>CM060908.1:812193995-822193995 GCA_030737815.1 Allium fistulosum | reverse complement strand
TAGAACTATCTCTATTTTTAGTACTAGTATTAAAAGGTGTATACATGAATGCATATCTAGTACTATTTTTATGTTTATTGCACTTATAGCCTCCTAAACCATTTTTATTATTGTGAACTTTAGTATTTATCATTAAGGAAGATAAATCATATTTTTCTTTACTGAATTTTGTAGCTTTCTCATTTAATTTGTCAGAATTCGCTTTAAAGTTGCAAAATTTCTTTTGCAAAATAACAATATTTTCTTTTAAAAGCTTGCATTCTTTGATTAAATCTAAATTGCTAGCATTCAAAGCACTATTCTCCTTTTCAAGAAACAAAAATTTAGAATTAGATTCATTTAAAGAATTTTCTAAAAATATAATTTTATTTTGAAAAGGTTCATTTTCCTTTAAAAGGTTAGCATTATTATTAATTAAAAGCTCATTTTCTTTTAAAAGGAAATTGTTTTGTGAAACAAGTTCTTCAATGGTAGTTTCAAAATTTTAGTTTGTTTTATTAAAAAATCATTTTCTTCCTTTAATTTATCATATTTAAGTTCACAATCTTTTAATTACTATAAAGCAACATTATCGACCTTTTGTAACAATATAAATTTTTTAAATAAACTATCATGTGATGCTAAAATATCATTTAAATAGAATCATTGTGTACCGATTTTGATCTGAGTGTAGCCACATTGCACATGTATTGAGATTCAATTTCCAGTTGCTTGTTTTCAGAAATTTGCTTTTTCTCAACTTTCTTTGAGCTCTGACTAGATCTTCTCTTTCTGCCCATTGTTCTAGGATGTTGTTATGATCAGTAGAACGTCAGGCTCTGATACCAAATGAATGTCGCTAGCATAGATTAATAGTCGTTATGCACTGGATTGATGATGGCCAAATATATCGATATAGAATTGAAGCACAGTATCACAGCAGCAGTAATATATATATATATAATGAAAGTTGATGTGGATCGATTAATATGATTATATTTACTAAATAAAAACTTATATCAAACTGGCAGTATAAAAATTGCAATAAGTAAAGTGCACCAGAGACTTTTATACTAGTTTGAACTTCTCATTCTACGTCCAGTCCCAGAAACCTTCTGGATTTACGACTATAACCTAACTTAACCCAGAGGAATAGGTTTTACAAACTGCCTGAGCTGCCGAACAGGACTTCTATATTACAAACCGCCTAAGCTGCGAATAGGACTTTATGCCTGAAAAATACCAACAGGACTTCGACTACGAATGGTAGTAAGTTTCTTGACTGGTTGTGTTCGAGATAACACAGATAAGTCTATTAAGTACACCCTTCTTATAATCTCCTTGAGATGATGATTTGAACGTGTAATTGTAGGAAGTAAATAGTTGAGAATATTTGTAAATCACAAGTAAGTATAGATTAGAATGATAGAAAGAATTAGTTCTTGGTTATGTTAAAAAAGTGAATTCTCAACTCTATTTATAGATTTGAAAAGTTCTAATTGAACAGTGGTAACCATTGGAGAGAACAATTCAAAGCGGGAGATGCAACTGTTGAAGAAGAGAGGATATGTCTTTTAAGAAATTCAAATAAAAAAACCTAGTTACAGGCATCCAAACATCTAGATATTTTGTACCAAACGTCTAGATTCAATATAGACGTCTATTATAAAAAATCCAGACGTCTAGCTTTGAATTAAAAAGTACATTTTTATTTCAATATGACCAGATGTCTATGATGAAAATGTCGGACGTCTGATGTTGAACTAAAATGTTCCTGACGTCTATGATGAAAATGTCAAACATTTGATGTTGAACTAAAATGTTCCTCAAACATCTATGATGAAATATCAGACATTTGATGTTGAACTAAAATGTTCCTCAAACATCTATGATGAAAGTTAGACTTTTGGTTTTTAACTAAAATGTTCTTCTTCCTTTATATGTTGTATTTTGTTTATAAAATAATATTTTGACTATTTTCTTTTGAATAAATATGTTATAAAATAGTTATATTTGTAAAAAGAGTTTTCAAAATATATTTATGTATGTGTATGATCATCAAATTGGAGATTGTACATACAATCTAGACCAACAAAAAATAATATACAAACTTTATTTGTTTTCTTCAGTTTTTGCCCAATTTTGATGTCGATCGTCATATCTCCTTATATATATTCTTTTGACTTATCTCTGTCGTGTATATCTCTTCTTGTATTTCCATGTATATACTTTAGCATATCCTGCAAGATAGCTTGGAGGTTTTTTGGCATAATTTTATAGTTGTTGATATTAAATTCCAATAAGAGAGGTTCTAACAGATGCATTGATATCCAATCTCGATACATCTTGACTAGGAATTTTTAAATGATGTGTTTATTATTCTATTATAAAATCTCATGATTACAATTATTTGTATTTACTATCATAAACACATCATTTATGAATTTCTATTTGATATACATAAATTAATTAATTAATTATAACATATTATAACAAGCATGTAATAGAAAGAAAGAAAAACATCATTTATTATGAACGAGAATTGATTACAAAGTTAATAACTTAAAATAAATTATAGAATTTCTTCTATGGCATATTCTTAACTCTATTAATCTCCCACTTGCACCTAGAGTGTAACAACCATGCTTTCTACGACGTATAAATAAATAAATCTGATTAAAATAAAAAGTGTTTAAATTCAATATGTGATGATTTATAAGTCAAAAAAATTGTTTTAATTGAACATAAAATGTTTTAAAATGTTAATAGTTTTTATTTGATTGGACTAGTTGAAAAAAAAATTACTTAACATTAATAACAACAACTAATTAAATAACAATAAACGAGGACTGAATTGAATAAAAATAGTCCAATTATCATAATATAATTGTAGAATGGAGTGCAGATTCAATTTTAACTAGATTGAAATATTTTATAAAGAAATGATAAGGATTAGTATTTTAAAATTGAAGTGCGAAAGGAATGGATTAAAATTGAATTAAAAATTGAAATACAAGGCCCGGACTAAACTAAAACGATACTTCTTTCTCCTCTATTCTAGAAATTTCCCTTGTCTCATTTTCAAACCCATACCCAAAATTGAATTTAGCTCCAACCCGGCTAAAGGAAAAATCGCAACATATTTTAAAAAAATGTATAGCGAAGCCGCTTGAACTGGCTACAATCGATGCGAGGTAGGAGGCTGCGACGCTGTAGTGGGCGGTGACCTGGAGAGGTGAGAACGAGTAGTTAGTCGCGATAGAAAGGAGGAACACGTGTGTGCGTAGGCATGGCAACTTTGATGGAGGAGCTTCACGATGAGGTGCAGCGTCTTAGGAAGAGTGTGCATGACCTGGGTAGGAAGACAGAGGAGTGCTCTTGACAATGGTGGCAGTGCTGGGGTCTCGACGATGGCGTGCGCAGGCGACTGTAGTGCTGGTGATGATGGAATGGCTGATCATTTAGTGTGGAGTGCGATGAAGACAATAAATCATTCGTTCGATTCAGTGAGTTTTTCTTTAAACTCGCAACTATATTTATATTGCTTTGAGGACACGTGTATATTATTCCGATTAATGATTGAATTGCACGGCTGAATTGTTTGTTTGGTATTGTGATGAATTTAGTTGATATTGATTGTTTGTTGCAATATTGGATGAAATTGAATTGTTTGGTTGAAATTAATTTTTGTGTCATGGATTATTGATTGTTGGATTGAATTCATTGTGCGAAATTGGATATGGTTATGGATTAATTGGGAGATTCTTTTTAGTTCAACGTATCGATTAAAATGGAGTTTTGTCTGTTTGTGAATTGAATTAGATAATTATTTGTATGTTAATCTATAAACAATTTACTAAATATTATTCAGTTTAGCTATTTTTAATTTACAAATATATTTTAATTATAAATAGAAATATAGTTTTCTATTGGTTATAAAACTCTATTTCAAATCAATATAGTAATATATTATAAGTATTAGAATTGTTTTATAAGGAAAATATAATATATTAATATTTTTATAAAATATAACCTGAAATAAATAATATTATTTCTAAGCGATATATAAAAGATTATGAATATATTAAATTGTTTTGGATAGTAAAATATTACTTAATAATAGTAATTGATTATATAAAAATATGAAATAACTTTTGTATGTAATATTTAGCTTTATAAATTATTTCGGGAATTTAAATTGAGCTTTCTAATATTATTGGTAAGAATTTAATAATCTAAGTTTATATAAAACTGGAAAATTAGTTATTTATTGTAAATATTAAACTATATCGGAGTTTAGATGATTTCTAATTAATTTTGGAATATGAATTTATTATCCATCTCTTAGTATTCATTTTGTTTTATAAATTTATATGTTGTAAATGAGTTTTGTTCAGTGTTATTTAAGTATGAACTTATAGAATTGATTTTGGTTGGTTTAAAGTTGCTTAAAAATAATAATTGTCATAAAAAACTATGAAATAATAATTATATAAAAAATTTAACTTCTAAAACTATTTGGAGTTTAAAAAGAAGTATATTTACTTTTTGAATATGCAAATTATTATTAAATTAAATTAAATTTTAATATTTATTAATTGTTTGTTTATAAGTATTTATTTTCTTATATGAGATAAAATGATATAAATGATTTTATGAGATATCAATTTAGAAGTTTTATAATTATATTTATTTGGATAATTTATTTTATAATTCTCCCGATCAATCATTCGATGTATATTGATTTGGACTATATAAATGTTTAGTAATGGTTTCTGAGTTTTTGATTTCTCATCTTCTCAATATTAATTTAGATAATATGAGTGATTCACTGTTAATATAGATTTGATTGATGATCTTAATATGATGTGGTGATGACATCCTTCTATTTGATTTGTGAGATTTTATTTCTATGTGACGAGAAATCTGAATAAACAGATTAGTAAGGTCGTTTGGGATGTGGCATTCGATAATACTTTTTCGGTTATTTATTGGACTTGTTATATAGAGATATATTGTGTGGATCGAGTGTAGTTTATGAGCTTTGAATAATTATCTAGATAACATGCAGTGGTATGGGATGCCATTATGATATTTGTTTGATTATTCGTTGTAAGTAAATGTCACTCAAATGGGGATTACACTCATGGGTCCATGTGATAATTGGTGAGGAGTATCTTATTGATATATATTGGTATGAGAGCTGCGTGTTGGCTTATTATTAGAGAAATGAATAGCTGATAGGATATGAGTACTATATGATCATCCACGTTGTGTCCAACTTCCTTTATTTTCTAGAAGTGAACCGAATTGGCCAGTATCCACCCTAGCGACTAGATCGTGGGGTCGTGCCTAGATCCACGACACCGTAGTTATATGTCCCTTTAATGTGCATCATAGTATTGGTAGCAGTAGATGGGTTGTTGCCCATAGCCCCTTGTGTCGCTTAGGCCAACAGTTTGTTACCATTATGAGCAAATCAAGGTCGTGACCGGGGCTACACGTTGACAAGCCACTGATGGATAGAGTCACGATGTCCGTCGAGGTAACTAAAGACTGTTGGAATAGATGGTACTCTATGGCAGGTGAGTAGACCTGGGTTCCTGGAGCAAGCTAGAAGTAGGCGGTTGTTAGTCTCCCTATTTGGTTCAGGGTATGTAAGTGTAGTAGATCGGTATATACCTTGAAGACTACAGGAATAGATGGTTACTCTATGATTGGCGAGTAAACCTATGTTCCTGGAGTAGGTTTGCGGTATGTAGCTGTCAATCTCCCATTAGATTCATGGTATATATGTGTATAGTGTTGGTATATATGTCTCTTTCCTATAATGAGTTTACTAGACTAGAGACTGGTTGAGTCTAAAGCGTTGTCAGTCCCCGTATATCCATACTCTTTGATGATTTGGTATTTTAAGATAGCCTTACTTTATTGTTGATGGTTTGATCAGTGGATGATTTATATCGATGGTTTGTAAGATGTTGGATATGGTTTGGATGATTTGATAGGCTATCTCACATTTTATATAAATCGATTTTGACTTTCTAAATATGGATACTTCACCCATTTGATGTTGATTTCATGATTTCTGAGTGGCATTCTTTATATGTGTGATGACACTTTATTATGTGAATTGTAGTGGTTGTTATCATGAGATGTTTGAACTTGTTAATGTCATTATTATTTTTATTAAAATTAAACCTTTCATTGATTTACGTATTTTAAATCACCCATTATCATAGACATAGTCTGACCCGGTTATTATTTGTTAATACTCGGGTCGGTCCGGGATATTTCAGGTACAGGGACGTTGAGACCATGTTGTATTATCTAGGCATAGAGGAGATTAGTTATTCAGTATTGTCGTATATTAATTTGTATTGTATAGACTTATGTATGTATAAGACCCGATAATGTATATTATACTTAGTATATTTGTATATTATATATTATCGTTGCGATTGACTCTGTGATCTCTGTCATTTATTGTATATTGTGTATTGATCTCTCTTGGAGGCATGTGTTTATTGCTTTGTGTCGATACTGTGTACGTTTGTTGGTGAGTTATATACGATGTTTAAATACGTACCAATGGTAACCTAAGGGAATATTCACGTATATACCTCGTATTGTCTTATTCTCTGCATTATCCGACATATTACTTTGTAATACTCTTGGATAGTGTGGATATAGAGGTGGGGTGTCATATAAGGCCAACTATGGAACCTCAATCACATCCCTTTGATCGGCTTCTCGAGAGTCGACCAAGCTAGACCCTTAGTGAATGAATCGGCCATGTTATCCTTGGTATCCCCAAGCAAAACTCACCAAGTGCATTGATTGGTGTCGAACAACAAATTAATTTCGGTGCTTACAGTCTTCCTCGGGGAAAATTGAATCCTATTTGGGACAGTACTAGTGGTGAACCAACTTTCCTTCTATCTTTACCGAACCAACTTTACTTGCTTCCAACTCGAGTTGCCTTCGTGGAATCTGACCAAAGCCCTTGGTTAGTACCGAACAACTAATGTTGTACGGTGTCGAACCACTTACTTTGCCCGATTTTTGCCTGAGTTTTTTGACTCAACCAATTCTGCCTCGATCCTACCTATGTTCCAACTGATTCGATCTGTATGAAACTCCTTTGTAACGATGCAACTCCAAACTATCTAGTGTCGATCTATTGAAGTTCATTCTATTATTGTGGATCTTCCGTCCTTTGTGTAATAAAATCAAAGAGCACATCAAATAGATACTCCATCTACAGGAAGATCCTTGCCCATAGAAATAATTCCAACATTTAATTCTCTCCGACGAACGTTTCAACCATTCAAACATACAATCATTCAAACAATTAAACAAACATCATATCGTACAATTCAATCAAAAACACATCCATATCCTAGCCTAACATTCATATTAACAACCATATAGCACAAACAAATGTTTTAATCACTCTAAAAATCATTCAAATACATTTTCAATTCGTTTTCAAATCTAAAGCATATCCAAAATCATATTTTGACTCAAAAACATACATTAGAGGCCATGAGATGATAAATCACTCACCAATCAATGAAAATCACATATTCGAGGTGGATCTGAAGTGCTATAGCCCAGATCTAAAATCTTCTTCCCCAAAAATGGTAATTTGCTAATCTCTAGCGATCCCCTTGCTAACATACCCTTTATCCCTTAATCTAACTCTATTTGTTATGGATTAACGATGGCTTTTGTTAAAGATATGATTAATGGATGTTTGGATCTATTTTTAGGGAGAAGAAAATTGATTTGGGATTGCCTCTATTGTTGTATTTAGCGTATATTCCGAAATGGGTTAGTGGACTTAATTATTGGCTTAGGTTAATTACCACTAAATCTACCTAAAATGACAAACTTAAAATTGCGATATCTTCCAAATTACTTGGCCAAAAATCTATAATGGACATTCTCTGAAAAGTGAAACCATCATATTTTACATTTGAAAATGGCTTCAGGCCCTAATTCGACTTCTATCAAAAGTAACGGTCATTACAAGATTTCAAGGTTAATTAATCAAAATCTCAAAACGCAATATTACCTAAAGTATTGGTCTAATCTAAGGTCAATTGGTTATGAAAATAATATTTTTACGATCTGTTGATACGTAATAATGTGGGTTTTTAAAGCTATATGCAAAGAGCAAAAGTGAAAGAAAAGACAAGTGCAAAAGGAGGTCGGTTGAATATTGGAGTGGAAAGTACTACTATAAACGGTTTGATAAGGACGCCTATTAATGCTGAGGTATCATTTGAAGTGGATGAGGTTAGTTCCATGTTCCCGAAGTGATAACTATGATGATGACTCAACAGAGAGCACAAATTCATGTTGTCCCACAGCAGTCCAAAACACCTAACTTTGGAATATAGTATGCTCGAAGAAATTATTACTTCCATAATCTTGGAGGCAACTTCTTTGATGGCGCATCTTGATCCATTAAAGTGAAAAAGCAGCTTTGAAGGTTTGATAGGATCTTTGTGAATCTAACTTTATATGATGAACAAACGAGAATGTTAGGCCCCGTTTGGTTTCGTTTTGAGTTTTGTGTTTTGTGTTTTCAACATACACTAGAAAATACAAGAAAATGTGGGAATTTTTTTACAATTCTTAGCCATCGCGACGATGGACGGGAAACGGAGGAGATGAATTGTTTTCCATTCTTTTGTTATGTCTCAAAACACGAAAAATCAAATATACTTGTTTTCTATTTTCTATGTTAGTTTCATTTTTCAAAATGGTGTGTTTTTCAACAATGCATAATAAATGCGAATTTTTCTTTAGACGAAAACACAAAACTAAAAATAGCAAAACCAAACGAGGCCTTAGGTTCTCATAAATTGAAGGGGCGGAAAATTACAAGTGGGATACGGCTATCTTTTATAATCCGAGAGCAGAATATTGCTTGTGATAGATTTAACTAGATCTTTGAAAGAGGTTTCATCTTCGGGTCAGCTATAGAAGTTATGTTCTGAGAATTTACCGAAGTATCATAGGGAGAGTCTTCAGTTCTAGTGTTCCTTAATCACTTCAATTCCCTAGCCATGAGATGGATTTTATAAGTACTTCAAGAAAGAAATTTATTGAGTTTATAAGAGCTTTGATCTCGGGGGTTGAGTGAGAAATTTATGACTCTCGTTAATGGCCCCTTTGACGAGATCATCGATATGGAACAGTGAATGAAAATACGAAGAGAGAAGAAAGGGAAAGCCTATTATTGATGTAGAAGTTACCGCCAAAGCTTATAAGCCTAAAGGTAATAACAATAATAAGAGGAGTTAGGGCTTCAAAGCTCAGGGTAAGAAGGTTACGATGAATGTTGTTATGCTGAAACAGAACAAATCTATGGTGATTTAGTACAAGTCTACAGTGGTCTACTATTATTGCAGGTTTTTATTATTTAGAATATTCCAATTAGAATTTTGTCTTATACCAGGGCTTTAGGCTCGTTTATATCTGAACATCTAGTTGATAAGTTAAAACTGAACCTTACATATTCTGTAACCACTTTTAGAGCTGCAAACCCTATTGGTGGTTGTGCTACTCTTAGTATTTATTGTGACGATGTAGATTTGATGTTGGGTCACATGTTTACATGTACTTTGCAAAATTAAATTATGTTGGCTTCAGAGTTGTCTTGAGTATGGATTGGTTGGTTAGTGTTAATCCAAAAAATGGATCAACACCCTGGTTGGAGTGTGAAAGCACCACCCCTGTTCTCATGGAGCAATAATATAAATAATAAATATAGACAAAAGCAGGAAGAGAAAGAAGGCAATATGATTTTTATAGTGGTTCGGCTGTTAACGAAGTCTACATCCACTTTATAGTTTTTATTACTGACTAATTGTTGTTACAAGATGTATTTGATTACAAAGCTCTTGAATATCTTTAGTTAGACCGAGTCTCCAATCTTGGAATCCAATGGAGAATCACAGTGAACCCTTTTGAAGATTGCTATGAGGGAGGTGAAGAGTGAAGAAAGCTTCTAGCAGAGTTTCAGTAACCGGTCCGAAGGATCCTCTTTATGTTGCAGATAGGAGAGTATTTATAGGGGTAGGAGTGCTATTAGGCCAATCCCGTTCGTCAAATGCTTGCAGATGGTCACGGGAAGGTTCACTGGAGAAAGCATTGCGACTAGAGCCAATTCAATGGATCGCTGGCGATCCATAAAGTATGCTGGAAAGTGAGCCAACCCCTTAGCATCCTTCTCACATCTTGTTCCATGTAGGTCGCACCAAATCAATGAAACGGTATGGACCGCTGGCGATCCATAGCATATGGATCGCTGACGATCCATATACTTAGAATATTATTGGACTTTGCTTTTTGGATTGTCTTTGCCATCTTATGTTGGCGTTATTCATGTACTCTCGTAGCCCGTTGCGTTATCTTGATGACGGTTTTCTTACCAGTCGTACTCGTCTGCGGATTGGACTATACGAATGCTTATATCTTGATTTAGCTATCTTAAAATCTCCTCAAACTTAGCCATTGTTTCTAGAATATGTGTTGGATCATGATGCAAGAAAATCGGTTGACCCCTGAGCTAATCCAATGGATCGCTAGCAATCCATGTCCTTGGTGCATTTTCCATTCTTTTTGCTTGACTCCTTTTGGCTTGTTGTTTTAGTCCTTTTGATTGACTTCTGAGTTATTCTGGCCCGACCAAGTTGTTCCGACTTCTTTTGGATTCTGCTGGGTTAAAAACTCGGATAACATTTGCCCCCCAAAGTACGTCTCCGTTGAAAACAAGGCGTGCTCTAGAAGTAATCGCTTTTCAGTTCCTGTTTGTCGAGTTTTGGATAGTTGAGTTTGGGCTACACGAATTCGAGCTAGGTCATACTGTCGCTTGCTATGTTTCGACATGGACTGCAATTGTTTGCCATAACAGACCAAATTTTCCTCTATATCTTCTCATCATGTCTTGAAGTAGTAGGTAGATGTCGCTGGGCAAATTTAAGGTCGGAGGCATGCAACACTATGGATCGCTAGCGCCGATTACTTAGAGTTTTTGAGGGATCTTTTTCTATTCTTATTTAAGCTCCTTGGGCCGACCTATTCCATTTCTACTCATTCCTTGTGACCCAATCCTTCGAACTACCTCTACGATCTGAGTTACCCTTAGCGATTTGATCCATCATCCCCCACAACTTGATCCATCGTCTCTAGTGATTCGACCCAAATATCCACCGAGATTCCATCGTGATTCCCTCGACGCCCCTGACCTTGCTTTAATGCCGACTCCAAAGCTTCGCTGCCGCTTTTTCAAGTCGCCTCCGACCGAACCCTAGTTCGCTCGCTGCCTTAGATTGTCTCCAACCATTTTTAGCTTGCTGGTTCTAAAGCTTCGACCAACTTTGTGTTTAGATCGTTAATCCAAGGTTGGTTTGCCGATTATGACGTTGATTTATCGATTTGGCGACGGAGTTGTATTCGTGGTGTTAGTCGTGAAGAGTCCGAGTCGATTGTGGCTTAATGGAGGAAGATAGTAAATCAAGTCTTGAGTTCTTCACGGAATGACATTCGGGCCTTGCCCCGGTGCTTGACATGTTTCATCCTTCCGGTGGATTCGGATTGATTTTGCTTTCTTTTGCACGCACGGTGTACCTAAACTGGAATGGACTTTCCACATCATTTCGGACAACGGATCCGTTATCGATCGTTGATCGATTACAGGTAAGTGTAGGAGAAGTAATTTCAAAAAGAAAGTGATACGGGAAGTTCTTTTCCCTCTCAGTTGCGAGCGTATTATCTACACGGGATAGAGTGTTTGTAGTGTTCAGGACACCGAGCCCACCACCGATAGATAACACACCGCACTTGCCCCGGTACATACTTGAAGTCCGACACATCGGTATGAACCGATATTTCTTTGGAATTCAAGTGTAGTACGGGGAATTCTTATTTTAGAGTAGAATTACCTGACCATTTCTGACGTAAGTTCTTTTTTTTAGAATGAAGTACCCGTCTTCTCACTGCAAGTCTAGCGGAGGAAATCCTGCGCTTTCGGAGGTCGAGTCATCGTCTATCGCCCCTCCTTCTTATGCTTCACAAGCTGAATATGGCCAGCTAGTTCCAATCGGTCCGGTCTTGGACCGGACTCCTCCTAATTTCATTGTTCTTCTAAATCCGCCGGAGAGAGCTTACTCCGTGATTTCTTCTAAAGTCTTGCACAACATCTGCCTGTAGCATGGCATTTCGAAGGAAGATGTGCGCCTTCGAGAGAAAGATGAATGCTCATATGCCACCTCCGAGATATACTTCTTGTCATCGGTATATTTGCCTGAACGGAACAGTGCCCTGTTCAATGACTTTTTGAGAGAAACCCTCTCGCACTTTGGAATCGCTCCGTCCCAATGGATACGCTATTCTAACCAGCATGCACGTTCTTTTCATGTGGACTCTCAATCGCGCCCCGAGCTTCGACGAGTTAAGATATTTTCTCTCGTTCAAAAGAAGAGTTGAGTGTCCATCTTTAGTTGTGATTGAGCCCCAGAGGAACCATAAAATTTTGTTGTAACTATAGAACAATTTGTCTCAATTTAAGACTCAATACTTCTTTGTTAGGTGTCCTGAGGGATTCAATCATCTCTAGACAGTGGGGAGTAAGTTCTTTTTCCCACTTATAGAGCTCCAATATGTTGCTACGGGGTTTCTAACGAGTCAAATACTTTCTACAGTTATTTCGAGGCCGAACAAGGACTCATCTCTCGACGAAACTTTTCGAACCCTGAAGGCTGTCGACGCCGAGGAGAGATCAGTTAAATTCTTGCTGACAGACGAGAACCTGCTCCGGTACAGGCTGTTGCATCTAGGGAGATCTCCAATTCCAGTTATTATCCCGCCTTTTGGCAAGGCCGTGATACCAAGAACTTGACTGGAAATCAAGGAAAGTCCATCCCGAAGATCGGTTATACGCAGGTTCGCTATGGATATCGATAAATTTTCTCCAAGTCCGGATCAAGCTACAATTGATATGATAGGGCCCGCAAAGCTATGAAAGCCAACGTCCCAAATTTCAAGTAAATCGGAGTTCGTATGATCAAGATATGGGTCGATCAAAGTCAAGGGGGAAGGCCTCTTCTCGTATCCATCACCTTGCAGTAGCACTGTTCGCATCCATCAAAAAACCAAAGAAAGTTTTCATTCGCATCCATCCTATTCGAATCCATCCAGAGAATCATCTCTCTTAGCACTGTTTCTGTTCGAATCCATCCAGAGCTGCACACTTCGTATCCATCCAAAGGCAGCCTCTTCGTATCAATCTTGTTCGTATCCATCAAACATACACGATTTCGTATCGATCAATTCCAACTTGCTCGTATCGGTCGACCAACATCCAATGCATATCCACTGCTAAGCCTCGGTTCGAATCGATCTGGTTCGTATCCATCGTCAAGCCTCGGTTCGTATCGATCACCTTCGAATCCATCTTAGAGCCTTGGTTCGTAACGATCGACTATGGCCCACTTTGCATCGATCAGCCTTTCTCTGGTTCATACCGATAAAGCAAAGTCCACTTCGTATCCATCGATGGATATGAATCCATATTTCATATCGATGGGGCTCTAGACATGTTTCGCATCGATCGACCATGGATCGATGAGAAATCAACGTTTCCTATCGATACGAAGTGCGCTTCGATCTATCGATGTGAACAAAACCTTACAACCAATACATGCCGTACATTTGGATCGATACGAACAAGGAGAGATCCATCGATACGAATGATACAACTCCCATCGATTCGAGTGTGACAACAACCTTCGATACGAATGAGGCGAGATCTCTGGAGACGACTCGGTCAACTCGGCGTCGAAAGTGGATCAATCCGCAAATCACGCGCCACATCATCCCCAGGTCACGTGCATTGATCGATTCGAAACGATCGATTCGAAATCATCGATTCGAATTCGACAGACAAGAGGAAACACAATCTTGCATCGATCATATCTCGCAATCCACAAGTCCAAATGCTATGAAATTTTCATAGGAGCTTACGTACAACATAAGGAAGAGTCATGCCAAGTTTCGACTCAATTGGATTAAATCTTGATCGATACGAAATTCGTTTGTATCGATCATGGATCGAGCCGAAACTTTACGGGCTCGATCGTGTGGGCCCACTCACGTGCCAGAAGAAGTCTCCCGAGATCTGAGCGGAGTATCAGCCTCCTATGCCTATAAATAGGGCTCCAGGGCCTACAGAAGAGGGATCCTTTGGCTCTCTGACGTCCAGACTCTGCCGAAAACACTTTTGCACTTCTAAGTTTCTACTATACTCGAATTTCACTACTGTAATCCATTGTAATCTGCTGTTATCCACTGTAATTTGTTGTAATCATCAAGGAAATATCAATAAAATCATCAATTCCATAGTGGACGTAGGCAATATGCTGAACCACTCTAAATTCCTGTGTTCCTGCGTATCTTTATTATTTATTTTTGAAGTGTTTGTTAGATTACCCTCTTTTTCCATTTAATTTCTTCATTTTTATCTCTTCAAACTCTTCCGAAGAGTGTTGTGCCCAATTTTGGTACAAACACTTTGGTGCTTTTACTGAGAAAAACCCCATTTTTCTCCTGCTCTTTGGATCTGTTATCGATACCGGATTGCATAAATCCAAGAAGAAGATCCAGATCTCAAGCTTTAAACCCCTTCCATCCTATTCAGATTTGCATCAGATCTAGGAAAGGACTTCATCAATTCACCATAGTGAGCACACGAACTGCTTCTACAGCTGCTGATCAGGAAGGACGGGATAGACAGAATTCCGTACAACTGCCTCCATCCAACCAGAATGTCGCCGGACCATCGGATCTGATCGGACCTATTACCAGGGAAGAATTCCAAATGCTAATGCAAGAGCTAACTCAGATCCGTCAGCAACTTACTCAGCAACTCCGTGCTAACGTGGAACTGACCAACCAGCTGCAGCGTCAACGCCGAAGGAGATCCAAGAGAGATCAAGCTTCCCACTCTTCCACCGAGAGTTCAGCCTCTTCCGATAATCATCACCGATCTACACGCCCACGGTTGGACGTAAGCTACACCCAGGCCACCGGACACCAACCTGCCCTAAGTCTTGAACAACCCAGGACGGAACCATCCACCAGCCATCAGACCGGACCGACCTCCCAGGGGGGTACCGTCCCCTACCATGTCACAGGCAACCTTGATACCACCACTACTACCGACCATGGAGTTGATGCTATAAATCAAGCCGATACGCATCGTCGTCAATGAGGACACACTCCAGAACCTTATGTCCCTGAGAATCTTGAACCAAGGAGGCGAGACATAGACCGTCGACCGCGTCCAGTCCAGCCTCGCATTGTGGAACCCGACCACACCTTGGCACAGCATGCTCCAAATATCTAGATGTCGGATATACCGATGATGATTCATCATATGATCCATGAAAGTCAGGGTCTCACTAATGACGACTGAGGGATTTCCCGGAGTCATGCCCCTTTCACCGATGACATATTATATGCTGAATCACCTCGGTGCTTCAGGATGTCAACTTTGCTAGTCTTTGAAGGAAATTCTGATCCCAATCAACACATCTTGAAGTATGAATGACTAATGAACGCTGCGAGAGCTGATGATGTAGTTAAATGTCGTAGTTTCCCCCATTTCCTTAGGGGGCATTGCTACTATGTGGTTTACTCGTTTGCCGCCACGATCCATTTCTAATTTCGACCAGATGGCCACTAAATTTGTTGAACAATTCTGTATGCACGTAGCAAGACCTAAAGATGTTAATACTCTGTCTAGTGTCACTCAAGCTCCCGGAGAGACACTCAGACGTTACTTAGAGCGATTTCATGCTGCGTGTGCAGAAATAAGCAATCCCAATGACAACTCTATCCTGATGGCATTAACTAAGGGGATTGATCCCGATTTCGAGTTCGGAAATTGGCTAGCTAGGAAGCCACCTACGTCATTGGACCTTTCTATTCCAAGGCAGCCCAATTCTTGAGGAGGGAGGATGCGAAACAGTCTAGGAAGCAGGATGACGCAGGGCCCAACATGGAAGGAATTCAAAGTAACGTTGCAGTTAAACAATCCGGGGAGAATTCTGGAAAAGTTCAGTTGAATATACAAAATAAACAGAACCAACAGAGGGACAGTGGAAATCAAGGTAAAAAACGAGATCAAAATCGTAGTCCACGACGTAGAGCTCCCATGTTCGACAATTATACTCCATTGAATACGTCGCTGGAAAATGTGTATTTGCAGACCTGTAATACCATGCAATACAAGAAACCTACCCCGAAGCCGTCGTTAGAAAAACAAATCCAAATAGGGAATTTTTGCAGATTTCATGAAAGTTATGGCCATAATACAGATGAGTGTCGTTATTTACAAGATCTCATTACCAAACCAGGAAAGGCAGGAGGAACCTGCTTGTACCGGCGGGAGGTTAGTGATAAACACTATTTGTGGTGGTCCTCATCCAGCAGACCGAAGCTGGAAGGAAATAGAGTCGTATGCCAGCTCCATTAGGCATGCGGGCTTCGAGTGTTGTAGTAGTTTTGATGAAGGGGCTCCGACCAAACAACAGAAGACGATGACTGATGATATCGTATTCAAAAACAGAAATGCTGATAAAGTCGAAGCCCCCACTATCGATCCACTGATCATCTCGGCTCAAGTAGGTCCTGCTTGGATGAAGAGGATCTTAGTTGATAGTGGAAGCTCAGTGAATATTCTGTTTAAACAAGCTTATGATCAGATGAAGATGGAGGCCAAAGATTTAAAGCCTTTCCAATCTTGAATCCATGGTTTCAATGGGAGCGGTACTATACCCACTGGAGTAGTGGAACTACCAATGGAGTTAGGGGTTGGAGAACGCCGGAGAGTCCGGATACTGCAATTTATCGTGTTGGATATAGACTCCCCGTATAATGCCTTTTTGGGTCGACCGTCCCTTGCTGAGTTCAGGGCAGCCATCGCCCAATGGTGCTTGACTCTGAAGTTTCCAACTGATCGTGGAGTGGGAGTCATTCAAGGAGATCAGGCTGCTGGGAGAGCCTGTTACGTTACCGAGCTGCGGGAGGCGCAGCAAAAGGAGAAAGGAAAGGGCGTAGAGGAATCTCTCTGCATCTGTTTTGCTGATAACTGACAATTAATGCCTGGGCCTAGGCCCGGGCACCCCAGCCAATTCCAAAGGGACCTTGACCTAAGAAAAACTGAAGGTGAAGGAGAGTCTAAAGAAAGTCAAGCTTCCCCGGCCGAACTGACGATCGATGTCCCAGTTGACGATGATGATGATTCAAAGATGATAAAGATTGGATCTCAGCTAAGCCAGCAGATTCAAGAGGAATTGGTTGAGTTTCTATGGGCGACTCTTGACGTATTCGCCTGGATGCATTCTGATATGTGTGGGATCTCGCCGGACATCGCGAGCCACACTTTGAATATTGACCCGCGGCATGTCCCGGTCAAACAGAAAAGGCGTGGTATGGGTCCAGAGAGATCTGCCGCCCTTAAAGAAGAGGTAGAAAAGCTTAAAACGAATGGGTTCATTCGAGATGCGCTATATCCCGAATGGGTGTCGAATTCCGTGCCTGTCCAAAAATCAAACGGAAAATGGAGAACGTGTGTCGATTACTCCGATCTGAATAAAGCCTGTCCTAAAGACAGTTTCCCGCTTCCCAGAATTGACTAGCTCGTAGACTCAACAGCTGGACATGAACTCTTATCCTTCATGGATGCGTATTCTGGCTACAATCAGATACCAATGCATTTACCTGATCAGGAACATACCAGCTTCGTAACCAATCTGGGACTTTATTATTACAAAGTTATGCCATTCGGACTCAAGAATGCCGGGGCTACTTATCAACGATTGGTCAATCAGATGTTCACCAATCAAATCGGGAAAACCATAGAAGTATATGTAGACGACATGCTTGTGAAGTCACAATTTTCCACTGACCATATTAAAGACCTGGAATCAATGTTCAACATACTTCGAGAATACAGAATGAAGCTCAACCCACTGAAATGTCACTTTGGAGTTGCATCCGGAAAATTCCTTGGGTTTATCGTCAATGCTCGAGGAATCGAAGCTAATCCTGAAAAGATCTGGGCAATCGGAAATCTTGAAAATCCAAAAACTATAAAGCAAGTCCAGAGTCTCAATGGGAAAGTAGCAGCACTGAGCACGTTCATTTCAAAGTCCACCGACAAATGCATTCCCTTCTTCGATCTGATCCGAAAAGGAAAACGAAACTTTTAATGGACCACGGAGTGTGAGGGCGCATTCCGAGCATTAATTCAGCATCTATCCACACCACCTATCCTGTCAAAACCTATTGATCATGAAAAGTTGTACATTTACTTAGCGATATCAGAAAACGCTATCGGTGCTGTCTTAATTCGGGAAGAAGACAGGATACATAAGCCAGTATATCACATTAGCAAACGATTGACTGGAGCTGAAAAGAATTTTTCGAAACTAGAGAAGCTGGCTTATTGTCTTGTTATTGCATCAAGGAAGCTCCATCCATATTTCCAGGCCCATCCTATTATTGTTTACACCAACCGGCCGTTGCGACAGATCCTTACGTGGCTTGAGACGTCTGGTAGGTTACTCAAGTGGAACATCGAACTGAGCCAGTTTGATATTACTTATACTCCAAGGCAAGTCATTCAAGGACAAGTCCTAGCCGATTTCATAGCTGAATTTACCATTCCAAAGGACTTGCCCGAAACCAGTGAATCTCCCGAATACGTCTGGAAGCTGTACACTGATGGTGCATCAAATGACCAGTGCTCGGGCGCTGGGGTTGTACTTGAAACCCCCGAAGGCCGATCTATATGTTATGCTTTAAAGTTCGTTTTTAATGCAACCAATAATGAAGCTGAATATGAAGCCCTCTTAGCTGGTTGAAACTTGCTAGATATTTGAGAACTATCGTTGTGGAAATTTATTGTGATTCACAATTAGTTGTGTGTCAAGTTCGGAGAGAATATCAAGTGAGAGATCGAAGACTAGCTGCTTACTTAGCTCAAGTTCAGGAAATATTGAATCAGTTTGATTATTATGCCATTTATTGTATACCTCGAGAACGCAATCAGAAAGCCGATTCATTGGCAATGTTAGCCAGCACAGGTGAAGCGCAGCAAATGGGACTCCTTCCCGTAGAGACGTTATCTTCCCCAAGTATTGACCGGGCAAAAGCAGATTTGATATGTGAAGTCGCTCCCGATAAGGAGTCATGGATGACTCCGTTCAGAAATTACCTTGAGCATGGAATCTTGCCGGAGCGCAGGAGTGAAAGAAGACAAGTCCTCCGGAAGGCTTCACGATTCACCATCCAGAATGGAGTCATGTACAGAAGAGGGTACTCTATTCCTTTACTCTGGTGTATCGCTCACGATGAAATTAAACGAGTATTATACGATGTACACGAGGGAGAATGTGGCGATCACACCGGGGGGCAAGCACTTGCCAAGAAAGTACTTCGATACGGATATTTTTGGCCGATTGTAAATCGTGATGCGTCGGATTATGCCAAGAAATGTGATAAATGTCAAAAGCATGCTCGAATTCCTAGAGCCCCACCTACCGAGATAACTCAAATGGTCAGCCATGGTCGTTTGCAGTATGGGGCATCGACATCATTGGTTCTCTACCTCTGGCAAAAGGTGGTGCGAAGTACGCCATCGTTGTAATAGATTACCTTACAAAGTGGGCTGAAGCTGAACCTCTTGCTACCATAACGACGAAAAAAGTGATCAACTTTGTAGTCCGCTACATTATCTGTTGATTCGGTCTCCCACACACCATTATCACTGATAACGGGACCTGATTCGACAGTGTTGAATTTAAAGATTTCTGCCAATGGTTTCGCATTCGAAAAAAATTCTCTGCAGTTGCGCACCTTCAAGCGAATTGATATGTCGAAGCAGTCAATAAAGTTATAAAATCCATTTTGAAGAAACGACTGGAAAAGGCTGGGGGCAAATGGGTCGATGAACTTCCTATGGCTTTATGGGCTTACCGAACAACCCACAAGTCCGCGACCGGTCACACTCCATTCTCTCTCTCTTATGGTTCAGAAGTTGTTATTCCAGTCGAGCTAGAAGTACCTACTCATCGTGTGACATACTATGATCCAAAGACAAATGCTATATTACTCGCTGAATATCTCGATTTACTAGATGAGAAACGTGAAGAGGCTGATTTGAGGGCAGCCGCGTATCGAAGTCGAGTCGCCCGATTATACAACGCCAAGGTCCGCCCATGAACCTTTGAACTCAGCAATCTCGTCCTGAAAAGAATCTATCCAGTTCCTTCGCATATGAAGCCAACATGGGAAGGGCCGTATGTTATTGAACGAAAGCTCGGAGATGGCATATTCAAATTATCGATCGTTGACGGTCTTACTCTACCAAGGGCCTGGAACAGCGAAAGTCTTCGTCGCTACTACACATAACAGGCTCTATTTATTCATTCAGTTTATTTTTCATTTGCAATTTGTTTCTGCATTTCGAGATTAGAATTTGTAATAAGGCAACTGACTTTGCCATATTTTCTTATTTCAGCAATAAAATGCAATCTCTTCGAGCCAGAGCTGTGATTTACTTGAAATGCTTCATATAATCATCACCATGCATGGAGAGCTAAGTTCCATCATACGGTGGGATTTATTCAAATAAGGAGTGACTGTGATGCAACCGGTCACTCGCTAAGTGAAACCCAAGCTCGGGGACAAGCCATCACACCAAAGTCAAAAAAGGATTGATACGCGACAATCCTTCACCTAACTCCAGATTCCCAGAGTGTGAACTGGAGTATAAACTTACAAATATGTCTTCGAAGAGGGTGGATCCGTCCACCTAACGACTTCGTCCGTATCTAAACCAAGTTTGAGGAGGGTGGACCCATCCATCTAACGACCTCACTTGTTAACTCAGGGTGGATGTGATCCGACCATCCACGATCCTGATAAACCTTTCGTTCCCAGAGTGTGAGCGAAATCCAAAAAACATGCAACATATGTGACTGACCGTTTTTTTACCAACTCTGAATTCCCAGAGTGTGAATTAAAGTATAAGCATCAACTCCAAATTCCCAGAGTGCGAATTGGAGTATAAACATCAACTCCAAATTCCCAGAGTGCGAATTGGAGTATAAACATCAACTTCGGATTCCCAGAGTGTGAAACGGAGTATAAACATCAACCAACTCCGAATTCCCAGAGTGCGAAACGGAGTATAAACTTCAACTCCAAATTCCCAGAGTGCGAATTGGAGTATAAACATCAACTCCGGATTCCTAGAGTGCGAACTGGAGTATAAACACCAACTCCCAAAGTGCGAGTCAGAGTATAAATGTCGACTCCAAGTCCCCAGAGCGCGGAAAGATAATTAAAACTTAAAACGGCGTAACCAACCGCCAGTAAACAAATGAAAATCCCCGAAGTGCGGATATGATCATCGATAATCAAACAAGTGTGGTTGAACCACTCAATCTCCGCTTGTCTCAAACATCCATTCAGTGGCACTAAACTCAGCATGTTATAAGTGAGGTGTAATCACTGGCTGATGTTCTACAACTCATCCCCAAAACTGGGGGCAGAACTTAAGTGTCGACCATCGACTGAAGCAGTGCAACATCAAAGTTCAACTCACTTCCCGATCATGAATTGTACCCGCAACTTCCTTACCTGGCGAATAAAAACAAACTTGACTCGAAAGCTGAAACTTCACAAGTGCACTTCAAATATTGAAACACTTAAGTAAATACACAATAACTGAGAAGAAGCCAAAAAAGAAGAGTTTCATTTCTACTGTCTGTGAAAGAAATTCATGTACAATTTTATTCCAAAAAATTCCTACTAGCAGGGGCCGAACCCGCATCTATACACGGCCTACGAAAGGAAAACCAAAAATAAATCCCTATCTACTCAGAACAAACAAAAGAGGCCTATCTATTTCTTCTTCTCTCTTGGCTTCTTCCTCGGTGTAGACCCGTCGGAGCCTCCACTAACTTTCCTCTTTGAGCCCTTACCTTTCGGTGGTCGGTCTGCAGACGGGGGCATGATCTCGACGTCCTCCTCCGAGCTCAAATGTATAGGGATGCTTCCTGCGGGCGGAGTCGGAGGAACAGGATCAATTGTAGGAGGCGTAATGAACACACTAGTGTCAATAACTGTACTACCAGGTGATATCATTCTAAGCGGAGCTGGACCACGTGCCGCCATTCCACCTCCAAAACTACCACTATGAGCCGCTGCTTCCATTTCAGCATCAATTTCGGCTAATATTTCTTCTTCATGAATCGCTTGGGCCTTACTGGGAGCATCAGTGGTCGGCACTAAAGAGCTTGTAGTAGGGGCGCTTCCTCCCATAACAAATGGCAGGTCCGCAAAAGGATCGCTGTGATGACCGAGAAGTTCCTCCATCATCTGTTCATCAAAAACTAGAGTGCGCCCTTGCGTTCCGTCGGTCGAAGCCGTTGTCGTTGTGGTGGTGGCTTCAGTTATATTGCCTCCTACATATGATGTGATTCTTGAGTAACAGGAGGCACGACCGGTGCAACATCAATCACTGGACAAAAACAAGAGAACAGTTAGAACTTAATTCGAATGACGATTCCGACTTAAGACAGACATATAGGATGTTCAGAGTACCTTCCTCAGTTTGGCTTGTAGATGGCTGAACATCTTCAGCAACTTGCTCTATAGCCGGAGACATTTGCAGCTGATCCGGATTGTAGGCAGGAACATCTTGGGGATCAACCGCAGGTAAGGGTTCAGGCTGGGTTGACATAGGAATTTCAAGACTTGCGTCGTAGTGTTCAACCCTTGAGCCTTCTCCCACTTCTAAGTGTTGGGTGCCAAGCCTCTCCTTTTCGTGCAGAATCATCGACCCATGGAGAATCTTTCGCTCATCTTCACTCAGCAAACGATTCTCAAGCTCAAACTCAACGACCGACTCACCCAGAAGCACCGCCTTCTCCTCCTCAACCAACCGGCCCCAGGCGTTGTGTAAATATGTCGGGTAGTCGTCGAGCCAGGCCAGGCCTCTGTGCCTCAGCACTTTAGCATTGTAAACAACAAGAAGATCTTCGATATTGGCTTCTAGCCTGGACTCAGCCGATTTCACCTCCTCCTTAACCTTAGTCTCCACCTCGTGGACCTTAGCCATGGCCGCATCCCATTCACCCCGAAGCAGAACAACTTGTTCGCATGCCTCTTAGGCTACGTTGTTCGCGTCGTCCCTTTACTTGGAGATTTCGGAAAATTTAGCTTTTAGTTTGCCAAGTTCTCTAAGGGCAGCGTCATGTTCGGCGGTGACTGTAATATTTCGGTGGCCCGTCTCTTCCACCAAGGCAACATGTGTTTGCCTCAATCTCTCCATCGCCGCATTCGCCTCATCAGCCTTTTTGGTGGCCTCAATTTCAGATTTCTGAGAAGACTCAGCCTCGGTATTGAGCACTTGAATGATTCGGTCCCTTTGGGCGAGTTCAGACCCCATCTTTTCAATCGCTTTAGCTCGCTCAAGGGCCACCTTTGAAGCTTTTTCTGCAGCCTTCACCCACTCTCTATATTGGGCGTATATGTCATGAATGTAATCATGCATTGTATTTTCAGCTTCCGAAGGGATTCTCTTTAGGTGAGGGGGGAATATGTAGCCTTCAAAGCAAATGTTTGGGAAATCTTTCTTAAGTTGGGCAATCTTTATTGCACCTTCCCCCGTGGGCTCGGTTATGACCAGCTCTGCAATTATGGGGGCCATAGTTTCAGCTCTCTGGCGATGAGTTTCGGGCCTAGAAATTTGAGAAGACGGTCTGTGTCGCGGAGGCTCTGATGGATGTGAAGCGTGAACCGGAGGTGGTGATGGAACTCTAGGAGGTGCAGAACGGAACCTGGATCGGTATCTATAATCTCCATCCCTATCCCGCTCATATCTTTCTTGATTGGAGTACGTGCGATCGCGGTCTCTATCTGAATCTCTCTTGCGGGACTCGTAGTAAGAAGAGGACTTTTGAGCCTAACGAAGGCTCCCTAACATCGATCCTCTCCCAGACATCGTACCTGTAAATGAGAAGCGAAAGAAAAGTTAGTGATCTCTTGAATTGAACAATTTACGATTGGAAATCATGTAGTGTCGTGAAGTGTATGTATGTGCAACCCCCCGACCAACCGGAAATGTCAGCCACACTTATAGCAAGCGACTCGCTCAGATCAAGAGCACTGTCAAGCTCCTCCAACCCGGTGTTGTGTTGAAACGACACATAATCCGGAATCGGAATATCAGCAAGCCCTTCGAAAGGATTCTCTACTTGCGGGGGAGGAGCCTCCGAAATTCTAATTCCAGGAACAGGAAAAGACACAACCACAGATTTCAATCTCATGGATTTAGAATGCTTATGAGCAACTGCCTTGCCTTTTCTCCTTCCTTCCGAGCCCTGAAAATCGCTAGAAGGCCCGGCTATAAGTTTGTCATCAGTAGGTGTTTTTTCTGAATCAACCCCTTCGGCTATTATGACACCGGGCGCTTTGCGTCTCACCTGCTTCTTCGAGACTGCCCTCAGTGTCCCTTCAAGCCTTATGCTTTGATTCCGCTCAATCAGCCCGACAATTCTCAAATTCATGTCGGTTAGAATCGAATCAATGTCCCTCATTTCGCTTGGAACTTGTTGAAGGACCCTTACTATCTCTTTGAAATACCCGCCTTCAGGTCGTGAAATTACATCTGTAAAAAAGAAAAGAAAATGTCAGTTTGTATCAACTGCTATCATCTGGATAACTCTTGAAGAATACTGTAACACTTACGTCTGATTAGCCATCGGCTGGCAAATCCTGGGGGGCACCGGACGTAGAACCATTCTGTTTTAAAGTAACTCAGCCTTCCCCAGGATCCAGTTACTACTTGGCAGTTCCTGACTGACTCTAGGAAAGTGAAAGACGGGCTATCTCCCCTACTCTTAAAGTTAAAAAGGTATCTAATCTCAGACAGCATTGGTGGTCAGAAGAGATGCTCCATGAATACGATAGATAGGCTATTCGGTAGAGAATATCCATTAGGGTGTAGCTGGGACGGGGCGATTCTGAGAAAAGATAGCACTTCCCTAATGTATTGGTTAAAGGGGGGAGTGTTCCTGCTGCGCATGCATATCTATTAAAAGCGGTAAAACCTTCTGGGGGAGCATGCGGTCTATCGCTTGGTCCCGGCAATAATACGTCATCAAACGACAAACCATGCCTCAGGCATATCTGTCCCAGCATGTCTTCAGAAATGTTAGAAGGCACGGAATCCTGTGGATTCATAATAAACCTAGCCCCAGGCAGCTCATCCGGAGCTGGGTCTATAACTTCGGCTGCGATGGCCGGAATCTCTAGGACGAAAGAAGATGAATCCTGAACTTCCTGCTGTTGTGAGCTTGAAGGTTTCATAACTAATCAACTTATTAGAAGTCATCATTAGACAATAAAAACCCAAGTGTTCCCTAGTGTGATGTGCGTGAATATGAATGTGTGAGTGCAATGCTACAGATTACTTGAGAAATTTAACAGAGTATGAAGAAAGCATTCGAATGACGAGACTTCGAAATCCGATCGGAATGACCGTCATCGCTGACCATCGCAACCGTACCATCCAGACTTTAGAGACCGATCCGAGCTAAAGTTTATTAAAATTTTGTTAAGTTATGGTTCCATCGACGAGCTTCGAAAGGCAGTCAAGTATGCAGAGAAACGGTCAAGTCCAGTTATGCAAATATGAAGCTCGTCGGAGTCAAGTATTTGAATTTGCATGAAATTTGTACTCATCAAGACCAGAAAGTCCATATTATTCATCGCAAAGGCATTAACTTCGTATCGGTCTCAGAGCACTCAGTTCGCATCGATCAAAGCTCTAACTTCGCATCAATCCGAAGCTCTCATTTTGTATCGATCACTGTGCTTTTGGTTTCGCATCGATCAATTCACGCTGGCATTACATTGATCGAGTCGCCACGAAGTTTGTATCGATCAAAAATTTGCTGGTTTTGTATCGATCCGATCGATACAAAACTCCCGGTTGAGGATCGATGCGAAATCCAGTTTCTTTAACCTTTCACCGATACGAAATCAAGGCCGAGCAACTTTTCGCCGTTTCCTTCGTTTCCCTCCTCACTCCTTCTTCCCCAAATGGTCATAACTCCATTTCCTTCCTCCCTCGACCATGCTCCGAACCAACTTCGACCTCAACACCACCAGAAATTGGCCATGTATGTGAATGGGTTAGTAATTGGATTCGAATCTCGTCGTTCTTAACGCGAGTTCATCGATTCGTTACCTAATTACAACGGTTAGTTCAATGGATTGAAAGTCTGGTTCGATTTGAAGGCAAGCGCAGTTTCCTTTTCCTGAGTCTCTCAATCGATACGAAGGCAAAGCAGAAAGTGAATAAGTAAAAAATTTCTATGTATAGAATCGTGTATTTATATGGGTGCGAAACCAAGAGTAAGAAACGTTTCGCCTCCCAGTCAAAACAACCGGTTACAACAGGTCTATCATCGGATCGATGCGAATTGGTTATTCGTGTCCATCGACTTAAACTTCATCGATACGAAAGGAACAGCCAGATTGCACTAGAACCATGTGACTCCATCAATACGAATTGTTCCATTCGTAACCATCAACGCACGGCCCTTGAAGACTCATACCCATTGATACGAATATTCGCTAGGGGACCAGCTGCTCTATTCGCATCCCTTATAAGTCCATCGATGCGGAATCACAACTTCATACCCACTGCTATGGAGTCCACCGAAACTCGTATATATCGATGCAAAATGTTTATTTCGTATCAATCGATGCGAATTATGTAAATACGAGAACAATCATACGACCTTTCACATCGATCCAGGAGAGGATCGATACGAAGGGACATTCCAAAACAACCATCAAGGGTTGTCACAACTCGAATTTAACATCAGTTCTGGAGAGGATCGATACGAAATTCGATACGAGAGAACTGACAATGACTCGTGAACGTGCGACGTTAACGAGAGTCAGGTTAACATATATGCATGTATGCCGGACTAATATTCAATTTTCAAAATTCATAAGGATTGGATATTCGCTTGATGACGGTTACAATAACAAACAAATAATCACTACCATACAGCAATCAGTTTCAACAGTACACGGTACAGCAGTTGGCAGTCAACAATTCATATTACTGAAAAATCAGTCAAGGATTACAACTTTCGATGAGAAAACAGCAACCGTTTGACAAGTCAGATGGAACTATTCAGAATGAAGATTGCAGCTTTTCAAAGCATGTCTTGTTTTCACAAGATATACTTTGGGGGGCAAATGTTATCCCGCTTTTTGGCAAGGCCGTGATACCCAGAACTTGACTGGAAACCAAGGAAAGTCCATCTCGAAGATCGGTTATACGCAGGTTCGCTATGGATATCGATAAATTTTGTCCAAGTCCAGATTGAGCTATAATTGATATGACAGGGCCAGCAAAGCTATGAAAGCCAACGTCCCAAATTTCAAGTCAATCGGAGTTCGTATGCTCAAGATATGGATCGATCAAAGTCAAAGGGGAAGGCCTCTTCTCGTATCCATCACCTTGCAGTAGCTCTGTTCGCATCCATCAAAAAACCAAAGAAAGTTTTCATTCACATCCATCCTGTTCGAATCCATCCAGAGAATCATCTCTCTTAGCTCCGTTTCTGTTCGAATCCATCTAGAGCTGCACACTTCGTATCCAACCAAAGGCAGCCTCTTCGTATCGATCTTGTTCGTATCCATCATACATACACGATTTCGTATCGATCAATTCCAACTTGCTCGTATCGGTCGACCAACATCCAATAAACATCCACCGCCAAGCCTTGGTTCGAATCGATCTGGTTCGTATCTATCGTCAAGCCTCGGTTTATATCGATCGCCTTCGAATCCATCTTAGAGCCTTGGTTTGTATCGATCGACTATGGCCCACTTTGCATCGATCAGCCTTTCTCTGGTTCATACCGATAAAGCAAAGTCCACTTCATATCCATTAATGGATACGAATCCATATTTCGTATCGATGGGGCTCTAGATATGTTTCGCATCAATCGACCACGGATCGATGCAAAATCAACGTTTCCTATCGATATGAAGTGCGCTTCGATCTATCGATGCGAACAAAACCTTACAACCAATATATGTCGTACATTTGGATCGATACGAACATGGAGAGATCCATCGATACAAATGATACAACTCCCATTGATTCGAGCGCGACAACAACCTTCGATATGAACGAGGCGAACTCTCTGGAGACGACTCGGTTAACTCAG
Organism: Allium fistulosum; assembly: GCA_030737815.1. NCBI lineage: Eukaryota > Viridiplantae > Streptophyta > Magnoliopsida > Asparagales > Amaryllidaceae > Allium > Allium fistulosum. The sequence continues at coordinate 822,165,667 of CM060908.1, read as the reverse complement.
CGTCGAAAGTGGATCGATTCGTAAATCACGCGCCACGCCATCCCCAGGTCACGTGCGTTGATCGATTCGAAACGATCAATTCGAATTCGACAGACTAGAGAAAACGCAATCTTGCATCGATCATATCTTGCAATCCACAAGTCCAAATGCTATGAAATTTTCACAGGAGCTTATGTACAACATAAGGAAGACTCATGCCAAGTTTCGACTCGATTGGATTAAATCTTGATCGATACAAATTCATTCATATCGATCACGGATCGAGTCAAAACTTTATGGGCTCGGTCGCATGGGCACACTCACGTGCCAGAAGAAGTCTCCCGAGATCTAAGCGAAGTATCAGCCTCCTATGCCTATAAATAGGGCTCCAGGGCCTACAGAAGAGGGATCTTTTGGCTCTCTGACGTCCAGACTCTGCCGAAAACACTTTTGCACTTCTAAGCTGCTGCTATACTCAAATTTCACTACTGTAATTCATTGTAATCTGCTGTTATCCACTGTAATTTGTTGTAATCATCAATTCCATAGTGGACGTAGGCAATACTCCGAACCACTCTAAATTCCTGTGTTCATGCGTATCTTTATTATTTTTTTTGAAGTGTTTGTTAGACTACCCTCGTTTTCCATTTAATTTCTTCATTTTTATCTCTTCAAACTCTTCCGAAGAGTGTTGTGCCTAATTTTTGTACAAACACCAGTTGAGGTCTCATCCCCTTCTCGATCCAAGATACGTACGTGACCCACTTCTTCGTCTCATGGTTCCGAAGAGGGTGTTTTTCAAGAGAGGGAAGGCTTATCTAGAGAGTCGGCTGAAGAGACTCGGGAGGGAAAAGACACCGCGACCGAAGCCAGTTGCCTGGCTAGATTGCCTTCGATTCTGGAAGAAGAGGATTTTAATCAAAGAGAAGGAAAGGCCACGATAGACATAGAAAAGGAGGAGTGTGAGATTAAGAGCAGTAGCGATGAGTCCTCCTCCAGCAACGACGATGATTTCTATGCAGAATCCGACAATGGAGATTATGAATCATGCGATGGGACTCCGAGGATGAGTCCCATTGTTTCGAGTTCGCCTCCCCCACACATGAGTGATAAAGATGATGCTCTAGAAGTCAGACGACATCGGGATTCTCCGATTAAAAATGCTGGCGTAGACTTCGAAGATTTGAGCAATGTTTACGTCGATTTGGACGTGCTCATGGGGGAAGACTTCAAGTTTAAGGAGGTGTCTCCTCGTCCGAGCCATGTTAAGCCTAAAGTTAGTCTGATCCCTTCCATAACGCCTTCCCGATCCGGTTTGTGATGTCGTTTTAGGCTCTCCCCCCCAAACACATTACACGTTAGACTAGGGTTACACTCACTTATACACATATTTTTCATGTTTATTTTCCGTTTCTAAGGCTCTTTATTTATTCTTTGTGTCAGGTACCATTAGAGGATGTGGCCTTTACGACAACCTTGAGGAATTTACCGACTCTCAACGCTGGTCGAAATGATCTTCCAGCCGTCATCAGCCTTGCGAGACAGAGGAGGAATGTCGAAGAAGAAAAGATTTGGAGGCTAAAACTCGCCATTGAGACGAGAGGGAATAGGGTCGAGTATACAAAGGCGGGTATGAGAAAAGACAGATTTTCGATGAGCGAGAGGAGCTGCCTAAAAAGTCTAAATTTGATCATGGTTCTCATTCTACGGAACAACAGGCCTTCGCTCCGGCCCCTGCCTCAATCGATCCTGAAATCCCAGTTTCTTCTATCCTTGTTCCATCTTCAACTCAAGTTCTGTCATCTCACGTAGCTCTTGCCCCCAGTTCTTCATGCCCCTACCGGAGATCTGCCTATGTTCTTCCATCCGATCCTCCCAGGTTTGAGGCAGCGCTCCCTGGGTGGTTTTTAAGGATGGTTAAATTTGATCGTGATCTTCATCCGATTCGTAGAGATACATACATGCTCCACCTTCAAACAATCTAGAATGATTTAGAACAGGCCGAAGGGTGGGAAAAATTATGCAAATAGCTGGTGGACATGAACCACAACAACTATCAAGAAATCCTCTCTTTTGAATTGGAGAAGGATGATTTCGAAAGAGCATTGGCGGAATGCGATGCCAGAATCAAACAACTGGAAGAAGAAAATGATGCGGCGCTTCGAGAAAGAAAGAACAGCGCCGACTTGCTGAAAGAGCTAAAAGAGGCTCATGAGAGAATAGAGATCGTCTACAGGGATGAAGTTAAGAAGGCTCATGCAGAAGAAGCCAAGTTAAAAGAGGAGGTGGCAGCTTGCAGCACGACAATTAAGGCCCAAAAGAAGACCATTTCCAACCATGACTTATCATGAAGGGGCATAATAAAATGATTGCGAAATATGGAGAAGTCGTGAAGTCACATGATAAAACCATCTCCAACTAGGCTGAGACGATCGCCAGGCTCCAAGATCGAGTTACGCAGCTCAGCGTTGATAAAGCTCGTGTCGAGGTTGAAAAGGCCGTGGTTACAGCGGATTATTTGGAGCTTCAGAATGCCTTTGAGAGAAGATGAAGAAGATGGATGAGACCATCTTGAACTTTTATGTCAACTCCCTGTTGCACCAAGGGAGTCTCAGTTACTTAGGCCCTAAATTCCTGTGCACTCTCGCTGTAATTTGGGAGAAAATCATGACATGTTTCTGTGATAGCAGGGATGTTTATACCGAAAGAGAGCTAGAGAACACCTTTCTCAACGAAGAATCAAAGAAGGCATTGCTAGAAGGCCAGGAGATTTTGCGGATTGAAAGAGAGGAGGAAGCTGTCGATGTTGCCACGACGGCAACCGCCAAAGCGTTTCCGAAGCCTTTTATTTCCGATCCCGACGAACCATTGGGGAAGCCTCGCGATCCGTCAACTACTTCTGGGCTTTAAGCTTCCCCTTGGATTGTGGAACCGTCGAAGGAGGGTGAAGGCGGTGAATACGAGGTTGACATTCTCGATCACTCTTATGGCACAAGTAATCTACTTGTTTCTCCCGAGTTTGAGAGCTTCCAACTCATGCTGCAACAACCAGATGAATTTAACGCTTTCATTTTTCATCTTATAGGTCTGTCTTCCTTATCTATCGATCCGTTGGTTTTCTGGGTGCCTGGACCTGTTGCTATCTCTACCGCTTCTGTGCTTGTTTCTGTATCTGCTCCAGTCACCGCGTCCGTGTCTGGCTCGTAGCCGGGGCTGGAATCTGAGAAGATCGCTGCACTGCATGGTTTGGATGACCCTTTCGTATCTTTGGAGGGTGACTTCACAGCGACCGAAGTTCGGGAGCAATAAATTCAGATTGAGCAACCACGCAGATCTCAAGAACAACCGGTTGCCATTAATAAAGAGAAAGTTGAATCGATAAAGGCTTCTAAGAGCTCCCGCAGATCTCGGAAGCATAAATGAAAGGCGAGTCTTCTTAGAAAGTTACAGAGCAGGAAGGGGACATCAACACCGAGGAGATCATTGACATTACTGGCAGCGACACCACTCTTGAGGGGAAGCAAAACCTTCGAACAAAAGGCGGGAAGGGGAGTGGTGGAAAGAGGCACTGAGAAGCTTGGGTGGTAGCTGATCTGGTTTTGATTCATTTTGCATTGTTTTTTCAAATGCAGAGTCTGCACTTAATACTTTGTTGTGCTTGGATAGCGTCTGTGCTTTTCCTTTTGTTGGCCGGTATTGTGTGGGTACGGCCCCCATATTTTGACCTTGTATAGAAAAAAGTTATAAGTAATACATTGTTGATATTTTGACTGTACCTTTACTTATCTGCTCATATGTGTTCTGTCCACTTATGTCTATTTTGTTTACTTCTGTTTTACTTTATCTAGTCCTGTGATTACTGCCAAAATTTTTTGTTTGGAGTAACAGAACTTGTGAAATTTTGTTTTTAAGCATTCTTATTTAAGTATTTTAAGTACCGGTGTATGCCCTCCGGTTCACAGAGCTGTTTATTTTAAACACTTGACAAACGACCGGTAACTTATGGCTTGAATAGTTTGCATACCAAAACTTTGGAATTTGACTAACTCACAATTCGATTTTTTCTTTTATAAGCTTTGTAACTTATGTTTTTATGCGATTCTGGAAAGTATGTATCATATGCATGATTAAAATGTGCACAAAAACATAAACTTAGTGCAGAACGCACAGTTATGAGATTAACTAAATGAGTAATCTTTGAAAATTTTTGGAGGTTAAACCACTTATCACTTCTCAAAAATGTGAGTTGGTACTTATGAGTATCATTTCTTCGGATTTTTACAATCTTCGAATATACACTTCATTGCTCAGGGCATGCACATCATACGAGTTAACTGTAGATAGTTATACGTTATTCACGTTAAATGTTGCTATTCATCATGGGGTGTCAGCAATTGGAATTTTTTGTTGGTTCGTAGCACTTTGATTTTGTTGGAGTCACGCCCGTTACTTCCGATCATGGGAGTGGGTTGATCCTCGCAATTCTTGTGATAGATGAATTTCTCGGTATTTCCAGGGCAATTTCGGTACTTAAAAGTGTGCGCAGCTTTGTGGGATGCGTGGCTTTTGATACTTCTTAATGTTGCCAATCTTTGGGAAATGTGAGGAGCTTATGTTTTAAGAGCATGATTTCATGGCTCAAAGAGTTGGTGCGCGGCTTACGGGATGCGTGGCTTTTGATACTTCTCAATATTGCCTATCTTCGGGCAACGTGAGGAGTTTAGGTTTAAGAGCATGATTTCACAGCTCGGAGAGTTGGTGCGTAGCTTATGGGATGTGCATTTTTTTATTTGAGCCTTCCCGATGTTGCCGAGGCAACACCGGTTCTTAGAAGGCGGGGATTGGGTTCCGCCGATCCAACGGTTAGAATCAATTTGGTTCCGTCGACCCACCGGGTAGCTGGAGCATACTTGAGCATGATTCCACTTTCTTAAGTAGCAATTGTGTGGTTTTGAGTCGATTTGACCCCGTCGACTCAGTAGGTTACTATTATGAACACAATTTTGTTGGTTCAAAAAGCGAATTAATTTTACCAATAGATGTTGGGCAAGTTTTTGCCTATTTACAGTGCCCCCGGCATCCTGGGACGACTTATTTGCCAAAAAATAGTAAGTACATAAGGTAGTTTTCAGGTGAAGTAGCAGTGCAGTGATTCGATGTTCCATGCTCTGGGAATTTGTATTCCGTCAACGGTTGTCAATTTGAAAGTTCCATCCCTTAGCTTTTGATTGATCACATACGACCCTTCCCAGTTTGGTTTGAAGGCTTTCGGCATGGGATAGACTCGTTTGAGGACGAGGTCACCCACTTCAAAGGTTTGGTTGTGAACTTTGGAGTTGAAGTATCGCGCGATCCTTTTTTGGTGGGCAGCGGTTCTAAACTCGGCTTCTTCGCTTCTTACGTCAATCATATCTAGTGATTCGAGTAGGAGGTGCTTGTTTTGCTTTTGATTAAATTTTCACCTTCGGTGAGAGGGAACTTCTAGTTCGACGGGAATCATTGCTTCTGAGCCATATGCCAAGGCGAACGGAGTGTATCCAGTTGCCGCTTTGTGAGTTATCCTGTAAGCCCATAGTGCGAGTGGAAGTTCATCAACCCCGTTCCCTTTTGCTTTAGTTAGTCGCTTTTTGATAGTGGACTTGATGATCTTGTTTATTGCTTCCACTTGTCTATTTTCTTGCGGATGAGCAACTGCGGAAAAGCTCTTCCCAATTCGGAAGCATTTGTAGAAGTCTTTGAACTCGGTGCTTTCGGACTGGGTCCCATTATCAGTGATGATTTTCTACGGCACACCAAACCTGCAAATGATGTTTTTAGTAACAAAATTAATGACTTTCTTAGTGGTAATGGTGGCCAGCGGTTCCGCTTCCGCCCATTTCGTGAAATAGTCAACAACAATTATAGCATATTAGGCCTCTCCTTTAGCTATTAGCAATATGCCAATCAAGTCGATTCCCCATAATGCAAATGGCCACGGGCTGACCATCTGTGTTATTTCTGTTGAGGGAGTTCTTTTAATTTTTCAGGATCTTTAGCAATGATCACACCGTCTGGCATAGTCTGCATCACAGTTTATTATTGGCCAGAAATATCTGTACCGGAGAACTTTCTTTGCAAGGGTTTGTCCCCCAATATGGTCTTCGCATTCGCCTTCGTGCACTTCCTACAGGATCCGTCGAGCTTTGTCTTCGGTCACACATCTAAGAAGGGGGGTTGAGAATCCCCTTTGGTAGAGTATCCCATCTCGTATTACAAGTCACGACGCTTTCCGGAGAAGCTTTTTCCATTGATTCTGGTCAGTTGGAAGGGTCCTGTAAGTAAGTAGCCCTTGATTAGCACCATCTATGTTTCCGGTTCGACGGTGGTCTCGAGAATCCAATCGACATCCATTTCGTCTACACTCAGGGTAGTCAAAGTCTCAACCGGGACTAGTCCCAACGTTTGAGCTTCTCCGGAGCTTGCCAGTTTAGCTAACTAGTCAGCCTTGGTGTTTTACTCCCGTGGAATGTGAGTTATGGTATAATGTTTGATGTCGCCCAGCAACTCTTGTACTTTAGACAGATATGGGGCAAGGTTCTCCCTCGAGCTTGGTACTCGCCTTTTACTTGGCAGACGACTAGCTGGGAGTCACTGTAGATGTGGACGGACTTTATTCCGAGTTCTTTCACAACTTTCAGCCCTGCTATTAATGCTTCGTATTTTGCTTCATTATTTGTTGCAGGAAATTCCAAGCGTAAGGCATAGCAAATGGCTCGTCCTTCAGGGGTTTCAAGCACTACTCCCGCCCCCGAACAGAGGTTGTTAGATTCGCCATCAACAAAGTGTTTCCATTACATCTCCACTTCCGATGGTGTTTCTTCTTCGTCATCCTGTATGGTAAACTCGGCGATGAAATCTGTCAGTGCTTGCCCATTGATAGACTTCCTCGGATGGTAAGTAATATCATATTGGCTCAGTTCGATGTTCCACTTGAGAAGTCGTCCGGAAGTTTCAGGTCGTTACAGTACTTGTTTCAAAGGCTGATCAGTTAGTACTTTGATTGGATGTGCTTGGAAATACGGTTGTAGCTTCCTAGACGCGATCAGGAGGTAATATGCTAGCTCTTCCAACTTTGGGTAATTTTTCTCGGCTCCAGTAAACCACTTGCTAATGTAGTATACGGGTCGTTGAATTTTCGCTTCTTCATGCACAAGGGCAGTGCTTAACGCATAAGGTGAGATTGCTAGGTAAATGAATTGGTCATGTCCATCCACTGGCTTTGACAGGATTGGCGAGGCTTCCATGTGTCGCAGCAATTCTTCAAATGCACTTGTCTTGTTCTTCAAATCCACTGGCATGAAGTTTTTCTTTTCTTTCCTTTCTTTAACGCATGAAAGAACGGGATGCACTTGTCGGTGGCTTTCGAGATAAATCAGCTTAAAGCTGCGACCTTCTCATTCAAGCTTTGCAATTCTTTCTTGCTCTTCGGGGCTTGGACTTCTCGCAGGGCCGTTATTTGCTTTGGATTTGCTTCAATACCCCTGGCACTTACGATGAATCCTAAGAACTTTCCGGAGGCTACTCCGAAGTGACATTTAAGTGGATTGAGTTCCATTCCGTACTTTTGGAGTATTTCAAACATTTCAACGAGATTATCCAGGTGATTGGCACCTACTCATGATTTTACCAACATGTCGTCCACGTAAACCTCCATAATCTTCCCGATCTGGAGCTTGAGCATGGTATTCGCTAACCTTTAGTATGTTGCCCCAACATTCTCTTGACCGAACGGCATTACCCTGTAACAATATAGTCTCAGATCGGTGATCAAGATGGTGTTCTCTTGATCAGGTTCGTGCATCAGGATCCGGTTGTACCCCGAGTATGCGTCCATGAATGATAGCAGTTCGTGCCCCACCGTTCCATCCACAAGCTGATCGATTCTGGGTAGAGGGAAGCTGTCTTTCGGGCAAGCTTTGTTTAAGTCCGAATAGTCGATACAGGTTCACCATTTCCCACTGGACTTATTGACTAAGACTGGGTTAGATACCCATTTAGGGTAAGTTTCATCATGGATAAAACCGTTGGCCATTAGCTTGTCTACCTCTTCTCTTAATGCTTTGGACCGTTCAGGGTCCAGGCTGCACCTCTTTTGCTTTACTGGTGTGAACTTGGGGTCAATGTTGAGTGTGTGGCATGCGATTTTCGATGATACCCCACATATATCGGAGTGCGTCCAAGCGAACACATCCAAGTTGACGCGAAGAAATTTAGTAAGTTCCAATCGAATCTTGTTTCCAAGGTGCAATCCAATTTTCAAGACTCTTGTTTGGTCATCCATATCGAGTGGGACAGACACCGTCAATTCTACAGTGCTACCCAATCCTTCCCCGAACTCTTCTTTCTAGGGTCCAAAGCCTTGTCGAATCGGCTGTGGTCCCCGATCCAGGGACGGCTCTGTAGTTGCTATTTAGAAGGTTCACAAATGTGGAGAGTTCTCCTCACAACCTTCCCCTTTTCCCTTCTTTTAGATTCGTGTAACTCTGCAATGTAACATTCTCTGGCGGTGCATTCATCTCCTTTGACCATCCAGATTCTGTTTGCAGTCGGGAACTTCATGCACCATTAGGCTAGAGCGACTTTGAAATCGGCTAAGGCAGGTCATCCCAAGAAGGCATTATATGCAAAAGTTTCATCCACAATTACGAAGGTTTAAATGAGGGTAACTCTTCAATCGCCCTCTCCAAGCTCCACTGGCAAGTCAATTGTCCCTACGGGTTGTTTGGGTTCGACAGTAAACCCTTGGATGTTTGTTTGGCATGCAGACATGCTTTTCATGTCGATCTTCATTCAGTCAAAGGTACATTTGAAAAGTATATTGAAAGAACTACCGCTATCGACCAATACTCGTCGGACCATAGGAGTCTGATTCCTACTGTCACCACCATTGGATCAGGAGTTAGAGCTTCGATCCCTTTGGTATCTCAGTTTCTAAATACAATGTCATCATTCAAAGTTTTATGCTGCTTGGTTGGAGCCCCATCTTCTATTGTGATACATGATTCCTTCGGAGCGTGCTTTAGTGAACTTGCATATCGCTCCATCTCTCCTTAACTTCTCTATGCAGGATGTGGGCCTCCAGACATCGTTCCAATAATGAGTCTCTGGTCAGTTCGCTTTGATCCCTCTTCACTGGTTCCGACTTGGTTTCTTTGATTCCTGGGGGCTTGAGGAGCCGTGGGTTGGTCAGGATTCTGTGGTTTTCCCACGTATTGCTGAAGCTTGTTCTACCGAATCAACTTTTCAATCAAGTTCTTTAGGTGGCGGCATTTGTTTGTATTGTGACCATGCGTCTCGTGGAAGTGGCAGAACTTCCCTGAGCGCTTTTGTTGTTCGGTTGCTTCCTTCTTAGGGGGTTTTTTATATTCCTCAGTCCCTTGTGTCGCGAGATAAATGTTTTCTGGAGTTTCGTTGAAAGGGGTGTAATCTTCAGGCCTGGATCCTTTAAGGCATTTATTGTTTCCATTTTTCTTATTGGAAGTCTGATTCTTTCTTTTCTGATTTCCATCATTCCCTATGATTCCTTCAACAGTTTCGAAAGCATTTGTATTCTGATTCATTGCCACATCACCGTGCCCGACGTTCATTGGTTGCATTCCAGTATACTTCCTTTCTAGATCTTGCGCCTCCTCCAATCTCAAGTATCAACTTGCTTTGCGATTCGAATCCTTCATTGTAGTGGGTTGCTTTATCTTGATCCACTTTCCGAACTCAGTTTCAGGATGAATGGCTTGGACCAAAGCCATGAAAACCATGTCCTCATTTGGATTGCTAACCTCTGTCACTGCGGTATAGAATCGCTTCATAAAAGACTTCAGCGATTCGTTTCGTCCCTAGAATAGTCCAGACAGGGACATCACATCTATGGGCTGCGTGGTATGGAGCCTGAACTAATCGAGGAAACTTGTTACTATTTGGTCGAATGTGGAGATGGATCTCGACAAAAGCCTAGTGAACCACATGGAAGCAATTCCTTCCAGGAAGATGGGAAAACATCTACACCAAACAGCCTCCGAAGCATTTGCTCTGTCCATGTACCAACTATACTTGTACAAATGGGTTTTTGGGTCCTTCGTCCCATCATAAGATGGAATAGTTGGCATCGTGAACTTTTCCGGATATCGCTCATTCAAGATCTCATCAGTAAAGGGAGTCTGACTTGGTGTGAATCCCCATTCATCATCTCTTCTATTTTTATTATCATCCATCGATCGCTTAACCATATCCGCAATGAATGCCTCTGATGTCCGGTAGTCCTAGGGACGGCTGTCAATCACTCCACCAAGTGTTTAGCTTTACAAATGGTCTTGGCGAGTTGGCTGAAGCCTAGGTTCTCCTGTCTTTGGGAGAACCATTCCCTCGGGATCCCATTGACTTGCGGTTGTTCTGACTAGGGCGGTTTTGACATTTTCAGCATTATCGAACGCATTGGCATTCTCTTCCAACTTATCATCATTGAATTATTCTCCATCTTCTAAGTCAGAGAGGTCCATGGCTATATCCTCTCGTGGGGTTTTCACCCCTTGGTTCAAGTTCAAATTTGGTTGCCTTGCGACGAGCGGAGTACTTGTATTTCCTTCTATGTTGATTCCCATAGTTCCTGCTGTCACCCTTTTCTGCGGCTGCTTACCATTTCTTCTATTTAAGCCGAAAATGGAAAATTTTACTTGCTCCATGGCGGCTACGGTTTCAACCGTGGTTCTTGGAGCAGGATTTGACTGTAAGGTTAAGAGAGCATTGAGCTTATCCATCATAGCTCTTTGACTACTTTCCATTTTTTGGTTGATTTCGTCAACCATTTTGTTCAACTCTTCTCTAGTAATGACTTCGCGTTGATTGGAAGATGCTAGCACCTGATCTCCTGCGTTGGCACCATCTACTTCGGTTTGTTGATGGTTCATATCTTCTCTAGCTACTACTGCCCCTATGGACCAGAGGCGGTTCTTTTCCTTTCTGGAGCCATTGATTCCAAGCAACAGATTTTTCAAGCAAAGATTGAGGATGTAACTTCTAGACATATATGATCCAAAGTAGATAGCTAGATCTGAACCCTGAGTTGGGTTCTCAGTGAAAGCACCAAAATGTTAACCCAAAAAATGGATCAACACCCTGGTTGGAGTGTAAAAGCACCAGCCATGTTCTCACAGAGCTATAATATAGATAATAAATATAGAAAAAAGCACGAAGAGAAAGAAGGCAAGAAGATTTTTATAGTGGTTCGGCTGCTAACAAAGCCTACGTCCACTTTATAGTTTTTATTACTGGCTGATTGATGTTACAAGATGTATTTTATTACACAGCTCTTGAATATCCTTAGTTAGACCGAGTATCCAATCTTGGAATCCACTGGAGAATCACGGTGAACCCTTTTGAAGACTATTGTGGGGGAGGTGAAGAGTGATGAAAGCTTCCAGTAGAGTTTCAGTAACCAGTCTGAAGGATCTTCTTTATGTTGCAGATAGAAGAGTATTTATAGAGGTAGGAGAGCTATTGGGCCAAGCCCGTTCGTCAAATGCTTGCAGATGGTCACGGGAAGGTTCACTGGAGAAAGCATTGTGGCCCGAGCCAATTCAATGGATCGCTAAAAATCCATAGCTTATGGATCACTGGCGATCCATAATGTACGCTGGAAAGCAAGCCAACCCCTTAGCATCCTTCTCCCATCTTGTTTCATGTCGGTCGCTGCAAATCAATGAAACGGTATGGACCGCTAGCGATCCATAGCATATGGATTGCTGGCGATCCATATACTTAGAATATTATTGGACTTTGCTTTCTGGATTGTCTTTGTCGTCTTGTGTCGACGTTATTCATGTAGTCTCGTAGCACGTTGCCTTGTTTTGATGATGGTTTGCTTACCAGTCGTACTAGTCTGCAGATTGGACCATACGAATACTTATCTCTTGATTTAGCTATCTCAAAATCTCCTCAAACTTAGCCAATATTTCTAGAATATGTGTTGGATCATGATGCAAGAGAATTGGTCAACCCCTGAGCTAATCCAATGGATCGCTAGCGATCCATGTCCTTAGTGCATTTTCCATTCTTTTTGCTTGACTCCCTTTGGCTTGTTGTTTTAGTCCTTTTGGTTGACTTCTGAGTTATCTGGTTTGACCAAGCTGTTCCGACTTCTTTTGGATTCTGTTGGGTTAACAACCCGGATAATAGTTAGGTACGAGGTTAGGTTGTATTATAAGGACATTGTGATTTCTTTAAAGCACCCAAAAGAATTTATTCAATGTTAGAAGAGCCAAGTGTAGATGTTTGTATTTCATTGTTTGCTTTAGGCAATACGAAGGCAAAGATAGTTTGTGTGTCGATAGTAAGATGGTTTGTTGATATATTTGAAATTTAGTAGGGTTACCTCGAAGATAGCTATATAGTCATAATGTTTGGGATAGATTTAGTGTTGGGTGCTAAAATGGTTAATAGACTTTCTAACTATATGAATTTCATAGGAATGAAATATTTAAACGTACAAATAGTGGAACTATAAGAGAATAGGTTCATCAGACCAAGTATTTCCCCAAGCGAGCTTCGGTGGTTTTATGAAGAAATCAACGGGTTCAGAATTCTCAAATTTGGTCTTGATTATTGGAATTGAATGAAAAAAGACCATAAAGAATTGTACCATTTACTGAGAATGGATGATTTATTGTGTTAAGGAACTAGAGTCAATATATTTTCACAATTAAATTTGGTGGCTATCTTCCATCAACTGAGGTGATCGAGGAGAGTGTACCATTTTGATCATTCATACTAGATATGGTGTGATTTGAATATCAAAATAAATTTATATTGATTTTTGATATTTTCACTATAGCTGCATGACCTTCTCATTTTTGTCGTACGCACCAATTTTAAGCTTATGTCACTCCTTTAATGATAATCGAGGAGCTTCATAACGAGATCCCTCCAAACGTGCCTTTGAATAAAGTTATGATCTTGGACAACCCACCTGACTTTTCCGTCAGATCTGGGCTAGCTGATAGCGGAGTGAATGGGTAAATTAAAAAAAATCTTTCATTTGGATCTTATTAGGCTTATGAAGTCTAAGTTTATTTAGATTTTATATAAATTTATTTTAAATAAAATCAATATTTTGTTTAATTTATAAATAATTTTTTATTTATTTTACATTATATAATATATGTATCGTACATCCATAGGTGGTTATGTGCTCGTGCAACATGAATGGTGTACATGGTTTGACATGCCTGTATATAGATGTTGGATTTACAATCCAACGAAAATGTTAGCCCCTTTGTATACATGTGTGCTATCAATATACACACACATATACAGACACACACACACACAGTTTATAAAGTAATTATAAATTTAGTATAAATTTCAAATTCAAATATAAGATTCAAAATTCAAAATCTGAAAAATAAAATATCTAGTATTTTCAAATTCAAACTAATATATAAGTTTTGTGTACATACATATATATAATTCGATTTTTTTAAAATACAAACTCACACACTATATAAATACACACATATATTAGATAATATTTAGAAATACTATATATAATGTATACTTATAAATATATTTTGTGTACTTAATAATATATACATGTATAAATTTACATATTTTCGGCCATAAAAAAATCTTTTGGGTTTTACTTTGTTTTTATTAAAATAATTTTTTTTATTTGATTTCTTATGGAAATCTATGAAATGACTAATTTTTTTATTTCCAAAACAATGTATATGTATTATGTTAAATATTTATATAAACATATTTTATGTAATTTATAATGCATATATATATAAGTAACATTTAATTTAAATAAAATGATATATTGTATTCAAATATAAAATTATATATATAATTTTTTTTCTCGAAACTATAAATGTGTAAATGTATATATATTAAGGTAAAAATATTTTACTTAACAGTGTTTAGTTTAACTCAGTTTTACTTTAAGTCATTTAATATTATTATTTTCAGAAAAAATTACTAGCTGTGGGCAATATGTATGATTATACATACGTAAAATATTTTTTTATTTATATACGTATATATACAATACAACCAATGAAGGCAACATAATGTTATGCAGACTCGTGATATATTCAACTATTATCTAAACATATATATCATATGTAATACCCTATTAAATTAATGATAATTAATAAATAATTAATAAGGCTCCAAAAGTGAAATTTGAGAAAATTTGGAATTTGGCCATTAAACTTGCACCATTGTGTTCATGGTGATTTTTTGAGATCCTTTCATATTAGAAGTTTCACGATCGGAGCTCAAACGAAAAAGTTATCAACATTTGAAGTTTCGGAGCAAAAATAATTAAAAATGAAAAATAAAATAAATAACATTAAATATGAGACCCCAACAATCGACTCCCTCCTTGGGCAGGTCGACCGCTAGTAGTCAGCTGCCTATAGGAGAGCGGTCGAACGGTTTGAACTTGATGGCTAGGGTTTGAACCTTGGCCAATGGCCCAGATTTAATTATTTTAATCTAACAGTTATGATTGATTCGTGTGCCTATAAATAAAGGCATAACCCCTCATTTTTCTTCTCATATTTTTTTTATCCAAGTAGTGAAGATCTATCATTTTCTCTTCTCCACTACTTTTAAAAATTATAAAATAATATATATAAAAACATATAATCAGAGAAGGGTAGAAAATAAAAGAGAAGAAGAGAAGGAGCGAATCAATACTGCGAAAAAGGTAATTTTTATAATTATAAATCTATATTCCCCTTAACCTCAAATCTCTTTCCGATTTGTAATTCTAATAGTATTTATACAATTTGTTATACATATTCTTTTGGATTACAAAGAAAAAGGATTCAAGTAAAGGAATGGATTCAGATTTGGAGATTTGGAAAGCTTTAAAAGGTGAGTGTGAAATTATATAATTTATAACATTGAAATTTATATCATTGGATTTTACTTAATTATTATTCCTAGAAAATATATGATGAATTGTAGGCTTAATTAAGGCAAATGTATAGGATTATCGCCTGCATATTCAATAAAATAGTTAATTAGATAGGAATAGTATCTACAACCTAATTTGGAAATTTGAACTCTGTCCTAAATATTTATTATTATAGAATTTTTGTTTATTCTAGATCTATAATTAGGTTGTAAATTAGGTTACCCTAGTTGACTTGGAATGTGAATTTTTATGTTTTGATTTATTTGGAGTGGGTTCTATGTAATTTCCATAAACGAACCAATTCTAAAATATGTATAAAAGTGCATTATTTGAATTAACGTGGGATATACCAAAACAGGGAAAGATATGTGTAAGATATGGATATTCTTTTCTTAGTTACGATATTTATTTCAATAAAAGCAAAGAAATAAATCCTTGTAATTTCAAATGAAGACCTCACTTTTGGTTAATTTATGGAAAGTCATAATGGTAATCCTTTCTGAAAAAGCAGCTCGGGTAAATTAAAATGTGAAAGGGATGTTCTAGTTCAGAAATTAATGGTTAGAATTATAAATTAATAAACAAACACATATAACCGCGCTTAATATTCAAAAATAAAAATATATAAATGTCGTAAGTTACAATGATATTCGTATTAGTTATTAACAATGTAATAATTATAGGACTAGGATTTATGAACATTAATTACAGATTCAACGGGCAATAAATTTGTAATTAATATAGAGTTAAAAAAGAATTAAATGGGGAATGATTAGGGAATTTAATATGGCATTTATGGGCAAACTGAATAGGCATAATAGATGGATTTTGAAATTGGCAAATAGATTAAATGAATTAAATGAGGATTGATTAGAGATTGTCCAATTTTGACAATAAAGACCAATTATTACGGGTAATAGACATGTATTAGACATTCTAGGAAAACTAAAGCCTAAGGATATGAATTAGGAATAATTACATAGTGAACAATTAAGTATTAATACTATTAAATATATATATAGGGCAATATAATTTTTATAGTAGGAAATTATATAGCTTCAATTATACGTTTAGAACAAGCATGAATTAGTGGGCTTAGCCCAACACTTAGGCTTTGGGTGATTTGTACGATTTAGTGGGTTAGGATGCAAGGTCAATAGAGTTACACAATAGAAGCCTGCCCTTCACCTAGAGGCTACCGGAAGTTGTTGTTATTTACTACTGATGTAGGACATCTCCAATCATAGAACCTGTGGGAAAGAGATATGCGTAGGACCTACTTCTGAGATGGAGGTATTAAGTAGCTATTATAGGGTCGCCACCTCCCTATTTAGGAAGTATTAAATGGTCGGGACTAGTGGCTAGGCACGGTAGTGGATATCTCAAGAAGGATCTGCTTCATAGTTTGAGGTATTAAGAAGCTATTATATAGGTTCCACCTCTCCCATAAAGAAGTATTAAATAGCCTAGTGAGATTCCGTACGATGTCAGCTAGATAGTATCTAAGAGAAGTCCACATTGGGACATCCCTAAAATTTAGGTATTAAATGATGGGGACATCCCTAAAATTTAGGTATTAAATGTTCAAAGTTTTCCTAGTTCCCATTAAAAATGTATTAAGTGGCTTGGGTACTATTCCTTACATTGTTATGACATGATTGACAATAGTTGTTGAAACTAGGAAGGGCCTTTGGCCTACAGTGGAGGGTAAGTTGTACGGTTGAGATGCGTTAGTAATATGGTAATTATTATAAAGCCTTATCTAGGTGTCATCGATCTCTGTAGTTATGACCGATTGACTAGTGGTTATGTTGCGGAGGGCCCGCTTCAGGGACTAAGGTATTAATTAGCCATTGTGGGGTCCACATCTCCAGAAGTATAAAGTGGTCGGGATTTTCGGATAGTGAAACAATTAGACATATATGAAGATAGCCATATACTTATATAGTTATACTATGGAGAAGGTTTGGTTAGACGTATCGTATATGCACATAAGATTTAACGGATTAGCCGTAAATAATAGACATAAAACTTAAATGGAAACCAGTCGGCATAAATTAATTTGATAGGTGAGGTATGTAATTTTTCAATCACCAAAACGTTGTTCTAACCTCCTCCTCATAACAACCCACATGTTAGAGTTAGAAGGACTGGATACTGGAGCTAGACGGAAAATGCATATGGTGAAGTCTTCTTATTTATGCTCGGTGCGAACAAGGCAATTAAATATCCTCGAAATGATACTCCGAGGTAGTAGCCTTAGTCATTACGTATGTTATATTATATTTTTAAATTCTATTGTAAGTTTATATTGATCGCAATCTGATATACTTCTGTTATTACAGGTTACCAGAACCAGCGATTCGTACCTTAATGGACTTGGGTTTCGATTTAGTCGAATTTAGGCCCTTTAAGGTGCATGTTGTTACATTTGGTATCGGAGCTTAGGTTAGTTGATCATATGACTTGGGATACGTTGAGAGAACGTATTTGTAGTTTTACCTATAATTATATATAAATTATACGCCTAACTCTATAAACTTCGACTATAAAAGTAGTTGCGACCATATTTCGGAAGGATTGATGAGGCAACTATGAGTTGGGTCAATAAATAGAGTTAAATTTATATTCCTACCACAATTACCCAATGGGAGGAGATCGTATCGTAAGGATTAGGCCAAGAAAAGCATGAGCGTGACATATAGAAGAATCATGGAGGCTGGATGATACTTGACTCCTTTATTGGGCCTAGACTACCTTATGATTGTGGATTATAATGGATTGCTGATTGAAGATGCAAGTTTCATCCGGATAGATGGGAAGTGAGAACCAATATATTGCAAGCATTCAGAAGCAAGGTATGAAGAATTTCTTTTCAACTCTTTGATTTCTTTATTAAGAATTTCTTTTACTCTCAAAAATTCATTCATTTCTTGAAGTCTAAAATTTTCAATGGCTTCTGTCTTTACTTTTCAAAATCTTCAACTTTAAAAATAATTTTCTATAAAAAAATAAAAATAACATATTAATACAATATGTAAACTGATAAACAAAAATTTATAGACTGAATTAAACTATTTAAACCTTTTCTAACTCCTCATTCTTTTTTTCATGTCAAAAATTATTCAAATAATTTTTTTTTCAACTTCTTTGACTTTATTAATGCTATTTGGAAAACCTACATTTGAAGAAATAAACTGCAAAAGTCCAAATTAAATTAACATTATAAATTTTAACAATTAAATTTTAAATAATTAAATTATTAAAGTTAATATCAATCTAAAACTGCATATAACTTATGCAGTAAAAAATTGCTTTCAACTGCGCAATTCAAATGAAGTTAAAAATGCATTTTCAATTTCACAATTCAAATGCGATTAAAGGTAAGTTACACTATAACATAATATGCCTTTTAAAAGCATATTCCATTACATGTTACGCTTTCAACTGCAAAATTCAAATGTGGTTAAAAATATATTAAACAATAACATAATATACATATAAATAAGGTGCCTCTTAAATGCATATTCCATTTCATATTACAAATAAACTTTCTACCAGTTCCTGCGAGTAGTCGGACTAATGTGAGACTTCATTATGAGTATGGGTCATAATACGAAGGGTTTTCTTCGGAGTCTTGAGGTATTAAGTAGTTGTTTGAGGGCCTGCTTCTTTTCCCCAAATTAAGTATTAAATGGCCAAGGTGCTAGTTATTAGGCATGATATGTGGTATCTCGATAGGGGCCTGCTTCATGATAAGGTATTAAGTGACAGATTGAGGGTCCGCCTTTCCACAAAGAAGTACTAAGTGACTCGATAGATTCAATGCAGTGTTAGCAAGATAGCTACCCTTGAGGGGTCCGCCATAGGAATAGGTATTAAATGATGGGGTCTGCCTCTGTTGAGGTCTTAAATTGTCAGAGTATGTCTATCTTCCAATAAAATGTATTAAGTGTCTTGGGCATTAACTCTCGCATTGTTGGATACTTATGACGTGAGATTTAGGTCATAGGATTTAAAAACCTGTTTCGGGAATGGAAGGTACTAAGTGGTTGATTTAGGACCCACCTCTTTTCCTTATAAGAAGTATTAATTGGTTTTATGTATGCAAGACATTCTTATTTCAAAATATACTGCTCAAGTACTGGAATGGTAAGACTCAAGGTTTTTATTTACCGGACATTTATTGTTCTAACTCCCTCATCATTACAACATAGGTTAAGGATGGAGTGATGATAATGACGATGCTTGAAGATAGAGTGACTTAAGCTTGTGGCAGTTATTATTATCTATAATGATGTTTTATGTTGTACCCATGTATTTTGGATAAATGATGTAATGGATCTTATTTGACAGTTGACGATGTTTTGTATTATGACATTTCAAATGCTTTTGAAATTAACGGGTACAATTTGCTATAATATTTTATTCCATCCGCTATGAGTTTTAAAAGAATACTTATTGCTCTGTACTGTTATTTCTTTTTTCAACCAACAGCCAGCCTTAGAATGGATCTAAGTTTTGATGGGCCTATTCTGGATTAAAATTTAGGCATGTTTCGGGGCGGTTGTTACATTTGATAAGAGAGCCAAGGTTACCCGCCAACGGGGAAACTATATGTATGAGTGGCTTATTTGTTATTTTTGAAAAGGTTTTTCAGAAAGGATATTAAAAAATTATTACTACATACACACACAGATATATATATATATATATCCTTGAATATATGCACACACTAGGCAACCCTTTTTCTTTCAGCATATAATATTATCTTAGGAAATCGTCACTAAAGATTCAACCTATAGAGAGTTGTTATGGCTGATAATCTATCTTCTTTCGGAACTGGGATCCCGGAAGACCTCCCATTCGTGGAATGCCCGAATGGTTTAGGCAGTATCTTAAGACTGTTGAGAAAATTCCTGTCCCTCCAGCTGCATCGATGGCACCTACTGACCCGCTTACCGATGTAGCAACCTGTCCTATTGACTTTCCTAGATTATGTAAGAATTTCTTAATATGGGAGTAAAGACATACCCTAGAACCAAGGGATATCCGAAAGCTAAAGCATGGGTTAATGACTACGAGAAAATATTTTGAGAGCTTGGTTGCGAAGATCAGCTAAAGAGGAGGATGATAGCTTGGCACCTTAAAGAAGAAGCTTTAGATTAGTGGAACTTGGTGATTGAAGAAAATGCTGGAAGAATTTTCTCGTGGGATGAATTCAAAAATAGATTTGAGATAAGGTTTATGTCTAAGGCAGAAGTGAACCTACAACTGGAGAAATTCATTCAGCATAGGCAAGTAGAATCTACTCTAAAGGATTACATAGCTAAGTTCATGGAGTTGGCTAAATTCGGAATAAGCTTGATATATCCACTTATGAAAAAGACCATGATGTTCGTGAAGGGCCTAAATACCCCGCTGAGAGAAATGTTATTGACCCAAGTACCCATCGGTGCCACGTACGAGATGGTAGAGATGGCAATGTTGCGCATGGCTAATGTGGACGATAAAGAGGCAGAAAAAGAGAAAGCAACACCTACCCAAAAGCAAGGATGGTCCAAAAAGGGAAGCTTTTGGGCTAACAAGAAGTCAAAAGGGACGTTTAAGAAGGATGATAAGGTGTGAAAGCGATGTCAGAAGAAAGGTCATGAGGTTAAAGATTGTAGGGTGAGTCTGATGAAGGAAGCTTTTAAAGGGAAGTGCTTTAATTGTCATGAGGAAGGGCGCCTCAAAAACCAATGCCCTAAGTTGGCAAAGGAGGATCAAACGAACAAGCTTATGCTATTGAAGCCATCCCTATCGCAAGTAGACCACCAAGAGACCAAGGAAAGACAACATTAGAAAGTATAACTCTTATTTTAGGGGTTACAATTTATAAACTATCTGATTCAGGAGCATCCTGTGCAGTTAAAGCGCTCAGCAGATTCAATGCGGTGGAGGTGCAAAAAGTCATAGCGGGGATACAATGAGGATATAGCTGGATATAGCAGATGACTCTTAAATAGCATATAGAACTCGTACTTAATGTTTTCACAAATATATAAATGGTAATTAAATGAAAAATTAACATTCAATTGAATTTTAAATAATACATAAATAATTTTAAATAAAAACTTGTGCGAATATACTATAAATAAACGTAAAACTGTTATATAATATAATTGAATTTAATAGAATATTATAGTATTTTTATTTCTGACAATATATTAAGAATAATAATTAAATAAATTAATTTCATAATTTTTATAATGGATAAATGTAAATTTTCAATTCATTTCTTGTAAAGAAGATATAGCGGAATATAGCGGGAATAACGGGATATAGCGGAAATAGCGGGGCTTAAAGCGGAAAGGCTATATTTGAGGCTATATGGGAAAATCGTAGCGGTAGAAATCTGCTATGAAAAATAGCGCGGTTATTGCGGGGTAATAGCGGGGCATTAACTGCGTAGGAAGCACCACATTCCTTTATAGTTAGGAATGTAGTAAACTTCTTAAACCTTCAAACCCAGATTATCACCAGCTCAATAGTGGTCTCTAATCCCATTGGTGGCTGGACACATCTCTCCCTAATTTGCAAAGACTTTGTGTTTGACCTATGCTATGTTGATTTCATATGTAATGCATACGTTATAAATTTGGAGTGGTATGGACTTATCTTGGGTATGAATTTTTTAGCATATTATAGAGAAATTATTGATTGAGATAAGAGGGTTGTGTGATTAAGAAGTTGTGGAGGCCGTGACCTAGAAATTCTTTGTATAACCCAAGATTTAGTTGAGTTGCCATCTATACTCACTAATTCTATCTTTTGGAGAGCTATCATTTGTACCCATAGTTCTGAATAGATTTGGAGAAAAACGCAAGACCAGTCGCCCTGCCTTTAAGACACATGGCTCCCAAAGAAAGGAATATCGACGTCAATAATACATTATCGGTGGTGCTATTACTTTTTTTCTGTAGCAATAATTAATTATCTATTCCTATAATTCGGCATTTATTTTAATGCTCATTTCATTGTAAAACAATGTTTTGGTTAGCCAAACAATGTTGACAAATCTTATTGGGTCAAAAGAAGCAAATCGTATAGTAGACGAAATAATAAACTAGAGGATTAATATTTTTGTTTGCTAACTGCATCCATTATTCAACAAAGACATTTAAGACTTTCTTCTAACTCGTTAATGGTGTTTTCCAGATTAGTTTTCTTCGGTTAAAGATTTTCTAAATTATTTTCAGTAGCAAGAAACTAATCGTAGGACTGGTGAAGTTATAAAATTGGGGATTATGAAATTTGTGGTTTTCTAAATTGCTAATATCCATGCTTCATGTAAAAAGATGAGACTGATGCACATGATTGATGCTAGTTGAAGCATGACCGCCATATCTGGATTTTGTCCATCGACAGTGCTTACCTACAATGCAACTCAATAACTTTATATTTGAATCTATGTTCAATTACAACCTACGTGCTTTGTTCCAAGACCTTGTTTCATGTCATACAAGTCCATTCAAGTCCGTTCAAATCCATACATATGTCACTTGCTTTCAAAGTAAGAATCAAAACCAATGTTTTGAACAAATGTCATTATCAAGTCAACAACTTAAACACAATCAAACACCAACATATATACACAATATTCTCATTCACAATGGTGAGTTATCTCACCTTTTATCCAACAAACAACCAAGATCCAAGCATCCAAGTCCAAACCCAACCTTGCAACCACCTTTCCTTCCCTTCCTCCTCTTTGCTTCACTTCCTTTGGCCTTCCCTTTCTACAAATTGCTCATGGCCTATTATGAGGGAAGAGACGTGCTTTACTTTTTCCAAAACAAACTTGATAGAAGGTGTTGTAATGTGATAATAAGGCTTCACTCCATTTTGAGGAGATTTAAATATGATTTGCAAAAACATTATTTAGGAATTTTAAGATGAAGAAAACATGAAAAGAACTTGGTTTTTTGCTTTGTAAATTTGTGATTTATTAACAAGGATGTGCCTCTCCTTATATAGGCTTCAAATGATGCTCTTTAAGCTTGCACTCACCCCCTCCCAACCACCATGTCATGGAAAGCTCACCACTTCATATTCGCATCACATCTCCTTTACATCACTTCCATTGGCAAAATATCTTTTATATCTTTAACCTTTTTAAATATCTTTTATCCAAATAAAAGGATCTAGAATATTCGTTTTTCTTTATGAAGAGAAGTGTTAATTATTTGTTAATGTGTTCATTTGATCATTAGACAAGTGCATAAGAGTTCGAACAAGTTATATCGATTAAAAGTTGTTTATCGATAAATCGATTTTCGATCACATTATCGATTTTTCTTCGAAAAATATAATTTTATTAATTAAATGATGTTTAACAAGGTTATAAAATCTCATTTAAAACACTTAACATTATTTCAAAACGTTTCGACATTTGAAGACGAAATGTTCGAATTTCCAAGTCACTACATTACATGCGCTTGCACATAAGTTTCATCCTAATGAAATATGTAGTAAGTTGTACAATTGGCCTTAAGATCAAAATAAGTCAAAGAAAATTGCTAACATTTATATAGTTGTAGGTAGCAGCGAGGTTTAGCAAATGTTTTCATTTTATAATGATAAATGGAGGTTTTTGTAAAGATTTTAAAAATATTTTAATATTAAAATTATAACTGTAGATTTATGTAGAGATTTTTAAATGTTTTCATGTTAGAATGAAAATGCAGGTTTTTATGGAAATTTTCAAACGTTTTCGTTTAAAATTATAAATGTAGGTTTTTGCAAAGCTTTTGTAAATGTTTTCGCTTGGTCCTAAAGTTAATTTCGAAAACATTTCGAGAATTTTTTTTGTGCTTGAATAAGCAAGTTTAAACATTTATTGGGTAATTAAATAGTAGAGGGATCCACAATATTTGTTTTTTTTTCAAAATTATGAAGTGTATTCACCAATTAAAGTGTATTGACCAATTATGAATCCTATCGACCAATTTTAGCAATTCCCTCATTTGATGGAAAATAGAAAATGCTTTAAGATTGAAAAGCAATTCTATTAATATACCCAAACTATAGATAAAACATTGGATCTTTTTACATCTAATTACTTTATTACCTGCAGCAAATTATTGTAATACCCCTCTTTATTCCACATTTTCACTGCTTTTGTCATTTCAACGTAAAACCATTCAAGCGGGCTAGCAAAATCCAAAAAGTTTAGGATTCTAACCATTTTCGTCCGACCGTCGCTTCTTCCTGCTGTACCATTCTCTTGATCAATTTTGTTTCTATTACTACTTATCTTTTTTCTTCATTTGCAAAATAAAATTAAAATTTTACAAACATTTTCACTCTCAGGTCATTCGTACAACGTGAAATTTGTGATACAAATCAATTAGAGCAAAAGATAATTAGGTAATGTATCTTTTATATTATGTTCCATTTATTTTGAACAATAATAACTAATCTGTTAACTAAAATCATGTATAAATTTCCTTTTATCCGGGTTTTTAACCCAAAGGAATCCAAAGGAAATCGGAATAGCTTGGTCGAGTTAGAGTAGCTCAAGAGCCAACAAAAAAGACTGGAGCAATTAACCAAGAGAAGTCAGAGGAATGGTAAAAAAATTCGCAAAGGTGATGGATCGCTAGTGATCCATCATCTATGGATCACCAGCGATCCATAAGCATGGCTCGTGGATTCATGAATTCACTTGCATCAGGCCCAATGGGTATTCTAAGGACAATGGCTGAGTATGATGGAATTCCAAGCTAGTTAAATCGAGGGGCAAGCATTCGTCTAGTTCAATCAACAATCTAATACAACCAGTATGCGGATCGTCATCAAAACAAGGTAACGTACTACGAAATTACATGGAGGGTACCAATACGAGACAACAAATACACCCTAGAAGACAAAGCCCAAAAATCAGCTAAGTACATGGATCGCTAGCGACCCATACCATTTTGCCAGATCGCCATGAACTTTGAGGTAGAAGGTAAGGGAAGCATCTCAAGTCGTTGGGTCGCCATCGACCTAGAAGCTATGGATCACTAGCGATCCATAACCTATGGATCGCTAGCAATCCATCAAGTTAGTTCGGTTCGAGATGAAACTTGTAGCGTGTCTTCCTACAGTCATTTGCAAGCATATGGCAAGAAGGCCTAGCCCAATGACACTCCAACCTCTATAAATACTCACCTATTTGCAACATAAAGGGGATCCTCTGGACTGGCTGCTGGAACTCTACAGAGAGTATTCTTCACTCTTCTCCTCCCTCACAATAGTCATGCAAGGAGTTCACTGTGATTCTCCAGTGAACTCTAGCGTTAGGGACTTAGTCTAACTTAAGATATTCAATGACTTTGTACTCCAATTCACCTTGTAACAACAATTAGTCAATAATAAAATTTATAAAGTGGACGTAGGCTTCATTAACAGTCGAACCACTATAAAAATCTTCTTGTCTCCTTACTATTTCTGCTCTTTTTACATTTACTCTCTGTATTATTGCTCTGCAAGAACAGCGTTGGTGCTTTCACACTCAATCCAGGGTGTTGGTCCTTTTTTGGGTTAAGATTTTTGTGCTTTCACTGAGAACTCCAACTCAGGCTTAGATCTAGCTATCTGCTTTGGATTAGATAGGTTCAGAGGTTAGATCCTTAATCTTTGTTCAAAAGATCTGCTGCTAGAAACCAATGGCTCCGGGAAGAAAAAGAGCTTCTTTTGGGAAATCTATAGGGGCAGTAATAGCCGAAGAAGAGACGAATCATCAACAAAATTGAACCAAATGGCACCAACACGGGAGATCAGGGGCCAGGATCCTCTAATCAACGCGAAGTCGTTACAAGAGATGAATTAAATAAAATGGTTGATGAAATCAATGAGAAAATGGAAAGCAGTCAGAGAGCTCTTATGGATAAGCTTAATGCCCTCTTGACATTACAATCACATCCTGCTCCAAGAACTATGGCAGAACCCGCAGCTGCTATAGAACAAGAAAATTCTTCCGTTTCTGGTCTAAATAGAAGAAACGGAAAGCAACCGCAAAGAGGAGTGATAGCTGGAACCATGGGAATCAACGTAGAAGAAAACACAAGTACTCCACCGATCGCAAGGCAACCAACTATGAACTTGAATCAAGGAGCGAAGACCCCACAAGAGGATATAGCCATGGACCTCTCCGACTCAGAAGATAAAGAGCAATTTAACGATGGTAAGTTGGAAGGAAATGCCAATGCATTCGATAACGCCGGGAATGTCCAAATTGCCCCCAATCAGGCCATCCGAAAGCCAACGGGATCCCAAAGGAGTGGCTCATCCAAAGATAGGAGAACCTAGGCATCAACCCACTCACCAAGACCGTTTGCAGAGCCGAACACTCGATGTAGTGACTGACAGCCGACCCCCGGACTACTGGACATCATAGGCATTTATCGTGGATATGGTCAAGCGGCTAATGGATGAGAATAAGAATAGAAGAGATGATGAGTGATGATCCACTCCAAGTCAAACTTCCTTCACTGATGAGATCTTGAATGAGCGATATCCAGAAAAGTTCACTATGCCAACTATTCCATCCTATGACAAAATAAAAGACCCAAAATCACATTTGTACAGGTACAGTTGGTACATGGATGGAGCAAATGCTTCGAACGCTGTTCGGTTTAGATGTTTTCCAATTATTCTGGAAGGAATTGCTTCCATGTGGTTCGCTAGGCTTCCGTCAAGATTTATCTCTACTTTTGACCAGCTAGCAACGAGATTCCTTGATCAGTTTAGACTTCACATAGCGCAGCCTAAAGATGTGATGTTGTTATCCAGCCTATTCCAGGGATTAAATGAATCTCTAAAGTCTTTCATGAACCGGTCTAACACTGCAGTGACAGAGGTAAGCAATCCGAATGAGGATATGGTTTTCAAGGCTTTAGTCCGTGCCATCCACCCCGAAACTGAGTTCGGAAAATGGATCAAAATGAAACAACCTACCACTAGGAAGGACTTCAACCATAAGGCGAGTCAATACTTAAGATTGGAATAGGCATAGGAATTAGAAAGGAAGTCTACTAGCGTGCAATCGACGAACGTTGGGCAGAGCGACATGGCGATGAACCAGAACATGAACGCCTCCAGATTCGTTGAAGGAAGTGCAGGGAAAGACGGAAACCAAAAAAGGAAGAATCAAAATTCCAATAAAACAAATGGAAACAATAAATGACTTAAAGGCTTCAGGCCCGAGGATTACACCTTGCTCAATGATACTCCAGAAAACATCTATCTCGCATCACATGGGACAAAGGAGTATAAAAAAAACCCTAAGAAGGAAGCAACTGAACAAAAAAAGAGCTCGGGGAAGTTCTGTCGCTTCCACGAGATGCCTGGTCACAACACAAACGAATGTCGTCATCTAAAGAACTTGATTGAAGAGCTGATCCGGGAAAACAAGCTTCAGTAATACGTCGGAAAATCGTAAAATCCTGACTACGTGGCTCCCCAAGTTCCTAGGGATCGAAGAAACCAAGTTGGAACCAGCGAAGAGGGATCTAAGCGAACTGACCAGAGACTCATCATCGGAACGATATTTGGAGGACCACATCCTGCACAAAGGAGTTGAGGAGAAATGGAGCGGTACACGAGTTCGTTAAAGCACGCTCCGAAGGATTCGTGCCTCGCAATCGAAGATGGAGCTCCAACCAAGAAGTAGAAAACTTTAAATGATGATATAGTATTCCGAAATGGGGATACCGAAGGGACCGAAGCTCCAACTCTTGATCCCATGGTAGTGACAGTAGGGATCGGGTCCGCTGTGGTCCGATGAGTATTGGTTGACAGCGGCAGTTCTGTGAATATTCTTTTCGGACGTACCTTTGACCAGATAAAGATCAGCATGAAAGATGTATATGCATGCCAAATAAAAATCCAAGAATTCACTGGTGAACCCAAACAACCCGTCCGGACGATTAACTTGCCAGTAGAACTTGAGGAGGGCGATCGAAGAGTCACCCTCATCCAGACTTTCGTAATTGTAGATGAAACAACTGCATACAATGCCTTCTTGGGATGGCCCGCACTGGCAGATTTTAGAATTGCTCTAGCCCAGTGGTGCCTTACCATGAAATTCCCAACGGCAATCGAAACCGAGATGGTCAAAGGAGATCAATGCACCGCCAAAGAATGTTACACTGCAGAACTGCACGAATCCAAAAGAAAAGAAAATGGGGGAAATGTAGGGAGAACTCTCCACATTCGCGAACCTATCGAATAGCAACTACATAGCCGCCTCTCGCTTGGGGACCATAGCCGATTCGACAAGGCTTTAGACCCTAGAAAGAAGAGTTCAGGGGAGGATCGGGCAGCACCGGCAGAATTGATAGTGTCTGTTCCTGTCGATATGGACGACCCAGTGTGGGTCTTGAAAATCGGATCGCACCTTGGAAACAAGATGCGATTAGAACTCACCAAATTTCTTCGTGCTAACTTGGATGTGTTCGCTTGGACACATTTTGATATGTGTGAAGTATCGCCAAAAATTGCATGCCACGCGCTCAACATTGACCCTAGGTTTACACCGGTAAAGCAAAAAAGGCGCAGCCTAGGCCCCGAGCGGTCTAGGGCATTGAGAGAAGAAGTGGACAAACTGATGGCCAATGGTTTTATCCATGATGCGATCTACCCCGAATGGGTATCTAACTCGGTTTTGGTCAAGAAGTCCAACGGGAAATGGCGAGCTTGCATTGACTACTCAGACTTAAACAAAGCCTGCTCGAAGGATAATTTTCGACTACCCATAATTGACCAGCTTGTGGACGGGACGGTTGGGCATGAACTGCTATCATTTATGGACACGTACTCGGGATACAATCAGGACCTACTGCACGAGCCCGACCCGAAAAACACCAGATTCATCACCGACCTAGGATTATACCGCTACAGGGTAATGCCATTCGGTTTAAAGAACGCAGGGGCAACCTACCAAAGATTAGTAAATGCCATGTTCAAGCGTCAAACCGGAAAAACCATAGAGGTTTGTGTGGATGACATGTTGGTGAAACCACGAGTAGCAGCCAATCACCTAGATAATCTTGCCGAAATTTTTGAAATACTCCGAAAATGTGGATTGAAACTCAATCCACTCAAATGTCACTTTGGGGTAGCCTCCGAAAAGTTCTTGGGATTCATCGTGAGCGCCAGAAGCATTGAAGCAAATCCAGAGCAAATAACTGCCCTAGGGAAAATCCAAGCCCCGAAGAACAAGAAGGAGTTACAAAGCTTGAATGGGGAAGTTGCACCGTTAAGCTGGTTCATCTTGAAAGCCATCGAGAAGTGTATACCGTTCTTTGATGCATTAAAGAAAGGAAAGAAGAATTTCGAATGGAATGAAGCTTGTCAAACCACATTTGAAGGGTTGCTGTGACATATGGAAGCCCCGCCAAGCCTATTAAAGCCAATAGACAGAGGGAACTTGTTCATCTACTTAGCAGCCTCACCTCCCGCATTGAGCGCTGCCCTTGTACAAGAAGAAACTAGGATTCAGTGACCCGTATACTACATTAGCAAGCGGTTCACTGGAGCCGAGAAAAATTATCCAAAATTGGAAAAGCTAGCGTATTGTCTCTTGATCGCGTCTAGGAAGTTACGACCGTATTTCCAAGCGCACCCGATTAAAGTACCGACTGATCAATCTTTAAAGCAAGTATTGTACCGACTTGAAACTTTTGGGCGACTCCTCAAATGGAATATCGAATTAAGCCAATATGACATCACTTATCATCCGAGAAGGGCAATCAATGGGCAAGCACTGCCAGATTTCATCGCCGAGTTTACCAAATGGGATGATGAGGAAGAAATACCTTCGGAAATTGAAACACAATGGAAACTCTTCGCCGATGGCACGTCTAACAACTTCTGCTCGGGGCAGGGGTAGTGCTTGAGACTCCAGAAGGATGAGCCGTTTGCTACGTTTTGCGATTAGAATTCCCAACGACAAATAACGAAGCATAATATAAGACATCGATAGCTAGGCAAAAAATTGTGAAAGAGCTAGACATAAAATCGATACACATTTATAGCAACTCTCTCTTAGTTGGCCGTCTATCAGGTGAAAGGCGAATACCAGGCTCGAGGGGAGAACCTTGCCCCATATCTATCTAAAGTGCAAGAGTTGTTGAACAACATCGAGCATTACACTATAACTCACATCCCAAGGGAGCATAACACGAAAGCTGACTACTTGACTAAATTAGCTAGTTCCGAAGAAGCTCAATCATTGGGCCTAGTCCCGATCGAAACCCTGACCACTCCAAGTATAAGAGAAATGGATGTCGACAGGATTTTTGAGACTACCATTAAACCAGAAATGTGGATGATGCCAATCAGAAGCTATTGCTCACGGGAACTCTTCCCGTGGATAGAAACCAGTGGAAAAAGCTTCTTTGGAATGCACCACGATTCTTAATACAGGATGGGATACTCTAACGAAGGGGGTTCTCTACCCCCCATGCTTAGATGTGTGACCAATGACGAAGCTAAAAGGATCCTGAGGGAAGTTCATGAAGGCGATTGCGGAGACCATACCGGGAGGCAAACCCTTGCAAAGAAAATCCTTCGATATGGGTATTTCCGGCCAACCGTAAATCGCGATGCAGTAGATTACGCCAGACGGTGCGACCGGTGCCAAAGATTTAGTAGGATCAAAAGAACTCCCTCAACAGAGCTAACGCAGATGGTCAGCCCATGGCCGTTTGTAATATGGGGAATTGATCCGATTGGCGTGTTGTCAATAGCTAAAGGAGGGGCTAAATATGTTATAGTTGTCGTTGACTATTTCACCAAATGAGCTGAAGCAGAACCGTTGGCCACCATTACCACAAAGAAAGTCGTTAACTTTGTCACTAAACATTATTTGCAACTTTGGTGTGCCACAGAAAATCATCACTAATAACGGGACCCAGTTTGAAAGCGCCAAGTTCAAAGACTTTTGCAAACGCTTTCGAATCGGGAAGAGCTTTTTCGCGGTCGCTCATCCGCAAGCAAACCGGTAAGTGGAAGCAGTAAACAAGATCATCAAGTCCACCATCAAAAAGCGACTAACTAAAGCTAAAGGGAGTTGGGTTGATGAACATCCACTCGCACTATCGGCTTATAGGACAACACACAAAGCAGCAACCGGGCATACCCCATTCGCCTTAGCGTATGGTTCAGAAGCAATGATCCCTTTTGAATTGCAAGTCCCCTCTCATCGAAGCAGAATTTCAGTCAAAGGCAAAATGAGCAGCTCCTACTCGAGTCGCTTGATATTATCGACAAGAAGAGAGAAGAAGCCGACTTAAGATCGCTGCTCACCAAAAAAGGATCGCACGATACTTCAACTCCAAAGTTCACAACCGAACCTTCGAAGTCAGAGACCTCATCCTCAAACGAGTCTATCCCATACGGGGGGCATTTGGACCAAACTAGAAAAGGCCATATGTCATCGGTTAGAAGCTAGGAGATGGAACATTCAAACTAAAAACTATTGACAAAATCCAAATTCCTCGATCATGAAACAACGAATCCCTATGTCGTTACTTCACCTAGAAATATTTTATATACTTCTTATTTTGCGGCAAATAAGCCGTCCCGAAATGTCGGGGGCATTATAAATAGGCAGAATTTTCCCAACCTTTCTTAATAAAATTTCTTTGCTTTTTGAACCAATAAAACTGCGTTCATAAAAGTAACTTGTTGAGTCGACGAGATCAAATCGGCTCAAAACCATTTAATCGCTGCTAGAGGTAGTGGAATCTCGACCAGGGATAGTGTAGCTATCTGTGATATCGACTATCTCCTTGGTGCCGACATCTCCTCCCTGCTCTTTAACCTTCTCGGAAGTCTCCCCTTCCACTTTGCGCTTTCGGGATTTGCGAGGGCTCTTCGAGGATTTTATCGCTTCAACTTTTTCTTTCTTGATGGCAACTAGTGGTTGTTCGGATTTACGCGGTTGCTCAATCTGGACCTCCAGCTCCCGAACTTCGGCTGCTGTAAAGTCACCCTCCAAAGATATAAAAGGGTCATCCAAGCCATGCAATGCAGCGATCTTCTCAGACTCCGGCCCCGGCTGCGAACCAGACACAGACACAGGAATCGGAGCAGCTATGGAGACAAGCACTGAGGTGGTTGTAATAGTGATGGGTCTGGGCATCGAAGAAATCGTCAGGTCAATGGGTAAGGAGGATGGACCTATAAGATCAAAAAATAAAGCGTTAAGTTCGTCTTCTTCTTGTGGGGTGAGCTGGAAATTCTCAAACTCTGAAGAAACAAGAAGGTTACCTGCATCGGAGTGGCCAAGAATGTCGATCTCATATTCACCGCCTTCTCCTTCTTTTGATGGTTGCACAATCTACGGAGAAGCTTCGGGCCCAAAACTCGCCAATTAATCGCGAGGCCGTCTTGACGATTCGCCAGGTCCAGAAACAAGAGGCTCAGGCAACGTTTTGGTAGTTGTGGCCATGGCCACATCGGCAACTTCCTGTTCCCTTTCAATTCGAAGGATCTCCCGGCCTTATATCAGTGCTTTCTTTGACTCCTCGTTAAGGTAGGCATCCTCTAGCTCCTGCTCAGTGTAGGCACCCCCGCTATCTCGAAAACGGGTCAGAATATCCTCCGGAACCACGGCAAGAGTGCGTGGGAACTTGGGGCCTAAATAACTGAGACTCCCTTGATGCAACAGGGAATTGACGTAGAAATTTAAGACGGTATCGTCCATCTTCTCTATTTTCCTTTCAAAGGTGTCTTGTAGCTCCAAATAATCCGCTGTAACGGCAGCCTTTTCAACTTCAACACGAGTTTTGTCGGCGCTAAGCTGCGCAACTCTTTCTTGGAGTAGGGCAATCGTCTGGGCTTGATCAGAGATGGACTTATCACGGGACATCACAATCTCTTCATACTCCGCGATTGTTTTGTTATGCCCTTCAACAATCTTGTCGTGATCAGTGATAGTCTTCTTCTGGGCTTCAATAATCATGTTGCGAGCTTCGAGCTCCTCTTTTAACTTGACTTCGTCCGCATGGGCCTTCTTAATTTCATCTCGGAAGACGATCTATATTTTTGCATGCGCCTCCTTCAATTTTTTCAGCAAGCCAACATTATTCTTACTATCCCGGAGTGCCGCATCCCTTTCTTGCACCAACCGTTCAATTTTGGCATCGCGTTCCGCCAATGCCTTCTTGAAGTCATCCTTCTCCGATTCAAAGGAGAGGATCTCTTGGTGATTATTGCGGTTTACATCAGCCTGCTGCTTGCATAGTTTTTCCCATTCGTCGGCTTGCTCTAAATCATTTTGAATCGCTTGAAGGTGGGGCATGTAAGAATCTTTGCGAACTGGGCGAAGGTCATGGTCAAAAATAACTTCTTTTAAAAACCACTTGGGGAGTGTTGCTTCAAGTCTAGAAGGACCAAACAGAAGAATGTAAGTTGATCTTCGATGAGGGCGCGAAGAACTAGGGGCGAGCGCCACATGGAACGATGGAACTTGAGATGAAGACGGAGCCTAAACGGAGGAAACCGGGGTTTCAAGACCGACGGAAGCTAGAGCCAAGGCAAAGGCCTGTTGCGTAGAAGAATGAGAATCGCGATCAACCTTTGACTTCTTAGACGGTTCCTCGCGCTCATCAAGTGTCTTTCTCTTCTCATAGCCACCTTTGTACGTCCGACCTATTCCCTCCCATCCCGACGACGAGCTTCAGCCTCCAAGTCCTTCCGCTTTCTCCACTCCTCCTCGGTCTCGCGGAGCAAATGACGACTTGTGGATCGTTTCGACCAAAGTTGTGAAATGGTGAATTCCTTGAGATCTCATAAAGATCACGTCCTCTCATGGTACCTGACATAAAGAATAAATAAAGAGCTTTAGTAACGGAAAATAAGCTTGAATAATGTGCGTGTAAGTGAATGTGACCTAGTGAAATGTGTAATGTGTCTTAAGGGGCCTAAAATGACGTCACAAACCAGATTGGCGGTCATTGCGGTAGAAATCGGAATGATTTCGAGCGCAACATGGCCCGGGCAAGGAGACGTCTCTTCGAATTTAAAATCTTCCCACATAAGTTCGTCAATATCCATGTAGACATTGCTCAAATCCCCGAAGTCTATGCCGGCATCTTTGATCAAGGAATCCTGACGTCGCTCGGCTAGTGGCGGAGCATCTTTATTATGGATTTCTTGGTGAGCCGAATCCGTAAAAACAGGAATCATCCTCGGAATCTCGTCGCACGATTTAGGGTCTTCGTCACTAGAACTTGCATCAAAATCATCATCACTGGAGGAGGAATCATAGCTACTACTAATCTCAACTTCATCCTCCTCCTCTTTTTCTGTTGCCGCTGCAACCTTGCTTTCTTGTTGCCTGAACTCTTCTTCCCCTTCCTTTGGAATCAGGGACATTCTGGCCGGACAACTGGCTTCAGTCGCGACATCTCTTCCTTCATGAGTCTCTTCAGCTGACTCTCCAGACAAGCCCTCCTTTCCTTGAAAAACTCCCTCTTTGAAACCATGTGACAGCCGCTACAGCAGATCTCCCTGGATGCAACAGCCCATACCGAAGCAAATTCTGGTCTGTTAGCAGAATTCTAACTGATCTCTCCCAGCATCAAAAGCCTTCAGAGTATGGAAAATGTGGTCAAGCGATAAGTCTTTATTTGGCTTCAGAATAACTGCAGAAAGCATTTGACTTGTTAGATACTCCATAGGGACATTTCGAAATTTAAATGAGTAAAGAAGAGAACTTCTTCTTT
Organism: Allium fistulosum; assembly: GCA_030737815.1. NCBI lineage: Eukaryota > Viridiplantae > Streptophyta > Magnoliopsida > Asparagales > Amaryllidaceae > Allium > Allium fistulosum. The sequence goes on along the minus strand of CM060908.1, from coordinate 822,130,969 downwards.
ACCCCCCCCCCCCCCCGTCCAAAGGCGATTGAACCCTTCGGGACATCTAACGAAGAAGTACTGAGTCTTGAATTAGGACAAATTTCTTTAAAGCTGCAGCATGATCTTGCGATTCCTCTGGGCCTCAATGACGACAAGGGACGAACACTCAAGGAAATATCTCAACTCGTCGAAACTTGAAGCACGATTAAATGTCCGCATAAACAGAACGTGTAGGCAAGTCAAAATCGCATACCCATTAGGATAAATTTGGAATGGGGCAATTCCCAAGTTCGAAAGAGTTTCTCTCAAGAAATCAATGAAGGGAGGCACTATCCCGTTTAGGTACATATATCGATGGAAAGCTATGTATCCCGGAAGTGACATATGAGCGAATTCATTCTTCTTCGGCAGCGCACGTCATCCATTGGAATGTCATGTTGCAAGAAAATGTTATGAAAAACCTTGGCGGATATTACGGAAGAAGCTCTCTCCGGCGGGTTAATAAGAACTCTGAAGTTCGGCGAAGTTCAGCCAACAACCGGACCAACTGGAACTAGATGACCGTATTCAGGCCGCAAAGCGGAAGAGGAACGGGTGACAGACGATGATTCAGCTTCTGAAAGTGTTGGACCCCTTCGCTGGACTTACGATGAAAAGACGGATACTTCATTCTATACAACAAGACTTGCGTTCAAAGCGGTCGGGTAATTCTATCTTTAACTAAAATCTCCCCTATAATACTTGAATTCCGAAAGGATATCGATTCACGCCGACACGTCAGATTTCAAGTATATACCGAGGCAAGTGTAGTGTGTTATCTACAGGAGGTGAGCTCGGTGCCTTGAATACTACAAACGCGATATCCCATGTAGATAGTTCTCTCATAGTAAAGAAAGAAAAGGACTTTTCGTATTATTTTTTGAAATTATTTCTTCTACACTAACCCGTTAGATCCGTTGTCCGAAGCGACACGGAAAGCTCTTCCCCATACAGATACACTGAGCGTGCAAAAAACAAGACTAGTCTGAATTCTTCGGAAGGCGACAACAACATAAGCTGCTTGCGAGATGTTATACTAAGCCGTTATCCCCATTCGAAAGGGTAAAACCAATTCGCGATGCGTTGTGCTGTGTCGGCAATGTAACTTAATACAAGTCAATTTTGGTTCTATGGACAAAGAGGGCAAAACAGCTACCGATAACTAAAAACTGGTACCTAAAAACTGCTACCGATAACCATATTCTAATATTATATATTAAAATATTTTAAAATTATGATACCTAAAATTGATGTTGAACACTAATCTAATACACACCAAAACAAAAATTACAACATTACACTATACCGGTTACTGAAATTAAAAATAACAAAAACTCAACTAAAAATGATACTAACAAAACGATACTACAAAATAATTATATTCATCGTATAATTGAACAAAAACCAAATACCAGTCAAAATAAAAGCTGAACAAATGTTGCAAACAAGAGCAAAAATTGTGTATTACATATTGATGAACAATAATCACTACTGAAATTCAGTCAAGCTCATGTCAACACTGGAATAAAAAGAAAACATCAGCAAAAAAATATTTTGTTCAGATTGTCATTTTACACTAGTACAGCAATTACCTTTATAAAAAAATAAAATAGTTTTTACAAAAATAATATATACTGTTACTAAAACTAATACCTAAAAAATGATCCTCAAATTAATAGTAAAACTGATACTCAAACAAAATTTATTAAATATTTGATACTAACGAAACACTAATTCAACTCAATAATCATCATATTTACTCCATAACAACTTCATTTTTTTATATACTCAAACAAACAAAACGGTAAAAAGTTTCCACACTTCATATTGCAAAAAATGATACTCAGAAGAAAAAAAATTGATATATAAAAACTAATCCTCACTAAATTCAACACAGCAATGCAATCAATCAAACCAATATGAATACAAAAAACAAAACAGAAATTAAAAAAGTTTGGTTTTAGATGTCAGTTTATTACAGTGTAATAATTTTTTTACGCAACAAAAATCACAATGTCAAAAATAGCATGTTCTATTATAGCTGAAACTGATACAAATATAATGAATAACTAATAACATGTTCTATTATATCTTAAACTGATACTAATAGCATGCAAAAACTGATATATATTTTGTACTACCTAAAACTGATACTAGTAGAATGCAAAAACTAAAGCCACATTTTTACACGCTTGAAACTGATCCTAATAGTTGAAGGAACTTGGCCTGTCTACGCAGCGGTTTAAACGATGAATTTCAAAAAAAATTCATTTTAGAATCTCATTGGGCCTATGAAATCTGAAGATTATCAGATCCAATCTAATTTTAATTTTAAATAAAATCATATTTCATTTAAATTTAGTTTGAATTTGAATTTTAAATAAGAGAAGCAATATATATATATATGGGAGGTGTATAAGTGTATCAAATACACCTATACGTGTATGGGTGTGCATGTGAACATATAAGTGTCATGGTATGAAAGTGTCTGTATTTAGGTGTTGGTCTTTACACCGCAACGGACACCTTAGCCCCTTGTGTGTGTATATATTGTCCAGTTTTTAATTTAAATATATAAATATATATATAATATATAATATATAATATATAATATATAATATATATAATATACATAAGAGTAAGATTTATAACAGTATCTTATGAATCATAAAACGTGTTACACAAAACTCTAATATTTCATTTATCAAAACAAAATTGTTATATATATTAAAGAAGTGATCTGTTGTATACTTTATAAGTTATAAATATATAAAGTTTATTTACAACATTCAAAACAATGCATTCAGTAAAGAGTTATGTCATGTGACAAGTAACATCACAAAAGGTGTCAGATGAAACAAAACATGGCAGCAAATAAACACATTCTTTATTTACAGAAAGCAATCACTTTGTACCAAACTATATTTTAGTATACGAGTTATATATAATATTGCATGCGAAAGTTATATATTGTTCCATAAACTATTACAGTAAACGAAAGTTATCAGAATATAGAATATGTATCTTATACGAATTTTTTTTTAATACAAATATACATACATATATATATTAAGAATTATAGCATATAAAATTATAACTAGACAACATAAAATATTTTAACTTCTAGCATACGGTGTAAGCATGTTATTAGTTTTACAACTTTATAGTATATAAATATAAGGAATTCTTGTATATAATGAAACTAGTCTTTTAAAATATATATAATAATATATGTACATAATAGATTTAAAATGGACAATAACTATACACCCAAAATTGTGATAAGCTTATAATTGAGTATAAAAATAAATAATACCTTGTATGAAGCCAATGATATGTACGTTGAAACGAGATGTCCTTGAATTGCTATATAATCCAAGCTCCAAACCACTCTTGTTTGTGTTGAATTTATTTTGATTTTGAGGCACAAAATTTGGTTATAACTTTCGGCAGTAGGTAAGAAAAAGAACACAAATTATATTGGGAAGTGAAGACTTGATTTGGAAATATTAAAATTGGTTCAGAAGAAGCTAACGTGTGGACCTTTATATAGTTGTGGTGACCTCCCTTCATGTGCGCATGTACTTATTCAAACAATGCTTTCACGTCCACTTTATTAGCCTCTTTTACTCTTTCCCATTTTACCAAATCAAACAAAAGAAAACGTGCCATATTTTTGAGTTGGATCACCTGCCGAAAATTATATTTTTGTACATTTTGGGCTTCGTAAGCCTAAGCTCCATTATCGGACAATGACCCGTCCCAGTATTGCATACCGATAAGTTTGTATATATAACTTTTATATATACATATCCGATTAATTTCATTGCCTTACAAATCAAATAAAATTCTAATAATTAATATTTCGCAAATATTAATTAATATAATTATTTTTATAACAATTATAAAATAATTAATTGAGTGGTTTTTTCGGAGTATCATCGTTTCGGTTGTACAACTCAAAGGTGTAAATTCAGTCAGCGATTAATATCGAACAATTCGAATATTAATGTTCACACGTCACTAGTGCTAGTGGTGTGACATTTTGGCCGAATTTATCGCTTACTCATATTTCGGTGAAATCCAATTTTTAAGCGATACCCTGTAGTAACGATTATTTACACCAGTTCTCTCCATCTTAACTGTACCACTTTAGAACTTATGGAATTCGGTTTCGGTCAAAATTCCAATATCGTTCACATTCAACTCAGTTGGTCCAAACACAATGTCCTTGGTTCAATAATAACAATTATTATTAACCGATTTGCTCTGGCCAGAGACTTTGACTTTGAGTTGACCATAGTTGACCGTGATACTAATCTCATGTAACTGAGGAGACGAATTCTCTATTGGATAGTGTTTCACTTCAAATATTTTAACTTAGACCCAACTATAGTCATTCAATGATCATAATACCATGATTTAACTATAATCAAAGCGGAGTCTCCATATCGAAATTCAACAGTATTCTCAAGTCCAAAGAACTGTATAATATCGTCACATCGAGATTCTCTGTTTGACCTTAGTTACACTAACCACCAGAAAACTCTCGAGTGAGTCATTCCATGGTTATCCAATAACTATCAGTACGTAACCCCTTGATGCCCTCAGCAGCAATGAGAAAACACTACCCAACATTTGGAGAGCGTTACGTACTCTAGTCTCAACGGATGTATCAATATCCTTTCTCGATACATCTTGACTATGAATATTTAAAATGAAATGTTATTTTAATGTGATAAATTTCTCATGATTACAACACATTGTAATTACTACCACTTGACATATCATTTAAGGATTTTCTATTAAATATACTTAAATTATTAAATTAATTAACATATCACAATATGACAAGTATATAATAGAAAAGAAAACACCTTTTATTTCGAACGAGATTTTATTATAGAGTTCATAATTTACAACAAATTACAGAATTGCCCCTAGGGCATAACTCTAACTCTATCAATCTCCCACTTGCACTTGGGGCCAATTATGGAATCTCAATCCCATCCCTTCGATCAGTTTGTTGAGAACTGACCGAGCTAGACCTTTTGTTAATGGATCTGCTATATTGTCCTTGGTATCTACCCTTTCAATCAAGATTTCATTTTTGGCGATAAATTCCCGAATGAGGTGGAACTTTCGCCTAATGTGCCTTGATTTCTTGTGAGCTCTTGGTTCTTTTGCAATTTTCATTGCAACATTGTTATCACAGAATAATGTCATTGGATTCTCAACGTTTGGAATCACTCTTAGCTCAGCTAAAAATTTGCGCATCCACACAGCTTCTTTTGTTGCTTCATTGAGGGCAATATACTCGGCCTCCATGGTTGAATCAGCCACCGTTTCTTGTTTGGAATTTTTCCAACTTACGGCTCCTCCATTTAAAGTGAACACATAACCAGATATAGACTTACTGTCGTCGATGTCACTCTGAAAGCTAGAGTATGTTACCCCTTCATAAGAAGGTCTCCATTCCCATATATTAGGAATAAGTCTTGAGTATTTCTCAAATACTTAATAATACATTTTACGGCTGTCCAATGTTTCTCACCAGGATTAGACTGAAATCGACTCACACATCCTAATGCATAAGCTACATCTGGTCTAGTACATAGCATAGCGTACATTATGGAACCGATCGCAAATGCATACGGAATCTTGTTCATACGCTCTTTCTCCTCATCGGTATGAGGAGCGTCCTTTTTAGAAAGGACGATTCCCGATTGCGTTGGAACGTTTCCACGCTTGGAATTCTCCATACTGAACCTTTTCAATACAGTGTCTTTGTATAGATATTGGGACAATCCTAGCAACCTTTTGGATCTATCTCTATAGATTCTTATGCCGAGTATATAGGCTGCTTCTCCCAAATCTTTCATTGAGAAGTTCTTGGATAACCATGCTTTTACTGACTACAACATCGCTATGTCGTTTCCAATCAGTAGTAAATCATCGACATACAGGACTAGAAACGTTATTGCCTTTCCTTGTTCTTTCCGATATATGCACGCTTCCTCTGTGTTCTGATAAAAACCAAACTGTTTGATTACCTTATCAAAACATTTATTCCAACTTCTTGAAGCTTGTTTGAGTCCATAAATAGACTTTAGTAGCTTGCAAGCTTTGCCCGCGCTCCCAATAGACTCGAAACCTTCTGGGTGTGACATATAAACAGTTTCCTCTAAATCACCATTTAGAAAAGTCGTCTTTACGTCCATCTGCCATATTTCGTAGTCATAGAACACGGCAAGTGCAAGCATGATCCGAATGGACTTAAGCATGGCTATGGGTGAAAATGTTTCATCATAATCAACGCCTTGAATTTGACGAAATCCTTTTGCAGCTAGCCTTGCTTTATAGGTCTCTACCTTTCCATCTGCATTTATCTTTTTCTTAAAAATCCATTTGCAGCCAATGGGTTTAATTCCTTCGGGTATGTTGGTGAAAGTCCAAACTTTGTTTTCATACATGGAATCCATCTCGTTTTTCATAGCTTCAAGCCAAAGTGCGGATTCTTTACTTCGCAGTGCTTGTTGAAATGAGAGTGGAGTGTCATATTGCAAGACACAATCCTCGGTCTCACCATCCACAAGTAGACCCGTCAAACGGGTCGGGTCGGGTCATAAATGGGTCGGGTAGAATTTGACCCGATCTATTCAAAACATAAACAACCCCGAACCATTTGATAAACGGGTCAACCCGACCCGACCCGTTTAATAAAAGGGTCAACCCAACCCGACCCATTATTCCATTCACTTTACAATGCTTTGATTAACATTGTATGCCATACTATTGATTCAGAAATCAGATTGAAAGAATCATATAAAATGCCAATTGGTAACCAAACAGTAGATGGGATAAAACTTTAAACACATCAACATCTACATCAGATTACTCACAAATTACATCTAATAAAACAAAGTTCACCATATTAGTAAAGAAAAGAACAGAAAAACAATCATGCAACAAGTACATAAAATACATAACATGTCAGTTCATGCCCAGTACAACAATCACGCAGATTCTACATATTCAGTACAACAATCATGCCCAGTACCGTCAAGAACAAGCAGATCCAAAACTCCACCTGCACAAAATACATAAAACAGTGAAGATCAAGAACAGTTTTGCAAAAACTTTTACATATCTGATTGCATAACAGAGTAACAATATTTCCCTTGTTAGTATGCGTATTGCTCACTAGTAACTTGTAATGGACAAATTTGTATGGCTGTTTCAGTTAAATGATTAGGTTTGTATGCTAAATTCCTGACATCCTTGGACCCATAAGTACACGAACCATGGGTATTTCAGTAATAAGGTTTTCATGCTTTAAGTCATGACAAAGGTAAGCTGTTATTTTGGTTCAGCTGCTTCTGTTTTAAGTTTTGCATGTCTACTGCTAAACAGGCTAAGGAGATCCCTTTGGCTTTGTAATATGTTACATTTTTTATTTATTGCTCCTTTTTGTAAATAGATAGGCATATTATATATTTATGAGAGATTTCATTTGCAGCTTTGTTCCTAGTCCATATTTTCCTAAGGTCGCACTATTTTTGGTTTCAGTAGTTAATGGGTAACATTGAGGTCCTCTCTCATACAATAAAAAGTAAATTTAAGGATCTATTTGATAACAATATACTTCTCAATCCACTAATTAATTAGTTGCTGAAAGTTGTGATTGCTGCCAGTGGCGTAGCCAGGATTGGAAGCTGGCGGAGGCACTATTGCAGCGGTTTTTCATGATCCCTGATTTTAGAAAGTGGCAGAAGTATATTTGGAAACTTATAAAGAGCGTTTGACAAAAATTCCCATAAAATAAAGCAGTATAACACAGAATACTCTTATGTTTATAGCACTGATTTCAATAACAAAAAAAATGCTTACAGTAAGAGAAAGAATGCCAGTGATGAGTCATGTTTTGACTGCAAGTGCTAAATAAGACTTTTCAAAAGTAAGCATGTTTACTTTTCAAAAGTAAGCATATTTATATTCTCTCCAGATACTGGGGTAGGCACGTGCCTACCCCATATGCAAGGGGGCTCCGCCCCTGATTACTACCAAATAGTAATTTTAATTTTCTTTTAACTAAGTACCTTTTCTATGACTTAAGTTGGCCATAAATGTAACTGTCATTGTAAGTTTAGTCAATTTGTACTAATTATCTCCTTTTCCAGTAAATTATTTACAGTTGAAAATGCGTATTGATTGTGAATCAAATTTGGACATGAGTTTATGTGATGTCCAGTTAGTGAGTAAGAAATTAATACTTACTGTACTAAATGATTCAGTCTTGCAAGTTTCTGTAAGCTGTCAGATTCATAATCAGCTGAGGTTAGACAGCTGATTATGTTCTTTAGTTTTTTGTACTCTATTTTATCCAACTACCGCAGTATTATATGACAGCATGAATTTTGATGGCTAATTTTGACAACAAAAAGTAAGTATATCAAAACAGAAATAAAAATGAAAATTGTACCTTGTATTATGCAATCAATGATCGTTTAAGGATGGTGTAGGAAATTGAGTAAGCTGCTCCGCATTAACATGAAATTTGGAAATATCTTCATCTTCTTGTTCCACTTCCATAGCAATTGCATTCCCATATAACCAATCACGAGTGCAAAGTAACGCCTCCACAATATCATCTTTAAGAGAATTGCGATAATCGTCCAAAACTCTTCCGCTAACGCTAAATGCACTTTCAGATGCAACGGTGGTGATAGGCACGGCTAGAATATCTTTTGCCATAAAAGAGAGAACGGGATATTTAAGTTGTTTAGATTGCCAAAATGAAAGAATATCGAGTGGTAACTTACGATCTAGCGTTCCATCTTCTAAATATAACTTAAGTTCCGAATTATGCGAACTTTCAGCAAACTCAATATTTCTAAATATATCAAATTCTTCCATTACATCAACACACTCCTGCGAATAAGGTCCCATAAATGGATCACTACAATCTAATTCTTTTGATCTGCTTGCTTCATTGTTCGATTTCTTCTCTATTTTTCTTTTGTACTCTTCATAAAGACCTTTTAATTTTGACTCTACCACCTCAAACTTTTCACCATAATCATTGCCATAAAGCCTTTTGTAACAAAACTTGACAAAATCCATCTTATATCGGGGATCAAGAATGCAAAGCAATATACTAAATTCACTCCAATATTTGTTGAACTTTAAAAACATTCTACTTGCCATGTCTGACATAAAATCATTAGATCCCATGCATTTTTGCAATGTAAACAAAACCATAACAATTTTTGGAAAAAACAAATTAGATGTTGGGTATTTCGTTCCAGAGAACAAGCAAGTGGCATCATAAAACACTTCTAAAAAGTCAGCAATTTTTTTCGCTTTCATCCATTCCTCTTGTGTAGGACAATAAATATAATTTTTATCAACAAGATCTAAGCGACAAAGTGCTTGTTTATAATATATAGCACTTTTCAACATAACAAAGGTTGAATTCCATCTTGTTGGAACATCTTGACGCAATCCTTTGTTACTATTATCCAATGAAAGAGCGGCTATACATTCTACGAAATGTTTTTTTCTTGATTGCGAACCTTTGATATACTTGATGCTTTCCCTTATATTGTTTAAACATGAAGCAATGCATTTTAAACCATCTTGTACCATTAAATTTAAAATATGTGCCGCGCATCGCACATGCAAATATTCTCCATTTGCAATCAAGGCTTTACGATAAGTAAGATGAGACTCTAATAGCTCTTCAAATTTATCATTGGAAGAAGCGTTATCTAATGTATAAGTAAATACCTTATCCTCAATGTCCCAACTAAGCAAAAGACTAGATATTTTTCCAAAAATAGCAGCTCCGGAATGTGGTGGTGGCATAAGACAAAAACTTAACAATTTTTTCTGTAGTTTCCATTCGTTATCAATAAAATGAGCCGTTAGAGTGATATAGCCATCTGTATTAACCAATGTCCATAAATCGGTTGTCAAACTTACCCTCCCCGTACATGTTAGTTACAAAATGCTATGAATGGTAAAACAAACGTTAAGTATTAATATCTATAAACATTAATTCACGGAAATGTCTGTAAGTATCACTAGAGAATTTCACTTTTGATAGTCATACGCATCATTTATCCAAGTAATATAAAATTGAATTGTTGAACACATTACAATCAAATCAAATAATAAACACAAAATGGTTTTCATCACACAACAGAAATAGATAGATAAATAGCTTACCCACTGCTTGTAGCAATCAAAGCTTTGAATGAAACACCATATAAAGACATCAGCTGCTTCTTTTGTTAACTCTTGCTTGTCTATCAATACAGTACTGTTAAGAGCATGTAGACACAGAAATGATATATAGTTAGAAGAGAAAAAACAGAGAAACAGGAATCAACTTTGCTTTTTTACAGTTCTGAAATTCAAAGTACTCGGACTACAAAATTTAAACAAAAACTCAAAACTTCAGTAGTATTACATTTGTAATTCGTCCAAAAGAAAACAAAAATCAAATATTTGACATTAAATTTGAAATTTAGAAACCAATTTTAATATAATACTTCTAGATAGAGTCATTTAATTAAATTCATTAACAATAAATTTTGGACTGCAGTATGTGTTGTTGCTACTGTTCTTATGTTTGGACTTACAACAAGGCCGTAGTTTTCATTTTAAACATATAGTGTTTGACGTTCTACCCTCATCAACATGGTCCTCAAGCAGTAAAAGAAAATAGCTTAATAACTTTTATGAACATTAACAACTTCCAATATATGATACTTTGTCCAACAGATAATGCTCATATTCCACCTCTAGCCAATCATTGGGTAAAACTTGTGACGGAAGAAGTTAAATCTTGGGATGAACTCTACAAATCACGACAAAAGGAATTTGAGCGACTCAAGCCAGAAAACATTGCATCTAGAGATGTTTCATTTAAAGTTTGCAGCTAGTGGTATAGTATAGGTTAGTTTATTTGGAAATTAATTTGATAATGCTTGAATAAAAAATGATTTCCAACATTATGTAATCGTGGTTGAACAAATAATTGATGGTTGAATAGAAATGATTTAATTATTTGTTGAATTTTCTAGTTACCGTCATGTTTTGTTTATAATTTCTACTGTAAGCTGACATATGAATTGACTGGGGTAATAAATTTACATCAATTCAACAAGAAACCCCAACATACATAGAGTACACTTGTATAGGAAAAAAATTGTTTCTTTGTTTATAATTTTCCACTAAAAGCTGCCATTGTTTGTTTATAATTGTTGCTTTATAGGAAAAAGATATACATAGAGACTTATTACATTTTCATTTAGCTAATAGGATGCTCTTTCTGATTATCAATTGAATATCGTTATAGGTTTTATCAATTATTTATGATTTTATTCAAGCAATGTACAATGATACAAGGAAAGAAAATATTAAGCAGTTGGAATATTTGATAGAAAATGGTGATATGAAAATACGGATATGAAAATACGGATATGAAAATACGGATATTAAAAGGGTTCTTTTACATTGAAAGTTTACATTGCAATGTGTAAAAGAGGAGGTTCTTAGACCTCCTAAAACCATAAACCATTGGCATTTTTACCTACTAAAAAAATAAGCAAGCAGTTGCTGCATAATACTAGAGCAACAAAGAAACTCACTAGTAGAACAAAAAATGAACAAATTTCACAACAAGTCTCGTATGATAATAATCATAAGCACCAACATCCATCAACTTGACCATTCGAGAAAAATTATATATTCTAAGAGTTCATTTGCAAGAGACTTACCAAATCTTTTTATAATATATATATACATGCAAAAGCAACGTTCTTACATAAACTAGAATTACAGAAACTAAACTACATATCTTAAACCTACATTAGAAATTTAGTTATACAAGGAATTTTTTTTACAGCAATTATTCACGAAGCCATACTCTCCTGAAAAGAGAGAGGGCAACAGAAACAAAACCCAGAAAATGCACAAGCCCAAGCTGTTCAGATACCGAAAACCAAATCCAAAGAAGAATAAATTAGACGAATCACACATTTTATTTCACAACCAGAAAATCCATAATTGATGGTGAAGAAAGCAGCTTCGCTCAAGTATCCAAGATGATATATTGACATAACAAATCAAAAATTGCAAAAAGTTAATTACCTGGGGTTTGCATATTTGAAAGACGGTGAAGCTCGCACTGAAGAGGAGCCACTCGAGTTCGAATTTAGGGTTGTCGAATGTATCAATGATGATCTCGCTCTTTAAATCTTGGTTAAATTACGTAACTCAAGGATCTCAGTGAAAGAAGCGTAGAAATCGCCGATTTCTCCTATCGTGATTTGGGAAGAAACTAGTGTTGGAAGCAGTAAACGGGTCGGGTCAGATTTCAGTTTTTTTCACAGCAAACGTAAACGGGTTGGGTAAAAAAAAAGAAATTTGAAGGGCCTGTACCCAACCCTCTTAATATTAGGGTTAGTGGGTTGGGTAAATGGGTTAGGGTTGGTTTTGACAGGTCTATCCACAAGAATATCATAGTATCTCTTTGGTGTGCGAGACTCCATATTAGACCTTCTAATAGGTTGCGTGTTTTCATATACTGGTGGATTTGATTCTTCTACCGGCTCGGTTTCTACATTAACTTCTTGGATCTCATCCAATTCTACAACTTCGCTGTTAATTTCTTTTGCAAGAAATTCCTTTTCTAAAAAGACAGCATGTCGAGAAACAATAACTTTTTGTTCCTCCGTATTGTAGAAAATATATCCCAAAGAATTTTTGGGATATCCTATAAGTTTACATAAAACTGATCTTGCCTCGAGCTTATTGGGGCCAATGTTCTTAACATATGTTGGACAACCCCATACCTTCAAATAATTGAAGTGGGGTTTTTTCCCATGCCACATCTCATATGGTGTCTTAGGTACAGATTTGGTAGGCATCAAATTTAGCATATGTTTTGCGGTTTCTAGCGCATATCCCCAGTATGAGAGAGGCAACTCAGCTTTACTAATCATGGAGCGAACCATGTCTAATAAGGTTCGATTCCTTCTTTCCGAAACACCATTGTGTTGCGGAGTATAGGGTGGAGTAACCTGAGAGATAATCCCATTATCATTTAAGTACTGTTGGAGTTCTTGGCCAACATACTCGCCTCCTCGATCGGATCGAAGAATTTTTATTTTATTGTTCGTCTGATTTTCAACCTCATTTTTGTATTCTTTGAATTTCTCACAGACATCGGATTTATTCTTCATAAGATATATATATCCAAGTCTTGAGAAGTCATCAGTGAAGGTTACTATCACGTACGGGATTTTTCGACTTTCGAAAATTCGACATCGATACTCACTTTATCGACTGCCGAGCAATCGAGTGCCGGAAACTCCAATAGTGAGGGTTTTAAGAAGAAGAAAAAGGCAGAAGAAGAAGAAAGAAGAAGAAAAACAAAGAAGAGAATAGAGAAGAAGAACAGAACAACAACAGAAACAGAGCAGAACAGAAAACAATATCAGAATCTTACACATCGCAGCGGAACAATATATAATAGATAATTACTAGTCTTTTAAAACGAAGAACTATATCAGTTTATACATACATCAATCATCAGAGTCAATATACAACAATGGACAGTTATATAACTTGTCCTCATACAGAATACACAGCGGAATAAATACTATCAGATACAAATACTACGTCTCGCCATCCAGCTTGTTTCCAAAGCTCCAGAATATCCTGATAACCTAACTCTAGACTGCCCGTGTGGAAATTGGTGGGCACCCAGAGTTTAGAAGGGAACAATAAACTCCGAGTCAGTCATGGTGACTGGTGTGAGATCGTAAAACAGTTTATCTTTAAAATAAACAGAGGAATATTTTTAAAGTCAATTCGCAATGCTTTTGGAAAAATGAAACTACCATAAGACCTCCCGCCACACACACAATGCAAACGCAGAATTGGAGGATATTTCTTCTTATGATAGTCAAAGATGCTTACTACGCAAAATCAAATCATTTTGGATATTATTATTAGTGCATAGTGTAGAAAACATTTCGAAAGTATAATATAAATCTTAGCCAGCATAGGCATTCCGCACTTATGCCTACTATAGCTACTATGTTCAATAGCAGGTTACCGCCACATTCCATAGCAGGTAATACAACTAAAACCGTACACGTCACGTATTGTTTCTTTGGATTTCCAACAAATGGTCAGGCTAAGGAACTTCCTTTTCCACGATGGGTACGTCCCTGGAATAGACGACCCGAGAACCTAACCGGATCTCTGCCAACACAAGGCCGGGTTACCTCTGCAAAAATAGGTAACTACTGACACGCGTATGCCATCCCCCGATCGTAACCGATCTTCCCGAGGATCCCCGATTTCCAACAAACCACATAGATAATAATGCAGCAACCACATAGGTTAAGTATCTGGGCTCCATACCATGATACCACCTCTATCCAGAAGGAATGACATACACTAAGGGGCGCTACTCCCTAGAACCTTGCCGCATCCTTCCTGTTTCGACCATTTCCGGGGTGTGAGGCTCGATGAAGTCTCGTCCACAAAGCTACGCTTTCTACAAAGCCCTGCTTCGGGTCAAACAAAATGATCAACCTATGACCACAAAGATATAAGATCAAACAAATGATCATATCGCAAATGATCAAACACTGATCATTTCACAGCAACACTCAGTATGCCACGTTACCAAATTGGGAGTATATCGCTGATAAATTTCAACTACATAACCTCTGAGCTCGTACGTCTCAGAGAAGGGTGTTAAGCTAAGAGAATAAATTCTCCGCCACCAACAGAAATGTATTTGAAAGAAATCAGCTTTATATCTCAAATTGTAACGTCAGACACACAATCCATACAAGTCTGTTCCGGGATCGAACAGAACCGAAGGCACTTCTCACGAAGCCCTTGCATTTCCGGATAAATTTCTAATCACGTCCGGACTTCCCGTCACTAAGGGTGATAAAACCTCTAAATCGGAGATCAGCCGATGTAGAGTAACTCGACGGTAATCCTTCCGTTTTCAAAAATATCCGGTCTTCAACACCGGTCTTCGAATGCAATTCATAACGACGTATCACATATTCGGAATGGGTTATACGACCCCATGGTCCTTTCCCGGCTAACCCGAATAGTGAGCGTTTATTCAAAAATAAGTGTGGCATTCAAATTCATCCAATTCACAACAAATACCATTCAAGGTAAATATTGATAGTCGGTTATTTAACTATCAATAAAGATGCGCAACATCATCAGATTCCAAATTATTTCCAAATTATTTCATCTTCAAAAATATCTTTACTAGATATAAAATTTCCACACTTTAAAAATAAATCAACGTTTATTTTTAAAACAAATTCCCATTCCATTTATAAATTCCATAGTGAATTTATATCTTCAAAATATCTACTGATATACGATTCTCAAATCGATTTCAAATATTCAATTTCATTTTATCTTTAAGAAGATAAAATCTCAAAACGTTTCATTTCATTTTGGAAATGCATTTCCCTACTTATTTAATAATAAGTATTTCACAAATCATTTATTTTCAACACTTGGAAAATATTCGATATACTTAAATCAAATTAAGTATATATTTCATTCTTTAAGGAAATCTATTTTCTATAACAACATCAATTTGAGTCAAAACGAATGTTACGTAAAACATCGTTACGACGACTCAAAAATCACTAGTATAGGGATTCGAAATTAAAATAGATATGTAAATCCCAATACTAGATAAAAACATTTCCTTTCGGAAATCATTTACTATAACAACAGTGTTATAGTCCACCATTTCCTTATTTCTCGAAAACGTCTATTTCAACAATAAATGTTGAAATCTATGATTTCGATTCATAATACATTTTAAAACATCTTTAAAACGTTTAACTTTATTTTTAATATCCCTTCTTCGAAAATAAGTCCATTTTACTTAACAATATATTCACTGTCCCAAAATCGTGAATATATTTCCCTAACCAAATTTCAGTCTTTTCTACACATTCAATTTAAGGATAATTCGCTATCCAAAATCACGAATATATTTCCTTTAATAACCTCCTACATTAAATTTATCAAATTCAATTGATTCCGAATTTATAAAAACAATGTTTATAAATTTCACCTTTTATATTATTATTTTTACAACTTCGATTTGTAAATCTACTTTATTAACGAATTCGATCAATATTTCATTTGTAGGCAAAAATCCAATTTATAAGTTAATTTCTTATAAATCTTCTATTCTACAATTTCATTCCTCTTAACTTCCCGATTTATACATCTATAAATTTCATTCTTTTTAACTTCACAATTTATACATCTATAAATTTCATTCTTTTTCCAAATTCGTTTCAATTTGCCAAATTAAATTTCTAATTGGACTTCCCACTTATTTCTTTTTAAATAAATTCCTTTTAAAGAAAATAAATTTCTTTATCTCTTTCAATCTATTTAAAAATCCAATTTTAAATTAAATTCTTCAATTTATAATCACTGTTTTATGAAATCCATTTATTTAGCATTTTCACTTTATTCTGGAATTTATTCAATAAGATTATAAAAATCAGCTTTTATACATTTAAATTCTTTTCTTCGAATTTATTCAACTTCTAAAAATTTATTTACTTAAAAATTTCTATTTTGATTTCAAAAATTCAATTTCGTTTATTTTTGGAATCCAATGATATCAAACATCCATTCAGCTAAATCTATAGCTTTCAAACAATTTCCAGACATCGATATGATCAAAAACATCAATATAATCATTCACAGATTCATATCACAGTATAAATAAATTCAATCAATATGAGGGGTCCAGTTGGATCCCTCCAACCTGTTTCCCTGCATCCAAAGACGTTAGCACAATACCAATTCCACTTCAAGGTGGAATATCGCGGTATATGGGTTTTATAAAAATCCGCTTACTAACGGCGCAATAGGGTCTCATCCGCTATACGAGGCGGGAAATCAATCAATCCAATATATACATATGCCAATATGTATATATTGCTATATATATAGATATATCCTATTATATCTAATATCTCATCCAAACAAATCAAACAATCAATAACTGCAATCCAAATATATTTTGAGTGAGAAGATCTCACATTAGCTTTTATTAGAAATCCATTCTCCATCCAATCCAAAACCAGATTTATTTTTCTTCGTTGTATTCGACCTTGTATAAACAATTTTTACAATTTGTTAATATTCGAATTAAATCGAACTATCAATTTTCCGTTATGATAATTTTAATTAACAACTTCTCCTTTAAAAATTTTATATTTTTCAATTTAAATTTTTTTTTTCTAATGATTTATTAACATTAGAGAAAATCTATAAAAATTTACTTAAATAAATTATTCTTCCCTTTCAAACTAACCATTAATAGTTTTATTAAAAATATCCAAAAACTTGTTTAAACCCTTTTTAAAATAAATTTAACTAGAAACTTCAAATTGAACTAATGCTTCCGTTTCAAACAAATTTTTCTTTAATAAAATATTTCCTAATTACCAAAATAATTACATAGGTTAGCAAAATAAATTTATATTCCCAGTTAAAACTCCAGTTAATCCAACCTTTAATAAATTCTTCGGACAATTTTAAAACCCCTATAATTTCTTTTAAATTTTGTCTTAAATAAAATTACTGTAAAAATATTACCTTTATTTCTTCCTGTTAAATTTTCTTCTTTCATCATTTTTAACAATAAATTTAAACAGATCTCTTTCCTTTAAATAAAGTTATCTAACTAAAAATTAGATATTAACAAATTCATATCACCATTTTAAATTAAATTCAAATAGCATATATACCTTTACTGCCCAGGTCGAGCTCGAGATGAACACGCGACTTCCAGTCTCGACCACGCGAACTCGCGGCTACGAACTTGCCTACCACCACGAATGTCGCTCGAACCATCACGACGCTGCCTATCGCCATCGCCGCAGCACTCGAGAACTCAGAACCACCATCGCCATCCTCACGTGTACGCACGACTCCCAGATATCGCCGCCGCATCGCGCGCACTCCCTCCTCTTCCGGTGCCACCATCGCGTCCACGAGCCACGTGCGCGTGCCTGGAACGCGCCCCAAACCTCGCCGTGGCCAACGAAGCCCTAGATGTCGCGAGATTCACGCCTGACCACGCGCTCCCACTCGCAGCTCCAAGATTCACACGCACTCGTCGAGACTGAAGAATTTATTTACCCTCGAGATCGAAGAATTTGAGGAGCGGCTTCGATCTGGGAGCGAAAGACGGTGATTTACCCCGATGATTTATTTGATTCGATCGTATTTTTGGAGTTTTAAAGCGGGGGCCTGCCATTTTTTCATTTTGATTTTCTTCTTTTGTCTTTGAATGAGATGGTTCTTCATTTGGAAGGAGATGATATTCCATCTCATAACTAAACGAGCAGAACGATAAGAAGAGGGAAAAGAAACGAAGGGTACGAACGAGACAAAAGGGAGGCGAATTGTACTTATGGTCGGATAAAAGAAAAAGCAACATATTTTATTTAGATCCATTTCGTCTCGGTATAAATTGCTATGCGTTTATATATCGTATGCTCACAAGACAACTCAAATCACTACGAAAATTGAAACCCGATAATAATTCAATATTACGGATCCAATGGAACTGGTTTCGTCGAATTCCGAGACTGTGCCTTGGACGGCTATTTTTAAATATCGATTCGAACAATAAAATTTTAAAACTGAACAGATCATTTTCAAACTCAATTTTGAAGCTTCTATTATCTCCGGTATTGTCAATACGAATTTTAAAAGCTTTTGAAATATTTTTCTTCAGCTTAAATTGAAGATTCGAATTTTTATTCACCTTACAATAGATTAAATTTTATAATTTAATCGTCAAATTCAAAGTTAATTCGGGGATTCAAATTAAATCGTCGTTCAAATATTTAAAATAAATTAAATATTCTCAATTTAATTTGGTCAAAATTCTGGGTCGTTACAGACTTCCCCCCTTAAAAGAATTTCGTCCTCGAAATTACAAGTTAGGAAAAAATGGTCCTTAACTCGTCTACTATTTTTCACAATCTAAATAGTTTAATTAAATTTATCAAAACAAATCTTTCTACTAAAGATTCGTTATTATTCAACTAAATTTCCAAACATTTTCATAATTTTCTAACATCATTGTTTTCCTTAACAATTCAAATTTAACTTTCAAAATTTTCTCAAAAATTTTCTAACACTCGAAATTTTCGAAAAATTTCGCCAGCGTCTCCTTTGCGCGGCTAACACGGCACGACTACAAAACGTCCCTACGGACTCTCAGATTTCAAAAAGAAAAAGAAAAAGCCAAGCGGCTAGACAAGAAATCATCAAATCTCATATTGAAATTTAAAATACATACCTTTTGTCGAGCAATTCAATTTTATCTTTAAAATCAAATCCAATTCCTTTATACACCTGTACATCCTACTAGCCATTATATCTAGTTACAACATTCAATTTCGTTCAACCTTACATTTCAAATCTATTTAAATTCAATTTCACATTTCAATTTCCCATTTGAGTTAAATTTATCATTCAATTCAATTTGGATTCTATTTATCTTCTGAATATTGAATTTATCAATTATCTTTCATTCATAACTGCACTATTTCAAATTAGTTCCAATTACTAATTTATTTCAAATTCCAATTCACTTATTCAAATTTGTTTTCAGTATTCAGTTTCAATTCCAGTTTTATTCACTTTTGTTCGCTCCCAAAATTTATTTACAATTCACTATTTTGGTTTATAACCACTTATATCAAACTGGATTTCAATTCGAATTCAATTTACAGTCATGTACTTGCAATTGCAAATTGATTCATTCATTCACAATTTTATTTTCATAATTCAATACTCAATTCCAGAGTCTTTTCAACCTTTTCAAAATCATTTTGAAAACAATTCAAATTTATCTTTTTGAATTTCCAAAACATAACCCAAATTTTTCTAAACAACTTCTATTTAAAACAATTTGGCAGCAATTTCTCTTTTGGAAATCCGAAAATGAACACCGATAATGCTGCAGTCATTACCGAAGTTATTTTCCAGCGACTGAAAAGAGTTTAGAGCTCTTCATCTCTTCAGAACATTTTTTTCAAAACCTATGAAATTCATTTTCAACTCCAAAAAGATTTAAACTTTCCAAATCTACAAAATTTTCAAATTCTTTTCAAAACATTTCCAAAAACTTCTCTGGAATTCCGTTTTAAATTACAATTCACATTTATAATTTACACTCTTTAATTTCATTTGTATATGAATTAATTTCTTAACTTTGGAGTTACAATTCCAATTTCTTATTTAATTTCAGTGATGATAATTCACTATTATTACTTCCTAACAACCATGCAACCATATACTATAGTACTTTATAGAAAAACATTTATTTTCTATACAAAAATAGTTTTGGGCAAAATTATCTCATTTACCCTATTTTAAAACAATATTGTGCCGAATTGTTCTATACAAGTGTTTAGAAACCCCTTCAATACAGTTTTGCAGACTGTGCCGACGAAGGTTCATATGCCGCTCAATAAATCAATCATCACAATACAAAACAAATTTATATTCACTAACAAATACGCGCTCATATCTATTATTACACTCAAACTCATTCTAGAGTACTGCTGACTCTATCTCTAATGAGTAACACCCAACAGAGCAGGGTTGTCGCTTAACCATATGCTCTGATACCACGCTGTCACGTACGGGATTTTTCGACTTTCGAAAATTCGACATCGATACTCACTTTATCGACTGCCGAGCAATCGAGTGCCGGAAACTCCAATAGTGAGGGTTTTAAGAAGAAGAAAAAGGCAGAAGAAGAAGAAAGAAGAAGAAAAACAAAGAAGAGAATAGAGAAGAAGAACAGAACAACAACAGAAACAGAGCAGAACAGAAAACAATATCAGAATCTTACACATCGCAGCGGAACAATATATAATAGATAATTACTAGTCTTTTAAAACGAAGAACTATATCAGTTTATACATACATCAATCATCAGAGTCAATATACAACAATGGACAGTTATATAACTTGTCCTCATACAGAATACACAGCGGAATAAATACTATCAGATACAAATACTACATCTCGCCATCCAGCTTGTTTCCAAAGCTCCAGAATATCCTGATAACCTAACTCTAGACTGCCCGTGTGGAAATTGGTGGGCACCTAGAGTTTAGAAGGGAACAATAAACTCCGAGTCAGTCATGGTGACTGGTGTGAGATCGTAAAACAGTTTATCTTTAAAATAAACAGAGGAATATTTTTAAAGTCAATTCGCAATGCTTTTGGAAAAATGAAACTACCATAAGACCTCCCGCCACACACACAATGCAAACGCAGAATTGGAGGAGATTTCTTCTTATGATAGTCAAAGATGCTTACTACGCAAAATCAAATCATTTTGGATATTATTATTAGTGCATAGTGTAGAAAACATTTCGAAAGTATAATATAAATCTTAGCCAGCATAGGCATTCCGCACTTATGCCTACTATAGCTACTATGTTCAATAGCAGGTTACCGCCACATTCCATAGCAGGTAATACAACTAAAACCGTACACGTCACGTATTGTTTCTTTGGATTTCCAACAAATGGTCAGGCTAAGGAACTTCCTTTTCCACGATGGGTACGTCCCTGGAATAGACGACCCGAGAACCTAACCGGATCTCTGCCAACACAAGGCCGGGTTACCTCTGCAAAAATAGGTAACTACTGACATGCGTATGCCATCCCCCGATCGTAACCGATCTTCCCGAGGATCCCCGATTTCCAACAAACCACATAGATAATAATGCAGCAACCACATAGGTTAAGTATCTGGGCTCCATACCATGATACCACCTCTATCCAGAAGGAATGACATACACTAAGGGGCGCTACTCCCTAGAACCTTGCCGCATCCTTCCTGTTTCGACCATTTCCGGGGTGTGAGGCTTGATGAAGTCTCGTCCACAAAGCTACGCTTTCTACAAAGCCCTGCTTCGGGTCAAACAAAATGATCAACCTATGACCACAAAGATATAAGATCAAACAAATGATCATATCGCAAATGATCAAACACTGATCATTTCACAGCAACACTCAGTATGCCACGTTACCAAAGTGGGAGTATATCGCTGATAAATTTCAACTACATAACCTCTGAGCTCGTACGTCTTAGAGAAGGGTGTTAAGCTAAGAGAATAAATTCTCCGCCACCAACAGAAATGTATTTGAAAGAAATCAGCTTTATATCTCAAATTGTAACGTCAGACACACAATCCATACAAGTCTGTTCCGGGATCGAATAGAACCGAAGGCACTTCTCACGAAGCCCTTGCATTTCCGGATAAATTTCTAATCACGTCCGGACTTCCCGTCACTAAGGGTGATAAAACCTCTAAATCGGAGATCAGCCGATGTAGAGTAACTCGACGGTAATCCTTCCGTTTTCAAAAATATCCGGTCTTCAACACCGGTCTTCGAATGCAATTCATAACGACGTATCACATATTCGAAATGGGTTATACGACCCCATGGTCCTTTCCCGGCTAACCCGAATAGTGAGCGTTTATTGAAAAATAAGTGTGGCATTCAAATTCATCCAATTCACAACAAATACCATTCAAGGTAAATATTGATAGTCGGTTATTTAACTATCAATAAAGATGCGCAACATCATTAGATTCCAAATAATTTCCAAATTATTTCATCTTCAAAAATATCTTTACTAGATATAAAATTTCCACACTTTAAAAATAAATCAACGTTTATTTTTAAAACAAATTCCCATTCCATTTATAAATTCCATAGTGAATTTATATCTTCAAAATATCTACTGATATACGATTCTCAAATCGATTTCAAATATTCAATTTCATTTTATCTTTAAGAAGATAAAATCTCAAAACGTTTCATTTCATTTTGGAAATGCATTTCCCTACTTATTTAATAATAAGTATTTCACAAATCATTTATTTTCAACACTTGAAAAATATTCGATATACTTAAATCAAATTAAGTATATATTTCATTCTTTAAGGAAATCTATTTTCTATAACAACATCAATTTGAGTCAAAACGAATGTTACGTAAAACATCGTTACGACGACTCAAAAATCACTAGTATAGGGATTCGAAATTAAAATAGATATGTAAATCCCAATACTAGATAAAAACATTTCCTTTCGGAAATCATTTACTATAACAACAGTGTTATAGTCCACCATTTCCTTATTTCTCGAAAACGTCTATTTCAACAATAAATGTTGAAATCTATGATTTCGATTCATAATACATTTTAAAACATCTTTAGAACGTTTAACTTTATTTTTAATATCCCTTCTTCGAAAATAAGTCCATTTTACTTAACAATATATTCACTGTCCCAAAATCGTGAATATATTTCCCTAACCAAATTTCAGTCTTTTCTACACATTCAATTTAAGGATAATTCGCTATCCAAAATCGCGAATATATTTCCTTTAATAACCTCCTACATTAAATTTATCAAATTCAATTGATTCCGAATTTATAAAAACAATGTTTATAAATTTCACCTTTTATATTATTATTTTTTACAACTTCGATTTGTAAATCTCCTTTATTAACGAATTCGATCAATATTTCATTTGTAGGAAAAAATCCAATTTATAAGTTAATTTCTTATAAATCTTCTATTCTACAATTTCATTCCTCTTAACTTCCCGATTTATACATCTATAAATTTCATTCTTTTTAACTTCACAATTTATACATCTATAAATTTCATTCTTTTTCCAAATTCGTTTCAATTTGCCAAATTAAATTTTTAATTGGACTTCCCACTTATTTCTTTTTAAATAAATTCCTTTTAAAGAAAATAAATTTCTTTATCTCTTTCAATCTATTTAAAAATCCAATTTTAAATTAAATTCTTCAATTTATAATCACTGTTTTATGAAATCCATTTATTTAGCATTTTCACTTTATTCTGGAATTTATTCAATAAGATTATAAAAATCAGCTTTTATACATTTAAATTCTTTTCTTCGAATTTATTCAACTTCTAAAAATTTATTTACTTAAAAATTTCTATTTTGATTTCAAAAATTCAATTTCGTTTATTTTTGGAATCCAATGATATCAAACATCCATTCAGCTAAATCTATAGCTTTCAAACAATTTCCAGACATCGATATGATCAAAAACATCAATATAATCATTCACAGATTCATATCACAGTATAAATAAATTCAATCAATATGAGGGGTCCAGTTGGATCCCTCCAACCTGTTTCCCTGCATCCAAAGACGTTAGCACAATACCAATTCCACTTCAAGGTGGAATATCGCGGTATATGGGTTTTATAAAAATCCGCTTACTAGGGTCTCATCCGCTATACGAGGCGGGAAATCAATCAATCCAATATATACATATGCCAATATGTATATATTGCTATATATATAGATATATCCTATTATATCTAATATCTCATCCAAACAAATCAAACAATCAATAACTGCAATCCAAATATATTTTGAGTGAGAAGATCTCACCTTAGCTTTTATTAGAAATCCATTCTCCATCCAATCCAAAACCAGATTTATTTTTCTTGGTTGTATTCGACCTTGTATAACAATTTTTACAATTTGTTAATATTCGAATTAAATCGAACTATCAATTTTCCGTTATGATAATTTTAATTAACAACTTCTCCTTTAAAAATTTTATATTTTTCAATTTAAATTTTTTTTTTTTTCTAATGATTTATTAACATTAGAGAAAATCTATAAAAATTTACTTAAATAAATTATTCTTCCCTTTCAAACTAACCATTAATAGTTTTATTAAAAATATCCAAAAACTTGTTTAAACCCTTTTTAAAATAAATTTAACTAAAAACTTCAAATTGAACTAATGCTTCCGTTTCAAACAAATTTTTCTTTAATAAAATATTTCCTAATTACCAAAATAATTACATAGGTTAGCAAAATAAATTTATATTCCCAGTTAAAACTCCAGTTAATCCAACCTTTAATAAATTCTTCGGACAATTTTAAAACCCCTATAATTTCTTTTAAATTTTGTCTTAAATAAAATTACTGTAAAAATATTACCTTTATTTCTTCCTGTTAAATTTTCTTCTTTCATCATTTTTAACAATAAATTTAAACAGATCTCTTTCCTTTAAATAAAGTTATCTAACTAAAAATTAGATATTAACAAATTCATATCACCATTTTAAATTAAATTCAAATAGCATATATACCTTTACTGCCCAGGTCGAGCTCGAGATGAACACACGACTTCCAGTCTCGACCACGCGAACTCGCGGCTACGAACTTGCCTACCACCACGAATGTCGCTCGAACCATCACGACGCTGCCTATCGCCATCGTCGCAGCACTCGAGAACTCAGAACCACCATCGCCATCCTCACGCGTACGCGCGACTCCCAGATATCGCCGCCGCATCGCGCGCACTCCCTCCTCTTCCGGTGCCACCATCGCGTCCACGAGCCACGTGCGCGTGCCTGGAACGCGCCCCAAACCTCGCCGTGGCCAACGAAGCCCTAGATGTCGCGAGATTCACGCCTGACCACGCGCTCCCACTCGCAGCTCCAAGATTCACACGCACTCGTCGAGACTGAAGAATTTATTTACCCTCGAGATCGAAGAATTTGAGGAGCGGCTTCGATCTGGGGGCGAAAGACGGTGATTTACCCCGATGATTTATTTGATTCGATCGTATTTTTGGAGTTTTAAAGCGGGGGCCTGCCATTTTTTCATTTTGATTTTCTTCTTTTGTCTTTGAACGAGATGGTTCTTCATTTGGAAGGAGATGATATTCCATCTCATAACTAAACGAGCAGAACGATAAGAAGAGGGAAAAGAAACGAAGGGGTACGAACGAGACAAAAGGGAGGCGAATTGTACTTATGGTCGGATAAAAGAAAAAGCAACATATTTTATTTAGATCCATTTCGTCTCGGTATAAATTGCTATGCGTTTATATATCGTATGCTCACAAGACAACTCAAATCACTACGAAAATTGAAACCCGATAATAATTCAATATTACGGATCCAATGGAACTGGTTTCGTCGAATTCCGAGACTGTGCCTCGGACGGCTATTTTTAAATATCGATTCGAACAATAAAATTTTAAAACTGAACAGATCATTTTCAAACTCAATTTTGAAGCTTCTATTATCTCCGGTATTGTCAATACGAATTTTAAAAGCTTTTGAAATATTTTTCTTCAGCTTAAATTGAAGATTCGAATTTTTATTCACCTTACAATAGATTAAATTTTATAATTTAATCGTCAAATTCAAAGTTAATTCGGGGATTCAAATTAAATCGTCGTTCAAATATTTAAAATAAATTAAATATTCTCAATTTAATTTGGTCAAAATTCTGGGTCGTTACAGTTACAAAATAAGAAGAGTTATTTTTGGTAACTATAGGCATTGGGCCACATACATCAGTATGCACTAGGCCTAAGAGTTCATTAACTCTTTCGGAGCTCCCACTGAATGGGTGCTTGGTCATTTTTCCTTTAAGACACGATTCACAAGTGTCAAATGATTCAGAATCAAGTGACGGGAGGAAACCTTTGGTTTTCAGTTTGTATAGTCGTTTCTCACTTATATGACCGAGTATACAATGCCAAAGATAATTTTGATTTATATTGTTATTCGAAGAATTATTCACAGCACAGATATAGTTTGTATTGATCATATAAATGCCATTATTCAAAATACCATCAAATACTTTATTTTTATCTAACATAACGTTCATAACATTATTTGAACAGTGAAAAACATAACCAGTCTCAGACAATCTAGACACAGAAATAATCCCACAAATAAAGTCTTTTGCATAATAGCAATTATTTAATATCAAAACAAAACCATTAGGCAAAACTAAGTGAAAATCTCCAACTGCCGTTGCATCTGCAAGAGATCCATCAGCAACTCGAAATTCCACTTCTCCTTTTGCCACGTGCCTTTTGTTCCTAAGTCCCTGTAACGTGTTACAGATATGAGTTCCAGATCCAGTATCTAAAACCCAAGATATTTTATTGATTGCAAAATTATTTTGAATCGTAAATATACCTATAGGAGTGGCAGAACTATTCTGTTTCTTCTCTTTAACAATCTTTAAGTACTCCGGACAGTTCCATTTCCAATGACCTTTCTTATGACAATGATGACATTCACCCTTGTCAGAAGTAGTAGCTTTCTTACCCTTTTTATTAACTCTCTTTCGCTTCTTCGAACCTTTCGAAGATGACGTCCCATTTTTGACTGCAAGTACGATCGACTGATCCTTCGATTGTGACTCGGCAGACCTCAACATATTGAGGAGCTCCACGAGACTCACATTCATATTGTTCATACTATAGTTTAGTATTAACTGTTCATACTGAGACGTCAATGAACCAAGGATCAAGTCAACTTGTAGCTCTTTGCTTATAGTCACATCCAATGATGCAAGCTTATCAATATAACCTTTCATCATCAGCACATAATCGTCCATTTTCTGTCCCTTTTGCATTTTGGTGTTGAACAGTTTCTTAGTAGTCTCGTACCTAACGGACCGAGACTGCTCACCAAAAAGTGCCTTGAGACTTTCGAAAATCTCATGGATAGACATTGATTCATGTTGCCTTTGTAACTGCTTGTCAAGAGTTGACAACACGAATACTTGGGCGATTTCGAGATCAGCGGCCCATTTTCTATAAGCAACATGCAAATCTTCATCGGCGTCATCAGCAGGTCTTATAAGCGGAGTACAAGTTACAAACGACCAAACTCGCTCATATGTGAGTGCAATCTTTATTGCTCTTAGCCAGTCCACGTAGTTGGGTCCAGTTAGTTTGTCATTTTCGGAGAAAAGCCTTAGTGATGACATTTTCTGCAATTTTAGTTAAAAGGGGATTAGGACATATTATTCATAGCAAATGTTCTTAGATTATTAGTAAGGTTGAAATGTAATTTTTCATTTTACTAATAAGCTCCCATTAGATTTGCATATTTCTCTAAACCCAAAAGAAATATGGAAGTCTTTCGACCACTCCAGTGAGTATAAGGACTCGCATGTCTTGGAATTCTGACCTTGAGGAATATCAACAAATCATAGGCCCACGTGCGATAGATAACACTTTATCGGTTGTATCATATACAACTCCTTACTTCTTTCTTTGTCCTAATCTCATTTCGACCTTGAGGAAGATCAACAAATCGAAAGAGATTATTCGCTCTGACCCACCATTCGCGACTGCCTAAGTATAATGTACGTACCTTGAGGAAGATCAACAAATACGTACATGTATCTTACCAAGTCAATTTAATATATTAATAGTACTATACATAACATCTATAGCTTGAGGAAGATCAACAACAAAAGAGTATGTGAGTAATCTATTAATATTTAAATGGTAGAGGACAGCATTACATTAAACATTCATAATGTTAATATACTATATCGAGTGATATTGATTTTAGGAATAATGTATTTCTAATAAAATACTCTTGTGATTCAAGTGTCGAACACATCAGAAATCACGGTATACATACAATACATATGTATTCATCCCTTAAACCTTAGTTGGGTTTCATTAAGTTCCACCTTATCTATTAAATCAAATTTAATTCATTTTTAAATATATCTTATTTACTTAATTAGTTAATTAACAGTTTAATTAACTTTTAATTGAATTTAATTTAATTAAAACATTTTAATTTTGTATATTATATATAAATTACAAAAGTCTGAATTTATGCTTATCTTAAACATTTTAAGATGGATATTGTAACGACCCGTAAATTTCAACTGTTTTAATAACGTAATTAGTTGAAATTTTGTGAAATTTTAAACGATAAAATTTGAAATAAAAAATTTGATATTTGGAATACGTCTAGTTAAACATAGCAACTGGTAAATTTTCGTCCGAAAATATGGAAGTTTATTTCGCGCGTAAATTTACTTCAATTTAATCAGTTAAAAAGCGATGAAAATAAAATGTTTCCGAAACCTAAATATTTTTACATAGAAAAATTCTAAACCATCTTCTGAGCAAGATGTCAGTTTGTCGTTTTTTCAAATTCGGACATCTTTGGCTCCGTCGATCTTATTTTTCAACGTTTTTCTTGCATTTTCCTCTATTAGAAAATTCGAATTTTTAAAATTCGATTGTACCACTGATGCATACCGTTTGGATCGTTTCGGCGTACTGATCACCACGGTATATTCATCCTTGTGTTTCGGCTCCCGGTATAGAGTGAAATAAATAAAACGATTCTAGTAACGGTACTCGTTGTAAGAACATTTTTGACCCTGTCTATCCACCGTGTTAAACCCAATAGCTTCCTGCTATTATTATTTTTTCTTGAATTCAAACAGCTGTTTTTACATTCCCAACGTAAAAATTAATTTCACCGGTTCTTTTCATTCATTCCCGTTGTTTGCCTACCACTTAGCTGCGTCCTCCCACCTTCTTTCTTTCTACTATTGCAATTCTATTCTGCAAATATGAGATATGCCACCGAAGTTTCCCATTTTCAAATCTCAGCATCATCTCCTTCTGCCCGTAACCTCAAACATCACACGCGAATGAGCCCACTCCACATCATCTGCCATGCCTCGTCCAACCCTCTCCTCCACCTCGAAATCTCCGCCTCGACCTTGGGCGCAACCCAAAAACCATCCTCCGACCGAAGCCTAGCAGTCGCGCGCACTCAAGCCCCACCACCTGATGCCGCCAAGTGCATCTCCGCCATCTCCGCTCCTCCTCTCCTCTCCCAAGCTTCCACGTGACCACAACAAATTCAGTCCATGCGAGCACTATCCTCTTTCCTTGCTTCGCCATTTCCCGCTCTCTGGTTTCCATTTGTATGTGAGTATGTATAGGTAAGTTTGATATTTTATATATTGATGTTTACACATGAGATTTTATATAGTATGTATATTTATATTTATATTTTGGCAGTGATGGTTTTTGATCAGTAACTTACTATCTACCTCTTCATAAATAGACAAAGACCAACTGTAAAGCAGTGCGTAAAGTAACCAGTAAAGCATGTAAAAGAACACGATAAAGAAAGAAAACATATTGGCCTGGGATATGTTTTTGTCTGGGATATATGGACCGCCTAGAGTATATATATATAAATATATGAGTGTTTCTCCTATTTGCAGTTTTATGTATATATTTGTGAAGCATATTTATAAAATGTTTAAAGGGTATAGTGTATAATATTTGAATAGATATATATGTATGTTTAACATAAGAGGTTTACAGTAAGCTATTGTTTTCTTTTGTTTAAACTTTTCAGTTAACTATATGTAATACATATGTTTTGTAAAGAAAAAAAAAGGATGAAGGATATGTGTTAAAAATATTTATTCAACGTATTTAGATATATGTATATAAAATATGTATTTAAAACTGTATATAAGACCGTAGATAATTATTTCAGATATTGTTTTATAAATGGGTTACTGTCAATATATATATGTTTTGAAGTTTATTTAAAAAGCTGTTTCTGATAAATTTTGTAAACTGTTGAGTACCTATATATATGCACAGAGCACGTTGTATGAGGTATGTTGTGATGGTATTATATATTAGTTTATATGAATTGTATATATGTTAGTTAAACAAGTTTGAAATCTATAGTACGATTATGATATATATTATATATAGTTTCGGTTATATATGTGACTTTATTTTAAAATTATATGTTTTTAAATTTTTGCTTTTCTAGTTTATTGTATACTTTGTTATAAGCTTTTGTTATCATATGGTTGCACACTGTCTATGGTTATGTATATAAGCCGGTTATATATACAAATTTAAAATCAGTTGTTTTTTTTTATAAAGTTTAATACGTCTGTTATATTTATAATATAGTAATATATATGTTATTATTGTAGTGACCTTAAGTATAAATGATTTCGTATGTGTATATAGGAAAGTATAATGCCCAACTTATTTATAAAAAAATGTACATCTGCTTTACTGTCTACCTTCAGTTGAGAGGAAATTTAAGTATTCTATATATTATATTACAGTAATTGTTCGAGTCTTGTTTAGTGTAGGTGGGTACATAGGTTATTAGTTTTAATTTACGTGGGTTGTTTTGGAAATATAAAATACTTCGACTTTTATATGGGTATAATTTTATTATTGACTTTTAATATATGTGTTTTGGCTAAAAAAAATGATTTGAAATATATACATTTAGCTAACATGCGTTTAAATCAATTTGTAAATAAATATAATACATGTATATTTAATTTAAAAATATGTTTGGATTTAGAATATAATTTTATCGATATATAGTTGTACATAAAGCTCACTCATCCTATTTATCTTCCTCGATCCAATCCTGATTTAATTCGTTTATTCCTATTTTCAGCTTGATCGTCGAATCGTGTTCATCTACCTTGTTTTGGAATTCGTACCTAGATTTCGTAACTCGATTTCGTTGTCCATCCTCTAGCCTCGAAAGGTGAGCACTCACTCACGATTAACGTTCTTTTATTTATTAAATTTGATTTCAATTGAAACGACAATTGAAATATGTTGCTGTTAGTTAATTTCACTGTTATATATGCTATTGCCTGTATCAGTTCACCTGTGACATCTGACACCATTATCTGTTAATTATTTATGCGATGATAATACAGTTTGGCTGATAATTGATTGATTGTTGATGTTTATATTGGACGTTAAATTGTTAATGTTAAAATGATAAATAGTATGAAATTGAACTTGATATAGGATAATTAATTGTTAAATTTGATTAACTGACATTTGTATAATATGATCCCTTTAACTGTTAAATTTATTGACACGTAGGATTTGTTTAATTACACTTTGAACCACTGAATGTATGTTGTTAAATTGATGATGGATGAAATTGTAAAAGATGACAAGTGAAAACCGTAATGTAATAATCTTTAATCTACATGAAATGATAGTGTAGATTCTAGAGATAATTATATTAATTCGTACAAATAACAATGCGAATTAATACGATTATTTCGGGATTATTTGAATTGATTATTGGATTGTTATTGATTGTTGTTATTGCTTATTTATTTACTTTGACACCATCCCAGTTATCACACTGCAAGTTCCCTTTATTATGCTTTGATTTTGAATTAAATT
This sequence comes from Allium fistulosum, assembly GCA_030737815.1. Taxonomy (NCBI): domain Eukaryota; kingdom Viridiplantae; phylum Streptophyta; class Magnoliopsida; order Asparagales; family Amaryllidaceae; genus Allium; species Allium fistulosum. The sequence goes on along the minus strand of CM060908.1, from coordinate 822,098,735 downwards.
GGAATCGGGTTGAAATGATAAATACCCAAATTGAACTTTGACCTAGGATAGGAAATTAAATAAAACCTGATTGGTCAATAATTTGATTTAAAAATAAAACGAAGATTTTATTTGAATAAATAATATGGTTTTGAAATGAAGTTGAAATTTGAATTTTGATGAAAGGAAAATGTTAATATTTAATAATCTGAAACAAAATAGTAAAATTGTAATTGATGAAAGAATGTTGTTTTAATTTGGGAAATGATTGAATTAAGTTTGAAATTATTTAACTTTGAAATGATTTAATAATTAAGTTTGAAATTATAATCAAGTTTGAAATTATAAAATTAAGTTTGAAATTATTGAACTTTGAAATTATTTAATAATTAAGTTTTTGAAATTATTTAATAATTGAATAAGATTGAATTATTTAATAATCAAATAAGAATTAAATTCTTTGTTAAGAGAACTTTTGAATAAGTGAATTTTACTTCGTAAATAATTGAAATTGAGTTTCTTTATTAATTAAGTTTTGGAAAATTATTTAAGTAAGTAAATAAGTGAAATTGAATTTCTTTAACAAGAAATAAAATGTGATTTATTGAAATTAATGTAAGACTTGAAATTTAAAGAATTTGGTTTGATGAATTTAATTTAATTCAAATTTATAAGTTGAATTTAAATAATGGATTTAATGAATTGGAAATTTAATAGAAATTGTTTTGAATGATAAAGTAACTTAACGAATATTGAATGGAATCGATAAATGAATTTAAATTGATTTAAATGTTAAATTAAATTTATTTAAATGATTTGGAATGAAACTTATATTCGAAGTTGAATCAATATTTGAATTGTTTTAAATAAAATTGAAATTGAATTGTAAGACTTTGAATGTATAATTTGGAAGTTTTGAAACGTAAATTTATGGAATTGGTTTTGAAAGACAAACGAAATGTTGATTTACGAATTGAAATTGAAATTGAAATTGATTTGGTTTTGAAATAAATAAACGACCAATCGGTGAAATAATTACGGAAGTTATTAAAGAGACCGGAATTCGGTTATGGATATACTCTCTATCTAAACTGAAAACCACTTTAATAACTATACGCGGAGTGATGATCCAGAATGAAGTGGCTGGAATGATGTACGTGATGACTGAAGAAAGAGAACGATAATGGATAGCCTTGACACTTGTGTCAAATTGGAAATGACTAAAACAGGAGCTGTGCCGGGCCAATGGAGGATTAGCTACCTCAAGTGGACACACTTCTTCGAACTACTTAAACTTGTTGTCGATTGGTGCACCCTTGATTTTGGGAGTGTTGTTTCACGGTGTTGCGGGCGCTGCGGCGTTGCGTTCTCACCAGTCCGGATCAGGCGAACGGTAGTATCACTACCTTGGGTATTGCCTCATGTGCCTTGTCATACTTGTATTCCATTTATGCGCGACCACTACGATTTTGATTTGTACCTTTAGTATATGGATTGCCCTCTGGTGACTTCCGGTTTTGGGGAAACTACGGTCTTGTATATGCTTTTGGGAATAAAAATGTGTTAAGGGTGGAATGGGCCATGACTTAACGCTATTTTGATATCTTTATATATTACTGATATACATTATCTACTTAGCGTACATTATTACATAGTAGATAGTTTAACGGATCCTTAAAGGATGGTTATTCCAAACATCCTTTGAGTTACTTGTATTTCAATTGCTATTTCACTTGAGTTGGATTTATTAATATAAGAATGTTAATCCTGACTCGAGTGTCTTGTGTCTTTGCTTTACGCTCGGGTCAGACTGAGTGGTTCAGCTTTCGAGACTCACCTTTGGAGTTGGAGCTTTGCTTGAAGATACAGCCATCTATTCTGCTTTCAGTATTCGATGATTCTAGTGATGTATTCTGATTTGTATCGTGTTACTCTTCCGTTGTATCTGGTTTAACTCTGATGTATCGTATTACTCTTCTGTTGTAAACTCTGATGTATTTTATATATTCATATAGTAGCTTCATGAACTACTATCTCTTTTATTTCCGCTGCACTTATTACTCTGTGTCTGTGATCTGTGATTATTTATTTACTGTATATGTTCAGTTTTGCCAAATTTAAATTAACAACGCGGTATTTTGAGCAATTCAACTCCAGCATTAGTGTCTACCTATACACTTATAATGGATGCGAATGGTCCAAAATATCGGGTCGTTACAGATATACATATATCTATATATATGTATCAATTTATTAATTAACACTTAATTAATTTGATTTATCGAATAAATTTTATCATAAACATTAACTTTTATAAAACATATATTTATATTCTGAATTCAACAATTGAATTCAAAATATAACTTTTCAAAACAGATTTTGAAAAATTCGCACAAGGCCCAAATCAATTTGGACCTTTACATTAGGGATAACCCTTGGGCTTACACATGTTTCAGGCCAAGCCGGAAGGTGGAGCTAAGGCTCACTTAAGTACCCCCTTTCTAGACACCATACTTTATGAGTAGGCTTTATAGTTAGCCCTAACATTGCAAATTTCAGACCGCATAGGCTATTTGACCCTGATACCATTGAAGGAACTTGGCCTGTCTACGCAGCAGTTTAAACGGTGAATTTCAAAAAAATTCATTTTAGAATCTCATTGGGCCTATGAAGTCTGAAGATTATTAGATCCAATCTAATTTTAATTTTAAATAAAATCATATTTCATTTAAATTTAGTTTGAATTTGAATTTTAAATTTGAATTTTAAATAAGAGAAGCAATATATATATATATGGGAGGTGTATAAGTGTATCAAATACACCTATACGTGTATGGGTGTGCATGTGAACATATAAGTGTCATGGTATGAAAGTGTCTGTATTTAGGTGTCGGTCTTTACACCGCAACGGACACCTTAGCCCCTTGTGTTGTGTGTATATATTGTCCAGTTTTTAATTTAAATATATAAATTTAAATATATATATATATATATAATATATATAATATACATAAGAGTAAGATTTATAAAAGTATCTTATGAATCATAAAACGTGTTACACAAAACTCTAATATTTTATTTAGCAAATCAAAATTGTTATATATATTAAACAAGTGATCTGTAGTATACTTTATAAGTTATAAATATACAAAGTTTATTTACAACATTCAAAACAATGCATTCAGTAAAGAGTTATGTCATGTGACAAGTAACATCACAAAAGGTGTCAGATGAAACAAAACATGGCAGCAAATAAACACATTCTTTATTTATAGAAAGCAATCACTTTGTACCAAACTATATTTTAGTATACGAGTTATATATAATATTACATGCGAAAGTTATATATTGTTCCATAAACTATTATGGCAAACGAAAGTTATCAGAATATAGAATATGTATCTTATACGAATTTTTTTTTTAATACAAATATACATACATATATATATTAAGAATTATAGCATATAAAATTATAACTAGACAACATAAAATATTTTAACTTCTAGCATACAGTGTAAGCATGCTATTAGTTTTACAACTTTATAGTATATAAATATAAGAAATTCTTATATAAATATACATACATATATATATTAAGAATTATAGCATATAAAATTATAACTAGACAACATAAAATATTTTAACTTCTAGCATACGGTGTAAGCATGCTATTAGTTTTACAACTTTATAGTATATAAATATAAGGAATTCTTATATATAATGAAGCTGGTCTTTTAAAATATATATAATAATATATGTACATAATAGATTTAAAATGGACAATAACTATACACCCAAGATTGTGATAAGCTTATAATTGAGTATAAAAACAAATAATACCTTGTATGAAGCCAATGATATGTACGTTGAAACGAGATGTCCTTGAATTGCTGTATAATCCAAGCTCCAAACCACTCTTGTTTGTGTTGAATTTATTTTGATTTTGAGGCACAAAATTTGGTTATAACTTTCGACAGTAGGTAAGAAAAAGAACACAAATTATATTGGGAAGTGAAGACTTGATTTGGAAATATTAACATTGGTTCAGAAGAAGCTAACGTGTGGACCTTTATATAGTTGTGGTGACCTCCCTTCATGTGCGCATGTACTTATTCAAACAATGCTTTCACGTCCACTTTATTAGCCTCTTTTACTCTTTCCCATTTTACCAAATCAAACAAAAGAAAACGTGCCATATTTTTGAGTTGGATCAGCTGCCGAAAATTATATTTTTGTACATTTTGAGCTTCGTAAGCCTAAGCTCCATTATCGAACAATGACCCGTCCCAGTATTGCATACCGATAAGTTTGTATATATAACTTTTATATATACATATCCGATTAATTTCAGTGCCTTACAAATCAAATAAAATTCTAATAATTAATATTTCGTAAATATTAATTAATATAATTATTTTTATAACAATTATAAAATAATTAATTGAGTGGTTTTTCCGAATTATCATCGTTTCGGTTGTACAACTCAAAGGTGTAAATTCAGTCAACGATTAATATCGAACAATTCGAATATTAATATTCACACGTCAGTAGTGCTAATGGTGTGACATTTTGGCCGAATTTATCGTTTACTCATATTTCAGTGAAATCCAATTTTTAAGCGATACCTTGTAGTAACGATTATTTACACCAGTTATCTCCATCTTAACTGTAACACTTTAGAACTTATGGAATTCAATTTCGATCAAAATTCCAATATCGTTCACATTCAACTCAGTTGGCCCAAACACAATGTCTTTGGTTCAATAATAACAATTATTATTAACCACCAGAGACTTTGACTTTGAGTTGACCATAGTTGACCGTGATACTAATCTCATCAGCAATAAGAAAACACTGCCCAACATTAGGCGAGTATTACGTACTCTAGTCTCAACAGATGTATCAATATCCTTTCTCGATACATCTTGACTAGGAATATTTAAAGTTAAATGTTATTTTAATGTAATAAATTTCTCATGATTACAATACATTGTAATTACTACCACTTAAACATATCATTTAAGGATTTTCTATTAAATATACTTAAATTATTAAATTAATTAACATATCATAACATGACAAGTATATAATAAAAAAGAAAACACATTTTATTTCGAACGAAATTTTATTATAGAGTTCATAATTCACAACAAATTACAAAATTGTCCCTAAGGCATACCTCTAACTCTATCAATAATATCAAAAACTAATACTGAACAGTTGATATTGAATAAACGAACAAACAAACAAATAATAAAACTAATACCATTTATACTACAAAACCGATGATGTAAATAAAACAATAAATTATATTATATAACCAAGTTCAATTACAAAACGCAAATCAATAACAAATTAAAATGTGCTAAACCAATATACTAAAAGCAAACCAATATATATATATATATATATATATATATATATATATATATATATATTAACATATGCTAAACCAATATACTTATATGACCAAGTTATTACTTAAAATTGCCAAAAAAAAACATTCAACCAAGTATAATTCTCAACAAATTCATAAAAACACAAAAATCAAACTATTTCTTAAAAGTTTAACAATAACACTTATTGTGGCCATATTGCTTGCATACTCCACATCTATTTTGTTTATTTTAAAAATAGGCAAATCCTTATTTCCGTTTAATAACAAGCCTACCGACATCACATTTCACCTTAGAAGGCTTAATAACATCTTCAACACTAGTATCAACAATATGCTTGGCGAACTTAGAAATATGATTTATATCATTAGCAAATTAAAAGCTGTGGATCACATCCCAAACAAATCAACAATAAACGTAGACTAGGTTCCATATGAAGATAAGTAGATTACGTTCCTTACAAAGATAGAAGTGACTAAAAGCTAGAGGAAAAACTTAACCAACACCTAAAATCAAATCTTGATGGCAACTCATATAAAACCCAACTCACAATCTTCTAAAAGCATTTGGTTTAATTTTTCAAAAACCATTTTCAATTATCCATCTATTCCAAACTAAATATTATGAGAAATGAAATTTTAAAAAAATTATACTAAGAAACTCATAAATAAATTAGTGGTCCAAGTTGTAAAACTGATACCTAAAATGTGATATTGAAATTAATAAGCCAACAAAAAATCCAATACCTAAAATCTAATATTGACATTAATAAGCCAACAGAACCGCAAAATGCAATTGATAGCAAATACACCACCAACCTGCATCCTATAATGCACCTTCAGCACCCTAATCCTAGCACCAACAATAGTGATCCCATCTTCCCCATCACCAAGCAAACAAAAACCACAACTTGCTTCAACCTACAACTAATTCCATCTCCTCAAACTTCAACAACCTGAATCGCAAACCAAATTCGCCCAAAATTGCGCACATTCAACTATTGCACCAGACCTCCATCCATCCAAACCAACTAAGCAACCTTTCGCTGCTTATCACAAATAGCATCTCAAACTCACAACGTGAACTGCAACTCTACCAAACCCTACTCGATTGAACTACTAGATAGAACTCGATTCAAGCAACTTCATATTTTTTCTATTTGAATTTGAATTGCATCACCGTTGTTTTTTTTTCAATTTGAATTCAAGATCGAAGAAGAAACGAGAAAACGTAATGGTTTGGGCTTTCTAAACTGTTTTAACGTTTGACCCTTAAAAAAAAACATTGACGGGCTGTAACAAGTAAAAAAACCTATAAGATTGCCATTGACAATATTTTCCTATTTTTTAAATTAATCCACACTTTAATTAAGATATCACTACATGTTAAAATTTATTAAAATGCACCTTAAGACTGCAATGCATAGTCAAAAGGCAATAATAACAAAGTAATACCTCCTACCTAAAGTAATAACAAAGTATTAGTCATTAACTAAAGCAATTAAAATGTAATTTAAGACTACACAGCATTAACAAAAAATGCAATAAAATTTCGTGCAAGAATTATTAACACTACTGGAATTAACAAATTAAGTTCCACCGTCGTTAAAATACAATTTAAGTCTCTTCTAGATTTTACAATGTTTGTTTTTATGTAGTTCAAATATTTTAGTGAAAACTGATCTTGAAGTGAACGGGCAAATTGGTAAAAGTACATACAGAGGACTTGATTTACAAAACAAAAGGACAGAAATAGAAACCCAAGACCAAATTCCATTGAAGTACTTGGACTACATAAAAACCAACAGGGTAAGTTATCTCAACAAGGTAGACATCAACGCTACTTACGAAAATTTGAAACTCAGAACAAATGATATATTTCCCTGTTGATCCCTAACTTAAAACCTCATATAAGCTTAACCAACAATAAATAAATTAGATAAATAGACATAAAACATATAGGCTATATAAAAACATACATTGAACATATCAGGTGAGTTCGATTGCATACCACTAATTATATCTCATAACAATGGAAAAATAGATATTTCAATTTCCAATTACAAATAAATAGTAACGATTGATAATGAAATTAAGCATCATACAAGATCAGCATTCATTTATTTACAATAGAAAACACGATCAAAATAAAAATTGTTATCTTTAGAGAACATACAATTATATATCAAATTAATTTTGTATAGCCACCACACATACAAAACTATCTTTGTGAGAAATTAATATGTAATGTAATATAACACTCTTTGTAATTACACTTTCAAATAACATTCAATCTAACATAATAATTTTGTTTATAGATTTTCCATTAAACCGCACCTTTTATTTGAAAGTCATTTGGTTTAAAAAGAAACATTACAAAATAAAAGAATATAACAAACATTGACTAATGTACCAGATATAGTATGATACCATTACATCTAATACCAATTAGTAATAGTTAGCAAATGGAAATATTGCAAAAATGACAAATTCCATATAACATCTATTCAAATTTTCAAAACTAAGGTTGAGTAATATGCTAACGGTAGCCATTAACAACTACCGGATATCTAAAACAAAAGGTTTTCGAGCAAGAGACATTATTTTGATATTGATAAGAGAAGGATATTACACTCCCAGCTTTCACTTTCTCCAAAAAAAATAATGAATATTCTAACATGCATGGAAATAATAATCTATTATGTAAACATATAAGAAGGAACTTACCTTGTTGCGTTGGCACGATTAATTTTCAAGATTTCAAAATAGCACATTAATACATTACATTCCCTGCAACGCCAACTATAACAAATAGGTTTACCAATTTTTCCCGCATTCAATTTCTTACCATAAATTCCACATGTTATAACAATTAATTCAACTTTAATCTGCCTAAAATCTTTTACTACGTTGCACCTCTCCAACTCGATTAACTGGTAAAACCCTGCGGAATTGATGGTGCAGAAAATTTGGGTATTTCAAGAAGTAACTACTGTTACAGAAAAAACAAAAGGTGCAATAGAAATGCGCTATTTTAAAATTATAAAAAATATTTATACCAACGGCAAAAGGATTTAGTTCCCTTTTATGCTTAAGTAATAGGTTTAACCAATAAAAGTAAAAGATAGCAGAAATGAACTGCTGCAATTCAAGAGGTGCACGAAGCTAGAGGATATTAAACTAGAAGATGTGAACTGTTCTCTTAAAAGTTTAGTAATAAGCCAAGTATAACAGCGTAATATCATACAGAGCTATGCCTTACAATTTCTGGTACAAACACTTGTGTTCTCCGAATCAGGACTTAAGAACATATCGACCGACACAAGATTGAGAGACCAAACAGAATTATGGCTACTAGTCGGGAGTGAAAGACTAAATACACAACCAAAATCTCAAATTGACATTATCATGTGAACTAATGCACACATCATCATAATCAACAAAAAATTATTAACGAATCCAACAAAAGTCTGAGAAGGAAGGCAATAGTTTGGATCTAAGCACAAAATTCATAACATACATTGATATCCTACTTTCTTCATCATTGACTTTTGCTTTTTCAGAAACATGATTCCGATTTTTAACATGGACGGGCATACGATTAACAATTACAAAGCTATAAATTAGACAGCGTAACGAGATAATCCACAAATTGAACCGAAGTGGAATACGAAGTAGAAATGGTCATCAGATAGGAGCGAAAGACTAAACATGAATAATCAAAATCTCAAATTAAGATTTATCATTTGAACTATGCATATGATCATCACACGACCAATGATTACAATTAAAAAAAAATTACAAAATTGAAAATAAATCTCAGAAGGAAGGCAGTAGTTTGGATCTAATCATGAAATTCATACATAATCTGAAAATCCACTTTCTTCATCATTGACTTTACTTTTCAATAAGAAAATTATAAATACAATAACTATTCAGTATCTATTACATAGCCAGAAAAATTGACGTCGAAGCCGTGATTTAATTCTTCACGGTTTAAAATCGAAAAAAGATGAGAAATAAGTTTTGATTTACTAAAATAAAAGGAGAGCAGAAATCGAAATGTAGAATTACTGAGAGAATCAACAAGGGAGGCGGAATGATTTTATAGGGATGAATTAGGGTTTAGTGGGGCAGGATGGCAAGCTGATGATACACCGATGAATCTGAACCGTTGAGGGGGCACAGTCCCATTATGTTATTTTAAACACAAGACCCACCATTGTTGGTCATGGTTAAATTATGTATGACATTTTTAAAGCCACTCTACTTTTAGACATGAGATGATTTTTTTTTAGAAGATCGTCGAATTTAGATGTCTTTTTGGTATGAAGTCGGAACTTTAGTGTAAAAATTTTATTTTTTTGATAAGGCCGACCGAACCTTTTTATCCTCTTATATTCAAAAATGAAGTCTTTTTAACAATGATCGTCCCAAATATTCTCATCTTATGCTATGTTATGCTGGCACATGCTTCAAACACAGGAAGATGGTACTTCTTTGACGACGTAAATTGCAATTATTTCGTCAATAAAATCTATGGTTATTGTTAACCCAAATAATGGATCTAACACCCAACAGTTAGATGAAATTACCAGTTCAGACTAAATAAACTGAAAAGGAATAAAAGGCACAGAATTTTCATAGTAGTTGGCGTAACCTCCGGTCTACGTCCACTTTAACCTTTTATTAGTTGTTCTCTTTCTCGATTACAACTAGTTATATTAGATCTTGCCACAATCTAGTGAATCTCGGATTTACAATAGAGTTTCTAGATTGTTTGTGAGTCTCTGGTACTAAGAATTTGTTGATCTCAGTCCTAGAACAATAAATGGTTGTTTCCTAAGTGACTTTAATGGAGGAGAGGTTAAAGGTGAAGAAGTAGCAGAGTCTCCGCGATTAGAGAATCTAATCCCTGTTTTGATTGCTCTATGACTTGTATTTAAACAGTCGTATTGGGCTAGAAGTAGAGTTGAAGCAGAGTCAAGATGTCGACCCAAAGGAATATGAAAAGGTTGAAAACTTGCTCAATTCTTTTGCATCATATCGCTTGCTTCATTTTAGGATGCCTCTTGTGTTTTCATAGATCGACGACTTGTTTTGATGATCGTTCCTTCATAACTTTGATTTGTTTTGCAGTTTACATCAGCTAACTCTTCAATCCTTGAGATAAGTCATTTGGAATTCCATGAAATCACTTTGGGCATGCATGTGAGAGCTAGTGGATAGCTTGTGTGAAGTTTGAGATGGTGGTAGTGATGTGGCGCTTTCACTAAGAATAAGAGCTAGATTAGAAGACTTGAAGCTTGAATATGAGATTTAAAGAAGATAAAGAGGCCTAACACCAAATCTAAGGCTGGAGGAAGTTAACTAGAGCCTAGGGACATGTTAATAAATGTATTAATCTAAAAGTAGTATGAAATTTAAACCCAGAATATATATGTTAATAAATGTATTAATTATTTTAGATATAAACATCAAAACTGAAAACTTAACTAGCTTCTTACTACTGCACATAAACTACAGTTCACATATTGATTAGTTTATTCACAAATTCATTTATTAGTTATAACTTTATTAATTCAGAGTTTTGAGAGTGTGTTTGTTCGACAATGCTACAAGTGCTAGGCTTAAGTTGAAGAGCTTGAATGTATGACAGATGAATTCTACTTATAACTAAGTCTGTCAATGGATACTTGAAAAATTCAAAATCCGTCCTAATCCGTACTCGAAAATCAGATAAATATCTGATGTCCAAAAAAATAGGCACGGATGCTGATACGAAGGTATCCGAATCCAAAAATTATTCGTCCTGTTTTTGTCAAGATTATACTTTATATTTTGTTTATCTTAGTACAATAAAAGACGTATGTTTATTTATTTTATTAAGTTAATAGTTTGTATTATATGCATTTAATGCATATTAATTGCTTAAAACTATTTATTATCATCATGTTTGTTTATTTTTCACACTTTTATAACCAATGAGATTGAAAAAAATATGTTTAATCAAATTTTTTTTATTTATATTTCTCGATTTACTAATCATTAGTGGATAGGATAATTATTTGATATCCGTCCATATCCATGGATGTAGATATCTAATATTCCCAAATGATTTCGGATGTGGATGCGAATATGACACTAACCATATCTAAAAGTACCCGTTTGCAGGCCTACTTATAATCATTGTTTTCTTGGTTATTAATGTAACAACTCGACCTTCTATGCGTGTATAATAAATTGTTTTTAATTAAAATAAAACATTTAAGTTCAATTTTTGGATAATTTTACTTTTGGAAATATATTTTAATGGGTTAAAATAATTTAATAAAGGATTGTGTTTTAATAAATTGAATTAGTAAATAAATTCATTTCAAAATAATAATAATATATTAAACTTGAACAAAATATTTACAATGAGTATAAATATTTTTATACTGAAAATAATTGTTATATAATGGAAATAGATGAAAGAAATTTCATTTGACATTAAATTAATAAATCAATAAAGATGAATTATTAGTAAATTGAAATATTTTATGTAATTTATCGAAATATATTTTTGTAAATGGTGATTTTAGTTAAATTGAATATATATTTATAAATATTTGATAAAGTAATTATATATAAGAATAAAAGAGTGATTAAATGTAAATAAATAGATAAATGAAAATTTTATTTGGAAATGGACCTATTTGTAAATATAGAGGTTCTAGTACATTCTTTTGCTTAACACTTATGGAGCAGTGGTATTAGTAAAATCATTTGGTATGGAACATTCGATAATACTGCTTGGTACGGGACATTAGGTAATATTATTCCGATCTCTCTTTCGACTCATGGTATGGATATTATGTGAGTGAATTTAGAAGCATTGAGTAAATGAGTGAATAACACCTGGTAGTATGAGATGTTTGGACTGATATTTGCTCGATTACTTTTTGTAAGTAGACATCTATTGTAATGACCAATATTTTATGTATCGGAGGGTCGTAAAATATTATTATTTAATTCATACGAGGTCGTATGACTCTAAAATTTTAGGAAATGACTATTAGGGACATTTTCCATCTATTGAATTTTTATTGGATATTTCGAACATAAAAATTCTTATAAGGCCTGTAACTTTTGATAGGTATTGAATTAGGGTCCGAAACCACTTACATTAGATCAGGCTTATGGTTTCTCTTTTCATAGAGTGGTTATACTAGAAAAATTGACTTACCATTTAGGAGATATGAGCATTTTAAATTTTGTCTGGTGTTGGACAGATTAGTGGACAATTAAACTAAGCTCATACTTAGGCCTCCTAATTTATTTTGGGAATCGTGCCTAATTGGGGAAGATTGGATAGATCTAAATCATTTTCCTTTTTCCCAAACAATTCCTAACCTCCATTAATCCTTAGTTCATCAAAAAGTCTCTTTTTTCTTACTATTCTTAGCCAAATCCATCATTAGAAGGGTAATTAACAAAAATGATCATAGATTCGTCAATTTGGTGCTTGAATATTCATGCTCTTGTCTGTTTATATTAGATTTGGGGTTCCAAAGTGGTAATTTGGATATTTGGTGAGCAATTCTTGATGTTTGACTATTCTATGTCTGTCCTTATAGTTAAAATAGGTGTTTTCAACACGATTTTGATGGTAAAATATTCTTCAAATTTAATTACATCTTTAAAAATGATTATGGCAAAATTAAAATGGTTGGATTTGATTTTAAATGGTTTTACAACCTCTTTTGAACCATAACGTCGTGTTAGTGAAAAGTTATATATACACCAGAATTTGTATGTTAATCTCGTTTGAATTGCTTGTATATGTTTGATAAATGTTTATGTATGACGTGTATGCTTAGATGAATTGTTTTGAAATGGTTTGCTTGTGTTTTAGTGAGGTTAGGAAAAAAGATCGTCGATTTGGGCAAAACGAAGGCAAAAATGATCGGAATTGATTGAAGCTTGGATGAGAGACTCCGGAGGAAGGAAGGAGCCCAAGGTTCTGGTCGCGGTCCATTTGTAGTAGATTTGAGTGGTCGATGACGAGATGAGTACTCAGTGGAGTTGTTGAAGATCTATTCGGCAATGGGAGCTAGGCTTGGGGACTTAGATCATAAAACTTCGGGGAAGACTTTAGGTTGAAGGCAGGAAGATGTCAAGGAACTTGGAGTTGAATAATTGGCTAAGTACAGTTGTCGGTACCAATCTCTTTTGATTGGTACCGATTTGTTTTTCTAGCACATAGGTGGAGCTTGGATCTTGGAGCTTGGGAGCTTGGGGAGTGAAGCATGGGGTTACAAGCATACTGAGAAGAAGGGATCGAGGAGGAAAAGTACTTAGCCAAATTTTAGCTAAGCATAAGTGAAGAGATCATATTGGTATCGATCTCTTTTGGTCGGTATCGATATGGAATTCTAGAGGTAGGGTTCGTGGAATTTCCAAAGGGGCATGTAGCGCCTCTGTAGGTCATGCTGAAGGTGTTTGTTTGTTCACTTGGGGTTCGATGGCGATGTAGTAGCATAATAAAGGATGATAGCTTTGGGACTTCAATGATGGCAATTCGATGGTGAATGGAGTTAGGTTCTAATGACGGTGGCTCGATGTTGAAAGGAGTCATAAGAATGATTGTCCACAAAAGGACGGCTTTTAGGAAGGGTGACCCATGGATAGAATGTTGAATAGTTCTATTATGGAAAGAAAGGAATATTGAATGGTTCTTCGAGGATAATGGAAACTAGATGGAGTAAGGAAAGAGCTCGGATGTGCGTGCTAATGGATCCTTGATACTCGGAGTGTCTTCCTATGTACTCAAAAGCAGGGGTATTGTGATGATGCTCATTGGGTACTTGGAACGGATACCCCAAGTCGGTGGAATGGATCCATATACTCTGGACCAGTGGAACGGGTCTAGTGTCAGCTTCGAGCTAGAAGCGAGTACACCAAAAATCAAGATTTATACATTAATCCCTGGAAAAGGAATAGTCTTACGAGTTATCGTATTTCTATGGCACATTGAGTAATGGTGAGGATTGTTTGATGGATGCTATGTTTGCTTTGGTTGTTTTTCTCTCATAGCATATCACTCTAGGGATGTCACTTGAGATTGTGGATAAGAATACCTGGACACCCGTTATTGAACTTAGGTTGTAGTACACCTTATGATGTAGCATATTATTTTCGTTGTGTACTAACTCTTTGGTTGTAGGGACATATCAAGTATGGTTCAAAATGCCTAACCGGCTGCTCCAAATGTTGTTGTTGATGGTGGGGCTCAAGTGTAGGTGTCTAGAGTCGATTTCGCTAAGCTAAATAAGGATTTTACCAGTCTCGGTGGCAAACCATTCCAAGTAACGGAATCGGCTATGGAAGTGCAGGATTGGTTGGACACCTGTGAAAGGATTTCTAAAGACCTTGAATTGGATGCTGCGATGAAGTAGGGGTTGGCTTCCCGACAGCATCAGGGGAGAGCCATGAACTGGTGGAATGCTATAAGAGTTGCTACTACCGAGGATCAGTTTACTTGGAACCTGTTAAAAACCCAATTCAAGGAGAAGTTCATTTTGACTGCTCAGAAGTCGGTGCTATTCAGGAAGTTTGCTGATTTGAAGCAAAGAGGACATGTATGTCTCCGAGTATGTTGCTTAGTTCGATACTTTGTCGAAATATAGGATATCTTTCATCGACACTTCTCTGAGGAAGAATGAGAAGTTTCTTATGGGTTTGGATGACTATATAAGGGAGAAGTTAGTGAGTCACATTTTGAGAGACTTGTCGAGAAAGCTCTTCCCCAGGAGTGTTCATACATCAAGTCCAACTCAACTTATGTGGTTAAAGAAGAGCCAAAACCACAACAAGACGGTAGAGGCAAGGATAAATGGAATGGTAAGAGAAAACAGATTCAAGGAAAGAATGCTCAAAAGAATGCTAAATGGGATCCTATCTGTTGTGGCTGTGGAGACAAGGGTCACCTTATTAGAGACTGAAAAGCTTATGGAAAGAAGTGGTATAACTGTGGCAAGTTTGGACATATGCATAAGAATTGCCCAGAATCAGTGTAGTAGAAGGAAGCAAGCGTGCTTTCTAAGTGACTTGGGATGATTTTTCTTCAAGCGATAGTGGAAGCGATAGCAATAGCGATGGAGAACAAGCGAACGTATGCTTCATGTCTACCAAAGACGGGGTATATTATGATTTACCTTTTGAAGACAACATAGAAATAGCTTCAAAATTAGATGATAAATCTAGAAACTTAAGAAAAATTCATAAAGAATGTTCAGGAAATATAAATAGATTAGAATTATAAAATAAATGCTTAAAAATGAGAGAAATATTTTAGAAGAAGAAATCTTACAATTACAAATTCTTTGTAAAAAAATTGATTTTATTGAAGATTTCCAAGATATTAAAAATGAGAATTTGATTTTGTCTAAAACTAATTATGGTTAAAGGAAACTATTATTAATTTGAAAGAAAAGGTGAAAATTTTGGAAAGAAATAACGATACTTTAACAAATGAAAAAAGTTATATTAGAAAGTAAAATTAAAGATTTATCAACTAATATTTCTAAATTTAATAAAGGAAAAGAAAATTTGTCCCATTTATTTAGTATATCAAATCCTTGTAATAACAAACATGGTTTAGGTTATAAAAAATCAAATAAACCAAACCACAATCTAAGTATGCTTCATTATATACTAACTTTAGAAAACCCAAAAACAGTCAACCAAATGTAGACTATAAAAAGAATATTAAGATATGGATACCTAAAATAAATAACAAGTTGATTAGGCAAAAGTATATAGATAATTTTTTAAATGGTGTACATTTACCTGTGTATGGTTACCTTCTACCTAACCCCCCATGCCCTACCATAGGATGTGGTACCAGAATATATGTCGTATTTATTTTGTAGGTACACCACATACTGAAGGCGAGAAGGATTCTAAAAATATCTGGTGCATATGGAAATGGAGCCACAAATGGAGGAAAATCAGAAAATTTTGTAATCCTATCTTTGAATATATAATATGATTTCATCCAAAATACTATTTTTATGTTATTACTATTTTTGACAAAAAATTAAGATTTTTTTGTAGCCCTTGTCAAAAATAAAGGATTTATCATAAAAGATCAAGTCTTAAAAATATATATACCCATTAAATGTTTTAATGGTTTAAATATTTTTTACATTCATTGGTAATAGGTTTACACTTTGAATTTTTTTTATCATGCCAATAATACAAGTCAAAAGTTTTTAATTATCTCAGTTATAAAAATCACTAACATAATAATAACTAAGAGAAATTTAATTTTGGAATATAATAAATTGAATTTTTTTTCAAAAGTATTTTTCATAAGATTTTTTTAAACATGTTTCCTTTTTGTTGATGACAAAGGAGGAGAAAAGGTCTTAAATTCTGGGTATATTGATAGGGGGGAGTTATATTAATAGGGGGAGCCGTCATTACATATACACTATAATAAAATGTATAGTTGTCATCGTCAAAAGGGGGGAGATTTTTAGATCCTACCCTTATAGGTTTTAATGAGACAACTATACATTTCCATATATATACACACACATATATACATATATATCGATTATTACTTGTAGGAATTCACATATGAAGAAACAACGATCAACAGTAGAATTGAGCTAGAAGATTGGAGATCCAAAACAAGTCAATCGTATGTTTTATTTTGTACAATCTCCCATATGATGATTTCACACATACACATGAATATAGCCTTGAAAATAATTTTTTAAGAAAGTTATATTTTCCTACTTTTTAGAAATAAAAAGTTTTTCAAAAGCAATACAAAATAAATAAGGCGGTAAAATAAATGACACCTGAAAAGGTAAATCAGCCATCTAAATATAAAATTCAGACGTCTGAAATTTATATTTAGACGTTTGAAAACTCTATTTTTGAACTGCCAATTTTCTGTTTCCTTCTGTATACTTTCAGCCGTCCAAAACTAAAATTTAGACATCTGAAATAAAATTTGACCGTTTGAATTTTAATTTCAGACACCTGAAAACATTATTTTTGAACTCTAAATTTTCTGTTTTTATTCCTTAACAATTTCAACCATCTGGATTTCAAAAATCAGTCGTGTAACCGATTCTTACTTGCTTACAAACTCTATACTTTCTATATACTTACGGTTTAAAAAGCATTCAATTCTTCAATTTCCTATATCAACACATTCAATCATCATATTACGGAGATTATAGGAATAGTGTACTATATTGACTCATATGTGTTATTCAAGTACACACAAAGTCAGATTTCTTTTATTCTATCGTATTAAGTCCTATTGGAAATCTTCAAGCACAAGATCAAGACGATTTGTACATACCTATTACTCTGGGTTAAGCGAGGGCGTGGATAGTAAAACTCCTAAGAGATGCTTAGGGATTGGACGTGGGAGAGGTGCTCCAAGCCAGTATAAAATCTTGGCATGTTACGTTTATTTACTTTACTTTGCATAATTACTATTATTAGCTTAGCCATACTTATACTATACAATCCACTAGTATTTTTTATGGTTAGCTTTCTATATTCACTTGAGGTTCCATGGGATGAGTTGTCATCTGTGCCTATCGTTAGAGAGTATCCGGACATGTTTGAGAAGGTGATCAGACTACCGCCACACCGAAAGTTTGAGTTGCTAATAGACTTATTGTAGGATGGCAGACTGATAGTTATTGTAACGCCCCACTCCGAGATCCACATTAGCAAAGAGTATTACTAGGTAACACCGTCTACGAATGCGGAGAATAGAGCTGGATAGGAGTGACCATCCATAGCATTGTCTTAATTATCAATTGAATACGCCGACAATGCCACTTCTTACTTAAATGGATCGACATATCCAATAAATACTTAATGCAAAGCCATAGGTGGCTGAGGATCTATCAGAATAAAATATAACAACTCAAATGTAATACACATCACAGAACAATATATCATCACATACATTTTCACATATACAGATACATTACAAAGTTCACAAAATGATACATGTCAAGTGGTAAAGCAAACCACAATATACAAACGAGTCAATAGAGTACATATCAGAGTTACACCCAAAAAGGACTGCATAAAAATCTATAACAAAAAGGAGCTAGCGGAATAGTCCATGCGGAAGCAAAATAGGCTAAGTCCAAAGTACCTAACCTGAAACATCTCGGTCTGACCCGAGTATAAAATACACGGGTCAGTCTAGCTAAACAAATCAGTTAGATAAACTAAATGATAATGAACATACAAGATCATAAAGTACCACAATAATCTCCAAAGGAGATAACCAAATCATCTAGCATAAGATGAATCATAACAAGCCTCATATCATAGGCAACTCAAATAAACCAAGGAC
The DNA here is from genome assembly GCA_030737815.1 of Allium fistulosum. Lineage (NCBI taxonomy): Eukaryota > Viridiplantae > Streptophyta > Magnoliopsida > Asparagales > Amaryllidaceae > Allium > Allium fistulosum. The sequence goes on along the minus strand of CM060908.1, from coordinate 822,079,974 downwards.
ATAGATATCCCAAAACAAGCCAAAAGGCAAATGACAAATACCAATAAAGGTAACACAAGTTTCCACAAGGTAATCGCTATATATCGTGTGGTTCAAAGAACCTATACCGAAGGGTGATACTCTAGGGAAATATAATTGTCAAAGAAACAAAAGATGCTCGAGCTCAGTACTATATACAAGGATCCATATGCCCGAAGGCAACAAACCCCGAAGGCTCAAGCCCGAAGGCAACAAACCCCGAGGCAACGCCCGAAGGCAACAAACCCCGAAGGCTCAAGCCCGAAGGCAACAAACCCCGAAGGCAACGCCCAAAGGCAACAAACCGTAGTGGCGGTACTGGACACCACTGTCCGGCGGAATGTGTCACAACTCTCAGTAAGGAACCCGGAAAATGTTAACGTGAGTCCCATACCCCATGTTCGCACTAAACGGTTTACTACCCGTCAATCAAAATTTCACACTCAAAGCAGTACAAAGTTTACCTCATCTCATCGGTAAACCAGACCCGAAGGTCAAAACGATCAAACGAATAGATTAGGAATTAACTGAAAAGATGAACGCACGTGTTCATAGCACGCGTTTTATCTAATCATTTAATTCTCCTCCCTCTTCGCTCGGAGTGCAAAATTGTGTGTGTGTTTTAAATAGAAATTATAAATTGGAGAAACGAGCTTTTAATACAATTTGAAAATATCATTTTATGAAACCCGTGTATGAAATCAAAAAGGAATTATCAAAGTCAAATATGCAATGTCAACTAATTGGAATCGACACGAATCGATTGAAATTTGAAACCAAGCAAAATAAGCAAAAACAAGTAGGTCAGTCGACTGACTGCAGAGGCCAGTCGACTGATCCAGAAACCCGAAAATTCCATTTCCTACAGTCAGTCGACTGAATGCAGAGGCCAGTCGACTGACTGCAGAGGCCAGTCGACTGACTGCAGGAAACAGGGACTTCCTATTTCTGCAGACAGTCCCAGGAGCATTCATTTGCTACAGCCAGTCGATTGGCTACAGAGGCCAGTCGACTGATTGGCACTGGGCTGTTTTTCAGCCTATCAAATGAAGAGCAAACTCTTCCAATTTGCAACCGGACGAGCAATGGGAGCTAGGGGTTTATGCCAATCGATAACCCAGCCCTATTGGCTCTTCAATACACCTCCAAAAACATGTTCATACATCAAAGCTAGGATTTTTAGAGTTTTTGACTTCAAAACACCAAAAATTGAAATGTTCACCAAATCAATTCAAACCAAAAGCAAATGAACATGAATAAGTGTTAGGAATTCATACCTAACATCAATGATATCAAGAGAAGTAGATGTGAGTTCATACTCACCTTTTTAACTCAAAAACAAAGATAAGATTCTCAAATGCAAGGAAAAGATCAATCACTCTTCACTTCAACTCTACAAGCTTCAATCTAAGATTAAAACAAGTATTTCCTAAATTAGGGTTTAGGAATTTTCTGAAATTGAAGAGAGAGATAGATGGAGAAGGAGATGGAGATGCTTACCTAAGCTTCACCTTGAATTTGGAGCAAGAATTTTGAGTTTGCAAGAGGAACTAGGGCTTGGCAATCTCTAATTCTTTTTCTCTTCCCCCATTTTCAGCTGAGAAAGAGTGTTTGGAGAGTGAGTGGATGAAGAGTTAAAGAGTTAGAGTAATAGAGTGAGTTGGGGTGAAACCCAAACCCAAAAAGCCCAACAGAAAATAGAAAAATTCAACTTACTCCAAACATACCGAAGCTTATACTCAAAAAAGTCGCAAACACCATTTTGGACTCAATGGAAGTGGTCCCGAGTCCTAATTCGACCGTTTGCTAAAAGTAGTTTTTCGGACTTAAATCCAACTAACGACGCTATATTTAAATAAAATATATGTAAATATAAAATCGTAAAATATGCGGGTTGTTACAGATCTCCCCCCTCCTAACAAAATTGCGTTCGTGCAATCCCTATAGAAGAAATTGGTAACAGCTACATATTTACATCACTCAAAAAGAAAAGAAAATAAGCTTGAGATAAAAAGATATTCTCACCATTGCTAAGCAAAGATAGAAAACCCAGATAGGATCGCTCAATAAACTCTCTGGTTTCCCAAGTACAGTCATTGGGATTAGCGGACCATTGAACTTTAATGAGTGGCACGTCCTTGTTTCGAAGGTGTCTCGCCTCCGAGGCAAGTACGCGAATAGTCTGCTGTACAATAGATAAGTCTAGTGAGATCTCAAGCCCTTGCAAATCAGGAGAGTCGATAACATAATCCGATTCTCGAAGACACTTCTGAAGTTGAGAGACGTGAAACACGTTGTGAACTCCGGATAGATGAGCTGGAAGTGAAACTCTATAAGCCATAGGGCCAATACGTTCAGTAATAGGAAATGATCCCACAAAGCGAGGAGCCAATTTCCCTGTCACACTGAAGCGCATAACCCCTTTCAAAGGAGAAACACGAATAAAGATGAGATCATCAACTGAGAGCTCGAGAGGCTTTCTACGATTATCCGCGTAGGATTTCTGGCGGCTTTGTGCCTCTTTCATTCTCTGACAAATAAGAACGATCTTCTCAGAAGAATCATGAACAAACTCCAGGCCAAGAATAAGCTTCTCCCCAGATTCCAACCAACAAGAAGGTGATCGACATGGCCTTCCGTATAAGGCTTCGAAAGGAGCCATACCGATACTGGATTGAAAACTATTATTGTAGGAGAACTCTATAAGGGGTAGATGATCCTCGCAACTACCTCCAAAATCAAAAATACAAATACGGAGGAGATCTTCCAAGATATGATTCACCCGTTCAGTCTGTCCATCAGACTGTGGATGATAAGCTGTGCTGAAATTAAGCTTTGTTCCCAAAGCTTGCTGAAGACTCTTCCACAAATGACTGGTGAATAAAGGATCACGGTCACTCACAAACGAACTAGGAATACCGTGAAGTCTCACGATTTCCTTGATATATAACTTAGCCAAAAGAGAAGCAGTCCTATTAGATTTAATAGGAACAAACTGAGCCGACTTGGTGAGGCGATCAACAATAACCCAAATACTAGAATGGCCCGATCTCGTACGAGGTAGGCCATCAATAAAATCCATCGAAATCTGATCCCATTTCCACAATGGAATCTCAAGAGGCTGAAGAAGACCAGAAGGGTGCTGATGTTCGGCTTTAATATGTTGACAAGTCATGCAATTACTCACATAACTCGCTACATCGCACTTCATGCCTTCCCAATAATAAAGGCGATGCATATTGGCATACATCTTACTACTGCCAGTATGAATAGTATACTTAGAACGATGACAGTCATCAAGAATGTCACGCCTAAGTGCAGAATCAGAAGGCACAACAAGATGGTTCTTCTTGCGAAAACACCTATGAAGATCAATGTTGAAATCCCGCAACGCCTCATCACGGGGTTCAGTCTCACAAAGCTGAATAAGATGCACAAGATCAGGATCATGCCGCTGAGCATCGGCAGTACGATCCAATAAAGAGGGTCGAGCTTCCAAACTGAATAATGCTACCGGAGAATCAAAGGATGGAGCTCGATCATGAATATCATAAAAAGATAGAGTCTCAAGAATATCCCATTCGGCAAGCATCATAGAAACGATAGCCGAATGTCTGCGACTAAGCGCATCAGCAACACGGTTACCCTTACCAGGGGTATATTGAATATCAAAGTCATAGGAGGCAAGAAACTCGAGCCAACGCTGTTGCCTCATATTGAGTTCCTTCTGAGTGAACAAATACTTCAAGGATTTATGATCGTATAGAGAATGAAGCGCTCGCCTAATAAATAGTGTCACCAAATCTTCAAGGCGAAGACAATGGCGGCTAACTCAAGATCACGAGTGGCCTAGCGAACCTCATTCGAACGCAGTTGCCTAGAAGCATAAGCAACTACCCGATCCTTCTGCATAAGCAGGCACCGAGACCACTACCACAAGCATCGGTGTAGACAACAAAATCATGATTCCCCTCGGGAACAACAAGAGTAGGAGCATTAGCGAGAAGTTCCTTTAATGTCTAAAAGGAAGCTTCGCACTTATCGGACCAAATGTAACGAATGCCTTTCCGAGTAAGGCTGGTGAGAGGAAGCACAACACGGGAAAAATCCTTAATGAACCGACGGTAATAACCCGCCAATCCAAGGAAACTACGAATCTCATGAACATTCTCAGGCCTCTTCCAATTCTGGATAGCTTCGATCTTTGAGGGATCGACAAAAATGCCGTCGGAAGATACAGCATGGCCTAAGAACTTAACCTTATTCTCCCAAAAATGGCACTTGGAGAATTTGGCTTTAAGCTGATGGTGATGAAGAGTACTCAAGACAATTCTCAAGTGATTAGCATGCTTGGCTTCAGACTTAGAATAAACAAGGATGCCGTCAACGAACACAAGGACGAACTTATCGAGATATTCCCGGAATACTCGATTCATAAGATCAACAAAGAAAGCAGGAGCGTTCGTCAAACCAAACGGCATAACGAGCCACTCGAAAGAACCATATCGAGTGCGGAAAGCTGTAAGAGGTATGCTATCTTCCGCGACTCGGAGCTGATGAAAACCAGTGGCAAGGTCGAGCTGAGAGAAGACCTTAGCGCCACTCAATAGATCGAACATATCATCGATCCTTGGCAAAGGATACCTATTCTTGATGGTCAACTCGTTAAGCTTGCAATAGTCGATGCAGAGCCTAAGAGTTCCATCGGACTTCTTCACGAAGACGACCGCGGCACCCAACGGTGAAAAACTGGACTGAATCAATTGCTTGGACTCAAGCTCAAAAAGCTGCTTCTCGAGTTCCTCGTTTTCTTTTATAGACATCCTCGTGGGAGGACGCCCAACTGGCTGCGTGCCTGGAATGAGATCAATGCGGAACTCGATCGCTCACTTGGGTGGCAAACCCGAAACCGGCTCAAAAACATCAGAGAAGGCACAAACAATAGGAATACGAGATATATCATCATCATCTCATGAGTCAAGAGAATATAAAGCCATTTTGGAATTATCCACATTCCGAAGAACAAGTGATAGCTGAGTAGACGAATCCGGATGTCGAAGATATAAAATTCTTTCAGAACAAATAATCCTGGCATCGTATCTCACTAGCCAGTCCATACCCAAAATCATATCAAATCCTAAATAAGAGATAACGTGCAGATTCGCACGAAAAGAAAAACCACATAAAATAATCTCAACATCATCACAAAGCATGCTAAGGGTTTCAGATCCCCCAATAGGATTCGCAATCCTTAACGAAGTAACCATACAAGAAACATCCAAAGACAAATCATCGACGAGCTTTTTATGTACGAAAGAATGTGAAGCACCCGTATTGAAAAGAACTCGAATACTACGGTCAAGAAATAAAATAGAACCTTCCAAAATAGATGGAGATATACCTCTGGGCTGAGAAGGACCTCCAGAAGCCTTAGCAACATAAAGCTTGCCAGACTTGGCACTAGCAGGAGCAGTAGGGCAGGTGGAAACACGGTGATCTTCCTTCTTGTAATAATGGCAGAAGAGAGGCCTAGGACAAGCTCGAATCATATGATCAGGAGAACCACAATTGAAACACTTCTGAATGGAAGGTGTTCCAGCAGATTGAGAGTTAGAACCAGATTCAATGGGCTTCTTCTTCTTGGAAGGAAGAAATCCCTGCTTATGAAATGGGAACCTCTTCTTATTGGGGTTCTTGCGAACCTCAACATCATCACCACTATCACACTCCTTCTCGATGGCCTCGAGATGAAGTGCCGAATCAACCAACTCCTCAAAAGAAAGCTTGTGCTGGAGCATTAAGGACTTCTTAAGATATTTCTTAAGACCAGAGAGAAACTTCAGATTCTTCTTATAAGAAGTGCTAATAAATTCAAGACCATACTTAGATTCTCGAATGATGCAACATATTCAGAAATGGAGGACTTCCCTTGCTTCAACTCAAGGAAGCGACGGGCTAATAAAACTTTCTCAGATTCAGGAACAAATTTGAGTTTGAATCGTTCCCGAAACTGAGTCCAAGAAAGAACAGACTCATCAAGTTCGGCTACAAGAAGCTCGTACCAATCAAGGGCACGCTCTTGCAATAAGCTAGAAGTTACAAGAACTCGATCATGGTCAGAAAGATCCATACGAGAAAAGATACGCTCGCATGTGCGAATCCAAGCTTGGACCTCAAGAACGGACTCGGAGCCTTTGAATGGCTTTCCACTAAGATGAGAAAAATCACTGCACAGGCGTGCAAAGGCAGACTTGCTTGGAGGAGATGCTCAAATAGGAGCTAGAGGCTGAGTGCTCCTAAATAACTCCAAAAACTGATCGGCAGACATATAAACGCCATCTAGATGCGAGCCACTAGATTGCCCAGCATCCGAGCATCGTCCTCTGCCTCTTCCGGCCATTAGCTGAAAGATAAGTTGAGATAAAGATTATTCACAAGGTAGATATCACTAATTCAAATATGGAATACTACGGAAGAAATGCATTCCTAGATGTATTCCCAAAAATCCTATCTACCCCAAAGGCACATAAGGAATAAAGGCACAATGATTCAAAGATTCGTAGAATTCGTACTACCCTTTGATGTACCGTAATATGTGTCTCTGTTCTATGTTTATCATATTTTGTTCTGAACTCAGCTCTGATGCCAAGCTCTGATACCAAGCTGTAATGCCCCACTCCGAGACCCACATTAGCAAAGAGTATTACTAGGTAACACCGTCTACTAATGCGAAGAATAGAGCTAGATAGGAGCGACCATCCATAACCTTGTCTTAATTATCTATTGAATACGCTGACAATGCCACTTCTTACTTAAATGGATCGACATATCCAATAAATAATTAATGCAAAGCCATAGGTGGCTGATGATCTATCAGAATAAAATATAACAACTCAAATGTAATACACACCACAGAACAGTAGATCATCACATACATTTTCACATATACAGATACATTACAAAGTTTACAAAATGATACATGTCAAGTGGTAAAGCAAACCATAATATACAGACGAGTCAATAGAGTACATATCAGAGTTACACCCAAAAAGGACTACACAAAAAGCTATAACAAAAAGGAGCTAGCGGAATAGTCCATGCGGAAGCAAAATAGGCTAAGTCCAAAGTACCTAACCTGAAACATCTCGGTCTGACCCGAGTATAAATACACGGGTCAGTCTAGCTAAACAAATCAGTTAGATAAACTAAATGATAATGAACATACAAGATCATAAAGTACCACAATAATCTCCAAAGGAGATAACCAAATCATCTAACATAAGATGATTCATAACAAGCCTCATATCATAGGAAACTCAAATAAACCAAGGACATACATATCCCAAAACAAGCCAAAAGGAAAATAACAAACACCAATAAAGGTAACACAAGTTTCCACAAGGTAATCGCTATATATCGTGTGGTTCAAAGAACCTATACCGAAGGGCGATACTCTAGGGAAATATAATTGTCAAAGAAACAAAAGATGCTCGGGCTCAGTACTATATACAAGGATCCATACGACAGAAGGCAACGCCCGAAGGCAACAAATCCCAAAGGCTCAAGCCCAAAGGCAACAAACCCCGAAGGTTCAAGCCCAAAGGCAACAAACCCCGAAGGCAACGCCCGAAGGCAACAAACCGTAGTGGCAGTACTGGACACCACTGTCCGGCGGAATGTGTCACAACTCTCGGTATGGAACCCGGAAAATGTTAACATGAGTCTCATACCCCACGTTCGTACTAAACGGTTTACTATCTGTAACGACCCGAAAATTTTGATGGTTTTAAGAAGATAATTAATTGAAATTTTGTGAAATTTTAAACAATAAAAATTGAAAATAAAAATTTATTATTTAGAATACATTTATTTTAACATAGCAACTGGTAAATTTTCATCTGATAATATTGCAGTTTATTGTGTGATTTTATTTCAATTTAAATCAATTAATAACAGTTGAATTTAAAAGTGTTCCAAAACCTAAATATGTCAACATGAGAAAATTTATTTAGAACACTCTGAATCTGGCTGCGAAATTCGTTTTGAAAAATTCGGATGTTTCTAGCTCCGTTTGGATTTTTCCGTACGGAATAGCAACTTATATCAGTGTCCGTATCGACTTTTTGATCGGATGATCGTGCCACTAATATTTGTATACCGTTTTGATCGTCTTGTCGTGCTGATCTCTGCGGTATATTTATTTCTGTGTTTTGCAGTCTGGTACGCGACGGAAACAATAAAACTGTGCGTCGTACCGGTATCGAAATGGTGACTTTTAACTTCCCAATCCTTTCCAAATCTTTACCGTGCAGCTCAAGCAAATAATCAATTGCATTAAATAGCTTTTCAGCTGAAATCAAGGGAATTGAACCGTTACCATTATTTTGGTACGTTTTCTCAGCCTATTTGTCTGCCTTTCATTCATTCTTTCGGCACTCTAACCATTTTAAAAATGAAACCAAAGTTATATTGAGATCTGAACCATTTCCCCATTACTTTGTGACAGAGCCTTCTCATTTTTCTCCTTCCTCTTCTCTTTTTGCCTACCCTGAAGCCCACGTTTCACCTCTCACACTCACAGCAGCCCTGCTCGGCCTCATCTCCGATCCAACCTCGTTCATGCGCGTCATCCACCTACCAACCAACCTGCCGCATCATCGCTTCACCTTCATCCAGACTTCTCCACCTAACGTGCCGCCACAACCCGCGCACCCGCTCTTCCCTCCGCCTCCTCCTACTGTCGTACCCACCTCGGCCTCGGCCTGCTCTCCACCTGACCTCAGCTCGTAGCCTATGCTCCCCTTCGAGCTTCCCACCACCTCTGACTTCCGGCCGAGCTCCGCTCTCTCCCTTCTTCTGTTGTATAGATATGAGTATAGATATGTAAGTTTTAATATATTACTAGTTTAATTATCTGTTTCTCTTTATGAAATTTATGTATAAGTATTGTTATTTTATACCTTTCTAAAGTCTATATATATGTCTGTTATTTAAAAAGAGATGAGTTATATGTTTGTTATATTAAAAAATGTATGTTATATATATATATATTTATAAAATGAGTTTACAAAATATAGTGTACATAAGTTTCGAATGATCTGTTTGTGAAATGTGTGCATGTGCATTTTATTTCCATTTATGTGTTGATCTTGCTGCATATGTGAAAGCGTTAGTGTATATGCCAGCCTATTTTTCAAATTTTATATGTATAGCCGTAGCTTATAGCTTGAGGTTGTGGCCTAGTGCTATTATGACCTTCCTATGCTCTGACTTTATTTTAGCTCAATCTATTTATATTTATACATATTCTATAGACTACGGTTAAGTGTATATATATATTTTGAAGTTACTGTTAGTTTAATAAATTTTATTTGTAGAAAAGTTATGTATAATAATAATATAAGTCGAGTTACTAGCTCTGCAACCTTTTGTATACTGGGTTTTAAATTATCCGAGTCTGCATATTATATGTTTTAAACCTGTGTGCATAGTTGTGTTAACCTTTTAATTTATATCAACCGTATATTATATATTCATCCATATGGTAGAATTTATATAATGTTCAATATATATTTTTGAAATACTGATTTTTGAAGTAGTATATATATATATTTATTATTATTATCATTAACATTATTTTATTTTATTTTATTTATTTTTGTATGTGTTTTAAACTTTATATTGATTTTGGGAAAATATGTACTGGCAAAATTTACGTTTCGTTTCAATTTATATCAGCTAATTCTAATCGTTCTCATCGATTCCTGCCTTGTTTGATCGTCGAATTCTGCCTATCTTGTTTCGCTTTGGAATTCGTAGCTCAGTTCTTTGTCTATCTCTCTAGCCTCGAAAGGTAAGCAATCACTCACGATTAACGTTCTTGTATTTATTAAATTTGATTTCAATTGAAACGACAATTGAAATATGCTGCTGTTAGTTATTTAAATTGTTATATATGCTATTATTTGTAACTGTTCACCTGTGGGATATGACACCATATCCTTTTGTTTATATTATATTGTTATTGATGATATATGCTTGTTATATTATTTTCATATCTGTTATCACTCTGCAAGTTCCCTATAGTTTAGAATCACTATGGGTTGAAATGATACATACACGAATGGATTTTAGAATAGGAGAATTTCGTTATGGGTTTAAATGATAAACCCAAGCGATTTTCATTTGAATTGAATTTGGGATTGTGGGTCGAAATGATATCTACCCGTGTATATTTAAATTACGGATTGAAATGATAAATATCCGTATCACCTGACTATAGGGTAGGAAATTATATACAGACACCAATGGTCTATATATAAATATTTTAAAATGATTTCTATGGTTTTTAAAGGGAATATATATATGGTTTTATTTAATATTGGAAATGTTTTATATAGAAATAAGTTTTAATATAAAGTTGATTTAATTAATATAATATGTCTAGGTATTATATTTCTAAATAGATTTTCAAGGATTTGTATAAGTTAAGGAAGATAAAGTTAAATTAATCAAAATTGTATCTAATTAAGAATTCTACTTAATTAAATCGATTTGAACTATTAAATTTGAAATTTAAGATTTGATTTTATAACTTGATTTTTGATTTAAAGTGATTAAATGGATATTCCAAGTTTAAAGAAATCGAAGGAAAAATTTAGTTTAAATGTAATTTAAGGTTATATAAGTAATACTGAATTTATTAAGTGAATATTTCAAGACTAAATAATAATGAGGTTAAATCAAGATCTATATGAAGCTGTAAAACTTTGAAAGGTTGAATATTAAACCTTTGAAAAATATTGGAATCTAAATGGTTTATTTGTGATTTAGATCTGTATTTGAAATCAATATAATTTGAATTTGTTATTTAGAAACTGGATTGAATTAAAATGGATAAATCTAGATTGATTTAAATTTGAATTGGAACTCGAGTTGATTTGAATCAATTTGTGAAATTTGAGGAAATTGCAAATACTTTACTTTTTAAATTATTTAACCTATATATATACTATTTTGGAAAATAGATATATTTGAAGTGAAATGATATTTTGGTTTTGAAGTATAAATTAATTTGGAATGACCATGATGTTATAGTGTATATTTCTACATTGTAGATAGTTCCACGGATCCTTAGAGGATGGTTATCCCAAACATCCTTTAAGTTACTTGTATTTCAGTTGATATTTCACTTGAGTTGGATTTATTGATATAAGAATGTTAATCCTGACTCGAGTGTTTTGTGTTTTGTTTTACGCTCGGGTCAGACTGAGTGATACAACATTGAGACTCACCTTTGGAGTTTGGAGCTTCGTTTGGAGATCCAACTATCGATTCAGCTTTTAGCTTTCCAGTTGATTTGTTCAGAGAGGTCATCTGTTGTACTGGAGACTTCCCTGTATTTGAGATATTCTGATGTATTTTATTTCTAACTCTAATGTTTATATAGTAGCTTCATGAACTACTATTTATCTATTCCACTGCATTATTGTTATATTACTCTGTGTCTGTGATTTTGTGATTGATTTATTTACTGTATATGTTGAGTTTTGCCAAATTTAAATTAACAATCTGATATTTTAAGCAATTCAAGTCCGACATATGCGGATGCGAATGGTTGAAAATACCGGGTCGTTACAGTTGGTATCAGAGCTAGGTTTTAGGCAAAACTTAGCATATGTAGTAGATTTAATCACAGAATTACTTTCGTTCGTGCTTGAATCTCTTCCTCTTTGATTCGGTTTCCTTTGAATTTTGGAACGCTCCCACTTTTTCTGAAATCCATTCTTGTCTCCCCCTATTTGTATTATTTGATTCTGGAGTATCCCATAACTCCACTTCGAATGATCTCTATAAAATCGACGATCCCGCCAATCTTTGAATGATTTGTAAAGGGGTGAAACTCTTTTACAATTGGCATTGATTTACCGGAGATTTATATATCCCTTGGTTTAGATGCTACAATCTCTTGTTATGCCGAATTCTATCTCTGGCAATCGAATGTCGATTTGCCTCAGAATTCTGCTCCGATCTTATTTTGAAGTCACGGTTGACCCGGTTAAGGTCGCCCGCGATTTATATAAGTATATCCATCTTTTATTTTGTAAATTAATTATCTCATCGTCGTTCGAGCCTATCTTCGATTCAGAATTCTATTTGATTAGAGTTCCTCTAATTTAAATCTCTATCTTTGTTTTGGGATCCATTCTTGAATCATCCTTTGAAAAATCGGGTTTGTTTGTATTTTAGAAATTGTTTATATACCGAAATTATTATTTTGATAAGTATGATTTTATTATGTATATAAAAGTGAAAATGTTTTCGATAAGGATTATATACCTTTAAAAACAAGAATTTGAAGTTTCGAAAGGATTTGAAATATTGAAATTGTTTTATATAGAAGTGATTTATAACTAAAAGGTTTTGGATTCCAAATTTTGAGAGGTTGAACTCCGGTATTTTGAAATTGGGTTAAGATTTTTTAAATATATAATAATACGATTTGAAAGTATTTTCCGAATAAGAAATGTTTCAAATAATGAGTTTCAAATGATTTCGAAGAAATTTCAGAAGAAGTTTGAGAAAATAGAAGTCCAGAACCCACTTATGTCGCTGGAAAATAATTGCGGTGATGAATGCATGCATTATCGACATTGATTTTTGAGTTTCAGAGTGGGGGAGAGGCCACTTCGGTAGTTTTGTTATGCGGGTGACTTGTGAAACTAATTTTGATTTCAAATTCCGAAGTGTGATGTGATATTCGAAAGATATATGTATATATATTTGAACAATTTGAAATGAGTCGGTGTTCAATCCTTGAGTTTTGGATTTGATTTGATATAACCCTACCTTTTGGAATTGATTTACTGATTTGTTGGTGATTTCCAACTCCTGGATTGAAAATATTATTTCTTCGACTATTTTGAAGGTTCGAGCACTTCCAAATCAAGGTTAACTTTTCAAAGCTAAGTAATTTTGAAAAGTATAAAGTATATAAGTTTGGGTATGTATGTTTAAAGTATGTAGTAATATGATTAAAATAAGTTGAAACTGTTTTGTTAAGTAAATGAATAAGGCTATTTTGAATTTTTCTAATATGAAATTTAGATTTGAAATGTTTTGAAAAGAATTTGGTCTTCAAAATATTTTGAATAAAATTTAGTTAAATGTTTTAACTTAGTAACATCTTTATAAAACTATATATTTAACATGTTGGAATAGATACATAAGTTGTACGTATGCTGTTGTATTCTCATAATTAATTTGATCCAGGTTTGAGTACACAAGTTCGAGGTGAATTACACCATTTCGTGTTAGGATTTTTCATTTGATTCTTGATGGCGAATATTTGATATGGATTTTGGGATTGATTCTAGAATTCTCTATCATAGTATATGGCTATGCAAGGAGACTGATGGCTTCTAGTCGAGAAACCATATCGAAGTCCGCGTTAGGGAAGTCGAATGGACAATACTAGTTCGAAAGCGAACTTGTGTGATCGAGCGAGCGATCGAATGTAATGTTGCGAAATGATGACATATGTACATCTTATATTCTAATATCATTGATATACTTGACGTTGAAATTGAAAGTTGTTGGGTTGGATATCTTTGTAATGTAATTGGAATTTTTCTTTTATAAAAAACTACTATCAATTTAAAACCATGTTTCAAAACTATTTTCCTTTTATTCTTCTTAAACAAACCGTTTTGTTCTATTTTTCATGCAAACTATTTTACAAACTATTTTATATACAAAACTATTCTAAATTAAAAATCTTTTAGTAAGCAAAGATGTTCAATCCCATATGGCTCTTCATGCAGCGAAATTTATTTTTGAAAATTTTGATCCTTATATAAGATGGACTTTATGTAAGTATAAGATGATTTTGAAAACCATTGATTTTTGAAGTGAATTGGTTGACTTAAATTATATTGATTTAGAAACTTGGATTATTTTCTAAACTTATTATTTTGGGAAACTTAGAAACTGAAGATATTTGATTTGGGAGAATAATTTGGTGAGGCGTATATGATTTTGAAAATTGTATTGATATTGAAACAAATGGAAATTTGAGAACCTTGGGTTACTAAATATTTGATTTGGAAGTTATCGAACTTATATAAAATTTTGGTTTGTATAAGTATGATGTTGATTCGAAAACTATGGATTTGAAAAGGTACTCAATTTGAAAAGTGAAATCTTATATAATTGAAGTCTATATAAGTGTGATTTGATATACTTTTGATTTTGGAAAGTATTCGATTTGAAAATGAAATCTTATATTTAATGGACTTTATATAAGTACGGTATTTGAAAGTGATTTGAAAAGGTACTATATTATACATATTTTCGAAGTAAAGATATGGAAAGTGCCTTCTGCTTGATATCCACTTTGTGGCCACATGTGGATTCATTCTATCGATATTTCTCTGATTTTTGGTTTTCCGGATATGATACTCGAGTTTCCATCAAATTCCATGGTGTTACCCATGGTCTTACGAGCGCGACTGCATAGCGTAATTCACCTGGCTGGATGGCCTAGGGGTACAGATTGTTTCCTGGGGGATCCAGGCGTAATCATTGTGTATCATGTGATCTATGTAGGTCGCATTAGTAGCGAAATCCGCCTGGCTGAGATGGCCTAGGGGTACAGATTGTTTCCTGGGGGATCCAGGCGTAACCATTGTGTATCCTGTGGTCTACTAGTCATCATAGCGTAATTCGCAGGGTTGAGAAAGCTTACGGATATGGATTATTTCTTAGAGGATCCAGGCGTAACCATTGTGTATCTACGATCCATGGTTAGACAAAGGTTTTGGTTGTTTTGTTTGGATTGTACTTTCCATATCTGTTTTGAAAATGTTTTTCTAGTATTTTCACTAGGTGTTGAAACAAGTCTACTAAGTACCTGGAGAATTCTAGCTTTGCGTCTTATCAACGCACTGCCAGAGTCTATAAGAACGAGGATAAACTTGTTAAGACATCGAGTTATAAAAGTATTTTCGAAAAGAAAATTTGTTTCGATATAAAAGTATTTTATTATAAAGGTATTTTATTATAAAAGTATTTCCAACAAAGAAATTTTGTATTAATATTTGAAATTGAAATTCTTATGGTTTGCCTGATACTATTCATGCCCGATACTATTCTTTTGAATCTACCTTATCTGCTCAGCTTTATTTATTCACCTATATTCTGTTTTTCCAAATCCTCCTTCTTTTCCTTGTTGACTATATCCTTTTTAAATATTGTTTATTTATATACTACATGGTTTAATAGAAATTTATTTTAGTGTTATAAATATTTTAGGAGTTTTAATTAAATAAAACATATTTAAAGTAAATGATTATTGATAATATTTGTAAAGTATCTTGAGATAAAATTTATAAATTATGAATTATGGATTTAATGTTTTCAAATAGCTTCTTTGCAAATATAAGTAATAGTGTAAATGATTGTTTCCAAATAGTTTTCATATAAATGGTATTTATAAAGGAAGCAAGAAATTTTACAAATGGGTTTAAAAAATATATATTAAAGTATTAAAGATAATTCAATTGCAAATGAAGTTTCGAATGAATTTTTTTAAGAAAAATTTATATAGTTTTAAATTAATTGTTTATCCTTGTCTTTAAACCTATTTTGCTTTCCGGTTGTTTCTATTCTCCTATCTCCTTCCTTTTCGAGGATGAAAAGTTTTGAGTGGGGGAGAGTGTAACGACTCGAAAATTTTGATGGTTTTAAGAAGATAATTAATTAAAATTTTGTGAAATTTTAAACAATAAAATTTGAAAATAAAAATTTATTATTTGGAATACATTTATTTTAACATAGCAACTGGTAAATTTTCATCTGATAATATTGCATTTTATTGTGTGATTTTATTTCAATTTAAATCAGTTAATAACAGTTGAATTTAAAAGTGTTCCGAAACCTAAATATGTCAACATGAGAATTTATTTAGAACACTCTAAATCTGGCTGCGAAATTCGTTTCGAAAAATTCGGACTTTTCTAGCTCCATTTGGATTTTTCCGTACGGAATAACAACTTATATCAGTGTCTATATCGACTTTTTGATCGGATGATCATGCCACCAATATCTGTATACCGTTTTGATCGTCTCGTCGTGCTGATCTCTGCGGTATATTTATTTCTGTGTTTTGCAGTCTGGTACGCGACGGAAACAATAAAACTGTGCATCGTACCGGTATCGAAATGGTGACTTTTAACTTCCCAATCCTTTCCAAATCTTTACCGTGCAGCTCAAGCAAATAATCAATTGCATTAAATAGCTTTTCAGCTGAAATCAAGGGAATTGAATCGTTACCATTATTTTGGTACGTTTTCCCAGCCTATTTGTCTGCCTTTCATTCTTTCTTTCGGCACTCTAACCATTTTAAAAATGAAACCAAAGTTATATTGAGATCCAAACCATTTCCCATTACTTTGTGACAGAGCCTTCTCATTTTTCTCCTTCCTCTTCACTTTTTGCCTACCCTGAAGCCCACGTTTCACCTCTCACACTCACAGCAGCCCTGCTCGGCCTCATCTCCGATCCAACCTCGTTCATGCGCGTCATCCACCTACCGACCAACGTGCCGCATCATCGCTTCGCCTTCACCCAGACTTCTCCACCTAACGTGCCGCCATAACCCGCGCACCCGCTCTTCCCTCCGCCTCCTCCTACTGCCGTACCCACCTAGGCCTCGGCCTGCTCTCCACCTGACCTCAGCTCGTAGCCTATGCTCCTCTCCGAGCTTCCCACCACCTCTGACTTCTGGCCGAGCTCCGCTCTCTCCCTTCTTCTATTGTATAGATGTGAGTATAGATATATAAGTTTTAATATATTACTAGTTTAATTATCTGTTTCTCTTTATGAAATTTACGTATAAGTATTGTTATTTTATACCTTTCTAAAGTCTATATATATGTCTATTACTTAAAAAGAGATGAGTTATATGTTTGTTATATTAAAAAGTGTATGTTTTATATATATATTTATTTATAAAATGAGTTTACAAAATATAGTGTACATAAGTTTCGAATGATCTGTTTGTGAAATGTGTGCATGTGCATTTTATGTCCATTTATGTGTTGATCTTGCTGCATATGTGAAAGCGTTAGTGTATATGCCAGCCTATTTTTCAAATTTTATATGTATAGCCGTAGCTTATAGCTTAAGGATGTGGCCCAGTGCTATTATGACCTTCCTATGCTCTGACTTTATTTTAGCTCAATCTATTTATATTTATACAAATTCTATAGACTACGGTTAAGTGTATATATATTTTGAAGTTACTGTTAGTTTAATAAATTTTATTTGTAGAAAAGTTATGTATAATAATAATATAAGTCGGGTTACTAGCTCTACAACCTTTTGTATACTGAGTTTTAAAATATCTGAGTCTGCATATTATATGTTTTAAACCTGTGTGCATAGTTGTGTTAACCTTTTACTTTATATCAACCATATATTATATATTCATCTATATCTAAATAACAGTTCCATATGGTAGAATTTATATAATGTTCAATATATATTTTTGAAATACTGATTTTTGATGTAGTATATATATATATTTATTATTATTATCATTATCATTATTTTATTTTATTTATTTTTGTATGTGTTTTAAACTTTATATTGATTTTGGGAAAATATGTACTGACAAAATTTACGTTTTGTTTCAATTTATATCAGCTAATTCTAATCGTTCTCATCGATTCCAGCCTTGTTTGATCGTCGAATTCTGCCTATCTTGTTTCGCTTTGGAATTCGTAGCTTAGTTCTTTGTCTATCTCTCTAGCCTCGAAAGGTGAGCAATCACTCACGATTAACGTCCTTGTATTTATTAAATTTGATTTCAATTGAAATAACAATTGAAATATGGTGCTGTTAGTTATTTAAATTGTTATATATGCTATTATTTGTAACTGTTCAACTGCGGGATATGACACCATATCCTTTTGTTTATATTATATTATTATTGATGATATATGCTTGTTATATTATTTTCATATCTGTTATCACTCTGCAAGTTCCCTATAGTTTAGAATTCACTATGGGTTGAAATGATACATACCCGAACGGACTTTAGAATAGGAGAATTTCGTTATGGGTTGAAATGATAAACCCAAGCGATTTTCATTTGAATTGAATTTGGGATTGTGGGTCGAAATGATATCTACCCGTATATATTTAAATTATGGATTGAAATGATAAATATCCGTATCACCTGACTATAGGGTAGGAAATTATATACAGGCACCGTTGGTCTATATATAAATATTTTAAAATGATTTCTATGGTTTTGAAAGGGAATATATATATGGTTTTATTTAATATTGGAAATGTTTTATATAGAAATTAGTTTTAATATAAAGTTGATTTAATTAATATAACATGTCTAGGTATTATATTTCTAAATAGATTTTCAAGGATTTGTATAAGTTAAGGAAGATAAAGTTGAATTAATCAAAATTGTATCTAATTAAGAATTCTACTTAATTAAATCGATTTGAACTATTGAATTTGAAATTTAAGATTTGATTTTATAACTTGATTTTTGATTTAAAGTGATTAAATGGATATTCCAAGTTTAAAGAAATCGAAGGAAAAATTTAGTTTAAATGTAATTTAAGGTTATATAAATAATACTGAATTTATTAAGTGAATATTTCAAGACTAAATAATAATGAGGTTAAATCAAGATCTATATGAAGCTGTAAAACTTTGAAAGGTTGAATATTAAAGCTTTGAAAAATATTGGAATCTACATGGTTTATTTTGTGATTTAGATCTGTATTTGAAATTAATATAATTTGATTTTGTTATTTAGAAACTGGATTGAATTAAAATGGATAAATCTAGATTGAATTAAATTTGAATCAGAACTAGAGTTGATTTGAATCAATTTGTGAAATTTGAGGAAATTGCAAATACTTTACTTTTTAAATTATTTAACCTATATATATATATACTATTTTGGAAAATAGATATATTTGAAGTGAAATGATATTTTGGTTTTGAAGTATAAATTAATTTGGAATGACCACGGTGTTATAGTGTATATTTCTACAATGTAGATAGTTCCACGGATCCTTAGAGGATGGTTATCCCAAACATCCTTTAAGTTACTTGTATTTCAGTTGATATTTCACTTGAGTTGGATTTATTGATATAAGAATGTTAATCCTGACTCGAGTGTTTTGTCTTTTGCTTTACGCTCGGGTCAGACTGAGTGATACAACATTGAGACTCACCTTTGGAGTTTGGAGCTTCGTTTGGAGATCCAACTATCGATTCAACTTTCAGCTTTCCAGTTGATTTGTTCAGAGAGGTCATCTGTTGTACTGGAGACTTCACTGTATTTGAGATATTCTGATGTATTTTATTTCTAACTCTGGTGTTTATGTAGTAGCTTCATGAACTACTATTTATCTATTCCGCTGCATTATTGTTATATTACTCTGTGTCTGTGATTCTGTGATTGATTTATTTACTGTATATGTTGAGTTTTTCCAAATTTAAATTAATAATCTGATATTTTGAGCAATTCAAGTCCGACATATGCGGATGCGAATGGTTGAAAATACCGGGTCGTTACACTATCTTTCAGTCAATTTCACACTCAAAGCAGTACAAAGTTTACCTCATCTCATCGGTAAACCATACCCGAAGGTCAAAACGATCAAATGAATAGATTAGGAATTAACTGAAAAGATGAACGCACGTGTTCATAGCACGCGTTTTAGCTAATCATTTAATTCTCCTCCCTCTTCGCTCTGAGTGCAAAATTGTGTGTGTGTTTTAAATAGAAATTATAAATTGGAGAAATGAGCTTTTAATACAATTTGAAAAGATCATTTTATGAAACTCGTGTATGAAATCAAAAAGGAATTATCAAAGTCAAATATGCAATATCAACTAATTGGAATCGACACGAATCGATTGAAATTTGAAACTAAGCAAAATAGGCAAAAACAAGCAGGTCAGTCGATTGACTGCAGAGGCCAGTCGACTGTTCCAGAAACTCGAAAATTCCATTTCCTGCAGTCAGTCGACTGACTGCAGAGGCCAGTCGACTGACTGCAGGAAACAGGGACTTCCTGTTTCTGTAGACAGTCCCATGAGCATTCATTTGCTACAGCCAGTCGACTGGCTACAGAGGCCAGTCGACTGACTGGCATTGGGGCTGTTTTTCAACCTATCAAATGAAGAGCAAAGTCTTCCAATTTGCAACCGGATGAGCAATGGGCGCTAGGAGTTTATGCCAATCGATAACCCAGCCCTATTGGCTCTTCAATACACCTCCAAAAACATGTTCATACATCAAAGCTAGGATTTTTAGAGTTTTTGACTTCAAAACACCAAAAATTGAAATGTTCACCAAATCAATTCAAACCAAAAGAAAATGAACATGAATAAGTGTTAGGAATTCATACCAAACATCAATGATATCAAGAGAAGTAGATGTGAGTTCAAACTCACCTTTTTAACTCAAAAACAAAGATAAGATGCTCAAATGCAAGGAAAAGATCAATCACTCTTCACTTCAACTCTACAAGCTTCAATCTAAGATTAAAACAAGTATTTCCTAAATTAGGGTTTAGGAATTTTCTGAAATTGAAGAGAGAGATAGATGGAGAAGGAGATGCTTACCTAAGCTTCACCTTGAATTTGGAGCAAGAATTTTGAGTTTGCAAGAGGAACTAAGGCTTGGAAATCTCTAATTCTTTTTCTCTTCCCCCATTTTCAGCCGAGAAAGAGTGTTTGGAGAGTGAGTGGATGAAGAGTTAAAGAGTTAGAGTAATAGAGTGAGTTGGGGTGAAACCCAAACCCAAAAAGCCCAACAGAAAATAGAAAAATTCAACTTACTCCAAACATACCGAAACTTATACTCAAAAAAGTCGCAAACGCCATTTTGGACTCAATGGAAGTGGTCCCGAGTCCTATTTCAATCATTTTCTAAAAGTAGCTTTTCGGACTTAAATCCGACTAACGACGCTATATTTAAATAAAATATATTTAAATATAAAATCGTAAAATATGCGGGTTGTTACAGTTATGCCTTTGAGGCGTATGCCACCCAAAGTGTAGAAGGAGTTGGAGGTGCAAGTGAATGACCTGCTGAAGCAAGGGTTCATTCGTAGAAGCATATCTATGCGGGGTGCATATGTGGTTTTTCCATTATGGCAAATGAATCTCTAAGGTTGTGTGTAGATTACCGTGAGCTAAATAAGGCGATGAGGAAGAACAAGTATCCACTTCTGCGTATTGATGACTTGTTCGATCGGCTCTACTGTGTGAAGGCGTTCTCTCAATTGGATTTGGCGACAGGATTTCACCAGTTGAGAGTAGCAAAGGAGAGTACTGATCACTGCATTTTGTACGTCGTCTGGTTTCTATAAGTGAATGTTTATGCTGTTTGGGCTAACCAATGCTCTGACATACTTTGTTGATCTTATGAACCATGTCTTTAGGAATCAGTTGAATAGGTTTGTGCTGTTTGTGGATGATATTATGGTCTATTATAGGCAGAGGAGGAACACAAGACGCAACTGAGGGTTGTGCCTGAAGTGTTGAGGAAGAACATGTTGAAAGAAAATTTTTTAAAGTATCACTTCTAGAGGAGGGAAGTGAGATTCTTGGTTCATGTCATCTTCGAGCAGGGCATCGCAGTAGATCCTATCAAGGTGGCGGCAGTTCAGAATTGAAACCAACCTAAGAATGCTACCGATGCGAGGAGTTTCCTAGGATTGGCGGGATATTACAGATATTTTATCAAGTACTTCTCGAAGATAGTAGCGTCGTTGACCAATTTGATGAAAAAGAATCAGACTTTTATTTGGGACGCGAAGTGCGAGCATGCATTTGTGAGTATGAAGAAGAGGTTGATGAGTGCACCAGTATTAAATATTCTGAGCGAGAATGAGGTGTTGACAGTATACACAAACGCCTATGGTACTAGACTGGGTGCGGTGTTGAAGAGGAGAAAGGTTGTCGCTTACGTTAGTCGACAGTTGAAACCATACGAGAAGAAGTATTTGGCTCGCGATTTGGAATTGGCGGCGGTAATGTTTGCTTTGAAGATTTGGAGGCACTTCTTATTAAGGGAGAGGTTCGATCTATTCACCAACTATAAGTCGTTGAAGTAGCTCTTCTCCCAGAAGGATCGCAACGTTCACGAGCAGCGATGGTCAGAATTCTTGTCCTCCTACAACTTTAAAATTTCATATATCTTTACTACTAATAATGAAAATTCATTGTACTAGCTTCAACCGTGTCTTCCTGAAATTCCACAAATGCCCTTATGTTTCTTTACGCTTTCGTACGCACTGATGCCTTCCCATCGTATTCATACCTTCCATTCTCATCCTCCTCTCCTAAGACCTAATCGATTTCGTCTCCAATTCTCCCCACAAAATCGTCGATTTCATTATAACCCCCATATTCCATCTCGCAAGCAGCGTAGAATTTGCGACAACTTTCCTCAACATCAATCTCTCTGATCTGTGAATCACCAGCTTCGATCCTTGGTTCTTCAGTGGCGTAGCATCCACTGCAGGCAACTGGACTAGCTGTAAGAGATAGCTCACCCCACGACAGGCAGTTGAATTAGCCGGAAGAAATAACTCACCCTAAGGTAAGTGACTGGAAGCCAGAAGAGATAGCTCACTACTCACCGATCTGACAGCACAGACGATATCTCTTACCTTCTGTTTTCTCTCTGAGGGATACTTTTGTACAACATATATGCTTTGACTAAACTGTTTACCCGCTTCGATACTTGACACTTTTGACACCGTCACTCCTTGCTCTTCATTCTCACTTATCCGATTTTTCACCAGTTTAGGGATTTGCAAAAAAAAAAAGGTCAAATGCACAAATATTTTCAGTACACTCATTATTTATTTTAGCTGGTAAGATCATATATTCATTGAGGGTTATATAAACTGAGTAGGTAGTTCTTATTGCAATGGTTAATGATGCATACAATGATTTTCTCTTACTTACTGATAAGATTGCTAATGTAAGCATTATCCTTCATCGCCTTAAATTTATACAAAGTCCAATTATTGCAAAGTTTAGTGTATGGATCACATGAGGTTTTGTTCAACTCTATTTGACAAAACTATAACTGCACGTATCTTTGAAAGGTGCTTTTGTACTATGAAGTCCTAACGAGAATTTTTACAATAGATTAATGTAAATTTTATATACAGTTGCTGTTAAGTTAACAGAGTAATAGTGGTATGTTCTACATGGCTGTTGCATTTTTATTCAAATAACAACGATATATTTGGTATGAGCTGTAGATTTACTGCTGTATGAGCTATATATTTGGTATGACAGTGGAACGGGTTTAGAACTACCTATACTTAACTACAAATAATGTGGTGATATTTTTTCCACTAGAAATGCAAATTTGTATGTTACAGCGCCATCTCAGCAATCGTACATCGATGAATTCCAGCTTTTGAGTAAAAATTATTTGTAGGAACACACTAGATAGTTAACTATATCGTAATTCTCTTGAAATGTTTATCTTTAACTACAAGGATCATCAAAAATCCTTCCATACCTACTACAAATAAATATATTTCATATAGTTCACATAGCGTTAGTGATACCTTACGGAGCTATTGACTTATTTTAATATGGAGTTGCAGTTTGATGGAGCTAAGGACTATTAATATAGCACCTGTTAACTAAATTTAGGCATGATAAAATTACATTAATACCGATCCACAATAATATATATGTTACCTCCGTTGTATGATGTAAATTAGTTGAATCAGTAATCGACAAATATCAATCTATTGCACTTATAGCCTATTGAAGCAGATAATGAACTGTGGGAAGAATAGAACAAAATACCTAAAGATATCCAAATATACTGTACAACATTTTTTCAAGATTTGAAATATTTTCTTTTAAAATTCTTCTATAATTCATCCAGTTCACCCAAAAGTAGTAGTATTGAGTACTTCACTGTTTCTAACAGGTTATTTCTGCCTCACGTTTTTATTTATTTTTAATAACATTGGAATCTGTTGCTATTGCTGAAGCAGATAAGGAACAAAAGAGAAAGCGAAAGAAATAGATCTACAAATGTCCGAAAGACGGAAAATAGCAAAAAATCAGGGTCAAATCCTAATATTAGTTTCAGCTAGATACATGAAAATTTAGCCAATTTTACCTTGCTTATATAACTTTTTAGTTGTACATTATTTATTCAACTGCAGTAAATCTTTTTAATTGATGCATGTCGTATTCTATTTTGAAAATTCAGTTATATTTTCCAGTACTACTTTACATTTGGGAACTTCAGGTTGGTTGTCATTGTCATAATCCTTTATTTTGTTTAAAATAGCATTACTATATGCATGATATTTCCTTTATTGCATGCCCAAAATATACCTACCTATCATTTGGCATTCATATCCTTCCATTAAATCGGGTTCTCATGTTTATTGCATGCTTAAAATATAATACCTATCATTTGGCTTGCATATGTTTCCATCGAACTGGGTTCTCATGGTACTTAGTCATAATGTTGTGCTATTATTTTGGATGTTTGAATTACCATGAAAAATGTTTGATATTACTTTCACCAGTGGAGAAGATCATCATATACAATTTGTGATGGCTAATATCATAGCCATGATAAAGAACATGGGTGATATATTTAACAAAATACTATTTAAACTTTCATTTTAGTCTTAATTTCAAATGAAAAATGCACATTATAGTTCGAAAAACTTCAAACTTGGTAAAAAAATCATAACTTTTTTGCAATATATGCTTTTTTTTTCCACTCAAAACCTCATTGGTCTTTATTATGGCATTTAATTTTCATCTATTTTCTGAAAATTTTAATTTTCTATACTAATAGAAAACCTTATGTCCATTTACATAACATCAATGTTATGTTAGCATCGGTGGAAGACAAATTACCTTACTGATCAAATTTTCAAGCCAAATTCTCATCATGGAATAATTATTGTTTAGATAACTAATTGACTAACTATATATGCATACAACTACATACATGTGTGTGCGCGCGCGCTTCATGGTGTGCATTTTCATGTCCAAGCTGTTGAAGGAATAACTTGAGGTCACTTTTATAATTTGACCAGTATGTATTTATTTTTATTGTTTATTATAATGTAAAAATGATAGGTGCTTTTTTGTGGAGCTAACTTTGATTGGTTTGCACAGGTCGAATAACATAAGCCAGGTAGTTAATGTTAAAGGGAACCTCATTTAAACTTCCTCTTGAGCATATTTACACTATTTGTTTTAGAGCATGATTCTCTGATATTTACAACCTAAGCAAATAAGTGCAAAGGATTTTATCATAGCACATTGGAAATCTTATCTCAAAGCTTAATCATACTGTCACAACCGTTGATACATAGGTAACCTTACCATAGTTAGGTTTGGCCAACCTTTTCTTTATGATTTTATCTACAACTTTCTTAAACTATTATATGATCATCACTTTTTGATATATCATACATTTGAATTATGTATACCATAATAATCTCTACAATACTTTGATGCTGAGTTAGAAAATGGGATGCACTGAGATGGTGAGTCTGGCTGAAATCAAATCAAAAGATAAAACAGAAGATGAGACGAAGGAAAAGGGAATTGAATGGTACAAAAACATACCTAACGTGCAGTGCATTTTATGAGAGTGTACAACAGATTTGATTGCATCTTTGTTTAATCATTAATGTTTCTATGATATTTTTGGATCAAACCTTGCCTAAACAAAATGAAAAATTGTTGGCTTGGATATATTTTTGTACCATTAATTTTTAGTTCCATTATGGTGTTTGTTATAACTGCTTAATAAGTTACTGCATATTTATAGTTGATCACATTAAAAGTTTAATTAAACATCACAGTAATGGCATTATTATGGAAGTGCGGTGCTTGCAAACATTTATTTTTATTGCATTTAACTTTAGAGTTACAAGTATATTTTGTTGTTAATTGTTTTGAATTTTAATAGAAGTGTTATACTTTTAAGATGCCAAAATTTTAACCTATCATTGTAACATGCTACTTCGTAAGATGTCAGGTTTAAATGATGTGCTTCCCTTAAACTTTTGGGTAGGATATGACAAAGAGTACCACTAGGGCTGCAGATTGTTCCTGCTCGGATGATCACTGTTTTTCTCCTTCAATGATGATAATAAGGAAGGGGAAGTCAAAAAATCAATGAGAAACATGGGTATAGGAAACTCTTTGCACTTCGTATTAGAAGCATCCTTATGCTTATGATGTTCATGAGCCTAATTTTGGACATGCTATATAATGTAGTACATTTTGTGATTAGTTACATATGTGGGTTCAATTCTTTGATATGAAATCAAAAGATTGAAGTTTCGACAACACTGTGCTTTGTTTTATGTTATGAATTTGTATATTTTGAGGTAATGTTTTGTTCTTTATGTCATTGTTCAACCAATGTCTTAGAGCATCCAAACATTGCAACTGTAGAGTTAGATAATACCATGACATGGAAAAATTGACACTTTAAAATACTCCACTTGAGGAAAGGTACCCCAGGTTTTAGAAACTCGGATTAGATGGCTGATTCACTAGATGTTGTCATCTCCACCATATAAACCACCACTGGAAATCCTAAACTGAACACGTACTCACTTAAAATGAAAGTCTAGCATCTAAACTCTGATTGCCACTGCAAAAATAAGATACTATATGAACAATTATTACACTTTTTCAGTATGTTTGGTGGTTAGATGATCGATAACATATGTGGCCTTGCCTTCAATAAAATGTAATTTTTACCACTAATAATTTTTAAATATGTTCATTGACTAACCAAAGAAACTAATAACTAATCTTAGATATATGTCTAAGCATAGTCCTCCACGTTCTTGCTGGAAGTGAGACAGAAATTAAGCAAGTATTTCAATCCTTCTTGAAAGAATAGACAAAGAAAATGAGTGACAATTGCAACAATGAAATATTGACAAAAGAAACAAAAGGTAACTAGCATGTAGGTCAATAATAGTTATATAGTAACCACCAAATTGGTTGTAACGAAGAGAAGAAAACAATGTACTCATTGAAAACAATAGTATAAATGTTATGATAAATGAAGTCCAAATACCTTAGTGATTAAATCATCATCTATTCATCTGCCATTAAACTTCAATCTCAAGTTATTCGTTGATTTTCATTATTCATATTTTGAGTATTATACCGATTAATTGATTTATGTTTCTCTACTGTTGATATTGATTGATAATTTTGTTCATTTCTTAATTTAATTTTGGATTTATCTTGATGGATAACTTCTATTGTTTTATTTTTTATTGAAACTTCAACCATTCGTTAACTTATAGCGTATAAATTTGAAATGATTGCATTCTAAAATTTTTTAGCATACTTTTTTTGAAAATGATTGTTAACATACACATAAGTGTGTGCGTTGGAATTTGCTTTTCAGCGATGAATGCGATTTTGGATTGGTGAAAGATTCTTGATGGTCCACCTCTGTCATGAGTTGTTGCCCAAAATAATGTGAGGTAGCTACTTTTCTTATAAAGCAATAGAATGGATAGTCTTATACTTAGTAGATGTAATCATGTATGTATTGTTTGACGATGCTACCTCACTTACTCCGATGTTAATGTTCAAGTTTGCCCCCTTGCATTGTTGAGAATAAAGTGAAGTACAAAGGTTGCCCCGTTGCATTGTTGCTAATATTGACGTGCTAAACTACTGCCATTATAAAGCAACTGACCGCTGCTTTGCAGTATATTATGATTTTCTTATATTTAATTTTATTACTATATTTAGGATTATAGTGTATGTAAAATCCATTGTCAAATGCTTCAACAAACTTTAAGTTGTAACTAAAAAACCTTATCGACTCTTTTGGCCTATTCTATTATGTTATCTTCATTTTCCATTAGTGTATTTGTTTCAATGACAACTCTTTTTTGACAGTTACTGATAAAGGAGGTGAATGGGGGAATTGTTCTTGAAACTATTCTCGCCTTGAATCAAGCTTCAAGTATGTGCATGTTCATTTCTAAATATTACAGTAAAATTTTTACATCATGGTTCATACATGTAACTACCTGTCCTTATGAAAAAAATTATATCATATATACAACTTTGTAGGAGGTTGATGGTGTAAATGCAACATTGAAAACATTATGCTGCTACTGTTGATAAAATACATTTATTTGTTGCATTCAAGGTTAGTCATGGTTCATTCAATTTTATTTCTGTATCACACCATTTAGTTTTCATAATTTGGTTCGTTATTGATACACTAATAAGTTGTATGCAAATTTTTTGAGGGGAGAGAAACTAGAGGGATTTTTTTTGAAATTTCATGTGTAATTATGTGATTCAAAATTTTCAAACTTGAGTGGTTTTGATGTTTTTTCCACTGCTTTCCATTTTCTTCAATGAATTTTTTTAAGCTTTTATTACTCATTTTATATTTCATAGTTCTTATCTGTTTGTTTAGCTCTTCGTTTGCAACATTTTCATTAGATAGTGGCATAATTATTATGCATGTTTATAGTTGTCCAACTGTACATTGGTAAACAAATTCAGTTTTTGTGCTCACCCCTTATCTCATTTGTCTACTTTTCATTTTGCCACAACCGAACTCATAAATAAAATGATTAATTGATATTTATTACTCACTCAGGTACATGTATGAACTAAAGAAAGTAGCGCTGACTTGGATAGTTGACAATTTCTGAATATTTGACAGCTGGAAAAATACTTAGGAAAGTGTTACATTCTGATATCAACAGCATGGAGAAATGCTTTGGGGAGGCCTCACGGATGTAATAATTCACAAAAATCAGACCTATTGGACGAGTTTAAGATGCAAAAGGTTATAATCCTGTTTTTAGGGTGCATTCTCTTGGTAATTTAGAGTTGGATGAAGAATCATGCAGTGAAGTGGATACATCAATGCATGAATTTATTGAATTTTAATTACTTTATAGAAAGAAATTTTATTTATTTTGTTTGTTTGATATAATTCTTATTACCGAAGTTGTTGCTGTAAAAGAGAAGGAACTGTACTGTTATGTAATAAACTTTGGCGTGGAGCATTGAAATTTGGGTTTGGAGGTATTAAATATATGATAGAGAATGAATAAAGGTTGCTTTAAGCTTTCATGATTTCAAAGGTTTTTTGCCTTTATATGCCCATAATAGATGCCAATTTTGAATCTCATTAAGTTTGTAATATCAACAGAGCAGATATGCTCAATTCATCACAGATTGAAATGCTCAACCTTGGTATTTAGCAATCCGTAGCAGGTCATCACGTATGCAAACGCCTTTTTTCATTATTTACGGTGCAATTTTTTTAACATGCTGATGTTAATCTAACTTCGTAATGTTATTATTAAGTTTAAAAGATGGATGGGTCTCATTCCAAAATTCCACCCTGGATAAAGTTAGAGTTAAGGACGTTAACAAACTTGCACTTCACTATTTAAAAGTTTAAATAATTAATCGTTCATGTATTTAGATAATTTTTGCTCACATACCACATTAGCTAAAAGAGCATATGTGTGTAATCGTACAAGTATTATTTCCATTTCAGTAGTATAAAATAAACTAAAACAAAAGAATCGAATGATAAAACTATAAATACTTTAAAGTTATTGGTTCTATGAACGTTCTTCAGTTGTCTCAGTCTTCTCGGTCATTTCTTCAAGTTCAGTTTATGCTGGCAATGATATTGTCAAATCTACTTTCACGGGTGTAACTATAACTTCATGCACGTTGTGATTAAATGCAGGCCCCAGAACGTGCATATATACTCGTGTCTAATAAGGGAAATGTAATCATTGATGCATAAAGTAGAAGATATGCCAATTTAGGAGCAATGTTCCTAAAGTGGAAGAGGTTGGGGTATGTTGTTGGATATGACTTCAATCCTTATTGCGGGTTAGAAACAGAGACGTTAGCGAGCTTGATTATTAGATCTACTTTGATTAAGTGGATCGGTGCTAGTCAGAAGTAAGATGCTTGACTTGAAGAGATCATGGAAAAAATAGAAGGAGTAGAGTCTGAGGAGACGAAGCGGTATAGACTCGACCGAGATGGTTGGCTCCGGAAGGATGGAAGATTGTTTGTTCCTGATGTTGATGGACTACGAAACAAGGTGATATGAGAGTGTCATCATTCCATATTGACTATACATCTAAAGCGATTATAAGATGTACCGTGATATGAAGCAGACATATTATTGGAAGGGGATGAAGAAGGTTGTCGAGACACTGATCTCGAAGTGTATGAACAACCAGTTAGTGAAGGCAGAGCAAAGAAGCTAAGTGGGTTGATGCAACCACTTTAAAGTTCTTGAGTGGAAGTGGGAAAAAGTTTTGATGGAATTTATTGGCGGATTACCAAGACCAGAGCAGGGTACGACATCATTTAAGTCATAGTTAATAGGTTAACGAAGAGTGCTCGATTTATACACGTTAAGTCTAATAAAATGACACCCAAGCTGGCTGAGTTGTATGTGAAATGGGTAGTGCGACTCCATGATGTGCCAAAGAACATTATGAGTGACCAACACCCTTTATTCACTGGTTGGGTTTGGAAGAGCTTACAAGATGCGTTAGGGATAGAGCTACATCTCAGTATAGTGTATCACCTACAAACTAATGGGCATATCGAGTCATGTATTGGAAGATCTCTTACGAGCTTGCATTCTCAATTTCGGCTCGTGGGATGATCACTTGCATTTGGTGGAGTTCGCGTACAATAATAGCTATCAATCTGGTATCGGTATGGCACCGTACGAAGCATTGTATTGTCGACAGTGTAACGCTCCTTCATGTTGGTGGGAAGTGGAGAAACTGATACTTGGGCCAGATATGATCAGAGAGACCTCAGAGAAGATTGAGATCATTTGACAAAGAATGAAGGTTGTCCAAGATAGGTAGAAAAGCTAGGCTAATAAGTGACATCGAGATT
This sequence comes from Allium fistulosum, assembly GCA_030737815.1. Taxonomy (NCBI): domain Eukaryota; kingdom Viridiplantae; phylum Streptophyta; class Magnoliopsida; order Asparagales; family Amaryllidaceae; genus Allium; species Allium fistulosum. Next base: position 822,048,939 of record CM060908.1, on the reverse strand, counting down.
TAGAGATCTCTATCGATGATACAATGTTTGTGAAGATTTCTTCATTAAGAATGTTATTCGATTTGGTAGTAAGGGAAAGTTGGCACCGAGATTCGTATATCCTTTTCCAATAGTAGGAAGGATTGGGAACTTAGCATATAGGGTCGACACATCTCAAAAGATGGTGGGCGTGCACAACGTATCCCACATCTCTCATTTGCGGAAGTTTGTGCATGACTCAGGCACGATGATTGTAATGGATAAACTTGATGATATTGAGATTGAACCAGAATCTTCGAGACCTCGTATGCTACTTCGTATTGTCGGACGCGATATGAAACATCATAGGAGGAAGACGGTAAAGTTAATGAAGGTTCAATAGGGTGAATGTCATTGCATGTGGGAAACTAAGGAGAGTATGAGGGCTGCATATCCAGAGCTCTTTGCATGGTAAAGCATGTTGTTTATTGTATTTACTCCTACTTTCGATATCATATAGGATAGTTTATTATCTCGCATGCTATGATAGACTTATCTATACTATTAATTGCATAGCTGCTTGTTTGATATATTTGATGGTTGCATATGATTGTTAGGATGCAGGATAACTATGGTTGACTATTCTTTGATTTATTTGGGAATTAACGATCCATATTTTAGGTATCGGAGGATCATAAAATATTATTGTTTAATTCATACGAGGTCGTATGACTCTAAAACTTTGGAAAATGGTTACTAGGGACATTTTCCATCTTTAGAATCTTTATCAGACATTTTAGACTCGAAAATTCTTATAAGGCCTATAAATTTTGATAAGGATTAAATTAGGGTCTGAAAACAAATTCCATTTGAGCGGGCTTGTGGTTTCTCTTTCCGTGGAGTGGTTATAGTAGGAAAACGGACTTACTATTTAGGACATGTGGCCATTTTAAATTATGTTTGCTATTGGATATATTAGTGGGCAATTAACATAAGCCTACACTTAGGCCCACTAAGTAATTTTGGGAATTGTGCCTAATCGGGGGAGATTGGATAGATCTAAATCATTTCCCTCTTTCCCAAAACAATTTCTAACCTCCATTAACCCTTAATTCATCAAAAAGCCTCTTTTTTTATCGATCTTAATCAAATCCATCATTAAATGGGTAATTATCAAAGAGGATCACAGATTCATCATTTGGTGCTTGGAAATTCATGCTTTGGCTATTCATATCAAATTCGGGGATCTAAAGTGGTAATTTAGATATTTGGTAACTGACTCTTGATCTCTCTACTTTATGCATGTCCATATAATTAAAATAAGTGTTTTTAACATGATTTTGATGTTAAAATATTTTCTACCTTTAATTACATCTTTAAAAATGATAATGGTCTAAAGTTAAATGATTGGAATTGATTTCAAATGGTCTTACAACCTCTATTGAACCATATTTTCATGTTAGTGAAAAGTTAGATTTAGACTAGAATTTGCATGTTAATATTTTTTGAATTGCTTGTGTTAGTACTTTAGGTCTTGGTTTTGATGATAACAATTATAGAACATTATATAAAATATAGATACTAATGTTTTATCAATATACATATAGTGTATAATGTAGGATATTAGACAGGTGTTGATTAAGAAGACTATACAGTATCAAGAGTAGATTCAAGATGATGATAATTGAAGAGCCATGAGTATTGAAGAGTTCAAGATTTCAAGATATTCCAGATAAGTTATAGAATCATAGAATTTTTGTTAAAACACTGATAGCACTTTCTTGATCTCTCCCTCTATTTCAAATAAGTTTTAAATATTTTTCAAATATCCTCTTTTTCAAAATAATCATTTCAAACATCTATTCAAAATATTTCTCAAAATAATTTCTTAACCTTTTGTGCCTACAAAGATATTATTTTAAGTTTTTAAGTATTTTTTAATCTATTATATTTTTTGGTATTTTAATTTATATCTTCCTTATGTTTATTTTTGATATTTATATTTTGATTTTAGTCATTTACTTATAATTTATAACTATATTGATTTTATATTGAATACTCTTATTAAATCTTTCAAAATTACTTTATAAAGTTTTATTAAGTTATATTTTGATTAAAATATGTATAAACTATATTTAAATAATTCTACAAAGTATCAAATTATTTTAAAGAGCAACGTTATGGGAAACCAAGTAAACAAGTCAAGTCAACAAGTCCAGTGCCTATCCTAGGTTTAGATATCCCATATGTTTCATAAGTCAACTCATAAGTTAAGTCCGATCATAACTCATAAGTCCAGTCAAGTCCGGGTGGTGCCTTTAGTTACCTAATGCCAGGTTCAAGTCCAGCAGCAAAGAAAGATTCTCTAGCATCCTGGTCAAAATAATATTTTTAAAGTGCTTTCAATGTTGTGAAGGATATGCCGGCATATCCAATTCCTATATGTCGACATAGTGGCCATAATTTTCCAAATTTAAATTTGAATGGAAGTGTTTTTTCGTCGTATCTCTTCGCGAATGGACATGATTTGTTGTTTCCCTATATAAACCAGACTTCCAAACGAATTTTTAACCATTACTTTATTATTCATCTCTTCTCCTACCACTCTCTTATTTTCTAAATCAAAATATACCCAAACTCTACCGAAATTCAACCAGAATCAAATTCAATCATCACTAGTTTGATTCTCATTCATCCACTCTCTAATTTCTCTCATCTCTCCCACTCAAACCAAGATCAAAGTGCTATTCAAGAGTTATAGGATCAATTGTAATCTAGATCGAAGATCCGAGTCTGTAAAACTCTATCAAATCATACTCTATACTTGTGGGTGTGATAGGTCGTAAAATCAACCGGGTATGCTTAGTAGCCTGTAAATCTAGTGGGTGTGCTTGTAGCCGGGAAATCAAGTGGCTCTACCAGAGGTCGGGATTCTGGAGGGTGTGTCTCGTAGCCTTGAAATTGAGATCATATTTTCATTTACTAGTTGAAAAGAAATTCATACAAGGAATTGTGTGAGACTGGATGTAGGGTAACTCCGAACCGGTATAAAATCATGGCATATTCTTTCTTTTTTACTTTTACTACATTTACTTTTATCTGCACTTTGATTATGGATTGTTTCTATGATTATTAATTACATCATTCCAAGTAGAATCTTAAAGAATTTAAAAAATATTCATATAATCAATTAAACACTATTCACCCTCCTCTAGTGTTTTTTAGCCTTAAGATCCCTATTCCACTGACTTACAGCTTGTATATGTTTGATTTTTTTTTTTTGAAAGAATTTCAAACTTTATTGATTATAAAGAAACATTATAACAAACAAAGGGTATGGCCCATACAATACAACTAGGCCCAAAACAGCCCGTATAATTAATGAAAATAAACCGACCCAGAACAAACTCCCTCAAACAGCGGGTTGACCTATTTCTTAGAAAAATCATGGCGGCTCAAAGGTGAGACGATCAGTAGAAACTTCTCCTCCATTCTGAGTGCTATCTCTATCGGTGCTAGAGGGCTCTCCAGCTCTTGCGTCTTCTGCTCTTCCTCTGACAGTCATGTACCTTGAAGATGTTACGGCGTTGGGTGAGTCAAGGGTTGTTGAACAGGTATGGTTAAAGGTTTGGGGTTGGTTTTCTCGATTACGAAGAGGTATATCCCACCTTTCCATAATTTCTTCTATGTTGTTCGTTCCAGTGCTATCAAATTTAGATCTAAAACAGATCAAGTCTTTGACTTGCTTTTTGATGTTCCGGCAAACTGCAAATTTGTCAATCACTTCATTATTGAAAATTTTTCCATTTCTGCATTTCCATATAAACCATATCGAAGAGGATAACGCAGCAGTTATGACATCTTTGATAATACCATTGGATTTATGTCTTAAGGAAATGTAATGCATAGCACCAGTAAGAGTTGGGATGGTATGAATTGGTGTAATAGGGTCTCCGATCATTGTTCTATTCCATTTCCAAAATAGTTAGAAAATTCACATTCAAAGAATAAGTGTTTCGTAGTCTCTGAATATTTATTGCATAGCACACATAAATCATCTGAAGTGATGCCTTGAATGCAAAGTTTATCTTTAGTAGGCAAGTAATTGTGAAAAGCTCTATAAAGACATACATTCATTTTTGGCAAAGAAATGTTGTTCCAAATAATGTGATGAACATTGCAAGGCTGTTGGGGGGTTCTGATAAAATTCCAGACATCTTGGAAATGAAAAATTCCTTTTTTGTTGACAGAACAACTCCAATAGTCTGCTGACCTATTGCTATGAATCTTAATTTGCTTTATTTCTTCACTAATATTCCTTAAGTAGGAAATGTTGTCAGGATTCCAGGTTTGATTAAACAAAATCATCTCCACTTTTTGGCTATGGCCTCTAGTATATGATAATGTGTCATATCCTAGTTTTTCTAATAACGTAGAGCCATTGACCCATGGTGCAAACCATAAGCTAGTAGATTTACCATCCACTATTTTCCTGTCTATCAATCTCTGGGCATTTTTCCTGTGATAAATCATCTTTTTCCAAGTACATGAATGATTATTATTCACATTCGATTCCCATAGAGTCTCATTGTGTGCATACTTGTTGTTTAACCATTTAGCACTGAAAGAAGAGTTATTAAGAGTATCCCATATCCTTTTGATGCAGTAAGTAGTGTTGATGTCTGAAAGTTTTTTAAGACCCATACCACCCTCATCTTTCAGATTTGTAATAGTGTCCCAAGGTATTTTACTTTTCTTCCCCTTCCAAATGAATTTTTTACAGATTTGATTGATTTTGTGAATGGTCAAACTAGGCAGCATAAAACATTGCATCCAAAAACACACCATTGGGTATATTACTGATTTAATTAGCTCTAATCTGCCTGGTAAAGTAAGAAATTTGCTTTCCCAACCCTTCACTTTTTTAAGTATTTTATCCAGTAGCTGCTTGCAATTTCCTTGTTTGATATATGTGACAGATAATGGCAGACCCAAGTATCTAACTGGTAATAAACCCTCATTGATACCAAGTATGTTTAGAATTTGCTCCTTATTATTGCAGTGTTTATTAAAAAAGACTTGGGTTTTCATGCTGTTCATTTCTAACCCTGTGACATGTTTCAGTTTCCTAAAACAGTTCCTCACTGATTTGGCTCCTTTATCAGTAGCTTGAGCAAATACTAATAGGTCATCAGCATATAATAAGTGGGTAATACTTGGGTTATTTTTGACAATAGGCTCAATTTTGCCCTTATTTTCTTTCAGATCCATGAGTAAAGTGAAATATTCCATACAAATTGTAAATAAATAAGGGGAAAGAGGGTCACCTTGTCTTAAACCATTAGAGCTATTGAAGTATCCTTTATGATATCCATTAATAGCAATTGAAAAACTTGGTGTTGATATAAGCTCTTTTATTAATTTTATCCATTTGAAAGGGAAGTCCATAGCTCTCATCATATGAATGATAAATTCCCTGTTAACCGAATCATATGCCTTCCTGAGATCCACTTTTATGCACATTTTATTGCTGCCAATTTTGTTGAAGTTTCTAATGTGTTCATGAGCAATAATAATACCATCATTTATGTGTCTGCCCGGTAGAAAAGCTGTTTGGTTTTCTGAAATTAGTTCCCCAAGTACATATTTCATTCTTTCACACAGAGCTTTAGAGATGATTTTGAATAGCATATTGCAACATGCTATGGGTCTGTAGTCTGCCATTGATTCAGGTTTAGGAACCTTTGGGATGAGAGAAATAATTGTATGATTTATTTCTCTAACAATTCTGCCATTATCGAAAGATGATTGTACTGCATTGACAATTGAATATTTTAAATCCTCCCAGTGCATTTTGTAGAATTTAGAATTAAACCCATCAGGACCCGGGGCAGTGTCATTATGGACACTAAACACCGCTTTCTTAACCTCTTCAACAGTAAATTCAGCATTTAGATAATTCTTCCCCCAATCATTTATCTTCTTCTTTGGGATAATATTTGGGAAAGAGCTGGATAAGCCTTCTTTATTGTATAATGTAGTGAAATAGTTGACTGCATCATTTTCCATCTCTTTTTGAGTCTTAACCAAGTTACCCTTTTCATTAAGCACATTCTGAAAGTTGTTCAAAAATTTCCTGGTTGTTTGCTTTGCATAGAAAAATTTTGAGCAACTGTCATCCCATTTGAGCCATTTACATTTTGTTTTCTGCTTGATGTCCATTGATAATAAATCCATGCATTTAATTAATTTAGCTTGGGCATTGTCCAGAATTTGAGCATTAAGAGTAGTATGGTTTATCTCCAATTCAAGTAAAGCTGCATTAACTTCCTTCTTGCACTTATCTACTTGCTGTTTTAGATTGTTTACCCCAAAGCTCCATTCCTTCAGAGCTTTTTTGGTTCTCTTTTGCATTTGAATAAGATTATACAATTGATTACCTCCAGAGACTTGAAAAGCTTGTTGAACCACTTTTAGATAACCTACACATTTAGACCAGTGGTTCATAAACTTAAATGGCTTAGGCCCAGAGAATTCCTGCACTTTATTAAAATGAAATAAGATAGGTACATGGTCACTAGATGATAATTCTAGAAATTGAGCATGGGAATGTGTATAGACTTCCATCCATTCAATATTACAAAACAACCTATCTATTCTGGTTGCTATGTTTCTATCCGGACCTGATCTCCAAGAGTAGTGAACTCCTGTAATATTCACTTCATTAATACCAGAGGATAGAACAAAATTATTTAACTCTTGAACCTGTTTAAGAGTAATACCCCTTCCTCCCTTTTTCTCATTTATGTATCGAATGCAATTGAAGTCTCCTATCAAACACCATGGGATATTAAACGTATTAGCTTCTGTGATAAGTTTTCTCCACAATGGTACTCTATCTGCTTCAACATTTAAAGCATAAATGACAGTAATGATGCATTGAGCCCCTGCGACATTATTGAACATACAAGTGATATGCTGTTTACTAGCTGAAATGACATAACTCTTCCAATACTCTGTATTTATCATAATCAATATTCTGCATTTATGATGGAATTCAAGATTGTTGAAACAGCACCATTGTTTACCCCAAGATTCTATGAAATTTTGCAGTTTATTTGTTCTTAATTTATTCTCCACCAGGCAGAAAATAGAAGGTTTGTGCATGTCTATCATATTTTTCACCTGTAGTACCCGAGAGGCCTTATTAAGGCCTCGCACATTCCAGCATAAGACTGACATTACTTGGGGTTGGTTTGACTCCTAGTTCTCACTGTGGGAGTCACACCGTCTATTGTAGCCTTGTTTTTCTTTCTATCATTCTGTGTTTTATAACTCACTACTGCCATAATTCTGTCAAATTCAGGATTTGGAGAGGTTAAATCTTTAGGGATAACAGAGGATGGGGTATTAGGAGAAGGGTATATGGGATTGGTACATGACTGGACCTGAGGAAGAGAATCAGCCGGCAAGTCTGTCGAGTCCGTAAGCACCTGTTTAGAGATTAACACATCAGTTGTTAGAGAAGTATCATGTAAATTATGAGAATAAAGGACAGTATGGGAAGGATTAATATCATTATGATGTAAAGACTCCCTTCGATGATCAATCTCCGATGATGAATGAGAGACTGAGGCTTCGGTCAATGACGTCAACACTAAAGGATCAGAAGGCTGAATGCTTGATGAAGATCCATCATGGTAGCTTACAATCTGAGTGGAATAAGGTACTGACTCAGTTTGCTTCCGTATAATTGTGGCAGTCTTACTGTGATGAGAATCATCTTCAGATAATGCACATCTATCAATCGCAGTTGAAGGCGAGGCTGCAATTATGCCGAACGAACTGATGTTGCTGTCTTGATTCATCTCAGAAGTGTCTATCATATGTTCTGATGGAGATGGCAAGTTAACCTTGCACTGGTCATTTATATTTATTTCTTTACCCTTCCCTGTAGTATCAGTTGCATTAATATCCTTATTTTCATTTTCTTGCAATGTTGTAAACACAGTACCCTCACTGTTCACAAAAATAGTACTCTGCATGTTAGCTTCTGCTATGCTCTGATTTGTATTTTTATCATTATTTTCTATCTGCATAGTACTTATCTTTTTAGGTTGCCATTTCTGCACAAAGTTAATAGGACATTCCTCTTTAGTATGACCGAAACACACACAGTTTTTGCACACTGGTGGAATATATTCATACTCCACACTTTGAGTCACAAAGTCACCCCCTGGAACTTTTATTTGAACTGTCTCATCAAATTCAAAATCTGCTTCAACCTCAATAAGAATTCTGGCATACGCTAAACGACTTCTGTTCTTGGTGTGTGCATCCATATCAATAGGATTCCCAATCGTACTCGCTATTTTACATAGCGAAACATGATTCCAATACGCAAAGTTCAAATTAGGGAGTCTCACCCAAATTGGAATCGTGAGCAATAGATCTCTTTCATATTTAATCGATTGATTTATATATGTATAACATGTATGCTTGGATGAATTGTTTTAGTATGGTTTGCTAGTGTTTTAGTGAAGTTGGGAAAAGTGATCATCGATTTGGGCAAAACGAAGGCAAAAGTGAACGAAATTGGATGAAACTTGGAGAGGCTCTAGAAGAAGGGAAGTGCAAAATCCAAAAATCAATGCCTTGCATCAATGCCGGACTTTTGGATACCACAAAAGATGACTTGTCGGGAAAAGAAAGAAAGAAGAAGAAATAAAACATTACACTAGGGTACAATGACACAATATCACATCAAAATGATACATGTAATATACTGAATATACATGGACTGAATATGATTAACAATAAATAAGAGACTACACTAGCGGAAGTAACTGATAAATAAATATCACTACAGAGAGTCAGAATAACAAATCTGATATAATAAGTCTTATATACAAATAACATCCATCAAGTATTAATATAATAACAAGTAGATAAATATCCAAGTATCGTCTTCATCTCCAAAGCTCCAACTGCACCACATTTATAGCGCATCCCTAAAAGCAACCGACTCCTAAACTACTTAGTCGAGTACTCAAGAGTTGTCATGACATAAATAGAGAAAAACAAAACGTAGTCATACAAAAAGCCTGGTGTGAAGGGAACTATCTCAAATCACTATATATCAAAACCATATACATATAGAACATGAACTACCAAGGCACGTTCGGTCCTCTCCACAAACGCGGCTCAAGGGTAATCTGGACAGTGCATACAAAAGTAAAGTAAACTTATCCAAAAGATAGGAAATCATACCATAACCTGACCTTCTCCAGTAATCAACGAGCTAGCATAACTAATATAATGCGGCCGCTGCATAACAATATACCATGATACAGGTAAGCCAACATCCCAAGGTAGGGTAATCACAATATAAGTCTATTACAAAGTACACAATAATAATAGTAACAATAATAACATCATCCAACTAATTACACACACAACATAGCAATGAGAAACTAGCAAAGAATACAAATTGATACTCGTTATTACCGACGAATGGAGTTCGCGGTAGTCTTGTGCCCAAGATAAATAGAGTTAGTACCTCAGTATACCATAGACCCCGAGTCGCATCCAGTGTGGTCGAACTCGTATTGGTCTCACTGCAACCCTAAAGTAAGCATAGGAGATATATAACCTACTCTATATACCTAAAACTTGAGTCTACGTTAGACATCGATCGTAATCCAATGATTCCTATTGAGGGTTTAAAATAAGTAGAGGCAGTACCTCAGTGTATCATTTATCCCGAGCCACATCCTAAGTGACATAGGTCTCGTGTAGATCTCACTATACCCCTCAATGAGCATAAGTGATATATGATCTACTCTATTTACTTGAAATCTATGTGGATCTCATCGTACCCCTCAGTGAGCATAAGCGACATATGATCCACTCGTTGATGATCATCATCATCTCCCTCTCGGCCATCATGGATTTCTTAATAAACTCACTTAACGTCTCTATAAAAGAGAATGACAGTGTATCCCGTATAATATGATATCGGGACCACGAAGGAACACCGATGCCGTAAAGATATATATCAAATATAACATCATGTAATCAAATATGTCTATCCCAAGGTCAAAGCCAAGGGGCACGAACTAACTTCGCTCAATTGTATACGCTCACCAAATGTAACCATGCAACCAAATCACTGCATTAATACCGTATCCAATTATTATTGATCGCACACATATCAATATACATTGCACCCGAATCCCGAGCTTCGCCTTGCATTCCACTTTCTTGAGTAGTCTGAAGCCTTCTTGAAGTTGTGCCGAAGCCTCGCGTCGCTCTACATCTGGTCCGGGGAGAATCCCCGGTTGAATTGCCCCATGCTTGGGCTTTACTCCCCAGGCAAGTGCATCATTGGTCGACCGGTAGCTGCCTTTCCTTGGCAGTAAAGCCTAGGCAGGAAGCTGCTAAGTCGTCGATTTAAGTCCCGTCTTCTCCATCGCTTCGCCCGATGAGTCGCCTTTCTAGTAGTCTGCCTTTGCCGCATCGAACCTCTTTTAGAGTTCATTGGAAGTGGTCTCTTAAGTATCTAGAAATCGATTTCGATACAGAAAACCACTCTTTTACGCATAGAGTTCCATGGGGCAACTTTTTAGACCCGATCTCCTCCAACACGCCAAATTGAACTCAACCGATCAACTTGCTACATGAGATGCCTATGCGTATGCCAATACACTTATTTGTGTACAATAATACACACACACATAAACAAACTCATTTACAAAACACAATTTATGTTTCAGGCTTCACTGGACCGACCACTCGACCCAATATTCTCTTTCGCAGCTCAGCGCACCCGATAGTCGCTATGGCTACATGAGGTTGCTCGTAGCGTATTTATATACACGTATGGATATTCCCACACACATATATAGCTAATCACACAAATAAACAGTGATCATCAACAATCCTAACTATTTAACAATTCTAGCAACAATACTTGAATTGTATTGATTATTATATAACTACAAATACATGTATTTGTATACTTACCCATGTACATATACATACACTTATATTTAAATAACAGTTTGATTATTAAATAATCAAACCTAACTTTTATTTATCAAATATTTTCTATAAGATTTCAATGTCCTTTTCTAATATTTTATTAAATCATTCCATTCTTTTATAAAATGCTAAACCAACTTATAAATCATTTTAAGCTCTTATAACACTTAATTCCTTCATCAAGAGTTAATATTCATCTTATAATTATTTTATATAACCTTATAACCACTTTATAAAATAATTCCTTCTTATTGTTTATAAAATCTCATACTTTCATAAAATACTTCCTTTATATTATTTTATAAAATCTCATACTTTTATAAAATATCTTTTATACTATTTTATAAAATCACATTCTATTTATAAAATATATCATTATTATTTTATAAAATCTCATTCCATTTTATAAAATATATCATTATCATTTTATAAAATTTCATTCTACTTTATAAATATATAATCATCACTATTTTATAAAATATCATTCTGTTTTATAAATTATTTCTTTCAATTATAAATTTTTTTCATTACTTAAATAATATTTATAAGTACCAATTAAGCTCGTTAAGCCTCTAATCACATTGATAAAAAGTGTAAATCTCATAACTCGCTTAATTAGCTTACTATCTTCATTTTGTAAAATATTCCTTTGTTTTATAAAATGATTACTTCTTGAAAATAATGTTACAAATGCTAATTAAGCTTCATTTTGCCTTTGATCACTTTAATAATAAGTGTAGAGCTCCTAACTCACTTACTTAGCATACTAGCTTATCTTACATCAATTCAAATAATTTAATTAATATTTTCTAATAACATGTACGTCATTATATTACTTAATTAATCTCAAATCAAACCAAACTTCACACATAATCATGCAATTAACCCCAAACCCAAATCATAGGCTTAATAACTTTCCCAAACATCATGATTTAGGTTTTACACAAATAATTAGCTAATGGGTCATGTTTATAACATGAATACAACCATAAACCATAACATGAGATTCTCCAAATCACATCAAATGACCTCCTAATCATTACTAAAAATATATATGAGGTTTACCAAGTAAATTAAGTAGGAGAATCTCCCACTCATCTCTTCTTCTCCAAATTAAGCCCAAAAAAGCCAAAACCCATCATTTTGCTCTCTTGAAAGTTGAGACCTCTTCATCCAAAATATGATTCAAGCCAATTCCTTCATGGGTTTCAAAGGGAATGAGAAGAGAGGAATTATGATGATTTTTATTTGAATTTAGGAATTTATTTGAGAGGGGTTAAGGCTTGGAGATTAAGAGATGATTAAGAGGAGATTAGTAGAAGATTAGGAAAAGGAAATGAAAGTGAATAAGAGATTGAAATGAAAGTGGGAAGGGGTTAGCTACTTGTAAGCTAACTTATAGGCTAGGCCCAAATTCATTTATTTCTTCAAAAGTCACTATTCATCTTCGAAATTCATCGACTCCAAACATAATCAATTTTATACTCATTTTCCCATAATGGAAAAGCGATCTCAACTACGGGTGCCTCGGGAGCCAATTCATCTGTATTTGAAAAATTTAGTATAACGGGTGTTCTATCAATTAACGATTAAATATTTAAATAAATCATTTAAATATTAAGTCGTTAAAATTTTGGGTTGTTACATTCTCACCTCCTTAAAAGAATTTCATCTCGGAAATCCATATAAGTACAAGAAAGTAACAAGACTAACCAAAAATTCTCAAGTCTAAACCTTAGAAAATTCCGATAGTACTTACCTTAAACAACAAACATTGCGGAAACTCCCGAATTAAAGCACACCGCACATCTAGGAAATATATGGCAATCTACATTCTTCCACATTTCCTAGAGATACAAACCTCTTTTTAAGAAAGTTTCTCACCATTTAAATGCAAATTTCAACAAATAAGCATTTAATTAGCCATGCTTCAACTCTAAAATACCTACTTATACTATATAAAGAGGATTATGCACCAATTTATAGAAACACACAATCAAAACATGTATAATTTTAGTATACCAGCCGATACTATCATAGCATTACATGACTAAAAATTGGAGAGTAAGCTCAAACTAGTCGATATCTAAGTATACCGTAAACTCCGAGTTACATCAAAATGTAATCGACTCATATAGATCTCACCTTGGCCTTTAAAATTGCCTTGGGTGACATGTGATCTATCCTAAAATAGCTTCCCTATCTCTTTCCGAATATGCTATAATAGGTAATTATAACTGGTATATAAGCAACCAAACACACAAAAAAAGCAACAACAAATAACAACAATCAACAAAATTCAATCAACAATCAATCAAAAGCAACATAAGCAACAATAATCAACAATAACCAATCAATTAAGCAAGCCACAATAAGAAATCAATAAGTAATGACAACCAAAATCAAACAACAACAAAAAACAACGAGCAACGACAAGCGACAACAAGAAACAATCAATAAATAAAAATCAATCAACAGTTGACCAAAAAGCAACATGAGCAATAAATCCAACAATCAATCAACACCCTATAGCAACAATCAATCATCAGGAAACAACAAACAACAACAAACAATAGCAAGTGACAATAAACAACCACAATCAACAAAAAACAATAACCCACAAGTATACAAACCAACAAAATACGCTAAAGAGTTTATACCGACACACACGGTGACAAACATAGTAGAAGTGTGCATGTCAAATGTAACGCCCCACTCCGAGACCCATTATAACAAAGAGTATTACGGAGTAATACCGTCTGCTGGAACGGAGAATAGAGTATAATGGAAGCGACCATATGTAATCAAGCTATAACTATCTACTGAATACGTCGAAATGTGGTATCGCTTTTTTTTTCAAGTGGTTCGACATATCCAATAGATATTTATAACGAAATTACAATGGCTAAGGAAAATAGGTTCAAAACAAACATAATACTAAATGATAACATCATCATCACAGAACAGTCACAGAACATAGGTACAATATATCGTCAATATAGATCCAAATATCAAAAAGGTGGGTACAAAGCCACCGCTCACACAAGTGTGTCAAAGATATGTACATAAGAGACTGAATAATCAGAGTATCAAAATAGTCGACAAATATAAAGAGCTATCTATCAGCATAGCAGATAATGTCCAAGTGGAAGCATAGAAAGCTAAGTCCAGAGACCTAACCTGAAATAACTCGGTCTGACCCGAGCGAAAAACACTCGGGTCAGGCTAGCCAAACAATCAGTTAATAAACTGAGATAAACATGATAGATAATGAGGCGATATATAACATAGTACTATAGACCACAAACTCTCACATAGAGAAGAAATAAACATCTAAGTAGAGATGTATAGCAAGCCTTGTATCATTGGCATAACATAGTCACAAATGTCAAAACAAAACATCTAAGTAGAGATGTATAATAAGCCTCATATCATCGACATAACATAGTCACAAATGTCAAAACAAAACATCTAAGTAGAGATGTATAATAAGCCTCATATCATCGGCATAACGTAAGCACAAATGCCAAAACATAAACATCTAAGTAGAGATGTCAAAAACGATACATCTAAGTAGAGATGTATAACATGCCATCTAAGTAGAGATGCCAAACACGATACATCTATGTAGAGATGTATAACGACCATCTATGTAGAGATGCCAAAAACGATACATCTAAGTAGAGATGTATAACGGCCATCTAAGTAGAGATGCCAAAATGATACCTCTAAGGGAGATAGTCCGAAGACACTATCCCAAAGGTAATAAAAGGAACGTGTCACGAACTTTTAGCAAGGAACCCGTAAAGTGTTAACATGAGTCCCATACCCCACGTTCGCACTAAATGGTTTACTAACCAATAGTAAGCTTCCACACTCAAAGCAGTAAAAAGTTAACCTCATGTCATCGATAAACTAGGCCGAAAGGCCAAAACGATCAATCGAATAGGTCTGGGATTAACCGGAAAGGAAATACACATGGTTTTATAGGCCGGAGTTTTTCCCAACCGTTTAAGCACTTTTCCACTTCGCTCGAAGTGCTAAAGTGTGAGTGTGGGATTTAATTATAGAAAATAATTACAGAAAACAGATTTATAATTGGTTTGAAATCACTTTAAAACGGCCTTTGAAAACTCTCATATTATGGAGTAATTAATTTAATAACTAAAATAATATTATATAATAATTTCGAAAGCCATTTTGGAGTGAAAAATCCTTTTAAAACCTTTTTATAAGGCCCGTGTACGAAATCCAGAGACAAATCTCAAAGAAATCGATAAAACCAGAAAATCAATGAAAATATTCTAAGTGTTGGAAAATAGTCCAAAACTGACGCGAACCCAAGTTCGGAAAATTGTTCGGACCAGCAAACTGAATCCGAATGGTATGTAAATTAGTAGGAACGTAGTTCGACATTCCTACTTCAGAACGCAAAAAGAATTACTCGATTCCGACTTGAAACAAAGTCGCAGCGACGCTCCAAAGTCGGACCCGGAAACAGTGAATACACTGTTTCAGGCTGAGATCCGGGTCCCTCTTCGACTGCAATTTCTAAGAGTCAAATTAACTCGGATACTAACCAAACTTTCTGGAGATGGAGTTCGGAACTCCAGCTTTCCAACGAGTTCGAAAACGTTGGATTCCAACCACGGATGTGACCGTGGTAGTGTCACAAAGTTTCAGTTTCAAAACTGGAAACAGGGAGTAAGAAATCGATAAAACCAAAAAATCACTGAAAATATTCTTAAGTGTTGGAAAATAGTCCAAAACTGACACGAACCCAAGTTCGGAAAATTATTCGGACCAGCAGGCTGAATTCGAATGGCATGAAAATTGGTAAGAACATAGTCCGACATTCCTACTTCAGAACGCAAAAGGAATTACTTGATTCCGACTTGAAACGAAGTCGCAGCGACGCTCCAAAGTCGGACCCGGAAACAGTGAATACACTGTTTCAGGCTGAGATCCAGGTCCCTCTTCGACAGCAATTTCGAAGAGTCAAATGAACTCGGATACTAATCAAACTTTCTGGAGATGGATTTCGGAACTCCAGCTTTCCAACAAGTCCGAAAACGTTGAAATCCGACAAAGGACGAGCCCGGGATGATATCGCAAAGTCGGGGTTCTATACTGAAAACAACGGGAGAAAAGAGACTAAGGCCTATAGTTATGCACTAACAGACAAAAGATGAAAAACCACAATTTTGGCATAGTAAACTTCCAATTCTGACAAAATGAATAAAATAAAAGTTGTAGCTTAGTTTCTAAGCTTTCCGGAATGACCAAGATCGTCAAATTCCGATCGGGGATGAAATTTTATGACTAAAACAATTCTCAGATCTAAATTTTATATCACTATCAATGTGCTCTCGGGACAGTAGTAAGAATGCACAGTTTTGACCAAATTAACTTCGAAATTTCATGAAACTCAAAACATGAAAGTTTTAGCCCTAAATCTACGCTTTCCATAACATCGAAATTATTAGATTTTGATGAGAAACAAGTAACTTATGGCCAAATCAATTTCAGGTTTTTATTTTATCAACCCTGTAGTTTGTTGTCAAGTCAGCGACAAACAAACATGATTTCGACCATTCAAACCACAAAATTAGGCAAAGATCAAAACATAAAAGTTATAGCCTACAGAATAAGTTTTCCAGAACATCAAGAAAATCTTAATTCCGATTTAAGATGAATGAGATATGCCTAATTTACTAACAACAATAAACTAATTATAATTTCAGCTAGCATATATTACCTCTTTCCCAAGCAATGAAAAGAAGATCAAAGAGTTTTACAATCTAAATGCACAAAAAAAAGAGGATTACAAAATAATTTCAGAAATTAAACAATGGATTAGAGGTGGGTTTTGTGATTGCTATTACCTTCAAATGATTAGATTAAAACCCTTTTGACTTTGATGAAGATTAATGAAGCTTTGCTCTAGGTTTGGAGGCCATTATTTAGTGTTTTGCTCTAGGGTTTAAGGGGTTATGGAATGAGATGTTGGCTGAAACAAATGGGTAAAAGATGGTTTATAGGCTAATGGAAGTGGGTTAGTGGGCCTAATACCCATTAGGACTTGGAATATGTTCCATATCTCAAGTTAGCTAATTTCTCTAAGTACAAACTACACATTATTTACCCATAAAATTTTAAAATATGTTACCAAAATAATTTAGCTATAGTTATAAAATTTTACATCACAATATTTTCCAACTTACAATTTAACCCCTATTTATTCCAAAACACATTTTAGTCAAAATTGCCCAAAATCACCGTTTTGCAATTTAATTGTATATTAAATTCCCAATTCAAATATTGCACTATTTTACACATATAAAATTTTGCAATATTATAAATTTCCATTTACCCTAATTAATTTCCATTAAATTCTCCATTTTACACTTAGGCCCAAAATATTAATTTATTCAAAATAACTAACTTTTGAACAAATTAATCACATAAAAAAAATCATTAATAGCTCCAATTAAAATCAAAATCCCAATTTTAATTTATTATTTGGTAACCGCAATCACTGGTTGTTACAGACTCCCCCCTTAAGAAAATTGCGTCCTCGCAATTCCCTATCATGGAAGTTATCTATAACATCTAATCCTCAAAATAAATCAAACGAAGATGAAGTAAAAATACTCACCAACAACAGATGAAGATAGAAAACCGGGATAAGTACGCTCGATAAACTCTCTGGTCTCCTAAGTGCAGTCCTTAGGATTAGACGACCATTGAATCTTCACGAGCGGGACCTCTTTGTTTCGAAGGCGTCTAACCTCCGAATCAAGCACACGAAGAGGTTGCTGCTCAATAGATAAATCAGGAGAAATCTCTAAATCCGGTATAATAAGTGGATCAATAACAGAATCAGGATCGCGAACACACTTGCGAAGCTGAGAAACATGGAACACGTCATGCATTCTGGAAAAATGAGCAAGTAGAGCCACACGATAAGCAACGGGGCCGATGCATTCCGTGATAGGAAATGGTCCAACATAGCGAGTAATTTCCCTGTAGAGCTGAAACGCACAACCCCCTTCATGGGAGAAATCCGACTGAAGACAAAATCACCAATGGAGAACTCAAGAGGCTTCCTACGGTTGTCCGCGTAGGATTTCTGGCGGTCCTGTGCCTCTCTCGTTCTCTGACGGATAAGAACAATCTTTTCAGAAGATTCCCGAACTGAATCTGGACCAAGAATGAGTTTCTCGCCAGATTCTAACCAACAAGCAGGAGAGCGACATGGCCTTCCATATAGAGCCTCGAAAAGTGCCATGCCAATACTAGACTGATAGCTGTTGTTGTAGGAGAACTCTACGAGAGGTAAATGATCCTCCCAACTACCCCCGAAATCCAGAATACAACAACGCAAAAGATCCTCCAAAACACGATTCACCCTCTCAGTCTGACCGTCGGTCTGAGGGTGATAAGCAGTAGAGAGATTCAGCTTTGTGCCCAAAGCTGACTGTAGGCACTTCCAGAAGTGACTAGTGAAAATGGTGTCTCGATCACACACGATAGAGCTAGGAATGCCATGAAGTCGTACGACTTCCTTCACATAGAGCTTGGCCAACTGAGGTGCAGTCCAAGTGGACTTAATCGGAATGAAATGAGGCGATTTGGTCAAGCGATCAACAATAACCCAGATAGAAGTATGGTCTGACCTCGATCGAGGTAGACCGTCAATGAAATCCATGGATATCTGATCCCATTTCCATAATGGAATCTCTAGAGGCTGAAGAAGACCAGATGGACGCTGATGCTTGGCCTTGATCTGTTGACAAGTCATGCAACCGCTCACATAACTTGCAACATCTCTCTTCAAACCCTCCCAATAATATAGCCGGCACATATCAGCATACATCTTACTCGAACCGGGATGTATAGTGTACTTAGGGCGATGGCACTCGTCCAGAATGTCACGCCTAAGTGATAAATCAGATGGTACAACAATACGGTTCCTCCTACGAAGACACAGATGAAAATCAAGAGAATAATCCAGCAATGTCTCATCACTGGATCCTGACTCGAGAAGATGAATAAGATGCAATAAGTCTGGATCCTGCCGCTGAGCATGGGCAATGCGATCCAATAAGATAGGACGAGCTTCCAAGCTGAATAATAAGACCGGAGAATCAGAAGATGGAGCTCGATCTCTAATATCACACAAAGATAGGGTCTCAAGAATATCACACTCGACAATCATCATAGAAACTACCGCCGAGTGCTTGCGACTGAGCGCATCTACAACACGATTACCCTTGCCAGGGGTATACTGAATATCTAAATCATATGAGGCGAGAAACTCAAGCCATCGCTGCTGCCTCATATTGAGATCCTTCTGACTGAATAGATACTTCAGCGACTTGTGATCGGTGTAAAGAATGAAGCGTTCGCCTAATAGAAAGTGATGCCACGTCTTCAAGGCAAAGACGATAGCTGCTAACTCAAGATCATGAGTAGGATAGCGAACCTCATTCGGACGTAGTTGCCTGGAAGCATAAGCAACTACCCGATCCTTCTGCATAAGCACAACACCGAGCCCGCTACCACAAGCATCGGTGTAAACAACAAGATCATGGTTACTCTCTGGAACCACTAGAATAGGAGCATGAGTGAGAAGTTCCTTCAGTCGCTGAAAGGAAACTTCACACTTATCAGACCAAATAAAGCGAACACCCTTACGAGTCAGCGTCGTAAGGGGAAGTGCAACTCGAGAGAAATCCTTGATAAACCGACGGTAATAACCTGCCAGACCAAGGAAGCTGCGAATATCATGAATGTTCTCGGGCTGCTTCCAATTCTGAATAGCTTCGATCTTGGCAGGATCGACAGAAATACCCTCAGATGATACAATATGGCCCAAGAACTTGACCTTGCTCATCCAAAAATGGAACTTGGAGAGCTTGGCCTTAAGCTGATGCCGACGAAGAGTATCCAAGACGATCCGCAACTAATGAGCATGCTCTGCCTCAGATCTAGAATAAATAAGAATATCGTCGATGAAAACCAGAACGAATCTATCGATGTATTCCCGGAATACTCGATTCATAAGATTGGCGAAGAAAGCCGGTGCGTTCGTCAAGCCGAATGGCATGACCAACCACTCAAAAGAACCATAACGAGTGCGAAAAGCGGTAAGAGGAATGCTATCTTCCGCAACTCGGAGCTGATGAAATCCGGTGGCAAGGTCGAGCTGGGAAAAGACCTTCGCACCGCTCAACTGATCAAACATATCGTCTATCCATGGCAATGGATAACGATTTCTGATGGTCAACTCATTAAGCTTGCGATAGTCAATGCAAAGCCTAAGAGAGCCATTGGGCTTCTTAACGAAGACCACAGCAGAACCCCATGGCGAAGAACTGGACCGAATGAACTGCTTCGCCTCAAGCTCTACTAACTGCTTCCTGAGTTCCTCATTCTCTTTAGTAGACATCCTCGTGGGAGGACGCCCAACTGGGTGGGAGCCTGGAATGAGATCGATGTGGAACTCAATGGCCCGCTTTGGCGGCAGGCCTGATACTGGCTCGAATATATCGGGGAAATCCCGAACAACAGGAATACGAGATATGTCCACATCCTCATCTCGTGAATCAAGAGCAAATAAAGTAATATCAGAAATCCCAACATCCTGAAGAGCAATAGCTAACGGAGCGGACGAGTCAGGATGACGAAGAAATAATATCCGCTCCGAACAAATGATTTTGGCGTCGTACTGAGCGAGCCAATCCATGCCAAGAATCATGTCAAAGCCCAAATACTCCATAACGTGCAGATTCGCACGGAAAGAAAATCCACAAAGATCAATATCTATATCCTCATAAAGCAAGCTAAGGGTCGTGGATCCGCCGATGGGATTCACAATCCTTAGTGAAGAAACCAAACAAGTAACATCCAAAGATAAAGTATCAACTAGTTCCTTTGATACGAATGAGTGAGAGGCACCCGTATCAAAGAGAACTCTACAAGATCTACCATGAAATAAAATAGAACCTTCGAGAACGGAAGGATGCGTACCTCGAGGCTGAGCTGAAGATTTAGGAGCCTTGGCAGCATTAAGCTTGCCAGATCTAGGAGGTGCAGTAGGACAAGTGGAATAATGATGACCCTCCTTCTTACAATAGCGGCAGTAAAAGAGGCTTGGGACACTCTTTAAACATATAATCGGTAGATTTAGTTAAGCATGATTCAAAGATAGATAATTCATTAAGGAATATTATGGAATATAATAAATTCCTACACATATTCCTAACTTATTTATCTAAAGGTGGATATGTTCAATTTGGATCGTATTATAACGTATTGTACTACGTGTCTGTTCTGTGTTTGTTATGCTTAATTCTGAACCTTGGCTCTGATACCAAGATGTAACGCCCCACTCCGAGACCCATTCTAACAAAGAGTATTACGGAGTAATACCGTCTGCTGAAACGGAGAATAGAGTATAATGGAAGTGACCATATGTAATCAAGCTATAACTATCTACTGAATACGTCGAAATGTGGTATCGTTTTTTTTCAGTGGTTCGACATATCCAATAGATATTTATAACGAAATTACAATGGCTAAGGGAAATAGGTTCAGAACAAACATAATACTAAATGATAACATCATCATCACAAAACAGTCACATAACAGTCACAGAACATAGGTACAATATATCGTCAATACAGATCCAAATATCAAAAAGGTGGGTACAAAGCCACCGCTCACACATGTGAGTCAAAGATATGTACATAAGAGACTAAATAATCAGAGTATCAAAATAGTGGACAAATATAAAGAGCTGTCTATCAGCATAGCAGATAATGTCCAAGCGGAAGCACAGAAAGCTAAGTCCAGAGACCTAACCTGAAACAACTCGGTCTGACCCGAGCGAAAAACACTCGGGTCAGGCTAGCCAAACAATCAGTTAATAAACTGAGATAAACATGATAGATAATGAGGCGATATATAACATAGTACTATAGACCACAAACTCTCACATAGAGAAGAAATAAACATCTAAGTAGAGATGTATAGCAAGCCTTGTATCATTGGCATAACATAGTCACAAATGTCAAAACAAAACATCTAAGTAGAGATGTATAATAAGCCTCATATCATCGACATAACATAGTCACAAATGTCAAAACAAAACATCTAAGTAGAGATGTATAATAAGCCTCATATCATCGGCATAACGTAAGCACAAATGCCAAAACATAAACATCTAAGTAGAGATGTCAAAAACGATACATCTAAGTAGAGATGTATAACAGGCCATCTAAGTAGAGATGCCAAACACGATACATCTATGTAGAGATGTATAACGGCCATCTATGTAGAGATGCCAAAAATGATACATCTAAGTAGAGATGTATAACAGCCATCTAAGTAGAGATGCCAAAACGATACCTCTAAGGGAGACAGTCCGAAGACACTATCCCAAAGGTAATAAAAGGAATGTGTCACAAACTTTTAGCAAGGAACCCGTAAAGTGTTAACATGAGTCTCATACCCCACGTTCGCACTAAATGGTTTACTAACCAATAGTAAGCTTCCACACTCAAAGCAGTAAAAAGTTCACCTCATGTCATCGGTAAACTAGGCCGAAAGGCCAAAACGATCAATCGAATAGGTCTGGGATTAACTGGAAAGGAAATACACACGGTTTCATAGGTCGGAGTTTTTCCCAACCGTTTAAGCACCTTTCCACTTCGCTCGAAGTGCTAAAGTGTGAGTGTGAGATTTAATTATAGAAAATAATTACAGAAAACAGATTTATAATTGGTTTGAAATCACTTTAAAACGGCCTTTGAAAACTCTCCTATTATGGAGTAATTAATTTAATAATTAAAATAATATTATAAAATAATTTCGAAAGCCATTTCGGAGTGAAAAATCATTTTAAAACCTTTTTATAAGGCCCGTGTACAAAATCCAGAGACAAATCTCAAAGAAATCGATAAAACCAGAAAATCACTGAAAATATTCTAAGTGTTGGAAAATAGTCCAAAACTGACGCGAACCCAAGTTCGGAAAATTATTCGGACCAGCAAACTGAATCCGAATGGCATGAAAATTGGTAGGATCGTAGTCCAACATTCGTACTTCAGAACGCAAAAAGAATTACTCGATTCCGACTTGAAACGAAGTCGCAGCGACGCTCCAAAGTCGGACCCGGAAACAGTGAATACACTGTTTCAGGCTAAGATCCGGGTCCCTCTTCGACAGCAATTTCGAAGAGTCAAATGAACTCGGATACTAATCAAACTTTCTGGAGATGGAGTTCGGAACTCCAGCTTTCCAACGAGTCCGAAAACGTTGGATTCCAACAACGGATGTAACCGTGGCAGTGTCACAAAGTTTTAGTTTCAAAACTGGAAACAAGGAGTAAGAAATCGATAAAACCAGAAAATCACTGAAAATATTCTTAAGTGTTGAAAAATAGTCCAAAACTGACGCGAACCCAAGTTCGGAAAATTATTCGAACTAGCAGTCTGAATCCGAATGGCATGAAAATTGGTAGGAACGTAGTCCGACATTCCTACTTCAGAACGCAAAAGAAATTACTCGATTCCGACTTGAAACGAAGTCGCAGCGACACTCCAAAGTCAGATCCGGAAACAGTGAATACACTGTTTCAGGCTGAGATCCAGGTCCCTCTTCGACAGCAATTTCGAAGAGACAATTTAACTCGGATACTAATCAAACTTTCTGGAGATGGAGTTCGGAACTCCAGCTTTCCAACGAGTCCAAAAACGTTGAAATCCGACAAAGGACGAGCCCGGGATGGCGTCGCAAAGTCGGGGTTCTGTACTGAAAACAACGGGAGAAAAGAGACTAAGGCCTATAGTTATGCACTAACAGACCAGAAATGAAAATCCACAATTTTGGTATAGTAAACTTCCAATTCTGACAAAATGAATAAAATAAAAGTTGTAGCTTAGTTTCTAAGCTTTCCGGAATGACCAAGATTGTCAAATTCCGATTAGGGATGAAAATTTTATGACTAAAACAATTCTCAGATCTAAATTCTATATCACTGTCAATGTGCTCTCGGGACAGTAGTAAGAATGCACAGTTTTGACCAAATTAACTTCGAAATTTCATGAAACTCAAAACATGAAAGTTTTAGCTCTAAATCTAACCTTTCCAGAACATCCAAAATTATTAGATTTGGATAAGAAACGAGTAACTTATGGCCAAATAAATTTCAGGTTTTTTATTTTATCAACCCTGTAGTTTGTTGTCAGGTCAGCGACAAACAAACGTGATTTCGACCATTCAAACCACAAAATTAGGCAAAGCTCAAAACATAAAAGTTATAGCCTACGGAATAAGCTTTCCAGAACATCAAGAAAATCTTAATTCCGATTTAAGATGAATGAGATATGCCTAATTTACTAACAGCAATAAACTAATTATAATTTCAGCTAGCATATATTACCTCTTTCTCAAGCAATGAAAAGAAGATCAAAGAGTTTTACAATCTAAATGCACAAAAAAAGAGGATTATAAAATAATTTCAGAAATTAAACAATGGATTAGAGGTGGGTTTTGTGATTGCTATTACCTTCAAATGATTAGATTAAAACCATTTTGACTTTGATGAAGATTCACTACAAGAAAATGCTATATTAATAGCAAGCAAGGATTGCACAGGAGTTCCACTTGCTATAGTTAAGTGGTTAGTGGTTGTTTAGGGTAGATGATGGCATGTGTTAATGCCATTATTACTAACACTAATGCCATTGTTACTCACGTGAAAATTTGTGTCCTTTTCCCTCCATCTTTTTTTCATTGCCACTTAAATCCAATACTCCTTTTTCTCGTTCACTTCCACTTTTACTCACGTTCCTTTCCTTACTAACGCGAATCCCTCTTTAACCTGGCTCCGCACCGCAACCCTCTGCTTGATTCCAAGATAGCTGGCGATTCCACGTGATTCTCTCCGCAACCCTCTTCAGTGTTACTCACGATTCGTTAAGCTCGATTCCGCACTGATTCCGCATGAGGTAGTTTCCTTACTAATTAGATCCAATCTTTTCTTTAATCAATTTCATGACAGATGCAATCTTGATAGATTTTTTAAGTGTTAAATTTGTCGTGGCTTTGATATCCGTTGAAAAATAGCCTGTAACACATTATGTGTGATTTTTAAATGGCTATTGAGCTTATGCCGTGGCTTTGATATCTATTGAAATATAGCATGTAGCTTTTCTTCTCTTGATTTCCTCAAATTAGTGGCTGGACGAATAAGGATTTTAGTAGTGTTTGTGAATGTAAAATGAATGGATGTGAATGGGTATAAGGGTTTGTATAAGTAATATTAGCCTAATTCCTCTTTTACACTTGAAGTATTACCCTTCTTATGTTTAAGTTTAATCTCTCCACTGATTCATTCTTTAGGGCACTACATTATTTAATTTAATTTATCTTATTAAACATTCTAAATAATGTTAGTTAATATTAGGATCGTTACAACTTTCTACACTGAATTAGCAGGAGGAGCATTTTGTCAGGTTGGTTTTTTCAATCTTTACTTTATATTAAACTGAGTAGTTGGAAAACTTTAATTACTATTTTGGTATGCTTTTATCAGATAGTAGATGCATGCTTTCTGTTTTTTTCTCTATATAAAGTCAAATACAAGAGATGTTAAAAAGATCTTTTTTTAGTAAAAAGTATTTGAGTGAGCAATCAACAAAGTATATAAGTTTTTTAAGGCATTATTGCTAAACAGTTAATAGCATATATGAAATTTAGAGTATTCTATGATCCTATTTGTACTACCCTCCTATTTAGAGTATTCTATGATCGAGACTCGATATGCTTCATTCTTACTAGATTAGCAATTAACATACAACAAGGTATTTACATGTTAATGCTTTTGGTATACCAAGAAACCAGTTGAAATCTCATAATTTATGGATTCAGCCGAGATAAACACGATTTGAGGTAATCTCATGTAGAAATTCACATTAGGGCTCACAAAATTTGTTAGTAAAAGAAAATGTAAAACTGACAACTCTTTTGGCTGATGAATATTTGATCATCTTTTACAGTATATGAGTACTCAACAAGTATATTTTAGGTCAATCCATATTACTATGGTGATAGTGAAACTGACCCTTTTTTATGTTTCCTTAACAAGCGTGTGATTGAAAGATTCAAAAAGGAAGCAGCTGAGATGAACAAAAGGTCACTGAAGTATGCATGGGTGCTGGACAAACATAAGGCTAAACATGAAAGAGGTATCACCATTGATATTGCATTATGGATATTCAAAATGACCAAGTAATATTGCACTATCATTTATGCTCTTGGACAGTGTGAGTTCATAAAGAACATGATTACTGGAACATCCCAGGCTGGCCGTACTGTTTTCATCATTGTTTCCATTGCAGGTGGTTTTAAAGCTGGTATTTCTAAGGATAATCTATTGGCTTTCACTCTTGGAGTAAAGCAAATGGTATGTTGCTGGAACAAGGCATATTATTTTTTATGTGATTTCTTAATTCTTTTTATTTGTCTTCATTGATGGATGAAACCTCAGTATAGAGATGTTAAAAATTGACTGATACTATTTCTTCATTGATGGATGAAACCTCAGTATAGAGATATTTAGTGTATATGTTTTCATATGCAGAAGGAGATAGGTAAAAAATTCATGTTAGCTGCATTGCTTTTAGGGATCCCATTTGTGAAGATGTTGATGAAGCTTATCGGATTCCAGAAAACTCTTATACTGGAAAATGTATCTGTCTTGTTTCAAGGTCACCTAATTTTGGTGTTTTAAGAGAGGCACTTGTAGAGATTTTTGTTCTCTGCTTTTCACTTGTTGGCAGCAGGTAACACATAGGTCTTTTCTAACCTTAAATATGAAGAGATTGCATGACTGATTCTGAATCAAGTAGTCGTGCATTAAAACAAACTTCTGGTTACTCTTCATTAATATACTGTTAATTTTTGTAAACAAATTAAGATACTGTTAATTTTTGTAGAATTTTGTTTTAGTTTAGTTTTGAATTTTCTTATAATTTTGCGTCGATGGATTAAAAATTTGGAAGCGTGAAGATAATGTAAGATGAATAAATGTGTAATTTTGTACACAAATGGTGTACGTTAAGTAATCTCTATCGTCTAACCATAGTTCAAAACTAGTAAATGGTGTAAGAAGTAATTGAATAAGAAAATAGTAAATACCTCAATTTTGATCAAATTTTGTTAAAAATGTTTTGATAAGGGAAAACTGAATTGTATTTCCTTCATATCAAAGGAACTTTTTCTACCAATTGTAATCTTAATTATCCTTAATTTATTGAATACATTTGAATATTAAATGAAAATTTGTAAAATATCGAAACTCCTGAGCATTCATAATTTATAGAAAGTTCATTAGAAAATTCAATATGTTTACAGATTTATTTTAAAACAAATATTTTATTTTAAGAACTGGATATTTTTTTAAAAACATATTATTAAAATGGCGAATAAATATAATGCAAATTAATCGGTTGAAACATTGATTTTTTTGTTCAACCTATTGAAAACACATTTCATTGGAAACTAATTTCCCCAATCAATGATTTTCTTTGTAGACTCTACATAATCAAATTGTTTCACCTTATCCATTTCGATAATCCTTATGTAATGTCATTTTATATTTGCTTATTGAAAGAAATTGTCTAGTGATGTCATTTTTTTGCTTTGCTTTATTTTCTTAGGCTCAGATAAGATTTGCAGTTCGTCAAAAGCGTGCAGACATAAAAAAAGCAGTAAAAGACTTCCTTCTCTATGGAAAAACATCTAAACTTTGCTCCCTGGTTTCTCTCTCACACAGAATCATTTTATGCAACTGTAGAGATTTAATTATGTGTTTTTTATATTACAACTTAACCTTACATATCACATTGCTTTAACTGTATATTATCCAAAACTTGACACTTGTTGTAGGATCAAAATTTCAATCGACGTGGGAATGAAACAAACAAGAGAAAAGGCAAAGCTCGAGATCCCGGAAAAGGTTGTAGAGATTACAAATCTCAACCAAGCTTTGAGAAAGGCCAACGATATGGTAAGTTATATGTTGGCCTCTCTCATATGAGACAATTATACAAGCATTTTTCAACAATTCATTTTTTTTATAGCTCGGCGTAGGCATAGATTTTATGACACAGATGATGAAGGTCCGGAAAATTTTTTCAATGCTACATTTGGTGGACAGAAGTGTTATACTTGGTCATTTACATGGACCGAGAACTTAGATTTCAGCAATACAAGATCTGGATTTAATTATGAAAGTGAATCATCGAAAAAAGAAAAAGCTCGCGAAAAGTTTTGGCGAGAAAGTGACGATGAAGAGGAATTAACCAATGTATACAGTGTAGGCAGCTGCTCTCATAGGATAACTCTCGGCTTACCACCAACTGGACCTTTAAAGTTGGAAGATATTAAAATTGCGTAAGTTTTGCCTTGGGTTAATGTAGGTATTAATATTTTTTGACATGGATTTTTGATAGTTTGATTTACATTTTCTACCACACAGTTATAGGGAATCTGCTTTGAAGTAGCATCCTGATAAGCACCGAGGTGCCTTACAGGTGACTTTGTTGTTTGAATTGTGATATGTAGAAGCGATATGCACTGAATGTGCCTAATATTTACTTCTTTCTTGACCATGCATCAACTAATGCTTGTGTTATTTTCAATGCAACAAAGTTTTGAATTATTGGTACCTAAATAATAATCATCTGTACAAAAAAAAGGGTTATAAAACATCATTCCTCAGAAATTTGGTGTTCTTTTTAGGGGAAAAGTAATAATATATCAAATGCACATAATTTCATATGAAATGTACATCAACTGAATTTGGCATCACTGCCTCTTGCTGCTAATATGCACAGAGTTCAATTATATCTTACACACAATAGACTAACATATGCAATACTGAAATGACCATCTGAGTCAGAATAGTGAAAAGGATTATGTGCTTTTACCAAAACAGATGTTTGAAAAATGTAGTCAATTTTTTGAAGGATTGTTTGCAAAACAAATCTTTAAAAATCTTTTTGTTTCTTATGGCAAATTATCTTTCGGCATAATAGGTGCTATATCATTTGTGTGTGTGTATAATTCCACTTGATATTTATGCTTGATACAACTTCTAATAATGTATGTACAGAATCTATCTCTCGGGTTCATTGTGTTTCAATATACATATACCACATACCTTTTACAACAAACTTTTGTGATAATAAAAGGCTTACACATATAAATGAGTCCACAATCGTGCTAGTTCAAAAACTGTTGTATATACCACAACAACTGCCTGAGCATTGGTTCCATCCTAGCTAGTGATTAAATACATCAGTCGAGTGAGCCACATTGTGTACTTGAATTTTATTATTGTTAATAATAATAAAATTTAAAATCAATTTTACGGCAAAAGTGGTCAAATCAAGAAATTAAACGATATATTTATTAGGAATGCTAGATGAATGTCATACTGTAAAAAAAGCTAATTTGTGCAAGACAAAGACCATGCATGGTGGGCAGTGAAGTAGTATTAGCCTATTAGGTATATATATATGAAGTTGAACAATTAATTTAATATGCAGTTGAACTAAAACTGAAAACACAATGCATGTATGTGCACGAGCGCAACACAATAGCAGTATTATTTAGTATATATATTTGGTTTGGTGATGGGGTATGAAAGAGTCAAGAGTAGAATATAAATGCAAGTATTAGCACATATGCATAAAGTTTTATTAAGTAACAAGGTTGTGACAAACAATATTAGAGCTTTTTGTTTAAAAATCTTCGAATTGATGCAAATAAGCGACTAAAACTGAGATTTATTCATTCTTTATAAATATTTTGTATGCATAATAGTAAATAATGAAAAGAGATTCTACTCAAGCAAATGATGAAAATAAAGAAATATCATACTTTCTCACAAACAGTATTAGAGCTAAAGATGAAAAAATTCATTACAAACAAAATGCTGACCAAGAAAAATGAAAAGTCTGTATCTGATAATAAGGATAAGGGAGATGAGCATTGTAGTAATGTGAAACATGAGGAATCATTTAACTCTAAGTGCTAACCAGCAAGAAGATACGTCAATGAACATATCTTAAAATGAAAATTATGTCCCTCGTTTAAATTCATTTTCGACTTTGACCTGCACAGAAAAGCCTATTAGTAACTTAGTCTTTGGCGATGCATCTTTTGTACTTATACATACTTGTATATATTGACTAACATATGTATGTTTGTGTTTCTTCTTCACAGGTGTTGTATGATGCTTTTGAGGTTGATACATGATGTCGCACTCTTTCTCCTTTAAATCGGTCATGCTTATCGACGGTCATTAAAATATTTAGTATGTATCATTTTGGTATGCTACACTCAATTTGTGTACTTATGTTTAATTTTTATCACAAATATTTATGTTTAATTCTTCATGTATGAAATATTATGGATATATATATATATATATATATTGTGATTTGGCTTATGACTCAATTTGTGTACTTATGTTAATGTGATGAATGTGGTTTTTTGAGTTATAATATATAAGTAGAATTGAAAATTGTAAGCTTTGAATGTTATGGCAGCAAAAAATGTGCAAAAGAATTTTTTTATAGCGTTCTAACTATGCAATAAAAAGAAAAATTGTTCAGCTTTGTTATACTATAGCATCATGTTAGTGCTATACAAAATATTTTGCAAAGAGTAAATAGTTTTCATAGCAATAAGACGGTGCTATAATAGATAGTAATGAATTTTCTATAGCATTTCAATGTGTCATAAAAGGTTGACACGATGATTCCATAGCGTGTTCAAATTCTATAATAATATAGCATGTCGACATATTTATAGCAACTAAAATGCGTCATAAAAGTTCTATAGCACGTTTCATAATGCTATAGAAAAGCAGTTGCACCAATATGGCCTATTTTAGATGGCAAGAAAAATACGTTTTCCATTGCAAGTATGACACGCTATAGTATCTACCAGACTTTTTACAACATGTTGATCTATGGCGATTATAGAATCGATATAGAAAGTTTTTATAGCGGTTTTTACACGCTATAAAAAGTCCTTTTTGTTGTAGTGATTAATGAAGCTTTGCTCTAGGTTTGGAGGCCATTATTTAGTGTTTTGCTCTAGGGTTTAAGGGGTTATGGAATGAGATGTTGGCTGAAACAAATGGGTAAAAGATGGTTTATAGGCTAATGGAAGTGGGTTAGTGGGCCTAATACCCATTAGGACTTGGAATATGTTCCATATCTCAAGTTAGCTAATTTCTCTAAGTACAAACTACACATTATTTACCCATAAAATTTTAAAATATGTTACCAAAATAATTTAGCTATAGTTATAAAATTTTACATCACAATATTTTCCAACTTACAATTTAACCCCTATTTATTCCAAAACACATTTTAGTCAAAATTGCCCAAAATCACCGTTTTGCAATTTAATTGTATATTAAATTCCCAATTCAAATATTGCACTATTTTACACATATAAAATTTTGCAATATTATAAATTTCCATTTACCCTAATTAATTTCCATTAAATTCTCCATTTTACACTTAGGCCCAAAATATTAATTTATTCAAAATAACTAACTTTTGAACAAATTAGTCACATAAAAAAATCATTAATAGCTCCAATTAAATTAAAATCCCAATTTTAATTTATTATTTGGTAACCGCAATCACGGGTTGTTACATCAAACCATAAACTCCCATGAGTCTGTTCTACTTCCAAGATGGACAGAATATTTAAGTGGTATAACTCCTACCGTGATACAATACATGAAAGACTGTTACAGCCCATAGTATGAGAAGGAAAACTTTTACGATGTTCTAGATCATCGAGTCTCAAAACTCTCGAATAAATCCAAAACCTAAGTTTCAATTTTCCTTTTCTTCTAAACAGAACTCATTCTTCAAAGGAGAGAACTTTATTAATTAAATCATTATCAAATAACAACTTACCAAAGCTTGGGCTAGCTCAGTTTCAGACTCACCTCAACCGCACAATGTTAATAAGGATAATACACTAAGTATACCACGACGCTCACCTAGACAAGCATTATATCGCTACTTAGAAGATTATAAAAATCTTCACAAAACTAGTCGAGAAGTCCTTTCCTAAACTATTCCAAGCTATCCTAAACTACTACATTATAAATAAATTGTACAATGACTAAAGGTCACCCAAAATGACATGATGCCTATGCCAACCCTTCGTTTGCTCGCAAGATTCCTTTATTAATTAGGGTCACCACCTGGCTCTTCTTGTATGAACTCCGATCTGGTTTCTTGATCCGACTATTGAAATTCCTTCACACGACCAGAGCCACACTTTGGAAATCTCCCAATCCTCTCAAGGATCCGACTAAAGTGCTTGCCTCTAAGAATCGAGTAAACAACCCTTGCCCAACTAGTGCAAATCACCTAAGAACTGGGAATTGGAAACTACTA
Source organism: Allium fistulosum (assembly GCA_030737815.1). Taxonomy (NCBI): domain Eukaryota; kingdom Viridiplantae; phylum Streptophyta; class Magnoliopsida; order Asparagales; family Amaryllidaceae; genus Allium; species Allium fistulosum. The sequence continues at coordinate 822,016,429 of CM060908.1, read as the reverse complement.
TGTGAATTGACTGATCCTTAGAAAATAATATTTTAGCACATTGGATTACTCCCACTGCTTGAGGTTTAAAATCATAAAGAAAAATAATTTAAACATGAATGACTCTACGTAAAGTGTTAATAAGTCACCCGCTCGGTTTTTGCTCATTGCTAGGCAACCACCGAATTCTACTTAGATGCCAATCCAAGTTACACTTCGTCGACTACTCCACTCAACTTGAAAGCTTGTGCATCAAGTTAGAATGCCAGTGTTCTCAATCGTTACACCACCCTCAACACTCACAACCACTGCATGTGTATCCCGTATGCTCATCTTGATAGCCTAAACAAAGATACCTTAACAACCAGCGATGGAAATAAATCATTGTTCAGAAGACATGGGGTGTATGAAATATTACATAGTAGAAAAATACAAGTACACTCTCTCAACATATCTCATTTTACCAGATTATCTAACTCAAACCGGTCTACTTGGTCCCAAGTGTTGAACCTAAGCTCTGATACCAAATGTAATAACCCATCCTTCGTAACACCTAAAAATCAGCGTCTTGCATCAACGCCTGACTTTCAAACACCACAAAGGACTACTTGTCGGGAAAAGAAAGAAAGAAGAAGAAACAAATCACTATACCATGATACAACGACATAATCTCACATCAAAATAATAACATATAATATATTGAATATACATGGACAGAACAAGATTAACAATATATAAGAGACTACACCAACAGAAGTAATTGATAAATAAATATCAATACAGAGAGTCAGAATAAAATATCTGATATAATAAGTCTCATATATAAATAACATCTGTCATGTATTGCTATGATAACAATAAGATAAATATCCCAGTATCATCTTTGTCTTTAAAGCTCCAACTGCACTACACCAATAGCATATCCCCAAAAGTACCCGATTCCCAAAGTTATCAGTTGAGCACGGAGAGTTGTCATGACATAAACATACAAAGACAAAACGCGGGTCAGACATAAAGCCTGGTGTGAGGGGAACTATCTCAAAATACTGTATATATATCAAAATTATATACATATAGAACAAAAACTACTAAGGCACATTCGGTCCTCTCCATAAACATGTCTCAGGGGTAATTCGAATAGCCTATACAAAAGTAAAATAAACCTATCCAAAAGATAGGAAATGAAACCATAACCCACTCTTCTCTTATAATCAATGATCCAACACAACTAATATAATGTGACTATTACGTAATAATATATCATGATACAGGCAACCCAACATGCCAAAGTTGGGTAATCACAATATAAGTCTATCCTAAAGTACACATGAATAATAGTAACAATAATAACATCAACCAACTAAATACACATACAACATACTAATGAGAAATAACCAAAGAATACAAATTGATACTCGTCATTACTAACAAATGGAGTCCACGGTAGACTCGTGCCCAAGATAAATACAGTCGGTACCTCAATGTACCTTAGACCCTGATTCACATCCAGTGTCGTCGAACTCATGTAAGTCTCACTGTACCCCTCAGTTAGCATAGGTGATATACGACCTACTCTATATACCTATAACTTGAGTCTGCGTTTGACATTGATCGTAATCCAATGATTCTCATTAAGGGTCCAAAATAAATAGAGTCAGTACCTCGGTGTATCATAGACCCTAAGCTATATCCTAAGTGATGGGTCTGGTGTAGATCTCACCGTACCCCTCAGTGAGCATAAGTGATATATGATTTACTCTGTTTACTTGAAATCTATGTGGATCTTACCGTAGTTCTCAGTGAGCATAAGTGATATATGATCCACTTGTAGATGGTTGTTGTCCTCTTCCTCTTGACCATCATGAATTTTTTAATAAACCCGCATAACATCTCTATAAAAGAGAACGACGTCGTATTGCGTACAATATGCCATCGGGACCATAAAGGAACACCGATGCCGTAAATATATATATATATATATATATATACATACATATATATATAATATAACGTCATGTAATTAGATACGCTTATCCTAAGATTAAAGCCAAGGGGCATAGAATGTCTCCGTTCAATTGTACATGCTCACCAAATGAGACCTGCAACCAAATCACTGCATCAATATCGTATCCGATCATTATTGATCGCACACATATCATTATACATTGCACCTAAATCCTAAGCTTCACCTTGCATTCCACTTTCTCGAGTAGTCCAAAGCCTTCCTGAAGTCATGCCGAAGCCTTGCGTCGCTCTACATCTGGGTTCGGGTAGAATCCCAAGTTGAATTGCACCTTGCCTAGGCTTTACTGCCTTGGAAAGTGCATCACCGAACGACCGGTGGCCCACTACAGGTCGACTGGTGGCTACCTTTCCTGGGTAGTAAAGCCCGGGCAGGAATTCTTTGAGTCGCTGATTCAAGCCCCGTCTTCTCCATCGCTTTGCCTAATGAGTCGCCTAGCTTCCATTGTCCGCCTTTGCCACATCAGACCACTTTTGGAGTTCATTAGTTCATGCTTTGGAAGTGTTCACTTACGTATTCAAAAATCGATTTTGATACGGAAACCACCCTTTTACGGGTTGAGTTCCGTAAGGCAATTCTTTAGACCCGACCTCCTCTAACATGTCAAATTGAACTCAAACGATCAACTTGCTACATGAGATGGCTATGCGTATGCCAGTATACTTATTTGTGCACAATACACACATGCATACACAAATTTACGTTTCGAGCTTCACCGGAGCTATCACTCGACCATGTATTTTCTCACGTAGCACTGTGCACCCGATAGTTGCAATGGCTACATGAGAATGCCCGTAACATGTTTATATACACATATGGATATTCCCATACACATATATAACTAATCACACAAATAAACAATGATTATCAAGATCCAAACCATTCAACAATTCTAACTATAATACTTGAACTGTATTGATTATTATATAACTACAAATACAGTATATGTATACTTACCCATGTACATATACTTATACATATATCAAATAACAATTTGATTATTCAATAATCAAACCTTACTCTTATTTATCAAATCTTTTCTATAAAAGTTCAATATCCTTTTCTACGATTTTATTAAATCATTCCATTATTTTATAAAATACTAAACAAGCTTATAAATCATTTTAAGCTCTTATAATACTTAATTCCTTTATCAAGAGTTAAGCTGCCATCTTATATTTATTTTACAAAACCTTATAGCCACTTTATAAAATAATCCTTCTTATTATTTTATAAAATCTCACACTTTCATAAAATACTTCATTTGTGTTATTTTATAAAATCTCATACATTTATAAAATATCGCTTTTATACTATTTTATAAAATCTCATTCTATTTATAAAACATATCATTATCACTAGTTTATAAAATCTCATTCTATTTTATAAAATATATCATCATTATTATTTTATAAAATCTCATTCTATTTTATAAAATAGATCATTATCACTATTTTATAATTTCTCATTTTATATTACAAAATATCTCTTGCACTTATAAAATTAGTTCCTGACTTAAATAATATTTATAAGTACTAATTATGCTTGTTAAGCCTCTAATCACTCTGATAATAAGTGTAGAGCTCATAATTCGCTTAATTAGCCTACCATCTTCATTCTATAAAATATCCTTTGTTTTTCAAAATGATTACTTCTAATAAATAATGTACAATTGCTAATAAGCTTCATTAGGCCCCCAATCACTTTAATAATAAGTGTAAAGCTCCTAACGCACTTAATTAACATACTAACTTTTATTAAGTTAATTTAAATGATTTAATTAATATTTTTTAAAGACATGTACATCATTATATTACTTGATTAATCTCAAATCAAACCAAACATCGTCACATAATCATGCAATTAATCCCAAACCCAAATTCTAGGCTCACTAACTTTTCCAAACATCATGATTAAGGGTTGAAACAAATAATTAGATAATGGAATCATGTTTATAACATGAATACAAGCCTAAACCATAACATAAGATTCTCCAAATCACATCAAATGATCTCCTAATCATTACTAAACAAATATATGAGGTTTACCAAGTAAATTAAGTAGGATAATCATCCCACTCGCCTTTTCTTCTCCAAATCAAACCCAAAATCACCAAAAACCTATCATTTTGCACTCTTGAAAGTTGAGATCTTCATCAAAAATCTAATTCAAGCCGATTCCTTCATGGGTTTCATAGAGAATGAAAAGAGAGGAATTGTGGTGATTTTTATTTGAATTTAGATATTTATTTGAGAGGGGTTAGGGTTTGGAGATTAAGAAATTATTAAGTGGAGATTAGGAAAGGAGATGAAAATGAATGTGAATGAGAGAATGAAATGAAAGTGGAAGTGGTTAGCCACTTATAAGCTAACTTATGGGTTTGGCCCAAATTCATTTCTTTCCCCAAAAATCTCTATTCATCCCCGAAATTCATCGACTTCAAACATAGTCAAGTTTATACTTATTTTGCTCATAATGGAAAAGCGATCCCAACTACGGGTGCCTCGAGACCCAATTCCTCCATCTTTGAAAAATCAAGTATAATAAGCGTTCCATTGATTAATGATTAAATATTTAATTAAATCATTTAAATATTCGGTCACTAAAATTTTGGGTTGTTATTGGAGGAGCCTAACATTCTGGTCGCGGTCCATTTGGGGTAGATTTGAATGTTTGTTTGTTTGCTTGGGGTTTATTTGCAATGTAGTGGCACAACAAAGAATGATAGCTTCGGTACTTCAATTATGGCAACTTGATGGTGAATAGAGTTAGGTTATGATGATGGGAGCTAGATGTTGAAAGGAGTCATGAGAATGGTTGTCCGCAAAAGAGCGGGTTCTAGGAAGGGTGACCATGGATAGTGAATGGTTCCATCATGGAAAGAAAGGAATGTTGAATGGTTTCTTGAGGATAATGGAAACTAGATGGAGCAAGGAAAGGGTTTGGATACACTTGCTAAGGGATCATTGGTACTCGGAGAGTTTTCGGATGTACTTGAATGAATGGGTATTGTGAGGATGCTCGCTAGGTACTTGAATTGGATACCTCGGGTCGATGGAATAGATTCGTATACCCTGGACGGATGGAATGATTCTAGTGTCAGCTTCGAGCTATGAGTAAGTACACTGAAAATCAGGATTTATCCATTATTCCCCGATAAAAGAATGGTCATACTAGTTATCATATATCCGGGGCACGTTGAGTGATGGGCACCACAACAACACACTATACATGTATATTGGGTGCCCATGGTGGAGGATGGTCGTCACATCACTCAAACTGGGTCAAGTATACAGGGTATTATATTTATGGTGATAGGAACTTAGAGTGAGCAAGCAGAGAGCCATAAGCGTGGTATGTATACTCCTATTAGACAACGTGGAGTAAAGAAGATTAGGTTAGTATCCATCCTAGCGGCCTGATTGTATGGTCGCTCCCTGAATCCGTGATACGTCCTTTTGATGTATATAGCAGAGAGCCAAGGCGAGAGTGATAAAGTTACGGGTACGCCCAAGGAGCAGTTATGTAATTTGTTATATGTATCTAACTCGATAACAAATCTTGTTTGAAATAAAAGATGTTTTCTTTCCATTATATACTTGATATAATGTGTTGTATTAATTAATCAATTAATTAAAAGTATATATAATGGAAAACCCATAAATGTTATGTTTTGTAATAGTAGTTACAAAGTGTTGTAACATAAGTAATTTATCACAATGAAAATAACATACCTTTTTAAATATTCCAAGCCAAGATGTATCGAGATTGATACCGATACATCCGTTGAGAATAGAGTATGTAAAGCTCTCTAAATATTGGGCAGTGTATTACTTATGGCTACTGGGAGCACCAAGGGGTTATGTATTGATGGTTTTTGGATAACTATAGAATGACTCACTAGATAGTTTTTTGTTGGTTAATATAACTAAGGTCAGATAGAAAAAATCGATATGGCAATATTATACAATTCCCTCGACTGGAGAATACTGTTATGCTTCATTGTGGAAACTCCGCTTTGATTATAGTTAAATCGTGACATGATATCTATTAAACGACTATAGTTAGGTCGAGTGGAAGCATTGGAAGTGAAAAGCTATTCAAGAGAGAATCCATCTCCTCGGTTATATGGGGTTAGCATCACGGAGTCAACTTAACTCAACTCAAAGTCAAAGTCTCTGGAAAGTGCAATAATAATTGTTGTTATTGAACTAAAGATTTTGTGTTTGGCATATAAAGTTGAATATGGACGATATTGGAATTTTAACCATTACCAAATTACATAAGTCCTAATGTGATATAGTGTTGATGAAGAGAATTGGTGTAAATGATTGTCATTACCAAGTACCGCTTATAATAAGTAAACTTGTATTTTACTTAAAAGATGTGTAAGCGATAAATTCAACCAAAATTGTTAATACCCCGATTTTATGTTTTAATGATGACAAATATATCTTTATGTATATCTAGTATACAATATTATGCAGGTAGAAGGAGCACTTGAATCAGAGAATCAAGGGGAGAGCAATGCAGATCATATACATATCAAAAGCTATGGAAATAATCATCTACATATCAAAAGCTATGGAAATATGGTTTGTCAAGTCAAATATATGTATTTGGCCTTAGATACACTTGTAAAATTTCATTGGTGGTCCATATGCACACACTCACACACCCGCATACAAGTATTTTCAAATATCAAAGAGTATAAAAATATTTTACAAATTGCTTTATATAAAAATTGAAATCGAATAGTTCAGTCGACTGGGAATACTATTCAGTCGACTGAACTTTAATATTTTATTATACATATTGTTTTTCAAACTTTTCCACGTAATTCACATTTTTTATTCAGTAGACTGACTTTTTATTCTCAGTCAAATGATTACCCTGTAACGACTATTTTCTGAAAAGTCATTTCTGATAGTTACGATCGTTCAAGATCATCTCTACGAATGGTAATGGCTACGATTGAATGATTACAAATATTTAACGTAACTCTTTGATATTTGTATATAGAGGTCTACATCTAAATAACTTTTAACTTTCTCGATTCACTTTCTTGATCTTTATTCTCTCTTGAGCGCTCTTAAACATTCTTACATTCAAATCTTATTCTTTATTTAAGGATTACTTGCTACACTTCCATAATCACGAAGCATTCATTTTGAATCATCAAGGAGATTATAGGTAGTCTTGTACTACAATTGACCGCATTCGAGTTATCAAGAGCTCATCGGAAGTCAGAGAATTATTCTTGTTTTCTAAAGTCATGTTAGAGATCTTCAAGCAAAGATTGAAGTCCTGTTCGACTGCTCAGGCATTTTTTAAGATGCATGTTCCTCCGTGTTAAGTGAGGGTTATTTGGTTATTCTAGAAAGAGTCTGGGACTAGACGTAGAATGGGAGGTCCAAACCAGTATAAAAATCCTTGTGTGATTGCTTTTATTTACTTTACTTTACTATACTCTGATAGTTGATATTGCTTAGTTTTGAATATACACTTGAATACACGTCTAAGCCATGTTATATGAGATCCCTGTGCACTTTCAAAATGTCACACCGCTAGCTAAAGTGACGCGTGAACGTTAGTTTTTGAATTTTTCGATATTAATCACTAATTGAATTTACACCTTTGAGTCGCATAACCGTAACAATGAACACTATGAATAAACAACATGATTTAATTTATTTATAAATTGTTGTAAATCAATTAAATTAATTAATATCCATGAAATATTAATTATAAAACTTTATTTGATTTGTTTGAATACCATTAGCATTTAATAAAGTGCGTATATAAAAGTAATAAACGCATGTAATGATATGTGGTGTCGATAAATTATTTAAATTGGATTTAAATAGATTAATTGCTAAGTGGTTTTGTGAGTTTTTCTAGGCCCATGTGCTTGATGAAATAGGGAAGAGGTTTCAAATGCGATTTGAAAATCCAAAGGAGCAATTAAAAAAAGGAATTAAATATCCATTCTTTACTTCTATTTATGACTCAGTTAAATCTCATTTATGAAATGATTTTTGCCCATTTATCTTTAATTCTATTTCTTCTACCAAAAATATGAAGAGGAAGGAGAGGACTTGATGATATTTAATTAGGAATTAAGAAGGGAAGGTTTTAAAGGAGAAAACTGAAAGGTTTCAATGTTCCCTTTAAAACATATTATCTCCTATTCGATCCATCATTCTTTTCCTGACAATTTTTTTTATATTCTTTCTCTTGCTGTCATCCTCTCCCTCAATGGCCTCCATGATAAAAAAATTCCCCATAAAAAATTCAAATAAAATCCATAACATTCAAGGTGGTGTTTGCCTCTGGATCCTTACAAAATTTAAAGGTTGATTCAATCGAATCGGTGTTTTATTCTTTATTCAAGGTGCAAATCTTAGGCTTCATCTTCAAGTAATTCTAATTTTATTTTATTATATATTCACCATGTCAATGAAGTTTAAATCCTATATATGGTACATCAAATCTCATTATTTGTTCATTATGTTGACCCAAAGTTTAGATCTGATATATGTTAATTGATAGTATGTTTATCATGATAATATAATTAGATCCTACATTTGCTACAACTTTTTCATCATATGTTCATATTATATGAAAGTCTAGATCTAATTCATTTTACAATGAATTTATATATGCCTAAGTTGTTCAATCTAATTTTTTCATTGTTTTAGAAATTATTATTTAATAAAAAAGGCAGACAAACTAACTATTTTGGATTGGAAACTAATTTCAATTAATAGATGTATTTTGTACTTTATTATATACACAAATATAAATTAACTTTTTATGTAAATTATTTAAAATTATTTTGGAGATTGAATACATATTTCATATATTTGTTGTTTTGAATATAGTTTTTAGTTATTATTGACATTTGTTAAAAAGTTGTTTTAATTAAAAATAATATATAAGTGGACTTTTGTGCAAAACATCATAAACCCTTTAAATCCTTCTTAAGTTAAAGTATATTTCGGTTTGTTACTTTAATTTTAAAACATATAATAGATCATAAGATATATATATGTATGTATTTATGTATATGTATATATGTTATTTTAATTTAAAACATAGTTTGTAATTATTCATATATACATATATATATATATACACATATATATATGCGTGTGTGTGTGTGTGTTTGTTTGTGTTTGAGTGTTCAAATTGTTTTGGAATAACATTATAGATAACTAAACTAGAGGAAATAACTCCTTCGTCTTCCTCTCCTTTTTAATTGCTTACTTTAACATAATTGATTTTGAATATATATAAACTTTTGATTAATTAAAATAACTTTATAACATATTATATATAAGTAAATATAAGTAAACTATTTATATACCTATATTGTTATTTTATATAATTTCAAAATAAACTATGGACAACAAAGACAATTATAAAGGGCGAACGTGTCCATTGTGGTGTAGATCCCAACATATATATATATACATACACATTAACTATGAACATTGCTTATATGTTGCATTCGCATTATACACACATGAATGTATTTGATACATCCATTATTATATGTTTATATTCAAATTAAATTTAAAACTCCTTTTAATAATTTAAATAAATAATATTTTATTTAAAACCTCATTAGATTAGATATAATAATCTTTTAGACTTCATAGGCGCAATAGATCCAAAATAAGAATATTTTTGAAATCTACCTATTTCACTTACCTCCGACTGGTCCGGTCCCAACAATGGTATCAGAGCCAAACAGTATATGCGGTCTAAATTAGTCATGTTAGGACTATCTAATTAAGCTTACTAATTTAGTAGGGTGTCTAGAAAAATAGCGTCTAGGCTTGGGTTTGGGTAATCAAGTACCCTGCCCTCCTTGGCTAGCAGTCTAGCCCAAAAAGTAAAGTGAGCCTAAAGGTTGCCCCTAATAGAAAAGACCCGATTTGAATTGGGCATTGGGCTAATTTCGAAATTGTTTTGAAATTAAAATAAAAGTTTTAGGTTTAAAAGTTGAATTAAAAATAAGAAAAATATTCTAAATGTTATAATATATATTTTCAAATTGTTTTAAAATTAAAATAATAGTTTAAATTTAAAAGTTAAATTTAAAATAAAACACATATTATAAAAGTCATAGTATATTGTTTCAATATGTTTGAAAATGTTATAAAATTGTTTTCGAAAATATTATTTATTAATCAGATTAATAAAATAATGAATCAATTAAATTAATTAATTAATTAAATATATATACATGTATAATATGTGCAATGATACGTGTTATGTTGGCTTGAATTGCTTAAGACAATATGAATATACACATGTGTATAAAAGAATTTTCGAAATTAATAAAAGTTAATTAAAATACATATACATGCATACATACATACACACATACATACATACATACATATAAGATACATGTGTATTGGTTTCAATATAGTATGTTAAGTTTGAATAATATAATAATTAATTAAAGTGTTGATTAATTAAATTAATTAAATAAGATTTAATTAGTATGATGTTACATATACAATAATATATAAGTTAAATAAAGTATAAAAGTTATATAATAATAAAAATTATATAATATAATTGTATAAACTAAAGGTGGAACATTAAAAAACTCTAAATAGACTTAAGGGTAAATACATACATAAAAGTACGTATACCATGATTTTTGATGTGTCCGGCACTTGAATCACAAGGGTATTTCGTAGGAAATACATTATTCCATAAGTCGATATCATTCAATTAAATATATTAAAGATTATGAATCTTTAATATAAGTGTTGTCCTCTACCATTTATATATTAATAAATTGCATCATACCCTTTGATTGTTAAGCAAACTCAAGCTAGAGATGTTATGTGTAGTGTTATTAATATATTAACTAGATGAGGTAAGATAACTATATGTATTTTGTTATCATATATTTACTGACTACTGTGCTAGAAGAGTAATCTAGGGAAAAAGAAGCAACTAAATCAAGAAGAGGATGTAAAAGCATTGAAAGATAGGTATCAAGCATATATGATAATAAAGGCGACGAGCCTATAAGTGCTTTGAAGATGTCGAACTTGCAAGCAAAAAAAGCTATCAAACATAAACAACAGTGCTAAGCATGTATAAGTAACGATATCGAGCATATAAGAGAAAGTATCATGATCCTAAAATAATGTCAAGCTTATAAATAGAAGACATGTCGAGCATGTAAGTAATGGACATGTCGAGCATGGAGATGTTAAGCTTGTATCCGAAGGTAGTATTGAGCATCTAAAGCAAATGGTGATGTCGAGCCGCTACAACCATAGAGGTTGTCAAGCTTTTACAACCATAGGAAGAGGGGTCGAGCCTCTACAACTACAGGGATGTCGAGTATCCAAGTAGTTAGCAAGCTCCAACAAAGAGTAAAGAGGTACTGAATCTCTAAGGGATATCTAGCTTCTACAACATAAAGGTAGTTAAGCTTAAAGATAGCAGGATTATCAAAAATGTAAAAAGGATGTCGAACCTCTATAACACGGAGTGCCGTAGAGCGTGTAATAAAGGAAGAAATGTTGCACTACTAGAAGATGTTGAGCAATTAACAAAAGGAGGATATCGAGTTTCTATGGATAACGAGCCCTTGGTACAACAACTGTTATCGAGCCTCTACTATAGTAACTGTTGTCGAGCATCTATAAACAACAGATGATATCGATCTACAAAGAAGTGCCATCGAATTTCTACAAACAGAATGGATAACGAATTCCAAAAGAATGATGATTTTTAACATTAGCAAAGGATGATGAGCTTTTACAAGCAGCAAGAGATGCCGAACTTCAGAGACATTAGGATTACCAAGTATCTACCATATGAAGTGACAGCGAGAGGACATGTGTTAGCCATCTTGCCTATTTTCTATCTCTATAAATATACGTCCTCCACCACTTTGAGAGGGGAGAATCATTTCTTTCTTTATTCAATTATAAATTGCAAACCCTAAACCAATTTGTGATTTTCTAGACCTGATTGTAATTCTTTGACCATTAACAAATAAGGACTTGGACATTTAACTTTGCATAGCATATTTTCCTTAGAATGTGCATATTTGACACTGGACATGTTGGACTTGGACTTGCATATTATTAATTTGCGCAAGGCCACTTAAGCCCTTGTTCAAATTGAAATTTACCTTGCACAATTAACTATTATACCCACTGACATATGAACGAAGGACTATTATGCATCTATGTGACTTGCCTATTTACCCTTGCACATATGATTTGAACTTGTGATAACTTCATGATCATGTAAAAACCAAGAGGTATTGGAACATTTTCAACTAACGCCACCTTGTATAACATCTTGGGTATTGGGCCAAATTTTGGTTCAACATCTTTTGGCGCTTGAATGAGGGATTGAACCTTCAAGTTGTCATTCCTTTACTTTGAAACTAACTAAGTAATTTTTTTAGGAAAATGGTGAGGACCAAGAAAGCGAATGTTCTGAATGAAGAAGTTGTACAACATACGACCTTGGAGGATAATGCCACCCCAAACTTCAAATTGGAGAATATAGAAATTGGACAACCTTCAATCCCAGCAAAGTCCACAGGTAATGAAGCTAAAATTCAAGATTTAACACAACGACTTATGATTATGCCAGAGCTTCTTGAGAAAGTTCTTTCTCATAAATGTTCTAAGGCGAAGCATACCAAAGAAGGAGAAGTGGAGTCTCTAAGGAGAAACCTAGATACCTCAACGCTGAAAAGTAAAGATAAATGCAAAAGTATCATGGGCCAACAAAGAAAGAAAGGAACCCAAGATGAAGGACCAATAATGAATTCTCCAAGATTGTAAGCAAAAGAAGGTAGTAAGGCTACGATGAACCATCAAAAGGAGAACTAAGAAAGGCTAGTAGGAAGATCTCCCAAGTAATCAGGTAGCTCTATCTCATAGCAAGAATATAAGCTTTACAGAAGGGACTATCGTAATGACGAAACCCACCTAAGGGACACGACCAACAAAATAGTGAAGGATATGCTTGACCCTAAAGGGAAGAGAACCCTTAACCCAAGGGTTAGTAATAATTTTCGAGAAGCTCGTTTTATATAGAAGATAATGATTGTCAAAATCTCGTCCTGCATCAAAATCCCTTCATTGAAGTATGATGGAACCACTGATCCCGACGATCATCTTTTGGCTTTCGATAGTCGAATGGACTTGCATAACGCTTCTAGGGCAGTTCGTTGTAGGCTCTTCCCTACAACTTTTCATGGAGCAGCTTCCAAATGGTATATGCACTACCGAGAAAAGACCGTCTACTCTTAGGAGCAATATTCTTACGAATTTTCGGCACAGTTTTGCATATGCAAAGACCCTACCATAGATTCTAGTGTGCTAGCTAGTGTCAAGCAAAGGCCAAGGGAATTGCTTGGAGAATTTCTAAGCAGATTCAATACAGAAGCACTAAAAATAGAAAATATGACTGATAGGGAGAAACTGATGGTAGTGCGTTCATCGTTAGTTGAACAGACTCCTTTCTGGAAAGAGCTATACATTCGTAGGTGTAGAGATATACAAGACTTCCATTTCCAAGTCGATAAGTTCATCTGCATGGATGAAATGTACCATGCCAGGAAGAAGTCTCAACCAAAGAAAGAAGGAGGAAAGTTTGTTTTTGATCACCCCAACAAAAAACCAAAATGGGATGAAAATGGAAGAGGAAAATTGGAGGAGGTCCTCAAATCCAATTATATGGACTTGAACAAACCCATTATTTTACATTTTTACTATAGCCAAAGATTATGGAAATTTCCCCACATCCTACAAAGCAAGGAACCGTCCTGAACCTAAGAGAGGGGAAGATTATTGTGTCTACCACAAAGTAAATGGGCATAAGGCTGACGAATGCCGTGTCCTGACAGGCATAATTCAGAATACGATTAGGTCAGGATCTCTAAAGGAGTTCGTTAAGGAAACTCAGAAGTTTTCCCATCCCGGGGGGAATAGTTAGAGGCTTTTGAGCAATGGTGCTAACTTTGTAGAGAATGATTCCCAATAAGACTTTATTCCTCCAGTTAATCACATAGATGTCATTAACGGAGATCCCCACATCGTCGGAAGTAGCAAAGGGTCTTAGAGCATACATGTAAGGGAAGCAAAGGATGAAATCTTCTATATTCAGGAAGAGCCACCATTTAAGAATCACAAATCTAAATTCCAAATGCCTAACGTGATAATAACTCAACAAGAATTAACAGAATCTCATCACCCAAATAATGACCCGCTAATGATAACTGCTCAAATTAGGCTCTCTGTGGTAACAAAGATCTTGGTAGACACTGAAAGTAAAATAAATGTCATTTTCAAACATGCATTTGACATATGATTATTCCAAAGGGGAAGTTGGAACCAAGCTTTGAGCCCATCTTTAAGTTCAATAATAAAGGATCTACTCTAATAAGGCAGGCAAAGCTCTTCGTGCAAATGGAAATTCCCTCACACTCTAGAACTTTTGAAACTCTTTTCGTTATAATAGACCAACCCTCCTATTTAATGCTTTCTTTGAGAGGCATGTTCTAAAAGAAGTAGATGAATTTGTCTCATCAAAACATCTAATGGTGAAGTTCTTAACTAAAAATGGCCGGGGAACCATAAAGAGGGAGTAGTTTAGCTCCCGGAAACTATATTTCGCTACGCTCGAGCAATAAAAAAGGCACTTCTTGCTACAACTTGGAGAAAAGTAAATTGAACAAAACTAAAACTAAGAAGCCCATGAATGGTAGCTTTTCAAGCCTACTATTCAAGGCAAATAAACAAGCAAAGGTAGTTGAAGAGCCTGTAAATGTGCTGAAAATATTCAAATCTCCAAGAGAGAAAAGCAAAAAGAAGCAAAGTAGATAATCAATGAAATAGAGGGTGAAAAAATCATTACCAAATTAGATTACATAAATGAGAAAGAAAGAGAGAAATCCGTCAAAGATAAAGAAGAGGTAAGCTTAGATTTGCTTGATCTAACCAAAAACAGTAAAAATTGGAAAAGAACCAGGGAACAACCTCAAAAGAGAGCTTATTTGATTTATCCAATCTAGCAAAGATGTATTTGAATGGACTCACTCAGACATGGTCGGAATAGATCCATTAATTATGAGCCATGCTCTGAATATAGATCCAAATATCGTCTCTGTTCGACAAAAGAAATGAAGTTTGATAAAATTCAAGCTAATGCGTTAAAGGAAGAAGTTAAAAGATTACTTGAGAATGGGTTCACCAGAGAAATGCTCTACCCCAAATGGTTGGGTAATCCTATACTAGTTAAAAAGTCCAATGGAAAATGGAGTATGTGCGTCGATTATACTACTCTGAATAAGGCATTCCCCAAAGATTGCTATCCTTTGCCTAGAATAGACCAATAGGTTGAGGCCACCAATGGACATAAGTTTTATCTTTTATCGATGCATACTCAGGATATGATCAAATCCCCATGTTCAAACCAAATGAAGAAAACACAAGTTTTATAACAGATTAGGAAACTTACTGCTACAAATTTTTGCCTTTTGGGCTGCAGAATGCAGGGGCTACGTATCAAAGGTTAGTAAACAGAATGTTTAAAGAACAAATCGGGTGAAACATGGAAGTGTATGTGGTTAATATGCTAGTTAAGTCATAAGAGGAAATTAACTACTTGAATGATCTTGAGGAAATGTTTGGAGTACCAAGAAAGTACAAAATGAAGCTGAATCCACAAAAATTCTCCATAGAGTACAATTTGGGAAATTTCTAGGTTATATCGTCAGTGCCTAAGGAATTGAGGCCAATCCTGACCAAATCAAAGCAATTAAGGACATGGCGGAACCAAAAACAAGTAAAGATGTAATGAGCCTAAACAGAAGGGTAGCAGTTTTAAACAAATTTATCTCTAAAGCCACTGATAAGTGCATTCATTTCTTTGATGTGATTAAAAAAAGGAAGAACTTTAAGCGGGGAGAATATTGTCGAAAAGCCTTCAAAGAATTAAAAGCCCATCTTGAAAAACCTCCAATATTATCCAGTACCATAGAAGGAGAAAACATATACCTTTACATGGCAGTCTTCGAACAGGCAATAAGTTCAGTTCTAGTAAGAGAAAAAAATAAAGCTCAGTTTTCGGCGTACTATATTAGTAAAAGGCTTAAAGAGGCAGAAGTTAGATATCCAGTTATAGAGAAGTTAACATACTGTTCAATTCTCATTGCTTGAAAACTAAGAGCCTACTTTCAGGTGCACCCAATTAAAGTCTTGACAAATTTTCCACTTCAGCAAATCTTCAACAAACCAAAAATGTTAGGAAGGCTAGTAAAATGGGGAATGGAGCCGAGTTAGTACGAGATTAAATTCCAGCCTCGAGTGGCAATCAAAGGACAAGCTCTGGCTGATTTTGTTAAAAAATGTACTGGGTTTACCGAAGAACAATCGAAAAATCTGAAGCCTAAATGGCAACTGATTGTATATGGAGCCTCGAACGAGCAAGGGGTTGGTACGGAATATGTTATCATTACCCCTGATGGACATCGATTACATTATGCGATGAAATTGGGTTACCACTAACGTGGTTGAATATGAATCAATGATAATAGGACTTACCTTAGCTCTTCAGTTAAAAACCCCAAGGATTGAAATTTTTTGTGATTCCCAATTAATGGTTAATCAACTGAATATAGCTTATCAAATGAAGGATGCAAGATTAACCCTTTATGTCAAGAAGATATTGAAAATATTAGCCCAATTTGAAGATTTTTTAATACACCAAGTACCCAGAGGAAGAAATTCTCAAGCCAACTCTTTGACCAAGTTAACTAGCTCGCGAGGAGCCTCAGAAACTCAAATTGGATCAGTAGGCTTCCAACAAAATCCCAATATCTAGGAAAAAGCCCTTGAACTAAAAAAATGAAACCATAGTATTGACTAGATCCCAAGCTCTTATACACAAGGAAAAAGAAAAAGAACCAGGAAGTGGTGATGGTGAAAACCAAGAAAGAACCATTCATACAGAAATAAATAGTCAATATGAGAACAATTGAATGATACCCATTGTTGAATACTTGGTGGAAGGGAGACTACCAAGAGATAAAAGAGAAGCTAGAAGGATTAGGCACCAAGCTCCAGCTTTTATTGTGCTAGATGGAACACTTTATAAAAAATAATATCCACTTCCTTACTTGAGGTGTGTTAGTCTAGAAAATGGCTCAAAATTGTTAAGAGAAGCCCATAAAGGGTTCTGGGAGGATCATTCTAATGGCATGAAGTTGGCCAAAAAAGTCATGACACAAGGTTTTTATTGGCCCCATATGAATAGCAACACTATGAATTATGTAAAGAGATGTAAAAGATGTCAGAGGTTTTCAAAAATCCCATATATACCACCAAATGAGTTAACCCCGACCACAAGTCCATGGCCCTTTGATGTGTGGAGAATTGACTTAATATGACCATTTCTATATCAAAGGCGGAGCAAAGTTTGCAGTAGTAACCATCGACTACTTTACAGAATGAGTGGAGGTAGAACCATTGCCAAATATAACGTTAGGAAAAGTGCTAAAGTTTATGGTCAAGAACATAGCACCTGGTTTGGAATACTGAATAAGATAACATCCAACAGTCGGACCCAATTTGAAAGTAAGCAATTCACCAGATTCTGTAATAAGAATGGGATAATCGGAAGTTTTCCATCTATAGCTCATCCCAAGGCTAATAGAGCCGTCGAAGTCATCAACAAATCCATTAAGACTATCCTCAAGAAACAACTATACAAAGCAAAAGGAAATTGGGTAGAAGAATCGCCACTTGTGTTTTGGGCATATCGAATTTCTACCAAGACTGTAATAGGACATACTCCATTTTCTTTGACATATGGGTGAGGCAATGCTTCCAATCGAAGTCGAAATATTGTCCCATTAAAGGATTGCATATGCCATTAATCCCAATTAAGAGCTAAGAAAAGAATCCCTAGATTTGATCGATGAACTGAGAGATGAAGCAACTATATGGACGGCTGAATATCAACGAAGAATATCAAAATATTATAAATTCAAAGTTAAAGGGAGATCATTTCAAAAAGGAGATTTGGTGCTTCGAAAGATCATGGCAAATACAAAAAGTCCGACAGATGGACCACTCAGACCAAACTGGGAAGGAACCCTTGTTATCCATGAAGTAATCTCACTAGAAACTTATCGACTATGCCGACTTGATGGTAATGTAATAGTAAGAACTTGGAATTCCAAGCTTTGGAGACCTTGTTTTCTTACAATGGAAAATAAAGAAATTGAGACAAGTATATCTACGGAATTGATAATCAATAGAAAGGAAGGAAATCATAAAATAAAGAATAAATCTTTGATCCCACCATAAGGACCTAGTTAAAGCATTATAGACTTCGATACTGCCTATAAGGCCTGACCGCAGCACCTCTTAGAGGGAGGTCGGAGTAAGTCTTTTGTCCTGCCTATAAGGCTTCGCTAGAGCACCGCGAGTCTTTGGTCCTGCGTACGTGACCTGTCCAGAGCGTCTCTTAGAGGGAGGACGGAGTAAGCCTTTGGTCCCGCCTAAGATGGCCTAGCCAAAGCACAGACCAGCCTTTAGTCCCGCCTATATGGCTTGTTCGAAGCACCTTCTAGTGGGAGAATGGATTAGAATTTGGTCCCACCTAAGATGGCCTCACCAAAGCACCTACCAAAAGCCTTCGGTCCTGCCTATTAGGCCTGTCCAGAGCATCTCTAAGAGGGAGGACGATTTAGACCTTGGTCCCACCTAAGATGGGCTAGCAAGAGCACCGACCATCCTTACCTAGATGTATAGAAGGGGCAACTTTATGTAAAGAAGTCAATCTGACAAGTCTAATTCCATCTTAAAGATGGGCCAAAGCAATCTTCTAAAGGAAGAGCAATCAAACATGAACAATCATGCTCCAAGGCAAAGTTAAAGTAACCTTCAAAGGAAAGGTTAGGTAAATTTTCATGCTCATATAATCTCACGAGACAAAGAAAAATTATCGAAAAGCATCCAAGAAACCCAACCCGAGGGAAAGAATTTTACTCTGAAAAACCATCCAAGGTAATAATATATAAGCAAAAAAGATTCGTCTATGAAGTCATTCAGCCTAGAAAGATAAAAAGGAAAATTAATCCACATTTTTACCAAATTTGAAAGGTTTATTAAATAAACATTTCAAAAGTGATTTTCAAAACCAAGCTTTTAAAATTTCAAAGTTCAACAAGAAAAAAAAAATCACAAGTTTCTTTGGCATTTACAAAACAAAATGGTCAATTTGAGAAAGAAATAATTTCTTAAAATTATGAAAGTCATTACCATATACTTTACATTCAAATAAAAGGAGTTAAAGAGAAGTGAGAGCTGGAAAGGTAAGAAGATGCTTAATTTTACACTAAAATGTAAAAAGCATCTTTTATACAAGGAGGGGGACAAATGTTATCCATATATTTTCTGACTACTATTCTAGAAGAGTAATCAAGGGAACAAAAAGCAATTAAGTCAATAAAAGGATGTAGAAGCATGGAAGGATATGTATCAAACCTATATGACAATAAAGATGATAAGCCTGTAAGTGCTTGGAAGATGTCAAACTTGTAAACAAAGAAAGCTATCAAGCATAATTAATAGTACTAAGCATGTATAAGTAACGATATTGAGCATCTAAGGGAAAGTATCATGATCCTAAAATTATGTCAAGCTTGTAATTATAAAATATGCCGAGCATGTAAGTAATGGACATGTCGAGCATGGAGATGTCAAGCTTTTATCTGAAGGTAGTGTTGAGCATCTAAAGCAGAGGGTGATGTTGAGCCGCTACATCCATAGAGGTTGTCAAGCCTTTACAAACATAGGAAGTGTCGTCGAGCCTTTACAACAACAGGGATGTCGAGTATCCAAGTGGTTAACAAGCTCAAGCAAATAGTAAAGAGGTATCGAATCTCTAAGATATATTGAGCTTCTACAACACAAAGGTAGCCGAGCCTAAAGATAATAGGGTTATAAAAAATTTAAAAAGAATGTCGAACCTCTACAACACAGAGTGTTATAGAGCGTGTAACAAAGGAAGAATGCTACGCCACTAGAAGATGTTGACCAATTGACAATAGAAGGATATTGAGTTATGGATAATGAGCCTTTGATACCGTTAACGAGCCTCTACAATAATAACTATCATCGAGCATCTACAAACAACAGATGATATTGAGCTTCTACAAAAAAGTGCTATCTAATTTAAAAATAACGTTGAACCTCTACAAAAGAATAACGAATTTCAACATCAGCAAAGGATGACGAGCTTTTACAAGTGGCAAGAGATGCCGAATTTCAAAAGACAAAAGGGTTACCATGTATCTACCATATGAAGGGATGGCGAGGCGACATGTGTCAACCATCCCGCCTATTTTCCATCTCTATAAATAGACCCCCTCTACACATTGAGAGGGGCGAATATTTCTTTCTTTATTTCTCAATTATAAATTGTAACCCTAAATCAATTTGGGGATTCCTAGAGCTGATTGTAATTCTTTGACCACAAACAAATAAGGACTTGGACATTTAACTTTGCATAGCATATTTTCCTTTGAATGTGCATATTTGACAATGGACATACATATACCAACTAATTTGAACTTGAACGCAAATGGACTTGGACTTGTGTATTATTAATTTGTGCAAGGCCACTTAGCCCTTGTTCAAATTGAAATTTACCATGCACATTGTTAACTAGATTTGTAACTAGTAGAATTCAATGGGTGTTAGAACATTCAGATTAAGCCAGGACGACTTGAGACTTGATCAAAAAGCCTAAAAATACAAGACAAAGGACCCAAAGAAGTTTGAACCAAAAGTATGCCATCTTTTCGGATCAGCACTGGTTCGATCCAGTTGGATCGGCACCGATCTGAATTTATGGTTCCTGGTGAACCCAATCTCTTTGCATTGTGACTCTATGCCTCAACCAAGCTCACCCAACAAGTTTGGCAACATTCCAAGCATCCAAATTCAAAAGGTTAAGGTTCATCCGATTTAGAATACGGTTCAATCTAACCAACAGGTGAATCATCATCAAAGCAAGTCAACAACTATGAAATTATATGGAAAGCATCACTATAAAGCAGGAAACTTGACCAAACAAACCTGAGCCAAAAATTGGCTAAGGAATTGGATCGAACTGATCCAATTGGATCGGATCGGTACCGATCCGAAAAGATGGCCAATATTGGCTCCAAACTTTCTGAGTCTCTCTGCATGACGATTATAGGCTTCTTATAAAGCAATTCTCGACCCAAGAACTTTCCAACTCCTATAAATACCACCTCATCTGCAATAGAAGAAGGATCTAATATGATCTCTGCTGAAACTATACCATTGTCTCTTCAGTCTTCTTCTCCCTTACAATAGCCATTAAAGAGCAACTGAGATCCTTCCGTTTGTCTCGAACAATGGTGGCTTAATTTAACTTAGGAAAGAAGAATCATATCATAATCCAAACTCCTTTGTAACAACAGTTGATCAATAAAAACTATAAAGTGGACGTTGGCTTCGTTAACAGCTGAACTACTATAAAAATATCTTGTCTCTTTACTTTTTCTATGATTACTGTTGCTTTTTCTATTTTATCTGCCTTGATAAATAGGACTGGTGCTTTAACACTCAATCCAGAGTGTTGATCCATTTTTTGGATTAACATTTTGGTGCTTTCATTAAGAACTCAACTCAGGCTTAGATCTAGCTATCTACTTTGGATCAGGTAGGTTCAGAAGTTAGATCTTAGAAGATTTGTTGTTCTAGAATCAATTGCACCAGGAAGAAAGAGAACTACCTTCGAAAGATCTATAGGAGCTACCATTGCTTGATAAGAAACAAACCCTCGGCAAATTTAAGTCAACAACCCCAACAACCTGCCGTTAGGAGCTAATTCTGGAGATTAGGTTCTAGGATCCTCCACATAGCATGAAGTCGTGACTAAGAGAGAATCAAACAAGATGGTTGATGAAATTTAACCAAAAAATGGGAAACAGTCAAAAGGCTCTTATGGAAAAGATAAATTCTCTCTCAGTGCTCCAATTACTAACTACTCCCAGAAGGTAACTGAAGCTGTGGCTGCTATGGAGCAAGAGCATCCTTCTATTTTTGGCTTGAACGGAAGAAACAGAAGGCAAAAGTAAAAGGAAGTAGTGGGCGAAGCTCCAAGAATCATGATGGAAGAAAACATTAACACTCCACCCATTGCAAAAGCACCTGCTACAAATCCGAACTTAGGGGTGAAAACCCCATGGGGAGATATAACGATGGCTTGCTCCGGCTCTGAAGATGACAAACAATTTCAGGAAGACAAATTGAATGAAAATGCTAATGTGCAAAATGCTAGAAGAAGATCTAAAACCCATGCCGCAGCACAGTGCCAAGCAATGGACGAGGAACTGCTACTCAAACGGCACCTCTAAAGGTAGGAGAACCAAGAAGATATGACACAAACCGAGATCGATTACAAGGCCAAGCTCCCATTGTATATTGTGACCACTCCCAATTGACCAACTTCTAATCCCATTATGGAGCTCCCATCGTCGAATCATGAATAGTAGTCGCTAAAATCATCAAAATTGTCGTTGAAAAACTCACTTCAGGGTTGATTCAAAGTCAAACTCGGGTAATCACCTATTTGACTCGAAGTAGATTCTAAAAGTCCTGACTCAAAGTCGAACTCGGGTAACGACCCATTTGACAAGCAAAAAGGGAAATTCTAGCACGAAATCAGACTCGGGCAACACCAAGATTTTCTCTAAGCAAATATGCAAATGATCAAACACTGTTTGTCACAACATTTCAAATTCAGTGACTCCAAGCGAACCATGTGCTGACTCCAAGCAAATGGCAAATTTTCTTGGGTCGGACTCCAAGTAAAATACCGCCAGTCCATTAACGCCGATCCATCTTCTTTTGCCCATAACTCGAACATGCAAACTCTAAATGCCTTGAAATTTGGAATGCAACCTTATAGGGTCTTCCTTGTCGTCCCAGACCAATCTCACCTAGTTTGAAATTTTTTAGGGATCGTCACTGATCCATGCCCCATCCTAAGTGATTTGTCATTCAATTGGCAGTTCTAATCATTCAAGCATAGGACAATCATGCATATATCATTCTCAAGCATTATAAACACCCATAACTTGAAAACAGACTGGACTAACAATGATTAGAGCATATTCCCCAATCCAAACCCATTTACCGAAGCCGTTCTGCATGCAGAATATCCAGAGAAATTTATCATGCCAACTATACCTTCATACAACTGTACACTTGATTCAAAATTGTTTTTTACAAGTATGACTGGCATATGGATGAAACGAGGGTGATGAATGCAGTCTATTGCAAGGCACTCAAGAATCATTAAAGGATGTAACAACCTACTATCCTGGAAGAATTCTATGGAAAGGCAAACCAGTTCTAGAGACTAGAGGTAGTGCAATTGGCAGAAGGAAAACCCGACAATTTTCCAAAGAACATACCAAATAGTGAAGGAGCTACATGACCTCAGGGACCTTCTGCCTAAGCAAGGCCACTAAGACCCGGTAGAAAAGCGCCCCGGCTAACTGATGAAATCAGACGAAAGGATGATCATCAAATAACACTCTGGCTAGCTACTAAGGAATAAGGTGGCAACCTAAAGCGATGCCTTCTCATCCATCCTTTTCTACTTTCCTTTTCCAAAAGAGCCGTATCGGGACAATGGGGGCATTGCAGACAGCATGGAGAAAGAAATGCTTCTATGCTCTCGACGAGTCATGTCGATCCCCTTTCTAAGAACCGGTGTGGCTCTGATAATGTCAAGAAGGCTTATCCAAAAGATCATCGAACAAACAGATTCAACCCCAGTCTCTAGGAATCGATAAAACCGTGTTCCCGCGAGTTGAATCCCAAAATTCCTTTTGAAGTTGATGAATCATTGCTTTAAGACCGCTGAGCCGTTGGACACACGACCCAAAACTCTTCTTGGAATCGATGAATAATCGCTCTAGGGCCGTCTGGTCCCCGGACATCCGATCACAAAAAATCCTTCACGAACTAAAGCGTCGTGAAGGTCTTTCATGAACTAAAGTGTCATGAAGGCGAACTGGTAGATCAACGGTCATCTGATCAAAAAATCCTTCACGAGCTAAAGCGTCATGAAGGCCAACCAGAAGATCAGTGGTCATGTCATCTAGAAGTGCCCAAAGCCAGTGCAGTCATGCTCCGGGGCCAAAAATTGACAATCACATCAGTCACTCTGCAAAATTAACAGAATCACTTCCAGCGACCAACGAGACAAACCGTGCTGAATTCTAGAGCTTCAAAGTCGCTCAAAGAAACTAAGCCAAAATTGAACCGACCGTACGATCAATCAGAGGCCAACTCGAATCAAGTCAAGATTCGGCACCTGGGAGAACCAAGTATCTCAAATCCCTAATATATAAGAAGATAAAGGCTTTTCTATGCTTAAATCATCTAGAAGACACAGTTGCATCCACTGGACCGCGTGCAACCAAATGGGTTGTGGAGAAACCCCGGATACAGTTTAAGCGTGTAAACAGCCCTGTGGCATGGAGGGCGCCACACATACTTAAATAGCTACAAGGAAAGCCAAGGCTAATCATACCACAGTTCTGTTATGCTCGATCGAAGATTCTGGCATTCTGACAACTACGGACTTAACGACCTAGCTAGCGCAACAAACGAAATAAAAGCATAATACTTGCTTACTTCTTCCCAACTCTTCCTTTACCATTCTTGGTGACCAGTTCCTTTTCCTCTTAGACTGTATGCCAGTTGAAGGCCAATTCTCTAAAGGCAGTTTGGACCAAAAAATGAGTCTTGCCCTGAACTCTCACAAGCATCTCCATGTGGTCGGCTGTAGATCTCTCCACTATGTCAACCTTATTTGTTTGGCTATGCACATCTTCCCGAAATATGGGAGGATCATCCAAGCCATGGTTACCCGATCCAAAAACCACTTATCTCTTAGGATTGATGAAATCGCGTTCCAGCGTAGTCAAACCGCCGGATTGATGGGAAAACTCGATCCTTACCTTCTAAGAACTGGTATCGCTCCTCTAACACTAGGAAGGTCCAAACCATTGTGCGTACTCCCATAAGCCGTGCATCACTTCTTGAGCCGTGGAACCACATTCTCGAAGCACGAACTTCTCACGTTACCCAAAGATTGGCAACATCGAGAAGTTCCAAACCGTTCTTGATCGACGGGTCGTACCGATCTCATAAGCCGCACAATCCTATAAGCCGCACATCACTTCTTGAGCTGTGGAACCACGTTCTTGAAGCACAAACTTCTCACGTTACCCGAAGATTGGCAGTGTCGAGAAGTTCCAAACCATTCTAGATCGACATTTCATATCGATCTCATAAGCCGTGTACTACCATAAGCCGCACATCACTTCTTGAGCCGTGGAACCACGCTCTCAAAGCACAAACTCCTCACGTTACCCGAAGATTGGCAACGTCAACAAGTTCCAAACCGTTCTGAATCGATGGGTCATATCGATCCTATAAGCCGTGCATTTCATAAGCTACACACTCTTAAAAGCTGCGTATTTCCTAAGCCACGCACTCTCAAAAGCCGTGCATTTCGTAAGCCGCGCACTCTCAAAGCTGCACATTTCGTGAGCCGTGCATTTTCACAAGCCGCGCATCTAATAAGCCATGCAAACACTGCTTGATGTTGCTTTGGAATCATCAACGAACCGTTAAAATTTTATAGGTACCGGTGTTGACCCGACAACACCGGAAAACTTATCTATTTCAAGATTAATAGGGATCAACTCCCACTACCCGAAAGAACTGACATTGCTCTGGTAGTGCCGCAAATTTCATAAACCAAGAAGTCAGCAAAGAATTCTGACCTTTGACCATAGTTAATGTACAAAATTTCTAAATTCAAGACATCCAAGTCACGAGTTCCCAAAGATAGGAACTGCGATGCAACTTTGACTGGGGGCATCCAGGGAGCTGCCTAGAACATCAAGTCTCACATCAATTGTTCAGAATAATCAGCCTTGTGGACTAAGAGGCACATAACACATTAACACTTTGTCAGGATAAAAAATCGCTTCAACTTGCAATAAAAGGAGGAACTTACTGTTGTCTAGAGATAGATGATGACGGAAGGCATTTCCAGAATTAAATCATCAACTCACCAGTTTCCAAAGACAGAAGCAGGTGCTCGACTGAGGTCTCAAACCCCAACTTGCAGAAAACCAGCTGTTATCTGGAGATAGACAACGACAAGGAGAACGCTCGAAATAGGGTAGTTAAATCATCGATTCCCTAAAATTGGAACCAACGAATAATGTTGATATCCACAACAATGCTATCAGCCCAGCATAACGCATATGGCTTGAAACAAGCAAGGTTAAGTGTCACAGATTCAAGATAAACACTACTGAACTCTACCGGTCTGTGATTAGGATAGGAATAAGCGCGGTCTTACCTGGGGCAATGTAATGAATCGCTCCACAATTTCTAATTTTCTATAAGAACCTGGAATTTGACACCTAGAAATGAAGGGTTATGCCTAGAAATGAAGGGTTCCACAGATAGAAGTCGGATCATAACAAAAACCGGTTGGAGGAAATCCGATTTTTCATGAATAAGAATAACCATGGAATTGGTTAAGCAACAACCCTGCATTTACAAGGGTAACACTTGACGGTAATAAACAAGGCTAGGCAACAAAAATGCTTCGGACTCCCATCCTTTCAGAACATGGCGTATTCCAAAGTTAAGCAACGTTAAGAAAAATAGCCACATTGGGTTGAAATGGATCTACTCAACTATATAGGATCAGATGAATGATTCAATCCTAACCAACATGACTTTAACATTGCCCGAAGACAGGCAGCACTAAGAAAAGACTTCTACAATCCAATCATCGAACTGCAAGTTTTCGAAGATCGAAACTAGTGCCCACCTGAATTAAAAGCATTGCCAGATCGATGGGGAAAATCGATCCTGACCTCCTGAGTGTCGGTGTTGCCCCGGAAGCTAAGGCTTTTTCTCATTTCCTAAGTAGCCCCAGCAACGTCGAAAAACATTATATTCCATAAGTATTGGTGTTCTCCCAGCAATGCCGGGAAATCCTCTATTTCCTAACTATCGACATTGCCCCGGCAATGCCGGAAAATTTGTTATTCACTATGTACCGATGTTGCCTCAGCAACGCCATGAAAACTTTAATCTACAGGTTTGGTGAGAAACACTCATCGTAGTAAACCATCAATGCACTAGCTTTCAAAGATAGAAGTTGGTCCTCAACTAAGATTTTACCCTTCTCTTCAAAAAATTACCGTTGCCCGAAAATGGACAACAACAGGAAGACACAACCTTTCATAGGTCAGTGGGATGGTTCGACCTTTCATCACAGGAATTAACCACTGCACAGGATTGACTTGCTCATTTGCTAATTTCTAGGGATGAAAGCTGGTGCACAACTGAATTTTTTGAATTCAACTTAGAAAGAATTTAGATATAACCAAAAGATAGGCAGCCTTGAGGAAATGTTGCTTGGAACCAAGCAGCTAGGTTATCAATTCCCAAAGACAGGAATTGGCGTTTGAACAGAATTTCCATGATGACAACAATCAAGCAAAGCATGCACAACTAAGGACATATAAGGACAATCATGGAAGGTCGAAACTAAAACCATCGGACTTCCTCAATCCTAGAATAGGATTGAGAGCCAGACCAGGGGAAATCGAATCATTTGTCCCAAACCTCTCCATCTCTCACAATCGCCCAAATACAAGCATTTGAAATAGCTAATCCCTCAAGCAGGGATGGACACACAGATACTTGATCGAAAGAAATGCTGCAAAGTCCAAAAACAAATAATCGCGAGGTTGGTTAGATAACAGTTCTGTATCGCAAAACAGATCATGCTGGCCACAAAATCTCCAACAAAGGAAATGAAGAATTTAACGTTCAGAAATCATCCGTCCCTCCCAGTCTAGTGATGACGAGAAGGATCGATGACCTACTTACGGTTTAACTAGATCATTTGGGTCCAACTTGCAGGAATATGCCATTACCCGATGTCTGGTGATGCTAAGAAGAAACCCCCAAAATGAAACTATCGATACATCGACTTTCAAAGACAGAAGTAAGAGTTTGATTGAATCTTCAGCCCTACCTTCTAGCATCTCATGCCATCTGAAGATTCACAACATCAAGGAAAACTCCAAAGAGTTGAGTCATCCGCGCATGAGTTTCTAGAGATACTAATACATGATTAGGGTCTCAACACTGGCTTTGGAAGAATTCACTCTAGCAAAAGGTAACGACGACGCGTCTTTCCAGCACATGTAACCAGAATGGCAATGGACGACGATGTCAACTTGGAGGAATTCAATTACAGTCAGGAAATAGATGTAATCTCAATGGTGGGACCAGCTTAGAATGACGGTAGTGGTTCCAGGAGGTAGCGGCAGATGACGTTGGTGGTGAAGATCAACATCGGTGGCTCTCTGGCATTTGCGAGTTTCGGATTGGCGGCGACCTAGGAGCAGATGGATCCGCTCGGCTCAAAAAGTTAGAATGAGAAATGGGGAGATCCGACCCTTATATATATAAAAAAAGAGGAAGAGAGGAGTTTAGAAAATTTGTTCAAGTACTTGGATCGGTACTGATCCGATCCAATTGGATCGGTACCGATCTAAATTTCCTCCTTCGAGTGGTCTCAAATTTTCCCTATTCGACCTACTCGATGTTCGTATTCATTCTATAAATTATCAAATCAAGATCACTCCATAATTATGAACAATGGGGATTCACACTAAGTACTAGATAGTTAGCCTGTACATCATTTATAGCTTTTCAAGATGGCCAGATACGACCAATAAAACTCCTTAAAACAGAAACCCAAAGATAAACAATTCCAGAGCACACTCTTGGGGGCAAATGTTAACCGGGTTTTTAACCCAGCGGAATTCAATGGGAGTTGGAACATTCAAATTAAGCTAGAATGACTCGAGACTTGATCGAAAAGCCTAAAAGTACAAGACAAAGGACCGAAAGAAGTTTGAGCCAAAAATATGCCATCTTTTCTGATTGGCACTGATTCGATCCAATTGGATTGGTATCAATCTGAATTTACGGTTCCTGGTGAACCCAATCCCTTTGCATTGTGACTCTATACCTCAACCAAGCTCACCCAACAAGTTTAGAAACATTCCAAGCATCTGAGTTCAAGAAATGAAGGTTCATCCGATTTAGAATACGGTTCAATCTAACCCACAGGTGAATCATCATCAAAACAAGTCAACAAGCTATGAAATTATATGGAGAGCATCACTATGAAGTAAGAAGCTTGACCAAACAAATCAGAGCCAAATATTGGCTAAGGATTTGGATCGGATCGGTACCGATCCAAAAAGATGGCCAATTTTGGCTCCAAACTTTTTGAACTCTCTCTACATGATGACTATAGGCTTCTTACAAAGCAATTCTCGACCCAAGAACTTTCCAACCCCTACAAGTACCATCTCATCTGCAATAAAAGAGGGATCTGCACTGATCTCTGCTAAAACTCTGCCATTATTTCTTCACTCTTCTTCTCCTTCACAACAGCCATTAAAGGGAAACTGAGATCCTTCCGGTTGTCTCGAACAATGGTGGATTGATCTAACTTTGGAAAGAAGAATTATATTGCAATCCAAAATCCTTTGTAACAGCAATTGATCAATAAAACTATAAAGTGGACGTAGGCTTCGTTAACAGCCGAACCACTATAAAAATCTCCTGTCTATTTACTTTTTCTGCAATTTATTATTGCTTTTTCTATTTTATTTGCCTTGATAAACAGGCTGGTGCTTTCATACTCAATCGAGGGTGTTGATCCTTTTTTTAGGTTAACACACATTGACTATTATGCCCATTGACATATAAACAAAGGACTATTATGCATCTTTATGACTTGCCTATTTTACCCTTGCACAAATGATTTTAACTTGTGAATAACTTCAAGATTATATCAAAACCAAGAGATGTTATTGGAACATTTTCAAATAATGCCACCTTGTATAACATCTTCGGTGTTGGGCCAAATTTTGCTTCAACATATTTGTTGAGCAAACTATGGATACATGTACTATACTTAGACCATTGTGAAATGGTAAGTATGAGTGAATAATTTCTTTCGATTTATTGAGCAAACTCAAGGTCAAAATGAGATTAGGACAAGAAACCATGAGTTAGGAGTTGTATGTGATACAATTGATAAGGAGTTATCCATCATTTATAGGACTATGGCTTGTTGGGCAAACTCAAGGTTAGAATCCTAACACATACGAGTCCTGATACCCACCAGTGAATTCGAAAAACTTCTTTGTTTCATCTTAGGGTTTGGGGAAACATAAAAGACTAGTGGGAGCCTTATTAGAAAAATGAAATAGTGACATTTAACATTTCTAATATTAAAAGAACATCTGCTATATAAGTTTATAATAATCTACATTGATAAATTTATGCAATTAATATAATTGATAAAATGTTTATCAATTAAAATATATAAATGAATTGAATTAATACTGACAAAGAGATATGTAAAATATACTTACCAATAAATTTTTGCATGTTGACCCATGCAAGCACCTAATTATACAATTAATAAATATTTTTGTAACTTGGTCACTTACGAGTTTACTTTCCTGAGACTATGTATTCTATTCATTGAGTTTAAAAGTCTATAAGCAATACAAGAATATGGATATTTGATCCATATACGATCATATAAATGTTATATAGTGAATGGTCACAAATCGTAATGTACGAAATCTCAATAAAATTAGTTCATTGAAATAACCAAGTAAACTATGGTGTGAGATGATTTATTCAATATGATTGATTACAGTAATGATTTTGTTGTGTTAAATGTAGCACATGACCAAAAGCTTTAAGATAGATCCAAGAATCTGATCACTGAAATGTCAGTTTGATCAGTTTACATAAAGTGCAATTTATTTAATATCATTAGAAGTTGAGGATGACCAAATGTAAATTTGTAAAGAGTCCGTTATGATATTTGTAGTAAGGATTTCCTTTGAATGGTTCAACCTTTTAGAAAGGAAATTGAATGTATAAGAGTCCATTAAGCTATGGTACAGTTGGAACGAAGAGAGTGAATGGTCATTTCTGCTTCAAAGAAATTCGAAAACAAGAATTGTAAAATTATTTTAGATAATTAATATTGGAATAAGAAATATGATTTCTATTTCGAAAAGTATTTTCACATAGAAAATTATTTCTATGATATATTTTTTCTTTGAATCTAGGATACTTGGTCTGGAAATTCTTAACTGTAAACTAGTTAAAGTAAATGAAATGAATAGCCAATATTAAATAGTTGAATGTAGCTTCATATTTCATACATTATTATATTAATGGCAGAAATAGTGGGAGCATGCCATATAACACTTATTCATTGCATCAAGTTATGAAAATTGTTTTGTTAAAACATATAAACATTATTTATGAAATAATAATAATTTTTCAGTATTGATTGAAAAATAGACATATTTTTATTTCAATATGAATATTATGAATTTTCGTTATAAAATAAAATTATAGTATCGATGTTTGTGATGCAATGGAAAATACAGAAGTATATAAATTTATTTGCAATTATTTTGAAATTATGGATTAAGCTATAGTTTTGAGAAATAATTTTTTGTTATATGATTATGAATCATATGGTACTAGTAAATTATATCTTAGACAATTAAGGGCAAAACACCACTTAGTGGGAGCATCATAAGAGTTGATGAACTCTATGGATTGATACATATAAATGTATGCAATTGAAAGCCTATTAATTTCAAAATAGGTATACCAACCTTTGTCGATGAATTATCACAAGCATGAACATGCGTATATGATACACATATGGTATATAGTGACAAGTTCATAGAATATAAAACGAAATAAATAAAATAATGTGCAATAGAACAAATATGATTTGATTTGATCGAATTTGTGAGTACATTGGAAAGAATTCTAAATGTACCTAAAAATGAATAAAGATTGAATCCCAAATTCACTGCACCTGATGATATGTAATGATGTATTGACAAGGAGTCATCAAACTTTGTTGAACGAAGTATGATTAATCGTGAGTGAAGTTGAGTTAACTTCTTTCTGAAAGGTTGTGTACTTAAGAGTAGTACACAAGGTTAGAATTAATTTCATCTAAAGAATGGACAAAATCATACAAACTAAGAGTTTATAAGAAACCTCAACATATCCTAGGCCAAGGAATCAGTAGGTTATGCGAGTCAAAAGATTGCTAGTAATAATTGTTCATGAGGGATCTTATATGAATTGCCTCAAAAGGAGTTTGGGAATGATTGTCATTGGATGGCCAATTTATGTTTTGAACATAAGTATTGACCTAAAACCAAATCAGCTTATATATAAGGCAATTCATAAAGTGTCTATGAATACCTGTTCCATCGCAATGAGAAACAACTGTTGTTTTAAGAAATACCATTTTCGTAGCGAAGGAAATTCTTTTAGAAATTATTAGTAGCAAAATGAATTTGGATACGATTCGAAGATGAAATTGATTACGTGGGATGAAATGAAATTAACCAAACCTAAATTAACACAACACATTAGAATGTTTAATAAATATTCTTTCACATTAAAGAGAAACTATAAGTTTCTTATCAATGTCGAGAATAGATAATTCTCAACGGTCAATTAAACTATTAAGAGTATTAGCTCGACAATATGGTATGATGCAAATTTTTTAAATGGATTCCAATTACAGTATCAAAATGTGATTTTGATAGTTGTACCTAAAGGGATATGATCTATCATCCGCGAATGAGTCTTCAAGATCAAGACTAATGTAGTTGGAGTACAATGAACAACATTGATAAGAATTACACCGTAAATTTCAATTGTTAAATTAGTGTAATAGATTCCTAATTCATCATAAATAGGTTAAATCGGATTTACCCGCAAAATTATCGCTTAGTGCAACTTTATGTTTGGGCATATGTGTTGAAATGGAAAAATCTAAATAATGATTTAGAATAGATAGTTTACACATAACATCCAAAGTGTCTCGAACTCGGTGGGAGCGATTGAATTTGTAGGTTTTTTGGATATGATTCAAGAAATGATATGAAAGTATCATTCTATAAGCACCGGAATTGAGTAAGTATTTTGATAGAAATGTCAAATAGTTTGATTTTTAGTCAAAATGCAAAGGAAGCGTGTGTCCATAAGAAAGAACCATTAACGGTACTAAAATATTTCTATAAAGGTAAAAAAACATACTACTGATTGTTAATGACGTACTTATATTAAAATCAGTAATAGTTTGGTTGTTTAATACTCGCTATTGGATTTGTAAATTATATCTTTGATAATGAGTATAAAGATGTTGGGAATGTTCCAAATAATATGCAAAGACATCATGTTAAAAATTTTAACATAGATTATATAAGATGGATTCCTTATGTATTGATAATAGGAATTATCATACATGTTGGATTGTCTATGATATCATATTTTTCTTATGTATTTAATGCACGAAGCAAATATCAAATCCAAATTAAGACCACCGGATGGTGGTTTAGAGTGTTCTCAAGTATTTACGAAACACTAGAGAATTGTTTACAAAAATAAAGAACTCTTTATGAAGGACTATTCGGAGTATGTTTCTTGACTTAAGTTGGGTCTGCATACTACAACATTCATCTCTTCGGTTATATGGCGTTAGTATCACAAGGTCAACTTAAGTCAACTCAAAGTCAAAGTCTCTGGCCAGAGTAGGTTGATTAATAATAATTGTTATTATTGAACCAATGATTTTGTGCTTGGACTATAAAGTTGAATATGGACGATATTAGAATTTTGACCATTACCAAATACCATAAGTCCTAATATAGTATAGTGTTGATGAAGCAAATTGATGTAATGATTGTCACTATCAGGTTGCGCTTATAATAAGGATTTTACTAAAAAGATGTGTAAGCGATAAATTCAGACACTATTATCTAATGTGACGTGTGCACGTTAATTTTTGAATTGTTTGATATTAATTGTTGATTGAATTTACACCTTTGAGTCGCACAACCATAATGGCGAATACTTTGAATAAACCACATGATTAATTAATTAATATGAAATATTAATTATTAAACTTCATTTAGTTTGTTTGAATACCATTAGCATTTAATAAAGTGTGTATATAAAAGATATAAATGCGCGTATTGATTTGCGGTATCAATAAAATATTTAAACTAGATTTAGATATACTAATTGCTAAGTGGTTTTGGGATTTTTTTAGGCCCACATGCAAGATGAAAATGGAAAGAGGTTTCAAATGCGATTTGAAAATCCAAAGGAGTGATTAAAAGAAGGAATTAAATCTCCACCCTTTATTCCTCTTCATGACTCACTTAAATCCCATTTATGAAGTAATTTTTGCCCTTTTCTTTTTAATTCTTTTCCTTCTATCGAAAATATGAAGATACGGGAGTGGATTTGATGATATTTAATTAGGAATTAAATAGGGAAGGTTTTAAAGAAGAGATTGAAAGGTTTCAATGTTCCCTTTAAAACATATTCTCTCTTATTCAATCCATCGTTCTTTTCGTGATAATTTTTTCTTTCTCTTGCTCTCCTCCTCTGCCTTAATGGCTTCCATGGTAAAAAAATTCCCCAAAACAAATTCAAATAAAATCCATAACATTCAAGGTGGTGTTTGCCTTCATATCCTTGTAAAATCCAAAGGTTGATTCAATCAGATCGGAGTTTTATTTTTTATTCAAGGTGCAAATCTTAGGCTTCTTATTTGGGTAATTTTAGTTTTATTTTATTATAAATTCACCATGTTAATGAAGTTTAAATTATATGCATGCTACATCTAATCTTATTATTTGTTCATTATATTGACTCAAAGTTTAGATCTAATATATGTTAATTGGTTGTATGTTCATCATGATAATATAATTAGATTATACATTTGCTATAACTTTTTCACAATATGTTCATATTATATGTATAGTTTAGATCTAATTCATTTTACTATAAATTTATACGTGCCTAAGTTTTCCAATTTAATTTTGTCATTGTTTTAGAAATTATTACATAATAAAAAAGGCAAACAAACAAACAAACAATTTTGGATTGGAAACTAGTTTAAATTATCTCATGTATTTTGTACCTCATTATATACACAAATATAAATTAACTTTCTATGGAAATTATTTAATATTACTTTGGAGATTAAATACGCATATTTATTTTTTTGGATATAATTTTTGGTTGTTGTTGACATTTGTTTAAAAGTGGTTTCAATTAATTGAAAAAAAACATGAGTGGGCTTTTTGCGAAACATCACAAACCCTTTGATTCCCTCTTAAGTTAAAGTAGATTTTCATCTGTTACTTTAATTTTAAAACATATACTAATTACAAAGTTTA
This sequence comes from Allium fistulosum, assembly GCA_030737815.1. Classification (NCBI taxonomy): domain Eukaryota; kingdom Viridiplantae; phylum Streptophyta; class Magnoliopsida; order Asparagales; family Amaryllidaceae; genus Allium; species Allium fistulosum. Next base: position 821,980,925 of record CM060908.1, on the reverse strand, counting down.
TATATGTGTGTGTGTGTGTTATTTTAATTTAAAACATTTTTTAGTATTCATATATGCGTACATATATGTGTTTGAATTTTCAAATTATTTTGAAATAGCATTAAAGATAAGTAAATGAAAGAAAAAAACTCATTTACCTTTCCACTCCTTACTAATTGCTTACTTTAACATAATTGATTGTCATTTTGAATATATGTAAAATTTTGATTAATTAAAATAACTTTGTAACATATTATATATAAGTAAATACAAGTAAACTATTTATACTTGTATATATTGTTATTGTATATAATTTCAAAATAAATCATGGAAAACAAAGGCATATATAAAGAGTGTATTTGTCCATTGCGGTGTAAATCCCAATACCTATATACATACATATTAGCTATGTACTCTGCTTATATGTTGCAATTGCACTATAAGACACATAAATGTATTTCATACATTCATTATTATATATTTTAATTCAAATTAAATTTAAAACTCCTTTTAAACAATTTATATAAAATAATATTTTATTTAAAACCTCATTAGATTGGATCTAATAATATTTTAGACTTCATAGGCCCAATAGATCAAAAATAGGAATTTTTTTTAATCTGCCTATTTCACCCGCTTCTGATCGGCCCGGTTCTAATCTAGAGCCATCGCCCTATATCGCATAGGACTGCAGTTTGTTACCACTAAGGCACTTATAGGATCATGAACATTGCCCAGCATAGTCTTGCACTTGATGGATATTGGTCAAGATGGTCGTCGAGGTAACTAAAGACTTTAGGAGTAGCGTTGAGAGCATATGAGGAAGGCTCCAAGAGAAGGTTGAGAACTATCGGTCTCCCATCCTATTATTATTAATGAGATGCTATAGATACATACGTATTCATCTAAACTAGATAATTTTGTATACAATTGAGAGCTGATCAGATCGTTTGTTGAGATCGATGCCAACATAGTTATTTACGATTCTGAAAGCACATAAGACTGAGAGTCCAGATGACTATCCATGATACCAAGCGTTGAGTGGATTAGTAGAGGTCTAAGAGATCGTATGGTTATTTCATCAACCGAGAGCTAAGATGATTATAATGAGGTTGAAAGTCTAGATAATCATTATGTAATTATCGATCTCTTGGATTATTCATGAGATTGTGAGTCCATGAAGTTGCGTAACCCCGTACACATCAGTTATATGGCTATCGAGGATAGCTGGAGATGTTGGGACCATGGTGTTAGACCATGTACTTATCTTTTATATGGTTATTTGAGAGAAGATTTTGGCTACCGAGGGCATGCCATATTTGTTTGTCATATATGTTTTGTTAGTTGATTGTTTATGTATTTTCATATATGTTAATATGACAGACCCCGGGTATGTCTACTATATGATTATCTGAGAGATAATCTTGGGCATTGATGTGTGCTTGTCCATTTGGTACTTGATGATTTCATGTGTATTAATGATGGTTGGATGTGTGGATGTTTCACCCATTGTGTATGATACTGCTTGATATAGCTTGACTTTATTTATACGGGTGATGATATGAGTACGGTACGGTACGAGATGTGATGTTATATATATTGAGTTGTCCCTATGCACTACGCCATAAATGACCTTCTGCAACATTTTTGCAAGGTGTTGCCAGCTAAAATGTTGCGATAGATATAAAATTTTGGTCCTACTACAACGTTGTATTTATGATGTTACCTTAGCCATAAAAATGTGTTGCTCTAGCTAAACAAGTGTAACACGATGCAACATTTTTATATAGTGTTGCTATAGATGTATTCAGATTAAAAAATTAATAAAATTAGCAATCCGCGTGAATACGATCCAATGGTCTGCATTTAATCTGATTGTTAAACTGGATCACCGCTACAATTTGCCACAAATTTTCGTTTTCCCGCTTTACTTTTCATATCATTTTCGTTCTCACCCCCAATTTCCGAAATCCCTAATTTCCAAATCATATTTTCGTTTCTTTTTTTTCTTCCAAAAATCCCTAATTCCCAAATCCTACCAACCGCAGCCCCCAACAAAACTCCACTACCCCACCACCGTTTCTACAGCCTGATTCTGATGGTCATCGAGCACATATCCCGTGGCGAGCGTGCCTACGATATCTTTTCCCGGCTTCTCAAAGAGCGCGTCATCTGCCTTAACGGACCCAACGAGGATGATACGTCGGCGATAGTGGTGGCTCAGCTGCTGTTCCTCGAATCTGAGAATCCGTCTAAGCCGCTTTCTCTTTATATCAATTCACCTGGTGGTTCCGTGATGGCTGGGTTGGCAATTTATGATACTATGCAGTATATTCGATGTCCCGTCTCTACTCTCTGTGTTGGCCAGGTGATGTTTTGTTATATTTATGGAAAAGTTGTGAACTTTAACATTGGATTTACATTTACCGACGAATAGGCTTACATGTTTTTGTTGATTGGTAATTGTGGTGATATGCTAGTTCAGCACGAGTTGCCACTTTGTCCTCCTCTTGGCTTATGACTAATTATGTGAACATACTGCTGTTATGATTAGCTCTTTGATTACATTCAGTTCCAATCTCAGTATAGATTGCACGTGCTTATACTAGAAAGCAGCCAACTAGATTGCAGGCTGCAATTTCATATCCTGATTCAAAATGTACCAACTGTTGTTAAGGGCTGTAGGGGATGTAAGTTGCAGCAGTTTGGGGAGTGGATGGTGGCAGTGTAGAGGTTGAAGTTTGGTAGTATTCAAGGAGAAGGAGTTGATGTCTAGTAGGATGTTTAGATGAGTGAACTGTGGTAAAGTATTACTTATTAACACGCAACCTGTTCGATGAAATGTCAATTTTTTTTATCATGGTTTCAGGTCTTTTACCAAGGCAGAGCTAAAAGTAAGGTCGGATGATTTAGAAGAATCCATGAAAGAGTTGCAAAAGTCAATCATCGAGGAGGTGTTCAAATTCGTAGGAGGTGTTCATTTGTGCATCATTTTACGTCGTTTCAAAGAAGGCTCGATCTTCCGAAATCGGATGAATCGGGCGGTGCCCCGGACCCCCGCCGGCGCTGCGCCCGGACCCGCTTCTCGGCTCGCCTTTGGCTCGGCACTCGGCTCGCCTTTGGCTCGGCACTCAGCTCGTCATATATTTGTCAGTGTCGGTGTCTGTATAAATTGAAACTGCATATGTAATGAGTGAACTGAGTGATGTAGTGAGGAATATCTGTATATGTGAATATCAGTGTTATATATCATTGAATTGTAAAATAGTGGAGTCAGGAATTTGTACTATTTCAAATGTTGAAATAAAATATTTATTTAAATAAATTACTGTTTAAATATCAAATTCTATGCAAAAGCATTTTATTAAATAAATATTTATTTCTATTAAAAAATCAAATATGCTCTACATTGTGGGCCCCACAAATTCAGAAAGTTAATATCTATAGCAACATTTTGGAATGTTGCTACAGATACCTATGGGTGTTGCCATAGACCCAAATAGAGTTCTATTGCAACAATATTACTTATGTTGTCTTAGATAGTCAAAATGTTGCCTTTGAGGTCTAAGGCAACGGCAAAAATTGCATCACCCTAAAAGTGTTGCCATAGACCTATGGCAACATTTTTCGGGCCTGAGCCAACATTTTTTTTGTGTTGCAGTAGGCCATTTATGGCGTAGTGATGCCATTAAAAGATATATTTTTTACCATGATATTTGTAGATAAATTTTGATATCAACATTCTAGACATAGTCCGACCCATGTGTTATTTGTGTTATACCTTGGTTAGTCCAAGACTTTATAGGTTTAGGGACGAAGAGACCAGCTTTTGATTATTAGGCATAGAGGATGATAGTTATATATTATAAAGTTGAGTATCATTTTGTATATTTATAGCTACAAGTGTACATGTGTTGTTGAGATGTATATATTTAAAATGCTATGTATATTTTTGATGATAGTGAGCATTTGACTCTATTTGTAGATCCACTTGGACTTGTGTATATTTTATATTATATGTTATTGCTACGTCGATGACACCGTGTTCTTTGTGATTTATTTTATTGTGTATTGTTCTATCTTGAAAATGAATGTATTTATTACTTTGTGTCAATATCAAGTATGTATAGATGAGTAGTATATGATTCGACATACGTACTTGTGTTAGATCAAGGTAATATTCATGTGTGATCGCCCAATATTGCCTCATTCTCCATATTATCAAACAATATTATCTAGTAGTACTCTTTGGTAGTATGAGTATAAAGGTGCGGTGTTATAATTAAGCTCCATGAATAATTTTTTGGTTAAATATAAATAACATACTTTCAAAAACTTCAATACAATCTTATTTTATAAAACTAGGTGCAAAAAGTATATACCTAAGGATTCGAAGCTATGTCGGGTCTGAAGCTAGTCCGGTTGGAGATACTTGCACAGATCTGAAGCTCGGAGTAGCGACCAGATCTGAAGCGTGGAGTCGGCGTGGTGTAGTGGAGGTGTAGTTGAAGGTTTGGGCAGAGCAGAGTAGCAGTGAAGTAGGGGATCGCCTAAAGCATCGCAATCACTTAGGGAGGGTTTTTAATTTGGGTGACTTTGATTTTTTGATTTGGAGGAATGAGGAGAGAGGCATACAGAGTGATATGAATAGTACCGAATAAGTCATTGGTAAGTCATCGAAATTTTCGATGACATACCAACGACTATGATGACATGGAGAAATATCATGTTTTTTCTCAAGTAGTCATCGATGTGTCATCAAAAATTTGGATGACTTACCAATGACATATTTCTTATGACCACCATTTACCGACTTGATGACGACACCGCCTTAGGTCATAGGTGTGTCGTCAATTATATTGTTTATTTTCTAGTAGTGCCACTAACCAGTTAAGCCAGTGGTCATTGACATAGAAAATTGAGATCATGCATTCATAAGAAATGTGTTTTCCTTAGATATGGCATACCATATACTAAAACGTTCTTCTTCAAAAATGGAACTTCAGTTAATCAGGTATTTATTATTGAACCCTGATATCATTGCATTTTAAATTGAAAAAAATATATTGAGATCAAGGTCAATGTCAAAAGGCCCTAGATATTATTATTTTTTATTTAGCGACTCGTATTTGGAATTCTTAAGGGTTATGATGGCAATAGCAACGTTAGGTGATAGAATCAAACAAAGGGGACAGTGACGGGAAATCAGAGTTTATAATTTTACCTTGTACCATGTACCATGCTTGCCATCAGCAATTGTCGATTGCTTGTCGGATGGTAACAGCTGAAAGAGAACGAACACTTCACAATCAGCTAAGGAAGTTCTTTCCATCCAATATGTCCCAAAATACATTAGGGTATACATAAAAACTAAGTTTTCATGAATGAGGTAGGGCTGGATTGGAAAACCGGGGATGAAAGATTTTAGTTTAGGTTAAAGTATAAGAATAAAGCATGGTAGGAATTTAAAAAAAATACACATTTAAGTCTGGAAGCCTAGAAAGAAAATTAATATGAAGATAAAAGGTCTTTTCATAATATATATAATAATTAGTAGTTAATAGGTATAAATATACGTACACATGACATCATATGAGATTTTTGAATGAAATGAAATACAAAGACCTAAACTTAGTAATAGATAATAGGTAAGAACTGGTGCATCTGATAATAACAACGACTATAATTTTTCGATGATAGTGATCCATTATCTTTATTTCACCTTGTCGAACGGAACTGAAAGTTCCGTTACAACGAGAAATTCAATTTTGGAAATGTATTTTGTAGCCGTTATTACTGGAAAGCTATTTTGATATACATATTATTTGAGATATTTATAGTCGCTGCCCGTTTTCAAGTGTTATATCATTTTTGAAAATATTTCATAGACATTGTTCTAGGTTGTTGTACAAATATGCAATGTATCTTGTCAAGGACCACTAGCTCACATGGCAGTGGTATGGTGCCATGGACTGAGATCCTAATGGTTATGGGTCCAAATCTCCAAGGTCAAAATGAGTGCTCTATTTGAATGAAGTTCCACTCTTATTATCAAAAAATATATCTGTTCAAATGCCAAGAACCACTAGCTCAAGTGGTAGTGGTATGACTCTCTCTAGGTTGAAGTCCTAAAGGTCATAGGATCAAACCACCAAGACATCAAAATGAGTGCTCTACTTGAAAAAGCAACACTATTATTGTAAAAAATTATAACGTATCTCTTAGAGATATTTTATAAACATTTTTATGGAGTATTATATTAAAACTATTACTACAATGCTGTGCTGGTATATAAAATCTCTTCTAGACATGTTTTATATGAATTACTTCTAGAGTGTCGTATTAATATATGATATCTCTTCTATAGATATTTCATCACCAAAATTTTCGGAGTAGTAAACAATATCACTTTTGGATATATTTATTAATAACCACTTCTAGAATGGCATCTTAAATATCAAAATAATTAGGTGTGATACATAAAAGATAGTTGCAAGAGAAAAAATCACTAGTTTTGGAGCATTGTATTGATATGCAATATCTTTTTTAAAGATAATATATAGTGAATGCTTCTTAAGTCAATACAAATATAACATTTCTACTCTCAAGATATGTTATACTCACAACTTCTAGGTGCTATGAAAAATGCAATACATAAAAGTTAGTTGTAGCATATGAAGTAAGATACAATAAATAAATTTAGCCTAATTATATTTATACGCTTAAATTTCCTACACATAGATTGATCTTTTTAAGAAAAATTAAAGACCAAATACCCTTATCTACAACAAGAGTAATGTTGGGAAAAATCCTTCAAGCCGCCTTAGGAACAAAAACCCAACCCTGCGTAAAAACTAATATGACCGGATTGATGGTGATGCAAAACAAATAATAGATAGTCATCAGCTAAAAACAAACATTGATCAAGAAATAAAAGAAAATAACATAAGGAATTTATAGTGGTTCCACTACCACGAGGTTGATAATGGAGAAGAAGAATAAGAAATACAACTGAGAGAGATAATTCTACTTGTGCTAATCTCTGCCTTTACATAGGGATTATTACTTGGGGTTGAAGTAATTGATTTATGGTCATAAATCAATGCCTCATTAATTCTCCTATTCATACAGGAAATTTTTATCCATTTGATTTTCCAGTTTCCCCTAATTTACATGCGCCTGATAAGGTTCCTTCTTTAATCAGCTAATTAGGGAATTGATCGATTACCTCAATATCCCAAAATAATTTTTCTTCGCACGTAGGTAATTTATTACTCTCTTTAATACTATAAAAGAGGCAATATATATATATATATATTTGAGTAATTATCTTAAATATCTTTCAAATCTTCTGCAATTGGAAACATTGTATCACTAAAATCAACAATATCTTCCAAATCTTCTGTAATTGGAAATATTGTATCACCAAATCTTATAATCTTTACCTTGATATTATATTTCCCCGAAAGCCTATCAACTCCACCTACATCTTCTTACTCCAAAAAGTTCTCGAACAAGACACCATAGATACTTTCTCAACGAGCTTCGGCATAGCCATCACCCATTGCACTTTGTCAACAAACTCCGGTAAGGCCATCATCCGCCAACAAAGTATTGAAAGTACCCTCTCCAAGTAGGACCTATCAATCTCCACAATGAAAACAAACATCTCCATCTACCAACTCACTCTCCCCCGTGCCAGCTGTAGCACCTATCACTTCACCAAGCGAATCAAGTTCGAGCAATGCTCGAACTTTGCAACGGGTAACGACTTGACATATCCACTACATTCTCCTTTGTGTGAACCTTCTAAAGACATACAAGCTTCTCTTCATCTATAGAGACAAGAAAGGAATCTCTCACCTTAATATGCTTCGTCCTTGAGCTGAAAGCCAGATTTTCAGCTAAGTGAATTGCACTTTGGCTATCATAATTCACTTCTATACCTTCATACACGAAGCCCAAGTCACACAACAAATGCTTCAAGTAAAGCGCCTCCTTATCCGCTTCAACCGCAGTTATAAGCTCCGCCTCTGTAGTAGACAAAGCCACAATCGTCTGCAACCTCGCTCTTCAACTAATAACTGTCCTACCAATGGCGAACACATAACCTGAGGTTGACTTCCTTCGATCTCTATCACCGGCATAGTCAGGATCATAAAATCCAACCAAGCTGAAATCTCTATCTCTACCGTCAAAGACAAGCCCATGGCCTGGAGTCCCTCTAAGATATCTTAAAATATACTTCACTACCTCATAATGCGTCTTTCCTGAATTTGACATGAATCTACTCACCAATTCAACTGCTTGTGCAATGTTAGGCCTAGTGCAAACTATGGCATACATTAGACTATCAACTGCACTCGCATAGAGAACCTTGTCCATATAAGCCTTGTCCTTCTTTGAGATCAGAGAGCCTTTACTAGAAAGCTGTATGTGCAAAGACATGGATATGCTAATTGCCTTTGCTCCTTCCATGCTAAACCGAGCAAGCACTTTCAGAATACATTCCTTTTGAGTGAACCTCAAAAGTCCAAGCTTCGTATCCTTTTGGATTTCCATACCCAAAATCTTCCTTGCTTCTCCATGGTCTTTCATCTTGAATTCCGCCTTAAGCAAACTATCAATTTCAGCTTTATCCTTGGAAGCAATCAACATATCATCCACATACAAGAATAAATACACCCAATAACCATTCTTCAAATGCTTGAAGTACACACAAGCATCTTTGATGATACGATCAGAACCAGGTGAAAGCATAAAAGAATCAAACATTTTTAACACTGTCTAGGCGACTGCTTAAGTCCATACAATGACTTCTTTAGCTTGCAAACCCAATTCTCTTTTCCATCTATGACATATCCATCTGGCTGCTTCATGTAAATGGTCTCATCCAAGTATCCATGCAAGGAACTGGTCTTCATGTCAAGTTGCTCCAACTCCAAGTCATGACCGACAACTATAGCAAGCAAAATGCAGATGGAGGTGTGTCTCACTACAGGAGAAAAAACCTCATCATGCTCCAATCCCTTCCTCTGTAAAAACCCTTTCGCAACAAGTCTAGCCTTGTATCTTCCATCATCCTTCACCTTGAATACCCACTTGCAACCTATGGCTCGGTTTCCTTCAAGAGGAGGTACAAATCCCAAGTCTTATTCTTCTTCAACGACTCTAGCTCCTCTTCCACAGCACACATCCACTTCGAACTGTCACATGACTTCAAAGCTTCATCAAGGTCAAGCAGCTCCTCATGAACCACATGTAAGGCGTAATCAAACTGATCACTAAGGCTAAGGTTTGCATACTGCTAATCACCATACCTTTCAGGTGGCCCAATAGTCCTACGACTGGCCCGAGTAGGTATAACTTTGCCTAAAATCCTTTCAGCTCCACCTCGAACTGAACTTCCTCTAGTCTCATGCACATCACCAACACTACTAGAAGGCACCTGTGGACTACTCTGTGATGTCACATCAACTGCATCTATTTCACTCTCATAGCATCAACAACTCTACTACTAGGCTATAAAATAGGAACCTCTTCTGTCTTCTTAGGCCAATCAGAAACATCTGACATGGTAGGTAAGTCTTTCTTAGGATTAAACATTGCCGACTCATCAAAATTAACATGTCTGGAATGAACAATCTTCCTATCAACAGGGTGCCAAATACGATACCCTTTGATACCATCTGTTTATCCCAAGAGGATGCCCTTATATGCTCTAGCCTCCAACTTATCATCACTTGTATGCTGAACATACACAGGATAACCAAAAATACGAAAATAACCAAGGTACACGACTTTACCTCTCCACTTCTCTTTTGGAATCTTCCCATCTATGGTTGAGCATGGAATCCAATTAATAATATGCACCGTAGTCAATAATGCCTCAACCCAAAAGCCTCTAGATAAGACCGCCGTCAAACTTAAGCAACGAGCCTTCTCAAGCGAAGTCCTATTCATCCTCTCAGCAACCCCATTGGATTGTGGATCACCTTGTGTAGTGAAATGTCTCTCAATGCCATGCAGTCTACAAAAGTCGAGGAACTCCCCAAAGACAAACTCACCGCCGTTATCAGATCTCAGCACCTTTAATTTAGAACCAGATTGGTTCTCAACAAGCATCTTCCAAGCCTTAAACTTCTCAAAGCTCTCTGATTTGGTCTTCATCGCATACACCCAAAATTTTCGAGAAAAATCATCAAAAAAGAGATAAAATACTTCACTCCCCGAATGGAAGCAGTAGCAACTGGTCCCCAAACGTCTGTATGCACATAATCAAGTACCCTCTTTGATCTATGGAGTCCAACTCTAAAAGATAACTTAGTCTGCTTACCTAACACACAATCCTGATAGAAATCCAATTTGTTGAAGTTACCTTTGATCATCTTCCGTCCATGAAGCAAAAATAAGCCCTTCTTAGAAATATGACCCAACCTGAGATGCCAAAGTCTGGTGACATCCAAAGCACGAGAACTATCAACTCCAACACACAACTCTTCAAGAACCGTGGTCCCGATAAGCAAATACAGATTTTGGAACACATCTCCCTTCATAAGAACAAGAGCACCCCTCGAAAATTTCAAACCATCCTTTTCTAAAGTGACCTTGCGCCCCATGGATGCCAACTGCTCCAAAGAAATAAAGGACTTCCGAAGACCCGGAACATACCGGACACTTGTCAAAGTGCAAATCACTCCGTCAAACATCCTAATCCGCACCGTACCTTAGTCCATGGTGTTTGCACAAAAAATGGACAAACACCTCAAAGTCGTATGATTTAATTGATTTTACGTTGTTCTTAGTGATTTGGGTGATTTATGCAAATATATGAAAAGCAGGGACTAAACTGTAAAAGACACGCAGATTTATAGTGGTTCAGTCAGAATGTGCCTACGTCCACTTTATATATTATTTCTCTTTTCTTGTTTAGATTACAAGTACAAAGTTTTGATACTAGTATCTGAAAGCTGTTTGAAAGTTCTCTCCGTGCTTGAGCTCTCAAACTTGTCCTTTTTGTTGTACCCCTGCCCCTCTATTTATAGAGTGAGGTTGGGGGCAGGGGTCTCGGATGTATACAGCAGCTGGCGGGCCTGGGCTGATGTAATCTGGCCTGGTGGAGTTGGTTCGGTTTTACTTTGGTTCGGTGGTAGGAGCATGGTGGACCGGTGGAGCTCGTGTACTTTGGTTCGGTGGTAGGAGAATGGTGGACCGGTGGTTCTTCGGTTCGGCATGGGTGGGTAGGTTGGTCCGGTATAGGTTGGTTCGGTAGGCGCTAGGTGATTCGGTGGTGCTACTTCAAGTCAGTTCGGCAGGGATGAATGAAGGTTGGTTCGGTAGAATCTCGCCCAACACTTTCCCCCCAAAGTAGGGCATGTGCATGCACATGTCATGCTTTGTTTTAGGTTATCCGATTTTGTCATTCCCATCCGGTTCCTAGTGCCGGACCAGTTGGTCGGTGGTTCACCTTCGCCTATAAGTAAGGGCCTAGGGCTTCCGTTACTTCCTACCGAACGAGACAACCGAATCAGTTCTTCTTGCCAAATCAGTCATATCGCCGAATTAGACGTGTTGCCGAATCAGGTGATTGCCGGATGGCCTTTTTTGATTTTCTTTGTCTTACCGAATGAACATAAAGTTTTAATACTGAATGGACCTTATACTGAGGAAGCCGAATGAATCTTATACTGAGAATGCCGAACGAATCTCATATTGAGAATGCCGAACGAACCCTTGGTTGAGCCTTACTGAATGAATTCGGGGATTCCGAGTGTTGAATGAACCCTTTACCGGATGGACTTTTGTACTTGAATCACCAGTGAAACCCTAGATTACATAGTTTATGTGTCTCAACGATATACTTTCTTGTGTCTGCAGATAAATGTCTCAAAGAGTGGAAACCCGATCAGAGAAGAAGAGATCTCAGGACAGAGAAGGGCCTTCCACCGTGCCCCCACCCCAGTCAGGACCGGGACGTTATGGGCCTACCCCGAGATCATTGGTAGATGGATACGGTCCTCAGGAGCTTTTGAACTCACCTCCTGACTGGACAGGTGGGCAACAGGACAAGGATAAGACTCCGACGCAGCCGGCTCCTTGATTGGACCTGGAAATCTTTTTGTGGGCTTGACATTATTGTATATGTTAGTCTTAAAACAGTAACGTAACTCTTAGGTTGTAATTATGCTACTTGTAATAAATAGCACTATTCTTGACGTGTAATTCTTTAACTTAAGCTGATTCTGTCGTCTTTTGAATGTTTTTGCTGTTTTGACATGTTGTATGAGAAATATAGCTATGCATATTCTTGTAATTAAATTGTGTTTGACGTCATGTTCTTGTTTAAAACATAATTTCATGACTTGCAATGTTAGCGTGAGGTGTGAATAAATTATAGTCATGTGTTTTCACATGAAAGAAGGATATACCGCCCTTTATATTTTGCTTGTAGATGGCAGCTTTGAATGTCTTGTGTGACTGAGTATGGAATGCGGTCCAGCATCTTGCTGTGAGTATCCGCTTCCATTAGCGAATGTCTCTTGTTCTGTGTCCTGTACTTCAGGGATTGTTACAGAGGATAGGAGAAAAGTTTCTTAAATAAAATTTGAAATATGTGAAATAGTAAAACTTCCAATCACGGAAGGCCTTCGATGTGCTTAAGTTCGTGACAAACGGGCTTTGTAGTCACTTTCCCTAGCTGTGGGTCTTGGAGACATTTGTCACCCATCTTACGCCTCCGCGGGGAGTTAATTCTTTTTTACCACAGCCGCACTTAAGACACATCGGAGCCGAGATCGCGCACAGTAACTTCCCGGGCCATTATGGCCCGTAATCGTGGGTATTATTCGATTTACTGTGGCCGGCTAGCGTGGGTGCCGATCGTCAACTGTGAACTGCCCCTGGCTGGCCACACCTTATGTTGGGGCTTATAGTCGGTTCACAGTTGCCGGCGAGCCGAACGCCGTAATGAGCTGCCTCGGCTATAGTCAGCCTTCCCGGTGGCTTATAATCGGCTCATTACAGTTGGCTTTGAGGGACGTCGCGAGCAATGAGTTAACCCGCAGCAGAGGGATGCCGGAGCAAAAGTGTCTCATTGGCGAGGGCATAGATTCGCATAGTACCTGTTAGGTCTTGTCCAGGTGAAGTTGCGCTGTGGAGTGCTTTGAATGGAAATGCTACATGCATAGGATTTTGTTCAACAGAAAAGGATAAAGTTAACAAGCAGCCAAGATATAAAGGGACAAGTTAAAAAGAGACAAGGTTTTTTAAAGTGGTCCGGCACAAAAATGCCTACGTCCACTGATTCTCTTTGTTAATTCACTTCATATGGGCAGTACAAGTTAAGAAAAGTATCGACGGAGGTGTTGGATGTTCCATGCCCTCTGGAACACCTCTCCGTCCACTGTTGACAAAATATAAGCTCCATTGTGGAGATCTTTATGAATTACATATGGTCCATCCCAGATTGGATCTAGCGCTCCGGGGCGAGGGAAGATTCGCTTGAGGACAAGATCCCCTTCTTGTAAGGTACGATGCTTGACTTTGGAGTTGTATTGTGCTGCCACTTTTTGCTTGTGGGCTGCTGCTTTGAGGACTGCATCATTTCTTCTCTCCTTAGTTAGATCCAAAGACATGTGAAGGAGTTCTTCGTTCTCTTCTGGGTTATAGTGGATCCTACGGTGGGAAGGCACGATGGTTTCAACTGGGAGCATAGCCTCCGATCCGTATGCCAAAGAGAAAGGAGTATGCCCTGTTGATGTTCTGAAAGATGTGCGATAGGCCCACAGTGCCGTAGGGAGTTCATCCACCCAAGCGCCCTTTGACTTTTCGAGTTTCTTTTTTATTAGAGTTTTTAGAATTTTGTTAACGGCTTCGACTTGTCCGTTTGCCTGGGGATACGCTACGGATGAGAAGCTTTTGTGAATTCCGTGCTCTCGGCACCAGTTGGCGAATTCCTCACTGTCAAACTGAAGTCCATTGTCTGATATGATTTTGAATGGGACTCCGTACCTGCACAGAACATTTTTGATCAAGAAGTTAATAACTTTTGCTGAAGATACTTTATTCAGAGGTTCTGCTTCCACCCATTTGGTGAAATAGTCGACTGCCACTATAGCATATTTGGCCCCGCCTCAGCCCATTGGTAGTTCGCCGATTAAGTCAATTCCACATACTGCGAAGGGCCAAGGGCTGGTCATTTGAGTAATCTCAGTTGTTGGTAGCCGCGGAATCTTAGCAAACTTCTGGCATCTATCACATTTTTTGACGAAATCTAAGGTGTCCTTGCTTAAGGTGGGCCAGAAATATCCATATCGGAGTATCTTTTTTGCTAAAGTTTGCCCTCCGGTGTGATCTCCGCAGCATCCTTGATGAATGTTGGATAAGATTTCCTTGGCTTCCCTTCCAGCGACACACCTTAATAAGGGGTTAGAGAATCCACGCCGATAGAGGATGTCCTCTTGTATTGTGTAGCGGGAAGCTTTCCTCAAGATTTTCTTGACTTCGTTACGCCCGTTGGGTAGTGTGCCGCTTTGTAAGTAGTCTCGGATGGGAGTCATCCAAGTTGCTTCTTCGGTTGCAGCTATCAGATTCACTTGCTCAAAACTTGGGGTCAGTTGCTTTGAGATGGCTACTGCTCCGGAAATAGTGCCATCTCTCACGCTTGCTTGCTTCGCCAATTCGTCGGCCTCTCGGTTCTCTTCCCGAGGGATGTGTTTGACTAAGTAGTGGTCCAATCGATTGAGAAGTAACTTGGTCTTCTTTAAATATGCTATGAGTCGTTCTTCTCGAGCCTGGAATTGTCCTAGTATTTGATTAACAATAAGTTGAGAATCGCTATGAAGACACAAAGAATTAGCTCCGATTTCTAAGGCAAGTTCTAATCCAGCTATCACTGCTTCATACTCTGCATCGTTGTTAGTGGCAGCGAACTCCAACCTTATAGCATAGTGCAGCTTATTTCCCCTAGGAGTGACTATTACCACACCTGCTCCCGAGCCTTGATCGTTTGACGCCCCATCCACGAAGAGATTCCACTTGATGTCTTCTGCTATTTCCGATTGCTCCTTACCTTCGTTGGTAGTGAATTCTGCAATGAAATCGGCCATGGATTGTCCCTTGATGGCGGTGCGAGGGTGATAGGTGATATCATACTGACTCAGTTCAATGCACCATTTAAGTAGTCGCCCAGAAGTGTCGGGACGATGGAGTACCTGCCTCAGTGGTTGATCGGTCAGAACTTTGATGGAATGAGACTGGAAGTAGTGACGCAGTTTCCGTGACGTGATCAGTAAACAATATGCTAGCTTCTCAAGTTTAGGATATCTGACTTCTGCCCCCGTAAACCTCTTACTTACAAAGTAAACTGGCCGCTGCGTGCGGTTATCTTCCCTTACCAAAGCAGCGCTTAGGGCGTGAGATGACACAGCAAGGTATAGGTATAACTCTTCGCCTTCGCTTGGAGTCGAGAGTACCGGCGGTTTCTGGAGGTGTTCGATTAAGTTAAGGAAAGCGGTTAAGCATTCGTCAGTCCATTCGAACTTTCCTTTGTCTTTCTTTAGAGCTTCGAAGAAGGGGACGCACTTGTCCGTTGCTTTGGAGATGAATCGGCTTAGGGCGGCCACTTTCCCATTCAGGCTTTGCATTTCCTTTCGAGTGGAAGGTATCTTGATATCTTTTAGAGCTCGGACTTGTTCAGGGTTTTCTTCAATCCCTCTAGCATGGACGATGAATCCCAAGAACTTTCCTGCTGATACTCCGAAGAAGCATTTTAGAGGATTAAGTTTCATTCCATACTGGCGAAGTACTTGAAACATCTCGCCCAGGTGGCTTACGTGATCGTCGGCTTTCCTTGACTTTACCAGCATGTCATCCACATACACTTCCATAGTTTATCCTATTAGCCCTGCAAACATCTTGTTGATGAGGCGCTGGTAGGTGGCTCTTGCGTTTTTAAGTCCGAAAAGCATTACCTTATAGCAGTACAAACCCCGGTCAGTGATGAAACTAGTGTGGTCTTGATCGGGAGTATGCATAGGAATTTGGTTATATCCTGAGTATGCGTCCATAAAGGATAAGAGTTCGTGTCCGGCTGTGCTGTCTACAAGTTGGTCGATTCGGGGAAGTGGGAAGCAATCTTTCGGGCATGCGTCATTTAAGTTGGAGAAGTCAATGCATGTTCGCCACTTCCCATTATCCTTCTTTACCAGCACCGGGTTAGCGATCCACTCTGGGTAGATGGCCTCTCGTATGAAGTCATTGGCAAGTAGATTCTTTACTTCTTCGTCGAGGGCTGCTGATCGTTCTGCCCCCATACTTCTCTTTCTCTGTTTTACGGGCGCCTTGGTAGGATCAATGTTTAGTACGTGGCATGCTATGTCAGGGGAGATTCCGGTCATGTCAGCATGTGACCATGCGAATACATCCAAGTTGTGGCGGAGAAAGTCAATGAGTTTCTCCTTCAACTCAGCTTTTAGTTGGGACCCGATTTTCAATAGTTTACTCGAGTCATGCTTGTCTACAGATACAAATTCCATAGCCTCTGCAGGCTCGGCGGTGGCCTCCTCCTCTTTGTCCCTGGGGTCTAATTCATTGAAAGGGTCGCTGGTATATCGAAGAGGAGGAGATTTCTTTAGTTGCTATGCTTCCAAACTTTTTGTGCAGAGGGCAACCTCTACATTTTTCCCTTTATCCTTCCTGTGGTTGTTGCGAAGTTCAATCACATAGCAGTCTCGAGCGACGTCCTAGTCTCCTTCTACTTCCCCTACTCCATTGTCCGTTGGAAATTTCATCTTTAGGCACCATGGGGCTAGGACAATTTGGAAGTCAAACAAGACTGGCCTTCCTAAGAAGGCGTTGTAGGCCGAGTGGTTTTTTATCAGCACAAACGTCTGTTTCCGTACAACGGAGCGGGGATGGCTTCCAATTTCAACAAAGAGATCCAGTTGCCCGAGGGGCATCTTCGCATCTCCGGTGAAACCGTGTAGTGGTTTATTGCAGGGAGATACATCCTTCATTGATAGTTTCATTTTGTCGAATGCATGTTTGAACAGGATATTTACTGAGCTTCCAGTGTCTACTAGAATTCGGAAAACTTCGGCGGGACCGAGCCGGGCAGAGATAACCATGGGATCCATGTGAGGGTATTGCCTTCCTTCTAGGTCACGCCTACCGAATGTGATGTCATGATTCTCTTTCCGCTTCGGGTGGCGCTCTTCTATAACAGAATTAACACAGTCTTCATTGTTTCTAAGCGACTTTCCATATCTTTCCATCTCTTTCCAGCTTCTGTCGGCGATGTGCGGTCCTCCCGAGATGGTATGGACCACTATCTTCTCTTGACTAGAGCCGCTAGTGTTGCGATTTCCTCTGCCTATCTCTGGTGAGGGTAGCCTTGGGTTCTCATTGGCAGGAGCTGGAGTCCTATTCTGATCTCTTACATAGCGTTCCAATCTTTTCCTTCTGATGTGTTCCTCAATCAAGTCCCGGAGATGATGGCATTCATTGGTATCATGCCCATGAGATTCGTGGAAGCGGCAGAACTTTCCAGATTTCTGCGCGTTATCTGATTCCTTCTTGTATGGTGGACATTTGTATCTAACTTCGTCCTGGGTGGCAAGGAAGATGTTTTCAATGGTTTCGTTCAAAGGAGTGTAAGTGTCGAACCTTGGTCCTGGCCGATATAGGCGCTTTTCTCCCTTCTTGCCCCCAGCGTTGTCTCTAGAATCATTTCTTCGAACGTCCTTCGCTGCAGCAGGCGTGTTGCCGTGAGCCGTCTTGTTTTGTTGCCCTGACTGCCCTTCAGTGACAGCATCTTCAAGCCTCATATATTTCCCGGCTTCATGGAAGAAATCGGGTAAAGTAGCTGGTTTTTCTTTTGTCAACCTTCTAGCAAATTTAGTATCCGGATGCACACCACTACAGAGGGCCATTAGGATTAGCTTCTCATCGGCATCTTGGACTGCGGCCGCTACGATATTGAATCGGGTTAGGTATTGCTGCAGTTTCTCTCCAGGTTTCTGTTTGATGCTGGATAAGGAATAAGCGTCCTTGGGTTGTTCCACATGAATGCGGAACTGACTGATAAACTTTTCTTTCAACATTTCCCACGAGCTGATGGATCCCTGGGGTAAATGACAGAACCAGGAGGTAGCTAGATCTGCTAAGAATTGTGGAAAGCATTTGCACAGTACTCCCTCTGTTGCTCCACTCATGAGCATATGTTGTGTGTATCTCTGTAAGTGTACAATGGGGTCAGAGGTTCCTTTGTAAGGTTCCATTGTTGGCATCTTCCATTCTCGGGGGGTGATAGCAATTTCGATATTGTGGGCAAAAGGGATGGTTACCCTAGCGCCTATCCCTCGATCTCTTTGCTCCCGTTGGACGCACTCTCTGAATAAGTGTGCCATCCTTTCATCAGAATTTGGAGCAGATAGAAACGAGTTCGGTTCTGTTCTGTGGGATTGATTCCGTCCAGATGACCTGTAGGGATGGTATCGTCTATCATTCCTCATATTTTCCAGTGGCTGCCTTTGGTCTTCTAGAAGCATGCTAGGGTCAGCTACAGTTGGCCCTTGCCTTGATCTTCCCCTATTGGGTTCTGATCTAAGCACTTCCTCGGGTCCAACTTCAGGCTGGACTCTAGCTCGGCCCCTTTCGCTGGCGTTTCCATGGTTAGGCAATACAACCGGCTCAGCTACAGTTGACCTCCACCCGGTACCTCCCCCGTTGGGTTCGGTTCCAAGCGTTTCCTCAGGCCTAATTTTGGGCTGTGCTCGATCTCGGCTCCTACCATGGTTGCTTCTGCCGTTAGCTCCTTCGAAGAAGGAAGATCTTTGTTGTCTCTGAGATCCTCCAGACTGGGACTCACCCCATGATTCAGTGTTGCGGTTGGACTCTTCAGCATCCCTTAAGCGTGACATGAGATGGTCCACCAAGGCTTCCTGTTGGGACGTGAAGCGGTTAGTTACTTCAACCACAACCCTGTCTAGATCTGCCCTAGTAATTGCTGCAGGCTGTTCTGCGGCGGGAGTGGTCGGATTAGCCTGTCCTTCATTTGGTACTGCTGTTGGAGGAGGACGGTTTACTTGATCTGTGACCGCTGGATCTGGAAGACTGCTGGTTGCGATGTTTTTTCCTTTATTAACATCTTTTTTCTGCTTGGGAGGCATGTTTTCCAAGCGATGAACGATGCTGTCAGGAAAAAGGTTAAGTGGAAGAAGCTGAAGCTTCGAGCTTATATCTCTCAGTGAAAGAACCAAAAATGTTTGCACAAAAAATGGACAAACACCTCAAAGTCGTATGATTTAATTGATTTTACGTTGTTCTTAGTGATTTGGGTAATTTATGCAAATATATGAAAAGCAGGGACTAAACTGTAAAAGACACGCAGATTTATAGTGGTTCAGTCAGAATGTGCCTACGTCCACTTTATATATTATTTCTCTTTTCTTGTTTAGATTACAAGTACAAAGTTTTGATACTAGTATCTGAAAGTTGTTTGAAAGTTCTCTCCGTGCTTGAGTTCTCAAACTTGTCCTTTTTGTTGTACCACTGCCCCTCTATTTATAGAGTGAGGTTGGGGGCAGGGGTCTCGGATGTATACAGCAGCTGGCGGGCCTGGGCTAATGTAATCTGGCCTGGTGGAGTTGGTCTGGTTTTACTTTGGTTCGGTGGTAGGAGCATGGTGGACCGGTGGAGCTCGTGTACTTTGGTTCGGTGGTAGGAGAATGGTGGACCGGTGGTTCTTCGGTTCGGCATGGGTGGGTAGGTTGGTCCGGTATAGGTTGGTTCGGTAGGCGCTAGGTGATTCGGTGGTGCTACTTCGAGTCGGTTCGGCAGGGATGAATGAAGGTTGGTTCGATAGAATCTCGCCCAACACATGGCTCTACAACTAGCATCATTACCCATAAGGATTGCACTTCCCTCTCTGTTGACTAAAGAACTGAAGTAATCCCTTTTAAGCGTCGTATGAAAAGATGCCCCCGAATCAAGCACCAATTGTTTGATACATCTGATACCGCTGCAGGTAACACATCATCGGATATAGCTTTCTCCACCGCAAATGATGAAAAACCAACTTCTTACTTCTTCTTCTTCTTCCAATCTGGATAGTCTCTTTTTCAATGGTCTGGTTTCTTACAATGCTGACACTTTTCATCATTAGACTTTCCTTTATAATTATTACCGGGCTTTCTAGATTTGGAACATCCTATAGAATTCCAATTCTTCGTCTCCTCTATCCCTCTCTCAGCAAATAGGCCTTGACTACTACTTCCTCATCTACCTTCACCCATCTCCTTCATCTGATCCTTCAAGTCCTCAAATAGAAGACCCGACTTTACATCTTCAACGGTCAAAGTATCTCTTGCAAAAATAAGGTTGTTAGCGAAACCTGTGTAACGCTTTGGAAGGGAACACAAGAGCATCATAGCCATATGCTCTTCATCTACCTTCAAATCCACAGTCTTCATCTTCATCACTAAATCATCGAAGAAAGCCAAATGCTCTTTGATAGAAGTACTATCTCTCATCCTCATGGTGAAAATTGTCTTCAACAAAATTAGACGGTTGGTCAATGATTTCTTTAGATAGAGACTTTCCAGCTTGGTCCAAATGCCCTTAGCAGTAGTTTCACCGCTAATATCAGAAATACAATTTCCTCCCATAGCTAATTGCAAAGCAGTAAACGCCCATTTTTCCATCTCTTCCTTTCCACGGTTGAAATTTTAATCGTCAACTCCTCAAGAGCAGACACCATAGATGAACTTCGTTTTTAACCAGAACAACTTTCATCCTCCATTGCCACTTCTCGAAGTCTTTATCACTGTTCCACTTCTCTATTGCTAAACTAGATCACGATGCACTATACATCCCTTTAACATAGGATCTTGGTACAACCGCTGGAGTCTCCTCATCTCCTGCCATAATGCCTAACACCATTTCTCAATCAATATTGTCGCTCTGATACCAGACTGTTGGGAAAAATCCCTCAAGATCGCCTTAGGAACAAAAACCAACCTTGCGGAAAAACAAATAGGATCGAATTGATGGTGAGGCAAAACAAACAGCAGATAGTCACGGCTAAAAGCAATCACAGGTCAAACAATAAAAGAAAATAACACACGGAAATTATAGTGGTTCCACTACCGCGAGGTAGTGTTCATCCACTTGGGGAGAGGAGATTTTATTGCATTCTAAGAGGAGAAAATTTTACAAGATTGATAATGGAGAAGAAGAATAAGAAATACAACCGAGAGAGATAGTTCTACTCATGCTAATCTCTACCTTTATATAGAGATTATTACTCAGGATTGAAGTAATTGATTTATGGTCATAAATCAACGCCTCATTAATTTTCGTATTCATACAGGAAACGCTTATCCATTTGATTTTTCAGTTTTCCTCAATTTACATGCGTTTGGTAAGATTCCTTCTTTAATCAGCTAATTAGGGAATTAATTGATTACCTCAATCTCCCAAAATAATTCTTCTTCTCACGTAGGTAATTTATTACTCTCTTTAATGCTATAAAAGAGACAATATATATTTGAGTAATTATCTCAAATATCTTTCAAATCTTCTGCAATTGAAAATATTGTATCATTGAAATCAACAATATTTTCCAAATCTTCTGTAATTGGAAATATTGTATCACTGAAATCAACAACAGGAAATTATTGTGAAGGACAAAATTTTCCAGCATTTTAGCCTCAAGGACAGACCTTCAGTATTTTTGCCTGAAGGACAACTTTATTAGGTATCAGTTTTTAGTTATCGACATCAGTTTTTAGGTATCAGTTTGTAGTTATCGATAGCAGTTTTTAGGTATCAGTTTTTAGTTCGGTATCAGTTATGAAAGAATGTTTGTTCTTATGAATAATTTTGGAAAAATGTTTGTCCTTATGATTAATTTTTAGAAGAATGTTTGTCCTTGTGGTTAAAATATTGAGGTTGTGTCCTTGAGGCTAAAAATATACAAATTTTTGTCCTTTAAATTAATTTCCCCAATCAACAATATCTTCCAAATATCCTGCAATTGAAAATATTATATCACCAAATCTTACAAGTAAATAATTTTCCACTTGGAGATATCCTAGAAAAAAATAACAACCTCGTAGAGGCACCCCTAGATTCGTATTTTAACCATGTGGATGCTATACAAGAATAAAAATCTATCTCGCGCTTTCTATGCATAGTAGATCTTTTCATCTCGCTCTTGCTTTACGTGGAATCTTGACATTTCAGCAATAAGTGATTATATTGGAATGGTAAATTAGAAAATTGTAAGGTATAACAAAAATAGCAAATGATGTATAATCTTTTGTGGAAATTTGGGAGTATATAAAGCAAAACGTGACTTGTCCAAAAGTTTATTTACAGTCGACTATATTTGGAGCTTTAGATGAAGTCTTTTTACTTCAAATTTGACGGTTACTAAATTGCAATAGAAGCAAATGATCGATCAGTAACATATAACATTTATTACATAAAAATAAATAATTCCATGTTTTATTTTAGGTTTTTTGCCGACAACCTGATGCAAACCTTATATAAAAACAAATGTAATCATAGGATAAATTTTCATTTGATCTAAATAAAACTTATTTCAATTTTAGGCATTATCCAAAACATATTATGAAAATAGACCCGTTTTCACTATACAACATTTTGTTTTTAAGCATTCTCAAAACGCGTTAGCACAAACTTTTAATTTGTGCTTGTGCATTTTCAAAGTGCACAAACAGAAAAAAAATTATATTTGCAGAATGCACGGGTATAAAAATGTTTTAATAGTGAAAAACATATCTATTTTTATATCGATCATCATTCTTGTCCAAATATCTTCATTACAGACATCAAATTTGAAATCAAAGAGATTTCAGTTAAAATAAACATGTGGAGGTTTCTGTTAAAAAAAATTAATAGCATGAATTTTAGCATTCAAATCATATTAATATTTTATAAATAAAATTTTTTAATATAAATTTAATAAAAATAAATATAAAGAAGTCAACCATTTTATGCAAAATTATGATTTTTGAAATTGATATGTTACTCTAATCGTTACTTGCAATTTCTTTGAGTGAACATAGATGTTGAAAATTACGAATTTATCCAACTTTTAAAAGTTGTGATTTTTTAATTTAAGAAATATAAATAAAAGGAAAAGAGGATAAATTGATGCTCGTCTAGCATCTATTTTTATTTTTGTACAAGGCATTTTGTTGTCGTCTATTGTAAATTTTCACACTTTTGTACAAAGCATTTTGTTGTTGTGAAATGGACCAAATCAATGGTTTTGATGTTTAGCCAAGTAACACCCATGAGTATATTTATAACTCCGATTGCACTTAACCGTTAAGTTTTAATCAAATAGTTTTCAATATAAAACAATATCAGAAAACAGAGTATATCCTAGGATCCGTTGCATTAAAACATAACTTATTCTATCATATAGTAAGGCTCGATATAAAGGTAAACAAAACGAAGATAAAATTCAGATGATATACAAATGTTTCGGTTGAAGAACTTACAATTAAATACACACAGGACAACTCAAAACTGATCCCCCTCTTCCCTCACAAACACACACTCAGCAGTCAATAGAACTGCAGCTTGCCGAAGCAGCAGCAGAACCATCAGAAGTGCTCAAAAAGGGATCGATCTTAACCCAAACAAGTGAAAAAACAGAAGCCAACAAAACCGACCAAAGCACCACAATAGTCGGAGTCCGATTCTGCTTCCCCATCAAACCTTTGAGGAAGGGGTAAAGATGAAGAATCACCCAAAGTGCGAAAAATACCTTCCCGAAAAGAGGGCCCCAGGCTTCGTACCCACTGTTGAGCGCATCGGAGAAGCCAGCGACGACGCCGACGAGATTGACGACAAGAAGGGTTGTGGGCGGTATGAGAAGAGTGGTCCACTTGAACACGTACAATTCGCCAAACTCGCCGTCGTCTGCCGATTTGGAGGTGACTGTGAAGTTGGTGTCGAGCCCTGCTAGAACCTTCAGGAAGCCTTGGAAGACTGCAAAGAGGTGAGCGGAGACGCCGCCTATCACCCAAAACTGCTCGTTCCTCCACCAGTCTTCTATGCCGATGCCGCTCCATCGGAGCTCGAGCACACTTGTTAAGATTATCGATATGAACAGGCCCAGGAACAGCATGCTTGCAACATTCGAAAGCTGTG
Organism: Allium fistulosum; assembly: GCA_030737815.1. Lineage (NCBI taxonomy): Eukaryota > Viridiplantae > Streptophyta > Magnoliopsida > Asparagales > Amaryllidaceae > Allium > Allium fistulosum. The sequence goes on along the minus strand of CM060908.1, from coordinate 821,956,757 downwards.
TAATATTTGAGAATATTAGTCGCATTCTTGTTTCTAAAATTATTATTCAAAATGAAATTAAAATTGATGTTGTAGTTTTTATTATTTTTCCCAATGGTTATCAAATCTAATATCTTATGGGTTGAGCCCAATAAAGAACAAAACTGCTACTCTATTTTCAGAAAATATATGCTACATATGCAAATATTTTTAAGAATATTTACTACTTGTTTCTCGTTTAAAAACACATATATTAGAAAAAGAAAAATTAACAGAAAAGATAGTTTCGAAAGTATATAAGATATACTTAAGTAAGTTGTCATTTAGGGATATTTCTATTCACATCAAGCAAAAAAATTTCACATCCTAGCCACTAAAACAGTATTAAATTAAAGTCCTTCTCATATTTCTGCAATTATTATTGAAAATGATGTTAAAACTAATGGAGCAAAAAGACTATGATTATTGAATCTAATATTTTATGAACATTTTGCGAATATTGAGTGAATCAAATAAACTCAATACTGCTGCTAATACTTTCAAAAGGATGTTGTCAATTCAAATATTTACAGTGAGAACATTAACAACTTGTTTCCATCTAAAATCGCAAAATTATCGTAACAAAATAACAGAAAAAATAGTTTCTCAGATTATTAGTTATGACAAATGTTGAATGGTGGAGGCATACTAAAGTACTCAGAATTAATATTAGTTATGCATATATTTGCACTACAAAAATATGAAAGACAAAATACAATGACCTAAACAATTAAAGGCAAAATGAGAGCGACCTAGAAAATAGTTTTCTGGAAAATAAGGATGTGCAGGAAATTTCCACTATCATTTATCAGGAATTTTTCCATTTAAAGGATCAAAATGAAGAAAAAGAAGAAAAACAATGATCAACTTACAGTGGGAATGATGAACTTTCCAGTGAGAAGGCAGATAGCAGGGATTGAGCAGTAGGCAACAAGAGGGAGAGAAGTGAAAGGATAAACGATAGTGTTTATATAGGCCAGTCTTTGCAACCACCTTAAGCGACCGCCTCCAAATCCATACCAAAGAGGGCAATGCCGACTAAGAAATATCTCTACAGAACCAAGAGCCCACCGAAGCACTTGATGAAGACGGTCTGAAAGATTGATAGGAGCCGATCCTTTAAAACATGGTCTTACTGGCATGCAGTAGATTGATCTCCAACCTCGGCAGTGCATCTTGAATCCTGTTAATATGTCTTCTGTCACCGACCCATATATCCAGCCAATCTCTTTTCCCCACTCAGTTTTCTCTTCATATCCGCAGCTGATAACGTGAATTGCTTCTTTTACGAGAGTTGATGAGTTTGCAGACTCAGGCAGTCCACCATTTTCCATTAAAGTAGACTCAATGAACACAGACGACAAACCAAAAGTCTTTTCGAAACTCATTTGCGAGATTAACATTGATCTCTCGTGTTCATCGTAATCTGCTTAGTAAACTGATTAGTGAACTGTAAACATTCTTTTCAATATATCAGACAAGACAACATACAATATACTCACTATCTATTTCTCTTAGATTAAAGATGGCTGAATTGAGATCCTCTTTTTTAGATTCTTTGTATGCGCCCAGTTCATTTACTTTATCTTTTTTAGAGCGGCAACAGCAACAGCAGCTACAGCACCAGGAACAAAATGACTTCTTCGGAAGACTTGGTAATGATGGTGGGCTGTACCCATACAAAGCTTGCCTATTGAAAACACAACCAGTTCCAACATAAACAGGCCCTTGGATTCCGTCAAGCCCTTTCATGTTAACCTGATAGTAAATTAAGAAATAAATACAGGGTTTATAACTTATTATGATGAGTTTATAGATACTTACATCGAAGAAGACAATGTTGCGATTGGCATATCTATCACTGCGATCTATACCATCAAATCTCTGTGGAAACTGAACATAACAAAGGTTGTTACCAACTTGTGGGTCCATCATGAAACACATTGCTTCTCTAACTGCTTTGCTATTGTTTACATAATGGTCACAATCAAGATTGAGTATATATGGAGCATTTGTGAGGATCGCTGAAACTCGAACCTAAGAGAAAGCAAAAAATAAAAGTTAGCATAAAAAATGTTATAATAGGTGAATCCGTATTGTTGAATGAATAAAGGATGAAGTATTACCAGAGCATTCATGGCTCCAGCTTTTTTGTGGTGCTGGTAGCCTGGTCTTTTTTCTCTTGAAACATAAACTAGTCGAGGAAGCTCATTTCCTTCGATGTCATGAGCACCACTATTTCCAAGAAAAACCTAAAACAAATAAAAGTTTATCTATACCTCCCTCTCAAGAACCATAATAGTAAGAACTTTATTCCGTGGCATCATTTGAGAACTAAAAGCATAATATAACTGCAGTTAATATATTCCCAATAATGCAACAATCCATATACGGGGGAGAAAACCCAGAAGATTATGAAACATATTGACTAGTTGGGAGGTTGTATGATATCTATTAGAAATCAAAAATGACAGTACTGAATTGCATTGAACCTTTTATTTTGTCAAAGTAATACAAATATTAAGCACAATGTTTCAGTGAGGCCATATAAATAATGAAGTTGTATTTGAGCCGAAAAACTTAAATAACTCATACCTGAATCATGCCAGGGTGGTCGCGAGGGTTATTTCCCGGCCAAGGTGTTCCATCTTGCATAACCCATCCTTCATCTGGTGTTTTCTGAGCTTTTGCAACCAAAGCATTCACCCTTACTTTGTACTCTTCATAATCTCTCTGAAAATTAAACAGTTGTAAGGTCGTTAATAAAAAAAATAAAAATAAAAATAACATACTACTTTGAAGTATTATTGTTATAAGAGAAGTAGAATTATACGCACTTTCATTGCTCTGCGTTCTTTGACAAAAGATGGTTGTACTTTATCCTTCAAATAATCAATCTTTTGAGAAAAGTAGAATTCAGGTGCCCTTGGTTCAATCTGATATTTCTTACAGAATGGGACCCACTTTCTTGCAAATTCCGCAGTTTCTGCAAGTGACTCGAATGAAAGCATAGCAGAACCATCATCAGAAACATAGCATGAAACTTTCTCAACAGGATAATCCACAGCAAGAATTGATAGAACTGTGTTTGCAGTAATTAGTGGTGGCTCTTTTAGCGGGTCAACTGTACTGACAAAGAAGTCCACAGGAGCCAGATTACAATATTCACCCTCTTTTTCGTATCTGTGTTATATGTAATGCAGGTGTGATTACTCAAAGGTATAAAACTACATGCTTCCAATTTTGATAGTCACATCTGTCCATATATTATATTGTGGTACACATATGTTAATAACAACTTTAAATGTTAAGGTATATGTTAGATTTGGGTGATATAAATATTCCATATTTAAGTAGATCTTGGAGATATTTGAGTCTATGTGAAATTATGACTCATATTCATTGCCTACTTTATAGATTTGATAGAATTTGGAGTGTGATTAGTTGCACTTTTTAGAGATTTTGTGTATTTGGCAGAGTGATTAGTCGCCTCTTTTATTGCATTAGAAAATGCAACAAATTATCTACATGGGAAAGATTAATGAAAGTATTCAATTGCTTCTTAAAGAAGATATTTTGTCAAGTCTATTATAAATAGACATGTCTAAGGTTGATAAAAGATGTGTGGGAAAAAATGTATTTTGTTGGGTGTTTGGGATTGAGATTTCTTCTCAATTTTAAGTCTCTTTGTATTTTCTTAGTTGAATCAATAAAAGTTTTTTTTTTGGGAATTAATTTTGTTTGCTTTCTTCACTACTTTCTCTTCTAAATCTAATTGTGTAGTGATCCCGGAAAATTCTTAACATTTGGTATCAGAGCCAACTTAGAAGAGTCTTTGACTATGGAGAAGATATGTGTTGAAAAGCTTAACGGAAGGAACTGAGGGTTATGGAAGGCGAAGATGGAAGATTATCTCTATCTTAATGATCTTCACCAACCCTTGGAAAACAAAGGGGAAAAGCCAAATGGAATAACTGAGGCAAAGTGGGAAATTTTGGATAGGAAGGCACCTGCAGCAATTCGGTGTTTTATGGAGAATTCTGTGTTTCATATCGTTGCTTGTGAAACTTCTGCTATTGGCATATGGAAGAAATTGGAAGGAATTTATGCAAAAAATTCTGCAACGAATAAGGCATTCCTGATGAGAAAGTTGGTCAATCTAAAACTAAAGAAAGGCGAATCGATTAGCGAACATCTCAACAGCTTTCAAGCAATTGTGAACCAATTGACGGAGATAAGCTTCAAAGTTGATGACGAAACACAAGCTTTAATATTAATGAGCTCATTGCCTGGAAGTTGGGAAACTCTAGTAGTCGCATTGAACAATTCAAATTCTAGTGGTGTTGTTTCCATGGAGACTGTGGTTAGCAGCCTTCTTAATGAGGAGATGCGAAGGATAAATTCATCAGAAGGAAAGGCCACTGAAGAAAAGGAAACTACAAATCCATTGGCAGAGGTCTACTTTGCAAAGAGAGAAAGACGCTCATTCAAATCAAATACGGACCGAGACTTCATTTACTATTACTGTGAAAAACCAGGCCATCGGCTGAAATTTTACAATAAATTAAGAGACGATAAAGAGAGGATGAAAAATCAAAAAGGAAGCAAAAATAAGCTAGAGGTAGACCGTGATGAGGAGGTAAACTTTGGCATTAGCAATGATGTTCTTTGTGTTGGTATGAGTCTGGGAGGAGAGTGGGTGCTAGATTCTGATGCATGTTTTCATATTTGCAATCAAAGGGAAGCATTCACTGATTATAAGGAGGAAGCATGCAAGGTGGAGTCCGCTAATGGTGGAGATCTACAAGTTCAAGGCACGGGTTCTGTCATGTTGAAGATGGATACTGGAAGGTTGGTGACGCTTACAGGGTTAGGCATATCCCAGAAATTAAAAGGAATCTTGTCTCTGTTGGACAGTTGAAAGGAAAAGGCTGTAACTTCTCGACTCGAGGTGGAGTAACTAGGGTTTGGAAGGGTAACAGGGAGGTGCTGCACGCGAAGAGGAGAAGCAATAATATTTATTCATTGCTTGGGAAAACCTTAAAGATCGCAAAACCTTATACAAGTGAAGTTGGAGAGACAAATCTGTCTGAATCAAGGTGGAGCCAACAACGGAAAACCACAAAGCCTACTTGGAGGTCTTTGTGGTATTACAAGCAATTCTGATCTGTTGATAATGTGCATATTCGATTGGCGGGCATGCATAGTTTAGAGGGAGATTTAGCTTTGTGGTGAAGACATTTGTTTCCTTGGATATATTGTTTGGAATTTGAGGTTCTAGGAAGAGATTGGATGACATTTAAGGAATATTATATCAAGGTGGAGATTGTTAGATTTGGGTGATATAAATATTCCATATTTAAGTAGATTTTGGAGATATTTGAGTTTATGTGGAATTATGACTCATATTCATTGCATACTTTATAGATTTGATAGAATTTGGAGTGTGATTAGTTGCACTTTTTAGAGATTTTGTGTATTTGGCAGAGTGATTAGTCGCCTCTTTTATTGCATTAGAAAATACAACAAATTATCTACATGGGAAAGATTAATGAAAGTATTCAATTGCTTCTTAAAGAAGATATTTTGTCAAGTCTATTATAAATAGACATGTCTAGGGTTGATAAGAGATGTGTGGGAAAAAGTGTATTTTGTTGGGTGTTTAGGATTGAGATTTCTTCTCAATTTTAAATCTCTTTGTATTTTCTTGGTTGAATCAATAAAAGTTTTTTTTTTGGGGAATTAATTTTGTTTGCTTTCTTCACTACTTTCTCTTCTAAATCTAATTGTGTAGTGATCCCGGAAAATTCTTAACAGTATATGCCAAGATTGACACATATTTGTGCTCTTACGTGTATCTGATTTGTGTTGAGCCATATCTTTGTTTGTGCAAAACATGTACTATATTATCAACAACAAACTTACAAGTTAAATACTTAAATATGCATCACAGTTCCCAGGAAGAATGTACAGCATTATGTAAAACATCATACCTTGAAGAAAGAACATCAATGTACGTCTTTCTGTTAATAGGAGACCACTTTGGGAATTGGTCGAGCACCCATGAGACCGCAAACCAAATCTCGCATATGATAGAAGTTAACCATAGGCCATAAGCACTGTCAACCGGATGAGTAACTCTATAGTGGAAGAATAGACCTAGAACCACTAATCTCATTATGATCACTGCCCTATAAGGAGTGAGCTTGTGACGGGGGATTGGGACTATTTCTGAAAGTGGAAGCCCAGCTTCCGCATTTCTGTACAAGGTGATAGAATTTAAGTATGAGAAATGTTAGGTAAAGAAAAGCGGACTGTGTATGAATATTGAAGAAAAAACAATCAAATCAGCAGTTCACTGAATTATCATTCTGTTCAATGCTTACTCTTGGCCTTCCATCTGTCGTTCAATTGGAATTTGAGGGATATGTTTATTATTCTTCTTGTTGGGCATCTTTTTGTCTTTCTTTTCCTTCCAGCTCTCCACTCTGTTTTTCCATATCGGGTTCCCATGTTCATCATTTAGCTCTATAATGAAAGAATATTAATTACTTGATACTAATTTATTTTAAGACAAGTAGATTAGATTCTGTTTAGGCTTATTTTTTAAGGTTCTCACCACTGTCAACTGCAGAGAAACTGCTTAAGCTTCTGGCATGAACACGATCATCCTGTGAGCAGGAAAATAGGTATTGATTTAGTTTAATATCAAGTACAGAAACCAAAAATAAATAGATTAAGATACAAATCTGTTGAATACCTGAGATGCATGAAGTCGTTCTGCCATTTTCGATTTACCTCCTGATTCATCAAGATTAGTGCTTGCTTCCTCTGAAAATACGTAAGCAATCAGAAAATTCTCTATATCATATTACTGCTTAAACCCTAAAAACGCAAGAAAATGCTATGTTTCATATATGAAGGAGAAACGGTAGTAATGGGTAGCATATACATGTCTAAGCATGCCTGTTGTAAATGCAATTTAAATTGCCTACTCATAAGGTAACAAAAGAAGATGAATAAAGTAATAATAATGCATGAATATTACCATGAGTAACATAAGGCACACCACATCTCAAACAATTGACATTTCCAACTTGTTTCAACTCTTCTTGAAGACAATGCTTGCAGAGAGCATAATTGCAGCCATGGCAAACAACAGATATCCCATCAGGATCACCACACAAATCACACAATGTAGGAGTTCCAGCATATTCCACCATCATATTCTTCTTCTTGCTGTTACTTGCTCATAGAAGAGAAAACACAACATATAGAAATAGATATCGTACTGAAAAGGACATATACTATTTGGCCGTTGAGGCATTGGCATCAGCAGTTAGTGTGGATGGATTGCTAACAATTCAAGCAACTTATATTTAGTTGCTGCTTTTTCCCTTTTTGAATATTTGGTGTTAATAGAGGTGATTTGTTTGGAGAAAGGTTGCTGCTATTGCAAGTGAAAATCACTTTTTGAAATTATGGATTTTGGAGGAAGTAGGTCACTCATTGCTGTTTGGTAATTAATTTGGTGGATCTGGATAAGGAGATATTTCAGCTCCATCTTCTTCCAACAAACCCATTTCGTATGATTCTTTGTTATCTTCAAAATGAAGATACAGCAGAGAACACCGCAGTCTTCCTTTAATTTTATTACATACAGTATAGTCTATAATAGAAGTTTACACGAATTTTTAAAGGAAACTTTTGACAAACACCATTTAGAAATTTCAAAATACTTAAATGTTCCTCTTGAACCACCCCTAATTTTTTAAACTTGCATAAATCGTGGAATTTTTTTGAAATCAATATGCAACACCAATAACTTCTTCGATTTGTTTTTTCCTTCGCATGCATTTAAATTAAATGGTTAAAAAAGAGGAACCGATCAAATTGATGGATATAAGTTCCAATCTAGCATTTCACAATTTAGAATGCAAATATTTGCACAAAATATTTGAAAAAATCGGCTAAATTTTACTATAAAAAAATGCAAATATTTGCAAAAAATATGCTAAAATTTACTGTAGAAACTAATTGCAAACATTTGCATATGTTTCAGCAAATATTTTTCGGAATGGGGTTTTTAGGCTCAAGGAAAAAGTTGAAAAAAAATTAGTCTCAGGGACAACAAGTTTGTTTTTTAGGCTGAATGACACTTTCTAGTGCAAATCACAGAATGATAGTTGTAATTATCATTTTTTGTTTATACTAAAAAATGTCCTTCAGACTAAAAAGAAAACTTGTTGTCTTTGAGACTAAATTTTTTAGCAACTTCTTCCCTGTGCCCATTTTCCTGTAAAAATTTTACCAAAAATAATTTTAGGGGTAGTTTATAACAAGTCTTTGAGAGTGAGGGGCTTTACATTAAATTTCGAAATAAGGGTGTTTCCACAATGTTTAACTGACTTACATGAGTTTTTTAATATTTTAACCAAATCTACTTTTAAATAACTGAACAGGAAAATTAAAGAAATCAAAATCATTTGAAAATTTTGTTATTTGTAGTCAGAGGTGGGACTGCATACGAACTATCCTGGAGTAGGCGCGCCCTTTGAAATCTTAGTATAAATTGTTAATCAACTAGATTTCTTTTTTTCTTTTCATGTAAAAAATTCAAGTGTATGATTGACATCTAGTTTAAACAGCCCCAGTGTATCTACTAAAAGTTCTCTTATTCTAACATTTAATGGAGTTAGAACAATCCAAACATTGATGGTAGAAGATATCATATTGTATGTGCATGAATTATGTTCGAACCAATATATCAGAAGATAATGAGAGGTAGTAAGAGATACCATCACAATTTTTGAAGCAAAAAGAGCTTTAATCAATGGTTTTAGCCCATTAAAAATTAGCACGGCAAAAGACAGAGATTTCATTTATACGAGGAAAAAAACAAAATATCAACTAGCCATATCTTATTAAACAAGAATAGAAATATGCCATTTGTCCCCTGCCTGATCCCCAGCTAAGGAAGCAATAACATGATTCCACATGAGGCAGTTGCAAGCTCAACTTAACAAAAACTAAACATGAAATGGAGAAGTTTGTGGTTTATTTCATGGGTAGTAACCAGTAAAAGTGAAGCCTCTTCCTGCAATTTCTCCAAGACAGAACCACACAAACAGTTCGACTCCAAATAACGCAGCTATTCCAGCATGTTCAAACCTGAGCTCCTTTCTGTTCTTCAAGGCTTGCTTTGCACCTTCCAGTTCTATCCAAAAAGCTTCATTACGCCCAGGAATGCTGCAATTAACAGTAAGTTATATTGATCGATACATGCAACATGCAGGTGATATACATTACAATACATGCAGTACTTCATCAATCAAACAAATAAGACTATAAAGCTTTGACTTTAAGCTGCTATATCGAGCCTCATTTAGTTGCAGTTTTAACAACCACAGGAGCAAATTGACGGTGACAAAAGTGCAAATATAGCATGTAAGAGACATTTGATTTAATAAATAGATGCATTGTTAAACTACATAAGTAGGAATCAGTGTAATTCCGCACACCATAATATACATATTACCATCCAAAATAATTTATCAAAAAATAAAATTAAAAATAACCTAGCGAGCCGAGTGTAGAACAATTGGTTGGAGAGCTCCTAACATTTCTGAACCGTAGGTGGATCTACAATATACTTCTTATTATTCTCCAGCAACTGTTTATAATAAGAAGCCCCATTTGTCGACAAATATTTATTCGCTTGACATGTTTTAGATTGCACCATCTGTAGTTTCGAAGCCATCTAAACATACCCAAAAAGAAAAAGAAAAAAAAACAAAAAAACAAAAAAAACTTGATATTCAATTCAAATCATATTACATCCAATGAAAATTATCGAACACTAAATTGTTATACTCATGAGTAAGCGAAGCTTGGATCAAAGTGATTCTCATATTGGAAATTGAAAAAAATAATAATCGAAATGATAGAAGGGTGTCTTCTAATTACCTTGACTGTGATTGCAAAGGAATGAAAGAGTCTGAGTTTGCAGAAACGGGGGTTTGAGAACAAGGTGCTTTTGGTGCGAGTCTACGTGGCAAATCTGTATGTAAATCAAACTTTTTTTTTTTTGGAAATATTCTGGAAAAAAAAAAGAAAATTAATTGCACCTTTTTGTAGAACTGTAATTAACTCCTCATCATCTACGGTCGAAATTATGTAGAAGTTACTTAATTTTACGCGATTGCCACCGTTCCATGGAACGACCGTACAAAGCTGAAATAAAATTCTAATGCGAAATTATGTACTGTCAAACAACTTGAATTAATACTTCTTTGCTTAAATTATCTACTGCCAAAAGAAAATACCTTCAAAATGCGTATGTTGTTTGCAGATTTTATAAAGGGAGGGAATGACCTTTTACTTTAAATTTGAATTTTTGGGCATTCAATCCGTTTTAGCCCGCTTCAAACTCGAATCTTAAAATCATCCGTATCTTCTTCATACGATGTTCGATTCTTAACGTTCTTACAGTCGAAATCAATAATAAAAAAAAAATCTAATTTGTGCTTTGGAGCAACTCTCGTCATTCAATTTTGTTGTAAAATTACAAAATTTCCTTTACTAATTACAATTACGAAAATATCGGTAAAAATAATTATTGAAATTTACGGGAAATTAAACTACTGTACGTCGTTATACAAGATCTTCAACTTTGACTTAGTTGTATTAACCAATATAAGATTCTCGTTGAGCTGTTTTTGCGATTGTTCCAAACAACCATAAGTACGTAATTCCTTATTGTCCCCAACGATTATGAGTAATTTACCATTCATCGTATGGAGAGTGTTACGTATACTAGTTTCAACAGATGTATCAATATTCTTTTCTCAATTCATCTCGATTAGGAACAGTTTAAGGATAAGTATTTTGAGTATCGACTAAAACTCGTGGTTACGAACACATTCGCAATTTCAATCGACAGAATATTTTTCCTAAGATTTTTTACTTATATATGTGACAACCCACCTTTTTGACGCTCGAAAATCGACACTAATACATCATCGGTATTCACGTGCCGCAAATTCAAGTGCCGGAGAGGTAGATAATCATAGGTTTTTAAAAGAAATAAAAATAGAAAATAGCATAACAATATAATCTCACATTTTCATTAATTATACATATGGAAAGTACATACAATCACTCCAAGTGATTTATTTGAGTTACGATAAGTATTAACCCAGCCAGAGACAGTTATAACTGTCTATCCTTACAGAGGCTAGTAGATACTATACTACATGATACAGCGGAAATTTGAAATAGATCAGTATTGACAAAAGGACCCTCCAGTCTTCATGCTTCATGCCCCTTCCAAAATGCTCCAATCTATCTGACTACTTGGTTGTCCAAAAAAATAGGGCACCCAGAGTTTAAGGGAAAAGTAAAATAAACTCCGGGCCAGTTATGAGACTGGTGTGAGAAACTCAAAATACAAGTATTTGGAAAATAAAAATGGTATCTCATAAGACCACGCCGCACGTAAACACAGAACGTGTTTTTACCTTATGATAACCAAACCATTTCTACGTAAAATCCAGTGATATTATTTTTAATGACATACTTTGATAACCTTTCAAATAAACATATTCAAGTAGCCGAAATTGTTACATGGTTAAATTTGACGGTATAATTGGTTTACAGCTAAAACTTAAGGCACTTATTGGAGATTTGGATTTCCAATGAATAGCGAGGTAAGGGACTACCTTCCGTACAGTACATTTCTAGAGGAATGTACCGAGGATCGACATCTTTGAAACTTCTGCGAGTTAAGATTGGCCTACCCGAAACCAATAGATGACACAGATAGCACTGAATATGATATCGCCCTAGCCGTTGCTGACCTATCCGGGATCTCATATCATACACCACATAATTTAAACCCGATGTCATAGCGGGTAGAAATAAATAGATCTAGAAATGTGATATCATACTCTAATGGTTGCGATCCACTTAGCCTTAAAGCAACCCCTGTTTCATAATTTCCCGAGTGTGAAGCTTAAGGTAACGTTTACCTTTCTTAGAACATTTTTACTTAAAATGCCACATTGCCATTTCCAACAACACACTATTGATTTCCACCAAAGTACAACATCTGAGCTCGTACGTCTCAGAGAAGGGTGTTAAGTATAAGAGGGGTTATGTCCTACACCACCAAACATATACATTTGTAGAGATTAATATACCATGTTCTTAGAAATGTAGTGTTAGACATTAATCCATACAAGTTGTCCAGGAACATGACAAACCGAAGGCACTCTCCTACCATATCCTCTTGGATTAGTAGCGAGTAGTCCTTGCATACGAAGATCCCAGATTCGAAGGGACCAGTGCTATTTATTTATCTCAGGAGCTACTTCGAAATTATGAACAAGCAGTCGTTCTGTTGTAAAGATCCCCGCCTTCGACTTCATTGTCTTTAACATGTCTTTACTTTCGAACTCGTAAACTGGTTCAAAGTGGTTTCGGATGGGAATTACCCAAATCTGATCCTGGTTTCTTCGAACCAATCATTGATATAAAAATGTTAAGTAAATAGGTGCTTATCATTTGATTAATTACTTTTCTCTTTATCAAAAATATCTTCTAGAGATATATATCTTTAGAACCTTTCTTTCTGGTATATATGGAATCATCAAACCTCTCTTTAACTTTGGAAATACCAAATCAAAATTATTTCTCATAAATCATATTGCAAAACCTTTTTGAGTAAAGAGGGTCGATAAAAATTATACTAATTCTACCCAACGTCAATTTCCATATTCAATCTTTACTATTCGTCGAATAACAGTGAATCACCTTTTAAATTCACATGGGTAGTATGGCTTCCCGCCTCGGAATTTAATACCAAGTATTAGAAGATTATTTCTATACAATCCATGAAGTTAAATTTGTAAATTTGAATCATTTATATTTGTCTCGTTTCCGACATTCCGATCTTATCTATTCCTCGTCCAAGAAAGAGGTCTGGTGAGCCAGGGCACTGGTTGCTTCTGAACATCTCCTTAGTTTAAGCACCTCACATCCGGATCTCACAAATAGAAACATCCAGTCTACTCATCGGCTTTTAGAGCCAAGATTAAATCACTTGATTATAACAGCTTTTCTATAAATTAATTATTTAAACTCATTTAAAATAAATTATAAAACCTTCATATCACCTTTAAAATACTTAATTATCTATTTGAAAACATTTATAATAGATTTGAGAAAGAATGCTTAAGTTTAAAGGCATATTTCAAAAGTTAGCAAAAGTGCTGCAAAAAGTGTTGCGAATAGTGCTTTTACGGCTTATTTGATGAAAACAACTTTTCTATCATTTAGAAATCCATTTTTATAACTCAAGTATCTTTTAAAACATTTTAAAAGATTTATAGAATTTATCCCATATTTTTAAAAACTAAAGATATCATTTTAAAGAATTTATCATTTTGGTTTCTGAACTGCCAAACCGTGACTTTTTTGAAAACTTGTTTTGCTCATATTTCAAAATATACTAAACAAAATCTCGATCCTTTACTTTTGTTTGAAAACTATGATTATAAGGGTTCAAAAAATTCTTATATAATGAATTACGACTCCGAATCCATCGTATAAATGGATTTAAACTTTTACGGCACGACATCGCGAACTATCGTTACGCGATGCGCCTATTTTTGACTCAACTTTCATACCTTGTCAAAACTTCACCAAATTGGGTTTTAGTATTTATAAAAAAATTATAACCATTTTAAATCATTTCAAAGGGGTTTAATGATTCTATATCACTTTTATAACTTGATTTGAAAAGTGATTTCCCTATGTAATATTGACGTGTATTTAACGTGACTTGTTTACACAATTAAACACTATATTAAAACAACCAATACTTGACGATCAAAGCATAGTAAACATCCATAGCAATCATATCACATCATTATTAGTTTATTACACACACACACACACACACACACATATATATATATAAAGTGAGAATTTCTCACTTGATTATCGTTCGGACAAACTTTAAAACTGCTATAGCTCCGCTATCTTGAAATCGGAGCTCATGAATACGAGCACAAATGCTCCTAAAAGGTTCGACCTTGGTCTTGGAGGCTGGGAAGGGATCGGCCTTTCTTGGCAAATGGTGGTGGAGGGCTTGGTTCCACATGGCCTTTGTAGAGGAAAAGGAAGAGATCACTAGCTTGAACTTTGGTTTGAAGTGGTATAGATTTTGATTGATTTTGGCATAACTTTGTTTTGATTTTGTAATCTTTTCTTTCTTAGGCTACGGAAGCAATTAATGTAGAGAAGAAGAGGATGAAAAGCTTAGGAAATTTTATGAAGAAGAAATGTGAACGAAATGAAGAGAGGTGGGTGCTATTTATAGGCAAATGTAAGAATGGAAATATCATGATATTTGTTTTCCATTTCATCCCCACCACTCCCCCTCTCCCCTCATCATTCTGGGCCAATCATGCCCCTATGTGTGTGGCCATGTGCCTGTACTTAGGATGTAAGATGTTGACTTTGGTTTTACTTAAGGGTTAAGTTTTAGGGAAATATCTTAGATATTTTCTAATATATATATATATATATATATATATAATTGTATATATATTGTAGGTGTATATGTGTTCATGTGCATGTGAATATGTTCTTGTGTATGTATATGTATGTGTGCATATGTATATCTCTAATGATTCACAATGTTGCACAACTTTTCTATGTTAAATCGTTACGAATTTCGATTTCGATTTCTGGTCATATTTTCACTTCTTATTTAATATATATTTGTATACTAAGTTTGATAATAATATTTCTATTATTATATAATAATTAAATGGGCTTATTTAATAATTAAAATAATTATTAAATCATTTAAAATCAATTTAAATTCAAAAATCATTTATTCGAAAATAGTGATATCATTGATGATGTCATAAAGATATATTATTTTCAAAAATAAAATAAATAATTTTATTACATATTCTCACTCATATATTTAAACGAGTGTGTGTATCTAGCTCCATGCACGATGTTAGATGGTCTAAGAGCTGTTTATTGATAAAACGGTTTTCGGTTATTTTACCGATATTTGTTCGAAGAAGATATTTTTGTAAATACTTACTCAAAATACGATTACCATTATTTGTTTTGGTTTAGAACATCGCATTTATGTTATAAAATCTTATTTTTGAAAAATCTTAAATTAAATCATATTTTTCTAAGTGATGAATTTATGGGTCGTTGTAGACTTCCCTCCTTAAAAGAATTTCATCCTCGAAATTAAAGATGAGAAGAAGATAACTCAAAGGAAATATATCATATATGATGAAATATATACAAAGCCACGATAAGTGACTACACCACAGGCGGTGAGTACACTATCTCGATACAATATATACAATTTATACATCCATCCTGAACTTTGGATATGCCTTCTTTATCCTATCCTCTGTTCCCATGTACAATCATTAGCATCACTACTCCATTGTACTTTAACTAATTGCACAACCTTTCTCCTTAATTGCTTCTCATCACGATTCATGATTTTATAAGGTATTTGATAACTGTTAAATTGGGCTCTACTTCTAAACCCTCCTGGGCAGCTGTTTCTATAATCTGTTCTGGATCATACACTTACTCACGTAAATGAGATACATGAAACACATTATGTACACCCGACAACCTCTCTGGTAGTTCTACTCAATAGGCTAAAGGGCCAATCCACTCTATATTGAGAAAAGGTCCAATATATCGAGGAGCTAGCTTGCTAGTTCTTCCAAATCTCACAACTCCCTTCATCGAAGAGATCTTCAGAAATACCTTGTCTCTAACTGAGAATTCTAAATTTCTATGCCTTTGATCGGCGTAACTCTTCTATCTGCTTTGTGCTTCTTTCAGTTTCTTTCTGATCATGTCCACTTTCTCTGAAGCTTCTCGGATCATATCAAGACCAAGTACTAACCGATCTCCGGTTTCGATCCAACATGCTGGGGATCTGCACGGGTGATGTGCACGTAAAAGTACATATTTTTACTTTCATATTTAATCTTCTTTTAATTAAATAAATGAGCATATAGGGTATTTTACATGTTTAAACCAAAATTTCAATTATTTTCAAATCATCATTTATTCATTTTCATATGGGAGCAAAATGGTCATTTTTGTGTGTGAATCAATTTGAGAATTTTCACTTGCACATTTTATCTTTATTTGTAGGAATTTGGATGGAAAATGGAAGAGGCTTCATGTATATATGGATGCACAAAGGAAAGAAGACAAGAGAATGAAGAAATAAAAGAATTCATGCATCATGGAGGACCCCACCTACCTACTAGCCATAAACTTCAATTAGGAGCTAATGCACATGCTAGTGGGGATTAAAGCTACATGCACATTTAAATGGAGGATTATACTCATGCTAATGACAACTTAGAGGCTACACTTCCTAGGGGCATTTTGGGTGGTCCCCTAAAATATGATTAGGGTTTCAAACATGTATAAATACCTCTTATGTTTCATGTAGAGAACTCTTTCCACCTTCTAGTTAGTTTAGTGGTAGCCACAAATTGTAAACATAAACTCTCTTCTCTCTTTCATGGCTTCTTAGCCTTGTACTCTTATGTAATTTTATTTATGCAATTTAATTTCATGCTATTTTAATTATTGTTCTTTACTTTATTTAATTAATGTAGTTTTATTTCATGCAAGTAGATTAGATTTATTTACATGCAATTTAGTTAGTTCTCTTTTTCCTTTTGTTTTTGTTCTATGTTGCAATCTACATTTGTTTAAATGACAAGAAATATGAGAAGCTAAACCCCTTCAATTTAAGGGTAATGAATCTCTCTTAATCATGTAGATTCAACATATTAGTTAATTTTTGATCTCTCTTTATACTTCATGGAATTTTTGATGTGGTACAATTTTGTTGTTTAACTTTGAATTTGATAGCCTATGTTGTTGACACCAAATAGGCTATGCTTAAACAAACATAGACACAAATTACCTCTTCATCTACGTATGATTTTGGTAATGAAGTGGATTTTAGAATAAAAATTTGATGGTCTATATTACTAATAAATAGTAAATAGTTCATGCTTAGAATATATTTTATTTTTAATTTCATTATCATTTTCATGGGAGCTGATAAGTGCTTTGGATGGTGTGTTAAAATTTGATGATTTATGTTGGGATAATTAATAGCACAAATAGACCATACTTATGATAAACACATCAACTAAATTCACAAATGACCAAAAAAGAGAGATCATAATTTCATTATGTTGATTTATGTGATCATGAGAAGGGAATTGCCTCTAAATTGCCTTTTACTCTCATATTTTTATTCACTTTCTTTTTGTTAGTTTTTTTTTACATTTTTAGCTTAAAAAAACTTCTAACTTTGGGTAAATTTGATTGAGTAGAAGTTTAAATCACTTTATTTCCCTACGGATCGACCAATACTCGCCACGTACTAAAATTGTATGTCGTGCGCTTGCGGTTATTTTTATTACAATTTTTCGATGATTTTCCAACCGATAAAAACTCATTGATTATACAATGGGCGACCATACAAGGCTTTATAAGGTGCCATATAAATACTGGCCTGATAGCTGTTATTATAAAAGAACTCTACCAAATGAAGGTGGCTTTTCCATGAACCTCCTAAGTCTAATACACATGCTCTCAAAAGATCCTCAAATACCCTGTTTACTCTTTTGGTTTTCCCATCAGTCCGGAGATGATATGCGGTGCTTATATCCAGCTTCATTTCCAAAGCTGTCTATAAGGCTTCCTAGAATTGACTGGTAAAGATTGGATCTTGATCGCTTATGATACTGGTTGGAACTCCATGTAGTTGAACAATCTCCCTCATATATATCTTACCTAAGCTTGAGGCTGTTCTTGTGGGCTTTACTGGGATAAAGTGTACGCTTTTAGTCAATCTATCAATGATAACCCATATGCCTTCATTCCCTTTCCTTGACCGAGGCAATCCATCGATGAAATCATGGATATTTGGTCCCATTTCCGCTTTGGAATCTCGAGTGGTTGGAGTAGTCTGGCAACCTTTTTCTGATCACTCTTGATCTGCTGACAATTTGTGCATCTACTCACATGGATGGAAATGTCTCTCTTTATACCACCCCACTAGAAAGTCTTTTTCATATCTCTATACATCTTAGTAACTCCGAGATGTATTACGAGTGAAGAATTGTGACATTTGGTTAAAGCATCCTGTCTAATCCCATCAACATTGGGAACACGTACCCTTCCATTCATTCTTCGAATTCCTTGCTTATCCACTTTGAATCCTATCCATTTCCTGGTATAATATTCTCCTCTACTTCCCTGGCAATCCTTGCAATAATTGGATCCTTGAGCCGATTCTCCTTTATACGACAAATCAATGCTGGACACACCACTAAATGAGCTATAATGACATTCTTTCTGCTTAGCGCATCTACCACAACATTAGCTTTTTCCGGTGTATATAGTATATCCAAGTCATATGATGAGGAATTCTAGCCAACGTTGCTGCCTCTTATTCAAGTCCTTCTGAGTGAAAAGATATTTCAAAGATCTTTGGTCCGTGAAGAGATCAAACTTTTTACCTATATAAAGAAGGAATATTATTTACCATGGTAGATACTACATCAGAATTGCACCTACTCCTTCCCCATAAGCATCAGTATACACAGTTAACCGACGCTTTCATTAGCAATAGCTAATACGGGAGCAGTAGTTAACCTCTTCTTGAGATCCTGAAATGCTTCTTCACATTTCTATGTCCACTCAAGCTTAGCATCCTTCATTGTCAACTTTGTTAAGTGAGAGGAAATTTTGGAGAAGTCTTGAATAAACCTCCGATAATATCCGACTAATCCCAAGAAGCTATGGATGACCTTCGGAGTTTGTGGTTGTCTCCAATCTTGTATAGCTAAGATTTTTCCTGGGTCTACCGAAACTCCATCCTAGACACAATATGTCCTAGGAATCTTACCCCTTTTTCCCAGAAATGGCATTATGAAAATTTTGCTTTTAGCACATTCCTTCTCAATATCTCCAACACAATCTCCAAATGCCTTTCGTGCTCTTCTTCAGTCTTTGAATATATGAGAATATCATCAATAAAGACCAACACTTGTTGAGTACGTCTCTTAATACACTATTAATAAGGTCCACGAAATAGGCGGGTGCATTGGTTAGTCCAATTGGCATAACCAACAATTCATAGAAACTATTTGGCTCACGGAATGCAGTTAAAGGAATGCAATCTTCTGCTATTCTCAACTGATGGAATCCGATAGCTAGAACCATTTTTAAGAATACCCGAGCACCATGTAATTAATTAAACAAGTCATCTATATGGGGTAGAGGATACTTATTTTTAATCGTTTGCTTATTTAGGTCCTAGTAGTCTACACACAGTCTAAGGGAGCCATCAGACTTTGCCACAAAAATCACAGCTGCGCCCCAATTTGACCAACTTGGTCTAATTAGCCCTTTTTTTTAATAATTCATTAGTTGGTCTAGCCAACTCAATCTTTTCTTTTAGAGCTATCCTACGAATAGGGTAAATAACGGGTCTGGCACCAAGGGCTAAGTCAATACAGAACTCAATTTCCCGATGCGAAGGCAAACTTTTAACTTCCTCGAAAATATCTTGAAATTCTTTAACAATCGATATTCTTTCCAAGTTCATTTAAGATGAATAATGCATATGAAGCTGTCTCTTATTGGACTAGGTCCTTCACATATTATTCGGTCTAACAACCTTTCCATCGTGGCTTTTACTATAATCATTCGATTGTTGCAATCTAGAATAGCTCTATACTTGGATAGCCAATCCATTCCGAGTAAAATATCAAACCCAACGAAATTGAGGACAAATAGGTCGCATAAGTATTGGTGGGTTTGGTAGGTAACTTGTACATATACATAGATCATATAAAGATTGGTCGTATCGCCTATGGGATTAGATACGCGGATAGTGGTTTCTACTATTTCTGGGGTAAGGTTTAACTTATCAACCAATTTCTTAGCAATAAAACTATAGGAAACCCTAGTATCAAATAATACTCTAACTGAAATATCATTAACACATAAATTACATTCTAGGACTCCCTTGCCCTTCACAACTTTAGAGGTTGAAGGATCATTCTTTATAGCATAAACCTTGATCCGTTCTCCCTTCTTTATTAACAGGTACTTGTTTTTCTAGTGTCCCAACTGATGGAAATTGCAACAAATACTCTTCTGAACCATAGGAGAGACAGTTCCTTGCTACTGCTTTTGTACCTTGGGACTCCTACAGAGTGTTGCAAGATGGCCTTTCTTCTGGCAATTATAACAAACAACATCCTTATAACGGTTCTCTTGAGATCCTCCATCATCTTTCCCTATGACTGCTTCTTTCTCTTGTTCTAATTGTTGCTATTTCCTTGGGCTACCACCGGATTACTTTTACCCGATACTTGATATCGGAAACCCATATCTAATAGATCCATAAAAGTTCCCTTCACGTGTGTGATCATTTGGTCCTGATATTGCTCTTTCATTCTCGCAATAAACATCTCATTCTTCTTTAAGGGCGTGTCTATTAGTCCCGACCCAAAATGAGATAACTCAGTAAACTTATTTGAGTACTCCTCCACAGACATATCTTCTTGTTTCAAATCCATAAAATTTCTATAAAGACGGGATTTTCTGACTGCAGATATATACTGCTCTTCGAATACTTCTTTAAATCTAGTCCATGTGAAATTGCCTTCAAGATCATTCAAAGTGATGGATTCCCACTAGGCTAGAAATCCTTCCTGTAATTGCTTGGAAGCTAAGAACCTCTTTTGATCATCCTCTATGTTCAATCCTTTGAATATTCTTTCACACGAGCGGAGCCATGCTTTCACTTCAACAATAGACTCGATTCCTTGAAATGGTTTCCCTCCCAAGCTAGTGTAATTCTTTCAAAGAGTTGCAAAGTTAATTTGAGGTTGCATAGGAATTACCACTTCCTCAATTACCATAGCATTTGGTCGATCATTGGTAGCCGTAGTGTTGCTACCTCCCCTTCGTCCTCTTCTATTACTCATCTCCTACTATCTGCATATAGTAAGGAAACATCTTTAGAATTATAGAAAGTATCTTAGGGAATGGGTATTGAGCATAAAATGGCATGGATGGATTTATTAGGATGAAATTACAAATACACCCTCTCATTGACTAAACTCATTCTAGGGTATTACTAACCCTATCTCTAATGAATCGACCCCATCAACCCTTATGTGACTGTGACGACCTGCCTTTTTGACCCTCGAAGATCGATACCGATACATCCTCGGTATTCATGTACCGCAAATTCAAGTGCCGGAGAGGCGGATAATCGTGGGTTTTTAAAAGAAACTAAGAAGATAGAATAACAACAGAATCTCACATTTTCATTAATTATACATATGGAAATTACATACAATCACCCAAGTGATTCCTCAGATTTACGATAAGTACTAACCCAGCCAGGGATAGTTATAACTGCCTATCCTTACAGAGGCTGGTAGATACTAAATACATGATACAACGGAAATTTGAAATAGATCACTATTCACAAAAGGACCCTCTAGCCTACAAGCTCCATGCTCCGTCCAAAATGCTCCAAGCTACATGACTACTCGGCTGCCCGAAAAAATAGGGTACCCAGAGTTTAAGGGAAAAGGAAAATAAACTCCAGGTCAGTCATGGGACCGGTGTAAGAAACTCAAAATAAGAGTATTTGGAAAACAAAAAGGGTATCTCATAAGACCATGCCGCACATAACACAGAACAGGTTTTTACCTTATGATAACCAAATCATTTCCATGTAAGATCCAGTGATATATTTTTAATGACATTCTTTGAAAACCTTTCAAATAAACATATTCAAATAGCTGAAATTTTTACATTGGTTAAATTTAATGGCATAATAGGTCTACAACTAAAATCGAAGGCACTTATTGGAGATTTGGATTTCTAATAAATAACAAGGCAAGGGATTACCTCCCGTACAGTACATTATTAGAGGAATGTACCGAGGATCGACATCTTCGAAACCTATGTGAATTAAGACCGGCCTACCCGAAACCAATAGATGGTACAAATAGCACCGAATATGATATCACCCTGGCCGTTACCGACCTATCTGGGATCTCATAGCATACACCACATAATTTAAACCCAACGTTATAGTGGGTAGAAATAAATAGATCTTGAAAGGTCATATCATACCCTAATGGTTGCGATCCACTTAGCCTTAAAGTAACCTCTGTTTCACGATTCTCCGGGTATGAGGCTTGAGGTAACATTTACCTTTCTTAGTACAATTTTACTTAAAGTGCCACATTGCCATTTCCAACAACACACTATTGATTTCCACAAAAGTACAACCCCTAAGCTCGTACGTCTTAGAGAAGGGTGTTAAGTATAAGAAGGGTTACCTCCTACACCACCAAATAGATGTACGTTGGTAGAGATAAATGTACTGTGTTCTTAGAAATGCAATGTCAGACATTCATCCATACAAGTTGTCCAGGAACAGGACAAACCGTAGGCACTATCCTACCACATCCTCTTGGAAGCGAGTTGTCCTTGCATATGAAGATCCCAAAATGAAGGACCATTGCTTTTTATTTGTCTTGGGAGCTACTCCAAAATTATCAACAAGCCGTCCTTCCTTTATGAAGATCCCCGCCTTCAACTTTATTGTCTTTAACATATCTTCACTTTCGAACTCGTAAATTGGTTCGAAGTGGTTTTCAGATAGGAATGATTCAAATCCAATCCCGGTTCCTTTGAACCAATCATCGATAAAATGATGTTAAGTAAATAGGTGCTTATCACTTGATTAATTACTTTTCTCTTTATCAAAATATCTTCTAGAGATATATATCTTTAAAACATTTCTTTCTGGTATATACGGAATCATCAAACCTCTCTTTAACTTTGGAAATACCAAATCAAAATTATTTCACATAAATTATACTACAAAACCTTTTTGAGTAAAGTGGGTTGATACAAAATTATATTGATTCTACTGAACATCAATTCCTGTATTCAACCTTTACTACCCGTCGAATAACGGTGAAATAACCTTTTAAATTCACACGGATAGTATAGGTTCCCTCCTCATAATTTAATACCAAGTATAGGAAGATCATTTCTATATAATCCAAGTTGTATGAAGCTAAATTTGTAAAAATTTGAATCATTTATACTTGTCTCATTTATGACATTTTGACCTTATCTATTCCTCGTCCAGAAAAGAGGCCAGGTGAGCCGGGGCACTGGTTGCTCCTGAACATCTCCTTAGTTTAAGCACCTTGCATCTGGATCTCACAAATAGAAAAATCCAGTCTAATCATCGGCTTTTAGAGCAAAGATTAAATCACTTGATTATAACAGCTTTTCTTTAAGTCATTTTATAAAACCTTAAAATCATCTTTATAATACTTAATTATTTATTTAAAAACATTTATAAGAGATTTGAGAAAGAATATTTAAGTTTAAAACCATATTTCAAAAGTTATTAAAAGTGCCGCGAATAGTGCTTTTAAGGCTTATTTGATCAAAACAACTTCTCTATCATTTAGAAATCCATTTTTATAACTCAAATCTATTTTAAAACAAAATATTTATACAATTTATCCCATATTTTTAAAGAATTAAAAATATCACTTTTAAAGAATTTATCGCTTTGGTTTAACTGCCAAGCTGCAACTATTTTGAAAACTTATTTTACTCATATTTCAAAATCTAATAAATGAAATCTCGATCGTTTTCTTTTGTTTGAAAATTATGATTATAAGAGTTTGGAAAATTCTTATTACAAAGAATTCTGACTTCGAATCCATCGTATTAATGGATTTAAACTTTTACGGCGCGAAATACCGTTACGCGACGCGCCTATTTTTGACTCAACTTTCATAACTTGTCAAAACTTTACCAAATTGGGTTTTATTATTTATAAACCATTTTAAATCATTTCAAAGAGGTTTAATGATTCCATATCACTTTTATAACTTGATTCAGAAAGTGATTTCCTTGTGTACTTAGCGTGACTTACTTGGACTAGGACACATCCATAGCAATCATTTATAAGTGATTTCTTTGTGTAATATTGACGTGTATTTAGCGTGACTTGTTTACAATATTAAGCACTATATTAAAACAACCAATACTTAATGATCAAAGCATAGTAAACATCCATAACAATCATATCACACATCATTATATATATATATATAGAGTTTCTCACTTGATTTTCGATCGGACTAACTTTAAAACGGCTATAGCTCCACTATCTCGAAATCAGAGCTCACGAATACTAGAATAAATGCTTCTAGGAGGTTCAGCCTTGGTGTTGGAGGCTTGGAAGGGCTTGGCCTTTCTTGGAAAATGGTGGTGGAGGGCTTGGTTGCACACAACCGTGGTGGAGGAAAAGGAAGAGATCACTAACTTGAACATTGGTTTGAAGTGGTGTAGATTTTGATTGATTTTGGCATAACTTTGTTTTGATTTTGTAATATTTTCTTTCTTAGGCTATGGAAGCCATTAATGTAGAGAAGAAGAGGATGAAGAGCTTTGGAATTTTATAAAGAAGAAGTTGAATGAAGTGAAGAGAGTTGGGTGCTATAGGCAAATGTAAGGATGGAAATACCATGATATTTGTTTGCCATTTCATCACCACCACTCCCCCCTCTCTCCTCATCATTCTCAACCGAGCATGGCCCCCTATGTGTGTGGCCATGTGCTTGTACTTAGGGTGTAAGATGTTGACTTTGGTTTTACTTAAGGGTTAAGTTTTAGGAAAATATCTTAGATATTTTCTAATATATATATATAAATATATATAATTGTGTAAGTATATTTGTAGGTGTATATGTGTTCATGTGCATGTGAAAGTGTTCTTGTATATGTACATGTATGTGTGCATATGTATATATCAAATGATCTACAATGTTGCACAACTTTTCTACGTTAAATCA
Source organism: Allium fistulosum (assembly GCA_030737815.1). Taxonomy (NCBI): domain Eukaryota; kingdom Viridiplantae; phylum Streptophyta; class Magnoliopsida; order Asparagales; family Amaryllidaceae; genus Allium; species Allium fistulosum. The sequence goes on along the minus strand of CM060908.1, from coordinate 821,931,720 downwards.
TTATGGATTTCGATTTCGATTTCCGATCATATTTTCACTTCTTATTGAATATATATATTTGTAAACTAAGTTTGATAATAATATTCTATCATTATATATAGTTAAAAGGGCTTATTTAATAAAATAATTATTAAATCATTTAAACTCAATTTAAATTCAAAAATCGTTTATTTCAAAATAGCGATATCATTGATGATGTCACAAAGAGATTTTATTTTCAAATATAAAATAAATAATTTTATTACATATTCTCACTTATATATATAAATGAGTGTATGTATCCAGCTTCGTGCATGATATCGGATGGTCTAAGAGCTGTTTATTGATAAAACGGTGTTCGACTATTTTACCGATATTTGTCCAAAGAAGATATTTTTGTAAATACTTATTCAAAATATGATTACCATTATTTATTTAGGTTTAGAACATCGCATTTGTGTTATAAAAAATTATTTTTGAAAAACCTTAAATTAAATTACATATTTCTAAGTGATGAATTTATGGGTCGTTACAATATATATGTTTAATGTATTCATATCATTACTTATATTACAATATAAAAACACATGTAACAGGAAAAAACCAAAAACATATTTTATTTTGAACAAGATTCTTATACAAGAATTAAGTTATATAATAATTACTTAACTGCATCTAGGACACATCCTTAACTTCATTGATTACTTGGCCACCACAACTTTGGTCGATACGACTGGTCCACTACCTCCGATATGGTCCCTTAAGAGTGTGAAATAGCCTATTCACCCCATACTGATGCAGCCCCGATGAAGCCGAAACGGGAGATGCCAATGGGGTTCTTGTCACCATCTATCAGCTCGGCCTCCTTCTCAAACATAAAGAGTAGGGATGACCTCTACTGGTTTCTATGGACATTCTATGTCCTCTGTCGCTTGAGAATACAAACCCTGGAGAGCATGTCGCTGCTCAAAGATGATGGAAGGGACGGGGTTAGGACCCATTCCTCCGGAGGGAGCACGTAGGGAGGAATGATGAGGATCTTCAGAAGAGTGGGTGGGGTGGTTCCCTTTCATTAAGCAATCATCGTGTCACTATGCTTTCGAGAGGTTTTTTCGATGACGACGTTGCCCTATGCGATTTTGCCCAACTCGAAAAAAATCAATTTGTGCCGCTACAAAAAAGGTAAGCTAATATTTTTAACTTAAAAGCTACATAATAGAAAATAATGCAGCATGACAAGTTGGGTAGGAAGATAATTACGACTAAAAAGCATAAAACATGCAAATTCTATCTACCCTTAATGGGATGAGTCTGGTGCTTTCTCCTAACTAGGGGCAGACAATAAGGCTTAGTTTCACTCTCGATGCTTAATGCCCTAATAAAAGGATATGCACTTGGAGTACAACTATGGGTTGGACGATGGACCCTACAAGGGAATGGACCTCCTTGGAGGAATCGGTGCTCTCTAAAGTGTTCGGGCCCTAGTCCATTCCTATGTCCTCTCCACCCACAAGATCATAGGTGTACTAATGTAGTTTAAGGACTAAGAGATATTACACTCGGCAACTCAAATGCATGTTCATAGCCCATTCAATCTGGTGGAGGTCCACATAATCTCTTTTTTACCATGTTGTATAAGCGAAGTTCGTATACAGGCTACCTACCCTTGTTGCCTTGACCAGCTACTACCGAGCTGACCCCTGCATCTTATTCTTAACCAGCATCAAATGCTCCCATGACTCCCACTAAAAGCCTCTGGCCGCCCTCTCCTCTCTACCTGGTAAACCACTGTAGTTGCTTCTTCCCCTTCTTGGGTTTCAGGGCCTTTACCCATCCATCATTATACTCTGCTCAGGAACCAACAACCGTACCCGGCGTAGTTTAGCGTCCATCAATATAATGGCTACATCCCTGCTATTGTCAAGCGGGATGGAAATAGCCTCGATTTGGGATGTGAACTGAAACTAATTCTCGCGTAAGTCCTCCCAAAGAGCAGCAAAGGAAAAGCAACATATTAAAACAAAGATCGGAGGAAAATAACCTAAAAAATAAAGTGTATAAGGAAGCTTACCTGGGGTTCGGAACCATTGAACATGAAGATCGGGGTTAATGCCAAAAGGAATGAAGAAAAAATGGAGTTGGTAGCCTACCACTTTGTCGAGCAAGCCGAACATCAGGGCCAGAGTGACTCGACTCTGAAGGTAGTAGAATTAGCCAGCCAATTTAGGAAGCTTGCACATGCCCGAACAAAGAGGATGGAATGCTCCACAAGACCAATGTAACGATTGCATTTTCGACCCTCGAAGGTTGATACTAAATAAATTTACGGTATTTGTGTGCCGAGCACCTAAGTGCAGAAAGATGAAAAGTTAGGGTAAAATAAAAGAAATAGAACAAGAAAGAAGAACTTAATATCAAAATCTGACATGCATAACGATAATATATAATATCTCAAAACTATAGTACAAAGAGTTACTACAATATATATGAATCTTGGAGTTACAAAATAACTAAGTACTACCATCAGCCTGGATAGTTATAACTGCATATCCTCATAATGCTGAATACATACATACATAATACTTTTATTTAATAAAATAATAGAATTCAAAATAAGTTAAGGAAGGAAAGTGAACAAAAAGCTCTTACTTTAATAAAAGATTTAAAATAGTTTTATAGACTTATATATGAATAAAATACCTTTAAAATACTTATAAATAGAAAATAAATAGTTATAAAAAATATTACTTTTAAAATAGTTACTTAATATTAATTTGAAAACTTTAACAAAATAAACATGTTTTTGTATATATAAAATAACATAACCTTTACTTTAAATCTTCAATAACTATTAAAATATATTTAAACTTCAAACTTCTTTTAAAATACTTATATATCTTTTATAAAACTCTTTTGAAAAGATTTCATAAAAATATCTAAGTTATAACATTTCACAATTTACAAAAAATATGTTTTTCCAAAGTGCATCCATAGCGACTATCGCTATATGAACCATAACTTTACTAACTTTGTTTTATAAACAAAATAGCTTTTAAACTTCATTTCTCACTATCTTTATACTTCTATAAGTATAAAAAAAATTCATTCAAAAGTAAACAAAAGACAAGTTTTAAAAAGTAAAGTAGAAGAGAATGATTCAAAGTGCGTTTATAGCGACTATTACTATATGGACTTATTTCATATTTAATTCAATATTCAACATCATTTAACCATATAAACATATATGATTCTCAAATCCATATTACATCACAAAGAGGCATATTATAACATGTGTACAAAATATATAAGCAAGAAACATATGTGAAGTATTACAAGTCTAGGTCTATGTCCAAACTTTCAATTACATATGCCATTACCAATGCTAATTCAAACAACATAAACCAAGGCCTTCCAAGGCACAACAAGCACACAAATAATATACAATTTAAAGCTTATAAATACGGGTTTATAACTTTACTTAGTTATGGTCTTTTATTATTATTAGCAAGTAAATCATCCAGTTTTAGAGATTTATTCAAGGAGTGGGATAACCCACTTCTCAACCAATTCAAGCTAGCTCTTTTCAACCTTGTCCTAGAAACAACACAACAACCTCCAACCTTCAACCAACACACACACGAACAAGAGAAGAGAAAGGCCTAGAGTGCATGGCCAAGCTCCAAACACCCTAAAATGGGTACGACCTTGGTGTAGATGGGGAGATTTGCTCCAAATTTTCTAGTTCCAAGATGATGGAAGTTGATGATAGCAAGAGCTTAGGGGAGTTTTGACTTGATTAGAGGTGATTTGATTTGTGCACTTTGTGAAGAGAAAAGAGTGCAAGAATTTGGATTTTTGGTCTATGAATTAGTAATCAAAGAAAGGAAGCTAAGGGTGTAGAATTGCAAATGGGTGGCAAATGACCATGGATACCCTTTCCTAGCCATGCCTTAAAGGACCTCCACCTTTCCAAGCCCATACCTCCACCACTTCACACTACACTTTGAAAAAGTCTCCTTCTTAATTCCCTCCTTTATGTACTTCTTCTAGAAGCATTTAGGTTAATTAATTTCTCTTAGCAAGATGGAAGATTTAAATACTTGTTAATGTGTTCATATGTTTATTACACAAGTCCAAAAAATTTAAACAACTTTATTGAATAAAATGTTGATTTTTAACAAAACGTTTTTCGGTCATATTCTAAATATTTATTCAAAGCATATATTTTTGTAAACACATTTCAAAAATAAGTTTTTTATCATTAGTTATCAACTAAAAAGCATTCAACAAAGTTATAAAATCATATTTTTAATACTTAACCATTTCTCAAAATTTGAGATATTCGAAGATGAAGTATTTGAAATTACAGGTCGTTGCAATCTAAATCTTTGCATATTATATACAAGTTGGAGAGCAAGCTAAAACCATTTGGTGCTAGCTAGATGGGTGCATTAAATCAGCATTCAAAAAGTGGAAGAAGAATCAATGGAGCGATGTATAGGGCCATATCCCATACAAGGGATCGCCTAGGTGAAGCAGGTTGGCAAGGGTCTATTCGCCCTATCCCATCATAATGGAAATTAGGGGATGATGCTTAAGATTCCATGTTATGCGAGGGTTACAACAAGGTCATCCTTTTCCTCCCGCAATTAGAGGCGACATCCTCAAAGGGGCGAGCATAAACAAAGGTGGCATCAAAAACGATTTTTTCCTTGCGCCATCTGTGAAAAACACAAGTATGACCTAGTTACTGAACCGCCCCATGGAAAGTTAAGGAAACACACTATAATCAGTGGAAAATCCTTCCCCTTGCTGGAGATAGTTGATCGCGACTCTAGTTCACCCCCAAAATGGCATATCACAAGCACAAGATCGACCACCGTGCATGTACCTAAATTTTCGTTATAAGATCTAAAAATTAAAGTTCCCAACACTCAGCCCATTTACCTATTCTAACGCTATATTTCAATTAGTTGATGGGCTTAGCCCAATATCCTATATGTTGCCTTCTTCCTTAAGTGGAGGGGGAAGTCCAATATTTTGATGTTTTTTCAAGTTCACTTTGGGTAAACTCAAGTGAACTACTGACCTAGCAATGTCGAACTATCATTAGACTACGGTGAATATCCTAGGTGTATAGACAAATGTTAAAGAAAGGGAAAGTAATAAAAAATATTAGTATAAACAAAACAACGAAAAGAGAAAGAAAGGAAGAAGAAAAGAGGGTAAAAAGTGCTTACTTTTTCTATATCGGAGTAAGGGTGAGAAATCATAGGACTTTTTGGTTGAGAGCTTGAAGAATTCTTTAATGGCAGATTTTCTTAATGAAAACAGTAAAGAGAATAGAGAAGTATTCCCCTTCCTCTTATAGGATTTGGCCTCCAATCTCAGCCATCAAATGGAGCGAGCGAGAAATGATTTGAACCGTAGGATATTACACGAGTGCATGATCAAATCAAATGTCAAATCGCTGAAACTGTCTCAAGGTACAAATTATCGTAATCAATAGGAACATGCCACATGTCATTTGCATTAATTATGAATAAGACAAGTCCATCCCTCGTAGGAAGATGAACTAAGGGTAAAATGTTGCCTGGCAAAAAATTAATTGGGTCCATTACGCCTGAAAGCCAACAACAAAGGCCCATTTAGCAAGAGTCGACCAACATCTCACGTAGCCCAATTGCTTAATTGCACAACGAGCCCCGCTTCAAGGCTTGTTCGCCTCATGGTCCCTATCCAAAACCTTTTTCACTTTCTTTCCAAAGGCAATGGTCATCCCAAACCTTTCTGGATAGCGCCTTTTGACTTCTCTTCAAGCACCTCCTCACCCTTTCCACCGTCATCCAAACCGATCATGGAAGGCTAACTCTCAAATCCTTTAGTCCGCTCAAGGATCTTGTTTGTACCTTTTCCTATTCGTCAAGAACCATTACAGGCTAGCTCCCTTGCCCACTTCATTTTATCATAATAAACAAATTTAAGACAAATGCTCTTGGTCGTCTCCCTTACAAAAGAGGGTGATAATCACACACTTTTCCCCTAATACAAGCATCATAACTATGTTATTCGTATGACAAGAGGATCATTGTTCAATAACTACTCTTTGTACTTTAATTCCCACCTAACCAAAACGTCACTGTGCAACAACCACTCCATGCACCATATTGCTCCTATGACACAAGGACGCTGCAATACATATGCCAACCGGCATACATCTTGACCTCTCTAACCACATGAATAACCTTCATTCGTTACTTCACCAAGGTTGCCTGAAAATCTAACCAACAATTGCAATTTCAAAGAAACTTCAGAAAAATTCCACCAACTAGTTCTTTTTAGTTCATTAACCAACACATCTCCTTTGATTCTACTCTTCTTATGATAATGATTATATTTAAAAGCATCTTTAGATTGCATCTACATGAATCCTTTGATTTAGAACTCTCTTTATTAATTTCCTGAAAAGATTCATTATCAAATTGTTCTCCTGTATCATACGCAATTCGTTCTTTTCCTTTCTAAATGAATTTCATATCGCAATTCAAAATCACAAGCATTTATTTCTTTTGAATCATTACTTTCTAAACATGTTTCTTTATTTCCTTTTAAAGTTTTTTTTGTAAATTTATGCTTCAAATACAGTAAGAGACAAGTCCATAATTATTCCAATTATCCAAAATTATAATTAAGGTGTTATCCCGCCTTTTGGCAAGGCCGTGACACCAAGGAATTGACTAGTAACCGATGACGGTCCGTCCTAGAGATCAGTCATACATGGGCTCACTATAGATATCGACGAATTTTGTCCGAGTCCGGATCGAGCCAAAATTAGTAGGACATGACAAGCTAAGCCATGAGAGTCAACGTTCCAAATCTCAAGTCAATCCGAGTTCGTATGCTCAAGTTGTGAACGATACAAAATTGGATGAGAACAACCTTCTTCGACTCGCTCCAGTTTGAATCCGTAGGAATTGCACATTTCGACTCACTCCTCTTCGAGCCATTCATCGACTCGCTCCGTTCACAACCATCAGAAGCGGCACCTTCAACTCGCTCCCTTCGACTCGCTTCGCAACCATCAACAGCGACTTCTTCGACTCGCTTCGCTACACTCAGAAGCGACTACTTCAACTCGCTCTGCTTCGCCTCTAACAGATGCCTTCTTCGACTCGCTCAACCAACACACACTTCGACTCGCTCGATCAATGCTCACTTCGACTTGCTCCGCCTCAAGTCATACTTCGACTCGCTCCACTTCGTCGACTTCGCATCCATCTGAAGGCGTCTACTTCGTGTCCATCGATGAAGAGCAAAGCACAACACTCAATACAGGTTAGCGCCACATCACCGAGTCACGCAAAACCGAGTCGAGCAGAGCGAGTCGAAACAGAAGCGAGTCGAACCAAACAGCCACCGAGAATCGCATTTCGTATCGATCATATCTCCTAATCTACAAGTCCAAATGCTATGAAATTTTCACAAAAGACTACGTGCATGCTAAAGAATGTCCACGCCAAATTTCGACTCCATTGGATGAAATCTTGATCGATATGAAATCTGTTTGCATCGATCATGGATCGGACCGAAACTTCACGGGCTTGGGCGTGCGGGCCAGGTCACATGCCGGAGAGGGTCTCCCGAGATCTGAGCGAAATATCACCCTCCTACACCTATAAATAGACCCCCAAAGCCAGCAGAAAAGGGGTTCTTCTTCCTCTTTGAGATCTCCAACGCCCGGACTCCGCCAGATCCAGATATGAACTCCATTGCTGCTGCTACCAACGAATTTCACTACTGCAAATCATTGTTATTCATTGTAATTTGCTGAAATCAATTGTAAACACCAAAGAAAGATCAATAAAGCAAACTACTTCATAGTGGACGTAGGCAATACGCCGTACCACTCTAAATTCCCGAGTCTCCCTGCATTTTAATTATTCTCATTTCTGAAATTTGGAGTTTTTGTTAGATAAATCCTCTTTTTACATTTAATTTCTTCACATTTTCTCTTCAAAGACTTCCGAAGAGTGTTGTGCCCAATTTTGGTACAAACACTTTGGTGCTTTCACTGAGAAAACCCAATTTTTATCCTGCTCTTTGGATCTCCTATCTATATTGGATTGCATAAATCTAAGAAGAAGATCCAGATCTAGAACTTTGAAGCCCTTCCATTCTATTCAGATTTGCAATCAGATCTAGGAAAGGACTTCATCAATTCATTATGGTGAGCACACGTACCACTTCTGCAGTTGCTGATCAAGGAGCACGGGATCGACAAAATCCCGTGCAATCACCTCCATCCAACCAAAATGCTGCAGGACCTTCAGATCCATCAGGTCCAATCACTAGACAAGAATTCCAGACATTGCTTCAAGAGTTGACCCAAAGTCGACAGCAGCTCACTGAACAACTGCACGCTAACACAGAGTTGACTAACCAGCTAAATCGCCAAAGGCGAAGAAGATCCAGAAGAGACCAAGGTTCTTATTCTTCCACGGAGAGTTCAGCCTCCTCTGATGGACAAACCAGATCCACACGCCCATGGCTAGGTGTAAGCTACACCCAAGCCACGGGACACCAACCTGCTTCAAATCTTGGGCAGCCTAGAACTGGACCATCCGCTAGTCTCCGTACAGAACCTTCGTCTCGAGGAGGTGCCGCTCCTTACCGTGTTACTGGCAACATTGCTACTACCACCACTGCCGGACGAGGAGGTGATGCTAGAAACCAAGCTGATCCTCAACGTAACCAACGAGAGCAAACTCCTGAGCCTTATGTCCCTGAGGATGTTGAACCAAGGAGGCGAGGCACGGACCGTCAACCGCATCCGGTCCAGACTCACGCTGTGGAACCCAACCACACCTTGGCATAGCATGCTCCCAGCATCCTAACGCCGGATATACCAACAATGATTCGTCAAATGATCCGTGAAAGTCAGGGTCTAGGTAATGACGAATGGGGGATCTCCCGGAGTCATACCCCTTTCACCGATGACGTATTATATGCTGAACCACCTCGGCACTTCAGGATGCCAGCTTTGCCAGTTTATGAAGGAAGTTCTAATCCCAATCAACACGTCCTAAAATATGAATGGCTGATGAATGCTGCGAGAGCTGATGACGCAGTGAAGTGCCGTAGTTTCCCCATTTCCCTAGGGGGCATTGCTACCATGTGGTTCACTCGTTTGCCACCACGATCCATCTCTAACTTTGACCAGATGGCCACCAAGTTTGTCGAGCAATTCTATATGCACGTGGCGAGGCCTAAGGACGTTAACACTCTGTCTAGTGTTACACAAGCCTCCGGAGAAACACTTAGACGTTACTTGGAGCGATTCCATGCTGCGTGTGCAGAAATAAGCAATCCCAATGATAACTCTATCCTGATGGCATTGACTAAGGGGATTGATGCTGATTCCGAGTTCGGGAATTGGTTAGTTGGAAAACCACCTGCGTCATTGGACCGTTTCTATTCCAAGGCAGCCCAATTCCTGAGAAGGGAGGATGCGAAACCGTCTAGGAAGCAGGATGACGCAGGGCCCAACATCGAAGGAATACAAAGTAACATCGCTGTTAAACAATCCGAAGATAGTTCTGGAAAAATTCAGTTGAACGTACAAAATAAACAAAATCAGCAAAGAGACAATGGAAATCAGAACAAAAAACGCGATCAGAATCGTGGTCCACGGCGTAGAGCTTCCATGTACGATAATTACACTCCATTGAACACGTCATTGGAAAATGTGTATTTGCAGACCTGCAATACCATGCAATACAAGAAACCTGCCCCAAAACCGCCAACTGAGAGACAAATCCAAACAAGAAAATTCTATAGATTCCATGAGAGTTATGGCCACAACACCAATGAGTGTCGTCACTTACAAGACCTCATTGAAAAACTGATACGTGAGCGGAAGCTGGACCAGTATGTGTGGGCGCTGCAGGCTGGTGGAGCGGGCCCATCAAATCAGAATCGTGCGCCAAATCAGGAAAGACAGGAGGAACCCGCTCGTACAAGCGGGAGGTTAGTTATCAATATGATAAGTGGTGGTCCTCACCCAGCAGATCGAAGCTGGAAGGAGATGGAGTCGTATGCTAGTTCTATCAGGCATGCGGACTTCGAGTGTTGCAGTAACTTTGATGAAGGAGCTCCGGCCAAGCAACAAAAGACAATGACGGATGACATCGTGTTCAGAAACAGAGACGCTGATAAAGTCGAAGCCCCCACTATTGATCCACTGGTCATCTCAACACAAGTAGGTCCCGCTTGGATGAAGAGGATCTTAGTTGACAGTGGGAGCTCTGTGAATATTTTGTTCAAGCGAGCTTATGATCAAATGAAAATGGAAGCCACGGACTTGAAGCCTTGTCAATCTTGAGTCCATGGTTTCAACGGAAGTGCTACTATACCCACCAGAATGGTGGAACTGCCAGTAGAGTTGAGAGTTGGAGAACGTCGGAGAGTACGGATGTTGCAGTTCATTGTTTTGGATATCCCTTACAATGCTTTTTTAGGCCGACCGGCCCTAGCTGAATTCAAGGTAGCCATCGCCCCGTGGTGTTTGACTTTAAAGTTTCCCACTGATCATGGAATAGGAATCATTCATGGAGATCAGGCTGCTGCCAGAGCCTGCTATGTTGCTGAGCTACGGGAGGCGCAGCGAAAGGAAAAAGGAAAGGGCGTGGAGGAATCTCTCTGCGTCCATTTTACCGATAATTGACAATTAACGCCCGAGCCCAGGCCCGGGCACCCCAGCTAATTCTTCAAGGATCTTGACCCGAGAGAAACTGAAGACGAAGGAGAATCTAAAGAAAGTCAAGCATCCTCGGCCGAACTGACGATTGATGTCCCAATTGACAATAACGATGATTTAAAAATGATAAAGATTGGATCTCATCTAAGCTAGCAAACTTAGGAGGAATTGGTTGAATTTCTACGGGCAAATCTTGACGTATTTGCCTGGACACATTCTGATATGTGTGGGATCTCGCCGGACATTGCGAGCCACACTCTGAACATTGACCCGCGGCATGTCCCGGTCAAACAAAAAAGGCGCGGTATGGATCCAGAGAGATCTACCGCCCTTAAAGAAGAAGTAGAAAAGCTTGAAGCGAACAGATTCATTCGAAATGCGTTATATCCTGAATGGGTGTCAAATCCCGTGCTCGTCCGAAAGCCAAACGGGAAGTGGAGAACATGTGTCGATTATTCCGATCTGAATAAAGCGTGTCCCAAAGACAGTTTCCTGCTTCCAAGAATTGATCAGCTAGTAGATTCGACGGTTGGACATGAACTTTATCCTTCATGGACGCGTATTCAGGCTACAATCAGATACCGATGCATTTACCCGATCAAGAACATACCAGCTTCATAACCAATCTAGGACTTTACTGTTACAAGGTAATGCCATTCGGACTCAAGAATGCTGGGGCTACTTATCAATGATTGGTCAATCGGATGTTTGCCAATCAAATCGGGAAAACAATGGAAGTATATGTAGATCACATGCTTGTGAAGTCACGACTCTCCACCGACCATGTTAAAGACCTGGAAACTATGTTCAACATACTTCGAGAATACAAAATGAAGCTCAACCCATTGAAATGTCACTTTGGAGTTTCATCCGGAAAGTTCATTGGGTTCATCATTAATGCTCGGGGAATCGAAGCTAATCCCGAAAAGATTTGGGCAATCAGAAATCTTGAAACTCCAAAGACCATAAAGCAATTCCAGATTCTCAATGGAAAGGTAGCGGCATTGAGCAGGTTCATTTCAAAGTCCACTGACAAATGCATTCCCTTCTTCGATCTGATCCGAAAAGGGAAGCAAAACTTTGAATGGACCACGGAGTGTGAGGGCGCTTTCCAAGAACTAGTTCAACATCTATCCACACCTCCAATACTGTCAAAGCCTATTGATCATGAGAAGTTGTATACATACTTGGCAATATCAGAAAACGCTATCAGTGTTGCCTTGGTTCGAGAAGAAGACGGGATACAGAAGCCAGTATACTACGTCAGCAAACGATTGACTGGGGCTGAAAGGAACTATCCAAAGCTAGAAAAGTTGGCATACTGCCTTGTAATTGCATCAAGAAAACCCCGAACGTATTTCCAGGCACACCCTATTGTTGTTTACACCGACCAGCCGTTACGACAGGTCCTTTCGTGGCCTGAGACGTCTGGTAGGTTACTCAAGTGGAACATCGAACTGAGTTAGTTTGATATTACTTACACTCCAAGACGAGCAATCCAAGGACAAGTCCTCGTTGATTTCATAGTTGAATTTACCATTCCAAAGGAATTGCCCGAAACCAGTAAATCCCCTGAATACGTCTGGAAGCTGTATACTGATGGTGCATCAAACGACCGGTGTTCGGGCGCTGGTGTTGTACTCGAAACCCCCGAAGGCTGATCCATATGCTATGCTGTGAAGTTCAATTTTCATGCGACTAATAATGAAGCTGAATACGAAGCCCTCTTAGCTGGCTTAAAACTTGCTAGGGATTTGAGAATCATCGCAGTTGAAATTTATTGTGACTCGCAATTGGTTGTGTGTCAAGTACGGGGAGAGTATCAGGCAAGAGATCGAAGGTTAGCAGCTTACTTAGCTCGAGTTCAGGAAGTACTGAATCAGTTCGAGTACTACGCCATCTATTGTATACCTCGGGAGCGCAACCAAAAGTCCGATTCATTGGCGAAGCTAGCCAGCATAGGGGAAGCCCAGCAAATGGGCGTCGTTCACGTAGAAACGCTATCTTCCCCGAGCATCGACCAGACAGAAATAAACTGGGTATGCGAAACCATTCCTGAAAAGGACTCATGGATAACCCCACTCAGAAATTACATTGAACACGGAACCCTACCAGAGCGCAGGAGTGAAAAGAGACAAGTCCTTCGAAAGGCCTCACGATTTACCGTCCAGAATGGGCTCATGTACAGAAAGGGGTACTCAGTCCCTCTACTCCAGTGTATCGCTCATGATGAAATTAAACAAGTGTTGCATGATGTGCACGAGGGAGAATGTGGCGATCACACCGAGGGGCAAGCACTTGCCAAGAAAATACTTCGCTACAGATATTATTGGCCTACCATGAATCGTGATGCATTGGACTATGCAAAGAAATGTGATAGGTGCATGAAATATGCCCGAATATCTAGAGCTCCTCCAACCGAGATAACGCAAATGGTCAGCCCATGGCCGTTCGCAATGCGGGGCATCAACATCATCGGTGCTCTACCTCTAGCAAAAGGTGGTGCGAAGTACGCCATCATCGCAGTTGATTACTTCACAAAGTGCCTGAAGCCGAAGCTCTCGCTACCATTACAACGAAGAAAGTAATCAACTTTGTGGTTCGTAACATCATCTGTCGATTCGGTCTCCCACACACCATTATTACAGACAACGGAACCCAATTCGACAGTGCTGAATTCAAAGATTTCTGCAATTGATTTCACATCCAAAAGAAAATCTCTACAGTTGCGCACCCTCAGGCAAACAGACAGGTCGAAGCTGTTAATAAAGTTATAAAATCCATTCTGAAAAAACGACTGGAAAAGGTCGGTGGCAAGTGGGTTGATGAACTTCCTATGGCTTTATGGGCTTACCGAACAACCCACAAGACTGCGATAGGTCACACTCCATTCTCTCTTTCTTACAGTTCAGAAGCCGTTATTCCGATCGAGCTAGAAGTACCTTCTCATCGTGTGACATACTATGATCCGAAGACAAATGTTGTGCTACTTGCTGAATCTCTCAATCTACTAGATGAGAAGCGTGAAGAAGCTGATTTGAGGGCAGCTGCGCATCGAAGTCGAGTCGCCCCATTGTACAATGCCAAGGTCCGCCCGCGAACCTTCGAACTGTGCGATCTCGTCCTAAAAAGAATCTATCCGGTTCCTTCGCATATAAAGCCGACATGGGAAGGACCATATGTTATTGAACGAAGGCTCGGAGATGTCACATTCAAGTTATCAATCGTCGATGGTCTTACTCTGCCAAGAGCTTGGAATAGCGAAAGCCTTTGCCGCTATTACACATGATAGACTATCTTTATCCATTTAGTTTACTTTCATTTTTTGCAATTTGTTTCTGCATTTCGAAATTAGAACTTGTAATAAGGCAACTGACTTTGCCATACTTTTCTTATTTCAGCAATAAAATGCCATCTCTTCAAGCCATAGCTGTGATTTACTTGAAATGCTTCATATGACCATCACTATGCACGGAGAGCTAAGTTTCACCATACGGTGGAATTTATTCAAATAGAGAGTGACTGCGATGCAACCAATCACTCGCTAAGTGAAACCCGAGCTCGGGGACCAACCATCACATCCAAGTCAAGAAAGGATTGATACACGACGATCCTTCATCCAACTCTGTATTCCCAGAGTGCGAAGCGGAGTATAAACATCAACTCCGAACTCCCAGAGTGCGAGTCGGAGTATAAACATCAACTCCGAGTTCCCAGAGCGCGGACTGGAGTATAAACATCAACTCCGAACTCTCAGAGTGCGAGTCGGAGTATAAACATCAACTCCGAGTTCCCAGAGCGCGAACCGGAGTATAAACATCGACTCCAAATTCCCAGAGCATGAATTGGAGTATAAACATCAACTCTATATTCCCAAAGTGCGAATTGGAGTATAAACATCAACTCCGTATTCCCAGAGTGCGAGTCGGAGTATAAACATCAACTTCGAGTTCCCAAAGCGCGAACTGGAGTATAAACATCAACTCTGAACTCCCAAAGTGCGAGTCGGAGTATAAACATCAACTCCGAACTCCTAGAGTGCGAGTCGGAGTATAAACATCGACTCCAAATTCCCAGAGCGCGAATTGGAGTATAAACATCAACTCCGAACTCCCAGAGTGCGAGTCGGAGTATAAACATCAACTCCAAATTCCCAGAGCGCGAATTGGATATAAACATCAACTCCGAACTCCCAGAGTGCGAGTTAGAGTATAAACATCAACTCCGAGTTCCTAGAGCGCGAACCGGAGTATAAACATCGACTCCAAATTCCCAGAGCGTGAATTGGAGTATAAACATCAACTCCGTATTCCCAGAGTGCGAAGTGGAGTATAAACATCAACTCCGAACTCCCAGAGTGCGAGTCGGAGTATAAACATCAACTCCGAGTTCCCAGAGCGCGAACCGGAGTATAAACATCAACTCCGAACTCCCAGAGTGCGAGTCGGAGTATAAATATCAACTCCGAGTTCCCAGAGCGTGAACCGGAGTATAAACATCAACTCCGAACTCCCAGAGTGCGAGTCGGAGTATAAACACCAACTTCAAGTTCCCGGAGCGCGAGTCGGAGTACAAACGCCGATTCAAAATCCCCAGACCACGGACATATGACTGAAACTTAAGCCGGTGTAACCAACTGCCAGTAAACAAATGTGAATCCCCGGAGTGCGGATATGATCATCGACAATCAGACAAGCGTGGAAAAGCCACTCGGTCTGCACTTGACTCAAACATCCGTTCAGTGGCACTAGGCTCAACATGACGAAAGCGAGAAGCAATCGCTGATTGATATTCTACAATTCATCCCCGAGACTGGGGGGAAGGACTCAAGCATCGACCATCGACTGAAGCGATGCGACGCAAAAATTCAACTCGCTCCCCGGTCGCAAACCATGTCCACAGTTTTCGAACTTGGCGAACAAAAACAAACTTGATTCGAAAGCTAAAACTTCAGACGCACACTTCAGATATTGAAACACTTGGACAAATACACAATGACAGAAAAGAAGCCAAAAAATAGAAGTTTCATTTCTATCATTTATAAAAGAAGTTCATGTACAAGTTTCCAAAAAATTCTTACTAGCAGGGGTCGAACCCGCATCTATACACGGCCAACAAAATGAAAGTCAAAATACACCGGGGAAGCATGATTAATCTTTCTTCTTCCTTGGCTTCCTCCTCGGTGTAGACCCGTTGGAGCCACCGCTAATCTTCCTCTTCGAGCCTTTGTTTTTCGGCGGTTGGTCTTTAGGCGAGGGCATTATGTTAACGTCCTCCTCCGAACTCGTGTGAATAAGAATGCTCCCTGCGGGCGAAGTCGGAGGAACAGGATAAAATGTTGAAGATGTCATGGCCACACTAGTGTCTGAAAATGTACCGCCAAGCGATATCATTCTAAGCGGAGCTGGACCAAGTGACGCCGTCCTACCTCCAAAACTGCCACCATGCGCTGCAGCGTCCATTTCAGTGGCAATTTGTGCCAAGATTTCCTCTTCAGTACCCGAACGAGCCTCGCTGGGAACGTCAGTAGTCGGCATCGAAGAGCTTGTGGCAGGAACTCCTTCGCCCATGACGAATGACAAGTCAGCTAAAGGATCGCCATGACGACGAAAGACTTCTTCCATTAACTGCTCATCAAACACAATCGTACTCCCCTGCATGTCATCGAGCGGGGCAGTTGTAGTCGTGATGATCGCTTCGGTAACGATAGCCTCCTGTGTCTGATGTAATTCTTGGGTAGCAGGAGGCCCGACATGTGCAGCATCAATCACTGGACAAAGAGTGAGAAAACTATTAGAACTTAACTCAATCGAAGATTTCGAATTAAGAAAGATATGTGGAATGTTCAGAATACCTTCCTCAGTTTGACTCGTAGGCGGCAGAGCGGCATCAGTAACTTGCGCTGCAGCCGAAGACATCTGCGATTGATCTGGATTATATGCAGGAATGGCCTAGGGATCGACCGCGGATGAGGATTCGGGCTGGGTTGACGTAGGAACTTCAAGACTTGCTTCATGGTGGTCAACTCCAGAGCCCTCTCCCACTTCAAAGTGCTGGGCGCCAAGTCTTTCCTTCTCACGTAGAATCATCGACTCATGGAGAACCTTCTTTTCATCCTCAGTCAGAATGCGATTCTCGAGTTCGAATTCATCCACGGACTCGCCCTGATGCGCCTCCTTCTCCTCCTCAACCAGTCGGCTCCAAGCATTATAGAGACGCGTCGAAAAATCATCGAGCCAGGCTAGACCCCTGTGCCTCAGCACGTTAGCATTGTAAACAATGAGGAGGTCTTAGATGTCAGCCTCTAGCCTGGACTCGGCCAACTTCACTTTTTCCTCCACCTCAGCCTCCACCTTGTGGACTTTAACCACGACCGCATCCCGTTCACCCTTGAGCAGAACCACCTGCTCACATGCCTCCTGGGCTGCGGTGTTCGCATCATCTTTTTCCTTGGCCATGTCAGCAAATTTGGCCTTGAGTTCATTAAGCTCCTTGACCGCCGCATCCTGCTCGGTAGTGACTTTGGTATTCCGGTGGCCCATCTCCTCCACCAGGGCAACGTGTGTCTGCCCCAACCTCTCCATTGCCTCCTTCTCTTCGTCGGCTCTTTTGGTGGCCTCAATTTCCGATTTCCGAGAAGACTCGGCCTCAGCAGTGAGCACTTGAATGATCCGGTCCCTTTGAGCAAGGTCGGATTCCATTTTCTCGAGTGCTTTGGCTCGCTCAGCAGCCACCTTAGAAGCCTTCTCCGCAGCCTTTACCCACTCTATGTACTGAGTGTAGATGTCATGAATGTACTCATGCATCGTGTTTTCCACTCCAGACGGAATTCTTTTCAAGTGTGGTGGGAAGACATAGCCATCGAAGCAGATGTTCGGGAATTCCTTTCGGATCTGAGCCAGTTTAAGGCTCCCTTCTCCTGTGGGCTCGGTGGGGACCTGCTTTGTAATTATAGAGGCCGTAGTTTCGACTCTCTGAAGATGAGTCTTAGATCTAGAAGTATGGGAAGTTGGCCTGTGACGAGGAGGCTCTGGCGGGTGTGGAACGATAACAGGGGGTGGAGATGGAAGTCTAGGAGGAGGCGAGTGCGATCTAGACCGATGTCTGTACTCCCTATCCCTATCATGCCCGTACCTATCTTGGTGGGAGTACTCGCGGTTGTGATCTCTATCCAAGTCCCTCCTGTGGGAGTCATAATAAGAAGAAGATTTTCGGGCCGAACGGAGATTGCCGAGCATTGATCCTCTTCTAGACATAGTACCTGAAAATGATAAACGGAGAAAGAGTTAATAACTTCCTAAGTTGGACGATGTACAGTTGTGAATCATGTAGTGTAGTGAAGTGTATGCATGTGCAACCCCCCGACCAACCAGAAATGTCGGCCGTACTCGTGGCAAGCGACCCGCTCAGTTCAAGAGCGCTATCAAGCTCCTCCATCCCGGCGTCGTGTTGAGACGACACAAAATCTGGAATCGGAACATCGGCAAACCCTTCAAAAAGATTCTCTACCGGCGAGGGAGAAGCCTCCGCGATTCTAACCCCCGGGACGGGCTAAGACACGACTACGGATTTAAATCTCTCGGATTTAGAGCATTTATAAGCAACAACCTTGCCTTTTCTTTTTCCTCCGAAACCTTGAACATCGGAAGAAGGCCCGACCGGGAGCTCGGTATCGGTAGGCATTCTCTCCGGATCAACTTCCTCAGT
Organism: Allium fistulosum; assembly: GCA_030737815.1. NCBI lineage: Eukaryota > Viridiplantae > Streptophyta > Magnoliopsida > Asparagales > Amaryllidaceae > Allium > Allium fistulosum. The sequence continues at coordinate 821,913,278 of CM060908.1, read as the reverse complement.
TATCACGACTATGGGCGCTTTGCGCTTCACCCGTCTCTTCGGGACCACTCTATGTGTCCCTTCCAGATGTATGCTCTGCCTCCGTTCTATCAGCCCGACAGTCCTCAAATTTCTGTCAGACAGAACCAAGTCGATATGCCTCTCTTCGCCCGAAAACGCTTGAAGAATCCGAACAAGCTCTCTGAAGTATGCGCCGTCAGGACGAGAGATTGCAGCTGTAAAAAAGAAAAGGCATGTCAGTTTTGAAGTCAGTTACTAATATCTCGATGATTCAAGAGAGAAATGGCAACACTTACGTCTATCCAACCACCGCCTAGCAAATCCAAGGGGGCACCGAACGTAGAACCATTCGGTTTTATAATAACTTAGCCTTCCCTAGGAGCCCAGTACAATGTGGCAGTTTCTGACTGCTTCCAAGAAGGTGAAGGAAGGGCTGTCTCCACGGCTCTTGACGTTGAATAAATATCTGATTTCGATCGGCTTCGGCGGTCGAAAGAGGATCTCTATAAATAGGACAAAGGTGTTGTTCAACAAGGCATACCCGTTGGGATGTAGCTGAGATGGAGCTATGCTAAGAAACGATAACATCTCCCTTATATATTGATTGAAGGGAGGGAGTGTCCCCGCTGTGCAAGTGTGACGGTTGAAAGCAGTAAACCCCTCCGGGGGAATCATGCGGCCTGTCATTTGGCCCAGGGAGTAGCACGTCATCGAGCGACAAACCGTGCCTTAAGCAAATCCGTCCTAACATATCTTCAGAGATACCCAATGACACAAAATCTTGCGGATTACAAATAAACCGAGCCCCTAGACGATCGTCCGGGGCCGGATCTATGACTTCGTCTTCAATAACCGGTATCTCTATGGTTGGAGGAATAGAACTTGGATTTTCCCACTGTTGTGAACTTGAGGGATCCATGAATAGCTAGCTCATGAAAAATCGTTGTTAAACAGGCAATAACGCTCGTGCATCCCCCAGTGTAAGGTGTGTGAGTGTGATGTGCAGTGTAATATTGTATGTCACTTAAGAAGATCTACTGGATTAAAGAAAGCGTGAAAACGATGAGACTTCGAAATGTAGTCGGAAGGACCATCATCGCTGACCGTCATAGCCGTGCCATCGGGTTATTAGCAATCAGTCCAAGTTGAAGTTTGTCGAAGTTATGTTAGAGTTGCAGTTCCATCGACAAGCTTCGATAGGCAATCAGATATGCGGAGAAACAATTGAGTCCAGTTATGTAAGTTTGAAGCTTGTCGAAGTCAATTGTTAGAATGTTCAAGGAGTTTCAAATTTTTAATGTTCAATTCGTATTACTCACGAGAGCCATGTTCGCATCGATAAGTTATGGTCGTGTGCGTATGAGTTAGACTCGATCAGAAGAGTGGAATGCAAGTTCGACTCGTTCCAGAGCCATCCACTTCGACTCGATCCAAAAGCTACGCACTTCGACTCGATCCAAAGCCACGCGCTTCGACTCAATCCAAACCCTCTGCTTCGACTCGATCCAAAGCCACGCACTTCGACTCGATCCGAAGCAGCCGCTTCGACTCGCTTCCAAGACTACGCAGTTCGACTCGCTCTCAAGCGCTTCGACTCGATCCAAGACAGCTGCTTCGACTCGACCCAAGGCCATCCACTTCGACTCGATCGAAAGCCACCATTTCGAATCGATCAGACACAGCCCCTTCGTATCGATCCACATATTCAAAGCATTCGACTCGATGCAAAGCTCCACCATCGATCGATACGAAGGCCTCCGCCTCATCATCTCGAAACCCCTACTCCAGATCGACATGAAGCTAAGGCCAAGGAATTTTCGATCGACCATGACTCTGTTTGATTTGGTATTAAGAATCGATTCTCCTCGTTTACGCGATGGTTTCGCTCAATGGATTACCTAAATTTGTCGACTGGTTCAAATAATCGAAGGTTTGAATCGGTTCGAAGGCAAGGATGTTTGTTCTTTCTTCTCGAGTTTCTGAGCGTTACGAAGGCAAGGAAGGAGAGCAAAAGGTGAAAAGTGGAAAAATAGCTAAGTACAAAGTATTTATATGGACTTGAAAACGAAGGGAATAAACGATTCGTATCCCGGTGGATTCGAACTCGTGTTTCGACTCCCTCTCCAGTGCGCTGATGAGAAGCTCCCCTTCGTATCGCTTGTCTTCGATTCCGTCTCCGATGCAGCATTACAAGCCATCACTTCGACTCGCTCCTCGGTCTCCTGTGCACTTCGACTCGCTCCTCCGTCTCTTGCACATTTCGACTCGTTCCCCTTCGACTCCGTCTCCTGTGCGTTTCGACTCCGGCTCCTATGTAGTTCGAATCCAAGACCGAGTCGAACAAAGAAGTTCGAACCAAAACCGAGTCGAACAACCAGTTCGAATCCATAAAACCAAGACTTCCAGAGGCTAACTCCATCGAGTCGAAATACTCACCTCGCATCCACAAATTCAATGAAAGACATCCTCAATGCTTCAACCCTTCACATCGATTCAAGAGAGGATCGTTACGAAGGGACATTCAATAAACAACCATCGAGCGTTGTTACAGCGAATTTCACGTCGGTTCAGGAGAGGATCGATATGGAATTCCGTATAAAATAAACTGACAACGACTCATGAACGTACAAACGTCAACAAAAGTCAGGTTAACATATATGCATGTATGTCGGGCAAATATTCAATATTCCAGATTTATAGGAAACAGAAACTCGTTTGATAATGATTACAATAGCGAACAGCTAATCGCTAGCGTACAGCAGTTAACAGTCAACAGTTTACATTGTCAAGAAAAACAGTCGAAGATTACAGCTTTCATCGAAAAGACGATAACTATTCATAATGAAGACTGCAGCACTTCAAAGCACATCATGTTTTCACAAGACGTACTTTGGGGGGAAAATGTTATCCCTCCTTTTGGCAAGGCCGTGACACCAAGGAATTGACTAGTAACCAATGACGGTCCGTCCTAGAGATCGGTCATACACGGGCTCACTATAGATATCGACGAATTTTGTCCGAGTCCGGATCGAGCCAAAATTGGTAGGACATGACAAGCTAAGCCATGAGAGTCAACCTTCCAAATCTCAAGTCAATCCAAGTTCATATGCTCAAGTTGTGAACGATACAAAATTGGACGAGAACATCCTTCTTCGACTCGCTCCAGTTCGAATCCATAGGAAGTGCACATTTCGACTCGCTCCTCTTCGAGCCATTCTTCGACTCGCTCCGTTCATAACCATCAGAAGCGGCACCTTTGACTCGCTCCCTTCGACGTTTCGCAACCATCAACAGCGATTTCTTCGACTTGCTTCGCTACACTCAGAAGCGACTACTTCAATTCGCTCCGCTTCGCCTCCAACAGATGCCTTCTTCGACTCGCTCAACCAACACACACTTCGACTCGCTCGATCAATGCTCACTTCGACTCGCTCCGCCTCAAGTCATACTTCGACTCGCTCCACTTCGTCGACTTCGCATCCATTTGAAGGCATCTACTTCGTGTCCATCGATGAAGAGCAAAGCACAGCACTCAATACAGGTTAACGCCACATCACCGAGTCACGCAGAACCGAGTCGAGCAGAGCGAGTCGAAACAGAAGCGAGTCGAACCAAACAGCCACCGAGAATCGCATTTCGTATCGATCATATCTCCTAATCTACAAGTCCAAATGCTATGAAATTTTCACAGAAGACTACGTGCATGCTAAAGAATGTCCACGCCAAATTTCGATTCCATTGGATGAAATCTTGATCGATACGAAATCTGTTCGTATTGATCACGGATCGGACCGAAACTTCACGGGCTTAGGCGTGCGGGACTGGTCACATGCCAGAGAGGGTCTCCCGAGATTTGAGCGAAATATCAGCCTCCTACACCTATGAATAGACCCCCAAAGCCAACAGAAAAGGGGTTCTTCTTCCTCTTTGAGATCTCCAACACCCAGACTCCACCAGATCCAGATCTGAACTCCATTGCTGCTGCTACCAACGAATTTCACTATTGCAAATCATTGTTATTCGTTGTAATTTGCTGAAATCAATTGTAAACACCAAAGAAAGATCAATAAAGCAAACTACTTCATAGTGGACGTAGGCAATACGCCGAACCACTCTAAATTCCTGTGTCTCCCTGCATTTTAATTATTCTCATTTCTGAAATTTGGAGTTGTTGTTAGATAAATCCTCTTTTTACATTTAATTTCTTCACTTTATCTCTTCAAAGACTTCCGAAGAGTGTTGTGCCCAATTTTGGTACAAACATAAGGTATTAAAATTCATTCAAAATATAGAAAAATATGTAAAGCATGAAAAAAATCAACACCACTGAATTAACACCATTGCACTAATACTAATGTATAATATTATACCTCATATCTCCTAGTCAATAATAGTTACTTTCGTATCAAAATATTATTGCATCATACAAAGTAGGTTAAACATTTAAATAAAAGAAATTATTATTATTTACGTTGGTTTTGACACATAAAACGCACATGGTCACAATTTAATATGTACTTTAGTTTCAAAATGTAAATTGAAGTTATTTGTGAATGAGTAATTTTTATGATGTTAAATAGAAAAGTCAAATATCGATATAATGCTAATATTATGGAAACGAAATATAAGTATCTTAATAGAAAGTTATTAACATGGCAATTTTATAGCGGTTTGTCCATTAACCGTGCCTACGTTATTTCAGCTTTGAGAAGAATACAAATATAAGCAGATGTGTTTCAATCAATGAAACAACACACAACAAGAATCATATTAGAATATAAATATAAGTTTTGGTTGAGACTCGGTGTTATGGTTAAGTACACCATGATAATTTTTTTGAAGATTATAGTGGTGGAAAATCTGATCCATCCTTTGTACATCTACTTAATTATTTATAGGGTTGAAATTCGGTGGCTTGCTTAGAATTTGATGTTAGATGGTGATTAATGGTCATGTGTGATGGAGCATGATAGATGATGATCGAAGATAGATTCTTGATCGAAAATGCTCTTCTAACTAATGATTAAATTATTGAGTAGAAAATAATTGGTATTGATTTTTTATTGTTCTTAGTTTTTGTTCTGTTTATCTTTATTTTAAAATTCATTCTTCTATTTGATAGAGTTAGGTGTATGCCCTGAGGGCTATTGTAAATTATTAACTTTGTTATCGATTTCTTGCTTGTAATAAAATTGTTTTCTTTCTATTATATATTTGTTATAATGTGTTATAAGTAATTAAAATGCTTAAGTAAAATATATTTAACAGATCCATAAATGATGTATTTATGATAGTAATTACAATAGTTGTAATCATGAGTATTGTATCACAAAATAATAAACACATCATTTTAAATATTCATAATCAAGATGTATCAAGACTAGATATCGATGCATCCGTTGAGACTAGAGTACATACCAGTCTTCAAATATTGGGTAGTGTATTACTCATGACTGTTGGGGTCACAAGGGATTATGTACTGATAGTTATTGGATAACTACGAAATGATTCACTCGATAGTAATATGTTGGTTGATGTAATTAGGTCAAATAGAAAATATCAATGTGACAAATTTAAACAGTTCTCTTAACTTGAGAATACTATTGGTCTTCAATATGAAAGCTCTGATTTGATTATAGTCAAATCGTGGCATGACGTCCATCGAATGACTATAGTTAGGTTGAGTGGAAGTATTAAAAGCAAAACACTGTTAATGAGAGGATTCGTCACCTCAGTTATATGAGGTTAGTATCATGGTGAACTGAGGTTAACTCAAAGTAAAAATCTCTGTCTAGAGTAATTTAGTTAGTAATAATTGTTATTACTGAACCAAGACTTTGTATTTGGACTATAAAGTGAAATATGGACGATATTGGAATTTTGAGCATTACCAAATTCCATAAAAGTGATATAGTTTTGACGAAAAGAATTAGTATAAATAATTATCACTACCGGGTAACACTTAATAAAGTAAAATTAGATTTTACCGATATCGAGTAACCAATAAATTTGTCCATCACGTCACGCCACCTGCTAAGTGAAGTGTGAAAGTTAATATTAGAATTGTTCGATATTAGTAGCTGATCAAATTTAGACCTAAGAGTCACACAACCGAAACACCGAATACTCCTTTTACCACCCAATTTGATTAATTTATAATTGTTATAAATTAATTAAATTAATTAATAATTATGAGATATCAATTGTAAAATTTTATCGATGTGTTTAACAATATTAAATAGTGTGTTTACAATAGTTATAAATATACCGATCAATATATGATAACCATATGTGTTTAAATTGGATTTAAATGCAGCAATTATTTTTTATGCTTGCAATAGTTTCAAGGCCCATCTAGTAGCCTCAAATTTTAGCCACATGTGTGCAAGGGAGACCGGCCATGTATAGTAGTACATGGCTAAGTAGTTTGAGTAAGTAAAAGGAAAGAATTGGTAAAGAGAAAAAAGGATCCATTCCACTTTTTACTTTCTTATGCTTCCTTTATGTACTCCACTTATGCCACATTTGTGACTTACTTGAAGTCCACTTTTGCAATAGCCATTTTGAGGCTGACCATACTTAGGGAGCTCACAAAAAATTCCAAGTTCAAAACACGTCAACAATATGTTAATGTGTGTGTGTATACAATTATTTTATGTATGCATAATTGCAATAGTGTTCACGACCACTGATTCAAATATTATTTTATTGATTTTAATTTCATAAATCTCAATTTAAAGAATTTACATCATATAATCTATGTTTTAAATTTTGTAAAAAAATAGTTTATGCCTAAATGACTGTGGCTAGGGAAAAAATTATTTTGAATTTATAACATACATAAACACATTTATTAATTCAATTTAAAATTGTTTTAGCAATTAAAACATATGTACATATATTTGTAAGTGATAAAAAATTATGCAATATTTTAACAATATTAACATAGAATTTTACTCTCGAAAATAATTTTATTTTTATTATTTTATGAATTTCGTATAGTTATTAATTAATAAACATTTAAAAAATTAATATAAAAAAATTCATAGGCCGAGAGCAATATTTTTGTTGCATATTTACATATAAAATTTATTATTATTATTATTTATATTAATGTGCACATATATAATTATTTGTATGTATATATATTACATACAAAAAAATTATAACTTTCTATATGGATCATATATACCTATTATATAAGTTTAAAATTATTCTTTAAATTTATATTTGAAATATTTTGTAATCTAATTATATTTATATATACATAAGTGCATATATAATTTTTTTATGTTATATATATATAAATTATTTGACATTAATATTTCAGTGTATTGTGTGTATATTTCCTTTACACAAAATTGATGCATAAATATATACATTTAGACGATACACTTGTATATAAGAGGGGCTAACATGTTCGTTGCGGTGTAAATCCCAGCACCCTATACACGGGAATGTCAAACACTGTACATGTTATCCTATTGCACATGCACATACAAACATATGTGTATACGATATATATATATATATAATACAAATTATATAAAATAAAACATTATTTTAAATTTAAATAAAATATTGATTTTATTTCAAATAAAATTACAAAAGTTCTAAATGGATTTAGACTATCTAGGTCCATTAAAAATCCAATAAAGGATTTTTTTTGAATACCCTTTAACTCCATTGCAGGCAGCCCAGTTCTAGCAATGGTATCATAGTCCAATTTCCTATGCGGTCTAAATAGTCATGTTTGGGCTAACTAATTGCTCACTTAGTACGATGTCTAGAAATGTAATGTCTTGGATTGGAATTGGATAATCAAGCACCCCATTCTACTTGGTTACCGGCCTGGCCTGAAAGGTAAAGTGAGCCCAAAGGTTGCTCCTTGTAGAAAAGTCCCAATTTGAACTAGGTCTTGGGCTGGTTTTCAAAATTATTTTGAGAACTAAATAAAGGTTTTAAATTTAAAAGTTAAATTTAAATTAAAACATGTTAATTATAAAAGTTATAATATAACTTAAGTTTCCAAAATATTTGAAAATATAATAAAATTTCAAAAATGTTTGAAAATATTTAAATATTAATTTCAAAATTTAATATATTAATAAGATTAATAAAATAAATAAATTAAAAAAGGTTAATTAATTAATATTTGTATATATATATATATGCATATATTATATATATTGATATATGTTATGTTATTTTAAAATGTTTAAGATAACATAAGTATACATGTATGTATATAAAATAATTTTCAAAATTAATATAATTAATTAAATTGATGAATTAAATAAATTAATTAAAGGTTAACCAATTAAATGAAAATGCACATGTTTAAGATATATGTGTTTTACTATAAAGATCATAGTATATATAAATATTCAATATAAATGTTATATTGAAATATTATAAAATTAAATAAAAAGTTAGTTAATTAAAACTAATTAGATAAGATTTAATAAATATGTCTAATGTTATACATAAGAATATTATATAAGTTAATTAAAATATAAAAGTAATTAAAATATAAAAGTTATATAATAATAAACTTATATAATGTGAATGTAAAAACTAGAGCTAGAATATAATAGAAACCCAAAACATACTTAAGGAATAAATACATACGTAAATGTACATATGTCATGATTCCCAATGCATCCGACCCTTGAATCACGAGGGCATTTCATAAAAAATACATTGTTTCATAAGTCGATATCACTCAATATATTATATTGAAGATTATGAATCTTTAATATAATGTCGTCCTCTACCATATGTTCTTAATAAATTTCTTGCATACTCCTTGGTTGTTGAGCAAACTCAAGCTAGAGATGTTGTTTGTAGTATTAATAATATATTGAATAGACTATGTAAGATATCTATTTGTATTCGTTGAGCAAACTCAAGATACATATACTATTCTTAGGCTATTGCAATATGGTAGGTACGAGTGAATAATTTAATTTCAATTTGTTGAGCAAAATGAAGGTTGAAGTGAAATTAGGACAATGTACCAAGGGTTAGGAGTTGTATATAATACAATCGATAAAGAGTTATCCATCACCTATGGAGCTATGACTTGTTGAGCAAACTCAAGGTCTAAATTCCAATATAGACGAGTCCTAACAACTTCTAGTGAAGTTGAAAGACTTCTATATTTCGACTTAGGGTTTAGTGAAACATAAAAGACAAGTGGGAGCTTATTAGTAAGAAACATAAAGTTTAACCTTACTAATATTATAAGAACATCTACTATGATTTTACCCTAATAGTCTGTTAATACCTTAGTTATTGATTTTTATGATAACAACCTTAATAACAATAATACATTCATATAAAATATGTATACTAATGTTTTTCCAAGTTATATAGTATATAGTGCAGCATATTACACGGGTATTGATTCGAAGACTGTACAATATTGAGATTCAAAGAATGGACATGAAGACTCGTGAGTATAAAGATCAAGATATGAAGATCTCAAGACTATGGTATAGTATATAGAGTCATAGAATATTGTTAAAGTCCCTGGTAGCAATCTTTGATCTTTATTTTCTCATTTTCTTATTCTTTATTTTTAAAACAAAGTATATTATAAAAATGTATTTAAAAATATTTTATAAAAGTTTTTTAAAGGTTAAAATGTTTATAAACTATGTTTAAATTATTTTACAAAGTATCAAAATATTTTACAAAGCATAAAATTTTCAAAACATTTTAAAATAAACAAGTATTCAGATACACTAGCCTATGTCGACATATAGGCAGATGATATGTCGACATACATGCCGCAATTTTCAAATTCAAATTTTGAATGAAATGTCCATTCATCGTAACTCTTCACGAGTGGACATGTCTGTTTATTCTCTATATATAGGGGGTTTCATACTAATTTTTTAACAACTACTTTCTTATTATCTTCTCTCCTCTTACACTGCCAAAGTTTCAATTGAAAATTCATTCAAAACTTCTCAAATTCAAACCAGAATCAATTCAATCTTCATTGTATTGATTCTCTACTATTTGCTTTCTAATTTCAATCATCTCTCTCTCAATCAAAGATCAAAGTGCTGTCCAAGAGGTTGTAGGATTCATTATAACTAAAGATCAAGAAATTGTCTTTAGTAAAACCATCAAACTCTAGTTATATTTGCTTGGGTGTGATTGTAGCCTGTTCAAATCAATTGAATGTGCTTGGTAGTCCGAAAATCCAAGTGGGTGTGCTTGTAGTCCTTCCATATCAAGTGGGTGTACCCTAAGCCCGAAAGTTCAGGAGGGTGTGTCTCGTAGCCTTGAAATCGAGATTGTATTAGGTTTGCCTTCTACCCATTTAAAATTGGCATTTGAAAAGAAATATGTACAAGCAATTATACAGGACTAGATATAGAGTAACTCCAAACTAGTATAAAAATCGCTGGTGTGATCTCTCTTATTCTCTAAACTTTACTTTGCTGCATTTTACTTATCTGTGTTTACATATGTGATTGTTCATTCTGTGTTGATTAATAATAATCTTACAAGAATATAAAAAAGATTCGTAAAAATTAGAAAACACTATTTACCCCCTCTAGTGTTTAATTAGCCTCAAGATCCATAATTCTGCAACCTACACTTGGTATCAGAGTACTAGGTTTTCAAAAACTCGTAATTTGATTTTTGAAAAGTTTAAATGGCTAATAATATTTTTAACAATTTTGCAGAAAAACAATTTTGTGAAACCAATATGTTTTAGAAACTAATTATGTTGAAAAGTCACTTGATTCCATGAAAAGATATAATTTTGAATTGCAAGAAAAAGTTTGTTATATGGCTAATGATGAACTGACACTTGAAAATCAAATATCACAAATCAAGAAGGATAAGTAGATATTGGATAGTGGATGTTCAAGACACATGACTGGAAATCCGAAGATCTTAAGAGATATAGTCTATAAAGATGGTAGATTGGTAAACTTTGAAGACAACTCAAAAGGATACGTGATTGACATTGGCAATGTCGGTAACTCTAAAACTCCTACTATTTCTAATGTTTTGCTAATTAGGAATCTAAAACATAACTTTCTTAGTATTATTCAATTGTGTGATCGGGGTTTTAAAATTAAGTTTGAAAAAGATAACTACCATATTAATGATAATGAGTCAAATATTAGCTTTGAAGGTATTAGGGAACGTAACATCTATATTTTAAGTATGGAAGTGTCCAATGATAATTTATGTCTTTTGGACGAATCTAATGACCCTTGGATTTGGCACAAAAGATTTGGCCATTTAAATTTTAAATATTTTTCTAAAGTTGCTAGATATGAACTTGTTAGGGGTCTTCCTAAAACAAGTTTTAGTGTCAATATGTGACAGCTGTCAATTAGGAAAACTTCATAAAAACTCTTTTAAATCTAAAGATATGATTTCTACTCTTCATCCTCTTGAACTTCTTCGCTTAGATCTTTTCGGACCTTTGCAAATACAATCAATAAATCATAATAAATACACCTTTGTAATTGTAGATGATTTTTCTAGATTTACTTGGATGATTTTCTTGAAACTTAAAAGTGATGCTTTTGAAATGTTTAAAATTTTTATAAAAATAAATCAAAATCAAATGTCAAGTAAAATTAAAATAATTAGGAGCGATCATGGAGGAGAATTCGAAAATGATCTTTTCAAAAACTTTTGCAATAAAGAAGGAATAACTCATAAATTTTCTTTTCCAAGAACACCTCAACAAAATGGAGTAGCACAACATAAAAATAGAACTATGCAAGAATGTGCTAGAATAATGTCAAATGACAGTAAATTACCTAAATTTTTTTAGGCTGAAGCAGTTGCTACAACATGTAATATTTCAAATAGAATGTTGATAAGACTTTGGCTAAGAAAAATCCTTATGAATTATTTTATAACAAAAAGCATAAAGTATCTTATTTTCAAGTTTTTAGTAGTAAATGTTTTATATTAAATACAGAGGATAATTTAGATGAATTTGATGCTAAATCAGATAAAATTATTTTAAGTGATTATTCAAATAGAAGTAAAGCTTATAAAGTTTTCAACACTAGAACTGACGCCATTGAAGAAATATTACATGTTTTTGATGAAAATTTCAAAACCAATAATACCAGTTTTGATGAGGAAAAGAATGTTGATAAAACTAATGAAATTACTAATGACAAAAATAATAATAATTCCAAAAATTTACATCCAAATAAAAGGACAAAATATTTGAAAGATCACCCTACAGAAAATATTCTAGGAAATATAGAATCTGTTGTAAAAACAAGAAATCAATTAAATAAAATGAGTAATGTTGCTTTATCTCAACCATCAAACCCAAAAATCCAAAGGAAGTATCATTAGATGATTCTTGGATTCTTGCTATGTAAGAAGAACTGAATTAGTTTACCAGAAATGATGTTTGGGAATTAGTCCCAAGACCTGAAGATAAATCTGTAATAGGAACTAAACGGGTATATAGAAATAAAATGAATGAACAAGGAAAAGTTATCATAAATAAAGCAGTCAAGAAGAAAGTATAGATTTTGATGGAATTTTTGCTCCAGTAAGTAGATTGGAGGCTATCAAAATTTTACTTGCTTTTGCAAATCATAATAACTTTAAATTATTTCAAATGAATGTCAAAAGCACCCTTTTAAATAGATTTATTAAAGAAGATGTATATATAGAACAACCCCCACTTTTCGAAGATGCAAAACTACCTAATCACATTTATAAATTAAAGAAAGCTTTATATGGTTTAAAATAAGCCTAGAGCATGGTATGATAGACTATAATCCTATTTATTATGATCTAATTTTGAAACAGGAAAGGTAGATAGTACTCTATTTATTACAAGAAATAATAATGATATTGCTTATATAATATATGTAGACAGTATTATTTTTAGATCAACAAACGAAAAATTAAATGAAGAATTTTTAGATATAATTACTAAGGAGTTTGAAATGAGTCATATGGGAGAACTAATATTCTTTTAAGACTTCAGATAAGGCAATTAAATAATGAATAGTTAAGAAATTTGGTATGTCAAATACTAGTGGTAAGCCAACTCCCATGGCAACTAATGAAAAATTAAATGAGGAAGAAAACTCAAAAGAAGTAGATCAAAAAATTATATAAAGGTATGATAGGATCATTACTTTATATAATTAGTAGTAGACAAGATATAATGCATAGTGTTTGTCTATGTGTAAGATATCAATCTAAAGAAAACTCATCTAATATCAATAAAAAGAATATTAAGATATGTAAATAATACACTAGATTATGGACTTTTTTTTATCCAAAAGAAGATTCTTTTGACTTAATTTCATATAGTGATGCTGACTATGCGGTTGCAAATCAGATCGGAAAAGTACAAGTGGAACTTGTCACTTTTTAGGACACTCTCTGGTTTCTTGGTTTAGCAAAATGAAAATTCTATATCTCCATCTACAACAGAAGCAAAATATATTTCAGCTGCATTAGCCTGTTCACAGGTGATCTATATGCAATAAACCTTAAAATATTTTGGTTTAAATTTGACTAAATCACCAATATACTATGATAACACTAGTGCAATAAATCTATCTAAAAATCCAACTCATCATGCTAGAACCAAACATATTGATATAAGACATCATTTTCTGGGAGATAACGTAAATAAAGAAGTAATTTCACTCGAATATATTAATACTGAAAATCAAATAGCCGTTATTTCAACATAATCAAACCATTAACTCAAACATCTTTTATTAAACTTGGAAGAAAACTAGGAATATGTTCTCTCTTTGAATATAAAAATAATATAATAAAAACAGTAACTTGAAAAGAAAAATGAAATATCAAAATTACACTACATATGTTGGCATATAACCTCCCTATATGTCGACATATACTGGTAATTTCAAAAAAACAGATTTCCCTTCTAAATTCAAAAGTCGAAATACAATTATATTACCACCAAACTTCGAAATTAAACTCATTTTTCCATCTTTCTCTTTCTCTAATTTCTAAATAAAAATAAAACCATGGCTTCCTCGAGTTTCAAACACCCAAGAGAAGAAAATGCACCCTTTTTCTTTCAAACTCCCACTCAAGGCCCTCTTCGAAACATCAACATGGCCAAAGTAATGAAAATTGAGGATGATATGAAGCATGTACTGCATATGCTTTCTGAAATAGAGATTTTTCAACTATGCCTCTTAAAAGAACAAGAAAAACAAGGGCGAATTATGCGAAATCTCCAGAAATAACTATTTGATAATCCTACAAATCCAATAGTAATCAAAGAGGATATTCCTAACCTCATCATTCACAATCCGATGAATAATGGGAAAGAGGAAGAAGGGGAAGAAGAGGAAGAAGACAATGATGAAGTCAAATGCGTAGGCGAAGTATGCCTCGATCGAGATGGAAATCTTGTCGAATAAAAAGGGAACTTTTGTCTTCATTATCCTTTTTGTCCCATCAACAAGTCCTCTATAATCAAGAGAAAATCATAGACTTAATTATAGTATGTAATAGTTTGGTTTGATAGGATTAAATTTGGCTTTTTGTGCATTTTGGTTTTTAGGATTTGGTGTGTATGGTTGAATTTGATTGGTTTGGATTGTTTGTATGATTTATTTGGTTTGGACTTGAATGCGTTGAAATTGGATAGTTTGAAATTATGTAAATAAAACTTACTTTATCATCATGTTTAATATAGAATAGTATCATTCATCATATATAATCATATATATCATTTTAACTTTAGATTACTGATTTTAAATCATATATCATCATATATTTTAGTTAGGGGGAGTTTTTTAAGTTTTTTTCTTTTAGTTTTTCTTTATTTTTCATCCATTTTTGTTGATGACAAATAGGGAGAAAAATAAAAAAATATATGCACTTATTCAAAGGGAGTTATCCAACTCAGGGAAAGTTATATCATATTTTTATATGTACAAGATATTAATAGTAGTCATTATCAAAAAGGAGGAGATTGTTAATACCTTAGTTATTGATTTTTATGATAACAACCTTAATAACTATAATACATTTATATAAAATATGGATACTAATTTTTGTCAAGTTATATAGTGTATAATGTAGGATATTACATATGCATTGATTCAAAGACTGTACAGTATAAAGACTCAAAGAACGGACATTAAGGCTCATGAGTAGAAAGATCAAGATATGAAGATCTCAAGACTATGGTATTAGAAAACACTATTCACTCCCCTATAGTGTTTAGTTTGCTTTAAGATCCATAATTCCGCAGCCCACTTAATCTACCAATTCAAGTTTACAAAAAATGTTAAATCCAAGATTGTTTGATGAAAACAACAAACTAACTGGACCAAAAAACTATGTCAATTTGCTAAGAGCTATAAATATAGCGCTGATATACGAGCGTCTTTGGCCGTCTATTATTTGTACTCCTATGACAAGACCCATTAATAATGCTTACCCTAAACTACATGCTTCTTATAATAAGTGGGTCACTGACCTGGAAATTGCCCAGGTTTTTGTATTGTCTACATTAGACAAGCCATTGCAAAGGTAGCATGAAACCTTGTATGTCCATCAGATATTTGATAGTTTGAAGGCATTGTTTTGTGAGCAATCTCATTCCACGAGGTACGAAAATACTAAGAAATTCTTCAACACTAAAATGCATAAAGGATATAAGTTGGATAATTATGTCCTAATGATGAAGGGCTATATCGATTGGCTTTCACAATTGGACGTAGTGCTAAGCAACGAGTTGTAGGTAAAATTGATCCATAGTTCACTTATCCCTAATTATGAACTGCTCATACCGAATTATTATATGAAACGACTGAATGTGAATCTCATGGAGCTCCTCAATACATCAAGGTCAGCCGAGTCATAATCGAAGGATTAGGGGACCGTGCTTGTGGTTAAGGGTGGGGCGTCATCTTCGAAGAGTCTGAAGAAGAGGAGTAGAGATGGTAAGTAGAATAAATAGAGTAATAAATTTGCTGATGACAAGGGTAAATGCACCATTGTCATAAGAAATGTCATTGGAAGAGAAATTGTCCAGAATACCTGAATATATTATTAAGGAAAGAAAGCAGAATGGTTCTACGGCAATCTCAGGTACATTTGTGATTTGAAATTGTTTGTAATCAATAAAATGTCTTTGGTTTTAGATACTGGATCTGAAACTCATATTTGTAATTAGTTATAGGGGCTTAGGAATTGATGTTGTGTGGCAAAGAGCGAAATGAGGCTCCAGATTACTAATGGATCTATTGTAGATGCAACGACAATAGGAGAATTTCATTTATGTTTACCAAATGGTTTTGTTTTGATATTGAGTATCTGCTATTTTGTAACAGACTTTGTTTGCAGGATTGTATATATTTCTATACCGTCTGAAATGGATATATGTTTCGTTGTGCAAATAACGTTATGAACATTGATTTGAATGGAAATAAAGTCGTGTAGATGTTCTTGAAAATGGAATTTATGCGATCACTATGAATTATGTGTATTCTATGAGTAGTTCTAATAGCAATATAAATGATAACTATCTTTGGCAATGTAGGCTTGATCATATTAGTGAGAAACGATTGCACAAACTAAAAACCAAAGGTTTTCTACCATCAATTGATTCTGAATCATTTGACACATGTGAATCGTACCTCAAAGGTAAAATGACCAAGCATTCTTCAGTGGGAGTAATGAAAGAGTAGATGAACACTTAGGGTGAGTACATAGTGATGTATGTGACCCGCTGGCTATAACCACTAGAGCTAACAGTTCTTAGTTTGTTACCTTTACTGGTAATTTCTCAAAATTAGGATATTTGTATCTTATGAAGAACAAATCTGATGTCTATGAGAAATTTATTGAGTATAAGAACGTAGTCGAAAATCAAATGAACCGAAAGTTAAAAATTCTTCGATCCGATAGAGGAAGCAAGTACGTTGAGCAAGAACTCCAACGGTACTTAAAAGATAATGGGATTATCTCCCAGCCTACTCTGCCTTATACTCCACAATACAATAGTGTGTCAGAATGAAGGAACCGAACCCTGTTAGATATGGTTCGTTCCATGATGAGTAAGGTTGAGTTACCTCTATCCTATTTGGGATATGCATTGGAAACCGCAATGCATATGTTGAACTTGCTACCCCACTAAATCTATGCCAAAAACACCATATGAGATGTGGTATGCAAAGAAACCCCAACTCAATTATTTGAAAGTGTGTGGTCATCTGGCCTATGTTAAGATCATTGGTCCAAATAAATTAGAGGCAAGATCGGTGTTGTGTAAATTTATAAGATATCCCAAAAAATCAATAAGATATATATTCTAAAATACCAAGGAACAAAAGGTTATTGTTTCTTGGCATGTTATCTTTTTTGAAAAGAAATTTCTATCAAAGGAAATTAACATCGGCGTTGTAGACTTGGATGAGATCTAAGAAGTTAACATTGAGACCGAACTAGTGGCAGAACCGAGTTCACCCTACATGGAAACACGCAACCTATTAGAAAGTCTAGTAGGGAATCTCATGCGCTAGAGATATACTACAGTTTTCACATGGATGGCGAGAAGGAGGACCATGTCATAAATGATAAAACTCCTCTTTCTTTCCAATAAGCACTGTAGAGTAAAGACTCTGCACTATGGCTAGGAGTGATGAAATCCGAGATGGATTCCAGTACGATAACAAAGTACAGACTTTGTCGGATGTACCCGAAAGGATAAAACCTATCGACTACAAATGGATTTTAAAGAAAAGTTAATGCAGATCGGGAATTTGAAACTTATAAGGTTAGGCTAGCTGCGAAAGGATTTTATCAAATTCAGACCTTTTTGCTCGTAGTCATGCTTAAGTCCACTTGTACTATGCTGGCCATTATTGCATTCTATGACTATGAAATATGGAAGATGGATGTAAAAACGACACTTTTAAATGGTAATTTAGAAGAGACCATCTATATGTTGTAGCCTAAGGGTTTTATGGTCAGTGGGAGTGAGGGCAAAGCTTACAAGTTGTTAAATTCCATTTAGGAACTTAAACAAGCTTCAAGGTGTTAGAACAAGTGTTTTGATAAAGTAATTAAATAGTTTGGTTCTTAGCAGAGCACAGAGGAAGCACGTGTATACAGAAAGGAACATGGCAACACTATCGTATTTTTAGTGCTATATGTCGATGATCTTCTTTTGATTGGCAATGACACTTCATTATTGCAATCAGTGAATGCTTGGCTTTCTTAGAAGTTCTCTATAAAGGATATGGATGAAGCAGCCTATATACTGGGCATAAAGACCTGTAGAGTTAAATCTAATAGGCTGTTGGGATTGTCCCAATCCCTAACATAGATACCATACCGAAAAGGTTTAGTATTGAGAATTCTAAGCGTAATGTTCCAATGCAATCTAGAATCGTCCTTGCTAAGAAGGACGTTCCTCATACATATGAGGTGAAAGAGTATATGAAAAGGATCCCCTATGCTTTAGCCATAGGATCCATTATGCATGCTATGTTATGTACTAGACATGATGTAGCATATGCGTAGGCCGGTACCAGTCTAATCCTAGAAAAAAACATTGGATAACTATAAAATGTATATTGAAGTATTTTAGAAATACTCGGGATTATTCCTCGTATACGGGAATGGACACCTCCTTGTGAAGGGATATACCGACTCTAGCTTTTAGAGTGTTGTTGATGATAGTAGTTGATTAGACGATGGAGGCTGAACACATCGTCCTCAATGAAGCAGCTAAAGAAGCAGTCTAGGTACGCAAGTTTTTAAGTAAGCTCAGAATGATCCCCGATAATGAGAATCCAATGACATTGTTCTGTAATAACAATGTGGTGATATAGATCACGAAAGTGCACAGATCACATAAGAAGTCACAACATATTCTTCATAAGTTTTACCTCATTAGTAAGTTTGTTAAGAAGAAAGAGGTCATGATATAGAGGGCGGATACTAAGGATAACATAACAGATCTATTCACAAAGAATCTAGCTATGTCAACTATCAAGAAGCTGATTGAAGGTATGAGATTGAGATTCCATAATTGGCCCTAAGTGCAAGTGAGAGATTGATAGCATTAGGTGTATGCCCTATGAGCAATCCTGTAATTTATATTAAATTATTAAATTGTAATCAATTCTCGTTTGTAATAAAGGTGTTTTCTTTCTATTATATATTTGTTATACATAATTATATGTTTACTTAAGATATATTTAAAAGAAAATCCATAAATGTTGTATTTATGATAGTAATTAAAAATAGCTGTAATCATGAATATTGTATCACAATATAATAAACACATCATTTTAAATATTCCTAGTCAAGACCTATCGAGACTTGATATCGATGCATCCATTGAGACTAGAATACATAACGCTCTCCAAACATTAGGCAATGTATTACTCATGACTGTTGGGGTCGCAAAAGGGTTACGTACTGATAATTATTGGATAACTATGGATTGACTCACTCGATAATTTTCTATTGGTTAATGCAACTAAGGTCAAACAAAAATATCAATGTGACTAATTTATACAGTTCTCTTGACTTGATGATACAGTTAATCTTTAATATGAGAGCTCCGCTTTGATTATAGTCAAACCATGGCACGACGTCCATCGAAGGAATATAGTTGGATCGAGTGGAAGTATTTGAAGTGAAACACTACTTAAGAGAGGATTCGTCTCCTCGGTTATGTGAGGTTAGTATCTGAGTCAATTGAAGTCAACTCAAAGTTAAAATTTCTGGCTAGAATAATTCGGTTAATAGTAATTGTTATTATTGAACGAAGGACTTCATATTTGGACTATAAAGCTGAATATGGCGATACTAGAATTTTGACCATTACCAAATTCCATAAGTCCAAAGTGATATAGTTTTGACGAAGAGAATTAGTATAAATAATCGTCATTACCGAGCAACGCCTAATAAAGTAAAATTAGATTTTACCGATATGGAGTAAGCGATAAATATGGCCATAATGTCACACCACCTGCTAAGTGAAGTGTAAACGTTAACATTCGCACGGTTCGACCTAGTAGGATAATCCCGGATTCACTGATGTATTAGAGCGCCTAGTATACCAGTCCAGTATATACGTTGGGAGGATCTACTAACGGGAGGATAGACTCGTCCCTTCTATAGTAACCTAACTAAAATTCCTCGCCTTCATGTGAAGGCCCTTGTTATTTTGTTGCTACTAGGTTCAGGGTTGGGGTTTCCTTTCTTATTTACGCTAACCACGTAGATCGTCTCTTTGCTTCCAAGTAAGCTTAAGGGGTTATGGTTCTTTACACCCGCATATTGATGTTAGTGCCATTACTGTCTCCTAGTTTCTAATTGGTTCAAAGGATATACTAAGAGTATGTCCAATGCCGCAAATCCAATAGTTTGTTTGTTCATATCAATCTCTAATGATGAAAGAGAAAGAAGCCCAGCCCGCATACATCATTTGTCAATATGCCTCAAATTAGGTCATTTTCATGCCATCAACTGAGAGTCTTATTTTTCACATGCATTATGCTTAACACATTCAAGTAAAAGTTAATGCAGAATAAGAGAATCCATGGAAGTAAAGAGACGTCCTAAGAGTGTAACCTAGGTTGTTATCCGGTGTATGTAACTCATTTTTCTAAATAAGAAAAGTGGCACCTTCTTAAAGAGCACAAAATTATTCACTTGAAGTGTATCATGAGGCTGATATGAGAGTTCAAAAAAAGAAGCTCAGCTCGATATAGGAAAATAAAGAGGCAAGTCGGTCCGACAGGAAATCAACATTCTTTTCCACTTTCTTTATAGGGTGAATCTCAGGGAACCAGGAACTGAAGTTGCAATAGTCTCAGATAAATTTCTTACTGAGTAAGGAAAAGAAGAAGGAGATTGAAGATCAGAAGGTAACGTGGAATCAAAAATCAGGACATCATCTATAGGAAAGAAGAAAGGGATTGAACTAACTAAAGAGGAGACTAGATGAATAAAAAAGACTATTTGACTGAACTTCTAGTATGTACCTTCTTTGAATGAGTAATACTAGCTCCCCTCCGCTCTTGATAAGAGTTCCCTACTAGTCATTCGTAACTATTCTCTAGGAAAGAAAGAGAGAAAGAACGGTATTCGACATGTTGGCTTATCTCTATTTGACCTTCCATCGTTAACCTAATAGAGGGATTGATAGTTAGACGATGTAATCTGTTCCCCTGTGCAGGCCAAAAGCGAATTTAGTTGACCGCCCAATTAATATACTGGTGCTGAACTAGTAGGGAGGCCATAGTAGCAAGCTCAATGTACAGCAGGTTTTCCTTTTTTGGGAGAGCAACGAACGGATATTGAGTCTTACTATCAATTCAAAATTCCTCAGAAAGGAGAGTGACAGCGATTCACGAGTGTAGCCTAGCAGATAACAAACATGCCTAGCATTCCATTGCAGTTGAATCATTCAAAATTCCCTTACCTTCCTTCCTTGATCTACCTAGAAGAGCTAGTTGGTACTGGCTTGTAAGGGAAGATAACGCCAGGGAGGGAAGCATTTGTAAAAGGAAGATAATGTTAGGGGAGGAAGCAGTGAAATGGAACCTATAACTGGCTGGCACTAGAAGAGGTAGCTTGGGGAGGAGCCTAGTATACCAAGTCCAGTAGATTAATAGGGAGGACGAGATAGTAAAACCCTTGGACTTTTTCGCTATAGCTTACTAATAGCTGACCAAATTTACACCTAAGAGTCACATAACCGAAGCGTTGAATACTCCTTTTACCATCTGATTTAATTAATTTATAATTATTGTAAATTAAATAATATTTATGAAATATTAATTATAAAATTTTATTTGACGTGTTGAACAATATTAAATAATGTATTTAAAGTAGTTATAAATACCGATCGATATACGATATCAGTATGAATTTAACTAGATTGAAATGTAGTAATTATTGTTTGTGTTTGAACCTTGTATTTTGATGTTTTGATCATGACAACTATATAAGTATATATTATATGAACTAACAAAAATTGCAGGAGAAGATACTATTCTACTCGACAATAGATCGAAGACCAAAGATTTCAAAGAGAAGTTTCAATGTTTATAATTGTTTTTTCTATAGTCTAGTAGTAGTTAATAATTGTTAAAATCTCTCCTAAATGGTATATGCATGCGTACATGGTTTCAAATCTTATTCAAATTCATATACACAATTTAAGTTTTAATTATAAAAAGTTTATAAACATCTTGTTTTCAAAACTAAGTTCACTAAACAGAATTCAACAATTTTAGTCGACTGAACTAGGGTCGGCAGTCGACTGAAACGTGCACACATGCACAAGTTATTTTGAAGATTCAGTGGACTTAACACCTTATTTCAGTCGACCGAATTAAATGTCTTTTCAAAATCAATTTTAAAAATCAATTTTTTTTGAATGATTCAGAAGACTGAATTTGTTTCTTCAGTCGACTGGATATTCATAACGGCTATTTTCTAAACGGTCTCCACTTTTCAATAAACATAAACATCTTTTAATTCAACAGTTGTTTCAATATCTCTTGGTCGAATCTTTTCAGGAATGATTACATCCTTTTAACTCTATAAATAGCTTTGAATTCAGATTGTTTTAAAATAACTTAATTCTTTGATTCTATTCTATATTCTTGTTATCTAAATTCTGCCATTTGCTTTCATAAACTCTTTCAAATCACTTGCACATTCAAGCACAAATTTATTTCTGATTCAAATTACTTCCAATCTTCACGTACTACACTATATACCACAAAGGAAAAGATTATAGGAAGGGTGTGCTCTAAAGACTCATCCGTGCTATCTACAGAGCACAATCAATCAAGAGATCTTATTATATTGTTAAAGTCTGGTTCGGTTGCTTAGGTGGTAGAAGTCCTATTTGGTTTTCTAGGCGGTAGAAGTCATGTTCGGTTTCCGAGGCAGTGTAATACCTGTTCCTCTGGGTTAAGTGAGGGTTGATAGTTAAATTCCAGAAGGAGTCAGGGAATAGACGTAGAATGGGAGTTCGAACTAGTATAAAAACCCCTAGTGTCTTTTACTTTACTACTTACTTTCAATATTCATATTCCGCACTAGTAGTTAACTTAGATTATATTCCATATTATGATCCATAGTAGCACTTTCATTTGGTATTGGAGCAAGGCCATCTTATAACTGTAACACAGTTATTTGATACACAGATTAATATTGAAAATAACACTAACACAAGTTTTGTTGAAGGTCAATCCACTACACGACCACCACTATTTAATGGTTTGAACTATAATTACTAGTCAACTAGAATGAGAATTTTTATGCAAGCAAATGGATATGATACTTGGAATATTACTCAAAATGAATACACTATACCCACTACACCCTTTGCAGAATGGTCAAATACACAAAAGATAGATGCTACATCGAATGCAAAAGCTATGAATATGCTATTTTGAGCCTTAGACAAAAATGAATTTAATAGAGTTAGCATGTGTACAACTGCTTATCAAATTTGGAGAACTCTTAAAATCAAACATAAAGGAACCAACGAAGTTAGACAAAGCAAGATTTCTATGCTTGAAAATCAGTTCCAAAATTTTAGAATGAGGCCAGATGAAACTATAAATGACATGTATTCTAGATTTCAAGACATACATCATTCACTATTGGCATTTGAAGAATTTTTTTTCAGATTTTGGTATTGTCTCTAAAATTTTAAACTATTTAACGGATGAATGGGAAAGAAAAGTCTTAGTATTGAAGAAGCTAATGACATTTCTACCATCAAACCTAAAGAGTTAATTGGAAATCTTATGTAATATGAAGTGAATTTACAGGCTATGCGAGATCAAGAACAAGACAAAAGGACTATTGCATTCAAAGCTGAACAAGAGGATTCAGATTCAGATGAAGATGACATGGCATTGATCGCAAAGAATTTCAAAAAGTTTTTGAATTTCAGAAAGAACAAGAAATTTGGAAACAATAGAAAAGACAACACCAGCAAACTGTCAGTCTCGAATCTTGAATGCTACGACTGTCATAAGAAGGGCCACATGAAGAAAGATTTTTTTGATAGAATGAGAGATATATTTAAAAATTAGAAGGACAAATACAAGAGGAAGCAGGCATTCTCAGTAACATGGGATGATTCAGAGTCGTCATCATCATCAGACAGCGACACAGACAGTTATTCTAAACAAGCCAACGTCTGCTTTATGGCTTCAACTGACGATGTAAGTGATTCATCTTTTGATGATTTATTTGACATAAACTCAAAATTATTAGATAAACTCAAGGAAGTTAAAAGAAAGTATAAAGATGCACTAGAAAGATGTTTGTACCAAAATTGGACACAATACTCTTCAGAAGTTTTTGAAGAGGTAATGTGAAGAAATTAAATGAAAAAAGAGGATTATCTAACAAAAACTCCAAATTTCAGATATGAAAATAATTAAAATGCAAGGAGACACAAGAATTTAGAGTGGTTCGGCGTATCGCCTACGTCCACTATGAAGTTAATAGCTTTATTGAACTTTCTTTGAAGATTACAAGTGAATTCAGTAAGTTACAACAGATGATTATGATTTGCAGCAGTAAATTTCGTTATTGGCAGCAGCAAGGGAGTTTAGATCTGGATCTGGCAGAGTCTGGGCGTTGGAGAGCTCAAAGAAGAAGAAGAACCCCTTTTCTGTTGGCTTTGGGGGTCTATTTATAGGTGTAGGAGGCTGACATTTCACTCAGATCTCGGGAGACCCCCTTTGGCACGTGACTAGGCCCGCACGCCCAAGCCCGCGAAGTTTCGGTCCGATCCGTGATCGATACGAACGGATTTCGTATTGATCAAGATTGCGTCAGATGGAGTCGAAATTTGGCGTGGACATTCTTTAGCATGCACGTAGTCTTCTGTGAAAATTTCATAGCATTTGGACTTGTAGATTAGGAGATATGATCTATACGAATTGGGATCTTCGGTTGGCTGTTTCGTTCGACTCCCTCATTTTGACTCGCTCTTATTCGACTCGTTATTGTTCGAATCCCTATTCGACTCGGTCTTGTTCGAATCACTGCTCGACTCGATGACGTGGCGTTTGAATCTCTGGATCACTCCGCCTTTGATGCCGTTTCGATCAAGTCGTTCTAGGACTTTCGTCCTGCTCGTATCAATGGTATTGCCTTGTTCGCATCGATAAAAGATGCATAGTTCGCATCG
Organism: Allium fistulosum; assembly: GCA_030737815.1. Taxonomy (NCBI): domain Eukaryota; kingdom Viridiplantae; phylum Streptophyta; class Magnoliopsida; order Asparagales; family Amaryllidaceae; genus Allium; species Allium fistulosum. Next base: position 821,888,065 of record CM060908.1, on the reverse strand, counting down.
ATGGAGGTAGCCTTTGTTCGTATCGACTGCTGTGCTTTGCTTCGCATCGATGGATACGAAGTAGAAGTCGAAGTTGACATTGGATGATCGAGTCGAAATGTGGCTCTCTCATGGATGCGAAGTGGAGCGAGTCGAACAGAGGCCCCTTGATGGATGCGAAGCGGAGCGAGTCGAAGTAGACCCTGGTGATCGATGCGGAGCTGATCGAGTCGAACTCGATCGATTCGAACAACGACTCTGTGATGGAGTCGAACTCGATCGAGTCGAATAGTGGCCAGTCTATGGATTCGAACGCGAGGCTATTTCTTATCCAATTTTGCATCGATCATAACTTGAGCATATTAACTCAGATTGACTTGAAATTTGGAATGTTGGCTCTCATAGCTTCGCTTGTCGCGTCATATCAATTTTAGTTTGATTCGGACTTGGTCAAAATTCGTCGATATCCATAGTGAACCTGCGTATAACCGATTTTCTAGATGAACTGTGTTTGGTTTCTAGTCAAGTTCTTGGTGTCACGGCCTTGCCAAAAGGTGGGATAACAAAAGACTAAACATAACTGAAATAGAAGTTGATATGCTAAGAGATGAAAAGAAAATTTTAGAAGAAGAACTTGTTAATACACAAAATCTTTATCTAATGATTCTTCTCAACTCACTATGCCATCAAATGAAGTAGAAGTGCAAAAAGAATATGACATTAGATTCAGAAAATCATGATCTAAAATCAAATGTCAAAATTCTTGAGTTGAAAAACACTAGTCTCAAAACTGAGTTACATAGTATTACTAAAAATGTGACAAATTTCAATAAAGGAAGAGAAAATCTTTCTAAAATTATTAGTAATTCTCAATCTACTAATAATAAGAATGGATTAGGATATAAAAATTGTCAAAACCAAAGAAAAATAATATATCTTATAAAAATTATAATTTGCATAATAATTTTGTGAAAGCAAAATCAAAGGCAAAAGTTGTAATTCCAAAGAAAGAAATTAGTAAAACTAGTACTATAAAAATTTGGGTCCCAAAAACTAACAATAATCTAATCAGAAACAAGTATACAAAATCTTTTATAACTACAATTCATAAAAATAAAGATTTTACTTATAAAGGGAATTCTAAACCCTCTTGGGTTTGGCTTCCTAAGATCTAACTCTTAGGACCCTAATAAAAATTTGGGTACCAACGTCGTTCATATATATTTTTTATATTGGTTATGAATAAATGTTGTATGTTTATTTGTTTTATACTGTTTTAAAATAATATTTTCAATATATATAATAATTATAACTATTATCATAGTTTTTAATGTTAAGTAATTTTTATTCCAAACCTTTGCTTCATAGGCTGGAAAGGCATAGAAGAACAGTTTCAGTCGACTCAACTCATATATCCAGTCGACTGAAACTTCAAAATCAAATTATTAAATAGGAAAGTCAGTCGACTGACTTTGGTAATTCAATCGACTGAATTCGGTCATTTTCAGGGTATTACACGCGGGATGATTTTTTCTCTACATATTAGTCGACTGAATTATAATTTCTGTCGACTGAAAATTCATAGTTCTAAAAAATTTCCATTTTCATTTTTTGTCTACAATATCTATGATTGTCTTGAAATTATTCATATTTATCATGCTTTCTTTGATTATCAATATTAACTATACTCTAACGGTTATACAACTAGTATTCCTTTTTGTCGATGACAAATGTGTAGAAATATGAAGATATGCATGTAGTTCATTGATTCAGGGGGAGTTTTATTGTTTTATTTTTTTAATAAACTTTTGAACTTACATAGTTGTCATCATAAAAAAGGGGGAGAATGTTTGAACCTTGCATTTTGATGTTTTGATCATGACAACTATATAAGTATATATTATATGAACTAACAAAAATTGCAGGAGAAGATACTATTCTTCTCGACAATAGATCGAAGACCAAAGATTTCAAAGAGAAGTTTCAATGTTTATAATTGATTTGTCTATAGTCTAGTTAGTAGTTAATAATTGTTAAAATCTCTCTTAAGTGATACATGCACGCATACATGGTTTTAAATCTTATTCAAATTCATATACACAACTTAAGTTTAAATTATAAAAAGTTTATAAACATCTTGCTTTCAAAACTAAGTTTACTAGGCATAATTCAATAGTTTCAGTCGACCGAACTAGGGTCGGCAGTCGACTGAAACGTGCATACATACATAAGTTATTTTGAAGATTAAGTCGACTTAACACCCTAGTTCAGTCGACTGAATCAAGTGTCTTTTCAAAATAAATTTTAAAATTCAATTTTTTTTGAATGATTCAGAAGACTGAATTTGTTTCCTCAGTCGACTGAATATTCGTAACGGCTATTCTTTGAACGGTCGCCACTTTTCAATGAACTGAAACATCTTTTAATTCAACAGTTGTTTCCATATCTCTTGTCCGAATATTTTTACGAATGATTACATCCTTTTAACTTTATAAATAACCTTGAATTCAGATTGTTTTAAAATAATTTAATTCTCTGATTCTATTCTATATTCTTGTTATCTAAATTCTTCCATTTGCTTTCATAAACTCTTTCAAATCACTTGCACGTTCAAGCAAAAATTTATTTGTGATTCAAATTACTTCCAATCTTCACGTACTACACTATATACCACAAAGGAGAATATTATAGGAAGGGTGTACTCTAAAGACACATTCGTGCTATCTACAGAGCACAATCAGTCAAGAAATCTTATTATGTTGTTGAAATCCCGTTCGGTTGCTCAGGTGGTAGAAGTCCTATTCGGTTGTCAAGGCGGTAGAAGTCCTGTTCAATTGCCCAGGCGCTATAATACCTATTTCTCCGGGTTAGGTGATGGTTGATAGTTAAATTCTAAAAGGAGTCTGGGACTGGACGTAGAACGGGAGTTCGAACTAGTATAAAAATCCATGGTGTCTTTTACTTTACTATTTACTTTCTATATTCATATTCTGCACTAGTAGTTAACTTAGATTATATTCCATATTACGATTCATAGTAGCACTTTCATTTGGTATCGGAGCAAGGCCATCTTATAACTGTAACGCGGTTATTTGATACACATGTTAATATGGAAAATAACACCAACACAAGTTTTATTGAAGGTCAATCCACTGCACGATCACCGCTATTTAATGATTTGAACTATAATTACTGGTCAACTAGAATGAGAATTTTTATGCAAGCAAATGGATATGATACTTGGAATATTACTCAAAATGAATACATTATACCCATTACACCCTTTGCAGAATGGTTAAATACACAAAAGATAGATGCTACATCGAATGCAAAAGCTATGAATATGCAATTTTGTGCCTTAGACAAAAATGAGTTTAATAGAGTTAGCATGTATACAACTGCTTATCAAATTTGGAGAACTCTTAATATCACACATGAAGGAACTAACAAAGTTAAACAAAGCAAGATTTCTATGCTTAAAAATCAGTTCCAAAATTTCAGAATGAGGCCGATGAAACTATAAATGACATGTATTCTAGATTTCAAGACATACATCATTCACTATTGGAAATAGGAGAAAAAAATTTAGATTTTGATATTGTCCCTAAAAATTTAAACTCTTTAACGGATGAGTGGGAACGAAAAGTCTTAGCTATTGAAGAAGCTAATGACATTTCTACCATCAAACCTGAAGAGTTAATTGGATATGTTATGTCATATGAAGTGAATTTACTGGCTAAGCGAGATAAAGCACAAGACAAAAAGAATATTGCATTCAAAGCTAAACAAGAGGATTCAGATTCAGATGAAGTTGACATGGCATTGATCGCAAAGAATTTCAAAAAGTTTTTGAAGTTCAGAAAGAACAAGAAATTTAAAAACAATGGAAAAGACAACACCAGCAAACTGCCAGTCTCAAATCTTGAATGCTACAAATGTCATAAGAAAGGCCACATGAAGAAAGACTATCCTGATAGAAAGAGAGATAGATTCAAAAATAAGAAGGACAAATACAAGAAGAAGCAGACATTCTCAGTAACATGGAATGATTCATAGTCGTCGTCATCATTAGACATTGACACAAACAGTGATTTTGAACAAGCCAACGTCTGCTTTATGACTTCAACTGACGATGTAAGTGATTAATCTTTTGATGATTTAATTGACATAAACTTTGAATAATTAGATAAACTCAAGGAAGTTAAACGGAAGTATAAAGATGCACTAGAAAGACCAAACTGAACTAAAATAGAGGTTGATATACTAAAAGATGAAAAGAAAATTTTAGAAGAAGAACTTGTTAATTCACAAGAATCTTTATCTAATGTTTCTTCTCAACTCACTATGCTATCAAATGAAGTAGAAGTGCAAAAAGAAAAGAATATGACATTAGCTTCAGAAAATCATGATTTAAAATAAAATGTCAAAATTCTTGAGTTGAAAAACACTAGTCTTAAAACTGAGTTACAGAGTATTACTAAAAATGTGACAAATTTCAATAAAGGAAGAGAAAATTTTTCAAAAATTATTAGTAATTCTCAATCTACTAATAATACGAATGGATTAGGATATAAAAAATCATCAAAACTAAAGTAGGATAATATATCTTATAAAAATTATAATTTGCATAATAATTTTTTGAAAGCAAAATCAAAGGCATAAGTTGTTATTCCAAAGAAAGAAATTAGTAAAACTAGTACTATAAAAATTTGGGTAGCAAAAACTAACAATAATCTAATCAGAAACAAGTATATAAAATCTTTTATAACTATAGTTCATAAAAATAAAGATTCCACTATAAAGGGAATTCTAAACCCTCTTAGGTTTGGCTTCCTAAGATCTTACTCTTAGGACCCTAATAAAAATTTGGATACCAACGTCCTTCATATTTTTTTAATATTGTTTATGAATAAATGTTGTATGTTTATTTGTTTTATACTGCTTTAAAATAATATTTTCAATATATATAATAATTATAACTATTATCATAGTTTTTAATGTTAAGTAAATTTTATTCCAAACTCTTTGGTTCATAGGCTGGAAATGCATAGAAGAACAGTTTCAGTCGACTCAACTCATATATCCAGTCGACTGAAACTTCAAAGTCAAATTTTTAAATAGGAAAGTCAGTAGACTGACTTTGGTAATTCAGTCGACTGAATTCAGTTATTTTCAGGCTATTACATGCGGGATGATTTTTTCTCTGCATATTAGTCGACTGAATTATAATTTCAGTCGACTAAAAATTCATAGTTCTAAAAATTTTCCATTTTCATTTATTGTCTACAATATCTATGTTTGTCTTGAAATTATTCATATTTATCATGCTTTATTTGATTAACAATATTCATATTCAACTATACTCTAATGGTTATACAACTAGTATTCCTTTTTGTCGATGACAAAGGAGGAGAAATATGAAGATATGCAGGTAGGTCATTGATTCAGGGGGAGTTTTATTGTTTTATTTTTTTTAATAAACTTTTGAACTTACATAGTTGTCACCATAAAAAAGGGGGAGAATGTTAGAACCTTGTATTTTGATGTTTTGATCATGATAACTATATAAGTATATATTATATGAACTAAAAAAAATTGTAGGAGAAGATACTATTCTACTCGACAATAGATCGAAGACCAAAGATTTCAAAGAGAAGTTTTAATGTTTATAATTGGTTTGTCTATAGTCTAGTTAGTAGTTAATAATTGTTAAAATATCTCCTAAGTGGTATATGCACGCAAATATGGTTTCAAATCTTATTCAATTCATATATGCAACTTAAGTTTTAATTATAAAAAGTTTATAAACATCTTGCTTTCATAACTAAGTTCACTAGGCATATTTCAACAGTTTTAGTCGACTGAACTAGGGTCGGCAGTCGACTGAAACGTGCACACATGCACAAGTTATTTTGAAGATTCAGTCGACTTAACACCCTAGTTCAGTCGACTGAATCAAGTGTCTTATTTGAATGATTCATAAGACTGAATTTGTTTTCTCAGTCGACTGAATATTCATATCAGCTATTTTCTGAACGGTCACCACTTTTCAATGAATAGAAACATCTTTTAATTCAACAGTTGTTTCCATATCTCTTGGCCGAATCTTTGTACGAATGATTACATCCTTTTAACTCTATAAATAGCCTTGAATTCAAATTGTTTTAAACTAACTTAATTCTCTGATTCTATTCTATACTCTTGTTATCAAAATTCTGCCATTTGCTTTCATGAACTCTTTCAAATCACTTGCACATTCAAGCACAAATTTATTTCTAATTCAAATTACTTCCAAACTTCACGTACTACACTATATACCACAAAGGAGAATATTATATGAAGGGTGTACTCTATAGACTCATCCGTGCTATCTACAGAGCACAATCAGTCAAGAAATCTTATTGTATTGTTGAAGTCCTATTCGGTTGCTCAGGCGGTAGAAGTCCTATTCGGTTGTCTAGGCAATAGAAGTCCTGTTTAGTTGATCAAGTGGTGTAATACCTGTTCCTCCAGGTTAAGTGAGGGTTGATAGTTAAACTCCAAAAGGAGTCTTGGACTAGACGTAGAATGGGAGTTCGAACTAGTATAAAAATCCCTGGTGTCTTTTACTTTACTATTTACTTTCCATATTCATATTCCGCACTAGTAGTTAACTTAGATTATATTCCATATTACGATCTATAGCGGCACTTTCAGTTCGGACTTGAAATAGTTTCAAGGCCTATTTGGTAGCTATAAAATTTGGCCATAGGCGTGCAAGGTTGAGGCCAGCCATGTATAGTACATGGCTAAGTAGTTTGAGTAAGTAAAAGGCAAGAATTGATAATGAGACAAACGAGGATCTGATCCACTTTTTATTCTCCTATGCTTCCTTTATTTACTCCATACGTGCCTCATTTGTGATTTACTTGAAGTCCACTCCTATAATAGCCACATCAAGGCTGACCATACCCAGGGAGCTCATAAAAAATTTCTAAGTTCAGAACACATCAAAAACACTTCGATTCGATCGTCGGTGGTAGAAAATTCAGGAGCTTGCAACTTGAGGATTAGAATTCGATTCAAGGAGATTATTTGAATGTTTCAAGATGCGATCTCTTTGCTTTAGTGAAAGGTAATTACCAAGCTTACTGACATATGTTAATGTCTAATAACTGTTATACCATATGTTGATTAGACAAAATTATCATGAATTTGCATTTCGGTGTATCGTCACATAATTGATGGTTGTATGTTAATGTGTGTGTAATTATTTTGTGTATGGATATTAGAAATAGTGCTTATGGCCTCTGATTAAAAAAAATTAACTTTTGAAATTAAAATAGCATTATTTAATTGATTTTAATTTCATAAATCTAAATTTAGAAAATTTACATCATATAATCTATGTTTTAAATTATGTAAAAAATTAGTTTATGCCTTTTGCGCCATAATTGGCCACAAACACCCAATTGCAAGTGAAAGCACCAATATCCAGTCACAGATCACAGATAGTGTATATGTGGAGAGTATAATATGAAGAATAATCAAAACTAAAACGAAAGCAGTAAAAAAAGACAAGATTTTTAGTGGTTCGGCTAACTCCGGCCTATGTCCACTCCAAAAAAATCCTTTTTATTATCAGAGAATTGATTACAGTTCCAATTTGAAATTTCTGAAACAAAAATGGCAGAGTAGCCTTTAGGTGGAAGATGAAGAGAAATAGAATGAGAATCCCTTTTCTGAAGCCCCTCCTGCTGTATTTAAAGGTAAAACCCCAGCTACAGTGCCTCCTCACTTACATGGGCCCACCAAAACCATAGTCGAGCCCAACTCGTCCAAATACGCCGACCTGAAGCAAAACTCGAAGTAGAACCCAAAGCAAGCTTGTCTCCGACCCCAAGTAAAACATAACCGACCCCAAGTTTCATCCTCCTCTGCCGACCTGAGTGCTGACCTGAAGCAATCTTGGTTCTAACCCAAAGTAATATGAACGCCAACCCCAAGTAACATGTACGCCGACCCCTTTGAACTCTCCTCTGCCGACCCGAGTACTAACCCAAAGTAAACATAGTGCCGACTCCAAGCGCTCCCATATCCCGACCCTTCAAAGTGAAACACCTCTATCCCAATGCCGACCCCAAGTCTTATGCCGACCCGGAGTTTCCCTGATGCCGACCCCAAGCAAATGCCGCTCCTAAGCAAACATGCCGACCCCGAGTTTCTTCTACAGCCGACCCCAAGTGAATCCAACTACTGACCCAAAGTAAGTTCCTCCCTGACCCGAAGTGAAACCTGCTCTAACCCAAAAATGTTCCATATGCCGATCCCTCAAAGTATGCCGACCCCAAGTTTTCCTGATGCCGACCCCAAGTTTTCCTGATGTCGACCCCAAGTTTTCCTAATGCCGACACCAAGTTTTTCTGAAGCCGACCCCAAGCAATGTCGATCCCAAACAAACATGCCGACCCCAAGTGGACCAACTACCGACCCGAAGTATACATAGCACCGACCCCAAGGAAAAGCAACGCCGACCTAACCAAAGTCCATCCAATTGTGACCCGAAGTAAATGCTTTTCTAACCTAAAGCAAACCACCTTGTGACTCAAAGTAAACCCTGAGCAACCCATTTTTTTCCAAAACCTATATTCCAAGTACCTCGCGCTATTTGTCCATCGACTATGCTATATCCTGGCCTCATAATCATGTTTACTATACGTGATTGATCATCCATCCATCCATTCGAATCAAAACCATAATATTCCAACATCGATAATCGTGCAGTCCGTTGGGTTAAATTCTCATGTATGTTGCCTTGCCAAAAGGTGGGTTAACACTTTGCCCCCCAAAAGATGCCTTGCGATCGGAAGGCGTGTTTTGTATTGCCATAAGTGCGAAATCCGAAGTCCATGATCCATTGATCACCATATCATCCAACCTAGAGACCAATCCATTGCCAATCTAATTCCTTAGTCTCTCTGGATCATTAGCGAAATCCATGATTATTTCAAGTCGATATCCAGTTCCGAATCCATCCCAAATCCATTAACCAACTCCACAATCTCTCTGGATCATTTTATCCAAGTCCAGGACCTCTCTGGGTCCTGTAATCCAAATCTGAGACCTCGCCGGGTCCAAATCCAAAGTCGGGACCTCTCCGGGTCCAAATCCAAATCCATAGACCTCGCCGGGTCATTTTATCCTACTCAGGCCTCGACTCTCTGGTCGAGGGCTTATCCATGGTTTTTTCTTCTTCGACCTTGACCCTCCGGTCGAGGACTTATATTCTTCGGCCTCCACTTTCTGGTCGAGGACTTATTCTCCGGCCTCGACTCTCCGGTCGAGGACTTATATTTTCCGACCTCGACTCTCTGGTTGAGTTCTTATATTTTTTGGCCTCGACTCTCCAATCGAGGACTTATAATCTCTGGCCTCTCCGGCCTTGACTCTCTAGTCGACGAATTAATCCATGGGGTATCCTACTCCGACCTCGACCCCCAGTCGAGGACTTAATTCATGTTCGAGTCCATCCTGTCGCTCTCCAGCGAAGGGACTCGTAACTCATTGTTATTGCCCCGTCTCTTCGGTCGGGACCATAATCGTTACTTGAAAAACTAAAGTTTACAGTAAATAGAATAAACAAGATTTCATAAACCCATGCACCACGGTTCATCGTCATCTCAGAGCATGCCTAAAGACCGTCCTCGATCCCGTACATGTGTAAGTGACTTAGCCGCATACTACGGGGTTTATTACTTATTCCATGCCATCAAGAGATGACGACTTGTGCCCTTAAGCCGGGCTAGCTCCGATTTGTGGTGGATGACAACTGCTCCTGTTCCATCACCGCTATCCATTTCCAAGTAAAGCCACCAAATCCAAGCCCCCAGTTCCATGGGGAGTTGTGCTGATCCATTCTCCTTGGTCGGGGTTTGCCCCTAATTGATCCAATCCACATCTAAGCCTGCCAATTTCCACTCCAAGTCTTGGGTTCCAATTTCCAGCTGTTCTAGCATCCATAAGTGGTCTTTGATTATCATTTCCATCCTGCCCCCGAGTCTACGAGGGAAACCTGAAACTTGCCCTTTTGAACGAGCATCCATATCCCGATCAACACCAAACTGCATAGCACTACCTGGTATCCTGCCTGAAATCGAGCCAATATGATCCAAGGGCATGCCCCCGAGCGCGGAACGATCGGGGGCAGCTCCCGGTGGTTCCGTCCCATCCTGCATCCTGTTTGTTCCATTTCCTCGGTTCTAATTTTGGACTTCCTTTGTTCCTGCTGCTCCAACTTCGTGATCCACATTTCCAGCATTCCCTACAGCTCCATTCCCTTGGTTTTCATTCCAGCTTGTCCAATCTGTTGGAGTAGGTTCTGCATCATATCCTCCTATATTTTGAGCATCCTTTCGTGCATAGTATCCATCATCATTTCCATCTTGTTTCTGGTGATGAAAATAGAGGTCTGATTAGCTCTTGAAGAAGCCTCCTGACTTCCTTCGTGATAACTCCTCTCTGTCCTTTGTCTCCTTGTTGATTGCTTAGCCATAGCTTCCTAAATCCGAGTTCCCAAGCTTTCAATTCCAAGATCCAAATCCTTGAGTGCTAGCTTTCTCCGTGAAAGCACCAAAATGTTTGCGCCAAAATTGGCCACAAACACCCAATTGCAAGTGAAAGCACCAATATCCAGTCATAGATCACAAATAGAGTATATGTAGAGAGTATAATATGAAGAATAATCAAAATTAAAACGAAAGCAGTAAAAAAGACAAGATTTATAGTGGTTCGGCTTACTCCGGCCTACGTCCACTCTATAAAAATCCTTTTTATTATCAGAGAACTGATTACAATTACAATCTTGAATTTCTGAAACAAAAATGGCAGAGTAGCCTTTAGGTGGAAGATGAAGAGAAACAAAATGAGAATACCTTTTCTGAAGCCCTGCCTGCTGTATTTAAAGGTAAAACCCCGGCTATAGAGCCTGCTCACTTACATGGGTCCACCAAAATCATAGTCGAGCCTAACTCGTCCAAATACGTCGACCTGAAGCAAAACTCAAAGTAGAACCCGAAGCAAGCTTGTCTCCGACCCTAAGTAAAACATAACCGACCCTAAGTTTGATCCTCCTCTGCCGACTCGAGTGCCGACCCGAGTGCCGACCCGAAGCAATCTTGGTTCTGAACCGAAGTAATATGAACACCGACCCCAAGTAACATGTACGCCGACCCCTTTGAACTCTCCTCTGCCGACCCGAGTACCGACCCAAAGTAAACATAGTGCCGACCCCATGCGCTCCCATATTCTGAACCCTCAAAGTGAAACACCTCTATCCCAATGCCGACCCCAAGTTTTATGTCGACCCGGAGTTTCCCTGATGCCGACCCGAAGCTGAGTGCATGCTGACCCCAAGCAAATGCCGATCCCAAGCAAACATACCGACCCTGAGTTGCTTCTACAGCCGACCCCAAGTGGACCCAACTACTGACCCAAAGTAAGTGCCTTCCTGACCCGAAGTGAAACCTGCTCTGACCCAAAGTTGTTCCATATGCCAATCCCTCAAAGTATGCAGACCCCAAGTTTTCCTGATGCCGACCCTAAGTTTTCCTGATGCTGACACCAAGTTTTCCTGAAGCCGACCCCAAGGAATGTCGATCCCAAACAAACATGCCGACCCTAATCTTTTCTCAATGTCGACCCCAAGTGGACCAACTACCAACCCAAAGTAAACATAGCACCGACCCCAAGTAGATGCCGATTCGACCCCAAGCAAAAGCAACGCCGACCTAACCAAAGTCCATCCAATTGTGACCCGAAGTAAATGCTTTCCAAACCCGAAGCAATCCACCCGATGACTCGAAGTAAACCCCGAGCAATCCATTTTTTTCCAAAACCTATATTCCAAGTACCTCGCGCTGTTTGTCCATTGACTACACTGTATCTTGGCCTCATAATCATGTTTACTATCCGTGATCGATCGTCCATCCATTCATTCGAATCAAAACCATAATATTCTAGCCTCGATAACCATGCAGTCCGTTGGGTTAAATCCACGTGTATGCTGCCTTGCCAAAAGGTGGGTTAACAATGCCTAAGAGACTTTTGGAAGTAAAAAAATAAATTTAATTTTTATTTATGATATACATATGTATGTACATGAGTACTAAGGCACGTCCGATGGACATGCGTGGAAAAAATAGTGTGCAAACAAAAAAGCAATTAGAAAATAAATTGACGTGAGGACAATAGTTTTCAAAGCTGACATGTAAATCATTTAAGTATTAAAAAAATGATGTTTATTACACACAAAATATTTAAATTAGACACTAAGAGACATCACAGATCAACATTTCAGGGCCTGCTTACCATTCAGTCTACAACCACAGCCTGCCTGCCGTAGTTCATCAATTTTCTTCAATTCACTGCTTCATGTCTTTTAATACTAATAATGGTAGCTTCTGTTATCCAATGCTTTCAAGCCTGCCTTCACTTCAGAGAATGGTGCATACCCAACCGGTTCTTGCTTGGCTTCATGGTGTCACCAACCCCATAGTGTTCCCTTTAGTTTGAAGCAACTGTGATCAGTTCAGTTTCTATTATGCTATAGTCCTTTTCAACTTGCGCGCCAATCATGCTGCTTCTTCTTTTGCCGGTAATGCATGCCTGCCTTAAAGCTTACCCGTAACAACCCAAAATTTAAGCTATAATAATAAATTAATGAATTAATTAAATAATTAAATAAGTTTGTGAAATTCTCAGAATCGAGCTACGGAGGTTGCACCAATGTGTCCGTGGTGATTTTCTGATCAATTTCCATATATAGTTTGTCAAAATCCGAGCTAAAACAAAGAAGATACGAAATAAACAAGAAACAGAATATATATATATATATAAGGTCAGGTCGACCCTAGGGCGACCCTCACCATTGATAGGTCGACCCTTAGCATGCGTAGGTCGACACCAAGGTTGACCCGCCCCTGTATTTGGACGACATTTCGTCCAGCTTCGTATATGACGTGTTTTTCAACTTCTCTCCAATCATGTGCATTCGTGCTTCCATCCGACGGTTCACAGCGAGCCTATCAGGTGGTTGCACCAGATTTAATCTTCAAATCCAACGGTCTGAGATCCTTAAACCACATTATAAATAAGACCCTAGGCCTAGCTATTTTTCTCATTCAGATTTTCTCCTATTTGGGTTCATTGCCTAAGGTTGGACCCTAAATATAATATTTTCTAAGGAGAAGATTTTTTCGAGAAAAATATTCTACGCTCTAGAAGTGGATCAAGGAAGACCAAGGAATAGAGCTAAGGACCACATGTGAGTGTTTAGTAATTATTTTAGATTTTTAAATAATTTAAAGTAAAAGGGTTCTCAATAGTTGTTGTTTTTCTGCAATTTTGAGACAAGTTTTATATAAGTTATTTACAGTTAATTTTTAAAGTTCTTTTCAGTCTATTTTATTCAACTATTTTTATTTAGCTATTTTATTCAGTCATTTAAAGTTATTTACATTTATTTACATCTATTTTACGTTAGAATTCAGCCTGTAAATGTTAGTTTCTCTTTATTCCTTTTTACGCGAATATAATAAAAAGAGAATAATTCACAAATATGGATTAAATAGAATTAAACATTAAATTTATAGAAATTGGATGTAAAATAAGAAAAACTGTAATAAAAAGAAGATAACTAAAATAGGCAAATTTGAGACATTTGCAAGCATGTTTATAACTAGTGGTTATAACTAAAAAGATAAAACAGAAGAGTAACAATTATAACATACGCTATAATTAAGCAGAAAGCACAGAAAGACTTATTTTAAAACTTTGACTAAGTTAATAAGCAAATTATAACAAAGGTTATAATTAGAAATAACAAAAAAGGTTATTTTAAGGCTTATAATTAAGTTAATAAGAAAATATAGCAGAGATAACAGAAAAGGCTTATTTTAAAGACTTAGATTAAGTTAATAATCAAATAGACCAGAAATAACAGAAGAGGCTTATTTTAAGAAATTACACTAAGTTAATAAGCAAGAACAGAAATAGGGCCCGTACCAACATCATTCCCTTTTAGACTAGGACTGATGGTCTCACAACAGATCAGGTGAGGCTGGGCAAGACCCTTTAAGACTAGGATTGATGGTCTCACAATAGTTAGGTGAGGCTGGGACACAGGGTAAATAAGTGGCCAATAGTTAGAAGCTCAAATCGGGGGATTTGGGTAAGGGGCGCAACTAGATTTTGTTTGTTAGGACCCGTACCAACAACATTCTCTTTCAGACTAGTACTAATGGTCTTATAAAATACTTAGGTGAGACTGGGCAGGGCCCTTTCAGACTAGGACTGATGGTCTCATAATAGTTAGGTGAGGCTGGGACACAGGGTAAATAAGTGGCCAATAGATAGAAGCTCAAATCGGCGGATTTGGGAAAGGGGCGCAACTAGATTTTATTTGTTAGGACCCATACCAATAGCATTCCCTTTCAGACTAGTACTGATGGTCTCACAAAGCACTTAGGTGAGGCTGGGCAGGACCCTTTTAGGTTAGGACTGATGGTCACATAACAGATTAGGTGATGCTGGGCACGCTTATGCTGACAGGGTGAGTAAGAGGTCACAAGAGGGAGGCGATAGTGAGTGTGTACCAATGGTGACCGAGCGTGCAACATCGATTAGGGTTGTAATTCGCTACCGCATTCCAAGCGCTAAACATATGCCTTTTGCCATGGGACCCACAGGATGGGACTAGCTCACAGTGGCCCAACAGAGATAGAAGGCCGATCAACGGGTAGAATTAGGATTTCAGCCTAATTAAAATAGGATTAGGATTTCAGCCTAATCAAAGCAGTAATATGAGACAAGTGCAAACAATCACAATCAAAGTAATCAGTCAAACAGAATCAATGTTTTATCCCAGTTTTATCTTTTCAGTATTTCTTTTCATACTAGAACTGTTGCTAAGTCTATTATCTTTATCTTGCTTAAAAATGCTAGTAATTACTTCCACTCACTAGACTTATAGTCTGACCCACTCCTCTATTTCCCTATTTTCTCCCATAGGCCAGTAGAGGCAAGGACAGTAGATTCAGATTTCTTGGAGATTCAGTTGCGGAGATTTTCTTCGTGTATTCTTCTTCTTTTCAGTTTTCTTTTCATTTGGCTTTTGATTTACTGGTACTTATGAGAGGGATGATTATTTGTATTGGACTCTGATTTTATGAGACTGAGATCTATTTTTCATAAGACATGTGTATTTGGTATTTGAGACATGTGATGTTTTTCAGACTTATTTTATGAAGTATTTTAAATGTTTCTGCTATTATTATTATTTATTTGTCTTATGAATCTTAGTTTCTGTGATGCTTTAGCTATACCTATAATGCACCATATCCTTTAGTGTGTCCTTTTTGGGTATACTAAGGGGTGTGGGGGTGTTTCACTTGGTATTAGAGCCTAAGGTTACAGGATTCCTAAAAACTTGTTTTAAAAAGTAAAGTATTTTTTAAATGTAACATATTTTAAAAGTATTTTTTTAGAAAGAAACTCTTATTATAGAAATGGTTTTCAAGTATAAGAGAATTTTATAAAAATCTCCTCAAAGTCCAGTTTAACCTTCTTTCGATTCTTTCGAGCCTAAATTTCTTCTCTTTGCATAGATGACTGGATTCATAGAGCTACGGTACTAGAGGTGCAAGGGCAAGCGCCTAATGCAGCACTAGCAGGTGGAGATCCCATTAATCCACCTACGGCCGCCAATTTTTCTAAGCTATGCAAGGACTTCACTAGTCTAGGAGGCAGAACGTTTTCTGGCACAGAGGATTTCGTGGAGGCACGAGCTTATTTGAGGGATACAAATAAGATATTTGGGCCGTTAGGATTGGAGTATCGATAGAGAGTTCAGCTTGCATCTGGGCAGCTGAAGGGAGAGGTTAAGAAGGTCCCTAAATCAGAAAACTCTAAGAAGTAGTGGTGGAAGAATAAGAAGGATAAGGACAAGAGGAAAGAAGGAGGACCTCAAAAGCGGATCAGGAAAGGCGGGAAATGTCATAGTTGTGGATTTCTTGGGCATTTCGCAAAGGACTGTAAGAAGGGCTCGATGAAGGGAAGGTGTTACAACTGTGGGCAGCCTGGTCACCTTAGTAGAGCTTGTCATCAAAGGACGGGGCAGAGAGTAGGCACACCTACAGTGTAAGTACAGTCTTTGGATGCAACATCTTATAGTAATGGACCGGATCGAGGTAGGAAAATCTCTATAGAAGGTTTAATCTCTATTTCGGATTTTCCTATTCAGACTCTTTTTGACTTCGGAGCATCGCATTCTTTTATTTCGAGTTCTTTGGTTGATTGTTTGCACTTAGATATTTCTATAGTACTAGACCCTATAGTTGTTTCAAACCCCATAGGAGGATTGGCACATTTATCCATGATTTGTAAGGGTTTGAAAATTTTTATACTAGGTGTAGAGTTTGATTGTGACGCCTTTGTACTGGGATTTTCGGGATATGGGATGATTTTGGGCATGGATTGGAATCCACTTATGGAGCGATATTGGACTGCGAGAGGAGAGTCGTCAGATTAGAGACATGTAGTGGTAGGACTCTCGAGGTTTCTTGTGACCCGCATGGGTCAGTCATGTTGAGCTTCCTTTATTCCCTTAATTCATCACTAGGAGAGTTAGATTCCGTTCCAGTCGTTAGAGATTTCCCAGACGTTTTTGAGAAGGTTAGGGGACTACCCCCTAAGAGAGAGATCGACTTCAGGATCTATTTGA
The DNA here is from genome assembly GCA_030737815.1 of Allium fistulosum. NCBI lineage: Eukaryota > Viridiplantae > Streptophyta > Magnoliopsida > Asparagales > Amaryllidaceae > Allium > Allium fistulosum. The sequence continues at coordinate 821,871,330 of CM060908.1, read as the reverse complement.
GTGACAATGCTAAGCCAGTGGCATTACCCATGAGACATATGGCTCCTAAGTAGAGGAAAAAGTTAAGCAAGTAGATTAGTGAGCTATTGGAGAAAGGCTTCATCAGACGGAGCATATTTGAGTGGGGAGCGCCAGTCGTCTTCGTTACAAAGGCGGATGGTTCCCTTCGACTTTGCGTAGACTTTAGAGGGTTGAATAAGCTCACAAAGAAGAACCGTTACCCACTTCCTAGGATAGATGATCTTTTCGATCATTTGGTTGGCTCTTAAGTATTTTCTCAGCTTGATTTAGCTACTGGATTTCATCAGCTTAGGGTCGCTGACGATAGCATCGATAAGACAACATTTAGGACACCCGATGGATTCTTTGAGTGGTTGGTTATGCCATTTGGGCTAACTAACGCCCCAGCCTATTTCATAGATTTGTGAGCCGTGTTTTTCGAGATGTCCTAAATAAGTTCATTGCAGTATTTGTGGATGACATTCCGGTGTTTTCCAAGAGTATGGAAGAGCATTTTGTTCATCTTGAGAAGGTTCTTCGTACACTTCGTGTTCATCAGTTGAAAGCAAAGTTCTCAAAGTGTCACTTTTGGAGTAAGGAGGTGCGTTTCTTGGAGCCTGTAGTCTCAAGAGAGGGTCTAGCTGTTGATCCCGCTAAGGTAGTAGCAGTGGAAGATTGAAAGGCCCCCAAGAACGCTACCGAAGTTAGAAGCTTCCTAGGTTTGACTGGCTATTATAGGAAGTTTATAGAGATTTCGCTAAGATTTCAGCACCGCTTACTCGCCTCACTAAGAAGAATGCGGGATTTGTGCAGGACGTAGATTGTGAGGATTCCTTCACGATGCGAAAGAAGACCCTTACTAGTGCACCAGTGTTAGTTTTACCCGATGGAGCTAAGCCTTTTACAGTATACACTGATGCATGTGGGACGGGTCTTGGGGCAGTATTGATGTAAGAAGGAAGGGTATTATGCTATGGAAGTAAACAGTTGAGGACTCATGAGAAGGACTACCCTACCCATGATTTGGAGTTAGCTGCTAAGTCTTAGAGACATTACTTGCTAGGAGAAAGGTTCGAGCTTTTCACTGACCATAATTCATTGAAGTACCTATTCTCACAGAAGGATTTAAACTTGAGGTAGCGCCGTTGGATGGAGTTCTTAGCATCATGTGACTTTGAGTTAGCATACACCAAGGCAAGGGAAACGTGGTTGCAGATGCGTTAAGTAGAAAGAAAGCAACCCTTAGTCCAATGTTCGTGGAGTGGAAAAGCCTAGAGTTTATTTCCACCTTTGATTTTAAGCCCTCTACGGACATTAACCCTGGATTGTTGGCAACACTTGAGGTTAAGCCTACCCTCATAGATTAGATTGGCTCAAGGCAGCGAGAGGATTTAGAGCTTATGGATATTCTAGAGAGGATTAGCAGAGGAGAGGTCTCTAGACATCTCCAACGTTATTCCATAGATAGAAAAGGGTGGCTAAGGAGAGATGGAAGACTTTGTGTCCCCCGCACTAGTGATTTGATAAGAGCTGTTCTAGAAGAAGCACACCATTCCCGAATGGATATTCATCCGGGTGGCGATAAGATGTATAGGGACATGAAGAGAGTGTTTTATTGGACTGGCATGAAGAAGGATATGGCATAGTTTGTAGCCAAGTGTCTTGTTTTCCAAAGAGTTAAGGCGGAGCAGCATAAGCTCGGTGGATTGCTTCAACCATTGGATGTACCTGAATGGAAGTGGGATAGTGTTTCGATGGACTTCATATATGGTTTACCCCGATCTAGGAAGGGGAATACCAGTATTTGGGTGATTGTAGATCATTTGACTAAGAGCGCCCACTTCATTCCGGTCAAGAGTAAGAGGACAACACCTTATTTGGAATCCTTATATGTTTGTGAGGTAGTCTGACTTCATGGAGTTCCCTCTAGCATAGTGAGCGATATAGACCCTATCTTTACTAGCGAGTTTTGGAGGAGCTTGCAAGAGGCTTTAGGGACACAGCTTAGATGGAGTACGACCTATCACCTTTAAACGGATAGCCAAACAGAGAGAGTTAATAGAGTGCTTGAGGATTTGTTGAGGATGTGCATTCTTGATTTTGGAGGAACTTGGGAGGAGCATCTTCCTTTAGTGGAATTCGCTTATAATAAAAGTTTTCAAGCAAGCATTGGGATGGCACCTTTTGAAGCTCTTTATGGAAGACCTTGCAAGTCGCCTTCGTGTTGGTTGGAGTTTACAGAAAGGTTGCTACTTGGTCCCGACATGATTAGAGAGACGTCAGAAAAGATTGATTTAATTAGAAGGAGAATGAAGACGGCTCAAGATAGGCAGAAATCTTATGCAGATAAGCGGAGAAGGGATATTGAGTTTGAGGTAGGAGACTTGGTTTTCATTATGGTATCTCCACTAAGAAAGGCGGTAAGATTTAAATCAAGTGGGAAACTAGCTCCCAGATTCGTAGGACCGTTCCCCATTGTGGAAAGGGTAGGGAAGATGGCGTATCAGATAAAGCTACCAGAGAGGCTCGCAGGAGTTCATGATGTTTTTCATGTCTCGCACTTGAGGAAGTGCTTACATGATTCAGCAGAAGTAGTGGAACCTAGTCAATTTTAGGAAGTTGAAGAGGAGAGAGAAGCATCAATTTGTCGCATTCCTACCAAGATCGTTGGGCGTGATATCAAGAAGCTTAGGAATAAGGAAGTACCTTTGGTTAAGGTGCAGTGGGAAGATAGTATTGAGGACGCTACGTGGGAGGTTGAAGAGAAAATACGTACCTCTTTTCAGTTTCTTTTCAATGGTACGTTTTGAATTTCCTATTTCCATCTTTAGTTTTTAATAAGTTCTTTCCTTTAGTATCTTTTGAGAGGGTATCTTAGGATTTAACCTATGGATGGTAGGACTGAATGTAAACATGTTACTAGAACATGTTATGTATGATGGACGCTAGTGGTTGCAAGTGTTTGCTAGCGGATGCTAATGGACGCATATATATACACTAGGCACTATTATCTCTTAGGGATCAGCCTAACTAGGTCACTAAAGCATATGCATATGGATGTGTGCGCATTTGCATTTTAATTTATTTCCATGGTTGCTATACATGAATGATTAGCATATGACTGTTGCATTTGGATGATGATTGTAGCATGCATATAGAACTATCAGTTGCCATTAGGGAATTTGCATTCATTTGGATACATGGCACGGACATGATTGCATAAAAAGGAGGTCGACTGAATCAGTAGACCGCCTAATCTTTTGCATTAGTTAGGGACATTGACACTACACTATTTGCATATATATATATATATATCATAAATTGCATTATAAAACTTAAGGACAATGGATGTAATGGGTGGTAGTTGAGTATATGGTTGTAGAATTTGGATGAAAATATTTATTTCATTCTTTTGACCTTCGAGATTCCGGGGACGAAATCCTTTAAGGAAGGGAGAATGTAACAACCCAAAATTTAAGCTATAATAATTAATTAATGAATTATTTAAATAATAAAATAAGTTTGTGAAATTATCAGAATCGAGCTAGTGGAGTTGCACCAATGTGTCCATGGCGATTTTCTGATCAATTTCCATATATAGTTTGTCAAAATCCGAGCTAAAACAAAGAAGATACGAAATAAACAAGAAACGGAATATATATATATATATATTTGGAAATGGGTAAGAGCTTTATTTAGGCAATTCCAGCCTAGACCGTTTCGCCCAAGACTTGGCCCAAGACAACATACATACAAAAGACACTTAACTGACAGAACTACATTATACTTCTCACTTTCCAGAATTACACCGAAACTCCTTTTCCTTCCTCATTCGAACTGACGAAATTCATGGCAGCTAGGACGAGTAGCTCGTACTTGGGATTTCTACCGATGGACAACGCAGATCCATTCCTTCAGTTTAAGTTGCACCTCATCCCAACTTGGTAAGTGTCCAGTTTTTTATTCTTCTTTGAACCAAATGCATGTTGCCTTCCGCTAGTTTACTGACCTCTAAATGGTTTCTTTGCTTGTTTTGAAACACGCAGCGGTTCCTCTCTTTCCACACGCTCCATACAGCTACAGTGATGGCAATATTACTCAATTTGGCTTCCAGATCTTTGCAGTGGCCTCTCTGAATCAGGTAATTGACTTCTTCTTCTAAGATAATTGATTGAGATGATGAGTTAATTAACCTTTTTCATGATTTCCACACCTCTTTCGAGAAACCGCAGGCAAAAAAAAGATGTTCATGTGTTTCCGCCTCTTGATTGCATAGTACACAAACTGTATCTCTTATTATTCCCCATTTGGATAGCCTATCTCTTGTGGGTAGTCTTTTGAGTATATTTTTGTAAGTTGTAAAGGCCATCTTTGGATTGTTGACACGATTCCAAATAATTTTGCTCCATAATACTTTATTGTCTTTGTGTCTGATCTCACTCCACGTAGATTTAGTAGAAAATTCGCTACTAGTAGGCTTCCACACCCAGATGTCATTCTCTCTCCCACTGAAAATTAGCATAAACTGAAATTTTTGCTTAATAACTTGACTCATTGGAATTGAAGAGCAGTTCCAGTCATTGTTGTTAATCACTTCTAGCACTTTTTTGTCTGGACAACCAAAATCATAGAAAGTATTAAGCCCTAAAATATCAATCAAGGATTCACCTTAAATCCAAGGGTCTCTCCACAAATCAGTCTCCCTTCCTGTAGCTATTTCACGAGTGCAACAAGAGGCTAATGTGCTTCTTATTCTCAAAATTGCTTTCCAATTAGTTGATGCATTGTTGTCAATAGGCATTTGCCAGAAATTGCCTTTGATATACCTTTGTCTCATCCATCTCCCCCATAGACCCCTACCCTTGATAATTCTCCAAGCTTGTTTCAGGGTGTAGACCAGCCTCATTTCTTTAAGTCTTCTAAGACCCACTCCTCCTTCCTCCTTAGGTCTGCATAATTTCTCAAATTTAATTTTGTGAAGTCCACCTTTCCATATAAAGTCTGCACAAACTTTTTCTATTTTCTGTATGGAAGCATCAGGCAATTGGAAAGTTTGTAACTAGAAGTTGACTTTGGAGAGGATAACCGTGTGCACTAGTTCAATTCTGCCAGCTAGGGATAAGAGTCTGGAGCTCCAACCCTGTAATCTATCCTTAATAGGGGAAATCAATACTGCACATTCTCTGTCAGTAATCTTATTGGAGGAAAGAGGAACACCTAAATATTTTACAAGGAGTACGCCTTCTTTCACATTTAAGGTGTCCAAAATTTCATTCCTCCTGTTGCATGTTTTGTTAAAGTAACATTTGGTTTTTTGCTCATTCACTTTAAGACCAGTATATCTCTCTAGATTAAGAAATGTCTTTAACCACTTTAGCTGATGTATAGTTAGATTTTATACAGATGAGCAAGTCATCTGCGTAGAGTAAGCGACTCACAATAGGTTGGAAGTTATAAATAGGCTGAATTAGCTTGTGGTGTATTGCTAGCTCCATTTGTAGCGAACAATATTCCATGGCAACTGCAAACAAGTAAGGGGAAAGAGGATCACCCTGCCTGATGCCTCTATTGGAGCCCATAAAACCTTTTGGTATTCCATTGATCATGATAGAAAAGGTAGGTGTAGAAATACATTCTTTTATAATATTCACAAACTTTGTTGGGAACCCCGTAGAAATAAGCATATGGATGATAAATTGCCTATTGATTTTGTCATATGCTTTGTGGGGGTCCACCTTAAGACAGAATTTGTCAAAACCTGGTATATTGAAGTTTCTAATTAGTTCATGTGCCATAAGAGAATTTTCAAAAATGCTTCTGCCTTTGATGAATGCACTTTGACATTCTGAGATGAGATCTGGTAAAATGAGCTTCATTCTATTACATAAGATCTTGCTTAGTATTTTGTAGATCACATTGCAGCAAGCAATAGGTCGGTAGTCTTCAATTTTTGATGGGTTGTCCTTTTTAGGAATAAGGCAAATGAAGGTGTGATTGATTTCTTTTACAAATTTACCACTTTGGAAAATGTCTTGGATTGCTGATTTGATAATTTCTTTCAGGTCAGCCCAATGAACGAAGAATTTGAATCCGAGACCATCTGGCCCTGGGCTGGAATCAATATGGATGCATTGCAAGGAATCCCAAACCTCTTCTTCAGTGATCTGCCTGGACAGCATTCGTCGGCCTTTGGAGTTTACCAGCCTTTTGCATTGAATGTCTGGTAAGTTAGTGTTGACTTCTCCATTAAACATATCACTGTAGTATTTAATTGCTTGACCCTCTATATCTGCAGTATAGATTAGTGCATTTCCATCCTGATCAATAAGGTGAAAGTTATTATTAGTATTGCTTTGAATTGCCATTTTAGTATAGAAGAATTTAGTGCACTCATCCCCTTCAGTAATCCATTTTTCCTTGGCTTTTTGCTTAAGCTCTGTAGCTTTTATTCTAAGAGCCTCTTTTAGGTTGCCCTGAGTTTGGTAATACTGTTTCCAAGTGTCATCAGTAGCATCACCTTTATCTATCATTAACAATAGATCCTCGCATTGTTTTTGTAGAGTAGAGATTTGGTCTCCTTCTTTAACGCTTCTTCTATTCCACTCTTTTAATTTATTCTTAGCAATCTTGAGAGTCTGTACTAATTTGTAGCATTGAGTGCCCTCCTTCAGAAGAATATTACTGATGTGAATGGCCTCATTATATCCTTATATTTCATGCCAGTGATTGGAGTACCTAAATGGTTTGCCTTTCTCAGTCTGATTTTTTTCCATTAGATTTACAAGTATAAGGCAGTGATCACTAGTGGAGGGAGGAAGTATATTAATTCTAATATTAGAAAATATGTTAATGCAGTTCACATTAACAAGTGCTCTGTCAAGCTTCCAGGATATTTTCTTACATTCCCCGCTTCTCCATGTGAATTTCAGGCCACAGTGGATGGGTTCGAGCAGCCCAGCTCCTACGATGCAGTTGTTAAATTCTTCAAGTTGGGTTACTCTCATGGTAAGACCCCCTTTTTTCTCTTCTCCCCAAAGCACTGAGTTGAAGTCCCCCATGACAATCCAGGAATCGTTGACATTTTTACCAATGTTTGTAATGACTTTCCAAAGATGAGTGCGATGAGAGGCCACGTTGCTGGCAAAAACACAGCTTAAAATTAGTTTAAGTCCTCCCATAATGGTAGCACTTACAATAACTTGTTAGTCATCCTTAACTAGGAGATTGAAATTCCAAATTTTGTTATTCCATAAGAGAAGAATTCGGCCTTTACCTCCAACATCATTGATGATGTTGTAGTTCCATTCATTACCTAGTGAGTTGGTAAAGAAGTTTAAGTTATCGGTGCTAAATTAATTTTCTAGAATACTCAAAATAGAAGGAGAATGAATTCTCCTAAGATTTAAGAGGTCTAAACGTCTAGTGTCATTGTTTAGACCTCTTACATTCCAACTAATTATAGACATTTCGACAGGGGATGCCGACTCCTCAATTTCATAGGAGACAACTCACGACTTATGCTCGCATTGCCTTTAGTCTCTATTTTCTTAAATTGACTTGACTAATCTTGATTGGGCTTTGTGAATTTGTTTATGCTACTATCTTCAGTTTCAGAATCTGAGTCAAGTTTATCCAGTACAACATTATTAATTTCACTCTCTTCTTTTGATGTTACAGATGTATTCTTTGATGTACTCTCAGCTAGGCTATGGACCGATTCGGTATCCTCTTTCTCCTTACCCTGTGTTTGGACAGCAGCCAAGTCTTCATCCTCTAGGACAACATTTCTTTCCTTTTGGTCATTAGACTTTGTACCTATTTTTTATGTGTTTATATTTATGTCAACAGCGCTAGACTCAGACTGTGCCTTATTTTGTTGTTGTAAATGAATAGTCTAACTAGCCTCAGTTGTAATTTTTTGCCTCCATATTTGTTTGATGGAGGGGGACACATTCTCACATTGGTCCAAGGAGTGACCAAAGCACTTGAGGTTGTTGCAAATAGGTGGGATATGCTCATATTCTACCTCCTGTATGTAAATGTTTCCATTTCTATCTTTAGCGCTCACCTGTTTTTTAATAGTGTCACTTGCTTTGATTTCTACAAGGACTCTAGCATACTTTAGTCTTTTGACATGTCTAGTATAGTCATCCATAGCAAGGGGATTGCCAATTAGACTAGCAATTTTACTAATTCCGCATGCATTCCATAGAGATAAGTCTAGATTCATCAATTTAACCCAGACTGGATGTGATTCTAGCATGTCTCTCTCAAGTCTTAGGTTTGGTTCCTGTTTTTTTGGTAAAAATAAGTTTACTGTCAATAAACCAATACACGTGTTGCCAGCTATCGCATCAACCTATGATCTAATACCTTTCCTGAATTCCGGTTTCTTAGGGTTAGGTCCCACCTATGCTCGATTTGGAACCCTAGATTGTTGCTGCAGACGATCCCTGATTTGATTCTTCCCTTTATTTTTGTACCTTACCTCTTGCCATCCCGAGTCATCAGCCTCATTTTCCACGGAGATAGGTTCGATTCTAGGGTTTTCTGCAGTTGCCATGTCCACCATTATATATATATATATATAGTCAGATCGGCCTTAGGATCGATCTCACCATTGCTAGGTTGACCTCTAACATGCCTGGGTTGACACCAAGGTCGACCCGCCCCTATATTTGGACGACAGTTCGTCCAGCTTCGTATATGACCTGTTTTTCAACTTCTCTCCAATCCTGTGCGTTCGTGCTTCCATCCGACGATTCCCAGCAAGCCTATGATGTGGTTGCACCAGATTTAATCTTCAAATCCAACGGTCTGAGATCCCTAAACCATACTATAAATAAGATCCTAGGCCTAGCTATTTTTCTCATTCAGATTTTCTCCTATTTTCATTGCCTAAGGCTGGATCCTAAATAGAATATTTTTCTAAAGAGAAGATCTTTTCGATAAAAATATCTACGCTCTAGAAGTGGATCAAGGAAGACCAAGGAATAGAGCTAAGGACCACATGTGAGTGTTTAGTAATTATTTTAGATTTTTAAGTAATTTAAAATAATAGGGTTCTCAATAGTTGTAGTTTTTCTGCAATTTGAGACAATTTTTATATAAGTTATTTACAGTTAATTTTTAAAGTTCTTTTCAGTCTATTTTATTTAGCTATTTTATTCAGTTATTTATAGTTATTTACATTTATTTACATCTATTTTACGTTAGAATTCAACATGTAAATGTTAGTTCCTTTTTATTCCTTTTTACGCGAATAAAATAATAAAAAGAGAATAATTCGCAAATATGGATTAAATATAATTTAACATTAAATTTACAGAAATTAGATGTAAAATAAGAAAAACTGTAATAAAAAGAAGATAGACTGAAATAGACAAATTTGAGACATTTGCAAGCATGTTTATAACTAGTGGTTATAACTAAAAAGATAAAACAGAAGAGTAACAATTATAACGTAGGTTATAATCAAGCAGAAAGAACAGAAAGACTTATTTTAAAACTTTGACTAAGTTAATAAGCAAATTATAACATAGGTTATAATTAGAAATAATAGAAAAGGCTTCTTTTAAGACTTATAATTAAGTTAATAAGCAAATATAGTAGAGATAACAGAAAAGGATTATTTTAAAGACTTTGATTAAGTTAATAAGGAAATAGAGCAGAAATAACAGAAGAGGCTTATTTTAAGAACTTACACTAAGTTAATAAGCAAGAACAGAAATAGGGCCCGTACCAACAACATTCCCTTTTAGACTAGGACTGATGGTCTCACAACATATTAGGTGAGGCTGGGCAGGACCCTTTCAGACTAGGACTGATGGTCTCACAATAGTTAGGTGAGGTTGGGACACAGGGTAAATAAGTGGCCAATAGATAGAAGCTTAAATTGGGGGATTTGGTTAGGGGCGCAACTAGATTTTGTTTGTTAGTTCCCTTTCCAACAACATTCCCTTTCAGACTAGTACTGATGGTCTCACAAAACACTTAGATGAGGCTGGGTAGGACCCTTTCAGACTCGGACTGATGGTCTCACAATAGTTAGGTGAGGCTGGGACATAGGGTAAATAAGTGGCCAATAGATAGAAGCTCAAATCGGGGGATTTCGGTAAGGGGCGTAACTAGATTTTTTTTGTTAGGACCCGTACCAATAACATTCCCTTTCAGACTAATACTGATGGTCTCACAAAATACTTAGGTGAGGCTGGGCATGACCCTTTCAGGCTAGGACCGATGGTCTCACAACAGATTAGGTGAGGCTGGGCATGCTTATGCTGACAGGGTAAGTAAGAGGTCGCAAGAGGGGGGCGATAGTGAGTGTGTACCAACGGTGACCGAGCGTGCGACATCGATTAGGCTTGTAATTCGTTACCGCGTTCCAAGCGCTAAACAGGTTCTTTTGGTGTGGGACCCACATGATGGGACTAGCTTGTAGTGGCACAACAGAGATAGAAGGCCGATCAACGAGTAGAATTAGGATTTCAGCCTAATTAAAATAGGATTAGGATGCCTAATCAAAGCAGTAATCTGAGACAAGTGCAAACAATCACAATCAAAGCAATCAGTCAAACAAAATCAGTTTTTATCCCAGTTTTATCTTTTCAGTATTTCTTTTCATACTAGAACTATTGCTAAGTCTATTATCTTTACCTTGCTTAAAAATGCTAGTAATTACTTCCACTCACCAGACTTATAGTCTGACCCACTCCTCTATTTCCCTTTTCCCCCATAGGCCAGCAGAGGCAAGGACTATAGATTCAGATTTCTTGGAGATTCAGTTGCGGAGTTTTTCTTCATGTATTCTTCTGCTTTTCAGTTTTCTTTTCATTTGGCTTTTGATGTATTAGTACTTATGAGAGGGTTGATTATTTTTATTGTACTTTGATTTTATGAGACCGGGATCTATTTTTCATAAGACATGTGTATTTGGTATTTGAGACATGTGATGTTTTTCAGACTTATTTTATGAAGTATTTTAAATGTTTCCGCTGTTATTTTGTGAATCTTAGTCTCTGTGATGCTTTAGCTATACCTATAATGCACCATATCCTTTAGTGTGTCCTTTTTGGGTATACTAAGGGGTGTGGGGTGTTTCATTATCTATCCTCTCATCACTGAAGCTTACCTTTTCACTCAACTTCAAAATAAATTTTTACCTTTTCACTCCTGTTGTATTATGAAGCCTACCTACATGTTGGCATATATTGGACATAAGTGAACGACTCAGCTTTTTCAATTAAGCTTACCCATCTGCATTAGTTACAAATCATCATGCCGACACCTACATTTCTACAGTGCTCATTACATAGTTCATTCAGACAAAGATCATTACGTAGTTCTCTTTCTGCAACTTGACTGCTTACGTGCAACATACATTCTTATAGGCAATCGCCAAGAGACATCATGGATACACAACATTAAACTCTATTATTTTCAACATAACAATTATATACCTTATGGTGACATTTCAAAGTGGGATAAGCCCATGACATTTATATGGACTGTGCAGTAGCAACTACAAGGCATATACACTTCTGTTGTTTCCCTTGACATTTATAGATAGACCATGCAATAACAACTCCATGACAACATCAACATTACTTGCCTTTGGCCACGTATTGAACTTTGTTTCCTTCCTTGAGAGTTCCAAACCTGAGATTCAAATCCTTATGTATAATAATTTCTAGTATCTACACATTTCTCATTCTCTTTCTTGAAAGATAACAAATTTTCTATTATAACATGCTAACTTTGCGAGGTTAATTCCTGTTTCCAAAAGAAAGTAGACTATATCTACATGGGTTATATGGAAGTAAAATAAAGTGCAATAGAATTCTAGAAGATTGTAATCATAGGTAACATAGGAGAGGCTTACCATAACTCTTAGGCTGTTTCTATATGAGCACTTAAGTCCATAAGTAAAATCATATAGTCCTTTTAACAAAAATCTTATACTATAAAGCAAAATCTTGTTCAGGCTCAATCAAAGTAAAGCTTTTTCTGAAGTTACAAAAGTATCCCTCCTTTATATCTACGTCATGATTTTAGAAACTGTCTAGGCAAGGTAGTTATGTCATTTCACTATTGTTACAAGAACAGCGTGGAAAACTAAATATACAATGGACTGGACATTACTAATGTTGAAATGTGAGAGTATTGATTACTTTTGTAATTTTTATTAAAATATTGATGAATTTCACAGCTACAACATAAGTAATTTATATCTCGATTAATGATAATTTAATATTTGGAACCATTGGTACAATTGTTTTTGCAAAGCTAAAAATATCAAATTTATATAGTTAAGAAGATTGGCAAAAATCTATAGTTAAAGTATATTCATTACTTAGATGTAAGTTAATTAAATAAAATAAAATAAACCTTAGGTACATAATAAATAAATTTGTCATTGTCAAAATGAAATTATAATCTTTAAAAGTTATAATACATATTTTGCATATTTTTGGATAAGCAAGCTCTAATATCTTCACTTATTCTGCAAAACACTGTATTTTGAGTTTGTTTTGTTTCAAAATATGAACATTTTGCCTGCATTATGTTCTAGGATCAGAAAAGAAAAGCAATCAAAAAAGAAACTGATGTACAAACAATAGTTTTGGAACCTGACATGTAAATCATTTAAATAATAAGAAATGATGTTTGTTATATATACTTAAAGTACAATTATATTCACTTAAAGTAAATCATTTAAATAATAAAAATCGGTGCAGCAATGTGTGTGAACAAAAGATATAGATATTTTGCTACACTCGCATGTTTGAGAGAATAGAGCCCATAGTAGCAACTTTATGTTCACTTAAAGTAAAAAATGTTCATTCTCTCATGTCTTTAAAGTGGTATTAGCGCACATGGACACACAGCCATAATACACCTCTCTTTGTGTTAACACGCCTTTTGGCGAGGCCGTATACAGGCGGATTTAACTCAAACGATTGCTCAATTATCGAGGCTGGAATATTATGATTTTGATTCGAATGGATGGACGGACGATCAATTATGAATAGTAAACATGAATATGTAGTCAAGATTCGGCATTGTCGATGGGTGAGCGACGCGGAATACTTGGGATATGGATTTTGGCAAGAGATGGGTTGGTTGGAGTTTGCTTCGAGTCACCTTTGGGTTTACTTCAGGTTTTCAGGAGGCTTACTTTGAGTTAGAGGAATGGTTGCTTCGGGTCAGAGTTCATTGCTTGGGATCGGCATACTTGAATGAGGGGTCGGCATTCACTTCGGGTCGGCATGGATGGATCTTCAGGTCGACATACTAGAAGCACCTGGTCGGCATTGAGTAAAATGGATCGGGTCGGCATTAAGAAGGCTTCGGGTTGGCACTCTTCTGGCTTTGGGTCAGCAGTCATCCTTGGGTCGGCATTAGAGGATGTGAGGGATCGGCATTGTTAGCTTACTTCGAGTCGGCTATGGCTATTCTTCGGGTCGGCTATGGGAAATTGGGATCGACAATACGATTTTGGGGTCGGTTGTGTTCTACTTCGGGTCATACATGGCTAGCTTTGGGTCACTGGTATGTTTGCTTCGAGTCATCACTAGGGGAATTTCAGGTCGGCATGTTAACTACTTGAGGTCGACAGGGATGAGTGATATGGTCTCGACCATGGTCTTAGTGGGCCCAAGTAAGTCAGGAAGCCCGGTAACCGGGGTTTTGTCTATAAATACAGCAGGCAGGGCTTCAAAAAAGGGATTCTCATTCTGCTCTTCTTCAACTTCTTCTACAAAAAGCTACTCCGCCATTTTTGTTTCGAAAACTCCGGATTGTAAGGATTTAGTATAAATAAAAAAGGAAATTTCTGGAGTGGACGTAGGCTGTAGTCAGCCGAACCACTATAAATCTCGTCTTTATTCACTGCTTTCATTTTAATTTTTGTTATTCTTCATATTATTTCCACTACATATACTCTATCTATGATCTGTGACTAGATATTGGTGCTTTCATTTGCGATTGGGTGTTTGTGACCATTTTTGGCACAAACACTTTGAAAACAGCTTACACTCAAGCACAACTAAAGATAAGTTTTAAAACAAAAACTATTTTAATGTCACATAACTAATTCTATCATACAAAATAATTATAATAGTTATGGCTTAAAAGATTTTCATTGCAATAAATTACTTACTTCAAGATCTCAACGTATGCATAAGTAGATGTAAAGTGTACTATATGTGTATAAGGTGTAAATAACAATGAAGATGACAATGATCATTATGTAACACATCTATAATAATCTAAAAAATTAGTGTTTCAATTCAAATATAGTCTTTTAACAACATGCCAGTGTTCAATGAAGAAAAAAAATGGACTAGCTTGGTAACTCATAATTAAAAGAAGTCATTCATCGATTCTTGAAAACATGTTCATGAAATAAACTATCAAAATTATAGCTTGGATATCGGATGACATGACAAAATAATTTAATATCAAAACTATGAATAGTTATGGCTATTTAATCGTAAATGATAGTTTGATCTCATAATACAAAACAAATTAAGTAGTTCTTTCGAGCAGTATAATCTATTGTTTTTATTTACCAAATTAAGTAATAATAAGCCCAAAAATGGATGAGTTATTTTTCCAGTTAATAATGTAAGAGAATATTACAAAAACCATGTGCTTATACTTTTCCATTTTCTTCTACTAGCTTATGAATCTGAAAAAATTGAATTTCAGTAAGTACAATTACTGAGTAGTATACAAATGTTGCAATAAAGCACATGCAAATGCAAGGACCAGTTGTTCTTATGTTAATACAATATCCTTTTAAGATATATAAGTAAACCATAACATTAATATATACCGAACCAATAATATAAGTTGTAATATAAGAGTTTAGTTAGAGAGTAATACATACCTGAATCACCCAATTGTTTTTTGTACAACAATAGTTGTGCAATACTTTTAGCCAATTCATCAAACAGTTAGAGTGCAATATCTAAAACCACCATTATAAGAGTGCAGGCAGACACCATAAAAAAGAAAAAATATGCATAAAACGAATAATTGTTCAAAGTTCTAACAATCTACCATTGGTGAACTATGAAACATCAGATTTAGTAAAATCATTTATCTACCTTTAATTCACTCAAAACCTAATTTATATGCCACAACCATCATGCCCCTCTGCCAATATCCAATTTCGATCGACTGCACAATAACTGAGCCATCTAGTTTTAGAGAATAACAATAAACATATAACTTGTTCCAGGAAACTCAAGTGGAACACAATTTTGACCTTATTTTTATAGAGCTGGAGCACATGGAACACATTCTTCTTATTATTTTATCCAGCTTCGATTGATTCTCTAATTATGTTTAGTGATTTAGCAACATGGGTAAGAGGATTTGGTGGAAACTTTAGAAAGATGCAGGTGATAACATGACAATTATGAACATGCATGGAAGAAGGAACTAAAAGAAGTATTATAATAATGGATGGGAACGTGTGATAACTAACCTCTGCTATTTTTTCAAATGCCAAAAACCCATTTTTATAAGGTTGGCAATGTTAAATGGAAGGGGTATTTTTGGTAATACCAAAAAGGCTTCACTTTGACTCTTTGACCAAAGTATTTGCTTTATATATAAGATAGACACAAAAATGCATTTACTAATTCAATTTAAATTTGTTTAGCAATTAAAACATATGTGTATATATTTTGTAAATGAAAATTGTGCAACATTTTATAAAATATTAACATAAAATTTTACTTTGGGAAATAATTTTATTTTGACTTTTTATTAATTTTCATACAATTTTTATTAATTAGTAAATGTTTTAAAAATTAATAAAAAAAATTATAAGCCGGGAGAATTATTGTTGTTGCATATTTATATACAAAATTTATTATTATTATTATTATTTATATTAATGTATACGTATATAATTATTTATTTGTATATATATATATATTATACTTGGGAAAATAATTTATAACTTTCTGTATGGATTATATATATGTATTATATAAGTTTAAATTTATTCTATAAATTTATATTTAAAATAATTTGTAATTTAATTATAATAAACACATATAAGGATATATATATAATTTTATATATGTTTTTTTATAAATTATTTGAAATTCATATTTCATAGTGCATATATATGCATATATGTTATTTTATACAATATTGATACACATATACATACATTTAAATCATACACTTATATACAAGAGGGGCTATGTAACAACCTTACCTTCTATGTCGTAAAAATAAATAAAATTTAATTAAATAGAAATATTCAAATTCGATTTTGATAATTATTATTTTGGAAATAATTTTTTACTAAATTGAAGTCAATTTAATAAAATATTTTGTTTTAAATAAATTGAATTAAATTAATAAATTCTTTTTGGATAATTTATTGAATTAAATAAAATGTTTTAAATTGAATATAAAATATTTTTAAATGTAAATTTTATTTTTTATGATTGAAATAGTTGAAAAAATATAAGTAAACAAATATTGGATTGAGGGAAATTGTATAGTTATCGAGATACATCTTGTAAAATGAAGTATAAATTAATATATTAGATTGAAATTTATTCCAAGGATAAAAATTCAAATTTAAATGTGAAGCAAATCAACTAAAATTTAAATTGAATTTAAACTAAGACCCAAAGCAATTTACCTAGGCCCAAGCCTATTTAAATTTCTTTTTTCTAGAATACTCTTCTTTCTTCCTACTTATCAAATCGAGCCCATGCCCAAACTCATATCCCCCATTCATTTTCCACCTTAATTCATAAAAAACCAGAAAATCGTGACAAAGAAGAAATAAAATATCATGTATGAATCATGAACAAGAACGTGAAAGCATTCGCTTTTTCTATCGACTGACAAGGAGGAAGGGGCTATGACTTAGGGGAGGGGGCGACACTCGGTTAGGGTCGCGACAAGGGGTCGTGACTTGGTCATGCATGCAATTCGATACGACGTGATTAGTATAGCCCACGATCGAAGCTATGTTATGACTTGGTGAGGCATGCACAGTTGCGTGTGAGTTTGGGTTAGGGAAGTATTCGTGCGGGTTAGAGGAGCGGCTTCGCGGTCTCTTGACGTCGATGTGGATTGCTGACGAAATGGATTGTCTGCAGCAGAGTGGAAGCTAGTGTGTTATGTGATGTAGTGTAAGTAGCTTGATAGAGGCAGCTGCAACATGGTGTTGATGGTAGTTCTGGTGGACAGTTTTGGGGTTAAGCTACTGGTGCAGAGGAACATTCTTCGAGGTTCGGCACATAATTTATAATTAATAACTCATAACTTAATTTATGTTTGATTGAAATTCATTCCATGGGATAAAATTAAAATTTAAATGTGAAGGAAATCAACTAAAATTTAAATTGAATCTAAATTAAGACCCAAAGCAATTAACGTAGGCCTAAGCCTATTTAAATTCCTCTCTTTCTTTTTCTAGAATACTAATCCGTAATGACCCACCTTTTTGACCTCTAAATGTCGACACTAATACATCCATGGTATTCATGTGCCGAGCACCCAAGTGCCGGAAAGACGAATTGTTTGGGTAAAAATAAAAATAAATAGAACGAGGAAGAAAGAACACAATATCAAAATTTCATAATGGAACGATCGTATATAATATCAAAAGATAGTATAAACTGTCATCCTAAGTTACAAAGGTTTTCAGGGTTATAATAACCAACCTGGACAGCTATAACAACCTGTCACACAAAATAATGCAGCAGAAATAAATACTACGATAGGTAGAACTCCAACTCTTCTGCAGAAGTTCCAAAACATCCACGGCTAAATCTGGAAACATACACGGGGCTGACCCAAGCATTATAAGAAAATAACACCCAGATCAGTTTGGTAAACCAACGTGAGAAAATTCAAGAAATATAAGTGAATATGTAACGGTAACCATTGAGACCGTACGGATTCCCATAACAATTTTTCCTCAAAGAAACCAACCATTCATCAGGTTTAATATATAGTGATATGATAGATAACATCTAGGGTGTAGCACATAAGTCATATCAAATGGTTGCTGTGTGAATGCCACAACAATTATAGGTATACAATAAATACCGCTAAGGTGCGTTTGCATAATGGATTTTACGTGGAGATCTCCTCGGGTCTAGCCGAATCCAAACTCCACGATAAGGATCAGAAACTACCTTCCGAGCAACATATATCTCTAGATGGGATATTCTCTAAGGTAAACATAACTGGACCACCCTCGATGTGTGATCCGAGCCATAACAACTCTCGATATCAACAAACCAATAAGCATCTCTAGACATGGAGTTGATATACCCTTGAGGTTGCTAAACCCCCCTGGCTATGTCCCTTGTCTGTTTTCTGTCATTTTCCCAATGTCGAGCCTACGTTCGGCATCTCTTACTCGAGTCTTCATCACTCGAACATAACATGAATGCCCAAATGGATTCCTTCATCTAGAATAGATCATGAATCACTACATAGATTTGAGCATCTCGAACAAATCTTGAACCTCCACATAGGTTCCCCGCATAAGTCCTCTGACGAATGCTAATGGTGTCCTCTCTCTTGGAGTACTCCTCAAGATAGACAGTCCCATACAATAACATTGTTCAAAATGTTAACACTGACCTTTCCCTTGGACTTAACCTTAGGATAGTCAGTTCAACCTTATAACATTCCCCTTCATAACCACTTCCAAAACATAGATCACGTATATGGTTTTGAAGTGGTTTCAGGTTCGAGTCATCTCATATAAGTACACTCTTCCCACTTACTTGGCTCTCCAAAACCAATCGATTATTTTTTGGTAACTCAATTCCGGTTCTCTCAGAAGTAAGGAAAAGCCAAAGACGTTTCATACCAATACTCCTCCCCGGGGTTCTTATTGGTATGAGATCGCGAAGCCTTTCGATAACTCCTTAAGTCATATTTGGTCAATTGGATAGCCGACTAATCGACTATTTGGTACAAGATAGATGTTTGTAAATGGAAACCAAGTCTAGGTTTCTTTCCATAAACAAATACACACAAAACTCTATCATCATCCAAAACACAATTAAACCACACAATGTATGATTAAGTTACTTAAGTAACTCCTAATCTCTTCCATTTAATTAATCCTTTTATTAATTAAAACTCCTTTATTGGTAAACTTCATTTAACTAATAAACTTCTACCTTTTCTATCTTTTTCCAAAAGATTCCTTTACTTATTATTTCGTTCAAAATATCCATTTTAAGGATCTATGTAATTTCACAAATCCATTCAAAAGGTTTAAGATGAATGTTACTTATACATTATCACTGCAAACCCAAAACCATTTCGCTTTTGCTTATCTTTAAATTATTCTTTTAAGGATCTATTTATATCCCTAAGT
Source organism: Allium fistulosum (assembly GCA_030737815.1). Taxonomy (NCBI): domain Eukaryota; kingdom Viridiplantae; phylum Streptophyta; class Magnoliopsida; order Asparagales; family Amaryllidaceae; genus Allium; species Allium fistulosum. Next base: position 821,851,943 of record CM060908.1, on the reverse strand, counting down.
ATAATCGAAAAGGGTTAGATTCGAATGCGATTAACACATTATCACAACAAACCTAAGTCATTTTCGTGCTTGTTACTATCTTTACAAACATTTATTTTAAAGATCTAAGTTCATATTCAGTCAAGTTCAATATGGACTAGTTAACTATCAAGTTCTAAAGACGATTGCTTATACAAATCATGATTCGTACGCTTAACTCGTTTTTGACATTCCAACTTAACTATTCCTCGCCTAAGAGCGAATCCAGGTAAGTTTAGGCACTGGTTGCTCCAAGCCTTGCCTAGACACTTCAGTCTTGAATCTCACAAATAGATAAGTCTACCTCATCGGCTTTAGTGTTAAGTATAGTATTAATGATTTCCATAAACAATAAGAAATCAACTCGATTAATACGTTTCCAACATTTTCCACTTACCTATTCCTCGGTTAAGAGGGAAGCTCGGTAGGTTAGAGCTCTATTGCTCCATCCCTACTCGACGTCAATCTTAACTCTCATAAATAGGTAAGATTACTTCGTCGGATTAACAGTGTTAAGTATAATCAATTACTTTTCAAATAAGTAATTAAATAATTATCCAATATTTGGCCATTAAGCAATTATTAACCCCTTTCTAATCCTTTGTTTTATAATTTAAAACAATTTAAAACGTAAGATATTTGCATAAGATATTTCCAAGATATTTATGAAAGATATTTTCCAAGATATTTATATAAGATATTTCCAAGATATTTATATAAGATATGTTTACTTCAAAATACTTATAATAGGTTTCAAAACATTCATACAAAATACTACTTAAAAATAATCATTTTGTAATTTTAAAACGTAGAAAACCGTGTTTCCATAAAACCCTCTTCTCATATAAATTCATAACTAATTCTTAAAAATTCATAAAAACCTCAAATCACTTTTAAAGTACTCTAATATATGTTAGAAAGGATACCAAAAGGATTGAAGTGAAATAGTTGAATTTAAGTCAAATTTAACCATTTTAAAACCTCAAGAAAAAGACTGCGTTTAATAAATGCTATAAAAAAGTGTCGTGATGGTTTAAAAAGGTTTTAAAACAATTCTGGTTAAAAATAGTTTCTACAGCAGTCCATAAGTGCTATGAAAAGTTCTGTAACACTTAAAAGGCATTTCAGGGCTAAATGTAGATTTTAGTTCAAAACAGAAGCTACAACAGTTCAGAATTGCTAAAAAACAGCCTCAGTTTTACTACAGCGCTTTATAACTGCTGTTGAAAGTTTTGTGACGTGAATAATGAATTTCCATGTTTTTATACTTCAATGTTTGATCGTTGAAGTTGTTAACAAACCTTTTAGCATCCAATCTATTTACACAAACTAGTATACATATAATACATCATATCCAAGGTGAGAAACCCTTAAGGATCTCTCTATAAAATTGTACAAAAATTCCATAAGTTAGCTATTTCGAAGTGTTTTCATAGCGGCCTTTTCGCTATAAAACCGCTTCTTTTTAACTCCATTCGAGCCCGTTCCCTACTAAACCATATGTGCTTTGGTTTCCAAGGTCTAGTCACATGTCATACAAGTCCACTCGAAGTTCGTTCAAGTCCATGTACATGGATCACATATGTCACTTACTTTTAAAGTAAGAAGTTACAACCATTATTTTCAACATAAGTTAACAGCAATTCAAACAACATTCCCACAATCAATCACAACATATATGTGTAATATTTTTCATTTAAAATGAAGTTTTAGCTCACTTTTAATCCAACCAAACCAAGATCCAAGAACCAAAGCCTAACCCTACTTGCAAAGACCTCATTCCTTCCTCTTTTCCTTGCTTTCACCTTGCTCATTTGCCTTCCCAAACCCCATAAAGCTCACGGCCTCCATGGATTATGGGAACTTGGCTTTGCTTCTTCATGTTTTGGCTTGGTGCAAGGGTTTCTAATATTTTACTAAGCTTTGTGGAAAAGTTTGAAGTGATTTGGAGTTGATTTGCAACTCTTTCTTTTTAGAACATAAGAGAGGAAGAAGATGAAGATGCCATTAGAAAAGCTTGCATTTGCTTAGGAATTTTATGAATGCTAACTAAGGATGTGCCCTCTCTTATATAGGCTTGGGCAAGGGGTCATTACCACCTTCTACCTCTCATGGAAGGTCACAAAGGAGCTTCCTCTCACTTGATAACTTTATGTCACAATTGCTTAAGTGTTAAGGAGTTCCCATTTATGCTCATTTTCTACTTTACGTCATATCTCCTTTATGGCTAATTACTCTTATACCCTTTCATATTATCTCTTATCCTATAGGAAGCTTCTAAAGCCTTCCAAGCTTGTATGAAGAGGAGAGTATTTGATTAGTGGCTAATGTGTTCATTAGATATTAGCTTAAGAGTTCTGCTCATTTTCCTATTTAGTTAGCCATAAGCATGAAAATATATTTAGTTGCTAATTATGTCCTTAATGATTAATTAGACATGTGCAAAAAGTTTATTTTCGGTCATATTATCAATATTTTTCCAAAGAATATATTTTTGTAAACATTTTTCCAAAACAAGTTTACCATCATTACTTATGATTTAAAAGGGGGTTAAAATGCTTATTAAATCATTTTAATAACATTAAATCCAATATTCAAATATTTAAATACAAAGTGTACAAAATTCCAGGTCGTTACATCTTCTTTCTTCCTACTTACCAAATCAAGCCCATACCCAAACCTGCATCCCCCATTCATTTTCAGCCCTAATTCACAAAAAGAAAATCAAAAAATCACTTCATAGAAGAAAAATAAAAATAAAATATCATGTATAAATCTCGAACAAGAACGCCTAAGCGTTAGCTTCTGCTATAAACTAACGAGGAGGAAGACAAGGTTATGACTTAGGGAAGGAGGTGACACTTGGTTGTGGTCGCGACAAGGTGCCGTGACTTTGTCATGCGTGCAATTTGAGATGATGCAATTTGGGTGGCAGGTGACTAAAGCTACGTTGTGACTTAATGAGGCATGCACAGTCACATGTGAGTCCAGGTTGGTGAAGTATTCGTGCGGGTTTGTGGTTTCCTGATGTTAACGTGGATTGCTGGAAAAATGGGATTGTTTACGACGGAGTGAAAGCTAGTGTATTGTGCGATGCAATGTTGGTAGCTTGATGGGGGCAGCTATGACATGAGGTGTTGACCATAGTTCTAGTGGGCAGTTTTGGGGCGGAGGTGCTTGACATAGGGGAATTCTCTTCGAGGTGCGATGCAAATTGCAGCAATGCAGACGTGTTCTTCAATTCTACAAATCGGTGAGTATCATATACTCAAATATATGTTTAGATATCTATTGCTTGCTGTGAATTCATCTCGCCTATGATATGATATGATATGAATTTACATTGTAGAAATTAAGTTGTGTGCCATGGATTATTGGTTATTGGATTGAATTGATTAGTTGAATAGATTGTTTGGTATATTGATTTGGAATTGGTTATTGTCATGAATGTTAATAATTTGCATTGGTTGGAAGTATCAATTAGCAAACGGAACTCTGTCCGATTGTGAATTGAACTATATATATAATTTGAATGTTGATGTGTGTGCTTTTTATGGATGTTTTATTTATGCTTGTTTTAAAAATATAGGAAAGTTATTTTATGAATTCAAAATATCATATTAAAAATATTTTATAAATAGTTTATCAAAATTTTACTTAGTTTAACTTATTTTGCATATTTTAGAAATCTATTTTAAATATAAATATAGTTTTCTTTCGATCAGAAAATCCTATAAAAATCACTATTATATTTATTTTATTTTAGTTCTAAGAATAGTTTTCAAATCATTATTTAGAAACCTTATATATTAATTAGAAATTATGAAATGATTTCTAAAATGCATTTGAATGATTTTAAGATGAATTATCAATAATTTTGAATGCAAACAAGAGATTTTAGATAATATTCTATAGTTTGGAATAAAATGAAATTTATTTTGAAGTTTATATATTATTCAAAAATAGCATGAATTATAGAAAATGGTAGAAATACTTCTATAAAGGATATTTGATTTGTAAAGTGTTCCTGAATATTTCAAAATATATAATTAATGTTTGGAAGTGAATTTTTATATTTAAATCTCTATTTTGGATTATATAAATGAAGGGAATGAATTATTTAATATATAATATATATTTTAATGGTTCTTACAGTTTTTAGAATATAAAATTGATTTAAGAAGTCTTATTACATTTTTATAAATATAACCACTTTCCTAATTCATATTTGGGTTTAAATAATTATTTCAAAAATGATATAAATTTTGAAAATAAGAAATAATTTTCTAGTCGGCATTTCAAGTATTTTAAAGTAGAGTGTGTGTGTGTGTGTATATATATATAATTAATAAAGTTAAATAAGAATATTATACATACATACATATATATATATATATTTAGTTGATTATATTTTATTTTGCTTTTTTGATATTTCATCCTTTCTATATTGATTTCAATGCTATGCGTGATTCACCGTTTATATTGATTGGATTGATGATTTTAATATGATACAGTGATGACATTCTTCTATATGATTTTGTGATATTTCCATTCCGTGTGACGAAGAATATGACTAAACGGATTAGTAATACGTTTAGGATAGGGCATTTGGTTATACTTTTCCAGTTATTCTTTGTACTCGTTATATAGAATATTGAAAGAATGAGTATGATATGTGAGCACTGAATAAACGAACTAGTAACATGCAGTGGTACGGGACGTCATTGTGATATTTATTCGGTCATTCTTTGCTCGAGGGTGACACTCATACGGGGATTTCTTGTGCATGTTATGGTACTCGCTGCAGTAGGTAACTCTTATAGCTATGTATTGGCATATGTATGGAGCCATGTGTCGGCATATTCATAGAGCCCTATGTCAGCATATGTATAAGCTATGTGTTAGCCTTTGACTATATATACTATATGTCTGTCTAACTTTGTCCAACTTCCTTTATGGTTCGGGAGTGAATCAGATTAGGCCAATATCCACCCTAGCGGCTTGACTGTGGGGTCGTGCGACCTGGCGCAAAACGTAATCTTAGTAGCGCAGAAGAGAGGACTTTAGACACCGTAGGGAGCTCATTAGTCTTAGGTTTCTGAATAATTAAGCCTAGGCAAGTTTTGAATGAAGCTTAGGAGAAGTGAGCTAGACCCAGGTTCTTCCCTATGGTCCCTTCTGGTCCGGTGAGCTCTGAGTGAGGCTTCGCCGATTGAGAATAGAGGGAAGGCTAGGCCCCGAGCGTCGAGTCCGTCACCCAAAAAGCAGAGGACGTAGATACGTGTAGAGGGAAAACCCAGTGTAAGGCGAAGAGTGAACATATCCCATCCTAATATGTAATTAATGGGGAGACAATAGGAGTAAGATAGACGGAGTCGAGGCTTGTGAGACGCAGTCCACTATATGAACCTTGCCAGAGGCTAGTTTCTTTTAAGAAAAGCTCTCGAATTTATGGCACTCTTATATTTATTTAGCTCCATGCTAGTGTTGTATGCGTCTACACCTATGTCACATAGGCTAACAATCAGTTACCATAGGGGCATATGCCAGGTCGTGACCGAAAAGTCCATGCATCGATGAGTACATCGGTGGATCTTGTCACGATACCGATGGGAGGTAACCGGTGACTGTAGGAATAGTGTCAGATGGACACATGTGTAGCTCCTAGAGCAAGAAGACATGCTGTCGGTCCCTCGTCTGGTTCTGTTGTGTGTGGTAGATAGGCATATACTATGGTGAGTTAGGATTATACCTAAGACCGTGTCTAGTGTATGGTCAATTCCTGTATTGTTCTTAGGCATGTGTTGCTACTTACATTTTTATCGACGTGTTTCGCTAATTATTCTTATTTGGCATGTGTTGCCATTTATTTATTTGGATGATTATTCATTTTACTACTTTGATTATGGCAAACCCAGGAATATTTATTATACATACATACATACATATATACACACATACATACATACACACACACACACACACACTTATATATATATATCCATTTTTGGGCATTGCTGTGTGCTAGCTCGATTTTACTTGATGGTTTCGCCTATTGTGATGATTTATTTGTATGGATGATTCACCTATTTGATTTAGTTTTCTTATTTCTTATTAATTTGATTTATATAGATAATGACATTATTTCGCATGGTTTCATGATGGGTGCTATTTTGAGATATGTTAATATTATCTATATTATCACCATTATACCATACATTTTATCATAATGAGCTATTATGATATTGTTGACGTTAAAAATGGCACAACATCCAAAACCAGTAGAAATATCGAGATCTAATAGAAAATAAATGTATAGCCGTAAGAATACCAAGATTTTTATAGTGGTTCAACAATCTCTAGCCTACGTCCACTTTATATTTTACTTATTAGAGATTTGAGAGAGAATGAAATCACAAGAACAAGGAATTGACATGTTCTTAAGCCTATAACTGCCAATAATGTCTGCCTTGGTGACTATTGTGAAAAAAGATAGGGGATAAAGAAGTAGAAGTGCCAAAAGTCCTTTCTAGTTGCTATAGGGTTGATAATTATAGGGAAACCGCAATGTAGATCCATAGGCTCGAGTTGTACAAGGTCCACATGCACGCCCACAATTAGAGGGGAGAGCACACCGGCCTAGTTCCTAATATGGACCTCCCGACACCAAGAGGTTCCTCTCGGTACCGAGAGGTTTGTGTTGGTGAAAACTTCTCCTTCTCATTTGCTTTGCTCTCCTATCTCTACTTTGATGTATTCCGAACTCTTTTCTATGAAGGTTGAGTCGTTTCTGACGATTTCCTTGATTCTGCTTATCTAATCCTGTTTCCTTTGCTTTCTTCTTATAGATCCTTGAAGCTGTTTATTTATCTTCTAAGAGAAACACTTTACCACAATTGCTAGAGGTCGAGCATCAAGTATCGGATGTTTGGGGAGTTCCAAGTGGAGGAAAATCCTCTCGGTACCGAGAGATTCCTTACTATACCGAGAACTCCACTTAGCCCCATTTTGCTTGAGACTTGTAAAATTCCATCTCCCGATCCTTCTAAGCGTATTTCCAAGTTCTTGAGTGGTTTTGTCCTTGTATTGACATCCTAATTTCACTTGAAATCTGTTTGGTCAAAAAGCTAATTAACAGATATTTACATTATACACATAGTCTGACCCGTGTGTTATTTATATAATACTCGGGTCAGTTTGAGACATTTCAGGTTCAGGAAGATTGAGACTAGCTTGTATTTTAGTCATAGAGGAGACTAGTATGTTGTTTTATTGTATATCATCTAAGTATTATGTAGTTTCATGTACATATATATCTTTGTATTGTATATTGGACATACCTTGTATATTTTAGTATTATATATTATCACTGCGACTGACTCTATGATCTCTGATATTTACTATATATTATGTATTGTTCTATCCTAGATGCACTCGTGTTTATTGAATTGGGCCGATACTGTGTACATATAGGTGAGTCATTTATTCGACGTTTAAATATATACCAGTATTAGCCTAAGGGAATATTCACATGTGTATCCCATATAGCCTCATTCTCTATATTATCTAACAGTATTACTTAACAATAATCTTGGATAGCATCGGTATAGAGGTAGGGTGTTTCAAGCTAACATATCTCTTGCGGTATAAATCCAAACATCTATACATAGGCATGTTTAAACCATGTACACGTTATCTTGTTGCACGTGCACGTACATATGTAAATAAAATATTGATTTTATTTAAAACAAATTTAGAAAAGTTCTAAATAGATTTAGACTATATAAGCCCATTAAAGATCCAATAAAGGAATTTTTTAAACTTTACCCTTTAACTCCGCTACGGGCTGACCCAGTTCCATCACTATTGCTTCATGTTCATTTCAAAGTAGTTTACTTCCATTTGGATAATTCTTTATGGTACATAAGCTGGTTATTGATTGAATTTTGAAATTTAGCATACACAATTAATTAGAATCTAACTATACAATGCACATATGATAGATCAATCAAAACAAATTGCATTCAGGACACCCCAATTGCATAGTAAATTCATTTTCGGGAAAATCCCCCACTTCTCTAAATAAAAACCGCATTAACCAACTTCATAGTCCAATTAGCAATGCTTATACTTAAACATGTAAAATAAAAAATATATTGATTGATAATTATACGTTTGTAACTGTATTTTTCTAAGGCACTCTTTCTAGTTCACATCAAAACTATAGACTCAACGAAGACATAATTCTAATTTAATTACAACTTTACATTCCAACTTAATAAGTCCCACCTCATGGGTCGAGTCAAGGTGTGAGATTATATTCATCATAAGTCATCTGCGCTGTTTTGAGTTGAAGACTTGGTATTTACGTACCTTTTTAGTGTTTTCTAACAATGTGGGTCTATAGTCTCCTACAAGACCACTTAGAACATAGGTTTGAATCTCATTGGACGTCCCAATTTATTTTACTCTCCGCGGAAACTATGCGCGCACAAGTTCGATTCTTATGAGCACTATTTTAGGGATGTTGCATTTAACATATATATAACTTTTAAGTTTAACTTAACATATTTTCTCTAGTATCTGTAATAATTCCAAAAGTATAAGTGTACATTCCTAATTCAAGTAATTTAAAAATGTGGATAAATAACTAATTCAAATACAAAATAGTTTTGAATTTTGTCGCTTCATCATTAAAAACAAAATATTACTATATTTTACTTAAATAAAATTTACATGGTTATTATTACAAAGAAAATATTATTGTAGAGTCCTAATGTAGTAACCTTATTATGCAAAATTAAATAAACTTTATCACAACAAAACTAAGATGGTAAGAACAAACTGAGCTATATGATGTTGTCATGGATGATAATCATATTGCCTTTGATGTATTCTACAAAACTCATCTCCATCTATGACTTCTTATGGTTAGGCTAGAATTTGGTCGAAACTTATAAGCTTAGTCAATGATGGTTAGTGATACTTGGGAAAGAGATTGGGCCCTTGGGCAAGTATGCTAGTTCATCATGTCCAAAATAGTCAAATATGCAAATAGGCGACTGTTTAAGTGTTAAGTCACAAAGTCTCGGTTAAAGTTTGACATAATCAATCATTAGAGTCCCAAATTCAAGTTCTATGTTTATGCTTGAAAAATATGAAAATGAAGAAGAAGTACAATCTGTACCCCTTCTTAGTAGAAGGTGCATTTTATTTATAGTGAATTTGGGTCCTTAGATCTTTGACATGGGCATTCATAGAAAATGGACGGTCAACATTTTGCTACCGTGATACACTATCGTTTTGACACGTGGCACAACTTTTTTCCAATATCTTGATGATGACATGGCCTAATTGGACTAATCATGGTTTGCCATATGGCTGATCAGAGCATTATCTTTTAGAAATATTTTCCAACATGCGATAGTATTTTCTCAACCTACGATGACTCGTCAATATCAACTTGCGATTGCTTCATTCCTTCAACTTGCGATAGCTTCTTTTTATCAACCTGCTATGGCTTATAAATTGTGATAACATCTTCTCTTCAACTTGTGATGGCTCTATTCTTCAACGTGCAATAGCTTAATAACATCAACTTGCGATAGTTTTCTTCTTTTTAACTTGCGATAGCTCTATTCTTTAACGTGTGATAGCATCTTCTCTTCAACTTGTGATAGCTCTATCATTCAACATGCAATAAATTAATAACATTAACTTGCAATAGCTTTCTTCTCTTCAACTTAAATAGAGAAACTTCAATCATTTCAATTTGTTTGAGGAAACATCTTATCTTCAACTTGGGATAACTCTATTCTTCAACATGCAATAACATCTTCCCTTCAACTTGCGATAGCTCCATTCTTCAACATGCAATAGCTTAACAACATCAGATTGCGATAGCTTTATTCTACTCAACTTGTGATAGTTCTATTCTTCAACATGTGATAGCTTAATAACATCAACTTGCAATAGCCTCATCTTTTAATGTGTGATAACTTTATTCATCAACTTATAATGACTCTGCTCTGTAACATGCGATAGTCCTATTCCTCAATTTGCAAAAGCTTTGCATTGTCAACTTTTGATAGCTTCACATTCTATTCATTCATGTATATTTTGGGTGTAACATTTCCCCTAAAGAAGTTTTATTATGTTTTAGCTTAAGTAAACTTCTATTCCAGCTTTGCCACTTTTTTTTACCGAATCATCATTCCTTGTTGGCATGTTTTTCATCATTAATAACTTGAATATCTGCTAAATGTTTTTAAAAAATGTTTTTAAAAATATGGTGGATTTTGTAATATATATATATATATATATAATTATATATAATTATCATTGAAAATGTTCTTTTCAAAAAAATTATAATTTATTTAGGGATTAAATTTTGGATACAAAAATTGATCATTTTTCTGTTAAAGAATAATTTTTCTAAATCATCTTTTGAAAGCAGGAGGTTCTTTTAAAGCATTTTGTAAATAGTTTTTCTTACCTCATTAAAATAAATAGATTTTATTGGGGGATTTTGGTCAACCCTTGACAGAGTAGACGTTGATGATTCTTTAATTCTTTCAAATGGTATATCATTTGCACTCTTTCTTTTGATTGGTTGTTTGTTGGCCTTTTTGAATTCCTTTAGATGTTCTTCCTAGTAAGAATTATCCATTGAGTTAAGAGCTTTGTTGGCCATCCCTCCTTGGACGGTTGTTTTCGAAGGCTTTATTTGACCATCACCCTTTGGATGGATGCTTTGGCCGGGCATAGAAGCGAGACCAAAGATTTTGTTGACCATCTCCCTTGGATAGCTGCTTTGACCGGTCCCGGAGATGGGATCAAAGGCTTGATTAGACAATCACGCTTCATGTGGGTGCTTTGGTCGAGCGTAGGAGCGGGACAAAAGGCTTTATTGACAATCTCTCTTGAATGGTTTTTTTGCTAGTCTTGAAGGCAAAATCAAGGGCTTAATTTGACCATTACTCTTTGGATGTGTGCTTTGGCCGGGGATAGGAGTAGGGCTATGGCTTTATTGACCATCTTCCTTGGATGGTTGTTTTTACCGGTCCCAAAGTTGGGATTAAAGGCTTATTTTGATCATCGCTCTTTGGATGGGTGCTTCGACCAAGCGTAAAAGTGGGACCAAAGGCTTTATTGACCATCTTCATTGGAAGATTGCGTTGACTCAGCCTAAAGATAGGGTTAAATGCTTAATTTGACCATCTCTAATTGGATGGGTGCTTTAGCCCGGCGTAGGAGCGGGATTAAAGGCTTTATTGACCATCTTCCTTAGATGGTTGCATTGACCGGAACCAAAGACAGGATCAAAGGCTTAATTTTACCATCACTCTTTGGATGAGTGCTTTGGTTAAAAATAGAAGTGGGACCAAAGGCTTTAATGACCATCTCCCTTGGATGGTTGCTTTGACTGGGCAAGGTGGCGGGATCAAAGGCTTAATTGACCTCTTGTGGGTATTATATGTGCTTTTTCTCAAAGTATTTCACTAACCTCGTTAAGCTAGGAATTAAACATAATGCATCTCAATCCAAATTCTATTTGGTAAAAACTTTGCAAAATCATTTTGGAGGCCATTTAGAAGGTTTTAGGAAGTCTTTCTTTAAAAAAATTATCACTTTCTGGAAACCTGTCTTTTAAAAATGTTATAAAAACCTTTGAAAGCGTTTGCAAAGAAGCAAACTTGATTTGTCCATTTAACGTGGTAAAATATGGTCCTAAATGCTTAGCATTCCCTGTTCTTACTATGATATTCCCATGGGATCTATTCAGTCGATAAGTTCTCAAGGGTATTACTTCATGAATGACCAAGGGTCCTTCTTAGTTCGGCCTTAATAGTCCATCTGTTGGATCTTTGGTATTTACCATTACCCTTCTAAGTACAAAATCTCCCTTTTGGAATGTTCTTTCTTTCACTTTTGAACTATAGTATTTGGAAATTCTTTATCGGTACTCTGTTGTTCGTATTGTGACTTGATCCCTTAGCTCGTTGATCAAATATAAAGATCCCTTCTTCAATTCTTGATTTGGTGCATAAGCTCATGCAATTCTTCATTGTGGTGGAACTCTAACTTCTACTTGTAACATTGCTTTAAATCCATATGTCAAGGAATATGAGGTATGGCCTGTGGCTATCTTTGCGGAAGTTCCATAGGATAAGAGGAAGTTCTTCTGTCCAATTTCCTTTAGCTTTCCCTAATCGTTTCTTTAAAATGTTCTTGATAGTCTTATTTGCATCCTCTATTGCCCCATTGGCTTTTAGATGCGCTACTAATTAAAAACTCTTTACCATTCCATTTCTTTCATAAAGGCGGGTGAACTCTTCACTTTCAAATTGAGTTCCATTATCAGAAATTAGCTTACTTGATAAGTCCAAATCGAGTAACTATGTTTTTGATAACAAACTTTAGGAATTTTCCAAAAGTATTGTTTTGTAATGGTTCAGCTTCTACCCACTTAGTAAAACAGTTGAAGACTGCTACTCCAAATTTCGCACCTCCTTTTGTGATAGGAAGGGGTCCTATCAAATTGATTCCCTACACACCAAAGGGTCAAGGACTAGTGATAGGTTTAATTCATTTGGAGGTAATCGAGAAATTCTAGAAAAAATTTCACATTTGTCACATCTTTTCACAGAAGCTATGTATTCTTCATTCATGTGAGGCCAATAATAGCCTTGCCTAACTACTTTCTTTTCTAACTTTACTCCATTAGAATGGTCTCTGCAAAATCCTCATGAGATTCTTTTAATATCTTTATTTAATTTTTTGGGGTTGTACATCTCAAATAGGGAATTTTAGTATCCTTTTTCTATAATATTCCATCAATCATAGTGTAGGAAGGTGCTTAAAACATTAATTTTCTTAAATCGTTCTTATATTGTGGAAATATTCCTTTTTCTAAGTATTTAACTATAGGCATCATCCAGTTATCCATACAGTGACTTTCTCGCTCATGTATACTGGATGATTCATGCTCTTCGTCATGATCATTATCTTCTTGAGAACTTTCTTTGTTGCCTTGCGATCGTAGGTTTGCGATCGGGTAAAAACCAAACCTTCATGTTTCAATATCTCCTTTTTAAATTCAATGCTATGGTTTTTTTTGAATCTAATAGGGAAATATATTACCTTTCGCACTTCTCACGAGCTTTCCAGTTTTGCTAATGAGTCTACTTAGGTATTCTTTTCCCTTGGAAACCGGTAGATAAAAAGTCTTCAAACTGCGTATTCTTTTCTCTTGGAAACTGGTAGATAAAAAAGTCTTCAAACTGCGCCAACATCTCATGGATCTTTTCAGTGTATTGGGTTAATCAGGCGTCCTTTGTTTGATATGTCTTTTTTAGTTGATTTACCTTTAATTGCGAATCGCCAAACACTTTAATCTCGGAATTTTTAGCTATTGTGCTAAAGTTAATCTAGCTATCACTGACTCATATTCAGCTACATTATTAGTTGCAGAAAATCTCAGTGCTATTGTAATGCAACCTATACCCATCAGGTGTGATTATTACATATCCAGCTCCAACTCCCTGCTCATTTGCAGTGCCACCTACAAATAATTACCGCTTTTGTTCAAGTTTCCTTTCCTTTTCTAACAGTTCTTTGATAAACCTTACATATTCAGTTACAAAATCAGCCAAGACTTGTCCTTTTATTGATATTCGAGGCAAATATTCAATATCGTATTGGCTTAGTTCCATTCCCCACTTTATCAAACTTCCAGACATTTCAGGTTTACTAAAAAATTGCTTAAGTGGATGGTTAGTTGATATCTTGAATAGATGTGCTTGGAAACATGATTTTAGTTTTCGTGCTGATAATATCGGGCAATAGGCTAGTTTCTCTATAACTAGATACTAATTTTCTGGATCCTTTTGCCGTTTGCTTGTATAGTACACCAATAATTGGGTTTTGTTTTCTTCCCTTATGAGAATTGAATTGATCGCATGATCATTCTCAAAATAACTTTGGTTCAAAAGTCAACTTCCAAATTTGAAAAAAAAGGATTAATAACTCCAACGGTACTTAGTCAAGTTACCACTTATCTCAATGACTATCTATGTTATAATCTCAGTATTCACATAATATCACATATGTAAGTTAACTCACCATTTACCATTAATCGTTAATACCACACTATCCAATACTAGTCATTTAAAATGTAATTAAGTGTCCACACTAATGTAATAGCAGAACGGGATTTTATTTCTGCTAAATAAACATCCAATTTTGATTTACTCAATTTATAATAATAGCAGAACGATGATTTATTCTGTTAACATGGTCCAATTAATTTTAATTAATGGAATAATGATTTATTTCCACTAACAAATGTCCAAACACGTAGGATAGCAGAACAAGATTTTATTCTGCAAAATTAATCATCAAATTAATTTAACTAGCGGAAGGGTGTTTTATCCCGCTAACCCAGTGTCCAGCTACCACATTCGATCCAATTTAACTTAATCATAACTTATTTAGTCAAATAAACATCATTAATTAAGGTATATACATTTAACGATGTTATTATATTTAATAATGTGATTTTAAACCTGGCTGTTTAAATGAGTCATAATTTTTCACAGGTCCAAAGAAATCAACAAATTACCCCATAATATCGTACTCGTCAATACGAGTACAACGTGACAATCCGTCAGTCGTTCGAGTTTGAATTGAGCTAGATATCACATTTCAAACTTAACAATATTAAGTAAAACAAAATAAAGTAAAATAAATAAAAAGGTCCTCATCAAACAAATGGGCCGAAACCCATTCTTTTCCACCCAAAGGAACAGTACCGTCTTCCTCAAATCGACTTCCAGAGAACAACTCGTGCACGCTCGTGCACTCGTGCACGTATACTAACACCACAAGCCAACGTTCACCCAATCAAAACCACGAACCCATCCCCCTCTGCGTGCTCATCCCTTTCCACCTCTATGGCCAAGCTCCGATGCCCCTCACTAGAATTTGACCTTATAGCCGAGACCTTCCATAGCTACAAGTTCGATCAAAAACCTCCCACCGCCACTATGACCAATTGCTGCCCTTGCCGCCGATGCCAACGAGACCTCCACTCATGGCACCACCTCCAGATCCACTGCGACCCCACTCGACGCCGCCTCCTGGCCATAGTTCGACCAAACCTGATGCGATAGAAAAATTCCTCTAAAACCCTAAATTGAATTCTTACGGCCCACTCACGCAACTAGAAATCGCCATGCCATTTTTCTCGTAAGCGCCATCCACCATCCTTCCCCCACACGAAACGTCGAGACGTGAAATCACTTAGATCGCCAGGATTTTACCTTTTTCCCAAATCCGATCATCTCCACAATTCTTCTTCTATACGCCACTAAAAATCCTGGAATCACTCTTAAAAATCATGTTTTTCAACGACGAACACCACTATGTAATCCATTTATTAAAATACGATTGTTGAATTTCGACCAAACTTGACCCATTTACTGTTAAATAGGATTTCCTCTTTCTGTACTTGATGGATTCGAATGAAATAAATTTTAAAACGTTCCAAACTCAAAAACAAACAATTTTCGTTTTTGAATCATGTTTAAAAACTGAGTAGAAGGGGAGATAATGATTACTTTTTAAGAATTTTTTTTTCAAGGCTTAACTATTTTAACTAGAAAAAACATCAGAGTGGGTTTGATCATGTCTAATACACACATACATATCCATATTCACATATCAACACTCATATACCATACACATATCAATGATTCATTCATATATATAAACATGTAACACACAGTAAACAAAAATATGTGTTTACTCACTGTTTTAAACACAGATGAACATAGCTTTATCCCCTTCCTATGCTTTTGAATAACCCAGATTTTAATCGTCGAAATAGAAGAGATTTTTTTTATATATATCAATGTACAAGGAACGACTATGTGCATATATATAGAGGATGGAAAGGAAACGATATGTAAGAAGGAAAGAGGTTATAGGTATACAGATAGGGTGGTTGAAGATTGTACAGGCTTTCACATTCTTTTTTCCTTTTCTTTATTATTATTTTTCTTTTGATTTGATTTCTGGGATGGCTGATATGATTTTATGTAGTGACTTGATTTTATACATTGAATTGATATTTTATGCTTGATGAGATTTATTATATGCTTGATTTAATGTGTTGCCATCATGATGTTCCATTATGTATGTATATTTCATATATATAGATCTATACACTTACATACATATCCTCACCATATATACATATATACATATACATATATACATATATACATATATACATATACATATATACATATATATATATACACATATGCATACCTATACAATATACATATCTATTTTACAATTTTTACATACATACATATACATTTTCATATTTACGAATTCATACATACGTTTAGATATACACATATTTCCATATATATATATATATATATATATATATATTATATTCCCATATGCATTATTTTTATAAACATATGTATTTATACTCATATGTATTTTGTCATTAAAATGGAGCTTCTATATTTTTGTATATGGATATATAGATATTTTTGTCCGAGTTTAAAATGGTGAAATTTACACATGTATACATATACTTGTATATCTTTTTAGATATATTTTTGCCATCGAAAACTTTGAAATTGCAATTAATAAGCATGCATATACATTTATCATAAATTTGAAATTGTGAAGTTATACACACACACACACATATATTTTTATATATTATCATATCTACAAATTATCATTTAAAAATCTAGTATAACTTCCAATACATATATATTCAAATATCTCCAATATCAAAATTTTAATTCATTCGACTTATAAGAATTAATATTCAACAATTAAAATTAGTTAATTATCCCAATAACAGACGGTTAAAAACCCGGGTCGTTACATTTAGATAGGATATCTCCCTAATGAATCCATTCTCCAATAACTTCTTTACTTCCTTTTACAACACAATGGTTCGAATTTTATCCATTGCCTCTTCTTTTGCCTCATGGGAGTAAATTTTGGATCTATGTTGAGTGCATGACACATTACCAAAGGGTATATTTCTGCCATATCAACATGGGTCCATGCGAAAACATCCTTTCTTGATTGAAGAAAGATGATAAGCTTTTCCCTTGTATTGTTGTCTAGCTCCTTCTTTATTTTCTCTATTTTGGTGGGGTCTTGCATATCAAAGTTTACTTCCTCCAAGTCCTCTGTAGATTTTACATTTTCTTCATTATCACTACAATCCATTTCCAACTCTATTTTTCTAGGATCTCTTAAGAATTCAAATCTTGATTTACTTGATTCAGCTCAATATGCTTCCTCTTACTTGATGGTTTGAATACTCTATCCAGCTTTTGGGACTTTTTATCAATATCCTTTATTTATTTTCCTTATATATCAGTTCATGATGACTGATATGCAAGGGCTTGGGGATTTTAGTTTCATTTGATTTATTTAACATAGATCCATAACAAGAATCACTTTTTTATTACATTACTCAAGAGTTGAAAAATACATTTCTCTTTAGCAAAACTGTTCCCCTTGCATAGTTCTCCATCTGGCTTTGGAAAGGAATTTTACAAGCAACTGTTTCGCAAAAACGAAGGCGTCTATTTCGTCCAAAGTAGGCCTCATGAAAAAGGCATTATAGTAAGAAGGTCGATCCATCACTACAAACAGAGTTTCAAAAGTCCTAGCGTATGGCGGGATTCCCATTTGAACATACAACTTGATCTTTCCAACTGATGCACAGCCTTTATTTTTGAACCCATAGATGGGCCCTAAGTTAGGTTTAAAATTTTCTATAGGGATATCCATATGATCTAAGGAATTATTAAAAATCACATTTACTGCGCTTCCACTGTCCGTCGGGAATTTAGATATTAAGGATAATCTGATCCAAGTGGTAATCAATAGCGGATCATTATAAGGATGGTGATGTGCACGTAAATGTGCATATTTTTACCACCATATTTAATCTATTTAAATTAAATAAATGATCATATCGGGTATTTTAACTTGTTTAAACCAAAATTCAAATTATTTTCAAATTGTCACATATTCATCTTCGTATAAGGGGTAAAATGGTCAATTTTATGCATTTATTAAATTGTGAAAATTTACTTGGAATTTTCTATGTTGTTTTGTAGGAAATTTGGTGAATTTTACAAGTGGCTTCATGATAATATATGCATGCACAAGAGTGAAGAGAACAAATGAAGATGGAAATAATTCAAAGTGATGATCATAAAGGACCCCACCCACTTACCTTGATTTTCAATTAGGAGCTAAGCACATGATAAAAGGACATTAAAGCTTCATGTACATTTAAGTGGGGGATTAGTGGATGTTAATGATTACTTGGCCACCACACTACCTCAAGGGCAATTTGGGAATTCCTAAAAAATATGAATTAGGGTTTAACACTTGTATAAATTCCCCATATCTTCATGTAACCTCCCTCTTCCTTAGTCTCTTTTAGTTAGTTTTTAGCTTAGAAAATAAATAAAAGCTCTCTTATGTAATTCTTTTTTTATGCAATGTAATTATTGTTTCCTTTTAATTGCATGTTCATTTCCTTTCATGCTAGTAGTATAGATTTTCTTTTATGCAATTAGAATAGTTTTCTTTCATTTAGCTTTCCTTTTGCTTTCATGTTGCAAGCTATATTTGTTAATCAAATGACAAATATGAGAGGCTAAACCCCTTCAATTTAGGGGTAATGAAGCTCTCTAATTATGTAGCTTCAAGTATTTGTTAATTCATGCTCTCCTTTTGTGCTTAATGATGATGATTGAAGTGGTTTAATTGTTGTTTTTGCCTTGAATTTGATAGCCTATATTGTTGACATCAAATAGGCTATGCTTAAACAACCACTAACACTAATTGCCTCTTCATCAAAATATGATTATGGCAAAAGAAAGTGATTTGAAATTAAAATTTGATGGTCTATATTTCTAATCAATAGTTAATAGGCCATACTTAAAATAGATTTCATTTTCATTTTCATTGTCAAATTTCATGAAAGTTAGTAAGTGGTTTAAGGGGTGTGTTATAGTTTGATGGCTTATGTTGGCTAATCAATAGCACAAATATGCCATACTTATGATAAGCACATCAATTAAAGCAGTAATGACCATAAAAGAGAGATTATGATTTAATATGTGTTGAACTACATAATCTAGAGAGTGGATTTATTCTCTAAATTGTCATTTAACTCTTATATTTGCATCTCTTTTCTTTTAGTTAGTTAGCTAATTTTCTAATTCTCTAGCTTAACTTTCACTCGACTTTGGTTTAATTTGATTGAATAGATTTTTAAAATCATCAATTCCCTGCGGATCGACCCGTATTCGCCACGTACTACAAGTGTACGCCGTGCGCTTGCGGTTTATTTTAATTTGAAATTTATCGACGGTTTTCTAATCCGATAGAAATTCCGTCGATCATCAAGTTTTTGGCGACGTTGCCGGGGAATTACTTTGATTTTAATTTTCTGTTCTTCGAATTATTTTTGTTTGATTTTTGTGTGATTTTATTTTGTGTGTATTTGCAATTTTTTATTTAAAATAAATTGTGTGTGTTTGTTGTTTTATTTTTTGTTTTCAATTTGTTTTGTGCATGTTAATCTAGTTTTCCCTTTGCATTTGCATTGCTACAAATATAAAAAAAAGCATACACAATTTCAAAAAAAATATATTTCAATTTTCATTTGAATTTTCCATTTCCATTTTACATTTTTAAGTACATTGATTAAAAAAACTTGCACTAATACCATCCATATTGCAACACTTCTTTCTACTTCTGTCTACTACTGGCCTTTACCACTTCCTTCCATATTTCAGTGCCTCACTGCCTCGGCCACTCCAAATACCACCATTCATCCATCCTACATACCCCTCCATTTCAACCTCTACTAACCCACTAAATTGCTGCTAACCAACTGAGCACTGTGCCTGACCATACTTCTCATTCCATAATCTCCTCATACACAGACTTCTACAAACCTGTGCACATCTACCCGGAAATTGACCGCTGCCTGGATACTCAACTTATACCAAAGACAGAGAGACTTCATCACACAATTCATATACCCCCAGCCATCAGTAGCACTTCAGACAAACCCCTGACCACATCTCCGACCTTCATATACCTACACATACCATTTCTGCTTCAAACACACATATCAGTACCTGTTCATTGTTTGTTCACATCACTGATAATCTACAACCATCCCATACTTGCATTACTGTTGCCACAACCACTGTTCAACATCAAATATCACCAGAAAATAAAACAACACTTGTTGTCGTGTGGCTGCTGGGATGTGCTCATATCACCCCTGCCTATACATCCTTTTCACTTCAACACCATCAAACTACCTGACCACTCATCACTTCATTCATCAACTGTCAGCCTAGCCTAGCACAAACCACAATCTGTTACTGCTATCTTCATCCACCTTGCACTGTCAATTTCATTTGCACATTCACAAACACTTCCAACCACAAAAAAAATTGCTGCCATACCCCCGATCATCATCAATCTCATCTGCACTAACCACCGACTTCTGTCTTCTGTTCCACAACTTTGCACATTAACCATCACCATTTTAACTGCTTCAAACTGCTGCAATTCATCTCACCTTCTCAACAGTGCACTGACCATCACAACTCACTGCAAGACATCCTCACTTCCATCAAACCATCATAATCCAGTGTTGCATACCGCCATAACCACATCAGACTACATATTCACCTCACCATACAAAGCCAACAGTTCAGACTGCATATCAGTTCCTAACCAACATACTTCCCCTGACCATTTCAAACTGTAACCTATACTTCCCGTAACTATTTCAACTAGCCAGTCCCTGACCACCAGCAGCAGCAATCAAAAACAAAAAAGAAAAAAACCAGATACATACGAACCCCTCCTAACATCAACTTCATCCTCCTTGACTTCGACACCGAAAGCCAAGTCGCAACTCCATCACGTACTCGATCACTACCATCACCAATCACCGCAATTCACTTCATCCCTAATCAGCACCACAACCAACCCCATACCAGTCAAACATTACTCCGCCTCGACCTGAAAACAATCCACGCACCCTCCTCTGCTCAAACCCCAAATCGCCTCTCGCAACCATCTGACAACAACGCCAAGCCAAGTCCGCTTGCAACAAAGCTTCGGGCTTTTCTCTTTTCAAACTTGAAACCCTATTCAATCGACTTCGCGATTTCATTTTAATTGGCGATTTCATTTTTGTTTTTTTAGTAAACGACTGTATATCTTTTGAATAGGAAAGGATATGTGTGTTGTAAAAAGAAGTAATTTTGATAGCAGGCATATCGGGCTAATCTAAGTGGGTCGGGTTTGGTATTTTTTTTAGGCTGAGTAATTTTTTTTTTAGTTTTAGTTTATATTGTCTTATTTTGGTTTGTTTTCAAGTTTTTTTTCCATCCTCTCTCTAATTTTTTTTAAAGTAAAACTGCACTTTTAAGTTTACTTTCCAAAAAAATAAATAAATAATAATTTGAATTTGTTAAAAAAAGGTGGGATTGTTGTGAATTTGTTTGGGTTTAGTTTGTTCTATTTTTTTCATTTGTTTTAGTCTTTCTTTGATATAAAAAAATTGTATATATTTTGTTTTTATTTCAGGTTGACAAAGCAGAATTTCAGAAGAAGAGGAGCTGCTGCTATAAAACTGCTCTGCTTGCTTGTTTAAAAAAAAGTTTTTTGCTTTCATCTCTAGTTTGTATTTTCCTTGCATTGTTGTTTGCTTGCATTTTAGAAAAAAAAATCAAAAAAAAAAAATTACATTCGTAGTTGCATTGTTAATACACGTTTATTTTCTGCTTTGCATTTCATCCTAGATTTTGATTAATAATAACGATTAGACATCGATAACTTTTAATTGTATATTGACAAGTTGTCTTCTTTGAACAATTTAATTTCTTGGTGTCTAGGCTACGATAGAGTAATAACCATTTATAAATATTATGGTGATTCGTAAATATTATAGTGGTTGTTCCTCTAAAGGTACTTAAACCTTCGGCTGCATTGCTACGGTGATTCGTGGTGCACCGATAACTCCTGCCCGTTACCTGGCTGAGAACTATCTTGTTGATTTAAGAAAAAGTGTTATTATACAATTTTGGGTTAAATTAGGGTAAATCATTTGTAATTAACTTTGCATTCATTTAATTGCATTAAATCATGCATATTTAAAAAAAATTCAAAATCCAAAACTAAAAAAAATTGTAAATATTTCTTAACTTAGTTTTTTTTTATTTTTCCTTTTCCTTTGAAAATTTTCAAATCAAAATTTACTTAGTTTTTTTTTAGAAAATCAAAAATCCAAAAAAAATATAAAACCTTTTCAAAAACAAAACAAAAATCAATTTCCCTTTTGAAAATTAAATTTTATTTGTAAATATTTTTCCTTTAAAAAAACCAAAAACATTCTTGAAAATGTCCGAATTTCCATATTCACTTGAATTTTACAATAGTTGTGAAAATCAATATAATCCATATGATTTCACTCCAAATTCGTATGGATATTTTAACAACAACTATTGTTTAAATGATTCAAATTTTGAACCACAAAATTTTCAAAACGACGACCAACCCTCAAATCTTGAAAAGAGCATTTCGTCTTTTCTTGAAATCTCTACACAACAAAATCAAATGATAAATGATTTGTGTAATTCATATTTGGGAAATGATTCAAATCAAAGTTTTCAAAATAATCAAAATTTGAATTCAATTCAAAATTCAAATGATTTCGATGATAACCCATGCCAATTCAATTTTGAACTCCAAGATGAATTTCAAACTCAAAATGAAAATGGAAACAACTTTTCAAACGAATTTGGCAATGGGAATAATCTTAACCACGTTACAATTGAAAACTTTTATCCTCAACAATTTCAAAGTGAAAATCCTTATGCTAATAAATATAAATTGGATTTTGTTGAGCAAATGAACGAAATTTACGATAATTACACGGATTCGTTGTTTGAAACATATATGAAACAACGTGAAAAACATACTCAAATCCCAACGTGTGACGAGTCAAGCGATAATTCATCTTTTACCCAAATCGACGATTTTCAAATAACAACTTTTGAAATTGAAAATAATAATCTTAATGAAATTGTTGAAAACACGGTAATTGAGTTGGATTTCAATTCATTTGAGGGTGTGGAACCAAATTTAAAATTCGTTCTTCCTTTTCTCGATTTTGAAAAGTTGAATACAACAGCTTTTGATTTTGAACTTGAGATACGCAATGAAGTTGTTGACAATCCAACAAAGGAAGACGACTTTAACGAACACGATTTCTTTGGACTTTTTGAAAACGAGTTGTCAAACTCTGATAGGGAAGAGTTACATCACCATTCTGATTTTGAAATCAATAATTTTGAAGAAGTTTTCAATGATAAATTTGAATTTCAGTTTGGTGAAAACAAACATGAATTTCAATCAATTGTTTTATCGACCCCAAAAATCATCGAAAATAAAACAACTCGTACGATTTTCAATAAAACGACATTCGTTTTTCCAAATCAACATTCAACTTTGAAATCTTTTACGATTTGGTTTTTCGAGCTTGAGCTGTGTCTCGCATATTTGACGAGACAAATGAATCGGTCTTTAGAAGACCATTTCATTTACTTTTTGACGATTTACTTTCTGATCTCGTGTAAATACCGTTAATTTTCATTTAAATAAAGGTCATGTTTTCATTTTTATTTTTCTCCTTCCACTTGGGTTGACTGTAGGGACACAGTCAAAATCAAGTGTGGGGGGAGACTCATCATCATTTTCAATTTTTCATGGTTTATTTATTTTTATTTTCTTTCCAAAATTTAAAAAAATCTCAAAAACGAAAAAATTAAAAGCATTTTGTTTTATTTTTAAAGAAACACTATAGGATAAATATATGGTTTTGGTTTATTAAATTGAAATTTTTGAAATTTAATTTGTCTTAACAAAAATAAAAATGAAGTTTGATTCCAAATAACAATGGTTTAACTACTATATAGGAAGATTCATACGTGTTAATTATGAAATACATCCTAATTGAAAATCTTTGTTTTAAAAAGTGGTGAATTTAAAGTAAAGGATATAACATTTTTTTTGTCTTCTAAGTTAAAGGTGCTAAGATGATTTTGCAAAACTCTCTCTTCGAAAAAAAAACAGAAGGAAAAAAATTACAAAAAAAAATTCTTGTATATATGTATATATTTTCTTAATAAACACCTAGAGTCATGTGTTCACTCGCCATGCTATGTACCCTTCTCACGTAAGCCCGAAAGGCAGTGCACGATCGGTATATCTGGCCTCAGTTTATCTGAGTTAGGTGTATATAAAAATTAATTTACTAATAACGCCTACAGTCAATAAGTTTTCACACTTGTGTATTCACTTTCCACGCTCTGTATTCCCCTCACATCAGTCCGCAAGGCAGTGCATGGGTAATATATCTGGCCTCAGTTTATCTGAGTTAGGCATATGTGAATATTGCTAATATCAACAAAATTTAAAAAAAAAATGGAGAGAGTAAGCAATTGAAATCCAAGCACTATTTTAACTTATTTGATTTGACTTGTTATTGAAAAGAAATAAAATTACCACTTTGATAAACTTTGATAATCAACTAAGGATCCATTTTATAATTACACTTTGTTATCAACCGAAACAACGAGTTAAACTATAGTCTATTTGTTATGATAACTTAATTTTTGTTGGAAATTTTGATGAGTAAATGACCTAAATTTTAAGATAATAACCAAAGCCTATATTTAACTTATTCGTGTTAATTTGAAAGTAAATCCTTCATTTGTAAATACTTTCAAAAACTTGCATTCATCTCTTTGTAAATAAATCTGGCATTTTGTAAATATTTTCATCCTGCATTTGGATTTTGTGGGTAGTATCCGCTGAAAACCATCACGAGAAAACACTCGTCCTACCGGGGACACCCAGAGGTTTAAAGGCTTGTTGCATACGCTCAATGCAATCGTGCTCCCTACGAAAACGAATTTATCTTAGTTTTCCTTTATTCGAGGACGAATAAAAAGATAAGTGTGGGGGTATTTGATGTGCACGTAAATGTGTATATCTTTACCACCATATTTAATCTATTTAAATTAAATAAATGATCATATCGGGTATTTTAACTTGTTTAAACCAAAATTCAAATTATTTTCAAATTATCACATATTCATCTTCATATCGGGGTAAAATGGTCAATTTTATGCATTTATTAAATTGTGAAAATTTACTTGGAATTTTCTATGTTGTTTTGTAGGAAATCTGGTGAATTTTACAAGTGGCTTCATGATAATATATGCATGCACAAGAGTGAAGAGAACAAATGAAGATGGAAATAATTCAAAGTGATGATCATGGAGGACCCCACCCACTTACCTTGATTTTCAATTAGGAGCTAAGCACATGATAAAAGGACATTAAAGCTTCATGTACATTTAAGTGGGGGATTAGTGGATGTTAATGATTACTTGGCCACCACACTACCTCAAGGGAAATTTGGGCGTTCCCCAAAAATATGAATTAGGGTTTAACACTTGTATAAATTCCCCATATCTTCATGTAACCTCCCTCTTCCTTAGTCTCTTTTAGTTAGTTTTTAGCTTAGAAAATAAATAAAAGCTCTCTTTCTTTTCATGGCTACTTATCCATTTCTTCTCTTATGTAATTCTTTTTTTATGCAATGTAATTATTGTTTCCTTTTAATTACATGTTCATTTCCTTTCATGCTAGTAGTGTAGATTTTCTTTTATGCAATTAGAATAGTTTTCTTTCATTTAGCTTTCATTTTGCTTTCATGTTGCAAGCTACATTTGTTAATCAAATGACAAATATGAGAGGCTAAACCCCTTCAATTTAGGGGTACTGAAGCTCTCTAATTATGTAGCTTCAACTATTTGTTAATTCATGCTCTCCTTTTGTGCTTAATGATGATGATTGAAGTGGTTTAATTGTTGTTTTTGCCTTGAATTTGATAGCCTATATTGTTGACATCAAATAGGCTATGCTTAAACAATCACTAACACTAATTGCCTCTTCATCAAAATATGATTATGGCTAAAGAAAGTGATTTGAAATTAAAATTTGACGGTCTATATTTCTAATCAATATTTAATAGGCCATACTTAAAATAGATTTCATTTTCATTTTCATTGTCAAATTTCATGAAAGTTAGTAAGTGGTTTAAGGGGTGTGTTATAGTTTGATGGCTTATGTTGGCTAATCAATAGCACAAATATGCCATACTTATGATAAGCACATCAATTAAAGCACTAATGACCATAAAAGAGAGATTATGATTTAATATGTGTTGAACTACATAATCTAGAGAGTGGATTTATTCTCAAAATTGTCATTTAACTCTTATATTTGCATCTCTTTTCTTTTAGTTAGTTAGCTAATTTTCTAATTCTCTAGCTTAATTTTCACTCGACTTTGGTTTAATTTGATTGAATAGATTTTTAAAATCATCAATTCCCTACGGATCGACCCGTATTCGCCACGTACTACAAGTGTATGCCTTGCGTTTGCGGTTTATTTAATTTGAAATTTATCGACGGTTTTCTAATCCGATAGAAATTCCGTCGATCATCAGATGGCTTACCTCTTTTAGTTCTTTTAGGCTTATTATTAGATCTGGAATTTGGACATCACTTTTGTACACCTTTACCGGTGGTTCTTCTCCCACTGAATAGATTCCTCATTTAACTTCTAGCATGTATCTATTCCTAGCACCTTTACTTATCCCTACAATATGTGGTCCTCTGCGAATGACATCAATATGTATAATTGATGGTGAAAAATTTGATGGAGGGTCACTTTCCATGAAGTTGGAAATGTTAATTGGGGTCATTTCATTATTATTAGATGCCAAGAATTTTGGTCACTTGTAACAAATTCTTTAAGTGCTCCCCATCTTATCATGCTTTGAATGATCTCGGCCAACACATGACAATCGTCACTTTTATGACCGTTCACTTTGTGAAAAGCAGTAACCTTTATCTCTATTAGGTTCTGGATTCATTTTTGATTTAAATAAAGTAAGGTATTTCATCTCGTCCTTCTATACAGCAAAAGTGTATGAGATAAGCTAGTTTAAGTCGACATAATTTGGTCTTGATGTTTCCTCCCACTCCCTTTTTTTATTAGGATTCAGATGCCTCCTCTTTCCCTTAATTGAAACATTTTCTTTGCATGAAAGGTTCCATCCATTCGGATGAACTTATCGGCCTGAAGATGAAAGTCTTGTAAACCCTTGCGCCCGTGGATTTATATCTCTTTCCAAAACGGGGTATTTTCTATTAGCCTAGATTTTATGGCCATTAGTTTCTCCTTATCACTCACCTTTTTAGCTTTGTTGGCTTCAGTATTAAATCTTTTCAAATATTCCGTTAATAATTCCTACGGTCTTTTCTTTATATTTGCTAAGATGCTGGCATCTATGGTTGGTTCTTTAGAAGTACAAAACTATGTTGAAAATTCATAGGAAAAATGTTCCCATGAATAAATGGTCTTTTTTCTATTATGGTGGTACCATTTTGCAGCCATGCCAAAGAATTAAATGTGGGAATAATCTTCATCTCACAGCTCCAGTAGCATCGTAGATGTCCATCTAACCTTTAAAAGCCAGCAAATGGTCATTTGGATAAGTTGATTCATCATATTTGATTGAAGGAATTTTGATGTAAGAAGGTAATGAAACGATCATGATTTCTTCAGTGAATGGAGCTCCTTTAAAGTTGTTGTTAACTTTAGGATCCGTTGTTCTTTTCCCTTTTACATCCATAATATCTTTCTTATTTTCCAAATTTCTCAAGTATGTTTCATCATCCCCAAAACCTTTCCTTTCTGGCATGTACTCTTTTTTAGAAGTTGAACTAATTAACTGCACAAGTAGAAATCTTGTCTCTTTGTTTACCTTTTGAGTCGCTCGATTATTGGCTTCTGCTTCTTTTTCTAAATTCAAATTTGATTTTACTTGAACCTTACAGCTTCATCCTTCTTTTTGGGATCCAAAGCACTTTCTCAACATATTTTCTTTTTAAGATCAGTGCATCAATGTTTCTCTAGGGTGATTCAGCTTCCTCTCCATCATTACCTTTTGTTCTTTTGGATGTTTTTTAAGAAACTAGAATCTCAGTTAGCTCATACATTGATTGGACTATTTCTGCATGGCCTTCATGTTATTTTATCATTCGTAACCACTACTAGTACGGACGCTTATCTTATTTCGATATTTTTATTATTGAATAGAGGAGTTACATTTTCCCCAATGCTGGTATGATATAGGGATTTTTGTTCTTTCACATTGACTTTCTTTGTTGTCCTTTCCATTTTTTGTGAGAGTAAGGGGTCAAATAGGTCATTTTCATCCAAGTTCAATTTTCAGTGAAAGAACCATAAAATGTTAGGTCGGAACATTTGTTCCTATCTTATATTCTTAATCAATGAAGGTTACTGATACTTGGGCAAGAGATCGGGCTCTTAGGCAAGTATGCTAGTTCATAATGTCCAAAATAGTCAAATATGAAAATAGGCAGTTGTTCAAGTCTTAATTTAATTTTGACCTAATTGGCCATTAGAGTCTTAAAGTAAAGTTCTTTGTATATACTTGAGAAAAAAAATTAAAATAAGGAAGAAATACAATTCAGAATTCTTCCCTTCTTAGTAAGGGGTGCAAGTCTATTTATAGTAAATTTGGGTTCTTAGATCTTTGACATGTGGCATTCATAGGAAACAGACAATTGAGATTTTGATATCATGGCACACCGTTGCTTTGACACAGGGCACAACTTCTTTCCTATATCTTGGTGATGACATAGCCTAACTAGACCAATCAGGGTTTTCCATGTGGCTGATTAGAGCATTGTCTTCCAGCAGTTTTTTTTCAACATGTGGTGATATTTTTCTCTACCTACTATAGCTCGTCTATGTCAACCTATGAAAGCTTCATTTCTTCAACTTGTAGCATCTTGCTTTTACCAACTTGTTATGGCTTATTAGCATCTTCTCTTCAACTTGCGATAGTTCTATTCTTCAACATGCAATAGGTTATTAACATCAACTTGTGATAGCTTTCTTCTCTTCAACTTGCAATAGCTCTATTCATCAACTTGCGATAACATCTACTCTTCAACTTGCGATAGCTCTATTCTTCAACTTGCGATAGCATCTTCTTTTCAACTTGCGATAGCTTTATTCTTCAACATGCAATAACTGAATGATATCAACTTGTGGTAGCTTTCTTCTCTTCCACTTGCGATAGCTCTTTTCTTTAACTTGTGACTTTAACATGCAGTAGCATCTTCACTTAAACTTGCAATAACTCTATTCTTTAACATGTAATAACTTAAAAAGTCAACTTGCGATAGCTTTTTTCACTACAACTTGCAATAACTCTATTCTTCAACTTGCGATAACATCTTCTATTCAACTTGCGATAGCTCTATCCTTCAACATGCAAAGCTTAATAACATCAACCTATGAAAGCATTTTTCTCTTCAACTTGCAATAGCTCTATTCTTCTACATGTAATAGCTTTATAACATCAATTTCCTATAGCCTCATCTTTTAATGTGTGATAATTTTATTCGTCAACTTGCGATGACTCCACTCTTCAACATGCGATGGTCCTGTTTCACAGTATGCAATAGCTTTGCATTATCAACTTTTGATAGCTTCACACTCTATTCATTCTTGGATATTTTGGGTGTAGCACTTATATATACAGTTAACGTGATTCCCTTATTGTGATTGTTGAGTACATTCGAATTCAAGAGTGCCTTTCCTGATTTACTTACAGTCATCATCATTTCAAACTTAAATTTCATTTGAATAATTTGATTCTAAAGTGATTAACTATTCAAATCAAAATCAAAATAGTTAATGAGATTTGAGAAAAATATTGATTTATGGTCTAAAAGTTTAGAACGAACTGGAAACTATTAATTATGAAACATAAAAAGTTAGGTGGTTATTATTTCCTTTAGACCAATTATGTGCAGAGTAAAAAATTATTTAAACGCATAAAATACTAATAGGAGGGATCTAATTTAAAAAGATTTGGATATAGTTATTTGATGTGTATTGAAATTATGAAATTGGGAGCCAAAAAAATTTATTCACTGTAAGAATTGCTAGCATTCTTAGCTGTTATCAAGTTTTTGGGTTATGGTAGTTCTTTAACCATTATCTCTGGTATTATTTTGCAAATTTGTGCAACTGATGAATATAAAGGGATAATTAAGTAACTTTGTAGGTGGATACTCTGAAAAATCTACAAAATCTAACAGAGTAGAAACCGAGTAACATATAATGATGCATATATCTTTATAAAACATAATGGAAAACATATAACTTTGCACGCAAGCCTTATTAGTTTAACTAATGGACAATGGGCTTTGGACAACAAGATCTTATTATTAATCATAATAGACAAAATATCTTTTTGATATAATTACTTATAAAGCAAGTTGTTACTTAATTTTCTCACATGTAATATGGGTCGGTCCGCACGATTCCAACTATCAGCATTTTGGCCTGCATAGTTCTAATGGCTCATACCTCGGCCCACCTATTTCAATAGGTCCACATCTTGCTCAAACCACAATGCTTTTATTGCAAAAACAACTCACCCGAGATCGGTAGCGTGAGCCATGTGAAGCCCGCGATGTCATTAGCAGACCAAGACAAATAATTGCTTGGCATGTGAATGACTATCCCTAAGTGAGCGATGCCTTGCCCATACTTCAATCAACTCGGTTTCATCATCCTTTCTTCAATAAGATCCCCCGCTCATCTTCCACCTCAATTGTCCATACCTTCTGAAGCTCTCTTGTCTTAGCACGACCAACATTGGCTATAGGCGCCCAACTGCGCTTACATAAAGAAGCTTCTTATGCATGGTTTCTCTGAAGAGACTAGCACATAAGACACTGTACTTCTGAAAAAAGCAGCATAATGATACCACTCCTTGTCCTTTGCTACTACCCTAGAAAAGTGCCTTTGTACAACCACTCCTTGACCATATGCTTCCTGTCCCTAACAAAGGAACGGTCATGTCTAGATCGCTAGTTGGCTAAATTTTGACCCCTACAAACCAACCGGATCGTAGCATGCACATATCTCAGCTGAAAAACTCCATCCACGGCCCAAAGGAAATTATGGACCTAAACTGCACCATCTTAGTCGTACAGTGTGCATTCCAGTAGCTATAAATACATCAAGATATGAATTTGAACAAGGGTTCAAGACATGCACTTGAATAAGGGTTGAACATCTTAAGCTCTCAGGCATTGTATTTTATTATTATTGTCTCTTGTAACCGCAACCGTTGTAAAAGAACAAAGTAGTGAGAAAATCCTCATTATGGACTTAGATCGAATCAATCTAAATCTCATGTCTTTTTATTTATTACATTTTACTTGCTCATTTTATATTTTTAAAACAAAGTTTTAGTGAGTAACCTTCGCTAATAGCCATTCTCATTTATAATTCCGAGGTTGGCTAAAATTTTAGTAACCATTTTGAAGCTAAAAGGAGGGCCTTGGCAAAAAGCTCTCACCATTCTTCACTTTTCCCTACAAATTCCTCTTGTTTTCACACCATGCAAAATCATGGAACGAAGCTAAAAACTCCAATGATTATAACAGCAATGGAGCCACTAGGGATAATGTTATCTGCCCCATTACTAGGATGAGCAACGACATGTGGCTTAACATGATAAACAGCTTGACCAACATATGGCGACTTGCTCATGACGTGAATGACCTTAGGGCCAGGATGAATGCCTAGACAACTATAAACTTTGGCCCGATAGTCCTTCCAATGACTGACTAGACCCCTATCCACCTTGTTGCTCCTAGCACCTACAGCATAATGCATGAGCCCACGAGAGGGTCATGCTAGAGATTCCCGCTAGGGAATCTTTTATCCATAATAGAAAAAACATATTGTACATAAGTAAGGGTATGACCACAACGACCAAGATCTGAACCGGTTATGTATCGAGAGGCACAATCAGATTGATGCCTTTCTTTATTTAAAATATTATCTGCATCTGACCACCTTTAGGAAGCGAGCGAGGCGCACGACTTACATTTGGACCATCTAAGCGGCAGTGGGCGAGCTAAAAACCTAGAGCAAAGGGAATAATCAGTCACTCCCAGTCCTAAAGGGAGCTTCCCCAGCCTAGATCTTAAGAATGGAAGGCTCGTCGATCCATTTCACCTATTAACAGACACAAATCTCCCACTCTAGCCCATCACTATCATTCTCTCTTGCCTTATCATCGCTGTAGATCCTCTTCGCAAGGCAAGAACTAAGGGAGTCCCTCCTTAATTAGGGGCTGATGCCATCCATGACATGAGGAAGCTAGCTTTAGAGAAGAAATGGAGGCCTTGCGGTAGCAAATGAATAGGATCCGAACCAAGAACATACATGGCGAAGGCCTTTCAGATGATGAAAATGGAGAACCATTCTCCAAAGAGATTCCAGCACACACATCCACCAGCGGTATACTTTGCCTCCTATTAGGAAGTATGATGGGAGTGCCAACCTATCTAACCACATCACCGCTTTCAACTCCATAACTCACACCGGCTTGCTTTTTGAAAATGCCAAATCCCTCTTTTCCCTTCCATACTGATTGGACTGGCCTCCCGCTAGTTCCGCCATCCCTAGGTCGACATCATACATTCATGGGCCAAGTTGCGAACAAACTTCAAGGATCACTTCTTTGCATCGGAGATAAGAATCATGATGGTTGGTGATATAGTA
This sequence comes from Allium fistulosum, assembly GCA_030737815.1. Lineage (NCBI taxonomy): Eukaryota > Viridiplantae > Streptophyta > Magnoliopsida > Asparagales > Amaryllidaceae > Allium > Allium fistulosum. The sequence goes on along the minus strand of CM060908.1, from coordinate 821,819,063 downwards.
AAAATTAGACATGGCTTAAATGAGTCTCTTAGCTCATATGTATACTGCTTCAATAAAGAGTCTATCTCGGTGAGGGGAGCAAACAAGAACAACCAGATGATTTCCCTATGTTCAGGATTAAGGTATCTTTACCAAATGTGGAAATAATTATAGAAGCAACCATCCTCTTCCTTAATTGATTTCCTCTGGAGAGCGAATGGGATCATATTGGTAGAGACTGACATTTTTGATAGTGATCGGGAAAGTAGGAAAAATAAAAAAATAGCCTAAGGGAGGATAAAAACCACCAAAAGGACGGTTGATTGGAAAACAATAAGAAGCATTTTGAAGACGGCTCATGCTTCTAGCTCCAGTACAGATACTATGCCATTTTAAACTATGATTTAGAAATCATATATCTTGCAATACATGATCGCATACCATTTCAACGGCTGTTCCTTCTCAATTTGAGCAAAGGGAGGAGCCTAGGGGAAATAGGAAATACTGTGAGTGCCGACACCTCAAGGATGAAATAAAGTGGTTAACCCGTGAGGGGGTGCTGCTACAATATGTGAGGAAATAGGTCGAACAAAGAGCAAACCAAGCAAATACACCTTCCCTATCATAATGGGTGGATGATAACAACGTAATCACCATCAACACCGAGATTTTTAAATCGATAGTATAAGGAAAGGTAGACTATGTACGCCAACTTATAAGGCAGTTACTTTTTTGCAAGTATTATATTTTGTATGAATGAATATGGCATCTTTATAAAACTTGTCAAATCATACAGGCTACTAGAATTCAACTAGCCATCTCGAGCGTGTGTATAAGCGTGCAACTCTTCTGCCCACATTAGGGGAAAACTACTCATTCAACTAGCCATCTCGAGTTGGTGTGCGAGTGCGTAATGCCTCCGCCCTTATCCGGGGAAGCTACTCATTGAACTAGCCATCCCAAATGGGTTAACAAGTGTGCAATGCCTATGCCCGCTTTTGGGGGAGTTACTTATTCAACTAGCCATGCTAAGTTGGTATACAAGTGCGCAACGTCAGAGGAAAGCTACCAGCATTCAACTAGCCATCCCGAGTTGGTGTACAAGTGCAATGCCTATGCCCGCTTTGGGGGAAACGACTAGTGTTCAATCAGCTATCCCGAGGCTATGCGAACGAGCAACGCCTCTACCCATGTTATAACCCTGAATCTAGCACAGTGAGGATGCACGAGCTAGTCAATGCTCCTTTCCTTACCGATGGCATCAAAATATAGATAGAACGACCATCCACATCGGAGTCCCGATTCTTTCTCCTGATATGATGCCCATCTCACCAACAGGGTAGGGCTCTGGTGCCAAGATGGGCATGGTCACCCACGTTATAACCCTGAATCTAGCGTCCGTAGTACTAGCTGCTATTAGCAATCAAGGTGGCATTATCATAACAAAGTCAGGCCCCTTCAACAACCCACAAATAAAGAGAAGGGGAACCAACATGTGCGCCCGACAACCACTAGAGGACACCCCATCATCAACTTGTGCCCACCTATACTTGCTAATGGGGGGTTGCTCGCTGTAATAAAAAGATAAATCTATTTGGTAACTTATTCTTTGTTCCTTTTCTTTCTTATTTGCTACATGGTGCAAAAATGTCTAAGTCTGGGTGTTTTCTTAGTAAGGCCAAGGGTCACTTGAGTCGTTCAACATAAAAAAAATGATCACACATAAAAATAAATGTGGAAGATAGGCATGAATAAAGTATAGGTAGAAGAGTAAGAAATGGACAACATAATCACAAAAAATAGGCAAACCAAATTATAGCATTGTTACTTACAAAAGTGGGCACTCCGGCCGATCTACTAACTACTATAATAGGCTAGCAAAATAAAATCCACTACTTGTTCTACTTCTGAAGTAGGAGGCAAGGATCCTAGGGCTTGGATGTCATCATCTTATATCATCCCTTTATCCAATTTTAGGGTAGCATCAATGGGCGGACCATTGGGAGTGCCTGTCAGGGAAGCAATTTTCTCCAAGGACAAGTTAGGAGGTGGAGTCCGATCCAAAATTGCCATTTCTTCGCCACTACTTACTGCTTGTCATCATATTGCTCCTACAAGAGGAAGACAATGGCCAAGTGAAGGTGATAATTGGACATGAAGATCCTTTTTAGCATAACCGTCAGCCTATCATTCCACTGCTCCGCCAATTTGTTATTCTCTCCTATAAAAGCCTTTTGAGAAACACAGTACTGATGGGCCTCCTTCAATTAGCCACCTCCTTGTTGCTAGGCTCCAGCTCCTCCCTTATTCCAACCACCTCCCTCTCAAGCCCCTCCCTCTTAGTGCCTCGGTGGCCTTCCCCTCAGCAGCCACATCCTTAGTCGTCTCTATAGCGGTGATCTTCCTCTAAAACACCAGAAAATTCTCCATCGCTAACAACAAGCGGTGGCCTATCAATAACATGCTTTTTATAAGCTAGCACAATGTTTTGAAGGCAAAGTAATTAAGGCTTGGCCTATAGCAAAAGATGGATAATCAAACAAGGAAGAAAAGAGAACCGAGTTAGCAATTTTACCAGAAAATCCTCCTTGACTTTGGCATCCAACATCGAAGGAGTAGGGTGATCGGTCCACCCACTTTTTGGTTGACCCATCTGAACAGAACCTCTAAGGCGGCCCCTGCCAACACCTGAAGAAACCCAAGCAAGCCAGTCTCATCCCTACTCTCCACTACCGAGAGGCTAGTAGTCCCATTCATTTTGATCTCATATGTCCTTAATTCCCAACCCAAAAGTTGAGCCTCTCGAGAAAATCTAAAAGAAGTCCCCTTTAGAGCTGCCCGACTACCCATCGGTCCACTTCCTCTTAAAGCGAACTAAATCCAGCCTCGCGGCTGCCTTGGAGGGAAGCACCTCATTGGGCTAAGTTGAAGATGAGGGGGTGCATTAGGCAGGGGATGATGCGACTACAAGGGGTAGTCTCCCTTGATTGGGATGATATACCAAGTTGTGACGCCCCACCCCGAGACCCACATTAACAAAGAGTATTGCTGGGTAATACTGTCTGCTAATGTAGAGAATAGGGCTGGATAGGAGCGACCATCTATAGCCTTGGCTTCAGTATCTATTGAATAGGTCGAAAAATGCCATATTTGTTTTCTATCTCAAGTGGGTCGACATATCCAATAAATACTTAATACAAAGCCATAGGTGGCTATATGATCTATCAGAACAAAATACAATAACTCGAATGCAAAACACATCACAGAACAGTAGATCATCACATATATATACATATACAGATACATCACAGAGTATACAAAATGATACATGTCAAGTGGTATAGCAACCACAATATACAAGCGAGTTAAAAGAATATACATATCAGAGTAGCAACAAAAGGACTTCACAAAAAGCTATAACAAAAGGAGCTAGCAGAATAGTTCATGCAGAAGTAGAATAGGTTAAGTCCAAAGGTACCTAACCTGAAACACCTCGGTCTCATAATTTTACAAAACTTATAACATGAAAGTTGTAGCTAAAACTCATAGTAGTTCAATGGAAGTTAGAAAGATTTGGAAAGAAGTTGCTAAGATAAGAATTCCAGAAAGTGAACTCTCAGTTTTATGGTCAGAATAGAGGAAAATACATTCAATAAAACTAGTATACAACTTGCTGTTGGATAATGTTTGCAATGAAAATTTTGCTTGGAATAATAGAATTTGGAACTCTGATAGTCCAGCAAAAGAAAATTTCATGCTATGGAAAGTTATGGAAAATGCTTTATTAACAAAGGATAAATTAGAGGACTATGCTTTAATAGACAATAGTAAATGTGTATTTTGCAATGACCAAAGGGAAAATAATACTCATCTGTTTTTTAGTTGTGCATTTACAGGTAATATTTGGAGCAAATTGATGACTGTTTGTAAATTTCACAGTCCTGACAAGAATTCAAAAGAAGAATGGTTCAATATTTACAAGGCTACAAGATGGAAGAATCCTAAATCCAAAGCATTGCTGGCAGTCCTGAAAAACTTTGTTTATGTAATTTGGAAGGAAAAGAATGAGAGAATTTTTTCAAATAAATTTAATTCAGCAAATGATTTGTTTACAAGAATTAATAATTTGAGTGTTAGAAGAGCTAACAGAGGAGCGGATATCTAAAATGATGGGATTAGGCTGACTAAAGAGTTGGTACTACAGATTGTTGTTTGGATCTTCTAACTGTGTCTGATCATAATGGTGCATAATGATAATTACACGAACACTGTAGATCAAGCAAAGGTATAATGCAAGATAAGCTGATACAATGATGGGTTTCTAATGTTAAGAGATAGTAGCATGAGCATAAAGAAAAGAAGAGCAGGCTATTTCTAGAATTTGCTGATTTGTAATATCATTACTTTTTCTTTGTTTGTATGTGTAGATATAGGCAGGAATGTATAATGTTGAATGTATTACTGATGTTAATGATTTGTGATATAATGAATGGGCAAGGCTCCCTTAGCCTATTGATTTTCAAAAAAAAAAGTATGAGCTTTCCAGAGCATTAAAAATTATCAAATTCCGATCGAAGACGAAAAAGATATGACCAAAACAATTCTGTGTTTCAAAGTTAAAATTAAAAACACAGGACAGAGAGGTTACCTACTCTTCAAACAAGAAAAAGATCATATAATTTGAATTTATGGTTTAAAAGTTATAATCGAAATAATTTTCAGATTTAAATTCATTGTCGTTGTCGTTTATTCTCAGGCAGCGATAAAAATTATGATTTTGACTATATAAAGCTCAAAATTTAGCAAAACATAAAACATGAAAGTTGTAGGCAAAAGTCTCAGCTTTCAAACAAAAAAATTATACTTAATTCGGATTTATGGCTAAAAAGTTATGGCTATTTTACTGTCAGATATCAACTCAGGAAATTTGAAATGGCTGTGCTATAACATCAGTTTCAAACTTAATTTAGACCATTTGAAACATAGAATTTCGAAAAATGATCAAAATAGAACTTATAGATTATTTACATATCTTTCAAACAAAAAATGAATGAACTAATTCGGATCATTCTACACTGAGATATTGCTATTTTACTACAGAAATGTTCACAATAAATTTCAAAAATATCACAAAACATGAAGTTAAAGTCAAAAGTCGGACTTTGTATCATGAAGTAAAATAGTTTCGACCACCTAAATCTCAAAAATAGAACTTCCCAGAGTTCAAATTCCCAAAAGGTAATCGCCACAAAGATATATCGAATGGTTCAAAGGACCAATCCGGAAAGGGGCGATACACTAAGGAAAATAGTCAAAGAAACAATCTCAAAAGTGTTTGCACGTGCATGTGTATCAGTTTTAGAAGTAGATGATTTCTCATTAGTTAAAATGGTGAGTGGGCTTTAAACCCAAAACCCAATAGTCTATGTGTTAATACTTAATCCAAATAAACTAAGTTATTCATGTTTACAATTATTTCATATATTTTAGCCAAAACAACTTACATTTCCATAGTTTTAACTTTATATAAATCACAAAAACTTATTTTATGTTTAACAAAATGTCTTCAAAACATATAAAAGATATTTTAGCCATCAAAATTATTTTCCATCATTTCTTTCGGTTTTTTTCCAAGTATTCTTGCTTATCTCTGCTATTTTCTGTTTTCTGTCTTCACTTCTATCTCCTCAAACCTGGAACATGGGATCTCTGCGGGATGATGAAGGCTGGGAGGAGGTGAGAAGGAAAAGGGGCAAGGCTCCAGCGTCTTTGGGACCTGATCAAAGGCTCAACCTGGGAGAGTAGATCTGGGGCTATTCCAGATCGGAACACGGGGAGGAGAGTGCCAGCGGATCATGTTGGGAGGACATCTATAAAACATTCGAAAATTTCAAAGCAGAAAGTATTGTTGCCAGGAAGTAACCCGAAGATAATATTCACTGTCTCAGAGAACGCTAAATTTTTTTCATATAGTGAGGCAGTGAAAGTAGGAGCGGTAGGAGATTTAGGTAACCTAGATCTGGAGTTTATTGAGCCTAAAGTAGCGAATGGCAAAAGGATCGGTTCCCTTTCTTCTGAAGCTATCAAAGAAGCGGAGGGAGGTTGGGATTTATGTATTTTATTGTATGTGGTTGGGTACCAACCATGGCTTAGAACTTTTGAGGGATATGCCAACAGGGTTTGGGCTACTAAGAAGCCGTTTTCAGTTCACTCAAGGAATAATGGATTCTTTGTAGTGAGATTTGGCTCTGAGGAGGATTGTAACAAGATTCTAAAATCAGGTCCTTGGTTTATGGACCGGAACTTGATCATTATGATGCGACTGTCCCCAGACATGAGAACTGATAGAGATCTACTTACATCCCTGCCTATGTGGGTCAGACTTCCTGGTTTAAGTTTTAAATTATGGGGCAATGAGGCTGTTAGCGCATTAACTAGTACCATAGGAGTTCCCATTAAGATGGACGAGGCCACGAAAAATAAATCTAGATTAGCCTTCGCTAGAGTTCTGGTTGAGGTTAATGCTACTTATGGTATGCCTAACACCATTGAAGGCATGGACGACAATGGGAGGAGTTTCATTCAGGAAGTGGAATATGAGAACCCTCCTCCCGTATGTGGTAAGTGTGTGTGTTTCGGACACGTAACTGATGAATGCCCAATGACTAAGTCTTGGGTTCCTAAAGTGACCCAAGCTGCCATCTCTGATAAGGAAAGCCCTTCGGATCTTGGTCTTGTTGGACTTGTGGATATTGTAAGGGAGGAAGGAGGAATTGAGATCTCAAAGGATCTCGAAAAGCAGTTGTATGATGGATGTCCCACTGTTCCCATTAATTCTGAATTACTACATGATGATAATGGAGTAATCAGGAATTTTGGGACGGAGGTCCCTTGTGGTGATGATATGACCGAAATCTTACAGTCAGAAGTGCATCAAGAAAATCAAAACCTAATTGTTGACTGTCTTTCTATTGATGGATCTCATGATAGGTACCAGATAGCTTCTAATGAGCTGGAGACAGAAGTTAGGGGAAAATTTATTCCTGAACAAAAGCAAACATAAGTTTTACCCTCGGATCAGATTTTAGAAAGAGCTGCATCCTCAGAAGAGCGCGGTGAGGGGGCAATTTTAGAAGCTTCAGAGTCAGAACGTGTTACTCTTACCGTAATAGGAGTCAGTGAAGATTGCTTCACTGTTCCTCTGGCCAGGTCGGAAGTTCCTCCTGATCAAGGAACCAGTGAGCCATTCATTCCTGTATCTCCAACTACCCCGGGAGCCAGAGATCCGAGAACATCTCCTCCGAAGTCACCATCGACTCACATTACTATGCTCAAACGCCCTTCGTCATCATTGGATTCTCCTTCTTTTCCAAACTCTTTATTTTCTAACGATATATTTATTTATGATTGTATAATTAATAATGTTAATTTTAGGAGAGGTACTGAACCTTGTATTTACTCTCAGGAGCAAGAAAATCTGGATCAAGATACAGGAACGACAGTAGTGGTAGTGGAACAGAATACTTATGATAATGCAGACTCAGTTCAGAAGGTATTGGAGGAGCAACTTCTTCCGAAGCCTCAAGATATAGAGTTTGAGAATATTCAGAAGGATAAGCTTGTTCGTAAGAATCCCAAATGGGTCCAGATGCTAGGCATTCCTACGGAAGATAAAGGGGAGTCTTCCAGCAGTAGGTCGTTGAGGACCCGCAATTACAAGGCTGCATAATGTCAGTAGCTTGTTGGAATGTTAGAGGGTTTCACAACCCCAACAGAACGAGAGAAGTTAGAAAACTCATTGATAAGTATAATATAAGTTGTTTCGGTGTTCTGGAAAATAAGTTGTTATTTTCGGATATAATGAAGCTGGAAAGAGCGTTGGATGACAGATGGAAAATAATAAGTAACGTCTCTTGTTATTTCAAATGCAGGATAATGGTCCTCATTGATGGAAATTCTTGGGATTTCAACTATATTAGTATGAGCGATCAACACATTACCATTGAATTGATCAATTCCTCGAAATTCAAATGTTATCTAACCTTTGTTTACGCTCATAATTTTGTTGAATTCAGGAAAAGATTATGGAAGAATTTACAGGAGGATGCTATCAATATTTATAGACCATGGCCGGTTCTTGGGGACTTTAATTGCATTCGCAGTCCCTCAGAAAGAAAGGGAGGTAACCCATTAACATTTGGTAACTTGTTTGAATTAGAGGAAATGTCTAATCATACTGGTCTTAATGAGATCAATATTAAAGGTTATGAATTTTCTTGGTGGTCTGGTCCGAGTCGAAATATATTCTCTAAAATTGACAGGGTTTTTGCAAACCTAGATTGGATTAACTTATTCACAGACTTATCGGCTAAATTTTTGCCTCCTTCTGTGAGTGATCATAATGCCGTCCTCGTTTCGCTTTTCACTAAGCCTAGGGATAAGAACAGACCTTTCAGATATATGAATCATTGGTCTTTATGTGATCAATACTTTCCTTTGATCGAGAAACACTGGATTACTAATCATACAGATAGACCTTTGTATCAAATCATCAGTATTCTCAAAAATATCAAGAGAGAGCTTAAGAGTTGGAGTGCTAAATCACGTAATATCAAACAAGAGGTTAATGTTCAGAGAGAGAATTGTTCAAGACTTCAGAAACTTCTGGAAAAATCTCATGATCATAATTTAGCTTTGGAATTCCAAAATGCCAAGATAAATCTGGATTTAGCACTTAAGAAAGAATTTCTGGTTGCCAAACAAAAGGCTAAATGTGATTGGCTGATGATGGGTGACGAGGCCTCTTCTTTTTTCTACGCTAAAATGTCTAGTAGAAGAAGTAGAAAGCGTTTGTCCAACATTGTTGTCGATGGAAAGGTGGTTTCGGAAGATAAGTTTGTTGAATCGGCTATTGATTTCTTTAAACGAATCTTTAACCTTCCCTTATGTGAACACTTCCCTGAAGTTATTTGTAAAACGGTTATTACTGAATACGGTGCCAATTTTTTGAATGAGGGTATATCTTTGGAAGAAATTAAATATGCATTGTGGGATATTAAAGATACCGTCTCTCCAGGTCCGGACGGTTTTAACTCGTTGTTTTTTAAGACTCATTGGAATCTTTCGAAAGATTTAATTTTCAAAGCTTTGAACGATATTTTTCAAAAGGTTTTTATAATCAACGAGTGGAATCATACGTTTATTCACTTGATTCCAAAAAAAGACCACTCCATATGTATTCTAGATTTCAGACCCATTGCCTATTGTAATACTTTATATAAGGTTTTCTCTAAAATCCTGTGTAACAGACTGGGTCCTTTTTTGGATAAGTTGGTGTCCCCGAATCAGACGGCATTTATCAAAGGAAGATCAATAGGGGATGGAATTTTGTTTGCTCATGAAATTATTAGGGGTCTCGGAAGAAAGGATAACAAATATATGTGTATCAAAGTTGATTTAAAGAAAGCATATGATTCGATCAATCGATCTTTTGTTATACATATGTTAATAAACTTGGGTTTCCCAGAAAAATGGGTGAAAATTATCGAAAACATTATTTAGATTCCTGTTTTTTCTATCATTGCTAACGGAGAAGCGCACGGTTATTTCAAGAGTTCTAATGGGCTTAGACAAGGAGACCTGCTTTCCCCTATACTTTTCACCTTGGTTATGGAATATTTTACGCTATTGATGGATGGTAAAGTCAGGGATGGTCTTATTTCCCCAGTTACAGACTTTGATAATAAGTTGACTCACCTTATTTACCCCGATGACATTATTGTTTTTACTAAAGCCAATGCCCAAACTGCAACTGCTATTAGTGATATTTTTAAGACCATGAAGAAGGTTACTGGCTTGGAGCTAAGTTTTGAGAAATCTAACGTTTTCTTTGGGGAAAGGGGTGGATTGTTGTACTGATATTAGTACGATCCTCAATATTCAGCAATTGGATCTCCCAATAAGGTATTTGGGTATTCCTTTGTCTAGTGCTAATTTGAGGGATAAGGATTGTTCTCCTTTAATAGAGAAGATCAAGATTAGGATTGGTAGATGGGAAACAAGAATGCTTAGCCTAGCTGGGAGACTTGAACTTATTAAATCTACTATTTATCCCATAATACAATTCTGGATGCAATGCTTTTGTCTCCCAACCTCTACAGTTCAAAAAATTAAACACTTGATTTTGAACTTTCTTCGAAAAAGTCGCAGTAGTAAGATTCCTTGGGAGATTTTGTGTAGGCAAAAAGAAGAAGGAGGAATGGGATTGAGAAATTTAGAAGAGATGAATCGAGCGTTATATATCAAACTGATATGGAAAGTTATCAATTCAGAAGGAATTTGGGCGAAACTGGTGCATTGTAAATATATTGGTCAAAAAAGTTTTTGGGAAATTAACCAGAGATTGGACGACTCGGGAGTGTGGAAATTCATTTTGAAAAATAGAAATGTAGCTTTGAATTGTCTTTCTCTTAATATTGCAGACGGTAAAACTACTTCTATATGGTATGCTCCATGGCTAAATGGAAGTACTATCATGGAACATATTGGTAGAGACACAGCTTTCAGAACTGGTACGGAAAATTTATCTCTCAGCAGGATTTTAAGAAATGGAGAGTGGAAGTGGGATTCGTATAGTTTTTTATTTCAAATACATGCAGAAATTGAAGGTGTCAAGATTCACAAGAATACGGAGAGGGATTTCTGGTCTTGGAAGTGTTCTAAGGATGGTTTGTATCAGTTTAAAAAAGTTTGGAACACGGTTAGATCCAGTTTTGAAATTAAGTACTGGGCGTCTTTGGTCTGGAACAAAATTCACGTTCCTAAAATGGCGGTATGCCTGTTTAAAGCCATTAATGACTATCTATTGACAAAAGAAAGATTACTTCAGAAGCAGATAGTCGTGGACCTTAACTGCGTCTTTTGTAATAATCACATTGAAAATATAGACCATCTATTTTTTCAATGTAATTTTACAGAAAGTGTTTGGCTTTGGAGCTGTAAATTTTTTTTCCATAAGCCGAAAAGTCTATTTTCTTTCTCTTTGAAAGATGATTTACAGAAAATTGTTTCTATTTCTAGCTTAAAAAGTCTCAATTCAGACTTGTTTCAACTATCTCTATCTGTTTGTGTTTGGCATATTTGGAAATAAAGGAACGATAGGGTTTTTCAGAATCGTTTTACTGATAGGTCGCAGATTTGTATCAAAATTTTCCAGATAATGAATATCAGAATGGAAAAATCAAAACATTTTAAGAACATTACTGGCATGAATGAAGCAATAGCTTTGAAATGGGGATTTACCTCCCAACGCTGAATTGGGGCACCATCTGCTTTATCATAAGTATTGCTCTTCTGCTATCTCCCTGCTTCTTTGTTTCTTGGCTCCAGGTTTTGCGAACCTGTATTATTTACAGTTTTCCTCACCTCCTCTCTTTTAAATTACATATTAATTTACAATTAAAAATAATTATAGAATTAGTTTATAAGGTTGAAGTTTTGCAGGCTGTTCCGAGTGCTTGATATCTCGACCTGGGCATAAAAGAACTTTAGCTTGAGTAAAGTGATTTATTTTGAAGGACCTTTTCAGATTTTTACCTGTCTTGTCAATTCTGGAGGTTTCTACCATTTGGCTTGCTGTTGTGATTGCAGTCTTGCCCTAGATTTGCAGTCATTATAGATCTGGGAGTAGATTCAAGAGAAATTAATTCACATCAAGATTAAAGAAGTTTCCTTGTTGGGTATAAGAGACTTATCTTGTTTAGTTCTTCTCTGTTCTCCTTGAGGAATGTTGGTTTCGACCCTGAAGTGATTTAGGTTGCTCCGAGTGCTCGTAATCACGGTTCTAGATGGATCGAAGATCTCGCTGCTGTTCTTTGATTCCTCCTCAGTTTCAAAGGACATATGTTAGTTTTTCATTTAAAGTTAAAAGACATCTCCTTTCTTAGGTGATAGAGTCTTATCTGCTAAGATCTGTTTAGTTCTTCTCGAGGAAGTGCTGGCTCCAGGTCTCGTTTTGAGCTCCAATCTGGAAGTACCAAAGGATGCCTTGAGTATCTGTCGATCTTTTTGCTTCGATCTTGTTGTTATACTGTTTGTGCTTCTCGTTCTTCCCTGCTCGCTGCCATTTTTATTCTTTTTTAATTTCTCTTTCGAAATGAGTTTTTGTACTAAATGAAGTAGATGTAATGTCGTGTTGTCTTTTCTACTTCGAGAACAGTCTCGATGTTTCTGGTAGTTGCCCTTTGCTAGGTGGGCTTTGGGCCGAAGGTGTTGAACGTTTTGTTTCGGGTCTGTATTGTTGGCTTTGGTCTTGCTTTTTGGTTCTTGTAATTTGTTTTTCTTATAGTTAATAGAAAAGTTTGAACCCTTATTAAAAAAAATGTTGATTAAATTATTTTGTCTCATTAATTAATCCAATAAATTTCCATATTTTTATTGTTTACTTAAAATAAATAATTTTAAATATCCAATTTATTTTTATTACCTATAATATTAAATCATAACTAGAAGTCCTGAGCACCGTTGTTGAGCGTTGATGGCCTTATAAAATTGTGAGGGAGGGGTCTACTAAGGAGCATTCCTTATCATGGCCGAGTCAACCAAATTTGCAAAGCCAAGATGGACCACTACAAACAAACAAAAAAGGAGGCTTGGTGAAACTTTAAAGGAAATAAAAAACAAAACAAATTAAACCTACCATCAGATCGGTCCCTCGACTTCTTTCTAATCAAAGGCTGGCAAGTGAACCCCATGTTGCTAAAAGTTCATCAACTAGTCGACGCAAATCAAAACATTTACAATTGACAAGCAACCTTAATTGCCAAACCATCCCGATTTACTTGAAAACTTTAACTCAGAGGCAAGCCACTCAAACCCATTTTAGTCCTAGCCTAGTATAAGCGGGTCATGTAGCTCGCATCCACTATATGTTCATTGGCTATACCATAATGCAGGCCAAGGCCCAGTAAACCATCTTTCTACTCTAATAAGGGGTAGTTCTGTAATACAGACACTTGTGTGAGTTTTATGGGTGATCAAGAAACATCGATCAATCGACGTTGATTTCACAACAACAAGTGTCAACACCATGCTTGGTATAAGTTTATGAAAACCACAGTGATATTCCACCAACATAACAAAAGAAAAAATGAAAAAGGAAAAGCCAACAGCAAAAATTAAACATCCATTTCAAATCAAAATTCAATATGGCACTAAATAAGATATGAAATCCGCATTAAGGGGAGAAATACCCGTTGTTTAAAGCCTGAAGTTTTAGTTGAAGATGAAAAAGCTCGAAGGATGATAAGTTTCTTGAATAGTGGAAGTTTGAAAGTTCCGTAAAGAATGAAAATGAAGGGGAAAGGGATTATATTGGAAACTATGTTTGATCTAAATTGTTAAATTCGATAGGTGAGAAACGATGATTTCATCAATTAATTTGTGTGAACCGTTTCTGCAGTGCCTCAAGAAAGTAGCCGCCACTTACAATTGTACAAAGATATGTCTCAGCAGCATTAAATGCATGAATGAAAAGTCTGTTCCTGCTTGTTGGCATGAACTCAGGGGCCAAAATGTTGCTTGATTTTCTCATATGTAATATGGGTCAGCCCGCATATTAACCTTCATCTTAGCTCATGTCTGAGCCCATGCAGTTTCAACTATCAACATCTTGGCCAGCATGGTTCCAATGGCTTGCACCTCGGGGGTTCTGCATCTTGCTTAAAGCACAAGACCTCTACTGCAAAAACAATACGCTCGACACTGGTAAATGCACGAGCCATGCAAAGACCGTGATGTCACCAGCAGACCATGACAGATAGTGGCTCGGCATGTTATTAACTCTCCATAGCAAGCTGTTAGTTCCTGAGATGATGGTTTTGATGAACCTTAGAAATTGTTATAAAATATAAATACTAATATTCTTGTGTAGATATATATGTATATGAAGGTACTGAAGAATGAAGACTATATAGTTTAGAGATTCAAGACTGATGAATTCAAGATTAAAGAAACCAAGACCGAAGACTCATGAGCATCAAGAGTTCAAGATTTCAAGATTTTAAGAGTTCAAGAGTTCAATATATCAACACAAGTAATAGAGTCTAGATTTATGTTAAAACTTCATAATAGTACTGAAATATTTATTCGGATTTTAATTGTGGAATGGAATCCACCTTCTTGCTTTAATAGTGGGATGGAACCCACGACCTCTTTAGTGGGATGGAACCCACGACCTTCTCTAGTGGAATGGAATCCACAAAATTTTCAAAATGATTTATTTTAAATATTTTTCAAAAAACTTTTTAAAAGTCATCTCTCTCGGTTTAAATATTTTAGCCTTAAACTATTTTTATCATCTTTTATATTTTGATTTCAAAATCATCTCTTGTTTTAAACTATCTCCTGGTTTTAATATTATAAGCTTTAAATCTAAAAAATATATTCTATACTTAGTTTTTAATATTACATTTATATTATAGATTATATATTTTTAAGATTACTTTTTAAATCTCTTTTATAAGTTTAAACTATATTCAAAATGGTTTATAAACTTCAGAAATTGTTTTGACAAGTTTTAGAAAGAAAATCTCATTTTAAAACAAAAATCAATTACAAAATTTACTAGGGCTTGTCGACATACCCCATCCCCCATGTCGACATGGTAGTCATAGAATTTAAAATTCAAATTTTCAAATGAAGTGTCTATTCGTTATAACCTTTCATGAATGGACATGACTGTTGTTCTTCTATAAATACCAGTTGTTTTTAATGAATATTAAGTCAGTTTTTCTTCATTTCTTCACTCCTTCTTCTCCACTCAATTTTTCTCTTATATTTTAACAAAACTCTGCCAAAATCCTAAGTGAATCAAACTTGATCATCTCTAGTTTGATCCTCTGCCACTCTCTCTCAAAGTTCCCAGTGCTATTCAGAGTTATATGATCATTTGTAATCAAAGAAGCGTATCGAGTCTCTCTATCTACAAAGTGATATTGGAAAAGGTGTGATTGTAGCCTGTAAATCAATTGGGTGTGATTGTTGCCCGTAAATTAATTAGGTGATCTTGTAGCCTAGTTAAATCAAGAGAGTTTGCCCTAGACTAAAAGACATGTGGGTGTATCTCGTAGCCTTGAAATCGAGGTTGTAATATCGATATTATATTTGAAAATAAATCTGCACAATAAATTGTGTGGGACTGGATGTAGGGTAACTCCGAACTAGTATAAAATTTCGGTGTGTTCTTTCCTTTACTGCTTTTATTATTATTTACATCTGTGTTTTGAATCTGTGTTTGTTTCTGTGAATTGTGAATTGCATCATTTAAGTATAATTGTGATAAAATCCAAAAAGATTCATATAATCCACTAAACACTATTCACCCCCCTCTAGTGTTAATATAGCCTTAAGATCCGTAATCCGCATTTTCAACATTTGGTATCAGAGCATTGGTTTTCAAAGTTTTCATAATCTGATTTTTGAAAAGTTTTAGTGGCTAATTTTTATAGTATGTGTTTTTAATCTTTTAAATAAATAAATAAAAACTAATTTGTAAAAGTAGTGTGTTAATTTCTGATAGATTATATGTTAGTTATTTTGAAAAGTCACTTGATACTTTAAAAAGGTATATTGTTTTGCAGGGAAAAGTTGTGTCTGATGACTGTTGGTGAAAAGACACCAGATGTCCATTCAACGATCAAGAAGGATCAATGGATTTAGGATAATGGATTCACAAGGAACATGATTGAAAGTCCAGAAGCCTTGAAGGATAGTGTTTACATGGATGGTGGATCGGTTATCTTCAAGGACAACCCAAATGATATGTGATTGACAATCGATATTGAAGCGGGTACCCAAAAAATCCTTTGATTCACATCTCCAACCTAATATGATATTGTATTCTCTTCATTTGCTTCGCAATGCCACTGATTTCGTGCAAATCCGTCAAGAAATGACCAATTTATGATCAAATGAAGTTTTGATGAACAAAGAGAAAAGGAAACCAAAACTATCAATGGTACTCTTCAAATTACATCCAGGAATTTAAGTATTTTGTTCCAAATCCATTTCCAGTTCGTAGTTCTCTTTCTCACGGTCGTTTTGATATGTGGATCATCCAATTCCAATAAAAATTGAGTGAGATATGACATTTTAAAGTTGGTCATCGAAAACTGAAAACTGTGCACGGGATGTTCGGCCTGCTGCATGGAAATATCTTACAAATTCACTACCAAACTTATACCAGATCATAGCCTTTGCCTTTCTCTTCGATTTGCTGCTGGTTTCATTCAATTCCGTTAAGAAACGAAGGAGATATGCCTTCTACAATTTTGACAATGAATAGAAAAACGGGAAAAAGAAGAAGAACATACATTTTAGTGAAGATGGTGACTATTGGGCCTATATATAAGTGATCGGAAGTGGCTGAAGTGTCTGTTCATTCAAATTTCAAATTCAAATATTTTGGCACCAAGTTAGTCAATCTACTAAATCATCAGTATATTTCTCATACGACCTTCAAATCCAGCAAATGAATACGTTGATCAGAAAAACGAGCCCGTCTCAATAGAGCAAACCTCATTATCAAATTTCAAAGATGTCAACATGTGGTTCACGACAATGGAAGAACAATAGAGTAAGAAAAATGGAGGATTGCAAAAAGTGGTACCTTTTACTTTTAAAATTTTATCTCATCTTTATTATTACATCTAGGAATAATATATATATATATATATAATATTGAATGCACATAAATATATAGGTATAGAAATTTATTTCTTTAGTATTAATTTTGGATATTTTTTGGTATATGTTGACATACCATAGTATACATATCGGCATACCAGTCTAAATTTTGTTGAAAATCTTTTCAAATTAAAAATTTAAATTTCACTACTCTTTACTTGGATTTCAAAAACTATTAGAACATCTTCTCAATCGAAAAATGTTAGTTCAAACTCTATTTATCAACTTAACTTTTTCTCTTTATTTACTTATATCTTATTTCAAAAATTCTATAAATATATATATTGAAAGTATATATAAATCTATATAATTATATATAGTGCTTTTGTTAATATATCCTACATAGATATGTTAATAAAACTTAAATATTTTTTTAAAAAATTCAAACATTTAAAAATTTTAATGTATAAATCTATTTTTCGTATATAGTTTAAACATAGTTTAACTTATATATCTTTCATATATAATTTTATAAAAGAGATTTTAAGTGTTATTATCATAAATATTGTTTAGAATTCAATATTGATTTTGATTTTGATTTTATATTTTGATTCAGTTTATAAAACATGTATATTTAACTTAATATTTTGGTTTGATAAATGATTTTTATGTCTTAATTATATAGTTTAAAACATATGAAAATATGATTTTATATTTTATTTTATAAAAATAATTGGGTTTTCGAGTTTAAAAATTATAATTACATAATTTATATTATTATATTTCATAAATGTTATTTAAAATTTAGTACTTATTTTAATTTCATATTTTGACTTCATAAATATTATTTATATTTTTGATTAGTAAATAAGTATACTTTGATTTTTTAGTTTAAATTTGTAATTTGATTTATACTACATGAATGATTTATATTTCACAATTTGGATTGAGAAATGAACTTTCTTTAACAATATCTCTATATAATAAATGCCTTAAATATTTTGTATATAATATTTTAAAATTATGTATATAGCTTTTTATTCATATTTCATGGCAATTTGATAAAATATTAATATTGGTTTTGATGACTACTTTCCATGAATACATTATAGTTTTATTATCATTTATTACCTTTAACACTTATCTTCACTGCCTTTTAAGTCTCATTTGTTAGTCTCCTTAACCTAAGTCTAGGAATTGATGTGTATAACCTTTGTTTGGTTAAAGTGATTTATAATAAATGGTTTTGATATCTATATGTATGTATATATGTGCTTGTCTATTAGATATTACTTATCACTTGTTTGCACAAAAAATGGACAAACACCTCAAAGTCGTACGATTTAACTGATTTTACGTTGTTCTTAGTGATTTGGGTGATTTATGCAAATATATGAAAAGCAGGGACTAAACTGTAAAAGACACGCAGATTTATAGTGGTTCAGCCAGAATGTGCCTACGTCCACTTTATATATTATTTCTCTTTTCTTGTTTAGATTACAAGTACAAAGCTTTGATACTAGTATCTAAAAGTTGTTTGAAAGTTCTCTCCGTGCTTGAGCTCTCAAACTTGTCTCCCATTGTTGTACCCCTGCCCCTCTTTTTGTAGAGTGATGCTGGGGGCAGGGGTCTTGGATGTACATAGCTGCTGGTGGGCCTGGGCTGATGTAATCTGGCCTGGTAGCGTTGGTTCGGCATTGCACTGGCTCGGCAGTACTTTGATTCGGCGGTAGGTGGTAGACGCTTTGGTTCGGCATCACTTGGTTCGGAGATGGTTGGAGTGTAGAGTGGACCGGTTGTAGGTGATTCGGTACTAGGTGGTAGTTCCTTGGTCTGGTTTGGAGTTTAGAGTGGACCGGTTGTAGGTGATTCGGTGCTAGGTGGTAGTACCTTGGTCTGGTTTGGAGTTTAGAGTGGGCCGGTTGTAGGTGATTCGGTGCTAGGTGGTAGTACCTTGGTCTGGTTTGGAGTTGGTCCGGCAGTGCATGGAGAGGTGCTGGTCTAGTAGAGTGTTTGAGGGAGGTTGGTTCGGCTGCTTTGGTTCGGCAATGGGGAGGACGGAGCGTGGTTCGGTAGCTCTGGACCGGTAGTGGGCTGGTTCGGCTGAAACTCACCCAACACTTGCACCCCAAAGCAGGGCATGTGTATGCACATGGCATGCTTTGTTTTTAGCTATGATATCTACTCTCGGCCCTGTATGCCGAATCAACTGGTCTTTCGGAATAGTCTATAAGTATGGATCTCGCGTCTCTGCTCTCCCCCCACCGTTTGAAACTGCCGAATCGACTGAATACCGATCCAACCTTGGTTGCTCGAAATTACCGGACCACTTAATTGAATACTGAATCAACTCAATAATCAGACCACGTGGGTTTTCCTTTGCCGAATGATGATTTTTTTTTTGAATGGGCTACCGAACGAAATTACATGTTCTACCGAATAAGCTCGGGAGAGTACGTACCGAATGAACCTTCGGTTTCGAATATCCGAATGTGATTTGGCACCAGATGAGGTTGGGAGTATAGGGCCGAAGGAGATTTTATGGTTACTAGTCTTCATGCAGTTGCTTGTTTACTTTCTTCATCCTGATGATGTGTTTTTTGCATTTGCAGATAAATGTCTCGCAAAGTGGAAACCCGATCAGAAAAGAAGAGATCTCAGGACAGAGAAGAGCCTTCCGCCGTGCCCCCAGCCCAGTCAGGACGGGCACGTTATGGGCCCACCCCGAGATCATTGGTAGATGGATACGGACCTCAGGAACATCTGAACTTGCCTCCTGATTGCTTCCCTAGCTCACTCAAGGGCGAGCAACTTGATGCTATATCTCGCTCTTTCAGGATTGACCGAGCACGCATGCTATTGCCGGATGCGGGAGTGATGCCGTACGACCCTCCCGAGGGATATTTTGCCTACAACAGATACCATTGTATGTATGGTGCCATCCCACCCCTCAACGCCTGGGTGGTCAGCTTTCTCACATATCTAAAGGTGGCTCCATTCCAGCTTCAGCCCAACTCCTATGCCATTCTGGTGAGTCTCTTCGTCATCTTCCAAAGGAGATACGGGCGTCCTCCTTCCAACCGGGAGATCCGGTATTTGTACAACTTGAGAGGCTATAAGAAGGGGTCTCCATACATTAGCTTGGAATCGGCCGTATCTTTTAAGCCGGTCCTGGATCTATACTCCAAGTACAGTATGTTCAAGAAGGAATGGTTTTTTGTCAGGGATGATTCTGTTTCTATTCGGCGCTTCACCTCCGGATGTAAGTCAAAGCTTTTATTTTTAATTCCCGTTCTGGTTGCAATGCTCCTTCTTATGTGTTTTTATTTTTTGCTAGCGATAGGTGGTTTTGCGGTCGTGGAGAATGATCGCCTGGCTCAGCAGAAATAGAAGCTATTATTGGAAGAGATAGGTCGGCTGCTTACCTGATCAGGAACGCTACACTTTTGGAGCACAACTTGATCCTTCCACAGCAGTTCGTGGTCAAGCAGAGGGACACGGACGAAGAGAGGGCTGCCCAAGCTAAAGAAGGGGCCGAGTCGAAGAGCAGCAAAAGGAGGCCCTTTCCGAAACATCCGGTTGCCGGGGGGAAGAAGCTCAAAAAGTCTGACGGTCCCTCTCCCAGCACATGTCCAGATATCCCGGAGGAGGGAGATGTGGAGGAGGAGCAAGGCGCTGGAGGTGGCGATGGTGTCGGGGCTTTGTCTTCTGGGCAAGTAGGCGAGATGCAAGAGTGGACGGATGACGCTTTCCGCCAAGCCTTCGAAGGTTTGGAGGGAACGGAGAAGTCCAGGAAAGCTGAGAAAGTTGGGACCGGCGTCGATTTATCTTCCGGGAGCGCTTCTACTGAGGCAACTTCTGCGGTTCAAGGTGAATTTCTCTCCGTTCTTTTTAATTCTCGAATGATGGCTCAATGCATACTAGTGACACTTGATTTTTACCCCAGGAGTGGACAAAACGGCCAAGACCTCAGATCTTCGGCACAGGCTTGAACAATACAAACTCCTCAAAGCTTCCGCCAAGCCGAAGCCTTCTACTAACTGCCCTGGAGACGTAGTCGGTTATCGTCCTCTTCTCGGAGTTATTGAAGAAGATATACAGAAGAGGAAGAAGAGTCGATCTTCGTCTGAACCTCTTCTTGAACCCCCGGCCCCACTCCAGCCTATTCACGACATTACATAGGAGGATACCGAGCTTATTCCCTCCCCCATCCGTCTGAGAATCCAACCGTCATCCCGATAGATCATCCTGGCTTAGTACGCAATCCGTTTGCGGGTCATCCGGACCTGGACCCGGCATCTCATGACATCTCTTTTGATGAGATTACTGGTTAGCATCTCCTTCCTCGTAATCCTATGGTACGGGTGCTTGACGAAGCTAAGTCCCTGGACCTTGATCTGCTTACTACCTGGGTCATAACTCTGGGAGATGAGGCTAAGGCAAATATTGACCGGGTTGCTGAGGAGACCAGGAAATTGATGGGGCACCACGCCCTACTGGTCAAGGCTGGGGAAGAGATAGGAAGCGCCAACATTCGGCTGCGGTTGATGATTTTCGACCAGGCTAAACAACTTGCCGACCTAGCCATCCAAATCTCCCAGCATGAGGCCGCATCCAGACAATTGAGGAAGACTATTGAAGAGGCCAGTAGGGCGGAGTTGCGGAGGATGGAGGCCATCTGTAAGGAGCGGATTGACATGGCCATTGCCACGGTGGATGAGGTTTGGCAAGCGGACCTCGAGCGGGTAGAGGAACTATCGGGGAGACTTGAGGCTGCGGAGCTTTCTCAGGCCAATTCGAAGGAGGAGATGGAGGCGATGAGGAGGTCTCTTCAGGCCGACCGTTTACGGTATCGATCGAAGAGGGATGCTGTTGTTGCAAAGCTGCGGGCTTCTGAGGTCCGAATGAGGGAGTTTGAAGAGAACGAGGGGATGATGGATGGGATGCTCCAGGATATGTACTTCCGTACTTGGAGGCAGTGTAACTTGTCCTGGATGGATGACTACCCCTGGGTTATGGCTAGGATCTATCTCAGGGCTCTAGAGGAGGCCAAGGCTGAGGCGGATAAGGAGGGTGGTGTGGTCTTCAGGATGGATGTGGTTACCGCCTAGTTTACCAAAGAGGAGAAGGTGGCGGTGAAGGAGGGCATGCGGTTGCTTGCAGCTGAGGAGGGAGGTGTGGAAGTGGAGGATGATGATCAAGATGATCAAGGAGCAGATGCTGGTAAGTCTTCCTTTCTAGTCTTTCCGTTAACTTGGTTGCTTATCACTAATGAATTCTTTTTCTGACCGGACAGGTGGGCAACAGGACAAGGATAAGACTCCGACGCAGCCGGCTCCTTGATTGGACCTGGAAATCTTTTTGTGGACTTGACATTGTTATATATGTTAGTCTTAAAACAGTAACGTAACTCTTAGGTTGTAATTATGCTACTTGTAATAAATAGCACTATTCTTGACATGTAATTCCTTAACTTAAGCTGATTCTGTCGTCTTTTGAATGTTTTTGCTATTTTGGCATGTTGTATGAGAAATAAAGCTATGCATATTCTTGTAACTAAATTGTGTTTGACGTCAGGTTCTTGTTTAAAACATAATTTCATGACTTGCAATGTTAGCGTGAGGTGTGAATAAATTATAGTCACGTGTTTACACATGAAAGAAGGAAATACCGCCCTTTATATTTTGCTTGTAGATGGCAGCTTTGAATGTCTTGTGTGACCGAGTATGGAATGCGGTCCAGTATCTTGTTGTGAGTATCTGTTTCCATTAGCGAATGTCTCTTATTCTGTGTCCTGTACTTCAGGAATTGTTACAGAGGATAGGAGAAAAGTTTCTTAAATAAAATTGAAATATGTGAAATAGTAAAACTTCCAATCACGGAAGGCCTTCGATGTGCTTAAGTTCGTGGCAAACGGGCTTTGTAGTCACTTTCCCTAGCTGTGGGTCTTGGAGACATTTGTCACCCATCTTACGCCTCCGCGGGGAGTTAATTCTTTTTTACCACAGCCGCACTTAAGACACATAGGAGCCGAGATCGCGCACAGTAACTACCCGGGCCGTTATGGCCCGTAATCGTGGGTATTATTCGATTTACTGTGGCCGGCTAGCGTGGGTGCCGATCGTTAACCGCGAACTACCCCTGGCTGGCCACACCTTATGTTGGGGTTTATAGTCGGTTCACAAATGCCGATGAGCCGAACGCTGTAATGAGCTGCCTCGGCTATAGTCGGCCTTCTCGGTGGTTTATAATCGGCTCATTATAGTTGGCTTTAAGGGCCGTCGCGAGCAATGAGTTAACCCGCAGCAGAGGGATGCCGGAGCAAAAGTGTCTCATTGGCGAGGGCATAGATTCGCATAGTACCTGTTAGGTATTGTCCAGGTGAAGTTGCGCTGTGGAGTGCCTTGAATGGAAATACTATATGCACAGGATTTCGTTCAACAGAAAAGGATAAAGTTAACAAGCAGCCAAGATATAAAGGAACAAGTTAAAAAAGAGACAAGGTTTTTTAAAGTGATTCGGCACGAAAATGCCTACGTCCACTGATTCTCTTTGTTAATTCACTTCATATGGGCAGTACAAGTTAAGAAAAGTATCGACGGAGGTGTTGGGTGTTCCATGCCCTCTGGAACACCTCTCCGTCCACTGTTGACAAAATATAAGCTCCGTTGTGGAGATCTTTATGAATTACATATGGCCCATCCAAGATTGGATCTAGTGCTCCAGGGCGAGGGAAGATTCGCTTGAGGACAAGATCCCCTTCTTGTAAGGTACGATGCTTGACTTTGGAGTTGTATTGTGCTGCCACTTTTTGCTTGTGGGCTGCTGCTTTGAGGACTGCATCATTTCTTCTCTCCTCAATTAGATCCAAAGACATGTGAAGGAGTTCTTCGTTCTCTTCTGGGTTATAGTGGATCCTACGGTGGGAAGGCACGATGGTTTAAACTGGGAGCATAGCCTCCAATCCGTATGCCAAAGGGAAAGGAGTATGCCCTGTTGATGTTCTGAAAGATGTGCGATAGGCCCACAGTGCCGTAGGGAGTTCATCCACCCAAGCGCCCTTTGACTTTTCGAGTTTCTTTTTGATTAGAGTTTTCAGAATTTTGTTGACGGCTTCGACTTGTACGTTTGCCCGGGGATACGCTACGGATGAGAAGCTTTTGTGAATTCCGTGCTCTTGGCACCAGTTGGCGAATTCCTCGCTGTCAAACTGAAGTCCGTTGTCTGATATGATTTTGAATGGGACTCCGTACCTGCACAGAACATTTTTGATCAAGAAGTTAATAACTTTTGCTGAAGATACTTTATTCAGAAGTTCTGCTTCCACCCATTTGGTGAAATAGTCGACTGCCACTATAGCATATTTGGCCCCGCCTCGGCCCATTGGTAGTTCGCCGATTAAGTCAATTCCCCATACTACAAAGGGCCAAGGGCTGGTCATTTGAGTAATCTCAGTTGTTGGTAGCCGCGGAATCTTAGCAAACTTCTGGCATTTGTCACATTTTCTGACGAAATCTAAGGCGTCCTTGCTTAAGGTGGGCCAGAAATATCCATATCGGAGTATCTTTTTTGCTAAAGTTTGCCCTCCGGTGTGATCTCCGCAGCTTCCTTGATGAATGTTGGATAAGATTTCCTTGGCTTCCCTTCCAGCGACACACCTTAATAAGGGGTTAGAGAATCCGCGCCGATAGAGGGTGTCCTCTTGTATTGTGTAGCGGGAAGCTTTCCTCAAGATTTTCTTGACTTCGTTACGCCCGTGGGGTAGGGTGCCGCTTTGTAGGTAATCTCGGATGGAAGTCATCCAAGTTGCCTCTTCGGTTGCAGCTATCAGATTTACTTGCCCAAAACTTGGGGTTAGTTGCTTTGAGATGGCTACTGCTCCGGAAATAGCGCCGTCTCTCACGCTTGCTTGCTTCGCCAATTCGTCGGCCTCTCGGTTCTCTTCCCGAGGGATGTGTTTGACTAAGTAGTGGTCCAATCGACTGAGAAGTAACTTGGTCTTCTTTAAATATGCTATGAGTCGTTCTTCTCGAGCCTGGAATTCTCCTAGTATTTGATTAACAATAAGTTGAGAATCGCTATGAAGACACAAAGAATTGGCTCCGATTTCTTAGGCAAGTTCTAATCCAGCTATCACTTCTTCATACTCTGCATCGTTGTTGGTGGCGGCGAACTCCAACCTTATAGCAGAGTGCAGCTTATTTCCCCTAGGAGTGATTATTACCACACCTGCCCCCGAGCCTTGTTCGTTTGACACACCATCCACGAAGAGATTCCACTTGATGTCTTCTGCTATTTCCGATTGCTCCTTACCTTCGTTGGTAGTGAATTCTGCAATGAAATCGGCCATGGCTTGTCCCTTGATGGCGGTGCGAGGGTGATAGGTGATATCATACTGACTTAGTTTAATGCACCATTTAAGTAGTCGCCCAGAAGTGTCGGGACGATGGAGTACCTGCCTCAGTGGTTGGTCGGTCAGAACTTTGATGGAATGGGACTGGAAGTAGTGACGCAGTTTTCGTGATGTGATTAGTAAACAGTATGCTAGCTTTTAGGATATCTGACTTCTACCCCCGTAAACCTCTTACTTACAAAGTATACTGGCCGCTGCGTGCGGTTGTCTTCTCTTACCAACGCAGCGCTCAGGGCGTGAGATGACACAGCAAGGTATAGGTATAATTCTTCGCCTTCGCTTGGAGTCGAGAGTACCGGCGGTTTCTGGAGGTGTTCGATCAAGTTAAGGAAAGCGGTTAAGCATTTATCAGTCCATTCGAACTTTCCTTTGTCTTTCTTTAGAGCTTCGAAGAAGGGGACGCACTTGTCCGTTGCTTTGGAGATGAATCGGCTTAGGGCGGCCACTTTCCCATTCAGGCTTTGCATTTCCTTTCGAGTGGAAGGTATTTTGATATCTTTTAGAGCTCAGACTTGTTCAGGGTTTGCTTCAATCCCTCTGGCATGGATGATGAATCCCAAGAACTTTCCTAATGATACTCCGAAGGAGCACTTTAGAGGATTCAACTTCATTCCATACTGGCGAAGTACTTGAAACATTTTGCCTAGGTGGCTTACGTGATCGTCGGCTTTCCTTGACTTTACCAGCATGTCATCCACATACACTTCCATAGTTTGTCCTATCAGCCCTGCAAACATCTTGTTGACGAGGCGCTGGTAGGTGGCTCCTGCGTTCTTAAGTCCGAAAGGCATTACCTTGTAGCAGTACAACCCCCAGTTAGTGATGAAACTAGTGTGGTCTTGATCGGGAGCATGCATGGGAATTTGGTTGTATCCTGAGTATGCGTCCATAAAAGATAAGAGTTCGTGCCCGGCTGTGCTGTCTACAAGTTGATCGATTCGGGGAAGCGGGAAGCAATCTTTCGGGCAAGCGTCATTTAAGTTGGAGAAGTCAATGCATGTTCGCCACTTCCCATTAGCCTTCTTTACCAGCACCGGGTTAGCGATCCACTCTTGGTAGATGGCCTCTCGTATGAAGTCATTGGCAAGTAGATTCTTTACTTCTTCGTCGAGGGCTGCTGATCGTTCTGCCCCCATACTTCTCTTTCTCTGTTTTACGGGCGCCTTGGTGGGATCAATGTTTAGCACGTGGCATGCTATGTCAGGGGAGATTCCGGTCATGTCGGCATGTGACCATGCGAATACATCCAAGTTATGGCGGAGAAAGTCAATGAGCTGCTCCTTCAACTCAGCTTTTAGTTGGGACCCGATTTTCAATAGTCTACTCGAGTCATGCTTGTCTACAGATATAAATTCCATAGCCTCTACAGGCTCGGCGGTGGCCTCCTCCTCTTTGTCCCTGGGGTCTAATTCATTAAAAGGGTCGTTGGTATATCGAAGAGGAGGGGCTTTCTTTAGTTGCTATGCTTCCAAACTTTTTGTGCAGAGGGCAACCTCTACACTCTTCCCTTTATCCTTCCGGTGGTTGTTGCGAAGTTCAGTTACATAGCAGTCTCGAGCAACGTCCTGGTCTCCCTCTACTTCCCCTACCCCATTGTCCATCGGAAATTTCATCTTTAGGCACCATAGGGCCAGGACGATTTGGAAGTCAGACAAGGCTGGCCTTCCTAAGAAAGCGTTGTAGGCCGAGTGGTTTTCTATCAGCACAAATGTCTGTTTCCGTACCACGGAACGAGGATGACTTCCAATTTCGACAAAGAGGTCCAGTTGCCCGAGGGGCATCTTCGCATCCCCAGAGAAACCGTGTAGTGGTTTATTGTAGGGAGAAACATCCTTCATTGATAGTTTCATTTTGTCGAACGCATGCTTGAATAGGATATTTACCGAGCTTTCAGTGTCTACTAGAATTCAGAAAACTTCGGCTGGACCGAGCCGGGCAGAGATAACCATGGGATCCATGTGAGGGTATTGCCTTCCTTCTAGGTCACGCCTACCGAATGTGATGTCATGATTCTTTTTCCGCTTCGGGTGGCGCTCTTCTATAACAGAATTAACACAATCTTCATTGTTTCTAAGCGACTTTCCATACCTTTCCATCTCCGCCCAGTTTCTGTCGGCGATGTGCGGTCCTCCCGAGATGGTATGGACCACTATCTTCTCTTGATTGGAGCCGCTAGTGTTGCGTTTTCCTCTGCCGATCTCTGGTGAGGGTAGCCTTGGGTTCTCATTGGCAGGAGCTGGAGTCCTGTCCTGACCTTTTACATAGCATTCCAGTTTCTTCCTTCTGATGTGTTCTTCAATCAAGTCCCGGAGATGATGGCACTCATTGGTATCATGCCCATGTGATTCGTGGAAGCGGTAGAACTTTCCAGACTTCTGCGCGTTATCTGATTCCTTCTTGTATGGTGGACGTTTGTATCTAACTTCGCCTTGGGTGGCAAGGAAGATGTTTTCGACGGTTTCGTTCAAAGGAGTGTAAGTGTCGAATCTCGGTCCTGGCCGATATAGGCGTTTTTCTCCCTTCTTGCCCCCAGCATTGTCTCTGGAATCATTTCTTCGAACGTCCTTTGCTGCAGCGGGCGCGTTGCTGTGAGTTGCCTTATTTTGTTGTCCTGACTGCCCCTCAACGACAGCATCCTCAAGCCTCATATATTTCCCGGCTTCATGGAAGAAATCGGGTAAAGTAGCTGGTTTTTCTTTTGTCAACCTTCTAGCAAATTTAGTATCCGGATGCACACCACTACAGAGGGCCATTAGGATAAGCTTCTCATCGGCATCTTGGACTACGGCCGCTGTGGCATTGAATCGGGTTAGGTATTGCTGTAGTTTCTCTCCAGGTTTCTGTTTGATGCTGGATAAGGAATAAGCGTCCTTGGGTTGTTCCACATGAATGCGGAACTGACTGATAAACTTTTCTTTCAACATTTCCCACGAGCTGATGGATCCCTGGGGTAAATGACAGAACCAGGAGGTAGCTAGATCTACTAAGAATAGTGGAAAGCATTTGCACAGTACTCCCTCTGTTGCTCCACTCATGAGCATATGCTGTGTGTATCTCTGTAAGTGTACAACGGGGTCGGAGGTTCCTTTGTAAGGTTCCATTGTTGGCATCTTCCAGTCTTGAGGGGTGATAGCAATTTCGATATTGCGGGCGAAAGGGCTGGTTACCCTAGCGCCTATCCCTCGATCTCTTTGATCCCGTTGGACGCATTCTCTGAACAAGCGTGCCATCCTTTCATCAGAATCTTGAGCAGATAGAAACGAGTTCGGTTCTGTTCTGTGGGATTGATTCCGTCCAGATGACCTGTAGGGATGGTATCGTCTATCATTCCTCATATTTTCCAGTGGCTGCCTTTGGTTTTCTGGGAGCATGCTAGGGTCAGCTACAGTTGGCCCTTGCCTTGATCTTCCCCTGCTGGGTTCTGATCTAAGCACTTCCTCGGGTCCAACTTCGGGCTGGATTCTAGCTCGGCCCCGTTCACTGGCGTTTCCGTGGTTAGGCAGTACAACCGGCTCAGCTACAGTTGACCTTCGCCCGGTATCTCCCCCGTTGGGTTCGGTTCCAAGCGTTTCCTCAGGCCTAACTTCGGGCTGTGCTCGATCTCGGCTCCTACCATGGCTGCTTCTGCCGTTAGCTCCTTCGAAGAAGGAAGATCTTTGTTGTCTCTGAGATCCTCCAGACTGGGACTCACCCCATGATTCAGTGTTGCGGTTGGACTCTTTAGCATCCCTTAAGCGTGACATGAGATGGTCCACCAAGGCTTCCTGCTGGGACGTGAAGCGGTTAGTCACTTCAGCCACAACCCTGTCTAGATCTGCCCTAGTAATTGCTGCCGGCTGTTCTGCGGCAAGGGTGGTCGGATTTTCCTAACCTTCATTTGGTATTGCTACGGGAGGGGGACGATTTACTTGATCTGTGACCACTGGATCTGGAAGACTGCCGGTTGCGATGTTTTTTCCTTTGTTAACATCTTTCTTCTACTTGGGAGTGTTTTCCAAGCAATGAACGATGCTGCTAGGAAGAAGGTTAAGTGAAAGAAGCTGAAGCTTCGAGCTTCTAGCTCTCAATGAAAGCACCAAAAATGTTTGCACAAAAAATGGACAAACACCTCAAAGTCGTATAATTTAACTGATTTTACGTTGTTCTTAGTGATTTGGGTGATTTATGCAAATATATGAAAAGCAGGGACTAAACTGTAAAAGACACGCAGATTTATAGTGGTTCAGCCAGAATGTGCCTACGTCCACTTTATATATTATTTCTCTTTTCTTGTTTAGATTACAAGTACAAAGCTTTGATACTAGTATCTGAAAGTTGTTTGAAAGTTCTCTCCGTGCTTGAGCTCTCAAACTTGTCTCCCATTGTTGTACCCCTGCCCCTCTATTTATAGAGTGAGGCTGGGGGCAGGGGTCTTGGATGTACATAGCTGCTGGTGGGCCTGGGCTGATGTAATCTGGCCTGGTAGCGTTGGTTCGGCATTGCACTGGCTCGGCAGTACTTTGATTCGGCGGTAGGTGGTAGACGCTTTGGTTCGGCATCACTTGGTTCGGAGATGGTTGGAGTGTAGAGTGGACCGGTTGTAGGTGATTCGGTGCTAGGTGGTAGTACCTTGGTCTGGTGTGGAGTTTAGAGTGGACCGGTTGTAGGTGATTCGGTGCTAGGTGGTAGTACCTTGGTCTGGTTTGGAGTTTAGAGTGGACCGGTTGTAGGTGATTCGGTGCTAGGTGGTAGTACCTTGGTCTGGTTTGGAGTTGGTCCGGCAGTGCATGGGGAGGTGCTGGTCCGGTAGAGTGTTTGAGGGAGGTTGGTTCGGCTGCTTTGGTTCGGCAATGGGGAGGACGGAGCGTGGTTCGGTAGCTCTGGATCGGTAGTGGGCTGGTTCGGCTGAAACTCACCCAACATCACTCATGTATATCTTATACTCTAAATATCTCTTACCGTAATATATATCATTATCATAAATTTTGCTTTATTTTCTTTGTTATCATATTATTTAATATTACATATCATTATGCATCCCATTTCATATTGCATTTAATATCACATTGCATTGCATATTGCATCACATATTACATTGCATATCATATCATGATCATTTTGCATCACATGTTGCATTTCATTCTGCATATCATTTCTTGCTGCATTACATATGTCGTACATTATATACTGCATATCATACTGCATTTTATATTGGTTCTAGCTTCATATATTACAAATTTAGTTTATTTAGGGGGGGTTATAATTATAATTTTAGTTAATAAAGTATTTTAGTTAGGGGGAGTTTGTACGAAGTGATTTAGTATGATATTAGTATATGGATTATTAGTTTTTGTTGATGACAAAAAGGGAGAATTATAAAATAGGTTAGATAGGTTTAGATTAATGGGGAGTTAGTAGATTAAAGGGGAGTTATTGGAATATGGGGGAGTCAGAGTAGAATTAGAGTTTGGTGGAGTAGATTTTATAAACAAAGGTTGTCATCATAAAAAAAGGGAAGATTGTTAGCTCCTGAGATGATGGTTTTGATGACAGCAACCTTAGGACTTGTTATAAAATATAAATACTAATATTCTTGTCTAGATATATATTCCAGGATATATATGCAGGTACTAAAGAACGAAGATTGTACAGTTTAGAGATTCAAGACTGACGAATTCAAGTTTGAAGAAACCAAAACTGAAGACTCAAGATTTCAAGAGTTCAAGATATCAAGATAGGTAATAGAGTCTAGATTTATGTTAAAACTTCATAATAGCACTAAAATCTTTATTCGAATTTTAATTGTGGAATGGAATCCACCTTCTCGCTTTAATAGTGAGATGGAACCCACGACCTCTTTAGTGGGATGGAACCCACGACCTTCTCTAGTGGAATGGAATCCACAAAATTTTCAAAATGATTTATTTTAAATATTTTTCAAAAACTTTTTAAAAGTTATCTCTTTTGGTTTAAATATTTATCCTTAAACTATTTTTATCATCTTTTATATTTTTATTTCAAAATCATCTCTTGTTTTTAAACTATCTCCTGGTTTTAACATTATAAGCTTTAAATCTCAAAAATATATTCTATACTTAGTTTGTAATATTACTTTTATATTATAGATTATATATTTTTAAGATTACTTTTTAAATATTTTTTATAAGTTTAAACTATATTCAAAATGGTTTATAAACTTCAGAAATTGTTTTGACAAGTTTTAGAAAGAAAATCTCTTTTAAAAACAAAAATCAATTTTCAAAATTTACTAGGGAATGTCGACATACCCCATCCCCCCATGTCGACTTGGTAGCCGTAGAATTTAAAATTCAAATTTTCAAATGAAGTGTCTATTCATCATAACCTTTCACGAATGGACATGACTATTGTTCTTCTATAAATACCAGTTGTTTTCAACGAATTTTAAGTCAGTTTTTCTTCATTTCTTCACTCCTTCTCCACACAAATATTCTCTTATATTTTAACAAAACTATTCCGAAATCCTAAGTGAATCAAACTTGATCATCTCTAGTTTAATTCTCTGCCACACTCTCTCAAAGATCTCAGTGCTATTCAGAGTTATAGGATCATTTGTAATCAAAGAAGCGTATTTAGTCTCTCCATCTATCAAAGTGATATTGGAAAAGGTGTGATTGTAGCTTGTAAATCAATTGGGTGTGATTGTAGCCCGTAAATCAATTAGGTGATCTTGTAGCCTGGTTAAATCAAGAGAGTTTGCCCTGGACTCGAAGACAGGAGGGTGTATCTCGTAGCCCTGAAATCGAGGTTGTAATATCGACATTATATTTGAAAAGAAATCTGCATAAGAAATTATGTGGGACTGGATGTAGGGTAACTCCGAACCAGTGTAAAATTTCGGTGTTTTTTTTCCTTTACTGCTTTTATTATTATTTGCATCTGTGTTTTGATTCTGTGTTTATTTCTGTGAATTGTGAATTGCATCATTTTAAGTATAATTGTGATAAAATCCAAAAAGATTCATATAATCCATTAAACACTATTCACCCCCCTCTGGTGTTAATATAGCCTTATGATTCGTAATCCGTATTTCCAGCACAAGCAACCTGGGAAACTTGCCTCACCCATACAACGTTCAATTCAATTTCTTCATTCTTTCTTTAATAAAGTTCCCGATGATGGAACTGGGCCGGTCGCAAAATAGATTGATTTTTAAAAAAAAATCTATTTTGGATCGTAGTGGGCCTATAAAGTCTAATGGGTAATAGATTCAATCTAGATTGTTTGAATAAAATCCAATTTTATTTAGTAATAATATTTAAGTAATTAAATAAATTTAATTTATTAATATTTATATGGTTCACGAGTACATTATTATATACTCATATGTGTACAACGTGCACGTGCAACATAACATAGGGTGTGCATAGTTAGGTTTATACATATGTGCATGTTGGATTTACATTTACTATGTATATACTTCAAACTATACATACATACATATGTGTGTGTGTGTGTCTATATATATCTATGTTTATGTCATTTATAAAGTTAGAATTTTATACATGAAGTATGCAAGCATACTATGCATATATGTATATAATTTGAAAAATATTATTTGTAATATGTAAAGTATCATTTTGAGAAAACCATATAGAATCGACTAAGTTTATATTTAACTTTGAATTTAAAATAAATATCTATTTTGAATTGGTGAACGAGATTTAAATTTAAAACATATCTAGGATTTAAATCTATAATATACAAAATATCATTTTGAAAATATCATATAAAATTAACTTTGAATTTTAAATAAATATCTATTTTGAATTGGTAAACAGGATTTAAATTTAAAACTGATATAAGATCCAAATTTTATGTTTCGAAATATCATTAAATTTTGAATTAATATTACTTTATAAAATAAATAACTATATATGTATATATATTAGAATATATATTTTTATTCTTCAAATATATATATATATATATATAGTCGAGGATAGTTTTATCAACATTTAAATAATATGTTTACATATTTAAATATTTAATATTATTAAATATCGCTAAAATGTGTATATGCATATAATTCAGCTGAAATATTTTTTTATTTGCCAGAATCATTTTATTAATTGTATAATAAATTTAATTTTATAAATATAGAAATTTAAGTTTTGAAATTAAGTTTATTATGATGTAATATATTAAATAATATTATAATTACATTCCAACTAAATAAAAATTAATTTTTATGTATATAGTTTTTTCGAAAGTCAAAAGAAAAATAATAAATATTAATATATATGTATCTATATTATTCGAATTTTAATATAAGTATGAATGAATAAATCTATAAACAATTTTTTAAATAAATACATATATGTAGTTTAATAATATTATATATATATAATTATAGTCGAATACATTTTATATTCAAATGTATCTTTCAAATTTATACAAGTTCATGTGTGTTGTGTGTATATATATGTGTATATATATATATGTGTGTGTGTATTATATTTAGTAAATTCATTTAATAAATTGCCAAACAATTAAAATTACAAATAAATAGATTAAGGCATTGACACACACACATACAAAAGCGGTGATATGAACTTACAAAAATATGATAAACAATATGAAATATGTAAACAAGTATATACCTATGAAATTTTGCCTTTGGCTCATACGTTGATCTAGTACGTTTCCTTGATCTCTCAGATCTATACCCTTTGCTGCAGACAAATGATGTGCCAACACTAGATCTAACTATTTTTAATTGAATTTAGGTGAATTGAGTTAAAATGAAGAAGGAGGAAGGATGAATTTTCAACCAGAAATCATGAAGGAGGAGGCACAAAAGGATATACCAAAAAAGAACACTCTTAGGTTCCTTCTTATAGTGGGAGTTGGCCAAAAGATCCAGCATAAATATCTCCCCTATCAAGTCAAACTTGGACTCATTCCCCTTCAAAATTCGTTGGCCATATCTAGGGTCCTTAATGGACCAAAAGTACCCTTCCAAACCCTTTAATAAATTATACCATTTAAATCCAATTTAAATCTTTACCGTTATCAATATCGATACATACATATATAAATTTTATCTACACACCCAATGAATTACTAGCTGCACCTTGAATAATTATAAAGGCAACTTCATTTTACTAAACACACTCTGTGTAATAAAAATAAAAATAATTAATATTTCATAATTAGTAATTAATTTGATCAATTTATAATTATTATAAATCAACCAAATCGAGCGGTGTTTCGAGGACTAAATAGATTCTATCGTGCAACTCATAAGTGTAAATTTAGTCAACGATTAATATTGAACAATTCAAATATTAATGTTCATATGTCACCTTAGATAGTAGTGTGATAGTTTGGTCAAATTTATCACTTATAGATCTTCATCGGTAAAATCCAATTTTACAATTTAAGCCGTAGCTTTTAATAATAGTTATTCACACCAATTCGCTTCGTTGACACTATACCGCTTTAGGGCTCATGGAATTTGGTTTTGGTAATATTCTAATATTGTCCACATTTAGCTTGGTTTGTCCTTTAACAATTTCCTTGGTTCAATAATAAGATTTATTATTAACCATACTACTCTGGCTATAGACCTTGACTTTTAGTTGACTATAGTTGACTACGATTCTAACTGCATATAATTGAGGGGATAAATTCTTTATCGAGTAGTGTTTCACTTTCAATGCTTCAACTAAGACACAAATATAGTCGTTAAATGGACTTTATGCCACGATTTAACTATAATCAAAGCAGAGTATCCACATTAGAGTTCTACAACATTCTCAAATCGAGAGAGCTGTGTAATATCGTCAATCCGAGATTTCCTACTTGACCTTAGTTATTATTAACCAACTGGAAACTCTCGAGTGGGTTATTCCATAGTTATCTAATAACTATCGATATGTAACCCTTTGGTGCCTCTAGCAGCCATGATTAATGCACTACCTAACATTTAAAGAGCACTACATAATCCATTCTCAACGGATGTATTTATTTCCTTTCTCGAAACATCTTGATCGGGAATATCCAAAATAGTATGTTATTTTATATTGTGATAATTTTCTCATGATTATGACTCCTTGTAATTATTATCACATAACATATCATTAAAGGAATTTCTATTTAATATAATTTAAATTTATTTGTTTAATTAATTGTATCATTATATAACAAAGTATTTAGAAACCATATACCTTTATTATGAAAAAAATTGGTCATATAGTTAGATATATATTACCAGTTACATAATTGCCCCAAGGACATACATCTAACTCTTTCAATTTCTTACTTGTACTTGGAGTCAATTTTGGAATCTTATTCCTTTTGTATCGATCAGTTTTCTCAAAGCCGATTAAGTTGGTTTCTTAGTGAATGGGTATGCTATGTTATTTAAATTATCTACTATGTCAATCAACTCTCTCCCACGCTGATAAATTGCCTTTATCATATGGAATTTTTTGGAGTCTGTTTCTTGAATTCTAGTGAGCTATAGATTCTTTCATGGTTTGTATCACGATATTGTTATCATATAACAATATTATGGGATTCTCCAACATTTGGAATCACCCTAGCTCAGTTATAAATTTGCGCATGTATGTATGTATTTAAGTATGTATGTATTTATGTATGTATGTACACACATATTGCTTTTACACTGGCGCTATTCTAGGCGATGTACTATCCTATTGTTTGAATCAACCACAACCTTTCATTTGGAAGATTTCCAACTTAAAGCTCCTTAACTAAGATTAAACATTAATTAGGTATTGACATAATACACTCGATATCACTTATGTAATTCAAGTCCGAATACTCCTTAACAAGAATTTCATTGTTTTCATAAATAATTCTTTAGTATTTCATAAATACACGAGAATACCCTTAAGTACCATTTAGTGATCTTAACTCAGATTTGACACTTGCCTACTGCACAAGTTACTTAAGCAAATTGTGATATAGTAGACAACACATCATATATGATAATTCCTACTACCAATGCATAAGGAATCTACTTATATGCTCCATATTAAACATTTTAATAAGATGTCTATGTATATCGATTGGAACATTTCCAATAATCCTTTTATACTTACTATAAAAGATGTCTTTTCAAATACAATGTTGAGGGTTAAACAACTAAATTGAAATGATTTTTAGATGGGTACATCATTAAAAATCAAACTATTTTATATTTCTATCAAAATACTTGCTCGACTCTGATGTTTAATGAACGAAACTTTCATATCGATTCTTGGATTATATCCAAACCCACAAACTCAATGTCGCTCACACTGACTTTAAGACGTTTTGGTTGTTATATGTGAATAATTTATTCTACATCACTATTTTTATTTTTTTGATTTCAGCATATATACCAAAACTCAAAATCATACCGAGCGATAACTTCGCAAGTAAAATCCGAATTAACTTAAGAACTTTGAATGATGAATCTACTATGCTAA
This sequence comes from Allium fistulosum, assembly GCA_030737815.1. NCBI lineage: Eukaryota > Viridiplantae > Streptophyta > Magnoliopsida > Asparagales > Amaryllidaceae > Allium > Allium fistulosum. Next base: position 821,782,529 of record CM060908.1, on the reverse strand, counting down.
TTTCAATAATTGAAATTTATGATGTTATTCTGATCAACGTTGTTTACTATATTCCAACTGCATTGGTCTTCTTCTCGAAGATACATTTGCGATCGATGGACCATATCTCTTCGGGTATAACTACTAGAATCGTGTTTTGATAATGTACTTGGAATACACTCCAGATTTACACATCGTGCCATATGCCAGAGTCAATACTCTTAATGGCTTTATTGAAAACCGAGGAAATTCTATTCTCGCCATTGATATGAAGCTCATAATTAATATCTAATGTGGGAGGATTTTTATTAGACATTCTAATGGTTGTGTCCATTAAGGTTTGGTTAATTTCATTTTATCCTTCTTAATCGGTATTATCTTTGGATCGTATCCAAAACCATTTTACTACCAAAATTTTCTAAAAGAAATTTCTTCATTATGAAGTTAGCATTTCTTAAAACAACACTTGTTTCTTAGTGCAATGGAGTAGGTATTCATAAACACTTTTTTTAATATCCTTTACATATGTATATAACTGATTTAGTTTTTAGTTTACAAAACTTATGTTCATAACATAAGTTAGTGTAACGACTTGTTTTCCGTACAGTTTAAGTAGGCAATCAATCACACCCGGCCCACTCAAATTGAACGAAAAGGCGGATATTTGGGGAGAAGAAAGAAGACAAGAAGAAACTCAACAACACAAAATCTAAAAAAGGAACGAATAATATATAATTTACAAATAATCTTTACAGAAAACAAATTGTAATATATGTATATACAGACATCAATTAGATTATACTAACCTATTTTAGTCTGGACAATTATAACAATCTATCGTCACAATTGCTGATAAATACAACAATGAATGCAATGAAAAAATAACCATATATGCGAATACGTCTCTAGGACTCTAGCTCGTCTCCTGGAGCTCCAAAGCATCCAAACTAATCTATAATTTGCTCGGTCTGACCCAAGCATTTAGGAAAACAACGCCCGGGTCAGTCTGGTAAAACCAGTGTGAGAAACTCAAATCACAAGGAATTTTATTTATTATAACTTTTAAAATCTTTTAAAAATCAAAGGTATCTCATAAGTCCTCGCTGCACATAAACATGGACGAGTTTTTACCTTATGATAACCAAAACATTTTGTATAGAAAATCTAGTGATATTATAATAATGTCTAAGGTATAAATACTTATTAATCATAGCCGAAATTGTTACATTATTAAAATCCAGCATACTAGGCTCTACAATCAAAACCGTAAACGCACGTATCGGAGACTGGATTCTGTACTATGTCAAGGTAAGGAACTACCTACCGATGGTACATCTCTAGCTAAAATGTACCGAGGTTTGACAAGAACATCTTGTACCCCTGCCATACTGGACTAGCCTACCACTTGACTAGTAGCACCGAATATGATCACCCCTTTCGTTAATAGGCCCCGAAGCATACATAAGTAGAAAGTAATAGATTTAGATTTTGAAATGACCATACCTGATGGGAGTGACCCACTTGGCCCTACTGCATGCCCAATTTTTGTCATTTCCTGGTTAATGAGGCTTGAGGCTACGTTTTACCTTTTATATAGCACTTCCCACTTAGAATGCTACATTGCCTTCTAGTCGATGACACAATGTCAGCTTTCATCCATACAAGTCGTTCAGGAGAAGAATGAACCGAAGCCACTACTTCTACTACATCCATTTTAGAATCACTCTTAGGATTAGTAGCAAGCAGCCCTTGCATTTTAAAGAACTCCGTCTTCAAATTCCATCATCTTCAAGATATCTTCACTTGGAAATGTTTAAATTGGATCGAAGTGGTTTTCGGATAACATATCAGATCCTGGTCACTTTAAAAAAACATTTAATAACTTCAGATAAACTCACCCCAGTTCTTTAGGAAATAAACAATCAGAGATAAGATCGGAGATCACCTCCTAACCGATAATGGATGGATTTCCTTATCCGTTGTCTTAGAAGAACGAAATGAGATTTATACGCACAGTACAACATCATCGGAGATGACCGTGCCATATAACTCACTTGTTTCTCCTAGATATTTCCAAAGTTACGTTTGGGTCCAAATTTGATAGTCGGTTATTTAACTATCAAATAACAAACAATAATAAAGATTTACATTTCCCCATGGAAATAACTAAGCCTCTGAAAATTAATCTTTCATTTATTTAAACACTTTATCTAAAGGTCTTTTCGAAATACTATTCCCAAACTCCTTACATCCCTTTTATACTTATTAACATCGACACTTATCTTATTGGCATAAGTATATATACAAAAATTTACAAAAGTTTTATTCTTTCCAAATTCCATATTAAATGCCCAAATAGATTCCATATAAAACATTACTTCCTTTAAAACTAACCCACTATCCTTTATCAAATTTCCCTTTAAAAAAAGCTCACTTCATAATTTAAATAACATATAAACTTCCAAAATAATTTATAATTCACTTTTATAAACTCCAAGTTAATTTATGAAAACCTTTATAAAATAATTATATATCTTGAAGAATCATTTTCACTTTTCCTAAATTCAAGACCTCTTTAAGAATTTATAAAAAAACTCGTTTTATAAACTTTCCTTGTTTGAACAAACTTCCAAAATAAATTTAATTAATAAGGCCCTTCCGATAACAATCGATTATTTAATACACCTTTAAACAACAAAGTTACTATTTACATTCCTCGTTTAATTTCTTTAGACCTCATTCAAAATAATAATTTAGAATACCATTATTAATATATTAAACCAACTTTAAAAATTATTATTACACTAGTAATTTAATTCAAAACAATATTAATAAAATAAATAAATTATTTAATTTCAAATATTATTAAAATGATTATCAATAAATTTCAACATTATTAATATAACAATTTATTAGATTTAAAATAATGTAATTGTAATAATTAATTAACCTTTGGATAATATTAACATGATAATTAATTAATATAACATATAATTAATTAACTAAATCAATATAATATAAAAAATTTATTAATTAAAATAAAATTAAAAACATTTTTAAAACAATTCAATTATTTCTAAAATGACTTTAATTAATAATAAAATATAATTTAAAATGTTTTAAATAAATAATTAAATAACTTTAAAATAATAATTAAATATTCTTAATTAACTTTAAGGAATCATATTAATAACATAATTAACTTTAATCATTATTTAAATCAAAAATTCACCATCCTTAAAACATTATCAATGAATAATAATTTCCTTTATACCTTAATAATAATAATTATTATCTTTAAAATAACATTGATTAAATAATTACCTTTCAAATTTAGAAAGAGGCTAGCAATCACTATGGTACTTAAACAAGTTACCATTCCATTCAATTTAACTTCCCAAGTTTAGTTTCTTGGTATTTACACAGGTAGATATATATATATGTAAATTAAATCCATAATTAACAATCAATTGTTAATACAACACTTAACCAATATTAGTCAACTGGTATGTACCTAAGTGTCTACACAAATGTATGTGTTTATTTCTGCTAAATAGATGTCTAAAAATAACCTATCTAGTTAATTATAGCAAAACAGTGATTTATTCTGCTAAACAGGTGTCAAATAAATTTAATTAGCGGAATGGTGTTTTATTCCGCTAAACATGTGTCATTAGTGAAGTATAATTAACTAACTATGTAATTAAACAAATTAACGTAATTAAAATCAGGGGTATTAATTTACCATAAAATTTTACTTCACTAAAACTAGCAACAAATTATGTCAAAACGTTGTGCCCGTCAATATGAACTCAATACAAAAATCCGCATGTCAAACGGACTTAAAACAAGCAAGATATCACAATTTAAAATTTAACTAACTAAATTATAAAATTAAGCAATTAATTTATTTTGTTTTTCTCAACCAAATTCGTTGGGCCGAAGCCTAATGAAATCCAACCCGCACCACTCTTCCCTCTTCTTCTCCTCCTCTATCATCCCTTGTAAATTTTCCAAACCCATAAATATACACCATTGTGCACGTGCACGAGTTGCCCCGACCACCGATCAACGAACCGAGGCTATCATCCAATCTCTCTTCACATGCTCATCCAAACTCACCTTGCCACATCCAGCGCCCGCCTCCCTACCTTCGACTGACCTCCTAGCCGACCAAAAAGTCGCATACGGGCGAACCAAAACGCGACAAACTTTTTTTTCCAAAATTCACCATACTTCATCGCAACATAGCACTCTCCAAGCCCGACAACACACTACCCATTGATTTCCCTATCGTTGCCCGTCACTAGAAAAACCAAGACCTGGCTTTCACCATCGTCGAACATCGACGCGAAATCTTGCCGAACTTCCATAAAAAATACTACTAGAACTCACGATCCCAATGGTGCATACGATACCTTCCAATTCGTAATGGATTAAGAGGTATAATTTTTCGAACTTTGAGAACAAAACGTCCCCTTTACTGTAATTTGATGATTTCTCCCTGTACACTTGATGAAATGGAGTGCGACCAATTTTTAAAAATACTACGGGCTGATACGAATAACTTTCATTTCATTCGCTTGGGTTAAAACTCAATGGTTTAAGGTGAATTGTTTTTTTGAATGTTGAATGAGGGTGTTATTTACATTTTTTTTAGATTGTTAAGAGAAGCTAAACAGTGTCAGGAAGAACCAAAAACAAAGAAAATGGGTTGAGCTTCATACATATAGGAAAGCAAGTTGAGAACAAAATCCATGATTTTTTGCCAAAAATCATGGCACAAATCTTGGCTAGAATCAAGCATTGTATGAGTAGGGATGGCAAAAGTAAGGCAGGCAATAAGGAGAAGTATGGCCAAGTGTGTGTATCGGTGCACATGTATTTGTATGTACGGGTAGATTGCTGTGTATATTAAATTTTGTAGACAGGTGTCCGCAACACAAGACAACGTCCGCGTATGAGTCACGAACGACATGAACCAGAATATGATTGCGCACAACACAATAAGGTGATCTCCAAACAAAAATAAAACACACCGATTATTGAATTCTGTTAAATTTTGAAAACACTAACGTTCGACGTAAAATACGTCAACCGACAAATTTAAATGTTTTTCAAATTAATTTTTTTAGAGAAATTCTATAAATTCAAATAAAAATTCGTTATTTGAAATCAAATTATTTTTTATTCCCAAATTTATTTATTTATTTCTTTTATACTAAAATCACAAATTGAATATTAAAATCAATTAAATATTTTCAAAACTCAAAGTAACAAAATTCCGGGTCGTTACACTCTTCCCCCATTAAAAGAATTTCGTCCTCGAAATTTCACCCCAAGGATACCCAAGACTATTCATAAGCCAGCATGATGTTCATAGATCATTTATAACAAAATATGATTTGAACTCTACTCGAATACATAACTTTGCTTCCAAACAAGTATCGTTTACCTGATTTTTTAGTGCAGACTCTGACCGGGCTCCTTGATTAGGAATCTCTATTCTCCTTACATAGTCATGTACTATGATAGAAAACATTGGTCCCATACCAAAAATCCTCATCAATTGCTCGCAGTCAAAAATCAAGTAATAAATCCTTATTCGAAACGGTGTAAAACACCTCAAAGCTATGTACTCGAACCTCAGATCAAAACTATATGGAAGAGAAATAATCTACGTCCATCTTACGCACTTATTTAATTGGATCTCCCTAATGCTAATTCTGTTTCCACTAAAATTATTTATAAAAACATCTCATGAACTAACTTAGGTTCATCTTGTATAATACTCCTCTACATCCTAAGATATACTCCTGTTTAATTTAACTATTCCATTTTGCATTTATTTTCCTAAGTATACTCAAGATCTAAATACCCGAGTTTTATTTCAAAACTTTTCGAAATGTACTATATATTTTAACTCTGGCAAATATATATATATATTTACATAGCCCGAGTAACTCCAAATAATACAAAGGAACAAGGTACTATCAAATAGTATTATACATTCCCTTATCAAGAAGGGTAATACTCCACAGAAGTGTTTACCATCCGAACACATCTCTTTCCCATTTTAAGTTATTTTCGAGTCACTCGAACTAGCTAAAAAAACACCTATCCTCTTTTCACAATCCATTTGCGAAATAATATTCTATATATTTCCAAATAATAATCTTAATGAAATATCTAATTCCAATTTGCTTTGGATTCATCCAGATTCGAACACGTCCCAATTGTACAATGAGAAAGGGAATAATTTACTAAGTGAACTATATTGTTTGCCTAGGCAAACATCTGACCGTCACTTAGAAGATTATTCTGATCAACGCAAAACAAATCGGGTCTCCTTTCCGAACCAAACCAAAGAAAACACATTTTCTAAAAAAATTTCTTTCAAAGTCTTTATACTTTAAAACACATTTTAAATAAATTATTTCTATTATTTCCAAAATCATTTGAAATAATAAAGTACATATTTACTTAAAAATAATCCCTTGTTAAATTATTTCTCCTCATAAATTATCTTCAAATAATACCATTATCATCGCTTTAAACCTTGAAAATCATTTTTTTTAAAAGCGTTGGGATTTTAGTCCTTAAGTTTTCAACTTAAATTATTCTTAATTAAAAGACACCTTCCTATAAATTCATTTATAAGATCAACTTTTATAAAACCATTTTTCAATTATTTATCTCTAAAAATATTTTAACTTTTTTTAATAAACCCCTTTTTGTTAAAACCCATTTTTATAAAATCAACTTTTATCTAAAATCATTTTTAAAATATTTATTTCAAAATATTCCCATTTTCTATAAACATCCTTCATTATTTCAAATTTTTAATAACCGAGATTTGCCGCCGCCATGCTACCATTCACGATCATCCAAATTACCAACCTTCACGTCTCACCCTCGCTAGCAACTTCCATGTTGACACATTCCCCTATCTCGGTCTCTAGGGGCTTCGATCGAAGACGACCATTGGATGTGGACGATAAAAATGGCGGCTAGGGTTTTAGTTTTAGGGTTTTGCAAAATGAAGGATGTTGAGGTCCTTTTATAGAAATTTTTTAAAGCACTATTCACGTTCTAAAATTTCGAACTCCAAACGAGGCGTGCCGCTTGGCATTCTATACTAAATACCCCCATTTCGAAAATAATGGAACTAGTATCGGGACCCAATTCCATCATCTACATAAGTTAGCTTTCAAAATCAAATTATATTAATTTAAATTCCATTAATTAATTTTTATGCGTTTCGAGCTCGCACGACCAAACGATACGTCCAATCGCCATGAAATTCATTACATACAATAATTCACTATTATGGATCCAATGACACTGGTTTCGTCAAAATCCAAGACAGTGCCCCAAAATGATTATTTCACACGTTAATTAAAACGAATTATTATTAAACCATTTTAATCACTTTTAATTCAAATTTAAAAGTTTACTACCTTCATTCTTATTTAAACAGAACTTAAATCAGCTTTCAGAATTATTTTTATTCACATTAAATCCCTATATTTGAAATTTTAGTTGTTTGACTTATAAAATTAACTTTTCAATATTTAAAATTAATCAAATATTTCAAATTCAAATGACCAAAATCCTGGATCGTTACAGACTTGCCTCCTTAAAAAATTTCATCCTCGAAATTGCCAAGGTAAGAAAAATGCAATAAAACTTTCCAAAATCAATTAGCTGTAACCGATTATAAAATTTTCTAGGTCTTTAAATTCATTCACTGACACCAACTAATATCATTCCAAGTTATAACATAAAAATCAAATCTTAGTTATCAAAATTTCTCAAAATTTTAAAAATATTCTAACGCCTTAAATTTAAGGAAATTTTCGCCAGCGTCTCCATTGCGCGATTCGATCGGAAAAATTTACAATAAATTTAATCACATAATATACGTCTCATCTCAAGGATGAGGCATCTTGTAGGGAAAAATATAAAGATACGATATGTAATCGGAGATGTGTACCTTTTCTTAATATTAGCAAGCATATACAATCAAAATAATATGAAAGTGAGCTCCAAATGTGAAGCATACGCTCTCTATACCTACTAAACACTTAGCAACAAATGAGAATAAGTATATGGAAATGAAAATCACTACATAACATAGACTAATATAACCACCATATGTAACCAAAGAAACCATCACGCATCCTTACTTAATAGTCTTTACAATTACTAGTACATAAAGTACATAAAGTTAACTAAACACAACATACAATAATACCAAAGCCCATAAGATGTTCATAGACCATCCGTACGCAATATCAAATCCGATCGCTCTCTCGATCACACAATTTTACTTTCGAACTAGTATCACTCACTCGACTTCTCTAGTGCGGACTCCGATCCGGTTCCTTGATTAGAAACCGTCATCCTCCTTGCATAGTCATATACCACAATAGTGAATTTCAAAATAAATCAAAAAATCATATCCAATGTTTGCCGTCAAGAATCGAGTGAAAAGTCCTAACTCGGACCGGTGTAAATCACCTTGAAATCATGTACTCGAATCTGGATCAAATAGTTATCTGAATAAAATGATCTACGTACAACTTACATATTTATTTCAATTGGTTTCTTAACTATAACAAATTCTTTTATTCACATTCATTTTATTCACCTTCATTTCATTCTTAGTATATATTTCTTTTAATACTAAAATCACTTAGGAACCATTCCATATAATCATTTCTTAAGTTTATTATAAACATTTTATACAACATAATTTATTTTTATTATCATTTCCAAGCTTAAGTTAATATTCATTTTAAATCACGATCAATTTCATTTAACTTTACTTAAGTTAAATTTCATTTCATAGCTTAATTTCAAATTTTCTTTTGTTAACCAAAATGTTTAACTATTTTTAAAATTTGGTTTTGCTTTCCATTTCTGATATTTATGAGTTATATAAATTTATCTACTTATAATTTCATAAATCTTTACTTAAGTTCATCCACATTCCATAATTACAACTCGTGGTTATATAATCACTTTACAACTTAAGTTTGTATTCATTTCATACTCTTCTACATCCTAAGAGTGTATAAAATTTCCAATTTGCCTTACTTAACCAGAATATATAGCAAATTTAAAATTTGTTTTAACTACTATTTTTCAACATTTAAGTTAAAAAACTTATTTTCTTATATTTTCACAAAACACTTAAATGAAAATTTTTAGAATTCAAAACATTTTGAAATAATAATATATTCATAACTGCTATGTATATCAAATCATACTTTTGAAATCTAAAACAATCTTTTTCGCCAAAACAAAACTTTATTTTACCAAAATAAATTTTTAAAGAAAATCACTATAGTAGCAATCCGTCACTTAGAAACTTGAAAATGAACACCAAGATGCTGCAATCACCACCAGAGTTATTTTCTAACGATCGAAATGAGTTCAGTGCTTTCTTATCTCTTTTAAATTCCATTTTAAAATATTTCTAATCAAAATATTTTCAAAATAATACTATTATTATTTCTTCCAAAACCTTTGAAAAACAATTTTCAAAATAACCAGGATCTAAATTCTCAATTTCTTGTTTTAAATCCACTTTTATTTATAATCTATATTTATAAATATACTTATTCAATTTCATTTCCTTTTTATTTATATATCACATTGGTAAATCCTACTTATATAATTTCACTTCTTACATAATATCATTTCGCAAATGTTGATTATTATAATAAACAACTTTTATTAACATTATATCTTAAAGCCAACCAACATACCATATATAACTATAATACTTTCTGAAAAATTATACCTTTATATATAAAATTATAATCAAGGTAAAATTATTTCATTTACCTAATTTCAAAACAATACTATGTCGAATTGCTATGTTCAAGTGTTTAGAGATCTCTATCAATAACTTTAATTACTCGTATTGACCAGAATCCATAAGCCACTCAACTGATCAACCAACACAATATAAAACATTTTTCTATCACTAACAAATACGTGCTCACACACAAACACATTCCAACTCATTTTAGGGTGCTACTAGCCCTTTCTGTAACGACCTGTAAATTTCAGTAATTAAAAATAGTTAATTTAATAAGGTTTTTTGACTTAAGGTTAGAAGAAATAAAATTTGTGATTATAATAAGAATATAACGGGAATGCAATGTAATGGTATTAATTAAAGGTAATTGATAACTGCTTTAAATATAATTCCAATTAATAAAATGACTAAAGAGTTATAATGGGTGATAGATTGTAAATTAATTGTAATAATGTGTGTGTTAATTTATAATTTGATTTAAAGAGTAATTGATAATTTAAATGTTGTGTTAATTAAATAGTATGTAACTAATTGTAATGGAATAAAATTAGTGTAATGAGTGTTGTTATAACATTTGTTTGTAAGTAATAAACTTACAAATGTTATTAAATGTAGAAACGGTGATAATTGTTTTTGTTACCAATTTAATTAATCAATTAAAATAAATGTAAATAAATGTTACATTAAGACGAGTTAATACAATAACTTGAAATTGGGAATGTAATAAAATGTACAGAAATGTCAATTACACTCATAAGGCAATGAATTGATTTAATAATAAAAATGAAACCAAGATAAATGAAGTTGTGGGATTTTTAAACTATAATTAATGTCAAAATCAACAAAGGTTCAGTATTAGTGGAATATTGCAACTAGTATGGTAAAAGATGATAATTGTAGACTATTTGTGTAATAAGATGTATACAAATGTTAACTATGTTTATAGAGTAATAATTGATTGAATAAAAAGATTGGAATCGAATTAAATCAATTTATTGGAATTAATTATAATTAATTGGATTTAATTACAGTTGAAATTGAACACTGTAATTATTGTATCATTTAACACTGAAATTATATGTAAACTTGTTTTAAATTATTGTAATTGTCCAAGTGATCAAAAATGATGAAAATTGGTATTCATTGAATTTGAAATTTAAAAGTGACTTAATTAATTTAATATTAATTTATTTAATTAACGTGAAAATAACCATTTTAGCCACTATCTTGGATTTCAATGAAACCAGTTTCCTCGGATCCATAACGGTGAATTATTGTAGGATTCCAAGTTTCATAGCGATCAGACTTGTCATTTGATCGTACGGGCTTGAAACGCGTAGAAATCAATTTAATTGAAATCAATTTGGAATAAACTAATTTTCAAGCTAACTTATTCATATGATGGAATTAGGACTTGAAACCTATTCCATGGAGTTTAAAACTATTGAAAACATCTATTTTGATATATGGGATGACCCATTTTCATTTCGGGAACGAAACGGGCTTTTCGGGTCGTTTATCGTTCAACTTTCAAATCAATCTAGTCCATTCATCTCTATTTCTGATCTACCTCTATATAGCTTTGTTTCTAAAACCCTAGCAGCCATTTTTTAATATCTGTACGTACCAATTCTATCTGCTTCTCTCTTTCCAATGGCAGACAAACCAAAACCAATTCCAAATTCAATTGCAAAACAAAATCAAATCGAAAATCAAACTCCTCCAAACCATATCAAATTATATATCGATTCGAAGCTCTCGACGAGCGCAATTGTTTTTACAATTGGATTCCGGTTCGTCCGGTATTGGCCAAATTAATCTCGGTCGTTCATTGGAGTTTGATGATCATCGACGGATCGTCGATTGGAGGATACCGTTGTGTGGAGATGGACGATGGGAGTGCATCGGAGTGGTTCGTACGGTGAAGTGTTGGGTGGATCGGCGTGTAAAATTCGAGTAGGGTTTCGTCAGTAAGCGGCGGCCGGTCTCTCTGGGCTCGAGCGATGGCGATTGGAGGTGGGCCGTGGGCCTAGGACGGTGGTTGGCGCGTCGTAGGAGCTGGCGAGACAGGTCTTAGGCGGCGTCGTGGTTAGCGAAGTGGCGGCGCTAGGGTTTGAAGGTCGAGCGTGGTAGACCTGGACGCGAGAGGATTGGAATGATGGTGACATGGCTTAAATCTTTATTCTTTTATTAATCTGAATTTAATTTTTTTCAATCGTTTTAATCTCAATATCGTTTGCATACAAACTCGGATTTGGATGCGGTTTGTTCTACTGCGATTGTATCAAAATTCTGGACATTTTGACGCTGGTTTGGATGAATTATGAGGCTGTTTGAATTTTGGGCCTTATTTTGGATTTTAAATCGATTTAAAATCAAAGGTGAGTGTTTTGACCCACTCACAACTTCTAGATTATCTTATGTTTGTTAAATTAAATTTATGATGTGATTAGAAATTAATTTGATTGACGTTTTGTATGTTTAAATTGTCATTCTAGTTAAATTTGATTTTATTGCATTTAATCATCGTTTAATTTAATCTTGAATTAAATTATCAATTTAATACCCTTAATGATAATCAGTTATCTATTGATTTTTATTGGTTGATTTGGATGATGATTGTGATGGATGTTTGATTGTTGATATTGGATGACTGGATGTTGTAATTTTATATTGTTATAACACTGCAAGTTCCTTATGGGTTGAAATGATACATACCCAAACGATCTATAGATTAGGGAAAAATCATTATGGGTTGAAATGATTGACTCGAGCGATTTTATGGATTTTGATTTAATTTGGGATTGCAGTTTGAAATGGTATATAACCGTAAATCTTTAAATTGCGGGTTGAAATGATAAACATCTGTATCACTTGACCATAGGGTAGAAAATTATATACGGACACCGGATTGGTTAAATTATGTGATTTTTGAATCTTTAAATTTTTAATCCAGTTAACCGGTATTTGAAATAGAAATTTGATTTATATAAACTGAATTATTTTCGAAAGTCCAAGCGTAGATGTTGAAATTGGTATTGATTCAATGAATTGTTCAAAGAATTTAAATTGGAATTTCAAAGTTGAAGTGTCAAATATAAATGAATTCATCAGAAATTGAGTTATTGGAAGTGTTTGGATATAACTTTGAAATCTATTTTAAATTAATTTAAACTATTTTAATCAATTTAAACTATTTTAATTTATTTAATCTATTATAACCTATTTAATCTAATTTGATCTATTTTTACCTATTTTAAACTAATTAAATTTATTTAATCTACTTAAATCTATTTAATATAATTTAAATCTATTTAATCTATTTTAAATTTATTTAATCTATTTAAAATCTACTTAATATAATTTAAATCTATTTAATCTATTTAAAACATTTTAAACCTAATTAAATCTATATTTAAACTATTTAAATCAAATTAAATCTAATTAAATCAAATTTAAATATATTTAATCTATTTTAAGTTTATTTAATCTACTTAAAATCTACTAAATATAATTTAAACCTATTTAATCTATAATTAATCTATTTAAAACATTTTAAACCTAATTAAATCTATTTAATCTATTTAAATTAATTTAAATCTAATTAAATCAAATTTAAATATGTTTAAACTATTTTACTATTTAAACTATTTTAAATTATATAAACTATTTTAAACTATTAAAACTATTTATGACTATCAAAACTATTTTCTAAAATTTCAGACTATGTAAAGTTGAAGTAATTATATTTAAATCCTTGAGGATGATACAACCTAAGTTGGAATTTGGAATTGATACTTTTGTGAAATGACATATTTGAGTAAATATGATGGTTTTGGAATAAGGATTTAATTAACCTATCTTATCGATAATTTCAAAAGTGAATGTGATTTTAAAAGTGAATATGGTTTTGAAAGTGAATATGATTTCAAAAGTGATATGGTTTGAAATCGAATATGATATTTTGATATTAAGTATGAATTGACTTTTGAAATGTAAAAGAACCATCCGGTGTGAAATAAGCGTTTGGTTGTTAAAGAGACAGGGATCAGATATTGTCATACTCTCTGCCAATACCGAAAACCACTTTAACAACTGTGTACGTGGTGGAGATTCCAGAAATGAAGTAGGATGGTTTGGCGAACTATTCTGTATGAGGTATTTACGTGACCCTGACACCCGTGAGTCGGCTTGATGTGGCTAAAACAGGAGCTATGCCGGGCCAAGTGAGGTCGCACCTCCGATCGAACACATTTCTTCGATACCATATTATGACTCTGTGATGATTTGGTGGCCACCCTTGATTTTGATTTGGGAGTGTGTTCCGAGGTGGGTGGTAGTAGCTGCTAAGCGTTACCGCCAGTCCGGATCCGCCATTGGTATATCTACCCTAGGCATTGCCTCGAGTGCCTTGTCGCATGCCTTATCGCGCCTTTTACGAGTTTGGTTTGTACCATGCCTATGGAGTGCCCTCTGATAGCCCTCCAGTTTACAGAGGAATTACGGTACTGTATAGACTATGGGAATATATAAAAATGTGTCAAATGGGATATGGGTAATGCCTTAACGCTATTTTAATACTTTACTTTACTGTAGACATATTATAATAGCGTTTTGTACTACATAGTAGATAGTTTAACGGATCCTTAGGAGATGTAAATCCCGAACATCTCTTAAGTTATTGCACTCACATTGACACAAGATAGGAGATGTCAAACCCATAAACATCTCCGACACCGTTGCACTCATATTTATTTACTGTCGATCTAACTTACATAAGATCTTTTAGTTATGACCCGAGTGTTTTGTCTTTTCAATTCGCTCGGGTCAGTCTGAGCTTTTCAGTTTATCGCAGACTGCTTTCTGGAGGATGAAGACGAAGATTTTGTAATATTATTATTTATTATATTTATTCCACTGCATCATATCGTTCCACTGCATTTATTTATTATTTATTCTTGTTGTATGCAACTCTGATCTGTACTATAAAGGTTTAATCAATGTTATTTGTAAACAGCTTCATGAACTGTTTATTTGATTATTATATTTTGTCCTTCCGCTGCGAGATTCTGTATTTGTTTCCTTTTGCTCTTCTTTTTCTTACTTACCCCATAACAATCTGCCCTTTTGAATGGTTTGAGTCCGATGTGTGTGTCTGCTTAAAACGTCCAAAAAGGCAGGTCGTTACACTTTCTATAATGAATACCCCACCAAAGCCTAGGTGTTTGCTAACCTAAGCTCTGGTACCAGCTGTAACGACCCGTAATTCCGCACATTTCAAGCTGACAATAAACCACACATGTCCAACTCGAATTGATCGAAAAGGTGAATAGTTCGGGGAAAGAAAGAAGAAAGAAGAGAAGAGAGAAGAGAGAAGAGAGAAAGAAAACCAAACAACACGGAATCTCACAACGCAGCGGAATAACATATAATAAAATATTAATGATCTTTACAAAAGAGAAATTGTAATATACATACATCCATCAGAGTACAACAACAATCACTAATCATCAGCCTGGAAAATTATAACAACCTGTCCTCACAAATGCTAATAATTTAAATAATCAACATAGTGGAAAATAAACATATACGTGAATACGAATTGAAGACCTCCAGCTCGTCTTAGGAAGCTCTAAAGCATCCAAACTGAATATGTAAATATACTCGGTCTGACCCAATCATTAAAATGGAATAACGCCTGGATCAGTCTGGTAAAACAGCGTGAGAAAACACATCTCAATTGGATTTTAAAGTTATAAAAACTTTTCAAAAACATAGGCATCTCGTAAGACCTTGCCACACATAAACACGGATGGGTTTTTACCTTACGATAACCAAAACACTTCATATTAAATCCTTTGACATTATAATAGTATCTAGGATAAAAATACATACTAATCATAACCAAAATTGTTACATAGGTTAAATTTGAGGCATAATATGTTTACAACTAAAACGAAGGCATTTATTGGAGATTTGGATTTCCATTGAATAGCGAGGTAAGGGACTACCTCTCGTACAGTACATTTCTAGAGGAATGTACCGAGGATCGACATCTTCGAAACCTCTGCGAATTAAGATCGACCTACCCAAACCAACAGATGGTACGGATAGCACCGAATATGATATAATCTCGGCTGTTACCGACCTATCCAGGATCCCAAAGCATACACCATATAATTTAAATCCGATGTCATATCGGGTAGAAATAAATAGATCTAGAAAGGTGATATCATACCCTAATGGTTGCAAACCACTTAGCCTTAAAACACCCCTTGTTCAACAATTCCTTGGGTGTGAGGCTTGAGGTAACGTTTCCCTTTCTTAGAACATTTTCACTTAAAATGCCACATTGCCATTTCCAACAACACACTATTGATTTCCACAAAAGTACAACCTCTGAGCTTGTACGTCTCGGAGAAGGATGTTAAGTATAAGAGGGGTTACCTCCTACACCACCAACAGATGTACGTTTGTAGAGATCAATGCACTATGATCTTAGAAATGCAATGTCAGACATCCATCCATACAAGTTGTCCAAGAACTGGACAAACCGAAGGCACTTTCCTATCACATCCTATTGGACATTATCCCTAGTTTTAGTAGCGAGTGGTCCTTGCATGCGAAGATCCCAAAACGAAGGGACCACTGTTATTTATTTATCTCGGGAGCTACTTCGAAATTATCAACAAGCAGCCCTTCCATTATGAAGATCCCCGCCTTCAACTTCATTGTCTTTAACATGTCTTCACTTTCGAACGCATACGTTGGTCCGAAGTGGTTTTCGGATAAATCCGAACGCGATCACTTCGGACCAATAATTGATAAGAGGCCCTCAACCTTATATGAAAACCAAGTATCGTAGACTTATCATGTTTTCAACTCGCAACTTGCTATCCTTCGACCAAGAAGGAAGCTCAGTAGATTGGAGTATCATAGTCACTATGCACTACTCGAATCATCATTCCTAACACTAAACGATAATCAAGCCTACTTAGTTGGCCTCATACTAAGTGCACGATAAATAAGTTCCCACATCAAGTCAAGGAACCGAAAATGGCCAAAAATACAATTTAGCACACAAGCCATCACTAGGCATGTTTAATTAATCTTTTCTTTATTAAATCTCTTCCCAAATATTTATCTTAAAATATCTTTAAAACTATACACTCTCAAAACTATTTTAATCTTTCGATATTGGAAAAAACATTTCCATATACTTATCCCAACGGTATGAGTATATTCAAAAACCATTTTGTTTTCAACACTTAGAAAATATCTCTATATACTTGAATCTGTAATAAGTATATTTACAAATCTTTTAAGGAAAAGCTTCATATTTTTCCAAAGCACGCTTTATTGGGTCAAAACCAGTGTTGCCTAAAACATCGTTACGACAACCCAAACAATGGTATAGGGATTCGACTATTTATATTTATATAAATCCCATATACTATATAAAACACTTCCTTTCAGAAATCACTTATTATAACATTAGTGTAATGGTCTATGCCTTCCTTGCTTTCTCGAAAACATCTATCACAACAATAAATGTTAAAATCCATGTCTTCCTCCCTTAGTGCATTTTAAATCACTTTTTAAAACCATTTAACTCAATCAAAAAATATTATTTTCAAAACATTACTTTAAAAGATTATTTTAACTTTTAAAAACATGAATGCATTCCCATTATAAAAGTCCACGTTCAAATCTCAACATAAATCATTTCCATATTTATAAAACTATGTTTATATCCATTCTATTTTATAAAACTTCCCTTTATAAAATCTCCTTATTTATAAAGTTCTATTTATAAATCAATTTCTTTATAAATCTTATTTATTTATAAAATCCCAATTATGAATCTACTTACCAAATATCAATTTCAAATCCATTTTTAATATTTATAAAACTCCGTATATAATTTTTTTACTTTATTTATAAAATATTACTTTTATAAATCTTTTATATAAACCATTTTAGAAATATTTGTTTCAAACTATTTCTACCTTCTTTAAAACTATATTTCCTTTATAGTTAAAGATGAACTTATTTATTAAGTTTTTAAAACCTTTATAATAAAGTTCAAAAATCTCTATTTAACATATTCACAAGCTATCAGTTTATAATACCAAAATCTTACTTTTTATTTTATTTAAAATAAACTCCTTCTTTTAATAATTAAATAATAATTATTGAAAACATATGTTATTTCAAAATTACTATAAAATCCTTTTAAATCAAAATCTTCACTTTGTATTATTTCGAGTATCGAAAATAAGTCCAAGTGCTACTATAGCACTAAATAAGCAAAATTATGTCATGTCATCAAATATGGCATCCAACAAGTCATATATCATAATATAAATGAATGAAAAGTTAAATCAATAGTGGTGATGAATCATGTTGGATCCCTCCAACCTGTCCCCCTGCATCACATACAATATATAATCATATAATATGGGTCATCCACAACTAGGCGGGTATATATAAAAAGGTCATCTGCTCCAAGGGCAGGAATAAATCCAAACCAATTGATAAAACAGTAAATCACCCAAACAAGTAACAAACAAGCATAAATAAAAATATCCAAACTTATATAAAATACAGGAAAATAGGCACAGGGAAGAAGTTGCAAAAAAATTTAGTCTCAGGGACAACAAGTTTGCTTTTTAGTCTGAAGGACACTTTGTAGTGTAAACAGAAAATGATAGTTACAACTATCATTCTGTGATTTACACTAAAAGTGTCCTTCAACCTAAAAAGCAAACTTCTTGTCCCTAAAACAAAAAAATTCTTCAACTTTTTCCTTAAGCCTAAAAACCCCTATAAAATATAAGTGGGTCCAGAGAGGCGAGTTAACTCACTGAAATTCCAGTTATCGCCAAAGCATTTTGGTTTGAACTAAGATCAAATGGAGGTTTGATTTTAACACAAATTCCTACAAGCTCCAAACTACTCCAATCCAACTCCATAACGTATTAATCGTCGATACGAACCTCGGATGAAAGTGTTATCACATTTATTAGATTTACAATTTAAATAATATAATTATTTTCTTTAATTACTATCATTAACTCATTAATCACCAAGCTTAACCATCTCGTTTGAAGTCCACGAACTTCAATAATCGACGTCCTACTTCGATCGATCCTCGCTGCCACCACGTTCATCTTCTGACCGCCTCACCTTCATTGATGACAGCCCCACCTCGACACTTCCAACGCCACCGGTGCTGCCTCTCAACGCCACTCCAAGATCCCCCATGAACGAAAAACATGAGCTTCGTTCAACTGAGATTCACCGCCGCCACGCTACCATTCACGACCATCCAACTGACCAACCTTCACGTCTCACCCTCGCGAGCAACTTCCATGTTGACACCTCCAGCTATCTTGGCCTCTAGTGAGTGGCTCCGATCGTAGATGGCCGTTGGATGTGGACGATAAAAATAGCGGCTGGGGTTTTAGTTTTAGCGTTTTGCAAAATGAAGGATGTTGAGGTCCATTTATAGAAAATTTTCAAAGCACTATTCACGCTCTAAAATTTCAACCTCCAAACAAGGCATGCCACTTGGCGTTCTATACTAAATACCCACATTTCGAACACAATGGAACTAGTATCGAGGTCCAATTCTATCATCTATAGAAGTTAACATTCAAAATCAAATTATATTAATTTAAATTCCTTTAATTAATTTTTACACGTTTCGAGCTCGCGCGACCAAATAATACGTCTGATCACCGTGAAATTCGTTAACATACAATAATTCACTATTATGGATCCAATGACACTGGTTTTATCAAAATACGAGACAGTGCCCCAGAATGATAATTTCACATGTTAATTAAAATGAATTATTATTAAACCAGTTTAATCATTTTTAATTCAAACTTAAATGTTTACTATCTTCATTCTTATTTAAATATAATTTAAATTAGTTTTCGAAATCATTTTTATTCACATTAAATCCCTATATTTGAAATTTAAGTTGTTTGAATTATAAAATTAACTTTTCAGTATTTAAAATTAATAAAATATTTCAAATTCAAATGCCCAAAATCCTGGGTCGTTACAATCTGTTATCCAAGGAATACCATTAGTTCCATGGTAGTAGTCATAATCAGTATTCTTATCCTATTATTGTTCTCGTTGTGAGTTTAGATTTCTATCAGTCTCTGATAATTCTCATGCTTATTTTCAGGTACCAAATCCAACGATCTGGCTTTGGTGGAATTGGGTTTCAATTTTGTCATAATTTACATTCGTTAAGGTACGAGTTGTTACATTTGGTATTAGAGTGGGATTAGTATATCACAGGAATTAGGATAAATTGAGAGAATGCATTTGTACTTTCCTATCTAGTATTATTATATTTTTATATTAGATTCTAAGAATTTCAAAAATAAAGTAGTTGTAGTTCCACTTCGAAATAATGGGAAAAGTAACTCTAGGTTGGAAATATCTTAGAGTTAAGATTTTCGCGCCGACTCCGATGTAGACCACGGAGTGTGGGCGATGCGTAAGGCGTTATTGATAAAGAGCATGCGTATGACATAGGTTGAATCTTTGAGATTGGAGGTGTTCGACTTGATGGTCGAGATCTAGCTACCTTGTGATTTTGGATTTTGATGATGAGTTTCAGTCGGAGACAAACATTTATTCCAGATGGGTGGGAAATTAGAGACTGTATGTCGCAATTGTCCAGAGGCAAGTTTTGCTTGGGTGCATTCATTGATCACCTCTTTGATAGCAAAACAGATTTTTTATTTGAATAATTAATTTCAATTCTTAGTCTAAAACCTATGAGATAATTTTTATAAATTATGTTTTGGAAATGCCTTAGTTTTTGGAAAAAGGGTTTTTAAAGGATTTCTTTTTCCAAGGACTTATTTTGGAAATTTCGCTTTGGGAAAGTTTTAAAACTTTAATTTTCAAAGAAACATGCATACTACTACGTTGGTTGTGTTAAGAAAATTTTAGTTTATAAAAGATTAATCTTTGAAATCCTTAAATATTTATATGTATATATCAGTAAAGGCTTAATTTTGATTTTTAACAAGGAAATAGTTTTCCAATTTGGAAAATTTATGTTTTTAAAAAAATGGTTTTTGGAAACCCTGAAATATTTATATATATTAGTTTGATTTTTAAGGGAAGTTTTGGTATGAAATAGTTTCTATTATTTAGAAATAAGTATAAAGGAGCATTTATTTAGCTCAATGATTTTTTGGTTTATAAAATCAAGGTTTTTAAAATCTTCTCTCATTAAGGTACAAACAAAATATGAATGACATTCGATTTTATCAGGGTATGTAGTTTGAAGTGTTGTTGTACCACCAAATATTGGAAGAAATATTTCTGTGCGAAGTAACGCGTGTGAGTCTATTTTTAGACTTAATTCTATTTTATAGCCTAAAAATAAGCCTCTTGTAATGAATGTCGATTTTCGACCCTAAAAAATCGACACTAATAGGTTCACTGCATTGCATACTGAGCAATTGAATGTCGAAAAACCCGATCGTTAGGGGAAAAGGAGAAGAAGGAAAGAAGAAAACTAAACAAAACAGAATCTCACAGCGGAACGAATAATCTATAATATACAACAATCTTTACACAAAGAAAAAATATGATATACAAACACCAAACAGGGTACACTAACCTATTTCAGCCCGGACAGTTATAACATCATGTCCTTACAATTGCTAATAAATACAACTAATAGACAGCACGGTAGAATACAAAGAAATACGTAGATACATCTTGGACCTCTAGCTCATCTCCTGAGCTCCAATGCAGCCAAAGCAATCTATAAATATGCTCAGTCTGACTAGAGCATTGAAAGGGAAGAATGCCCTGATTAGTTTGGTAAACCGGCATGAGAAAAACACACCCAAATGGAATTTAATGTTTATCAAAAACCTTTTAAATAACGGTAACTCGTAAGGCCACACCGCGCACGAACGGGCTTTTACCATACGATAACAAAAACATTTTCAATAGAAAATCCATTGATATTACAATAATATCTCGGGGTCAAAGTAAAATATGAATATAGTTGAAATGCTTACATCTCACATTTCCACATTGCTGGGCATAACTAAGTCCATACGGTGCTTATTGGAGAATGGATTTCATACAATGACTGGGCTATTGGGGTACCGCTCGTCACGGTGCATCTCTAGATAAAATAACACCGAGGACTTCGTCGGGATCCCCTACCAACACAAAGCCGGCCTACCCCTTACTGGATAGTACCGAATGTGATCACCCTTTGATAATGGCCCCGAAGCACACAATGAGAGGTACTATTGACTCTAGATACGGATGATTATACCCTAATGGAAGTGACCTACCTAGCACTACTGCATCTCCCCTATTTTAGTCATTCCCGGTTAATGAGGCTTGAGGCTACGTTTTACCTTTCATATAGCACTTCCCACTTGGAATACTAACACTGCCCTCCAGGCAACAATGCATTGGTGGCATTCATCCATACAAGTTGTCTAGGAGATAGACAAACCAAAGGCACTACTTCTACTACATCCATTTTAGAATTATCCTCAGAATTAGTATCAAGCACCCTTGCACTTCAAAGAGCTTCATCTTCAAACACCGTCATCTTCGAGATGTCTTCGCTTTGAAATGCATTTGTTGGTTTGAAGTGGTTTTCTGATAATATATCCAATCCCGGTCTCTTCTAAACAACATTCGATAGTTTTCGGTTGACTCAATCTCGATTCTCTCAGAAGTAAGTATTTGATTCCTCACTGGGGAACTCGAATTTACAATCATACTTCCTAAGTCAAAATTGGTCAGATTTGATGGTTAGTTATTTAACTATCAATAAACACACATTCAATTTCAGGGATTTATTTCCAAAGGCAAAATCAACATTGGTTAAGCACATAAGTAACCACTAGCCTCTTTAATTAATCTTTTCATTAGTTAAATTCATCTTGTAAACTTATATCAAAATACTTTTACAAAGATGTTTACACAAATTCCTATATTTTCGATACTTGGAAAATATCCATATACTTATCTCAATGGTATAAGTATATTCACAAAACATTACATTTTCACAACTTAGAAAATGTACTCATATACTTATCTCAATGGTATAAGTGTATTTACAATACTGAAATGATTTCTTTTTATAAAATTATTAAATCATTTATAAACCACTTTATAGATTTCTAAAATCATTTATAAACCCTTTTATTCCATAAAATATTTATAAAACCCCTCTTATAAAATTTAGGTTCGTTTATAAACTATATTTATAAATCTCGAAACATTTATAAATAAATAACAGTCATTTACTACAAAAGATTATTATATAATAAAATTATTAACAATAAACATTATAAATCAATAATAATTATTAACATCTTAAAATAATAATTAATAATTTCAAAACATTATTAAATAAAAAATAATAATTAATATTTACCATTATTATAAATAGTAATAATCAATTTCCAAAACATTACGAATAAATCATTATTTTTAATTTCAAACCATTTTAATTATTTAAATCATTAAATTTTCAAAAAAAATGTTGATAAATAATTTTAAAACAATATTAAATATAAACAAATAACTTCAAAACTATATTAAATATAAATAAATAATCTTTTAAAACATTTCTAAATGACTTGGAAAAGACAGATAATAAGGTTGGAGTAAAATAGAAATTAAATCCTATTTAAACAAAGTATTTCCGAAACCCCAAATTCAGATTTTAAATCATTCTCTGTCTCAAAAATCAATCAAACCCAAATGGCAATTTATAGTATTTTAAAAGATTAAATTTAAGATCAATAGCTACCAAACGCTTAACCAATATCGATATTGATTTCCTATTACTACAGGGTTTAAGTTTGAGCATATAACAATGTCATAACCCATAGTGTCAACAATCAAGTTTGATTTTCAAAAATTCATATAAGAGGAATATTATAGAAAACATTTCAACGATGGCGAGGAATCCTGTTGAATCCCTCCAACCTGCCCCCTTGCATCACAGCTCATATATATCAGCATGTATATATGTAAATAAAAGCAAAACTGGTGAGGAAACCTGTTGGATCCCTCCAACCTGTTCCCCTGCATCACAAACAGTATATAATCATATAATATGTACCATCCGCTTTTAGGCGGGTATATACAAAAGGTCATCCAGTCCCGGGGCAAAAATAAAACCAGACCTACTGATAAAACAGTAAATCATCCAAACATACAATCAACAATTTTTATCAACTATATAACATACTAGTTAACTAAAAATGTGAGTTTTACTCACCATTATTTCAGTTGTCACTAGCGCGTACTGGCTCCATCTGAATTCGAATGACGTTCGAATTCAGCGTAAAATTCCACCATCTTTAATCTCCACCAAACCAATTCCATATTTTTGTTCACGTCAAACGATTGTAACGCAAAAATCCATGTTCAAATCTGACCTAGTATCATCAAGTTATTGCAACTATAAGATTTATCAACTAAATAATATAATTAATTATACACTAATTACATTACTTAGTTAATTACCCTCATAATCATCTTCCCCCTCGTTCGACACGTTGCACGAAAACAAAATATGGCTCCACGATCGTCCACCGCCGTCTCTAGCCACGCGCCACAACCCCGCGCTCACCCAAGCTAGCCCCGACCTCCCTCTATCCCACACCCAAGGTCTCGCGCCTCCTGCTGGCCCCATTGATTCAAACAAACCCTTAAAATCCGACGTCGTTGATCGACGATTTCGACCGCCATCAACCACCTGGAACCACCACGCCTCCACCATTAGGTAGCCACAACTCCCCTCTGCAACTTTCCTTCAGACTACTTCTCCCTTAGATTCACTAAATCGCCGAAAAATTCATAAGTAGATCCGACGTTCATCGACGAACTACGGTCACCACGCGACGAACCACGACGATCCCACTGTTCATTAGCTTCCCATAGTCTAGACAAATACTTTCTCAGTTGGCAACATCACCTAAAAATGTCGTTAGTGGCTCCGATGATCTATGACCATTTGATTTGGAGGTGAAGAAATTTTGAAAATGTCGCATAAATGTCTGGTTACGTGCGATTATATAGTGGCAATGGGTATGAGGTTGAATAGTGGATGGTATGGCTAGGTATTGGGGATATGGCTAAACAAGTATGGGTAAGGTGAAGGGTACACAATATTATGTTCAAAAATATTTAGCTGTGCATGCACTCAAAAATCTTGAACTTCGAATGGGGCATGCCACTTGGCGTTCTATATGTAATACCTATATTCCGAACATAATGGAACTAGTATCAGGAGCCAATTCCATCATATGCAGAAGTTTTCTTTCCAAAATCAAATTCTATTAATTTAATTTTTTTTAATTAATTTCTACTCATTTCGAGCTTGCATGACCAAATGATACACCTGATAGCCATGAAATTCATTCACAAATAATAATTCACTATTATGGATCCAATGAAACTGGTTTCGTCCAAATCCGAGACAGTGTCCCGGAAGGAATGTCCTGGAAGGATAGTTTCACACGTTAATTTAAACGAATTTATTATTAATACTATTTCAACCACTTTTACTTACCTTTAAATTCTAATATAAAAGTCTATTATGATCATTCTTATTTATACTGAATTCAAATCAGATCTCCAAATCATTTTAATTCATATTAAATCAAAGCAATGTTATTTTAAATATTCCAATTATTTAATTCACCATTCAAATAAATCCCTATCATTGAAATTTCAGTTGTTTGTCTTATAAAGTTACTATTTTAAATTTAGAATTAATTAAATATTTCAAAATTTGTTGACTATAATCTGGGTCGTTACATTCTTCCCCCTTAAAAGAATTTCATCCCCGAATTTACCAAGGTAAGAAAAATGCCATAATCCTATTTACTTTTCAAAATCATTTAGTTGAAATGTTATCAAATTTTCTAACATCTAAAATTACAAAAAAAATTGGCAGCATCTCCTTTGCGCAGCTATATCAGAACAACTACAAATCGCCGCTATGGGCCCAACCAACAAAAGAAAACAAAAGCCAAGTGGCTCAATCATAAAACCATTAATATAAATATGTACCTATTTGTCAGGCAACCAAATTCTACTCGTGAAACCAAAGACATCGAACTTGCTTTTGCTTCTATTTACCTGCATCTTATTTACCAATAATATCCAATCATGTAATTCATAATCATATTATTTTGCATTTTCAAATGTCGAACATTTAATTTATTAAAGCCTTAATGATGTATGTTGTCTGGGCTTTTTAACCCAGCGGGATTCAAAGGAAGTCAGAACAGCTCAAGAGCCAACCAAAAGGACTAGAAGAACCAACCAAGAAAGATCAGAGGAAAAGAAAGCGAAAACACACTAAGGTGATGGACCGCTAGCGATCCATAATTTTTGCTTGAAGATCCAATAATCCTCTTGCATCATGGTCCAATAAGTATTCTAAGGATAATGGCTAAGTTTGATGGAATTCTGAGCTAAGCATTCGTCTAATTCAATCAGTAGTCTAATGCAACCAGTGTGTGGTTCATCATCAAAACAAGGTAACAAGCTACGAAGTTACATAGGGAACACCAACACAAGATAACTAATGCGATCCAAAAGACAAAGATCCACTGAGTATCCATGCACTATGGATCACTAGCAACCCATAGTGTTTTGCCTGATTGCCCTAAACTTCAATGGAAAGGATGGTGGGAAGCATCTCAAGTAATCAGATCGCCAGCAAGCCAAAAGCTATGGATCGCTAGCGATCCATAACCTATGGATCGCTATTGATCCATCAAATTGATTCGGTTCACTGTGAAACTTTCAATGCACCTTCGTATGGTCGTTTGCAAGCATCCGACAAGGTGGCCTAGCCCAATAGCTCTCCAACCTCCATAAATATAATCCTAACTGCAACATAAATGTGATCTTCTTTTGGACCAGCTGTTGGAACTCTGCAAAGATTATTCTTCACTCTTCTCCTCCTACACAATATTCATATAGGGGTTCGCTGTGATTCTCCAGTGAAATCTTGTACTTGTGACTTGTTTTAACTTAGAAGATTCAATTATATTGTAATTCGATTCAACTTGTAACAACAATCAGTTAATAGAAAGTTATAAAGTGGACATAGGCTTCATTAACATCTGAACCACTATAAAAATCTTCTTGTCTTTTTACTATTTCCGCTCTTTTTACATTTATTCTCTATATTGTTACTTTGTAAAAATAGGGTTGGTGCTTCCACACTCAATCCAGGGTGTTGATCCATTTTTTGGGTTAACATTTTGGTGCTTTCACTGAGAACCCAACTCAGGCTTAGATCTAGCTATTTACTTTAGATTAGATAGGTTCAGAAGTTAAATCCTTAATCTCTATTCAAAAGATCTGCTGCTAAGAATTAATGGCTCCGGGAAGAAAAGGAACTGCTTCTGGAAGATCCATAGGGGCAGTAATAGCCGGAGAGGAGATGAATCATCAACAAATTGAAGTAAATGGCGCCAATGCAGGATATCAGAGGCAAGGATCCTTTAATCAACCAAAGTTGTTACAAGAGATGAATTGAATAAAATGGTTGATGAAATCAATCAAAAAATTGAAAGCAGTCAGAGAGCTCTTATGGAGAAGCTTAATGCCCTCTTGACCTTTCAATCACATCTTGCTCCAAGAACTATGGCAGAACCTGCGGCAGCCGTAAAATAAGAAAGTTCTTCTGTTTTTGATCTAAAAAAAAGAAATTTGAAGTAGCACAAAGAGAAGTGATAGCTGGAACCATGGAAACCAACACCGGAAGAAACACATATACTCCACTAACCCCAAGGCAACCAACTATGAACTTGAACCAAGGAGCGAAGACCCTACAAGAGGATATAGCCTTGGACCTTTTTGACACAAAATATGGAGAGCAATTTAACTATGGCAAGTTGGAAGGAAATTCCAATGTATTCGATAAAGTTAGGAATGTCCAAACTGCCCCAATCAGGCCAACTGCAAGCCAACGGAATCCCGAGGAAGTGGCTCTTCCGAAGACAGGAGAGCTTAGGCTTCAGCCCACTCACTAAGACCGTTTGCAAAGCCAAACATTCGGTGTAGTGACTGATAGTAGATCCTCAAACTACCAGACATCTGAGGCATATATCACAGATATGGTCAAGCGACTAATGGATGAGAATAAGAATAGAAGAGATGATGAGTGGGGATCCGCTCCAAGTCGGACTCCCTTCACCGATGAGATCTTGAATGAGCGGTATCCAGAAAAGTTCACTATGCCAACTATTCCATCCTCTGATGGAACAGAAAACCGAAAACCCCATTTGTACAAGTACAGCTAGTACATGAACAGAGTGAATGCTTCAGACTCTATTCGATGTAGATGTTTCCTAATTTTTTTGGAAGGAATTGCTTCCATGTGGTTCACTAGGCTTCGGGCAAGATCCGTCGTAGATTTTGATTGGCTAGCAACAAGATTTCTTGACCAGTTCAAATTTCACACAGTGCAGCCTAAAGATGTGACGTCCTTGTTTGGTCTATTCCAGGGACGAAATGAATCTCTGAAGTCTTTCATGAACCGGTTCAACATAGGTAACCAATCAGAATAAGGATATGGTTTTCATGGCTTTGGTCCGCCATCCACCCTGAAATTGAGTTCGGAAAATGGATCAAAATGAAACAAATTACCACTAGGAAGGATTTCAATCACAAGGCGAGTCAATACTTAAGATTGGAAGAGGCGCGGGAGTTAGAAAAGAAGTCCGCTAGCTTGCAACCGATGAATATTGGGCAGAGTGACATGGCGGAGAACCATAATATAAATGCCTTCGGGAAAGCTGAAGGAAGTGCGGTAAAAGATGGAAACCAAAAAAGGGAAAATCAGAATTCCAATAAATGAAATGGTAACAGTAAGCGAATTAAAGGCTTTAGGCCCGAAGATTACACCCCACTCAATGATACTCCAAAAAACATCTATCTCGCAACACAAAGGACGGAGGAGTACAAGAAGCCCCCTAAGAAGGAAGTAACTGAACAACAAAAGTGCTCGGGGAAGTTCTGTCACTTCCATGAGATGCATGGTCACAACACAAACGAGTGCCGTCACCTAAAGAACTTGATTGAAGAGCTGATCTGGGAAAACAAGCTTCGGCAATACGTGAGAAAATCGCAAAATCCTGACCAACTTGTGGCTTCCCCAAGCTCCTAGGGATTGAAGAAACTAAGCTCGAACCAGTGAAGAAGGATCTAAGCGAACTGATGAGAGACTCATCATCGGAACGGTAATTGGAGGACCTCATCCCGTACAAAGGAGTTGGGGAGAAATGGAGCGGTATGCGAGCTCGTTAATGCATGCTCCGAAGGATTCGTGCCTCGCGACCAAAGATTGAGCTCCAACCAAGTAGTAGAAAACTTTGAATGATGATATAGTATTCCAAAATTGGGATACCGAAGGGATTGAAGCTCCAACTCTCGATCCTACGGTAGTGACAGTAGGGATTAGACCTTCTGTGGTCCAACGAGTATTGGTTGACAGTGGCAGTTCTATGAATATTCTTTTCAAATGAACCTTTTACCATATGAAGATCAGCATGAAAGATGTATTTACATGCCAAACAAAAATCCAAGGATTCACTGGCGAACCCAAATAACTCGTTGGGACGATTGACTTGCTTATAGAACTTGGGAAGGCGACCGAAGAGTCACCCTCATCTAAACTTTCGTAATTGTAGATGAAACTTCCGCATACAATGCCTTCTTGGGATGGCCCGCGCTGGTGGATTTTAGAATTGCTTTAGCCCAGTGGTGCCTTACCATGAAATTTCGAACGGCAAACAGAACTGGGGTGGTCAAAGGAGATCAATGTGCCTCCAGAGAATGTTACATCGTAGAACTGCGGGAATCCAAAAGAAAAAGGGAAGGATGTGGGGAGAATTTTACACATTCGTGAACATGCCATATAGCAACTACAGAGCCGCCCTGGCTTGGGGACCATAGCCGATTCAACAAGGCTTTGGACCCTAGAAAGAAGAGTTCAGGGGAGGATCGGGTAGCACCGGCATAATTAACGGTGTCTGTTCCTGTCAATATGGATGACCTGACATGGGTCCTGAAAATTGGATCACGCCTTGGAAACAAGTTGCAATTAGAACTCACTAAATTTCTTCATGCCAACTTGGATGTGTTCACTTGGACACATTCCGATATGTGTAGGGTATCGCCAAAAATTGCATGTCACGCGGTCAACATTGATCTCTGGTTTACGTCGGTAAAGCAAAAAAGGCACAGCTTGGGCCTCGAGCGGTCCAAGGCATTGAGAGAAGAAGTAGACAAGCCGATAGCGAATATTTTTATCCGTGATGCGACCTATCCCGAATGGGTATCTAACCCAGTTTTGATCAAGAAGTCGGGAAATGGCGAACTTGCATCGACTACTCAAACTTAAACAAAGCCTGCCCGACGGATAGTTTTCCATTGCCCAGAATTGACCAGCTTGTGGACGGGATGGCTGGGCATGAACTGCTATCATTTATTGATGCTTACTCGGGATAAAATCAAATCCTGATGCATGAGCCCGACTAGGAAAACACCAGCTTCATCATCGACCTAGGATTATACTGCTATAGGGTAATGCCATTCGGTTTAAAGAACGTAGGGGCAACCTACAAATATTAGTAAACGCCATTTTCAAGCGTCAGATCGGAAAAACCATGGAGGTCTATATGGATGACATGTTGGTGAAATCACGAGCAGCATCCAATCACTTAGATAATCTCGTTGAAATGTTTGAAATACTCTGACAATATGGAATGAAACTCAATCCACTCAAATGTCACTTTGGGGTAGCCTCCAGAAAGTTGTTGGGATTCATAGTGAGTGCCAGAGGCATTGAATCAAACCTAGAGCGAATGATTGCCCTACGATAAGACAACGCCCCGAAGAACAAGAAGGAATTACAAAGCTTAAATGGGAAAGTCGTAGCGCTAAGCCGGTTCATCCCGAAAGCCACCGATAAATGTATACCGCTCTTTGATGCATTGAAGAAAGGAAAGAAGAACAGTGAATGGAATGAGGCTTGTCAAATCGCGTTTGAAGAGTTGTTACGACATATGGAAACTCCGCCGATGCTATCAAAGCCAGTAGACGGAGATGACTTGTTCATCTAATTAGTAGTCTCACCTCATGCATTGAGTGCTGCTCTTTTACGTGAAGAAGCTAGAATTCAGCGACCCGTATACTACATTAGCAAGCAGTTCGCTGGATCCGAGAAAAATTATCCGAAATTGGAAAATCTAGCGTATTGCCTCTTGGTTGCGTCTAGGATGTTACGACCATATTTCTATGCGCACCCGATAAAAGTATTGACCGATCAACCTTTGAAGCAAGTATTGTACTGACCCGAGACTTCCGAGCGTCTCCTCAAATGGAATATCAAATTGAGCCAATATGAAATCACTTACCATCTGATAAGGGCAATCAACGCGCAAGCGTTGGCATATTTCATCGTCGAATTTACCATGCGGGATGATGAAAAAGAAGAACCACTGGAAGCATTACATGATGGAAACTCTTCGTCGATCGTGCATCTAATAACCTCTGCTCAAGGGTAGGGGTAATGCTTGAAACCCCCGAAGGACGAGCCATTTGTTACACCCTACGCTTGGAATTCCTTGCGACAAACAATGAAGTGGAATACGAAGTGTTGCTAGTAGGACTAAAAGTCATGAAGGAACTCAGAATAAAGTCCGCTCACATCCACAGCAACTCTCAACTAGTCATCTGCCAGGTGAAAGGTGAATACCAGGCTCGAGGGGAGAACCTCGCCCCATATCTATCTAAAGTACAAGAGTTGCTGAACGACATCGAATATTACACCATAACTCACATCTCGAGGGAGCAAAACATGAAGGCTGACTACTTAGCTAAATTGGCCAGCTCTGGAGAAGCTCAAGCGTTGGGACAAGTCCCAGTTGAGACCCTGACCGCTCCAAGTATAAACGAAATGGATATCAGTTGGATTTTTGAAACCACTACCGAACCAAAAAATTGAATGACGCCAATCAAAGACTATTTACTTACAGGAACTCTTCCCGTAGATAGGAACCAGCGGAAAATGCTTCTCCGAAAGGCACCACAATCTATAATACAGGATGGGATGCTCTACTGAAGGGGGTTCTCTACCCCCTTGCTCAGATGTGCGACCGACGAAGCTTGAGGGATCCTGAAGGAAGTTCGCGAAGGTGACTGCAGAGACCACACTGGGGGGCAAACCCTTGCGAATAAAATCCTTTGGTACGGATACTCCTGGCCAACGGTAAATCACGATGTAGTAGATTATGTCAGACGGTGTGACCGATACCAAAGACTAAGCAATATTAAAAGAACTCCCTCGACAGGGATAACATAGATGGTCAGCCCATAGCCGTTCCCAATATGGGGAATTGATGTGATTAGCATATTGCCAATAGCTAAAGGAGGGGCAAAATATGCAATAGTTGCCGTTGACTATTTCACAAAGTGGGCCGAAGCGGAACCACTGGCCACCATTACCACAAATAAAGTCATTAATTTTGTTACTAAAAACATTAATTGCAGGTTTGGCCTGCCATAGAAAATCATCACTGATAATGGGACCCAATTCGAAAGTGCCGAGTTCAAAGACTTTTACAAACGCTTCTGAATCAAGAAAAGCTTTTCCGCGGTCGCTCATCCATAAGCATACGGGCAGGTGGAAGCAATAAACAAGATCATTAAGTCTACCATTAAAAAGCTGCTAACTAAAGCTAAAGGAAATTAGGTTGATGAACTTCCACGCACTATGGGCTTACAGAACAACACACAAGGCAGCAATCGGGCATACCCTGTTCGTTGGCATATGGTTCAAAACTAATGATCCCCATAGAACTAAAAGTCCCCTCCAATCGAAGGTAGAATTTCAATCAAAGGCAAAACGAGCAACTCCTACTCGAGTCGCTTGATATGATTGACGAGAAGAGGGAAGAAGTCGAACTGAGGACCGCTGCTCACCGAAAAAAGGTCGCACGGTACTTTAACTCTAGAGTTCACAACCAAACCTTCAAAGTGGGAGACCTTGTCCTCAAATGAGTCTATCCCATACTAGGAGCCTTCGGACCAAACTGGGAAGGGCTGTATGTGATCAGTCAAAAGCTAGGGGATGGAACTTTCAAACTGACAACCGTTGACGGAATCCAAATTCCTCGAGCATGGAACAACGAATCGTTGCATCCTTACTTTATCTGAAACTATCTTATGTACTTTCTATTTTCAGCAAATAAGCCATCCTGGAATGCCGGGGGCATTGTAAACAGGCAGAATTTGCCCAACCTTTCTTAATAAAATTCTTTTGCTTTCTGAACCAATACAACTGCTTTCATAAAAGTAACCTGTTGAGTCGATGCGGTCAAATCGGCTCAAAACCATTCAATTGCTGCTTAATATAGTGGAATCACGCACAAGTATGCCCCACCTACCTGCCGGGTCGACGGAAGCAAATTGGCTCAAACCGTTGGATCGGCGGAACCCGATCCTCGCCTTCTAAGAACCGATGTTGCCCCCGCGGCACCGGGAAGGCCTAAAACAAAAGCCACACATCCCATAAGCTACACATTGCTTCTTGAGCTAAGGAACCACGCTCTCAATGCATAAACTCCTCATGTTGCCCAAAGATTAGTAACGTTGAGAAGTTTAGATACTGTTCTGGATCGACGGGTCATATCGGTCCCAAAAGCCACTCATCCCATAAGCCGCGCACACTCTCCCAAGTCACGCATCTCATAAGCCGTACACACTCTCAAAAGCCACACATGTTATAAGCCGTACATACCCTTATGTACCAGTATTGCCTCGACAATCCTGGGAAACTCGTCCATTACAGGAATAACAAGAATCAACCCGCTCCTACTATCGGGAGCAACGGGTATTAATCCGACAATGTCAAACTACTACGAATCAACAGAAAATTCCAATGGTTGACTGACAATAAATTTGAATCAAGCCATACAAATCATAAGTTCTCAAAGATAGGAACCACAAAATAGATCCGATTACAGACATCCGAAAATCAATCGGATCAGCCCATCATTTGTCAAGTGTTCGAAGTAAACAACCCCGTGAACTGGGGGGCAAACGCCGATACTCAAATAAAAATACTCAAAAACAAAAACACTTCACAGTTCTGTTACTCCCAACAAAGAATTTTGGCGATAATCATAGGACTTCAAATTAGAGGACTAGATAAAATAAAATAGCAACAAATGAAATTGACATAAGTGCATAAAATGCAGATAAGTAGATATGTAAAGTTACAATCAAAATGTCAACATTGTATTACTTATAACGTTTTTTGTACAAAGTCAAAATGTGGGGGCCGTACCCACACAATATCGGCCAACAAAAAGGAAAGAATACAGACGCTACAACAAAAGCAGTAAATGCCGACTCTGCACTTGAACAAAACAAAACAAAATGCCCCAAAGACTAGCTCCACTACCATCCATAACTCTCGATGCTTCCTTCCACCACTCCGCTTTCCACCTTTAGTTGGAAGTTTCTGCTGCCCCTCAGAATCCCAGCCAGGGGTAATGTCGCTGCCCGTGATATCAACTATCTATTCAGTGCGACATCTCCTTCCTACTCTCCAACCTTCTCGGAAGACCCTGCTTTCTTCTTCTTCTTTTGGGATTTGCTAGGGCTCCTCAAATATTTTATCACTTCAACTTTTTCCTTCTTAATGGCAACCAGTTGCTGTTCAGATTTACGCGGCTATTATGTCTGGACCTCCTGATCTCGTGCTTCGACGGCCATGAAGTCGCCATCTAAAGATACGAAAGGGTCTTCTAGACCATGCAGTGCAGTGATCTTCTCAGATTTGGCCTCGGCTGCAAACACGACATAGACACAGTAATCGAAGCACCTACGGAGACAAGCGTCGAGGCGGTTGAAATAGCGGTAGCCCCGGGAATCAAGGAAACTGCTGTATCAATTGGTAAGGAAGATGGACCTATAAGATCAAAAATGAAAGCATTAAGTTCGTCTTGTTCTTGCGGTGTGAGCTGAAAATTCTCAAACTCGGGGGGAACAAGAGGGTTACCTGCATCAGAGGAATGGCCATGAATGTCGGTCTCATATTCCTGCCTTCTCCTTGTTTTGACGGCTGCATAATCTTCAGAGAAGCTTCGGGCCCAAAACCTACCAATTGATCGCAAGGCTGTCTGGATGATTCACCGGGTCCAAAAATAAGGGGCTCCAACAACGTTTTGGCAGTTGCAGTCATAGCAACCTTGGCAGCTTCCTGTTCCTTCTCAATTCGCAGGATCTCTTGGCCCTCTATCAGTGCTTTCTTTGATTCCTCATTAAGGTAGGCATCCTCCAACTCTCGCTAAGTATAGACATCCCCGTTCTCTTGGAAACGGGCTAGAATTTCCTCCCAAACCATTGCGAGAGTGCACGGGAACTTGGGGCCCAAATAGCTGAGACTCTCCTGATGCAACAGGAAGTTGACATAGAAATTTAGGATGGTATTATCCATCTTCCTTTCAAAAGTATACTGTAGCTCCAAATAATCCGCTGTAACAGCAGCCTTCTCAACTTCCACACGAGTTTTTTTGATGCTAAGCTGTGCAACTCTTTCTTGGAGCGAGGCAATCGTCTGGGCTTGATCGGAAACAAACTTATCGCGGGACTTCACGATCTCCTCATATTCCTTAATTTTTTGTTATTCCCTTCAACAATCTTGTCGTGATCAATGATAGTCTTCTTCTAGGCTTCAATAATCATGTCCTGAGCTTCGAGCTCCTCTTTCAACTTAACTTCGTCCGCATGGGCCTTCTTAATTTCATTTCGAAATAAAATCTCTATTTTTGTCTAGGCCTCTTTTAGCTCCTTCAGCAAGCCAGTGTTATTCTTTCTCTCCCAAAGCACCACGTCCCTCTCTTGTATCGGTTGCTTATTCTGGCATCACATTCCGATAACGCCCTCTCGAAGTCATCTTTCTCCGATTCAAAGGAGAGGATTGCTTGATAATTATTGCGATTTGTATCAGCCATCTGCTTGTATGGCTTTTCCCATCCCTTGGCTTGCTCTAAATCGCTTTGAATCGCCTGAAGGCAGGGCATATAGGAATATTCACGGACAGGGCAAAGGTCGCAGTCAAACTTAACTCCCTTTAAAAACCACCCAGGGAGTGCAGCTTCAAGTCTAGTGGGACCAGACGGAAGAATATAAGCCATCCACCTGTGAGGGCGTGAGGAACCAGGAGTGGGCAGCACATGGGTTGGTGGGAGTTGAGATGAAGACGGGGCTTGAACGGAAGAAACCGGAATTTCAAGACCAACAGAAACTGGAGCCAGGGCAAAGGCCTGTAGCCGGAAGGATGAGAACCACTATCAACCTTTGACTTCTTGGACGGTTCCTCTCGGTTATCAGAGGTTTTTCTCTTCTCATAGCCACTTTTATACATCCGACCCCGTTCCCTATCATCCCGGCGACGAGCTTCGGCCTCCAAGTCTTCTCATCTTCTCCATACCTCCATGGTCTCGTGGGGCTGATGACGGCTTATGGACCATTTTGACCAACGTTGTGAATCAGTGAATTGCTTGAGATCATCATAAAGTCCACACCCTCTCATTGTACCTGACACGAAGAATAAATAAAGAGCTTTAGCAATAAAAAATAGGCCTAACTAATGCATGTTTAAGTGAGTGTGACCCTAGTGAAACGTGTAATGTGTCTTGGGGGGCCTAAAATGACGTCACAAACCAGAGCGGGAGCCACATCGGTAGAAATCGAGATGATTCCAGGCACAATATGACCTGGGTAAGGAGACGCCCCTTCGAATCTGAAATCTTCCCCCATAAGTTCGTCAATATCCACGTAGACCTTGCTCAAATCCCCGAAGTTTACACCGACAACTATAATCGGGGAATCCTGATGTCACTCAGCTACTGGGACATCATCTTTATTACAGATCTCTCGGGGAGGCGAGTCTAGGAGAACGAGACTACTTCCCAGAGTCTCATCACACGATTCAAAATCTCCGTCACTAGAGCCTGCGCTGAAATCATCATCACTGGAGGAGGAATCGTAACTACTACTCTCAACTTCACCGTCCTCTTTATCTGTTACCACTACAGCCTTGCCTTCTCATTGTTTGAAATCTTCTTCTCTTTCCTTTGGAATTAGGGGCATTCTGGCCGAACAGCTGGCTTCAGTCATGACATCTCTTCCCTCATGAGTTTCTTCAGTTGACTCGCTAAACAAGCCTTCCTTTTCTTGAAAAACAACCTCTTTAGAGCCATGTGATGAAGAAGTGGAGCGTGTCTGTATTCTGGTGCGAGAAGGAGACATGACTTCAAATGCTACAGCGGATCTCCCATGATGCAATAGTCCATACCGAAGCAAATTTTCGTTCATTGGCAAAAATTTAACCGATCTCTCCCCAGCATCTACGGCCTTTAGGGTAGGGAAAATTTGGTCAAGTGATAGGTCTTTATTCGGCTTCGGAATAACTGCAGGAAGTATTTGACTTGTCAGAAATCTCGTAGTGACATGTCGAAACTCAATAAGTAAGGAAGAGAACTTACCCCACATTGTCCAAAGGTGGTTAAACCCTTCTAGACATCTAACGAAGAAGTATTGAGTCTTGAATTGAGACAAATTGCTTTAAAGCTGTAGCACGATCTTGTGATTCCTTTGGGCCTCGCTGATGACAAGGGATGGGCACTCGTCTCTCCTTTTAAATGAGAGAAAATATCTCAACATGTCGAAACTCGAAGCACGGTTAAATGTTCGCATAAACAGAACGTGCATGCAAGTCAAGATCACATATCA
Source organism: Allium fistulosum (assembly GCA_030737815.1). Lineage (NCBI taxonomy): Eukaryota > Viridiplantae > Streptophyta > Magnoliopsida > Asparagales > Amaryllidaceae > Allium > Allium fistulosum. The sequence goes on along the minus strand of CM060908.1, from coordinate 821,744,857 downwards.
ATTAGGATGAATTTGGAACAGGGCAATTCCCAAGTTTGAAAGAGTTTCTCTCAGGAAGTCATTAAAAGGGGGCACTGCTCTGTTTAAGCACATATATCGATGATAAGCAGTGTATCCCAGAGGCAGCGTATGGGCAAATTCATAATTCTTCGAAAGGCGCACATCGTCCTTTGGAATGCCATTTTGTAAGTAAATGTTATGCAAAACCTTAGCGGAGATTACGGAGAAAGCTCTCTCCAGTGGATTAAGACGAACTCTAAAATTTGGAGGAGATCGATCCACAACTGGACCAATTGGGACTAACTGACTGTATTTAGCCTGTGGAGAAGAAGAAGAAGAAGGGGGCAAAAGACGACGATGCAGCTTCTGAAAGTGTTGGACTTCCTCCACTGGATTTACGGCGAGAAGATGGATACTTCATTATATACAACAGAATGTACGTCCATCGCGGTCAGGTAGTTCTATCTTTAACTAAAAATTCCCCTACAACACTTTAATTCCGAAGGAATATCGACTTACGCCGACACGTCGGATTTCCAGTATATACCGGGGCAAGTGCAATGTGTTATCTATGGGAGGTGAGCTTGGTGTCCTGAATACTATGAACACTCTATCCCGTGTAGATAGTTCGCTCATAGTAAAGAATGAAAAGGGCTTTTCATATCATTTTTCGAATTATTTCTTCTACACTTGCCCGTTATCGATCAACGATCGATAACAGATCCGTTGCCTGAAGCGACGCGGAAAGCTTTCCCAGTTTAGGTACACCGAGTGTGCAATAACGAGACCAATCCGAACTCTCCGGAAGGCGATAACAACATAAGCTGCTTGTGAGACGCTATTCTAAGCCTTTATTCCCCTTCGGAAGGATCAAAACCATTAACGATGCATCGTGTTGTTTCAACAATGTAACTTAGTACAGGTCAATTTTGATTCTACGGATGAAGACAGCAAAACATGTCAAACACCGAGGCAAGGCCGGAGTGTCATTCCATAGAGAACTCAAGACTCGATTTACTATCTTCTTCCATAAAAGCACAATCAACTCGGACTTTCTACGACAATCATCACCAATACAACCCCATCGTCAAAATGCTAAATGGACGTCAGAATCAGCATCACCCACCTCGAATTAAGAATCAAAAGGCGAAGATGATTGGAGTCTTCGACAACAGCGATCCAAATGGGTAGGGTCGGCAACGATCCAAGAAACGAGGTTTTAGGAGCTAGGGTTGAAGTCGAAGCGACGGCGAGCTTCAGAATGATCAACGGCGAGAGGCTCCGGTGGTAGATGGTCGGCGACGGTGATAGAGTGGATGGACTTAGGGTTTGGTTGAGATTTTAGATCGAATCATAAGGAGTTAACTCGTGTCGCAAGTGGAAGATAAGAATGGAGGATGGATCGGCTTGAGAAGGTTATATAGAAAATTGCACAAGAAAAAACAACCAAGTCATTGGATCGCTAGCGATCCATCAAATTGCATTATTTCAATTCCAAATTTAGCCAGTATGATCCACATGCTGTTTAAAGGCATCATAAAAGTTATAGGGTCAAACTTGGTTTGTTATAACAAGAAACGACAATTCACGTCAAAACTTAACGAGAAGCGGAACAGTCAAAGCCAAACTCGCATAATGGCCTTAACACGATCACTTGAACCTCACCAACCTTTATAAATACAATCCTACCTGCAACATAAACGAGATCTTCTGGACTGGCTATTGGAACTCTGCAGAGATTATTCTTCACTCTTCTCCTCCCATTCAATAGTCATATAGGGGTTCACTATGATTCTCCAGTGAACTCTTGAACTTGTGACTTGATCTAACTTAGAAGATTCAATCATATTGTAATCCGATTCAACTTGTAATAGTAGTCAGTTGATAGAAAGTTATAAAATGGACGTAGGCTTCATTAACAGCCGAACCATTATAAAAATCTTCTTGCCTTTTTACTATTTCTGCTCCTTTTACATTTATTCTCTATATTGTTGCTCTGTAAGAATAGGGCTGGTGCTTTCACACTCAGTTCAGGGTGTTGATCCATTTTTTGGGATAACAATGTACAAATACCATCCATAAACAATATCAAATCTGATCGCTCACTCAATTACACAATTTCACTTTTGAACTAGTATCGTGCACTCGACTCTGATCCAGTTCCTAGATTAGAAACCGTCATCTCCTTACATAGCCATATACTATGATAGAGAACTTCAAAATCATATCAAAAATACGTATCAAGTATTCGCCATTAAGAATCGAGTGAAAAATCCTGACTCGGACCGGTGTAAATCACCGCGAAGTCATGCACTTGAATCTGGATCAAACAATTATGCGAATAAAATGATCTATTACAACTTACGTATTTATTCTATTTTATTTCTAACTATACCAAATTCTTTTATTCACATTCATTTCCACTTCTAGTATATTTCTTAAATACTAATATCACCTATGAATCATTTCATAAATCCATACTTAAGTTCATACACATCTTATAATTACAACTCAAGTTCTTATTCATATAACACTCTTTTATATCCTAAGAGTATATATGCACTATTCAAATTTGTTTTTCTTAACCAGAATTATTTAATGATTTAATTTTTTTAACTTGCTATTCCTCGAATCTATAAGTTAGCAAAACTTATTTTCTTTTGTTTTATTAAAACACCTAGCTCAATTTTCCAATTTAACTCAGAAGTTTTCGACTGTCCAAAATCTTCGAAAATTCCATTTTATTTCAATAGATGAAAATTAACAAACAGCACATCACACTGAGATGCAAATCCAGTCTACTCTAATGCATAGGATACATGAATCCATATAATAACTTAATTGAAGATTCCAGAGTTAACCATCCGGTTTTTCATTTCAAAAAATTTTAAAATAATATATAAACATATTTCTTTTGTTTAATAAAATCATGCTTTTGGAATTTAAAACAATATTTGTTTTCCAAAACAATTTTTTTATAACAAATCACTATGGTGGAAATCCGTCAGTTAGAAACTCGAAAATGAATATCGATGATGATGCAGTCATTATCAGAATTATTTTCCAACGGCCTAAGTGAGTTCACTGCTTTCTATCTCCTTTGTAACACTCATTTGAAATATTTCTATTCAAAAATACTTCAAAATAATACTATTATTATTTTAAAAACCATTGAAACCCATTTCCAAAACGTCGGGATTTAAATTCTCAAATCCTCAGTTTAAATCCATTTTAATTTATAAGCCATATTTTATAATTCACATTTTATAATTACACTTTCTTGTATAAACTCCTTTCATAAATGTTTATATTCTTTTAGTTATAAAAATAAATTTTATTTAAAATCAAAGTCCAACCCAACATTATCTTCAAACGCCTTATAGTCAAATTGTGAAACTGAATTCACAAGGTGTTCGTTTTTAATGTTCCCATAATCACTAATCTGCCCAACCCATGTTGTAACTAGGATAAAACTACTCCTAACCTAGCACAATAGTCAATGCCCATAAACTGGTTAGGCACGACTATCCGATCATCAAATAATAGTCAATGACTAATCAAACAATAAATGATAATAACCGAATATAATCATTTTCCTAACAACCAAGCATACAATGTATAACTATAATAATTTCTGAAAAATTGTTCTTTAATATATAAATATAATCTAGGTAAAATTATTTCAATTACCCAGTTTCAAACAATATTTTGTCGATTGGCCTTATTCAAGTGTTTTAGGGATCCCTATCAATAACGTTAGCTACTTGTATTGACCAGAATCCATAGGCCACTCAATAAATCGATTAACACAATATAAAACATTATTATACCATTAACAAATATGCAATACACTCAAACTGAATTTAGGGTGCTACTGACCCTATCTCTAATAAGTAATCCCTACCAAAGCCTAGGTGTTCGCTCACTCTAAGCTCTAATACCAGGCGTAATGAATAGTATTTTCGACCCTCGAAAATCGACACTAATACGTTCACTGTATTGCATGCCAAGCAATCGAATGTCGAAAAACCCAATCGTTAGGGGAAAAGAAGAAGAAAGAAAGAAGAAAACTAAACAACAAAGAATCTTATAGTTGAACGAATAGTCTATAATATACAACAAATATTTAGACAAAGAAAAAATGTAATATACATACACTAATCAGAGTACACTAACCTATTTCATCACAAACAATTATAACAGCCTTTCCTTACAATTGCTAATAAATACAACCAACAGACAACACAGCAGAACATAAAGAAATATGTAGATATGACTTGGACCTCCAGCTCATCTCCTGAGCTCCATTGCATCCAAAGAAATCTGTAAATATGCTCGGTCTGATCTGAGCATTAAAAGGGAAGAACATCCGGATCAGCCTGATAAACCAGCGTGAGAAAAATACACCCAAATGGAATTTAATGTTTATCAAAAACCTTCCAAATAAAGGTATCTCTTAAGACCATGCCACACATAAACACGGACGAGTTTTACCCTTACGATAACTAAAACATTTTATATAGAAAATCCATTGATATTATAATAATGTCTAAGGGTCAAAGTACAATATGAATAAAGTTGAAATGCTTATATCTCACATTTCAATGTAATTATGCATAACTAAGTCCGTACGGCGTTTATTGGAGAATAGATTCCATACGATGACTGGGCTACAAGGGTACTGCCCGTCACGGTGCATCTCTAGAAAAATAACACCGAAGACCTTACTGGGATCCCCTGCCAGCACAGAACCGGAACCCCTTATTGGATAGTACCGAATATGATCACCCCATGGTTATGGGCCTCGAAGCAATCGATGAGAGATAATATCGACTATATACAGGGATTATTATACCCTAATGGGAGTGAACCACCTAGCCCTACTGCATCTCCCCTATTTTAGTCATTTTCGGCGTATGGGGCTTGAGGCTACGTTTTACCTTTCATATAGCACTTACCACTTGGAAGGCTAACACTGCTTTCCAGGCAATAATGCAATGCCAACATTCATCCATACAAGTTGTCCAAAAGATGAACAAACCGAAGGCACTACTTCTACTGCATCCATTTTGGAATCATCCTCAGGATAAGTAGCAAGCATCCCTTGCACTTCATAGAACTTCATCTTCAAACACCATCATCTTTGATATGTCTTCGCTTCGTAACACATTTGTTGGTTCCAAGTGGTTTTAGGATAATATATCTAATCCTAGTCTCTTTGAAACAAGATTCGATAGTTTTTGGTTGACTCAATCCTAGTTCTCTTAGAAAATTCTCTTAGAAGTAAATATTCGAGTCCTCACCGGGGAACTCAAATTTACAATCATACTTCCTAAGTCAAAATTGGCCAAATTTGATAATTAGTTATTTAACTATCAATAAACACACATTCAATTTACAGGATTTATTTCCAAAGGGATAACCAACATTTCTTAAGCATATAATTAACCACTAGCCTCTTTAATTAATCTTTTCATCAATTAAATTCATCATGTAAATACTTGTATCAAAATACTTTTCCAAAGATATATTCACAAATACCTATATTTTCGATACTTGGAAAATTTCCATATACTTATCTTAACAGTATAAGCATATTCAAAAAACATTACACTTTCACAACTTATAAAATATACTCATATACTTATCTCAACGGTATAAGTGTATTTACAGCACTGAGAATGATATCTTTTTATAAAATTATTAAATCTTTTATAAACCTCTTTATAAATTTCTAAAAATCATTTATAAACTCTTTTATAAATCCATAAAACTATTTATAAAGCCCTTCTTATAAAACTCAAGTCTGTTTATAAAACTCTATTTATAAATCTCGTAGCATTTATAAATAAATAATAATCATTTACTTCAAAACACTATTATATAATAAATTTATTAACAATAAACATTATAAATCAATAATAATCATTAACATCTTAAAGTATTAATAATTTCAAAACATTATTAAATAAACAATAATAAGTAATATTTACCATTATTATAAATAGTAATAATTAATTCCCAAAACATTATTAATAAATCATTATTTTTAATTTCAAACCATATTAATTATTAAATAATTAACTTTTCACAAAAAATTTGAAAATAACTTTAAAACAATATTAAATATAAATAAATAGCTTTAAATCAATACTAAATATAAATAAATAATCTATTAAAACATTTCTAAATGACTTAGAAAAGACAGATAATAAAGTTGGAGTAAAATAGAAATTAAATCCTTTTTAAAATCAGTGATTTCCTGTTACTACAGAGTTTAAGTTTGAGCATATAACAATGTCATAACCCATAGTGCCAACAATTAGGCTTGATTTTAAAAAATTCATATAACAAGAATATTATAGAAAACATTTCAACAATGTCAAGGCATCCCGATGGATCCTCCAACCTGTCCTCCTGCATCACAACTCATTTATATCGGCACATATATGTAAATAAAATCAATAGTGCTGAGGAATCCTATTGGATCCTTCCAACCAGTTCCCCTGCATCACAAACTGTCTATAGTCATATAATATGAGTCATCCACTACTAGGCATGTATATATAAAAGGTCATCCGCTCTAGGGGCGAGCATAAAACCAAACCAATTGATAAAACAGTAAATCATCCAAACATCCAATCAATAATTTTTATCAACTATATAACATACTGGTTAACTAAAAAGGTGAGTTTAACTCACCCTTATTCCAGTTGTCGTTAGCGCGTTCTGGCTCCATCTAAATTCGAACGACGTTCGAATTCAACGTAAAATTTCACTGGCTATAATCTCCACCAAACCGATTCCATATTGTTGTTTATGTCAATACGATCATAACGCAAAAATCCACGTTCAAATCTGACTTAGTATCATCGAGTTATTGCAACTATAAGATTTATCAACTAAATAATATAATTAATTATGCACTAATTACATTACCTAGTTAATTACCCTCATAATCATCTTCCCCCTCATTTAACATACTACGCGTAAAAAAAACGCGACTCCACGATCCTCAACCACTGTCTCCGACCACAAGCCACCTCCTCGCGCTTACCCAAGCTGGCCCTGACCACCCTCTATCCTACGCCTGAGGTCTTGCGCCTCATGCCGCCCTATCGATTCGAACGAACCCATAAAAGCTGATGTCATTCATCGACGATTTTGACCGCCATCGACCACTTGGAACCACCGTGCCTCCACCATTAGGTAGCCACGACCCCCTTCTACAACTTTCCTTCAGATCACTTCGCCTCTAGATTCACAAAATCGCCAGAATATCCATAAGTAGATACAATGTCAATCGAAAAAATACGGCCACCATGCGATGAACCACGATGATCCCACTGTACCTTAGCTTTCACTAACCAAGTCGAACACTTTCCCAGTTGGTGACATCGCTAAAACGTTGTTCCTGTTGATCCATGACCGTTTGATTTGAAGGTGGACAAATTTTGAAAATGTCATACAAATGTTTGGTTACGCGCGATTATATAGGGGCAGTGGGTATGGGCTTGAATAGTGGATGGTATGGGCTAGGTATTGGGGGTATGGCTGAACAAGTATGGGTAAAGTGAAAGGCACACAATTATATTCAAAAATATCTAGCGCGCTACACTCAAAAATCTCGAACTCCAAACGAGGCATGCCGCCTGGTGTTCTATATGTAATGCTCATATTTCGAGCATAATGGAACTAATATTAGGAGACTATTCCATCATATACAGTTAGCTTTCCAAAATCAAATTATATTATCTAAATTTCTTTAATTAATTTCTACGCATTTTGAGATCGCATGGCCAAACGATACACTCAATCGCCATGAAATTCATTAACATATAATAATTTACTATTATGGATCTAATGAAACTGGCTTCGTCCAAATTCGAGACAATTACCCGCAAGGATATTTTCACATGTTAATTTAAACGAATTTGTTATTAAAACGATTTCAACCACTTTTACTTACCTTTAAATTCTAATATAAAAGTCGATTATGATCATTCTTATTTATACTGAATTCAAATAAGATCTCCAAATAATTTCTATTCATATTAAATTAAAGATTCAGTTATTTTATATATTCCAATTATTTAAATTCACTATTCAAATAAATCCCTATAATTGAAATTTAAGCCGTTTGTCTTATAAAACTACTATTTTAATATTTAAAATTAATTAAATCTTTCAAAATCAATTGACTATAATCTAGGTCGTTAGACCTCCTTATGCATTTTGTGCGTGGAAAATTTGGAGAAAATCCGGAGCAGCGAGGAAATTTCCACTGTACTAAGAGAATACGTGGATTATAGAGTGGTAAAAATGTTAAATTCTCCAATTAAATTCCTTTTTCTGGCATAGGAGTAAAGTTTAGGAAGTGATTTTTGGATACGTTAGATTTTTGGATGGTAGGAATTGGATGCAAAATTGGTTACTTCATACTTCTATTCGTAGGAGTATGACGGTTTTGGTTGAAACGATTTTTCAAAAGCTGCAGACATATAGAACAACCAGTATACATATAGGTTGTTCGCATTATATTTTTAAAAATTGTTTTCAAAGAAATGCATTCATATAGGAGGATCCAATTTAGAATTATTATGCTTTCATATTTTCTTTATGGTGATACAATAAGACACTATGAACTTGTGCACGTTTAGTTGCAAAATTGGTTGTACACTCATTGGTTGTGTAGTTTAGGATTATTATAAGCCAAAACCATGACTTAGTCATCGGTGAAATTTCAAGGACGAAATTCTTTTTAAGAGGGAAGAATGTAATACCCCGTAATTTGGCGTTAGTTATTTAATTAGCCAGTTAATTAATTAGGATCCAAAAAAGGAATTTGTGAAAACGATGGAATTTGACCTTGAAACTTGCACCATTGCATTTGTGGTAAAATTCTGAGCAACTTTCATATTAGAGTTTTGCGATCGGAATCCAAAAGAAGAAGCTATGGACGAAAAATGAATTCATAACGGAAATAATTCATTTAAGGAATTAATATTTTTAATTAATTGAATGGGGTCCATAGGTCAACCCGCTTAGTGTAGCGATCGACCCCCAGGAGGTGGCAGTTGACTGCTCTTAAGGCGGAGGCTAAGGTTTTCCTGGCCCAATAGCCCAGATCAATTATATTTTGATGTAATGGTTTTAGTTGATTCTAGCGCTTATAATTATAGGCCTGACCCTTCTTTCTCTTCTCATTTTTTTTTTGAATAGAGCAATGAAGCTCTGCCATTTTTCTTCTCGACTTTCTTTCTAAATTATATAAATAAGATATTTATATCTATATTCATACAAATTTTGGAAGAATAGAAATCTAATAAAAAGGAAAAGAGAATCAATTATACGTATATTTAAGGTAATTTATATATATACATATATATATTTGTATATTTGTATCTATTTTCTTTCCCTATCTCAAATCTCTACTCAGATCTATAATTCTAATATATGTATATACCCTTTTTATACTATTTCTTGGATTAAAAAGGATTTAGAGATGAATCAAAAGTTCTACTTCAGATCTAAAGATTTGGATCGCTTTTAAAAGGTGAGTGAGAAATTTTTTATATTGTTTATGATTTCAAATCTATTCCGTTAGCATATGTTTGATTTTTATTCCTAAATCAATTTTATTTGTGAATTGTAGGCTTAAATTAGTGTATAAAACTATTGCATACGTATTCTTGTTTAAGATCTAATTTGAAATATGTTTACACCAAGATCTAGAAATCAAACCCAAAGATTTAGTATTTAAACATTGTATATTTTTATTCCAGATCTGTACTCGGGTGTAAAATATGATTTTTCGATTATTGCCCAAAATGTGCTATGTTGTAGATTTTCCATAGTTTAACTGTGGAAAGAACATCCGTTTGATTTTTATAAATTTGTTTACTTTTTCCACTTTTCATTCAAAAGGGCGACGTTTGATTTAACAAGGAATACCCACAAATAGAAAGGGAACATATGTGTAAAGCACAGATTCTCCATAGTTTACACTGTCTATTCTAATTAAAAAGAAATCCATTCCTTGTAATTTCAAACGGAGTTAATCTTTCCTTTTTGTGTTAACCAATTTATGGAAATCATAGTGGAGAATCTTCCAAAGCAATTTAATTCTAGCAAATTAAATATGGAAAGCATATTCTAGTTACATATTTATAACTAGAATACATTTAGTTATGAATAAGTCCAATGTTATAGTGAAGAACGGCGTTTATTCGTGCGTTATTTATGCGTAACGTTCGTTAGTTATTATTATATTTAGAGAAGCGAATAGTTAGAATTAGGAAAGATAGTAATTCATATTAATGGGAAATAAATTAGGAATTCCTATTAATTAATTAATAAGAAATGAAAGATTGTAACCTAAATTAATTGGCAATTAATGAGAATAATGGATAATATTAAATTAAGGGCTACAATTAATAGAAACAAATGGATTAATGGGACTGATAAAAATGGAATATATATAAAAAGATTACTAATTTGAAATTAGTAATCATACATAGATGTCTTAGGAAATGTCCGTTAGGATTTTATGGGAAAATTGACATTTATGAGCTTAAAATCAGAATTTATGGGTAGATAACTATTTAAGGTAAATATTATTAGCTTAAATAAAAAGGGAATTAGCAAGCTAAGTCCAATGTCAACCTAAGATAGTATAAGCAAAGACTTAGGATGGTTAATTGGACTTAATAGGTTAGTGATGTTAGATCAGTAGAGGCTACCAGTAGTCAGGTGCACTTACTACCGATGTGAGATATCACTAATCCTAGGACCCATGACGACGTGAGAGATTGGACTTGCTTTCTTAATTTGAAAGTATTAAATGGTCCGAATTTGGAATTAGGAGTGGTGATGGATATCTCTAAAAAGATTTACTTCAGTGTTGAGGTATTAAATGGCTACCTTAGGGTCTGCCTCCCTACCAAAAGAAGTAATCTACTGAGATTCCATATTTATAAGAGTGATATTGGATATCTCGGGAGAGGTTTGCTTCAGGTTTGAGGTATTAAGCGGCTGTAAGGTCCACCTCTTTCCTATAAAAGAAGTACTAAGTAGTCCATGAGATTTCTAAGCAATGTCAGCTAAATAGTACCAGTGAGGAGTCTGGCTTGGGGTTAGGTATTAAATGACAAAGGCCTACCTATAAATAGATGTTAAATGGTTGAGGCCTGCATAGTCCTTATTAATTAGGTATTAAGTGGCTTTGGTATAGTCTCTCACATTGCTAAGACTTTAATAATGATAGATGCGCTAATGGTATGGCTATTATAAATTATAAGGCCATATATAATGATCAAAGGTCTCTGTAGTTAGGACCAATAGACCAATAATGATGACGCTAGATGTCCACCTTGGAAATAGGTATTAAATGACGGATTCTACCTCGATTGAGGTCTTAAATGAAAAAGTCTGCCTATTTCTCTTTTAAAAGTATGATCTGGCGATAGTAGAAGCCCGCTTCATATTTAGAAGTATCAAGTAGTTGATGGACTTGGAAGTATTGGGTGGTTGATAAGGCTTCGTTAGTATTTCGTACCTTGGGAATGGGTAGGTAAGTAATCGTGTGTGCAATGCAAGGTTAGATTAGAATTGTTAACCTTAATGGACATAACAATTAAGTAGAAACCACTCGGTATAAATTTATGTTATGGACACTTTATAGATTTTCTAGTCACCAGAACGTTGTTCGACCCCCTCCTCATCACAACCCGCAAGATAGATATAGAGGAACAGATCACTGGAGTAGGATGTGATTAGTTGTTGGAGAAGTCTTCTTTTCTCTCATGCTCGATGCTGATGGACAATCTTCTATCCAAGGGATACCATTAATTCCAAGGTAGTAGTCATAATCAGTATTTTTATCCTATTGTTGTTTCTACTATGATTTTAAATTTCTATCAATCTCTGATAATGCTCATGCTTATTTGCAGGTACTAAATCCAACGATCTGTGCTATAATGGACTTGGGTTTCTATTTTTGTTGAAATTTAGGCTCATTAAGGTACGGATTGTTACAGGATTGGTGGGGATCCATAGCATGGATCGATGGGGAATCAAAGCATGGATCAATGGAGCAGCTTGGAGTATGAAGTCCTGATGCAAGCTATGGATTGTAGCAAGGAGAGTAGTGGGAGTGAAGTGGAGGCAAAATCGTACGAATTTAGATAAGTTTAGGATCGGGCCCCATGGATCGGTACCAATCCATGGGGGTTGACCTAATCAAAATGTGATCCATAGTGGAGCATGGGGAAGTATGCTAAAGCTCATAAGTGAAGTGTCGGATCAATGGTGATGGATCGGTGATGATCCATGATCATTGATTGGTGACGATCCATGAGTTTTGTCCCAAACTTGATGAGAGCGATAGGGTATGACAAGGAAGGCCCCAATAGCCTACATTCTAAATTTCAAGTCGTTTAGAGTATGTATGCTTAGGATATTCATGGATCGATGGCGATTTTGGGTGTGTGGATCGGTATTGGAATGCTTTAGTGCATGCTTTGGGCAATCAGGTCAAAAACTTAGGCTTGGCTTGGGGCGTTTTCAGAGGAAAATAAAAATAAGCTAAGTCAGGGATCGGTGCCGACCCGTGAGAATGCTTGGAGAAATTTCTGAGTTTACCCGGGTTTGACTTTGGGCCAAAATTTTCATGGTCTACTTTGGCCCGAGATGGTGGTTACTTCGGGCTTGATTTCGAGCCAACCCTGAAGTGAGTTTTTTGAATACCGTTTTGACGATTCTCGATGATTTTCGACGATGACCACTCATGACTGACGATGGTGGTTCCGTGATGAGAAATAATGGCTTCGATGATGGATAACTATACTTCGAGAGATAGAGAAGGAGACTACAAGTTATATTAAAGGAACTGTCGGGGAAAGGTAACGGGATGAATGATGATATTCTACGATAATGATGACTGTTTATAGTAGTTCCTAACTGCGACAACTTCAAGCGAGAGATAATTCCAAGATGAGCTCTGCTACGGATGACATGTGCAAAGGGATCGTTGATATTTGTAGGTTCAAAGTGTACTCATAAAGCAGGGGTATATGTTGACATTCACTTAGGTTATGGAGTATGCCCTGATTCACATGATGTTTTGATCCATTTACCTTGGACTGTTATGGGGTATGTAGTCTAGTTCTTGGCCTTATGAGCAGCAAGCATTCGAATACCGAGAAACTGGGACGTTGACTAGTCCTTGACTATATGATGGGGTCATACGGGTATCATATATCCAACACACTAAGTGAATGTGAGGATGGATGATGGATGGTATGTTTTCTTGATTGTTTATCACCTTAGGGATGTCACACAATGTATATATTATCGATCCAGATATCTGGACACCTTTGGTACTTTAATGTATAGTTCACCCATGATGACTATTATAGAGTAGCGTATTTATTTTATATGTGCTAACTCTGTGGATGCAAGGACAGGTCAGGTAAGTTTTCCTTACCATTTGTCCTAGTATATTGACTTTATAGTATTTGAGATTTCTCCCCCTCAAACAAAACTGTTGTCAGTCCAGGGGTTTTACGCTTAGCTTGCTATTACTCTGGGTACTCTGAAATGTGTAGATTGGGGATATCGGGTCTGGTGAGCACGTGAAGCTGGACAGGTGGCGAGCAGGAGGTTATTGTCTCATATTGTTATTGAAGGAACCAGGCTAGCCCGTAGTGGAAGAAATGGGTGAATTTCAAAAAAATTAGCCATTTTGGATCTTTAATGGGCCTATGAAGTCTAAATGTATTTAGATCTTATCTAAATTTCTTTTAAATAAAATCAGTATTTATTTAATAACATATTTTGTTTTATTAATTTGATTCTAAAACAATAAAGAATGGGATATGAAAATAAGGTTTGAATATATCAAATATATTCATTCCTTAATTGTGCGACATAATAGTTAAATATAAGGCAAGTATGATCAATTGATAACATGATGTATATGAATAAATAAGAATAAGTTTAAAGGAAATCACATAAGGGAAAAAAAGGAAAGAAATAAAATATGACAAAGATGAATGATTCAACTTCCCTTTTTTGACAAACTTGATTTATGCAGCATTCAATTAGCAATCAATGAATCATTATGACATAAGATTAAGAATATCCAACAATAATTTATATGCATAAACTACTGCGTCATTAAAAATTGTTTGATATTAATAAAGCATTTAAACTACACAATTTGAAATATAAACATTAAGTTTTATGTGTGTGTGTGTATAAAGATTAACCCAAAACTTCTTAATTAATTCAAAATAAACCATATAACATTTAAATTTTCTGATGTATTTATGAACTTATATAAACTTAAATTAGTTAATCAAATATATATGTATACAATTAAATCAAGAGATTCAACCTATATGAATTCTTTTTAAAAGTGAAACATACTAAACTGAGCATTATATTAACAATCCTTTGAATACTTAAAAAGTATTAGTCATGTAAAATAGGATAACAAATTTATAAGTTTATTGTAATAAATTTATTATTAAAACATCCTTTAATCATGTGTGGGTTTCAATTACAATAAAATGTAGATAACAAAAACAAATAAAATTTCAAATCAAAAGGGATTCAACCTATCTGAATAATTTTTTTTAAACAAAAGTGAAACACACTAAACTGAGCAATATATTAACGATACTTTGAATACTTAAAGAAAGATATTAGTCATGTCAAATAGGGTAACAAATTTATAAATTTATTGTAATCAATTTATTATACAAACATCCTTTAATCATGTACGGGTTTCAATTATAATAAGATGCATATAATAAGAACAAATAAACTTTCAAATCTAAGTAGATTCAACCTATATGAATAAATAATTATAAAACAAAAGGTGATACATACTGAACTAAGCAATATGTTAAAATCCTTTGAATAGTTAAAGAAGGATAATTGTGATGTCAAATAAGGTAACAAATTTAGAAATTAATTGTAATTAATTTATTATCAAAGCATCATTTAATCACATGTAAGTTTCTATTACAGTAAAAATGCAAACAATAAAAACATGTAAACATTCAAATCAAAAAAATACGGTTGATTTGAATGTTTAAACATAGCTTTAAAATTAAAATATTGTCTAATCATATGCAAGTTTCAGTTTTGATTTATCTAAATAAAAAAAACCAATCAATTCATATAATAAACAATTTGAAATACAACCATTTTCAAATCAAATGAGACAATATTATACACATATAAATTAAGATATTCAATTTTGTTCATTAAAACATTACATCACAATTATTAGAATAAAAAGATCATACCTTAATTCCAAAGCTTTAAAGTACACCTTGAAACATTGAATTTTTCCTCTAGATGTAGCCAATGAATCGTACCTTGAATGATGAATCAAATCTCCTAGATTTTGAAATCAGCCTCCAGATGTTGCAAGGATCAAGAGGATAAACCACTTTTCATAATTGATTTTATTTGTATTTAATTTTAGGAATAATTGAAGCCATGGAAGATCTCATATTTTCAGCCATGAGAGAAGGAGAGAATCAGAAAAGTTATAGAAAGAGGAATGAAAAATGAGAAACTCAATTGTCCGTACAGAATGAATTAGAGAATATGTTTTATTTGAAAGAAGGAAACCTTTCCCATTCTTTAATTAAAACTTCTCTAATTAATTCTCTTGATTAACTTTCTCTTTTCACTCTTATTTCTTTACATGGTATGGTTGAAAATTACGTGCCATCAAATGACATATGATTCCATAAATTAACGCATGTAATTATCTTTTGTTTAATCACAATGATATCATATATTAATGCGCGCAAATATAACTTTTATAAATGCATTCAAATAATTACAAATAACTCCCAAACATCAAATAAAATAAGTAATAATTAATATTTCTCAAATACTAATTAATTTAATTAATTTACAACTTTTCATAAATTAATTAAATCATGTGGTTTTTCGAAGAATTCATCATTACAGTTGTGCGACTCAAAGGTGTAAATTCAGTCAGTGATTAATATTGAACAATTCAAATATTAACGTTCACACGTCACTTAGCAGGTGGTGTGACATTGTGGCTGAATTCATCGCTTACACATCTTTTGGTAAAATCCAATTTACTTATTATAAGCGGTAACTAATAGTGACAATTATTTACACCAATTCTCTTCGTCAAAGCTATATCACTTTGGATTTATGGAATTTGGTAATGGTCAAAATTCCAATATCATCCACATTCAACTTTATAGTCAAAACACAAAGCCCTTGGTTCAATAATAACAATTATTATTAACCAAAATGCTCTAACCAAAGACTTTGACTTTAAGTTGACTTCAATTGACCATGTTATTAACCTCATATAACTGAGGAGACGAATCCTCTCTTGAATAGTGTTTCACTGCCAATGCTTCCATTCGACCCAACTATAGTCGTTCGATGGACCCCATGCCACTATTTAACTATAATCAAAGCGAAGCTTTCACATTGAAGATCAACAGTATTCTCAAGTCGAAAGAACCGTGTAAATTAGTCACATCGATATTCTTTGCTTGACCTTAGTTATATTAACCAACAGAAAACTATCTAGTGAGTCATTCCATAGTTATCCAATAACTATCTGTACGTAACCCCTTGGTGCCTACAGCAGTCATGAGTAATACATTACCCAACATTTGGAGAGCGTTACGTACTCTAGTCTCAATGGATACATCGATATCCAGTCTTGATGCATCTTGATTAAGAACATTTAAAATGGTATATTTGTTTCATTATGATAAATTACTCATGGTTACAACACTTTGTAACTACTATCGCAAAACATACCATTTATGGATTTTCTATTAAATATACTTTTAATCAAATTGATTAATTAATATAACCACATTATATCAAGTATATAATAGAAAGAAAACACATTTATTTTGAACAAGATTGGTCAACGAGTTAGATATATGTAACAAATTACATAATTTCCCCTAGGGCATACCCCTAACTCTATCAATCTCCCACTTGCACTTGGGGTCAATTATGGAATCTTATTCCAACTTCACCAATCAGTTTTCTCAAAACCAATTGGGTCAGTCCCTTTGTGAACGGGAATGTTGTTATGTTTTAATTATCTACTCTATCAATCAACTCTCTCCGATGATGATAAACCGCTTTATCACGTGGAATAATTCGAATTATATCTCTCGACCTCTAAAAAGCTCTAAGTTCTATTACGAACTATATTGTGACATTATTATCATATAACAATGTTACGAGATTCTCAACATTTGGAATCGGCTACTTGTGCACTTATAATTTTATATACATTATTTTTATCGCGGCAATATTCAAGGCGATGTATGTAGGGGCTTTTTTCATTGAATAAGCCCAGTCTTTTATTTTGAATATTTCCAACTTAAAGATTCTTAACTTGAATTTATTATTGACATACTACACTCAATATGACTTATGAAGTTTGAGTTCGAACACTCCTTCATAAGGATTTTTTGTTTCTGTAAACAATTCTATAATATTTAATAAATACACAAGAACACTTCAAACAACCATTTAGCTGATAAAAGCGGTTTTGGGAATGTTAATCTTCTGCAATCCTGAGCTGATGGAAACCAGAAGCAAGATCTAGATGAGAAAATATCTTTGCTCCATGCAGCTGATCAAACATGTCGTTGATACGAAGCATCAAATATCTTTTCTTGTGGGTAAGCTTATTCAGTTCTCTATAATCTACACACATCCTTAGAGAACCGTCAGATTCAGTAGCAAATACCATAGTTGCACCCCATTCCTAATGACTACGACGAATCAAACCTTTGGAAAAAGATCTTCAATTTGGATCCTTAATTCAACTTTCTCTTTAGGTGACATTCTTCTTGGAGCAAGTACGACTGGCCTCGCTCCAAGAATAAGATCAATGCGAAATTCAAATTCGCCCTGAGGTGGCAAAGAAGTTACTTCTCCGAAAACATCAAGGAAGTGTTAGACGACAGGAGTAATACTAAGATCACTCGGACAAGAGTCAAGAGAAAAAATAAAACTTTCGGCAAAATCCAAAGGCATTTTTACACTCCACTACCAAGGGATTTCCACCATCATCTACCAAAGAAATCGTTCGAGATTTGCAGGCCATATGAGCATCAAATGCGATCATCAAATCTATGCCTAACAGAATATCGAATCCAAAAAAACCAATAACATAAAAGTCCCATGTGAAATGATGTCTATCGTTTTTGAAGAGTCTGGCCCGTTTACAAATCATACCAAGGTTTGCAGGACCCCCAATAGGATTTGATACACATAAAAGTTGAGATGCAGGTTCGGGTTTCAAAATATGGTTGAGTTTGTCACATAAGTCGGCAGATATAAAACTATGGGATGCTCCGGTGTCAAACAAAACATGAACATAAAAATTATGCAATGTAAAAGACCCTGAAGTGTAACTTTGTCGTCTTCTACCCTAGGAGTAGAAATGGTCAATGCAAAGACTCCTGATGGGGTTCCTTTCTTCTGGGTGAGACAATCTCTCTTGAAGTGGCCTGGTTGCAAGAAGATGTGGCAAAGATCTTGCCTGGTCATCTGAACTGGTGGGACAGATGCTCCTACAGAAACTGGGCAACTATTGGAATAGTGGCCCTTCTAATCACATTTGAAGCAGGTAATAGAGGAGATATCAATGGGCTTCCTCTAAGAATGTCCAATCCTGCCCTTGTTCTGCCAGTTCTTCTTTTGCTGCTCAAAGCTAGGCTTTCTCTTTTTGGAATTGTTGGAAGCTGCTGAAGGAGTTGCTGAGTGAACAACCGATGTTACCTTTGAACTCGAGTTTTCTTATCTGAGGGCTATATCCATAAGACTAGTGAAGGTGCCATGAACATAGGCAGTCAGACGGTTATAATATTTAGGACGAGCACCGGCTATGAACTTCTCATTCTTCTTAAGTGGAGTATCGATCAGACCTAGTCCAAACTTGGATAGCTCGTTAAATTTCCTTTCATACTTCGAAAATGACATGATTCCCTGCTTAAGATCCATAAAGCTACGATATAGCTGATATTTTCCAGCTTCAGGAATCCACTGGGTCATGAATACTTCATTGAATTATGCCCAAGTGATGTTTGCTTCTTCAGTGTGGGTGGTAACAGATTCCCACCAATCTTGAGCAGCATCTTGCAACTGCCAAGCAACCAACTGACGCTTCTGGGCATCAGAAATCTCAAGTCCGTTGAAGATGCTTTCCAAGCTCTTAAGCCATTGCTGGGCTTCAATAATGCCTTCAGACCCTGAGAATTTAGTACCACCAAGCTGTGCGAACTCTTTGCAAAGCGTAGTGAACTTCACTGGTGGACTGGTGCAACTAGTGCTGCAGCATTTGGTATTTGGTATGGGGCCATTTCCTCTTCCCCGACCTTGAGCATTTCTTATGTTGCTCATCCTGAAAAGTCAAGGGTGGATTTAGAATATGGAAAAGCATGAAACTTAAGGAAATCCTAATCAAAGCAAATTTTAACAAGGAAGATGAATTCGAATCGATAGAAATTTTAAAAATAGATTGGATTTTTAAAACATTTTAAATTTTCAATGTACGCTCTCTCAAGAATGATTCCACTCATTATAGGACATTACTATCCCTATACCTAATGAGTTTTACCTCTCTGGCTAAGGTATTCACTAAACCAAAGCTCTGATACCAACTATGACGGCCCACCATTTTTGAACAACTTAAGTTGACAATAAACCATCCTTGTCCAGCATAAAGCGTTCGAATTAGACAGATCACCAATTTGGGGTTTTAATATAGAATCAGATACAGAATCACACATAGAATAATAAAGAATCTCGCAGCGGAAATAAATACTATACATAGTAGTTCATGAAGCTACTACACAAAATACATCAGAGTTTTAGACTTTAATTATACAATACTAGAGATACATAGAAGTTTACTGATACAAGCCAAAATGAACATAGATAACTAATACTGGATAGAGTGGAGTCTTCAACAAGTCTTCGGCTCCCAAAATAAGCACTACTCATACACTGCAATACTCAGGCCGACCCGAGCATAAAGTAAAACAATATACTCGAGTCAGGACTAGAAGTTCTCATGTAAGTAGTCCTACTCAAGTGAAAATGTACAAGTAACTTAAGAGATGTTACAGGATTTTCCATCTCTTAAGGATCCGTCAAACTATTTATATATACAATAATATACGCTATATATGTAGTGTCTATCAGTAAGTAAATATTTTTCTCATCATTAATGCTTTATATTAATCCCACTTAATGCGTTTTTAAGCATTGTCGTATAGTTTGCATATAAAACACTAGTAAAACGTCGGTGGATAGGGATGCGCCGTGATACGACAACACTAAACCATAATCATAGTGGTCTCGTATAGTGATAAAAGTATGACAAGGCACATGAGGCAATGCCCAAGATAGGATACTACTAGTTCGGGTCGCAGGGCTGGTGGTAACGCATCATAGCCATGACCGCCCACCGCGTCCAACACT
This sequence comes from Allium fistulosum, assembly GCA_030737815.1. Taxonomy (NCBI): domain Eukaryota; kingdom Viridiplantae; phylum Streptophyta; class Magnoliopsida; order Asparagales; family Amaryllidaceae; genus Allium; species Allium fistulosum. Next base: position 821,724,325 of record CM060908.1, on the reverse strand, counting down.
CCGATAATCGAAGGGTGATCACCAATAACAACCGAAATAAGGATATCAAAATGAAGAAGTGTGTCTGCTCGTGGTAGCTAGCCCACTTGGCCCTACCAAGCAGTCCTGTTTTAGTCATTTCAAATTGGCACAAGTGCCGGCCAATCCATCATCGTTCTCTTTCTTCAAATCTAGCAAACGTACGCCAAATCCAACCACTTCGTTCTGGATCATCACTCCATGTACACGGTTATTAAAGTGGTTCCGGTATCGATAGAGAGTATGTCCATATCTGGCCTCGGTCTTTAATAACTAACGTCATTGTCACACCGATTGGATATTTTATTAAATCAAAATATCCTTTATTTTCGAATAACATATTCTCATTTGACTTCAACAAATTTGGATTTAAAGTCCAAAAATTCAATTTTAAACAAATAATTTCTTTTTACTAAATTATCCAAATTTAATAAATTTTTGAATTAACCTAGTTAATTAAGTTTTAAAATACAAAAGCTTTATAATTAAATATTTAATTTAATTAAATTTAGGAAATTAACTTACTTAAACACTGTTAGTTAAACTTTAATTCAATCAATTTAATCATTGTATTTTTAATTTAATTAAATCAATTAAAGATTTTTTTTCTTTTTTTTCTTAAATCAAATCTTTATTTTAAAATTCAATCATTATATTTTAATTCAATCAAATCAAACTAAATCTTCATTTAAAATTTATTTACATATATAACATTAACACTTCATTAAACTTCGAATAATCAACTTAACGAGTTTTAAAATCGTTAACATTTAACATAGCCATTATTGATTTAATTTCATAATTACAATAGTTCAATTAATTTTTCATTTTAAAATTTAAATTAACTTAATAGATTTTGAAATTTAATATTAACTTCAACGAAAAATTTAAATTATAAATTCACGTTAAAATTTCAAATTCTTCCTTAATTTCAAATTTAAATATTAAATATCCAAAATAAATTTCAATTGACCAATCGGTGTTTATTATATAATTTTCTATCCTAGTCCAAGTGATTTAATTTGGGTATTTATCATTTCAACCCATATCCCGGTTCAAATTCAATGTCCAAATCAATGCATACAACACAATATAACAGTGATAGGTATTAATAAATCAATCGTCGTTCAATATTCAATTTTTTCCTTAGTTAACAGGTTTTTCACGTAATTGGGATTTCAATCAAACATTTAAACTATTTCAGCTAAATCATATATCATAGTGTCAAATACCAATGGTGCCCAATTTCAATATTGGTCATAATCATCAACCAACTATTTATAATTATCAACCAATTATTTATAATTTTTCAACCAATTATTTATAACATCGTAGGATAATTGCATATGAAAATCGAATCGTGAGCTTAGAATCGGTCACCTTCGCGGCTTTCGATAACCAGATATGGCGGTACAGTGATAAAGACATGTGTACACGTGCACGCTATACTATGCTGCGACATGCGGGTTAACGTAGTGGACTACGTACAGTCGAGACTTCGGATGGCGGACTAGGCGACGTGTCAAATGGCGAGCGGGTTCGGGTTTGGTTGGAATGCGGGTTTGCGACTAGGGAAGCGACTGGGTTTTGGCCGCTTGGAGGGGTGGCAAAGCGGGTCGAGTTTCGGGCGGAGTGGGTCGGGCTAGTGGGAGGAGGAGGGTGCGGGCTGGGCTTCGGTGGGTGGTTGCGGGTTTAGTGATGGGTGGAGGTTGCGGTGGAGGCATGTAGGGTAATGATGGGACATGGCTAGATCGGGTGAGGGGGTGCTGGTGGACAGGGTGGTTCGAGCGAAGGGTCAGGTGCAGGTCAAGGTGCGGGGGATGGCTGGACTAGGTAGCAGGTTGTAGGTGGGGTGGTGACTGGTGGGAGCTGGAGCGGGAGAGGAGGGGCAGAGGAGGTACTCGATGGAGGCAGAGGTTGTTGGAGCTAGACTGGGTAGCGGTGGGTGAGGTCGGGCTGCTGCGGGGAGCGGTGGTGCAGGCTGAGGTGTAAGGCAGAGGGTGGTGTAGCAGAGGCTTCGGGTGTGGGGGAGAAGTGGCGAGCGGTGTTAGGGGAAAGGTGGGTTCGGGTGGCGTAGGTCGGGCTAGTGGGTTTCGGCGGGTGCGGGCTCGGCGGGTGAGAGCAGGTGGAGGACGGTGAGGTTGGTGGGGATGTGGCTGTTAAAGGGAAGTAGGATAAAAGAAGGAGAAGGAATATATACGTAACCTTGTTTTATTTATATTTTTTTAATTTTTTTTTCATGCAAATGTTGCCAGCAAAACAAGAGAAGGTGAGGAGCAGGACGAAGCACGCATATATATATATATATATATATATATATATGTGGGATGCTCTTGGATTAAATGGTGGGGACAATCTGAAGGTCAGTAGTATAATACAGAATAACACTTTAAGGCCACAGATTCTACATTTTACTAGACAAGTAAATCAAATTAATGAAGTAGAACTGTCTACTACACATGAGTCTGATTTTTGGAGCTGGAACAACAAACCAAATGGATTTACTTTCTACTCTGCATGGGATAGTACCAGAATACATTTTCAGCCTAATATTTGGTCTAAAATTATATGGAACTACTGCAACAGCCCTAAAATGAGTTTATGCACATACAAAGTTATGCTAAATAGAATTCCAACCAAAGACAAACAGATGGAATGGGGTTTCTCTGTAGATCCTACATGTGTGTTATGTAAACGCGAACCAGAAAATAGAAATCACCTGTTTTTCCAATGCACATTCTCGGCGTACCTCTGGACTCGAAGTAAATTGAAGCTTGGGATGAATCGGGTCAGCTCGATGCTGGTTGAAGAGGAAGTGATTGATCTATACGACTTGTTCAAAACTGAAAACCAAATCAAAGACCTCGCTTTTTGCAGTTTTGTCACGATAATATTCCATATTTGGTTGGAAAGAAACGCTAGAATCCATGAAGGCAAAGAGACTGACAAGTTTCAACGATGGAATTATGTGGAGATTGATGTCAAATATTTGATGTCGAAAAGCAAGAGGAAGACAAAGAGATCTAAAGAAAATGAGGAAATTTTAGAGAGGTGGGGCATTGACTTAGTGGATACCGGTTAAAAGCATCAACATGTTTTCTGTTTTACCTGGTTTTGTGTATGATATGCTTTATATCGGAATGCATCGGGTACACATTCAGTTACCCGGTAGGCAGTTTAACTTTGTTTTGGTATTAGCACTGTTGCTGATTTGTACATTATTATATTCAATGATATATTAATAAAGCACCGCACTCTTTTTTCCTTACCAGATATCACGATGATAACTAGTAAGGTTTTTAATGAGGCGGTTTACCCAGTTTCAATATATATATATATATATATATATATATATATATGGATAGGAAGCATGCACGGAGGCATTAAATGGTGCATTTAATTCACATGGCTGCACACGCAAGGAATATCGACTGAAAAGTAATATTTTTGGCTGTGAAAAGAATGTGTGCAATTATGATCTCAGGGCACGGTCATGGATCGCTATCTCAGCCATTTAGCGTTTTGCAACGGAAGCCAAAACACGAAAACAAATATACCGCGGAGACCAGTGCGATGAGACGAATCCAACGATGTAATCAAGTCTGTGCTACAACGTTCGTGGAAAAATTTCATCTGTTGCCGCTGTTACCACTTCGAAATTGAACGACAACGACAATTCTAGATAAACGAAGCTACAAAGGTCGGAACTGGACGGAACAAACTTTGACGTTCTAATAAGAAAATTTTCTAAATCATTTCTATGTAAAAATATTCATATTTTAAATTTTGATAATTCGCACTAAAAATTTGTGCTGACCGAGTTTCGGACGAATTTTGACGCAAAATAAATTTTATCGGTCTTATTTCAATGGACGCATTCCAAATATATAGTTTTCGTTGTCAATTATTTATTTTTTAAAAATAATTTTATTTTAAATTCATCATTGAAAAATCTAGGTCGTTACAATCTCCCCCACTCAAAACTTTTCGTCCTCGAAAAGTGCAGAATAAGAAAACAGAAAGATAGAAATAGATTCAGGCGTGTACTACATACCCGGTATTAGCAATTTAGGAATTGAAGCACGGATACTCTCTTCCGTTTCCTAAGTACAATCTCCATTATCTTCGCTCCACTGAACCTTGACGAGATTTACTACCTTCCTTCTAAGCTGCTTCGTGCTTCTGCCTACTATACGGAGCAGCTTTCTCTCAACAGTTAGATTGGGCTCAACATCCATTTCTTCAAACAAAGCCGGCTGGACAATCCTGGATGGATCGTGCACATATTTGCGGAGATGTGAAACATGAAACACATTATGCACCCCCGATAGCTTCTCTGGCAGGTCAACTCTATATGCCAAAGTACCAATTCTCTCTGAGATGCGGAAAGAACCAACAAATCTAGGAGCGAATTTTCCTTTCCTTACAAATCGGATTACATGCTTCAAAGGCGAAATTTTGAGAAATACTTGATCCCCAACTGCAAATTCCAAGTCTCTTCTCCTTCCATCTGCATATTTCTTCTGTCGATCTTGGGCAATTCTCATGTTCCTTCTGATTTCTTCGACTTTCTCAGAAGCTTCCAAAATCATTTCAGGACCAAGAACTAGTCGATTTCCCGCTTCAACCAAACAAGATGGAGATTCGCATGAATGTCCGTAAATAGGTTCTAACGGTGCAATCTCAATACTCGCTTGATAACTATTATTATAAGTGAATTCTATGAGATAGAGATGCTCTTCCCAAGATCCTCCAAAGTCTAAAACACAAGCTCGAAGAGGATCCTCCAAAATCTGATTTACCCTTTCGGTCTGGCCATCCGTTTGAAGATGATAAGCCGCGTTCAGATCCAATTGAGTACCAAGAGTCTCCTGAAAAGCTTTCCAGAAATTGCTAGTGAAGATAGGGTCCCGATCACATACAATGCTAGACGGAACGCCATGGAAGCGAACAATTTCTTTCATATAAAGCTCGGCTAAACTCGCGGCAGTTCGAGTAGTCTTCACAGGAATAAAGTGAGCGAACTTGGTCAATCTATCGACAATAACCAGATGCTCACATTACCTTTTCTGGTCCTTGGTAGTCCATCAATAAAATCCATTGAAATCTGATCCCACTTCCACTTTGGAATTTCCAGAGGCTGTAATAATCCTGCTACCTTCAGGTGATCGGCTTTGACTTGCTGGCACGTGGCACACCTGCTGACGTGAATAGAAATATCTCTCTTCATCCCTCTCCACCAATATAACTTCTTTATATTCTGAAACATCTTTGTGGTTCTCGGGTGAATAGTGAGTGTGGATTGATGATTTTCCTTAAGCACTTCTTGTCTCAAACCATTAACCTTCGGAACAAAAATTCTATTATTAATTCTTAGAATTCCATTTCTATTGATTTGGGCGCCCCATTCACCTTGGGTATTATCCTTCCTACCGAGAACATTCTCCTTTATTCGCCTAAGCATCGATTCCTCATCCTGTTTAGCGGCTATGTGATCCATAAGAGCTGGAGAAGCAACAAGATGATATAACATGGCTTTGCTCCTACTTAGAGCGTCGGTCACAATATTTGCCTTTCCGGGAGTATATTTGATGTTGAGGTTAAATGATGATAAGAATTCGAGCCATCTAACTTGTCTTTGGTTCAGAACCTTTTGGGTAAAGATGTACTTCAGTGGTTGGTGGTCCATAAAGAGTTCAAATTTTGTTCCAAGAAGGTGATGTCTCCATAAATTCAAAACAAAGACAACGGCGAGCAATTCCAGGCCATGAGATGCATAATTTGGTTCATGAGTCTTCAACTGGCGACCAGCATAGACAATAACTTTACCATGCTGCATCAAAACAGCACCCAATCCTTCACTACATGCATCCGTATAAACAGTGAACCCTTCACTTCCGGGACAGTTAGAATAGGGGTAGAGGTTAGCCTGCGCTTTAGTTCTTTGAATGCTTCCTTACACTTCTTACTCCAAACAAACTTAACATTCTTCCTAGTCAAAGCTGTGTGTGGTGAAAAAATTCGAGCGAAGTTCTCAATAAATCTCCTGTAATAACCAACTAAGCCTAGGAAGCCGCAGACATCTGTAGGAGTTTTAGGAGTTTCCCAATCATTGATTACGACGATCTTTGCAAGATCAACCGAAATTCCATTCTTCGAAATCACGTGCCCCGGAAATCTAACTTCTTCTCGCCAGAAATGACATTTAGAGAATTTTGCTCTCAACGGATGACTTCTCAGAGTTTCAAGGACAAATTTAAGGTGTTCCTCATGCTCCTTCTCAGTCTTAGAAAAAATTAGAATACCATCAATGAAAACTAGAACGAATTTATCTAGAACTTCTCGGAATACTCTGTTCATGAGGTCAACAAAGTAAGTCGGTGCATTAGTTAAACCAAAAGGCATAACTAACCATTCATAGAAACCATCTTCAGTTCGAAAAGAGGTTTTGGGAATGCGAATCTTCTACAATCCCGAGCTGATGGAAACCAGAAGCAAGATCTAGCTGAGAAAATACCTTTGCTCCATGCAGTTGTTCAAACATGTCGTCGATATGAGGCATCAGATATTTGTTCTTGTGGGTAAGCTTATTCAGTTCTCTATAATCTACACACATCCTCAGAGAACCATCAGATTCAGTAGCAAATACCGCAGCTGCACCCCATTCCGAATGACTACGATGAATCAAACCTTTGGAGAAAAGATCTTCAATTTGGATCCTTAATTCAACTTTCTCTTTAAGTGACATTCTTCTTGGAGCAAGTACGACTAGCCTCGCTCCAGGAATAATCTCAATGCGAAATTCAATTTCGCGCTGAGGTGGCAAAGAAGTTGCTTCTCCGAAAACATCAGGCAAGTGTTGGATGACAGGAGTAATACAAAGATCACTCAAACAAGAGTCAAGAGAGAAAACAAAACTTCCGGCAAAATCTAAAGGCATTTTACACTCCACTACCAAGGGATCTCCACCATCATCTACCAAAGAAATCGTTCGAGATTTGCAGCCCATATGAGCATCAAATGCGGTCATCCAATCTATGCCTAACAGAATATCGAATCCAAAAAAACAGGAACATAAAAGTCCCATGTGAAATGATGTCTATCGTTTTTGAAGAGTCTGACCCTTTTACAAATCATACCAAGGTTTGCAGGACCCCTAATCGGATTTGATACACATAAAAGTTGAGATGCAGGTTCGGGTTTCAAAATATGGTTGAGTTTGTCACATAAGTTGGCAGATATAAAACTATGGGATGCTCCAGTGTCAAACAAAAATGAACAAAAAAATGTGCAATGTAAAAGTACCCTGAAGTGTACCTTTGTTGTCTTCTACCATAGGAGTAGAAGTGGTCAATGCAAAGACTCTTGATGGGGTTCCTTTCTTCTAGGTGGGACAATCTCTCTTAAAGTGGCCAGGTGGCTGGGAAAGATGCTCCTGCAGAAACTAGACAACTATTGACATAGTGGACCTTCTGATCGCATTTGAAGCAGGTGATAGAGGAGATATCAATGGGCTTCCTTTGAGAAAGTCCAATCCTGCTCTTGTTATGCTAGTTCTTCTTTTGCTGCTCAAAGCTAGGCTTTCTCTTTTTGGGATTGTTGGAAGCTGCTGAAGGAGTTGCTGAGTGAACAACCGATGTTCCCTTCGAACTCGAGTTTTCATATCTGAGGGCCATATCCATAAGACTAGCGAAGGTGCCATGAAAATGGGCAGTCTAACGGTCATAATATTCAGGATGAGCACCGGCTATGAACTTCTTATTCTTCTTAAGCGAAGTATCGGTCAGACCTGGTCCAAACTTGGATAGCTCGTTAAATTTCCTTTCGTACTCTGAAAATGACATGCTTCCCTGCTTAAGATCCATAAAGCCGCGATATAGCTGAGATTTTCCAGCTTCAGGCATCCACTGGGTCATGAATACTTCTTTGAACTGCGCCCAAGTGATGTTTGCTTCTTTAGTGCGGGTGGTAATAGATTCCCACCAATCTTGAATAGCATCTTGCGACTGCCAAGCGGCCAACCAATGCTTCTGGGCATCAGAAATATCATGTCCAGTGAAGATCCTTTCCAAGCTCTTAAGCCATTGTTGGGCTTCAATAATGCCTTCGGACCTTGAGAATTTAGTACCTCCAAGCCGTGCGAACTCTTTGCAAAGCGTAGTGAACTTCACTGGTGGAACTGGTGCTGCAGCATTTGGTACAGGGCCATTTCCTCTTCCCCGACCTCGAGCATTTCTTCTGTTGCTCTTCCTGAAAAGTCAAGGATGGATTTGGAATATGGAAAAGCACAAAACTTAAGGAAATCCTAATCAAAGCGAATTTTAACAAGGAAGATGAATTCGAATCGATAGAAATTTTAAAAATAGATTGGATTTTTAAAATATGTTATATTTTCAATATACGCTCTCTCAAGAATGATTCCACTCATTATAGGACATAACTATCCTTATACCTAATGAGTTTTACCCCTCATGCTAAGGTATTCACTAAACCAAAGCTCTGATACCAACTGTGATGGCCCGCCATTTTCGAACAACTTAAGCTGACAATAAACCATCCTTGTCCAGCTTAAAGTGTTCGAATTAGACAGATTATCAACTTGGGCTTTTAATATAGAATCAGATACAGAATCACACATAGAACAATACAGAATCTCACAGCGGAAATAAATAATATACATAGTAGTTCATGAAGCTACTACACAAAATACATCAGAGTTTTAGACTTTAATCATACAATACTAGAGATATATAGAAGTTTACTGATACAAGCTAAAATGAACATAGATAACTAATACTGGATAGAGTGGAGTCTTCAACAAGTCTTCGGCTCCCAAAATAAGCACTGCTCACACACTACAATACTCAGGCCGACCCGAGCATAAAGTAAAACAATATACTCGAGTCAGGATTAGAAGTTCTCATGTATGTAGTCCTACTCAAGTGAAAATGTACAAGTAACTCAAGAGATGTTACGGGATTTTCCATCTCTTAAGGATCCGTCAAACTATTTATATATACAATAGTATACGCTATATATGTAGTGTCTATCAGTAAAGTAAATATTTTTCTTAGCGTTAAGGTTTTACATTAATCCCCCTTAACGCGTTTTTAAGCATTGTCGTACAGTTTTCATATAAAACACCAGTAAACCGTCGGTGGATAGGGATGCGCTGTGATATGACAACACTAAACCAAAATCGTAGTGGTCTCATATAGGGATAAAAGTATGACAAGAAACATGAGGCAAAGCCCAAGGTAGGATACTACTAGTTCGGGTCGCAGGGCCGGTGGTAACGCATCATAGCCATGACCGCCCAACGTGTCCAACACTCCCATAATCGAAGGGTGATCACCAATAACAACCAAAATAAGGATATCCAAACGAAGAAGTGCGTCCGCTCGAGGTAGCTAGCCCACTTGGCCCTACCAAGCAGTCCTGTTTTAGTCATTTCAAATTGGCACAAGTGCCGGCCAATCCATCATCGTTCTCTTTCTTCAAATCCAGCAAACGTATGCCAAATCCAAAAACTTTGTTCTGGATCATCACTCCACGTACACGGTTATTAAAGTGGTTCCGGTATCGACAAAGAGTATGTCCATATCCGGCCCTAGTCTCTTTTATAACTAACGTCATTTTCACACCGATTGGATATTTTATTAAATCAAAATATCATTTATTTTCAAATAACATATTCTCATCTGACTTCAACAAATTTGGATTTAATGTCCAAAAATTCAATTTTAATCAAATAATTTCTTTTTACTAAATTATCTAAATTTAATAACTTTTAGAATTAACCGAGTTAATTAAGTTTTAAAATACAAAAGCTTTATACTTAAATATTTAATTTAATTAAAGTTCGGAAATTAACCTACTTAAACACCGTTAGTTAAAATTTAATTAAATCAATTTAATTATTGTATTTTTAATTTAATTAAATCAATTAAAGATTTTTTTTCTTTTTTTCTTAAATCAAATATTATTTTAAAATTCAATCATTATATTTTAATTCAATCAAATCAAATTAAAATTAAATTAAATCTTCATTTAAAATTTAATTACATATATAACATTAACACTTCATTAAACTTCAAATAATCAACTTAACGAGTTTTAAAATCGTTAACATTTTATATAACCATTATTAATTTAATTTCATAATTTAAAATAGTTCAATTAATTTTTCATTTTAAAATCTAAATTAACTTAATAGATTTTGAAATTTAATATTAACTTCAACGAAAAATTTAAATTATAAATTCACGTTAAATTTTCAAATTCTTCCTTAATTTCAAATTTAAATATTAAATATCCAAAATAAATTTCAATTGACCAATCGGTGTTTATTATATAAATTTCTATCCTAGTCCAAGTGATTTAATTTGGATATTTATCATTTCAACCCATATCCCGGTTCAAATTCAATGTCCAAATCAATGCATACAACACAATATAACAGTGATAGGTATCAATAAATCAATCGTTGTTCAATATTCAAAATTTTCCATAGTTAACAGATTTTTCACGTAATTGGGATTCCAATCAAACATTTAAACTATTTCAGCTAAATCATATATCACAGTGTCAAATACCAATGGTTCCCAATTTCAATATCGATCGTAATCATCAACCAACTATTTATAATTATCAACCAATTATTTATCATTTTTCAACCAATTATTTATAACATCGCAGTATACTTGCATATAAAATCGAATCATGAGCTTAGAATCGCTCAACTTCGCAGCTTTCGACAATCAGATATGGCGATACGGTGATACAGACATGTGTACACGTGCACGCTATACTACGCTGCGATGTGCGGGTTGATGAATTGGACTACGTACAGTCGAGACTTTGGATGGAGGACTTGGCGACGTGGCAAATGGCGAGCGGGTTCGGGTTTGGTTGGAATGCAGGTTTGCGGCTAAGTAAGCGGCTAGGTTCCAGCCGCTTGGAGGGGTGGCAAAGAGGGTTGGGTTTCGGGCGGAGCGAGTCGGGCTAGTGGGAGGAGGAGGGTGCAGGCTGGGTTTCGGTGCGTGATTGCGGGTTTGGTGAAGGGTGGAGGTTGCGGCGGAGGCAGGTGGGGTGATGATGGGACAAGGCTAGGTCAGGTGAGGGGCTGCTGGTGGACAGGGTGGTTTGGGCAAAGGGTCGGGTGCAGGTCAGGGTGTGGGGGATGGCTGGACTAGGTAGCGGGTGGCAGGTGGGGTGGTGACTGGTGGGAGCTGGAGCAGGTGAGGAGGGGTAAAGGAGGTGCTCGATGGAGGCGGAGGTTGTTGGAGCTGGACTGGGTAGCGGTGGGTGAAGTCGGAATGTTGCAGGGAGCGGTGGTGCAGGCTGAGGTGTACGGGCGAAAGATGGTGTGGCAGAGGCTTCGGGTGTGGGGCAGATGGTGACGAGCGGTGTCAGGGGAAAGGTGGGTTCGGGTTGCGCGGGTCGGGCTAGTGGGTGAAGGCGACAGTGGGAACTACGGGTGCGGGCTCGGCGGGTGAGTGCGGGCGGAGGACGGTGAGGTTGGTGGGGATGTGCTGTTGAAGGAAGTAGGATAAAAGAAGGAGGAGAAGGAATATACGTAACCTTGTTTTATTTATATATTTTTTTATTTAATTTTTTTCACGCAAATGTTGCCAGCAAAACAGGAGAGGGTGAGGAGCAGGACGAAGCACGTATATATATATATATATAGATAGGAAGCATGCACGGAGGCATTAAATGGTGCATTTAATTCACCTGGTTGTGCACGCAAGGAATATAGGCTGAAAGGAAATATTGTTGGTTGTGAAAAGAACGTGCGCAATTATGACCTCAGGGGACGGTCACGGACCGTTATCTCAACCATTTAGAGTTTTGCAACGGAAGCCAAAACACGAAAACTAATATACTGCAAAGACCAGCACGACGAGACGAATCCAACGATATAATCAAATCTATGCTACGATGTTCGTAGCAAAATTTCATCTATCGCTGCTGTTACCGCTTCGAAATTGATCGACAACGGTAATTCTAGATAAACGGAGCTACAAAGGTCGGAATTGGACGGAATGAACTCTGACGTTCTAATCAGAAAATTTTCTAGATCATTTCTATGTAAAAATATTCATACTTTAAATTTTGATAATTCGCACTAAAAATTTGTGCTGACCGAGTTTCGGACGAATTTTGACACAAAATAAATTGTATTGGTCTTACTTCAATGGACGCATCCAAATATATAGTTTTCATATTCAATTATTTATTTTTTAAAAATAAATTTTGTTTTAAAATCTTCGTTAAATTCTAATTTAAATCGTTGAAAAATCTAGGTCATTACATACTCATAAAGACATAGTCATAGTCGATGGATCTTATCCCTTTAGTTACGATCACCAAAATCTATCTTTTGATAGCGTACTTGGAATTCTTTGGAGTTGCGCATCATACCATATACAGTCAACACTCTCAATGGTTTAATTAAACAATCTAGGATCATATATTTTCGACATTAATAAGAGACTCATAGTTTCTCTTCGATGTGCGAGAATACATATTGGACGTTCTAATGCTATATGTTCGTTTAAGTTAGTTAATTTCATTTCATCTCATATAATCAGTTCTATCTATGGATCATATTCAATTCCATTTTACTACCAATAATTCATCAAAGAAATTTCTTCACAATGAAGTTGGTATATATTGAAACAACAATTGTTTCTCAGTGCAATAAAATAGGTATTCAGAAACGTTTTATGAATTTCTTTATTTATAAAACTGATTTGGTTTGCTACAAAACTTATGTTCAAAACATAAATATGTCATCCAATGATAGTCTTCCAAAAACTCTTTTAGCGAGATTCATACAAGATCCCTTACGAACAATTATTACATGCAATCTTTCGACTCGCACATCCTGCCAACTCCTTCGCCTAGGATATGTTGGAGTTTCTTATAAACCCTTATCTTGTAAAATTTTGTAAACCATTATTCAGATGAAATAATATTAACCTTGTGTACTACTCTTAAGTACATGACCTTATAGAAAGAAACTAACTCAACTTCACTCACAATTAATCGCACATTGTCTAACAAAGTTCGATTACCCCTTATCGGTGCTTTATTATGCATCTCATGGAGGAGTGACTTTTGAGACTGAACCTTTATTCAATTTTAGGTACATTTGGAACTTTTTCCAATATACTCACTCATTCGATTAAATCGAATCATATATATTCATGTTATTTTATTTACTTCTGTTTCATACTCTATTGAGTTTACCATATACATACTGCACATGTATCAAATACACATGTTTATGTCGATGATAACTCATTGGTGAATATGACAAAGTACGTGAAACCGTTTTGGTATTAATAGACTTATGATTGCATACATCTATATGTATCAATCCGAAGAGTTCATCTAGTCTTATGATGCTCCCACTGAATGGGTGCACAACCCTTAATTGTTTGAGATATAATTAACTAGTATCATATGATTCAAAATCATATAATAAAATTATTTTCTCAAAACTATGGCTTAGTCTATAATTCCAAAACAACTGTAAATAATATTAGATACTTTTGTATTTTCCAGTGCATCACTTTTGTAAAAGAAATTACCATATTATAGTTTTATTTCACAAAGAATATTCATAATATTCATATTGAAATATAACTATGTCTATTTTTTCAATCGATACCGAAAAATAATCATTATTTCATAAATAATGTATGGTAAGTTTTACGAAAACAATTATCGTACTATGATGCAATTAATAAGTGATATATGGCATGCTCCCACTATTTCCACCATTACTATAATAATGTACTTAATTTGGAGGTCCATCATTCACTTAATACAATTTGTTTATTTCATACACTGCAAGTATTTACATTGGAGAGTTCATTGATCAAATATCTTGAGCTTAAAGAAATAAATCTTATAGAAAACAATTTTCTATATGAAAATACATTTTGGGAAATCATATTTCTTATTCCAATATTAAGTATCAATTATTATTACAATTCCCATTTCCAATGTTTCTCTATGAAGCAGAAGTAACTATTCATTTTCTCTATCCTAACTGTACCTTAAGTTAATCTATTCTTATACATTCGTTTTTCTTTCAAATGGTCAAATTATTCAAAAGAAATCCATACTACAATATCATAACAAACTCTTTACAAATGCGCATTTGATTATCCTTAACATTTATGGACATCAAATATGTTGCACTTTACGTAAACCGATCAAAATGACGTTTCAGCAATCGAGTTCATATATCTATCTTCCAGTTTTTGGTCTTGTGTTACATTAACACAATATGATCCCTTTTGTAATCAATCAGATTGAATACTCGATTTCAAACTAAGGTTTATTTGGTTTTTCGGATGAACTAATCTCATCGAAATATTGTACATTACAATCTTTGACCATTCACCATATAACATTTATATATAGAAGTCTTTCGACTTCACTAGTGGGTGTTAGGACTCATCTGTCTTGGTATTCTGACATTGAGTTTGCTCAACAAATCATACCCCCACAAACGATGGATAACTCCTTATCGGTTGTATCACATACAACTCCTAACCTATTTTTCCTTGTCTTAATCTCATTTTGACCTTGAGTTTGCTCAACAAATCGAAAGTGATTATTCACTCATACCTACCACATCGTGACGGCCTAAGTATAGTATATGTACCTTGAGTTTGCTCAACAAATACATATAGTTATCTTACCTCGTCTATTCAATATATTAATAATACTACACATAACATCCCTAGCTTGAGTTTGCTCGACAACTAAGGAGTATGCAAGTAATTTATTAATATATATATGGTAAGAGGATAACATTATATTGAAGATTCATAATCTTTGGTATATTATATTGAGTGATATCGACCTATGGAATAATGTATTTCTTATGAAATACCCTCATGATTCAAGTGTCAAATACAACAGAAATCACAATATACATACATTTACGTATGTATTCATTCCTTAAGTCTATTTGGGTTTCTTTAATGTTCCACCTTTAGTTTATACACTCATATTATATAAGTTTCATTATTATATAACTTTTATATTTAAATTAACTTATACAATAATCTTATGTATAACATTTTATTAATTAAATCTTATTTAATTAATGTTAATTAATAAATTCTTTAATTAATTTCAAATTAGTATTTCAATACAACTTTTATATTGGACATATCTATTATAACCTTTATAGTGTATACTACAATCTTTATAATATAACACATATATCCTATATATGCGTATTATTTATTTATTTAATCAATTAACCTTTAATTAGTTTATTTAATTAAACGATTTTAATTAAATTATATCAATTTCAAAACTTATCTTACATACATGTATACTTATGTTATCTTAACACTTTACAATAACATAACATATATCAACATATATAATACGTGCATATAAGTATTAATTAATTAACTCATTGAATTAATTTATTTTATTAATCTTATTAATAAATTTTAAATTTTGAAATTAATATTTAAATAGTTTCAAACATTTTGAATTTATGTTATATTATCACCTTTTATAATAAACATGTTTTTATTTTAAATTTAACTTTTAAATTTAAAATCTTGTCTCAATTTTCAAAACTATTTTGAAAATTATTCCAAGACCCAATTCAAAATTGGGTCTTTTCTATTAGGGGCAACCTTTGGGCTCACATCACCTTTCAGGCCAGGCAGATAACCAGGTGGGACAGGGTACTTGATTACCCAATTCCAATCCTAGACATCACCTTTCTAGACACCGTACTAAGTGCATAAGCTTAATTAGTTTGCCCTAACATACTAATTTAGACAGTATAGGCTATTGGGCTCTGATATCATTGAAGGAACTGGACTAGTTCGCAATGGAAGAAATTGGTGAATTTCAAAAAAATTAGCCATTTTGGATCTTTAATGGGCCTATGAAGAGTAAATGTATTTGGATCTTATCTAAATTTCTTTTAAATAAAATCAGTATTTAATTTAATACCATATTTTGTTTTATTAATTTGATTCTAAAACAATAAAGAATGTGATATGAAAATAAGGTTTGAATATATAAAATATATTCAATCCTTAATTGTGTGACAGAATAGTTAAATATAAGGCAAGTATGATTAACTGATAACATGAGGTATATGAATAAATAAGAATAAGTTTAAAGGCAATCACATACGAGACAAAAAGGAAAGAAATAAAAGTTGAATGATTCATCTTCCCCCTTTTGACAAACTTGATTTATGCAGCATGGCAATTAGCAATCAGTGAATCATTAGACATGAGATTAGGAATAGCCAACAATAATTCATATGCATAAACTACTGCCTCGTTAAAAATTGTTTGATATTAATAAACCATTTAAACTACACAATTTGAAATATAAACATTAAGTTTTATATGTGTATATATATATATATATATAAATTAACCCAAAACTTCTTAATTAATTCAAAATAAACCATATAACATTTAAATTTTCTGATATATTTATGAACTTATATAAACTTAAATTAGTTAACAAAATATATATGTATACAATTAAATCAAGAGATTCAACCTATATGAATCCCTTTTTAAAAGTGAAACATACTAAACTGAGTAATATATTAACAATCCTTTGAATACTTAAAAATTATTAGTCATGTTAAATAGGGTAACAAATTTATAAGTTTATTGTAATCAATTTATTATTAAAACATCCTTTAATCATGTGTGGGTTTCAATTACAATGAAATGCAGATAATAAGAACAAATAAACTTTCAAATCAAAAGAAATTCAACCTATCTGAATAAATTTATTTTAAACAAAAGTGAAACACACTAAACTGAGCAATATATTAATAATCCTTTGAATACTTAAAGAAAGATATTAGTCATGCCAAATAGCGTAACAAATTTATAAATTTATTGTAATCAATTTATTATCCAAACATCCTTTAATCATGTGTGGGTTTCAATTACAATAAAATGCAGATAATAAGAACAAATAAACTTTCAAATCTAAGAAGATTCAACCTATATGAATAAATAATTATAAAACAAAAGGTGATACATACTGAACTAAGCAATATGTTAAAATCCTTTGAATAGTTAAAGAAGGATAATTGTGATGTCAAATAGGGTAACAAATTTAGAAATTAATTGTAATCAATTTATTATCAAAACATCATTTAATCATGTGTAAATTTCTATTAGAGTAAAAATGCAAACAATAAGAACATTTAAACATTCAAATCAAAAAATACGTTTTGATTTGAATGTTTGAACATAGATCTAAAATTAAAATATTGCCTAATAATATACAAGTTTCAGTTTTGATTTATCTAAATAAAAAAACCAATCAATTCATATAATAAACAATTTGAAATACATAAACCATTTTCAAATCAAATGAGACAATATTATACACATATAAATTACGATAGTCAATTTTGTTCATTAAAACATTATATCAAAATTATTAGAATAAAAAGATCATACCTTAATTCCAAAGCCTTAAAGTACACCTTGAAACATTGAATTTTTCCACTAGATGTAGCCAATGGATCGTACCTTGAATAATGAATCAAACCTCCTAGATTTTGAAATCAGCCTCCAGATGTTGTAAGGATCAAGAGGAATAAACCACTTTTCATAATTGATTTTATTTGTATTTGATTTTAGGAATAATTGAAGCCATGGAAGATCTCATATTTTCAGTTATTAGAGAAGGAGAAAACCAAAAAAGTTACAGGAAAAAGAATGAAAAATGAGAAACTCAATTGTCCGTACAGAATGAATTATAGAATATGTTTTATTTGAAAGAAGGAAACTTTTCCCACTCTTTAATTAAAACTTCCCTAATTAATTCTCTTTATAAACTTTCTCTTTTTACTCCTATTTCTTTACATGGTATGGCTGAAAATTACATGCCATCAAATGACATAAGATTCCATAAATTAACGCATGTAATTATCTTTTATTTAATCACAATAATATCATATATCAATGCTCGCAAATATAACTTTTATAAATGCATTCAAATAATTACAAATAACTCTCAAACATCAAATAAAATAAATAATAATTAATATTTCTCAAATACTAATTAATTTACAACTTTTTATAAATTAATTAAATCATGTGGTTTTTCGGAGAATTCATCATTATGGTTGTGCGACTCAAAGGTGTAAATTCAGTCAGCGATTAATATTGAACCAATCAAATATTAACGTTCACACATCACATAACAGGTGGTGTGACATTTTGGCTGAATTCATTGTTTACACATCTTTTGGTAAAATCCAATTTTCTTTTTATAAGCAGTACCTAATAGTGACAATTATTTACACCAATTCTCTTCGTCAAAGCTATATCACTTTGGATTTATGGAATTTGTTAATGGTCAAAATTCCAATATCATCCACATTCAACTTTATAGCCCAAACACAAAGTCCACGGTTCAATAATAATAGTTATTATTAACCAAAATGCTCTGGCCAAAGACTTTGACTTTAAGTTGACTTCAGTTGACCGTGATATTAACCTCATATAACTGAGGAGACGAATCTTCTCTTGAATAGTGTTTCACTTCAAATGCTTCCACTCGACCCAACTATAGTCATTCGATGGACGTCGTGCCAAGATTTAACTACAATCAAAGTGGAGCTTTCACATTGAAGATCAACAGTATTCTTAGGTCGAAAGAACTATGTAAATTAGTCACATCGACATTCTCATCTTGACCTTAGCTATATTAACCAACAAAAAACTATCGAGTGAGCTATTCCATAGTTATCCAATAACTATTAATATGTAACCCCTTGGTGCCAACAACAGTCATGAGTAATACACTGCCCAACATTTGGAGAGCGTTACGTACTCTTGTCTCAATGGATATGTAACGACCCTTAAATTTCAACTGTTTTAATAACGAAATTAGTTGAAATTTTATGAAATTTTAAACGATAAAATTTTGAAATAAAAATTTATTATTTGAAATACGTCTAGTTAAACTTAGCAACTGGTAAATTTTCGTCCGAAAATATGAAAATTTATTTCGCGCGTAAATTCACTTCAATTTAATCAGTTAAAAACGATGAAAATAAAATGTTTTCGAAACCTAAATATTTTTACATAGAAAAATTCTAAACCATCTTCTGAGCAAGATGTCAGTTTATCGTTTTTCCAAATTCGAACATCTTGGCTCCGTCGATCTTAATCTTCTGCGTTTTTCTTGCATTTTCCGGCAATAGAAAATTCGAATTTTTATAATTCAATCGTAACACTGATATTTGTATACCGTTTTGATCGTCTCGTCATGCCGATCTTTGTGGTATATTCAATTCTGGATTTTGAGATTCGGTACGCGATGGAATCCGCGAAACCGGTAACCGTATCAGTAAGCAGTTTGTGTCCCTTCGTTTCTCACACCCTTTCATTTTCCACTATACAAACCAATAGCTGTCAAAAATTAATGTTTCAGCTTTTCACTATCCCCTAGATTCGTGCTCGACTTTTAATATGTATAAACTTCAGCCTGTTCACTTTCTCTGCTTGCTCCTTTTTCTGTCTTCTTTATTTCTTTTCAAAGGAAGGAAAAAGTATGGATCTAACATTTTTGGCCTCCACCCACGTGTTCTTTTATCCACCATTTTCTTCCCCTCTAACTCACGCAAAAAAAAAAACTTCTCCTCTCTCCCATACCCCATCGACTCGCAACCGAAGTCCAGGCCTCCTCGTTGCAGCAACAAGCACCATCCAACCAACTCGTCTCCGCCACCGGTCTAGCCTCTGACCATAAGCATCCCCTCCACCACAAATGCTCCGCGATCCCACTCTCCAGCGTCGACCGTTCCATCCCAACAACCTCGCCTTCATCCTCTCACGAACGCCCAGCCCCACCTTCCTACCCGACTACCTCCCTCCGCCTCCGCCCACGTATCCACTACCACATGATTCTCCCTCCCATTTTCGTCTATTGAACACTCATCACTTCACCAAGCTTTCACATGCATGCTGGCCTGTTGATATGCGTAAGTCTTTATGTATGCAAGCCTAATATATATATTAGTGTATGTTTGGTTTGCTCTTGATGTGATAATATAAACAAATACTATATAAGTTTACTATGGTTAGGGATCAAGAGTTGCAGTTATATTTTATTAAAACAGATCTTTCAATATGTGTAGAATATACGTCCTATATTTTTCATATCCTTTTACATAAACTATGTTTACAAAGTACGTGTATATTTATTTTGTCTACTGTTAGTTATATATGTGTGTATAAGGTTTGCTTACAAAGTTTATCTAAAAAGAAGTTATATAGTTGTTCATGATATATATAAACAATGTATAAAGTTATAAAGTATTAGCTGTGACTTGTCATAGACTAGCTCTCCTACTACAAAGTCTATATGTTTTATTTTATACATATATAGATTTATGTGAAGTATATTATTATATGACAGGCTATGTCCATTGTATAAGTCTACTATTGTAGTTGCAGTCTGACTATGTTGGTTACAGTATATAAAAGCCATAGTTATTCTTATGTTGTTTATTTATGTCGTATATATAGTTTTATATAATCTATATTATATTTTGTAATTTGTTTAAGTTGCGAAAATCTTATACTAATCTGTACATATATCTTATGTTATAATGTATAAAAGCATATGATTATAAAGATCTGCATATGTTGGTCAGCGTATATAGTTTTATAAGTAGTTGTATATTTAAAGTTATAATTTGGCAAGTTTAATTTTATAAATTATAATATAAAGTTACTTTTGTGGGTTACAGCACATAAAATTTGTACTGTACATTCATTCTTTTCTACAAATATGGGCTTTAATGTGTTTTATATAAATTAGTATACTTATGCAAACGCGTTAGTTGATTTTAAATTTTATATAGCGACTTTGTTCTACGTGTTTTATCTTTAAACAAAAAGTTTTCAACTACTTGTGTATGTATATATTATTAGCAAGTATTAAAATAAAAACACGGTTGTTGCGTATATGTATATATATATGATTGTATATGTTGTGCCTATATCAATTCAGTTACAAATTATTTTATCAATCCAGTTCTGATTCAATTTCGCCAATTTCAATTGTCAACTTTGCTTGTCAAAATTCGCGTTAAATCGTGCTTCGTTGGAATTCGTGTTTGGATTCGTAATTCGATTTCATCGTCAAATTCTCTCTAGCCTCGAAAGGTGAGCACTCACTCACGATTAACGTTCTTTTATTTATTAGATTTGATTTCAATTGAAACGACAATTGAAATATGCTGCTATTAGTTAATGACACTGTTATATATGCTATTACCTGTATCAGTTCACCTGTGACATCTGACACCATTATCTGTTAATTATTTATGCGATGATAATACAGTTTGGCTGATAATTGATTGATTGTTGATGTTTATATTGGACGTTAAATTGTTAATGTTAAAATGATAAATAGTATGAAATTGAACTTGATATAGGATAATTAAATGTTAAATTTGGTTAACCGACATTTGTATAATATGACCCCTTTTACCTGTTTAAGTTATTGACACGTAGGATTTGTTACACTTTGAATCACTGAATGTATGTTGTTAAATTGATGATGTATGAAATTGTAAATTGAATGACAAGTGAAAACCGTAATGTAATAATCTTTAATCTACATGAAATGATAGTGTAGATTCTAGAGATAATTATATTAATTCGTACAAATAACAATGCGAATTAATACGATTATTTCGGGATTATTTGAATTGATTATTGGATTGTTATTGATTGTTGTTATTGCTTATTTATTTACTTTGACACCATCCCAGTTATCACACTGCAAGTTCCCTTTGTTATGTTTTGATTTTGAATTGAATTGGAATCGGGTTGAAATGATAAATACCCAAATTGAACTTTGACCTAGGATAGGAAATTAAATAAAAACCCGATTGGTCAATAATTTGATTTGAAAATAAACGAAGATTTTATTTGAATAAAGAATATGGTTTTGAAATGAAGTTGAAATTTGAATTTTGATGAAAGGAAAATGTTAATATTTAATAATCTGAAATAGAATATTAACAATGTAATTGATGAAAGAACGTTGTTTAATTTGAGAAATAATTGAATTAAGTTGAAATGATTTAATAATTAAGTTTGAAATTATAATTAAGTTTGAAATTATTAAACTTTGAAATTTTTAATAATTAAGTTTTGAATTATTTAATAATTAAATAAGATTGAATTATTTAATGATTAAATTAAATTTAATGTTTGAATAAGTGAATTTTTCTTTGTAAATAATTGAAATTGAGATTTCTTTATTAATTTAGTTTTGGAAATGATTTAAGAAAGTAAATAAGTGAAATTGAATTTCTTTAACAAGAAATAAAATGTGATTTATTGATATTAATGTAAGACTTGAAATTTAAAGAATTTGATTTGACGAATTTAATTTAATGTAAAATTGTAAGTTTGGTTTTAATGAAGTTGAACTTAAGAATTGATTAATGAATTGGAAATTTAATAGAATTGTTTTGAATGTTAAAATTTATTTAACGATATTGAATGAAATCGATAAATGAATGTAAATTGATTTGAATGTTAAAACTAAATTGATTTAAATGATTTCGAAATGAAACTTTTGTACGAACTTGAATCAATATTTGAATTGTTTTCAATATAAAGATTGAAATTGAATTATAAGATTTTGAAACGGAAAATTGGAAGTTTTGAAACAAAAATTTGGAAATTGTTTTAGAAAGACAAATGAAATGTTGATTTACGAATTCTATTTGAAATTGAAATTGATTTGTTTTTTTGAAATATATAAACGACCAATCGGTGTAATAATTACGAAAGTTATTAAAGAGACCGGGATCGGTAATGGATATACTCTCTATCTGAACCGAAACCACTTTAATAACTATACGCGGAGTGTTGATCCAGAATGAAGTGGATGGTTTGGTGAACGCGTTGATTGAAGAAAGAGAACGATTTTGGATGACCCCTGACATGACTAAAACAGGAGCCGCGCCGGGCCATTGAGGTTCGCCACCTCTAGCGGACACACTTCTTCGTTACCATATCTATTACTTTTGTGATTCGATTTGGGTGCACCCCTCGATTATGGGAGTGTTGTTTCGCGGTGTTGGGGTAGTAGCTGCTATGCCCAACATCAGTCCGGATCACGCAACTACTAGTATCCTAGTTGGTATCGCCTCATGTACCTTGTCATACTGATTATCCTATTCGCGACCACTACGATTTTGATTTGTACCTTGAGTATATGGATTGCCCTCTGGTGACTTCCGGTTTTGGGGAAACTACGGTCTTGTATATGCTTTTGGGAATAAACAGGTTAAGAGGTGTATGGGCCCTGCTTAACCCTACTTTGATATCTTTATATTACTGATAGACATTACCTACTTAGCGTACATTACTACCTAGTAGATAGTTTAACGGATCCTTAAAGGATGGTTATTCCAAACATCCTTTGAGTTACTTGTATTTCAATTGCTATTTCACTTGAGTTGGATTTATTAATATAAGAATGTTAATCCTGACTCGAGTGTTTTGTATTTTGCTTTACGCTCGGGTCAGACTGAGTGGTTCAGCTTTCGAGACTCACCTTTGAAGTTGGAGCTTTGCTTGAAGATCCAGCCCTCTATTCTGTTTCCAGTATTCGATGATTCCAGTGATGTATTCTGATTTGTATCTGATGTATCGTATTACTCTTCTGTTGTAAACTCTGATGTATTTTATATATTCATATAGTAGCTTCATGAACTACTATCTCTTTTATTTCCGCTGCATTTATTACTCTGTGTCTGTGATCTGTGATTATATATATTTACTGTATATGTTCAGTTTTGCCAAATTTAAATTAACAACGCGGTATTTTGAGCAATTCAACTCCGGCATGAGTGTCTACCTATACACTTATAATGGATGCGAATGGTCCAAAATGGCGGG
The DNA here is from genome assembly GCA_030737815.1 of Allium fistulosum. Classification (NCBI taxonomy): domain Eukaryota; kingdom Viridiplantae; phylum Streptophyta; class Magnoliopsida; order Asparagales; family Amaryllidaceae; genus Allium; species Allium fistulosum. Next base: position 821,700,329 of record CM060908.1, on the reverse strand, counting down.
TCGTTACAGGATACATCGATATCCAGTCTCGATGCATCTTGACTAGGAACATTTAAAATGATATATTTGTTTCATTGTGATAAATCACTCATGGTTACAACACTTTGTAACTACTATCAAAAAACATACCATTTATGGATTTTCTATTAAATATAATTTTAATCAAATTAATTAATTAATATAACCACATTATATCAAGTATATAATAGATAGAAAACACCTTTATTTTGAACAAGATTGGTCAACGAGTTAGATATATGTAATAAATTACATAATTGCCCCTAGGGCATACCCCTAACTCTATCAGTTATATTTACTCATTTGCTATTTCGTTGTACAACACCATGGAGCTTGCAAGTGCAATACTATTTAGAGATAGTTTATAAGTTATCATTTGATGTATAGCTCTATTACTTATGTTGTTTACTATATGGATCTATATGCTCTGATGCTGTGATTTATTCAGTTATTTATCGTCTCTTCTATTTTATGTTTGAGATGTCTATTGTTATATTTTATTCAATGCATTTAGAGATATATAACAGGTTCTATATTGTTTATTTACTTCATTGATGATCGCAGCGCATCGGTCGAGCATCGCTACAGTGCACTATACAGGTGTATTGCGTGTCTATGGTGTAGGGTGGTCATCACATTGTATATGATACAACCGATAAAGTGTTATCCATCTCTTATGGTTCTATGATTTGTTGATTTTCCTCAAGGTCAGAACCTAAAGCAAGCGGGTTCTGACACTCGCTAGAGAAATCGAAAGATTTTTACGTTTCTTTAATGATTTTGAGAAACATAAAAATCTAGTGAGAGCATACTAGATAAATGAAATGTAACAATTTAACCTATCTAATATTATAAGAGTGCCTACTATACTTATCTATCTAAATAAAATTTTGCAACAAAATGACCTGTCTAAGATTATTTTTCGAAACTGGTGATCAAACTATATTGACTGTCTAAGGGAAATCAAGACATCACTCACCTACATAGGTTGATGGTCATGTATAAATGAACCTTTAAGAGAGAAACCCGTTGAGGGTACTGACCCCAAAGTAGTTATATACTTGGGTTGCAGACTGTGAAACCGCACAAGTGTTTGTGTTGTCTACTTTGGGCAAACAGTTGCAATGAGACACAGACATACGCCTGTCCATAAAATCTTTAAAAACCTCAAAACTTCATCTATGGAGCAATCTCTTTATGTAAGGTACGAGATTACTAAGAATTTTTCAATACATAGATGAGCAAGAGAAGTCGTGTTGAGGACTTCGTCTTAGAAATGAAGGGCAATATTAATAGACTTTCTAATCTACAAACGAATATAAATGATGAACTGCAAGTGGATTTGATCTAAGGCTTGTTGAATCCATAGTTTGAGCTATTCATATTGAACTACAACATGAATCAGTTGAGCGTAAACCTAATCAAGCTACTTAATATGTTGAGGTCAGCTGAGGGATCGTTCGAGGATCAGAACACGATGTTGGTTGTAAGGTGAAAAGTGTCATCTTCGAATGGTTCAAAAAGACATAAACTGGATTCCAGGAAAGTTAAGAAGGATGTTCCTACCAATAAAGGTGAATGTAACCATTGTCACAAGAAGGTTCATTAGAAGCACAATTGTCTGGACTATTTGAAGATGGCCAAAGTAAGGAAGGAAACCGTTCCTTTCACTCCTCAAGGTATGTTTAAGATTCAAAATTTTATTGCAATCAATAAATATTCTTGGGTTTTAAATATTGGTCTGGTTCACATATCTGTAATTTATTACAAGGACTTAGGGGCAAATGACACGTGGCAACGGATGAAATGAGCCTTCAAGTTGTTGATGGATCTATTGTAGATGCAACTACAGTAGAAGACTATCACTTGACTTTGTCTAATGGATTTGATATAGTTCTAAATAACTATTATTATGTTAAAAACTTTATTTGTCATATTATATCTATTGTTTGAGACGGGTTTGGGTTTTCATTGTAAAGACAATATTATGAGTATTATGGTTGTGGAAATAATATTTGCAATAGTGTTTTAGATAATGAAATTTATATACTTATTTTGAATTATATCTGTGTTGTGAATAAATCATCCATTGATACTAAAAATAGTTGTTTATGGCATCATATGTTAGAACCTTGATTGTTTGATTGTTTTAACGATGACAATTGTACGCACACAACACACACATATATCTCTTGTAGCATCTTTTATATAGGACTTTGAAGGCATCACTGATTCAAATAGACAAGAAGTAGAAGAAAGAAGAAATAGTCATCTACAAATCAATAAGTACGTTTTTTGTTCTTAGAAATAATTTGTAAAATCTCCTAGGTGATTCATCTGCATATACACATATCACTGGTATACAAGATTTTCAAAACAAAGACCAAAAGTGATTACATTTAAGTTTTTAAAAAGTTTTTAATGAACAAACAAAATCATGACTAGTAGTCGATTGAATTCACTTTTAATCGACTGAGGGTGTTGACTGAATTCACTTTTAGTTGGCTGAGGGTGTCAGCTGAATTCACTTTAAGTCAACTAAACCTTGCCTTGCTTTCGGGATCCTTTGAATTCAATCGACACCTCAACTTTCCCGATCGACTAAATGAACAGTAACGCCTATATTAACTGAATTTTCTGAAAACAAAACTTTGAAGAGATATAATTCTTCAATGATACTTCTTCAAAGGAGTGTGACTTTCTGGATTTGTATAACTTTTCAGAATAACTATTGATTACTATAAATAATCCTAAGATAAGAAGTTTTGTAATGAATGGAACTAACTGTCTTGCTTTCAAAATTTCTTTATAGCTATTGCTTTAAAAAAAGCTTTGATTAATCATTCATTGAAATTACTCCTTGCACTTCACTGATCATATTGCATGCATCATTGAATCATCGAATGAGATAATAGGAAGTTTGCAACGGAAGTCAAAATCCATGTTGATAGAACACAACATTGTCAAATTAGCAAACTCTTGTAACGCCTACTCCTCCGGACTAATTGAGGCTGATTGATTAATGGAAATCCAAAGGGGAGCTTCAGGACTGGACATAGGACAGGAGGTCCAAACCAGTATAAAAATATCGGTGTGATCTTTTTTACTTTACTTTACTTTATTATTATTTAGCTTGATTATAGTTATATACACATTTACATAAGCTAGTTAAATTAGATATCCTTTGCACTTTCACTATGTACTAGATCATATAAGTAACAAAAGACTGAACAGATAGAAAACCGAAGGATTTTAACCATCATTTCATTACGTATCATTTGAAGCTTGTGAGTCTTATCTCAAAGAGAAAAAAAAGACCAAGCATCGTTTTAGTGGGAGAAATGAAAATGTTGGGTCTCATACATACCAACTTATGCGACCAAATGCCTATAGTGACAATGGATAATTCAACTTACTTTGTAACTTTTGCTGATGATTTTATGCATATCTTATGAGGAATAAATTTGACGTCTATGAAAAATTTAAAGAATATAAGAATGAGGTAGAAATCAGAGTAACCATAGATAAAAATTCTTCGATCAAATCAAGGAGGTGAGTATATTAGACAAGATCTCCAACAATACTTAAAAGTTAATGAGATTATTTCTCAAGATACGCCACCCTATACTCCACAGCATAATGGTGTTTTATAAAGAAGGAATTGTACCCCATTATATTATGTTCATTCCACAATGGATAAAGCTTAGTTACCTCTTTCCTATTGGCGATATGCGCTAGAAATCGTAGCGCATATGTTGAATAAGATACCTACTAAATCTATGCCTAAAACGCCATATGAAATGTGGCATGGGAAGAAACCTCATCTCAAGCATTTTAAGGTCTAGGTTGTCCAGCCTACATTAAGAACGTTGGTCTTGTTGCAACTGAGCCATGATGCAGCGGGGTAAATTTCAAAAAACTTGTCCAATTTAGATCTTTATTGGGCCTATGAAGTCCAAATTTATTTAGAACATTTTTAAAATTTCTTTTTTCAAATAAAATCAATATTTTATTTAATTCATAAATACTTTTATATTTAATATAGTTTTATATTATATATACCTCGATGTGTGTATCATATACGCATATGTGTGTATGTGCACGTGCAACATAAAAGGATGTACAAGGTTTAACATGCCCATGCATAGATGCTGGGATTTACACCGCAACAAACATGCTAGTCTCTCTGTTTACAAATGTATTATCTATGCATGCGTGTGTGCGTGTGCGCATGTATATATGTACATGCACGTGGTGCATTAAAATAGTACAAATATGTACATGTGTATATATATAGTTATATATGTGTATATATATTATGAAATACTAATTATAAATAAACTTATATCAAATACTTATAAATACATTTATATATATGTATGAATATATATATATATTAAATTATTTTAAATATCATCTTATAAAATATTTTAAATAAATAATTAAAATATTACGCGTAATCCGTAAGAAATTCCCTTTTAATAAAAATTATTTATATATGATATATACATATACAAATAATTATTATAAATATATTTATTTATTTATTTATTTAAATATTAATAATAAAATTATATTTATGTATGTATGTGTGTCTGAATATATATATATATATATATATATATATATTGCAACATTTCTCTCTGCTTAGATTTTTCGATTATATACATTTTTAATAATTAACGTTTATTATTTAATTTAAAAACCTTATGGAAATTTTTAAACGAAATAAAAAAATAGAATTTTCTTTTTTTCCGAAAACAAAATGAACAATATTTTGTACTAAAATTTATACTATATTTTTATATTATTTATAAACATATGTAAATGTATTTTATTTATATAATTAATTAAATTAAATAAATAATATTTTCCAAATATAGAACATAATATATATAAAAAAAATTAAATTGCTGAAAGCATTGTGCATATAAATGAATATATATACAATTTAAAATGTATATTATATTATGTGCTTCTTTTAATTTCAATTTTAATTAAAGTAAAATCATTTTTAAAATTATTTAATTTTTCAAAATTTAGTTTTTTTAAGTTTGGCTGTGAGCACTTGCAAACATACATATACAAATATTTTATTATATATACACACATATATACAACCTATGCGACAATACATCAATATACAACTTCATTATAATTTCTATCTAACTGACATGTTATACAATAAATAAATAAGCATTTATGTATCTTAATAAATAAGAAATGTACCTTTCACCAAAATCAAGGATTCACACCTTGAAATAATGAATTAAACTCCTTGAATCCAATTCTAAGTTCAGAAGTTGCTAGCTCCCGAACAGTTATACCACCGAGGACCGTATTTGATTTGATTTGTATATAAGATGCTTGAAAATTTGAGGAGAGGGGAGGTTGATTTTAGTTGGCAAAGCGAAGGCATGAAGGCTCCCAAAAGTTAGTGAAATGTGTGGGTAAGAGATAATTAAATAAGGATATTCTAAGGAGTGAAACATGGATCTAGATCCTTATTTTTCTCACACCAATTCTCCTCTCATTTAATTCAAATTCCAACATACATTAGCCATCAATATGACTAACCTACCCATGTTTATCTTAACCGAAAATAACAAGCCCCTTTTGGGCCTCAAAACCACTTCAACCCCAAACAATATTTATTGCATTTAAATCCAATTTAAACACGTAGCGATATCATATACCGACTAGTGGTTATATAACTATTTTATGCACATTATTTAATATTGTTTAATATACATAAAATGAGATTTTATAATTAATATTTCATAAATATTAATTAATTTATAATAATTATAAATTGGCTAAATTAGATGGTATTTAAGAGAATTCAATGTTTTGGTTGTGTGACTCTTAGGTGTAAATTTCGTTAGCGATTAATATCGAGCAACTTGAATATTAACGTTCACAAGTTACTTAGTAGGTGTTGTGACAATATAGCCAAATTTATCACTTATTCGACATCGGTAAAACCCAATTTTATTTTGTTAAGCATTACATAGTAGTGATAATTATTTACCTTAGTTCTCTTCGTTAAAACTATATCACTTTGGAGTTATGGAATTTGCTAATGGTCAAAATTCGAATATCATCCTTATTCAACTATATTGCCTAAACACAAAGTCCTTGTTCAATAATAACAAATATTATTAACTGAACTGCTCTAATAAGAGACTTTGACTTTGAGTTGATTTCAGCCGACTACTATACTAACCTCATATAACTAAGGAGACGAATCCTCGCTTGAATATGTTCCACTTCCAATGCTTCCACTTGACCCAACTACAATGGTTCGATAGGTGTCGTGCCATGATTTAGAGCTTTATCATTGAAGATCAATAGTATTCTTAAGTCAAGTGAACTGTGTAATTTTGTCACATCAATATTTTTTGTTTGACCTTAGCTATATTAAGTAATAGAAAACTATCAAACGAGTTATTCCATAGTTATCCAATAACTATTAGTACGTAATCCCTTGATCCCCCTAGTATTAATGAGTAATACATTGTCGAATATTTGTAGAGCGTTACGTACTCTAGTCTCGGCGAATGTATCAATATCCAATCTCGATATATCTTAACTAGGAATATTTAAAATGATATGTTCATTTTATTGTGATAAATCGCTCATGATTATAACACATTGTAACTACCATCACAAAACATATCATTTATTGATTTTCTATTAAATATACTTTTAATTAAATTTATTAATTAATATATCATTATATCAAGTATATAATAGAAAGAAAACACATTTTATCTCGAAAAAGATTGGTTATCTAGTTAGATATATGTAACAAATTATATAATTGCCCATTTGGCATACCTTTAACTCTATCAATCTACCACTTGCACTTAGGTTCAATTATGGAATCTTTATCCCATCCCTTCAACTAGTTTGATGAGAACTAATCGAGTCAGACCCTTCGTGAATGGATCTGCTATGTTGTTCAATTATTTAATCTGTCAATTGACTCTCTTCGGTGTTGATAAACTACCTTTATCATACAGAACTATTCGAAGTATGTTTCTTGACTTCTAGTGAGCTCTTATTATTACATTTTATCATATAATAATGATACAGTATTCTTAATACTTAGGATCACCTTAGACTCGGTTATAATTTTGTGCATTTATATTTATACATTTCCTTTATTGCGGCGCTACTTAAGGCGATGTAGTTAGCCTTTCATTGAATTAGCCACAACTTTTCATTTAGAATATTTTCAACTTGAAGCTTCTTATTTAAGCTTTGAATATGAATTTAATATTAACATATTGTACTCGATAACACTTATGAAGTTCCAGTCCAAACACTCCTTCATAAGGAGTTTGTTGTTTCTATAAACAATTCTCCGGTATTTCATAAATACTCGAGAACATTTTAAACTACCAGTTTACTGATCTTAATTTGGATTTGATATTTGCTTCATGCATCAAATACTTAAGCAAAATATGATATTGTAGATAATACAACATGTATGATAATTCTTATTGTCGATACATAAGGAATCCATATTACATGTTACATATTAAACATTTTAATAAGGTGTCTTTGTATCTCTTTTGAAACATTCCTAACATCCTTTATACTTATTATAAAAGCTATAATTTGCAAATCCAATATTGAGTATTAAACAACCAAACTATTATTGATTTTAATAAAAGTACATCATTAACAATCGGCAATATGTTTTTTTACATATAATCTAGAAATATATATGTGCCTTTTAGTGGTTCCTTCCTATGGACACATGCTTTCTCTGCATTTTGACTGAAAATAAAACTATTCGATATTTTTATCAAAATACCTATTCAACTTTGATGCTTATAGAATGATACTTTTGTATCATTTCTTGGATCATATCTTAAAAACCCACAAACTCAATATTGCTCTTGCTGACTTTGACACACTTTGGTTATTATGTGCAAATAGTCTATTCTAAATTATTATTTAGAATTTTCCATTTGAACATATATGTACCAAATACAAATTCATATCAAGCGATAATTTTGTGAGTAAATCTGAATTAACTTGAGCCCATTGAATAACGAATCTATTACACTAATTTCAATAATTAAAACGTACGATTTAATTGTTATTAATGTTGTTCATTGTATTCCAACTGCATTAATCTTTCTCTTGTATACTCATTCACAGCTGAAGGATCATATTCCTTCGGGTACAACTATCAAAATCATATTTTGATAATGTGATTGGAATCCATTTCGAATTTGCACATCATACCATATCGCAAAGTCAATTCCCTTAATGGTTTAATTGACTGCTAAGGATCATCTATTCCCGATGTTGATATAAAACTCATAGTCTCTCTTTAATGCAAGAATAGTGATGGAGTTAGGGTATTCCATAGGGGCAATTATGTAATTTGTAACATAAATTTAACTCAATAACCAACCTTTGTTCAAAATAAATGGTTTTTTCTTTTTATTATATACTTGATATAATGCATTATACTAATTAAATAATTTAATTAAAAGTGTATTTAATGGAAACTCAATAGATGGAACATTTTGTGATAGTAGTTACAAAATGTTATAACAATAAGCAATTTATCACAATGAAAATAAACATATCGTTTTAAATATTCCTAGTCAAGATGTATCGAGGCTGGATATCGATGCATCTGTTGATACTAGAGTATGTAATGCTCTCCAAATGTTGGACAGTGTATTACTCATGACTACTGGGTACGCGAAGGAGTTATGTACTCATAGTTATTAGATCACTATGTGTAACGACCCGAAAAATTTAATGGTTTTAAAAGTATTTTTAACTGGAAATTTGTGAAATTTTAAACAATAAAATTTTAAAATAAAAATTTGATATTTGGAATACGTCTATTTAAACATAACAACTGGTAAATTTTCATCTGATAATATTGAAGTTTATTTTCTTGTGAAATTCTATTTCAATTTAAGTCAGTTGATTTTTGATGAAAATAAATATTTTCCAAACTTGAATATTTTATACAATAAATTTCTAAATCATCTTCTGAGTGAAACGTCATTCTTCGTTTCGTCAAATTTGGATTTCTATTGCTCCGTTTATCTTAATTCTAGCAAAATAGCAGCATTTTTCGGTACCGATTATCGACTTTTGATCGGATGATCGTGCCACTAATATCTGTATATCGTTTTGATCGTCTCGTCGTGCTGATCTCTACGGTATATTTATTTCCGTATTTTGAAGTCCGATATAATTAAGGTCAAACATAATATATCAAAGTGACTAATTTACACAGTTCATTTGACTTGAGAATAGTGTTGATCTTTAATGTGAAAGCTCTGCTTTGATTATAGTTAAATCATGGTACAACGTCCATCGAATGACTATTCCATCGAATGACTATAGTTGGGTCGAGTCGAAGTATTGGAAGTGAAACACTATTCAAGAGGATTCATCTCCTCAGCTGTATGTGGCTAGTATCAAGGTCAATTGAAGTAAACTCAAAGTCAAAATATCTGGCTAGAGTAGTTCGATTCATAATAATTGTTATTATTGAACTAGGGACAATGTGTGTGGACTCTAGAGTTGAATACAGATGATATTGAAATGTTGACCATAACCAAATTTCATAAGTCCAAATTAATATAGTTTTGACGAAGAGATTTGGTGTAAATAATTGTTACTACTGAGCAACACTTAAATAAGTAAAATTAGAATTTACAGAGAAGATATGTAAGCGATAAATTCAGTCAAAATGTCACTCCACTAGCTCAAGTGACGAGTGAATGTTAATATTCAAATAGTTCGATTTTAATCACTGGCTGAATTTACATCTACGAGTCACACAGCCGCATTGATAGATTTTCTAAAATACCACATGATTTAATTGATTTATAAGTTGAAATTAATTAATATTTTTGAAAAATATTATTTAATTATCCATTTGATGTATTGGATACCATTAGTTTTTTTAATGTCATTAGCATTTACTTGGCGTATATAAAAGTTGTATATGCACAAATCAATATAAGATACCGATGAGCATTTAAATTTAATTTAAATGTAACCATTTTCTAAGAATTATTGAGCAAATTAAAGGACTATAAAATCTCTTTCATTATAATCCACGTAAAGAAAAGGAGGCTTGAATCCAATCGTTCGATCTAGAAAATGAAGGGAGGAGGTCAAGGAAGGTTACCTCTATAAATACCTTGTCTTTCATTCACTTGCCTCTCTTAATAATCCTTTTTCAAAACCCTAGCCTCCATATTCCTTTTCTAATATTCATAGCCAAAAAATTAAGGAAAAATAGAAGGAAAAAAATTATTCTAATGGCATCCGGTTGAATCAATCAAATAAAAGGTGGTTCTCCTTCTCTTGCAAAGCTATAACACTGATTCAGATTTGGATCTAAAACCATCTATCAATCAAGGTGAATTCAAGGGTTATATCTATTATGTATGATCTATTCTATTTTATGTATATATTTGTCATGATGTTATTGTAACACCCTATAAAATTAATGATAATTAATAAACATAGGCTCCAAAATGGAATTTGAACAAACGTTGGAATTTGATCACGAAATTTGCACCATTGTGTTCATGGCAATTTTCTGAGCAACTTACATATTTGGAGTTTTGCGATTGGAGCTCAAATGAAAAAGTTATTAGCGTTCAAAGTTTCCTAAGTAAAAATAATTAAAAAACGATTAAAAGGAAATAAATAACATTAAATACGGTACCCTACCAGTCAATCCCTTCTTTGGGTCGGTCGACTGCTAGTGGTCGGCGCTTACAGGGAGTGTTCGATCAGTTTGAACGTGACTGCTTGGGTTTGAACCTTGGCTAATGGCATGGGTTTAATTATTTTAATCTACGGGTTACGATTGATTCGTGTGCCTACAAACAAAAGAACTAACCCCTCACTTCTCTTCTCATATTTTTCTTATCCAAGCAGCAAAGCTCTGCTACTTTCTCTTCATTGCTACTTCTAAAAATTATAAAATATTATAAAAGAATATATAATCGAAGAAGGGTAGAAAATAAAAGGTAAGAAGAGAAGGAGCGAATTAATACTCCAGGAAAAGGAAAATTTTATATTATAAATCTATATTCCCCTTAATCCCAAATCTCTTCTCAGATATGTAATTCTAATAGTATATATGCCTTGTTATACATATTATTTTGGATTAGAAAGGAAAAGAAGTCAAGTAGAGGAATGGATTCAAATTTGGAGATTTGGAAAGCTGTAAATGTGAGTGGGAAACTATATATTTTATTTATAACATTGAAATTTATATCCTTGGCTTTTATTTAATTATTATTCCCAAATAAGATCTGATGAATTGTAAGCTTAAGACAAATATATAAGATTATCGCCTATGCACTAATAAAATTGGTAATTGGAATAGAAATAATATGTACAACCTAATCTGGAAATTTGAATTCAGTCCCAAATATTTATTACTGTAGAATATTTGTTTATTCCAGATCTAGAATTGGGTTGTAAATTTGGTTGCCTTAGTTGACTAGGAATGTGAATTTCTATGTTTTGATTTATTTGGAGCGGATTTCAAGTAATTTCCATAAATTATCCAATTCCAAATTATGTATAAAAGCATTTGAATTAATAAGGGATATACCAAAAAGGAAAAGAGATATGTGAGATATGGATATTCTTCTCTGTAGTTTACACTGTCTATTTCAATAAAAGAAAAGAAACAATTCCTTATAATTTCAAATGAAGCAAAGATCTCACTTTTGGTTAATTTATGGAAAGTTACAATGGCTATCTTTTTTGAAAGGGAAGCTATGATAAATTAAAATATGGAAAGGAATGTTTTAGTTTAGAAATTAATGGTTAGGATAATAAATAAATAAACATATATAACCGAACTTAACGTAATGATTAGACCATAAATTTCCTATGTAAAAATATATGTATATAATGTTAACGTATCGAGTATTAAAACCAATATCGTATAGATTATAGCATATTGAGCGTGATAGTTATTATTATTTGAATAGTTAGATAATATTAATTTGTAGAAAGGAAGTTAGTGTAAAACAAGGAGTTAATCCCTAATTAGAGGCATAATAAGGGGATACCTTACATGCAGGATGATATATGTATATAGTTGGTATACATATAAGGTGTGACTGAGTTATAGGGATGCGAGGTTAGTCCAAAGCTACATGGAAGTCTGCCCACTTAAATATGGCTACTAACCATGTGGCTTTGTAAACTAATGTGAAACATCGCCTATAATAAATAACTATAATGGATGCGAGGTTAGTCTTAATTCTGTAGGGTAAACCTACCCAATCAATCTAGCTACCAGTATCTACGAATAGTCGGACTAATATGAGATGTCACGAGTGGGTTATGGGTCATAAGTTGCGCTTTTTGATGCGATAGGTGAAATCCTTAGGAGGGTCCGCTTCAAATTAGTGGTATTAAGTAGCTATGGTAGGGTTCGCCTCTTTCTTAGGTGAAATATTAAGTGGTCAAATTGGATTTTTTACGATCTTATTAAGGAAGAAACATGTAGGGACCCGCCTTGGGGTTAAGTCTTAAATGATGGGGATCTGCCTATTTTATAGGTCTTAAATGATCAGAGTCTGCCTAAATCCTATTATAGAGGTATTAAGTGGTTTGAGTGCTTCCTCTTACATCAAAAACGCTAGTTACATTCGAGATGTATAGTTAGGCTAGAAGAGCCTTCAGGCTTACAGTTGACTTTTGTATAATCGGACTAGAAGAGCCTGTGACAACCCACCTTTCTGACCCCTGAGAACGACACTTAATACATCCATGGTATTCATGTGTCGTTGCCCAAGTATCAGAAAGACGAGTTGTCATGGGGTAAAATATAAGAACACAACAATAATCTCACAATGGAACGATTAAATATAACATAAAAATAAGACAGTACATAAGGTTACTCCCAACATGGAGTTATCAGAGTTACAACAAAAGTACTACTATTAGTCTAGGTAGTTATAACAACCTGCCTTTAAATATACATACATAGAGCCAACATCTCATAACAGCGGAAATAAATAGCTAGATAGATAAGGAGCCTCCTGCTCGTCCACCATCTTCAAAAGATCCCAAAGAAACCTGTCATTTCTGGACTACTCAAATATAAATGAGTACCCGAGAGTTTAGGGAAAACAAACAATTCGGGTCAGACAATAAGTCCGGTATGAGTAAACTCCAAAAAAAAATAGAACACACAAAATAACCGGTGAGACCACGTCGCAAAAATGCAGAACGGGTTTCCCCTCACAAGGACAACATCCAAGCATAAAAGAATGGACACAAATAATTAAACACCGCGAAGAGCGCAAGACGCTTCCCGATGCAATTAAGAAAGAATCAATCCAAAGATTTGAATCGAAAATAAGGAAAAGGAATTTTTCCAACAATGACTAGGAGGGTGCGCCCCCCTTACCGAAAGTATACCTCTAGAAAATTTACTTTAGAACTACGATGGCTCTCGGAAACCTCCAAGCCGGACCCCACCAACCTTACCGAGTATCCGAGTATTTCACATCTCCGTGCGCATACAACCGAAACCAATCTAGAGTAGATGTCAAGATACCCTAATGGGAGCAACCCCACATAGCTTGGCCCCCGCTCGCTCTTTATTTAGTCATTTTCGATAAAGGATATCAATGTTCTAAATGAGCAACAAATTGTCTTAGATTGACAAAACAAAAACAAAAGGAAGAAGGGTATCGAAATTGATAGTCAAGACATCAACTATCGGGGATAACAAAACAATCGTATATGGAAATTAAATCTTATACTTTTTCAATGCTTGGAATATATCCATATACTTATCTCATCGATAGAAGTATATTCACAAAATATATGGGAGGATTTCATATTTCAAAAGCATACTTAGATGGGTCAAAAACAATTATCTATATGAAATGAGAATATTTTCCATTATAATTATAAAGATCATTTATGGAAATCAAATCTCCTACACTTGTCACGTTTCTGATATTCTTGACTTACTCTACCGCTCGCCCAGAAACAAAGCCAGGTAAGTCAGAGCACTGGTTGCTCCTAGCCTTGCCTAGACACTTCGGTTCCAGATCTCACAGGTAGAGGATCAATCTACTCATCGGCTTTTAGTGCCAAGTATAGGACTACTTACTTTCCATAAATAACCCATTTAAATCATTATATAAAATTTGAAGCTCCTTTAAAATACTTTAAACAAAGATTTAAAACTTCCATTCAAATCATAACTTAAACCCATCATCTTTAAAGGAGAATACGACCAAGAGGGGTGAAGCTCCCTCTTAATCAAATGAGATTGCTAAAAGGGGTGTTATTTCCTTTTAACCCAAAAAGTCACTAAATGTCAATCCTAAGTTAAAAGGTGGTGTAAGTTCCCTTTAACTAAACATCAAAGTTATTGCTCATAAACTGGCCGAGCACAAATTAAACAACCAAACAAGAATAATAACAAGAATAATAACAGACTCATTATTATTAACAATTTACAATCAATAGTTAACACAACATTTATTAAAATGTGAATTAGTAAAAGGAACGAGATTAAGATTACACTCACTGTAAAATAATTAAATTGTACTCACAAAATAAGTTATACCAACTAAACTATGAAAGCAAAGAATATACTCACAAAATAAGTTATACTCGCTAAACTATGAAAGCAAGGAATATACTCATAGAATAAGTTATACTCCCTGAACTATGAAAGCAAAGAATACTCACAGAATAAGTTATACTCGCTAAACTATGAAAGCAAGGAATATACTCACATCCTATTTGCTTTGATGAAGACTTGGAATACTTCACCTTTGATAATGAATTTTAGTTCTTTTCTTTAGTTTGTGAATGAATTAAAATGAGATATGGACTTGGCTATTTATAGGTGAAGAGAAGGGTACTTTAGTAATTTCCTATAGCCTAACCTGATTCGACCAGATTTTGGTCCAATAGAAACCAGCCATATGGCCTAATTTTATTCGGCCACATTTTGGTCTAATAGAAAACATCCTTGTGGCTTAATTTGATTCGACCACAATTTTGGTCCAATAGAAAACATCCTTGTGGCTTAATTTGATTCGACCACAATTTGGTCCGATAGGAATTCTCCTTGTCAACTATGGCCTAACCTGATTCGACCAGATTTTTGTCCAATGGCAACCATCCGCATGGCATAACCTGATTCGACCAGATTTTGGTCCAATGGCAACCATCCGCATGGCATAACCTGATTCGACTAGATTTTGGTCCAATGGCAACCATCCGTATGGAATATAATAGTCATTATGCTATTTTGTTTTATTAGGCAAGTAATTATACTATTCTGTTTTATTAGGCAGGGTTAATACTTCTAGATATAAAATCCATTATTTAATCATTTAAAAACATATTAACTATTCATGTTCAAAGTGATTAAATTATGGGTCGTTACATCCTCCCCTCCTTAAAGGAAATTTCGTCCTCGAAATTAATCGGATAAACTCTAGATATCAAAGAACCCAAATGATATCATATATACCACACAAAGATACAAGGAAAGTGACCTTAACACAACTGGTGAGTACACTAAAAAGAAACAACAAAATACAAACAACAACTACATCAATTCGGGATAAGAATCCCTAATATAGTCCTCAGTTTCCCAAGTACAATCTTTAACATCTCCACTCCACTGAACCTTAACAAGATTCATAACCTTCTTCTTTAATCGCTTTATATCTCGGGCGACAATACCAATTGGCCGCCTAAGAATAGTTAGGTTAGGCTGAACCTCCAAATCAACTTGTTGTCTCTGTTCTACTATCATCGAAGGGTCGTGTACATACTTACGTAAATGAGATACGTGAAATACGTTATGCACATCTAATAGTCGATCTGGTAACTCCACTTTATATGCAAGTTTGCCAATTCAGTTCAGTATGGGAAAAGGACCAATATATCGAGGGGCTAATTTCCCTGTCTTTCCAAACCTCACGACACTTCTCAGAGGAGAAACTTTTACAAATACCAAGTCCCCGACTAAGAACTCTAGATACCTACGCCTTTGATCTGCATAACACTTTTGCCGATCTTGGCTTCTAAGATTATGTCGGGTCCAAGAACAAGTCTATCTCCAGATTCAACCCAACACGAAGGAGAACGACATGGAAGACCATAAAGAGCTTCGAAAGGGGCCATACCAATGTTTGCTTGATAGCTGTTGTTATAAGTGAATTCGACTAAGGGTAAATGATCTTCCCAAGAACCCCCAAAGTCTAGAATGCATGCTCGCAATAAATCTTTTAAGATCCGGTTCACTCTCTCCGTCTGCCCATCTGTTTGGGATGGTATGCTGTACTTAGACTTAGCTTAGTCCCTAAAGCATTCTGCAGTCCCTCCCAGAACCTACTAGTGAATATCGGGTCTCGGTCACTCACAATACTACGAGGAATCCCATGGAGTCTCACAATCTCCTTTACATACAAACTCCCCAGACTCGTAGTAGTCCTAGTCAGCTTAACAGGAATGAAATAGGCACTCTTGGTTAGTCGATCGACTATAACCCAAATGCCATCGTTACCTCTTCTTGACCTAGGAAGCCCATCAATAAAGTCCACAGAGATCTGCTCCCACTTCCACTTTGGGATCTCAAGTGGTTGAAGCAATCCAGCTGTCTTCTGCTGGTCACTCTTAATCTACTGGCAGTTTGCACAACGACTCACAAAGATTGAAATATCTCGCTTCATCCCCTTCCACCAGAATACCCTCTTCATATCTTTGAACATCTTGGTCACTCCTGGATGAAAAGATAACTTTGAATGGTGGCATTCGGCTAACACTTCTTGCCTAAGTTCATCAAAGTCTGGAACACAGATACGCCCTTTCATTTTCAATATGCCCCGGAGATCAATCTCAAAGCTAGAAACAACACCTTCTTTAACATCCTTCTTAAGTCGAGCTAAAATAGGATCCGCCTCTTGACTAGATGCAATTCTCTCTAACAATACTTACTTAACTTCTAAATTTGCAACCATTGCTACATTCCTACTCAATGCATCGGCAACAACATTTGCTTTTCCAGGGGTATAAAGAACCTCTAGGTCATAAGAGACGAGAAACTCTAGCCATCTCTGCTGCCTCAAATTCAAATCTTTCTAGGTAAAAAGGTATTTTAAGGATTTGTGGTCTGTGTATAACTCAAACCTTTCACCCAAAAGATAATGCCTCCACATCTTTAGTGCGAAGACAAAAGCTAAAAGCTCCAAATCGTGTGTAGCATAATTTTTCTCATGCGGCTTTAGCTATCGACTCGCATAGGCAATAACTTTCCCATGTTGCATCAGAACTGCTCCCAATCCGGTTCCACAAGCATCCGTATACATGGTTAAACCTTCGCTCCCATTTGGAATGGTTAATACATGAGCGCTAGTCAACTTCTCTTTCAATTCGTTGAATGCTTGATCACACTTAGAAGTCCAAACAAACTTAACATCATTCTTTGTTAACTTCGTCAGATGAGAAGCAATCTTCGAGAAGTCCTTGATAAACCTACGGTAAAAACCAGCCAATCCCAAGAAACTTCTAACTTCCGTCGCACTTTCGGGTTTCTTCCAGTCTTGAACTGCCACAACTTTAGCTGGGTCCACCGATATGCCTTCTCCCGAAATAACATGCCCTAGAAACCTAAATTCGGATTTCTAGAAATGGCACATGGAAAATTTAGCCTTCAACACATGGCTTCTTAAGGTATCGAGTACGACACAGAGATGATATTTGTGTTCCTCCTCTGTCTTGGAATAGATAATAATGTCATCAATAAAGACGAGAACAAATTTATTAAGAATGTCTCGAAATACTCGATTCATTAAGTCCACAAAATAAGCGGGTGCGTTAGTCAATCCAAACGGCATAACTAACCACTCGTAGAAATTTTCAGGAGTTTGAAAAGCTGTTAAGAGAACACTCTCCTCTGCCACTCTTAATTTCTGAAAACCGGTGGCAAGATCTAATTGAGAAAATATCCGAGCACCGTGGAGTTGGTCAAACATATCGTCGATCCTTGGCAAAGGATATTTATTATTGATAGTCCTTTTGTTCAACTCCCGATAGTCTACGCATAACCTTAGAAAACCGTCCGCCTTTGTAACAAAGACGACTGGTGATCCCCAACTCGAGGTACTACGTCGGATCAAGCCTTTCTACAACAAATCATAAGTCTGCCTTTCTAACTCCCTCTTCTCTTTTGGAGCCATCCTTCGTAAGGGTTGTACAATAGGTCTAGTTCCCGGAACCAAATCAATACGGAACTCGACTTCACGGTGAGGAGGTAAACCTTGCACCTCATCAAAAATATCTATGAAATCTCGAACAACCGGCACATCTCCTAGCTCCGCTTTAGCCACTTCGAGTGAATAAAGAAAACTGCTCATTAACTTCTTAGGCTCTTCACAACTAATATCAACACCAACATCTCCTGCATCACTAACTCTAACGAGCCTTCTACCACGATCCAAGATAGCTTTAAACTTAGATAACCAATCCATTCCCAACAACACTCCAAAACCCATAAACCCAAGAACAAATAAGTCAAAAGGAAAGAGATGATTTCGATAAGAAATAGGTACATTTAGACACACAGTGTCAAGATTTGTCGGACCTCCAATTGGGTTTGACACACAAAGAGGATTACTTATGATAACATATTTAAGGTTTAGTTTGTCCATTAGATCATAAGAAATAAAACTATGGGAAGCTCCTATATCAAATAGCACCCTTACAGGAATATCATAGATGGATAATGTACCTTGCAACACTTGCTTCCCTTTTTGATCTGAAGAAGTGGATGGTATCTCTTCAATGGTAAAAGTCTGTCCTTGAATTCCCTTTTTAGGAAAAGGGCACTCATTCTTCATATGTCCTGGCCAACCGCAATTAAAACATGTAGCAATTGGACAATGATTTTCAAAGTGGCCCATCTTATTGCACTTGAAACAAAGAATGTTGGCCAAGTTGGTCTGCTTCTTCTGTGCTGGAGCGCCATCTTCGGGTTTCTTCCCTGCACCCTGCTTCTTTCCCTTAAACTTACGCTTGAAGTTTGACTTTCCTTCAACTGGTATAACTGATAAAGGCTTGACACTTATTGCTGGTACTACACCCTTCTGGACTCCTTCCTTAATATCAAGAGCCTTAAACCTCAAAGCCATGCTAATAATGTTGGTGAACGTACCCATAAGATGATTGGTCATTTTACGATGGAACTCTGGTCGCATTCCATTTACAAACATTTCATTTTTCTTGAGCGGCGTGTCTATCAATCCAAGTCCAAAACGGGACAAAGCATTGAAATTATGCTCGTACTGCGACACAGTCATATCACCCTGCTTTAAGTCAATGAAACTTCTAAACAATTGAGTTTTTCCGGCTTCTGGAATAAACTGTGCTTCAAAAACTTCCTTGAACCGGGCCCAAGAAAACTCCCCCTCCGGAGCACTAGCTATTTCTAAATCCCACCAATCCATCGCCGACTTTTGAAGTTGTCGTGATGCCAACAGCCGTTTCTCCGCATCCTCCAACCGAAGATCTCCAAATATTCTTTCACAAGTTCGAAGCCACATCTGCACTCCAAGAATATCTTCAGTCCCATAGAATGGTTTTCCACCCAAAGTGGTAAAATTCTTACACGAAGCTGCAAAGTTCATAGGGGTCTGAACTTGCACTAGCTTTTCCTCTACCGGATCTACAGCTGACATGGTAGAATTTCTAGGTACCCTACCATTGGTAGTCGTGCTAGTTCCAGATCCTCTCCTTCTACCTCTTCTTGTATTCATTTTCTATTATCTGAACAAATAACAGGTATCTTTAGAATACAATAATAGGATTAAAATTGTTTAAGGAAATAACACAAAAGGATCTAAAACTAGATTTTAGAGGATAAATATTATTATTATAAAAATTAAAAATACGCTCTCTCAAGATTAACTCATTCTAGGGCATCACTTACCCTATCTCTAATGAGTTGTACCCCAATCAGGCTAAGGTGTTCACTCAACCAAAGCTCTGATACCAACTGTGACAACCCACCTTTCTGACCCCTGAGAACGACACTTAATACATCCATGGTATTCATGTGCCATTGCCCAAGTATCAGAAAGACGAGTTGTCATGGGGGTAAAATATAAGAACACAACAATAATCTCACAATGGAACGATTAAATATAACATAAAAATAAGACAGTACATAAGGTTACTCCCAACATGGAGTTATCAGAGTTACAACAAAAGTACTACTATCAGTCTAGGTAGTTATAACAACCTACCTTCAAATGTACATACATAGAGCCAACATCTCATAACAACGGAAATAAATAGCTAGATAGATAAGGAGCCTCCTGCTCGTCCACCAAATTCAAAAGAGCCCAAAGAAACCTGTCATTTCCGGACTACTAAAATATAAATGAGTACCCGAGAGTTTAGGGAAAACAAACAATTCGGGTCAGACAATAAGTCCGGTATGAGTAAACTCCAAAAAAAAATAGAACACACAAAATAACCGGTGAGACCACGTCGTAAAAATGCAGAACGGGTTCCCCTCACAAGGACAACATCCAAGCATAAAAGAATGGACACAAATAATTAAACACCGCGAAGAGCGTAAGACGCTTCCCGATGCAATTAAGAAAGAATCAATCCAAAGATTTGAATCGAAAATAAGGAAAACGAATTTTTCCAACAATGACTAGGAGGGTGTGCCCCCCTTACCGAAAGTATACCTCTAGAAAATATACTTGAGAACTACGATGGCTCTCGGAAACCTCCAAGCCGGACCCCGCCAACCTTACCGAGTATCTGAGTATTTCACATCTCCGTGTGCATACAACCGAAACCAATCTAGAGTAGATATGAAGATACCCTAATGGGAGCAACCCCACATAGCTTGGCCCCCACTCGCTCTTTATTTAGTCATTTTCGATAAAGGATATCAATGCTCTAAATGAGCAACAAATTGTCTTAGATTAACAAAACCAAAAAAAAAGGAAGAAGGGTATCGAAATTGATAGTGAAGATATCAACTATCGGGGATAACAAATCGATCGTATATGGAAATTAAATCTTATACTTTTTCAATGCTTGGAAAATATCCGTATACTTATCTCATCGATAGAAGTATATTCACAAAATATTTGGGAGGATTTCATATTTCAAAAGCATACTTAGATGGGTCAAAAACAATTATCTATAAGAAATGAGAATATTTTTCATTATAATTATAAAGATAATTTATGGAAATCAAATCTACTACACTAGTCACGTTTCCGATATTCTTGACTTACTCTACCCCTCGCCTAGAAACAAAGCTAGGTAAGTCAGGGCACTGGTTGCTCCTAGCCTTGCCTAGACACTTCGGTTCCAGATCTCACAGGTAGAGGATCAATCTACTCATCGGCTTTTAGTGCCAAGTATAGGACTACTTACTTTCCATAAATAACCCATTTAAATCATTATATAAAATTTAAGCTCCTTTAAAATACTTTAAACAAAGATTTAAAACTTCCATTCAAATCATAACTTAAACCCATCATCTTTAAAGGAGAATACGACCAAGAGGGGTAAAGCTCCCTCTTAATCTAATGAGATAGCTAAAAGGGGTGTTATTTCCTTTTAACCCAAAAAGTCACTAAATGTCAATCCTAAGTTAAAAGGTGGTGTAAGTTCCTTTTAACTAAACATCAAAGTTATTGCTCATAAACTGGCCCAGCACAAATCAAACAACCAAACAAGAATAATAATAAGAATAATAACAGACTCATTATTATTAACAATTTACAATCAATAGTTAACACAACATTTATTAAAATGTGAATTAGTAAAAGGAACGATATTAAGATTACACTCACTGTAAAATAATTAAATTGTACTTACAGAATAAGTTATACCAACTAAACTATGAAAGCAAAGAATATACTCACAGAATAAGTTATACTCGCTAAACTATGAAAGCAAGGAATATACTCACAGAATAAGTTATACTCCCTGAACTATGAAAGCAAAGAATATACTCACAGAATAAGTTATACTCGCCAAACTATGAAAGCAAGGAATATACTCACATCCTATTTGCTTTGATGAAGACTTGGAATACTTCACCTTTGATAATGAATTTTAGTTCTTTTCTTTAGTTTGTGAATGAATTAAAATGAGATATGGACTTGGCTATTTATAGGTGAAGAGAAGGGTACTTTAGTAATTTCCTATAGCCTAACCTGATTCGACCAGATTTTGGTCCAATAGAAACCAGCCATATGGCCTAATTTGATTCGACCACATTTTGGTCCAATAGAAAACATCCATGTGGCTTAATTTGATTCGACCACAATTTTGGTCCAATAGAAAACATCCTTGTGGCTTAATTTGATTCGACCACAATTTGGTCCAATAGGAATTCTCCTTATCAACTATGGCCTAACCTGATTCGATCAGATTTTGGTCCAATGGCAACCATCCGCATGGCATAACCTGATTCGACCATATTTTGGTCCAATGGCAACCGTCCGCATGGCATAACCTGATTCGACCAGATTTTGGTCCAATGGCAACCATCCGCATGGCATAACCTGATTCGACTAGATTTTGGTCCAATGGCAACCATCCGTATGGAATATAATAGTCATTATGCTATTTTGTTTTATTAGGCAAGTAATTATACTATTCTGTTTTATTAGGCAGGGTTAATACTTCTAGATATAAAATCCATTATTTAATCATTTAAAAACATATTAACTATTCATGTTCAAAGTTATTAAATTATGGGTCATTATAGAGCCTATGAGCTTATAGTTGACTTTTGGATAGTTGGACTGGAAGAGCCTCTGGGTTTATAGTTGATTTTATGCGTATGTTATATAGTTGGAATGAAAGAGCCTTCGACTTACTATTGACTTTAAACGCATGTTATGATTTTAATACGTAAGACATATTTCTTATTTAATTGCCTAAGTATAATTATGGTAAAGCTTGAGATTTCCATTTCACCGGACATTTGTTATCTGACCTACTTCTCATTA
Source organism: Allium fistulosum (assembly GCA_030737815.1). Classification (NCBI taxonomy): domain Eukaryota; kingdom Viridiplantae; phylum Streptophyta; class Magnoliopsida; order Asparagales; family Amaryllidaceae; genus Allium; species Allium fistulosum. The sequence goes on along the minus strand of CM060908.1, from coordinate 821,677,251 downwards.
CAACACCGGTTGGAGAGAGTAATGCTAATTTAGGAGAAAAAGGTGGAGGTGAAGACTTGTGGCAGTTATCTGTCTATTTATGCTTTTTATTTATTTTTTATACCTAGTTCAAACAGGTATATTATTTCGGAATATTGTACTATGGAGGTTTTATACAGACATGTTTTAATATTTAACATGTTATGTTTATAGAATGGTTTTCTTTATGAGATGGGTACTTGTTTCTGATATTTTATTTTATCCATTCCGCCATGAGATTCTGAAAGTATAGATAGATAGCTCTGTGTAGTATATATTGTTTTAATTTTATCAACTTAACAGCTCGCCTTGAGATAGGCATAAGGTTCAACAGGCTTTTGTTGGGTCAAAATTAGGTCTGTTTCATGGCAGGTTGTTATAGTTTGTATCAGAGCTTATGTTACCTGATCAACGGGGATATGTATATGTATGAGTGGCGTTTTTGTTATTTTTGGAAGTATTTTTCAAAAATATACAATATATATATACTTAATTTGAATTTACTATAGTTTCCGACTATAGATGGAGTTACGACTATATTCCGAAAGGACGGACGAGGCGAGTATGAGTTGAAAAAATGAATAGAGTAGGGAATAGACAACTAAGGTCATATTGTACGGAATGAAAATAGAAATGGTTTTAACTCTAAAATTAATACGGCAACAAGTGTGCAATAAATGGGGAGTTACAATAATTTAACTAGGATATGAATGAACTAATTAAAGAGATTATTAAAGAAATAATGGAGAGGTAAGGAGGTTTTGACAGGAAAAGTTAGATGAATAAATAAATATCTTTAGAAATTATTTGATAAGAATAATAATCATTTATTATGGACAATCGACATTTATAGAAATAGCAAATATGTATGTTAGGTAGTAATTAAATATTACGAGGTAGTATAGTTGTAAACATTTAGAAGTAAGGAATGAAAGAAGAAGAAAATGCAATAGAGAAGATGATTATTAAGAAGATGTTGTTTTGCAAAAGATTTTCATAAATCTAACTTCATATGGGAGATTGGACATAAAGATTTTCTTTGGAAATTTCCTTGAAATATTTCGAATAAGTTTTTCAAAAGATTTATTAAAGAAGTTGCTATTTTGAAAAAGTAAGGAAATTTGGAAAATCATAACTTAAAAAGAAGTTGTGGAGTCAAAAGTTTTGGTTAAAAAGGTCTTTGGTAGAATTGGTTTTTCATTTTCTAAACTCTTAGTCTAAAAATTTGTCGAATTAAAAAGTTTTCGGTTTAAAGATTTTCGATGAAGGGATTATTCTTTTTGAAATAAATTAAAGTTGAGCATATGTTGGACCTGATGATTTTTCCTATTTCATAAATTTGGAAGTTCATTAAAATTCTTCTTTTAAAAAACCAAAAATGAAACTTGACTAGAAATGATGAAAAATCCATTTAAGTAGGAAATATATAAACAAAGGCAATAGTGGGAGATTTGGATAGGAATAGCACTAAGAACTTATAAAATAGGATTAGTAATCTAGTTAGAGATAATGTAGGAGAGAAATAATGAGAATGAGATAGGAAAATGTTGGGATAGGAGTTCACCTTGTCTACTCCACTTTTTATTGCTTAAAATTACAAAAGATGTTTTTGAATATTTTAAACTAAAAGACCAACTTTCAAAGGAATAAATCTTTGATGTAGAAAGTTTTTGAAAAAGGGACATTACTTTGCTTTTCTTGGGATTAAGCAATCCTTTTTGAATTTTTGATGGTTTGACTTAGCAATTGAGTTTTTTAATGTTTTGGGTTAAAAGACCCTACTTTTAAAGAAATAAGTCTTTATATTTTAAAAGTATTAGAGAAGGAATTATTTTTACTAGGAAATTTTAGAATCTTTAAATTTAGGTTTAAGAATAAAGCGGTAAATGTTTTGAAAATTGTGAAAAAGTTGGGTTTAAATATTTTTGAAAGGTTTTGTCCAAGTGTTTAATAAAAATGGAATACGTATATGTAATAAAATAAAATGTGAGGTTTAGATGCTTTTGGGAGTTTAATTCCGCAAACTATTTTTACAAGTTGGAAATTCTTTTGGAAAGTATGCTTAAAAGTTTTCTTATAGATGTGGAAATTCTTTTGCGAGTTTGAATTCCAAATGTCACATACTAACGTAATGTGGTTTTCTAAGTTTATATTTTATGAAGTAGATAGGGATCACTATCTAAGGTAGAAACATTAAAGGTTTCAAGATATGAATAAATAATAATAGTATGTACAACCAGATCTGAAAATTGGAAATCAGTCTCAAGCATTTATTTGTAGAATTTTGGTAAGGTTGTAAAGGTATTCCAGATCCATAATTGGGTTGTAAGTCAGGTTGCATGAGGAATGTGAATTTCCATATTTTGATCTATTAGGAGAAGGCTCTGTGTAATTTCCATAAATTATCTAATTCCTTAAAGTGCAACATTTGAATTGACTAGGGACATACCAAAAAGGGAAGGAGATGCATAAGATATGGCTATTAATTTCCCTAGTTTACACTGTCTATTTCAATAAAAGGAAAGGAAATAATCCCTTGTAATTTCAAACCAAGCAAAAATATCACTTGTGGTTAATTTATGGAAATTTTTAACGGTAGTCCTATTAGAAAAGATGACTCTAATAAAATAAAATATGGAAAGGAATGTTCTAGTTTAGTAATTAATAATTAGAAATAAGAAATACAAAAATAGTGTAATTAACAGTGGTATTCGCATCAAGTATAAACAGCGTAGCAATTATAGGACTAAGATTTATGTACATTAATTAGAGATTTAATAGGTAATAATTGTAATTGGTAAGAATAAAAGGGATTAAATATGAAACTGATTAAGGAATCTAATTGGTCATTATGGAGGAATTGGATACTCACAATAAGAAAACCTTGAAACTTGTAGTAGGTTGAAATGGATTTAATAAGGATTGATTAGAAATTATCAATTTGGACATTAATGACCATTTATTATGGGTAATGGACATTTATTATAACTAAGAAGAAAAATTAAGACGGTGGTTAATGGTGGAATGACATTATAGGAATGTACACCTTAAATTGGTAAGGAGCATTAGGACCCCAACATCATTAACACTAGTTAATGATTAATAGTAGCTTCTAGTAAAATTTTCTTTTAGAATATTTGGGTTGACAATCGCTAGTTGTCTCCTTTAGGAAAAGTGTTTGATATGGTATAAGGGACGTTCTTGTTTTATCACTATGTTGATTGTAGGGATGGGACTAGCCCGCTAAATGAAAAATATATTGTGGAACATCATAAATAAGGAAATTTCATAAGGACATTTAACTAGCGATAAACCAAAGATAAAATTGGAAGTTAATAAGGAATCTGGGTTAGAAAGCTTCAAACCCAAAACTTTGTCATCATTCACTCCAAATATGATAAGATGTATATGGATATGAAAAGAATTTTCTAATTAGTCAAAGATGAAGAGAGATTTTCGTTGAATTAGTTTCCATATGTTTGACATGCCAAAAGGTAAAGGCTAAGAAAGGCAAGCCCGAAGGGTTGTGGTTACCATTAGAGATTCCAACTTGGAAATGGGAATATATATCTAGGGACTTTACATATGGGTTGCCTAGAGGCAACGATGTTATTTAGGTTATAGTAGGTTTACTTGTTTTACTTCCATTAGAAGTAATATGATTGCATTATCTCTAGCAAAAATTTATGTCAAGGAAATGGTGCTACTACATGAAGTTCTCATTAGCATTGTTAGTGATAGAGACCCTTTGTTCACTAGGAAATTTTGGAAGAGTTTGCAATGTGCTTTGGGAACGACTTTGGATCATAGCAGCAATTACCGGTGGTTAGACGAAAAGGGTGTACAAGAATTTTTAAAAGATCTGTAATAGCTTGCATCATGGATTTTGGAGGACCTTGGAGAAGGTAGATATGTTTAGGCGGCGAAAGAAGACCACATAGGACCGTTAGGTGTCCTATGCTAATAGGCGAATGAAGGGATTAGAGTTTTTAGTTAGGGACATGGTATTCGTGAAGATTTTCCCTCTTAGAAAGGTTATGAGGTTTTGTACATCTGGGAAATTGGTGCCAAGATTCATTGGGTCTTTTCGAATTTTAGAGAGGATGGGGGAAACTTGCTTATTAAGTGGAGCTTTCGAACTAGTTAGCTAGAGTCCACGACGTCTTTTATGTTCCACACGTGACAAAATGTCTGCACGACATTCACTAGTACAAAACAGGTCATTTAACCCGTATTGTTTCGGTTCAATGACCGAAACAAATGAAGATGATGCAAAAGGCTAACGTTTGTTGCTTCGGTTGTTGAACCGAAGCAATTATTAAATATAGATATAACTGTAATTTACTAATTATTAATAATTTACCATAATAAATTATTAAATTAAAAAACATTTATTGGTTCATTTTTTCTATAGTTATTGTTTCCTCAAAGATTTTTACAACGTATGAGTAAAATGATTTTTACTATAGTAAATTGATATTTACAACGTTTTGGGGTAAAGTTGTAAAAAAACAATTACTTGACCTCGGTTTTTGCAATTTACTAATTACAAATCATTAATTATTAAAAATCATTAGTTATTAACTATTAAATATTAAATAGAAATTATTATTTATTAATCTCAAAATTATAATTTTTTTAAATATTAAATATAATTATTAATTATAATTATAAAATATTAAATGCCAAATGTTACTTCTCAATCACTAATATTTCTGATTACTTATGAATTATTAAATATTTTTCTTAATTATTGATTATTTTTTAATTATTAATGTTTTAATAGTCTTTATTAATTAATAATTAATTAAATTTAATTATTAAATACTAAATGTCTCTTCATAAGTTTTAAATTTTATTATTAATTATTAGTTATTATATATTAGTCTTAATTATTATATAATTATTAATAATTAATTATTTGATAGTAATTATTAATTAATATTATTAAAAATTAATTATTAATTATTACTTATTAATTAAATATTAAATGTTAAACATTAATTAATTAATATGTTATTAAATGCAATTAATAAATATTATCTATAATTTACTAATTATTAATAATTTGCTATAATAAATTATTAAATATAAAAAATAATTATTGATTATTTATAATAATTAGTAATTATAAATTATTTATTGATAATCATTAATTATAATAAATTATAAATAATGACATATGTAAGCTGTTATTTATGATTATTGATATGTGCATTTGCTCCAATTAAAATAATATGCACTTATTTTGGTTCCTAAGGAGCCGATGCAAATAACTCCATTTGCTTCGGTTGTAAGGACAACCGAAATAAATAACACTATTTGCTTCTTAAGGTATCGATGCAAATAACACCATTTACTTCGGTTGTAAGGACAACCGAAACAAATAACACTATTTGCTTCGGTTCTTAAGGTACCGAAGCAATTAACACTATTTTCTTCGGTTGTAAGGACAACCGAAGCAAATAACACTATTTATTTCGGTGCATTTGCTTCGACTGTTAACACAACCGAAGCAAATAATACATTTTACTTCGGAGGCGAGACAACATGCATATTTTGTACTAGTTGTTGCCTTTGTAATAGAGTCTGATTAGTTAATTGATGTTGAAACGGAGCCCATCGTGCCCCTTCGGTGCCACCACACGCATTGTGGAGCACGGTATTAAGTGGCTTTGTAATGAAGAAAATTGGGTTGGTTCGAGTAGATGGGAGATAACCCAATGGAAAGCACATGGGAAACCGAAGAAAAGCTAAAGGTTTCTCATCTCGAGCTTTTATCTAGTAAAATTTTCTCTCCAAAACATAGATATTTTGGTACATCCTAGTTGCTAGATTGGATGGTAGGGGATGATTGTCATACTTTTTACTGTTATTTCTACACTCATGTAGAATTTTATGTATATTTAGGATGTTTGCATACGTGTCTATATGTCACGACCTTACATTCACACTAGGATTAAGCCCACCTATAGTATGTTTGCATATATAAGCACATTGCATTTCTGGTTGAGTAGATGGTTGGGTAGATTATTGTAAATAAATTGGTTGTATAAGGTCGTTGTTAAGTGCTCGTTGCACTATCTTTCCTTGGTGATTTTAGGGGTGAAATCCTTTTTAGGGGGGATGTAACACCCCGTAATATTTAATAAAAAATTAAGATAAGGTTAAAAATGAAAATTTTGTTAATGTTGGAATTTGGTCATGGAAGTTGCACCATTGCATCCATGGCAATTTTCTAATCAATTTTCATATATGATATGTTGAAATCAGAGTTCAAATAGAGAAGTTATGAACGTTAAAAATTTAAATATTTGAATTTAAAAATATGAAGTTTGAATTTTAAAAATTTGAAAAGTTAAGAGAGACCTAACGTTTAAGTAACGTTAAAGTTACCGTTTAACATTTATAGTAATTAGGGTAATTAATAATCAAAGAAGGACATAAATCGTCTGCGCCTAGTTAAATTGACCTATCGACCACCCAAAAGGGTGGCGGTCGACCGGTGATGAAGCCTGGGTAGTGAAAAAGCTAGGCCTTTATAGCCTAGATTTGTTTATTTCTAATCCAATGGTCATCGTTTCTTCCCACCTCTGTAAATAGACCCCTATACCCTCACTTTTCCTTCATAAAATTTTGTAAGCAACAGCGAAGCTTTGTCAAAATCTTTCCCCTTAGGGTTTCAAAAATAGTAATATTTATGGTAAGTAATTCTAATTTCTAATCTTTAATTTAAATTAATCCTTACTCTTCTTATCTTATGATTTCTAAAATCTAATCTATATGTACACGACTTATTTGTTGTATATTCAAAAAAGGGAAGATCTAACAGAGAATTAGGAGTGGTATAAATTAGATCTCACCTTCTTCTTCTTCTTCTTTAGATTTCTGAATCAGTTAGGATTTTTAGGTGAGAGGTTTAGATGTTAAATCCTTTTAATTTTGATTCTATTCCACTCTAGTTTCTGATTCTAAATCTAATTTCCTTATACAATTCTCTTTGTTGTATATTTCAAAATAAGGAGATCTGAAAGAGAATTAGGTGTAATGGAATCAAATCCAGTTAGGAAGCAAACAATTCTCTGTGAGTGGAAATATCAAGTTTTCACATTTTTGTAATTGAATAGTATTTATTTGGATTTGATGTGTGCCTTGGGAAATTTTGATAAACAAAAATATAACATCTTAAACCCCCAGAATTTCCCTAAGTAAATATTAATCTTCGTATAAGTTGGAATTATAATTGTTTTGGTATTAATATATTAGAATCTAATTATTTGTTTAGAATTATATAATTTATGGTCCATTCAACTTATTTCTCCTGTTTCAAATTGGAGTGTTAAAGGGTTCAAAAAGAAAATAAATTAGAAATAGTGTGTAAAGTATGAATAGAATTGTTTGTAGGTTGCACCGCCTATTTCTATCACTTAAATAAATAAGGAATTCCTTTCTCACTCCAAAATGATGTATGTAAAGGTTGAATTGAACAGAGATGATCTAATTTGTAAAGATCTGTTCTTTGAAACAAAGAAGGGATTCTAATTTATTAATATGGAACAAGTTGTAGGTATTCCATGTTTGTACGAATCTGTTTTATATAGCTATGGTAGTAGAAGTTGTTGTTGGAATTGTAGATTTGTATGAGATTGATATTTCAAATTACCTTGTAAACGAATTATTATCGAAATATTGTAAGGTAATGATTAGACCTTAAATTCTGTGTATAAAAATATATGTATATAATATTAACGTATTAACTACTAAAACCAATAATTAATTATAACGTATTGAGTGTGATAATTGTTATTATTAGAAATGTTAGGTTATATTAATTTGTAGGAAGGAAGTTAGTGTAAAGTAAGGTGTTAATCCCTAATTAGAGGCGTAATAAGGGGATACCTTGTATGGCCTCAATTATTAATCGTGTAGGATGATATATGTATATAATTGTCATAGTATGACTAAGTTATGCGGATGCGAGGTTACTCTAAAGCTACATGGATATCTGCCTAGATAAATCTGGCTACCAGGGGTGTGGCTTTGGGGACTAATGTAGGACATCACCTATAATAAATAACCACAGTGGATGCGAGGTTAGTCCCAATTTTATAGGGTAAACCTACCTAGTCAATCTAGCTACCAGTACCTATGAATAGTCGGACTAATGGTAGATGCCATGAGTGGGTTATGGGTCGTAAGTTATACTTTTGGATGTAGTAGGTGAAATCCTTAGGAGGGTCTGCTTTAGGTCAGAGGTGTTAAGTGGCTATGGTAGGGTCTGCCTCTTTCTTAGGTGAAGTATTAAGTGGCCTAATTGGATTTCTTTTTATGTTATTAAGAAAGAACCATGTAGGGACCCGCCTTATGGTTAGGTCTTTAAAGAATGGGATATGTCTATTTTATAGGTCTTAAATGATCAGAGTCCGCCTAAATCCCATTTAAGAGGTATTAAGCGGTTCAGGTGCTTCCTCTTACATTTAAAATGCTAGTTACATTCGAGTTGTATAATCAGGCTGGAAAAGCCTTCGGGCTTACACTTGACTTTTGCATAGTCAGACTGGAAGAGCCTACGGGCTTATGGTTTACTTTTGTATAGTTGGACTAAAAGAGCCTTCGGGCTTACAGTTGATCTTATATGTATGTTATATAGTTGGACCAGAAGAGCCTCCGGCTTACTGTTGACTATATACGCATGTTATGATTTTAATATGTAAGCCTTATTTCTTACTTAAATAATACCACCCGAGTACAATTGTGGTAAAGCTTGAGATTTTCTTTTCACAATACATTTGTTGTTCTGATTCATTCCTCATTACAACACAGGTTAGAGAGAGTAATGCTGATTTAGGAGAAGAAGGTGGAGGTGAAGATTTGTGGTAGTTATCTATCTATTTATGCTTTTTAATTATTTTTATTGTACTCAGTTTAGACATTTATGTTATTTTGGAATATTATACTATGGAGGCTTTATTTAGACACATTGTAATATTTAACATGTTATGTTTCTGAAATAGTTTTCTTTATGAGATGGGTACTTGTTTCTGATATTATATTGTATCCATTCCACCGTGAAATTCTGAAAGTATAGATTGATAACTTTGTGTACTATATATTATTTTAATTTTATTAACTTAACAACTCGCTTTGAGATGGGCCTAAGTTCAATGGGCTTTTATTGGATCGAAATAGGTCTGTTTTGGGGTGGGTTGTTAGACATACAGTTGAGGGTAAGCTGTAGAGTTTAGATGCGTTCATAATATAGCAATTATTATAAAGCCTTATTTAAGTATCATCGGCCATTATAGTAATGACCGATTGACTAGCGATTAGGTTGTGGAGGGCTTGCTTCGGGGACTGAGGTATTAAGTAGCTATTATGGGATCCACCTCCTCCTTATTGAAGAAGTATTAAGTGGTCGGGGTTTTGGGTGGTGAAATATTTATATGTAAATAAATATAGGTATATAGACATTTTGATAACTTGGAGAAGGTTATGTTAGACATATCGTACGTGCTCATACGATTTAACGGATTAGCCATAAACGATAGACATAACACTTAAATGGAAACTAATCAGTATAAACTAATGGGATGGGTAAAGTATGTAATTTTCCAATCACCAGAACATTGTTCTGACCCGGTTTTCATAACAACCCACATGTTAGGTTTAGAAGGACTGGATATTAGAGCAAGATGGAAACTGCAGATGATTAAGTCTTCTTATTCATGCTCGGTGTAGATAAGGAAATAAAATATCCAAGGAATGACATTCTGTGGTAACAGCCTTAGTCAATTCATATGTTCTATTATAATTTTTTAATTCCGCCATGAGTTTATATTATCACACTCTAATATACTTGTGTTTATTACATGTTACCAAAACCAACGATCCGTACCCTATTGGACTTGGGTTTCGATTTAGTCAAAATTCGGGCCTATTAAGGTGTAGGTTTTTACATTTGGTATCAGAGCTTAGTGATGTGCACGTAAATGTGCATATTTTTACCACCATATTTAATCTATTTAAATTAAATAAATGATCATATCGGTCATTTTAACTTGTTTAAACCAAAATTCATATTATTTTCAAATCGTCACATATTCATCTTCATCCAAGGGCAAAATGGTCATTTTTGTGCATATATTAATTTGAGAAAAATTAATTGGAAATTTATATATATTTGTGTAGGAATTTGATCTCAAATAGGAGTGGTTTCATGAAGACACATGCATGCACAAGAGTGAAGAGAACAAATGAAGATGGAAATAATTCAAAGTGAAGATAATGGAGGACCCCACCTACCTTAATGTACAAATTAGAGGCTAATGCACATGCTTATGGAATTAATGGCTTCATGTACACTTAAATGAGGATTATTTGAAGCTAATGATTACTTGGCCTCCACACTTCCTAAGAGGGTATTTTGGGCATTCCCCAAAAATATGAATTAGGGTTTAACACATGTATAAAATCCCCTTATGTTTCATGTAACCCTCCTCTCCCTTAGTCTCTCTTTAGTTAGTTTTTATCTTAGAAAATAAATCAAAGCTCTCTTTCTTTTCATAGCTACTTAGCCATTTCTTCTCCTATGTAATTCTTTTATGCAATTTAATACATGTTCTTCTTCTTTTCTTGTTTATTTCCTTTCATGTTGTAGTGTAGATTTCTTTTATTTTTCATGCAAGTAGAATAGTAGTTCTCTTTTCCATTAGCTTTCATTTTCCTTTTCTTTTGCTTTCATGTTGCTAGCTACATTTGTTGTTTTGATAACAAATATGAGAGGCTAATCCCTTCAATTTAGGGGTAATGAAGCCTCTAATCATGTAGCTTCAACATTTTGATAATTATAGCTCTCTTTTTGTGCTTAATGACAATGCTTGAAGTGGTTTAATTTGTTGTTTTTGTTTTGAATTTGATAGCCTATATTGTTGACACCAAATAGGCTATGCTTAAACAATCACTAACACAAATGCCTCTTCATCAAAATATGATTATGGCATAAGAAAGTGATTTGAAATTCAAATTTGATGGTCTATATTTCTAATTAAAGTTAATAGACCATACTTAAAATAGATTTCATTTTTAACTTTGTTGTCATTTTCATGAGAGTTAGTAAGTATTTTAAAGGTTGTGTTATAGTTTGATGGCTTATGTTGAGCTAATTAATAGCACAAATGAGCCATACTTATGATAAACACATCATTTAAACTCACTTATGATCAAAAAAGAGATCATAATTTCATTACTTGTTGAATTATATGATCTAGAGAGTGGATTTATCTCTAAATTTTCATTTGGCTCTCATATTTTTATCTATTATTCTTTTGCTACTTTTTGTTAGTTTCTTACATTTTTAGCTAATCACACTTTCAATTTTGGTTAATTTGATTGAATAGAATTTTAAAATCATCAATTCCCTACGGATCGACCCGTATTCGCCACATACTACAAGTGTACGCCGTGCGCTTACGGTTATTTTATTTCTAAATTCGTTCGACGGTTTTCTAAGCCGATAGAATTTCCGTCGACGAACAAGTTTTTAGCGCCGTTGTCGGGAAATTGCTTTGATTTTGATTTTCTATTCTTCGGATTATTTTCTTTAGATTTTTAGTGTGTGTTTGCATTAAAAAAATATTTTGTTGTGTGTAGTTTTTTTTATTTGTGTGATTTTGTTTGTGTATTGTAGTTGTTCTAGTTTCAATCGTATTTGCATCTCTAAAAAAAAAGGCATCCCAAGTTAATTTCAAAAAAAAAACAAAAATATTTTATTTCATTGCATTTGCATTTTACATTAACATTTCTTTTTTTTCTTTTACATTTTTCTTTTACATTTTTCTTTTTTTCCCTTCTTTTTAAAAAAAACAGAACATAAAAAAAACTGTGTACTGTTGTAGTTCATCCTCACTGTCTTCAAATTCTCACTGCATATTTCTGTGCACTGTCTTCAAATTCTCATTCATCTCACCACATCCCATCCTTCCATTGCCACTGCTTATCTCCAAAACCACTACTTACATAAATACAGTGCAGCATATCACATACCTCCTTGAACCAGACTGGAACTTTGACCACTTCTCAAACATTTACGACAACTTTAATACTGCACTATCACATTTCTTCTGCCAACCACACTGCAACTCCTTGCAACTTCCATCAAAATCTCAATACAAACTCCCTATAGCCAATCAACTCTTGACAGCAGTATCATTTCTCCACCACACAACTCAACTGCAATTCGCCCCTGCTACTTCAACATTCAAATACTCCTCGCGACTTGATCATTTTAAATACACTGCTTACCAAACTCAGTGACCAAACTGTCTCTACAATCCCCCGACCTCCACAGAAAACTTCCACCTCACTTTGTACTTGTCCACTTCACAGTATCTCCTACCATAAAATAGTGCAAATTCATCTCCACTAACTTCCGCATTGCTCAAACTAACATCACCATTCAATACTTCATCCACTTCCCATTATCATTGGAATTCACCCCCCCACCCCCCCACATCACAAAAAAACACAACAACCATCATAACTGCTGCAGTCATTCGACAACCCAGACTCCAATACAAACTTAACTTCAATCTGTACCATACCTAGCTTCAGCCATAACCGTCCATTACTTCAATTTTCAATCACCTCTCCACACTCCCCAGCCTTAAAAACTACATCCCGGCTTCACTGCCACCAACTACAAACATCACAAAACACTTGCCATCCCACAAACAACATCTCCTCCATCACCGGAGAAACAATCAGCAAACCATTGCATTACCCTTTCACTTCGGCCCCAAGTTTCTGCATCATCAACTTCCTACATCACAAAACTCACCTTGCTTCGACCATACTTAAACCATATTTCATAAACAACAAAATTGCCTGCTCATTCCTACAGCAATACTTCCCTAACCTTACATACCATACTGCCCATTGCAAATCCCCATCATCAAACAAACCGACCATCTCGTCCTTTATTCACCATTCTCTGACTGCTACTGCCGCATACAAATCTTAACAAATAACATCTCTACCGATCACAGTTCTTGTTCTGCCATCCACATACCCATTCATACCTCCTGAAAGCAACAGTCCAACATTTCATTTGCAAACATCAATTACAACGGTCAAAAAACAACCATCACCTTGCAATCATCCATCGCCTGAACACCCATCCAATCTAATCCATTGCAGTCGCAACCAGCGACTATCATAAAACCAAGACATCAACTCGCCTTCAAATCGAGAAACGCAAGCTTCAAGTAAACACCAACCTTCAATTCAAAACCACCTCGAACTCCATCCGTCAATTCGAAACCCGAACTAACAACCCTCTAATCATTGAAGTGCAGTTCACCTTTAGCTCCTACAAATTCGCTTCCATCCATCACTTCAACAACATCCGCAACCCCCAATTCGTTCCTACCACCTACTACTCGGCTACTTCCTTGAACCACACCAAAATCGCACGCAACTCCCTGACCACAAACATCAATTCGCCAAACATCCACCGTTGCAACCGCAAACCAAAATCAACGAACTCCATCAGTCACTGCATCGACTTGAAAACGAGAAACCGATCCACCTCTAATTCTAATTCAAACCAGAATTCCATCGTCCAATCGACGAACAGGTTTTCGTGGTGTGCGAATCAACCAGTAATCGAACTCGAAGCGATTTGCCATTCATTCATTTTTCTTTTCTGTTCGTTTTTGTTACTTCTGGTTTGAAGAGGAAAGGCGACAGTTTTTTATTTATTTAACAGAGCAAGCAAATGGATGGGGGAGTAAGTGGGTTGTTTTCCTAGCGGGTCGGGTTCATCAAATTGATTCTTATTTGTTTGTGTGTATATTTTAGTTTGTTTTAGTTTTTTTAGTTTTATTAGTTATTTAAGTTTGGTGTGCTTAGTTTTTTTTAGTAGAATCTTTTGTTTCAATTTTGTTTGAGTGTTTAAGTATTTCGTTTTGTTTCTCAATTAAATTTTTTTAAAGAAAAACCCTACTTTTAAGTTCCCTTTTCAAAAAAACAATTGTATATATCTTGTTTTAAATTTCAGGTTGCCAAAGCAGATTGGAAAAGTTGTTTGCTTCGCTCAACTGTTGTCTAAAAATAATTGCTTCGCTTTGCTTTATAAAAAGAAAAAAAACTGCTTGCTTGATATATCTATTGTTTTTATTTGCCTTGCATTGTATATATCTCTTGTTTTTATTTTAGTTGCATTGTTGATTGCTTACATTTGCATATATATTTAAAAAAAATTCAAAAATTCAAAAACAAAAAAATTACATTCGTAGTTGCATTGTTAATACACGTTTATTTTCTGCTTTGCATTTCATCCTAGATTTTGATTAATAATAACGATTAGACATCAATAACTTTTAATTGTATATTGACAAGTTGTCTTCTTTGAACAATTTAATTTCTTGGTGTCTAGGCTATGGCAGAGTAATAACCATTTATAAATATTACGGTGATTTGTAAATATTATAGTGGTTGTTCCTCTGAAGGTACTTAAACCTTCGGCTGCATTGTTACAGTGATTCATGGTGCACCGATAACTCCTGCCCGTTACCTGGCTGAGAACTATCTTGTTGATTTAAGACAAAGTGTGATTATACAATTTTGGGTTAACTTAGGATAAATCATTTGTAATTAACTTTGCGTTCATTTAATTGCATTAGCTCATGCATATTTAAAAAAAATTCAAAATCCAAAACTAAAAAAAATTTGTAAATATTTCTTAACTTAGTTTTTTTATTTTTCCTTTTCCTTTGAAAATTTTCAAATCAAAATTTACTTAGTTTTTTTTTAGAAAATCAAAAATCCAAAAAAAATATAAAACCTTTTCAAAAACAAAAAAAAATTGAAAAACCAAAAAACAAAACAAAAATCAATTTCCCTTTTGAAAAATAAATTTTATTTGTAAATATTTTTCCTTTATAAAAAAAAACCAAAAACATTCTTGAAAATGTCCAAATTTCCATATTCACTTGAATTTTACAATAGTGGTGAAAATCAATATAATCCATATGATTTCACTCCAAATTCGTATGAATATTTTAACAACAACTATTGTTTAAATGATTCAAATTTTGAACCACAAAATTTTCAAAACGATGACCAACCCTCAAATCTTGACAAGAGCATTTCGTCTTTACTTGAAATCTCTACACAACAAAATCAAATGATAAATGATTTGTGTAATTCATATTTGGGAAATGATTTAAATCAAAGTTTTCAAAATAATCAAAATTTGAATTCACTTCAAAATTCAAACGATTTCGATGATAACCCATGCCAATTCAATTTTGAACTCCAAGATGAATTTCAAACTCAAAATGAAAATGGAAACAACTTTTCAAACGAACTTGGCAATGGGAATAATCTTAACCACGTTACAATTGAGAACTTTTATCCTCAACAATTTCAAAGTGAAAATCCTTATGCTAATAACTATAAATTGGATTTTGTTGAGCAAATGAATGAAATTTACGATGATCACACGGATTCGTTGTTTGAAACATATATGAAACAACGTGAAAAACATACTCAAATCCCAACGTGTGACGAGTCAAGTGATAATCCATCTTTTACCCAAATCGACGATTTTCAAATAACAACTTTTGAAATTGAAAATGATGATCTTAATGAAGTTGTTGAAAATTTGGTAATTAAGTTGGATTTCAATTCTTTTGAGGGTGAGAAACTCGATTTAAATTTCGATCTTCCTTTTTCTGAAAATTTGAATACAACAACTTTGAATTTTGAACTTGATTTATGCAATAAAGTTGTTGATAATCCAACAAAGGAAGTCGAATTTAACGAACACGAGTTTTATGGACTTTTTGAAAACGAGTCGTTAAACTTTGATGGGGAAGATTTAAATCACCATTTCAACTTTAAAATCAATAATTTTTAAAAATTTGTTGATGATGAACTTGACTTTCAACTTGGTGATAATAAATTAGAATTTCAATCAATTATTCTATCAACCCCGAAAATCGTCGAAATAAAACAACTCGTGCAGTTTTCAATAAAACGACATTCATTTTTCCAAATCAACATTCAACTTTTAATCTTTTACGATTTGGTTTTTCGAGTTTAAGCTGTGTCTCATATACTTGACGAGACAAATGAATCGGTCTTTGGAAGACCGTTTCATTTACTTTTTGATGATATACTTTCTGATCCCGTGTAAATACCGTTAATTTTCATTTAAATAAAGGTCATTTTTTTTTCTCCTTCCACTTGGGTTGACTGTGGGGACACAGTCAAAATCAAGTGTGGGGGGAGACTCATCTTCATATTTAATTTTCATGATTTATTTTTGCGTTTTCTTTTAAAAACTCAAAAAAAATCCCAAAAACAATTTTTTTTAAGCATTTTGATTTATTTTTAAAGAAACACTATAGGATAAATATACGGCTTTGGTTTATTAAATTGAAAATTTTGAAAATTTATTTATCTTAACAAAAATAAAATTGAAGTTTGATTACAAATAACAATGGTTTAACTAGTATATAGGAAGATTCATACATGTTAATTATGAAATACATCTTAGTTGAAAATCTTTGTTTTAAAAAGTGGTTGATTTAAAGTAAAGATATAACTTTTTTTTGTCTTCTAAGTTAAATAGCGCTAAGATAATTTTGCGAAACTCTCTCTTTCAAAAAAAAACAACAAAAAAAAACACAAAAACAAAAAAAAATATTTCTTGTATATATGTATATATTTTTAATAAACACCTAGAGTCATGTGTTCACACTCGTGTGTTCACTCGCCATGCCCTGTACCCTTCTCACGTAAGCCCGAAAGGCAGTGCATGATCGGTATATCTGGCCTCAGTTTATCTGAGTTAGGTGTGTGTATATATATATAATTCTTTTTAATAACGCCTACAGTCAATAGGTGTTCACACTAGTGTGTTCACTCGCCACGCTCTGTATTCCCTTCACGTCAGTCCGCAAGGCAGTGCATGGATAATATATTTGGCCTCAGTTTATCTGAGTTAGGCATATGTAAATATTGTTAATATCAACAAAATTTTCAAAAGAAAAAATGGAGAGAGTAAGCAAATGAAATCCAAGCACTATTTTAACTTATTTGATTTGATTTGTTATTGAAATGAAATGAAATACCACTTTGATAAACTTTGATAATCAACTAAGGATCCATTTCATAGTTACACTGTGTTATCAACCGAAACAACAAGTTAAACTATAGTATATTTGTTATGATAACTTAATTTTTGTTGGAAATTTTGACGAGTAAATGACTTAAATTTCAAGATAATGACCAAAACCTATATTTAACTTATTTGTGTCTATTTAAAAGTAAATCTTTCATTTGTAAATCTTTCATTTGTAAATATTTCCAAAAAACTCGCATCCATCTCTTTGTAAATAATCTTGCATTTTGTAAATATTTTCATCCTGCATTTGGATTTTGTGGGTAGTATCTGCTGAAAACCCTCACGAGACAACACTCGTCCTACTGGGGACA
The DNA here is from genome assembly GCA_030737815.1 of Allium fistulosum. NCBI lineage: Eukaryota > Viridiplantae > Streptophyta > Magnoliopsida > Asparagales > Amaryllidaceae > Allium > Allium fistulosum. The sequence continues at coordinate 821,659,731 of CM060908.1, read as the reverse complement.
CCCAGAGGTTTAACAGCTTGTTGCATACGCTCAATGCAATCGTGCTCCCTACAAAAACAAATTTATCTTAGTTTTCCTTTATTCGAGGACGAATAAAAAGATAAGTTTGGGGGTATTTGATGTGCACGTAAATGTGCATATTTTTACCACCATATTTAATCTATTTAAATTAAATAAATGATCATATCGGTCATTTTAACTTGTTTAAACCAAAATTCATATTATTTTCAAATCGTCACATATTCATCTTCATCCAAGGGCAAAATGGTCATTTTTGTGCATATATTAATTTGAGAAAAATTAATTGGAAATTTATATATATTTGTGTAGGAATTTGATCTTAAATAGGAGTGGTTTCATGAAGACACATGCATGCACAAGAGTGAAGAGAACAAATGAAGATGGAAATAATTCAAAGTGAAGATAATGGAGGACCCCACCTACCTTAATGTACAAATTAGAGGCTAATGCACATGCTTATGGAATTAATGGCTTCATGTACACTTAAATGAGGATTATTTGAAGCTAATGATTACTTGGCCTCCACACTTCCTAAGAGGGTATTTTGGGCATTCCCCAAAAATATGAATTAGGGTTTAACACATGTATAAAATCCCCTTATGTTTTATGTAACCCTCCTCTCCCTTAGTCTCTCTTTAGTTAGTTTTTATCTTAGAAAATAAATCAAAGCTCTCTTTCTTTTCATGGCTACTTAGCCATTTCTTCTCTTATGTAATTCTTTTATGCAATTTAATACATGTTCTTCTTCTTTTCTTGTTTATTTCCTTTCATGTTGTAGTGTAGATTTCTTTTATTTTTCATGCAAGTAGAATAGTAGTTCTCTTTTCCATTAGCTTTCATTTTCCTTTTCTTTTGCTTTCATGTTGCTAGCTACATTTGTTGTTTTGATAACAAATATGAGGGGCTAATCCCTTGAATTTAGGGGTAATGAAGCCTTTAATCATGTAGCTTCAACATTTTGATAATTATAGCTCTCTTTTTGTGCTTAATGACAATGCTTGAAGTGGTTTAATTTGTTGTTTTTGTTTTGAAGTTGATAGCCTATATTGTTGACACCAAATAGGCTATGCTTAAACAATCACTAACACAAATGCCTCTTCATCAAAATATGATTATGACATAAGAAAGTGATTTGAAATTCAAATTTGATGGTCTATATTTCTAATTAAAGTTAATAGACCATACTTATAATAGATTTCATTTTTAACTTTGTTGTCATTTTCATGAGAGTTATTAAGTATTTTAAAGGTTGTGTTATAGTTTGATGGCTTATGTTGAGCTAATTAATAGCACAAATGAGCCATACTTATGATAAACACATCATTTAAACTCACTTATGACCAAAAAAGAGATCATAATTTCATTACTTGTTGAATTATATGATCTAGAGAGTGGATTTATCTCTAAATTGTCATTTAACTCTCATATTTTTATCTATTTTTCTTTTGCTACTTTTTGTTAGTTTCTTACATTTTTAGCTAATCACACTTTCAACTTTGGTTAATTTGATTGAATAGAATTTTAAAATCATCAATTCCCCGCGGATCGACCCGTATTCGCCACGTACTACAAGTGTACGCCGTGCGCTTGCGGTTATTTTATTTCTAAATTCGTTCGACGGTTTTCTAATCCGATAGAATTTCCGTCGACGAACACTTAGGTTAGTTGATTATAGGAATTAGGATACGATAAGAGATCATGTTTGTATTTTTTCCTATAGCTATATATAAATTATATGCCTAACTCCATAAATTATGACTACAGAAGTAGTTGCGATCATAATCAGAAAGAACGGGCGAGGCGACTATTAGTTAGAAAAATAATAGTGTTAAATTTGTATTTCTACTTAGATTACCCTACGCGATTGAGGTTATATTGTAAGGAGTGGACCAAAAAGAGCATGATTGTGACGTATAAAAGCATCCAAAGGCTGGATTATACTTGACTCCTTTGCTAGGCCTAGACTACCCTATGATTGTGGATTTTGATGGATTGCCAATTGAAGATGTACATTTCATCCATACAAATAGGAAGTAAGAACCTATATGTTACAAGCACACGGAATAAGACATGATAGGAGTGGAGCAAGGTATGTAGAAGGAGTGGAGCAAATTCCTACAAGAAGGCATACACTAATTCCCATAAGAAGATAAGCCGAAGTTTTGATGGAGATGAGTAAGGATGAGTGGGAAGAAGGAGTGTCCTAAAGATAGGGCAATAGTCCATTTCTAAGTCCAACCCTAAGTGAAAGAATTTGATAAATTATTTTTAAGAATTCCTTGAAATGTTTTGAAAGGGTTTTTCAAAGAATTTATCGGGAAGTTGTTGTTTTGAAAAAGCAAGAAAATTTTGCAATTGATAATTTGAAACTTTATTGAGTCAAAAGTTTCTGATTTAAAGGTTTTTGGTGCTTTCATTGAGAACCTTGAACAAGATCTGAAGAATTAAAGTTTGAAACTGAGATTTAGAGAATATGAGTAGGCCTAATACTAGATCTAGAGCTATAGCAAGTCAATCGGAGCCTGGGGGCAGCCAAAAGGTGTCCTCAAATTCTCGTCAACTCAACTATGTGATTAGAGAGGAGATGGAAAAGATGATGAAAGAGATACAGTATGGAATCCTAGCTAGACAACATGAGATGATGGACTGCTTCTTCTAGAGGATGGAGTAGCAAGGGATGGCTAGATCTGCAGGGAATAGGAATCAAACTTCATGGAGCAATGCTGGAATCAACATGGGAGTCAATCCCAATGCTGGAGTGACTGTTGGAACACCAGGACTGGTGGTACTTGAGCTAATCCAAATACTAGGATGCAACCAACAGAAGAATATGTACCAGAACTTCCTCGAAGGAACGTAGGTCTGAATGAAGCTAGAGTTATGAATCAGAACACAGGCATGTGGCTAGAAGAGTGCATCCCAGGATACCCCCACCTGAACAGGGGGCAAAGTATTGCTTTAGGATGGAGGCCTTCATTGGGTGGTGAGAACCGAATTTCTAAATTGGTACGAAGGTTCATTAGACGAGGACCTCCAGATCAGGGTTTGGAAGACGTGAACAAGAATCTGTTTACTGCTAATATTCGGAATGCAAGAAATCATCCAAATTTCAAGCTTCCGACATTGGAAATGTACGACGGGAAGACAGATTCGACGATTCATATGATGAGATACATCCAACATATGGAGGTGTTTGGTGCTTTTGAGGAGGTAATGGGGTGGTGCTTCCCATTTTACTTAATGGACTTAGCTGCAATGTGGTTTAGAAAGTTGGAAAATGGGTCCATAAGCACATGGACCGACTTGGTGAGTAAGTTCTTGATACAGTTTAGAGTTCATGTCTCACAGCCGACGAATGTACTTACGCTCTCAAACATAAAACAAAAGCTTGGGGAGTTCTTAAGAAGTTATTTAACAAGATTCAATGCGGCGGCAATGGCGGTTGACAAGCCAGATCCATCATTTATCCTAATGGCAGCAATATATGGAGTCGCGAGTAAGACTGATTTCAAAGCTGTGTTGAAAAGGGATCCACCGACGGATCTTGCAAAATTCTACTATGAAGCTGAGAGATATTTGCGTCAGGAAGACGCTTAAGCTGAAGATGAAGATGTGGATGCTGAAATAAATGCCGTGGAGGACAGGGGAACATCCAGAGCTGGAATTTGAAAAGACAATAGGAAAAGGAAAACCGACGATGACTTCGGGGAGCCAAAACGACAAAGAAAGGATCCGAGATTTTCTTCATACACTGACTTGAATGAAACCCCGGAGAGCATATACTTGGATACTAGGGGGCAAAACCTCTATTGGAGGCCACCTAGGAGGGAGCCCACTGATCAAGAGAAAAGATCTGGAAAGTTTTGCATCTTCCATGAGCTGAATGGGAACGAAACGAATGAGTGTCGACACCTTCGTGATATGATAGAAGAACTTGTTCGAAAAAACCAGCTGCCACAGTACGTGAGGAACAAAACTGTGGTAGAATTGCAAGAACAACCACCCTCCATGGCAAATGCATCAAGAAATGCCCAGGGATTTGAGCCAAGGCAAATTATCTCATGATCAGGGTAGATAGGAATCAGATCTGGCTCCTATGCTTTGCTTTTTCATTTATTTTTTCGCACTTTTCTCTAGGTATTTAGACAATAATAACCCCAGGCCACTTACACATGTACAGGATCCTGAACGGTTCCAAGGCACGCTCTGAGTCGGATGCCTGAGATGACTATTTAGGACAATAATGACATCAAACCGCTTACATGTGTACGAGACCAAGATTGGTCTCTAGGCACGCTCTGAGTCGGATCTCCGAGGTGAAAAATTAGGATTTCTACTTGTTTTGATTCCTTATTATTTGATTTCTACTCGTTTGTTTTGATTTGAATATTTGAATTTTGAAAAATCCACATTGATTATGATGACTGATATTGATTGCCTTAAAGTCCCGCTATGGGATCGGAGTGCAGGGTGCAAGTACCCTTGCCAGAGAGCGAGCGGATGGACTTGTTCAATATTGATCGCCTTAGAGTCCCGACCGAAGGGATGGGACTGGAGTGCAAGAAGTAAGTCCCCTCACCAGAGAGTGAGCGGGTGGGATTACTTAATCCCCCTTAACTTAACAAACAAACGATCCAGAGAGATCGTCCCTTTAACTTAAAACATTAAATGATCTGGAGAGATCGCTCATTAAACTTAAACGATCAGGAGAGATTGAGCCTTAAAACAAATTTGATTTAATAAAAGGATTTGAATGCCTTATAAATAGAATAAAACCGATAAATCATGGATGAACACATGATGATCTCGATATATAATATGTTTCTGATATATGATGTATTTTTGATATATAATGTGATTTTGATATATGATATGACAACTCTGAATGAGAAGCAAAATGGTAATGATATAAATCCTGATGAACATGGGACAATTAGAGATATATTATGTAAATGGTGATATGCGATGTAATTGGAAATATGCGATGTAATTGGAAGCATGTAATTTAATTATAGATATGTGATGTACTAACTCTGAATAAACCAGAATGATTGTGATGTATAGATTACACTTGGGTAGATTCTAGAGTCTTAGGATGTAGCTGGTTTGGAATGAATTATGATTAGCAAGAGAATCCAAAGGAAATGGATGATTCACCAAGGCTAAAGCAGCTAAAAATCTCAATTATTGAAGACTGGAGACAGGAACCTGTTCTTAAACAAAGCACGCCTTTCATTCAAAAGGCATACTTGGGGGGGGGGGTAAGTGTTAACTGGGTCATTAGCCCATCAAAATTCAATAAGATTTGGAACATTCAGACTATGTTGGAATAACTCAAGAATCAACCAAAAGACCAAAAAAAGAAGAGAAAGACCCAAGAGAAAAGATGCTAAAATAAGCTAAGGTGATGGATTGCTAAATAAGCTAAGGTGATGGATCGCTAGCGATCCATCACCTATGGATCGTTAGTGATCCATAAGGCGTGCTCATGGACCCTCCAACCTCTTGCATCATGATTCATTACATTTTCTAAGCACATTTGCCAAGTTTCATAGCATGCAAAACAATCTAGCTCAAGAAATGAAGACTCATCTGATTCAAGCAGTTTGTCCAGAATTAGCTAACTTAAAATGGACCTACAGAACTCATACAGACTCAGATTGACTTGAAATTTTGGGAGAACATTTAGAAAACATAGAAGAAGGCTCACAAAAAAATTGAAGTCATTTAGAGTTGATTTGATGGATCACCAACGACCCATCTAAAGTGGGCCCCACCACCTCAAATATTTATGGTGGGTCCCTAACACCCTATATGTGCTCCTACAAAGTTTCGTTAAGATTTGAGTGAGTTATGGATGATTCTTCTGGACCAGATGACCCATGAAGATGGATGATCACACTAAATCCATCCCCTATGGATAGCTAGCGATCCATCCCTTATGGATAGCTAGCGATCCATCCCCTATGGATAGCTAGCGATCCATAGAAATGACTCAGATTATTTGAGATTTTTGGTGATTACTTAGCATAACAACTGGACTTTTCTGCACATGGACTTCTGGCCCAATACTCACTGAACTTCCCTATAAATACTCACCTATCTGTAACTAGAGATGGATCTTTTTTCCGAAGAGAGAGCTGCCATAATTCTGTTGGAATTCCTTCACTTCTTCAACTTTCTTCTCCCTCACAATAGTCATCAAGGGAGTTACTGTGATTCTTCGGTTAACCATTGAACTTATGACTTATTCTAACTTAGTGTAACTTAGATCTAAGTACTAACTAGTTGATATCCAGAGAGATTCAACTAGTATAATCATAATAAAGATTGATTAAAGTGGACGTAGGCCAGAGTCAACCGAACCAATATAAAATTTATGTGTCTCTTTCTTACTTCTGCTCTTTATTTTTTGTTTATCTGAGATTTGTGCCGTTGATTATCTACACTAGTGCTTTCACACTTGATCTAGGGTGTTGATACATTTTTTAGATTAACATAAGGCATGATAAGAGTGGAGCAAGGTATGAAGAAGGAGTGGAGCAAGTTCCTACAAGAAGGCATACACTAATCCTCATAATAAGATAAGCCGAAGTTTTAACGGAGATGAGTAAGGATGAGTGGGGAAGAAGGAGTGTCCTAAAGATAGGGGAACAATCCATTTCTAAGTCCAACCCTAAGTGAAAGAATTTGATAAAAAGGTTTTTAGGAATTCCTTGAAATGTTTTGAAAGGGTTTTTCAAAGAATTTATCGGGAAGTTGTTTTGTCGAAAAAGCAAGGAAATTTTGCAATTGATAATTTGAAACTTTGTTGAGTCAAAAGTTTCTGATTTAAAGGTTTTTAGTAAAATGGGTTTTTTATTTTTGAAATTCTTAGTTTAAAATTGGTTGAGTTACAAAAGTTTTCGATTTAAAGATTTTGATAAAAGGATATTTTGGTTTTAAAATAAAGGTAAAATAGAGCATAGGTTGGGGTCGATGATTTTTCCTATTTTCTTAATTTGGAATTTCCATTTTAAAATTCTTTTAAGGGGTTGATAAATGGACACGATACTTGATTCAAATGGGGTATAGAAAACAGAAGGGTAAGAACACCCGACAATTTCGAAAGAAATAGCATTATGAATATATGTATACATACATATATATATATATATAGGATCAGTAATCTAGTTAAAAATAATATTATAGAAAAAAGTAATAGGAATAGGATAGGAAGGATAAAAAAAATTCCATGGATATGTAGTAATTGCACATATACTTTAGATAGGCGCTTAAATAGATATTGCAATTACACATATCTTTTAGAAGTCCCCACTTGTGCTATGAAAATTTCCATCAAATGTGGAAGCGGAGATAGCATGAGTATAGGAAAATAATAGGATAAAAGTTATCCTTATATACTCCACTTTTCATTGATTAAAGTTATAAAAAGTGTTTTTGAAAAAAAATTGTTTGGTACGATAATTGAGTTTTTGATTGTTTTGAGTTAAATATCCTACTTTTAAAAGAAGTGAATCCTTATTGTAGAAAGTCCTTAAAAAGGTAAAACCAGTTAGAAAAGGGAATTTTTTTCATGGTTCCTTTTTGGAACCAAGTAATTTTTGAATTTGATAAAAAGATTTCTAAGTTTATATTTTTAAAGATAAAGGTTGTGGATTAGAAACTTCATGGTTGTGAAATTTTAGTTTTATAAAGAATAGTGAGAACCAAACCAAAATTTTAATATGGACTAGATAAAGATCACTATCTGGGTAAGATGTGGTAAAGGTTTTATGTTATGAATAAAATAACTACGAATCTCATAGGGTAGCAACAAGGAATCCCCGTTGAATATAAGGAATATCGATATGAAACTAGGAATATTTTAGTACAGATGTGTGGAAGCCATGAGAAGAACCGTCAAAGGAATGGTGAGGTTATCAAAGTACAAATTTGTGAGTCCCATGGTATACTCGTGTGAAGGATCAAGGATGTTGAGGAAGTAAGTACCAAAGTTTGTGGATACTGTCAAGAGATTTTTGTAGTATGGTTGGAAAAGAGAGTGTCAAACACATATAAAGGATGTTAGTTGACTCTAAGCCGAAGAAGGCACAATAGTTAGTTATTCCATCGAACCAATTTTCAAATGAGTTGTCCTAACTGGTGCATAGTTCATATTTCTTACCTACTACGTTGTGAGGATGCACAATTTAGTAATGGATGGACCACATTCATTAGAAGCCAAGAAGGAGAGTTAAGGAGGGTGGGTGATAGTGGAATGGCATACTAGGAATGTCCATCTTAATTTAGTAAGGAGCGTTAAGGCCATAACATCATTAACACCAATTGATGATCAATGGCAACTTCCAACAAAATTTTCTTTTAGGGTATTTGGATTGTAATCGCTAGTTGTCCCCCTTACGTTATTATAAAAGCATATGATATGGTATGAGATATGTTCATGTTTTATCACAATGTTGACTTGATGGATGATATATATATATATATAGGAAAACAGTGCAAATAAGGAGGTCTCATAAGGACACTTAATTGGCACTAAAAATGTTGGTAAGACTGGACGTTTATAAAATAAATTAGGAAATTAAGTACAACTAGAAATTAAAAATGCTTAGATCCCAAAACTTTAGAAGTTTAGGAAAATAAATTATAGCAAACGAAGGATAGGGAAAGGTTGTTGTGCAATCACAGATCACTGTCCCCATGCCTTAAGAGCTAAAATTTATAAACACGCTTGTAGGTAGTTTATTGTTTTAGAGAAAAGAAAAGGAAAGGTTTCCCAAATCTAGGATTAGCTGCACAGTACTAGGTCAATTATATACATTAACTCATAGACCGAGTCTCAGTTACATTAAGACATGGCCTGATTGTTTTAAGGATAGATCAGTAGATGTTTTGAAAAATTATGTTTGAATGATTTTAATTTTTTTTTAAATGTTTTTGAGAAGTTGGGTTCAAATGTTTTTGAAAATTTTTGGCCCAGCTCTTTTGATATATATATATATATATATATATATATATGTGTGTGTGTGTGTGTGTGTGTGTGTGTATAATAAAATGGTGTTTAAATGCTTTTGGAAATTTGTTTTTTTCAAACTATTTTGCAAGTTTGATTGGAAAAGGAAAATGATTTTTTTTTTCAATTTTCTAGGCCCCATGTGTAACGTAGGGCTGATCGACGTGTTAGCGAATATAAATTTTATTGTCCGACAAGGGTGACAGCATACTAAAAATAGATGATAACAAGGGAAAAGGATGTTTTACCTTTGGAAATTTTATTTTCATACCTTGTTGATGCTAAATAAAAATTTGCGTTTAGGATAATTAGGCTTTAACATCCAAAAATAAGTCTCCATATGCAAATTGTACTAGGAAAAGTTTAAGGGGCAAAATAGAAGGTTTCCAGGTACAATGGAATAGGTATAAAAAGAAAGTGGAATTGTAAAATTTTCCATCTAAATTCCTTTTTAGACATAGGAGTATAGATTCGAAAATTGGATTATCAAAATTTTTGGATGTTAAAAATTGTGTGCTAGGTTTTGGATGGTAGGGATTGGATGCAAAATTGGTTGAACCATACTCCTACTCGCGAAGTGTGGAAATTGTTGTATGAACATAGATTTCTAAAAACTTGCATACCTATAAGACTACCAGCATATTTAGGTTGTTTGCATCATTTTTCGAAATTTCTTTAAAAGATTGCATTCATATAAGAGGCACCGATTTTGAGATATTCTGCATACATGTTTTATCTTGTGATACACCATGCACTTATACACGTTTGCCCGCTGCAACGACCCGCCTTTTCGATTCTCAGAATCGACACAAATACATCCACGCTATTCATGTGTCGAACATCCAAATGCTAGAAAGGCAGTTTGTTAGGGTGAAAGAAAGAAAAGACCGAACAGAATCTCACAACGTGATGAGTAATATATAATATACCAATGATCTTTAAAAAAGAAAAATGACTTTAATATATATACTATCATCACAGTAAAACTAACCTATCATCGGCCTAGACAATTTTAACAACTTTTCCTTATAATTGCTGATAAATACTGATAATAACAAATGGTGTAAGATAAAATACAAAAATATGTCTGGGAGGATCCAGCTCGTATCCTGAAGCTCCAAAATGTCCAGCTAAATTTGGAAAATATGCTTGGGCTGACCCGAGCATTATAAAAAAATAACGTCTGGATCAGTCTGATAAACCAGCGTGAGAAACACAATAAAATGGATTTTTAATATTATAACACCTTTCAAAATAAAGGTATCTCCTAAGACCATGCCACATATATACATGGATGGGTTTTTACTGTATGATAACCGAACCATTTTATAGGAAATCTTGTGGTATTATAATAATGTCTAGGGTTTAAAATAAATATAATCATAGCCAAAATGGTTACACTAATTACATTCTAGCGTAATAGGTATACAACTAAGTCCGTAAAAGCACGTATTAAAGATTGGATTTCCATCAATGACAAGGCTACCTAGATACCGTCTGCCACAGTACATCTCTAGTCAATGTACCAAGGCCCTCGCATGGTCTCATTGCAAATCAGAGCCGGCCTGCCCCTTTAAAATGACAAACTGGATTACATCATTCCCCGGGCACCAAGGCTGCAAACCTATTGCCCCTAGCCCTACTCTTCCCATACGAACGCATAACAAATCCATAAATATTGATTCTAGATCAAGGAATAATGCTCCTAATGATAGCGAACCACATAGCTCTGAAGCATATCTCATGTTTTAGTCATTATCGAGTTGTGAGGCTTGTGAGGACGATTACCTTTTTCCTCTCTTAGCAAATACCCACTAGGAATCATAACACTGTCTTTCAAGTAATAATGCAATGCCAGCATTTATCCATACAAGTTGTTCAAGATATGAACAAACCAAAGACACTACTTTTACAACATCCATTTTAGAACTACCCTCAAGATTAGTAGCAAGTCGCCCTTGCACTTCAAAGAACTCCTTCTTCGATTCTATCATCTCAAACCAGTCTCGAACCTCTTTCAAAACGTAGAATGCGCATATGGTTTTGGAGTGGTTACAGTTTCAAGTCTAAGTACACTACCCCGCTTACCGGTCGCTCCAAAACCAAATCGATAGTTTCGGTAAACTAAACTCCAGTTCATTTGGAAATAATCAGATAATACATTAGTGCGAGATCACCTCCTAACGGTTTAAGTGGATGAATTTCCTTATCATTTGTCCTAGAAGAACAAAATGAGATTTATATGCAAAGTACAACATCATCGAAGATGACTGTGCTATATAACTCCCATGTTTCTCCTAGATATTTCTAGAGTTATATTTTGGCCAGGATTTGATAGTCGGTTGTTTAACTATCAAATAACAAATAATAAAACATAGATTTAATTCCATGTGGGATCCACTAAGCCTCTATTATTTAATCTTTCAATTAAATCTCTTTTAAATTATTTTTCAAAGATATTTTCACAAATCCCCTCATACTCCTTTCAATACTTGGAAAAACATTCATGTACTTATCTCACTGGTATAAGTATATTAATAGAACATTATACTTTCAATACTTGGAAAATATATCCATATATATATATATATATATATATCACAATGGCATAAGTATATTGACAAATCTTAAGGAAAATTTCCACTTTTTCCAAATTCACAGCTAAATGGGCCAACAACAAATATCATTTAAAACATTAACCCAAAGCATTTTCCTTTGGTATCGAGTATGGAAAGATGCTTCCATACCACCATAATTAAGAAGGATCATTTATCAAAATCAAACCTCATTCCTTTTATAAAATTTCCTTTTTATAAACCATTACATATTTACAAATCCTTTTTATAAACCTCTAAATCAATTTACAAAAATTCTCTTATAAATCTCTAGAATTATTTATAAAACTACTTTCTATTTGTAAAACTCTTTTCTAAATCTCCCTTTATTAACTCCTTTACAAAAATTCTTTATAAAAATCTTTATAAAAATCCTTTTATAAATCTTATATATTTAACAAAAATCTTCGTTATTTTTAAAATATCACTTATAAATTACCATTTATAAATCTCTCTTTTATTTATAAAATTCCATTTATAAATCTCTCTTACAAAATATCATTTATAAAACAATTTATTATTTATTAACACCTTTATTAAACTAATTAATTACCTTCAAACATCATAAATAAATAAATAATTTTCTTTAAAACATCATTACTAAAATAATTAATTAACTTCAAACATCATTAATAAATAATTAATTACCTTCAAAACATCATTAATAAAATAGTTCAAATCATTTATAATAACACTTAACCTCAAATGGTTATAAAATGGAAGTTAATTTAAATTTATAGCTTTTCAAATTCAGAAAGAGGCTCAGCGACCATAATGTTACTTAGTCAAGCTACCATTTATTTTAATTGAACTTTCCAAGTCATATTAATGGTATTTACATTAGCGAGCATATATGTAAATAAAATCAACAATTAACAATCGCTAGCTAATCTGTTGCATGTCAAATATTAATTTATCCACATATTAATTAACTGGCATATGAATAAATGTCCAAATTAGCATAATAGCATAACGGTGTTTTATTCTACCAAATGGATGTCATCAATAATCTATGCAATTAAATTATAGCAGAATAGTGTTTTATTCTACTAAATAGATATCCAAAATAATCTATTCCATTTAATATAGTAGAACAGTGTTTTTATTTAACCAAATAGATAACACCAATGAAGTATACTTAATTTAAATACGTTATTATTTAAACTAACGTAATTAAATTCAATCATTATTATAATATCACAAAATTATACTTCATCCAAACTATCAACAAGTCATACCATAGTGTTGTACTAGTTAATACGAGTATAATGTAAAAATCCACGGATAAATCAGATTTATAATGAAGGTGATATGTCTTTTTCTTTTTTCTTTTTTTAAAAGAAGTTAACCTACTTAGTTATATATATATATATGTATATATAATTTAAACAAACAATTTAAATATATTCTCACTTGAACAAATCAAGCCCGACCCAAACATCACTCTCCTACCCAAACCCACTTTCGACCCCAAACCCAACCCAAATGAATAGCTCTTCCCTCCAAACTTCAAATCGCACCCAGCTCCAGTAAATCCAAAAACACAGACCGCCTTGGTCATCTACTCAGCCACTATTGCCACCTACAACCACGGCCACCTTGGCCAATGCAACCGCCACATCCCCATGCTCCTCCTCGCCAAGCCTCAACCAACTCACTACTTTCATTCACCACCCCCATCCAAAAACCAGAACCCAAATTAACCCAACTTCAAAACCCAAAATGAGTTCGCCGCCGCCGCCATGGTCCAGCGGACCGTCTACAACCACCACCCACGCCTTTACCTTGTCCCAATGCTCCTCACAACACCGACAAGAGCTCCCCTTGTCCACTAGATCGTCAAAAATTAATTTATGATCGGAAATGTTACATCTCACCACCACTATCGATTCCGACCACTAAAAATCCTACGACCACCACCAAAAATCATGGTTCATCGATACGAACGCAACCATGTCTTCCATTCTCCATTTCATGATCGTTAAAAAATGATCAATATTCATCCACTACTACTTTTGATCAATTCCGATCATCTCGCTCGACGAAACGATCTGCCGTTATTTAAAAAAAACTAGAGATGAAAACAAACATCTTTCATATTGGTAGTTTTGTTTAATATCGAACAGTTATGGAGATATCGATTTTTGAATTAAGGAGGAGGCTTTGATTTCATTTATAGAACTTAGGAAAAAAAGAATAGAAGAAAGGAAAGAGGATAGAAATGAAATCGAACTAGTGAGTGAAGTCTTGTGATGATACAAATCCTTATAATCAAAATCATCACATAACTTAAAGCTTAAGCAAACCAAAATTTACAATTCACCATGTCATCCAAATCAAATCATAAAGCAAATCAAATTAATGGCTTAGTTGAAAATCTTGTTTATAGATTCGAATTTTAAAAAGTTTTAAAATGAAAGCTTTGCAATACTCCACTACACAATATCCCGTTCGCGTACGAACTGCGAATAACAGAATTAAAAATACGATCGTAGACTACAATGTGACACGATCACAAAACAATTATAAAATACATTGGTTATCCAATTCTATTAAATTTTAAAAATACCAACGTTTACCGTAAAATACGTCAAATGATAATCAAAATATTTTCCAAATTAAAATTATGAAAAAATCCCATAAAATCATTTAAAAATACATTATAAAAAATCAAGTTGTTTTATCAAAATTGATTTTCTAATTATTTATTAAATTCGAATCAAATTTGAATATTAAATAAATTAAATATTCCCATTTGAAACGTTAAAATTTCTAAGTCGTTACATTCTTTCTCCCTTAAAAGGATTTCGTACTCGAAGTTCCATCATTATCAAACCCAAAAAGAAATTAGCTCATATAAGTATTTAACATTTTTCATAAGCCCATTCGACGTATATAGATCATCTATATTCAATATCTGGTTCGATCACTTACTCGAATACATAAACCTCTCTTTCGAACTAGTATTACTCTTCCGATTACCTAGTGCAGACTCCGATCAGGCTCCTAGATTAGGAACTCCGTTCTTCTTACATAGTCATATACTATGATAGAAAACATCGGTAACGTACCAAGAACCCTCACCAAGTGTTCTCTATCAAGAATCGAGTGATAGATCCTTATTTGGGTCGGTGTGAATCACCTCAATGTCATGTACTTGAATCTTGGATCAAGAACCATGCGAAGAAATGATCTACATACAACTTATGTACTTATACTTATTGGTTCTTACTTACCAATTTCGTTTTACTTTTAAAAAAATCATTTACGAAAACATTTCATAAAAGCCTAAGTTAAGTTTTAACTTGTGTAATACCCCACCATCTTCTAAGAGTATATATACAATATCATGTTTGGTTTTCTTAACCAAGATGTTCAACAAATTTAAAACCTATTTTAATTTACTCTCTTCTCAAATTTATAAGCTACAAAAACTTATTTTCTTATATTTTCCCAAAAATCACAGCTTTAACTTCTCAATTAATTCGGTAGTTTTCGTCTGTCCAAAATCGTCGAAAATTCTATTTCATTTTAACAAATGAAAACTACCAAACAACTTAACACAACAAGATGCACAACCATCCTATCCTAGTGTGTATGATACATGAGTCCACATAATAACGTAACAGAAACTCTAGAACAAAACACCTGGGTTTTATTTAAAAATATTTTGAAATAATAACAATATACGTTCCTTTTGTATATAAAATCTGCTTTTGGAATTTAAAATAAAATTTGGTCTACCAAAAAACTCTATAGAAAATTACTATGGTAGCGTTCTCCTACATAGAAACTCTAAAATAAACACCAATGATGCTGCATTCATCACCATAATTATTTTCTAGTGATAAAGTGAGTTTAGTGCTTTCTATTTCTTTTAAAATCCATTTTAAAATATTTCTATTCATAAATACTATCAAATAACACTATTATTATTTTTCTCAATATTTTGAAAATAAAATTTCAAAATTACACGGATTTACGTTCTCAAATTCTCAATTAAATCCTTTACTTATAAACCATATTTATAAACCATACTCGTATAATGTCACTTCAGAAATGTGTATCTTTGTTTAGATTATAATAAAAATTTTTTATCAAAATTAAACTTTAACCCAATCATTATCACTAAACGCCTTATAGTAAAACTATGAAACTTATTTCACAACGTGTTCGTTTCAATGTTTCCACAATTACTATCTACCCAGCCCATGCAGTGGAAAGGTAAGACTGCTCATAAACTGGTCGAGCATAACAAATCAAACAATAAATGATAACAATTAAATACTATCATTTCCTAACAAATAAACATTTCCTAAATAACTATATCATTTTCTGAAAATTATTCCTTTATATATAAAATATAATTATAGGTAAAGTTATTTTATTAACCAATTTCAAAACAATACCATGTCGATTTATCTTGTTTAAGTATTTAGAAATCTCTATCGATAACGTTGGTCAGGCGCATCGAGCAGAATTCATAAGCTACTCGACAGACCAATCAATATAATATAAAACAAATTTTATAGCACAAATAAATACGCTCTTATATATATACACACTCCAACTCATTCTAGGGTGTCACATACTCTATCTCTAATGAGTTTAACCTACCAAAGTCTAGGTGTTCGCTTAACCTAAGCTCTGATACCACGATGTAACTCAACTCCCTATTGGTCGAGTAGGTAAACTACCATGAATACAACCCGCATTTTCGATCCTCAGAAGTAGACACTAATACATCCCCGGTATTCACGTGCTGAATATTCAAATGCTAAAAAGATAGATTGTTAGCGTGAAAGAAAGAAAAGACAGAACAAAATCTCATAACGTGACGAGTAATATATAATATACCAATGATCTTTACAAAAGAAAACTGAACTTTAATATACATACTATCATCAGAGTAAAACTAACCTATCATCATCCTGGACATTTACAACAACCCATCCTTACAATTATTGGTAAATACAGACAATAACAAACAGCAGAAGATAAAATACAGAAATATGTCTTAGAAGGTCCAGTTTGTCACCTAAAGCTCCAAAGTGTCCAGCTAAGTCTGGAAAATATGCTCGGGCTGACCCAAGCATTATAAGTAAATAACGCCTGGATCATTTTGGTAAACCAGCGTGAGAAACACAATCAAAAAGATTTTTAATATTATAAAACCTTTCAAAATAAAGGTATCTCGTAAGACCATGCTGCACATAAACATGGATGGGTTCTACCTTACGATAATCAAACCATTTTGTAGGGAATCTTATGATATTATAATGATGTCTAGGATTTAAAATAAATATTAATCATAGCCGAAATGGTTACATTAATTACATTCTAGCATAATAGTTATATAACTAAGTCTGTAAAGGCATGTATTGGAGATTGGATTTTCATCAATGACAAGGCTACTGGGGTACTGCCTGCCATAGTACATCTCTAGACAATGTACCAAGGGCCTCGCATGGACCCTTTGGAATCACCCTCAAGATTAGTAGCAAGTAGCCCTTGCACTTCAAAGAATTATGTCTTTGATTCCATCATCTCGAATCGATCTCGAACCTCTTTCAAAGTGTAGAACCCACATATGGTTTTGTAGTGGTTACAATTTTGAGTCATCTCATATAAGTAGACTCCCCCGCTTACCGTTCGCTCCAAAACCAAATCGATTGTTCTGATTAACTCAACTCTGGTTCTTTTGGAAATAATCAGACAATACATATGTGCGAAGATCACCTCCTCACCATTTAAGTAGACGGATTTTCTTAGCATTTGTCCTAAAAGAACAAAACGAGATTTATATGCACAATACAATATCATCGAAGATGACTGTGCCATATAAATCTCGTGCTTCTCGTAGATATTTCCATATTTATATTTTAGCCAAGATTTGATAGTCGGTTATTTAACTATCAAATAACAAACAATCAACATAGATTCAATTCCATGTGAGATTGACTAAGCCTCTATTAATTAATCTTTCATCAATTAAATCTCTTTTAAATTATTGATTCAAAATACCTTCACAAAAGATATTTTCACAAATCCCCTTATACTCCTTTCAGTACATGGAAAAACATTCATATACTTATCTCTCCAGTATAAGTATATTAATAGAACATTATACTTTTAATACTTAGAAAATATATCCATATACTTATCCCAATGGGATAAGTATATTAACAAATCTAGAAAGTTTCCTCTTTTTCAAAAATCATAGTAGTATAGGCCAACAACAAATATCATTTAAAACATTACTTCCCTTAAACTCAAACCATTTTCCTTCGGTGCTAAGTATAGAAAGAATGCTTCCCCACCACCATAACTACGAAGGATTATTTATCAAAATAAAATCTCATTCCTTTTATAAAATTCCCTTTTTATAAACCCATTCCATGTTTATAAATCAATTTTATAAACCTTTAAATCAATTTATAAAACTTCTTTTACAAATCTCTAAAATTATTTATAAAACTCTTTTCTATTTATAAAACTCTTTTCTAAATCTCCCTTTATAAACTTATTAATAAAAATCCTTTATAAAATCATTTATAAAAATCCTTTTATAAATCCAAGCCCACTTTTATAAATCTAACACATTCAACACAAATCTTTGTTATTTTTAAAATATCACTTATAAATCCATTCTTATATTTGTAAATTACCATTTATATATCTCTCTTTTATTTATTAAATACCATTTACGAATCTCTCTTACAAATATCATTTATAAAACAATTTATTATTTATAAACACCTTTATTAAATTAATTAATTGCCTTCAAACATCATAAATAAATAATTAATTATCTTTAAAACATCATTACTAAAATAATTATTTAACTTCAAACAAATTAATAAATAATTGATTAACTTTAAAACATCATCAGTAAAATAATTTATAATTATATAAATACTCAACCTCAATTTGTTATAAAATGGAAGTTAATTTAAATGCATAGCTTTTCAAATTTGGAAAGAGGCTCAGCGACCACAATGGTACTTAGTCAAGCTGCCATTTATTTTAATTCAACTTTTCAGGTCATATTACTGGTATTTACATAAGCAAGCATATATATTAATAAAATCAATGATTAACATCACTACCTAATTCACTGCTTATCCAATATTAAGTAATCTACATATTAATTAACTAACATAAGAATAAATGTCGAAATTTATATAATAGCATAACAGTGTTTTATTATGCCAAATGGATGCCATCAATAATCTATTCAATTAAATTATAGCAGAACGATGTTTTATTCTGCTAAATAGATGTCCAAAATAATATATTCCATTTATGATATAGCAGAAGGTGTTTTATTTAGCCAAATAGATAACAACAATAAACTAACATAATTAAATTCTATCACCATTATGATATCATAAAGTTATACTTCATCCAAACAATCAATAATTCATACAATAGTGTTGTACTCGTTAATACGAATCTATTGCAAAAATCCATGGGTAAATGGATTTATAATGAAGGAGATATGTCTTTTTATTGTTTTCTTTTAAAAATAAAGTTAACCTACTTAGTTATATATATATGTATGTATGTATGTATAATGTAAACAAACAATTTAAATATATTATCACCCACACAAACCAAGCCCGGCCCAAACATCACTCTCCTACCCTAAACAACCTTCAACCCCAAACCCAAGCCAAATGAACAGCTCTTCCCTCCAAATTTCAAAATCGCATCCAGCTTCAGTAAGTCCAAAAACACAGACTGCCTCAGTCATCCACTCAGCCACCATCGCCTCACCACCTACAGCCATCGTCCTCTTGGCCAATGCAACCGCCACATCCCTATGTTCCTCCCCTTCCAGCATCAACAAACCCGTTGCTTCCATTCGCCGGCCCCATCCAAAGCCCCAAACCCAAATAAACCCAGCTTCAAAACTCTAAACGAGTTCACCGCCGCCACCATGATCCATCGGACCCTCTACGACCACCACCCATGCCTCTGCCTTGTCCCAACACTCCTCCCAGCACCGACCAGAGCTCCCCTCGTCCACTAGATCGTTAGAAATTAATTTATGATCAGAAATGGTTCATCTCACCACCACAATCAATTTCGACCACTAAAAATCATGCGACCACCACCAAAATTCATGGTTCGTCGATATGAACGCAACCATGTCTTCCATTCTCTATTTTTTGATCGTCAAAAAACGATCAATATTCATCCACTATTGTTTTCAACCAATTCCGACAACCTCGCTTAATGAAACGACGAGTGGTTTTTCAAAAACTAGAGATGAATACAAACATCTTTCATGTTGGAAGTTTTGTTTAATATCGGATGGTTGTGAAGATATGGATTTTTGAATTAAGGAGGAGGCATTGTTTTCATTTATGGAACTTAGGAAACAAAGAAAAGAAGAAAAGAAAGAGGATAGAAGTGAAAATGAACTAAGTGATTGAAGTGTTGTGATGATATGCACCTTTATAATAATAATCATCACATAACTTAAAGCTCAAGCAAACCAAAATTTACAATTCACCATCTCATCCAAATCAAATCACAAAGAAAATCACATTAATGGTTTGGTTGAAAATCTTGTATTTAGATTTGGATTTTTAAAAAGTTTTGAAAAGAAAACTTTACAGCACTCCATTATACAATATCCCGATCATGTATGAATTGCGAACAACAGAAATAAAAATACGATCGCGCACTACAATGTGACACAATCACAAAACAATTATAAAATACACTGGTTATCAAATTCTGTTAAATTTAAAAAATAGCAACGTTTACTGTAAAACACGTCAAACGATAATTTAAGTATTTTCCAAACTAAAATTATGGGAAAATCCCATAAAATAAATTAAAAATACGTTACTAAAAATCAAGTCATTTTATCAAATTGATTTTCTTATTATTTATTAAATTCGAATATTTAAATAAACTAAATATTCCTATTTTGAAAAAATAAAATTCCAAGTCGTTACAGCTGCAAAATTAGTGTATATTAATAGGTTTGATAGCTTAGATTGGTTGTTTGCTGTATTACATGATTCAATCCTTGGAGAATTTCGAGACGAATTTTTTTAAGGAGGGAAGTGTAAAACCGCGTAAAATTAATGATAATTAAGAAATAATTAATAAGTCTCCAAAAATGGAATTTGGTCGAACATTGGAATTTGGTCACGAAACTTGCACTATTGTGTTCATGGCGATTTTCTAAGCAACTTTCCTATTTGGAATTTCGCGATCGGAGCTCAAATGAAAAAATTATCAGCGTTTGAAGTTTCTCAAGAAAAAATAATCAAAAAACAAAAATGGAAATAACTAACATTAAATATAAGACTTCAACGGTCGACCCTTCCTTGGGCCATCGATTGCTGGCGGTCGACCGCTTATAAGGGAGCGGTCGACTGGCTCAAACGTAGCGGCTGGAGTTTGAACCTTAGCCAATGACCCGGGTATAATTATTTTAATCAAATGGTTATGATTGATTCGTGCCCATATAAATAAAGGCCTAACCCCTCACTTCTCTTCTCATATTTTCTTAACTAAGTAGCGAAGCTATTCTATTTTCTCTTCTCCACTACTTTTAAAAATTATAAAATATTATTCATAAATATATAATCGGAGAAGGGTAGAAAGTAAAACAGAAGAAGAGAATGAGTGAATCAATACTCGTAGAAAAGGTAATTTTTATATTATAAATCTATATTTTCCTTAACCTCAAATCTCTTCTTCGATTAATTCTAATAGTATGTATATGCTTTGTCACTACACCAAATAAGTAAATTAGAAACATATGATATATTTTACTTGAAACGCTTTTTTTGCTTCTAGGTATGAAATAGTTATCTAATATTTCTATATCTACCTAAGTATTTCCATTATTTTTTTATCATTTTTAAATATTTAATTTTATGTGAAAAAGGTAAATCCTTGTCAAAGCGCTTATTTTTCATAAATCAAGTCGCGTTCCCAAAACCCAAAATTAAATACCATACCCAAATCCCAAATCAGGCTACGTTCTTTTTTCCCGAAACCTAAACCTTCTACGGTTTTACCAGATCCCTCCATTCCAGCTACGTAATACGTACGATACCTCTAGATGAGTTCCTCAAATCCAAATGAATTATGGGGAAAATGACTAGTATCATTGTCGATTGACCAGAAGAGTGAAAATTACAAAGAAGGTTAGCGTCTCCCATTCAATTATATATAACTTTAGATTTTAACCTCTGATTATGTTATGCTTAGACAATTCAACAAACACTTAATGGGCACTCAACTGAAGATGGCATTTCATCAAACACTTGTGAAAAGAAGCCTCCCCATACACCTCGGTTAGCTGGAACCAAAGGAACTGATGCTGAAGGAATAAGAGGGGATACATATGCAAGTTTATACTGACTGAGGCATGAAACAACGAAGAGAAAGCTGAATTAAAGACTATGCATGTCGTGCATGTGCATACATACATGCACAACTTATTTTCTTGGCAAACTATCTTTTGTAATTTGCAAGTGCAGCAATGTAAATCAAAAAATGATTAAGAGTGTTAGCCAAAACTACTGTAATGGCTAGTTTGAAATAGTCTACTTAATTAGCATTATAAATAGAAAGCCATGTAATAAAGGAGAGAAATATAATAAAAATAATAAGTTTCTTACTCCTGCAATTGTTCTTACTACTGTTCATTTTTCACCTTTGTTGTTCATTCTATTATTCAATAACTAAAATCCTTCACCACCTTCTTCTATTGATTCTAATTCCTGCTGTCATCTTCTCCTTCTCATTTATATTATATCTAACTGCACTCTGATCATTCCTGCACCTAAACACATCATTGTTCATTCCATCATGACACACAACAGATCTCAATATCCAAAGAGCAAAGATCATAACAGATTGTTTAGCATGTACGGTCATATTTTTTTTTGATTTTTCATTGATGATGAATTGGTATATTTAGCTTTAATTTTGTGATTATGTGTTTGATTTATCATGTATAATTAATATATTTTGTTTACTGCATGGAATGGTATATTTATTTATATGCCATTCAAATACTTAGGTGGGTTCCAATAAACGTACCGGTTTGTTTGTTAACCTAATAAATACATGAATCATCACTGAATTTGATATCATGGGTAGATTATGATATGTAGCTGCATATTTTTTGCACCGCTAAAATTACTCAGTATATAATGTAGGTAAAAATGTTTGAAGCAAGACATGATTTGTATCCCTAGTATATGATGTAGTCTAATAAATAGCATGTCTATATTGATCCTGCTAAACATCATAAAATGTAAGATAGGAAACTTATTGTTTTCACTTTCACAAACCCTTTACCATATGTTAACGGTTAGTATATTATCTTTAATGTTTATTAACTTTAATTGAATTACTCATAATAATCCAAGATATTATGTGAAATAATGCATTAGCTAGATGAAAAGATGTAGATTCTTGAAGCAAAAGTATGAAGAAATCGAGAGAGAAGAAATAACTAGCTTAGTTTGATAGTTATTGTGTTTGGCTTTTAAAGAGAGATAAAGAGGTTGTGACGTCAACTATAAATTCAATATTTATACCTATTTAATTATTTATTCATTTTGATGAAGTGTATTTTTTAGTGTTGGAAGCAAGGGAAAATCAATTAGAACCATTGAATGATAAAATGCAGTTTGATTTGAATACAAGCTAAAGCTTATGCCCCTTTTATAAATAAAAATTGCACAAGTTATAATCTTACAAATTTGTAAAATAATGACCACATATTCACATTTGTTTTTGCTAGGGGTCGTCTGAATATTGAACTTATTGTTATTACCTTTAATGTTTTGGTTGTTAACCATCGAATAGACTAGTATGGTGATAATTAATAAAAGCTTCCCTTTTCAGATACATATTATCATAGTTGTCAACTGATTGTACAAATGTTGGACAAATCATGGATGACTCAAAGGGGAAATTCAATGTATATAGAAGGGGTTAATCAATTTGTCAATTTTGTTAAAGAACATGCAAATGGTGACGTATTATTTCCTTGTCCTTGTGATCGTTGTAAAAATTCCAAAGGACAAACATATCTTGAATTCATTAGCTTTCATTTGTTAAAACATGGTATTGATAAGTGTTATGTGGTATGGGATCATCATGGAGAAAAAGTGAACGAATTTAACAAAAACAATCCTAACATAATAGTGGATGGCCCAAGTAACAATGTTAAATATACTAGGATAGAGGAACTTGTCAATGATGTATACAATATGCATACTGGAGAAGCTGATCATACTTTAGATGATTTAACAAAGATAAGTCCAACGTTTGTGGTTTGAGGTATTAAGTAGCTATTATAGGGTCCACCTCTCCTATAAAGAAGTATTAAGTGACCTGGTGAGATTCCGTGCAATGTCATCTAGATAGAATTGGAGAGGAGTCCGCCTCGGGATATGTAGTAAATGACGAGGACTTGCCTAAAATGAGGTGTTAAATGGTCAGAGTCTGTTTAGTTCCTATTGAAAAGGTAGTAAATGGTTTGGGTACCGTCTCATACGTTGTTAAGACATCATTAATGGTAGTTTCATGGAATAGGGAAGGGCCTTAGGCCTACAGTTGAATGTAAGTTGTAGAGTTGAGTGCGTTAGTAATATGGCAATTATTATAAAGCTTTATCTTGGTATCATCGGTCTCTGGTGTTAGGACCGATTGACTAGAGGTTATATTGTGGAGGGCCCGCTTTGGGGATTGAGATATTAAGTAGCCATTATGGGGTCTGCCTCCTCCCTATTTAAGAAGTATTAAGTGACCGGTGTTTTGGGTAGTGAAATATTTAGATGTAAATGAATATAGGTACATATACATAATGATATCTTGGGGAAGGTTAGGTTAGTCATATCGTACATCATATAAGATTTACCGCATTAGCTGTAAATAATAGACATAACACTTAAATGGAAACTAAACGGCATAAATTAATGGTATGTGAAAAGCATGTAATTTTCCAATCACTAGAACGTTGTTCTGACTCCCTCTTCATAACAACTCATATGTTAGGTTTAGAAGGACTAGATACTGGAGCAAGAAGGGAATTGCAGATGATTAAATCTTCTTATTCATGCTCGGCACTGACAAGAGAATTAAATATCCTAAGAATGATATTCCGAAATAGCAACCTTAGTCAGTTCGTATGTTCTATATATTTTTTAATTCCACTATGAGTTTATATTATCGCACTCTTATATACTTGTGTTTATTACAGGTTACCAAAACCAACAATATATACGCTAATTGACTTGTGCTTTGATTTAGATAAATTTCGAGCCCATTAAGGTGCGGGTTGTTACAGTTATAGATTTATTTATTTGCTTATTTTGACAAATTTGTATACGCATTTGTTGTCCATCTTTAATTTGTATATGTATAGATCTGAAGTTTTTGAATTTGTTGATTTGAATTGGATTTGAAAATAATAATAATGGTTTTGATTGTTGATTCTTATTGTTTCTTTTTTGTTGATCTTGGTGTTATTTTAGATCCGAATATAATAAATAATTAATTATTATATATTTTTATTTATATATTTAAATGTCAATGGTGATTTCATTATTTCATAATTAGTTTTCTGTTTCAAAATATATATGTATGTATATGTATTTGTATTAAAAATAAGTTGAAAACTATTTTACAGTGAATGTTTTAAAATTACATTTTTGTACACATACACATAGATATATTGATATTAATGGAGATATGATTTTAATGTAGAAATTATTTTGTATCAACATTCTAATTTTGTTTAATAAGTTTCACTTTTTTATTGCTTATAAAATATCTACATTTTAGCTTACTTTAAATATTAACATATAAACATAGGTTATACGTGGATTTAAAGATTAAGATATGTTTCAGATTATTTTAATAAATAAAAATCATTACATGTTTTGGAAATAAATCTTGAATTCAAAGTAGTGGACTTTGTAATGACCCGTAAATTCAGTCAAACTTTAAAAAGAAGTATTATTTGAATTTTGAAATTAAATATTTTAAATCTTGAATAAGTTTGAATTTTAAATATTTTTTTTGGAATATTGAGTAATTTTTTTTCCAAATTTAATAAAATAGAAAATTTTCTGAAATTTCAAATTTGGGTCAAACTTAGTCAAAGTTTGACTTTTGGTTGAAAAATTTAAATTTGAATTTTTAAATTTTATTCTTTTTATATGATACTAGACTGAATTCTAATCCCCTCTCCACTTTCCATTTCGTCAAAATCAAATTCATATTGCTCTAAAAGTATAAATTACTGTGAAAAAATGACATGAATTTGCTGTGTATATTTATGTTTTATTTGGCTAAGTGTTGTTGGGTTTGTTTAGTCTAATGGGCCTTGGTAAACCAAGAGACTCTAGTGATCCTAAGAGTCATGTGACCATTCCTTTTCCCACCTATTGACCTACTCTATATCTGACTAAACCATACATAAATTTCTCATTTGAGAAACTTTCTGCGTATTCTTCCTTTTTCTTCTTCCCCAAATCTACATAGAACTCCAAACTAAAAAAAATTAACTGTTTTAATAACGTAATTAGTTGAAATTTTGTGAAATTTTAAACGACAAAATTTTTAAATAAAAATTTTATATTTGGAATGCGTCTAATTAATCATAGCAACTGGTAAATTTTCATCAGATAATTTGGAAGTTTATTTTCTAGTGTAATTTTATTCCAATTTATATCAGTTAAAATTGATGATAATAAAATGTTTTCCAAACCTAAATATTTTTACATAGAAAAATTCTAATTCATCTTCTGAATAAGACTTCATTTCTCGTTTTTCCAAATTCAGACTTCTTTAGCTCCGTCGATCTTATTTTTCTGCGTTTTGCTGCATTTTCCGCTAGTAGAAAATTCGAATTTTTATAATTCAATCATACCACTGATATCTGTATACCGTTTTTATCGTCTCGTCGTGCTGATCTCTACGGTATGATCATTCCTATGTTTCGGGGTTCCGGTACGTGGCAGAACCCGCGAAACGATTTACCGTATCGGTACGTTTCTGAGATCTTTTGGGTTCTGGTGCCTTTTGATTATCCATGGTATTAACCAACAGCCATCAGTAATTATTATTTACAGCTTTTGAACTTTTCTATTCCCAATGTTTGATTTGTAATTCTGGTTATCTTATATGCTTTGCTCTTCCCTTGTTATTCGGTTCTGAGAAAAAATATGATATATTTGTTTGCATTCGTTTTCGGGAACTGTTCACATTACTCCATTTCCTCCCTCATCCACGTCTTTCCTTTTCATTCCCAAAACTGTTGTAATCAAAACCGAATACACTCCTGCATCTTCCCCACACTTTCCAACTTCCTACCTAGAAAACAAACTCAAGCAAACCCATCTCATGAAACCATCTCTGCCTGAAACACCACCCACAGCCGACACCAACACCACCCCGATCTGGCCAAAGCCCCTCACCATTCCCTCCGCCGGGAGTCGAACAACCACACGGTAATACAAGGCTGAACCATTTCATCCACCTTCCAAAAACCCCTAGCTTATCCCTTCAAATTGCCTTTGCCGTGAGCCTTGCCATAGCCTAACCATGGCCGAAGCCCAAGCCTCCATGCAAGCTTCCTTGCCACTTCACTCCTTTTTCTCTACCCACGAACGAGCCATCAGCCGTATTCTCCCAATGCTTCTTCCCCTCAAGTCGAGCTCAGGTGCTATGGCAGCCGTACCTCTTTCATTGTTTAGCCTTGCCTGCAACTTCTCTTGTTCTTATTTGTAAAGGTATTTATATATTTTATATGTTGCGGTATGTAAGTGTTTACTATATATTTTTATTTTAAAGGAAGTTATACATTTACATCAGTCATATATACATGGTTAAATAAGATATCTAAATCAAATCCGTAGTTCATGTATAATATAATCTATTGTTTATATTTATTTATTTAGGTTGTATATAGCTGTTGTGCGCATAGTATACCTACTGTGGTTAAAGTTATGTGTCGAGTCTTTATATATAAGCTTTATATTCTTATATTCTATATGTGTTGTATGATTTTATATAAGTTATATAGTAATATTAAGTTATTTGCACATGTATATTTTATTGTATATATATTAAGTTTTTAAAAAATATAAGTTTATATTAGTTTGGGTATTACCTGTTGAGTTATATAGGGCCAGTGAGTATACATATGTATATATTTATACGTGATATATATATTTGTTAGTTATGTCTTAAGTTATATGTTAGTTATAATACATTCTGGTTTGCAGTATTCCTAATATTTTAAAATGGAAAAAAATATTTTTGGAAAACTTGCAATATAATCACGTTTGTATATTTTCTATTTAAGTTTATATAACTTTATATATATATATAATATAAAATTTTGTTCGCATATGTCTGTATGAGTATTATGCAAAATTGGTTGGTTGTGTAGATAAGCTTTACAGGTTATATTTGAGGTATATATAAGTTACCGTAATATATATATAAGTACAGCATTTTCCAATCTAAGTCTACAGTTTTTTTTACAGAGTATATATATAGCCGCTTTTTGGTATGAGTGTATACTTGTTGTATATCAGATCGTTTGTTTAAAATACATAGGTTATATTAGTATATATAAAGTGAATTTGGTCAAGGGTAATTTGCTGTTGTCTATATGTATATATATTGATATTGACTTTTATAATATATATATTGCTTTTGAAATATAGTATGTAGGTCAGTTTAAATTTGTCTATATATATTAGTATATTTATAAGTATATATATATATAGTTATATGCATATAAGTTTACATGAGTTTGGGTTCTAAAACATATATATAGATTTATTTTATAGATGAAAAGCTAAAATATTGATTTGAAATTTACACATATATAAATATATCTTATTTTAAATGTATATAAAAAAATTGGTTTTAAAGAAAAATTATAACGTATATTTTGTTTCAGTTACATCATGATGATTCTAATTCGTTTTATCACTTTTTATTATCAGCTTGTCCATCGAACTCGAGTCCATCGTGCTTTGCTTCAAAATTTGTGCTCAGATCTGTAACTCATCCCATTGTCTTTTCTATATAGCCTCTGTAACGACCCCAAATTTTATATATATTTAAATTAATAATTAATTGTATTTTTGAATAGACATAGTAAAATAAATTGATAATTTATTGAATTTTTGAATAAAATTTGTGAAATAAAATGGTAAATAGATTGCGAGTTTCCCCGAGACGAATAAATTTGTGTTAAATCAATTAAATTTAAATATTATATATATATGTGAATATATATATATATATGTATATGTGATATATGAGTCAATTTGAATTGGGTTTTGGAAATATAATGAATGAATGCAAATGTAAGAAAAATAAAATATAATAAAAGAAAGATAAAATAAAGAAAAGAAATAGAAGTTTACATATATTATAAAATAATGAGACAAGGCAAAATAAAATTTAATAACATTATAAAGTAATAAAATAAATAAAAGGAAAGAAAACAAAAATATGAGTAAATATGAAACCAAAGTACACAACCATATTCTATCAGCCGAAATGAGATCATTTCATTTCAATAAACAAAGATAAAAATCTTTAGTCAAAGCAAGCTTAATTAATGCCATGTCCTATAGCCACCAAAGCAAGATGTATATCAGCCTCCACAAAGAAAAAATCTCTGATGTTGTACAAACCAAATAATATCAACTTGTACAAAAATAATATATCTCCCTGTACGAGTAATTTATCACCCAGTAAACTTTTCCATCATCTTATTTCTAGTTCGTTCCATTCTTAGCTAAGTAAAACTGAGAAAATATCATTCAAAACTCAAACAACAATTCAACTAAAACAACAATACCAATCAGAGAATGGAAGAAAGGTTTCAGCTTGCAAATTTTCTCAAGCCTGATTCAAAAGCAAACTCTGTTCTTCTTCCAAAAAGCACTGTGAGCAAACTTCTAAACCTAAAGGCTTGAATCTGTTTACATTTTGATGATGCTTGAAATGAAGTTGTTTGACATGTTTGCATGATTTATCTTAGCTGGATATATGCTTCAAATTGCTCTGCTTAAATGTATATATATCTGTATAAATATATATACAAACTGTCTCTGTTACTTCCATGGGCTTGAACTACCGTAAAAATCTAAATCTCCTCATACGATCAGAATTGGGTTTTGATCCTTGAATGAAATATGGTTACAACAACATAGTATCAATTCAAAAAAAAATTTCAAGAGTTTTAATTTAATGGTTAATCCATAATTTAGAAAAAATACAGTGATGATCTGAATATAGTTTGAAACCAATCATTTTAATTTTATGATTCGATTCCATAACCAGATTTGTAATAGAATAAGATGAATTTAGGGACCAGAATCAAAATTTTTATTTTAGTATCCTCTGAGAAAATCAAAGTTGAATAAATTTTGGTTTATCACCGATATCTGACGATCGGGAAAGCTTTGGAAGATGGATCTTGGTCTGGAGGAAGTTGGCGGCAAGGGGGTCTCGGGAAAAATGGTCTCACATTTTTTCGATGGCCGTAGAGGTCAGGGGATGGTCATCTAGGGTTCGCGGTGTAATTTTGGGTCAGGGTCTTTGTGCGTTGAGATCGGTGGCGATCGACCACCGGAGTGAATCGCGAGGAGGGGGTTGGGTTCGCCGGAGAGTGGAGCGACTTTGGGAAGGACGGTGGAGGTTCCAGTGATCGGAGATGGTGGCCAGTACCATTTTTCGATCGATGGTAGCATTTCAGGTGGGTTCGAATTGCGAAATTTTGATTGGTCGGAGGCAGCGTCGAGGCGGATGGTCGAGGGGGTAGGCGAGGTCATCTCGGTTCTGTCCATGGTCGGAGAGTTGATCGGTGGTGATCTGGATCGTGTGCACCGTGCACACGTGTGCATCGAACTGGAAGAGGGAAGAAGGTTTGGGGAAGAAGTGTTTTGCCATGTCATGCATGTTGTTTTCTCGAAGTTCTTGCGTGGGTTTCTCGGAGGAATGGAGGATGGGGTTCGTGTTTTGGGCGCTGAGGAATTCTTGCTCGGGTCTTTCAAGTTGATACTCGAAGCATTGGAGGAGGCGACTCGAAGCATGGGATACAAGGCTCGGGTCGAGTTTGTTACAGTGTTTGAACCTATTTCTGTTTTCAGAGTTTAAAACCAAATTTAAAATTTTAAAACTGAGTTTAAAAATCAAAAAATATAACAGGTTTTAAAGTTATAAAGAAAACTTTGTCCAGCTTTTAAAAGCAAATGCAAGTGTAAAGCAAATTTGTTAAACCAAGTTCCAAAGTAAATTGAACAAGTTTTTAAATAAAGGTATCGATCAAGTTTTATAAAACAAGCTAATTCAGTATTTGGAGTCCATTCATCGGAGTTGCTTATCCTGGAATTGTGGATTCATTCTTGTCTGAAGATCATTTTGGAGTTATCACTTCTATTGATATTGTTCCGCTGCTGATGTTATCTTTTCTTTCCGCTGCTATTTCTTGTATCTCTGATATTGTTGTATCATATTGATATCATTGTTGTATATCATACTGGATATTGTATTCATTGGATTTGTATATGATATCGTCTATTTCTTCTTTTCCGCTGTGTTGTTATACTTAATGGTGTTATAAGCTCCGGAGAACCAGATTTGGCGTTTGAATCTACGGCATTTTGAGTACAAGTGAAGTACGGGTGCCGATTTTCGAAGGTCGACTTTTGATTCTTTACAACGTGGTATCAGAGCTGAGGGTTAAAACTTTAGCTCAAGAGTATAACACATTAAGTAGCTCATTAGAGATAGGGTGAAGTATACCCTAGAATGAGTAATTCCTCAGATATCTATCCGTACGCCTCAGTAAATTCTCTTACTATCCACTGATAGTAAGTATGAGTGCAAGAAGAGGATGAGATAGGGGATAGGGGGATACCACTATGAAATGGTCAATAACCTGTAACAATAGTGGAAGCAAATCTTTTCTCTATCAATCTCTTTTGTTCAACATTTCTTTTCAATTCTTCGATAATTCCTGGTAGATCCAGGAAGGAGATTCGATATATTAATATGGGACATAAACTCCGGATAAGCCAAAATTGTTTGTTGGATGAATTGGTTGCTTTGATTGCTATGGTTGATAGGTATACCTTAGATTCTAAACTAAAAGTTTTGAAATTGTATCCATATATCTATCTATTCTTTGGGTCCGGATATATTCTACGAATGGTTAGTTATCCCTTCGAACTGACCGATGCCATTGTATATTTCGTAGATCTGGATAACCCGAGTATTCGTGAATTGTTAAACAGATTCGTTCTTGTATCTGTTATTGATATTCTGATTTGGTAAGCCAAATGCAGAATAAACGTTCAGTTTGATTTGATGAAACATTCTTCATCTATCTTTGTGTCTCCCTGGCAATTTCGAGGACGAAATTCTTTTAAGGGGGGAAGTCTGTAACGACCCCAAATTTTATATATATTTAAATTAATAATTAATTGTATTTTTGAATAGACATAGTAAAATAAATTGATAATTTATTGAATTTTTGAATAAAATTTGTGAAATAAAACGGTAATTAGATTGCGAGTTTCCCCGAGACGAATAAATTTGTGTTAAATCAATTAAATATAAATATTATATATATATATGTGAATATATATATGTATATGTGATATATGAGTCAATTTGAATTGGGTTTTGGAAATATAATGAATGAATGCAAATGTAAGAAAAATAAAATATAATAAAAGAAAGATAAAATAAAGAAAAGAAATAGAAGTTTACATATATTATAAAATAATGAGACAAGGCAAAATAAAATTTAATAACATTATAAAGTAATAAAATAAATAAAAGGAAAGAAAACAAAAATATGAGTAAATATGAAACCAAAGTACACAACCATATTCTATCAGCCGAAATGAGATCATTTCATTTCAATAAACAAAGATAAAAATCTTTAGTCAAAGCAAGCTTAATTAATGCCATGTCCTATAGCCACCAAAGCAAGATGTATATCAGCCTCCACAAAGAAAAAATCTCTGATGTTGTACAAACCAAATAATATCAACTTGTACAAAAATAATATATCTCCCTGTACAAGTAATTTATCACCCAGTAAACTTTTCCATCATCTTATTTCCAGTTCGTTCCATTCTTAGCTAAGTAAAACTGAGAAAATATCATTCAAAACTCAAACAACAATTCAACTAAAGCAACAATACCAATCAGAGAATGGAAGAAAGGTTTCAGCTTGCAAATTTTCTCAAGCCTGATTCAAAAGCAAACTCTGTTCTTCTTCCAAAAAGCACTGTGAGCAAACTTCTAAACCTAAAGGCTTGAATCTGTTTACATTTTGATGATGCTTGAAATGAAGTTGTTTGACATGTTTGCATGATTTATCTTAGCTGGATATATGCTTCAAATTGCTCTGCTTAAATGTATATATATCTGTATAAATATATATACAAATTGTCTCTGTTACTTCCATGGGCTTGAACTACCGTAAAAATCTAAATCTCCTCATACGATCAGAATTGGGTTTTGATCCTTGAATGAAATATGGTTACAACAACATAGTATCAATTCAAAAAAAAATTTCAAGAGTTTTAATTTAATGGTTAATCCATAATTTAGAAAAAATACAGTGATGATCTGAATATAGTTTGAAACCAATCATTTTAATTTTATGATTCGATTCCATAACCAGATTTGTAATAGAATAAGATGAATTTAGGGACCAGAATCAAAATTTTTAGTTTAGTATCCTCTGAGAAAATCAAAGTTGAATAAATTTTGGTTTATCACCGATATCTGACGATCGAGAAAGCTTTGGAAGATGGATCTTGGTCTGGAGGAAGTTGGCGGCAAGGGGGTCTCGGGAAAAATGGTCTCACATTTTTTCGATGGCCGTAGAGGTCAGGGGATGGTCATCTAGGGTTCGCGGTGTAATTTTGGGTCAGGGTCTTTGCGCGTTGAGATCGGTGGCGATCGACCACCGGAGTGAATCGCGAGGAGGGGGTTGGGTTCGCCGGAGAGTGGAGCGACTTTGGGAAGGACGGTGGAGGTTCCAGTGATCGGAGATGGTGGCCAGTACCATTTTTCGATCGATGGTAGCATTTCAGGTGGGTTCGAATTGCAAAATTTTGATTGGTCGGAGGCAGCGTCGAGGCAGATGGTCGAGGGGGTAGGCGAGGTCATCTCGGTTCTGTCCATGGTCGGAGAGTTGATCGGTGGCGATCTGGATCGTGTGCACCGTGCACACGTGTGCATCGAACTGGAAGAGGGAAGAAGGTTTGGGGGAAGAAGGTTTGGGGAAGAAGTGTTTTGCCGTGTCATGCCTGTTGTTTTCTCGAAGTTCTTGCGTGGGTTTCTTGGAGGAATGGAGGATGGGGTTCGTGTTTTGGGTGTTGAGGAATTCTTACTCGGGTCTTTCGAGTTGATACTCGAAGCATTGGAGGAGGCGACTCGAAGCATGGGATACAAGGCTCGGGTCGAGTTTGTTACAATGTTTGAACCTATTTCTGTTTTCAAAGTTTAAAACCAAATTAAAAAATTTAAAACTGAGTTTAAAAATCAAAATAATATAACAGGTTTTAAAGTTATAAAGAAAACTTTGTCCAGCTTTTAAAAGCAAATGCAAGTGTAAAGTAAATTTGTTAAACCAAGTTCCAAAGTAAATTGAACAAGTTTTTTAATAAAGGTATCGATCAAGTTTTATAAAACAAGCTAATTCAGTATTTGGAGTCCATTCATCGGAGTTGCTTATCCTGGAATTGTGGATTCATTCTTGTCTGAAGATCATTTTGGAGTTATCACTTCTATTGATATTGTTCCGCTGCTGATGTTATCTTTTCTTTCCGCTGCTATTTCTTGTATCTCTGATATTGTTGTATCATATTGATATCATTGTTGTATATCATACTGGATATTGTATTCATTGGATTTGTATATGATATCGTCTACTTCTTCTTTTCCACTGTGTTGTTATACTTAATGGTGTTATAAGCTCCGTTGAACCAGATTCGGCGTTTGAATCTATGGCATTTTGAGTACAAGTGAAGTACGGGTGCCGATTTTCGAAGGTCGACTTTTGGGTCTTTACAGCCTCGGAAGGTGAGCTATCACTCACGATTAACGTTCTTATATTTATTTTGATTTCAATTGAAACGACAATTGAAATATGCTGCTGCTAGTTATTTACATTGCTATATATATGCCATTATCTGTAATTGTTCACCTCTGACATTGACACCATTATATGTTATTTTTCACTGATGATATATGCCATTATCTGTAACTATTCACCTGTGACATCTGACACCGTTATCTGTTAGTTAGTTACATTGTTATATATGCCATTATCTGTATCTGATCACATGTGACATCTGACACCATTATCTGTTATTTATCACTGATGATATATGCCATTATCTGTAACTGTTCACTTATGACATCTGACATCATTATCTGTTAGTTATTTACATTGTTATATATGCCATTATCTGTATCTGATCACCTGTGACATCTGACACCATTATCTGCTATTTATATTGATGATATATGCCTGTTATATTATTTCATATCTGTTATCACTCTGCAAGTTTCCTGTTAGTATAGAATTCACTATGGGTTGAAATGATACATACCCAAACGATCTGTAGAATAGGAGAAAATCGTTATGGGTTGAAATGATAAACCCAAGCGATTTTCATTGAATTGAATTTGGGATTGCGGGTTGAAAAGATATATACCCGTATATATATAAATTACGGATTGAAATGATAAATATCCGTATCACTTGACCATAGGGTAGAAAATTATATATAGACACCGTTGGTCTATATATAAATAATTTGAAATGATTTCTATGGTTTTGAAAAGAAATATATGGTTTTAATAAATATTGATTTTAAATATTTATTAAATTTGATTTAATAAAGTTGATTTGAATCAATATAAAATATGTTTAAGTATTTATGTAAAATTTATATTTTCAAATATAGAGTTTATAATGTTTCAGGTTGAAAGATAAATTTGAAATTGATTTGGAATTCTTAATTATTTAAGAATTATACTTAAATAAGTTTGATTTGAAATGTATTAAATTTGAAATTTTAAGATATGTTTTATAACTTGAATTTGATTAAAAAGTGGCTTAAATGAATATTTCAAACTTATATAAACTTAAATGGGATATTTTGTTTATATAAATTTGTAAATTGAAGTTGTATTTAGATGTATTGAAATGATTAAAGAAATATCTCAGAAACTAAATGTAATGGAATTAAATTGAGATATAAATGGAATTATCAAATTTAGTTTTTGAAATGTGGAATATTTAAGCTTTGAAATATATTGAAATTTAATGGTTTATTTTGTGTTTCAAATCTGTATTTGAAATCGTTATAATTTGAAATAATTTATTGAGAAATTGAATTGAGTTGAAATTTATGAATTGAGATTGAATTAAGTTGAATTTGGAAGTTGAGTTAATTTGAATTGATTTGTGAATTGGTGGAAGCTATTTATTTTATAACGTATTTTTAAACTATATCTACAACTATTTATATTTTACTTTATAAATTATTTTAATATAAACTATTTTATATAAATCATTTTCAATATATATTATTTTATTATAAACTATTTTAACTTAAACCTATTGTATATAAACTATTTTTATTTTATAAACTATTTTATTATATACACTAATTTTAATATCTAAACTGTTAAGAGGAAAGTGTTATGAATTCCAAAATGTTATGATTTCAAACTATAGTTTCAAAGTGTTATGAATTTCAAGGTTTTGATTTCCGAAGTGTTTTGATTTTAAAAGACTTACGATTTCAAAAGCGATATAACTTTGGAAAGTGAATGATTTTGGAAATGGATTTATTTGAAGTGAAATTGATATTGTATGGATATGGTTTTGAAATGGCAATGATATTTCGGTTTTGAAATATAAACTATTTTGAAAGTTTATTAAATGACCAATCGGTGTAATAATTACGTAGTTATTGAAGAGTCCGGGATCGGTTAGGGACATACTCTCTGTCCAAACCGAAAACCACTTTAATAACTATTATACACGGAGTGTGATCCAGAATGAATTGGTTAGAATGATGACGTTGCTGGATTTGAAGAAAGAGAACGATAATGGATAGCCTTGACACTTGTGTTAAATTGGAAATGACTTAAACAGGAGTCGTGCCGGGCCAGTGAGGTTAGCTACCTCTAGCGGACACAATTCTTTGTAAACTACTCATTACTTGTTTTTGATTGGTGCGCACCCTTGATTTGGGAGTGTTGTTTCGCGGTGTTGCGATCGCTGCGGCGATGCGTTCTCACCGGTCCGGATCAAGCAAACGGTAGTTTCACTACCTTGGGTATTGCCTCATGTGCCTTGTCATACTTGTATCCCTATATGCGACTACTACGATTTGTTTTGTGTTATACCTATGGAGTACTCCCTGATAGCCCACCAGTTTACGGTGGAGTTTACAGTGCTGTATAGACTATGATGCTTATATAAAATGTGCTAAGGGGGATAATGGAAACACGTTAACACTATTTTGATACTTTATATTACTGATAGGCATTATCTACTTAGCATACACTACTACATAGTAGATAGTTTAACGGATCCTTAGATGATTGTTATCCCAAACATCCTTTGAGTTACTTGTATTTCAGTTGTTATTTCGCTTGAGTTGGATTTATTGATATAAGAATGTTAATCTTGACTCGAGTGTTTTGTGTTTTTATTTACGCTCGGGTCAGACTGAGTGTACCAGTATTCGAGACTCGCCATTGGAGTTGGAGCTTCGCTTGGAGATCCAGCTATCTATCCATCTTTCAGATATTCAGTTGATTCCAGTGATGTATTTTGATCTTGTATTTGACTATTGTATTCGAGACTTCTGTTGTATTGTTTAACTCTGTTATATATATAGTAGCTTCATGAACTACTATTCTTTTGTTTCCGCTGCACTATTGTTAGATTACTCTGTGTCTGTGATTTTGTGATTATTTATTTACTGTATATGCTGAGTTTTGCCAAATTTAAATTAACAATCTATTATTTTGAATTATTCAAGTCTGGCATGTGTGGATTTATTGTCGATTTGAATGGTCCAAAATAGTGGGTCGTTACAGTTGGTATCAGAGCTCTGGTTTTAGGCAAAACTCGGTATATGTAGTAAATTTGATTACAGAATCGCTTTCATTCGAGCTTGAATCTCTTCCTCTTTGATTCGGTTTCCTTTGAATTTAGGAACGTTCACCTCGGTTCTGAAGTCCATTCTTGTCTTCCCTATTAGTGTTTTCTGATTTCCGGAGCACCTTATAGCTTCACTGAATGATTTGTAAAAGAGTGAAACTCCTTTACAATAGGCATTGATTTACCGAAGATTTCTGTATCGTCGGTTTAGATGCTGCTATACCCGAATTCTATCTCTAGCGATCGAATGTTGATTTGTTCCAGAATTCTACCTCGATCTTATCTTGAAGTCACGGTTGACCCGGTTAAGGTTACCCGCAATTTATATAAATTGATCCATCTTCCAATTTGAAATTCAATAATCTTATCTCCCTATCGAGTCTATCTTTTAGTTGAATTCTATTTGGTTAGAGTTCCTCTACTTTGAATCCCATCTTTTCCTTGAAATCCATTCTTGAATTATCGAGTGAGGGAGTGTATTTGTAATTAATATTAAAATGTTTTATATATTGTGTTGTTTGAGTTGTTGATGTTGATTTGGGTTTTCGATCGATTCGTCTGATCAACGCTAACGATAGGATTTCCAAAACACTTGAACAGAGCAAACTGACACAATATTATTTTCAAATTTGGTAAATGAAATAAATTGGTATGATTATAGCATATATATATAAGTATAATTTTCTGGAATTTAATAAGTTAATTAAAATGGTTGTTTGAAATGATAATATTTGATTATCATTTATTGTTCTATAAATGAATTTATAATATGGTTTATAAATCAATTTAGAGTTTAAATGAATTTAAATAAAGAATTTGAGAATTTAATTTTCGGTGATTTCAAACTTTGGTTTAAAGTTTTAAATGTATATTATATAAAGTATTTCTGAGTATAAATCGTTTCAAAAGGATTTTAAAGAAGTTTAAATCAGTACTCTTCTCTTTGTCGCTGGAAAATAATTTCGGTGATGACGGCCGCATCATCGACATTCATTTTCGAGTTTTGAAGTGGAGAGGCCATTCAGTAGCTTTGCTACACTTTTGTTTTGGAAATTGAATATGATTCAAAAAATTTAAAGTATGGCTTGATTTATAATATATAGGTATATGGTTGTAAATCTGATTTGATATATATAGCGTATGTATATATATTTATCTCTAAATTATTTGAAGTTAATCGAAAATTTGAAATTCTTAAAATAATGATTTAAGATGAAACCAAAATTTGGAATAAATATTTAAACTTGAATAATTGAATTGGGAAATTTTATTTGTATATTATTCAACTGCATTCTAATACAACTTACCTAAATCATTCAAAAGTTGAATATGTAATCAGATAATATACAATATAAAATGACTTTATATGGAAAGATTTGAGTGTTATAATAAATGTTATGCACTTAAATTTTATTATAAATATGTTAATAGAGATAAATAGAATAATAAGTTAATTGAATGAGATGAATATAATAAACTTTGTTCTGAAAGAATTAACAAATTGAAATTAGATCAACTTATGGAAATACCTTAAATTTAAACCAATTATTGAATATAATTTAATTTAAATTGAAATTTATATGGTTTAAATTAATTTATATGGTTTAAATATATGTAATAAGATATATTAAGTGGAATAAACTTAATAATAATTTGGAATAAAAGAACTAAATTTGTTGAATAAAATATGAGTACAATAAATGATTATACAAATTGATGATTTAGAAATTTTTAATTGAGGATGACTAGATAATAAGATAATGAATTTAGAAATAGATAGATTGATTTAACTTAAGTGAACTCAAAGGGATTTAACCAAATTGTTAAATATTAATTAATTTAAATTGAAATTTATATGGTTTAAATTAACTGTTTTACTTATATTCCAATCTATTTTCTTGCTAGTTGTTTCTATTCTCCTACCTCCTTCCTTTTCGGGGACGAAAAGTTTTGAGTGGGGGAGAGTGTAACGACCCATAAATTTTAACTGTTTTAATAACGTAATTAGTTGAAATTTTATGAAATTTTAAACGATAAAATTTTTAAATAAAAATTTGATATTTGGAATACGTCTAATTAATCATAGCAACTGGTAAATTTTCATCAGATAATTTAGAAGTTTATTTTCTAGTGTAACTTTATTCCAATTTATATCAGTTAAAATTGATGATAATAAAATGTTTTCCAAACCTGAATATTTTTACATAGAAAAATTCTAATTCATCTTCTGACTAAGACTTCATTTTTCTTTTTTCCAAATTCGGACTTCTTTAGGTCCGTCGATCTTATTTTTCTATGTTTTTGCTGCATTTTCCGCTAGTAGAAAATTCGAATTTTTATAATTCAATCATACCACTAATATCTGTATACCGTTTTGATCGTCTCGTCGTGCTGATCTCTGTGGTATGATCATTCCTGTGTTTCGGGGTTCCGGTATGTGGCGGAACCCACGAAACGATTTACCGTATCGGTACGTTTCTGAGATCATTTGGGTTTTGGTGCCTTTTGATTATCCATGGTATTAACCAACAGCCTTCAGCCATCAGTAATTATTATTTATAGCTTTTGAACTTTTCTATTCCCAATGTTTGATTTGTAATTCCGGTTATCTTATATGCTTTGCTCTTCCCTTGTTATTCGATTCTGAGAAAAAATATGATATATTTGTTTGCATTCGTTTTCGGGAACTGTTCACATTACTCCATTTCCTCCCTCATCCACGTCTTTCCTTTTCATTCCCAAAACTGTTGTAATCAAAACTGAATACACTCCTGCATCTTCCCTACACTTTCCAACTTCCTACCTAGAAAACAAACTCAAGCAAACCCATCTCATGAAACCATCTCCGCCTGAAACACCACTCACAGCCGACACCAACACCACCCCGATCTGGCCAAAGACCCTCACCATTCCCTCCGCCTCCACCGTGAGTTGAACAACCACACGGTAATACAAGGCCGAACCATTTCATCCACCTTCCAAAAACCCCTAGCTCATCCCTTCAAATTGCCTTTGCCGTGAGCCTTGCCACAGCCTAACCATGGCCGAAGCCCAAGCCTCCACGCAAGCTTCCCTGCCACTTCACTCCTTTTTCTCTCCCCACGAACGAGCCATCAGCCGTATTCTCCCAATGCTTCTTCCCCTCAAGCCGAGCTCAGGTGCTATGCCAGCCGTACCTCTTTCATTGTTTAGCCTTGCCTGCAACTTCTCTTGTTCTTATTTGTAAAGGTATTTGTATATTTTATATGTTGCGGTATGTAAGTGTTTACTATATATTTTTATTTTAAAGGAAGTTATACATTTACGTCAGTCATATATACATGGTTAAATAAGATATCTAAATCAAAAACGTAGTTCATGTATAATATAATCTATTGTTTATATATATTTATTTAGGTAGTATATAGCTGTTGTGCGCATAGTATACCTACTGTGGTTAAACTTATGTGTCGAGTCTTTATATATAAGCTTTATATTCTTATATTCTATATGTGTTGTATGATTTTATATAAGTTATATAGTAATATTAAGTTATTTGCACATGTATATTTTATTGTATATATATTAAGTTTTAAAAAAATATAAGTTTATATTAGTTTGGGTATTACCTGTTGAGTTATATAGGGCCAGTGAGTATACATATGTATATATTTATATGTGATATATATATTTGTTAGTTACGTCTTAAGTTATATGTTAGTTATAATATATTCTAGTTTGCAGTATTCCTAATATTTTAAAATGGAAAAATATATTTTTGGAAAACTTGCAATATAATCACGTTTGTATATTTTCTATTTAAGTTTATATAACTTTATATATATATAATATAAAATTTTGTTCGCATATATCTGTATGAGTATTATGCAAAACTGGTTGGTTGTGTAGATAAGCTTTACGGGTTATATTTGAGGTATATATAAGTTATCGTAATATATATATAAGTACAGCATTTTCCAATCTAAGTCTACAGTTTTTTTACAGAGTATATATATAGCCGCTTTGTGGTATGAGTGTATACTTGTTGTATATCAGATCGTTTGTTTAAAATACATAGGTTATATTAGTATATATAAAGTGAATTTGGTCAAGGGTAATTTGTTGTTGTCTATATGTATATATATTGATATTGACTTTTATAATATATATATTGCTTTTGAAATATATCATGTAGGTCAGTTTAAATTTGTCTATATATATTAGTATATTTATAAGTATATATATAGTTATATGCATATAAGTTTACATGAGTTTGGGTTCTAAAACATATATATATATATATATATTTATTTTATAGATGCAAAGCTAAAATATTGATTTGAAATTTACACATATATAAATATATCTTATTTTAAATGTATATATAAAAAAAATTGGTTTTAAAGAAAAATTATAACGTATATTTTGTTTCAGTTACATCATGATGATTCTGATTCGTTTTATCACTTTTTATTATCAGCTTGTCCATCGAACTCGAGTCCATCGTGCTTTGCTTCGAAATTCGTGCTCGGATCTGTAACTCATCCCATTGTCTTTTCTATATAGCCTCGGAAGGTGAGCTATCACTCACGATTAACGTTCTTATATTTATTTTGATTTCAATTGAAACGACAATTGAAATATGATGCTGCTAGTTATTTACATTGCTATATATATGCCATTATCTGTAACTGTTCACCTGTGACATCTGACACCATTATCTGTTATTTATCACTGATGATATATGCCATTATCTGTAACTATTCACCTGTGACATTTGACACCATTATATGTTAGTTATTTACATTGTTATATATGCCATTATCTGTATCTGATCACATGTGACATCTGACACCATTATCTGTTATTTATCACTGATGATATATGCCATTATCTGTAACTGTTCACCTGTGACATCTGACATCATTATCTGTTAGTTATTTACATTGTTATATATGCCATTATCTGTATCTGATCACATGTGACATCTGACACCATTATTTGTTATTTATATTGATGATATATGCCTGTTATATTATTTCATATCTGTTATCACTCTGCAAGTTCCCTGTTAGTATAGAATTCACTATGGGTTGAAATGATACATACCCGAACGATCTGTAGAATAGGAAAAAATCGTTATGGGTTGAAATGATAAACCCAAGCGATTTTCATTGAATTGAATTTGGGATTGCGGGTTGAAAAGATATATACCCGTATATATATAAATTACGGATTGAAATGATAAATATCTGTATCACTTGACCATAGGGTAGAAAATTATATACAGACACCGTTGGTCTATATATATATAATTTGAAATGATTTCTATGGTTTTGAAAAGAAATATATGGTTTTAATAAATATTGATTTTAAAGATTTGTTAAAGTTGATTTAATAAAGTTGATTTGAATCAATATAAAAT
The DNA here is from genome assembly GCA_030737815.1 of Allium fistulosum. Lineage (NCBI taxonomy): Eukaryota > Viridiplantae > Streptophyta > Magnoliopsida > Asparagales > Amaryllidaceae > Allium > Allium fistulosum. Next base: position 821,616,439 of record CM060908.1, on the reverse strand, counting down.
ATGTTTAAGTATTTATGTAAAATTTATATTTTCAAATATAGAGTTTATAATGTTTCAGGTTGAAAGATAAATTTGAAATTGATTTGGAATTCTTAATTATTTAAGAATTATACTTAAATAAGTTTGATTTGAAATCTATTAAATTTGAAATTTGAAGATATGTTTTATAACTTGATTTTGATTAAAAAGTGGCTTAAATGAATATTTCAAACTTATATAAACTTAAATGGGATATTTTGTTTATATAAATTTGTAAATTGAAGTTGTATTTAGATGTATTGAAATGATTAAAGAAATATCTCAGAAACTAAATGTAATGGAATTAAATTGAGATAAATGGAATTATCAAATTTAGTTTTTGAAATGTGGAATATTTAAGCTTTGAAATATATTGAAATTTAATGGTTTATATGTGTTTCAAATCTGTATTTGAAATCGTTATAATTCGAAATGATTTATTGAGAAATTGAATTGAGTTGAAATTTATGAATTGAGATTGAATTAAGTTGAATTTGGAAGTTGAGTTAATTTGAATTGATTTGTGAATTGGTGGAAGCTATTTATTTTATAAAGTATTGTTAAACTATATCTACAACTATTTATATTCTACTTTATAAATTATTTTAATATAAACTATTTTATATAAATCATTTTCAATATATATTATTTTATTATAAACTATTTTAACTTATAACTATTGTATATAAACTATTTTTATTTTATAAACTATTTTATTATATACACTAATTTTAATATCTAAACTGTTAAGAGGAAAGTGTTATGAATTCCAAAATGTTATGATTTCAAACTATAGTTTCAAAGTGTTATGAATTTCAAGGTTTTGATTTCCGAAGTGTTTTGATTTTAAAAGACTTACGATTTCGAAAGCGATATAACTTTGGAAAGTGATATGATTTTGGAAATGGATTTATTTGAAGTGAAATTGATATCGTATGGATATGGTTTTGAAATGGCAATGATATTTCGATTTTGAAATATAAACTATTTTGAGTGTGATCCAAAATGAAGTGGTTGGAATGACGACGTTGCTGGATTTGAAGAAAGAGAACGATAATGGATAGCCTTGACACTTGTGTCAAATTGGAAACGACTTAAACAGGAGTCGTGCCGGGCCAGTGAGGTTAGCTACCTCTAGCGGACACACTTCTTGGTAAACTTCTCATTACTTGTTTTTGATTGGTGCACACCCTTGATTTGGGAGTGTTGTTTCGCGGTGTTGCGATCGCTGCGGCGATGCGTTCTCACCAGTCCGGATCAGGCAAATGGTAGTTTCACTACCTTGGGTATTGCCTCATGTGCCTTATCATACTTGTATCCCTATACGCGACCACTACGATTTGTTTTGTGTTATACCTATGGAGTACTCCTTGATAGCCCACCAGTTTACGGTGGAGTTTGTAGTGCTGTATAGACTATGATGCTTATATAAAATGTGTTAAGGGGGATAATGGTAACACCTTAACACTATTTTGATACTTTATATTACTGATAGGCATTATCTACTTAGCGTACACTACTACATAGTAGATAGTTTAACGGATCCTTAGAGGATGGTTATCCCAAACATCCTTTGAGTTACTCGTATTTCAATTGTTATTTCACTTGAGTTGGATTTATTGATATAAGAATGTTAATCCTGACTCGAGTGTTTTGTGTTTTGCTTTACGCTCGGGTCAGACTGAGTGTACCAGTATTCGAGACTCGCCATTGGAGTTGGAGCTTCGCTTGGAGATCCAGCTATCTATCCAGCTTTCAGATATTCAGTTGATTCCAGTGATGTATTTTGATCTTGTATTTGACTATTGTATTCGAGACTTCTGTTGTATCTTGTTTAACTCTGTTATATATATAGTAGCTTCATGAACTACTATTCTTTTGTTTCCGCTGCACTATTGTTATATTACTCCGTGTCTGTGATTTTATGATTATTTATTTACTGTATATGCTGAGTTTTGCCAAATTTAAATTAATAATCTATTATTTTGAATTATTCAAGTCTGACATGTGTGGATTTATTATCGATTTGAATGGTCCAAAATAGTGGGTCGTTACAACTCCAAACTCAAAAAAATTCACAAATCAAACTCCATCCCTTCCTGTTTCAAAACCCTTCCACCCTCTCTCCTCTTGCTGCCCTCTTTACCACCATCCAAGGCCATCTCCTCCCCTCCTCCTCTTGGCAATCATCCACCAAAGCATAGGCCGAAACCCTAGCTCCTATCCTAGGCCATAGCCGAACCAATCATCACCAAAATCCCATCATTTCTACCACCACCAACCCCTTAGCCTTAGCCTCACCCAAACCCTAGCCCTCCCACCTTAGCCGCACCCAAACCCCACCCAAAACTCCTTGGTCGCGCCCCCATACCTCCCAAGGCCGAACCCCCTTAGCCCCTATCTTCCTTTATTTTTTTAAAAAAGCTATATATTGTTATATTTTGCGATCCATCCAAGTTCATGCTTTGCTTTAGAATTGTTGTTTGGAATTCGTAGCTTTTGGTGTTGTCAAATTTTCTAGCTTCGAAATGTGAGCCATTCACTCACGATTGAAAATCGTATGTTAAGTGAATAAACAACAATTGATATGTCATATGAAATGTTGTGATAGTTAGGATTTTTCATAGTTTGTACATGATTTTTGACATGATATGTGTTCACTTATGTTCACTTATGATTTGACATGATATGGTTATTGATAATATATGTTCGCTTATAAATTGGATATGATGATATGTGTAGGATATATGTCTCATAATGTTAAATAAAAAAATGCTATCTTAAGAAAAAGTGTTATGTGGATTTAAATTTGGTCACACATGTTATGTAAAAATAAGTTACTATTGTGTTATGTGAATAAAATATGTGCTACGAAAAAAAAGAAAAAAAATGTTTTATGAAAAAGAAAAAAGAAAAGAAAAATTGATATGCCTTATATGTCTTATGTTTGTAATATAGGAAATCACCTAAGTGCTATGTTAGAAATGATTATATAATATGTTTTGTTATGGTAGTAATTTTATGTCACATTTTATATATGAATATGTGTTATATTATGTAATTTGTGTAAGTTATGTGTTATAGTATGTAATTTGTCATGTAAGTTATATGTTATGTTATGTAATTCATTATGCAAGTTATGTATTATGTTTTTATTTATTTTATTTATGCAATTATGCTACAAGTTTCCTTGGCTTTAGGAAATCACTGTAGGTTGAAATGACACATACCCAAATGATCTTATAGATTAGGGAAAATTATTATGGGTTGAAATGATAAACCCAAGCGATTTTACTGATTTGGAAATTTGGGATTGCAGGTTGAAATGATATATACCCGTTAATTTTAAATTATTGCGGATTGAAATAATAAATATCTGTATCACTTGACCATAGGATAGAAAACTACATACAGACACCGTTGGTTATTTTTAAAGTGATTTCTAAAATTTTGAAAATATGTGGTTTAATAAAAATTGATTTTAAAAAAAAATATAAAGATTTTTATTTTAATATATACATGAAAATTTAGATTTTAAATTATATGTTTTAGGAATTTTAAATTTATAAGTTAAGTTTTAAAATGTAAATTTTAAGGTTTTACTTATAACTTTATTTTTTTTAAATATATAATATAAGATTTAATTATAAAAAAAAGAAATATATATATATATATATATGGTTTTAAAATATTTAAATAAATTTATATTAATGTAGTAAAACAAACTTTTGTAATAACTTTAACAAATGAGGTTTAGGAAGGTAAGGTAGAATTAATTTGTAATTGAAATTGTTTTAAGAATTAAATCCAAATAAGAATGGATTTGAAACTTATAGATTTTGAGATTTTAAAGACATGATTTTATAACTTGATATTGATTTAAAAGTGATTAAGCGAATATTTTCAAATTTAAATAAAATTGAAGTTGAATATTTAATTTTAATTTGTAATTTGAGATCTTAGTAAAGTGATTTTATAAAATGACCAAGGTGTGAAATAAGCGTTTGGTTGTTAAAGAAACCAAGATCGGATATTGTCATACTCTCTGCCAATACCGAAAACCACTTTAACAACTGTGCACGTGGTGGAGAATCTAGAATGAAGTAGGACTGTTTGGCGAATGCTATTGGAATGAAGAGAACGATGATGGATAGCCTTGACTTTCGTGTCATAATTAAAATGACTAAAACAGGAGCTATACCGGGCCAAGTGGGGCCGCTCCCACTATCGGGCATATTTCTTCGAAACCATATCTATTACTTTTGTGATTTGATTTTGGTGTGCACAACTTTGATTTGGGAGTGTGTCTTGAGGTGGATGGTGGTAGCTGCTATGCGCAACCACCAGTCCAGGAGTGCAAAACGGTAGTATCCTACCCTGGGCATTGCCTCACATGCCTTGTCATATTTATCCTGATCGCGCCCACTACGAGTTTGGTTTGTATCATACCTATGGAGTACTCCCTGAGTGTCCCACTGGTTTGGTGAGGCTTACAGTATCTGTATAGACTATGGTATTTATATAAAATGTGTTAAGGGGGTTATGGGTAACGCCTTAACGTTATTTTAATATTTTACTTTACTGTAGACATTATCTATGTAGCATACTTTATTATGTATGTAGATAGTTCCACGGATCCTTAAAGGATGTAAAACCCAGACATTCTTTAAGTTATATTGCATTTCATTTGGACATTCACTTGAGTTGATTTACTTTCATAAGATTGTTAATCTTGACTCGAGTGTTTTGTGTTTTGCTTTATGCTCTGGTCAGCCTAAGTATTACACATTTGAGACTCACTTTTGGAGCTTGGAGATTTGCTTGGAAATCTATCTTTATCTATTCAGCTTTTTAGTTATCTTAGTTATTTCCAGTTATTTATGTTCAGACTTGTCATTTGCTTCTGTATTAGAGACTTCTTTGTATTTGGACTTATGTTGTATTTGCTTTAGACTCTGGTGTTTATGTAGTAGCTTCATGAACTACTATTTATCGTGTATTGTTGTATTACTTTACGTCTGTGATTCTATGATTGATTTATTTACCGTATATGCTAAGTTTTTCCAAATATAAATAACAATCTGTTGTTTTGAGCAATTCAAGTCTAACATATGTGGTTTATTGTCGATTTGAATGGTTCAAAATAGCGGGTCATTACAATTGGTATCAGAGCTAGTTTTAGGCAAAACTTAGCTTATAGAGTAAAAACTCATTAGAGATATGGTAGTAATACCCTAGAATGAGTAAAATTATTTATAGAATCACCTTCGTTCGAGCTTGAAATTCTTTGTTAGAATTCTCTTTGACTAGGATTTCATTTGAATTTTGGAACTTCACCTTTGTTCTAAAATCCATTCTTATCTTTTTCCAAATGAGTAACCGTAGGAACATTTAAGGTAGGGGTCGTGGAAATGCCCCCGCACCACCAGTTGTTGCACCAGTTCCACCAGTTCAGCCTATTAGGTTCACTCTACTTTGTACGGAGTACTCTCAGCTTGGAGGTACCAAGTTCACTGGAGCAAAGAGTATTATTGAGGCTCAGCAGTGGCTGAAGAGTTTAGAAGGGATTTTCACCGGACTTGAGATCACCGACGCTCAGATGCGTCAGTTAGCTACTTGACAGTTACAGGAGTTAGCCCAGGATTGGTGGAAATCAGTTACTGCTCAGACTATTGAGGCTAATATCTCTTGGGAGTAGTTAGGTGAGATGTTTAGTTGTCCTTTTGTTAAGTTATCCTTTATTTGTCCTTTTGCTAAATTATCTCTTTGAATTTATCTCTTTGAACTTTATCTTTATCTTGGATCCGTATTTTCAAGGATGCTTTTGTAGCTAAGTGGATGCCCGAAGCCGGGAAGTATTAGTTATATAGTGCATTTATGGACCTTGAGCAAGGGAATATGACTTTTTCAGAGTATGAGAGGAAGTTTAATGAGTTATCTAAGTTTGGGCCCAGTTTGATTGACACCCCGCTCAAGAAGAATGAGAAGTTTATTCATGGTGCTCGCCCGGAGTATTATGATCTTTTGATTAGTCATGTTCACGGAACCTTCACTTCTCTTATGGATATGGCCACTATATTTGAGAACCCTAATTCCAAAGGAAAGCAAGCTGTGTCAGCATCTCAGGGAAATTCCGGCTGTTCGAAGAAGAGGAAGCCCAACTTTCAGCAATAGAATAAGAATTGGCAGAATTCTCAGGGCATTGGATATTCTTCTCAGAGGCAACCACTTGACTTATCCTCCATCACTTGTTTCAAGTGCGACCAGAAGGGTCATTATGCTAACAGTTGTCCATCTTCTACCGGAGCCGCTATTCCTCCAGCCTAGATGACCAGGAACAACCTTTGCCACATTTGTTTGCAGCCTAGCCACTTCAAGAATAACTGTCTCACTCATCTTAAAGGCAAGACATCTGGAGTCTTTGCTTTCTGCCAGTGATACCCAAGGTACTCTTCAGGGCACCTTTACTTTGCATGATTTTCCCGTTCATGTCCTTTTTGATACTAGTGCATCCCATAGTTTTATTTATATTGATCTTTGTAATAAATTTGAGCACATCTTGCTACCATAATTGGCAACTTCATCCTTATGTGTAAATAATCCCATAGACGGTCCCGCCAACCTTAGTATGATTTGTAAAGGGGTGAGATTTCTTTACAATTTGCACAAATTCATCGGAAATTTCTAAGTCCTCGGTTTTGATGCATTTGATATCTTACTTGGGGGTGATTGGTTAAAGCGATATGATGCGGTTATTTCTTGCAAAGCCCGAACCGACTCATTAGTAAATGACCAGGGTAATTATCTTATGATCGGATGTCGAATGCCTTAGGATTATGCAAGCAGTTTTATATTTTCTCTGGATTCTCAGCCTAGTGATCTTGACTCCATCCCTATTGTCAAGGATTTTCTCGATGTTTTTGGTGAAGTCACTTCTTTACCTCCTAAGCGGAAAATTGAGTTGCGCATCGATCTTATTCCTGGAGCCTGACCTGTTGTTTTTCCTCCCAGACGGATGGCACCTAGAGAGAAAGCTGAGTTAAAGAAGCAGATTGAGGACTTATTCTCTAAGGGTTTGATTAGGCAGAGTTTTACAGGATGGGGAGCAGTTGTGGTCTTTGTCACTAAATCTGATGGTTCTTTGAGGATGTGTGTTGATTATAGGGAGCGGAATAAGCTTACCTTGAAGAGTAGATATCCTATGCCTTGTATCAATGATATGTTCGATCAGCTCTATGGAGGTAAAATATTCTCTCAGCTTGACCTTGCTACCGGTTTTCACCAGCTTCGTGTAGCAGAGGAGAGCATTCCCAAAATAGCTTTTCGAACAGAGAATGGTTTCTATGAATGGTTAGTCATGCCCTTTGGATTAACCAATGCTCCTTCCTTCTTTGTTGATCTCAAGAATCGTGTTTTCCACGATGTTCTCAACAAGTTTGTCCTGCTTTTCGTTGATGATATTCTCATCTTTTCTAAGTCAGAGAAGGAGCTTGAATCTCATTTGAGTTATGTTCTCCAAACTCTTAGGAGTCATCAGTTGAAAGCTAAATTTTCTAAATGCCATTTCTGGAGGGATAAAGTGTGATTCCTTGGGCACATTGTTTCTAAAATTGGAGTCTCGGTTGACCCGGTTAAGGTCGCCGTGATTAATGTAAGTTTATCCACCTTTCTTCTTTTGAAATTTAATCATCTTATCTTCTTTGGACTTATCCACCTTATTCTATTCCAGGATTGGGAGACACCTAAGACTCCTTCCGATATTCGTAGCTTTATGGGCCTAGCCGGTTATTATCGGAGATACATTGAGAATTTTGCCCACATAGCTGCACCTCTTACTGCTTTGACTCATAAGAATGCTAAATTTTTTTGGAGTGATCAGTGTGAAGCAGCATTTAATGAGTTAAACCAAAAGCTTACTTCTTCTCCTGTTCTTACTATTCCGAATGGGAGTGAAGGATTATCAGTTTATACCGATGCTAGTCAAGAAGGTTTGGGTGCTGTCTTGGTGCAAAATGGGAAGGTCATTGCTTATGCCAATCGTCAGTTGAAGACCCACGAAGCTAACTACGCAACTCATGATTTGGAATTGCTTGCTATTGTGTTTGCTTTGAAGTTATGGAGGCACCATCTTTTAGAAACCAAGTTTGAACTTTTTACGGATCATCAGTCTCTTAAATATATTTTCACCCAAAAGGATTTGAACCAAAGGCAGGTTAGATGGCTTGGGTTCTTAGCATCTAATGACCTCGACATCAACTACACTCCTGGGAAAGCCAATGTTGTGGCCAACACCTTAAGTCGGAAGAGAGCCATGTTATGTCAGATTTTTGCTTCTTCGTCTCTTATGGATCGTATAGCAGCTAAACAAGATGAGGATGAGATGCTTAAGCTCATGAAGGAGAATATTCGTAGTAGGGAAGGTGATAATCAGAGTGAGTTAGGAGTACAAATTGGTTATACTGGAATTTTGAGGATTAATAACCGAATTTGGGTTCCGAATGTCGACGGATTAAGGAGGGAAGTGCTTAAGGAGAATCATCAGTTCAGACTCTCTATTCATCCTAGAGTTACCTAGATGTATCAGGATATAAAGAAGATGTATTGGTGGAATGGTATGAAGTGGGATATCTATATTTTTGTTAGTAGTTGTGCCACTTGTCAACAGGTTAAGGCTGATCACCAGAAGACCACCGAATTTCTACAACCCCTTGAGATTTCCATTTGGAAGTGGGATCAGGTTTCTATGGACTTTATCGATGGTTTACCGAGGACTAGAAGGGGTAACGAGAGTATTTGGGTAGTTGTCGATCGATTGACCAAATCCGCTCATTTTATTCCAGTCAAGTCGAATCGAACTGCTTCGAGCTTAGCTGAGGTTTATATGAGAGAGATTGTCCGACTTCATGGTGTTCCTTCTAGCATTGTTTGTGACCGTGATCCTATCTTTACCAGCAAGTTCTGGAAAGCTTTTCAGGAAGCTTTAGGTACCCGTTTGAACCTTAGTATTGCTTACCATCCTCAGACTGATGGTCAGACGGAAAGGGTGAATCAGATTCTGGAAGATCTTCTTCGTGCCTGTGTTCTTGATTATGGAGGATCTTGGGAAGATCATCTCCATGTCGTTGAATTCACTTATAATAACAGCTATCAGGTATAATTTTATTTTGAAATTTAAATCATCTTAAGCTTAAATCAATTGAATGCCATTCTTTTGAATTCAGGCAAGTATCAAGATGTCTCCGTTTGCCGCTTTTACGGACGATCTTGCAAATCTCCTTCTTGCTAGATTGAATCTGGTGATCGTTTAGTTCTTGGGCCTGATATGATTCTGGAAGCATCTGAGAAGGTTGAGGAGATTAGGAGGAAGATGAGGATTGCTCATGATAGGAAAAAGAAATATGCTGATAGGCGGAGGAGAGATTTGGAATATTCAGTGGGTGATCAGGTCTTTCTTAAGATCTCGCCATTGAAGAATGTGGTTCATTTTGGTCGGAGAGGGAAGCTTGCTCCTAGATTCATTGGTCCTTTTCGCATCTTGGAAAGGGTTGGTCCTTTAGCTTATAAAGTGGATTTGCTGGAGAACCTATCTGGTGTGCATAACGTGTTTCACGTATCTCATCTTCGCAAATATCTGCATTATCCATCCTTGATTGTTCAGCCTGCTTTATTAGAGAATTTGGACGTCGAGCCAAATCTCATTATTGAGAGGAAGCCAATTCGTATTGTCGATAGAGGTGCGAAGCAGCTTAGGGGGAAATCCGTTAATCTTGTCAAAGTACAGTGGAGTACAAATGATAGGGATTGCAGATGGGAGACTGAGGAGTCCATGTGCACTTCGAATCCTGAATTATTTGTATCGGGTACTTTTTGTTCGAATCTATCTTATCTTTCTGCTGTTTCTTTTCTTCTATCTCGTTCCTTTTCGGGGACGAAAAGTTTTGAGTGGGGAGAGTGAAATGACCCGTAAATTCAGTCAAAATTTAAAAAGAATTTTTTTTTTGAATTTTGAAATTAAATATTTTAAATCTTGAATAAGTTTGAATTTTAAATAATTTTTTTTGGAATATTGAGTAGTTTTTTTCCAAATTTAATAAAATAGAAAATGTTTTGAAATTTCAAATTTTGGTCAAAGTTTGACATTTGGTTGAAAAATTTAAATTTGAATTTTAAAATTTTATTCTTTTTATATGATACTAGACTGAATTCTAATCTCCTCTCCACTTTTTGTTTCGTCAAAACCAAATTCCTATTGCTCTAAAACTATAAATTACTGTGAAAAAATGACATGAATTTGCAGTGTATATTTGTGTTTTATTTGGCTAAATGTTATTGGGTTTGTTTAGTCTAATGGGCTTTGGTAAACCAAGAGACTCTAGTAATCTTAAGAGTCATGTGACCATTCCTTTTCCCACCTATTGACCTCCTGTATATCTGACTAAACCAAAGTATGTACAGAAATTTCTCATTTGAGAAACTTTCTGCGTACTCTTCCTTCTTCTTCTTCCCCAAATCTACAAAGAACTCCAAACTCATAAAAATCACAAATCAAACTCCATCCCTTCCTCTTTTAAAACTCTTCCACCCTCTCTACTCTTTCCGCCCTCTCCACTACCATCTAAGGCCATCTCCTCCCCTCCTCCTATTGGCCATCATCCACCGAAGCATAGGACGAAACCCTAGCTCCTTCCCTATGCCATAACCGAACCAATCATCACCAAAATCCCATCATTTATACCACCACCAACCCCTTAGCCTTAGCTATAACGACCCCGCATTTCGAACCATTCGCATCCGCACATGTCAGACTTGAATTGCTCAAAACAACAGATTGTTAATTTATATTTGGAAAAACTCAGTATATACAGTAAATAAATCAACCACAGAATCACAGACATAGAATATTACAACAATAAGCAGCGGAATAGATAAATAGTAGTTCATGAAGCTATTATAAACATCAGAGTCTGAAACAAAATACAACAGAATGTCAAATACAAATGAATCTCTAATACATAGGCAATTGACAAGTCTGAACATAAATGACTGGAATAAACTGAAATAACTAAATGCTGGATAGATATAGATGGATCTCGAAGCGAAACTCCAATCTCCGAAGGTGAGTCGCGAATGCTGTGACGCTCAGTCTGACCCGAGCATAAAGCAAAATACAAAACACTCGAACCGGGATTAACATTCTTATACCAGTAAATTCAACTCAAGTGAAATGTCAACGAAAATACAAGTAACTTAAAGGATGCTTGGGATTTCCATCCTCTAAGGATCCATGGAACTATCTACTATGTAGTAATATACGCTATTACAATATGTCTATAGTAAAGTAAACTATTAAAAAAGAGTTAAGGCATTACCCATATCCCCCTTAACACATTTTATATATATTCCCGTAGTATATACAATGCCGTACGCTCTACCAAACCGGTGGCTTATCCATAGGACACCCCATAGGTACGGTACAAAACAAACTCGTTGAAGGTGCGATAAGGCATGCGACAAGGCACACAAGGCAATGCCCAGGGTAGATATACCGTTTATGGATCCTGACTGGTGGTAACGCATAGCAGCTACTACCGCCCACCTCGAGACACACTCCCAAATCAAAGGTGCACCTAATCAAATCACAAAGTAATAGAATGGTATCGAAGAAATGTGTCCAATATGAGGAATGACCTCACTTGGCCCGGCATGGCTCCTATTTTAGCCACATCAAGCTGACTCGCGGGAGTCAGGGCTACGTTAATACCTCATATAGAATCGTCGCCAACCATCCTACTTCGTTCTGGAATCTCCACCATGTACACAGTTGTTAAAGTGGTTTTCGGTATTGGCAAAGAGTATGACAATATCTGATCCTGGTCTCTTTAACAACCAAACGCTTATTTCACACTGTGGTCATTTCATTTCAAATAATTCATACTTCATATCAAAATATCATATTCATTTCAAAACTATATCAATTCAATATCAATATTCACTTAAAAAAGAAATATTCATTTCCAGAATCATAACACTTTAAAAATTATAACACTTCCGAAATCATAACACTTTCGAGATCATAACACTTTTGAAATCATAACACTTCTGAAATCATAGTAGTTCCAACTTAAACAGTTTAGATATTAAAAATAGTATATATATTAAATAGTTATAAATTAAAATAGTTTATATATTAAAATAATTTATATATTAAAATAGTTATAAATTAAAATAGTTTATATATTAAAATAATTTATATATTAAAATAGTTATAAATTAAAGTAGTTTATATATTAAAATAATTTATATTATAATAGTTATAAATTAAAATAGTTTATATTTATTTAGAGAGTTTATACTGAAATAGTTTCCCAATTAGAATTGTTTCATCCAATTCCACAAATCGATTCAAATCAACTTAAATTCCAAAATTCAATTTAAATCAATCTCAGTTCCACACTTTCAATTTAAAAGGTTAAAAATTCAATTCAAATTCTCAATATACCATTTCAATTTATTTTGATTTCAAATCCAGGTTTGAACACCAATACGATTCAAAATTTAAATATTCAAACACTTACAATATAAGTTCATTTATATTTCAACATTTAACTTTAATTTTATTCAAATTGGCAAAATATTCACTTAATCATTGTAATAACAATTAAATAAAATCTCAATTTCTAAATTTAAATTGATATTAAATATTCAGTCTCAATTTTATTTAAAGTTGAAAATATTCATTTAATCACTTTTTATCAAATCAAGTTATCAATCATATCTTTCAAAATCTCAAAATCAATAAGTTTAAATCAATTTTTATTTAAATTCAATTATTAACCAATTTAAATTCCAAGTCAACATTAATTTATCTCCCTAGCCTTTATTATTAAAGTTATAAAACATCTATTTTTAAAATATTAATATAAATTTAAATAAATACTTAAACGTATTATGAACCAATTAAATTAAATTTTATTAAATTAAATTTTATTATTAAATGTATTTTGTATTAAATTTTATTTTCTATAATTTTAAAATAATAAAATTATAAGAAAAATCTTAAAAATTATATTTTCAAAACTAACTTATAAATTTAAAATTTCCAAAACATATAATTTTAAAAATCTAAATTTTACACATATATTAAAATAAATTCGTTATATTATAATTTAAAAAAATCAATATTTAATAAAATTCTATATTTCCTTCCAAACTTTGGTAATCATTTCAAAATATATACCAACTGTGTCCGTATATAAATTTCTAGCCTATGGTCAAGTGATATGAATATTTATCATTTCAATCCGCAAATTAAATATTTACGGGTATATATCATTTCAACCCGCAATCCCAAAATTCAAAATCAATGAAAATCGCTTGGGTTTATCATTTCAACCCATAACGATTTTCCCCTATTCTACAAGATCGTTTGGGTATGTATCATTTCAACCCACAGGGATTTCTAAACTAACCGGAAACTTTCAGAGTGAGCACAAATATGATAATAATATAACATATCAACAATAAGCATATATCATCAGTGATAAATTTAAATATAATATATATACAACAGGTTATGGTGTCATATGTCAACTAATACAGGTTAATAATTTTAAATGATAGCATATCATATACAACAATTAAATAACTAACAACAACATATTTCAATCGTCATTTCAAGTGAATTAAATTTACTAAATATAAGAATGTTAATCGTGAGTGATTGCTCACCTTTCAAATTGAGTCCCAAACTCTACGACAAATCCAAAGCAAAGCAAAGTGAAGTTATCATGATCTAGAATTCGATGGATCCAATGAAACAAATATATATAGTTATATATATATATATATATAAAATCTAAAATTTTAAACACATATTTAAAATAAAATCTCCATATCATACTTTAAAAATCAATATTTGTAAAATTCCATATTTTTACAAAATTCCTCAAATAAATATTTAAACATAATATCGATATGTGTTTTAAAATCATAAAAAAATCTACTTTAACATATCGACAATTTAGATATATTTTAATAATTCAAAATGTTAACATACTCTATATATTTGTTTCTGCAAACAAGAGTGGCTCGGCTGCCTCTTTTCTTTCAAGCATAGGGTAGCGAGCTCGGTTCAAGGAGAGGCTGCACAAGGCTGAGGCGGATGTTGCCTGGTGGGTGGAGGGAGGAGGTGATACGAAGGTGTTGGAAATGAGCAATGCAAACCACGATGATGGGTTGCAGGCTACTGCATGGATTACGGCCAAGGGCTGTGATGCGCCTGGGGTGCAGTCGCTTGTCTGGAAGGTGGTGACTGGGAAGTCGTCATGGCAGTGGGGCTGTGGTCCACGGAGGCGGATTTTGTTAGGGTGGTCAGCGGGACAAGGCTTCGGGTTGTGGGTTTGAGTGGTCGGAGAGCTTTTGAGTGGATGTTAGGTGCGGGTCAGAGGTGTTCATTGGGGTGGAGAGAGAGGAAGTGGGCTGCCGAGGAGGAATAAGGCGAAGGCAAGGTGCATGGATCATTTCACAATGGAGAAGGGCAGATGACGTGGACGAAAAATGGGTAGGCTCAGTTTCACGTGATGATAGAGTGGAGATGGCTGTTGTGGGTTTTTGGCACGGCTGCTACAAGGAGGGGGATGGACAGATGCACGCTTGGTCCGGGGAGGTGGTGGAGATACGGTATGGGTGGTGAAGTGATGGAGTTTTGAAGGAGGATGGTCAGAAGGGAAAAGCTCGATGTGGCTGCTCTAGCTCCGTTCAATGATGGGGTTTGGTGGAGTTCTGGCGGAGGAAAGGTGTGCTCGGTTGTGAAGGGGTGGGTGCACGGCTAGGTGGCGCTCGGTGAATGATGGAAGTGGAAAGAGGAGGAGAGGGTTTTGGCCATGGTGATTGGTCGCGTGGGCTTCGATGGGGAAGAGGTTTAGCTTGCGGCCATGAAAGAAAACGAGCAGCCTTTTTTTTCTTGCCAAAACAATATATATCAAACTTTATATTATAACTTTTATAAATCAAGGCAAAAGAGTAAAGACAGGCTACGTGGAAAGAATGTGAACATGTTGAGTGTTCCAGGAAACATACGATATACGAAGGAGAGCAGGGGTTATATATATAAAAGTTGATTTATATGTTCTGGGCAAAATAAATGTACAAGGTTCTCGTATTCATTATATATATATTTTGTTCAGAACGCCAAAATGAATTGGAAGAGACAAATGCAAACAAACGAACCAACCTATAATAAATTGAACATTGGGAATATGAAAGGTTAAAAGCTAAAAAAATAATTACTGATGGCTGTTTGATTACATGGTGGATAGTGGAAGGATATAGGAAATTTAAGAGGCTCAAATGGATAACGTTACGACAAATAGTTTTGTCGGTTTCGACACGTACCGGACACCGAAATGCACAAATGAATATACTATGGAGATCAACACGACGAGACGAACAGAATGGTATACAGATACGAGCGATACGATCATCCTACCAAAAGTCGATATCTCGCTGCCAAACTACTGCTAATCCGCTGAAATTAAGATAAACGAAGCAGGAGAAGTCCAAATTTGGCAAAATGAATTATGACGTCTCACTCAGAAAATGATTTACAAATTTATTATATAAAAATATTCAGAATTTGAAAACATTTTATTCCCATCAATTTTAACTGATTTTTAATGAAATTGAAAAATTACATTACAGTACTACTTCCATATTTTATGATGAAAATCTATCATCTGCTATGTTAAAGTAGACGTATTCCAAATATCAAATTTTCATTTCAAAATTTTTAATTATTTATTTTCAAGAAAATTCAGTTAATTTACATTATAAAATCGTTAAAAATTTACGGGTCGTTACATTAGCCGCACCCAAACCCTTGCCCTTGCCCACCTTGGCCGCACCCAAACCCCATCCAAAAATCCTTGGCCATGCCCCCTTTCCTCCCAAAGCCGAACCCCTTAGCCCCTCTCTTCGTCTATTTTTTTAAAAAAGCTATATATTTATATATTTTGTGATCCATCCAAGTTCGTGCTTTGCTTTGGAATTGTTGTTTGGAATTCGTAGCTTTTGGTGTTGTCAAATTTCCTAGCTTCGAAAGGTGAACCATTCACTCACGATTAAAAATATTATGTTAAGTGAATAAACAGCAATTGATATGTCATGTGGAATGTTGTGATAGTTAGGAATTTTCATAGTTTGTACATGATTTTTGACTTAATATATGTTCACTTATGATTTGACATGATATGCTTATTGATAATATGATGTTCGCTTATAAATTGGATATGATGATATGCGTAGGATATATGTCTCATAATGTTAAAATAAAAAAGATGCTATGTTAAGAAAAAGTGTTATGTGGATTTAAATTTGGTCACACATGTTATGTAAAAATATGTGTTGTGTTATGTGAATAAAATATGTGCTATGAAAAAGAAAGAAAAAATAATAATATGTTATGAAAAAGAAAAAAAAGAAGAAAAATTGATATGCCTTATATGTGTTATGTTTGTAATATAGGAAATCACCTAAGTGCTATGTTAGAAATGATTATGTAATATGTTATGTTATGGTAGTAATTTTATGTCACATGTTATATATGAATATGTGTTATATTATGTAATTTGTTATGTAAGTTATGTATTATAGTATGTAATTCGTTATGTAAGTTATGTGCTATGTTATGTAATTCATTATGCAAGTTATGTATTATGTTTTTATTTATTTTATTTATGCAATCATGCTACAAGTTTCCTTAGCTATAGGAAATCACCGTGGGTTAAAATGATACATACCTGAATGATCTTATAGATTAGGGAAAATCGTTATGGGTTGAAATGATAAACCCAAGCGATTTTATTGATTTGGAAATTTGGGATTGCAGGTTGAAATGATATATACCCGTAAATTTTAAATTATTGTGGATTGAAATGATAAATATTCGTATCACTTGACCATAAGATAGAAAACTACATACGGACACCGTAGATCTGTTTTTAAGTGATTTATGAAATGATATTTTCAAGTGAAAATGACATATTTTGAGTAAATATGATGATTTTGAAATGAAGGATATTTTGAATGGAATATGATATTTTGATATCAAATATGAATCGGTTTTGAAATGTAGAAAAACCAACCGGTGTGAAAAATGACGTTTGGTTGTTAAAGAGACCAGGGCCTCTTATTGGCAAACTCTCTGTCAATATTGGAACCACTTTAACAATTGTGTACACGGTGGATGATACCAAAATGAAGTGGTTGACTTGGAGGCATTTGCTGGATTTGAAGAAAGAGAACGAATATGGATGACCCCGGAACTTGTGCTAATTTGAAATGACTAAAACAGGAGCCGTGCCTGACCATGAGGCTAGCTACCTCTAGCGGACATACCTCTTCGTATTACTATTGATGTTGACTTGTTCGGTGCACCTTGATTTGATTTGATTTTGGGGGTGTTGGACACGGTGGGCCGTTAGGGGTTACCACCAGTCAGGAAACGCAAAACGGTAGTATCCTACCTTGGGCATCGCCTCACGTGCCTTGTCATATTCTTTATCCTTATTCGTGCCCACTACGATTTTGATTTAGTATGGTACCAATAGGGGACTCACTGGCTACCGAGGTTACTGGTTGTGTTACAGGAACTGCATAGACTACCTGCTTAAAAATGTGTTAAGGGGGATCAATGTAAAGCCTGAACGCTATTTTAATACTTTACATCACTGATAGACACTACATATATAGCGTATTTTACTACATGTTGATAGTTTAACGGATCCTTAGGAGATGGAAAATCATGTAGCATTTCTTAAGTTATTGCACGCACGTTATACACTAGATAGGACATGTAAAATCCCACAAACATCTCTGAAGCCATCACTCTCATATTTATTTTCTGTTGATTTAAGTTACATAAGAAATTTTAGTTCTGACTCGAGTGTTTTGTCTTTTCATTACGCTCGGGTCAGCCTGAGCATTTCAGTGTTTGAAGATATTATTTCTGGAGGACGAAGATAGAGTTTGGTATATTATATTATTAGTATTATTTCGCTGCATCATTATTGGTATGTTGTTGTTTTTACTCTGATTATGTTGTAAAAATTGTGTAATCAAATGTATATTGTAAAACAACTTCATGAACTGTTTATTTGATTATTATATTTTGTCATTCCGCTGCGAAATACTGTATTTTGTTTTCCTTCTTTTCTCTTATTTTCTTATTAAATCCCATTGATAATCCACCCTTTTGAATGGTTTGAGTTATACATGTGTGGTTTATTGACGATTCAAATTGTCCAAAAAGGTGGGTCATCATAGTTAGTATCAAAGCTTTGGTTTAGAGATACCTTAGACAGTTGGGGATAAACTCATTAGAGATAGGGTTACTAATACCCTAGAATAAGTCTGAGTGTATACATACGAAAGACCGTATTTATTAGTGTTATAAAAATGTTTTGTATTGTGTTAATTTGTTCTATTGAGTATTTATGAATTTCAGTCGGTACATAGGACGTTATGGCATCGATAGGGGTTTCTAAACACTTGAACAGGGTTGACGGACACAGTATTGTTTTTGAAATAGGTAAATGAAATAATTTTACCTAGTATTATATTTTGTATGTATATATATAAATATATATACATATAATTTTTCATAAATTGATTTTGTTATTTTTGTTGTGTTGGATGTTAGTAAATGATTAAAATGTTTAATTATTGTCATTTATTGTTTGGTTAGTCAAGGTTCTTAAAACTATTGACTATTATATGTTATAAGAAAATGTAAATTTACAAATAAAATAAATTTGAATTTGAGAACTTAAATTCTGGTGTTTTGAATTTGGTTTTGAAAGATTTAAGAAAAAATAATATTAGTATTATTTGGAAGTATTAGCAAATAGAAATGTCTTTGTTAGCGCCAAAATTGGTCACTAACACCCAAATCCAGATGAAAGCACCAAATCACAGTCACAAATCACAGATAGAATATACGTAGGGAGTATAAATATGAAGAAAAGTAAAAATTAAAAGGAAAGCAATAATAACAGAAGATTTATAGTGGTTCGGCTGAATCCGGCCTACGTCCGCTCTAGAAATTTCCTTTTTATTGATGTCAGAATCAATTACAGTTACAATCCAGAGTTTTTAGAACAACAATGGCAGAGCAGCCTTAGTATAGAAGAGAAGGAAAATAGAATGAAGATCCCTTTTTCTGAAGCCGCGCATTCTGTACTTATAGGCAAAACCCGAGTTACTGGGCTTCTTGAGTGATACGGGCCCACTAAGACCATAGCCGAGCCAACATCCTTCATCACGACCGACCCCAAGTCCTCAATAAGCCGACTCGAAGTAGTCGGGGTGCTGACTCGAAGTGACCCTAACCCTGACTCGAAGTAAACTACATTGGTACTCGGAGCAAGATGAAGCTGATCCCTTCCTATAACATGCCGACCCATAATTTTGTTGTCGACCTACTCCCCTATGCCGACCCGAGGAAATGTAAATACCGACCTGAAGCAAATAACCCCCACTCCATCATACTGACCGACCTTGAAACCAAGTTGACGATGCGAGCATATTCGAATGTTGTCCCGAAGCCTACTGCCTACCGACCCGTCCAAATGCCGAGCCATACCAACGCCAACCCACTTCAGTATGACCGAACCAGAACATGACGAACCACCAAGGCCGATCCCATCGAGGCCGATCCCAACGAGGCCGAACCACCAATGTCGATCCCACATAACCAGTCCACCAAGGCCGATCCCATCGAGGCCGAACCACCAATGCCGATCTCATATAACCAATCCACCAAGGCTGATCCCATCGAGGCCGAACCACCAATGCCGATCCCATCGAGGCCGAACCACCAATGCCGATCCCACATAACCAGTTCACCAAGGCCGATCCTATGGAGGCCGAACCACCAATGCCAATCCCATATAACCAGTCCACCAAGACCGATCCCATCGAGGCCGAACCACCAATGCCGATCCCATATAACTAGTCCACCAAGGCCGAACCAAGGATAACTGACCCCCTACCAAGGGCCGAACCATGCATGAACTCCTCTCCTTGACCGAGCCATGTACGACCGAGCCACGTTGACCGAGCGACCTACACCGAACCGTCCATGACTGACGATCTATCCATCCAGCTACCTCAAACCCATCGTACTCCAGTCTCGACAAACGAATAGTCTATTTAGTTAAATCCGTCGGTCTACGGCCTTGCCAAAAGGTGGGTTAACATTTGCCCCCCAAAACATGCCTTGCTATTGGAAGGTGTGTTTTGAATTGCCTCAAATCCGATATCCGAAGTCCATATGTTATCCAAAGCCATACCTTCCGATTCATAATCCAATACATTTTATCCAAGTGCCATTGCCATACCCTCATCCAAATCTACGACTGCTCCGAGTCGATATCCAATTCCTATCCAGTAACCAAATCCTTATCCAATTCCACATCCATCCTAACCCGACAACCGAGTTCTAATCCATCCATATCCTACAACCAATAATCGAATCCATGACCTCTCCGGTTCGATATCCAAGTCCGGGACTGCTCCGGGTCCATGCCCAAATCCTTAGCTATTCATAGCCAATATCCAAATCTGTAACCTCTCCGGGTTCTTACCAAGCGTAATCCACACTCGGCGGCCTATGTTAAGTAATGCCATGGTGTTTCTGGTTCAGTGTCCCTGAATGCTAAGCAATGCCGTGGCTTAAGTCCTAAGCCGAATCCTGGTCACTCCGGACCCTTTCCGAGAATAGTCCATACTCGATGACTTGAACTAGTAATCGATAGATATTATGGGGCCTAAGTCCTAGGCCGAATCATGGTCTCTCCGGACCCTTGCCGAGCATAGTCCATGCTCGATGACCTTATAGCCAAAAACCAAAGGAAAATCCAATCAAAATCCAATCCAAAATCCGAATCAAACCAAAAAACCAAAAATCCATATCAAAAATCCAAATCAAAATCCAAATCAAAAATCAAGAAAACCCGGAGTTCAAACCGAACTCCAAAACCAAAGCAGGAAAAGCAAGTGTCCAAGCCAAAAAAGAAAAAACAGATTTCACAAAACAGAGCATCACGGTTCATCATCGTCTCAGAGCATGTCTAGGAGTTATCTCCGTCCCCGTACATGAGTAAGCGACTTAGTCGTTAGCCCAAAGTTTGTTACTTATTCCAAACCATCACAATTAGTTGATGACCAACCGACCACCATTACTGGGCCTCGCGCCATCGTCGTTCAAGGTAGGTGGTGGCTGCTCTTGTTCC
Source organism: Allium fistulosum (assembly GCA_030737815.1). Classification (NCBI taxonomy): domain Eukaryota; kingdom Viridiplantae; phylum Streptophyta; class Magnoliopsida; order Asparagales; family Amaryllidaceae; genus Allium; species Allium fistulosum. The sequence continues at coordinate 821,595,131 of CM060908.1, read as the reverse complement.
ACCGCCGCATTCCGAGTTTCGACATATTGTCGCAACTGACCATTCCTTACATGGTCCTCAATTATATCCTTTAGATGTCGGCAGCTGTTAGTATCATGCCCGTCCAAGTCATGAAAGAGACAGTGCCTTCCTGATGCCCTTTCGCATTCTGAGGGTTCCCTCCTTGCCGGCCTTCGATAAGGAAGGTGATCCCGAGTATCCAAGAATATCCGCTCCAATTTTGCATTCAATGCTGTGTACGTGGAGAATTTTGGCTCTTCCCAGCGCTTCCTCTTCCCTTTATCATTGATCCTTGTCTTTACTTGAGCTTTCACGGGCGGTCCTCCATCCTTAACCATGTTTACTTCCTTTGATTTCATATCCAAACATGCATCCTCTTATTGAAGAAATCTTTCAGTTTCATGAAAGAATTCCCCGAGATCAATTGGTGGGTCCCGTATCAGCGATACTTTGAAATCTGAATTATCCCTGACTCCTGACACCGCCGCCATCAGAACCATTGATGGATCCGGTCGATCCACCGAAGCAACTGCTGCATTAAACCGAGTTAAGAAAGTCTAGAGTGATTCATCCGCCCTCTGTTTCACCGACGTCAATGTCATCACATTCTTCGGCCTTTTGATGTGAACCCGAAACTATTTCAAAAACCTATCCACCAGTTCTGTCCATGTTCCAATTGATCCATCTTCCAGCTGTCTGAACCACATAGCAGCTATATCGGTCAAGTACAGGGGAAAACATCGGGCCATAACCTCCTCTGATGCCCCCAGCACTTCCAGATGCCTTATGTACCTCATCAAGTGGTCAGTGGGATCCGTCTTACCGTTGTATACTTCCAGAGTGGGCAACTTGAAATCGGGTGGATTCCTAGCCATCCTGATGTTACAGGTAAACGGACTTTTGTTTACTCCCTCCAAATCCCTGTTTGCCAGAATTTCGCGAATAGTTCGTCTGATAATGTCAGCTAATCCAGTGTTACCTACCAAGGGTTGCCTACTATCCATATTTCCTAACTGCCCCCAAGCCCTCGGGGGAATTCCAGTACATACTCCTCATCATGCGCTCATGTATCCCTGTTGGCGCCAGGCTGTGCAGCGTCATCTGGTATCCCTCCATGGATCAGTCCAACATTACCTGATGGTGTGCCCCCGAGTCTAGGTTCATCCAGATTGATAGTTGTTTGCTGATTGGGGGCTACCCTTGCTGAACCACTCCATCTACTTGCTGGTTGAGTCCTTCTGATCCAGCTCCATGGGTCTGAGCTCCTGCAGTTCATGCTTGTCCAAATTGTCTGAAAAGTATCTACATCATTTCCTCTTGCCTTTTCATCAACTGCTCCTGCATGGAATTCATCATAACCTGCATCTCGTCCCTAGTGAATAGATCAAGGCTTGATTAGCTCCAAAGGAAGCCTCCTGACTTCCCTCTTGCTGACTTCTTTCCGTCCTCTGTCTCATGTTTGATTGCTTTGCCATAGTCTCCAGAATCCAAGTTCCTAAGGCTTTAAATGCAAAATCCAAGCTTTTGAATCCCTAAGTGCTAGCTTTCTCAGTGGAAGCACCAAAATGTTAGCGCCAAAATTGGTCACTAACACCCAAATCCAGATGAAAGCACCAAATCACAGTCATAGATCACAGATAGAATATACGTAGAGAGTATAAATATGAAGAACAGTAAAACTTAAAAGAAATGCAATAATAACAGAAGATTTATAGTGGTTCGGCTGACTCCGGCCTACGTCCACTCTAGAAATTTCCTTTTTATTGATGTCAGAATCAACTACAGTTACAATCCAGAGTTCTTAGAACAACAATGGCAGAGCAGCCTTAGTATAGAAGACGAAGGTAAATAGAATGGAGATCCCTTTTTCTGAAGCCCCGCATGTTGTATTTATAGGCAAAACCCGAGTTACTGGGCTTCTTGAGTGATACAGGCCCACTAAGACCATAGCCAAGCTAACATCCTTCATCACGACCGACCCCAAGTCCTCAATAAGCCTACTCGAAGTAGTCGGGGTACTGACTCGAAGTGACCCTAACCCTGACTCAAAGTAAACTACATTGGAACTCGAAGCAAGATGAAACCGATCCCATCCTATAACATGCCGACCCATATTTTTGTTGCCGACCTACTCCCCTATGCCGACCCGGGGAAATGTAAATACCGACCCGAAGCAAATAACCCCCACTCCATCATACTGACGGGCCCTGAAACCAAGTTGATGGCACGAGCATATTTGAATGCTGTCCCGAAGCCTATTGCCTACCGACCCGTCCAAATTCTAAGCCATACCAACGCCGACCTACTTCAGTATGACCGAACCAGCACATGACGAACCACCAAGGCCGATCCCATCGTCGCCGAACCACCAATGCCGATCTCATCGAGGCCGAACCACCAATGCCGATCCCACATAACCAGTCCACCAAGGCCGATCCCATCGAGGCTGAACCACCAATGTCGATCCCATATAACCAGTCCACTAAGGTCGATCCCATCGAGGCCGAACCACAAATGTCGATCCCATCGAGGCCGAACCACCAATGCCGATCCCATCGAGACCGAACCACCAATGTCGATCCCACATAACCAGTCCACCAAGGCAGATCCCATCGAGGCTGAACCACCAATGTCGATCCCATATAACCAGTCCACCAAGGCCGATCCCATCGAGGCCGAACCACCAAGGTCGAACCAAGGATAACCGACCCCCTACCAAGGGCCGAACCATGCATGAACTCCTCTCCTTGACCGACCCATGTACGACCGAGCCACCTTGACCGAGCGACCCACACCGAACCATCCATGACTGGTCGTCTATCCATCCAGCTGCCTCAAACCCATCGTACTCCAGTCTCGACAAACGAGTAGTCGATTTAGTTAAATCCGCCGCTCTACGGCCTTACTAAAAGGCGGGTTAACAGTCTTCAAAATGTTTTCAAAAGGCACTTGAAAGAAATGGTTTCAAAGAATTTTAAAAGGAAACAAATTCTGTACTCCCCTCTTCTATCGCTTTGGAAATTAATTTCGATGATGATCGCGACAACATCGACGTTCATTTTCGAGTTTCAAAGTGGGAAGACCACTATAGTAGCTTGGCTACACAGTTATTTTGGTGAAACAAATTGTGATTTAAATTTCCTAAGTATGATTTGATATACAAAAGATATAAGTATGTATTATTTCAAGATGATTTGAAATGAACCCGGTATTTGAATTCTTAAGTTCCCGTTAGTTAATGATTTCCAGTTGCAGAAATAAAATAAAATTTTAATAGTTGGAAACTTCTAAAATGAGAAATAAGAAAATAGGAGCTAAGTATTTAATGAAACTGTAAAGAAATTGGAGATTTGTCACTTGTAAATTAAAAGGTAATGAAAATTAAGAAGTTGTAAACTATTGAACATTTTTGTTAACTAAAATGAAAAGGATAAATTTGTATAACATTCAATTACATTCTAAAAACATATATAAAACTTACCAGAAATGTTTAAAAAGTTGTAATGTTAATATGAATATGTAATAGAATATTTTACAAGTAAAATTTTAATAAAAAAATGCTTTAAAATGAACATATGTCATATATGAAGAATTAAGATGTACAAGAAATGGTATAAACATAAGTTAATGTTTTGAAATGCTAATAATTAAATTGAATAGTTAAAAATGAATCCTATTTAAATAAATGATTATAAACTTAAGAAATTGTTGAAATGATTCATAAATAGTTTTAATATTAAATGATGCTATGTATGAAGAAATAAATAGGAATCAAAGAATAGAGGAACTTAAATATGAAATGTTTTATTAATGAATATTAAATGGAAATCAAGTATATAAGTAAATAATAAATGTGAATTAAACTGCAACAAAATGTATATAAAACTTTAATAATGGATTCATTGATGATTTTAAGTATTAAATAGGAAATAATTTATGAAGTAAACGTATATAAATTAATAAAAGATAATCTTGTATGAATGAATGGGAAATAAAATAAATGAAAGTAAATTATGTGTTAAAGAAACCAATAGAATAAAGTATGTAAGTTGTGCGTAGATCATTTTATTCGCATAACAGTTTGTTCCAAATTTGAATACATGATTTGTGAAATTCACACCAGTCCGAATTAGGATTTTTCACTCGACTCTTGACGGCGAACATTTGATATGAATTTTTGATACGATTTTGAAGTTTTCTATCGTAGTTTATAGCTATGTAAGGAAAACGGAAATTTCTAATCAAGAAATCGGATCAGAGTCCGCACTAGAGTGGTTGGGTTAACAATACTAGTTTGAAAGTGGAATTTGTGTATTCAAGCAAGGGATCATAACTGATGTTGTGAACAAATGATTTATGTACATCGTACAAACTTAATAATATTTAAATTTTATGTTGTTTGGCTTATGGAAAGTTTGGGAAATGATACTTTAAATTGTTTAAGGTTGTATGAATAATCTATTAAGTAATTATCTAAGGCTGTTGAGCGTAAGGTACACTTGGTAGTTTATATATCACCCTTGTACGATGAAAAGTTTCTGAACCTAAACAAACCATTAGTTTTGGTTGCTATGGATGTGTGATGGATTCTTTGATTGCATATAATGGTTGTATGCTTTTGTTTGCATATGATTATTATTTATATTCTATTGTTTGTATTATTAATTAAAGCAACTAAATATTACTCTTTTTACATAGTTTTAACTCTTTTGGATTGTGTAAGTAAAATACAGGTTTATAGAAGCAATAGTTATTGCTTTGATATCATAAATAGAGTTTGTTTGCCCGACAAATAGGTACGTTTTCTAATTATGGGTTTTTGAAGGGTATTTTATTCTTTTTCCCATGGTTTGGGATGTATATTATTGAAATATGATATATATTGTAAGTATTGATTCTATTATTTTTCCAGACTATCCGCGCAAAGGAGACTTTGCGGAAATTTTTCGTGAATTTATGACTTAAAATTTTTTTGGTAGAAGTTGAGTTATTTTCAAATTTTATTAAACTTAATTATGTAAGTTTAAAGTGTTTATAAATTAAATAGTTTGAATAAAATATATCAAATTTCTTGATTCCTTCTTGTTCCTTTTCGGGGACGAAAAGTTTTGAGTGGGGGAGATTGTAACGACCCGTATTTTTGATAATTAAAAATATTAAATTTAATAAGATTTTTGGAATTTAATATTGTGAGAAATTAAAATCTATACTATATTATTATTAGTGAGTTCAATTTCAAGTTCACACAGACTCCCTTGAAATTTGACAACCGAACAGTCTCGATTTCCATTTCATACGCGCAGAAGGTCACTGGATATTTTGACAAATGAACGGTCACTATTCTTATTTTCCTCTTTTCGTGCCCATCTCTCCGCTTCCTTTCCGTTCCCAGTCTCCCTTCTTTCGCACATAGCCTATGACCTATATCATTTTTCTTCTATCCTAAATCGCTATTTCCCCCACGTTTTCTGACCACCACCTTACAAAAATTTTGACAAAGCAAGAACTTTTACCTGTGAGGTGAAGGTGAAGCATCGATCTGCCTTCGTCCTGCTATCCATAGGAGACAGATTGGCTAACGGCATCAGGTACAACAACTATCTTTTTTTGCCTGCTACTTCAATCATTTCCCCTCTCACAAGTACGTAACACATGCAAGATAAAAAGCCAAACCCTACAATGATGGCGAATAAACATACATCTAAACGCTGTCTAGAATAGTTAGAAAATTACTCATCTTAATTTTCGCTACAACCAATTATCCCAAATTTGTCATCAGATTGGATGTAAAGCAACATATAGGGTGATTTTGAAGTTAAAATAGTAGGTTGGAAAGTAGATTGGAAATAGATTTAAAAACTATCAGGATAACCGTCATTAAAAAAGTTGCTGAATCATGTTCACCTAATAAGAAAAAGCTAAAATTCTTGCGGTTCTTCAAAAATGAAATCAACATCTGTTTACAATTGAATCTATTTTAGCTATAAGTCTTCTTAGTACAGTAATTTTTCCAGTTTTTTTTACCTCTTTCTATTATTTGGCCTGTCTATTTGTTGCAATCGAATATCTTCCTGTTTTAGATATTGCACATCACGAGAGGAATATGTGAAAGTTACCTTGCTTTTTATTTCATTTGCATTACTTGCTGAAATGTGAAAAAATGGAAAGGGTTCTTTATTGATGCTTCATGCATTCAAATTACCTGGTAATTCAACAAGTAATGTGTAAAATTAATTTATTTCTTAAGTAATCACTTGAGTTTGGAAAGGTTTAAGGGCAGATAATAAGCTTATTGAAATATTGACCCCAAAAAAAAGTCAAACTTACAAATAGAAGTATATTGTAGACCCATTATTTGAGTGGGCCAATAAGGGTAGTAGACAAAGAAGGAAGTGCAGCAAAACCTGGGGATCTTCTTGTAGTTGAAATATGCAACTTGGGCCCTTTGCCTGGAGATGAATGGGGCTATACTGGAACTTTTGATAGAGAAAATGGCGGTGGATTCTTAACTGATCATTTTCCTTCTGCAACCAAAGCCATTCGATATTTTGAAGAAATATATGCATATTCTCCTCATATACCAGGTTTATATGTAGCTATTTGGTACCTCCACACTGTTTTTTTTCCCTGTTTGTCTAATAAATTTCTGCTATCATTATGATAGGTGTACGGTTTCCAGGCTTAACTCATCCTGGGATAATAGGAACTGCACCATCAGTTGAACTTCTGAGTATTTGGAATGATAGAGAGCGGAAATTGGTTGAAAACGGTGTTGCATCTCTTAAGTTTTGTGAGGTTCTGCATCAGAGACCACTTGCTAGCTTACCCACATCAAAAAATTGTCTTCTAGGAAAGGTAATGAAGTAAATATAAAACTGGTATATGCACAATTATGACATGAACTGTGTGTGTGTGTGTGTGTGTGTTTTCTCTTCCCATTATGCTAACCATTATACCTGCATTGTGACTTGGGTTTATGAAAATAATATGATCTTAACATGTATGTAGATCCAAAAGGAAGACCCAAAGTGGAACAAGATTGCAAATGAGGCATCAAGAACAATCCCAGGAAGAGAGAATGGAGGAAACTGCGACATAAAAAATCTAAGTAGAGGTTCTAAGGTTTATCTTCCTGTATTTGTCGAAGGAGCAAACCTTAGTACTGGTGACATGCACTTCTCTCAAGGTGATGGAGAAGTTTCCTTCTGCGGCGCTATTGAGATGAGTGGATTTTTAGAGCTCAAGTAAGCATTCAATTTTCAAACTCTGCATTGAAATAAACAAGTATACATGCATTGATGTTGTATAAAGTTTCACGTCTACAGTCAAATGAACAAGTGATCAATTCAGTTTAAACATATGAAAATGTCTTCCATGTCCCGTTAACAATTATCATTTTACTGACCAAAAAATATTGTTTCATATTTATAGATGTGAAATAATAAGGGGAGGGATGAAAGAGTACCTGACGCCAATGGGCCCAACACCTCTACACGTGAACCCGATATTTGAGATTGGTCCAGTCGAACCACGGTTTTCAGAATGGTTAGTGTTTGAGGGTATAAGTGTTGATGAGGGTGGTAGACAACATTATCTTGATGCCTCTGTTGCTTACAAGCATGCAGTTTTAAATGCAATTAACTACCTCTCCAAATTTGGTTACTCTAGAGAGCAGGTGTGTGCATATATCTATCAGTATGTGCTGGTGAAACAAAATTTTAACTGTCATTTGTGTAGGTTAAGGATTTTCAAATAATTTACACATCATTTATACAATATATATATATATATTCGATTTGCAGATTGAATTTCATCCCTCCTGTACAAGTGTGAGTGGATGTGGCATTTAGGACCAACGTGTCGTTATTACTCACATTTGTATAAATGAGGTAAATTTCAGCTGTGACACACAGTGAAGTTTTTGTTTATATTACGTAAGAACATCCCAACAATTAGTATATGTTTATAGTAATATTCCTGTGTGGGATAATGAAACTCTATTGCTACGCTGTCTAGAATAGTTAGAAAATTACTCATCTTAATTTTTGCTACAACCAACTATCCCAAATTTGTCATCAGATTGGATGTAAAGCAACATATAGGGTGATTTTGGAGTTAAAATAGTAAGTTGGAAAGTAGATTGGAAATAGATTTAAAAACTATCAGGATAACCGTCATTAAAAAAGTTGCTGAATCATGTTCACCTAATAAGAAAAAGCTAAAATTCCTGAGGTTCTTCAAAAATGAAATCAACATCTGTTTACAATTGAATCTATTTTAGCTATAAGTCTTCTTAGTACAGTAATTCTCCAGTTTTTTTTACCTCTTTCTATTATTTGGCCTGTCTATTTGTTGCAATCGAATATCTTCCTGTTTTAGATATTGCACATCACGAGAGGAATATGTGAAAGTTACCTTGCTTTTTATTTCATTTGCATTACTTGCTGAAATGTGACAAAATGGAAAGGGTTCTTTATTGATGCTTCATGCATTCAAATTACCTGGTAATTCAACAAGTAATGTGTAAAATTATTTTTAAATACATACTTCTGTAACTTTTGGTTTTATTCTAATATGTAACCAGGTACAGCTCTCCTGTATCCAAAACCGAGAAAAGATCCATGGTTGTAAATCTTTTGCTTGATGTTCGACAAGAGAATATGTAAGCATGTTAAAAAGTGGGTCATTGTTGTTCATGTTGATAACAGTAATCCTTATGGGTTAATGATGTTGATGATACTATGTTGTTTGCATAGCTATTTGTTCATTGTATTTTTATTCAATAGCTATTCGTGTCCAAATAGGAGCATGTATCTTTATCGGGTAGGTTTGGACAACGAGTAACAACCTTTGTTTCATTTGGCCAACCACGTCTTCCCCATGCCATGGATCATATTTCTAATTTCAACCCTTTGCTGATTTCGTATGCCATAAACGTCGCATCATTTAAGCTCTGCTATTCAATCTATGCTAAGGTATGAATTTGTATCTTTTAGTAGTTTATATATTTTCTTCTTAAAAATTAGATTTTCATATTATTTTTTTCATTGACCCTTAAGGATTTAGACACCGTTGTGATCTCATACCATATCCCAGATCTCATACCATATCACTTATTATGATGCACTCTTTTTTGTCACGTCATTCTTTTTACAATCTTAAGATATACTTGCACATCCTCCCTTATGATCTCTAATATGTAAACCATGCATACCATACCATCATATATATTATTACTAATAATAAATTTTAGACAACGGCTGTTCATTGCTTCATTATACAGCTCTCATATGTCATTTGTATTTTCTCAGTCTTCTGCAATTGAGATAGAACACATCTTCCTTTTGATAATAAGTATTTCCTGTTTTGTTTACATTTGATAAATAAATGCACCTCAATGAGAGGTGATATCTCTAACTATGTATCTTATTTTCACGCATTTTATAACTTGCTAATTTTAGACAGACATGTCAACAAAATAACTCATGTTTGAACTAGGGAAATTTTAACGTTGTTTCTTATAAAAAGGCCGGTGGAGAATATGAAAAAGAAAATGTGTTGTCTTACAAATAGCACCAAATGAGTAAATGGTCAAACGTTTTCTCTTCATCTACATTTAGAAGATGTCATTGTTGGACTATGGAAATACCAAAGTCTAATGAAAATGCAGAGGAAAATTGCAGGAAACAGAGACTGTTTTCTCCTATCAAAGTCCCCAGCTGGCCAAAAACATATAATCATAATGCAATTAATAATGACAAGTTCAACGACGAAGATAATTAAAATGAGGGGGTCCCTCACATAAATGGATGGTTAAAATCTTTGCAAGAAATTAAGTTTCTCCCTTTTCAGTTTGCGAAGGAGCTGGAAGAAAAATAGAACAAAGAAAGTCGAGGAATGTTGTTTTATCAAAAATAAGGCTTTTTGGGGCAGGTAACTGAATATTTTTAGGGCATTATATGAATTCTTTTAGAATAGCATATATAAACACGTTTGAATAGTATATACATATAGTTACAACACCCTTTGTATTGATATATTAATCATGAATGGAAGAGTTTATCACGACGAGCATATTAAACCTTTAATGTTCATATTCCATTGAAGGTGGAAGTGTGTAAGCATGCATGTTATGGTGTAAGTGTGATGTATTTGAGACATATAGGATGTTATCATAATACACTTACACTCATAAGTTGCACATTACTTTATGGTGTTCCTTCCTTTTCGCAATTGTTCAGTTTGATTGTTTTGTATTATATGTAGAGCGGTGACACAGAAGATGGATGAAAGACCAATAAATGGGAAATAGGAAGGACCTTATTCAGATTTGGCAACGTTGATGGAAAGAGATGCTTCTGAAAGGAGCCCTGGGGTTAAGTGAGATGATTTAGTTGGACATAATGAAGCAAAAAAGACTCCTGGAGGAGGCAGTTGTTCTTTCCCTATGGATGCCTGAATATTTCCATGTATGTGTTTTACACCTGAGATATTTTATAATTATTCTGAAATTATTTGTTATGCAAATTTTCATTTCTATTGTTGATCACTTACCCTTTTAAGAAAATCCACTTGCTCAATTTTGTTATAGATGAGTGTTCTTTATTATTGATAAAGAGTATTATTTTAGAGTTACACATGGTCTTTATATATATGCCTGATACTGTTCATGAAAATATGGCTCCAGTTCCTTTATCAAAATCAGATTATAATGAAAAATTTGGACTTCTAATGATTGCATCAACGTTTAAAATTACAAGTCAATGCTTTGGCACTAAATGGTTTTGTTTAATCCCTAAAACATCATTTTGAAAAATGAAGTTTAATATGAGGCTAAATGGGACCGTAATCCAAATTGTTGCCCGATGACTATGATTTAAGGAGAATGGTTCATCCACATATTCACGTTCATATTTGACCTCACTGTCATTGTGCCTTTTAGTTGAGGTGTATGCAGGAATGTTCATCCACATATAGGGAGCTGATAATGAGCTCCACTGAAGATAGCCAACGGTATGGATATCCACACGTTATGTGAAAACCCCATACACAATAACAAGAATTATTCATTTGTAGGCCGCATGGTACACAAAAAACCTACAACAAACCTCCTATCATATTGCATCCATGAAAATTTCTCAGCAACTGGAACTCATGAACAAGGCATCACTGAAGGCTAGAAGAATGGTGTTGCATTATATATTTTTAATAAAAATAATAATTCGGATTCAATAAAGTGTGTTGTATATATCATGTCCTGGAGATATAATAAAAATATCATGGGTTGTCTAAGTACTGCATAATTAATTGTTTGCTTTGTTAAGTTATTTTAATATATCATTGATCCTAGGTGTCTAATTGATCCATGAACGGAATATTAGTTTTTTAATAATAAAATGTATTCGCTGTTAAATTATGTGCATAGATATACACGTTTACAAATGTTATGTATTTGAAATTGATGGCATGCATTATCATATGAGTGACCACGTATATATAGTGAAGTATTTTATTTTTTATTCCTTTATATAGACGAATGAGTATCCATTTTGAGTAGTCATTTGAGACAAATTGGAGATTTAATAATAATGTAGGGGAACTCATTCACACTCAAACTTCACCAACCGGTAAAATGACACTTGCTTCAATATTCCTTCTGTCTTCATATTAAGTAATGTGATATAAGATTATGCCATATAATATCACACAATATGAAAAGCTATACAGGTAATATAACTTTGGCGCGTGATATTATTAAGGATTTGATCATCTATATATACTTTTTAGCAGAAATCGTCAACTTAGATTCAATTTTTGTAGTCTTTTTCAGTGCATTTATAAAGACAAAATGCAAGCTACAACTAACCCTCCATTTTCACATTTAAGACAGAAGAACAATTTCCTATGACCAACACAACACTTATGATTTATATTGTTTTATTCATCCAAGTATATTGCTCATACAAACGTATACAGAAGATTGTTCACTTTTGACCATAGGCAGATTTTAAATTTTTTCAGGTTGCTCCTGGTATTTTGGACAAGCTTTACAAGGATGGAGGAAATGAAGCCTTCACGTGTTTTGTGAACGTATACTATTTTCTATTTGTCATCGGTTAGTTTACTCTGTAAACCACTATTTTGTGAATATATTGATGGGCTGGGTTTATGATGTTTTGTATCCTGCCTTTACGTGTTTATAGGTTTAATACACTTACATGTGGATACTTTGTGAAGATATAGGTTTGTTGCATGATGCGAAAAAGGGATGTAACATTATGCAATGATTTCTATGCATCTGCAAGTCAAGCCTTGCAAAATCGGCCACATTGATTGCACTCTAGGATATATTAAATTGCATATGTGTGAAAAGAAGATGTAGCTGGTATGAACAACAGTATACGCTTTAAAGTTTTATTTTTATTGTGTTTCCTGAGAGTTTAGGTAGGCTAACTATGAGGATTTTCATTATGCTTTGATTATAATTTAATACAGGCCATCTCTAATTACAGTTTTTAATCTTACTGTGCTTTTTCGAGCATTGGATCACTATATAGGTGGATAAACAAATTATTTCCTATTCGGTTCATTGTATTTTTTCTCCTTTATTAAAGAAAAAAAGATTGCAGGAAATGAAAAAAATTATCCAACTTTTAACCTACGCTTATGGGCATAAATCATGACCCGTTTGATACCTTACAAACTGAGCGTTGTTTACTAATTTGAATTTGAAACACTTGGTGGTTTTGGTTCTTTCAATAATTATTCGTTTTATAACTGAGTAAGGGTGGCACCATGGTTTCAAGGATATTAAGTTTTAACTCATACAGAAGTAATAAAGGTGTTGCTTCACCTACATAGTAAAGAATTTAGTGCAACATGCACTTCAGATAACAATTAGGAATGAAAGTGCCTCAAATAAAATCTTTACTCAGGGTAGATGTGATATGATGTACACGATAGCAATTCTCTTTTTTGATTCCAGTTTTTTCTAAATAAAATGCACTTCAATAGTATTTTTTATTCTTTCATATATGATAACATATAGTCGTCACCTCTATAACTGCAATAGCTAGCGCCACAACCGTATGCGAAGCACGGGTTCGCACTAGTTTATGATTAATAAATGAAAAAAAATTATTAGGATATAATTTAATATTATTGTTTGAATGTTATTAACAACTATTTTAATGTAATTTCAATCAATTGAAATAATTATAAAGTTAATTTGGTTATAATTGTAAATAAGGAATAAATTAAAGAATGTATTAATGGTGACACTGATGTTATTTTATTTAATTGGTTTTAATATAGAATATGAAATCAGTTAAGTGGTAAGTAATTTATTAACCTCTATGTGCAAACAATAAACGTATAAATGTGTTGAATTATTAAGATGCAACGATTAATTATGAAATGGGTTTAAATTACTAAGTTGTAACATTGGATTTATTCTTACCTTATTATTTAATCCGTTGAAATTAATTTGAAAATCAATGAAATTAAATGTAATTGAAATATTGCAATTATTATGATAAAAGATGTTAACTATAGAGTTGAGTGAAATAAAATGGAAACTTACGTTAATAAATAAATTACATAAGGAATTGTTGACTTAATATAAGAATTTAAATCAAAATAAAAGAATTTGTTTGGAATTTAAATTATAATAAATGGATTTATTATAGTTGGAATTGAACGCTGAAATTAATGTAATATTTAAATCTTGGAATCAACATGGAAAATTTAATTTTAAAATATTATTAATTTCTGTGTAATTAGGAATGATGAAATTTATTAACTTTTAAATTTGAATTTAAAAGTGATTAAATTGATTTTTAAATAATAATTAATTTAATTAACGTGTAAAATTAGTCTTTTTGGCCACTGTCTCGGATTTTGACGAAACCAGGTTCATCGGATCCGTAATAGTGAATTATTATAGGATTTCAAGTTTCGTAGCGATCAGACTTATTATTTGATCGTGCAAGCTCGAAACGCGTAGAAATCAATTAAAGGAATTTAAATGAATACAATTTGATTTTAAAAGCTAACTTCTATATACGATAGAATTAGGGTTTGAAACTGGTTTCATTGAGTTTAAAAATATTGAAAACCTATTTTTTGATAATGTGATGACCTATTTTCGTTTCGGGAACAAAACGGGCTTTTTGGGTCTTTGTTGTCGCTTCGACCCATTTCGATCTGTGCCATCTATTCCTGTTTCAGCTTTGTCTATATATAAGCTGTTATAAACCCTAGTAGCTTTCTATTTTCATTTTTTGAACGTATAATTTCTATCTCATTTGTTCCTTCCCATTGGCAGACATCTCAAAACCCTAAATTACAATTCCAAATCAAACTCCAAAGTTCAAACTGCTCAAACCCTATCATATAATATATCATCACAAAGCTCTTGAAGAACGTAATCTATGTATGCAATTCATTTTTCGATTGGAGGCTCCGTTTGTCCAGAAATTGGCGACCTTTCTTAGGCGTCCGTTTCTAGGGTTTCACGATAAACGATGGATCTTCATCCAATCGACGATCGGGGAGTTGCTTTTGGTAGCAGAGGCGATGCAACCTTCATCCATCGGCTTCAATCTGGTCATAGGTGCGTCGAGTTGGCTAGAAAATTCCAAAAAGGGGGCGGTGGCGCTGGTTTCTCTAGTGATTTGGAGGAGGCCGCGCATGGTGGAGGAGGGCGGCATGCCAAGGCGAAGGCAGCGGCACGGTCTGATAGAGGCAAGGAAGTGAGTGGGCATGCGCGTTCGATCATGAATGTTGGCGGCTGTACGTTGTTGGGATCGACAATGCTCCGTTAGGGTTAGGAAGGAGGTAAACAATATTTAATATTTTTCCCTCTACTTTATTTTATTTAAATTTAAATTCAAAATTTCTAACTAGCATAACTTTTGCATACGAACTCGAATTTGGACATGGTTTCTTCCGTTGGGATCGTATCAAAATTCCAGACAACATGAAACTGGTTTGGTTGAATTTGGAGACTGTAGGAATTTTGGGCTTTTATTGGATTTTTAATCGACTATAAATAAAAGGTGAGTGATTTAACCCACTCACGAAATACTAAACCTTCTTATGTTAGTTGAATTAAATTTATGATGTGATAAGAATTTTATTGGTTGTTGTTTGGTAGTTTAAATTGACATTTTATTTGTAGTTGAATTTTACATTGAATTAAATTGACATTTAAATTAATATTAGAATTTAATTGCTAGTTAAGTACCTGATATTGATAACTAGTTAACTGTTGTGATTTATTGGCTGATTTGGATGTTGACTATGATGGATGTCTATTTGTTGACATTTGGATGATTGGATGTTTATTTATTTATATAATTCCTGTTATCACCCTGTATATTATTCGCAAGCATATAAACTGTTATTTGAATTATTTCGAATAAATTAAGAAATAGGTTGAAATGATATATACATATGACACTTTGATTTGCATTGAAATGATATATATATATATATCCATCCCTATAATTAAAATTGATATAAATGATCATTTGACCATAGGGTAAAACAATTATATACGGACACCGGATTAGTTAAATTAAATGATTTCAAAATATTGATTTTTGGATGTTGATTAAATAACATTATTTTAAAGAAAATAAATTGTGGATTTATATGAACTAAATTTTTCGTAATTCAAGCTTTGAAATGTTGAAATTGGAATTGGGTAAACGAATTCTTTTAAGAATTGAATTGAAAATGTAAAGTTATAATTAATATATGACTTTAATTTTGGAAATTTAGTTATTTTAAGGTTTGGACCTTAAAAGTGAACAATGAAGTTTAATTTGATTTAAGCTATTCAAATCAGTAATTTGAAATTGGACATGAAATTGGTATAAATTGAAATAGTTTAAAATAAGAATCGAATTGAAATTTAAATCATTGGATTGAATTGTTGAATCAAATTTGAAGTTAAAAATGAATGTTTCGAAAATTTAAGTTATTTCGAATTGAAACTAAAATCAAGTTGATTTGAAACTAAATTGAAATTGAGTCAATTGAATTGAAAGATTGGAAATTGAGTTTTGTTGATTTGAATTTGGACATGGGTCCAGATTTGTTGAAATGTAAAGAAACAGTTTGATTTGATATTATCTTCAAAATAAATTATTTTAATATAACTGTTTAAAATCTATTATTATTAATATTCAAATTTTTTTGATTTCTCCAAACTATTTTACTATATACACTATTTTCAATACTCAAACCATTTTATATTAAACGGTTTTAAATCTCTAAACCATATAAACTATTTTAAACTATTTATAACTATGCAAACTATTTTCTAAAAATTTCAAACTGTGCAAAGTTGAAATATTTATATTTAAATTATTGAATTAAACGCGAATGTGGTTAAATGAGGTCATAACCTAAGTTGGAATTTGAAATGATATTTTCAAGTGAAAATGACAATTTTGAGTAAATATGATGATTTTGAAATGAAGGATATTTTGAATGGAATATGATATTTTGATATCAAATATGAATCAGTTTATGAATTACCTCATATAAATAAAAGGCACTGTAATAAAGCATTAATTTCATATTGTTTTAATATTGTATTGATTGTTGAAATGTAAAAGAACCAACCGGTGTGAAAAATGACGTTTGGTTGTTAAAGAGACCAGGGCCTCTTATTGGCATACTCTCTGTCAATATTGGAACCACTTTAACAACTGTGTACGCGGTGGATGATATCCAGAATGAAGTGGTTGACTTGGAGGCGTATGCTGGATTTGAAGAAAGAGAACGATGATGGATGACCCCGGCACTTGTGCCAATTTGAAATGACTAAAACAGGAGCTATACCTGATCGCTAAGACTAGCTACCTCTAGCGGACATGCCTCTTCATATTACTATTGATGTTGACTTGATCGATGCACCTTGATTTGATTTGATTTTGGGGGTGTTGGACGCAGTGGGCCGTTAGGGGTTACCACCAGTCAGGAAACGCAAAATGGTAGTATCCTACCATGGGCATCATCTCACGTGCCTTGTCATACTCTTTATCTTTATTCGCGCCCACTACGATTTTGTTTTAGTATGGTACCTATAGGGGACTCACTGGCTACCGATGTTACTGGTTGTGTTACAGGACCTGCATAGACTACCTGCTTAAAAATGTGTTAAAGGGAATCAATGTAAAGCCTTAACCTATTTTAATACTTTACATTACTGATAGGCACTACATATATAGCATATTTACTACATATAGATAGTTTAACGGATCCTTAGGAGATGGAAGATCCCGTAACTTCTCTTAAGTTATTGCACGCACGTTATACACTGGATAGGAGATGCAAAATCCCGTAAACATCTCTGAAGCTATCACACTCATATTTATTTGTTGTTGATTTAACTTACATAAGAACTTTTAGTTCCGACTCGAGTGTTTTGTCTTTTCATTACGCTCGGGTTAGCCTGAGCATTTCAGTGTCTGAAGACATTATTTCTAGAGGACGAAGACGGAGTTTGGTATATTATATTATTAGTATTATTCCGCTGCATCATTATTGGTATGTTGTTGTTTGTACTCTGATTATGTTGTCAAAATTGTGTAATCAAATGTATATTGTAAAACAGCTTCATGAACTGTTTATTTGATTATTATATTCTGTCATTCCGCTACGAGATTCTGTATTTTTTTTTCCTTCTTTTCACTTATTTTCTTATTAAATACCATCGATAATCCACCTTTTTGAATGGTTTGAGTTAGACATGTGTGGTTTATTGTCGATTCAAATCGTCTAAAAAGGTGGGTCGTCATAGAAACTTAAACCACCCTTTAAAAGGATTAATTACAAGATAAACTCTTATTAAATTATAATTAATATTTATTAAATTTAAACTTAATTTAATTATAAATTAACAATTAATTAAACCTTCAATAAATAATTTATTTATAAATAAAATCCTTAATTAATTATTAAATAATAATTTAAAACCTTTTTAATAATTAACTATTAATTAATCTTAATTAATTAATTAATAAAACTTTTAATTAAAACTTAAACAATAAATTAAACCTTTAATAAATAATTATTTTTAAATTAAACCTTAATTAATTTATCATAAAAAATAATTGATAATTGATTTATTACATAAATAAATAATTGACCTTATATTTGATTAATAATTAATTAAAAATAAATCATGTACTTCACTCATAATTAATTAAAAATTAATTTTACTTTTAAAAGAGTAATTAATACTAATCTTTAATTAATTAAAATTAACAAACCTTGTTCAGTACTTAGTTAATTATTAATTACCAAAACTAATTAACTAATAATTAATTATTAAATTCTTAATTAACTTTCCTTAATGATTATCATTAAGTTTTTTAAACATTTCAGAACACTTTAAAATATAAACGTTAACTTTTTAAAAATTGGACTTTTTATCGAACTACAACCATAGCGACTATCGCTATGGATACCATAACTTCCAAACTTGACTAACATCTCTAATAGTCTTTTAAAACACTTACTTTCTAACTTTAACTTACTTTATGAACTTAATATAATGTTTTGGAAGTAAAAAAAGTTAGAAACTTTAGAAAACTTTTTGTTTAAAGCAAAGTAAGTAATCGAATTTAAAAACCCAAAGGATTGCTATATCGAACACAAACACCTTTCAAGTGCTAACCTTGCTCACTAACTTTAATAACTTTCCATATCACTTCCAATCACAAGGCAAAGATCACAACTTTATAACCAAATATATCACTTTAACATTTGATTCACAAATCTACGCTAAACCATAAACTAACATATGTACATCCAAACCATATGATAATTCAACCATCCAAACAATATATTCTACAACCAAATAAGCAACATAATAAAGGTTGAATCTTTCCACAAAAAGTTAGACGTTTACTCACCAAAATTTTGAAAAACTTTTTTGAAAACTTGAAACACTTAAACTTGCAAAGCTTGGAAAACCATAAAAAGCAACTCGAAAATGTGTCATTTTCACCTCAACTTTTTGACATGTTCCTCCAGTAATTTTGGAAAGTGGTCAAAAGAAAAAGTGTTGAAAATTATTTTCTCTATCATTTCAAAAATGAATCACTCAATTTGGATTATTATTGATGTAACGACCCGCAAAAATTTAATGGTTTTAAAAGTATATTTAATTGGAAATTTGTGAAATTTTAAACAATAAAATTTGAAATTAAAAATTTATTATTTGGGATACGTCTATTTTAATATAGCAACTAGTAAATTTTCATCTGATAATATTGAATTTTATTTTCCTGTGAAATTTCATTTCAAATCAAACCGGTTAATAACAGCTAAATTTAAAAGTTTTTCCGAAATCAAAATATGTCAACAGGAGAAAATTTATTCAGAGCATTCTGAATCGGACTGTGAAATTCGTTTCGCAAAATTCGGACGTTTCTAGCTCCGTTTGGATTTTTCCGTACGAAATAGCAACGTATATCAGGGTCCATATGGACTTTTGATAGGAAGGTCCTGACACTGATATTTCTGTTTCCCCTTGTCTGTCTCATCGCACTGATCACCGTGATATATTCATTAGATTATTTCGGAGTCCGGTGCGCGACGGAATCAACAAAATGCAAAGTGTAACGATTCACCAAATGGGGTCCATTTGCAATTCTGTGTCCTCCATCTGGTCCAGCTCGCTGTGTTAATCACAGATATATCTTGTGTCCTTTTCCATTCTTCGGTTTGAACACCCAAAAGTCAAAAATCCGAAAAGACACAAACGTTTCGGGGTGCACGTATATTTTCTTTTATCTCTTTCGTTTTGTTCCATTTCATTCATCTCCCTGTTAACTTCTCACGCAACTATCATCTCTCCACCATGAATTCAAGCAGCCTCTCTCTCCCTGCATCTCCGCCAGCACCCGACCTCCTCCCACAACCATGGCCGCCCACCTACTACCGCACACCCCAATTCATCACATCAAATCGCCGCACATTCTCTACTTCGTCAAACAGCTTCCACCCGACCTTAGTTGCCTACCACCGCAACTATTCCTCTTGCCGCTTACATCTCTCCACTTCTCCAACTCGTGCAACCACTTACCTCTACCCATCAGCTTATAGCCGAGCCTCCTTTGGAACAAGACCCAACAGCCTGCAACCTCGAACAAGCCAATGCCGAGCCACCTACTTCTGCACGTCCTCCTACCAGCATGTTCTTTTGAGGTATTCTGTCTTTGAAGTAGTGTAAATATATATAGATCTATTTATTTATATGTATAGTCTTTGGCTGTCGAGTTTATATATTATTAGGTATATAAGTTATAAAAGTTCATAGCCTTACGTATATATTATAATAGCATTGCAATTAGTCTATATTGATATGATCATATTTCAATTGAAGTCAGCCTATATCTTGAAAACAGCTATAATATACAATATATATATAATGTCGCACGTATATGTATATGTAGTATAAAGTTTTTCTTACAAATTTATCTAAAAAGGGAAGTTATTTGGATTACAGTTAGTATTACATGTGCTGCATTTTTATATAAGTTACATTTTTAAATTAAGTAGGGTATTATATATATGTTATACTATATATAGTATTTTGAACAGGGTTTTGAAAAAAAATTATATACTAATATATATGTGCTAGTCTGATTTTATATATGTGTTAGTTACATTTTATTGTATAAGTTGTGCGCATATTCAAGCTACAGCATTCTCTGTTGGATTCTTTAATATACATAGCTTTCGATTCAAAACAGTTTATGACTTCAAAGTTTTGTTTTGTTAAATACATAAGCATGGTTGGGTTCGAAGTGTACGCATATTTAGGTTCTTAAAAAAAATATCTTATATAAAATAGTGTAATATGAAATTTACATTTCTGTAGCCTGCACAATTTATATGGGATATGTATATAGTTATATATAAAAAAAAAGAGTTTTCTTTTAGGTATTCATATTTAAACATTTATTTTATCTGTTTGAGAATATATATACTAGTTATATAAGTTTAGTATAAAGGTGTTAGTATATATATATTATTTTAAGTGTATGTGGATATAAAAAAAATGTAAGCTTGTTTTATTTATTTATTTATATGTTTGAGAAACATGTAAATTAAATTTGTGATGTTTGAATTTAGAATATAAATTTTATGTGTATATATAGTTATATTTGGTTATATAAGTTCGCTTATACCGTTATATTCATCGTCCAGTTCTGATCTGATCCGTTTTCATCAATTCGTGCCAATCAGCTTTGATCGTTGAATTCGTGCCGATTGTTGCTTTGCTTGGATTCGCAATTCAACTTCAGTGTCTGTATCAGTGTGCGTATCTGTGGCACCTTCTATATTCTCTAGCCTCGAAAGGTGAGCAATCACTCACGATTAACGTTCTTTTATTTATTAAATTTGATTTCAATTGAAACGACAATTGAAATATGCTGCTGTAGTTATTTAAGTTGTTATATATGCTATTATCTGTAACTGTTCACCTGTGGGATATGACACCATATCCTATTGTTTATGTTATATTGTTATTGATGATATATGTCTGTTATGTTATTATTATTATCTGTTATCACTCTGCAAGTTCCCTGTTAGTATAGGAATCACTATGGGTTGAAATGATACATACCCGAACGGACTTTAGAATAGGAGAAAATCGTTATGGGTTGAAATGATAGACCCAAGCGATTTTCATTTGAATTGAAATTTGGATTACGGGTTGAACTGATTCTACCCGTATATATTTAAATTTCGGATTGAAATGATAAATATCCGTATCACTTAACCATATGATAGATATATATACAGACACCGTTGGTCCATATATAAATATTTTGAAAATAAATTCTATGAATTTGGGAAGAAATATATGGTTTTAATAAATGTTGAACCTTAAATTATTATATATAAATGGGAATGATTTATATAGATTTAATAATGATATATAATTTAATTAAGATTGATTAAATACATATAATATGGTTGAGTATTTAAATTTATGTTTCAAAATAGATTTCAGTAATAATTTGAATAAGTTAAGGTTGGGAAGGTAATTTGAATTTAGTAAAGAATTTTATTTAATTAAACCGATTTAAAACTTATTGAAATTGAGACCTAAGATATGATTTATAACTTGGGTTTAATTTAAATAATTTAATGGATATTTCTTATTTAAATAAATTTAAGGAAATATTTAGTAAGAATGAAATTTAAGGCTAGTTAAATGATATTGAATTTATTAAGTGAATATTCCCTGATTAAATAATAATAAAGTTAAATCAAGAGCTATATGAAACTGTTAAATTTAACTTTGAAAATGTTGAATATTAAAGCTTTGAAACATATTGAAAGTTTAAATGGTATATTTAGAACTGAATTGAATTGATGAATTGAGCTTTGAATAAATTTGAATTTGGAATTTGAGTTAATTTGAATCGATTTGTGAGACTTGAGGAAATTATAAATACTTTACTTTATAAATTAATTAATATATATACTATCTTGGAAAATAGTTATATTTGAAATGAAATGATATTTGGGTTTTGAAGTATAAATTAAATTGAAATGACCACGGTGTTATAATGTATATTTCCACCTTGTAGATAGTTCTGAAGATCCTTAGAGGATGGTTATCCCAAACATCCTTTAAGTTACTTGTATTTCAATTGATATTTCACTTGAGTTGGATTTATTTATATAAGAATGTTAATCCCGACTCGAGTGTTTTGTGTTTTGCTTTACGCTCGGGTCAGACTGAGTGATACAGCATTTGAGACTCATCCTTGGAGTTTGGAGCTTCCTTTGGAGATCCAACTTTTGATTCAGCTTCCAGCTTTCCAGTTGATTCGTTCACAGAAGTCATCTGTTTGGATTGGAGACTTCATTGCATCTGAGATAGTCTGTTGTATTTTATTTCTAACTCTGATGTTTATATAGTAGCTTCATGAACTACTATTTTATCTATTCCGCTGCGTATTATTGTATTACTCTGTGTCTGTGATTCTGTGATTGATTTATTTACTGCATATGCTGAGTTTTGCCAAATTTAAATTAACAATTCGGTATTTTGAATTATTCAAGTCCGACATGTGTGGATTTATTGTCGATTTGAATGGTCCAAAATAGCGGGTCGTTACAATTGAGGGAGATATGGTCAAAAGAAGAAGAGGTATTTTCGGACTTGAAAATATGGGTCCGCAAATGGGTCTGAAAGAAATGAGATTTGTACATAGTTAAGCTCAAAATTTGAAGAAGCCATACAAACAAAAGTTGTAGCCACTGAAATTTTATACGGTTTTAAAAAAATCTCCATTGGTTCAGAGATGAGGAAAATATGATAGGAGGAAGAGGAGGAAAATTTGAAGAAGTGGAAGGCTATTTATAAGCAATATAAAAGGTAAATTAATAAACCACCCTTATACTTCTACCATCCACATTGTTTTGCCACCTCAAAACCCTCCACCATACATGCCATTTCATCCTCCACCTTGTCCACCATCATTATGTCAAAGAAAACAGGTTTAAACATGTTTGTACTCGATTTGCCAAAGTGTCAAATCATGTCTCTTAGGGCATCTTTTAGTATATACATGTATATACTTAAGAATATATACCTATGTATATACCAATATAAACTAACTAATTTACATTCTTAACCATTTATATATTATTTCAAATATAAACAAGGCTCACAACATTTCAAACAACTTTTATATGATGAAACGTCTAAAATTCAAAAAACGGTTTCCGGTCACATTTTCTGTTTTTCATTAAACTAAATATTTTTGTAAACAAAATTTGAAAATGATTTCACCATCATTAATTATTATTTAAAAGAGTTTTATTTTCATTATAAAACTTACTATTTGAATATTTAAAATGAGTTAAATATTCGCAAATCAAAGTAGTGAAATTCCATATCGTTACAGTTACATTTAACACAATATTGAATACACGATCGCACACTACAGTTTAGTGCTTATTTCAATAAACTACACCAGTGGGTGTTAAGATTCATATATCTTGGGATTTTGTCCTTGAGGAAATCTCAACAAATCATACTCCCATATACGATGGACAAATCCTTATCAGTTGTAGCATGTACATTCCTAACCCATGGTTCTTTGTCCTAATCTCATTTTTACCTTGATGATAGCTCAACAAGTAAAAAGATATTATTCACTTGTATACACCATTTCACAATGACCTCAGTATACTATACATACCTTCAGGAAAGATCAATAAATATGTATATGTATCTTACCACGTATAGTTTATGCATTAATAATACTACACATAACATTTCTAACTTGAGGAAAGCTCAACAACTAGAGAGCATGCAAGTAATTTATTAATGTATAAATGGTAGATGACAACTTTATATTGAAGATTCATAATCTTTAATATATTATATTGAGTGATATCAACATATGGAATAATGTATTTCTTAATAAATACCCTCGTGATTCAAGTGTCGGACACATCAGAAATCACGTATACGTACTTCTATGTAGGTATTTATTCCTTAAGTCTATTTTGGGTTTCTTTAATGTTGCACCTTTAGTTTATACATTAATATTATACAAGTTTATCATTATATTACTTTTATACTTTATTTAACTTATATAATATTTTACGTACAATATTATATTAATTAAAGGGGCTTTGCACGAAAGGTCCCTAATTCTGTTGTTGTTATAAGAAAAGTCCCTGTAGAAATAAGTATGTAAATTAGGTCCTTGTTTTTTATAAATCAAAAAACGCAAGTTAGTTTGCGCTTTTTAAACATTAATTTTTTTGAAAATTTCAAAAATTTTAAAAATATTTCAAAATCAGAAAGCGTAAGTTACCTTACACTTTTCAAAAATTTAAAATCAGAAAGCGCAAACTAGCTTGTGCTTTAGAGAAAGTGCAAGTTAACTTTCGCTTTTCAAAATTTTGAAAATTTCGAAAAAAAAATCCAAAATCAGTAAAGTGCAGGTTACCTTGCATTTTCCGTCAAAAAATTGCAAAACACCTTGCGTTTTTTTATTTTTAAAAAATAGGGACCAAATTTACATATTCATTTCTGCAGGGACTTTTCCTATAACAACATCAAAAACAGGGACCTGAGACTCTTATCTTGTTAATTAAATCATATTTAAATAATTTAATTCATTAACACTTTAATTAATTATATATTATTCAATTAGCACATATTATATTGATGTGTGTGTGTAACCTTTATAGTAATACACATATATCTTATATATATATATCTGTGTGTATTTTAATTTATTAATTAAATTTTAATTAATTTATTTAATTAAAAAAATTTAATTTCAAAAAAAATTTACACAGACATGTACACTCATATTGCCTTAAACAATTCAAGACACATATATCATTATATATATTTTACATGTATATATATTTAATTAGTTAACTTATTTGGTTTATTTATTTATTTTATTAATCTATTAATAAATAATATTTTTTTAAATAATTTTATAATATTTTTAAACATTTTGAAAATTAGTATAACTTTTATCATATGTGTTTTATTTTAAATTTAATTTTTAAAATTAAAATTTTTATTTTAATTCTTAAAGCAATTTGAAAATCTATATTATAGCATTTGTAGATTTTTCTTATTTTAAATTTAACTTTTACATTTCGAACTTTTATTTTAATTTTGAAATAATTTTGAAACTAGCCCAAGGCCCAAATCAATTTGGCCCTTTATATTAGGATTAACCATTGGGCTTACCTCATTATTTCGAGCAAGGCATGTAGCTAGGTAGGGTAGAGTACTTGATTACCCAAACCTAACTTTAGACACTACTTTTCTAAACGCCCTACTATATGGGTAGGCATTAATGAGTCAACCATAATACTGCTAATTAAGACCATATAGGCTATGTGGCTTTGATACCATTGTTGGAACTGGGCTAGCACGTAGCAGGGTAAATAGGTAAATTTCAAAAAAAATATTCCATTAGGATCTTTATTGGGCCTATGAAGTCTAAATTTATTTAGAACTTTTCTAAAAAAAATTCTAAATAAAATCAATATTTTATTTAATTCATAAATATTGTTATATTTAGTATAGTTTGTATTACATATATATATATACATATATATGCGTGTATGTGTTTCATATACACATTTGTGTGTGCGTGCATGTGCAACATAATAGGGTGTACATAGTTTAACATGCTCGTGCATAGATGTTGGGATTTACACCGTAGTGGAAATATTAGTCCCCCTGTATACAAATTTATTGTGCATACATACATACATATATCTGTATGTGTGTGCGCGCACTTGCGCACGTGCGTCAAAATAATATAAATATATGCATGTGCATAAATATAGTTATATATGTGTGTGTATATTATAAAATACTAATTATAAATAATCTTATATAGAATACTTATAAAATACACACACACACACACACACACACACACACACACACATATATATATATATATATTACATAAATTAAACTATACAATTATTTTAAATATCATCTTAAAAATATTTTAAATAAATACTTAAAATATTATATGTAATCCACGAGAAAAATCTTTTTTAATTAAAAATAATTTATATATGATAGACACACATATATAATTATTTATATATATTTAAATATTAATAATATATATATATATATTGCAATATTGTGCTTAGCCTAGATTTTTTCGATTATATATATATATTTAATAATAAATGTTTACTATTTCATTTTAAAAGTCATACAGAAATGTTTAAATAGATAAAAATTTGATTTTTTTTCTTTTTCGAAAAAGATGAACAATATTTTGCACTAAATTTTGTACTAAAATTTTATATTATTTGTACATATGTATATGTATTTTATTTATATAATCAATTTTAAATTAAATAAATAATTACTTTTATAAATATAATATATATATATATATAAACAAAATTAAAAATTTTACTTACCGATGGCATTAGGCATATAAATGAACATATATAAAATCTGAATTGTACATTATATTATGTTATTTTTTAATTTAGATTTTAACTAAATTAAAATAATTTATAGTATTACTTAATTTTCGATTTTTTTAAAGTTTGACCGTGAGTACTTGCAAACATACATATACAATTTTTTTATTATATATGCACACATATATACAACCATCAATATATGACAATACATCAATATACATATTCGTTATAATTTCTAACTAATTGGCATGTTATACAATAATTAAATAAGCACGTATATATGTTAATAAATAAGAAATATACCTTTCACCAAAGCTATAGCGCTCCGCATTTTACGTATCAAAGAATCGTAAATATTTTTATTTCATTCGTATGTGGTTGTATGATTTTATAATTTTGGTATATGACTCTTAGGAACATTTTACACACCTATGGTTTCTTCTGAATTTCTATATGACCATTTTGACCCTTAAAACCTTGTTTGGGCTATAACTTTTGATAGGAGTTGCATTAGGGTCTTAAACTAGTTCCATTGCCTTAAGATGATGATTTTCCATTTCGTAGAGTGGTCATGATAGAAAAAGGACTTACGGTTAGGAAGTTATGCCTGTTTTATGTTTAGATAACTACTGGCCAAAATTAGTGTGTAATTAATTAAGCCTATTAGTCTAATTAGAGATTACTATAAATAGAGGTTGTAGGAGTCAAACTAGAACTTTCCCTCTCATTCCAAATCAGGTCTAAATCGTAGTTAGTCCTAGATCCATCCTAATTCATCCAAATTTGTCTCTTGATCAAATTAGATTGTGGATTAGAGATCAGATCCTCGATTAGAAGCTAGAGGTCATCAAATTGGTTGATTGGAATTGCTTTTCATCCCTGTCCGCATTGGACCTACATTCAAATGGGTAGAATTTGGTAATTGGTGAGTGGTGTATGTCTTCTCACTATTCTATACATGTTCATATGGAAAAATTGCATGATTTAAAACGATTTTTGGCCATGATACCTTTTCTAACTTTAATTACATGTTAATCTATGCATATGATTTGAATTGGTTTAGAAATCCACCTTATTCATGTTTTATTCATGTTCATATGTTCATGTGATATGTAGATTTAGATTAGAATTGACTTGTTTATCATATTATTATAATTTGATTGCTTGAATGGATGTATGTGCATATTGTTCTATGCTTGTATGTTGTGCTTTGATGTTGTTTGTTAGTGTAATGATTGCACAGAAAGATAGGTCGGAGAATTGAGCAAATCGGAGGCAAAGTTGATCAAAATCGAATGAAACTTGGTGGATAGGCTCTATAGCATGGTAGGAAGCAATAGGATAATTCACACCTTGATTTTAGACTTGAGTAAAGGGGATAGTTCAGACCCGACTTTAACATCCCCTATCTTAAGGCCCAAAGCTAAGCTCTACAGATGCTGCAGTCATCTATAGTGTTACCTTCCGGCAAAAAAATATAGTAATGTTAATGGTATCGATAATATCAGAAGCACGTGAATATGAAGCAAAATCAAAGATTTCAAAAACAACTTTTCTGATTACATTTCACAAAACATGTTTCATATTCCATTACATAATCCTAAACGTTTCCTAGGTTCAGATCAAATATAATTATTAGATAAGTATGCCAAGAGCAACATATGAAGATACCCCCTTGCATGATCAGAGTAATAAATAGTCATATCATAATTAATATAACATAGCGGAAATAAAATGAAACAACTCCTAAATATAGCTAACATGAGCCTCATACTCGTCTCTGGAAGCTTTATTCGTCCACCAACTAAACCTATAAACCCAAACTCTCAATCTACTCAAATTAATTTTGAGCATCTGAGAGTTTAAGGGGAAAACATAAACTTCGAGTCAGACGTAAAGCCTATAATGAATAATACTATTACATCTCGGCTTACTGAAATTAAGTGAGACCACACCGCTTAGCGAAACGGGTTTCTCCTCACTCATATCCCTTTTAAACATATCTTTTTGCAAATCAAAACCCTACAGCCAAACTGGTTAATCAAACTGATATACCAATAATAGCAAATATCATATATGCTCAAAAACAGGTAATAAATGGACCATTTGTCCAAAACAATGTAGTTTTATTTGGCTAACTACTAACCTTTAGCGGACTCGGGCCTACCAGACAAACTAAACAAATTATCTAACAACTGTTAGACATACTTCTGGACGTTCTGTCCTTAACTTACTTCTCCAAGGGTCACCTGATCCTAATGATTTTTCAGGCTTACCAATAACCTATCATTCATCTCTGTACATATATATATATATATATATATATATTCCTTTCTGTGTGTAACCATCATTTAAGTCTTACCAATGACTAAGCCCTACACACTGGAATTTTGGACTAAATTAGCTAGGGGCTAATAGCTAATGTATAGGGCGCGATCCTATAGCAGTCCCATATAGTATACAAATATCTGAGTCATTTTATTTAGGGTTAACTACCCTTTAAATTTTCCTTCAAGACCTTTTCAAAATGATTTAACCCTTTAAATCACACTTATACAAGGAAAATATATTATTTGCTTTACTCAAATCTCTTTGCCATGATATATGCTTTACTCAAAATATTGTTGATGAAAACATTCGAAACCTTTGTTTAGATACTTAAACAATCTCTTTCAAAACCATTGAAAGTACCCCTTTCGACACAAGTAAACTACTTTACTTTAAAACCTTAGGCCTAAAGGCCAAAACACATCTTTCGAAACCATTGACCATAGTCCTTTCAAAAACATTGAAAACATCTCCTTCGAAAGCTTTATAAACCTTAGACATCCTTTTCTAAACACTTTGAATACTTTCGAAACCATTGGAATACTTCCATTTAAACACTAAGGTAAACCTTTCAAAAACACTGGGGAATCACCCCCTTGAAACCTTACACACACACACACACACACACATATATATATATATATATATATATATGCATACACCTTTTGAAAATACTGGGGAACCTCCCCTTTGAAACCTTTTCTTGTTACCTTTCAAAAGCATTAAAGTATACTACTTAAAAATAACCTTTCGAAAGCATTGGGTTCAAGTTGACATATGTGGAACAACCTTTCGAAACTATTTTCTTTGAAACCTTTGGGTTTAACTTTTGAAATATCAAAAAGGTCTTAAAACAATCAAGTCGAAAGCAACCCTTTCAAAAGCAACTCTTTCGAAAGCAATTTCCTAAGCAAAGAAGTGGATGGTGTCGAAACCAATCCCTTCGAAAGAATTTACTTAAAACAAGGGCGCAACCTATTTCAAAAGCTCCTTTCTTTAAAAAAAAATTGACCTAGTCGAAAGCTATCTTGTTCGAAAGCAAAGCAGGTGCTTTTCCTTTAGAAAAAAAGGCCTCGACCTCTTCGGAATCACTTGTTTCGACCTTATACCTTCAGCCTATGTTCAATTCACTACGTACCAAGTCTTTGATACCATGTGCATTGGTTTCGATTCAGGTTGGAGGTGGAGGTACTAAGTTGAAAGGTGGCTGTCGAAGATGGTGAGATAGCGGGACCTTAGAAAATCTGATTTTTAACTTTAAAAGGTAATTCTTTTCAACTAACCTGCTTATTTGCCATCATATAATTGGTTGCCTTTACTTTTTTAAAATCTTTTCTGAATGGTGCTGCCAAATTTCAGAGATTAACATTTTAAAACATTAGCAAATAGCCCCTTCTCCTTTTATAAACATATAAAACATTTAAGTCTCATACCTTAAATAATTTTATATATTTATTAAAACAATTAGGAAAATTCTACAAAAATTCACATAAATCACTTTTAATATGTTTTCTAACATATTTAAATTTCTGATCTAAAACATATATATAATTGTCGTAATTAATTTTAAACCCAAATAACCATTTTCTTCACTAGAAAATTAATAATAAATCCACATTAATTCACAAAATTATGAAACTTGAAACCCATCTCTAATATATCATTTCTGACCATATATTAAAATCGCAAGGCATGTGGATGTCATTTGTTAAGTTTTTCAGTTCAAAACATGTCGTAAAATCAATAGGAATAAGCATTATTCATCAACAAGCATGTTTATATCTTAACATCATTCAAAACATGGCAATATACTTGCAAAAACCTTCGGATCTGATTCTAGAAACTGAAATATCAAAAATATGAGATGTAAAAATTATTCACCTTAGCTTTGTTGTTAAGTAGTTGAGACTTAATCTTGGATTGAATTTGATTAAGCTTTTCCTCTTAATTCTTGCTTATCTTTCCCTTACTTCTCTTTAATGGTGGTCAGCCTTTGGTTTAGCTTTAATTTTCTTGTGAACGTGAGAATGATATGGTATGAGGGTTTAAGGTATAAGAATATAGCTTATATCTATATTGCCCTTATCCAATTTTCCTTTTCTATTTCATTTTAATTCCATTTACTTTATTAGTTTAACTAGGCACAGCTACCCTTTAAATTATACAAATCCCAATCCCTTAACCAACTTACATTATTTAATTTAATTAATTAAATGTTCTAAATAATGTTACTTAAGATTAGGGTTGTTATAGACTCCCCTCCTTAAAGAATTTCGTCCTCGAAATTACGATAAGGTGCTCATCAAAATCAACCAAAAAGGTAAAACATACCATGAAACAAGTCAGGATAAGTATCTCGAATCCTGCCCTCATTTTCCCAAGTATAGTCCCTCTCATCGTTACTCCACTAGACTTTAACTAATCTGCCTGCCTTGTTCCTTTGCCTCTTCTCATCTCTCGCGACTATACAAACTGGCTTTCTAACTATAGTCAAATTTAGTTCACTACTAAGTCGTCTAACACAGTCGGTGTTATGATTGTCTCTGGATCCTGAATACACTTCCTTAGATAAGAAACATGAAAAACATCATGGACTCGTGCCAAACTGTTTGGTAACTCTACTCTATATGCGAGTTTCCCGATCCTCTCTACAATAGGAAATAGCCCAACGAATCTCGATGCCAATTTTATCGATTTCCCGAATCTGATCACACCCTTCATTGGTGATACTTTGACGAAAACATGATCCTCAACTGAGAATTCTAAGTCTTTCTGTCTCTTATCGGCATAACTCTTCTGTCGACTGAGCTTTCTTCATTCTAACTCAAATACTCTCAATCTTTTTTGCAGCTTCTCTAACTAAATCCAGACCAAGAACTAAGTTATCCCCGGTCTCTAACCAACAAACTAGAGATTTACATGGCCTTCCATACAAAGCTTCAAATGGTGCCATCCCTATACTAGCTTGATAACTGTTGTTATATGAAAACTTGACTAAGTGTAGATGGTCTTCCCATGATCCTCCAAAATCTGGTACACAATCTCGTAACAAATCTTCTAAGACTTTGTTAACTCTTTTCGTTTGCCCATCTGTCTGTGGATGGTAAGCGGTACTCCTCTTGAACTTGTACCTAAAATCTCATGTAGACTCTTCCAGAATTCACTAGTGAATAAGGAATCTCTATCACTTATTATACTACTAGGAATTCCATGCAGTCTAACTACATTCTTCATAAACAACTTAGCTAAAATAGATGTCGTTCTGGTTGACTTAACTGGAATGAAATGTGCACTCTTGGTCAACCTGTCCCCTATGACCCATATGCTTTCATTTCCTCTGTTAGACCTTGGCAACCCGTCTATAAAATCCATCGAGATAGAATCCCATTTCCATATTGGAATATCTAAAGGCTGAAGTAACCCACTTGGTTTCTGATGTTTAGCTTTTACCTGTTGATAGTTCAAACATTGCTTCACCCATAAGCCTAAATCCCTCTTCATACCTTCCCAGAAGAAACTTCTCTTCATCTCATGATACATCTTAGTTCCTCTCGGATGAATAGTGAACTTTGAACAATGGCATTCCTCAAAAACTTCTTTCGTGATGCTTCCTATATTCGGAACACACAATCTCCCTTTCTTACACAACCACCTATTTTGGTCAAGACTGAAATCCTTTATGCCATCGCTCTATGTTCCATCCCTTAACTTTCTGATCCGCTCAACTAATACTGGATCCTCTCCTTGCTTAGAAGCAATCCTTTGGATCCTCACCGGCCGAACTTCTAAACATGAAAACGTAGCAGTCTCCTTACAAAATCTAGCTTCAAATCTCCCCTGTAATCTACATGTCATCAACGCTTCTAAATCTTTCCACTAGAGTATTATTGCTAATACTGCATTCTGATGTTTCCTGCTAAGTGCATCTGCAACTTTATTGCCCTTTCCCTATGTGTACTCAATACTAAAGTCATAAGCGGCTAAATACTCTAACCACCTCTGGTGTCTCATATTCGGCTTCTTTTGAGAGAATAAATATTTTAGCGACTTATGATCCGTATACAACTCGAATCTTTCTCCCAAAAGATTATGTCTCCACACTTTCAACGCAAAAATCATTGCAGCTAATTCCAAATCGTGAGTCGGGTACCTAACTTCATGCAGTCTAAGATGTCGATAAGCATAGGCAATCACTTTACCTCTTTGCATTAACACGGCTCCTAACCATGTTCCACATGTATCTGTATATACCACTAAATCCTGATTCCCTTCTGGGACAACTAACATAGATGCAATCATCAATAAGTGTTTCAGCTTCTCGAATGCCTCCTCGCACTTATCAGTTCAAACAAACTTCACATCTTTTCGCGTTAGCTTGGTCATCGGTGCTGCTAACTGTGAGAAATCCTTAATGAATCTCCGACAGTACCCAGCTAATCTAAGAAACTCTTTATATCAGTCATTGTCTTGGGTCTCTTCCAATTATTCACAGCTTCAATCTTAGTCGTATCTATAGATAACCCTTTATCTGAGACTACATGAGCAAGAAACTTCACTTCTTTCTTCCAGAAATGACACTTCGAAAATTTCGCTCTTAGCTAATGCTGCCTCAGCATCTCAAGCACCACTCTAAGATGAATTTCATGCTCCCTTTCATCCTTAGGGTATATCAAAATATTGTCTATGAAAACTAACATGAACCTATCCAAGTACTCTCTAAAAACCCGGTTTATCAAATCTACAAAGAATGCTGGCGTATTAGTTAGTCCGAACGACATCACTAACCATTCGTATGATCCATATCTAGTTCTAAACTCCGTCAAAGAAATACTATCCTCTGCCACTCTAAGCTGATGGAACCCTATCGCTAAATCCAACTAGGAAAACACTTTGGTCCACTCAACCGATTGAACAAATCATCAATTCTAGGCAACGGATATCTATTCTTTACTGTCTTCTCATTCAACTTAAGATAATCGATACATAACCTTAGCGATCTGTTTGGCTTCTTTGCAAACACTACGGCTGCTCCCCAAGGCGAACTACTTGGCCGAATAAAATTCTTGCCCTCCAAATCCACCAACTGCACCTTTAACTCCCTTATCTCTATAGGTGTCATTCTTCTTGGTGGTCTACTCACCATTCTGCTCCTGGTACCAAATCTATCCAAAACTCAATAGATCGTTTTGGTGGCAACAAGTTCAAAGACATCTACGAATTCTCTAACAACGAAAAATCGACTCGACTCGTCTTTTGTAATGACCCTAAATTTTAGTAACATTATTTAGGATATTTAATTAGCTAAATAAAATAAAATAATACGATGATTAGGGGAATGAGATTTGTGATTAATCTAAGGGGTAGCCGTGCCATATAGACAATGAACTAAAGTTGAGTTAAAATGAAATAGAGAAGAGGTAAAATAGGAAAAAGAGCATTCTTATACCCTAAACCCTAAGGAATTCATTTACACGTTCATTTCAAAATGAAAGACAAAGTTGAGGCCGGCCACCATTAGACAAGCTAGAGAAAGAGAAAGCAATCAAAGGAAGAAGAGTAATCAAAAACAAATTGATTCAAATCTCAAACTCCTTAACCACATAGCTAAGGTGAATAATGACTACATCTTTTGTTTACTTAATTATTTTTGGTTTTAAGGACAATCCGAGTTTGTTTGCAATGTTATGCCATGATTTTGAGGGATAAAATACTTATATATGCTTGTTGATGATTTATGCTCATTCATATAGGTTTTATGATATGTTTTAATGTGAAAACCCTATTTAGTGGCATCCAAATGCATTGCAATTTTAGACTTAGATCAAAAATGATATTTTAGAGATGGGTTTCAATTTTCATAATTTTGTGAATTTATGTGGAATTAATATTAATTTTCTAGTGAAGAAAATGATTATTTGGGTTTAAAATAATTTGTGGCTAAATTATTATTGTTTTGGGTCTGAAATTATTACTTATTAGAAAATATATTAGAAAATATATTAGAATTTATTTTCTGTAATTTTTGTAGAATTTTTATAAGTGTTTCAATAGATATATAAAATTATTTAAGGTATGGGACGTAAATGTTTTATATATTTATAAAAGGAGAAGGGTTATTTTGTAAATAAATTAAATTGTTTATTTCTGAAATATTGACAGCACTTGTAGAAAAGAAATTAGTAACCATTAATATTTTGACAAACAAGGCAGGTTAGTTGAAAAGAATTACTTAAAAAGGTTAAAAATCAGTTTAAACATGCTTTTTACATGTTTCACCACTTTCGACACCTAGCTTTCGACCGTGTTCCTCCGCCACCATCACCATTGAAACTAATGCGCATGGCGTCAAAGACTTGGTGCGCAGCGAATTGGATATAGATGGAAGGTATTGGGTCGAAACCGGTGGTTCCCAAGGGGTCGAAGCGCTACTTTGCTTTTAAATGAAAATGCGCCTGCTTTGCATTCGAAGGAAGTGCTTTCGACTTGGTTGGCTTTTGACCTGGTCAAATTATTTTAAAGGAATGGTTTCGAATGGGTTGCGCCTTTTGTTTTAAGTAAATGCTTCGAAGGGGTCGAAACCCCTAGTTGTCGCTTTCTTACCTTTCGAAGTCAATGGTTTCGAAGGGAATACTTTGCTTTTAAATCTATGCCACTTCTCCAATGTTTTCAGAAGGGTTGGTTTCGACACCATCACTTCTTTACTTAAGAATTCTTTTGAAAGGAATGCTTTCGACTTAAATACTTTAATGACCCATTTGCTCTGTTGAAGGTAGAACCCAAATGGTTTCGAAGAAGATGGTTTTAATGGTTTCGAAAGGTTATTCCACATGTTTTACTTGAACCCAAATGCTTTCGAAAGGTTTGATGTTTTAAAGCTTTTGAAAGATTTTAAAGAATGGTTTCGAAGGGGTGGTTCCCCAATGGTTTCAAAAGGTTTGAAAGGAAAGGTTTTCTAATGTTTTCGAAAGGCGATGTTAAAGGTTTTAAAGATAGGATGTCTAAGGTTTTAAAGCTTTCGAAGGAAAGGGTTTTTTGATGGTTTCGAAATGATGAAGGTGAATGGTTTCGAAAGGAATGTTTTGGCCTTTCAGCCTAGGTTATAAAGGGTTTACTTGGTTTCGAAAGGGGTACTTTCAAAGGTTTAAATGTTTTCATCAACAAAGATTTGAGTAAAGTATATATAACATGGCAAGGTGATTTTGAGTCAGCATAAAGTATATTTTCCTTGTTTAAAGTATGATTTAAGGGTTTAAATCAATTTGAGATGAAATGGTTTTCAAGGAAAATTTAAGGGAAGGTTACCCTAAGTAAAATGACTTAGATATTTATATACCAGATGGGACTGGTATGGGGTCGCGCCCTATACATTAGCTAGTAGCCCCTAGCTAATTTAGTCAAAAATTTCAGTGTGTAGAGCTTTGTTACAGGTATGACTAAAATGTTGTTATACATAGAAGGGAATATACTTGTACAAAGGTAGGTTATTAGTGAGCCCGCAAAACCATTAGGTTCAGGTGACCCTGGGAGAAGATAAGTTAGGTACAGGCCGTCCAAAAGTGGAGTATCTAACAGGTGTTAGATTATTTGTTTATATTTTCTAGTAGGCCCGAGTCAGACAAAGGTTCCTAGTTAGCCAAACAAAACTATAATGTCCGGACATATAGTTTATTTGTTACCTTACATGTAAGTTCACATGATATTGCTTTACAATTTTTAACCAGTTTTGGTTGCAGGATTATGATTTGCAAAAGATATGTTTTAAAAGGATATTAGTCAAGGGAAACTCGTTCTGCTAAGCGGCGTCATCTCACTTAATATCAAATAACCGAGATGTATAGTATTATTCACACCAGGCTTTATGTCTGACTCGAAGTTTATGTTTTCCCCTTAAACTCTTGGGTGCTCAAAATTAATTTGAGTAGGCTGAGGATTGAGGGTTTACAATTTTTTAGTAGGTTGTCGAATAAAGCTTTCGGAGACGAGCATGTGGTTGATGGATAGATATTTAGGAGTTACTGTTTTATTTTGTTAGATTTTGCTGTGTTGTATTATATCAGTTATGACTACATAGTACTCTGGTCATCCAAGGGGGCATCTTGATATGTCGCTCTTGGCGTATTTTGTAATAATTATATTTGATCTAAACCTAGGAAACAATTGAGATTATGCAATGGAATATGAAACATGTTCTGTGAAATGTAAACAGAAAATTTTCTTTTGAAATCTATGATTTTTGTTTCATATTCATGT
Organism: Allium fistulosum; assembly: GCA_030737815.1. NCBI lineage: Eukaryota > Viridiplantae > Streptophyta > Magnoliopsida > Asparagales > Amaryllidaceae > Allium > Allium fistulosum. The sequence goes on along the minus strand of CM060908.1, from coordinate 821,557,562 downwards.
GCTTATGATATTATGGATACCATTAACATTACAGTATTTGGTCACCGGAAGTTAGTACTATGGATGACTGCAGCATCTGTAGTGCTTAGCTTCGACCTCCAAATAGGGGATGTTACCGCTTGGTATCAGAACATAGTTTTATGAAGAACTTTAAACTAAAATAATTTTTGAAAACATAATCCTAAGGAATTAGAGGTAAGAACGGGGTATGGGATAATGCTATAGTAACGTACTTGTATTTGCTATATATAAGTATACGTTATATCTCTATTCTTCTATCTATCTTAGGCTATTCTTCTATATCACACGAGGCTGGAATACATATATGGATACTAGAAGTGGAAGGGTGAATCTTGGGGGAAGCACCACAACAAATGGTAATGCCAGACCAAATACGAGAAGAAACCAAGGTCAGGCACAAGTAGGAAATGTGGGTGCTATGTATCAGTTCTTTGTCAACATGATGCAAGCGGGTGTTGCTACTGGAGTGGTTGGTGGAAATGCTGGAGTAGGACTTCAGAAAGCTCCGGTGGTCAACAATTATGCTATCTTGAGCGGAGATTATGTTAGGCTTGGAGGGAAGCCATTTATCGGAACTAAAGACGCTACTGAGGTGGAGAGCTAGTTGTTGCATTGTGAGAGAATCTTTACTGACTTAGGGCTCAATGATGAGCAAAAGAGAAGGCTTGCTTTGAGACAGCTTCAGAGAGTAGCTTTATTCTGGTGGAATAGTGTGACGGCTGTAGTGAATGAAGAGACGATGACATGGGCTGAGTTTTAGAGAAGGTTCCAGGAGAGGTTCATGTCTGTGAAGTTGCAGTCTGCTTTGCCCAGAAAGCTTGCTGAGTTGGAGCGGGGGAGATGTCTGTGTTGGAATATTCTAGAAGGTTCAAGGAGTTAGCAAGGTATGGGTATGCTACTGTGGATACCGTGATGAAGAGGAATGAGAAGTTCATTAGGGAGCTGAAGCCTAAGTTGGCCAGAGCTACATTACCTCATATTAGGGATCCCTGTGATTTTGTAGTGGAGTTGGCTTTAAGACACGAGGAGATGCTTGCATCTTCTGAGAAGAATAAGGCGAAGGAGGTCCAAATAGTGCAGAGCCAAGAGAGAAAGTTCTTTCATAAGAAGGGTGCTCAGAAAGGTGGAGCCGCGAAGAAAGGAAAGTCGGAGGTTGTTTGCTTCAAGTGTGACAAGAAAAGACATTTCACAAATGAGTGTCATACTAGAAACGCGAAGAAAGTGATCAGGTATAAGAATATCAGATGCTCCAACTGCGATCAAATTGGTCATTATAAGAATCAATGCAAAGAGCCTGCTGAGGATGGAAGGGGTAAAGTATTTGCATTGGAACCAGCTGCATCAGGACCAACAACGCATGAGAAAGGAAAGGCAGTGTTAGGAGGTACACTTCAGATTCATGGTATGTCTGTTAGCGTTCTGTTTGATACTGGTGCATCGTATTCTTTTATATCTCATTGTTTGGTAGATAAGCTTAACCTAGAACCCACATATTTAGTTACTTCCTTAAGGGTTGCAAATCCGATAGGAGGGAATGCGACATTTGGGATGAAGTGTGACCACTTAGAGTTTGATTTGTTAGGTCATACCTTTGTTTGCAGTTTGCATGTGTTTCACTTTGTAGGGTTTGGAATTTTGGGTATGGATTGGTTAAGTAAGTACGATGTTAGGATATTTTACCATGATAGGAAAATATCACTTAGACACCCTGATTGTAGTGATCGGATTGTATATACCGTACGAAACCCTAGTTGTGAGGTGAATGCTTTGTTGGGGGTTGTGGAGGTAGAAGACGAGTTGAATCGAGTTTTCGTGGTTAGAGAATTCGTGGATGTTTTCGATTTGGTAGTAGGATTGCCACCGAAACGAGCCATTGAGTTTCGGGTTGAGTTGGTGCCTGGTGTAGAACCAGTGAGTAGGCCACCAAGCAGGATGACACCTACCGAGATGAGAGAGTTGAAGGTGCAATTGGTGGATTTGGAAGAAAAGAATTTTATTAGGCCAAGTAGTTCACCTTGGAAAGCAGCCGCAGTATTTGCTAAGAAGCCGGACGGATCGTTGAGGTTATGTATCGATTATCGTAAGTTGAATGAGAAGGCGATAAAGAATCGATATCCATTGCCCAGAATTGACGATTTGTTCGATCAATTGAGTGGGGCCAAGGTATTTTCTCAATTGGATTTGGTGATAGGTTTCCATCAGCTTAGAGTAGTAGAGGATAGTATTCCTTTGACGACGTTTAGGACAAGATATGGATCATACGAATGGTTAGTGATGTCATTCGGAATAACTAATGCACCAGCATTCTTTGTGGATTCGATGAACCAAGGTTTCCGAGAACACTTGGATAGGTTCGTGTTGGTTTTCATAGATGATATCTTGATATATTCGAAGGATGAAATGGAGCATGAAGTTCATCTTAGAGTGTGCTTGAGACGCTGAGGCAACATCAGTTGAAGGTGAAGTTTTCGAAGTGTCATTTCTGGAAGTCAGAAGTGAAGTTTCTTGGTCATGTAGTCGCAGAGAAAGGGTTGTCTGTAGATCCGACTAAGATGAAGCGGTGAATAATTGGAAGAGACCCATGATAGTGACTGGGATAAAGAGTTTTCTTGGATTGGCTAGATATTATCGGAGGTTCATAAAGGATTTTTCACGGATAGCCACACTGATGACTAAGCTAACACGAAAAGATTTGAAGTTTGTCTGGACTGATAAGTGTGAGGAAGCATTACAGAGCTTGAACCACTTATTGACCCATGCACCTGTATTAGTTGTTACGGAGAGGAATCAAGATTTGGTAGTTTATACAGATGCGTGTGGAACAGGATTAGGAGCTATGTTAATGTAGAGAGGTAAAGTGATTGCCTATGCTTCTCGACAGCTTAGACCGCATGAGGTTAGATATCCTACGCATGATTTGGAACTAGTTGCAGTGATTTTTGCATTGAAGGTGTGGAGACATTACCTTTTGGGAGAGAGGTTTGAGCTTTATACGGATCATAAGTCGTTGAGGTATTTGTTCTCTCAGAAGGAGCTGAACATGAGACGGCAAAGATGGTTAGAGTTTACCGCTTCTTATGATTCTGGAATTGAGTACACATCAGGGAAAGGTAATAAGGTTGCAGATGCGCTTGCAGAAAGCATCAGATGCAGTGTTGGTGTTTAACGGCTAATTTTCCATCGAATTAGAAAATTATCGATAAAATTTTAATTAAAAATAACCACAGGCGCACGGCGTACAATTTAGTAGTGGCGCCGTAGGGAATTGAATGGATATTAAAAATTCTACTCAATCAAATTAACTAAGAGTTTGAAGTTATTTAAGCTAAAAATGTAAGAATTAGCAAAATGAAAGTGAATAAAAATATGAGAGTAGAAGAAAAATTAGAGGCAAATCCCTTCTCATGATCATATAAATCAACACAAATGAAATTATGATCTCTCTTTTTTGGTCATTAGTGAATTTAGTTGATGTGTTTATCATAAATATGGCATATTTGTGCTATTAATTAGCCCAACATAAACCATCAAACTATAACACACCCACTTCTCAACTCTCATGAAAATTACAATGAAATTAAATATAAAATCTAGTCTAAGCATGATCTATTTACTATCGATTAGTAATATATACCATCAAATTTTGATTCTAAAATTCACTTCATTACCATAATCATACGTAGATGAAGAGGTAATTTGTGTTTATGTTTGTTTAAGCATAGCCTATTTGGTGTCAACAACATAGGCTATCAAATTCAAAACTAAATAACAAAATTTAACCACATCCAAACATTTCTATTAATCTCAAAAGGAGATCACAAATTTGCAAAAATGTTGAATCTACATGATTAAGAGAGCTTCATTACCCCTAAATTGAAGAGGTTTAGCTTCTCATATTTGTTATTATTTCAACAAATGTAGAGTTCAACATGAAACAAAAACAAGAGGAAAATGCAAGCTAATTAAAATAAAAGGAGAGCTAAACTATTTGCATAAAAATAAAACTAAACTACTAACATAAAGGAAAAAAACAAGAGAGGAACTTGAATTAAAAGTGCATGAATTAAAATTGCATATAAGAAAATTACATGAAAGAAGGCTAAGAAGCCATTAAAAAGAAAAGAGAGTTTTTGTTTATTTTTGAGCCTCAAACTAAACTAACTAAAGAGGAGGCTAAGAGCTCATTACATGAAACATAAGGGGTATTTATACATGTTTTGAAACCCTAATCGTATTTTTGGGGACTACCCAAATTGCCCTTGAGGAAGTGTAGCCACCAAGTTATCATTAGCAGGTAATTAATCCACCATTATATGTGCATGTGCTTTTAATCATGTGCATTGGCTCTTAATAGGGGATCAAGGTAAGTGGATAGGTGGGGTCCTCCATATTGCATGAAATGATTTATTTCCATCTTCATATTGCCTTCTTCACTTGTGCATGCATATTTTCATGAAGCCTTTCTAATTTCCATCCAATTTTCCTACAGATAAAAATAAAATGTGCAAGTGAATGTTGCCAAATTAATTCACACACAAAAATGACCATTTTACCTCTATATGAAGATGAATATATGATAATTTGAAAATAATTGAAATTTGGGTTCAAACATGTTAAAATACCCTATTTGCTCATTTATTTAATTAAATTATATTAAATATGGACGTAAAAATATGCACATTTACGTTCACATCAAATGCCCCCACACTTATCTTTTTATCCGTCCTCGAATAAACTAAAACTAAGATAAATTCGTTTTCATAGGAAACACAATTGCATTGAGCGTATGCAACAAGCCGTTAAACCTCTAGGTGTCCTAAGTAAGACGAATGTTGTCTCGTGAGGGTTTTCAGCTGATACTACCCACAAAATCCAAACGCAACATAGAAAATTCCTAAATGCAAAATTTATTTACAAAGAGATGAATGCAAGATTTTGAAAATATTTACAAATGAAAATTTTACTTTCAAATTGACATGAATAAGTTAAATATAACTTTTGGTCATTATCTTGAAAATTTAAGTCATTTACTCGTCAAAACTTCCAATAAAAATTAAGTTATCATCGCAAATAGACTCTAGTTTGGCTAGTTGTTTCGGTTGATAACATAGTGCAACTATGAAATGGATCCTTAGTTGATTATCAAAAATTTTCAAAGTGGTATTTTCATTTCTTTTGAATAACAAGTCAAATCACATAAACTAAAATAGTGCTTGGATTTCAATTGCTTACTCTCTCTTATTTGAAAATTTTATTGATATTAACAATATTTACATATGCTTAACTCAAAAAACTAAGGCCAGCTATATTACCCATGAACTTCCTTGTGGGCTTATGTGAGGGGAATATAGATCATGGCGAGTGTATACACCTATCGGCTGTAGGCATTATCAATAAAAGAATTTTTATATACATACACCTAACTCAGATAAACTAAGGCCAGATATACCGATCATACGCTGCCTTTCGAGCTTACGTGAGAAGGGTACGAGCATAGCAATTGCACACACTTGGGTGTGAACACATGACTCTAGGTGTTAATAAAAAATAAATACATATATACAATTATTATTTTTTCTTTTGTTTGTTTTTTTTATATATTTTTTTTTGTAGAGAGAGTTTTGCAAAACCATCTTAGCACCATTTAACTTAGAAGTTAAAAAAAAGTTATATCCTTTTCTTTAAATTAACCACTCTTTAAACAAAGATTTCAATTAGGATATACTTCATAATTATCACCCATGAACCTTCCACTATACTAGTTAAATCATAGTTACTTGTAATCAAACTTTATTTTTATTTTTGTTGAGACAAATAAATTTTCAACAATTTCAATTTAATAACCAAAAACTATACTTATCTTATTGTGTTTCTTCAACAATAAATCAAAATGCTAAAAAGAAAATTTGTTTTAGGATTTTTTTGTGTTTTTTTGTTTTTTTGGAGTTTTTTTAGTTTTGGAAAGAAAATGCAAAAAATAAACCATGAAAAAACAAAAATGAAGATGAGACTCCCCCCACACTTGATTTTGAGTTTGTCCCCACAGTCGACCCAAGTGAAAGGAGAAAAATAACATAAAAATAAAAATATGACCTATATTTACTTGAAATGAAACGGTTATTATTTACACGATATCAGAAAGTATATCGTCAAAGAGTAAATGAGACGGTCTTCCAAAGACCAATTCATTTGTCTCGTCAAGTATAAGAGACCTAGCTTAAGCACAGAAAACCAAACCATAAAAGGTTTCATAGTTGAATGTTGATTTGGAAAAACGAATGTCGTTTTATTAAAAATCAAATGAGTTGTTTTATTTTCGATGATTTTTGGGGTAGATAGAACAATTGGTTGAAGTTCAAGTTTATTTTCACCAAATTGAAATTCAAACTTATCAATGAAAAATTCTTTAAAATTATCAATTTTAAAATCAAAACAGTGTTTTAAGTCTAACCCTTCAGAATTCAACAACTCATCTTCGAAAAGTCCAAGAAATTTGTGTTCACTAAATTCATTTTCCTTTGTTGGATTATCAACAACTTCATTGCATGTATCAATTTCAAAATCCAAAGTTGTTGTATTCAATTTTTCGAAAACAGAAAAAGGAAGATCGAATTTTAAATTTGGTTCCACACTTTCAAAAGAATTGAAATCCAAGTCAATTACCATATTTTCAACAACTTCAATAAGATTGTCATTTTCAATTTCAAAAGTTGTTATTTAAAAATCATCAATTTTGGTAAAAGGTGGATTATTATTGGACTCGTCACACGTTGGGATTTGATTTTGTTTCTCACATTGTTTCATATATGTTTCAAACAATAAATCTGTGTGATCTCTGTGAATTTCATCCATTTTCTCAACAAATCAAATTTATAATTATTAATTTGAGGATTTTCAATTTAAAATTGTTGAGAACAAAAATTTCCATCATCATTGAAACAAATCCCATTGCCAAAATCATTTAAACAGTTGTTTCCATTTTCGATTTGATTTTGAAATTCATTTTGGAGTTCGAAATTGTATTGGCATGGATTATAATCGAAATCATTTGAATTTTGAAGTGAATTCATATTTTTATCATCTTGAAAATTTTGACTTGAGTTATTGCACAAATATGAATTACACAAATCATTTATAATTTGATTTTGTTATGCAGAGAGTTCAAGTAAAGACGAAATCGTTTCAATCCTATTTTCAAGAGTTGAGGGTTGGTCATCATTTTGAAGACCGTGTGGTGCAAAATTCAAGTTGTTTACATAATTATTGTTATTAAAATATCCAAAAGAATTTTGTGTGAAATTATATGGATTATATTGATTTTCACAATTATCGTATAATTCATGTGAGTAGGGAAATTCATACATTTTCAAAAATCTTTTTTTTATAAAGGATATTTACCTAAGGGAATTTATTTTAAAAAGGGAAATCTGATTTTTGTTTTGTTTTATGGATTTTCAATTTTTTGTTTTCGAAAAAGTTACTAATTTTTTTTGGATTTTTGTTTTCCTAAAAAAAACTAACTCGAATGTTTTTTTTGGATTTTTGATTTTGATTGAAAATTTCAAAGGAAATAAAAACTAAGTTAAGAAATATTTACAATATTTTTAGTTTTGGCTTTTGAATTTTTTTTAAATATGCATGAACTAATGCAACTAAATGAACGCAAAGGACTTAATTATAGATTTGCTATCCTAAATAGCTCCTAACCCAAAATTGTATAATCACAGTTTGTCTTAATCCAACAAGATAGTTCTCAACCAGGAAACAGACAGGTTTTATCGGTGCACCACGAATCACCGTAGCAATGCAACTGAAAGTTTAAATACTTTTAGAGAAACAATTAGTATAATTTTATGAGTCACCGTAATATTTACAACTGATTATTGCTCTACTGTAGCCTAGACACCAAGAAAATAAATTGTTCAAAGAAGACAACTTGTTAAGATACAATTAAGCCCTTAGTGAGCTCATGACACCCTTAAGTCAAGTGTCTAATCGTTATTATTAGAAGATTCTAAGATGAAATGCAATTTGTGGACCAAGGAAGGGGTGATGAAATCCCCCACCTTATGTGGATTTGGGTGTTGCCCATAGAAAATAAAAACAAGATGAGATGAGTGCAAAGAATAAATTAAACGTGAATTAACAATGCAACAACGAATGAAATTTTTGTTTTTATTTCCTGAAAATATTTTTTTAGATGCAAGCAACCAACAATGCAAAGCAAATAAAAACAAGAAATAAGAGCATGATACTAGAGCGTGCATAATTATTAGCAATTTATTTTAAAGCGGCAAATATTTTTTTATAAGCAAGCAGTTCAAGTGATTCTTCATTTATCTGCTTTGGCAACCTGAAATTCGAACTAGATATATACAATATATATATATATATATTTGGTTTTTCAAAGATAAAATAAAATAGAGAATGCAACATAACACAAATTAACTAAAAAGAACATAAAATTCTTTTTTGTATAAAAATAAGAACTTAGCTCAATCTAAAAGGAAGAGAGAAAAAGAAAAAAACAAAATTATTAACTCAAAACACACAAATTATTTAACCAGTCCAAAGCCCAAAACCCAACATGCAACACTCAACAAATACCAATCCTCTCTTAAAAAAATCAAAAGAAACGCAAATGAGAGAAAAGGAAAAACAGAAGAAAGAAGAATGAAAGTTCGTTTCTTGCTAAAACTCAATTCAACGAAATTTTGATTCGAGGATTCCCTTTTATCCAAAAAATAAAATTGAAATATGCGGTCGTAGGTAATTGAAACTTCTCCCCATTTCTTTTCTTTTTTTTGTTTGGAGAGTGATCGATTTTTGGTGGAAGGCAGGAGATGAGGTACTGGAATTGAGTTTGCGGCTTCGGGTTGGGTTGTGTGATGGAGTCGCGATTCAAGGAGATTTCTTTTGGTGTTGTCAGCAGGGTTGCAAGAGTTGGTAATAAGGGAGGCGGTGGTCGATTGGTTTGCAATTTTAGGTGGAGGAGATGGTCTCGGGTTAGCAGTATTTGGCAATGTATGTTTGTGGTAGTTGTAGATAAATGGTAGAAGTGAAAGTTGATGAAGGAAGTTAATGGAATGAAGTGTCAGGCAACAGTAAGGTGATGGTTGGGTTGTATGGATTTGGAGAAGTTGTTCGTAGTCGAAGTTGTAGTGATGTAGTTTGGTGAAGTGTTGCAGCAAGGAGTTTGTAGAGGAACAGTGAAGTCTGCTAATGTAATGGAAGGTAAGGAGTTTGTAGAGGAATAGCAAGGAGTTTGTAGCCAGGAGTTTGTTGGAGTTGCAGTGGTTCGAGGAGGGCTTTGATGTGGTAGCAGTGATGATTGTCTGGTAACAGTGGATGAATTGAATGAAGGGGAAGGTTGTCGACTTGCAGAATGTAGTGGATTTGGAAGTGAATTGAATGATAGCAGAGTCAAAAGATTAGGAAGCGTTGTCGACTTATAAAGTATAGTAGAGATCTGAAGCTGGGTCTAGTGGAGGATGTGTTGTGTTATCTTGTGTAGAAGTTTGACCGGTAATGATAGAAAAGATTGCTTCTAAACAAGAGGAGGATCCAGTATTGGTCGAACGGATCAGGAAGTTAAGGGATGGAACGGAGAGCGCTGATTTGAAGGACTTTAGTCTTGACCAGAATGGGGGGTTGAGAAATAAATATAGGTTATGTGTTCCGAATGTGGGAGACATAAGGAAGGAAGTTTTGCAGGAATGACATCGTTCGAAGTTCACTATTCATCTGGGAGGAACTAAGATGTATCAGAATATGGAACGCGGTTTCTTCTGGGAAGGTATGAAGAGGGATGTAGGCTTATGGGTGAAGCAGTGTCTAAACTGCCAATACGTAAAAGCCGAACATCAGAAGCCAAGTGGGTTGCTTCAGCCATTGGAAATTCTGGAATGGAAGTGGGATTCTATTTCTATGGATTTCTTAGATGGGTTGCCAAGGTCAAATAGAGGAAATGAAAGTATATGGGACATAGTGGATAGATTAACCAAGAGTGCCCATTTCATTCCAATTAAGTCAACTAGGACGGCACCTGTTTTGGCTAAGTTATTTATGAAGAATGTATTTAGACTTCATGGAATTCCTAGCAGTATAGTAAGTGATAGAGATTCCTTGTTCACTAGTGAGTTCTGGAAGAGTCTACAGGAGATTTTAGGAACCAAGCTCAAGATGAGTACCGCTTACCATCCACAGACTGATGGGAAAACAGAAAGAGTTAACAAAGTTTTGGAGGATTTGTTAAGAGCTTGTGTGTTAGATTTTGAAGGATCATGGGAAGACCATCTACACTTAGACGAGTTCTCATATAACAATAGTTATCAGGCTAGTATATGGATGGCATTGTTTGAAGCTTTGTATGGAAGGCCATGCAAATCTCCCGTTTGTTGGTTAAAGGCCAGAAATAGGTTGGTTCTTGGACCAAATTTGGTCAGAGAAGCTGCCGAAAAGATTGAGTTGATTCAGGCTAGGATGAAGGAAGCTCGGTATAGGCAAAAGAGTTATATGCTGATTGAAGACAGAAAGACTTAGATTTCTCTATTGGAGGTCATGTTTTTATTAAGGTATCACCGATGAAAGGTGTAATTCGATTTGGAAAGTTAGGGAAGTTGGCACCGAGATTCCTAGGACCATTTCCTATTATAGAGAGGATCGGGAAACTCGCATATAGAGTAGAGTTACCGAATGGTTTAGCAGGAGTTCACAATGTTTTTCATGTTTCTCATCTAAGGAAGTGTGTTAGAGATCTGGAGTCTACTAAAGCACCGATTGTGTTAGATGACTTAGTAGTAGAACCAGACTTGACTATAGTTAGAAAGCCGATTCGTATGGTCACGAGAGATGAAAAGAGGCTAAGGAACAAGACAGTTAGATTGTTAAAGTCTAATGGAGCGACGATGGGAGAGACTGTACTTGGGAGACTGAGAGCAGGATTAGAGATGCTTATCCTGATTGGTTTGATGATATGTTTTACCTTTATATTTGATTTGTTGTGTACATTATCATAATTTTGAGGACGAAATTCTTTATGGAGGGGAGTCTATAATGACCCTAATTTTTAGTACCATTATTTAGGATATTTAAATAGTTAAATTAAATAAAATAATGTAATGATTAGGGGATTGAGATTTGTGATTAAACTAAGGGGTAGCCGTGTCATGTAAACAATGAACTAAAGATGAGTTAAAATGAAATAGAAAAGGGGTAAAATAGGAAAAAGAGTATTCTTATATTCTAAGCCCTTAGGAATTCATTTACACATTCATTTCGAAAAAGTAGAGGTCGGCCACCATTAGACAAGGTAGAGAAAGAGAAAGCAATCAAAGGAAGAAGAGTAATCAAAATAAAATTCATTCAAATCTCAAACTCCTTAATCTCAAAGGTAAGGTGAATAATGACTACGTCTTTTGTTTTGTTAATTGTTTTTGGTTTTAAGGATTATCCGAGTTTATTTGCAATGTTATGCCATGATTTTGAAGGATAAAATGCTTATATATGTTTTGTTGATGATTTATGCTCATTCATATAATTTTTATGATATGTTTTAATGTGAAAACCCTATTTAATGACATCCAAATGCCTTGTGATTTTAAATTTAGATCAGAAATGATATTTTAGAGATGGTTTCAATTTCCATAATTTTCTGAATTTATGTGGAACTAATATAAATTTCTAGTGAGGAAAATAATTATTTGGGTTTAAAATAATTTAAGGCTAAAATATTATTGTTTTGGGTCTGAAATTAATATATGTTAGAAAATATATTAAAAATGATTTTCTGGAATTTTTATAGAATTTTCCTAAGTATTTTAATAGATATATAAAATTATTTAAGGTATGGGATTAAAATGTTTTATATATTTATAGAAGGAGAACGGGTATTTTGTAAATAAATTAAATTGTTTATTCTGAAATATTGGCAGCACTTTTAGAAAAGAAATTAGCAACCCATAATATTTTGACAAACAAGGCAGGTTAGTTGAAAAGAATTACTTAAAAAGGTTAAAAATCAGTTTAAACGTGCTTTTTACATGTTTCACCACTTTCGGCACCTAGCTTTCGACCGTGTTCCTCCGCCACCATCACCATCGAAACTAATGCGCATGGCATCAAAGACTTGGTGCGCATCGAATTGGATATGGATGGAAAGTATTGGGTCGAAACCAGGGGTTCCCAAGGGATCAAAGCGTTACTTTGCTTTTAAATGAAAATGAGCCTGCTTTGCTTTCGAAGGAAGTGCTTTCGACTTGGTTGGCTTTCGACCAGGTCAAATTATTTTAAAGGAATGGTTTCGGATGGGTTGCGCCTTTTGTTTTATGTAAATGCTTCGAAGGGGTTGAAGCCCCTAGTTGCCGCTTTCTTACCTTTCGAAGTCAATGGTTCCGAAGGGAATACTTTGCTTTTAAAATTAAGCCAATTCTCCAATGTTTTTGGAAGGGTTGGTTTCGACACCATTACTTCTTTACTTAGGAATGCTTTCGACTTAAATGTTTTAATGACCTTTTTGCTCCGTTGAAGGTAGAACCCAAATGGTTTCGAAGAAGATGGTTTTAATGGTTTCGAAAGGTTGTTCCACATGTTTTACTTGAACCCAAATGCTTTCGAAAGGTTTGATGTTTTAATGCTTTCGAAAGGTTTTAAAGAATGATTTTGAAGGGGTGGTTCCCCAATGGTTTCAAAAGGTTTAAAAGGAAGGTTTCAAAAGGTTTGAAAGGAAAGTTTTTCCAGTGATTTCGAAAGGCATTGTTAAAGGTTTTAAAGATAGGATGTCTAAAGTTTTAAAGTTTTCAAAGGAAAGGTTTTTCAATAGTTTCGAAAGGAATGTTTTGGCCTTTCGGCCTAGGTTATAAAGGGTTTACTTGGTTTCGAAAGGAGTACTTTCAATGGATTCGAAAGGGGTACTTTCAAAGGTTTAAATGTTTTCATCAACAATGATTTAAGTAAAGTATATATAACATGGCAAGGTGATTTTAAGTAAAGCATAGAGTATATTTTCCTTGTATAAAGTATGATTTAAGGGTTTAAATCAATTTGAGATGAAAAGGTTTTTAAGGAAAATTTAAGGTAAGGTTACCCTAAGTTAAATGACTCAGAATTTATATACCAAATGGGGCTGGTATGGGGTCGTGCCATATACATTAGCTAGTAGCCCCTAGCTAATTTAGTCCAAAATTCCAGTGTGTATGGCTTTGTCACAGGCAAGACTAAAATGATGTACACACAGAAGGGAATATACTTGTACAGAGGTAAGTTATTGGTGAGCCCGCAAAACCATTAGGATCAGGTGACCCTGGGAGAAGATAAGTAAGGGATAGACCGTCTAGAAGAGGAGTGTCTAACAGGTGTTAGATTATATGTTTATATTGTCTGGTAGGCCCGAGTCGGCCAAAGGTTAGCAATTAGCCAAACAAAACTATAGTGTTCGGAAGGATAGTTCATTTGTTACCTGATATGTAAGTTTACATGATATTGCTTTACAGGTTTTAGCCAGTTTTGGTTGCAGGATTATGATTTGCAGAAGATATGTTTTGAAAGGATATTAGTAAGGAGAAACTCGTTCCGCTAAGCAGCATGGTCTCACTTAATATCAAATAAGCGAGGTGTATAGTGTTATTCGCACTAGGCTTTACGTCTGACTCGAAGCTTATGTTTTCCCCTTAAACTCTCCGGTGCTCAAAATTGATTTGAGTAGGCCGAGGGTTGAGGATTTACAGGTTTTTAGTAGGTTGGCAAATAAAGCTTCCGGAGACGAGCAGGTGGCTAACAGATAGTTATTTAGGAGTTGTGATGCACCAGTATCAAATAATGCGATGAGATATACAATAATGCGATGCACCAGTATCAAATAGAACTCTAACTAATACACCGTAAAGCAAAAGTGTACCTCCCAACAAATCTTTTTCCCTCTCCTCTGTTGTTGGTCTCAAGGTTGCTGGTTCAAATGCCTTTCCCATTCTTGGCTGGCTCCTTGCACTGGTTCTTATAGTGCCCAATCTGATCATAGTTGAAACACTTTATCTCTTTCTTCTCAGCAGCTTTCTTTCCTTGCATGTCCGACACTCATGGGCATAGTGTTCTTTCTTGTCACACTTGTAATAGACCACTTCTGCCTTTCCCTTCTTAGCAGCTACACCCTTTTGAGCTCCTTTCTTGGGGAAAAACTTTCTCCTCTGACTCTGCCCTCTTGAGCTTCCTTGGCCTTATTTCTTTCAAGAAAAGCTTGCATTTCTTCATTTCTCAAGGCCATCTCAACAACATCACTTGGATCCCTAATATGCGGAAACATGCCCTTAGCAAGCTCAGGCTTCAACACCTTGATGAACTTCTCATTCCTCTTAATCACAGTATCAATCGTAGCATAGTCATATCTCACTAGCTTCTCAAACCTTATCACATACTCAAGGACAGTCATATCCCTGTGCTCCAACTCGACAAACTTCCTAAGCAGAGTAAACTTAGCAATCTTTGACATAGACCTTTCCTCAAACCACCTCCTGAACTCTGCCCAAGTCATATTCTCCTCATTGACTCCAACTGTCACACTGTTCCACTAATACAGTGCTGCCCCTTGTAGCTGTCTAGAGACGAGTCTCCTTTTCTGCTCATCGTTGAGCTCTAAATCAGCGAAAATCCTCTCGTAGTGAAGTTACCAGTTCTCCACTTTGGTTGCATCTTCAGTACCAATAAACGGCTTTCCTCCCAGCCGAGCATAATCTCTACTCAGAATAGCATAGTTATTCACTACTGGATCTTCTTGATTCCCTCCTCCAACATTTCCTCCAACTACTCTAGCATCATTTCCTGCCTGCATCATGTTGACAAAGAACTGATACATTGCTCCCATGTCAACTTGCGGGACTCCAGCACCCACATTTCCGGCTTGTTCCTGACTTTGGTTCCTTCTCATGTTTGGTCTAGCATTTCCATTTGTAGTGGTGCTTCCCCCTCCAAGGTTAACTCTTCCACTTCTAGCATCCATATCTTTATTCAAGCCTCGAAAGATACAGAAGAATAGCCTAAGAGAGGTAGGAGAATAGAGATATAGCGTATACTTATATATAGCAAATACAAGTACGTTACTATAGCATTATCCCATACCACGATCTTATCTCTAATTCCTTAGGATTATGTTTTCAAAAATCATTTTATTTTAAAGTTTTTCATAAACCTATGCTCTGATACCAAGTTGTAACATCCCCTATATTGAGGCCCAAAGCTAACGCTACGGATGCTACAGTCATCTATAGTATTAACTTCCGGTGACAAAATACGGTAATGTTAATGGTATCCATAATATCAGAAGCACATGAATATGAAACAAAATCACAGATTTCAAAAACAACTTTTTTGATTACATTTCACAAAACATGTTTCATATTCCATTACATAATCCCAAATGTTTCCCAGGTTCAAATCAAATATAACTATTACATAAATATGCCAAGAGCGACATATGAAGATGCCCCCTTGATCAGAGTACTAAATAGTGATATCAGACTTAATACAACACGGCGGAAATAAAACAAAACAACTCCTAAATATAGCTAGCATTAGCCTCCTACTCGTTTCCGAAAGCTTTATTCGTCCACCTACTAAACCTGTAAACCCAAACTCTCAATCTACTCAAATTAATTTTGAGCACCCAAGAGTTTAAGGGGAAAAACATAAACTTCGAGTCAGACGTAAAGCTTGGTGTGAATAATACTATTACATCTCTATTTACTGATATTAAGTGAGACCACGCCGCTTAACGGAATGGGTTTTCCCTTACTAATATCCCTTTTAAACATATCTTTTTGCAAATCAAAACACTGCAACCAAACTGGTTAATCAAACTGATATATCATTAATAGAAAATATCATATATGCTCAAAACATGTAATAAATGGACCATCTGTCCAAAACAATGTAGTTTTATTTGGCTAACTACTAGCCTTTGGCCAACTCGGGCCTACCAGACAAACTAAACAATTATCTAACAACTGTTAGACATACTTCTGGACGGTCTGTCCTTAACTCACTTCTCTAAGGGTCACCTAATCCTAATGGTTTTTCATGCTTACCAATAACCTATCCTTCATCTCTGTACATATATATTCCTTTCTGTGTGTAACCATCATTTAAGTCTTACATGTGACTAAGCCCTACATATTGGAATTTTGGACTAAATTAACTAGGACTAGTAGCTAATGTACAGGGCGCGACCCTATACCAGTCCCATCTGGTATACAAATATCTGAGTCATTTTACTTAGGGTTAACTACCCTTTAAATTTTCCTTGAAAACCTTTTCAAAATGATTTAACCCTTTAAATCATACTTATAAAAGGAAAATATACTATATGCTTTACTTAAATCTCTTTGCCATGATAAATGCTTTACTCAAAATATTATTGATGAAAACATTCGAAACCTTTGTTAGGACCTTAAACAATCTCTTTCGAAACCATTGAAAGCACCCCTTTCAACACAAGTAAACCACTTTACTTTATAACCTTACGCCTAAAGGCCAAACATATCTTTCGAAACCATTGACCATAGTCCTTTCGAAAACATTAGAAACATCTTCTTCGAAAGCTTTATAAACCTTAGACATCCTTTTCAAAAACACTTTAAATATGCCTTTCGAAACCATTGGAATCCTTCCATTTAAACAATAAGGTAAACCTTTCGAAAACACTGGGGAATCACCTCCTTGAGACCTTATATATATATATATATATATATATAAACACACACACACCTTTCGAAAATACTAGGGAACCTCCCCTTTGAAACCTTTTCTTGTTACCTTTTGAAAGCATTAAAGTATACTTCTTAAAACAAACCTTTCGAACGCATTGGGTTCAAGTCGATATATGTGAAACAACCTTTCGAAACCATTTCTTTCGAAACCTTAGGGTTTAACTTTCGAAATATCAAAAAGGATCTTAAAAGAATCAAGTCGAAAGCCACTCTTTCAAAAGCAATTTCCAAAGCAAAGAAGTGGATGGTGTCATAACCAATCCCTTCGAGAGCATTTACTTAAAATAAGGGCGCAACTTATTTTGAAAGCTCCTTTCTTTAAAACAAATTTGACCCAGTCGAAAGTTGACCAAGTCGAAAGCTATCTTATTCGAAAGCAAAGCAGGCACGTTTCCTTTAGAAAACAAAACAAGGCTTCGACCCCTACAGGACCCCTTGTTTCGACCCTATACCTTTCGCCTATGTTCAATTCACTGCGTACCAAGTCTTTGACACCATGTGCATTGGTTTTGATTCTGGTTGAAGGCAGAGGTACTAAGTCGAAAGGTGGCAGCCAAAGATGGTGAGACAGTGGGACCTTAGAAAATCTGATTTTTAACTTTAAAAAGTAATTCTTTTCAACCACCTACTTATTTGTCATCATATAATTGGTTGCCTTTACTTTTTCAAAATATTTTCTGAAAGGTGCTGCCGAATTTCAGAGTAACATTTTAAAACATTAGCAAATAGTCCCTTCTTCTTTTATAAACATATAAAACATTTAAGTCCCATACGTTGAATAATTTTATATATTTATTAAAACACTTAGGAAAATTCTACAAAAATTCACATAAATCAATTTTTAATATGTTTTCTAACATATTTAAATTTCTGATCGAAAACATATATTTAATACTCGTAATTAATTTAAACCCAAATAATCATTTTCTTCACTAGAAAATTATTAATAAATCCACATTAACATAGAAAATAATGAAACTTGAAACCCATCTCTAATATATTATTTCTGACCATATATTAAAATTGCAAGGAATTTGGATGTCACTGGACAAGTTTTTCAATTCAAAACATGTCGTAAAATCAATAGGAATAAGCATTATTCATCAACAAGCATGTATATATCTAAACATCATTCAAAACATGGATATATACTTGCAAAATCCTTCGAATCTGATTCTAGAAACCGAAACATCAAAATATGAGATGTAATAATTATTCACCTTAGTTTTGTTGTTAAGGGGTTGAGATTTGATCTTGGATTGAATTTGATTAAGCTTTTCCTCTTAACTCTTGCTTATCTTCCCCTTACTTCTCCTTAATGGTGGCCGGCCTTTGGTTTATCTTTAATTTGCTTGTGAACGTGAGAATGATATGGTATGAGGGTTTAGGGTATAAGAATATAGCTTATTCCTATATTGCCCTTATCTAATTTTCCTTTTCTATTTCATTTTAATTCCATTTACTTCGTTAGTTTAACTAGGCATGGCTACCCTTTAAATTATACAAATCTCAATCCCTTAACTAACTCACACTATTTCATTTAATTTAACTAATTAAATGTCCTAAATAATGTTACTAAAAATTAGGGTTGTTACGCCGACTTATGGTGGTAGCTCATGAGTGATGGTCGACTTGTATGGCTTAGAAGAGCATGGCTAATAGAGGTTTTCTATGGTAAGATTTTAGAAGATTGGCTAAGTGCCTGAGTTTACGACAAGTTATCAAGTTAGGTTGGTTGGCGACGAGTTATAATGGTTGGTCAGAATTGGACGAAATTTGTAGGAGAGGCTAGGGAGCATACCGGGAGCCTACATGATAATTCCCATGTCAACAAGAGTTTAAGTCATAACTCGAGGCCGAGTTAAGGGGCATAAGTCAGTGACCGGTTATGGGGTGGACTCATATGGGTTGGTTGACTTGATGGATGGGTAGAGAGTAGAGGTTTTCCATGGCAAGAATAAAGGAAATTGGCTAAGTATATGAGTTAGTTTAGAGTTAAGGGTGATAGATCGGCACCGAATTATCACGGGGGGCCACTGATGGTGGAACTTCTGGGGACTGGAGTAGAGGTTCTATGGACTGTGCCGGAGGTGTTGGCCCGTTCGCATCAAGGTTGGATGGAGATGTATAGCATGAAGAAAGCTAGAATCTTCGGTTTATGACTCTTGATGGGTGTAGGTACCGAAGATACTAGCTCGATAATGGGGAGAGCTGTGGAATGAGGAACATGATGAGTTCCTGGATAATGGAAACTGTGACGACTGCCCTATACCTTTGAAGCTCATCTAACCGAATAATGCACTGCTAGCGCATTCGGTCGATGTAGGATGATTGTCAAGGGAAAGCAATAGAAATAAGGATGAGGAATATAAAAGAAGTGAAGGAAAAAGAAGAAAAGAGAAAGAAACAAAACATCACATAACCTATTGTATATCTCACATCTTCTTTTCACCGCCAAAACCACTCGTCAAAGGGCAGTAACACCAAAATCGAACATAAAAAGGAAAAACAAACCATCACATAGTGCTCCTTGTAGCCTCTCCATCGTCCATGTAAAAATTAGCCAAATCGGCCATCATCAACAGGGGTAGATATCGACCACTCCTGAGTTGTCAACAATGACCACTTTGGTCACGTACTTAACCAAAATGGTTAAATACAAACCAAATGAAAATATCCGGCATCATCCCTGAAGTCTGAAGCACATATCAAAGTCTATCATCCTTCATCTTCAGATCAGTCGGCATGCACTAATACTCCTCCATATATTTATCTCATCCATTCGAGATTTTCATCATTTGTATGCTCAATCAATATGCACTAAACTCTATCACATCATTAGAGTTCCCATCGTGTGTGCATTCGATCGATGTACACCAAACTCTGTCTAATTGAGATTTTCCTATATCGCCTTCGAACGACATTTTCAACCAACTAACAAACAAGCAGACATGTAACTAACAAGCATAGAAATGTCTATAATAGCCTATGCCTATAATGACATGATACAATACATCCAAGCAATTAATGTGGGATAATATGGGATTAATATCAAAATAGACTAAATCCATCAATATTGTCAAAATAGTGCGTCAACGAAAAAGATATGATATTTAATTAAAACCATTTTAAAACACTTTTAATTGTTTTCATAAAATAAGATATAGGCTTAAGTATTTTAGAAATCCTCTTTTAAAGGTAGAAAACATTTCAAAACGTTGTTTTAATACTATACTAACAATCATAGTATGGTGAGAAACAATATCACTCATCTCAACCAAATCTATTCAAACCATCGCCAAGTCGTAGAGCTCTCAACCATGAGCGTAATGCAAGAAACGGTGTCCGAAACGGTGTCTACAACGGAACTCGTATGCAAAAGATATGGAGGGTATAAGATAACATATTATTTAAATAATTAATTAACCAACTAAAACACTAATCACCATACTTAATTACCTTATTAAGCTTAATACTTCTCCTCCTCATTCACGTTCTAGGCAAAAATAAAAGAACCCACTTTTCCCCTTCTCTTCAACCTTCTCTCTCTTCTCTATCTCTCTCATTTCTCCACGATTTCATGAACCGTCAAATCTATTGCTCCTCTCTATGCAAGCTCTACCACCACGCCAAAACTCACACCATCTTCTTATCCCTATCAAATCCCATCCATAGCATCCCTCACTATGCCATAGTTATGCCTCACCCTCCATTGGTCACCAATGCGACCTCCGTTCGATCCTAAATGATGTCATTTTCGACCATCATCGCAATGGAGTAAGTCTCGCTTAGTGAAACACGCTCTAGTTTTGTATCCCCAAAAAACATACATGGCCATGATTAGGGATAATCGGAGAACCATAACCATTCAACTCGTCGTTGGTGCCAAAACGTCGGCCTCGAAACAAGGAGAAATGGATCTCAGTCGGATCTCGATTTCATTCAACGTTGATTTTTAATAATTTTCCAATGGAAGAGGATTCTCTATTCAATGGAACAATAATAAGATTGAAGAGAAAGAGGGTTTATGTGATGCCCCACCTCTATACTCACGCTAGCCAAGGATACTACTGGGTAATGTCGTCAACTAGCGCGAAGAATAAGGCTGTTGAAGAGCGACCATCTGTGTAATTTCTTTGTGCGAGCACCGATATGTCAGATAATATAACTTACATTTCAATTCAAGAGGAAATCCGACATACCGATTCAAACTCAAAGCTACCACACAGTGGCTATGTGGACCTCGGAAACAAATATAAAAATAAGCATAACACAAATCAGTCACAGATATTCATATCAAAAAGGCAGAAACAGATATGAATATAACACATAGAAGTTTACATCAAAATAGTGGTCATAGAAGATCCACAATATCACAAAAGAATAGGTACAAGAGCTAGACAAAAGAATATGTATACATCAAGGAGTCTCTATCTTGAATGTATAACAACGAAAACTACTAAACTAACGTAGTTAGTCAAAAGTCAGGTGAAGGACCCTGATAAGAAGTCAAGCAGGAGCACTTGAAATACCCGGTTTTACCCGAGTATTATTTAAGAAGAAAATAATAAACAGATCAGTCTAGCTATAAATATCAGATAGAATGAGAGGATAAGAGATATGACAAAATGTATGAAAACGACAATGCCATACTACGACAAGTATACATCAAATAACAACAAAAATCATACAATATGCCAAATCATCTCAAACATCCAAAAAGAATCGCATTCTTTAAATAATTCACCAAAAACACAAATAATCGATAGAGCTCATCAATGCCTATCATCAAAATTGGTGAAACACAAGTTCTAGAAATCATCAACTAGAAATCCAAAAATCACAAAAGGGGAGGAGGTCTATCACAAACGGGAGCATGAAAACTCACCAACACGTGTATCACAAATGAGATGCTATCCCATGAACCGAACATCGATGTACCTAAAAAGATACGCCCCATGCACAGTCGAACATCGACGCACCTGAAAAGATACGCCCCATGTATAAACTAACATCGATGCACCTAAAAAGATACGCCACATGTATAAACTAACATCGACGCACCTAAAAAGATACGCCCCATGTATAGTCGGACATTGATGCACCTAAAAAGATACACCCCATGCCTAGTCGAACATCAATGCACCTAAAAAGATACACCCCATGCACCGACTTATCGAGCCGAATGCTCCACGAACGGTCCAAAGACCATGGGTCGCTAGCCCATAAAAATGAGACGAAGCTTAACTGAACGGGGTGTAGTCCCCCACGCGGACAAAGAGACATCGCACATCGCTACTCTAAACCATAAAATGATCACCATTGATCAATAAGAAGTGTCAATTACACTAAGCTAGTAAATAGATGAGTTTAGCTTCATGTCCCATAACCACTGGCTTAACTTAAATATTTACGAACAAATTGTAGATTTCCACTCGAAAATTGTCACAAGAGTTTAATCGAAAAAGTCCAAGAATTAACTGACGAAGTAAACGCAAGCGTTTCATACCACTTGTTTTGCTAAGTCGTTTAATTAGATTTCTCATACGAATGAGGTAAAGGTTTGTATATACTAATAGATTGGAAAACGGTTTTATAAACGGGATTTGTATTAAAAATAGAGTTGGAATCATCTTTGTGAAAGAGTTTGAATATTTATTACTAGTATAGAAAACCTTTATATTTTAAAGTGACAAATCACAGAAATGATTGTAGAAAAAATCAATAACCAAAATTTCACATACGAATACGTGAATCAAATCCATAGAAATCGATACCGAATCCATCAAAATGGATATTCTCAAAAATCCCGAAAAAGAAGTCATCAGAGTCGATAATAAATGATAACAACAAATCGGATCAACACGAATCGATTACAAATTGGAAATCCACACAAAAAATGCCTAAATTAGGCAAAAATGCAATTTCCCAGATTCAGTCGACTGGACCCTGAAGTCAGTCGACTGATTCAATGCCTGGAAACTCTCTGTTTCCAGGTTCAGTCGACTGAACTCAGAGTTCAGTCGACTGACACATGCCTGGAAACACTCGTTTTCCATGCTCAGTCAACTGAACTCAGAGTTCAGTCGACTGATACAGGGACCAGGAATTTTCTGGTTCTAGGTTCAGTCGATTGAACTCAGAAGTCGGTCGACTGAATCTGCAAACTTCAGTCTTCTCAGCATAGCCCTACCAAGGGCAAAATCCAAACAAATTGCGATCGGACAAGCGATGGGCGCTAGGGGATTATGCCAATTGGTAACCCAGCCCTATAGGCTCTTCGATACAACACCAAAATCATGTTCGAACGTCAAAACTAGGATTTTTAAAGATTTTGACTTCAAAACACCAAAAATTGAAATATTCACCAAATCAATTCAAATCAAAAGCAAATGAACATGAATAGATGTTAGGAATTTATACCTAACAACAATGATAGCTATAGATGTAGATGTGAGTTCAAAAACTCACCTTTTAAACTCAAAACACAAGTGAGAAGCTTTAAAACAAAGGAGAGACCAATTCCTCTTCAATCTCAACTCAAGAAGATCCAATCTAAGCTAATAAACAAATATTTCCTATGTTAGGGTTTAGGAATTTCTGAAATTGAAGAGAGATAGAGATGGAGAAGATGAAGAGGATGCTTACCTAAGCTTCTCTTTGATTTTGGAGCAAGAACTTGTGTTTCCAAATCAAACTAGGGTTTGGAATTTCTATTTCCAATCTTTTTCCCTCATTTCTCTTGAGCAAGAGTGTTAGGAAAAGGAATAAGTGAATGAAGAGGAGTTGAGTGGAGTGTTAGGGTATTAGATGGGTTGGTGGGCTGAAACCCAAACCCAAAGCCCTAAATGAAAATATCAAAATTTCACTCAACTCCAAACATATCGATGTTTATACTTAAAAAAGTCGCAAACACTATTTTAGACTCAATGGAAGTAGTCTCAAGTCCCAATTCAACTGTTTGCAAAAAGTAGCTTTTTGGACTTAAATATGACTAACGATGCTATATTTAAATAAATCATTTAAATATACAATCGTAAAAATATGTGGGTTGATACATACTCCCCTCCTTAAAGAAATTGCGTCCTCGCAATACTTAAGAAGAAAATAAAGAGTAACAACCATAAAAGCATTTCAACACAAAAGTAAATTTGAAATAAGAAGTTCACCTTAAAGAGCACGAAAGAGTAAGTCCGGATGTGTTTGCTCGATGAATTCTCAAGATTCCCAAGAGAAATCCTTAGGATTTGAGGACCATTGAACTTCCACAGGAAGAACATCTTTATTTCGAAGGCGTTTAACCTTCGAAGTAATGATACGAATAGAATGTTGCTCATAAGTCAAATTTGGTGAAACTTCAATTTCTTCAATTACACCGACTCAAGAATGGAATCGGAATCATGAAGGCATTTCCGTAGTTGAGAGACGTGGAATACATCATGAATAGCAGAAAATTGAGCCGGTAATAAAAAGCGATAAGCCACGGAACCAATACGTTCGGTGATGGGAAATGGACCAACATATCGAGGTGCTAACTTTCCCGATCGACTAAAACGCACAACACCCTTCAAAGGTGAAACACGAATAAACACCAATAAAGTCTGGACCTAAAACCAGCTTCTCACTGGCTTCAAGCCAAAACGAAGGAAATTGGCATGGCCTTCCGTAGAGTGCCTCGAAAGGTGCCATACCAATACTAGATTGGAAGCTATTATAGGAAGAAAACTCAACAAGAGAAATATGATCTTTCCAACTTCCACCAAAATCAAGAACACATGCACGAAGGAGATCTTCAAGAGTTTGATTCACATGCTCTATTTGTCCATCGGACTGAGGATGATGAGCGGTGCCAAAATTAAGCTTTGTTCCCAAAGCTTTTTGAAGATCTTACCAAAATCCACTAGTAAAATAATGGATCACGATCGCTAACAATAGAAGTAGGAACTCCATGCAATTTAACAATTTCTTTGACATAGAGTTTAGCCAAAAGAGGTACAGTCCAAAAGAGAAGGATAAGCCTCAAGGCTACACAAAACAAGAGATGAACATGAATCGGATTCACGATCTCGAATCTCACAAGTGGATAAAGTCTCGAGATCACTCCATTCGGATATCATCATGGAAACAACCGCTTGTTGCTTAAGACTAAGGGTGTCAGCAACACGATTTCCCTTTCCGAGAGTATAAAGAATATCAAGATCATAAGATGCAAGGAACTCGAGCCAACGTTGTTGACGCAAATTAAATTCCTTTTGAGAAAATAAATACTTCAAAGATTTATGATCGGTGCAGAGAACAAATTTCTCTCCCAAAAGATAATGTCGCCAAATTCTAAGAACGAAAACAATGGCCGCGAGCACTAGATCATGAATGGCATATCTAGTCTCGACAAGCTTTAATTGTCAAGAAGCATATGTGATAACACATTCCCTTTATAAGAGAATGACACCCAAACCAATACGACTAGCATCGGTACCAACAATAAAGTCTTGGTTCCCTTCAGGAATCGCAAGAATAAAAGCATCGGAAAAGAGTTCTTTTAGTTGATCCTCTTTCCCGAAAAGCTAAGACCTTCAAAATTATAATTAACTTTATATATTCATATTTTTAGAAAAATTAACTTATTACAAGAATTTACTGTGTTTGACATCATAGCGTTTAGGAGATTCCTATCGATAACGTTGATCAAGCGCACTGACCAGAATTCTTAAAGCACTCAATGGGCAAAATAACACAAAATCATCTTTTATATGATAAACATGCCTCTTATAAAATTTTGCAAATATTCTTTGCTCGTTTAAGAACAAAATCCAATCATACTTATAAATATCTTATTAAAAAGATTTGCAAATTTTAAATTGTTGTTTTCATCCATAATCAATAAATACAAGGATAAACTCATCGAGATATTCGTAGAATACTCGATTCATAAGATGGATGAAATAAGGTAGAAGGTTCATCAAACCGAATGACATAACGAACCACTCATAAGAATCATAACGAGTGCGGAATGCGGTAAGTGGAATACTACTCTCCGCAACTCGTAGCTGGTAAAAACTGGTGGCAAGGTCGAACTGAAAAGACCTTAGCACCACTCAATAGATTGCTTAGGTGGCAATCCTAAGACAAGCTCAAAAATACCAGGAAATTCACAAACTACTTGAATAAGAGAAATAACATTCTCCTCATCATGTAGGTTTAAAGAATAAAATGATACCGCCAAATTTTGAAATCAAAATCATTAAGAACAAAAGAAATCTGCTTAACAGATTGAAGGTGTCGAAGATGAATAGTCCACATTGGACATAGGATAAGGGCTTCATAATAATTAAGCCAATCCTTTCCCAAAAATCAATTCCGAAGCCTAAGTAACGCATAACATGCAAATCGACTCGAAAAGAATAATCACATAGAATAATCTCGACATTTTCACAAAGTAAACTGAGTGTTGCGGATCCACCAATCGGATTCGCAATTCTCAATGAAGTCATCAAGCCCATAATATTTAAAGAAAAAGAATCAACAAGTTCTTTTGATATAAAAGAGTGGGACGCACCCGTATCAAAAGAAATCAAATAGGAAGATCACGAAATAAAATAATGCCATCAAGGATAGAATGAAAAATACCTTGACCAAGAGAAGTGCTAGTAGAGGCTTGCACAACCTTTAGCTTTCCCTCCTTCTTGCTTGAAGTATGGGGGACGCAGATATATGATGACTCAAACTTTTGCAATAGCGACAATAAAGGGGTTTCGGACACTCGCTTGCATAGTGGTCCATAGAACCACAATTGTAGCATTGTCCACGACTAAAGGTAGGAGTCTTTGCTATCGAATTTTCTTGCTTCCCTTTCTTGTTGGGATTGGGATCTTTGAACTTAATAGGCCTCTTCATGTTATTGTTGAAGTTCTGTTTGGCATCCACAACTTCAACATCACTTTCCCTATCGGCCTCTTCAAGTCGAAGAGCGATATCTATAAGCTGATCGAAAGAAACTTCTAGTTTTAGAAGTAATGGCTTTTTGAGGTTCTTATTCAACCCATAGACGAACCTCTGATTTTTCTTCAATGGGGTATTAATATATTCGACCCCATATTTAGAGAGAGATTCAAAAGATGTGACGTAGTCGGTCACAAAAGAATCACCTTGAACAAGGTCAATAAAGCGCCGAGCTAAAGTTACTTTTTCAGCTTCCGACACAAACTTCAGTTCGAACCTTTCCCGGAATTGCTCCTAAGTAAGATCCGCTTCGATAATTTCCGAGATCAAAAGCTCATACCAATCTAATGCTCTTTCTTGGAGCATGCTAGAAGCCACTTGGACTCGATGAAGATCAATAAGATTCATGCGAGAAAAGATGCGATCGCACGATCTAAGCCAAGCTTGGATTTCTATAACACTTTCGAATCCCTTGAATGGCCTTCCACCCAAAGCGGTATAATCTCTGCACAAGCGTGAAAACCCGGATTTAGGATGAGTAGGCACTGGAACGGGTCTGGTAGCTTGGGCATTGTTCACAAGATCTAAAAGCTGCTGGGCAGACATAAATACTCCATCCTGAGAAGTAGCACTAGATTGACCGGCGCTGGGACGGCCTGGTCTAACCATTTCTCTTCTTTAAGAAAGAAAAAAGAGGAAAAAGGTTATTCACAAAACGAATATCAACCAAACTTGATTGATGAAACAAGGCATCATAAAAGAAAATAGGATAGAACGGTACAAAGACTCGAATTAAACCCTATGGCACGATTCCTAAGAAAGACTTGGGACAATGATCCTTGCTAGATTATTCTACATTGTTCCGAAGTTTGGCTCTGATACCAAGCTGTGACGCCCCACCTCTATACTCACGCTAGCCAAAGACACTACTAGGTAATGCCGTCAACTAGCATGAAGAATAAGGCTGTTGAGGAGCGACCATCTGTGTAATTGCTTTGTGTGAGCACCGATATGTCAGATAATATAACTTACATTTCAATTCAAGAGGAAATCCGACATACCGATTCAAACTCAAAGCTACCACACAGTGGCTATGTGGACCTCGGAATATAGAAATAAGCATAACACAAATCAGTCACAGATATTCATATCACAAAGGCGGAAACAGATATGAATATAACACATAGAAGTGTACATCGAAATAGTGGTCATAGAAGATCCACAATATCACAAAAGAATAGGTACAAGAGCTAGACAAAAGAATATGTAGACATCAAGGAGTCTCTATCTCAAATGTATAATAATAAAAACTACTAAACTAAAGTAGTTAGTCAAAAGTCAGGTGAAGGACCCTAATAAGAAGCCAAGCAGGAGCACCTGAAATACCTCGGTCTGACCCGAGTATTATTTAAGAAGAAAATAATAAATGGACCAGTCTAGCTATAAATATCATATAAAATCAGATAGGATAAGAGATATGACAAAAACGTATGATAACGATAATGCCATACTGCGAAAAGTATACATCAAATAACAACAAAAATCATACAATATGCCAAATCATCTCAAACATCCAAAAAGAATCGCATTCTTTAAATTATTCACCAAAAACACAAATAATCGATAGAGCTCATCAATGCTTATCATCAAAATTGGCGAAACACAAGTTCTAGAAATCATCAATTAGAAATCCAGAAATCACAAAAAGGGAGGAGGTCTATCACAAACGGGAGCATGAAAACTCACCAACACGTGTATCACAAATGAGATGCTATCCCATGAACCGAACATCGACGTACCTAAAAAGATACGCCCCATGCACAGTCGAACATCGACGCACCTGAAAAGATACGCCCCATGTATAAACTAACATCGACGTTCCTAAAAAGATACGCCCCATGTATAAACTAACATCAAAGCACCTAAAAAGATGCACTCCATGTATAGTCGGACATCGATGCACCTAAAAAGATACACCCCATGCCTAGTCGAACATCGATGCACCTAAAAAGATACACCCCATGCACCGACCTATCGAGTCGAATGCTCCACGAACGGTCCAAAGACCATGGGTCGCTAGCCCATAAAAATGAGACGAAGCTCAACTGAACGGGGTATAGTCCCCCACGCGGACAAAGAGACATCGCACATCGCTACTCTAAACCATAAAATGATCACCATTGATCAATAAGAAGTGTCAATTACACTAAGCTAGTAAATAGATGAGTTTAGCTTCATGTCCCATAACCACTGGCTTAACTTAAATATTTACGAACATATTGTAGATTTCCACTCGAAAATTGTCACAAGAGTTCAATCGAAAAAGTCCAAGAATTAACCGACGAAGTAAACGCAAGCGTTTCATACCACTTGTTTTGCTAAGCCGTTTAATTAGATTTCTCATACGAATGAGGTAAAGGTTTGTATATACTAATAGATTGGAAAACGGTTTTATAAACGAGATTTGTATAGGTTGGAATCATCTTTGTGAAAGAGTTTGAATATTTATTACTAGTATAGAAAACCTTTATATTTTAAAGTGACAAATCACAGAATTGATTGTAGAAACAATCAATCACCAAAATTTCACATACGAAGACGTGAATCAAATCCATAGAAATCGATACCGAATCCATCAAAATGGATATTCCCAAAAATCCCGAAAAAGAAGACATCAAAGTCGATAATAAATGATAACAACAAATCGGATCAACACGAATCAATTACAAATTGGAAATCCACAAAAAATTGCCCAAATTAGGCAAAAATGCAATTTCCCAGATTCAGTCGACTGGACCCTGAAGTCAGTCGACTGATTCAATGCTTGGAAACTCTTTGTTTCCAGGTTTAGTCGACTGAACTCAGAGTTCAGTCGACTGACACATGCCTGGAAACACTCGGTTTCCAGGCTCAGTCGGCTGAACTCAGAGTTCAGTCGACTGATACAGAGACCAGGAATTTTCTGGCATAGCCCTACCAAGGGCAAAATCCAAACAAATTGCGATCGGATGAGCGATGGGCGCTAGGGGATTATGCCAATCGGCAACCCAGCCCTATAGGCTCTTCGATACTACACCAAAAACATGTTCAAACGTCAAAACTAGGATTTTTAAAGATTTTGACTTCAAAACACCAAAAATTGAAATATTCACCAAATCAATTCAAATCAAAAGCAAATGAACATGAATAGATGTTAGGAATTTATACCTAACAACAATGGTAGCTATAGACGTAGATGTGAGTTCAAAAACTCACCTTTTAAACTCAGACCACAAGTGAGAAGCTTTAAAACAAAGGAGAGACCAATTCCTCTTCAATCTCAACTCAAGAAGCTCCAATCTAAGCTAATAAACAAATATTTCCTAAGTTAGGGTTTAGGAATTTCTGAAATTGAAGAGAGATAGAGATGGAGAAGATGAAGAGGATGCTTACCTAAGCTTCTCTTTGATTTTGGAGCAAGAACTTGTGTTTCCAAATAAAACTAGGGTTTGGAATTTCTATTTCCAATCTTTTTCCCCCCATTTCTCTTGAGCAAGAGTGTTAGGAAAAGGAATGAGTGAATGAAGAGGAGTTGAGTGGAGTGTTAGGGTATTAGATGGGTTGGTGGGCTGAAACCCAAACCCAAAGCCCTAAATGAAAATATCAAAATTTTACTCAACTCCAAACATATCGATGTTTATACTTAAAAAAGTTGCAAACACCATTTTGGACTAAATAGAAGTGGTCTCATGTCCCAATTCAACTGTTTGCAAAAAGTAGCTTTTCGGACTTAAATGTGACTAACGATGCTATATTTAAATAAATCATTTAAATATACAATCGTAAAATATGCGGGTTGTTACAGTTTAAGTGATTTAAATAATAATACTGTATTCTTTTTTATTTGAATTCTCAAATAAAATGGTCATGAGCTCGCACGATCAAACGGTGTGTCCGATCGCAACGAAAATCGTCTGCATGCATCATCTTATTTTTCCGATCTTGATGGTATAAATTTCGTTGATATTTGAGGCAGCGCTCCAGGACGATAATTTCATGCTTTTCGAGACGTTTTGGCCATCGTATCGTCCAATCTCCAAATATAGTGATACATACACTGATTTTAGTTTGCACTGTTGATATGAACTCAATAGAAGTGGTCTCGAGTCTTGATTTGATCGTATGCTAAAAATCATATTTTTGGGACCTTCAATTAATTAACGATTCAATTTTTAAATAAATTATTTAAATATCTGTTGTTAAAAATACGGATCGTTACATTCTCCCCTCCTTAAAAGGATTTCATTCTCGAAATCCCAAGGATGAAGCAATACAACCCAACACCCTCACATAAAAAATGACACAAGAAAAATCATCACTTATCAACTCGCAACAACGATCACTGAATGCGATCACAACAAAGGGAATATACTCAGAATCAACATGGAGCCATTATCCTCATCCCTAAGTACAATCACTATCAAATCCGAAATCAATATGGCTAAGCCAAACGCCTAAGATATACACTTATTTCCAAAGAAATGGACAATGGAAAACAAAAGCGCCAACTCACTAATCAAAAGTCAAGTCAACTAAATATCGTATATTACCGACTCCCTCAACTATCGGCGATGTCTAATACCCTATACATTAACTTTTCTCTCAATTTTGGCTTATGTCACGGAAAATTTCGGCAGCATCTCTTAGGCCTTAGAAAATCCCGATACAACATAAACAAATATACGTCTCATATCTGAGGCATCTCATTTTTTAGGACAGCCAAACATATATAGCTAAATCTACACTACATTTGTTACATACATCTTTTATAGCAAGGGCATTTTATTTAGATGCGAATATAAGCGGGTAAGCGTCCAAATAGCCAACAATTTCTTCTCTGTACCTGATCAAGTACTCAACAAAGAGGATTAAGCACAATAGTAACATTATAATATATATAAACATACTAGATCATATTTTAGCAATTGTCTCAAATAAATGTGCTATAACAAACCATAACTATCTCGCATGCCTAATAACCATATAAACAAAAGTAATCGTATAAGTGCTAACAATCTAACATCAAAAAGCAACATCTATGCATATCCTAGCATGTAGTATACTAAACAATCTAGTATAAAACATCAAATATGATATCAAGTATGAAAGCTGGCGAAAAATAGAAATCTTCCATAATGAAGAGCTCCGGACAAGTAGTCCTCATGCTCCCATCGGTCTCTCATATGAAATCACCTTTGCTTTCACTCAACTAAACCTTTACTACTCCACCGCCTGCCTCCTGACCTGTGTTCGTATCACGTCTATCGATACGAATAGGCGTACGAGGTCTTGAAGTTCCTGGTTCAGTCTCAGTGTCATCTAGTCAATTTGGTGCCAAATTTCCAAATGCCTCTTACAAGTTCTCCTAAAATCTAGTTATAAACAACGGGTTTTGTCCACTTACAATGCTTTGGCACACAATGAATCACGCTATCTATTCCACATATAACTTAACAGATTCAGATGCCCTTCTACTGGACTTAACGAATATAATCTAGCATTTTCGTCACTTTATCGATGGTAACTCAAATGCTATTCTATTATCTTTTAGTCCTTGGCATTCCATCGATAAAACCCATCTCATGTTTGCGGAGCCAATCATCTTAGTCGAATCCGCAGTGCATCACCTCTATAGACACTACTCAATCCTCTGATTTAGCCGTAATCTCCACTAGTCTTGCTTCACGCCTCCAATTAGTACCGATTTGCTAAATCAAAGTAAGTCTGATAGTCAAACTGGTCATCATCTATGGCACTAGCTCACATCGAGTTCTGAAGTCATAACCAGCAGTAAGCTTAAGCAATATCCACATTAGGAATATCGCTTCCAAACTGGTATGTCTTCCACTCAAAGTAAATACTGCTGCTACTAACTCATCAAGATTTAGATACTTCCTCTCATGCGGTTTCGGTTGTCGACTAGCATATGCGACACATCAATACCGCACCTAGTTAAGTGCCACGGGTATGTGTGTATTATCGACTCCTAATGCATACTAGGAATGGGTAACATTGGTGCACTCATCAACCCCTCTGTCAGACTCATTAACACATGTCTACACACCACGTCTCACATAAAAGTCTAATACTCACACGTCAATAACGGTACTGCTACCTGTCAGAAGTCCTTGGTAAAACTTATATAAAATCTCGCTAATCCGAGGAAAATTTCTCATCATCATTCGGTGTTTTCCCAACACCTACTATACAATCATCAATCGTATCTTATGCTCCTCTTTTGTCCATGGGTACATAAAAGTATCATTAATGAACACAAGCACGGAATCACTCAAGTGATCTTTGGAAACATGATTAAGAAATCAACAAATCATACCGATGCATTAGTTAGCCCGAACAGCATAACCAACCAAACAAAAATCAAGGTAGTATATAAAACGCTGTACTCGACACACTCCCTCAAGCTACTCTCGGGTTGTGGAATTCCATCGCAAAGTATAACTAAGAGTTTACTTTTGCGTAATAGATCTGATCGAATAAATCATCAATAAGTGGGAGTGGATACTTGTTAGTCATCTCACTTGGCTCATGGTAACAAACATACAACCTAAAAGAGCCATGCACCCTATTGGTGGACATTATAGGTGCATCCCCCCTTGAATATGCTCCTACTAATATACACTCACATCAATAAGTCATCCGATCGCACCTTTAGTCTCCTCTGCTCTTTGGGCATCATCTGCCTCAAAGGCCTAACTAATGGTCAAGCACGTCTAACCAGATCGATATGGAACTTAATCCCTATATGGTGGTAATCCAATTACCTCATCGAATGTGTCCGGACACTCTCTAGCTATAGGCACAGATGACAACCCATTGTGTGGGATGTTGAGCGAATATAAAAAGCTAACCATCACCTCATCATCAGGTGGGTAGCCAAACACCACCTTCCGCTCATCGTCAGTCCTTATTGTCACCGACGGCCTCTTGCAATCCATCACTATTCTATACCCCCTTCAACCAGTCAATTCCTAGACTCTTATACTGAACCCAATTAAACCTAAAACAAATTAATAACAAACAAACAAATAGACAAACATCCATGACTTAATAAGACGGAGTTTCGACACACCATGTATAAGCTAAGTGTAGACAAACCATGCAATAATATTCCACATTTTGAGGCCTGAAACTAAGCGCTATGGATGTTGCAGCCATCCATATTATTAATGTAACGACCCGCCATTTTGGACCATTCGCATCCATTATAAGTGTATAGGTAGACACTCATGCCGGAGTTGAATTGCTCAAAATACCGCATTGTTAATTTAAATTTGGCAAAACTGAACATATACAGTAAATAAATAATCACAGATCACAGACATAGAGTAATAATTGCAGCGGAAATAAAAGAAATAGTAGTTCATGAAGCTACTATATGAATATATAAAATACATCAGAGTTTACAACAGAAGAGTAATACGATACATCAGATACAAATCAGAATACATCACTGGAATCATCGAATACTGAAAGTAGAATAGATGGCTGGATCTTCAAGCAAAGCTCCAACTCCAAAGGTGAGTCTCGAATACTGGTACACTCAGTCTGACCCGAGCGTAAAGCAAAAACACAAGACACTCGAGTCAGGATTAACATTCTTATATTAATAAATCCAACTCAAGTGAAATAGCAATTGAAATACAAGTAACTCAAAGGATGTTTGGAATAACCATCCTTTAAGGATCCGTTAAACTATCTACTATGTAGTAGTGTACGATAAGTAGATAATGTCTATCAGTAATAATAAGATATCAAAATAGTGTTAAGTCATGGCCCATTCCACCCTTAACACATTTTTATTCCCAAAAGCATATACAAGACCGTAGTTTCCCCAAAACCGGAAGTCACCAGAGGGCAATCCATATACTAAAGGTACAAATCAAAATCGTAGTGGTCGCGCATAAATGGAATACAAGTATGACAAGGCACATGAGGCAATACCCAAGGTAGTGATACTACCGTTCGCCTGATCCGGACTGGTGAGAACGCAACGCCGCAGCGCCCGCAACACCGTGAAACAACACTCCCAAAATCAAGGGTGCATCAATCGACAACAAGTATAAGTAGTTCGAAGAAGTGTGTCCACTTGAGGTAGCTAATCCTCCATTGGCCCGGCACAGCTCCTGTTTTAGTCATTTCCAATTTGACACAAGTGTCAAGGCTATCCATTATCGTTCTCTTTCTTCAGTCATCACGTACACCATTCCAACCACTTCATTCTGGATCATCACTCCGCGTATAGTTATTAAAGTGGTTTCGGTTTAGATAGAGAGTATATCCATTACCGATCCCGGTCTCTTTAATAACTTTCGTAATTATTACACCGATTGGTCGTTTATTTATTTCAAAACCAAATCAAATTCAATTTCAAATTTCAATTCGTAAATCAACATTTTATTTGTCTTTCAAACCATTTCCATAAATTTACGTTTCAAAACTTCCAAATTACACTTCAAAATCTTATAATTCAATTTCAATCTTTATATTGAAAACAATTCAAATATTGATTCAAGTTCGTACAAAAGTTTCATTTCGAAATCATTAGAATCAATTTAGTTTTAACATTCAAATCAATTTACATTCATTTATCGATTTCATTCAATATTCGTTAAGTAAATTTGTCATTCAAAACAATTTCTATTAAATTTCAAATTCATTAAATCAATTTCTTAAGTTCAACTTCATTAAATCAAAACTTACAATTTTGAATTTAAATTAAATTCGTCAAATCAATTCTTTCAATTACAAGTCTTACATTAATCCCAAAAATATCACATTTTCATTTTTTTGTTAAAGAAATTCAATTTCACTTATTTACTTTCTTAAATAATTTTCCAAAACTTACTTAATAAAGAAAACTCAATTTCAATTATTTAAGAAGTAAAAATTCACTTATTCAAAAGTTCAATTTCTTTTATCAAAGAATTCAGTTCAATTTAATCATTAAATGATTCAACCTTATTTAATTATTAAATAATTCAAAACTTAATTATTAAATAGTTTCAAAGTTTAATAATTTCAAACTTAATTATAATTTCAAACTTAATTCAATAATTTCTCAAATTAAACAACATTCTTTCATCAATTACGTTGTTAATATTTTGTTTCAGATTATTATATATTAACATTTTTCTTTTATTAAAATTCAAATTACAACTTCATTTCAAAACCATATTATTTTTTCAAATAAAATCTTCAATTTATTTTCAAATCAAATTATTGACCAATCGGGTTTTTATTTAATTCTCTATCCTAGGTCAAAGTTCATTTGGGTATTTATCATTTCAACCCGATTCCAATTCAATTCAAAATCAAAACATAACAAAGGGAACTTGCAGTGTGATAACTGGGATGGTGTCAAAGTAAATAAACAAGCAATAACAACAAATACTAACAATCCAATAATCAATTCAAATAATCCTGAAATAACTATATTAATTCGCATTATTATTTGTACGAATTAATATAATTATTTCTAGAATCTACACTATCATTTCATGTAGATTAAAGATTATTACCTTACGGTTTTCACTTGTCAATCAACTTCAAATTTTTACACTACAACAATTAATCCAATATACGTCGATGGTTCAAAGTGTAATTATCACTATTCTACATGTCAATTAATTTAACAATTAAAAGGGGTCATATTCACTAATCAAATTTAACATATAAATCAGTTTTAAAATTGTTAACTATCCTATATCCATTTAAATTTTGCATACTATTTATCATTTATCATTAACAATTTAACGTCCAATTGTAAACATCAAACAATCAATCGTTTAACAACCAAACTGGATTATCATTGCATATATAACAGATAATGGTGTCAGATGTCACAGGTGAACTGATACAGGTAATAACAGTGTAAATATCTAACAGCAGCATATTTCAATTGTCGTTTCAATTGGAATCAAATTTAATAAATAAAAGAACGTTAATCGTGAGTGAGTGCTCACCTTTCGAGGCTAGAGAAGTTTGACAACAGAACAAGCTACGAATTCCGAACAAAGTTAGATGGACACGATTCAATGGGGAAAAAGACACGACGGACAAGGCTGAATAAGAAATAGACGAAATCAAATCAAAATTGGCTCGGTGAAGATAAATGATGTAAGCGAACTTATTTATATGTATCATATTCTACATTCAAACACAATTTAAAAATATTTTTTTTTTCCAAAAGTCAACATTAAAACCGTAGTAGAAATAAATTTTAATATTGTATCCATTTAAAATAGATATGCAATAAAGTTCATGGTTTACACAATGTTTCAAATAATATTTAAACAAAACATCTATATATAAGCTTTATATAAAATTTTACGTATTATAACAATATCAAGTTTTAAACATATGAACTAGCCTACGTAAACTGGCGCAACTCTTGTACTAACCTATTATGCAAACGGGTTTCAACATACCGTAGCCCTTTGTATATTTAATAAAATTACAGTTAATATAAATGTACAGACTATATATGCAACAGTGTATACATGCTACTAAATAAAATATACAAGCTTGACACTTTCAAAAAAAAATGAAGTATAATACTTTCAACCCTATAATATGATATATATAATATAATACTTACTCTATAAAACGCTGCAACATCTACATAGTTTCATGGATATGTAGACTAACTCGTACGAATACTTTAAAACAAACTATATTATTTAATAAGCTAACATATATGCAAACCTTACCCATAAAAATTTCAACAGCAAAGTTTAAAACTAAAGAGTACATATGCACTGTAGCACTCAACATAAGCTTAAAAGCTTCAGCCATCCTAAGAAAATAAGACACAATTCTCTTTTTACTGTAAAATGCAAAACAAGAAAACACAAAAGTCTAAGGATATATGCATATAAACCCATGGGTAACTATAACCAATGTACTATGCACGTATATATAAATATCCAGACAAACTCTATATAAACAAATACCAACACATACAGATCTATGATGATATAAATATATAGATAGAACTTTAAAAATGTAATTACCAATGCAAACTTATAACCAGACTATTTTACTTATGTGAAATAAACAACTCACCTTATATTTATAACTTATGACACGAAAACACATACAATATATACAATTTGCTTTGCACTATACCTTTATGCAGTTATGAGGACCATATGCATGCTATATATAATTTAATTTTTGTTATAAATAATATAAAGTAAAACAATAACATAATATATGTATCTACACTTACACGAAAAGGAGGGAAGACGGGAAAAGATGGATATCTGCAAGATGGGCGCGGCGGGTGTGGTGAAGGGTGGTGAAAGAGAACGAACATGGGGAAAACAATCCTTAGGCGAAAACAGTTCTCTTCGCCCCCCTTTTTTTTTAGAACGAGAGTAAAACGTAAAGAAGAAAATTGGAGCAACGCACGGTTCAGATTAAAACATACATGAATCGCTTAGAATATCAGAAATAGGAGATCGTATAAAAATATGAACGGACAAAAATGAACTTTGTTGGGATAGCAAAAGTCCTATGTTGAATATCGAAAATACAAATGATAGCGGCTGATGGTTTGGTTTACAAGGTAGGATATTAAAAGTCCCAAAAACCAAAAAGGCACAAAACCCGGTACCGATACGGTTCAACGTTTACAGATTTCGCCGTCCACCGGACGTCGAAACACACATACGAATATACCGCAGAGATCAGCACGACGAGACGATCAAAACGGTATATTGATATCAGTGGTATGATTGAATTATAAAAATTCGAATTTTTCTACTGGCGGAAAAATGCAAGAAAAACGCTGAATAATAAGATCGACGGAGCCAAAGATGTCCGAATTTGGAAAAACAACAAACTGACATCTTGCTTAGAAGATGGTTTAGAATTTTTCTATGTAAAAATATTTAGGTTTCGGAAACATTTTATTTTCATCGCTTTTTAACTGGTTAAATTGAAGGGAATTTACGCGCGAAATACACTTTCATATTTTCGGACGAAAATTTACCAGTTACTATGTTTAACTAGAAGCATTCCAAATATTAAATTTTTATTTCAAAATTTTATCGTTTAAAATTTCACAAAATTTCAATTAATTACGTTATTAAAACAGTTGAAATTTACGGGTCGTTACACTCTCCCCCACTCAAAACTTTTCATCTCCGAAAAGGAACGAGGTAGGAGAATAGAAACAACCAGAAAGAAAAATAGATTTGAAATACAAATAACAATTAATTTAAACCATATAAATTAATTTAAACCATAAAAGTTTCAATTTAAATTAATTTACATCTATTAATTTCTTTTAAATTCAAGGTATTTTCATATATTGATCAAATTTCAATTTATTAATTCTTTCAAAACAAATTTATTTCATTCTTAACTGAGTTTACTTATTATCCTATCTAACTCTATTAACATCTTTATAATCAAAATTTAGTGTATAACATTTATTATAAACACTCAAATTTTATTCATAAAATTATTTCATATTGTATATTATCCAATTACATTTTAACTTCTGAATGATTTAGGTAAGTTGTATTAGAATGCAGTTGAACAATATACAAATAAAATTTTTCCCAATTCCATTATTCAAGTTTAAATATTTATTCCGAATTTTGGTTTTATTTATAATTGAAATCCTCCTTTAACAAAATTTAAGAATTAGATTTCCGATTAACTTTAAACAATTTAGAGATATATATAATATATTTATATCAAATCAAGTTAAATTTTAAAATAAGGTACTTATATATATAAATCAAATTATACTGATGAAATTCAAATCAAAATTTTTCAAAACAAAACCATAGCAAAGCTACAGAATAGTCTCTCCACTTCAAAACTCGAAAATGAATGTCGATGATGCGGCCGCCATCACCGAAATTATTTTCCAGCGACAAAGAGAAGAGCACTGATTTCAACATTTTAAAATTCTTTAAAACGGTTTCTATTTGAAAATACCTTCAGTAAT
Source organism: Allium fistulosum (assembly GCA_030737815.1). Lineage (NCBI taxonomy): Eukaryota > Viridiplantae > Streptophyta > Magnoliopsida > Asparagales > Amaryllidaceae > Allium > Allium fistulosum. The sequence goes on along the minus strand of CM060908.1, from coordinate 821,517,824 downwards.
ATATACTTTTAAAATTTTAAAACCAAGGTTCGAAATCACCGGAAACTAAATTCTCAAATTTCTGAATTAAATTCATTTCAAATTCCAAATCAATTTATAAACCGTATTTATAAATTTATTTAGAACAATAAATGATAACCAAAAATTATCATTTCAAACAAACAATTTAATTAACCTATAAAATTCCAGAAAATTTTACTTATATTTTCACAGTATAATCAAACAAAATTATTTCATTTACCAAATTTGAAAACAATATTGTGTCAGTTTGCTCTGCTCAAGTGTTTTGGAAATCCTATCGATAGCGTTGATCAGACGAATCGATCGGAAACCCAAATCAACATCAACAACTCAAACAACACAGTATATATATTAAAACATTTATATATTAGTTTACAAATACATTTCTTTGCTCGACGATACAGGAATGAATTTTCAAAATAAGGATAGAGATTCAAATTTGGTGGACTTAAATCAAAGAGAAATTTGATTCGAAGATAAGTTCGAAACAAGATATGATGATTATTAGCAAAGTAGGAAGATTGATAAGTTTATATAAATCGCGGGCAACCTTAACCGGGTCGACCGTGACTTCAAGAATAAGATCGTTGTAGAATTCCGAGGTAAATCGGCATTCGATCTCAGGAAATAGAATTCAGGTATAGCAGAGAATAGATAGCATCGTAAACCGAGGATACAGGAATCTCCGGTAGATCGATGCCTATTATAAAGGAGTTTACTCCTTTACGAATCATTCTAAGATTGGCGAGACCGCCGATCTATTATAGATAACATTTAGACTGGAGTTATGGGGTGCTCCAGGATTGAAAGAAGACGAATAGTGAAGGACACGAATGAATTTCGGAACCGGGAGAACGTTCCAAAATTCAAAGGAAGAGATTGAAACTCGAATGAGAGTGATTCTGTAAATACATTTACCCTATATGTTAAGTTTTGCCTAGAGCTACCAAAGCTCTGATACCAACTGTAACGACCCGCCATTTTGGACCATTCGCATCCATTATAAGTGTCTACCTATACACTTATAATGGATGCGAATGGTCCTAAATGGCGGGTCGTTACAATTAATTTCCAGCGAAAAAATATGGGATGTTACACATGTATTTCTTGGCCGGGCCCCCAACAAGATTCATCACAATTAAAAGGTCGGTCAAAAATTTTGGGTCTCAATCCCAATCTATCAATAAATCATTATATATAAAGGAATGTGAAACCCCAAAGTCAAATAAAACACATATAGAATCACCATAAGTGGAAAGCATACCCTAAATAGTAATGCCCATTCCCCTTCTCTTTCATGTATGGAGCACTCGATGAAATCGAAAAGGCATTCAACGCATATGCTTTCATTATCTGCCCCTACTCAACTAGTTTAGGACAATCCTTTACAGTGGGTTCGGGCTCTCATATCACAAATCATTTTCGATCAACTTCTCGAAGCTCATCTCAATACGACCAATTAATCGCTTCCCAAGAGGACAGCTCAACCCAATGATAAATTTCATTCTTTCTGAATGAAGTATCAATGGAAGATAGACCATACTTCAATGAAACATCGAATTCGGCCATATAATCCAACATAGACATATCGCCTTATGTCAAATTGGTGAACTTCCTAAACAACATCGACTAAAATTAGAGATAAACTTCTCTCCAATGCGAACTATGAATTAATCCCAAGTAAAACTGTCACGATCCAAATTTCAGCGTTCGAAAATCGACACCCGTACTTCACTTGTACTCGTGTGCCACAGATTCAACCGTTGAAATTCAACTCGTGCCGGAGCTTATAACACATTAAGTATAACAACACAGCGGAAGAAAGAAATGAATGATATCATATACAACTCCAACGAATACAATATCCAAAATGATATACAACAATGATATCAATATGATACAACAATATCAGAGACAAATAATAATGTTACAGCGGAAACAGCAGAAGTGATAGCTCCAAACCTTCTTTAAAAGAGAATGAGTCCAACAACTCCAACATCAAGCTCGAACCACCATCACATTTCACAAAGATAAGCAAGGTCAGTCGGACACTCCAAAAACTGAACTAGCTCCAACTAATCTACTAAACCTGACTATCTGAAAACCCCAACTCTAGACTGCCCGTGTGGAAAATTGTGGGCACCCAGAGTTTAGGAAAGGAACAATAAACTCCAGGTCAGTCATGGGACTGGTGTGAGTAACAAAAATAGTTTATCTTTAAAACAAACAACAAAAGAATTTTAAACATTGAAATCCGCAATGCTTTTTGGAAAATGAAACTACCATAAGGCCTCCCGCCACACACACAATGCAAACGCAGAATTGGAGGAGATTTCTCCTTATGATAGTCAAACATGCTCACTACGCAAAAAAAATCTTTTGATATTATTACTAGTGCATGCACTATAGGAAACATTTTGAAAATATAATATTAATCTTAGCCAGCATAGGTATCATTATACTATGCCTACTATAGCTTCCATTTTAAATGGCAGGTTCTACAACTAAAACCGTACAAGGCTCGTATTGTTTCTTTGGATGGTCAGGCTAAGGAACTTCCTATGCCACATGGGAAGCCTCTGGAGGGACGTCTCGAGAACCACCTGGCACTCTGCCAACACAAGGCCGGTTACCCCCTTCCTGGGTAGTAAACCTAAGTTATGCCACCCCCGGTCGTTTGCGACCTTTATCCGAGGCGCCTCGATCACAAAGCAACAATCACACAGTAAATGAGATTGGAGCAACCACACAGGTAAAATATCTGGGCTCCATACCATGGTACCACCTTTTTCCAAAAGGAATGGACATACCCTAGGGGAGCTACCCCTGAAACATTGCCGCATCTTTCCTGTTTTGACCATTTCCGGGGTGTGAGGTTTGATGAGGTCTCGTACACAAAGCTACGCTTTACACGAAAGCCATGCTTTGATCAACAAATGATCATCAACACACAACAACACTTAGCATGCCACACTACCAAATTGGGAGTATATCACTGATAACCTTCACCTACATAACCTCTGAGCTCGTACGTCTCAGAGAAGGGTGTTAAGCTAAGAGAATAAATTCTCCACCACCAAACAGAAATGTATTTGAAAGAAATCAGCTTTATATCTCAAAGTGTAGTGTCGGACATACAACCATACAAGTCTGTTCCGGGTTTGAACAGAACCGAAGACACTTCAAAAGAAGCCCTTGCAAATCCGGATAATTTCTAATCATGTCCGGACTTCCCATCACAAAGGGCGCTAAAATCTCTATACCGGGGATCAACCGATGCAGAGACATTCGATGGTAATCCTTTCGTTTTCGAAAGTGTCTGGTCTTCACCACCGGTCTTCAAATGCTATCCATATACGTCGTATCATTATTCAGAATGGGTTATATGAGACAAAGGTCCTTTCCCGGCTAAACCGAATAACGAGCGCAATATTTAAAACATATGGATAATGAGATTTCAATTAAGTCACAACTAAACAAATTTCCATTTCAATCTTTTAAACAAAAAGATTCATTTCACTAAGTTCACCCAGTTTCACAAAGATTAATTCAGAGTTCTCAAAACTATTTCAATTTCCAAATCTTTTATACAGAAGATATACTTTTCCAATTTCAAAAAAAAATTTAACGATCTTCCACAAAGGTTCAATTTATAGCTTTTCAAACCAATTCAATTTCAAATTGAATTAACCCATTCAATCTTCAAATCAAAGATTTAATTGATAGCTTTCAAAATAATTCACAATTCAAATCTTTTATAATATAAAAGATACACCATTTTAAATCTTTTTTTCCCGTTTTCAAAACACAATTTAATCATCGTCACAAAGGTTAATTCATAGTTTTCTCAAACTATTTACAATTTCATTCCAACTTGAAATGTTTCGATACAAATTGGAAACCCTTTCCTTTATGAAAGTTGTTATTACTTGAAACAACTAGTTTTCGTTTTGGAAAAACTGATTATAATTACGTAAGTTAAAGCCATCCAAGTATAAAACTTGGATTTAAATTTAGATTTCCAAAACCACACTTTTAAATGGTTAAAAACCCATATAAACACCTTTTATAACTTGTACAATCTTTTAGACCCAAAATCCCAAGTTATTGAATTCAATTTCCAATATTGAATTCAAATTTAAATCAAATTATTTGAATTTCAAATTCTATTAAGTTATTTAAAATAACTTTTATTTTTGAAACTTATTTCAAAAGTACTCAATTCCAATTTCCAAAACTATTTTGAACTCAAGAATTCAATTTCTAAAATTATTAAAAATCTGTGGCTTAACTGATTTCCTCGTGAAATCCATATTTGTGTGTATGTGGTGTAGTCCAGGGGTTTAACACAATAGTGCAACAACATTCAATCATCACAAATCAAATACAACAATATATTTGATAAGCGGTATAAACTATAACGCTTATCTTTCATACCCAGATCATGGATAGATATATATCACAGATAATAAATTACATCACAGGGAATTAATTACATTCATCCTAGAGAAATAGATCACAACATAAATCAGGATATATCACAAAGCATCATATATCAGGGATATCAACAATTCAATCATTCAGTCAAATCCAACATTCACAAGTAAATTTTATTAATCAACTGATTAATTTTTATCAAATGTATCAATTATTAATCCGGGTTAATTATCATAAGTTAATTACAAATTATTTGAAATAATTTCCCTTTCATCATTTGTTAGTTAACTTTTACTATCAACTAATCAATCTTAATTAATGAACCAATTAACCTTTAATTACTTAATTTATCTGAATTAATCACAATTTCTGGTTGATCCTTTAATTATTAACAAATAATTATACTCAATTCCTAATCATCATTCAAGTTATTACATTCCGTAGTTATCTATTAATTACTTCTCTAAGTAATTATACTTTTCAAATTATCAAGGGATTATTCTAGATTAACTTAAGAAATTTGACTTGAACTAATTAAATTAACTCAATTAATTACTCTGAATAATTAATGCTTTAATTACTGTCATTAAGTAATTATACTTAATAATTCCACAATTGATTATTATTAAATTAATCAATCTAATTTATTGTTTAAATTTATCACATTAATTAATTATTCAAAAATCTTAGTTAATGACCTTAATCAACTATTAAATTTCTTTAATTTCTTTTCTAAAGAAATTTACTTATATTAATCATTATTAATTATAAATTGATTAACCGTTAAGAACTCATTAATTAATGGATTACAAATCATTAATCTTCATTAATTAAAGTAAACTCATCCATATTTATGATTTAATTGTTATTTACAATATGGTTGAAAACATTGTTTCAAAATTCCTTTTAAATTCCAATTTAGATTTAAAATTTGAAATAAATCCTTATTTCCTTTAAATAAAGCTCAGAACAAATTTCCTTAGTATTTTTAAATCTACATGTTAAAATAACAATTGGTTATAAAGGAAATTTTTAAAGAGTTTAAAATCGCTTTTGTTTTTAAATTTAACATATTTAAAATTTACTTTAACACTTAAGTTATAAATCTTAATTAATTTCAAAATCTGGAAATCTGGTTTAAAAATTTATTTTAGGTTTTAACTTTCTAATTTTCAACTTGTTTAAATTTCCATCTACAATTTCAAATCTATTTTAAATTCAAACTTCTCTAATCTATTTGATTGCTTTTAAGTTATTAAAAACAATTTGAATTCAAAACTTTATTTATCTCCAACTAAATTCTAATTCAGACTTGAATTATATTTAGATTTTGATTTACACTCAATTCAAACCTTGATTCATAGATTTTTAAATTCAGTTTTGAATTCTGGAAACAGGTTCAGGTAAAAACTGGAACAAGGCTTGTGACCCGAAACTCCACGTTCTTTGCTTCGAGTAAACTACTCGAATCACTTGAGAAAACTTCGAGTTTTCCTCTGCTCTTCCCAAACAACAACACCCAGGCTAACACTATCAAGCTCGTGCACGTGCACAGTGGTTCCGACCAACGCCGGTCATCGTCACGACGTCGAGCACATCGACGATCAACTCCAGAACCAACCCCGACCGTTCGAACCATCCCATCACCTCGAAATCGAAATTCGAGGTCAGACTTGAAACCTGGAACACTTAAACCCATCACATCCCAAACCTGTCAACGCCTCGTGCTCACCGCTCCGACCACCTAAAGGTCTACGACTCCGGCTACGAACTCGACAACATCCCCTCTATCATTTCCCAGAGCCACGTGGCACTCGGTCGACTATCGACGACGAACTCAACAAAATACATAGCCTCGACTAAACTAGGTTTACAGATTTTAAACGCTCGCCGTCGCCACGACGATCAACTACACACCATCGCACTATTTTTCTCAGAGCCACTTATCACTCCTCCACCTCCAGGAGGAACCCCGACCTCCACATCCAAGTAGATCACCAGAAAATCACAAATTCCCATTTTCTGATGAACCCAGAATTACTCCCTTAATTCCAAACTAGAAATTATGATGTTTGGTTTAAAAATCATGTTATAAGTTAAGGATTCAACTCATGATTCTGAATTTATAAATTAGAATGTTTGGGTTTTTCCCTTATTCAAGTTTGCTCTGTTGTTTTGATTTTCCAGAGCAATATACAAAATTATTTCAACTTAAATAAAATTTAAACTCTAAGCTAGGATGGAACAAACAATTCTTTGTTTGAATTCTAAGTCCTGAAAGTTATCAGATCAAGGGATAATCATTTTTGAATCAAAACTTAAGCTTTGAAACTAAAAACAGTTTAGTCACAGAGACTACAACATGTACACACAATTAGATATTCACATCAGATTTTCACTTATATACACCTGCAAATACCTATTCATTTCAATCATACTTAGTATGCACCCAAATTATTTTCTTAATTTTAAAAGTTACTCACTTTGATTTGAAAGTGAACAGAGCTCCTCCTTGAAACAGACTTGAATTTGCAAGCTGAAACCCATTCTTGATTCTCTGGTTTGCTTTGATTTGTATTGATGTTTTAAGTTAAGGTTTTGTTTTAAGTTTGGATGATATTTTCTTCAGTTTTACTTAGCTTTGAATGAACGAACTGAATTGGAAAGCTTGACATATAAAATAAAGAAAGTTACAGGTGATGATGTTATTTGTACAAGTTGATATAATTTTGTACAATAGAAACCAGAGATATTTTTCTTTTTATTGTTTGACTATGCAAATGTTTGGTGGCTGCATTAATTGCTTTGGCTTCTTTTATAAGCTATTCACACATATATATATATATATGTTTATTTCTTCTTTTCTTTAGCAAGTGTACATCCCTATCTTTTATTTGCTTATACATAGTTGAATGTATTTTATTAATTTTTTATCTTTTTATTTGAATGTATATTACTTGTTTATTACTGTCTTCTTTTGCAGGCCTTTACTTTGAAATATGAGTGAAGTTCCATAGTTAAGTTAGTGTTAGTTTTTATCTATGTGTTTTATCTTACTTTGTAATACTTATTTTTATTTTTTAAACAACAAATTTGTTTTTATACTTAGACTTAAGATTAATAAGATATATTTTATAAATTCAAATTATTTTTGAACCATTGACTTAAAATTAAAATTCAAATCCAATATATATATATATAAATTCGAATCTACTCACATATGCACATATACATTCACCTATATATGTAAGATTTAATTTCAAATGATTTAGCACATATTTTATTTAAATTCAGAGAAACTCAAATCAACTTACCAATTAATTTCACAATTTTATTCAAAAATTAAATAAATTATCAATTTAAACTTATTTAAATTTCGGGATCGTTAAAAAAATGATCCTCGGGAATCAAAGCTATATGGGTATTCCATAAGTTCATTGTTCATCTCTAGAGTCATCTAGAGGTCAACTTCTACCTCATTATATCATCTAACTCCAAGTCATCGAAGATCTTTTCGCAAATATCATCACGTCTTGTACCTCAATAGCCGACTCCATTCCAAGGAACGGTCTACCTCTTAGACTCATGCGGTCTTTATACAGCTCGGCAAAGTCAACTCTAGGTGTTTGCACTTGAGCGCCATAATTATTTTGAGTGACTTAGGCATTCCGGAATAATGATTTGCACAATCTCTGCGAACATATTCTATAAATCGAGGCTTATGGTCCTTGATCCTGCCCACTTCTAAACTCTAGTGATGGAGTCAATAATAGCATTTCTTGTATGCCAAATCACTGTTAATACATAATAAGAATGATCGGTCTCTCATAAAGAAAACTGGAACTTATATACTATATATACTACCATATAGTTTTAAATACCAAAATAGATAACAAATACATACTCTCTCGTATATAAGTATACTTTAGATCCAATCTAAGGTGAAACCCTTATCCTATCTCTACTAGATCACAATATCAACTCAGGTTAATCATGTAATCTTCACTCTGATACCAAATGTGATGATCGCCCTACACTTCCGATGCTCATATAACCAAATAGTGTACTGCTGGAGCATTCGGTCGATGTAGGACGATTGTCAAGGGAAAGAAATAGAAATAAGGATGAGGAATAGAAAAGAAGAGAAGGGAATAAAAGAGAAGATAAGGGAATAAAAGAAAGAAATAAAACATCACATAATCACATAACATGTCGGATATCTCACAGCGCATCAGATAAAAATATAATAGTCATCACAAATATAAAACAAGCGAGATGATAATAACTATATAAACCACATAATCAGAGTATACAGGCTCATACATTATACAAACCAGCAATAGTGTTTATACAACTGATAAATAAACTCAACTGATAAACTGTCTCTAATAATAGTAAGTCAAACATTGTCAAGGCTCCACAGTATCACACAACGGAATAAACAACAATAAGTCTCAAAATATTAGTATGAGAAAGCATCACCTCCTACTAATCCATTTGCACAACTCTAAGTGTTATTTACACCTACCATCCAATCTACTCATTTAAGAGCACCCGGTATAATAAGAAGGAAAGCATAAAACCTTGAGTCAGACAATAGTCTGGTATGAACAATAAATAATCTCAAAACACTATAAAAGTTTGTATAACATATGGAACGGAGGGTATGAAGAATCATACCTGACATCTCTAATGTGATAAAAACTATCAATCAAACATGACATCCATTATCCATCCTCACATTCACTCACTTAGTGCGTTGAATATATGATACTCCTATGACATGTCTAGTCAAGGACTACTCAACGTCCCGGTTTCTCGGTACTCGAATCCATGCCACAAAGTAGGCCAGCAACTAGAACGCCGTCGTATGCAATCAGGGGTACTACAAATCCAAACATCATGCGATCCATGGGCCATCGTATTCCCAAGTGAAGTATTTAGGGGCCATCATATCCCCAATGGATAACATTGAAAATTCGTTACTTCATGAGTACAAATCGATAAATACAAATATGAATGATCCCTTTTGCACTTGTCATCCATAACAGAGCTCATCTTGGAATCGGTTTTACAACTCGCATTTGAAGTCATCGCAGTTGGGAACTACTATAGACAACCATTATAAGTCATAGAGTGTCATCGTGCGTCCCATAACCATCCTCCAACTTTTCCACAAATCCGGCTACTCAGCATCCTGAAGTGCAGCTATCCATCATCGAAGCCGTCACTTTCCATCATGGAATCATCATTCTCGAATCATAAATTCATCGTGTCGAAGCACCATATCTTCGCTTCACTGCCAAAACCACTCGTCGAAGAGAAGTAACACTAAAATCGAATGTCGAACGGATGAACAAAACATTACATCATGATCCTCGAAGCCTCTCCATTGTCTATGTCAAAATTGGTCGAATCGACCATCATCAATAGGGATAGACATCGACCACTCCAGAGTAGTCAATAAAGACCACTTTGGTCATGTACTTAACCAAAAATGGTTAAATATAAACTAAATGAAAACGTCCAACATCTTCCCTGAAGTCCAAAGCACATATCCAAGACCGTCGTCCTTCATCTTCAGATTAGTCGGCACACACCAAAACTCCTTCACATATTTATCCCATCCATTCGAGTTTATCATCATTTGTGTGCTCATTCAATATGCACTAAAATATGTCATGTCATTAGAGTTCCCATTGTGTGTGCATTCGATCGATATACACTAAACTCTAGCTAATGAGATTTTCCTATATCGCCTTTGAATGGTGTTTCAAACCAACTAACAAACAAGCAGACATGCAACCAGCAAGCATAGAAATGTCTATAGACTACATATGTCTGTAATAACACAATAAAATACATCCAAGCAATCAATGTGGGATAATGTTGGATAAATATCAAAATAGCATAAATCTATCAATATCATCAAAATGGTCGTCAATGAGAAAATTATGATATTTAATTAAAAACCATTTTAAAACTCCTTTAATTCTTTTCATAAAATAAGATATAGGTTTAACTATTTTAGAAATCCTCTTTTAAAGGTAGAAAACATTTCAAAACGTCGTTTTAATACTATACTAACAATCATAGTATGGTGAAATACAATATCATTCATCTTAACCAAATCTGTCCAAACCATCGTCAAGTTATAGAGATCTCCATCACAAGCGCAATGCATGAAATGGTATCCAAAATGGACCTCGTATGCAAAAGATATGGAGAAAATAAGATAATGGATTATTTAAATAATTAATTAGCCAATTAAAACACTAATTGCCATACTTAATTACCTTATTAAGCCGAATACTTCTCCTCCTCATTCACGTTCCAAGCAAAAATAAAAGAACCCACTTTCCCCTTTTCTTCAACCTTCTCTCTCTTTTCTATCTCTCTCATTTCTCAACGATTTCACGAACCGTCAAATCCATTACTCCTCTCTATGCGGACTCTACTACCATACCAAAGCTCACGCCATCCGGTTGCCCCCATCAAATCTTGTCCATAGCAGCCCTCACCACGCCGTAGCCATGCCACACCATCCATTAGTCACCAATCCGACCTCCGTTCGATCCTAAATGATGTCATTTTCGACCCTTTTCGCAATAGATTAAGTCTCGCATAGTGAAACGCGCTCTAGTTCCACGTCCCCAAAAAACATACATAGCCAAGATTAGAGATAATTGGAGAACCATGACATTCAACTCATCGTTGGTGCCAAAACGTCGGCCTTGGAACAAGGAGAAATGGGTCTCAATCAGATCTCAATTTCATCGAACGGTTGATTTTTAATAATTTTTCAAAGGAAGAGGGTGAATGGGTTTTAAGGTACGGCCATGTTTTCAATTTTCTGTTCAATGGAATAGTAATAGGAATGAAGAGAAAGAGGGTTTAGGTGATTTAAATAATAATAATATATTCTCTTTTATTTGAAATCTCAAATAGAACGGTCATGTGTTTCGAGCTCGCACGATCAAACGGTATGTCCGATTGCAATGAAACTTGTCTGTGTGCATCATCTTATTTTTCCGGTCCAAATGGTATAAATTTTATCGATATCCAAGACAACGCTCTAGGATGATAATTTCGCACTTTTCGAAATCGTTTCAGCCATCGGATCGTCCGATCTCCAAATATAACGATCCTTATACCTATTTTAATTCGCAAAGTTGATATGAACTCAACGGAAGTTGTCTCGAGTCTTGATTTGATCGTATATGAAAAAATATTTTTTTAACAGTCAATTAATTAATGATTCAATATTTAAATAAATTATTTAAATGTCTGCCGTTAAAAATACATGTCATTACAGAAATGGATTGAGCAAGAAGGGCTCGGGATCCAAATGGAGCAAAGGAGGGCTCTATATGAATGTGCTAAGGAATCGTTTGTAATTCGAAGTGTTTTCTGTTGTACTCAAAGCAGGGGTATTGTAAGTGGGTTAGCCTATGGGTCAATTGAGGGACCCGTATACCCTGGACCAGTGGCTTTGGATCTAATGTCTAGCTTTGGGCTATGAGACACGTATTGAGCTTTGGGCTGCGTGATACGAAAGTACAACAAAATCCGAGATTTCTATTAGTCCCTGGCAGTAAGGAGGTCATACGAGTTATCATATATTTAGGGCATGGTGGATTAATAGTAGGGATTGTTTGATGGATGCTATAGATGCTTAGTTACTTTCTAGGCTTTCACTTGGAATATCATTGGGAGTAGGTACTGGAGATAGGGATATTTGGACATCCACTGTTGTATGTTGTATTTTACCTTTATGATATTGTAGAGTAGCATATTATACTGTTATGTGCTAACTCTTTAGTTGCAGGAACAAATCGGGTATTGTTCGTGTACTCTTGTTCCTTACCATATTTAACTATATAGCATTTTGAGATTCATTTGCCGCTCACACAAGATTATTGTTTGACTCAAGGTTTTATGTTTTGCTTCTTATTATCTCAGGTACTCTTAAATGAGTAGACAAGAGATAAGGTTTAGGTGACACAGTAGCTGTTCGGAGGACGAGTTGGATGGAGCTATCTCGTACTATATGCATATATGGATTTCTATGCTTCTCCCCTTAGCAACACTATAGAGCATGTTGAAGTGCTTGCTTATTTCTGTTTGTTGTGATAGTTTAATGTGATATAATCCTATTGTATATACAATATGACATTTGATGTATAACTCTGTGGATATTATACTTTTTTGATGGGTTCACATTGTTATTATATACTGTCTCTTATGTTGTATATGTGACATTATATTTTGATTATGTGGTGTGAGATATACGATAAGTTATATGTTGTATTTGTTTATTTCATCTCCGATGATCATCCTATATCGGCCGAGCACAACTACAACACACCATTCAGTTGTTATTTGTGTCGGTGGTATTGGACGGTTGTCACATTTGTTATCAGAGCTTTTGTTGCACGATTAACTGGAGTTGATACCGTAATCTAGTAGAGATAGGGAAGGTGTTATCGCCTTAGATTGGATCTAGAGTGTGTGTGTGTGTGTATATGAGAGAGTCTGTATTAGTTATAAGCTTTGGTTTTTGAAACTATATAGTATATTGTATATGTTGCATGCATATGAGCACTATAGACACAGTTGTTCTTTATAAAAGACTGATCATTCTTGTTACAGATAAGAATGAGCCAGTATACAAGAAACACTGTGAGGAATTCTCCTTCAAAAGTGGAGGAAGGAGTGGGATCAAGAGTTGTTACGCCTAATTTTCAAGCTATGTTCAATGCTATAATGGCAAATATGATGAGGAATGCTCCTGGAGTGGGGATGGGTGGAGGTGCTTTCATGCATGCACCTAGGGCCAATTTTGCTAAATTGAGCAAGAATTATTCTACTCTTAGAGGAAAGTCATTTCATGGGATGGAGTCAGCCATAGAAGTGCAAGATTGGTTGGATACTTGTGAGTGCATCTTCAGTGATATGGAAGTGGAAGATGCTATAAAGAGAAAGTTGGCTTTGAGGCAGCTACAGGGCCGAGCCATGAAATGGTGGAATGCTATTAGTATTGCTACTCCAAAGATTTGGGTCAGTTGGGACCAATTCAAGGCAAGGTTCATGGAGAAGTTCATTCTGGCTTCTTAGAAATCACTTTTGTTTAAGAAGTTTGCTAGTCTCAAGCAAGGAGAGATGTCAGTTTCTGTGTATATAGCTGAATTCGATGCTTTATCAAAGAATGGGATGTCATTCGTTGATGCTCCCTTGAGGAAGAATGAGAAGTTCATCATTGGTTTAGAAGACTACCTGGGAGAGAAGCTAGTAGATTATATAGATGAGGCGTTTGAGAAGCTTGTAGAGAAGGCACTTCGTCATGAAAATCTATATCCCAAGTCCAGGTTTGATGTTGTTGTTTCCATTGAGAAGGAAAAGCTAAAACCACAACAAGGTGGTGGATGCAAGAAGAAGTGGAAAGGGAAGAGGAAGCAGACTCAAGGAAAGGGTGGTCAGAAAAGGGGTAAATGGAAACATATTTGTTATCGGTGCAAGGAGAAGGGTCATTTGATTAGGGATTACAAGGTGAGTAATAAGAAGAAGTGCTACAGCTGTAATAAGCCCAGGTATTTGAAGAAGGATTGTCTAGAATCAGTGTAGGATAAGCAGGTAGTGAAAGCGTACGCTTTGGACGCAGGAGAGGGGGAAAGGAGTCGTCGAGTGCTACATCGGTGTAGGAGAGGGGGAAGGAGTCGTCATTCAAGGTATGCTTTCTATTGGTGATATTCTGTTCAAGATTTGTTTGACACCGGTGCTTCACATTCTTTCATATGTAGTGGCCTAGTAGATAGAATGGGATTGAGACTTGAGATAGTAGACCATCCCTTGATCATGACAAACCCTATTGGAGGTATGACTAGCCTGTGCATGGTTTGTAGTGGTTTAGTCTTATGAGTCATGGATGCCTTTTTTTTAAATTTCATGGGGTTTGGGATTACCTTGGGAGTGGATTGGCTAAAGAGGTATGCGGTTGTAGTGGATTACAAGAAGCTATTGGTTACAATCTAAGATGCGGATGGGCGAATGGTAGCGATTAGCTGCCTTCCTGAGGATGGGGTGATGGTTAGATTTTTATATTCGCTTGAGGTTCCATAGGAGGAATTGTCATCAGTGCCTATTGTAAGAGACTATCCAGATGTCTTTGAGAAAGTGAATGGATTGCTACCATATAGAGAGATCAAGTTTTGAATAGACTTGGTGAAGGAAGCCAGATCGATAGTTATGCCTTCGAGGCGTATGGCATCCAGAGAGCAGAAGAATTAGAGGTGCAAGTGAATGACCTATTAAGGAAGGGGTTCATTCGAAGAAGCATATTTGAGTGGGGTGCACCTGTAGTATTCGCAACTAAAGCGGATGGCTTTTTGAGGTTGTGTGTGGATTATCGTGAGCTAAATAAAGTGACAAAGGAAAACAAACATCCACTCCCGCATATAGATGACTTGTTTGATCAGCTGCACGAAGTGAAGATGTTTTCTCAAATGGATTTGGCGATGGGATTTCACCAGTTTAGAGTAGCGAAGGAGAGTGTGCCTATTACAGTGTTTCATACGCCGTCAGATTTTTCTGAGTGATTAGTGATGCCATTTGGGTTGATCAACGCTCTGGCATACTTTTTGGATCTCATAAATCGGTTTTCAGGGCCCGACTAAATAAGTTCATGCTTATGTTCGTGGATGACATTTTGATCTACTCTAGAACTGAAGAGGAGCACAAACGCACTTAAGGATTGTGCTAGAGACATTGAAGAAGCACAAGTTGGGAGCGAAGTTATCTAATTGTCACTTCTGAAGAGAAGAAGTGAGATGCTTAGGTCATGTCATGTCAGGACAAGGTATAACAGTAGATCCTGTAAAGGTGACAGCGGTCCAAGATTGGAATCAGCCCAAGAATGTTACGGAAGGGAGGAGTTTCCTAGGATTGGTGGGATACTATAGACGCTTCATAAAGGACTCTCGTAGATAGCGGCATCGTTGACCAATTTGATGAAGAAGAATCAGACTTTTGAATGGGACGCGAAGTGTGAGCATGCATTTATGATTCTAAAGGAGAGGTTGACAAGTGCACCAGTGTTGAATATTCCAAGTGGAAATGAAATATCGACAGTACACACAGATGCCTGTGGTACTGGATTGAGTGCGGTATTGATGCAGAAAGGAAAAGTTGTTACCTATGCAAATCAACAGCTAAAGCCGCACGAAAGGAATGACCTGACTCATGATTTGAAGTTGGCAGTGATTGTGTTTGCATTGAAGATATGGAGGTATTATCTACTAGGATAAAGGTTTGAGCTGTTTGCAGACCATAAATCCTTGAACTACCTTTTCTCGAAGAAAGACCTCCACCTTTGTCAGTAATAGTGGTTGGAGTTCTTGGCCTCTTATGATTTTGGTATTTCCTGTACATCGGAAAAAGAGAATGCAGTCGCCAATGCATTAAGTAGAAGACATGCAAATTTAGGAGCATTGTTTTTGGAATGGAAGCAGATAGAGTACTTTGCCAGATATGATTTCAAACCTCATTACGAGTTGGAACCAGAGATGTTGGCAAGTTTTTCGATCAAACCTATTCTAATTGAAAGGATCGGTGCTAGTCAGAAGCGAGACGCTAAGCTTGCGGAGATCATGGTGAAGGTAGTAGAAGGAGTAGAATCTGAACACATAAAGCAATATGAACTCGACTGAGAAGGTTGGCTTCGTAAGAATATGAGATTATTTATTCCTGATGTTGATGATTTAAGAGATGAAGTGTTACGAGAGTTTTACCATTCCAGGTTGACCATTCGTCTCAGTGGTAACAAGATGTACTGAGATATGAAGCGAACATATTATTGGGAAGGTATGAAGAGGATGTAGAGGCATTCATCTTAAAGCATATGAACTGTCAGTTGGTAAAGGAAGAGCAGAAGTGTTTGCGCCAAAAATGGTCACAAACCCCAAGTATTGTGAAAGGACCAGTATATGAATACAAATCAGTAATATTCAGACACAAATCTCAGATCTAAGCTAGCAATAAACAGCAATCCAGAAGTAAATCACAAGAACACGATATTTATAGTGGTTCGGCTATCTCCGGCCTACGTCCACTTCAATGATTTTTATCTTTTATTGATGTTCTTTGCTGATTACAGATGATTACAGCAGATACAATGAATGAATTCGAGTCTAACAGCAATGGAAAGAAGTAGAATTGAATCCGGCAGAGTCTGGACGTTGGACAGCCAAAAGATCCCCTTTCTGTAGGCTTCAGGGGGCTATTTATAGGCGTAGGAGGATGAGATCGCGCTCAAACTTCGAGAGACTCCTTCTGGCACGTGAGGGGACCCACGCGACCGACCCCACCAAGTGTCGACTCGATCTGTGATCGATTCGAACTATTTCGTATCGATCAGAAAATGTTCCAATCGAGCTGAAACTTAGCAGGGACAAACTTTACCTCATGCGTAAGCTCCTGTGAAAATTTCGTTGCATTTGGATCATCAGTTTGTGAGATATGATCGATTCAAGGTCATGTTTTTTGTAGTCTGCTGCTTTCGAATCCACGCTTTCGTATCCGTCTGTTCGACTCGATCGAGGCACATGCGCAGGAGATGACGTGGTGCGAGTTTCCTGGATCGATCAAATTCTTGCGGCGTATTGATCGAGTCCTCCGTGCGCTTTGCTCGCATCGCCATTTCACGTTGATGAAGACCATTTCTCATCCATCGCATGCAACTTCATTCGCACCGGCAATTTATGCTCGGATCGATCGATTTTGGTCAAGTTCGTATCTATCAGATCGATACGAACCAATGGTTTTCGGATCGATACGAACAACAGCTGAGTGGTAGATACGAACGCGGCATGCGATGGACTCGATCAGGCTCGATATGAACTCTATGGGCACGAATCACACAGTCTGGGATCGATTCGAAGACGATCATTTCGAGGGCGATCGTTTCGAAATCGCTAGCTCCTGGTGGATTCGAACAAACTGAGGCGGTGTCGTCCTGATGGATACGAATGCGATGGATTCGAAGCGGGGCGAAACTATTTTGATGGATACGAATCTGATGGATTCGAATAGACCATCACCTCAACTCTCTGAAGGGTATGAACAACACATTTTACCTAACTTGTATCGATCATATCTTACTCATATGAACTCCGATTAACCTGAAACTTGGAGCACTGGCTTTCATGGCTTTGCTTGTCATATCTTGTCAATTGCAGCCCGATCCGGACTCGGACAAAATTCATCGATATCCATGGTTATCCTGCAATGCATAGTTGACATTCATGGCTAGTTATTATTGATTTTCAGTCAGTTTTGGGTATCTCAGCTTTGCTAAAAGTTGGGATAACACTTTGCCCCCCAAAACATGCCTTTTGGTAAAAGGTGTGTTTTGATCAGTCTCAAATTGAATGCGGTGATTTCATGTTTTATTCAAATCTTATGGTATTTTCAATCAAGTTCATGGTTGTTCGAAGCCAAATCATTATCCACTTCTTCCTGTGGAAGTTAAGAATGAAACTCCGTAGTCTCTCTGGACAATCAACGGTTACTCCGGACCCTTGCTAAGCCCATCCCAGACTCGGCAATTGAATTGAAAGATCCTATTACACTCCGGCGTTGCTTTCTACCCCTTGCACTCCGGCCCCAGTTAGAGCGTAAAGCGATGTCTTGGTCGTTCTGGACCGGTCGTAGCCTCTCCAGGCTCCTGCTGGATCCCATCCTGTCACTCTCCGGTCAAGGGGAAATAGCGTTAAGTGAGTCAATCATGTCGCTCTCTGGTGAAGCAACTCACATCTTGCACTCTGGTTCAGTGTATCTGAACATTAAGCGATATCATGTCCTAAATCGTGGGCCGATCATAGCCTCTCCGGGCTCTTGTCAAATCCCGATCCAATCACTCTCCAGTGAATGGGAAACAATGTTAAGTGAGTCGATCCTGTCGCTCTCCGGCGAAGCAACCCACTTCTTGCACTCCGGACCCCGTCTCTCCGGGTAGGGTCATAAAGCGATCATTTTTATATTGGTATTTAATACTCATCCTTTAACTCTCCGGTCAAAGGTTTATTTCAAGAAATTCAAGTTTATTTATTAAATTCAGGTCCTAGATGTTCAATCTCAAACACCAGGAAAAACTAAACATTGCCTCTCCGGGCAGATCGGTCTATCTCCATCTCAGAGCATGCCTAGGGATCTCTCTGGTTCCCGTACATGAGTAAGTGGAGTAGCCGTTTATTCTGAAAATAAATCTAATGAAATTATTTGACCACAGTTCAAATCCTGAACTTGGCCCTTGCCATCTTAATCAGTTGATGATGAGTCGTGATCCCGATCCAGGATCGTTTCTATTGGGCGGAGGCGGTAGTTGTTCAGGCCTTACCGCCGCTGCCCGTTCTCTGACATATTGTGGCAATCTACCACTCCTGGCATGTTCTTCCACCTCATCCTTTAGGTGGCGGCATTCGTCGGTTGTGTGCCCATCGAGCTCATGGAATAGGCAATATTTTCCGGTTCTACGCTCTCGCTCTGTGGGATCTCTCCTGGGTGGTTTTCGATAGGGGAGTTGCCCCCGAGTTTCAGTGTAAATTCGTTCCAGGCTTGCCGCCAAATCTGTGTATTGCCTGAATCTGGGCTCTCAGAATTTTTTCCATTTATCAGGACCATCATGTGCGTCATCCTGCTTTCTCTTTCCTTTGTCCGCCCTGGGTTGTTCCCTAGTGGTTTCTTCGCCTTGTACAACGTTTATTTCCAGCCTCTCGGCTCGTGATTCCTCTAATCGAATGAATCTTTCAGCTTCATGGTAAAACTCTCCAAGATCTTGTGGAGGGTCTCTCGCCAAAGAATCTTTGAATTCGGTGCCTTCCCCAACTCCTGCCACTGCTACCATCAAAATCATCGATGGATCCGGGCGATCTACAGAAGCCACCGTTGCATTAAATCATAACAGAAAATCTTTTATGGACTCTTCGGTCCTTTGTTTTATTGATGCCAAAGTCATCACACTCTTGGGTCGCGTCACGTGGACCCTAAACTGTCTCATGAAGCAATCTACAAGCTCGCCCCATGTTCTGATCGATCTGGTTTCTAATTGCCGGAACCAAAGTGCAGCCAAATCTGACAAGTATAGAGGGAAGCATCGAGCCATCACTTCCTCGGATGCCCCCAACACTTCCATGTGCCTGATGTATCGAGTAATATGCATCGTTGGGTCTGACTTCCCATCATAAGGATCCAGCATTGGCAGTTTGAACTTTGGAGGGTTCCTTGCATTCCTGATATTCGGGGTGAACGGACTCTGACTAACTTCCTTTAGTCCTCCATTGGACAATCCTCCTCTCATCAGTCGTTGGACTAATCCAGCCATCTTTTCATCTCCATCCTGGGGTGCCCTCTTAGTCTTGAAGGGCATTCTAGTACGTACTCTTCGTGTGGCCCGTTAGCATCAGCGTTGGCTCCAGCTTGTTGAGCTCCATCTGTAGGCCTTCCAGTATCAGATCCTGAGGGTCTACCCCCAAGTCCTTGTTGATTGCCTTCTGGATCTGCATTCTGACCTTCATTAGGTTCCGCAACCCTAGCTCCTTGTTCCACATTCATAGCCGCTGTAGCTGGTCCTAAGTTTTGTATCCTTGCAGCTCTTATCTGTTTAAAGAAATTCTGCAGCATCTCTTGTTGGCTTTTCATCATTCTTTCATGCATTAGGTTATTCATAGCCTCCATCTCATCTCTAGTAATGTAGATCGAAGCTTGTCCTTCTCCAGCGCCAGAGGATGCCTCTTGACTTCCTCCCTGTTGGCTTCTCTCAGCACGTTGTCTTGTTTGTCGAGTCATTGTCGAGTCAATCCGAATCTTTCAGACTTTCAAATCTAAACTTTGAATCTGGTGTAGCGGGTGCTAGTTGTTCTCAGTGAAAGCACCAAAGTGTTTGCGCCAAAAATGGTCACAAACCCCAAGTATTGTGAAAGCACTAGTATATGAATACAAATCAGTAATATTCAGACACAAATCTCAGATCTAAGCTAGCAATAAACAGCAATCCAGAAGTAAATCACAAGAACACGAGATTTATAGTGGTTCGGCTATCTCCGGCCTATGTCCACTTTAATGATTTTTATCTTTTATTGATGTTCTTTGCTGATTACAGATGATTATAGCAGATACAATGAATGAATTCGAGTCTAACAGCAATGAAAGAAGTAGAATTGAATCTGGTAGAGTCTGGACGTTGGAAAGCCAAAAGATCCCCTTTCTATAGGCTTCAGGGGGCTATTTATAGGCGTAGGAGGCTGAGATCGTGCTCAAACTTTGGGAGACTCCTTCTGGCACGTGAGGGGACCCACGCGACCGACCCCACCAAGTTTCGACTCGATCTGTGATCGATTCGAAACTATTTCGTATCGATCAGAAAATGTTCCAATCGAGCTGAAACTTGGCAGGGACAAACTTTACCTCATGCGTAAGCTCCTGTGAAAATTTCGTTGCATTTGGATCAACATTTTGTGAGATATGATCGATTCAAGGTCATGTTTTTCGTAGTCTGCTGCTTTCGAATCCACGCTTTCGTATCCGTCCGTTCGACTCGATCGAGGCACATGCGCAGGAGATGACATGGTGCGAGTTTCCTGGATCGATCCAATTCTTGCGGCGTATTGATCGAGTCCTCCGGGCGCTTTGCTTGCATCGCCATTTCACGTTGATGAAGACCATTTCTCATCCATCGCATGCAACTTCATTCGCACCGGCAATTTATGCTCGGATCGATCGATTTTGGTCAAGTTCGTATCTATCAGATCGATACGATCCAATGGTTTTCGGATCGATACGAACAACAGCTGAGTGGTAGATACGAACGCGGCATGCGATGGACTCGATCAGGGTCGATATGAACTCGATGGGCACGAATCACACAGTCTGGGATCGATTCGAAGACGATCGATTCGAGGGCGATCATTTCGAAATCGCTAGCTCCTGGTGGATTCAAACAAACTGAGGCGGTGTCGTCCTGATGGATACGAATGCGATGGATTCGAAGCGGGGCGAAACTATTTTGATGGATACGAATCGGATGGATTCGAATAGACCATCACCTCGACTCTCTGAAGGGTATGAACAACACATTTTACCTAACTTGTATCGATCATATCTTACTCATATGAACTCCGATTAACCTGAAACTTGGAGCACTGGCTTTCATGGCTTTGCTTGTCATATCTTGTCAATTGCAGCCCGATCCGGACTCGGACAAAATTCATCGATATCCATGGTTATCCTGCAATGCATAGTTGACATTCATGGCTAGTTATTATTGATTTTCAGTCAGTTTTGGGTATCTCAGCTTTGCTAAAAGTTGGGATAAGAAGAAGAAACCTAGTTGATTGTTGCAACTGCTAGATATTCCTAAATGGAAATGGAAACAAGCATCGATGGATTTTATAGATGGACGATGAAGGACTCGAGTAGGGTATGATGGCATTTGGGTCGTGGTAGATTGGTTGACCGAAAGTGCAAGGTTTATACCCATCAAGTCAAGTAGAACAGATCCAAGCTGGCAAAGTTGTGTGTAAAGTGGATAGTATGATTTCATGGTGAGCTAAAGAGCATTGTGAGTGATCGAGACCCGTTGTTTACTAGTGGGTTTTGACAGAGCTTGCAAGAGGCATTAGAGACCAAGCTGCATCTTAGTACAGCTTATCACCCGCAATGGATGGGTTGACCAAGAGAGTAAATCGTATATTGGAAGATCTCTTGTGAGCATACATTACAGATTTTGGAGGATCATCGGATGATCATTTTTATTTGGTGGAGTTTGCATACAACAATAGTTATCAGTCGAGTATTGGTATGGCACCATATGAAGCACTGTATGGTCGACCATGTAATGCTCCTTCAAGTTGGTGGGAAGCGGGCGAGAAGCTGATACTTAGGCCAGAAATGATTAGCGAGACATCAGAGAAGATTGAGGTCATTCGACAATGAATGAAAGTTGCTCGGATTGACAGAAAAGCTACGCTGGTAAGAGATGAAGAGAATTAGAGTTTTCTGTTGGAGATATGGTATTTGTGAAGGTTTCTCCTATGAAGAATGTTGTTCAATTCGATAGAAAAAGGAAGTTGGCATCGAGATTCGTAGGTCCTTTTTCGATAGTCGAGAGAATCGAGAAGCTAGCATATAGGGTCGATTTACCTCAGTAGATGGCGGGCATGTACAACATTTTTCATGTCTCTTATCTACGAAAGTTTGTGCACAACTCAGGAGTGATGATTGCATCGAACTAGCTAGAAGATATTGAGGTGGAACCAGAAGTTTCTAGATCTCATAGGTCGCTTCTATTATTGGGTATGATACGAAACAGTTTAGGAGAAAGACAATGAACCTACTTAAGGTATAATTGGAGCTAAAGTGATGAAGATTGTACGTGGAAAACTGAGGAGAACATGAGGACTAAGTGTTCGAAGCTCTTTGAGTGGTAAGATCTATCACTTATCGTATCTACTTCACCATTATATATTATGATTGGTAGGTTGGTATTCTGCATTCTAGGTAGGCACACCTACACTATTGGTTGCATGGCTGCATGTTTGAAATATTTGATGGTTGCTTATGATTGGTAGGCATGCGGGATAACTATGGTTGCTTATACTTGGACTTGTGTGGGGATTTTGAGGGCAAAATTTCTAAAGGGGGGAGAATGTAACAATCCACATTTTACGTATCAAAGGATCGTAAAATATTTTTATTTCATTCGCATAAGGTCATATGGTTCTTTAACTTTGAGATATGACTCTTAGGGACATTTTACACACCTATAATTTTTTCGAATTTCTATATGAACATTTTGATCCTAAAAACCTTGTTTGGGCAATAACTTTTCATAGTAGTTAAATTAGGGTCTCAACCAGTTCTATTGCTTCAGGATGATGGCTTCCCATTTCGTAGAATGGTTATATTAGAAAAACGGTCTTAGGTTAGGAAGTTATGTCTGTTTTAAGTTTAGATAAATGCTAGCTAGAATTAGTACGTAATTAATTAAGCTCATTAGTCTAATTAGAGATTACTGTCAATAGGGGCTGTAGGAGTCAAATGAACTTTTCCCTCTCATTTATATCAGATCTAAACCCCATTTAGCCCTAGATCCATCCTAATTCATCCAATGTTCTCTTTAGATCAAACTAGATTGTGGATTAGAGATTACATCCTCGATTAGAAGCTAGAGATCATCAAATTGGTTTATAAGAATTGCTTTTCATCACTGTTCGTATTAGATCTACATTTAAATTGGTTGATTTTGGTCATTGGTGAGTGGTTTATGTCTTTTCTCTATTCTATGCATGTTCAGATCGTAAAATTGCATAATTTAAAATGATTTTTGGCCATAAAACCTTACATGTTAATTTATGCATATGATTTGAATTTGTTTAGAAATCCACCTTATTCATATTTTATTCATGTTCATATATTCGTGTGATATGTAGATTTAGATTAAAATTGACTTGTTTATCATATTCATATGATTTGATTATTTGAATAGATGTATGTGCATGATGTTCTATGCATGTATGTTGTGCTTTGATGTTGTTTGTTTGTGCTGTGATTGCATAGAAAGGTTTGTCAGAGAATTGAGCAAATCGGAGGCAAATTTGGTCGGAATCGGATGAAATTTGGTCAAACCTAACTTATTGTGGTAGCTCATGAGTAAAGGTCGACTTGATGGCTAGGAAGAGCATGGCTAATAGAGGTTGTCTATGGCAAGATTCTAGAAGATTGGCTAAGTGCTTGAGTTTATGACAAGTTATCAAGTTAGGTTGACAACGAGTTATAATGGTTGGTCAGAATTGGACAAAACTTGGAGGAGAGGCTAGAGAGCTTACCAAGAGCCTACATGATAACTTGCAAGTCAATAGGAGTTAAAGTCATAACTCAATGCCGAGATAAAGGGGATAAGTCGGTGATGGGTTATGGGGTGGACTCATATGGGTTGGTCGACTTGATGGATGGGTAAAGCTTGGCTAGTAGAAGTTTTTCATGGTAGGAATGTAGGAAATTGGCTAAGTCTTCAGTCAGTTTCGAATTAAGGAAGATAGGGTCGGCATCAAGTTATCACGGTAGGGGTAGTGATGGTGGAACTTCTGGCAACTGGAGTAAAGTTTCCACAGGTCGTGCTGGAGGTGTTGGCTCGTTCGCACCAGGGTTGGATGGCAATGTAACTACATGATGAAAGCTAGAATCTTCAGTTTGTGACTTGTAATGGGAGTAGGTACCGAAGATAGCAGCTCGATAAAAGGGAGAGCTATGGAATGAGGAACGTGGTGGGTTCATGGATAATGGAAACTAGATTGAGCAAGAAGGGCTTGTGTTTGCGCCAAAATTGGTCACAAACCCCGAATGTCATGAAAGCACCAGTGTATGGACACAAATCAGTAGTAAATAATCACAGATCGCAGTCTAAGTAATGTAGAGGATAAAAAGTAAAGAATAATGAACTTAAAACGGAAAGAAATAGACAGAGACACAAGATTTATAGTGGTTCGGCTATCTCTGGCCTACGTCCACTCCAAAAGTTAATCTTTTATTGATGTTCTTCGCTGATTGCAGCGGATTACAGCAGTAGTTTTCGAGTACAAACAATAAAGTTGAGATCAATCTTGATTTTGACAGAGTCTGGACGTTGCTGGATCCAAAAGTCTCTTTTCTATAGGCTCTGGGGTGCTATTTATAGGCGTTCCATGCAAATATCTCGCTCAAACTTCGGGAGACTCCTTCTGGCACGTGAGTGGGCCCACACGACTGATTCCTCAAAGTTTCGGCCCGATTTGTGATCGATACGAACGAATTTCGTATCGATCAAGGTTTGATCCAATCAAGTCGAAACTTGGCGTGGACCCTCCTTAGGTTGTACGTAAGCTCTTGTGAAAATTTTGTGGCATTTGGACTTGTGGTTTGTGAGATATGATCGATGCAAGATTGCGTTTTCTTTAGGCTGTTTCATTCGACTCGATCCTCTTCGCGTCGCTCCTGTTCGCATCGATACATTTCGTACCGATCTGTTCGACTCGATCCCAAGCACGTGAGCGCAAGGTGACGTGGCGCGAATATCCTGGGTCGATCCACTTTTTGCACTGAGTTGGCAGAGTCTTATTCGCATCCAACATCGTAGTCCAATTCGTATTGACCATTTCATCTTGTTCGCATCGATCGCCACGGCGTTATTCGCATCGGTCGCTTCAAGGAATATCGTTCGTATCGATCGATCGTGGTGTTCGTATCCATCGATTATCTGTAAATCGATCGATACGAATTAGTGGTTTGCTATGGATCGATACGAACTGTCGATGCTCGATGGATACGAATAAGACTACTCTGGAGCGATACGAACATGATGGATACGAAGCGAAGTCATTTTGATAGAGTCGAACTCGGTGGATTCGAACAGCGCGACCTTGGATCGATTCGAACTCGATCGATTCGAAATCAGGCTTTCCTTGATCGATACGAACAAGGCGTTGGGATCGATACGAACGATGTGTTTTCCTCATCTTGTATCGATCATATCTTGAGCTTACGAACTCGGATTGACTCGAAATTTGAAACGTCATCTTTCATGGCTTTGCTTGTAATATCTTGTCAATTGTAGCCCGATCTGGACTCGGACAAAATTCATCGACATCCATAGTGAACCTGTGATGTATAATCGATATTTTTGATGAGTAATCATCGATTTTCAGTTAATTTCTTGATATCTCGACTTTGCTAAAAAGTGGGATAACACTTTGCCCCCCAAAATATGCCTTTTGGTAAAAGGCGTGTTTTGAATAGCTTCTAATCGAATGCTGTGAGCTCGTGTTTTATTCATAGCTATAGTATCGTCAATCAAGTTTGTGGCTATCCAAAGCCGAATCAGTGTCCATTTCCACTCGTGGAAGTCAATAATCAGATACTACAGCCTCTTCGGACTATCGATGGTCACTCCGGACCCTTGCTAAGTCCATTCCAAACCTAGCGATCGAATAGAAAGATCCTGTTGCGCTCCGGTGTTGCTTTCTATCCCTTGCACTCTGGCCCTAGCGAGGGCATATAGCGATGTCCTGGTCTTTCTGGACCGGTCATAGCCTCTCCGGGCTCTTGCTGGATCCCATTCTGTCACTCTCCGGTGAAGTGGAAACAGCGTCGAGTGAGCCGATCCTGTCGCTCTCCGGCGAAGCGGCAACACCCCCTGCACTCCAGTTCAGTGTCTCTGAACATTAAGCGATGTCTTGTCCTAAATCCTAGGCCGATCATAGCCACTTCGGGCTCTTATCGAACCTCGATCCAATCACTCTCCAGTGAATGGGGAATGACGTTAAGTGAGTCGATCCTGTCGCTCTCCGGCGAAGCAACTCACTTCCTGCACTACGGACCCCACCTCTCCGGGTAGGGTCATAAAGCGATCATTTTCAAGCTGGTTTTCAATATTCATCCTTTAACTCTCCGGTCAAAGGCTTATTTCGAGAAATTCAAGTTCATTTATTAAATTCAAGTTCCGGATGTTCAATCTCAAACAATAGGAAAAACTAGGCATTGCCTCTCCGGGCAGAGCGGTCTATTACCATCCCAGAGCATGCCTGGGGATCTCTTCGGTTCCCGTACATGTGTAAGTGGAATAGCCGTTTTATTTTGAAATTAAATCTAAGGAATCTAATCGACCAAAGTCCAAATCTTGAACTTGGCCCTTGCCATCATAATCAATTGATGACGAGTCATGATCCTGATCCAGGATTAGTCCTGTTAGGTGGAGGCGGTGGTTGTTCAAGTCCTACGGCCGCTGTCCGATCTCTGGTGTATTGTGGCAATCTACCACTTCTGGCATGCTCCTCCACCTCATCTTTCAGATGGTGACATTTGTCAGTCGTATGCCCTTCCAGCTCATGGAATAGGCAGTACTTTCCGCTCCTGCGTTCCCATTCTATGGGAAATCTCCTGGGGGGTTTTCGATAGGGGAGTTGCCCCCTAGTCTCCGTGTAAATCCGTTCCAGGCCTACCGTCAAGTCAGTGTATTGTCTGAATCCGGGTTCTCGGAATTTCTTCCGTTTATCAGGACCATCATATATGTCGTCCTGCTTTAACTTTCCTTTGTCCGCTTCGGACTGTTCTTTGGATGTTCCTTCGCCTTGCACAGCGTTTGTTTCTCGTCTCTCGGCGCGTGAATCTTCCAACCGAATGAATCTCTCTGCCTCATGATAGAACTCTCTAAGATCTTGTGGTGGATCTCTTGCCAAAGAATCCTTAAACTCTGTGCCTTCCGCAACTCCTACTACTACCGCCATCAAAATCATCGATGGATCCGGGCGATCCACTGAATCCACCGTCGCATTGAATCGTAGTAAAAAATCTCTTATGGACTTGCCGGTCCTTGGCTTTATCGAGGCTAAGATCATCACACTTTTGGGTCACGTCACGTGGACCCTAAACTGTCTCATGAAGCATTCCACTAGCTCACCCCACGTTCTGATAGATCCGTTCTCCAGCTGTCTAAACCAAAGCGCAGCCAAATCTGATAAGAATAAAGGGAAACATCGTGCCATCACTTCCTCGGATGCTCCCAACACTTCCATATGCCTGACATATCTGGTAATATGCATGGTTGGATCTGATTTTCCATCATAAGGATTCAGCGTGGGTAACTTGAACTTGGGAGGATTCCTTGCATTTCTGATATTCGGAGTGAAGACTCCGACTAACTTCCTCTAAGCCTCCGCTTGACAATCCTCCACTCATAATTCGACGCATTAATCCAGCCATTCTTTCGTCCCCATCCAGGGGTTGTCCCCTCAGCATGCTTCTATCCTGCCCCCCAGGTCTCGTAGGGTACTCTGGGTAATATTCTTCAGGTGGCTCATTAACGTTAGCGTTGGCTCTGGCCTACTGAGCTCCATCCATGGGTCTTCCTATGTCAGATCCTGAGGGTCTGCCCTCGGGTCCTTGTTGATTGCCTTTAGGTTCTTCGTTCTGATCTTCGATCCGACCTCCATTGGTCTCTGGGGCTCTAGCTTCTTGTCCTACATTCGCGGTCGCAGTAGTCGGTCCAAAGTTCTGTGCTCCGGTTGTTCTCATCTGATCAAAGAAGTTTTGCATCATTTCTTGTTGACTCTTCAACAACCTTTCATGAATTGAATCCGCCTTAGCCTCCATTTCATCCCTGGTAATGTAGATCGAAGCTGGCCCTTCTCCAGCTCCGGAGGACACCTCTTGGCTTCCCCCTTGTTGGCTTCTCTCGGCTCTTTGTCTTCTACTTGTTTGTCGCGTCATTGTCTTTCAAATCTGACTTCTTCAAGCTTCCAAATTTGAACTCCCAATTTGGTATAGCGTGTGCTAGTTGTTCTCAGTGAAAGCACCAAAGTGTTTGCGATAAAATTGGTCACAAACCCCGAATGTCATGAAAGCACCAGTGTATGGACACAAATCAGTAGTAAATAATCATAGATCGCAGTCTAAGTAATGTAGAGGATAAAAAGTGAAGAATAATGAACTTAAAACGGAAAGAAATAGACAGAGACACAAGATTTATAGTGGTTCGGCTATCTCCGGCCTACGACCACTCCAAAAGTTAATCTTTTATTGATGTTCTTCACTGATTGCAGCGGATTACAACAGTAATTTTTTAGTACAAACAATAAAGTTGAGTTCAATCTTGATTTTGACAGAGTCTGGACGTTGCTGGATCCAAAAGTCCCTTTTCTGTAGGCTCTGGGGTGCTATTTATAGGCGTTCCATGCAAATATCTCGTTCAAACTTCGGGAGACTCCTTCTGGCACGTGAGTGGGCCCATGCGACTAATTCCTCAAAGTTTCGGCCCGATTTGTGATCGATACGAACGAATTTCGTATCGATCAAGGTTTGATCCAATCGAGTCGAAACTTGGCGTGGACCCTCCTTAGGTTGTACGTAAGCTCCTGTGAAAATTTTGTGGCATTTGGACTTGTGGTTTGTGAGATATGATCGATGCAAGATTGCATTTTCTTTAGACTGTTTCATTCGACTCGATCCTCTTCGCGTCGCTCCTGTTCGCATCGATACATTTCGTATCGATCTGTTCGACTCAATCCCAAGCATGTGAGCACAAGGTGACGTGGCGCGAATATCCTGGGTCAATCCACTTTTTGCACTGAGTTGGCAGAGTCTTATTCGCATCCAACATCGTAGTCCAATTCGTATTGACCATTTCATCTTGTTCGCATCGATCGCCACAGCGTTATTCGCATCGATCGCTTCAAGGAATATCGTTCATATCGATCGATCGTGGTGTTCGTATCCATCGATTATATGTAAATCGATCGATACGAATTAGTGGTTTGCTATGGATCGATATGAACTGTCGATGCTCGATGGATACAAATAAGACTACTCTAGAGCGATACGAACATGATGGATACGAAGCGAAGTCATTTTGATCGGGTCGAACTCGGTGGATTCGAACAACATGACCTTGGATCGATTTGAACTCGATCGATTCGAAATCAGTCTTTCCCTGATCGATACGAACAAGGCGTTGGGATCGATACGAACGGAGTGTTTTCCACATCTTGTATCGATCATATCTTGAGCTTACGAACTCGGATTAACTCGAAATTTGAAACCTCATCTTTCATGGCTTTGCTTGTCATGTCTTGTCAATTGTAGCCCGATCCGGACTCGGAAAAAATTCATCGACATCCATAGTGAACCTGTGATGTATAATCCATAATTTTGATGAGTAATCGTCGATTTTCAGTTAATTTCTTGATATCTTGACTTTGCTAAAAAGTGGGATAACAGCTTGGGATCTGAATGGAGTAAAGGAGGGCCGGTATATGAATGCGCTAAGGCATCGTTGGTAACTTGGGGTGTTTTCTATTGTGCTCGAAGCAGCGGTATTGTAAGTGGGGATGCCCATGGCAACTGAGGGACCTGTATACCCTGGACTAGTGGCTTTGGGTCTAGTGTCTAGCTTTGGTCTACGAGACACTTTTCGAGCTTTGGGCTGTGTGATACAAGAGTATAACAAAATCCTGGATTTCCACTAGTCCCTGGCAATAAGGAGGTCAAACAAGTTATCATATATTTAGGGCACGGGGAGTGACGATGGGGATTGTTTGATGGATGTTATGCATGCTTAGTTACTTTTTAGGCTATCACTCGGGATATCATTTAGAGTAGGTATTGGAGATCGGGATATTTGGACACCCACCATTGTATGTTGTGTTGTACCTTTATGATATTGTAGTGTAGCATATTATATTGTTATGTGCTACCTCTTTGGTTGCAGGGACATGTCAGCTATGGTTTGTGTACTCTTGTTCCTTACCATATTTACTAGTATAACATTTTGAGATTCATTTACCGCTCTCACTAGACTGTTGTCTGACTCGTGGTTTTATGCTTTGGTTCATATTATCTCGATACTCTTAAATGATTAGACTAGAGAGCAGGTTTAGGTGATGTAGTAGTTGTTCGGAGGACGAGCTTGATGGAGCTATCTCGTACTATATACATATATGGATTTCTATGCTTTCCGATGAGCAACACTGGGGAGCCTGTGGCAGTGCTTGCTTATTTCTACTTGTTAAGACAGTTTAGTTTTAGATAATCCTAATGTATATACTATATGATATTTGATGTATAACTCTATGGATATTTAACTCCGTGGATATTTTACTCTGATGATTGATTGACATTATTATTATTGTCTCTTCTATTTTATACGTGATATTATATTTTGACCATGCTCTATGAGATTTATGATAAGTTATATGTTGTATTTGTTTATCATAACCCAGATGATTATCTTATATCGGCCGGGCATGACTATAGCGCACTATTTAGTTATTATTTATGTTGATCATATAGGAAGGTCGTCATAAAAGCCTAGAATTCGCACCTTGAAACGATTAATTAAATTCCTTGAATCCAATTCAAATTTCAGAAGTTGCTAGCTCTCGAACAGCTACATCACCGACGATTGCATTTGATTTGATTTGTATATAAGTTACTTGAAAATTTAAGGAGAGGGGAAGATTTATTTTGGCCAACAAAGGGAAGGTATGGAGGCTCAAAAGTCAATGAAATGTATGGATTAGAGATAGCTAGACAAGGAGATCCCAAGGAGTAAAACAAGGATCAAGATCCTTATTTTTCTCACACCAATTCTCCTCTCTTTTAAGTAGAATTCCAACACGTATTAACCATCAATATGGTTACCCTCCCCTTGCCAATCCTAGTCAAAAATAACAAGCCCTTTTTAGGCCTCAAAGCCACTTCAACCCCAAACAATATTTATTGCGTTTAAATCCACTTTAAGCGTGTATCATTATCATAAATCAATTAGTGTTTATATAACTATTAAGCACACACTATTTAATATTATTCAATATACATCAAATAAAATTTTATTATTAATATTTCATAATATTAATTAATTCAATTAATTTATAACAATTATAAATCAATTAAATCGGGTTGTATTTAGGAGAACATTTCGGTTGTGTGATTTTTATGTGTTAATTTGGTCAGCGATTAATATCGAACAATTCAAATCTTAACTTTCACATGTCACTCAGCAGATGGTGTAACATTATGGCCAAATCTATCGCTTACTTGGCATCGATAAAATCCAATTTTACTTTGTTAAGCGTTACCTGGTAGTGACAATTATTTATACCACTTCGCTTCGTCAAAACTATATCACTTTGGACTTATGGAATTTGGTAATGGTCAAAATTCCAATATCGTCCATATTTGACTTTGTAGCCCAAGTACAAAGTCCTTGGTTCAGTAATAACAATTATTATTAACTGAAGTGCTTTGCCCAAAGACTTTGACGTTAAGTTGACTCTAGTTGACCATGATAATAACCTTATATAAATGAGGAATCGAATCCTCTCTTGAATAGTGTTTCACTTTCGATGCTTCCACTCGACCCAACTGAAGTGGTTCGATGGGCACCATGCCATTATTTAGCTATAATCAAAGCATAGCTTCCACATTGAAGATCAATAGTATTCTCAAGTCAGGGGAACTATGTAATTTTATTACATCGGTATTTTCTATTTGACCTTAGTTATATCAACCAACAGAAAACTATATAGTGACTCATTCCATAGTTATCCAATAACTATCAGTATGTAACTCATTAGTGCCCCCACCAACTTGAGTAATACACTGCCCAACATTTAGAGAACGTTGCGTACTATAGTCTCAGCAGATGTATTGATATCTAGTCCCGATACATCTTGACGAGGAATATTTAAAATGATATGTTTATTTTATTGTGATAAATCACTCATGATAATAGCACATTGTAACTGCTATCATAAAACATACCATTTATGGATTTTATGTTAAATATACTTTTAATTAAATTAGTTAGTTAATATAACATATTATATCAAGTATATAATGATAGATTTAGGGGTATGCCCTAGGGAAAATTATGTAATTGTTACATATATCTAACTCGATAACCAATCTTATTCGAAACAAAAAGGTGTTTTCTTTCTATTATATATTTGATATAATGTGTTATATAAACTAATTAATTTAATTAATAGTATATTTAATAGAAAATCCGTAATTGGTATGTTTTATGATAGTAGTTACAATGCGTTATAACCATGAGTGATTTATCATAATAAAATAAACATACCATTTTAAATATTCTTAGTGAAGATGTCTCGACGCTAGATATTGATACATACGTTAAGACTAAAGTATGTAACACTCTCCAAATGTTGGGCGGCGTATTACTTATAGCTACTGGGTGCACCAAAGGTTATGTACTAACGGTTATTGGATAACTATAGAATGACTCATTTGATAGTTTTCTGTTGGTTAATATAACTAAGGTCAACAGAAAATATCAATGTGACAAGATTACACAGAAAATATAACTAGTTGTTTCAATGTGGAAGCTCCACTTTGAATATAAGTAAATCATAGCACAGTGTCCATGGAACGACTATAGTTGGGTCGAGTTGAAGCATTAGAAGTGAAACACTATTCAAGAGAGATTTCGTCTCCTCAATTATATGAGGTTAGCATCACAGTCAATTAAAGTTAACTCAAAGTTCTAGCTTGAGTAGTTCGATTAATAATAATTGTTATTATTGAACCATGGACTTTGTATTTGGAGTATAGAGTTGAATATGGATGATATTGGAATTTTGGTCATTACCAAATTATATAAGTCTAAAGTGATATAGTTTTAATGAAGAGAAATGGTGTAAATGATTATCATAACCGGGTAATGGTTAATAAAGTAAAATTGGATTTTACCGAAACCAAACAAGCGATAAATTTGTCCATAATGTCATACCACCCGCTAAGTGACTTGTGAACGTTAATATTCGAACTATTCAATATTAATCGTTGATCAAATTTATACCTAGTGTCATAAAACTGAAACGTTGGATACTCTTTTACCACCAGATTTAATTAATTTGTAATGATTATAAATTAATTAAATTAATTAATATTTATGAAATATTAATTATAAAATTTTATTTGTTGTGTTGAGCAATATTAAATAGTATGTTTATAATTGTCTTAAATTTACCGATCGATGTATGATATCGGTATGCGTTTAAATCGAATTTAAATGTAATGAATATTGTTCGGGCTTGAGAGGATTTAAAGGCCTATAAGCGGGATTGAATTTTTGGCTAGAATGTGCAAGGGAAGGCCAGCCATAATGATGGCTAAGGAGGGGTTGGATTTGAATTAAAAAAGGAGGAGGAAAGGTAAGAGAGAAATGAGGATCCAAATCCACATTATTCTGATTGGTATCTCCTCTATTTAAGCATCTCCAAACTTTCATTTTCCTTTTGGATTTTGAGGCTCCTCTTCATCTCTTTTACTGGCCAAAAATTACCTCATCCCTCTATTTTAAGAATTTTTAACGTCAAATTAAAGTCGATTCAGTCGTCGGCGGTAGCTGTGTTCAGGAAGCTAGCAACTTCTGCATACGAGATTCAATTCAGGGGGTTAGATTCTTCATTTCAGGGTGTGAACAATTAGGCTTTGGTGAAAGGTAATCATACTAATTTTTAGTGTCAAATATTCTTATTCATGTCATATGCTAACTTGGTTAGAAATTGATATCATAAATCTACATAGCGACATATTGTATACATTTTAATGATAATATATACATGTATACATATTTATAAAAAAAATGGTATATGTATACAATAACATATAGGCCAAGACTAGTAATTTAAAAAAATTGTATTTAAATAACATTAAAAAATTGATTTTTTTTACAAAGATTGATTTTAAAACACATACATAAATTTATAAATATATGCATATCTATTTTATTAATATATATACTTTATAGTTTTCAAAAAAATAAAATAAAAATT
This sequence comes from Allium fistulosum, assembly GCA_030737815.1. Taxonomy (NCBI): domain Eukaryota; kingdom Viridiplantae; phylum Streptophyta; class Magnoliopsida; order Asparagales; family Amaryllidaceae; genus Allium; species Allium fistulosum. Next base: position 821,482,986 of record CM060908.1, on the reverse strand, counting down.
ATATATATATATATATATATATTTTTAATCCATATACAAATATTATATATACACTTCATTTTAGTTATTATACTTAATTATGTATATTATAAATATATATATTTATATACATATATTCTAAAATATATAAATATAAGTATTTAATAAAATTATAGATACGTATTATATAGTTATCAAAATTGTTTTATTAAGATTTCCGTAAAAAACTGTTTTTTAAATAAAACTATTTCAAAAAAATATTTATTTTTAAGCCATGTATGTATGTTAATATATATATATATATTGCTAATCATTTATTCATACTAAAGCTTTATACACACACACATATATGTATTTTCAAAATATTAATATATATATTCATATAATATGTATATTAAAAACTAGAATAATCATTTCGAAATATAATATATACATCAATACATATATATATATGTATATTGCATTAATATATTAATATGAATTTGAAATATCTAGATATTTTATTATATAAATCAAGATCTAAAATTTTAAATTTAAAATTCAAAATTTATTTTTATATTCAAGTCACTTGTAACATTTTTTACAATTACTTTATACAGGAAATTATTGTCAAGGACAAAATTTCTCAGCATTTTAGCCTCAAGGACAGACCTTCAGTATTTTAGCCTGAAGGACAACTTTCTTTAGGTATCAGTTTTTACAGTTTTTAGGTATCAGTTTGTAGTTATTGGTAGCAGTTTTTAGTTCGATATCAGTTTTGGAAGAATGTTTGTCCTTATGAATAATTTTGAAAGAATATTTGTCCTTATGAATAATTTTTAGGAGAATGTTTGTCCTTGTGGTTAAAATATTGAGGTCGTGTCCTTGAGGCTAAAAATATACAAATTTTGTGCTTTATATTAATTCCCCCTACTTTATATTATAATTTCGGTTATACATACACACATACGTATATATAAACCTTCATATTTTACAAACATTATTTAATTTTATTTATAAAACTATTAAGTGTGTGTATTAGACAACACTAATGTATATGGAGGGGTTAATATTCTTTTGCAGTGAATTCTCAACACATATACACAGGCATGTTAAACTATGCACACAACTTATGTAGCATATGCACGTACACATATAAGTGTATATGATATGCATATTATACTATATAACATACAAACAAAATAATAATTAAAACCTTATTTATAAATAAAATAAAATATTGATTTTATTTAAAATAAATTTAGACTTCATATGCCCAACAAGATCCAAATGGAATAATTTTTTTGAAATTTACCCATTTACCCTGCTGGTTGTTAGCCTAATTACAACATATAATAGAAAGTAAACATCTTTTATTTTGAACAAGATTGGTTATGGAGTTCGATATATGTAACAAATTACATAATTGTCCCTTAGACTTACCCCTAACTCTATCAGGTCCTAATGAACTTAAGGCCAGATCGACCCTATGTATACTTATAGGATATCCCAAGAATTCTATGGGATATATTTTCCATAACTAAGGAACAAAAAGTTATTGCTCCTCAACACACTATCTTTCTAGAAAAGTAATTTCTATCAAAAGAAATTAGCAACAAAGTTGTAGACTTGGACGATATCTGAGAAACTAACATAGAAGCGAAGATGGTAGAAGAATCAAGTTCACATTATATGAAAACGCAACCTATTAGAAGGTCTAATAAGGAATTGCGCGCACCAAAGAAATATTACATTTTTTAATATGTGGCGAGAAAGAGGTATGCGCCTTAGAAGATGACATTCCTCTCTCATTTCAATAAGTACTATAGAGTAAGGACTCTAACTTTGGCTTGAAGCTATGAAATCGAGATGGATTCCATGTATGATAACAAATTGTGGACTTTAAATGAGATACCCAAAAGGATAAAACTTATCGGCTGCAAATGAATTTTTAAGAAAAAGCTAAATGTTAATGGACATGTAGAGACCTATAAGGCAAGGTTAGTTACAAAAAGGTTTCATCAAATTCAAAGTGTTGATTATGATGGAACGTTTTTGTTCGTAGCTATGCTTAAATCCAATGTTTTTTATCACCACATTCTATGACTATGAAATATGAAAGATGGATTTGAAATTAACATTTCTAAATAGTGGTTTAGAAGAGGTCGTTTACATGTTGTAACCTAAGTGTTTCGAGCTCAGTGGCAACGAGGGAAAGACGTGTAGATTGTTAAGATTAATTTACAATCTTAAACTAGCTTCAAGGAGCAGGAATATGTGCTTTGATAAAGTAATCAAATAGTTTGGTTTTTATCAAAGTACAAAGAAAGTGTGCGTATACTGAAAAGAAAAAGGAAGTGTTATTTCTTAGTCCTATATGTCGACGATTTGCTCTTGATTGGCAATGGCACTGCGTTGTTGCAATGGTGAAAGCATGGTTGTCTAAGAACTTCTCCATTAAGGTTTTGGAAGAAGCGACCTATAAACTTGGTATAAGGATCTATAAAGATAGATCCAAGAGGTTGTTGGGATTGTCTTAATCCCTCAACATGGATAGCATACTGAAAAGGTTTAGTACGGGATTTAGTATGGAAAACTACAAGTATGGAAATGTTTAGATGGAATCTAGAATCATCCTTTTTTAAAAAGACACTTCTCATACTGATGAGGCGAAGGAGCATATGAAGAGGATACCGTATGCATCTGCAGTCGGTTCCATAATGTACGCAATGTTATTTACTAGACCGGGTGTGGCTTATGCACTATGATGCGTAAGCTGATACTAGTTTAATCCTTGTGAGAAGCATTGGAAAGATGTAAAATGTATTCTTAAGTATTTCAGAAATACTAAATACTTATTCCATATATATAGGAATGATGGCTTTTTTATGAAGGAGTATATAAGTACAAGCTTTCAAAGTGATATCGATAATAGTAAATATGTGCCTAGTTATGTGTTCACATTAAACAGTGGAGCAGTCAGTTGGCAAAGTTTCAAGTAAGAGATGGTAGCTTATTCAATGATAGAGGCCGAGTACACCACTCTCAACAAAGCAGCTAAATAAGCGGTTTGGATGCGCAAGTTTATGGCTGAGCTAAGGGTATTTCCAAACGTTGTGAAACCCATAACTTTGTTATGTGATAATAATGCAGCAATGTAGCTCGCGAAGGAGCCTAGATCTAGTAAGAAAACAAGATACATTCTTCGAAAATTCCACCTTATTAGAGAATTCATTACTAACAAAGAAATTATGGTTGATAGAGTAGATACCAAGGATAACATAGCAGATCCATTTACGAAGGAACTAGATCTGCCAATTCTCAACAAACCGATCGAAGGGATGGGATTGGGATTACATAATTGGCCCCAAGTGCAAGTGGAAGATTGACAGGTTAGGAGTGTGTCCTAAGGGAAATTCTGTAATTTAGTGCACATTATTAACTCTGTAATAAAATCTCGTTCGAAATAAAAGGTTTTTTCTTTCTATTATGTACCTGTCATATTGTGACATGTTAATTAATTATTTAATTTAGGTACATTAAATAGAAAGTCCTTAAATAATATGTTACGTGATAGTAATTACAATGTGTTGTAATCATAAGAAATTTATCATGTTAAAAATAGCAAGTTATTTTAAATAATCATAGTCGGTATGTTTCGAGACAAGATATCGATACATCCATTAAAACTAGGGTACGTAATGCTCTTCAATTGTTGGGTAGTGTATTACTCATGGATGTTGAAGGCAAAAGGGGTTACGTATTGATAGTTATGGGATAACCATGGAATGACTGACTCGAGAGTTTTCTATTGGTTAATATAACTAAAATCAAACAGAGAATCTTGAAGTTGTGGTATTACACAGTTTTCTCGACTGTAGAATATTGTTAAACTTCAACGTATATACTCCACTTTGGTTATAGTTAAATCATGACATGACGTCAAATGAATGACCATAATTATGTCTGAGTTAGAAGCATTGGGAGTGAAACACTATTCAATAGAGAATTCATCTCCTCGGTTATATGAGGTTAGTATCATGGTCAACTTTAGTCAACTCAAAGTCAAAATCTTTGGCCAAAGCGGTACGGTTAATAATAATCATTATTATTGAACCAAGGACTCTGTATTTGTATTTGTATTAACCAAGTTAAATATGGACGATATTGGAATTTTGACAAAAACCAACTACATAAGTCATAAAGTGTAACATCCCCTATCTAGAGGCCCAAAGCTAAGCGCTACAGATGCTGCAGTCATCCGTAGTATTAACTTCCGATGACTAAACATGGCTATGTTAATGGTATCCATAATATCAGAAGCACTTAAATATGAAACAAAATCACATATTTCAAAACAACATTTTACTGATTACATTTCAAAACACATGTTTCACATTCAAATTACATAATCCCATAATCGTTTCCCAAGTTCAGATAAAATATCATTATTATATAAATACATCAAGAGCGACATATGATGATGCCCCCTTGGTTGACTAGAATACTATATAGACATAACTGTCTTAAATAAACACGGCGGAATAAAACAAAACAAACAGCAACTCCTAAATAGCTATCCGTCAGCCACCTGCTCGTCTCCAGAAGCTTTATTCATCAACCTACTAAAACCTGTAAAACCTCCACCCTCAGCCTACTCAAATCAAATTTGAGCACTTGAAAGTTTGAGGGGAAAAACTTTAACTTCGAGTCAGACATAAAGTCTGGTGTGAATAATACTATACATCTCAGTTATTTAATGTTAAGTGAGACCATGCCACTTAGCGGAACGGGTTTCCCCTCACTAACATCCTTATAAAACATATCTTTTGCAAATCTTTATCCTGCAACCAAAACTGGTTAAAACTGTAAAGCAATATCATGTAAACATACATATCATGTAACAAAATGGACTATCTGTCCGAACACCATAGTTTTGTTTGGCTTAGTACTAACCTTTGGCTGACTCGAACCCACCAGACAATATAACAAAATAATCTAACACTTGTTAGACACTTCTCTTCTGGATGGTCTGTCCTTAACTATTTCTTAAATACTCCTCTTCTGGATGGTCTGTCCCTAATTTTACATCTCCCAGGGTCACCTGATCCAAATTGTTTTGCGGGCTCACCAATAACCTATCTGTATACAAACATATATTCCCTTCTTTGTGTAACCATATTTTTAGTCTTACTTGTGACAAAGCCCTACACATTGGAATTTTGGACTAAATTAGCTGGGGGCTAATAGCTAATGTATAGGGCGCGACCCTATACCAGTCCCATCTGGTATTCTAATATCTGAGTCATTTACTTGGGGAAACCTACCCATAAATTTTCCTTGAAAACCCTTTTCAAACTGATTTAAAACCTTTAAATCTAACTCACATAAGGAAAATACATATCCTCGATGCTTTCCTCAAAATCACCATGCCATGTTATATATATACTTTACTCAAACCTTAGTTGATGAAAACTTTTAAACCTTTGAAAGTACCCTTTTCGAATCCATTGAAAGTACCCCTTTCTAAACCAAGTAAAACCCTTTATTTCACCTAAGCTAAAAGGCCAAAACCTTCCTTTCGAAACCATTCTCAAAACCTTTCGAAACCCTTGAAAAACCTTTCCTTCGAAAGCTATAAAGCCTTAGACATCTTATCTCAAAACCCTTTAAAACCACCTTTCGAAACCATTGGAAAAACCTTCCTTTTAACCTTTCAAAACAGTTAGAAAAATACCCTTTTGAACCTTTCGAAACCATTGGGGAACCACCCTAGAAACCTATTTTTTAAATCTTTCGAAAGCATCAAAACTTTCATAAACAACAACCTTTCGAAAGCATTTGGGTTCAATTTAAAACATGTGGAAAACTCCTTTCGAAACCCTTTAAACCATCTCCTTAGAAACCATTTGGGTTATACTTCAACAGAGCAAAAGGGTCATTAAAACCATTTAAGTCGAAAGCCTATCTTTCGAAAGCATTCTAAAGCAAAGAAGTGATGGTGTCGACACCACCCTTCCAAAATCCTTGGAGAAGTGTACAAGTTTAAAAACATAGTATACCTTCCGAAACCATTGACTTCGAAAGGTAGGAAAATCGGCAGCTAGGGGTTTCGACCGATTCGAAAGCATTTCTTAAAAAAAGAGCACAACCCATTCGAAACCATTCCTTTGAGAGCATTTAACCAGGTCGGAAGCCAACCTAGTCGAAAGCTAACTCTTCGAAAGCAAAGCAGGCGCTACTTCATTTTTAAAACAACGTCATGCTTTGACCCCTTCGGAACCCTACGTTTCGATCCTATACCTTCTGCCTCTATCCAATTCTCTACGTTCCAAATGTATTGATACCATGCGCATTGGTTTCGAAAGCAATAGTGGCGAAACGCCTAGGTCGGAACCCCTGGTACCGAAAATGGTGAAACATGTAAAAACATGAAAATTTTGTTTTTAACTTAAAAGATAAACACTTTTCAACTAACCTGTTTTGTTTATCAAATTTTCGTTGGTTGCTAAATTTCTTTTTCAAAAGTGCTGCCAAGATTTCAAAAACAAAAAAAATTATTTTACACAATACCCCTTCTCCTTTTATAAATATACAAAACATTTAAGTCTCATACCTTATATAATTTTATATATTCATCAAAACACTTTGGAAAATTCTACAAAAATTCCAGAAAATCCTTTTTAATATATTTTCTAACATATATAAATTTCAGACCCAAATTATTTATAATTTAACTGTAAATTATTTATAACCCAATAAATCATTTTCTTCACTACAAAATTAATATAAAATCAACATTAATTCAGAAAATTATGAAAATTGAAACCCGTCTCTAAAATATCATTTCTGATCTAAATCTAAAATCGCAAGGCATTTAGATGTCATTTACTAGGGTTTTCATATCCAAACATATCATAAAATCAATATGAACAAGCATAAATCATCAACAAGTATACATAAACATTTAATCCATCAAAAACATGGCATAATCATGCAAAACACTTCGGATTCAACTTAAAATCGAAAACGTTTAAGAAAATGAGATGTATTCATTATTCATCTTAGCTTGAGATTAAAGAGTTTGAGATTTGAAATGAATTTGATGTTGATTAAGCTTCCCCTTTATCTTTCTTTCTCTTACTCTTGAAAATGGTGGCCGGCCTCTACTTAGTTTTGATTTTTGTAAATGAAATGAAAATATTGATACACGGCTAAGGGCTTTGGGTATTAGGAAGCCCCTTTTTCTTATTTTTCCCTTACTTATATCCTAACACATTTTTATCTTTGTTTATTCATTTATATGGCACGGCTACCCCTTATCAAAATCAAGTCTCAATCCCCTAATCAACACATTATTTAATTTAATTTAGCTAATTAAATTTCCTAAATAATGTTACTAAAAATATGGAGTGTTACAATCTCCCCTCCTTAAAGAATTTTGTACTCGAAATTACGATAAGGTTCATAACAAACAATCAAAGGTAAAACATATCATTAAAAAAATCAGGATAAGCGTCTCTAATCCTACTCTCAATCTCCCAAGTACGGTCTCTATCATCGTCACTCCACTAGACCTTCACTAATCTGACTGTCTTGTTCCTCCACTTCTTCTCATCTCTCGCAACTATCCAGACAGGCTTCCTAACTATAATCAAGTCTGGTTCCATTACTATATCCTCTAACATAGTCGATGCTATAGTAGTGTCTTGATCCCAAACACACTTCTTCAGATGATATACATGGAAAGCATCGTGGACTCCTACCAAATTACTTGGTAACTCTACTCTATACGCGAGTTTCTCGATCCTATCTAAAATAGGAAATGGTCCTATGAATCTCAGTGCTAACTTCCCCGTCTTCCCGAACCCAACAACACCTTTTATCGGGGATACTTTGACAAAAACATGATCTCCAATTGAGAACTCCAAATATTTTCGTCTTCTATCTGCATAGCTTTTCTGCCTAGAATGAGCTTCCTTCATTCTCGCCCTTATCGGCTCAATCTTCTCTGTAGCTTCTCTTACCAAGTCAGGACCAAGGAATAATCTATCTTCGGCCTCTAACCAACATGTGGAAGATTTGCATGGTCGTCCATACAAAGCCTCAAACGGTGCCATCCCTATACTAGTATGATAACTATTGTTATACATAAACTCGACTAGGTGTAGATGGTCTTCCCATGATCCCCCAAAATCCAATACATAAGCTCCTAACAAGCCTTCTAAGATCTTGTTAACTCTTTCTGTTTGCCCATCTGTTTGCGGATGGTAAGCGGTACTCATTTAAAGCTTGGTTACTAAACTCTCTTGTAGACACTTCCAGAACTAGCTAGTGAATAAGGAATCTATATCGCTAACAATACTACTAGGACTTCCATGTAGTCTAACCTATTCTTCATAAATAACTTAGCCAATACAGGCGTCATCCTATTTGACTTGATAGGAATGAAATGGGCACTCTTGGTCAATCTGTCGCTATGAGCCATATACTTTCATTTCCTCTATTAGACCTCAACAAACCATCTATGAAATCCATAGAAATAGAATCTCACTTCCATACTGGAATATCCAATGGCTGAAGCAACCCACTTGGCTTCCGATGCTCGGCTTTCACCTGCTGACAATTCAAACACTGTTTCACCCATAAGCCTACATCCCTCTTCATCCCGTCCCAGAAGAAACTTCTATTCATATCTTGATGCATCTTTGTTCCTCCTGGATGAATAGTGAACTTCGAACGATGGCATTCCTCCAAAACTTCCTTCCTTATGTCTCCCACATCTTGAACACATAATCTACCCTTCTTTCTCAACCACCCACTTTGGTCAAGATTGAAATCCTTCAAGTCATCGCTCAACATACCATCCCTTGACTTCCTGATCCTTTCAGCTAACACTAGATCCTCTTCGTGTTTAGAAGCAACCTTCTCAATCAATATCGGTCGGACTTCTTAACAAGATAACATAGCAGATTCCCCACTAGACCCAGCTTCGGATCTCCACTGCACGTTGCAAGACGACAACACTTCCAAGTCTTTCCATTCTGCTATGATAGCCAACACTGCATTTTGATGCTTCCTACTAAGCGCATTTGCAACCTTGTTGCTCTTCCCTGGTGTGTACTGAATTCCAAAATCATAAGCAACAATAAACTCTAACCTCTCTCCCAAAAGGTAATGTCTTCACACCATCAAATAAAAAATAACTACAACTAACTCCAATTCATGCGTTGGATATCTAACCTCACGCGGTTTGAGCTGTCGAGAAGCATAGACAATCACTTTACTTCTCTACATCAATACAGCTCCTAATCTGGTTCCTCACGCATATGTATAAACTACCAAATCTTGATTTCCTTCTGGAATAACTAATACGGGTGCATGGGTCAATAAGTGTTTCAAGCTTTGGAATGCTTCCTCACACTTATCGGTCCACACAAACTGCACATCTTTTCGCGTTAGTTTGGTCATCGGTGTTGCTATCCGCGAAAAATCCTTTATAAACCTTCGATAATATCCAGCAAAACAAAAAAAATTTCTTATCTCAGTCGCTGTTTCTGGTCTCTTCCAATTATTAACAGCTTCGATCTTATCTGGATCGACTGACAACTCCTTCTCTGAAACCATGTGACCATGAAACTTCACCTCCTTCTTCCAAAAATGAAACTTCGAAAACTCGCCTTCAGCTATTGTTCTCTCAAAGTCTTAAGAACCACTCTAAGATGAACTTCATGCTCTTTCTCATCCTTAGAGTATATCAAAATATCATTTATGAACACCAACACGAATCTATCCAAGTGCACTCTGAAAATTCGGTTCATCAGGTCTATAAAGAATTCCGACGCATCAGTTAGTCCGAACGACATAACTTACCATTCGTATGATCCATATCGAGTCCTAAACGCCGTGAAAGTTACACTATCCTCTGCTACTCTAAGCTAATGAAAACATGTCGCCAAATCCAATCGAGAAAATATCTAGGCTCCACTCAACTGATCGAATAAATCGTCAATTCTAGGCAATGGATATCGATTCTTTATCGTCTTCTCATTCAACTTACGATAATTGATACATAATCTTAATGATCCGTCCAGCTTCTTAGCAAACACCATGGATGCTCCCTAAGGTGAACTACTAGGTCTAATAAAATTCTTGTTTTCCAAATCCACCAGCTGCACCTTCAACTCCCTTATCTCAGTAGGTGTCATCCAGCTTGGCGGTCTACTTACCGGTTCTGCACCAGGCACCAAATCTATCCGATACTCAATGGCTCATTTCGGTGGCAATCCCACTACCGGCTCGAAGACATCTGCGAATTCTCTAACTATGAAAACTCGATTCAACTCGTCTTCCAACTCCACAACACCCAACAAAGCATTCACCTCACAACCAGGGTTTTCTATGGTATAAACTATCCGATCACTACAGTCAAGGTGTCTAAGTGATATTTTCCTATCATGGAAAAATATCCTAGCACCATACTTACTTAACCAATCCATACCCAATATAATTCCAAACCCTGCAAAGTCAAACACATGCAAATAGCAAATAAAGGTATGACTTAACAAATCAAACTCTAAGTGATCACACTTCATCCCAAGTGTCGCATACCCTCCTATCGGATTTACAACCCTTAAGGAGATAACTAAATATGAGGGTTCTAGGTTAAGCTTATCTACCAAACATCGAGATATAAAAGAATGTGATGCACCAGTATCAAACAGAATGCTAATAGACATACCATGAATATGAAGCATACCTCCCAAAACTGCCTTTCCTTTCTCATGTACTGTTAGCTTCGAGGTAGCAGCCACCAATGCATACACCTTTCCCTTTCCATCCTTAATGGGCTCTTTGCATTAATTCTTATAGTGGTCAATCTGATAGCAATTGAAGCAACTGATATTCTTCTTCCCGACCACTTCCTTAGCATTTCCAGTATGACACTCATTAGCAAAATGCCCCATTCTGTCGCACTTAAAACAAACCACTTCAGACTTCCCTTTCTTTACTGCTCCACCTTTCTGAGCACCCTTCTTGTGAAAGAACTTCCTCTTATAACCATGCCCAACCTGGACCTCCACCTTCTTCTTCTCCAAACAAGCAAGCAGCTCTTCATGTCTTAACACCATCTCCACTACCACATCACAGGGATCTCCGATATGCGGTGAGGTAGCCCTAGCCAACTCAGGCTTCAATCTCTTGATGAACTTTTCATTCCTCTTCAATACAGTATCAACAGTGGCATAACAATACCTAGCCAATTCTTCGAACCTACTAGCATACTCCAAAACAGTCATTTCTCCCTGCTCTAGCTGATCAAACTTTCGGATCAAAACAGACCGTGCCATCACCGACATGAACCTCTCCTGGAACCTCCTCTTAAACTCTGCCCATGTCATTGTCTCCTCATCTATACCAGCTGTTACACTATTCCACCAAAATAAAGCCGCTACTTGAAGCTTTCAAGAATCAAGCCTCCTCTTCTGCTCATCATTGAGCCCTAAGTTAGCAAATATCCTTCCATAGTGTAGCAACCAGTTCTCTACCTCGATAGCATCCTCGGTTCCAATAAACGGCTTCCCTCCAAGTTTAGCATAATCTCCACTCAACTTAGCATAATCGTTAACAACTGGAGCTTCTTGAACTCCTACTCCTGCATTCCCTCCAACAACTCCACCAGCAATTCCAGCTTGCATCATGTTCACGAAAAACTAATACATGACCCCCATATCCACTTGTGGAACTCTAGCACCAACATTCTCAGCTTGAGCCTGACCTTGAGTCCTCCTCGTATTGGGTCAGGCATTTCCATTGGTGGTGGTGCTGTCCCCTCCTAGGTTAAGTCTGCCTCTTCTTGCGTCCATATCTGTATTCAAACCTCGTGAGATACAGAAGAATAACCTAAGAGAGATCGGAAACTAAAGATATAGCATATACTTATATATAGCAAATACAAGTACGTTACTATAGCGTTATCCCATACCTCGATCTTAACTCTAATCTCTTAGAAATATGTTTTCAAAAATCATTTTTAGTTTAAAGTTTCTCATAAACCTATGCTCTGATACCAAGTTGTAACATCCCCAATCTAGAGGCCTAAAGCTAAGCGCTACAGATGCTGCAGTCATCCATAGTATTAACTTCTGGCGACTAAATACGGCTATGTTAATGGTATCATAATATCAGAAGCACTTGAATATGAAACAAAATCACAGATTTCAAAACAACATTTTACTTATTACATTTCAAAACACATGTTTCACATTCAAATTACATAATCCCATAATCGTTTCCCAGGTTTAGATAAAATATAATTATTACATAAATACGCCAAGAGCGACATATGATGATGCCTCCTTGGTTGACCAGAGTACTATATAGACATAGCTGTCTTAAATAAAACACAACGGAATAAATCAAAACAAAATAGAAACTCCTAAATAGCCATCCATTAGTTCACATGCTCGTCCCCGAAAGCTTTATTCGTCAACCTACTAAAACTTGTAAAACCTCAACCCTCAACCTACTCAAATCAATTTTGAGCACCCGAGAGTTTAAGGGGAAAAACATAAACTTCGAGTCAGACATAAAGCCTAGTGTGAATAATACTATACATCTAAGTTATTTAATATTAATTGAGACCACGCCGCTCAGCAGAATGGATTTCCCCTCACTAACATCCTTATAAAACATATCTTTTGAAAATCTTTATCCTGCAACCAAAAATGGTTAAAACTGTAAAGCAATATCATGTGAACATACATCTCAGGTAACAAAATGGACTATCTTTCCAAACACTGTAGTTTTGTTTGGCTTACTACTAACTTTGGCTGACTCGGGCTTACCAGACAATATAACAAAATAATCTAACACCTGTTAGACACTCCTCTTCTGGACGATCTGTCCTTAACTATATATTAAATACTCCTTTTCTAGATGGTCTGTCCCTAACTTAACATCTCCCAGGCGTCACCTGATCCTAATTGTTTTGTAGGCTCACCAATAACCTATCTATATATAAACATATATTCCCTTCTGTGTGTAACCATAATTTTAGTTTTACCTATGACAAAGCCCTACAAACTGGAATTTTGGACTAAATTAGCTGGGGCTAATAGCTAATGTATAGGGCGCGACCCTATACCATCCCCATCTGGTATTCAAATATCCGAGTCATTTTACTTAAGGAAACCTTGCCATAAATTTTCCTTGAAAACACTTTTCAAACTGATTTAAAACCTTTAAATCTAACTCACACAAGGAAAATACAACTCTAAGCTTTACTCAAAATCACCTTTCCATGTTATATATATTCTTTACCCAAACCTTACTTGATGAAAACTTTTAAACCTTTGAAAGTACCCCTTTCAAATCCATTGAAAGTACCCCTTTCTAAACCAAGTAAAACCCTTTATTTCACCTAGGCCGAAAGGTCAAAACCTTCCTTAAGAAACCATTCTCAAAACCTTTTGAAACCCTTGAAAAACATTTCCTTCGAAAGCTATAAAACCTTAGACATCTTATCTAAAAACACTTTAAAACTACCTTTAGAAACCATTGGAAAAACCTTCCTTTTAGCCCTTTCGAAACAGTTAGAAAAATACCCTTTCGAACCTTTCGAAACCATTGGGGAACCACCGCTTAGAAACCTCTTTATAAAACCTTTCAAAAGCATCAAAACCTTTATAAACAACAACCTTTTTTAATTTAAAACATGTGGAAAACTCCTTTCAAAACCCTTTAAACCATCTTCTTCGAAACCATTTGGGTTATACTTCATTAGAGCAAAAGGGTCATTAAAACCGTTTAAGTCGAAAGCTTATCTTTCGAAAGCATTCCAAAGCAAAGAAGTGATGGTGTTGAAACCACCCTTCCGAAAGCATTGGAGAGGTGGACAAGTTTAAAAACATAGTACACCTTCCGAAACCATTGACTTCGAAAGGTTGGAAAAGCGGCCGCTAGGGATTTCGACCCTTTTGAAAGCATTTCTTTAAACAAAAGAGCGAAATCCATTCGAAACCAATCCTTTGAAATCATTTGACCAGGTCAAAAGCCAACCCAGCAGGCGCTACTTCATTTTCAAAACAAAGGCATGCTTTGACCCCTTCGGAACCCTACGTTTCGATCCTATACCTTCCACCTCTACCCAATTCCCTATGTTCCAAATGTATTGATACCATGCACATTGGTTTCGAAAGCAATAGTGGCGAAACGTCTAGGTCGGAACCCCTGGTACTAAAAATGGTGGAACATGTAAAAACATGTAAATTTTGTTTTTAACTTAAAAGAGAAACACTTTTCAACTAACCTGTTCTGTTTATCAAATTTTAGTTGGTTGCTAAATTTCTTTTTCAAAAGTGCTGCCAAGATTTCAAAAACAAAAAGAAATTGTTTTACAGAATACCCCTTCTCCTTTTATAAATATACAAAACATTTAAGTCCCATACCTTAAATAATTTTATATATTCATCAAAACACTTTGGAAAATTCTACAAAAATTCCAAAAAATCCTTTTTAATATGTTTTCTAACATATATAAATTTCAGACCCAAATTATTTATAATTTAACTGTAAATTATTTATAACCCAATAAATCATTTTCTTCACTAGAAAATTAATATAAAATCCACATTAATTCAGAAAATTATGAAAATTGAAACCATCTCTAGAGTATCATTTCTAATCTAAATCTAAAATCGCAAGGCATTGGGATGTCATTTAATAGGGTTTTCATATCAAAACATATCATAAAATCTATATGAACAAGCATAAATCATCAACAAGTATACATAAACATTTAATCCATCCAAAACATGCAATAATCATGCAAAACACTTCGGATTCAACTTAAAACTGAAATTTTTTAAGAAAATGAGATGTAGTCATTATTCACCTTAGCTTGAGATTAAGGAGTTTGAGATTTGAAATGAATTTGATGTCGATTAAGCTTCTCATTTATCTTTCTTTCTCTCGCTCTTCAAAATGGTGGTCGACCTCTACTTAGTTTTGATTTTTGTAAATGAAATGAAAATGATGATACACGGCTAAGGTCTTTGGGTATTAGGAAGCCCCTTTTTCCTATTTTTCCCTTACTTATATCCTAACACATTTTTATCTCTGTTCATTCATTTATATGGCACGGCTACCCCTTATCAAAATCAAATCTCAATCCCCTAATCAACACATTATTTTATTTTATTTAACTAACTAAATTTCCTAAATAATGTTACTAAGAATATGGGGTGTTACATAAAGCCTTATAGTTTTGACTAAGAGAATTAGTGTAAATAATCGTCACTATGGGTAAGCTTAAAATAATAAAATTGTATTTTACTGGAAATACGTGTAAGTGATAAACTCGGTCAAACTATCACCCCACTAGCTAAGGTGATGTGTGAATATTAGTATTTGAATTGTTTGATGTTAATCACTGACTGAATTTACACCTTTGAGCCAAACTGTAATGATGAATAACCCAAAAACCACACGATTTAATTTATAATTGCTGCAAATTAATTAAAGTAATTAATATTTATGAAATATTTATGAAATATTAATTATTAAATTTTACTTGATTTTGGAACCCATAGGATAATTAATTAGACATGTAGATAAAGGTTATATACATATGCATGGATATATGATATCGTTGGAAATTAAATTAAATTTAAAGCAATTATTTATAAATGGGCTTGGGACTTTTGAAAGCCTATGGTAGCACAAGTTATGGTGGGCGTAGGGTCTATGGGAAGTAAAATTTATGGTTTCAAAATTTGTTTCGAATGGATAAGCAAGGAATGAGTTAAATAAGGAGAAAAGAACTCCACCTTTACCTCTTCCCGAATGCTACTTAAACACACACATCTACACCTTTTTTGCTCATTCATTTTCATCTCCTAGTCGTAGATTCTAAGGGAGATAGCTAAAATTTTAAGCAACAAAATCCAAACAAAAATAATACAAAATAAATACGAAAAGGTGGTGCTTCAGATCTTACATTTTCTAGAGATGGTTCTACTACATCTAGGAGTTTCATTCATTGAGGATGTGAATCACAGGCGTCTTCTTTAGGTACTCATTCTATTTCTATTTTAGTTACCTATGCATCGCCGAGATTATATATACTAAATCCTTGATATTTTACAACGAATTTATATATGCCTATGTTATTTGATTTGATATGTGTATATATAAATTGAATATGAAATAAATAGTTTAAAAAAATTATTTTCGACTAAGACCTTTTTAAATTTATTAGGAGTAATTTTGAATTTCAAAACTAATTCATAATTAACTAAAATAATTTCATTATATGTTAAACACATACATACATATATAATGGAGATATATGTATATAATATATATATATATATTTATAAAAACTTACTTTTTAAACATATGTGCTTTTGACAGTTTAATAAAAATATTAAGTCATTTTCATAAATTAATAATTAGAAATTAATTTAAAATCAGTTTTTAAATATACATAAGTACATTTATGTTTTATAAATTTAAAAAAATTCCTTATAAAAAATAAAACCAAAAAAATAACATTTTTAAACATTGTAGTTGAAAATAAATATTAATATATTTAATATGTACATATTATTTATTTTAATATCAATTTTATTATATTTATTAATAAATATAATTTTGTAAAATTATATACATATGTGTGTGTGTGTATTATATAAAATAAATTTCATAAATATATAAATTTATATAAATTATTTATTTTATTTAAAATTCATAAACAAGTTATTATTTAATATTATAGATCTGAGTTTAAATTTTTCTAAGTCAAAATTGAGTTTTATGAAACTATTCCAATTTGAAAATATATTTAATTAGTCAAAATTGATTTTGAATATATTGTAGTTATTATTATTATTACCGCTGCTACTATTATTGTTTCAAAATTGATCATAATTGTATATGTATATATTTATTTATTTATATATGCAATTTTTAAAAAAACTAAGGACAATAATAGGAATATATATAGAGATGTGTCTTTTGCGGTGTAAATCCCAACATCGATAAACACAAATTAACTTTGTACATTGTCTAGATGTTGCATGCGCATTATATATATATATGAGTGTATTTGATACACTTATAATAATATAATTAATTTAAATTAAATAAAACTTCTTTTTAAACAAATTAAATGAAATAATATATTAATTAAAACCTTTTAAATTGGATCAAAAATTAATTAGACTTCATAGACTCAACAAAAATCAAAATGGGTAAATTTTTCTTAAATCCACCCATTTAACCCGTTGTGATCCGACCCGTTGCCTTTACATTATACACATATGAGTACATAATGATGTACTCATACGCTATAAAAATTATATTTAATCAAATTCATTGATCAATTAAATCAAAAAATTAGATAAATATGATTTTATTTAAATTAATTAGATTGGATCTAATATAACCTTTAGACGGTCGTAGGCCAGTATGATCCAAAATTGGAAATCCATTTGAAATCTACCTATTTCACCAGTTTCGACCAGATCGGTTGCAACATTGTCCCACTGTTTTTGCCATTACTATAATAGCATACAAAATATAAAGCTCCATTCAACCACTTATTATGGGATTATATCGTATTGTAACTAGTTTATAGTTGAGAGTTTAGAATTAAACATCTTGAACTTGACGAAATAATTTCCACTGAAAACAATTTTCTATATGAAAATACATTTGGAATAGAGATTACATTTTTCTTTCCATATTAAGTGTCTTTTAGTATTTTACAATTCTCATTTTCAGTGCCTCTTCATCAAGAAGAGGTAACCATTCACTTTATTCATCCCAATTGTGCCTAGTTACAAATTACTCCCGTATATTCGCTTTCCTCTCTAAACGGTCATACCATTCAGAAGGAAAACCATTACTATAAGACCAATAAGAACTCTTTTAAAAAATTGAGTGATTAAGTTCCTAGGTATATCTTGTAGCTCTTGGTCTAGTTTTACATCTAACACAATAAAGTCCTTATTGTAATTAATCGTATTTAATACGCGGTCTTACGTTATGGTTTGCTTGCTTATTTTGAATGAATTAATTTCATCGAAGTTCATACATTAGGAATCGTGACTATTCACCATACAATATTTATGTGATTGAATATGGATCAAATATCCATATTCTTGTATTGTTTTAGAGTTCAAAACTAACAAAAACAATACATAGTTTCGAGTAAATAAACACTTAACTGACCAAGATACAAATGTTTTAATTGGTTGTATAATTTGGCTCTTACATGGGTCTTCAATTGACAACATATGAAAGATTTATTAGTTAGTATATTTTGTATTTCTATGTCAATCTTAATTCAATTCATTTGTATATTTTAATCGATAAACGTTTTATCAATTATAATGGTTGCACAAATTTATCGATGTAGATTATGTTAAATTTTATAACATAATTCTTAAAATATTAGATAGGTAAATAAAAATTTATTTCATTTTTCTAATAAGGCACCCACTAGATTCTTATGTTTCTGAAAAGCCTATGGAAAACATAGAAATCTTTCAATTTCTCTGGTGGGCGTTATGACTCGCTTGCCTTAGGATTCTGACCTTGAGGAATATCAACAAATCATAGGTCCATAAGCGATGGATAACATTTTATTAGTTGTATCATATACAACTCCTAACTCGTAGTCTTTTCCAAATCTCATCTTGACCTTGAGGAACATCAACAAAACGAAAGAGATTATTCACCCATAACTACCATTTCATGATGTCATAAATATAGTGCACACATATTGAGGAATATTAACATATACGTGCATGTATCTTACCTTGTCTAGTTAATATATTAATAGCATTGCACATAACATCTCTGTCTTGAGGAGTATCAATAACTAAAGAGTATGCAATTAATCTATTAATATATAAATGTAGATTAACATATACGTGTATGTATGTATGTACTAAGTGATATCGATTTAGGCAACAATGTATTTATTACCCTTTTGATTCAAGTGTTGAACACATCTGAAATCATGGTATATCTGCAATATGCATGTACTTATTCCTTGAATCTATGCTGGGTTTCTTACAGTTCCACTTAAGTTTTACACATTCATATTATATAATTTTAATTCATTTATTATCTTTTATAATCTAGTTAACTTATATAATATTCTTATGTGTTTTATTAGTTAGATCACATTTAGTTAATTTGATTTATTTGTTGTTATGGGCATTTGCGCCCAAGAGATTTAGACCCAGTAAAGTAGGCTAACATAAAGGCAAGAGAAGTTAAAGAGCTGTAAGAGAAGCAAAGTAAGGATAAGGTAGGTGGAAGGGACAAGGAAAACCTACTCTGTTCGATAGGCACATAAACATAGGCTTGGTCCGGTGATCCTCTGAAACAACTAGGTCTGGTAGACTCATAGAATCAGACTTGGTTCAGTGTTCCTTATGATTCACACTATCAGCTTATAGGAATGAATCGGACATGAATTCTAGTCCGATAGTTCCGCCATCGAATAAGAATTCTTATTTGGTAGTTCCACCACTGAAAATGATTCATGTTTGATAGTTCCACTACCGAATAGGAATTTTTGTTCGATAGGTAACTCACCGGATAAGAATCCTTATTCGGTGCATATTACTATCAAGCAGGATATTCTATTCCATGGAATACACACCGACGAAAACATCTTGTTCGGTATGAATTCGATGCCGAACAAGAAGAAGGGAGCAAGGCCAAACCAAGGAGTTATATAAAGAAACTTGGGCAAAAAGGTATCTATATCGCCTGCTAAACTAACTGTTCCTGAATAGAGCCATTTCAGACGAATCAAATAAGTTATTCATGGAATGAAATCTGAGCATATATAGAAATTCCTGACCGTATCTTCTATATATGAAAATAACCAAACTAAACAAGTATGTAGGGAAACTACTTGATTTATCGGAGTGACCTCCCTACCTCTGCACTCCTATAAATATCCAAGCTTCTACTAGCCATAAGGACAATTTTTGGAGCCTCTAGACTTTGCCGAACAGAATAGCCGAATAGAGCTTCTGCATCTAAATATTTGACGATTAATTAGTGTACTTCACGTCTAAGTACTTGTAAAAGATGAAATATAAGAAAAGGAATAAAAGTGAATAGTGAACGTAGGCTTGTTATAGCTGAACCACTATAAATCTGCGTGTACTTTACTTTTCTTTCATTCTATTTCTATTCAATTCACTATTATAAATCCGATTAGAGGTGTTTGTCCACTTTTCATGCAAAAAGTTTTGGTGCTTTCACTAAGAACCTTTCTCAACATGCCACATAAATCTAAGAGCAAGACTAATGGTACCAACGGGAACGCTAACCAAGCTGCTACAAATTAAGATGACCATTGAACCAGTACTCTGGGACCAGACACTATCACCAGGGGTAACTTGGACAGAGTTATGATGGATCTCGATACTTGTTCCACTGCCCCATAGGAGCTATTGTGGTCTAAATCATGATATGCTTTGTGCAGATGCAACCGATCGCACATAACACTGATGTAAGAGGGAGAACCTTGTCCTGAGGATCCAGAAGACGAAGGAGGTCATACTCTAGCAGCGGATTAGATCAAGAAAATCGAGGACCGAGTCAAGTGAATGTCGAGGAAATAGATCGAGCAAGGACTCAACCTTCCACCTTACCCGAGGATAGTTCGACATCGAACCAATCAAGAGAGGTGGTGGACCAGGGCTGGCCATAGCTGATCCTTCCTGATCTAGGCAATTCCCTCTCATCCCAGCAAAAGTGGTAACTAATGAAAGAAGAAGTTATTAGTGCGAACGATCCTGGAGCAGAGGATGGAGCAGAGATCGCCGAGCAAGTCATCAAAGAAGAAGCGAAAGAAGATTTTACCTCGACAGGATAGGTCTACTTAGTTTTGTTAATCCCCTGAGCTGAAAGACCAGATGTCACGAATACGTCATGAGCAAATAGAGCATGGAATTGGGGAAAGAGTTGATAACCCATTTTCCATGGAGATAAAGACTGCTCCAAATTCTAGGAAATTCCAAATGCCCACTATGGACCCTTACCAAGGTCTTACTGATCCAATAGTGCATCTATAATGATATACGCAACACATGTTAATGAGTGGAGCAATGGAGAAAGTTTTGTGCAAATGCTTCCTTCTAATTCTGTCAGACTTGGCGACTATGTGGTTTTTTTTCCTTCCCCTAGCTCAATCCATTTATGGAAATGTCGAAGGAAAATACATCTTCCAATTTCAGGTTCATATAAAGCAACAAAAGGACCCATACTCATTGTCGGATGTAAAACAACAAGAGGAAGAAACACTATGAAAATACTTGATTTGCTTTAACGATGCAGCTGTCGGCATTCAGAATGCTGATGAACAATTAATTGTTATGGCAATGTGTGGTGGCGTTTATCCCGACACGAAGTTGGCATGGAGATTAACTAAGGAGAAATCAGCTACCTTACAGGACTTCTTCCATGTAGTAGCAAAGTGCATATGGTTAGAGGAAGTTGCAGCTGGACGATAAGCTAGAATGACTATCAAACCATTAGAAGAATCCAACGGTGTGAATGCTATGGCTAAAAATAATGAAGGAAGTTGTGCTGAGAAAAGGAAAAACAATAACCAAAGAAATTTTGACAGAAAGAAAATGGAACGAAAAAGTTCAGGCCTGGAACGAGGTTTGATACTTACCCGAATTTAAACAATACTATAGAAAATATTTACCTTACCATGCAAGCAAAAATCAAATATAGCAGGCTATTGTTGAACAAAAAAATAAAGCCAAGATGAATATGGGAAAGTATTGTAAGTTTCATGAATCCCATGAACATGCCACTAATGAATGTCATCACTTATGGGATATTATAGAAGAACACATTAGGAAGAAGAAGTTAGAGCGGTATATCAGTAATCCGAGCATTCCTTCTGCTCTTGTAAAGCAGGCCCCAAAGAAAACCCCACCTGGAAATGAGGGCAAAGGATCCAATTCTAATTGTGAGAAGGATGGGAGGTTAATAATCAATACCATAACGGGAGGACCTCATGTGGCTGATAGAAATTGGGCTAAGATGGAAAGATATGCAAAGTCTTTAAAGAACGGAGAAGCTTTTGTGTATGGTATAGGTGAGGAGTGAAAAACCAAAGCCCAAAGTCGAGAGAAGGATTAGATAATCTTTAACGATAATGACTTACGGGGTAAGCAATACCCTCATACAGATCCCCTAGCGATTTTGGCAATGCTTGGTCGGTAAAAGTACATCGAATTCTAGTAGACAGTGGGATTTCAGTAAAGATTCTATTCGAAGATGCATTTGATAAAATGGGGTTGTCCATGAAGGATGTTACACCTTGCAACCAGCAACTACATGGCCTTACTAGAGAGGGCACAATGCTATTAGAAAGGCTGGATCTGTTTGTTAAGATCGGAAATCGTCCTTGATCAGCCATACGAAAACAATCTTTCGTTTGGTGGATGGATTGTCTACATACAATGCCTTCCTAGGGTAGCTAGCCTTATTTGATTTTCGTGTAGTAGTGGACCTGAGGTGCTTGACAAATTCCCTACTTCTAATGGAGTTAGGGTAGTGGAAGGAAACCAAGATGCCACCAGGGAGTGCTATGTGGCAGAGCTTTGAGAAAACAAATGGCAAGAGAAAGGGAAGGGTACCGAGGTTGCACTCTGTGCCAAAAATTCTATCAAATAACAATTAACTTAACCCAAGAGATGGAGGAAAGGGGCCACAGTTGAGCCTGGAGAGGCAGTAGAATTCATAGAAATAGATAGTAATAACTGGACAAAATTAATGAAAATCGAAGCTAAGTTCGAGCGAGATCTGAAAATACAGTTGATAGGATTTCTATAGGATAATCAAGACGTTTTTGCTTGGTCCCAGATAGATATGTATGGATCCCCCCTTAATTGCCTATCATGCATTAACCAATGACCTAAGAAAAGCCCCTGATAAAATAGAAAAAGAGGAGTATGGGCCCAGAGCGATCGACAGCCCCTAATGAAGAAATAGAGACTTTATTGGCAAATAGGTTCATCGAGGAGTCTCGATATCCCAAATGGATCGCAAACCCAATTTTGGTCATGGAGCCGAATGGAAAATGAAGCACGTGTATTGAATTCTCCAAATTGAATGAAGCTTCCCTAAGGATTATTTTCCACCCTTAAGAATCGACCAGCTAGTAGATGGAACATCAGGGCATGAACTTCTATCTTTTATGAATGCATACTCTGGATATAATCAGATTGCTATATATTTTCCGGATTAGGAACACACTAGCTTTATTCTTGACTTAGGACTCTATTATTACAAGGTCATGCAGTTTGGACTCAAGATTGCATGGGTGACATATCAACATTTAGTCAACAAGATATTTTCTAGCCAGATTGGAAAGACTATGGAGGTATACGTTGATGATGTTGGTGAAGTCGAAAAAGGTGAAGGTCAAACTCACAACTGGATTAGATGTTACAAATTCTACGGGAGTCTTGGATGAAGCTGAACCTGTAGAAATGTTCTTTTGGGGTTTCTTTTGGAAAGTTCTTAGGATTTATTATGCATGCTAGGGGAACTAATGTAAACCCGGAACAAGCCCAAGCTTTGAAAGATATTAAGATCCTTGAAACTTGAAGGGAGATGTAAAGTCTGAATGGTAAGGTGGAGAAACTAGGCAGGTTCATATCCAAGGCTAATGATAAGTGTGTTCCATTCTTTGAAATGCTCAAGAAGGAGAAAGGTAATTTTGCATGCATAGACGACTGCTTGGCCACATTCCTTAATTTACTAGTGTATTTACAGAAGCCTATGGTTCTTTCTACACGAAGGAGAAGATCAATGTATGTACTTAGAAGTGTCATTCCACACCCTAGGTGCGGCATTGGTTCGAGAAGAAGATCGGGTGCACCATGCAGTATACTATGTGAGTAAACACTTCCCCGGCCTGTAGTCTAAATATCATAAACCGGAGAAATTGGCATATTGCTTATTAATGGCGTTCTGAAAGACAAGGCATTATTTCCAATCATATTCCATCCGAGTGCTGACAGATCAACTCTTGATGCAGGTCCTATAGGTTTACCAAGTGGATTATTGAGTTGAGATAATATGAAATTACCTATTATCCTTAAATGGAGATCAAGGGACAAGCCTTGGTAGACTTTATTGTTGAATTTACCATTTGGGACATCAAAGTGGAATCTTGGGAGTGTGATAACCCTGATTTTTGTGAGTAATTTCATGATTTAATTTAGTTTGAATTTGTTTGAAATTGCATTGAAAAGGTAGAGATAGGAAACTGATTTGCAGATACATAGTTTAAAACATGTACATGTGCACAAGATAGTGCACAAACATGCACACATTTTTCTGTGTAATAAAATTAAGCAGAAATCAATAAATAAATTAAAATAACTAATTTAGAAATACATATGCATGAAGATAGGATTTTATCTTTAAATAAAATCTGGCACAAAGAAAATGTGTATACAGGCAGAAATAGTAAGAAAGAAAAATAAAAAGACTTAGGCAAAAATAAGCATACAAATGTTATACATGTACACTGTCAAATATGGCAGATAGGAAACAAAGCTTGCATGGAAATGGAATGAACCTTTAAATATACACTTTATCCATTTCCAGCAATTCTTTTGCTTAGGGAAATAAGAAGTCATGCATATAACATGACCCGAGGAAAGATTAAAAGAATGAGGCTTATTTCTGAAAATGAAGACAAGGACCACATACCCTCTTATTTTCTTGAATCAAATAAGAGGCAGGCTATGTTTTGTATGGGGTAGAACTGACATTGGGTAAATTCCATAAACCCTAGTAACAACCAGGATTTATATAAAGAGGCTTGGGGTAGTGAGATCATACCCATTTGCTCCTCATCACTTAAAGAAAAAAATATAAGACATAAACCAGAGAAAAATAGAAGAAGGCAGAAGACTAAAAGGGGTTCATAAAGCTTAGGAAGAAGAAGGATTAAGGTGAGTAACCTCACTGAAAACTTTGGCATTAAGTCCTGAATATTGAGGCAGCCTATTTGAACTAATAATTCATTTTGCAAGTTATGTCCATTTTATGAATTGATGACTTTGGTTTGTTAATGATCTGTTTAAGTATAAAACCCCTCACAGTGATTTACCCAAAAAGATAAGAGTCATGGATTCATGTTTTAAATATTTATTTGTGATATAGATTAACTTTGAGATGGAGTGATTTCTTTTTATGAGTTTTCTTCATAAAGTTATTTATAAAATCCCAGGATTCATGTGGTAGATATATGGTCTAGAAATGAAAAGAAATATGAGGCTGCAACATTGTGTTGTTACTTATGTCTCGTGTTAACTGAAATAAAAGGAAAATGTAGAAGTGCAATGTTTTACATGTGCTGAGCTTCTATGTTTTATGAACTCCCCAAGTCAAAACATACTTATGGTTTAGCCAGATCTGCAAGATTAATAAGGATCTGATTGAACCAGAGGTAAGAGGAGATAACTAGTAAACTATTTATGACCATATGTTTATAACTTGATCCATTAAAACCCATAGGCAAAATAATGTGCTAAGAAATCACATCTGTTTTCATGATTAAAAGTTTGCTTCTGAGAACATGACTTACAAATGTCTGTATGATTACATGTTGGTTGAATTGTTTATTTTTCTCTGATTGGATAATGATATGCAGAGGGGATTAGATCAATTGTGAAAAAGGGAGAATTAACACTTAGTAATTTAACTAAGGATTTTGGATCTTAGGGCTACAAAATATAGCTTGGCAAGGGGAATATTGCAAGCTCACACATGGTATGTTTATACCCAGGGGCCTAAGTGTGCTGGGTTAACAGAGAGATGTCCTAGGCAGTGTGTGTTTAAAAAAAAGTAGCTAAAGACCAAATTATATTTGATAGTGAACTTTAGAAATAGGTTTAGGAGAGGCTTGGGAAAACTCCCTGATGGCCAGTAAAATTTGTAAAGGGGGCTTGATGACTGAATTGATGATTGCATTGGTTGGTTCATGATGTTTTATTGTTGAATCTTATGGTTGTTTTCTCTGAACTAAATCACTGTGATATATATAATTTGTTTAGTACTGACATAAATGCACATGCCACACAGTAAACATGCACAATGATGATACTGAGTTCCTTAATTCATTCAAAGTATTTGAGTATAAATAAAAGTCATATAAAACCATGTTTTCAGGTAGATTACTCATACCAGACATTAGTCTGACCCTTTTGTGTTTATGCACCATTGGGTGTCTCATGTTTATGTGAGGCAGTTCATGGTGATTGTGCAGGTAAATAGGAATTTTGTTGACCATGCTTTGGATGAGTTAACTGCTTAAGGAATTGGATGCTATTTTTAAAGACTTTGCTGAAGTTAAATTAGATATTTTGTTTAAGTTGCTTAGAAAAACCAATGTATTGTTATTTACTATTTTGTAAGTGTTGAACTTATATGTACCAGCTGAAACTTGTAAGTTTTATTTTGGAAATGTTTCACTAAGTAATGAAGTCTCCTAAGCTTTCTGATTAATTAATTTAGGATGATAGGAAACCTGAGATTGTAGGGATTTATAAACTAAATGAATGACTAGGTACTGGGCATGAGAAATCCATGTTTAAGTTAAAAATCTGGCAGAAAGGTTTTTGAGCATGCCTTGAAAAGATAGAACAAAATAACATGTATTTTTGTTGAGAAACAGTTCAAATTGAATATGGCTAACATAACCATTTTATTGAGTCTAGGTTAAGCCAGCACTAAAGAGTTTTGAGTCAAGTTTTTAGCTCTGTTTTATAACTCAAGTATAGGGTAGACTCAGACATTTTGTTAACAAGAAGGAAAATATAAGGCACCTGAATTTCCCACAGACACACATGCACAGAAACATGCACACACACATGCACAAGCAAAGGCACAATTTATACAGTAATAAAATTATGGAAATTTATGTAAAATGATAAGTCTTGAGACATAAAATCAATAGTCATGCATTAACCTAAGTGTACTTTGAAAATCTAGTTTTAGAAACACTATTGCTATGTAGAGAGTATTTCCTTTAAGAAATACTCAAACAGATTTCTACTTTCAAATCTCTGTACTCTGATTCAAGTAGAAAATGACTTATATATCCTCATATATATAAGTTTAAGATAATTTAAGCAAACCAATATTCTTATTGGCAAAAAGATCCTGGATAGAAGAAAATTGGAATTAAATATTTTCTTGAGTAAATGGCCACTGTTTAAAAAAAATTAAGTGGGTCATTTCATTTGGTATCAGAGCTATGTTGTTAAATAACATAGCAAAACTTTGTATGAACTTGTTTGCATTGGATGTATGAAAGTGTTGACTGCTTTGGATGCTTTGTTTGTTAATGTTTACACTATTAACATCTATTATGACAGAATAGTGATAGATTAAAATAAATTAATCTTTAGAGTATTAGGCAAAACAGACTAACCTAAGTGTTATATCCGTAGAGTTATGGTAGGACCCAAACATCAAAATGTAGGAACAAGTGAACCACCCATGGTGAATGTACAAGAATTCATGAGAGCCATAAGGGATGGAGTAGGCAACAGGCAGGAAAATCCACATGAGGAGCTTTCCAAACTACTCAAGACTTTTACCAATCTTGGAGGCAAAACATTTGATGGCACAGAAGGAGTTATGGGAGTTCAAAATTGGCTCAGAATTTTGGAAAGAATCTTTGTAGACATGCAAGTTGAAGACCAAAGGAAAAGGCAGATTGCATCCAGACAATTGAGAGGAGCAGCTTTGGATTGGTGGGAGGTTATCATAGCTGGAAGACCTGAAGGAGAAGTGACATGGGATCAATTTAAAGCCATGTTGGAAGGCAGATTTGTCCCTGCATCAGCCAAGGAATCTTTGCTAGAGGAATTTATCAAATTAAGGCAAGGGACTATGAGTGTCACTGAGTACACTCAGAAGTTTGAATCATTGGCAACGTATGGTGCAGTACTCATCACCACTGAGGAGGCTAAGAATGGCAGATATATTCAAGGGTTGAACCCTAGCCTTAGTAGAGCTATGCTACCACACAAGGACAAGACTTTTGATCAAGTTTTGGATTTGACTTTGAGCATTGAACAACATGATAAAGCTAGGGAGAATTTCATGGCATACAAGAATAATCAAAACAAGAAGGGAAAGGGTAAATTTCACCCTTATGATAAGAAGAAAACAGACATAGCTTCCACCAAGAAACCAGAAGAAGTCAGGGCTACTGAAGTTAAGAAGAAGATCACTTGTTATAACTGTGGCCAAGAGGGGCATATGAAGAATAGATGCACCAATGTTAGGCCTGCATCCTTTAATTGTCACCATTGTGGGAAGGAAGGTCACATAAAGAGGAATTGTCCAGATTTTAAGCAAGGAAAATTAGGGGCTTTGGAAGGAAAAGGCAAGGCAGCTGAGGGATCAAGTATTGAAAAGCATGGTCAAGTTGAAGGTACTTTGCTTATTCACTCAATACCTTTTGCAGTAGTGTATGACACTGGGGCTACACACTCATTAATCTCCCCTGATATTGCACAACAATTAAAATTGAATTGTATGATTGTTGATAAGCCACTGTTAATTAGAAGCCCTATAGGTAGTTCATGTGTTTTGGGTATGATATGTATGCAACTAGGATTAAATATAGGAGGACATGTATTTGAGTCAGACCTATATGTGTTGCAATATCCGGGCATAGGGATTATTTTAGGAGTTGATTGGTTGAGTAGGTATAAGGCTATCATAAATATGGAGACATCCACCATATCATTGAAAGTTTCTGATGGACAAAGAATAGTTGTTCTTTGTGAGGCAAACAAGAATAGAAGTATAGCCAACCTTGTTACATTGTCCAATGAAAAACCCATGCCTGCATTAGAAGAAATCCCCATAGTAAATCAATATGTTGATGTGTTTGGTGAAGTGAGAGGAGTTCCAAACCACAGACCAGTTGAGTTTTCAATCAAAATAATTCCAGGAGCTAGCCCAGTAGTTAAAAGACCAACTAGAATGGGGCCTAAGGAGTTGATGGAGCTGAAAAAGCAATTGGTTGAACTAGAAGAAAAAGGTTTTATTAGACTCAGTAGCTCATCATGGGGAGCACCAGTAGTCTTTGTTAAGAAACAAGATGGATCCCTTACGTTATGTATTGACTATAGGGAATTAAATAAAGTCACAGTAAAAAATAAATACCCCTTACCAAGGATTGATGATCTCTTTGATCAATTGAGTGGTGCAAAAATATTTTCTAGGCTTGATTTAGCTTCAGGCTTTCATCAGATGAAAGTAGAAGAGGAAAGTATTAAGTATACAGCCTTTAACACCAGATATGGACTTTATGAATTTTTAGTAATGCCATTTGGCTTGACAAATGCTCCTTCCTATTTTGTTGATTTGATGAATAGGATTTTTAGAGAATACTTGGATAAGTTTGTATTGATATTTATTGATGATATACTAATTTATTCTAAGTCAGTTAGAGAGCATGAAAACCATTTTCATATGGTATTTGAGAAATTGAGACAGGAAGACTTAAAAGCCAAATTTTCAAAATGCACTTTTTGGCAAAATGAAGTGAACTTTCTAGGCCACATTATATCAGAAAAAGGAATAGTTGTGGATTCCAATAAAGTCATTGTAGTGCAAGCTTGGAAAAGGCCTACTAATGTCACTGAAGTCAGATCATTCATGGGAATGGCTGGTTACTATAGAAGATTTATAAAAATTTTGCAAAAATCTCAATTCCATTAACCAGATTGACTAGGAAAAATCAAGTGTTTACTTGGACTAAAGAGTGTGAGAAAGCCTTTGGAAAATTAAAGGAAGCACTAGTACAAGCTCCAATTCTTAAAGTGCCTAAAGGAAATGAAAACTTGGTGGTGTATACTAATGCAAGTGGACAAGGGCTTGAGGCAGTATTGATGCAACAACATCAAATAATAGCTTATGCTTCTAGGTAGTTGAAATCAAGTGAGGTAAGGTATGCTACTCATGACCTTGAATTGGCTGCTATAGTGTATGCTCTTAAGTTATGGAGACACTACTTGTTAGGAGCAAAATTTGAAGTCTATACAGACCATAAATCACTTAAATATTTGTTTTCACAAAAAGAATTAAATATGAGGCAGCAAAGATGGATTGAACTCTTAGCCTCATATGATTTTGAAATATTGTACACACCTAGTAAGGCTAATAAAGTAGCAGATGCCCTAAGTAGACAACATGCTAAAATGGCTAGATTAATGATAGAAGAGTTTAACACTTTATCATTATTAATTGATTCAGAAGTAGAAAGTGATAACATAGAAAATATGAGCTTATATAGTGGGAATGTAGAAATGGGAAAATTAAGTTTTATTACTCTGGGATCAGAATTGAAGAATAAAGTTGTAGAGCTACAAGACCAAGATCCATTTTTATTTGAAAAGAAAACTCAGATATTAAATGGTAAGGCAGTGGAAGGTTTTTAGTTAAATGATCAAGGCCATTTGAAGAAAGGAAGAGGAATATGTGTTCCAGCAGTTGATGAGTTGAAGCAAGAAATCTTGGATGCTTACCACAAAAGCAAATATACTATACACCCAGGAAGCACAAGAATGTATCACAACCTCAAGAGAGATTATTGGTGGAGTGGTATGAAGAGTGCAGTGGCAACCTATGTATTCAAATGTATGGTTTGCCAACAGGTGAAGGCTGAGTATCAAAAACCCTCAGGGATGCTTCAACCTTTGCAAATACCACAGTGGAAATGGGAAGACATATCAATGGATTTCATTGATGGTTTGCCTAGAACTAGGAGGGGAAATGATAGTATTTGGGTAGTGGTTGATAGGTTAACCAAGTCAGCCCACTTTATACCAGTGAAATCAGAAAGAAAAGCAAATACACTAGCCCAGTTGTTTATTAAAGAAGTAGTCAGGCTGCATGGTATACCAAAGACTATAGTAAGTGATAGAGATACCATCTTCACTTCAAAGTTTTGGTAGAGTTTTCACAAGGCAATGGGGACTGATTTATGCTTAAGCACAGCATACCATCCTCAATCTGATGGCCAAACAGAAATTGTGAACAAACTGCTTGAAGACATGTTAAGAGCTTGTGTATTGGATTGGGGAGGAAGTTGGGAGGATCATATCTTTTTGGCTGACTTTGCATACAACAATAGCCATCATAGTAGCATAGGCATGGCACGCTTTGAAGCTCTTTATGGGAGACCATGTTTATCACCCTCAAGTTGGTTTGAATCTGGGGAAAAAGTGGTCTTAGGACCAGAAAATGTGAAAGAAACCTCTGAAAAGATAGCTTTGATCAGAAAAAGAATTGCTTCTGCCCAAGATAGGCAAAAGAAATATGCAGATCAAAGAAGGAAGGCAGTACAATATGATGTTGGAGATTATGTATTTATCAAAATATCACCCATGAAAAAGGTTCTAAGGTTTGGGAAACAAGGAAAGTTGATTCCTAGATATATAGGGCCATATAAAATTTTAGAAAGAATAGGAACTGTAGCATATAAGCTAGAGTTGCCAGAAGAAATGAGAGCAATGCATGATGTTTTTCATGTGTCTCAACTTAGAAGATGGGTTCATGATAAGGAGGCAATCCTAGAATCCCCTAAGGATGTGCAGATTGACCCTAGAATGATCTATGAAAAGGAGCCAGTGGGCATAGTTTCTAAAGAAACCAAGAAATTGAGAAACAAAGAAATTAAATTAGTGAAAGTGCAATGGAGTCTTGACCCAAATGATTGCGCATGGGAAGTGGAGGATAAAATCAGAAATGATTATCCACAACTGTTTGATTAAATGAAAGGTAAATATATATATGGATGAATGTTTTGATTGATTATGCATTAAGATTTTTTTTAATGCATAGTGTTTAGATAATTGATTGGCTTGAGAATGGTTTTGAGATCAGAAAATTGATTTTTCTGAAGTAATAATACTTAAGTTAAGTATGAGAGAATTGTGGGACACAATTCCTAAAAGAAGGGGTATATGTGATAACCCTGATTTTTGTGAGTAATTTCATGATTTAATTTAGTTTGAATTTGTTTGAAATTACATTGAAAAGGTAGATATAGGAAACTGATTTGCAAATACATAGTTTAAAACATGTATATGTGCACAAGATAGTGCACAAACATGCACACATTTTTCTGTGTAATAAAATTAAGCAGAAATCAATAAATAAATTAAAATAACTAATTTAGAAATACATATGCCTGAAGATAGGATTTTATCTTTAAATAAAATCTGGCACAAAGAAAATGTGTATATAGGCAGAAATAGTAAGAAAGAAAAATAAAAAGACTTAGGCAAAAATAAGCATACAAATGTTATACATGTACACTGTCAAATATGGCAGATAGGAAACAAAGCTTGCATGGAAATGGAATGAACCTTTAAATATACACTTTATCCATTTCCAGCAATTCTTTTGCTTAGGGAAATAAGAAGTCATGCATATAACATGACCCGGGGAAAGATTAAAAGAATGAGGCTTGTTTCTGAAAATGAAGACAAGGACCACATACCCTCTTATTTTCTTGAATCAAATAAGAGGCAGGCTATGTTTTGTATGGGGTAGAACTGACATTGGGTAAATTCCATAAAACCTAGTAACAGCCAGGATTTATATAAAGAGGCTTGGGGTAGTGAGATCATACCCATTTGCTCCTCATCACTTAAAGAAAAAAATATAAGACATAAACCAGAGAAAAATAGAAGAAGGCAGAAGACTAAAAGGGGTTCATAAAGCTTAGGAAGAAGAAGGATTAAGGTGAGTAACCTCACTGAAAACTTTGGCATTAAGTCCTGAATATTGAGGCAGCCTATTTGAACTAATAATTCATTTTGCAAGTTATGTCCATTTTATGAATTGATGACTTTGGTTTGTTAATGATCTGTTTAAGTATAAAACCCCTCACAGTGATTTACCCAAAAAGATAAGAGTCATGGATTCATGTTTTAAATATTTATCTGTGATATAGATTAACTTTGAGATGGAGTGATTTCTTTTTATGAGTTTTCTTCATAAAGTTATTTATAAAATCCCAGGATTCATGTGGTAGATATATGGTCTAGAAATGAAAAGAAATATGAGGCTGCAACATTGTGTTGTTGCTTATGTCTCATGTTAACTAAAATAAAAGGAAAATGTAGAAGTGCAATGTTTTACATGTGCTGAGCTTCTATGTTTTATGAACTCCCCAAGTCAAAACATACTTATGGTTTAGCCAGATCTGCAAGATTAATAAGGATCTGATTGAACCAGAGGTAAGAGGAGATAACTAGTAAACTATTTATGACCATATGTTTATAACTTGATCCATTAAAACCCATAGGCAAAATAATGTGCTAAGAAATCACATCTGTTTTCATGATTAAAAGTTTGCTTCTGAGAACATGACTTACCAATGTCTGGATGATTACATGTTGGTTGAATTGTTTATTTTTCTCTGATTGGATAATGATATGCAGAGGGGATTAGCACAATTGTGAAAAAGGGAGAATTAACACTTAGTAATTTAACTAAGGATTTTGGATCTTAGGGATACAAAATATAGTTTGGCAAGGGGAACATTGCAAGCTCACACATGGTATGTTTATACTCAGGGGCCTGAGTGTGCTGGGTTAACAGAGAGATGTCCCAGGCAGTGTGTGTTTAAAAAAAAGTAGCTAAAGACCAAATTATATTTGATAGTGAACTTTAGAAATAGGTTCAGGAGAGGCATGGGCAAAATCCCCGATGGCCAGTAAAATTTGTAAAGGGGGCTTGATGACTGAATTGATGATTGCATTGGTTGGTTCATGATGTTTTATTGTTGAATCTTATGGTTGTTTTCTTTGAACTAAATCACTGTGATATATATAATTTGTTTAGTACTAACATGAATGCACATGCCACACAGTAAACATGCACAATGATGATACGGAGTTCCTTAATTCATTCAAAGTATTTGAGTATAAATAAAAGTCATATAAAACCATGTTTTTAGGTAGATTACTCATACCAGACATTAGTCTGACCCTTTTGTGTTTATGCACCATTGGGTGTCTCATGTTTATGTGAGGCAGTTCATGGTGATTGTGCAGGTAAATAGGAATTTTGTTGATCAGACTTTGGATGAGTTAACTGCTTAAGGAATTGGATGCTATTTTTAAAGACTTTGCTGAAGTTAAATTGGATATTTTGTTTAAGTTGCTTAGAAAAACCAATGTATTGTTATTTACTATTTTGTAAGTGTTGAACTTATATGTACCAGCTGAAACTTGTAAGTTTTATTTTGGAAATGTTTCACTAAGTAATGAAGTCTTGTAAGCTTTCTGATTAATTAATTTAGGATGATAGGAAACCTGAGATTGTAGGGATTTATAAACTAAATGAATGACTAGGTACTGGGCATGAGAAATCCATGTTTTAGTTAAAAATCTGGCAGAAAGGTTTTTGAGCATGCCTTGAAAAGATAAAACAAAATAACATGTATTTTTGTTGAGAAACAGTTCAAATTGAATATGGCTAACATAACCATTTTATTGAGTCTGGGTTAAGCCAGCACTAAAGAGTTTTGAGTCAAGTTTTTAGCTCTGTTTTATAACTCAAGTATAGGGTAGACTTAGACATTTTGTTAACAAGAAGGAAAATATAAGGCACCTGAATTTCACACAGACACACATGCACAGAAACATGCACACACATATGCACAAGCAAAGGCATAGTTTATACAGTAATAAAATTATGGAAATTTATGTAAAATGATAAGTCTTGAGACATAAAATCAATAGTCATGCATTAACCCAAGTGTACTTTGAAAATCTAGTTTTAGAAACACTATTGCTATGTAGAGAGTATTTTCTTTAAGAAATACTCAAACAGATTTCTACTTTCAAATCTCTGTACTCTAATTCAAGTAGAAAATGACTTATATATCCTCATATATATAAGTTTAAGATAATTTAAGCAAACCAATATTCTTATTGGCAAAAAGATCCTGGATAGAAGAAAATTGGAATTAAATATTTTCTTGATTAAATGGCCACTGTTTAAAAAAAAATTTAAGTGGGTCATTTCAGGGAGGAAGAAGCATTTAAATGGAAAGTTTATATGGATGGAGCTTTGGACGAGCACGACTCAGGTGCAGGAGTAGTATTGTTGACACTTGGATGGAAGAAGTTAAACTATGCAATACGGCTAGGGTTCAAGGCGACGAACAATGAGGTGGAATATAAGTCTTTAATAGCAGGATTGGAGATAGCTAAGGAGTTAGGAATCAGGTTGGTATGCATGCACAGTGACTCGCAGTTAGTTGTAATCTAGACGCTAGCAAATTCCAAGCTAAGGGAGAATGTATGAAATACTATTTAAAGAAGGTGAAGGTTTTTCTTAATGAATTGGAGCACTACATGATCAAACACATCGCACGAGAAGAGAATTAGGATGTCGATGAGCTAACGAAGTTGGCTAGTATAGGAGCTGGGCTTTTGTTGGGATCGGTATATGTTGCGACCCTACTTAGTCCCAGCTTCGAGGAGGTGAATGTGATTGCAACTAACAATGATGAGGAGACCTGGATGACATCATTTATAAGATATTTGAGTGGGGGTGTTACCAAAAAATAGGATTGAAGCTAAAAAAGTCTTGCAGAAGGCACCTTAAAATATTATCCAGGATGGTGTGTTATATCAGAGAGGATTTTCTAACCCACTACCGAGGTGCATTGTTGGAAAATAAGCTAAGGAGGTGTTGGAAAACATACATCAAGAGAGCTATAGAGATCATACCGAAGGCAGACTCTAGCAAAGAAGGTATTGTAGTATGGGTATTTCCGGCCGACATTAAATCACGATGTGAAGGAGTATGCAAAAAGGTGCGACGAATGTTAGTGGTTTACAAAGATCCCAAGATATCCCCTGACTGAACTGATTCACATGGTTAGCCCCTAGCCTTTCATGGTTTGGGAAATATATCTGATTGGAGAACTTCCTATGGTAAGGGGTGGAGCTAAGTACGCTATAGTGGCAGTTGACTACTTTACTAAGTGGGTCGAAGCCGAACCACTTACTAAGGCATCAATGGCCAAGGCAATAAATTTTTTGTTCGGAAATGTGATATGAAGGTACAAAGTCCCCCTTCAAATTATCTCGGACAATGGATTGTAGTCCATCAACAAGGAGTTTGCTGATTTCTGCAAATAACATAGGATAAAGAAAAGTTTCTCCATGGTAACATACCTAGTGGCAAATGGACAGGTGGAAGTGATCAACAAAGATCTAAAGACCCATATAAAGAAGCGGTTGGAAAAAGCGAAAGGAGTATGGGTGGACGAGCTTCCCCTGGCATTGTGAGCTTATTACACTTCTTTCAAGATAGCAACGAGGCATACTCCTTTCTCATTGGCTTATGGGTCCGAGGAAATGTTACCAATAGAAACAATAATGTAGAATAAATTAGTTTATGATTTTTATTTAATGATAAGAAACATATATATATATATATATAATAAATGTGTTTGATATAGTACTATTGAAATATCATAAAATGAAATAAACAAATCAAAATTTCATTCAACAAATATTTTATTTCAATATTGTTCCAATAGTACACATGATTACAACAAGAGCTTTCACAACATTTTAAATACAATATTCACATACAATACATTTTAGTACTCTCTCATACAACATCTTTTCAAATACAATGGTTATCTTCTTGCTCCAATTGTTTTTCTCTAGTCATATGCTTTACCTATCAAATAACAATGTAGTAAAAAGGAAAATGAAACAAATTAAAATTGCAAAAATATGAATATATTTGAACTCGACATTGCTTCAGTTTATTGGTTTTGTTCTTTTCATATTTTGAAATACGCATAAAAAATAACGAATATGGAAATGTACAACAGTTATATACAATGACTAGTACAACATGTTCGTGAGGAATAAAAATTGAAAATCAAGCCAATAATAAGCACGAGCAACGTACAATGTGCACAATGTATCACCTTACATGCTCTAAGGCCGAGCAAGTTAAAATAAACAAGCACATTAAAAAGGATATGCATTTGCACATGTGCACACATTAAACTTGCATACATGCACAAAACACATTTTTACTAGCACTTTGAGAACATACATGTCAGGTCAGTGCATTAGTGGGCAGGTCAAAACAAGAAAGTGCAAGGTCAAGCCTAAAGGCTCAACACAGTGCATTAGTGTACAGATCAAAATAAGCAAGAGTAAGGTCAAGCTCAAAGGCTCAATATAGTGCTTAGGGGAGAAACATCAAAAGTGCACAAGCATGAAAGACCCAACACAAGAAAATACAAGCCATAATGTGCAAAGTAATGCACAAGGTCAGGTGCAAACAAAAAGACGCAACATGTACACTACGAGGCCGAGCTAAGGTAGAAAGCCATGCACCAGAAATCAAAAAACAAGGCAGCCAACAAATTCAAGTACAATGCACAGGCCAGCACAACCAGGTCAAGCTAACAAGCTAAACAACAACTTGCACAATGTTGGAAGATCAACAGCAAAAGCAAAAGCACAAATGCAAGCACCCAAAAGAAAACCGCTACAATGTGCAAACTGATGCAAGAATGCACAAGGGGAAGCTCAAACAAGTAGAACAACAAACACATGCGAGCCAGACCAGGCAACATGAATCAGGCCAGGCACACAAAGACATGCACACACAATAGCAAGCTCAACTGAGTACAAGTACACATACAGGTCGAACAAGTACACAGCGTCAACAGCAATGCAAGGCATAAAGACATACATACACATACACAACAATAAGCTCAGTAGGGTATAAGTGCACAAACAGTCATAATATGAAGATGCAACATGGTGAACAATAACAGCTCAACACAATGCACAACCTGGCCCAGCTACCAAGTCAAACAATATCACATAAGGCAATATTCGACATAGCAACAAGTGCAAGTGCATAAACCTTCTGTACACGCATGAGGACAGCAAGAAACATGGGTAAACAAGTTCAAGTGCAAGATGCCACAATAGCAATGCATATGCACAGGAAACATACTTCAAGTTCAAACTCAATTCATTAGAAAACATTCATGAACAATTTCAAAGTCAGACACGATTGGGGGTGTATGCACAGAACGGCCAGCAATAGCAAATATAAGAAAAAATTCACATATTGAACAATTTAGCCGAAATCAAAAAATATATCAGAGATGAACAAGTCAATAATCTCAAAACCAAAAGGTCAAATGAATCATATTAAAAGCATCAACCAAAGCTAAAAAATTCAAAACAAAAAATTATGAAATATATGGAATCAGTGAGGATTATTTTCAAATCCTACTCTATAAATACCCATTTCACCATCGGCAATTTTGGAGGGCCGAGGTCAAAACAAATAAAGCAAAAAATCAGAAATCATACCAAAGTATTAATCGAAGAATACTCGAGCATTGAAGCAGCAGAGCTTGTGAATTACCAAGGCATCGAATAAATCAATCGATACAGAGATAAAGGCGAACGATCATATATGGAAGACAAAATCAATTGCGAAACCCTAATTAGAGAACGAAGAAGCAAAAGGAAGCGGGCTTGAACAAGGAAAATAAGAGAACCAATTGAGACTGCATCCTTGTTTTAAAATTGGGCCAAACTCGTTTATAATAAATTAAATTAGGGTTTATTTTATTTTATTTAGTTGTAACTTTCTTTTAAACTTTAAAACTATAGTTTGCAACTAAGATTGAACTACGGGGCATAGTTTGGGAAATTCTCAACTTGGGGATAGAGTTGAGGCAGGGTTTATAGCTTAGGGTTAGAATAATCTGGTAAGCGATAGTCGCAAGTTTACAAGGTTTTTAAGTGGTCGATTGTTTAATTTTATTAGAAATCTTGGGGCAACATTGAGCAAGTATTGTCGAAGCTGGGTAAATTTGTGTGTTGCTTTTATTTTTGCATTTACTCTGTGTTGCAATTATTTTTATTCTTGTTAATTCATTATAAACCCTATTCACTCCTTAGGGTTAATTCGATCATATAAGTAGTATCAGAGATAGTAGTCAAAATCACTTTTTTAACTATGGCTAGTTTTGATAATGCTTTCTATGAAGGACAGTCTATTACTAGGCCACTCATGTTTAAAGGTATTGATTATTCGTATTGGAAAACTTGGATGAATGTTTTCTAGATACTACCGATGCGTGAGATATGGTTGAAACTGATTATAGTTTGCCTATGGTAAACATTGATGGTCATGAAGTTACTAAGCCAAAAGATATGTGGGATGCAAGTGAGCTTAGTTTATATCAATGAAATGCTAAAGCTACAAATTCTATTATTTGTGCTTTAGATAAAATTGAATACAATCGTGTTTCTAACTGTGTGACTGCGCAGGGAATTTGACATACACTTAAGGTGACTCGTGAAGGTACATCATAGGTCAAGGAATCTCATCTAGCCATGCACAACAATGAATACAAGAATTTCGTAGCGATGAAAGATGCAAATATAAAATAGATGTATGGATAATTTTCAAATATTGTGTTGAAATGCAAAACGCTAGGAGAAACTTACACGAAACTAAAGATGGTCTGAAAAATTCAAAGAATCATCCCGAGAAGTTTTGAAGTGAAAGTGACTACAATTAAAGAATCCAAAGACTTGAAACAGCTTAAATTAGGGTTACTAATAGGAAATCTCATCACTTATGAGATGGAACTGAAATTTAGAGTAGAATATGAAAGCGATGATTTGAATAAGAAATCTATTATCTTAAAAAATTCAACCAATAATGAGGAAGAAGATGATGTTGTAGCTAAGCTAGCACTATTGATGAAGCAATTCAAAAAGTGGGCCCAGAGCAATAAACCAACGAACAAAAACCAAAATTGTCAAAGTATTGGATGATTATGAGGAAGAAATCATACGTCATAGATGTAAGAAGCCAGTCACTTCAAACCGAACTATCCACTGAATCCACTCGATAATGCAAAGAATAAGAGAAGGAGTTTTGCTGCTACTTGGGATGTGAGTGAAGTAGACGAGGAGAATACAGATAATGAGAAAGAAGAAGCAAATTTATGCCTAATGGTAGAATCAAGTGATAGTAACGAGGAACAAAATGAGGTAGCTCACTTATCCTATGATGATTTGCTCCTGGTATATCACAAGTTAAACTCAAATATTGATAGACTTTAACAATGATATAATAAACCAGAATCTGAGAAAAACAGTCTACCTGAGTTAAATAATGAGTTAGAGGTGACGATTCAAAATATTAGAAAATTTAACTTAGAATGCGAGATGTGTCAGTCTCTTGGAGGAGAATTTAATAAGTCTAAGTCTAAAGTGAAACTCTCGAAAATGAAATTTTGACTTTGAAAAACATAGGTGAAACAAAAAAAGAAATTCCATTAAAAGATGCTCCTCACTTTTGAATGAAAACAATGCTCTTAGATCTAAGGTTCAACAACTTGAATTGACAATACGAAAATTTTCTAAGGGAGAAAAATCACCGAATATGTTGTTAGGAAGTCAGACTATCACCAAAAATGGAAAAAGGTCTTGGATATGATAAAGTTGAACAAGCAAAGAGAAAGAATTTTGATGATATCAAATTTCAAAAGGAATTTTCAAAGTTTTTAAGTTGTGGAAAAATTGGGCATAAACAAAATAAATGTTGGAATATAAATAAACACAAAACTGTTAAACAAATTTGGGTTCCAAAGGGAAATAATGTAATTTACTTAAATTTAAACGAGTATGGGTTCCCAAAAGTACAATTGTAAATAGTAACGGGTTGCTATATAAACAAATTTGGGTACCAATGGTTACAAATGAAAATAAGAATGGTTTAACATTCTTTTTTAGGCCACTCGCTTCTTCTAACATTTAGGTACAGAAACAGGCTAAAGAACAACTATGATAGATGTAGACTTTGAGCTGTTATATATATCATTGATGAGCAATAATTCCAATGTTCCTAAGCCTAGAAAAGTGAAGAGGAGATCTACATGGTGAACAAGAATAAGACCTCAAAGGTAAGTAAAGGTATGATCTCTAAACCTTATTTCCTTTTCTAGTTGTTAGTTCTATTTTTGATGACACAACTGTAGTATAATTGCCATATCTTGAGCTCCTTAACTCCGATTTGCAAAATTCTAGATATTCTGAAAAATAAATAGAATATTATGTAAGTTTTGTATTGTGTTTTTCCGAAATTTGAACTTAAACCATTGAAAAATTACAAATCATTAAGTATATTGTTTGAAAATTGTTTTAGAACTTCGTAACACACCTGTAGTAAATCAATCATAACTTGAACATCAATACCATAAATTTTGAAATTCTTGATGTAAGAAAGCTAACCAATTACACAACTTTACTATTTTGAATATTTGCAGATTCATTTTGTAAAGTCTTGTAAAATAGTAATCATGTCTGGACATTACTTGAAAAGTATTTTTGATTTATGCAAACAAGTTGTAGTATTTCATATATAACCTTTGTTCGATTCATCATTTTGACTTGAAACCAATTTTTATGATTAGCAATATTGAATTCTGAATTTTCCAAGTTTAGTGCTAAACCAAATCACGGAATTAAATTTTTCAAATAGTAATGGTTTGACTTTTCAACATAACAATGGACAATTGTCTATATACGATGAAAACTCTCATTACCTTTATTGACGACTAACAAAGCACTAGTTAGAGAAATTTTAGCTATGTGTGTCTTTGTTTGATATAATGACTTTGCCTTCGTTTAATGAAATTGGCTTTGTTGAAAATTTTTGAATTTTTTTGAATCAATTCGAGAGATATTGTAGAGTATATAGTCGAATTATTTAATAATATACCATTTATGTCACCTTGGGTAAGAAGAGTATAAGTAGTATTTTGACATCACTTCATCATATTTGCATTTCAACTAATTTTAAAACCAGCAGACATTTTTTTCAAAACCCCTTGTAGAAAATAGATTTTAACAACTTCAGTTGGATTTAGAAATTTGACAAATAACTCAGATTTTTACTTTGATTTTCTTTAATAAAAATACTCTTTTTAAATTTAGTAAGGAATTTACTCTAGAAATGACGGTTGTTGACTGCTTGAACCTTTTGAAATTTATCAAAAATTATTAATAGTGATTGATAATGTGATAGGTAGTGATTAAATTATACTTTATATCTAGAGGAAGTATATGTTAAAAAATTCTTAAAAATTGAACAAATTTTATAATATTCTCAAAATTAATACATATTCTATGATCATTTCTATCACTATCATCCTTCTTGCAATCCATACATCAAAATTTAATATAATGTGTAAAAGTTAGTATTTCGAAAAATAAGGAATTATATTTTAGTGTAATTTATATAATTCTATCCCCAAGTATTCACTTTTATTTAAAAGTCCTCACGGTTAATCATGAGTGAATAACTTTAATCTTAGATATGTGCTTCCATTCTCATTTAAAAGTCCTTACGGTTATGCATGGATGAAACACTTATGCAAGAGAGAGATAAATATTCAAGTAGTTTCAAACCTCATTTAAAGGTCCTAATGGTTATGCATGGTTAGAAAATGCTTGACATTTCTAAGCAACTACTAACCTCATTTAAAGGTCCTAAAGGTTACATGGTTAGAAAGTGCTTAACATTCTTTTGTATAAATTTTCAAATT
Organism: Allium fistulosum; assembly: GCA_030737815.1. NCBI lineage: Eukaryota > Viridiplantae > Streptophyta > Magnoliopsida > Asparagales > Amaryllidaceae > Allium > Allium fistulosum. The sequence continues at coordinate 821,440,289 of CM060908.1, read as the reverse complement.
TTTCCCTTTATTAAAAATACCACACTACTGTCACTATATAAAATTCCCCTAAACATAACATAATTATCACTCTAAAGTGGAATTTGTGTCTAATTAGTATAATATTATGATTTTTTTATTGAATGAGATCTTCAATATATACTTATCTCTATATGGTTTATAGTTCGACCAAAATTCATCACTATATCAGTTATTATTATTATTTTGTTGATAACAAATGGGGGAAAGAGGTTAAGATTTTGGTGGATGAGTAATAACCTTACTGATATTCCAGAGTTGGTTTAATTTTTCAACAAGATTTTTAGATTTTGAAATTATTTTTTAACATCATTTTTTCTTTGGCATTTAGGACTTTTTTAATTGCATGCATCTGCATAGGGGGAGGCTAGTTGTAAGGGGAGTCCGTAAATAGGGGGAACTTGAACACGACATATCAACTACATTTCTTTGATGCAAAATCTTAATATATGTCTGTTATCATTAAAAAGGAAACACTGTAGAATATAATAGTTTATGATTTTTTTTGATGATACACTACTAGAATTTTGTTTATAGACATCGCATCTTTTACATCAAGTAGAAAAACGCATGATGTTAAAAATCAACCTAACATCGTGATTTTTATTATCGATGTTGTATAAAACACAGACATCACATTGATTTTCAAGACGATGTTAAAAATCATTTTATTATCTTTATAACATCGTTCTTTTACATTAAATTTCAGGGCGATGTTAAAATGTAAATTCCAAATTTGTAAAAAAGCATAGAAAAACTAAGTGTAAGTATTTGGATAGAAAACGCAGAATACACCAAAATTGAACTCCCTTCGAAAAACTAACCCGCTCTCCAAACCTACATAAATTAACCCAACCACACTCGACCAGTTTCCAAATCTCCTCCCCTCATGTCCAGTTGAGTTCAATATCCTGTTCACCCTCAGCTTTGTCGTATCCATCGATTCTCCGAATCTGATGCCGTGGTAGAATTCGAGGGCAGCGCCGCCTCTGGTACAATTGTTTATTTAGGGAGCATTAATGTTTTGGGGGCACTGCACTATGACATAGGTTCATTTTAGGGGAAGTTCGTTTTAACACGTTTTTCCTTTTTTATGTAAATTGGTCTTTTTTCTCACAATTACTATTCACAATCCGCATCATTAAGAACCCTCCAACTAGCTTTAGTCACGTCATCCAAAAATCACACAGCTCCCTCTAAAGAATTTTCCCACAAATCACCTAGCTCCTTCCAAAATTATTTCACTTCCTCTGAATCGTCCCTTGATTTGTCCTTAACTTTTATTCAACATAGAAATATAATGTCTACCTCCTCAAAATATTCACCATCTCCCAAAATCAAAATTCAGCATTTTCAAAATTTTCGCCCAAAAGAAAAACCGTCATCCCAAAAATGAAATTAGAAAAATCGCTGCCAAAAGTAATCTCGAGCTTAAGTTTACGATGTTCGAGTTTGTGCTACTGCCGACCTAAAGTCGTCAACAAAATGGAAGTCCAGTGAGGGGTTTAATGTCCGATTTAGTCGATTTTAGTCGATTGCTCGACTCAACTGATTCAATGTTCGGGTGAGTGTAGTTGGTGAAGTGACGTTTGGCTGTTCGATGATTGATTTATTAGAGGTAGGGTTCTTGATTTTGTGATTCGTAATTGGTTAATTTGAGGTGTTTGATTTGGGTAAGGACGATTTAGGGACTGCGGTTGGTGGTGTGGAAAGTTGGAGATGGTGAAGCGTTTTCAGGCGGTGGAGTTACCGTTTGGAATGGTGTAGCGGGGTGGAACTACGGTAGTGGATGTGGTTTTATTGTTATGGGTTACGATAGTGGAGGGCTTGCGGGCAGAGTTGTGGGAGGAGGAAATTTTTGTAGAATTTGTGGTGTTTGGGTTATTGGGTGGTCTAGGAAGGTGATGGGTTGAACAAAGGAGTTTTGTAGGTTGCTTTGGTTGAGGTTGATGATATGAGAGGCTACTGTTGTAGTATTCAAGGTGATTGAGGGGATTTGAGATTGATTTGAGATTTAGTGAAGTAGTGGTGCAGTTTTGAGAAGGAAGGTGGATTGTTTGTTTGGATTCTATTGAGGAGATGGAAGTGATGTTATTAATAGTGGATGAGGGTGATTGGTGAATTTGTTCTGAGGAGATGGTGACTGGTTGTTCAAACTTGGTTTTGGTGAAGTATACGAGGAATTGTTACTGTTTTGGACAGTGAATTACTGGATGTTTTAGGCAGTTTTGGTGATTGGGTGGTAGGTGATGGTGTATGTTTTGCTGAGTGACTAAGATGGTCGGGATGGTAAAGTGCTGTAGTTTCAGGTAGGAGGCTGTGTTTGCAGAGGAAGTGTTAATTCACTGTGATGGAGGAGTGGGTGTCGGTGTTGATATGCAGTTAGGTGCGGGTTTGCTTGGTGGTTGGAGTTATGTACATGTCTCGAGTATGAATGAGCATGTGTTGGTGTTGTAGTATATATTGTAGACACGAATGGGTGGAGTGTCTGTAAGCTAGAAGGAGTCATATGCAAACATTGTGTGGCTTGTGTGTATATAGTAGCGATCATTAGGTGTTTGTGGAAATGGTTGTGAAGGCATGGTATGTGTAGAAATGAAATTGGGTACATGCACCATTTCAAGTACATGATGTGCTGCTATGGGGACGTGAACTAATCACATGATGTGCTGCTATGGAGTGTTTGATGTTCAGAAAGTGGGCAAAGTGTGTGTGTTTGATTTTTATGAATATGAGGTGTAGTCTATGAGTATGAATGGTTAACATTATGTATTATGTATTAAATTTTCACTATGAAATATTATGTCTTTATACTATTGTTTGTTGTATATATAACTGTCTTTAACATTATTGAGTATTATATAATGTGCTTAAAACAAACTAACATCACAAATTACAACTATAAAATTGATTACAATTATAACAAACTGATGTATATGATATTCGATAGCATCGTGTATGGTAGAATAAGCGATGTGTAGCTAAACCAATTTACATCGCTAAAAGTTGAAAACCAATTTTGGATGTACGTATAGACATCGACTATAAACCGATGTCTAAACTTTGGCTATTTTTAACATCACCCACTAACACATCGGTACATTTTTTCATAGACATCGATCTTGGCCCGATGTCCATGAAAAAAATTCTAGTAGTGATAATAAACATACACGAACATATTTATATTAAATGTGTTTGATATAACACTTTTATAATATCACAGAATGAAATAAATAGATCAAAATTTTATTTCAACAAATATTTTATTTCAATACAATTCCAATAACACATGCGATTACAACAAGAGCTTTCACAAAAATTTAAATACAATACTTGTATACAATACGTTTTTTTACTCTCTCATACATAGCATCTTTTCAAATACAATATATTTTACACTGTAACTTCTACTCGAATACAATGGTTATCTTCTTGCTCCAATTATTTTTCTCCAATCATCCGCTTTGCCTATCAAATAACAATGCAGCAAAAAAGAAAAGGAAACAAATTGAAACTGCAAAATATGAATATACTTAAACTCAACATTGCCTCAGTTTATTGCTTTTGCTCTTTTTATATTTTGAAATAGGCACCAAAAATAACAAACAAGGACTAGTACAATAGGCATATACAAGGACCAATACAACATGTTCATATGGAATAAAAATTTAAAATCAAGTCAATAATATGCACACATGCACATAATACATTTGTACTAGCACTTTGAAAACATACATGTCAGGTCAGTGGATTAGTGGGTAGGTCAAAACAAGCAAGTGCAAGGTCAAGCCCAAAGGTTCAACACAGTGCATTAGTGTACATATCAAAACAAGCAAGTGCAAGGTCAAGCTCAAAGGCTCAACATAGTGTTTATGGGAGAAACTTCAGAAGTGCACAAGCATGAAAGACTATGCATAAGCAAATACAAGCCACAACATGCAGAGTAATGCACAAGGTCAAGTACAAACAAAAAAATGCAACATGTACACTACAATGCTGAGCTAAGGCAAAAAGTCATCCACCAAAAACCAGAAAAATAAGACAACTCACAAATTCAAGTATAATGCATAGGTCAGCACAACCAGGTCGAGCTAATAAGCCAAACAACAACTTGCATAAGGTTGGAAGATCAACAACAAAACTAAAAGCACAAATGCAAGTACCTAAAAGAAAATTGATGCCGTGTGCAAACTGATACAAGAATACACAAGGTAAAGCTCAAACAGGCACAACAACAAACACACACAAAAGCCAGACCAAACAAGATGAATCAGGTCAGGCACACAAAGACATGCACGCACAACAGCAAGCTCAAAAGGGTAAAAGTGCATATACAGGTCGAATAAGTACACAGGGTTAGCAGCACTACTATGCATGAATACATGCACACACACAACAGCAAGCTCAACAGAGTAAAAGTGCATAAACAGTTAGAATGTGAAGATGCAACATGGTGAACAATAGCAGCTCAACACGGTGCATAACCAAGCCAAGCTACCAAGTCAAACAACAGCACATAAGGCAATATTCGACACAACAACAAGTGCAAGTGCATAAACCTGTTGTACACACAAGAGGACAACAAGAAACATGGGTAAACAAGTTCAAGTGCAAGATGCCACAATAGCAATGCATATGAACATGAAACAAACTTCAAATTCAAACTCAGTTCATCAAAAAATATGCACGGATAATTTCAAAGTTAGACACAATTGGAGGTGTATGCACAAAATGGCCAACAACAGCAAATATAAGAAAAAAATTACATGTTGAACAATTCTGCCGAAATCAAAATATATATCAGAGATGAACGAGTCAATAATCTCAATACCAAAAGATCAAAGGAATCAATAGCCAAGACTAAAAGCATGAATCAAAGTTGAAAATTTTAAAACAAACAAATCACAAAATATATGGAACTAAGAGGATTATTTTTTGAATCCCACTCTATAAATACATACTTCATCATCGGAGAATACTCGACCATTGAAGCAGTGGAGCTTGTGAATCACCAAGGCATCGAATAAATTGATCGATAAAGAGATAAAGGCAAACAATCATATATGGAAGACAAAATCGGCGGTGAAACCCTAACTAGAGAATGAATAAGCAAAAGGAAACGGGCTTGAACAAGGCAAACAAGAGAATCAATTAAAGTTCGCGTCCTTTTTTTAATTGGGCCGAACTGGTTTATAATAAATTAAATTAGGGTTTCTTTTGTTTTATTTAATTGTAATTTACTTTTAAACTTTAAAACTCTAGTTTGTGATTAGGATTGAACTACATGGCATAGTTTGGAAAATTCTCAACTCGAGGATAGAGTTGAGGCAGGATTTCCAGCTTAGGTTAGAACAATCAGGTAGGCGATAGTCGTAAGTGGTCAATTGTTTAATCTTAGTAGAAACCTTGGGGTAGCAGGCGAGTATTGCCAAAGCTGGGTAATTTGTGTGTTGCTTTTATTTCCACATTAATATGTGTTGGAATTATTATTATTCTTGTGAATTCATTATAAACTCTATTCAATCCCCTCCCCCTCTAGGGTTAATTTGACCCTACAAGTAGTACCATCACACAAGAGGATTCATTATGACCCAAGTGAGAATGAAGAGCTAGTAGTCATATCATTGGATTTAATTGATGAAAGATGTAAAGAAGCTTCCTTGAAGGCTGAGGCGCATAAATGAAGGATAGCCAATAAATACAATTCTAAGTTCAAACACTGCCCGCTCAAGGAAGGGGATTTGGTACTAAAGAGAATATTTCCAACATCGGGGCACTTGACCGAATATGGGAAAGACCGTATATTATTACAAAGACTTTGGAAGTGAACTTTCATCCTTAGCATGGTGGATGGAGCTATATTCAAAAAAGCCTAGAATGCATAGAATCTCTATCAATATTTTACTTAGCTTCTATTATTTTGCTAATTATGTTGCAATTATGTAAGTGAAATGACTATGAAGTGAATTTTAATTAAAGGTGCTTTCCTTAAAATCTTTTTATAGTAGGTAGTGAGTATGAAATGTAACTTTTACTATATCCTAAGCACATCGGATTAACATTGGCAATAAAAGAATGTCGCAAAGGCTCGATGAGTTGAACCCCCTATTTGGGGGCAAGCAATGTATCTGGAATAAAGGGCTTCTCCCTTAAAAATTCTTACCGGCAATGGCGGACCAGAGTGACCCTAACTTGGATTCCACCATTGACGGTCAACCCAAACTTCTTACCAGCAACGACGGACTAGAGTGACCTTAACCGTGTGTCCACCATTGACGATTGGCTCAAATTTCTTGTCAGCAATAAAGGACCATAGTGACCCTTACTGTATGTCCACCATTGACAATTGGCTTAAACTTCTTGTTGGTAATGGTGAACTAGAGTGACCCTTAACCGGTGTCTACCATTGATGATCGGTTAAAACTTCTTACCGGCAATGACGAACTAGAGTGGCCCTAACCGGGTGTCCACCACTGACAATCGGCTTAAGTTTCTTACCAGCAACGACGAACCAGAATGACCCTAATTTGGTGTTCACCATTGACGGTGGCTTCCGAACCTGTGGTTGGTTATGGAAAACCTGACTTAACGGTAGTCAGAACATGGATGCTGCCTAGTTGGTTCACTCTTGACGTTTGACCCTAAATCTCTATCAACAACGGATAGCTAATTGTGCTTGTAATAAAAAGCAATTATCGATTAAGCGATTTGGTATAATCAGTTAATACCGAAATTGCAGAGTGGGACTGTCAACGGGCTAACACTATATCAAACTCATTTAAAGTATACATGAAATAATATGTAATGGTAAATAAACAATAATGACGAAAGTACATTGAGGAGATCAAGGCGTGCGAGAATAATAAACATCCAGATCAAACTGTCAGGCACCAAACATTTACAATGCAGGTCTACAAGTATTAAAAAGTAATACGTACCCACCCTCACCAAAATATCAAAATTGGGTGAGCACGGATAACAAAATTTATTACAGAGAAAGGATATGTAATAGCATATTCCAATAAAAGAAGGGGTATACAATTGCTACCGTCGTTTGGATCTGGATTTGGAGTTGCTTTGCTTTCCATAAGGCTTTGACTGCCCTCGCTCTTCTTCCTTCTTTTCTTCTGTCGACTTAGTTGCATCAGCCTCATCAAGCTCCACTTGCTTTTTCTTTATCAACTTTAAGTCCTTCATCAATTCCAATTTGACTCTAGCGACCTCTTCTGTAATCCTGCCATAACGTTCTACCTTAGGACTTCCTCCCTACCAAAATCCTTAGTGGACTCAGTGGCGCCCAAAATCTCAACATCGGTAACATCCCTAAGTGTAGCAATCATCTCGTCTTGACCCTTATCAACTTTGGTGTCCAAAGAGCTAGGAGCATGATCCTCGATAATAGGGATTTCAAATTAATTACAGGTTTGGAAAGACCATCACAAGCATGTCACCTGCGTGGAAATGAGGAGGGCCGTCAATTACAGTTTTTTCCCAAATAGGCTCGAACATACTGACCAGTGGGCCCCAGGCTTTTAAATCTCCCCGAGATGGCCGAGATGAAAAATCCGAGATATCAACCAAAATCCGAGATTTGGCAGCCTATTTAGTTATAAGTGTTTTAAATATCGCTCGAGATAGCCGAGATATTTTCTCGAGATATTGGCCAAAATCCGAGATTTAAAACACTGCCAGTGGCCCATGGACTATAAAGAAGAATCCTACATCTTTTAGGACAAACTGAGCGTCTTCGTATGGCTGAGCATCGTCTAGAGGAGAGGGCATGTCCCGGTGTTGGCTCATGATTGATGCATCTAAAGAAATATGGAAATAGTAGAGGGACATCATGCATAGAGGCATAAATGACCTATTTTGAAGTTTGACCTTGAGTCGTTGCCCTTAAAGTCGATCCACCATTCATTTTCTATCCTCCTCCTCTTTTTGGGCCAGCTTAGCCTCAGCCAACTTAATATAATTGAGGTGAATGGCATTTCCCTCCTCTATCGTAAAGCAAGCGTTAACAGCTTCACGACTGAAGGGTAGTCCTCCCTGTTCGTTGGTAGTCTTGGGTTACTTGATTATGGATGGACACCATAACTTCTAAATAATCGTCCATCCATGCCAAGCTATTTTCTCTAAATATCCTGAAGTAAATTTCATCTAGGAGCTCCTCCACCCGTCAAGCTGGATGTACATTTCATCGCACTCTGTCCGTAACTTCTCAACTTCACGAGACTCAATAGCCTTCTCAATGATCATAGCTTCGAGTCATTCTCGAAGAGAGATCCTCTTAGCCTTCCATTACATTTCTTTCTTCTTTAACTCGGCAAGGCTGGGTTCCATTTTCCCAGCCACTGCTTGGAGTTCATCAAATCTTTTCATGAGTTTAGATTTAACACTCTTGTAATCCTCAAATAATTGACCAGCCTTAGCATGGTACTCATCTTTGGCAACCCCGATGTTTTGAGAGTGCTCCTTCTTTAGTTTTGCTAGCTCCTCAGCATGGGTGGCCTTTAGTTTCTCAATTTCCTCTGCTTACGACCTCTCCAATACACTTATGACCACCTAATGATCCTTACCTTTCTGACTACTTCCTCAACCCAAAAAAATTCAAGTTCATTTCTACATTTTTCTTGCCAATCTCTTCTCCTACCTTAACCACTTTGGAGTGAAATTCTTAAAGGTTTTTGTACCACTTAGGCTATCATTGAAAAGATCGATCATGCTAGAGAAAGAGAGAGGGGGAGCATTTGCAAGCAGGCAGGCCAGGAAGTCTCTTGGCTGGTAGGGCTGCTGGAATTCCTCGTAATTCAGATCGGTAGGATTAGTGAAAACGATTTCTTCTTCCATATTCTTCCCCTTATCCTTGCTTTTGGAGGTAGAGGCGATTACACCTCTCTTGTCCATCTTTTCTTATTGTATAGAGGCTTTCAAATCTAAGATAAGGAAAAGCTAAGTTATAAGGGACTTGGAAGAATGAACATGGGTCCGAGATCTCAATTTCCCGTCAGGAGAACGGGATCTTTTTCAAGAGTCGTCTTTACGGTCTTGGTCACCTTGGTCCCTAGCTGGGCAATAAGATACCAGCTCCCTTATCATAAGCTCCGTAGTCGATTTCCCCATATTCTAGCTTGGACCGAATGATTGAAGCAGCTTTCTTGATATATGTAGGGAAGCATCCGGCTTGAGCTGTTTAAAATTGGACTGTAGTTTTCCATTTTTCAAACTCATGCTCCCTGCAACAGTGTACAGATAATGAATTAGAATCAAATAAACATCCAAAAAGGAAGGCCAGAGAATGTGTCACTATAGCATAAAAAGAGAGACGTGTGCATCTGTGAAAATAGTTCATGACTTCTAAACGAACCCTTGAGGTCCTCATGTGTTGCCAAACGTCGTTGAATTTCTGTTATCAAGGTGGAGTCCCCATATTCAATTCCTAGCTCGAAATCTCATAGGTACTCGGACACCAAGATATCCCCTAGAATAAACTTTTTTGGCTCCTCAACCCTAAAAGTACAGTGTAGGTCCTGCTCTACATCCAAATTACTATCAAGGGAAATATGCCCGGAAGAGTAAGCTTCACTGCAATCCGAAGCTATGCTCTCGCTATCATGAGAATGAAGATTGGTATGTTCTACTGTTCTTGTGTGGATTCTATCATCATCCCATTCCCTTATAACTGTAAGCTGGCCGCCATCACGAGATTCGATCCTAAAGGAATCTAGCCATGGTTCTTCTATATCCATATGAACCATGGGATCGACTCCGGGCAGATATGAAATTAAATCAGCACCAGAGAGAGAGGGCTGAGAAGATGGCGCTTCGCTTGTCTCATAGGCTGTTGATTTTTCCCTTCTTTTAAGGTGCGGGTTTAGGAGTGGAAGTAGCCCTGCCTTTCCTGATCAAATGCCTAGCGAATAGCAGCCCACATTGTCTCAAATTATCATCTATGACTGGATGAGTAACCTTCCTGAGCTCCATAAGGACTCGCTGCAGTTTTCTCGGCATGTACTCCAAGTCGTCCCTCAATGCAGCTCTCACCAAACCCGAAGGAGTAGCCGAAAGAGGATAAAATTAGTGAGTAACACGAAGGTTTTTGGAAAAGGATAAATAAAGTAACTTACATCTAGAATGCCATTGATGGAAGCTCGAGGAATCCTCCCTGATGAAGAAATACTCTTTTTTAAACATGATGTACTTGGAATCACACTCGGTTCGGTGTTCCCTATGATTCACTCTATCTGGTTATAGGAATGAACCAAACAAGAATTCATGTTTAGTAGTTGCAACACTGAACCATAATTCTTATTCGGCAGTTCCACCACCAAATAGGGATTGTTGTTAGGTAGGTAACTCACCGAATAAGAATCCTTGTCCGATGCATGTTACTGCCGGGTAGGAAATTCTATTCGGTGGAATACACACCGAGCAAAACATCTTGTTCGGTATGAATTCGAGGACGAACAAGAAGAAGGGGAGCAAGACCGAACCAAGGAGATATATCAAGGAACTTGGCCAGAAAGATGTCTACATCTGCCTATCGAACCAACTGCTCGCGAAACGAGCCATTTCAGCTGAACCAAACATGTTATTTATGAAAGGAAATCTGAGCATATATGTATATTCTTGATCGTATCTTCTATATATGAAAATAATCGAACTGAACAAGTTATATGGGGAAACTGCCTGATTTATCGGAGTGGCCTTCCTACCTTTGCACTCCTATAAATATCCAAGTTTCAAGTAGCCATGGTGACAATTTTGGGAGCCTCTAGATTCTGTCGAACGGGAATAGCCGAAAAGAGCTAGTCCTCATGCGCAAAGGAGGAACCATCCTCATCACTAGACAAATCAGACCCTATAATATTGACATACTTATAAAATGTAGCGCAATCCAAGGATCAAAAACATCAGACCCCTCATCAAATACAAATGATCTATTCCAAGTATCATCCTTTAAAATCTCATCATTATGCTCTTCATATTTCCCACCAACTGAAAGCATAAGTGTGTCCTCTGAAATGTGGTAAAATAGTGATTAATGTTCACCTTCCATAGGAGAAACAAACTTGTAATATATGTCAGACATCGGGCAATAATGAAAATGTGTGAACTCATGGACCCAGACTTTCTCAGTTGAATTCCGAGAGATATTGTTAGAGATGGAGCTAGTGCTAATCGATGAGATTAGATTTGTATTATTGATAGAGAGTGCACACTTGGGAACTCAAACTTTCTTCGCTACATTGGGAAGCGGGATCATATGAGGAGGCTTAATTTCAAATTTTACAGCTTCAGGGATTGGCAATGGATTAGGTGAGTGCTTGCATTTTGCAATTAGATAATCAAAAGGTTTGCAGTTTGCACATATTAGTGGTTTCCATTTATATCCAATGTCAACTATAGCAACAAAACCAATCATTGGTTCAACCGAAAGAGAAGAAGGTAACAATTTATCAGGCTTGACCTCAATGAGGGCTCTAGCATAACCCAATCCGTCTCTCCTAACTATTGATTCATCTAGGCAAACCAAATCACCAATCAAATTCGATAACCAATGACACCAATAATGGACTAAAAGACTGATGGAATATTATTAAATTGAACCTTTGCTGTTATAAAATTAACCTGTTCACAAGAAGCATAAACCGAGGGGGACCATTTAGTAACAGTAAAGGGCTTCCCTATTATAATGACCATATCATCTTCAAGAATCCGAAGCCTGTCCTTTGGGCAAGTGAAATCAAAGTAGAACAAATGAATTGTCATACCACATAGTAATTTGCCAATATTTCTTTAAATGGGATTTCACAATGGAAAATGAAGGGTTATCGTTTAAGAAAAAACCCACTAGCTGATCATGCCAAAATAGAGTTCCTGCCTCAATCACCTTAGGAGAAGGAATATTAACCCCATTCACTACTTGTAAATCAAAATGCCATGGAATGAAATTACCTGCATTACATGGCTTGGAGGAGAATAACGATGACCGTGATTTAGGAAGTTCAGCAGAGGGACGTTAAGGCATATCAATAGGAGAGACCTTGACAGTGGATGAGACATGAGCATCTAAACAAAAAACGGAGGCCATACCATCCATAGAAACATTTACATGAGCAGTTGACTTAACTGGAGTTAGGGTAGCACTAACAAGATCAATGTTCGAGCACAAAGGCCTGACTTTTACAGATGAAACACCAACAACCGTAGGATCATCCATAGCCAAAGGGGCAGATTCCAATCCTATTGCTACTGGAGATAGTATAGCACTATCATTTTCAACGCTCAAGCAAAAAGACCCGACTGTATCAGTATCAACACCTTCTTCCGTTGGAATACCTTTTGGGGAAACCACAACATCCAAAACAGCTGCAGATTGTTCAACAAACGCTTGCAGATCACTAGAAGCAATCGCAATGGGCAAATCCTACGTCACCACTACAGTGGTAGCACCTGAAGGAGCAGCAAAAATTCACCCAGGTCTGGTTGCAGATACTTGTCGATCGATCAACAAAGCATAGCGAGATTTCGACTTCTAGTTTTTGTCCACTAGGAGAAAAGCGAAGCAAAAGGAAGGAGAGGTGGAGTAGAAGACCGACGAGCGAATGGATAGAAGAGAAGCAGACGATTGTGGAAGGGAAGTGGAAAGCTAGAGCTAGAACACAGAATCGCCTAATTCCAATTTAGGGTAGTCCGCCATTTTTTTAAATTGAATTAATTAAAATTAATTTATTAATATTTATATAGTTTATGAGTATATAATTATATACTCATGTGTATAACGTGCACGTGCAACATGGCACAGGTGTACATAGTTAAGTTTATACATATGTAGATGTTGGGATATACTACTATAAAATATCAATTCGAAAATATCATACGGAATTAACTAGGTCTATATTTACCTTTGAATTTTAAATCAATATCTATTCTGAATTGGTAAACAAGATTTAAAAATGATCTAAGATTCAAATTTCTAATATATAAAGTATCATTTTGAAATTATCATATCAAATTGACCAATTCTATATTTAACTTTGAATTTTAAATAACGTGTTTACATAAAATATTTAAATATTTAATATTATTAAATATTGTAAAAATATGCGTGTGTATGTATATATAATATATTTCAACCGAATTTTTTAATTGTCAGAACACTTTATTGAATATGTACTAAATTTAATTAAATAATAAAATAGTTAAAATTTTAAAATAAGTTTATTATGATGTAGTATATTAAAGCTATATTGAATTATATTTCAGCTAAATAAAAATTAATCAATATTTTTTTCCAAAAGCCAAAAGAAAATTAATAAATATTAATATACGTATATATATACTGTTTAAACTTTAATGGAAGTATAAATGAATATATCTACAAACAAATTGTCAAATAAATACGTACATATATATAATGTAATGAAATTATATATATATATAGCTATGACCAAATACATTTTATATGTATGTATGTTTGTATGTATGTATGTAATGACCCACAATGCTCTACATTTTAAGTTGACAATAAACCACACATGTCCAACCCAATTTGAACGAAAAAGTGGATAGTTAGGAGGGAAAGAAAATAAAGATAGAAACATAGTAGAAAATTGAATCTCACACGAATGGAATAACATATATTATTAATCACAAAATCATTTACAGCGCAAATTTTACATACATATATCTGAGTCTAACCTATATTTAGCCTGGACAGTTATAAATCTCTGTCCTTACAATTGCTGAAAAACAACAAAACAAATGCAGTGGAAAATAGAATACGTCCATACATTGATAAAGATCTCCAGCTCTCCTTTGGAAACTCTAAGCATCTTCAGCTAAAAATGAAGCCACTCAGATCTGACCCGAGTATTAAAAATATCCGGACCAAGCTTGGTAAACCAACATGAGAAAACTCAAATTTTAAAAGAAGGGTATCTTGTAAGACCACGCCGCACATAAATGCAGATGGGTTTTTACCTTAAGATAAACAAAACACTTCATACATAAAATCATTGGTATTATTTCTAATGACATTGCTTTGAAAACCCTTTTCAAATAAATGTATTAAAATATTACTGAAATGTTACATTATTAAATTCCAGATACTAGACTCTACAACCAAAACCGTGAAGGCGACATATTGGAAATAAATTCCAACATGATAGGGAACTAGTGGCCATTTCTCTGATAGGAAATTCATGCATTACAATTCTCGGTGACTATTCACTTATCTCAAGCAAGCCTTTATAACATTGTCATACTTCTATGGACAGCGTATTTCGATGGCTTTGCTCTTTCTCAGTCGAGCCTCCAATACCTACCCATAAGGCAGTACGTGCCCTTTCCTCAATAAAACCAATAGCCTGAAATATCCAATTGACGACATAGCATCCCATATCATTCCTGGGATGTGAGGCTCATGAGGTTGCGCTTTTATTTCCACAAAGCCACGCTTTGCTTTTTACAAAGCCACACTTTGCTCATTACAGGTTCCACTTTGAATGCCACTTAGCCGTTTCTAACAACACTTATTAATTTCCACAAAAGTACAACCTCTGAGCTTGTATGTCTCAAAGAAGGGTGTTGCATATAAGTGAGTTACCTCCTATACCACCAAACATATGTACGTTTGTAGAGATCAATGTACGTGGTTTTAGAAATGCAATATTAGACACTTATCCATACAAGGTGTCCATGAACAGGACAAACCGAAGGTATCTTCTATTACATCCTGTCGGGAATCACCCCTAGGATTTTTAGTGAGTAGTCCTTGCATCGAAGATTTTCATAACACAGCACTACTTCCACCATATATATATATATAATATGAAATCGCGGGGCTAGTGGCAAGCAGCCCTTCAATATGAAGATCTTTGTCTTCAAAATCATTATCTTCAACATGTATTCACTTCTGAACATATACATTGATTTGAAGTGATTTTCGGATAGGAATCACCCAAATCCGACTCCGGTTTCTCTGAACCAATCATTGATAAAAAGACGTCAAGTATATAGATGATTATCAAACATCACCCAATTAATTAATCTTTCTGTTAATTCAATTATCTTTTAGAGTTATATTCTTTTCAACTATTCCATTTGTCTTCTTAAGAGTATATGGAAACATTAGGCCTAATTTATCAAATTCTCTGGTTAATTAAACCCTTTTAATCTTCGAAAAATTTCCAAATCATTTTACCTTTTACTTAGGAAAACATTTCCAAATTACTTATTTACATCTTAACAAAGATTTCTTATTTTCAAATGATAACTTTTAATTGAGTTGAAACCATGTTATCTTAAGATGGTAAATTCAAAACCAGTTAATACCAAAAAAAATCTATAGAAATTATATCAGTTTTACTCAATGTTAACTTCCGTATTCAACCTCTACTATTCGTCGAATAATGGTTAAATCACTTTTTAAATTAACACGGATAGTATGGGTTCCCTCCTCAGAATTTAATACCAAGTATAAGAAGATTATTTCTATACAATCCAAGTTGTATGAAATTAAATTTGTAAATTTGAATCTTTTATACTTGTCTCATTTTTGACATTTCTACTGTATCTATTCCACGCCCAGGAAAGAGGCTAAGTGAGCCAGGGCACTAGTTGCTCCCAAACATCTCCTTAGTTTAAGCACCTCACATCCGGATCTCCCGAATAGAAAAATTCAGTCTACTCATTGGATTTTATAGTCAAGATTAAATCACTTATTTATAGCAGCTTTTCTTCTGATCATTTATTTAAACTCTTTTAAAATAATTATGAAACCTCCAAATCATCTTTAAAACACTTATTTATTAGAAAATATTTATAAAAGATCCGGGAAAGAATAATTAAGTTAAAATCGTGATTTGCAAAACTGACTAAAACTACTATGAAAAGTGCTACAAATAGTGTTTATAAAGCTTCTTTGATCTAAACAACTTTTCTATCATTTGGAAGTCTATTTATATAACTCAAACCCCATTTAAATTAATATATTTATATAATTTATTCCATATTTTTAAAGAATTAACAATATCCATTTTAAAGAATTTTTCTTTTTTGTTTCGGAACTGTCAAACCACGACTATTTTGGAAACTTGTTTTTCTCATATTTTAAAATCTACTAAATGAAATCTCGATCCTTTTCTTTTGTTTGAAAATCATAGTTATAAGAGTTTGGAAAATTCTTATTTTGAATAATTCCAAGCTATATTTCATTCTACACATTGATTTAACTTTTTCGGTGCGAAATCGCGAACTACCGTTACGTGACGCGCCTATTTTTGACTCCAAATTCATATCTTGCCAAAAAATTCCAAATTGAGTTTTAATGTTTATAAACCATTTTAAATCATTTAAACTAATATTTGCCATATTAAATCTCATACACACTTTTAAACCATTTCATAATACTATATTATTATAATATTCATTTTCAAAAGTTTTATGTATTCAAAAAATCACTAAGAGGCTAAATAAACTCCTTATACATATAAATATGGATTTATTTTTTATTAACTAATCATGGTGAATTACTTAACCGTTTCTATTATGATTTCTCATAATTTATTACAACCAAGTTATCAACCAATTTACAACCAAGCATATTAATTTATTTATTAAACATTTATATCATTAACTAAATTTAAAATTAACTTAAGAAAGTGTTCTCATCATTTTCAAATCCAAACTTACTACCTACATTTAAACAAATCAACACTTCTCTAAACCATTCTCTACTTCACCACATATCAATAAACAACTTCTCCTTCCTTTGTAAGTGTTTGGCCATCACCATCCTTCCTTCAAGACTCACAGCATCACCTTTCCTCCACCACCTTGGCTCATGGTTTTGACCTCGCATCACCCCCAAGCTCTCTGCCACAAGGCCCAAAACTTAACCTTGCACTTGACCTTGCCCTCTCCAATACCACCAAGTTCATGTCCATCTTTCCTCACACTCACTAGTCCATTGCCATAGGCCAACACTTAAATTGCTCACAGCCAAGCGAAAAAAATAAGAGAAGACAAGAAGCCATTGAAGAGGAGAAGAAAGGAAAGGAGGAGCTTAGGAATTGTGAATGAATAAGAGAGTGGTGGCTTGGTATTTATAGACAAAGTTTGCCTCTAAAATATCATGATATTTTATTAGCTTTCACATCAACTTTTCTACCTCCTTCTTCCATCACTTCGACCATCCTTGCTCACCTCCCATACCATCATTTCCATCACCTCCATGCCATCCATTCATATCCTTACATGTGATTTTGACTTTAGGTAAAAATATCGAGATATTTGTTATATGTATATGTATGTGCGTGTGTGTATGTGTATGTGTATGTTTGTGTGCATATATATGTGTGTGTGTGTGTGTGTGCGCGCGCGCGCGCATAAGTGTACATATAAGAAGAGAAGCCTTAACCTTTAAGTTCTTTCGCAAAATATCATGATATTTCATCATCTATCATTTCACCACTTACCATCACCTTCCCTCCATCATTTCCCTATGTTACCCCCTCCTCTATGTGCACTTCTATGTGCAAGTGTGTGTAAGCATGAAGAGATGGTTGCTTTTGACTTTTAGGATGCTTAAGTAGTAAGAAAATGAAAATATCTTAGATATTTTTGTAATATACATATATATATATATAAGTGTGTATATATATGTGTGTGTGTGTATGTGTGTTCATGTGTATGTTATATATGTGCACAAGGCATATAACAAGGTTGCGACAACTTTGAATAACTTTCGTTCGTTAAACCGTTGAAAATCGAAAAGCCGATTCCCGGTCATATTTTCACTTATTAATTGAATTACATATAAATGTAAACAAAATTTAAAAACTGATTCCTTATCATTATTAATTAATTAAAATGATCAAAATTGATTTATAAAATCATATAAACTAATATTGAACAATTGTTCACAAAAAGTGTTATTATATCGATAAAGTTTTATCAATTTTCTTTATATTTTCAAGTCAAATATATATCTTTATAAAACTATTATAGATGATTTATTGTCATTTTATAATAAACTAAAATGACTTATTATCATTTTAAAACAATTATTTGAATAATTATTAAATCCCAATTTAAATTAATTAATTAATTAATTATTAAATATGATGACATTACTAATGATGTCATAAATACATTTTATTTCCAAAAATAAAATAAATAATGTTATTTCATATTCTTGTTAAATGGATAATAAGTGTATGTATCTAGTTCCATGCGCGACTTCGGCGATTATAAAGTGGTTTATTGATAAAACGATTTTCAGCCATTTTATCGATATTCTTCCAAATTATATATTTCGTAGATACTTATTCAAAATAAGATTACCATATTGTTTAGTATTAAAAACATCATAGTCTATGTTCAAAAACTTATATTTGAATATTTTAAAAATAAATATAATCTATCAAATTGATAAATTTACGGGGCGTCACACACTTCCCTCCTTAAAAGAATTTTGCCCTCGAAATTACGAGCAAAACCCAAAGGTGTTTTCCCAAAATATTTAGTCTTAAACTTACGCCCGTACAATGTATATAGATCACCTGTACGCAATATCTGATTCGATCAACTATCTGAATCCACAAATTTACTTTCGAACTAGTATTGATCCCAAGATCCTCTAGTGCGGACTGCGATCAGGCTCTTGATCAAAAAAATTCGTTTCCCTTACATAGCCCTCAACTATGATAGAAAATTCAAGTACCTAATCATAAGCTCTCAATGTTCGCCGTCAAGAATCGAGTGGTAAATCCTCTTTCGGACTGGCATAAACACCTCAAAGTTCCATACTCGAATCGTAGATCAAAATCGTGCGATGAAATGATCTATGTATCGGATATGTACTTATTAACATTCAAAAATCTTAATGAAAACTTTTCATAAAACTTTATCTTTTAAAGATGCTTCTTTATATATAATCACTCTAAATATTTATTTCCAAATATTTTTCTTAAAAGAAAACATGTCATCCCAAAGGAATCATTTCAATTTAAAAGATAATTTACCTTTTATTTTCCAAAATTACAATCAACTTCTCTCATTATAATATTTTCCTTTTTAACCAACCTTGATATTAACATATAAATTAATAATTCAAAATTATCCTGTTAACTTAAGGAAAATTATATAAATCAAATAACTCCAAAATAATACCAAGGAACTGGGTACTACCAACAGTATCCTATATACCATTAACAAGAAGGGTAATACTTAAGAGAAGTGTTTACCATCTAAACATATCTCTTGCCCATTTTTAGTTACTTTCAAGCCACTCAAACTAGTTATCATTTGGGACTTTCTTACTTTTCAAATTTCTTATTTAAAATTTCTTTTCAAAAATCTGTTAGAGATTATTTTGTTTATAAAACCGTTTTTATAAAATCATCTTATATTAACTTACTACCTTAAAATTTCATAATTCTTTTCCAAAATACCCAAAATTTAGTTTCTCAAAATTTATATAACATATCTTTCATATCCATCTTTTTCAAAATTATTTTATTTGTGTAAAATACATTTTTATACTACATGCTTATTTTATTATCTTATACAAATTCATCAACCTTAACCCCATATTATTATCAAACATCTTATAGTCAAATTATGAAACTTAATTCTCAAAGTGTTTGTTTAATCAACAAATGACAATATTATCATTCCCTAAATCACAAATTAATACACTATAAATAACTAAACCAATTTTCGAAAGTTATTTCTTTATATATAAAATATGATCTTAGGTAAAATTATTTCATTATTTCAAAATTTTCTAAATCAGTTGTCGATTTGCCTTGTTTAAGTGTTTAGGAATCCTTATCGATAACAGTGATCAGGGGCGTCAACAAGGATCCATAAACCACTCAATAGATAAATCAACATAAAACATTTTTATATCAAATAACAAATATGCGCTCATATATATAATACTCTCAAACTCATTCTAGAGTGTTAATAACCCTATCTCTAATGAGTCACTCATTCTAGGGTATTACTAACCTTATTTATAATGAGATTTATCCCACCAAAGCCTAGGTGTTCACTCAACCTAAGTTTTGATACCAACTATAATGACCCATAATTCCGTACATTTTAAGTTGACAGTAAACCACACATGTCCAACCCAATTTGAACTAAAACGGCGGATAGTTAGGGGAAAAAGAAAATAAAGATAGAAATAGAGTAGAATACAGAATCTCATACTAATGTAATAACATATATTATTAATCACAAAATCTTTTACAGTGGAAGTTTTACATACATATATCAGAGTCTTACGGGTATTCAGCCTAAATAGTTATAAATCTCTATCCTTACAATTGCTAAAAAACAACAAAAAAATACAGTGGAAAATAGAATACGTCCATACGTTAATGAAGATCTCCAACTCTCCTCTAGAAACTCCAAGCATCTTCAGCTAAACCTGAAACCACTCGGATCTAACCCGAGTATTAAAAATACCCGGATCAGGATTAATAAACAAGTGTGAGAAAACTCAAATTTTAAATGTATAGATCAGATTGATGTAAATCAAATCTTTTGAAAAGAAGGGTATCTCTTAAGACCACACCGTATATAAATACGGATGGATTTTTACCTTACGATAACTTAAACACTTCATAAGTAAATTCATTGGTATTATTTCTAATGACATTGCTTAGAAAACTCTTTTCAAATAAATGTATTAAAATATCGTTGAAATTGTTACATTATTAAATTCCATCATACTAGGCTCTACAACCAAAACCATAAAGGTGGCATATTGGAATTAAATTCCAACATAATAGGGAACTAGTGGCCATTTCTCCAATAGGAAATCCACGCATAACAATTCTCGGTGACTATTCCTTTAACTCAAGCAAGCCTTCGTATCACATTGTCATACTATTATGGACAGCGTATTTCGGTGGCTTTGGTCTTTCTCAGTCGAGCCTTCAATACCTACCCATAAGGCAACAAATGCCTTTTCCTCAATAATACCGATAGCCCAAAATATCTAACTGACTACATAGTATCCCATATCATTCTTGGGATGTGAGGCTCATGAGGCTACGTTCTTCTTTCCACAAATCCATGCTTTGCTTTTTACAAAGCCATGCTTTGCTTTTTACAAAGCCATGCTTTGCTAATAACAGGTTCCACTTCGAATGCCACATTTCCATTTCTAACAACACTTATTGATTTCCACAAAAGTACAACCTCTGAGCTCGTATGTATCAGAAAAGGGTGTTAAGTATAGGAGAGTTACCTCCTACACCACCAATAGATGTACGTTTGTAGATATCAATGTACGTGGTTTTAGAAATGCAATGTCAATAGGAACAGGACAAACCGAAGGTACTCTCCTGTTACATCCCATTGGGATTCACCTCTAGGATTAGAAGCGAGTAGGCTTTGCATCGAAGATTTTCATAACAGAGCACTATTGCCACCACACACACACACATATATATATATATATAATATGAAATCGCAGGGCTAGTGGCAAGCAGGCCTTCATCATGAAGATCTCTATCTTCAAAATCTTTATCTTCAACATGCCTTCACTTTCGTACGTATACATTGGTTTCGAAGTGGTTTTCAGATAGGAATCACCCAAATCTGATCCCGATTTCTCCGAACCAATCATTGGTAAAAAGATGTCAAGTACATAGGTGATTATCAAACATCATCCAATTAATTAATCTTTCCATTCATTCAATTATCTTTTAGAGTTATATTCTTTTCAACTATTCCATTTATCTTATCAAGAGTATATGGAATCATTAAGCCTTATTTATCAAATTCTCTAGTTAATTAAACCTTTTTAATCTCGGAAAATTTTTCAAATCATTTTACCTTTTACTTAGGAAAACATTTCCAAATTATTTATTTAAATATTAACAAAGATATCTTATTTTCAAATCATAACTCTTAATTGAGTTGAAACCATGTTATCTTAAGATGGTAAATTCAAAAGCAGTTAATATTGAGAGAAAAAGAATCTATAGAAATTATATCGGTTTTACTCAATGTTAATTTTCGTTTTCAACCTTTACCATCCATCGACTAACGGTGAAATCACTTTTTAAATTCACACGGATAGTATGGGTTCCCTTCTTGGAGTTTAATACCAAGTATAAGAAGATTATTTCTATACAGTCCAAGCTGTATGAAATTAAATTTGTAAATTTGAATATTTTATACTTGTCTCGTTTCCGACATTTCGACCTTGTATATTCCTCGTCCAAGAAAGAGGCCAGGTGAACCAGGGCACTAGTTGCTCCTGAATATCTCCTTAGTTTAAGCACCTCACATCCAGATCTCACGAATAGAAAAATCTAGTCTACTCATTGGCTTTTAAAGTCAAGATTAAATCACTTATTTATAACAGCTTTTCTTCTTATCGTTTATTTAAAATAATTTAAAATAATTTTGGAACTTCCAAATCATCTTTAAAACACTTATTTATTTATTTGAAAACATTTATAAAAGATGCGGAAAAGAATAATTAAGTTAAAATTGTGATTTGCAAAAGTTACTAAAACTGCTATGAAATGTGCTGCAAATAGTGTTTTTAAAGCTTATTTGATCAAAACAACTTTTCTATCATTTGGAAGTCAAATTTTATAACTCATATACATTTTAAAACATTTTAATATATTTATAGAATTTATTCCATAATTTTAAAGAATTTAAAATATCCATTTTAAAGAATATTTCTTTTTGATTTCCGAACTGTCATACCGCGACTATTTTGGAAACCTGTTTTGCCCCATTTTAAAATGTACAAAATGAAATCTCGATCATTTTCTTTTGTTTGAAAAGCATAGTTAAAAGAGTTTGGAAAGTTCTTATTATGAATAATTTCGAGCTATATTTCATTCTATACATTTATTTAACTTTTTCGACGCAAAATCGCGAACTGCCGTTACGCGGCGCGCCTATTTTTGACTTCAAATTCATATCTTTTCAAAACTTTTCCAAATCGAGTTTTAATGTTTATAAACCATTTATAAAACATTTTAAATCATTTAAACAAATATTTGCCATATTAAATCTCATGTTCACTTTCAAACCATTTCATAATATTATATTATTCTAATATTCATTTTCAATCATTTTATATATTCAAAAATCACTAAGAGGCTAAATAAACTCCGTGTACATATAAATATGGATTTATTTTTCTCTAATTAACCATGGTTAATTACTTAATCATTTCTATTATGATTTCTCATAATTTATCACAACCACGTTATCAACCATATAATCATCCAAGTTATCAATCAATTTTCAACCAAGCATATTAATTTATTTATTAAACATTTATATCATTAACAAAATTTGAAATTAACTTAAGCAAGTGTTCTCACCATTTTCAAATCCAAACTTCTTACCAACATTCAAACGAATCAACACTTCTCTAAACCATTATCTACTTCACCACAACATCCACTAAACAACTTATTCTTTCTGTGTAAGTGCTCGGCCATCACCATCGTTGGTTCAAGTCTCACGGCATCACCTTCCCTCCACCACCTTGGCTCATGGCCTTGACCTCACATCACCCCAAGCTCTCGGCCACAAGGCCTAAAATCCACCTTGCTCTCGACCTTGCCCCCTCCAATACCACCAATGTCCATCCTTCCTCACACTCACTAGCCCATGGCCATAGGCCAACACTCCACCTCCAACACTTGAATTTCTCATGGCCAAGCCAAAAAAGAAGAGAAGATAAGAAGCCATTGAAGAGGAGAAGAAAAGAAAAGAAGATGCTTAGGAATTGTGAATGACTAAGAGAGTGGTGGCTTAGCAATTGTGAATGACTAAGAAGCTGCTAGGGTTTATAACAGCCTATATATAGACAAAGCTGAAACAACAATGGATGGAATAGATTGAATGGGTCGAAGCGATAACAAAGACCCGGAAAGCCCGTTTCATCCTCGAAACGAAAATAGGTTATCCCATATATCAAAATATAGGTTTTCAATATTTTTAAACTCAATGAAACTAGTTTCAAATCCCAATTCCATTGTATATAGAAGTTAGCTTTTAAAATCAAATTATATTCATTTAAATTCCTTTAATTGATTTCTACGCGTTTCGAGCTCGCATGATCAAACGATAAGTCCCGATCGCTACGAAACTTGAAATCCTATAATAATTCACTATTACGGATCTGATGAAACTGTTTTTGTCGAAATCCAAGAAAGTGCCCAAAAAGACAAATTTTCACGTTAATTAAATGAATTATCATTAAAAATCAATTTAATCACTTTTAAATTCAAATTTAAAAGTTTATGATTTCCATCATTCTTGATTAAACAGGAATTAATAATTTTTAAAATACAATTTTCCATGTTACTTTGAAGATTTAAATATTAAATTAATTTCAGCGTTAAATTACAACTATAATAAAATCCTAGTTTATTATAATTTATATTTCAATCAAATTCTTTTATTTTGATTTGCATTCTTATTAAATCAGTAGTTTCTTATGTAATTTATTAACTTAAGTTTCCATCTTATTATTCTCATACTCTACAGTTAACGTCTTTTACCATATTAACTGCAATATTTAATTACATTAAATTTCATTGATTTTCAACTAATTTCAAACGGATTAAATAACAAGATGATAATAAATCAATTGTTATACATTAATAATTCACATTTATTCACTTATTGTTTATAAACAAGGATTATAAATTTACGTACAAATAATTGACTTCACATTCTATACTAAAACCAATTAAACAAAAAAACATACAATTTCACCATTAGTACAACATTCAATTTATTCCTTATTTACAATTATAACCAAATTAACTTTTCCATTATTTCAATTGATTGAAATTACATTATAATAGTTGTCAATAACATTCAAACAATAATATTAAATTATATTAGAATCAAAATTTTCTATTTATAAGTCATAAATTTTGATTTCTTACAATACTAAATTCCAAAATCTTATTAAATCTAATAATTTTAATTATCAAAAAATACGGGTCATTATAATCTCCCTGAAATACCACACACCACTTAGTATACCCAAAAAGGGCACAGTAAAAGATGTGGTGCGTTATAGGTATAGCTAAAGCATCACAAAGACTAAGATTCACAAGACAAATAAATAAAAAAAGCGAAAACATTTAAAATACTTATCATTAAACTTTATTTCAAAATGAGTCAATAAAACATAACATGTCTCAAAATAACTAAAATTCATGTCTCCTGAAAATTACATCTTAGTCTTACATAATCAGAGTGCAAAAGTAACAATAATAATAATTATCATAACCCCTCTCACAAGTCCCAAGTCCATAAATGAAAAGGATGGAAACTAGAAGAATACATCTGAAATGAGAGAACTCCGGGAATAGATCTCCAAGCAACCTGAATCTACTCAACTATGATGTCCTATTGGGGAAAATTAGGGAAATAGTGGAGTGGGTCAGACTATAAGTCTGGTGAGTGAAAGTAATTACTAAGATTTCTAAGAAAGATAAAAATAACAGACTAAGCAATAGTTCTAGCTTGAAAGGAAAATACAGAAAAGACAAAATTCGGACAAAATACTATTTTTGATTCTGTTTGACTATTTACTTTGATTGTGATTGTTTGCACTTGTCTTAGATTAATACTTTGATTAGGCTGAAACCCCAATCCTATTTTAATTAGGCTGAAATCCTAATTCTACCCATTGATCGGCCTTTTATCTCTGTTGTGCCACTGTGAGCTGGTCCAATCATGTTGGTCCCACAGCAAAGGACGCCCGTTTAGCGCTTGGAACACAGTAGCGAATTATTTACCCTAATCAATGTCGCACACTCAGTCATCGCCGGTACATGCTAACTGTCGACCTCTCTTGTGACCTCTTACTTACCCTAATCAGCATAAGCGTGCCCAGCCTCACCTAATCTGTTGTGAGATCATCAGACCTAGACCTGAAAGGGAATGCTGCCCAGCCTCACCTAAGTGTTGTAAGACCATCATACCTAGACCTGAAAGGGAATGCTGCCGGTACTGGTACTAACAAAGAAATTCTACTTTGTGTCCCTTGCCCAAATCCCCATATTTGAGCCTCTATCTATTTGGCCTCTTAGTTACCCTAATCAACATAAGCGTGTCCTAGCCTCACCTAACTATTGTGAGACCATCAGTTCCTGACTAAAGGGGAATGCTGTTGGTACAGACTCTTCTTCTATGTTTGCTTATTAACTTAGTGTAAGTTTTTAAAATAAGCCTCTTCTGTTATTTCTGCTATATTTTCTTATTAACTTAATCTAAGTTTTAAAATAAACCTCTTCTGTTATTTCTACTATATTTTCTTATTAACTTAATCTAAGTTTTAAAATAATCCTCTTCTGTTATTTCTTTCTTTTTAATTATAATGTATGTGATATAACTTTTCTTTTGCTTATTAACTTAATCCAAGATCTAAGTCATAAAATAAGCCTCTTCTGTTGCTCTTCTATTTTCTCTTTTTTAGTTATAATCACTTGTTATAATTATGCTTGCAAATATCTTAAATTTGTCTATTTCAGTCTATCTCCATTTTATTAAAGTTCTTCTTATTTTACATCTGATTTCTGTAAATTTAGTGTTTTCTATTTTAATCCATATTTATGAATTATTCTCTTTTTAATATTTTATTCGCGTCAAAAAGGAATAAAAGAAACCAACATTTACAGGCCAAATTATAACTTAAAACAGATGTAAATAAATGTAAATAACTATAAATAATGGTAAATAACTGTAAATAAATGAATAAAATAGCTGAATAAAAATAGACTGAAAAGAAATTTTGAAATTTACTTAAATATAGACTATAAATAAGCTTATATAAAAACTGTCTCAAAATTGTAGAATAACTACAACTATTGAGAACCCTATTATTTAAATTACTTAAAAATCTAAAATAATTACAAAACACTCACCTATGATCCTTAGCTTTAGTCCTTGGTCTTCCTTGATCCACTCCTAGAGTGTAGAATATTTTTATCAGAAAGATTTCCTCCTTAGAAATGTTTTCTATTTAGGGTCCAGCCTCTGGCAATGAACCCAAATAGCAGAAAATCTGAATGAGAAAAACAGCTGGGCCTAGGGTTCTATTTATGGTCTCACTTAGGGATCTCAGACTGTTGGATTTGAAGATTAAATCTGGTGCAACCATGTCATAGGCTCACTAGGAACCGTCGGATGGGAGCACGAACGCACAGGTTGAAGAAAAATTGCAAAACACGTCATCGCTTGAACCTGGACAAACCTACGTCAAATAAAAGAGGCGGTTCGACCTATGTATGATGGTGGGTCGACCCTAAGGTCGACCTGACCCTATGGGGGTTGACCTATAGGTCGACCTAACGTAGAACATGGGTGACCTAGGCCTTGTAATTTATTATTTTTTCTTTCGTTTTGTTGATTTCTTGTTTATTTCGTATCTTCTTCATATTAGCTCGGATTTTGACAAATTATATATGGAAATTGACCAGAAAATTACCACGGTCACAATGGTGCAACTCCCGTGGCTCATTTCTAACAATTTCACAAACTTATTTTATTATTCAATCAATTCATTAATTAATTATTATATCTTAAATTTTGGGTTGTTACATTCTCCCCTCCTTAAAGGATTTCGTCCCCGAAATCTCCAAGGACAGAAGAATGAAATAAATATTTTCATCCAATTTCTACAACCATATATTCAACCATCGTCTATTGCATCCATTGTCCTTAAGCTTTCTAATGCAATTTATGGTATATGCAATAGTGTAGTGTCAATGTCCCTAACTAATGCAAAAGATTAGGTGGTCTACTGATTCAGTCGACCTCCTTTTTGTGCAATCATGTCTGTGCCATGTATCCAAATGAATGCAAATTCCCTAATGATAAATGATAGTTCTATATGCGTGCTACAATCATCATCCAGATGCAACAATCATATGATAATCATCCATTTATAGTAACCATAATAATAAAATAAAAATGCAAATGTACACACATCCATATGCATATGTTTTAGTGACCTAGTTAGGCCGATCCCTAAGAGATAATAGTGTCTGGTGTGTATATATGCGTCCATTAGCATCCATTAGCAAACACTTGCAACCACTAACGTCCAACATACATAACATGTTCTAGTAACATGTTTACATTCGGTACTACCATCCATAGGTTAAATCCTAAGATCTACCCTCCCAAAGGATACTAAAGGAAAGAACCTATTCAAAACTAAAGATGGAAATAGGAAATTCAAGACGTACCATCGAAAAGATGCGGATAAGAGGTACGTATTTTCTCCTCGGCCTCTCACGTAGCGTCCTTAATTCTGTCTCCCTACTGCACCTTAACCAAAATTACTTCCTTATTCCTAAGCTTCTTGGTCTCTCATCCAACGATCTTGGTAGGAATGCGACGAACCGATGCTTCTCCCTCCACTTCAACTTCCTCAAGTTGGCTAGGTTCTAATAACTCTGCTGAATCATGTAAGCACCTTCTCAAGTACAAAACATGAAAAACATCATGAACTCCCGCAAGCCTCTCTAATAGCTTTATCCGATACGCCATCTTCCCTACCCTTTCCACAATGGGGAACGGTCCTACGAATCTGGGAGCAAGTTTCCCACTTGATCCAGACTTCACTACCTTTCTTAGCGGAGACACCTTAATGAAAACCAAATCTCCTACCTCGAACTCAGTATCCCTTCTCCGCTTATCTGCATTGGATTTCTGTCTATCTTGGCCGTCCCCATTCTCCTTCTAATCAAATCAATCTTTTCCGAAGTCTCTCTAACCATGTCAGGACCCAGTAGCAATCTCTCTGTAGACTCCAAACAACACGACGGTGACTTGCACGGTCTTCCATAAAGAGCTTCAAAAGGTGTCATCCCAATGCTAGTCTGAAAACTATTATTATATACGAACTCCACTAAAGGAAGATGCTCCTCCCAAGTTCCTCCAAAATCAAGAATGCATATCCTTAACAAATCCTCAAGAACTCTATTAACTCTCTCTGTTTGGCCATCCATCTACGGGTGATAGGCTGTACTCAATCTAAGCTGCGTCCCAAAAGACTCTTGCAAGCTTCTCCAAAACTCGCTAGTAAAGATAGGGTCTCTATCGCTCACTAAAATAGAGGGAACTCCATGAAGTCGGACAATCTCACGAATGTATATATATGCCAAATAAGGTGATGTCCTCTTACTCTTGACCAGAATGAAGTGGGCGCTCTTAGTCAAATGATCTACAATCACCCAAATACTGGTATTCCTCTTCCTAGATCGGGGTAAACCATCTATAAAGTCCATCGAAACACTATCCCACTTTCATTCAGGTACATTCAATGGTTGAAGCAATCCGCCAAGTTTTTGCTGCTCCGCCTTAAATTTTTGGCACACAAGACACTTAGCTACAAAATCTGCCACATCCTTCTTCATGTCGCTCCAATAAAACACTCTCTTCATGCCCCTATACATCTTATCATCACCTGGATGAATAGTCATTCGAGAATGGTGTGCTTCTTCTAGAATTGCTCTCGTAAAATCACTAGTGCGGGGGACACAAAGTCTTCCATCTCTCCTTAGCCACCCTTTACTATCAATGGAATAGCTTTGGAGATGTCTAGAGACCTCTCCTCTGCTAATCCTATCCAAAATATCTATAAGCTCTGAATCCTCTTGCTGCCTTGAGCCAATCTGACCTATGAGGGTAGGCTTAACCTCAAATGCTGAAATCTTTGATAAACTTCCTATAATGACCAGCCAAACCTAGGAAGCTTCTAACTTCTATAGCGTTCTTGGGGGCCTTCCAATCGTGTACGGCTACAATCTTAGCGGAATCCACAGCTAAACCCTCTGTTGAGACTACATGCCCCAAGAAACGCACCTCCTTACGCCAAAAGTGACACTTCAAGAATTTTGCTTTCAACTGATGAACACAAAAGTGCGAAGAACCTTCTCAAGATGAATAGCATGCTCTTGCATACTCCTGGAAAACACCAGAATGTCGTCCACAAACACTACAACGAACTTATTTAGGACATCTCGAAAAACACGGCTTATCAAATCTACAAAATAGGCTGGGGCGTCGGTCAGCCCAAACGGCATAACCAACCACTCAAAGAGTCCATCGGTGCCCTAAATTCTGTCTTATTGATGCTATCGTCAGCGACACTAAGCTGATGAAATCCAGTGGCTAAGTCAAGTTGAGAAAATACTGAAGAGCCAATCAACTGATCGAAAAGATCATCTATCCTAGGAGGTGGGTAATAGTTCTTCTTTGTGAGCTTATTCAACTCTCTATAGTCTACGCAAAGTCGAAGGTAACCATCCACCATTGTAGCGAAGATAACTGGCGCTCTCCACTCAGATATGCTCCGTCTGATGAAGCCTTTCTCCAATAGCTCACCAATCTGCTTACTTAACTCCTTCCTCTCCCTAGGAGCCATATGTCTCACGGGCAACGCCACTGGCTTAGCATGGTCATTCAGATAGATTCTAAAGTCGATCTCTCTCTTAGGGGGTAGTCCCCTAACCTCTTCAAAAACATCTAAGAAATCTCTAACGGTTGGAACAGAATCTAACTCTCCTAGTGATGAATCAAAGGAATAAAGGAAGCTCAACATGACTGACCCCTGTGGGTCGCAAGAAACCTTGAGAGTCCTTCCGCTACATGTCTCTAGTCTGACGACTCTCCTCTCGTAGTCTAATATCGCACCATAAGTGGATAACCAGTCCATCCCAAAAATCATCCCATATCCTGAAATTCCCAGTACATAGGTGTCACAATCAAACTCTACGCTTAGTATAAAAATTTTCAAACCCCTAGAAATCATGGATAAATATGCCGATCCTCCTATGGGGTTTGAAACAACTATAGGGTCTACTACTAGAGAAATATCTAAGTGCAAACAATCAACCAAGGAACTATAAATGAAAGAATGCGATGCTCCGGAGTCAAAAAGAGTCTGAATAGGAAAATCCGAAATAGAGATCAAACCTTCTACAGAGACTTTCCTACCTTGATCTGATCCACTACTAGAAGGTGCTGCATCCAAAGCTTGTACTTGCACTGTAGGTGCGTCTGCTCTCTGCCCTGTCTTCTGAGGACAAGCCCTACTAAGGTGACCAGGCTGCCCACAGTTGTAACATCTCCCCTTCATCGTGTCCTTCTTACAGTCCTTTGTGAAATGCCCAACCAATCCACAATTTTGACATTTTTTGCCCTTCTTGATCTGCTTTGAGGTCCTCCTCCTTTCTCCTTGTCATTATCCCTCTTATTTTTTCACCACTGCTTCTTAGAGTTTTCTGAATTAGGAACCCCCTTAACCTCTTCTTTCTTAACAACATACATGAGAGCCATTTCCATAAGTGACTAATACGTCGCTCCCATAGGTACATGTGTTAATGCCAACCCTTGGAGGGGCTGGTTCAAACCCTTAGCAAACTTGATGGCCTTCTTATGCGGTGTATTAACAAGCTCCATTCAGAACTGCGAAAGCTTATTAGACTGATTTATATACTCCTTTACTGAAATACTCCCTTGCTTCAGAATAATGAACTTCTCTAACCCATGCTTTCCTCAGCTTGCGACAAGAACTTTCTCTCAAACCTTTCCCGAAATGCAAACCAACTAATGTCTGTACCTTCCATCTCTATGATCTCCCACCAGTAAGAAGCTTCTCCCTTTAGCTGTCAAGATGCAAGCTGAACTCTATGCCGGTCCTTTAATCCTAAAAGTCCAAATATCCGCTCCGTATTCCTCAACCAAGCTCGTGCCTCTACGAAATCCTCCATGCTAGAAAATGTTCTGCCTCCTAGATTAGCGAAGTCCTTACATAGCTTAGAAAAATTGGCTGCTGCAGGTGGATTAATGGGATCTCCACCCGCTGGTGCTGTATTGGGCGCTTGCCCTTGCACCTCTGGTGCCGTAGCTTAGTGGTATCTATGGAACCAGGCAGTGGTTTGGACACCCTCTGGAAGATTTGGGACGTCCGCTATTCTATGCAAAGAAAAGAAAATTTAGGCCCGAAAGAATCGAAAGAAGGTTGAATTGGACTTTGAGGTGATTTTTATAAAAACTCTCTTATAATTGAAAACTATTTCTATAATAAAAGTTTCTTTCTGAAAAATAATTTGAAAATATGTAACCTTTGAAAAATACTTTAGTTTTAAAATAAGTTTTTTGGAATCTTGTAACCTTAGGCTCTGATACCAAGTGAAACTCCTCACACCCCTTAGTATACCCAAAAAGGGCACACTAAAAGATGTGGTGTGTTATAGGTATAGCTAAAGCATCACATAGACTAAGATTCACAAGACAAATAAATAAAAACAGCGGAAACATTTAAAATACTTATCATTAAACTTCATTTCAAAATGAGTCAATAAAACATAACATGTCTCAAAATAAATAAAATTCATGTCTCATGAAAATTACATCTTAGTCTTACATAATCAGAGTGCAAAAGTAACAATAATAATAATTATCATAACCCCTCTTACAAGTGCCAAGTCCATAAATGAAAAGGATGGAAACTAGAAGAATACATCTGAAATGAGAGAACTCCGAGAATATATCTCCAAGCAACCTGAATCTACTCAACTCTGCTGGCCTATTGGGGGAAAAGGCGGAAATAGAGGAGTGGGTCAGACTATAAGTCTGGTGACTGAAAGTAATTACTAGCATTTCTAAGCAAGATAAAGGTAACAAACTAAGCAATAGTTCTAGCTTGAAAGGAAAATACAGAAAAGATTAAATTCAGATAAAATATTGTTTCTGATTTTGTTTGACTGTTTGCTTTGATTGTGATTGTTTGCACTTGTCTTAGATTATTGCTTTGATTAGGCTGAAACCCTAATCCTATTTTAATTAGGCTGAAATCCTAATTCTACCCATTGATCGGCCTTCTATCTCTATTGTGCCACTGTGAGCTGGTCCAATCTTGTTGGTCCCACAGCAAAAGACACATGTTTAGCGCTTGGAACGCAGTAGTGAATTATTTACCCTAATTAATGTCGCACGCTCGGTCATCGCCGATACACACTAACTGTCATCCCCTCTTGTGACCTCTTATTTACCCTAATCAGCATAAGCATGCCCAGCCTTACCTAATATGTTGTGAGACCATCAGACCTAGACCTAAAAGGGAATGTTGTCTGGCCAAACCTAAGTGTTGTGAGACCATCAGACCTTGACCTGAAAGGGAATGTTGTCAGTATTGGTCCTAACAAACAAATTCTAGTTTAGGCCCCTTGCCTAAATCCCTAGATTTGAGCCTCTATCTATTTGGCCTCTTACTTACCCTAATCAACATAAACATGTCCCGGCCTCACCTAACTATTGTGAGACCATCGGTTCCTGACTAAAAGGGAATGTTGTTGGTATGGCCCTTTTTCTATGTTTGCTTATTAACTTAGTGTAAGTTTTTTCTTATGTTATTTCTGCTATATTTGCTTATTAACGTAATCTAAGTTTTAAAATAAGCCTCTTCTGTTATTTCTTTCTTTTTAATTATAACCTATGTGATATAACTGTTCTTTTGCTTATTAACTTAATCCAAGATCTAAGTCATAAAATAAGCCTCTTTTGTTGCTCTTCTATTTTCTCTTTTTTAGTTATAATCACTTGTTATAATTATGCTTGCAAATATCTTAAATTTGCCTACTTCAGTCTATCTCCATTTTATTACAGTTTTTCTTATTTTACATCTGATTTCTGTAAATTTAGTGTTTTTCTATTTTAATTAATATTTATGAATTATTCTCTTTTTAATATTTTATTCGCGTCAAAAAGGAATAAAAAGAAACTAACATTTACATGCTAAATTCTAACTTAAAACAGATGTAAATAAATGTAAATAACTGTAAATGACGGTAAATAACTGTAAATAAATGAATAAAATAGCTAAATAAAAATAGACTGAAAAGAACTTCTGAAATTTACTAAAAAATAGACTGTAAATAAGCTTATATAAAAGCTGTCTCAAAATTGTAGAAAAACTACAACTATTGAGAACCCTATTATTTTAAATTACTTAAAAATCTAAAAAAATTACAAAACACTCATCTATGGTCCTTAGCTCTAGTCCTTGGTCTTTGTTGATCCACTCCTAGAGCGTAGAATATTTTTACTAGAAAGATTTCCTCCTTAGAAAAAATTTCTATTTAGGGTCTAGCCTTTGGCAATGAACCCAAATAGGAGAAAATATGAATGGGAAAAATAGCTAGGCCTGGGGTTCTATTTATAGCATCACTTAGGGATTTCAGACCGTTGGATTTGAATATTAAATCTGGTGCAACCACGTCATAGGCTCACTTGGAACCGTCGGATGGGAGCACGAACGCACAGGTTGAAGAAAAATTGCAAAACATGTCATCGCTTGTGGAAAAATCTACGTCAAATAAAAGGGGCGGGTTGACCTATGTATGATGGTGGGTCGACCCTAAGGTCGACCTAACCCAAAGCATGGGTGGACCTAGGCCTTGGAATTTTTTATTTTTTTTCGTTTTGTTGATTTCTTGTTTATTTCGTATCTTTTTCATACTAGCTCGGATTTTGACAAATTATATATGTAAATTGACCAGAAAATTACCACGAGCACAATGGTGCAACTCCCGTGGCTCAATTCTGACAATTTCACAAACTTATTTTATTATTCAATTAATTCGTTAATAATTATTATAGTTTAAATTTTGGGTTGTTACACTCCCCTACTCAAAACTTTTCGTCCCCGAAAAGGAAAAAGAAGGAATCAAGAAATTTGGTATATTTTTATTCAAATATTCAATTTATAACACTTTAAACTTACATATTAAAGTTTAATAAAAATTTTGAAAATAACTTAACCTCCATAAAAAATTTCTTAGTCCTAAATTCATGAAAAATTTCGACAGAGTCTCTTTTGCATGGATAGGTCCGGAAAAATAATAATATCAATAATTTCAATAATAAAATATCCCAAACCATGGGAAAAACAATAAAATACCGTTACAAAAGCCATAATCCGAAAATGTACTTATTTGTCGGGCAAACAAACTTTATTTATGAACCAAAAGCAACAGCTATTGCTTCCATAAACCTTTATTTTACTTACATAATCCAGCAGAGTTAAAACTATGTAAAAGAGTAATATATTAGTTGTTTCAATTAATAGTACAAGCAAAATACAATATATAATAATCATATGCAAACAAAAGCAGTACAACCATCATATGCAACAAAAGAATCCATCATAGTTCCATAGCAATCAAAACTAATGGTTTTTCCAGGTTCAGAAATTTTTCATTGTATAAGGGTGATAAATAAACTACCAAGTATTCTTACGCTCAACAGCCTTAGATAATTACTTAATAGATTATTCATACAACCTCAAAAAATTTGAAGTATCATTTCCCAAACTTCCCATCCGCCAAACAACATAAAATTTAAATATTATTTAAATTTATATGATGTACATAAATCATTTGTTCACAACATCAGTTTTGATCGCTTGCTTAAATACACAAATTCCACTTTTAAACTAGTATTAATAACCTGATCACTCTAGTGTGGACTCTGATCCGATTCTTTGATTAGAAATCTCCATTCTCCTTGTATAGCCATAAACTATGATAGAAAACTTCAATCCATATCAAAAATCCGTATTAAATATTCGCCGTTAAGAATCGAGCGAAAAATCCTAATTCGGACTGGTGTGAATTTCCACAAATCATGTATTCGAATCTGGATTAGATTGTTATGCAAATAAAATGATCTACGCACAATTTACATATTTTATTCTATTGATTTCTTTAATACATCTTTTACTTTTCATTTATTTTAAATTTCCATCCATTCATACAAGGTTATCTCTTATTAATTTACATTCATTTACTTACATAAATTATTTTCCATTCAATATTTGAAATCATCAATGAATAAATTCTTAAAGTATTATATAAGATTCTTTGCAATTTAATTCACAGTTATTACTTACTTATATAACTAAATTTCCATTTAATACCAATATTCATAAATGAATCATTTCATACTGAATTTTTTTTTATTTTTTCTTTTTTCTTTTTAATTTACATTCATTTCTTCATATACAGTATCATTTAATAATAAATTATTTATGAATCATTTCAACATTTCTTATGTTTATAATCATTTTCTTAGATAATATTCACGTTTTACCATTCAATTTAATTATTACTCGTTTCAAACATTAACTCATGTTTATAAATTTCTTGTACATCTAAAAAAATTATTTATAAATATATGTTCATTTTGAAGCATTTTTGTTATTAAGTTTTTACTTGTATAATATTCTATTACATATTCATATTAACATTTCAAATTTTTATTTGTATAATATTGGATGTTATACAAATTTACCTTATTCATTTTAGTTAACAAAAATGTTCAATAGTTTACATCTTCTTAATTTTCATTATCTTTTAGTTTACAAGTGACAAATCTCAAATTTCTTTTCAGTACCATTAAACACTTAGCTTTTAATTTCTTACTTCTCATTTTAGAAGTTTCCAACTATTAAAATTTTTACTTTATTTCTACAACTGAAAATTATTAATTAACAGGAACTTAAGAGTTCAAATACCGGGTTCATTTCTAATCACTTGAAATAACATATACGTTTATCATTTTATATCAAATCATACTTAGGAAATTTGAATCAAAATTTAAGATTTGTTTATCAAAACAAATGTGTGGAAAAGCTACTACAGTGGTCTTCCCACTTTGAAACTCGAAAATGAATGTCGATGATGTCGCGATCATCACCGAAATTATTTTCCAGCGATAGAAGAGGGGAGTATAGAGCTTGTTTTATTAAAAATTCTTGTTAGAAACATTTCTTTCAATCTTATTGAAAATAATTCTATCTGAAAATACTTCCAAACAATCTAATATTATTATTTTTCTTTCCACAATCTTTGAAACCAAACTTTAAATACCGGAATTTAAGTCCTCAAATTTCCAATTAAATTCATTTTATTTGTAAATCATATTTTACCAACCATATTTAAAAAATTACACTTCTTATAACATACAATAGTCAATAGTTTTAAGGAACTTGACTATCCAAACAATAAATGACAATAATTAAATATTATCATTTACTAACATCCAACACAACAAAAATATTGTTAATTTATGAAAAATTATTCTTTTAAATGCAAAATATAATACTAGGCAAAATTATTTCATTTATCTATTTTTAAAACAATATTGTGTCGGTTTACCCTGTTCAAGTGTTTAGAAATCCCTATCGATGTCATAGCGTCCTATGTACCAACCAGAATTTATAAATACTCAACAGAATAAATTAACACAATACAAAACATTTTTATAGCACTAACAAATACGCTCCCTCGTATATATATATATATACTCTCAGACTCATTCTAGGGTATTAGTAACCATATCTCTAATGAGTTTAAACCCCAACATGCTAAGGTATCTCTAAATCTGGCTTTGATACCAACTGTGACGACCCACCTTTTTGGACGGTTTAAATTGACAATAAACCACACATGTCTAACTCAAACCATTCAAAATGGGGGATTTTCAATGGGATAAATAAGAAAATAAGAGAAAAGAAGGAAAAATAAAACACGAAATCTCGCAGTGGAATTGACAAAATATAATATCAAATAAATAGTTCATGAAGCTGTTTTACAATACACATTTGACTACTCAAATTTTGCAACATAATCAGAGTACAATCAACAACATATCAATAATGATGCAGCGGAATAATACTAATAATATGATATGCCAAACTTCGTCTTCGTCCTCCAGAAATAATGTCTTCAAACATTGAATTGCTCAGACTGATCCGAGCGTAATGAAAAGACAAAACACTCGAGTCAGAACTAAAAGTTCTTATGTAAGTTAATCAACAGCAAATAAATACGAGTGTGATAGCTTCAGAGATGTTTACGAGATTTTACATCTTCTATCCAGTGTATAACGTGTGTGCAGTAACTTAAGAGATGTTACGGGATTTTCCATCTCCTAAGGATCCGTTAAACTATCTATATGTAGTAAGATACGCCATATATATAATGACTAATCAGTAAAGTAAATATTTTTCTTAGCGTTAAGGCCTTACATTAATCCTCCTTAACACATTTTTAAACAGGTAGTCTATGCAGGTCCTGTTACACAACCAGTAACGTCGATAGCCAGTGTGTTTGCACAAAAAATGGACAAACACCTCAAAGTTGTATGATTTAATAGAGCTTATGTTGTTCTTAGCGATTTTGGAGGTTTATGCAAATATATGAAAAGCAGGGACTAAACTGTAAAAAGACACGCAAGTTTATAGTGGTTCAGCCAGAATGTGCCTACGTCCACTTTATATGTTATTTCACTTCTCTAGTTTTGATTACAAGTACAAAGCTTTGATACGAGTAAAAGAAAGTTGTTTGAAGAGTTCCTTCCGTGCTTGAGCTCTCAAAACTTGTCCCCATTGTTGTACCCCTGCCCCTCTATTTATAGAGAGAGGTTGGGAGCAGGGGTCTTGGATGTATATAGCTGCTGGTGGGCCTGGGCTGATGCAATCTGGCCTGGCACACCTTGGTTCGGCATACCATGGTTCGGTGGTAGGAGTGCGATGGTTTGGACCGGTAATGCTTGGTCCGGGGGTTTGGTTCGGTGAGGTTGGTCCGGTGGTTGGTTCGGTGGGAGACCGGATGTAGGTTGGTTCGGTGGCAGACCGGATGTAGGTTGGTTCGGTGGGAGACCGGATGTAGGTTGGTTCGGTGGGAGACCGGATGTAGGTTGGTTCGGTGGGAGGCCGGATGTAGGTTGGTTCGGTCATGAGTCTTGGAGGAGAGTTTGGACTTGCTTTTTGGTTCGGTGGTAGAAATGCACACAACACTTGCCCCCCAAAGTAGGGTATGTGCGTGCGCATGGCGTGCTTTGCTTTAAGTTTGGAGGAGCTTTCCTCCGGTTTTCATTACCGAGCCAACCGGTCCGGTAGTCCATTTTCGTCTATAAGTAGAGGCCATGTGCCACCGTTATTCCCTACCAAGTGTAACAGCCGAACCAGATCCCTCCCAGCCGAATCAACTTCTTTGCCGAATCACGTTTGGTTGCCGAATCATGTGAGTTAACCTTCTCTCGCCGAATGATTAGCGTTGGGAATACCGAATGAGTTTTCGCTTTGTATTGCCGAATGAACATGAAAGGCTTTCTAATGCCGAATGAACACGAAAGGCTTTTAATGCCGAAGGTTCCCTTGTATTGCCGAATGAGCCTGACATTCTAGTGCCGAATGAACTTTATATCATACTACCGAATGGACTATTGACTTGTTGCATCTGCCCGCCGAATGAACTGTTGTATCGAGTGAACATGTGTTTCATACTTCGAATTTTTAAGCGAAATTCCAGATTACGCTGCTTGTATATTCTAACGATATACTTTTCCCATGTTTGCAGATAAATGTCTCGAAAAGTTGAAACTCGATCAGATAAGAAGAGATCCGGGGGTGAAGGAGAGTCCTCGGCCGTGCCCCCAGCTCAATCAGGATCGGAGCATCATGGGCCCGCCCCGAGGTCATTAGTGGATGGATATGGTCCCCAGGAGCTGCTGGATTCCCCGCCTGACTGCTTTCCTAGCTCTCTCAAAGAGGAGCAACTCGATGTTATATCTCGTTCCTTTGGGATCGATAGAGCCCTCATGCTGCTGCCGGGCCCAGGAGTCATGCCATACAGTCCTCCCGAAGGATACTTTGCTTATAGTAGGTACCATTGCATGTGTGGTGCTATCCCGCCTCTCAATGCTTGGGTAGTCAGCTTCCTCACGTATCTGAAGGTGGCCCCATTCCAGCTTCAGCCCAACTCTTATGCCATACTGGTGAGCCTTTTCGTTATTTTTCGGAGGAAGTATGGTCGCGCTCCCTCCAACCGGGAGATCCGGTACTTGTATAATTTAAGGGGCTATAAGAAGGGGTCCCCATATATTAGCTTGGAGTCCGCTGTGACCTTCAAGCCGGTCCTGGACCTGTACTCTAAGTTCAGAATGTTCAAGAAAGAGTGGTTCTTTGTTAGGGACGACTCCGTCTCCATCCGGCGCTTTACCTCTGGATGTAAGTTGATGCTTTTACTTATAATTTTTATTCCGATTGCGATGCTTCTTCTCATACTTTCTCATTTTTGCTAGCGACAGGTGGCTTTCCGGTTGTGGAGACTGACCGCCTGGTTCAGACGGCGGCTGAGATAGAAGCCATTCTTGGGAAATACAGATCATCTGCCTTCTTGATTAGAAATGCGATTCTTCTGGAATATAACTTGATCCTTCCGCAGCAGTCTGTAGTTAAGCTGAGGGAAACGGCGGAGGAGAGGGCGGCTGCTCAGACCAAGGAAGGTGTTACGGCAGAGAGTAGCAAGAGGAAACCTTTCACAAAACCTCCAGCTGTCGGAGGTAAGAAACTCAAGAATCGGACGGCCCCTCCCCCAGCAATTGTCCACTTACCCGGGAGGAGGAAGACATAGAGGAGGTAAGAGGCGAGGGTGGAGATGGTCGGGATGGTGACAAAGGCGGCGATGGCATCGGGGCCCTACTTCCTGGGCAAGCGGGCGAGATCCAGGAGTGGACGGATGATGCGTTCCACCAGGCTTTTGAGGGGTTGGATGAGGATCCGGCTTTGGCAGAGAAGACCGGGAAGGCGGACAAAGCCGGGACTGGTGCAAGTGAGTCTTCTCCGACCATTCCAGCCAAGGTGGCTCCGACGACTCAAGGTGAACTCTTGACTCCTGCATGCTTCATAAATGATAGGGACTTAGGAATATTTTATGATCCGCTCCCATCCTGGAATGAAATCCAGGACTTATTGCAGTATCCCACTCCTCCCCAGGGTTTGTACAACCATAGCTGTGTTTCTTTTCCTTTTTTAACTTGTAATTTATCGCGTTTCTCGAATCGTATAGTGATGTAAGATTGTGACATTTGTTCTTTATATCAGGAGCAGGCAAGACGTCCAAAGCTTCAGACCTTCGACACAGGCTTGAGCAATATAAACTTTCCAAAATTTTTGCTAAGCCGAAGCCCTCAACCCAACGCTCCGGGGATGTAGTCGGATACCGTCCTCTTCTTGGGGTCATCGAAGAGGGTATTCAGCAGAGGAAGAGGAGTCATCCTTTATCCGAAACTTCGCCCGGTCCTCAGCCTCCAGCTCAGCCTATTCATGATATTACTGAGGAGGGTAGCGAGTTTGTACCTTCTCCGCACCCGTCCGGAAACCCTTCTGTTATTCATATCGACCGTCCCGACTTGGCCCGTAATCCATTCGCGGGTCATCCTGATATGGATCCAGGTTCTCATGATATTACTTTTGACGAAGTCACTGGTGAACACCTTCTCCCCCGTAACCCCATGGTGCGAGTACTTGATGAAGCCAAGTCCTTAGATCTCGATCTACTCACTACTCGTATAGTCACTATGGGAGATGAGGCCAAAGCTAATATTGATCGGGTGGCAGAGGAGACCAAGAAGCTGATGGGGCATCATGCTCGGCTGGTTAAGGCCGGAGAGGAGATTGGGAGCGCCAATATCCGACTTCGATTGGTGGTTTCGGATCAGGCCAAACAGCTTGCGGATCAGGCTATCCAGATTTCTCAGCATGAGGCTGCTACTGGGCGACTAAGGAAAACCATTGAAGAGGCCAGTCGGGCCGAATTGCGGAAAATGGAAGCTGCTTGCAAAGAGTGGATTGACATGGCTATTGCCACGGTGGATGAGGTTCGGAGAGCGGATCTCGAGCAGGTGGAGGAATTGTCCGAGAAACTTGAGGCCGCAGAGCTTGCTCAAGCTAAGTTGAGGGAAGAGA
This sequence comes from Allium fistulosum, assembly GCA_030737815.1. Classification (NCBI taxonomy): domain Eukaryota; kingdom Viridiplantae; phylum Streptophyta; class Magnoliopsida; order Asparagales; family Amaryllidaceae; genus Allium; species Allium fistulosum. The sequence goes on along the minus strand of CM060908.1, from coordinate 821,398,426 downwards.
TGGAGGTGATGCGGAGGTCCCTTCAGACTGATTGCTCGAGATACAGACTGGAGAGAGATGCTGCCGTCGAAAGGTTGTCGGCTTCCGATGCCCGGATGAGGGAGTTTGAGGAGAATGAGGGAATGATGGATGACATGCTCCAGGACATGTATTTCCGGACTTGGAAGCAGGGCAATCTCTCTTGGATGGATGATTATCCCAGGGTCATGGCCAAGATCTATCTTCGGGCTTTGGAGGAGGCTAAGGCTGATGCAGATAAAGAGGGTGGAACAGTCTTCAGTATGGATGTGGTCACTGCCCAGTTCACCAAGGAGGAGAAAGTGGCGGTAAAGGAGGGCATGCGGCTGCTTGCTGCTGAAGAGGCAGGTGTGCAGGTAGAGGATGACGACCAGGACGGTCAAGAAGCAGGTGCTGGTAAGTCTTCCTTTCTAGTCTTTCCGTTAACTTGGTTACTCATCACTAATGAATCCTTTTTATGACCGGACAGGCGGGCAAAAGAGCAAGGACAAGACTTCGACGCAACCGGCTCCCTGATTGGACCTGGAAAATTCTTTTTGTAGGCTTGGCATTGTTGTATCTGTTAGTCTTAAGACAGTAGAGTAACTTCTAAGTTGTAATTCTTGCTACTCGTAATAATCAACATTATTCTTGACGTGTAATTTTTTAACTTAAGCTGATTTTGTCGATTCTTGAATATTTGTTGCTATTTCGATATGTCGTATGAGAAATGTAGCTATGTATATTCTTGTAATTAAATTGTGTTTGATGTTAGACCCTGGCTCTAAACCATAATTTCATGACCTGCAATATTAGCGTGTGGTGCGAACAAATTATAATCATGTATTTGTACATAAAAGAAGAAGATACCGCCTTTCATGTTTTAATCGTAGATGGCAGTCTTGAACATCTTGTAGGACCGAGCATGGAATGTAGTTGAATGTCCTGCCACTTGTGAGTCCCCACACCCATTGGCGAGTATCTCCTACTCTGTATCATGTACTTTAGGGATTGTTATAGGGGATAGGAAAAAAGCTTTTTAAGTAAAATTGAAATACGTAAAAAAAGGTAAAACTTCCAATCACGGAAGGCCTTCGATGTGCTTAAGTTCGTGGCAAACGGGTTTTGTAGTCACTTTCCCTAGCTGTGGGTCTTGGAGACATTTGTCACCCATCTTACGCCTCCGCGGGGAGTTAATTCTTTTTTACCACAGCCGCACTTAAGACACATCGGAGCCGAGATCGCGCACAGTAACTACCCGGGCCATTATGGCCCGTAATCGTGGGTATTATTCGATTTACTGTGGCCGGCTAGCGTGGGTGCCGATCGTCAACTGTGAACTGCCCCTGGCTGGCCACACCTTATGTTGGGGCTTATAGTCGGTTCACAGTTGCCGGCGAGCCTAACGCCGTAATGAGCTGCCTCGGCTATAGTCGGCCTTCTCGGTGGCTTATAATCGGCTCATTACAGTTGGCTTTAAGGGCCGTCGCGAGCAATGAGTTAACCCGCAGCAGAGGGATGCTGGAGCGAAAGTGTCTCATTGGCGAGGGCATAGATTTGCATAGTACCTGTAGGGTATTGTCCACGTGAAGTTGCATTGTGGAGTGCTTTGAATAGAAATGCTATATACTCAGGATTTCGTTCAACAGAAAAGGATAAAGTTAACAAGCAGCCAAGATACAAAGGAACAAGTTAAGAGAGAGACAAGGTTTTTTAAAGTGGTTCAGCATGAAAATGCCTACGTCCATTGATTCTCTTTGTTAATTCACTTCATATGGGCAATACAAGTTAAGAAAAGTATCGACGGAGGTGCTGGATGTTCCATGCCCTCTGGAACACCTCTCCGTCCACTGTTGACAAAATATAGGCTCCGTTGTGGAGATCTTTATGAATTACATATGGTCCATCCCAGATAGGGTCTAGTGCTCCGGGGCGAGGGAAGATTCGCTTGAGGACAAGATCCCCTTCCTGCAAGGTACGATGCTTGACTTTGGAGTTGTATTGTGCTGCCACTTTTTGCTTGTGGGCTGCTGTTTTGAGGATTGCATCGTTTCTTCTCTCCTCGATTAGATCCAAAGACATGTGAAGGAGTTCTTCGTTCTCTTCTGGGTTATAGTGGATCCGACGATGGGAAGGCACAATAGTTTCAACTGGGAGCATAGCCTCCGATCCGTATGCCAAAGAGAAGGGGGTGTGCCCTGTCGATGTTCTGAAAGATGTGCGATAGGCCCATAGTGCCGTAGGAAGTTCATCCACCCAAGCGCCCTTTGACTTTTCGAGCTTCTTTTTTATTAGAGTTTTCAGAATTTTGTTGACTGCTTCGACTTGTCCGTTTGCCTGGGAATATGCTACGGATGAGAAGCTTTTATGAATTCTGTGTTCTCGGCACCAGTTGGCGAATTCCTCGCTGTCAAATTGAAGCCCATTGTCTGATATGATTTTGAGTGGGACTCCGTACCTGCATAGAACATTTTTGATCAAGAAGTTAATAACTTTTGCTGAAGATACTTTGTTTAGAGGTTCCGCCTCCACCCATTTGGTGAAATAATCAACTACCACTATAGCATATTTGGCCCCGCCTCGGCCCGTTGGTAGCTCGCCGATTAAGTCAATTCCCCATATCGCGAAGGGCCAAGGGCTGGTCATCTGAGTAATCTCGGTTGTTGGTAGCCGAGGGATCTTAGCAAATTTTTGGCATCTGTCACACTTCTTGACGAAATCTAAGGCGTCCTTGCCTAAGGTGGGCCAGAAATATCCGTATCGGAGTATCTTTTTTGCTAATGTTTGCCCCCCGGTGTGATCTCCACAGCTCCCCTGATGGATGTTGGATAAGATTTCCTTGGCTTCCCTTCCGGCGACACACCTTAATAATGGGTTAGAGAAACCGCGCCGATAGAGGATGTCTTCTTGTATTGTATAGCGGGACGCTTTCCTCAAGATTTTCTTGACTTCGTTACGCCCGTTGGGTAGTGTGCCACTTTGTAGGTAGTCTCGGATGGGAGTCATCCAAGTTGCTTCTTCGGCTGCGGCTATCAGATTCACTTGCTCAAAACTTGGGACCGTTTGCTTTGAGATGGTTACTGCCCCGAAGATGGCGATGTCTCTCATACTCGCTTGCTTTGCCAATTCGTCGGCCTCTTGGTTCTCTTCCCGAGGGATGTGTTTGACTAAGTACTGATCCAATCGGCTGAGAAGCAACTTGGTCTTCTTTAGATATGCTATGAGTCGTTCCTCTCGAGCTTGGAATTCTCCTAGTATTTGATTAACAATAAGTTGAGAATCGCTGTGAAGACACAAAGAATTGGCTCCGATTTCTATGGCAATTTCTAGTCCAACTATCACTGCCTCATATTCTGCATCGTTGTTGGTGGCAGCGAAATCCAACCTTATAGCATAGTGCAGTTTATTTCCCCTGGGAGTGATTATTACCACACCTGCCCCCGAGCCTTGTTCGTTAGATGCACCGTCCACAAAGAGATTCCATTTGATATCTTCTGTTATTTCCAGTTGCTCCTTATCCTCGTTGGTAGTGAACTCTGCAATGAAATCAGCCATGGCTTGTCCCTTGATGGCGGTGCGAGGGTGATAGGTGATATCATATTGACTCAGCTCAATACACCATTTAAGTAGTCGCCCGGAAGTGTCGGGATGATGGAGCACCTGCCTCAGTGGTTGATCGGTCAGAACTTTGATGGAATGGGATTGGAAGTAGTGACGTAGTTTTCGTGAGGTGACTAGTAAACAGTATGCTAACTTTTCAAGTTTAGGGTATCTGACTTCTGCCCCAGTAAACCTTTTACTGACGAAGTAAACTGGTCGTTGCGTGCGGTTGTCTTCCCTTACCAAGGCAGCGCTTAAAGCGTGAGATGATACAGCAAGGTATAGGTATAATTCTTCGTCTTCGCTTGGGGTCGAGAGTACCGGTGGTTTCTGGAGGCGTTCGATTAGGTTAAGGAAAGCGGTTAAGCATTCGTCCGTCCATTCGAACTTTCCTTTATCTTTCTTTAGAGCTTCGAAAAAGGGGACGCACTTGTCCGTTGCTTTGGAGATGAATCGGCTTAGGGCGGCCACTTTTCCATTTAGGCTTTGCATCTCCTTTCGGGTGGAAGGTATCTTGATGTCCCTTAATGCTCGGACTTGTTCAGGGTTGGCTTCAATCCCTCGGGCATGGACGATAAACCCTAAGAATTTTCCCGATGACACGCCGAAGGAGCACTTTAGTGGATTCAACTTCATTCCATACTGTCGAAGTACCTGGAACATTTCGCCTAGGTGGCTTACGTGATCCTTGGCTTTCCGTGATTTCACCAGCATGTCGTCTACATATACTTCCATAGTTTGTCCTATTAGCCCTGCAAACATCTTGTTGACGAGGCGCTGGTAGGTGGCTCCTGCATTTTTAAGTCCGAAGGGCATCACTTTGTAGCAGTATAAACCCCGGTCGGTGATGAAACTAGTGTGGTCTTGGTCGGGAGCGTGCATAGGAATTTGGTTATATCCTGAGTATGCATCCATAAAAGATAGGAGTTCGTGCCCGGCTGTGCTGTCTACAAGTTGGTCAATTCTGGGAAGCGGGAAGCAATCCTTTGGGCAGGCGTCGTTTAGGTTGGAGAAGTCAATGCAGGTCCGCCACTTCCCATTAGCCTTCTTTACTAGTACCGGGTTGGCGACCCATTCTGGGTAAACAGCTTCTCGTATGAAGTCATTGGCGAGTAGATTCTTTACTTCTTCATCAAGGGCTACTGATCGCTCTGCCCCCATACTTCTCTTTTTCTGTTTTACAGGCGCCTTGGTAGGATCAATGTTTAATACGTGGCATGCTATGTCGGGGGAGATTCCGGTCATGTCAGCGTGTGACCAAGCGAACACATCCAAGTTGTGGCGGAGAAAATCAATGAGTTGTTCCTTCAATTCAGCTTTCAGCTGCGACCCAATTTTCAGTAGCCTACTTGAGTCGTGCTTGTCTACAGATATAAACTCCATAGCCTCTGCAGGCTCGGCGGTGGCCTCCTCCTCTTTGTCCCTAGGGTCTAATTCATTGAAAGGGTCGCTGGTGTATCGAAGAGGAGGGGCTTTCTTTAGTTGCTATGCTTCAAGGCTTTTTGTGCAGAGGGCAATCTCTACACCTTTCCCTTTATCTTTCCTGTGGTTGTTGCGAAGTTCGGTTACATAGCAGTCTCGTGCAATATCCTGGTCTCCTTCCACTTCCCCTACCCCATTGTCTGTTGGAAACTTCATTTTCAGGCACCATGGGGCTAGGACAATCTGGAAGTCAGACAAAGCTGGTCTTCCTAAGAAGGCGTTGTAGGCCGAATGGTTTTCTATCAGCACAAACGTCTGTTTCCTTACAACGGAGCGGGGATGGCTTCCAATCTCAACAAAGAGGTTCAGCTGCCCGAGGGGCATCTTCGCATCTCCAATGAAACCGTGTAGTGGTTTATCGCAGGGAGATACATCCTTCATTGATAGCTTCATTTTGTCGAATGCGTGTTTGAACAGGATATTTACAGAGCTCCCAGTGTCTACCAGGATTCGGTAAACTTCGGCGGGACCGAGTCGAGCAGAGATAACCATGGGATCCATGTGAGGATACTGTCTTCCTTCTAGGTCGCGTTTACTGAATGTGATGTCATCACTTTCTTTCCGTTTTGGGTGGCGCTCTTCTATAACCGTATTGACACAGTCCCTATTGTCTCTAAGCGACTTCCCATATCTTTCCATCTCTTTCCAACTTCTGTCTGCGATGTGCGGACCTCCTGAGATGGTATGGACCACTATCTTCTCTTGACTAGAGCTGCTAGCGTTGCGGTCGCCTCTGCCGGTCCCTGGTGAGGGTAGCCTTGGGTTTTCATTGGTAGGAGCTGGAGTCCTGTCTTGACTTTTTACATAGCGTTCCAGTTTCTTCCTTCTGATGTGTTCCTCAATCAGATCTCGGAGATGATGGCATTCGTTGGTATCATGTCCGTGAGATTCGTGGAAGCGGCAGAATTTTCCAGACTTCTGTGCGTTATCTGGTTCCTTCTTGTATGGTGGGCGTTTGTATCTAACTTCGCCTTGGGTGGCAAGGAAGATATTTTCGACGGTCTCGTTCAAAGGGGTGTAAGAGTTGAATCTTGGTCCTGGCCGATATAGGCGTTTTTCTACTTTCTTGCCCCCAGCATTGTCTCTGGAATCATTTCTTCGAACGTCCCTCGCCGCAGCAGGGGCGTTGCCATGGGTCGTCTTACTTTGCTGTCCTGACTGCCCCTCAATGGCAGCATCCTCAAGCCTCATGTATTTCCCGGCTTCATGGAAGAAATCGGGTAAAGTAGCTGGTTTTTCTTTTGTCAATCTTCTAGCAAATTTAGTGTCCGGATGCACCCCACTGCAGAGGGCCATCAGGATAAGCTTCTCATCGGCGTCTTGAACTGCGGCTGCTGCGGCGTTGAATCTGGTTAGGTATTGCTGCAGCTTTTCTCCAGGTTTCTGTTTGACGCTGGATAAGGAATAAGCGTCCTTAGGTTGCTCCACATGAATGCGGAACTGACTGATAAATTTTTCTTTCAACATTTCCCATGAGCTGATGGATCCTTGGGGTAGATGACAGAACCAGGAGGTAGCAAGATCTGCTAAGAAGAGCGGAAAGCATTTGCACAGTACTCCCTCTGTTGCTCCACTCATGAGCATATGCTGCGTGTACCTCTGTAAGTGCACAACGGGATCGGAGGTTCCTTTGTAGGGTTCCATTGTTGGCATCTTCCATTCTCGGGGGGTGATAGCAATTTCGATATTGTGGGCGAAAGGGCTGGTTACCCTAGCGCCTATCCCTCGATCTCTTTGCTCCCGTTGGACACACTCTCTGAATAAGCGCGCCATCCTTTCATCAGAATTTGGAGCAGACAGAAATGAGTTTGGTTCTGTTCTGTGGGGTTGATTCCGTCCAGACAACCTGTAGGGATGGTATCGTCTATCATTCCTCCTATTTTCCAGTGGCTGCCTTTGATCTTCTGGGAGCATGCTTGGGTCAGCTACAGTTGGCCCTTGCCTTGATCTTCCCCTGTTGGGTTCTGATCTAAGCACTTCCTCGGGTCCAACTTCGGGCTGAACTCTAGCTCGGCCCCGTTCACTGGTGTTTCTGTGGTTAGGCAGCATGACAGGCTCAGCTGCAGTTGACCTTCGCCTGGTACCTTCCCCGTTGGGTTCGGTACCAAACGTTTCCTCAGGCCTAACTTCGGGCTGGGCTCGGTCTCGGCTCCTACCACGGCTACTTCTGCCGTTAGCTCCTTCGAAGAAGGAAGATATTTGCTGTCTCTGAGATCCTCCAGACTGGGACTCGCCCCATGATTCAGTGTTGCGGTTGGATTCTTCAGCGTCCCTCAAGCGTGACATGAGATGGTCCACCAAGGCTTCCTGCTGGGACGTGAAGCGGTTAGTTACTTCAACAACAACTCTGTCCAAATCTGCCCTAGTAATTGCTGCAGGCTGTTCTGTGGCAGAAGTGGTTGGGTTAGCCTGTCCTTCATTTGTTACCGTTGCTGGAGGAGGACGATTTACTTGATTCGCGACAGCTGGATCAGGAAGACTACTGGATGCGATGTTTTTTCCTTTGTTAACATCTTTTCTCTGTTTGGGAGGCATGTTTTCCAAGTGGCGGACGATGCTGTTAGGAAAACTCGTTAAGTAGATGAAGCTGAAGCTTCGAGTTTCTACCTCTCAGTGAAAGCACCAAAAATGTTTGCACAAAAAATGGACAAACACCTCAAAGTTGTATGATTTAATAGAGCTTATATTGTTCTTAGCGATTTTGGAGGTTTATGCAAATATATGAAAAGCAGGGATTAAACTGTAAAAAGACACGCAAGTTTATAGTGGTTCAGCCAGAATGTGCCTACGTCCACTTTATATGTTATTTCACTTCTCTAGTTTTGATTACAAGTACAAAGCTTTGATACGAGTAAAAGAAAGTTGTTTGAAGAGTTTCTTCCGTGCTTGAGCTCTCAAAACTTGTCCCCATTGTTGTACCCCTGCCCCTCTATTTATAGAGAGAGGTTGGGAGCAGGGGTCTTGGATGTATATAGCTGCTGGTGGGCCTGGGCTGATGCAATCTGGCCTGGCACACCTTGGTTCGGCATACCATGGTTCGGTGGTAGGAGTGCGATGGTTTGGACCGGTAATGCTTGGTCCGGGGGTTTGGTTCGGTGAGGTTGGTCCGGTGGTTGGTTTGGTGGGAGACCGGATGTAGGTTGGTTCGGTGGGAGACCGGATGTAGGTTGGTTCGGTGGCAGACCGGATGTAGGTTGGTTCGGTGGGAGACCGGATGTAGGTTGGTTCGGTGGGAGACCGGATGTAGGTTGGTTCGGTGGGAGGCCGGATGTAGGTTGGTTCGGTCATGAGTCTTGGAGGAGAGTTTGGACTTGCTTTTTGGTTCGGTGGTAGAAATGCACACAACACAGTGAGTCTCCTATAGGTACCATACTAAAACAAAATTGTAGTGGGCGCGAATAAGGATAAAGAGTATGAAAAGGCACGTGAGGCAATCCCCAAGGTAGGATACTACCAGTTCGGGTCGCAGGGCTGGTGGTAACGCATCGTAGCTACGACCGCCCACCATGTCCAATACCCCCAAAATCAAATCAAATCAAGTTACACTGATCAAGCTAACATCAATATAGTAATACGAAGATGTGTGTCTGCTAAGGGTAGCTAGCCCACTTAGCCCTGACAAGCTGTCCTGTTTTAGTCATTTCAAATTAGCACAAGTGCCAGGGTCATCCATCATCGTTCTCTTTCTTCAAATCCAGCAAACGTTCACCAAATCCAACCACTTCATTTTGGATCATCCACCACGTACGCAGTTGTTAAAGAGGTTCCAATATTGACAGAGAGTATGCCAATAAGAGGCCCCGGTCTCTTTAACAACCAAACGTCATTTTTCACACTGGTTGGTTCTTTTACATTTCAAAACCGATTCATATTTGATATCAAAATATCATATTCAATTCAAAATATCATATTCAATTCAAAATATCCTTTTCAAAATACGATATTTACTTTATATACGTCATTTCCACTTAAAAATGTCATTTCAAATTCCAACTTAGGTTATACCCTTATTTAACCACATTCACATTTAAATCAACGATTTAAATATAAACATTCCAACTTTGCACAGGTTGAAACTTTTAAATAGCTTGAATAGGTTTAAATAGTTTAAATAGTTTAAAGTTTAAAATAGCTTAATATAAAATGATTTGAGTATTGAAAATGGTTTATACAGTAAAATAGTTTGGAAAATCTAAATAATTTGAATTTAAAAAAGGATAGAATTTAACAGTTTATATTAAAATAATTTATTTTTGAAAATAGTATCAAATCAAACTGTTTCTTTCCATTTCAACAAATCTGGACCCATGTCCAATTTCAAATCAACAAACTCAATTTCCAATCTTCAATTCAATTGACTCAATTTTGATTTAGTTTCAAATCAACTTGATTCCAATTTCAATTCGAATTAACTTCAATTTTCGAGCATTCATTTTAACTTGAAATTCGATTCAACAATTAAATTCAATGATTTAAATTCAATCTAATTCTTATTTTAAACCATTTCAAGTTATATCACTTCCAAGTCCAATTTCAATTTACTGATTTAAATCACTTACATCAAATTAACCTCATTGTTCAATTTTAAGGTCCAAATCTTAAAATAATTAATTTTTATGAATGAAAGTCAAATATCAATTATAACTTCACATTTCCACTTCAGTTCTTAAAATAATATCTTTTAATCAATTTCAATTTCAACATTTCAAAACTTGAATTAGAAAATAATTTAATTCATATGAATCCACAATTTATTTCCTTTAAAACAATATCATTTAATCAAAAATCCAAATTCAAGATTTTTAAAACCACTTAATTTTACTAATCCGGTGTCCGTATATAATTTTCCACCCTATGGCCAAGTGATCAGTTATTTCAATTTTAATTACAAGGATTGATATATATATCATTTCAATCTAAATTAAAGTGTCACGGGTATATATCATTTCAACCTATTTCTTAATTTATTCGAAATGGTCCAAATGATGATATAAATAATGTAAGTAAATAACAATGGGAATAAGTCAAATAAATAAACAACCATACATCCATCATCAATTAATATGCATATGATAAAAATTAACATCCAAATCAACCAATATAACGTAACAGTTGCTACTTGTCAATTTCCAGTATTTAATTAGCAATTAAATTCAATATTAATTTAAATGTCAATTTAATTCAATATAAAATTCAATTTCAACTAAATGTCAATTTAAACTATCAAACAACAACATATAAAATTCTTATCACTTCATAAATTTAATTCAACTAACATAAGAAGATTTTGTATTGTGTGAGTGGGTTAAACCACTCACCTTTGATTTATAGTCGATTAAAAATCCAATAAAAGCCCAAAATTCCAACGGTCTCCAAATTCAACTAAATCAGTTCCATGTTGTCCGGAATTTCGATACGAACCCAATGGAAGAAACCACGCGCGAATCCGAGTTTGTATGAAAAAGTTATCGATATTAGAACATTTGAAATTTTAAAAATTTAATTAAAATAACTAGGGGCATAACTGTAATTTGAATTACCTCTCTTACCCTATGGCCACGATCGAACAAACCTTATACGTGAAATGCCGCCACTCTAATCGTCGCTGCCGCGCCGCCTACGAGCACCCTTGTCCAGATCAAACGCCAATGTTGGAACCACCTCGCCAGGCCGCCCCTACTCCATGGTCGCCGCTGCCTCCGGGACTGTCTCGTGAATCCGCCGCCGCCTTCGTTCAAACGTAGATCGCCGTGAATTCGTGCACCAACTCGATGACCTAAGACCATAGATCGACTCCTTTCATCGCCCTCTACACTCCAGTATCCTCCGATCGTCGTATAGTCGACGATCCACTGTTGATCGCGAAACCCTTGGATGGACGGCCGAAACTATTTCACTAATTTCAGGCCAAACCAAAACTCGATTGCGAAAACAAACTGCAGAAGCAGATTACGTTCGTCAAGAGCTTCACGATGATATATTATATGATAGGTTTTGAGAAGTTTGAATTTTTCTATTTGATTTTGAATTGAAATTAAGGTTTTGAAATGTCTGCCATTGAGAAAGAATAGATGAGATAGAAATTGTACGTACAGAAAATAAAAATAAGAAGCTGCTAAGGTTTATAACACCCTATATATAGACAAAGCTGAAAAAACAATGGATGGAACAGATTGAATGGGTCGAAGTGATAACAAAGACCCAAAAAGCCCATTTCATCCCCGAAACGAAAATAGGTCATCCCATATATCAAAATATAGGTTTTCAATATTTTTAAACTTAGTGAAATTAGTTTCAAATCCTAATTCCATTATATATAGAACTTAGCTTTTAAAATCAAATTATATTCATTTAAATTCCTTTAATTGATTTCTACGCGTTTTGAGCTCGCACGATCAAACGATAAGTCTAATCGCTATGAAACTTGAAATTCTATAATAATTCATTATTGTGGATCCGATGAAACTGGTTTCGTCGAAATGCAAGACAGTGCCCAAAAAGACTAATTTTCACATTAATTAAATGAATTATTATTAAAAATCAATTTAATCACTTTTAAATTCAAATTTAAAATTTTACAATTTCCATCATTCTTCGTTAAACATGAATTGATAATCTTTTAGAAGACAATTTTCCATGTTAATTTCAAGCTTTAAATATTAAATTAATTTCAGCATTAAATTACAACTATAATAAAATCCTAGTTTATTATAATTTATATTTCAGTCAAATTCTTTTACTTTGATTTACAATCTTATTAAATCAGCAGTTACTTATGTTATTTATTAACATAAGTTTTCATCTTATTATTCTCATACTCTATAGTTGACGTCTTTTACCGTATTAACTGCAATATTTAATTACATTAATTTTCATTGATTTCCAACTAATTTCAAAAGGATTAAATAACAAGATGATAATAAATCAATTGTTATACATTAATAATTCACATTTATTTACTTATTGTTTACAAACAAGGATTATAAATTTACGTACAAATAATTGACTTCACATTCTATACTAAAACCAATTAAATAAAATAACATACAATTTCACCATTAATACAATATTGAATTTATTCCTTATTTACAGTTATAACCAAATTAACTTTTCCATTATTTCAATTGATTGAAATTACATAAAAATAGTTGTCACTAACATTCAAACAATAATATTAAATTATATTGTAATCAAATTTTTCTATTTATAAGTCATAAATTTTGATTTCTTACAATATGAAATTCCAAAATCTTATTAAATTTAATAATTTTAATTATCAAAAAAATATGGATCGTTACACACACACACACACACACATATATATATATATATATATATATATATATGCACATGTGTATGTCATATGTATGTATATATGGATGTTTATGTGTGTGTGTACATGTATGTGTATGTGTATGTATGTATGTGTGTATATATGTGCATAAGTGTATATATGTAGGAAGAGAAGCCTTAACCCTTAAATACTTTCGCAAACTATCATGATATTTCATCTTCCATCATATCACCACTTACCATCACCTTCCCTCCATCATTTCCCACATTACCTCCCTCCTCCATGTGCACTTCCATGTGCAAGTGTGTGTAAGCATGAAGATATGGTTGCTTTAGACTTTTAGGATGCTTAAGTAGTAAGAAAATGAAAATATCGTAAATACTTTTGTAATATACATTTATATGAGTGTATATGTATATTTGTATGTATATATGTGTTCATGTATGTGACGCCCCACCTCTATGCTCATAATAACAAAGAGTATTAAAAGAAATACTGTCTATTATTACGAAGAATAAGGCTGGATAGGAGCGACCATCCGTAATTGGCCTTACACTAATATTGGTTATCTCGGTAGGAGTGGTATATACTTTTTATTTTTCATCTATTATTTATTTACTCCCATCGACATATCCAATTATCAGTATAAAACAAACTACGATAGTTCATAATAGTTTAGGACATTAGATATAACAATAACACAGATAATATAAATGCGGAACACAGATTAACAAAAATCTCATATATATATAACCGATGTCAGTTACAATATAGTTGACACGATACATATGATACAACTACAACTGCCGACTCTAGAAGTTATATATACAAGTACATTATCGACTAATATACATGAATACATATCGTTCTATACAATGACACGACTACTACAAAATGACACTGACAACTTCAGAAGATGTGAAAAGTCTTCATATCCTGAACAGCAACTCAAAGAAGAAAATCTACAACCTGAAATAACTCGGGTCTGACCCGAGTATTACATTCAAAAGAAAATAATACCCAGGTCAGTCTAATTCAAACCAGTTTATTAGTGCATATAGGCAGTAATAATTTAAATAGACGACATTCACAATAATTCCCGTCTATCCGATTCTTTAAACAAAGAAACCGGATAACGGTCAATATAACACTTAACAGTGTTTAACAAAAATCAGCAGATTTAAATCATCAACAGAGATAAATAAACAATTTATCAAATCGACTAAATCAATTTAAAAACAATTGAAATTGTCACTTTAAAATCATCAAAACTCGATTGGCTGCCGTACACGCACGCGTGTACGGCCTCGCCACTACAGCATAAAAGATCAATGCATCACGACACAAAAGAAATATCAATTCAAAACTGTCGATTCTGGGTGGCTGCAGTGCACGCACGCGTGCACTGCCTCGCCAACTTGTGTGCACAGAGAATAGTGCAACATGCAACTGCTACGAATACACAGAGGTAACATCACATAAACATACTGCAACAGTAAAACTGTGCATGTACACGAGTCAAGGAAGCAAAACTACAACATCGAAACAGTGAACCAATGAATCAGCAATGTCAAAGACATGAAGCACTGAATAGTATGGAGCAAGACTAAAGTGCAGACCCACCAAACAACTAAATGAAGTAGTGTCAGCACTGATGGCAATGCAACAAAATGTACAGCAATCAATAGCAAAAATGCAGACTACCAGACTGAAGTGACGAAATCACAACAGTGTAAACTCCACCAAGCTACAAGGGCACAAAGCCAAAACGGTTTCAAGAAATCAGACATAATGGATGCAGTATCAAACCAGGGTGAAGTGCATCAGACCAGGTGAAGTTTTCGGATGGCAAAGAAAACATGCACACAGTACAAACATGGAATGGGTATGCAACAATGCAATAGCAACAGAGAAGAGGTACAAGTACAACAGTGAATCATCTACAGGTTCAAGTGTCAAATGAACCAGACTACAGTGAAGTCGACAAGAAAATCAACTCAGAAACAAAGTGCACAAGAGACTTAAGTGCACAGCTACAAGGGAAACTGCAAAGTGAAGACTCAACAATTATCACAGACTACAAGTGAACACATGAACCCAGCAGTGCATCAATATCAACAAACTGCTTCACAGTACAACTGAAAAGTCTGGGCAACAAGCAGATGCCACCATAACTCAAGACCATCAAAGAGACAACATAGAAGCAACTGGAAACAGTGCAACATACAGTGATGAAGTGGGGATGAAGTAAGAGCTCAAGTGAATCTACAACATGAAGCACTGCATTTCAAATAGCAGTACAACTGGAAGTGATCTAGAGAACAATATCACAACAGATCAACATGGGAGAACTCAGAGATGGACAAGTATATCAATGCAAAGCTTCAACATACGAAACATCAACATGGATGCAGAGACTGTCATAAACAAATATGGACAGTGACACAGTGAAATGCCAACATCACAAACTACTGAAATGGCAAAGATTGGAAGGTAACAAACTCACATGCAACAAGCATCAACAACAAAGAAATGCACATGTCCCGTTTCAAGTGACTCAAGTTCAACAAATTCAGAGATTAGGCAGAAGATACATGAAAATGCAGTATGGTTCAAGCTGCAGTGACTCGAAGAAATTAATCAACCCAAATCAATAGAAATGTACACAGTGACAACTACTTCAGACTCAACAATAACAAAATGCACAGAGGCATAGTCAATGTCGAAGTCATTCCAACAAAAGATCAGTGCAACCCAATGCTACAAAAGATCACTCGTATGAAGATTTCAAGCGACACCAATATCTACAACAAATGTAACTGCAAGTGCACACGAACAAGGATGAGAAAACTGGAAAGAAGTTCAACCGGAATGGTATCAAGTTCAATACGACATGATGCAGCAATATTATAAATGGTGAAGATCAAACTGTAGTGGCTACAGAATAACTACAGGAAATGAAATGCAACATGTTCAGATGAACAAATATCACAAATGAGTGCAGACAGGTAGCGGTGTGCAGGATGAAGCACTGCAAAAATGATGCAATTGTACAGACAACAAATGAATAGCCGTGACACTACAGAGCTACCCCAGGTAAGATGATAAACCATATATATACATGCAAGAATGCTTATATATACATGTACAATGCCCAGAGATAATGAAACTGAAGGGCCCAAATATTGAAAATGTTTCAAAGCCGAAGCCCAAAAGAAGTATGCAGTCCAACATCAAAGACAACTTGCAACCGTGGTGAGGCAGTGCAACATAATGAATGAAACAACTTTTCAAACTGTCACCCCAAATTTTAGCATACATAAACAAAATTGGACAGTCAGAAAAATCGAACAACAAAATCGAAACCACTATAGCCATGAAACAGAAACGAACGAAAAATCACAGGATTCAAATACTAATACGCTAGAGGTATGAACTAGATGTGAGTGAGGGGGTCACTCACCTTTTTATGAAGCGGTCGCGAGCGAAGAACGAAGAAACGAATCGATCGATCTTAGCCGGCATCCTCGATTTGAACGAGCTCTAGTTTGAAGACGACGAAGCCGAATCCCTAACTTGGACGAAGAAATTGATCGAATGCCGAAGCCCCCTTTTTTTTATTGAAGAACGGGGGACGAACGAAACTCGTTGCTGCCATTTTTTTTCTTTTCTTCAATTTAGGTTTAGGGTTTGAATGAATGAGAAGAGGGGGTCGGGTCGAATTGGAATAAGAAGGGAACGGCTTTCCTATTTGATAATTATCCCGGCCCAACAAAATAAAAGAGAACGGGCCCAGTTTTAAATTTGTAAAGCTCGCATAATCACTTGACGATTCAATACAAGGAATTTCGCTCTGACTAAAAACTTCCAACAGTAATTTGCAATAGTTTGATCGTCACTTTGACGATGATAAAAAATTTACAAACTCCCGGGTTGTTACAGACTCCCCTCCTTAAAGAAATTGCGTCCACGCAATCATAGGAAATAAATGGATAAAAGGTAACAACCATAAGAGCATGGCAATGACGAGTGCATAAGCAAAGCAAATGTCAGCAGGGGAAGTATTAGAAATGAAATCAAAAGGTCCGACTGATTCAAATCAAAAGAATCAACATCGTGGGGATCAAGGAATCAAAATCAGACGACTGTCTAAAGCAAGAATCAATCGAGTTCCAGCAACTAAAAGAGAAGGAAAAACAGAGCAGAAATCCCATACAGAGCACGAATTGAATGTGAGTAAATCAAATTACTCACCTGAATCGCCAGAGAAAAAGACGAAGCTCAAATCTCAAAATCGCAAATATTCAATCATCAAAAACGATAATCAAATTTCTCAAATCAACAAATATTCGATTATCACGACGATAATCAAATTTTAAATTTAACAAATATTTGATTATCTCAAGCGATAATCAAATTCCAAATCAACAATTATTTAATTATCTGAAGCGATAATTAAATCTAAAATCAACAAATATTTAATTATCTCAAGCGATAATTAAATCTCAAATCAACGATTATTTAATTATCTCAAGCGATAATTAAATCTCAAATCAACGATTATTTAATTATCTCAAGCGATAATTAAATCTCAAATCAACAAATACTTAATTATCTCAAGCGATAATTAAATCTCAAATCAACAATTATTTAATTATCTGAAGCGATAATTAAATCTAAAATCAACAAATATTTAATTATCTCAAGCGATAATTAAATCTCAGATCAACAAATATTTAATTATCTAAAGCGATAATTAAATCTCAAATCAGCAAATATTTAATTATCTAAAGCGATAATTAAATCTCAAATCAGCAAATATTTAATTATCAAAAGCGATAATTAAATCTCAAATCAGCAAATATTTAATTATCTAAAGCGATAATTAAATCTCAAATCAGCAAATATTTAATTATCTAAAGCGATAATTAAATCTCAAATCAGCAAATATTTAATTATCTAAAGCGATAATTAAATCTCAAATCAGCAAATATTTAATTATCAAAAGCGATAATTAAATCTCAAATCAGCAAATATTTAATTATCTAAAGCGATAATTAAATCTCAAATCAGCAAATATTTAATTATCTCAAGCGATAATTAAATCTCAAATCAGCAAATATTTAATTATCTAAAGCGATAATTAAAAACAACAAATATCTGATTATCAAAAACGATAATCAGAACTCATATCAACAAATATCTAATTATCACAAGCGATAATTAGAAACAACAATTATCCGATTATCAAAAACGATAATAAGAACTCATATCAACAAATATCTAATTATCACAAGCGATAATTAGAAACAACAAATATCCGATTATCAAAAACGATAATCAGAACTCATATCAACAAATATCCAATTACCTGCAGATAATTGGAAGCAACAAATATCTAGAAATCAATTAAGAAGACTAGAAAATCAACATAAAAGCTTGGATCGATCCCATCAGATGGCGAGTTTTTAATTCGCCGCACGTGCATCTCAGATTGGCTGAAGCCTACCAAGTACTCAACATAATTTTGGCGCCCATCAGATTGACCCGAAGGTCCGCAGAGTGACCCGAAGGTCTAGTACTGGTATTTGACCCGAAGGTCCGCAGAGTGGCCCGAAAGCCCAACAAATGACCCGAAGGTCCAACAAATGACCCGAAGGTCCTCATAGTGGCTCGAAAGCACACGAAAGCATCAAAATGTTTCAATTAACGAGTCCGGAATTAACCAAAATAGCAAACGCACATGTCCCATAACCACGAGTTTTACTAAATTGTTTAATTCTCTTCATCGTTTCCTTGAAAGTGTAAAATCATCAAAATCATCAAAACGACAGATATTTCAATTAACGAGTCCGGAATTAACCGAAATAGTAAAAGTGTGGTTCCATACTCCGCACTTTTGCTAAATCGTTTAAATCACTTCATCGTTTCCTTGAAAGTGCAAAATTGTGTATTTTGTAAAAATACACTTTACATTCTCAAACGGACAAGTCCGGAATTAAGCGAATCAGTAAAAGAAAGGGGTCATAGTCCTCGATTTTGCTGAAACGTTTAAATCGCTTCCTCATTCTTTTGAAATCGCAAACTGTAAAATTTTTGAAAACAATTTTATTTATTTTGTAAAAATAACAATTCGCATTCTCAACTGAACAAGTCCGGAGTTAAGCGAAACAGTAAAAGAAAGGGGTCATAATCCTCGATTTTGCTGAATCGTTTAAGTCGCTTTCTCATTCTTTTGAAAACGCAAACTGCTAAAATTTTATAAAACAATTTTCATTTTAAAACGATTTTCCAATCACGTGATTAGAACAGTAAATCAGTAACAATTTCGGTAAGGAAATCGTACTTCTCAAAATACCGTAAAAACGGTCACAAAACAGCATTGCGGAATAACCGCTTGAAAATCCACTTTTAAAATTTGACGGTTACTGAAGCCAAAGCGACAGTAATTTTAAAACGTCAAAATCACATCAAAACAATTTACATCAAAATGTAATATCAGAGAATTTTCATTCATCAAAATGCCATAAAACACCGTGCTTCAAGAATTTAGCATTGGTGTAAAAATCCCGTTACAAAAATAACGGCAACAAAATACGTTTCATAACCTAGCATCGGTTCAACGTAAAATAAATGCAGTAACGTGCAATTCAAATTGTGCACGTACTACAAAATGAACAAAGAAACTATTCGAAGGTATCTTCAATGAAGACAATTCAAAACAGCAAAAATCTGATCAATATATGATTAGTACAAAAGAAAGCCAGCGGAAATTTCAACAAAAATCACATAGCTGCAATTTCTTCGAATCCTCAATTCGGATTCGAAATTCTCAAAGAAACAAAATAATTACATCTATGTAAACAACAATTGAAATTCATATCAATTTCGTATTTCGATTTTTTTTTTTAAATCAAAAAGATTATCGGTTGTACTCGGCAAAGACAGTTTCACTGTTTCCGCTGCGCACTCTGATAAATAGAACACAAATCAATCAAATCAACCAAAACACAGTTTCACTTTTATTTTTAAATAAAGATATTTAAAAATTTACATCTAGATTTCAAAACTTTAGTTTTGACTCAAATCACAGATAAAACATCGACCAATAGTTGTAACATATGTTCCATCCAAGTTATGTTTTATATTATGTCCATAAACCCCAAGCTCTGATACCAACTGTGACGCCCCACCTCTATGCTCATAATAACAAAGAGTATTAAAAGAAATACTGTCTATTATTACGAAGAATAAGGCTGGATAGGAGCGACCATCCGTAATTGGCCTTACACTAATATTGGTTATCTCGGTAGGAGTGGTATATACTTTTTATTTTTCATCTATTATTTATTTACTCCCATCGACATATCCAATTATCAGTATAAAACAAACTACGATAGTTCATAATAGTTTAGGACATTAGATATAACAATAACACAGATAATATAAATGCGGAACACAGATTAACAAAAATCTCATATATATATATATATAACCGATGTCAGTTACAATATAGTTGACACGATACATATGATACAACTACAACTGCCGACTCTAGAAGTTATATATACAAGTACATTATCGACTAATATACATGAATACATATCGTTCTATACAATGACACGACTACTACAAAATGACACTGACAACTTCAGAAGATGTGAAAAGTCTTCATATCCTGAACAGCAACTCAAAGAAGAAAATCTACAACCTGAAATAACTCGGGTCTGACCCGAGTATTACATTCAAAAGAAAATAATACCCAGGTCAGTCTAATTCAAACCAGTTTATTAGTGCATATAGGCAGTAATAATTTAAATAGACGACATTCACAATAATTCCCATCTATCCGATTCTTTAAACAAAGAAACCGGATAACGGTCAATATAACACTTAACAGTGTTTAACAAAAATCAGCAGATTTAAATCATCAACAGAGATAAATAAACAATTTATCAAATTGACTAAATCAATTTAAAAACAATTGAAATTGTCACTTTAAAATCATCAAAACTCGATTGGCTGCCGTACACGCACGCGTGTACGGCCTCGCCACTACAGCATAAAAGATCAATGCATCACGACACAAAAGAAATATCAATTCAAAACTGTCGATTCTGGGTGGCTGCAGTGCACGCACGCGTGCACTGCCTCGCCAACTTGTGTGCACAGAGAATAGTGCAACATGCAACTGCTACAAATACACAGAGGTAACATCACATAAACATACTGCAACAGTAAAACTGTGCATGTACACGAGTCAAGGAAGCAAAACTACAACATCGAAACAGTGAACCAATGAATCAGCAATGTCAAAGACATGAAGCACTAAATAGTATGGAGCAAGACTAAAGTGCAGACCCACCAAACAACTAAATGAAGTAGTGTCAGCACTGATGGCAATGCAACAAAATGTACAGCAATCAATAGCAAAAATGCAAACTACCAGACTGAAGTGACGAAATCACAACAGTGTAAACTCCACCAAGCTACAAGGGCACAAAGCCAAAACGGTTTCAAGAAATCAGACATAATGGATGCAGTATCAAACCAGGGTGAAGTGCATCAGACCAGGTGAAGTTTTCGGATGGCAAAGAAAACATGCACATAGTACAAACATGGAATGGGTATGCAACAATGCAATAGCAACAGAGAAGAGGTACAAGTACAACAGTGAATCATCTACAGGTTCAAGTGTCAAATGAACCAGACTACAGTGAAGTCGACAAGAAAATCAACTCAGAAACAAAGTGCACAAGAGACTTAAGTGCACAGCTACAAGGGAAACTGCAAAGTGAAGACTCAACAATTATCACAGACTACAAGTGAACACATGAACCCAGCAGTGCATCAATATCAACAAACTGCTTCACAGTACAACTGAAAAGTCTGGGCAACAAGCAGATGCCACCATAACTCAAGACCATCAAAGAGACAACATAGAAGCAACTGGAAATAGTGCAACATACAGTGATGAAGTGGGGATGAAGTAAGAGCTCAAGTGAATCTACAACATGAAGCACTGCATTTCAAATAGCAGTACAACTGGAAGTGATCTAGAGAACAATATCACAACAGATCAACATGGGAGAACTCAGAGATGGACAAGTATATCAATGCAAAGCTTCAACATACGAAACATCAACATGGATGCAGAGACTGTCATAAACAAATATGGACAGTGACACAGTGAAATGCCAACATCACAAACTACTGAAATGGCAAAGATTGGAAGGTAACAAACTCACATGCAACAAGCATCAACAACAAAGAAATGCACATGTCCCGTTTCAAGTGACTCAAGTTCAACAAATTCAGAGATTAGGCAGAAGATACATGAAAATGCAGTATGGTTCAAGCTGCAGTGACTCGAAGAAATTAATCAACCCAAATCAATAGAAATGTACACAGTGACAACTACTTCAGACTCAACAATAACAAAATGCACAGAGGCATAGTCAATGTCGAAGTCATTCCAACAAAAGATCAGTGCAACCCAATGCTACAAAAGATCACTCGTATGAAGATTTCAAGCGACACCAATATCTACAACAAATGTAACTGCAAGTGCACACGAACAAGGATGAGAAAACTGGAAAGAAGTTCAACCGGAATGGTATCAAGTTCAATACGACATGATGCAGCAATATTATAAATGGTGAAGATCAAACTGTAGTGGCTACAGAATAACTACAGGAAATGAAATGCAACATGTTCAGATGAACAAATATCACAAATGAGTGCAGACAGGTAGCGGTGTGCAGGATGAAGCACTGCAAAAATGATGCAATTGTACAGACAACAAATGAATAGCCGTGACACTACAGAGCTACCCCAGGTAAGATGATAAACCATATATATACATGCAAGAATGCTTATATATACATGTACAATGCCCAGAGATAATGAAACTGAAGGGCCCAAATATTGAAAATGTTTCAAAGCCGAAGCCCAAAAGAAGTATGCAGTCCAACATCAAAGACAACTTGCAACCGTGGTGAGGCAGTGCAACATAATGAATGAAACAACTTTTCAAACTGTCACCCCAAATTTTAGCATACATAAACAAAATTGGACAGTCAGAAAAATCGAACAACAAAATCGAAACCACTACAGCCATGAAACAGAAACGAACGAAAAATCACAGGATTCAAATACTAATACGCTAGAGGTATGAACTAGATGTGAGTGAGGGGGTCACTCACCTTTTTATGAAGCGGTCGCGAGCGAAGAACGAAGAAACGAATCGATCGATCTTAGCCGGCATCCTCGATTTGAACGAGCTCTAGTTTGAAGACGACGAAGCCGAATCCCTAACTTGGACGAAGAAATTGATCGAATGCCGAAGCCCCCTTTTTTTTTGATTGAAGAACGGGGGACGAACGAAACTCGTGGCTGCCATTTTTTTCATTTCTTCAATTTAGGTTTAGGGTTTGAATGAATGAGAAGAGGGGGTCGGGTCGAATTGGAATAAGAAGGGAACGGCTTTCCTATTTGATAATTATCCCGGCCCAACAAAATAAAAGAGAACGGGCCCAGTTTTAAATTTGTAAAGCTCGCATAATCACTTGACGATTCAATACAAGGAATTTCGCTCTGACTAAAAACTTCCAACAGTAATTTGCAATAGTTTGATCGTCACTTTGACGATGATAAAAATTTTACAAACTCCCGGGTTGTTACAATGTATATGTTAGGGTGTACATGTGTGTGTTATATATATGCACAAAACATATAAACAAAGTCGCAACAACTTTGAATAACTTTCGTTCGTTAAACCGTTGAAAATCGGAAAGCCGATTCTCTGTCTCATTTTCACTTATTAATTGAGTTACATATAAATGTAAACATAATTTGAAAACTAATTTATTATCATTATTAATTAATTAAAATGATCGCAATTGATTTATAAAACCATATAAAATAATATTAGACAATAGTTTAAAAAAGTGTTATTATATCGATAAAGCGACATCAATTATCTTTATATTTTATATCTTTATGAAACTATTATAAATGATATATTATCATTTTATAATAAACTAATATGATTTATTATCATTTTAAAACAATTATTTGAATAACCATTAAATCTTAATTTAAATTCATTAATAATTATTAAATATAATTGCATTACCGATGATGTCATGGATACATTTTATGTTCGAAAATAAAATAAATAATTTTATTTCATATTCTTATTGACATGGATAAATAAGTGTATGTATCTAGTTCCATGCACAACTTCTAATGATTATAGAGTGCTTTATCAATAAAACGATTTTCAGCCATTTTATCGATATTCTTCCAAAGTATATATTTTCATAAATACTTATTCAAATAAGATTAATATTATTATTTATTGTTCAAAACATCAATGTCTATGTTAAAAAGCTTATATTTGAATATTTTAAAAATAAATATAATCCATCAAACTGATAAATTTGTCGGTCGTTACAATTATGTGTGTGTGTGTATATATATACACATATATATATACATACATATATATATATGAATTATATTTAGTAAATTCATGTAATAAATTGCTAAGCAATTATACCTTCAAATAAACTGATTAGAGCATTCATATACATACACACACATATAAAAGCAACGATATCAACATACAAACACATGACAAACAGCATGAAATATGTAAACAAGGATTACATATGAAACTTTGCCTTAGACTCGCACAATGATATATTCCGCCTCCTAGATCTCTTAGATCTACAACCTCCGCTGCAAACAGATAACGTGCCAACACCAGATCTAACTAGTTTTAATAGAATCAAGGTGAATTTAGTTAAAAATGAAGATGGAGGGAGGAAGAATTTTCGGCTAGAAATCATGAAGAAGGAGGTGCAAAGTGATCAACCAAAATAAAATTCTTTTAGGTTCCTTTTTTTGGGGACAGCTGACCAAAAGATCTAGCACAAATATCTCTCCTACCAAGTCAAAACTTAGACTCATTAAACATGGTCGACCATATATAGGGTCCTTAATGGACGATAAGAAAACCCTTCCAAACTAATTAGTCACTTATATTATTTAAATCTAATTTAAATCCTTATCGTTACTCTGTATTGATACATACATGTATAACTTTTACATACGCACCTAATAAATTACTAACTGGACCTCGAACAATCTAAAGGAAACTTCATTTTACTAAACACACTCCATGTAATAAAAAATATTAACTAATATTTCATAAATATTAATTAATTTATAACTATTATAAATCGATTAAATCAAGCATGTTTTAAAGACTAAATAGATTCGGTTGTGCGACTCATAAGTATAAATTTGGTCAGCGGTTAATATCAAACAATTAAAATATTAACGTTCATACGTCACCTTAGCTAGTGGCGTGACAGTTTGACTGAATTATCACATATAAAGCTTCAACGGTAAAGTCCAATATTGCAGTTTAAGCGTTACCTTTTGGTAGTGATTGTTTGCACCAATTCTCCTCATCAACACTGTACCAATTTAGGACTTATGAAATTTAATTTTAGTCAAAATTTCAATATCATCCACATTCAACTCGGCTAGTCATTAAAAGAAGTCATAGGTTCAATAATAATATTTATTATTAATCGTGCTATCTGACTAAAGGCTTTGACTTTGTGTTGACTATGATTGACCGTGGTACTAACATCATGTATCCAAAGAGACAAACTCTCTAATGAATAGCGTTTCACATCCAATGCTTCAATTCATACACAATTACAATCGTTCGATGAACATCATGCGACTAATTAACGGTATTCGCAAGTTGAGAGAATTGTGTAATATCATCACTTCAAAATTTCCTGCTTGGCCTTAGTTATTATTAACATATAGGAAACTCTCGAGTGAGTCATTCCATAGTTATTCTTTAACTATCAGTATGTAACCCCTTGGTGTCCCTAACAACCATGCATAATACACTGGTCAACATTTGGAAAGCGTTACGTAGTCTCAAAGGATGTATTGATATCTTTTCTCGAAACATCTTAACCAGGAATATTTAAAATTATATGTAATTTTATATTATGATAATCTTCTCATGATTATAATTCCTTGTAATTATTATCATAAAACATATCATTTAAGGAATTTCTATTTAATATACTTTAAATATATTTAACTAGTTATATCACTATATGATAAAGTATATTATAGAAATCAAATACCTTTATTACGAACAAAATTGGTTATAAAGTTAGATATATGTAGCAAATTGTGTAATTGCCCCTAGAGCATGCCCTAACTCTTTTATCTCGCTCATCTACCACCTCTTAACTGCCTACACCTTCTGAAACTCTCTTTTCTTACCATGTCCAGCCTTGACCGTAGACGCCCAACCGCCCCTGCATAAAGATGCTTCGCATGCACTATTTCTCTAAAGAGACTGGCACATAAGATTTGTATTTTAAGAATTTCAATGCTTGAATAATTTTTTATTATCTTTTTAAAAATATGTAAACAATCAACTAGTAAATAATAAATAGTTTTTCTTTATATTTGATTTGAGAATAAAACCTACCCTTTTGATTTCTCCCTTATTTGAAATTTGGCTTTACTGATGTCTTAATTATTTATTTTAATTATGTTAGCCTTTTAAGTTATTTGAAAATAATTTATTAATAAAAAAAATTAATTATAAATTAAAATTGTATTATTTCACTAATATTGTACGTGAGTTCTTTAAGATTATTTGGTAATTGGTATACACATATTCAGTTATTGGTACAACGCAAACTTCACAAATATAAATTAAGTTGCTTCTATAAATCACAAAAGTACTTATTGACAAAACATTTGCTTTTGTGTGTACACACACATTACACACACATATATATATCATTTATAATAAACTAATATGTAGCTATCATATAGTCAACATCTATATAGTTTAATAAATAGTTACTTATTTTTTGTAATTATTTAATGTGGATATTGTTTGCGCAAGATATACGTCACAAACGCCTATTTTAATCCAGGCTTTGCCTGAACTTTGCCTGGACTCTAAAGCCAATCTTAGCGCCCAGCGCTCCACTCTGTCTCGAACATCATA
This sequence comes from Allium fistulosum, assembly GCA_030737815.1. Taxonomy (NCBI): domain Eukaryota; kingdom Viridiplantae; phylum Streptophyta; class Magnoliopsida; order Asparagales; family Amaryllidaceae; genus Allium; species Allium fistulosum. The sequence continues at coordinate 821,371,985 of CM060908.1, read as the reverse complement.
GATTATGTATGATCAAAAATGGCATTGCGATACCTACTCCTTATTATATGCTACCACCTTGACAAAGAGCCTCTGCACAACAAATCCCTAACCCCATGTCGTCTGTCCTAACCAAGGCATGTTCATGTTCAGGTCGCCAGCTGACAAACATGTGAGCCCTAAAAACCAACTAACATCCTAGTTGGCACACATCCTGGCCGACCAACTCCATCTACGACCCAAAGAAAATTCTAGACTGAAACTGTAACATCTCAGTTGTTCATCATGCATTCCAACAACTATAAATACATCAAGACATGCATTTAAACAAAGGTTGAACTTCTCAAGCTTTCAAGCATTGTATTTTCTTGTTATTGTCTCTTGAAATTACAACTGTTGTAAGAGAAGCAAAGTAATAAGAAAATCCTTATAGTTGATGTACATCAACTTAGACCGAACCACTTTAAATCATATCTTTATACTTATCGCGGTTTACTTTATCATTTTACAATTTTTAAACCAAGTTATTAGAGAGTAGCCTTCGCTAATAGCCATTCTTACCTATAATTTCGAGGTGGCCTAAATTTTTAGTCAACCCAAGTCTGTGTCCATTCATTTCCTTCATTAGCAGACGCTATTCTTACACCCATTTAAATAAGTGGGAGATTAGTGTGATATTCCTATTTTGAAAATGTTATACAATTTTCTCCACTCCAAAGTTTCTTTTATTTTTTATGTCCCTATTTTTCGTTTATTCTTTCTCCATTAAAATCTATTTCAAAATTTCGATCGGAATCGTCAAAATCAAGATCGACATGGTGGAATCATACAAACAAGATCGACTTCACGAAATCGTCTTTATAGTCAATCAACATCGACATCATGGAAAATACAAACAAGATCGTGTTCGATCCGATATACAAAATTGTCGATAGCATCTTCATTAAATTATGTACGAGGGTCTTTCTTCGTTTTTAAATTTTGTTTACCAAATTGATTCTGATTAAACAGTTGTTTCAATATTCGTTGTTTTTATTTCTATATTTTGTTATTGATTTTTTTAACATCTTGCTGAATTGAATCATATAATCTTTCTTCATTGATGGTGTCATCTATGTTTGACAACAGTTGTGCAAACAAGTATTTCTGAATTGAATATAGTATTTTGGTGAATTGTTGTAAGTTTGTGGTTTATTATTATGCAAACAAGTAATTCTGAATTGATGGTTGTAGTTTTATTGTTCATTGTTGCTGAATTTGAATTCTGGAAAAGGATAGAATGTTAAGTATTTATTTTAGCAAACTGTCATGCAATTTGTATTTGACAGTCAAATATATATCAGGAAAATATTTGCCCGTCAAATGTTTTCCTGATATATATTCGAATGTCCAATATTTCAGTTTTATTTTCTTTTTCGTTCTTTTCTTTTAATATATTGTATTTGTATTGTGCATGTATTTTTTTGTTGATGTGCTTGTTTTTATGTTGGGAACCGATACTTATAGCAGGATGCTTGGTTTGAATGATTGTGTTGAGATTGAGAGAAGATATATGTGAACATTGGACTGAATTAACACCTAGTTCTTTTGAATTGGTTTATGAAAGAGATAATAAGAAAAGAGTAATTGAAACTAATTCTAATTTGCATAGTATATTTTTGCTTGTTGGTCATAGTCGTGGAGATTATCTGCTTGTTTCTGTTATATCAAAGGATTTATGTAGCAGTTCGGTTGATGTTATTTTTGCATCAGTTGCTAATTCTTTTATTAAAGGTGGTTCGTGGTATTCTTTTATAGTTGTTTCTTTATTTGTTTCTAGTTCTTTTTTGAAGCAATTGCTAAAAAATGATTCAAGAAAATCAGTGTTTACTGGAGTAGGTCGAAGATTTCATGGTGGTGTTGAAGAGTTTCGACTGTATCTTATGATATATTGTATTAAGAATGGATATAAAGTTATTGTAAAAGATGATGGGGATCGTGTTACAGCAATTTGTTCACGTGAAGGTTGCACATTTCATGTTCATGCTTCTCGTAAATTCAATCTACTAGGTTTTTTTTGTTTTTAAAACTATGCAATTTATACATACTTGTGGAGTTGGCATTGTTGATGTTAACCATCCACCTATTTCTAACAATTTGGTTGTTGATATTATTCGATCGAATCCTTTAATGAAAAAAAAGACATTATTCATTTATTCAAGACTGAGTATAATATTGTTTTAAGTTACTATTATGCGTACACTGGCAAGAGATTAGCTCTTAATGAAATCCATGGGAATGATTTGCTTTCCTACCATCAATTGAAATCTTTTTGTGAAGCTGTTTTTGTTAGCAATCTTGGAAGTATTGTTGAACTTCAAGGTCATCCTACTAGTCTTGAATTTGAGAGGGTCATATTGGATATGAAGCATGCAAATATGTGTTTGGCTATTGTCGTCCTTTGATTTTTCTTGATGGGACTTCCATTAAAGGTAGATGACAATGTTGTATTATGTCTGCTACTGCTAGGAATGGTGATCAAGGTATGCTATAGTCTTAAATTTTTTATACTCTTTTTACTTGTTTTGATCTTTGAAAAATTGAGCATGTATTTACTTGGCAAATATTCGATATTTTTGTGATATTGTAATTTTGATATGTTCATCAATTTTTATTTTATTATATGACATATCTATTTTGTTTATATTAAGGTTTTTTTCCACTAGCTATTGGTATTATATTTGGTGAAGATGAACCTTATTGGCATTGGTTTTTGACAAATCTTAGTGAAACGTTAAATGATGACGACTGTGTTTTCACCTTTGTATCTGATTACCATTCTGGTCTGTTGTTCCTCAAGTTTTTCTAGGTTTGGCTCATAGTTACTGTTACTACCATTTAAAGAATAATTTGAAGAGTTTTTTTAACAAAAAGGTGTCGTCAAGGAAAAACGAAATGGATCGTTTCTTTATTTTTTAAAGTTTTCCGTGCTGCTACATTAGATGTATTTAATCATGCTTTGTCTGAGTTTAGGCTTGCTGGTGGGGCTACAATAGCAGGTTTTTTGAATGGTTTGTCTCTTTAAAAAGTTTGCTAATGTATTTTTTGTTGGAAATCATAATGGAGAAATGAGTTCTAACTGTGTTGAAAGCTTTAATCGTTGGATTTTAGAGAAAAATCATTTACCTATCATTGAATGTTTGGACGAAATTTGTTTGAAGCTTATGAAACTTATGTCAGATCGACATGAAATAAGTAAAACTTGGAATTGTTATCTGTGCCATGTTATGGAAAAACGTTTAAGGGATTTATACCTTGTGTGGGTTAAATGGAAAGTTACTAGATCTATTGTTGATGTTTATGAGGTTCAATCAACTCAAACTTATCATGTAGATTTGAGTGTTCGATGATATAGTTGTAACTTGTGATGCATTGAGGGCTTTCCATGTGCTTATGCTATTAGAAGTATACTTGCCTTTGATTTGGATATTCATTATTATATTGAGAACTATTTCAAAGTATCCTTTTTCCGAACATCTTATTCTCATCTGATTCATCCACTTGTTAATTTATGAATGGAAGATGTTTTACTGAAAGATGTTGAAGTTCATCCACCTAAGAGAAGATGTGGTGCAGGAAGTCCTCCGTCTTTAGACCGTATTAAGTCGGCTGGTGGGTGAATAAGTCTAATCGCTATAGTTTATGTACGAAATTAGGACATAACAAAAGGTCTTGTTTGTTATGAAATCAAATGTAATTTTAATACATCGTATACTTTATCTTTGAAGATTATTAATGTATTGCCATGTTTTATTTGATAGAATTAAATATGTGTTCTTTTTTGTCTTATTAATTTATTTATTTTTCTCTTTTCGACTATAAGTTATTCTAGTAAATTTGTACAAATGGTAAGTATTAAAAGGCAAATGTTTTCTTAGCGAATATTTGCCCTGCTTATATTTGCCATTCAAATTTTAAGTAGCTTCGAGTTAGATGCATTGATTTCATGCTTTATTTTGTTGAATTAAATATTTTTTATTGTTTTATTTATTTGTTTGGTTAGTAGTGTAATTTATTTTAGTTGGTCAGTAATAGTTTTGCAATTAAAAGTCTAGCAAATATTTGCCCGGTAAATATTTATCAAGCTAATATTTGGGTATATATCATTTCCATTTGTACCCAATTAGGTCTGGTATTTAGTAGGCTTCTACATCCATATGTACTTGATTAGGTCTAGCATTTGGTCTTTTGCATCCATACGTACCTAATTAGGTTTGGCATTCGGTTGGCTTTTGCATTCATGGATTACTCAGTTGAACAATATATCTTGTGTATAGATCATTTTCATGTGTACCCGATTAGGTTTGGCATTCAGTTGGCTTTTGCATCCATGCATACCCAATTAGGTTTGTCATTTGCTTTGCTTTTTCATTCATACGTGCCCAATTAGGTTTGGCATTCGATTAGTTATTACATTCCATGGTTTCCTCGGTTAAATAATATATCTTGGGTATACATTGTTTTTATATGTACCCGATTAGGTTTGACATTCGGCTGGCTTTTGCATTCATACGTACCTGATTAGGTTTGGCATTCGGTTCGCTTTTGCATTTTATATATACCCGATTAGGTTTTGCATTCGGTTCATTTTTGCATTCCATGGTTTGCTCGATTAAACAATATATATTGGGTATAGATCATTTTCATGTGTACCAGATTAGGCTTAGCATCCGGTTAGCTTCTGCATTCACACGTACCTAATTAGGCTTGGCCTTCGGTTAGCTTTTGCATCCATATCTACTCGATTAGGTTTGACATCTTGTTAGCTTTTGCATTCGATGGTGCACTCGGTTAAACAATATATTTAGGTATAGAATGGTTCCATATATGCCCGATTAGGCTTAGCATTTGGCTAGCTTTTGCATCTATACGTACTTGATTAGGCTTGGCATCTGGTTAGCTTTTGCATTTATATGTACTCGATTATGCTTGGTATCTGGTTAGCTTTTGTGTGTATACATACCTGAATAGGCTTGGCATCCGGTTAGCTTTTGCATCCATACATACCCGATTAGGTATGGCATCCTGTTAGCTGTTGCATTGATGGTACGCTCGGTTAAGCAATATATCTAGGACATATATTGGTTCCATATGTACCCGATTAGGCTTGACATCTGGTTAGCTTTTGCATCCATGCGTACCTGATTAAGCTGGGCATCCAGTCAGCTTTTACATTCGATCGTATGCTTGGTTAAACAATATATCTAGGATGTATATTGGTTCCATATGTACACAATTAGGCTTGGCATCCGGTCAACTTTTGCATCCATACGTACCCAATTAGGCTTGGCATCCAGTCAGCTTTTACATTCGATGGTATGCTCGGTGAAACAATATATATATGTTATAGATTGGTTTCATATGTACCCGATTAGGCTTGACATCTTGTTAGCTTTTGTATGCATACGTATCCGATTAGGCTTGGCATCTTGTTTGCTTTTACGTTTGATGGTATGCTCAGTTAAACAATATACCTCGGGTATAGATTGGTTCAATATGTACTCGATTGGGCATGGAATTCGATTAGCTTTTGCATGCATATGTACCCAATTAGGCTTGGCATCCGGTTAGCTTTTGCATCTATACGTATCCGATTGCGCTTGGCATTTAGTCAACTTTTACATTCGATGGTATGCTCGGTTAAATAATATATCTCGGGTATAGATTGGTTCAATATGCATCCGATTAGGCTTGGCATTCGGTTAGCTTTTGGATGCATACGTACTCGATTAGGCTTGGCATTCGGTTAGCTTTTGGATGCATACGTACTCGATTAGGCTTGGCATCTGGTTATCTTTTGCAACCATACCTACCCGATTAGGCATGGCATCCGATCAGCTTTTACATTCGATGGTAGGCTCGGTTGAACAATATATCTAGGGTATAGATTGGTTCCATATGTACTCAACTAGGCTTGGCATCCTGTTAGCTTTTGCATCCATAGTACCCGATTAGGCTTGACATCCGGTCAGCTTTTACATTTGATGGTATGCTCAGTTAAGCAGTATATCTAGGGTATAGATTTGTTTCATATGTACCCAATTAGGGTTGGCATCGGGTTAGCTTTTGCATCCATACATACCCAATTAGACTTGGCATTCGGTTAGCTTTTGGTTTTGTATTCAGTTTGGCATTTGGTTAATTTTTTATTCCATTATATCCTTGGTTAAACAATAAATCTTCGTTATGTACCCACAATCGAGGTCACAACCGAGCCTGTGACGGAGCCCATTTTATCTGAATATTTCATATTACATTTAAGTTAAAAAAGACATGTAATGTCCCCTATCTAGAGGCCCAAAGCTAAGCATTACAGATGCTGCGGTCATCCATAGTATTAACTTTCGACGACTAAATATGGCTATGTTAATGCATGGTATCCATAATATCAGAAGCACTTGAATACGAAACAAAAACACAGATTTCAAAAACATCTTTCCACATTACAATTTCCAAACACATGTTTCACATTCAAATTTACACGTTTCTCGGGTTCAGATAAAATATGATTATTACATAAATACGCTAAGAGCGACTTATGATGATGCCCCCTTGGTTGACCAGAGTACTACATAGACATAACTGTCTTAGATACAACACAGCGGAAAACAAAACATAACAGCAACTCCTAACTAGCTATCCGTGGGCTACCTACTCGTCTCCGGAAGCTTTATTCGTCAACCTACTAAAACCCGTAAAACCTTAACCCTCGGTCTACTTAAATCGATTTTGAGCACCCGTGAGTTTAAGGGCAAAACATAAACTTCAAGTCAGTCATAAAGCCTATGCATCTCGGTTATTTCATGTTAAGTGAGACTACGCTGCTTAGCGGAACGGGTTTCCCCTCACTAACATCCTTTTAAAACATTCGCAAATCATAATCCTGCAACCAAAACTAGTTAAAACTGCAAAGCATTATTATGTAAACATACATATCAGGTAATAAATGGACTATCTGTCCGAACACTATAGTTTATTTTGGCTTACTATTAATCTTTGGCTGACTCGGCCCTACTAGACAAAATAACAAAATAATCGAACATATGTTAGACACACCTCTTTTGGACGGTCTGTCCTTAACTATCTATTAAATACCTCTCTTCTGGACGGTATGTCCTTAACTTAACATCTCCTAGGGTCACCTGATCCTAATGGTTTTGCGGGCTCACCAATAACCTATCTGTATACAAACATATATTCTCTTCTGTGTGTAATCATAATTTTAGTCTTACCTGTGACAAAGCCCTACACACTGGAAATTTGGACTAAATTAGCTGGGGCCAATAGCTAATGTATAGGGCGTGACCCTATACCAGTCCCATCTGGTATTCTAATATCTGTGTCATTTTACTTATGGATACCTTCCCATCATTTTCCTTGAAAAACTTTTCATCTGAAATTGATTTAAAACCTTTTAAACCAAACTTAGATAAGGAAACATTTATACTCTATGCTATACTCAAAATCACTTTGCCATGTTACATACATACATACATACATATATATATATATATATATACTTTGTTCAAACCTTTTGTTGATGAAAACATTTAACTTTTGAAAGTACCTCTTTCGAATCCATTGAAAGTACCCCTTCCAAAACCATCGAAAGAACCTCTTTTGAGACTAAGTAAAACCCTTTTTCTAACTTAGGCCGAAAGGCCGAAACCTTCCTTTCGAAACCATACTCAAAACATTTCAAAATCCTTTCTTTCAAAATCCATAAAACATTAGAAATCACATCTTAAAACCTTTAACCATTGCCTTTAGAAACCTTTCGAAACCATTGACTTCGAAAGGTAGAAAGGCGGCGGCTAGGGGTTTCGACCCCTTCGAAAGCATTACTGAAAACAAAAGAGCGCAACCCATTCGAAACTTCTTCTTTTAAAACAATTGACTCGATCGAAAGACAACTGAGTCAAAAGCTATCCTTTCGAAAGCAAAGCAGACACTACCTTTAATTAAAACCCAAGCATACTCCAACCCCTTCGAAACCCAATGTTTCGACTACGTACCTTCCGCCTCTATCTAATACACTACGTACCAAGTAACTTGATACCATGCACATTGGTTTCGAAAGCATGGTGGCGAAACATCCTAGTCAAAACCTTTAATGCCGAAAGTAGCGGAACATACTAAAAACATGTTATTTTTGTTTTTAACTTAAAAGAGAAGCACTTTTCAACTAACCTGCGATTATTTGTCAAATTTTCATTGGTTGCTAAATATCTTTTTCAAAAGTGCTGCCAATATTTTTAGAAATAAACAATAATTTTATTTTACAAAATACCCCTTCTCCTTAATTAAATATATAAAACATTTAAGTCTCATTCCTTAAATAATTTTATATATCCATCATAACACTTAGGAAAATTTTATTAAAATTCCAAAAAATCATTTTTAATATGTTTTCTAACATATATAAATTTTAGACCCAAATAATTAATTATTTCGCCGCAATTAATTTATAACCCAATAAATCGTTTTCTTCACTAGAAAATTAATATAAAATCCACATTAATTCAGAAAATTATGAAAATTGAAACCCACCTCTAAAATATTATTTTTGATCTATATCTAAATTCGCAAGGCATTTTAATGTCAATAAATAGTATTTTCACATCAAAACATATCATAAAATCCATATGAATAAGCATAAATCATCAACAAGCGTATATAATCATTTAACCATTCAAAAACATGGCATGGACATGCAAATAATTCGGATTTTTCCTTAAAACCGAAAATCATTAAGAAAAATTAGCTGTAGTCATTATTCGTCTTAGGTTTGTGATTAAGGATGTGAGATTTGATCTTGATAATTGATTTGATTCTTCTCTTGAATCCTAGCTTTATCTTATCTTGAGATTACTAATGGTGGTCGGCCTTACACTTAAATTGTTTGCTTGTAAAAATGGAATGAACATATGGAAGTAAATTCCGCAGGCTTTCGGGTATAAGTTTACTATATTTCCCAATTTGCCCTCCCTTATTTCCTAACACTTTAATTCTTTGGTTCATTGTTTACTCATTAACATGGCACGACTACCCCTATAAATCACATATCTCAATCCATTAATCAATCCCACATTATTTAATTTAATTTTACTGATTAAATTTCCTAAATAATGTCACTAAAAACATGGGGTGTTACAATCTCCGCCCTTAAAGAATTTCGTCCTCGAAATTACGATAAGGTACACATGAAACAATCAAAGGTAAAACATACCATCAAACAAATCAGGATAAGTGTCTCTAATCCTGCTCTCAGTCTCCTAAGTAAAGTCTCTAGCATCGTCACTCCACTGGACCTTTGCTAATCTGATTGTCTTGTTTCTTAACTTCTTTCATCTCTTGCGACTATCCGGATAGGCTTCCTACTATAGTCAAGTCTGGTTTCACTACTAAATCTTCTAACACTGATGGTGCTATACCAGTGTCTGGATCCCTAACACATTTTCTCAAATGAGATACATGGAAAACATCGTGGATTCCTGCCCAACTACTCGGTAACTCTACTCTATATGCGAGTTTCCCGATCCTTTCTAAAATAGGAAATTGTCCTACGAACCTCGGTGCTAACTTCCCTGTCTTCCCGAACCTGATAACACCTTTCATCGGCGATACTTTGACAAAAACATGATCTCTAACAGAGAACTCTAAATCTTTCCGTCTTCTATCTACATAGCTCTTCAGCCTAGACTGCGGTTCCTTCATCATCGCCCTTATCAGCTCAATCTTTTATGTTGCTTCTCTTACCAAATCAGGACCAAGGACTAATCTATCTCCGGTCTCTAACCAACATGCAGGGGATTTGTAACATCCCACTTTTGGAGGCTCAAAACTAACTGCTATGGATGCTGTAGTTATCTATAGGTGTTATTTCTGAGTGACCGAAATCAAAATCTTGAAACTATTGGCAACACAAAAACACAATACTATGAAAAATTTTAAACTTCAACAAAACAAAATTTCTCATTTCTTATGAATTTCAATTTAAGATTTAATTACATAATCCCAGATGTTAACCACGTTCAGATCACATATACATGTACAAAATACGATAAGAGCGACATATGAAGATGTCCCCTTATGATGATCATAGAACTAATAAATATGAACTTTGCGGTTCTTAGTACATCACAGCAGAAAACACAAAATAGCTCCTATATAGCTAACACTGCCTCCTGCACGTCTCCGGAAGCTTATTCGTCCAAAAACCAAAAAGTCTCCTACTCTCGGACTACTCAAATTAAATTTGAGTACCCGAGAGTTTGTGGAGAAACACAAACTTCGAGTCAGACAATAGGTCTGGTATGAATAATCCTCTATCATCTCTTATCATAAATAGATATCTAGTGAGACCGTGCCGCTTAGTGGAACGGGTTTTCCCCTCACTAGTATCCAAAACAAAGTGTGCAAATCATTTACTATACTCCTGCACCCAAAATGATTAGTCTTAACATAATATGAAATAAAGCCATAAATCATATATATTGGATATCACATCCACCCATTCATTAGATATCCCATCTAAAAGCAAATTATTAGATTTCCCATCTAAAATCCATTTATTAAAGTTCCCCTCTAATATCTTTAAAATGACTATCCGTCAAAACTTAAATAGGACTATCCGTACCAAATTCATCAAAATAAATGCAGATTATCCATCATACATTGTTTTATAAAAGTTGGTGTGGGCTATCCACCGCACACTCCACAGTTTTCCTAGGATGACATGAACCCTTGGGTGCCAAATCCCGAGGCTAACCAGCTCTGGCAAAACATTCTTTACTTTAAAAAGTTAATATGGGCTATCCACCGCACATTCCATGGTTTTCCTAGGTTAACCAAGAACCCAACACTTGGCCAATTAAACCATCACGATCCTCATGATTATTTATAAAAATTCATGATCCCCATGATTACTTATTTTCCCCAGGTATACCACCTGTTTAACCTATTCCCATTGGTAGCCCCAATTAGGTTAAATTAAATAAAAACACATTGATAGCCGCAATGTTTATTTTCGAAAGAATATTTATGTTTGTAACCCCAAACTATGTATCGAAAACATTAAACCCACCCCGGTGTCCCCAAGGTTTAATAACATCCAATTTATATAAGGTTCCCCCTTACATAGTCAAACCAAGATAAGTATTTTATGCTATAACCCTTCGAAGTACCACCTTCAAATTAGCAAAACTTTACTTAAGAAAAATGGCTAAAAACAGCCCTTTAAACCCCGTCGAATGAAGTCCCATTCGAAAGCAAATAAACATCCAAATTTAAGCCCTTCGGAAGCCTTCCTTTTGAAAGCATCTCAAAACCATACCTTTCGACCTTGTCGAAAGGTCTTACCTTTCGACCCTATTGGAAGGTTTCTTTTCGACCTAGTCGAAAGATCTACCTTTCAACTTCGTCAAAAACCTGGGATATCACCCCTATAAAACCATTTATAAACATTTCGAAAGCAATGAAAACTTTCGAAGACAAACACTTTCGAAAACCTTTCGAAGTCAAAACCTTTCGAAATCATTAAAGTGTTAGTGTTTGAACCAAACCTTCGAAAACAATGAAGAGAGGCAGCAAGTTTTAGAAAACAAAAATAACTTTTGACTCTATCTGTGTCGAAAGGTTTGGAAGCGGCAACTATGCTTCCGACCCTATCGAAAGCTAACCTTTCGACTTTGTTGAAAGGTTTCATTTAAAACAAGAAAGCAAACCAATCGAAACCTTTTTTTAAACCATTTGACAACGTCGAAAGCTCTTTGTCGATAGATAGCAAGTGTATTTTCTTTAAAACCAAAACAAAGTTTCATCTCCTTCGAAAGCTCTAAACTTTCATCCCTAAACCTTTTGTCCCCTTTCAATTCACTACGTACCAGTCACCTGATACCATGTGAATTGGTTTTTGACCTAGTCGAAAGGTTTGATACCTTTCGACCTTGTCAAAAGGTTTGGAATGGAGGCGGAAGCTCTTGCCGAAAGAGTTGAAATAGTGAAAATTGTACTTTAAACAGTTCTTTTGTACCCCACCTGCCTTGTTTGTCTAAATCCGATTGGTTGCCAGAATTTTATATTCAAAAATTGCTGCAGACTTTCCTTATTTGGAAATTTGAATAAATTGAAAAAGCTCCTCCTTTATAATTATACAAAACATTTAAGTCCCATTCCTTAAACAATTTTATAAAACTATTAAAACATCATGAAAAATTCTGGAAAAATTCCAGAAAATTAATTAATATATTCTCTTAAACATATTAAAATTTCAAAGCATATGAAGATCAAAATCAATTTGGAATTTAACCCAAACCGAATAAAACATGTTAATTAGCCCATTAACGTTTAAAAACACCTATGTCTTATCCAAACAAAGGTTTTAAATGGTTATACCCTAACCAAAACACAAACATGAATCAGGTATAACTCATAGCCGATCCAAACAGAGAAAAATAATATGATAAACATGATTATTCACCTTGATTAGTTGATTGGATAATGAGATAATTTCCTAGCTTTAATTTCTTAGCTTTTATCTTCAATTTATATTCTTCCTGGAGCTTTTAATGGCCGGTTGAAAGTTGGTGAGGAGTTATGAATGAGAAGTGAAAGTTTATTAAGGTGGAGGAAGAGATATATACTAAGAAATGTAGCCTCATTTCCAAGTTTACCCCTTAGAAAAATTCCACTTTCTAGTTCATTCATTAAGACACGGCCATTGAATTTATTAATCTCATCTCCCTAATTATTCGCATTATTCTATTTAATTTATCCAATTAAATATCCTGAATAATGTTAATTAAATTCAGGGGCATTACAGGATTTGCATGTACAAAGCCTCAAACGGTGCCATCCCAATACTAATCTGATAACTGTTGTTATATGAGAACTCGACTAGGTGTACGTGGTCTTCCAATGATCCCACGAAGTCTAATACATAAGCTCGTAACAAGTCTTCCAAGATCTTGTTAACTCTTTTTGTTTGCCTATCGGTCTGTGGATGGTAGGCGATACTAATCTTGAGCTTGGTTCCTAAACTTTCCTGTAGACTCTTCCAATATTCGCTAGTGAATAAAGAATCTCTATCACTAACAATACCACTAGGAATTCCATGCAGTCTAACCACATTCTTCATAAACAACTTAGCCAATACAGGTGCCGTCCTATTTGACTTAACTAGAATGAAATGGGCACTCTTGAACAATTTGTTCACTATGACCCATATACTTTCATTCCCTTTATTAGATCTTGGCTACCCGTCTATGAAATCCATAGAAATAGAATCCCACTTCCATACCGTAATATCTAATGACTGAAGCAACCCACTTGACTTCTGATGCTCACCTTTCACCTGCTGATAGTTCAAACATTGTTTCACCCATAAGCCGACATCCCTCTTCATTCCTCCCTAGAAGAAAATTCTCTTCATATCCTGATACATCTTCATTCCTCCTGGATGAATAGTGAACTTCGAACGATGGCATTCCTTTGAAACTTCTTTCCTTATGTCTCCCATATTTGGAACACATAATCTACCCTTCTTTCTCAACCACGCACTTTGGTCAAGAATGAAATCTTTCAAGTGAACGCTCTCTGTTCCATCCCTAAATTTCCTGATCCTTTCAGCTAACACTGGATCCTCTTCCCGTTTAGAAGCAATCTTCTCTATCAATACCGGTCAGACTTCTAAACAAGACAATATAGTAGATCCTTACGAGACCCAGTCTCCGATCTCCACTACACTTTGTAAGCTGACAATGCTTCTAAGTCTTTCCATTCTGATATCATAGCTAATACTACATTCTGATGCTTTCTACAAAGCGCATCTGCAACCTTGTTGCCTTCCCTTGGTGTGTACTCTATTCCAAAATCATAAGCAGCTAAAAACTCTAACCACCTCTACTGCCTCATGTTTAGCTCCTTCTGATAGAACAAGTATTTCAACGACTTATGGTCGGTAAAAAGCTCGAACTTCTCTCCTAAAAGGTAACACCTTCAAACCTTTAAAGCAAAAATAACTACAGCTAACTCCAAGTCATGCATTGGATATCTAACTTCATGCAGTCTAAGTTGTCTAGAAGCGTAGGCGGTCACTTTACCCCTCTTCATTAGTACAGCTCCTAACCCAGTACCACACACATCTGTATAAACTACCAAGTCCTGATTCCCCTCCAAAACCACCAACACGGGTGCATGGGTGAACAAGTGTTTCAAGCTCTAGAATACTTCCTCGCACTTATCGGTCCACACAAACTTCACATCCTTTCGCGTTAGCTTGGTCATCGACGCTGTTATCCATGAAAAATATTTAAAAAACCTTCGATAATATCCAGCCAACCCAAGGAAACTTCTTATCTCAGTTATCGTTTCTGGTCTCTTCCAATTATTTACAGCTTCGATCTTATCTGGATCGACTGACAACACTTTCTCCGAAACCACGTGACCAAGGAACTTCACTTCCTTCTTTCAAAAATGGCACTTCGAAAACTTTGCTTTTAGCTGATGCTGCCTCAGCGTCTCAAGCAAAACTCTAAGATGAACTTCATGCTCTCTTTCATCCTTAGGATATATCAAAATATCATCTATGAAAACCAATATGAACCTATCCAAGTGCTCTCGGAAACCTCAGTTCATCAAATCTACAAAGAAAGCTGGCGCATTAGTCAGTCCAAATGGCATAACTAACCATTCGTATGACCCATACCTTGTTCTAAACGCCGTCAAAGGTATACTATCTTCTGCTACTCTAAGCTGATGGAAACCTGTGGCCAAATCCAACTGAGAGAATATCTTAGCTCCACTCAACTGATTGAACAAATCGTTAATCCTAGGCAATGGATATCGATTCTTTATCGTTTTCTCATTCAACTTACGATAATCGATGCATAGCCTTAACTATCCGTCCAAATTCTTAGCAAATACAGCGGCTGCTCCTCAAGGCGAACTACTCGATCTGATAAAACTCTTGCCTTCCAAATCCTCCAACTGAGCTTTCAACTCCCTCATCTCTGTAGGGGTCATTCTACTTGGTGGTATATTCACCATTTCTGCTCCAAGCACCAAATCTATCTGAAATTCAATGGCTCATTTCGGTGGTAATCCAACTATCAGCTCGAAGACATCTGCCAATTCTCTAACCACAAAAATGCGATTCAACTCATCTTCTAACTCCATAACACTTAGCAAAGCAATCACCTTACAGCTAGGGTTTTCTACGGTATAAACTACCCGATCGCTACAGTCAGGGTGTCTAATTGATATTTTCCTATCATGGAAAAATATCCTAGCATCATATTTACTTAACCAATCCATGCCCAATATAATTCTGAACCCTACAAAGTCAAATATATGCAATCTGCAAACAAAGGTGTAACCTATCAAGTCAAACTCTAAGTGGTCACACTTCATCCCAAGTGTCGCATACCCTCCTACCGGATTTGCAACTCTTAAAGATGTAACTAAATATGTGGATTCTAGGTTAAGTTTATCTACCAAACATCGAGAGATATAAGAATGCGATGCACCGGATACAAATAAAACGCTAACAAACATATCATGGATCTAAAGCGTACCTCCCAATTCTAGTTTTCCTTTCTCTTGCACTATCGGCTTCGAAGTAGCAGGCTCCAATGCACATACTTGGCCTTTATCTCCTTTAGCTGGCTCTTTGCACTGGTTCTTGTAGTGTCTTACTTGATCACAGTTGAAACATCTAACTCCTTTCTTCTCAGCAGCCTTCTTTCCTTTACCTGTCCGGCACTCCTGAGCATAATGGCATTTCTTATCACACTTGTAACAGACCACTTCGGACTTTCCTTTCTTCATTGCTCCACCTTTCTGAGCACCTTTCTTGTGAAAGAACTTTCTCTTTTGACTTTGCCCATCCTGGACCTCCTTCTCCTTCTTCTTCTCCAAACAAGCAAGCATCTCTTCATGTCTTAACGCCATCTCCACTACCACATCACAGGGATCTATGATATGCGGTAAGGTAGCCCTAGCCAACTCAGACTTCAATCCTCTGATGAACTTTTCATTCCTCTTCATCACAGTATCAACAGTCGCATACCCATATCTATCCAACTCTTCAAACCTGCTAGCAAATTCTAGAACGGACATTTCTCCTTGTTCTAACTCAGCAAAATTTCCTGATCAAAACAGACTGTTCCATTACTAACATGAACCTCTCCTGGAACCTTCTCCTAAACTCAGCCCATGTCATCTTCTTTTCATTTACTCCAGTTGTCACACTATTCCACCAAAACAAAGATGCCCCTTGAAGCTATCTCGAGGCAAGTCTCCTCTTCTGCTCGTCATTGAGCCTTAAATCAGCAAATATCCTTTCACAGTGCAACAACTAGTTCTCCACTTCTATAGCATCCTCTGTTCCATAACGGCTTCCCTCCAAGCCTAGCATAGTCACTACTCAAGTTAGCATAATGGTTGGCAACCGGAGCTTCCTGAACTACTCCCACAACATTTCCTCTAACAACCCCAGCAGCGATCCCAGCTTGCATCATGTTTATGAAAAACTGATACATAGCCCCCATATCTACTTGTGGGACTCCAACGCCTACATTCTTAGCTTGAGCCTGACCTTGAGTCCTCATTGTATTTGGTCGGGCATTTCCATTGGTGGTGGTGTTGTCCCCTCCTAGGTTAACTATGCCTCTTCTACCATCCATATCTGTATTCAAACCTCATAAGATATAGAAGAATGACCTAACAAAGATAGGAGACTAGAGATAAAGCGTATACTTATATATATATATAGCAAATACAAGTACGTTACTATAGCATTATCCCATACCCCGATCATAACTCTAATTCCTAAAGATTATGTTTTCAAAAATCTTTGTTTTACTTAAAGTATTTCATAAACCTATGCTCTGATACCAAGTTGTAACATCCTTTATCTAGAGACCCAAAGCTAAGCGCTACAGATTTGCAATCATCCATAGTATTAACTTCGGGCGACTAAATACGGCTATGTTATGGTATCCATAATATCAGAAGCACTTGAATATGAAACAAAAACATAGATTTTAAAAACATCTTTCCACATTACAATCTCAAAATCATGTTTCGCATTCAAATTTACATAATCGCATAATCGTTTCCCAGGTTCAGATGAAATATAATTATTACATAAGTACGCCAAGAGCAACATATGATGATGCCCATTTGGTTGACCAGAGTACTACATAGACATAACTGTCTTAGATACAACACAATGGAAAACAAAACGTAACAGCAACTCCTAAATAGCTATCCGTCAGCCATCTGCTCGTCTCCGGAAGCTTTATTCGTCAACCTACTAAAACTTGTAAAACCTTAACCCTTGGCCCACTCAAATCGATTTGGAGCACCTGAGAGTTTAAGGGAAAAACATAAACTTCAAGTCAAACATAAAGCCTGGTGTGAATAATACTATGCGTCTCGGTTATTTAATGTTAAGTGAGACCACGCCGCTTAGCGGAACGGGTTTCCCCTCACTAACATCCTTTTAAAACATATCTTTTGCAAATCATAAACCTGCAACCAAAACTGGTTAAAACTGCAAAGCATTATTATGTTAACATACATATCAGGTAACAAATGGGATATCTGTCCGAACACTATATTTTTGTTTGGCTTACTATCAACCTTTGGCTGACTCGAGCCTACCAGACAAAATAACAAAATAATCTAACATCTGTTAGACACACCTCTTCTGGATAGTATGTCCTTAACTATCTATTAAATACCTCTCTTCTGGACGGTATGTCCTTAACTTAACATCTCCCAGGGTCACCTAATCCTAATGGTTTTGCGGGCTCACCAATAACCTATCTATATACAAACATATATTCCCTTCTGTGTGTAATCATAATTTTAGTCTTACATGTGACAAAGCCCTACACTCTGGAATTTTGGACTAAATTAGCTGGGGCCAATAGCTAATGTATAGGGCACGACCCTATACCAGTCCCATCTGGTATTCTAATATCTGAGTCGTTTTACTTAGGAATACCTTCCCATAATTTTCCTTGAAAACCTTTTCATCTGAAATTGATTTAAAACCTTTTAAACCAAACTTAGACAAGGAACACATTTATACTCTATGTTGTACTCAAAATCACCTAGCCATGTTACATATACACACACACACACACACACACACACACACTTATTCAAACCTTTTGTTGATGAAAACATTTAACTTTTGAAAGTACCCCTTTCGAATTCATTGAAAGTGCCCCTTTCAAAACCATTGAAAGCACATCTTTCGAGACTAAGTAAAACCCTTTTTCTAATTAAGGACGAAAGGCCAAAACCTTCCTTTCGAAACCGTACTGAAAACCCTTGAAAAGCCTTTCTTTCGAAAGCCATAAAACATTAGACATCACATCTTAACAACTTTAAACGTTGCCTTTAGAAACCTTTGGAAAAACCTTCCCTTTCAACCCTTTCGGCACAGTCAGAAAAACATTCATTTCGACTCCTTCGAAACCATTGGGGAACCACCCCGTCAAAACCTTTCTTTAAAATCTTTCGAAATCATCAAACCTTTATAAACACAAACCCTTCGAAAGCATTTAGGTTCAATTTAAAACATATGGAAAAACACCTTTCGAAACCATTTAAACCTTCTCTTTCGAAACATTTGGGTTATATCTCAACAAAACAAAAGGGTATATAAAACCATTTAAGTTGAAATCCAACCATTTGAAAGTATTCCTAAGTAAAGAAGTGATGGTGTCGACGAAAGCACTGGAGAAGTGGCTAATTTTAAAAGCTAAGTATACCTTTCGAAACCATTGACTTCGAAAGGTAGAAAGGCGGCAACTAGGGGTTTCAACCCCTTTGAAACCTTTACTTAAAACCAAAGACGCAGCCTATTCGAAACTTCTTCTTTTAAAACAATTGACTCGGTCGAAAGACAACTGAGTCGAAAGCTATCCTTTCGAAAGCAAAGCAAGCGCTACCTTTAATTAAAACCCAGGCATACTCTGACCCCTTCGGAACCCAACATTTCGACTACGTACCTTCCACCTCTATCCAATACGCTACATACCAAGTAACTTGATACCATGTGCATTGGTTTCGAAAGCATGGTGGAAAAACGTCCTAGTCGGAACCTCTAATGCCGAAAGTAGCGAAAACATACTAAAAACATGTTATTTTTGTTTTTAACTTAAAGGAGAAGCACTTTTCAACTAACATGCTATTATTTATCAATTTTTCATTGGTTGCTAAACACCTTTTTCAAAAGTGCTGCCAATATTTTCAAAAATAAACAATAATTTTATTTTACAAAATACCCCTTCTCCTTAATTAAATATATAAAACATTTAAATCCCATACCTCAAATAATTTTATATATTCATCATAACACTTAGGAAAATTTTTATAAAATTCCAGAAAATCATTTTTAATATGTTTTCTAACATATATAAATTTCAGACCCAAATAATTAATTATTTCACCGTAATTAATTTATAACCCAATAAATCATTTTCTTCACTAAAAAATTAATATAAAATCCACATTAATTCAGAAAATTATGAAATTGAAACCCACCTTTAAAATATTATTTCTGACCTATATCTAAAATCGTAAGGCATTTACATGTCAATAAATATGGTTTTCACATCAAAACATATCATAAGATTCATATGAATAAGCAAAAATCATCAACAAACATATATAATCATTTAATCATTCAAAAACATGGCATAGACATGCAAATAATTCGGATTTTTCCTTAAAACCGAAAATCATTAAGAAAAATGAGATGTAATCATTATTCACCTTAGCTTGTGATTAAGGATGTGAGATTTGATCTTAATTAATTGATTTGATTCTTCTCTTGAATCCTAGCTTTATCTTTTCTTGAGATTGCTAATGGCGGTCGGCCTTAAACTTAAAATTTTTGCTTGTAAAAATGGAATGAACATATGGAAGTAAATTCCTAACGGTTTAAGGTATAAGTTTACTATATTTCCCATTTTGCCCTCCCTTATTTCCTAACACTTTAATTCTTTGGTTCATTGTTTACTCATTAACATGGCACGGCTACCCCTATAAATCACAAATCTCAATCCATTAATTAATCCCACATTATTTATTTAATGTAACTAATTAAATTTTCTAAATAATGTCACTAAAAACATGGGATGTTACAAAACATATGCAACATTCAAAATCTAATATCAAACAATGTATATAAACATACAACATTCGCAATCTAACATCAAACATATGTTTTTAAAACAATCAATGTTTAATATCTAATACCTACATCTAAAAGCTAAAAAACAATATCCAACATCAAGAAGTTTATTGCATTCATTATCCAAAATTGCCTTTAGCCAACAAATCTTTGAGACATTTCTATGTATCAGGATCTGATTTCCATCCATATTTTTCATCTGCAAATATATCATATACCATTAAAGCTTTAATACTGTATGGAATCAAAATTATTCAAATCAGGATTGTCTTCAATGTTTTGTCTTCGGAAAGATCTTCCATGAATCTCATGACAAATATCGCACAATCAATTTTGGATCATTTCAAAAAAAATTGATATTTTTAATGTTTTGAAAAATACTTTTGTAAATAATAAGTACTACATATGAATGCGACTCCTATTGTGGGCAAGTTATGAATTTGACTAGATTGTTTTGCCCTGTAAATATTTGTTGAACATAGATGTTTTGGCTCACTGCTTTAGGTATTTAAGAATATTACAAAATGATGTAATTGGAAAAGACTCATTAGATGTTGGAAACAAATATGGCACAATCAGTTTTGCATCATTTCAAATAAAACATTTCATTATTAATGTTATTGAATCGGTATTATGATATTTTGTAGAATAGAAAATATCAGAGGGTAAATATTTGCCCGGCATATACTTGTCATTTGAATATTTAGTAGCTTTGAGTTTGATTTCAAGTTTCAACTGTAAGTCCCTTTGTGTTCTTTGTAAATCTTGCACAATCAGTTTTGCATCATTTCAAATAAAACATTTCACTATTAATGTTGTTGAATCAGTATTCTAATATTTTTTATAATAGCATATATCAGAGGGAAAATATTTTCCAGGCAAATATTTGCTCGGTTTATAATTATCATATAAATATTTGGTAGCTTTGAGTTTGATTTCAAGTATCAGCATTTAGTCTGTTTGTTTTTCTTTCTATCTCAAAAGATATATTTAGTAAGCTATTTTAATATTTAGTAAGCTGAAAGTTGTTTTAATATTTATTCAACATGTGTGCATTAGTCAGATGCAGTTGGTTAATCTGACTATTAGCTTAAAATGTTGGTCAAAAGTTCTATCATTGAATCATAAAAGCAGTTATGTTTTGACTTGTTCCTAATATAAAAACAATATAGTCTAGTATTGATGTCATTGAATCAGTTTTCGGTCCTATCCCCTGACTAGATTTCTAAGGTTGGGATTGATTGGCTAATTTGTAGATCTACAGCTAAGATTTTTTGTATGTCTATATTTTCTTCTTTTCTTCTTCTTTGTAGATCTAATTTGTAGCTTTTCATCTTCTTCTTTAGCAAAAATTATATCTTTAAATTTTCTTCTATGTTTGATAACTATTATCTGTTATTTTTCCTTGTCTGGTTGGCAATCCTTTTAAGTTTGAGTATTGATGGTGTTTTTTATTTATTATTCTATCAGTACTCAAACTAAAATGAGTGTCGGCTCGATAGCCACTGTACTTACTCACTCTACACAATCCGCTGCTTCTCGGAGTAAAGAGATGAATAGGACGAGTTATAAGAAGAAATGAATGTTTAGATAGTGATTGCTATAAAATCATCTCTACTTGATTGCTTCTAAACATCTAGACATATATAAAAATGAATGCTTGAGTCTCAAAAATAAAATGAGGGCGTTAGAAAATGAGAGCAATCTACTAAGCAAAAGAAACTGAAAAATGTATTTACACACAATCCGAAACTAGAATCAGAGGAAAGTGATTTGTGATATTCATTGTTGTAAACTCATCTGTACTCGAATGTTGTTTTAATAAAGTTTTTTTTTGTATAAGAAATATTACAATATTTCAATGCATCAATATGTTGTGTATTTACACATAGTCCGGAACTGAAAAATGCTGTAAACTAATCTCTAGTTGATATGAACTTTGTATTCATGTTAGTAGTTGTTGTTTTATTGAAGATTATTTCTGTATGAAAATTATAACTATATGCCAATGCTGTTATTAGAAAATGTAGTAATCTTTTGCAAATATTGCACAATCAATTTTGCATCACTTCAAACTAAATGGTATTTTTAATGTTTTGAAGAATACTTTTATAAATTTGTCTGACCGGTAAATATTTGTCGGGTAAATATTTGTCGCGCATATGTTTCTGACTTGATCATGTTATTATATTATTAATGAATGATGCTGCATTAGTGCATGATTATAAAATAGTTCAAGTATGTTCTTGTTTGCCAATGCAAGTAAGTTAGGGGAATGGTGATGCACACAATAATAGGTAGGATATGCACCTAGTTGTAAATGTTGATATGATTTGTTCAAATGAGTGAGTTGTAATAGTTGATGTTGTGGAGGTAGAGACTATTTGCTTGTTTGCCAGTGATAGGGGAATGGAGGTAGAGACTATTTTCTTGTTAGCCAGTGATAGGGGAATGGAGGTAGAGATTGTTTTCTTATTGTGGAGGTAGAGATTGTTGTTCGAATGATAGGGGAATGGAGGTAGAGACTATTTTGCCAGGCAAATATTTGTCGGACAAATATTTGACGGGCATATGTTTCTGACTTTGACCATGCTATTTTACTATTAATGAATGATGCTACATTAGCGCATGATTATAAAATATTTGAAGTATGTTCTTGTTTGCTACTGCATGTTAGTT
The DNA here is from genome assembly GCA_030737815.1 of Allium fistulosum. Lineage (NCBI taxonomy): Eukaryota > Viridiplantae > Streptophyta > Magnoliopsida > Asparagales > Amaryllidaceae > Allium > Allium fistulosum. The sequence goes on along the minus strand of CM060908.1, from coordinate 821,349,073 downwards.
AGGGGAATGGTGATGCACACAATAATAGGTATGATATGCACCTAGTTGTAAATGTTGATATGAATTGTTCAAATGAGTGAGTTGTAATAGTTGCTGTTGTGGAGGTGGAGACTGTTTTCTTGTTTGCCAATGATAGGGGAATGGAGGTAGAGACTATTTTCTTATTGCGGAGATAGAGACTATTGTTCAAATGATAGGGGAATAGAGGTAGAGACTATTTTGTCAGGTAAATATTCGCCAAACAAATATTTGATGGGTATATGTTTCTAAATTTGATCATGCTATTCTACTATTAATGAACGATATAGCATCAGTGCATGATTATAAAACAGTTCAAGTATGTTCTTGTTTGCCAATGCAAGTGAGTTAGGGGAATGGTGATGCACACAATATAATAGGTATGATATGCACCTAGATGTAAATGTTGATATGAATTGTTCAATTGAGTGAGTTGTAATGGTTGTTATTGTGGAGGTAGAAACAAAACATTTCACTATTGATGTTAATACATCAGTATATCTATATTTCGTAGAATAGGAAATATCTGAGGCCAAATATTTGCCCGACTTATACTTGTCATATGAATATTTAGTGGCTTTGAGTTTGAATATTTAGTCTGTTTGTTTTTCTTTGTAAGTCTCGCACAATCAATTCTGCATCATTTCAAATAAAACATTTCACTATTGATGTCTTTGAATTAGTATTCCGATATTATACATAATAGCAAATATTAGAAGGCAAGTATTTGCCAGGCAAATATCAGAAGGCAAATATTTGCTGCCCGACTTATAATTGTCATAAAAATATTTAGTAGCTTTGAGTTTGTTTTCAAGTATCAATAGTTACTCTGTTTGTTTTTCATTCTTTCTCAAAAAAAATTTAGTAAGCTGTTTAAATATTTAGTAAGCTGTTTAATATTTAGTAAGTTGTTTTAATATTTATACAACATGTGTGTTAGTCAGATGCAGTTGGTTAATTTGCCCATTAGCTTAAAATGTTGGTCGAAAGTGTCTGTCATTGAATCATAAAAAGCAGTTATATTTTGACATGTTTCTAATATAGAAACAAGATAGTCCAATATTGATCTCATTGAATCGGTTTTCGGTCCTATCCTTTGACCGTACTTCTGAGGTTGGGATTGGTTGGCTAATTTATATATCTACGAATGAGATTTTCTTCTGTGTCTATAGATTCCTCTTTTTTTCTTTGCCTTTCATATTCTTCTTTAGCGAAAAATTATATCTTTAAGCTTTCTCCTATGGCTAACTACTATTATCTCCTATTTTTTCTTGTCTGATTGGCAATCCTTTTTAGTTTGAGTACTAATGGTGTTTTTTGTGTATTATTCTATCAGTACTCAAACTAAAATGAGTGCCAGCTCGATAGCCATTGTACTTACTGGCTCTCCATAATCTGCTTTTTTCTCTTCAAGGTAGTAACCTCTTCCCATCTTTCTTTGCTTTCCGAGCCCCTTAGCCATCGTCCTTTAACAGCCTCAAGTTCAGGTCTACTTGAATGCATACGGAGGATTCGGAGGAAAGAGATGAAGATGAAGAGTTAGAGTATTTAGAAAGATCAGATAAGGATGGCGATCGTGCGGTTATGGATATTGAGAAGGAAAACACCACTTGTCTCTGGTTTCAAATGAGAGATTAAAGTAAAATGAAATCTTCCTCCATCCTGATAAAAAAAAATAGGCACTCAATTTTGTATGTTCGAGTGATATAACAAATCATTGTTCTAAGGAACTGAAAAATGTACTTACACACAATCTAGAACTGGAATCTGCTTCTTGTAAGTTAGGCAAACTACCATTTATAGAATGGAATATTAGTGAATGAAAAGAGAACTTTTTATTTGTGTTTAACCTCATAATTTTTGCTTTTCTCCTTTGATATGAATTTTGTATTTGTGTTAGTAGTTGTTGTTTTATTGAAGTTTTTTTCTGTATGAAAATTATAGCACTACGTCAATGTAGTTACAAGAAAATGCAGTAATCTTACTAATTTATAAAAAAATTGTCCGGAAGCATTTGCCTGACAATTATTTGTCCGGTAAATATTTGCTAAGTAAACTTTTGCTGATTAAAAGTATTTGACCATATATTGAACTGAATATTCAATGTTTTATAATTTTATACTGTATAAAAACAACAATTTTTTTTTGAATATTTCATATTGCATTTCAGTTAAAAAACACATGCAAAATTCAAAATCTGATACCAAACAATGTATATAAACATACAACAGTGAAAATCTAACATCAAACATGTAGCTATCTAAAAGCTAACATCTGATAGTGAAAATCTAACAATCAATGTATATCATATATCTAACATCTAACAATCAATGTCTAACATCAATATTTAACATCTAATACCTACATCTAAAACCTAACAATCAACATCCAACATTCAAAAGTTTATTGCATTCATATCCAAAATTGCCTGTAGCCATCAAATCTTTGATACATTTCTGTGTATCGGGATCTGATTTCCATCCATGTTTTTCATCTGAAACTATATCATATGCCATCAAAGCTTCAATATTTTGTATGGAATCAAAATTATACATCTCAGGATTGTCTTCAATGTCTTTGTCTTCGGAAAGATCTTCCATGAACATCATGACAAATATTGCACAATCAATTCTACATCATTTCAAAAAAATTGATATTTTTAATGTTTTGAAAAATACTTTTGTAAATAATAAGTTTTACTTATGAATGAGGCTCATGTTGTGGGCAAGTAACGTATTTGACTAGATTTTTTTTTTAATTCTGTTGGTTTCTTGTCATTTCTTGAATAAATTGTTCTAAGCAGGTCCATCAAATTGTCTCTCTAAAAATTATAAACGAATAAATAAATTTGTTTGCTAATTTTGGTTAAATATCAGTTTGAAAATATTTGGGAGGCATATATTTTCCTTGTAAATATTTGTCAACATCAATTGTAAACATATTTATGACTTACAATTTTAATAGCTCGCTGTTTGTGTGGGCAGTTGGCATTTTTTGATCTTGATCTTTGGGAATCATAGTGCTTCCATGTCTTTTCAACCGCATTAAACTCTAACAATGTGTAGTGGTTGATATGATGCATCGGTATAAATATTTTTTTGCAAGTCATTGCTCTTTTTTCCAACACTCTGACAACCAAAGATTTATATGTGGTTTTGTAGCTGTCAATCATACATACCTGTGTTTACATTATAATTAGTTTTAAAGTGATATGTATTTTTGGTTTTAAGTATTTCATACCGTTGCGTAGGAATGTAAGTAAACAATATCTTTATGTTCTGGCTCAAGTTTGATTTTCATGAACTAGTCTATAACCTACATTGGAATTAAATTTCATATATTAATTTTCTTTTTCTTTTTTATCTATATTTACCATATTATTACATAGAAAATGTGTTGTAAAATTATACACCTTCGAATCAATGAATTTGTTGAGCAGCATATCTGAAATATTTACTCCTCTTATTTCAATGTCTTTTTCTACGTCATAGAATGTTGTTTTCCTGTTTTAATAATATAAAAATTATATTAGTATGTATTATTGTAAGTTGATGAGCATTTGCACATGGAAAATATCTACCAGACAAATATTTGGCAGACAAATAATTGTTATGTATACATATATGTATATATGTATGTTGTGTTTTATTTAAATAACTTATTTATTTCCTTCTTGTTGGTAAAATGCTTTTAGTTCACTAATTTGATTGTCTGAAAACCATCATTTTGCTAGCTTGCTTTTTTCAACATCTATTACAGCATCTTCTGTTGTTTCTGATCTATCATGATTGGATTTGTCTTCTTCAGGTATGTCGATAATATTACATTTTTTAACTTCTTTTTTGTCAGCATTGACTTTCTTGGATTTCCTTTTTTTGGTGGCTCGTACTAGAAATTTGGATCTTCTGCTTTTCCTTTTCTGTTTTCAGTTTGAATCTCTTGGACACTGAAGATGGAAAAGCTTCTCTTTTATTCTTTTTTTATTTTTTTTCCTCTTCTTCTTCCTTCTTTATTTCCTATTCTGCACCCAATTTTTTTTGAATTTCCATTTGATCTCTAGTTGATTTTTGTTTGCTTTCCTGACTTTCGCTTGATGCCAATATTTTGAATTTGGGAAGTCTTTCCCTGATATGCCAAAATTTTGAGCATCTGTTTCAATTGTATATTTAATATATGTCAAATATTTTGAGAGACTTATTTTATATGAAAAAACAAAATTTGTTTTAAAATATATACTTGTTGTCTTTTGAGCTATTTTTTGTGATGTCTTTCTGCAATCAAATCTTTTAGTTTATCAAAAAAAATTAGCTGTTAATTATTTTGTTTACTACCTTATAGATGGCATGACAAATACTTGCATGCCTTAATTTTCAATAATTTGTAAGCATTTACCTTTTTTCGTGCTTTCTTTTTTTTCTTCTATAGCTTTTTTTGTTCACTGCTTTTTACTTACTTTGGTATGATAGCTATTTCAAATTGACTTGTTGTTTCATTAGTGTCATCGTCATTTTTTACAGCAATATCATCCTTATTTTGGTCAGCGCCAACAATACCACTAACATCACCATCAACATCACCAATATTATCATCAGCACCACCATCTTTGTTAGCAGCACCAGTACCAGCATTACCACTAATACCATCACCATTACCAGCACTAGCATCATGATCACCATCATCTTTGTCAGCACCATCAGCTTAAGTAGTTTTGTCTTCTTTAAGACCTTCAACATCTGCATCTAAAACTACATCATTACTACCATCCACATCCACTTTATTAGTACTAACATATTTATCTTTATCATGAGCTTTACCTTTTTCATAATTACCAGCATCATCATCTATTGCTTTCTCCATATTTATTTGATCATTATCAACTTTGTCATCATTATTATTTTCATCATTTTTTTTCTTTTCCTTTCCTTTTTCTCAAATCTTCAATTTCATTTTTCAGGAGCTTATTCTCTTCTTTTAAAGCTGCATTATCCTCTTTCATTTTTTTCATTTCCAATTTCATATCTTTCAGTTGTTTTTTGATATTTTCATATTTTTTGTCAACAAGCTGAAGCTTTTGCTTTAGGAGATTTTGCTTTGGCGGTTTTTAGCTTCTTTTCCTTTTTTTTCTTCTTCTCTACGAATTAGAAAATAGAAAGTTTAACTTTTTTATTTGTTTGGCAAATATTAGGCAGACAAATATTAGACAAGCAAACATTCGTCCGGCAAACATTTGCCAAGCAAATATTTAGTAGGTAAGATTTTGCTTGAAAGTTATTGGAACAAATGTACTATAGTTAAATGTACTACTGGAATATATGTAATGGTAACTATTTGACTGAAAGTTATTATGAAGAAGAATTATTACCTTTCTATTGATGAATTTCTGAATAATATTTGGAGTAACCTCCTGCATTTTCCATTTTGTGAATGTTGGTTCGCTTTCTTTGTAACTTTTTTGGTTCTATTATTTATGTCATGTCACAGAACTAGTACTTCAAAACAATATCAAAATTATAATTTAGTTTGTAATATAATCTAAAAACATAGAATGAATTATTAGTATTTACCAGCAAAATAGTTGCATATGCTCTTATTTTTCTTAGAGTATCTTTGTGTTTCTTGATTTGGTCCATTAAATGATTCAAAATTGCTACTGCCATGAAATATTTTTCAATTTATTTACTGTATAAATATATAGCAGCAGCACTAAGGGAAATGATGAGTTTGCATTAGAAAACAAATATGTTGATGCAGTATCATCATCCTTCCAACATCATTTCGATCTTGTTTTGTGTTCCCTTTTGAAGCTAACATTGGTTTTAACTCTATGTCCTTGGCTTTGATTATTTTGCAATTTGTAAAATATTGATCCTTGAAGCGTTTTACGGCAGAGTCCGATTCAGCTTCTTTCAAATGAGTATCTGTTTAAATTGTCAAACACTTGATATACCATCCAAATATTTTAGCAATGTCGATTTCTTTCATTGTTTTTTTCGTGTTTTCAAAACGAAAGCAGCTTTCTTCCGCTGTGTATGATTGTATAACTAAATCAACGGAAGCTGATTCCTTGCTTATATTTTCAACTGTTATGTTACCATTTTGGAAAGCTTGGAATATCTTGTGAAATGGAGTTATCGACAGTCGAACAATGTGTTCATTTTGCAAAAGATTGTTCTTTTTCAATTTTTGAAATAGGAAGTGGAAACTTTTGAAGCTACTTCGGTAGGTTTCTAAAAATGTTTGCTTAGATTGTTATATAATCTCCATCTTTTGTTTCTATGTAGTTGCTTGTTTGGAGGACCTGATAGTCATCTTTTGTTGCTTCCGTTTTTTAATGTTGAAAGAATTAAATCTGTTGTTATTGTATCAGCTGAAGATGATTCAATTTCTTCAACTAGTGGATCATATTCATCAGTATCAATTTCTAATGTAGATTCAGATTGAGAATGTTTTACTTCAAGAAGCTGAAATAATTATAAATTAAGTTAGTTAACGTGTTGTATTCTAAACATTATTACTAGTGTTGAATGTGTGAAGTAACATAACAAGTTAGTAAATGTATTACATATGATACATTTTAATGCATGTTCAGTAAATCTAATCTATGCTGAGAAATATTAACCAAACGAATATTAGGCAGACAAATATTTGCCTGGCTAATATTTTCCATGCAATTATTTTCCTGACTAGTATTTCTTTTAGCATAGATTTGTCTATTATGTTATGCATAATGATCTATGTTATATACAAATCAAAATATGGTATATTTTAATGCATGTTCAGTAAATTTAATATATGCCGGAATAATATTTGCCAGGACCATACAAATATTTTCCAAACAAATATTTGTTTGCCTAATATTTCTCTCAAAACATGTCATGCAAGACAACACCAGGTAAATATATTAGTGAGACAAATATTTGCCTAACAAATATTTTTCCCAGCATAGATTTGTCTATTAGGTTTTGCAATATAATAATGATCTACTAGTTATGTATTGTAATATACAAAGCAACATAATGTTTACAATCATTAATTTTATATGCAAACAAATTTACTAATTTCAACCAACCAACATTCTAAATTGCATATGTCAAATATATGTTTTAACAATTTTTGCATGTAAATGAACTTTTAAATTCAGACAGTCAACATACGTAATTAAAAATGTTAAAATTTTAGTTTATTTACCTGTTTTTCGCTTTTTTCTTCCTCCATTTGATATACTGTTAGCTGTAGATCAGTATCAGTCTCTTCTTGTTGTAATCTCACATATTCTTCACGGTAGTCATCTATTGTGGTGATTTCAGTGCAAGCTACTTCTTCTTCTATAAATCTGCAATTCACAACCATGTTTTTTGCGATTCTAAGGTTTAATTCAATTCGATTTCGATTGGTTTTAATTTACGTCAACGATTAATTGCTGTGCAACCGAGGTTTTGATTGAAGAAATTGAAGTCGATTAATATTCGACGAGTTTTTTTATATATATAATTTATTTTTAATCTCGGTTAAATGAGATGATTGAGTTTCGCGGGCGGATTTGTACTTTGTTTGAAAACAGAGATGTAAATTGGATTTTAAAGTTTGGAAGGATATGGACCTAATTTATTTTTAAAAGATAGACGTGGATCAAAATTTCCCTTTAAATAATTCATATCTGATTTTATTTTTAATATCCAAAGCACAACTATTTTCACCATTAAATCATAAATTTATGTTCTTTCTAATGATATATACATCTTAAAAAAAATCGAAATCAGAATCGAAATCAAAAACTCTTTTTTTTTTCCTTTCAAAACTTGAATTTTTAAATACAGTTGACTTCATGATACAACATGTCAATCAATACTTTTTAACCACGTCTTTCAGAATAATCTTAATATATTTTTAAATTTCCTTAAAGCCTTAAAAAAAACAGTAAAAACAACTGCAGTTTTAAAATGCCTCACTAAAATGCTGTTAAAAATGCAATTTTAACTGCTCACAAATGCAGTTGTAAATACATCACTCGGATGCAGCTTGACTAGATCTCTCATATGCAATAATAACAGCACCATACAGGTGTTATGATTGCATTCAATAGGTGCAATTAAAATTGCATCACACATGCAGTTAAAAATGCTTCACATGGGTGCTTTTAAGTTGCATCACTAAAAAGCAGTTTTAACTGTACCTAACTGATGTGCTTTTTGACTGCATAGGCGAGATGCAGTGCATTATTCAACTGCAGTCTTAAATGCAGAACTCAAATACAATAATAATTGTATCTCATATGTAGTTATAATCGCATCTGAATAATGTAGGTATAAGTGCATTGGTGAATGCAGCTCTTTCTGAATCAATTTGTTGTGTTATTTATCGTTTTGATGCATGAAACGGATGGCATCATTTGCGTGCAGCAATAACTACATCAGTTCGATGCACTTATAATTGCTTATGCAAAAAAAGGATTCCTAAAAGTTCATTTTCACATTTCAATAACAGAATTTATATTTTAATAGACAAAACAAATTCAAACGATCTTTAAATCGGATTTCCTTGTAAAATATTATGAAATGAATTAAAATAATTGTAGATGGGAATAATTAAATTAAATTGTAGACAGGAATAGAAGAGAGAAGACCAAACTTACTCAAATCATTACAGGAGAACCCACTTTGAATCAAGGATCTGAAATAAATATTAAATATTCATAATTGACAAACATAATATACACTAAGGTGTAACTTCAGTTTCCTAAAAATAAAAATACAAAAGGTAAATAAATAAATAAAAAGAAAAGTAAAGAAATAACCTCAAGCTACCACTGAGTTCAGGAGATCAGATTTCTCAATTTCTATAAACAAACCCAAGATATAACAAATGAACAAGAACGTAAAGGGAAATACATAAATGGGTAAGTACCCCCATGACTAGAGGGGGGAAAAAAATACCACACAAGAAATTGAATGATGCTAACCACAATTACTTATGAAGCATGTACTGAATTCAACAGAACCGTGTACATACGATATATGCGACAAATGTCAGATAGATTACAAATATTTAGATGAATGCAGTGCATATATAGTTAGAATATTGAAAATACTCAAGTTCACAGATATTGCCTACTCCCAAAGAAACGGGAAAAACTTTGACGGACTCCATAGGGCAATAAGAAAACAATTCCAGTTGTAGTAGTTCATCCACTCTCGTAGAAATCCATCTTGCACTGCAAATCACATTAAAAGTCGCATCAAAATACAGCAGTTGCATCATCAACCATTGTTCAGCAAATTAAATGCAAACAAATAATCGTTTCTTTAAATACTTAAGGTGGATGCTAAAAATAAAAAAAATAAAAAATAAAAATCTAATTCTAAAAAAAGAAGTACAATGCGTTTCAAGATAAATCCAGTTCTAAAATGAAAAGCTCAAGGCATGTCAAGATCATGCATTTTAATATGTAAATCCATATTCCTCTTCTATTTGTTAATAAACTGAAGTCAAAAGTTACAAGGGTTCTCTTGTATTTATGTAGAGAGAAAAACAAAAGAAACGATTTAACTGAAATTAAATCATACAAAAATACTTCCACGGGTAACAGGAAAGCATAGTTCATTATTACCAAGATAGTAGGGGCCAATAATGAACCCATTTCATGCTTGCAGGACCAAGTCCCACAAATAATATTAACATGTACAATGTACAGAAGATCTGCAACAGTTAGAAATGCACGCTCACATATCTGCTAGCTTATATACTGGAAACTTTATAATCCAATGAACTTATAAAATGCAGCGTTCTCAGAGTATTTATTTCATAGCTCTGCAGTTACCATAACTGAATGCAATCTAGGATGCATGTGCAGTATACTACATTACAGGAAAGACCAGTGATATCAACACTCTCCAGCTAAAATTTCTTTGCAAATATGGAAGTCAAAGTGCATAAGATAATGTATCAATGTAATTTCCATATTTCATATATCGATTTTAATTGAACTCCAAGCCGGAATTAAATATCATCATTAGCGTATACCACATTTAAGTAAAATATGATAATGTTGTTAAAGGACAAAACATGTGAGAATAACAATGATTAAACAAGCTACCTTCAGTTGCTGCAGCACCCTCCTTTTTTCAATGCAGATACATCATCTGTAACATTGATTTTCTCGCCTTTGCTAGGAACAGCAGATGCAGAATCATCACCAGTATCGACAGCCTTCCTGCTCACAATTCTGTATATCTGTGTCAAAACCTCAGAAAATGCATTGTCTACGTTTACGGATTCAAGAGCAGATGTCTCCATAAAATAAAGAGATTCTCTTTCAGCAAAAGATTTGCCATCTTCAGTGGAAACAGCAATAAGATGGCGCAGATCCGATTTGTTTCCAATAAGCATCACGACAATGTTTGGGTCTGTGTGATCTCTCAACTCCTTCAGCCAACGCTCGACATTTTCAAATGTTGCATGCCTTGTAACATCATAGACAAGCAAAGCACCTACTGATCCTCTGTAATATGCACTTGTGATAGCACGATATCTGGATTTGATCATGAAAGTTAAAACAGCAGAATATTTATGATATATATGGTTGCGTACTGGAATTTAGAGTAACGTGTAATGATAACATCTTATTAAAATGTCTATTAAGAAGGAGGAAATAATCGCACTTACTTTGAATGGAACATTCACAAATTTACTGTAAGAATTAACAAAGATATGGCAGATACAAAATCAAGTTTTGCTTCCCCTTTGCTACCCCAACAAGAGAGCAAATTTGTTTTTGCTCCATTGTCTTTTTACTTTCTGCGCGCAAAAAGTTGAACCTTGGAAGCAACCACTTCTCCAAAGTTTAGGATTTTGTGTACGGTGTTTTCAATATAGTAGTACTGTAACCATTTGCTTACATATTGGAGCATTTTTTAGAGATGTTCATAACCCAACAAAAATTTCGTAAACTTTTTATAATCATATCTTACTTCCAATCAAATTCGCTTATTACCATTCAAACTATGTTTGCAGAATATGTTCCCCTGATCCCCAAAATTACATCTGAAATAATTTGCCTCCTTGCCAGTTCAAAAAACTGTTCATATATCATGTGATATTATCATGCTTCAAGAAACTTATTATCATTTGGTAGATAGATTGTAAAGTCTAAACGAACTATTAAAGGTTTTTATTTTACAAACTAAAATTTTTGTTTACAGATTTTTTTTCTTTTTTTCTTTTTTGGTATGGTATTTAAATAAACATATATTGTTGTTCTGGAACATTTGTATGAAAAAGTTACGAAATTTTCTTTTTTAAACATGTCTATGTGTCTGAACAAATTGTCATATGATTTAAATTATAGCCATTTCTAATTTGATAAATATATCAAATAACTACAAAAATAATATAAAACAAAAGCAACACACAATAATAATACCAACATAACATAGCACAAATTATATTACTCTTGTTTGATGTATAATTGAAGAATGGGATATAGTTTGAAACGATAAAATATAATCAGAATCAAGTACAATGATGATCTTGCATGAAAACAAAACTGCAAAAATATTTACGACCCTAATCGACCACGTTTTTTTGATTCATATTTATGAAGCGCGAGTTCAACGGTGTCAGGTCAGAGGATGGAGAAGTCATTCTGGCCGGACAAATAGTTCCCAAGAAGGAATCCTTTCGATATTTAGAATCAATGTTACATTATAATGGTGAGATTGATGAAGATGATAGTTTTAGAATTCGAACGGGATGAGTGAAATGGCGACAAACGTCTGGCATTCTTTGTGACAGGAAAGTCCCACGGAAGCTTAAAGGAAAGTTCTACAGAACGGCAATCAGACATGCGATGTTGTATGGTGCAGAATGTTGGCCTACTAAAAGCCAACACGTTCAGAAGATAAGCGTAGCAGAGATGCGTATGATGCGATAGAGCTGCGGTCATACAAGAATAAACCGAATTAGAAATAATGATATACGTGATAAACTTGGAGTAACACCAATTGAGGAGAAGCTAATTCAACATCGCTTAAGATGATTTGGACATTTTCAACGGAGACTGCCTGAGGCACTTGTGCGCGCTGGAATTATAGGCCGCATCGAATGCTCCAATAGAGGTAGAGGTCGACCAAGGTTGACATGGAAGAAGGTAGTAAATGTTAGAATTTTATATAGAGAGAAGGATAGAGATTCAACATGAAACAGAAGAAGACTGCATTGTTATCAACTTGATTAAATAAACTAAAATTACAAAGCTATTTATAGACCGGTAAATAAACACTAAGCACTACCTAAGAAATAGGATCACTCCTATATTATTGCTAAAGATCGGGACAAATAAAAAACCATTCATTATTTCTAACATCCTCCCTTAACCTGAATGTGTTTAACTTTCAGTTTACAACTCACAGATGCTGATTTATAAAGAATCGCGGTTCTCAATCTTCATGTCTTGCATAGACGAACTCGGTCATAATTTTCATCTCTACCTGGTTAGACATATTTAACTGTTTCATGTTGATTAGTACTTTAACCATCAACAACTACTCTTGGTTTCCTTTAAGGGACCCTCTTGGTCTCTGCATATAGACCATCCCTTGATACCGCGGTATCTGTCATCCCCCAATAAACTAGAGCTGCGCCTCTTTCTCATTTGCTTGTTGGATGACACAAAACCAATACTGCTTCACTCGCAGTCTTGTCTACTTCACTTGTAGGCATGCCTATCTTCTCTTAGGCATATTATCAAACAGTTCACGAGCACTCCACAAATGTCCTGCCTCACTACTGACTTCGTCTTCTTTGCTATCACATCTGCAACCAACGTTCTGCTGAACATCTTCTTCATCATGCTAACATTAACTTCCACCATTTCACCTTCCACAACCACAACAAAGCCTAACTCCTCTGCCAACATTTCGATCACTGCCTCCTCTCCTTTCTCACTCGAAGTCGCTGTCTCAACTACTAAGCACGTCTTTATGCATACTTCATATTGCTGGCTGCAATTAACAAAACAAGGTTTGTCCTTGTTCATGGCTTTCTGCACTTACCATGTTAGTACATACTTCATCCTCCTACTACACGTCTTCAGCCTAACTCATTCTCTTCAACCAAGACAATTCACAACTGCATTATCAAATACCTCCACAACCAGGTTAACTCCATCAAGTCAGACAACAACATCTCCAACTCCTCCACTTCGCTCCATAGCAAAGCGCCTCACTCACCGCAACAACGCCTCACCCAAATATCTCCACCTTTCGAAGTCGAACACCAAATCTGATTACCTATGCAAATCACAGTCAAACTGCACCTGAAACCACTCGGACCACAGTACCATCGAAATCCATACCCGACTTTACCAACCCGTCCAGATCTGCAAAACCCTTAAAACCAAAACGTAGCAACACCCAAAACTGAACCTGATTTCTTACCTCGCAACCCACTAGACTCAAGCGGCAACTTCATGCCATTTTCATCCACCAAAGCAAACAAACAAACCCAAACACTTCAACATACATCAAAACCATCAGTAGCCAATACATCTCCATTACCCTCAACAAAACAAATGCAATTAACCTTTTAAAACTACTGATCAAAACCCTAGCCATACCTCATCAAACACCACCCACATCATATTTCAATCACAGACCCCTCTTTCAACCATGACAAGCAACAACTTCTCTGTTGAACAGCAGTTCTGAAATCGTCTCTCATGATGGCAGCAGTCAAGCTCGTGACAGATCCGAGCTTTCTTCTCCTTTCAGTAGTCAAGCATTGTCTTCCTTCATTTTGCATTTTACGGGGCTGCCTCTTTTTTTTTTAACTTGCAAGACCCTCAACTGTACTGACATTCCTTTTGTGCTCCTTTTCCTCTTCACTAAAAGCTTCTTTCGTCTTTTCTTCTGCTTCCTCTTGTAAATCCTAAAGCCTGTCACTTTTTTCCTCAAACTTAGCACTTGATTCCTCAACTTTTATAAACTTCACAGCAAAATTGATTTCAGCTTCACTTTGATTCTCATCAATCAATTTTTGACCATCTATTTGTTTATCTTTTGCCTCACCACAACTACCTTCATTTCCATCTTCTTCTACTTCCACTTGTATTTTACGAGGCCTGCCTTTTTCCTTTTCTGATTTAATACTCAACTCACCTTCAACTTTACCATCATTCTCTACACTAGGCTCATACAGTACAGAAAGCTGATTGTCACCCTTCCAACTACAAAAAAACCTTCATCTGCCCAATAACCCTTCCAAGCTCAAGCGTACAAAAGCACATCGGCAGGGCACAGCGCACATGCCCGAATAAAATTCATAAAGCTCCTGGGATAAAACTCACTCACAGCAACACCTCAGCCCATATCCAAAAAAAATTGAAATAGCAGCTCGGAGTTTTAAAATATCGCATCTCGTTCATCGGTTCCGGCGATGAGAAGCCAGGCAAGATTTCATCTTCGAAACCAGCAGGTGACAGTTCAACTTCGACAGCAAATTTCAGGCAACTACCGCAAGAGCTTCAGGCATCGATCAGTAACTAAGGTAGGTGACGAAATCAGTGCGGCAGCTGCTACTCAAGACTTCGACGAAAGCATCCAGTTCTGAGAACCTCGATTCATCATTTCACTGTGGGGATTCTTTTTGATAGTTTTGGAGGAGGAAATCTTTTTGGCAGTTTTACTTCGCTCTCTAGATCTCTCTACCCCTCTCTTATCTAACCTAGCTCTGATACCATGTTAGAATTTTATATAAAGAGAAGGATAGAGATTCAACATGAAACAGAAGAAGACTACATTGTTATCAACTTGATTAAATAAACTAAAATTACAAAGCTATTTATAGACCGGTAAATAAACACTAAGCACTACCTAAGAAATAGGATCACTCCTATATTATTGCTAAAGACCGGGACAAATAAAGAACCATTCATTATTTCTAACAGTAAAAAGGGACTTGAAGGGTTGAAGTATATCCGAAGAGCTGGTGTCAGACATGAGCGCGTGAAAGTTAGCGATCCACGTACCGAAACCATGAAATATGAGTTTTATACGTTTTAGATTATAGAACTAGGGAACAGGAGCCTAAAACGTAGCGTTTGGTCTTTGACCAATATTACTATTAGTACCATTATCACTATTAGTATTATTATTATCATTTTTTTCTTTATATACATATATATACATATATATACATATATACATATATATTACTTAGTTATTATTATTATTAATTTACTTATTTGACTTTATTTTATTATTGTTATTGTTATGACTTTTAAATTGACTTTGTCATTTAGTTTTGGGTTCCATCTCTAGCCGATCTCAACTTGTTTGGGAATAATGACTTAGTTGTTGCTGCTGGTGTTGTTGTATATTTATTACTTTGCGATCGAGACGCATGTATAGAAATTACTTATGTAATACTTTATTGTTCTTAATAACCATATATAAAAACAGTTACTGTTACAGTTTTTTTGAGGAATGGAACATATTATCAAGCAGTAAATATACTATGAAGAACATACAAACTTATGAGGAATTATTTGCTTTGCAGTTATATCATAGTTCATTGGTTGAAGTTTACATGACGAAGCAAAAATTATTAATGGTGCTAAACTAAAAATAAACTATGCTAGATGCATTATATGTTTAAATTAATGACAAAAATACACAGTTATGGATTCTAAAATTCATTTTGCACATTGACAAAGAGCAAAGGAAGGAAAAGACGCATAATTCTGAGGTATACAGATATACTATTACATCTGACTGACAGAACAAGAAGTAAAAAAACCTGCCATAGGTACCTTGTCATCGTAACCAGACATCCCATTGACAGAACGAGACTGAAAAATCAGTTTACACTCCACAAGAATCTATTTACATACTTAGATATTTGGCTTTTGGTTGAATAGGATTCGCTTCCCTGTATGTTTCTTAACATATCCGACACTTTATATTAGATCTGTGGCAAAACTTAGAATAATATGAAGTGCTGCATAAATCTAATTTCAAGTGCAACTCTTTGTTACTTCATTTATAGAAAAATCAAATTAGCTCTCAAGTTTAATTCCAAATATGGGGTTTCTCCACGGTTATTTTTTTAGACCTCAGAATTTAAATTATTCTTTGAAAGTCTGTCTAGTAACCAAGTATTATCCCAAAATTGATGTATGCAATTATGTAATTGTAACCACTATAAAATTATGTGTTTTATTTACTAATTTTTTAAATTTTCTATCTATTATTATGTTGGATGATTAGGATTGGACTTACTGTGATTCTAGTTGCTTTAACCGATGCCAAATATATTCTTGAGTAGTTTTTCAATAATTTTAGTCATTAATAATTATCGTGCATTAGAGCATCTCCAGTGACAACAATTCAGGGTTTAATATTAAGGTTTTCAGTTCCAGTCATGAATTCAAGGCTTATAATTAAGGTTAATATTCAGGATCCGGTTTAGGATGCTGAACTGGGAGGTTAATGGGCGCCCAAGCCCCCATTTTTCATGGGGTGATGGGAGCATGAAGCCAGGCTCCCATTAAATGGGCGCCTGGCCCCTGGAGTTCCCAGCCCACTTCAGGGCTGAATATTCAGCGCTGAATGGACTGGAGATGCCACTATATGCTGTCTAAGTTCATGAACAGCTATTACATAGGTTCATGAACATCTGATAATTTTTCTCCAAATATATGTATATCAAAAGTTAGAAGTCGGCAAAGCCTACAGCATGATATTTAATTTTCAATTTCAGAAAGCGAGACCAATTTAGTAAATTGCTTCAACTAATCATGATACAAGCAATCATGATCTATGACCATAAACATAAACATAACAAATGAGACAAGCATGATTCATGCATAACGAATCCGATCCGGAGATCAGCTGCAACTATAATAGCTCGTATAGACTGTAACAAAATAATAATCAGACAGATCTTAATCAAGTTACCAAAAAATAAAGTTACCTTTCTTGGCCAGCAGTATCCCAAATCTGAGCTTTAATGACTTTTCCATCAACATTCAAACTCCTCGTAGCAAACTCAACTCCAATCGTAGATTTGGATTCCAAACTGAACTCATTTCTCGTGAATCGAGACAAGAGATTCGATTTGCCCACGCCTGAATCACCGATTAGAACCACTTTGAACAAGTAATCATAGTCGTCTTCTGCTTTGTAAGCTGCCATTTCTAATCTCTCTTTCTTGAAAGTCGAAGACTGAGATTTGAAACTAAGAAGAAAAAACTGAAAGCAAAAAAGCGAAGAGACTGAGCTTAGTAGATCTGCTGAGTTTATTTCGGAGAGATAAAAAGGCGGTACTGAATGCAGTTTTTGCTTATAAGTCTCATCTGTTTCGATAATTATGGTATTTTGTCCTACTAAATGTAAACTGCACAACTGAAGCCTCATTTGTACTGTGAAGGTCTAACCCCATATTCCGTGACTAAGTTAACTAATGAATGCGTTGACGCGCAATCGATTACTGCCCACGCGAGATTTACGTTATGTGACCATGAGGTTTGCTAACCACAAGCGGCAGTCTTGCAAACTCGCTCATTCATTCGTTCTTTGCACTATTTTAATTCTAAACCATTCAACGATGGCATCCACAAAAAATAACTTGACAAGTATTAAGCAGTCATTTAAACAAGTGCAGATAGCAACCGTAACCATCTTAATTTTAATTTTTCCGATATTTTAGAACAAAATTCATAATGTGGGAAAAACAGCCATGGTTGCTTTCTCTTTTAAAGTCAATGCAATTGCAATCCAAACGTTTGATATTAAATACCAACGCAAAGCAGCATATCATATCGTTTAAGCAGAAGTTTATATATTTAATTCAAATTTGGTTTATCCATTCGAATGTATGAAATGGAAATTCACACCTTATTTAGATCATGAGATGTGAAAGATTAACGATTTTGATTTTTTTTATTTTTTTATTAACTTTTCATTTCATTTCATTTTTATCAACTTTTATTGTATAATCTCTGTCAAATCTGAAAAGACCTCAAACTGTAAACATTCTCATAATCCCTATCATCCAACATTGACCACGAGCATTGAGACAAAAAAAGAGACGGGCTAGGGCTTCCATAATTTGCATTTTAGATAACAAATTAACTACTGCCTTATTTATAAACTGATTCCATCATTTAACATACCCAACATGATGTTGGGAAAATTTTATATTAACACACCAAATGCAGCAAAAACAATAAGATCGTGTTGATGATAATGTAGAACACACAGAAAACTATATACCAAAATAAGCAACGACAGATCACAAATACAAACAGAAAAGAAAACCACACACATGATTAATAGTGATTCTACTACCATGAGATAATGTACGTACACTTTGAAGAAAGAGGATTTTATTACATTTCGAGAAAAGAAAATTACAAGATAGATAATGGAGACTAAGAAAAATAATATAAAGAAATACAACTTAAGAAGATTCATACAATTTCTAAAGAATGACTATCTTTATATATATAAAAATCATTATTTAGGGTTGAAGTAATTGATTTATGGTAATAAATCAATGCCCCATTAATTCTCATATTCATATGGTAAACATATATCTACATGATTTTTCCAGTTTTCTCCAACATACATGCGCCTGATAAAATGCATTTTTTAATCAACTGATTAGGAAAGTGGTTGATTACTTCAATCTCTCAAAAGATAATTCCTTGCCTTCTTTACAATAAAAGAGTCATTTATTTGAGACATAATTTCACATTAACTCAAAAATCTCTCAAATCTTCTTTAATATGAAAATATTGTATCATCCAAATTTAACAATATATCTCAAATCTTCTTTAATATGAAATATTATATCATCGAAATCTAACAAACTCCACCTTGATATTATATTTTCATGCAAGCGTACTAACTCCACCTATATCCTCATGCTCCAAGCAACTCTCAAACAAGAAATCATGGATACTTTTCCAATAAGCTTCAGCACGGCCATATTACCCATTCCACTTTGTCGACGAATTTCGGCAAGACCACCTCTCACCAACAAAAGTGTTGAAAGTACCCTCAATGTAGGACCTATCAATCTTCACAATGAAAACAAATGTATTCATCTAACAACTCAATCTCCCCATGTGCCACCATGTGACATCTAATACCTCAACAAGCGGATCAAGTTCAATTAATGCTTGAACTTTACAACAGGCAAGGACTTGATAAAGATATCTACTGCATTCTCCTCCATGTGAATCTTCTAAAGATCGCTAAAGCTTATCTGCATTTATCAAGACAAGAAAAGACTCTCTTACCTCTATATGCTTCATCCTCGAACTGAAAGATGGATTTTCAACTAAGTGAATTGCACGTTGACTATCACAATCCGCTATGACTCCATCATATACGAAGTCCAAAACACACATCAATCGCTTCAAGTAGAGTGCCTCCTTAGCCCCTTCAAAAGCAGCTATCAGCTCTGCCTCTATAGTAGACAAAACAACTATTGTCTACAACTTCACACTCCAACTAATAGTTGTCCCTCCAAGAGTGAACACATAACCCGAGGTTGATTTCCTTCGATCTCTATTTCCAGCATAATCATAGCCACAAAATCCAACCAAGCCAAAATATCTATCTCTACCGCTAAAAACAAGCACATGGTCTGGAGTTTTTTTAAGATGCCTAAAAATATACTTTATCGCCTCTTAATGAATTTTTCCCGGATTTGTCATATATATACTAACCAATTCAACAGCATGTGCATTATCAAGCCTAGTGCAAACCATTACATACATCAAACTACCAACTACCCTAGCATAAGGCACCTTCTCCATGTATCCCTTGTCCTTCTATGAGATTGACGAGCTATTACTAGAAAGCTATATGTGCAAAGACATGGATGTACTAATTGTCTTTGCTCCCTCCATGTTAAACCAAGCAAACACCTTTCGAATATATTCCTTTTGAGTGAGCCTCAAAAGTCCAAGCTTTCTACCTTTTTGGATTTTATACCCAAAATCTTCCTTACTTCCTCAAGATCTTTCATCTTTAATTTCGCTTTTAACTTCAACTTCAATTTATTAATTTCAGCTGTATCTTTGGAAGAGATTAACATATCATCCACATACAAGAGAAAATACATCAAACTACCATTCTTTAAATGCTTAAAATAAACACATGCATCTTTAACTACGATTAAAACCGACTGAAAGCATAAAAGAATCAAACCTCTTATACCACTGTCTAGACGACTGTTTAAGTCCATAAAGAGATTTATTCAACTTGCAAACCCAATCTTTTTTCCCACTTACAATAAATCCTTCCAACTGCTTTGTGTAAATGGTCACTTCCAAGTCACCATGTACGAAAGCGATCTTCACATCAAGTTGATCCAACTTCAAGTCATAGGTAGCAACTATGACAAGCAAAATCCAAATGGAGATATGTCTCACCACAAGAGCAAATATCTCATCATACTCTATTCCAATCCTCTATGAAAATACTTTTGCAACTAACCTAGCCTTGTATCTCCTAACATCCTTCATCTTGAACACCTATTTGCAACCTGTAGCTCGGCTTCCCTGAGGAGATGGTACCAAATCACAAGTCTTGTTCTTATTCAAGGCTCTAACTTCTCTTCCGTAGCGCAAATCCACTTCGAGTTATCACTCGACTTTATAGCTTCTTATAGGTCAAATGGCTCATCATGAACCATTAAAGTTGAGGTTTGCATGTTACTAATCTCCATACCTCTCGAGCGGCCTAATAGTCCTACAATTGGCTCGAGTAGGTATCACATCGCCTAAACTTGCTTCAGCTCCACCTTAAACTTAACTTCCTCTAGCTTCATGCACATCACCAATAATTCTAGAAGGCACATATGGACTACTTTATGATATCTCATCAACTACATCTTCACTTCTTTCAACACCAGCCACATCTTTACTACTAGGATAAAATATGGAAACTACTTCCATCCCCTTAGGCCTATCAGAATCAATTGACGTTGTAGATAACTCTTCCTTAATCTTGAACATTGTAGACTTATCAAATATGACATGTCTGAAATGCATAATCTTTCTATCAATAGGGTTTCAAATTCGATACCCTCTGACTTCATCCGTGTATCCCATAGATATGCCCTTATATGCTCTAGCCTCCAATTTATCATCACATGTATGGTGCACATACACATGACAACCAAAAATATGAAAATAACCAATGTACACTATTTTACCTCTCCACCTTTCTTCTAGAATCTTCACATCTATGGTCGAGCACGCAACTCAAGTCATTAATGATGGAAATAAAATACTTTGGTCCCCCAATGGAAGCTGTAGCTATTTGTCCCTAGCATCTGTATATACATAATAAAGTACTTCCTCCGATCTATGAAGTTCAAATGATACCTTCATCTGTTTTCCAAAACACACTCATGGTAGAAATCTAATTTGTCGAAGCTTTCTCATATAATCATCTTTCATCTACGAAGCAACTCCAAGTCCTTCTCTGAAATATGACCCAATCTAATATGCCAAATTCTGGTGTCATCTAAAGCATGAGAGCTTTATACTCCAACAATACTCTTTAAGCACGACGGTTCTTTTCAACAGATATAGATTCCGGAACACACTATCATTCATCAAAACTAGTGCACCCCTAAAAACCTTCAAATTATCCTTCTCTATTGTCACCTTGCATCCCATGGATGCTAACTGCCCTAAAGAGATCAACAACTTCCGAAGACCTGAAATATAGCGGATGGCTATCAAAGTGTGAATCACTCCGTCAAACATGCAAATTCACATAATACCCTCTTCCATGGCTCTAAAACAAGCTTCATTCCCATAAGAATTGAACTTCCTTCCTTTTTAGAAAAGAGAGGAAGTAATCCTTATTTGGCATCGTATGGAACAATGTCTCTAAATCACGCATCCAACGGTCTATTACATCCAATGCTGTTGAAGTCAATACATCGTTAGATACAACATTCACCACCGCAATCGATGAGGATCCTTCCCCGGTCTTCCTCTTCATGTCCAGACAATCTCTCCTACAATGGCCTTGTTTCTTATAGTGGTGGCACTTCTTATCTCTTGACTTTCCTCTCCAACCATTTTTGAGCTTCCTAGACTTGGAACGCCCCCTATGATTTCAACTCTTCTTATCCTCTCTAACTCTCTTAACGAATAGACCCTGACTACTATCCCTCCTCTACCTTCACTCATCTCCCTGATCTGATCTCTCAAGTCGTCAGATAGAAGACCCGACTTTACATCCTCTATTGTCAAAGTGTCTCTCTCATATATCAAACTATTAGCAAAACCTATGTAATGCTCTAGAGGGGAACACAAAAGAACCATCACCTTCTTCTTTTCATCCACCTTCAAATCAACAGTCTTCATCTTCATCAGAAGATCATCGAAGAAGTTAAGATGTGCCTTTACTAAAGTACCCTCTCTCATATTCATGGTGAAAAATATTTTTAGCAAAATCAAACAGTTTATGAATGACTTCTTCAGGTAGAGTTTCTTCGACATGACCCAAATTCCACTAGCAGTTGTTTCACTACTAATATCTGAATAACTGATAGAGTTAGGGATATGCCCTAGGGCAATTACGTAATTATTACATAGTATCTAAGACGATAACCAATCTTATTCGAAATAAAAGGTGTTTTCTTTCTAATATACACATAATATATTATATTAATTAATAATTTAATTAAAAGTATATTTAATAAAAAATTAATATACGATATATTTTGTGATAGTAGTTATAATGGTTGAGATCATGAGTGATTTATCATACTAAAATAAACATACTATTTTAAATATTTCTAGTCAAGATGTATCAAGACTGGATATCGATACACCCCTTAAGACTAGAGTACGTAATGCTTTCTCTTTATAAATATTGGGTTATGTATTACTTATGGTTGTTGGGGCACCAAGGAGTTACATATTGATAGTTATTGGATAACTATGGAATAACTCACTCAATAGTTTCATGTTGGTTAATATAACTATGCTCAAACAGTTTATATCGATGTGACAATATTGCATATTTCCTTAATTTGAGAATACTGTCGAGCTTCAATGTGGAAACTCCACTTTGATTATAGTTAAATCATAGCTTAGCATCCATCGAACGACTGGGTTGAGTGGAAGCGTTGGAAGTGCGAAACTATTCAAGAGAGAATTTGTCTCCTTGGTTATATGAGGTTAGTATCACGGTCAACTAAAGTTGACTCAAAGTCAAAGTCTTTGGTCAGAGCGGTTCGATGAATAATAATTGTTATTATTGAACTAAGGACTTTATGATTGGATTATGAAGTTGAATGTGGATGAAATTGGCATTTTGACCATTACCAAATTCCATAAGTCCTGATGTGATATAGTTTTAACAAAGAGAATTAGTGTAAATAATTGTGGCTACCGGGTAACGCTTAAATAAAGTAATATTGGATTTTTACCAAAACTAAGTAAGCGATAATTTGGCCATAATATCACACCACCTTCTATGTGATGTGTGAATATTAATATTCGAATTGTTCGATATTAATCGCTGACCGAATTTCAACCTAAGAGTCATACAATCGAAATGTTGAATACTCATATTACCACCTGATTTAATTAATTATAACTATTATAAATTAATTAATATTTATAAAATATTAATTATAAAATTTTGTTAATCTGTGTTGGTCAATATTTAATAGTGTGTATATAATAGCTATAAACATACATATCGATATATGATATCGATGTACATTTGAATTGGATTTAAATACATATTTATTTGATCAGACTTGAAGCGATTAGGAGGCCTAAATAGGGGCTATTATAGCCGGCCGTAGGAGGAAGAAAAGTGGTTTGAATTTGATTTAAAAGGTGATGATATGGTAAGAGAAAAAGGTTGATCTAGATTCCCTTTTTGCTCCTTAGTATCTCTCTATATATTTATCTGTAAAGCCTACTTTACTGTATCTTCTTTTTGCTCCTTCTAAGACTTGATTTGGTCAACCCCTATACCAACCCTTCTCTACATTTTCAAGCTTCCAAATACATAAATTAAATCAAATTCGAAGATTGGTGGTAGCTGCAGTCGGATTGGTAGCTCTATCTGAAGGCTTGGATATCGTTCAAAGGATGATTAGATTCAACATCTCATGGTGTTTTATCTAGGCTTTAGTGAAACATAATAATCCATATTTTACATTTATATATGTAAAAACAATTGTTTATTGTGTTATGTACATGGTTAGTTATATCAGCAAGCAGTTCATCGGAGTAGAGAAGATTTATTCAAAGCTGGAAAAGCTCACATACTACTTGTTGATTACTTTAAGGAAGTTGCGACCATACTTCTAGGCTCACCCGATAAAAGTATTGACTAATCTTCCTTTGAGGCAAGTTCTACATCGACCCCAAACTTTGAGGAGATTGCTAAAGCGAAATATGGAGTTAAGCAAATATAATATAACTTACCATACTAGAAGGGCGATATGAGGATAAGTGTTGGCTAATTTTATTGCCAAATTCACCGTTTGGGATGGAGAAGTGGTGGAAGATATGGTCTGACTTGCCCAATGGAAGTTGTATGTAAATAAAGCCTTCAATGAATGTAGTTCTAGGGTAAAGTAATCTTAGAAACCTTAGAAGAATGAAGGATATGCTACGCTTTAAGTTGGGATTCCCAATAACATATAATGAAATTGAGTATGGAGCATTGGTCGTGGGACTCAAGATAGTAAAGGAGTTAGGAGTCAAAAAATTGTATATATTCAGCGACTCTCAGTTGGTGGTCTATCAAGTCAAGAAGAAATTTCGAGCTAAGCAAGAAAGACTTGCCTCTTACCTAGCGAAGGTTCTAGAACCGCTGAACTACATTGAATACTATAGGATAACGCATATACCTAGAGAAGAGAAAATGAAAGCCGATTCTTTAGCCAAACTAGCCACGTTTGGGGATGCACAGCTTATGGGACTCATTCCAGTGGAGATTTTGTCGGCTCCGAGCATTGACCACATGGATGTTGATTAGATCTTAGAGGTCGAGGAAGAAAAGTAGTCATGGATGACTTTGATTAAAGAGTATTTTCTCAAGAGAACTCCCCTAAATGGTAGGAATGAAGGGTGAAAACTCCAGTGCAACATACCATGATTCATTATGCAGGAAGGAGCACTATGCAAGAGATAATTCTATGCACATTACTATGATATGTCACTAAGGAATAAGATAAGAAGATTCTTACCAATGTGCATGAAGGAAGTTATAGAGATCACACTAGGTGGGCAGACTTCGACGAGGAAGGTTCTTCGCTATGGATACTTTTAACCAACAATCAACTGGAACGCATTTGATAGCATTAAAAATTGTGATATATGCCAAAGATTTATGAAGGTACCAAGAGCTCCATCCATAGAGCTTACAAATGATTAGACCATGGCAGTTAGCAGTTTAAGGAATTAACATAATCGGTTGCCACCGATGTTGAAGGGCGGAGTGAAGTATGCTATCGTACTTGAAGACTACTTCAATAAGTGGGCTGAAGTGGAACCTCTAGCAACGATCACTACAAAAAAGCGATTAACTTTGTAGTCAAAAACATTATATGTAGATTTGGAGTTACATAGATGACCATCGCTAATAATAGAACCTAATTAGAGAGTGCCTAATTCAAAGATTTTTGCAATCTATATTGAATTAAGATGAAATTCTTGACAGTAGCACATCCCCAAGCTAATGGATAGATAGAGGCAGTGAAAAAGATAATCAAATTCATCCTGAAGAAGCAATTGATGAAAGCCAAGGGCAACTGGGTCGATTAGCTACCACTGGCATTGTGTACTTATCGAACAACCCATAAGTCCGTTACTGACCATACTCCATTCGCTTCAGCCTACGAACTGAGGCCATGATTCTGAATGAATTGAAAGTCCCTTCTTAGTAGAAAATCCACTATGTCCCCTAGATGAAATAAGAAATCTTGCTTGAGTTTCTCGATTGGGTCGATGAGAAACGAGAAGAGGATGATCTAACGGTAGTTGCTCATCAAAAAAGAGTAGCACAATAATTCAATGCCAAGGTCAGGACTGTACCATCAAGACAATGACCTCATTTTGAAACGAGTCTTCCCTATTATTGTAGCATTTAGTCCGATTAGGAAGGTTTCTATGTGAATGAACAGAAGCTTGATGATGGAACTTTCAAGCTATCGATCGTTGATGGGATCAGGAAAACGAAGGTGGAATAACAAGCACCTGAGAAGCTATTTCAATTTGATTTATTTCTGCAAATAGTTGATTATGCTCTAATGTAAAAAGCGAAGAATCTGCCATTCTTTTGTTTATAAATGGAATTAGCTTTTGGGATCGATGGAACGGTATTCTTAAGAGTCCGATTTTGTATCGTATTAATAACAGCATGATTAAACATTCTGTGTTTTGAAAACCCAAAATAAGCCCTTCGTCTATCCCAAGCGCCCAAACAACCGTATTATGATAAGCAATGCCAATGTGATAAAACCCTTTTGTGTCGTATTATGATCTCGGGTCGGTTCCAATATCAGCAGTCCTAAGCCTCCAAATAACCATTGCAATTCCCACGGCTGCAGAATTGAAAGAATAAGCCCTTCTACTATCAGTGTGGAGGGTCAGATCATCAAGCAATAGCCTGCAGAGACCCCATTCGGTGTTTCTATTATGGTAGGCTAGGTCACAAGAAGTTCACCTGTGCTCTACGATTCAAATCTGAGGATATCCTCAAGGCGCCATCATTTTCTCCTCCTAAGTTTGATTCTTTAGTCGATTCTTGCTTTACTTTTGACCTTCAATATCTAAAGCTTCAAACTCAAATCAGAGCCCTACTTCTTCCACCGGCAACTGGCCCTATTTTGAAAAAATTGGAGCGATTGTACAATGCTTTTGACAAATGCGTTTCTGCAGCTCCTACAACATGGGCTAGCCTGGCATCCGATAAGCAATACCAACATGAACAGGCTTTGGACAATTTTTTGGATACTCATCGATCAGCCGAATATATTCCTGTGATTAATTCTGATGTCATGACCCTAGACCCCTATGTTTCGGCCTACCAATGGCCTGTCAATATAACTTTCCATTCATCGCACCCCTCTGCATCTCACTTTATTTCCAATCTGGTGGAGGACAACGAGTTTATGAGTTCAAACCCATACTTTGTGAGGGCAATCAAGCATGGTTCCAAATCCAAAGCCTTTGTTTGTTTTGTCGCTCAAACGCATAACAATTTTGATGCACTGAGTGAAATGGACATGGACAATGTTACGAGAGAGGCAGTTAGTGAAGTGACCGGGGACTTGCCTTTTGAGCAGCTTGAGGCAGTGGGCGTAGCAATAGGTAGGGTTGTGGATGAAGGATTGGTAGCAGGTGAGAAGGTTCTAGGCTCGTATGGTGGACTGGTTACCAATTGGGAAGGCATCCCTGACCCAGATGTAGCAAAGGGAATTAATGATGGACGAGTGATTGTTATTGATTCATATTTGGGTAGAGATAATGAAGGGTTTGTAGTCTTGACTGGGGATTTTTGATGGACAGGGCATGGTTTGTGGGGCAAATAGGGAAGGCGTAAGAAGAAAAGATTCTACAATTGAGATGCCTATTGAAATATTACAGAGGATTAAAATTGTTTGTAGGCAGAGTGATGAGATAGGAAATAATGCACAGCTGAGCAAATATTCATGCAGTAATATCAGTTATAAGCTTCCATATACTATACAGCATGGTATGGTGGATAAGGTAGATAAAGTGCAAAAATCCATAGAAGAATATGAGTTTTAGATGTACCAATATTTCTACATAACCTTCCAGTTTGATTGAACGAATTGTTGAACAATAAATACACTGTTGAAAGTTGGATGATTAATAAGGTTCAAAAACAATTGCGGCTACAGGAAAATGAAAGTTTGGATAGAGTTGTAGAAAAGACAAGGCGGGTTGAAATTTTGAACAATAAGCAAATTATTATTTACATGGATACAAAGGACTAGTTGAGAAAGGCAGTTCATCGTATACATGGTTTTGATTATGAGAATTGGACTGGGTGTGATAGTGTGATGGACCTTGGTAGATCTAATGGGATGGGTTTAGGCAAGAATAAACACTTTGGGTCTAATAGCACATTGAGGAGCAAGAACAAGTGTTCTAAAGCGGGTTCTACATTGCCTGAAGCGTCTGGTTCAGAGGATAGTGTAGCTGATTTTTCATTGCATAGAGAGACTGGTTCTAGTTTGAGTAAGCAATGATCGACGAGGAGGAGTGCTCGTCTTCATAGAGCGACCACTAGTGCTCTTGATAGCTCTAGCTCAGGTAAGGATTTTATTTTGGGTAGTATTTATAGTTCATATACTTTGAGTATTTTATCCACTAGCGATATGCAGGTTTTGGCTAAAAGCTTGGATTCTATTTTTTGATGATATTCAGATTGACATCGATTATATTAGGAGTAAGGAATTATAGTGGGTCAGATCATTTAGACTATGAGATTTGTTAGTTGGAATGTTAGGGGCTTGCATGATTTATATAAATGCAATAAAATTAGAGCGTTTTTTAAAGATAACAATATTGACATTGTTTTATTACAAGAGACTAAAATAGAACACCCTGATTATGTATTTAAAGGTGTTTAGGAGGCCAGTATATTAACATTTGTCCTTCTTTTTAGGTATGGGTAGTGTAGGGGGGACTTATGATGGGTTGGAAGGGTCATTGTGTTAGACTCTTACAATCTATTATTAAAGATCATTCGATGCACTTGATTTTTACTAACATTAGTGATGACTCAATACTAAGTGTTTTTAATATCTATGGGCCGAACTCAAAGTAAGATCATAGGGTTCTATGGAACGAGTGTCGAGAATTTAGATCATTTGCTCCGGGCCTTGGGTTATGGGGGCAGATTTTAATATTACCAGACTTTTAGGAGAGATCCTCCCAGGAAATGGTACTTTATTGCCATGGAGGAGTTCGATCGGTTTATTATTAATTATAACTTAATTGAGATAAAATTAAGTAACAGACAGTTCACTTGATCAAACGATAGAGAAGTTCCTTCTATGGTTTTTCTCGACGGATTTTTTATTAGCGACGAAATAGAAGACAAATTTCCTACATTTAAAGTTGTGGATCTTCCGAATATTTATTCGGACCATTACCCAGTTGTTCTTTCCCGTTCTAACCTAAATATTGGAAATATAATTTTTAGATTTGAAAAGATATGACTGCTAGAGAATACTTTTAAAGATTTAGTTGCAAAGAAATAGCTTTCTATGAATATCTATAACTATATATTTCCAGGTAACATAGCCAAAGTCCTGGTTAGTAAACTCAGAGACCTAGGGTTATTTCTCATGAAATGGAATAAAGACGTTTTTGGTAACATTAAAATTAAAAAGGGAAAATTAATAAAAGAGATCTTAAATTTAATTATAACTAAAGAATCTAGGAACTTAAGTATTTCAGAAAAAAATATACTTTCAAATTTTAAAAAAGAATCAAATAAAATTATTTTCCAAGAAGAAATAATGTGGAAACAAAGATTTAGGGTTCGATGGATGGATGAGGGTGATATGAATACTAAATTTTTTTCATCAAGTAGCTAACGGTTGGAAATGCAGTAACACTGTTAATTCCATTTTAATTAATAATATTGAGATTTTTGACAAATAGCACTTAATAACGAGTTTACCAATTATCATAGAGAAATTTTGGAACCACAAAAAGACATAGTATTAAAGATAATTGGGATATGCTTTACATTGAAGATACTACGATTGAGTTAGTATGGTTAGACACTCCATTTTTGGAAGATGAAATCTGGAAGAGCATAAAAGATATGCTTAATGATAAAGCTCTGGGTCCAGATGGATTTCCTATTTTATTCTATGAAACTTTTTGGAATGTTTTAAAAGATGATATAATAAAAATGTTCAATGAATTTTATGATGGTTCGTACAGTTAGAAAGGTTTAACTTCGCAAATGTAATTTTATTACATAAGAAAATAAGTGCTAACCAGTTAAAAGATTTTAGACATATTTCGCTTTTAAACCGTTCCTTTAAAATTATTTCTAAGGTTTTAGCTAATAGATTAAATACTAAAATAAATGAGTTAATAGATATTATCCAAACTGCTTTTATAAAGGGTAGAAATATCACCGACGGTGTTGCAGTAGTTCATAAATATATTAGCTATTGCTGTAAAAATCACTTATGCGCTTTTAAAACTTGATTTTGCTAAAGCTTTTGTTCAATCGATTAGATTTTTCTTAAGAAGTTATTAATGGCTGGGGGTTTTATGCTAGATGGGTAGGTTGGATTATGTCCTCACTCAAAACAGATAATTCAAGTATAATGGTTAATGGTATTTTAGAAAATAAAATTCAATCGAAACATGGTCTTAGGCAAGATGATCCATTGTCACCTTTATTATTTAATTTAGCAGCCGATGTTTTTTCTAGAATTATTAAATTGGCCACTAAAAATAGGATGTTAGATAGTATAGGAAATGAGATCTTGAGTAATGGCCTTTTCGTTCTCCGGTTTGTAGATGACACTATGATTTTTACGTCCCATTTGACTAAACATATTATTGCGGTTAAATTCATTTTATATAGTTTTGAACTTCTTTCTGGTTTGAAGATTAACTTTGATAAGAGCACAGTACTTGTTTTAAATGACATTGATAATATAGAAAACCAAATTGTATATACATTGAATTGTAAAACGATGAAATTTCCTATAGAACATTTAGGATTTTTAGTTAGACCTCAAAAACTAAAACATGGTGATTGGAATACTTTAATAGATAAAATCAAGAAAATATTATCTTAATGGAATGGTAAATACTTATCGAGAGCACGTAGGATAGTTTGTATTAACTCTGTTTTATCTGACTACCTATTTATCAGATGTCATTTTACCTTTTTCCAAAATAGATAATTGATAAAATTAGAAGATACATTTTATGGAGTGGAAATAACCCAAATTTTAGTTCTAAGTGTCTTGTTAAATGGGAAATGGTCTGTAAGTCTAAGAATGGGGCGGGATTAGGGATCAAAACTTACATAACTTAAATATACCTTTACTAGGAAAATGAATATGGAAATTTAATGATAATAATGAAATTTTGCTATGGAAAGAATTAATATCTAATCAATGACACGGTGATGTTTTTAACTTACATCACACTGCTTTCAATAACATTAATAATATTTCCCATTTTGGGAAATCGATAATCTCAAATCTTGATATTTATAATTTAGGTATTAATAATGTTGTTCAGTCCGGTAACAATACTTCTTTTTAGCATGAATGCTAGATTTAAGCCATTCCTTTTAAAGTAGAGCTTCATGAGTTATATGAAATATGCAATTTCAAACATGTATTAATTTCAGAAATTTACAGACCAAATTTAAATTTCCATGGGAATTTAGTTTTAGTCATTCGCTAGAGGGAATTACTTTAACACAATTTGCATTATTGTGTGCTATACTAGAACTTTACAATATTGATAATGAAAAAAACACTAAAATCTAGTGTTGGGATAAGAGTAAGAAATATACACCTCATTCATTTTGAAATTTTATTAATTTTTCGGGAGTTAGATTGAAAATATATAAACACATTTGGAAAGTTAGTGCTCCACCTAAAGCTAAAGTGCATACGTGGTTAACTTTACATAGGAATCTGAATACTATAGAACTTTTAAAAGAGAAAAATATATTTAATGACAAAAAATGTTATTTTTGTAAGGATAAAATGGAAGATACTATACATTTATATTTTGAACGTAATCTAACTAGATTTGTTCTTATAAACATTCTCAATATTTTCGATTATAATATAAATTGAAGACAAATTAATTGTGAATTATATTGGAATAATCTTAGATCTTTTTATAAGGTCATAACAGATTTTGCTAGACACTATTTACATAATAACATGTTAGTACATTTGGTTTGAAAGAAGTGTGTTTAATAATATTAGTATAGATTTGAAAACTTAATATATGTAATTTCTCGATTTTGCTTTAATTGGATTTCAAATCCTAATTATAAACTACATAAAAGTTTAACTTTAAAGAGTTTCTTCAAAAAAGAAAAGCACATTAAAATCATTCAAAATAATAGAGAAAATAACAAAAAAATAAATGTAGTTTCCTTGGAAAATCTTACTATGGTAACGGTTGATTCTTCGCTCCTATTGGGATATTAGCCTAGTTTATTTTATTTTGCATATATATGAATATATGTGTGTGTGTGTTAATATATAATTATATACATATATATATATATGTATTGATCTTACATAGTTTTGTATAGTTTTCTTAACAGCTATAAGTAAAGTTGCTGGATTGGATGGACTCCGATGATTTGAGGACTCGAGCTTTTACCACTTTTTGTCTTGTTATATATTTCTATTATGGACCTTAGTATAAAGGTTTTAGGAGGGTTTTCTATTTTCTCTTATGTGTATGAGGGGATTTTGCTACCTACCAGGCTTGTTGGTAGCTCCTTTTTAAGTGTAGAATAAAATATATGAGTGCTCTCCTTCAAGTGAGGATCGCTCATTTTTCTGAAAAAGAAATCCCAGACGTCTAGATACTCGAAGATAGTATCGATGAACTCCATTGATCCATGATCGGGTCATTGAGTATAATCGTACTGAGGTAAATTAGTCGATTCTCACTACACATCTGATCTTTGACAAATGCCCAGAGATAGGAAAGGCCTAAAGTTGATGCCCGAAGATAAGAACCTAAGATATTGGATCCTGGAGATAAGAGCCGGTATGAAACTATATCTTCTTTGTAGGTACAACCATGCTCATGGCCTGGCGGTAAACTCCTAGTTGATGATAGTGAAAACGATTAATGAATGCTTTTGATCCATGCCCAGAGATAGGCAGGACCAAAAAAGACGACCAGTATTGCGCGTCTGGAGTGTCACTTCCCAAAAACCAGAAACGATGTACACTCAAAGATTTTTCATTAATATAACTAAATATACCCTCAAAGGGAACATGTCAGATC
This sequence comes from Allium fistulosum, assembly GCA_030737815.1. Taxonomy (NCBI): domain Eukaryota; kingdom Viridiplantae; phylum Streptophyta; class Magnoliopsida; order Asparagales; family Amaryllidaceae; genus Allium; species Allium fistulosum. Next base: position 821,315,994 of record CM060908.1, on the reverse strand, counting down.
AAAGATAAATGAAGTTAGCCACAGGATTAGCCAAAAAGACATAGCTTTGTTTAGCCAAACATAGAATATGTTGGAAATGACATAAAACTAAACAATCAAGTAATACTATGGAATTGCGAAAACTTATTCATTCATATAGAGGTACAGTAAATAATGGAATTGCACCGATTCAGATATAAATAATGCAAATCTAATCGAGTTATATATAATTATCTACACACACACCAAGTGTATAGGCCTACAAATAAAAAATAAAGAAATAAATGAGATGAAATCAGGAAGAATTTTTTTTATTTACATATAAATGTTTTGAAAGTAAAAGCGGGGGTCGTACCCGTATAACAGCTGCCTATATACATAAATAGAGACAAAAGGCTAAACTAGAACACTACTTCTAATCGTGCTTCCTCTTCCTCCTCCACTTCTTCTTCTTTGGAGAGGTGAAACCTTTCTTTTTCAAGACTCCACCTCCTTCCCTACAGATAAAAGTCCCTTATGATCCTCGTTCCAATTGTAGTTGCTCTCTGGATATGTGGGGTCTCAACAAAATGCACCAGCTGCTAAAAGCATATAAATTGGAACAAAAAATGGTCGGGTTGGCAGGGATACCAAAGGCGGATAGAACATTATCAACACCCTTATCCTTCTTGATATTCTTCAGCTTCGTAAAATCAATAGCCTTCCTCTCCATCATTGATGGCCTAAATTCATGACCTTTAGCACCCTGTGATGGTCGTGTCCTTGTTGTCCTATGATAAATCCTTTGTGGCCTTTTCGGTCAGTGCATGGATCTTTTCAGCATCGAAACCTGGACCAGCCCCATTTAAAGAGGTTGAGATCAAGACTCGGGGAAATGACGTTAAACTACGTCATGAAAGCTAGAGGGCCTGAAGCAAGGATCGCTTTTGGTAAAGGATCAAGGCAGGCAGACCTGAAACTTGAAAGATAGAAAAGTAAAGGTTACAAATATCCACAGGTGTCATCTGAAGTTTCTTGAGTATGGGAGAAACTATTGATATACCTTCAGGCTAAGTGGATGGAGTCTTAAAAGAAGTCCCTGTCAGACTCTCCTCTATAAGGAGGGACGGTGCAATAAGCTTCAGGGTAGATTATGGTAGTAAATAGCTTGGCTCCTCAAGGTTGTATGACCCATGGGTTTAGGAACAGAATGAAGTTGCTGCTACCGATGTCACTATAGCAGTAGCAGTTGTAGAAGTCCCGGAAGAGGGGATGATGGGATCAGGAATAACAGACCCAGATGTGGAAGAAGCGGCGACACCAGAAGTGACCACTGTTAAGTTAATAGTCTCTGTTTGGGGTTCCTAAGAAATGGGAGTTGTACTTTCCACTAAATCCTTAGAGCTGGATTCGAGAAGGGCCCTAACAGGAAGTTGGTCATAGGTCGAGGGTCCAGAAGCTAGTATTGTCTGACTTAAAGCAAGAGCCTCTAAATCATCATCACCAAGGAGGTCGTTTAGCTCATCATCATCAACCTCGCCTACATGAACATTTTCCAGATGAATAATATCCTCCCAGCCATAACTAGCACCGGGGTACTTGTCTTTGAGCCACTTTAGGTCATCAGATTTGATAATGTTCGCGTAAAAGTGGACCAAAGTGGACTCGGCTTGAGTTTTAAGCTTATTTTTTATCTCGACTGCACAGGTGCCATGAGTCCTTTTTGCCTCTTAGGTATCAAGCATTTTTGACATATAATCTTCAATCGTGGTGAGGGCTTCATCTTGTTCTTTCATTTCAGTTTGCACTTAGCCTCCAAACATGAAATTTTAAGAGTCCATGTATCAACGGTGGTCTAAAGGAGCATCTTATCTTTGGTAGGTTTGCTAATTCTATGACGTGCAACCTCAAGCTATTCCTCTTGCAACTTAAACTTGGCCTCAAAATCCTACCTCTTGTCTAACAATTTATTCTTGGTCTCCTCGAGAGATTTCTTAGTGTTATCCAGCTCTTTAGAGTAAAAGGCAATAATTTACTCATTGTCTTTCCTTTTGATCTCTTTCTACTGAAGAATTAATCAATTGGCTTTTTTATCTCAGATAGTGAATGTGCAATCCTCTTCCAAATGTAGTATTGTTCATAGACATCATTAACGCATGCTTTGGTATGATCGGCAACCTAATGAGGAATATTTTTCGAAGGGTAATCAAATTTGACCCTAGAAAAGCAACAGTGGGGAAAGACCTTTTGCATTGAAGTGAGTTGAAGACTTAGAAAAGGTTGACCCAAAAGCCCATGATTATGTAGTCAATTGAGCAGATTTATATCCCACAATAGTTGAAGGTATGTCCACGGCCATATGAATTGGTGAGCCAAGGTCCTGGAGGCTGAAGTTAGCAATATCGTATAAAGGGATATGATTCGGGAAGTTCCCAAGAGAAACAAATATACCGTTGGTCGAAGGGACTGGAGTTGCCTCCCCGAATGAGGTTTGTATGCCTATGTACTAGGATGGGTCGAGATTATCCATATTCTTGGATGATGGATGAGAGGCGATATATGACTATCTCCACCTGTTTCTCCTATAGAATCATACCCAAGGTTCACATTTTCAATATCGCCTACATCCTCACTATCATTATTTTTATCATCATTGTCGTCGTCATCCTCCTTTTAATCGATAGGGGGCCCTATGCCGTAGTGGGAGCCTCTTGATTTTCAGCAGTTGGTAGCTCAACCTCAGCCTCTTAAGCAGGTTGAGCACCACTATAGGTAGCAGGAATAATACAAAGACTGCGATCGTTGTATAAAAGCCAGAAATGTCTCATTTGCGAGTCGAGCAAAATAAATTTCATCATCATTTATTAGAAGGAATGTCTTTCATAACTTGAAGTGTATGCGCCACAGCAAGGTCACCAGGTCTCCTTGGAATATCTGTAAATTTGTGGGATGATGACCAATAATTTGGATGGAATAAACTCCATAAATTTAAGGAATAATGATAGAAATTATGTCCTAATAGCCACTTTTGAGTGAAGTTAACTGAAAAATGAACAAACAAGTATTCATCTATGAAATGATAGAGTTTATTCCAAAGGCCGATATTTATGCGAAAGCCTTTAGAAGATTCCAGATAAGTCAAGGATGGATTGTCGTTCCACTTCTTGAAACTTTATAAATATCTAATCTCCTCAAGAGTAGGCACCTACCCAAGTGTTGAAGAAAAGTCATATATGTGCAATTCAGTAAGGCATAGCCATTTGGTTGGAGCTGGATAGCGGCAAGCTTCATGAATTGAAGGACAAGTCGCATGAATTGGTTGAATTGATGAATAGCACCTATATGGGAAAAGATATTTTGAGAAAAGATATTGATTCATCCTTTAAGACCAAAGTTATATTTTGCTCCTTATTAAAGTTACAAGACCAATATGTTAGGATGGTCTCAATGGTTGAATCAATATTTTCTCCTTGTTCAAATATTAATTGATATATAATTCGGGGAGATATAACTTTAACCTTCATATTATATGTTAACCCTTTAGATGTAGGGATGGATCAGGTATGATTCTCCATACCTTATATTATTATATATTAACTTTATGGTATTTGAGATTTTCTACCGCTCACATCAGACCGTTGTCTGGACAATGGATCAAACACTTCATCTTTTGCTTCTCATTACTTGACTTGTTAGAAAAATGACTAAGTGCTTTCCAGTAGTAAGGTTAGCCTTGGGACTTCACCAAAAATTTGGCATTATACTTGCATTCTTGATTTCTAGGTCATCTCAGAGGCATTCAATGGTTCTGATTCATTGAGATGTATCTTGGTTTAAAAGTTGGATAACACTTGCCCTTCAAAATATGATTTGTGTTAATAAGGCATGCTTTTAATCGAGATGGTTACCGACTTCAACTCTGATCCGAAGAGGTACCTTCATCTTTGAACTGTCTTCATAAAGCGATGCACTCTTTCTGGTTCAATATGTTGCTTTAAATAGTCACGGATTCATATCCCTCGGACAATATAAGAGCTGAAGTATCCCACATAGATTCTCCCCTTGGTCCTAGAAATTCTAAAAGTTTCTTCTTTCATTTGGTCAGGTATGATTTCATCTTTCCTCTTCGTTCATTTCTTCGTTTACTCTTTTTTAATACTTCTTGACTTGGTTCCAATCTTTACGGATCGATACCAGTCATTTTTCAAGTGTTAATATTTAAGTAACACTTAGTAATTTTTATCTTCACTTTTACTTTGACTGCCTACTTCACAATATTGACCCTAGCACTTGCAAATTATCTTCTCCTACATCTCGACCTTGCCACCGCCAACCATTATCTTCATTGTCAAGCATCTTTGGCCATTCGGCGTCACCAACCCGCAATCATGGTTTGAACTTAAATCTCAAGAACACCGTCGACTTTTTTGGGTTTCAATTTGATTTCCATTTTCAACATGGCCCCCTAGTTCTAGTCGCTACTTCATGGTTGCCAAAGTCTGCTAATGGCCTCTAACTGTATTCTACCTCACCCTTACACTCCAACTGCCTATTTTCACTTTAGCCATTTCCTATAGAAAGCTTGAATTTGGGTTTTCTTGGATTTTCTATGGTTGACCTTAAGTTTTCCAGAGCATGACTCCAAGCTCCTCACCACTTTCAAGTGCTAGGTATGAATTCCAGGTTTTCCATGATTTATTTTCGGGTTTCTTGTGTGGCCGTGGAATTTTTACAATTCTTTACAAAATTTTCAAATGAAAATATGGAGTATTCAATTAGTATTGATTTTTGGTCGAGTATGGATTAGTGGCTAGGTTTTGATGGGACAATATCATAGAACGGACACATTAAACATGTCTCGATGTCCATTGGTATGCATCAATGCTTTGGGTTAAACACTTCACTCTTGTGTCCCTGTAAAGGAAAATTTAATGTCGCTTTGGAAAATGGTTTCATTTTCAGAAATTCTATGATGTGACCATTTGGATGCAGGAAAGAATAAATTTAGTCACTTTTTTGACAAGCCAAGTAATAAGAAGCAAAAGATGAAGTTACAAGTACAACTCACAACTCGGTATCGAGTTATGCTCACAACTTGGTACTGATCCTTTTGATTTATAATGAGTCGGCTTATCATAGTCAAGGGAGGAAAATAAAAATGATAAAGCATAAGGAGTCAAAAATTGCATAATGCGGTACTGATCATTAAGAGCTAGTACCGATCTATCAATGTTAATGATTTTGGCCACGATCTCTTGCTTAGAGCTTAATTCTCGAAGTGGAGAACATGGGTGAACTTATTCCAGTGCTTTTGGTGATAATTTTCATCTATTAATAGAGGTGGGGGCGCTTGGAAAAATGGATCCTTCTCTTTCTATTCTTTTTATCTGATTTTATGCCCAAGCTTTGTCAAATTCTAATCCGTGTCATTTGATACCAAGTTGTAAGATCTTGAATGTATAATAGAGTATAATTAGTTAAAAAAGTTGATAGTGGATATAGGCTATTATTTTAGCTAGTTGTTTTGGTGATAATTTTCGTCTATTAACAGAGGTGGAGGCGCTTGGAAAAAATGATCCTTCTCTTTCTAGTCTTTTTTATCTCATTTTATGCCCAAGCTTTGTCTAATTCTAATCCATGTCATTTGATACCGAGTTGTAAGGTAAAACAAAGTAAATCAGTAAAAAAAAGTTGATAGTGGATATAGGCTATTATTTTAGCCAGACCACTCTAATTATTGTGCATTCTTATCTCTTTTTAACCTCTTAAATCTTATAATTTTTCATTTGTTGATCGATTGGGAGTTTATTCCACTTTTGATGCGAACAATATATTTATATATATCCAATGTATACTTCCTTAAGTCTCATGTGTTTTAATTTATCTAACCTCCCATTTTCTATATATTTTTACACACACACACACATATATATACATAATTACATACATATATATGTATATATATATAGTGTAATGTATATTGATTATTACAACATTTACAATTCATTAATTTATACATACATAGTTATATGTATTCTTTATATGATTAAACAATTAATTAATTATAAATATAACATTTAAATTTATATGGATAATTTAAAAAAAAAATTAATTTACTTATTTATAACTTTTATGAATACAAGTTTGAAAATAAATAAATTATATTCATAACCCTTAAAAATTTAGATTAAATCTAAAATATTTTTATATTTGCACTTTATAACTCTGCCTAAATCATATAATATTTTATCTAAATTTAATAAAAATCATTTATAATATTCAAATACACTTATATAAATCAACCTAAGGCTTAAAACTCTTCTAATCCTTCCATAAGGCATTCCCTTTGAATGGACAACTTCAACAAGTGTAACACCCCTAAATTTTTATTTAACATTATTCAGGGAATTTAAATAGATAAATGAAATAAAATAATGTGAGGTGATAAGGAGAATAAGGAGAATGAGATTTGTTAATTAATTTGGGTCAGGCCTTAATTAATCAATTAATAAGATTGTTTTAAACATAGAATATAAAGGGATTAATAAGAGGGGCATAATGGGAGTAACTTCTTATTTCATTCCATAAACTCTTCCTCTCTCATTCATTCTCATTTCATTTTCTGAAGCAAGTATGAAAAGCCAGCAACTTCGCAACAAATGGTTTGTTGAAGGTGATAAAAACACAAAATTTTTCCATGACTCCCTTAGGGTCAAGCATTCCAGAGAAAACATTTACAAAATTATGGATGAACATGGTAATCAGTTCTCTTCCCCTGAAACTGTTGATAAAGCTTTTGTTGATTATTTCAGTAAAATTTTTAGCAATTCCTTGAATTTCACTCCTGACCTTAGCCTTATCTCATCACTCACGCTGCCGTGTATTACTGTTCTCCAGTCTGAAGATCTAATAAAACCAGTTACGGATGAAGAAATTAAGTCTTCCCTCTTCTCCATGAACCAACACTCTTCTGCTGGACCTGATGGTCTTAATGTTAACTTCTTTATTGCAACATGGTCCGTGATTGGTCAAGACTTTTGTACTGCCATCCACAATTTTTTTAAAAAATGCAAAATGCTGAGAGAGATCAATGCTACGAATATTGCTTTAATCCCTAAAGTTACTCCTCCAGACAAAGTTTCATCTTTTAGGCCAATATCGTGTTGCAATGTACTATACAAATGTATTTCAAAAATTCTTGCTACTAGGTTAGTCTGTGTACTCCCTTCAATTGTGTCACGCAACCAAGCAGCTTTCATTCCATCTAGGAACATCCTCGACAACGTTCTAATTGCTCATGAACTAATGAAAGGATATGGTAATTGTAATGCCACTCCTGCTGCTGTGCTTAAAATCGACATATCAAAAGCTTATGATTCCATTTTCTGGGAATCAATTGTTAGGATCATGGCGATGATGGGGTTCCCCAAAATCTTTGTGTCTTGGATTTATACCTGTATTTCATCCTCTACCTTCTCTGTTATGGTCAATGGGAGGCCTGTTGGCTATTTTGGTAGCCAAAAAGGAATAAGGCAGGGTGACCCAATTTCATCTTATATTTTTCTTTTAGTTATGGAAGTGCTCAATGTTATACTGCAGAACAAATACTCTCAAAGACTCATAAAGTACCACCCGAAGTGTTCACTGCTCAACCTATCTTCCATTATGTTCGCTGATGATGTGATGATCTTTTCGAAACCGGAAGCTTCCTCTATAAGTGAAATCCTGTGTGCTCTCCATTCCTTTTACCTTATGACTGGTTTGTCCATCAACAAAACCAAGTCCTCCTTGCTTTTTGCAGGTATCAATGTTGTTCAAGCAGCTAGCTTGTATCAGCAAAGTGGATTCTCTAGTATGCATACTGACATGAAGTACCTTGGCCTACCTATCATTACTAAAAGAATTACCATAGTAGACTGTATACCTCTTTATAATAAAATTACTTCTGTTATGCATGCTTGGGAAAATCGTAGACTGTCCCAAAGTGCAAGGCTTGTGCTTATTAAAGCTGTTGTTTTCCCTTCCTTGGTATACTGGGCTCGTACTGTTATTCTTCCAAGCAAGCTGCTTGGGCTTGTTCGCTCTGCTATGATCAGATTTTTCTGGACAGGCTCCATTTTCAATAAGAAACTTCTGCCCTGCTCATTTGCAAATTGTGAAACTACGCTACAGTTAGGAGGCCTGGGCATTATAAACGCAAAGAATTGGAACAAAGCTGCTTTTAGTAAACATTTCCAGGATGTTATATCCAAGAAAAACAGTCTTTGGGTCATTTGGACATGGACTTACAATATAAAGCATAGGAAGTTTTGGGTGATGGATATTCCTCAAAACAGTAGTTGGACATGGAGGAATATCCTTAAGCTTAGGGAAGTGTTTCTGCCCATGATTCAGTACCATGTCTGCGAAAACACTGAAACAAGTTTTTGGGATGAACCCTGGGTTAGACCGGGTATGATTCTATCCTCATACTTTGATCATGCAATGATAGTTCAATCTGGCGTTAATCGTGAAGCAAAAGTCAATGAGTATCTTAATGTTGGAAGAATCATTCTTCCTTACAATAGTAGCCAAGTTGTTAGGCAACTGTGGAACACAATCCAGAGCATTAGTTTTAGCCCTGACCATCTTTCCTTTGTGACATGGAATAAAAAACCCCATTGTGTTAAGTGGGTTTACAAACTCTTAAGCAATGACAATGTCTACCCTGCTGCTAAATGGAGCACTGTGCTTTGGAACAATGATTCCCTGCCGAGAGAAAATCTAATGTTCTGGAAGGTTGTTAGCAATGCACTCCTTACTAGACATGTTTTAAACAGGTATGGTATAAGTAGTATCCCTGAATGTGTTTTTTGTGAGCAACATGATGAAACAGTTGAACATATTTTCTTCGAATGCCCAAGATTAAATGACCTGCTCGTAATGATTGTGAGCTGTCTTCAGAGAACTGTTGCTGTTCCCTTCTCATCAATTGATTGGAATATTATTCTGATGGCTACAAAGTGGAAGAATAGTGCTAGCAGAGTTTTGTTCATATGCATTAAAATTTATATGGATGTGATATGGAAGGAGAGAAACTCTATAGTCTTTGAAAATAAAAGGAAAAGCAGTAGTTCGCTAGGGTCTGAAGTGAAGAATAGAATTTACATGCATCTGAAAAGAAAGGAGTGCCATATCCCTGGCATCATGATTGAATGCTGGAAGTAATTTTTGTTTCTGTTCCATGTAACTTGTTGTTTTCTTTGTTTTTCCCTGTACTTTCTTTTTTGACTCAGAGTATGTTTTGAGTCTTTTTATTGTATTTGCAATAAACTGGTAGGGGACCAGTTAACCCCGCTGGCTTTGCCAAAAAAAAAAAAAAACCCAAAAGAGAGGCTGGCCATTACTTAAGGGAAAAGAAGAAGAAAGCTAAGGAATTCAAAGGGGAAAGCTTAGGGGAATTAGTCTACATCTGTGCAGTTAAAGCGCTTGGCAGATTCAAAGCGGTGGAGGTGCAAAAAGTCATAGCGGGGATTCAGCGAGGATATAGCGGGATATAGCAGATGGCTTTAAAATAGCATATAAAACTCGTACTTAATGTTTTTACGAATATATAAATGGTAATTAAATGAAAAATTATCATTCAATTGAATTATAACTAATACATAAATACTTTTTAAATAAAAACATGTGCGAATATACTTTAAATAAACGTAAAACTGTTATATAACATAATTGAATTTAGTAGAATATTAGAGTATTTTCATTTCTGAAAATATATTAAAAATTAAATCAAATAAATTAGTTTCATAATTTTTATAATGTATAAATTGAAATTTTCAATTCATTTTATTAAAGAAGATATAGCGGGAATAGCGGAATATAGCGGAAATAACGAGATATAGCGGAAATAGCGGGGATTAAAGCGGAAAGGCTATATTGTGGGGCTATATGGAAAAATCGTAGCGGTAGAAACCCGCTATGAGATATAGCGGGGTTATAGCGAGGTAATAGCGGGGCATTAACTGCACAGGTCTACATCAAATCTTAATCTCCCTTATCCAATCTAAGGTAAATAGTACTTATTTTTTTATGTCTTGTTTTCAAACTTAAGAATGATTTCTAAATTTTTTGTGATAATATTCCATGTTTGGATTTATAATATCATTGTTAGATTGAATGATGATTTGTTGGGATTTATCGAATTATTCTAATGGGTTTTAAAGGCAAAACCTAAGTTTTTGATCTCTTATAGACTTGAAATTTGAATTGGTTGTGTAAAACATTATTTTGGAGATGTATTTTTAATTTCATAATTTTTCAAGTTCGCGTGAATATTTTATGGATTTCCTAGCAGGAAAAGGTGTATATTTTCGGGTTCTTAATTATTAAAAATAATTAAATCAATATTTTGGTTCCGAAATTTTTGTGTATGGAAGAAGATGGAAATTCAGTTTTTTACTGATTTTTTGGGAATTTTCTCTAATTGTTACCATTTTCTATGAATTTATTATTTTAGAAAAGTCTTAATTAATATGAATTAATAGTATTATTTACAAGGGTTTTGTTAAGGTGATTGAGAAGGTAGAACATGACCTACCAGTGAAATCTGAAAAGATTATGAAAAGTATTTTGTTATCCAATAACAATTTGGCATGAGGCATGAGTTAGTGAAAAGTTTTAACTATAAAAAGACAATAAATCAGTTTATTACTTATTTACAAAAGTGCTAATGACACTATAACATAGAGACTCGATCCTCTAAATTGTAGAAACTCGACAAGGGTTGATGCATGCGATAGCTACTCAATAGCTATGTGATGTATCCACTCTTATAAGGACTCGATAGGAGTTGATGCATGCGATATCAATTCAATAACCATGTGATGTATCCACCCTTATAGTGACTCGATACCCTGTATTGTTAGGGGTTCCATATCTCTTGTGTTGAAGAGGCTCGACAACCTCATGGTATAGAGACTTGAAATCTACCTTTGTTTTAAAGATTCAACATCCTCATCTTTTTAAGAACTCGAAACCCTATATGATTTAGAGGCACAATAGCCTATGTTTTATATATACTCGACATTTATATTTTAGCGTTAAATAACTGCTATTTTACAAACTCGATATCCCTTGTTTTCAAAAGGCTCGACAACTATATTTTCTATCAAGTATTTTAAACGCCATATAAAGATGATGTGTATTTTTAGTGGCTCTATAGCTAATGTTTTAGAGATACTCGACATCTATATTTTAGTAGCTATACAGCCATATGTTTTACAAACTTGAAAGCTACGTTTTAGTGGCTCGATAGCCCACGTTTATAAGTGCTCGACATCCCTGTTTTGATAGAAAGTGTTTTAAAAGCTATGTAAAAATGATAGTACTTTGGCACAAGATTATGGCTAAGCATTTTGGCTATGTTTTCCTTGTTTGAAGAACGATTTCAAGTGGTTCATCAATTCTAAAATAAATGTTTTCAAGGAAATGAAATAGAGTTTTAGTCCAATTTTATAGGAATTTTTCCAAAGAAAAATATTACTTAAACTTAAGTAATTTTAATATGTATATGATAATTGATTGAACATATGTTGATGGATGATGTTATACGTTCTTGTTATCATTTGATCAGTTAAAATTTACATATTTTATCATTTGTCATACTCACATTTGCATTACCTAACATTGCACCTTGGGATTTAGGAACAGAATTGCTAGTTATATTGTTCCAATGGTGAGTATGGTCAAACTAAACTCCCGATTGAGTAGAATTGCATTTAGAAGATTAGGTAGATCTATTGTATTAGGATGCCTTGAACTGATAAAAAAGACACGACTCATGGATTTAAAACCAGATAAGATTTTGGTGGGAATGGTGTAAGGTCGCATCATATGCTTCAACCGTTAGCCCCATATTGGCAAAGATCTGTGATTCCAATGCATAGGGCTTTGTTAGTAGTTGAGACTAAAAGATTTATATGCATAAAAAAGGAACTCGTAGCTTTATATGCTCACTGTATTGTTTAATTGGATTTACTCCAAACTGTATTTGGAGATTTTGGAACAACTAGTTATATTTTTGTGTCAGCCTGATAGGTTATTAGTTGGCCTGTGAAAACTAATAGGTTCATAGCGACCCTAGGAAAACTATGGTTTGAGATACACGGTCAATTTTATAGGACGAGTAAACTCTAGGAATGCATAATCCTTTAATGACAGACTAGTTATATTTACCCATATTACATGCATATGATCATTTTTTTTCCATTATGGTTGCAGCTGCATGGTTTATGTTCAGAATGACATATTTTGATAAGATACTAATGAGAGGAAAACCCATTCAATTCTACGACGTGGTCTTACTAGATATTTGTTTTGGTTTGATATGGTATATTATTATTCACAACACTTTTTGACCGACGTGAAATTTTTTCCTTCTTAAACTTTATGGTACTCATTTGAGTAGATCGAAAGTAGGGTTTTAAGGTTAGACGAATAAGCTTCAGGAGATGTGTAGGAGGCAAGCTAATATTAGGAGTTTGTTTCCACTATATTTTTTTAGATTTATATTTTGTTTGAATGGATGTAAAGACAAAATTTATAACTGTCAAGTAGTTAGACTCCGATCATCCAAAAGGGTATTTTCATATTTCGTTCTTGGAATATAATTGTAATTATTATATTTTCTTTGAACATGCAATCGATGAGATTATGTAATGAACATGAAAGTTTATTAATGAATTGTGTTTTTAAAATTTTCATATCCATGTTCTCTTGACGTTATTGATACAATTAACCGATCTCATTTCGTCATCAGGAATTAATTCTATGGATGGCTGCAACATCCGTAGTACTTAGTTTCAGGCATTAAAATGAGGGGTGTTACAACTTAGTATCTGTGCATAGGTTTATATAAAACTTAAAAAAAAATTGAAAACGTAATCCAAATAAATCAGAGAATAAGATTGGGGTATGGGATAACACTATAGTAAATGTACTTGTTATTTGCTATATATAAGTTTGTATTTTATCTCTTTTCTTCCCTCTCCCTCAGGCCATTCTTTTGTATCTTACAAATACTTGTATGTAGATTATGAGAAAGCAAGATATAAAAGCAGGAGATGGAAGAGTGATCTAGGTGGAGAAAGCACCACAACTAATGTAAATGTTCGATCCAGTTTAGAAGGAATCTGGGTCGACAATCGAATGTTAATCCAAATGCAAATGCTAACGTGAGTGCTGGAACCCCACTAGTAGATATGGGGACTATGTATCATTCTTCGTGAATATGATGTAAAATGGAGCAACAACTGGTTTGGTTGGAGGAAACGTTAGTAATGTGGGAGGTGCTAATCCCGAGGTACCCATTTGCAACAATTATGCCTAGTTAAGCCATGATTATACCAGCCTTGGAGGAAAGACTTTTCATGAAACAAAAAGTGCTATTGAAGTTGAAAATTGGTTGTTGCACTGTGAAAGCATTTTTTCTGACTTAGGCTTCAATGATGAGCAGAAGAGGAGGTTGGCATATAGGCAGTTGCAAGGAGCTGCTTTGTATTGGTGGATTAGTATGACTGTAGGAGTACCGAAGGAGAATTTCACTTAGGCTGAATTTAGGAGGAGACCTGAGGAAAAGTTTTTGCCCGAGATAGCTAAGTCAATTTTTCTTAGGAAGTTTACTGAATTGGAGTAGGGTGAGATGTTTGTACTGGAGTATGCAACTAAGTTTGATGAATTGTGCAGATATGGATATGCTAGTATTGATACTATGATAAAAAGGAATAAGAAGTTCACTTGTGGATTAAAGCCAGAAATTGCCAGGACGACTATGCCGCATCTCAGAGATCCATGTGATGTGGCTGTGAAGATGGTGTTAAGGATTGAGGAAATACTTTCGACATTTGGAAGTGAAATTCCCATGGAGACTCAAGGTTTTCAGGGCGAAAAAAGGAAGTTCTTTAATAAGAAGGGAGCTCAGAAGCATGAAGCTGCTAAGAAAGGGAAGGCTAAGGTTGTATGTTATAAGTGTGATAAGAAAGGGCACTTCGCTTATGGGTGTCGATCTAAAAATGGAAAGAAGGTTGTGGGAAAGAAGGGTGTGAAGTGTTACAACTGCAACAGGATGGGGCATTATAAGAATGAATTTCCAAAACCTGCCAAGGCTGATAAAGGGAAAGTTTTTGCTCTAGAACCATAGGCTTCTGGACCAACTGTAGAAGAGAAAGGTAAGTCTGTAATGGGAGGTATGCTTTTGATTCATGGCATAGTTGTTAAAGTATTATTTGATACTAGTGCATCACGTTCTTTTATCGTGCAATGTTTGAATGATAAGTTAAATCTAAAACCATCATACCTTATTACTTCCTTAAGGGTTGGGAATCTGATAGAAGGTTATGAAACTCTTGGGATGAGATGTGACCATTTAGAATTAGAGCTATTAGGTCATGTATTTACCTGAAATTTACATGTATTTGATTTTGTGGGTTTTGGGATTATTCTGGGTATGATTGGTTAAGCATATATGATGCTAGGATATTTTTCTAGGATATGAAGATATCATTAAGACACCATAATAGCCGTAATCGAGTTATATACTCAGTAGAAAATTCGAGTTTAGATGTATATGCTTTATTGGGTGCAATGGAAGAGGAAGATGAGGTAAATCAGATTTTCATTATAAGAGAGTATGAAGACGTTTTTGATCCAATTGCAAGACTACCACCAAAATGAGCTATTGAGTTTCGAATATATCTTGTATCTGGAGCTGAACTCGTAAGCAGACCGCCTAGCAGAATAATGCCTATTGAGATGAAAGAGTTAGGGGTGCAGCTAGTGGACTGAGAAGGAAAGAATTTTATTTGACCAAGCAGTTTTCCTTGGAGACCGACCATGGTGTTCGTGAAGAAACCGAATGGGTCCTTGAGGATGTGTATTGATTACCGTATGTTAAATGAGAAGATGATAAAGAATTAGTATCCTTTGCCGAGAATAGATGATGTGTTTGATCAGTTGAGTGGAGCTAAGGTAGTTTCCCAATTGGATTTAACAACATGGTTCCATCAATTGAGAGTGGCAGAGGACAACATTCCATTAACGACATTTCAAATAAGGTATGTTTTGTATAAAATGTTAGGAAATCAAATTCATGGTTTTAATGACAACAACTATACAATGAAAATCAAATGTACATATATATGTATATATACAAGAACTTGTTAGAGCAACATCACTAGAAAGACAAGAACAAGGTGCAAAGAACGATACAAGAGGCTACAAGTCGATAGAATTGGAAAAGGAATTGCACATACACATACAATAACATGCACACATTCAGACGTCTGAATGCACTAGCCAGACGCCTGAATGATTCCTCTGTTTCACAATTCAGAAGAAAACAGACGTCTGATCCTGAACTCAGACGTCTGAAAGACATCCAGACATAAAACAGAAATGAAGACCAGACGTCTGGATAATAAATAAAGACGTCTGAAATGCTACCAGACACAAAAAATATATGAAGGCCAGACGTTTGAGGTCACTTTCCAAACGTCTGATTATAGGCTCGACTGTGTATTTTCAAAGTCCAACTGTCACATCCGAAAAGACACATCCGCTTCTCTTCGCCGCAACTCTTCATCATCAACAGAAGCAACTACAAGCACTCATTAATGGATGCAACTACTCAACATACTTATCTACAACTATATATAGCATCAGGAATCAAGAGAAAAGAAGAACTTGTCTACTTTACTGACTTATGCTCTCTGATTATACACTCTATCATATACTCTTGATCTCTAGCAATCTATACTTGTATTCTACTCTTCCAAATATACAGTTCCTCATAGACAATACTCTCTAGATATATATTTGGAAGCTTTTGTACTATATAGCCAACATCCGTGTAATAGAGAACACACAATTGACAAAGAAACTCTGCTATTGTAAACCTGTTCCTCCGGGTGAAGTGAGGGTTATTTGGTGAAAGGAAATTCCGAAGAGGAGCTTCGGGACTGGACGTAGGACGGGAGGTCCGAACCAGTATAAAATCCTGGTGTGATTATTTTATATTTACTTAGATTAATATTGTTTTAGTTGCATCATATATTTTGCCACATATACTTGCATATACACTACACGATCCACTCCGTATAGACTTTCAATTGGTATCAGAGCCTGGGATTCTAGAGATCGTAACAACATCCTAGAATAAATGGCTATAAAGAGATCTACTCAAGGTAATAGGAAGAGGAAGAGCAATGAAGAAGAATCAAAGGAGAAAACAAACAATTGCTTCATGGCTAAACTCAGATCACAATCGGTATGCTTAGATTCTTTATATAAAGATCTTCTGTTAGCACATGATGAATTATTAAAAGATTGTAAAACCTTGAATAAAGTTAATAGAATTGCTTTATATAAGTTAAAAGATTGTGAGCAAGAAATTTCCAGTTTAAAAGAGGAAAATAAATTTTTGATAAAACAAACTAAATGTTTTGAAAATACCGTAGAAGAACTTGTTTCACAAAAAGATTTCCTACAAAAAGAAAATGAGCAGTTAGAAGATAAAAACAATGGTCTTTTAGAGGAAATCAATGTTTTGCAAAATAAAAATACTATCTTTGATAAAGAAAAGGAAATTTTTTCAAAATAAATTACGAATTTAAAAAGACAAAATGATTTATTACAATCATCTTTAGATAATTCAGAATCTCGAATTTTTCTTCTCGAAAATGAGAACTGTACGATAAAAAGGGAAAATTCTGAATTAAACAAGCAAATTGATATTTTGAAAAATAGTAATATTTATTTGAAAATAATAATTTTGACTTCAAAGCTAAATTTGATAAACTTAACACTGAAGTCACAAAATTTAAAAAAGGTCAAAACGATTTAAACATGATTTTATCTAGTTCTAGGCCTTTACATGACAAAAGTGGTTTAGGATATAATAAAACTGATCGTAGAAATAGCACTAGATACACTTTCATGTATAGAAAAAATGTTAGTGCTAGTATTAGATTTCGAGTAAAGCCTAGATCAAATTCTTATAGAAATTCAAATACTGTTATGGTCAATAATATTCATAATTTCTCTAGAAGTACAAAATCATTGAACGGAAATATGAATAAAAATTATTTAAGTATTTGGGTTCCTATTAATTGGAAAAATAGAGAAAAATACATTGATGATTATTTTGATATGGTAGTTAATAATGAAAATAATATTTATAAAGGTTCAACCACATCCAAATGGGTATGGTTTCCAAAGAGCTAACCCCCCGGACCCTAACATAGTAAGTGGGTACCAAAAAATGATTTTTGTATTACAGGTACTCGGAGAAACAAAAGGAAAGATTTTGGTATTTGCAAATATGATTCCCTCATTCTTTTTTGATAATGACAAAGGGGGAGAGATAATGGAAAGCACATATTCAGGGGGAGATTTATAAAAATTACATATAAGTACATTGTATAGTTGTCATCATCAAAAAGGGGGAGATTGTTAGAAAATCAAATTCATGGTTTTAATGACAACAACTATACAATGAAAATCAAATGTACATATATATGTATATATACAAGAACTTGCTAGAGCAACATCACTAGAAAGACAAGAACAATGTGCAAAGAACGATACAAGAGGCTACAAGTCGATAGAATTGGAAAAGGAATTGCACATACACAGATACAGCAACATGCACACATTCAGATGTCTGAATGCACTAGCCAGACGTCTGAATGATTCCTCTGTTTCACAATTCAGAAGAAAATAGACGTCTGATCCTGAACTCAGACGTCTGAAAGACATCCAGACATAAAATAGAAATGAAGACCAGATGTCTGGATAATAAATACAGACGTCTGAAATGCTACCAGACACAAAAAATATATGAAGGCCAGACGTCTGAGGTCACTTTCCAGACGTCTGATTATAGGCTCGACTGTGTATTTTCAAAGTCCAACTGTCACATCCGGAAAGACACATCCGCTTCTCTTCGCCGCAACTCTGCATCATCAACAGAAGCAACTATAGAGCACTCATTAATGGATGCAACTACTCAACATACTTATCTACAACTATATATAGCATCAGGAATCAAGAGAAAAGAAGAACCTATCTACTTTACTGACTTATTCTCTCTGATTATACACTCTATCATATACTCTTGATCTCTAGCAATCTATACTTGTATTCTACTCTTCCAAATATACAGTTCCTCATAGACAATACTCTCTAGATATATATATTGGAAGCTTTTGTACTATATAGTCAACATCCGTGTAATAGAGAACACACAATTGACAAAGAAACTCTGCTATTGTAAACTTGTTCCTCCGGGTGAAGTGAGGGTTATTTGGTGAAAGGAAATTCCGAAGAGGAGCTTCGGGACTGGACGTAGGACGGGAGGTCCGAACCAGTATAAAATCCTGGTGTGATTATTTTATATTTACTTAGATTAATATTGTTTTAGTTGCATCATATATTTTGCCACATATACTTGCATATACACTACACGATCCACTCCGTATAGACTTTAATAAAAGGCTAGTCATACCTTTGGAATGACCAATGCACCTGCTTACTTTATGGATTTGATGAACCAAATCTTCCGAGAGCATTTGGATAGATTCGTTTTAGTATTTATAGATGACATTCTGATATATTATAAGAATGAATGAGATCATGAGATTCATCTTAGAATAGTGCTAGAAGCGTTGAGGCAACATCAACTAAAAGTGAAGTTTTCAAAATGTCATTTTTGGAAGAAAGAAGTGAAGTTCATTGGTCATGTATTTTCAGAAAATAGGTTATCAGTAGATACACCTAAGATTGAAGCTATTAATAATCGAAAAAGACCTGAGACTATGGCCAAGATAAGAAGTTTTCTAGGATTAGCTGGCAATTTTCGAAGATTCATCAAGGATTTCCCTCGTATAGCGGTGCCTATGACTAAACTAACAAGGAAGGAGGTAAAGTATGTTTGAACCGATAAATATGAAGAAGCATTCATAAAGCTAAAATATTTATTGACCAATGCACCCGTGTTACTTGTTCTAGATGGAAATCAAGACTTAGTGGTATATATTGATGCATGTGGGACATGGTTAGGAGCAGTGTCAATGCAAAATGGTAAAGCGATTGCTTTTGCTTCTCGACAGCTTCGACCACATGAAGTTAGATATCCAACTCATGATTTAGAGTTATCAGCAGTGATTTTTGCATTGAAAGTGTGGAGATACTATCTATTAGGAGACCGATTTGAGTTATTTATGGACCATAAGTCTTTGAAGTATTTATTCCGTCAGAAGGAGTTGAATATGAGACATCAAAGGTGGCTAGAGTTTTTGGCAGCTTATGATTTTGATATTGAGTATACGCCAGGGAAAGGAAACAAAGCTGTGGATGCACTTAACAGAAAACATCAGAGTGTGGATTTACCTATGTTAGCAAAATGGAAAGATTTAGAGGCATTGACTAGTTGAAGTGTGCAGTTAAGGTCGATGGCTAGTTCTAGTCAGAATACTACAATGTTGTCGTGTTTGGAAGCTTGACCAATAATGATTGAAAGAATTGCTTCTAAATAGAGAGATGATCCCTTACAAGCTAAAAGAATCAGTTGACTTGAAGTGGGAACTAAGATTGATGAATTAAAAGATTATATTCTTGACCAGAACATATTGTTGAAGAAGAAGGGACGGTTGTGTTTTCCAGATGTTTGTAGCCTAAGAAAGGAAGTTCTTAGGGAGTGTCATCGATCAAAGTTTACTATTCATCCTGAAGGAACTAAAATCTATCAGGATATGAAGTGGAGTTTCTTCTGGTAAGGAATAAAAAGAGATATAGTCTTATGGGTGGAGCAATGTTTGAATTGCCAACAAGCAAAAGCCAAGCATTGGAAACCAAGTTGATTGCTTCAACCTTTAGAAGTACCATTTTGGAAATGAGATTTTATATCCATGGATTTTATTGATGTGTTGCCAAGGTCAAATAGAGGAAATGAAAGTATTTGAGTCATGACAGATAGACTAACCAAGAGTGCACACTTTATTCCCGTTAAATCGACAAGGATGACACCTACTTTGGAAAGTTATTTATGAAGAATATTATAAAACTACATGGGATTCCTGGTAGTATAATCAGTGATATAGATACTTTATACTCTAATGAATTATAGAAGAGTCTGTAGGAACTGTTAGGTACCAAGCTGAAGATGAGTACCACTTGCCATCAACAAACAGCCGAGCGAACGGAAAGAGTTAACAAAGCTTTTGAAGATTTTTTAAGGGCTTGTGTACAAGACTTTGGAGGGTCACGAGTAGACCAGTTGCACTTAGTCGAGTTTTCTTATAACAATAGTTATTAAACTATTATAGGAATGACACATTTTGAAACTCTTTACAGAAGGCCATGCAACTCACCAGCAAGTTGGCTAAAGATCGGAGATAGATTGATTCTTGGCCTAGATATGGTGAGAGAAGCCACTAAAAAGATTGAGTTGATCCGAGCAAGGATGAAGGAAGTTCAATCTAGGTAGAAAATTGATGTAGATAAGAGGCGTAAGGATCTAGAGTTCTCAGTTGGAGACCATGTTAAAGTATCACCGATGAAGGGTGTGGTATGGTTTGGAAAGTCAGGGAAATTGGCACCGAGATATGTTGGTCCATTTCCTATTATAGAAAGGATCGGGAAACTCGCTCATCGGATAGAGTTACCGAATAGTTTTGTAGAGTTCATAATGTTTTTCATGTTTCTCATCTTAGAAAGTGTGTGCATGATCCAGAGACTACTATTGCATCGACTGAGTAATGGAACCAGATATGACTTTTGTTAGACAACCAGTTCATGTTCTCGCAAGGGATGAGAAGAAATTAAAAAACAAGGCAGTCAAGTTAGTGAAAGTCTAGTGGAGTGACAATGAGAAATACTATACTTGGGAGATAGAAGATAGGTTTAGAGAAACTTCTCCTGAGTTGTTTTGATAGTTAGTTCTATATATTTCAATGTTATCCTGCCTTTTGACTAGGCAATATTCGGATAGACTGGACGAAACAAATTTGGAAACTATCAAGGCAGAAAGCTCGGTGAGATAGTCCGAAAGTCAGAAAACAAGCACAAACAGAGTCACGGGGCAAATAGAAATCAACCATAAGAGAAAAAGAATCGCGATCGACCTAAGTGGTGGATCGGTACGATCTGTATTTCTTTAACCTATGGTAGCCATCTTTTGTTTACCTACTCTACTCGATGCTAGAAGCATATTCCAAGTGTTGTTTTTTCGATCCAATGCAATTCTCTATCGATCGCACTCAAAGTCAGCAATTCTATTCTTCCATCGATCCATCGTTCGGACATAGTAAAAAGTTAATAATGGTGCAAACAAGTTTGGAATCACGAAGATAATCACAAATCGAGCCAACACAAAGAGTCCAAGACGACCATTTTGACCATCTTATGGATCGGTATCGATCCAAGCCCATGGATCGGTACTGATCCACGCATTTTGCTGAGGTGGCCACCATTTTATCCAGAGGACTTGGTCCTGGCATTGAAAATGAGGTGAGA
Organism: Allium fistulosum; assembly: GCA_030737815.1. Lineage (NCBI taxonomy): Eukaryota > Viridiplantae > Streptophyta > Magnoliopsida > Asparagales > Amaryllidaceae > Allium > Allium fistulosum. The sequence continues at coordinate 821,294,487 of CM060908.1, read as the reverse complement.
TCGTGGAGACGAGATTTTAGGCTACCTGCGTCTATAAATAGAGGGACAGGGCTCATATCTAAGGATCTTTCGGCTCTTGCTTTCCCTTACTCTAATTGCTTGTAATCATTGTCGGATTTATACCGATCCGTGAGAACTCTTACATGTAATCAACGAGACAATCAACAAAATCACTATATGGACGTAGGCCAAGATTAGTCGAACCACTATAAATTGTTGTGTGTTCTTTTCTACTCATTTTCATTTAAATTTCTGCACTTTTTATTTTCTACTTAATATATTGGGTGTTTTGCCTTTTTGGTTCAAATATTTTGGTTCTTTCATTGAGAAATCATATTCTCAGGCTACTTGGATCCATCATCTACTATTGGATTTCATAGATCTAAGAGATAGATCCAATTTTCCAACCTTATAGTTCTACTATTCAGATATTCAATAGTCTAAAAGAAGTTATTCGCCATGGCCCCATCAAGGGGAGAACGTGCTACAACTTCTATAGATACTAATGATGTTGGGAACCAAGACACTCACCTGTAGATGGAGCTGCACAACCAGAAAAACCAGAGATCTAGAATCCAGCTGGTATCATGACCAGAGTGTAAATGGATCAAATGATGAAGCAGATGGAAGATAGATTCCAAGAGAGTCACAATGATAGATGAACCAGCAGATGCACCATAGCTTGAGGCTGTTGAATGAACTAACGTATAACGACCAAAGGAGGAGCAAGAGGGATTATTGTTCAAAATATAAAAGTTCATCATCTTTCGACCATAGACAGAGGGAAAGAAAGCAGAAGAGGACTCAAAATACTACCAGGACATCATATCAAGGAAGAAGACAAACCAACGGCTTGGGTTTTTGGATCGGTACCGATCCAAGTGGATAGATCGGTACCAATCCAACTTATGGTAGGCATAGAGCTTGCCCTCTGGATAGCGGTGTGGATCTGACTTCTGACTATGTTGTAGATGATTGGAATGCTAAATATCAAGCTACTGCTATCGATACAACACATGGGAATCAAATAGGGGGGCTACTAGACGAATAGATCTCCTAGAGTCTAGAGAGCCTAGGTATCGAGAGCCTACCCGAGAGCATTCGCAGAGCCGAACACTCGAGGCATACCCCTGATTACCACCGTTCAGTCGAACCTGTAGACCTTGAGTATCTAGAAGATATGGTCATGAGACTTGTAAGTGAAAACCGATTTAGAAGCAATGATGAATGGGGTACTTCTCCTAGTCGGAATCCGTTTACTAAGGTCATTCTGCATGTAAAGTATCGACGAAGGTTTGTAATGCCAACAATGCCACTATACATGGAAAGACAGATCCAAGGCAACAATTAATAAAGTACGAATATCATATAGACTTTGCCAAGGCATCTAATGCCATGAGATGTCATTGTTTTCCAATTTTCCAAGAAAGGTAGCGATGATGTGGTTCACTCGGCTCCCACCGAGATCCATATCGTCTTTTGTTAAGTTGTCACGAAAATTTCTAGAGCAGTTCTGTTTACATGCTTCATATCCAAAAGATATGATGTCATTATCAAACCTCTTCCAAGGAGTGGGAGAGTCATTAATAGATTTTTTGAATCGGTTCTATACAGCAGTGGCAGAAGTAGCGAATCCCAATGGACATAGTGTTGATGGCGCTGATTAGGGGAATTCATCCTGAGATAGATTTCGGGGAATGGTTGGAAAGGAAACCACCATCGATGATGGATGCTTTCTATAGATAGGCTAATCAGTACTTACGCTTGGAAGAAGCGTGCAATCATCCTTAGAGGAACAGTGCTGGCAATTCAGATGAAGTGATACAAGCAATGTTGTTGTAAAGCAATCTGGAGAAAGTTCTGGAAACATGGATGTGAATATTGGCAATAAGAATGATGGCTAGAAAAAGAACGACAATAGGGCCAGAAAGCGAAAGCTTGATAATAGGAATCGCCCTAGGATTCCTGAGTATTATAATTATATTGAGATGAATAACTCAATCGAGAATATCTATTTGGAAACTCAAGGTACCAAGAAATACAGGAAGCCAGCTCCAAGGGAGTCGACTGAGAAAGAGAAGGGATCTGGCAAGTTCTGCAGGTTTCAAGAGACCCACGATCATAATACCCATAAATGGAGGCACTTGCACGATATGATTGAGGAGCTAATTCGAGAAAAGAAGTTGCAGCAATTTGCAAAAGCCCTGTAGGATAGCGGGCATGGAAATGCCAACCCTCATGGGTCGACATCCTAATGGGGGAAAGTCGGGCCTAGTGGTGAGGATCCTAAGCGGCTTGAAATGTGTTTGGTATTTAACACAATCATCGATGGACCCCATCCAGCCGACAAGAGTTTGAACGAGATGGATAGGTATGCTGATGCTCTGAAGCAAACCGAGAATAAGAGCTGTTTGGTAGTTAAGGATAGAGCTTCGAAAAACAGTTCGGAACCATGACACATGACATTGTTCTCTAGAACAGAGATGCTGATGGGGAGGAAGCCCCGATAATTGACCCATTGGTTATAAAGGCCACGATTAGACTTGCTATTGTACGAAAGGTGTTGATTTACTATGGGAGTTCAGCCAACATTCTATTAAAAAAAGCCTATGACCGGATGCTTCACGAGGGCAAGGACTTGAAACCGTGTAAATCTTGGATTTAGGGATTTAATGGGACAGCTATGGAGCCAGTCGGATATGTGGAATTATTGGTGGTACTTAGATAGGGGAACTGTAGGCATGTATGAGTCGTGCCTTTTGTGGTGTTGGATATCTATTCTACTCATAATGCATTTTTGGGCCGACTAACCCATGCTGAATTCAGAGTGGCTATAGCTCCCTGGTGTTTGATGCTTAAATTTCCTTCAAAGAATGGTGTGGGATCAGTGTAAAGAGATTAAGGGCTTGGCCATGAATGTTATGTCGTCGACCTAAGGGTGGCGAAGCGAAGAGAGAAAGGAAAAGGTGTATAAGGGACTCTTTGCATCAAGGATTTGGACGCATAGCAAACAACGCCTAAGCCCTAGCTCGGGCAGCACAATTGATTCCATAAGGATATGGATCCACGAAAAGAGCCACTACATGGAAGTGCAGCTCCCACCGAGTTAACGATCGATGTTTAGGTCAGCCTGGATGATCCGACATGAGTTCCAAAGGTCGGTTCATAGCTCGGCATGAGAATGATGAAGGAGTTGGTTGGTTTTCTCCAAGAAAACCTAGATGTATTCGCCTAGACGCACTCTAATATGTGTGGAATCTCATCGAAGATAGAGAGCCTTGCATTAAGCATAAATCCCAAATGCGTTCCTATGAAACAGAAGCACCACAACCTGGGTTCGGAGAGATCCACTGTACTCAAAGAAGAAATAGAGAAGCTGAAAGACAATGGCTTTATCCGTAACGCTTTATACCCAGAATGGGTATCCAATCCAATCTCGGTGAAGAAGGCTAATGGAAAATGGAAAACGTGCGTCGATTTTTCTGACTCAAATAAGACATGCCCGAAGGATAGCTTCCCACTTCCAAGGATTGATCAGTTGGTGGACTCAATAGCTGGACATGAATTACTTTCATTTGTGGACGCGTACTTTGGATACAACCAGATTCCAATGCACATCAAGGACCAAAAACATACCAGCTTTATTGCTGGCTTGGGACTATATTGCTATCTAGTCATGTCGTTTGGGTTGAAGAATGCTGGAGCAATCTACCAAACACTGGTAAACAGGATGTTCAATGATCAAATTGGAAGCTCGATGGAAGTTTGTGTGGACGATACGCTGTAAATTCACAGCGTTTGGGAACTACATTGATAATTTGGCAAAGATGTTCGACGTTCTATGGAAATACGGGATGCAAAACCCTTTGAAATGCTCTTTTGGCATTACGTCAGGGAAATTCTTGGGCTTCATTATGAACTCCAGTGGAATTGAAGCCAATCCGAAAATGATAGAGGCATTTGGGGACATGGAGGCCCTAAAAGACAGTTAAGGAGGTCCAGAGCTTGAATGGGAAAGTCACCACCCGGAGTCGATTCATCTCCAGAGCCACCGACAAATGTATCCCATTCGTCGACGTAAGTAAGAAGGGAAAAAGAAACTTTGCTTGGATGTAGGAGTGTGTAGATGTATTTCAGGCTCTGGTGGATCACTTAAGGAGTGTTAGTCCATGAGTTGATGGTTTTGATGACAAAAACCTTAGAATAAGATTATAAAATATAAATACTAACATTATAGTTTAGATATATATGTATATGCAGGATTTAACCATGCAAGTACCAAGAATGAAAACTGTACAGTATAGAGATTAAAGATATCAAGATTGAAGACTCATGAGTATCAAGAATATCAAGATTATCAAGAATATCAAGATTATCAAGAGTTCAAGATTTCAAGATAAGTATTGAGTCTAGAATTTTGTTAAAACTTCACAATAGCACTGAAATCTTCACTCCATTTTTCTTTTGGGATGGAACCCATTTCTACCTTTTTAGTGGCTTACAAACACACGACAAGTAGCTTACAAACATACGACAAGTGGCTTACAAACCCACGAACATCCTGGTTTTGTACAAGTTCTCGAGTCCTGACATGATGAGATATTCTACACGAAGAAGCTTGCAAAACTACTTCAAAATGATTTTCAAAACTACCTCAGAATGATTTTCGAAATTGTTTTTCAAAATGTTTTAGCCTTAAAAATTATCTTTTTAAATGATTTTCAAAAAGATGTTTTAGCCTTAAATATTCTTGTTTTTAAACTTTGGTTATTTTAAACTATCTTTTAATTATAATATATTTATACTTTGATTTAAATATAAAATTATAGTAAAATTTTATATATATTATTCTTTATATTCATCTATGTATTTTATCTATAGTCAAGTATATTTATAAAGTTTAAAATAGTTTTAATATAAGATAAAGGTTATTTTCAAAGAAAATCAAATCGTCAAAAATTGCTTTGGGATGTCGACATGCCTATGGTGACCCTGTCGACATGGTGACAGTTGAGTTCAAAATTTAAATTTCAAAAGAAGTGTGCATTCACCATAACTCTTCACGAATGGACATGACTGTTGTTCTTCTATAAATAGGGGTTAGTTTCAACGAATTTTTAATCAGTTTTTCTGGTTTTTCACTTCTCTTCTTCTTCCACATTTTCTTAATCAAAATCCTATCATTACTCTGCCGAAATCAACATTGAATTGAACTAGATTATCTTTGGTTTGATTCTCTATCACTATCTCAACAAGATCTAAGTGCTATACAGAGTTATAGCCTTCTTTGTAATCTATCTAGCGAGAAAAGGTGTGATTGTAGCCTTGGAAATCAATCAAGCGAGAAAAGGTGTGATTGTAGCCTTGGAAATCAATTGGGTGAACTTGTTGCCCAGGAAATCAAGTATCTCTACCCAGAGGATTGTGATTCTGGAGGGTGTACCTCGTAGCCTTGAAACCGAGGGTTGTAATTGTTGAATTGCTTTTGAAAGGAAATCCGTACTTGATTGTGCGGGACTGGATGTAGGGTAACCTCGAACCAGTATAAAATCCAGTGTGTTCTTTCCTTTAATGCATTTACTTTATTTCTGCATCTGTGTTTGTTGCTGTGATTATATCTGTGTCTGAATATTGCATACATTTGTGTTCAAATTAACATAAACTTCAAAAGATTTAGTAATTTCTTAAAAACACTATTCACCCCCCTCTAGTGTTATTCCTAGCCTTAAGATCCGTAATCTGCATTCCTCACATTTGGTATAAGAGCAAGGTTTTCAAAAGTTTCATAATCTGTTTTCTGAAAAAATTTCAAAATGGCTACCAACACTGGTAATGTTATTAACACTAGTATCCCTGTCACTAGTTCATTTGTAGAAGGTCAGTCTACTGCCAGACCACCACTTTTTAATGGCAATAACTATGCATATTGGGCATGTAGGATGAAAATATATTTACAATCTGTAGGATTAGATACTTGGAATATCACACAAACTGAATATTCTGAACCCACAACTAATTTTGCATAGTGGACTACTGAGCAAAAGACTGTTGCACAAAATAATTCTAAAGCAATGAATATTCTGTTTTGTTCACTTGAAAGAAATGAATTTAATAGAGTGTCAGTTTGTAAGTCTGCATATGAATCTGGAAAACTTTGCAAGTGACTCACGAAGGAACAAGCAAAGTTAAACAGACCAAAATTTCCATACTCACAAATCAGTTTCAGTTATTTAAAATGAATACTAATGAGTCTATTTCAGATATGTATAGTCGATTTCAAGATATTGTGCATTCTTTAATATCCTTGGGAAAGGAATTTTCGAAAGAAGATCAAGTCAGAAAAATTTTAAATTCTCTCACTCCAGAATGGGATCAAAAGACACTTGCAATTGAAGAGGCAAATGACATCAGTACTTTAAAGATAGAAGAATTGATTGGAAATCTAATGTCGTTTGAAGTTCAAATGATCGGGAGAAGAGAAAGCAAAGCATCTAAAAAGAAATCAATGGCATTCAATGCATTAACCGACGGATCAGACTCAAAAAGTGATAATGATGAAGAGATAGCATTTATGACCAGGAATTTTCGGAAATTTCTGAAATACAGAAAGATGAATAATCTCAAGAGAAACAACTATAAGAATTCTGGAAATCAGAATGCAGTGCCAAACAATGTCAAATGTTTCAACTGTGATGAACCAGGTCATATCAAAAGAGACTGTCCGTATCCAGAAAGGCAGAATCCTCCTATAAACAATGATTCAGTAAAGAAACGGAAGCATGCATTTACTGCTACTCTAGATGACTCAGACTCGTCTTCAAGCGATGATGATCAGAAGACAGATAACTCAAATTTGTGTTTTACGACAGTTCATGACTTCAACAAATTTAAGGAAAGGGATTCAGAAAAAGGTACACATTTACAATACAATTGATTGAAATTGCATGTTTAGAATTAGATGATTGATTGCTTGATTGATTGATTTTGAATTGGTGTGTTGATTGTATTTTAAATTTATTCTTTATTTTTTATAATTTTATTATAATTTTATTATTATTTTTATTAATTTTAATATAATATTTTCTGGAATATACTTTAAGAATACTCCAGATATATATATATATATAGACATTAAAATAATAAGTATATATATATATATGTATTAGAATACTAGGAAAAATAAAATCATAGAAATTCACAGGCACATGTCGACATGGTCCCTACCATGATGTCAACATGGGTACAAATTTTGAAATTCAAATGGTTGAATTTCCCTCCATCTTTTCACTTCATTTAATACTCTGAAAAGGCATCTTTTGACCAGAGTACATGTCTTTCAGAAATCTATTTAGTCACTATCTTTTATCACAACTTTTCACTTTCATTTTCAAATTCAAACTCTCTCTTCAAAACTCCAAGCTCTATATTCTCTACTTTAATGGCTTCTTCAAGCAACCCCTCCACTATGAGACTCTCCAGAAACTTGAAAGAGCAACTCCTCAATAATCCGGAGGCAATAAAAGCATACATCAATTATGCTAACTATGGAAAAGTCCATCCCGGAAAGTTTGCTATTTTTCAAGATTTTGCTTCTTATGAAATTTATACTCTTTTTGCAAACAATCAAATTCTTAGTCTTGTTGATTCTTCTCAAAATGATTTTGTTTGTTACCCAAATCTTGTTAAAATTTTCTATGCAAATCTCAATCGAGAATTTTTTGAAGGAAATGATAATGAAATTTGGAGTAGTGTCAAAGGCACTAGAATTGTTTTAAATTGTGATCTTTTGGGTACCATTCTCAATTGCAAAAGCACGGGAAAGGATCTTTCTAGTTTTCAAATCAATGAACATGATCGTGAGACATTTCATCATATTTTTGAAGGAGATGAAAACTTTGAATTTAAAAACCAAAACTTTCGTCCTAAAGCAAGAATTGTCAATCTTCTCTTACAACATACTTTGACCCCAAGATCGGGAAATTTTAACAATCCTACTTCAAAAGCGTGCAAAGCACTTTTTGCTATTTTTGGAAATCATAATATCAATTGGGCGCAAGTTATTTTGGATGAACTTCGTCCTAAAAATTTTGAAATGGGAGAAAACACTTTATATCATGGAATTTACCTTACTCGGATATTCAACTATTTTGGAGTAAATTTCAAAGGAGAAGAATTTATTTCAAGAAAAATTATTAATATCTCAAACATTTCTCTCATGAAAATCCCATATGTTTTTCAACCTTATGAGACTCTTGCCGAAAAGGAAGAGCGTTTGGCTCATGAAGATATGGAAGAGGAAGAAGAAGAAGAAAGGGATGAAATGGAAATAGAAGAAGAAGAAGAAGAAGGTGAAACATCCCTAGAAAGTATTGAATATCCCTCCAATCCTTCCAACAAAACCCTTCTCAAAAACCAAAAGGTTATTGTTGAGAATCAACGGATTCTTAAAAGAACCGTTAGTAAGAAATTGGACAAAATGTCATCCAAGATGAACAAGTTTTTCTCTAACGTCAGCAAGAAACTTGGATTATCTTCATCTTCGTCATCCTCTAACTAGTTCTATATCTTTATATCATATCGAATTAGTTTAAGTTTGTTTTAATTTGAGTGTTTATGTAGTTCTTTATGTTTAATCATTGTATTATCCTATTATGCAATGAAATTGAATTTCCTTTCTGTTATCTAGCTTATCTTATCTCCTGAATAAATGTTAGTATATTATATAAATTTATATATATACACAATTATTCACAAAATCAATATTACCATCAAATTTCACTATAGTATGTCGACATCCCCCCTTGACCATGTCGACATATACTGGTCAGAAATGACATTTCATTTCAAATTTGAAATTTGAATAACTACCATATGTCTATTCATTTCAAACGAATTCCTACACCTATAAATACCTATTTCTTCCAGAACTTTTCACTCAATATTATTTTCTATCTTCTTTATCTCTTATTCTCTTCACAAATTCAAAAATGGCAAATCCTATTCACAATTTAACCAAGAATCTTAAAGAGACTCTTAATTCGTTCAAGAACATTCTCTCGTTCATTCTTTGTAACCAGCGACACTTAGAGTTGAGTCAAATGTAGATGATCAAGGAGCAAGAAAGGCATTTCGATGCAATTCGATGGATGATTTCTTCCCTGCACAAGGATGATAACGAAGCACATCCTCCTGTCTCTCTCACAAATGACAATGAAAATTGGGATGCCATCAAAGAAGACCCTATTTTCGGAGAAGAAGGATGGGTGGAAGTTCCCCGTAACGTTTAATTTGTTTGCTTTATTACTTTGTTTGAATTAATTATTTTGATTGAAATTGGTTGTTTTGATTGACTTGATTTATACATTGGTGTGGTTTGATGATTGTATAAATATACATTAATATATTTATAATCGTTGTTTGAATATCATGTCTATAAGTATAGTTATTTCTTATATATACTCTATTATATAGTTTATTAATGCAGGTACTTGAGTACAAGAATGAGGGGGAGTTATAGTTTGTAGTTAGATTGTTTTTGTTGATGACAAAGGGGGAGAAATATAAAATAGGAGAGTTAGGCATAGATTAAGGGGGAGTTATTATATTTAGGGGGAGTCAATAGGATAGAAGTAATATTTTATAAACAAAGGTCGTCATCATCAAAAAGGGGGAGATAGTTAGTCCATGAGTTGATGGTTTTGATGACAAAAACCTTAGAATAAGATTATAAAATATAAATACTAACATTATAGTTTAGATATATATGTATATGCAGGATTTAACCATGCACGTACCAAGAATGAAGACTGTACAGTATAGAGATTCAAGATATCAGGATTGAAGACTCGTGAGTATCAAGAATTCAAGATTATCAAGAATATCAAGATTATTAAGAGTTCAAGATTTCAAGATAAGTATTGAGTCTAGAATTTTGTTAAAACTTCACAATAGCACTGAAATCTTCACTCCATTTTCTTTTGGGATGGAACCCATTTCTACCTTTTTAGTGGCTTACAAACCCACGACAAGTAGCTTACAAACCTACGACAAGTGGCTTACAAACCCACGAACATCCTGGTTTTGTACAAGTTCTCGAGCCCTGACATGATGATATATTCTGCAGGAAGATGCTTGCAAAACTACTTCAAAATGATTTTCAAAACTACCTCAGAATGATTTTCGAAATTGTTTTTCAAAATGTTTTAGCCTTAAAAGTTATCTTTTTAAATGATTTTCAAAAAGATGTTTTAGCCTTAAATATTCTTGTTTTTAAACTTCGGTTATTTTAAACTATCTTTTAATTATAATATATTTATACTTTGATTTAAATATAAAATTATATTAAAGTTTTATATATATTCTTTATATTCATCTATGTATTTTCTCTGTAGTCAAGTATATTTATAAAGTTTAAAATAGTTTTAATATAAGATAAAGGTTATTTTCAAAGAAAATCAAATCTTCAAAAATTGCTTTGGGATGTCGACATGCCTATGGTGACCCTGTCGACATGGTGACAGTTGAGTTCAAAAATTTAAATTTCAAAAGAAGTGTGTATTCACGATAACTCTTCATGAATGGACATGACTGTTGTTCTTCTATAAATAGGGGTTAGTTTCAACGAATTTTTAATCAGTTTTTCTGGTTTTTCACTTCTCTTCTTCTTCCACATTTTCTTAATCAAAATCCTATCATTACTCTGCCGAAATCAACATTGAATCGAACTAGATTATCTCTGGTTTGATTCTCTATCACTATCTCAACAAGATCTAAGTGCTATACAGAGTTATAGGCTTCTCTGTAATCTATCTAGCGAGAAAAGGTGTGATTGTAGCCTTGGAAATCAATCAAGCGAGAAAAGGTGTGATTGTAGCCTTGGAAATCAATTGGGTGAACTTGTTGCCCCGGAAATCAAGTATCTCTACCCAGAGGATTGTGATTCTGGAGGGTGTACCTCGTAGCCTTGAAACCGAGGGTTGTAATTGTTGAATTGCTTTTGAAAGGAAATCCGTACTTGATTGTGCAGGACTGGATGTAGGGTAACCCCGAACTAGTATAAAATCCGGTGTGTTCTTTCGTTTACTGCATTTACTTTATTCCTGCATCTGTGTTTGTTTCTGTGATTATATCTGTGTCTGAATATTGCATACATTTGTGTTCAAATTAACATAAACTTCAAAAGATTTAGTAATTTCTTAAAAACACTATTCACCCCCCTCTAGTGTTATTCCTAGCCTTAAGATCTGTAATCCGCATTCCTCACAAATAGACCCACGTCCTCTCGAAGCTGGTGGATGATGAGGACTTATTTATATATCTGGCAGTGTCAGTGAATGCTTTGAGCGCCGCACTCGTACGTGAGGAAGCCCACATCCAATGATCGGTCTATTACATTAGTAATTGATTGACAGGAGCAGAAAGAAATTGCTCAAAGCTGGAAAAGCTTGCATACTGCCCGTTGATTGCTTCTAGGAAGCTCCGCCCCTACTTTCAGGCTAATCTGATCTAAGTCCTTACCGACCAGCCTTTGCGACAATTCCAACGACCCAAGACTTTTAGAAGGTTGTTGAAATGAAATGTTGAATTGAGCCAATATGATATAACCTATCACCCTCGGAGAGCCATCCAGGGTCAAGCCTTGGCAGATTTTATAGCCGAGTTCACTATGCATGATGATATTTCAGAGAGTAGTGGTGAGTAAAACGCTAGGTGGAAGATGTAAATGGATGGCGCATCGGACGAATGCTGTTTCGATGCTGGAGTTTTACTTGTCACTCCAAGGAAAGTTCAATCTATTATGCCTTGAAACTCAACTTTCCTGCAACAAACAATGAAGCGGAGTATGAAGCATTGATTGTGGGACTCAAGATTGCTAAGGAACTGGAGATAAAAACTTTACATATTTTCTACGATTCCTAGCTAGTTTTGTGTCAAGTGTGGAAGAAAAAGGAGCAAGGCTAGCTCCTTATCTAAACCTAGTCCTTGAACTGCTTGGTGACATTGAATATTATACGATAACGCATATTCCTAGAGATGAAAATGCAAAGACCGACTCATTGACTAAGCTGGGTAATTCCGGAGATGCGCAGCTCATGGACTTGGTTCCAGTGGAAATATTGTTAGCTCCGAGCATCGACCAAATGGATGTCGATTGGATCTTGAATGTTGTACCTGAAAGGGAGTCATGGATGACTCTGATAAAAGGCTATTTGTAGAGAGGAATCCTTCCCGATAGGAGGAATGAGGGGCGGAAACTGCTTCGCCAAGCTTCGAGATATATCATACATAAAGGATTACTTTACAAAAAGGCTTCTCTGTCCCTATGCTTCGGTATGCCGCTCACAATAAGGCCAAACAAATCCCGAGAGAAGTGCATGAAGTGGCTTATGGCGACCATACTGAGGGAAAACCCTGGCAAAGATTCTCTGCTATGGGTATTTATGGCCAACTATCAAAAGAGACACAGCTGATTAAACTAGAAAGTATGACAAGTGCCAGAGGTTTGATAAGATTCTAAGAGCCCTGCCGATAGAGATTACTCAAAGGGTCAATCCTTGACTTTTTGCAGTTTGAGGAATTGATATTATTAGTGTGTTGTCGATATCTAAAGGTGGCCGAAATACGCCATCGTCGCGGTTGATTACTTCACCAAATGGGCTGAGGCGAGCCATTAGCCACAATTACCATGAAGTAAGTGATTAACTTTGTAGTCCAGAATATTATCTTTCATTTTGGAGTTCCATAGGTGATCGTTAATGGAACCCAGTTCGATAGCATCGAGTTTTAGGTTTCTGCCATCAATGTTGCGTAGAGAAGAGATTTGATGCGGTCGTACACCCATAAGCAAATGGATAGATTAAAGATGTAAACAAGATTATCAAGTCCATTCTTAAGAAGCGATTGGAAAAGGCTAAGGCAAAGTTGGTCAATGAACTTCCATTGGTACTTTGGGCTTATCGAACGACCCATAAGCCAACGACGGGCCATTCTCCATTCGCTCTAGCCTACGGACCAGAGGCTATGATTCTAGTTGAACTAGAAGTACCTTCTCATAAGGCTATTCATTACAATCTACAGATGAATGAGCAACTCTCGATGGAGTCTCTTTATATGGTCGATGAGAAGCGAGATGAAGCTGACTGAGAGCAGCCGCATACTGAAACCGAGTCGTTCGATATTACAATGCCAAGGTCAGAAATCAAAACTTTAAGATTAGCAACTTGGTTCTCAAACGAATCTTCCTAGGCCTTGGAAACTTGGGCCAAACCTGGGAAGGACCGTACGTGAGAGAACAAAAGCTTGGAGATGGCACATTCAAGCTTGCAATGGTTAACGTGATATCACTCCCAAGGGTGTGGAATAGTTAGCATTTACGATGCTATTTCATTTAGAAATAAATTGTACATAATTGAATGACGCCATGCAATAAGATAGAATCTATCATTTTCCATTTTCGATAAATGGCTTTCCGGATCTGTCTTTACATTGCTTAAGAGTTGTGAAATGTGACCCACTCGAATAAATCTGCATGTGTGCGATGTAGATGTGCAAGTACCCAGAGATAATTGCCAACCAAACTTCACGGTCTATGATTAGACCCTTGAAGTTAGATCACTCTCGGTGTCCGGAGGTCGGTACCAGCTAACTCTTTCCCCTAACATGAAGGCAAGAGTATAAACTCGAAATGGATGAGATACGACCATCCATAGTTGACTCTTGCCCTTGACATGAGGGCATAAGTATAAACTTGAAATGGATGTGATACGACTTCCGTATGCTAACTTTTTCCCCTGATATGGAGGCAGGAGTATAAATCAAAAAGAACATGATATGACCATTCATCCATTAACTCTTGTCCTTGGATCGGGGGCAGGAGTATAAACCTGAGAAGGGACATGATTCGACTGTTCGTCACTCAACTCTCGTCCTTGAATTGAGGATAGGATTATAAACCTAAGTGGATGTGATTTGACCGTCCATCTGCTAACTTTTAACTTTGCAATGAGAACATTTATAAACCTAGAAAGGACGTGATTTGACCGTCCATCAGCTAACTCTTACTGTAACATCCCCTATCCAGAGTCTCAAAACTAAGCGCCACAGATGCTGCAGTCATCAACAATATTAGCTTCCGGCGACTAAATACAGCTATGTTAATGGTATCTATAATATCAGAAGCACTTGAATATGAAACAAAACACAGATTTCAAACAACTTTTACTTCATTACATTTAAAACAGATGTTCCATATTCAACTTACATAATCCCAATACGTTCCCATGCATAGATAAAATATATTTATTACAAATACACGAAGAGTGGTATATGAAGATACCCCTTTGGATGCTCAAAGTCATAGAGTCATAATAAACTTAATAAAAAACACAGCGAAAATAATTCAAAACATAAGACAAGAACGACCACTCCTAAATAACTATCTATTTGCCTCCTACAAGCCTTTGGTAGCCTTATCTGTCATCCTACTAAAACCTGAAAAGACCTTAACCCCTCAGCCTACTCAAATTAATTTTGAGCACCCGAGAGTTTAAGGGGAAAACATAAACTTCGAGTCAGACATAAAGCCTGGTATGAATAATACTATACATCCCGAAATATATATGTAAAGTGAGACCACGCAACTTAGTGGAACGGGTTTCCCTTCACTAACATCCTTTTAAAACACATCTTTGCAAAACTTTTTCCTGCAATCAAAACTGATTAAACACTGTAAAACATCATTATGTAAACATACATAAACATCAGGTAATAATGAACTATCTACTCAAACACATAAGTTTTGTTTGGATAACTTTTAACCTTTGGTTGACTCGGGCCTACCAGACAATATAATCAAAATTAATCTAACACCCATTAGCTATTCTTCTTTTGGATTATCTACCCTTAACTATCTGTTAAATACTTCACTTCTGGATGGTCTGTCCTTAACTATTTGTTAAATACTTCTCTTCTAGATGGTCCATCCCTAACTTAATCATCTCCCAGGTCTTCCTGATCCTAATAGTTTTTTGGGCTCACCAATAACCTATATGTATACAACATATATTCCTTTCGGTGTGTAATTATAATTTTAGCCTACCTGTGACCAACCCCTACACACTAGAATTTTAGACAACAATTAGCTAGGGCTAATAGCTAATGTATAGGGCGTGACCCCATACTAGTCCCATCTAGTATTCTAATATCTGAGTCATTTTTCACTTAAGGATCCTCTCCCTTAATTTTCCTTGAAAACATTTTCAAAATGATTTAAAACCTTTAAATCAAACTGAAACAAGGAGAAGTAAATAATCTTTATACTTTACTCAAAATCATATCACCATGTCATATATATTCTTTACTCAAACTTTAGTTGATGAAAACGTTTAACCATTTGAAAGAACCTCTTTCTACACTTTTGAAATCATCTCTTTCAAAATCAAACATCAAACATTTCGAAAACAATAAAACTTAGACATCCTTCTTTAAAATCACTTTAAAACATTGCCTTAGAAAAACTTTGGAAAACCTTCCTTCTCAAACCTTTCGAATCAAATCAAAATAAGCCTTTCAAAATCATAGAATTAAAACCTTTCGAAATCATTGAATTCAAACCTTTCGAAATCATTCACTTAAACCTTTTGAAGTCATTCAACTAAAACCTCTCGAAATCATTCACTTAGACCATTCGAAGCCATTCAACTAAAACCTTTCGAAATCATTCACTTAGACCTTTTGAAGTCATTCAATTTAAACCTTATGAAGTCGTCAAACCTTTTAAAACATATACCTTTCGAAGAATTACTGGGTTCAATTTAAAACAAGTGAAAACCTTCTTTTAAAACCTTTCGACTCCACTGGAAGCAACCTTTCGACTAAGTCGAAAGCATGGTTGTACTTCACTTAGAAAACAAGGGTAAATCACCTATGTCAAAAGCTTCCTTTCGAAAGCATTGGGAGAAGCGGCTGGTTTTAAAACAAGTAAATATTTTGTCTTTGTCAAAAGGTTCAAAACAAAACATTTATAAAGCAGCAGTAACCTTTCGACTATTTCGAAAGGTTTCAAAATAAAATAGTGATAAAATAGCAGTAACCTTTTGACTGTGTCGAAAGGTTTAAAACCTTTATTTTAAACGTTTGACCTGGTTGAAAGCAACCAAGTCGAAAGCTCTAATTCGAAAGCAATGTAGGTGAAAGCTTTAGTTTATAAAACAAACATACTTCAGCCACTTTGGCAACCAACCTTTCGACTAGGAACCCTTTGACCTTGTTCAATTCATTATGTACCAAGATACTTGACATCATATGCATTGAACTTTGACCTTATCGAAAGCTAACCTTTCGACTTTGTCGGAAGGTTTAATACCAGAATTGGCTAAAACATGTCAAAAGTATAATTTCTTTGTTTTTAACTTAAAAGGGATAACTTTCAACTAACCTGCCTTTATTTGTCAAATTCTCATTGGTTAATAAATACTTTTTAGGAAACTGCTGCCACTATTTTTCAGAATTAAATAATCATTTTATTTTATAAAATGCCCATTCTCCTTAATTAAATATATAAAAAATTTAAGTCTCATACCTTAAATAATTTTATATATTCATCAAATAACTTAGGAAAAATCTGGAAAAATCCCAGAAAATCTATCTCAATATGTTTTCCAACATATAAAAATTTCAAACCCAAATAATAATTATTTTAGCCGTAAATAATTTATAACCTAATAAATCATTTTCTTCACTAGAAAGTTTATATAAAATCCACATTAATTCAAAAAATTATGAAAATTGAAACCCATCTCTAAAATATCGTTTCTGACATATATTTAAATTTTCAAGTCATTTAGACATCATCTAATAGGGTTTTCATGTCAAACATATCGTAAAAACTAACATGAATATATATATAATTCATCAACAAGCATACATATAACTTTAATCATCAAAACATGGCATGTACTTGCAAAAACATTTCAGATCTAATCAAAAACTGAAAACCATATGAGAATGGGATGTAGTAATTATTTACCTTAGCTTTGAGATTATAAGATGTGAGATTTGATGTTAATTATGTCGATTATCTTCCTTCACTTGAATCCTAGCTTTAATCTTTCCTTGAGAACAATAATGCCGGCCGGCCTTGGTATATTTTTTTTAGTTAGAGTAAAAATGAAATGAATGTGAGTTTCATTTCTAAGGAATAGGGTATAAGACCTTCTTATTTCCCATATTGCCCTTCTCATATCCTAACACATTAGCTTATGTTATTTCATTTTAGTTTATACACTAACATGGCACAACTACCCTTAGCTAATCAATTCTCAACTTATTAATCTCCACATTATTTTATTTAATTTTGTTAATTAAACATTCTAAATAATGTTATAAAAATATGGGGTGTTACAGACTCCCCACCTTAAAGAATTTTGTCCCCGAAATTACGATAAGGTACATAATCAAAACAATCAAAGGTAAAACATACCATCTAACAACTCTAGATAAGCATCTCTAATTCTGCTCCCAGTCTCCCAAGTACAGTCTCTAGCATCGCCGCTCCACTGGACCTTTCATTATTTGACTGCCTTGTTTCTTAACTTCTTCTCATCTCTGGCCACATTCTGAATCAGCTTTCTAACTATAGTCAAGTCCGGATCTACTACTAAATCCTCTAATACTGTAGGTGCTATAGTAGTCTCTAGGTCCCTAATACATTTTCTAAGATGAGAAATATGGAATACATCATGGACTCAGCCAAACTACTCGGTAACTCTACCCTATAAGCGAGTTTCCTAATCCTCTCAACAATACGGAAAGGTCCAACGAATCTAGGTGTTAACTTCCCTGACTTTCCGAATCTTATCACACCCTTCATCGGTAAAACCTTAATAAACACATAGTCTCCAACCGAGAATTCCAAATCTTTCCTTCTTCTGTCAGCATAACTTTTCTGCCTAGACCGAGCTTCCTTCAACCTAGCTCGGATCAACTCAATCTTCTCTACGGCTTCTTTCACCAAATCCGGACCAAGAACCAGTCTATCCTCGGTCCAATCAACAGACATGAGATTGCATAGTTTTCCATACAAAGCTTCAAACGGTGCTATCCCTAGTCTGATAACAATTGTTATACGAGAACTCGACTAAATGGAGATGGTCTTCCCATGATCCCCCGAAATCCAACACACAAGCTCTTAACAAATCCTCCAAGACTTTGTTAACTCTTTCTGTTTTCCCATCAATCTGTGGATGGTAAGCGGTACTCATATTGAGCTTGGTTCCTAATGCTTCCTGTAGACTCTTCCAGAACTCACTAGTAAACAATGAATCTCTATCGTTGACAATACTACTAGGAATTCCGTGCAGTCTAACCACATTCTTCATAAACAACTTCGCCCAAATAGGTACCATCCTAGTTGACTTTATCGGAATGAAATGGGCACTCTTTGTCAGTCTATATACTATGACCCATATGCTTTCATTCCCTTTACTAGACCTTGGCAACCAATCTATGAAATCCATAGCACTTTCAGAATGGAACTTCCAACGGTTGAAGCAATCCATTTGGCTTATGGTGTTCAGCCTTTGCTTATTGGCAATTCAAGCACTGCTTAACACATACACCAAATTCCCGTTTCATACCTTCCCAGAAGAAACTTCTCTTCATATCTTGATATATCTTTGTTCCTCCTAGAGGGATAGTGAACTTCGAACGATGGCATTCATCCAAAACTTCCTTTCTCATGTCTCCGACATTCGGAACACGCAACCTTCCTTTCTTTCTCAACCACCCATTTTGGTCAAGACTAAATTCCTTTAAGTCATCGCCCTTTGTTCCTTCCCTTAACCTTCTGATCCGTTCAGCCAAAACTGGATCCTCCTCCTGTTTAGAAGCTACCTTCTCAATCATTACTGGTCGAACTTCTAAGCAAGACAATACAGCACTTCCTGCACTACAATCTACCTCGGATCTAAACTGCACTCTACAAGCTGATAATTCTTCTAAATCTTTCCACTCAGCAATCATAGCCAATACTGCATTCTGATGTTTCCTACTAAGTGCATCAGCTACCTTATTTCCTTTTCCAGGTGTGTGTTCAATTCCAAAATCATAAGCAGCAATAAACTCCAACCATCTCTGCTGTCTCATGTTCAGCTCCTTCTGAGAGAACAAGTATTTCAAAGATTTATGATCTGTATAAAGCTCAAATCACTCTCCCAAAAGATAATACCTCCCCACCTTCAAAGCAAATATAATGGCAGCTAACTCTAAATCATGCGAAGGATACCTCACTTCATGTGGTTTGAGCTGTTTAGAAGCATAAGCAATCACTTTACCTCTTTGCATCAACACAGCTCCCCATCCAGTTCCACACGCATCCGTATAAACAACCAAATCTTGATTCCCCTCCGGAACCACTAACACCGGTGCATGGTTCAATAAGTGTTTCAAGCTCTGGAATGCTTCCTCACACTTATCAATCCATACAAACTTCACATCCTTTCGCGTAAGCTTAGACATCGATGCAGCTATCCACGAAAAATCCTTTATAAACCTTCGATAATATCCAGCCAATCCAAGAAAATTCTTTATCTAGGTCACCGTCTTGGGTCTTTTCTAATTATTCACTGCCTCAATCTTAGTCGGATCTACAGACAACCCGTTCTCCGAGACTACATGACCAAGGAACTTCACTTTCTTCTTCCAAAAATGACACTTCGAAAACTTAGCTTTCAACTGATGTTCCCTCAATGTCTCAAGCACAACTCTAAGATGAACTTCATGCTCCTTCTCATCCTTAGAGTATATCAAAATATCATCTATAAAGACCAACACAAATCTATCTAAGTGCTCTCGGAAAATTCGAATCATCAAATCTGCGAAGAATTCCGGTGCATTAGTTAGTCCGAACGGCATAACTAACCATTCGTACGATCCATATCTTGTTCTAAACGTCGTCAAAGGAATACTATCCTCTGCTACTCTAAGCTGACGAAATCCCATTGCTAAATCCAAGTGAGAGAATACTTTGGCTCCACTTAACTGATCGAACAAATCATCAATTCTCAGCAACGGATATCGGTTCTTTAACGTCTTCTCATTCAACTTACGATAATCGATACATAGCCTTAAAGATCCATCCGGCTTCTTAGAAAACACCGCGGCTGCTCCCCATGGAGAACTACTTGGTCGGATAAAACTCTTGCTCTCCAATTCGACCAACTACACCTTCAACTCTTTCATCTCTGTAGGTGTCATCTTGCTTGGTGGCCTACTCACCGGTTCTACTCCAGGCACCAAATCAATCTGAAACTCTATGGCTCGTTTCGGTGGCAATCCAGTTACTAGCTCAAACACATCAGCAAATTCTCTAACCACAAAGAGTCCATGCAACTCATCCTCCAACTCCATGATACCCAGTAAAGCATTTACTTCACAACTAGGGTTCTCTACGGTATAAACTATCCGATCAGTACAACTAGGGTGACTGAGTGATATTTTCCTATCGTGGCAAAATATCCTAGCATCATATTTACTTAACCAATCCATCCCAAGGATAATACCAAATCCCACAAAATCAAACACGTGCAAACAACAATCAAAAGTATGACCTAGCAAATCAAACTCTAAATGGTCACACCTCTTCCCAAGTGTTGCATACCCTCCTATCGGATTTGCAACCCTTAAGGAAGTAACTAAGTATGAGGGCTCTAAGTTAAGTTTATCTACTAAACATCGAGAAATAATAGAATGTGATGCACCAGTATCAAATAAACGCTAATAGACATACCGTGAATCTATAGCGAGCCTCCCAGAACAACCTTCCCTTTTTCCTGCACAACTGGCCTTGAAGTTGCGGGCTCTAATGCACAAACTTGCCCCCTACCTTCTTTAGTAGGCTCCTTGTATTGGTTCTTATAATGGCCGATCTGATCACAATTAAAGCATCGGATGTTCTTCTTTCCAATCATCTCCTTTCCTTTCTCTTTTCCCTTTCCGGTCAGACACTCATTAGCTTAGTGTCCCTTCTTATCACATTTATAACAAACCACCTCAGCTTTTCCCTTCTTTTGAGCTCCTCCCTTCTGAGCATTCTTCTTATAGAAAAACTTTCTTTTCTGGCGCTGTCCCACCTGGACCTCCTTCATTTTCTTCCTCAAAAAGCTAACGCCTCTTCCTGCCTAAGTGCCATTTCTACCACTGCATCACTTGGATCCCTTAAGTGCGGCAAGGTAGCACTTATCAATTCCGGCCTCAAGCCTCTTATAAACTTTTCATTCCTCCTGATCACTGTATCAACCAAAGCATACTCGTACCGGGCCAACTCTTCAAATTTTCTTGCATATTCTAGAATGGACATCTCTCCTTGCTCCAGCTCAGCAAACTTCCTAACCAGTGCCGACTGCTCCATCATTGACATAAACCTTTCTTGAAACCTTCTCCTAAACTCTGCCCAAGTCATGGTTTCCTCATCAACACCAGCTACAACGGTATCCCACCAAAATAGAGTAGCTCCTTGAAGCTGTCTCGAAGCTAATCTCCTCTTTTGCTCGTCATTCAATCCTAAGTCAGCAAAAATCCTCTCACAATGTAGCAGCCAGTTTTCCACCTCGATCGCATCTTCAGTTCCAATGAACGGCTTCCCTCCGAGCCTGGTGTAATCTCTACTCAAATTAGCATACTGGTTTACCATCGGAGCTTCCTAAACTCCACCTCTAGCAGCATTTCCTTTGACAACTCCAGCTATAATTCAAGCTTGCATCATGTTTACAAAAAACTGATACACGGCTCCCATATCCACTTGGGGAACCCCAGCACCAACATTTTCAGCTTGAGCCTGACCTAGACCTCTTCTAGCATTTGGTCCGGCATTTCCATTAGTGGTGGTGCTATCTCCTCCAAGATTAACTCTGCCTCTTCTTTCTTCCATATCTATATTCAAACCTCGTGAAATACAGATGAATAGCCTAACAAAGATAGGAGTCTAGAAATATAGCATATACTTATATATATATATATAGCAAATACAAGTACGTTATTATAGCATTATACCATACCCCGATCTTAACTCTAATTACTAGGGATCATTTTTCAAAACATTTTTAGTTAAAGTATTTCATAAACCATGCTCTGATACCAAGCTGTAACATCCTCTATCTAGAGGCCCAAAACTAAACGCTACAGATGTTGTAGTCATCTATAATATTAGCTTCCGGCGACTAAATAAGGCTATGTTAATGGTATCTATAATATCAGAAGCACTTGAATATGAAACAAAACACAGATTTCAAACAACTTTTACTTCATTACATTTAAAATATATGTTCCATATTCAACTGACATAATCCCAATACGTTCCCAAGTACAGATAAAATATATTTACTACAAAATATGCCAAGAGCGGTATATGAAGATACCCCATTGGATGCTCAGAGTCATAGAGTCGTAATAAAATTAATACAAAACACAGTGGAAATACTTCAAAACATAAAACAAGAACTACCACTCATAAATAGCTATCTGTTTGCCTCTGGTAGCTTTACTCGTCATCCAACTAAAACCTGAAATGACCTTAACCCCTCAGCCTACTCAAATTAATTTTGAGCACCCGAGAGTTTAAGGGGAAAACATAAACTTCGAGTCGGACATAAAGTCTGGTATGAATAATACTATACATCCCGGAATATATATATGTTAAGTGAGACTACGCCGCTTAGCGAAACGGGTTTCCCCTTACTAACATCCTTTTAAAACATATCTTTGCAAAACTTTTTCCTGCAATCAAAACTGATTAAACACTATTCATCATTATGTAAACATACATAAACATCAGGTAATAATGAACTATCTGTTCAAACACATAAGTTTTGTTTGGATAACTTTTAACCTTTGGCTGACTCAGGCCTACAAGATAATATAATCAAAATTAATCTAACACCTATTAGCTATTTTTCTTTTGGATTATTTATCCTTAAATATCTGTTAAATACTTCACTTCTGACGGTCTATTCTTAACTATCTGTTAAATACTTCTCTTCTAGACGGTCTGTCTCTAACTTAATCATCTCCCAGGTCTTCCTGATCCTAATGGTTTTTTGGGCTCACCAATAACCTATCTGTATACAACATATATTCCTTTTGGTGTGTAATTATAATTTTAGTCTACTCGTGACCAAGCCCTACACATTGGAATTTTAGACAACAATTAGCTAGGGCTAATAGCTAATGTATAGGGCGCGACCCAATACTAGTCCCATCTGGTATTCTAATATCTGAGTCATTTTTCACTTAAGGATCCCCTCCCATAATTTTCCTTGAAAACATTTTCAAAATGATAAACTCAAACAAGGATAAGTGTATAATCTTTATACTTTACTCAAAATCATATCACCATGTCATATATATTCTTTACTCAAACTTTAGTTGATGAAAGCGTTTAACCATTAGAAAGAACCTCTTTCTACACTTTTGAAATCATCTCTTTCAAAATCAAACATCAAACCTTTCGAAATCAAACCTTTCAAAAACAATAAAACTTAGACATCCTTCTTTAAAATCACTTTAAAACATTGCCTTAGAAAAACTTTGGAAAACCTTCCATCTCAAACCTTTCGAATCCATTCAAAATAAGCCTTTTGAAATCGTTGAATTCAAACCTTTCGAAATCATTCACTTAAACCTTTCAAAGTCATTCAACTAAAACCTCTTGAAATCATTCACTTTGACCTTTCGAAGTCATTCAACTAAAACCTCTCGAAATCATTCGCTTAGACCTTTCGAAGTCATTCAACTAAAACCTTTCGAAATCATTCACTTAGACCTTTCGAAGTCATTCAATTTAAACCTTTCGAAGTAATCAGACCTTTTAAAACATAAACCTTTCGAAGACTAACTGGGTTCAATCTAAAACAAGTGAAAATCCTTCTTTTAAAACCTCTCAACTCCATTGGAAGCAACGTTTCGACTAAGTTGAAAGCTCTACTTCGAAAGCTTGGTTATACTTCACTTAGAAAACAAGTGTAAATCACCTAAGTCGAAAGCTTTCTTTCGAAAGCATTGGGAGAAGCGGCTGGTTTTAAAACAAGTAAACCTTTTGTCTTTGTCCAAAGGTTTGAAACAAAACATTTATAAAGCGGTAGTAACCCTTCGACTGTGTCGAAAGTTTTCAAAACAAAATAGTGATAAAACAGCAGTAACCTTTCGACTGTGTCGAAAGGTTTAAAACCTTTATTTTAAACGTCTGACCTGGTTGAAAGCAACCAAGTCAAAAGCTCTAATTCGAAAGCAATGCAGATGAAAGCTTTAGTTTATAAAACAAACATACTTCAATCTCTTTAGCAACCAACCTTTCGACTAGGAACCCTTCGACCTTGTTCAATTCATTACATACCAAGATACTTGACACCATATGCATTGAACTTTGACCTTGTCGAAAGCTAACCTTTCGACTTTGTCGGAAGGTTTAATACCAGAATTGGCTGAAAAATGCCAAAAGTATGATTTCTTTGATTTTAACTTAAAAAGGACAATTTTCAACTAACCTGCCTTTATTTTTCAAATTCTCACTAGTTAACAAATACTTTTCAGAAAAGTGCTACCACTATTTTTCAGAATTAAATAATCATTTTATTTTATAAAATGCTCATTCTCCTTAATTAAATATAAATACTAATGTTTTATCAAGGTATATAGTATATAGTGCAGGATATTAGAGAGGTATTGATTTAAGAAGACTGTACAATATCAAGTAAAGATTGAAGAGATTCAAGATGTTGATATAAAGACTCAAGAACTAGAGAATGAAGCCTCATGAGTATTGAAGAGTTCAAGATTTCAAGATATTCCAAATAAGTTATAGCGTCATAGATTTATGTTAAAATTCTGATAGCACTTGATCTCTCTCTCATCTCTCTCTCTCTTTATTTTTAAATAAGTTTTTAAATATACTTTTCAAAACAACATTTAAATTGTTTTCAATTTCTTATACATATAAATATTATTTTAAGTTTTTGATATTTTACTAAGTTATTTTTTTATTAAATTTTGATTTATATTGGTTTATTTTTCAAAAATCTTATCATATAATTTTACTCACGTTTTACTATGATTTAAAAGTGTATAAATTATATTTAAGCATGTTTACAAAGTATCAAATTATTTAACAAAACAATACATTTTCGAAATAATATTTTAAAGTATTTTTCAAAATTAAAAAGACATGTCGATATACTCTACCCATATATGTCGACATACTAGCCGTGATTTTCAAAAACCAAATTTCAAAAAATATGTCTATTCGTCGTATCTCTTCACGAATGGACAGGACCGTTATTCCTCTATAAATACTCGTCTTCCTAATGAATTTTATTATCATTTTTCATACTTCTTCTCTCCTCCTTATCCTCTTTCATTTTCAAAACAAAATATAACCATACTCTGCCGAATTTCAACCAGAATCAAACTCAATCACCATTAGTTTGATTCTCTATCATTTGCTCTCTGATTTATATCATCTCTCTCACTCCAATCAAGATAAAGTGCTATTCAAGTGTTATAGGATCATTTATAATCAAGATTGAAGATCTGAGTCTGTAAAACTCTATCAAATCAAACCGCTATACTTGCGGGTGAGATTGTAGCCTGTAAATCAATTGGGTGTGCTTAAGTAGCCCGTAAATCTAATGGGTGTGCTTGTTTCCCGGAAATCAAGTGATTCTACCCAGTGGTCAGGATTCTAGAGGGTGTGTCTTACAGCCTTGAAATCGTGATTGTATCTGCATTTACTAGTTGAAAAGAAATTCGTACAAGGAATTATGCAGGACTGGATGTAGGGTAACTCCGAACCAGTATAAAATCCTAGCGCGTTCTTTCCTTTTACTTTTACTGCATTTACTTTTATCTATGTTTTAATTCTATGATTAATAGTTGCATTATTCTAAGTATAATTTCAAAAGATTTCAAAAGGAATCATATAAATTAGAAAACACTATTCACCCCCTCTAGTGTTAATTTGTCCTTAAGATTCCTATTCCACAATCTTACATTTGGTATTAGAGCATTGGTTTTCAAAGTGGTCATAATCTGATTTTTGAAAAGTTTAAATGGCTACCAACACTGGTAATGGTACTGTTTGTAACACGGCTAATACACTTATTAGTAATTCATTTGTTGAAGGACAATCTACTACTAGACCACCACTTTTTAATGGAAGTAACTACACATATCGGTCATGTACAATGAAAATCTATTTACAATCAATTGGATTAAACACTTGGAATATCATAAAAACAAAGTACACTTAACCCGAGACGAATTTTTCACAATGGACTACTGAACAAATGTCAGTTGCATAAAGTAACTCTAAGGCCATGAATATACTATTTTGTTCATTAGATAGAACTGAATTTAATAGAGTATCTATATGTAAGTCTTCATTTGAAATTTGAAGAACTTTGCAATTTACACATGAAGGCACAAGTAAGGTTAAACCGACCAAGATTTCCATGTTAACAAACCAGTTTCAATTATTTAAAATGAGTCCATATCTGATATGTATAGTAGATTTCAAGATATAGTATACTCAGTTATTGCATTGGGTAAAAGTTTATGTGAGGAGGATCAAGTTAGAAAAATCCTCAATTCACTTACTCCTGAATGGGACCAAAAGACTCTTGCAATTGAAGAGGCTAATGATATTAGCAAACTAAAGATTGAAGAGTTATTTGGCAATTTAATGTCTTTTGAGGCACAAATGCAAGGTAGAAGAGAAAACAAAGCAATAAAGAAGAAATCCATAGCATTCAATGCAATGACGGATAATCTGGATTCAGATAGTGATAATGATGAAGAAATTGCTGCCATGACAAGGAACTTCAGAAAATTTCTGAAATATAGGAAGATGAACAATTTTAAAAGAAATGACAACAAAAATCCTAGAAACGGAAGCAGAAGAGGAAATGGCATCAGATGTTATAACTGCGATGAACCTGGTCACTTAAAATGAGACTGTTCGCATCCTGAGAAACTGTAAACAACACCAAACACTGATTCATCTAGAAAATGGAGAAGAGCCTATATTGTAGCACTAGATGACTTAGATACATCATCAAGTGAAAATGAATCAGATATAGAAATAGCCAACATGTGCTTCACAGCAATACAAAATTCAAATATAATTGGTGAAATAGGATCAGAAAAAGGTACGCATTTAATATATTAAAAGCTTTATATCATTTGAATTTTTAATTCTTTGATTGTTGGGAATATCCTACAGATTAAGAATAATATTGGTTGAATATTGTGTTATTATTATATTCTTATATATTTTTATGATATAACAATAATATAAAATATATTTAAAATAATTTTTAACTATTTTTAATATATTTTTAATATATTTTTCTATAATTAGAATAACTATAAATAGTTATATGTAAAATAAAATAGGATATAGTTAAAAACAAATCACTTTTGAAAAATTCAATGCATATGTCGACATACACCCCTAGCATATGTCGACATACATGTTCAAAATTTGAATTTGAATTTTTCCTCCACCTTTTCACATACCCAAATGTTGTGAAAAGGTGTCTTTTGATCAAAGAACATGTCATTTGATTCTCTATTTATTATCTCCATCTCTTTTAATTCAATTCACCTTCTCTATTTATTATCTCCATCTCTTTTAATTCAATTCACCTTTCATTTCAAAATTCAAACCTTCATCAACTCTCTTATCTCCTCAAAACATTCATCAATGGCTTCCTCAAGCACTCCAACTTCCACAAGACTCTCCAAAACTATCAAAAACTTTCTCTTCCATGATCAAGAAGCCATGAAATCTTATATTAGCTATATGAATTGTGGAAAAGTTTCTGCGGCAAAGTTTGCCAATTTTAATGATTTTTCTACTTATGAAATTGATACTCTTTGTTCTCAAAGTGGAATTCTCGGTTTAATTGATGCTTCTCAAAACTATTTTGTTTACTTTCCACACTTGGTAAAAATGTTTTATGCAAATTTGAAAGGGAAATTTCATGAAGGTGGAGAAGGAGAAGTGTGAAGTAGTGTTAAAGGAACTTTAATCGTTTTAAATTTTGAACTTTGGGTACCATTCTTGGATGCAAATCTGCCGGAATAGACCTTGCTTCTTTCAAAATTGATGAGCATCATAATGAAGTTTTTCATAACATTTTCGAAGGTGATGATAATTTTGAGTTTAAAAATCGAAATTTTCATCCAAAATTTAAAATTATTAATCTTCTTTTGCAACATACTATTACTCCTCGTTTGGGAAATTTTAATAATCCTACCTTGAAAAGTTGTAAATCTCTTTTTTCCATTTGTGGTCGATATGACACAAATTGGGCACAAGTTATTTTGGATGAATTTTATCCCAAAAATCTTTCCAACCATGAAAATACAGTATTTCATGGTATTTATCTTACCCATATTTTCAACTATTTTGGTGTTGACTTTAAAGGAGAGGAATTTGTCTCTAGTAAAGTTTTTAATCAAGCAATATAGCTCTTATGAAAATTCCACCAATTTTTGAGCCATATGAAATACTTGTGGAGAAAGACGAGAGGCTAGCACATGAAGAGGAGGAAGAAATGTAAGAAGAGGAGGAAGAAGAAGAAGGGGAAGAAATGGATATCGAAGATGAAGAAGAAGAAGGGGAGGAGGAAACCTCCTTAGAAAGCATTAAATATCCACTCCGTCCAACCAACCAAGACCTTCTCAACAATCAAAAGAAGATTGTTGAAAACTAAAAGATTCTTAAGCGTTACATGAGTAAGAAGTTAAACACTATTTCTAACAAAATGGATAAATTCTTTGAAAAGGTGAAACACAAATTTGGAATCTCTTCATCCACAGCCATCTAGTTAATATGTAGTTGTTTAAGTGTGCTGTATTTGGTTGTTTTAGTTTAAGTGTAGTTTGAATCTATGTATCTTTTCATATTCTTATGTTCTATGTATTCTCTACCTTAATATTATTGAAAAATCTGTTTCCTTATTGTTATACATTGATTATCATCTCTGGAAATCATAACTAGTATAATAGTATAAGTTAAATACATTAGGATATCAAAACAAAATGGTTTTGAAAATTTGTATGTATATTTCGACATACCCTAGGTATGTATGTCGACATACAACATTAAGTTTTCAAAAAAAATTAATTTTGAAAATTGAATAGACAAAAAATGTCTATTCAATTCCAGCGACTTTCCACCCTTTTAAATACACATTCAGACCAGAAATCATCCATTTTCCATTATCTTTCTTCTTCCTTTACATTCCTAAACTCCAGATCATAAATAATGGCTTCTCCTATTCAAAAATTAACCGAAAACCTCGAACAAACGCTTGAATCTTTCAAAAACATTCCCTCTTTCATCCTACGAAACCAGAGACACTTGAATTGAGCCAAATGCAGATGATCAAGGAGCAAGAAAGGCATTTCGACGTGATTCGATGAATGATCTCAGCCCTAAACAAAGAACAACCAACCGCTAATCCAAAGTTCACCATCAACAAAGATGATGAAGATTGGAAGGCTATTAAAGCGGATCCCATCTTTGGCCCTGATGGATGGGCCGAAGTCCCACAAAATGTCTAGTTTAAAAATAGTTTTGATTGTATATATATACTTAATTTGGTTGGATTGGTTTGTTTTGATTTGATTGGTTTTAAATTTGTTTGAATTCGAATATTTTTTGGGGTGTGACATTATGTATGCTTGGAATTAATTGAAATATCGAATAATATTATCTCATTTTACATATCATATTTATTATATATCATTCTTGTCATTTTATATTTCATGATCATATTACTTATCACTTCTATATAAATTTATAACATTATGAGTATATAGTGTTTTATTTAGGGGGAATTAGAATTAATATTAAGAGATAGGGTTAGAATTATGGTTATAGTTAGTTATTTTTGATTGATGACAAAGGGGGAGAAATATAAAATACTAGGCATAGATTAAGGGGGAGTTTTATTAGGCATAGATTAAGGCGAAGTTATATTATATTTTATATACAAAGTTGTCATCATCAAAAAGAGGAAGATCGTTAGTACTTGAGATAGCGGTATTGATGACAACAACTTTAGGAAATCATATAAAATATAAATACTAATGTTTTATCAAGGTATATAGTATATAGTGCAGGATATTAGACATGTAATGGTTTAAGATGACTGTACAATATCAAGTAAAGATTGAAGAGATTCAAGATGTTGATATAGAGACTCAAGAGCTAGAGAATGAAGACTCATGAGTATTGAAGTGTTCAAGATTTCAAGATATTCCAAATAAGTTATAGCGTCATCGATTTATGTTAAAATTCTGATAGCACTTGATCTCTCTCTCATCTCTCTCTCTCTATTTTTAAATAAGTTTTTAAATATACTTTTCAAAACAACTTTTAAATAATTTCCAATTTTTATACTTATAAATATTATTTTAAGTTTTTGATATTTTACTAAGTTATTGTTTTTATTAAATTTTGATTTATATTGGTTTATTTTTCAAAATTCTTATCATATAATTTTACTCTAATTTTATTATGATTTAAAAGTGTATAAATTATATTCATGTTTACAAAGTATCAAATTATTCTAAAAAGCAACACATTTTTAAAATAATATTTTAAAGTTTTTTTCAAAATTACAAAGAGTATGTCGACATACTCTAACCCTATATGTCGACATACTAGCCGTGATTTTCAAAAATCAAATTTCAAAAGAAGTGTCTATTCACTGTATCTCTTCATGAACGGACATGACTGTTATTCCTCTGTAAATACCTATCTTCCCAATGAATTTTATTATCATTTTTCATTCTTCTTATCTCCTCCTTATCCTCTTTCATTTTCTAAACAAAAATATAACCATACTTTGCATAATTTCAACCAGAATCAAACTCAATCACCATTAGTTTGATTCTCTATCATTTGCTCTCTGATTTCTATCATCCCTCTCACTCCAATCAAGATCAAAGTGTTATTCAAGAGTTATAGGATCATTTGTAATCAAGATTGAAGATCTGAGTCTATAAAAATATCAAATCAAACCGCTATACTCGTGGGTGAGATTGTAGCACGTAAATCAATTGGGTGTGCTTATAGCCCTTAAATCTAGTTCGTGTGCTTGTAGCCTGGAAATCAAGTGACTTTACCCAGAGGTCTGGATTTTGGAGGGTGTGTCTCGTGGCCTTGAGATTGATATTGATATTGTATTTGCATTTACTAGTTGAAAAGAAATCCGTACAAGGAATTGTGCGGGGCTGGTTGTAGGGTAACTCCGAAGCAGTATAAAATCCTGGTGTGTTCTTTCCTTTTACTTTTGCTACATTTACTTATATTTGTGTTTTGATACTGTGATTAATAATTGCATAATTCTAAGTATAATTTCAAAATATTTCAAAAAGATTCATATAACTTAGAAAATACTATTCACCTCCCCTCTAGTTTTAATTTTGCCTTAAGATCCCTATTCCGCAATCTTACAATCTGAACCTAAAATGACGTTTAGAAGTCGAGTCATTATGACGGATAATCTTTATCGTAGCTGCCTTTGTCGTGACTCCTCTATCTTGGCTAGATCAGTAACCGGACTCTGAATCTCGACCACTAACTTGGTGGTGTGTGCTTGGATGGTGCTTATGTGGTCGAGATATGTTTTCCTCCAAGGATTGATATATATACTTCTTCCTCTCTATAGATCTTGCAAATGAAACAAGAACGAATTAGTTTCGACTAAAAGTGATGCGAGTCAAGTTCAACGTAGTGCCGTGAAGTGCATGTGTGTGTGAGTGTCCTAGTGTCCCTTCGACGTACCATGTTCTAGAGCTTTGCTTATAGGAGTGATCTCCCCCAAGCTAATGGGAGTAATGCCATCGTTAAAGCATATGTGGGAGTCAAGACCCTCAAGGCTCATGCCACCAATGCCAAAGGAGGCGAACTCGAAAGGAATCGACCCCAACTTAGATAACATATCTATGAAGGAAGTGAAAGACTTTTCTAAGCAGTCGTAATGGGTAGAGGCGGTGTAGAAGTCCGCGCCTTAGAATTTTTCAGGACTACTCTCTTCTTTGGAGCAGACTATTGATCGCCTATGGGTTGTTTAGCCAAGGACTCGTGCCCACATCAATGCCATCATGGCCAGCTTCATCATTGCCACTTACAATTTTGCCTTCCTCGGCGTGTTTTTCCCTTTCTTCAACTTCTGCCCTTGGACTCAGGGTTAGGGCTCATCTGGATTAGCCTCGCCTCCTCAGAACGAGTTATTATCATCGTCATTGTCATCGTCATCATCACTAGCGACAAATTGGACTAGACCAGTGCTGCAGCCCACTTCGAGCAGATTATTGGCTTGGAGATTCTCATTGGAGAGAAGAACTCCAATGTCTCTATCACCTTGCAGAAGTTCCATGAGAACTCACGGCATCCACGAGAACCACGCAGCTGTCTCGTCAGAACATCTGAATGATAGAAAGAATATGAATTAAGCTTGATAAAGGCAAACTCATAGCAAACGAATAAGGTAGAACTTACGTCCAGATATCCATCTTCATGCAAATCCAAGTGGACAACATACGTAAAACCATTCGCTTTTGAAATAGCTCAACTTGTTCCATGTGCTAGTGATAACTCTGCAATTCTTTGTTGGCTCCTAGTAAGTCAAGTAAGGACTTCCCTTTTGGCTATTAAAACTGTATATGTACCAGATCTCCTCGTCTTTGGATACTCGGTGCAAATGTTGAACAAAAACAATGTACGTGTTGAGAAGGAAGGCATAGATATTTGGATGTAATTGCGTCAGAGCTAATCTCATGAAATTTAGAACTCAATGAATGAATGGGTTGGATGGTGGAACACAACCTACCAAACATGTATATATCTATAGCAAGCAGTGTAGCCTTTTGGGTGATTATAAGCTCTCTGATGGCAAGAAAGGACTAGTATATCATCAAATGGAATTCCATGCTTGTCGCAGATTCTACGAAGAGACCCCCATCTGTTAACTCGCCTTTTGACAAGGCAGTATATAGGCAGATTTAACCCAATAGACTTCATGATTATCGAGGTTGGAAGATCATAGACTTGGTTCAGATGGATGGATGGACAATCAACTACGGATAATAATATAAAGACAGGATTAAGCATAGTCGATGGATAAACGATGCAGGACTTAGAGAAAGGCGTAGCTCAGGTCAGCATAGGATGTTCTCCGGTTAGCATAGAGTTGCTTCGGGTTCTACTTCGGATCGGCATAGGGTTCACCTTGGGTTCTACTTCGGGTCAGTATGGTGTTGCTCCAGGTCGGCATTGTTACTCCGGGTCGGCATAGAGTTGCTTCGGGTTCTACTTCAGGCCAGCATAGGGTTCGCTTGGGGTTCTACTTCGGGCCGGCATGGTGTTGCTCTGGGTCATCATTGTTGCTCTGGGTCGGCATAGAGTTGCTTCGAGTTCTACTTCGGGCCGGCATAGAGTTCGCTTCGAGTTCTACTTCGGGTCGGCATGGTGTTGCACCGGGTCGGTATTGTTACTCCGCGTCGGCATAGTGTTACTTTGGGTTCTACTTCGGGTTGGCATAGGGTTCGCTTCGGGTTCTACTTCGAGTTGGCATAGTGTTGCTTTGGGTCGGCATGGTGTTACTCCGGATCAGCATAGGATGGACGAGTTGGGCTCGAAGATCGTTATGGTGGGCCCATGTAGGTGAGAAGGCCCTGTAGCCGAGGTTTCACCTATAAATACAGTAGGCTAGGCTTCGAAAAAAGGGCTCTCCATTCTGTTTCTCTTTATCTACTACCCAGATAGGGATGGCAATGGGGCAGGTCTAGGGTCAAAACTCGGTCGACCCGCCCCTGTTTTGACCCGTCAAGACCTGCCACATTGGGTCATCGGGGCGGGTAGACCCATGACTCATTCTTTAGAGCTCCGGATCTAGGGTCGGGTTGGGGCTTGGCCGACCCACCCCAACCTAACCCGCACTACTAAGATATCATAAAATGGCTTTATTACGATAACGATGATTTGTTAATCTTTTTATATAAAAGCGGTATAACATGTATTTTCTAATGTTCCATTTAATAAGTTATATAATTTTTATGATATTAAATTGCATCACTAATAATTATATAATAACTTATGCATGTTTTTCTTGAACCGTTATCATACACCTCATTTTTATTACCTTACTTATCATTGTACACACATTGATATTTATATCTATTTTATCATTTAGTGACAATCCCTCTTACAAATAATATATATATATATGTACATTAATACATAATTTTGAATGAATATGTAATGCTTTATCGAGTCTTGTTGCGGGGCGGGTCTACCTAACCCATATAGGTTCCGGGTACGGGGCGCCGGGTCTACAAGGCGGGTCTGGGGCACAAAAATCCCACCCCAATGCCATCCTTATACCCAGAGGCTACTCTGCCATTTTCATTCTAGAATTTTGGATTGTAACTGTAATCAAATTTCAGTATAATAAAAAGGATTGTTCTGGAGTGGACGTAGGCCGGAGTTAGTCGAACCACTATAAATCTTGTTTTTTTACTTGCTTTCATTTGAATTGTGAATATTCTTCATATTATACTCTCTACATATATAATATCTGTGATCTGTGACTGGATATTGGTGCTTTCACTTGTAATTAGGTGTTGGTGGCCAATTTTGACGCTAACATTTTGGTGCTTTCACTGAGAGAGCTAGCACTCAGGGATTTGGAAGTTTGGATCTTGGATTTGAAAGCTTAGGAACTTGGATTTGGGGAGAAATGGTTAGGCAATCAACAAGGAGGCAGAGAACAAAGAGGGGCCATCATGAAGGAAGTCAGGAGGCTTCCTCAGGAGCTAATCAGACCTCGGTCTTCATTACCGGGGACGAGATGGAAATGATGATGGATGCTATGCAGGAAAGAATGCTGAAAAGGCAGGATGAAATGATGCAGAACATACTCCCGACAAATTGGACAAGCTGGAATGCAAAGGCAAGGAAATGGAGTAGCAGGAAATATTGGAAATATGAATCACAGAGTTGGAGCAGTAGAAGCAGAGGAAGTTCAGAATCAGAACCAAGGAAATGGAACAACCAGGATACGGGATAGAATAGAATCACTAGGAACTTCCCCTGATCGTTCCACACTTGGGGGCATGCCCCCGGATCATATTGGCTCGATTCCAGCCAGGAAATTAGGTGGTGGTGTGCAGTTTGGCATTGATAGAGAAATGAATGCTTGTCCAGAAGAATAGATTTCAGGACTCCCTTATGGACTAGGGGGCAGGATGGAGATGACAATCGAAGACCACTAACGGATGTTGGAACAGCTGGAAATTGGAATCCAGGACTTGTAGCAGAAATTAGCAGGCTTAGTTATGGATTGGATCAACCGGGGGCAAACCTCCACCAAGGAGAATGGATCAGCACAACTCCCCATGGAGCTGGAGGCATGGATTTGGATGGCTTTGTTTGGAAATGGATAGCGGTGATGGAACATGAGCAGCCACCATCCATCGCAAATCGAAGCTAGCCCGGCTTAAGGGCATAGGTCATCATCTCTTGATGGCATGAACTAAATAACTAATAATAAATCCTACATTAAAACGGCTAAGTCGCTTACACATGTACGGGATCGTGAACGGTCCTTAGGCATGCTCTAAGATGGCAATGAACCGCCATAACGAATGGTACCGAAACTTTCTTGAACGTGAAATCTAACATTTATAATTCCGAGTCCCATCCGGACATTCACATATCGCCTCGAACAACACACGATCTCGAACAATGACATTTCGCCTCGAACGACACACGATCTCGAATGATCACATTTCGAGTATAGGGTTTTCACATTAAAACTAATAGGGTTTTCACATTAAAACTAATAGGGTTTTAACATTACAACTTATCATAAAATCCATATTAAATAGCATAAATCATCAACAAGCATATATATCCATTTTAACAATAAAAAACGTGGCAATATACTTTACAAAAATATGCGGATCTGGTCTAGAAACCAAAACATCAAAAATATTTGATGTAACATATTATTCACTTTAGCTTTTTGTTAAGGAGTTGAGATTTGATCTTGGATTAAGTTGATTAAGCTTCTTCCTTAAATTCTTGCTTATCTTCTTCTTGTTTTCCCTTAATGGTGGCCGACCTCTCTATGTATCATTCTTTGATTGTGAACATGAAAATGAAGGTGTATGAGGGTTTAGGGTATAAGAATAAGACTTATTCCTATTTTGCCCTTATCCTACCCTTATCTATTTCATTTTAAATTTCCTTTAGTTCATTAGTTATTTGGCACGACTACCCTTTAAATTATACAAATCTCAGTCCCTTAACCATTTATATTATTTCATTTAATTTAACTAATTAAATGTCCTAAATAATGTTAATCAAAATTAGGGTCATTACAGACTCCCCTCCTTAAAGAATTTCATCCTCGAAATTACGATAAGGCACTCATCAAAATCAATCAATCATAAAGGTAAAACATACCATGAAACAAGTCAGATAAGTATCTCGAATCCTGCTCTCAATTTCCCAAGTACAGTCTCTCTCGTCATCACTCCACTGGACTCTAACTAATCTGACTGTCTTGTTCCTTAGTCTCTTCTCATCTCTTGCGACTATACGAACTGGCTTTCTACCTATAGTCAAATTTGGTTCCACTACTAAGTCCTCTAACACATTGGTGCTATAGTAGTCTCCGGATCTCGAATACACTTTCTCAGATGAGAAACATGAAAAACATCGTGAACTCCTACCAAACTGTTTAGTAACTCCATTGTATATGCGAGTATCCCAATCCTTTCAACAATAGGAAATGGTCCGACGAACCTTGCTGCCAATTTTCCTGATCTCCCGAATCGAATTATACCTTTCATCGGTGATACCTTGACGAAAACATGATCTCCTACTGAGAACTCTAAGTCCTTCCATCTTCTATCAACATAACTCTTCTGCCTAAACTGAGCTTACTTCATTCTAGCTTGAATCAACCCAATCTTTTCTGCAGCTTCTCTTACTAAATCTAGACCAAGAACCAACCTATCCCCGGTCTCTAACCAACAAACTGGAGATTTTCATGGCCTTCCACATGAAGCCTCAAACGGTGCCATCCATATAATAGCCTGATAACTGTTGTTATATGAAAACTCGACTAAGTGTAGATGGTCTTCCCATGATCCTCCAAAATCTAGTACACAAGCTCATAACAAATCTTCCAAGACTTTGTTAATTCTTTCCGTTTGCCCATCGGTCTGCGGATGGTAATGGTACTCATCTTGAGCTTGGTCCCTAAAGTCCCCTATAGACTCTTCCAGAACTCACTAGTGAATAAGGAATCTCTATCACTTACTATATTACTAGGAATTTCATGCAGTCTAACTATATTCTTCATAAATAACTTAGCTAAAACAGGTGTTGTCCTAGTTGACTTAACTGGAATAAAATGGGCACTCTTGGTCAACCTGTCCACTATATACTTTCATTTCCTCTATTTGAACTTAGCAACCCATCTATAAAATCCATAGAAATAGAATCCCACTTCCAAACTGGAATATCTAAAGGCTAAAGCAACCCACTTGGTTTCTGACGTTCAGCTTTTACCCGTGGCAGTTCAAAAAGTGCTTCACCCATCAGCCAACATCCCTCTTCATACCTACCTAGAAGAAACTCTTCTTCATGTCATGATACATCTTAGTTCCTCTCGGATGAATAGTGAACTTCGAACGATGGAATTCTTCAAGAACTTCCTTCCTAATGTCTCCTACATTCAGAACACATAATTTTCCCTTCTTTCTCAACCACCCGTTCTGGTCAAGACTGAAATCCTTCAAGTCATCGCTCTCTGTTCCATCCCTTAACTTTCTGATCCGTTCAACTAATAATGGATCCTCATTCTTCTTAGAAGAAATCTTTTCGATTATCATCGGTCGAACTTCTAAACATGACAGCATAGCGGTTTCTGTACTGGACTCACTCTGAGATCTCCACTGTACTCTACATGTCGTTAATGCTTTTAAATCTTTCCACTCGGCTATCACTGCCTACACTGCATTCTGATGTTTTCTGCTAAGCGCCTCTGCAACCTTGTTTCCTTTTTCTGGTGTGTGCTCAATACCAAAGTCATAAGCGCCTAAAAACTCTAACCACCTCTGTTGTCTTATATTCAATTCCTTCTGAGAGAATAAATACCTCAGAGACATATGATCCGTATACAATTCGAATCCTTCTCCCAGAAGGTAATGTCTCCACACCTGCAATGGAAAAATTACCGTAGCTAACTCCAAATCATGAGTCTGGTACCTAACCTCATGCGGTCTAAGTTGTCGAGATGCATAGGCAATCACTTTACCGCTTTGCATTAACACAGCTCCTAACCCTGTTCCACATGCATCCGTGTACACCACTAAGTCTTGATTCCCCTCTAGAACAACCAACACAAGTGCATTAGTTAATAAGTGTTTCAGCTTCTGGAATGCCTCCTCACACTAATTGGTCCAAATGAACTTCACATCCTTTCGCGTTAGCTTGGTCATCGGTGCCGCTATCCGTGAGAAATCCTTTATGAATCTTTGGTAATATCCAGCTAATCCAAGAAAACTCTTTATCTCAGTCATGTCTCTGGTCTCTTCCAATTATTCACCGCCTCAATCTTAGTCGAATCTACAGACATCCCTTTCTTTGAGACTACATGGCCAAGAAACTTCACTTCCTTCTTCTAGAAATGATGCTTCGATAACTTTGCTTTCAGCTGATGCAGCCTCAACGTCACAAGCACTACTCTAAGATGAACTTCATCCTCTCTTTCATCCTTAGAGTATATCAAAATATCATGTATGAATACCAAAACAAACCTATCCAAGTGTTCTCGGAAAATTCGGTTTATCAAATCTACAAAGAATGCTAGCACATTAGTTAGTCCGAACGACATTACTAACCATTCGTACAATCCATATCTGGTTCTAAACGCCGTCAAATGAATACTATCCTCTGCCACTCTAAGTTGATGGAACCCAGTTGCTAAATCTAATTGGGAAAATACTTTGGCTCCACTCAACTGATCGAACAAATCGTCTTCTAGGTAACGGATATTGATTCTTTATCTTCTTCTCATTCAACTTACGATAATAGATACACAACCTTAACGATCCGTCCGGCTTCTTAGCAAACACTATGGCTGCTCCCCAAGGCGAATTGATTGGTCGGATAAAATTCTTGCCTTCCAAATCCACCAAATGCACCTTTAACTCCCTCATCTCCATGGATGTCATTCTGCTTGGCCGTCTACTCACTGGTTTTGCTTCGGGTACTAAATCTATCTGAAACTCAATAACTCATTTCGGTGGCAATCCCACTACAGGTTCAAAGACATCTGCGAATTCTCAAACAACGAAAACTCAATTCAGCTCGTCTTCTACCTCCACAACACCCAACAAAGCATTAACCTCAAAACTAAGGTTTTCTATGGAGTATATAATCCGGTCACTACAATCAGGGTGTCTAAGTGATATCTTCCTATCATGGAAAAATATCCTAGCATCGTATTTACTTAACCAATCCATACCTAAAATAATTCCAAACCCTACGAAATCAAACACATGCAAACTGCAAACAAAGGTATGACCTAACAATTCAAACTCTAGATGGTCACACTTCATCCCAAGTGTGGCATACCCTCCTATCGGATTTGCAACCCTTAAGGAAGTAACTAGGTATGAGGGTTCTAGGTTAAGCTTATCTACCAAACAATGAGATATAAAAGAATGCGATGCACCGGTATCAAACAGAACTCTAACTGACATACCATGAATCAAAAGCGTACCTCCCAACACAGCTTTTCCTTTCACATGTGTTGTCGGTCTCGAGGTAGTTGGTTCATATGCAAACACTTTTCCTTTTCCATCCTTGGTTGGCTCCTTGCACTGGTTCTAATAATGTCCAATCCGATCACAATTGAAACACTTTACTCCTTTCTTCTTAGCAGTTTTCTTTCCCTTGCCTATTCAACACTCATGGGTATAGTGTCCCTTCTTGTCACACTTGTAACAGACCACTTCTGCATTTCCCTTCTTAGCAGCTCCACCCTTCTGAGCTCGTTTGGAAAACCTTTTTCTTCTAAATCTGCATTCCCTGACCTTCCTTTACCTTATTTCTTTCCAGAAAATCTTGCATCTCTTCATGCTTCAAGACCATTTCCACAACCACATCACATGGATCTCTAATATGTAACAACATGGCCTTAGCCGCCTTACCAAGCTCGGGCTTTAGACCACGAATGAACTTTTCATTCCTCTTAATCATAGTATCAACCGTAGCATGGCCATATCTCACTAGCTCCTCAAACCTTGTCGCAAACTCGAGCACAGTCATATCCCCCTACTTCAACTCAGCAAACTTCCTGAGCAGAGTGGACTTAGCAATCTCAGACATAAATCTCTCTTCGAACCTTCTCCTGAACTCAGCCCATGTCATATTCTCCTTGTTGACTCCAATAGTAACACTGTGCCACCAATATAGTGCTGCTCATTCTAGTTGTCTAGAAGCAAGCCTTCTCTTCTGCTCATCATTGAGCCCTAAGTCAGCGAAAATCCTCTCGTAATAAAGTAGCCAATTCTCTACTTTGATTCCATCTTCAGTACCAATAAACGGCTTTCCTCCTAGCCGATCATAATTTCTACTCAGAATAGCATAATTATTCACCATTGGAGCTTCTTGATTCCCTCGTCCAGCATTTCTTCTAATTACTCCAGCATCAATTCCCGCCTGCATCATGTTGACAAAGAACTGTTATATTGCTCCCATGTCTACTTGCAGGACTCCAGCACCCACATTTGCAGCTTGTGCCTGATCTTGGTTCCTCCTCGTATTTGGTCTAGCATTTCCATTTGTTGTGGTGCTTCCCCCTCCAAGGTTAACTCTTCCACTTCTAGCATCCATATCAGCATTCGAGGCTTCGTAAGATAAAGAAGAATAGCCTAAGAGAGATAGGAGAATAGAGCTAAAGCTATACTTATATATAGTAAATACAAGTACGTTACTATAGCATTATCCCATACCTCGATATTTTCTCTAATTCCTTAGGATTATGTTTTCAAAATCATTTTAAGTTTAAAGTTTTCCATAAACCTAAGTTTTGATACCAAGTTGTAACATCCCCAACCTTGAGGCCCAAAGCTAAGCGCTACTGATGCTGAGTCATCTATAGTATTAACTTTCGGCGACAAAATACGGTAATGTTAATGGTATCCATAATATCGAAAGCACATGAATATGAAACAAAATCACAGATTTCAAAACAACTTTTTTGATTACATTTCACAAAACATGTTTCATATTCCACTACATAATCCCAAACGTTTCCCAAGCATTGATCAAATATAATTATTACACAATACGCTAAGAGCGACATATGAAGATGCCCCCTTGGATGATCAGAGTACTAAATAGACAAACTGTCTCAATACTTCACAGCGGAAATAAAAATATCAACTCCTAATTAGCTAACTTCAACCTCCTACTCGTCTCCGGATGCTTTATTCATCCACCCACTAAACCTAAAAAACCCTAACTCTCAATCTACTTAAATCAATTTTGAGCACCCGAGAGTTTAAGGGGAAAACATAAACTTCAAGTCAAACATAAAGAATGGTGTGAATAATACTATTACATCTCGGTTTACTAATATTAAGTGAGATCACACCACTTAGTGGAGCGGGTTTCCCCTCACTAATATCCCTTTAAAACATATCTTTTTGCAAATAAGAATCTTGCAATCAAACTGATTATAACAATAGTAGAAATATCATATATGCTTATAAACAGGTAACAAATGGACCATCTGTCCGAAAAATATAGTTTTGTTTGGCTAACTACTAACCATTGGCTGACTCGGGCCTACCAGACAAAATAAACCAATTATCTAACGCCTGTTAGACATAATTCTGGACGGTCTGTCCTTAACTTACTTCTCCAAAGGTCACCTAATCCTAATGGTTTTACGGGCTCACCAATAACCTATCCTCCTTTCTTATACATATATTCCTTTCTGTGTGTAACCATCATTTAAGTCTTACCTGTGACTAAGCCCTACACACTGAAATTTTGGACTAAATTAGCTTGGGGC
Organism: Allium fistulosum; assembly: GCA_030737815.1. Classification (NCBI taxonomy): domain Eukaryota; kingdom Viridiplantae; phylum Streptophyta; class Magnoliopsida; order Asparagales; family Amaryllidaceae; genus Allium; species Allium fistulosum. The sequence goes on along the minus strand of CM060908.1, from coordinate 821,252,320 downwards.
TAAAGCTAATGTATAGGGCGCGACCCTATACCAGTCCCATCTGGTATACAAATATCTGAGTCATTTTACTTAGGGTTAACTACCTTTTAAATTTTCCTTGAAAACCTTTCAAATTGATTTAATTCCTTTAAATCATACTTAAACAAGGAAAACATACTATTTGCTTTACTCAGATCTCTTTGCCATGATATATGCTTTACTCAAAACTTTGTTGATGAAAACATTCGAAACCTTCGTTTAAACCTTTAAGCAATTCCCTTTCAAAACCATTGAAAGTACCCCTTTCGATATAACTAAACTACTTTACTTTATAACCTTAGGCCGAAAGGCTAGAACATACCTTTCGAAACTATTTACCATAGTCCTTTCGAAAACATTAAAAACAACTCTTTCGAAAGCTTTATAAACCTTAGACATCCTCTTTTAAAACACTTTAAACATGCCTTTCGAAAACATTGAAAACCTTCGATTTAAACATTGAGGTAAACCTTTCGAAAACATTAGGGAATCACCCCTTCGAAACCTTTATCATAAACCTTTTGAAAATAATGGGGAATCTCCCCTTCAAAACCTTTATTAGTTACCTTTCAAAAGCATTAAAGTACGCTATTAAAACAAACCTTTCGAAATCATTGGGTTCAAGTAAAATATGTGGAACAACCTTTCGAAACCATATGAAACCATTCCTTTCGAAACCTTTAGGTTTTAACTTTCAAAACATCAAATGGGTCTTAAAACAACTAAGTCAAAAGCAACTCTTTTGAAAGCAATTTCCTAAGTAAAAGAAGTGGATATTATCGAAACCAATCCCTTCGAAAGCTTTGGGGAAGCGGTTCTAATTTAAAAAAAAAAGGAACCTTTTTGAAGGCACTGCTTCGAAAGGTAGGATGTGGCAGCAAGAGGTTTCGACCCCTTCGAAAGCTTCTTTATCAAACAAAGGAACAACCTCTTTCGAAACCATCCTTTAAAACATTTGACTAAGTCGAAAGCTGTCTTGTTCGAAAGCATTCTTTTCGAAAGCAAAGCAGGAACATTTCCTTTTAAAAGAAAAGCAAGGCTTCAACCCTTTCGGAACCCCTGTTTCGACTCTATATCTTTCGCATATCTCCAATAAGTATTTGATATCATGTGTATTGGTTGGAGGTGGAAGTACCTAGTCAAAATGTAGGTGCTGAAAGTGGCGAAACAACAAAAGTAAGGTAAAATTGAATTTTAACTTTAAAAAGTAATTCTTTTTAACTAACCTGCTTTGTTTGTCAACATATGATTGGTTGCTAATTTCTTTTCCAGATTCTTTTCTAAAAGTGTTGCCAAAATTTCAGAGATAAACAATTTAAAATATTTACAAAATGCCCCTTCTCCTTTTATAAATATATAAAACATTTAAGTCTCATACCTTAAATAATTTTATATACTTATTAAAACACTTAGAAAAATTCTACAAAAATTCCCATAAATCGTTTTTAATATGTTTTCTAACATATTTAAATTTCTGACCCAAAACATATATAAAATAGCCGTAATTAATTCTAAACCCAATTAACTATTTTCTTCACTAAAAAATTAATACTAATTCCACATTAATTCAAAAAATTATGAAATTTGAAACCCATCTCTAAAATATCATTTCTGATCTTATATTAAAATCGCAAGGCATTTGTATGTCATCTAATAGGGTTTTCACATTAAAACTTATCATAAAATCCATATGAAATAACATAAATCATCAACAAGCATATATATCCATTTTAACAATAAAAAACATGGCAATATACTTTGCAAAAAATTTCGGATCTGATCTAGAAACCAAAAACATCAAAAATATGTGATGTAACCTATTATTCACCTTAGCTTTGTTGTTAAGGAGTTGAGATTTGATCTTGGATTAAGTTGATTAAGCTTCTTCCTTAGATTCTTGCTTATCTTCTTCTTATTTTCCCTTAATGGTGGTCGGCCTCTCTATGTTTTGTTCTTTGATTGTGAACATGAAAATGAAGGTGTTTGAGGGCTTAGGGTATAAGAATAAGAGTTATTCCTATTTTTCCCTTATCCTACCCTTATCTATTTCATTTTAAATTTCCTTTAGTTCATTAGTTATTTGGCACGGCTACCCTTTAAATTATACAAATCTCAATCCCTTAACCATTTACACTATTTCATTTAATTTAACTAATTAAATGTCCTAAATAATGTTAATCAAAATTAGGGTCGTTACAATTTATTTTTAAGCGTTTTACTCTGGCTAGATATTTTGACTTTGAGTTGACTACAGTTGACCATGATACTAACTTCACACAACCGAGGAGATGAATTCTCCATTTAATGTTTCTTCACTTCAGATGCTTTAACTCAGACCTAACTATAGTTACTCGATGGTTACCATGCCATGATTTAACTATAATTAAAGTAGAGTATCCATATTGAAGTTCAATAGTTTTCAAGATAAAGGAACTGTGTAACATCATCATTCTGAGATTCCCTATTTTACCTAGTTATTACCACTCAACAGGAAACTCTCAGACGATCACTCTATAGTTATCCAATAACTATAAGTACGTAACTCCTTAGGTGCCTCAGTAACCATGAGTAGTACGCTACCCAATATTTGGAGAGCGTTATGTACCCTTGTCTCAAAGGATGAATCAATATCTTTTCTCAAAACATCTGGAGCAGGATAAAACCAAATGTTATTTTATTTGTGATTAACTTTAAGTGACTTGTAACTTTGGTATTTGGAATTCCAACTTCTCAGTGTGATAGGGTTAGCATGTAACATAGGATATATGCTACTCTATATCATAATCATCGCGGGTGTACTACACGTTAACTTATAAATGGGTGTCTGGGTATCTACTTCAAAACTAACTAAGTCGTCGGTACTAGGATGAATCAATTTACAGAGAATGTGTACTAGAGTTATCCTTCGAGACCAATATGTTCTGGGATGCTTTGCCCTTAATCGTTTGAGATACGATTCACCGGTACCATATGATTCATAATCATATTATTTAAGAATTATTTCTCAAATATATACTTAGTCCACAATTCCAAAGTAATTGTTAAATTTTAAGATATTTCTGTATTTTATACAACTAATGCATCACTATTTTTATAAAAGCAAATACCATTATTATAGAATTATCTTACACCAACATTTATAATATTAATATTAAATTAAAACTATATCTATTTTTCATCAATACAGAAAAAGTTATTTTTTCACAAATAACACTGTGTATACATAAAAAGCCAATCTTTCGTAACTTAGCGCATCCACTAATGCGTGTCATATGGTATGTTTCCACTATTTTTGCCATTACAATAACGATGCATGAAATACAAAGCCACGTTCAATCATTTATCATGTGCAATTAATTTCATCCACTATAACTTGTTTACAGTTAAGCATTTTTGATCAAATATCTTTAACTTGAAGAAATAATGCATATAGAAAAGAATTTTCTACATGAAAATACATTTGGAACAGAAATCACATTTATCATTCCATATTAAGTATCTACCAATATTTTATACAATTTTTGTTTCTAATGTATCATCATGAAGCAATGGTGATCATTTATTCTCTTAATCACAACTATAACTATGTTACATCCACACTCAAACATTCTCTTTCCTTTCCAAATGGACAAAACCACTCAAAAGAAAACCCTTATTACAAAACTACACCAAATTCTTTACAAAAAAGCATTCAAACATCCTTAACATTTAAGGATATCATATAATTTGCTCAGAAGTAAACCGATCAAATTAACATTTTGGCAATTGAATTTCTATGTCTTTCTAGTAGTTCTTTGTCCATGCTGCTTCTAACTCAACAAGATTCTCATTGTAGTCAATCATATTGAACACATGATCTTGTACTATGGTTTACTTTCTCATTTTAAGTGAATCATTGTCATTGAGATTTCGTATAAAACGAATGCGGTTGTTCACCGTACAACCATTTTTATGTGCTCAAATATGGATCAAATATTTGTATTCTTTTGCTTTAGAGTTCAAAACGCATAGAAAACTCATAGTCTTGCAAAAATAAACACTTAAGTGACCAAGGTATGAACGTATTTAGTTGTATAAGTTGGCTCTTGCAAGGTCTTAAAGTGACTACTTGCTAAAAGATTTACTAGTTAGCATACTTTATATTTCTTCGTCGGTCCTAATCCAGTTTAGATGTATATTTTAATTGATAAACATCTCTATCAATTTCATTAGTTGCTTAAATTTATTGAAGTATATTGTTTTTACTTTATATATAACATATGTTCTAACAATATTAGAAAGGATAAATGTAATCATTTTATTTTTCTAATAAGGCTCCCATTGGATTTTTAATATTTTAAAAACCTAAGACAGTATAGAAACCATTCAATTTATATCCTATGTGTTAGGACTTGCTTGCATTGAGATTCTAACATTGAGTTTGCTCAAGAATAATAGGCTTATATGCGATTGAGAACTCTTTATCGATTGTATCATATACAACTCCTAAACCGTAGTTTTTACCCTATATCTACCTTGACAGTTAGTTTACTCAACAAATCAGGAGTGTAACGACCCGCCTTTTTGACAATCGAAAGTCGACACGGAATACATCCATGGTATTCAAATGCCAAACACCAATTGTCAGAAAGGCAGATTGTTAGGATAAAAAAGAAATAAAAGAACAAAGAACAGGGAAAACAGAATCTCACTACGGAATCGACGACATATAATTTAACAAAGACAGTAAAAATTGTCACTCCAAAATATAGAGTACATCAGAGTTAAAAACAAACCTTATCAGCTAGACAGTCATAACATTCTGATCTTATAATTGCTGATAGGTATACAGTATAATATATCGAAAAATAAAACACTACGATAGGTGAACATCCGGCTCTTCTCTAATAACTCCATATCTTCAAAGCCAACCTGGGAAAAACTCGATCTGACCCGAGCATTATAATAAAATAACACCCGAGTCAGCCTAAAAAACCAGCGTGAGAAAACTCAAGTAATATGATGAACATATAAAATTTCTGTGAGACCACACCGCTAACACAGAAGGGGCTTTTACCTCACAAGAACAACATCCATAAATGAAGAAATGGGAAACAAATCAGACAAACAATCCAATCAAGAAAGAATGGAAATAAACAACAGAAACAATCCAAATAAAAAGGGTAGGTACTTGTAAGAACAAGTCCCATACATAATAAATAGGCATAAATAATATCAAATTTTAGACATAAAAGAATGGATACAAATAATTAAACATAGGGAGGAGCATAAGGCAGTTCTCAATGCAATTAAGGAAATAATTCAAAGATTTGAATTAACAACAATGGAAAGAGAAGTTTTCCAACAATGACTTAGAGGGTGCGCCCTTCTTACCGAAAGTATACCTCTAGAAATTTACTTGAGAACTCCGATGGCTCTTGGAAACCTCCAAGTCGAACCCCGTTAACTATTATCGAGAATCAAGTATTTCACATCTCAATGCGCCACACTAAATCCAATCTAGAGTGGATGTGAAAATACCCAAATGGAAGCAATCTCACATAGCTTGGCCTCCACCCCCTCTTTGGGTTTAGTCATTTTTGACAAAGGATAACAAAGCTCAAATGAGCAACAAATCGTCTTAGAGTAACGAAATATAAAGAAGAAAGCAGAATCAAAGTCGATATTTGAACAGTCAATTATCGGGAATGATAAGATGGTTGTTCTCGCTTGCGATTGATTTTCACATCACAATACTTTTAAAAAAACTCTAAAACACTCTTTAAAATATTCTTTTAAAGGGGAAAATTATATTTTCTAAGTGTATTAAAACCAAGGTCAAAACAAATGTCAAAACATTGTTTATTATAAAACCAAAACAATCTACACTTAACTTTATTTGAAACAATTATTTTAAAAGATCTTTTTGTTTATAAACTATTATTTATAAATTTTAAGAAAATACTTATTATCCCAAAAGATAATAAATCAAATCCAAATTTCTTTTATAAATTAAAACAAATGTTAATTTATCTCGAAGGAAATAAACCAAATTTAAAATCCTTTTTACAAATTTAACCCAACATTAATTATCCCGAAAGATATTAATCACATTATTAAACTTTATAAGTTTTAAAAACTATATTAGTTATCCTGAAAGATATTTTATCAAATTTATAATATCTTTTAATAAACCAATCAAATATCTTTATTAAACGGTTAATTATCTCAAAAACACCTATACTTAATCAGTAAATTAACTTTTAAACCTTATTAAATCAGTTCATTAACTTTAATAAACTAAATTAGTTAATTAACTTTAAAACACTATTATTAAAACAATTAATTTACTTTAACCTCTTTTATTAAATCGATTAATTAAATTTTAAAACACCATTGATTGAAAATATTAACTAAATTCAAATACCATTAATTAAAATGATAAATTAGATTCAAACATCGTTAATTAAAAAGATTAACTAAATTTAAAACATCACTAATTAAAATAATTAAATAAACTCAAATATCATTATTTAAAATGGTTAATTACTTTTAAACATCATTAATTAAAATGATTTATTAAACTCAAATATCATTAATTAAAATGACTAATTACTTTTAAACAACATTAATTTAAAATGACTTATTAAACTTAGACATCATTAATTAAAACGATTAATTCATTTAAATATCATTAATCAAAATGGTAAATTAAATTTAAACATCTTTAGTTAAAATTATTTATTAGCTTAAAACATCATTACTTCAAATGATTAATTAAATTCAAATACCATTAATTAAAATGATTTGATAAATTTTAAACATCATTAACTAAAATGATTAATTAATTTAAATTTCATTAATTAAAATGATTGATGAATTTAAATATCTATTTTGTGAAAATACAAATTCAAGTTCAACACACACAAAGGGTTTAGGAGATGATATTTAATTATTTATGATATAGCAAAAATTGCTATAACGGCACTTCAACAATTTAAATAGAATATCACGATTAATTATAACTAAATATCGATATAAGCAACATAAGGAAATAAATAACAATTATTGGCGAGAAACCCCTTAGGGTCTCTCTTCAAATATTCCCTATAAAACAATGGTTACGGACAATATATATATAATCATATGGGTTCACAACAATTAAGTTAATATGTCATCCGTTTTTCAAAACGAGAATTTCAACCAAACAAACAATCAAACAACGACAATATCTAAACTATCAACCAAGCATTCAACAATAAATTTATAGCATCATAGATAGTATATAGCTAATTTAAAGGTGAGTAAACTTACTGAAATTCCAGTTATGCCGAAGCATTCTGGTTTGAACTAAAATCTAATAAGCACTTGACTTTAGCAAAAATTCTACAAGCTCCAAACTCCTCCAATCTAATTCCATCATGTAGCTAACGATGATACGAGTTCAACGCCGCTGACATGTCCAAATCCGACCTCATATGAAAGAGATAGGAATTTTATAAGTTTTCGATATAAATTAATACATTTAATCACTAATCACTTACTGATTACCTAATTAAACACTAATCCTCTCCGCCTAACCTTTCTTCCTCCCTCCTCCACACCATTCCCTGCTTGTACACACATAGTGTACCTACCCATACACGCACGCTCCCTTACCCGCAACACTCAACGATATTGCTTCAACCCAACTCCTATGAGCTTCTCTTAGAACAAGCTCTCCATCCCACATCACCACTTCCTACTCGACTGCACCCCTCAAAACCAGGCCAGAAGCTCTAATAGAGCCACACGAGAATCGCGTTTTTCCCCAAAGCACTGCATACTACCATCTTTGGCCACGAACTGCTCCTCGCCTTGACAAACTCAAACCTAACCTCCGTTTCACCAATCGATTTCTGCAACCGACGAACACCTAAGCCCTAGCTCGACCGTACACTTGGGCCATCCCTAAATAAAGGTCGAACACCAACAAATGCATATAGGATTGAAGGTCTAGGCTATACGAGTACAATGAATCAAGTTTGGGGATTTTTAGTCGAGTGTGCTTTGAGATATTTTTTTGAAATCTCGACCATTGTTTATTAACTGGAAATGAAATCAGACATGAAGTGGAAGAGGGAACGAAAATTAAAAGGGGGAAATGAGTTTGCATGGTTTTACAAGTAAATAAAATAAATAAATAAAAACAAAATGATAATGTTTACTTTTTCCATAACAAAAAGGATTTTCGAGCCACCCAAAATGTCCACAACATTAATTCTTCATTAAAATTTGAACTTTGATTTGATTTTACAATGGTTTTTAAATGAAATATTTACAGTACCCTGCTATACAATATCTTGTTCGAGTATTACAGTTTGACTTTCTTATTATTTATTCAAACCATTTATTATTGTAAATAAGTTTACAAAATGAATTCATCATTATTATCTATTAAAAAGGAGTTCATAAAGCTATTAAATCCATTTAACTAATATTTAATCCACAATTCAAATATTTAAATACTCACTATATTTGAATTCAAGTTATTAAATTCCAAAATTCAATTAATTAAAATATTTAAAATTAATTAAACATTTAGAATTCAATGTCCAAAATTCTGGGTCGTTACAAGGAGAGACTATTCATTGTAACCCACCATTTCTCGATGGCGTAAGTTTAATGCATGTAACTTAAGTTTTCTCAATAAATACATGCATGTATCTTACATCGTCTAGGCAATATATTAATAGTACTACACATAACAGCTCTAGCTTGAATTTGCTCGACAACTAGTGCGTTTGCAAGTAATATATTAATATACAAATTATAGAGCGTGACTACATTAAAGATTCATATTCTTTAATATGTTTTGAGTGATATCGCTTGAAGTAATAATGTATTTCTTATGACATACTCTCGTGATTCAAGTGTCAAACACATCTAAATCACAGTATACGTCTCATATGTATGTACTTATTCCAAAAATCTATTTTGGTTTCTTATAGTTTCACCTATATTATATTCATACATATATTGTTATACAAGTTTAATTTATGTATCATAATTATAATTTAAATAATTTATATAGTAATTACATGCATATTAACAATTAAATCGTACTCAATTAGTTTTAGTTCTTAATTTAATTTAGTAACTAATTAAATTTTATTTTAAAATTTCATAAATTTTATTTTATTCATCTTAAAATAATTAAGAAGAATGCTTAACTATAATAATTATAATTTTATTTGTAAGTTATTTATAAATTTTATTGTCTAAGTGGTTAGGTGCTCCAACAATGGCCCATGTGGTCATAGGTCGTGTCATGCGTAATGTGATTGAACTATTGAACATATGTCTACTTGTAACATGCTATATATTACATAAGAATTGTAGTATAACTATCACTATTACCTAAGTACCCAGTTTAAAAATAAAAAAATATCAAATACATTTTGATGAATTAACATTTAATTACTTATTTATCGAATAAATTATTCATTTAATTTGTTACACCCTAAAATTTTTAAGCCAAAACAAGGAGGTATTGTCGAGAAATAACAAAAGCTATCGAATGCTAAAGAATAAAGCTATTGAACGACAAGGTCTAAAGCCATCGAAGGTTAAGGTGGCAAGCTATCGAGGATTAAAGAATAAGCAATGAAGGTCAAAGTAGCAAGCTATCGAAGGTCGTGACGGCAGGCTATTGAAAGGCAAGGTCGAAAGCTATTATAGGCTAAGAGGAAGCTACCACATGTTGAAAAAACTGTCGAATAACAAGGAGCTATCTCATGTTAGAATAACTATCGAACAACAACGAAGTTACCGCATGTTAAAAGAACTATTGAACAACAAGTACAAAGCCACCGAAAGACGAAGGAGTAGAGCTGTCGAAAGATAAAGGCAAAGCTTTCGCTTGCCAAAGGATAGAGCTATCACGTATTGGACTAAGAAGCTATTGCATGTTGAAGAAATAGAGCTATCGCATGACAAGATGTAAAGCTATCACATATCGATGTAAAGCTATCGAGGCATAAAGATATCATATGTGTAGGAATAGTGCTATCAAGTGGAAGAAATACTAATATCGAACATCTAAAAATAAGCACAAGATGTGGATCCAGCCCATTTGATAGTGGGTAAATTGGGTTAATTTTGAAAAACATATCCCTATTTGGATCATAGTGGGTCTATGAAGTTTAAGGGTTTTACATGGTCCAATCAAGTTAATTTAAATAAAATCAAATTCTATTTAGTTTTCTTTATTTTTTTAATTAACGTATATTAATTAATTAATGTTTGTATAAATTAGAGTGTATAAATATATACTCTTGTGTATATAATGCGCACAAACAGTATAACAATGTGTACATAATTAATGTGTGTGCTTGTGTATATTGAATTTACATCCACAACGCACACATTCGTCATTTATATGTACATTGGTTGTCTTGAAGTATTGATTAAAGGTACATGTGTATTTGCAAAAAAAATTGAAATTTATTTACATATTACACAAAATAAACTTTTAATATATCTAAATAGATTTTAACCAAGTCAATAAAATTTGAATTTAAATTTAATACCATAAATATCTAATTTTGAGTCAAAAATATTTTAAAATTCAAATCTAGATCTATAAAATCAACAAAAAAATCTTTAAATTATTTAAAATAAATATATTTATATTTTATTAAATTATCTTTATCGTCGAAAATAATTGTTTTAGATACATAAACTATTTAAAATTTCATAAAGGAATTAATACATGTATTTTATAACAAAATAAATATTAAAATAATATGTATATAGTTATTTATTTTTGGCCATGTTTAGAATTATTTTTAAATCCGAAACTATTTAGTTTTTATTTCAATAGATTAAATATATCTATATACCTACGCATATATTATTAATATAAATAATGCTTAAATATTAATTATATATAACCCACCAAGACCGGAGAAGCAACTGGATCGATTCCTAACAAACGAATGGAAACTGGGGAAGCAAAAGGCAACATAATTATATTATAATAAAGTTATGGTAGGTAAGATATATATTTTAAAGCCAAAACAAAATCATTTTGTTAACGCTAAAATTGCTGAACGCTAACACCCGGTGTGAGTTTTTGACAGAGTGAAAGCACCACCCGTTTGCACGGGAACTAAAGGTAAGCAGAAAATAGCAAAAACAGTAAAAAGACAACAGTTTTTATAGTGGTTCGGCTTAAAGTCAATCCTACATCCACTTTATCTCTTCTTTATTGCTGATTCGATTACAACTTTTACAATCAATCTTCAGCTACAATATAATCAAGACAAGTAACTAGAACTTTTGACGGTGAATTGTTCTTCGGATTCATGTTGAATGTGGTTGATCTCTTCTCTCGACCCTTTGAAGTGTTGTTGGATGTGAAGTGTTGTGGAGATTGAGAAAGTAGCAGAGCTTCGACGCCTCCAAGTCCTGAAAAGAAGTCCCCGTTTTGATATGGAGTAGGTGAGGTATTTATAGGGAAAATCAGGAGCAGGTTGGGTAGGTCGTAGGTCGTTGGCGACCTAAGGGATAGGTCGTAGGTCGTTTGGCGACCTAAGGGAGTCAAACTGGATAGGGTATAAGCTTCGAGCGACCTAGTGTGTGTAGTGGAAGAGCGACGACCTAAGGAGCAAAGGTACAGAGATTGGTAGGTCGTTAGCGACCTAAGGGAAGAGGTAGTGTATGGATTAGGTCGCGAGCGATCTAAAGAAAGAGGAGGCATTTGGCGACTAGGTCGTTAGGCTACTAGGTCGCGGATAGTTTTAGGTCGCGGAGAGTCTTAGGTCGCGGATAGTTTTAGGTCGCGGAGAGTCTTAGGTCGCGGATAGTTTTAGGTCGTTGATCGCTAGGTCGTAGGTCGAGTACGACCTAACAAGGACTTGCTCTGTTAAAGGCTAAACTGGCCAATCTTTGAGACGAACTATCTTTGGCTTCTCGGTCGATTTTCTTGGCATCACGGCCTTGCGAAAAAGGCGGGATAACACTTGCCCCCCAAAACATGCCTTGCGGTAGGAAGGTGTGTTTTGTAATGCCATAAGCCGGATGTTCATATCCTGTTGATGACCTGCAAAGGAACTGACAGTTTTATGTGGCCCCAAATGACGACCGTTCGGGATCGAGCTATTTGGGATAAAGTGCGACCGTCCACGGTCAAGCGCCTGACTTCAAATGGCGACCGTTCGTGATCGATCCATTTGTGGTGAAGTGCGACCGTGCGCGGTCAGGTGCCGTTCATGGTCAAGCGCTTTACTTCAAATGACGACCGTTAGGGATCGAGTCATTTGTGGTAAAGTGCGACCGTGCGCGGTCAAGTGGCGGAGCTCAGATGGCGACCGTTCGCGGTCAAGCGCCTTACTTCAAATGACGACCATTCAGGGTCGAGCCATTTACGGTAAAGTGCGACCGTGCGCGGTCAAGTGGCGGATCTCAAGTGACGATCATTGGCGATCGAGCCGCTTGAGGTGAAGTGCGGCCGTTCACGGTCAAGCGCCTAACTTCAAATGACGATCGTTCGGTATCGAGCCATTTGAGGTGAAGTGCGACCGTGCGCGGTCAAGGCTTATCTTCATATGTTGATTGTTCGGGATTTAGTCATGTGAGATGTAATACGACCGTTCATGGTCAAGCGCCTTACTTCAAATGACGATCGTTCAGGATCAAGCCATTTGTGGCAAAGTGCGACCGTGCCCGGTCAGGGGCGGACCCTCAAATAATGATCGTTTGGGATCAAGTCATTCGAGGTGAAATGTAACCGCTCGTGGTCAAGCGCCTTACTTCAAATGACGATCGTTCGGGATCGAGCCATTCGAGGTAAAGTGCGACCGTTGGCGGTCAGGGGGTGGACCCCAAATGACGATCGTTCGGGATCGAGCCATCTGAGGTGAAATGTGATCGCTTGCGGTCAAGCGCCTTACTTCAAATGACGATCGTTCAGGATCGAGCCATTCGAGGTAAAGTGCGACCGTTGGCGGTCAGGGGGTGGACCCCAAATGACGACCGTTCGGGGTCGAGCCATTCGAGGCAAGTTTTTTCCATTTGAGGCGAGTTTTTTGCCGTTCGAGGCGAGTTTTTGCCGTTCGAGGAGAGTTTTCTTGACCTCAAATGATGACCGTTCGGGATCGAGCCATTCGAGGTGAGGTGAGCTGATGTGTGCCCGGGAGGGCATTTGAGGTGAGGAGATGTGTGCCCGGGAGGGCTTAATGTTGGAGGGACCTAGCGTTACCGATGCCAGATTCACGTTCGGGTGAGTTCCTGGATTATTGGTTATGGTGGTTCAACACCATCTCAGAGCATGCTTGGGGACCGTTCGTGATCCCGTACATGTGTAAGCGGCTTAGCTGTTTTGGAATCACAAGTAGCATTCCTTTACTGAAAATGAGTTTTTAGTAGATATGACAAACAGAATCAAGTCCAAACATGAAAATAGAAAAACAGAAACAAAACAAGGACGTCCAAGTGCAAACACCTACACTGCTACGATTAAGAGTCGTTTCAGAGCATGCCTGAGGATCTTTCGTGATCCTATACATGTGTAAAAAGACTTAATCGTGTTGGTGTGGGGTTTGCTACTTATTCGTCATTATCCCAATTATTCAATGACAAGTTGACGTCTCGATCCCGATACATCGCCAGCAGGTGCAGGTGGTGGCGGTTCCCGTTCCACAGCTGTCACTCCCCTTTTCACATATTTCGATAGTAGGCCATTGCGGACATGCCCTTCAATTTCATCCTTCAAGTGTCTACAATCATTTGTACCATGACCATTCATCTCATGGAATAAGCAGTACTTGTCTGATTTTCTTTCACTGCTGGCCGGATCCCTCCTTATTGGCTTGCGATAAGAAATCTGTCCTTTAGTATCTTGGTAAATTCGTTCCAAACTTTCGTTTAATTCCGCATAAGTGGTGAAACGCGGCTCCCTCCGTGCTCGCTTTGACCTATCATCATCATCTTCAGCCTTTCGTTTTTCTTTATCTTTGCCAAGATCCTTTTCAAGAGGTTTTATGCCCTTGAGTGCATAAATTTCTATTCCTTCTCCTTCTTCTCTTTCAGCTTTTGCATCTTCTAATCGTAAGAACCCTTCGGCCTCATGGAAAAATTCTCCTAAATCCATAGGGGGATCTCTGGTCAATGAATTCTTGAACTCGGTGCCGTCAGCTATGCCCGACACTGCTGCCATTAGAACCATGGATGGATCTGGACGATCCACTGACGCCGCAACTGTGTTGAATCGCGTCAAAAAGCTTCTCAAAGATTCTCCAGTTCTTTGCTTTAGTGCTGTCAAACTCATAACATTCTTGGGCCTCGAGATATGGACCCTGAATTACCTCATAAACCTTTCTGTCAAATCATTCCATGTCCCGATAGATCTACTCTCCAGCTGTCTGAACCATAATGCCACAATATCTGTCAAATACAATGGAAAGCACCGGGCCATAACTTCCTCTGATGCCCCCAGTACTTCCATATGCCTCATATATTTTGTTAGATGAACCGTAGGGTCTGTCCTTCCATTATACATATCTAACGATGGTAGCTTAAAGTCTGGTGGGTTCTTAGCTCGCCTGATTGTCGTGGTAAAAGGACTCCTATTCACATCTTCCAAGTCCTTGTTTACCAAACTGCCTCTCATAGCCTTCTTGACCATTTCCACCAATCTGTCATTGTCTCCTAGTTGTAGTCCTCGCCCATTTCTTTCGTCTTGCCCCCCGAGTTCACGAGGGGATGGTGGAATCTATTCTTCATGCTGGGTTCCTGTTCCTCTTTGATTCTGTGTTCCAAGTTGTCCAATCTGATGAAACAAATTCTAGATTAACTCCTCTTGCCTTTTCATCATTGCCTCCATCTCGTCCCTGGTAACAAAGGCTGAAGTTTGGTTTGCTCTTGAGGAAGCCTCTTGACTCCCTTCGTGCTGACTACTCTCTGGTCTTAGCCTTTTACTCGATCGCCTTGCCATAACTTTCCAGACCCAAACCTCCAAATTCTCTGAAATCACCCTTAGTTGACAAAATTCTTGATTTCGTTTCTCAGTGAAAGCACCAAAATGTTAACGCTAAAATTGGTGAAGGTTAACACCCGGTGTGAGTTTTTGACAAAGTGAAAGCATCACCCATTTGCACGGGAACTAAAGGTAAGCAGAAAATAGCAAAAACAGTAAAAAGACAACAGTTTTTATAGTGGTTCGGCTTAAAGTCAAGCCTACATCCACTTTATCTCTTCTTTATTGCTGATTCGATTACAACTTTTACAACTTTTACAATCAATCTTCGGCTACAATATAATCAAGACAAGTAACTAGAACTTTTGACGGTGAATTGTTCTTCGGATTCATGTTGAATGTGGTTGATCTCTTCTCTCGATCCTTTGAAGTGTTGTTGGATGTGAAGTGTTGTGGAGATTGAGAAAGTAGCAGAGCTTCGACGCCTCCAAGTCCCGAAAAGAAGTCCCCGTTTTGATATGGAGTAGGTGAGGTATTTATAGGGAAAATATGGAGCAGGCTGGGTAGGTCGTAGGTCGTTGGCGACCTAAGGGATAGGTCGTAGGTTGTTTGGCGACCTAAGGGAGTCAATCTGGATAGGGTATAAGCTTCGAGCGACCTAGTGTGTGTAGTGGAAGAGCGGCGACCTAAGGAGCAAAGGTATAGGGATTGGTAGGTCGTTAGCGACCTAAGGGAAGAGGTAGTGTATGGATTATGTCGCGAGCGATCTAAAGAAAGAGGAGGCATTTGGCGACTAGGTGGTTAGGCTACTAGGTCGCGGATAGTCTTAGGTCGCGGATAGTTTTAGGTCGCAGATAGTTTTAGGTCGCGGATAGTTTTAGGTCGTTGATCGCTAGGTCGTAGGTCGAGTACGACCTAACAAGGACTTGCTCTGTTGAAGGCTAAACTGGCCAATCTTTGAGACGAACTATCTTTGGCTTCTCGGTCGATTTTCTTGGCATCACGGCTTTGCGAAAAAGGCGGGATAACACATTTTATATTTTAATTTATAACATAATAGACATATGATTTGAATAGTAAATAACAACTTAAAGTATGATTAATTTTAATATCTAAAAATGATAAAATAAAAATATTAATAGTCAAAGTGAATTTTTTTTAATTGATCTCGGCGATGAATCAAAAGAACAATATATATTAATCAACCTAAATATTTTAGTGTAATTTAAAACTAGATAGAGATAACAAATGCATAAAAAATATCGTTCTTGATAGAGTTAGGGGTATGCCTTAGGGGCAATTCTATAATTTACTGTAAATTATTAACTCTGTAATAGATCTCGTTTGAAATAAAAGGTATTTTTCTTTCTATTGTATACTTAATATAATATGCTATATTAATTATTTATTTAATTAAAAGTAATTTAATAAAAAAATCCATAAATGATCTGTTTGGCGATAGTAGTTACAATAAGTTGTAATGATGAGCAATTTATCATAAAATAATAAACATATCATTTTAAATACTCCTTGACGTAACACTCTCTAAATGTTGGCAGTGTATTACTCATGGCTGCAGGGGGCACCAAGTGGTTACGTACCGATAGTTATTGGATAGCTATGGAATGACTCACTCAATAGTTTTCTTTCGGTTAATAAAACTATGGTCAAACAGAAAATATCAAGTGATAATATTATACAGTTCTCTTGACATGAGAATAATGTTGAACTTCAATGTGGAGAGTCAATTTGATTATAGTTAAATCATGGCACGACATCCATCGAATGACAATATTTGAGTCGAGTTAAAGCATAGGAAGCTAAACACTATTCAATAAAGAATTTGTCTCCACGGTTATCAAGGTTAGCATCACGATCAACTAAAATCAACTCAACGTCAAAGTCTCTGGGAAGAGCATTTCGGTTAATAATAATTGTTATTAATGTTTCAAGGACTTTGTGTTTGGACATACGAGTTAAATGTGAACGATATTGGAATTTGACCAATACTAAAATTCCATAAGACCTAATATGATATGGTTTTAACGAAGAGAACCGGTGTAAATAATTGTCATTGCCGAGGACCGCTTAAAATAAGAAAATTGGATTTTACCAAAACTATGTAAGCGATAAATTTGACCAAACTATCACTCCACTTGCTAAGTTGACGTTTGAACACTAATATTTGAATCGTCCTATATTAATCGTTGACCGAATTTATACTTAAGAGTCGCACAACCGCAATGTTGAATACTCCGACTACCACCTAATTTAATTTAATTGTAATTGTAATAAATTAAATGAAAGTACTTAATATTTAAGTCATTAGCATCTCTACTTGGATGGGATAGAATGGCAAATTCTACAAATACTTCATATATAGCATCTGCAATAATTCAAATAATCAATTTGTGCCTGAAACACTGCCTGAAACTAGAGAGGTTAGACAACATATTAACCTAATTGTACTTTCATTATCTATGCCAACCGATTATGGAGGAATAAATGGAGTGCAAATTTTTTTACTTCTCTCATGCTTTGAACAAAATTCATACTAAACACCCACTAATAGACCAGTACCAAATATTTGGCGTGAATTTAATACAAAGAAAAGGTCCATATGTGCATACAAAGCAATTAATAAGGCAGGAAATTATTGTCAAGGACAAAATTTCTCGGTATTTTAGCCTCAAGGACAGACCTTCATTATTTTAGCCTGGAGGACAACTTTCTTTAGGTATCAGTTTTTAAGTTTTTAGGTATCAGTTTGTAGTTATCGGTAGCAGTTTTTAGGTATCAGTTTTTAGTTCGGTAGCAGTTTTGGAAAAATGTTTGTCCTTATGAATAATTTTGAAAGAATGTTTGTCCTTATGAAAAAAATTTAGGAGAATGTTTGTCCTTGTCGGTAAAATATTGAGGTCGTGTCCTTAAGACTAAAAATATACAAATTTTTGTCCTTTTAAATTAGTTTCCCCTTAATAAGGGACTACCTACGATGAATTGACAACAAATTGGGATACAAAGTCAAATAGGATGTGTATTATACAAAAAAGAAGAAGAAACTCATAAACATTTATTCTTTCGATGTGATTTTAACAGATACCTTCTTTCTTACATTCAACTAAAATTACGCCTCAGTCAAATCGGCTTAGGTGATTTTGCGGATGAAACTCAGAAATTTAACACATGCTTTAAACAAAAAAACCTCAACCCAAGCAATGGCATTTATTTCTATAGTCATGTTGTTTACTATATGGTTGAAGAGGAAAAGATGGATCTTTGTGAAGAAGAGGAGCTTAAGATTGCAAAGAGCGAAGCTGATAGAAGAGGAAATGATTTGTTTGGTGGTGAGAACGTCTAAAAGGGGACAATACAATGATGAAGAGAAAGAATTGTTGAGGAGATGAGGGGAGGAGCTGAATGATAATGATTGATGACTACACATTTGGGTTTACACTTATTTCTGTATTGGCTGGATCGGGCGGGCTTAATGGTGGAGTGGTTAAGTTTTTAAATTTGATTTGTATATATGCGTATTGGTGTAGACTGTAGAGGTTGTGTGCTATATTGTATTTATTATTGGGTATTGCACTCTTTTTTCTTACAACTCTGAAAAGGTTTCTTAAAGAAGGCAAGTTCAGTAAAATTAACAATTTTAAATTAAGTTTATTTATTTATTTGGAAAGCCAAATCAATTTATATTTGAATTCTAAAATTATGAAATATCTCACACCTTTTGAATTTGATACAAATGTATAATCAAATTAAATGATTTTTAAAATTTGCATACTTGTAAAATAACTAGTTAAGTGAACATGCTAGCATCTTTATATGTTTGGATGTCATTACTATCAATGTTTTACTTACTTTAAGATTGTAGAAAATAAATATGTAAAGACAATTGTGTAATGAAAATTTTATTTAACTACTATGTTTACTTAATGTTATCGGAAAAAACCAATTTTATTTTATCGCTTGAAAATTATTTTGATTGTGATTGCAACATTATCGATGCTCATTTATGAATCTCGAAAAGGGAGACGTGCTTAAAATCATGAGGAAGCAACAATTTCATAACGGAAGAATGCTATGAAAATTGAAATAAAGGAATTTTGTAAAGAGTATTTTCACAGATCGACTCTTTTTTATCATTACATCATCTATGTACACAATCTGTATCTATGAGTACATTGCATCACATATACATAAACACATATGAAAATAGATAGAAGAATCAAAAAACAATCAAAACTCATATATGGAACAAAAATTGTTATCATGAGCATGATTAGTAATCGAAAGAACATATATGTTTTCCTCAAAGAGCATAGACAAATAGTGGTGAGATGGAAATAATGAAAAACTATTATAAAAATCAAAAGATACGAAATCCAAGTTCTTTTTTTTCTAATAAAAGAGTGGTCCTCTCTGAGGAAAGCACTCATGATATGAAGTCCAAGTTCCTAAGAGTACTGTATTAGGTTTATTATTCCACAACCATTCACAAGCTAATATGTTACTTTATGGCTTATAAATAGTGTGCTTAACAATATAAACTTCTAATTTTGCATCATCGGTATACTAAGGTAGAAGATAAGCTCATGAAAAGCTAGCATTAGCAGAGCCGCCAGCCCCCTCAAATCCACACAACCCGCCTCCAATACTCCATGCCCTAAATTTTCCTATTCCTAACCGAAATTAATCTCCCTTATTAGATGTAGAAGATTCACCATAGTACAATCTAAATGCAAACTAAAATCAATCAGATCCAGACACAGCTCTAACAGTAATGTTAATAAAAATGGATATTATCAGCCAGATCCACGTTTTCTCATGTCATACTCGCCTGCAGCACAACTACCAGCCTAGTTTCAACCCTAGCACAGACGATGCAGGATGAGAAAAAAAACTCAAGACCCACCCAAAATGAGATCTTGAAAATAGGTGATAAAGGGTAAGAAAATTCCTTTCTCCTACCCCCTTAAATTTTACAGACCCAAGAATTACAATAGGCTAAAACGTGCTAAAATGATTTTAGAAACTTCTTATGCAACAAAAAACAATGAGAAAACTTCATAATAATTTATGTGGTTGGGTCAAAACCTTATTACCCATATTTCAAAGCATATATTGAAAGAGTATGAAAACCCAAAGAGGATTTCTGGATTTTATGTCAATAAATTTGATAATAAATTAGACTATGACAAAACCCTTGAGGGAGGTTCGTACTTCTACGATCGTAGACTTATGATGATGAAAAGGTGGGTTTCAGTTTTAAATTTAAGCAAAGAGTTTCTTCAAAACAATTCGAGTGTGAGTTAGATTTCCAAGTCTAAACCTTGAATTTTGATCGAAAGAATATATTAGTGGAATTGCTTCAAGTATCAGATGTACTGATTAAAACGGATTCTTTTACAGAGGGGTTAATGAAAATCTCATTTGCTAGATTTCTCATAGAAATTAACTGTGATTTGGATTTCCCAGCTAAAGTAGCGATTTTAAATGGAGACGATCACTTACATTTGTAATAGTAATAACCAATCATTTGCCAAAATTATGGATGTTTTGGACACTCCCAAATATTTGATTTACAAAATTAATTCTGATTTGAATGTAGAAACACAGACGGTTTAGTTGAGCAATGATAATAATAACATGAGTCACAAATTAGATGAACACGTTCACAATTACAATTCAAAGGTTCACAGTCCCAATTATACAGTTTATAATCCACGTCCCTCAAATATGGTACATGAAACAAATTCTGCTCTTAACCAAATCGAAACAGAACAATTACAAGGTATCGGAAGTTTAAACATTCAACACGATCCAAGGGGAGAAATCTCACAACCAGTTGAGGCTTTGGGCACAATCCAGAGTACCGCAACTTCTACAGCTGCAGTGAACAACACAAATTTTCAAGGGGAAGAAGCTGGAACTGCCATGGCCAAAGAAGATGAAAAAACACCCATTTTGACTCCTGAATAGAAAACTGGGCAGTCCAATTCAAATACAAAACCCGTGCCAACAGACACAGTTCCAACTAGAAGTAAAAACACTAGGAAACTCGGAAGCTAGGACAATGTTCCAATTTAAAGCATCTGTAAATAAAGATGTTATTAACAATCCTTTCTACCATCAATATGCAGCCCACCTAGAATGTGGTTGGAATTGGGTTGTAATCTTTGTATTCCAAAGAGAAAACATAAGATAATAAGATTAAAGTGGGAGTAGGCTAAAGTATTTACACTAGAAAAAGTGCTCGCATGTCTTCTTTTTTTTCATATATTGCTTGCTAGATTAGGAAATTAATAGACTTTGACCTGTTGTGTCAATTTTTGGCGCAACATACCGAATCCTAAATCTTTTGATCTATGCAAACAACTTGTTGATTTTTTCCAAGGCAAATATATCAAGTGTTGAATCAGTTAAACATGGTTTTGCTGAATTGGAAATGTTTGCGAACTTAACAGTCAATAACAGGAAGACTAAATTGTTCATTGGAAAAGGAGTGTCGGACAAGAATACTTTACTCCAACTGATGGGATTCAACACGCAAATTTTCCTATCAATTGTCTGGGCCCTACTCTTTCAACAAATAAATTGAAATCCACTGATTTTTATTAGACAGAATAAACATTAAATTAGATTCTTGAAGCAGCAAATTTGTAGCCACTAGTGGTAGACAAGAGCTAATAAAAACAGACATATATCAAATTACTCGATATTGGATGCAAATTAGTCAAATGCCCAAATCAATTGTGCAGAAAATTGAACCGATGTATGCAAATTTCTTATGGCAAGGCAAGGCAAGCGTTGTAAAGTCAATTGGTCAACAGTAGATAAGCCAAAAGAAGAAGGGGGGGGCTAGGCCTGAGGAGTTTAGAGGATCTAGAAAAAACTTATGCCATCAAAGTAGCTCCTATATGCCCTTAAAGCAAAACACTCTTTGGGCAAGGTGGATGGGTAGAAGGTATCGCAAAAATAAGAATTTCTTGATTTTAAACCTAGACAGCAATGCATCCTATGCTTGGAAATTATTAATGAAAACAAGGGCTACTAGCAAACGTCTCTTCACTAGAGAAATAGCTAATGGGAGAAGCACCAGCGTTTGGTATGACCCTCGAATTAAGGGGCAATCGAAGACTGATATTCTGTGTTGGTCATGCATGGCTTTATTCAATGCACAGTTGCACACAGTCAAACAGTAAGCAGCATAATAAACAATGGTGAGTGGGGAACAAAAGCAATGGAGTAGTATTATAATATGGAATAAGTGACGCTCCCTAAAAAATGTCGATTACTGCATATTTTTGATAAACAGACTGCCTGCCAATAAAGGGAAGAGCAAATCAATGGTACAATACAAGTGATGCTGCTTATAATTTATGCAATCAACGGAAGGAAGATTGTCGGCGTCTATTTTTCAACTGTCAATACTCATCATACATTTGGGACAGAATTAAAACATGGTAAGATATTCATGACGGTCAGAACAACAACGGTGACTTCAACAACCAATTCTTGAACAAACAATAAATAGCATCCAAGATAGAAATTTAAGAGCAGATCTGAAGGATATCAGGATACCAACAACCATTTGGCACATACCGCATGAATGAAACCAAAGACAATTTCAATCAATTTCCATACGTGCAACTATGAGATATAAGCTTATACTTGTGGATTCTCGTAGCTTGCAGTCAAAATCATCTTGCATGAAGCAGTTGGACCATAGTGGTTGTTGTTTGTTAGAGAAACTTGACTTGGTGCTAAACAGCAGATCTACCGTACGACATGTAGATCTGGGGTAGGTAGTGGTCCTTGAGTTGTTGGAGGATGTCAGAGCTGAGCGAAGAGTAGTGGACCTGTGGTTGAAGCCCACAAAGAGGAAAGTATGTGGCCGGCATCAAAGCATTTTCTCGATTTAGGGTTATGAATGAACTATTCGGTGGAATAATTGCTTATGGACTCTTCATTTAATAATCAGAACGCGTGTTTTTTCATTCTAAATTTGTTTTTATCTGTCGAGAATTGACTATAGGGGCTCGGCTCGTAGGAGAGTTAAGTTTTGCCTGTGTGTTTGTTTTAAGTTTCATGAATGGTCCTTGTTTAGGATCCCCTAAAATTTATATTCAACAAAGTGCCCAAGAAAAATGCCAAGGACGTCGCTGCATGCGCGAGTATCCTGTCACTTGCGCAACCATTGACTGATATTTAAATACGAAATAATTTTCTAGAAAAATGAAAAAAAAAAAAAACTTTGTTTAAACGTCTATGTTCATCCCTCTTTTGGATTTTCAAACAACAAGTTCACTAACTCATTTTAGCAATTATAAAGAAAGAAGGAAAATCACCTAAATTAGTTGATAATGTTTGTTGAAACGTAAACGTGATGGAATATGTCTACCGATCAACCTCTCCAAATCGATGAAGATTATGTAGCACTAAAATAGATTTCTGAACCTTTGTGTCAATGATTGTAGCTTAAGTGGTTAGAGTTATGATTGGTTAAAGGTATGATGCTTTAGACAAAAGTTCTAGATGTCTTATGTTCAAGCCCACGAGACATCATAATGAATACTCTGCTTGAATAAAGTACCACTTTTGTTATAAAAAAAAAATTCTGAATCTTTGAAGATATCAGAATTGTAACAACCCCTCATCTACGATGCTCTGATTTACAAAATGATGTGGATATCGCATGCCTCGTAAACAGAGATCTTTTTGAGGTAAAATATATAAAACACAACATAGATCTATCTACAATATTCTATATTTTCTTAAACTCGCAGTGTAAGGAATAAAATATAATAATCAATAATACCATCACAAACAAATAAAACAATATAATATCAAATAAATTCCAACTACAACATCTTTTTATACTAGGAAGAGAAACAAGCCTAATATCTGGGATAAAATAGTAGATAGCTAATAGAAAAACGTGCGTCACAGTTGTACCATTATGCTTCCAAGTCACCACATGCCATATCTATCAATCTATCAGAGTATAACTAAAAAGAAGAAAATGATAGAGGCGGTCAGACATACGTCTAGTGAGTGAAACACTTCATATAAGTGTATAATACTAAAAAGCTAGTAAAACAACACTTATGCTCGAAAATCGTACCTTAACCTGCGTCACCTGCATCCAACAAGTCAGCTAAACAAAATATAACACTATAGTGACATCACACACTAAGTTCTCACTAAAATATAACCTATATCTAATCATATGCACTCGATTGAACCCAAAGTCCCAACTCGCATACCAAACACCGACTACTACACTATTGAGCTCAAAGTCCCAAATTATTACCGCCGAAAACGTATGTGACTTGCTATTGAGGAACTATATGTCTCGGTCCACTATCGTCAAATCGTAAGCGACTCGATACTTGGGAACTACATGTCCCAACCCACTATCGCCAAATCGTGAACGACTCGCTATCAAAGAACTCTACGTCTCAACCCGCTATCGTCAAATCGTAAGCGGCTCGCTACTGAGGAACGCAATGTGTCAGCCCACTATCACCAAATCATAAGCGACTCACTACTGAAGAACTACATGTCTCGGCCCACTATCATCGAGTCGTAAGCGACTCGCTATTGAGGAACAAGATGTCTCAGCCTACTATCGTCCAATCGTAAGCAACTCGCTATCGAGAAACGAAATATCTCAGCCCACTATCGTCATACCAAACAATGTATAATGAATCTACTAAACAATGCCACTTTTTAGAAGTGTCTCATAACATAGCAAAAAATATATCAAAACGTTCCACTTCTCACTACGATCACGATGCAACGAACCACGTGTGAATCAGAGCGTCGTAGATGGCGGGTTGTTACATATGGTATCAGAGCTTAGGTTAGGTGATTCCTACTTATTAGGGCGTATGAGAGAGTGTATTTGTAATATGTATATATATATATATATATATATATAATTTTTACGCCACACTCTATATATTTTGATTTATAGAGGTAGTTATTGGCTTATCCCTTATAGAAGTAAATAACTACAAGTCAAAATAAATGTTGACATTTAAATAGTTTGGGGTGGAAGGTAAACCATCACATTTATTTTAATTTACTTCATAGAGAATTGCTAAAAGAAGGTTTATATTTCAAGTAGCAATAGAGTAAATTATAGGACTAATTAAGGATGAATAAGGAGAAGAGTAGTACCTTTAAGTGCATAAAACATAATGTGATGTTGATAGTGTTTATTTATGAGTTTTGATTCATGACACAAGCTTCAGAGATCATACGACGAGAATACTATACGAAAGCGACAAAAAGGAGAATAACCATATATTGCACACTACAAAGGAGACAAGACAATAATATAGTATGAATATTTTACTTTGAGTCTTAGAATATTGTTAAAATCATTCCTCAAGTAGTCATATATACACACAAAATGATTTATACAAAAATAAGTGTACACTGTGCAAATAACAACAGGTTGGCCGACCGTCCAAAATCTTCGGTCGACCGACTTTGTGTCCAGTGCACATATATGCACCGTTTTAATTACATTTGTAAACTCAGCTGACCGACCCAGGGTTCTCGGTCTACCGACCAGAACACAACAGCTAGTTTTTTTGAAGAGGTGCAATTGTTCATGAAGAGGAATGTTCTTTAATCCAACAAATATGGACACAACTCTTGATTAGAACTCTTCATGAAAGATTGTAACTATTCTACAACTATATAAACATGTTCAATTCACTTCTACAATCACCGATTCTTGTTTATATTTCTGAAATCTAATCTCTATTCATTTCTGCAAATAAAAGCATTCATTCTTATTTAATATCACTAGAATCCTTAATTTAATTTATATACTTTGATTCTACGTGATTATCTTTCTTCTAAATCTTCACACACATATATACTCTTGAGGATTTGATTATAGGAAAGTTGTACTATCAAAAGACAATCAGTGTTATTCAGAACACATTCGTCAATAAACAATTTGTATTAAGTTGAAGTCCTCTTCGGCTGTTGAGGCGGAAAAATTCCTGTTCGGCTGCTCAGGTGTCGTATACCTATTCCTCCGGGTTAAGTGCTACACGTACTCTTTCATTTGGTATCAAAGCAAGGTCATCCTATAACCATCACAAAGTTATTTGATATTTATTTCTAGTAATATGGCAACCACACAAATTAACGATGTTAACACTAACACTAATTCTAGTTTCACAGAAGGTCAATCAACATCACGACCTCCACTTTTCAATGGTATAAATTACAATTATTGGTTAACTAGAATGAGAATCTATATGCAATCAAGTGGATTTGATATCTGGAATATTATACAAAGTGATGAAAGTGTATATGGATCGATAATATAGTTAAACTACGACTAGCAAGTGCGGAATTATAAATAATAGTAAATGGCAGTAATAAAAATGACACCAGGGATTTTTATACTGGTTCGAACTTCTCGTTCTACGTCCAGTCCCAGACTGCTTCTGGAATTTCTCGAATAACCCTCACTTAACCCGGAGGAACAGGTATTACACCGCCTGAGCAACCGAACAGGACTTTTCCGCCTAAGCAACCGAATAGGACTTTTCCGCCTAAGCAACCGAATAGGACTTCAAATATAATTTGGTAAATTGTTTCTTGACTTGTGTGTTCTTTGAATAACACGAATATAGTCAATGTAGTACACCCTTCCTATAATCTTCTTGATATGATGATTTGAATGTGCAAAGATAGGAAGTAGAGAGTTGAAAATCACTTGATATTATAACAATATAAGATCAGAATAGATAGAAAGAATTGGTTATTGAAATTGTGAATTTTCATCTCTATTTATAGTATTGAATAGTTTTAATTCAATAGTTGCAACTATTAGAAGGAGTGCAACTGTTGGTGAAGAAGATAACTCTTCAAAATTTGAATTTTCATGAAGAGATGCTTCAGTTCGTCAAGTTCAGATGTCTGAGAAAAAGTGACAGATGGCTAAGTAAGTTTAAACAGTCAAATAGGCAGAAGAAACAAATTTCTGTGAATTTAGACGTCTGTTCATTTAATTTAGACGTCTGTTTTTATGACAGACGTCTGTATTAAAGTGACAGACGTCTGTTTTTATGACATTGGCTAAATAAAAGTGACAGATGTCTGAATTTGTACTGATTTGTTCCTCTTCTTTATTTTAGTGATTCTGAACTTGAGAAACTTTTGAAAATACTTTTATGTCTATAAAAAGATATTTTATATTTGTAGAACATGTTTTCCAAAAATTATTTGTGTGTGTGTGTGTGTTATCATCATATTAGAGATTGTACAAAAATAACTAACCGGAAATAATAATCAATATACTTAAGAGCTTTGAGCTTTGTTTGTTGACGATATGATAATAGCTTTTCTTTGTAGATTCCTGTAAGAATATTTGTTATCATAGTATATAGTTTGAAATATATAGTTGTCACATTAAAATCGAAGAAGGCAGGTTCCAACAAGTGAGTACACAACTCCTACTGGAGAATACTCAACTTGGAGTAACACACAAAAACTAGATGCTACATCAAATGCTAAGGCTATGAATATTTTATTTTGTGCATTAGATAGAAATGAATTCAATAGAGTTAGCATGTGCACTTCCGGTTATGAAATTTGGAGAACTCTTAAAGTTTCGCATGAAGGTACGAACAAAGTTAAATTAAGCAAAATTTCTATGTTGAAACATCAATTTGAAAATTTTAAAATGAGGCCAAATGAATCTATAAATGACATGTACTCTAGATTTCAGGATATTTATCATGCTTTATTATCATTAGAACAAAAGTTTACTGATTTTGATGTTGTTACAAAAATCTTAAATTCTTTAACGGACGAATTGGAACGAAAAGTCCTAGCTATTGAAGAAGCAACTGATTTGTCAACATTAAAACCAGAAGAATTGATAGGTAATTTAATGTCCTACGAAGTAAATTTGCAGGCAAAACGAAATGGAGCACAAGAAAAGAAAATTGTGGCATTCCAAGCAGAAAAAGATGATTCCGACTCAGATAATGAAGATATGGCAATGATCGCCAAAAATTTCAAAAAGTTTTTGAAATTCAACAGAAACAAATTCAAGGGAAACAAAAATAATACCAACAAAAATTCCAATAGCAGCAAACCATCATCTTCAACAATGGAATGTTATGAATGTCATAAGAAAGGACACATGAAGAAGGATTGTCCAGATCGTAAAAAGAATAATTTCAAGAAGGACAAAACCAAACGAAAAGCTTTTTCAGTCACTTGGGACGACACTGACTCATCATCCTCATCAGAGAGTGAAAGTGATAATGAACAAGCAAATGTATGCTTCATGGCTTCGTCAGACGATGTAAGTGATTTTACTTTTGAAGATTTAATTGAAATAAATTCTGAATTAGTAAATTTAGCAAAGCAACTTAAAAAGAAAAATAAGGAGTTGCAAAGAAAGTTAGATAGAACAGTTTTAGAAGTAGATATGTTGAAAGATGAGAAGGTAATATTGGAAGAAGAACTTGAAATTTCTCAACAATCGAATTCTAACTTATCTTCTCAAATTACGTCAATATCTGAAGAACTAGAAATTCAGAAAAATAAAAATGATGTTTTACTTTTCGAAAATAATAGTTTAAACTCTAAGATTAAAGATTTAGAGTTAGAAAAATCTAGTCTTAAAATAAAATTTGATGATATTTCTAAAAATGTTTCTAATTTCAATAAAGGAAGAGAAAATCTTTCTAGTATACTAGAAAACTCTCAATTCTCTAACAATAAATCTGGACTAGGATTTAAGAAACAAAATAATTTTGCTAAAAGTAGGATTAATAATAAAATTAAGAAAGATATTAAGAAAACAGTTTATCCAAATACTCAAACCATCAAGATATGGATTCCAAAAACAAATAATGTTTTGATAAGGAATAAACATATCAAAATGTTTATGGAAACTATTCATAATAACAAGAATTATGTTTATAAAGGGAATTCTGAACCCGTATGGGTTTGGCTTCCTAAGATCTAACTCTTAGGACCCTAAAAAGATTGGGTACCAACTTTTTATAAACTTTTTACAGGTACCACATAAGAAGAGAGGAAAATGGATTTTAGATAGCGGTTGATCAAAACACATGACTGGAAACAAAGAAATGTTGTCAAACATTATATACTCAAATGGAGGAGCAGTCACCTTTGGAGATAACTCAAAATGATATATCATCGGCAAAGGCAATGTCAATAGCAATGGTACCTCTAATTTACCTCTCATTACTGATGTTTTATTAGTTAAAAATTTAAAACACAATTTATTAAGTATTAGTCAACTATGCGATAAAGGTTTTAATATAACTTTTTCAAAAAATAAATGTAATATTTTTGACAAAAATCATAACACTATTTTCGAAGGAAAAAGAGGTAAAAACATATATATCTTAAATATGAATGTTAATAATGATTCGAATTTGTGTCTAGTGGCTAAAGAAAACGATTCTTGTCTTTGGCACAAAAGATTTTGTCACATCAATTTTAATACTATCAACAAACTAGCTAAAAATAAATTAGTTAAAGGTTTACCCAATATAAAATTCGAAACTAACATATTTTGTGATGCATGTAAATTAGGAAAATTAACAAAATCTTCTTTTAAATCAAAGAAAGTAATATCTACAGAACAACCACTTGAACTTTTACACATGGATCTTTTTGGTCCAACTCAAGTGCAGTCTATTAATCATAATAGATATGTTTTTGTTATTGTAGATGATTTCTCTAGATATACTTGGATTTTCTTTTTGAAAAATAAAAGTGATACTTTTGATAATTTTAAAGTTTTTGTTAAAAGAATTCAAAATATTAAAAGTTTGAAAATTAAAAATATAAGAAGTGATCATGGAGGCAAATTTGAAAATGAAGCTTTTGAACAATTTTGTAACAAGAAAGGTATTAACCATAATTTTTCGTTTCCTAGAACACCACAACAAAATGGAGTTGTAGAAAGGAAAAATAGAACGTTACAAGAATGTGCAAGAACTATACTAAATGGAACCACTTTATCGAAACACTTTTGGGCAGAAGCTGTGGCTACTGCTTGTTATGTATTGAATCGTGTTTCTATTCGACCATTAACTAAGAATACTCCATATGAACTTCTAAATGGAAGAAAACCAAATATTTCATATCTTAAAGTTTTTGGTTCTAAATGTTTTATTTTAAATACTAAAGATCAGCTAGGCAAATTCGATCCAAAATCCGATGAAGGAATATTCGTTGGATATTCGAAACGAAGCAAGGCTTATCGAATTTATAATAAACGAACTCAAATTATTGAAGAAAGCTTACATGTTTCATTCGACGAAAATTTTAAAAATATAAATCCAATTGTTACTATTGATTCTGATGATGAAACTACACAGAATGAAAATAGTAATACAAATGAAAATTTTGATATTCATGAAACCAATACAAACGTTACTCCTAATATAATAAAATCTCCCCCTAGAATTTTAAGAGATCATCCTGTGCAAAATATAATTGGGGAAGTTAATACGAATGTTAAAACCAGACATCAACTAAATCAAGTTGGTCATGTAGCTTTTCTCTCTAACATAGAACCTAAGAATATAAAAGAAGCTTCAACTGATGACTACTGGATTCTTGCCATGCAAGAAGAACTAAATCAATTCGAACGAAACGAAGTTTGGGAACTCGTTCCTAGACCCAGTGATCAATCAGTCATCGGTACTAAATGGGTTTTCAAAAATAAAGCAGATGAACTAGGAAATATAACCAGGAATAAAGCTAGATTAGTTGCACAAGGATATAATCAAGAAGAAGGAATTGATTACGAAGAAACGTTTGCTCCGGTCGCCCGACTTGAAGCTATACGAATCTTATTAGCTTACGTGTGTTTTCATAATTTTAAACTGTATCAAATGGATGTTAACAGTGCATTTTTAAATGGATTCATAAAAGAAAATGTTTTTGTTGAACAACCACCTTTGTTTAATCATGAAAAATTTCCGGATCATGTTTATAAACTCAAAAAGGCGTTATACGGTTTAAAACAAGCACCACGTGCTTGGTATGATCGTCTTAAAGGCTATTTATCAGAATCTGGTTTTGAAATTGGTAAAGTAGATCAAACGCTTTTTATTAAGAAAACTAATAAAGATATTTTAATAATTCAAATATATGTTGATGATATCATTTTCGGCTCGACAAATGAAAAACTATGTCAGGAATTTTCAACTATAATAACAAATGAATTTGAAATGTCTCATATGGGAGAATTGTCATATTTTCTTGGATTACAAATTAAACAAATTGAAAATGGAATTTTTATTTATCAAGAAAAATATTGTTATAATTTAATTAAACGTTTCGGTCTGGAAAACACTGCTGCCGAACCAACTCCTATGAGCACAACGATTCATCTCGATAGAGATGAAGATGGCAAAAGTGTTGATCAGAAGCTATATCGTAGTATGATAGGTTCTTTACTTTATTTAACAACGAGTCGACCCGATATTATGATGAGTGTTTATTTATGTGCTCGATTTCAAGCAAATCCCAAAGAGTCACATATGAGAGCAGTTAAACGCATTATTCGTTATCTAACTAAAACCAAAGATTTCGGACTATTTTATCCGAAAGAATGTCCTTTCGAATTAGTTTCCTATAGCGATGCTGATTTTGGAGGAAGTCGGACGGATCGAAAAAGTACGAGCGGAACGTGTCATTTCATTGGACGTTCCTTAGTCTCTTGGTTTAGTAAGAAACAAAACTGTGTTTTTTATCAACGTGTGAAGCAGAATATATATCTGCTGCTTTGGCATGTGCACAAGTCATATATATGCAATAAACACTACAAGATTTTAATTGTCATCTTGAAAAATCAATAATTTATTGTGATAATACTAGTGCAATAAATCTTTCTAAAAATCTGGTCAATCACTCACGAACAAAACACATTGATATTCGTCATCACTTTCTTCGTGATTGTTTGGAAAAAGGATTAATAAATTTAGAATTTATCAACACTGAAAATCAAATTGCTGACATCTTTACTAAACCGCTAAATGAAAATATTTTTATAAAACTAAGACGTGATTTAGGTATAATGTCGTTTAAAGATTTATGAATAAAAATATGCAAAAATATCGAAAAACAAAAATTGTTTTATTTCTAACCAAAGCAGAACTCAAACTCATGACCTCTGACTTATTTGTTAGATGTTGTGTTATAGCCACTTGAGCTATGGGTGTTTCTTGTTTTAGTTCTCTTTAAAAATTTGTTTTTATCTGTTTTGTTTTCAGAAAAAATATATTTAGCTCTTGAAATATAAATCATACATATACAAACAAGTTTTTTCTTAAAAATCTGTGATTATAGTTAAAATT
This sequence comes from Allium fistulosum, assembly GCA_030737815.1. Classification (NCBI taxonomy): domain Eukaryota; kingdom Viridiplantae; phylum Streptophyta; class Magnoliopsida; order Asparagales; family Amaryllidaceae; genus Allium; species Allium fistulosum. Next base: position 821,219,965 of record CM060908.1, on the reverse strand, counting down.
TGTTTCAAACCACTAATTTTTCAAAAAATGGATGATTATATATATGTACTATGCTTATTGTTTAGAACATATACTACAAAAAAATTTACAAAACAAAACTTGAAAAATGTCTTCAAACAATGATTACTATAACTCTGAAAATTCTCATCTATCATACACATCTCCGGACGACGATTGTTCTGATCGCATCCCCGAAAATGGCCCCTATCCTACCTTTCCCATGCCTAAACGTGTTCTCGACTTCTCCTCTCTAGATAAAGACCCCGACACGGGTGGAAACCATGGGAAGACTCCCATACAGGCTATACACCTGAAAAGAAAAAAGGGAAGAATACGATGGTAATATCTCCAACCACCAAACAAAAAATTGATGAAATACATCACTACCAACGACAACAAATGGATATGCAACGGGAACTCTACTATGAACAAAAAGTCACGGCAAGACGATTAAGTTTTCTAGAAAAGATTGCCATGAAAATTTGTTCATCAAAGAAGGATGATGTTGCTGAACCTTCTTATAGACCCTCATCATCGTCAAATCCTGTTCAAACACCAATAACTCCAAGATGGTCACCGATAGAAAATGTTCCATCTCCAAACTCATGGGAACGAAGATTGTAAAACGGTGGCTAAGCATGTTGTATATATATATATATATATGTATGTATGTATGTTGTTGGTATTACAAATAAGATGCATAGTACATTGATAATAAAATATATTTCTATATTTGTATCATAAATAAAACTGCAAAAATGTACTTCTAACAGGGTCGGTCGACCGAACCCCCTGAGTCGGTCAGCCGAACCCTTCCCGAGAATTTCAAACAAAAATTTCCAACAGGGTCGGTATACCGAATATCTGAGTCGTTCAGCCGAACCCTTCCCGAGAGTTTTAACACCCTTCAGATTAGCAGCTCGGTCAGCCGACCCAGTCATTCGGTCGACCGAACGTATAAAACTGCTACTTCTATTTTCTTTTTAAACAGCCCATCCATTCATTTTTCAACTTACCTATTCACTCTCACTTTCCCAATTACAGTTTTTAACCTAGCCCCCATTAAAACTTCTCAAATCTTTAATCTTTTCTTCCAAAAACAAATGGCTCCCAAGAAGAAATCAAAGACAACCGGTGGCTCTTCTTCATCTACTCCAGTAGATACACAAATTGCTTCATGGCTAGTTAATGATATAGCTCTTCAAAGATGGATACAACTTCAAGATGCCAAAATCTTTGAAGAATCATTTGTAAGTTATCCTGATTTTGCCTCCTACGGTATTGAAAATGCCGCCCTTGAAAGTGGTATTGATACATTTCTTGACCATAGGAATAATAACTTGAAAATTAATCATATAATGGTCAAGTTATTTCTAGCAAACCTCAACCTTGTAAATCCACCGAGAAACACTGAAAATTGTATTTGGACATCGGTTTGTGGCACTTCGATTTTCCTTTCCATTGATCGAATTAACCACATTTTGGATGCTAGACCGGGTGGTATCTCATTACACGATGTAGATTGTAATATATCAACTCGTGACCAAATACGTCATCTATTTTTCGAAGATGATGCACCGGATTTTAGACTAACATCATCGCTTAGACCAAAAGCTCGACTCCTTCATCGATTCATGATGAAATCCTTAGTTCCTAGAGGTGGTTCATATCATCTCGTATATCCTGAAAATTTTAAAGCATTGTATGCTATTTGTAGGAAAATACGAGTTAATTGGTCACAACTTCTTATGGATGAATTTCTCACTTTTAACCAAGGAAAGATGCTCCATATTTATTATGGAGAATACATAATGAGATTGATAAATAGTTTCGTCATCAATGCTCCAGAATCTGAAACCTCCAAAGTCCATATGTTTGATTCACGGACCATAAAGTTAATGAAATTACCTGATGTTCCACCTCGATTTATCAAATTTGAGCAATGGAGTAATACTCTGAAAGAACAACTGCGTCGTAGCTATTCTACACCTCAACCATCTACTCATGCTACGGAACGTATAACCCGCCAATCCTCAATTCAACGACCAACTCCCGGAATGAGTATGGAAGCGGCCATTGACATTTTGGCACAAAATCAAATAGCCTTGGATAGATGGCTACGAAAAATTGATGGTCGTTTCAAGAAGATCAAGGGCTTCTTCGTAAATTTATGGGATGCCTTATCATGTACCTCCGAAGCCGGTGCCTCCTTTGTTACTCCCGGAAAAAGACCCGCACCGAATTTCTCTTGGTCTACTTCAGATAACACAAGTTCTGGTACATCCGGAACTCATGCTCCTCACACTCAAAGACGTGGTAAGGAACATGTTCCTCCGGAAGAAAATATTCGTCCAGAATTTTGGGATTCTGATGATGATGAGGAGTAATCATATTGTTTTACATTTTATTTTCAAGAATTTCCTTATGAACTATATGTTTCTTTTTATTAAATGTTGTGTATTAAGCAAACATCTTTAATTATTCCTATTTTTGTTTGAATATGTAATATTTAAAGATTCAATGATTCGCATATTACATCTAGTAAGTATTCCTTTTTGTCGATGGCAAAGGGGGAGAAATGTATGAAAGCTAACATATTTTTTGCAGAAAAGTCGCCATATATTCAGGGGGAGAATTATAATATAGATAAGTTCTACTTCGTCACATAAGTATTGCCATCAATCAAAAAGTGGGAGAATGTTGATTCATGAGTTTTGATTCATGACACAAGCTTCAGAGATCATACGACGAGAATATTATACGAAAGCGACAAAAAGGAGAATAACCATATATTGCACACTACAAAGGAGACAAGACTATAATATAGTATGAATATTTTACTTTGAGTCTTAGAATATTGTTAAAATCATTCCTCAAGTAGTCACATATACACACAAAATGATTTATACAAAAATAAGTGTACACTGTGCAAATAACAGCAGGTCGGCTGACCGTCCAGAATCTTCGGTCGACCGACTCTGTGTCCAGTGCACATATATGCACTGTTTTAATTACATTTGTAAACTCAGCTGACCGGCCCAGAGTTCTCGGTCTACCGACCAGAACACAACGGCTAGTTTTTCTGAAGAGGTGCAATTGTTCATGAAGAGGAATGTTCTTTAATCCAACAGATATGGACACAACTCTTGATTAGAACTCTTCATGAAAGATTGTAACTATTCTACAACTATATAAACATGTTCAATTCACTTCTACAATCACCGATTCTTGTTTATATTTCTGAAATCTAATCTCTATTCATTTCTGCAAATAAAAGCATTCATTCTTATTTAATATCACTAGAATCCTTGATTTAATTTATATACTTCGATTCTACGTGATTATCTTTCTTCTAAATCTTCACACACATATATACTCTTGAGGATTTGATTATAGGAAAGTTGTACTATCAAAAGACAATCAGTGTTATTCAAAACACATTCGTCAACAAACAATTTGTATTAAGTTGAAGTCCTCTTCGGCTGTTGAGGCAGAAAAATTCCTGTTCGGCTGCTCAGGTGTCGTATACCTATTCCTCCGGGTTAAGTGAGGGGTTTAGTTTAAATCCAGAGGGTATTCTGGGACTGGACGTAGAACGGGAAGTTCGAACCAGTATAAAAATTCCTGGTGTGCTTACTTTAATTTTTATTTTACTGTTATTACCAGTTTCCGCATTTATTTACCATATTACACGATCCTTAGTACTACACGTACTCTTTCAGATAGTGCATAATGAAGGTACTCAAGCATTTTCTTAGACTATATGACCTAGCTGTGCTTGTGTAAGTTATGATCAACTTCAATTAAAGTATTTAAATTAATTGAAATGTTTTTCCTAACAAGTTAGAAATATTGGGATTTGGGATTTTTGGAATATATATATATATAATAAAAAAGAAGCTGAAGATTGTTTAACGTTTCTAAAAATAATAACTCCTTGGTGTAAGTTTTAAACAAATGGGAAATGTAATAAGAAGTAATTTTACATAACTATTAATGAGATTTTTTTTATCTCATAACACCCAATTGATTACAGAGTAATAACGGAGCTAATTGCTTTTATAATTATGAATCAAAAAATTTAAGTCGTATTAAATTTGCCTTAAGGTAGCAACTATGTCGTTGTTTACTTACACAATTATAAAGAGACACTTCAACCGTGTGTCAAAATGCCTAGGTTAGCATAGATGCTAGATTTAACAAAGTAAGAACTAAATATAATCCACTAAATACAGAAAAAGATTAGTGCAAAAATCAAAGGACAAGAAATTTACGTGGTTCAGATTTCAGAGAATTTTACGTCCTCGGGTCAAATCTTTTATTATCTTTCTTCTTCCTCGTATATTGATTTTAAGAAAGAAAAAAGTTCAAGAATATAAGATTATTTTCAAAGAATTAATCAAAAGTTCATTTCTCTGCCACAGTACTTTTCCATTTATGGCATAAAATTCTCACGAGTACTGACGTCACTCCTTCACATTCTTCTCCCACCGTTCAATGTTGTCACGTGTCTTCCGTCTGATGATTGTTGTAATATGTACAGATTGTTGATGTGGTCATAGGCGGGAGAGAATGTTTTTGGCGGGGAGATTTGGATTTAGGCGGGATGATTTGAATTTGAAATTCTGTGTTCGGAATTGATGAATTAATTTGTTCGCGGTTGCTTTGGTGTCCCACGCAGCTCAAAGGAGTCATTGTCGTGCTTCATACGTGAATTGTTTGGGCATTGCTCTGATAAGCGATGACGACGTAGTTCATGGTTATTGTGATAGTGCGGTTTCACTTTGAGAAGGCACCGCGGTTTATCTTTTATTTTGGTCGTTGTGGTGCAATACATCTTCGAGGATGCGAGTGCGGTTCTATTTATGAATATTGCACGGTCTCTCTATTTTCACTCGTATTTGAGTATTCTTTGCGCCATATACATTTTGGTGACCTGCCTCTGCACTTATCATTTAGAAAAATAAGCGGATCATTAAATGTATCTACGTCAATAGTTCTAGTTTTTATTGTTTTCTTGCTTGTATCATTGCTTTTTATCGTGGCGCAGTCATATACGATGGGAGCTATTCAGCTTTGGTGTTACATTGTGATTTTATTATAAGGCGAAGATGGTTTTCCAAATGGCGACACAAGTTTTGGAGATTGTTCATGGCCTGAAATGATAACGCTGTCTAAAGGTGTGACGGTGTAGTGTTTGTCGAAGATAGTGGCACAGTCTAATATGCAGGCTACGTTGACCCTGGGAAGTTCGGAAGTCTACTTTGCTTTACTTCAGCGTAGTTCTTGTTTGCATTTTCATATGCTTTGTTAAAACGTTATAGTTATTTTAAATGCTTTGGGTATACACAGTATGTTTCATGGTAGACTTGTTGGAACTGGGCCAGCCCGCAGCGGTAGTGGTGGGTGTATTTCAATTTTTTTATCCTATTGGATCTTTATTGGGCCTATAAAGTCTAATTAATTTAGAACAATTCTAAATTTGTTTTAAATAAAATCATGTAATTTATTTAAATTTATTTATTTTGTAATGTAAAGTTAATTAAATGATTTAATTTATATATATACACGTATCATATACATACACATGTGTGTGCATGTGTAACATAATAATCCGTGAAGGGTATAACATACTCGTATATAGATGTTGAGATTTACATCGCAACAAACATATTAGCTCATTTCGTATGTATTGTATGTTGTCTAAATATGTGCATAAATCTATAATGCAAAGTATATTTATATATATACGTATACATATATTTAAAATATATTTTATAACTAAAAGTCTCAAAATTATATATATATATATATATAATTTAAAACATTTGTATAAATATATATAAATAATTAAATATATAAAATTATACATACATATATATATAATAATTAAAATTATATATATAAATAAGGTTAAATAAAATGTATATATATGAATAATTAATTACATTCAAATAATTCAAATATAAATATATATATTTTAAAATTATTTCCAGATCTAAATTAGCATAACAAACATAAAATAATAATTTTATCATTTTATCATTATTATATATATATATATAATAAATAGTTTCGATCATAATAATAAAATATATTAGTGATAAATATTAAAAAATCAAATTTTAAAATTTAGGATCGTAAAATACAAGTTAAATTTTTTTTCATGATTTTTTGAAATAAAATAATATTTTTAATAAATAAATGAAATGTTCAACTGAAGTAATTTAATTATTAAAAATATTAAAATTTAACAAAAAATTCTAAATAATTTTACATGGGTTACTGCATAGATGTAGTAATTTAAAAAAATAATAAAATCGAATTTTTATTGCAATAATTATTTTAGATATAATAAACAATTCAAATAATCAATAAAAGGTAATTTAAAATTAATTATATATATAAAAAAATTATTTTCGAATTTGATAATTCATATTATGTATAAAGGTGAAAGGAAAAATTCTAAGATGTTTATACAATATAAATATACATATATGTAATTATATGTTTAAAATATACATTAGTCTATATTTAAATTAATATATAAATATACATAAAATAATTAATAATGACAAAATTTAATTTTTTACAGCAAATTAGATTTGTTTATACATAAATTATAACACATAATAATATAACCATGCACATAACCAAACTAATTTGTGACAACTACATATATCTACGAAAATCTCACCTAACTACATATACAACATTAATATATATACAGATTTGGGATTAATCAATATTAAATCATAAAATATGATATGATTACTGTAATATTTAAATAAAATACAAATTGATGATGCCTTTGAGTCCGCTTGAATCAATGAATTCTCTTCTCTAGTTATGCTCCATCCGTCAGATTGCAAGTTTGGAATCGTCGACCTTTTCTATCAAATAGTGCTTTTACTTAACTTGAATTGATTTGATATTCTTAGAACTGGTATGGGGATTAATTTCAGCTAGAAAACTTTATAATTATGGCAGCCAAAAGTTGTTTTTGATTAAGGGTTTAGAGATCCATATATATAGCCTTGTACAAGAGAGATATTAGGACAATCCCATTACATATTCTCTCTTAATCTTAGTTTTAGCCACCTCCAATAACTTGTCAAAACTAGAATTTGCAGCCCTAATGATGGGCTTTAAACCCATTTAAGCCCAAGCCAAAATGTTATGCAATTAAATCTAATTTAATTGCTTATCGATATCATATATCGATTGGTACATTTATAACTATTATAAATATATAACAATTTTTATTTCTCAAACCATATTCAAGTTTTTATAATTAATATTTCATAAATATTAATTAATTTAATTTATTTATAACAATTATAAACTAATTAAATCATTCGGTCTTAAGGGAATTCATCATTTCAGTTGTGTAACTCTTGGGTGTAAATTTGGTCAGCAATTAACACCGAACTATTCGAATGTTAACGTTCGCACGTCACTTAGCGAGTGGTGTGATAATATGGCCAAATTTACCGCTTATTCACTTTCAGTAAAATCTTATTTAGTTTAATAAGCATTACCCGTTAGTGACATTTATATACACCAATTCTCTTCGTCAAAAACTGTATCACTTTGAATTTATGGAATTTGGTAATGGTCAAAATTCCAATATTGTCCATATTCAACTCTATAGGCCAAACACAAAATCTTTGGTTCAATAATAACAATTATTATTAACCATACTACTCTAGCCAAAGATTTTGACTTTGGGTTGACTTGAGTTGACCATGATGCTAACCTCATATAATTGAAGTGACGAATCCTCTCTTGAATAGTGTCTTCCTTCGAATACTTCCACTCGACCCAACTATAATCACTTGATGGATGTCGTTCCATGATTTGACCATAAAAAAAGCAGAGTTTTTCATATTGAAGGTTGACAGTATTCTCAAGTCAAAAGAATTGTGTAAATTAGTCACATCGATATTTTCTATTTGACCTTAGTTATATTAACCGACGGAAAACTATCGAGTGAGTCATTCCATAGTTATCCAATAACTATCAGTACGTAACTCCTTGGTGCCCTCAGCAGTCATGGGTAATACATTGCCCAATATTTGGAGAGCGTTACGTACTTCAGTCTCAATGGATACATCGATATCCAGTCTCGATGCATCTTGACTAGGAACATTTAAAATGGTACATTTGTTTCATTATGATAAATTACTCACGGTTACAAAACTTTTGTAACTACTATCACAAAACATACCATTTATGGATTTTCTATTAAATATACTTTTAATTAAATTTATTAATTAATATAACCACATTATATCAAGTATATAGTAGAAAGAAAATACCTTTATTTCAAACAAGATTGGTCAACGAGTTGGATATATGTAACAAATTACATAATTGCCCCTAGGCATACCCCTAACTCTATCATGACTTACTTATTGTTCAGAGTGATTACTACGTTATTGGCTTGGTTAACCATTTTATCATGTTTACTTTGTTTTTTCTGAACTTTGTGCATAGTGTTTTATAGGGATCTGTCTAGTCCGTTACATGCATTTTGGGTCATTCTGCTATACTTCGCAATTCTTTTGCTAATTGGATTGTGCTCCATACATTTTGATCGAAAATGAGTGCAACATTTGTCAACTAAGTCTACGCTAACGCATGTTAGCTCAGACTTGTAATTTACTATGCCCATTTGTCATACTGTATAATCAATCAATCGTGTCACATTTAATGCTGCTTACACGTGTCATTATATGGATGGCCATGATCTTCGTATGTCACTTTGGTATTCAAAAGATTTGCTTAGTTTTTCATGAAGATCCCTTCTCATCATTATCATTTAACGGTTCTGATCATTGTCATTTGAATTCGAGGGTTGAGATCTTTTAAATTAACTCATATTTATTTCTCCTTTTTTCTTCCATTTCACTTTCACTTGCTCAACAAACATAACATAAAACTTCGGCAATTTACTATTTTCACTTCAACTTCCTCTTATCAAGTCTTGATCAGTTTTAATTTGTATGGCATTTATTTTGCTTCTTCCTTTTCCTGTTTTTAGGTGGTTGATCAGATTTGTTTGTTTACCAATGCTTCTAGTATAAATTGGTACATTTTCCGACTTCTTTTTTCTGAGGAAATCATTCTTAGGGTATTATCAGCTTACTATTCAATCTTTAAATTATTTGTGCGATCATGTACACTTTCAAATTATTGAATAAAATCTTGATTTGACTTGTTTATTTAACTGGTTTTGTTCTTTGATTTGAAATATTTTTCTTACATGTACAAATTCTTTATTTTTGTTTATCTACTATTGGAGTTGAAGTGATCTTTGTGGGTTTAAATTTTAATTTTCTCCTTCTTTTAGTTACCAATGGACTTTGATGATCTTCCTAGTTCATCGGATCATGATTAGTCTTTCCTAAATCTAACTTCGACCATCTACAAGAAAGTTAGGTTGAAGAAATCCTGAATAAATTTGAAATTGAGGGTTATGGGTTTAGGGTCCCTACACCCCCGGGTCGTATTCTCCTGCCCCTAGAGGGGTATATTTCACATACTTTGGAACACATTTGATGTGGCATTTATCTTCCTCTACACCTCATTATTAAATAATGGTTGGTTGTGGTTGGTCTATCCTCCATTCAGTTAGTCCCTATATCTTATCATCTCCTTGCCTGCACCTACATTTTATACACCAAAAACTAGACTCCTCCTTATTATCGAGAACTGCTCCTTTTATATTCAATGCATAAGAGCCTAACCTTGGGATGTGTCAGATTTTATTATATTCAAGCTACAAAGTCTCTTTATTCGACAAATCCGTGCAAGACTTATAAGTAGGAGGATCGGTTATTTTTCGTTTCGAACCAGGACGACTTCATTCCCTTATTTGGGAACCTAGTACTGCCTTGCTTTTTCTTTCTTATTTCGACTCCTAAGTCTTCCTTCACCAACTTGAATTTTCTTTTCTTTTTTAGTAAATTTTCATGATTTTACTAAAAGCGAATGAGAGCTCTTTTCATCTCGTAGGACGACAACACTTAGTTGCGGTGCGAAGGTTCGTAAGTGTTCGAATCTGTTCATGGAAGACCTACTGTGCAGGCATAACTTCCTCCACTCTCATTATTTTTTTCATTCTATTTTCGTTTACGCTTTTGACGAGGCTGCACAAGGTGGTATACTTTGGTTATATGTATTTTAGTTAGTTCTTTTTTACGTCTTTCTCTTTTTTTCTTCTTTTTTTGCACCATGTGGTATATTAAGCATGTTGTTGCTTAAACTATGCAAGTACCATGTCTTCGAAACTGGTTGCTACACTGAAGAGAAAGAAAGATGCAAAGAGACCCAGGGACAATCTGACTGTGATAGAAGACCCGATCAAGAGGCGAAAAGTCGACCCTCCCTCTTCTTAGAAAATTGTTCCTCCTAATCTAGTCCAGGTGTCTCCTATTAGTACGCTTCATCCTTCTTCCCACTTCCTACCTATCTAAGAGGAGGGCGACATTTCCGACTTGATCGAACGGATATGGAGCCTTCTCATTAATGACGTGACAACCTTGCCCCTACTTTGATGGCGTCTCCTCCTTCGTTTACCGAGGACCTTTTTTCTAGCTTTCATCGCAGTATTTTTCAAGTAATTTTGTTGATTATTCATTGGTTAACTTAATTTAGTGGAAATTCAAAAGTATTTCTTATGCTTTATTATGCCGTTGTACTCAGGATATGTCTTCCATGATGGATTTGCATAAATGACTCCTGGATCTGGAAACGCATCGACCAGGGATTAGATGGAGATTACCCAATTGAAATTGGACATTGAGGCAGGGGCATAAAGGGAGAGGGATGTTAAAACAAGATTAGAGTTTGTCACTAAACAACTTGATGGTGTTAACGAAAAACTTAAGGAAGTCGAGCAGTAGGCAACCAAGGACGGGAAAAGAGTTGGCAAGTGGAAAGAGAGGGAAAGGGAGTTTAAGAAGAAACTTCTTGAGATGGAGAAAGATCTAGATACCATCACCTTCAATATTCTATACAAGGTTTATGCTCAGGTGAAGAAGTAGTTTTTTTGGGATCAGGTTGACGTGGTGGAAGTGGAAGTTAATTTGGATTTTCTTGGCGACCCCATAACTATTACAGATGCCTTGGATTACCATAGGAGGAAGTTTTCCCGAGAGCATAAGAGGATTCCTGATTTCCCTTCTGAGTTAGTCCAGGAGGAGGTGGTACTTAATGATTCTAATGCAGAGCAGATGCTGACCAATTGAGGAGTACAATCTGGGCTCAACTTGCAGGGTCTTTGGATGATGCAATAATATATGTTTGACCATTCTTGTTATCTTGTTTTGACTTGATTGTACCATCTTATGTTTTGTATATGTACATGGTGGTTTTATAATATGTTGGTTGTTCACCTTACCGTATTTTGTCTTGTTTTATTATGCACAGTAGTGTATTTTGAACTTGTGGTCTCCTACCTTTTCCTTCTAGGTAAGAGAAGTAGGCGTTGAGAAAACTTTATGGTTGAAATCTTATGAGGGAGATGACTTAGTTCAACACTTAAGGGAGTGTATCAGGTATCTTGAAAAGCAGGCTATGGAGAGGTTGTCGATGAAAATTGATATCGTACATAGAAGGGAAAATAAGCATGAGAGGTTTGTAGCACAATTAAAGAGAGAGTCTCAATGGCTTCTGTTTAGGATTACCTAGGTCATTCATAAAAGAGATGCGCTTTGTGACTTCGTACTGCGCAGATGGGGTTCTTCACTGTAACATCCCCTATCTAGAGGCCCAAAGCTAAGCGCTACAGATGCTGCAGTTATATATAGTATTAACTTTCGACGACTAAATACAGATATGTTAATGGTATCCATAATATCAGAAGCACTTGAATATGAAACAAAACCGTTGATTTCAAAAACAACATTTTACTGATTACATTTCCCAAAACATGTTCCATATTCAAATTACATAATCCCATCGCTTTCCCAGGTTTAGATAAAATATAATTATTACATAGTTACGCCAAGAGCGACATATGACGGAGCCCCTTAATTGACCAAAGTACTATATATACAATGCAGCGGAATCAATCCAAAATATAACAGCAATTGCTAATTAGCTATCCATCAGCCACCTGCTCGTCTCCAGAAGCTTTATTTGCCAACCTACTAGAACCAGTAAACCTCAACCCTCAGTCTACTCAAATCAATTTTTGAGCACCCGAGAGTTTAAGGAAAATAAACTTCGAGTTGGACATAAAGCCTAGTGTGAATAATACTAAACATCTCGGTTATCTGATATTAAGTGAGACCATGCCGCTTAGCGGAACGGGTTTTCCCTCACTAATATCCTTTCTAAAACATATCCTTTGAAAATTATAATCCTGCAACCAAAACTGGTTAAATCTGTAAAGCAATATCATGTATATGTACAAATTAGTTATCATATGAACTATCTGTCCATACACTGTAGTTTTGTTTGGCTAACTACTAACCCAATTATCAAATGGACTGTATATCCAAACACTATAGTTTTGTTTGGCCAACTACTAACCCAGTTATTGAATGGACTCTCTGTCCAAACACTGTAGTTTTGTTTGGCTAACTACTATAAATATGATCTAACAACTGTTAGATAAGTCTTCTGGACAGTCTGTTTCCTAACTTACTCCTTCAAGGGTCTCCTGATCCTAATAGTTTTGTAGGCTTACCAATAACCTTTTTCTTCTCTGCACATAAATTCCCTTCTGTGTGTAACCATCATTTAAGTCTATCTGACTAAGCCCTACACATTGGAATTTAGACTAAAATTAGTTTCGGGCTAAAGCTAATGTATAGGGCATGACCCCACACCAGTCCCATTTGGTCTTCTATATCCGAGTCATTTTTCTCCTAGGGTTAACTACCCTTTAAAATTTTCCTTGAAAACCTTTTCAAAATGATTTAAACATTTAAATCATATATATACAAGGAAAATATACTCTTTGCTTTACTCTAAGCTATTTGCCATGTTATATGTACTTTACCTAAATAATGTTGATGAAATTATTAAGGATTTTCCCATCCTTCCAAAAAAAGTTAAAGCCCTTTTTAACCTAAAATCACTTAGGCTATATTATCAAAACAACTCATTCGTACCTCTATTTAAAACCTTTAAAAAATCCTTTCGAAACCATTGAAAGTACCCCTTTCGAAACCTTTGAAACTATCCCTTTCAATACAACCAAAACCTTAGGCCAAAGGCCAAAACAACCTTTCGAAATCATACCTTTCGAAACCATGTATCTTTATCCTTTCGAAAGCATTTATCTTTATCCTTTCAAAGCATCGAAAAAGATCTCCTTTGAAAGCTTTAAAACCTTAGACATCCACTTTAAAACACTTAAATATTGCCTTTCGAAAGCATTGGAAAACCTTTCCTTTTAGACCTTTCGAAACCATTGGAAAACCCTTCCTTAAAACCTTTCGAACACATTAAAACATCAAGCCTTTCGAAAGCATTTGGGTTTAATTTATAACATGTGGAAACACCTTTCGAAACCATTGAAAGTATCTCTTTCGAAACCATTTGGGTTACACTTTTTATAGAGCAAAAAGGTCATTAAAACATTTAAGTCGAAAGCATCTCTTTCAAAAGCATTCCTAAGTAAAGAAGTGATGGTGTCGAAACCATCCCTTCGAAAGCATTGGAGAAGCGGCTTGGTTATAAAAACAAGATAACCCTTTCCAAACAATCTGGGTCGAAAGGTAAAAAGCGGCAGTCAAGGGCTTCAACCTTGTCGAAAGCAGTTATTTATAAATAAAGGCGCAACCTCTTAAAACCATTCTTTTAAAATCATTGACCCAGTCGAAAGCTATTCAGTCGAAAGCAAAGTGGGCGCATTTTCATTTAAAAGCAAAATAGTGCTTCTACCCCTTCGGAACCCCTTGTTTCGACCCAATGCCTTCCACCTTTGTCCAATTCACTACGTACCAGATATCCGATACCATATGCATTGGTTTCGAAGGAGTCGGAGGCGGAGGTAAGGAGTTAGAATCTGGTGCCGAAAAAATTGAAACAGGAAAAAGCATGTAGATTTGACTTTTTTAAACTATTTCTTTGTACATAACCTCCCTTGTTTGTCAAATTATGATTGGTTGCACATTTTTCTTTTCTAAAAGTATGGCCGAATTTCAAAAATAAAGATTTGAATTATTCACAAAATACCCCTTCTCCTTTTTATAAATATATAAAACATTTAAGTCCCATACCTTAAATAATTTTATATATCCATTAAAACAGTTAGGAAAATTCTACAAAAATTCCAGAAAATCACTTTTAATATGTTTTCTAACATATAAATTTCAGACCCTAAGCCTATATAATTTGGCCGAAATAATTTTTTTAACCCAAAATAACATTTTCTTTACTAGAAAATTCATATAAAATCCACATAAATTCAATAAATTATGAAAATTGAAATCCATTTCTAAATTATCATTTCTGATCTAAACCTAAGTGCACAAGGCAATTGGATGTCATCTAATAGGTTTTCTAAATCAATTCTCATCATAAAATGCATATAAAATAGCCTAAATCATCAACAAGTGTGTGTGTGTGTGTGTATATATATATATATCCATTTATCATTCAAAACATGGCAAAACAATTGCAAATACTTTTGAAATTTATTTAAAACCAAAATTAATCAAAAATATGAGATTTAGTCATTATTCACCTTAGCTTTTTGATTAAGGATGTGAGATTTGTTCTTGATTAAGTGATTTGATGCTTCCTCTTGAATTCTTCTTCTTTGCTCTTCTTAATGGTGGCCGGCCTTAACTCTAGTTTTGTTTGTGAAAATAAAATGAACCTGTAGAATGAATTCCTAAGGGGTTTAGGGTATAAGGATATGCCTTGTTCCTATGTTACCCCTTATCTATTTCATTTTTATTCCTTAGTTCATTGTTTACATGACACAGCTACCTCTTATTTAATCACAAATCTTGATCCATTAATCAACTTACATTATTTTATTTTATTTAACTAATTAAATATCCTAAATAATGTTACTAAAAATATGGGGTGTTACATTCTCCCCTCCTTAAAGAATTTCGTCCTTGAAATTACGATAAGGTACACATCAAAACAATCAAAGGTAAAACAAACCTTCAAACAAATCAGGATAGGTATCTCTCATCCTGTTCTCAGTCTCCCAAGTACAGTCTTTGTCATCATCGCTCCACTGGACTTTAACTAATCCGATTGTCTTGTTCCTAAGTCTCTTCTCATCTCTTGCGACTATGCAAACTGGCTTTCTAACTATAGTCAAGTTCGGCTCTACGACTAAGTCATCTAACACAGTCGGTGATATAGTAGTATTCGGATTTTGAATACATTTCCTTAGATGAGAAACATGGAAAACATCATGGACTCCTGCCAAACTGCTCGGTAACTCTACTCTATACGTGAGTTTCCCGACCCTCTTAACAATAGAAAATGGTCCAACGAATCTCGGTGCTAACTTTCCTGTCTTCCCGAACTTGATAACACCTTTCATCGGCGATACTTTGATGAAAACTTGATCTCCAACAGAGAACTCTAAATCTTTCCATCTTTAATCCGCATAACTCTTCTGCCTAGATTGAGCTTCCTTCATTCTACCTCGAATCAACTCAATCTTTTCTGCAACTTCTCTAACCAAATCCGAACCAAGAACCAACCTATCCCTAGTCTCTAACCAACAAACTGGAGATTTGCATGGCCTTACATACAAAGCTTCAAATGGTGTCATCCCTATACTAGCTTGATAACTGTTGTTATACGAAAACTCAAGTAGATGTAGATGATCTTCCCATGATCCCCTAAAATCTAGCACACAAGCTCATAACAAATCCTCCAAGACTTTGTTAACTCTCTCCATTTTCCCATCAGTCTGTGGACGGTAAGCGGTACTCATCTTGAGCTTGGTACCTAAAGTATCCTATAGACTCTTCCAGAACTCGCTAGTGAATAAAGAATCTCTATCACTCACTATACTACTAGGAATCCCGTGAAGTCTAACCACATTCTTCATAAACAACATCTCTAACACAGGTGCCGTTCTGGTTGAGTTAACTGGAATGAAATGGGCACTCTTGGTCAATTTGTGCACTATGATCCATATACTTTCATTTACTTTATTTGACCTCGACAACCCGTCTATAAAATCCATCGAAATGGAATCCCACTTCCACACTGGAATGTCGAAAGGCTGAAGCAACCCACTTGGCTTCTGATGTTCGGCTTTTACCTATTGGCAGTTCAGACACTGCTTCACCCATAAGCCTACATCTCTCTTCATACCTTCCCAGAAGAAACTTCTCTTCCTGTCCCGATACATCTTAGTTCCTTCCGATGAATAGTGAACTTCGAACGATGGCATTCCTCCAAAACTTCCTTCCTAATGTTTCCCACACTCGGGACACACAATCTTCCTTTCTTTCTCAACCACCCATCCTGGTCAAGACTAAAATCCTTTAAGTCATCGCTCTCTGTTCCTTCTTTCAGCTTTTTGATCCCTTTAGCCAACACTGGATCCTCTAGCTATTTAGAAGCAACCTTTTCGATCACAACTGGTCGAACTTCCAAACATGATAACAAAGTCGTTTCTGTACTTGAACTACTCTTAGTTCTCCACTATACCCTACAAGTTGTTAATGCTTCCAAATCTTTCCACTTAGTTATCATCGCTAACACCACATTCTGATGTTTTCTGCTAAGTGCATATGCAACCTTATTGCCTTTCCCCGGTGTTTACTCAATACCAAAATCATAAGTAGCTAAGAACTCTAACCACCTCTGATGTTTCTTGTTCAGCTCCTTCTGAGAGAATAAATACTTCAACGACTTATGATCCGTATATTACTCAAATGTTTCTCCCAAAAGATAATGTCTCCACACCTTCAGCGCAAAAATCACCGCAGCTAACTCCAAGTCATGGGTTGGGTATCTGACTTAATGCAGTCTAAGTTGTTGAGAAGCATAGGCAATTACTCCACCCCTCTGCATTAACACAACTCCTAACCCAGTCCTACATGAATCTGTGTACACCACAAATCCTGATTCCCTTCTGGAACAACCAACATAGGTGCATTAGTCAATAAGTGTTTCAGCTTCTGCAATGCCTTCTCACACTTATCGGTCCAAACGAACTTCACATCCTTTCGAGTCAACTTGGTCATTCGTGCCGCTATCCATGAAAAATCCTTAATAAATCTTCGATAGTAACCAGCCATTCCTATAAAAATTCTTATCTCAGTCACCGTTTCTGGTCTCTTCCAACTATTCACTGCCTCGATCTTAGCTGGATCCACCGATAACCCATTCTCTGAAACTATATGGTCAAGAAACTTCACTTCGTTTTTCCAGAAATGACATTTCGAGAACTTCGCCTTTAGTTAATGCTGCCTCAGCATTTCAAGCACTACTCTAAGATGAACTTCATGCTCTCTTTCATCCTTAGAGTACACCAAAATATCATCTATGAAAATCAATACGAACCTATCCAAGTTCTCTCGAAAAATCCGGTTCATCAAATCTACAAAGAAAGCTGGCGCATTAGTCAGTCCGAACGGCATCACTAACTATTCGTACGATCCATATTTGATTCAAAACGCCATCAAAGGAATTATCCTCTGCCACCCTAAGCTGATGGAAACCTGTCGCTAAAGCCAACTGCAAAAATATCTTGGCTCCACTCAACTGATCGAACAAATTGTCAATCCTAGGCAATGGATATCGATTTTTTTTATCATTTTCTTATTCAACTTACGATAATCGATACATAACCTTAATGATCCGTCCGGCTTCTTAGCAAACACTGTGGCTGCTCCCCAAGGTGAACTACTAGGCCTGATGAAATTCTTGCCTTCCAAATCCACCAACATCACCTTGAGCTCCCTCACTTCGGTAGGTGTCATCCTGCTTGGCGGTCTACCAACAGGTTCTGCTACAAGCACCAAATCTATTCGAAACTCAATGGCTCATTTCAGTGGCAATCCTACTACGTGTTCAAAAATATCCACGAATTCTCTAACCATAAAAACTCGGTTCAGCTCATCTTCTATTTCCACAACACCCAACAAAGCACTTACCTCACAGCTAGGGTTTTCTACGGTATATACAATCTGCTCCCTACAATCTGGGTATCTAAGCGATATTAGCCCATCATGGCAAAATATCCTAACATAGTATTTACTCAACCAATTCATACCCAAAATAATTTCGAATCCTACAAAATCAAACACATGCAAACTGCTAACAAAAGTATGACCTAACAAGTCAAACTTTAGGTGGTCACATCTCATCCCAAGTGTTGTATACCCTCCAATCGGATTTGCAACCCTTAAGGAAGTAACTAGGTAAGAGAGTTCTAGAATAAGCTTATCTACCAAACAATGAGATATAAAAGAATGCGATGCTCCAGTATCAAACAGAACACTAACAAACATACCATGGATCTGAAGCGTACCTCCCAACACTGCCTTCCCTTTTTCCTACGTTGTTGGCTTCGAAGTAGCATGCTCCAATGTAAATACCTTGCCCCTTCCATCCTTGGCAGGCTCTTTGCATTGATTCTTATAATGGCCAATCTGATCGCAGTTGAAGCACCTGATATTCTTCTTCCCATTCACCTTCTTTGCCTCTCCAGAACGACATTCATCAGCAAAATGCCCCTTCTTGTCACACTTGAAGAAAACGATCTCAGACTTTGCCTTCTTCACGGCTCCTTCCTTTTGGGCTCCCTTCTTAGGAAAGAACTTCCTTTTCTGACTCTGCCCTACCTGGACCTCCTTCGCCTTATTCTTCTCCACAAAAGCAATAATTTCCTCATGTCGTAGATCCATCTCTACTACAACATCACAAGGATCCTTGATATGAGGTAATGTAGCCCTGGCCAATTCAGGTTTCAACCCCATAATGAACTTCTCGTTTCTCTTAATCACGGTATCCACAGTGGCATAGCTATATCTAGCCAACTCCTCGAATTTTGTAGCATAATCTAACACAGTCATCTCTCACTGCTCTAACTCAGCAAACTTTCTAAGCAAGGTAGACTTTGCCATCACATACATGAATCTCTCCTCGAACCTCCTCTTAAACTCAGCCCATGTCATGGTTCCTTCATCCACTCTCGCTGTCACACCATTCCACCAGTATAAAGCTGCTCCTTGAAGCTGCCCCAAAGTGAATCTTCTTTTTTGCTCATCACTAAGCCCTAAATCTATGAAAATCCCCTCATAGTGCAACAACCAATTCCCCACTTCTATGGCGTCTTCAGTCCCAACAAATGGGTTTCCTTCCAATCTAGCATAGTCCCTACTCAAAGCAGCATAATTGTTGGCTACTGGAGCTTCTTGGCCTCCTCCTCCAACTACTCCAGTAGCAACCCCCGCTTGCATTATATTCATGAAAAACTGATACATGGCTCCAATATCAACTTGCCTGGCTTCAGCACCAGTATTTCCAGCTTGTTCCTGATCAGATTCCTTCTAGTATTAGGTCTGGCATTTCCATCTGCAGCGGTGCTTCCTCCTCCAACATTATCACTTCGAGAATCCATATCTGCATTCGAACCTTCGTGAGATACGGAAAAATAACCTAACATAGATAGGAGACTAGAGATAAAGCACATACTTATATATGGAAAATACAAGTACGTCAGTATAGCGTTATCCCATACCCCGATCTTATCTCTAATTCCTTAGGATTATGTATTCAAAAATTATTTTTTAGTTAAATTTTTTCATAAAGCTATGCTCTGATACCAAGTTGTAACATCCTCTATCTAGAGGCCCAAAGCTAAGCACTACAAATGCTATAGTCATCCATAGTATTAACTTCCAGCGACTAAATACGGCCATATTAATGGTATCCATAATATCAGAAGCACTTGAATATGAAACAAAATCACCGAGTTCAAAAACAACATTTCACTGATTACATTTCCCAAAACATGTTCCATATTCAAATTACATATTCCCATCGCTTTCCCAGGTTCAGATAAAATATAATTATTACATAATTACGCCAAGAGTGACATATGACGATGCCCCCTTGGTTGACCAGAGTACTATATATACAATACTACAGCGTAATCAATCCAAAATAGCTAATTAGCTATCCATCAGCCACCTGCTCATCTCCGGAAGCTTTATTCGCCGACCTACTCAAACCTGTAAACCTCAACCCTCAGTCTACTTAAATTAATTTTTGAGCACCTGAGAGTTTAAGGACAATACACATCGAGTCAGACATAAAGCCTGGTGTGAATAATACTAAACATCTCGGTTACCTGATATTAAGTGAGACCACGCCGCTTAGTGGAATGGGTTCCCCCTCACTAATATCCTTTCTAAAACATATCTTTTGAAAATTATAATCCTGCAACCAAAACTGGTTAAATCTTTAAAGCAATATCATGTATATGTACAAATCAGTTATCATATGGACTATCTGTCCATACACTGTAGTTTTGTTTGGCTAACTACTAACCTAGTTATTGATTGAACTGTCTGTCCAAACACTGTAGTTTTGTTTGGCTAACTACTAACCAAGTTATCGAATGGACTATCTATTCAAACACTGTAGTTTTGTTTGGCTAACTACTAACCCTTGGCTGACTCGGGCCTACTAGACAAAATAATAAATATGATCTAACAACTGTTAGATAAGTCTTCTGGACGGCCTGTCCCTAACTTACTTCTCCAAGGGTCTCCTGGTCCTAATGGTTTCGACCCAATGCCTTCCGCCTTTGTCCAATTCACTACATACCAGATATCTAATAACATGTGCATTGGTTTCGATGGAGTCGGAGGCAGAGGTAAGGAGTCAGAACCTGGTGCTGAAAGCATTGAAACAGGAAAAAGCATGTAGATTTTACTTTTTAAACTATTTCTTTGTACCTAACTTACCTTGTTTGTCAAATTATGATTGGTTGCGCATTTTTCTTTTTAAAAAGTACTGCCAATTTTCAGAAATAAAGATTTGAATTATTCATAAAATACCCCTTCTCCTTTTTATAAATATATAGAACATTTAAGTCTCATACCTTAAATAATTTTATATCCATTAAAACACTTAGAAAAATTCTACAAAAATTCTAGAAAATCACTTTTAATATGTTTTCTAACATATATAAATTTCATACCCTAAGCCAATATAATTTGGCTGAAATAAATTTTTAATCCAAATTACATTTTCTTCACTAGAAAATTTCATATAAAATCCACATAAATTCAGAAAATTATGAAAATTTAAACCCGTTTCTAAATTATCATTTCTAATCTAAACCTAAATTCGTAAGGCAATTGAATGTCATATAATAGGTTTTCTAAATCAATTCACATCATAAAATGCATATAAAATAGCCTAAATCATCAACAAGTATGTATATATATATCCATTTATCACTCAAAACATGGAAAAAAATTGCAAATACTTTCAGAATTTATCTAAAACCGAAATTAATCAAAAATATGAGATGTAGTCATTATTCACCTTAGCTTTTTGATAAGGATGTGAGATTTGTTCTTGATTAAGTGATTTGATTCTTCCTCTTGAATTCTTCTTCTTTGCTCTTCTTAATGGCGGCCGACCTTAACTCTAGTTTTGTTTGTGAAAATAAAATGAACATGTAGAATGAATTCCTAAGGGGTTTAGGATATAAGGATATGCCTTGTTCCTATTTTGCCCCTTATCTATTTCATCTTTATTCCTTAGTTCATTGTTTACATGGCACGACTACCTCTTATTTAATCACAAATCTCAATCCATTAATCAACTTACATTATTTTATTTAACTAATTAAATATCCTAAATAATGTTACTAAAAATATGGGGTGTTACATTCACTAAAGAATGAGCCTCTTAGTTTAGGACATCCTCATATATTGTGGTTCAAAAATAGACTTAGTCTTTAGCGAGCGTAGAGTTTGTCTCTATGTATCTTCGACCCTTAATTAAATAAGACACTTTCTTTATTATTATATATATATATATTATTTGTTTAGTTTGATTATTCATTGGTTTCCTTCTTGGTTACCTCATATACATTTCTTTTGGATTGGTCTCATTTCTCAAAATAAGGCTATTCAAACTGACATTCATGAAAGTATCCGTCCTTTATGCTCCTTGTTTGGAAGAACCAGCTTCTTTATTTATTATTGAAGACTATAAAACCAGGATCGAAGAACTCGAAGCTACTAATGCAGATATTATTAAGGAACAAGAGTTGATTATTGATAACGCTCGATAGGAATTACGTATTCAATATTATGAACAAGCGCAGGAGTTGGAAGAATCTAAACAAGCTAATCTTCGGTAGTACACCTGCATCACTAAGCAATGTGCGGAGATAACTGAATTGGAAGAGAAGATCAGTTCTGCTCTGGCTTGCATTACCGAACTGGAGGGATCGCTAAAAGACATGGAGAGTTGTTACAGAGTTATTTACGAAGATGAGATCAAAGAACTTAAAAATGAAAATGATGAATCGTCTTAATAGATTGCTATCCAATTATCCAAGGAAAATGATCCCAACGGCCTCCATTCTTAAGCGTCCCCGACTCCTCCTTCGAGTATGGATGAGGACGAGGCTTCTTGATGGAAAAGGCAGTTCATGGCGTATTATTAGAATGAATTTGATGAACTAAAGACTATTTATGAAACCTACTGAAAGACTTGACTAGTGGAGTGAAGGTTGAGAAGTGTTCCTACGTTTACAATTTTTTTGGCTCTTTTTCAAAGAAGTTTAAGAAGATGAAAGTAGAAATTTTAGATGATTTTGAGCATGTGCGTTGTACTACTATCGAGCGGATTAATTGTCTCGAGGAGCAGATACTGAGCTCAGATTCTACCGCACTGACTTTGGCTACGTCTTCCTCATATCCAACTTCACTTATGCATGTGCAACTTAATTTTGTCGGGAAGCTTAAAGAAGAAAGGGTTAAGCATGTCATGGCAAAGATTTATTAAAATGTGCGATTGACATCTTTTCACATTTTACACTAACCTTATACTTAAGTTTTCTCTACAATCGAGACAACCACATGTTTAACAAACATGGTCTTGGCAAACACTGTGCAGGGGCCAATTACGATCTACGTGTTACTTTTGATGGCGCCCGACGTTGCTTATCATAGTGATTTCCAAATCGAAAGGTCTTCATCAATCTTTAACCCCTATAAGATATTCCACCATAGGCCCTGTGCCTCCTGCTTGAGGATAGGTTTACACTAAGAGGCATTCCCACGATAGGGGAGTTATCGTCAGTGCTCCCTCCGACTCAAACCCGTACTCATGGTATATGTAGCATTTGTATCAGTTTTTTGACTAAATGAATGTAAATTATTTTAGCATTAAACTCAAATTCTAATATTTTATATCTGTGCATGATGTGTGAAAGAGTGGGTAGAGGGAAAAATAGTTTACAATTTTAGCATTTACTTGGTGGACGTTATGTAGATTCTGGGATTGTACCTGATCTTTTTTTTGTACTGTGTTCCATGCATTACATTTTTTCGTCATTCTTGATTGATTTCTAGTGTAGATATTTGTATCATCCAGCTAATGTTTCACGAACTTGGTTTTTGGCATCCACGCCTTGTTATGCGCTTGGCATGGTCTGCTCCGTCGATGGTGCAGACCGACTTTTTTTTATTGAGGCGGGTCGTGTATTTTACAACCCTTTATAGTTCATGCACATGTCTTTTAATAGCTAGTTCGGGCCGTCTAACATCTCTATGTCCAATACAGTATGTGAATGACAAGCTAAGCTTCCGACTTGAAGTTTATATGATTTGTAAGTATATGAACATGGATTTTTATACTGGTTTGGACCGTCTATTATCCCTACATCCAGTTAATACCTTTTATTGCACAAACTGATCGTTACTAATCTTTTACATATTTAAAAAGTTATAAAAAGAGGAAAAGCATCTCAAAATAATATAATCCGAGCTGTTCAGATTCCAAATTCTAAAAACCAAATTTCTATCGGGTCTGGAGAGACATTATATCCCGTTTGACATGGCTTCTACGATAACTAATAGTCCTTCCCAATTTGATCCAAGCACCCCCTCTGTAGAATCCTTGGTATTAGCCATTACTTTTCTTAAAACTAAGTCTCCCTCTCGGAACTTTCTTTCTTTTATACATGAGTTGTATGTCTTTATCATTCCCTGTCTATAGACAACGGACCTCATCATAGCTTCATCCCTTCTTTCTTGAATATGGTCCAAGGCAGCTTCCTTCAAGCATGAATTCCTTTCCACCACATAAGATAGCCACTGATGTGATGGAATCCACTTCAACTGGAAGCATGGCCTCATATCCATATGTGAGGGAAAATGGGGTGTGTCCTGTAAGGGATCTCGTTGATGTTCTATATGCCCATAAAGCCATAGGCAGCTCTTTTACTCATCTGCCTTTAGCTTTTGTTAGCTTCTTTTTCAGTAGTTTCTTTATTATTTTATTGGAGACTCCAATCCGTCCATTGGCCTAAGGGTGAGCTACAGAGGAAAAACTTTTTATGATCCCATTCCTTTCACATAGTTCTATAAACTCCTTACTCTCGAACTGCGTTCCATTGTCTGACACTATCTTATAAGGAATTCCAAATCTGGTGATGATATTTCATACCACAAAGGTAACCACCATTTTTATTGTAATTGTTGCAACGTGCTAAGCTTCTACCCACTAAGTGAAATAATCTAACGCCACAACAGTCTACTTTACTTCTCTTTTGGACATGGGGAGAGGCCCTATTAGATCGATTCCTCATACATCGAATGGCCATGGACTGACCATTAAGGTTAATTCATGAGATGGAAGTCTTAGAATGCTTGCAAACCTTTGGCACCTAACGCATCTTCATAGGAATTCTTGTGAGTCTACCAACGTAGTCGGCCAGAAGTATCCCTACCTTAAGATCTTATTTACAAGCTTAGTCCTTCTTGAATGATCCCCGCAGTATCCCTCATGGATCTCTTTCATAGTTTGACTCCCTCCTCCTTGGTTACTCATCTCAAGTAAGGGGTGGAGTATCCTCTTTTATAAAGCATCCCATCAAAGAATGTATAATAGAGGGCTTGATATATTATCTTTCTAGCTCCATTTCTGTTTGTAGGAAAAATTCCTTCTAATAGGAAACACTTGGTAAATGGCATCTAGGACTCTACTTCTTCCTACACCATAGTCAATGGGCAATGTTCTCCTTGAGTCTTGTTTTTCCTTTCCCACTATTCTGCTGTATAGCCCCTAGCCCATTGTACCCTAGTCAGTACTAAAACCTATTAGGCTTCGAAAATGCTTGGCTCTAGCAACTTCCCTACTAGGATTACCTTAATTTCAAATGCAACCTTAGTGCTTGTCGTTTGGCTAGGATGTCTATGGGCGAATTTTTCTCCCTTGGGATCTGTTCAATGTCAAAATGCTCAAACTAAGAAAGTAATTCTTTAACTAATTTCATGTATTTAGCCAAAGTTCGATCTTTCGCTTGATAGTTACTATGCACCTGATTAACTTTCAAGTTGAGAATCACTATGAATTTTAAGACGGGTTACCTTCATTACCTGCATAATTTTTAGTCCTGCGACCAATGCTTCATACTCTGCTATGTTATTAGTTGCTTTAAATCCTAACCGGACTGCTCCATAGAGTTTTTGTTTATCTGAGGTAACAAGTATATAGCCTATTCCTGCCCTCTTCTCTTTGGATGCGCCATCAGCATACAATTGCCAACTTAGCGGGATGTCTTCTGGGTTGGATGGTTCTTCCTGTAGAGTGCATTCTGCGATGAAGTCAACTAACACATGTCGTTTAATTACTTCATTAGGGCAGTATGTGATATCGTATAGCTTAGTTCAATGGCCCATTTCGAAGGTGTCTTAATGTCTCTAGACTTTGTAGTATCTGCTTCAATGGCATTTCTTTTAGTACCTGGGGTGCGCTTGGAAGTATGGTCCTAGCTTTCTTACCGTTAGAAGCAGGTTGTATGCTATCTTTTCGATCATTGTGTATCTCAATTCTGCTCCATTAAGGCGTTTGATTGTAAAGCATATTGGATGTTGAATACCTTCCTCCTCCCTTATAACTGTTGCACTCATTTCTTGATATAAAACTGTTAGCTATATGTACAGGTCCTCACCTGGGATTGGCTTGGAGACTATTGGTGGATTAGCCAGATGGGATTTCAATACCTCGAAGGCTTCTTTACATTCCTCGATCCACTCGAAATTCCTGCCTTTCTTGATCTGGTCAAAAAGGGATGCATTTGTCTGTGGCTTTGGGAATGAATCTGCTCAGGCGGCTCTCCTCCCATTCAAACTCATCATGTCTTTAGGCTTGTCCAGTACTTTCATCATTTTTATTGCATCGATCTTCTCCGAATTAGCTTCTATCCTCCTGGGGCTTACTATGTATCCTAGGAACTTTCCTGATCGTGCCATGAATGTACACTTTTGTGGGTAAAGCTCCATTCCGTATAACCTTAAAGTTGCAAAGGTCTCCTCCAAGTCCTTCACGTTATCCAATGAAGATTTAGATTTCACTAATATGTCATCCACTTAGACTTCAACATTCTTTCATATTTGATCTTCAAACTTTATGTTGACTAGCCTTTGATACGTCGCTCCTACGTTCTCAAGCCCGAATGGCATTACTTTGCAACAGTAAAGTCCTTTTTCGGTTATGAAGCTTGTGTGTTCCTGGTTCGGTTCAAACATTGCTATTTGGTTGTAACTTGAGTACTCGTCCATGAAGGTAAATAGCTCATGGCCACTTGTTGAATTTACCAACCAATCTATTCTAGGCAATGGGAAGCAATCCTTTGGGAAGGCTTTGTTGAGGTTTGTGAAATCTATGCAGGTTCACCATTTTTCGTTTGACTTCTTTGCTAATATTGGATTCAATATCCACTTTGGGTAGTATACCTCCCAGATGAACCCATTCTCTTTTAGCTTCTTGATTTTCTCATGGAGCGCATTGTATCTCTCCTAGTCCAGCGTGCAGTGCTTTTATCTCACAGGATGCACATCAGGGTTAATATTGAAAGCATGACGTATGGTTGCAGGGTCGATTCTGGTCATATCTGAATGGGCCCAAGCAAATGCATCCTTTGATTTATTTTAATAAGCAGATCAATTCTTCACGTTGTTCATTCGTCGTAGTCTTTTCAATTTTTACTATCTTCGAGGAGTCAGATGGGTCCAGCTCTATTTCTTCCATGTTGTCTAATGGTTCCAAGTCCTTTCCCTTTATTCCCAATCTAGGATCCACCTCACTTTCAGCCTCGTCTTCTTTATGTGAGTTTTCAGTACTTTCCGTCGAGCGGTTATTTGACAGATACTGTGCATACATCAAGTCATATTCATATGTTTCAATCATGCATAGGTAGTTTCGTTTAGAATTTGCCGTAGGCACTGTTGTAGTAGAATGATCTGTTTCAGTACCTGCGTTGGAATTTAATTCCAATGAAGTTATTTTAACTGGATTTCCATTTTTTCTTTCGTTATTATTTAGCTCAGATGATACAACTGTTATTCGGGCTTTTAACCCAGCATAATCCAGTACAAGTTGAAACAACTTGATTGAGCCAGAATAGCTCCAAGGTCAACCGAAAGGACTAGAACAAGGGGTCAGAATAAGTTGGAAGAAAAGGAAGAAAAATACTCTAAGGACATGGATCTCTAGCAATCCATGTCCAATGGATCGCCAGTGATCCATAGCATCAACTTGGGAGTTCGCAAACAACATCAATAGAAGACGACAAAGACACCCCAGACACCTAGGTCCAGAAAAAAGATAAGTGTATGGATCGCTAGCGATCCATGCATCGTCATTGGGTCACTGCGGCTCAAATGGAATAAAGCAAAGGGAAGTGCTAAGGAGTTGGCCTGCCTTCGAACATACGCTATGGATCGCTAGCGATCCATAGATCATGGATAGCTAGCGATCCATGCTTTCGGCTTGGGTCGCTACAGAACTCCCATTGTTCTTCCCCGTGATCATCTGCAAGCGTCTAGTGAATGGGCTTGGCCCAATGACTCTCCAATCTCTATAAATACTCTCATGTCTGCAACATAAAGGAGGATCTCTCTGGACTGGTTGTTGAAACTCTGCTGGAAGCTTTCTTCGCTCCTCACCTCCCTCACAACAGTCTTCAAAGGAGTTCATTGTGATTCTCTAGTGGATTCCAACCTTGGAGATTCAATCTAGCTAAGGATATTCAAGATCTTTGTAATCAAATACAACTTGTAACAACAATCAGTCAATAATAAAAACTATAAAGTGGACGTAGGCTTCGTTAATAGCCGAACCACTATAAAAATTCTCTTATCTCCTTTCTATTTCTGCTCTTTTACATTTATTCTCTATATTATTGCTCTGTAAGAACAGGGCTAGTGCTTTCACACTCAATCCAGGGTGTTGATCCATTTTTTGGGTTAACAACAACAATATAGTTCGACACAATTTTATTGCTAGAATTCATTGTTACACTGTAAAGTTCCCTAACTATCAAATGTTCTCCCCTCACACTTACTATTGCTGCAGATGCTAGGAACTTCATAAGCAAATCCTTTTGCGAGATGACCACGCCTAACTCTATTAGCACATATCTCCCTAAGAAGGCATTATACGGAGACTGTTGGTCAATGATCAAAAAGTTTGCATAGAAGGACTTATGAAGAGGGGAAGTTCCAATTTAATGAGCAGTCTTGCCATACCCATTGGGATTGTTACTATGTTATTAAAACCATAGATCGATTCAGGGCTCAGTTTCAGAATTTCTCCTGGTAAATCCATTTTATCGAAAGCCATTTTGAAGATAACATTCGCAAAACTGCCCGATTCTACAGAGACCTTTTTCATTGTGCAGTTGGAGACCTGCACGGTTATTACGAGAGGATCTTAATATAGGAATATTCCCCCAGCCGAGTCTGAAGAGGTAAAAGTGATGTCAGGAACTGCTTTCTACTTGATGTGGTATATGGTTCGATGTTTAATGCGGGCCTCTTGCATGTGCCTTTCTGGTGCCTTTTTGCTCTACCCCGCTAGGTAAGGTCCTCCATGTATGGATGCACTAAGGTTGGTCGGGTTTCCTACCAAACTATCATTAGGGTTATAGGTCTGGTTCTGCACTGGGGTAATGGATTCACCTTTCACATAGGTTCCCAAATATTCCTTTTAGATCAACCTTTCTATTTCATTTTTTAGGCGGCGACAATTGTCGATATGATGCCCATTAACTCTGTAGAATCTGTAATATGCACATCCTTTGTTGGGCTCTGCCTTATTCCCTTTATTAGGTACATTATAAGCTAACTCAATTATAGTTACCTCATAAATTTGGCTTGGTGCATGAGTGAGTAGAGTCTTGACAGTGAAGTTAAATTTCCTTGGTCTCTTCGTTGGAGGGTTTATACGCTTTTGCCCCTACTTCCTTTCTCCAGTAATTTGAACTATCCTTTCGATTGAAGCGATTCCTGAAGCCTTGGCCTCCTCAATTCATATGTAACCATTGGCCCTCTCATA
Organism: Allium fistulosum; assembly: GCA_030737815.1. Taxonomy (NCBI): domain Eukaryota; kingdom Viridiplantae; phylum Streptophyta; class Magnoliopsida; order Asparagales; family Amaryllidaceae; genus Allium; species Allium fistulosum. The sequence continues at coordinate 821,190,421 of CM060908.1, read as the reverse complement.
AAAGGATTTCATGCTATTACATGGCTTTTTGCTATTTTTGTCTCATACATCAGTATTTCTTCTTATTTCAGAATTCACTGTCATTAGAAGTGCTTCCTCACTCGTAAACCCAATTCATATTGCTTCTTCTTTGAAATGCTTTCGCAAGCTTTCATTCTCTCATTACATAACCAGGGATAGGGTATAAGAGTCTGGTGAGCTTTCACGATCGGCGTGAAACTATTTACGGAAATCTACAGATAACTACGCCTAGGAATGGATCTCTCCTGATGTATATCTTCTGAACCATCTTAATGCTGCCCCTGTAAGGTATACTGGGAATAGTTTGCAGTGGGCCAACATTTCGACCTTCAAGATGTCCATATAATACTCAAATGTGCATAAGTGATTAATCAGATTTGCTAACTCATCGTATTTCTCAATGGTTGGAGCCCGAAACCTATATAGGAAATCTACTTCAATAATGGCTTCGCTGAACGGAAATGCACACTTCTCCTTTCCATCACCCCTATCACTTTGTTCACACATTTTTGCTAAGTATTCCATGCGAGCCTTCAGTTCTCTTATCTCCTCATCCTTCTCACTAATGCATAACAGGGCACCCCTATAGGCTGAACTGGCTTCATTCTCCTATGCAGTTTGGTTCTTGTTTTTATCCAACAATGGTGGGTTGATATTCATAGGTTTGCCTTTAATATTTTGCTTTATTGGTATTTTGCCTTATGTTTTTGTTCTCAAGCTGAGTACTCTGGCGCCACCATTCTCATTGATGAGAGTGTCGCGTCTTCTTCCTATCTGCACTTTCTATGCATTAGGATAAGTTTGGCGATGAGCCATGGAGCTATGGGAGTTTGAGGATCTATTATAATTTTGAGCTACTAACTTTTATATACCAGTCATCCTTTCATTAATCCGAGTAACGAAGTTGTTGGGTGTGTCAAGGATGGGGTCTGAGGCAATTTTTGGGGTGGATAGCTTGTTTTTAATAAGATGACAAAGGGTTTGTTTAGTTTTGCAACTAAGTGCTCATATTCTTTTGGATGGGAAGTAGAATAATTTCCTGGCTATATTGTTCAGGGTTTCTTGGGGAATTTTAAGGAATGGGTTTGGTTATGACTTCGATTAAGGTTTGCTGGGAGGGCACTCCTTCTAGCGCCAAAATGTTGATAAAAATTTTCGTCTCACAACACTAAATTGATTACAGAGTAATTATGGAGCTAATCACTTCTATAATTATGAATCAACAAATTTAAGTGGTATTAAGTTTGCCTTAAAGTATTAATTATCCGTTGTTTACTTACATAGTTATGAAGAGACACTTCAACTGTTTGTCAAAATGCCTAGGTTAGCTTAGATGCCAGATTTAACAAAGTAAGAACTAAATAGAATCTACTAAAAATAGAAAATGATAAATGCAGAAAGTGAAGGACATAGAAAATTATGTGGTTCGGATTTCAAAGAATCCTACGTCCACGAGTTAAATCCATTATTATCTTTATTCTTTCTCGTATACTGATTTTAGGCAAAAAAGAGCACAAGAATATAAGGTAATTTTTAGATAATTAATCAAAAGTCCCTTTCTCTACTACAGTACTTTTCCATTTATAGCATAAAATTCTCATGGATTTTTGACATTACTCCCCTACATTCTTCCCCCGCCATTTGATGTTACCACGTGACTTCCATCTGTTGATTGTTATAATGTGCATAGATTTTTGATGTAGCCATAGGCTTGAGAGTTTTTTTGGTGGGGAGATTTGGGTTTAGGTGGGATGATTTGAATTTGAAATGTTGTGTTTGGAATTGATGAATTGATTGGTTTGTGGTTACTTTGGTGTCCCATGCAGCCTAAAGGGGTCATTGTTATGATTCGTATTTGAATTGTTTGGGAATTGCTCTGATAAGAAACGACGATGTAGTTCAAGGCTGTTGTGATAGTGCAGTTTCGCTTTGAGAAGGCGACATGATTTATCTTTTATTTCGGTCGTTGTGGTGCAATACGTCTTCAGAGATGCAGGTGTAGTTCTGTTTATAAATGTAGCATGGTCTCTCTATTTTGACTTGTATTTGAGTATTTGCTATGCCATATACATTGTGGTAATTGCCTCTGCACTGATCATTTGGACAATCAAGTGGATCATGAAACATATCTACGTTAATAGTTCTAATTTTGTTTATTTTCTTGCTTGTATCATTGCTTTGGTATCATGCTGTAACACCCCTTATTTTGTTTAACATTATTTAAGATATTTAATTAGATAAACAAAATAATGTAATTGGTCATGCCTTAATTAACGAGGTAATAAGATTAATTATAACTTAAATAAGAAGTAGGAATAATGTGAGGTGCAAAATAGGAAAAAGCCTTATTTCTTAAACATAAACCCATCCATTCTTACTTTCTCATTCACAATCACTTCATAAAAACTAAAATAAAGGTAAGGCCAGCCATTGCTAGGAGATTTAAGAAGAGAAAAAGCTAGAGAATTAAAGGATAACACTCAAGGGGATCAAATCAACACTTAAATCTCATTCTCTTTATCTAATCAAGGTGAATAATAGTTATCCGTCTCACTATTGCTTATTTATTTCAGTTTTATGCCTAAACCTAAATCATATGTTGTTATTATGTCATGTTATGATTTATTGGTTGATTATATGCTTGAATGATGAATTATTGGATTTATTATGGAATGATTTAATAGGTTTTAAGAGTGAAAACCTAATTTACAACATCCAATTGACTTGAAATTTGGATACGATGTTTGTAACATTATTATAGAAGTGGGTTTTTAATTTTAAATTTTTTCAAGAAAGTATGAATATTTTATTAATTTCCTAAGTAAGAAAAATGATTTATTTTGGATTTTAATTATTAAAAATAATTAAATAATGTTATTGATCCCGAAATTTTTATATGTCAAAGAATATATTAATTCTGATTTTAAGTGATTTTTGGTGATTGATGGATAGTCGGGTTAACACTACGATGATTGTATTTGGACAAATGGTCCAGTTTCCTTCTAACGGTAAGTTGGAGAATTTTGGTATATCCGGTAGGTTTGAGTCAGCCGTATAGGTTAGTAGTAAAACCTGGGGAAACTATGAAGTAGAGACAGATAGTCAATTAATTGAGACAGATTGGTCGGGTTTACCCACTTAGCATGCATGCATATGATTGTTTATGTTTATTTAACTATTGTGAATACGAGAGCATAATTGGGATTGACATATTTTTAGAAGATACTAGTGAGGGGAAAACCCTTTCCGCTCAGAGTTGTGGTCTCACTAGTATCAATTATCGAGATGTCACATTATTATTCACACCAGACTTTTTATTTGACCCGAACTTTTTGTTTTTCCCCTTCAAATCACGGGTGCTCATTTGATTAGTTCGAGAGTAAGGTTTCTAGGTTTTGGGTTTGACGAATAAAGCTTTCGAAGACATGCAGGAGGAAAAGCTAGCTATATAGGAGTCTATTTATGTCTATTGTGTTGTTATCATTTTGTTTCAATGTATGTAAAGGCAGAAGTTGAATCTGTCTATAGTAAACTCTGAGCAACCAAGGAGGCATCTTCATATGTCGCTCTTGGAGTATTTTGTAATAATTATACCTTATCTAAACCTGGCCACCTTTTGGGATTATGTAATGAATATGGAAATTATCAATGAAATGTGTTTTCTAAAAAAATTCATATTCATGTGCTTTTGATGTTAATGATACTATTAACTAATCTCATTTTGTCACCAGAGAATAATACCATTGATGACTGTAGCATCAATAGCGCTTATTATTGGGTCTCAGAATGAGTGATGTTACAACTTGGAATTAGAGGAAAGGTTTATGTAAAACCAAAAGAATTTGAACTTTAAAAGAGTTTTTGAAAACATAATCCTAATAAATTAAAGAATGAGATTGGGTTATGGGATAATGCTACAGTAACATACTTGTATTTGCTATATATAAGTATATATATTTTATCTCTATTCTTCCCTCTCTTTTAGACCGTTCTTCTACATCTTACTAAGGTTCGAATGTAGATTTAAGTAAAGTAAGATATGGAGGTAGGAAACCGAAGTGTAAATCTCATAGAGGAAGCACCACAACCAATTGAAATGTCAGGCCTAACACTAGAAGGAATCCGAGTCGACAAACAGCTGCTAATGTGGATGTTGGAACACCATCGGTAGTTATGGGAGCTATGTACCAATTCCTTGTCAACATGATGCAAGTTGCAGTTGCAGCTGGATTAGTTAGTGGTAATGCTGGAGGAGTAAATCCTGATGTTCCAAGTGTCAATAACTATACTGTGCTGAGTCGGGATTATGCATGACTCGGAGGAAAGCCATTTATTAGAACGAAGGATGTTATCGAAGTTGAGAATTGACTGTTCCATTGTGAAAGGATCTTTGTTGATTTAGGCGTAAACGATGAGTAGAAGTGGAGATTGACATCCAGACAATTGCAAGAAGCTATGTTGTATTGGTGGAATAGTGTAACTGTGCAGATACCGGAGGAGAACTTGAATTGGGCTGAGTTCAGGAGAATATTTGAAGAAAGATTCATATTTGAAATAGCCAAGTCAACTTTGCTTAGAAAGTTTGTTAAGTTATAGCAGGATTATATGTCTGTGCTTGAGTATGCGACCAGATTTAAGGAGCTACCCACATATGGATATGCCACCATGGATACGGTGATCAAGAGGAATGAAAAGTTCATTAGAGACTTGAAACCAGAGCTTACTAGAGCAACATTACTTCATCTTAAAGACCCTTGTGTTGTAGTGATGGCATTGAGGAACGAAGAGATGCTTGTGTTGTTTAGTAATAAAAGCCGATAGAGGCTCAGGTGTTCAAAGTCAGAAAAGAAAGTTCTTTTAGAAAAAGGGATCTCAGAAGGATGGAGCCGCGAAGAAAGGAATAGCTAATGTTGTTTGCTACAAGTGTGACAAGAAAGGGCACTTTTCCAATGAGTGTCGTTTCGAGGATGGAAAGAAGGCCATTGGGAAGAAGAACATCAAGTGTTTCAACTATGACCAGATAGGGAATTACAAGAATCAGTGCAGATAACCAGCTAAGGTTGAGAAAGGAAAAATGTTTGCTTTGGAACTGTGTGCCTCGAGTTCAACAATGGAGGAGAAAGGAAAGGCCGTGATGGGAGGTACGCTTTTGATTCATGGCATATCTATTAGAGTATCATTTGATACTGGTGCAGCACATTCTTTTATCTCTCATTGTTAGGTAGATAAGCTAAGTTTAGAACTATTACCTTGTTACTTCCTTAAGGGTTGTGAATACGATAGAAGGGAATGAAACTCTTGGGATGAGATGTTGTTAGTACCTTAGGTATTGATTTTGATGATAATAACTATAGGACATTATATAAAATATAGGTACAAATGTTTTATCAAGTTATATATAGTATATAGTGCAGGATATTAGACATGTGTTGATTAAGAAGACTGTACAGTACCAAGAGTAGATTCAAGATGATGATATAGAGTTTTAAGAGTTGAAGAATGAAGACTCATGAGTATTGAAGAGTTCAAGATTTTAAGATATTCCAAATAAGTTATAGAGTTGTAGAATTTATGTTAAAACCTTGATAGCACTTTCCTGATCTCTCTCTCCTTCTCTAATTTTGTTTTAAATTATTTTTGAAATATCCTGGTTTTAAAATAATATTTTCAAAATATTTCTCAAAATTATTTTCAATTTCTTATACTTATAAGGATACACTTTAGTGTTTTTAATTTTATATATATATTGAATTTACGTTTATACTTTAATAATTTAATTATATTGATTATATATATATATTATTTACATTATATCTAACTTTTCAAAATTATTATATAAAATTTTATTAAGTTATATTATGATTAAAATATGTGTAAACTATGCTTAAATGATTTTACAAAGTATCAAACTATTTTTCAAAACATGGAGTTTCCAAAATAATGTTTTAAAGTATTTTAAAATTTTAAAAAGAGTATACCGACATACTTTATGTATGTTTGTCGACATAGTGGCCATAATTTTCAAAATTCAAATTTGAATGGAAGCATTTTTTCATCATATCTCTTCACGAATGGACATGATCGTTGTTTCCCTATATATACCAGACTTCCAAATGAATTTATAATCATAATTTTTTTATTCATCTCTCCTCCTTCCATTCCCTCATTTTTTAAATCAAAATGTACCCAAACTCTGTCGAGTCAACCTGAATCAAATTCAGTCATCACTAGTTTGATTCTCCTTCATCTAACCTCTGAGTCACTCATCTCTCTCACTCAAACCAAGATCAAAGTGCTATTCAAAAGTTATAAGATCAATTGTAATCAAGATCGAAGAGCTGAGTCTGTAAAACTCAATCAAATCATACCACTATACTTGTGGGTGTGATTGTAGCCCGTAAAATCAATTGGGTGTACTTAGAAGCCCGTAAATCTAGTGGGTGTGCTTGTAGCCCAGAAATCAAGTGACTCTACCCAAAGGTCGGGATTATGGAAGGTGTGTCTCATAGTCTTGAAATTGAGATTGTATTTTCATTTACTAGTTGAACAGAAATCCATACAAGGAATTGTGCGGGACTAGATGTAGGCTAACTCCAAACCAATATAAAATCCTAGTATGTTCTTTCCTTTTATTGCATTTACTTTTATCCGCACTTTGATTCTATGATTGTTTCTGTGATTGTTAATTACATCATTCCAAGTAGAATCTTAAAGAATTTGAAAAATATTCGTATAGTCTATTAAACACTATTTACCCCCCTCTAGTGTTAATTTAGCCTTAAGATCCATATTCCGCTGACTCACATTTGGTATCAGAGCATTGTTTTTCAAAGTATTAATCGTCTGATTTTTTAAGATGTTTAAATGGCCACAAACACTGGTAATGGTACTATAAGTAACACTGTTAGTAACTCATTTGTCGAAGGACAATCTATCGCTAGACTTCCATTTTATAATGGAGTAATTACACGTATTGGTCATGTAGAATGAAAATATATTTACAATCAACTGGTTTAGACATTTGGAACATCACACAAAATGAGTACGGTGAACCTGAGACTAATTTTTCAACTTGGACTGCTGGCCAAAAAGTAGTTGCACAAAGTAACTCTAAAGCCATGAATATTTTGTTTTCTTCATTGGATAGAAACGAATTTTGACAAAGTGTCCATATATAAGTCTGCATTTGAAATTTGGAGAACTTTGCAAGTTACACATGAAGGCACAAGTAACGTTAAACAGACAAAAATTTCCATGTTAACAAACAAGTTTCAATTATTCAAAATGAGTCCATGTCTGATATGTATAATAAATTCCAAGATAGTACACTCACTTATTGCACTGGATAATAGTTTTTCTAAGAAGGATCAAGTTAGAAAAATCCTCAGTTCATTTACTGCTGAATGGGATCAAAAGACTCTTGCAATCGAAGAGGTCAATGGCATTAGCACTCTAAAAATTGAAGAGTTAATTAACAATTTAATGTCTTTTGAAGCACAAATGTAGGGCATGAGAGAAAGCAAAGCAATAGATAAGAAATCTATAGCTTTTAATGAAATGATGGATAATCTGGATTCAGACAACGATGACGATGAAGAAATTGATTTCATGACAAGGAATTTCAGAAAATTTCTAAAATATAGGAAGATGAACAATTTCAAAAGAAATGACAACAAAAATCTAGGTAGCGGACGTGGAAGCAAAAATGACATTAGATGTTATAATTGCAATGAACCTGGCCATTTAAAACAAGACTATCCACATCTCGATAAACTGAAAACTACATCCAGAAAATGGAGAAAAGCCTATACTACAACATTAGACGATTCAGACACATCCTCAAATGATATGAATCAGATACAGAAATTGCTAACATGTGCTTCACAACAGTACATAATTCAGAACAAAATGGTGAAATGGATCAAAAAAGGTATGCTTTTAATATATCAAAAGTTTTAATTTCTTGAATGAATTTTTTTTTCTTTTTTGATTGCTAATAAAATAACTTATAGATTAATAATAATATGGGTTGAATAATGTGTGAATATATTTTAAATAATATATATATATAATAAAATATTAAATAAAAATAATATAAAATATATTTTAAATTATTTAGTGTATATATTAAATAATAAATATAAGATAATTATAAGTATAGATAAATAGGAATTATTTGTTGAAGTTTCCTTTTTTTGAAAATTTCGACCTATATGTCGACATACCTCACATGCATATGTCGACATATGTAGGCAGATTTTAAATTTCAAATTCAAATTCAAAATTTTAATTTCCCTCCACCTTCTCACTACTCCTATATTCCATAAAGATGTCTCTTGACCAGATAACATGTCATTTGATTCTCTATTTATTTACTCTATCTCCATCCATTCTTTTTTCACTCTCATTTTTAAATTCAAAAACCATAAACTCTCTTCTCTTCAAACTACTCTTCAATAGCATCCTAAAGCAATACTAAGGCAACCATGAGGCTTTCTAAGAAAATAAAATAATAAGTTTTTATTGATCAAGAAGCCATACAAGCTTATATTGAGTACATATCTTTTGGGAAAGTCTTTCCAAGAAGATTTTCCATTTTTGATGATCTTTCTACTTATGATCTTTTTAATCTTTGTTTGCAAACTGAAATTCTTGGTTTAATCGATGCTTCTCAAATAATTTCATTTGTTATCCAAAATGGATAAAGATGTTTTATGCAAATTTAGAAGGAAAGTTTTATGATGGAAGTGAAGATGAATTTTGGAGTTGTGTCAAGGAGACACAAATTATTTTAAATTGTGAACTTTTGGGTCACATTCTTGGATGCAAATCTAGTGGAATGGACCTTTCAACTTTTCAAATTGATTTTCAAACTTATGAAGTAATCCTTGACATTTTCAAAAGTGATGATGATTTTGAATTTAAAAACAAAAACTTGCATCCAAATGCAAGAATTTTAAGCCTTCTTTTGAACAAAGTATCACTCATAGAATGAGTAATTATAATAACCCGATAGAAAAGGTTTTCAAAGCCCTTTTCGCCATTTATGGTCAATATGACATAAATTGGTCTCAAGTCATTTTGGATGATCTTTTTCCTAAAAATATTTCTAAACATGAAAACACACTATTTCATGGTGTGTATCTTACTTGTGTTTTCAATTATTTTGGTGTTGAGATCAAAGGAGAGGAAAAAATTCCTCAAAAAATATTTGACAAGACCAATATTTCACTTATGCATATTTCACCCTTTGTCGAGCCTTATGAACCGCTTGCGGAAAAGGAATAAAGGTTGGATTGGGAAGAGGAGGAAAAGAAAGTGGAAAGAGAGGAAATGGAAGTCGAGGAGGAAGAACAAGAAGAGGAGGAGGATAGTTCCTTGGAAAGTATCTATATGCCTCCTAATCCATCCAACAAAGAACTTCCCAAAAATAAAATGAAGATCATTCACAGCCAAAGAAAGCTTAAGAATTCATTCTTAAAGAGATTTACCTTAATTTCCAACAAAATGGATCGATTCTTTGGAAAGATCATCCGCAGCTTGGTGGTTCTTCTTCAACTTCATCAACATCTTTCTAGTTGTCTGTTTAAGCTATCTTTGTATTTGGTTTTTCTAGTTTTAAGTTTATGTTGAATCTCATGTATCTTTCTTTTATTCCTTGTACTCATTCTTATTATCAATGAAAATTCTATTTCTTGCTGTTATACATTGTCAATTATATCTGGAAAGTCATACAAATATAATAGTATAGGCCAAAACAATAGAATTGTAAAACAAAGTAGTTTCGAAAAATATATTGCATATTCCAACATATGCAAATCGTGCATGTTGACATATAATGGCCAGTTTTCAAAAAAATTTAAAATTTAAAAAAAAAATAACTACTAAACACCAATTCATTTCAAAGGACTTCTTACCCTTATATATACCTATTCACTCCAGAAAATCATTATTTTCAGTCTCTATCTTCACTCTTTTTCATATATAAACTTATCTCTTCAATAATGGCTTCCCCACATCAAAAACTTTGCGAAAATCTCAAACAAACTCTTGAATCATTCAAGAACATTCTTTCTTTCATCCTAAGAAACCAGAGGCACTTAGAATTGATTCAAATAAAGATGATTAAGAAGCAAGAAAGGCATTCTAATGCGATTCTATGGACGATTTCTGCTTTGAACAAAAAATAACCAACCACCAATCCAGAGTGTACCATCAACAAAGATGATGAAAATTGGGATGCTATCAAAGCGGATCCAATCTTTGGCGTTGTGGATGGGTTCAAGTTCCTTGAAGTGTCTAGTTTAAATAGGTTTGATTATATATAAATAATAATTCTTGATTTGGTTTGGATTTGATTGGTTTGATTTGTGTGGATTTGTTTAAATGGTGTGTGACATTAACTTTGTTGGATTGGATGAATATTTAGACTGACTATAATTATTTCATGATTGTACATATCACCTATTGTTTTTGTACAATCATTCTCATCATCATTATATATAATTCTTATATATATTAATTAGTATTTTATATAGAGAGAGTTAGAGTTAGAATTAGAGTAAAAGTTAGTGTTAGAGTTATAGTTTTAGGTGGTTATTTTTATTGATGACAAAGGTGGAGAAATATATAAAATCTAGGCATAAATTAAGGAGGACTTTTGTAACCCGAGGGGAGTTATATTATATTTTATATATAGAGGTGTCATCATCATAAAGAGGGAGATTGTTAGTACCTTAGGTATTGGTTTTGATGATAACAACTATAGGACATTATATAAATATAGATACTAATGTTTTATCAAGTTATATGTAATGACCCTATTTTTGAGTAATATTATTTAGGATATTTAGTTGGTTAAATAAAATAAAATAATGTAATGATTAGGGGATTGAGATTTGTGATTAATAGGGGTGGCCGTGCCATGTTAACAAATAAACTAAAACGAATTAGAATGAAATAGAAAGGGAAGTTAGATAAGGGACAAAATAGGAAAAGACACATTCTAATACCCTAAACCCTTAAGTCGTGCTCATTCTACACATTCATTATCAAAATTAAAAACAAGAGGCAGGTCACCATTAAGGGAAAAAGAAGGAAAAGATAAAGAAATCAAAGAAAGAAAGATTAATCAAATCCATTCAAATCTCAACTCCTTAATCGTAGAGCTAAGGTGAATAATGACTACATCTCATACTTGGTAATTGTTTTCAGTTTTAGGTTAAATCCCAATTATTTTGCAATGGTTTTCCATGTATTTGAATATTAAAATGATATATATATGTGTGCTTGTTGATGATTTATGATACTTCATGTAGATTATATGATATGTTTTAATGTGAAAACCCTATTAAATGACATCCAAATGCCTTGCGATTTTAGATTTAGATCAAAAATGATATTTAGAGATGAGTTTCAATTTTCATAATTTTCTGAACTAATGTGGATAAGGAAATTGATTATTTGGGTATAAAATTATTTACGGCTAAATAATATCTGTTTTGGGTCCGAAATTAATATATGTTAGAAAACATATTAAAAATGATTTATAGGAATTTTTGTAGAATTTTCCTAAGTGTTTTAATGAATATATAATATTATTTTAAGGTCTGGGACTTAAATGTTTTATATATTTGTAAAAGAAGAAGGGGTATTTTGTAAATAATATAATTTGTTATTTTTGAAATTTTGGCAGTATTTTAGAAAAGAAATTAGCAGCCAATCATATTTTGACATACAAGGCAGGTTAGTTGAAAAGATTACTTTAAAAAGCTAAAAATCAGATTTTACATGCTTTTTTCATGTTTCACCACTTTCGGCACTTGGGTTCTAACCGGGTACTTCTGCCTCCACCACCATCGAAACCAATGCATATAGCATCAATGATTTGGTACATAGTGAATTGGAGATAGGCGGAAGGGACTGAGTCAAAACATGAGGTTCCGATGGGGTCGAAGCGTTACTTTTCTTTTTAAATGAAAATGTGCCTGCTTTGCTTTCGAAAGGAATGTTTTCGACTTGGTTGGCTTCCGACTGGGTCAAACTGATTTAAGGAATGGTTTCGAAAAGATTGCACCTTTTGATTTAAGTTAATGCTTTCGAAGGGGTTGAAACCCCTAGTTGCCGCTTTCTACCTTTCGAAGCAAACGGTTTCGAAAGGATACTTTATTTTTAAAACCTAGCCACATCTCCACTTCTTTCGAAGGGTTGGTTTCGACACCATCACTTCTTTACTTAGGAAATAGCTTTTGAAAGAGTGCTTTTGACTTAGTTGTTTTACGGCCCTTTGTTCTATTGGAAGTAAAACCTAGAGGTTTCAAATGGATTGGTTTTAAATGGTTTCAAAAGGTTATTCCACATGTTTTACTTGAACCCAAAGGCTTTCGAAAGGTTTGATGCTTGTAAAGGGTTTCAATGTTTTTGAAAGCATTAAATGAAGGTTTCGGAGGGGTGGTTCCCAAATGGTTTTGAAAGGTTTAAAATGAAAGGTTTTCCAATATTTTCGAAGGGTAATGTTTAAAGAGTTTTTAAAGAAGGATGTCTAAGGTTTTAGAGCTTTCGAAGTTGATGTTGTTCAATGGTTTCGAAAGGTTTATTAAGAACGGTTTCAAAAGGGGTTGTTTTGGCCTTTGGCCTACGGTTATGAATCAAAGAGGTTTACCTGGTTTCGAAAGGGGTACTTTCAATGGATTCAAATGGGGTACTTTCAAAGGTTTAAATGTTTTCATCAAGAAAGGTTTGAGTAAAGTATATATAATATGGCAAGGTGATTGAGTAAAGCATAGAGTTTATATTCCTTGTTTAAAGAATGATTTAAAGGTTTAAATCAATTTGAGCAGAAAAGGTTTTCAAGGAAAACTTTAAGGGAAGATTACCCTAAGTAAAATGACTCGGATATTAGAATACCAGATGGGACTGGTATGGGGTCACACCCTATACTTTAGCTAGTAGCCCCTAGATAATATAAGTCCAAAATTCTAGTGTGTAGGGATTTGTCACATGTAAGACTAAAATGATGTTACACACGGAAAGGAATCTATTGAGGAGAGATAGGTTATTAGTGATCCCACAAAACCATTAGGATCAGTTGACCCTGGGAGTATTAAGTTAGGGATAGACCGTCCAGAAGAGGAGTATCTAAGAGAAGTTAGATTATTTGTTTATTTTTTCTAGTAGGCCCGAGTCAGCCAAAAGTTAGTGGTTAGCCAAACAAAACTATAGTGTTCGGATAGATAGTCCATTTGTTACCTGATTTGTAAGCTTACATGATATTGCTTCATTGTTTTAACCAGTTTTGGTTGCAGGATTATGATTTGTAAAAGGTATGTTTTAAAAGGATATTAGTGAGGGGAAACCCATTCTGCTAAGCGATGTGGTCTCACTTAATATCGAATAACTGGGATGTATAATATTATTCACACCATACTTTATGTCTAACTCGAAGTTTATGTTTTCCCCTTAAACTCTCGAATGCTCAAAATTGATTTGAGTAGGCTGAGGGTTGAGGATTTTCAGGTTTTAGTAGGTTGGCAAATAAAGCTTCCGGAGACGAGCAGGTGGCTGACGGATAGCTATTTAGGAGTTGTTGTTTTTGTTTGTTTATTCCACTATGTTGTATTAAGTCGGTTATGACTATTTGGTACTCTGGTCAAACAAGGGGGCATCTTCATATGTCACTCTTGGTGTATTTATGTAATAATTATATTTGATTGGAACCTGGGAAACGTTGGGATTATGTAACTTGGATATGAAATGTTGTTTTTGCAATGTAATCAAAAAAATGTTTTAAACTGTGATGATTTTATTTCATATTCAAGTGCTTCTGGTATTATGGATACCATTAACATTACCATATTTGGTCACTGGAAGTTAATACTATGGATGGTTGCAGCATCTGTAATGCTTAGCTTTGGGCCTCCCAATAGGGGATGTTACATTATATATAGTATATAATGTAGGATATTAGATAGGTATTGATTAAGAAGACTGTACAGTATCAAGTAGATTCAAGATGCTGATATAGAGTTTCAAGAGTCAGAGAATGAAGACTCATGAGTATTGAAGAGTTCAAGATTTTAAGATATTCCAGATAAATTTTAGTGCCATAGAATTTATGTTAAAACCTTCATAGAACTTTCATGATCTCTCTCTCTCCTTCTCTAATTTTGTTCTAAATCGTTTTTCAAATAACCTGGTTTTAAAATAATCTTTTCAAAATATTTCTTAAAATGATTTTCAATCTCTTATACTTATAAAGATATTATTTTAGTGTTTTTAAGTTTATATATATTGAACTTATGTTTATACTTTAATAAGTTATAATTAGATTGATTATATATATATATTATTTACATTATATTAAAATCAAGAAAATAAGCACAAGGGCAAACTTAGAAAAAAAATTAGGCTGAAGGACATTAAGTTTGTTTTTTAGGCTGAAGGACAATGCTAGTTATAACTACCATTTTGTATAGTGTAAAACTGAATATAATGCTAGATATAATTAGAATTTTGTATAGTGTAAAAGTTGAATATAATGCTAATTATAACTAGCATTTGTCCTTCAGCCTAAAAATGAAACTTGGTGTCCTTCAGCCTAATTTTATTTTCAAAGTTTGTCCTTTTCCCTAATTCCCTCTATTTAAATTTTCAAAATAATTATATAAAGTTTTATAAACATGTATAAACTATGCCTAAATGATTTTACAAGGTATCAAACTATTTACAAAACAACGAGTTTTCAAAATAATGTTTTAAAGTATTTTTAAATTTTAGAAAGAGTATGTTGACATACACAATGTATGTATGTCGACATAGCAGCCGTAATTTTCAAAATTGAAATTTGTCTGGAAGTGTCTTTTCATCGTATCTCTTCACGAATGGACATGACTGCTGTTTCCCTATATATACTAGACTTTCAAATGAATTTATAATCATAATTTTCTTATTCATCTTCCTCCTTCTACTCTCTCATTTTCTAAATCAAAATATACCCCAACTCTGACAAAATTCAACCAGAATCAAATTTAATCACCACTAGTTTGATTCTCCTTCATCTAACCTCTGATTTATCTCATTTCTCTCACTCAAACCAAGATTAAAGTGCTATTCAAGAGTTATAGGATTAATTGTAATCAAGATCGAAGATCTGAGTCTGTAAAACTCTATCAAATCATACTGCTATACTTGCGGGTATGACTGTAGCTCGTAAAATCAATTGGGTGTGCTTAGTAGCCTGGAAATCAAGTGGGTTGGCTTAGTAGCCCGGAAATCTAGTGTTAATTTAGCATTAAGATCCCTATTTTGCTAACTCACGGATGTGACCATTTAGAGTTTGAATTGTCAGGTCACATATTTGTCTGCAGTTTGCATGTGTTTGATTTTATGGGCTTTGGAATTATATTGAGTATGGATTGGTTAAGCAAATCTGGTGGTAGGATATTTTGCCAAGATAGGAAAATATCACTAAAACACCCTAATAGTAGTGATCGAATTATATACTTGGTAGAGAACTTGGATTTTGATGTTTATGCTTTATTAGGTGTAATGGAGAAGGAAGACGAGTTGAATCGAGTTTTTATCATTAGAGAGTTTGCAGATGTCTTTGAGCCAGTGACAGGATTACCATCGAAATGAGCTACTGACTTTCGAATAGATCTTGTACCTGGAGCTAAACCCGTAAGTAGACTACCTAGCAGGATGACACCTACTGAGATGAAGGAGTTACATGTGTAGCTGGTGGGTACGGAATGAAAGGGTTTCATTATACTAAGCAGTTCACCTTGGGGAGCGGCTACGGTGTTTGTGAGGAAACCGGATGGGTCGTTAAGATTATGTATCATCTATCATAAGCTGAATGAAAAGACGATAAATAATAGATATCTCTTTCCAAGGATAGATGACTTATTTGATCAATTGAGTGAAGCCAAAGTATTTTACCAATTGGATTTGGCGACAAGGTTCCATCAATTGAGGGTGGTAGAAGACAGTATTCCTTTGATGGCATTCCGAGCAAGATATGGTTCCTACGAGTGGTTAGTAATGCCATTCGGGTTGACTAATGCGCCTGCATTCTTTGTAGATTTGATGAAACGGATCTTCCGAGAGCATTTGAATAGGTTCGTGGTAGTATTTATAGACGACATCCTAATATATTCTTGGAATGAGCGAGATAATGAGACTCGGCTTAGAATAGTGCTTGAGACATTAATGCAACATCAATTAAAAGCAAAGTTTTCAAAATATCATTTTTGGAAGAAAGAAGTGAAGTTCCATGGTCATGTAGTTTTAGAAAAAGGGTTGTCAGCAGAGCCAGCTAAGATTGAGGCTGTTAATAATTAGAAGAGACCAGAAATAGTGGCCGAGATAAAAGAGTTTTCTTGGATTAGCTATCTATTACCGAAGATTCATCAACGATTTCTCTCGTATAGCAGCATCGATTACTAAACTAACAAGGAAGAACGTGAAGTATGTTTGGACTGATAAATGCAAGGAGACATTCCTAAAGCTAAAACATTTATTGACCAATGCGTCCGTGTTAGTTGTTCTGGGTGGGAATAAAGATTTGGTGGGGTATACGGATATGTGCGGAACATGTTTAGGAGCTGTGTTGATGCAAAATGGTAAAGTGATTGCCTACTTATCGGCAGCTTAGACTGCATGAAGTTAGATATCCGACTTACAATTTGGAGTTGGCAGTTGTAATCTTTGCTTTGAAAGTAAAGAGACATTACCTTTATGAGAAATATTCAAGTTGTTTATGGATCATAGGTCTTTATGATATTTATTCTCTCAGAAGGAGTTGAATATGAGATTGCAGAGGTGGTTAGAGTTCATAGCAGCTTATGATTTTGTTATTGAGTATACGCCAGGGAAATGAAACAAAGTAGCTAATGCACTTAGCAGAAAACACCAGAATGCAGTATTAACCATAATAGTAGAGTGGAATGATTTAGAAGCATTGACTGCTTGTAGTGTGCATTAAGGTCGACGGTTGGTTTTAGTCGGCATACTGCTATGTTGTCTTATTTAGAAGTTCGACCGGCAATGATCAAAAGGATTACGTTAAAAGAAGCGATGATCCATTTTAGCTGAATCGTAGTGCTATCACATTCTTCATTGAATAACTTGTTAAAGTACTCTCTCCATCTATTTTTTATCTCATCATCCTTCACCAAAAGTCTATTATTCTCATCCTTGATGCATTTAACTTGGTTGAAGTCTCTCGTCTTCTTCTCGTGGAGCTTAGCTATCCTATAGACGTTTTTTTCACCCTCTTTCATAATTATCTTTTGATACAGATCTTCATACGCACGACCCCTTGCTTCACTCATCGCTCTCTTTATCTTCTTCTTTGCCACTTTATACTTTTTCATGTTGTCCTCGCTCCTATGATGATGCAAGCGTTTGTAGCATTCCTTCTTCTCTTTGCTATCCTTTTGCACATCACTGTTCCACCACCACGAATCTTTAGATTCGTGTTTATTTCCTTTTGTTATCCTAAACACCTTAGTGGCCACTTTCCGAATGCCCATTGCCATCTCATTCCACACGTCATTTTCTTCTCCTATCATATTCTATGCCCCTTCCCTCATCACTCCATCCTTAAACACCCATGAGGCGTATCCTTTGAGCTTCCACCATTTTGTCCTACTAATCTTGGCTTCTTTACCCCTTCGAACACATATCCGATGACGAAACTCGAATGTCAAAAACTGCTGTTGTGAGACGACATATTCTCCAAGTATGACTTTGCAATCTACAAAAGCTCGTTTGTCATCTCATTTAGTAAGGATAAAGTCAGTCTGGCTAGAGTGTTGGCCACTACTGAAAGTAGCTAAATGCAATTATCTCTTTCTAAATAAGGTATTAGCTATCATGAGATCATAAGCAATAGCGAAATTCAATATTTCTTTTCCTTCTTGGTTCATATCGCCATATCCAAAACCACCAAGCACTCTCTCAAACCCCCCACTAGTTGTATCAAAATGGCCATTGAAATCTCCTCCTATGAAAAGTTTGTTGCTACTAGGAATATCTCTAACCATGACATCTAGATCTTCCCAGAAATTCCTCTTGGTGGTTTCACTTAGGCCTACTTGTGGGGCATAAGCACTGATGACGTTTAGAACTATATCACCAACTACCAGCTTGACTAGGATGATCATGTCCCCTTGTCTCCTAACGTCAACCACTCCGTTTTTAAGGTTCTTGTCAATTAAGATGCCTACCCCGTTCTTGTTACATTCTTTTCCCATGTACCATAATTTGAAGCCTATGTTCTCCACCTCCTTCGCCTTCTGGTCCTTCCATTTGGTCTCCTAAACGCATAAGATATTTACATGTCTCCTAGTCACAGTATCAACTATCTCTCTTTACTTTCCTGTTAAGGACCCTACATTCCAACTCCTAACCGAATCCGAATTTCATCGACTAGCTTTCTTGCCCCTTGCACCTATCGAGTAAAATGCAAAGACCCTTGCTCATTTATCACACATCGAGGCGCCGATGTAGTGCACCACTAAGGGAGTGACGACTCAGCTCGTGCATATTTATCATAATACCCGAGCCTCGATATGACGTGCCACTAAGGGAGTGGCAACCCAGCTCTCGCTTATTTATCACCTTACCCGAGCCTCGATATGGTGCGTTGCTAAGAGGGTTACGCCCCAATGAAATATAACAAGGTTCCATTTACATAAGAGAGACTATGGTTTTTATATTGGCTCGCCAAGCCTATCATAACACTCCTCCTTTATCCTGGCTTGGGACAGGCTGTATAGAAAACTACACAAGCGGAGTTAGTTTTGATTATTAAAAATAATTAAATAATGTTTTTGGTTCCAAAATTTTTATATGTCAAAGAATATACTGATTTTCATTGATTTTTAAAGATTTTTCCCAAGTGTTTATGATTTTATATGAATTTATTAGGCTAGAAAGGCTTAATAATTATATTAAAATAATTATATATAAGATGAATGGTTTGTAAATACTTTGGGAATGATAAATCAAGGTTACCACTATTTTCTGGAAAAGAAATTGATAAAGTATAGTATTAACCATAGAAATTGGATATGGGTTGGGGGTTGGTGAAAAGAAATTGTTTTTTAAAGAAATAAAATAGTTTTTATGTTAATTATGAGATTGCCATGTCATTATTAATCAATTTCGATGTCCATCTATGCCACAGCTAACAATGCCGCGCATTTTATATCGGCTATAGTAATGCAGCTAGTATTATTTTCAAGATAAAGGTATATTGGCAGCAATGTCGCATATTTTATATCGGCTATAGTAATGCTGCTAGTATTGCTTTTAAAATAATGGTATATTGGCAAAAATGCCACACATTTTATATCAACTATAGTAATGTCGCTAGTATTGCGTCCAAGATAAATGTATATTAGCAACAATGCTGAATATTTTATATCGGCTATAGTAATACCGAAAGTTTTCACCATGGTTTTAAACAATGCTGCATGCTTCCTACTTGATTCCATAAGCTTAAGGCAACAATGCCACAAGCAGTAGTTTCGACATTAATTATTTTAGGCAATAATGCCGGTAGTATAGAAAATGGCAATGATGCTGCCTGTTATCAATTTCTGCATTAGTATTATAACAACATAGTAGCTCAGTTTTATGAGTTCAATGTCAACTATTTTATGGCATTGATGTCGGAAGTCATCAATGTCGACCTTACTGTTTTAAAGCACCCAATATTAATGGTTTTATGATATTGATATGAAAGGTTATCAATGTCGACATTCCCATACTTCCAAGTTTAAAAGCTTTATACTATGCAAACTTTATGACTTATATTTTATACCATGCGACATAGATGATATCGGCATTATGGCCCTATGTTTTATTAAATCAGAACTGTTTATAAATAGCGACATAGAAGGGATGCGACAATCTATGTAGGCAACATTAATGCGGCACTTTTTTAATACAATTAGTTTTATTGTATGGCTTTATAGTCTAAGGTTTTAAAGTGCGACGACCTCAAATTGATTTTGAAGTTAATGAGAGCTATTTTATAAAAGCATACATCTTGACATAATATTTTGGATAAAATAAAGGGCTGTAATTTCCTTGTTTTAAATATGATTTCAAGGGTTAAATCATTAATAAAGAATTATGTTTTCAAGGAAATAAGGAGGGTATTTAGCCAAGAATTTTACTAGTGAAATTATTGCTGTTATCACATTAGATAAATTGTGATATGATAAACTGACTCAAGGATTAGAGAATAGAAAACCAGATAATGGGACTGGTGTAGGATAGCACACTATATTTTAATTGTTAGCCCCTAGTTGATATTAGTCCATAATCATAGTGCATAGGGCTTTGTTAAGGATAAAACTAAAAGTAGGTTTACGTACATAAACGAATATATATAACTTAGATATGTTATTGGTTGGCTTGCAAAACCTCGTAACCCTGCAAAGTTCGAAAGTCAACTTTGCTTTACTTCAGCGTAGTTCTTGTTTGCATTTTTGTTTGGTTTGTTAAAACATTATAGTTATTTTAAATGCTTTGGGTATACACAGTATGTTTCATGGTACGACATACTTGTTGTTCAGAGTGATTACTACGTTACTAGCTTAACCAACCTTTTTATCATGTTTACTTCGTTTCTTTTGAACTTTGCACACAATGTTTTCAAGGGATCTATCTAGTCCCTTACATGTATTTTAGGTAGCTCTGCTATACTTCGCAATTCTTTTGCTGATTGGACTGCGCTCCATACATTATGATTGAAAATGGATGTAACAATAACTATTTTTAAAGGTTTTATTTTTGCTTTGGGACCTATACAATTGCATTCAGAATGTCGTTCACTATCAGAAAACATATATAATTTAATGAAATTGGTTAAACATGCTAGAAATTGGAAGAAGTCGAACCCAATTGAAAATGTGTATGGGTCATGTATTTATATTTAATATTCAGGTGTAATAAATAGCTAACTTATAACTAGAAGAGTAAAGTAAATAAAAGTAAAGAAATAATCACACCAGAGTTTTTATACTGGTTCGGACCATCCGTCCTACGTCCAATCCCGAAGCTCCCCTACGGCCTTAACTAGTAAACAATCCTCGCTTTGCCCGGAGGAATAGGCTTGATACAAAAATCTTTTCTTGACAAGTATGTGTTCTTAGTAACACTGATTTTGACTGCACAATACAAATCTTCTTATAATCTCCTTTGAGTAGTATATGTCTGTGAAGCTTTGCTTTTAGGAAGTGATAAAACTGATATATTGATTGCTTTTAGAAATTAGAGTATGCAAAGAGTATAGATATGAGATTCAGAAAATTCAAGTTATTTGTTTCTCAAAATCTTTACAAATTTATAGGTGTTGAAGAGTTTTCTTGAAGAGTAACATCCTTTAGTATGTTCTATTTTAGTCTAAGGGTTGCAATCTTTAAGGAAGAAGAGATGTGTTGAAGAGATACAGATGCAACTATTAGAATGAAGGAAGTGCCCATTCATAATTTTATCCCGTTACTCAACACAGATGTTTGCCCATAAAATTCAGACGTTTGTTTAAATAAATATTTTTTAAACAGAGAACAGAGTCAGACGTCTGGCATATATGGACAGACGTCTGATGCTTGTTAACTCATGCGGTAAACTTGTTTGAAACAATAAAAGGCTTATAAAAACTTTGATGTGCGGTGTTGTGTAAAAACTACTAAAGGAGATTTTACAAACCATCTATCTATGACTATAACACACTATAATAGCTTCTTTAATACCAATGATTCTTCTCTTCTACTGGTCATCTTCAAGTCATGATAATGTGAATTCTGAAAGCTTTTACCTACAAATAGATGGAATATATTGTATGTGTATGATTGTATAGTTGTTGTCATCTAAACCATAGAATAGAGGTTCTAACATTCTCCCCCTTTTTGATGATGACAACTATACAATCACTTATTAAATAAGAATATAACTCCCTCTAAATCTGATTCCTCCCCCTATATACATGTAATATAATATCTCTCCCCCTTTTGCATTATCAAAAAGAGATACAGCAATAACAAAATTTGGAAGTAACACAAAGAGCATAAGTTTGCATAGAATCACAGATAATATTTGTCATAGTTATACAAAAAATTGTTTTTAAGAAATCAAACAGAGATACATAAAACCTACATGATAAAAATAGAAGAGAACTCACTGATAGTTGAAGTAAATTTGATGAATTTCATCATATCCACCGTGTTTCCACTGAGACTGGTCATTGTACTCCTCATACTCTCGAATAGAGAGACCCTTAAATGATGAGTAATGACTATAGTGTGGAGGGTTTTGTAGAGACTAAGATATATCTTCGCTTTCTTCAGTGTCAACGTTTATTGGTGCTTTATCAGGATGAGATTGTGGTGCTGGTTCCCTTGACGGACCTGTGCCTGAAGCACATCCTGGTTGAAATACTTGTGGCAACGGCGGTAGTGTCGGGGATGGAGAAGATGAAGACCATGATGATGAACGACTCCGTACCTTTCACATGACTTTTCCCAAGGTTGAAATGACCTTTTCTTACGTCTTTACTACTTTGGTCATTCTAGTAGAGAAGGATCGTTCTAAGCGAGTCATTTTTATCTAACGCTTTTTGGTTCAAGGAGAGAAGACATTGGTTTTGAAGTGCAACATCTCGATAGTTTTCTCCTAGTCCAGCTGCAATTCTGGCTTCTTGTATTTCTGAATCATAGTAATACTCTGTAGGTTCTGAAGCTCTTGCAAATTGGGAAGGTCGAGTTGTAGGTAGTTGTTGTTGTGGTTGTTGATACTGGGAGAAAGGGGTTATACTTGGTGGAGTTTCAGGAAGATGCGTCAAAGAGAGAAATCTAATGTCACTATCTTTTTACGGAAATTTCTTCATATTGGGAGAGATATGAAGGGATTCCAAATGAACGTAGAATTCTCATTATATATCGAGCATAGATGATGCTTCAACGTGTATGCATCCAAAAGCTTTTAATTTGCTTGAAAATATATTGTGCCCAATTGACTTCAATATGACCAAATATAGCACACAAAGCTTTATGATCATCTTCGTATACTTGTTCATGACTACCTAACCTAGGGATGACTGTGTTGATGAGCATATGGTTAAGTAGTCTGGCTTTTGGATGAAAACTATATATTTTAAATTTCCGCATATCATCTTCCCAAATAAGACGAGTAACAGCATCTCTTGGGACATATCGTGTATTTGAAACATCTTGTAATCAAATTCCCATATAAGAACAATTAAGAATTTGACCAAGCATTTCAATATTAAATTTTATGACAGTTCCATAAACACTTGTCCAAATCCAATTTCACTCATCTGAAGGATTCCAAAGTTTCAAGGAGCATAAATTAATAAGAAAGAGGAATACCGCTAGTTGATCTATTTTTTTGACATTATCCTCATAGTTGATCAGGTGATAGGTATTAGAATCTTCAGTCAAATCGATAGCACCATAATGAATAAAACGGCGAATTGGATAAAAGGGACCAGAATGCAGAGGCTTCTACTCTAAATATTGCAATTTTTGCTTTCCATGTTCTTTCTCAACAATCCATTGTTCAATATGATGATCCGTGAAGAATCCTTGAGTGGAAGGTTGGGAGCTTTAGCCTGTAGTAGCTTTCTTACGTTTAGGAACTGGAGTTTTTGCTTTTGGAGCCATTGATTAGGAATTGGAAAGAGGAAATCGATTTGGGGATTTAGGGTTTTAAGGTTTTGAAAGAGTGAAACGATGGAAAAAATGAAAGATGGAAGAGATAATATATAGGCAGATGAAAAGGTGTGTGCTTAGGTGATCGCAGACGTCTGAATATAAAGGTCAGACGTCTGAACGGGGCTTAATTTTGACATAGATTGTCGAACAAACGTCTAGATGGAAACTCAGACGTCTGTGATTAGGAAATAATTTTTCCAGAGAGATTTGTTAGACGGCTGAACATTCCTTCAGACGTCCATGCTGAATCGTTTAAATTTTCAGAAAGGTTAAACAGACATCTAGGATTATTTTCAAATGTCTGTGCTGAAGGTCGAAATTTTTCAGAGCATATCTGCCGCGTCTGGTAGTATTTTAGATGTATGAGCTGAAACCCAAAATTTTCCCTGTGCCTATAGCTTGACGTCTATATATTTATTCAGACTTCTGATTTATATATTTATTCAATTTCTATGTATTTTGGTATATGTAAACAATATTTTAATATTTAATAGGAGAAAAAATTACAAAAGATTATGCATGAATATACATGCTTATTTAATATATATTAAACGTCTGTCGTTTACGAAAGATTTCTTAAGTTGTCAGCAAACGAATTAGGAGAATGGTAGTTTTGTTTCTCCCATGAATTTGGTTTGACTTTGGTCTACTCGGATGATAGCTTAAGAGGAGACCAGTATGGACGAACAAGACTGTGTTCGGTGCTTGATGTCCCTTCTCCCCATAGGTTTTGTAGGATGATCTTGTGTGCTCTTGGAGGAGTTTCTCATAAACATGGAGACCTTTGATGTATGCAGTCTTTCGTTGGTGAATGACCACATATTGCGAGGATACATTTTTCAAGAAAGTTTAAATGTGCTCCTTGACGGCGTTGTTTATAACACATTTCTCATTGAACCCATATCGTCGCTTGTTGATAGTGATGAATCTCATTGACTTTGTCCAAGAGAGATGATGATTTTAGGTCGATTGAATGTTTAGATTTCTTACCTTTAAGAGAGAAGCCAGTATGGTAATTTGGTGAAGCGATGATATTGAGGGATGGAGATGATGTAGGAGTTAGTTTTGTGGGAGAGACATAAGTGTTGTCGGACGATGGGGAGGCGTAGTCAATAGCGGAATAAGTGGAGTCATGATCAGAAGACATTGTTTGATATGTTTTTTAGAAGTTTGATTTCTGTTTAATTAATTTTTAAATTTGTATATGAGTTTAATAAAATTTTGATTAAGTATATATAGGCTATGTTAAGAATATTGATTTAAGGTTAATAATTCTCAGAAGTTTCTAGCCAAAAAAAATGAAAGGTTAAGAGAAAAAAGATTATAACTGCAAGTAAAATTAAAGATATGCATGGTCTGAATTCAAGAAACATAATAGAACATTGGAAAGACATGCGACTTCCTCCTATGAGTGCGGTGTTTGAGTGCCATTATCTCCAAATTTTTGTTTTATTAAAAAAATGTACTTTAATACTGAATTATAAATCATGTAACGACATAATACCTAGTTCACGTCTTAACTTAATAAAAGTTTGTTCACTTAGTTGTTTTGTAAAAATGTCGGCTATTTGATTTTTGGTTTTACAAGTTCTAGAATTATTATTTCTTTTTCAACATTATCTCTAAAAAAATGGTGACGAATATCTATATGTTTTGTCGGAGAATGATTAATTGGATTTTTAGATAAGTTTTAGCACTAGTATTATCACAATATATTGGAGATTTGGTTATTATTTTTCCAATGTCTTTAAGTGTTTATTGCATATATATTACTTGAGTGCAAGCTAAGGCAGCAAAAATATATTCTGCTTCACAGGTTGAAAGTGATGCACAATTCTGTTTTTTACTGAACCAAGAGACTAGAGATCGACCAATAAAGTGACATGTGCCACTTGTACTTTTCCTACCAATTTTGTGACCATTGAAATTTGCATCACTATATGATATGAGTTCGAAAGAGCTGCCTTTAGGATAGAAAGACTGTAATCCTTAGTGTTGGTTAAGTAGCGTAAAATACGTTTAACTGCTCGATAGTGTGAATCTTTAGGTTGTGCTTGAAATCTTGCACACTGATACACACTCATCGTGATATCGGGTCTACTAGCTGTTAAGTATAATAGTGATCTTATTATACTTCGATATAATTTTTGATCAAAATCCTTTCCATTTCCATCTTTATCTAAATGGGTACTGGTGCTCATGGGCATTGTTTACCAGATGTTTTCTCCATTCCAAAACGTTTTAACAAATTGCGATAATATTTTTCTTCATTTAGAAAAATACCATTTTCTAACCGTTTAATCTGTAATCCTAAGAAAAAATTTAATTCTCCTATATGGGACATTTCAAATTCATTTTTCATGATATCTGCAAAAATCGTTACATAAATTTTCATTTGTTGACCCAAATATTATGTCATCCACATATATTTGAACAACCAAAATATCATTATGATCTCTTTTTATAAACAAAGTTTATCTATTTTTCCAATTTGAAATCCAAAATTTATTAATTAAGTTTTTAGTCTATCATACCAAGCACGAGGTGCTTGTTTTAAACCATATAAAGCTTTCTTTAGTTTATATACATGTTCAAGAAATTTTTCATGTATGAACAACCGAGACTGCTCAGTATAAGCCTATTCTTTTATAAAACCATTTAGAAAAGAACTTTTTACGTCCATTTGAAAAAGTTTAAAGTTACGATGACAAGCAAAAGCAAGTAAAGTTCGGATGGCTTCTAGACGTGCGAATGGAGCAAACGTTTCTTCATAGTCAATGCCTTCCTCTTGATTATGCCCTTGTGCTACTAACCTTGCTTTGTTACAAACAATGTTTCCATTTTCATCGGTTCTACTTTTATAAACCCATTTTGTCTCGATTACGGATTGATCCGTAGGTCTCGATACAAGTTCACATACTTCATTTCTTTGGAATTGATTGAGTTCTTCTTGCATCGCCATAATCCATGACTCGTCACTCGATGCTTCTTTATAATTTTTAGGTTAAAAATTTGAAATGAATGCAACGTGACTCATTTGATTTAATTGATGTCTTGTGGAAACCTTTTTATTTAAATCACCAATTATATTGTTAATTGGATGGTCTTTCAAAATACGAGGTGGTGATATTAACGTATTATCATTGTCAACAGTATTCTCATTATTGTTATGTACAACTGTGTTATTTTCAGATGGTTTTGTTAAAATTTCATCATCATCATTCTTTTTGTTATTGGAAAAATTTTCATCAAACGAACTATGTAGACTTTCTTTTATAGTACTAGTACGTTTATTAAATACTCTATAAACTTTGCTACAATATGAGTATCGGACAAAGACTCCTTCGTCGGCTTTTCAATCAAAATTTTCAAGATTATCTTTAGTGTTTAGTATAAAACATTTTGAACCAAATATTCGAAAGTTTGATACTTTGAGTTTTTTACCAAAAAAACATTTCATAACAGGTATTTTGGTTAAAGGACGTAGTGTGACACGATTCAATATGTAACAAGTAGTAGCTATAGCTTCTGCCCAAAAATTCTTTGGTAGATTACTACTGTTAAGCATAGTTCGTGCACATTCTTAGAGTGTGCGATTTTTCCTTTCCACAACACCATTTTGTTGTGGTGTTCGAGGAAATGAGAAATTATGTGTAATTCCTTTTGTTATAAAAATTTTCAAAAATCTCGTTTTCAAATTCACCCCGTGATCACTTCTTATACTCTTTATTTTAAGATTCATTAAGTTTTTAATTCTTTTAGCAAAAAATTTAAACAACTCAAATGTATCGTTCTTATGTTTTAACAACAGTGTCCATGTATATCTTGAAAAATCATCTACAATAACAAATACATACTTGTTATGGTTTATTGAACGTACTTGAGTAGGTCCAAATAAATTAAGATGTAATAATTCTAAAGGTTGTTTAGAAGAAATTTCCTTTTTAAATTTAAATGAACTCTTTTTTAATTTTCCATATTGACATGCATCACATAAATTTTTAACTTTATAGTTTATTTTAGGAAGACCTCTAACCAAATCAGTTTTAGCTAATTTGTTTATAAACCCAAAGTTTATGTGACATAACCGTTCGTGCCATATCCATGGATCATTAAAATTTGCGGATAGGCATAAATCACTCGAGTTATTATACTTCATATTTAAGACATAGATGTTTCCTTTTCTTAAACCTTCAAAGATCAGATTTTTTTTTTGATCAAATATGTTGCATTTATTCTTTTCAAAATCAATTTTGAATCCTTTGTCACAAAGTTGACTAATGCTTAATAGGTTATGTTTTAGATTTTCAACTAAAAGAAAATTTATAATAACATGTGAAGTGGACATACCAACATTGATGACATCTCTAATTCCACTAACAAAACCTTTTGAATTATCTCCAAAAGATACAGTACCACCATCTCTTTATGTTATATTGGATAACATTTGTGCATTTCCAATCCTGTGTTTGGAGCATCCGCTATTAAGTATCCATTTCTCCTTATTATTAGATTTTCTTTTGGTTACCTACAAGATAAAAGCAATTTAATTGGTACCCACTTTTTTCGTTATGGTCCTAAGTGTTAAAGAACGAAGGTAGCCATACCTAGGAGGGTTTAGGACCTTTAAAAGAGTAATTTTTATTATGAACAACACTTTTTAAAAAACTATCTATGTGTTTTTGTCTAATTAGTTGGTTACTAGATTTTAGAATCCATATTTTAATTATTTTAGAGTTAGAAGCCTTTTCTTTAGTATCTGGCTTCTTGAACCTTTTATATAGTGAGATATAGTTTTTATATTTTGAAGTTTTCTTAAATCCTAATCCTTTATGATTTCCAAATGGTTTAGAAATTTTGATCAAATTATATAAATTCTGCTTTCCTTTATTGAATTTAAAAACATTGTTTGTAACCTTGTCTAACTTATCGTTAAGAGAAGAAATTTCAGATTTTGATGCTTCTAGATCATTCTTTAATACAACATCTTCTTTTCTAATATCATCATTTTCTAGTTTAACTTTTCCTATTTCACAAAATAATGAATCATTTTGAATAGATAGATTCTTACATTTTTCTTGTGTAGTTTCTAATTCTTCTTCTAAAATGGTTTTCTCATCTTTTAATAATCCTATTTCAAGTTCCATCTGATTAATTTTAGCAACATATTCTTTATTTAACTTTTTAGTTTCTCTATATTTGTCATCTAGTTCCATGCTAAGTTCTAAAATTTCATTATAAGTAAGATCAGGACATACCACCTCGGTGTTTGCCATGAAGCATATATTGGCTTATTCAGAATCACTGTCACTGTCATTGTCTGATGATGAAGAAGAATCTGAGTCATCCCAAGTTACTTGAAAATCTCGTTTTCTTTTCTTAAATTTCTCGAACTAGCTTTTATTTTTGTCATTATTGAGTTCTGGGCACTGTTTCTTAATGTGTTCAAATTTGTCACGTCCAAAGCACTTGATTGAAGTTTGACTGGATGAATTTGAATTTCCTCTGTTTTGAGATTTCTTCATCTTTTTTAACTTCTTGTAATTTTTGGCTATGAATACAATCTCATCTTCATCTAAGTATGAATCATTATTGCTGGCTTGAAAAGCTATATTCTTCTTTCCAAGATTTTTTTCCTTTCTTGCCTGCAAATTTGCTTCGTACGACATCAAATTTCCTATCAATTCTTCAACTCTTAGTTGAGATAAGTGATTAGCCGCTTCGATGGCCAACACTTTTCGTTACCGTTCATTAGTTAATGAATTTAAATACATGTAACTAAATCAAAATCTTTAAATTTGACTCCAAGTGCCATGCGATTGTGTTGGATAGTTTGAAATCTAGCATACATATCACCAAGAGATTCATTTGCTGTCATTTTAAATAAAGAAAACTAATTTTGTAAAGTGAAAATCTTTGTTTGTTTAACTTTGTTAGTGCCTTCATGTGTGATTTGTAGTGTACACCATATATCATATGCAGTAGTGCACAACATGACATGTGAAAATTCATTTTTTTTCAAGTGAATAGAATAAAACATTCATGGCTTTAGCATTGTTTGTTGATGTGTTCTTTTAAGCATCTGTCCAAGTGCTTATATCTACCTTTGGTGCTATATCTAACTTGTGTTGTTTGTCAAATTTCTAAACAATTAGCTTCCATAAAAATACGTATACATGTAGACTAGTAAGCATAGTTAGATCCAGTTAATAGTGGAGGACATGCAGTAGATTGCCCCTATTGAAATGTACTTTCCATATTAAATATGTTTCAATTACGTGTTGCTGTGAATTGAAATAACCGTGCTCTGATACCAATTGAAAATGTGTATGGATCGTGTATTTATATTTAATATGAAAGTGTAATAAATAGCTAACTTATAGCTAACAGAGTAAAGTAAATAAAGTAAAGAAACAATCACACCAGAGTTTTTATACTGGTTCGGACCTTCCGTCCTACGTCTAGTCCCGAAGGTCCCCTTCGGCCTTAACTAGTAAACAACCCTCACTTTGTCCGGAGGAATAGGCTTGATACAAGAATATTTTCTTGACAAGTATGTGTTCTTAGTAACACTGATTTTGATTGCACAATACAAATCTTCCTACAATCTCCTTTGAGTAGTATGTGTATGTGAAGCTTTGCTTTTAGGAAGTGATAAAACTAATATATTGAATGCTTTTGGAAATCAGAGTATGCAAAGAGGATAGATATGAGATTCAAAAAATTCAAGTTATTTGTTTCTCAAAACCTTTACATATTTATAGGTGTTGAAGAGTAACATCCTTTAGTATGTTCTAATTCAGTCTAAGGGTTGCAATCTTTGAGGAAGAAGAGATACGTTGAAAAGACATAGATGCAACTATTAGAATGAAGAAAGTTCCCATTCATAATTTTATCCCGTTACTCAGCATAGACGTCTGCCCATTAAATTCAAACATCTGTTTAAATATATATTTTTTAAATAGAGAACAGAGTCAGACATCTGGTATATACGGACAGATGTCTGATGCCTGTTAACTTCTGCAGTTAGCTTGTTTGAAACAATGAAAGGCTTATAAAAACTTTGATGTGCAATGTTGTGTAAAAACTACTAAAGGATATTTTACAAACCATCTATCTATGACTATAACACACTATGATAGCTTCTTTAATACCAATGATTCTTCTCTTCTACTGGTCATCTTCAAGTCGTGATAATGTGAATTGTGAAAGCTTTTACCTACAAATAGATGGAATATATTATATGGTATGATCGTATAGTTGTTGTCATCGAAACCATATAATAGAGGTTCTAACACCAATGATATTTTCCTAATATATTAATTTCGAGATTTTAGGCTAGACATGTGTTATTTTAGCCATTAAATAGAAGTGTAAACTCTATTTTCTAGTCTTATTTTAAACTAAACACCTTGCCACTAATCTCTATCAAATCCTAAGCATATTCAAAACAAAAATCTCTTTTTTATAACCATTTCATTTCTTCTTCCACTTCCCTCTTCTCCATCAAACTTTGAAATTAATAACTTTTCCATTTCTCAATGAATTCCGATGAAGCAAGCGGCAAATCAAAGGATGTGAAATGTATTATGATCTCATATCATTTTAGAGGCGGAATTTGTAAGGTTGGAGGTGCAACAGACCTAGATAGCAAAGAACGATGATGAAATATCGTACACCATTTTCATCTTCTCATTTAAACTTCAAAATGGTGTATCTCTCTCGCTTATTAACGAATTTTGACAATATACCCATTGAAATAACTATATAGACGAATACTACAATTTGGAAAAGGAATATTGGTGAAACTGAGGTTTTTAGTTGCAAAAGGAATATGACAGTAGAGACAATGTTGAGTTCTTCTTCATTGAAGAGTTTTGGTGAGTGGTATTTGTCATATTTGTGTATACATTGATAAGACGTAGTAATTCACCCCTTATGAACTTAAAACAAGTATAAAGAATGTAATTAGAAATTAAAAAGTGGTTTTTTTATATATACTTGATTACGATATAATATGTTATGGCTAGATAATTAAAAATATAATTTTCATCGATTGTAATTAGCAAAAGGTAATCTCATTTTAATAAAAAGTGAAAAATATAATATTGTCCCAAGGAAGACATATTATATATCAAAATTATAGTTCTCGATGACAGGAATCCATTGGTGGTATGCATCCGCTGATTGGGTGTCTAGGTTAATCAGAAAACCCGTTAGAAGTATAGTAAACGTGGGCCGTCCGTTTCAATCCAATGGTGAAACGATGACGATACAACGATCGAAAGGCATGAATATGAAAAGGAGGTCGACGAGATGGTCTTAGTGGTGTCTGATTGGTCCCTGGTGATTATAGTTCGCTAGAATTGGTGAAAGAAGGGTTGGCGGTGGCGTTTAGGTTAAGGTGGCTGGAGGTGAAGTCGACCATGGCGTCCAAATAACGACAGTGAGGAAGCTACTGATATGGTCGGATCATGGTTTTTGTGATGTGGCGGCGATGGTAAGGCAAAAGGCGGGCAACTGGGGGTTGACGAACGCGAGATCGAGTTGAAGGAGATATTGCAGACGAAAGGGATAAAGAAAAGGATTAATTAATTAAATTATTAATAAAATTATGATAATATCCCTGAACTTAAAACGTTTATATCTCCCACATAGGACCTTTGTTTCACATGCGGTTCATTGCATTGGGATCATAGTGAGGCGATGAACATTTTGACATATTTTTTGCTGTGTTTTTGAGATGCTTCTGAAAAGTGCCTTGTTTAGTAGATTCGTTATACGTTGTTTGGTATGACAATAATGGGCTCAAACATTTTGTTCCTCGGTAGCGAGTCGCTTATGATTGGTCGATAGTGGGTTGAGACATCTTGTTCTTCTATAGCAAGTCGCTTACGATTTGGCGATGGTAGACAGGGACATGTAGTTCCCTTGTAGCAAGTCACTTACGATTTGGCTATAGCGGGCTGAGACATTGCATTCCTCAATGGCGAGTCGCTTGCGATTAGATGATAGCAAGCTGAGACATAGAGTTCCTTAGTAGCGAATCATTCATGATTTGGCATCACGATTTGGCAATATAGTAGGCTGGGACATGTATTCGCCAGTAGCGAGTTGCTTACAATTTGATTGTAGTGGATTGAGACATATAGTTCTTCAGAAGTGAGTCGCATACATTTTCGGTTATAACGAATTGGGACTTTGGGCTTAATCGTGTCACAATCGGTCTTTGGC
This sequence comes from Allium fistulosum, assembly GCA_030737815.1. NCBI lineage: Eukaryota > Viridiplantae > Streptophyta > Magnoliopsida > Asparagales > Amaryllidaceae > Allium > Allium fistulosum. The sequence continues at coordinate 821,157,416 of CM060908.1, read as the reverse complement.
ATGCGATTTGGGACTTTGGGTCCGTTCGAGTGCATATGATTAGATGTAGGTTAGATTTTAGTTAGATCTTAGCATACAGTGTCACTATAGTGTTATATTTTACTTACTGGCTTGTTGGGTGTAGGTGACGCAGGTTAAGGTATGATTTTCGAGCATAAGTGTTGTTTTGCCAGCTTCTTAGTATTATACACTTATATGATGTGTTTCACTCACTAGGCGTATGTCTGATCCCCTCTATCATTTTCTTTTTTTAGTTATACTCTGATAGGTCAATAGAGAGGACATGTGGTGACTTGGAGGCGTGATGGCATGATGGAGACGTGCATTTTTCTATTAGTTGTCTACTATTTTATTCCTAGATATTAGGTTATTTTTGTTACTAGTATAAAGAGATGTTGTAATTTGAATTTATTTGATATTACATTGTTTTATTTGACTGTGATAATATATTGATTATTATATTTTATTCCTTCAGCTATGAGTTTCAAAAAGTGCAGAATATTGTAGATAGATCTTTTGGTGTTTTATATATTTTACCTTAAAAATATCCATTGTCTGCGAGGTCAATGATGTCCGCATCATTCCGTGCATGAATCGAAGCTTCGTAGATGGTATGTTGTTACAAGAATCAAACTATTCCTTTATATCTTACATACGGCCGATCTTACAAATTTTATTTGGGCACAAGAATTTGCTAAATTGCCCCCTAACCTACTAATTTTTTAAGAAAATAGGATAAAATTGTTCTTGTTAGATTTACATACTTGTTTGCACCAAAAATGGTCACAAACACCCAGTTGTATGTGAAAGCACCAATTTCCAAAAACAATATCTAAATAAAAAGGTAAGCGCGCGACTCATAGAATAAATAGCAGAAAAAGTATATGAACACGCAAGTTTTATAGTGGTTCAGCAAACTCTGGTCTACGTCCACTTCAATAATCTTTTATTTATACTGTTAGATTTAAAGTACGATTTTTTTTGCTTATAAAATTAATGGGAGAATAAGGTAAGAAGTGATGAAGGAGAGATAGCCGAAAAAAGTCCCTTGCAATGAGCCAAGTCCGCTGTATTTATATGCCCATACGACTCGACCCACAAAATTTGGCATCGATCAGATACAAAAAATAATTTAGACTGATCATTCCATACTAACTCCAATGGGGCTACGATCATTTTTGTGGTGTCCCACATGCCTCTAGTCCTTGCTCCTAAAGTTTCGCACCATTCCGACTTATTGTTTATGAGATATCGATCGATCTTCGTTGTTTTGACTAGAAATTGAATCTTAGGAGATCATTCCATGCTTCATGCTTTTGAGATGTGATTGATCATGTGGGTTTCCCATGATGCTAGCTACTTTCTCTCCAAATTTTGTGCAATTCTGATGTACCGACTACGAGATATCGAATTTTCCGTAAAACTTGGATCGTTATGGCTGATTTGTACGATCGTTCCAATAACGATCGGCTTTTTTTCCAAAATTTGGGAGTTTTGTCATGCGGTCATTTTTGTGGGCTCCACTCTTCAATATATTAATTCTCTAAAAGTTTCAAGTGCATTGGCTTTGTAGATTTTGAGGTATTGATCGATCTTCATCGATTTATGCTGTTTTATGGATCGTTCTCGATCGATCCATATAAATTCTTCCTTTGCCCATACCTCAAGCATACGAACTCTGATTGACTTAAAATTTGAAATGTGGCCTTACTGGGCCTTCCTTGTCACCTCATATTGATTGCACCTTGATTGGTACCCGATTCGAATCCACACAACTATTGTCCATAGTTCTAAATATCATCGATTTCCGAGCCTAATAACCGTCTCTTCGAGCTTCCTGCCTTGATGATCATAGAAGCCATTTAGCTAACTTTTATGATATAATGCCCGGTAAAAGGCAGTATAACATTTTCCCCCATAAATATGCCTTACGGTAGGAAGACGTGTTTTGAATTGCTTTAAGTCCAATGTTCGAAACCCGTTGATGACTTGTAAACGGATCTGTGATCTTGCCTGATTGTTAGTAACGGCTGTTCGAGACCATTAATCAAATTCGTAGCCATCCTAGGCCGATGATGATCGCATGGGATCGAGTGTCTATTTGAGGTGAAATGCGATCGTTCAAGATCGAATGCCTATTTGAGGCGAAATACGATCATTCGAGATCGAGTGCATGTTCGAGGCATAATGGGACGTTCGAGATCGAGTGCATGTTCAAGATGCCATGTGATCATTCGAGATCGAGTGCTGTTCGAGGTGAAATGTTGAGTGCCTGTTCGAGGCGTAAGGTGATCGTTCGAGATCAAGTGCCTATTCGAGGCGAAATGTGATCATTCGAGATCTAGTGCCTGTTTGAGGCAAAATATGATCGTTTGAGATTGAGTGCCTGTTCGAGGCGTAATGTGATCGTTCGAGATCGAGTGCCATTTAAGGCGAAATGTGATCGTTCGGGATCAAGTGTCGTTCAAGGCGAAATACTTATTTTTCACATTCAAGCGAGTTCCGAAATCATTTGTTATGGAGGTTTATCGCCATCTCAGAGCATGCCTAGGAACCAATCTCGATCCCGTACATGTGTAGCCGACTTAGACGTTTTAATGTGGAGTTTCTTTTACTTCATGCCATCCCCCGATCAAGAGATGATGATCTGTGCCCTTAAGTCGGGTTCGCTCCAATTTGTGGCAGATGATGGATGCTCCCATTCCTTCACTGCTATCCATTTTTCTTACAAAGCCATCCAAATTGGTACCCCAGTTCCATGGAGAGTAGTGCTGATCCATTATCCTTGGTCGAGGTTCGCCCCCGGTTGCTCCAATCCATATCCAAGTCTACTAGTTTCCACTCTAAGTCCTAGATGTACATTTCCAATTGTTCTGGCATCCATAAGTGGTATTCTCTCATCATTTCCATCCTGCTCCCAAGTCTGCGAGGGAATCCCAGATTATCCTCTTCCAAACGTGCATCCAAGTTTTGATTGACACCAAACTGCTTAGCATTGTCCAACACCCCACCTGGAATCAATCCAGCATAACCCGGGGGCATGCCCCTGAGTCTAGATCGATCGGCGTCAATCGTTCTGGAATGATCAGTACCGATCGTTATGTGTCGGTCGAGGACTGTCCTTGGCTATACTACTCCATCCTGTTGTCTGTTACTTCGTTTCCTTGGTCCTGATTCTGGTTTTCCTCAACTTCTGCTGCTCCAACTCCGTGATCCATATTTCCAGCATTTCCTGCTACTCCATTCCCTTGGTTTTGTGCTCTAGCCTGTCCAAGTTGCCTAAGGAAATTTTGTATCGTTTCCTCTTACCTCTTCAACATCCGTTCCTGCATATCATCCATCATCATTTCTGTTTCATCCCTAGTAATGTAGATAGATGTTTGATTAGCTCCAGCTCCACAGGAAGCCTCCTGCCTTCCTCCATGGTGGCTCCTTTCTGGTAGCGCTCTCCTATTCGAAGTCCTAACCATTGCTTCATAGCTTCCTATATCCAATCTTCCAAATCCAAGATCCTAGCTTCTGAATCCGCGGGTGCAAGTCCTTCTAAGTGAAAGCACCAAAATGTTTGCACCAAAAATGGTCATAAACACCCAGTTGTATATGACAGCACCAATTTCTAAAAACAATATCCAAATAGAAAGATAAGCACGTAGATCACAAAATGAATAGTAGAAAAAGTAAATAAACATGCAAGTTTTATAGTGGTTCGGCAAACTTCGGCCTACGTCCACTCCAATAATCTTTTATTTATACTGTAAGATTACAAGTACAATTGTTTTGGCCTTTGAAAATTAACAGAGGAAGAGATGAGAAGTGATGAAGGAGTGCCAGCCAAAAAAAGTCCCTTGTAATGAGCCAAGTCCGCTGTATTTATAAGCGAAGACGTGCATGGATTGAGCTGAAATTTTGGCAGAAGAACCTCCAGGCCCATATGACTCGACCCGCAAAATTTGGGATCGATCGGACACCAAAAAATAATTTAGGCCTATCATTCCATACTAATTCCAATAGGGATACAATTGCTTTTGTGGGGTCCCCCATACCTCTAGTCCTTGCTCCCAAAGTTTCACGCCATTCTGACTTATCATTTGTGAGATATCGATCGATCATCGTTGTTTTAACTAGAAATTGAATCATAGAATATAATTCCATGCTTCATTCTTTTGAGCTACGATCGATCATGTTAGTTCCCCATGATGTTAACTACCCGCTCTTCAAATTTCGTGCAATTCTGACGTACTGTTTGTGAGATATCGCATTTTCCGTAAAACTATGGATCGTTATGGCTGATTTGTACGATCGTTCCAATAACGATCAGCCTATTTTTCCAAGTTTTGAGAGTTTTGTCATGCGATCATTTTTGTAGGCTCCACTCTTCAATATATTGATGTTGTGAAAGTTTCATGTGCATTATCTTTGTAGATTTTTAGATATTGATCAATCTTCATCGATTTATGCTGTTTTATGGATCGTTCCCGATTGATCCATATAAATTCTTCCTTTGCCCATAACTCGAACATACGAACTCCGATTGACTTGAAATTTGAAATGTGGGCTCAAGGTGCTTTCCTTGTCACTTCATATTGATTGCACCTTAATTGGGATCCGATTCGAATCTGCCCAACTATTGTTCATAGTTCCAAATATCATCGATTTCCGAGCCTAATAACCGTCTCTTCGAGTTTCCTGCCATGATGATCACAAAAGCCATTTAGCCGACTTTTATGATATACTGCTTGGTTAAAAGGTGGTATAACAATACTCATTTACCTTCTTCTCTATTTCTTATTATATTCTACCTAAAATCCCTTAACCATTAAACCCTTTTACTTCAAATGCTAGCTAGAACTCAAATATCAGGATTAAATTGATGGCTCTTGACGATGATAACGCAAATCGACATGAATCGAAACTATTAAACTTAGAATTTAACTTTTTTTTGAATTTCTTGTAAGCTTGAAATTTCTTATGTCGTAGCATATCGGATGATGGATTGATAGTATAATCACATATTAACAATGTGTGGTTTATACACCAATCACGTAGGGTCAATGTGAGGCTAGCTTTGTTACCTCGCACTGCCATGATGGGCTAGAGTACACATCCATGTACATAAGACTATATGGTTGAACAAATAATCACTCACACATCCGCTACTGCAGTAATGTAATACCATCTTAAATCCCTATTGATTTGGAGGGAAGTTGCATGATTTGGTGGAGTGTTTTTTACCGAATAGATTTCTACTAGGTAAGGATATTTTGGGAAAAAAATCAACAATATGACTAGAAAAAAATAAGGGCATTATGTTTTGAGGACTATTCAACAAGTTTATGTTTAAGTACAATTAGGCAAAACAAATTAAATCAGCTTTTAATTCAACAATAGGAAATCCACAATGAATGTGGACGATATAATTAAGGGAAATGAAGAAGAAATCGTAGAATTGAAGAAGAATGATAAAGAAGCGAATTTTAGTTTCTGCAATTTGGGTAGATTAAGATGTAAGGTAAAGCAGTTTTTCTTTCTATAGAAAAAAATACTTAATACAAGTGTTTTTTAGCAAAGCTGGCGGGATTGACTGGTCCCCTTTCAGTTTTATAGCAAAGCCAAGAGAACAAAGATAATCGGGCAATATGCTATGAGCCCGAGAAGTGGAAACAAAGAAGAATAGGAAAAACACAAAAGGATGCACAATAAAGACAGAGACAAGGCAGTGAGATAGAAAAACGAAACATAACTAAAGAGCACAAGGAAGACCAATCACTACCAGGTAGAGATAAAAGAGTTGTCCAAAAGCATACAATGATTCTTTCATCCCAAAGGCAATTTCATGTTGTATTTTATGGCGCAAAGACACTTTCCCTTTTGATTTGCAATTGAAAACTCTATTTTTTCTTTCCGCCCAAATAACTTTTAACAAACTTCTTCAAGATAAGAAGTAAAGCAAAAGAGTGCATGTTTCTTCATCTAGTTGCTTTATATATACTCCATTCAATAATGCTATTTCTAACCATGTTACCTCTCCATGCTTTGCCATCAACCATTTCCATATTTAAAAGATGAATAAGCAGTTAAAGAATAAATATGTATTGCCTTCAATCTCAACATTGCAGAAAACACACACTGAGTTCACTTCCATTCCTTTCAGGATTAAGTTAAATTTAGTATGTAAAGCATTTCTAAAAACCTTTCGTAGCAGCATATTTTCCTTTGCAGGTGAATGATTTAACTAGATTCTTTTAGTCCAGCCAAAAACAAACATGGTAGCAGCACCTGTGATTACTTTATAAACCAAACTAATCGAGTGAGCTTCCTCCTTATCAGACCAAACAACTTGTTCTTTAGTTAAGAAGGGAAAACGTTTATCTTACAGAGCAGCCCACACAGGTCTTATATTTTGATTGCTAGAGTAAGGCAAGGAGAGCACCCCATCAGTAATAAAATCTCTTGTTTTTGCTTCTCTATTAATTCCAGATTGTACAATTTGATAGTAAGTTAAGCATTTGGATAAGATCATGCCTTGCATAGCCCAAGGATCATCCCAAAATCTAGCACTACCATCAGAAGATGTGATAACCTTGATATGCTAAAGGAAGGTCGTTCTAAGATTTAAGATTTTGTGCATGTCCAACTACAGTTTTGAGGAGTACTCATGGTCCCAAAAAATTTCCTACCGATGTTGTGAGCTAAAGTCTATTTTATCCATATATTATCATTTTGTTTAACAAAGCATTAAAATGCTTGCTGAAAGCGGCTTTGTTCCACTGTGCAATATTTTTTAAACCAAGACCACCATTTTGAAGAGGTAGCTCAATTTTTCTGAGAGCACATGGAATTAATTTTCTTGAATGGATAATCCCAGACCATAGAAACTTATACATAACACCTCTAATTATATTCAAAAACTTGGTAGGTGGCACAAAAGTCCTAGACCAGTTAACCATTATGGAGAAAATGATAGACTTGACTAAGATGAGCCTACCTGCTTGACTCAAGAACGTATTGGCCCAACAATCCATAGCAGCAGTGATCTCATCATATAGAGGAAGGCATTGGGTGGTTGTTATCCTGGAGGTTGAAAGAGGGATACCATGATAAATCATGTTATCATCCATAGGCTAAAGACAAGTAATGTCAAGAATATTGTCAGAGACAGATTGAGGAACCCAGCAAGCATAATGTGAAACTTCTGGAGATTAATTTTCAGACCAGTCATCATATGGAAGGAGTCAAGTGCTTGTAGAATACACAGAACAGATGAAATCTCAGGCTTGGTAAGGATTATCACATCATTAACAAACATAAGTGTGCTAGTGGCAAGTGTATTATTTTGAAATGAAGTAAATAGGAATCGCAGCGTTAGCATTGCTGGTTCCTATTTATATATTTAAGTAATAGATGCTCTTCATCAAGTTTTCGAAAAACTCCGACTACCATATAACTTTGCGAAATTAATAAATCTCTACATTTACGATGCATTACCGGACAAATTTGATTAGAGGTTAGAGGTTGTAGCGTTCGTTGACAAAAATTCGATTAGAGGTTGGTTAGAAGTTGGGTGGAAAGTAATGTAAAAGTAGTTCAAATTTTGTTTTATAATAATTAATAATTAACTATTAATTAATGATTGATTTTAAAAATTAATGATTAATATTTAATAATTAAATTAATATTTCAAAATCAATATCAAATTCAAATTCGACTTCAAATTCAACTATAAATTTAAACAAATTACTACAAATTCAAAAACTACAAAAATATATATACAACTTCAACTACAAATTTAACGGCGTTCTCGCAATGCCCTCAGTTCTGTTTCGATCCACTCGCTTGCTACATCGTCAGAATCTAGCATTTTCATACCTCTTTGAAAATTCTTATCGATAGATAATTTTGTAATCTCGGTAATGCTATACTGGCCCAACTTTATACACTGTTCGTGGCATGCTAGAACTTTAGCCAATTTACGATTTCCTTGTTGAGGAACTATACCGCCTTCAGAAGAACTTGATGACCTAAAATGTGTGCCCATCATTTTCACCATCTTGTGAAAATCTGCATAAAATACACATTCCATGCGACTTTAGCTAGAATTAACAACACAATGACCAGTGGTAGTATGACAAACCAAAGGACTATCCACATCAACATCGATGTTGATGTCAGGTTAAGCAAATTCATCTGGTTGGGAGGGTTGGAGAGTTGGAAGCCCAAAGGATCATTTATTGAGATATGGGCTTCACTTCCCAAATGTTTTACGGAGTGAGATTTGATGCGGTGGTTTGAAAATCAATTTGTACTTCATGCTCAAATTTAGTAGTTGGCAATCAACCTTAATGGAAGGATGACATGTTTCTCTGTGGCGACATTTCTGAATATTTGCTTCAAACATTCCAAATCGGGTATAGGAGCATCTCTCCATTTCAAAACTATATTACTGATGTCCTAAAAGAAATTAAAAAAAATCTTAAACTATCGGTAGGAAAAGTAAATTAAAAAAGATTTCAAAAAAATGTGAAATACCTTGGCTTCATCCGTTCCATCGGTCGTCGTCACCAACAACACTGTTTCTCTGGTCATCCTAGTATGTTCCTTAATCCTTCCATTTAATGAATGTTTTTTCGATTACCATTATGTTTATTTTTGACTGCCACAACATCTAGTAGTTGTTAAGTCTTTTCACAGGAGTTAAATCTATCGACAATCTTCTGATAAACTCCAGTTTTAACATTCTTCTAACTTGTTTTAAATTCTTCCATTTTTTTTTTCCAAATAGTGGATAGTTCGGCATTTTAATAAAATATATGTTTTTTGCTCGGATGGCTGCAGTCAAAGGCATTGTTATGATTTGTAAGAAAAAAATAATAAAATGAAAAATCTGGAGTTGTAATGTAAAAATGTCTAGCCCGATCGCTCCATTTTAGAGCACCCAAACGCTTCACAAGTAAAGCGTCACATTTACATCCTTCATTAAGCGCATTTCCCACTTTTCCCAGAGCATTTTTGTTGCCAATTAACGGGCCTTAAACCGTTCTAACAAATATAAACTATTGCATTTTTTAGTTCCAACAAATAATATTCTAATATTAGGAAACAAAATTATAGGACACAACCTTGAAAATAAAATTTTGCCAAAACCGCTCATTTTAACTAAATTTACAATTTAACCAAAATAAGCCCAAATCCAAAAAGAATAATCAACATTACCCGATTAAATAAACTAAAAATAAAAAGCAAATTTCAAATTAAATAAATAAAAATCATCAAATTAGGTGTCGTTCGCACTCAAAGTTTGTCCCATTCCGTTGGCGACGTATCCGACGCATCGGACGCCCCAACGTAACTTTTCTCTTCCCCTGCTCCGTTTGCCGATCGTTGGAGGTAGTAACGTTGGCATCGGACGTGTCGGACGCATCGAATGCCAACGTATTAACAACCCAACGTTCCTTCCCTTTCCCTCCCTCTTTCCCTATAAACCAACATCATACTCCTTCATCTTCTCCACACAATTATTCATATCTTCTCTCCTCTCTACTTTCGTATTCCTTCGATTTAAACAATGTCTAATTCGAAAACATATTTCAATTACGAAGATGCACAAGATTTGATCATTATTTTAGAGTTTCTACGTAGAAGGAGTCATATCATCTGAATGCACACGCCAAAATATACTGGTTTAATATCGGTGGACGACATATTAAATGAGCATCAAGAACGTTGTTAATGAAATTTTCGAATGAAAATGCTTTGTCTTCTTTCGTTATGTGGTAGACTGCAAAATTATGGTTTGACAACAACGGAAGGAATTGGTACCGGAGAAACAGTTATCATATTCATATACAGCATAGCTACAGCGCTCTCAAATCGATAAATGAGCGAAAGATTCTGTGACGCTCCACCTCTATACTCACGCTAGCCAAGGACATTACTGAGTAATGCCATCGACTAGTGCGAAGAATAAGGCTGTTGAGGAGCGACCATCTGTGTAATTGCCTTGTGCGAGTACCGATATGTCAGATAGTATAACATGCATTTCATTTCAAGAGGAAATCCGACATACCGATACAAACTCAAAGCTACCACACAGTGGCTAAGTGGACCTTCGGAAACAAATATAGAAATAAGCATAACATAAATCAGTCACAGATGTTGATATCTCAAAGGCGGAAATAGATATGAATATAACACATAAAAGTGTACATCAGAGTAGTGGTCAAACAAGATCCACAATATCACAAAAGAATAGATACAAGTGCTAGACAAAAGAATAAGTATACATCATGGAGTCTCTATCTCAAATGTATAACAACAAAAACTACCAATCTAATGTAGTTAGACAAAAGTCAGAAGATGATCCCAGATAAGGAGTCAAGCAGAAGCACCTGTAACATCTCGGTCTGACCCGAGTATTATTTAATAAGAAAATAATAAACGGATCAGTCTAGCTATAATTATCATTAAAGAAATGAGATATAAGCAAAGATATAATAAGAATGTATGATAACAATAATGTCATACTAGGACAAATATGATTTAAACAACAACAAAATCATACAATATCTCAAGAATCTCAAAGCACTAAAAGAATATCATATTCTAAATTTTATTCACCAAACTACAAATATTGACAAACATATTAATGCCGATCGCAAAAGTTGGTGATACACAAATTCTAGAAATCATCCATTAGAAATCCAGAAATCACAAAGGGGGAGGCCTATCACAAACGGGAGCATGAAAACTCACCAACACGTGTATCACAAATGGAACGCTATTCCATGGTCGCTAACCATAAAATTTTGAGCCGAAGCTCCACAAACGGCCCGAAGACCATGGGTCGTTACCCCGCCAAATTGAACCGAAGTTCCACAAACGAGGATTGTAATCCCCACACAAACAAATAGACATCGCACATCGCTGGTCTAAATCACAAAATGATCATCATCGATCAATAAAAAGTGTCGATTGCACTAAGCTAGTAAATATATGAGTTTAGCTTCATGTCACATAACCACTAGCTTAACTTAAATATTTACGAACAAATTGTAGATTCCCACTCGAAAATTGTCACAAGAGTTCAATCGAACAAGTACAAGAATTAACCGACGAAGTAAACGCAAGCGTTTCATACCACTTGTTTTGCTAAGTCGTTTAATTGGATTTTTCGCACGAATGAGGTAAAGGTTTGCATATACTAATAGATTGGAAAATGGTTTTGAAAGAGAGCTTTATATTTAAAATAGTGTCGAAATCATTTTGATGAAAGAGATTGAATATTTACTACTAGTATAGAAACCTTTGTATTTAGAAGTGAGAAATCACAAAATGATTGTAAAAACAATCAATCTCAAAAATCCACATTCGAAGATGTGAATTAAAACCATAGAAATCGATATCAAATCCATCAAAATGGATATTCCCAAAAATCCAAAGAGAGAAGTCATCAAAGTCGATAGTAAGGGATAACAACTATCCGGATCAACTAAAACGATTGAAACTGGAAACCCACATAAATTAAGCAAATTGGGCTGGGGCAAGCAGATTCAGACGTCTGAAATGAATAATTCAGACGTCTGAACCTGAAGCTCTGGGCAATATTTTGCCTAGGCCAAAGATGGCCAAATCGTATCAGAAGTGATCGGATGAGTGACGATTGCTAGGGATTTACGCCTGACGACTACCCGACCTTAAAGACTCACCGATACACTCCGACCAACATGTCCAAACATCCATATAAGGATTTCATAGATTTTGATTTCAAAACACCAAAATTGGAATATTCATCAAACCAATTCAATTCAAAAGCAAATGGACAATAAATAGATGTTAGGAATTAATACCTAACACTATCAAAGATATAGACTTAGATGTGAGTTCAAAAACTCACCTTTTAAACCCAAACACAAATGATAAGCTCTAGAACAAGCAATAGGTTGATCTCTCTTCAATACCACCTCAAGAATCTTCAATCTAATATCAAAGGTGAAGTTTTTCCTAAGTTAGGGTTTAAGAAATTTCTAAAATTGAAGAGGAGAAGAGACAGAGAAGATGAAGAGGGAGCTTACCCAAGCTTCTCTTTGACGTTGGAGCTAGAACTTGAATTTGCAAAGAAGATTAGGGCTTAGGAATTCTAATTCTTTTTCTCTTCCTCTATTTTTCTAAAAGCTTGAGTGTTAGGAAATATTATGAAGGAGTGAAGAGGAGTGGAGTATAAGATGAGTTGGGTTAGTGGGCTGAAACCCAAACCCAAAGCCCTAAGTGAAAATCTCAAAAAATTTCCCAACTCAAAACATATCGATGTTTATACTCAAAAAGGTCGCAAACACCATTTTGAACTCAATGGAAGTGGTCTCGAGTCCAAATTGTTGAATCTCAATTTCAATCTTCATTCAGACGTTTGAAATGGACGATTCAGACGTCTGAATTTGGAAAAATATGAGTTGTCCAGAACAATATTCAAACTTCTGAATCATCCATTTCAGACGTCTGAAAGTGGCAATTTTAGCCTATTTCCTTTATGGATTGACTCCAACAATTTCAGACGTCTGAATGCTTCATTTCAGATGTCTGAATTTATGTTTGAATGTGTTTTCAAATAGCCACTTCCAAATAGCACTATCCACATAGAATTTTCACTAATTTGACTGTTCTTCTACGAATAGTGACTTTTTCGGACTAAAATCCGACTAATGATGCTATATTTTAATTAAACATTTAAATATACGAATCGTAAAATATGCAGGTTGTTACAGACTCCCCTCCTTTAAGAAATTGCGTCCTCGCAATAATTAAGAAGAAATTAAAGAGTAACAACTATAAAAGCATATCAATACAAAGAGAAGAAAATTTGAAATAAGAAGTTCACCTTAATGAGCACGAGAGAGTAAGTCCGGATGTGTTCGCTCAATGAATTCTCTAGATTCCCAAGAGAAATCCTTAGGATTTGAGGACCACTGAACTTTCGCAAGAGGAACATCTTTATTTCTAAGGCGTTTAACCTCTGAAGCAATGATACGGATAGGATGTTGTTCATAAGTCAAATTAGGTGAAACTTCAATTTCTTCAATAACACCGGGCTCAAGAATAGAATCGGAATCTCGAAGGCATTTCCGTAGTTGAGAGACGTGGAATACGTCATGAATAGCAGAGAATTGAGCCGGTAATAAAAGGCGATAAGCCACGGAACCAATGCGTTCAGTGATGGGAAATGGGCCAATATATCGAGGTGCTAATTTTCCCGATCGACTGAAATGCACAACACCCTTCATAGGTGAAACACGAATAAACACAAAATCTTCCACAGAAAATTCTAATTTCCTTCTTCGATTATCGGCATAGGATTTTTGTCTACTTTGAGCTTCTTTCATCCTATGACGAATAAGGTCAATCTTTTCTGTGGCATCCCGAATAAAATCTGGACCTAAAACCAGCTTCTCACCGGCTTCAAGCCAACACGAAGGAGATCGGCATGGCCTTCCGTATAGTGCCTCGAAAGGTGCCATACCAATACTAGATTGTAAGCTATTATTATAGGAAAATTCAACAAGAGAAATATGATCTTCCCAACTTCCACCAAAATCAAGAACACATGCACGAAGAAGATCTTCAAGAGTTTGATTCACACGCTCGGTTTGTCCATCGGACTGAGGATGATAAGCGGTGCTAAAATTAAACTTCGTTCCCAAAGCTTTTTGAAGACCTTTCAAGAATCCACTAGTAAACAATGGATCACGATCGCTAACAATAGAAGTAGGAACTCCATGCAATATAACAATTTCCTTGACAAAGAGTTTAGCCAAAATAGGTACGGTCCGATTGGACCGAACGGGAATAAAATGGGTGGATTTTGTAAGTCTATCTACTACCACCCATAGGCTATCATGGCCCGAACGAGAACGGGAAAGACCGTCAATAAAATCCATGGAAATTTGATCCCACTTCCATATTGGAATTTCCAAAGGTTGCAATAACCCACCGGGCCTTTGATGTTCAGCCTTTACGAGTTGGCAAGTCATGCAACGCTTAATAAAGTTAGCAATATCATATTTCATTCCATCCCAATAATAAAGTCGCTTCATATCCGCCTACATTTTACTACTACCGGGATGAATGACAAATTTAGAACGAATAGAATCTTCTAATATACCTTTACGAAGATCAATAATATTTGGCACAATAAGTCTACCAAGTTTTCGAATACTGCCTCGAGCATCAATATTAAAGTCTTTCAAAACTTCAATATCAATTTTATCCCTACAACTTTGGCCAAGAAGAACCAATTCGGGATCATGCTTTTGAGCTTTAAGAATGCGGTATAAAAGAGAAGGATGAGCCTCAAGGCTACATAAATCGGATTCACGATCTCGAATCTCACAAGTGGACAAAGTCTCGAGATCATTCCATTCGAATACCATCATGGAAACAACCGTTTGTTGCTTACGACTAAGGGCATCGGCAACACGATTCCCCTTTCCGGGAGTATAAAGAATATCAAGATCATAAGATGCAAGGAACTCGAGCCAACGTTGTTGATGCAAATTAAGTTCCTTTTGAGAAAATAAATACTTCAAAGATTTGTGATCGGTGTAGAGAACAAATTTCTCTCCCAAAAGATAATGACGCCAAATTCTAAGGGCGAAAACAATAGCCGCGAGCTCCAAATCATGAGTGGCATATCTAGTCTCGGCAGGCTTTAATTGCCTAGAAGCATAAGCGATAACACGTTCCCTTTGCATAAGAATGGCTCCCAAACCAACATTACTAGCATCGGTATAAACAACAAAGTCTTGGTTCCCATCGGGAATCACAAGAATAGGAGCATCTGAAAGGAGTTCTTTTAATTTTTGAAATGAAGCTTCACATTTGTCTAACCAAATGTATTTAACTCCCTTCTTTGTCAAATTAGTAAGAGGTACGGAAATCTTAGAAAAGTCTTTTATGAACCGACGGTAATAGCCTGCCAATCCGAGAAAGCTACGAATTTCCATCATACTCTCCGGTCTCTTCCAATTTTGAATTGCTTCAATCTTTGAAGGATCCACGAAAATTCCGGATTCAGAAATAATATGCCCTAAAAATTTCACACGAGATTGCCAAAAGTGGCATTTAGAAAAAAATTCTATCAATTGGTTGCTCCTAAGAGTTTCCAACACAATCCGAAGATGATTTTCATGCTCTTCCTCGGTTTTAGAATAAATAAGAATATCATCTATAAAGATGAGAACAAATAGATCGAGGAAGTCTTTGAAAACTCGATTCATAAGGTCGACGAAATAAGCTGGAGCATTCGTCAAACCAAATGGCATAACAAGCCATTCATAAGATCCATAACGAGTACGGAACGATGTCAAAGGAATGCTATCCTCTGCAATACGGAGCTGATGAAAACCGATTGCTAAGTCTAACTGTGAAAAGACTTTAGCACCACTAAGCTGATCAAATAAATCATCAATCCGAGGCAAGGGATATTTATTCTTGATGGTGAGATCATTAAGCTTGCGATAGTCAACGCAAAGCCTAAGTGTACCATCTGATTTCTTCACAAAAATGGCTGAAGCTCCCCATGGAGAGGAACTAGATTGAATAAATTGCTTTGCTTCCAATTCGGATAATTGCTTACGCATCTCCTCATTTTCCTTATTGGACATACGATAAGGAGGACGAGTAATAGGTTGAGCTCCCGGGATTAGATTAATTCTGAACTCAATTGCTCGCTTAGGTGGTAATCCTAAAACGGGCTCAAATATGTCGGGAAATTCACGAACAATGTGAATGAGAGAAATGACATCTTCCTCATCATCATTATCGTCATTATGAGGATTTAGAGAATACCAGGATGCTTTCGAATTGGAATCTGAATCTTTCAGAACAAGAGAAATCTGCTTAATAGATTGAGGATGCCGAAGATATATAGTCCGCTCAGGACATAGGATATGGGCTTCATAACGGTTAAGCCAATCCATCCCCAAAATCATTCCGAAACCTAAATAACGCATAACATGCAAATCGGCACGGAAAGCATAATCACATAAAATAATTTCGACATCTTTACATAGTAAACTGAGTGTTGCGGATCCATCAACCGGATTCGCAATCCTTAATGAAGTTATCAAGCCAATAACATTCAAAGACAAAACATCAACAAGTTCTTTTGATATAAAAGAGTGAGATGCACCCGTATCAAAAAGAACTCGAATAGGAAGATCACGAAATATAATAATGCCATCAAGGATAGAATGAGAAATACCTTGACCACGAGAAGTATTAGCAGGGGCTTGTACAACATTTAGCTTGCCCTGAAGTTTGGGACACAAAGATATAGTATGACCCGAACTCTTGCAATAGCGGCAAGAAAGAGACTTCGGGCACTTATTTGCATAGTGGTCCTTAGAACCACAATTGTAACATTCTCCACGACGAGAGGTTGGAGTATTTGCTACCGGTGTTGCTTGCTTTTCCTTCTTCTTGGGATTAGGCTTGAATTTAAAAGGTCTCTTCTTGTTGATGTTTTGTTTGACCTCGACATCACTTTCTTTATCGGCCTCTTCGAGTCGAAGAGCGATATCAACAAGCTGATCAAAAGAAACTTCTAATTTCAGAAGTAATGGCTTTTTGAGGTTCTTGTTATACCCATAAAAAATCTCTGATTTTTCTTCAATGGGGTATTAATATACTCGACCCCATATTTAGATAGAGATTCGAAAGATGCGACGTAATCCGTCACAGAAGATTCACCTTGGACAAGGTCAATGAAGCGTCGAGCTAGAGATACTTTTTCAGCTTCCGGCACGAATTTCAACTCGAACCTTTCCTAGAATTGCTCCCAAGTAAGGTCCGCTTCAATAATTTCAGAGATCAAAAGCTCGTACCAGTCTAATGCTCTTTCTTGGAGCATACTAGAAGCCACTTGGACTCGATGGAGATAATTGAGGTTCATGCGAGAAAAGATGCGGTCGCATGTTCGAAGCCAAGCTTGGACTTCTATAACGCTCTCAGAACCTTTGAATGGCTTTCCACCCAAACTGGTGTAATCACTGCACAAGCGTGCAAACCTAGATTTAGGATGGGTGGGCTCTGGAGTGGGTCCGTTAGCTTGAGCATTCTTTACAAGATCTAGAAGTTGCTGAGCAGACATAAATACTCCATCCTGAGGAGTAGCACTAGATTGACCGGTGTTGGGACTGCCTGGTCTAACCATTTCTCTTTTTAAGAAAGAAAGAAAAGAGAAAAAAGGTTAATCTCAGAATGAATATCAAACAAACTTGATTGATAAAACAAGGAATCATAAAAAGAAATAGAATAGAACGGTACGAAGACTCGAATTAAATCCTATAGCACGATTCCTAAGAAAGACTTAGGACAATTATCCTTGCTAGATTATTCTATATTGTTCCGAAGTTTGGCTCTGATACCAAGCTGTGGCGCCCCACCTCTATACTCACGCTAGCCAAGGACACTACTGAGTAATGCCGTCGACTAGCACGAAGAATAAGGCTGTTGAGGAGCGACCATCTGTGTAATTGCCTTGTGCGAGTATCGATATGTCAGATAGTATAACATGCATTTCATTTCAAGAGGAAATCCGACATACCGATACAAACTCAAAGCTACCACACAGTGGCTAAGTGGACCTTCGGAAACAAATATAGAAATAAGCATAACATAAATCAGTCACAGATGTTCATATCTCAAAGGAGGAAACAAATATGAATATAACACATAAAAGTGTACATCAGAGTAGTGGTCAAACAAGATCCACAATATCACAAAAGAATAGAGACAAGTGCTAGACAAAAGAATAAGTATACATCATGGAGTCTCTATCTCAAATGTATAACAACAAAAACTACCAATCTAATGTAGTTAGACAAAAGTCAGAAGATGATCCCAGATAAGGAGTCAAGCAGAAGCACCTGTAACATCTCCGTCTGATCCGAGTATTATTTATTAAGAAAATAATAAACGGATCAGTCTAGCTATAATTATCATTAAAGAAATGAGATATAAGCAGAGATATAATAAGAACGTATGATAACAATAATGTCATACTAGGACAAATATGATATAAACAACAACAAAATCATACAATATCTCAAGAATCTCAAAGCACCAAAAAGAATATCATACTCTAAATTTTATTCACCAAACTACAAATATTGACAAACATATTAATGCCAATCGCAAAAGTTGGTGAAACACAAATTCTAGAAATCATCCATTAGAAATCCAGAAATCACAAAGGGGGAGGCCTATCACAAACGAGAGCATGAAAACTCACCAACACGTGTATCACAAACGAAATGCTATTCCATGGTCGCTAACAATAAATTTTTGAGCCGAAGCTCCATAAACGGCCCGAAGACCACGGGTCGCTACCTCGCCAAATTGAACCGAAGTTCCAAAAACGGGGATTGTAATCCCCACACAAACAAATAGACATCGCACATCGCTAGTCTAAATCACAAAATGATCATCATCGATCAATAAAAAGTGTCGATTACACTAAGCTAGTAAATATATGAGTTTAGCTTCATGTCCCATAACCACTAGCTTAACTTAAATATTTACGAACAAATTGTTGATTCCCACTCGAAAATTATCACAAGAGTTCAATCGAACAAGTCCAAGAATTAACCGACGAAGTAAACGCAAGCGTTTCATACCACTTGTTTTGCTAAGTCATTTAATTGGATTTCTCGCACGAATGAGGTAAAGGTTTGTATATACTTATAGATTGAAAAACGGTTTTGAAAGAGAGCTTTATATTTAAAATAGTGTCGAAATCATTTTGAAGAAAGAGATTGAATATTTACTACTAGTATAGAAACCTTTGTATTTAGAAGTGACAAATCACAAAATGATTGTAAAAACAATCAATCACAAAAATCCACATTCGAAGATGTGAATTAAAACCATAGAAATCGATATCAAATCCATGAAAATGGATATTCCCAAAAATCCAAAGAGAGAAGTCATCAAAGTCGATAGTAAGGGATAACAACTATGCGGATCAACTAAAATCGATTGAAATTGGAAACCCACACAAATTAAGCAAATTGGGCCGGGGCAAGCAGATTTAGACGTCTGAAATGAATAATTCAGACGTCTGAACATGAAGCTCTGGGCAATATTTTGCCTAGGCCAAAGATGGCCAAATCGTATCGAAAGCGATCGGATGAGTGACGATTGCTAGGAGTTTACGCCTAACGACTACCCGACCTTAAAGACTCACCGATACACTCCGACCAACATGTCCAAACATCCATATAAGGATTTTCATAGATTTTGATTTCAAAACACCAAAATTGGAATATTCATCAAACCAATTCAATCAAAAGCAAATGGACGAGAAATAGATGGTAGGAATTAATACCTAACACTATCAAAGATATAGACGTAGATGTGAGTTCAAAAACTCACCTTTTAAACCCAAACACAAATGATAAGCTCTAGAACAAGCAATAGGTTGATCTCTCTTCAATACCACCTCAAGAATCTTCAATCTAATATCAAAGGTGAAGTATTTCCTAAGTTAGGGTTTAGGAAATTTCCGAAATTGAAGATGAGAAGAGATGGAGAAGATGAAGAGGGAGCTTACCCAAGCTTCTCTTTAATGTTGGAGCTAGAACTTGAATTTGCAAAGAAGATTAGGGCTTAGGAATTCTAATTCTTTTTCTCTTCCTCCATTTTTCTAAAAGCTTGAGTGTTAGGAAATATTATGAAGGAGTGAAGAGGAGTGGAGTATAAAATGAGTTGGGTTAGTGGGCTGAAACCCAAACCCAAACCCAAAGCCCTAAGTGAAAATCTCGAAAATTTTCTCAACTCAAAACATATCGATGTTTATACTCAAAAAGGTTGTAAACACCATTTTGAACTCAATGGAAGTGGTCTCGAGTCCAAATTGTTGGATCTCAACTTCAATCTTCATTCAGACGTCTGAAATGGACGATTCAGACGTTTGAATCTGGAAAAATATGAGTTGTCCAGAACAATATTCAGACGTCTGAATCATCCATTTCAAACGTCTAAAAGTGGCAATTTTAGCCTATTTCCTTTCTGGATTGACTCCAACAATTTTAGACGTCTGAATGCTTCATTTCAGACGTCTGAATTTATGTTTGAATGTGTTTTCAAATAGCCACTTCCAAATAGCACTATCCACATAGAATTTTCACTAATTCGACTGTTCTTCTACGAATAGTGACTTTTTCGAACTAAAATCCGACTAACGATGCTATATTTAAATTAAACATTTAAATATACGAATCGTAAAATATGCGAGTTGTTACAATTTCAAAGGTCAGGTAGCATAATTTTAGTTTATTTTTATGTTGTTTTAGATGCTTTACAATTACTTGGTACAGATATTTTCAAGTCAGACGATCCTCAATTTAATACTGTTCCAGATCATATTAGAACTTTAAATCAGTACTACCCATATTTTAGAAATTGTGTTGGTGCTATATACGGTACACACGTAATGACACACTTACCTGCGAATTGAGTTATTTCATATATAAGACGAAAATGTTATGCTACACGGAATATCTTAGCAGCATGCTCATTCGATTTACAGTTCACTTATGTTATGGTTGGTTGGGAAGGTACTGTCCATGATAGTAAAACTTTTTTAATTCGTTTATAAATGATAGAAACTCTAACTTTCATCACCTTCCAAATGGATAGTATTATCTAATAGATTCAGAATATCCACTGCAACCTGGTTATTTACCACCTTATCGTAATATTAGATATCGAATTTCTCATTTTTGTGAATTCGCTAATCAACCCTACAAATGGAAAATTTAACTTCTATAGTTCGAGTTTACGAACGACAATTGAGAGAACCTTGAAATATAAAACAAAAGGTGTCGTTTTGAAGAATATGTTAACATACTCATTTAAAACCAAAGTAAAAGTCGTCGTATCTACAATGATTATACAGAATTTCATATGAAAATAAAATAATGATAATCCAGATTTTATGACTTATGATGATGATTCGATTTTATTTTCCAGAGGAATACCAGGAGGAATAGTATAATATGAGAAATGCACCGAACAGAGCAACTGAACTGGTACAGTGACTCATAGTCCATGAAATAATAACAATTCGAGATAGCATATGAGATGAAATTGTTGAAGTAGAGCTGCACTGAAATATTGTATGATTTTATATGTATCTTCAATTATTGTATAATTAATTTTCATTTATTTAGATTTTTGTATTACTCTGTCATTTAATTAAACGAATACTACACATCAAAACAATAATTAGCTAACTAAAAATCAATTAAATTAAAAAAATCACATTTTAAATACACCGCTTATATACCCCGT
Source organism: Allium fistulosum (assembly GCA_030737815.1). Taxonomy (NCBI): domain Eukaryota; kingdom Viridiplantae; phylum Streptophyta; class Magnoliopsida; order Asparagales; family Amaryllidaceae; genus Allium; species Allium fistulosum. The sequence continues at coordinate 821,136,074 of CM060908.1, read as the reverse complement.
TTGCAACACACAAATGCATTTCCCTCCTTCAACTTCTTCGCTCAAATGCCATGTTCAAATACCATATTATCGTTTGTTCCAAACACACCCTAATTAGCGTTTTGACATCAAGCCAGAAAAAAAGGTGCATGCATAAAGATGCATATGAGCAGTTGAACATAATGACACACAGACTATAAATTCATAGGAAGTTAAAAATAAATATCATTTATAAAACATAATAAAGATCTGCAAAATACAAAATAAAAACATCATCATTCATCATTATAATATTCACTGAAAAAGATGGTAATTCCTCATGAACAAATGAAAGTGCCCTGTTTGGTGCAAAAAAGCAACATTGGACTTACAAAATTATATCAACTCGAAAACTTAACAATAAACAAGTATTGTGACTGAAGCAGTGAGGTGTGATGCAAATACCAAAATTTAAAGCTCCAACTTCGATCAATAACTAACTTGAAATGTTTGATAACATAGCCATCAATGTATGACTACTTCTACCTCAACTGTAACAACATTCTATTTTAGGCAAAAATCTCATCTACTTACTATATTGACTTGATCGAGAAAATCGAGACAGAGAGATTGCTTCTGGTCACTTATTCCCAAAAACCAATTTGCAATTGCTTTAACATAGTCGGATAGCTCCATGGCAGGATGAAAATTCTAGTGTTTATCGATGATTTCTTTGAGCGTAAATGGGAGGAGATCGAGCAGGGAATTAACCGCAGCAAATTGAGTTCGGAGACTATATTTTTGTTGTATTAATTGAATCTAGGAACATGGAGATAGAGTCTCTTAATTTGGGAAGTCTGTTGCTTCCATAGCCATTTGCCTCTACGCCGAATCTAGAAAATAAAATGGAAATTTAATATTCAGACAAACCAAGGTTGAGTCAAATGCTAATACTGAATGATTACAATATTGAAAGTTGGTAATTGTTACTTATCTAGTTGTTTCAAAAGTTTTATATCCACAATCCGAAGGTCTTTGGCATGCCCTCACAAACTTGCATGTACATTCTAATATATATATATTTATATGTGTGTGTGTGTGTGTGCGCGCGGGCCTGCCGCGCGGGGTACAGACACACCCATACACACATCCCCACGTCCCTGGCTTTTTTATCCTTAATTCATACCCTGATCATTATTTTATATTTAAAATATTGAAATTTAACATGTTTATCCTACAGATGTGATCCACGTATCATAAATATCATTTCTATAAATCATTGTCTTATTTTTCACTGTCTAAAGTCGAAAATATAACATTTTTGAATAAATGTTTATAACAAATATTTCTAATGTATAGTATATATAATTAGTTTTGATGGTCAGGAAATAAGATAATTTTTGCATGGATTATGTGGATGTATAATTTTTTTAATAAGAAGAAGCGGATGTATCAGAAAAATACTTGACATAAAAAAAGGCATGTGAATTCATACTTTTCATTGAAGTCTTAGAGAACCAAACAAATGTTTGTAAATTGAGAGGTTGTAGTATACACTGAACCCCAACACATACTCTGACTAAAATCATGGAATGAGCGCCAGCCTTCACTGCAAATCTTAAAGCTTGGTTATCGCCTTCAACCCCATATATATTGAATCATATTTTTAGTTTTTGTTTTTATTATTATTATTTTTCAAAAATTTCTTACGCTTATTTCTCATGCTAAGTTAGATCTTTCTTTTCCTAATTTTCCATCTATAAAGATACAATCTCATCTTCACATATGTGCATTCCTCCGTCTACGTTGTAAGTTTGCTTCTTTTTTTCCTTTTTACATTTCAATTTTATATGTCACTTCTAATTTTTTTCTCTTGTCCTCTCATTTCAACTTTCTACCAACTTCAATGTTTTTAACGTTCACATTTTTTAGGTATCCAACTTATTTTCATGTTTTGTTTTATGTCCAATAACCCACACTGTTGCTCCCGAATATATAGTTGGTGTAATCATTGTTTAATAAAATAGTTTTATTATTTTGTTATTTTTTTAACCTCGTTTTAACTCTACTTCTTGCAGAAACTACAATCTTTCATGCATCATTCTTAATTATATCTCATTTTTATGTTATTGTTATTTAAAATCCAGCACCCATGCTTCATAATATGGTTAGCATAACCACCTATAATTTTTTTTAGAAAAACGTGTGATCCTCTAGAATAGAGCAGAGCACACATGTAAATATGTATATATCACAGAAGACAAGGTGTTGCCAACATGCATGACAGGTAGCTAATCATAGTACATATAACAAAGAAAAGAACTTAGGTATCCCTAGAATGAGCTCCGACAAGGCCACCGCCCATTATACCCCAATATCGAGCTCCGGCAAGGCCACCGTCCGGTATTGAGGTGTTAGAAGTACCTAAAAAACGATGAAGCAACTCAGCACCAATTATACTAGAAGACAGCTCCATTTGAGAAGGAAACTCCATGCTACAGACTCTGAAGAACTGGAAATGCGAATGATCTAGAATGAAAAATGCCACTCTGTAGACTCGGTAGAACTGGAGAGAGCGCCTCGCTAAAAAATGAATCATCCAGAAAGTAGAACGCCACACTAAAGATGTAGAAGAACTGATAAGAACTCCTCACTGCAAATAGCAATCCTACCATCAACAATCCTATGAACCTGTAGAAAGAATCTAACACCAATTCTGATCAAAACTTGTAACTGTAAAAGGAACTAAAGAAAATTATAAGAATAATACACATATATGTATATAAATGAAATTTATATACATATATATGTATCAATGAAATAAAAGTAAAGATATAAAAGCTAAGATAATAGGACATATACAATTAAAATTAGAAAACAAACTAAAAAAATCCATGATAAAAAGAAGTCAAAAATCTATAAACAAAAACAAAAACAAACTAAAACTAAAACCAAAACCAAAACCAAAACAAATTAAAACTTATATTTATGCTCCTTTAATCAAAATGATATTATGATAATCAGTGAAATCATCATTTAAGTTTGAAAAAATGTTAATGCTACAATTATTAGTGTCAAAAATATTGTTTTTATGTTTAAATAACTTAATATTATTACTAAACTTATTAAGATATTCTTTAAAATGATTATTTTTAGCTAATTTATATTTAGGATTTGATATTCGATTAAAACAAAATGAAGTTGTTATAAAAACAAATTTATTAAAATAACTATTATTAAAAAGTCTCAGGTTTCTTTCAAACCAAATATACCAACAAATTATAATGAATAAAGTATCTAGTAAAATTCTATTTTCCTTTTTATCTTTAATCTTAAATTATTCCAATAATATTCTCAATCAGTAACTTTAGTTGTAAGATTAAAGTTAAAGATTTTGAGAGTATTATTCAGAATGTAGTAAGTATCCATGCAATCATAGTATATATGTTTAATATCTTCAAAATGCAGATTACAAAAATAACATTATTATTATCAATTTGCATATTTTTTCTTTTTAAAAATTCTATAGTATTTAATTTTCCATGCATGATTAACCACATATGAATTTTAAATTTGGGAGGAGCATTTGTTTTCAAATAAATTTAAAAGAGATATTAGCTACACCCGAGAAATTAAGAAATTTATAAAAAGAATTAGAAGTAAATTTCTTACCGTTATCTCATTCCTAGCCTGTGTAGTTAATGCCCCGCTATTACTCCGCTATAACCTTGTTATATCTCATAGCGGATTTCTATTGCTACGATTTTTCCATATAGCCCCAAATATAGCCTTTTCGCTTTAAGCCCCGCCATTTCCGCTATATCCGGTTATTCCGGCTATATTCCGCTATTTCCGCTATATCTTCTTTAAAAGAAATGACTTGAAAAATGACATTTGTACATTATAAAAATTATGAAATTAATTTATTTAATTGAAATTTTAATATATTTTCAAGAATGAAAATACTCTTATATTCTACTAAATTCAATTATGTTATATAATAGTTTTACGTTTAATTACAATATATTCGCACATGTTTTTATTTAAAATTATTTATGTATTAATTATAATTCAATTGAATGTTAATTTTTCATTTAATAACCATTTATATAATTGTAAAAACATTAAGTACAAGTTTTATATGCTATTTTAGAGTCATCCGCTATATCCCGCTATATCCTCGCTGTATCTCCGCTATGACTTTTTGCACCTCCGCCGTATTGAATCTGCCGAGCGCTTTAACTGCACAGTTCCCAGCTAATATTATCATATTCATTATCAATATTATATAGATTCAATCTAGCACAAAGCAAAGAAAGTTTCCTAAGAGTTGTATCTACTAAAATTCTATTAAAACTAAAATTCCAAGTGGGTTATTTTCGGGAGAAAAAACATCTATAATTAAAGCATTCTTAAAGTTACAAATTTCATAAAGCTCTTTAAATTCAATTTTAAGAGGGATAACAGAAATCCAACGGTCATGCCAAAAAAAGTACTATTTCTTGAATGAACTATTGTATTAGTACAAGGTTAAAAATCTCATGACATTTTAAAATTGATTTCCAAAAATTAGACAATTTATTTATATCTGTAGGAGTAGTTTGAAGTAAATTATTACTACCATTATAGTAATGTTTAGTAATGATTTCTTTTTAAATAGAATTATCATTTATATCCTTAAATTTTCATAACCACTTTCCTAGTAAAGACAAATTCCTGTTACACAAATTAATGACTCTTAATCCACCTTCCTTCTTGGATTTACAAACACTTTCCCAATTTACTAAACATTTAATGCAACTGTTAGAGTTGTCCCAACTCCATAAGAAGTCCTTTCTTATTTTATCAATTTTGTTAATCACCCAATCTGGAAAAAGATGCATAGACATCCAATAAATTGGGAGAGCTGATAAAACCGAGTTTATAAGAACTAATCTACCCGCTCTCGATAAAAATCTTCCGTTTCAATTAGAAATCCTATTTTTAATTTTATCTATGATAATAAGCCAATCATCATGTTTAAGTTTAGTTGGTCTAATCAGAAAACCAAGATAACCAAAAGGAAAAATCATAGTTTTACAATTAAGCGTATTAGCAACTAAATCTTCAGCTTTTTCAAAATCATTTAAAACTAAAACCGAACTTTTATCAAAATTTATTTTTAAACCTGAAAGAAGTTCAAAACTATATAATATAAATTTAAGGGTAATGATATGATTAAGCAAATGAGAGGTAAATAGTAAGGTATCATCCACAAATTGAAGGACAGATAGACCGTTACGCGAGATTTCATTACCAACACTCCCCAAAGATCCATTATCAACCGTTTTTTTAATTATCTTAGCGAAAACATCTACGATTAAGTTAAACAAGAGAGGCGATAAAGGATCACCTTGCCTTAATCCTCGTTTAGATTGAATTTTATTACCTAAATACCATTAACCATTATACTAGAATTACCAGTTTTAAGTAAAGTCATAATCCAGCTAATCCATCTATGACTGAAACCTCTAGCTAATAACAGATCAACTAGAAAATCCCAATCAACCGAATCAAAAGCTTTCGCAAAGTCCAATTTAAGAAGAGCACGGGTAATGTTATTTTTACAGCAATGATTAATGTATTTTTGAACAACAACCACTCCATCTATGATATTTCTACCCTTAATGAAAGCTGATTGTGAACAATCAATTAAATCATTCATTTCGTACAAAGTCTATTAGCTAAAACTTTTGAAATAATTTTAACAGAGCAGTTAATTAAAGAAATAGGTCTAAAATCTTTTAGATTATTAGCACCGATTTTTTTGTGTAAAAATATTACATTTGCAAAATTAAATCTTCCTAATTGTAATTTACCGTTATAAAAATCATTAAACATGCTAATTAAGTCGAATTTTAATACATTCCAAAATAATTTGTAAAATGAAATAGGGAACCCATCTGGGCCCGATGCTTTATCAATAGACATGTCATTAATAGCTTTCAAAATTAAAGAGGAAGGATTATCAAACTCAGAAAGGTCAACTCTAGAATCAATAGGATAAATATCATCCCATCTAACGTTAATTCTACATTTATTCTTAGTACCAAATATATCTCTATAATAATCAGTAAAAGCCATATTAAGATCCTTTTGATTAACCAATTCTGCATTATTCACAAAAATTGAATTTATCGTGTTACTACGTTTTCTACCATTTGTCGTATTATGAAAAAAAATTGTATTATTATCACCTTCATTAATCCATTGAATTCTAGATCTCTGTTTCAACATCACCTATTCCTTTTCTAAAATAGAACTAAGCTCTTCTTTTAAATTAGAGAGAACGTTACGCTTACCTAGATTTAGTTGTCTAGTTTCTTCTATCTTGTTTATTTTAATCATTTCAGAAAGAATATTTTCTTTTTTAATTCTAATACTACCAAAAACATTCTTACTTCAAAACTTTAAATAATTAATAAGACCTCTAAGTTTTAAAAGAAAGAATGTTAAAAGGTACAATGATATTTCTAAGCTATAAGTAAACAACACGTTGTTGATTTTAACGATGTACTTATGTTAAAATCAGCCTTAGTTGTTATAATACTCAACATTTGATTAATAAATGATGTCTTTTATAGTAAGTATAAAAGATGTCAGGAATGTCCCAAATGACATGCAAAGACACCTTATTAAAATGTTTAATATGGAACATGTAAGATTGATTCCTTTGCATTGGGAAAAGGAATTATCATACATGTTGTGTTGTCTACGATATCATGATTTGTTTATGTATTTGATACATGAAACAAATATCAAATACAAATTGATATCACTAACTGGTTGTTTGAAGTTTTTGTGTATTTATGAAATACTAGAGAATTGTTTACAGAAACATAAATTCCTTATAAAGGAATGTTCAGACTCAAACTTTCACAAGTAATATTGAGTATAATATGTAAATAACAAATCTTTAAGTTGGAAATGTTCCAAATGAAAGACCGTGGCTGATTCAATGAAAAAAGGCTAGGTACATCGCCTTGAATAGCGCCGCAATCGAAACAATGTATATAAAAAAAATAAGTACACAAATTTATAACTGAGCCGATTCCAAATGTTGAGAATCTCATGACAGAGTTATATGATAACAACATCGTAATATAGTTCGTAATAGAACTTAGAGCTCACTCGAAGTCGAGAGACATACTCCGAATTGTTCCACATGATAAAACAGTTTATCACTGTCGGAGAAAGTTGATTGACAGAGTAGATAATTAAAACATAATAGCATACCCGTTCACAAAGGGACTGACCTAATTGGTTTTGAGAAAACCGATATGAGAAGTTGGAATAAGATACCATAATTGGCCCCAAGTGCAAGTGGAAGATTGATAGAGTTAGGGGTATGCCCTTTACATATATCTAACTCGTTGACCAATCTTGTTCGAAATAAAGGTATTTTCTTTCTATTATATACTTGATATAATGTGGTTATATTAATTAATAATTTAATTAAAAGTATATTTAATAGAAAATCCATAAATGGTATGTTTTGTGATAGTAGTTACAAAGTTTTGTAACCGTGAGTAATTTATCACAATGAAACAAATGTACCATTTAAATGTTCCTAGTCAAGATGCATCGAGACTGGATATCGATGTACCCGTCGAGACTAGAGTACGTAACGCTCTCCAAATGTTAGGAAGTGTATTACTCATGACTGTTGGGGGCACCAAGGGCTTACGTACTGATAGTTATTGGATAAATATGGAACGACTCACTCGATAGTTTTCTGTTAGTTAATATAATTAAGGTCAAATAGAAAATATCGATGTGACTAATTTGCACAATTCATTCGACTTGAGAATACTGTCAACCTTTAATATGAAAAACTCTGCTTTGATTATAGTCAAATCATGGAACGACATCCATCAAGTGATTATAGTTGGATCGAGTGGAAGTATTGGAAGGAAGACACTATTCAAGAGAGGATTCATCACTTCAGTTATATGAGGTCAGTATCATGGTCAACACAAGTCAACCCAAAGTCAAAATCTCTGGCCAGAGTAGTACAGTTAATAATAATCGTTATTAACTGAACCAAGGATTTTGTGTTTGGACTATAGAGTTGAATATGGACTATATTGGAATTTTGACCAGTACTAAATTCCATAAATCCAAAGTGATACAGTTTTTGACGAAGAGAATTGGTGTATGTAAATGTCACTAACGGGTAACGGTTATTAGATTAAATAAGATTTTACTGATATTGAATAAGTGATAAATTTGGCCATAATGTCACACAACTTGCTAAGTGATGTGTGAACGTTAACATTCGAATAGTTCGGTGTTAATTACTGACCAAATTTACACCCAAGAGTTACACAACTGAAATAATGAATTCCCTTAAGACCGAATGATTTAATTAGTTTACAATTGTTATAAATAAATTAAATTAATTAATATTTATGAAATATTAATTATAAAAATTTGAATATGGTTTGAGAAATAAAAATTTGTATATATTTATAATAGTTATAAATGTACCAATCGATATACGATATCGATAAGCGATTAAATTAGATTTAATTGCATAGCATTTTGGATTAAGCTTAAATGGGTTTAAAGCCCATCATTATTGCTGAAAATTTCGGTTTTGACAAGTTATTGGAGGCGGCTAAAACTTAGGATTAGACTTAGAGATGGATGGCTAAGATTAAGAGAGAATAGGTAATGAGATTGTCTTAATATCTCTCTTGTACAAGGCTGTATATATGGATCTCTAAATCCTTAATCAAAAACAACTTTTGGCTACCATAATTATCAAGTTTGCTGGCCGAAATTAATCCCCATATCAGTTCTAAGAATCTCAAATCAATTAAAGTTAAGTAAAAGCACTATTTGATAGAAAAGGTCGACGATTCCAGACTTGCAATCTGACGGATCGAGCATAACTAGAGAAGAGAATTCATTGATTCAAGTGGACTCAAAGGCATCATCAATTGGTATTTTATTTATATATTACAGTAATCATATCATATTTTATGCTTTAATATTGATTAATCCGAAATCTGTATATATATATATATTAATGTTGTATATCTAGTTAGGTAAGATTTTCGTAGGTATATGTAGCTTTCACAAATTAGTTTGGTTATGTTCATGGTTATATTATTATGTGTTATAATTTATGTATTAACAAATTTAATTTGCTGTAAAAATTTAAATTTTGTCATTATTAATTATTTTATGTATATTTATATATTAATTTAAATATAGACTAATGTATATTTTAAACATATAATTACATATATGTATATTTATAATGTATAAATAGCTTAGAATTTTTCCTTACACCAATTTATACATAATATGAATTATCAAATTCGAAAATAAATTTTATATATAAATAATTTTAAATTATATTTTATTGATTATTTGAATTGTTTATTATATCTAAAATAATTATTGCACTGAAAATTCGATTTTATATTTTTTAAATTACTACATTTATGTAGTAACCCACGGAAAAACTTTTAGAATTTTTTGTTAATATTTAATATTTTTAATAATTAAATTACTTCGGTTGAGCATTTCTTTTTTTATTAAAAATAATATTTTATTTCAAAAAATCATGAAAAATATTTTAAACCTGTATTTTATGATCCCAAATTTTTGTAAATTTTAAAATTTGATTTTTTGATATTTATTACTAATATTTTAAATTTTTATGATCAAAACTATTTATTATATATATATATATAATAATGATAAAATTATAAAATTATTATTTTATATTTGTTATGCTAATTTTGATATGGAAATAATTTTTTAATATATATATATTTATATTTTAAGTATTTGAATGTAATTAATTATTCATATATATATATAGTTTATTTAACCTTATATATATATATATTTTTAATTATTATATATATATGAAAGTATAACTTTATATGTTTAGTAATGTATATATATTTATACAAATGTTTTAAATTATATATATATTTATTTATTTAATTTTGAAACTTTTAGTTATAAAATATAGTTTAAATATATGTATACGTATTTATATAAATATACTTTGCATTATAGATTTATGCACATATTTAGACAACATACAATACATACGAAATGAGATAATGTGTCCGTTGCGATGTAAATCTCAACATCTATACGGGCATGTTATACCCTTCACGGATTATTATGTTACACATGCACACACATATGTATATGTATATGATACATGTATATATATAAATTAAATCATTCAATTAACTTTACATTACAAAATACTTAAATTTAAATAAAATACATGATTTTATATAAAACTAATTTAGAACTGTTCTAAATGAATTAGACTTTATAGGCCCAACAAAGATTCAATAGGATAAAAAAAATTGAAATACACCCACCACTACCGCTGCGGGCTGACCCAGTTCCAACAGTACAAAGGTATGAACTCTATACACATGGGAAATGGAAAGTCTATTGCAATTACACACACTGGTAGTTCATATATAATGGGAAAAGGCAATTATTTTTGAATAATTTACTTAGAGTGCCACTAATTAGAAAGAACTTACTAAGTGTGTCACAATTCGCAAAAGACAACAGTGTCTACTTTGAATTTTACCCACATCGCTGTCTAGTTAAGGACATCCTAACTAGAAAAATTCTCTTGCAGGGTAGAGAATGTAAAGGACTGTACAAGTTCAGTGTGGCTAATTTAAGAAAATCGGAAACTAAAAGAAATTGGTGTAATAATTCTGAATTCAAACAGGAAGAAGATTGTAAGACTTTTGATATGTGGCATTGTAAATTGGGACACCCAAAGGCTGCAATTGTAAAGCATGTATTGAATAATAATAATATTTCCTTTATGAAATTTCAGTGCCATATATCTATAGCTACTGTCAAATGGGAAAAAGTCCTAAATTACCATTTTTAGACTCTGAAACACATTACAGTAAGCTACTTGAACTAATTGCTAATGATCTATGGGGGCCTGCACCACTACACAGTGATTATTGGTACAAATACTACATATCATTTATTGATGCATTTTTCATGTATGTTTGGATATACTTTCTAAAATCAAAGGATGAAACTTACAGTGCAATATTACAATTTATAGCACAGGCAGAAAAACAAACAAACTGTCAAGTTAAAGTGATACAATCTGATGGTGGAACAGAGTATATGCCACTAAATCATTACTTTCAAAAGAGAGGGATTGTTCATAGAACAACTTGTCCCTACACTTCTGAACAAAATGGGGTTGTTGAATGAAGGCACAACAAATTGTTGAGACTGGGATTACATTGTTAGCCCAAGCATCTATGCCACTAAATTTTTGGCCAGATGCTTTTGCTACTACAGTTTTCTAAATCAATAGACTACCAACAAAAGTTTTGAAATTCAAAAGCCCAATGGAAATATTGTTCAATGTCAAGCCTGACTATCAAAACTTAAGAGTATTTAGATGTTTGTGTTCTCCTTATCTTAGACCATATAATACTCACAAACTAAATTTCAGGTCATCTCCGTGTACATTCTTGGGTTATGCTGTTAATCAAAAGGGATATAAATGTTTAGATTGTAATGGTAGAGTTTTTATCTCTAGATATGTTGTGTTCAATGAAATTTTTTGTCCTTTTAAAGAACCAAAAATTAAAACATCAAAAAAGGTATATAATCCAAATGAATCACTACCTCCAATACTTGCATTACCTGAAGAGGTGATTCAGATCCACAAAGAGCCAACTCAGAACAATGTCAATCCTGAAATAGGCAGCTCAGACTCACAACACACAATGTCCAGACTTGGACCAAGTCATGAGCAAGCTGAACTATCAGATGTACCTGATCAAACATCTCAACAAAGAATAAGTATGCAATCTATTTCTCATAAGACATCAGAAGAATCACAATCTCACAATGTACAACAATAACAAGAAATTGAGGATACTTGTCAACAACAGACTGCAAAGACCAGTCATCACATGATGACAAGGTCAAAAAGTGGCTTATTCAAACCAAAAATCTACAGTGCAACTCTGGATACAGAAGAACTAAGTACTCATTATCAAGCTATGGAAAATGAGAATTGGAGATCAGCTATGACTGAAGAGTATAATGCACTAATAAGAAACACGACATGGGATCTTGTTCCTATGCCCAAGAATAAAAATATTATGGAATGCAAATGGACCTTTAGACTAAAGAAAAATGTTGATGATTCAATTTCTAAGTACAAGGAAAGATCAGTAGCTAAGGTATTCACAATCAAGTGGTTTTGATTTTAATGAGACTTTTTCACATGTTGTGAAACCCACTACTATCAGAATTGTTGTCACTATTGCCTTGCATAGAAATTGGAACATCAAACAATTATATATGAATAATGCCTTTTTAAATGGTATTTTGCAGAAAGAGGTATGTATGGAGCGGCCACATGGATTCAAACAGAAAGGAAAAGAAAATCTAGTATGCAAACTAAATAAAGCAATCGATGGGCTAAAACAAGCTCCAAGAGTGTGGTTTGAAAAGCTAAAAGCAACTCTCATTGAACTGGGCTACAATCCAACAAAATCTGATAACTCATTATTTAAAAAATTCAGCAAAAATATAATAATTTATGTACTAATATATGTTGATAATTTTATCATTACAGGCAACAATGAGGAGGAAATCAGTAATCTCATAAAGCACTTAAATCAAGAATTTTCTATCAAAGATCTTGGTGATCTAAACTATTTCCTTGGCATTGAAGTTAAAAGTCTATCGAGTTCATCAATTCAGTTAAATCAAAGGAATTATATTGTAGAAATTTTAAATAAAACCAAGATGAATCAGGCTAACTCAATCTCCACTCCTATGATCAGCAACATACATGTATCTAAGTTTAAGGGTGAAGCAATATCCAATGGCAAGCAGTATAGGAGTATAGTAGGTGCACTTCAATATGCAACTATTAAAAGGCCAGGAATTGCTTACAGTGTAAACAAAGTAAGTCAATTTATGCAAAGACCAAGAGATGAGCACTGGAAAATGGTGAAAAGAATACTAAGATATCTCAAAGGAACTATAGACTTCAGACTGACTTCGGAATCATGCAAACATATTAATGTCACTGGGTATGCAGATGCTGATTGGGCTACTGACCCAGATGACAGAAGATCTACGACTGGTTATTGCATATTTTTAGGCAAAAATCTCATATCATGGTGCTCGAAAAAACAACCTACAGTGTCAAGATCTAGTACATAGGCAGTGTATAGGAGTGTAGCAAATGCTACAACAGAGGTGATGTGGATAGAATCACTACTTGGTAATTGCAAATTAAACCAGACAGTAAAACTACCATATGGTGTGACAACTCAAGCACTGTTCAACTTACAGCAAATCCAGTAGTACATTCACGAACGAAACACATGGAATTAGATCTCTACTCCGTTCGTGAACAAGTAACAAAGGGAAAGTTAGATATAAACTACATACTTTCAACTCACCAAGTCATAGACATTCTAACAAAGCCTCTGTCTAAAACAAACTTCGTTCGCTTTAGAGACAAGCTGAAGGTTAACAACATCAACAACTCATAGAGTAGCAAAATCTCAACTAGCTTATGGCTATTAAACAACTCACCGACAAGAGAATCATCTTAGAATCTCAATTTAGAGGCTAGCTGAAGGTCAACACATCAATAGCTCTAAGAGTAGCAAGATCTCAACTGGTTCATAGCTAATGAGCAACTCGTTGGCAAGAGAATCATTTTTCGAATCAAGTTGCAGTGGAAATTGATAATCTCTAGCCAATTTAAAGACTGAGGAGATAATATACTGAAGAATTCAAGCTATTCTCTCATCAATTTCGACCGATTTTGAGATAAAATTGAATCGACTTAAATATGGAGATGATTTTCTCAAACCCTAGCCATAGAAGGGTTTGGGGGGGAGTAATGAAGTGTATCTGAGACTTACGAAATATATAGCGCTTGAACATCTCAACCGTCCACTGCTACTTCAATACATCAGAGCCATTCAAAAGCAAACAGGATATTATAATTGGTCTATAGGTCGATAAGCAAAAGCCCAACAAACTTGATATTTCGCTATAAAAGCAACCTGCACACAGAGTAGTTTTGTAATATATCAATTCTCCTCTGTAATTCAAATTTCGATATATCAATAAAATTCTAGTTTCAATCTTTCATCAAACTACAGTATTCAATTTGCCAACATTTCATTACTTTCAAAATCTTGTAATGCTCATAGCGGAGATCTTAAATGATAATAAAGACCAGGATCTGAAATAGTATTTCAGTGGGTAAGTATATAAGACTAAGATGTCAAATTTAGCAACAGAAAATTAAAAATGTCAACTGATTTAGACAAGAAACATACCTTGATAGAGGAAGAATATTTAGCTTTGAAAATAAGCCAAGATGCATAAAAAACTTGCTTACTCAAAGTTTTGCAATCTTGCAACAGATGTCAAAGTTTACATGTTTCTCGCCATCAAAGAATATGCAACTATTGTATAGAATTTTCATTCGTACAGTTTATCAAGAACATATTTTACTGTAAGAAATATTAAACAAAGGAAAATTGTTTTTATTGCAAGATAGTAGCAATTAATAATCTAGCAAATGCCAGTCTTCTTCAGCATTATGGACCAAAAGGAACCGGTCCCTTCTTATGAAGGCAAGAAAACAAAATTAAAAACATAATATATTTTTGATATGATAGTGATATGATTGAAGCAATACCCTGCCTGAAACATGTTTTTTACTATCATTTTAGCGAACTCCTATAGATTATGCAAAACAAAACAAAAACAGGATAAATATCAATATTTAAGTGAACACACACTACAAAAAAAGATTGAAATAGAGACTGAAGATTTTAGTCTTTAATTAAACAATTCGGTCTTAAAAACAAACGTAAATACTAACTAGAGACCGAAATTTCCGTCTTTATTTCTCAAGTCCCAAAAAAGTTTTGAGACTGTACAGTCGGTCTTAAATGTTAATGGCTGAAATTTCAGTCTTAAATATTGTTAAAGACAGATTTTTAAATACCGAAACACGGTTTTTAATCTGTCTCAAATTATATGAATTTTAGAAAATAATTAATTTCATTTCATTTATTCATGGTTTTGAAACAATTACGATATAAACACATTTATATTTATATATAACAAGGGATCACATATCACCACAATTAATTAACTTATAATACATATCTGTAAGAAAAGCTATTAACTACTAACTTGTAATATAATTCATATCATAGAAATGTACATATATATTATTATTTAAATATGAGATTACAAAAAGTGACAGAGAACTAAGTATACAACCAAATTTTAGCACATCCACGTATTAATTAACAACATCCAAACCGTAAATAACTTCTGCCATATCCGATCCAATTCCAATTCTTTTCTTCCTCTTTGTCGCCTACAAATTGAAACCCTCCAGCTCATGAATTGTGATGTGCTACTATGGGTGCTATCTACAACCAGTTTCAGCCTAGATGCCGAATCTAGAGTACTGTTACTAGCTAGGTGGTGTCATTCTACCGTGAAGTGAGCGGTATTTACTGTTATTCGTCTCTAATTTGGATGAACTTGGGTTGCCTTTGATGGCATGAAGATGCAATTGCTTGAAGAAGTGGACTTGGCTATAGAACAAACAGTGGAGCTTACCATTAATCGTCTTTCCCTTCTTTGTTTGACACCTATCACTTGCCTCACTACTGACGAAGCTGATAAACTCAGAAACCCATTCCCAGACTATTTCTTATTCTATGCGATTTTCACATTAGCAGGTAGCTTCCTTCATAACATGTCACAACCTGAAGGGCCTACTCATGAACATTTCCTGCTGAGTCATCGTGCTTCGCGTTGCTTTTAAGGCTGCCACCGTCAGGGCTAGCAGGAAGGCCCAACATTGAAATCCTTTGGTTTATTAAATCTTGTTTTGGATTTTGTGGGTGGTTTACAACACTTTATTTCTTGCTTTTTTTATTATGATCTATATTAAGGTGATGTGTAGGATATAGTACGGATTTTGGGGGAAAATGAAAATATAAAAAATGGTAGTGGGTGAGTGGCCCTTGATCTGAGGCGTAAGTGGATCGCTGTTTAATTAAAAAAATGATTTATCGAAATAATTCCATTTTGAACAGATTTAAACATTGTCACATAGTTGACCAAATTTAACCGTTAGATTTCAAAATGGAACAGACATCTCAACGACTATAAATTCGTCCATTTAAACACCACTCAGCGACCGAAATTAAAGACTGATATTTTGTCTTTAAATTTTTTAAGTTTTTGCAACCGATTTGGAACTGAAACTCAGTCACTAGCTTTTAAAACTAAAGACTATTTTATTTTAGTCTTTTTTTCTGTCTTTAATTAGGAACTGAAAATGTTCATTTTTTAATTTGTAGTCACTAATTAGATGTTTTTTAGTAGTGACAAACCTCGGTTAGGACATCGATACCTTCAATACTGTGAGTAAGACGAGCATCAAGCAAGTTGACTCGGTTTGACAAGTCCATGAGGCTCTGCTGAAGGAATTGAGGTTCTTGCACTATATATATATATATATATTTGCTGGGTTTGCCTTCTTTTCTGCATGCTTTGCTTGCTTCTTGAGAAGCTTACACATTTCTTTAATAGCACTGTATTTTCATTTATAACGCAACTATCCCTAACATGCATATTCTTAGCATTATAGTTACCACACTTTCTTTTTGAGGTTGATTCAAAATCCTCTATTTTCTTCTGCAATTTCTCCCTGATTTGCTTGTTCTCCCCTAATACTTGAGTTATGTGTTCTACACGTGCTTTCTCTTCATTTGTTTTCTTTCTTTCTATATCTATCAACCTTTTTGGTTCGGCTTTAAATGTTTTATGCAAGTCTGCACATACTTTTTCAACCATCTTCAGCTTCTCCGATTCCATTTTCTTGAAGGCTTCTATTTTTGAAGTCTCTTCTTTCAATTTCTCTTTAAGTTCCTTTATTTCAAATCTGGCCTTTTCCAAGCATCACATGTACTCTTAAAATTTCTTCTCAATTAACTTTTTATCATCCTCTACTTTATTCTTTTCATTTTTTACCAACTTCAATGCTTCTACGACTTTCATCTTATTGGAAATAACTTTTTTTGACTCATTTTCAAGTTTCATTTTCTCACCAAATGAAGTTTTTTAAGTCTCTTTAATTTACCCTCAGCCTCTAATAAGCTATCTTTAAGCAGCTGGATTTCATTCTCATCTGTCACATGACCATTTTTTTATATGAAGATATCTTAGCTTTCAATCATAGTTCTCTTCCTCTAGCTGCTGTCTACGGTTTTGCTCTTTCAAGTTTTTCTGCTCTCTCCTGATTTCCACGACACTGTTCGTTGGCATAATCTAAAAAGCAGAAGATCCATTTCAATTCTACAAAAAGTAATTTATATTTTACTTTTCTATCATGTTTTTTTATGTAACAACAGTTAGCAGTTGGATATTTGCACAGTAAGGTATTTCTGTATGTAAAAGCTGATATTATCTACAGCTAATAGTCTTACAAGCTAAAATAGTTAGAAAATCATACAATTGATAGTTCCAAGCTTTGAACCTTAGACACGATTACGGTATTAGTAATAAAGAAGTTATGAGCTAAAGGTAACAACACATTGGCAAATTTATTTCCCTCCGAAAATTTTATATCAACACCCATCACCCTTATTCCTCCCTTCTCCCGTCAATCATATAGCAAATATTTATTGTCTTAATAACTTACTTTCACTTTTTTATCTCTTGAAACGTTTTCTACAATACCGTGTTGGTGATCATCCTTCGCAATGCGAAGGAAATGCTGCATACATTATCAACCTCCCCAGAGCCCGCTCTCGTGCGGGAGCCTCGTGCACTGGGTTCCACCTTTTTACCATGTTAGTGATCACCATGACAAATCAATGCTATCGTTCTTCATTAAACAAGTTCTTTGGATGTTAGAATGTAATATAGGATTTGAACTTCGATGGATATTTGTTTGAACTTTGCTTGAACTAGTTTGGATGTTTCTTCAATTAGGTTTCGTTTACTTGTTGATTTGAAGAATATGAATATATGTGATGTTTTATGTAAGATTTGGTGGTACAATATTTCCATTTGAAGAAGATTTGAAAGATATTGTTGATTTCAATGATACAATATTTCCAACTACAGAATATATATATAAGATATTTGAGATAATTACTCAAATATATATTGCTTCTTTATAGCATTAAAGAGAGTAATAAATTACCAATGAGAGAAAACGAATTATTTTAGGAGATTGAGGTATCAATTAATTCCCTAATTAACTGATTAAAGTAGGAATCTTATCAGGCGCATGTAAACTGGAGGAAACGAGAAAATCAAATGGACAAACGTTTCATGTATGAATAGAAGAATTAATAAGGCATTGATTTATGACCATAAATCAATTACTTCAACCTCAAGTAATAATCTATATATAAAGGCAGAGAATAGCATGAGTAGAATTATCTCTCTTTGTTGTATTTCTCTCCATTATCAATATTGTAAAATTCTCTCCTCTTAGAAAGTAATGAAATCTCCTCTCCCCAAGTGGATGTACACTACCTCGCAGTAGTGAAACCACTATAAGTTCGTGTGCTATTTTCTTTTATTGCTTGATCTGTGGTTGCTTTTAGCTGGCGACTATCTGTTGTTTGTTTTGCCTCACTATCAATCCGGTCTTATTTGTTTTTTCCACAAAGTTGGTTTTTTTGTTCCTAAGGTGATTTTTCCCCAACAATCTGGTCTCAGAGCGACATGGTTGATTGAGAAAGGGTGTTAGGAATTATGGCAGGAGATGAGGAGACTCCAGCGGTTGTACCAAGACCCTATGTTAAAGGGACCTATATTGCATCAGGATCTAGTTTAGCAATAGAGAAGTGGAACAGTGATAAAGACTTCGAGAAGTGGCAATGGAGGATGAAAGTTGTTCTGATGAGAAATGAAGTTCATCCTGTGGTGTTTGCCCCTGATGAGTTTACGACTGAAATTTCAGCTGCGGAAAGGAAGAAGATGGAAAAATGGGCGTTGACTACTTTGCAATTAGCTATGGAAGAAAATGTCATTTCTGAGATTAGCGGTGAAATTACTGCTAAAGGCATTTGGACCAAACTAGAAAATCTCTATCTGAAGAAATCTTTGACTAACCGTCTGATTTTATTGAAGACATTTTTCACCATGAGGATAAGAGATGGTACTTCTATCAAAGAGCATCTGGGTTTCTTCAATGATCTAGCGATGAAGACAAAGACTAAGGATTTGAAGATAAATGAAGAGCATATGGCTATGATGCTCTTGTGTTCCCTTCCAGAGCGTTACACAGGTTTCGCTAACAGCCTTACCTTTGCGAGAGATACTTTGACCGTTGAAGATGCGAAGTCAATTCTTCTATCTGAGGACTTAAGGGATCAGATGAAGGAGATGGGTAAAGGTGAAGGAGGAGTAGTCAAGGCCTATTTGTTGAAAGAGGGAGAGACGAGAAGAATAATTGGAATTCTAAGGGGCGTTCCAAATCTGGAAAGCCCGGTAATAATTATAGAGGAAAGTCTAAGGATAGAAAGTGTCACCTTTGTAAGAAACTAGGCCATTAGAAAAGAGACTGTGTAGATTGAAAGAAGGAGAAGGTAGAAGATGGTTCTTCACCATTTGCGGTGGAGAAAGCTGTATTTGATGATGTGTTATCTGCAGCGGTATCAGATGTATCAAACCATTGGGTGCTTGATTTGGCGGCGTCTTTTCATATGACGCATAATAGGGATTACTCTAGTTCTTTAAGTTACAAAGAGGGAAGTACAATCCTTATGGGTAATGATGCTAGTTAAAGAGTCGTGGGAGAAGGTACGATATGGATTAGGATGTTTGACGAAGTGATACGCACTTTAACAAGTGTTTGGTATGTTCCGGGTCTTTGGAAATCCTTGATTTCTTTGAGGCGGTTAGCATCCATGGGGTGCAAGGTCACTTTAGAGAAGGATGGTTTGAAAGTTTCTAGGGGTGCCTTGTTCTTATGAAGGGAGATGTGTTTCAGAGTTTGTCTTTGTTGAAGGGGACCACAGTTCTTGGAGAGTCATGCGTTGGAGTTGATTCTCTTGCTTTGGATGCCACTAGACTTTGGCATCTCTAGTTGGGTCATATTTCCAAGAATGCCTTAGAGTTGCTTCATAGATGGAAGATGATCAAAGGTGACGACAAGTTGGCTTTTTGCCAGGAGTGTGTGTCAGGTAAGCAAACTAAGGTAACCTTTGGAGTTGGACTCCATAGATTTGAGAGGGTACTTGATTATATGCATACAGATGTTTAGGGACAAGTTGCTACTGCTTCCATTGGGGGAGCGAAGTATTTTATCTCTTTTATTGATGATTTTTCTCGGAAATTTTAGTTGTATGTGACGAAGGCCATATCAGAGAGCTTTGAGAAGTTTAAGGCTTGGAAGGTGCTTGTTGAGAACCAATCTTCTTCTAAGTTGAAGGTGCTGAGATCTGATAACGGCGGTGAGGTTGTCTTTAGGGAGTTCCTCGATTTTTGTAGACAACATGGCATTGAGAGACATTTCACTATACCAGGTGATCCGCGATCCAATGGGGTTGCTGAGAGGATGAATAGGATTTTACTTGAGAAGGCTCATTGCTTGAGATTGACGGGGGGCTTATCTAGAGGCTTTTGGGCTGAGGCATTATCGACTGCGACGCATATTATTAATTGGATTCTATGCTCAGCAATAGATGGGAAGATTCCAGAAGAGAAGTGGAGAGTTAAAGTCGTGTATCTTAGTTATTTTTGTATTTTTGTTTATCCTGTGTATGTTCACCATACAGTTGATGATAAGTTGGAGGCTAGTGCATACAAGGGCATCCTCTTGGATACACAGATGGTATCAAAGGGTATTGTATTTGGCACCATGTTGATAGGAAGATTGTTCATTCTAAACATGTTACTTTTGATGAGTCAGAAATGTTCAATCCTAAAAAAGACTTACCTACCACATCAGATGTTTCTTATAGGCCTAAGGTGATGAAAGAGGTTCCTATTTTATAGCCTAGTAGTAGAGTTGTTGATGCTATTGAGAGTGAGATAGATGTAGTTGATGTGACATCACAGATTAGTCCACAGGTGCCTTCTAGTAGTGTTGGTCATATGAATAAGACTAGAGGAATTTCAGTTAAGGGTAGAGCTGAAAGGAGTGTTGACGAAGTTATACCAACTCGGGCCAGTCGTAGGACTATTAGGCGGCCTAAGAGGTATGGTGATTGGCAGTATGCAAACCTTAGCCTTAGTGATCAGTTTGATTATGCCCTACATGTGGTTCATGAGGAGCCGCTTGACCTTAATGAATCTTTGAAGTCATGTGACAGTTCGAAGTGGATGTGCGCTATGGAAGAGGAGCTAGAGTCATTGAAGAAGAACAAGACTTGGGATTTGGTACGTCCTCCGCAAGGAAATCGAGCCATGGGTTGCAAGTGGGTGTTCAAGGTGAAGAATGATGGAAGATACAAGGCTAGACCTGTTGCTAAAGGGTTTTCACAGAGGAAAGAATTAAAGTATGATGAGATTTTTTTCGCCAGTAGTGAGACACACCTCCTTCTGTATTTTGCTTGCTATAGTTGTCGCTCATGACTTGGGGTTGGAGCAACTTGACGTAAGATCGCTTTCTTGCATGGAGACTTGGATGAAACCATTTACATGAAGCGGCCAGACGAATATGTCATAGATGGGAAAGAGAATTGGGTTTGCAAGCTAAAGAAGTCATTATATGGACCTAAGCAGCCACCTAGACAGTTGTACAAGAGGTTTGATTCTTTTATGCTTTCACTTGATTTTGATCGTAGCATCAAAGACGCTTGTGTGTACATCAAGCATTTGAAGAATGGTTATTGAGTTTATTTACTCTTATATGTGGATGATATGTTGATTGCTTCCAAGGATAAAGATGAAATTGATAGTTTGAAGTTGAAGCTTAAGGAAGAATTCAAGATGAAAGACCTTGGAGAAGCAAGGAAGATTTTGGGTATGAAAATCCAAAAGGATAGGAAGCTTGGTCTTTCGAGGCTCACTCAAAAGGAATATACTCTGAAAGTGTTTGCTCGGTTTAGCATGAAAGGAGCAAAGACAATTAGCACGCCCATGTCTTTGCACATACAGCTTTCTAGTAGAGGCTCTCTGATCTCGGAGAAGGACAAGGCTTATATGGAGAAGGTTCCCTGTGCGAGTGCATTTGGTTGTCTGATATATGCCATGGTTTGCACTAGGCCTGACATTGCATAGGCAGTTGTATTGGTGAGTAGATTCATGTCAAATCCAGGAAAAATGCATTGGGAGGCAGTGAAGTATATATTCAGATATCTTAGAGGGACTCTAGACAATGGGCTTGTCTTTGGCGGCAGAGATAGAGATTTCAGCTTGGTTGGATTTTGTAATTCTGGCTATCTTGGTGATAGAGATCGAAGGAAGTCAACCTCAGGTTATGTGTTCACCATTGGTGGGACAACTATTAGTTAGAGAGCGAGGTTGCAGACGATTGTGGCTTTGTCTACTACAGAGGCAGAGCTTATAGCTGTGGTTGAAGCAACTAAGGAGGTGCTTCATTTAAAGCATTTATTGTGTCACTTGGGCTTGGTGTATGAAGGTATAGAAGTGAATTGTGATAGACAAAGTGCAATTCACTTAGCTAAAAATCTGGCTTTCAGCTCAAGGACGAAGCATATTAAGGTGAGAGAGTCCTTTCTTGTCTCTATGGATGAAGAGAAGCTTGTACGTCTTCAGAAGGTTCACACAGAGAAGAATGCAGCGGATATGTTTACCAAGTCGTTACCCGTTGCAAAGTTTGAGCATTTCTCGAACTTGATTTGCTTGATGAAGTGCTAGGTGCCACAGGGTGGCACAGGAGAGAGTGAGTTGGTAGATGGAGATGTTTGTATTCATTGTGGAGATTAATAGGTCCTACTTGGAGAGGGTACTTTCAACACTTTGTTGGCGGGCGGTGGCCTTCCCGAAGTTCATTGAAAAAGTGCAAGGGTGATGGTTATGCCGAAGCTCATTGGAAAAGTATCTGTGGTGTCTTGTCCGAGAGCTACTTGGAGTAAGAGGATGTTGGTGAAGTTGATAGGATTGTGGGAAAATATAGTATCAAGGTGGAGTTGATAGGCTTAGGAGATTGAGATAATCAATTAATTCCCTAATTAGCTGATTAAAGAAGGAATCTTATCAGACGCATGTAAAATAGGGGAAACGGGAAAACCAAATGGATAAACGTTTCCTGTATGAATAACAGAATTAATGAGGCATTGATATGACCATAAATCAATTGCTTCAACTCCAAATAATAATCTCTATATAAAGACAGAGATTAACATGAGTAGAATTATCTCTCTCGGTTGTATTTCTTATTCTTCACCATTATCAATCTTGTAAAATTTTCTCCTCTTAGAAAGTGATAAAATCTCCTCTGCCTAAGTGGATGTACACTACCTCGCGGTAGTGGAACCACTATAAATCTCATGTGTTATTTTCTTTTATTGCTTGATCTGTGATTGCTTTTAGCTCGTGACTATCTGTTGTTTGTTTTGCCTCACCATCAATCTGGTCCTATTTGTTTTTTCCGCAAGGTTGGGTTTTTTTTCCTAAGGAGATCTTGAGGGATTTTTTCCCCAATATTTTTCCCCACCAATTTTTGCAATCAGAGGTAGTTTCGAAGTTGATCCATAATGGGGAAGCACATTTCTTTGAGATAGAAGTTGCATTGAAAGGATGGTTGGGTATACTTATCCTTATTATTTTGACACTCTTTGAGATCGAAAGTTGCATTCAAAGGATAGTTGGGTATACTTATCCTTATTTTTTTAGAATTGTCAAAGAGAAAATCAAAATGGATAAATGGGATGTTCAATAGGGGGAGAACTTATAAAATCAGTAAAATGTATAAATTGACAATATTATAGTGTTTATTCAAAAATAATAAACCTTCATTTCCTAAGTCATATGTAACATTGTTCCAACTGTCTCTCTCCCCCAACCCTCCTCACTTCCATTATACACTCTTATAATCCTAACTCTTACACATCATTCATTCCTAATCAGATAAGAGGGTTATTTAATAAGGGGAGAAGTGATAAAAATAGTAAAATGTATAGTGTATATTTATTTCAAGATAAAATATTAAAACCTTTATTTCCTAAGTTATATGTATATATTATTCCAGCTCTCTCCCTCCGAGCTCTCCTTTACTCACATTATACATTCTTATAACCCGTAATTCATACCAATCATCAATTCCTAATTCGATGTGTGATTACTCTAATTAAAATTGATAAAATCTATTTTGAAGTGAAAATTAAAAATGTAACATGAGTTTTTTATAAATTTACATACTCATTTTTAACGTTTTAGAATTTTCTTATTTGTAATTAAAATTGACAATATTGAATCAAGATTTAGGATTTTGGAAACAAAAAATAAAACAACCGTTGGGAAGAAGAATGGTGATATTAGAAGTGAAGAAGAGATAATAATGGCAAGGATAAAGTAATAAAAGTAAACAATTTTATAAGGGAAAAATCATTAATCTGTTTTTCCACTTAGTAAAAATAATAATTGTAAAATTCTTTTTTTTTAATATTCATTACCATCTTTGATTTTTCATTTAGTATCTCATCCTTTTTTATATGGTGGCTTAGAAAAAAGAAGAAGTGCTAAATGAATCGAATATATAGTTTGATGGACTATGACACACACGTACCCACACACATACATACCTACCTACCTACCTACATACATACGTATATAATATTGATGGGACAACTATAAGTAATGCAAAAGTATCTTTTAACTATATTCCAGCACAAATTCTAAAAAGCAATAACAAAATACGTTGTTAAAGGAAAAAATGGTTAGGGAGAGCTACTTACGAACAGAAAAAATAGAAACTGCAAAATATTACAAAACAAAACTTCACATAGTTCCGTTCTATGATTTATATATTAAGATGACTCGGTTACCTCTGTATTTTTTCTCCTCTCCAAAATAGCAAAATATTACAAGACAAAAATTCACATAGTTCAATTCTATGATTTATATATTAGAATGACTCAGTTACCTCTGTATTTTTTCTCCTCTCCAATCAGTATCCAAATCTAACTTGTTCCTCATATTATCCCCTTAAAGTCAATCACCAATTTATTTCAGTTCTTAAAACTAGTAACTCTAGTATTATGATTAATGATATTTTGGGTGATAAAATACAATCTAAAAGAGGACTTAGACAAGGAAATCTATTGTCGCCATTATTATTTAACTTAGCGGTGGATGTATTTCCTAAAATTATAAAATTTTCAATTTATAATGGGGTTCTAAGTAGTGTAGGTAATGATATTACAAGTAATGTATTTTTTTTTCTTCAATTTGCTAACGATACTATGGTATTTAACTCTTATTTACCGCATTATATTGCCCCCCTTAAGCTTAACTTGCATATCTTTGATCTTCTTTCTGGATTGAAAATTAATTATGATAGAAGTTCTATTTTAGTTTTATTAAAACAAAAATGGCGAAACTGGAAAAATGTTCGTACTCAAGGAAATGACATTCGAACAAATTCGTCTCCTTTCTTTGCGCAGCCGTCTTCATCACATCGCCATGGAATTTCTAATTCCAATTCTTTTTCTTCTTATGGTGCAGACAAATTCTCTTATCCAAAACCCAATTTCAAAATTCGCGAGCAACTTTTAACCCGAATTGGAAGAGGGGTTTCTATTGTTTCCGGTGTAGAGATAAGAATCATAAAGCTAAAGTCTGTTCTAATCCTATTCGTTGTTTTAATTGTGGAGTATTTTGTCATAAGAGACCATCTTGCCCTTCGTTTTTTAACACTTTCCTTTCTTTAGGTCCCTTATTCACTTATTATGATCCTATTTTTTGAAGCCTTTGTGTCCAAAAGATCATCACTATTTCTTTGTTCTCGAGTTCCTAAGATTAAGAGGCCTTCTTATGGATTGTTGTGTAGGTGATTTTGAAGAACGTGACTTCCTTTTTAACAAAGTGTATTGGCTCTTTGATTGCTTAACTACTGAAAACATTGGCAAATATTTGAATTCTGGTAATTGGAATGGAGTTCAACCCAAAGAGTTTTCGAAATATGATAATGTTTTCCATGATTCAGAGGATTCGCTTTGGTTTGACATTGAAATGCCGATATTCTTCTATTAGATCCTGTGGTTAGTGAGTTTTGCTATCAGAATTCTTTGTCGATGGATGGATTTGGAATTCCTGATGATTTTGCAGCTCCAGATAATTTGATTTCTTCTGCCATTGATGTTAGAGTGCCATCAGATTTTTCAATGGTTAATGATGGTGCAGAAGATTGTGATTTTGTTGTTGATATTTTATCAGTGGCTGGTGAAGCTTCTTTAAAACATTCTGGTGATCGATGGATTGATGCAGTTGTTGGTCTTCATATTTGTAATCTTGATACTGGTGATGGTGTGTATCAATGTAATATTGATACTGATGATCTTGACATGGAAGTTGTTACTAGTATTTGTTCATCTGAGTTTATAGAGTTTTCTGCGAATAAAGAGATTGGTGAATTAATTTTTGATGATGGTAAGTCGATAGGTTAGGCTTGTTCGGTAAATAAAGACAGTGAGTTTCGAGGATTTGCTAGTTCTAAGGTTGTGTCAACTCGAGATGATGATAGTTGTTCTGACAGTCTTGACGAGAATTGTGTAGTTGATAGCTTATTTGTTGATGATGAGCCTTTCTTGGCTAAAGTGGATTTGAGTTTGAAAAACTCTGTTGGATCATATAATGCAGCTATTTTAAAAAATGCAAGCAGTTTGACGCAGTGTGCACTTTGTTTTCCAAGTGATTTTGTGGTAGATGATGACTCGTTTGTTGTTGTAGATTTTTTTCGATTAGAGGTATCTCAGCTAGGCAGTTGCAACTCAAATGTTTTCAAGAAGTGTTTGTGCAATGTTGTAGAGATTAGTGGGTCTTCGTTGATGACAAGAAGTTGAATTCGTGGAGCATTGTTGTTAACAGGGTAAGAAGGATTCGGGAATGGTTGGGTTTGGAATTTATTTTAGGGTGTCTGTGTTCTATTGGGGATATGCCTTGTGATTCAAGCAAGATCGTCTGTATTTACAATGATCTTTTCAGATTTATAGTGTACTGCTGTTGGGCATCTTGTAGAAGATCTTCTATTCATGCTCATGTTTCTACTCCTATTCCCAAAGCTCGTAATAAAATTTGTAGGAGTAGTTCAGCTGTTAGCATTAGAAGAAGTCCCAAGTTGAAACTTAAGGATTCTAGGTCTTTTGATTGAGGTTGGTTGATTGGTTGGAGGTTTTGGTTGTTGTGGCAGGTGGTGTGGAGTTGTTGTTGTAGGCTGCTCATTTCGTGGAGTCGTTTCTGGTTGTCGAGGCTGGTGTTGTGGAGCTGTTGTTGTAAGTTGCTCTTTTTATGGAGTCGTTCCTGTCTTTAGTTTCTATTTTCTTCTGTAGATTGCTTGGAGTGTGTCTTTAGTTTTTAGACTTTTGGGAGGATTGTTTTTTCTTCTTTTTGTATAGGGGTTTTTTGGCTACCTGCTAGGCTTGTTGGCAGCTCCTTTATTTCTATCGTTATATATATGTGCATGTGTGCTCTCCTCTTCTTAAGAGGATCACGCATTTTTCTCAAAAAGAACAAGTTCTGTTTTAGTTTAAAAGATTTTGAAAATGTTGAAAATATTGTAACTGCTACACTTAGTTGTAAAGTTATGAAATTTCCTATATGACCTACTAAACTTACTTGATGATTGATTAACTGTAATCGATAAAATTAATAAAAATAAATTATCTAGTTGGAATGATAAATATTTGTCTAAAGCAAGTAGGGTTATTTTTATCAACTCGGTTTTATCAACATTACCCATTTCCTGGATGTCTTTTTGCTTATTCTCGAATGGGTTATTGAGAAAATAGATGAAATATGAAGAGATTTTCTTTGAAGTGGGAATAAATTATCTTATTTAAATGGGAAACAGTTTGTAAGTCAAAAGAGAAATGTGGTTTAGGTATTATAAACCTTTATGATCTTAACATTTTATTTTTAGAAAAATGGTTAGGGAAATTTAGTACATCGAAAACCTTATTTGAAAAGAAATGCACTCTAATCAATTTTACAGTGGAACATCTAATTTACATTATATATCTGCTTATACCTCTAATAATATGTCACATTTTGGAAAGCAATTTTAAATGAATTTAATATTTTTTATTTGAAATTAGTAACATCATCCGTTCGGGAAGAGCACTTCTTTCTAGCATAACTTTTGGATATCAGATATTCTCCTTAGAGTGGAATTCAAGGAATTGTTTGAAATTTGTAATTTTGAAAATGTATTAATTTATGATGTTTTTAAAGCTAAAAATGATTTTCCAATGGGACTCTTACTTTAACCAAACTTTAGAACGTATTACTTTAACTCAGTTTGTTTTGCTTTGTAAGTAATTGGAGTTATATAACATTAATAACGAAAAAGCCTCTTATGATTTGATGTTAGGATAGTAGCAAATGCTTTTCTTAAAACCCTTTTTAAAAATTTCTTACCTTTTCAAGCACTAAAACAAATTTATATTTGAAAATTAAATGCTCTACCTAAGGCTAAATTACATATGTGGTTGATTATATATAAGAAAATAAATGCATTTGAATTTTTAAAAGAGAATTAGTTCATGGATAAAAAATGTGTATTTTAATTTGAAATTTGAAACTGTTACACACATATTATGATTGTTCTTTCACCAACTTTATTCTTTTAAACATTCTTAATATTTTTATTTTAATATGATTGATAAAGATATAAATAGCGATTTTTACTAGAGTAGGTTTAGGTTTGAGTATATTAGTAGTCATGGAATTTCATTAGGTACCATTTATATTATTACATGTTGGTATATGTGGTTAAGAGAAATTAAAGAATTTTTAAGAAAATTAATACTTCTGCTACAAATTTGATTTAGAGTATTACTTTATTTTATTATAATTGGTTAGCTACCCCTATTTAGATATTGGCAAAAAAATGTTCTTTTTTACTAAGTATCTTATTAAAGTGAAATCTCTTAGAGGTTTTTTGAAGGAAAAAATTGTTTTAGAAAATAGAAAAGCTAATGATATTTTAAGTATTTTACTTATGGAAGATTTTATTAATGTTTCTTCAGAGTCATTTTATTGCTAGAAAATTAGCTTAGTTTTTAAAATGTAATATTTTTAGTGCATTTTCCCTTTCCATTTCTTTGTAGTATTAAATTGTTGGGTTCTGTTTGTGTTTAGTTATTGTTATTGTTATCTTAAAATTATTGTTTAATATTTTTAATAATACATAGGTTCTTTATACATACATTTCTTTATTAATGTATTTAATTACCTTAATATAGTCATGTATATATAAAGCATATACTATTAAAAATTTATTAATTGAAAATGTTTTTTAGGGTATGTTAAATTGTTAATAATGGAGTGTTATCTTACTATTTAGATAGCTTAATATATTTTTCAGTAATTTCACAAAATGGCTTTGCCTAAATTGTTAATTAATATACTTGTGTTAGTTGAGGCATTGATGGTCATGATTTTATTATCTTATTGTTGTCATCTTTTTTCTTGACGTGGTTTACGTACTTTATCTATTGTTATAAAGGTGATGCTTGTTTGGTCTATATTATTATTTGTTTGATTGTTGCCTTATTCTTACTTGGACTCTAGTTTATATAAGTTCGTTTTGTTTTCTTTTACATATCTATATTTGTTGAAACTCTAGTTACTAGGTTTTGTAATTTTCATTTTTTTAAGGGTTCATGGGAAAGAGCTACCTACCAAACTTGTTGGTAGCTCCTTTATTGAGCGTAGAATAAATTATACGAGTGCTCTCCTTAAAAGAAGAATGCTCATTTTATCAAAAATAAAGAAAGCATTCATCAAATTATGTCAAGTTATCATATATTAAAACTTCCTTATTGAATTATTCATCTCTTGCTTATATATTTTTAATAAAAACAACACATTACATTCAAATTACCAACGTAAACTAAAATTTCATGTTCAAAATTACAAATCATAAATTGCATGATTCATAGTAATGAATTAGCATGATTCTTTTAGAACCTGAGTTTTGATGATGTCAACAAAATATACCTATATACTTCAAAATTGTAGATTAAGACGAATGACAACAACTAATGCAAATTGGAAGAAGACTAGATGACTTAGATAAAACATGAAGTATGATCAAGGCATGAAGGAACTATGGATATGAAGCCGACAATCAAAAAGAAATGTGTGCGTTTTTTAAGTAAGTCGGTCTTAAAGAATCATTAGAGAATTATATTGTTAAAACCATTCATATGATCTCCAAATGTTTAAAACTTCACAAACTTCTCCTAAAGCTTGTTTTACAGTTTTAGACATTTTTAGTAATTTTTCGGAGTAAAGTAGATAACGAAATACATGGAAATGAAAGAAGAAAAGAATTCGGGAACCTGAAAAATATCCAGCACCGGTGTACCAATAGATCGACCGGTCCTGTCGGTCGACCTGTCGGTCCACCGATGACGGGAATTTCCAGTTTTCCCGAATTGTTTTCTTTTTAAAAATTTGCATCTCTTCATTCACGTCTTCTCTAGAACTCTACGTCCCTTCATCAGAACTCTCAGAAACATCACTTCTCTTCAATTGTAACTATGTAAAAACTATAAAATGAGAAGAGATCACAACTTTAAAATATAACTTTATATTCTGATTTCTGAACTCTGTTATTACCATTTCTCCGATCTTTCAATTCTCAAACTTGCAATCTTAATCTCCATAACCTTGTTCATTCAATTCATGTAGTTATAGGAGATATTGTAATACATTTGGCAAAATCAGTGTACGAAGACACAACCACTGTCACAAACAACTTTTTCTACAAAAATTTTGTTAAAGTCCAATTTGACTACTTAGGTAATTGTGAACCTATTCCTTCAGGTAAAGTGAGAGTGTTGATTAGGAAATTCCTAAGAGGTACTTAGAGACTGAACATAGAAGAGGTGCTCTGAACTAGTATAAAATCTCTATTGTGCTTATTTACTTATTTACTATTATATCAGTTTTATAATACTTTGATATTACTTAAATAGTTCATTATCTTATTTGTCTTAGACATATACAATCCCATAGAACTTTTAGATTCAAATCTGGTTATTATATTCTTGAGTTGATGTATCATACTATTGAAGATTGTGAGGTTAGTGAGTCGATTTTTATCATATTAAAATGTTTTAATTTGGCTTCCTTTTTTCCATAATGAGTATGCAACCAAACTTTAACTAGATACAATATGGCTTATACTTATGGTTATAATGTTACAGAGGCAAAAGAAGAGAAAAAACTAGTAAAACATTTCTATTTGAACTAATAATTTTGTTTTGTTGTGGATAAATTACCAGAAAAATTATCCTTCTTGTCTTTCTTCCTATCTACTCTATATTTTACCAAATCAATTAGAACTCTTTTGAAGCTCTAACTCAGAAAATTAAAACCCTCTACAACATGATGAATCTTTTCAAAGAGAATGGATTACTACAGCAATTGGAATAAGTCATACAACAATTTGATTACTACAACATTTAGTTCAACTAGCGTCCAGCACGATTATAAATCATGAACCATTACCCTTGAAAATGAACCTAATCATATTTTGTAAGGTGCAATCACATGTTCAGGATGCTTTTAGAATAAACGTATAATTCAATGAATGTAGTTCAATCAAAAAAAGAGCGTCCAATTTCTATAAATGCTAAAGTTTTGTAATCCTTCAAACTATGTTATTTACTTAAAACTAATATTATTGAATAACAAAAATAGTATAAAAAAGTTTTTTTTTGAAATGGTACTTTATATACAACAAATCACTATGACAACATATCACATGTCAATAAACGTTCAAATCACGCTACGCAAGTTTCGAACTTGTGACCTCTAGCACCAAAGCCAAATTACTTAACCACCGGGACAATAGTGCTCAACGATAACATAATGATAACTAATTATATACTCATCTACTTTTCCTTTCTGGTTAATAATGTGTAATTTGTGCGTTGCATAGGATAATGTTGTAAAAGAAATTGTTGAGTATACATTCTTAAGTAGTTGAGGTACAATGTAATAATGTTAAGCATGTGTGTTTGTTCCAATTAATGTGTATGGTTTAGTCTGTAACTAATTTTGGATCAACATAAACTAAATGTAAATTAGTTAAAAGGAAGGAAAGTGAATTTTCTAAATAATTTACAAATTATATTTCAATAAAAATAGCAAGGAGAATTAAGGAAAACCTTTTAGGAAGAAAATAATAATGCAAACTTTAATTTAAAATGGTTGAAGGAAATTAACAATATTAGAAAGTATACTTGAAAATAAAATGGTGGATAAAAATGAGGCTTATTCATTACGGGCTTTACTATCTACGCACATCATATCTATCACAAACTTTACTTAAAAAATTATTAAAATTATATTGGAAAGGCTACTTCAAAAAACCATTTCGACCGGTTTTTCAAAACCGAATGAAAAAATAGTCATTTGGAGATGCAAATCTTAATAGAAAAATAGTTATCCGGTTATGAAAAACCGAATTATGCATAAACCCAACTCTAATTATCAAACATAATAAAAGCTTCTTACATCATCAATTAATGACAATGGATATTGAAATTAACAAAATAAGTAATACCTAATTTATTATTTTTAAATTATTTGTAACATCCCTGCTTCAGGGACCGAAATATCATAAGGAGTTCACCGTCGGATAACTCAGATCGATGGGCACAGAAGAAGCGATCTCTCATATACACTACTTTGGATCAACATGAATACATTTCAATATCTGAATATATATGCAATAATATGTATCTCAACTTAGCACAAGACAATGTACTGGTGTTTTAGAATTGAATAATTTAGTATTAGAGACATAAATAAAAATTTTCCAACTAGCAGAATAGGAGTGGATAAAAATGAAGAATTTTGTATCATATCAAAATATTTGATACATAATCTTATACACACACAATTAATCACACAAATACATCATATCATTAATCTAATACATCATTAACCCAACTCATCAATCAACTCCATATCATAGCCCAAAAAGCACATATGGTCATATCAAACTTGTAGAACAACCTCAGTCTGACTCGCAGTTGTCAAACAAATAACAAACTTCGAGTCGGGTAATAAATCTAGTTGTTAGTGAAATCGAGTTCAGATAATAACATAATCAGTGTGATAGATTTAAATAAAACTTTACTCTGTTGTAAACACAAATTTATCACTGTAATCAACACCGATGAATAATTCCAATAAGCTCAATTGTTAAAACCATTTCAAAATAGATACCCAAATTCATTTTCTTTCAAATCATTTCCACAAAATCAATCCAAAATGGATTTCCAAATTACATATAAAATTAATTTATTCAAGAAAATTCCATATAGTTAGAAATCATGTACTAGAGGTTTACTTTGCAAATGATATCAAAACGCTGGTTTCAAATATAAATAATTTATCAGAATATCCCCCAATTTGTATAAAATCAATCTTTGAAATATATTTCACAAATCAATTTGTAAAATCCAATTTATCCAAAAATTACTTTCCAAAATATTGTGTAAAATATTATTTCCCCTTTATCTGTTTATAATTGCTACTTTTTAATTATAGAAACCAGTTCTAAAATAGTCAATAATATCATCGAACTAGATTTCAAAATACATTACAATTTCACCAAATTTAGTTTAAATAAATATAAATCCTCATAAGTTGTATTCTCATCACGATAGATCATAGCAAATCAAAACAAATCATAACACCTAGGAAAGGAACCTTTTAATCCAACCCCTATGATACAGGCTCGGGCATTACCTTTGAGTGATACAAAAAGCAATAATATCCAAACGGGTTATAAAATAAGCAGCAGTTCCTTTTAAAAAAGGTAAAATTACCAAATCTATTTTTAAATGTGGAATACACTAAAAATTTATCGACATTAGAAATACTATCAAAATACCTCTAGTTTATTTTATATAAAATCTATAAAAATAAGCTTTCGAATACTTCTCCAAAACTCCTTTTATAGAAAAGCATGTACAAATAAACAATTCAACCTTTATGGTTTAAATTCAAATTCAAAATATTTTTAAAATTAATCAATCTTTATTTCATAATTAGCTCTTTTACTTTTAAATCCAAATAAAAATATTCATATCGAGTTTAAAATTAAGTTTTAATTGAAATCCACTATTTTCCACCTGAAAATAATTCAAACATAAATTAAAATTCTCAAAAGTAAACCAAATAAAATTTCTTTGGTATAAAAATCCCAAAAATTTATTTATATCAAATTTATAACCTAAAGAAAACTTATTTCAAATAATAATGTTTATACTTCTATTTACTTTCAAAATCAATATACATACACACAGACATTGTTTTGTCTATATAAAACAATTGAAATTACTTTATAATTCAGAATAAATTCATACACTATTGTAAATATATATATATATATATATATATATATATGTCAACTTTATTTTTGGAAAAAAAACAATTTCAACTTCTTTTAAAAATAAATTCAAATAATTTCAAAATAAAATTCTTTTAGAACACCATACAGGCTTTAAACATTCATATCATATTTTTCATATAAATAATTCATATCACTCATTTTAATTAAATTTCTACCGTTAAAAACAATTAATATCAAAGTATACAGCATGCCATTTAACCATACATAATTCAATTCAGACAATCATTGATCAAATAATTCAAGCCTCAATCATCTACCAATAGTAATCAAGACTATTAAGCCATCATCAATCAGCATATCATCTAATTTTTAATATGTTAAAATCAAGATATTAATGCTAAGCCTAGCCAGTAAATCAATCTTCCAGTAATCCAATCCAAACATATATGTATTCCAATTTTAAATGATTCGAATAAAAAAGGAGAAGAAGTTAACTCACAAATAATCGAAATACAGTTATACTCACTTATAAACTAAATCAAATAATCATCTATGGCTAACTTGCATTACTGTAAAATCAAAAACCATACCACATGGATCATCCTAAATTCAATTATCAAAACCGTGTAATTGATTGAAACAATGAAAGTTTTGACTTACTACAAATTAATATAGAAAATTTTACTTATCTTACTATTGTTAAAACCTCCTACCACTATCCGTAATTCCTCCACTGCGCACGCAAGCCAAAATTCTGACTAAGGTCATCACCACCAATTCTATCATGCATAGCCCTTCATGTCGCTACTTATGTACTGTCGTAGTTATATGCTCGCCTCCTCCTACTTTGGCCTAACACTCAATGATGTCGACACAAATTCAATCGCACAGGCCCCAACCCTGTCGCCCAGCCTATCATCATAAACTTCTGATGTAACGACCTGCAAATTT
The DNA here is from genome assembly GCA_030737815.1 of Allium fistulosum. Lineage (NCBI taxonomy): Eukaryota > Viridiplantae > Streptophyta > Magnoliopsida > Asparagales > Amaryllidaceae > Allium > Allium fistulosum. The sequence continues at coordinate 821,100,553 of CM060908.1, read as the reverse complement.
GACATTGCAAAATATTAAATTAATTAAGAATGAATTTTCAATGAAAGGGTGAATAAGGTATCGTATGTACAACTGTTGTGGAGGTCTTCGTAAGACAATCAATGTAATATATAATTTTGATATACTTGGAGTTATGGTTTGTGAAATAGTGGCGTTACCATGAGTAAACAGTGTACGTAGCTATTTTGTGTCAAATTGGAATACAACACATAACCCAGTCTAGCGACTATATAAGTGAGGCTACAGAAACCTAGCAGTCACCTCTATTTTCAGTTTTGTTCCATAATCCCGAATTAACCTAATTAATCACTGATGGTGATTAACAAACTAATTAATAGTGATTATAATTCAGAGTGCAAATCCTATTGAATTATATATGGATTCGAAGCTCTCGACGAGGCGAGTGGCGTTTGACATTCGTTTTTCCATCTGTTGCTCCAGTTGGCTAGAAGATGATGAAGAAGTCTTAACCGTCGAATTCAGGGTTTTCGAATTAATGGTGAAACTACAACAATAATTCGATTGGGGTTATTATCGTGGTGAGGGGGAGAATTAGGGTTCATCCATATAGATGGATTGTTGAAAGAAATGCTATATCGACCAAAACTCAAGTAAAAAGGCCCAAATTTAGGCTTGGCGACAGTGGCAGGTGGCAATAGCAGAGGCAGAGACATGGCTGGTGGAGGTGGAGCTTTGAATAGAGAGAATGGTGGCAGGTTCCGATTGAGGTGTAAGTGGCCTTAGTGGCATGCGACACTAGAGGAAGGGGCGGTCTTTGTGTTTGCGTGCATATAGGTGATGGGAGAAGGAGGGTATACGATAAGTATAGTTGTTAACAAATTTCATTATTAACCTAATATGCAAGGAGAAGTTAGTCCAACTCAGTCAAAGGCTTGAATAACCTAATGAAAAGCACAAGAGAAGTATGCAAATGAAGGTTCTGGTCCAATTATAGTAGAACAGAGTATGTATGTTCATAGCCCGCATCAAATATTAGTAATCATATGCATGTCGAAATTTAACAATTGGTAATATAGCTTTTGATTAAAGTATGCTATGCAATGTTCATTGTTCAAGTCCTTGTATACAAAAGTCATAAATGTACAATCGGCTTTATAGAATCCCCAATTTGATTTAGGATTTACAACTTGAAAAATATAAGAAATGAGATAAGAAAAATTCCCCCTCCCATGTATCCATGGGGTCCATATTTATAGGGCTGGTAGATGGTGGTATGGCTTCCATGTGTCCTTCAACATGTTATGTGAATTTCTGATATTCGATATCCCTTCGTATTGCTAATATTCGACATCCTTTGTTGTATAGATGACATTCGACATCCCTCTTCATATTGATGAAATTCAGAATCCTTCTTTGTACTGATGATATGCGGCATACTTCATAACTGTAGGTATTTGATATTCATGATGTCCTTTGAAGTTCGACAACCTTTGGTTCTTATAAAGCTCAAGACCACTTGCCACTTGTGGACGCTTTACAACAGTCATAGTTGTAAAGGCTCGATATCTATTGCTTATTTCATAGAGTCTCGATATACCCTCTTCGTGACTATGTATTCGATATATCTTAATGATGTGGCATCCCTCTTTACTTTTCATCCTATTATCACTTTATGTTGTAGTGGTTTAGTAACTCCCTTTGATTGTCTTCAGGTTCGATATCCTTTGTTCCATAGTATTTTGGTACCTGTTGATATTCGATACCACTTCGGGCTTGTTATATGCTCAATATCTGTAGAAATTATTTGAGATATGATATCTCTTCCTCTTTGCATGTTTGATAACTTCTATAGTTGTTGAAGCTCGATACATCCTCTTCCTTCATTCAAGCTCGATAACACTTATAGCTCGACATCCTTAAAGATTCGATACCTTAATATGATATCTTTTCGATTGTTAAGGTTCGATAACCTTCTTGCTATGCTTATGTTCGATACCTTCTGGGCTTGCCAACTGCTTGGAATTTGATACCTTCAGATACTCGCTATCCTTTCTTAAACATTTGACACCTTTGATTATAAAGGTTCGACATCTCCCTAGGGTTGCTTGAAGTTCGACACCCCTTACTGAATGCTTGATTGCTTTTCCTTCTTCACACTCGACATCTTGAAATTTGATATGTTCTTCCTTGGTGTTCAACACCTTTATTTGTAGTAACATTTTCCCCCTTCCCCCTTGTGTAGAAGAAAAGTATTATACTTTAGTATAATGTTGACTTTTCAAGTTGTTGCCTCGATACTGATATTTGCCGCCTCAATAACCACGTTGCCACCTATTGGCATTCCATTCTGATCTCACCCGTTCATTCAAATTAAGATCAACGCGTCTCATTGCTTCCCTTTTCTTCCTATAAATACTAGCCTTTTTCCTCAATCTTTTACCTGCAAGTTAATCTCAAAACAACAATTTTTGCTTTCTATTTTAATCAAAGATTTTCGATTTTCACAGCGCTCAAGCTTGATTTCAAGGTTTGATTTCTATCTTTAATCGATTTAGATAAAGAAGGGGTTTTTAATTATTGAGATTAAGGTTTAATTGATTGGGTGCTTTTATGATTCTAAGAAGATTAGCATTTGAATTCAAGTGTTGACTGTGGTATCTTCTTTGCTAATCGATTGAAGTTCGATAACATTTATCGTGAATTCGAAAATTTTCTAGAAACTTGATAATTTTCTGGAGTTTTAATTATGATAAAATCAATTCCCTTTTAAGAATTTGAGTAATTTCTAAAAAATCAACATCCTCTTTAAAATCCGACAACTTGCCACTAATTAGTCCTTGGTTTTTAAAATTTTGGTCTTTTAAAATTCGACATCTAATTTGATGTTTGATACCTTTTTAAGGTTCCACCCATTAGTTATAGTTTTGACAATCAGTTAGATGTACGTTATCAATCTAGGAAATCGATAACCAGTTATAAGCTTGACAACTATTTGAACGATTGTTGTTTCAGTTATAAACTCGGTAATTTCATAGTGTGCTGATATCCCTTATAAATTCGATAAAAAATTAGAGAGTTATTATATGGGTTACAAACTTGCATCTTGTTTATGTTCGAAGCCATGCTATAGATTCAAAAAGTAGTTATATTCATGAACTACTTATGCATTCGACACCTTACAAACTCGATAATCATTTGAAGCATTTCTAAATAATTTTAAATTCACTTTATTATTTATGAATTTGATACTTTATTTGGATTCGACATCAGTTTATCAGTTCGACACTCAAGTGTAATCTCAATAGGTGTTATTAGTACGTTACCTTGATTGGACCCTAATGGCTAGTAATGATTCGACATCCATTCATAAATCTAATAATTATTAATGACTTTCCAAATGGTTATGAATACCTTAAATATCTACGGACTCGGCGTCTCATCATATGTTCGATATCTAAAAATGGACTACTTAATGAATTATCGACTTGTTACTTCTATAACTAGTCATGGTTCTGACATTTTACCATTATGGACTGAAGAGTTTTCAATTAATCATGTACTCATTGGTTACGCATTTAGTTGTTCACTTTTGAATCTATATTTAGGAGTATTTCAAATTTTTATAAAATATGTAATACTTCCCTGATTTTTTCTAATATCATCTGACAAATAAATGGTAGCAAGAAATTTGAAAAAGGCCCTTAATCTTCTCATGCTTCAGAGAAGAGAGATTATAATCTTAACAAATCCTTCATAACTTCCCAGCAGGAGGTAGATACTATTTGTTTGTACCAAAATTGGGCACAACACCCTTCGGAAGTCTTTGAAGAGATAAAGTGAAGAAATTAAATGGAATAAGAGGAATTATCTAACAAAAACTCCAAATTTCAGAAATGAGAATAATTAAAATGCAGGGAGACACAAGAATTTAGAGTGGTTCGGCGTATTGCCTACGTCCACTATGAAGTAGTTTGCTTTATTGATCTTCCTTTGATGTTTACAATTGATTTCAACAAATTACAGCGAATAACAATGATTTGCAGCAGTGGAATTCATTGGTAGCAGTAGCAATGGAGTTCAGATCTGGATCTGGCGGAGCCCGTGCGTTGGAGCTCTCAAAGAGGAAGAAGAACCCCTTTTATGTTGGCTTTGGGGGTCTATTTATAGGTGTAGGAGGCTGATATTTCGCTCAGATCTCGGGAGACCTTCTCTGGCATGTGACCAGGCCCGCACGCCCAAGCCCGTGAAGTTTCGGTCTGATCCGTGATCGATACGAACAGATTTCGTATCGATCAAGATTTCATCCAATGGAGTCGAAATTTGGCGTGGACATTCTCTAGCATGCACATAGTCTTCTGTGAAAATTTCATAGCATTTGGACCTGTAGATTAGGAGATACGATCGATACGAAACGAGGTTTTCGGTAGGCTGTTTCCTTCGACTCGCTTCCATTCGACTCGATGACGTGGCGCCTACATCTCACTCTGCCCTTGATATTGTTTCGAGCGAGTTGAAATGTTCACCGATTGAGCGAGTCGAAGTGTGCCCAGATCAAGCGAGTCGAAGTATGCACTGGTCAAGCGAGTCGAAATGGAGCGTCCTGAGAGGTTTGAGCAGTGGCTTCGCATATGGAGTCGAAGTTGATGGAGTCGATCAGTGGTTCGAATGGAGCGAGTCGAAGAGGGCATCTGAGCGAAGCGAGTCGAAGTAGGTACTTCTGATGGCTGTGAAGCGAGTCGAACCTGAACGACTCGAAGTTGGCCTCTGAGCGAAGCGAGTCGAAGTTGTCGCTTCTGAGTGTTGCGAAGCGAGTCGAAGTTGGCATCTGAGGGATATGGAGCGAGTCGAAGGGAGCGAGTTGAACGGTAATAGATTTTCGTCCAATTTTGTATCGTTCATAACTTGAGCATACGAACTCGGATTGACTTGAGATTTGGAACGTTGGCTCTCATGGCTTAGCTTGTCATGTCCTACCAATTTTGGCTCGATCCAGACTCGGACAAAATTCGTCGATATCCATAGTGAGTGTTTATAACTGATCTATAGGACGGGCCGTCATTGATTACTAGTCATTTCCTTGGTGTCACGGCCTTGCCAAAAGGCGGGATAACATTTGCCCCCCAAATTATGTCTTGTGGAAACATGATGTGCTTTGAAACGTTGCAATCTTTAGTCTGGATAACTATCGCTTTTTCGATGAAAGCTGTAATCTTTGACTGATTTTTCTCGATAATGTAAACTGTTGACTGTCAACTGCTGTACCCTGTACTATTAAAACTGATTGCTGTATGCTAGTGATTAGCCGTTTGTTGTTGTAATCGTTATTAGATGAATTTCTGATTCCTGGAAATCTGGAATATTGAATATTAGTCCGACATTCATGCATATATGTTAACCTGACTCTCGTTGACGATTTGTACGTCCACGAGTCGTTGTCAGTTTATTTTACTTTTTGAATTACGTATCGATCCTCTCCTGAACCGATGTGAAATTCGCTGCAACAATTCTCGATGGTTGCTTTTGAATGTTCCTTCGTAACGATCCTCTCCTGAATCGATGTGAAGGGTTGAAACATTGAAGATGATTTTCATTGGATTTATGGATGCGAAGTAAGTATGTCGAGTTGATGGAGTTGGCCTCTGGAAGCCATGACTTGATGGATTCGAACTGAACGAGTCGAAGTAGAGCGAGTCGAAGTAAATTTCCCCGATGGCCGTGAACTGAGCGAGTCGAAATGGAGCGAGTCGAAGTGCGCTTCCCTGATGGATTCGAGCTACTCGTTTTGCTGCACCGGAGATGGAGTCGAAGTCAAGCGACACGAAGGGGAGCTTCGCATCGATGTACTGAAAACGGAGTCTAAACATACAGGAGACAGAGGAGCGAGTCAAAATGTACAGGAGACAGAGTCGAAGACAAACGATGCGAAGGGGAGCTCCGCATCGACGCACTAAAGAGGGAGTCGAAGCACGTGTTCGAATCCACCGGGATATGAATCATTTATTCCCCTTACTTTCGAGTCCATATAAATACTTCGTACTTAGCCGTTTTTCACTTTTTACTTTTCGTCTTCCTGCCTTGCCTTCGTATCGCCTTGAGACTCGAGAAAACAAAGGAGAAATACACTCTTGCCTTCGAACTGCTTCATACCTTCGATTATTTGAACCAATTGAAAAATTTTAGGTAATCCATTGAGCGAAACCGTCATGTAAACAAGGAGACTCGATTCTTAACACCAAATCGATCAGAGTCGTGATCGATCGAAAAGTCCTTGGCCTCAGCTTCATGTCGATCTGGAGTAGGGGTTTCAAGATGATGAGGCAGAGGCTTTCGTATCGATCGAGGGTGGAGCTTCGCATCGAGTCGAATGCTTTGAATCTGTGGATCGATACGAAGGGGCTGTGTCTAATGGACTCAAGACAATGGCCCTGGATTGAGTCGAAAAGTACGTCTTTTGATCGAGTCGAAGCAGAGGCTTTGGATCGGTTCGAAGTGGAGTGCCTTGGGATCGAGTCGAACTGCGTATTTTTTTATCGAGTCGAAGTAGAGGCTTTGGATCGAGTCGAAGCGCGTGGTTTGGACCGAGTCGAAGCAGAGGCTTCGAAGCGAGTCGAAGTGTGTGGCTTTTGACCGAGTCGAAGCAGAGGCTTCGAAGTGAGTCGAAGTGCGTGGCTTTTGACCGAGTCGAAGCACGTGGTCTTGGATTGAGTCGAACTGCACAACCCCAAACGATCGATTCGAACTCGAGCCTTAGTGAACGATTTGAACTTGAACCTGAATGATTGTCTTGAACTTGAACTTTTGATGATCGACCATTGGTTTAATTTCGATGATACCGAAAATTCTAGTGCCTTTGACCACTTAACTCCGACGAGCTTCAAATTTGCTCAACTAGACTTTATTGTTTCACCGCACACCTGATTGCCTATTGAATTTCGTCGATGAAACTGGAACTTACTAAAATAATAACACATTTTAACTTGGACTGATAGCTAATAACTGGATGGCACGGTTGTGACGGTCAGCGATGACGGTCCTTCCGACTGAATTCCAAAGTCTCATCGTTTACATGTTTTCCTTAATCCGGTTGATCTTCTCAAATAATATACGGTACTGCACCGCACAACACACTCACACACTTTACACTGGGGGATGCACGAGTGTTATTTGTCAGTTTAATAATGATTTTCTATAAGCTAGCTAGTCATGGACCCTTCAAGTTCTTAGCAGCCGAAACTCCCAAGTTCTATTCCTCCAACCATAGAGATACCGGTTATTGAAGCCGAAGTTATAGAGCCAGCTCCGGATGAGCGTCCGGGTGCTCGGTTTATTCTCAATCCAACAGACTCTGTGCCGTCGGGTATCTCCGAAGATATGCTAGGACAGATTTGTTTAAGGCATGGTTTGTCGCTTGACGACGTGCTACTTCCTGGGCCAACTGACAGGCCACACAATCCCCCGGAGGGGTTTACTGCTTTCAACCGTCACGCTTGCACAGTGGGGACACTTCCTCCCTTCAATGAATATATAAGGGAGATGTTATCGTTTCTTGGCATAGCTCCATCTTAGCTACATCCCAACGGGTATGCCTTGTTGAACAGCACCTTCGTCCTGTTTATGGAGATTCTCTTTCGACCGCCGAAGCACATCGAAATCAGATATTTATTCAACGTCAAGAGCCATGGAGACACCCCTTCTTTCAATTTCTTGGAGGCGGTCAGAAGCTGCCACATTGTACTGGGCTCCTGGGGAAGGCTAAGTTACTATAAAACTGAATGGTTCTACGTTCGGTGCCCCCCTGGATTTGCTGGGCGGTGGTTGGATAGACGTAAGTATTGCCATTTCTCTCTCGAATCATTGAGATACTAGTAACTGACTTCAAAACTGACATACTTTTCCTTTCCTATAGCCGCAATCTCTCGTCCCGACGGCGCATACTTCAGAGAGCTTGTTCGGATTCTTCAAGCGTTTCCGGGCGAAGAGAGGCACATAGACTTAGTCCTGACCGACAGGAATTTAAGGTCTGTCGGGATGATAGAACGGAGACAGAGCATACATCTGGAAGGGATACATAGAGTGGTCCCGAAGAAATGGGTGAAGCGCAAAGCGCCCGCAGTCGTGATCGCCGAAGAAGTTGATCCGAAAAGAACGCCTACCGATACCGAGCTCCTAGCTGGGCCTTCTGCCGATGTCCTGGATTCGGGAGAAAGAAGAAAAGGCAAGGCCGCTGCTCACAAATGCCCTAAATCTAAGAGATTTAAATCCGTGGTCATGTCTTTACCTTTCCAAGGGATTAGAATTTCGGAGGCTCCTCCCCCGCAAGTGGAGAGTCCGTTTGCAGGGCTTGTTGATATTCCGATCCCGGATTTTGTGTCATCTCCACACGACGCCGGGACGGAGGGGCTTGATAGTGCTTTTGAACTAAGCGGGTCGCTTGCTACGAGTGCGGCCGACATTTCTGGTTGGTCGGGGGATTGCGCATGCATACACTTCACTACACTACACGATTCACAACTGTACTTCGTCCAACTTAGGAAGTTACTAACTCTTTCTTCGTTTATCATTTTCAGGTACAATGTTTGGAAGGGGATCGATGCTCGGGAATCTCCATTCAGCCCAAAAAGCTTCTGGTTACTATGATTCTCGCAGGAGGGATTCAGATAGAGATCGTGATCGCGAATACTCTAACCAGGATAGGTACGGGCGTGACATGGAGTATAGACATCGATCCAGATCACGCTCTCCTCCTTCTAGACTTCCGTCTCCTCCTTATGTTCAAACTTCAAATCCACCAGAGCCTCCTCGTCACAGGCCATCTTCTCATGCTTCTAGGTCCGAAACTCATCTTCAGAGAGTCGAGACCACGGCCTCCATGATTACAGAGCAGGTCCCAACTGACCCCACAGGAGAAGGGGCCCTCAAATTGGCTCAGATGAGGAAGGACTTTCCGAACATCTGCTTTGACGGTTATGTCTTCCCACCACACTTAAAGAGAATTCCATCAGGGGTCTACAACACGGTGCACGACTTCGTTCACAACATATACACCCAGTACCGAGAGTGGGCAAAAGCTGCTGAGAAAGCTTCCAAAGTGGCCTTTGAGCGAGCCAAAGCGCTCGAGAAGATGGAGACCGAGCTCGCAAAAAGGGATCGGATTATTCAGGTACTTACCGCTGAGTCCGAGTCTTCTCGGAAATCTGAGATTGAGGCTATTAAAAAGGCCGATGAAGCGAAGGCGGAGATGGAGAGGTTGGGACAGACTCACGTTGCCCTGGTGGAGGAGATGGGCCACCGGAACACCAAAGTCATTGCCGAGCGGGACGCGGCGGTCAAGGAGCTTAATGAACTCAAGGCCAAATTTGCTGATATGGCCAAGGAGAAAGATGACGCGAACACCGCAGCCCAGGAGGCGTGCGAACAAGCCGTTCTGCTCAGGGGTGAACGGGATGCGGCTGTGGCTAAGGTCCAAAAGGTGGAGACTAAGGTCGAGGAGAGGGTGAAGTTGGACGAGTCCAGGCTAGAGGCTGACATCGAAGACCTTCTCGTTGTTTACAACGCTAATGTGCTGAGGCACAGGGGTCTATCCTGGCTCGATGATTTTTTGACGCATCTCTACAATGCTTGGAGCCGACTAGTTGAGGAAGAGAAAGAGGCGCACCAGGGCGAGTCCGTGGATGAATTCGAACTCGAGAATCGCATTCTGACTGATGATGAAAAGAGGATTCTCCATGAGTCAATGATTCTGCGTGAGAAGGAAAAAATTGGCGCCCAGCACTTTGAAGTGGGAGAGGGTTCTGGAGTTGACCACTATGAAGCAAGTCTTGAAGTTCCCGCGTCAACCCAGCCCGAATCCTCGTCTGCGGCTGATCCCCAGGCCGTCCCTGCTTATAATCCAGATCAACCGCAGATGTCTTCGGCTGCAGCGCAAGTCACTGATGCCGCTCTGCCGCCTACGAGTCAAACTGAGGAAGGTACTCTGAACATTCCACATATCTTTCTTAAGTCGACATCTTCGATCGAGTTAAGTTCTAACAGTTTTCTCATTATTTGTCCAGTGATCGATGCCGCACCGGCCATGCCTCTTGCTACTCAAGAGCCATATCAAACGCAGGAGGCTATTGCGACCGAAGCAATCACCATGAGTACAGCTGCCCCGCTTGACGATCTGCATGGAGATACAATTATGTTTGACGAGCAGCTAATGGATGAACTCTTTCGTCGTCACGGCGATCCTCTTGCTGACCTGCCATCTGTCATGAGTGGAACTGATCCTGTTGCAAGTTCATCAATGACGACCACTGATGCTCTCAGCGGGGCTCGAGTAGTAACTGAAGAGCAGGTGTTTGCTCAAATCGACGCTGAAATGGCAGCAGCGGCTCATGGCGGTAGTTTTGGAGGTGGGATGGCAGCACCGGGACCTGCTCCCCTTAGCATGATATCTCCCAGTGGTACTGTTTTCCTCACCAGCGTGCCCCTTCCACCTTCTGTAATCGGTCCTGTTCCTCCGACTCCGCCCGTAGAGAGCATTCCTATCCACTCGAGTTCGGTGGAGGATGTTGATATAATGCCTTCCCCTGAAGACCCACCGCCAAAAAGCAAAGGCTCGAAGAGGAAGATTAGCGGTGGCTCCAGCGGGTCTACACCGAGGAGGAAGCCAAGGAAGAAGAAAGATTAAACATGCTTCTCTGGTGTATTTTGACTTTCATTTTGTTGGCCGTGTATAGATGCGGGTTCGGCCCCTACTAGTAGGAATTTTGGAAACTTGTACACGAACTTCTTTTATAAACGATAGAAATGAAACTTCTCTTTTTTGGCTTCTTTTCTGTCATTGTGTATTTGTCCAAGTGTTTCAATATCTGAAGCGTACTTGTGAAGTTTTAGCTTTTGAATCAAGTTTGTTTTTGTTTGCCAAGTTCGGAAACTATGGACATGGTTTGCAACCGGGAAGCGAGTTGAATTTTGACGTCGCATTGTTTCATTCGATGGTCGATGCTTAAGTCTTGCCCCCCAGTCTTGGTGGTGAGTTGTAGATCATCAGTCGACGATCGTTTCTTACATATAACATGTTAAGTCTAGTGCCACCGAACGGATTTCTGAGGCAAGCGGAGATTGAGTGGTTCATCCATGCTCATTTGATTGTCGATGATCATATCCACACTCCGGGGATTTCCATTCGTTTACCGGCGGTTGGTTACGCCGGCTTAAGTTTCAATCATATGCCCACGATCTGGGGACTTGGAATTGGCATTTGTACTCCGACTCGCGCTTCGGGAGTTTGGAGTTGATAGTTATACTTCGATCCATACCTCGGGAACTTGAAGTTGGTGTTTATGCTCCGCTTCGCATTTTAGGAATCCGGAGTCGATGTCTATGCTCCGACTTGCACTCTGGAAGTTCGGAGTTGTCGTTTATACTCGAATTCGTGCTATGGGAATTCAGAGTTGATGTTTATACTCCGGTTCGCACTCTGGGAACTCGGAGTTGATGTTTATACTCCGCTTCGCACTCCGAGAATATGGAGTTGATGTTTATACTCCGACTCACGCTCTGGGAGTTCGGAGTTGATGTTTATACTCCGACTCGCGCTCTGGGAGTTCGGAGTTGATGTTTATACTCCGCTTTGCACTCTGGGAATACAAAGTTGATGTTTATACTCCGCTTCGCACTCCGGGAATACGGAGTTGATGTTTATACTCCGACTCGCGCTCTGGGAGTTCGGAGTTGATGTTTATACTCCGGTTCGCACTCTGGGAACTCGGAGTTGATGTTTATACTCCGACCCGCGCTCTGGGAGTTCGAAGTTGATGTTTATACTCTGGTTCGCACTCTGGGAACTCGGAGTTGATGTTTATACTCCGCTTCGCACTCCGGGAATATGGAGTTGAATGTTTATACTCCGACCCGCGCTCTGGGAGTTTGGAGTTGATGTTTATACTCCGGTTCGCACTGGGAACTCGGAGTTGATGTTTATACTCCGCTTTGCAATTTGGGAATACGAAGTTGATGTTTATACTCCGACCCGTGCTCTGGGAGTTCGGAGTTGATGTTTATACTCCGGTTCGCACTCTGGGAACTCAGAGTTGATGAAGGATTGTCGTGTGTCAATCCTTTTTTGACTTTGATGTGATGGCTTGCCCCCGAGCTCGGGTTTCACTTAGCGAGTGATTGGTTGCATCGCAGTCACTCTCTATTTGAATAAATCCCACCGTATGGTGAAACTTAGCTCTCCGTGCATAGTGATGGTGATATGAAGTATTTCAAGTAAATCATAGCTCTGGCTCGAAGAGGTTGCATTTTATTGCTGAAATAAGAAAGTATGGCAAAATCAGTTGCCTTATTACAAGTTCTAATTTCGAAATGCATAAACAAATTGCAGAAAAGGAAAGTAAACTAAATGGATAAAAATAGCCTATCAGGTGTAATAGCGGCGAAGGCTCTCGCTATTCCAAGCTCTCGGCAGGGTAAGACCGTCGACGGTCGATAACTTGAATGTGCCATCTCCGAGCCTTCGTTTAATAACATACGGTCCTTCCCATGTCGGCTTCATATGCGAAGGAACTAGGTAGATTCTTTTTAAGACGAGATCGCTTAGTTCGAAGGTTCGCGGACGGACCTTGGCGTTGTACAATCCGGCGACTCGACTTCGATGCGCAGCTGCCCTCAAATCAGCTTCTTCACGCTTCTCATCTAGTAGATCGAGAGATTCAGCAAGTAATATAGCATTTGTCTTTGGATCATAGTATGTCACACGATGAGAAGGTACTTCTAGCTTGACTGGAATAACGGCCTCTGAACCGTAAGAAAGAGAGAATGGAGTGTGGCCGGTCGCGGTCTTGTGGGTTGTTCGGTAAGCCCATAGAGCCATAGGAAGTTCATCGACCCACTTGCCCCCGACCTTTTCCAATCGTTTTTTCAGGATGGATTTTATAACTTTATTAACTGCTTCGACCTATCCATTTGCCTGAGGGTGTGCAACTGCGGAGAATTTCTTTTGGATGTGAAATCGTTTGCAGAAATCTTTGAATTCAGCACTGTCGAATTGGGTTCCGTTGTCCATAATAATGGTGTGTGGGAGACCGAATCGACAGATGATGTTACGAACCACAAAGTTGATTACTTTCTTCGTTGTAATGGTAGCGAGAGCTTCGGCTTCAGGCCACTTTGTAAAGTAATCAACTGCGACGATGGCGTACTTCGCACAACCTTTTGCCAGAGGTAGAGCACCGATGATGTCGATGCCCCACATTGCGAACGGCCATGGGCTGACCATTTGTGTTATCTCAGTAGGAGGAGCTCTAGGTATTCGGGCATATTTCTGGCACCTGTCACATTTCTTTGCATAGTCCATCGCATCACGATTCACGGTAGGCCAATAATATCTATAGCGAAGTATTTTCTTGGCAAGTGCTTGCCCCCCTATGTGATCGCCACATTCTCCCTCATGCACATCATGCAACACTTGTTTAATTTCATCGTGAGCGATACACCGGAGTAGAGGGACTGAGTACCCCCTTCTGTACATGAGCCCATTCTGGATGGTAAATCGTGAGGCCTTCCGAAGGACTTGTCTCTTTTCGCTCCTGCGCTCCGGTAGGGTTCCGTGCTCAATGTAATTTCTGAGTGGGGTCATCCATGAATCCTTTTCGAAAACGGTTTCGCATACCCAGTTTATTTCCGTCCGGTCGATGCTTGGAGAAGATAGCGTTTCTATGGGAACGAGTCCCATTTGTTGAGCTTCACCTGTGCTGGCTAGCTTCGCCAATGAATCGGCCTTTTGGTTGCGCTCCCGAGGTATACTATAGATAGCGTAGTAATCGAACTGATTCAGTATTTCCTGAACTCGGGCTAAGTAAGCAGCCAACCTTCGATATCTTGCCTGATATTCCCTCCGTACTTGACATACAACCAATTGTGAATCACAATAAACTTCCACAACGATGATTTTCAGATCTCTGGCGAGTTTCAAGCCAGCTAAGAGGGCTTTGTATTCAGCTTCATTATTGGTTGCATGAAAGTCAAACTTCAAAGTGTAGCATATAGATCGACCTTCGGGGGTTTCGAGCACAACACCAGTGCCCGAACACCGGTCGTTCGATGCACCATCAGTATACAGCTTCCAGACATATTCGGGGGATTTACTGGTTTCGGGCAAGTCCTCTGGAATGGTGAATTCAGCTATGAAATCAGCGAGGACTTGTCCTTGGATTGCTCGTCTTGGAGTGTAAGTAATATCAAACCGACTCAGTTCAATGTTCCACTTGAGTAGCCTACCAGACGTCTCAGGCCGCGAAAGGACCTGGCGTAACGGCTGGTCGGTGTAAACAACTATGGGATGTGCTTGGAAATATGGTCGGAGTTTTCTTGATGCGATTACAAGGCAATAAGCCAACTTTTCTAGCTTTGGATAGTTCCTTTCAGCCCCAATCAATCGTTTGCTGACGTAGTACACTGGCTTCTCTATCCCGTCTTCTTCTCGAACCAAGGCAGTGCTGATAGCGTTTTCTGATATTGCCAAGTATGTATACAACTTCTCATGATCAATAGGCTTTGACAGTATTGTCGGTGTGGATAGATGTTGAACTAGTGCTTGGAAAGCGCCCTCACACTTCATGGTCCATTCAAAGTTTCGCTTCCCTTTTCGGATCAGATCGAAGAAGGGAATGCATTTGTCAATGGAATTTAAAATGAACCTGCTCAATGCCTCTACCTTTCCATTGAGGCTCTGGACTTGCTTTATAGTTTTGGGAGTTTCAAGGTTTCTGATTGCCCAAATCTTTTCAGGATTATCTTCGATTCCCCAAGCGTTAACGATGAACCCAAGGAACTTTCCGGATGCAACTCCAAAGTGACATTTCAGTGGGTTGAACTTCATCTTGTATTCCCGAAGTATGTTGAACATAGTTTCCAGGTCTTTTACATGGTCGGTGGAGAGTCGTGACTTCACAAGCATGTCGTCTACATATACTTCCATTGTTTTCCCGATTTGATTAGCAAACATCTGATTGACCAATCGTTAGTAAGTAGCCCCGGCGTTCTTGAGTCCGAACGGCATAACCTTGTAACAGTAAAGCCCCAGATTGGTTACGAAGCTGGTATGTTCTTGATCGGGTAAGTGCATCGGTATCTGATTGTAGTCTGAATACGCGTCCATGAAGGATAAGAGTTCATGTCCAGCCGTCGAATCCACTAGCTGATCAATTCTTGGAAGCGGGAAACTATCTTTGGGGCACGCTTTATTCAGATCGGAATAATCGACACATGTTCTCCACTTCCCGTTTGGCTTTCGGACGAGCACGGGATTTGACACCCATTCAGTAGCGCATCTCGAATGAATCCATTCGCTTCAAGCTTTTCTACTTCTTCTTTAAGGGCGGCAGATCTCTCTGGATCCATACCGCGCCTTTTTTGTTTGACCGGGACATGCTGTGGGTCAATGTTCAGAGTGTGGCTCGCGATGTCCGGCGAGATCACACACATATCAGAATGTGTCCAGGTAAATACGTCAAGATTTGCCCGCAGAAATTCAACCAATTCCTCTTGAGTTTGCTGGCTTAGCTGAGATCCAATCTTTATCATTTTCGAATCATCGTTATTGTCAATTGGGACATCAATCGTCAGTTCGGCCGGGGATGCTTGACTTTCTTTAGATTCTCTTTCGTCTTCAGTTTCTCTCGGGTCAAGATCCTTGAGGAATTGGCCGGGGTGCCCGGGCCTGGGCCCGGGCGTTAATTGTCAATTATCGGTAAAACAGACACAGAGAGATTCCTCCACGCCCTTTCCTTTTTCCTTTCGCTGCGCCTCCCGCAGCTCAGCAAAATAGCAGGCTCTGGCAGCAGCCTGATCTCCATGAATGATTCCTATTCCATGATCAGTGGGAAATTTTAAAGTCAAACACCATGGGGCGATGGCTACCCTGAATTCAGCGAGGGCCGGTCTGCCCAAGAAAGCATTGTAAGGGGAGTCTATATCCAAAACAATGAACTGCAACATCCGTACTCTCCGACGATCTCCAACTCCCAATTCTACTGGCAGTTCCACCATTTCGGTGGGTATAGTAGCGCTTCCGTTGAAACCATGGACTCGAGATTGACAAGGCTTCAAGTCTGTGGCTTCCATTTTCATTTGATCATAAGCTTGCTTGAACAAAATATTCACAGAGCTCCCACTGTCAACTAAGATCCTCCTCATCCAAGCGGGACCTACTTGTGCCGAGATGACCAGTGGATCAATAGTGGGGGCTTCGACTTTATCGGCGTCTCTGTTCCTGAACACGATGTCATCCGTTGTCGTCTTCTATTGCTTGGCCGGAGCTACTTCATCAAAGTTACTGCAACACTCGAAGTCCGCATGCCTGATAGAACTGGCATACGACTCCATTTCCTTCCAGGTTCGATCTGCTGGGTGAGGACCACCACTTATCGTATTGATAACTAACCTCCCACTTGCACGAGCGGGTTCCTCCTGTCTTTCCTGATTCGGCGCACGATTCTGATTTGATGGGCCCGCACCACCAGACTGCGGCGCCCGCACATACTGATCCAGCTTTCGCTCACGTATCAGTTTTTCAATGAGGTCTTGTAGGTGACGACACTCATTGGTGTTGTGGCCATAACTCTCATGGAATCTACAGAATTTTCCTATCTGGATTTGTCTTTCAGTTGGCGGTTTTGGGGCAGGTTTCTTGTACTGCATGGTATTGCAGGTCTGCAAATACACATTTTCCAATGACGTGGAATGGAGTGTAATTGTCGTACATGGAAGCTCTACGCCGTGGACCACGATTCTGATCGTGTTTTTTATTCTGATTTCCATTGTCTTTCTGCTGACTCTGTTTATTTTGTACGTTCAACTGAATTTTCCCAGAACTATCTCCGGATTGTTTAACAGCGATGTTACTTTGTATTCCTTTGATGTTGGGCCCTGCGTCATCCTGCTTCCTAGACTGTTTCGCATCCTCCCTTCTTAGGAATTGGGCTGTCTTGGAATAGGAACGGTCCAATGACGCGGGTGGTTTTCCAGCTAACCAATTTCCGAACTCGGAATCGGCATCAATCCCCTTAGTCAGTGCCATCAAGATAGAGTTATCGTTGGGATTGCTTATTTCTGCACATGCAGCATGGAATCGCTCCAAGTAACGTCTAAGTGTTTCTCCGGGAGCTTGCGTAACACTAGACAGAGTGTTAACGTCCATAGGCCTCGCCACGTGCATACGGAATTGTTCGACAAACTTGGTGGCCATCTGGTCAAAGTTAGAGATGGATCATGGTGGCAAACGAGTGAACCACATGGTAGCGATGCCCCTTAGGGAAATGGGGAAGCTACAACACTTTACTACGTCATCAGCTCTAGCAGCATTCATTAGCCATTCGTATTTCAGGACGTGTTGATTGGGATCAGAACTTCCTTCATAAACTGGCAAAGCTGGCATCCTGAAGTGCCGAGGTGGTTCAGCATATAAAACGTCATCGGTGAAAGGGGTATGACTTCAGGAGATTCCCCGGTCGTCATTAGAGAGACCCTGACTTTCACGGATCATTTGGCGGATCATCGCTGGTATATTCGGCGTTCGGATATTTGGAGCATGTTGTGCCAAGGTGTGGTCGGGTTCCACAGCGCGAGTCTGGACCGGACGCGGTCGACGGTCCGTGCCTCGCCTCCTTGGTTCAACATCCTCAAGGACATAAGGCTCAGGAGTCTGCTCTCGTTGGCTACGTTTAGGGTCAGCTTGGTTTCTAGTATCACCTCCTCGTTCGGCAGTGGTGGTAGTAGCAATGTTGCCGGTAACATGATAAGGAGCAGCTCCTCCTCGAGTTGAAGGTTCCGTGCGGAGACTAGTGGATGGTCCAGCTCTAGGTTGCCCAATGTTCGAAGCAAGTTGGTGTCCCGTGGCTTGGGTGTAGCTTACACCTAGCCATGGACGTGTGGATCTGGTTTGGCCATCGGAGGAGGCTGAACTTTCTGTGGAAGAGTGAGAACCTTGGTCTCTTCTGGATCTTCTTCGCCTTTGGCGACTTAGCTGGTTAGTCAACTCCATGTTGGCGCGTAGTTGTTCAGTTAACTGCTGTCGACTTTGGGTCAACTCTTGAAGCAATATCTGGAATTCTTGTCTAGTGACTGGACCTGCTGGATCTGAAGGTCCTGCAGCATTTTGGTTGGATGGAGGTGATTGCACAGGATTTTGTCAGTCCCGTGCTCTTAGTTCAGCAGCTGCAGAAGTGGTACGTGTGCTCACCATAATGAATTAATGAAGTCCTTTCCTAGATCTGATTGCAAATCTGAATAGAATGGAAGGGTTTCAAAGTTCTAGATCTAGATCTTCTTCTTAGATTTATGCAATCCAATATAGATAGGAGATCCAAAGAGCAGGAGAAAAATTGGTTTTCTCAGTGAAAGCACCAAAGTGTTTGTACCAAAATTGGGCACAACACTCTTCGGAAGTCTTTGAAGAGATAAAGTGAAGAAATTAAATGGAAAAGGAGGATTATCTAACAAAAACTCCAAATTTCATAAATGAGAATAATTAAAATGTAGGGAGACACAAGAATTTAGAGTGGTTCGGCGTATTGCCTATGTCCACTATGAAGTAGTTTGCTTTATGGATCTTCCTTTGATGTTTACAATTGATTTCAACAAATTACAGCGAATAACAATGATTTGCAGCAGTGGAATTTGTTGGTAGCAGCAGCAATGGAGTTCAGATCTGGATCTGGAGGAGTCCGGGCATTGGGGCTCTCAAAGAGGAAGAAGAACCCCTTTTCTGTTGGCTTTGGGGGTCTATTTATAGGTGTAGGAGGCTGATATTTCGCTCAGATCTCGGGAGACCCTCTCTGGCACGTGACCAGGCCCGCACGCCCAAGCCCGTGAAGTTTCGGTCCGATCCGTGATCGATACGAACAGATTTCATATCGATCAAGATTTCATCCAATGGAGTCGAAATTTGGCGTGGACATTCTCTAGCATGCATGTAGTCTTCTGTGAAAATTTCATAGCATTTGGACTTGTAGATTAGGAGATATGATCGATACGAAACGAGGTTTTCGGTAGGCTGTTTCCTTCGACTCGCTTCCGTTTCGACTCGCTTCCATTCGACTCGGTGACGTGGTGCCTGCATCTCACTCTGCCCTTGATATTGTTTCGAGCGAGTCGAAATGTTTACCGATTGAGCGAGTCGAAGTGTGCCCAGATCGAGCGAGTCGAAGTATGCACTGGTCGAGCGAGTCGAAATGGAGCGTCCTGAGAGGTTTGAGCAGTGGCTTCGCCTATGGAGTCGAAGTTGATGGAGTCGATCAGTGGTTCGAATGGAGCAAGTCGAAGAGGGCATCTGAGCGAAGCGAGTCGAAGTAGGTACTTCTGATGGCTGTGAAGCGAGTCGAACCTGAACGACTCGAAGTTGGCCTCTGAGCGAAGCGAGTCGAAGTTGTCGCTTCTGAGTGTTGCGAAGCGAGTCGAAGTTGGCATCTGAGGGATGTGGAGCGAGTCGAAGGGAGCGAGTCGAACGGTAATAGATTTTCGTCCAATTTTGTATCGTTCATAACTTGAGCATACGAACTCGGATTGACTTGAGATTTGGAACATTGGCTCTCATGGCTTAGCTTGTCATGTCCTACCAATTTTGGCTCGATCCGGACTCGGACAAAATTCGTCGATATCCAGTGAGTCTGTGTATAACTGATCTCTAGGACGAGCCGTCATTGATTACTAGTCATTTCCTTGGTGTCACGGCCTTGCCAAAAGGCGGGATAACACTATTCTTCAACGGTTTGGGATTACAAATATGGAAGCCATGGTCATTGATCCATCTGGCTGAATACATAACCCGCCTAAAGGATTCTTCGCTTTTACTCATATTCCTATATGGCATTCAAGCTACCTTTGTTTCCTAGAATTCCTTTTACAGTTCCTGGAGCACTAGGGAATCGCTCTGATACAATTAACTCCCAACTCCTACACTTATTTAAGTTGTTTGGAGGTCCTTGCTAGGGAAGCCAAACTTCCTTCACTAAATGTTGAGACTCTTCATTCTTTAGTGAATCTTGTAAGAGTAGATAAGCAATTAGCTAGTTCTATATATCGCCTTCTCCCTTACCCGAAGAGTTTATTCACCCATCTGATCAACAAGATAAGGGATTGGGAGAATCAGTTCTTTTACACTAGATATTATACTCCTAAGATTGGGGGGTCTTTTTCTGTTCTCGTTAAGTTTTACTGCCACTTATCTTTTACAATATTTTTTTCATTCTCTTATGATGAGTATTCATTTTTAGGATCTGCTCCAAAGCAATCTAATTCCTTCGTCACCACTACTGTTGAGGCTTTGACTCAAGCTTCTAAAAGCATATGGGACAGGCTCGAGTTTTTTTATTGAAACTAATCTTCGCAACTACTCTTTAATCTTAAACAACCATAGAGTGCTAGGAGAACCTCCGACGGTAAAGTGGGATGCTCATGGGAAAAGATCCTTGGTTGTCAGCAATCAGATAACTTTTTCTATTTCTTCCTCCATTCAGTGTAATTCCTCTAGTGATTTTATATTATAATTAAATGAAGTTTCTTATGTCCGTGTCTTATGAATTTTCCTTTGAAATAGGTTCATTTGTTGTTGTCGTAGCCTCTAACTCTAAGAAGGCTAAAGCTCATGTTTCTTCTTTAGCTGAATCAACTAAGGCCGCCCATGTTGGGTGTTCTATTGCTAAAGCCATTGATGCTATAAAAAGAAGGGCAGGTTTTGTCGCTCCAACTAATGCTTCAATCCCTCCTTCGAACAAAAAGACTAAGCATGGAGAAGTCTATACTTCCATCATTATTATCAAGGAATCAAATGTGGATGTTGCTTTGGCCACTCACGATCCTAACACGATTACTATAAGTTCTCTAAACAAGGATGCATAAAGAATGTTCACACCCCGAATACTTTACTAAACATCTGGTTACCCACTTCTACTTTCGATTTCCAACGTTTGTATGAGGAGTTAGGTCCGATTCCCCTTCCTATCAATCTCTTCCTTCAGAGGCTCAGGCTCAAACTATCCCTATGGACTTTAATGATCTTATTCGTTCAGCTGTCTAATTTCCAACTATGGCTTCTCTTATGCCACTGCAGCCATTAACCTTCTCAATGGATCATCTTTATGTTCTTTATCAGCAGCTTTTGTTAGTATGCATTTTTTAGTGTTTTGGCTAATCTAGACTCTAATTTGATACATCCTTACTTGGCTTATATTTTCCGTATGTTCCAGGCGGCCAAGCATGTGTTTTTTCTTCAACAAGCCTCCTAGGGACCCGTTAATCAAGTTGTAGAGCTTAAGGAGCAAGTTTCCTCACTAACGACTAAAGTCGAGCTTCTGTAAAGTCAAATGATTGACGTTGCAGTGGAAAGGGATGTGGCTATTATTGAGAAGGGCATACTTTCCTCCACCCTTGATGAGAAGAAGAAATCTAAATTCTTACTTAAAGAGAGTGTGAAGAATATAGGGATAGAGAAGGCTGAAATGGCCGATAAGATATAGTCTCTAGAAAGCTAGTTGGAAACTAAAGATGTCACCCTAGTGTATGCTGAAAACATTATAAAGGATGCCAAAAAAAGTTTCTTTTTTCCTCAATCAAGCTCTTACCAAAATAACAAAGAAGTGCTACGAAGATGCCCTTTTGTAGCATATAATGACAACATCGGTAAATGTCCTGACCTGGACTTTCCTTCCCTCCCAAACCTGAATAACGCATTCAAAATGAAGTTCGGTCTTATTCTAGGGAGAGTTCAGGGATCACTCCAAGATGAATTTCCTGAAGAGGAGGCTGTCAATCCTAAGGAATTATTATCTTTTGATGATCCATCACTTGGAGGAGGTGAAGATTTTGATGAAGAGGAAGACAACGACGAAGACAATAATGACGATGATGATCGAGGTGGAGATGATGGAGATAAGGGTCCAAAAGAACTAAGAGACATGGGTAACAGACCATGGGGCCACGACTTAGACTGGTCTGCCCATAACATAAACTTTCCTGATCTACCAGGCCCTCATGGCGATTCGCAAGAAGACACCCCTTTAAAATATGCTCCTTCTCCCAGTCAACAAATGAAGGAAAAGGCTTAAGCTCCAATTTCTCAAGTTCCCATCACATAGGTATGAAATTTATTTTAAATTTCTAATTTATTAGCTAGCTTTTAGCTAATAAGCTCACTACTTTAGTTAAGGAAAAGTTGCAAATATTATTTTGAGACTATGTATGAGAAGAGCGAGAGAGGTGCTTCGATTAAATAGGGAGATAAAAGGCTAATTAAAAAGTGTAACGACTTATCTGACAAGTATAGGGCTTCTGGCTTCATGCCAAACGATTAAAAGACTTCAAGGAAAAATGAGCTACCCGACTCTTAAAAGATCTTGTCTTCATAGAGAAAGAGATTTAAAAGAAAATGTAGAGTTAACTACACTCTTTTGGATGCTCCTCAAAGATAGAGATGCTTTAGTAGAGTTTCTTTACAAAATTTATTCCAGGATTCTTTTTGTTGACTTTTCTTTCTTAGGGGAGAAGAGTGGAGGTTTAATTAGACATCTCCATAGTAGATATTTAAACGAGTATGGACCGATCCCTATCCTAGGGAATGATGGAATTTTCCCAAGGTTGCGACCGTTCCACTTTCCCCTAACACTCTCCCCCTTGAGAATGTTAAGTTCAATAAAGAGAGATTCATATCTGAGTTTTACAAAGGGTCGATATTATACGAACCCAAGTAATTTTATTATTGTAATGTGTAATTCAGGCAATGTTATGAATTTCAATATCTTAGCTCATACAGATTAAGGAATCATCGGGTAGTTCTATTTCCATGGAACTCTTAAGTAAATTTATAAATTAAAAAAGACGTCAAAGAGAGATTGTTAATTCTTAAAACCTCTCGGATGGCAAAATATTGCTTCCTTAAGGATCTTCAAGAAGTTTACACACGGCTTTCAGACTTTTATCTCGATTTTTTGGGCAATGAAAAGGACAATTTACTTAAAAAGATCATGCTAAATTGTTATGCGGTGAAGCCAGTCCTTTGGCAGGGAAATGGGACTACCATCAATTCCCACCAGTTAATACCCTCTAGGGTTTAATATTCCTTTTTTACTTTACCCTTTCTATGTCCATAGGTTCACTCAAAAAGGCTCAAACTGCCATCTTTAAATTTTAAGAATATATAAAACTTGTATTGTTAATGTAATTTGAATTTGTTTTTGCTTGTAAACCTTCTTGTTGCTAATAAAGAATGCATTTTCTTATGTATTAATTGCTTTTTCTTATTTACTTATTTTCATTAAGAAAAACAATTAATGCTTGCACTTAGTAGTCCAAATCTCATTTCTCGATTGGACAATATTAAAGCCAAGATGCTGTCGATCATTGAGAAGAAACGCTCTTCTCAAGATACTCCAACTTTGATGTTTCCGGATAACCCAAATGCGCAAAAATGGCACAACAAATATTATCAAATAAGATCTACATTAAGCGGCATGAAGGAAATGACTTATAGCTTAGAAGATAAAATTAAAGAGAAAGATAAAGAAATCCAAGAGCTAAGAGGGAATATGAATGTGGCTGGTCAGTCTGGACCTTTACTCTAAATAATTGAGGCCGATGCATAAATTGCCCAATTACATCAGTGGGTAATGGATCTTGAAGTGAACCTGTTAAAATGCCAAGTATCAGGTCAATGTTAAAACTTATTGCAAGCGGAGGCGAATCCAGCCTTTCTACTCCTAGTTCTTCGACTGGAATAGAACAGTCTTCTGCCTTGTTGAACCCACCCTTAGATCTAGATGATGGTGAAATCGCTAGATGGAGTCAAAAAGTTAGATATGAATGCATTCATTTTTTGAAAAGACAATGGATGACAAGGTTTCTCAAGGTCTCAATGATTACGAGGGTCAAATTGAAAAACTTAAGCGTGAAAAGTACACTCTTGAACAGAAAGTTAAGAAACTGAAGAGCAAGATTAAAACTTTAGGGAGAGTCAATAAAACACTTAACCATGCATTAAAGGTTCAAATTATTCGATTAATGACACAAACACTATTCGAAAGAAGGAGAAGAAGCTTAAGAAATTTTTAGATGTGGCACTTCGTCACATTATTGAACCTTCTTCAGCAGTTGACACTTCGAAAAAGAAGGTGCAAAAACTTGAAGTTTAATGAAGAATCGCTTATTAGTTTTTGGGTAACTATTCCCTTTGATTACCTTTTCTTGGTACATGTAACTGTAATATGAAACAACAATTAAACTTGTACCTGAATGATTACCTGAATAATTGTTACCTTGAATGCACTTTATATTCTTATTTTCTCTATCCTTGTTTTGTTTTTGAATTTGCTGAATTGTCTGAGATATACCGCTTGCTTTTGAGAACATTAACATGGTATGCAGCCTTTGATCGAGCATTGGTTTGTCTTCTTAACATAAAATTTGTCGGTAAGACTAGAAGATTAGTAATTTATTTGATTAGAAGTTCAAAAGAACCCTTCCTTCGCTTAATAGGGAATTAGAAACCGTCCAATAACGAAGATTCTCATTATTAGAAAATTTGAACTCTGTCCTTAGTTCAGCACTTTGAGGAGTGAGCTTTTAATGACTCACCATTTTTCTATATCATTTAAAACTCTTTAAACTTGATGTTTGAAGTTTTGGTTTTAAGACATAGATAACCCTTAATCTTCTAAGAAGAGACCGGGACTCTATTTAGCAAATGGTATCATAATCTCATCTGAATTGAAGTCCAGAAATCTATCTGGTGTGTAAACATAATCCTTTATGTTAATGGAAGAACTCCTCTTTCATAGAAGAATAGATATCCATTTAATAACGAAGATTCTCGTTAAAAAAATTTAGGTTTCAACCTAGGACAAAAGAATTGAGAGCCAATTCAATGAGACCTTTGATTCGAGCAAAAATTTGCCTTGTGGTAATGAAACTTGGAACTTTTTTATATGCTTTCATTTGACGTTGAATTTCTTAATTAAAGGAAATAGGTAATCCTTGACTTTTCCCTTGAAGATCGCTTCTAGCTTTGCCTCAAAGCAAAATAGCTCACATTTGATTGTTTTTCCATTGGAAGATTGCTTTGATCCATTCTTTAGGATAGATTTGATTAATCTGACAGATTACTTTTACTTCTTATTACCGTCTTAGGTAATGATTCAGGTTTTGACTAAGCCCATTATTACCATCTTAGGTAATGGTTTAGGCTTTGATCGATTTCATTATTACCATCTCTAGGTAATGATTTAGACTTTGGTTGAACCCATTATTACCATCTCAAGGTAATGATTTAGACTTTGGTTGAACCCATTATTACCATCTCTAGGTAATGATTTAGGTTTTGGTTGGTGCATTCGGTTAGCTATCCTAAGCATAAGCAGAACCAAAGTCTTACCCGTCCTTCCTCTGGGAGGCGCTCCAGTCAAGCCTTATGGGCGGAACCGAAGGCTGGTTCAGTGCTTTCACTATCTTAGATGAGACCAAAGGCTTACTCCGTCCTTCCTCTAGGCGATTCAAATAGGCCTTGTAGAGGGGACTGAAGGCTAGTTCTCTACTTTAGCCAAACCATCTTAGACGGGACTAAATGCTTACTCCGTCCTCCATTTAGCAGATGCTTCGGCCAAGTCGTGTAGGCAAGACCAAAGGCTTGCAGTGCTTTGGTCAGGCCATCTTTGGCAAGACCAAAGACTTACTCTGATCTCCCTCTAGGAGGTGCTTTGACCAATCCTTTATAAAGGTATCGAAGGCTTTTCCTTTAATTTATGAATCTTTTCCATCAAGAATCTCACTTTGTTATGATTGGCTTAAAATTTTCTTACAAACTCATCAAGTTTTCCTTTTCCCAAGTAGTTTTCAATCATTCCTTTCAAGGCTCGCAATTTATTGGTATCGTGGTTATTCCTTCGGTGATATTGGCAATAAGAACCCCTAAGATTTCTTTCATTTCTTGGTTACTTCTTCTTTGAAGGCCAATAGTTCAATCTCTCTTTAGTTAGGAGATAGATATTCTCATAGGAGGTGGCCAGGGAACGAATCTTAAAGGATTAGGAATTTCTAGGGTATTGGGCTTTTTGCTCCCTTTTGACATTTTTGTAATATTGGATTGGCGCATTAGCATTGTCCATAAACTTTCTCTTTAAAGAATCTCAAGTTTCAACTAGTGTAGAAGAGCAATCAACTATTCCTTCCTACTTTTGAACAAATTTGTTGAAGTCTTTTGTTATTTCTCTTTGAAAAATAGTTCCTTTTGATTGGAGTTGTATGTCCTTCCTCATTCTTAAGAACAAGCCATCTATTTTTGTGTTTTCCCCTCTCGAATTTGAATAATAGCTATGGATTGGGTAGAGCCTATATGGAATGGATTTATGCTCCACTTATCTGGATTAAAAGGAGCCACCTGTCTCTTTTCTTCCATAATTTTTAGTGCCAACAACCTCAATACTTATTCTTCATGGAATTGCAAATTACGAGTGACCTGATAAACTAGTTTAGCCTGGTGAGGCTCGGAGGATCCTTGTTTTGAAATGGTTATTATTTTGTTCAATACGGGTTATGCAAGATTTAGAAAGTCCTTTAAGGAAATATGTAGGTTGAAAAATCCTTTATATCCTTTTTATGCAAGCTAAGGAAAGTTTTTTATTAGAATATTCAAGGAGTTGGAGGTTTGAGCCCTCCTTCTAGCGCCAAAATGTTAACAAGTTTTTTCGTTAACGTAATATGTAAGGATAAGGATAAGTTAGTCCAACTCAGTCAAAGGCTTGAATACCTAATGTAAAGCACAAGAGAAGTATGCAAATGAAGGTTCTAGTCGAATTAAAATAGAACAAAGTATGCATGTTCATAGCCTAAGTTAAGTGTTAGAAGTCATAAGCATGTCGAAAATTAAACAATTGGTCAAATAGCTTTATTCGATTGAAGTATGCTATGCAATGTTCGTTGTTTAAATCCTTATGTGCAAAAGTCATAAATGTACAATTGGCTTTACAAAATCCCTAATTTGATTTAGGATTTACAACTTGAAAAATGTAAGAAATGAGATGAGAAAATTTCTCCCTCCCATATATCTATGGGGTCCGCATTTATAAGGGTGGAAGCAGGTGGTACGACCGCCATGTGTCCTTTCACATGTTGTGCGAATTGCCGATATTCGATATCCTTTTGTATTGCTAATATTCGACATCCTTTGTTGTATTGATGACATTTGACATCCCTCTTCATATTGATGACATTCAGATTCCTTCTTTGTACTGTGATATGCGGCATCCTTCATAACTATAGAAATTCAATATTTTTTATGTCCTTTGAAGTTCAACATCCTTTTCTTCTTGTGAAGCATGAGACCACTTGCCGCTTATGGACACTTTACAACAGTCATAGTTGTAAAGGCTCAATATCCATTACTTGTTTTATAGAGTCTTGATATACCCTCTTCATAACTATGTATTCGATATCTCTTAATGATGCGACAACCCTCTTTATTCTTTGTCCTATTAGCACTTTATGTTGTAGTGGTTTAGCAACTCCCTTTGATTGTCTTTAGGTTCAATATCCTTCGTACCATAGTATCTTGGTACCTGTTGATATTCGACCCCACTTTAGGCTTGTTATATGCTTTATATATTTAGAAATTGTTTGGGATATAGTATCTCTTTCTCTTACATGCTCAACAAATTCTATAGTTGTTGAAGCTCGATACCTCCTCCCGTTCATTTAAGCTCGATAACACTTGTAGCTCGACATCATTAGAGATTTGATAACATAATATGATATGTTTTCGATTATAAAGGTTCAATAACCTTCTTGCTATGCTCATGTTCGATACCTTCTGGATTTTTTAACTGCTTGGAATTCGATACCTTTAGAGACTCGCCATCCCTTCCTATTCGACATCTTTGATTATAGAGGTTCGACATCTCCCTGGGGTTGCTTGAAGTTCGATACCACTTACCGAATGCCATATTGCTTTTCCTTCTTCACACTCGATATCTTGAATTTCAATATGTTCTTCCTAGGCGATCGACACCTTTCTTTGTAGTAACAATGGTGTACGTATTTTATTATTAAATTGTATGTAGAAACTCTTATCATCTAATCACGATATCTTATGCATATGAACTTAGATTCACACGTGGTTTCTTTTGTTGGACTCATGGTAAAATTACAGACTATAAGGCACTAGTTTTGCTGAGGTTAGAGACTACTGGAAAAAGCATTTTGGTATGAATTATTTAATTTAATTAATTGAAATTTAAATTATACAATCCGTAATTATTTATGAAGAATCATATTTATTAATGTATAATGTGTTTTATGAGTGATTGTTTGGTTGTTATGATATTTTGTATATATTGTGCCTTGGTTGGATAATTATTGTTGATTGTTGTGTTTTTGGATGTTTAATTAAAATAAATTCTTTGATTTGAACTCGAAAATAATCAATTGGAATAAAATATATAATAAGAAGAAAAATAGATAATAAGTGATAAATGAGGTTATTTATGGATTTTTGACGGTGAAATAAAAATATGAATTATATAATGTTATTATTTATGAATTTCTGGGGAAATTCATAAATAATAACTAAAATTATATTATTAATTTAGATTTGAAAAGTTTATTGTTATTTATAAAGTAAAATGGGACATTAATTAATATTAATACCATTTTAAAAAGCAATTTGACGTTGATTACTACTTTGATTTAAAATTTAATGTTTGGGGTATTTAAAGACATAGAAGTACAATAAAGAATTTGAAGAGTATATTATCATTTAAAAAGGATTATTGTTGTTATTAGGATGAATAAATAAAGGTGTCATTATAATAAACAATAATAAAATGATTTTGTACTTAAAAAATAATGGTTGTAAATATAATATTTGGATGGTTGTTGAATGTATGATTAATTGGTGATTGTAATTATCATATATATATTTGATGTTTGATGAAGATATCGCATTTTGATGATTGTGCGATATTTTCATATTATTTCTACTAGATGATGGGTAGTTAATTATGTTTATTTGATGATGGATGTTGTGCTGCTAACATTGATTAGATTAGTATACATTTGATGATATTGACGATTGTGTTACTATTGTGGACCGATTAGTATACACGAGATGATTTATACTTACATTGATGATGTATTATTATAGAGTTGATAATTAATAATGTATACAAGTTTATTTATGTTGTTTATTCCTTATTTGATGACTGGAGATATTATTTAATACTATTGACGTTGATGGCAGTGTACTATTATTGTTGTTACCCCATAAAATGATTTGTTGTGATGGATGGGTTGGAATACTATTTTATGCTTGTAATGTTTATATTGGTTGAAACGGTTGCATGGATGATATTGTTGTTATGTACTAACAAGTATTTGGATGCAAGAGAAGAGCAGGAAACATAACTGTGTTGGCTTGATCCCCAAAATAGGTAAGTAGATAGTCTTTTCTAATGCAATATACATCAAGCCGATGGCCCACTATATAGGGTTAGGCGCAGTTCAAACATAGTTGAAACGTTTTCTCCTTTATTCTATATATATGTGTGTAAGTTGCAGGTGAAAGCGAAGAGGCATTATAAGAAAAGTTGTTTTTCAGAATGCCGATAGATAACACTTTATTTTATTGAATTATCGTTTGTTTTATTTTGTTTCATTTGAGGTGGAATTGGCTCCATTACACTTGAGAAAGCGGGTTCCCCAATTTTTTTCATTCCGCCTGTTCTCAAGTTATTCACTCTTCATTTTTGTTCCAATTTTTCCCTCTCTTCCTCAATTATCTCTTTCTCTTCCAAATCCCCAAATCTCTCCTTCAAACCTCTACAACCTCTGTATGCAGCTTGTCGCATGCCTGAACATTAGATCTTCTTCCTACACCTTCGCGTGCATCGAAAATCCATGACCCAACTTCGCTTTAATCAGAAATTGAACGTCCTCAAATGGCGAACCCATTAGCTATCGGTCTCTGTACCGTAGCGCCAACCCCTTAGTGTGAACTCCTTCAATCCGCCCCCTATCTTGGTCTAACATGAGTTGATACAAGTATGTTTTGTTATGTATTCCAGTCTAATACATACATGTTTTCAACTTTACAGATTTTGAACAATGATGCATGGACAACAAAATACATCTAGTTCTGCAATGTTCTTTTGATAAGTAGATTCCATGTCTTATTCGTTATTTTAAGGGATTATTATAGACTTTTGGCAATGATTAGATAGTATGTCCATCTATATTCCTCTAATCTTATATATTTTACCTCTTTGTTAATTCCTTTGATAACTTAATTAGTTTAAAATCGAATAAGTATCACTTTCTATGGTCTTGTTCATTATATACAAAACATAACGTTTTTTTATATTTGCATTTACAGATAAATGAAATCCCACTTTTTTTACCTTCAATATTTGAAATTTCATCAATATTGAATTTTATGGGTAGGAAACCCAAATCTTATATATTGGTTTGTCATGTTCTTAAGGTTAGTAATTTGTAAGGCCTACCCTATGTGTGTGTATATAGGGTTTGCTTTCCAGTTAAGTAAACTTTGTCCCATTTGCTAGTATACTATATTTGTGTGTGTGTGTGTGTTTGTGTATGTCAAATTGGCATGTATGTTACAAACTTTGTCCCATTTTCAGGTAAAACTATTAAATTACATTGACAATATGTTCGCTTTGTAAACTCTGTATATATTTGCATGCTCAAATAAGTGACTTGACCGGTCTCGTTCACACTAGACCTATAACAACTTTTATCAATCTATGTGAGTGAAGGATTTTTATTATGTTAATGCAGGGAAAGGATTTAATGGATTACTTGAATTCCTCATTCTTCAAGTGATGGTTTATGGGATGGGGGATCAAATGTGGCATTGTTATTTAATCTTTTAATTTCTACCATTACGAGCTGCCTGGTATAATCATTTATTACACTATATCAAAATCGATTTGATTCGGAAAGCTATTGCTATCCTTGTTCATTAAATAAGTTTTATAAAAATTAATTAAGTTTATAAAAGCTAACTAAGTTTATAATAATATAAATTAACAAAGTTTATGAATAATAACTATGTTTATAATAATAATAATAATAATAAAATATAAAAATTAACAAAGCTAACCAAGTTATATAAACATTAACTAAGTTCATATAATAATAATAGATTAACTATAAGTTTTATGAAAATTAACTAAGTTTATATAATAATAATAAATTATAAAATATTAGCTAAGTTAACAAAGAAGATTGATCATTCTGGATTTAGTGAAAGGCCATCAACATAGAAAACAGGTGTTGTTTCACCTATTTTTTAAGGTTATCCTAACCTTCAACAAGTTACACAGGAATAGCTTTTTTTCCTTTTCCTTTTTTCCTTCTTTGTTTTTGTGTGGAATTAAACCAAACAGTTAGTCTTAAAAGTGGAATCATATAATTAGATTCTTGTAGCATCTGGTTAGTCTTAGGGATTCCTTTAGATTCCTAAGGGGAATGTGATATTCTAAAAATGCTTACAAACCAGTTAGTCTTAGGGATACCTTATTCTACAAATGCTTACATCTAAACTACTAATTTAGTTGAACAACATAGTCATGCTTGACATAAGTTAACACTGCCTTAATAAATTTTATATTACATTTTACACTGAACCGTTATTTGTCTTGATAAATGGAATTAGAATTCTTCACCTCCTACATTTCAATTTTACATTAATAATGCAGCCATTTAATTAATTCGTTAAAAATAAGACAAAAAACCACTTTCCTAAAATAATTATTAGTCTTAGTGATACCTTATTCTTTCATTGTCACGTATTGCAATTTTATAAATGTGCTGGATAGTTCAACTGTATTTGTCCCAGATAGCATGGTTTTTTTTACCTAAAGTTCTAAACATGATACAGTTTGTATCTCTGATGTGCTGAGTTGTTTAGTCTGCATTGAAAAAACAAAGGAGAAAGTGAATTATAAATGTTAATATGGAGTTAGGGACTAATTTTTTATAAAAAAATCCCATAACATGAAAGGAAATAAGATCTAAAATTCTGATATACTACTGCTATTAGTTTTTCTTACATCAGTTTAAACTGGCACTGGTTTGTAACATTTGATAAGCCATAGTAGCTCATAATAATAATAACAACAATAATCATAATAACCATAATAACCATAATAACAATAAATAAACCAAGTTTATAAAAATTAACTAAGTTTTATAACAATTGATTAAGTTTAAAATAATAATAATGATAATATATCAAATATTAACCAAGTAGCTTAGTTTTATAATAATTAACTAAATTTATATAATTGAATGATGATAATCAAAATAAATTAACCAAGTTCATGAAAATTAACTTCATTTACAAAGTTCAATAAAAATTATCTAATTTTATAATCTTTACTAGTAATAAAGAGAATTCATTGAATAGATTTACTTGGTGTTGTTTTGAAATTCCAAATATACCGTTTTACATCTCATAGAGAAATAGTATTCAAATATGAGGATATAGCCTATTATTTTCTTAGTACAACTGTTAGTCACCATGGAGAACTACACTATGCGTTCACAAGATGAAGTATCCAGGTGTACCATATTGTCCGTAATTTAGGTGGGAGTTCATCGGTCGAAGTTTTGCGTGATTCCGAGTAAGTATGAAGAAGTTATTGCAGTCTAAAAAAATAGCGACTTCTGCACTGGGCGGAGTTCAAATATGGGGAATGCGGTAGCCTGTTATTTTCTAAGTACAACTATCAGTCCTAATCAAGGTTTCAAATCTCGGATTTTGGCCAATATCTCGGGCAAATATCTCGGCTGTCTCGGGCGATATTTAAAAGACTTATAACTAACCAAGCTGCCAAATCTCGGATTTTGGCTAATATCTCGGATTTTCATCTCGGCTGATCTCGGGGAGATTTAAAACCTTGGTCCTAATGGATAACTACATTGTGCGTTCAGAAGATGAAGTATCTGAGTATTCCATATTGTCTGTAATTTAGGTGGGAGTTAATCGGTCGAAGTCTCGCCGGATTACTAATTAGTATGAAGAAGTTATTGCAGTCTGAATAAAAAAATAGCGACTTCTACACTAAGCGGAGTTCAAATATGGGGATGTGGTAGCATGTTATTTTCTAAGTTAACTGTCAGTCCCCATGGAGAACTACAGTGTGCGTTCACAAGATGAAGTATCCGAGTGTACTAATATTGTCCGTAATTTAGGTGGGAGTTCATCGGTCGAAGTTTTGCCTAATTTCGAGTTAGTATGAAGAAGTTATTGCAGTCTGAAGAAAAAAATAGCGGCTTCTGCGTAGGCGGAGTTCAAATATGAGGATGTAGCCTGTTATTTTCTAAGTAAAACTATTAGTCCCTATGGAGAACTACAGTTAGCGTTGAAATGGGAATATAGCCTGTTATTTTCTAAGTACAACTATTAGTCACCATGGAGAACTATAGTGTGCGTTCACAAGATGAAGTATCCTAGTGTACCGTAGTGTCCGTAATTTAGATGGGAGTTCATCGTTCGAAGTATCAGCTAATTCCGAGTTAGTATGAAGAAGTTATTGCAGTCTGAACAAAAAAATAGCGGCTTCTGCACTAAGCGGAGTTCAAATATGGGGATGTGGTAGCCTGTTATTTTCTAAGTACAACTGTCAGTCCCCATGGAGAACTACAGTGTGCATTCACAAGATGAAGTATCTGAGTGTTCCATATTGTCCGTAATTTAGGTGGGAGTTAATCGGTCGAAGTCTTGTCGAATTCCGAATTAGTATGAAGAAGTTATTACATTCTGGAAAAAAGAGCGGCTTCTGCACTAGGTGGAGTTCAAATATAGGGATGTGGTAGTATGTTATTTTCTAAGTAAACTTACAATCCCCATGGAGAACAACAGTGTGCATTCGCAAGATGAAGTATCCAAGTGTACCATACTGTCCGCAATTTAGGTGGGAGTTCATCGGTCAAAGTTTTGCCTAATTCTGAGTTAGTATGAAGAAGTTATTGCAATCTGAAGAAAAAAATAGCGGCTTCTGCCTAGGCAGAGTTCAAATATAAGGATGTACCTTGTTATTTTCTAAGTACAATTATTAGTCACCATTGAGAACTACAGTGAGCGTTGAAGTAGGGATATAGCCCGTTAATTCTGAGTACAACTGTTAGTCACCATGGAGAACTACAGTGTGCGTTCACACGATGAAGTATCTGAGTGTACCAAATTGTTCGTAATCTAAATGGAAGTTCATCGGTCGAAGTTTTGTCCGATTCCGAGTTAGTATGAAGAAGTTATTGCAGTATGAACAAAAAAAATAGCGGCTTCTACCTAGGCGGAGTTCAAATACGAGGATGTAGCCTGTTATTTTCT
The DNA here is from genome assembly GCA_030737815.1 of Allium fistulosum. NCBI lineage: Eukaryota > Viridiplantae > Streptophyta > Magnoliopsida > Asparagales > Amaryllidaceae > Allium > Allium fistulosum. The sequence goes on along the minus strand of CM060908.1, from coordinate 821,066,211 downwards.
AAGTACAACTATTAGTCACCATGGGGAACTACATTGTGTGTTCACAAGATGAAGTATTCGAGTGTACCATATTATCCGTAATTTAGGTGGGAGTTCATCGGTCGAAGTTTTGCCTGATTCCGAGTTAGTATAAAGAAGTTACTGCAGTCTCAAGAAAAAAGATAGCGGCTTCTGCCTAGGCGGAGTTCAAATATGAGGATGTAGCATGTTATTTTCTAAGTACAACTATTAGTCACCATGGAGAACTACAGTGAGCGTTGAAGTGGGGATATAGCCTATTATTTTCTAAGTACAACCATTAGTCATCGTGGAGAACTATAGTGTGCGTTCATAAGATGAAGTTTCCGAGTGTACCATATTGTCTGTAATTTACGTAGGAGTTCATCGGTCGAAGTTTCGTCCGATTCCGAGTTAGTATGAATAAGTTATTGCAGTATGAACAAAAAAATAGCGGCTTCTGCCTAGGCGGAGTTCAACTATGGGGATGTAACCAGTTATTTTCTAAGTACAACCGTTAGTCACCATGGAGAACAATAGTGTGCGTTCACAAGATGGAGTATTCGAGTGTAACATATTGTCTGTAATTTAGGTGGGAGTTCATCGATCGAAGTTATGCCTGATTCCGAGTTAGTATGAAGAATTTATTGCAGTTTGAAGAAAAAAATGGCGGCTTCTACCTAGGTGGAGTTCAAATATGAGAATGTAGCCTGTTATTTTCTAAGTACAACTATTAGTCACTATGGAGATCTACAGTGAGCGTTGAAGTGGGGATATAGCCTGTTATTTTCCAAGTACAATTGTTAATCACCATGGAGAACAATGGTATACGTTCATAAGCTGAAGTATCCAAGTGTTCTATATTGTCTGTAATTTAGGTGGGAGTTCATCGGTCGTAGTTTCGCCCGATTTCGGGTTAGTATAAAGAAGTTATTGCAGTATGAACAAAAAAAGTAGCGGCTTCTACCTAGGCGGAGTTCAAATACAGGGATGTAGCCTATTATTTTCGAAGTACAACCGTTAGTCACCATGGAGAACTACGATATACGTTCACTAGATGAAGTATCCGAGCGTACCATATTGTCTGTAATTTAGGTGGTAATTCATCGGTCGAAGTTTTGCCTGATTCCGAGTTAGTATGAAGAAGTTATTGTAGTCTGAAGAAAAAAAATAGCGGCTTCTGCCTAGGCGGAGTTCAAATATAAGGATGTAGCATGTTATTTTCTGAGTTCAACTATTAGCCACCATGGAGAACTACAGTAAGCGTTGAAGTAGGGATATAACCTGTTATTTATCGAAGTACAACAGTTAATCACCATGGAGAACTATGGTATACGTCCATAAGCTGAAGTATCTTAGTGTTCTATATTGTCCGTAGTTTAGGTAGGAGTTCATCGGTCATAGTTTCGCCCGATTCCGAGCTAGTATGAAGAAGTTATTGCAGTATAAACAAAAAAATAGCGGCATCTGCCTAGGCGGAGTTCAAATACGGAGATGTAGCCTGTTATTTTCTAAGTACAACCGTTAGTCGCCATGGAGAACTATGGTATACATTCACTAGATAAAGTATCCGAGTGTTCCTTATTGTCTGTAATTTAGATGGAGTTCATCGGTCGAAGTCTCGCCTGATTCCGAGTTAGTATGAAGAAGTTATTACATTCTGAACAAAAAATAGCGGCTTCTGCCTAAGCGGAGTTCAAATATGGGGATGCTACTATCAAATCTACTTCCACGGGTTCAACTAAAAATGCAAGTACGTTGTGATTAAATGCAGGCTCACCTGGGCGTGCATATGTACTCGTAATAATAATAATAATAAATTAACTAAGATTATGAAAATTAAGCAAGTTTATGAAAATAATAATGAAATAATAAAATATTAACCAGTTTTTTTAATTGAAAGAGTGATCCTCCAATGAGGGGAGCACTCATATTTTATTAAAGTAGTAAAAGAACCATACCAATATTTGTTGGACAATAGTGTGTACAAAAATATGATCACCACATAGATGATCGATAAAAGCGGAAAGCAAAAAATAAAGAAATACACACACACACAATGAATATAACTAGATTAAGTTACAAAAAATCATGATAAACTAAAAAGTGAAGTCTTTAAAAGCCAAGCTAGGGCCATAATGAGAGATTTCAATATGCATACGTCCAAGCTACTTTCAACCGCAAATAAAGAGTGATTAAATTGCAAAACACATGACTATTGACTATGTATTAAATGAGCTAAAAAATCCATGATGTGAAGTGCAAATGAGTAGGCACTGAACGAGTGATGTGCGGCATAAGGTGTGAAGACTATAGCATAGAGTAGGCTGGAAAGTGTTATTGGATGAGGTGATAAAACTATAATTGTAGCATAAGCAAGTGGACAACTTCAGGCTGGATAAAGCAGGTGTTTGCACAAAAATTGGTCACAAACACTCAACTAATATGATAACACTACAGATTCAATATCCAAATCCAAATAGAACGAAGTAGAGAACAAAATATGAAGAAAGAAAATTAAAACAGTAAGAAAATGAACACAAGAGAATTTATAATGGTTCGGCTGACTCCGGCCTACGTCCACTCCAAAAGATTTTCCTTTTATTTATACTGTTGATTACAGTTACAATCCGTTAAATTCAAGAATAAAAATGGTGGAGTTTAGCAAAGAGATAAGAAGAGAAGAGCTAGAAAGAAGATCCCTTTCCTTGAGCCAATGGTCCAGTATCCATAGGAGAAGACAGACAAATATCCAGCTGAAAATTCACGTGCAGAAGACCATGGCCAAGACGGACCCGCTCGCCAAAAATGGGGCCCATCTGGACCTCCTAGAGGGATCGGCCTCGATCCCTATAGGGGGATCGACACCGATCTACTAAGATGGTGGATAGGGGGTCGGTGATCGCCTGCATGGGCCCCTTTGTCTCCTCTCCGTGTTTCTATAGTTGTTTTCTTGATTCCCTTAGTATCTGTTGAGTTATTAAGCGATCATCGTTGAGTTGAACTGCCAATCCGAGTGATCCATAGCCATAGTGATCTGATCCAATCCGTTCCTAACCATATTGATCCAATCTAATCCCCTGCCTAGGAGAAGTGCAAATCCATAATCATTTCTTGGATGCCACTTGCTTGAATCTGCTTGACTATCATCCATACCCTTGCTTATAACTGATCTCTAAACCTGATAATGATCTCTCCGGGCTTCTTGTCTTGATGATCGCAAATCCATTTGGCCAATTCCATGGTATCACGTCTAGCCAAAAGGCAGGATAATATTTGCCCCCTAAAACATAACTTGCGATAAGAAGGTATGTTTTGAATTGCCATAAGTCTGAAGTCCATAATCCATCGATAACTGAATCTTCCAATCTAGAATCCAATCTTTTGCCAAACCGGATGCCGTAATCTGCGACCGCTCTGAGTTGATAGCTAATTCTAAAACCATTCCAAATCCTTAGCCGAATCCATATCCATCCAAAAACAGTAACAGAATCCATGATCTCACCGGATCGTTTGCCAATTTCAATGTCTTGTCGGACCAATAGCTTGGTTCATGGTCTCTTTGGACCGATCATAACCTCTATAGCTCTTGTTGGACCCCATTCAGTCACTCTTCGACGAAAGAGGGAGTTGTAACACCCCTAATTTTAAATAACATTATTCAGAAGATTTAACTAGATAAACTAAATAGAATTCAAGCTAGGAGAGTTGAAGGCCGGCCATAACCCTAAGAAGAAGAGGAGCACAAAATCCATTAAGAGGCTAAGATTCAAGCTAGGAAGATTAAAGCAAGAACAAATCTCAAGTTCCTTATCCAAACAAGGTGAATAATGATCTAAACCATCTCATATAAGTCATCTTGAATGATTTAGTATGGGTTGAGGTTTAAACCATATGATTGGATGAATGATGATATGTTTTGATAGATTAAATGGATATATATATATATATATGCTTGTCAATGATTTATATGATTTAATATATATTTTATGATATGTTTAGATTAGAAAACCTATCATGTTACATCCAAATGAGTTGCGTTTTTGATACATGGTCAAATATATTATTTTAGAAATGGGTTTTAAGTTTCATAATTTTCTAAATAATTATGGATTTATTATGAATTTTCTATGAGAGAAACTAGCTAATTTCGGGTTTAAATTATTTAAGGCAATTAAATAGTGTTTTCGGATCTGAAATTTATATATGTTAGAAAACATATTTAATGTGAATTATTGTGATTTTTGGGAATTATCCTAAGTGCTTTACTAAGGTAAATAAATAAATTAAGCTAGAGGGGCTTAATTGTTATTAATGATTTTAGGCTATTTTGTTAAGTATAAAATGTTTCAAATATTTTAAATTAATATGTGCAGTAGTTTTATAGAAGAGTATATGATAGAGATTTCATAGCTAATGAAATTTTAACAAATATTGATGGTTAGGTAAAAATGACTTACTTTAAAGGCAAAAATATAGTTCTTAATTTAATTACACCTTCACCACTCACCCTATTTGCTTCTGTCACCATACAACCCTTTCGACACTGTCGAAACCTATCACACAATAACAAGAGTCTTGGTGTGTAGTGCATTGAGTTTTGATGGAAGGGAATTGTGTGGCGAAGGCATGCATTCGAAAGGGGTGAAGTTGTCTTTCAACGCTTTCAATCTTATAGACCACCATTGTTTAAAATATGCATACGAAAGGGTTGCCGCTTTTTAACCCCTTCGACATCCTAGCTGCCACATTAAAACCTTTTGCCTTAGTAAGAGACCGCTTTTATAACTCTTTAAATCAATGAGTTCGGAGGGTAAGGTTTCGAATCAATACACTTCTGCAACCATTGAAGCTGCTTTTTTGTCAATTCATACTTGCAAAAGGGTGGGTGCCGCTCCCATACCTTTCGACATGATTGAAGTCACTGAAACACTTTTTACTTGAACCCAATACTTTCGAAAGGTATGTTTTCAAGTGTTTCGAATGGTATGTTTTTAAGTATTTCGAAAGGAATGTTTCCAAGTGTTCTAAAGATATATTTCATGATTTTGAAAGAGGATGTCTAAAATTTTAAGCAATGAATTTTAAAGGCTCTGCTGCTAGATTATAGTGGCAAAAGAGGCATAGCCGCTTGCTTCTAACCCATTAGTTAATTGGAAGGGGACGGAGGGCTTGGTTTCTCTATGATGTCGAAAGGGAGAGTGACGGACGGTAACTCATGATGTCACAATGATCCAAAGGATATAGTCGAAAGCCTTAGTTTTCAAATTAAAGAACCCAATCCCATTTTTAAAGAAAACCCATGGCAATGTAAAAGAGTTTCGAAATGGCATTTAACTTTGAAATTTTAGAGAAAGCTTTCCATTGCTAAAGATAGCGGGTTAAGGGTATTAACCATATTTCATTAGAAAATGATTACATGGAAGTTAACCGTGGATGTTTATATTGTTGTATTATTTGATCAGTTATCATGAATGCATGTGTAACCATTTTCACTTCATTTATAATCCACAACTGCATCTTGGGGTGTTAAGGGCAGAATAACAGGCTAGGTTGATCCAGTAGTGAATATACGTTGAATTTAACCCCTGTGTGAGTAGAATTGCATCCAGGAGGTTAGACAGACCAGAGTATATGATGCCCAAGACTGATCAAAAGTTATTGGTTTAGACATGTTCTTAGTAAGCTCATAAAAACTATGTTATGGAAATTGTTGTTGGCAAGGGCCAATGGGTTCTTAGTGATCCCATGAAAACTAGGTCTGGAACATGTTGTTGATAGAGATGAATAGGTTCATAGTCAGCCCATGAAAACTATGACATGAGAGATGTTACTGGAGAATCCAATAGATTCATAGTGACCCCATGAAAACTATGATTGGATGATGCTATTCGTAGACACCAATAGGTTCTTAGTGATCATATAAAAACTATGAAACCGAAAAGATAGTCTGTATGCTTTGAACAGTTTATTAGTTAGCCCATGAAAACTAATAGGTTAATGGTGACCTTAGAAACTATAACACGAGATAGATGGTCAGGTAAATGGGAATGGAAAATCCAAAGCATATTGCATGTTTGCATATCATCATGATAAATTTTATTATGTTATGTCTTAATCATTGTGGATGCGGGTACAAAGTATACGATTATTATAAATTGGGTTAAGATACTAGTGAGGGGAAAACACGTTCCGCTAAGCGGCGTGGTCTCACTAGAAATCTATATGGTTCGAGATGGTAGGTAGGTTATTATTCACACCAGACTTTTTGTAAGACTCGAAGTTTATGTTTCCCCCTTAAACTCTCGGGTGCTTAATTAATTTTGAGTAGTTTGAGAGTTAGGATTTTCAAGTTCTCCTATAGACGAATAAGCTTCCGGAGACGTGCAGGAGCCAAGCTAGCTATTAGGAGTTCTTTCTGTTTGATTCCACTGTGTAATTGGATGTAATGGCAAAGTTGTTTATATTTAGAATTTGATCAACCAAGGGGGCATCTTCATATGTCGCTCTTGGCGTAATTTGTAATAATTATATTTTTCTGAACGTGGTTTACGAATTGAGATTATGTAATGAATCTGAAGTGCAATTTGAAATGGAATGAGAAACCTGTTTTAAAATTGAGTATAAATTGTTTTCATATCCATATGTTTCTGGTGTATCCATGCATCTTACATTACCCCATTTGATCACCGAAAAATAATAACTATAGATGACTGTAGCATCTATATCGGTTAGTTTTGGGCCTCCAAGTGGGGGATGTTACAAATTGGTATCGGAGCATAGGTTTATGTAAATTTAAAAGAAATTTGAACCTAAAAGATTTTCAAAACATAATCCAATGAATCAGAAAATGAGACCGGGGTTTAGGTTAGCGCTATAGTAACATACTTGCATTTGTTATATATATTTATGTATTAATAACAATAAAAAGACAGCCATGGTGAACAAAGACAATGAAGCGGGAACGGTTATTGAACTTCCTGCTCCCTTCAAACCGCCTGATCTTCCCTCTACAACGCCATATTCGGCGCCTACTATAGATCACACGGTTTTAGATCCTAGCAGTTCATCCTTACTGGCCTATAAGTCCTCAGATGCGGCGAAGACTACCACAGTCCTAGCACCTGCTCGACCAACATGGTAACGATCGTGGGCTGAAACCGTTAAGGACTTCGCGGTTAACAAAGAGGTGGATATTACAGATCTTACTTTCTACCCTCCTTCTAAGGACGGGCAAACAGTTACAGGTATCATGCCTGAATCAGTACTCACATCCGCAATAGACAAGTGGAAGCATACGTTAGTCGTGTACATTTTGGGATGAAGGCCTCTATATGCTAATTTTAAAATGTTTATTGATAAAACTTGGAAGTCTACCGGTATATACGATTTATATTATAGTCAGAACGGTTTCATATTTATCAAATTCTATAACCTGAAAGACTATGCTAAAATAATCAGATTAGGTCCTTATACCATTGGTTCCAGAATTTTGATTATTAAGAAATGGAAATCCGGCATTGAAGTCAACAGTGATTCATTCTCTACAATTCCAATCTTGTTGTGTTTTACAGATTTGAAGCTAGAATATTGGAGCAATGAGGGTATTAGTCAGATTGCCAGCGTCCTTGGATGTCCGATATGTATGGATTCCACTACGGTAATGGAGAATAGGCTAAACTATGCTTGTGTATTAATAGAAGTCGACGTTCAATTTTCTTATCCTCCTACAATTTAGTTACAGTTATATAATGGTATAATAGATGTTGTACAGGTTGACTACGAGCATAAACTTGCTCCCGGCTCAGTTTGCAAAGCATATGGCCATTCAGAAAGCAGTTGCAATAAATCAATTAGGAAAGAGTGGAGACTAAAACTCAGTACAACAGTTTCTGATTCATTACAATCGACGGCTTGCAATACAACAGATCTTGATACTTCTACAATTAAATTTACAGAGCCTGGCATTAATAAAGAAGTTGAATTGAGTACAAATGTTCCTGCATCCAATGTTACTTTACAGAACCAGTATTCGATCTTAGCTGAAACCCCCGAAGAACCATCTTGCCATGATGAAATCACCGTGCCTGCATCTTCCTGTACTCCACCACTAACACCTATCGAGCCACCTATTAAAGAGACAGAAGATAACACAGTGATCACTACAGCGACTACAAATGATTTTGTTGACAATTACGAGACTGCAGAAGCTCTAATTCATGATGTTGCTTCACATATCCAAGAGACTGGTAACAAAAATAACTTAGAACTAAATGTTTCCCCTATGGTTTCGAAGAACCCTACGTACATGAAGAAGCATGAAATTTCTGCAAATCTCAAAACTCAAAAAATTGCTCCGCCTAAAAGATCAACACAGAGCTTTTTGACGATTAAATGAATATCATGACTTGCAATATTAGAGGCATGAATACTGACGATAAAGTCAGTCAAGTATTCATGCTTCTAAATACTCACAAGCTTAGTCTTTTAAGCTTAGTTGAGACTAAATTATCTACAAGTACGATTGACATTTTGCAAATGAAGTTGCATACATGGAATATTATACATAACAACGATACTAGTAGTAAAGGTCGGATCTTGATTTTGCTCGATAAATCAGTTTGGGAATATGTTGCTATAAGCTCGTCACAACAACACATAACCTTACTGCTTAATAACAGAGGAGGATTTCAATATTACTGCACATGTGTTTATGCAAGCAATTCTTTCTCAGAGCGACAAAAACTGTGGGATTTGCTTCGTCTCAACGCCTCAACTATAAGGTCTCCATGGCTAGCTATGGGGGATTTTAATAATGCTCTCAACATAAAGGATAAAAAGGGAGGTTTTCCAATCCCCTTCTTCTATATGAATTCTTTTAAAAACTGCTTATTTAATTGTGGTTCGGTTGAATCTTATTTACAGGGTTGTAAATACACTTGGCGACGTAGGGGAATTGCAACGAACATAGACAAAGTTATAGTAAATTATGAATTTATGTCTATGTTCCCACAACTGACTATTATCGTCAACTAGTGACCACACCCCTGTCTTGATTTGTTTTAGCCCACAACACCAACGTCGTAAAAGAGATCCCTTTCGATATGTCAACAAATGGTGTTATTCACAGGGTTATGGCCATTGTATTGTTGTAGGTCTGTCTGTCAACACATGGGGATTTTGTTTTGATAAACTCATTCATAAACTAAAGGCAGTCAAGGCTGAACTGAAAAAATGGAATGGGTTGAGAGTTGGTGACAAACCTATTACTCAATTACAGGCAGAATTTGACACTATTTTTTACCAAATAGACCCCGAGAATTCTACATTATACGACACAATGTATCAGCTGGGCCAGAGGTTAACTGAGAGGACTAAAAAACATCATGAATTTCTGAGACAACAAAGTAAAGTGTTGTGGTTACAACAAGGGGACAGAAACACCAAATATTTCTACGCCAAAATGTCCATGCGTAGACACAGAAATAAAATACATGCTTTACTAGACTCTCAAGGGCAATATATCTACGACTACACTTGTATCAAAGATGCAACCATAGATTACTATCAGCAACTCTTTAATGGAGACATACCTACAAATTTCCCACATATAGATACTAGAATGAAAATTAATTCAGCGGGATAAAATTACTTATCTACTCCAATAACACTGGAAGAAGTTAAAGAGGCTATGTTCTCAATCAACGATTCCAAGAGCCCAGGTCCAGACGACTTTTCAGCCAAATTTTACAAGCTCCACTGGGATGACCTGCAAAAGGATATATATGAAGCTGTTTTAGTGGTTTTTCATTCCAAAAAGCTACCTCAGGGGATTAACCACAATTTCATTACTTTAGTTCCAAAAAAAGATAAGCCACAAATAATTTCAGATTATAGGCCTTTTGCATGTGCTAATGTTCTATATAAAGTTATATCAAAAATTATATGCAATAGAATTAAATGGTTTCTTCCTTTGTTAATTGTAGAAAATCAATCTTCTTTTATACCATGTAGAAACATTGGAGAAAATGTTCTGCTGGCTCATGAACAAGTTCGGGATTTTGCAAAATGGGGTAAATCAAGAATGTGTATTAAAATTAATTACAAAAGGCGTATGATATGGTTAATCCTGAATTCGTGTGTCATATGCTTAAGTATTTTGGGTTTCCACTGTCCATTATCCAGTTAATATATGAGTGCATTTTGACTCCTACTTTTTCAATCATGGTGGATGGTAGACCTGAAGGATTCATCACATCTAACAAGGGGTTACGACAAGGGGACCCCTTATCCCCCTATTTATTCTATATTGCCATGGAATTTTTCACACTACTCATGGAGGAGGGTGTGGTTGACAAAAAGTTAGAGCCTCTAAATAAGTTACACCCTAATATATCTCATTTATTATATGCTAATGACATCATGATTTTCCTAGCAGCTACTACATAGAACGCTACCTATATGAATCATATTTTCTCTAGAATGAAGGAAACTGTCGGCTTAAGAATTGACCAAATTAAATCACAGATCTTTTTCAGCAAAGGAGCTATGTGGAAAGCATAAATCGTTAACATTTTAAATATAGCGGAGAAGGAATTACCTGTAAAATACCTCGGGGTACCTCTATCATCATATTACATCCATGCTGGACACTGCGCTCCCCTGTTACACAAAATCAGTTCTAAATTAGAAGGATATGATAGTGATTTACTAACAATAGCAGGCCATGCAGAGCTTATACAAAGCATAATAACCTTCATTGTTATGTATTAGATACTCATTTACCATTTACCATCTTCAGTGTTAAAAAAATTGATCATCTCTGTGCAGACTTTTTCTGGAAAGGCAAACTACATAAAATATCTTGGGATATATTATGCAGGCCGAAAATGGAAGATGAAATAGGACTTCGAAAGTTCACTGACCTTAATACAACTGCCAGAACCAAACTACTCTGGAAGTTATTAACATCAAATTGCCTATGGACTAGATGGACGAGCTCCAAATATTTAACAAAATTTAATTTTTAGGTACTCCCCATCAATAACAACTTCTCAGGTACCATGAAATCCATTCTACGGCAACGTGATTTGGCAACTAAGATTATGTCTTGACTCATCGTTAATGGGGAACATACTGACTTATGGTATGATCCATGGATTAACCATAAGTCCCTTGTTGATTTAATTGGATGGAATAGGGTCTTCATAAGTAATACTGCTAACAACAAGGTTAGCTGTATACTATAAGATGGACATTTACAACCCCTGTTACTACCTGAGACTAGAGAGGTAGCTTCTAATATTATGCTAGTAACTCTATCTACTGAGCAGTCAACAGATTACTGGACTATAGCCAACCAGGAAAACTTTGTGTTTTCAAAAGTGTGGAATGTAATCCGATCACATGCGCAGCAAGATGATATATACAAGCTCATATGGTATAACAAAATTGCTTGAAAGTTTTGCTATACACAATATATGGCGTATATACACCATCTGCCTACATCCGACCGACTGATTTCATGGGGAATGATGTTAACTCTCAATGTGAATTGTGCAAAAAGCATAACGAAACTCATCAGCATCTATTTACAGACTGTGAATATGGCACTTATCTGTGGAAATCATTGCATTCCAAGCTAGAGCTTCAGCCTACCATTGAATGCTCACTGCAGCGACAGCTCTCCGCTTTGTGCCGCGGTTTTGCTAACAATTCAAGTGTCCAAGACTTAGCGTATGTGGCGGCAACTACCACCACGCATCATATATGGATAGAAAGGGTTAGGCGATGATTCAAAGGGAAAAGCTGTTTGATGGAGCAAAGATGTAAATTGATTGAAATTGATGTTCGCTGGCAGCTACGGGGAAGATTCCTCCATCGACATTTTTCTTTGACTGAGAAGCATATATTCCTGCATGGGGAACCAAACTAGATGATGTTGGATGAATATAAGGTGGCTGCTCCGAAGAAGTTTAGGGTTTTGTACACTCGTGTTTGTTATGGGCCGGGTTGGGTAGCTTTATGGATGTGGAGGTGTAGCAGATTACCCGCTTGGGTTGGTTGTTTTTAGTTTGTTTGTATATTGTTTTGTATTTGTTTCTCTTTTTGATTTTTGTATAATTTTATACTGTATTAGAGTTGTTAATAAAGGATGTCATGCTCTTTTTCCTTGCCACAATGGTAAGGTTTTTAAAGGAAGTGAATCCTGCTATTGTACGGTTCTTATTTGTTATTAATAATAGAACCTTTTCTTTCAAAAAAAATATATACGCATTCCCTTTTCTCTTAGACCGTTCTTCTTTATCTTACTAAGGCTCGTATGCAGATATATGAGAAAGGAAGATATGGAGGTAGGAAAAGGAGGAGGAAATTTAGGTGGAGGAAGCACCACAACTAATGGAAATGCTCGACCCAACACGAGGAGGAATCCGGGTGGACGGGCAAATGCTAATCCAAACATAATTGCCAATGAGGTGGTGGAACCTCGCCAGTAGATATGGGGATGATGTATCAGTTCTTCGTCAATCCGATGCAAGTTGGAGCAGTTGCAGGAGTAGCTGAGGAAAATGCTGTGAATGATGGGGGAGCAAATCCTATGGCCCCAATTGGCAATAACTAGGCCAAGCCGAGCAGGGATAACACCAATCTTGGTGCAAAGCCGTTTTTGGGAACAGAGGATGCTGTTGAAGTTGAAAACCGGTTATTGTACCGTGAAAGGATTTTCGCTGACTTTGGATTAGGTGATGAACAGAAGAGGAGACTTGCTTCTACGCAGTTGTAGGGAGCAGCACTTTATTGGTGGACTGGTATTACCTTGGGAGTTCCAGAGGAAGAGTTGACTTGGGAAAAGTTTTGAAGGAGGTTTGAAGAGAGGTTTTTGCCTGAATTTTCCAAGTCAGTATTATTGAGAAAGTTCATGGACTTATTACAAGTAGAGATGTCGGTGATTGAGTATGCTATGAAGTTTGATGAGTTGTCTAGATACGTATATGCTACCATTGACACTGTCATCAAAAGAAATGAGAAGTTTATTAGAGGGTTGAAGCCTAAGATTACTAGGACGACTATGCCAAGTACAGTTGTAGTGGAGATGGCAATCAGGAATGAAGAGATTCTCTCTACTTTGGAGAAAGAGAAGCAGGATGAAACCCAAGATTCTTAGGTTAAGAAGAGGAAATTCTTTTAAGAGGAAAGGAACTCGGAAGGGAGGAGCTGCCAAAAAGGCAAAAGCTGATCTGGTTTGCTTTAAGTGTGATAAGAAGGGACATTTTTCTCACGAGCGTCAGACTGGCAAAGCAAAGAAGGATTCTAACAGGAAAAGAGTGAAATGCTTCAACTATGATCAAATGGGGCACTATAAGAATTAGTGCCCAAAACCAGTCAGAGCAGACAAAGGAAAATTTTTTGCCTTGGAACCATCATCTTCTAGACCAACCGCTGCTAAGAAGGTAAAGACTGTGATGAAAGGTACGCTTTTGATGTATTGTATTCCAGTTAGGGTACTATTTGATACTGGTGCATCACATTCATTTATATCTCTGTGTCTGGTAGATAAGTTATGTTTAGAACCCTCATTCCTTATTACTTCCTTAAGGGTTGCGAATCTGATAGGAGGGTATGCAACTCTGGGGATGAGATGTGACCAGTTAGAACTTGATTTGTTAGGTCATAAGTTTGCATGCAGTTTGTATGTTTTTGATTCCGTAGGTTCCTGGATCATTTTGGGTATGGATTGGTTAGATAGGTATGATGCTAGGATATTTTGCTAAGATTGGGAAATATCACTAAGACACTCTAATAGTCATAACCGAATTATATACTCAGTGGAGAATTTAAATCTGAGTGTTTGTGCATTGTTGGGGGCTATGGAAGTAGAAGAAGAGTTGAATCAGGTGTTGGTAGCAAAAGAGTTTGCAGATGTTTTGAGCCAGTCACAGGAGTACCACCAAAGCGAGCCATTGAGTTTAGGATAGATCTTGTGCCAGGAGTGAAACCTGTAAGTAGACCACCTAGCAGGATGACACCTACCAGATGAAGGAATCAAAGGTGTATCTAGTGGATTTAGAAGGAAAGAATTTCATTTGACCAAGCAGTTCACCTTGAGGAGCGGCTGCAATATTCGTGAAGAAACCAGATGGGTCATTAAGGATGTGTATCGACTATCGTAAGTTGAACGAGAAGACGATCAAGAATAGGTATCCTTTGCCGAGAATTGATGATTTATTTAATCAGTTGAGCGAAGCCAGAGTATTTTCCCAATTGGATTTGGCGATAGGTTCCCATCAGCTAAGAGTGGCAGAAGGCAGTATTCCATTGACGGTGTTTCAGACTAGGTATGGTTCGTACGAGTGGTTAGTGATGCCATTATGGTTAACGAATGCGCCAGCTTTCTTCGTGGCTTCAATGAATTGAGTTTTCTAAGAGCACTTGAATAGGTTCGTAATGGTATTCATAGATGACATTTTAATATACTCTAAGGATGAAAGAGAGCATGAAGTTCATCTTAGGGTGGTGCTTAAGATGCTGAGGCAGCATCAACTGAAAGCGAAGTTTTCAAAGTGTCATTTCTGGAAGAAAGAAGTTAAGTTTCTTGATCATGTAGTTTCAGAGAAGGGTTTGTTAGTTGATCCAAATAAGATCGAAGCTGTTAACAACTAGAAGAGATCAAAGACGGTGACTGAGATCAGAAGTTTTCTTGGGATTGCTGGTTACTACCGGAGGTTTATTAAGGATTTCTCGTGAATAGCAGCACCTTTGACTAAGAAGACCAGGAAGGACGTGAAGTTTATCTGGTATGACAAATGTGAGGAAGCATTCCTTAAGTTAAAGCACTTATTGACCAACGCGCCTGTGTTAGTAGTTCCAGATGGGAATTAAGGATTAGTGGTGTATATAAATGCATGTGGAACCCGATTGGGAGCCGTATTGATGTAGAAAGGTAAAGTTATTGCCTACGCATCACGACAGCTTAGACCGCATGAAGTGAGATATCCTACTCATGATCTAGAGTTGGCTACGGTGATCTTCGCATTGAAAGTATGGAGACATTATCTCTTAGAGGAGATATTTGAGTTATACACAGATCATAAGTCCTTAAGGTACTTATTCTCTCAGAAGGAGTTGAATATGAGACAGCAGAGGTAGCTGGATTTTTTAGCAGCTTATGACTTTGGTATAGAGTATACACCTGGAAAAGGAAATAAAGTAGCGGATGCTCTTAGCAGAAAACATCAGAATGTGGTGTTAGCTATGTTAGCAGAATGGGAGGACCTAGAGGCTTTGACTACTTGTAGTGTGTAGTTAAGATCGACTTCTAGTTTTAGTCAAAGCACTGCCATGTTATCCTACTTGGAAGTTCGACCGAGATTGATCGAAAGGATTGCATCTTAGCAGAAGGATGACCCAGTGTTAGCTGAGAAGATTAGAAAGCTAGAGGCCAGAACCGAGATTGATGACCTAAAGGATTTTAGTCTTGACCAGAGAGGGTGGTTGAGAAAAAAGGGACGATTGTATGTCCCGGATGTAGAAAACCTAAGAAAGGAGGTCCTTAGAGAATGTCATCGATCAAAATTTACGATTCATCCTGGGGAGACCAAGATGTATCAGAATATAAGAGGAGTTTTTGTTGGGAAGGTATGAAGAGGGATGTTGACTTGTGGGTAAAGCAGTGTGTGAACTGTCAACAAGTAAAGGTCGAACATCAGAAGCCGATTGGGTTGGTTCAACGTTTGGAGATACCAGTTTGGAAATGGGGTTCGATATCCAATGATTTTATAGATGGGTTGCCAACGTCGAATCGAGGAAATGAAAGTATATGGGTTATAGTGGACAGGTTGACCAAGAGGGCCAATTTCATTCCAGTTATGTGAACGAGGACGGCACCTGTTTTGGCAAAATTGTTTATGAAGAACATGGTTAGACTATATGGGATTCCTAGTAGTATAGTCAGTAACCGAGATACTTTGTTTACTAGAGAGTTTTGGAAGAGTCTACGGGATGTGTTAAATACCAAGCTCAAGATGAGTACTACTTATCACCCTTAGACATATGGGCAAACAGAGAGAGTCAAAAAGGTACTCGAGGATTTGTTGAGAGCTTGTGTGCTAGATTTTGGTGGATTATAGAAGATCACCTACACTTAGTTGAGTATTCTTATACTAATAGTTATCAGACTAGTATAGGAATGACACCTTTCAAAGCTTTATATGGAAGGCCATGTAAGTCACCAGCATGCTGGTTGGAAACCGAAGACAGATTAGTCTTTAGGTCCAGATCTGGTAAGAGAGGCAATAGAGAAGATTGAGCTGATCCGAGGTAGGATGAAGAAAGCTCAGTTTAGACAAAAGAGTTATGTATATAAGAGGTGTAAGGATCTAGAGTTCTCAGTTGGAGATAGGGTTTTCATTAAAGTATCGCCGATGAAGGGTGTGGTACGATTCGGAAAGTCAGAAAAACTAGCACCAACATATGTTGGACCATTCCCAGTTATAGAGAGGATCGAAAAGCTCCATACAGAGTAGAGTTGTCGAGCAGTATAGCAGGTGTCCGTGATGTATTTTATGTGTCTCATCTTCGTAAGTATATGCATGATCCAGAGACTACTATCCCTCCGACTTCATTGGAAGACTTAATAGTAGAACCAGATTTTACTTTTTTTAGGCAACCAGTTCGGGGTGTAGCGAGAGATGAGAAGAGGTTAAGAAACAAGACAGTCAAGTTGGTGAAATTTCAATGGAGCGACAACGAGAAGGACTGTACTTGGAAGACAGAAGACATGATTAGAGTGCTTATCCTGATCTATTATAATAGTATGTTCTATATTTGTTATATATATAGATTGTTCGCTAGTCAGGTAGGCTAGTATGGTAGTTAGGAGATGTTAAAGATGATTGCTATGCTTAGTATTTAGTCCTTGCTGAATTTCGAGGATGAAATTCTTTAAGGAGGGGAGTCTGTAACACCTCTAATTTTAAATAACATTATTCAGGAGATTTGATTAGATAAATTAAATAGAATAACGTAGAGGTTAGAGTGATAAGGGAATTAAGATTTGGAAACTAATTTGGGTCATGCCTTAACTAATGAAATTATAAGTGTGATTTATAAATTTGAAATTTAAGAGAATAAGCCAAGGGAAAAATGGGAATATCCGTATACCATAAACCCTAAACCCCTTACCTCATTCTCATTCTCATTCATATTTTCATAAACTAAAAACATAAACAAAGAGAGTTGAAGGCCTGCCATAACCCTAAGAAGAAGCGGAGCAAAAAATCCATTTAGAGGCTAAGATTAAAGCTAGAACAAATCTCAAATTGCTTATCCAAACAAGATGAATAATGATCTAAACCATCTCATATAAGTCATGTTGAATGATTTAGTTTGGGTTGAGGTTTTAAACTGTATGATTGGATGAATGATGATATGTTTTGATAGATTAAATGGATATATATGCTTGTTGATGATTTATATGATATAATATGTATTTTATGATATGTTTAGACAAGAAAACCTATCATATGACATCCAAAGGAGTTACGTTTTTGATACATGGTCAAAAATATTATTTTAAAAGTAGGTTTCAAGTTTCTAAGTAATTATGGATTTATTATGAATTTTCTATGAGAGAAACTAGCTAATTTCGCAATCAAATAATTTTTTTAGGTCCAAAATTTATATATGTTAGAAAACATATTTAATGTGAATTATTGTGATTTTTGGGAAGTTTCCTAAGTGCTTTACTAAGGTAAATAGATTAATTAAGCTAGAGGGGCTTAATTGTTTTTTAAGATTTTAGGCTATTTTGTTAAGTATAAAAATGTTTCAAATATTTTAAATTAATGTGTGCAGCAGTTTTTCAGAAAAATATATGATAAAGATTTCATAGCCAATGAAATTTTGACAAACATTGATGGTTAGTGAAAAATGACTTACTTTAAAGGCAAAAAGAAAGTTCTTAATTTAATTACGGCTTCGTCACTTACCATGTTTGCTTCCGTCACCATACAACCTTTTCAACAGTGTTGAAACCTATACATATGATAACAAGAGTGTTGGTATGTAGTGCACTGAGTTTGGATGGAAGGGATTTGGGTGGCGAAGGCATGCATTCGAAAGGGGTGAAGTTGTCTTTCAACACTTTCAATCCTATAGACCTCCTTTGTTTAAAGTATGCTTACGAAAGGGTAGGGTTTCGAATCAATACCCTTCCGCAACCATTGAAGCTGCTTTTCTTCCAACTTATACTTGCAAAAGGGTGGGTGCTACTCCCATACCTTTCGACATAATTGAAGTCATTGAAACACTTTTTACTTGAACCAAATACTTTCGGAAGGCATGTTTTCAAGTGTTTCGAAAGGTATGTTTTTAAGTATTTCGGAAGGTATGTTTTTAAGTGTTTCGAAAGGAATGTTTCCAAGTGTTCTAAAGATATATTTCATGGTTTCGGAAGAGGATGTATAAAATTTTAAGCAATGAATTCGAAGGGTCCTGCCGCTAGAGTAGAGTGGCGAAAGGGGCATAGCCGCTTGCTTCTAACCTATTAGTTAAATGGAAAGGGACGGAGGGCTTGGTTTCTCTATAATGTCGAAAGGGAGAGTGACGGAGGGTAACTCATGATGCCACGATGATCCAAAGGATATAGTCGAAAGCCTTAGTTTTCAAATTAGAGAACCGATCTCATTTTTAAAGAAATCCCATGGCAATGTAAATGAGTTTTGAAATGGCAATGGTATTTAATTTTGAAATTTTAGAGAAAGCTTTCCTTTCTAAAGATAGTGGGTTAAGGGTATTAACCCTATTTCATTAGAAAAACAATTATAAGGAATTTAACCATGGATGTTTATATTGTTGTGTTATTTGATCAGTTATTATGAATGCAAGTCTAACTATATTCACTTCATTTATAACCCATAACTGCATCTTGGGGTGTTAAGGGCACAATAACAGGCTAGGTTGACCCAGTAGTGAATATACGTTGAATTTAACTCCCGTGTGAGTAGAATTGCATTCAGGAGGTCAGACAAACCAGAATATAGGATGCCCAAGACTGATCAAAGAATTATTGGTTTAGACAGGTTCTTAGTAAGCCCATAAAAACTATGTTATGGAAATTGTTATTGGCAGGGGCCAATAGGTTCTTAGTGATCCCATGAAAACTATGTTCAGAACATGTTATTGATAGAGATCAATAGGTTCATAGTCAGCCCATGAAAACTTTGACATGAGATATGTTAGTGGAGAATCCAATAGGTTCATAGTGACCCCATGAAAACTATGATTGGATGAGGTTATTGGTAGACACCACTAGGTTCTTAATGATCCCATAAAAACTATGAAACCGAACAGATAGTCCGTAAGCTTGGAACAAGTTATTAGTTAGCCCATGAAAACTAATAGGTTAATAGTGACCCTAGAAACTATAACATGAGACAGATAGTTAGGTGAATGGGAATGGGAAATCTAGAGCGTATTGCATGCTTGCATATCATCATGATAAAATTCATTATGTTATTTCTTAATCATTGTGGATGTAGGTGCACAGTATATGGTTATTATAAATTGGGTTAAGATACTAGTGAGGGGAAAACCCGTTACACTAAGCGGCATGGTCTCACTAGATGTCTATATGGTTCGAGATGTTTGGTTATTATTCACACTAGTATTTTTGTCTGACTCGAAGTTTATATTTTCCCCTTAAATTCTCAGGTGCTCTATTGATTTTGAGTAGTTTGAGAGTTAAGCTTTTCATGTTCTCCTTTAGATGAATAAGCTTCGAGAGACGTGCAGGAGGCATCTTTGTTTGATTCCGCTGTGTATTTGGATGTAATGGAAAAGTTGTTTAGTGCTTATATATATATATATACACACACACTCTGATCAACCAAGGGGACATCTTCATATGTCGCTCTTGGCGTAATTTGTAATAATTATATTTCTCTGAACGTGGTTTACAAATTAGGATTATGTAATGAATCTGAAATGCGATTCGAAATGGAATGAGAAATCTGTTTTAAAATTGAGTTTAAAATTTTCATATCCATATGTTTCTGGTATATCAATGTATTTAACATTACCACATTTGGTCACCGAAAAATAATAATTAGATGACTACAGCATCTGTAGTGGTTAGTTTTGGGCCTCCAAATGGGGGAATTACAGGAACAATGATAAGTAGTAAGTCGATCCTATCGCTCTCCAGTGAAACGACATTACTTCCTTTACTCCGGTTCTATGTCCCTAAACATAAAGCGATGTCATGGCCTTTCTAGGCCGATCATGGTCTCTCTAGACCCTTGCTGGACCTTACTCACTCTCCGACGAGAAGGGCACAACAATAAGCAGGCCAATCCTATCGCTCTCCGATGAAGCGGCCTACTTCTTGGTTCCCCAGTTCCGTCTCTCCGATCGGAACATAACACGATCTGTGAGGTATTATTCTTTGACCTCGATCCCCTTGTCAAGGACTTAATCCATGTATGAGTCCATCTTATCGTTGTCTAGTGAAGAGACTCGCACCTTGCGGTTATTGCCCCGTCTCTTCGGTCGGGACAACTGCGTCATGTTTCATTTATTACTTTTAAATGCAGATTTGAGCATTCCAAAATTCGTTCATTAAATTATTAAATTTAAGTTCTTGCAACCAAAAATCTAGAAAACCAAAAACAGGAAAAACCAAATACTGCCTCTCTAGGTATGACAGTTTGTCGTCATCTCAGAGCATGCCTAAGGACCAACCTCGACCCCGTACATGTATAAGTGACTTAGTCATTTTAATGTGGATTTTATTATTTATTTAATTCATGCCATCCCAATCAAGAGTTGACGATCTGTGACCTCGATCCAAGGCCATTTCCATTTGATGCAGATGGTGGCTGCTCATGTTCCACCGCCACACTTTGAGTCCTTATACATTGTAGTAGCCTGCCATCCGTGACGTGTTCCTCAAACATCTCCTTTAAGTGCCTGCAATCGTTGGTAGTGTGCCCATCCAGCCCATAGAATAGGCGGTATTTTCCTGATGCCCGCTCACGCTCAGTGGGCTCTCCCCTTGTCAGCCTTCGGTATGGAAGATGTCCTCAAGTATCTAAATAAATCCTTTCAGAAGTCTCGATCTAATCGGTATAAGAATAGAATTTCGGTTCTCTCCTTTGCTGCTTCAATTTGTCGATGCTATCATCTGCTTTCTACTTTCCATTGTCTTTGCCTGAACCTTCCCCAAATGGTCCTCCGTGCCTAACAGCATTTACCTCTTCTCTACCTGCCTTATCATCCTCCTGCCATAAGAACCTCTCAGCTTCATGGAAAATTTATTTGAGATCCATAGGTGGATCCCGCTCCAATGAAATCTTAAAGTCTGTGTCATCCGCAATCCTAGATGTCGTCACTATTAAGACCATCCATGGATCCGGCCGATCCACCAAAGTAACTACAGCATTAAATCATGTCAAGAAACTTCTCAAGGACTCTCCTACCCTTTGCTTTAGTGTTGCCAATGATATTACGCTCTTGGGTCTAGTGATGTGGACCCGAAATTGCCTCATGAATTTATCAACCAACTCCGTCCAAGTACCGATAGAACCGTTCTCCAATTGCCGAAACCACACTGAAGCTATATCCGACAATTATAAGGGAAAACATCACACCAGAACTTCCTCTAATGCCCTCAGCACCTCCATATGCCTCATGTACCTAATTAGATGGACAATAGGGTCTGATTTTCCATCATATGGCCCCAACATCGGTAACTTAAACTCCAATGGATTCCTAGCATGCCTAATGTTGGGAGTGAATGGACTCCTATTCACATTTTTCAGATCCCTGTTCACGAATCCTCCTCCCATAGCTCGTCTGATCATCTCCGCAAATCTGTCACTACGATCCAAAGGTATCCTCCAATCATCATTTCCATCCTGCCCCCCGTCTCTACGAGAGAATCACGGAACATGCTCCTCTAGATGAGCATTCGCATTCTGATCCGCACCCAAACCACGTAGCATCGACCACTGGCCTACCATGAACCGATCCAACCTGACCTAGAGGCTTGCCCCTTGCGATAGGCGATCAATGCTGATACCTATGGGGGGATCGGTGTCGATCCCTCCTTGTTGGCTGGGGACTGCCCCAACTGCTCTGTTCCATTCTCCTTCCTATTAGCTCTGGCTCTGTGCTCTTAGTTTTGATTTTCTATAGCTCATGCTGTTCTGATTCCTTGATCCAGATTGCCAATAGCTCTTGCTCTAGCTTGTCCAATTTGCCTGAAAGAATTTTGTATCATCTCCTCTTGTCTCCTCATCATTCGCAACTGCAATGCCTCCATTATAGTCTCCATCTTGTTCCTAGTGATGTAGATGGAGGGTTGATTAGTTCCAGATCGAGATGATGCCTCATGACTTCCTCCATGGTGACTCCTATCCGCAGGTGCTTTCCTATAGACATGACTTCCTCCATGGTGACTCCTATCCGCAGGTGCTTTCCTATAGATCGCCTGACCATTGATCCAAATCCAAGCTCCAAATTATTTCTAAATATGCGGATGCAAGTAACCTTGCTCCAATACCAAAACGTTTGCACCAAAATTGATCATAACACTCAACTAATATGATAACACCGCAGATTCAATATCCAAATTCAAATAGAATGAAGCAGAGAACAAAATATGAAGAAAGAAAATTAAAACGGTAAGAAAATGAACACAAGAGAATTTATAGTGGTTCGACTGGCTCCGGCCTACATCCACTCCAAAAGTTTTTCCTTTTATTTATACTGTTGATTACAGTTACAATCCATGAAATTCAAGAATAAAAATGGCAAAGTCGGCCAAGAGAGAAGAAGGAAAGTGCCAGAAAGAAGATCCCTTTCCTTAAGCTAATGATCCGGTATTTATAAGAGAAGACAGACAAGTATCCAACTGAAAATTTGCATGCAAAAGACCAAGACCAAGACGGACCTGCTCGCCAAAAATGGTGCCCATTTGGGCCTCCTAGAGGGATAGCCCCAGTCCCTATAGAGGGATCGGCACCGATTCCCTAAGATGGTGGATAGGGGGTCGGCGATCACCTACGTGGGTCCCTTTCAGTCCCCTCTCTGTGTTTCAATAGTTGTTTGCTTGGTTCGCCTGGTATTTGTTGAGTTATTAAGCGATCATGGTTGAGCTGAACTGCCAATCTGAGTGATCCATAGCACAGTGATCCAATCTGATCTGTTCCTAACAATATTGATCCGATCTGATCTCCTGCCTAGGGGAAATGCAAATCCATACTTAGATACTTCTTGGATACTACTTGGTTGAATCCACTTGACTATCATCCATAGCCTTAGTTATAACTGATCTCTTAACCTGATAATCATCTCCTCGGGCTTCCTGCCTTGATGATCGCAAATCCATTTAGCCAACTTCATGTTACCACGGCCTTGCCAAAAAGCGGGATAACAGCAGATGAGTGCAAAAATGTGTCGGGTCAAGGCATGAGCTACTAAACTGCAATGATTTTGGGTCAGAGGTTGAGTTAGGTGAGGCAACTATAGATGTCTGATGTATACGAATGTTGAAAGAGTTGCTGGTGCACTTCAGGTGGGATGCTAATGCAAGAGCAATGGTTAATGAAGTACAGACCGGGTTGCTATGAAAGAGAATGGGCATAATTTCGCTGCATTGAGAATATGTGAGGAGACTTAAGACTGAGCAAGATTAGACAAGTTGCAGCACAACAATGATCATGCTATGGTTGGAAGAAGTGTGGGTTCAGATTCCCAAATTTAGGTAGACATAACTAAGGAAGGTAAGGGAAGGCCTTCAATCCTCTCACGAACTGAATTCAACCTAGAGTTTACTCATTTTGTCTTGTAACTTGAAAAGCGAGGAGTGAGGCATGAAGCAACAAAATTTGCGTAGTGTCCGGGCAACCATGAATTATTTGCAAAACAATAGGAACAAGCCAAACAGTAGAATCAAGTTAACTAAGTTTTTTTTAAATAACAATTTTAACTAATAAAGCTTGATGTTGGATTTTCATAGCTATTGATAGTCATTGGTAATGTAGTATCATTACGAAACTAAGTTTCTTTTTATTTTTCAGATTTGCTGCACTTTGAACCCTTCATTTCAGATACGCTGCCATGGGCAAGGTACAATCTTAATCCAACTACTCAAGATCTCATCATTTCAACAGGTTTCTTTTCATTTCTACATCAACTAAGTTTATAATAATAATAATAATACTAATAATAATAATAAATTTTAAAATATCAACTAAATTAACTTAGTCTTATAAAATTAACTAAATTTGTATATTATAATAATAAATTAACTAATTTTATAAAATTTAACTACGTTAATTAAGTTTTATAAAAATTAAATAAGTTTATAAAAATTAACTAAGTTTATAATGATAATATATAATAAATTAACTAAGTTTCATAATAATTAACTAAGTTTAGAACAGCAACAAAAATAACAATAATAAATAATAATTTAATTATAAGTTTTCTAAAAATTAACTAAATTTATATTAATAATAATACCACAACTAATAATAATAAACTATAAAAATTAACCAAGTTATCTAAGTTTTGTAAAATGTAACTAATTTTATATATTAATAATTTAATAAATTATAAAATTTTATATATTAACTAAGTCTTATAAAAGGCAACTAAATTTATATAATAATAATAATAAATTAACTAAGTTCACAAAAATTAACTTTGTTGACTAAGTTTTATAAAAATTAACTAAATTTATAATAATAATAAATTAACTAATTATGAAAATTAATGAAGTTTATAATAAATATAATAAAGTAATAAATTATAAAATATTAATCAAGTTTACTAAGTTTTATAAAATATAACTAAGTTTATACTATAGTAATAATAATAATAACAAATTAACTGAGTATAAAAATTAACTAAGTTTGAAATAATATACAAATAACAACAGCAACAAGGGTCATAGTAGTAGTAATAACAATAAACAAACTAAGTTTATAAATATTAACCAAGTTTCATAATAATTAACTAAGTTTAGAACAATAATAATGATGATAACAACAATAATAATAAATAATAAATTAACTATAAGTTGTATAACAATTATCTAAGTTTATAATATAATAATAATTATTATTAAATTATAAAATATTTAAAACATTATCGAAATTATATTAATAATAATAAATTATAAAATATTAACCAAGTTATCTAAATTTTATAAAAAGAAACTAAATTTATATAATGATAATAATAATAATAATAAATTAACTAAGTTCGTAAAAATTAACTTCGTTGACTAAGTTTTATAAAAATTAACTAAATTTATAATAATAATAATAATAATAAATTAACTAATTTATGAAAATAAACTAAGTTTGTAATAATTAAAATAAAGTAATAAATTATAAAATATTAATCAAGTTTACTTCATTTTATAAAAAATAACTAAGTTTATATAATAATAATAGATAAGTTTATAAAAATTAACAAAGTTTAAAATAATAATACTAACAACAACAGCAAGAGTCATATTAGTAATAATAACAATAAACAAACTAAGTTTCATAATAATTAACTAAGTTTAGAACAACGACGACGACAACAACAACAATAATAATTAACAAATTAACTAAGTTAAGAGTCATTTTTATTTTATTTTTTTATTTTTATTTTCTTTGCTCTCTTTCTTTTTTGCTTTGAATTTGTACTCTTTTATTGTGTTGCAATAAAACTGGTAGGGGTCCAATCAACCTCGCTGGCTTTGCCAAAAAAAAAGTATTATGAAAATTAACTAAGTTTATATAGTAATAGTAATCAAAATAAATTAACTAAGATTATAATAATTAACTTCGTCAATTATGTTTTGTAAGAATTATCTAAATTTATTAAAATTAACTAAGTTTATAATAATAATAATAATTTAACCAATGTTTACGATAAATCGCTAAGTTGGTAATAATAATAATTTAACTAATGTTTATGAAAATTAACTAAGTTTACAATAATAATACCACTAATAATAATAACAACAAAAATCATAATAGCAATATTAACAACCAACAAACTAAGTTAATAATAGTAGTAGTACCACCACCACCACCACCACCAATGCTAATAAATTATAAAATTAACTAAGTTTCATAAAACATAACCAAGTTTAGAATAACAACAACAACAACAACAACAATGATAAAGTATTAACCAATTTAACAATGTTCTATAAAATATAACTAAATTTATATAATAATAATAATAAATTAACTAAGCTTATAAAAGTTAACTTCATTAATTAAGTTTAACAAGAATTAAAAAAGTTTATACAATAAATTAAGTTTATAGTAATAATAAATTAACTAAGTTTAAAAAATTAACTAAGTTTATAATGATAACAACAACAATAATAATTATATAGTATTCAACATCTTTACATCTAATTGATTTTATAAATTTCTAAATTTTATAAAAAATAACTAAGCTTACAGACGTAGATCGGCAAATTTTATAAAAATTACTAGGTCTTGTAAAAAATAACTAAGCTTACATAATAATAATAATTAACTAAGTTTATAAAAATTAATTAACTTTATAATAATAATAATAATAAACTAAGTTTATAAAAATTAATTAAGTTTATAACAATAATACTAACAACGACGACGACGACGATAATAGCAGCAATAAACAAAGTCAATAATATAAATAATAATGCCTTAAGTCTTGTCCTGGTAGATGATAATGCGCACGATCATTCTAATTTATTGTTTTTACTAGAAAACTAGCTCTTGTTTAGAATTTTTTCCTTTACCTACAAAATTAATGTTAGTTAAAAATTAGTATAAATACATAAATATATGTGCTCATATGCTTGTTTGAGTTAAGTGTAGGTATTTGATGGCTCTTGACTTGCTTTTAGTTCTTTTCATGCTCATATTTTTGGAAATGTTAGTGAACCCGTTAATATTGCTAAAATGTATGTTTTAATGGTTAACATGGGTGTATGCTATATGACATACACACTTCATAAGATATATTTAAGTAAATATTTGGATAGTTTACCCGTGCGGGTGTTTGTGATTGATATATTGTGATTTCGATTCGATCGTGAATATCTATTTCTTATGTTTGAGATTTTTCCTGGTACTAGCTGCGCAAAGGAGACTGGCATTAAATTTCAAGAATTTAGGCACTTAGAATATTTTTAATAAGAAATATTTAGCAAAATGTTTTTTCTAATGTAGGTAGTTCGTTGTTTTCAATTTTATTCATATTTATATTCACTTCTAATGGAGATATTCATTTCATTTGCATGTGAGAGAAAGATAGATTTCGGATATTTCTTGTTTTTAATGCAAACAACTAGCTACTTGTTTTGATGCACATATATAATAGAATATTATGTAGTTAAAACTGTGGGATCTTATATGTATGAATGTTTGATTTGGTTTAGTACAATGTTTTATATCTTTATGTTTAATATTTCTATGATTTTTCAATATCTAAATGGATTTATGTTTTAGAAAAATTCTTAATGCAGCCTTTTGATATTTATTGACTATCGTGATTTATAAGGATACATCAGATTTTAAAAATGCAAAAATTAAACCATAACACTTAAAAAACTTTGAAGAAAGCATACAAGTAAAGCCTTATTGAAAGTAAAAAAATTATAGCGTTTTTTTTGTGTTATGAATAAATCGGTATCTATTATAACTTGTCGATATACGGCGTTTATTAAACCGCTATAAAATACTTACAATAGCGGAAAAAAAGCGCTATAAAAAATTATTTTTATAGCGGTGTTTCTATGCTAGAAATAAGCCATTGTTTTTTATAACTTTTCGATATACATCATTTGATAAACCGCTATAAAATACTTATAGTAGCAGGAAAACAGCGCTATAAAAGATGAGTATTCATAGTGGTTTTGTTCTACAAATAAGCCATTGTTTTTTATAACATGTCGATATACAACATTTACTGAACCGCTATAGTTATGATTTAAGCGATTTTCTCCCGCTATTAATGACTATTTTGGTTGTAGTGAGGAGAGAAAAGGGTCTAGAAGGAGTCATATCCAAAGGATAGATCGGTATATCTCTTGCATCAAAATTTAATAATGTTGTTTTTATAATTAGTGCATTAAAAGATGTATAATATATTATGTATTAGATTTGTGTAATATTTAATCATTGAGATAAAAAAAATTATGTGTGTCCGTGTGTGCGTGTTGATGTTTAAATGTAGATGTGAGGTTCCCCTTTTTATTTATTATTTTAGATTTTTTAAATTTTGTTTACCCATGGTCCAATGCTTTTAATATCTGAAATTAGTTGTAAGCGTATTTTGACATCGTTTTTAATTGATTTTTATATGTTAAAAATAGTGGATTGTCACATTTGGTATTAGAGCCAGGTCTAGCGATTCCCTGAGCATTGAGTAGGTTTGATTATTAGATTATAATGATTCAAATCTTAGGCTGGGTTAGAATATAAGATGAGAGAAAGTTGACAATTGTATCTGCCATGTGTATGAGTTATTTGTTTAACCACTCTAACCTCACCCTAAAATGATGTCTATATATATTGATCTTTGTGTAAAATGTAAATAAAGTACGAGTGGGGTAGGATGAACACTTATAAGAGATGTTAAGTGTTGGTTATAACCCGAGTTATACACACCTGATGTAAATTGATTGAAACCTGACCTTAGTAAGATGGGGTGCCTTTATTTTTTCGTGAATAATATTTATTTGGAGAATTTATGAATTATTGATTCCTAATTTTAAAAAGATATTTTATTAAAAAGGAAAAAAATGCCTATTTTGACATAAAGTGTTTCGTTAAAATTTTTGTTGAAAAATAAAGGATTTAATTTGGTAAAATAAAATATTTTAATGAATATATTTTCATAAGAAAGGGTAAGTATTGTAAAAATATTTTATTTTAAAGTACTTTTAGTGAAAAGGTGTTTGAATTCATGATTGGAAGTTGAATTTAACCTTTGAAGAAACATTTTGGCATGGGAAAATTTGGTTGTTTTTAAAATATCTTTTGGAATGCATTTTTACAATGGTGTTATGGTTTGGAACTCTTTGAAAATAAAGGAAGATTTTATCTATATTAAGAGGAATTTTTGTTGAAAAGTGTTCTAACTGAAAATACTTTATGAAATGATGTTTTGGTTGAAAATATTTTATTTTGATAGAAATATTAAAATGTGAACATCTTAGCTAATTTTTTTTAATATGGGAACATCTTTTGAAGAAAAAGTATATGTTGAAAAGTGTTTTTACCAAAACTGGGCATAACACTCTTCAGAAATTGGGCACAACACTCTTCGGATGTGTTTGAAGAGATAAAATGAAGAAATTAAATGTAAAATGAGGTAGATCTAACAAAAACACCAATCAACTAATAAAAAAATGCAGAAGAACATAAGTTTTAGAGTGGTCCGGCGTATGGCCTACGTCCACTATGGAATGGCAGACTTTTATTGATTTTTGCTTGCTGGTTACAATGAGTTACAACAGTATAATCCAAGTACAATAGCAATTCCGGCAGAGTCTCGACGTAGAAGAGCCAAAAATTCCATTTTCTATAGGTCCAGGGCACTATTTATAGGCGTAGGCAGCAAATATCTTGCCCAGATCTCGGAAGACTTCGTCTCTCACGTGGGTGGGCCCACGAGAGCGAGTTCAGGTGATTTCAGCTCGATCTGGGAGCGATACGAATTGGGTTCGTATCGATCAAGAATTGGTCCTTTCGGGTTGAAATTTATCAGGTACATTCTTGAGATTGTAGGCAAGCTCTTATGAAAATTCGGTAGCATTTGGACTTGTTGGTCTCGAGTTATGATCGATGCAAGTTTGGACTTGTTGAAGGCTGTCGAATTCGTGTCGCTCTCATTCGCATCGCTTCTATTCGTATCGCTTATAGGCAGGTGATGTCCGATGATGCGGCGCTAACTTTTAGGATCGATCCACTTTTCATGCCGAGCGACCGAGTCTTTCCTTCTTCACATGTCTCCTTCGTATCGCTCTCATTCATCTTCTTCGTATCCATGCCGTTCGTATCCATTGTTATGGTTTCATTCGTATCACTTTTAAACTTGTCCCATTCGTATCGCTTCCTTCAATTCTCATTCGCATCGGTATTCCCAAGCGCTGCTTCGCATCGATCAACAAGGATGTCGTTCGTATCGATCCATCGCGTATCATTCACATTGATCCCTGGCCGATTGATACGAATAGCATGTATAGGTGGATCGATACGAATAAGTTAGTGGACGATGGATGCGAAGCAGGGTGAATATGGACCGATACGAAGTGAGGCATGTTTGATGGATTCGAACTAATGAATGTTTGATGGATCCGAACGATACTTCCTTTCATGGATACGAACCGCTACTTACCTCGATGGTTACGAATTAGTGTTGCCACGATGGATACAAATAGTGCTAGTTTTTCCCGATGGATTCGAATGAAACTGATACAAAGGAGTTGGAATGATGGGTACGAATGAGACCATTGCTTGATTTGCATCGATCATATCTTGAGCATACGAACTCCGATTGACTTGAAATTTGGAAGATTGGCTTTAATAGCTTTGATTGTCATGTCATGTTAATTGTAGCTCGATCCAGACTTGGACAAAATTTTCCAGCATCCATAGTGGACCTACGTATAAATGGTTTTCGGAACTAATTATCTTCAGTTTTTAGTCAATTCTTTGGTATCATGGCCTTGCCAAAAAGGCAGGGTAACACTTGCCCCCCAAAACATGCCTTGCGATAGGAAGGTGTGTTTTGTAGTTTGATAAGCTGGATGTTCGTATCCTATTAATGACCTGTAAAGAGATTGATAATCTTACATGACTGTGAATAGTGATCGTTCGCGATCGTATGCCGTTCAGGGCGGTATGTGACCGTTCGCGGTCAGGGTGCCATTCGAGGCGAATTGTGACTGTTAGTGGTCGGGTGCCGTTCGAGGAAAATTGTGACTGTTCGAGGTCGGGTGTCGTTCGAGGCGAATTGTTTATGCCCGGGGGCGCCTTAGTATCCTTAATGTCAGATTTCACGTTCGAATGAGTTTCTGAATCATTTGTTATGGCGGTTCATTGCCATCTCATAGCATGCCTGAGGACCGTTCATGATCCCGTGCATGTGTAAATGACTCGACCGTTATAAATACCAGATTTACATTCAAACGAATCTTATAACAAAAATGTCCAACTAAATTAAGTCTAGATGTACAAAAGAGAAAACAAAAGCAAAACAGAAACGTCAAAGCACAAACACCTCCACTGTTGCGGTTCATAGTCGTCTCAGAGCATGCCTGAGGACCATTCGTGATCCCGTACATGTTTAAGCAAATTAACCGTGTTAGTGTGGAGTTTGCCACTTATTCATCTTTATTCAAATCAGTTGATAACAAGCTGATGCCTCGATCCGGAGCCGTCCTCATTTGATGCAGATGGTGGTCGCCCTTGCTCCACCGTCGCTGCTCGCCTCCTCACGTACTGTAATAGCATGTCATTCCGGATATGTCCTTCAATCTCATCCCTTAAGTGTCTGCAATCATTCGTATCATGGCCGCTTAGCTCGTGAAATAAGCAGTACTTGTCTGATTTCCTCTCATTGCTGGTCGGATCCCTTCTCATTGGCCTTCGGTAGGGAACCTGCCCCCTAGTGTCTTGGTAGATTCGTTCCAAAGTCTCATTCAGCTCTGAATAAGAGGTGAATCTTGGCACCTTTCGCGGCCGTTTTGGCTCATCACAACTATCTTCTGCTTTCCGTTTCCCTTTATCCTTGCCTGAATCCTTTCCGGGCGGATCTCCTCTTTTAACTGCATAAACTTCAACTCCCTCTCCTTCCTCTCTCTCAGCATTTGCATCCTCTTGTCACACCTTTCTGCCTCATGGTAAAACTCTCCTAGATCCATGGGTGGATCCCTTGTCAATGAGTTCTTGAGAATTCTGTGCCATCATCTATGCCAGATACAGCTGCCATCAAAACCATGGATGGATCTGGGTGATCCATCGATGCTGCTGCTGCGTTAAATCGCATCAAAAAATTCCTTAGAGACTCCCCTACTTTCTATTTCAGCGTTGTCAAACTCATCACATTCTTGGGCCTTGATATATGAACTCTGAACTGCCTCATGAACTTTTCAATCAACTCGGTCCACGTTCCAATCGAACCGCTCTCCAGTTGCCTGAACCACAGTGCTGCTATGTCCGTCAGATACAAGAGGAACACCGGGTGACCTCCTCCGATGCCCTCAGTACCTCCATGTGCCTCATATACCTCGTTAGATGAACTGCATGATCCGTCCTTCCATCATACGTCTCCAGTGTTGGTAGCTTGAATTTTGGTGGATTCCTAGCCTGCCTAATTGCGGGAGCGAAGGGGCTCCTATTCACATCTTCCAGATCCCTATTCACTAATCCACCTCTTATGGCTCGTCTGACCATCTCCGACAATCTGTCATTGTCTCCAAGTGGTAGTCCTTGTTTGTTGCCTCTTATTTGCCCCTAGAGTTCACGAGTGAATCCTGGAATCTGCTCTCCTGGGTGAGCACCCATTCTTCTATCAATGCCATGATGCACAGTTCTACCTGGTATCCTGCCTGAGACTGGATCAACATGCTTGGGAGGAGAGCCCCCTAACTCTGGGGCTGCCCCTGATGGTCCCGCTCTATTCTGAGTTCTGGTTGCTCCATGTTCCTGATCCCTATTTCCAACACTTCCTGCAGTTGTGTTCCCTTGACTCTACACTCTAGCTTGCCCAATCTACTGGAGTAGGTTCTGCATCATCTCCTTCTGCCTTTTCAGCATTCCTTTCTGCATAGCCTCCATAATCATCTCCATCTCGTATCTGGTGATGAAAGCTGAAGTCTGATTAGCTCCCGAGGAAGCCTCCTGACTTCCCTCATGCTAACTCCTTTCTGCTCTTGGTCTCCTTGCTGACTACTTCACCATAGCTTTCCAGATCCAAGTCCTAAAACCTTTAGATCTAAACCCAAGTTGTAGAATCCCTGAGTTCAATTCTCAATGAAAGCACCAAAGTATTTGTACCAAAATTGGGCACAACACTTTTCAGAAATTGGGCACAACACTCTTCAGATGTGTTTGAAGAGATAAAATGAAGAAATTAAATGTAAAATGAGGTAGATTTAACAAACACACCAATCAACTAAAAATAAAAATGCAGAAGAACACAAGTTTTAGAGTGGTTCGGCGTATGGCCTACGTCCACTATGGAATGGTTGACTTTTATTGATTTTTGCTTGCTGGTTACAAGGATTTACAACAGTATAATCCAAGTACAATAGCAATTCCGACAGAGTCTGGGCGTAGAAGAGCCAAAAAGTCCATTTTCTGTAGGTCCAGGGTCACTATTTATAGGCGTAGGAAGCAAATATCTCGCCCAGATCTTGGAAGACTTCGTCTCTCACTTGGGTTGCCCCATGGGAGCGAGTTCAGGGGATTTCGGCTCGATCGGGGAGCAATACGAATTGGGTTCGTATCGATCAAGAATTGGTCCTTCCGAGTCGAAATTTATCAGGTACATTCTTGAGGTTGTAGGCAAGCTCCTGTGAAAATTTGGTGGCATTTGGACTTGTAGATCTCGAGTTATGATCGATGCAAGTTTGGACATGTTGAAGGCTGTCGAATTCGTGTCGCTCCCATTCGCATCGCTTCTATTCGTATCGCTTATAGGCACGTGATGTCTGATGATGCGGCGCTAACTTTTAGGATCGATCCACTTTTCATGCCGAGCGGCAGAGTCTTTTCTTCTTCACGTATCTCCCTCGTATCGCTCTCATTCATGTGCTTCGTATCCATGCCGTTCATATCCATTGTCATGGTTTCATTCGTATCGCTTTTAAACTTGTCCCATTCGTATCGCTTCCTTCAATTCTCATTCGCATCGGTATTCCCAGGCGCTGCTTCGCCTCAATCAACAAGGATGCCGTTCGTATCGATCCATCGTGTATCATTCACATCGATCCCTAGCCGATCGATACGAATGGCATGTATAGGTGGATCGATACGAATAAGTTAGTGGACAATGGATGCGAAGCAGGGTGAATACGGACCGATACGAAGTGAGGCATGTTTGATGGGTTCGAACTAATGAATGTTTGGTGGATACGAATGATACTTCCTTTCATGGATATGAACCGCCACTTACCTCGATGGTTATGAATTAGTGTTGCCACGGTGGATACGAATAGTGCTAGTTTTTCCTGATGGATTCGAATGAAACTGATACGAAGGAGGTGGAATGATGGGTAGGAATGAGAGTATTGCTTGATTTGCATCGACCATATCTTGAGCATACGAACTCCGATTGACTTGAAATTAGGAACATTGGCTTTCATAGCTTTGATTGTCGTGTCATGTTAATTGTAGCTCAATCCGGACTTGGACAAAATTTTCCAGCATCCATCGTGGACCTACGTATAACTATTTTTCGGAACTGGTTTTCTTCGGTTTTTAGTCAATTCTTTGGTATCATGGTCATGCCAAAAAGGCAGGGTAACAAAAAGTATTTTGTAACCTCATCATAACTTAGAATACTTTGCAAAAATATTTTATTAAGGGGTATTTTGGAAAAAAATATTTTTGTTAAAGAATATTTTAAAATATATACTAAAAGGTTTGAGAATATCAAAAAGTTGCGCTGAGAGAAAAAACTATTTTAATGATACTTATTTTAAGTTGGGGAGTATCTAGTGAGAACCCTTATTTTAAGGAAAATAATATTTTGTGGAAATGTTCTTTATAGTGAATATTATATAATTTGGAGGAGATTTGTTTTAGAGATACCTTACAGGAAAGTTATTTCCACAAAAGATTTTTTATTTTAAAGGAATTATTTTCTCAAAAAAGAATTTGAAATAATATAGTGTGAATATCTTTAATTGGAAAATATTTTATTGGTGGAGATATTTGAAAATAATTGATCGAAATATTTTTGCTTGAGAAGTATCTTTTTAAGTGAAGAATGGGATAAAATATTCATTTGAGAGTATATTTGGATTTAGAAAACTTTTTGATTGGAAATCAATTTTAGTTGTAAGGATTTTTGCTAAAAAGGGTACTCTTTGAATAATTGTAACGACCTGGGATTTTCGACCCTCGAAAATCGACACTAATACGTTCACTGTATAGAATGTCGAGCAATCGAGTGCCTGAAATACCAGATCATTATGGATTAAGAAGAAAACGGTAGAAGAAGAAATAGAAACAACAACACAAAATCTAACAATCGCAGCGGAACAAAATATAATATACAATAATAGATTTTTATACAAGAAAACTGTAACAGTTAATATACATACAAATTATCTGAGTACAACCATCAACATAGAAATCTGGACAGATATAATAACTTGTCCTTAAAAGTGCTGAATATACAACCTACAATACACAGCGGAATATAATCAAGTACGCGTAATACGCCTCTACCATCCAGCACGTCTCCAGAGCTCCAAAGCATCCTAACTTGAATCTGTAATACTTGGTCTGACCCGAGCATAATAAAATAACACCCGAGACAGGATGGAAACCAGTGTGAGTAAACACTTAATTTGAATTACTTAAGTTATCCAAATCCTTTGAAAGACAAAGGTATCTCGTAAGACTGCGTCACATATATACACGACGGGTTTTTATCTTACGATAACCAAAACACTTTTATAGAAAATCCAATGATATTATAATAGTGTCTAAGTATAAATACTTATTTAAAACGGCCGAGTTTGTTAAATTAATTAAATTCCAGCATGCTAGGCTTTACAATCCGACCGTTAAGGTTCGTGGTGGTTATTGGATCGAAGTGGTTCCGGATAATGCTGATATCTGATCCCGGTCTCTTCGAATCCAAACGATAAATTTTAAAAGGCCAAGCTATTTAAAATAAACAATTCTACAATCAGGGTGTCAATATTCACTTATGGAAATTCATCCCGTATATTTACTTTATCACGACCAATCCATCGAAATTAATTTGCTTGTAATCATCACATTTTTTGGAATTCGGGTTAGTGGTCGGTACAAATCGATTTACTTCCAATAAAACGTGTCAAAGTTTTATGCTGACTACTTTAATTTGTTTGGCTACTTAATGGCACAGACAATAGATAATTGAAATCAGTATCAAAAGAGAAATCAGTCAAAACATAGATCATTAACTTCAATCAACGATTTATAATTAAATCAATTTACCAATCAGAATTTTATAAGTTTCAATTTACTAAATCAAGTTTTATTTTTAAATTCCGATTACTTGTTAATCAAAGAAATTAAATAAAATGATTTATTCTTAGTCAATTAAATTAACATTCCATTCATAATAGTTCATTAATTAACCTATAATTAATTAAATAGGAAATTTCTTATTCGTTCACTTAAATTTTTATAACTCCTTAGATTTCATATCGCAAAAACTTGACGATTTAGCTCAGAATGAAATACTTGTCGATAGGGTTTCGATGCAACAATTTTCTCGTCGATTGGATTTAAAATAGAGAAGAAACATTGTTTAAGCTTTATAGATTTTAAAAAAACAATTACTTAAAAATAACCAGCCCAATAAACATTAAACCCGGCCCAATAATTGAAACCCCACCTTCTCCTTTCCAGTTCTCTTCTCCCTTCCATTATTCGAGAACCGGCTGTGCATGTACGTGTGCACATGTACACGAACTCCAGCCGACCACACTCGCCGCCAAACCCCCTCACATGTCACCCGCGATCATCACCTACACCCACGCACCTGGAAACCATGGCGAAGCTTCGGTTTGCGATTTAGACTTCGACTCGATGCCTAGAACAAACCCAAAGTCACAAAACCGCCTCGCCTCGCCACCTCATCCCATTGTTCACTACCAAACTTCACCGAGAGACTCGCCACATCCTTCGCCAACTATTCCCCCTGGACCGCACCCCTCCTTCGCTTCCTCCACGTCGCCGTTAACGCAAGACTCGAACCCAAACATACCCACTGTAAAACCCTACTTTGACCTCGACAAGCCACCACGACCCACTATAAATTGCCGCGTTATTTTTCCTAGGTGTCGCATCCCTTAACCCTCCTCCACGACCAACGGCTAGCCACGAAATCGACTACAACGCCTGAATTCGGCCTTTGCCCCAATTCCGATCAACTCCATATATCTCCCGCCACACTTGACTAAAGATCACTAAAACAACTCCTAAAATCATGTTTTTCAATTACGTATTCAACCATATAATCCATTGATCAAAACTTGATATTCAAAACTCAACTCTATTTGAGTCATCTATTGTAAAATGGGCTTCTCCACCTCTATGCTTAATGAAATTTAATGAAACAAAATTTAAAATAGTCTATGCTCAAAAATAAACAATTTTTGTTTTGATATCAAGTTTTAAAACTGAACGGTTGTTGAGATATTGAATTTCAAAGTGAAGGCGTAGCTGTTTTTAACCAAACGATGAACATAGAAGAAGAAGTACAGTGCTTTTATTTAAGCTTTAAATGAAACTGACCATGGCTACACGCATCTACATACCCATATACACATAACAGACACATGTAAACTTGGCACAGATCAAAGTGTCATCCATATCACAGTTGTATACATATATATGTAATAACCAGTTAAAAGAAAACAAGAGTGTTCTACTCACAGTTGTAACAGAGATGAACTGCTGCTATGATTATCACCCTCTTCAAACTCCTGAACCATTTGATCTTTCTTCATAAATTTAAATGGCAGATTTTTTTTGTCTTATTCCTTTTATTTATATGGACAAATGAACAAAGGAGGCTATGTGTATATATATAGAGACTGAAGTGTATAATGCAATGATATGGTGGTCGTGCACAAGTACAGCCTTCACCTTCCATTTTTCATATTATATTTTCTTTTACTGATTTGATTTTTGAGCTAGACTTGATTTATCTTGAGTGATTTGATTTATTATGACTTGATTTGATTTCTTGATTGCTCGATTAGATTTTACAAGCTTGAAATGATTTATTATATGCTTGATTTAATGTTTAGCCATGATGATGTTTCCCCATGTATATATATATATATATACATGCATATGTATAGATATATACACTTACATGCACATATTCTAACTATACTTATGTATATATTGATATGCATACATAAACACTATACATATTTATTTTACCTATTACATGTACATTTAGATATGCACATGTTTACATATATATATAGATATTTATATTTCTATATGCATTATTTTTATAACCTATACCCATATATATATATATAGTCATAAATTTGAAATTTACCATTATGAAGTTTATACATGTATGCATATTTCTTTTTCATATACACATATATACCTGTACACATACTTATATATTATTTTCCATCAAAAGTTTTGAAATGGTGGAGTTTACATACATATGTATATATATATATATATATATATAAATTTTCCTTATTCAGAAATTTTCACTTTAAAATTTTATAAAGTTTAAATCAATTTATAGATTTAGATATTTCAAATATCAGAAAATTTATCTATTCGACTTATAAAAATTAATATTTCAATATTTAAAATTTGTTAACCATCACTTTTTCTCATATCGAATTTTGTTATTTAAAATTTTATCTAAGTTCACAACCAATAAATTACATAAATAAATCATTAAATTTTATTTTTAACCATTTTAATTCAAAAATCATATTAAATTTAATAATTTAAAATAGTTAAAATCACGGGTCATTACAATCTCCCGCACTCAAAACTTTTCATCCTCGAAAAGGAACGAAGTAAGAAATTTAAAATACGATATATTTTACTTAAAATAATCAACTTATAAAACATAAGAATCATTAATACCCCTATGTGCAACTCATAAATGTAATGTAACTAATAGGCATAATGCCAAACTACATGCAACCAAACAGCATAGCAATCCTAAGCAAGAATTAATCATAGCTAGCAACCATAGCATACAGTCATTTTATTAGAATCTGCACGATATATATATACCATTCGTATGTATAACAATTTCGATTTCTTTTTTGAATACGCAATTTTATTTTCCAAACTAGTATTGGTAACCGGACTACTCTAGTATAGATTTAATCCGACTTCTTGATTAGAAACTTCCATCTTCCTTGCATAGTAATAACTATGGTAGAGAACTTCAGATTCGTATCAAAAATACGTATCAGTGTTCGTCGTCGAGAATCGAGTGAACAATCCTAAATCGGACAAGTATGAATTACCTTAAAATCGTGTATTCAAATCTGAATCAAAACTGTAAATGCAATTAGAATGGTATATACAACTTACGTATTTATTCTATTGGTTTCTTAATTACACCAAAAGATAATTCGAGTGGTTTTTATATACAAATTTTAAATGCTTGAAAAATTTTCTTTATTAAAAATTCTTTTATAACGAAATAATTTTATATCAAAAATACTTTTGATAACTCGATGTTTCCACAAATTTATCCTTGTTCTTACAGAATCTAGTAATATTTTGGTCAGGCGCAAGACTAGAAATCTCTAAGTACTTAGTAAACCCGTTTCAACACCCAGTGAAAATACTTGGAAAACTTTTAAAAACCGATATGGAAAGTACAATCCAATCACTGAAATCAAACGAACGGGATCGTCATGGAACGCGGTCCCTAAGGTCGCTCTCTCGCTAAGTCGAGAGGTCAGAGCGACATGGCCTCAGGTGGCTATAGGCAGCCACTGCCCCACGTCTTATGCCATGACATCCAAAACAACCATAGATCGCAGATACACAATGGTTTCGCCTAGGTCCCCTAGGAAACATCCGTACCCATGAGCAATCACTACTCTATGAATTTCGCTATGCAAAACACTCGCATGGATCGTAGTCTACTTAATAGTAACACTGTGGTTACGTTGCTATCACCCATAGACTCAAGGCAATCATCTACCCCTCGAATTACGCCATGTGGACCGCATATACACAATGGTTTCACCTGGTTCCCCCAGGAAACATCCGTACCTCAGGGAAATCGCTCAACCCGGGCGGATTACGCCGAAAACGACCATAGATCGCAATTACACAATGGTTTCGCCTGGGTCCCCCAGGAAACATCCGTAACCATAAGCCTTCACATCCTTGTGAATTTTGCTATGTAGCCACGTCGTAAGACCATATGTTACACTATGGAATTCGAAAGAACTCATGAGTTTGTGTCCAGACGACCTAAATCAATCAATAAAATCAATAGAATGTATCCCCAATGTGGCCACAAAGCGGATAATCAAGCAGAAGGTACTTCCCATATCTTCAATTTCAAAATGTATATCATAGTATACATAGTACCTTTTCAAATCATCAATTTCGAATATATCATTCTTATATAATTCTGTTATATATAAGATCATCGCTTTTCAAATCGAGTACCTTTCAAAATCAATAGTTTCGAAATAAGTTCATACTTATACAATTCATTTTATATAAGTTCGAAAACTTCCAAATCAACATTTTATATAAAGTCAAAGGTTCTCAAAATTAATCACTTTCAAATATCGGTTCAACTTCAAATTCATATACGATTTCAACAATCATTTTTCAAATTGAATATTATTCAATATTCATATATTTTAACATTCCAATCGTCAGTTTTCAAATTTTACTTCAGAAGTCATATCTATATAAAATCAACTGTCCTAAATCACTTTGTAAGTAACTAAGTTTTAAACAACAATTTCTTTTCAAAATCAAATACTTTACAAAAATCCTTTATACATAAGTGACTTTATAAATTTTTATTTTATTTTATTATTATTATTATAAATTATTTTTCTTCATAAACATTTCTCAAACAAATTCATTATAAAACTTTTCAAAATTAGATTTAATGTTTGTACATAATTAAAATTTGCCTTAAAAATCATTTTGCAAAAATAAGATTTTATAAATATTTACTACGTTCAAAACATTTCTTAAAACTCAATTTCATTTAAAGTAGTTCAAAACCAACTTCCTCTTTATATAATACAAAATAATCTTATTTATTTTACTTATCAAAATATTTAACATTTTAAAACTTGTCTAACTTCTATTTACCTTTATTTTTAAATTTTCAAAACTAAACTTTATATACTTCCCGAAAATTCTTAGCTTTGAAAATTAATTCTCAATTTGGAAGTGTTTAACTATTCAGAATAGTTAGAAAAATCAAATTCCAATTCAAAATTGGAATCGGCAATCAATCATCTAAACAAGATGCACAATCAATCAATCAATCAATCCCAATGCATAGGGTACAAGTGTTCATAATATCATTCCATCCGAAAACTCAAGAATTGAACACCAGGTTCATTTCAAATAGATATATACGTATATCTTTCGAATATCAAGTCATACTTCAGAGATTTGAATCAAATCAATTTCATTAAAAAAATCGAGTAGCAAAGCTACTAAAGTGGCCTCCCCCACTTTGAAATCATTTATAACAGTTCTATTCGAAAACTAATTTCAAATTATACTGTTATATATTTTCAGATCTTAAATAAATTTCAAAAACTCCCGGAATCCAACCCTCAAATTTCCAGTTTGAATAACCTTCTTGTTTATTTATTAACCATGTCTAGATAAACCATATATCATATATCACTTTCAAATGGTATCCATTACTCTTTAAAATGATACAGTGGAAATTCAAATATGTATTCACTTCAAAATCCATGTTAAACATGCAGTTTCTCAATTGATTAAATATTTTTCAAAAACCAAAATTTTCCAACCATGGTCAAATGCTCATATCAACAGTCAATAGTCGATGCTCATAAACTGGTCGAGCATGACTCATCAATCAATAAGCGATAATATGCACATCTCTTTTAATCAAACAATCAATCAACAAAGAGATAACATCAATCATCATCAACAGTCATGATTTATTTTATCTGTTTATAGGGTTCATTCTTTTATATTCTATATAAAATCCAAGTTAAAATCATTTCATTTATTAATATCAAAATATTTTTATACCACTAACAAATACGCTCTCTCTTATATGTATATACACTCATACTCATTCTAGGGTACTACTGACCCTATCTCTAATGAGTAATCCCCACCAAAGCCAAGGTTCTTGCTTAACCTTCAGCTCTGATACCACATGTAACGGCCTGGGTTTTCGACCCTCGAAAATCGACACTAATACGTTCACTGTATAGAATGTCGAGCGATCGAGTGCCGAAAATACCAGATCATTGTGGATTAAGAAGAAAAAGATAGAAGAAGAAATAGAAACAACAACACAGAATCTCACAATCGCAGCGGAACAAAATATAATATACAATAACAGATTTTTATACAAGAAAACTGTAGCTGTTAATATACATACAAATTATCAGAGTACAACCATCAACATAGAAATATGGACAGTTATAATAACTTGTCCTTAAAAGTGCTGAATATACAGTCTACAATACACGGCGAAATATAATTACGTACGTGTAATATGCCTCTGCCATCCAGCTCATCTCCAGAGCTCCAAAGCATCCTAACCTGAATTTGTAATATTCGGTCTGACCCGAGCATTATAATAAAATAACACCCGAGTCAGGCTGGAAACCAGCGTGAGTAAACACTTAATTTGAATTACTTCAGTTATTCAAATACTTTGAAAGAAAAAGGTATCTCGTAAGACCGCGTCACATATATACACGATGGGTTTTTATCTTACGATAACCAAACACTGTTATAGAAAATCCAGTGATATTATAATAGTGTCTAAGTATTAATACTTATTTAAAACGGCCGAGT
Organism: Allium fistulosum; assembly: GCA_030737815.1. NCBI lineage: Eukaryota > Viridiplantae > Streptophyta > Magnoliopsida > Asparagales > Amaryllidaceae > Allium > Allium fistulosum. Next base: position 821,023,414 of record CM060908.1, on the reverse strand, counting down.
TTGTTAAATTAATTAAATTCTAGCATACTAGGCTCTACAATTCGACCGTTAAGGTTTGTGGTGGTTATTGGATCGAAGTGGTTCCGGATAATGCTGATATCTGACCCCGGTCTCTTCGAATCCAAACGATAAATTTTAAAAGGCCACGCTATTTAAAATAAACAATTCTACAATCAGGGTTACAATAATCACATATGGAAATTCATCCCGTATATTTACTTTATCACGACCAGTCGATCGAAATTAATTTGCTTGTAATCATCACATTTTCTGGAATTCGAGTTAGTGGTCGGTACAAGTCGATTTACTTCCAATAAAATGTGTCAACGTTTTATTCTAACTATTTTAATTTGTTTGTCTACTTAATGGCACAGACAATAGATAATTGAAATCAGTATCAAAAGAGAAATCAGTCAAAACATAGATCATTAACTTCAATCAACGATTTATAATTAAACCAATTTACCAATCAGAATTGTATCAGTTTCAATTTACTAAATCAAGTTATATTTTTAAATTCCGATTACTTGTTAATAATAGAAATTAAATAAAATGATTTATTCTTAGTCAATTGAATTAACATTCCATTAATAATAATTCATTAATTAACCTATAATTAATTAAATAGGAAATTTCTTATTCGTTCACTTAAATTTCTATAAATCCCTAGATTTCATATTGCAAAAACTTGACGATATTAGTTCAGAATGAAATACTTGTCGACAGGGTTTCGATGCAACAATTTTCTCGTCGATTGGATTTAAAATAGAGAAGAAACATTACTTAAGCTTTATAGATTTAAAAAATAATAATTAATTAAATTACATAAAAACACCCAGCCCAATAAACATTAAACCCAGCCCAATACAATTGCAAACCCACCTTCTCCTTTCCAGATCTCTTCTCCCTTCCTTTGTTCGAGAACCCGGTCGTGCACGTACGTGTGCACATGTACACGAACTCCAACCGATCACACTCGCAGCCAAACCCCCTCACACGTCACCCGCGATCATCACCTACGCCCACGCACCTAGAAACCATGGTGAAGCTTCGGTTTAAAATTTCGACTTCAACTTGACATCTGGAACGAACCCAAAGTCATAAAATCACCTCGCCACCTCATCCCATCGTTCACCACCAAACTTCACCAAGAGACTCGCCACATCCTTCGCCACCTATTCCCCCTGGACCGCACCCCTCCTTCGCTTCCTCCACGTCCCCATTAACGCAATACTCGAACCCAAACATACCCAATGTAAAACCCTACTTTGACCTCGACAAGCCACCACGACCATTATAAATTGCCACGTTATTTTTCCTAGGTTCTGCATCCCCTAACCCTCAGCCACGACCAACGACTAGCCACGAAATCGACTACAACGCCTGAATTCAACATTTTCCCTTATTCTGATCAACTCCATATATCTTCCACCCTGTGCAGTTAAAGCACTCGGCAGATTCAATGCGACGGAGGTGCAAAAAGTCATAGCGAGGATATAGCGGGATATAGCGGATGACTCTAAAACAGCATATAAAACTCGTACTTCATGTTTTTACAAATATATAAATGGTACTTAAATGAAAAATTAACATTCAATTGAATTATAATTAATACATAAATAATATTAAATAAAAACATGTGCGAATATACTGTAAATAAACGTAAAACTATTATATAACATAATTGAATTTAGTAGAATATTAGAGTATTTTTATTTTTGAAAATATATCAAAAATTCAATTAAATAAATTAATTTCATAATTTTTATAATGTATAAATGTCATTTTTCAATTCATTTCTTTTAAAGAAGATATAGCGGAAATAGCGGAATATAGCGGGAACAACGGGATATAGCGAAAATAGCGGGGCTTAAAGCGGAATATAGCGGGAACAACGGGATATAGCGAAAATAGCGGGGCTTAAAGCGGAAAAGCTATATTTGGGGCTATATGGAAAAATCGTAGCGGTAGAAATCCGCTATGAGATATAGCAGGGCTATAGCAGGGTAATAGCGGGGCATTAATTGCACAGTAGTTCCACCACACTTAACTAAAGATCACCAAAACAACTTCTAAGATCATGTTTTTCAATAACGAATTCAACCATATAATCCATTGATCAAAACTTGATTTTCAAAACTCGACTCTATTTGAGTCATCTACTGTAAAATGGGCTTCTCTACCTCTATGATTAATGAAATTTAATGAAACAAAATTTAAAATAGTCTATGCTCAAAAACAAACAATTTTTGTTTTGATATCAAGTTTTAAAACTGAACGGTTGTTGAGATATTGAATTTCAAAGTGAAGGCGTAGCTGTTTTTAACCAAAAAAATGAACATAGAAGAAGAAGTACAGTGTTTTTATTTAAGCTTTAAATGAAACTGACCATGTCTACATGCATTTACATACTCATATACACATAACAGACACATATAAACTTGGCATAGATCAAAGTGTCATCCATATCACAGTTGTATACATATATATGTAATAACCGGTTAAAAGAAAACAAGAGTGTTCTACTCACAGTTTTAATACAGATGAACTGCTGCTATGATTATCACCCTCTTCAAACTCCTAAACCACTTGATCTTTCTTCTTAAATTTAAATGGCGGATTTTTTTCTTCTTCCTTTTTTTATATGGACAAATGAACAAAGGAGGCTATGTGTATATATATAGAGGTTGATGTGTATAATGCAAGAATATGGTGGTCGTGCACAGGTACAGCCTTCACCTTCCATTTTTTATTTTTTATTATATTTTCTTTTACTGATTTGACTTTTGAGCTAGACTTGATTTATCTTGAGTGATTTGATTTATTATGACTTGATTTGATTTCTAGATTGCTCGATTAGATTTTATAAGCTTGATATGATTTATTGTATGCTTGATTTAATGTTTTTCCATGATGATGTTTCCCCATGTGTGTGTGTATATATATATACATGCATATGTAAAGATATATACACTTACATGCACATATTCTCACTATACTTATGTATATATTGATATGCATACATAAACACTACACATTTATTTTACCTATTACATGAATATTTAGATATGCACATGTTTACCTATATATATATGCATTATTTTTATAACCTATACCCATATATAGATAGTCATAAATTTGAAATTTACCATTATGAAGTTTATACATGTATGCATATATACACTTTTTCATATGCACGTATATACCTGTACACATACTTATATATTATTTTCCATCATAAGTTTTGAAATGGTGGAGTTTACATTTTACATACATATGTATATATGTATATATATATATATTACTTATTCAGAAATTTTCACTTTAAAATTTTATATAGTTTAAATCAATTTATAGATTCAGATATTTCAAATATCAGAAAATTTATCTATTTGACTTATAAAAATTAATATTTCAATATTTAAAATTTGTTAACCATCATTTTTTCTCATATCAAATTTTGTTATTTAAAATTTTATCTAAGTTCACAACCAATAAATTACATTAATAAATCATTAAATTTTATTTTTAACCATTTTAATTCAAAAATCATATTAAATTTAATAATTTAAAATATTTAAAATCATGGGTCGTTACAATAATGATGTTTAAAATGAAAAGAATCTTTGAGGAAAGAGTTTTGGGATGAAAGTGACCTAAACTGAAAAATGTTTTATTAAGGATATGGTTGGAGAATTAGAAATGAGATATTATTAAATATCTAGTATTACAATCGTTTAAGGAAAATATTTTACTAAGATGAGGATGATTTGATTTGGAAATCAAATGATTGGAAAAGTAAAATATTTAATTGGATAACAAGCTTTGGAGATGTTTGTTGGCAAAAAAGGTATTGTATTAAAAAGATATTTTATTTCGAATTTTTAGTTAATAACTATAAAACTAGACTTTGTAACATGTGGTGTAAGATGACGGGATAAAATGAGTTTTGAGTCTGCCTAACACTCATTTTGATGATGTTACCTTATGACCGTTATGTGTGATTTTCCCTTAGGAGTTGTGGGGATGTCTAGTTATTCCCTTCCATAGAGGAGATGTAGATATGGTGTAGGGACTATCCATTTTGATGTTTTGGATATGAATTTTTTTATTTGATCATTTTGCTTGAATTGTTTATGTATTCTTTGTTAAGTTTTATTTAATACCTTGTTGTATTGTATTGAGTAGTTTGATGTTCACTTATATATCTGTGTCATGCTTGTTTGAATTAACTTCTTTGCTTATATTGGTTTCTGTTGATAGTATGATTTTCTATGATTAGATTTGATTGTTGCTTCTTGGTTGTTTGTTTAATTAACTTATTTCATGCTTGTTTGAATTATTTCCTCTTATTGTATTGTGTTGATTGTCTGATTTGCTGTGATTGGTTTTAATTGTTGTTTATTTACTTGCTTGATTAGTTAGTTGCTTATTTGCTTAATTGCTTGCCTATTTTTTTTATTGTTATGCATGATAAATGTATGAGGAAATAATTATCCAATGTTAACTTTTGACGGGACGTACAATGGAAAAACTAAAGGATTGATAAGGGACATATTTAGTTTAGCCATGGTGGGATAGTGTAGTTTCCTAAGTTGAGGAAGATATAGGTATTCAGAATGATTAAGAGATTTGAAGATGTTCCTTGAAGATGAGAATAATAATTTGAGAATTCTGGTGACTAAAGACTTGATGTGTACCCCTGAGTAATCAAAATGATGATTGAAGAAGTTCAATATATATTTATCAAAATATGTGTTTCAGAATCTACAACTTTCCAAACAATTATCAACTTCCTTAAATATTTTGAACAAAGAGTTTCCACTTTGGAATTTATATAAAATGACTTTTCTCAAAATTTATTTTGAAATTGATTTAAAATTGTGAAAATATTTTAGGAAATTTCTTTATAAAATGGGGTGGTATTTTAGAAGGAAAGGATTTTTGTTTCAAACATAAATGGAAGCATTGACTTGAAAAAAAACAGTCTTTTGCTTTAAAGATATATTAGAACACTCCTAGCTAGTGGATACACCTTTGGTAGTTTGGGTGGGTTATCCTTGTCATCAAATGAGGGAACTAATATAAAAGGATTTTAGAATCAGATTTATCCGACATAATCTAAAGATTGGAAGAGATGGGATCTGATGTTTCCGGACTCAACGACTTAATGATGGGAGTTGTGATGATGATCCATAAGGACGAGTTCTATGATGGGAACTTGCAATGTAAAGCTAGGACATTCTCTATAATGAAATAAAGGTGTGTTGAGGGATCATTGATACTAGAAGGTGTTGGAACTAGACGAGCCCGCAGCGGAAGAAATGGATTTCAATTATTTTTACCATTTTGGATCTTTATTGAGCTTATGTTGTCTAAATTTATTTAAAACTTTTCTAAATTTATTTTTAAATAAAATCAATATTTTATTTAATTCATAAATAATATTTTATTTTATATAATTTGTATTATATATATATATCTGTGTGTGTGTATCATATACACATATATGCATACGTGCACATGCAACTGGATATTGTGTAAGTGGTTTGGTATGCCCGTGTACAGATGTTGAGACTAACACTGCAACAGACATGTTAGCCCTTCATGTTTACAAATACATTTTCCAAATATACATATTTATGCTCAATTATTGTATAGTATACATACATGCATACATACATACAACCATACATACATATATATATATAATTTGCAACTAATATTTATAATAATTGTATAATTATATGTGTCTATATAATTATATAAAAAAATTATTTCAAATGTTAATTTATAAAATAATTTACGTACTCATTATATTTTATGAAATCCAAACAAAAACATTTTTTTATATTAATTTATATGTATATATTAAATTGACATATAACTATTTATATAAATATATACACACACACATATGATAATAATAAAATTAAATATGCATAAATATATTGCTATTGCTCACAGCCACATAATAAAAAGATAATTTTTTGGTTTAATGATTTTTAAATATATATTGATAAATAAATTAACAACCATACGGATTTAATATATAAAATTATTTAAAAATTATTTTCGAAATCATAATGTACATTTTATACTATATAAAATATTTTCAGAATTTTTATATTATTTATAAATATATTTTTAATTTTCTTTTCGGTTAAATGACTTTAAAATAAATATTTATAAATAAATTAATGACCATACGGATTTAATAAATAAAAATCACTTATAAATAATTTTTGAAATCATAATGTACATTTGTATTAGATAAAATATATTTAGAATTTTATATTATTTATAAATATATTAACATATATTTTATTTATTTAACTAATTTTAAACCGATCAAATAACTAAATATTTATATATATATATATGTACAAAATAAATATTTTTATTTTGCTGGCAAATGCTATTATCTATAAACAAAATTTTATAAATATAAAATACATCTGTAAATTATATGATTTAGTATTTAGTATTTGAATTAATCGATAAATCATTTAATAATATTATTTTAATCAAAGAATTAATTTTTTTAATTATAAAGCCATGAGCATGCTGCAAATATAATTGCAAAGTAATTATTTATTTATTAATTTATGCACTCACACACACACATATATGTATTGAAAGTGATATATATATATATATATATTGTATGTATATATATATATATTGTATGTATGTCTATGTAATCATCAATATGTGACAATGTATTGATATACCGATTGGTGATAAAATCGAACTAGCTAACATATGATGGAATGATCAATTAAATAAATAAGTATATAAATAGATCAGATGTGTACCTTTCACCAAGGCCTAGAGCTTGCACTTTGAAACATTGAAATGGACACCTTGAATCGTATTCCAATCCCGAAATGGCTAGTTTCTGAATTATCTTGCCACTATCGATTAAATCGAAACAAGTTGATATAAATTTGTACTTGAATATTTTAAAGTTATTAGGAGGTGTGACTGGCCTTTGCTTGCTACCACGAGAGAGTACAAAAGTCCTATCTAAAGTGAGGTTTGAGACGAATATATAAGAGAGAGAGATAAGGGAGTGAAATTATAATCTAGATCCAATTATTCCTCTTACTCTTTTTTTTTCTTTTTTTCATAAACCCTCCTTATTAAGCTATCAAATGGCCAGTCAAGGTCAGCTATGCCTAGCTCCTTCTGGGCCTCAAAACTATTCCAAGTCCAAATAATATTTCTTGCATTCAAATCATATTTAAACGCATATCGATATCGTATATTGATCGGTATATTTATAACTATTATAAACATACTATTTAATATTGTTCAATATATGTCAAAAAAATTCTATAATTAATATTTCATAATATCGATTAATTTATAACAGTTATAAATTGATTAAATCATGTGGTAAAAGGAGTATTCAAAGTTTCGGTTGTGTGACTCTTGGGGGTAAATTTGGTCATCGATTAATATTGAACAATTCGAATATTAATATTCGCACATTACTTAGTAGGTGGCATGATATTTTAGCCAAATTTATCGCTTATTTGGTTTCGGTAAAATCCAATTTTACTTTATTAAGTGTTACCCAGTAGTGATAATTATTTACACCAATTCTCTTCGTCAAAACTATATAACTTTAGACTTATGGAATTTGTTAATGGTCAAAATTTCAGTATTAGTCTATAGTTCAATAATAACAATTATTATTAACCTAACTACTCTGGCCAGAGGCTTTGACTTTGAGTTGACTTCAGTTGACCGTGATACTAACCTCATATAACTGAGGAGACGAATTATCTTTTGAATAGTGTTTCACTTCCAATGCTTCCACTTGACCCAACTATAGTCGTTCAATAGACGTCATGTCATGATTTAACTATAATCAAAGCGGAGCCTCCACATTGAAGATCAACATTGTTCTCAAGTCAAGAGAACTATGTAATTTTGTCACATCAATATTTTCTGTTTGACCTTAGTAATATTAACCAACAGAAAACTATTGAGTGATTCATTCTATAGTTATCCAATAACTATAAGTACGTAACCACTTGATGCCACCAACAGCCTTGAGTAATACACGACATAACATTTGGAGAGCGTTGTGTACTCTAATCTTAATGGATGCATCGATATCCAGTCTCGATACATCTGGACTAGGAATATTTAAAACGGTATGTGTATTTTATTGTGATAAATCACTCATGGTTATAATGCATTGAATTACTATCACAAAACATACCATTTATGGATTTTCTATTGAATATACTTTTAATTAAATTAATTTATTAATATTTAATACGTTATATCAAGGACATAATAGAAAGAAAACACCTATTATTTTGAACAAGATTGGTTATCGAGTTAGCTATATGTAATAATTACATAATTTTCCCTAGGACATACCCTAACTTTATCAACCTTCCACTTAAACTTGGAGTCAATTATGGAATCTCTATCTCATCCCTTCAACTAGTTTGATGAGAACTGATCGAGTTAGACCATTCGTGAATGGATCTGCAATGTTGATGCAATTAACTACTTTGTCAATCATCTCTATTTGGTATTGATAAACTACCTTTATCATGTGAAACTGTCCGGAGTACGTTTCTCGACTTCTAGTAAGCTCTTATTATTAAATTGTTATCATATAACAATGATGTAGTATTCTTAATACTTGGATTCACCCCTAGCTCAGTTATAAATTTGTATATTTATATTTATATATATTGCTTTTATTGCGGCAATATTCAAGACAATGTACTTATCCTTTCATTAGATCAGCCACAACCTTTCTTTTGGAACATTTCCAACTTAAAGCTTCTTAATTAAGATTTGAACATTAATTTAATATTGACATATTATACTCGATAGCACTTATGAAGTTCGAGTCCGAACACTCTTTCATAAATAGTTCGTTGTTTCTGTAAACAATTCTTTACTGTTTCATAAATACTCAAGGACACTCTAAACTATCATTTAATGATCTTAATTCTGATTTGATATTTGCTTCATGCATTAAATACATAAGCAAATTATGATATTGTAGACAATTCAACATGTATGATAATTCATGTAGTTAATACATGATGAATCCATCTTACATGTTCCATATTAAACATTTTAATATGGCATCTTTGCATATTATTTGGTACATTCCCAACACCTTTATACTTATTATAAAAGATAATTTACAAATCCAATATCGAGTATTAAACAATCAATGTATTACTGATTTTAATATAAGTACATCGTTAACAATTAGCAGTATGTTGTTTACTTACAGTCTAGAAATATCTATGTGCTTTTTAGTGGTTCTTTTTTATGGACACATTCTTCCTCTGCATTTTGATTTGAAAATCGAACTATTCGATATTTCTATCAAATTAATTACTTATTCAATTCAGATGCCTATAAAATGATACTTTCATATCATTTCTTAGATCATATCCATAAACCCACAAATTTAATATTGCTTCCACTAACTTCAAGATACTTTGGTTGTTATGTACAAATAGTCTATTCTAAATAATTATTTAGAATTTTTCATTTAAATACATATGTACCAAACTACATGGTCATAATAAGTGATAATTTTGTGAGTAAATCTGAATTAACCTAAACACATTGAAATCTATTACATTAATTTCAACAGTTTAAAATTACGATGATTCTTATCAACGTTGCTCATTATGTTCCTAGTGCATTAGTTAGTCTTTCTCTTGAAGACACATTCACGATGATGGATCATATCCTTTCGGGAACAACTACTAAAGTCAATACTCTTAATGGTTTAATTAACAACTGAGGATTATCTATTCTCGATATTGATAAGAAACTCATAGATTAACCACTATCAAATTTACACCGGACGAATCACCCAATCAAAATGATGAATTCGACCAACCGATTTAATTAATTTATAAATTAATTAATATTTGTGAAATATTATTTATAAATTTGATTTTTTATTTGATAAACATATTTTGATCTTTAGTACAACCTATAGGATCGATTTCACCCTAGAGCGGGGGTGAATAGGGTGATACTATTAATTATAAAAATGTAATGCGGAAGTATAAAATTATTTCAACACAGATATAGCAGAATAACAGCAGCACAGATTAAAGCAAAATAATAAAAGCAGACAATAGAGCAAACAGATTTACCCAGCTTCGGCAAAACTCTGCCTACGTGCTACCTCCAAGGTTTCTACTAGAAATTAAGTAGTCAAACGCTTAAAAACGTAAACTCGCGACACCCGCTATCGACTAACCTAACTCTACGCTAAAAACCCTACCACAACTAAGCCACTGAGTTGCGAATTCTCGAACTACACCACCGTAGTTCGTCCCCTAGTCACACGACTAGACTTTACAAGAGTTTAAAAGAAAAAAATACAAAATTAAAATCAATTTAAAAACAATGAAACCCTAAATTAAATATATTAAAAACCCAAAGAGAAAACTGGCCCAAAATAAAAATAGAGATAAAAAAGAGTCCTTTTTATTTTGTTATTTCGGCCTGTTTCCTTTTTCTTTGAAAAATGGCTGCTCCGTTTAGCGTTCTCTTTCGTTCGTTCCTCTCTGATAAAATTAGGGCTTCCTTTATTGAAGCTGCCGACTTATGTTGATCGATTGAATAGGTGATTTTTCTTTCCTTGCTATGTTGATCGATTTGTCACTCTGGTTTACTAGCAGCTGCTTCGATCTAGTCGAGTTCGGTTGGTTGTTGCGTGAATTGGTATATTTGTTCCATTTTCGATTTATACTATACTCGACTTTGATTCGAGTTGAAAGATTGTTCGTTTGTTGTTGCTTGAACTCGAATACAGTATATGCCGATGATGTTAACATTTAAATAGGGTTTAATTCCCTTGATTTTTGTTCATCTAAATTCATTTGAATTCGTCTGTAACTTTACTCTAGTCGTTCGATGTTGCTTGGATGTTGACGATTTCACTGACTTTGTCACTTCGTATATTTTTATTAGCTTGATTAACACGGCTTTGATTTTGGCTTTCCTTGGTCATTACGGTTTCAAATTTCTGGCATTTTAGCTTGACTTTGGTCGTGGTTGACTTCGGCCATTTGAAACTATTGTTTTGATTTCGGCACTGACTTGTTCGATATTATCTGACCACGGTTTTGGCATTTTGAATTTATGTTGACTGTTGTTCTGTTCTTTGTTGGCATCGGCTTCTTTGATTTCATGATATGACTTGTTTAATTCCTTGTATCACTTGACATCCATGGCTTTTTGCTGTGTTGATTGATCATAGTCACTTACATTGCACACTGCTGTTTCATTTTGAACTGGTTGACGCACTTCATGTAGTCTTAATGTAGCTTGTTCTCGAGTCATGTAGTTAATGTGTGTATGCATATGTACTGGGTTGAATTTGTACTGCAGTTTGACATATTGTTTTATCATCTTTGTATTCTGGTATAGGTTGATGTTGGTCTGGTTTATGTTGGTCTGGTTCATGTATATGCTCCATTTGTATATCCACTTGAGTCTGGTTCATGATATTTGTGAAGCTTTGGTTTGTGGTTCATACACATTTGTTTCACTGTTGGATATCGTCATGCAGTCTTCATTTAGATATTTGACTTGCAACTTTGTTCATCATGTAGTCAAGTGTGTATGCATTTTTTCCTTGTTAGAACTGAGCATGTTTGTTTTTGGTTTTGTTGTATCCATTTTTTACTTTGATATTGCAGTCTGGTCTTGGTCGAGTTGGTAGTTGGACTTGATTCACTTGTTGACAGTTGCCATTTTAGTCTGGTTTGTTGTTTCACTGGCATGTGTTATCACTTCAATCCTGAACTTGTCCATTTTCATTTTGACCTGAGAAGGTTGCATTGTGTAGTGAGTTGATGTGCACTGTGCTTCGAGTCTGCACTGTATTGAGTCACTTGAGTCATGTTATTGTTTTCACTGGACATATTTATGTTATATGTCGCAGTTTAGAGTCTTGTATAGTTTCATGTGTTGTTGCATTCATGATGAATTTGTGGCCTTGATTTGTTGAATCCAGCTTATAGCTCGGGTTTGACCTTGTGCTCGTGTCGTGACTTTATTTATTTCACTTGAGTTGAACCCGGCTTTTGATTTTAGTTTGACATTGTGCTCACTTGTCCATGCAATTTTATCAAGTGTATATCGGTGTGCACGGCCTTGTGGCATGTACAGTGATACACTGTGCATGTCACAAGTTGTTCGTGTGTAATGAATTCAAAATGACTATGATGATGAACAACCCAAATAACTGAGGCAAATATTATTTTCAAAATACACATTTTATTTTATACTTCAAAAATATTTCCTTTTCAATTTTACTGCGTTAGTGTGTATTTTTGCAGATAGCTCAGATGCTGGATTCAATTTGGAATAGAGTTGAAGATAAATACGAGTGAATGAGTAATATGTAGTGAGGTGCATTTGTAAATGAAAAATTGTGATGTGATTGAAATTGTAATGTAATTGAAATTTGTATATATATATAGTGAGAGCTCAAATTTGTACTATTCAAAATTGTAATAAATATTTGTTTGAATAAAATATCTATTCGAATTTAAATTCTGGGTATTTATTTTATTTAGCAAATATTTAATTATGTGAAAAATAAAATAGTTCATTAACAAATACATTTAAATGAATATATATATGTTTATTATCATCAAACAAAAATCATATACTCGCATATTCGACAATCTCCCCCTTTTGATGATAACAAACATATATTTAAGATTTTGAATTTGTTAAATGTATTTGATCATTCAATTTGCTCCCCCTATTTAAATGCTCCCTCTCTACAAAAAGCTCCCCCTTCATATATGCATGTCAATAAATGAACCTAGATGCAAATAGAAAATACAAAATAAAATATTTGACCTTTATTTTCTAAAATCTTAACTTTTCTCTCCCCCTTTTGTTATCAGCAAAAGAGTAATAGTGTTAGAAAAATAGAGATAAAGTGATGGACATTAATACAACATTAATACTCAATCGAGTATAAATATTAAATTTCAATAAAAAATCAAACAAAAATCATAAATACTTTTGTTTGACGCATATTCCACTTTAGAATGATAGGGATGATGTCATCATATAAAATCATATAGTTGTGTCTATTTGTGGTATATTTATTTCAGGAATTTGAATATCTACTAACCATGCATAACCGTTAGGACTTTTAAATGAGATTAGTAGTATTCCAAATTTTTATTAAAAAATGAATTCAAGTATCTTCTAACCACGCATAACCGTGAGGACTTTTAAATGGAATTAGAATCAACTTGTCTATTTAATCAATCAATTTTGATATGCGTTTCATACATGCATAACCGTGAGGACTTTTAAATAAGCATGGAAGCACATAATCAAAAATTCCAAGTAATTCACCCATGCATAACCGTGAGGACTTTTAAATGAGAGTGGATACTTTGGATGTTTTTATTTGTTAAAAATATAATGAAATGAAAAAACGAATATTTTCCCGTTTAAAATACCACGTATTGACATACTATATTGGATTTTGATGAGTGGTGGTCGATAGAAATATGATGGAAATAGAAATGGTCATGGAATTTTTACCAACATAAAGTTTTTATAACTCTTGTTTAAATTTCTAAAGAAATTTACTAAATATACTGTCTCAAGTTATAATATATGATTAATATCAACACTCATCACTTTTTCAATCACTATTTATCTTTTCGATAATTAGTAGGGGTCAGATTAGTTAATGTAGTCATTTAAAATCAAATCCAAAAATAATTATAAAATCAAAATTTCCAAAATGACTAATCTGAACAAGGTCAACAAAAATGATTTTCTGGAAGGGGTTTTAGAAAAATGTCTGCTATTTGAAAATTATTTGAAATGAAAAATATGCAGTTGTTTTATTTGAAAAACGATGCAGCTACTGAATGTCTCAACATAAATCACGTTCCACTAATAATTTTTCTATCAACTAGATTACTAGTGTAATATGCATCTGAATTTCTCTTAGGCTCAAGATTATCATTAGTTGAACGTTATAGACCAGACCGTGAAGTTGCAACAAATTTCTTTGAAATCATTTTTTAACAGCTTTTACATGAAATTGAATTGAAGCCGTGCAAATAAACAAATCAGTGAACATAATGACCAAATATATCCACGAATATCTTAAGTGTTTATCAGTTAATATTACACCAACATTATACAAAACAAATTTATATGAATTAGTTCAAAGATGAAAAGATGATTGGTCAACATTTTGCATAAATCAGAACCAAAAATATGAATAAGTCAAATAAGAATAAGTCAGAATCAAAATCAACATTTATTTTATTATCACTTCACTGGCTGGATTAATTCAGATTATGGTGCAGATTATCACATTTAATAAATCGTTCAAGATATATATACCATTACCTATTTTACCTTTACCAATAATATTTTGTTGTTGCCCATTGTGATTCTGCCACCTTTGTACTAGGCTAAGGAACTTTGATTTGTCGCCCGTTGTGTGTCTGGAACAGCCAGAATCCAGATAACACTGTTGTTGTTCCTTAGCCTGCCACCATACCTACACGATAAAAGATTTTTGTGACCTATTTGTTTTTATAGGTCCATGATTGTTAGTGGCAAATGATTTTGAAAAATAAGTTTATGGAGACCCAAAACTATTTATATAAGTTCCTTTCGGCACCCAGATTTGTTTGACTTTGAGGGATTTTATATTTGTGCCTTTTGGAACCCAAATTGGAATGGTTTTCACATGTTTGGGTCTATACCAACAAATATTTTGATTGTGTCCAATTTTTCTACAAATTGTGCACTCGGATTTGACTTGATTAATTTTGCTTTTAACAGGTTCACATTGATTATACCCAAGTCCTTGTCTATCTGTATTAGCAGTTTGTTTTCCTATTAGTATATTTAGTGATCTTTCACTTTTGGAAAATTTTCCTAAAGTTGTAGACAATTGTTGGACTTGTGCTTTGAGAGATTCGTTTTCGTTCAATAATTGTGTGCACCTTTTAATAGAATTTTCTCTCCTAGTATTTTCACTTTCTTTCAAAATCAGAATTTCATTTTCAAGCGATTTAATTTTGGTTTCTGATTTTTTAATTTCTCCTTCGAATGTTGGATACTTATCACACTTAGGGCTCTTACTTTGATAGTTTTTAACTAATTGATCAAGCTGTTTTTTAAATCTATCAAAGTATCTCTTTGTGATTCAATTTTAACGTATCTTTCCCTAAGTCGTTCAAAATAGCCATTTACTTCGTGGAAATATATAAGTAATTCTAAGTGAGTGAGTTTTGATACCTCGCTTGGCTCGTCATCATTGCTATCAGTTATATCACCTCGAAGGCACAGATCTCCTTTTTCACTCTCACTGCTAGTACTTTTATCATCTTCATCACTTGTATTCCACGTGGCTGCAAAACTTCTCCTTTTCGATTTCTTTTCTTGGCCGAGTCGATTTCGGGGACAATTGGGCTTGATGTGACCGGGTTTGTTGCACTTGTGACAGATGATCTCCCGTTCTCTGGGTTGTCTAGTGCTTTGACTATTCTGCTTTTCAATTTTTGATTTAGAGCTGGATTTCTGTATTTGCGGTTCCACGTTTTGAATCTCTTCATTAGTAACGCCAGCTCAGCTGCTCCATCATCATCATCATCACTACTGCCTTTTACCAATCCTATTAAACACGTTTCTTTAACTGAGTCGATTTTTGAGGATTTCTCATCGTTGTTGACTTTTGCACCATATATTGCACCAAAAGTATTCCAAATTCCTGTGCACTTTCACAATGAGAAATAAAGTTAAAATTATCTTGATTAATATGAGAATATAGTATATGCATAGCAATAGCATTAATCGAAGTAATTTTCTCGTCTGTTATATCACACCCATTTTCAATAATATCCCAACATTTTACATTAACAGATTTTAAATAAAATTCCATTTTTAATTTCCAATTCAAAAAATCTGTTCCATCAAAAACAGGAGAAATAATATTGGACCGACCCTCAGCAAAAGCATTATTAAAAGAAGCCAATTAAAAATTCAAATTTGTAAAGTAAAAATTGGTCGTTGAAAAATCAAAATTTTAAAACAAAAATGGCTTTTGTTCCTTGCTCTGATACCACTTGTAGGATCGATTTCACCCTAGAGGGAGGTGAATAGGGTGATACTATTAATTATAAAAATTTAATGCGGAAGTATAAAATTATTTCAACACAGATATAGTAGAATAACAGCAACACAGATAATAGCAGAATAATAAAAGCAGACAATAGAGCACACAGATTTACCCAGCTTCGACAAAACCCTGCCTACGTGCTGCCCCCAAGGTTTCTACTAGAAATTAAGTAGTCAGACGCTTACACACGTAAACTCGCAACACCCGCTATCGACTAACCTAACTCTACGCTCAAAACCCTACCACAACTCAACCACTGAGTTGCGAATTCTCGAACTACACCACCGTAGTTCGTCCCCTAGTCACACGACTAGACTTTACAAGAGTTTAAAAGAAAAAACTACAAAATCAAAAAAAATTAAAAACAACGAAACCCTAATTTAAATATATTAAAAGCCCAAAGAGAAAACTGGCCCAAAATAAAAATAGAGATAAACAAGAGTCCTTTTTCTTTTGTTATTTCGGCTTGTTTCCTTTTTCTTTGAAAAATGGCTGCTCCCTTTAGCGTTCTCTTTCATTCGTTCCTCTTTGATAAAATTATGGCTTCCTTTATCGAAGCTGCCGACTTTTATTAATCGATTAAATAGGTGATTTTTCTTTCCTTGCTTTGTCGATCGATTTGTCACTCTGGTTTACTAGCAGCTGCTTCGATCTAGTCGAGTTCGGTTGGCTGTTGCGTGAATTGGTATGTTTGTTCCTTTTTTGATTTATACTATACTCGGCTTTGATTCGAGATGAATGATTGTTCGTTTGTTGTTGCTTGAACTCGAATACATTATCTACCGATGATGTTAACATTTAAATAGTGTTTAATTCCCTTGATTTTCGTTTGTCTAAATTCATTTGAATTCATGTGTAACTTTACTCTGGCCGTTCGATGTTGCTTGGATGTTGATGATTTCTCTGACTTTGTCACTCCGTATATTTTTATTAGCTTGATTAACACGGCTATGATTTTGGCTTTCCTTGGTCATTACGGTTTTGAATTTCTGGCATTTGAGCTTGACTTTGGTCGTGGTTGACTTCGGCCATTTGAAACTATTGTTTTGATTTCGGTACTGACTTGTTCAATATTATTTGACCACGGTTTTGGCATTTTGAATTTATGTTGACTGCTATTTTGTTCTCCGTTGGCATCGGCTTCTTTGATTTTGTGATATGACTTGTTCAATTCCTTGTATCACTTGACATCCATGGCATTTTGCTGTGTTGATTGATCATAGTCACTTGCATTGCACACTGCTGTTTCATTTTGAACTGGTCGACACACTTCATGTAGTCTTAATGTAGCTTGTTCTCGAGTCATGTAGTTCATGTGTGTATGCATATGTACTGGGTTGAATTTGCACTGCAGTTTGATATAATGTTTTGTCATCTTTGTATTCTGGTATAGGTTGATGTTGGTCTGGTTTCTATTGGTCTGGTTCATGTATATGCTCCATTTGTATATCCACTTGAGTCTGGTTCATGATATTTGTGAAGCTTTGGTTTGTGGTTCATATACATTTGTTTCACTGTTGGATATCGTCATGCAGTCTTCATTTAGATATTTGACTTGCAACTTTGTTCATCATGTAGTCAATTGCGTATGCATTTTGTCCTTGTTAGAACTGAGCATGTTTGTTTTTGGTTTTGTTGTATCCATTTTTTACCTTGATATTGTAGTCTGGTCTTGGTCGAGTTGGTAGCTGGACTTGATTCACTTGTTGCCAGTTGCCATTTTAGTCTGGTTTGCTGTTTCACTGGCATGTGTTATCACTTCATTCTTGAACTTGTCCATTTTCATTTTGACCTGAGAAGGTTGCATTGTGTAGTGAGTTGATGTGCACTGTGCTTCGAGTCTGCACTGGATTCAGTCACTTGAGTCATGTTATTGTTTTCACTGGACATATTTATGTACATATTCATGTTATATGTCGCAGTTTCGAGTCTTGTATAGTGTCATGTATTGTTGCATTCATGATGAATTTGTGGCCTTGGTATCACTCGAGAATTATTTGCTTTGTGAATTGCACCTGTGTTGAATCCAGCTTATAGCTCGGGTTTGACCTTGTGCTCGTGTTGTGACTTTATTTATTTCACGTGAGTTGAACCCGGCTTTTGATTTTTGTTTGACCTTGTGCTCACCTGTCCCTGCAATTTTATCAAGTGTATATCGGTGTGCACGGCCTTGTGGCATGTACAGTGATACACTGTGCATGTCACAAGTTGTTTGTGTGTGATGAATTCAAAATGACTATGATGACGAACAACCCAAATAACTGAGGCAAATATTATTTTCAAAAGACACATTTTATTTTATACTGCTAAAATATTTCATTTTCAATTTTACTGCGTCAGTGTGTATTTTTGCAGATAGCTCAGATGCTGGATTCAATCTGGAATAGAGTTGAAGATAAATACGAGTGAATGAGTGATACGTAGTGAGGTGCATTTGTAAATGAAAAATTCTGATGTGATTGAAATTGTGATGTGATTGAAATTGTAATGTAATTGAAATTTGTATATATATAGTGAGAGCTCAAATTTGTACTATTCAAAATTGTAATAAATATTTGTTTGAATAAAATATCTGTTCGAAATTAAATTCTGTGTTATTTATTTTATTCAGCAAATATTTATTTAATTATGTGAAAAATAAAATAGTACATTAACAAATACATTTAAATGAATATATATATATTTTTATTCATCAAACAAAAATCATATACTCGCATATTTAACACAACCATTAAGAAGTAATATAGTCTAGGCTGTTAAGTACACTAGTACAGCAATGCTTCTAGCATCATTCTCAACAGCAACTTTGATCCAAAACAAGAACCTGAGTTGAAATAATAGATATAATGTCAGTGAATAAAAAATGAATTTGAAGTTAAGTAGTATATATAATTCTTTTTCAAAACTATTGATTAGCCAAAATCATCAAACTCGTCCTGTACTCAATCAAGTCATACTCAAGCTAATCGACAGACAATCATCATCCCCTTATATACTACAAACATATCATTACCAACGTACATCATACCAACATTGATTATTTTGTATTATCATGTCGATTCCTATACTAATATTGATGCATTCACACTTCCACTATCCCAACTAATAACATCATTTTCCTTTTTGTAAAATCAAAGTGTGATGAAACTATTACACGTACAGTTATGTAACTCAAGCACCGATAGATGATGTAATGACAATAAGTTATTGTTAATAAATTCAAGTTAAATAAACTCAAAACTCATCAGTTTGTAGAAATCTCACTGCCAAAGAAATGACCCACTTTTTCGACCATCAAAAACCGACATCGAATACATCCACGGTATTCAAATGCCAAACATCCAATCATCGGAAAGGCGAATTATTAGGGTAAAATAAAAAGAAAAGAACAAAGTCCGGGGAAATCAGAATCTCACAATGGAATCGACAACATATAATATAACAAAGATAGTAAAAACACTGTTACTCCAAAATACAAAGTACATCAGAGTTAAGAACAAACCTTACCAACTAGACATTTATAAAATCCCGATCTTACAAATTGCCGATAGGTATAACATATGATACAACAGAAAATAAAACACTACGATAGACAAACATCTAGTTCTTCTCCAATAAGTCCATATGACCAACGCTAACCTAGGAAAAACTCGGTCTAACTCGAGCATTATAATCAAATAACACCCGGGTCACTCTGGAAAACCAGCATGAGAAAACTCAAATAATATGATGAATATATATAAATCCTATGAGACCACACCGCTAACGTAGAATGGGTTTTTACCTCACAAGAATAACATCCATAAATGAAGAAATGGGAAACAAATTAGAACAACAATCTAATCAAGAAAGAATGGAAATAAACAACAGAAACAATCCAAATAAAAGGGTAGGTACTAGTAAGAACAAATCTCATACTGAATGAATGGGCATAAATAATATCAAATTCCAGACTCGAAAGAATGACCATAAATAATTGAACATAGAGAATAGCACAAGGTAGTTCTACATTCAATTAAGGAAATAATTCAAAGATTTGAATTAACAACAAGGGAAAAATAGAATTTTTTTCCAACAATGACTAGAAGAGTGCACCCCTTACCGAAAGTATACCTCTAGAAATATACTTGAGAACTCTGATGACTCTTGGACATGTCCAAGCCAGTCCCCGCCAACAGTTATCGAGAATCCGAGTATTTCACATCTCAATGCGTAAAACCGATTCCACTCTAGAGTGGATGTGAAAATATCTTAATGGGAGCAACGCTACATAGCTTTGCTTCCACTCGCTCTTTGGGTTTAGTCATTTCTGACAAAGAATAATAAGGCCTAAATGAGCAACACATCATCTTAAAGTGACAAAAAAAAGCAGAATCAAAGTCGATAGTCGGTAAATCAACTATCGAGAATGATAAGATAGTTGTTTTCACTTGCGCTTGATTTTCACATCATGGTACCTTTAAAGACACTTTAAAATATTCTTTTAAAGGGAAAAATTATATTTTCTAAGTGTATTAAAACCAAGGTCAAAACAAATGTCAAAACATTGTTTATTATAAACCCAAAATAATCTACACTTAGCTTTATTTGAAACAATTCTTTTTAAAAGATGATTTTGTTTATAAACTATTATTTATAAATTTTAAACAATATTTATCATCCCATAAGATAATAAATTAATTAAATTACTTTTACAAATCAAAACAAATGTTAATCATCTTGAAAGATAATTTATAACATCCTTTTATAACTTTAAAATCAAATTAATTTTCCCAAAGGAAATAAATTGTATTTAAAATACCTTTTAGAACTTTAAACCAACATTAATTATTCCAAAAGATAATTACCAAATTTACTATCTCTTATAATAAATCGATCAATTATCTTTATTTAAACAGTTAATTATTTCTAAAACACTTTTACCTATTAAAACATTAAATCAGTTAATTCACTTTAAAACACTTTCATTAAATTAACTTTAATCATTTTTATTAAATAAATTAATTGACTTAAATAACTTTGTTAAATTAATTAATTAAATTTAAATATCATTGGATAAAATGATTAATCACATTCAAATTTCATTAATTATAACGACTATTTAAATTTCAAATATCATTACTTAAAATACTTAACTAAATTCAAATACCATTAATTAAAATGGTAAATTAGATTTAAACATTATTAACATTATTAATTAAAATGGTTTATTAATTTCAAATATCATCAATCAAAATGATTAATTAAATTTAAACATCTTCAGTTAAAATGATTTATTAACTTAAAAACGTCATCACTTAAAATGATTACTTAAATTCAAATATCATTAATTAAAATGATTAATTAAATCCAAATATCATTAACTAGATGGATTAATTAAATTTAAACATCATTAGTTAAAATGATTTGATAAATTTCAAACATCATTAATTAAAATGATTAATTAATTTAAATATCATTGATTAAAATGATTAATAAATTTAAGTATCTATTTTGTGAAAATACAAGCTCAAGACAACACATATGAAAGGTTTAGGAGATGATATTCAATAATTGGCATTATAACAAAAATTGCTACAAAGACACTTTAATAATTTAAATAGAATATCACGATTAATTACCACTAACATCAATATAAGAAGCATAAGGGAAAAAATAACAATCATTGGCGAGAAACTCTTTCGGCTCTCTCTACAAATAATCCGTGCAAAACAATGGTTACAGACAATATATATAATCATATGGGTTCACGACAATTAAGTTAATATGTCATCCATTTTCCAAAACTGTATTTTTAACCAAACAATTAATCGCACAATAACAACAATATCTAAACTATCAACCAAGCATTCAGCAGTAAATATATAGCATCACGGATATTATATGGCTAATTTAAAGGTGAGTAAACTCATAAAAATTCAAGTTATTGCCGAAGCATTCCGGTTTGGACTAAAATCGAATGGGCATTCGATTTTAACACAAAATTCGACAAGCTCTAAAGTCCTCTAATCCAATTCCAAAACGTAGAGAATGCTTTCACGAGTACAACGCAACTGACCGCTCTCGAAACCAACCTCGTATGAAAATATTTTGAATTAATTAAATAATTAAATTACTAATTACCCTTGCTTAATAATAACCTGACCCTAATCTTGTTTAACCTAGCCACAAGAAGCAACCTTCGCTCAACCATGCCTGGACGTCGTCGTAGCCCACCATCGGCCACCGCACCTTCACTAGAAAAAACCCGAGACTACGTCGACCACACTAGCACTAACTGTGCCTCCTTACTCTGCCTGAAGCTCGAGAAAGAGCTCGACAAACACAGCTACGTTCTACTTGATAATACCGCCGCCACAAGCTTCGTTGCGCCACCGCTCGCCTCCAGGAGGTTTCCCCGACCCCCACGCTTCCAATGCCACTGGTCACGACCTCCCTCTCGCTGCCGACGATTAGAAAAATACTCAAAACTACGCCGCTTTTGAATGTAGATCCACAGCGCCTCGCATCGATCCAAGTCAATCCAACCGGTCGATGTGCTTGTCTCGCCCAGACGAACATTTCCTCAGTTGGGGTTCAAGGCTAAAATCGCCTTTGGTGGCTCCGATTAGCTTGAGCCATTGGATTTGACTATTTAGGGATAGGGTTGTTGAGAATGAAGGAAGGTAAGGATCCTTATATAAGAAATCTAACTGATACTATTTACGCTAGAAAATTGATGAACTCCAATCGAGACGTGCTCACTAGAGTTCCTAGCTAAATACCCTTATTCCAAACTCAATGAAACTATTTTCGAGAGCCAATTCTATCATATATGAAAGTTAGCTTTTTTAAATCAATTTATAATGTTTTAATTTTCTAAAATTTATCGTTACGTGTTTCGAGCTCGTTTGATCACACAGTACGTTCGATCGTCCAAACTCGTCGGCATAAAATAATTTATTATTCTGGTTCCAATGACACTAGTTTCGTCAAAATCCGATATAGTGCCCGGAAATGATAATTTCGTACATTTTAAATATTGTTTTATAATTTCAATCTGAATCGATATTTATCAGATCTATTTTTTTTGTAATTGAATTTACCAATATTATTTATTAATTAAAAGGGGTTAAATAAGATTATCAAATCCAAATAAATTAATATTTAATTCACAAATTCAAATATTTAAGTAATCCTTATATTTGAATATAAGTTATTAAATTCCAAAACCCAATTATTTAAATATTTAAAATTAATTAAATATCTAAAATTAATATGATCAAATTTCTAGGATGTTAGAGCCATAGTGCCAATTTAAGTTTCTTTAATAAATTACAAGTCTAGAAATGGAAATGCAAACATTTTTGCATAAGAAAAAGGACAAGTGTTACAATCTATAAAATTGTTTCAATCTCTTTAATCTTTAGCCTAAGCTACTAATAAACACCCAGACAAGAAGTAAAAATTCAAAAATGCATTGGCTGAAAGCCTGAAACTATAATCGTTGAATGTACATTGAATCAAAGAAGTTGCTATTAACATCTCATTCTGTTGCTTACCAATGTTGGACAAAAAAAAGATGCACACGCATAACTTTCAACAGAATCACAAACAAAATTGACAAACAATTTCACAATTAGGTATGCTTATTAAGGAGAAATCGACTACTTGGGTAAAATAAATCATATATGATACTTGATCTTCATCAATTCCATTTCGTTTTATGTGTCCATCAGGCAAATCATCCAAACCAATATCAACAATAGTACATAAGAGCTTATATACCTTGATCATGGCCAGCTCTTATTATCTCCCATATATTAATATTCCCTCCATACAACAACATTCTTCATCTCTTAGAGCATCTCTGGTCGTTGCAATTCAGGGCCGAATATTACGAAAATCACCTCCAGTCGTTCGTTCAACGCTGAATATTAAGGTTAACATTCAGTTTTCAATTCAGAAAACTGAATTGGGTTTGGACGCTCAAGCCCTGGCGCCCATTTAATGGGCGCCAGGGCTTGGGGCGCCCAATAAATGGGCGCCCAAGCCCTCTCCCCCCCCCCGCCAGCTAGTCTATGGGAGGAGAGGGCTGGCGCCCATTAAATGGGCGCCTACCTTTCAGGCGCCCATTAAATGGGTGCCCGAGGCCAGGCGCCCATTTAATGGGCGCCTGATGCCAGGCGCCTATTGCCTCTTGGAGAACTCAGCCCAGTTAAGGGCTGAATATTCAGTCCTTAATGGACTGGAGATGCCCTTACACCACTCAATAAGATTTAATTCAACTCCAACTTGATATTAGAATGTATCATCCCCTCTAATTCAATTCAACATACATGATATCAGTTCGTATCATACCCATCGCATCTGCACATCTCTTGACAAGTACTCACCAACAACAGAGTCACGCCAAATTCGTCAAGAAGCCAACTGCAATTAAGAAAACCTCTAGCACCTGCCACTCCATCAGATACAGCAACTACAGTCAGATCCAACAACATATCAAAATCTCATCTCCATCATCATCTATCATTTTGCATACCACCCAAACAAGCACTTGAATTATGTCCAAACAATCATCTCAGATCAGAAACCAAATAGACCGTGATTATATCAACAAAAACATCATACACTGACCTTGATTCTAGTAATAACATGTCTCAAAAAAGGATAGCAACATCGTTTACAAACTTCGGCATCAGGTTTCAGTGGGAAGTTGATAATACGGCACATCATCTGACAGGCAAGCTCAAGCATCCAAGCATAGACGAGGACTCGGACAAGGAAAACAAGGCACGGAAAGGCGCTGCTACATCTACTCTTAGGCGAGCATAACTCGAAGAAGAAATCAAAGCAATACAGTTTATGACAAACGTCTACATCCAGATCTAGGCACGTCGAGACTAGCTGCTCCATTAGAACAAAGAATTTTGATTTTACAAAAGATGAAATACTATGGATTTTGTTTTGAGAAAGCATGATTTTTTGGGCATGGAAGAAAATGATTTTGGACAGGGAAGAAGCATGAAATAGGTTGCACGTGAAGTCAAAAATTAAAAGCATGATTTAGGACGGGAAGAAGAAAACACAGGAATAAGAAGATGGCGGGAAACGAAAAGTTAGGAGGGAAATGAAAAGTTAATTGGAGGGAAAATGAAAAGTTTAAATATTACTTCTAGTTTATTAACTATTATTTATTTCTACTTTATTAACTATAATTTACTTCTAGTTTATTAACTATTATTTATTTCTTGATTATTGATTGTGAAATATTCAATATTAAATATTATTTCTTGATTATTTATTATAATTACCAATTATTGAATATATTAATTATGCCGAAAATCTATCGTAAATTTAACGACGAAAAATTCCATCTCTACACTTTGCCACTATTTTTAGCTTTTCATGTAATGATAATTTATCATTTATAAATTGCTAATTATAAATTATCACTTAAAAATTATTAAGTCTTAATTATTATATAATTATTAATAATTAATTATTTAATAGTAATTATTAATTAATAATTATAAAATTAATTGTTAAATATTAAAAATTACTTCTTAATTATTAAATATTACTTATTAATTAAATATTAAATGTCATAATTATGACATATGTAAGCTGTTGTTTATGATTATTGATATGTGCATTTGCTCCGACTAAAATAATCTGCAGTTGCTTCGGTGCCTTAAAGAACCGATGCAAATAACACTATTTGCTTCGGTGCATTTGCATCGATTCCAAAGGAATCGATGCAAATAAAACTATTTGTTTCGATTGTAAGGACAACCGATGCAAATAACACTATTTTCTTTGATACATTTGTGTCGGTTCCTAAGGAACCGATGCAAATAACACTACTTGCTTCGGTTGTAAGGACAGTCGATGGAAATGAGACGATGCAACAAGCATATTTTATACTAGTTGTTCTGTTGCAGCTGTTTGAACTCCTGTACCATTAAATCCAGCATCTAGCTAATAATCATCATAGTCACACTACAGATCATCATATGAGTCAGATAAGTCAACAGCCTCAACTCTATGTCCCCCGATCCTCCAAAATTCCTCTCGATACTGACCTGATTCTTGTCAGTACCGAGTTGGTTCTTTATGAGGGGAGCGCTACGACTTCCTTCTACAACTCCTTTTGCTGCTCCAGCAACTCCTTCTTTCTATTTTGTCTTTCATTTTGCCTATTCTGACCAGCAACAAACAATTCTCTTCTTTGGATCCGAGAGGAGAAACTTCCCTCCTACTCCTCTTAGTCCTATGTGGTTGCGGGGTCAGCAGTGCTATGATGATATCCATATTTTCCATCAAAGCCTTTTGACTGTCGACTAACTTCTGATTCAGCTCCTGCATCATCTTGTCAAACTCAACCCTAGCAACCATCTCCTATTGAGCAGATGATCCTAGTACTGCCTGTTGGTTACTGACTTCCATTTAATGAGCATTTCCTTCATCACCACCAGCTACTACTCCTATACCAGCAACTATCCCTATTGATCTTCCAAGTTTTCTAGGTGTCATTGATTCCTATCGGCAAGTTTCCAAACTCCTTAAAGAAAATCTTCTAGATCTAACAACTAGATTTCTCAAAATCCAAATAGCAAGCTAGATCTAATCTTGAGAATCGAGTTCTCAGTGAAAGCAGCAAAATGTTGACGTCAAAAATGGATCAACATCCAAAGACCTGTAAAAATATTTGAACCTAGCAGAGAATGAACATAAAATAGATAAAACAACAAGCTTTTTAAAGTGGTTCGGCGATCTCTAGCGTACGTCCACTATAATTTATTGATTGTTTGATTGAGAGTCATTAGCATAAGGGATTGACAAGTTCTTACAGCTAAAACAACTAACAGTATCTGTCTTAGTGACTTTAATAGAGGAGATATAGAAGATGAAACGCCAAAAAGTTCTTTCTCAGTAGTCATGGGGTATGTATTTATAGGGAAATCGTCCAGCAGAACCAAAGGTCCACGAAATATCAAGTTCAGATCCAAGACAACTATGTTGAAGAAAGCAGTGGGGCCCAAACAACAATAAATACCACTCGGTACCAACGGTTTTTATTGGGAAAAATCTCCCCTCCTTCTTCCATTGGCCTTCTATCTCTAACCCAATGTGCTTCTAGCACTTTTCCCTGAAGATTGTGTTTTTTTAAGGGTTTCGATATTGCTTGTTCTTGTCTGCTCTCTTTGCTTCCTTCCGAAAGAATCCTTAGAGTTGTTCTTTGATTCCTTACGAAAAACATCTCATGACAATCACTCGAGCCAAGTCTTCACGTATAAGAGTTTTGGAGGTTCAATGTGTAACAAAAGTGGTAGGTATCGAGTGGTCCTTTTTGCTTCAATCCCTCTGAAATTTCTTGAGTGCGTTCCTATTGCCTTTCCAAGCATGCTGCTAAGTCCGTGAATTGCTTTGCCTTCATCTTGACGTACTAATTCCAGTGAAAATCTACTTGGTCAAAAAACCATATGATAATGTTTAATTCCTCTATACATAACATAACTAGTTAAATAATAATATATTGATATAATTTTTTTAAGAAAATACGCTTGTGTGTTTAGTAAGATTTTAAAGCCTGATAATATATTATATGTAAATATCTATGAATTGATATGCTTAAGTGATTGTAACACCAAATATGAAAATTAAAAAGCGACGCTGATAGAATCAACTCCTTATCTGTATAAATCCAAACCATCACAACATTAAGGTTTACTGTGTATGAGCTTTTGATTTTAAATCAAAATATTAACATATACTAATAAAATGTAAGAACAAAAAAAAGTAAAGAAAGATAGAAGAAGGTAAGGAAAATGGTGGCAGCTATTGTTTGTTTTGTTGTTTTAATACAAAAGGTGTAACAAATGTTTCTTTATTTATATACCATAATTTTATGCATGAAAAGTATGGAAATGTTTTCCCTTAGTATATGAATGTAATGTTTCTCTATAGTGATGTATACGATCTTATAATGTTGGTTTAAGTTGAATATAGGTAAATGAAGGCTATTTGGAATGGATTGTAGCGCAAACTGGCTTTTACTCACATAAAACTAAATAAATTACTTAAAATACTAGACACAATGTATGTTTTTATTTAAAGAGTTATATATATTGTGGATTATATGACATGTTGCACATTTCGATATATAAATTGTTTCTAACCATGTTTTAGTCGATGTATGTCTATTTTATCATATTGTAATTGTTCAAAAGTCTTCATATACAAAGAAGGCTATGCAGAAAGTTTTCGAAATTTTCGACAGTTATAATTTTTTTTGGAAATTTTATACTTTTTGAAATTTAAGAAATTCCTTTTTTAAGAAATTATTAAAAGCTATACGTATATTGATCACTACACCTATAATGTCATGCAATACATTTGAATAAAATAAAATGTTTACTTTTCCTGTGTATGCTTGTTGATAAAATAAATTCGAATGATCAATGTAGATTATATATGAGATTTTATCGGAGTGGCGTAGCAAAAGCGCAATAAAAAATAATGCATATATTATATTTTGTTGTTAACGTTGTTTGTTAAATTGGTTGCAGTACCCTCCAGTATACTGCGACGAAGTAATTTCTTTAGGAAGATGAGTCTTTCACATCTTGTTTTGAAGTTAAATAAAGCAAATATTAAAATGGATATTTTATTGAAATTAATCTATAAATTGAATCTTTGGATTTATTTGATAATAAAAGAAAATTATTGATTTAAAATTCAAATTATAAATTTGAATTGTTTTAAATTTTAAAAGCTGTTTGAAAATTTATTTTGGCAAAATAAATAATATTTACGAAAATTTTGAATTATTTTGAAAATAAAACAATTATTTTATAATTATCAAAAATTGAAAAGGAATATTTTAATAAACGAAGAACCATTATAAAAATGAAATAAAAAATTGATAAAATGCCTTGAGTGAATTTTTAAACGGATGTAAAACGTTG
Source organism: Allium fistulosum (assembly GCA_030737815.1). NCBI lineage: Eukaryota > Viridiplantae > Streptophyta > Magnoliopsida > Asparagales > Amaryllidaceae > Allium > Allium fistulosum. Next base: position 820,994,263 of record CM060908.1, on the reverse strand, counting down.
ATTAAAAGACGGTTTGATTTTAAATGGGGTTAAGATAGTTGGTTTAAATTTCTGTGTGTGTGTGTGTGTGTTTCTTTCAATCATTTAAACATAAAAACAAGAAATTAATCCGTTGATGCGGTTAAATTTGTATTCAGCATTTCAAAATAGCGGCTTAACGTTTCATTATCTATTTTCTCTAATAATAACAACCGAACGGCTAATTCTATTCATACACCGATAATCTCTTAACATACACCAGAAAGTATAATAAACGGGTATATATCAAAAATCACTTTACATACACCATCTCTTTTATGAAATCACGCTTGTTTTTATCGTCATTATCTTCCCTCTTTTAAAACCTAAAACTCATTTACACAAAATCAGAAACTTTTAACACTAAACTAAATTAAAATTCAATGAAATAAACTTTAATTTTTGACATTAATATTGTAACTTCTTTAGATTTTTGAAAAATTTCTAAATTTATCAAAATCAACTTTCATTTTAGAAAAAACAAATTTAAATACTTTTAAAAAAGAGAAGATGGTTGCGAAAGTTGTCAAAACCGATATTTTATGTTTCATTAACTTCATCAAAAATATATGGATTTAATCAAATAACATTAATTTTAATGTTTTAATTTGATGTGTTATAAGAAAAAAACTAAAAATACAATTAAGAAGAGATAACTTGATCATATATTTTTTTAGCAAAATAATGATCCATGTTAAGTGAATTTGGGGGCAAGAATGGAATTCGGCTAAATGAACTAGGGGTGGGCGCGGGTCAGTTTGGTGTGGTTTAAAGTCCAAACCGCTTCCACACCACATCAAACGGGTAATCAAAAATACAAACTATTGAACTAATCTTTTAAATGGTTTGATTTAATGTAATACTGTCTGTCTTTGGTCCGGTCCGGTTTAAACCCATATTAAATATGAAATAAGAAAATTACTTCTATCAACAATCAATTTACGAAGGCAGCTGAGGGAAGCTTTTACACTTAAATGTTAAATCACACATTGTTAGACTGAAATGAAAGATTAGTTCTTAATTGTATGAATATTTCAATTTGATATTTAGCTAAAATTGATTTTTTATAGTAGATTAACCAATTATCAAAGTTAATCAATGCATAATCATCAAGTAAAATGACTAGAATATAGATTATAATTAGAATTTAACCAAAAAAATGAGATGAAAATATTATACAAAAACTATAACTTCTTTCTTTATGACAATGAGGTTATCCCACCTTTTGGCAAGGTCGTGATACCAAAAAATTTGACTGATTATATTTGTTCACTTATTTCAGAAAACAGGTATACCCGAGGCTATGAATGAAATACGGCCGGCCGGGACCCCGACCCCGATCCAAGTGCAATTAGTATGGAATGATTTACAGAGCTCTAGGAAGTCATATTTCAAATTTCAAGTCAATCGGAGTTTGTATGCTCAAGTTATAAGCAAAACAAGCACTCATGTACTCCATCTAGGATTGATACTAGAAACCGTTCAAATTAGCAAGGATCGATCAATATCTCAAAATCTACAAAGTCAATCAACTTGAAACTTTTAAAAAGTCAATAAAATAGTGTAGGAAGCCCACCCAAAAAATTACAAGTCAAAACAATGAAGTTGAAAAATCCTTCGTATCCGTCATTTTCGTATCGATCCGATGGATACGAAAATGTTGCTTTTTGACACGATACAGGGTATATCTCACTCATTTCGAATCCAAACGACTCCAAACTTTGAGGACATGCTTAGAGTACTCTAATAAGCTTGCACAATCAATCTCAAGCCAAAATTCAACAGAAAAATATTTTCCATATAGATCATATGGATACGAAAAACGCCCATCTCGTTGAGGATCGATAGCTAAACTCACTGAATCGATCTCAAACTTTCACACAGTGCTCCTAAGCCTCTGGGACCCACTCCAGCAAGTTTCATCATCATATGAAAAGTTCTCCTATCGATACAGAATTGATATGGATCGATACGAGGGCCTCAGCTACTCCATAATTGTAATCTTGATCGATCAATAACTCCGCAACCACAACTCCAAATGCAATGAGATTTTCAGTGCAAGTTACATAACACTTCGGAAGCCTCCATGATCGATCATGGCTTGATTGGAGCATTTCTTCATCGATATGAAATGCTACGGGTCGATCAAGGACCGATCCCAAACGACCCTAAATCGATCATGCGGGCCCACATGGGCTTGAGAAAGAGTATTTCGAGATCTAAGGAAGATATTTCGAGCTCTACACCTATAAATAGCACCTCCATTGCAACTAAAAAGGACTTTTGGCTGGGGACTCTACGTGCTGCTACTTTTATTTCTGATTTAATTGTAGTCAATCATTAGCTATTACAAGCATTGTACTGGAGTAAAAAGCAATAAAAGATTGATTTTCAAAGTGGACGTAAGCAAAATAGCGCCGAACCACTATAAATTTTGTGCTTCTTATTGTTCATCTATTTGCTAAATGTGATTGCTATATTATCCTCATTTTAATTTTACTTTCTTCGCTCATTTCTCTACAATCACGTTCAACGGGGTTTGTGACCGTTTTTGGTGCAAACACCTTGGTGCTTTCATTGAGAGAACTCCATTTTTCTCAATTCTATCAGATCTCGTCATCTAATGGTGGATTCCATTATCCGTAAGATAAGATCCAATTTCGCATTCACAAATTTTCGTATTCGACTTCGAGCTTTCGTATCCAAAAAGCTCCTCCTCTGAGCTCTTCTGAAAACTCCAACTACTGATTTTCGTATCCAGAAAATACGACTATTTTCGTATCGATCCAATTGCGCGACTTTCGTATCGATCCAATTGTGCACCTTTCGTATCCATCCTTAAGCACAACTTTCGTATCAATCCAGTTGTGCATCTTTCGTATCGATCTTCAGACACAACTTTCGTATCGCTCCAGTTGTGCACCTTTTGTATCGATCCTCAAGTGCAACTTTCGCATCGATCCAGTTATGCACCTTTGGTATCGATTCTCAAGCATAACTTCTGTATCGATCTAGTTGTGCACTTTTCGTATCGATCCAGTTGTCCACTTTTCGGATCGTTCAATTTCACCAACATTTGTATCGTTCCCCAAGGTCCCGTTTTATATCAAACATCCAACTTCCATTACTGAGAACGATACAAAATTTCAAAAAAAAATGGATCGAGTACGACCCCTTTTTTTAAAAAAAAATCTTTTTCGGATTCTGGATTCGGGACTCAACTTAATGAAGGAACATTCTATCCACTCTCCTGATCGTTCCGTGACTGACCGGGACATAGGGGATTAAAAGAGCAGATGTGAATTGCAATCAAGGATTGGGCAAGGAACTACTACTCTAATGGTGCTCCCAGAGGCTGGAGAACCAAGCTAATATGCCAAGAACTAGAGTTGGTTACTATATCATGCTTCCAAGGTGGATTGCAACTTTCCCCAATTGGCCAACTTTCAAATGACTGAATCGATAACTATGTTGTGTATCCTCAAGAGGGATTCCTGATTGCCTCGTATGGGTCTCTTATCTTGATGAAAGCTTCGGACAATCACCAATCCGCGAGCTCACTCTAACTGACTCACCATCCAATCGACATTACCAACCACTCAAATGTTGGACAATCATGCATACATCATGCACCAGTATTACAAGCTGTCATAGCTTGAAAATAGACCTAATTGACAACAATTGGAGTGTCTTTCCCAGTCACGACCTGTTCATTGCAACCATAATACATGCAAAATTTCCATGCCAATATTGAGTTGATGAACCTGATGAAGGATCAACACGCAGGTCGGTGTACTCTGGAGAGGTAGCCTCTGACATTATCTCATGAAGTGGGAGTGGCATATTGTGACGACCGCCCATGACCCCTGCACCGAATCTAGAGATAGTGCGCTGTAAAGTGTGCCAGGCGACCATGGACGATTGTCAGGGTAGATTAAAAAAAAACAACAGAATCTATCGTGTTACTCACAGCGCATGGACAAAATACAATAGAACATATGTATAGTGAAGCTTTACAGAACAAAATGACATCATATAAAACTCCATAATAGTTGAATACAAGCATCCAAATAGCCAATACATCAAGCCTCACTACATAACACTCAGAGAATACAAAACAGCGGAACATCCAGTACATATAATAAGAAGATAATATGCAACCCTCCAGCTCGTCTTCGATATCAGCATCGTGAGAAGAGAACAGCACCTGTCACCTGCTACCTAGTCTGCCCGTCCCAAAAATGGACGAAGAGCCCAAGGTAATAAGAATTAAAACATAAAGCCTTGAGTCAGACAACAGTCTTAGTGAGCAGTAAATTAACTAACAACATACCAAAAGAGCATAAAGGAAAAGGAATAGGAATACAACCCTCCCACTCCACCTCTTTCTACAGTGATAGCCCCCAGACACACACTAAGCAGAAGCAACATAGCAGAGCATACAATTTAAAGTAAAGTAATAATCATTCGAGTCAAGGGCGATGTTTTCCAAGTACCAAGGCCTAAACTAGATAAGCACCCAGAAAATACCGCTCTTGAGTCCGAATGACGATACAACCAAACATCCATGACTCTGGCTATCACTATTATCATTGCTTCAATATCACTGTTAATTGAATGACCGGCACATTCTTTCAGCCGTCCGTCAAGGGCTAATGGAAACCCCGGTTCTAGACATAACTCCCGCACGTCGTCGCAGCCCGTGCCTAGGACTATCGAATCTGCCTAGAGTACTCGACCATCAACAGTTGGCCGTTGGGACTATCGAATCTGCCCAAACGTACTCTTGCTTAGAGCATGCTAGAACCTTCAACAACGATGCTATCCAAGCCTCCTAGTCATCCTCCTCGATGACTATTCTCATATCCATTCATTATCCTCAACTCGAATCATATCACCGAGTTATCAACATGCTTGGAATGATCCCGTCTGGAATAGACCAAGTCTTCATCACATGATTGCCTCGCTTCATCACATCCTCGCAAAGCCTCATCTCAACATCACCTCATCAAATCTACGCATAAGAGCTTCATCATCCCGCTACATATGCCACGAGTAGCTTACCCAATTCAAGAGCCTTTCTCCTAGCTTTTGAATCATCTTCGGTCTAAATCAAACCATCAATCATCTAATTCATAACAATCAATCAAACCAAACATTAATCCAAGCAATCAAGCATTCAAATATGATCTAAGTAGATAATTATAACAATAATGGCATTTTCGTAATTAAAGAGTTGAAAGTCTAACATGCATGAAATCATAAGAAATATCTCTACAATCTTGATGAATGAACTTGCATAGGTTAACACTTAGTAAAATGGTTGTCAAATCATTATGAACAATGGATCTACATGGATCTACACTTAGGATGAAGAAAATGCATGGAAATCACTATTTTAACACCAAATCGAGCCAACAATCCGATATACTCCTTTGGATCCGTGTGAGAGATAATCACCACTCACCAAATCACCAAAACAAACCCAAATCAACACGCTTCAGATCTGGACAGCAAAGGATCAAGCTTGATCTATCACGAATCCGCTTCAAACGAAGAAATCTCTCTTGAAAAGATGAAGATCTTCAATCTAAGCTCTTGAATCTTCAATTTGATCTTCAACTTGGATGGATGGAAGCACTAGATTAGAGTGGAGAAAAGAAGTGAAGAAGTGTAGAAGTCGAGCTCTCAAAATGGCAGCACTTCGTCGCTTCGAAATCCGGATCCTAAAAAGTGAGAAAAACCCTTCCTATTTATAGCTGAAAATCCACTAAGTCGTAACTCGGCTATCTCCTAAGTCGTCTCCGACTTACGACCTAAGACACCTCCGACTTAAGGACTACGACTTAACTCTCCTTCGACCTAACACGTGCGCGCGCCTATTCGACCTAACAGAATCACCTGCCTACGACTTATAGCTTAGCAGCATTCGCGACCTAACAAAGATACGACTTACGACTTAACCCAAAACACATGCTACAGCAACCCAACGACTTAACAGGTACACTCCCTCGCGACCTAACAAACTTACGACTTAACACATAACTAGGGCTACGACTCAACTACTAAGTCGTCTACGACTTAAAACAGATCAACTCTTAAGTCGCTCGCGACTTAACAACTACTAAGTCGCTCACGACCTATCACTCAGGCAGAAACCCAGCGACCTAACACCTTAAGTCTTCACGCAACCTAAAACATGTTATGACTTACGACTTAACTCCCATAGGTCGTATACTCCCTAAGTCGCTAACCTATAGGTCACACCAAGACACTAGGTCGCTACACAGCTATCTCCAAACTCCTTAGGTCGTTGCCGACCTAACAATGCTAACTCGGAACCACTAGGTCGCTCCAAACTGTCCACGATCTAACCCTTAACTCGGTCAGGTTCTATAGGTCGCTAACCCGCCCTGCCGACCTAACACTTAACCCACAAAAATCCTTAGGTCGCTCAAACGACCTATCTTCAAACCCTTAACTCGCCAAATCCCAGAGACACCCCTATCCCCTAAGTCGTATACGACTTACGACTTACACTAAGTCGTTCACGACTTAGGACTTAGCAAATTCTGCCTAAAAATCTGAAACGACTTAAAATGCTGTAAATTCCAGATTTTGACGAACTTGTCGATCCGTAAAAATACGAGTCGTTACATTCTCTCCCCCTTAGGAATTTCGCCCCCGAAATTCCAAGCAACAAAGCAATCAAAGACTATTCTGTACGCCTACCATCCATAGAAATCAACAAACCATACATCCAATTCTAGCTTAGCGTACAGAATTCTAAAACTTAGAACAAGTTACAATATCGTGAGATGACACGACACCTTAGGGCCATACCTTGAAGAGTTCAGGATGAGCTGCCTTCATCCTCTCTTCCACCTCCCACGTACAGTCGTTATCATCATCACTCCATTGTATCTTGAGCAACTTAACTACCTTCCTCCTAAGCTGTTTCGTGTCGGTTTCAACAACACGAAGCGGCTTACGAGGTCTTCTATCGACTGGATCAACTTCGAAATCTTCATAGCTATCAGCAGAAACCACAGTATTCGAGTCGTGCATATACTTCCGTAGATATGATACATGCAAAACATTGTGCACACTCGACATCTTCTCAGGTAACTCCAGTCTATAGGCGAGCTTTCCAATTCGCTCGATGATCGGGAATGGTCCAACAAATCTCGGAGTCAATTTTCCTTTCTTCCCGAATCGAATAACATTCTTCAGTGGAGAAATCTTCACGAAAACCATGTCTCCTACGTCGAATTCCAAATCCTTTCGACGCTTATCGGCATAACTCTTCTGACGGTCTTGGGCTGCCTTCATTCGTTGCCGAATGATCTCCATACACTCCGTAGTCTGTCGAATCATTTCTGGCCCAAGCATCAGCTTTTCTCCAGTTTCCAACCAACATGTCGGAGAGTTACACGGTCTTCCATACAATGCCTCATACGGTGCCATACCAATGCTTGACTGGTAACTGTTGTTGTACGCAAACTCCACCAAATGAAGGTAATCTTCCCATGATCCTCCGAAATCCAAAACACATGCTCTAAGAAGATCTTCCAAAACTCGGTTGACTCTCTCGGTCTAACCATCTGTTTGAGGGTGATAAGCTGTACTCAAACACAACTCGGTTCCCAAAACTTCCTGGAAGCTCTTCCAAAATCCACTAGTGAACAATGGGTCTCGATCGCTCACTATACTCTTCGGAATACCATGGAATCGAACTATCCACTTAACATACAACTCAGCCAACTTTGATGCAGTCCTAGTCGATCGAACAGGAATAAATCGTGCACTCTTAGTCAGACAATCTACAATGACCCAAATCCCTTCATTTCCCGTTCTGGTTCTAGGCAATCCATCAATAAAATCCATCGATACCTGCTCCCACTTCCATGTAGGAACTTCTAATGGCTGTAGTAATCCACTTGGCTTCTTCTGTTCAGCTTTAACCAACTGGCAGTTCATACACTTGGAAATAAAATTTCCAACATCCTTCTTCATGCCTTCCCAGTAGTAGGTTCTCTTCATATCCCGATACATCTTATTTCCACCTGGATGAATTGTCAACTTCGAGTGATGACTTTCCTTCAGAACCTCACTCCTCAATTCATCTATATCGGGAACAACTAGTCATCCTTGCTTCCGAAGCCAACCCTCTCGATCGACCTCGAATCCTTTATCCTTTTCTGGATCCAATCCAGATTCCAAATCACGGATAATCCTGACAAGCTTATCGTCTCGCTGTTGGCTCTCGCCAATCCTTTCCACAAGAGAAGGTCTTATCGATAAGTTTGCCAACATCTCAGGTTCCAATTCACATCTAGGCCTGAAGTCAAATCCAGCTAAATACTCGAGACTCTTCCATTCTGAAAACATGGCTCCTAATCCTGCATGTCTTCGACTTAACGCATCTGCCACTGCGTTACCTTTTCCCGGAGTATAAGCTATACCAAAATCATATGATGCCAAAAACTCTAGCCAACGTTGCTGCCGAAGATTCAAATCCTTTTGGGAGAAAAGATACTTCAACGACTTGTGATCCGTAAACAACTCGAATCGAACTCCCAATAGATAATGTCTCCACATCTTCAGAGCAAATACAATCGCCGCTAACTCCAAATCATGAGTTGGGTAATTCCTTTCATGCGGCTTCAGTTGTCGACTGGCATACGCAACAACTTTATCCCTCTACATCAGCACTGCTCCAAGTCCAGTACCACATGCATCGGTGTAAACCACCATCTCATCATTCCCACTTGGAATAGTCAAAACAGGAGCACTCGTCAATCTCTCTTTCAGGATTCCGAAAGCTTGCTCACACTTAGCATCCCAACTGAACACTTGGTTCTTTTTCGTCAATCCTGTTAACGGTGCAGCTACCTTGGAGAAGTCTTTGATAAACCGTCGATAATATCCTGCTAATCCAAGAAAACTTCTCACATCAGATGCATTCTTAGGTCTAACCCAATCCTGGATTGCTGCCACCTTAGCGGGATCAACCGCTATTCCATTTCCAGAAATCACATGGCCTAAGAACCTCACTTCACTCTTCCAGAAGTGACACTTCGAAAACTTAGCCTTCAGCTGATGTTTCCGCAAGATTTCCAATACAATACGCAAGTGCGTCTTATGCTCTTCTTCCGTTCTGGAATAAATCAGAATATCATCCACGAACACAAGTATGAACTTGTTCAACTGATCTCTGAACACTCTATTCATAAGATCCACAAAATATGCTGGCGCGTTAGTCAATCCAAACGGCATTACCAGCCACTCAAAGAAACCCGATGGTGTCCGAAAAGCAGTCTTCGGCACACTATCCTTAGCTACTCTCAACTGGTGAAATCCTGTTGCCAAATCCATCTGGGAAAACACCTTAGCTTCGTGAAGCTGATCAAACAAGTCATCTATTCTCGGCAATGGATACTTGTTCTTCTTAGTCACCTTATTCAGCTCACGATAATCCACACACAATCTCAATGACCCATTTGCCTTGGTTGCAAACACAACTGGTGCACCCCACTCGGACACACTACGCCGAATGAATCCTTTCCGCAAAAGATCATCAACTTGCACCCTCAACTCCTGTTGTTCCCTAGGCGCCATCCGCCTAAGAGGCATCACAACAGGTCTGGCTCCTTCAACTAGATCTATACGAAACTCGATCTCTCTATGCGGCGGCAACCCTTTGACTTCGTCAAAGACATCCTCGAATCCATTAGCGATCGGCACTGATGACAGTCCATCCCGTGGAACAACCAGCGAATACATGAAGCTCATGAAGACGCCTTCTTCATGCTTACATCGTATCACCACCTTTCGCCCCTCCACATTCTCGACTGTCACTTCCAACCTCTCGCAATCAACCTTAGCCGCATACTTCCTAAGCCAGTCCATACCCAAAATAATTCCGAACCCCGCAAAGTTCAGAACAAAGCAATCACAAACAAAAGAGCAACCATGACTCGACACAATCAGACCACGGCATAACATACACAAACAAGACGAACCCCCAACTGGATTAGTCACAACCAATGGCCTATCAACAATATCCGGTTCCAAACCTAACCGGCCTACGAGTTCATTACAAACAAACGAATGCGACGCTCCAGTATCAAACAGAACTCTAACTGGAACACCACATAGGAAAAGAGTACCTTGAACCACCACACTCTTTCCCTTCTCTTCAGCGGTAGGAGCCTTCGAAGACGACGGAACAGCTCCCAAAGCATAAGCTTGCACAATCTGCTTGTCCCTCCTCGGTTCTGGACAATTCTTCCTAAAATGCCTCGGCTTGTCACAGTTGTGACACTTCATCGGCACCTTAGGATTCTTACAATCCTTCGAGAAATGGCCCTTCTGCTGACAATTGTAGCAAGTCACCTCGCCTTTCGGCTTCTTCTGACCATCCTTACCCTTCTGCTGTTGCTGCTTCCTCTTCTTGTTTCCACCTTGCTGAGGTTTAGACTCTTCCCTGGTCACAGCAACAACAGATCCTTCCTTAGGAAACAGACTCTCATGCCTGAGAGCTTTCTCCACAAGCTTCTCAAACGAATCGTCCAAATGATCCACTAACTGTCTCCCAAGATAACTGTCCAAGCCTGTCACAAACTTCTCGTTCTTCTGGTATGCAGACTCAATATATGACCGGGCATACTTGGACAAAGCTTCAAACTCAGAAACATACTCAAGGACTGATCTTCCACCTTGCTTGAGCTCCACAAACTTCTTGAACAGAACAGACTTCTGAGCTGTAGAAATGAACTTAGCTTCAAATCTAGCTTGGAATTTCTCCCAAGTAATCTCTTCCTCCGCAGTATTGATGGTAATAGAGTTCCACCAATCAGAAGCTCTCCCTTGAAGCTGTCTTGATGCCAACTTCCTCTTAGTTGCATCATCAATTCCCAAATCACCAAAGATCCTTCTACAAGCATCTATCCATCTCTGGACTTCGATAGTTGATTCTGTTCCCAAGAAAACCTTTCCTCCAAGAGCAGTATAATCCTTGCACAACTTAGCAAAATCCACTGGTTTCGGAGTTTGGACTTGAACTCCAACATCTACTGCTGCCCCCGGAACTGGTATCCTTCTCATGATCGAAGTCATCATAGCTTCGAACATAGCTGCATAATCAGTAGTCCCCTCAGTAGCACGGCCTTCCCTTGCAGCTGGTCTCCCTCTTCGACTCATTCTCTATATCTATAAAAAGGAATGATTAGAACATCTAGAGAAACAACTGCATAAAGGACTCAAACTCTACTAAGCTACTAAATTATATATAGTATTCATCCATCAAAATACAATTACGTCTCTCATACGTAGTTACGTCAGTGAGCGTTGGGTAAAATCGATTAACCAAAGCTCTGATACCAAATGTGACGACCGCCCATGACCCCTGCACTGAATCTAGAGATAGTGCGCTGTAAAGTGTGCCAGGCGACCATGGACGATTGTCAGGGTAGATTAAAAAAAACAACAGAATCTATCGTATTACTCACAGCGCATGGACAAAATACAATAGAACATATGTATAGTGAAGCTTTACAGAACAAAATGACATCATATAAAACTCCATAATAGTTGAATACAAGCATCCAAATAGCCAATACATCAAGCCTCACTACATAACACTCAGAGAATACAAAACAGCGGAACATCCAGTACATATAATAAGAAGATAATATGCAACCCTCCAGCTCGTCTTCGATATCAGCATCGTGAGAAGAGAACAGCACCTGTCACCTGCTACCTAGTCTGCCCGTCCCAAAAATGGACGAAGAGCCCAAGGCAATAAGAATTAAAACATAAAGCCTTGAGTCAGACAACAGTCTTAGTGAGCAGTAAATTAACTAACAACATACCAAAAGAGCATAAAGGAAAAAGAATAGGAATACAACCCTCCCACTCCACCTCTTTCTACAGTGATAGCCCCCAGACACACACTAAGCAGAAGCAACATAGCAGAGCATACAATTTAAAGTAAAGTAATAATCATTCGAGTCAAGGGCGATGTTTTCCAAGTACCAAGGCCTAAATCAGATAAGCACCCAGAAAATACCGCTCTTGAGTCCGAATGACGATACAACCAAACATCCATGACTCTGGCTATCACTGTTATCATTGCTTCGATATCACTGTTAATTGAATGACCGGCACATTCTTTCAGCCGTCCTTCAAGGGCTAATGGAAACCCCGATTCTAGACATAACTCCCGCACGTCGTCGCAGCCCGTGCCTAGGACTATCGAATCTGCCCAGAGTACTCGACCATCAACAGTTGGCCGTTGGGACTATCGAATCTGCCCAAACGTACTCTTGCTTAGAGCATGCTAGAACCTTCAACAACGATGCTATCCAAGCCTCCTAGTCATCCTCCTCAACGACTATTCTCATATCCATTCATTATCCTCAACTCGAATCATATCACCGAGTTATCAACATGCTTGGAATGATCCCGTCTGGATTAGACCAAGTCTTCATCACATGATTGCCTCGCTTCATCACATCCTCGCAAAGCCTCATCTCAACATCACCTCATCAAATCTACGTATAAGAGCTTCATCATCCCGCTACATATGCCACGAGCAGCTTACCCAATTCAAGAGCCTTTCTCCTAGCTTTTGAATCATCTTCGGTCTAAATCAAACCATCAATCATCTAATTCATAACAATCAATCAAACCAAACATTAATCCAAGCAATCAAGCATTCAAATATGATCTAAGTAGATAATTATAACAATAATGGCATTTTCGTAATTAAAGAGTTGAAAGTCTAACATGCATGAAATCATAAGAAATATCTCTACAATCTTGATGAATGAACTTGCATAGGTTAACACTTAGTAAAATGGTTGTCAAATCATTATGAACAATGGATCTACATGGATCTACACTTAGGATGAAGAAAATGCATGGAAATCACTATTTTAACACCAAATCGAGCCAACAATCCGATATACTCCTTTGGATCCGTGTGAGAGATAATCACCACTCACCAAATCACCAAAACAAACCCAAATCAACACGCTTCAGATCTGGACAGCAAAGGATCAAGCTTGATCTATCACGAATCCGCTTCAAACGAAGAAATCTCTCTTGAAAAGATGAAGATTTTCAATCTAAGCTCTTGAATCTTCAATTTGATCTTCAACTTGGATGGATGGAAGCACTAGATTAGAGTGGAGAAAAGAAGTGAAGAAGTGTAGAAGTCAAGCTCTCAAAATGGCAGCACTTCGTCGCTTCGAAATCCGGATCCCAAAAAGTGAGAAAAACCCTTCCTATTTATAGCTGAAAATCCACTAAGTCGTAACTCGGCTATCTCCTAAGTCATCTCCGACTTACGACCTAAGACACCTCCGACTTAAGGACTATGACTTAACTCTCCTTCGACCTAACACGTGCGCGCGCCTATTCGACCTAACAGAATCACCTGCCTACGACTTATAGCTTAGCAGCGTTCACGACCTAACAAAGATACGACTTACGACTTAACCCAAAACACATGCTACAGCAACCCAACGACTTAACAGGTACACTCCCTCGCGACCTAACAAACTTACGACTTAACACATAACTAGGGCTACGACTCAACTACTAAGTCGTCTACGACTTAAAACAGATCAACTCTTAAGTCGCTCGCGACTTAACAACTACTAAGTCGCTCACGACCTATCACTCAGGCAGAAACCCAGCGACCTAACACCTTAAGTCTTCACGCGACCTAAAACATGTTACGACTTACGACTTAACTCCCATAGGTCGTATACTCCCTAAGTCGCTAACCTATAGGTCACACCAAGACACTAGGTCGCTACACAACTATCTCCAAACTCCTTAGGTCGTTGCCGACCTAACAATGCTAACTCGGAACCACTAGGTCGCTCCAAACTGTCCACGATCTAACCCTTAACTCGGTCAGGTTCTATAGGTCGCTAACCCGCCCTGCCGACCTAACACTTAACCCACAAAAATCCTTAGGTCGCTCAAACGACCTATCTTCAAACCCTTAACTCGCCAAATCCCAGAGACACCCCTATCCCCTAAGTCGTATATGACTTACGACTTACACTAAGTCGTTCACGACTTAGGACTTAGCAAATTCTGCCTAAAAATCTGAAACGACTTAAAATGCTGTAAATTCCAGATTTTGACGAACTTGTCGATCCGTAAAAATACGAGTCGTTACACATATAAACTCCTCTTGAGTGACGGAGGCCCTCAAAGGCAGATGTCTTCCCATATTCATGAGAGGATACTATCAATCATACTAAGAATTACCAGATATATTTCTTAGATCGCTAAAAGGAGATGAAGAAGCTAGCGGTCAACGAGTTGATTAAGTTCTACAACCAGCCGCTGTCAATACCAAAAAAATATGATGAATTTGTCACCAGTGCTGACTTCCAGACTTCGATGGTAGAACTGGTGGACAGCCGTCAATGACTACATCAACATGGCAAGGCCGGAGAGCTAACCTAGAAAGGAAAGCTTCGACAATATGTGCAAGCCCCATAAAACGACAGGCAGGGAACACCCGACCCCTATCAATCAAGAACTTTGATTAAGTTGAACCACCTGCATTAAACTTCCAGCTGAGAAGGGCTGGACCAAAGTGCAATAGCGAGCATAGGACGCTGCTTCACTTATCAATGAGATTTAATCCGATCTTTTTAAATTATTTCTATTTCAATTTCACTTATGTTGCGAAATACGACCAACTTGAATTGAACTACTTGTAAATGACGAGCATGATTCAACCACTCATCAGCTATTGTATGCCCCTGACTTGAGGGTAAGGCATCAAAGCGGAAGAGACCGACAAGGTCAGGACTCCAGTACAAAGTGGATGCTATTGACCATCCACTTATCCGCCTATGTAATTTAATTGGAGATTTGAGAAAGACTTGGAGTGATATGTCCCAACAATGCACTCCCCATTTCATACTTGAAGCTCACCAAAATACTTATGCTTCTTCCGATACCCAGTAAGATCGGAACCACACCAAGGGTGGACATGACATGACCATCCATGCACAAATCCTACATTGGACACTTGGGGTTGTTTGAGAACACAAGTCTAAAGTGGATATGATTTGACCATTCACTCTCCAGCTCGCGTCTATGATTCAGCAAAATAATCATGCCTTAAACCGACTTCGTCAAGGCCGGAGCCCCAATTTATAATCATCATGGACTGACTGCCAACTCGCTAATCATTAGGAGCTATCATTTCAACTCTCTTCCCCGACCTAACCGGAAGAGCGTGAAGTGTCAAGTGGATGCGACTCGACTGTCCACTCCCTAATTCTTTCCCCTAACACTGGGGGCAAAGACATGACTCTAAGTGGATGTTGTTCAACCATCCACTCTTTCACCCGAACTCAAAGTTCTCCAGAGCATTACTTTTACTCCTTAAGATTGGAAGAAGCAGAATCTAAATCAAAGACGACGCAGTACGACCGTCCATGTGTCGGCTCCTATCCCGGATGCAAGGGGCAGTTTAACAGCCCAAGCTTAAATTGGACATGATCCGACTGTCCAGGTCGAGGAGGATGGATCCGTCCATCCACGACCTCGCTTTCCAACTCAAGGAGGATGGATCCGTCCATCCACGACCTCGCTTTCCAGCTTGAGGAGGATGGATCCGCCCATCCACGACCTTGCTTTCCAGCTCGAGGAGGATGGATTCGTCCATCCACGACCTCGCTTTCCAGCTCGAGGAGGATGGATTCGTCCATCCACGACCTCGCTTTCCAGCTCGAGGAGGATGTGATCCGTCCATCCTCGACCTTAACTAACTCTTATCCCCAGAGTGTGGGTGGGAGCATCTTTCCTAAATAGATGTGATCGACCGTCTATTAAACAACTTCAGATTCCCGTAGTGCGAATTGGAGTATAAACATTAACGGGTGTGATCGACCACCCATCGACCAACTCTGGTCCCCAGAACACGGACTGGAGTATAAATCTGTAGGGGTGTGACTGACCACCCATCAACCAACTCTAGTCCCCAGAGCACGGACTGGAGTATAAACACATTAAAGGCATACGTGGATCAACCATCCATCGACTAACTCTAGCTCCCAGAGCGTGAGCTGGAGTATAAACTCTAAACGGGTGTAGTTCGACCACCCGTCAATAGAATATGTTCCCCTAGAGTGGACTACAACATGAGCAACAAAGATGGAACACAACCATATGACAAATAGTCCTGTCAAACCTCAACTGGGGGGCAGAAATGCATTCATCCAACCACTAAGCTCGACGGCGAAGCATTAAGGTCTGAACCTGACATACAACAACTACAAGGAGGCCTTAGTACCGAACCCAATCAAAACGATGTCCGAAGTTAAGGACGACCAGCTATATCACATCACCGGATCAACGGGCGATATCGATCTAGGCTTTTCATACCATACCTTTGATCGACAAGAAATGTGATCCGAGCTTTTTGTATTGTGCTGCTGAATCGACGGTCAATATCGATTCCATTGACTACAAATCGATGTGACCCGAACGTCCATCGAATACCTTTGACCACCAGAGCATGGATAGAAGAATAAACCACGAATGAGTGTGACTTGACCATTCATCCTCCATCACCTTCCTTCGACCCGTCAGGAAGAGCATGAGACCGGATGAGCATGACCTGAATGCATTTGAGCTGACTTTATCCCTACATCTAACGGGAGAACGTAAATCAAAATGGACGTGGTTGATCGCCCAACTCAAAATGAATGCAACGCGACCATTCATTCGTTGACTCTTACCATGATCCGACTAAAAGAGAAATTCAAAACAAGCGCAACCTAAACATCTGCATACCGACTTTTGCCATGGATTTGACAAAGGAAGCATCAATCCTACATTGGATCTGACTAGACGATTCATCCTTCAGTTTTTGCCTAGAGTGTGGCGACATAAGCAGCGAAGTAAATGTGATTGACTGTCCAGAACTTAGCTCATGTCCGAATGTCGGCAAAGCAACGAAGTATTCTACCTAGAGGAAAGAACTAGAACATAATGCAGGATAGGCATGACTCAGCCTTCTATCGGTTAACTCGATCCCATGGTTCAACGGGACAAAATACGAAATTGAAGCGAACATGATCTACCTTGCCACTTATCAAGATATTCCCCAAACTTTGGGGCACGCGCGAGAAATAAGATGAATGTGATTTGATCGTTCATCAAACAACTCTGGCTCTTACAGCTTGTACTACGGTATAAACACAACAGGGGCTAGACTCGACCATTCGCACAATACGTCCATCAACCCAAGACCGGGGATACGAGTGTGATCATCCAAGAGCTGGATACAACTACTCGATCCTATGAATCGTGCCTAGTATTTATAACAACTTGAGGTTAAGACCAAAAGGATGCTTGGAGATAGAATCATCGAATCGATGCCCAGACTTATGGGCAACTGATCATCATTCTGATCCTTACAGCGAGCAATGAATCACGAGTACATTGAATGGAAAGCGCATCACCCGGAAGCAAAAGTAGATTCCAACTCATAGCTGGAGCCAACTATGCAGCAGCATGCAATACAAGGCTAAACTCTACTAAGCCTTTGATTCAACGTGCCTATAAGGTTGATCATTAACCATTGCAAATAAGCACATGAAGCACCTATAACCCATCATGAGTATTGAAGATCAGATCACAACTCGGAGCAATAATGATGAAAGAGTTAACTATTTTACTCCAGGTGGATCTGATGTGTTCGCTTGGACTCAATCTCATATATATATGTGAACTCTCGCCAGCCATTGAGAACCCTGCATCAAATGTCGACCCGAGGTATGTCTCGATGAATAAAAATGATGCGATGTGGATCCGGAGAGATCTGCTGCACTTAAAGAGGAGGCGAATCTACTCAAAACCAGTAGGTTTATCCACGATGCCCTCTACCCAAAATGAGTTTCCAATCCTTTACTTATGAGAAAAATAAACGGAGAGTGGCGGACGTACGTCGACTACTCAGTTTTGCATGAGGCATGACAAAGCACAGCTTTCCACTTCCAAGGATCAACCAACTGGTGGACTCGACCATCGGACATGAATTACTCACTTCCATGGACGCAAACTTCAGATACAATCAGATACTGAAGCATGTCCTAGACCAGGAATACACCAGTTTCGTTACTGACCTGGGCCTATAGTGCTATGTTGCAATCCTCAGATTCAAACTTAAGAACACTGGTGCTACTTACCAAAGGACGATTAACAGATCGTTCAAAAATCAGATCAATCGATCGATGAAAGTATATATGGTTAATATGCTCGTGAGATCACGACTATCAAACAACCACATCGATGACTTGGCAGATTTATTCAGTGCTCTCCAAAAAATACAGAATGAAACTCGATCCTTTGAAATGCTCTTTCAACGTTGCGTCAGAAAATTTCTTGGGTTTCATCATCAATTCTCGTGGAATTGAGGCTAATGTCCAAAAAATTTCGACAATTAGAGACATCCATATACCAAGGACAACCAAGCAGGTACAGAGCCTAAGTCGGAAGGTTACCGTCCTAAGCTGATTCAACTCTAGGGCCATCTACAAGTGTATTCTCTTCTTCAACCTGACCAAGAGAGGGAAGAGAACTTTTGAATGGACTAACAACTGCGTTGATGCAATTCTAGCTCTGATAGATCGCTTAGAGAGACCTCCCATTTTACCCAAGCTGTCGGATCATAAAGATTTATACATCAATTGGGTCGTGTCAATACACGCCATAAGCACCGCACTGTCACACGAAGAGAATTACATCCAGAAAGTCGATTTTCCTTACACAAATAACGAAGCTTAACATGATGCCGTGACTGTCAGGCCCAAATTTGTTAGAGGACTTGGAGTGAAATCTCTACAGATGTTTTGCGAGTCCCGGATAGTAATATCTCAAGCCAGAGGAACTTGTCAAGCTAGAGGGAAAGACTAGATTCTTGTCTCTTCCGAGCCCAAAAATCATTGACCGATTTTGAATATTGTATCGTAACACACATCCCCAAAGAACTAAACGAAAGAGCCGACTTACCAGCCAAGCTAGCGAATTCAGAGGATACGTAGCAAATGGGCTGGTTCGTAGTTGGAGGATTCAATGCTCCAAGCATTGACCATATAGAGATCGACAAGGTTTTAGAGATGGAGCTTTAAAAAAAAGAGCCATGGATGAATCCTACCAAAGACTATCTACAACAAGGAATCCTTCTTGAACAGAGGAATGAGAAATGGTATATCCTCCGCGAAGCTTCCTGCTACATCATCCATAAAGGAATCGTGAACAGAAAGGGTTCCTTCGTATCCCTACTTTGATGTATCGCTTACGATATAATCAAACGAGTATCGAGAGAATTCCTACATGGAAATTCATTTTTGGTGGAATACCATTTCCCTTGCCATCAAAAATGCAAATGATTGAATTGCATTTCACCAAATTGGCAACGACCCACGAGCATATGAGCATATCCGGGAGCCAATGACATAAACGTGTACATGAACGTGCATGTGTGCATCCTAAAAATTCGATTTTCTGAAACCGACAGAAATTGAATACTCACCTGGAATCAACCATAAACAGAAACAACAAATCGTTGACACTTGATATTCACCGAAGATGAGAACTGCATAATCATTGGCAGGCTACAACTCAGTATTTATACTAATGGAAATCGACAGGAGTCACAACTACTGGGAACTACGACTCTTGGTGGAAGGATAACGACTATTCAACGAACTGAATGGGGTCCTTTCCGACTGGATATAGCAACTTTTCAAAGCACGTCATGTTCAAACAAGACGTACTTTGGAGGGCAAATGTTATCCCACCTTTTGGCAAGACCGTGATACCAAGAAATTTGACTGATTATAGTTGTTTACTTGTTTCGAAAAACAAGTATACTCAAGGCTACGAATGAAATACGGCCGGCCGAGACCCCGGCCCCGATCCGAGTGCAATTAGTATGGAATGAATTACAGAGCTTCAGGAAGTCATATTTCAAATTTCAAGTCAATCGGAGTTCGTATGCTCAAGTTATAAGCAAAACAAGCACTCATGTACTCCATCTAGGATCGATACTAGAAACCGTTCAAATTAGCAAGGATTGATCAATATCTCAAAATCTACAAAGCCAATCAACTTGAAACTTTCAGAAAGTCAATAAAATAGTGTAGGAAGCCCACCCACAAAATTATAAGTAAAAAAAATGAAGTTTAAAAATCCTTCGTATCCATCATTTTCGTATCGATCTGATGGATACGAAAATGTTGCTTTTTGACACGAAACATGGTATATCTCACTCATTTCAGATCCAGACGACTCCAAACTTTGAGGACATGCTTAGAGTACTCTAAGTAGCTTGCACAATCGATCTCAAGCCAAAATTCAACAGAAAAATATTTTCCATATTGATCATTTTCGTATCGATCATATGGATATGAAAAACGCCCATCTCGTTGAGGATCGATAGCTAAACTCACTGGATCGATCTCAAACTTTCACCCAATGCTCCTAAGCCTCTAGGGACCCACTCCACCAAGTTTCATCATCATATGACAAGTGCTACTATCGATACAGAATTGATATGGATCGATACGAGGGCCTTAGCTACTCCATAATTGCAACCTTGATCGATCAATAACTCCGCAACCACAACTCCAAATGCAATGAGATTTTCACAGCAAGTTACATAACACTTCGGAAACCTCCATGATCGATCACAGCTTGGTTGGAGCATTTCTTGATCGATACGAAATGCTACGGGTCGATGAAGGACCGATCCCAAACGACCCCAGATCGATCATGCGGGCCCACCTGGGCTTGAGAAAGAGTATTTCGAGATCCAAGGTAGATATTTCGAGCTCCACACCTATAAATAGCACATCCATTGCAACTAAAAAGGACTTTTGGCTAGGGACTCTGCGTGCTGCTACTTTATTTCTGATTTAATTGTAGTCAATCATTAGCTATTACAAGCATTGTACTGGAGTAAAAGAGCAATAAAAGATTGATTTTCAAAGTGGACGTAAGCAAAACAGCGCCGAACCACTATAAATTTTGTGTTTCTTATTGTTCATCTATTTGCTAAGTGTGATTGCTATATTATCCTCATTTTAATTTTACTTTCTTCGTTCATTTCTCTACAATCACGCTCAACGGTGTTTGTAACCAATTTTGGTGCAAACAAACGATTACTATTAATATATAAGCTGAAAGTAGAATATACATCGTTAGAATATAAAATTAGTTAGGAGTTGCTTATATTTTTATCATAAGATCACTAGTATAAATATTTGGTTCGGTTTGGTTTAATATGGTCGGTTCGATCATCCAAACTGCAACCGAACCGTATCGATCTGAGTCAGTCCGATTTGCATTGTTTAGAAGATTCGGCGTGAAAAAAAAAAATGATTTTTACCGTCCTTTTACTTCTCACAAAATCCGTATCATCCCAAACAGTTTCCCATTTCTTCCCCAAAGATGATTTTATCTACCTCCTTCTCATAGAAAAACGATTTCCCCTTCTTATTAGTTTTCTTTCGCAACCCTAATTTGCCAACCTCCGTGTCATTCTCCTAGGTTTTATTCATCGCCCTCTCAAATCTGTAGTTAGTACCGAAGTTTTCGACAAGGTATGATATTTTATCTTCCTCTTCTCAAAATAGGGAAAATCTCCGATTAAATTAATGTAACCAAGTGCTCTTATTACACATGTCAGACGTTGGATTTTTAAACCTCACTAGATTCATATTTGCTACATTTCTTTTATAGTTCTGTTTTTTCTATTGAACTTTCACTTATTGAGGAAATTTGGCCTTGCTAGGATAGAAGGGAAGATTACTTTCAGTCTTCGGCGAGTCACTTTATTCGCTGTAATTATTATGAATAGTCTAATGTTTGAAGGATGTTGAATTATCTCGGGCATTGATTGATATGTCCTTTGTTGCATTTCTCTTCACCTACACACTCTGATATTCAAAAGATATATTATTGTTGCAACCAATTCATGCTAAACCAAGGGTGAATATTAAGTTGGATTGATTGATACGTCTTTTGGAAAGATACAACTCTACCCATCATTACCCGTGAGACTAAATTTAATCCCTGTGTCCTAAGTGTATTTCATTTTATAAAATACATTAAAATGCATATATTTACACATAGGCTAAATAAACATAATGCTTATTTTTTACATGCGAGTTTTCTTCATGGTCATTTAGCCAAAGATAAAATTTGATTATGGTACATTTTATGGAATATATGAAATGGTTATGTATATTAATTTACTACCATAGGGTGTTATCCAGATATTTATTATATATATATATATATATATATATATATATATATATATATATATATATATATATATATATATATATATGCACATACAGATCAGTAATTGTTCAAGTTGTATCATGATATCCAAGTAGACATAATGTCACAGACTCACAATATTGATTGATTCATAATCGCATTTTTAAAGTTATAAAATCTTTATATGAAAGCCTTATTGTTTTAGTTTTTTTTACTACTACAATAGAGTTATCCGACTATGGAATTTCAAGGATAAGTCAAATTCTTATAGGCGACTCATTACCCAATGTCGAAAAAATACATGAATCATCGATCAAATACATGAAGTATGACTATAAGTGGCAGGTTGAGAGGTGAAAGACAACTTTGAATGTATATAAAAATTAAACACTAAACAAATTAAGAATGGAAAGTAAGCTAGCTACATGATGAGAGACTATATGTATTTTCTTACAAGCTACTTTAAAAAGTACCAAGCCTATTATATCAGTAATTGGTTGAACCCAATGTCGACATGGTTATGTTAGATATTTGTTCCAGAAAATATGAACTTTGGTTGTATTCGCTGATTGTTCCTTTTTTCTCATATTTGATCTCTTTTACTTCTAAAAAGATAATTCAACTTCTTTAGCCAATTTTAGGTTTAGTTCTGAGATTTCTTGTATTCTTTACTTAATAATTTATGTAGATTAACAGAACTGAGGTTTGTTATTGAAAGAGAGGAACATCAACTCCAACATCAACTTTTTATGCGTAAATAACTCATTCTAGTTTGGGACTTGTTAATTCTCAATTTAGTGATGCACAAGAGCGGGAGGAGAAACAAGAAGCAAAATGATGACGGTAAGAGTATTTGTCATGAATATCTATTCATATTAATAATTTCTATATCCAAACTTTCCTTGTGTCAGTATATGTTTACTCTGATATTGATTAGGTTTTTATATGCATATTTGTGTTTTTGAAGCTCTAAGATATAGGCGGAGAAGTAACATGTCAATATTTCTTTGGTATGAAGTTTCCATTACAAGTATATGCATATTAACATAACTTCTTTGAGATTTACTATTTCCTTATATTTTGGACAAATAAAGAAGCAATATAAATTTGTTATTTTGCGCCTTTAACATATAGAGTTGGCGGGGACAAATTGGATAGGAGTTGGATAAGAGGTAATGTATAAATTTGTCGATGGAAAAATTGATATGGAGTTTTGCAAATTAGCCGTGAGGAAAGGTTATGTCATTTTATCATTTTTAAATTATAGGTATATATATTATTGTACTTTTTTGCTTCTGTATCCGAAATGGATTCATCAGCACATAATTGGCATAGTGGTAAAGATGTAATTGCTCTTAACTTTTGTGTGTAGACATAATTAATTTTGTAGTATGTTTTTTGGATGTAAACTATTCAAATATTCATCTTAATGCATGATTAGTTAGTTAAAATATATACATCTATAGAAGTATATATATGCTTCAATCTAATTGGTTCTAATTGGTAATATAAGCAAATTTAAGCTACTCGATTGAATATTTCAGTTACGTGTGACATATTGAGCGATAAAGCATAAGATAATTCTTTGAATGAAAACTATTCAACTGATGGGGAGATGTATACATTATGATTTTTTTTTCTACAACAAAGATAAAGATGAATATTGAAAAGTACATAAATTTTAGATGTCTACGCCATTTATACAGAGGCTAATAGCCAATATAGTACACAACAAAAGGAAATACAAAAAATACATAGCAGCAATCACATAGTGAATTCCATAGCAAAATCAAGTTTACTCTCACGATAATGCACACCATATACAAAGAAACATATGTTCTACAAAATAATTATAACATACTAATTTTTTCCTTTCGGAATTAGGATATTCTGCTTCAAAATCCATGTGCACCAAAAACTATTGGTTATCCGCAGCTTAAAGCTTATCTTCAAACTCCGATAAATGAGTCATCTATTCCTTTTCCTTGAGACCTTTCCTTCTCTTAATCTCGGAGACAAGTTAGAAGCGTGAGAGCCTACTTCCATTGGATCAAAACCCAACATATTCGAGTGATCAAATACACACTGAGGGAAAGCCTGCCCTGAAGCAGTAGCTCTTAAAGTACTCGAAAATCTAAAAGGCTCAATAACAGGCAAGTATGCCTTAATGTTGTAAAGTGGAGTTCCAGGCCTCTGCATTTCATCAACACATGCCCTCTTTCTAATTCAGTACTACATATATACAACCCAATGCATTCTCTGGTGCCTAAATTTCTACCAAGTTAACCAATTCCAGTATTCTTGGCTTAGCAGTTGATTGAGAAGCATAAATGACTCTTCTTGCTGTGGAAATAGCCTGACCGCCACCTTGGTGAACGGCATCTGCATGAAGAACAAGATTGCTGACTTCAAAACAGATTCTGGGCTATGTTCACTTCAGCTAATGTTCCTTCCTTTGAAGCCAATTGAAACCATGCAGCAGCTGAATGAATCTTTGATTTCACTCAAGTAGTGAACTCCCTTACATGTCTACAGCCATATAATTTTACTGAAGTTAGGACTTGATTTTTATATCTTATTTTGACATATTGAAAGAAGTTATTTGCGGATTGGTTATGGTAGGATTAAACTATAAATGATTATGATTTGTATTAAATGACATAATTTTTAGTTTTAGTTGAATTATCGACATGTTGTAAGCATTTAGCATAAATTTATCAATAAGCTTGGCTATTTGCATAAATTAAATATACTGCAAATCATTACTATATTAGTAGCTATGTGTTTAGCATAATAAATATTTTATTTTTTCAGATGCTAAATGGCTTTACCCAAATGGCAAGTGATGTTATTAATTATATATAAGCGCAAGCTACTAACATATTTAATTAAATATTACTTTATTAGTAAAAGTATATTCTCTGTTACGACTATACATTCAATGTGCATTAATATAACTAATAGTAAAAAAAAACTTACATTTTACTTGGTGAACCTTTTATCTATTTCACAAAATGTCATGTTCTTACAATAGTAAGATTTAACGAAATATTAACAGATATATGGTATTTATGGTTCAAAGGTTGTACATGGCTCTCCCACTGCAGTCCAGTGAGTAGACTGTTGAAGGAAACAAGATTCAAATTGTATCAAAAAATGCAAGAAAATCTTTGTAGAAACATATCAAAAGAATTATAAATGTTGAGGCTGCTAAATATGCTAAAAATAAGAGGAATTTTGAAGTGAATAAGAGCAAGGTAGTTAGGGGTGGGCATGGTCGGTTAACCGAACCGATCGGTTAATTTGAACGGTTAATCAGTGAAAAGTAACGGTTCGGTTAACCGTTTAATCGGTTAAAATGGCCATGCATACCGACTGAATCGGTTAAATTTAACCGTGGTTAACCGGTTAAATTTAACGGTTCGGTTAATCGGTCGATCAAGCGGTTAACTGTTGCACGATTAACCGTTTAATCTAAACGGTTAACCGTTGTCTGGTTAACCGATGGTTAACCATACATATATATTGCAAAGTTAATTCATGGCAATTCATACTTCATAACTTCACATACAGGACATGAGATTAGCGATAAGTTAATTCATAAGTTCACCGTAGCATCATAAACATAAACAATTACATAAACAGTCCACAATCATAAACAAAGATCACAAGTTCACAGCTAAGTTCACATTTTACAATCCACAACAGTCCATAATTCATAGTTTGGAATTATATAAACTGCAATACTACATAGTACATACAATTTCAACTGCAAAATGCAATGAAAATTCAGCCTGAGGCCCTGAGCTGAACTATTGATCACAACTAGAGTCTAGACTGCAGCAGTCTAACAGTCATTACAGTGCGATAGCATTGACCCAAAGTGAAGATCATCCATGCAATAACTGTCAACTGGAACTGTTTAATACCACATACATATTTGAGATATGTATTCTTTCAAAAGTCATATACACACACACACACACAATACCACATACATATTTGAAAACTGGAACTGTTTAATACGACATACATTTTTGAAAACTGTCAACTGGAACTGTTTAATGCCTTTGAAATTATGTATATACATTAAAAACTTCACAAACCTTTGTACTAAAAGCAAGCATATGATCAAAAATTATATATTTACTGACTGTTATATCATAGACTGTTATAGTGTAGAAGCAACTTATATATATATATGATAGACTGTTATATCAAAAATTATATTGAAACTGGAACTGTTATATCATAGACTGTTATATATATACCGACTGTTATATCAAAAATTATATATATACATTGGTACATTATAGTGTAGAAGCAACTTATAATGGTTATAGACTGTTATATCATTTACTATTAGTAATTTACAGTTATATGCATTTGTTCATTATAATCATTGGTTATAGTATTCTACACTATAACGTTTACATTTTGAAAATTTAATCATTGGTTATAGACTGTTATATCGTTGCAACCATTAGTAAATAAGTTGCTTCTACACAGACTATTATATTATTGCAACTTATTTACATATTGCAACTTATGTTCATGTATTCTAGTGTCTTTATAGACTGTTATATCATTGCAACTGTGTATTTATTTTACATATTGCAACTTAAAACATAAAGTCATTTATTTTAAACATGTATCATGAAGTGGATATATTTTTACCAATATATTATGTATCATGTAAATATTTACATGTATCATGATATTTAAACATGTATCATGATATATATGTTATGATATTTGTCAATACATTTACAATTTATTTCAAACATGTATCATGTAACATTTATTTACATGTAATATTACAGTATTGATATATATATATATATACATATATATATATATATATGTATGTATGTATGTATGTGTGTGTGTGTGTGTGTATATATATGTATGTATGTATTACAACAATGATATTGGTATTTTCATGGATGTATTACAGTTGCTGTAAAATAAATGACTTCATGATATATGCATTGGTATTTTCATCAATCTGTAAATACACTAAGTCTGTATAGAATACACAGTGTAAAATTGAACAGTGCTATACACTTGAAACTGCACATGCATATACTCAAAACCAATATGCTAAAAAACCTTTATTTGTTGAAATCTATATGTTTGATATTTTTATTTTCTCAACTCATTTTACATTTCGAAAACTAGGTAAGTATAAATCTAACACTCACATGTATATATATTGAAACTATGTGCATCTTATCTTATGTATTCTTCAAAATATTAAGGTTAAAAAAAGAAGTATACATAATAGTAACACAGAATATTACGGTAATTTTATCAAGTAAGCATGTTTATAGTGATTCAATCAAGCATGTTTACAGTGTTTATAGTGATTCAAACAAGCTAACTGCAGCAATAACGTTTACCGTGATTCAATCAAGCAACTTGCAACAAAACTAATGGTTTATAGTGTTGAAACTAATGGTTTATAGTGTTGAAACTAATGGTTTGTCCATCCAGCATATTTATAATGTTTACTGTGATTCAATCAAGCATGTGTGATGGACAAACCATTAGTTTTATTTCTGAACCTGGACAACTATCTAAAGATTTTCGCATGAGTCGCATTAGTAAACAATAAATATTATAATAGATTTTTCATTTTTGAATCAGTAAACCAAATTTAATCAACCATCTGAAAATAATATTAATATTCGAATCAGTAAACCAAAGTTCATACTAACCAAATTTAATCATAGATTTTCGAATCAGTAAACCAAAGTTCATACTTAACCAAATTTCTGCATCTCACATAATTATTTAATCGACTAATTAAACAGATAATTAAATAAAACAGGTAAAACTAAAAGTTAAAACAAACCCACATTCTTCCTCCTTTGGCTAGTATTCACCATATCTCGACTCAGTCACTCAAAGCCTCAAATCGATCGAGTCGTAGTTGGAATCGCAGGCTTGCAAGTTGCAACACGTTGACGAATCGACAATTTGTAAGTGGATCTAGGGTTTTTCTTTAAATCGAATGAGGGAAGAGGGAGGGAAGCGGCGGCGACGACATTTATTTAGATTAGGTTTTTGGGGATAAAGTGGGAATAGGCTACAGCCGTTATAGAGTAAGACGAATAATATTATAATACGAAGTGACGATACGAACGAATATGAAATTCACGAGAATATGGGTTCAACTTACAAAACCTATTCGGTTAACCGGTTAACCGCGGTTAACAAGCGCGTTAACCAAACCGAAGTTGATCGGTTAAGCTCGGTCGGTTAACCTAAAGTTCGGTTAACCGTTTATATCGATTAACGTGGTTCAGTCGACATCGGTTAAGTCGGTTAAATGTTCACTCCTAATGGTAGTGAGGTATGTCACTTTTTAAAACTAATATATAGATATAGTGCGTTAAATTTGACATATTGCTGTATGGAAATTCCTACATTGAGAATAACTTATGTACAAATGTCAACTCATTTTTAATGATTATTAACGCCACAGATGTCTTATTGTAAAGATGTATGTGTTGCTGTTGCTATTGATGAGTTGTTGCTGGACTCACCTGAATGGAATGCTGCCTATTCCAGAATACATTAGCAAAGGCTTCGGCAATTCGTGCGGAATTTTCAAAGTTACTACTTCCCACTTCACAAAATGGAATGCCAGTTTGTCCCCTGTACTCGGTGCTTGTAGTGGACGATGACTGCATTGAAGAAGACGAGAAGACAAATTGAAGAACAAATTAACTATAAAACAAATGCTCACGGGATGTTAACTAAAACTGAAATCATTTTGTATAGAATTTTGTAATTATACGACATTGAGTTAGTTTTGGTTATGCTATGAGAGATGTATTTACAATTGAACTTTGTTAAAAGGAATGGTGAAATGTGATGTGAGTTTGAGAATATTTGTGTATATATGTAATAAATATTGACTGTCATGTCAAATATTTGCACAAAATGGATCATTTTAGAGCTAAAGTAATCACACATGCATGTTATACTTCTCACTTTACAAACTACAACTTGGTAATTTGTGCATATAACATAAAATTTTAACATCTATGTTAACTAGCCATCACTTAGCAGCAAAAAAGCCAACAGAACATTAAAGCCATAGCCCAAATGAAGTACCTACGGATCATTATCCAATGAAAAATTGCAAAGCAATAGACCAATGAGGACGCAACGGCGGTCCAATTTATGATTCATTTCCAAGTTTGGTCACATTTTCCATGTCCACAGGAGACATACATGGAACTGGTATATAAAATTTAATTGGGGCTTTGCACAAAAGCTTCTTATTTCTGATGTTGTTACAAGAAAAGTTCATGTATGAATAAATATGTAAATCAGGTCCTTATTTTTTCTAAATTAGAAAGTGCAAATTAGTTTGCGCTTTACAAAAATTTCAAAAATTTTAAAAAAATTTCAAAATCAGAAAGCGCGAACTAGCTTGCGCTTTCCTGACATAAAACGCAAGTTACATTGTGCTTTTCAAAATTTTCAAAAATTTTAGAAAAAAAATCAAAATCAGAAAGCGCAAACCTAATAAAAAATACAATATAACTTGCGCTTTTCAAAATTTTGAAAATTTCGAAAAAGATTTCAAAAACAGAAAAGTGCAAGTTGTCTTGCATTTTCTGTCAGATAAGTGCAAGACACTTTGTGTTTTTTATTTTTCAAAAATAGGGACCAAATTTACATATTTATTTCTATAGGGACTTTTCCTATAACAACATCAAAAACAGGGACCTGTGACTCTTTTCTTAAATTTAATTTGCCAGATAAAAAATGCAACAATTTTGACTTGTATTTATATAAATAAGTCTTTTTGTAGTTACTCCTGTTTAAAATGTAACGCATGCAGTATAGTATCGTATTTCTTTCATTACAGTAGACCCTTTATATGTGCTTTGTGTTCTTACTATTATGTATCATTTCCTATTTGTAATTGCACCACTGCTATTAATATAAAGCAAAATTCATATATTGCTTGTATTGTCTAAAGGTAAGATACCATCGGTCGTGAAATGAAATTATAACCACCATATTACTATAAATTTTGGTGTATTGTTCGTTATGCACACAACACATATATAACCAATCAGATGAATAATTAATAAATTGAGCCAAATACATTTTTACATCGATATCCGAGATCAGTGCATATCCTACATATTAAAGCAGTGTGTTTATGTCACTAAGATTTAACTTAATAGTAAACACCACAATACCAACATCCGCCCGTGCGAAACACGGGTTACCTCCTAATTCATAGAAGGTGAAGGTGGAAGATCCTGGTAGGTCTAATGCCTTTGACATGACGATGTTGTTATGTTTTAGTGGAGAATGTGATGAGAATGTAGCAGCAAAGAGAGTTTGAAGAAGATGTAGTATGAGAGGGAGGATGTAGAAGAAGTAGGGTAGATGAACAGGAAAGATGATCAGAAATAGGGTTTAAGGGGAATAGAAGCAAGGATAAGCAAATGCAAAAGGAAGCATTTCATTTATTTTCCATATTACGTTGCATGAATTCACAACTATATATACACATCCATACACTTACCTACTTGACTCGACCATGCTAAACCCACACTTGTTCGACCCCTTTACAAACCCTCATATTCACATATTACATCAGTATTACAAGCCACTCAAACAGATAGCAAACAAACTCAACAATAACATGTATCAGTGTGCATGTGCACGACATGCACACAATGATGCACTCTGATATCTTCCTTCTTTGGCCGTAGTGATGGCAACTCAAGTACCCGCTTCACCTCTAACACCATCAGCCACCACCTCTAACGATCTGACAGCCACCACTAATGAACTTGGTTGAAATTTCCCCTTTTCTAGTGATCTGCATATTAACAACCAGCTTTTCAAAGCCCGGTTGTTACATTTTCCCTCCTCTTCAAGATGGGACCTTGTCCCAAGGTCCAAGGTGAGGAATCTTCTAATCAATTGCAAATTGTCTTCCCATGTTGCTTCTTCTTCTAGCCTATCTTTCTATTTGACCAAGATTTACACCATAGCAGCATTATTTATGGGTACCATTCTCTTGTCCAAAATCTTCTATGGTTGCTAAATAATCTCCTCTTCAAAACTAGGGGCACCTTGTTGTATTACAATACCATTGTTTGTTCTCTATTTTTAACTGAGAAACATGAAAAACTAGGTGTGTCTTTGCATAACTAGGCAGTTGCAGTCTATATGACACCTTCCCAATTCTCTCTTCTACTTTATAAGGTCATAAAACTTAGAGGAAAGTTTGTGAGTCTTTTGAGTTCTAATGGTTATTTGTCTATAGGGTTGAAGTTTTAAAAACACATAATCTCCTACTTCAAATTCTCTGCCAAACCTTCACAAATTAACATATTCTTTATCCTTTCATGAGCTATTTTCAGGCTATCCTTCAGAAATTTCAACAGAATGTCTCTAGGATATAATTCTTCTTCGACTTGCTCCACTTTAGCAATATTTGGAACATATGATAAGAGATTAGGTGGATCTACGCCATAAACAGCCTTGAAAGGAGTGGTATTTGTGGGAGCTTTCCATCTAGTATCATACCAATATTCATCCAATGTCAACCATTTCGACCAATCTTGGAACTCATGACACATGAAGCACCTCAAATAACCCTTTAAAATTATGTTTACTACCTCAGTTTGCCTATCATTTCGAGGGTGGCGGGCTATGTTAGGCTTCAAATTGCAACCCTGTAATGTGAACATTTCTTGCTAGAATTTTCTAATAAAGAGGACATCTCTATCACTAACTACCTAGGCATGCCATGTAACTTGAAGACTCAATTGAAGACTGTTGCTACTTCATTTGCCGTGTAAGAGTGGCCGAGGGGAAAGAAGTGAGCATATTTACTCAATCTATCAATAACCACATAGATCATAGTGTATTTCTGACTTTTAGGTAGGCAAGTTATAAAGTCCATTGAAATGTCTACTCAAATTCTTTCTGGGATGGGGATGGGTTGCAAAAGTCTAGGGATGGGTATATTTTCACTCTACCTCTTCAGATGCCTTGACATATTTCTCCATATTTCTCTTCATTTGTCTCAAATAAAAAACTTGCTTCAATCTTTTTAAAGTTCCTTTTATACCAGAGTATCCTCCTAAAGGTGAAGAGTGCCGCTCTTTAAGAAGAAGCTGCAACAAGTTGTCTAAATGGTGATTAATCAGAATTTTTCCTTTATGAAAAATTAAATTATCCACTACTTTATATTTGTTTCTTAACAGTTCTTGCCTATGAATTTTTGTTAATTGTTGCCGGTATCATGAAGATGACTATAGAATGTGCTTTAGTTCTTGTAACCAAGGTATTTGTACAAATGAGATTTTCTTGCAGTTGCTTTCCTTCAAGCAAGTCTTCTTCATTTCTAGATAGAGAATCAGCCACAACATTTTCTCTACCATTTCATATTCCACTTTATAGTCAAATCCATGCAATTTGGCTAGCCATTTCTATTGTAATCCAGTGTGTAGTTTCTGAGATAACAAAAAAATTCATGCTTTGATGATCTGTTTTAATGATGAACTGCCTTCCCACAAGGTATTGAGCCCACTTCTTAGTTGCTATGATAATTGCTAACAATTCTTTTTCACAAGTGGACAGTGCTGAATTTCTCCCATGCAATGCCTTGCTTAGAAAGGCTAATGTTTACCATTTTGAGATAGAACTACTCCTACTTCTTGCCCACTTGCATCACACTCTAATATGAATGGTTGGTTGAAATCAGGCATTGCTAGAATATGAGAGTTAATCAAACAGTGCTTCAGTTGCCTAAAGGCAATGTCTAGATTCCTCACTCCATTTACTGGCATTTTTCTTCAGCATTTCCATCAAGGGTTTGGCAATCAAACTATAACTTTTGCTGAATTTCCTATAGTAACCTGTTCACCCTAGAAATCCTCTTAGAGTTAAACTTTTAGGTAATGGGCAATCCAAAATTTCCTGCACTTTGCTTGGATCTACAACCATCCCTTGGACAGAAATAACATTCCCCAAGTACTCAATAGTTTCTTTGGAAAAATTGCATTTAGATAGCTTGGTTACTAACTTGTTTTGCTTAAGGACCTGAAAAAGGTTATATGAAGATGTTCTAGATGCTTAGACCAGGTCTGACTATATATTAATATATCATCAGAAAAAATTAATATAAATTTCTCAGATATGGTCTAAAGACATCATTCATAAGGGCTTCGAAGATAGAAGGGGCATTAACTAACCTAAAAGGCATCATCAGAAATTCACAATGTCCTTCATGAGTCTTGAAGGCAGTCTTATGTATGTCAAGCTCAAACATTCTGATCTGGTAATACCCAGATCTTAGATCCAGTTTGGAGAAGTACTTGGATCCATGAAGTTTATCAAAGAAATCTTCAATTGAGGGAATGATAAATTTGTCCTTTATTGTCTTTGAATTGAGGAAAGATGAATAAGAGCTATTGTTATGCTTGATTATTCCAAATTCTAACAATTCCTTGATAGTTTTCTCTTACTCATTCTTGATGTGATATGAGTGTCTATAGGGGGTTAGACATATTGGTTTGGAGCCTGGTAGTAACAGGGAATTTTGTGAACAAGAATTATTTTAGGAGGTAGGCTAGAAGGGTTGCAGGTAATTTTTGAATATAACTGCAAGAGTTCTTCGATTTCTTGTGGTATAAGAGGAGTGTTCTTTGCTTCTGGAATAAATTTAGAATATAACATCATGGTAAGATGCCCTTATGCACTTTCCTTACTCATAGTTTTCCTATTAACTACTTTCATTTCATCTTGCTTAACTGTAACGATCTCAGATTTTATATAAATTTAAATTGATAATTAAATTAATTTTTGAATAAAAATTGTGAAATTTATTGATAAATCGATTCGAGTTTCCCCGAAATCAAATAAAAAATGTGTTAAATCATTTAAAGTTAAATATTGTATATATGTGTGAATATATGTGTATATGGAGAAGTATAAAACAATAATTATTAAAGTAAAATTAATGATAAATATTTAAACTAAAAATAGAAGTGAAATAAATATTTGAGTTATAAATAGAGATAAATAAATAAAAGATAAGCTATAAAATGAAGTAACACATTGACTAAAATCTAACAACAAAATTAAAATAGAAATTTATTTAGCAATATTACTAAAGAAGAGGTAAAGGAAAAAAAAATATACACTCAAGTATAAACAAAATTTTTTTTGGATAAGTATGAACACTTGAGAAAAAAAATATAATATACATATGAAATGTACTTGCAAATTAAATAATAAATATATATATATATACACTTACAAAAAGAAGAGCATATTAAATATAGGATTTTATTTATATTACAAAGCAATATGAATAAGAAAGAAAATAATAAAAACTTTATATCTATATGCATAAAGTAAAGACAAACCAGGCAAAGTAAGAACATGTAGCCTGTAAAAAAAAGTTTAGAAAGGCAAGAAAAATTGAAAAAAGTAAAATATCTATGAACATAAAAATAAAAGAGGACAAATATAGGACTTAAGAAATTAATGCCATTATCTTTAGTACACCATATAATATTCATCAGCCGAAATGAAGAAAAACAAATAGATATATTTGTACAACTCAATTAATGCAAGACATCTTAGCATACAATATAGATGCATATCAGCCCACCAAAACAAGAAGTATCTCTGGCCAAAAACTTTAAACAAATATTTTCAGTACAAATGAAGAAAAAAATCTCTGATTTCTTGTACAAATCATATTATCATCTTGTACAAAATGAACACACCTTGTAACCTCATTTCCATTTATACATCATCTTCCTTTTCATCAGTTCGTTCTATTCAAAACCGAGTAACCTCTGAAGTAAATACCATTTCCAAACTCAAACAAAACATTCAATTTTAAACATCAATACAACCAGAGAAAAAAAGAAAGGGATTTTAGCTTACCAGTTTCAAGCCTGTTTCATATAAAAGCAACTCAGCTCTTTTCTTTCCTGGAATCTAAGGTGAGTAAACAAGCATTAACTCTGTTATAAATCCTGATTTCATGCAAATAAACCTGAATTTAATTGATGATATTTGCTTGCATGATTGATTATATGATTACTTATATATACATATGAATATATTGTGTACATGTCTGTGATTCAGTATCCTTTCCTACTATGTTCTTCATTTCCAGGTTGCAAATGAATCTTAAAAATTATCTGCTCTTCATCTGATTCTTTTTAGATTTAGAATTTAAACAAAACTTGTTTGTAATGACAAGGTGCTTGATCTAAAAATATTTTCAGATAAGATTTAAGGGTAGTTTTTAACATAAAGTAAGAATGATAGTAGAAATTCACACATACCAAAATCTCGATTTCAGAAATTCATTGTTTCGGGTATATAATCAAGTTCGTATTCGAAAACTATGATTTTTAAGATTGAAATCATAAATTTTAAGATTGTAAATCAAAAGGAATTGCATGCTGGTCGGAAATTGGGTTTCGAGCATTCTCCGGCGATCGGCGTGGTTGGGAAAGTCGTGGTCATGGCTGAAGCAAGGTGAGACATGGGGGAACTCAGGAAAAATACTCGATGATTTTTCTGATCATCGTGGATGGCGAATAGAGTCGATTTAGGGTTTAAGCCTGCGTTTTGTACGTGATAGTCGCGAGTTGTTCTCGTCTTTGAGATTTCAATTCAAGCGATCGCATGTGGGGGAAGGTGACAAGGAGGCCGTGATGCATCTCTGGTAGGGACGACGAGGGATCTCGTGGTTGAGATCGACGGCGAGAGGGTAATTTCCAATGAAGGTGTAGTTCCAATATTCAATCGAGTTACTCGATTTTGATCGGTGAAGATAATGGGTCTTCTGGGTGCTCGGGTTTGTCGACGAGATCATCGTCGACGTGTTGATGATCGTAGCATCGATCAGTAGTGGCCGGAGCATCGGCGTTGGCGTGTGCACGTACACGAGTATCACTTGTGTGTTTGGAAGTCGTAGTGAATCGGGGAAGAAATGGTTGCTCGGGTTTGTCTCGAGTTCGATGGTGATTTGTCTCGAAGTAGAGAGATGGAAAAAAAGTGGCTTGGGGTTTTACTCGGGAAGAACTGCACTTGGCTCGGGTGGGCACTCGGGATAGCTTCGGGTTTGACCCGAGTATTTGAAATTACAGTTTTAAAAAAAAACCTTTAAACAAATCAAGTTTAAATCAATTTCTTAATTAATTCTTTTATATAATGATTGTTTTAATTAAGTTTGGATTAGTTAAAGGTTTTAAATAAATTATTTTAAATTAATTTAGTTAAAGTGTTTTAAATATATATATAACCTTTATTTCAAAGTTTATTTTAAAATAAATGTAATATTGTAATTAAGTAACTAATTAAGGAAATGAAATGTTTTCAATTATTAATTAAATTAAATGTCTTAAGTTAATTCATGTGTTAATAACAATTAATTTATGTGATTAATTAATCAAGGTAATTAATTTTAGGATAATTAATTAATTAAAGGTTAATTAATTAAAGTAATTAATCAAGGGATAATTAACCAAGGTAATGTATTAATTAATGTGATTAATTGAAGGTTGATTAATTAATGTTATTAATTAAAGATATTTAATTTATGATCAGGGGTTAATTATTTAATGATTAAAGGTGGATTGATTTATTAATTAAGGTTAATTAATTTATCATTAAAGGTTAATTAATAAATGATTAAAGAATAATTAATCAAAATGATTTGTAATTTATTAATGATAATTAACCAGGATTAGTAATTCATAAGAAATTAATTTGATTTGGATTAATCAGACAATTAACTGGTCTTACTTATGAATGTTTGGATTCTATTGGATGATTGAATTGTTGATATCCCCTGATCTGTGATGCTGTGTGATATATGCTGATTTGTGTGTGATCTGTTCTATAGTTCATTTATTTGGGATGAATGTAACATGTTATCTGTAATTTATATATCTGTGATCTGTGAATAGATATAAGCATTATAGTTTATACCGCTTATCAACTATATTTCTATATTCTGATCTGTGATGATTGAATGATGTTGCACTACTGTGTGAAACCCCTGGACTACACCATACGCACACAAATATGGATTTCACGTGGAAATCGGTTAAGTCACAGATGATTTAAATTTAATGTTTTTGAAATTGAAATTTTAATTTCAATTGATTTTGAATTGGAAATTGGGGTTTAATATGAAAAGCTTTTGAAAGGAGTTTTAAAGATATTTTGGATATCTTGAAATCTAAATAATTTGATTTAAATTTGAGTTCAAGTTTGAAATTGAATTCTATGATTTGAAACTAGGGATTAAAGATGCTGTACAAGTTATATATGGGTTAAACCATTTTAAAGGTATTGATTTGGGAATTTGAATTTAATTCAAGGGTTTTAACTCGTGTAAATATAACTGGATTTTTCTGAAACGAAACTATTTGTTTTCAAATAGTAAAAGCTTTCACATAAGTAATGAACTTCCAATTTGTGTTAAAAGGTTTCAAGTTTGAAATGGAATTGAAATGTTTTGAAAACTATGAAATGAGTCTTTGATTCAAAGACCGGACGAGTTAATCCAACTTGAAATGGAATTGTTTTGAAAGACTATGAATGAATCTTTGGAAACGAGTTTTGAAAGCTATAAGTTAAATCTTGATTTAAAGAATTAACGAGTAAACCTATTCAATTAAAATGGAAATTGTTTTGAAATCCATGAATGGATCTTTGTGAATGGGGTGAACTTTGTGAATTGGATCTTTTTGTTTAAAAGATTAAAAGTATGGAAATTTGTTTAAACCATTGAACTTTGTGAAATGAATCTGTTTGTTTAAAAGATTGGAAATGGTAATTTGTTTTAACCATCCGAATGAAAAGTTTTGGGCTTTAAGCTGTGATTTAACTAAGACCCCAGTATCCATATGATTTTTAATTGCGCTCGTTATTCGGTTTAACCGGGAAAGGACCTTTGTGTCATATAACCCATTCCGAATAATGATACGACGTATATGGATAGCATTTGAAGACCGGTGGTGAAGACCGGATACTTTCGAAAGCGAAAGGATTACCATCGATTGTCTCTGCATCGGCTGATCCCCGGTATAGAGATTTTTATCACCCTTTGTGATGGGAAGTCCGGACGTGATTAAAAATTATCCGGATTTACAAGGGCTTCTTTGGAAGTGCCTTCGGTTCTGTTCGAACCCGGAACAGACTTGTATGGTTGTATGTCTGACACTACACTTTGAGATATAAAGCTGATTTCTTTCAAATACATTTCTGTTGGTGGCGGAGAATTTATTCTCTTAGCTTAACACCCTTCTCTGAGACGTACGAGCTCAGAGGTTATGTAGTAGAAGGTTATCAGTGATATACTCCCAATTTGGTAGTGTGGCATGCTGAGTGTTGCTGTGTGTTGATGATCATTTACTGATCATTTGTTGATCGAAGCATGGCTTTGTGAAAAAGCGTAGCTTTGTGGACGAGACTTCATTGAGCCTCACAACCCGGTAATGGTCGAAACAGGAATGTTGCGGCAAGGTTTTTAGGGGTCGCGCCCCTAGGGTATGTCCATTTTCTTCTGGATAAAGGGTGGTATCATGGTATGGAGCCTAGATACTTAACTCGTGTGGACATTGTAAATTTATTACTGTGTGATGTTGCTTTGTTGGTTGAGGGGCCCCTCGGATAAAGGTCGGTAACGACCGGGAATGTCATACTCGTGTGGTAGTTACCTAGTTACAGCTGTACAGCGTGAGGTAGCGTCGGCCTTGTGTTTGCAGAGATCCGGTTAGGTTATCAGGGGCGTCTTTCCAGAGGCGTTTCCATTTCGGTAAGGAAGTTCCTTTGCCTGACCATTTGTTGGAAAATCCAAAGAAACAATATGAACCTTGTACGGTTTTAGTTATAGAACCTGCCATTTACTTATGGTGGTCACCACTGTTTAGATGGTAGCTATAGTAGGCATACAATAATGGTTGTATGTTGGCTAAGATTAATATTGTATTTTCGAAATGTTTTCCACTACGCACTAGTAATAATATCAAAAGAGTTTTTCTTGCGTAGTAAGCATGTTTGACTATCATAATAAGAAATCTCCTCCAAGTCTGCAATTGCATTGTGTGTGTGGTGGGAGGTCTTATGGTAGTTTCATTTTCCAAAAGCATTACGGATTTCAATGTTTAAAACTCTTTTGTTGTTTGTTTAAAGATAAATTGTTTTTGTTTGCTCATACCAGTCCCATGACTGACCTGGAGTTTATTGTTCCCTTCCTAAACTCTGGGTGCCCACAATTTTCCACACGGGCAGTCTAGAGTTGGATTTCTCAAATATTCAGGTCTAGTAGATTATCTGGAGCTAGTTCAGTGTTTGGAGTTCATGGACTGCACTTGCTTACCTTTGTGCATCGTGAAGATGGTTCGAGCTTGATATTGGAGTTGTTGGAGTCATTCTCTTTTGTAGATCATTTGGAGATCTCTTCCATTTGTTGTTATTTCCGTTGTAGCATTGTATCATATCTCTGATATTGTTGTCATTATTGTATATCATTCTGGATATTGTATTCATTGGAGTTGTATATGATATCATTCATTTCTTTTTTCCGCTGTGTTGTTATACTTACTGTGTTATAAGCTCCGGTGACCCAGATTCGGCGTTTGAATCTGCGGCATTTTGAGTACAAGTGAAGTACGGGTGCCGATTTTCGAAGGCCGAGTTCAGGATCATTACATTAACACCTTGCCATATATAGAGTTTATTATTATAGTGGAACTTCACTTGCAGTTGCTTTAGATTAAGGGTAACTTCACCTAGCTTTTTCATCCACTGTGCTCCAAGCATCACTTGACATCCTTCTAATGGAAGCAAGAGCAAGTCTACAGGCATCTTACACCCCTAACACTTAAGAATTACATCATCGCAGGCCTTGGACCTCTCAACTTCTCACCATTGATCACTTAACCCCATTAGTTTTTGAGTCATAAATTTTCAGCCATAATTTCTTGACTAACTCATCATTAATTAAATTTTGAGTAGACCCAGAATCAATAAGAATCTGCATTGGTTTTCCATGTATAATTCCTTTCACCATGATAGTTGACAATGCAAGGATTCCACACATAGCTTGTGATGTGCACGTAACTGTGCATATTTTTACTTCCATATTTAATCTACTTTTATTTGAATAAATGTCATATTTGGGTATTTTTACATGTTTTTATCAAAATCCAAATGTCATCAAATCATCACTCATTCATCTTCAATTTAGGGGCAAATGGTAATTTTATGCATATATTAATTTTGGAGAATATTTATGTGTACATTTTAGTTTTATTTGTAGGAATTTGGATGGAAAATGGAAGAAGCCTTCATGAAGATATGCATGCACAAGAAAAGAAGGCAAACGAAGATGGAAATAAATGGATTCATGAAATCATGGAGGACCCCATCTACCTTCTTACCATAATCTACAATTAGGAGCTAATGCACAAGTTAGTGGGGATTAAAAGCACATGCACACTTAATAGAGGATTAATTCATAATAATGATAACTTGGTGGCCACACTTCCTAAGGGATATTTTGGGTAGTCTCCTAAAATATGGATTAGGGTTTTAAGCATGTATAAATAACCCTCTTATGTTCATGTAATGAATCTTTTATCTACTTATCATATTATGCAAGTTGTAGCCTCAAATCACAAGAGAAATAAAATGACTTCCTAATCCTCTTCTTCTTTATTCTTTCATGTTTTCATGTTATTTTTACGCTCATTTTTATTTACATGCTCTCTTTCCTTTTATGTTAGTAGTTTAGATTTTCATTTATGCACTTAGTTCA
This sequence comes from Allium fistulosum, assembly GCA_030737815.1. Taxonomy (NCBI): domain Eukaryota; kingdom Viridiplantae; phylum Streptophyta; class Magnoliopsida; order Asparagales; family Amaryllidaceae; genus Allium; species Allium fistulosum. The sequence continues at coordinate 820,953,057 of CM060908.1, read as the reverse complement.
GTTTTATTTTTATGCAATTATTTAGTTCTTTTTTCTTTTAAGTCGCTCTTACTTCTCTTGCTTTTTAATGTTGCAATCTACATGTGTTGAAATGATAACAAAAAAGAGTAGCTAAACCCCTTCAATTTAGGGGTAATGAAGCTCTCTAATTCAAGTAGATTCAACATATTTGCTTATTTATGATCTCTTTTTATGCTTCATGAGAAGTTAGATTATGATGCAAGTTTATTAGTGAATTTGATAGTCTATGTTGTTTATCACAAATAGGCTATTCTTATTCAAACATAAACACAATTTACATCATTAACTAACTAAGTGTTTATGAACATAAAATTAAAATAAAAACAAAATTTGATAATCTATATTACTAATCAAAAATAGTTAATACATCATGCTTAAAATAGACTTTTGTTTTAGTTTCATATTCATTTTCATGGCATTCAATAAGTTGTTTTAGTTGTTGTATTAAAGTTTGATGGTTTAAGTTATGTTAATCAATAACATAAATAGACCATACTTATGATAAATACATCACTAATTCTATTTAGATTAAAATGAGAGATCATAGATAAATCATAAAATTTTGTGTCGATTTATGTGATGAAGATGAGAGTGGATTTGCCTATAAATTGTCTTTTAATCTCATATTTCCATTCACTTTGTTCTACCTAGTTTTACATTTTCCTTAGCTTAAAAACAATCTCAAGTTTGGTTTAATTTGATTGAATAGAATTGAAAATCACATCAATTCCATGTGGATCGACTAGTACTTGCCACGTACTAAAATTATATATCGTGCGCTTGCGGTTAATTTTAACATAATTTTTAACGGAGTTTTCTAACTCGATAGGAAATTCCGTCGTTAATCAACAGCTTGGAAAGTTATTGATAATGTTTCTTTTATCACATTTAATGGTTCATGCGGTTCATCAATTTTCTTATCATCTTAATCCTCTTCATCTTACAATGGCATTACTCCTTCTAAAACTTATACTTGAGGATTTTTGCATTTATGATCGTTATGTCATTTCTCTTTGCAACCATAACACATATTTTGCCTCATTGTTTCAATTAATTGACTAGGTGGTAACCCTTTACCTCTGGTCAATGTTTCAAGGTGGGTTCCTCTCTAGTCTGCAATGTTAGGATTAGGGTTAGGGTTTTTTGGATATTAAGGGGTGTTTGTAATACTGTTTCTTGAAACATAGGATTAGGGTTTGAGTTCTTGAGTGTTTTCTTGGTGTGTAAACACTTACTTTCAGACATCTTTTCCAAAAAAACAGCTTCCCTAAAATCAGCTGGCCTAGAGGTAAGGGCATCATACTTTATCTCCTCCTTAAGGCCACAAATAAATCTATCTAAAAGGAATTTAGGTGGTAACATTTCATTGGCCGATTGGAGTTGCTCAAATTTATTTAGATAAGCTAACATGGTGGAGTTTTGTTTAAGGCCAGCTAGGGTTTCATAAAGTCTTTCCATCTTCTCGGGGTCGAATCTAACCATGATCTCTTCTTTAAACACATGCCAAGATTTATGATTATAAACATTATTTGTGTACCAATGATGCCATTGCAAAGCTTCCTTCTTGAGATAGAAAGAACAAATCACCACCTAATATTGTTCCTCTGCGTGGTTGAAATTTGAAAAACTTCTCTACTTGCCTCGGCTAATTTTTCACTCTATCCTCGTTAAAAAATATATAGGAAAGTCAAGTTTTAATGATGGTAAGGGTGAATATCTAGGTTCATTGTAAGGGAGGAAGTTAATTTGATAAAGTGGTATGGGTATATAGGGTGGTTCTTCAGGAGGTGGAGGATTGCTTTGTAAGCCTACAGCATTTCTTGCTTGTTGAATGGTTCTTGAAGGAATGTGAGTTCTTGGGTGTAACAATGTTGTTATAATGACTAAATTCAATAAAAATAAAAATATTCAAATTCGATTTTTAATAATTATTATTTTAAAAAATAAAATCTTATTTGTTTGAAGTTTAGTTAATAAAAGACGTTCTAATAAATTGAATTAAATTAGTAAATTCTTTTCAGATAATATATTAAACTGAATAAAATGATTTAATTAAATATCAATATTTTTAAGTGTAAATAATTTTTATGTGATTAAAATAGTGAAAAATAAATTGGTATTGAAATGAATGAAATAGGGTAATCATCGAAATATAATTTGTAAATCATTTTAAACTAGACTGATGTGTATTTATAAATAAATGTCAATGATTAAAATTTAAATTTCAATCGAAAGAAAATTAATTAAGTACTAAGTTGGATTTGAAATTTAAGGCCTAAGCCCATTCTTTTCTCCCCTTGTTCTAAAAAACTCTCCCTGCTTTATTATTCAAACCCAACTCGAACCCCCTATTTTATTTCTACCCTAAATCCAAATGATAATGCATAGAACAAATCAAAGAAAAAATATAATCGTGCACGAAGCGCTCGACCCTAGCAACGTCTGCAAATGCCAAAGGGAGATGGAAGTTGCAACATGGCGAAGGCAGATGGCGATGAAAATTGATGTCGTGACTAGGTCGCGCGTGCATTCAAAGCTAGCATTGACTAAGGGCTACGATGTTATGGGTTTGGTAGTGGCGAAGTGTTGGAATAGGGCCAGCCTACAATAGAGTTAAAGGGTGAATTTAAAAAAATCCTTTATCGAATCTTTAATGGGTCTATGAAGTCTAATTCATTTAGAACTTTTTTAAATTTTATTTAAATAAAACCAATATTTTATTTTATTTAATAAGTAAAGTTTTACTTTAGTTTAATGTGTATTATATTTTGTATGTGTGTATCATATACACATATGTGTGTTCGTGCATGTGCAATATAATAATGTGCGCATGGTTTAACATTCTCGTGTGTAGGTGCTGAGATTTACATCATAAGATCTGTACATATGAAAGATCTACACAAATATATAGTATATTATACTTATTCTCTATCGGCCAAATCTAAAAAAAGGTTGAGCCAAGTTTAATTACAATCAAGTACGGCAGATTTGGATTCCTATATATCCACTCATGTGATACTTCATCATACGATTCATATAAGATAAAGATCCATCTGTCTAGATATCATCATATAGATCTAGAAAGCCGTATACTTTGGTAGAAGCTTGTACAGTTTAATTTTTATCAAAATGAACAAATTCATTCAGATTTATCCAATTGAGATATTCGAAAATCCTATTTACTTAGAATTTACGTATTCTATTTTTTAGTCGGAACCTTAGGCGGTTCTTAAAAAAAGATAGCAAAAAAAGTTATCCCTAAAGTCGAGACTAAAAGGAATGTATAAGTTAATGCTTCCATAGATTCGATCGTGGTTGGTAATTCAAATTCTTCTATAACAAAATATGATTAATTAGACAAGAATAAAGAGAAAGTCCCATTCTATATTACAATACCGACAATAATGAAATTTATAGTAAGAGAAAAATCCGTCATAGACATGTTAGGCTCTCTTGTATTCAATATGCTGCCTAAATGTGTGTGTGTGCGCATCAAAATATTATATAAATACATGTATATGAATATATACAACTAAATATATGTGTATCCATTTCTACTGAAGTTAAAATAATAAATGTGAACATTTTTTTGATAAAAATAAATGTGAACAATTTTGCAAAACATTTGTAAAACGATGTTTATATATATAGACACACACTATATACACACACACACATAAAACCATATTATAAAATTAATTAAGCATTAGGTTAAAGAGAACAATTGTAACGACCCACTTTTACGAACAGTTTAAGTGAACAATCAACCACACATGATCCACTAAAATTGAACGGAAAAGCGGATAGTTAGGGAAAAGAAAAAAGAAGAAAGAAGACGAGAAGAAAAAAGAGAGAAAGAAAACTAACAACACAAAATCTCACAATGGAACGAATAATCTATAATATGCAACAAATCTTTACACAAAGAAGAAATGTAATATACATACACCAATTAGAATACACTAACCTATTTCAGCCCGGATAGTTATAATAGCATGTCCTCATAATTGCTGATAAATACAACCAACAGACAACGCAGCCGGAACACAAGAAATACGTAGATACGTCTTGGTCCTCTAGCTCATCTCCTCAAGCTCCAAAGCCTCTCAAGAAATCTGTAATATGCTCGGTCTGAACCGATCATTATAATAAAATAACACCCGAGCCAATCTGGAAAACAAGCGCGAGAAAAACACACTCGGTTGAATTTTAATGTTTCAAAAATCTTTTGGAAATAAAGGTATCTCGTAAGACCACGTAGCACATAAACACGGACAGGTTTTTACCTTACAAAAACCAAAACATTTTTTTATAGAAAATCCATTGATATTATACTAATGTCTAGGGGTCAAAGTAAAAATGAAAATAACGAAAATGCTTGCATCTCACGTTTCAGCATTGTTGGACACAACTAAGTCCGTATGACGCTTATTGGAGAATGGATTCGATACAATGACATGGCTACTGGGGTACCGCCCATCATGGTGCATCTCTAGATAAAATAACACCGAGGATCTTGCCACGATCCCCTGCCAACACAGAACCGGCCTACCACTTGACTGGTAGTACTGAATATGATCACCACTCCGTTAATGGGCCCCGAAGCATACAAATGAGAGATAATATCGACTCTAGATAGGAATGATCATACCCTACTTCAGATCGACCCACTTAGCCCTGCTGCATCTTCCATGTTTTAGTCATTCTCGATTGGTGAGGCTTGAGGCTACGTTTTATAACACTTCCTACTTGGAATGCTAACACTGCCCATCTAGGCAAAAATGCAATGCCAGCATTCATCCATATAAGTTCTTTCTAGGACTAAACAAATGCTTGAGAGCCCCGTCTTCAATTCCATCATCTTTAAGATATCTTCACTTTGAAACGCTTAAGTTGGATCGATGTGGTTTTTGGATAACATATCCGATCCCGAGCTCTTCAAAACAACATTCGATAGTTTTTGGTAAACTCAACCCCGGTTCTTTAGGACATAAATAGTCAATGATAAGGGCAAAGATCGCCTCCTAACCGTTAGTGGATGGATTTCCTTATCATTTATTCTAGGAGAACGGAACGAGATTTATACGTATAGTACAGTATCATCGGAGATGACTATGCCACATCTCACGTGTTTCTCCTAGATATTTCCAAAGCTATGTTTTGGGTCCAAATTCTATAGTCGGTTATTTAACTATCGAATAAACAAACATTCAATCGGGATTTTTTTTTTCAAATGGGAAAACTAACATTGGATAATCACATAAGATATCACTAGCCTCCTTTAATAAACCTTTCATTTACTTAAAATCACTTTGTAAATTACTTTTATAATAATACTTTTACAAAGATATACCCACCAATCCCTATATTTTCAATACTTAAAAATATCCATATACTTATCTCAATAGTATAAGTATATATTCACTCACATTACATCGCACAACTTAGAAATTGTACTCATATACTTTTCTCAATGGCATAAGTATATTTACAAAACTGAGAAAGGTTTTCTTTTATTCGATTCTAGAATCATTTATAAACTCCTTATAATTCTCTAAAACCATTTATAAACTATTTTATAAATCTCTGAAAATCATTTATAATCTCTTTTATAAATTTCAATCACTTATATATTCTTTTTGTACATTTCTAAAATCATTTATAAATCCTTTATAAATCCATGAAACCATTTATTAAACTCCTTTTATAAATCCATTTCTTAAATTCGTTTATAAATATCTAACCATTTATGAAACTCTTCCGCCTTGTAAATAATCTTCCCTTAAGTCTTCAAACCATTTTATAAACTTCCCTTATAAAATCCAAATCTGTTTTATAAAACTCTATTTATAAATCTCGAACATTTATAAATAAATAATAATCATTTACTTTTACCACCATTATATAATAACAGTTCTTAATAATAAACCTTTTAAATACATAAATAATTTTTAACCATAAAACATCTTAAAATAATAAATAAATAATTTCAAAGGTATTATTAATAAAACACTGATAATAAATTTTCAACCTTATTATAGATAGTAATAATTAATTCTAAAACTGTGTAAATAAATCATTTTTTATTAATTTCAAACCATATTAATTATTTAAATAATTAATCTTCAAAATATTAACATATTGATAAGAAACCTTAAAAATAATATAAATTGTAAATATTTTAGGTTTTTCTATCGATATAAATTTTGAGATACAGAAGATAAATTACTTTGATCCTTTATTATTAGATCCAGTTATAATGCATTATAAATCAGATGATACTTTGATTGGGTCAAGTTCATTTATCAATCATAATAGGAAACTCAAAGGAAAAATTTGTTACAGAAAAAATTTTGAGATTGATACCTCTAACTGCTTTGATTGTTTAAAGGATTTAGATGATACAGAAGAGAATTCTGATGTATCTCAAGTTTTTTTGAACAATAGTAGGGTCTTGAGTGGATGTAAGAGGATTAAGGAAAAGGGTTGTGTAGTTGTTGATAATCTTGTTGAGGAAGATACTGGTTTTGGTATGGTTGAAGATGAAGTGGATTGGACTGTTAGTTTGTCTGGAGGTGGTATAGAAGAAACTGTGAATGCTCTTGATTGTGTGCTTAAGGATCAAGGTGATGTTTGCCATGTTGATGGTCAGTTTAATGTTGGGATTAAGGAACACTGTGACATTGGATGTAACAATAATATTGTAAACATGGATATCACAAATTTTAAAACTGTGGATGAGGTAGAAATTAACTGCATGGATGGGGTTTTTACTGTTGAAGCTGGCAGAGATATAAGAAATCAAGAGGATACAAATAATAATCACATTATTCTGTTTACTGATTTGAAAGAGTGGCAGGATAATATTATTGCTTGGGCTAGAGATTCAATTTCGTCTTGTTCTAATAACTTTGGTGGCATAAATGAGGTTGCTGCAGTTTCGAGTTCTAGTTTTTCAGGGGATAGAATTAGAATTTCATCTTGTACTAATAACTTTAGTGGCATAAATGATGTTGCTGCAGTTTCGAGTTCTGGTTTTCAGGGGATAGAATCAGCATGAATGAGGTTGATGCAGTTTCGAGTTCTGGTTGTTCAAGGGATAGAACCAGAAACAATAAAAGGGTGAAGCGGAGTATCTCTAAGAGCAGTACAGTTGCTTGTTCACTTGAGCCAAAAACTATTAGAAGAAGTGCATGTCTCGTTAGAGTGGATTCTAGAGCTACAGATAGCTCTAGCCCAGGTATGAATTTTCCTATGGGTAGTACTTATTGTGCATGTGCATTGAATAAATTGTCTACTAATGAAATGCATTACCTAGCCAAGAATTCAGGTTTAATTTTTTATGATAGTCAACTAGATATTGAATATATCAAAAATAAAGAATTAGAACGGGTTAGATCACTAGATAAATGGAATTGATTAGTTGGAATATTAGAGGATTGCATGATTTAGGGAAATGTAGAAAAATTAAAACTGTATTCATAGATAATAATATTGATATAGTTTAACTTCAAGAAACTAAAATAGAAATTCCTGACTATCATATTTTTAAAAGTCTAGGGGGTCATTTTTTTTATCATTGGGCTTTTCTTCCTACTATAGGTAGTGCAGGAGGTCTTATGATAGGTTGGAAAGATAATTGTGTTAGGCTTTTACAATCTATAACTAAAGAACATTCGATGCATTTAATTTTTTCTGACATTAATGATGACTCTATCCTTAATATTACTAATGTGTATGGGCCTAACTCAAAAATAGATCGTAGGGTATTATGGTCTGAGTGTTTAGATTTTAGAACATTGGCTCCTGGTTTGTGGATTATATAAGGAGATTTCAATGTAACTAGATTTTTAGATGAGATTTATAGGAAAGGTGATTTAGAGGCTATGGATGAATTTGATAGTTTTATTATTAATTGTAATCTAATTGAAATTAAATTAAGTAATAGACAATTTACTTGGTCGAATAATAGAGAAATTCCTTCTATGGCTTTGTTAGGCAGGTTTTTTATTAGCAATTAAATTGAGGACAAATTTCCTTCTTGTAAGGTTGTAGGGCTCCCATATATTTTTTCGGACCATTGTCCAATTGTTTTATTCTGTTCCAATGCGAATTTTGGTAATAAAATTTTTAGATTTGAAAAAATGTGGTTAATGGAAAAAATAACTTTAAAGATTTGGTGGTAAATAAATGGCTTTCTATGAATAATTATAATATCAAATTTCAAGGTAATATTGCTAAAGTTTGGGTTAGGAAACCTAGGGATTAAAGGTTTTTTCTCAAAAAATAGAATAAAGAAATATTTGGTAGCATTAGAATCAAAAAGGAAAAAGTAATGAATGATATTCTAAAATTAAATAAAATTGAAGAAATGAGAAATTTAAATATTTTAGAAAAAAAATATTCTTTATAATTTAAAAGAAGAATTAAATAAAATTTTGTTCAAGAAGAAATAATGTGGAAGAAAAGGTCTAGAATTCAATGGTTGGATGAAGGAGATATGAATACTAAATTTTTTCATAAAACAGCTAATGGTAGAAAATGTAGCAATTCCATTAATTCCATTCTTATAAATGATGCAGAGATTTTTTATCAAGTAGAACTTAATAAGGAATTCACTAATTATTATAAAAATATTTTTAGTACAAAAAATAGGCATATAATTAAAGCTAATTGGGGCATGCTTTACAATGATGATTCTAGGGTAGACTTAGTGGGCTTAGATGATCCATTTAAGGAGGAGAAAATTTTAAAGGCTATTAAAGATATGCCAAATGATAAAGCTCCTGGACCGGATGGTTTTCCTATTTTATTTTACGATAATTTTTGGAATATACTTAAAGATGATATAATAAAAATGTTTAATGAATTTTATGTAGGTTCCTTACAGTTAGGGAGATTTAATTACGCAAATGTAATTTTATTGCACAAAAAATTAGGTGCCATTCAATTAAAAGATTTCCGACCTATTTCTTTATTAAATTGTTCTTTTAAAATTATATCTAAGGTTATAGCTAACATATTAAATACTAAAATGAATGCATTAATTGACAGCTCTCAAACTGCCTTCATTAAGGGTAGGAATATAACGGATGGTATAGCAGTTGTCCAAGAATATATTAATTACTGTTGCAAAAATAATATCACTTGTTCTCTTTTAAAACTGGATTTTGCTAAAGCATTTGATTCTATTGATTGGACTTTTCTTAAAGAGGTATTAATTGCTAGGGGATTTAGTACTAGATGGATTAGCTGGATTATGCCATTGCTTTATACGGGTGACTCTAGTATTATGGTTAATGGAATACTAGGAGATAAAATTCAATCTAGACGTGGGCTCAGGCAAGGGGATCCTCTTTCACCGCTTTTATTTAATTTAGCTGCTGATGTTTTTTCTAGAATCATTAAATTAGCGACCAATAATAGACTATTAGATTTTGTTGGTAATGAGATTACTAGCAATGGTCTTTCTGTATTACAATATACATATGTTACCATGATTTTCACATCTCATTTACCTAAACATATTATTGCTCTTAAATTTATTTTATATAGTTTTGAACTTCTTTCGGGTTTAAAGATTAATTTTGACAAAAGTTCAGTTTTAGTATTAAATGATATAGATAATTTTGAAAATTAATCGCTCTCACTTTAAATTGTAATACAATGAAATTTCCTATTGAATATTTAGGACACCTAATTAGACCGCAAAAACTTAAATATAATGATTGGAATATCATTATTGATAAAATTAATAAAATACTATCTAATTGGAATGGTAAATTCTTATCAAGAGCGGGTAGAATTGTTCTTATTAATTCGATTTTATCTACATTACCCATTTATTGGATATCTTTTTATCACTATCCTACTTGGGTAATAAATAAAATTGATAAACTGAGAAGGTATTTTTTATGGAGTGGTGATAATTTAAATAGTAGCATTAGATGTCTTGTAAACTGGGAATTGGTTTGTAAATCTAAAAATGAAGGAGGTCTAGGGATTATAAATTTGCACAACTTAAATATTTCTCTTTTAGGAAAATGGATTTGGAAATTTAGAGATAATAGTGAAACTTCTTTATGGAAAGAACTAATATCGAACCAAAGGTACAGAGGTACCTTTAATTTGTCTCATATGTGTATAAATACAAATAATATATCTCATTTTTGGAAATCAGTAATTTTAAATCTTAACATATATAAACTAGGAATTAACAATATTGTACATTCCGGTAATAATACCTCGTTTTGGCATGATTGTTAGTTATCAAATATTCCTCTTAAAGTGGAATTTGATGAATTGTATGAAATTTGTAACTTTAAATTTGTTCTAATTTTTGATATTTATAGACTGAGTTAAATTTTCCTTGGGAATTTAATTTTAATCATTCTTTAACTAGTAGTACTTTTGTTCAATTTGCACTTTTGTGTGCTAAATTAGAATTATATAATATTGATAATGATAAAGATATTGCAATCTGGTGTTGGGATAATAGTAAAAAATACACTTCTAATTCTTTTTACAAATTTATTAATTTTTTAGGAATTAGAATGAATATATTTAAATACATTTGAAAAACTAATGCTCCACCTAAAACCAAGGTGCATATGTGGTTAATTTTACATCAAAAGTTGAATACTATTGAAATGTTAAAAAAGAAAAATATTTTTAATGAAAAAAATTGTTATTTTTGTAATAATAAAAAGGAAGATATTTTGCATTTATATTTTAAATGTAATAACACTAAGTATGATCTTATAAAAACTTTAAATTTATTTAATTTTAATATAAATTTTACTTATATAACTAGTGAGTTATATTGGAATAGTATTAGATTTCATTACATGGGTTTGAATAGATTTTTACTATATACTATTTTCACCATTATTTGTTGGTATATTTGGTTTGATAGAAATCAACGTAATTTTAATTCAAGTTTTTTTTTGGCAAAGCCAGCGGAGTTAAAAATGGGCCCCTACCATTTTATTGATATACCAAGAAAGATTTACAAAGACGGGAGAAACAAAGCGACCTAAAACAATTAGGCAAGCAAGAAACAAAGGAACAAGAAAACGAAGAAAACATGCATATAAAAAAACAGAAAATAAAAGAGAAAAAAGACAACAACACACCAAAACCAGCCAAGCATGCTTTAGTGAAGAGCATCCAAAAGTGCATGATCAAAAGCATGAATGGAAGCTGATATACCGAACCTTATTCCCTCCACAATACTCCCTTTCATTTGCATGGAGGATTTCTGTTGGAAATGTTTTTAAAATAAATGAATTCTTAAAAATTTGACTAAGTATGAAATGGCTCCTATGGGAATATGAATAGTCCCACATTGTGGGATTATATAAAAGAATCAAGTATTTATACTTGATTCTTTGAAGCTAAGTTGGCCCTTTGGGCACCCAATGATGCTCTTTTGTGAGGAGGGAGGTCATGCTTGACCACCACACACGCGCGCGCGCGCGCGACCGACCGACCGACTCGACCCGACCCGGGCCGGGCCGGGCCGGGCTCGGGTTCGGGTTCGGGCTTGTAGTGGTGTAACACTTATATTTTTGGTACAAATTTCTTAACCATTTTTTGACCGGGCTGGAACGGTCAAATCAGACCGTATTAGAGAACGTTATGCAACGTTCACTATGACCCGTTATCTTCTCAGATCCGTTTTTCGTGACCACGTTCCCCATCCAATAATGTTTTTTCGGCTATTCCGTCTTCTTAACTGATTAGAAGACGAAACAGAAAAAACTACAGTTTTACTTCGTATCTTTTTTCATAAATCAGAGCAACAAATTTGAGTGCAAATAGAATCGTTTCGTACGTGCAAACGAAACGATACCACCAACTTGAGAGGCTGTTTTATCCCAGAGGCGGCGGCGATAGAATTCGAACTGATTTGCACAACATAGCAGATCGCCGAAACGTCTTCAAGAGAGCGACGTAGTCCACGACTGGGCCTAGCCATTGTTTCCAACAATTGAAGACGACGCCAACAACAATGACTTCCGCTGCAGATCTAGATGCCGCTGCTCCCTCTTCCCTCTTCCATGTACCTATGGTCACTGCCGCGCCTTTCAGATTTGAAGGCCTCCACTTCAAACGCTGGAGGCAGAAGATGGAATTTTTTCTGACGATGAGAAAGGTCGTGGCTGCGCTGACTACTGACAAACCGTAGCTACTTGACAGGCCAGATGAAGCTGACACGGATCTCATGCGAGCCTGGACAGAAAAATCGACCCAACTGCAGAACTGGACATAGCAAGACTACCTGTGCAGGAACTTCATACTCAACGGCCTCAGTGATGACCTCTACGACTACTACAACTCAGACAGGACAGCCAAAGAAATCTGGGAAGCGCTGCAAAAGAAATATGACACGGAAGAGGCTGGAGCGAAGAAATATGCAGTCAGTCGCTACCTGAAATACCAGATGACGGATGACAGGTCAGTAGAGATGCAGTCTCATGAGCTTCAGAAAATTTCTCATGAGATCATCTCCGAAGGTATGAGTTTGGATGAATAGTTTCAAGTTGCTGTTATTATTGATAAACTGCCCCCAGGTTGGAAAGACTTTAAGAATGTGCTTAGGCACAAGACTAAGGAATTCTCCTTAGAGAGCTTGATTACTCGCCTCCGTATTGAGGAGGAGGCTCGTAAGCAGGACCAGAAAGAGGAAGTGCTTGTTGTCACAAACAACAACACTAAAAGGTCCAAGCCCGCGGTTCTGAAACCGAATCCGAAAAACTTTAAGAATCAGAACCGCAACCGCAACAAACAGAATTGGAACCCGCAAGGGAACCAAAAGGGACAGCAAAAACCGACCCAAAAGAATGATTCTGGACAGTTGTTTCTGTGTTACAACTGTGGAAAACCAGGTCATATGGCACGCAAGTGTAGGAACAGACCAGGCCCTGCACCGCAGGCTAACCTGACTGAGGAGCCTCTTACGGCTATGATTTCTGAGATTCACCTAGTCGGTGGATCAGAGGTTTGGTGGGTAGACACTGGTGCATCCCACCATGTCTGCTACGATCGTGCTATGTTCAGTACATACACTGCTGCTGATGATAAGAAAGTGTTGTTGGGAGATTCTCACACCACTACAGTTGCTGGCATTTGAAATGTGGAATTAAATTTTACCTCTGGAAAGACAGTTCTTTTGAAAGATGTGATGCATACTCCAGAGATGAGAAAGAATCTGGTTTCTGGTTTTCTCCTTAATAAGGCTGGTTTTACTCAAGTTATAGGGGCTGATTTGTACACTTTGACTTATAAGGGGATGTTTGTAGGGAAGGGTTATGCTTGTGAGGGTATGTTTAAACTTAATGTTGAATCTAATAAAGTAACCAGTTCTGCTTATATGTTATGTGATTTTAATATCTGGCACTCTCGATTATGTCATGTAAATAAATGCATTATTCATAATATGAGCATCTTAGATTTGATTCCTAAAATGTCACAATCTGAATTTGATAAGTGTGAATTCTGTAGTCAAGCAAAAATCACTAAGAAACCCCATAAATCAGTTGATAGAAACTCTGAACCCTTAGATTTAATTCATTCTGACATATATGAGCTTGATGGCACTTTGACTAGACACGGACACCGTTACTTTATCACTTTCATTGATGATGGCTCTGATTTCACTTATGTATATCTTATGAAAAATAAAAGTGATGCATTTGACATGTTCAAATTATTTAAAACTGAACTCGAGAATCAATCTAATAAGAAAATTAAGAGGCTTCGTAGTGATAGAGGAACTGAATATGAGTCTAGTCCTTTTCTTGATTTTTATAAATTGCATGGTATAATTCATGAGAGAACTGCACCTTATTCACCTGAAATGAACGGTAAAGCTAAAAGAAAAAATAGGACCTTTACCGAATTAGTTGTAGCTATTTTATTAAATTCGGGTGCAGCAAAACATTGGTGGGGGGATATTTTATTGACTGTATGCTATGTATTGAATAGAATCCCTAAATCAAAAAGTAAGATTTCACCTTTTGAAATTTTAAGAAATTATAAACCAAATGTATCTTACTTTAGAACTTGGGGATGTTTGGCATATGTTCGTATACCTGACCCTAAGAGAATAAAATTAGCAAGTAGAGCATATGAATGTGTATTTATTGGCTATGCTGTTAACAGCAAAGCATATAGATTTTATAACCTGAATACACATAATATAGTAGAATCTAATGATGCTGATTTTTATGAAACTAAGTTTCCTTTTAAATTAAGGAATAGTGGGGGCACGTCAAATAACACCGTGCCTATTAGAACAGAACTTAATAAATCTTCGGAAATTGAACCTAGAAGAAGTAAAAGAGCAAGAGTTGATAAAGACTTTGGCTCGGATTTTTGCACTTTTACTATAGCGGTGGATCCCACAAACCTCCAAGAAGCCTTATCTTCATTAGATGCCGATTTTTGGCAAGAGGCTATAAACGATGAGATGGATTCCTTGGAATCCAATAAGACTTGGCACTTAGTAGATTTACCACCTGGTTGTAAGTCTATAGGCTGTAAATGGGTACTTAAAAAGACACTAAAACCTGATGGCACAGTTGATAAATATAAAGCCCGTTTGGTAGCTAAAGGTTTTAGGCAAAGAGAAAATGTAGACTTTTTTGATACTTTTTCACCCGTAACTAGAATCACATCCATTCGAGTATTAATTTCATTAGCATCTATTCATAATTTAATCATACACCAAATGGATGTTAAAACTGCTTTTTTAAATGGTGAATTAGAAGAGGAAATTTATATGGACCAACCGGAAGGTTTTGTTATTCATGGTCAAGAACATAAAGTTTGCAAATTAGATAAATCATTATATGGTTTAAAACAAGCACCTAAACAATGGCATGAAAAATTTGATAACTTAATAATCTCTAATGGTTTCAAAGTTAATGAAAGTGACAAATGCATTTATATAAATCTGAAAATGACATTTGCACTATAATATGTTTGTATGTAGATGATCTACTTATTTTTGGATCAAACATTCATGCCATAAACACTGTTAAATCTTTGTTAAGTGCCAATTTTGATATGAAAGATCTAGGTGAAGCAAGTGTAATCCTTGGTATTAAGATTACTAGGTCCGATAAGGGACTTTCTTTGGATCAATCTCATTATATTGAGAAGATCTTAAAGAAATACAATTACTTTGACTGTAAACCTGCATGTACACCATATGATCCTAGTGTAAAGCTATTCAAGAACACTGGTGAAGGTGTAAGACAGTATGATTATGCGAGCATCATTGGCAGCCTTAGGTATGCCACTGATTGTACTAGACCCGACATTGCCTATGTCGTGGGATTATTATGCAGGTTTACTAGTAGACCTGGTATAGAGCATTGGCATGCTATTGAGAGGGTCATGAGATACCTAAAACGAACCATGAACCTAGGGTTACATTATGAAAAGTTTCCAGCTGTCCTTGAAGGTTACACCGATGCAGACTGGAATACTTTATCTGATGATTCAAAAGCAACCAGTGGCTATATATTTAGCATTGCTGGAGGAGCTGTTTCTTGGAAATCCAAGAAACAGACTATTTTGGCTCAGTCTACTATGTAGTCTGAGATGATAGCACTAGCTACAGCTAGTGAAGAAGCAGAGTATTTAAGAAATCTGCTAGCTGAGATTCCCTTATGGGAAAAACCGATACCAGCTGTGTTGATCCATTGCGATAGTACCGCGGCTATTGCAAAAGTACAGAACCGTTATTATAATGGTAAGAGACGACAGATACGTCGTAAGCACAACACTGTTAGAGAGCTACTCTCTTCAGGAGCTGTTAGAGTGGATCACATACGCAGTGAGGAGAATTTGGCAGATCCTTTGACGAAAGGACTGGCTAGAGAGAAAGTCTTTACAACTTCTAGAAAAATGGGACTATTGCCCTTAGATTGTTGAGTCACGCACAATGGTAACCCGACCTAATGACTGGAGATCCCAAGAACTAGGTTCAATGGGTAAGAACAAGTTGTGTAGTGATATGAGTTGAATATGCTATTTTTCATATATATAGAAGCATATATTCCTGAAGTGATTAGAGGTTGAGTTAATAGAAACTCTTAATGAGATCTATACTCCATTTGGAGCGGAGTACCTACCTTCAGGAGTACTCTTGATAGACTCACCTGTGTGAATGTGGAAATTTGGCCGTTTCCTATGGAGTTTTGGGCAAAACTCCTAGAGCATTCACTAAACTGGGATGGACGTGCATGGCCATAAATGCACGGGCTTACCTGATTGCACTCTAGAAAGATTGTGTGTGGTCTGATGTCAGGAATAGAGTTCAAGACTACGTGTCACTCTAGTAAAAACTGAATCCTATCCACTATGCAAAGGTTCAAGTCGAAAGACACCTTCGTTTATGCACAATCTTATGTTTTTTCAGAAATTGCTCGAAATAATTTTTTAAAATTCAAGTGGGGGATTGTTGGAAATGTTTTTAAAATAAATGAATTCTTAAAAATTTGACTAAGTATGAAATGGCTCCTATGGGAATATGAATAGTCCCACATTATGGGATTATATAAAAGAATCAAGTATTTATACTTGATTCTTTGAAGCTAAGTTGGGTCCTTTGGGCACCCAATGATGCTCTTTTGTGAGGAGGGAGGCCATGCTTGACCACCACATAGGCGTGCGACCGACCGACTCGACTCGACCCGACCCGGGCCGGGCCGGGCTCGGGTTCGGGCTTGTAGTGGTGTAACACTTATATTTTTTGGTACAAATTTCTTAACCATTTTTTGACCGGGCTGGAACGGTCAAATCAGACCGTATTAGAGAACGTTATGCAACGTTCACTATGACCCGTTATCTTCTCAGATCCGTTTTTCGTGACCACGTTCCCCATCCAGTAATGTTTTTTCGGCTATTCCGTCTTCTTAACTAATTAGAAGACGAAACAGAAAAAACTACAGTTTTACTTCGTATCTTTTTACATAAATCAGAGCAACAAATTTGAGTGCAAAATAGAATCGTTTCGTACGTGCAAACGAATCGATACCACCAACTTGAGAGGCTGTTTTATCCCAGAGGCGGCGGCGATAGAATTCGAACTGCTTTGCACAACATAGCAGATCGCCAAAACGTCTTCAAGAGAGTGACGTAGTCCACGACTCGGCCTAGCCATTATTTCCAACAATTTCCTTTTCCCAGTAAAAATTATTGCATTCCTCTCATCCCAGATCATCGAGATGAAGATTTTAAGGGTAAAAAGAAGAACGTAAGATGATTCAGTTAATTCAAGTTTGAATCAAGTAATATATGCTATTTTTATATTTAGTTTAAATTGGATCTCGAATCCTATTTATAAACTAAATAAAAATATAAATTTTAAGAAGTTTCTTAGAAAAATAGAATTTCGTATAGATTCTTTTAGGAAAACATTTTTTTCTACTAATAATAATAATAATATAAATCTAAATATAGGTTACTTAGATATGCATTCTAGTAATTCTTTTAAGAATTTTTCCTTTATTAGAATACTAATTTTGTATAATTTGTTATATATGTTTTATTTTTAGTGCCTTGTTTATTATATTCTTCATTGCATATTTATTTTACCTTTTAAGCATCATTCTTTATAGACTTTAGGTATATAAATATATGATATAATATCTATAGTTTGTTAGAGGTGTCCCTTTATTTGAGTGGATATATCCTTATATATTGTAATAATTTTTTTTACTGTTTTTAGACTTCTTGATGATTGTAATATAGTATTTATATTTTCTTTTAGTTTTTTAAGTAAAGTCTTATGGTTTTATCACGTAGTAAAAGTTTATATCCATTTTGGCTCTATCATGTTTTATATTTGTTTGAAGTTCATGCTTATTTTAAAAAAAAGATCTATCACATTTTATATTGTATAACTCTTTAATTTATGGTCTAGTTGATATGTTTTTTATTACAGTTCAAACTTTTCAAGATATTGTTTTTACTGACTTTTAGTTAAATTTCATTTGTATACTAATAGCTCTTAGCTTTCATTATTGAAGAAATTATGGATTAAGTTTAAAGTAATTCAAAGAAGAAGAAAAGAATTTACAAAACTTAAAAGTATTTTGATATTTTAGGAACAGAATACTGTGTGTTTATCTTGAAATAGTGAG
Source organism: Allium fistulosum (assembly GCA_030737815.1). NCBI lineage: Eukaryota > Viridiplantae > Streptophyta > Magnoliopsida > Asparagales > Amaryllidaceae > Allium > Allium fistulosum. The sequence continues at coordinate 820,934,878 of CM060908.1, read as the reverse complement.
ATTGCTTGTGCTATTTTATTAATTATTAAATTGTTTCAGTTTGCATTTTTCTCTAACAGATGGAGTTCTAGCAACTGTCCTTAAATGGTTAAAATTAGCCTTTCATACACATGCATTAAAAATTATATCCATTCTTTGACATTTAACATGATTCTTTGTGTTGTAGGCAATTTTAATCTAGGTGTATATTTATCTAATGCTGCGGTACACAGAGGCTGTGGAATGTATGGTTAGTATTGCAAAATGGTTTGGTGAAGAGGAATTTTGTTATTGTCTTGAATTATTGTTGGTTTGTAGGCTTTCAGTTTATAGTGTTGGATTTTATAATGTTACACTATAGGAGATTTAATGTTTGTTGTGTCCTTTTAAATTGTTTACTTGTTTATGTTATATTGTATAGACACGCATGGGTCATCTTTATTTTTGGTTAGTATATTTCTACTGTATTTTTAATTGTCAGCACTAGTTTTCTTTGTTGCCTTGTGACTGTTTTGATTTACAGGTCTGTAGTCTAATAAATTGACCTATATAATGTTATACCGTTAAATGTTAGAATTGTTAATTTGTTGTGACTTTTTCAATTCAAATTGTAGCAGTAGAATTATGGCGCATGACTCATACATTTTTATGGTAGTTGTTTTATTTGTTTTTTAAGTTATATTGGTATGGTTCTTTCATATACACTTTTGTATATTCAATGGTTGTTTATTTTTTTTATTTTTTTTTAAAAGAAAGTATATATAAATAGCAAAAAGGAGGAGAAAGCCTTCCTCCAGAGGCTCACAGAAGAAAATGAAGCATATGGAGAACATATACCTCCCTAGAAAATGACAGCAAAAGAAATATTCAATGGTTGTTTAGTATGTTTGTTATTATATAGTATTTGCTAATAGATAGTCATTAGTGTTTTAGCATATATACTCATTAGTTATAACTTTATTTTTAGATTTTGTAATTTACTTTGCATTTATATAAAATGAATATATATACATATTTTATTATGTATATATATTTGTATTCAATTTACAATCTTTGTTTAGTTATTCTTAGCAGTTATAGGTGCTGATATCGGACTAGCGAGTTATTGCTGATATGGAGGATTTGGATTTCTGTTTTTTTAGTATTTTTTAGTACTTTATTTTGGACCATAGTTATATAGGTTATTGGGTGGGTTTTTTTATTTTATTCTATTTATACGGGGGGGGGGGGGGTTTTGCTATCTTCCAGGCTTTTTGGCATCTCCTCTATGGTGTAGAATAAAATTAGATTAGTACTCTCCTCCTTGTGAGGATCACTCATTTTTCTCAAAAAAATTAACTTTAAAACAATATTAATTATAAATAAATATCTTTAAAACAAAATATGAAGTATAAATAAATAACTTTTTAAAACAATATTAAATATAAATAAATAACTTTGAAAAAGATAGGTAAAAATGTTGGAATAAAATAGAAATTATATTCTTTAGAACAAAATATTCCCAAAACTCAACTTCGGATTTAAAATCATTTCTTGTCTTAAAAACCAGTTCCAATTCAAATGGCAATTTATAGTATTTTAAAAATACTAATTTTGAGGCCAATAACTACACAACGCTTAACTAATATTGTTATCGATTTTCTATCACTATTGGGTTTAAGTTTCAAGCACATAACACTATCATAAACCAAAGTGTCAAACAATCAAGTTTAATATCCAATAATTCATGTGATAGGAATATTATTGAAATTAAAATCAAAAAATGGCGAGGAATCATGTTAGATCCCTCCAACCTATTCCCCTACATCACAATTCATCTATATAAACACATATATATAAATAAAATTTAACGGTGGTGATGAATCTTGTTGGATCCCTCCAACCTGTTTTCCTGCAATTGATTATCACTTCTAAAGCGACAATTCATCAAAACCAAACAATCCACATATAAACATCCAAACATCGAATCAATAATTTGTATCGATTATATAATATTTCTGGTTAACCATAAAGGTGAGTTTAACTCACCCAAATTTCTGTTGTCGCCGAGGCGTTTCGGTTTGGAAAATAATATCGAATGATGTCCGATTTTAGCTTAATTTTCAATAGTCTCCAAATTCATCCAAACCAGTTCCATTGCGAAGCTTACGTCATCCCGAGCACAATGCAAAAATCCACGTCTCGATTGGACCTTATATGAGAGAGAGAGATATAATTTTTAATTTAATGATTTTTAAATTAAAAATTAATAAACTAATTACATTGATTATTCCCTAATTATCATCATTAACATACTAATCCCTCTTCCCCATTCATCTCGTACGCGACTACTCCCAAGGTTCGAACTTCACTCGATCGCCGTCTCATGGCAACATGCGCCACTGCGGCCACACAGGAGAACCCCCAGATCACCGCTCTTCCATCGCTGCCACTCACGCCACCCAACGACCTGCCATCGTTGACGAACCCGAACCCAAAACTGCCACTCGTCACCCACGAAATTTCGATGCCATGCATAACTTCAGCACAATCCAACCGTACAACAAGTTCCCTTCGATGCTACGAACAAATCTCTAGTTGAGACCCTAGCCCAAATCGACCTAGATTGACTCCGATCGTCGTGAGCTGTAGAATGAAACTAAAATTTTAAAAAGAACGAACCAATTTCTTCTGATTTGAACGCGAATTTATACCTGAAGTGGGTATGGATTTAGACGTGCTTGGGTAAGACTATGAAGTTGATGGGGGTATGGGTGAGAGTGTGTGTGTGTGTATTATATTTTTAATTAGCAAAAAATCTAGCTTTATACGTCCAAAAATCTCGAACTCCAAATGAGGCGTGCTGCTTGGCATTTTATATGTAATACCCCTATTTCGAACATAATGGAACTAGTCCCAAGGCCTAATTCGATCATATGCAGAAAATAGATTTTCAAACCCAGTTATATTATATAAATTCTGTAATTATATTATAAGCCTTTCAAACTCGCACGACCAAAAAATACGTCCAATCGCCACAAAATTTGATGGCATATTATAATTCATAATTACGGATCCAATGACACTAGTTTCGTCGAAATCCGAGATCGTGCCCCGAAAGGCTATTTTTATACGTTAATCAAAACGATTATTGTAAAAACCAAATTAATCGCTTTTAAATTTTAGATTCAAAAGTTTACTATTTTCATTCTTATCCAAATAGAATTTAAATCAACTTCTAAAATCATTTTTATTCGCATTAAATTCAGGAATTAATTATTTAAGCAATTCCAAATATTAAATTCAATAATTTAATTATCAAATAAATCGCTATATTTGAAATTCAAGTTATTCAACTTATAAAATTAACTTTTCAATATTTAAAAACAATTAAATATTCCAAATCCAAATGACTGAAATTCTGGGTCGTTACATTCCCTCCCCCCCTCAAAGAATTTCGTCCTCGAAATTTCCAAGGTAAGAAAAAGGCCACAACCTTATTTACTTTTCAAAACTAATCAGTTTAAATGGATTACCAAATTCTTTTAAGCCCCTAACTTTTCAAAATCAATTTGTTGAAACTATTGTTATCACATTTTCTAAGTCTTTAAATTCATCCATAATCACAAATTTATAAGTTCTAAGTTATAACATAAAAATCAAATTTTAGTTACCAAAATTTCTAAAAATTCTCAAAAACCTTCTAACGTCTTTAATTTACGGAAAATTTTGCCAATGTCTCCTTCACACGGCTCGCTCAGAAAAATTTACAATATATATATATATATATAATCACAAATATACATATCATCCTCAAGAATGAGGCATCCCGTAGGGAAAATATAAAAATACTGTATGTAATTTGAGATGTGTACCTTTTATTAGCATTAGCAAGCATATACATTCAATATAATGCAAAAACGAGCTCCAAATGCGAAGCATACGCCATATGCACCTACTAATCACTCAACAATCAATGAGAACAAGTACAAGGAAAGTAATATCAATATATAACATGGGCTTTACAAAACATATGCAAATGTCAAATATTACAAGTAAAACCATCCAATAAATAATATCCATTTAATCAATTCATAACAATATTAATTTTCATTTTCCAATGTTAATATTTAATTTATTCAAGCCCAATGTACATATACCATCTGTATGCAATATCAAATCTGATCGTTTGCTCGATCACACAATTTCACTTCCGAACTAGTATCGTTCACACGACCACTCTAGTGCGGACTCAGATTTGGTTCCTTGATTAGAAACCGTCATTCACCTTGCATAGCCATATACTATGATAGAGAATTCTAGAATTAATCAAAAATCCATATCTAGTGTTCGTCGTCGAGAATCGAGTGAAAAATTCTAATTCGAACTGATGTAAATCATCTCGAAATCATGTATTCGAATCTGGATCAAAAGGTTATGTGAATAAAATAATATAGTACAACTTACACATTTATTTCAATTGGTTTCTCCTTATACCCCATTCTTTTTTCTATTCAGATTCTTTTATTTACACTCATTTATCCATAATCATTATTCACATTGCTTTATCCACATTTATTTATTACTTAGTATATTTCTTTCAATACTAATATCACTTAAGAACCATTCCATCAAATTTTACTTAATTTTATTAAAAATATTTTATACATCACTTCTCATGTTTAATTTCACTTTAAAACTTAAGTTCATATCTATTTTAAATCAAAGTCAATTCTGTTTAACTTATTTCATTTATTCACTTCATTATTCAATTTTATCGAACAACATTTTAAAACTAGATTCAACTGAATAATTTATTAATTAGTTCATTTCATTAATTCATTTAAAATCACAATCAATTTCATTTCCAAAAATCATTTCATTTTACTTAAGTTAGGATAAATTTCTTTTCAAAATCCATTTTATTTAACTTAGCTTAACTTAATTTCATTTCAATTTTGCTTTTCTTAACATTCATATTCAATAATTTCAATGCTTTGTTTTAACTTACTAATTCTCAAATTTTATACGTTATAAAACTTATTTTCTCATATTTTCATAAAAATTGAATGAAAATTTTCAGAGTTTAAACACCTCATTCTTATTTCAAATTATTTTGGAACAATACAATAATTAATCCCTTTGTATTCCAAATCATACTTTTGAATTTTAAATCAAAACTAGTTTTATGAAACAAAACTCCAACGGTAGCAATTCCTCTCTTGGAAACCCGAAAATGAACGTCGATAATGCTGCAGTCATCATCGAAATTATTTTCCAACGATAGAAGTGAGTTCTGTGCTTTTTATCTCTTTTAAATTCCATTTTAAAATATTTTCCAAATAATATTATTATTTTTCAAAAGTTTGAAAACAATTTTCAAAATCACCATGATTAAATTCTTAAATTCTCAGCTTTTAAATCTCTTTTATATTTACAAATTATATTTATCAATTTCCCTGTGTATAATTTCACTTTGGTTATATAGAACCATTCTTAATTGTTTATCTTTGTTTATGTTATAATAATAACGACTTTTATTAGACTACAAACAATAAACAACAAATGATAATAATCAAATATTAACATTCACTAACACCCAAACACACCATATATACTATTATAATTTCTAAAAAATTAATTTTTATACTAAAATATAATCAAGGTAAAATTATTTCATTTACCCAATTTCAAATCAATATTATGTCGAATTGCTCAGTTCAAGTGTTTAGAGAACCCTATCAATAACGTTAATTACTCATAGTGACCAGAATCTATAAGCCACTCAACAGAGCAACCAACAAAGTATAAAACAATTTTATATCACTAACAAATACGCGCTCATATATGTACAATCAAACTAATTCTAGGGTTTATTAACCCTATCTATCATGAGTACCCCACCAAAGCCAAGGTTCTCGCTTAACCTCGTGCTTTGATACCACATTGTAACGACCCACTTTTTCGAACAGTTTAAACGAACAATCAACCATACATGATCCACTCAAATTGAATGGAAAAGTGGATAGTGAGGGAAAAGAAAAAGGAAGAAGGAAGACAAGAAGAAAGAAGAGAGAAAGAAATCTAACAGCATAGAATCTCATAGTGGAACGAATAATCTATAATATACAACAAATCTTTACACAAATAAGAAATGTAATATACATACACCAATCAAAATACACTAACTTATTTCATCCCGGACAGTTATAATAGCCTGTCCACATAATTGCTGATAAATACCTCCAACAAAAAACATAGCCGAAACACAAAAATATGTGGATACGTCTTGGACCTTCAACATGTCTCCTGAAGCTCGAAAGCCTCCCAAGAAATCTATAATATGCTCGGTCTGACCCGAGCATTATAATAAAATAACACCCGAGTCAGTTTGGAAAACCAGCGTGAGAAAAACGCACCAAGTTGAATTTTAATGTTTCAAAAATCTTTTGAAAATAAAGGTATCTCGTAAGACCACGTCACACATAAACACGGACGGCTTTTTACCTTACGATAACCAAAACATTTTCTATAGAAAATCCTTTGATATTATAATAATGCCTAGTGGTCAAAGTAAAATATGAGAATAGCTGAAATGCATGCATCTCACGTTTCAGCATAGTTCGGCACAACTAAGTCCGTATGGCGCTTAGTGGAGAATAGATTCCATACAATGACTGAGCTATTGGGGTATCGCCCGTCATGGTGTTCCCCTAGATAAAATAACACCTAGGACCTCTCCATCCTGCCAACATAGAACTGGCCTACCACTTGACTGGTAGTACCGAATATGATCACACCTCCGTTAATGGGCCCCGAAGCATACAAATGAGAGATAATATCACTCTAGATAGGAATGGTCATACCCTACTTGGGAGCGACCCACTTAGCGCTGCTGCATCTCTCATGTTTTAATCATTCCTGGTTGATGAGGCTTGAGACTACATTTTACCTTTTATATAGCACATCCCACTTGGAATACTAACACTGCCCATCTAGGAAAAATTGCAATACCAACATTCATCCATACAAGTTTTTTCTAGGACGGAATGAAACGCTTGAGGCTTCCGTTTTTAATTCCACCATCTTCAAAATGTCTTCACTTCGAAATGTTTAAGTTGGATTGAAGTGGTTTTTGGATAACATATCCGATGCCGGTATCTTCGAAACAACATTCGATAGTTTTCGGTAAACTCAACCCCGGTTCTTTAGGACATAAACAATCAACGATAAAAGTGGAGATCACCTTCTAACCGTTAGTGGACGAATTTCCTTATCATTTGTCCTAGGAGGATGAAATGAGACTTACACGCACAATACAACATCGTCGGAGATGACTGTGCCATATAACTCACATGTTTCTCCTAGATACTTCCAAAGTTACGTTTTGGGTCCAAATTCGATAGTCGGTTATTTAACTATCGAATAAACAAACATTCAATCAGAAATTTTATTTTCAAATGGGAAAACCAACATTGGATAATCACATAAGCAATCACTAGCCTCCTTTAATAAACCTTTCATTTATTTAAAATCACTTTGTAAATTACTTGTATAAAATACTTTTACAAAGATATACCCACTTTCAATACTTAGAAAATATCCATATACTTATCTCAGCTATATAAGTATATATTCACTCACATTACATCTCACAACTTAGAGATTGTACTCATATACTTGTCCCAATGGCATAAGTATATTTACAAAACTAAGAAAAATTTCTTTTATTCGATTCTAAAATCATTTATAAACTCCTTATAATAAATCTCTTAAAATCATTTATAATCTCTTTTATAAATTTCAATCATTTATAAATTCTTTTAGTACATTTCTAAATCATGTCTAAATCCTTTTTAAATCCATAAAACTATTTGTTAAACTCCTTTTATAAATCTATAAAACCATTTCTTAAATTCGTTTATAAATATCTAACCATTTATAAAACTCTTCCACCTTGTAAATAATCTCCTCTTAAGTCTTCAAACCATTTTATAAACTTCCCTTATAAAACCCAAATCTGTTTTATAAAACTCTATTTATAAATCTCGGACATTTATAAATAAATAATAATCATTTATTTCAATCACTATTATATAACAATAGTTATTAATAATAAACCTTATAAATAAATAAATATTTATTAACCTCAAAACATCTTAAAATAATAAATAAATAATTCCAAAGGCATTATTAATAAAACACTAATAATAAATTTTCAACCTTATTATAAATAATAATAATTAATTCTAAAATATTATAAATAAATCATTTTTTTATTAATTTCAAACCATAGTAATTATTTAAATAATTAATCTTCAAAATATTAACATATTGATAAATAACCTTAAAAACAATATAAATTGTAAATAAACAACTTTAAAACAATATTAATTATAAATAAATAGCTTTAAAGAAAAATATTAAGTACAAATAAATAACCTTTTAAAACAATATTAAATATAAATAAATAACTTTGAAAAAGAAAGATAAAAAGGTTGGAATAAAATAGAAATATAATTCTTTAGAACAAAATATTCTCGAAACCCAACTTCGGATTTAAAATCATTTCCCGTCTCAAAAACCAATTCCAATTCAAATGGAAATTTATAGTATTTTAAAAATATTAATTTTGAGGCCAATAACTACCCAACGCTTAACCAATATTGTTATTGTTTTCTATCACTACTAGGTTTTAGTTTCAAACACATAACACTGTCATAAACCAAAGTGTCAAACAATCAGGTTTAATATCCAATAATTTATGTGATAGGAATACTATTGAAATTAAAATCAACGAATTGGGAGGAATCTTGTTGGATCCCTCCAACCTGTTCCCCTATATCACAACTCATATATATAAACACATATATAAATAAAATTTAACGGTGGTGAGTAATCCCGTTGGATCCCTCCAGCCTGTTTTCCTGCAATGGATTTCATATATTAATCACTTCTAAAGCGACAATTCATCAAAACCAAACAATCCATATACTAACATCCAAACATGAATCAATAATTTGTATCGACTATATAATATTTCTGGTTAACCAAAAATGTTAGTTTAACTCAACGAAATATCTATTGTCGCTGATGCGTTCTGGTTTGGAACTAAAATCGAAGGACGCCCAATTTTAGCCCAATTTTCAATAGTCTCCAAATTCATCCAACCCAGTTCCATTGCTAAGCTTACGTCATCAAATGCAAAAATCTGCATCTTAATTGGACCTCGTATGAGAGAGTTATACGATTTTTAATTAAACAATTTTTAAATTAAAATTAATAAAATAATTACAATGATTATTCCCTAATTACCATCATTAACATACTAATCCCTCTTCCCCCTTCATCTCGTACACGACCACTTCCAAGGTCCGAACTTCACTCGATCGCCGCCACTGTCTCGTGGCACCAGACGCCACCGCGTCCACACCGGAGACTCCCCAGACCACCACGCTTCCATCGCTGCCACTCACGCCACCCAAAGATTCCAACGATTCGCTGTCGTTGACGAACCCAAACCCAAAACTGCCCCTTGTCATCCACGAAATTCGACGGCATATAATAACTCACTTTACGGATCCAATGACACTGGTTTCGTCGAAATCCGAGCCAGTGCCCCGAAAGACTATTTTTATACGTTAATTAAAACGATTATTATAAAAACCAAATTAATTGCTTTTAAATTTTAGATTCAAAAGTTTACTATCTTCATTCTTATCCAGATAGAATTTAAATTAAATTCTAAAATCATTTTTATTCACATTAAATTCAGAATTTAATTATTTAAGCAATTCCAAATATTAAACTCAATGATTTAATTATCAAATAAATCGCTATATTTGAAATTCAAGTTATTCAACTTATAAAATTAAAATTTCAATATTTAAAATCATTTAAACATTCCATATTAAAATGACTGAAATTTTGTATCGTTGCAACATTGAATGAAAATGAAATGACAATTTCTTATTACGGAGCAATTGAATGTAGAATTAATACGTGATTAATACCAATTAACATAGCCTTTTCATCTTCTTGTAATTAAGATAGCCTTTTCATTTAAAATTAATTCTTCTCTCTGTCATACGTGTATATATGTATGTTTAAATTATCATATATATAGACACACACATACATACATGTGCAAATGTAAATAATAACGATAAAATTTATATTTAAATATTTACTTACTTATGCCCACTGTTTGGAATGAAGATCTATTAGAAATGAAAGGGTTAAGTCATATTAAAGAAGAAGAATTAATGTTGTGATTAATATGATTATTAATCTTCTTTAATACAATCGTTTCATTTCAAAATTCGAAAGGAAAAACCCCTTCATTTGCTTCTTTCAAGTCCAAAAAAGTTTATACAAATTTAATGTTATAAATGCGAAAATTTATTCATATATTTATTTATATGATCAATTTAAGTTGAATAATCGATCATATATTAATATAATAAATGCATATATATTAAATAATTTTTTTTGAATGTATGTTTTGTACAACTAAATTTATGAATTTAAAAACATGTAATATGTGATTTATAACGTTTAGAAACAATTACTAATGTATCGAAATCAGTAATAATAATATATTATTATAAAAATATTTATTTTGCTGGTGATGAGCATTAGCATAGCAAACATTCATAAAGTAAATTTTTTGTTTATTTATTATACTATATATATATATATATATATATATCTTTTATAGATGCAACTGTAACAACCAACCAATTTTGTGGCAACATTTCGATATACAAGATTTGTGATATAATATAACATCATATGATATAACATATAAATATGAATAATCAAACTAAAATAGAGATTTAACTTTAACTAAAGCCTTTGCGTACATGTTGGAATGTTGAATTGATCTCCTTAAATCGGCTCACAAATTAGAAGGTGCTAGCTCCCGAATTATTGACCACCGACTATCGAATAGTGCTGAATTTGAGGTAGTATGAACTTAGGAATATCGTGTATTGTTTTTGGGAAGCCATGGCCGAAATTTTCTATTCAAGAAATGTGTTTTTAAGTGAAGTGGTTTAAAGAAATGAAAGGGCTAAGTTTTATTAAAGAAAAGAGGGTTAATGTTGTGATTAATACCTTTGTAACTTGCATAGCCTTTTTATTTCTAAACTAAAAGAAAACCCCTTCATTCTCCCATATCATAGTGGCCACACCTAAGGCAACCAAGGTTGGCTTATATGTGCTTGTCCATAGACCTTAAACATATTTAAGCCCGCACAAAAAATTCCCGCATTTAAATCTAATTTAAACGCGTACTGATATAGTATATCTTTTAGTATATTTACAACTATTATAAATACATTGTTTAATCATGTTCAACACATTAAATAAAAATTTATAACTAATATTTCATTAAATTAGTTAATTTAATTAATTTGTAACAATTATAAAGGTGGAACCCAGTGCACGAGGCTCCTGCATGATAGCGGGCTCTGGGGAGGTCAATAATGTACGCAGCCTTTCCCTCGCATCGCAAAGAGGCTATTTCCGGGACTCGAACCTGGATGCCCAGATCACCAAGCGGGTGACCTAACCGTTGCGCCAAGGCTCCACCTCAGATGTAACGATTATAAATTAATTAAATCAGGTGATCAAAGAAATATTCAACGTTTCGATTGCATGACTCTCAGATTTAAGTTTGATCCGCGATTAACATCGAACAATTCAAATATTAACGTTCACACGTCACTTAGCAGGTGGTGCAACATTTTGGCCAAATTATCGCTTACATGGTTTTTGTAAAATCCAATTTTACTTTGTTAAGCGCTAACTGGTAGTGACGATTATTTACACCAATTCTTTTCGTCAAAACTGTATCACTTTGGACTTATGAAATTTGGTAATGGTCAAAATTCCAATATCCTTTGTATTTAAGTTTATATTCCAAACACAAAGTGCTTGGTCCACTAATAATAATTATTATTAACCGAACTACTCTGGCCAGAGATTTTGACTTTGAGTTGACTTTAGTTGACCGTGATACGAACCCCATATAACTAAGTAGATGAATCCTCTCTTGAATAGTGTTTCACTTCCAATACTTCCACCCGATCCAACTATAGTCATTCAATGGACGCATGCTATGATTTAACTATAAATAAAGCGGAGCTTTCATATTGAATATTAACAGTATTCTTAAGTCAAGAGAACTGTGCAAATTAGTCAGTTTTATATTTTCTGTTTGACCTTAGTTATATTAACCAACAGAAACTATCGAGTGAGTCATTCCATGATTATTCAGTAACTATTAGTACGTTACCCCTTGGTGCCCCATTAGCCATGGGTAATACACTACCCAACATTTAGAGCGTTACATACCAGTCTCAACGGATGTATCGATGTCTAGTCTCAATACATCTTGACTTGGAATATTTAAAAATACATGCTTATCATATTGTGATATATTACTCATGGTTACAGCGATTTGTGAATGCTATCACAAACACTAGACTTTCTGACATATATACTTAAATTAACTATTAATTATTTATAACATTCTATAACAAGCAATTAACAGAAAGGAAACACCTTTTATTTTGAACAAGATTGGTTATCGAGTTTGATTTATGTAACAAATCACAGAATTGCCATTAGGGCATACCCCTAACTCTATCAATCTCTCACTTGTACTTGAGGCAATGATGGAACCTTATTCCAACTTCTCCAATTGGTTTCTTCAAAACCAGTCAGGTCAGTCCCTTAGTGAATGGGCATTCTATTATGTTTTAATTATCTACTATGTCAATCAAGTCTCTCTGATGCTGATAAACTGCCTTTATCTTGTGGAATAATTGGGAGTATATCTCTTGAACTTCAGTGAGCTGTAAGTTCTGTTATTACCTATATCACGACATTTCATCATACAACAATGTTATAGAATTCTCAACATTTGGAATCACCCTCAACTTAGTTATAAATTTGTGCATTTATTATGTATATACATTACTTTTACCGTGGCTTGAATGGTTTTTTTAATCGTTCACAATCTCTCATTTAGAACATTTCCAACTTAAAGCTTCTTAACCAATCTTTGAATATGAACTTTATATTGACATAACTTAGATAAATAATTTTTCTGTATTTTGTAAATACACAAGAACAGCTCTAAACTACCATTTAGTGACTTAAATTTGGATTTGATATTTGCTTCATGTATCAAATACCTAAACAAATCACGATATTGTAGACAACATAACATGTATAACTATTGCCAATGCAAAAGGAATCCATCTTATATGTTCCTTATTAAACATTTTAATTAAGTGTTTGTGCATATTTCTGGGACATTCCAATGTCCTTTATACTCACTGTAAAAGACATTATTTGCAGTTCCAACGTCAAGTATTAAAACAACTAAAAGCTGATTTTTAACGCAAGTGTATTGTTAACAATTAACAGCATGTTGTTTTCTTATGTTTAGAAATATCTTTGTACCGTCAACATTCTTTCTTATGGACACATGCATTCTCTGCATTTTGATTGAATCAAACTATTTGATATTTCTATCAAAATACTTGTTCGATTTTGATGCTTGTCAAACAATACTTTTGCATTTCTTCTTGGATCATATCCAAAACTCACAAACTCAATACTTCTTCCACTAACTTTGAGACACTTTGCGATAATTTTGTGAATAAACATGAATCGACTCGAGCATATCGAATGGAAAATCTATTATGCAAATTTCAACAATTGAAATTCACTGTACTATTCGAATATTAACATTCATACATCACTTAGCAGGTGGTTTGATATTTTGGTCAAATTTATCGCTTATTTTATTTTAGTAAAATTGGATTTTACTTTGTTAAGCATTACCCGGTTGTGACTTATATTTACATAAATTCTCTTCATCAAAACCATATCACTTTGAACTTATGGAATTTGGTAATGGTCAAAATTCTAATATCGTTCATATTCAACTTTATAGTCCAAACACAACGTCCTTAGTTCAATAATAACAATTATTATGAACCAAAATTCTCTAGCTAGAGACTTTACTTTGAGTTGACTTCAGTTGACCGTAATACTTACCCCATATAACGAGGAGACGAATCCTTTCTTGAATAGTGTTTCACTTCCATTACTTACACTCGACCCAACTATAGTCACTCGATGGATGTCGTGCCATGATTTGACTATAATCAAAGCAGATCTTTCATATTGAAGATTAACAGTATTCTCAAGTCAAGATATCTATGTAAATTAGTTACATCAATACTTTCTGTTTGACCTTAATTATATTAACCAACAAAAAACTAACGAGTGTCATTTCATGGTTATCCAATAACTATCAGTATGTAACCCTACAATGTCCCCAACAACCATGATTAATATACTACCCAACATTTGGAGAGCGTTACGTACTCTAGTCTCAATGGATGTATCGATATCCAGTCTCGATACATCTTGACTAGGAATAATTGAAATAGTATGTTTATTTTCATTGTTATAAATTACTCACGGTTGCAATACTTTGCAACTACTATCATAAAACACATCATTTGTGGATTTTCCATTCAACATACTTTTAATTAAATATATTAATTAATATAACATATTATATCAGGTATATATAATATAAGGAAAACACCTTTTATTTTGAAAAAGATTCATTATCAAGTTAAATATATGTAATAAATTACATAATTTTCCCTAGGACATCGCCCTAACTTTATCAATCTTCCATTTGCACTTGGGGTCAATTGTAGAATCTTATTCCAACTTCTCCATTCGGTTTCCTTAAAACCAGTCGGGCCATTCCCTCAATGAACGATTATGCTATTATGCTTCGATTATCAATTCCGTCAATCAACTCTCCTTGACGTTGATAAACTATTTTATCATGTGGAACAATTTAGAGTATGTCTCTTGACTTCTAGTGAGCTCTAAATTCTATTACAAACTATATCATGACATTGTTACCATATAACCATGTTATGGGATTCTCAACATTTAAAATCACCCTCGGCTCAGTTATAAATTTGTGCATTTATATTTATATACATTGCTTTTATTGTGGCACTATTCAAAACGATGTACTTAGCCACTTTCATTGAATTAGCCACAGTCTTTCATTAGGAACATTTCCTACTTAAAGATTCTTAAATTGAATTTATTATTGATACATTATACTGAATATCACTTATGAAGTTTAAGTCCGAACACTTCTTCATAATGAGTTTATTATTTCTATAAATAATTCTCTAGTATTTCATAAATACACGAGAACACTCCAAACTACCATTTGGTGATATCAATTTGGAGTTGATATTTGTTTCATGTATCAAATACATAAACAAATCACGATATTGTAGATAATGTAACATGTATGATAATTCCTATTGTCAATGTATAAGGAATCTATCTTATATGTTTCGTATTAGACATTTTAATAAGGTGTCCTTACGTATCGTTTTGGGTCATTCCCAATATCTTTTACACTTACTATAAAAAACATCGTTTACAAATCCAACGTCGAGTATTACAACAACTAAAATTGATTTTAACACAATACATCGTTAACAATCAACAGTGTGTTGTTTACTTATGATTTAGAAATATCTATATACATGTTTACGTTCTTTCTTATGAACTCACGCTTCCTCTACATTTTGACTGATTATCAAACAATTTGATACATCTTTTAAAACACTTGTTCAATTTTGATGCTTTTCAAAATGATACTTTCGTATCCATTCTCAGATCATATCTGAAAACCTACAAACTCAATATCGCTTCTACTGACTTTGAGACATTTTGGTTGTCATGTGCAAATAAATTAGTCTAAATCTATATCCAAAACTTTTTGTTTCAACACATATATACCAAAACATAAAATCACACTAGGCGATAATTTTGTGAGTTAAATCCAAACCAACTTGAGCACATCGAATGGTGAATCTATTATGTTATTTCCAAAAATTCAAGTTTACTGTATTATTCTTATCAATGTGCCTTACTATATGCCAACTGCATTTATCTTTCTCTTAATGGCATCTACGGCCAATGGATCATATACATTTGTATACAATTATCAAAATCATATTTTGACGATGTATTTAGAATCTATTTCAGATTTGCACATCGTACCATCATAGAGGCAATACTCTTAATGGTTTAACTAAACGATCGAGAATTATTTATTCTTGACATAGATAAGAAACTCACAGTTTCTCTTTAATGTATAAGAATACCCATTAGACGTTATAATGTATTTGTGTTTATTTAGGTTAGTTCAACTTCATTTCATCCCTTATAATTAGTTTTATCCTTGGATCGTATCCAAATTCATTTTATACTAATAATCCCTTAAAGAAATTCCTTCCCTACGAAGTTGGTATTTCTTGGAACAATAATTGTTTCCTAGTGCCATGGAACGGGCATTCATAAATATTTTTTAAATTCATTATATAAAACCGATTTTGCATTAGTTGATAATATATTTATGTTCACAACATAAATTAGTCATCTAATGACCATCGTTCCCAAAATTCCCTTAGGACAATTCATACACGATCCCTTACATGCAATTATTACATGCAGTCTTTTGACTTGCACAACCTGCCAACTCCTTGGTCTAGGATATGTAAAGGTTTCTTATAAACCCTTATCTTATATGGTTTTGTAAACTATTCTTTGGATGATATTTATTTTAACTTCGTGTACTACTCTTAAGTACACACCTTATAGAAAGAATTTAACTCAACTTCACTTATCATTTGTTGTACTTTGTCCAACAAAGTTCGATTACTCCTTATATACATCATTATGTATTATAGGAAGGAATAACCTTTAAGACTGAATCTTTGTTCATATTAGGTACATATGGAACTCTTTTTTGATATACTTACCCATTTGATTAAAATGAATCATTTATGTCGCATGTTATTTTATTTACTTCCATTTTATATTCTATGAGCTTATCATAGACTTACACATGCGTATCAAATACAGATGTTCATGTCTGTGATAACTCATCAATGAATATCATGAGGTATATGGAACTGTTTTGGTATTAATAGACTTACAGTTGCATACATCTATATGTATCAATTAGAAGAGTTCATCAACTCTTATGACGCTCGTGCTAAATAGGTGAATAGCCTTTAATTATTTGAGATATATTTAACTAGTATCATATGATTCATAGTCATATAATAAAAATTATTTCTCAAAACTATGGTTTATTCTATAATCACAAAAAACTATAAATGAGTTTAGATACTTTAGTATTTTCCAATGCATCACTTTTGTTGTGAAAACAAATATCACACTATAGTTTTATTTCATAACAAATATTCATAATATTCACATTGAAATATAACTATGTCCATTATTAGTCGATTTCAAAAATAGCATTATTTCATAAATAATGTTCGGTATGTTTTACGAAAACAATTTTTGTAATTTGATGCAATCAATAACTGTTGCATGGCATGCTCCCACTATTTCCATCATTACTATAATAGCGTACTAAATTCGAAGGTTCATCATTCACTTAATATATATCATTTATTCAATATATTGTAACAAATTTACATCGGAATTTAATCAAATATCTTGAACTCAAAAGAATAAATCTCATAGAAAACAATTTTTTATATGAAAATACATTTCAAAATAGAAACCGCATTTCTCATCCCAATGTTAAGTATCAATTATTATTATTACAATTCTTGTTTTTGATGTTTCTTTATGAAGCAGAAGTGACTATTCACTCTCTTCATCCCAACCGTACCTTAATTTATATCTACTCTTATACACTTGTTTTTCTTTCTAAATGGTCGAACCATTCAAAAGAATAACCTTACTACAACATCATAACAAACTCTTTGCAAAAGCACTCGGTCATCCTTAACATTTAAGGACATCAAGTATGTTGCACTTTGTGTAAACTGATCAAAATGACATTTCAACAATCGAGTTCTTAGATCTGTATTGTAGTTTTGGTCTTGTGTTACATTTAACACAATGACATCTTTATTGGAATTAATTAAATTAAATACTGTATCTTTCACTATGGTTTATTTGCTTATTTCGGATGAACTAATTTCATCAAAATATCGTACATTACGAACTATGACCATTTACCATATAACACTTATAAGTGATAGTGTATGGATAAAATATCCATAGTCTTATATTGCTTTTGAGTTTGAAACTCATAGAATGCAATACACGATCTCGACCAAATAAACAAGCCAGCGACTAAATAAATGAATGTGTCAAGTAGTTGTAAAATTAGGTACATACATGGGTATAAAAACATTAACATTTTTATATTTCTATTTGTGAAACTTCAATTCAGTTCATTTGTATATCTTAATTGATAAATATTTTATCAATCGTATTAAATGCACAAATTTATCAAGTAGATTATTATAACGTTATATAACATATGTTCTTACATATTAGAAAGGTTAAATTTTATTATTTTATTTTTCTAATAAGGCTCCCACTAATCTTTTATGTTTCACTAAACCCTAGGAAAACATAGAAGTCTTTTCAATTCAGAGTGGGTGTTTGGACTCACATGACTTGGGATTTTGACCTTGAGGAAAGCTCAACAAATCATAGGCCCACAAATGATGGATAACTCCTTATCCTTATCGATTGTATCACATACAATACCTAACCCATGGTTCCTTGTCTTAATCCTACCTTTACCTTGAGGAAAGTTCAAAAAGTAAAGTGGGGCTATTCACTCGGATCTATCATCTCGTGACGGCTTAAGTATAATGCACTTACCATGAGGTAAGCTCAACAAATACATGTTGTTATCTTATCCCGTCTATTCAATATATTTATAATACTAAACATAACATCTGTAGCTTGAGGAAAGCTCAACGACTAAAGAGTATGCAAGTAATCTATTAATATATAAATGATAGAGGACAACTTTATATTAAAGATTCATAATCTTCAATATGCTATATCAAGGGATATCGACTTATGAAATACCCTCGTGATTCAAGTGTCAGGCACATCAGATATTTGATCCATCCCATTAAGAAGACTGGAAATTCATTTGATATAGAAGAAATTTATAAATCCATCTGATATGAAACCCAAAAATTATCTGATAACGGAGATTCCTGTTATGCTTCAATAAGAAAATCCAGAGTTTCTTAGGTGTCTTGTCATAGTAGATTAGTCTTTGTTTCCACATGTAAAGAAACATAAATTTTGTGTTAATACATAGTAAATTTCAAGTACAAACAAATCAAATTAGAGATTTCGATGAGCAGAGTTGGTCAACGGTAGGCAATTGCCACAAAACTTCATAGTTTGACTGGAATCTGAATTTGAAGCTACAAAAACTACTTCTCCTCTTGGATATTCCCTTTCTAGAGCTTTCATGTCACCTTACAAAATAAATATCGCCTTGTATTATTAACACATTAAAAATGCGTCAATAGTAGGACAATAAAGTCAAGTGCTAACTAAAAGTAATTCGTCAATTTATAACATGACGACAAAATAAGTAGACAACTAAAATCTGTATACTTGGACATAATGGAAAATAAGGTCCATATTTGGAACAAATATCATTGTTAAATGCACGTTATTACACTTGTAATGAATGTTTCTATATATTTCCCTTTTAAATCAGTATCATGTAGATTATTTCTTGTCGTAAATGAAAATTTCGTTCTCAATACAAAAAATTGTTAGGATTTCAATATTTATGTAATCACATGCCTTTAAAATTTTAAAACCAAGTGTATTATAAAATTAAATATTCAATTCTTTACAAAAATTTGTATAAAGTGACGTCAAGAGAAATAAATTTATAACTATTAACAAATAACTGTGCATTAAAATGTCCCACATTGCTGGAAGAAGCCCTCAAGCTTATACTACTACTATTCTTAAATTGTTGACGCTTGACAACTCAGTGCCTACTACTTTAGTATAATAATAATTTCTAATTTCATGCTTTTCCAAGTTAACAGCAATAGACATGTTACTATGTACTACGAAGTACAATTAGCGTGCATTTGAAGCAAAGATCTTTTGTATGGAACCCAACACATGCCCATGGACCCTATATTATTATTATTTATAAAAATATTTAGACTTGTGTACTACAAAGTACGGTTGCATTATGCTCATTGTATTTTGACTTGACATGCTCATATATACATGTGACAATTATCTGATAACGGAGATTCCCGGTATGCTTTGACTAGAAAATCCAGAGTTTCTCGGGTGTCTTCTCATAGTAGATTAGTCTTTATTTCCACCTGTAAAGAAATTTAAATTTTATGTTAACACATGGTGAATTTCAAGTACAAACAAATCAAATTACAGATTTCGATGAGTGGAGTTTATCCACGATGGGCAATTGCCACAAAACTTCATAGTTTGATTGAAATCTAAATTTAAAGTTGCAAAAACTACTTCTCCTATTGGATTTTTCCTTTCTAGAGCTTTCATGTCATCTTACAAAATAAATATCACTTTGCATTATTAACACAATAAAGATGCGTCACCAGCTGAAAAATAAAGTCAAGTGCTAACTAAAAGTAATTCGTCAGTTTATAGCATGACAGTAGAATAATTAGACTACTAAAATCCATATACTTAGACATAATGAAAAATAAGGTCCATATTTTGCACAAATATCGTTGTTAAATGCATGCTATAACAGTTGCAATGAATGTTTCCATATATTTCCTTTTTAAATCAGTATCATGTAGATAATTACTTGTTGCAAACGAAAACTTTGTTCTCAATACAAAAGCTATTAGGATTTCAATATTTATGTAACCATATGCTTTTAAATCTTAAAAACCAAGTGTAGTAGAAAATTAAATATTCGACTCTTTACAAAATTTTATACAAAAATGATGTAAAAAGAAACAAATTTATAGCTAGAACAAATACTTATGCATCGAAATGTCCCACATCGTTGGAAGAAGCCATCTAGCTTATACTACTACTGTTCTTAAATTGTTGACGCTTGACAACTCATCACCTACTACCTTATTTTAATAATTATTTCTAATTTCATGCTTGTCCAAGTTAGCAACAATAGGCATGTTACTATGTACTATGAAGTACAATTGGAGTGCATTTGAAGCAAAGATCTTTTGTATGGAGCCTAGCATCATGCTTTTGGACCCTGTATTATTATTACTATTATTATTATAAAAATATATAGCCTTATGTGCTACAAAGTACGGTTTCATTATGCTCTTTGTATTTTGACTTGACATGCTCGGATGTAGACGTGACAATATTATTACCTTTCATACCTGATATTCTTTCTATTTATAAATTTGAAACCCAATATTACAGTTGATACCTGATATATATTCAAAATTTTATGCTTATGAAACCTGTTATTTTCAAAACTCGTATATACAAAATTTTACATATATTTGAGATCTTTATATATGCAAAACCTGATAACACAGTCGTGACATGATAATATATTCGAAACTTTAATATATACAAACCTAATAATATATTCGAATCTGACATATATTTGAAATCTATATATACTAAACTGTACATATAAGAAACTTTATATATATATATATATATCAAACCTCTATACTTTCAAAATGATATATCCATTCGAGACTTGCATATCCAAAACTCATATGTATAAGAAACCTTATATATTCAAAAAATGTCATATTCAAAATCCGATATATATTTAAAAATTACATATATTCAAAGCTAACATATTCAAAACTTTATATAAAAACATACATACATACATACATATATATATATATACATACATATATATATATATACACAATACCTGGCACATACGAAACCATATATATTCAAAGACTCAAAATTCACATACAGACAAAACTGAATGTCTTTGAAAACTTGATATTCATATGTATCTTTGAAACTAACATATACCTAGAAGCTTATATATTCAAAACCTAGATATGTGCTTAAAAATTTATATTTTTCAATATAATATATATATATAAAACTCAAACTTTCGAAACCCTATGCTTTCAAAACCATTTATGAAACTCATATATTCAAAACTTAATATATTCAAAACCTTACATATATGAAACCTTATGTATTTGAAATATGATATACTTGAAACCATATACACATTCAGAACTATATATATAATCTACGACTCAAAACTCATATATATACAAAACTGTATATCTACAAAACCATATATATATATATATATATATATATATGAAACATTAATGTATACGAGATCCTGATGCATACAAAATTATTGGTATAGCCTAAACATGAGTTATTCGAAACCTTTAACAGAGCCAATATCACCTACTATAGGCCCGAAATCTTATTTATGCTTGAAGGCCAATTCGAGCGCAAAACCTAACTTGTACGACATCTGCATTTGCCATATAAATTCAAGAGAGCAATTTATTGAGGCCGGAATGAAGAGGTGGATTATAAGGTGATTGATTTTTTTTAAATGCAGCAGAAGAGAGAGAAGGTAGAAAAACAAAAAATGAGTGAAGAAGATAGATGGTTTGTACAAGAAGGTGGCGGAATCATGTGATGTCATATCGTAAATGAAGGGAAGTTTTATGTATCATATCGTAAAGGAAGATAGGAAGATGGTGGAATATAAAAGTAAATCACGTGATAAGCTAGCTAAATATTGAATTTTAATAAACGGAATGGATATTGGTCAATAAGCGGGATGGATATTGAATGTCCAACAGTTTTTTGTTTGCCACTAGATTTATAATGAGAATCCACGCTATATGTTGATCAGACATGCAAATGTTAAGTATTAATAGTGGTAAGTTTTTAAATTTAAAATTTAATAAGGACCGGACACATAAAATTCAAACTTTAGAGTATTTTGGTCATTTCTCGAACATGCGGAGGTTCAAACCCTCCTTCCAGCGTCAAAATGTTGAAGCTAAAATTGGTTCAACGCCCAAGATGTTATACACGGAGGCATATTCGAAGAAATACCAATAATACCCATTGGCTTTGAATTATTTACGAAATCATTTGAAATTTAATTCATGTGTTCAAGAATAAAATAGGCTAGTCAAAATATGATATAGATCTTGATTAATTGTCTTTAGATTCAATAAGCAATGTGTACAAGTAATATCACTTGTTCAATAATAAAGCATGTTACAAAACAAGTCAAATATGCAAATTTATAATTGTTCAAATCCTTTTATGCATATGTCCCAATCATCTTCTTTTTCATTGGTCATTTTCCATTAAAGTTTCCCTCAAGCTTCTTAGAGAGCTTGGAAAAGTTCTAGTCCAAAGAGTGATTTTTGACAGCGAGGGAAGAAATTAGGGGCCCCTTTCCATGAGGGGGTACATCTTTATTTATAGTGGTTGGGTGGAGGTGAAGATTGCTTCCATTGGTTGATGTGAGTTGGCATGGATTAATGGCTTGGTAAGATGGATGGCTATGATGGTGCCACTTGTCATGATCTCCCTAAGGTTGAATGCTTCACATGGATTGCTATCTTGGTGGTGTTAAGTAGGGTGTGGTGGAACGTGATTGCCTTTGAAGCTTAACTAGATAAAATACAGTAAATCTTCTTGATCCAGTTGATTTTACTCTTCTTGTAGTAATGATTTTAATCCTCTCCTTGCCTGGCTTTCGACATCCCCATGGAAATTGATGATTTCAATGTCCTTCTGAATGTGGTGATATGCGACAACCTTCTATGCATCATTGGCATGCGACAACCTATTGTTAATATGCGGCAACATGTATGCTTCTTGAAGTTCAAAACACTTCATAATTTGACGATATATGACGCCTTTAGTATATTGTAGATTTATGATATCTCATTGCATTGTTGAAGCTTGGCATCTCTTCCAGTTCAGTGTTTCTCCTCTTCTCCAAATTGCCGACATTCCTTATAATAGAGATTCGACATCCTTGATTTCCAGCATAGTTTATTATGTTGATAATATGCAGCAACCTTGACCGCATATTAATGATTCATGACATATCTGTCGTATTCGACATCCTCTTGGTATTTGTTATTTCTTCTAGCAAAATATGTGGATGACAAGTACATGTATAAATACATAAATATTTTTCAAATATATACAAATGAATATATTAGATACTTATATATATATGTATATACAAATATATATATATATATATTAATACAAATAAAAATTATAAAATAATTTTTATTTAAATATTTAATCACCAGATCCTGCACATGGCTTAGGATATTTTTTATTTTTTAGTTTTAAATTTTAAATATATATATATTTATTTATAAAATCGTTAAAATATTTAAAATTAAAAAATATTTTATGCGAAACTAAATTTGAACTTTAAATTTCTAGAAAATTCTAAAAAATTATTATTTAATTTTATATTTTAAAACAATTTAAAATTTTCGGTTTTGAAATTCTTGATTTTAATTTAAATATTTGAAAATAAAAAAAATGTTATTTATTTATTTTCTGACGTGAGTTTAATACGCATCAATATAATTTTATACCTATTAAACATTGTATATATAAAATATTTTCTTTCTGATGAAAATTTAATACTTATCAAACATTATATATAAAATTATATTTTTATATTTTACATAAGCAAAATATAGCATTTAAATGATATACTATATATATGTATATTATATATTAATTTTTTTTTAATTCTGAGCCGTGTTGCACAAAGACGAATCATCATTAAAAAAATTAAACATATACACATATACATACAACCGATCAAAATTGCAACAATATAATTACATGTTGGAATCGCCACCTAACTGACAATATTATATATATATATAATGAACATTATAAATGTAAATTAATGTTTGTAATTATATTAGGAATATAACTTGTAGCCGAAGTCCTAAGCACACATTGAAACGATGATATAAGCTCCTTGAAACAATTTTCGATCCAAAAGTATGTTATTTTTTGAACTGACGACCACCAACTACCAAGTAGTAGTTGAATTGATTTGATTTGAGCTTAGGAAACCAAAAGAATGGATATGGGAGTTTAGCCTGTAAGCTCTTGAAACGAAGGCTAAAAAAAGTAGAAAATGAGGGTAGAGATGTTTAAATAAATGACAAAAAGGAGAGAATTTAGGATCTCATCTTTTACTCAATGTCCTTCCATATGATCCATCCACAATCAAGCCATCCTCTCCTATATTTGAGCCGCCTATACCCCCTATTGTGGCCATACAAACTTGCCCCTCTAATGGGCTATGCACCCATCCATGCTCTAAAAAATATTTTGCATTTTAAATCTACTTTAAAAAGCTTCTCGATATCGTATATCGATTAATATATTTATAAATTTTATAGCTAAATTTAATATTTATTTATCAAATTAAAATCAACTTTATAAATAATATTTCATAAATATTACTTAATTTAATTAATTTATAATAATTTATAAATTAATTAAATCGTTTGGTCAAGGAAGAGTTCATCATTTCGGTTGTGTGATTCGTTAGGTGTAAATTTGGTCAGCGATTAATATCGAACTATTTGAATATTAACATTCACATGTCACTTAGCACGTGATGTGATATTTTGATTAAATTTGTCGCTTACTTGGTTTTGGTGTTAAGCGTTACCCAGTTTTGACTTTTATTTACACCAATTCTCTTCATCAAAACAATATCACTTTGAACTTATGGAATTTGGTAATGGTCAAAATTCCAATATCGTTCATATTCAACTCTATAGTCCAAACATAAAGTCCTTGGTTCAATAATAACAATGATTGTTAATCGAAATGCTCTGATCAAAGACTTTGACTTTGAGTTGACTTTACTTGACCGTGATACTTACCCCATATAATTAAGGAGACGAATCCTCTCTTGAATAGTATTTCACTTCTTATACTTTCGCTCGACACAACTATAGTCACTCAATGGAAGTCGTGCCATGATTTGACTTAACTAAGCGAAGCTTTCATATTGAAGGTTAACAGTATTCTCAAGTCTTGAGAACTATGTAAATCAGTCACATTGATATTTTCTGTATGACCTTAATTATATTATCCAATAGAAAACTATTGAGTGAGTTATTCCATAGTTATCCAATAACTATCAGTACATAACCCCTTGATGACCCTAGTAGCCATGAGTAATACACTGCCCAACATTTGGAGAGTGTTACGTACTCTAGTCTCAATGGATGTATTGATTTATAGGTTTTCTATTATGGACTTTCTATTAAATACACCACTTATGGATTTTCTGTTAAATATACTTTTATTTAAATTAATTAATTAATGAATATAACACATTATATCAAGTTTATTATAGAAAGAAAACACCTTTTTATTTTGAACAAGATTGGTTATCGAGTTAGATATATGTAACAAATTATATAATTGCGCCTAGGGCATCTCCCTAACCCTATCAGTTGGCATCCTGGAGCTTCTCGGAGAAATTACACCAGGAACGACAAAGCGATTGGGGAGAAGGAAGTTCAACGATGAAGGGTTTCATTCGTTAGAAGGTACGGGGCATAGCTATCACAGATAGAAACTCTCTTCAGAGCGTCCAAAGTATCACCATGCCCCTCGTTGGTATCGCGAGCATGAAGCGAAGGAATTGGGTCAAACGTTCGATGTTGAGGCGATGAAAATTTAGGTATGGATGGGAGAAAAGGAAATGATCCTACTTCTAGAGAGCCAAGGTCAGTTAATGCTGAACGACATCAAATGAAGAAATATTCGTTTTTGAAGTAAGAACGTTTGTTGTGAAGATTCTCGATGACCTTGCATCTACACCTGGCCTCAATATTCATCTAAGACGGCGAGTCAAGCCTTTGTTTGAAGTGCAAGAGGCAGGTAAGCTCGTTGAAATTCGAAGGCCGATGAAATTGGTTCATGAAGAGCACATATAGAGAATTCAGAAGAGCATATCCATTAGGATGAACTTGAAACAGAGCCAACCGAGTTCTTGGAGAATCATACGGAGAAACGGATTGAAGGGTAGCACAGTGCTACCCAAGCACATGTATCGTTTGCATGCCGCATATCCTAACGGAGGATTATGCGCTCGTTGAGCTTGTGTTGTGAGAAGTACATCGCCCTAAGGAATCCCGTGTTGGCGGCATATGTTCTGTAGCATCTTCAGAGTAAGAATTGTCGGCACTTCTTTTAATGAATCATCTAGAACCCTAAAATTGATATGCTTCTTAAAGGAGGAGGCAAATTTTGCATTGGCTCTGCTGGAACAACCATGCCTTGTCACTCAGCGGTGATTGAATGCCCGGGCCTGGCACGTACGGTAGGTGAATCCAAAGCTGTGGAGGACCCAGCTTCAAGAGGAGTAGATATAACAACATCGGAATGGAAACGAGCTGACTGGTGAGTCATTCTGGACAAGAAAACTTGGAATTCAACGCTGCTAGGTATGATTTATTTCAAATATTAAACACGTGTGACTGATTCCTAAAATCCAAAAGAAGTTGAAGTGTATTGACCTATCAGATTCTAAACGTCGACTAAGGCAAGTGAAAGTATTATTCTATTCAGTGTGAGTTACGTGTCCCGTATGCGACAAACGGACCATCCTGTGTTGATAACTCGCTCATGCTAGAAAAACATACCACACCGCACGATGGAACTATGCAGTGGATCTTACTTGTTCGTCGGATAATCGATAATTGGACCATTGTCTAGAGCGACATGGAATTTCTCTTTTACAGGAACATGGGAAGTGCAAGAATTGAGAATGCAATGCAATGGAATCACTTGATATGACCATTCTTTGGAAAAGAACTGTGCTATTATCATTCAAATGGTGATATGCAATCAGACAGTTCTTGACAGGGGTTAGCTAAAGAGCTTCGAAATGCTAGAACTCGGAGCAAATACATTCCCAAGGATTGACCTGAGTAAAACCAAAGTTAGGCCCCAGATAAACCAAGGTCGGATCCATACAGTTCAATAAAAGGGCTTAAACCTTATCTCGGTCAACCTATACTCAACCCAACCACCTCAAGTTGCCATCACCAATCTAAAGTCGGCCAATAACCATCGCGCAACTATCGACTACAGTCGCCATTGGAAGGTAGCAACCCACCTCGTCAAACATCGGATTTGAACTAGGGTTTGAAAGTGATAGGATCAGAGTACTTGGGGAGAGGTAGCGGTGGTCAACTGAAAGAATTATTGACGACGGTGATCTTTTCAAGATGGTGGCAACTTCATGTGAATGGCGGTGGCCATGGATGAACATCGGCGAACGGTCTGAGGTGGTGGAAATGAGGTTATAAAGAGTCGGCACCGGCTTGGAGGCGTAAAGAGGTAAGGCTTGAGCTAACGAAATAACTATAAGTGATAGAATTTTCTAAGGCCTGAGTACTTATAGTACTCAGCAAAGCCAAAGCATTCAGCACTAGAGGAACCACTTGGTACCGAGTTGAATTTCTCAATAAAAAATTAGAGTAAAAGCAATAAAAAGAAAATACATACCTAGCTAGGGTGTGAAACGATCTTCAGAGTGTAGATCTTGTTCTTAGCATGGAGGATGCAACTTCAGCTATGTAAAGCAGTTCAATGTGTATCTATGGAATGAAGACAATGCTTTGAAGAGTTTCCCGAATGACTAACCGAAACAAGGAGGTAGAAGTTAATATTTGTCTTGTTCTAGAGCACACTTTATTCGCAACAAAAGCATACTTTAGGGGGCAAGTGTTATCCGGTTTTTTGACTAACCGGATTTTCACTAGAATTAGAATGTCAAGATGAAGGCGAAATAATTCACAACTTAAGAGCATGCTTGGAAAGGCAATAGGAACCCACTAAAGAAATTTCAAAGGGATTGTAACAAAAAGGACCACTTGGTACCGAGCCCTACCACTCGGTATCGACTGCCTTTTATTACACGTGGGACCTCCAAAACTCTTGTATGCGAAGCTATGGCTCGAGTGATCGTCAAAAGGTGCTTTTGGAAGGAATCAAAGAACAACTCTAAGGATTCTTTCGGAAGAAAGCAAAGGAAGAAGGCAAGAACAAGCAATACCAGAACCCTTCAGAAACAACACAATCTTTAAGGAAAAGTGCTCGAAGTACACTGGATTAGAGATAAAAGGCCAAATGGAAGAAGGAGGGGATATTTTTCCCATAAAAACCGATTGGCACCAAGTGTTTTTTGTTGCTGATTGGGCCCTAATGCTCACTTCTGCATGCTTAGTTTGGATCTAGACTTGATATTTCATGGGCCCCCAGTTCTACTGGACGATTTCCTTATAAATAGAGACCCTATGGCTACTGGAAAACGACTTTATGGCACTTCATCTTCTTTACCTTCTATATCTCCTCTATTAAAGTCACCAAGGCAGATACTATTGGTTATTATAAGCTAAAAGATCCGGTCAATCCCTTGTACTAGTGACACTCATTCAAATAATCAATGAATTACAGCGGATGTATGCCAGAGATTGCCGAACCACTTTAAAACCTTATTGTTTTATCTATT
Organism: Allium fistulosum; assembly: GCA_030737815.1. NCBI lineage: Eukaryota > Viridiplantae > Streptophyta > Magnoliopsida > Asparagales > Amaryllidaceae > Allium > Allium fistulosum. Next base: position 820,905,432 of record CM060908.1, on the reverse strand, counting down.
TCATTTTTATTCTCTGCTAGATTTAAATATTTATACAGGTCTTTGGGTGTTGATCCATTTTTGGCATTAACAAACATATAACAATCTTCGATGTTCGTAGTTTCAACATACATCAAATTTTCATAACTACAATTTTTCCTTTCTTTTTTTTTCAATTTTGTTTGTGCATATTGCAGCAGCCTACTTGCAACTGCATTGCAATAGCCTACTAATGTTTTTGTCCTATGGAAGTTTAATAGATATCTTGCTAGTAAGATTATTTTCAAGCATGTAGATACCTTATAATTCAGTAAGCAAACAAGAAATATCTGAACTAATTATTCTAGATGGCCATTCCATTCAAGTTTAGGGTTTATGTTTATATATATAGATTCCATTTCAAACTGAAAATAGAGATATTTTTATACATATCAAAATGTAAATCAATGGTACAATTTGTTTGAAATATGACAAATGTAATATGCACTTCAACCGAATTCGAAATATTAATTTCACATCATACAAACCTGTGTTGCACATTATATAAATTTGTTTCTCATCATATCAGTACTATATTATTCCATAATAGTACACATCATAGCCACTAGTAAAATTAAATCAAATGGTTAGGTTTATGGAGCTAGCATGGTCCAAGATAAAGGAGGATATTAATATATATATATATATATATATATATATATATATGCATACTTCAAAAATGAATTTCATTTTCAAAATAGTCATGGATAAATTTTCTTAAAATTTCAGAAGTAAATTTCCTTGCTATTTATAAAAATCAAAAGCTCGCTTTTTTGATCACGGCTCATACTTATTTTTCTAATATTCATTCAAAATTATATACAATAGTATCAATCAAACATCCAAAAAAATCATCAATAATATCAAGCAAACGTCCACTGCATCCAAAAAAAATTATTTTGACACATCACAATCACGCACAAATATTCACATCATACGTGTGAATATTATTTTATATTTCTTTCAAAAATAAATAACTTTTACTTAACAAATTTTCAATACAGATACGTGTGTGTGTGTATCATACCTTGATAATCGACACGTTTGATCATTCAATGACTCGCACATCACTTGTGTGAGTCGAACAAAAAGGAGTAAATATCCTAAGTCTCACTTCTCCGAGGCCTAAGTATATTTGTATCTTTGTATTATTCTAACCAAAAATCTAATACCATTATGTAATGCTTGGGCTTCGATGATCGAAATATCACTGGGAGTTTACCATCCAATAACTCGGATCAACGGGCATGGAAGGAGTGATCTCTCGTATACACTACATTGGAACAACACGAATACGTTTCAATACTGGAATATATCTAAAATAATACGTATCTTATCCCAAAGCAAGGAAATGTGCACGAGTTCTAGAATTGAATGAGTATTGGAAACACAAGTAAAATTTCCCAACTAACACAATCATATTGAATAAAAATGATGAATTTTATACCATAGTTAAAAATTTGATACGTCAGCTTATATTTATACAATTCATCACACAAATACATCACATCATCAATCAAATACATCATTAACCTAATAAATACTCATCGTCGTCATTTGCTCTAACACCATATCGTAGCCCATAAAGCACGTATAGCCATATCAAACATGTAGAACAACCCCAGTCTAACTCGAGGTTGTCAAACAGATAACAATACCCCAAGCCAGGCTAGAAATCTAGGTGTGGGTGTAACCAAGCTCAAATAATATCACAATCATTGTGATAGGTTTAAATACAACTCTGCTCAGTTATAAACACAAATTTATTACTATAATCAACACTATGAATAATTCCAATAAGCTCAATAATTGAAACCATTTGTAAATAAATTTCCACAATCCTTTTCTTTCATATTATTTCCATAAAATCACTTTAAAATGGATTTCTAAATTACTTATATAAAATTAATTTATTCACGAAAACAGCATATATTTAGAAATTATATACTAGAGGTTTTGGTTATAAATATTTTCCAATTTGTATAAAGTCAATCTATGAAATATATTTCACAATGCAATTTGCAAAATCCAATTTATCCCAAAATTCCTTTTCAAAACATTATGCAAAATAGTATTTCTTCTTTATTTGTTTAAAATTTCTACTTTTCATTTATTAAAGCCAGTTCCAAATATTTGATAATTTCATCAATACTAGATTTCAAAATATAATACAGTTTCACTAAATCTAGTTTAAATAAATACCCTCATAAGATAAATGCTTGCCACAACAGATCATAACAAATCATGACAATTCTCATTTACAATTGACACCCATGGAAGGAACCTTTTAATTCAACCTCTATGATCTAGGCTCCGGCTTTACTTTTGAGTGATATCAAAAGCAATAGTATTCAATGGATTATACAACTACTAGCAATCCTTTTTAAAAGGATAAAATTACCAAATCCATTTTCAAGTGGGGAAGTACACAAAATCATAATTTCTTTCAAATTAGGAAATTATCGGTAGTAGAAATACTATCAAAATACCTCTGTTTTATTTTATATAAAATCTATAAATGACCTTTCGAATAATTTTCCGAAACTCGTTTTATAGAAAAGCTTGTATAAATAAACCATTCAACCTTGCTTAAATTTAAATTCAAACTTTTCTAAAATAAATCAATCTTTATTTTGTAAAAAAGCTCTTTTACTTCAAAATCTAGATGAAAATATACATATAGAATTTTAAATTCAATTTTAACTGAAATCCATTTATTTTCCACTTGCAAATAACTCAAACACAAATTCAAATTCTCAAAAGTAGATCAAATAAAATTTCTTTGGTATAAAAATCCCATAAAATTTATTTATTTCAAATTGATAACCCAAAGAAAAATCATTTCAAATAATAATATTTACATTTCTATTTACTTTCAAATTCCCCACACACATTGTTTATCCCTTTGTAATTCTGAATAAATTCATACACTGTTATAAAAATCCACACACACACATACACACACACACTTCATTTTTATAAGTCAAATTCAACTTCTTTCAAAAATAAATTCAAAATAAAATTCTTTTAAAACACCATCCTAGTTTAAATATTCATATCATATTTTTCATAAAAAATTTAAACCACTCATTTTATTTAAATTTCTACCATCCAAAACAATCAATATTAAAGTATATAGCATACCTAAAATATCATCCAACTATATATAATTCAATTCAAACAATCATGGATCAAACAATTCAACCATCAATCATCTACTAATAGTTATCAAGGCTACCAAGCCATCATAAATCAACATATCTTCCAATTTTAAATAAGTTAAAATCAAGATATCAACACTAAGCCTAGTCAGTAAATCAACCATAAAGTAATCCAATCCAAACTTATATGTATTTCAATTTTAAATGATTCGAATAAAAAAGAGAGGAAGTTAACTAACTGATAATCAAAATATAGTTATACTCACTTATAAACTATATCAATTAATCATCCACGGCTAACTTGCATGAATGTAAGATCAATAACCATATTATATGCCTATTCTTATAATTCAACTATCAAAATAGTGTAAATTAATTGAAACAATGAAATTTTTAACTCACTGCAAATTAAGATAGAAAATTATACTCACCTTACTGTTGTTAAAACCTCCTACCACCATTTGTAAATCCTCTACTGCGCATTCAAGCCAAAATTATGACTAAGATCGGTGCCACTGCCTCTAACAGCGCAGCCACTCACATCGCTACTTGTGTACCGTCATTGTTATGTGTTCGTCTCCTCGTGCTCTTTCCTACCACTCACGCAATTAACGATGCTGACACAAATTTAATCGCAACAATCCCCAACCCCATTGCCCCAGCCTATCGCTAACAACTCCTGACGCCGCCTCTACCTTCCATGTGCGAGCTCCTGATGTCGTGCGCTACGACCACAACATTATTTTTCCTTCTTTTTCGTTTTCGAATTTTGCTTCATGAAATTAGGACCGAGGAACAAAGGGGAATATAAGGGAACGGGTTCTGGATGTGGATAAAAACAGATTTTGGGCTGTCCAATAAGAAGAGAGGGGAATTTCAACTTTCCTTTTAATTATTAATTTTAAAAGATTAATACCCGAAAATTTTAACCAACTCTCTTAACTCATTTTAAAATCGACCATCTTTTAATCAATATTTTACATCCGTTTAAAAATCCACTCAAGGCATTTATCAATTTTTATTTCATTTCTATAATGATTTTTCATTTATTAAAATATCCCTTTCCAGTGTTTTATAATTATAAAATAATTTTTTTATTTCCAAAACATTTCGAAATTTCACAAATATTATTTATTTTGCCAAAATAAATTTTCAAACAACTTTTGGATTTTTGTAACACAATTCAAATTTCCAATTTGAATTTTTAATAAATAATTTTCTTTTATTATCAAATAATTCCAAAGATTCAATTTATAGAATTAAATTTAATAAAATATCCATTTTAATATATTTACTTTAACTCTAGAGTGGGATGCTACATTATTATTGTATAAGAATGTATCATTATTGGCATACGATGGTTTTTCATCATTTTAGAAAATAAGAATGCATGGTAATTAATGGCTTTATATAGAGGTATATAATAATCTATCATCCATGGCACCCCGATTCATGCATGTGACATTGCGGACTTTATAGACGGTTGATCGTTTTGAGGTAAATATATTAAACAGATCACAGAGCTATTTGCAATTTTCTACACTTTTCGAAACTCACAACTGAAGGAATAACATATAATAATAATACAATCCTAAACAAATAAAACAACGTAATATCAAATAAACCCCAACTAAAATATCTTTTATACCGTTATTGAAAAGTATTTAATGTTAGGGAGTAACTAATAGTAGATAACTAATAGATAAATAAATGCACATCTTTGTCATACCATCGTCCTCTAAACTACCACCAGTCCTCTCTATCGACCTATCGGGGTATAATTAAAAAGTAGTAAATGATAGAGGGGGTCAAACATATGTTTGGTGAGTGAAATTCATTATATAAGTGTATAATACTCATAAGCTAGTAAAACAACATAGCTCGAAAACCGTGCCTTAACTTTGTGTCACTTGCACCCAACAAGTCAGCTAAACATATTATAATATATAGTGGCATCATGTGTTAAGGTCTCACTAAAGGCTATCTCATGTATAACCATATGTACATGATTGAGCTTAATGTCCCAACAATCATGCCAAAAATGTACATGACTCACTACCTAGGAACTATAGGTCTTAGCCCACTATAGCCAAACCGTATGCGACTCGCTAGTTGAGAACTACATGTCTTAGCATGTCATCGCTAAACCATATGTTACTCGCTACCAAACATCTACATGTCTCAGCTCGTTATCACGAAATCATATGCAACTCGCTACTAAAGTCCTACATATCTTAGCCGCTATGGTCGATAGTATGCGACTTGCTACTCAAAATCAACATGTCTCAGCCCGCTACCACCAAAATTTATGTATAAAATTGAGCTCAAAGCATCCGCCCAACTCATATACCTATGCAATCAGAGAGTAAAAACTATCCGAGAGCACGAAGAATGGGACACCAGATTGGCGCGTCATCGTATGCATTCCCTTAGGCCAACATAGACATGTGTTCTCAATGGTAAATACATATCAATACAACTCAATACACGTATCTCAGCATGGCACAAAGCAATGGCACTAAGGAGTTTCCCAGAACAGAGAAACGCAAGCATGCAAAACAAGAAATATCTCAAATTCGCAACTGATAAATATAATATTCCATAACAAGGTCTACAATGTCTTATATGGGAATACATCATCATGGTCATACATGCAACTTCCATGCTAAGGGCGGTACACAAGATGGTCTTCCAACACCCATGCACACTTTGGTAAGACTTGTAAACTCCTCAGGCTACCCGGTTAAGAGTACTCAAGAGTCATTCGTAGGGAAAATAATAAGCAGTCAGACAAGGTCCGGTATGAGCGATATTCTTTACCCAAAATATAATACAATGCATAGCGATATAACATGCAATCACTACATAGTCGATCAACTCCACAAACGTGGCTCTGGAAATAATCTAAACCATGAACACCATAATGGATATACATAACATTCGTATAAAGCATGTAAATAAAGGAACCGTACCAAACCTACTCTTCTCCTGCTAAGACAAAGTTAGCACAATAGTAATAGAGTATGTTCCTGTTTAGTATTGTATAAAGCAATCATCCAACAATGCACATCCAACAGAATAAGGTAATGTCACACACTCATAAACTACCCTCAATCTTGACTATATAGTGATAATACACATGTCAACCTATAACGTCCACACCTTATTCAGTTAGGTTGTCGAACTCCCTTTTTCAAAAGTATATAATTTTCACTATATCTACTACACAACAATACCATAACATAAGCAGAGAAAGAGAGAAAATACTCATCGCACGATATTGCGAGTGTCCCCACACGGTCATTTTGTTACCCCAGATAACACTCGAATCAACAAATTCTCATATTCCATCAATTTCGTATGTTCAATAATATGACTCAATGACACATCTTAAAACCAGAGTAATAAACCGTTTAACCAGAGACAATAGGGCTAACTTGTCACAGCCCGAGGCACTTCACAGTCAGTCGACTAAGATGGATGTTAGCCTTTCTAGTATTAAATACGCCGAGTTTCATTTTATTAATTTTCATCATAAATCATCAATCTCGGTAGGATCTCACAGGACCTCTTTTAATGCGGTCCTAGTCATCTCAGAGTCTGTCTCGACGTACTCACTCAATATAATAATAATCCCCTTATTATTATTATCGAACTCAATCCCCAATGTCATTTAAGGGTAAAATTCAACATGTAAATTAAGCACATATATAAACATCAATAATAAGAGATCAATAATCAACTCAATAGAGATCAACATAGATAAAGGCAACCAAACAATCCAAACTAACTTATTCGGTTTTCCTAATATTGGGTCGTTGTCTCATTCATAAAGAATTTAGGATTTATTCCTTATTTATTTCATCTTATACTCAACTCAAATGGTTATCATTACGTATAAAGGTAGCCAAAGAATCCAATTCGTCTCATTCGTTTTTCCCAATATTGGGTCGTTACCTCACTTATAAGGAATTGGGATTTATTCCTTGTTTATTTCTTTCACATATTTCTCATAGAAATTTATTGCTTAAGAAATAAGCAATTTAATATTAAAACTCTTATTAAACTTCGTTTCCCATTTTAAATTAAAAGCAATTAAAATTACATTCCTAATTAATTGTTAATTTTCTTAAATCCATTACTAGTTGGATAATTAATTTGGATTTAAAAATCCAAATATTACATTATTTTCGAAACTCTATGATTGAAAAATAAATTTGGATTTAAAATCCATTCATCAACTATTTTCCATATTTCCTTTATTAATTTGGAAATCATTTTAGATTTAACATCCATTATTTAATCTACTTTCATTTTCCATTATTAATTTGGAAAACCATTTTGGATTTAAATCTATTAATTAAATTATCTTCCATGAATTTCATTAGTTGAAAAACCAACCTGGATTTAAAAATCCAATACTTACATTATCTATTAAATTTCCCATTTAAAAATATTATTAATTAAATTTGGGAATTTAATATTTAATTTTATTTTCAGAAATTTGTCAAAATCTACAACTATCGATAGCCACACTAGTGGACCGTCTTCTATCATAATTGTGAATGCTAGTATCCACACGGTTGGACAGACTTCCATTATAACTTATCATTCAAATTTATTCACGTTTTATTATCTATTAAATTTTCCATTTTTAACAATTAATTAAAATTGGACAAAATGGTTTTTTTTTCTTTTTAAAAATGGTTAAAATTTTGTACACTATTTGAAACCAAATCTTAACAAAACAGTTGAAATTTCATTACCAAACCTATTTTATAAAAACCCATAATATATTTCAAATTTAATCACTTAAAACATTTTCCAAAATTTTGAATACTTGTTTATAAAATAAAATTCTAAACCCATAATCTCTTTTTTGTAGAAAAAATTTCAATTGAAATTTTTTTAAAATTATTTATATTTCTTTCATAACCAAATCAGTGAAAATAACCACGGTGGGAATTTAACTCAATCGACCAAGGAAAGAAGGCACTACCCTACCATTACACCACAACCTGTTTTCAGTTTACTTCCAAACCTGTTTGAAATTATTTTCCATTATTACTTTTTTGTTTTTTTAAGGACATGGCCTATTTAGCTAGTTCCAAAAATATGGTAGCATCAGCTGCCGTCGCAAGGCAGCAGCTGCTTCCTACTTTGCATGTTTTTTTTCTTTTTTCATAATCATATTTTTTCCTTTTCCCTAAAGCTTGCTATAGTAAGCCATCTCTCCACCTATGCATATATGTGAAGCTGTATATTTCACCCATATAAGCAGTTAGAAAAATAAAGCGAATCGTATTTTTTCATTTTTCATTTTCTATATTCATATTTGGGGATGGATTTCATCCAGCAAAAATCGCTATATGGACCGAAAGATTTTCACTATAATCTCCCTTACCCAATCAGTAATCAAATAACATAAAAATCACTATTTTCCCTTATCAATTTATGTCTCAACAAACAATGAATCCATAGCACAAATCAGGAAATTTCAATCATAAAATCAATAATCAATCCTTTAAAAATTCAATTCAAGCATGTTGCAACCTTTATCCATCATCGACAACCAATAAGTATATTTATATAGGGATATAATCATTAGACTAGAAAATAATTTTAATAGGGATTTATAGAATTGATCACTAAATTGAAGTTATTCCTCTCCCTTTGGTTTCTATAGGCAACAACAACTAATTCTACCTAAATCCATCTCCAATTACCTTTATTCTCTGATTTGGAGAATTTTGAAACTTCTTTAATTGGGCCGAAATTAAACTATGTAGTAGAGATTTGGAAGATGGATTCCAAATTGTGTGGTTTTACATTTACCGATTTTTCCTTTATTTTATATAATTTTATGAAGTTAAGAATGGTAGGAATAAAGAAGAAGAAGTTGGGCAATAGCGATTTTATGATAATTAAAAAATGTATGTATGAGGAAGAGAGGGCCAGATGGTGAAGATGGCAAGGAGTACTGCATTGTTCAAAAGTCTTTTACTTTTGAACACTATCAAATACAATCAAAAACCACTCAAAACTTGACTTTTTACCCAAAAAAATTATAGGAAAATAGGCTCAGGAAAAATATAACTAGGTTTTTGGGTTGAAGGACGAGGCTTTTATTTTTATGTATGAAGGACACATGTTTTATAATTTGGGTTGAAGGAAAATCATTGAAAAAGTTAAATCATGCCATCTTCTTCAATCTCGATCTCAAATACCAATATCGGTCTTCATTTCTTCTCAAGTCGATTCTTGTATAGCTTTTCATCTTCTCAATCTCAGTTTCGTTGTATTCTTAATTTCCGATTGTTCGAGTTTAGCTTCATCATGCTGATTTTTGAACAGCTAACAAATTTCGAATTTTAATTTAGGTTAGTTTTATTTGTTTTGTGTATGTGTATTATGTAGTTTGTATCAATTATAAATACATTTTTTGTAGGTTATTTGCTTTATTCATGGCTGAATTGGGTTCCAGTAGCAGATTCATTTTCATGCCAAAGTATGATTTTATGTGTAATTCCTATGCTTGTTTAGCATTTGTTTATTTTAACAAATTTTATATTTACATGTTCTGTAAGTTTAGTGTGTTATATGCTATGCCTGTTTGGTATTCTCAATTTTTGTATCAATATTTTCGATAAGTCGATCGTGACTGAAGATGATATTTTGATTATGCCTCCTAAAGTGGTTCGTGGTGAAGGAATACCATGGTGGATTTGGCTAAGCTCACAACAAAAGAAACAAATGTGGTCAATGTAAGTGAAGTCGGTCACAACAAAAAGAACCATCTAGCTTCTTCGACGAGTTGAAGGTTTTTCTATTGTATTGTTGTTTTTATGAAATCGTTTTTTAGTTATACCTGGGGATGATATTTTGTTAGTTTTGCATATTTTGGAATTACTTTTTAATAATACTCTTAATCACTAATATATTAAACTAGCATTTGTATCTATTGTGTAATTCAATTTGTTGTTGGTTTAATATTTTGTATAGGATTTTTAATGTTGTTCTGGGTAGGTTCTGGCTGTTAATTATTTTATTACAACATAATGTTAGTTGAATATAGCATTTCAGTGTATTTTTGTTATTATGCTTTGTTTTCATTAAGTTATAGTTTAGGCTGTTGTTTGATAGATTTGGCATGTAATGGAATTACTTTTGATTGGTAATGTTGTTTGACCAATTTTTTATTTTTTTTAATTTGTTTATTGCATCTTTTATTTGATTGGTAATGTTGTTTGACCAGTTTTTTGTTTCTTTATTTGTTTATTGCATCTTTTATATTATTATGATATATGAAACTAGCATTTCTGTGCGTACTATGCAATTTAGTTTGTTAATGCCTTATTATTTTATATCTGATGTTAAGTGTTGCTCTTATTAGTTTCAGATGGTGTATTTGATGTTGATTGAATTTTTTGTAAGCTTCAGGCAATTGCTAAATTTGTTAAAGTGTAACGCTAATTGTATGTAGCATTTCATTTTTATAGTTAACTATATGTATCATTCATAAATATTGTGGAATTTACAAGTGTATTAAATGTTTTGAACATTTTTAAGTACTCGGCAATGCATGTTGTTTCAGATTTTCACAGTACAAACATTGAATAGCAAGTTTTTGCATTATGCTAGTTGTATACAGCATTTCAGTATAATTTAAAGTTAATAGGAATAGACATACTGTTGTGCAATTTACAGTTGCATTACATACTTTTCATACTTTTGCAAGTACCCAACAGTACATCATTCTAGCAATATGACAGTATAAGCATCGAAAAATTAGTTATAGGATGATGCCATTTGTATCTAGCATTTCAGTATAGTAATTACCAATAACTTCAAATATAACATTGAACAATTAACAGAAGTCTTACATTTTTTAAAATCTAAAATTAGGAAAATCAATAGAAGTCAATCATGTTATTGACAACAACACAATACATATTTACAGAGAAAAGAACTAGCACATATTAAGTACATATAAAATCACTATCATAACATATTATCTATTAGTCCGCTTGATTTTTTGTAGTTGGTTCCGTCCTTTTCAATTGATTTTTTGTAGCTGCTCAATCCTAATCTTGTGAAGAGTTTGAAATGTATTTCTGAACCAACCAACATCTTTCATGATCATTGAGGATTTGAAAAACTATTTCTGCTCTGAACATGTCGATTTCCTCCTTTTTATACTTTTCTGGAGGCTCTTCTTTATCCATCTCTTTGATGTATTTCATAATGAAAAATGCAAAGGCATTCTTGTTATTTTTATGTAAGTATTAGGTAGCATAATATCACTCTCGTTTTCGCTACATTTGGGAAAGTAAGAACTATGTTTTTATAAGTAGACGTATAATTCTAGTTTTTGTGATGTCCTTTTGTGCATATTCCTTCCTTGTTGATGAATATTTATCCAGATCTACTGTTTCTTCTTCTTCATCTTTGTCTGCTTCTTCAGTTTTTTATATTTTATACTTCACCTCCTTTTTCATCATTGTCAGTTCACTTTTTATTTTTTGAGATGAGTTCTTCAATGCTGCTATCAGTTTCAGTCCACTCATATTTTTGTAAATTGAGCTCAGCAGCGTAAGCTTGTAACCAAGTGGGGCATTAAGGTGATGGAATGTTGGGTTAACTTATCATATTCAAGTACATTGTACAACTTGTTGGTCCGCCCGATCCAAGTTTCTACACTTTCATTTTCTTCTTCATTTTCAGTACTTTGTTTTTGAAGTTCTTCTACAGTGTTCTCGTCACTCTCGCTATCCTTTTCTATCTTCCTTTCACTCTTTTTTTCACTCTCCTTTCATTGTTATCATTCTTTTCCTCTTCAATATTTTGATCTGATTTAAGAAATACAATTTCATTTTGATTATTTGAACTAGTTTTTGCCTTTCATTCTGTACAAATGAGAGAGTGAAAATTATGTACAGTTATAGCAATTAAATAAATGATATGTTTAACTATCATTATTCATAGTCAACACATGCTAGTGCACTTTTAAAATACAAATGTTACATTTAACTATCATTTTGTATATTCAACATATGCTAGAGTACTATAAAAATACAATGCTATTTTCAACTATCATTTATCATATTCTATACATGTTAGTTCACTTTAAAAATACAATGCTACCTTTAACGATCATTTAGCATATTCTACACTTGTTAGTTTACTTTAAAAATGCAATGTTACCTTTAACTATCATTTAGCATATTTCATACATGCTAGTCTATTTTGAATATACAATGTTGTATTTAACAACTGTTTTTAGGGCTGTTATGGTAACAGTAAATTTACCGTTACCATACCATTACTAGTCAATCGGTTACCATTTTAAAGTAAAGTCGGTATACCAGCATAATCGATACAGTAACGGTAAATTTATCATTTTTTATGGTAAAACATCGGTAATATTTTTTCAAAACAAGCGGTAATGGTAATTTACCATTCCATTCATAATACATTGATATTCATGTAAGATGTTGTATTATGAGCATTTAGAAGCAAGAAAACAGTTCAATTTATTTCAGCAATTCAACTAAAATGATGATAAATACACTTCTTTTCTCGTCCTTTAGTAAGTGACCCAATGAGATATATAATGAATCATCATTCAGTGTAAAAATATATCAACTTATTATTTTTCTAGACAGACGGTAATTTACCATTACCAGTGTAACAGTTACCAGCTTATCGGTATACCAGTCATCGGTATACCGGTCAATCGGTAACGGTAACGGTAAACAATTTTAGTTTACTAGTAAAAACGGTACGGTAACGGTATTTACAAAATGGTAACGATAACCATTACCATAACAACCCTAACTGTTTTGCATATCTTAAATATGCTAGTGGACTTTGTAATTAAAATGATACAGTAAAATATCATTTGGAATATTGTGATCATGATAGAAGACTTCATAACTAAAATGCTACGTTAAACCATCATTTTGCATATATTAAACATGCTAGTGGACTTTGTAATTAAAATCTACATTAAAATATCATTTTGTATTTTGTAGTCATGATAGTGGACATCATAACTAAAATGTCACGTTAAACTATCATTTTGCAGATCCTAAACATGCTAGTGGACTTTGTAATTAGAAATGCTATAGTAAAATATCATTTTGCATATTATGATCATGGTAGAGGACTTCATAAATAAAATGCTACATTAAACTATCATTTTGTATATCGTAAACATGCAAGTGTACTTTGTAATTAAAATGCTATAGTAAATATCATTTTGCATATTGTAATCATGATAGTGGACTTCATAACTAAAATGCTACATTAAACTATCATTTTGCATATTCTAAACATGCTAGTGGACTTCATAACAAAAATTCTACATTTAACTATTATTTTGCATATCATAAACATGGTAATGGATTTCATAATTAAAATGCTATATTAACTACAATTTTGCATATTGTAAACATGCTAGTGAACTTGTAATTAAAATGCTAAAATAAAATATCATTTTGCATATTTTAAACATGATAGTGAACTTCAGAACTAAAATACTGTATTAAACTATCAATTTGCATATTTCAAACATATTTGTGGACTTTGTAACTGAAATGCTACATTAGAAATATCATTTTGCATGTTATAAATATGATAGTGGACTTCATAATTCCAATTCTACGTTAAACTATCATTTTGCATATCATAAATATGCTAGTGAACTTTGTAATTAAAATACTACATTAAAATATCATTTTGCATATTGTAATTATAATAGTGGACTTCATAACTAAAATGCTACATTAAACTATCATTTTGCATATTTTAAACTTGATAGTGGACTTCGTAACTAAAACGCTACATTAAACTATCATTTTACATATCATAAACATGGTAGTGGACTTTGTGATTAAAACGTCACATTAAGAAATACATATGCTATATATAGCTATCATTTTGTATATTCTATTTATGGTAGTTCACTTTAAAAAATACTTATGCTATATCAAATTATCCTATTACATATTCTATTCATTCTAGTTCACTTTAAAAATACTTATGTAGCTATAATTTTGCATATTCTATTCATGCTAGTTGTCTTTAAGAACACTTATGTTATATTCAACTATCATTTTGCATAATATATTCATGCTAGTTCTCTTTAGGAATACTCATGTTGAATCCAATTATCAATTTACATATTCTATTCATGCTAGTTTAGTCTAAATATACTTACGCTAAATCCAACTATCATTTTGCATATTTCATTCATCATAGTGCACTTTAAATATACTTATGCTACATTCAACTATCATTTTCCATATTCAGATAATGGTACTATATTTTAAAAGCGCAAATGTTATATTAGTTTTCATTTAGCATATTAAACACAGTCCACTGTGTTTCAAATATAAAAATGCTATAGCTAAATATCATTCGACATGTAATTTATGCATGTTGTTTTTGAGTTAATAATTCTATTATTAACTTTGAACATTTGATAGTTGAAAATAAATTGTACAGTAAAACTATACCTTTAAAGTAATGACTTCATCGGTACTTTTTGGACTTTTTTCTCCTTCTTCTTCTTCTAGATTTTGCATTTCCATTCGTTTCTTAGCTCTTGACTTGGCAACTCTCGTCTTCAATCGTCGAGTAATTTCTGACGTAGGTTTGGACTGAGGCATCAAATTACGTTGCCTTGATTTCGGAGAAATCGGCTTTAATATCTAGGTCGACAACGAAAGATTTGATTCCAACATCGATGAAGTTGTCAACCTAAATCGGGTTTCCATTGATTTTTTATTTTCTTTTTTGGATCAATGAAACCCTAGGTTGCTTGAATGTTGGAGAAAGGGAGAAACAGTTTAGTTGGTAGGGCTGAAAAAAGGTGTTTCTAGTTAGTGAAGCAGATAAAAGGTGTGCATCCTTGAAACAAATATTTAAAATTAACGTCCTGCAAAAAAAACTTATTTTGACTTTTTTCTTTAAACTAATTTTCTTAAAAAATTAACAAAAATTATATTTTTGAGTTCTTTATAAAATTATCTTCTTTTAAAAATCATTTTCTACAAAAATAAATTCATTTTCTATTTTTTAATAATTTAATTAAGTGGTAAAAATGTGTTTTTTGTCAATAAATTGATTAACCATCATAAACAATCAAATAAAAATATTTTCACAAACATTTTTGTTTCTCAACCCAAAATATCATTTTTAACTTAAATAAAAGATTATTTTATTTTAGATGTCATAAAATATGAAATTACCCCTTTTTATTTTAATAAATACTTCACATTAGAAAATATAAAACATAAATTTTTTCTCCTTCAAAAGTTAAATTCCTTTTCACATTAAAATTCTATTTTCACCAAAAATATTTTCGCATAATATTTCCCTCAATAAAATAATTAATTAA
Organism: Allium fistulosum; assembly: GCA_030737815.1. Lineage (NCBI taxonomy): Eukaryota > Viridiplantae > Streptophyta > Magnoliopsida > Asparagales > Amaryllidaceae > Allium > Allium fistulosum. The sequence continues at coordinate 820,889,850 of CM060908.1, read as the reverse complement.
TCAGAGAATCCCAATTTTCTCCAAAATATTTTTTTAGTTATATCTACTTTCAAAAAATTTGTTTAACCACTCAATTAACAATCAAAGCCTTCGATGTAAATTTGTTTTCTCCCGAAAGTTTGTACGACATTCCACTAATTTACATCAACACCATATATATATATTTCTTTATTCAGCCATTTCTACCATACTTAAAATTGATTATCGATAATATACTTTTCGATTATATCATCGACTATACTCTTATTTATGTATGTATGAAAATTATTGTGAAATGGCATTTGTCAACATTAATTGTAATGATCCGCAAAATTATCACTTCGATAAATTATATTTATATTTGAAATATTCAAATACAAAATTTAATACAAAAATTATAATGTTTGGAGTCACAAATAATGATGCTAAACTTGTTTTAAAGGTATATTAACAAATATGGATATTTGGGGGTTTTCAACAGAAAAATGACCGAAAATCGTTTTATCAATAAACAGATTTTTAACCATCAAAAGTCACGCACGATTTTTTTTACATACACTTATTTCTCCATTTAAGCAAGAATACGTAATAAAATTAAATATTTTATTTTTGAAAATAAAATGCCTTTATGACATCACCAATGATGTCGTCATTTTTAAATAATTGATTTTTGAATTTAAATTGAGTTTAAATGATTTAATAATTATTTTAAATGATAATAATTCATTTTAATTATTATATAATGATAATAAATCATTTATAATAGTTTTATAAAGATATATACTTGGTTTAAAAATATAAGAAAAATTCATAACGTTTTGTCGATACGACAACGCTTTTTGTAAACACTTGTTTAATATTGATTTATATGGTTTATAATTCAAATGTGATTGTTTTAGTTTATTACTAATGATAAAAAATTAGTTTTTAGATTTTGTTTACATTTATATGTAATCTAATTAATAAGTGAAAATGTGACCAGGAATCGGTTTGTTCTGTTCCTGGACAATTTGTATGGATGAATGTCTGACAATGCATTTCTAAGACCACGTACATTGATCTCTACAAATGTACATCTGTTGGTGGTGTAGGAGGCAACCCCTCCTATATTTAACACCCTTCTCTGAGACATACGAGCTCAGAGGTTGCACTTTTGTGGAAATCAATTAGTGTGTTGTTGAAAATGGCAATGTGGCATTCAAAGTGGGATTTGCTCTATGAATGGTAGAACATTACCTTAAACTTCGCACATCGAGAATGACAAAAATAGGATAGATGCGGCAGGGCTAAGTGGGTCGCTCCCATTAGGATATAGTCATCACCTTTCTAGATTAGTCTCTATATTTCGGGTTTGTTGAGTATGCTGTGGCCACGAATAGGTTAGGAATGACTAGGGTGATGGCGTATTGTATACTACCTATGGTAGAGGTAGGCCGATTCTGTGTTGGTAGAGGTTGGAGCCTCAGGTGCATCCCTCTAGAGATGTATAGTTGAAAGGTAGTCCCTTACCTTGTCATTGTATGGAATCTATTCTCCAATGCGTGCCTTTACGGTTTTAGTTGTAGAATCTAGCATGCTGGAATTTAATTAATGTAACAATTTCGGCTAATATTATATATATTTATTTGAAAGAGTTTTCAAAGAATGTCATTAAAAATAATATCTCTGATTTTACATAGCAAATGGTTTGGTTATCATAAGGTAAAAAATCGTCCATGTTTATGTGCGGCGTAGTCTTACGAGATATCCTTTGTTTTCAAAAATATATGTGTCTTGAGTTTTCTCACACCAGTCCCATGACTACCTGGAGTTTATTTTCTTTTCCCTTAAACTCTAGGTGCCCTATTTTTTTGGGCAGCCAAGTAGTTCAGGTCTTGCCTGAAACATTATGGATGAGCTTGGAGAAAGAGCTGAAGTTTCCTCTATAGATAGTTATCCATTTTCATTTCCACTGCATTTGTTTACTGTTTGTATTCAGCACTAGTAGGAAAGAGACTTATAACTGCCCAGGCTAAGATTAGGATAGACTCTGATGTATGTATTAAAAATTTCTGCTGTAAAGATTATATATTGAAATAATATATTGTTCCATTCGTGTAAGATTGTATTATGTCTTCTTTTTTTCTTTTTACCCTATATCGATTTGTTTTTCCAGCACATGGATTTGCGGCACGTGAATACCATGGATATATTAGTGTCGTTTTCGAGGGTCGAAAAGTCGGATCGTCACAGTTGTTATCAGAGCTCGAACATCTAAGCCTAGTAGGGGTAAAGTCTCATCAGAGATGAGGTTAATGAACGTTGTTGGTTGCCGTGTGCATACCCATACACCACTACAAGAAAAAGTATTTTTGGTGGCGCACAAAAAAGCTACCAAAGCTTACAGTAGTGTTTTAATGAACGCCGCGATAAAACCCGCAACTAAATATCCATGATTTTTTGTTGCATTTATTTCAACGCCACTATAAATCCTTTTATTGCAGCGTTTCTCAAACAACCATAAATCTTTTTGTAGCGTTTTAAAAACGCCGCTAAAAAGCTTTTTGGCGCTACCAGTAGAGTTTCCAACTTTACCCCTGCTTTACGGTTGCGTTTACTCAACGCCATTGTATGCATTTCTGTAGTGTTTTTGAAACGCTACTAAAAGTTGTTGATTATTTTGCAACATTTTTTCATACTATTATTCCCTGTTAATGGTCTATTTTATTTCTAGTATATCACAATCGCTCACATAATCATCATATTCAAACAGTTAAAAAACATATTAACCATATAATCAAATAAAATATCCATAACCATTTCGATACAATAGTTTTTCGACAATGACCAAACTCGCATACAATAACCATTCGTATACAAATTTACACACATAATACAAATAAAATGTTTTACCTAACCAGCACTGACAAAACGCTCGATTACCCATATTTCTTTGTTGCATGCACAAGTGAAAGCTAGCCCCATAAAAATCTAACCTTGCTCTCTTCGAAAGTCCAATGCCTGCATGTGAAAGTACAACATATTGTCAAACAATTATGTTAATTCGTAGGACTTCAAATCTGATATCAAACATCTACAACATTGTACAAGTATATCATACTATAAATAATGTCATATAAATAATCAAAGTTATAAAAGAAATGAAATAAATAAAGTCAAATCTTAAGTTAGATATAAAACTTTGTTAAATTAGTTATATTATTATTATTTATAAAATTTCTTTAACTTAAACTTAGTTACTTTTATAAAACTTGTTTAATTTTAATAAAACTTAGTAAATTGTAATTAACTTGGTTAACTTAGTTAATTTATTATTTATTATTATTATTATTAATAAAACTCAGTTAACTTAATTATATTATTATTGTTGTTTTTGTTGTTGTTGTTATAAACTTAGTTAATTTTTATAAACTTAGTTAATTCATCATCAGCATCATCATTATTTATAAAACTTTGTTAAATTAGTTATACTATTATTATTTTTAAAACTTAGTTAACTTAAACTTAGTTAATTTTGACAAAACTTAGTTAATTTTTATTAACTTGGTTAACTTAGTTAATTTATTATTATTATTAAAACTCGGTTAACTTTATTATTATTATTATTATTATAAACTTAGTTAATTTTTATAAACTTAGTCAATTCATCATCATCATTATTATTTATAAAACTTTGTTAAATTAGTTATATTATTGCTATTTATAAAATTTTGTTAGCTTAAACTTAGTTAATTTTATAAAACTTGTTTAATTTCAACAAAACTTAATTAATTTTTATTAACTTGGTTAACTTAGTTAATTTGTTGTTGTTGTTGTTGTTAAAACTCAGTTAACTTAATTATATTATTGTTATTATTGTTATAAACTTTGTTAAGTTTTATAAACTTAGTTAATTCATCATCACCATCGTCATTTTTATTTATAAAATTTTGTTAAATTAGTTATATTATTATTATTTATAAAATTCAGTTAACTTAAACTTAGTTAATTCTATAAAACTTGTTTAATTGTAACAAAACTTAGGTAATTTATTATTATCATTATTAAAACTCAGTTAACTTAATCAAGCGTTTTGTTAACTTGATTACCAACCCCAATGCATCCAAATCACTGAACAACCATATCAAACCCTGACAACACATCCCATAAAAGAAATACAATCGAGTCAAGACACCTTCCATCGCAACCCGATTTACAGCAAGGATCGGTTCAACAGTCAATACTATTCGAAGCTGAATATCTCAAACTATTAAAAAACCTGTACATCATTTATAACAAATTCAAAAAAACTAAACTTACTGCCAAGGTGTGAGAATCATCAGATCTAACAACACAAGAAACCAGGCATCTCGATTTAGATCCTCATCAATGAACGTGCAATGTTGTTTGCAAATAATAATCTTGAAATTTCATAGTTTTTGAATCAAACGCAACAGGATTTGCACAAGTTAAACCTACTAGATTCAATTGATAACTCAAGCAACAAATAATTGTAAACACTCCAGGTATGATCCCAAACAATGACACAAATCTCATTCAAAGAGATGCAGCACAATATGTATCAGACCTTAAATCAGGGCATCTCTCATTAACCAAGGTCAATGCCTTAGCTATAGAAATGTCTTTACTAATTTCTTGCCTCAACTCTGCCTGTAAAATTAAACTGGCTTAACATCTGAAGAGAAAAAATATGAGTGAAATATAATGTATAGTATTGACACATACCTCTTTCAACATATTGTTGAATACTTCGCCAACCTTAGTTACAAGTTCTTGAAGAATTTGACGGCCATCAATACCAAAAAGAGCATAGTTGCATGCATGAATTAAAATTTAACATTAAGCATACCTATTTTCATCTTTAAATGAATATGCTTTCTTTATGTAATAACATAGCCACTTACTTGGCAAATGTTACCGGTTTTAATTTAGCAATATGGGCACTTACTCCTCCCCATCCAGCACCACTCGACAAGAAGCTTCAGATTCTACATTAACTACTTGACTGGTTATGAATGAATTGAGTGATCTAATTAGTTATAGTGTCGTTTCTGCTACCAACCAAATCAAAATGGTTTTCCTTCATCTCTCGTTATATTTTGTAATAGTGAATCATTTTCAAATAACTAATTTTTCTATAATTCATATTTTGCTTTGAATGATTAAATATTGAGACTTTTTGATACGAATATGTATATTTTGTAATATTGAATCAAAATGGTTATGATTGAACTACAACCAATTAGTTTCTAGTGAATAGGATAGTTAACTGGAAAAAAAATATTGAGACTTTAATGATTATTTCAATTAATGTGATGTTTTCATGTTGTTGTCATACGAATATGGATTAGACTTTAGCTTAGTAATGTTTAATTGCAATGTAGCAAGGATGAGAATAGAAAATGGACAACTAGTTACGGCTAATGATATTTCAAATGGCAGACTAGAAGTTGTTTGGATATGTTCATGTGAAGTAAATAAAGTGACAGAGTAGAAGTCATAAACTAAAACACCTTGTTAAACAAGTATTACATAATGGATATTTTGAGGCAGAGATATATAATTGAAGCAATAATCAAAAGCAATTTGAGTCAATGTGAGGTGGGTGATAAATGGGACAGCCAAATTTTAATGAACATTTCATAACTCTTACACTTGTTTGTTAATGCTTTATTTCTTGTAAATCAAATGAATAGTAAACTTTATACATAATGAATAGTAAAGAATACAGTTAGGATGACATACCTTGCAAGGAATTACATTAAACTGAGTGTCCTGCCAGCAACCACCATTTTCATTAAGACACTCATTTGTTTCTGTATTTAAAAGCATAGACAAACTAGTTATTTTGATTATGTTGCAAAATGTATTACGATAATAGTCATTGTTAAAGATATTAAAAGGTAGCATGTGCTTACTTGTCGTTTTTATATCGTACAAATACACTTGCAAACACAGCAGGAATTGAGAAAGTGTTGTTGATTACTTGATTGTAATTATTATTATTAATGTTATTGTTGATGTTGTTAATTTATTATTATTATTACTATTATTATTGATTTTATATTATTGCTGCAAGGAGTATAACTTTACTTCATTACCAATTCCAGTTATCTTATAAAAGTTAAATAAAAAGTAAAACATAGCTATCTCAACAAAACTTCTTTGGAGAGCCGAATATAGTTCTGAAAATCGTTTTTAGCTGGCTTTTGATATGGCATATCATCTCGACTCATCATTTTCAACCTATTATAATTTCACAACGTCTCTCATATCATCAGAAAAAGTTAGAAGGGAAAGGAAATAGTCTAAAATTAATCACCTAAGGTAAATCTGAGATAGTGTCCTTGAGTAATAAAGCCTTTTTAAGGTTTTTCTTTATTCCTTCTTCATACGCTACAACATGTGTTTGTGATACAAGAGTAGTCAAATTTAGTAATAATAGTAAATAAATAAATATAACAAAAGGCATGGTTATAACAATATATTTACAAATAAAGCAACATTGCCAAAACACCTTGAATTTAACAAGAGGGCCACCCTTGACAACCGCGTCATGTATAGGGAGAGGAAGCTGGGGTAGTATCTACATAAGAAAAAAGACTGGATCGGACGAACTGGATGTCATTTACCTATGAGTTTAATATAATATGTAAAATGTGAAAGTATTTATCACGTCTACACTAGATGTCATGCAATATTGACTTTAGATAGACAGGCAGAGGCTATATCAACGTACCTATATTTCCATTTGACAAGCTATTGTTTTGATCAAACAAATCTATAAACAAACAAACAAAAAAGTCATGTGAAACCATAATTTTGTAATATCATGTTTGTAGTTCATATATACTGAATCATTTAAGGCAGAAGTATACTGGCATATCATTGTTATCACCTGACACACGTATGTAAAGGTTCATATATACTAATCAAACGAAGCATGTAGTAAAATATATTTGACAATGTCATAAGAAAATGCGAATCCAACCTTTTGTGCCCAAAATAGCATAATAAGAAGAACCATATGAATCTCTGTACATATGTTTTATGAAAGAAGTTTCTATACTTGATGAAAATGATAATATTGTTTGGTAAGTTGTTTATTATGAGTGGAAGCCACAAATTTTCTCTACATGCAAATGTTTTGGGCATGTAGAATTTTTTGGAACATTAATATGCAATGGGTACCTAAAAGTAAATCAACTGTAGGGGCAAATGTTACAGAAATGCAAGTGGACAACAATGAGAATAATGAAGTGTCATATGATAACTCAATGCAATATGAATCTGCATAGTTAGAGCAGATATAAAAATGGCACCAGTGGTGTTACACAAACAATAAGCAAGCACAATCTGTAAAGTCCGATATAATATAATATGAAGTAGAAAACGATAGTTCACCGGTGCATAAATTACAGAGTAAAAAGTATACAAGTTCAGTCTACAATAAAGAAAAATACAATTCTATAGATAAGTCATGTAACAATGATGCTTAGAGAGAGAGAGCACTACAGCAACGACAGACTCAAATTTGTAAACTATAAGTGCAGAAAATCAAGATATCACAAAGTCACAACTTCTCTAACTCAAACCCTGTTAAGGGTGGTATTTTGATGAATGAGAACATATTTACCATTAACATCAACACTGATATAAAAGGTTCAAACACAACTGAAGGTGAGAAAATCAACCGAGATTGCAGCTACTTCGTCCATTAGGATTACAAGGCATTCTAGAACTAAAGAAATTCCATTTGAATTTTAGTCCGTTGCACCAAATGTCATTATATATATATTTCGCTTCAAAAATTTTGCTTTATGTCTTTCCGTTTTCTAATACATACAAGAGTTCAACAATAGAAGAGTCATGACTGATTAAAATCCAAGTTCATGATACGTTTTCTAATGCATGCAACGAATTCGACAATATTGATCATTCGAGTAGAGATTAGAAGTAAATCAAGGAGAAGGAAGCTCGAGTAAAGATTACGATGATAAATACAGATCATTCGAGTGATTCTTCCAAATGGGAATCGGTGGCCAGCCTTGTTGCTTATGGAAGTCGCCTTCTTATCATGGATTGGAACAGCTGAGCATTATAAATTTGGATTGGGGAACGTATTTGATTTAGCGTTGCTTATTTTGGGGGAAAGAGTTGAATTTTTCTAAGTAGCAGAGGAATAACAAGGTGGTAATCTTTTGGGTTACGTTCATTTGGGTAAACGTGGAATTTTTTTATAAAGGCGGGAAGTGAAATATTTTTTGTTACATTTATATAATAAGGTGAAATATTATTAGTTGCATTTACATTCAAACGCCATCAATTTCTACCACCAAAAGCTGATTTTCTTGTAGTGCATGTATATACATGTCATACACCTACACATATACATATATACATTTACTTTTACTATTTAAATCTCTACTACTAATAATAATAGTTCAATGAATAGAAATCGACCGTGTCCTTTTGAAATTCCCATAATGCCCTTTTTGCGTTTTTATTCTTCTACATCTTGCTTCTTCACGTCTTTCCAAGATTGATCAAACCCTAACTCTCCCACCAGCCTAACTATAAAAGGACATAAATCAATTTCTTTGCCTTTGTAGTTCCACGGACAAACTAGGGTTAGTTCAGTGCGATTCCTGATCTAATGTCTCCTCCAACTTCTATCACTGTCGATTATCGATCAAATATTAATTGGTCAACTATCAACTAAGTTTAGTCCATTACAATTCTTGATTTAACATCTTCTCAATGTTCGATTATCGACTAACCTCGGTCATCTTCATATGACATCCATTAACCTTCAATCCCATGTAAGTATTCACTAATTTTGATTGGTCCTTTTGGTTGGATTTATCTTGATGGATAATTTCTATAGTTGTATTTTGTACGAAATGTGCATTAAATTTACAACATATAGATTTAAAAGAACATGACCAAGAATTTATAAATATAGCCGAGAAAGTTTTTCAAGATTGCGAAATGGGTTATACTTTATAGAAACATAGTGAATGAAAAGCTAGATATAGCTCTTCAAGGAATAAAAGACCAGAAAGATCAATTAGAAGAATCTAGCCTGAAGAATTCACAAGAAGAAGAAGCCCTGGAGAAATTATAGAAGGATGATATACCAAAAATATTTAAAGAAGATGCTACAGTGACAGAAGAACTTACAAGAAGAGAAGACGCGGAAGAATTCACAATAAGTAGTAGCAGCCTTGGAGAACTTACAAGAAGATGATATACTAAAGATGTTTCATGAAGAAATTATAGTGATGCTGAAGAAATTATAACTAAAGGAGATAGGTCAAAAAAAAATACAATAGGAGAATAACTAGAAGGAGAAAAACTTACAAGAAGGAGAAATCAAGAAGAAATTAAAAGAAGCAGAACCCCACAAGAAATTACATGACGATTAAAAGTTGAAGAATTTAAAGGAGAAAATTTTAGCGGTGGAGGATGAGATCAAGGATGAAAAATGTTGTTTTAGATTTGAGTGAACATACATGATAGTTTTCTTCCTGAAAAGATTTATGAAAAATCAAGGTAGATTTTCTATATCGTAGTATTTCTATCTTCTTGATTTATACATGAACTTACAGAATTTTCTTTTTACATGTAATCTTAGCTTCTCTTATTTTGTACACGTCAGTTTTCATTAAAAGTTTTGATAAGTTGATTTTGTTATTGTTTTTGATGTCAGATGGATCGACTTGAAGCTAAATTAGGATATGAAGGTATTATTCGATTGTGTTTTTCTCCAATAGAAATTATTCAATTGTTGACATTTGACATTTTTTAGCCTTCGATCACATTTCTCACGTTTATTAGCACTTATTGTATGAATATATCTATGTCTTCTACTGTAGTTTCATTATGTGAATTTTGTGCATTGGGTGTGTGATCAAGATGTCTATGCATGTAGCCATGAGCCTTTTGTAAGAAATGTTCATTAACTAATAAAGACCCGTGATATTGTTCACATGCATTTTCTTTTAGTGCAAGTCATAAGAAATGCAATGTTACAGCTAATTACAATCTACATGTACTTTGTACGACATTTGATGGAATTGCCATCTATGTGAGAACAACCATCTATATTTTCTATACACTTCATACAAAAGCACATTGTTGACATTGTGATTAGATGCAGCCTGCCTGGACGTGCATGTATACTCATTTACATAAGATAAAAACATAAATATCTTAGATATTTATAAACAAAATCTAACAAAATCTTCACTTGGTCAAAGCTCTCATGCCAAAGGACAAGAAGTGATGGTAAGGAGGACGGGGGATGTGGGTACACATTGGTGAGGTGATGGGAGGCTAATGATGTTGTTTTGGAAGATATTTTACACATTTCACCTATAAGTACACCCATACACTTCACTTATCATACACACTTCTTTCTCTTCTTCCCTCCTTCTTTCTTTGAGAATCCATGGGGGAAATGGCCTATGGTCGAGAGCAATAGGGAGGAGAAGGAGGTGATGGCATATGCTAAGGTGGTGGAGGCTGAAGCAAAGGAGAGAAGGCTCTAGGCCTTGAGCATGTATGGTGGTGGTGATGGATAGAGCTAGGTGTTGGTGGGAAATAAAAGCCATGAGCTATAGGGGAGAGTGGAGTTGTTTTGGTGATGTTTTGGTGATGTTTTGGTGATGTTTTGGTTAGGTTAGGTGATGATTAGTTGAAGTGTTGGTTAATTAGAATGTTGATAGCGAAGCTATAGTCAATTTTAGTAAATTTAGAAACCATTAAAGGTGAGAAACTCTACTTATTTTTATTATAAATTATGTGATATGATATGATATTATTTCTATGCTTGTTTATGATGGTTGTTTATCATGTTTGGATATGATGATATGTTTGTTTGACTGTGGAAATAATTCACGTTAAATACACGTCAAATTTACACAAAGGAAATCACTTTCCTATATGCATTATAAAAGTATTACTGCTTAGTTAAACCTCTTTAAAATGATTTTAAATGGTTTATAAATATTTTATAATATTAAAATTCAATTCGGAAACGTTTTGACAATATATGAAATTGGAGTCAAAAATAGGCGCGTCGCGTACGGTAGTTCGCGATTTCGCGCCATAAAAGTTAAATCAATGTGTAGAGTGGAATAGCTTGGAATTATTCAAAATAAGAATTTTTTGAACTCTTATAACTATATTTTTCAAATGAAGAAGAAAAATCAAGAGTTCATTGAATGGAATTTAAGTTATGTCCAAATCAAGTTTTTAAAAACATCGCGGTTTGGTAGTTTTGGGAACCAAAGTGGCAAATGCTTTAAAATTGATATTTTTAAATCTTTAAAATTATGAAATAATTCCATAAATATATTAAATGTTTTATAAGGGGTTTGAGTTATAACAATGGACACATGGGGAATGAAGTTAATGTTTTGATCAAATAAGCTTTAAAATCACTACTCGAAGCACTTTTTGGTAAGTTTTGAAATTATGATTTAAACTTGCAATTTTCTTCCCAAATCTTTTTAGTAGTCTTTTCAAATGAATAATTAAGTATTTTGAAGATGACTTGGAAGTTTTATGATTATTTTAAAGGAGTTTTAAATAAATGGTTAAAGGAAAATTGTTTTATACAATATTTGGAATTGTGTTAGGTAAATAAAAATCATCTCTAAAAGATCATATAAAAGAGTTTAGAGTTGATCAAATAACTTGACTGCCTTATGGGTAACAGAGAGATGATCTCTAGACCCGAGCTTGGACAACCAATGTCTAGGTTCCGCTCTAGCTATCCAGACTTGTCCAACGGAGGGGATAATAAATTTGATTTACTCGGACCACATCAAGGTAAAAGGAGATTTGAAGCTTTCCAAAAGTTAAACAAGATTTAAAATAGTATTTTGGCTGTTAAAGAAAACACTCTAGTTAAACTACTTATTAAATTCCGAGGAGAGAACTCATACTATCCATATGAATTTAAAAGGTGATTTCACTGTTATCCGACGAATGGTACAGGTTGAGTATGAAAATTAGTATTGGGTATAATCAGTCTAAAATTTGTGGATTCCTTTTATTCAATACTAACTGGTTTGGATTTACACTAAACGATGTCTTAAATAACATTGTTTTTGACCCATTAAAAATATGTTTTGGAAATGTGAAATCTTCATTAAAATTTGAATTACACTTTTCCTAAGTAATTAAAGATGAAATTTTTTGGTATTTCCAAAGTTAAAAATGGGTATTAATTAACCAAAAGATTTGATAAAAGATGTTTAATTATCCCCTATATACTGAAACAGAATATGATTTAACGATGTATATCTCTAAAGAGATATTTTACTTGGATAAAAGATATTGATTAATTGAATAGTAACCACCTAAATACTTGACATCTTTTATCAATAATTGGTTCAGAGGAACCGGGGTCTGATTTAGGTGATACCTATCCAAAAACCACTTCGAACTAATATACGTTCAAAAGTGAAAATATATTGAAGACAATGATTTTGAAGATGGAGATCTTCATAATGTAGGACTACTTACCATTAACCTTTGGGGTAATTCACTTATCATATATATGGTGGCAGTGGTTCCTTCAATTTGAAAACTTTGACGCAAGGAGTACTCGCTAGGGGTGATTCCCAAATAGGATGTAGCAGGAGAAGTGCCTTCGGTTTATCCTGTTCCTGGACAACTTGTATGTACAGTTGTCATTTATAAGACCATGTACATTGATCTCTACATATGTACATCTGTTGGTGGTGTAGGAGGTAACCCCTCCTATACTCAACACCCTTTTCTGAGACCTACGAGATCAAAGATTGTACTTTTATGGAAATCAATTAGTGTGTTGTTGGAAATGACAATGTGGCATTCAAAGTGTGATTTCTTCTGTGAAAGGTGAAACATTACGTTAAGCCTCGAACATCAAGAATGACAAAAACATGGTAGATGCGGCAGGGCTAAGTGGGTCACTCCCATTAGGATATAGTCGTCACCTTTCTAGATTATCCTCTATATTTCGGGTTTGTTGTTTATGCTATGGCCATGGATAGGTCAGGAACGATCGGGATGATGGCGTATTCGATACTATCTATGGTAGAGGTAGGTCGGTTCTATGTTGGTAGAGGTTGGAGCCTCAGGTGCATCCCTCTAGAGATGTACTGTCGGAAGGTGGTCCCTTACCTTGTCATTGTATGGAATCCATTCTCTAATATGAGCCTTTATGGTTTTAGTTGTAGAATGTCATTAAAATCATATCTTTGATTTTTCGTAGCAAATGATTTATTATCATAAGGTAAAAACTCATCCGTATTTATGTGCGGCATGGTCTTATGAGATACCCTTTGTTTTCAAAATATCCATATTTTGATTTTCTCACACCAGTCCCATGACTGACCTGGAGTTTATTTTCTTTTTCCTTAAACTCTGGGTGCCCTATTTTTCTAGGCAGCTAAGTAGTTCAGGTCTAGCTTGGAACATTTTGGAAAAGCTTGGAGCAGGAGCTAGAGTTTACTCAATAGATAGTTATCCATTTCCATTTCCGCTGCATTTGTTTACTGTTTGTATTCAGCACTAGAAGGGACGGAGATTTATAACTGTCCAGGCTGAGATTAGGATAGACTTAAATGTATGTATTTAAAAATTGCTGCTATAAAGATTATATATTAAAATAATATATGTTATTCCATTCGAGTAAGATTCTGTTCTGTCTTTTTTTCTTTTTACCCTTGGTCGATCTGTCTTTTCCACACTTGGATTTGCGGTACGTGAATAGCGTGGATGTATTGGTGTCGATTTTCGAGGGTCAAAATGTCGGGTCGTCACAGTTGGTATTAAAGCTTAGGTTGAGCGAACACCTGAGCCTGGTAGGGGTAAAGTCCATTAGAGATAGGGTTAGTAACATCCTAGGATTATTAACTCATTAGAGATAGAATAAGCAACACCTTTGAATGAGTTTGAGAGTATTATATACAAGTGTGTATTTATTAATTCTATATAAATATGATTTTTGTTTTGGAAAATTGGTAAATGAAATAATTTTACCTAGGATTATATTTTGAATATAAAGGAATATCTTTTAAAAGATATAGTTGTTTATGTAGTGTTTGGTTGTTAAGGGAATGATAATATTCCATTATTATCATTAATTGATTGGTTGTTTGATTTAAAAGTTTAAATACGAACACCATGTGAATTTAGTTTTACAATTTGATTATGTGGTGTTCGATAAATAATATTGGTTTAAGGTTAAAGAAATTCATTTAAGATAAATGATTTTATGAATGCATTTTATAAAAATGTGTTTTATAAAAATAAAGTGATTTTATAAATTGGATTTATAAAATGTGTTTTAGAATTTAAATCCCTGTATTTTTAAAAAGAATCTTATGATTAAATAGTTCGAGTGGCTCAAAAGTAACTAAAATGGGCAGAAGATGTATTCGGATGGTAACCACTTCTCTTAAGTATTCCCCTTCTTGTTAGGGGAATATATGATACTATTGGTAATACCTAGTTCATTGCTATCATTTTTGAGTTACTCGATCCATATAATTTCTAAAGTTAAAAAGATAATTTGAATCATTAATTGATAGATTAATTAGTGATTGTTAATTTTTACCAATGTGTTTGCATTGGTTAAGGAAGTAATAACATTCAATTATTATCATTTGTTGATTTAACGAACACCTTGTGAATTAAGTTTCACAATTTGACTATAAGGTGTTTGATAATAATGTTGGGTTAAGGATAATGAATTTATATAGGATAATAAATGAGCATCTTATATAAAAGTGTGTTTCACAAAAATAAAATGACAATGCAAAAGATGGATTTAGAAGATATGTTTTATAAAACAGAAAGTTCATATTTATAAAAGAGTTTTTTTTTAATTAAAATATCTTTTAAGATAAATGATCTGAAAGTGATATTTAAAATGAGATTTAAACTATATTTTTAAAAGTGGTTTTAAAAGGGCTTAAGTGGAAGAAGAGATAGATTTCGACATTTGTTCTCCTTTTGCAGTTGTCTCTACATTTGATTCATGATAGTCATGCCAATTTTCAATTTTTCTATCACATCATCTCTCTATTTTCTTAATTCTCTTTAACTTTAAATTCTTTTTGTGTTTTCTTAATTTTCTTCATTTTTCTTTCTTTTTAATTCTATACAAATGGGAGAATGAAAATTATGTACGGTTATAGAAATTAAATAAATGATATGTTTAACTATCATTATTCATAGTCAACACATGCTAATGCACTTTTAAAATACAAATGTTACATTTAAATATCATTTTGTTTATTCAACATATGCTAGAGTACTTTAAAAATACAATGCTATGTTCAACTATCATTTGTCATATTCTATACATGCTAATTCACTTTAAAAATACAATGCTACCTTTAATGATCATTTAGTATATTCTACACATGTTAGTTCGATTTAAAATGCAATGCTACCTTTAACTATCATTTAACATATTTCATACATGCTAGGCTATTTTAAAAATACAATGTTGTCTTAACTATCATTTTTCATATCCTAAACATGTTAGTGGACTTTGTAATTAAAATGCACCTTTAATTATCATTTAGCATATTTCATACCTGCTAGGCTATTTTGAAAATACAATGTTGTCTTTAATTATCATTTTGCATATCCTAAACATGTTAGTGGACTTTGTAATTAAAATGCTACAGTAAAATATCATTTGAAATATGGGTGGTTATGATAGAAGACTTCATAACTAAAATGCTACGTTAAACCATCATTTTGCATATCTTAAACATGCCAGTGGACTTCGTAATTAAAATGCTGCATTAAAAATATCATTTTGTATTTTGTAATCACGATAGTGGACTTCATAACTAAAATGTCATATTAAACTATCATTTTCCAGATCCTAAACATGCTAGTGGACTTTGTAATTAAAAATGCTATAGTAAAATATCATTTTGCATACTATGATCATGATAGAGGACTTCATAACTAAAATACTGTATTAAACTATCATTTTGTATATCGTAAATATGCCAATGGACTTTATAATTAAAATGCTATTGTAAATATCATTTTGCATATTGTAATCATGATAGTGGACTTCATAACTAAAATGCTAAATTAAAATATCATTTTGCATATTATAAACATCCAAGTGGACTTCATAACTAAAATGCTACATTTAACTATTATTTTACATATCATAAACATGGCAGTGGACTTCATAATTAAAATGCAATATTAAACTACAATTTTGCATATTGTAAACTTGCTAGTGGACCTATAATTAAAATGCTACATTAAAATATCATTTTGTATATTTTAAATATGATAGTGAACTTCATAACTATAATGCTACACTAAACTATCATTTTGCATATTTTAAACATGTTTGTGGACTTGTAATTGAAATGCTACATTAAAAATATCATTTTGCATATTATAAATATGATAGTGGACTTCATAACTCCAATGCTACGTTAAACTATCATTTTACATATCCTAAATATGCTAGTAGACTTTGTAATTAAAATACTACATTAAAATATCATTTTTCATATTGTAATTATGAAGTGGACTTCATAACTAAAATGCTACATTAAACGATCATTTTGCATATTTTAAATATGATAGTGGACTTCATAACTAAAATGGTACATTAAACTATCATCTTAAACTATCATTTTGCATATCATAAATATGGTAGTGGATTTTGTGATTAAAACATCATATTAGGAAATACATATGCTATATACAGCTATCATTTTGCATATTCTATTCATGGTAATTCACTTTAAAAAAATACTTATGCTATATCCAATTATCCTTTTACATATTCTATTCATCCCAGTTCACTTTAAAAATACTTATGTTGCTACCATTTTGCATATTCTATTCATGTTAGTTGTTTTTAAGAAAACTTGTGTTATATTCAACTATCATTTTGCATATTATATTCATGCTAGTTCTCTTTAGGAATACTCATGCCGAATCCAATTTTCATTTTACATATTCTATTCATGCTAGTTCAGTCTAAATATACTTATGCTAAATCCAACTATCATTTTGCATATTTCATTCATCATAGTGCACTTTAAATATGCTTATGCTACATCCAACTATCATTTTCCATATTCAAATAATGATACTATATTTTAAAACTGCAAATGCTATATTAGTCTATCATTTAGCATATTAAACACAATCTACTGTGTTTCAAATATAGAAATGCTATATCTAAATATCATTCGACATGTAATTAATGCAAGTTGTTTTTGAGTCAATAATTCTATTATTAACTTTGAACATTTTATAGTTGAAAATAAATTGTACAGTAAACTATACCTTTAAAGCAATGACTTCATCAGTACTTTTTGACTGTTTTCTCCTTCCTTTTCTTCCAGATTCTGCGTTTCCATTCGTTTCTTAGCTCTTGACTTGGCAGCTCTCATCTTTAACCGTCGAGTAATTTCTGAATAGGTTTGGATTGAGGCATCAAATTATGTTGTCTTGATTTCAGAGAAATCAGCTTAAATATCCAGGTCGACAATGGAAGATTCGATTCTAACATCGATGAAGTTGTCAACTTAGATCGGGTTTCCATTGATTTTTTATTTTCCTTTTTGGATTAATGAAGCCCTAGGTTGCTTGAATGTTCGAGAAAAAGGGAAACGGTTTAGTTAGTAAGGCTAAAAAAAGGTATTTCTATTTAGTAAGGCAAAAAAAGGTGTGCATCTTTGAAACAAAAATTTAAAATTAACGCCCTTCAAAATAAAACTTATTTTGACTTTTTATTTAAATTAATTTTCTCAAAAAATTAATAAAAGTTATATTTTTGAATTCTTTATAAAATTCCCTTCTTTTAAAAATAGTTTTCTACAAAAATAAATTCATTTTCTATTTTTTATAATTTTTTAAAAGGTAAAAATGTGTCTTTTGTCAATAAATTGATTAACCAACATAACCAATCAAATAAAAATATTTTCACAAACTATTTTTATTTCTCAACTCAAAATATCACTTTTAACTTAAATGAAAGATTATTTTATTTTAGATGTCATAAAATATGAAATTACTCCTTTTTATTTTAATAAATACTTCACATTAGAAAATATAGAAAATAAATTATTTCTCCTTCAAAATTTAATTCCTTTTCACATTAAAATTCTATTTTCACTAAAAATATTTTCACATAAAATTTTCCTCAATAAAATATTTAATTAATCAGAAAATCCCAATTTTCTTCAAAACATTCTTTTAGTTAAATCTACTTCCCAAAAATTTATTTAACCACTCGATTAACAATAAAAGCCTTCGATGTAAATTTCTTTTCTCCCGAAAGTCGATACGACATTCCACTAATTTACATCATTGCCATATAAATATTTCTTTATTCAACCATTTCTATCATACTTATACTTGATTGTCGATAATATAATTATCGATTTTATCACCGACTATACTCTTATTTATGTATATATGAAAATTATTGTGAATAACATTAACCCTTTTCGTTATATATATGTGTGTGTGTGTGTGATACAAACTCGAAGCGTTGCATAATGCCCTTTTGGCTATCTTTTTTTACAAAATTCATTCTTCTATTAAATTTTGAGTTTAATTTTTCTTATTTTGGTAGAAGATGGATGGTTGACTTACTAAAAAAGCAAGATTAAGTATATCAATTTTAATATTGTTTTCTACATTCTTGAAAACTAATATGTATTGATACATTTAACAAGCTTCATTTTTTTTGATGATTTTGGATTAATGCTCTATGTTAATCATTTATTTTGGATTATTACTTCAGTTAACTACAAAAGTTGGTTTGTATAGAAAATGTTCTGGAAAAAAGAATTCGGTTGGAACTTAATAGAAATCAGACCTCGTTTTGAACCATTACACATGCACTTGCAGAATGCTCACGTGGTTAAAATAACATACTAATATACACATGCAGATTCTGTAAATGCGCATCCTAATTATAAATTTACACATGTGAATTCTGTATATAGGCATATGTATTTTACATTAATCTAAAAATAGTGTATATTACTGGTCAAGCACTAGTGGACCCGATGGCTTTAATGCTTCTTTTATTTAGAACTACCGGCAAGTAGTAGGTATTGATCTCATTAATGCAATTCAGTATTTCTTCATAACTTCTAAAAGGCCAATAGCAGTCAATGCAATAGTTATTTCCCTCATCCCAAAAAATGATTCACCCTCTGCAGTGACTGATTATCGGCCCATCTCCTACTGTAATATGCTATATAAATGTATCTCTAAATCCTAGCCACTATAATACAATCTATATTGCTAACTATCATTGTGATGCCCCAACTCTATACCCACGCTAGAAAAGAACACTACGGTGTAATGTTGTCGACTAGCATGGAGAATAAGGCTGTTGAGGAGCGACCATCCGTGTAGTTTCTTTGTGCGAGCATCGATATGTCAAATAGTATAACATGTATTTCATTGAAGGAGGAAATCCGACATACCGATACAAACTCAAAGCTATCACACGGTGGCTATATATAATCTTCAGAAACAAACATAGAAATAAACATAGCACAAATCAGTCACAGACATCCATATCACAAAGGCGGAAGAAGATATAAATATAACACATAAAAGTGTACATCATAGTAGTGGTTAGAAAGATCCACGATAATACAAAAGGGTAGCTACAAGCTACACAAAAGAATAAGTATACATCATAGAGTTTATATCTCAACTGTATACATCCAAAAACTACTAATCTAAGTAGTTAGCCAAAAAGTCAGAGTAATCCCAGAAGAGAAGTCAAGCAGAAGCACCTGTAACATCTCGGTCTGACCCGAGTATTATTTATAAGAAAATAATAAACGGATCAGTCTAGTTATAAATATCAGATGATATGGTATGGAATAAAAGATATGGCATGAACATATAATAACCATAATGGCATACTACTATAAGTATGTAATTGAAAATCAATAAGAGATTAACCAATATCACAAGAATCTTATCAAAGATAAAGTGGGGTATCATACCCTAAACTTGTATTCATAACAAGTCAATGACACACGAATTCACCAATGCACAAAAATTGATAAAACATATCAATGAAAATCACGAAAATTGGTGAAGCACAAATTCCAGAAATCAACACACGAAATCCAGAAATCACTATAATTCGGAGCAACGACGACGTACAGCATAACGTCCGATGATCCAGAGGCACAATAAATAGGAACAACGACGTCGTACAGCGTAACGTCCGATGAACCGAAGCACAGTAAAAAGGAACAATGATGTCGTACAGCGTAACATCCGATGAACCAACATATAGGAAAATGGAACAACGACGTCGTACATCGTAACGTCCGATGATCCAACACATGATAAAAAGGGAACAACGATGTCATACAGCGTAACATCCGATGAGCCAACACGTAGTAAAATGGAACAACGACGTCGTACAGCGTAACGTCCGATGAACCAAATCACGATAAAACGGAACAACGACATCGTACAGCGTAACGTCCGATGAACTGAATCAAAGAGACATCGCTCAATCGCTAGTCTAAATCACAAAAATGATCGTCATGATCATCAAGAAGTGTCAATCACACTAAGCTAGTAAATATATGAGTTTAGCTTCATGTCCCATAACCACTAGCTTAACTTAAATATTTACGAACAAACTGTAGATCTTCACTAGGAAATTGTCACAAAAGGTTCAGTCGAACAAGTCCAAGAATTAACCGACGAAGTAAACGCAAGCGTTTCATACCACCTGTTTTGCTAAGCCGTTTAATTAGATTTCTCATCCGAGTGAATTAAAGGCTTGTATATACTAATAGATTGGAAAACGGTTTGAAAAAGAGCTTTGTAATAAAATAAAGTTGAAATCGTTTTGATGAAAGAGTTTTGATATTTACTACTAGTATTGAAACCTTTATATTTTTAAAGTGACAAGTCACAAAATTGATTGTAGAATAATCGGTCATAAAAATTCACACTCAAAGATGTGAATAAAATCCAAGGAAATCAGTTCCAAATCCATCAAGTAGAAATACCCATGCGACCTAACATGGCCGAGCTAAAGTGAAGATGGAACGACCTACAGGCAAGCGACCTAAAGTAAAATAGGTCGAACGGCCTAAGGATAGCATGTCGAGCGACCTAGGTGAGCGACCTATCTTGGTGCGACCTAGCGGGAAACGACCTAGGCAAGCGAGCTAACAGAAAACAGGTCGAGCGACCTAAAAAAGTGAAGCCGAGCGACCTAGGAAGCTATCGGCAAAAGGGGTAGCATATGACCTAAACGGTGCGGCCTAAGGAGCTGCGCGACTTAACAGAGTCGAGCTAAGGAATGCAAGTAGGTCAAGCGACTTAACAAGGCCGACCGAAAGTATGGCGTGACCTAAGGCTTTGCGACCTAAGTGTTGAGCGAGCTAACGTCTGAAACAAGGCTGAGCGACTTACAAAGATGTAAGGTCTAACGACCTAAAGAAAATAAGGCCTAGCGACCTAATGGTATTGGGGTCATGCGACCTAAAGGATTGAGGTCATGCGACCTACGACCTAGTGGTGCAAACGACCTAAAGGTATGTGAGCTAGGAGATGGCGCAACCTAGGGCGTAACGACCTAACTGGTCTCGAGATGCTTCAATGGTCGAGCGACCCAAGGACGATCAAGGCAGAACGACCTAAGCAACTAAATGTGGCCGAGCTACCTAAAGAAGACAGGTCAAACGACCTAAAGCCCAGCGACCTACGACCTAGCGACCTAATCCCGAACGAACTAAGAGCGAACGAAAATATGCAGGCCGAGTCTTCGAGGCAGTGCGACCTAGGCCCAGAAAATTGCTGAAACACACTAAAAATTTGGATTTTCACCAATTCAATCCAAACCAAATGCAAATGTACATGCTAAAGTGATAGGAATTCATTCCCAACAGTCCAAGATAGTTATAGGCAAGAATGTGAGATAAAAATCTCACCTTTTCCCGAAATTAATGATGGAGAAGCTTAAAAGCAATGGAAGAAGCTTGAATCCAATGTCTTCACTTTGAATTTGGAGTTGAATGATGGATTAGCAAGAGAACTTGAGCTTGGAGTTTTAATTTCCCTTTCCCTCCTCCATTTTTGATGAAGCTTCAAAGTTTAAGCAAATAGAAATGAAGTATGAAGAGAAGGAGGGGGTTGGGCTGAGTTAGTAAGTGGTTCAGCCCAAAACAAAGTCTTAAGCTAAAAAGTGGCGAAAATTCCACTATCTCCAAACATATTAAAGTTTATACTTAAAAAGATCGCAAACGTCATTTTGAACTCAATGGGGGTGGTCTCGAGTCCTAATTTGACCGTATGCAAAAAGTAGCTTTTCGGACTAAGATCCGACTTACGATAAAATATTTATATAAAAAATCGATAAATATGCGGGTTGTTACAGACTCCCCTCCTTGAAGAAATTGCGTCCTCGCAATATATAAGATGGAAATAAAAGTAACAACCATAAAAGCATATTAACACAAAAGAAATTTGAAATAAGAAGTTCACCTTAAAGAGCATGAGAAAGTAAGTCCGGATGTGTATGCTCGATTAATTCTCTAGATTCCCCAAGAGAAATCCTTAGGATTTGAGAACCATAGAACTCACACAAAGATAACATCTTTATTTTCGAAGGCGCTCAACCTCCGAAGCAATGATGCGAATAGAATGTTTGCTCAAAAGTCAAATCTGGTGAAACTTCAATCCCTACTATAACACCAGACTCAAGAATAAAAATTGGAAACCTAAAAGCATTTCCATAGTTAAAAGACGTGGAAAACGTCAAGAATAGCAAAAATTGAGCCGGAGCAATGGCGTAGTACAAAACGGTACGCCCGAGAAACGAGAATCTCGAAAAATTTGTAACACCGACGTAGTACAAAAACGGTACGTCCAAGTGAACCAAAAAGTCGGGACATCGATGTAGTACAATAACGGTACATCCGATGAACCGATAACCATAAAAGAACATCGGACGCTAGTCCATAAAGGGAATGAGATGAAACTCAATAAAACAAAGTATATCGAAACATCCGATGTTGGAAAGATGATCATTCCATTTGGACATCATCAAAGAAACAACCACTTGTTGTTTACAACTAAGTGCATTGGCAACACAATTCCCATTTTTGGGAATATACAAAAAAAAATATCAAGATCATTAGATGCAAGGAACCCGATCCAATATTAAGTTCCTTATGAGAAAACAAATATTCCCAAGATTTGTGATTAGGGCAGAGAACAAATTTCTCACCCAAAAATAATGATGCCAAAATTTTAAAAGCGAAATCGATAGCCACGAGCACTAGATCATGAGTGGCATATCTAGTCTCAATAGGCATTAATGATCTAGAAGCACAAGAGATAGCACGTTCTCTTTTGCAAGAGAACGACATCTAAACCAATACGATTAGTATTGGTACAAAAGATAAAGTCTTGGTTCCCATCGGGAATCACAAGAATAAGAGTATCGAAAAAGAGTTCTTTTAAATAATCCTCTTTCCCGGAAAGGTAAAACTTTCAAAATTGTATTTATCTTAATGTAATAATCTTTCTAGAAAAATTTACATTTTTACAAGTCAATCTACCGTGTCTGACTGTCTCATCAAAGCGTTTAGGAGATTCTTATCAATAACGTTGATCAAGCGCATCGACCAGAATTCTTAAAGCACTTGATGGGCAATACAATCACAAAATCATTTTCTATATGATAAACATGTTTCTTAAAAACCTTGAAGAATATTCTTTGCTCGTTTAAGAGCGAAAGTCAAATTGTACTTATAAATAAATCTTATGAAAAAAGATTTGCAAAATTTTAAATTGCTGTTTTCATCCAAAATCAATATATACAAGAATGGATTCATCGAGATCGTAGAATAGTCGATTCATAAAATGGATGAAATAAGCTAGACAAACTGAATGACATAATAAGTCATTCATAAGTTTCATAACGAGTGTGGAATGCGGTAAATGAAATGCTAACTCCCGCAACTCGTAGCAAATGAAAATCGGTGGCAAGGTCGAGCTAAAAAGACCTTATCACTACTCAAAAGATTGCTTAGGTGATAATCCTAAGAGAAACTCAAAAATACCGGAAAATTCTCAAACTACATGAATGAGAGAAATGACACTTTCATCATCATGTGAGCTTAAAGAATAAAATGATGCCATCAAATTGGAATCAAAATCACAAAGGAAAAACAGAAATCTGCTTAACAGATTGAAAATGTCGAAGATGAATAGTCCACACGGGACAAAGGATATGGCTTCATAATAATTAAGCCAATCTTTACAAAAGTCAATTTCGAAGCATAAGTAAAAATCGGCTCGAAAAGAAAAATCACATAAAATAATTTCGACATAAACAGAAAGCAAATTGAGTGTTGTGGATCCACCAATCTGGATTCACAATCCTCAAAGAAGTCATCAAGCCCAGAAATGTTTTAAAGAAAAATAATTCACAAGTTCTTTTGATATAAAAATAATGAGATGAAACCCACATCACAAAGAACTCGAATAAGATAATCTCAAAAGAAATATCGTCAAAGATAGAAGGAGAATTACCTTAACCAAGAGAAGTGTCACTGGGGGCTTGAACAACATTTAGCTCTCCCTCTCTCCTACTTTTTAGAATGGGACATGTAGATATAAGATGACCTGAACTTTTTCAATAACGGCAAAAGAGAGGTTTCGGGCACTCCCTTGCATAGTGGTCCGTAAGACTGCAATTGTAGCATCGTCCACGACTAGAGGTAGGAGTCTTTGCTACCAGAGTTTGTTGCTTCCCTTTCTTGATGGGATTAGGGCCTGTGAATTTAATAGGCCTTTTCATGTTGTCGTTGAAGTTCTGTTTGGCACGCACAACTTCAATATCGCTTTCTCTATCGGCCTCTTCAAGACGAAGAGCGATGTCAATAAGCTGATCAAATGAAACTTCTAGTTTCAAAAGTAATGGCTTCTTGAGGTTCTTATTCAACCCATAGACGAACCTCTGATTTTTCTTCATCGGGGTATTAATATACTCAACCCCGTATTTAGAAAGAGATTCGAAAGATGCGACATAGTCTGTCACAGAAGATTCACCTTGAACAAGGTCTATGAAGCGCCGTGCTAAAGTTACTTTTTCAGCCTCCAGCACAAATTTCAATTCGAATCTTTCCCGGAATTGCTCCCAAGTAAGATCCGCTTCAACGATTTCAGAAATTAAAAGCTCATACCAATCCAAAGCTCTTTCTTGGAGCATGCTAGAAGCCACCTGGACTCGATGTAGATCAATAAGGTTCATGCGAGAAAAGATGCGATCGCATGATTTGAGCCAAGCTTAAATTTCTATAACACTCTCGGATCCCTTGAACGGCCTTCCACCCAAATCGGTATAGTCTCTGCACAAGCGTGCAAAACCGGATCTAGGATGGGTAGGCTCTGGAATAGGTCCGGCTGCTTGAGAATTCTTTACAAGATCAAGAAGCTGCTGGGCAGACATAAATACTCCATCCATGGGAGTGGCACTAGATTGACCGGCGCTGGGACGGCCTGGTCTAACCATTTCTCTTCCCTAAGAAAGAAAGAAGGGGAAAAAGAAAAAGGTTATTCTCAAAATGAATATCAAGCAACCTTGTAGATAAAACAAGGAATCATAAAGAAGATAGGATGAATTGGTTCGAAGACTCGAACTAAATCCTGAAACACGGCTCCTAAGGTGGACTTAGGACGATGATCCTTGTTAAGTCATTCTACATTGTTCCGAAGTTTGGCTCCGATACCAAGCTGTGACGCCCCACCTCTATACCCACGCTAGACAAGAACACTACGGTGTAATGCTGTCGACTAGCACGGAGAATAAGGCTGTTGAGGAGCGACCATCCGTGTAGTTTCTTTGTGCGAGCATCGATATGTCAGATAGTATAGCATGTATTTCATTGAAGGAGGAAATCCGACATACCGATACAAACTCAAAGCTATCACACGGTGGCTATATATAATCTTCGGAAACAAACATAGAAATAAACATAGCACAAATTAGTCACAGACATCCATATCACAAAGGCGGAAGAAGATATAAATATAACACATAAAAGTGTACATCATCGTAGTGGTCAGAAAGATCCACGATAATACAAAAGGGTAGCTACAAGCTACACAAAAGAATAAGTATACATCATAGAGTTTATATCTCAACTGTATACATCCAAAAACTACTAACCTAAGTAGTTAGCCAAAAAGTCAGAGTAATCCCAGAAGAGAAGTCAAGCAGAAGCACCTGTAACATCTCGGTCTGACCCGAGTATTATTTATAAGAAAATAATAAACGGATCAGTCTAGCTATAAATATCAGATGATATGGTATGGAATAAAAGATATGGCATGAACATATAATAACCATAATGGCATACTACTATAAGTATGTAATTGAAAATCAACCAGAGATTAACCAATATCACAAGAATCTTCTCAAAGATAAAGTGGGGTATCATACCCTAAACTTGTATTCATAACAAGTCAATGACACACGAATTCACCAATGCACAAAAATTGATAAAACATATCAATGAAAATCATGAAAATTGGTGAAGCACAAATTCCAGAAATCAACACACGAAATCTAGAAATCACTATAATTTGGAGCAACGACGTCGTACAACATAACGTCCGATGATCCAGAGACATAATAAATAGGAACAACGACGTCGTACAGCGTAACGTCCGATGAACCGAAGCACAGTAAAAAGGAACAACGATGTCGTACAGCGTAACATCCGATGAACCAACACATAGGAAAATGGAACAACGACGTCGTACAACGTAACGTCCGATGATCCAACACACGATAAAAAGGGAACAACGATGTCGTACAGCGTAACATCCGATGAACCAACACGTAGTAAAATGGAACAACGACGTCGTACAGCGTAACATCCGATGAACCAAATCATGATAAAACGGAACAACGACGTCGTACAGCGTAACGTCCGATGAACCGAATCAAAGAGACATCGCTCAATCGCTAGTCTAAATCACAAAAATGATCGTCATGATCATCAAGAAGTGTCAATCACACTAAGCTAGTAAATATATGAGTTTAGCTTCATGTCTCATAACCACTAGCTTAACTTAAATGTTTACGAACAAACTGTAGATCTTCACTAGGAAATTGTCACAAAAGGTTAAGTCGAACAAGTCCAAGAATTAACCAATGAAGTAAACGCAAGCGTTTCATACCACCTGTTTTGCTAAGCCGTTTAATTAGATTTCTCATCCGAGTGAATTAAAGGCTTGTATATACTAATAGATTGGAAAACGGTTTAGGAAAAAAGCTTTGTAATAAAATAAAGTTGAAATCATTTTGATGAAAGAGTTTTGATATTTACTACCAATATTGAAACCTTTATATTTTTAAAGTGACAAGTCACAAAATTGATTGTAGAACAATCGGTCATAAAAATTCACACTCGAAGATGTGAATAAAATCCAAGGAAATCAGTTCCAAATCCATCAAGTAGAAATACCCATGCGACCTAACATGGCCGAGCTAAAGTGAAGATGGAACGACCTACAGGCAAGCGACCTAAAGTAAAATAGGTCGAACGGCCTAAGGATAGCATGTCGAGCGACCTAGGTGAGCGACCTATCTTGGTGCGACCTAGCGGGAAACGACCTAGGCAAGCGAGCTAACAGAAAATAGGTCGAGCGACCTAAAAAAGTGAAGCCGAGCGACCTAGGAAGCTATCGGCAAAAAGGGGTAGCATACGACCTAAACGGTGCGGCTTAAGGAGCTGCGCGACTTAACAGAGTCGAGCTAAGGAATGCAAGTAGGTCAAGCGACTTAACAAGGCCGACCGAAAGTATGGCGCGACCTAAGGCTTAACGACCTAAGTGTTGAGCGAGCTAACGTCTGAAACAAGGCCGAGCGACTTACAAAGATGTAAGGTCTAACGACCTAAAGAAAATAAGGCCTAGCGACCTAATGGTATTGGGGTCATGCGACCTAAAGGATTGAGGTCATGCGACCTACGACCTAGTGGTGCAAACGACCTAAAGGTATGTGAGCTAGGAGATGGTGCAACCTAGGGCGTAACGACCTAACTGGTCTCGAGATGCTTCAATGGTCGAGCGACCCAAGGACGATCAAGGCAGAATGACCTAAGCAACTAAATGTGGCCGAGCGACCTAAAGAAGACAGGTCAAACGACCTAAAGCCCAGCGACCTATGACCTAGCGACCTAATCCCAAACGACCTAAGAGCGAACGAAAATATGCAGGCTGAGTCTTCGAGGCAGTGCGACCTAGGCCCAGAAAATTGCTGAAACACACTAAAAATTGGGATTTTCACCAATTCAATCCAAACCAAATGCAAATGTACATGCTAAAGTGATAGGAATTCATTCCCAACAGTCCAAGATAGTTATAGGCAAGAATGTGAGATAAAAATCTCACCTTTTCCCGAAATTAGTGATGGAGAAGCTTAAAAGCAATGGAAGAAGCTTGAATCCAATGTCTTCACTTTGAATTTGGAGTTGAATGATGGATTAGCAAGAGAACTTGAGCTTGGAGTTTTAATTTCCCTTTCCCTCCTCCATTTTTGATTAAGCTTCAAAGTTTAAGCAAATAGAAATAAAGTATGAAGAGAAGGAGGGGGTTGGGCTGAGTTAGTAAGTGGTTCAGCCCAAAACAAAGTCTTAAGCTAAAAAGTGGCGAAAATTCCACTATCTCCAAACATATTAAA
Organism: Allium fistulosum; assembly: GCA_030737815.1. NCBI lineage: Eukaryota > Viridiplantae > Streptophyta > Magnoliopsida > Asparagales > Amaryllidaceae > Allium > Allium fistulosum. Next base: position 820,861,112 of record CM060908.1, on the reverse strand, counting down.
GTTTATACTTAAAAAGATCGCAAACGTCATTTTGAACTCAATGAGGGTGGTCTCGAGTCCTAATTTGACCGTATGCAAAAAGTAGCTTTTCGGACTAAGATCTGACTTACGATTAAATATTTAAATAAAATATTTAAATAAAAAATCGATAAATATGCGGGTTGTTACAATCATCTAAGGAAATCAAACTACATTCATACCCAAAGATCAGTTATAGGTAACATCCTGTTAACTCATGAACTCTTGAAGGGATATGGCAGGACAAATATTTCTCCAAGATGCATGCTCAAACTGGATATTCAGGAAGCCTTTGACTAGAATACAATATGTATTGCCAACTATCATCTCGGTAAATCTAGTTACATTCATACCCAAAGATAAATTATTGATAACATCCTGTTAGCTCATGAACTCTTGAAGGGATATGGTAGGGCAAATATTTCTCCAAGATGTATGCTTAGTCTGGATATTCAAAAAGCCTTTGACTCCACTTCTTGACACTTTATATTTGCAATTATGTTGAGAATGAACTTTCCTAGGCCTTTTCTTGCCTAGATAAATGTCTGCATCTCTTCTCCCTAGTACTCTTTTATAAGGAATGACGAATATCATGGTTTCTTTAAAAGGTCGCAGGGTATTAGGCAGGGGGACCCCATTTTAGCCTACCTCTTTATAATCGTCAAGGAACTCCTGAGTTCTCTTTTTCTACAGCAGGTAGAAATGAAGAAACTACAATTACATCCTGGTTGTAAAGATCCCCTTATTACACATCTCCTCTTTGTAGATGATCTTCTTATTTTAACCAAGCCAAAAACTGAGAATATTCTGACCATTCTCAACATTGTTAAAACCTTCCATGCAATTATTGGTCTCAAGATTAACCTGAGATGATCACATATCCTTTAGCTGGCCCAACCCTCTCTCGAAAGCAAGATATTATTGCTTCAGCAGGCCTATAGGAAATGGCTCCAAATGCACACTACCTTGGCCTCCCTCAGATCACTTCCAAACTATCTAAGCAAAAATGTATAACCATGTATGAAAAGATTATTAAAAGCTCATGACATGGCCTAATAGCAAACTAACTCAGGGGAGCAAACTCGTTATAGTGCAATCCACAACCACTGCCATGTCATCATACTAGTCCAGGCATTATATCTTGCCTTCCAAGCTCATCTCAATAATTTCTGGTGCAATTAATAAATTTCTCTGGCATGGAGATTCATTCTCAAATAAAATGATTCTGATAGCGTTAAGAAAAATATCTCTCAGTAAAACTTTTGATGGCCTAGATGTAACTTACCTTAAAATATGGAATAAGGAAGCGATGTCCACACACTTCAACAAATTGCTATCCAGACCTGAAAAACCTTGGGTTCAGTGGATGACAAATAACAGGATTGGAAAGAAGAACTTTTGGAGCATGAGTGTGCCAATTTCTGCTAGTTGGAGCAGAAGATCATTACTCTACATAAGAAATACCTTCCTGCCTTTCATATAGTGCAATCCAAAATGAATCCAAATCTTCTCTCTTGGCACTCTCTTTGGGAAAAACCTGGTCTAATCCAGGTAGGTTGATTGATTATAATCTTACTCTTCGGGCAGGTATTCCTCTTAGTACTGAAGCGGAGGACTATATAGAAGATAACTCTATCATACTCCCCTATAGCAGTTCACACCAGGTTAGGCAACTCTGGAGCATACTTGCATCTACCCCTCTCCCCAACTCAAACTCTCATGTGTGGTGGATAACAAGTTGCGCTCGATTGTAGTTGTATACAATGCTCCACTCCCAAATGAGTTTACGCGCATCTTCCCTGGGTTTCATGCATTTGGACAATGGCCAGCCAAGCTAAAGAAAATCTTATGCTTTGGAAAGTAATGGCTAATACATTACAAACAAGGACTAAGTGTTATCTCACCTTTTGGCAAGGCCGTGACACCAAGGACTTGACTAGAGGCTGAAGACAATCCGCCCCGGAGATCGGTTATCTACAGGTCCACGATGGATTCAGGAAAAATTGGTCCGAGTCTAGATCGAGCTACAATTAGCACGGTATGACAAGCAAAGCTATGGAAGGCAACATTCAAAATTTCAGGATGATCGAGGTTCATATGCCCAAGTTATGGATCGATCAAGATCCATGTGGAACACATCAATTTAATATCCATCAACCTACATCCATCATTTCGTATCCATCCAAATCGATACGAAATGAGCACAAGTCCATCACTCAACATCCATCCAGTTCATATCCATCAAGCAATAGCGCCTCCTGGATCGATCATAGTTCATTTGCTCAACAACTACCCATTTCGTATCGATCCCACTTCTGCATATTTCGTATCGATCAGCCAATCAATCGATACGAAGCAAGGGGCCAAGCATCGACACGAAACCACAAACAAACATCGATATGAAGAGCGTGGCCTCGGATAGATACGAAGGAACATGTCAATTCGAAAGGAACGGTCTCTAAGCATGAAATGTGGATCTCCAGCGCCACGTCATCAACACGCAATTGATCGATACGCATTGTGTCGATATGAAGTCCATCGATACGAACGTATCAATACGAAGCCTTCAGCCTTCCTAGGAAACCCAACCTTGGATTGATCATATCTCTCAAATTACAAGTCCAAATGCTATGAAATTTTCACAGGAGCTTGCATATCAACTCAAGAGCTCCCCTGATCGATCGCAGCTCAATTGGACCCAATCTTCATCGATACGAAGACAACATGGATCGATCAGGGATCGATCCCAAACAACCCCAGATCAATCTGGTGGGCCCACCTACACATGAGAAAGGGTATTCCGAGGTTTGGAGCAGATATTTCCAGATCTACTCCTATAAATAGCACCCCTATTCCAACTAAAAGAGGACTTTTGGAACTTTTATGCTGCTACTCTGCCGAAAGTCCATTGTAACCTGAGTGCTAGTTATTGTACCATTGTAATTCAGTCTATAATTAGTAATAAAATAGCAAATCTTTCAAAGTGGACGTAGGCTACAACGTCAAACCACTATAAATTCTTGTTTTCTTTTACTATTGCTTACTTTTCTTGGTATGATTGTTAGTTTAACCTCATTTTCCATTTTATTTCTTCATTCTGATCTCTTCAATTACATCCGACGAGTGTTGTGCCCATTTTTGATACAAACACTAAGCTATCGGCCAAAGGTATAATATCAAAAGAAACATGTGTTCTTTGTCCTAGGGAAGCGAAAAGCAATACCCATCTCTTCTTTGAATGTAGTTATGTCTTCCAGATATGGGTGAGAATCCTTGCTAATGGAAAATTTCATTCTCCCTCAAGAAATGGTAAGCTCGAATGGTTCAACATATTCAAAACGACAAGATGGAAAACCCCAAACACTTGAACTCTCCTCATAATTTTAAAACGGTTTATCAGAGTGATTTGGGCTGAAAGAAATGATAAGATTTTCAATCTCAATGCAGCCTCCTCAGCTATTGTTTTTAGGAAGATTCATGCACTAGTGCTAAGGGACTTGAAAAGTGAAGCTAAACGCAAGGACATGAATTCTGGGCCTGTTCATATTAGTTAGGGTTTTATTTTGTATGTTTTCATGTAAATACCTTTTGGGCTTTGTGTTGTTTAATTATAGCAATAGATGGGCTAGGCTCCCTTAGTCCATTACCACTCAAAAAAAGAGCGTATACTTATGCAATAATTTAGGAGGATGAGCTACTTTTGCAATATGTTTTAATTCTTTGGATTGAGAATCGATTTGTAGTTTTTTTTCGACTTCAATAACAAATTTCATATGATGTATAAGACACATCAATGTAATCGAATGTCATAAGCATATTATATTGTCTAATTAAATAAATGTTATGATGTAAATCTAAATTAATGTAATACATTGAATTTTAAATTCATAAAATATTACATTTTAAACTCTACACAAAAATTTTAAATTATATTTCTATTTTAATTTTCGGTAACTTATATTTGAAATTTAAATATGAGCGTAATTATATTTCTCTATAAAAACTATAAATATTTGCGTATTTTGATTGAAACTAAAAACATATTTATTTTTGAAAACTTCTTTTGAAAAGGAACGACGGTATATTTTAAATTTTAAATATTTTATCTTACGACATTTCTCTCAATCAAGTATGTTGTTAGTGATGGATGACGGTTTAATTGATCAACGAATGATAAAAACATAGTGCAGTGCAGCGCCCCCACACAGTGAGTTCAAAACTCAACTTAATGAAGGAACATTACATCCACTCTTCTGATCGTTCCATGACTGAACGGGACATAGGGGATTAAAACAGCAGATGCTGAATTGCAATCAAGGAATGGGCAAGGAACTACTACTTAAACGGTGCTCCCAGAGGCTGGAGAACCAAGCTAATACGCCAAGAACTAGAGTTGGATAATATATCATGCTTCCAAGGTGGATTGCAACTTCCCCCAATTGACCAGATTTCAAATGCCTGAATTGACAACTATGGTACGATGTCTAATGTGACAACTGCCCTACACCGTCTCCTCTGCCAACTGAAAGCAAAGCTAGTCACCACTGAACCATCTTCAAATGCCCGCATCTTGATCATGCCGTATCCATATGACTAGAAGCATGGCATACAATCTAAGGAGGACTTCCTTACTGCCCTATATGGGTCTCATGCCTGGATGAAAGTTTTGGACAATCACCAATCTATGAGCCCATCTTAACCAACTTGCCATCCAATCAGTGTTACCAACCACTCAAACGTTGGACAATCATGCATACATCATTCGCCAGTATTACAAGACCCCGTAGTCATAAAATGGACCTGATAATGATGATTGGAGTATCTTTCCCAGTTGAGACCTATTCATTGAAACCATCCTACATGCAAAATTTCCAGTGAAAATTCAACATGCTAACCATGTCAGTGTACTATGGAATTACAACCCCCGACACTACCTCATGAACTGAGAATGGCGCATGGATTCCACCAAGAGTGATGAATGCCATCAAATGCAGATGTCTTCCCCCATTCCTCAAAGAAGACTGTCCATCGTGGTTAGACATACCAGTTCTACTTCTCATATTGCTGAAGGGAATAAAGAAGCTGGCAACCAACGAATTGATCAAAATCCACAGCCAGTTGTTGCCAATACTCATAAATGAATTCATCACAAGAGCTTATTTCCAGACTTTGATAAGAGAACTGGTGGATAGCTGCCAACAACTACACCAACATATCCAGGCCAATATTGAGTTGATGAACCAGATGAAGGATCAACATGGCGAGATAAGGAGGGAACCTACTCCATACTCTAAATTGGTAAACTCCTCTTCTTTAGATAGCTACCGTGGACGCCAACGCCATAAGGCTACTTCGAAAAGGAAAGTTTCGACAATATGTGCAAGCCCCATAAAGCGATGGGCAGGGAACATCCGACCCCTATCAATCAAGAACTTTGATTAAATTGAACCACCTGCATTAGACTTCCAACTGAGAAGCGTTGGACCGAAGTGGAATAGCAAGCATAGGACCCTGCTTCACTTATCAATGAGATTTACTCCGATCTTCTTGAATTATTTCTATTTTAATTTCATTTATGTTGCGAAATATGACCAACTTGGATTAAACTACTTGCAAATGGTGCATGTAACTAAGTACTCAAGATTGGGTGCCAAGCAACCTCCACGGACTATGATCAGGTCATTGAGGTATCATCGTGACGAGCATGGTTCAACCACTCATCAGCTACTATATGCCCCTGACTAGGGGGCAAGGTATCAAAGCGGAAGAGACCGATAAGGTCAAGACTCCAGTACAAACTAGATGCTACCGACCATCCACTCATCCGCCTATGCAATTTAATTAGAGATCTAAGAAAGACTTGAAGTGATATGTACCGACAATGCACTCCCCGTCTCGTACTTGAAGCTCGTTAAAATACTTATGCTTCTTTCGATGCCCAGTAAGATTGAAACCATACTAGGGGTGGACGTGACATGACCGTCCATGCATCAAATCCTACATTAGATACTTGGGGTTGTTTGAGAACACAAGTCTAAAGGGGATATGATTTGACCATTCACTCTCCAGCTCGCGCCTGTGATTCGGCAAAACAATCATGCCTTAAAACAACTTCGTCAAGGCCGAAGCCCCAATTTATAATCATCATGGACTGACTGCCAGCTCGCTAATCATTAGGAGTTATCATTTCAACTCTCTTCCCCGACCTAACCGAAAGAGCGCGAAGTATCAAGTGGACGCGACTTGACTGTTCACTCTCCGATTCTTTCCCCTAACACTGGGGGTAAAGACATGACTCTAAGTGGATGTGGTTCGACCATCCACTCTTTCGCCCAAACTCAAAGTTCTCCAGAGCATTACTCTTACTCCTTAAGCTTGGCAGAAGCAAAATCTAAATCAAAGACGACACAGCACGATCGTCCATGTGTCGGCTCCTATCCCGGATGCAAGAGGCAGTTTGATAGCCCAAGCTTAAATTGGACGTGATTCGACCGTCCAGCTCGAGGAGGATGGATCCGTCCATCCACGAACTCGCTTTCCTACTCAAGGAGGATGGATGCGTCCATCCTCGACCTCAAGTTCCAGCTTCAGGAGGATGTGATCCGTCCATCCACAACCTTAACTAACTCTTATCCCAAAAGTGTGGGTAGGAGCATCTTTCCTAAACAAATCTGATCGACCGTCTGTTAAATAACTCCAGATTCCCGAAGTGCGAACTGAAGTATAAACATTAACGGGTGTGATCGACCACCCATCGACCAACTCTGGTCCCGAGAGCACGGATTGGAGTATAAACACCAAATGGGTGTGACTGACCACCCATCAACTAACTCTGGTCCCGAGAGCACGGACTGGAGTATAAACACCAAATGGGTGTGATTGAACACCCATAAACTAACTCTAGTCCCGAGAGCGTGGGCTGGAGTATAAATACCAAATGGGTGCGACTGATCACACATCAACCAACTCCAGTCCTCAAAGCATGGATTGGAATATAAATACCAAAAGGGATGCGATTCGACTGTCCATCAATCAGCTCTGATTCGTTAGTAAGTTCTGTGGTATAAAAAGTGGATGTGATTCGACCGTCCGCTTTCCAACTCTTCCCTTGATTTGGGGGCACATTTATCACACAAAATCGGATGCGATCCGACCATCCAGCACTAAGCGGGCACGACACGACCGTCCGTGTATCAACTCTTGTCCTCGGCATGGGACCCATAACATAAATTTATAGGGATGCACTCCAACCCTACAAGACAAAATTTCTTCCTTGATTCGACAAGGGGGCGTAGATTCGCAAAATGGGCCTAGCTGGACGTCCTGTTCTGAATGGATGTGACTACTCATCCAACTGCAAATGAACGTGACATGACCATTCATTCGCTAACTCTCGCCTATGATCTTACAGGTTGTGCGTGCAACATGGACGGATGTGACCCAACCACCCGCCAATTAATTCCTTCCTACAATTCAGTGGGAGAAACATCAAATTAAAGTTGTTGTAATGTGACCGACCACACTTCAACTTTTTCCCTTGACTGGGGGCAGAGGAATTAACCGAGGAAAATGCGGTCTGACCATTTTCTACAAAAACTCTTAGTCCCTAGGGTGTGGACAGGGGTATAAACATCAAATAGGTATGATTAATGGCCCTTCAACTGACTCTGATCCTCCGAGTGCGGCTACGAGCATTGACAAACGAATGAATGTGATTCGACCATTCATTCACCAACTCTGACCTAAACTCAATAAGAGCAGTATAAACTCACTACAGATGCAATTAAACTGTCCACAAACTGACTCTGCTACCCCAAGACTGGGGGCAGAAGTACAAATCATTGAAAGTAGAGAAAGGTGACTCACTACATCTCCAACTTAGCGTCCTTTACAACTTAAGGCAACGACTACAAGGAGGCCTTAATGCCAACCAATCAGAATGACGTCCGAAGTTATGGGCGACCAATTATTCGTACCGCCGGATCAACGGGCAATATTGATCTAGACCTTTCATACCATACCTTTGATCGACACACAATGTGATTCGATCTTATTATATTGTGCCGCTGAATCGTTACAATCAATATCGATCCTCATCAACTACAAATCAATGCGACCCGAATGTCCATCGAATACCTTTGACCACCAGAGCATGGATAGAAGAATAAACCACGAATGAGTGTGACTTGACCATTCGTCCTCCGTCACCTTTCTTCAATCCGTCAGGAAGAGCATGAGACCGGATGGGCATGACCTGACTGCATTTGAGCTGACTTTTTCCCTGGATCTGACGGAAGAACGTAAATCGAAATGGGCGTGGTGATCGCCCAACTCCAAAAGAATGCAATACGACCATTCATTCTTTGACTCTTACCATGATCCGACTGAAAGAGAAATTCAAAACAAGTGCAACCTAAACGTCTGCACATCGATTCTTGCCCTGGATTCGACAAGGGAAGCATCAATCCTGCATTGGGTCTGATTGGACAATTCACTCTTCAGTTTATGCCTAGAGTATGGCGACATAAGCAGTGAAGTGAATGTCATTAACCGTCCAAAACTTAGCTCATGTTCGAATGTCGGCGAAGCAACGATGTATTCCGCTTAGAGGAAAGAACTAGAACATAATGCAGGATAGGCACGACTTAGCCTTCCATCGGTTAACTCGATCCCATGGTTCAACGGGATAGAATACGAAATTGAAGCGGACATTATCTACCTTGCCGCTTATCGAGATATTCCCCAAACTTAGGGGCACGCGCAAAGAAATAAGATGAATGTAATTTAATCGATCATCAAACAACTCTGGCTCTTACAGCTTGGACTACAGTATAAACACAGCAGGAGCTAGGCTCGACCATTCGCACAATACATCCATCAACCCAAGACTGGGAGCACGAGTGTGATCATCCAAGAGCTGGATACAACTACTCGATCCTATGACTCATGCCTAGTATTTGTAACAACTTGAGGTTACGACCGAAAAATGCTTGGAGATAGAATTATCGGATCGATGCCCGGACTTATGGGCAGCTGATCATCATTCTGACCCTTACAACGAGCAATAGATCGCGAGTACATTGAATGGAAAGCTCATCACTTGGAAACACAAGTAGATTTAAACTCATAGTTGGAGCCAGCTATGCAGCAGCACGCGATACAAGGTTAAACTCTACCAAGCCTTTGATTCAACGCGCCTATAAGGCTGAACATTAACCATTGCAAATAAGCACAAGAAGCGCCTACTACCCATCACGAGTATTGAAGATCAAATCACAACTCAACACAATGATGATGAAAGATTTAACTGTTTTACTCCAGATAAATCTTGATGTGTTCTCTTGGACTCGATCTCATATATATATATATATACGAGTAGATTGGCACGTGCGATGCACGTGCGCAGAAGGAGCTGGTGTTAAGAAACAATGTCTATGAGAGTTGTTGAATGCGACAAAATGACTGTGACGTACATGTATTGTTGAATATTTTGGATATTGACATGCAGAATGAATCTACAGCAAATGGACGTGGACGCAGAAAATTTGTATCGAAAATGGGAAGAAGCGTTAGATCAGACTGACATTGGGTGGGTAGGAAGAAATGTAATATACATATGGTCTTAATTTATGTGGTGACAAACTATCCGGAGCAAGGGAGTTCAAGAATTCCGACCGATATAGATTATGTGTATCATCTTCGACTTTGACAAACGAATAGTTGATACATTCGCTACCTGGAAATAGATCTATAACTTTATTATCAATCTCATCCACTATATCAATTTTAGAGGCTAATATTGCATTGTCCATTATATAATTACTGTTACCTAATTTTTCATTTAGTTCAGTGAAGACTTCATTAATCAAAGCATAAATTGAACCTGTATTGCTCCAAGGTTCAAAGATATCATCTGGAAACTTTATAATATCGTCTTGTACATAGACTTCATCTTCATTTCGAATACAAAAAAGAAATTGTGCATATGATTGATCATCTTTTGCAAGTATATTTTTTGTTAAATGAATCACATGAACATTTTTCCATAAATATGATTGACCTACACTTCGCACATGGGTACATAGAACTTTATTAATGATTTAATATATAGTGATTTCATGGTATCTCTAATATTTACAGTGTCATCCTATGTGATTCTCATTTGTGTTAAGATGCTTTTGACTTCTAACTTGGTGCATCATTTAGTCTTGAATATTTCATCCATGTTACTTTGTATGTACATTAGCATACTTTATATTATTACTTAAATGTGAAAATCTTGTTAATAAAATAACAACATACCGGAATAATTATTTTCACGTCTTACTCAAGTATTAAAATTTTTGAAGTAGTGGCATAGTTATAAAATTTCAAAGTAATGTTTAAGTTAGAAGTATTTACTAAATTGAACATTTTATGATTTCATGAAATGTACATCCACCCATACTTAGCTTTATCAAAAAACAACTATATTCAATAGTTGGTTGAAGATGTTAAAAGTACAGGTAAAAGAGAAGTTATATAAATAAAAGCAAACTTCATTTGTTTACTGTCGAAACAGAAGAAGTACAGAAGTCACTATAAGTATAATCCTTAAAAGTAAAATGGACCGAAGGGTAAAAAACATTTCACTAAAAATAATCAAAAAACAAATGGGTAGAAGAAAACGACACTTCATCAATCTTGGTTTCTCTGTCGCTTTCTCAAAATTTAGTTGCACTTGAGGCTTGGTAAAGAGTTTGATCAACATCCTGTGATAAGCAATAAAACTTTGGGTTAGTATGATATTAGTAATTAAGTCGATATCTTTAAAAAAAATTATCGATATGTTAAAGAGTAAAGTTTATTGAATAATAACTATTTGCTTGCTCGGTCCAGTGTAACACACAAATTGTTGAACATACAATATTAATATTAGTTTGGCCTGATAACAACAGAAAGGACACAACTGAAACCAAAATTGTTAACCTCTTTTTGGAAGAAAATAAAAGAACACCAAGACATTGGACTTATAATTTCAATCGGTCATTAGCTTAGCTTAAGTGGCAAGTGGTATGATAGGCTGAGGTCCTAGAGGTACCAATACATCAAAAATGAGTATGTTACTGATTAAACAGATCAAAAATGTAGTTTAATCGGATAATGTGTGACATTTTTGAATGGAAAAGTGCGTTCATCTTTTGGTGCATATAAATTTAAACTATTGCTACTGATAATGAGTGATTTGCCTCAATAACATCTATAATTTAATGACAAAGTATAATTTCACTATTCGACTACACACAGTAACATCAAGAAACACTTTTTACTTCTGCCAATTCAGTTGATGTAAAAGTATGACAGTTTTAACTCATTCAAATACTTACATTTGACTATCTTGGACAACCTAACCACTGATTATGAATTGTAATGGTGTAAACGAATTCCGAAACATAACAAAACAATTCGGTAGTGTAAATCAGTCCGTAAAATCTTTTACGAATCCAAACATCCATCATAGGATGTAAATAAAATCCAAAATGTAACATACACCATAACCATGAACTATGTTTGAACTTGCAAGGCTATATGTACCTTGTATTTTTATTTAGCTATAGTCAGTTGTACCTTCATAATTGACTGACTGATCAGTTTGCATTTTTAGCATCCACCAGCTCTACTGTCTAATTTGCAGAGTATTAAATTTTGGCAACTGAAGAAAACTACAGCTGACACAAAAGCAACCTATGTTTCTTCTTTTTTTAACTAATAATTTTTCCTAAAAATGGTATAAAATGTTAAGTTACATTAACGAAAAATATTCCTCAAATGTGTGATACGATACCTTTGTAAAACAGAATAAAATTCGGAATAATTGAATAAAGAATATTCTCAAACCATAAAAGTTAAAATAAGAAGGGTTACAAAATTAATTAATAAATCAATCGGTTAGAAAAGATCAAAATTTGAAATTAAAGAATGAATGCAGAAATTTAAAAAAATTGAATTCCAAAAATAACAGTTTGAAGTAACCCAGTTACAAACCCTCTACAAATAATTATGAATATTTTCTAACAATGGAATTAAAATAAGGATAAAAAAATTAGAAGAACTACTTTAGGAGATGGAAAATTTGAAAAGTACAAAATTAATAAGAAACCTGTACCTTCTATTCTGTTTAAATATAGTTATTTCATAATGGATAGGCAGAACCTAAGAACAGAAATAAACCCAATCTTCTGAATTCCGAACTGAAAGCAAACTCAGTATGCAATATTGAATGAAAAGTCACATTTTCATATTTTAAATATGATACTAAAGAAGAAAACCATAATTAAAAATATTAGATGTTGACATGCAATTTTGAAAAGGTTGAGAGGTTAATAGCTACATACCATCGAACAACGAATTGGATGCTTGTTGATTGGCTAATAAATGTACATATAAAGGCTCCTTATGGAATGTCTGTGCTACTGCATCGCACATTTAAGTCAAATATTGTCCTTAACTACTTCAGTGAGAAAGAATTCATGAAAGAATACTTACTTGATATACTGTAGTTGAAGTTTGCAAGTCTGGTTGGTGCAAAGGAAAAAAAACATCAATCATGAAATATCTATCTCTCACATATAAATCATCCATCCAATACTCAGTTGAAAGTGTATTAATAAAGTAAAAAAATATTAACAAACATAGAATACAAATCTACTATTGTTGCTTCATCAAAGTATATATGAACACTTTTGAATCCTTTGCAGAAGGACATAGTACTGTGCTTATAATTACATGATGGAGTAGGGAAGTGATGCGAAAAGTTCTATGTGATTTATCTCTTTGTGAACAAAGAGGCGTTTAACATGATAAGGAGAAAGTTATTTACACGGTAATTCAGGAAAACAACCTTATGATCAATAATAGTGAATAAGTTGTACTACAATGAACTAAAAAGGTTAATTATCATATTAATCAACAAACCCGCTGGAGAAAATGAAACGCATGTGAAAAAGGGATAGTCGGCAATGGCTTGCATTATAACCTACTGAACAACAGCAATGAATCATTCAAAGAATAATATATAATGTTCCAATACCTCGCAAATTTAAAATCATATACAATATAATATCAATTTAGTTGTACAAAGGTATAACACTAAAGCAACGTTCAGAGAATCAAATTCAAAAATCCTAGAACCCAAAATTTATAAATATCTAATGAAGGAGAATAGTTGCAGGACATACATAACCAATATATATATATCTCCTAATCGATATTTTCTTTGCATCTGATAATATTTATAAATATCAATAAAACAAAGCAAACGTTTTACCTTGAATGGTGACTGAATCATCTTCCAATCTGATAATTCCTTGTCTTCCAATCCGACAGTTCCTCCAATCTATTTATCAGCTCTAACCAGTTTGTTCCCTAGCATCTCCCACATTCAATCTGCTACGGAGCAAATGAACCGTACTTCAAAAAAAATAAAAAATAGAAACCTAAAGTATTAATTTCAGGTTAATATTAAATCTGCTACACAACAAATTGATCTGTAGTCAAATAGAATAAATTCAGATCAGTAGATACCTTCCAAACATAGCCGAAGATGCTCTCTTTGTCGAACCCTTTGAATGATTTGGCTGTCATGTAATTGTTGTTCAAATTGGACACCCCATATCATCGCTTCGCCTCCCAATCTCCGCCTGCACCACTTCCGAGTCAGGTCCTGGTCAGGTGCGGCAAAGCCGGCTTTGGGGAGCTTAGATCCAGCGTGCATAGCCACTGCCTCCATTTGTTAGCCACTGCCTCCATTTGTTAGTTAAGGACGGTTTGTAATCTGTTGATAAAATAGGAAATAGTAAATGTTCGAAAAAGAGCAGTAAACAATTCCAAAGTTAGGAAATTTTCAGTGTAGAAATAGGAAGAAGAAAGAAAGCAGTAGGTAGATCTGTAAAATTAAAGTTTGGAAGACAAATACATGAACAAAAAGCGGTCAAATTCGAGTATAAATTTCCAAGTAGGTAAAAAAAATTGATTTCGATCATAGAAGAATGAAATGGAAAACCTAGCAACCAAATTATTGAAGAAAGTTGGAGACGCTAGGGACCTTACAGTTGAGAAGCGGCAGCATAGCTGAGTAGTAGAAGGTAGGAGAACGGAGTTTGATTATAAGACCTAAGATTTGGGGACGAAGATGGTTCTTTCAGTATTCAGTTATTTAGTATGCGGAAGAATGATGATTTGGAGTGGGGAGATAAAGGCGACTAGATGGGTAGTGCGGTTATTAGCGAACATGGAAGAGGGAGTTACGCCTATGCCCACTCATTACGTGCTACATTTTTTCTGCTTCGCAGTAAACCAAGGGCATTTTCGTCAGTCCGAAAAAGGCTTCACTTACTCAAGTATTCCCTTTATATATAAGATATATATATATGTGTGTGTGTGTGTGGGGACTCTCACTAGCCATTGAGAACCATGCATTAAATGTCGACCCGAGGCATGTCTCGGTGAATAAAAACGATGCGACGTGGATCCGAAGAGATCTGCTGCACTTAAAGAGGAGGCAAATCTACTCAAAACCAATGGGTTCCTCTATCCAAAATGAGTTCCAATCCTTTACTTATAAGAAAAACAAACGGAGAGTGGCGGACGTACGTCGACCACTCAGATTTGCACGAGGCATGACAAGGCATAGTTTTCCACTTCCAAGGATCAACCAACCGGTGCATTCGACCATCGGACATGAATTACTCACTTCCATGGACGCAAACTCCAGATATAATCAGATACTGAAACATGTCCTAGACCAGGAATACAACAGTTTCGATACTTACTTGGGCCTATAGTGCTATGTTGCAATGTCCAGGTTCAAACAAAAGAACACTGGTGCTACTTACCAAAGGACGGTTAACAGATCATTCAAAAATCAGATCGATGAAAGTATATGTGGTTAATATGCTTGTGAGATCACAACTATCAAACAACCACATCGATGACTTGGCAGAGATATTCAGTGCTCTCCAAAAAATGCAGGATGAAACTCGATCCTTTGAAATGCTCTTTCAGCATTGCATCAGAGAGATCCTTTGTTTTCATCATCAATTCTCGTGGAATTAAGGCTAATTTCAAGAAAATTCCAACAATTAGAGACATCCATGTACCGAGGACAACCAAGCAGGTATAGAGCCTAAGTCGGAAGATTACCGTCCTAAGCTGATTCAACTCTAGGGCCATCTACGAGTGTATTCTCTTCTTCAACCTGACTAAGAGAGGGAAGAGAACTTTTGAATGGACTAAAAACTACATTGATGCAACTCCAGCTCTGATAGATCGCTTTGAGAGACCTCCCATTTTACCCGAGTTGTTGGATCTTAAAGATTTATGCATCAATTAGGCCGTGTCAATGCGCGCCATAAGCATCGCAATGTTATGTAAGGAGGAACAGATCCAAAGACCAGTATATGATGTAAGCAAGCTATTGACAAGCTCACCCCGTTAACGTCTATACCGACCAGCCATTACGATAGGCCCTATAGCAACCTTAGATGTCCGAAAGGTTACTCAAATGGAATATTGAGTTAAGCCAATTTGATATCACTTATCTCCCTCAGAGAGCTATCCATGGTCAATCGTTAGCATACTTTGTATCTGAATTCATTAGATTAGACGATTATTCGAAGAGCGGTGGAGAACCATCCAACCGATGGAAAATGTACATTGATGGAACTTCCAATAATCGGTTTTCTAACGTTGAGGTTGCGTTAATAACTCCTGAGCAATGATCAATCTGCTATGTCCTGAAACTCAACTTCCCTACAGCAAATAACCAAGCTGTCACATGAGTTAACACTTGTAAATTTCGTATCCATCGATACGAAGCACACCTTACGTAAGTCCATCTCATATCGATAACCATCGATACGAAGTCTACCTTACTGCATCCCAGATCGATCCAGGAGAGGATCGATACGAAGAAATGGATCAAAACAACCATCGATCGTTGTTGCCACTCAGGTTTTACATCGATCCAGGAGAGGATCGATATGAAACTCAATTCTAAAGAAACCATTAGACGATGGCAAGGACCTCTTTTCACCAAGATCCATTTTTTAAAAAAAGGGGAGGGGAAAGAACTTGACAACGACCCGTGAACGTGCAAGCATGAACGGGAGTCAGGATAAAATACGTGCATGTATGCCATATTAACATTTGATTTTCAAAGTTAACAGGAATTGAATGCTTGCCTGGTGACAGCCAAAACACTAAACAACAAATTGCTAGCACTCGACCTTCAGTTACAACAAAAACTGCATGATCATTGGCAGTCTACAACTCAACATTTATACTACTAGAATTCTACCAAAGTTCACATCTCTTGATGAAAGGACAACAACTGTTTAGCAAATCGGATAGAACTTTTTCAGAATAAAGATTGCAGCTTTTCAAAGCACATCATGTTCATACAGGACATACTTTGGGGGGCAAATGTTATCCCACCCTTTGGCAAGGCCGTGACACCAAGGACTTGGACTAGAGGCTGAAGACAATCTACGCTGGAGATCGGTTATCTACAGGTCCATGATGGATATAGGCAACTTGGTCCGAGTCCGAATCGAGCTACAATTAGCATGGTATGACAAGCAAAGCTATGGAAGGCAACATTCCAAATTTCAGGTCGATCGGGGTTCGTATGCCCAAGTTATGGATCGATCAAGATCCATGTAGAACACATCAATTTCGTATCCATCAACCTACATCCATCATTTCGTATCCATCCAAATCAATACGAAATGAGCACAAGTCCATCACTCAGCATCCATCCAGTTCGTATCCATTAAGCAATAGCGCCTCCTGGATCGATGATAGTTCATTTGCTCAATGACTACCCATTTCGTATCGATCCCACTTCTGCATATTTCGTATCGACCAGCCAATCGATCAATACGAAGCAAGGGGCCAAGCATCGATACGAAACCACAGACAAACATCGATACGAAGAGCGTGGCCTCGGATGGATACGAAGGAATAGGTTAATTCAAAAGGAACCGTCTCTAAGCATGAAATGTGGATCTTCAACGCCACATCATCAACACGCAATTGATCGATACGCATTAGATCGATACGAACGTATCAATATGAAGCCTTTAGCCTTCCTGGAAAACCCAACCTTGGATCAATCATATCTCTCAAACTACAAGTCCAAATGCTATGAAATTTTCACAGGAGCTTGCATATCAACTCAAGAGCTCTCCTGATCGATCGCAGCTCAATTGGAGCCAATCTTGAACGATACGAAGACACGTGGATCGAACAGGGATCGATCCCAAACAACCCCAGATCAATCTGGTAGGCCCACTTACGCATGAGAAAGGGTATGCCGAGTTTTGGGGTAGATATTTCCAGATCTACTCCTATAAATGCACCCCTACGCCAACTACAAGAGGACTTTTGGAAATTTTATGCTGCTACTCTACCGAAACTCCATTGTAACCTAAGTGCTAGCTATTGTACCGTTGTAATTCAGTCTATAATCAGCAATAAAACAGCAAATCTTTCAAAGTGGATGTAGGCTACAACGCCGAACCACTATAAATTCTCGTCTTCTTTTACTATTGCTTACTTTTCTTTGTGTGATTGTTAAATTAGCCTCATTTTTCATTTTATTTCTTCATTCCGATCTCTTCAATTACATCCGACGAGTGTTGTGCCCATTTTTGATACAAATACTAATCTATTGGTCAAAGGTATAATATCGAAAGAAACATGTGTTCTTTGCCCTAGGGAAGCGAAAAGCAATACCCATCTCTTCTTTGAATGTAGTTATGTCTTCCAGATATGGGTGAGAATCCTTGCCAATGGAAAATTTCATTCTCCCTCAAGAAATGGTAAGCTCGAATGGTTCAACATATTCAAAACGACAAGATGGAAAACCCCAAACACTTGAACTCTCCTCATAATTTTAAAACGGTTTATCAGAGTGATTTGGGCTGAAAGAAATGACAAGATTTTCAATCTCAATGCAGCCTCCTCAGCTGTTGGTTTTAGGAAGATTCATGCACTGGTGCTAAGGGACTTGAAAAGTGAAGCTAAATGCAAGGACATGAATTATGGGCATGTTCATATTAGTTAGGGTTTTATTTTGTATGCAGTCATGTAAATACCTTTTGGGCTTTGTGTTGTTTAATTATAGCAATAGATGGGCTAGGCTCCCATAGTTCATTACCACTCAAAAAAGAGGGTATACTTATGCAATAATTTACGAGGAAGAGCTGCTTTTGCAATATGTTTTAATGCTTTGGATTAAGAATTGATTTGTAGTTTTTTTTTTCAACTTCGATAACAAATTTCATACGATGTTTAAAACACATCAATGCAATCGAATGTCATAAGCATATCATATTGTGTAATTAAGTAAATGTTATAATGTAAATCTAAATTAATGTAATACATTGAATTTTAAATCTAGAAAATATTACATTTTAAACCCTACACAAGAATTTTAAATTACACTTCTATTTTAATTTTTAGTAACTTATATTTGAAATTTAAATATGAATGTAATTATATTTCTCTATAAAAACTATAAATATTTATGTTTTTTGATTGAAACTAAAAACATATGTATTTTTGAAAATCTTCTTTTAAAAAGAAACGACTGTATATTTTGAAATTTAATACTTTATCTTATGAAAGTTCTCTCAATTAAGTACGTTGTTAGTGATGGACAACGATTTAATTGATGAACGAATGATAAAAAAAACCGAAAACCAGAGGATTTATCACTTTGGTGTTGTGCATATTTTGACTTTATAACCAATTGCATTGCCGCTAGACATGCAAAAACAAACAGAGGCGGATGCAAATGATTTCAACTGCTTATTCAAACAAAGTCAAATAACAAACTACCCAAACATGAAATTGTAAAATATTAGAAATACGTTGTCGGAGAGCATGAAGGGCACGAATGGAAATATAACATGTACGAACCTCGTTCGCTTTTTCAAGCTCTAGCATATTCCAGCTGGACATTGAGATGCACAAATTGATTGTGCACCCAAAGCCGGACCCAGTCCATACACAAATCTGAAGACACCATTTATTTATTTATTTTTGATGTAAACTTCAGCGGCGGTTTTTGGCGCAACGTGCCGACCAGTATTTTGTTATTTATTCATGTTGCGGTCAGTGGGCCTGATATACACAACTTCGTACGCCGGATAGCACACAAATTAAAATTATTATACCAAATATCATGTTCTTGTCACCGATTAATTTTCTTGTTTTGCCCAGTATCTCCGCAATTTATTACTTATTAGCGCTCCAATTTCGTGTCAGAACTTCTGCATACTTACTCCTCCATGCATGCATGTATGCATACACATTCAGAATAAAACAAAAAAATTGAAAGCACAATAAACGTTAATCGTTGGATTTGGTGGGGTTGAACTCATGAGTATTATCTATTGTTTACATCTCCTGCTACAATTATATTATTTATCTGTCTCGTGTGTGTGTCTATATATATATATATTAGTTATGGTTTTATTCCTTTCTATTCTCTGTATATCCCATAAGTTGCTCCTGTGGTATATTTTGTTTCTTAATTAATAAGATCTTGTTTGTTGATTCCTTGTATAACATGAGCTGGTTAGTTCGGTGTTTGGTAGGTGGTGGTATCAAATCTTATCATTTGGCTGGCGTCCACAATTGGCGAATTCAAAAACATTTCCTCCCAAAACCATGCTACCAATAGCCATAGGCTAATTTGATTACTGTAAATATTAATTTTCTTGATCAGACAACTAAACACTAAAACTCTGACTATAAATTGTAAAACTATATGATATACAGATAAATGACTGTGAAATTGAAGTGGTGCTATGACCTATGAAGTAGTACTATATGATATACAACATTATGACTATATACAACATTACTATAAAATCGAATGATATACACTATATGATATAAACTACATGATATACAGATATGAACTATGCCAGTAACTATGTCAGCATCATTCAACTTTTTTTTTTTTAACCAATGTATATATATAAAAAAAAAGAGAAAAAACGCCTTTCTCCGAGGGCTCACAGAATAATACAAAACAAGAAGGACAACGGCCTTCCAAAATGAACACCCCAAAAAACAGCAGAAAAGAAATACAACCAAAAGACAGTAGGAATAAACTACAGCTGTCCGAAACAAATCCACCCAAAGATAGAGTGGGAGAAGAGGCAGTCGATCCACCGACAGTCACAAACCCGCCTTAACCCATAGGAAAAGGCCAGACCACCAAGCCATACCAACCAAAAAAGCAAACTAAAAAACTCAAGTCCCGCAAAACCAGGGAATAGTCACTCCTGGATAGGCAGCAGGAGGCGTCGAAGAGAAAACGCCCAGATAGGAGCCACTGAAGAAGTCCTCAGGGGCAGGTGGTAAGTAGAGTAACAAAGATGCCACCATCGAAAATCCAGCTGAGTAAGAACAAGACAATCCTTAGATGCCGACCAACCAAAGTAAAGTCACCAAAGAATCAGCACATGTTTGAAGGTCGGGCCCCGATAGTAGACCACCATAGACCAAACAGGACCAAAGTAGGAGCCACATAAACTGAATCTGAAAAACTAACAAGAACATTAAACACCAACAAAAGGGGGGAGGGGAAGTGAGCGTCGGGTGAAGGTCAGCGCTCACTCACGGAGATCAACCAACTCCCAATCTAGCGGGAGGCAAAGCACACGAAATAGAGAGAAGACCAACAAGATTTTCCGAGCGGATGCTCATACGGCCCCTGAAAGGTCTACCGCGGAAGGCAAGGAATACATCATTTCGAACACACCGAATAATAGATGGAGGGTCCATACGAGCATTTTCGAAGATTGCCTTGTTCCGCGCGCACCACAGGTGCCAACAGAGAAGGCAGGGAATCAAGCGGAGAACAATAGAACGAAGAGACTTACCAGCATTCCCCGACCACCAAGAGTTACGGAGATCAGAAGGCGAGCTGGCAACCCGACGAATACCGAGTAGGTTCCCGAAGTAGTTCCAGCACGATCTGGCCGAGAAACCACCAAAGAACAAATGATTCAGGGATTCCGAGTCCCCATTGCCGCAGCACCTACACCGAGAAACCAAAGGGATGCCGATTTTTTGGAGGTTCTCGTCAAGTGGCAAACCATTATGGAGAATTCGCCACATCAAAATAGAGACCTTGGGTGGAATACGAGAATCCCAAATGAAAGAGAAGATCGGAAGAATGGGGTCTTGGATTCTAATCAAAGACCAAGCTTTCAGAATGGAAAAGGAGGCTCCATCCCATCCTGAAGATCCACCATGAGTGTCGGAAAATGGCTTTACCGACTGCATGTGCTTCCAGGTCTCACTAGCATAAGACGGAGACCCTGTGAAGTTAGAGCTCGCAAGTCTACGGTATTTCGCATGGAGGAATGAGGCCCATAAGGAGTTATTAGCTCCGAATCTGTGCCAAAGTTTACAGGCAAAAGCAGCACAGAGGTCCTTAGGATTGCGCAAACCCAAACCACCTTCATTTTTGGGTCGACACACCACGTCCCACGACACCCAATGGTGCCGATGGAAACTGTCCTTGTTGCCCCAAAAGAAAGATGAGGGCAAAGACCGATACGAACGAAAGAAAGAGGAAGTAGGGGTCATAGCTGCGAAAATATGAGTTCCCATCGAATCTAAGACGGATTTGATAAGAACAAGTCTACCAGCCTGAGAAATAAGAGAAGCATTCCAGCATAAAATCTTACTCCTTACTTTATCAGTCAAGGAGTCGAAAATAGCATTGAGCTTACGACCTCGATATAGGACAACACCCAAATAATGAAGAGGAAGTTTGCCTTCCTTGAACCCAGAGACTGATTCGATCCAAAGAGCACGAGCGGGAGGCAAATCTTTCGCATGGACGAAACAGCTTTTGGCAGGGTTAACAAGTTGGCCCGAGGACAGCTCATATTGATGTAGAAATCTGAGGAACCGCTGGACAGAGGAAACGCTGCCATTTGAGAAAATGACAATGTCATCAGCGAAGGACAAGGAAGAGATTAAAGGGCAACCCCTCGGAATCCCGAAGCGCTGAATCTGGTCGTAGATAGTCAAGGATTGGAGACCGCGAATGAAAGCCTCAGCCGCGATCACAAAAAGAGATGGCGAAAGAGGATCGCCCTGACGCAA
Organism: Allium fistulosum; assembly: GCA_030737815.1. Classification (NCBI taxonomy): domain Eukaryota; kingdom Viridiplantae; phylum Streptophyta; class Magnoliopsida; order Asparagales; family Amaryllidaceae; genus Allium; species Allium fistulosum. The sequence goes on along the minus strand of CM060908.1, from coordinate 820,838,918 downwards.
GCCCCTGCCTGCCTTAAAGTAACCAGTAGCCGAACCATTAATGAGCACAGAGAACCAGCAGTTGGAGATGAGCCTCCATACCATGTCAATAAGGGGTTCCGGGAAACCGAAGTTACGTAAGACCTTGATGATGAAAAACCAGGACATGCGATCGTAGGCCTTAGCCATGTCCAATTTGAAGACAACATTAGAACCCCTGACCTTTCGGTCGATCTGGGAGATAAGTTCCTGAGCGAGCAGAACGTTATCAGTAATCAAACGTCCCTTAACAAATCCCGCTTGAGAAGGAGAGATAATGCGCTCAAGGAAAGGAGCCAACCGAGTTGAGAGGATTTTAGAAATGACTTTATTCGAAAAGTTGCAAAGACTGATAGGACGGAAATCCACACACGATCTAGGGGTCTCGCATTTTGGAATGAGGATAAGGTTGGTGGAAGTCCAACCGGAAGGAAGGGAACCCCCAGAAAAGAAGGATTGGACGGCAAGACCAAAATCCTCTTGAATAATAGACCAAGCACGCCGGTAAAAAACCCCGTTGAAACCATCCGGACCGCTGGCGTTGTCTTTGCTTAAAGCGAAGACAGTAGCACGTATCTCCTCAGAGGAAGGGAGATCCGTGATAACGTCACTTTCCGGAGAAAGGATAACACGCGGAATGAAGGCCAGCAGAGCCGGGTCAGATACCGAGACCGAAGGAGCGCCTAGAAAAGATTGAAAATGGGACAGAATGGTCTCTTTGACATCTTCAGGAGTTGAGGCCATAGAAAGATCCTCTCGCGAAATCTCACGGATCGAGAGGAGGTTGTTCTTTTTACGAATAAAGGAATGAAAGAATTTAGAGTTGGTATCACCGACAACCACCCACTTGACCCTAGCCTTTTGACGAAGAAAGTCATTCTCGATACGAAGTTCCGAGGAGAAAATGGTTTGAGCTAGAGCCCAAGCCTCCTTGTTAGCCACGGTAGGATCCTCGTCTAGCAAGGATTCGGCTGAAATAAGAGACTCTTCGGCCAATCGAATGCGATCGAAAATATTCTTAAAGACCTGTAAGTTCCAATCCTTAAGGCAAGCTTTAAGACGCTTAAGCTTACGACCGAACACCTCACAGGGAGAAGCAATAACAGGAGCGTTCCAAGAAGTGGCGACCACTTGAAGAAAATAATGATGAGATATCCACATGCTTTGGAAGCGAAAGGAAGAAGGCCCCGTTAACGAGCGGGGAGAACAGCGAACTACCATGGGAGCATGGTCAGAGAATGACCTATGGAGATGCGCGATCGTAAAGGAGAAAGGGAGACGAAACCACTCCTCCGATCCGAAAACACGATCAAGTCGGGATAGGATATAGTTCGGTCCCTCTTGGTTGTTGGACCAGGTAAAAGCAGAGCCAACATAGGGAAGCTCAGTCAGACCAGAGATGACAATGAAGGAGTTAAAATCCACCATCGCTACACGGTTGATGGCGGCTCCTCCCCGTTTTTCCGCTTGGCAGGCGACGATATTAAAGTCGCCGCCTAACACAGAAGCAGAAAAGCCCAGCGAATCGAGCCCTAAAATGTCAGACCAGAGAACTAATCTCTCCAAACGATCACATTTGGCATAAACCGCCGAAAAAAGAAATTGAGAGGAAAACAAAGGGGACGAGCAAGCCAGAGAAAATAGCTGATGGGAATCAAAAGCTACCTGAACCGAAATTGATTTGGACCAGAGGATCCAAATTTTCCCCGAGACGTTGGCCGAGCCACCGCCAAACCCTAAGGATAAGACTGTGCTGGAAATACTCTCCGGACCCAGAAAGGGTTCGAGGAGAGCGACCAAGCCAACAGAGTGTTTTTTGACAATGCGTTTTAGTCTAGCCAAAGACGCATCATTGCCAATTCCACGGACATTCCAAAAAAGCAAATTCGCCATTAAAAGCGAGAACAGTACACTAAGACAAGAGTGCTCAGACGAGGTAAAGCGAGTACCGAGTAGATCGATCGATCTGCTCGGACGCCGCTATAGAGCGTGTGCGAATGGTGCGAGGGGTAGTCTGGACTCTACGCGACCGGCGCCGAGACGCCCTGGGAATAGAATCGGAAAGCTGAGGAGAAGCCACTGAAAACACTTCAAGACCCAAATCTAGCTCAGATTGCATCGAGGAACCAATCAACGGAGGCGAAAGCGAAGAGTTCCTAGCAATGCAGTCGAGACGCTCATTAAGGAGCGCGATCTCTGCCGAACTCATAAGGGGAATGGAAATGGAAAGAGAACAAGAAGAAGAAGGAAGGGAGCAATCAGCGGAGCAATAGGATGAAACGGGAGCCACCTGATCCGAACGATCCGATTGCTCCTGAGGAAACCGGTAAAACGAAGGAAGGCGAGTCAGACGCATACCAATCATCTGACGAAACCAATCAGATAAGGTAGAAGCAGATAAACTGAGGGAATCGAACTTGCAGGAGCAATGCAACACCGACACGGAGGACCCAACCAAAGAGGAGGAAAAAAAGAGAGGCGAAACGACGGATAAAGATGAGGAAGAAAAAACAGGGTCAGAGCAGGATCGTGTAAGGGCACTAACAAAATGCGGCACATATTGCTGTGGGAGTCTTACCATTGCCGAACTGTCACTAATAAAACAGCCCCGCGTAGCAGGTAAGAGTCGCAGGGCGGACCAATCAAAGGGGAATGGAGGGCATAAAGGTTGGCTCGTCCATACAAAATGCTGCTATAAGCAGTCCATACATGATCTACAACGTTATGATGATCATTATGCTGCTATAAGCAGTCCATACAAAATTTTAAACTGAAGTGGTGCTTTTGGCCTTTTACAGTATTAAAACATTACGATCATATTCAATAACTATGAACTATGAACTAGGTCAGCATATATACAACATTATGATGATCATATCATAATTCAAATATGAACTATATATAAAGTTTACTGAAACTGAAGTGGTGCTCTTGAAAAAATAATGAACTAACTCCACGTACAAATTCTATAACAAAGCAACAAACATTTCAATGACGTAATATATTAAACAAACAAGGAATAAAAATATGTTACAAATGCTAATATCACTTGAAAAGACTATATCATACTCCGACCTATCGGGAATGGATACATAGAATGAATACTAGTTACGGTCACAGTGATGTTCTTCTTTCTTCCTTGTGAAAACCATGGATTATGCCCCAAAAGCAAAGGCAACCCTCTGGGTCCCTTCTTAGTGATCGTATTTTATTATGTTTTCGAACATCTAAGACATTAAAAAAAGTTTTTTGCTTCAATAAAGTATCACTCATATTATTAAAAAAAAAAAAAATTCTACGGCACATTTAACATACATTCCATCCAGGAATAACCTCAAAAAGTGTGATTTATACTTAGGATCAAGTATACATGTAATAATCATACCTTATTCATATTACCAATGCTTATCTAGTATTCATCAAACTTTGTTTTCATACTTCTGGCCATTATTGAAAGATTAGGATCCATTTTTCAATCAATTCTTGCAATTCTTCTTGAATTCGACTCAATTAGGCCAAGCTAACATTTATAGTGATATATAAAGAACTACTAAATTTCAAAGTATCATCGTTAAAATACTTTCATAATTTAACAAATGTTTCAGCAATTTTTCCAATCTAACAAACCCAGAGACCACTTTTATCATTAAAATAGGCAACATAAATACCAAACTTTGAGAACTCGATTTCGGTCAATTTCGAAAATTTCAAAAATTTCGGTTTTGGTTTCGGTTTCAATCCCACTTTCGAATTTTTGTATTATTTAACGGTAAAAGTAATAATATACCAATTAGGATTAAACTAAATATTATAATTGCTCTTGACTAGGACAACAAGAAGAAAAAGCAAGATGCCGAAGTTTAGAAAAAAACATCGATCGTTGATTTCAAGCTGCAATTCGAGCTCAGCTAAGTTGTTCATCGATTTTGATTTTGATTATTTTTGAAATCCTAGCCGAGACCCGGTTTTATGCTCGATTCCAGTTTGGTCAATGCTGGCACCGGTACGGTACCATGAAAATTTCGAGGTACCGATTGATACCTCATACCTAGATAAATACCATCAATTTCTTTTATTTCATCAAAAGAAATTCTAAATTTTAATGTCGCTTCCAACTTCGAATTTGTTGAGTTTCAGCTCGTGGGAACATCTAAAGTAAACATTGATTTGTCATAAATTCCAAAATTAGTACCAAGCTTTTTAAATTCATTCGGTCATGACAAAGATGATCTTACAAATCTAACGACAATACGAATTACAGCAATAGTACCACTTGTTTCTTTTAGACCATTATTAACAATCAACTTGATCATACGAGCACAACAATTTATATGAAGAAGTTCACAATTCAAAACACGACCATTATGATCATTCAATGCATTTTTCACATAATTAATTGCCACATCGCTTGCACTAGCATTATCGACTATGTTAGACATTATTCTCTAGAGTTCCCATTCCTTGAAACACGAGACAATAAGTTCAGGGCCGACCCTATGGTATTCAATGCTTTAGTCGAACAATTTTTCTAAAGGTTTTTCTGCCCCCAACTTGTTTTAGTGCATCGTTCTACTTCAATAATTTTGGCCAATCATGTAACAAATGAAAGCAAAATGTTTGCAAAGTGAAAATTATAATGCTTGCAAAGTAAAAATAATATAAGCGTTGCTGTATGCCAAGCATGTCAAATTCAGTACTTAATTTTGGTACTTCGACATTTAAAAAAATGCGACATCTACTAAAAATCAAATGATATAAATCATTTTAAGAACCTATAGCTTATACAGAAAAATTGTCACCGCAATCTAATTTGTAGACAATGTTCAAGCAAAATATAGACATTAATATTTTCAATACATAAAGGACAGCTTGAAAACTACTTGATATTTACACAAATAGTTTGTATGCATAGTTTAAACTAAAGAAATACCAAAACTGAGAGAGATAAAATGAAAGTACTATTGATTTGGCAAAACAGTCTGAAGTTAAATAAAAAATTAGGAGGAAGTTATACTATAAGCAAATTGCTTCTTCGTCTAAACATATAAAAAACTGATAAATTGCAATATTTGCTTGAGTGAAACATAAATAAGTGTAAAGTTCTAACTGACATAAGAATCACATTTTAATAAATCATTATTTAGACATACTCACATGCTGACTTTAGAATTTTTTGAATTTGCTCAACAATTTCTAGAATTTGCCCAACAATTGCAAATCAATAGCCAGCAAATGGTGGCAAGGAACCTAGAGGCAACAACGGTAACAATTAACGAAAAAAACCTTAGAAACTATAACACGACTAAAAAAATTTGGTGTCCCTCCCTTGCTCGTTGCCCTAGTCCAATGTCTTGGTAGACTAGGTCTTGGGCCGTGCCTGAATAAGTTTTCCAATGTTTTCTCCCTTATAACTAATAGCAACATAAAAATGTAAGTTTCTTTTATGTAATTTTCAATCATGATTAATAAAATGTGTAGTTAGAACCATATAATCATCTAAGTTGAATAAGTATTTATGATAGAAATATCGAATAGTTTGATTCCCAATCAAAATATAGAGAAAGCATATGTCTGTAAAAAGGAAAATTAAAAGGTGTTAAAATATTTATCACTAAAAGAAACTGATATATTATTGATTGTTAACGATGTATCCGTATTATAATCAGTTTAATATAGTTGTTTAATAATCAATGTTGGATTTGATGGAGACATCGCTTACACCTAATATATAAGGATCTTGGGATTGTCCCAGTCTATATATACAAACACCATATTGAAATATTCAATATGGAACATATGATGTAGATCCCTTTGCATCGGCAATAGGGATCATCGCATAAATTATGTTGTGTGGTGTATTAGATCTCACTATACACTTGGTATATTAAAGGAATATCAGGTCTAAGATAAAATCACTAGATGGTAGTTAAGAGTATTCTAGATTATTTATGAAATATTGGAGAAGTGATATAGAAACAGTGAACGCTTTATGAAGGAGTGTCCAGACTTGCACTTCATAAGTGATACCAAATATATCATGTCAATCTTGAATTCATGTTCATCCTTAGTTAAGGAGCTTTAAGTTAAATGTTACATTATGGATGATTCAACCAAAAGTCTCAATACATCTCCTTGAATAGCCCCGCAATGAAAGCTGTATCTATAAAAGCGCAAATTTAAAACTGAGCTAGGGTGATTCCAAATGTTGAGAATCTTATGACATTATTTATGATAATAATGCCACAATACATATTGCAAAAGAACCTAGGCCCATAAGAAGTCAAAAAACATACTCTGAAAGTACCACATGATAAATGCAGTTTAACGGTAATGGAGAGGTGTTGATTGACATGGTAGATAATAAAACTATATAGCAAATCTGTTCACGAGGGGACTAGCTGGATCAAAGTTGAGTAAAGTGACCGAAGGAATGAGATTAATAATTCATAATGCCCCAAGTGCAAGTGGGAGATTGAGAGAGTTGGTGGTATGTCCTAGGACCAATTATGTAATATGTTACATATATCTAACTCTATAATTAATCTTGTTCATAATAAAAGTGTTTGTTTTCTTTTGTATACTTTGTTATATTGTGATATAAATAAAACATCAATTAATTTAAAGTATATAATTAATAAATCCTTAAATAGAATGTTGTGTGATTGTAGTTGCAAATAATTGCAATCATGAGTATCACAATATAAAATAACACTTTGTTTTATCCCGGTCAAGATGTTTTGAGAAAAGAGATTGATTCATCCTTTGATATTAGTATTTGTAACACTCTCCAAATGTCGAGCAACGTACTACTCATGGCTGTTGAGGCACCAAAGACATTATGTAATCATAGTTATTGGATAATTATGGAATGATTCATCTAAGAGTTTCCTATTGGTTGATAACAACTAGGTTAAACAAGGAATCTCATTGTTATGATGTTACATAGTTCCCTTATCTTGAGAATGCTATAGAACTTCAATATGGATACTCCACTTTTATTACAGTTAAATCATGGCATGGCAACCATCGAACAACTATATTTGGGTTCGGTTTGAAGCATTTGAAGTGAAGAAATATTAAATAGAGAATTCATCTCCTCGGTTGTATGAAGTTAGTATCACGGTCAAGTGTAGTCAGCTCAAAATCAAAATCTCTAGCTAGAGTAGAATGCATAATAATAATTTTTTTAAGGAAACAAATGTGTAGTGCGGGACTACACAGCCAAAAGCATAACTAGAAATAAAAAAAGGTTTCTGATCAATATGCTTGATCGATGGTAATAAAATCAGCAAAGCGAGGTGTTTAGATGGAAAGATTTTACCAACACACATAAGTACAAATAGCATAATAGTAATAAAGTAGCTAAGCAAAATAGATAGCACCAAGGTAGTAGTCTAAAGAGCCCGAAACCACAACCATCGCATGCTAGTCGACATTCGATGGGCCCACATTTCCAGGAATGATAGCCTGGAACACATCGCAGCTGTTAACAGACTCATTATCAAGCTTCGGGATGCCCGGTCTTGGCTGAAGTGGAGTGTATTTACAACCTATCCAGATAGAGAATAGGTGTAAAAATTTATAACATAGGTTAGGTGTAGAACTTGCATTATTATTGAAGCATCTAACATTTCTCTCTGCCCAAATAACCCAGCTAAAGGTAGAGGGGAGAGTGTCAACCTGTGGGAAGGTAGGGTTATATTTGCAGTATTCAAAGAAGGATGTGAGGTAGGGGGAGAAGGTGAGTAGCAAGGTGGCCTAGACAGAGAAACTAGGTTGTAGTCAAAGAATAGGTGGTTGATGTTTTCAGAGCTAGAGTAGCACATAACGTAGGTAGGAGCGATGCTAAGGCCTTTGCGAATCAAGCGATCTTTTGTGTTGATCATTTCGTGAATGAGAAGCCACATTAAAATTTTAAATCTTAGGAGAATCTTGCACTTCTAGAGCCTAGGATAAGAGAAGTGCCTATTAGAGTCAATCAGACGGTTGTACAGGGATCTAACAATGAACTGGCCGCTGGAATAAAGGCCCTAAATGAAGCTATCAGAGGAGGGGGATGTGGAGAGGTTATGGAGCCAGGTAAGAAGGGTTTGGAGTTGGGTGAGGGCAAGACCAGTGAAAGCTTTATTTTAATGAAAACCGCTGATTCCCCGCCTACGAGCCTCGTCGAATGAGATGGAGCGATTGTCAACAATAGAGAAGGGTTAGGGAAAGACTGACGAAAGGGGTGTCGTTCATCCACGTATCCCACTAAAGGCTGCAGGTTTCGCCATTACCAATGCAGACAAAAGCATAAGATCGGACCCAAAAAGATGAGGAGAGGACACCGGACTAGAAAGGGGAAGGCTTGCATTTGGTAGTGGAGTGGAGGATATAATTGGGCTACGGGCCATAGTATTTGTGAAGGATCCAGCATTCCCAAATCGCTTTTTCCTCTTAGATGCATCTCCAGATCCGTTTGGCAAGGAGAGCCAAGCTGAAAATTTTAAGGTTGTTGACTCTTAAGCCTCCCTGAGAGGGAGATTTGCAAACAATGTTCCAGCTCACCAGATTGTTGACAGGAGAGCTGTTCCAAAAGAAAATTACGCCGTAGCTGATCAATATTGGAGATGACCCAAGTAGGGAATTCATGGAAGGAGAGCCAATATGTGGAAATTGGAGAGAGGATAGAATTAATAAGAATGCGCCTCCCAGCCCTAAAGAGCAAAAAGGCTTTCCAGGTAGCAATGTTGTTGGAGACTTTGGACATAATCGTTTTTCAATCATCGCACATAAATTTGGTAGGGCGGATAGTGATGCCAAGGTAAGAGATAGAGAATTGGTCGAGTTTGCAGTTGAAGCCTGAGGAAATGGTGGGGCCAAGATTCTCAGCCCCCAACCATGATGACCGAACTTTTGGAGAATTGAATGGTGAGGCCAGAAATGAGTTCGAAACAATAAAGGAGCAATTTGAGGTTGTGGATTTTGGAAGGAGTAGGGGAAGCAAAGAGGATAGTGTCATCTGCATATTGGATGTTGGAAATCTTAAATTAGAGTCAAGTTGATCAATGCCAGCGAGGAGATGGTGAGAATCCATGAGTTTGTTCATTTTATTGAGCACATCAGCTGCAAGGCCAAAGAGAAGAGGTGAGAGAGGGTTAGCTTGGCGAAGACCATACTTGATAAATCTACCACCAATACCATTGACCATAATAGTGGACATGCTAGAGTGAAGGATACTGCTAACCCAGTAAATCCACCTGTCGAGGAAGCCACGATGACGAAGGGTGTTATAACAACCCGCTCATAAATGGACTTAATTTTTGATCTAGAAAAGGCCCATTGAACCTTAGGCCCATTCCAAAGCTGGCCGTTGGTTTGTAAAATTGATACAAAGAATAATACACAGAGCTACCTATCTGCATATTCAGAAACTCACAGCGGAATGATAATGTATGGTGAATAAAATCTCGAGCCTTTCTATAATAGTAATTGGGCAGTATAATTTAAATAAGAATACCTTACGCATCCTAGATATATTCCAAAAAAATTCACTAACTGTAAGCCCTAAGGCTTTTCTTGTCCAATTTTATAACCCATATCCTTTCAACCCAATAACCCATCTTCGACTGTAGGCTAAAAGCCATTCCCAATCCCTCGCATCTACCGTACATAATGTACCAACAATGTAAGAGATAACACCCAAGTCACTTAATACCTTATCAATGGAAATTAGGCAGACTCTGACTATTTAAATCCTCATTTTAGGCTGGTCTCCCTCATTTACTACCTATGCCAAGGTGGACACCTCCTCGATGCTATCTAGCTAACATCGCACGTAATCTCATCAGGCCTCTTAGTACTTCTTTATGGGAGAGACAGACCCTATAATAGCTACTTAATATGTAACATCCCGCCTTTTTGTACACTTTAAGCAGACACGCATGCCAACTCAAGCCATACAGAAGGGCGGATTGTTATTGGGGTGAATAAGAAAAAGCAGAGAAAGAAAAAAACAAAATAGAATCTCACAATGGAATGACAAAATATAATAATCAAATAACAGTTCATGAAGCTGTTTACAAAACATTTGATTATACTTATACAATACAGAATCAGAGTTACACATATCAGAGGTAAACAAATAATAATGCAGCAGAACAGTATGATGCGGTGGAATAAATATAGTAAATAATAGTAGTACAAATCTTCGTCTTCGTCCTCCAAAAATAAGTTCTTCAAATCCTGAAATGCTCAGTCTGACCCGAGTGAATTGAAAAGACAAAACACTCGAGTCGGAACTAAAAGATCTTATGTGAGTTAAATCAACGGTAAATAAATATGAGTGTAAACGGCGTTAGAGATGTTTACGGGGTTTGACATCTCCTATCCAGTGTCTAACGTGAGTGCAGAAACTTAAGAGATGTTCGGGATTCACATCTCCCAAGGATCCGTTAAACTATCTACTATGTAATACAATACGCTATTATAATATGTCTATAGTAATATAAACTATTAAAATAGCGTTAAGGCGTTACATTTTCTCCCTTAACACATTTTTATTTCCCATAGTCTATACAGTCCGTAATTCCACCCGTACTGGGTGCCGTCAGAGGGCACTCCATAGGTATGGTACAAACCAAACTCGTAGAAGGCGCGCTAGGGTAGGTGACACGGCACAACTAGGCAATGCCAGGGTAGATATACCAATTACACTTCCGGACTGGTGGTAACGCATAGCAGCTACTACCGCCCACCTCGGATCACACTCTCGAATCAAAAAAAATCGAGGGGTGGCCACCAAATAAATCGCAAAGTCAGAATATAGTATCGATGGAATGTGCCCGATCGGAGGAATGACCTCACTTAGCCCGTCAATTGCTCCTGTTTTAGCCACCTTAAGCTAACTCATGGGAGTCAGGTCCACGTATATACCTTTAGGATCGTCGCCACCATCCTACTTCATTCTGGAATCTCCACCGCGTACACAGTTGTCAAAGTGGTTTTCGGTATCGACAGAGAGTATGCCCATATCTGATCCCAGTCTCCTTAACTACCAATCGCTTATTACACACCAGATGGTTCTTTTACATTTCCAAAATCATTTCATAATTGATATCAAAATATCATATTCAATTCAAATCATATCATTTTCGAAATCATTACTTACTTCCGAAATTATATCACATTGAAATCATAGTTCGAAATTATATTTCCTTTCAAAAGTCGTGTTTCCAAAATAGGTTAAACTCTCATTTCAAAATTATCATATTAAACCAAATATGTTATTTAATTCCCAACTTAGGTTATAATGTCGCTTAACCACGTTCACTTTAAAAATCGAGAATTTGAATATAATCCATCCATTTTACTTAGTTTGGAATTTAGAAGAAAATAATTTAAATAGTTATAAATAGTTAAATAGACTTAAAATAGATTAAATAAAGTTAAACTGGATTAAATAGCTTTAAAATAGATTAATTAAATTTAAAATAAGTCAAATGGTTTAATTAGTTTAAAAGTTGAAAATCTTAATAATTAAAGTCTTTAAAATAATATATTTTTAAAACAGTTTATATAAATATATGAAATTTGAAATTTATATCAATTTAAACTATTTATTCCATTCCAGCACATTTTGACCATTACAATGTTCCAAACCCAATTTCAAATTTTTTTCCGATTCAGAATTCTAAATAAATATTAAATTCAATATCGCTTAAATCCATGTCAAAACATCGATTTAGTTACTCCAATTTCAATATATTTCAAAGTTATACTTCAACGATTTTAATAACTCAATTTCGATAAACTTCACTTGTATTTCAAATTCACTATAAAATTTCAATTTTATTCCTTTAACAAGTCTTTCAAAACAATTCGATTTTAATATAAAACTCGAAATTCGATTTATATAACCCAAATTTTATTTCAAAAATATCATTTAACTCAATGCAAAATTTAAGGATTCAAAATCATTTAAATTTAACCGATGTCCATATATAATTCTCTACCCTAGGGTCAAGTGATACAGATATTTATCATTTCAATCCGCAATTTACAATGTTACGGTTATATATCATTTCAAACCGCAATCCCAAATTAATAATAAAATCCATAAAATCACTCGAGTCTATCATTTCAACCCATAACGATTTTTCCTTAATATATTGATTATTCGGGTATGTATCATTTCAACCCATAGTGAACTTGCAATTTATAACGATATAAAATAAAACATCCATTCATCCAATATCAACAAATCAAACATTCATTACAAACATAATCCAAATCAATCAATAAATATCAATATAGAACTGATAATCAACAACAGGCATTTAACTGGCAATTTATATTCAATAATAAATTAAATAACGATTTAATTCAAATAAATTCAAATTCACTGAGATAATGATTCAAAATATACCAAACATTCATAAATAAATTTCTAATCACATCATAAATTTATTTAACAAACATAAGAAATTTTAGAAGTTGTGAGTGGGTTAAAACACTCACCTTTGAATTTAAATCGAATTTAAATTCAATTTAAGCCTAAATTTTGAACGGTCTCAGAATCCGTCCAAATCAGCGTCAAAATGCCCGGAATTTTGATACGAACCTAGCGGAAGAAACCGCGTGTGAAACAGACCTCGTATGTAGAAGATATTAAGTTTTGAAGTTAGATGATTAAAATTAGAAAAATAAATAAAATAAAATAAAAAACTAAATACTACACGTCACCTCAAAACTGAGAAGCCCTAGCACGCACAGTCGCTCCCGCTCGACAATGGCAACCGCCTTGATCGCCATTGCCATAGCCTACCGCGGCCAAGCGCGCGCCCCCAGGCGACGCGTCCCCCCTTCGCGACACTCTCTTGGCCCGGCGACTCCGCCACGTCGTCGAACGACGACACAAAACACCAAGCAGCCGCCGCTCTAAAAAAAACCCTCCAATTAATGGCGACGATCCGACCGTCAACTCGTGAAACCAACCACCCAAATGCACTTCCCTCGGCCCCTCTACAAAATGCTACCCTCCAATCGACGATCCGTCGAAGATCATTAAACGCCAATGAACGACCGAGACTAAATCGTCCAGTTCCGACCACACAGCAACCCAGATCGAAAAATGAATCACATATTTGACTTGCGCTCGTCGAGAGCTTCAAATAGATATATAATTCGACATAGTTTGAGGAGTTTTAATTTTTGAAGTTGAAATTGAATTGAAATTTGCAATTGGGGAATTAGGGTTTTTGATTTGTCTGCCATTAGAATGAGGAGTTGAGAAGGAGATGTACGTACAGACAAATGAGAATGAAGAGTGGCTATGATTTATAACGAGTTATTTATAGGCAAAGATGAAACAAAAAGAATGGACCAGATTGATCGAACGATACACGACCCGAAAAGCCCGTTTCGACTCCGGAACGCAAATGGGTCAACTCATATATCAAAATAGATGTTTTAAATAATTTTAAATTCAATGGAATAGGTTTCAAATCCTAATTCAATTGTATGAAGAAGTTATGATAAAATCAGCTTATTTCAAATTGATTTCAATTAATTTCAATTAAATTGATTTTCTAAGCGTTTCGAGCCTGTATGATCAAACGACAAGTCCAATCGTTACGAAACTTGAAATCCTATGATAATTCACCATTACGGATCCGATGAAACTAGTTTCGTCGAAATCCGAGTCAGTGGCCAAAATGGCTATATTTCAGTTGATTAAATAAATTAATAATAAATTAATTAAATCACATTTTCAATTCAATATTTATTAACTAACAAATTTTCATCATTTTGATTGCAAATACATTTATAATAAATTAAAATAAGTTTACATAAAATTCAGGGTTCAATATTTCACAAATTTCAGTGTTCAATTTCGACTGTAATTAAATCCAATAAATTTAAATTTAATTTCAATAAATTACTTCAATTTGATTTCAACCTGTAAATTCAACCAATTATAAATCTAATAACATAGTTGACATTTGTTTTACATTTCATTACACTAATATACTCCAATTTCCATCTTTATTTGTATTAACTACTATATTTCAATTTTATAGGATTTTTGGTAAATTTACACATTTATTATAATTAAAATCCTAATTAATTATTTTATCTTGGTTTCATTCCTTTTATTACATCAATGGTTGTCATGTAAATAAATCTTTACATTTCTATGCCCTTTATTACGTTCACCTTATAGTTATTGTTGTAACGACCTGTATTTTTAACACTTTAAAAATACGAATTAAAATAAAAAATTTGGATAAAAATCCGAAGGAAATAAAATTTTGTGTTGTTAAATGTGAATTACAAGTTAAAATGCAAAACTGAATTCTGAAATAACTTATTTGTAAATTAAATATGGATGTTAACCTGTATTGAATGTAAGCAATGAATTGAGTTTGATTGTAAACCAAATTGGTTATGATTGTAAACAAAGAATAAATAAAACGGTAGATTTAATAGTGGAAGTTTATGTTATTGAAACTAATATAAATAAATGTAACTTAATATTACAGTTGATTGAAATCAAATAATAACCGAAACTGTAATTAGATAAAGATGTTAACTGGTAATTGAACGTAAGTAAAGATTTAAATTTGAATGTAACAAGTAATTGAATTGAATTGAATTTGATTGTAAACAACGAAATAAATAAAATGTACATTTAATATTGAAGTTATAATATGGAAATCAACGTAAATGAATGTAATTTAATATTACTGTGAATTTAAATAAGATGATAGCTGAAGAAAATGAAAGTAAATGAATTATAAACTATTGATAATAATGTATAAGTAAATGGTTGATTCAATAATGAAAGTGTAAATCGAAATAAAAAAATTCATTTGGAATTAAATAACTTGAATTTGAATTACAATATAATTGAACGCTGAATCTAATGTAATCTTTTATACTGGATTTATAATGGAAATCTGCATTGTAAAAGATTGTTAATTACTGTGAAATTAAAAATAAAATTTGTGAACAATTGAAATTTGATTTAAAAGTTAATAATTTAAAATTGGGAATTTTATATTGAAATTAAACAGTAAAAATAGCCATTTTTACAACTGTCTCGGATTTCGACGAAACTAGTTTCATCGGATCCGTAACAGTGAATTATTGTAAGGTTTCAATTTTCGTAGCAATCGGACTTGTCGTTTGATCGTACAGACTCGAAACGCCTTGAAATAAATGCAATTATAATCAATTAAAATCAATTTGAAAATTTGATTTTAGCATAACTTCTTCATACGATGGAATTTGGACTTGAAACCTTTTCCATTGCGTTTAAGATATTTTAAAACACCTATTTTGATATATGAGTTTACCCAACTTCATTCCGGGGTCAGAACGGGCTTTTCGGGCCATAGTTTGTTCCGCACGTTCATCTATCCAGTCTATCTACTCTATCTCTAACATACCTATATAAACACAGTTATAAACCCTAGCCTCCCTAATTTTTTTTGTCTGTACGTACAATTCATCTTCTTCTTAGCTTCTCATTCCAATGGCAGACAAAACCTAATTCCCAAATTCCAAAATCTAAAAAAAAAAAATATTCGAGATTTACGCGCTTCGGGTCGCGCTTGGGGTTTCAGGGGGAAAAACCCTGGAACTACTTCGAGTCGGGAAGAAAACTACTCGGGTCATCGGGTCGTTTTCGCAAAAACTCCAAGCAGGCATCGGGTATTTGAGGTGGGAACTCGAAGTCGACTCAGCACCAGAATTTTCCAATCTTCAAATTTTCATAACTTTTGCATACGGACTCGGATTTGGACGAGGTTTCTTTTGTTAGGATCGTATCGAAATTCCGGACACTTTGACGCTGGTTTGGATGGATTTGGAGACTGTCAAAATTTTGGGTTTAAATTGAATTTAAATTCAATTTAAATTCAAAAGGTGAGTGTTTTATAACGCTCACAATGTACTGAATATTTTTATGGTAGTTAAATTTGACATTATGAAGTGATATGAATTTATTTGTCGTTTTTTGATAAATTTTAATTGTCATATAGATTGTCGTGTGAATTCACCGTTGAAAATTTAAATTGACAGTAAATTGAAATTAGGATTTAATTGAAATCAAATTTCCCGATATTGATAACTATGAAATTGCCGTGAATTGTATTGACTATTGGATGATTTATTTCGATGGATGCTATTGGTTGATATTTAAATGTTTGGATGTTTATTTGCTTATATATATCCTGTTATACATGCACATGACACCGTGATTGGTATAAGTAATATATATTCATCCCTGACATTTAATTGAAATAACTAACCACTTGGCCATAGGTTAGAGAATTATATATGGACACCGGGTTGGTTAAATTAAATGATTTTAAAGTTGTTTTGAAATTATTTAAATGAATTGATTTTAAGAATAAAAATCCAATTTATGGAAATTGAATTATTTTGAATTGAAGCTCAAGATGTTGGAATTTAAACTTGGTAAATGAAATTGTTTAATTATTTGAAGTTTAGATTTTTTTTTAAAAAAAGAAAAAAAAAATTTGAAATACGGCGTAAATTTTCGAAAGTTGATTTGTTTTAAAAGATTGGACTTTTAATCGAACTCTGAATATTTCTAAGAAAATTTTTATGAAATGATATTTCAAGTTTGAGTTTGGAATTGAAAATTTATTTAAAATTGAGATTTAATTAATTTGGAATTTAATTGAAATTCAAAGAAATTTGTGAATTGGACTAAATTGAAACTATTGAATTATTTAATAATTAAATAAGGTTAAATTATTTAATGATTAAATTGAATTGAAATTCTTTAATAAGAAAAAATTTGAACTTTTGAATAAGTGAATTTTTACTTCGTAAATAATTGAAATTGAGTTTCTTTATTAATTAAGTTTTGGAAAATTATTTAAGAAAGTAAATAAGTGAAATTGAATTTTTTTAACAAGAAATGAAAATGTGATATTTTTGGAATTAATGTAAGACTTGTAATTGAAAGAATTGATTTGACGAATTTAATTTAATTCAAAATTGTAAGTTTTGATTTAATGAAGTTGAACTTAAAAAGGTAGTGTAATGGATTTGAAATTTAATAGAAATTGTTTTGAATGATAAAGTACCTTAACGGATATTAAATGAAATCGATAAATGAATTTAAATTGATTTGAATGTTGAATTAAATTAATTTAAATGATTTCGGAATGAAACTTATATACGAACTTGAATCAATATTTGAATTGTTTAAATTGAAATTGAAATTGAATTATAAAATTTTGAAATTTTGATTTGGAAGTTTTGAAACGTAAATTGTGGAAATTGATTTAGAAAGACAAATGAAATGTTGATTTATAAATTCTAATTGAATTGAAATTGATTTGGTTTTGAAATAAATAAACGACCAATCGGTGAAATAATTACGGAAGTTATTAAAGAGACCGGAATTCGGTTATGGATATACTCTCTATCTAAACCGAAAACCACTTTAATAACTATACGCGGAGTGATGATCCAAAATGAAGTGGTTGGAATGATGTTCGTTGATGACTGAAGAAAGTGAACGATGATGGATAGCCTTGACACTTGTGTCAAATTGGAAATGACTAAAACAGGAGCTGTGCCGGGCCAATGGAGGATTTGCTACCTCAAGTGGACACACTTCTTCGAACTACTCATTATATGTTGTCGATTGGTGCACCCTTGATTTTGGGAGTGTTGTTTCACGGTGTTGCGGGCGCTGCGGCGTTGCGTTCTCACCAGTCCGGATCAGGCGAACGGTAGTATCACTACCTTGGGTATTGCCTCATGTGCCTTGTCATACTTGTATTCCATTTATACGCGACCGCTACGATTTTGATTTGTACCTTTAGTATATGGATTGCCCTCTGGTGACTTCCGGTTTTGGGGAAACTACGGTCTTGTATATGCTTTTGGGAATAAAAATGTGTTATGGGTGGAATGGGCCATGGCTTAACGCTATTTTAATACTTTTACTTTAATGTAGACATATTATAATAGCGTATTGTACTGCATAGTAGATAGTTTAACGGATCCTTGAGAGATGGAAAATCCCGTAACATCTCTTAAGTTATTGCACTCACGTTGACACTGGATAGGAGATGTCAAAACCCGTAAACATCTCTGACGCCGTCACACTCATATTTTCTTATTCGATTTGACTTGCATGAGATATTTTAGTCCTGACTCGAGTGTTTTGCCTTTTCATTACGCTCGGGTCAGCCTGAGCATTTCAGATAAGGTTGAAGATCTATTCTGGAGGACGAAGACAGAGTTTGGTATTACATCATTTGTATTCTACTACCATATTATTTTTCCGCTGCATTATTGTATTATCTCTGATATGTATGTAACTCTGATTTATGTTGTATAATAATAATCAAATTTATTTATTTAACAGCTTCATGAACTGTTATTTTATTATTATATCTTGTTCCTTCCGCTGCGAGATTCTGAGTTTGTTTTTTTTCTTTCTTTTCCTTTCTTTTCTTATTTAACCCATTAACCATCCGCCCTTTTTAATGGTTTAGAATCGGCATGTGTGTTTGATTTGTCGATTTAAACTGTCCAAAAAGGCGGGTCGTTACAGTTGGTATCAGAGCTTTGGTTTAGATTACCTTGGCTCTAGTGGGGAATAACTCATTGAAATAGGTTTAAACCTTATGAATGAGTTCGAGTGTATATGAGAGAGCGTATTTGTAATTTTGATATAAAAATGATTTTATATTGTGTTAAATTGTTCCGTTGAGTATTTATGAATTCTGGTTGGTACTTGGGACGCCAAGGCATCGATAGGAATTTCTAAACACTCGAATAGGACAGATTGACATAATATTGTTTTGGACTATATTTTTATATAAAAGAACTATCTTGAAAATTTATAAATTTTGATTGTATTGGTTGTTAGGAGATGATAATATTAGATTATCATCGTTTATTGTTGATTAGTCAATATTTCTAACTATTGACTATTGGACGATTTTAAGAAATGAAACTTGTAAATATGATTGACAATGAATATAAATGGTAAATAAAATAAAATAAAATAAATGAATTTAAATTAAGATGGAGAATTTAAATTCCGGTGTTTTGAAAATTTATTAACAAAAATTCGAAATGTATAATATAAGTATTATATGATAGTATATTCGATTAGAAATTGTTTTCAAAGGATTTTCAAATGAAGTAAGTGTTATACTCCCCTCTTGACACTAGAGAATGATTTTGGTGATGAGTGCACGCATCATCGACGTTTATTTTCGAGAGTCCAAGTGGGGGAGATCACTTAATAGCTTTTTCTAAACCCTGTTTTGATTAAAATTGAATTTTATTTTGTATTCTCTATAGTATGACTTGATACACATTAATATAAGTATATATTATTTCAAACTTGATTTGAAATGAAACCGGAGATGAAATTCTTAAGTTCTTTAATATTTAATGACTTTAAACTATTGAGATAAACAAATACTTGAATCATTACGGAACTTCTAAATTGTGAAATGAGAAATGAACCTAAGAGCTAAGTGAAAATATCAATTGAAGTAGAAATCCTTAGAATTAGGAAATTATGAATTTAAAATAAAATTGAAACTGTAAAACTCGCATAGTATTAAATTTCATTCTATAGCATAAATATAACTTACCAAAATATTTAAGAAGTTCAAAAATGTTATATGAATTGTTAATTGGATAATATACAAGTTTAGGTTTGAATAATGAAATATGCATTTAATTAATGGTTTGCAAATATAAATAAAATTGTTAGTAAATAATTGGAATTTAAAGTAACATTTAAAGGTGATTCACCATTATGTTAAAATAAAATGGAAATACTATATGTGAATGTAAATGTGAAATTAAATTATAGTGAAATTTAAGTAATGACTTAAGAATTAATTAATTGAAAATTCAACTTTGAATGGAAAGGGGTTGTATGTTGTTTAACTACATTCTATTTGCATAACAAAAACTTACCAAATAGTTAAAAAGTTTAAAATGCTTATAAGGATAAGTAGAGGAATAATATACCAGTGTGAGAGTGAATAATAAAATGTGAAGATTTATTGATAGTTGTAAATATAAAAGAAATTTAAGCTGTAAAATGAATGATATATACAAGAGAATGAATAAAATTTAAAATTCATGAAATATAAAATTTGTAAATGGAAACTAATTAAAGTTGAATATAACTAAATGTCAATAAACTTGGAAGTGTATGAAATAAAAAATTTTGACTTGGAAATGTATAATTGATTTAGTGTAGATTCTGGATGGATGGTAATGTTTGATATGCATTGGTTGTTTGATGGATGGTAATTGATTTAGTATAATTCATTAGTGTTAATGGAATTGAATAAACGGAATAAAATTTTAAAAAAATTAAATTCAAATTTGAAGCAAAGTGAAATTAAATATAATTGAATCCAATTTAAATTGAAGCAAATTGACTTGAATTTAAAATGTGAATGAAACAAACTTGAATAGATCAGAAACAAGTTGAATGTAAACGTATTTCATGGATAAATAAGAAAATAAACGACTTTGTGTTTATGATTGTTTCTTTAGAAAATTTAAAGTTTGATGGTTTGTACTTTGAAATAATAAAAGCAAAATTTTGGAAAAAAATCCAAAATTGTCCAATATATGCTGAAACGAAAACAATCATAACTGTTAAATGGCTGGACGAAATTCAACGATATTAGACTTTTCGGAAAGCTTAGAAACTGTAGCACGACTTTTGTTTAGACTGTCTTGAGAAATTCCTTCATTTACTTAGTTAAAAATTTGAATCTTCTCGCTGGCCTGTGTAAAAGGGAAGCAAAATCAGTAGCATATACTCTTAGTATTTTTGCCATAACTTTTTACTGGTGTATCGGATTTTGATGATCTTACAATTTCTGGAAAGCTAAGAACTTAAGTTAAAACTTTTACTTTAAGTGTTTTGTGTTTTGCTGTCATTTAGAGGGTCGAAAACGTGACCAAATGTCGCTGACCTGCGCAATTCATTGCCAGGCTGAGGCGTTCCTATTTAGTAAAACGGTCGTAACTTTCGAACAAAAGGTCCGAATTCAATGATTTTGAACATTCCGGAAAGCCTGAAACGAATGCAACAACTTTTGTTTAGATTCCATTGTCAAATTTTATTGTTTAGGTGACCAAAAACTGAGATTCGTTTGCTGTCCTGGAATTGGAATTTCAGTTTTGAAGCTAAACATGTTATATGTGTGTTGTTTATGATAAGTATATCGATCTATCTTTATATGCATGGTTCTAACTTGGTTATTGAGCATTTTAGTAGGTAGCAAAGAGGTTGCGCTTCGCTTGTGGAGCTCGCTTCTGCGCTTAATGCAAAATGTAAGTTAAAATGCTAATAAACGCTAAATAAAAGGTATGTTCTCGGATTACAGTTTATGTTGTGGTATATTATTGTGTTCCCCATGTTTTGGGATGCCTCATTCTTGTAATGAGATGTATATCATGCAATTATTACCACTGTGAAATTTTTCGGTCCTAGCCGCGCAAAGGAGGTGCTGCCGAAATTTTTCAAAAATCCCGGAGTTAAAAATTTTGAGATTTTAAAAAATCCCTATAACTAAATTTTGCAAATAAGTCGAATATTTTGAATGAATTATATCTAAGTGATGGTTTCCCCTTCTCCGTTCCTTTTCGAGGACGAAAAGTTTTAAGTGGGGGAGAATGTAACGACCTGTATTTTTAACACTTTAAAAATACGAATTAAAATAAAAAATTTGGATAAAAATCCGAAGGAAATAAAATTTTGTGTTGTTAAATGTGAATTACAAGTTAAAATGCAAAACTGAATTCTGAAATAACTTATTTGTAAATTAAATATGGATGTTAACCTGTATTGAATGTAAGCAATGAATTGAGTTTGATTGTAAACCAAATTGGTTATGATTGTAAACAAAGAATAAATAAAACGGTAGATTTAATAGTGGAAGTTTATGTTATTGAAACTAATATAAATAAATGTAACTTAATATTACAGTTGATTGAAATCAAATAATAACCGAAACTGTAATTTGATAAAGATGTTAACTGGTAATTGAACGTAAGTAAAGATTTAAATTTGAATGTAACAAGTAATTGAATTGAATTGAATTTGATTGTAAACAACGAAATAAATAAAATGTACATTTAATATTGAAGTTATAATATGGAAATCAACGTAAATGAATGTAATTTAATATTACTGTGAATTTAAATAAGATGATAGCTGAAGAAAATGAAAGTAAATGAATTATAAACTATTGATAATAATGTATAAGTAAATGGTTGATTCAATAATGAAAGTGTAAATCGAAATAAAAAAATTCATTTGGAATTAAATAACTTGAATTTGAATTACAATATAATTGAACGCTGAATCTAATGTAATCTTTTATACTGGATTTATAATGGAAAACTGCATTGTAAAAGATTGTTAATTACTGTGAAATTAAAAATAAAATTTGTGAACAATTGAAATTTGACTTAAAAGTTAATAATTTAAAATTGGGAATTTTATATTGAAATTAAACAGTAAAAATAGCCATTTTTACAACTGTCTCGGATTTCGACGAAACTAGTTTCATCGGATCCGTAATAGTGAATTATTGTAAGGTTACAATTTTCGTAGCAATCGGACTTGTCGTTTGATCGTACGGACTCGAAACGCCTTGAAATAAATGCAATTATAATCAATTAAAATCAATTTGAAATTTTGATTTTAGCATAACTTCTTCATACGATGGAATTTGGACTTGAAACCTTTTCCATTGCGTTTAAAATATTTTAAAACACCTATTTTGATATATGAGTTTATCCAACTTCGTTCCGGGGTCAGAACGGGCTTTTCGGGCCATAGTTTGTTCCGCACGTTCATCTATCCAGTCTATCTACTCTATCTCTAACATACCTATATAAACACAGTTATAAACCCTAGCCTCCCTAATTTTTTTTGTCTGTACGTACAATTCATCTTCTTCTTAGCTTCTCATTCCAATGGCAGACAAAACCTAATTCCCAAATTCCAAAATCTAAAAAAAAAAAAATTCGAGATTTACGCGCTTCGGGTCGCGCTTGGGGTTTCAGGGGGAAAAACCCTGGAGCTACTTCGAGTCGGGAAGAAAACTACTCGGGTCATCGGGTCGTTTTCGCAAAAACTCCAAGCAGGCATCGGGTATTTGAGGTGGGAACTCGAAGTCGACTCAGCACCAGAATTTTCCAATCTTCAAATTTTCATAACTTTTGCATACGGACTCGGATTTGGACGAGGTTTCTTTTGTTAGGATCGTATCGAAATTCCGGACACTTTGACGCTGGTTTGGATGGATTTGGAGACTGTCAAAATTTTGGGTTTAAATTGAATTTAAATTCAATTTAAATTCAAAAGGTGAGTGTTTTATAACGCTCACAATGTACTGAATATTTTTATGGTAGTTAAATTTGACATTATGAAGTGATATGAATTTATTTGTCGTTTTTTGATAAATTTTAATTGTCATATAGATTGTCGTGTGAATTCACCGTTGAAAATTTAAATTGACAGTAAATTGAAATTAGGATTTAATTGAAATCAAATTTCCCGATATTGATAACTATGAAATTGCCGTGAATTGTATTGACTATTGGATGATTTATTTCGATGGATGCTATTGGTTGATATTTAAATGTTTGGATGTTTATTTGCTTATATATATCCTGTTATACATGCACATGACACCGTGATTGGTTTAAGTAATATATATTCATCCCTGACATTTAATTGAAATAACTAACCACTTGGCCATAGGTTAGAGAATTATATACGGACACCGGGTTGGTTAAATTAAATGATTTTAAAGTTGTTTTGAAATTATTTAAATGAATTGATTTTAAGAATAAAAATCCAATTTATGGAAATTGAATTATTTTGAATTGAAGCTCAAGATGTTGGAATTTAAACTTGGTAAATGAAATTGTTTAATTATTTGAAGTTTAGATTTTTTTTTTAAAAAGAAAAAAAAAATTGAAGTACGGCGTAAATTTTCGAAAGTTGATTTGTTTTAAAAGATTGGACTTTTAATCGAACTCTGAATATTTCTAAGAAAATTTTTATGAAATGATATTTCAAGTTTGAGTTTGGAATTGAAAATTTATTTAAAATTGAGATTTAATTAATTTGGAATTTAATTGAAATTCAAAGAAATTTGTGAATTGGACTAAATTGAAACTATTGAATTATTTAATAATTAAATAAGGTTAAATTATTTAATGATTAAATTGAATTGAAATTCTTTAATAAGAAAAAATTTGAACTTTTGAATAAGTGAATTTTTACTTCGTAAATAATTGAAATTGAGTTTCTTTATTAATTAAGTTTTGGAAAATTATTTAAGAAAGTAAATAAGTGAAATTGAATTTTTTTTAACAAGAAATGAAAATGTGATATTTTTGGAATTAATGTAAGACTTGTAATTGAAAGAATTGATTTGACGAATTTAATTTAATTCAAAATTGTAAGTTTTGATTTAATGAAGTTGAACTTAAAAAGGTAGTGTAATGGATTTGAAATTTAATAGAAATTGTTTTGAATGATAAAGTACCTTAACGAATATTAAATGAAATCGATAAATGAATTTAAATTGATTTGAATGTTGAATTAAATTAATTTAAATGATTTCGGAATGAAACTTATATACGAACTTGAATCAATATTTGAATTGTTTAAATTGAAATTGAAATTGAATTATAAAATTTTGAAATTTTGATTTGGAAGTTTTGAAACGTAAATTGTGGAAATTGATTTAGAAAGACAAATGAAATGTTGATTTATAAATTCTAATTGAATTGAAATTGATTTGGTTTTGAAATAAATAAACGACCAATCGGTGAAATAATTACGGAAGTTATTAAAGAGACCGGAATTCGGTTATGGATATACTCTCTATCTAAACCGAAAACCACTTTAATAACTATACGCGGAGTGATGATCCAGAATGAAGTGGTTGGAATGATGTTCGTTGATGACTGAAGAAAGTGAACGATGATGGATAGCCTTGACACTTGTATCAAATTGGAAATGACTAAAACAGGAGCTGTGCCGGGCCAATGGAGGATTTGCTACCTCAAGTGGACACACTTCTTCGAACTACTCATTATATGTTGTCGATTGGTGCACCCTTGATTTTGGGAGTGTTGTTTCACGGTGTTGCGGGCGCTGCGGCGTTGCGTTCTCACCAGTCCGGATCAGGCGAACGGTAGTATCACTACCTTGGGTATTGCCTCATGTGCCTTGTCATACTTGTATTCCATTTATACGCGACAACTACGATTTTGATTTGTACCTTTAGTATATGGATTGCCCTCTGGTGACTTCCGGTTTTGGGGAAACTATGGTCTTGTATATGCTTTTGGGAATAAAAATGTGTTATGGGTGGAATGGGCCATGGCTTAACGCTATTTTAATACTTTTACTTTAATGTAGACATATTATAATAGCGTATTGTACTACATAGTAGATAGTTTAACGGATCCTTGAGAGATGGAAAATCCCGTAACATCTCTTAAGTTATTGCACTCACGTTGACACTGGATAGGAGATGTCAAAACCCGTAAACATCTCTGACGCCGTCACACTCATATTTTCTTATTCGATTTGACTTGCATGAGATATTTTAGTCCTGACTCGAGTGTTTTGCCTTTTCATTACGCTCGGGTCAGCCTGAGCATTTCATATAAGGTTGAAGATCTATTCTGGAGGACGAAGACGGAGTTTGGTATTACATCATTTGTATTCTACTACCATATTATTTTTCCGCTGCATTATTGTATTATCTCTGATATGTATGTAACTCTGATTTATGATGTATAATAATAATCAAATTTATTTATTTAACAGCTTCATGAACTGTTATTTTATTATTATATCTTGTTCCTTCCGCTGCGAGATTCTGAGTTTGTTTTTGTTCTTTCTTTTCCTTTCTTTTCTTATTTAACCCATTAACCATCCGCCCTTTTTAATGGTTTAGAATCGGCATGTGTGTTTGATTTGTCGATTTAAACTGTCCAAAAAGGCGGGTCGTTACAATTGTCTTATTCCATATTAATGTAACATTTATTTACGTTTATTTACAATTGACTTATTAAATTGGTAACAGATAACCATTTGTCACCTTTTTCCTTTTATTACACTTAAGTTTATTACTTTAAAATAAATATTAAAATTACTTACAGAACATTGATTTTATTCAATTACCATTCATTATATTAATTCATTAATTAATCCAATGTTTACGTTTGTTTTCTTATATTAAATTTATAATCAAGTTATAACATTTACACTATTTCAATTGATTTGAATTTCATTCAATTTATCAATAATTAACTTTAATTAACTTCGTTGTTACATTTCATCTTAGTTATTATTTCATTATTAATTTACAAATTTTATTTCTTTCAATATTAAATTACCAAAATCTTATTAAATTAACAAATTAAATTATCGAAAATTTTCGGGTCGTTACACTCTCCCCCACTCAAAACTTTTCGTCCCCGAAAAGGAAAAGAAGGGAAAAGGAGGAATTAAGAAATTAATATATCTTATTCAAAATATTAAATTTATAAACAAATGAATTTACAAAATTCATTAATTTAAATAAAATGTATCAATTTATAACAATTAAATCCTTTTATACGCAAATTAATAAAGTTTGGAAAACATTTCATAAATTTTTCTAAGTCTGAAAATTTTCAGAAAATTTCGGCAGAGTCTCCTTTGTACGGAGAGGCTCGGGAGAAATAATAATATCAATAATATCAATATATATCATAATTTTTCAAAATAATATACCCCAACAGCGGGAAAAACAATATAATATCGCTAGAAATCCGTAATCCGAGAACGTACCTATTTGTCGGGCAAGCAAAGCTTAATTATGAAACCAAAAGCAGTGGCAATTGCTTCCATAACCTGTATTTCACTTATATAATCCCAAAACGAGGTTAATAATTACATAAACGAAATATTTAAAGTTGTTTCAACCACTAACAACAATCACTAGCAACCATGACATACAATCCATCATATGAAATCAATAAAATCAATTATTCATCCATATCAACCAAAACAAATAGTTTGTTCGAGATAAGACAATTTTAATCACATAGAAGGACAAATAACTACTAAGTATACCATTTACTCAACAGTCTTAGATAAAACTCAATAGATTATTCATACATCCAAACAATTAGAAGTATCATTTCCCAAACAATCCATAAACCAAAACAAACAATAATTTACAATGTACTTGAGTTATTCTTAAAAAAAATTTCACAATGTTTACAGTTTTTATTTTTCCTTTTCATTCATACAAGGATTATTTCTTTAACTTACATTTATCTCTTATGAAATTTTATTCCCATTCATTCATTCAGTGTTCATTTCATTTTCTTTTCTTTTATTACTCACAAAAATTCATTTTCATTTATTCATATCATGCTATTTCTTTTCATGCATTATATTCATTTTATTATTTACTTTAATTATAAATGGTTTCAATATTAACTTAATTTCAAAATCCTTTACTTACAGTACTCATTTTCTATTTCATTTAATTAGTAGTATTACAATTTTAACTCAAGTTTATAACTATTTTCATATCAAATTTCTTATTTATAAAAGTAAATTTCATTGAACACTTCCATTACACAAGTTTTACTTGTAAAATTTCCATTACATATTCTTTTAACATTTCAACTTTTTATAATTGGTAAGTTATATATATGTCTTTAAGAATGCAATTGAAAGTTACACAAGTTTGACTTACTTATTTTAATTAACATAAAGTTCAATAATTATCATTTCTTATTTTCATATTCTTTTCGTTTGCAAGTTACAAATTTCAAATTCCTTGTATATTTCAGTTATAACTTAGCATATCATTTCTTATTTTCATTTAGAAGTTTCAATTATTAAATAGTTATAATTTTATTCCATTACAATAGTTGAAATCTCTAATTTATAGAAACTTAAGAACTAAATGCCGGGTTCCATTTTTTTTTCAAATCATTTAAAATAACATCTACATATATATACTCATAACTTTTATATCCAATCATATTTAATCTTTAAAAATTTCATTTGTTTATCAAAATAGATCTGTAGTAAAACTACTACAATGGCCTTCCCACTTTGAAACTCGAAAATGAATGTCGATGATGCGTGCACTCATCACCGAAATTATTTTCCAGCGACAGAGAGGGGAGTACAAACTTATTTCTTTCCAAAATTTAATTAAAACAATTCTTTCAAATTATATTGAAATATTAATATCAAAAAATACTTCTAAATAATATTATTATTGTATTCCATAGTCATTTGAAAGAAATTTTCAAAAACCCCGGAATTTAAGTTCTAAATTTCCAATTTACATTTATTTTATTTTCAAATCTTATTTCCAACTACTATTTATAATTTCACTACCTAACAACCAACAAATTACAATCAAATATATAATTTATTATTTTATATACAAAAATATGATAGGCAAAATTATTTCATTCACCTATATTCAAAACAATATTGTGTCGGTCTGTCCTATTAAGTGTTTAGAAATCCCTATCGATGTCATAGCGTCCTATGCACCGACCAAAATTTATAAATACAAAACAGAACAAATTAACACAATATAAAACATTTTATAACACTAACAAATACGCTCTCTCATATATATATACACTTAGCGACGCAACATAGGGTATTACTACCCTATTTTTAAAGAGTCAGACCCCACAAAGCTAAGGTTTTCGCTAAACCAAAGCCCTGATACCAACTGTAACATCCCGCATTTTTGTACGCTTTAAGCAGACACGCATGCCAACTCAAACCATACAGAAAGGCGGATTATTATCGGGGTGAATAAGAAAAGGCAGAGAAAGAAAAAAACAAAATAGAATCTCGCAGCGGAATGACAAAATATAATAATCAAATAACAGTTCATGAAGCTGTTTACAAAACATTTGATTATACTTATACAATACAGAATCAGAGTTACACATATCAGAGATAAAAGTATAATAATGCAGCGGAACAGTATGATGCGGTGGAATAAATATAGTAAATAATAGTAGTACAAATCTTCGTCTTCATCCTAAGGTCTTCAAATATTGAAATGCTCAGGCTGACCCGAGCGAATTGAAAAGACAAAACACTCGAGTCAGA
The DNA here is from genome assembly GCA_030737815.1 of Allium fistulosum. Classification (NCBI taxonomy): domain Eukaryota; kingdom Viridiplantae; phylum Streptophyta; class Magnoliopsida; order Asparagales; family Amaryllidaceae; genus Allium; species Allium fistulosum. Next base: position 820,809,697 of record CM060908.1, on the reverse strand, counting down.
ACTAAAAGATCTTATGTGAGTTAAATCAACGGTAAATAAATATGAGTGTAAACGACGTTGGAGATGTTTACGGGGTTTGTCATCTAATATCCAGTGTCTAACGTGAGTGAATTAACTTAAGAGATGTTCGGGATTCACATCTCCTAAGGATCCGTTAAACTATCTACTATGTAATACAATACGCTATTATAATATGTCTACAGTAATATAAACTATTAAAATAGCGTTGAGGTGTTACATTTTCCCCCTTAACACACTTTTATTTCCCATGGTCTATACAGTACCGTAATCCCACCCGTACTGGATGCCGTCAGAGGGCACTCCATAGGTATGGTACAAACCAAACTCGTAGAAGGCGCGCTAGGGTAGGTGACACGGCACAACTAGGCAATGCCAGAGTAGATATACCAATTACACTTCCGGACCGGTGGTACCGCATATCAGCTACTACCGCCCACCTCGGAACACACTCCCGAATCAAAAAAAATCGAGGGGTGGCCACTAAATAGATCGCAAAGTTAGAATATAGTATCGATGGAATGTGCCCGATCGGAGGAATGACCTCACTTAGCCCGTCGATTGCTCCTGTTTTAGTCACCTTAAGCTAACTCATGGGAGTCAGGTCCACGTATATACCTTTAGGATCGTCGCCACCATCCTACTTCATTCTGGAATCTCCACCGCGTACACAGTTGTCAAAGTGGTTTTCGGTATCGACAGAGAGTATGCCCATATCCGATCCTGGTCTCTTTAACAACCAATCGCTTATTACACACCGGATGGTTCTTTTATATTTCCAAAATCATTTCATAATTGATATCAAAATATCATATTCAATTCAAATCATATCATTTTCGAAATCATTACTTACTTCCGAAATTATATCACATTGAAATCATAGTTCGAAATTATATTTCCTTTCAAAAGTCGTGTTTCCAAAATAGGTTAAACTCTCATTTCAAAATTATCATATTAAACCAAATATGTTATTTAATTCCCAACTTAGGTTATAATGTCGCTTAACCACATTCACTTTAAAAATCGAGAATTTGAATATAATCCATCCATTTTACTTAGTTTGGAATTTAGAAGAAAATAATTTAAATAGTTATAAATAGTTAAATAGATTTAAAATAGATTAAGTAAAATTAAACTAGATTAAATAGCTTTAAAATAGATTAATTAGTTTTAAAATAAGTCAAATGGTTTAATTAGTTTAAAAGTTGAAAATCTTAATAATTAAAGTCTTTAAAATAATATATTTTTAAAACAGTTTATATAAAAATATGAAATTTGAAATTTATATCAATTTAAACTATTTATTCCATTCCAGCACATTTTGACCATTACAATGTCCCAAACCCAATTTCAAATTTTTTCCGATTCAGAATTCTAAATAAATATTAAATTCAATATCGCTTAAATCCATGTCAAAACATCGATTTAATTACTCCAATTTCAATATATTTCGAAGTTATACTTCAACGATTTTAATAACTCAATTTCGAATAACTTCACTTGTATTTCAAATTCACTATAAAATTTCAATTTTATTCCTTTAATAAGTCTTTCAAAACAATTCGATTTTAATATAAAACTCGAAATTCGATAAAAATTCGATTTATATAACCCAAGTTTTATTTCAAAAATATCATTTAACTCAATGCAAAGTTTAAGGATTCAAAATCATTTAAATTTAACCAATGTCCGTATATAATTCTCTACCCTAGGGTCAAGTGATACGGATATTTATCATTTTAATCCGCAATTTACAATGTTACGGTTATATATCATTTAAAACCGCAATCCCGAATTAATAATAAAATCCATAAAATCGCTCGAGTCTATCATTTCAACCCATAACGATTTTTCCTTAATCTATTGATCATTTGGGTATGTATCATTTCAACCCGTAGTGAACTTGCAGTTTATAACGATATAAAATAAAACATCCATTCATCCAATATCAACAAATCAAACATTCATTACAAACATCATCCAAATCAATCAATAAATATCAACATAGAACTGATAATCAACAACAGGTATTTAACTGGCAATTTATATTCAATAGTAAATTAAATAACGATTTAATTCAAATAAATTCAAATTAACTGATATGATGATTCAAAATGTACCAAACAGTCATAAATAAATTTCTAATCACATCATAAATTTATTTAACAAACATAAGAAATTTATTCAACAACAGTTAAAACACTCACCTTTGAATTTAAATCGAATTTAAATTCTATTTAAGCCCAAAATTTTAATGGTCTCAGAATCCGTCCATACCCGCGTCAAAATGTCCGGAATTTTGATACGATCCTAGCGGAAGAAACCGCGTGTGAAACGGACCTTGTATGTAGAAGATATTAAGTTTTGAAGTAAGATGATTAAAATTAGAAAAATAAATAAAATAAAATAAAAATAAATACTACACCTCACCTCAAAACTGAGAAGCCCTACCACACACAGTCGCTCTCACTCGACAACGGCAACCGCCTTGATCGCCACTGCCACAGCCCACCGCGGCCAAGCGCGCGCCCCCAGGCGACGCGCCCCCTTCCGCGACACTCTCCGGGCCCGGCGACTCCGCCACGTCGTCGAACAACGACACAAAACCAAGCAGTCGTCGCTCTTAAAAAAAAACCTAATCCAATTAATGGCGACGATCCGACCGTCAACCCGCGAAACCAACCACCCAGATGCACTCCCCTCGGTCCCCTCTACAAAACGTTACCCTCCAATCGACGATCCGTCGAAGATCATCAAACGCCAATGAACGACCGAGACTAAATCATGCAGTTCCGGCCACACATCCACCCAGATCGAAAAACGAATCACATATTTGACTTGCGCTCATCGAGAGCTTCAAATCGATATATAATTCGACATAGTTTGAGGAGTTTTAATTTTTGAAGTTGAAATTGAATTGAAATTTGCAATTGGGGAATTAGGATTTTTGATTTGTCTGCCATTAGAATGAGGAGTTGAGAAGGAGATGTACGTACAGACAAATGAGAATGAAGAGTGGCTAGGATTTATAACGAGTTATTTATAGGCAAAGATGAAACAGAAAGAATGGACCAGATTGATCGAACGATACACGACCCGGAAAGCCCGTTTCGACTCCCTAACGCAAATGGGTCAACCCATATATCAAAATAGATGTTTTCAATAATTTTAAATTCAATGGAACAGGTTTCAAATCCTAATTCAATCGTATGAAGAAGTTATGATAAAATCAGCTTATTTCAAATTGATTTCAATTAAATTGATTTTCTAGGCGTTTCGAGCCCATATGATCAAACGGCAAGTCTGATCGTTACGAAACTAGAAATCCTATAATAATTCACCGTTACGGATCCGATGAAACTAGTTTCATCGAAATCCGAGCCAAAGGCAAAATGGCTATATTTCAGTTGATTAAATAAATTAATTAAATCACATTTTCAATTCAATATTTATCAACTAACAAATTTTCATCATTTTGATTGCAAAGACATTTATAATAAATTAAAATAAGTTTACATAAAATTCAGGGTTCAATATTTCACAAATTTCAGTGTTCAATTTTGACTGTAATTAAATCCAATAAATTTAAATTTAATTTCAATAAATTGCTTCAATTTGATTTCAACCTGTAAATTCAACCAATTATAAATCTAATAACATAGTTGACATTTGTTTTACATTTCATTACACTAATATACTCCAATTTCCATCTTTATTTGTATCAACTACTATATTTCAATTTTATAGGATTTTTGGTAAATTTACACATTTATTATAATTAAAATCCTAATTAATTATTTTATCTTGGTTTCATTCCTTTTATTACATCAATGGTTGTCATGTAAATAAATATTTACATTTCTATACCCTTTATTACGTTCACACTACAATTATTGTCTTATTCCACATTAATGTAACATTTATTTACGTTTATTTACAATTGATTTATTAAATTGGTAACAAACAACCATTTGTCACCTTTTACCTTTTATTACACTTAAGTTTATTACTTTCAAATAAATATTAAAATTACTCTCAGAACATTGATTTTATTCAATTACCATTTATTATATTAATTCATTAATTAATCTAATGTTTACGTTTGTTTTCTTATATTAAATTTATAATCAAGTTATAACATTTACACTATTTCAATTGATTGGAATTTCATTCATTTTATCAATAATTAACTTTAATTAACTTCGTTGTTAAATTTCATCTTAGTTATTATTTCATTATTAATTTACAAATTTTATCTCTTTCAATATTAAATTACCAAAATCTTATTAAATTAACAAATTAAATTATCGAAAATTTTCGGGTCGTTACATAATACCTCAAACCTAAAGCGGACCCTTCCCGAGATATCCACTACCATGCTTAATCGCTAACCTTGACCATTTAATATTTCCTAAATAGGGAAGAAGCAGCCCCTCAATCAGCTACTTACTACCTTTAACACCAAAGCAAGTCCTACGTATTATGACTCGTAATCCAAACTATGGCATCTCACATTAGTTCGACTATTCGTAGATACTGGTAGTCATATTAGCTGGGTAGGTTTACCCAACAGAATTTGGGACTAACCTCGCATCCTCTATGGGTACTTATTACTGGTGATGTCTTACATCAGCCCCAAGGTCACACTGCCAGTAGCCAAATTAGCTGGGTAGACTTTCATATGCTTTTGACCGACCTCGCATCCCTATAACTTAGTCATAATCTACTCTCTCTTAACATACTATCACATACCTCACCGCATTCCCTATTAAGGCCTTATAAGGAAAACCTTTGTTTTTCCTAACCCATCAGTTTCTTTCCTAAGGGGGATTGAATATTAATTAATAACCTATTTGCTACGCAATTAATACGCTATTAATTATACATTATTTATACGCTAACACACACACATGCCTAAAATATTTCTAAGTGTGCGAAGATTACACCCTAAACTAATCGTTTAAATCTCAAATATTTAAATTTATACAAGTCCAATCCCATATCAACGAACATACCATATATCCAATATCTTTAATTCAACAATAGACTTGTATATAAAAATAGAATCCATACCAAACTTGTTTTATTCTAAAATAGAAAATTCAACATTGATAGAATTTGCAATTGAAATCCTTTTACCCTCTATTCAACTTCTACATTTACAAAAGAAAAAGGAAATTATCATCTAGATTACAGAAATATGTAGTGCAAACTACAAATAAAGTGAATTCGTACGTTACACACCATTTATTAAGCTATTTCCTTTTAAAAACCGTTAATTAGATCCAAAGGAAAAATGAGAAGTGGAATAGAATGTAAAACATTAAAATGGCAATATAATTCCACTATTTTAATATAGATTAATTGAGATCCTAACATAAGAATTGATATTTCGTTCAGGATAATTTTAGGGTTCTAGTTTGATGTTTTCGTAGAAAAAATTCCCGAATGCATATATCAAATCCAAACCATACTATACAATTATTAAAATAAGAAAAACTAAGATTTCTACTTATAAAAATCCTTAGCTCTTCCTTTGGGTTTTTTTATGTCCGCTTCAATCTCTTTCATATCTCTCTTTCTAGAAATATACAACAAGGGAATTATATATGGATCAGATTTGGAAATTTAGGGATTGAGGAGAGTAGAATAAGAAATTGAATAATAAACACCTAAAATTTCTTACCTGAAACCCTAGAGAATTTTCTGAATCTTTGAAGGGGTGACAGAGCTTCGCTTAGTTCTTAAAATAATTTGTGAATAAATGTGAGGAGGCTAAGCACTTATTTATAGTGGTTAGAAAGCACCAGAATCATCGGATTTAGGTCAGTTTGAAATAATAAAATTTAAACCATTCGTGGTCTGAATAACCCTAGCCACCAACACTCGCACCGGTCGACCGCTCTTCCCAAGTGGTCGACCGGTAGTGTTTATTTGGGAAGAATTAATTTCTATCATTGATTTATTATTTAATACGTTAATTATATTTAATGTTAACTTTCCTTTTAACGTTTACTTAACCCCCAAGTATAACTAATATTAACTTTTGAATTTCAAACTGTAGCACTAATTATTTATTTGAATCTGAATTCCATTTAAATTAATTTGAATCTGAAAACATCAAACGTCGATAACGCTTTCTTTTGAGCTCCGATTTCAAAACTTTATGTATGAAAATTGATCAGAAAATCACCACGAACGCAACGGCATAAATTTCATGGTCAAATTCTGGCATTTACAAAATTTCCAATTTTACCCTTATCTTATTTAATTAATTAATGTCTTATTAATTTTTATGAGATGTTACATTCTCTCCCTTAAAAAGGATTTCGTCCTCGAAATCCCTAAGGGACATACATTGTAATGTGCACTAAGCATTCATGCTATACAACTAAGTTATCTACATAACCATCTACTCAACCAAAAGTGCAATCTGGTTATGTATGCACATGTACTATAGGTAGGCTCAATCCTAGCGTGAATGCAAGTGTCGTGACATATAGGCATGTATGCAAACATCCTAAAAATGCAAAAAAAAATTCTATATGGGTGTAAAAGTGTGGCAATCATCCTTTACCATCCAATCTAGCAACTAAGATGCAACCAAAATCTAATTTGGAGAGAGAAAGTTTACCTGTGAAAAGCTTAAGATGGGAAGTTTTCATTTTCTCTTCGGTTTGCCATGTGCTTTCCACCGGGTTATCTCCCCATTGTACTCAAACCAGTCTAATTTCTTTGTTGCAGAGCTTCCTAGTTTCATGCTCCATAATGTGTGTGGTGGCACGGGATGCTATCTGGTCTGTCTCATTGTCTCCTAATTGATCAGGCTCTACCATGTCGGTTGTGCTATGAAGGCATTTCCTCAAGTGAGAAACGTAAAAAACGTCATGAACTCCTTCCAATTTATCTGGTAGCTCCACACAATAAACAATTCTTCCTATCCTTTTCAAAATTGGGACAGGCTCAACAAATCTAGTGCCAACTTTCCTAACTTTTCAAATCTCACAACATTCTTAAGAGGACTTTAACAAACACCATGTCCCCTACCTCGAACTCCAACTCCTTTCTTTGCTTATCCGCTTAGGATTTCTGGTGATCTTGTGCGACCTTTATTCGCTACCTAATCAATTCTATCATTTTTGAAGTTTCGTGAATTAAATCTGGTCTGAGTAGAATTTTGTCAGTTGTTTCCCACCAATAATTGGGCGATTTGTATGGCCTCCCATAAAGTGCTTCAAAGGGTTCCATGCCAATCGTCGCTTGGTGACTATTATTATTCATGAGTTCAACTAAAGGTAAGTGTTCTTCTTAGTATCCTCCAAAGTCTATAATGCAAGCTCTCAGCAAACCTTCCAAGATCATATTCACTCTTTCGGTTTGACCATTGGACTGCAGGTGGTAAGAAGTGCTAAAATTCAACGAGGTTCCTAAAGCTATCTGTAAACTCCTCCAAAATTCGCTAGTAAATATGGAGTCCTAATCACTAACAATGCCAACCGAAATTCCATGAAGTCGAATGACCTTCTTAATATAAATTTATGCTAAAGACACTGCAGTCCCATTGCTTCTAATGGGAATAAAATGGGCGCTTTTAGTGAGTCTATCCACTATGACCCAAATTGCTTTATTGCCTCTTTAGCCCCTAGACAGCCTATTTATGAAGTCCATTGATATATGCTCCCACTTCCAAGTTGGAATCTCCAATGGTAATAAAAATTCTCCAGGCTTTCCTTGCTCAACCTTTATCCTTTGGCATGTCAAACATTTGGAAACAAATTCAGCAACTATCTTCTTCATCCCTGGACAATAGAAAATTCGATTCATATCCGTATACCTCCTCCAAAGTGAATGGTCATCCTTGAATGGTGACAATTTACAAGCACTTACTCCAATATATTATCAATCTTTAGAACACAAAGGCATCAATCTCTCCTCAAACATCCCTTTTCGTCAACTGCATATCTACTGACGTGGGAAAAATGTTCTCCTCTACTCAGCTTACCTAAAATATCTACTATCTCCTCATCCTTCTTTTGCTCAAGTCCAATGGGGTCCATCAATATTGGCCTAACCTCCATTGTTTCTGAATAGCCTTGAGCAGGTTGTATTGGTGGTTGAAAGTTGAAAGTTGAAATTTGAGAGTAACTCCAACTGCCTCTGCTCGTATATAGCACCTAAGGTAGCATGCCTCCATCTAAGGGCGTCGGGGATGACATTCCCTTTTTCGGGGGTATATTGTATCCCAAAGTCATATGATACTATAAAATCCATCCACCTTTACTGCCTAAGATTTAAATCTTTTTGAAAAAATAGGTATTTGAGTGATTTGTGGTCGGTGAACAACTCAAACCACTCTCCCAAAAGATAGTGCCTCTATATCTTTAAGGCAAAAACGATAGTCGCTAACTCTAAGTCATGAGTTGGATATTTCTTCTCATGATCCTCCAATTGCCTGCTAGCATAATCTATCATCTTTCCTTCTTACATAAGAATTGCTCATAATCATGTGCCACATGCATCCGTGTAAACTGTAAAAGTCTTCTCCTCATTGGAAATGGTAAGTACTGGTGTACTTATTAATAGTTCCTTTAACTTCTTGAATGCTCTGTGCATCTTTCATTCCATGCAAAGACTGAATTCTTCTTGGTCAAGCAAGTTAGAGGGACTGCTATTTTTGCAAAGTCCTTTATGAATTTCGTATAGTAACCCGGTAACCCGAGAAAACTCCTAACCTCCATGGCATTCTTCAAAATCTTCCATCCTTGAATAGCATCTATTTTTGCGGGGTCTACTAATAAACCATGTTCGAAAACAATGTGTCTAAGAATTCTCACCTCCTTCTTTCAAAAGTGACACTTCGAGAATTTGGCTTTAAGTTAATGCCTTCTCAAAGTCCCTAGTATCTCCGTTAAGTGATTTTCATGCTCTCCTTTACTCTTGGAGAATACTAAGATGTCATCAACAAACATTATGACAAATTTATTTAACTGTCCCTTAAATACTCTACTCATAAAATCTACAAAATACATTGGGGCATTCGTCAATCCAAAATGCATCACTTTCCGTTCATAAAGTCCACCTGGAGTGCAAAATAAGGTCTTCGATTGTTATCCTATGATATCCTTAACTGATGAAATCCAATAGCCAAGTCCAATTTGGGGAAGATTTTGGCTCCCACAAGATCAAATAAGTCATCCATTCTTGGTAAGGGATACATATTCTTATTAGTCAACTTGTTGAGTTCTATATAATCGACGCATAGCCTTAATGAGTCGTCTGCCTTAGTGGCAAAGACAACAATGGCTCCCCATTCCAAAGTACTCTGACGAATGAATCCTTTCTGCAATAGCTCCAAGATCTGCTCATCTTCCTCTTGTCTTTCTTTGGGGGCCATGTATCTTAATGGTAGAGCGACTGGTCTAGCATCCTTCTCCAAATCATTCCTAAATTCAATCTCCCTTTGGGTGGGAGACCTAAGATTTCTTCAAAAATGTCAGGAAATTCTCATACTAGAGGTATGGATGAGAGCTTATCTTGTGATAGGCTCATTGAGTATAGATAACTTAACTCGACTGAGTTTTGGGTGTGCAACGAACATTTATATCTTGTCCCCTGCAACACTTTAGCCATACAACCTTTCTATTGTAATCTAAGGTAGACATGTAGTACAATAACCAATCTATTCCTAAAATAAGTCCATACTCCTAAAAATTAAGAACATACGCGTTACAAATGAAATCGACATTACATATGGCCACAACTAGGTCTTTTCAAATTAAAGTAAGGTGTGTCGACCCTCCAATAGGATTTGATACTACTATTGGGTTAGTGATAATTTGGGTTTGAAGACTCAAAGAACTGACCACAATTTTAGCCATGAATGAATGTGATGCTTCCGAGTCAAATAGAGGACAGATAATATTCCTAGAAATAAGAGTTGTACCTTCCATCGCTGCCTTTCCTTGGTCTCTAAGGGGAGGTCTATCGATACAGGGATAGTTTCAATAGCATAGGTCTGACCACTCTACCCTTCCATCACAAGCTTTGGGCACTAATTCTTGAAGTGGCCTCCACTAGGGTAGTGGTAGCACTTCCTCTTAAAAGCTTGCATCAACAAACTCACCCTACAATCTTTAGTGATATATCCTTTCTTTTGGCATCTTTGACATACTATACTATAATAACCCTAAAATTAATAATTAAATAAATAAATAAAGAGGAAAATGCCAGGTTAATAAAAGGGGTAAAAGGATATGAATCAATAGAAGTAAGTATAGGGCCCAGGCCCATCTTATTGTGGGACAATATACATTACTCATTTCTATCCATTCATTTTATTCTACTCAAACTAAAAACTAAAGCTATAGAAACTCATTAATGGTGGAAGCATAGAAGTCAAATAACAAGAGGATACAAAAACTGCAAGCTAGAAAAGGCTAAGGAAGACTAAAGCTATACATCTAGAAGATCTAGGTGAGTAATACTTAACCATTCTAATCCGATTTCTTATATGCATGGGATCAGTTTAGATCTATATGTTTTATGAATGATGGGGTTTATACAGGGTTATATGTAAAAGTATAAAAGGTTTAATGAATGTTTTAAGGAAGGTTAGGTATACATGGTGTGTTTTCATGTGTTTTCCCATTTAAATAGTTTTGGAACCTAATGAAAGTTTCACATGATGTCTATAACTAGATTTATGAAGTGGGTTCTCAGCTTTATAGATTTCATAAGCTTATATGAATTTATATTAATTTTTGAAGTTGTTCAACCTGTAAACAAATAAGGAGATCCCCTAAAAAGGCGAATAAAGTTAAACAAGGGAAGCACCAAGAATTGGATGATTTAGGGAATTTATCAGAATTTTCTATAACGAAATAGAAGTAAAACCAAGTTAATACTATGTTGGAGTAAATGGGTGCTGCAGGTGATGTAGTAAAATAAATTCCATGTAAAAATATATTAACAGGGGTTGGTAAAAAGCAAAAAAGATCCAAACTATTCGTTGAAAAGGACACTGCAAATAACAAAAAGTATAATAGGAATGAATAGAAAATCAACACGTGTAAAGATATTGTTAGAGATGCCAGGGTTATCAGGATACGACCTTGGGGCGGTGGCTCTATTTGTATAAGTAAAAGAACTGTGCTATATGCGAGGGGATCATATTGTGCTAAAATTTAGAAAGAAAGAAACACTCAACAAGTAAAGTGTAAAGATTAATGCGTGGGTCGCGCAGATTCTCTGCTATAAACATAGGTATGTGTAAGACTTATAAAGGAGAAGTCAAGGGGACTCAGGGAGAGGCTGGGTTAGAACGGGGGAAGGGACCCTATTTTACTTAAAAGAAGGGAAGGACCTGGAAGGGCAATTGATGTCGGGTGGAGATGCTCACTTCAATGCATGCCCAAGAAAGGTGAGAAGAGGCATTCAACTTCCAAGAACTATGGTAGTAAAGCCCAAGCAGTTCCAAATTAAAAAAAAAGAGTATTTAAAGGCTACATGCGAGTTTCTTTATAGTCCACTGCGGTGGGTGATTCCAAGGAGTTTTGAAAAAAAATAAGTAAATGAATTACCATGGTGGGGTGGTTCCAAGCAGTTAGAAAATTTAGTAAATAAAAGTAGGACTACAGGTGATTGTTTCTTTGTAGTTCAAAGATTAACTAACTAAATAGTTAAATACTATGGGAGGCCAGACAGTTCAAGTTAAAGAATGAATTTAAAAGTATACCACGATGGAGGATTCCAAGCAGTATTAGTCAAAAGACAAAATTGTAAAGAACGACTCTAAAAGAGTACTACGGTGGGTGATTCCAAGCAGCAAAGAATCAAACCTTAATGGGAGGCTAAGTAAGCACTGCAAGGAGCGCAATATAAACTCAACGAAGAATGAAAAAGCACTACACAAAGGCATAGGATTAAATGGACAAGTAATGAAGAGTCTATAAAGGAAACCAGGGTTGGTCTGCGCAAGGAGCATGGTATTTCATACTTAGATTTTGAAACAATCTAAATCAGGACTCGGATGGGTTCAGCGTGGGATGCGCAATAGTAAAGAAAAATCTGCTTAAGGAAAAATTTAATTGAAGATGTAAATAAGAAATAATTGCATCAGTAATTTAAAATGTTTCATATTGTGAGGGGAAACCTAACCATCGCAGTGTAGGTTGGTCTCACTATGTGTTTGTTTTTGGGGACAATATTATTCACATTAAACTTTATGTCTGACCCGTGTTTTTATTATTGTTTTCCCCATAAAATCACGGGTACTCATTTGTGTAGGCTGAGTTTATGGGCTTTGGCAGGTGGGATAATGGCCGCAATACGAGGACTGAAGATGGAGCAGGTTGCTATTTAGCTATAAAGATTTTGTTTCTGATGTATAAAGGAGTACGGGCCACATCTTCATATGTGGACCCAACTCTTTATTATGTTATTTGTCTATTATATTTTGAAGCGTGGGTATGTTTTTGGGAAAATATTGACCGAAGTGTTATAAAGAATATTTTGAAGAATTTGTTGAGTAATATAATTCCTTCGTTGCTCTGTTTATTTAACCATGTATTCATATTATATTAAACTTACTTTATTCGCCAGAAGATAATTCTGATGATGATTACAACATCATTGGCGTTCATTTTTGGGCTTCAAGTGGGGGGATGTTACAGAGTGGTATCAGAGCTTAGGTTAGGGGAGACCTAAATAAAACAGAACTAATAAAGGATAAGAATAGTATAAGGATAGGGTAAGTATACCGGGGAGGGGATGCTCCAATACATATGTATATATAAAACATACTTGTATGTTTCTATATAGATATATATATATATATATATATATATATATATGAAGATTTATCTATTCTTCTGTTGTTGTTTCACTCCCTATCTTTTCGTTTCTAATGAAGACTTTCTTAACAAAAAAGGCAAGATGGACTTGAGAAGTGGACATATCATAATAGGAGGGGCAAGTGCAAGAAGGGAGAATGAAGGAACTCGGGCTAATAAAGGGAATGAAGGGAGAATTCCCAGAGCAATAGGAGAAGGAACTACATAGCTAGCTAATGTGGCAGACATAGATATAATTGTCTTATTTAGAGAATTTATGGCTCAGATATTGAGGGAGGTTGAACAAGAGGCACACAGCCATGAGCGGCGGTTGTAAGGGATTTCCCCTGGATGAGCAAGGGTTATATAAATTTTGAAAGAAAGGCGTTTACAGGAAAAGAACCTACAGTAGAAGAACTGAACTGGTTGAGGAGCAGAGAATGCATCTTTGGTGATTTGGGATTGAATGATGTGCAGAAGAGGAGACTGGCATCAAGGCAGCTACAAGATGATGTGCTGAATTGGTAGGAGACTATTATTGCTATGACCCTAGAGGAGGGATTCCCTTGGGAGCAGTTCAAGGAAAGATTTGAAGCACAGTTTATTTCTGAATCTCAACAGTGTACTGTTGAGGGAGTTCATCAATTTGAGCAGGGTGACCTTACTGTAGGAGGGTATGTACAGAATTTTAATGTGTTGGCCAAGTATGGTAGGGAGATCATTAATACCCTTATAAAGAAGAATGAGAAGTTCATTCGAGGCTTGAAGCAAGGGCTTAACATAAGGTGATGGCTCATCTAGCATCTCCTTTCGAGTTTTTGGTTGATATGGGTAGGTGATATGATATCATGTATCGGGAGAAGAGATGGGTGGCGATAAAGTCTAAGGCCGAACAGAAGAAGAAGTTCACTTCATACACTAAAGGTAATAAAGGAGTGCCGAAGGGGAAGGGTGCATTTACTAATACTGAAGTTGCCATTGCAAAAGTAGTCTACTACAACTATGGACAGAAGGGACACTATGCTACGAACTGCCCTATGCCTAAGAATGCTACAAAGGTGAAGTGTTTCAAGTATGATAAGATGAGACATCTAAAGAAGGACTATCCAAAGCTTAAAGCGCAGGTTTATGCTTTGGAGGGACCAAGAGAAGGACCCTCTCCCGAGGGTAAAGTCAAAGGGAAAATCTTGAAAGGCATGGCTTTGATTTCTGGTATTTCAGTTAGAGTACTGTATGATATTAGAGCTACACATTCATTTATAGCTAAAGACTTGTTGATAGACTTGGGTTAAGGGTTACATATTTAGTCACTGCCATACGTGTAGTTAATCTGATAGAAGGGTATGCCACTCTCGAATTGAGATGCACTGACCTAGATATTGAGTTAGGTGGGTGTAAATTTTCTTGTGATCCTTATGTGTTTGATTTTATAGGATTTGGTGTTATTTTAGGGATGGATTGGTTAGAGAGGTATGATGCCAAGGTGCACTGCGCTGAAAGGATAATTGCTTTGAGCCATCTTCACCGTAGAGATAGGGTGTTAGTTGTATTGGAAGAATGTGGAGAACTGTGCAAGAGCACTTTATTTGCATTAGCTTCTGGGGAGGAGGAGCTTGGAGCAATACGAGTAATGAAGGAGTTCAGGGATGTGTTTGAACCGATTTCGGGGTTTCCACCCTTGAAAGAAGTGGAGTTCCACATCGACTTACTACGAGGAACTGAACCATTTAGTCGACCTTCTAGTAGAATGCCTTTGAGGGAAATGGAGGAGCTAAGGAAGCAGATAGTAGAGTTAGAAGGGAAGAGCTTCATAAGACCAAGTAGCTCATTATGGGGAGCAGTAGTAGTGTTTGATAACAAGTCTGATGGGTCTTTAAGACTACGTATAGATTATTGGAAGCTGAATAAGAGGACGGTGAAGAATGTATACCCTTTACCGAGAATTGATGATTTGTTTGTCAGTTGAGTGGAGCTAGGGTGTTTTCATAGTTGGATTTGGCCAGATGGTTCCATCAATTGAGAGTTGCAGAGGAAAGTATTCCTTTGACTGCATTTAGAACTAGGTACAATTCTTATGAGTCGTTGGTTATGCCATTTGGGCTGGCCAATGCGCCTGCATTCTTTGAAGACTTGATGAATAGGATCTTTCAAGTTAAGCTGGACAGATATTTGTTGGTGTTCATAGATGACATTTTAGTGTACTCTAAAGATGAGGAGGAGCATGAAGTTCACCCGATGCTTGTGCTGGAGACGTTGAGACAGCATAAGTTGAAGGTGAAATTTTCTAAGTATCATTTTTGGAGAAGGAAAGCGAAATCCCTAGGCCATGTGATTTTGGAAGAAGGATTAGCCATGGATCCAGAAAAGGTGGAAGCAGTAAACGGGAGGAAGAGACCTAAGACTGTGACTGAGGTGCGATGTTTTCTGGAATTGGCTGGTTATTACTGGAGATTCATTTAGGATTTCTCTCGTATAGCAACGACGATGACTAGGCTGACCAGAAAGGGTGAGCAGTTTGTTTGGGGGTAGAAGTGTGAGAAGGCATTCTAAGAGCTGAAGTAGATATTGACAAACGCACCTGTATTAGTAATTGCTGAAGGGAATGAAGGTATACTATGTATACTAATGCGTTGGGTTTGGGGTTAGGCGCAGTACTAATGTAGAAGGGCAGAGTGATTGCTTATACATCTAGGCAGTTATGATCACATAAGTTAGGTATCCAAGGCATTATTTGGAGTTGGGCGCAGTAGCCTTCACGTTGAAGATTTGGAGACATTATCTCTTAGGAGAGTGGTTTGAGTTATATAATGGTCATAAGTCTTTGAGATATTTGTTCATTCAGAAGGATCTAAACATGAGGCAGCAAAGATGGTTGGAGTTTCCAGCATCGTATGACTTTGGATAGAATATACCATAGGAAAAGGCAACAGAGTAGCTGATGCCTTAAGCCAAAGACAACAAAGTTGAGTTTTGGCTATGTTAGAAGAATGGACTGCATTAGAAATGTTGTCTGCATGTAATGAGCTATATTGGTCTAATGCAGGATCGAGCAGTGCAAACAGGATACTAGCATGCTTAGAAGTCAGAACTGCATTGGTAAAAAGGTTAGTTGAAATGTAGAAGAATGATAAGTTCTGTGCATACATAGTAAAGAGTTTGAACTCAGGAGTTCAGGCAGTAGAACTGAAGGGATTCGGAGTGGATAAGAAAGGAGTACCGCAGAAGAATAATAGGTTGTATGTCGAGTACTGGAGAACACTAAAAGAAATATTAGATGAATGTCATCATTTAAAGTTTACCATATATCATGTAGGTACGAAGATGTACCGAGATATCAAGAGGAGTTTCTTCTGGGAAGGAATGAAGAAATATGTAGAAGAGTATGTGAGAAGAGGTCTTACATGCCAGTAAGTGAAGGCGGAACATCAGAAGCCAAGTGGGCTCCTATAGCCTTTAGTAGTTCCAATGTAGAAATGAGATTTGGTATCTATGGACTTCATAGATGGGTTGCCAATGACAAGGGCAGGGAATGAAGGCGTTTGGGTTATAGTTGATTGATTAACTAAGTGTGCCCATTTCATTCTAGTGAAGGCTAAGCGGACTGTGCAGTAGTTAGCAGAAATATACGTGAAGATGCTAGTGAGACTGCACAGGGTGCTAAGCACTATTATTAATGATCAGGATTCTTTGTTCACTAGCGCGTTTTGGAGTAGTCTGCAGAAAGTATTAGGTACAGAACTATGCATGAGTACTGCGTACCATCCACGGACAGATGGGCAAACTGAGAGGGTCAACAAGGTCCTAGAATATTTGCTGAGAGCATGTATTTTAGAATTTGGTGGATCTTAGGAAGAATATCTACATCTGGTAGAGTTCGCATATAATAACAGCTTTCTAAGCAATATTGGGATGGCTTCGTTAGAGGCTTTGTATGGAAGGCCATGTAAGTCGCCGGCAAATTGGTTGGAAGAAAGAGATAGGGTTGTGTTAGGACCAGATGTAGTGAAGGATGCTACTGAGAAGGTAAAACTGATCCGAGCTAGGATGAGAGCAGTGCAGTCTTAGCAAAAGAGTTATGCCAACACCAGAAGAAAGGAACTAGAGTTCACAATAGGCGATCAGGTTTTCGTGAAGGTTTCTCTGAGGAGGGGCATGATGCGTTTCGGGAAAGCTGGGAAGTTAGCACCTATGTAACGACCCGTTATTTTGCACCATTCGCATCCATTTATAAGTGTATAGGTAGACACTCATGCCAGAATTGAATTGCTCAAAATACCGTGTTGTTAATTTAAATTTGGCAAAACTGAACATATACAGTAAATAAAAAAAATCACAGATCACAGACACAGAGTAATAAGTGCAGCGGAAATAAAAGAGATAGTAGTTCATGAAGCTACTATATAAATGTATAAATTACATCAGAGTTTAACCAGATACAACGGAAGAGTAATACAATACATCAGATACAAATCAGAATACATCACTGGAATCATCGAATACTGGAAGCAGAATAGATGGTTGGATCTTCAAGCAAAGCTCCAACTTCAAAGGTGAGTCTCGAATACTGGTACACTCAGTCTGACCCGAGCGTAAAGCAAAATACAAAACACTCTGTTATCCCGCCTTTTGGCAAGGCCGTGACACCAAGGAATTGACTAGTAATCCAATGACAGTCCGTCCTAGAGATCGGTCATACACAGGCTCACTATGGATATCGACGAATTTTGTCCGAGTCCGGATTGGGCCAAAATTGCTAGGACATGACAAGCTAAACCATGGGAGTCAACGTTTCAAGTTTCGAGTCAATCCGAGTTCATATGCTCAAGTTATGATGGATACAAGTTGAAGGGAAAGGCCATGTTTTCGTATCCATCAAATGGCCTGATTTCGTATCCATCAATGTTGACCTCTCCGTATCCATCGGCAGAAGATATGGTCGAATCCACCAGAGCACTCCACTTCGAATCCATCGAATTTTGCTTTGTTCGAATCCATCAGTAAAGCCCGTATTCGAATCCATAAAACCAAGCCTCGGTTCGAATCCATCAGGTCTTCCTCTACTCCGAATCCATGCAATCGATATACTTCGACTCCATCCCATAATTTACTTCGAATCCACCCTGTTGAGGCAGCTTCGAATCGATCAACTATGGGAAACCTCGATCGATTCGAACGAACGTCTCCTCGTATCCATCCCCTCGAATCCAGTAACTAAAGGCGCCTAAAACCATGGATTCGACCCAGTAAACTCGGAGAAAAAGCTGGATACCCCCGAGAAGCGCGCGCGACACGTCACCATTCGCACGCACAAACCATCGATTCGACCCTATCGATTCGAAGGGGATCGATTCGAACAGACCACATCAGCCAGAAATGAAATCTTGAATCGATCATATCTCGAGATCTACAAGTCCAAATGCTATGAAATTTGGACAGGAGCTAACTGGCAACCTAAGGAATGTCCATGCCAAATTTCAGCTCAATCGGAGCAAATCTTGATCGATTCAAAGCAAGGGTCGAATCGATCCCAAAGTGGGCCCGAATTTCCAAAGAGCGGGCATGTGGGCCCCCTCACGTGCCAGAATCGGTCTCCCCTCAATTTAGGCGAAATATCAGCCTCTTACACCTATAAATAGGACCCCTGGTCATTCAAAAAAGGGGACCTGGATTCTGAAGCGTCCAGACTCTGCCGGATCGGGATTTGCATCTTATTCTTACTGTTGAATCTGAATTCCAAGCTATAATTCGCTGTTGTTCGCTGTAATCACTTGTAATCATTGAAAGAGAATCAATAAAATCATCAAAACTTCATAGTGGACGTAGGCGATACGCCGAACCACTCTAAATTGCTTGTCTACGTATTTACAATTCTGTTTATTGGAGTTTTTGTTAGATAATCTCTGTTTTACATTTACGTTCTTCATTTTATCTCTTCAAATAACTCCCGAAGAGTGTTGTGCCCATTTTTGGTACAAACACACTCGAGTC
Organism: Allium fistulosum; assembly: GCA_030737815.1. NCBI lineage: Eukaryota > Viridiplantae > Streptophyta > Magnoliopsida > Asparagales > Amaryllidaceae > Allium > Allium fistulosum. Next base: position 820,790,861 of record CM060908.1, on the reverse strand, counting down.
AGGATTAACATTCTTATATCAATAAATCCAACTCAAGTGAAATAGCAATTGAAATACAAGTAACTCAAAGGATGTTTGGAATGACCATCCTTTAAGGATCCGTTAAACTATCTACTAGGTAGTAATGTACGCTAAGTAGAATATGTCTATCAGTAATATAAGATATCAAAATAGTGTTAAGTCATGGCCCATTCCACCCTTAACACATTTTTATTCCCAAAAGCATATACAAGACCGTAGTTTCCCCAAAACTGGAAGTCACCAGAGGGCAATCCATATACTAAAGGTACAAAACAAATTCGTAGTGGTCGCGAATAGGGAATACAAGTATGACAAGGCACATGAGGCAATACCCAAGGTAGTGATACTAGCCGCAGCGCAGGGCACCCGCATTGTCGATTCAATCACCAATTTAGTGAAGGAACATTCCATCCGTGCTTCTAATTGTTCCATGACTGAAAAAGACATAGGAGATCACAACAACTGTTTAGTTGCAATCAAGGAACGGGTAAAGAAATAGTACTTAACCGTACTCCCAGAGGCTGGAGAACCTAGTTAATATGCCAAGAACTGGAGTTGATTAATATATCATGCTTTTAAGCTGGTCACCACTGAACCATCTTCAAATGCCCGCATCTTAATCATTCCACGTCCACGTGACTAAAAGCATGGCATACAACCTCAAGAAGACTTCCTTAATACCCTATATAGGTCTCCTATCTGGATGAAAGTTTGGGATAAACACCAATCTATTAGCCCATTTTAACCAACTCGCCGTCCAATCGGCGTTACCAACCACTCAAACGTTGGACAATCGTGCATACATCATTCACCAGTGTTACAAGACCCCTTGGCAATAAAATGGACTTGATCATAATGTCGATTGGAGAATCTTTCCCAGTCGAGACCTATTCGTTGAAACCATCCTACAAGCAGAACTTCCAATGAAAATTCAACACGCTGACTATGTCAGTGCACTTTGGAAATATATAACCCCCGGCACTACCTCATGAAGTGAGAAGTGCGCATGGCTTACACCAAGAGCGATGACTGCCATCAAATGTAGCTGTCTTCCCCCATTCCTCAAAGAACATTGTCAATCGTGGTTAGACATACCAGTTCTACTTCTTATATTGTTGAAGTGAATGAAGAAGCTGGCAGCCAACGAATTTATCCAAAGCCCGCAGCCAGTTGCTGCCGATACCCATAAATGAATTCATCACCAGCGCTTATTTCCAGACTTTGACAAGAGAACTGGTGGACTGCCACCGACAACTACACCAACATGTATAGGCAAATTTTGAGTTGATGAATCAGATGAAGGATCAACATAGCAAGATAAGGAGGGGACCTGCTCCATACTCTAAATTGGAAAACTCCTCTTCTCTAAATGGCTACCATGAACGCCAACGCCATAAGGGTTCTCCGGGAAGGATAGCTCCGACAATATGTGCAAGCCCCATAAAACGAAGGACTGGGAACATCCGATCCCTATCGATCAAGGACTTTGATCGAATTGAACCATTTGCGTTAGACTTCCAACTGAGAAGGGATGGAATGATGTGCAATAGCGAGCATATGACGCTGCCTCACTTATCAATGAGATTTGATCTGATCTCTTTTGAATTATTTCTAATTCAATTTCATTTAAGTTGCGAAATATGACCTACTTGAATTAAACTACTTGCAAATGATGCAGGTAACCGAGTACTTAAGATTGGGTGCAAAACAACCTCCGCGGACCATGATCAAATCATTGAGGTATCATCGTGATGAGCATGATTCGACCACTCATCGGCTACTATATGCCCCTGACTGGGGGCAAGGCATCAAAGCGGAAGAGACCGACAAGGTCAGGACTTTAGTACAAAGTGGATGCAACCGACCATCCACTCATCTGCCTACGCAATTTAATTAGGAGATGTAAGAAAGACTTGGAGTTATATGTCCCAACAGTGCCTTCTCCATCTCATACTTGAAGCTTGCCAAAATACTTATGCTTCTTCTAATGCCCGATAAAATTGGAATCACATCAAGGGTGGACGTGATGTCACCATCCATGCATCCAATCCTATATTAGACATTTGGGATTATTTGAGGGAACACATGTTTAAAGGTCCAACCCTCAATTTAAAGTCATCAATGACTGATTGTCTACTCACTAACCATCATGAGCCGTCATTTCAACTCTCTTCCTTAGCTCGATCGAAAGAATGCAAAGTATAAATTGGATGTGACTCGACTGTCTGCTCTCCATTTCTTGCACCCGACTTAAGGGAAAATATACAACTCAAAGTGGATGTAATTCGACCATCCTTTCCTATGCTCGAGCACAAAGCTTGCCAGAACACTAATCTTACTCCTTAGGCCTGGCAAAAGCGGAATCCAAATGAACATGGACGTGATCTAACCGTCCATACTCTAAACCTCATCCTTTGTTGAGGGGCCTATAAGTGGAAGTTAATCGGGATCCCACCGATCACTCACTAAGCGAAACACCTAGATCAGGGACAAGCCCTCACATCAGGCCAGAAACGGGCTGATACACGACAACTTTTTACTTAACTCCGTACTCCCAGAGTGCGAGGCGGAGTATAAACATTTTCCTAAAACCCCAGAGTACTCCGAGAGCGCGAGCTGGGTACAAACTTTTTACTTAACTCCGTGCTCCCAGAGTGTGAGGCGGAGTATAAACATTCCTTAACTCCGTACTCCCAGAGTGCGAGGCGGAGTATAAACATTCATTCAACTCCGTACTCCCAGAGCGTGAGACGGAGTATAAACATTCACAAAACCCCAGAGTACTCCGAGAGCGCGAGCTGGGTACAAACTTTTTACTTAACTCCGTACTCCCAGAGTGCGAGGCGGAGTATAAACATTTTCCTAAAACCCCAGAGTACTCCGAGAGCGCGAGCTGGGTACAAACTTTTTACTTAACTCCGTACTCCCAGAGTGCGAGGCGGAGTATAAACATTCCTTAACTCCGTACTCCCAGAGTGCGAGGCGGAGTATAAACATTCATTCAACTCCGTACTCCCAGAGCGCGAGACGGAGTATAAACATTCACAAAACCCCAGAGTACTCCGAGAGCGCGAGCTGGGTATAAATATCAACAAACTCCAGCTTCCGAGAGCGCGAACTGGAGTATAAACATTAACTAACTCCGGATTCCGAGAGCGTGAACCGGAGTATAAACATCAACAAACTCCAGCTTCCGAGAGCGCGAACTGGAGTATAAACATCAACAAACTCCAGGTTCCGAGAGCGCGAACCGGAGTATAAACATCAACAAACTCCAGCTTCCGAGAGCGCGAACCGGAGTATAAACATCAACAAACTCCAGCTTCCGAGAGCGCGAACTGGAGCATAAACATTAACTAACTCCGGATTCCAAGAGCGCGAACCGGAGTATAAACATCAACAAACTCCAGCTTCCGAGAGCGCGAACTGGAGTATAAACATAAACTAACTCCGGACTCCGAGAGCTCGAGTCGGAGTATAAACTACAACCAACTACGGCTTCGAGGAGGGTGGATCCATCCACCTAACGACTTCGACCGTATCTCCATTCAATGCAGCTTCGAGGAGGGTGGACCCGTCCACCTAACGACTTCGACTGCATCTCCATCAAGTACGGCCTCGAGGAGGGTGGACCCGTCCACCTAACAACTTCGACTGCATCTCAACCAAGTTACATCACTCATTCCCCGAGCATAGGCGCAGACTCAACACATGAAAATGAGTGATCAACAGCTGTCATAAAGATACAAGTCCCCAGAGTGTGGATGTTAAAATTAAGCAGTGAACAATATTGCATAACGCCTATTACGGCTTATCCCCAAGACTGGGGGCAGAAGTACAAATTACTGAAAGAAGAGAAAGGTGACTCGCTGCCTCTCCGGCTTAGCGTCCATTAAAACTTAAAGCAACGACTGCAAGGAGGCCTTAATGCCAACCAAACATAATGACACCCAAAGTTACAAGCAACCAATCATATCATACCGCCGGATCGACGGGCAATGTCGATCTGCGCCTTTCATATCATACCATCGGATTGACAGGAAATGAGGTCCGAGCATTTTGCATCATGCCGTCGAATCGACGGTCAATATCAATCCTCTTCAACTACAAATCGATGTGACCCGAGCATGCATCGAATATCTTCGACCAGCATAGCACGGATAAAAGGATAAACCACGAATGAGTGTGACTTGACCATTCGTCCTTCGTCGCCTTCCTTCGATCCGTCAGGAAGAGCATGAGACCAAATGAGCATGACATGACTGCATTTGAGCTGACTTTATCCCTAGATCTAACGGGAGAACGTAAATCGAAATGGACATGGTTGATCAGCCAACTCCAAATGAATGCAATGCGACCATTCATTCATTGACTCTTACCATGATCCGGCTAAAAGAACGATTCGAAACAAGTGCAACCTAAACATCTGCACACTGATCCTTACCCTAGATTCGACAAGGGAAGCACCAATCCTGCATTGGATCTGACTAGACGATTCACTCTTTAGTTTTTGCCCAAAGTATGGCGACATAAGCAGCAGAGCGAATGTCGTTGACCATCCAGAATCTAGCTTATGTCCGAATGTCGGCAAAGTAACGATGTATTCCGCCTAGAGGAAAGAACTAGAACATAATGCATGATAGGCACGACTCGGCCCTCCGTCCGTTAATTTGATCCTATGGTTCAATGGAATACAATACAAAATTGAAGCGGACATTGTCTACCTTGCCACTTATCGAGATACTCCCCAGACTTGGGGGAACGAGCAAGAAGATAAGAGTAATATGATTCAACCATTCATCAATCAACTCTGATTCTTAAAGCTTGAACTACAGTATAAACACAGCTAGGACGAGGCTAGACCGTCCGTGTAATGCATCCGCCAACCCAAGACTGGGGGCAAAAGAGTGATTATCCAAGAGTTGACTATAACAATTTGAACCTATGACCCATGCTTGATATTCATAACAACTTTAGGTTGCGACCGAAAGGATGCCTAGAGATAGAATCATCAAATCAATACCCGAACTCATGGGTGAATGATCATCATTCTGACCCTTCCAATGAGCAATGGATCGCGGGTACATTGAATGAAAAGCGCATCATTCAAAAACACATGAGAATTCAATCTCAAAGCTGGAGCCAGCTATGTAGCAGCGTGCAGTACAAGGCTAAATTCTACTAATCCTTTGATTTAACATCCTTATAAGCCTGATCATTTACCGTTGAAAATAAACACATGAGGCACCTACAACCCTTCACGTGTATTGTAGATCAGATCACAACTGTACGCAATGATAATGCAAGAGTCGAATGCATTGCTTCAGGTGAATTTGATATGTTCGCTTGGACTCAATCTCATGTGTATATATGGACTCTTACCCACCATTAAGAACCTTGCACTAAGTGCCAACCCGATGCATGTCTCGGTGAATAAAAACAAAGCAACATGGATCCAGAAAGATCTGCTACACTTAAGGAGGGGGCGAATCTACTCAAAACCAATAGGTTTATCCGCGATGTCCTCTACCCAAAATGAATATTCAATCCTTTGCTTATGAGAGAAATAAAAGGAGAGTGGCGAACATACACCGACTACCTAGATTTGCACGAGGCATGGCAAAGCATAGCTTCCACATCCAATGATCAATCAACTAATTGACTTAACTATCAGACATGAATTACTCTCATCCATGGATGCAAACTCTAGATGCAATCAGATACTGAAACATGTCCTAGACCAGGAATACAACTATTTCATCATAGATCCGGACCTGTAGTGCTATACTGCATTCTTTGGATTCAAACATGAGAACGCTAGATCCAATGGGAACCTTAGATGTCTGAAAGGATACTCGAATGGGATATCGAGCTAAGCCAATTTGATTTCACATATCTCCCTCGGAGAGCTCTCCATGATCAAACATTAGCATACTTCATATCTGAATCCACCACATCAGACGACTATCCGAAGAACAGTGGCAAACCGTCCAACCGATGGAGGACGTACACGGATGGAACTTCCAATAATCGGCTTTTTTAACGTCGGAATTGCGTTGATGACTACTGAGGAACGATCGATCTGCCATGCCCTCAAACTCAACTTCCTTGCAACAAATAACGAAGCTAAGTATGAAGCCTTGGTACTCAATCTTACAAGAAAACTACGAGTGGAAACTCTACATGTCTTATGTAATTACTAGTTAGTAGTACGCCAAGTCAGGGAAGATTGTCTGACTAGGGGGCAACGTCTTGCACCTTATCTCAACCGGGTCCAAAAGCTACTAGTCGACTTCAACTATTACACCATTACACACATCCTTGGAAAACAAAATAAAAAAAAAGCTAAGTCACTGGCCAAGCTAGCCAGTTCTGGGGATGCACGACAAACAGACTTTGTCCCAGTTGAAATACTTATTATTCCAAGCATTGGCATATGAAGATCAGCTAGATCTTAGAGATGGATCTAGGAGAGGAGTCATGGATAACTCCTATCGAATATTATCCACAATCGGGGATTCTTATTGAATAAACGAATAAGAAATGGCATATCCTCCGTGAAGCATCACTGCATGATTATGTCTGGATCGTTTGACTCCGTCGATACAAAGTATTACTTTTGTATCCATCGATCCGAGACCCGATATTACGTATTCACCGATATGAAGCATATATTCCAACCCTTCACATCGATTCAGGAGAGGATCGTTGCGAGGAAGCATTCAAGAACAATGAATTTCACGTCGGTTCAGGAGAGGATCGATACAGAATTCAATATAAGATAAACTGACAACGACTCGTGAACGTCAGCGAGAGTCAGATTAACATATATGCATAAATGTTGGACTAATCTTCAATATTCCAGATTTACAGGAATTGGAAGCTCATTTGATAACGATTACAACAACAAACGGGCAACCGCTAGCATATAGCAATCGGTCGCAACAATACATGGTACAGCAGTCGATAGTCAACAATTTACATTATCAAGAAGAACGGTCGAAGGTCACAGCTTCCACCGAAAAGACAATAACTATTCAGAGTAATGATAGCAGTATTTCAAAGCACGTCATGTTCCTACAAGACGTACTTTGGGGGGCAAATGTTATCCCGCCTTTTGGCAAGGCCGTGACACCAAGGAATTGACTAGTAATCCAATGACAGTCCGTCCTAGAGATCGGTCATACACAGGCTCACTATGGATATCGACGAATTTTGTCCGAGTCCGGATTGGGCCAAAATTGCTAGGACATGACAAGCTAAACCATGAGAGTCAACGTTTCAAGTTTCGAGTCAATCCGAGTTCATATGCTCAAGTTATGATGGATACAAGTTGAAGGGAAAGGCCATGTTTTCGTATCCATCAAATGGTCTGATTTCGTATCCATCAATGTTGACCTCTCCGTATCCATCGGCAGAAGATATGGTCGAATCCACCAGAGCACTCCACTTCGAATCCATCGAATTTTGCTTTGTTCGAATCCATCAGTAAAGCCCGTATTCGAATCCATAAAACCAAGCCTCGGTTCGAATCCATCAGGTCTTCCTCTACTCCGAATCCATGCAATCGATATACTTCGACTCCATCCCATAATTTACTTCGAATCCACCCTGTTGAGGCAGCTTCGAATCGATCAACTATGGGAAACCTCGATCGATTCGAACGAACGTCTCCTCGTATCCATCCCCTCGAATCCAGTAACTAAAGGCGCCTAAAACCATGGATTCGACCCAGTAAACTCGGAGAAAAAGCTGGATACCCCCGAGAAGCGCGCGCGACACGTCACCATTCGCACGCACAAACCATCGATTCGACCCTATCGATTCGAAGGGGATCGATTCGAACAGACCACATCAGCCAGAAATGAAATCTTGAATCGATCATATCTCGAGATCTACAAGTCCAAATGCTATGAAATTTGGACAGGAGCTAACTGGCAACCTAAGGAATGTCCATGCCAAATTTCAGCTCAATCGGAGCAAATCTTGATCGATTCGAAGCAAGGGTCGAATCGATCCCAAAGTGGGCCCGGATTTCCAAAGAGCGGGCATGTGGGCCCCCTCACGTGCCAGAATCGGTCTCCCCTCAATTTAGGCGAAATATCAGCCTCCTACACCTATAAATAGGACCCCTGGTCATTCAGAAAAGGGGATCTGGATTCTGAAGCGTCCAGACTCTGCCGGATCGGGATTTGCATCTTATTCTTACTGTTGAATCTAAATTCCAAGCTATAATTCACTGTTGTTCGCTGTAATCACTTGTAATCATTGAAAGAGAATCAATAAAATCATCAAAACTTCATAGTGGACGTAGGCGATACGCCGAACCACTCTAAATTGCTTGTCTGCGTATTTACAATTCTGTTTATTGGAGTTTTTGTTAGATAATCTCTGTTTTACATTTACGTTCTTCATTTTATCTCTTCAAATAACTCCCGAAGAGTGTTGTGCCCATTTTTGGTACAAACACACTCGAGTCAGGATTAACATTCTTATATCAATAAATCCAACTCAAGTGAAATAGCAATTGAAATACAAGTAACTCAAAGGATGTTTGGAATGACCATCCTTTAAGGATCCGTTAAACTATCTACTAGGTAGTAATGTACGCTAAGTAGAATATGTCTATCAGTAATATAAGATATCAAAATAGTGTTAAGTCATGGCCCATTCCACCCTTAACACATTTTTATTCCCAAAAGCATATACAAGACCGTAGTTTCCCCAAAACCAGAAGTCACCAGAGGGCAATCCATATACTAAAGGTACAAAACAAATTCGTAGTGGTCGCGAATAGGGAATACAAGTATGACAAGGCACATGAGGCAATACCCAAGGTAGTGATACTACCGTTTGCCTGATCCGGACTGGTGAGAACGCATCGCCGCAGCGATCGCAACACCGTGAAACAACACTCCCAAAATCAAGGGTGCACCAATCGACAACAAGTAATGAGTAGTTCGAAGAAGTGTGTTCACTTGAGGTAGCTGACCTCCATTGGCCCGGCACGGCTCCTGTTTTAGTCATTTCCAATTTGACACAAGTGTCAAGGCTATCCATTATCGTTCTCTTTCTTCAGTCATCACGTACATCATTCCAACCACTTCATTCTGGATCACACTCCGCGTATAGTTATTAAAGTGGTTTCGGTTTAGATAAAGAGTATATCCATAACCGATTCCGGTCTCTTTAATAACTTTCGTAATTATTACACCGATTGGTCGTTTATATATTTCAAAAACCAAATCAAATTCAATTTCAATTTCAATTCATAAACCAACATTTCATTTGTCTTTCTAAATCAATTTCCAATATTTACGTTTTCAAAACTTCCACATTCATAATCCAAAATCCTATAATTCAGTTTCAATTTATTTTATAACAATTCAAATATTGATTCAAGTTCGCATATAAGTTTCATTCCAAAATCATTTAAATTTATTTAATTTAACATTCAAATCAATTTAAAATCATTGATCGATTTCATTCAATATTCGTTAAGTAAATTTGTCATTCAAAACAATTTCTATTTAATTTCCAATTCATTTAATCAAATACTTAAGTCAACTTCATTATATCAAAACTTACAAATTGAATTAAATTAAATTCGTCAAATCAAATTCTTTAAATTTCAAGTCTTACATTAATTTCAATAAATCACATTTTATTTTTTTGTTAAAGAAATTCAATTTCACTTATTTACTTACTTAAATAATTTTCCAAACTTAATTAATAAAGAAACTCAATTTCAATTATTTACGAAGTAAAATTCATTTATTCACAAATTCAATTTAATTTAATCATTAAATAATTCAATCTTATTTAATTATTAAATAATTCAAAACTTAATTATTAAATAATTTCAAAGTTTAATAATTTCAAACTTACTTATAATTTCAAACTTAATTCAATCATTTCTCAATTTTAACAACATTCTTTTATCAATTACATTGTTAATATTTTGTTTCAGATTATTACATATTAACATTTTCCTTTCATTAAAATTCAAATTTCAACTTCATTTCAAAACCATATTATTTATTCAAATAAAATCTTCGTTTATTTTTAAATCAAATTATTGACCAATCGGGTTTTATTTAATTCTCTATCCTAGGTCAAAGTTTAATTTGGGTATTTATCATTTCAACCCGATTCCAATTCAATTCAAAATCAAAACATAGCAAAGGGAACTTGCAGTGTGATAACTGGGATGGTGTCAAAGTAAATAAACAAGCACTAACAACAATCAATATCAATCCAATAATCAATTCAAATAGTCCCGAAATAATCGTATTAATTCGCATTGTTGTTTGTACAAATTAATATAATTATTTCTAGAATCTACACTATCATTTCATGTAGATTAAAGATCATTACACTAATATTTATACGGTTTTTCAATTGTCATTCGATTTCAATTTTAACAGTACAACAATTAATCAAATATACGTTCAATAGTTCAAAGGGTAATTATCACTATTCTACATGTCAATTAATTTACAATTAAATGGGGTCATATTCAACAATTCAAATTCAACATATGTGTCGATTCAAATTTTAATTATCCTACGTCAAATTTATTTACATAATATTTATCACTTTATACATTATAATTTAACATCCAATATAAACAACAACAATCAATCAATTATCAATCAAACATGATTATCATCGTATAATTAACAAAAAATGGTGTCAGATGTCACAGGTGAACTGATACAGGTAATAGCATACATATAACAGTGTAAATAACTGACAGCAGCATATTTCAATTGTCATTTCAATTGAAATCAAATTTAATAAATAAAAGAACGTTAATCGTGAGTGAGTGCTCACCTTTCAAGGCTAGAGGATTGACAATGAAGTTGAGTTACGAAATGCAACCACAAAATCCCAGAGCAAAGCCAGATTGACAGGAATTGATGACAAAGCTGATAGTTTTAATTGATGAGAACGAATCAGAATCATCTAGATAGAGATAGAATATATATTATTATTATTTTATATATAAAATGTCAATATTTCAAATTTATGACAAATATTAAAATAATATAAGAAATTCAAAATCATTATTAAATCAACCCAAACCATTATGTAAACCAGTAAGTAACACTTTGAATATATATATATGACATACAAATATATAACCGATACCATACATATATAATATAAAAATAACATTAAATTCTCGAGCTAAACTGTAAGGAGTATAATAAAAGCAGTCAAACTATGTACATTCCCTTTTTGTAATATATGTATGGTCAAAATCCAAACATAGTACAACTACTCTTATAAAACATGCATGACAGTAGCCATATACTGAAGAAAAAAAATGTATATATATTTCAGTTTCAAAATTTGAAACTATATATATAAAGTAGTATGCTAAATACGGCTATCATATTTTAAACTTATATAATATATATGTGGAAACTAAGTTTATGTACAATAACCTAGTGCATAAAAGAAAATATATAGGTAGCAGTACATACTCATTCCCAGTTTTCAAAACATACAAAGTTTGCAAGTGGAAACTAATATACCACTGTCGTAACTTATATAAACAAGTACACATATTACTTTTAAAATATAATACACGGTACTATATTTACAATACATGACTTATAAAACTCAAACATATATATCAACTTTACATATCAGCAACTACAAACACCAACATATAAAATAAAAATGCAGGCAGCCCTATATATATACATAGATTATAACAACTAAAAAAAATCTAAACAATATAAGTTATGAAATATATCCATACTATTATATTACATTTGTAATATACCCGGAAGATTATATAATACTATATTTATAAATGAAATATATATAGATCGTACAGTAAACTAACATATTATATTTTATAAACTTATGTATATATTATACCCAAGCTAATGTAACTTAATATATGCGCTATTATATAAACTGCCACAGTAACTAATATATGCAAAGTACTTATATAACAAATATATATACCTTGAAAGAGCAATAGGTCAGCAGACAAGTAGAGAGGCAAGATTGTCGGGTGTTGGAATGAGGGGCGGTTGACGCAGGCATGAAAAGGAGGTGAGGAAGAAGGAGACTGGAAGGCTGTGGGCGGCTGGCTTGGCAAGGGCCCGATGTGGTTGATGGAGGACTTTGGAATATAGACGCAGGCTGTTGATGACGTAGTAAAGTGGGCGTGGCGCTGTAGCATGCTGGAGGGGAGCTCGGTGGAGTAATGGTGGCTTTGGTGGTTCTGCGGGAGGCTGCTGACGTGCTTTATAATTGGAAGATTAAATGGAAGATTGGTAGCTCACGCTACAGGCAAAGGAAAGGTAAGAATAATTGGAAAGGAGCAGCATCTAAAGCAAGACTCACGTGCTTTATCTTTTCTTTTTCGTGAACTGAGTGGAAACTAGAAGAAGAGCAGGTTTCAAGAGAACAAGTGAAGAGAAAATGAACAGGGGAAAGGTAGAATACCAATGAACTGGCACAAAGCATTGGGAACATGAATTATTGAAATAACCAAAATTTACGCGTTGAATTCGAGAAATATTAAATGAAGGTAGCTGCTCGAATTACACGAAGGAAATTGAACCGTGCCAGACAAACCAAAAAGGCAGGTTGGGGTACCGATACGAAAATTATTTCATCGATTCTGCAGCGAATCAAAATTCAAAACACAGAAATAAATATACTGTAGAGATCAGCACGACAAGACAATCAAAACGGTATACAGATATCAGTAGTGCGATTGAATTATAAAAATTCAAATTTTCTAATAGCGGAAAATGCGAGAAAAACACTGAAAAATAAGATCGACGGAGCCAAAGATGTCCGAATTTGGAAAAACGACAAACTGACATCTTGCTCAGAAGATGGTTTAGAATTTTTCTATGTAAAAATATTTAGGTTTCGGAAACATTTTATTTTCATCGCTTTTTAACTGATTAAATTGAAGTAAATTTACGCGCGAAATAAATATTATATTTTCGGACGAAAATTTATCGGTTGCTATGTTTAACTAGACGTATTCCAAATATAAATTTTTTATTTCAAAATTTTATCGTTTAAAATTTCACAAAATTTCAACTAATTACGTTATTAAAACAGTTGAAATTTACGGGTCGTTACAACCTAGATATGTAGGACCGTTTCCAACCATAGGAAGGATTGGGAAGGTAGTGTAAAAGGTGGATTTGCTTAGTGTTTTTGCAGGGATTCATAATGTGTTTCACATATCATGTTTGCGAAAATGCATTAGGGATCCGGCTATAGTAGTAGACTAGATGGTAGTAGAAGACTTGGTTATTAAACCAGATATGACTTATGAGCACGGACCAATTCAGATAGTGGATCGGGATGAGAAGCGGCTTTGGAATAAGGCAGTGAAGCTTGTATGTGATCAGTGGAGCACGGGAGGACTGCACATGGAAAAATGGAGGATAATGTTAGAAGGACCTATTCAAAGTTGTTTGTCACAGATTAGCTTATATGTTATATATTGAGTTGTACTAATGTAGTCCATTTATATGTATGATATTATGGTTGTTTGTCATATCAGTGGGTCGTACTAGTACGTTTTATATATGCATGAATATGGAATTCATGGGAATGCTTATGGTAAGCATGAAAGAGAGGACCAGTCTCTAGTTGACTTTAACTGAACTTCAGGGTGAAATTCCTTTAAGAAGGAGAGACTGTAATAACCCTAAAAATAATAATTAATTAAATAAGTTAATTAAAGGAAAAATGGCGGGTTAATAAAAATGGGTAAAAGTATATGAATCAATAGAAGCGGATATAGAGACCAGGCCTAACTTAATATACGTTACTCATTTCTATTTATTCATTTCATTCTACTTAAAATAAAAACAAAAGCTAGAGAAACTCGTTACTGGTGGAGGCATAAGAAGTCAAATAAGAAGAAGATAAAAAAACGCAAGCTAGAAGAGGCTAAGGAAGACTATAGTTATACATCTAAAAGATCTAGGTAAGTAATACTTAATCCTTCTAATCTTTCTTATATGCATAGGATTGGTTTAGATCTATATGCTTTATGTATGATAAGGTTCATATGGTGTTACATTTAAAATATAATAGGTTTAATGAATGTTTTGTGGAAGGCTACATATACATGGGGCGTTTTCATGTGTTTTCCCATTTATATAGTTTCGAAACCTAATGAAAGTTTCACATGATATTTATAACCAGATTTGTGAACTAGGTTCTCAACTTTAGAGATTTCATAAGATTATATGGATTTATATGAATTTTTGAAGTTTTTCAACCTATAAAACAAAAAGGAGAATCCCTTAAAAAGGCGAATAAAGTTAAACAAGGGAAACACCGGGGTTCGAGCAATTTAGGGAATTTATCAGAATTTTTAATAACGAAATAGATGTAAAACCAACTTAATATTACGCCGGGTAGATGGGTATTGTACGGGATGCAGTAAAATGAAATCCATGTAAATATTAACAGGGGTTGGTAAAAAGGGGACAAGATCCAAATTATTTGCTGAAAAGGACACTTCAAATAACAAAAAGTATAATATGAATGAATAGAAAATTGACACATGTAAAGAAGTTATCAGGGATGTCAAGGTACGACCTTGAAGTCGGGGCTCTGTTTGTATAAGTAAGATAATTTCACTAGATATGAGGGGATCATATCGCGCTAAAATTTAGAAAGAAAGAAAAACTTAACAAGTAAAGTGTAAAGCGTATTGCGTGGGTCGGATGGATTCTGCACTATAAAAATAGGTATATATAGGACTTATAAAGGAAAAGTCAGGGGGACTTAGGGAGAGATCGGGTCATAAGGGAGGAAGGCACCCTACACTAGTTAAAGAAAGGGAAAGAGTTAAAAGGGCTATTGACGCCAGGTGGGACGCTCACTTGAATGCACACTCAGAAAAGGTGAGGAGAGGCATTCAACTTTCAGGAACTGTGGTGGTAAGGGCCAAGTAGTTGCAAATTAAAAAAAAGAGTGTTTAAAGGCTACATGTGAGTTTCTTTGTAGCCCACTGTGGTGGGTGATTCCAAGAAATTTAAAGAAAAATAAGTAAACGAATTACTGTGGTGGGGTGATTCCTAGCAGTTAGAAAATTTAGTAAATAAATGTTCGACTACAGGTGGCTGTTTCTTTATAATCCAAAGATTAACCAACTAAATAGTTAATACCACGGAAGCCTAGGCAGTTCGAGTTAAAGAATGAATTTAGAAGTATATTGTAGTGGGGGATACCAAGCAATATTAGACAAAAGAAAAACTTCTAAAGAATGACTCTGAAAAAGTACTCTGGTGGGTGATTCCAAGCAGTAATAGTTAAGAATCATACCTTCATGGGAGGCTAAGTAAGCACTGTAAGGGGCACAGTATAAACTCAATAAAGAATGAAAAGGTAATGCGCATGGGTGTAGGATTAAATAGAAAAGTATTGACGAGTTTATAAAGGAAACCATGGTGGGTCTGCACAAGGAGTGTGGTATTTCATACTTAGATTTTAAAACAATCTAAATCAAGACTCGGATGGGGTCAACGCAGGGTGTGCAGTAGTAAAGAAAAATCTGCTTAAGGAAGCATTTAATTGAGGATGTAAATACGAAATAATTGCGTCAGTAGTTTAAAATGTTTCACACATGATTGATGGAATAGTGAAGGGGAAACCTAACCAATGCAGTGTAGGTTGGTCTCACTATAGCTTTGTTTTTGGGACAGTATTATTCACACCGGATTTTATGTCTGACTTGTGTTTTTATTATTGTTTTTCCCATAAACTCACGGGTACTCATTTGAGTAGGCTGAGTTATGGGCTTAGGTAGGTGGGATAATGGCTGTGGTATGAGGACTGAAGATGGAGCAGGAGGCTCTCTAGCTAATAAAGATTTTGTTTCCGCTGTATAAAGGAGGTGGGCCACATCTTCATATGTGCACCCGACTCTTTATTATGTTATTTGTCTATTATATTTTGACCCCTTCATGGGTACATTTTAGGAAAATTTGACCGAAGTGTTGTGAAGAATATTTAAAAGAATTTATTAAGTAATAGATTTACTTAGTTTCTCTGTTTATTTAATTATGTATTCATATCATACTGAAATCACTTTAGTCGTCAGAATATAATTCTGGTGATGACTGCAGCATCATCGACGTTCATCTTCGAGTTTCAAGTGGGGGATGTTACATATACCCTCCTTCTTGAACTTCCCTTTCGACTACTTGTTTTCCCAAATACTTCCCTTTTTAGCTCCTCTGTAATTTTGAGTAGGTCCCACCTTCTCCTTCATTTTCTCCTTCTCCTCTAAGCTAACCATCTGAAGCATAGCCATCTCAACTAACATCTCATATGTAGCACCAATGGGTACTTGATTCAAAAGTAATTCTATGAGTGGGAAGTTCGTTCCTTGAACAAATTTCATGGTCTTTTTTTATGGGGGTATCAATCAAACTCATCCCAAACTTAGCTAGTTCCGTGAATCTACTAATATGCTCCTTTAGAGTGGATTTTCCTTGTCTAAGCTGTATAAATCTCTCCATCTGCAATTCACTTTAGCCCTCGATATAAATCATGACTCAAATCAATTTATGAACTCATCCCAAGTAATAATTCTATCAACATTCGCCTACAACCACCCACCAATCCAATGCCTCTCCTTTATGGTGCCATGCCACCATTCTCCACTTAATCCGGTCCTCCCATCCAAGCTCCTAAAATATCATCTCGCAATTATTTATCCAAGCCTTTGTCTCCACAAAACCTTCTTCTCCTGTATACACCTTCCCACTCATGTTTTGGCTATCCTTGCACATCTTGGGGAAGCCTATAGGGTAGGGTGCTGCTTCAGTGGGAACTAGGAAGACTCTGACCACCACATTTTAGGCAGCTCCCCGTCATTTACTACCTATCCCAAGGCAGACTCCTCTTCGATACTACCTAGCTGACATTGCATGGAATCTCATCAAGCTACTTAGTACTTCTTAATGGCGGAGGCAAACCCTATAATAGCTACTTAATACCTCAAACCTGTAGCGGACCCTTCCCAAGATATCCACTACCGTGCTTGATCGCTAACCCTAACCATTTAATACTTCCCAAAAAAGGGAGGAGGCGGGCCCTCAATCGGCCACTTACTACCTTCAAACCTGAAGTAAGTCCTATGTATTATTACCTGTAACCCAATCTATGATGTCTCATATTAGTCGGACTATTCGTAGGTTCTGGTAGCCAGATTAGTTGGGCAGGTTTACCCTATAGAATTTGGGACTAACCCCACGTCCTCCGTAGATACTTATTATAGGCGATGTCTCACATTAGCCCCAAGGTCACACTACTGGTAGCCATATTAGCTGGGTGGACTTCCATGTTCTTTTGATTGACCTTGCATCCCTACAACTTAGTCATAATCTACCCTCTCTTAACATACTATCGCACACCTCACCGCATTCCATATTAAGGCCTTATAAGGAAAACCCTTATTTCGCCTTAACTATCAATTTCTTTCCTACGGTGGATTGATACTAATTAATAATATATTAATATGCAATTAATACACTATTAATTATACATTATTTATATGCTAATATATATATATATAACGTGCAAAGGTTACGTCCTAAACTAATCATTTAAATGTCAAATCTTTAAATTTATACAAGTCCAATTTCATATTAACAAAATACCATATATCCAATATTATCAATTCAACAATAGACTTGTATAAAAATAGAATCCCTATTAAACTTATTTTATACTAAAATAGTAAATTCCACATTGATATAATTTGCAATACAAATCCTTTTACACCATATTCAACTTCTACGCATACAAATGAAAATGGGAATTCTCATCTAAATTATAGAAATGGGTAGTGCAAACTATGAATAAAGTAAATTCGTACCTTACACACCATTTCCTAAGCTATTTCCTTTCAAAAACCCTTAATCAGATCCAAAGAAAAAGATGAGATGTGGAATAGAATGTAAGACATTAAATTTGCACTAACCATATAATTCCACTATTTTAATATATAATAATTGAGGACCTAGCATAAGGATTGACATTTCACTCAGGAGAATTTTTTGGTTTTAGTTTGATATTTTCGTAGACAAAATACCCCCAGGCATATATCAATTCCAAAGTGTACTATACAATTATTAAAATAAGAAAAACTAAGATTTCCATTCACAAAAGTCCTTTGCTCTTGCTGTTTGACTTGTTTACGTCTGCATCAATCTCTTTTAGATATCTCCTTTTAGAAATATACAACAAGGAAATCGTATATGAATTAGATTTAGAAATTTAGGGATTGGAGGAGAATATAATAAGAAATTGAATAATAAACACCTAAAAATTTCTTACCCGAAACCCTATAGAATTTTCTGAATCTTTAAAGAGAGACAAGG
Organism: Allium fistulosum; assembly: GCA_030737815.1. Taxonomy (NCBI): domain Eukaryota; kingdom Viridiplantae; phylum Streptophyta; class Magnoliopsida; order Asparagales; family Amaryllidaceae; genus Allium; species Allium fistulosum. The sequence continues at coordinate 820,772,442 of CM060908.1, read as the reverse complement.
ATAGAGCTTCGCTTAGTTCCCAAAATAATTTATGAATAAAGTGAGGGGGCTAATCTCTTATTTATAGTGGTCAGAAAGCACCAGAATCATCGGATTCAGGTTGGTTTAAAATAATAAAATTTAGACCGTTCGTGGTTTGAATAACCCTAGCCGCCAACACTTGCACCGTTCGACCGTTCTTCCCCAAGCGGTTGACGGTTAGCGGTAGACCGGTCCAAGGAAGGTGGTCGATCGGTAGTGTTTATTTTGGAAAGAATTTATTGCTGCCGTTGATTTATTATTTAGTATCTTAATTATATTTAACGTTAACTATTCTTTTAACGTTTACTTAACCCCCAAGTCCAGCTACCATTAATTTTTGGATTTCAAACTTTTGCATAATTATTTATTTGAATTTGAATTCCATTTAAATTAATTTGAATTCGAAAACTGCAAACGACAATAACCTTTACTTTTAAGCTCCGATTTCAAAACTTTACATATGAAAATTGATCGAAAAATCTCCACGAACGCAACGACACATTTCTCGTGGTTAAATTCTAACATTTACAAAATTTCTATTTTTAGCCTTATCGTATTTAATTAATTAATTTCTTATTAATTTTTACGGATTGTTACAAGTGTCGAAGATGAAGTTCCAGTTGATTGAATCAAAGGCCTTGGAAAAATCAAGCTTGAGAAGAGCACATGGAGATTTAACATTATGGCAATTGGAAATAACTTGTTAGAAGACAACAACACAGTCGAGGATAGATCTGCCATGGATGAACGCTGAATGCTCAGGCTCAACAAGGGAGGAGATGTGAAGTTGGAGGTTGTTGGCTAGTACTTTAGTGATGAGTTTGAAGGTGGTATTGAGAAGGCTGATGGGATGGAAATCAAAGACAGAATTGGCACCAGACTTCTTTAGAATTTGAACAATGTTGGTATAATTGATTCTGCAATAAAGGAAGGGTTATATATCTTCAAACATGTTAATAATGTCACTTTTTAAAATAGGCCAGAAGTGCTTGAAGAATAGGGTGCCAAAACCATCAAGGGCAGGGGATTTGTCATCCTCCATGTCATTAAGAGCGGCAAGGATCTCGACCTCGGAAAATGGGTAATCGATAGGAAGTTGGGTGGGGTTAGTATAAAAAAGCTCATCCTAGGAAATAGAGGGTTGGAGGTGGGATTTAGCAAGGAGCTGTTTGTAGTGGTTGGTGAAGATGGGGTTAAGTTCGAACTGGTCATAGATGAAGGAGCCTTCGTGGAGGATCTCAGAAATGCAGTTTGCTCGTTCTCTACCATTAGCGATTCTGTGAAAGTAAGATGTGTTTCTACACCGTCTTTGAGCCAAAGGGCCTTGGGTCTCTTTCCCCAACCAATTTCTTCTTACCTTGTGGGCCTAATAATATTTTTCTTAAGGTTTAAAAGAATAGACTTCTCGGACTGAGAAAGGGCTCTGGATTCTTCAAGAATGTTGAAGTCTAGAATGGCATCTTGGAGGCAACATAAACGAGATATGAGGGTTCTCCAGATAGATCTAGACCAAGATCTGAGGAATTTCCAAAGGGATCTGAGTTTGAGGAGAAGGGTGGCAAAAGCAGAAGACTGAGGCATGGGCTCCTGCCAGATTTTCAGGACCAGAGCCACAACCTTTTGAATCTGAAGCAAAATCTGGGAGCAGTAGAGTCACTAGAGTCAAGGAGGATAGGGCAATGGTTGGAAAACTTCGAAGGAAGGCTGACAGAGGAGAGAGTATGAGAATCTTCCCAAGAGGTATTTAAGAGAAAATAGTTGAGTTTGACAAGGGAAGGAGAGGAACGTTTGTCGCTTCAAGTGAAAAGGCAATTATTAATAGGGGGTCTATGAGAGCACAAGAGTCAATGAAGGAAATAAAATTATCCATGTCAGGACAGCTAGACGAGTCTGAATTTCTTTCATCAGGGAAATGAGTGATATTGATGTCCCTCCAAGTACCCAGGTTCGAGAAAAGTTTAAAACTTCAGTACATGAGATCCATAGGCTCGATCTGTCATGACTAGAATAAAACCATAGATATTAGACAAGAAGTAAATGAATCCTGACGGGGTATGTTCAAAGATCACATTAAGGGCGTTAGGATGTTTTATAACTTGAATAAGTTTCCACTTGGCTTCATCCTAGGTGGCAAGAATATCACCCATAGAACCGGAAGCCTTAATAAATTTCCAACCACTCAAAAAGGAACCCCCAATATTACGGAAAAGGACATTATTAGGGTCGGCAATCTTAGATTCTTGAATAAAAAGGATGCCTAGCTTAAGCTAGGAAATAAAGTTCCTAATTAGGGAGCATTTATCAAGGGTCCCTAAGCCCCTAACATTCCAAGATAGAATCTTCATGAGGAAAAAGAGACATGCTTAATAATAAATGTTATCATTGAACCATGGATTTTATTTATGGACCGCTCAAGTTGAATGTGGATAGTATTAGAGTTTTAACTAGCACCTGACTCTATATGTCCTAAAGTGGTATAGTGTTAATGAATAGAACGTGTGTATATTATTATCAATGTTGGTATCACTTAAGGTGATGTAAACTATATTTGATCTATAATCGATGAATTCAGCCTAACTATCACACTACTAGCTAAGGTGACGTATGAACATTAATATTTGAATTGTTTAATATTAATCACAGATTAAATTCACAACTCCATGTCAAACAACCTTATTTGTATAATCTTTAAATACACACAATTTAATTAGGTTATGAAGTTTCATAAATTAATTAATATTTAAGAAATAGTAATTAATATTGTGTTTGACTTTTGGGGTTTTAGTAGTAAATGGGATAGATCCTAGATATTTTTTGGTGCTAGTAATTATTTGGTGTGTATATAAAATTTATATATACATGTGTGTGTGTAAACATGCTTTAAGTATGTTTAGTTACTTAATAGGCTTTTGGATGTTTTGATCCATGTAAGAGACCATGTATGGCCTGCGTAACAAGGGAAGTGAACAAGTCTAGATATTTGATCAAGATGTAATTAAGAGTCAACTAGGAGTTGGTAAGAGAAGAAGGTGGGAGGTCTTCTCATTTCTCTTGAAATACCAAGTCTTACATAGTCATTCTTTCCTTCATCCTTCTTCATTTTTGAATGGCCACTTCTTGCTCCCTCTTTGTACCACCCCTAATTTTTAATAACATTATTCAGGAGATTTAATTAGATAAATTAAATAGAATAAATTAAATATTAGTGTGATAAGAGGATTGGGATTTGAAAATTCAATAGAGGCCGAGCTTAATTAAATTAAACCCTAAAAGAATGGGCTTATGAATGGTTTTATATGTTAATTAGTGAGAACATAACGCAAGGGTTGCCGCTACCATAATCCCATTACCCTTAAAACTTTGTTTCCATTTCTCTATAGGTTCATAATTCATTATTCAAAAACGTAAATCAAAAGCTCAAGCCGGCCATAACCTAAGGAAAGAAAAAGAGCAAAATTCAATTAAAGCTAAGCAATCAAGCAAGGGGAATAAATCAAAGATCAAATCTCAAGTTCCTTATCCTAATCAAGGTGAATAATAATCTAAACCATCTCTATTTTTGGTTTTATAGATCATTTGATTTTGGGTTTAAGTTTAAATCCACTTTGATGATTTTTGATGATGATATGCTTAGATTTCATGATATGTTATATTCAAACAAGTTTGTTTAATAAATGTTTCATTCGATTTTAAGGCTAAAATCATTTATATTGGGTTTCAAATGCCATGAGGATTTAATATGTTATGTAAAACATTATTTTGAAAATGGGTTAAATATTTCATAATTATCCAAGCTATGGATAATTTATTATGAATTTTCAAAGGGGAATATGAAATATTGGGTTTAGAAATTAATTTCGGTAAATATATAAAGGAATTTGGGTCCAAAATTTATATATGTTAGATAACATATTAAAAGTGAATTTCTACGATATTTGGGGATTTTTCCTAAGAAATTTACTATGAAAATTAAATTAATTTAGTTGGAGGACTTATATGTTTTAATTGTTTTGATTAAGGGAATGGCTTCTTTGCTAATTGTTTAATTAAATCTGAAATAAATTTGGCTTGTATTTTAGGAAAAGATTTTTTAAAGTTTATGGAAACCAATTAAAGTTTTACAAATGGGCAAGTTAGATGAAAAGCATTTACCTAAAATGGCAATAATATAGTTTTTGCTCAAAAGCATGGTTTCCCCACTTCCAGTAGTGACCTTTCGACTATGTACCTTCGCACTCATCTAAGTCAAAACTAATACACATGGTATCAATGCTTTGATACGTAGTGGATTGGAGAGGCGGAAGGTATGGAGTCAAAACCTTGCTTTCGAAGGGGTCGAGACCAATTTTAATAGCTTTGGAAGGTCTTTTGTTTTACTATCCTAAGAAATGCCACTTGCCTTATTTTCAAAAGAATGCTTTCGAAAGAGTTTAATATAGCTTTCAAAGAAGTTGTCGCCTTTTTTTCCGAAAGGGTAGCTTTCGAATGAGTTGCCTTATTTCTAAATTAATGCTTTTGAAAGGGTAGTTTGAACTCAGTCGAAACCCTATTGTCGTCTCTATGCCTTTCGGAGGGATTAAAGTCATCAACGAGTTCGAAAGGTAGCTTTTGTTTTATAAAGGTAATAAGCCACTTCCTAAAGCTTTCGAAAGGGCTCCAGTAGCCACATAAAGGTGTTTAAGGCAATGGCTTCGAAAGGGGTTTCGAAGCTATCTTTCCAAATGTTTTACTTAAATGATTGAAGCTTTTGAAAGGATGGTTCCGAAGCCATCTATTTTTCTCCAAACTCTTTTTAATGGTTTCAAAAGGGGTACTTTCATTTGTATTCACTTTGACCTAAAAGATATGTTTAAGATTAAACCCAACGGTTTCAAAAGGGGTACTTTCAATGGTTTCAAAAGGGGTACTTTTAATTGGTTTCGAAGCTATGCTTTTATAAATAAGCAAGTGATGCTTTAATACTTTTGAAAGGTATGTTTTGATGGTTTCGAAAGATATGTTTTAAAGTGTTTCGAAAGGCATATGCTTAGTGTTTTGAAAAGAAGATTTGAATGCTTTCGAAAGTGGTTTTTCAATGGTTTCAAAAGTAAAGGTCTAAGGTTTCGTAAGCCTTAGTTTTCAAAACAAAGAACCCAATCCTATTTTTTAAAGGTAAAATCCATGGCACTATAATAGAGCTTTTAAATGGCTTTTAAATTTGAAGTTTTTGAAGAAGCTTTCCTTGATAAAATAACAGGTTAAAGAGATTAACCATGTTTCAAGTGAAAAATGATTTCAAGGATATTAAACCATAAATGTTGGTATTATTTTTGTGTATATGCTTCTTCTATAAATATATTCACTAAGTAATGGACCCATAAATGTATTTTGGGGAGTAAGGGCGGAATAACCCGGTAGGTCAACCCAGAAATGAATATGAGTTAAGTAACTCCCGAATGGATAGAGTTGCATCTAGGAGGTAAGGTAGATCAGAATAGAGGATGCCCAAAGACCAATTAAAAAGTTGTTAGTTTAGATAGGTTCATAGTGAACCCATGAAAACTATGTTTAAAGAGAGTTATTGGCACGGGCCAACAGGTTTGTAGTGAACCCATGAAAACTATATCTGGATTAAGTTATTGACAGAAGTCAATAGGTTCATAGTCAACCCATGAAAACTATGATATGAGGGAAGTTATTGGAGATACCAATAGGTTCAAGAAGAACCCATGAAATAATTAAATGAAGTTATTGGCAGGGGCCAATAGGTTCTTAGTGATCCCATGAAAACTATGAGACTAGATAGATAGTCCATAAACTTTAGTCATTTTATTAGTGAGCCCATGAAAACTAATAGGTTAATAGTAACCCTAGAAACTATAACTATGACAGATAGTCAAATGAATGGGGATGGGATATCCAAAATGATTTACTTGATTGCATATTATCATAATATTTTAAATTGTTATGTTTTAACCATTGTGGATGTAGGAGCACAATATATGGTTATTATAAATTTTTGGATAAGATACTAGTGAGGGGAAAACCCGTTCCACTAAGCGGCGTGGTCTCATTAGATATCTAAGTGGTTTGAGATGGTAGGTTATTATTCATACCAGGCTTTATGTCTGACTCGAAGTTTATGTTTTACCCTTAAACTCTCGGGTGCTCAATTAATTTTGAGTAGTTTGAGAATTGAGGTTTTCAGGTTCTCCTTAGACGAATAAGCTTCCGAAGACGTGCAGGAGGCAAGCTAACTAATAGGAGAACTTTTCTATTTTGATTCCGCTGTGTTTTGATGGAAAGGCAAAGTTGTTTAATTTCCTAGATATATATATACTCTGATCGTCCAAGGGGACATCTTCATATGTCGCTCTTAGCGTATGTTATAATAATTATATTTTCTCTGAATGTGGTTCTCAAATCTAGGATTATGTAATGAATTTGAAATGTTTTGAAATGGAATGTGAAAGTTGTTTAATGATTTTAAATTTTTTCCATATCCATGCGTTTCTGTTATATCAATGTGTCCAACATTACCGTATTTGATCATCGAGGATTAATAATTATGGATGACTGTAGCATCCGTAGCCGTTAGTTTTGGGCCTCCAAGTGGGGGATGTTACACCCTTGAACTCTTTTTCATATATACAACATCAAATAAAACTAAAATGAAGTGGTTCATTCAATTCTAGTAATATCAGGTGGTGATTCAAGGAGTCTAGGAGTAAATTCACGAATTGAGGTTTCATAAAGGGCTGGATCTACAAAGGTTTATACATATATACATATTTATATTATACATTCATATACACTCACAAATGAGCCTTGATTAATGTATGTAACTACATACATAATTACATACATGCATACATACATATATATTTCCATTGCCATTGAATATTTTAAATTTAACTTGTCATAAATATTTTATACTGTTGGAATATTGAAATTTTTGTAATCATTATCATTTAAATTGTATTGAATATTGAAATTGTTTGAATATGTATTGTCATATATATCACGGAGGTGAAGGAATATAACCAGATCTAGATACAACATATGGAGCCAAAGATGCAATAGGATCATCCTCTACACAAGTTTGCTTAGCGACCTGATGAGACAACTCTTTGACTTTTTCATTCAGTACCTTGAACTTATCCTCATAAAAAGCCTTACATGTAACTTCTGCATCTTTCAATAGTCCCTACAAAACTGAAATTTGAATCAGAGCAGACTTGTGCTACTCCTTCAAGTCAGCTACCTCCGTACACTGTTCAGTGGTGCGAGACTGAAAATCAAGTAAATTTAGACGAACATAATTAAATGAAAATGCAATCAAGCTCAAGATCACAAAAATACTTAAACTCACTCACAAATAAATGTTTCCTTACAATATATTCCTATAAAAAGTATGGATCCTAAAATACTGCACTGACCGTGAAACACTAAGTCTAAGGCATACTAGCCAAAGGCAGGTTTGTTCTGACATGAAAGGTCTTCCTTGAATCATTATTAGGACCTACCCATAGGTCCATTGGGTCCTCTACAGTCACCACAAACCCTTCTTCATTATAAAGGAAGCCAACGTCAAGCGTAGGGTAAAAGTAATTAAAAATGTCTACAGCTCACTGCAAAGCGATCTGCCCCATCTTACTTTATACCTTCTCCCTTTTACGTTTTTCTACAAGACCAGCAATTCAATCATGTCCAAGCACATTAACAGGTTCTGGTGCGACATTGGGGGAAACTTGAGCGTCTTGCAATAGATCTTCAAGTTTGTAGATCCTAAGTACATCTGTCTCTCTTGTTCTTTCCAAAGTTCAATTAGTTCAGCCTTTGTCTTCTTGGAGTCTCTAGAAAAGCCACCAAAGTATTTGAGAGCATCCACTTTCTATCCCTTCCCCTGTGTACGGGGGAGTATCCTCAGTGTTGACCACTCCAATTACCGCTTGTGACGATCCTCCTACTCTTTGAGCTTACCTAGGTAGTGCAGTTCTAACTTCTTTTTCCACTCATCCATTGATACCATGTCCATGCCTACGGGAGATGCGAGGACTGCACCCACACTAAGTCCTTCGGCCACCTTTACTTTTTCAACATCCACATTTCCTTCATATTGCTTAGCAACCTAAAGGGATATGTCTTCTATGGTCTTTTTTAATCCTTTAATTTCCTATTCGTAGACAACCCCGTAGAGCACCTCACTTTCCTTCAATGTTTGTTGTAGTTCAGTCATCTTCAAGTTTGTAGCGTCAAGCTCGATGCGCAATTTGACATTATGTTGGTACTGGCACTCAAGGGCATCTTTAGCTTCTTTAAGCTCAGAAAGGGCATTCCTCAAGTCTCTTTTAAGTCCTTTATTATGTAGATTCTCTTTCTCCAGGGCCATGGCAGAAGTTGTGACCGCAACCTCAAACTCAGGCACACTTGTATCACCCGGGCCATAAATAGTGGGAAATAAAGGATCATTGGATTCAAAGGCTCTAGTGGACATAGGAAGAGGCCTATGCATATCGACCTAGTTAGTGGTAATAGAAGTTTATTTCAAAGTAAATCAAGTTATGCAAATCTAAGTCTAAAAAATGTATCACAAGATGACCAATTTTATATAAAAAGAATGTAACTAATTCACATACAAAAGTAATAATGATTCACAGTGCTCACTCCTTAGTTAAATTACTAAGCCTAAGCCACTCTAAGTGAGTCCTATTGAGTGGGAAGGAACCATTCTCTAAGGTAGCTTACCACGGTGTGGTACAAAATCACCAAGTGATTCTTTCTTTTTAACTATTTGGTCAATTTTGGAAAGCAGTCCTCGGGTTTCCTCTCTAAGTTGCGTGAATGACTCATCTAACTCTTTATCACACTTGTGAATCACCCCGGCACAAAGACCACGACGATCTACGTTCTAGGCTTGGAGTTTCTCAGTGCTTTCCTTCATGAGTTTAGTAGATATTACTTCCTTAGGAGGCTATAAATAATAAGAGAATGAAAATAACATTGTCATTCATGGTGCAGTAACCAAAAAATAATTGAATTAAAGAAATTAACCATAACAAATTTTGAAAACAAAAAGGTATTTTTATTACATAAGAACAATAAGGTCATTTACAAGAGTTCAGTCAATCACATGAGCATGAGAAGGGGATGTGGCCTCGGTCTCCTTAGACCCCGCACCCTCATCGTCTTGTTGCAAAGAGGCACCAAGGGAAGCGAAAGGGGAAGCATGCTCCATGGCTAGGTCCTTAGCCCATTCAAATCTATTGTAGGAAAGATCCTTTTCAATTTTTCTAGAGTCCTCCAAGAAGCTAAGGTCAACCTTGGCATTAAAACCCTCTAAGCGGTCAGGAAAGAACTGGATCTTGACTATGACATACATCTTGTAAAGCATCGATATGTGATTCGCTCAAGATTGCCCTTAAACTTCTCCACCACCTTCTACTTCTTCCCCATTGTTTTGTCATTCTCCCCCAGTAATTTGTCCTTCCATCCCACCTCTTGACCCTTCAATGCTAAGGCCCCATCAACTGCCTTCCCTGCCTCCTCTACCTCTTCGGCTTTCACCCGCTGGGTCCTAAGCTCTTCCTCAATATTAATTTTCTCAGAGGTAGCCGGGGCAAGGTCTACTTCGAGCTTAGTAGTACGATTAATGGAAGCAACCTGATCATCTTCCCCCCTCTTCCAAGGCCCCTATATGTTATTAATAAGAGGAAGGTCAGGTGAGAATCAATCAAGTAAACCATTATTAAATAAAGAAGGAGAAGAAAGTAATTACATAGGCCCAAGGCCTTTCAAGTTCAGTAGCGAACTCGGAGAAGGGAAGTACAAGAAGTGGACGAGCAAGAGGATAAGATTGTGGAGCAGAAGAAATATTGGACAGTTTTTCCAATATGACACGCCCTACCTCTCCCTAAGATCAGTAATGGCGCCTTTGGGTAAAGGCAAAAATTGAATGCATGGATTTTGGAATGATTGGAGGGGGATGGTTAACACTGTAGATAAAAGAGGAGGAAGATGAGGTGTACGTGGTTTCTTGAAGGGCTGGCCTGAAGCTTCAACATCATCTTTGTCCCCTTTTCTTTCTTCCTCTTCTTGAGCATCGTCGAGAAATGAATCAAAGAGATCATCATCCGTTTTACCTGCATAAAAAAATTGGGTCGGTAAAGGCCTTTTCAAAAAATGTAAAAACTTCATTATCCATCTTATTGGACTATACCCTTAGGTTTATTTGTAGATGAAGAGAATTTAAAAATGGAATGGGAGAAGTTATGACTAGTGCATAGGAAATTATATGTGAGCAGTAAAGGCTCAGTGAAGAACAATTTAACTTCTTCTCATCTTTACCCAAACCCGAAATGTTATTCCTACAGGATACGGACGAATTAGTGGCTTCAGTAGAAAATAAAGAATGATTAGGATGTGAATGAAAGGAAGAAGGAAAGTTATTCGAATTTTTAAATAAAAAAGTATTTGTCATTCCATTTTCGGGTCTTACGAGGAATGGAGGTAAGAATTGGTTTTTTTGCTTGGGCATAATAAATCTGAAATCCCCCTCATAAGGACTCTTATGAATGTCAAATACGAATTGGAGTTCTTCACATGTAGGGGGTGAATTTCTCAACATAAAGAATGAATGTAGTAATCAAAAGGGAGTAAGAGATGGGAGCAAGTTGAATGGAGGCAATACCAATAGCTGTTAGCCATTCATGAAGTATTTGGTTTGGGGGAGGTAGAGTCTGCATCGAATATGTTCGGGGGAAATAGAAATAAAACCGGTTGGAAGCATATGAATACATTCATGGGGATCTATTGCCCTATCTACATAACCCTCAAACCTAAAATGATTGAGAATACCCTTAATTTCACCTAATTCAGTTACCCTAGACGGCAGAGATAGGGGAGAAGAAGAAGAGGTTTTCCATATCAATTACCACTAAAACACAAGAAAACGAAACTACAAAAAAGAGAATGACCTTACTTTTACTTAGAAATAGAACGGTTCTTGGTGAAAATGAGATTGACAATTAGGATTTTCAAAAGCAAGTAAAGAAATGAAGAAGAATAAGGGAAAAAGGATGTATACTTACTTCGACTAGGATCTTGGCCACATAATCGCGTGATACTGCGTCGGCACTATGATACTACATCGGAAGCCTGAGATGGCTATAATATATAAAGACTGATCTACAGCCCTAACACTCACCTCGATTGACCAAACTTTTGCATAATTTTCAAATACCAAATATGAAGGCTATATTGCAAGCCCGAAAAAGCAAGCCTTAAATGAAATGGAACCGCGGCATAATCTTTAAGTAAAAATAAGACGAGGAGATTGTGCCACAACCCCAAAAGCAACACTAATAGTGAAGAACTATGGCTCAACCCTTAAAGCAACTATACATAATAGGGATGCGCCGCAATTTAATTTAACAAACTAAAGTGATAGGTCATGCAATCTTATATCGGTATAATGAAGTAACAAGGATGCGCCGTCATCTTGATGTGACAGAATAGCAGCGCAATACTAAAGACACTGCCCTCAAACATAAAGACTTGAGGGATGAGGCATTGAGAAATACTACTCTACAATCAGGAGCCAAACCTCACAAACATAAAGACTTGAGGGATGAGGCAATGGGAAATACTGCTCCGCAATCAAGAGCCAAACCTCATTCCTCAAAGGCAAATCAGGAATTCCAACTTAATCCTAAGGCTATTAAACCCTGCTCAAAGTCATGGGCAGTGGCGCAATCCTCTATCAATGAAAACGGCATAGAACAGAGTCATGCAAGGCGGTCACTTCCCAAAATAACAGTGTTGTTTCTCGCCCTAATTATCGTTTTCCGCGAATGACCACGTTAGCAATCCGTGCATATCAAATAAGCTAGACGATGGTCGATACGTGGCACGATCCAAAGGCAAAAATCAAGAAGGTGGAAGAACTACGTTCGCAATCCACGTGAGTCTTTATGTACTATAAATGAATAGGGCATTGTAGCAGAAAAGGGGAGATTTTTCTTTACTCTTTTTGTACGCACTAATCGAAAGTTGTACTCTTTGCCATTTTTGTTCGTACAAAGAATCAAGAGAGAAGAAAGTGACATTTTATCCGTGGACATATGATTCTTCAACATCCGAACCATGTAAATTTTTTGTGTCCCTTTATTGTTTTTAGTATTCTATTTTACTGTTTTAATTTTGCCAGTGCTTGAATCGAGATAACGAATTGATTTCTAATATGTTTCTCTCCATAATTATGTAAGCTTTGAAGAAACATAATTACTCCTCTTAAAGGCAATATTAATATTACTTAATTTTGTTGATTTATAGTCACGAAATCGTATAGCGTCGTGATTCCTTCATAAAAATACTTGGGTGCTTATGAGACAAAAAAATCTCATTAACAAATATTATAACATAAATATCAATTATTATTACCATTATCATTTGATTTAACAATGAGATATTGAATTTGAATTTTAAATGAATATCTTTGTATTAATTGAAATAGTAAAATATCATTTATATTCAGAATATTTGATCAAGACAAATTTAAATCAAGATATTTTGATGTTTACTTAATCAAAGAGATAAATTTGAAACTTAATTTTTTATAAATTATTTTGGATTTTTATGTATATACATATATATTTATACAGACTTAATTTTATAACATCATGGCAATATATGTATGTGTGGGTGTGTGCGCATGCACACACGCGCTCGTGCACAAACTATATATATATCTGTGTGTGTAAATTATATATATGTTTAGTAACATCAATATGTGTATACAAACCTAATGTATCACCTCCATCCTCAGCCTTCAACTCAGATGATGACTCGGACCTTATAACTAACCTTATATCCCAGCTAACTCCCCATTGACTTCAGCTAGAAGTACTAGATTCTCCTCTAAACCAGCCAAAGTTTCTCAACGACGCACAAAATTGGTGCATGGAATATTAGAGGTGCCCCCATGGGCATCAAACTTGACCAAATTAAGTCACTTATTCAAGAACATAGCCTAGCTCTCATATTAATTTTTGAAACCAAGTTAAATGAAAATTTGAATAGAATAGTTTCATTTTACATCAATCCTTCCTAAACCTACTTAGATAACCTCTCTAGTCCCCCTTATGTTAGATTAATGGTCCTTTATGACCCTTCTATCTTCCAACTATCTCCTATTCTATCCACTGATCAACTCATTCACACTCATACTTTCCACTCCCCCTCTTCCACTTCCATGTATCTAACTTTCATTTATGCTTCTACTGCTCTTTCTCTAAGACTCAACATGCTCAAGCTTCTCCACCACTTCAGACAAGAAACACACCTTTGTTTATTGCTTGGTGACTTTAATTGTTGTTACCACACTTCTCATAGATCTGGCGGCTCTTCCCTCTTCTCTAGAGAGCTCTTCCCTTTAAATGAAACATTACACAATGCCTCCATCATTGAAGTCCCCTCCTTTGGCTCCTCCTTCACTTGGTCTAACAAAGCCAGAAGTGGTGTCAGAACTCTCTCCAAAGTAGATCGTATCCTTTCTAACTTCAATTCTCTATCCAGATGGCCTACCATTCAAACTCACATCCCAATGCCTAAGCTCTTTTGCCACCGCCCTTTGATTATCTCCTTTGGGGACTCTGCCATCAAAGTTAAATCAAATTTTTTTTTTTGGCACATGGACTACTAATCCTGATTTTTTTGGAGCTTGTTCAGGATGCTTGGAACACTAGAGCCTTTCGGAATGCAATGCTTATCCTCCAACAAAAGTTGAAAAACACAATGATTGCTTTGAAAAGCTAGGCTAGAATCAGATATGGTTATGGTATAAAACTATCCTCCTCCTTTATGGATCGCCATGATAAGGTCCAGCAATAAATCATGAAAGGTTCTACTGACACATCCCTTAGCAAGTTGGAGTGTGAATTATCTTCCTTACTTTCAGAAGCTCTTAGATCTGAAAGTGAAATGTTGAAACAAAAAGTAGAGAATCTTGGTCTAAAGAAGGGGATAGAAACTCAAAATACTTTCATGCTACCCTTAAGATGAAGCAATCTAAATCCCATATTACCTTGATTAAAGATCAGTAGGGAAATGTTCACTCTACTCCTGAGGGAATACATAAAGCTTTTTAAACCTATTATAACTCTTTGCTTGGTTTCCATGAATATGCTCTTCAATATGACTCCTTCATGTCTCCTCTCAATCTACCAAAACTAAACAATGCCCAATCTGAAGCTCTTACTACTCCTATGACTGAAGTTGAGATTATGACTGCTTTCTTTAGTATCAACATGAAAGCTTGTAGTGGGCCTGATGGGTTTACCCATTTTTTCACACATTATTGGCACATAACTGGTGATGACGTTCTTAAGGCCATCCATAATTTCTTTATCAAATGCAAGCTCCTTTCATCTGTCAATTCCACCAATATTGCCTTAATCCCCAAGGTCGGTTCTCTTGTAAATATTACCTAGTTTAGGCCTATCTCCTGCTGCAACTTCATATACAAAGTCATTTCTAAGATTATTACCTCTAGATTGAAAAATGTATTAATCCACATTACATCTCCTAAAAATCTGCTTTCCTTCCCCAACAAAAACATTCTTGACAATGTTATGTTAGCCCATGAGCTTCTTACCAACCACTCTATTGTTGCTTCATCCTCCAGAGCCATGCTCAAAATTGACATTAGGAAAGCTTTTGACTCCGTTAGATGATCTGCCCTATCCAAAATCATGCTTGAAATGAATTTTCCTACTACTTTAACTGCTTGGATCTATGAATGCATGTCCAGTCTTAGATACTCTCTCCTTATCAATGCTCAACCAATTGGTTATTTCAAAGGTACCAAGGAACTTAGGCAAGGAGACCCCATATTTTCCTACCTCTTTATCGTCATTATTGAGTCTCTTACTCAAGGTCTGAATCATCAGGTTAGTCTGGAAAATTTCTCCCTTAATCTTAGATGCAATAATCCGCTGATCACTTCCTTAGCCTTTGCTGATGACCTTATAATCTTTATAAAGCCTTTACATAGTTCCCTCAGTTGTATTATGAATACCTTAGACTCCTTTGCGAAGTTCTCTGGTCTTCAAATAAATTTCTTTAAGTCTCACATTCTTTTGACTGGCCTAACTACACTTTTGATTGATCACTGCCTCTTAGTAACTAAAATGCAACCTCTCCAGATGGATATGAGTTACCTTGGTATCCCTCTGGCCTTAAAATCCATCATTTTTGTGCAATGTCTTCCCCTTTATGAAAAGATCACCTCCATAATGAAAAGATGGCAGAACATATTTCTTAGCCATGTAGGTGGACTCACTATTCTTAACTCCATTATTTTCTCTATAACTAGTTATTGGGAAGAGCCTTTCGTTTTCCAATTAAGTTGATAAGCATGATTAGGAGTGCCATGATAAGATTTCTATGGTCTGGTACCATACACTCTAGGAAACTTGTTCATATTGCCTTCTATGAGCTTGAATTACCTAAGATTCATAGGGGATTGAGCATTAAGAACCTTAAACTATGGAACACTACTGTCTTCTCCAGGCACCTTTTTAACTTGTTAAACAATTCAAACTCTATTTGGGTGGCCTGGTCTAAAAACTATAACCTGAAAGCTGATGACTTTCGGAAAATTAATCTGAAGCCTGCTTCTAGCTGATGAGGGTTGTTCTCCTTCCTCGTGTCACCTTGAAGATTTCTAGATATAGTAAAGCTAAGTTTGGTTATCGCCTTGGATTGAAAATAGGACCATCCTTCAGAACTGCCTGACTAATGATGAGATCATGTTAACGGGCATTCCTCTTCAGGCTAGGGCTGTGGACTATATCAAAGATGGAGTCATTAAGCAGCCTGGCTCGAGATGTGCTAATGTTAATTCCTTATTGATGGAGTATTCCAATACTCCTTACACTTTGGCTGATAACAATGAATACTTATGGTCCTCTGACTTGAAACATCACTCCACCAGTTTAATTTACAAAACCATTGCTGCTCGTCCTGACAACATTAGGGTTCTTTGAAATGCTAGAGTTTGGAACTGCTCTACCTTTGAGAACCCAAATTTTTTCCTTTGGAGGGTCATAAAGAATGCCATATATACTCTTTGTAACCTTGCTCAAAGAGGTATTCCAGTTACCTCCTGTACTTTCTGTAAGAGTTTCCCTGAGGATAATCACCATTTATATTTTCACACTCCTTCACCTATTTCCTATGGAAGAAAGTGAAACTCAGAGCTGGCTATGTGGTTCCTTTGCGTGATAACAAGGTGTAATGGGTTAACATTTATAGACAAACTACTTGGAAGGACTCTTCATCGTATGGCTTGCATATGATTTTGAAGGTTTTTGCCTATAGCATATGGAAGGGAAGAAATGCTAGGATCTTTGGTGGGAAGTGCAAGAATAGGATGGAGCTATACTACAAAATATCTAATGGAATCTTCTCTGCCTTGAAAGATTCTCCACATAAATTACCCATTGATATGATAGTGAGATGGAAGCATGTCTAAATTTGTTTCCTACTTTTATTTTCCTTTTTTTGCTTCTTGTACTCTCTTGTTTCTACCATGTTTCCTTTCCTTATAATTTCTTTTTTTAACAAAATGGTAGAGGTACATATAACCTGCTAGTCTTGCCAAAAAAATATGTGTATACAAACCATATACAAATATTATAGTATATTTAAACATACACACACACGCACACTTAAGCATTTGTATTCTTGATATGCATACGAATTTATCATACGTATATATGCATATGAATTTATCATATGTATATGTAAGTAAAATATATATGTATATATAATAGATATAAATCCTAATATCTATATGTATATATATACCTATACACATGTTCATGTATTATTATTTATTATGTTATTTATATGTATTCCTTTGCAGTTTATACCCTATATGTCCATGTGGTCTTTCTCATACCCCAAATGTGATAAAACTAAACACCTAATTAATTGTACACTTGTCACATTTTTGATTTGTTGATTTATATCCCATAAATAACAATATGACCTTTTACATACCTAAATGGTAGAACATAAATAATAACATTTCATGTATCACATCTAAGGAAGTATGTTCAAGACCCCGAGGATGATGTAGTTCTGAGAGCTATGGAAGATTTGGTTATTGAACCAGAAATGACCAACTTAAGGAATTCGATTCAGATGGTAGACCAAGATGTAAAGGAGCTTCAGAATAAGATGGTAAAGCTTGTGTGTCTAGTGGAGTGAGGATCGGGATGATTATACATGGGAAACTAAGGGTAAGTTCAAGTGGACTTATCCCATGTTGTTTGTTTAGATTGACATATATGGTGCTATGTTTTGTTAAAGACTATGTATATGTATAATATTGTGGTTGGTTTGTGCATTGGATTGTTATACATTCATAAAAAACATACGTGGTTATGCCATCGAAAACCTGACAGGAAAATGGAATTGCTAGTATTTAAACATAATTTTGAGGATAAAATTCAGAATGCCTGTAACACCCCATACATTAATAAATAATTAACTAAAGAATAAAAAATGAGAATGAAGATTTAAGTGGTTAAATTATGATATTGAATAATTAAATACGATAAGCATTTTTTGGGTGTACATTTACTTACTGAGATTATTATTTGATGAAGCTTAATTGAAATGAATTAAATGAGGAAGAGGGGTAAATTGTCCATCGGCCAACCATTCATGGGAATTAAGTTAACCACTTTCCCAATCCTCATTCCATTCTACTCACTTAAAGTAATAGCATAAGCTTTGAAGCATTTTAATGGTAGTGGCTTAAGCGAGAGAAAATGAGAAGAAGAAGACAAAAGCTAAGGGAACTAGAAACTTCAATAAACTAAGAAACCTAGGCATGTAATATAATCTCTAAAACTATTTTTCCTTTATTAATCTCTATCGAAATAATGATGGATATTTCTTATTCTCCTTATAACCAAAATGATCTGAAAGTTTAATATGATGTTGGGAACACATTATTAGAGATGAGTTTTGATTTATGGAATTTTACCATAAGCAAATAAATTGATATGAATTATTTAAGAATCGTTTATTATGGGATATGGTTAGAAATATGGAGTTTAAGGAATTTTATGAAAAGATAATGCATATATTTATTTTCTAAGATTCTCTAGATATAAAATGATTTCCAAGAGAAAATGCCCTTAACGAAGGGGATTTAGTAGGTGCCAGATACAAGTAATTAAGGCCAGAGGTAATTCAATAGAATAAAGTATTTAATAACTGGTCAATATACCTATTCACATTGTGTGCTGAACGTGTCAAAAAGGTGCATAATAATGGTAAGGAAGGATTAAGTCAAACAAATTAAGAGTCGACACATGTAAAAATTGTTTTAGACATGTAGAAAACTGTTTCCAACATGGACCGATAGGTAGTACTGAAGATAGTGGAGTGAATCGAGAGTAAATAAATAGGAACCTTGGGTATAAAGACGTAAGTAAAGAAGCTTAGAAATGCTAAGCAGTAGGTAGTGATATTGAATCGAGGGTATTGGTCGGAGGTTGAAGGGGGAAATGAGGATATAGAGGAACTTTTGGTAGAGGGGGTGATTTTTGGAATTTAGGGTTGAGATTCCTTGTACTAACAAAAATAAACTATGTCACGCTTTCCCAAATGAGATCGATGTAGTAATACTCTTGGCAAAATATTAAAACCGGAACTAATTGACCTCCGGAGGTAGAGATGCGTGTTAAGACTAGAATGATCGAAACTAGTACTTGGAACATTAATGTGAATATAGTAAAGTAGCTTAATGAATAGTTAAGTGAAAAGCCTGAGGTATGAGTGGTTAGGTAGGAAGTGATGTTCGGTAGTGGCGTAAGGCCTGATGTGGAAGTCAAGAATCGAAAGCATTGGTGTAAGGCCTTAGCGGCATCCAAAAACAAATGCATAGGTGTAAGGCCTTATGGAAACCAAAACAGAAAGCATTATGCAAGGCCTAATGTGGTAATTGCAACCGAAAACTTTGGAGTAAGGCTTAGAGCGACATCCAAAACAAGAAGTCATTGGTGTAAGGCCTGGAGTGGCAACCTAAGAAGATCTATGTCCGATAGATGATACAAGGCTTGATGTGGCAGCCAAGAACCGAAAGCGAAGTATGCATAAGTCCTAAAGTGGAAATCAAAATACGAAGGCATAGGTGTATGGCCGGGATGGCAATTGAATATGAAAGTGAAGTAGGTGTAAGGCCTGGAGTGAAAATTGAAACACTAAAATGAATATGTAAGGCGTAAGTCATAAGCCCTTGGTTAGAAAGTCATAAAATGAATATGTAAGGCATAAGTCATAAAATGAAACAGTGCAGTCAACAAAATTAAGAAAGAAACGAAGGTATAAGCCCTTAGTAGCAAGCAAATTCTAATTCTATAACCTTTTATATTTTGTAGAAGGCATAAGGCCTCAGTGGCAGCCAACTATAGTATGTTTCAGTTTTTGGTTAGAAAAGAGAACGATTACTAAATTACATGCCGAGATAAATGGCTATCAATTTCAGTTATAACAAATTTGTATGGATAAGATCCTCGAGAAGGAAATAACGGTTTAGACTTATGTTGAATATTGTTGAATTGTATGATATGCTATAGTTAGAGAAAAACTCATTCCGTACTTAGCAACTTGGTCTCACCATGTTTTATGTTTAGGGAAATATATTGCTCATAACATACTTTATGTTTGGCTAGTATTCTTATTATTGTTTTTCTTGTAAACTCACGAGTACTCATTTTAGTAGGTTGACTTTATAGGTTTAGACAGGATGCTTAAGGACGAACGAATAAAGTGAGCTGACGACGAAACAAGAGGCTTAGGTGTAATATTTATTATTTTGATTCCGTTGTACTAAGTGTTTATGTTAGCATCTTCGTATGTTGGGCAAAACACTATTAACTATGACTGTATTATATTTTTGACCTTTATACGGGCAAGACTACGGGAACAATTTGAATACGTAAAATTGATGATGCTATGTAATATTTATTAACTGTTATTTTTACTTAAACATTTATTATATAACTGATCTCATCCCTATCGCCGAAAGATAATTCTAGTTTGACAGCAACACGTTGGAGTTCCATCTTTGGGTCTCTTGGTAAGGGATGTTACAACCTCAATTCTTATTTTCCGCTCAAAACAAGATAATGGTTTTCGTTTATGCTTCTTGCTTCCAACCCACTTAACACATTGTATCCCAGATTCCAAATAAATAAGGATAACCATATACATACAATAGACAGAGACCTTATGGACCCAAGCCGAAGATACTTACCCAATAGTCATTGCTAACTGATTGACTAGAAAATAGTATTTTTTTTCTTCTTATTACGAGGTTTCCGGTTATTACTAGTTTGACATGTGATCAAATCAATAGTTGATTATATACCTTACTTTCGCCAACGACTTCTTATTGAGTTGTAGTGTAGGATTGTAAAGCTTTTGAGAGCACCGTGGGGTTTTGAGTAAATGGATAATTTATCACAGTATCATATAAATTCATCTAACATAAGCATTCAATCATTACATGCTATTCAATTATGACTATTTAAGTAACCTTTTGTTAACTAACGTGGCAAATAATATGTATGTTGAAAGAATTATGTCGGGTCATAGCAGGTTAAATGGGTGTATTTAAAAAAAAATCTATTTTTAGATTTTATTGGGCTCATGAATTGTAAATTATTTTAGATCCAATCCAAGGTATTTTGAGCAAAATTTTTATTCTAGCAAATTTGATTATATAAAATGTTTTATTTAATTTATATATGTTATGATATACAAGTGTATCAAATACACTTATATGTGTATAGTGCACGTGCAACATATAAGAAGTGTACGTGGCAAATGTAACTATATATATGTGCTGAGATTTACATCGTAATAGACACATTTGTCCCCTTATATATGCCTTTGTTGTCCATTATTTTATTTAAAAATTATATATATAATAATTGTAGATATTTATTTAAATAGCTTTAACCAATTCGAAACATTTTGAATTAATATCTTAAAATATTATGTGTTAATTTTAAAATTCAAAATTATATCTAGAGATAAGAAAATATTTATTTAAATACTTTAACCAATTTAAAACATTTTTAAATAATGTCTTAAAATATCTTGTATTAATTTTAAAATTCAAGGTAAGATCAAGATTTAAGTAAATATCTATTTTAAATTTTAAATTCAAATTACATATTAAATATATGTATATGTGTGTGTATTTATATATAAACTTTTAAGAAAAATGATTTTTTATTCGAAATTTACATACACACATGTATTAACTTTTAACTTAATATATGTATATATATTAATAAAAATGTATATATTAAAAAATTATTTTTTTTCTCTCGGCCAAAAGGGTATTGAGATTTTTTTCCGTAACAAATCCATACGGAATTGATAAAAGTTTGTTTCTATTAAATAAATAAATATGTATGTGTTAATAAATATTATATAAAAAATTATTTTTATCCAAATCAAAAATAAACATGTGCAAGTTTTATTTTGCAGAGCTAGCCGGATTGACTAGGCCCTTACTAGTTTGTTGCAGAACCAAAGAGAGAAAAGAATCATAACATAATATGATCCCAAAGAAATAAAGGAAAATAGAATAAAACAATAAAGCAATAATTATAACTTGCAGTTATAAATTGACTCACCAAACTCATAGTTGAAGTATCGAATTCCAATTCTTATGGCATGTAAAATATCAAACCAAATTTGCAGGTCAGCTTTGAATTTTTAATTTAAAACTCTCTCATTTCTTTCTTTCCATATGTAGCTGATGAACTATTTCAACATGAGTAACAAAAGTATGCTACCACCTTCTCTCCATCTCGTAGCCTTGTAGATAAGAACCAACTCCAAATTACTACATCTGCTTACATTAGTTCTACCAATCTTAGACATGAGCCTGCACCACCGAGAGTAAGTGAAAGGGCAGTTAAAAATAGGTGCAAGTTGTCTTTAACATCATCATTGCAGAAAACACAAGCAGCCTCAACCATCACACCTTTGTAAGATTTGCTTTAGTGTGTATGCCATTCATCAAAACTTTCCAAAGGAACAGATTATCACTTTCTCTGCAGTCACTATTCCAAATTCTTTTGTTCCAAGGGAAGGTAACCATATCATCATATCTAGAGATTTTATAAACAATGGCAATGGAGTGATCTTTATTCATAAGAGACCAAACAACTCTTTCATCATCGGAAGTAGGATAGGGGTGTCGTTAAAGTACATGCCAAAGTTGTCTTATGAACTAGTTGCTTGAGTGAGGCAGAGTGAAAGTCCTATTATGAATGTAGTCCCTTGCATAAGCATTTTGGGGAATGCCAGACTGTTGTCTATGTTGGAAAGTCGGCATATCTTTAAGGATGATTCCATGTTGGGCCCAAGGGTCATCCCATAACCTTGCACGACCAGATTCAGAGGTTAAGATTCTAATGTATGGGAGAAGAGACGACCTCAGGGAGAGGATGGCACACCACACCCAACTGCAATTTTGTGGAATATCCATAAAGTAGAAGTTCTTACTACCAATGTTGTGCACATAGGTCCAGTTCACCCACATATTGTTTCTCTTGCTCAACAGATAATCAAAGGGAGAAGTGAAGGTGGCTTTGTTCCAGTGGAACAGATTTTTTATACCAAGGCCACCATACCATTAGGTTTTTCAAGCTTGAAGAAAGCAATGGGAATAAGCTTTGTTGAGTGAATGTTTCTAGTTCAAATAAAGTTATTCGGAGAATTTCTTATCATGTATATTATCATTCTATAGAGGATGAAGGTCATGCACCAGTAACTAGACATGGCAAATATAACGGAGTTAACCAAAGTGAGCCTACCAGCTTGAGATAGGAGTTTAGTGCTCCAACAGTTCATAGACTTGGTAATCTTAACATAGAGGCTCAAGCATTGGGAGGATGAAATTTTTGCAGTAGTAAGGGGAATGCTAAGGTAAGAGGATGTGTTAGTTAGGATTGGAGGCAAGTGAAGGATATGATATTCTCAACAAATTCAGGAGAAACTCAAGCTAAGAGAATACTGGACTTTCGAAAATTAATACTTAGGCCAGTTAGTTCATGGAATTCCAATAAGATGTCAAGAATGCACTTAATAGAGCCAGAAGTAGGCTTGGTGAACATGATCACATCATCAGCAAATATAAGAGCATTGACCAAAGGGTTCTTGCATTTAGGGTGCAGTGGGTAGAGTTTGAGAAAGAATTTGAGATAGATTTGATATTTGCAGAAAGATTATTAAGAAGAACAAATGATTCTCTTTATTACTATGATGTAATTGATACAAAAAGATTGAATACAATTTACAACAGAGTGTAACAATATATAGAAGCAGAGAAAGTAAATGGGCTTATTAAAGACCGGCCCAACTTAGGTATAAAGATACCAGACTGGTTGCGTACAAATCATTCTATCATTTTACTCCCCCCCTCAACCAGAAGCTAGGGTTAGGGTTCGAGAGCGATCCAAGAGCCTCCGCACTTTGCTTCTCGTTCAATCTTTCTAGACTCTCTTTGTCTTATGATTCTCTGCTTTATGAAAACATACTGAGATTAATTTGCTTGAATGTAGATCTGAAGAGAAGAAAGGTTGCAGCTTCAATTCGTCTTCGAACTTTGATTAGGAGACTGATTTGGCTGAGGATCTGGAGTATTGAGTTGAAAGGTGAAGCCTTTGTTGGAGCTTTTGTTTGTTTCTTCACTGATAGCTTCAATCTTCAAGTCTTGTCTGAATCGATGAAAGTTCTTAGCAGATAACGCCTTTGTAAGTATGTCAGCACGTTGGTAAGTCGATGGTAAGTGGTTTACTTGGAGTTTGCCTTTTTGTACCAGCTCACGAACGAAGTATAGATCTATCTCTATATGTTTAGTTCTTGAGTGCATAATTGGATTAGCTGCCATGTAGACCGTACTTTGATTGTCGCACCATATTGTTGGTTTAATTTCTGTTTTGATATTCATCTCTGAGAGCAGAGATTGAATCCAAGTAATTTCTGCTGCAGCACTAGCTATACTCCGGTATTCAGCCTCTGTGCTGGATCTGGAAATAGTAGTCTGCTTCTTCGAGCATCAAGAGATTGGATTATTGCCTAAGTATATATAGTAGCCTGTCACTGATTTTCTGTCATCAACATCTGTTGCCCAGTCTGCATCTGCATATGCTGTTATGCTTAGTTGTTTGCACTTCTTTAGCATAATTCCATAATTTGTTGTGCCATTGAGATATCTGAGAATCCTTTTTACTGCTTTCCAGTGTTCTTCACGTGGTTCCTGCATAAATTGAGAAACCTTGTTAACACTGAAAGATATGTCTGGTCTTGTTATTGTGGAGTATTGTAGAGCTCCTACAATACTTCTATATTGTTTGAAATTTAATATTGATTCCCCCCTGTGTTTAGATAGTTGTTGATGACTAATCATAGGTGTAGGCTGTGGCTTAGCACTGTCCATTTTGGCTCTAATCAGCAACTCCTTAATATACTTCTTTTGGCTTAGAAAAATTTCTGAGTCCGACTTCTTCTTCACTTCTATTCCCAGAAAATAATTTAGTTCACCCAAGTCTTTAATTGAGAATTGCTTGTTGAGATACTGTATTATTCCTTTGATCTCATTCTCATCATTACCTGTTATAATCAAATCATCAACATATATTAGTATGTAAACAATAAGATTACTACTAATTTTGATGAATAAAGAGTTATCAGATTTGGTAGATTGATAGCCTAAATGAACTAAAGTAGCTTTCAATCTATCAAACCAAACTCTGGGGGCTTGTTTTAACCCATATATTGCTTTATTTAGTTTGCACACAAGATTATTGTTTTGTTTGTATCCCTGTGGCTGCTCCATATAGATTTCTTCCTGCAGAACACCATTTAGAAATGCATTATTAACATCTAACTGTCTTAACTTCCAGTTATTGTTTAAGGCAATAGTGAGAACTATTCTAATGGTTGTTGGTTTCACCACTGGTGAGAAAGTTTCACTGAAATCGAAACCATATTCTTGTGTGTACCCTTTAGCAACAAGTCTTGCTTTATGTCTGGACACTGTTCCATTTGGATTTCTTTTCAATTTATAAGTCCATCTGCATCCTATGATGTTTTTGTTGCTTGGTGGATGAACAAGACTCCATGTATTATTTTTCACTAAAGCCTGATACTCCTCATCCATTGCAGTTTTCCAGTTTTCGTCTTTATAGGCTTGTTCAAATGTTTGTGGTTCAGTGATGCATGTTGTTGCAGTATAGACCTTTGGTTTGTAAATTCCACTTTTGGATCTGGTGATCATATGATGACCTGTTTTGTTCTGTGGTTCATCCTCAGATGACTCTGAATTGCTGTTCTGATTTGCAGTATCATTTTGTTGGTCTTCATAACTATTCTGATCTTGATTGCTTGATTCTACAGGTGACTGAGGATGAGTGACAGGTTGATCAACTGCATCATGACCTGGTCCAGATGACATTGTGTGTTGTGATCCAGTTGCTCCTGTTCTTTTCTCAGTTTCACTAGCATGCCATATATGTGGTAACACAGGTATGTTTGGTATGGAAGTTTTTGGATTATGAACTTTATGAGTAGTTCTAATGCTAGTATTGGCAAAAGGAAATATTTTCTCATTGAAGACAACATGTCTGCTTATGAATATTTTTCCATTTTCATCTAAACACTTGTATCCTTTCTGTTTAATTGGATAACCTATAAATGTACATGGTTGAGATCTAAAGTCAAGTTTATGATTGTTGTAAGGTCTTAGATAAGGAAAACACAAGCATCCAAAAGTCTTTAAGTTTTGATAATCTGGTTTGACACCTAAAAACTTTTCTAAGGGACTTATTCCATTCAGTACTTTGGTTGGAAGTCTATTGATTAGATAAACTGCAGTACTGAAAGAATCTGGCCAAAATTTTAGAGGAAGTGACGCTTGTGCTAGTAAGGTCAAACCAGTCTCAACGATGTGCCTGTGTTTTCTTTCAACCAGGCCATTTTGTTCAGATGTGTAGGGACATGTGATTCTATGAATTATTCCATTATCTAGAAAATATTTACTGAGAGGTTTGTATTCAGTACCTCCATCACTTTGAATGATTTTAACTTTATGATTGGTCTGCTTTTCAACTTGAGTAATAAAATATATAACTGCATTATAAGTCTCTGCCTTAGATTTTAAGAAATATACCCAAGTGTACCTTGTACATGCATCAACAAAGGATATGTAATACTTATACCCATAATCTGAGCAGATAGGAGCAGGACCCCACAAATCTGTTGAGATCAATTCAAGAGGTTCTTTGTATTCTGTAACAGAATCTGTAAAGACTAATTTGTGGCTTTTGCCCATTTGACAGTAAGAACATATATAAGGCAAATTTATATCATCAAAAGAAATTTTATTTTCTTTAAGAACCTGTTTTACAATACTTGTACAAGGATGACCTAATTTGTAGTGCCATAGATCAAAACAATTTTTACTGGTTTCACATGACTGCAATTCACTGTTATTACAATTTGTCATTCTTTGATTTGAACCTTTGCTATTAGTCAGTGTGAACTTGTATAGACCATTTACAGCATTACCCTGCAAGAGTATTTCCTTAGTTAGAATATCTTTAACTAAGCAATAATTTGGGTAAAATTCGAAGTAAACATTATTATCATGAGCAAATTGAGAAACACTCAACAGGTTTTTCTTAATACTGGGTACTCTTAACAGATTGTTGAGATATAGCTGTCTTTTACCTTTGATATAAGCATTACCTGTGTGTGTGATCTCAATTGCTTTTCCATTTCCCATAATAATAGATTGTTTACCTCTGTATTCTCTGTTGCCCAGATTTAGATTCTCTAAATTGCTTGTCAGGTGGTTTGTTGCCCCTGAGTCTGGATACCATGATTCATCCTGAATATGATCTGCTTTAGCGATTTCATCCTGATTTTGATTTCTATTAGCACTGGACTGTTTGCCTGTGTCCTGTTGTACTTGTGCCATATTTGCACTGTGGTCACTATTTCTCTGATTGTTTGGTCCCTGTCCTGGCACATAATTTGCATTAAACCTGAAATAACATTTTGCAGCAGTGTGACCAATTCTTTCACATATCTGACATTTTGGTTTGTTATTGCCATTGAATCTTCCTCTGCCTCTTCCTCTGGCAGTCTGACCTCCCCTCTGTGATTGCTGATCTGTTCTTCCATAATTCTGATTCCTGTTTTTACTGTTTGAAGCATAGTTGATTGACATATCTGTATCTGAGGGTTTCTTGTAGTCTAATCTTCCTTCATGAGCCAGTAATATAGAGTGGACATAGTCTATAGTGGGTAATGTTTCTTGTGATGTAATGACTGCCACCACTGCTTCATATTCATCACCTAACCCATTTAGTATAGTTAAGGCATGCTCAGTATTGGACATCTTATGTCCTGCTGCCTCAAGCAGATCACAAGTGTTCTTGATCTTGTAGAGATAGTCTTTCATTGACTGACTGTCTTTTCTTATGTTGTGTAGTTGCCTCTTGTAATGCATTATTTTGGCTGCTGACTGTGTATTGAAAATTCTTTCAACTGTAGTCCAAATTTCATTTGCTGTTTTGCATCCAATAACTTGTGGTAATAGTTTTACACTGATTGAAGAAAGCAACCAAGAACTTATTAAACTGTCTTGCCTTAGAAATTTGATGTATTCCTCATTACTCACAGTTTTGTTTTCTTGATTAGTGATAAACTTGGATGGAGTGGCTATCATGCCAAGAATATATCCATCAAGACCGTATCCTCTGGCAGCAGTTTCGACTTGAACCTTCCAGAGAAGATAGTTGTCATCTTCAAGATGTGCAGTAATGAGATTGGAGTGCGGACTGGTTACAGTTTTGATAAAACTGTCAGTAACATCTACAGAATGTGGTGAGGTGCTAGCGTCATTACCTGATGTTGCACTGCTTCCTTCAGCCATGAAGAAAACCTTTTTTTTTTTAAGAAAGAATTGAGAGAAACAGGAAATCAAGAACTGGGTGATCAAGAAACTCTTTCTTCAACAGGTAAGTTGCAACTGAGCAATATGATGAGATTTCTCTGATTGCTCCTGGTATGGCACTTACTTTCTTTGAATGATGAGTTCTAGTTCTCTCTCCTGTCTGGATTTCTGATTTTCTTTTTGATTCTTGAGTCTGTTCTTGTGAATACTCTGCAACCGATTTCAAATCTTGGTAAGGCAGTGAATCCTTGAACAGATTCCTTGCCCAGATGATGATAAGAAAATTCTGATGGGCAAACTGATCCAGATGATGAGATATCTCTGATGGATCAGCTCTTGTATGAAAGCTGTTAAGCCTATTGATGATTCTGTTTCCTATGCTCTGATACCAAGAAAGAATTTGAGATAGATTTGATATTTGCAGAAAGATTATTAAGAAGAACAAATGATTCTCTTTATTACTATGATGTAATTGATACAAAAAGATTGAATACAATTTACAACAGAGTGTAACAATATATAGAAGCAGAGAAAGTAAATGGGCTTATTAAAGACCGGCCCAACTTAGGTATAAAGATACCAGACTGGTTGCGTACAAATCATTCTATCATTTTACTGTTTGCTAGAAACTCATTGATTTATCATACAAGTGGGGACTTCCATGACAAGAATGAATGGGTAGGAGGACATCGGGCATCTTGCCTTATACCTTGTTTGCTTTTGAATTATCCCACCGATTTGCCATTGAAGCATATAGAGAAGGTAGGGTAAGATAAGCAAGCATATATCCAAGCAATAAAGGGCTTAGGAAATCCCATTTTAGCCATAATTTTGACAATTGTAGTCCACTGCAGCGAGTCAAAAGCTTTTTGATATCAAATATTAATATGGCCCTAGGAGATATGTTAGAACTATTTTAGCCCTTAAGAAGTTCATGGGAGATTAGGACATTGTCAAGAATGCTTCTACCAGGCAAGAAGGCGACTTGATTGTTAGAGATGAGGTCTGGCAGCACCATTTTAAGCCTTGAAGCAATAATCTTTGCAATGCATTTGTAAATAATATTGCAACAAGCAATTGGCCTGAAGGCAGTGACATCTTAAGGATTATCAGATTTAGGCACAAGAGTTAAATTGGTTGCATTTATACTATTAGGAAGTTTGTAGTTGTAGAAAACGTTTTTCACAGCTTTACGTAAGTCCTTAGCAACTATATCCCAAGCAGTGATAAAGAAGACAACATTAAAACCATCAGGGCCACACATGGGTTTTTATTCATGTTGAATAAGTGGTCTTTAATCTCCTCAGAGGTGACACTGGAGAATAAATAGATGTTGGTCAGAGTTCAGGGTTGGCAGGGCAATGTTGGATATGATATTGTGGTCAAGGAAGAAGTTGTTGGAGTTGGAAGCAAATCAGAAAAATAATTTATGAAGCATCTTCAACTTGATCAAGAGAGCCGACAGTATTACCATGCTAATCAGCTATGTTGTGTATGTGTGATTTGGCTTGTTTGATCTTGAGAGAAGCATGGTAGAATCCAGAGTTTCTGTCACCAAAAGCTTCCAATTTTTGACCTAGCTGCTGCCTTTTCATATCAACCTCAATAGAGAATGCAGTGTTGCATTGAGACTTAAGCTTAAGTTCAAATTTGGATGCAACAGTGTCATGAGGATTCAGAATGAGGTTGGATTGGGCAAGTTCAAGCTTAGACTTGATTTGGGAAGAAAGAAGAGCTCCATTGCCAAATTTTCCTTTAGCCTAGACCCGAAGAGAAATTTTAACCGCCTTCAACTTTTGCTCAAAACATACATGGGGTTACCAAAGAAATTGTTAGACCAAGCATTAGAAATAATGGATAAAAAGTTACTGTCATGTATCCAAGCATTAAAAATTTAAAAGGAGATTTCTTTTCCATAGTTTCAATTCCAGAGGAGATAATTGAGGAGAGTGGTTTGAGAGCAAGGAAGGGGGAATTGATGGCCATTTGGTGAGGGTGGCATAGTTGCAAAATGCATTGTCAATTTTGCTCATGGTTCTGATTCCACTACGGCTGCAATTGTTCCAAGGGAATAGAGAACCAATGTAGGGTATTTGAAGAAGGCTGGAAGAATATACAGAATTATTGAAGGGAGATATTTTAGTAAGGGAGACAGGGTTACCACCCACCCTATCCTCAATACCAAGAAGGCGGTTGAAATCACCAATGGCAAACCAAGGGTGGGTAGCTTAAGAGAAGCGAGGAAGGCAGTCAAGGAGGAGCTGCTTGTAGTTGTGGTAGTTATCTACATAAATGAATGTTAAGTAGAAGGATATAAAAATGGGGAGATAAATGATATGGGAGCAGATGAATAGGCTGTGAGAGAGGATGGGGGAGAGGTTAAAGATGGTTGGATCATGTAGAATCATTATACGACCATAAGGGGATTCATGTAAGTTGTGGTTCAGAGTCCAAAGTGGGTTAATGATGTTAGCTGCTCTAATTTTTAAAGAATAATTGAACTTGGTTTCAAGAATAGCAAGTAAGTGCAAGTTGTGAGATTTGATTGTGTCCTTTATCATGTCAAGCTTGTTATTCTTATGAGCACCTGTTATATTCCATGCACCAAAGTTGTGTAACATAAGGAACTATTGGGAGGTGGTACGGGTAAGATTTCTACTGCTCCTCATTGAAGGAGAATCACTAGATTTGTAATCTAGGGTGAAGGTAATATGCATATAAGTTTATTTTAAATAATCTAATATATACAATATTGTTATATATATATATATATATATATATATATATATATATATATATATATAAATATTTACATATATTACACTATAAAATTATTAAATTTATTTATGATTAACATTAAATTTCAAAAGTAATAAATTTAAATTTAAATGTTGTGGCCGAAAATAATATAGATATGTTAATAGCGTTTTCATATGTTTTTCTTAAATAATTTGAATTCATGTACATACAATTAGACAACGTAAGTTATATAAAAATTCGTTGTAATAATATCAATCTAAGTAACATAAACATGATGATCAACATACACAGTACTAATTATTGTTGAAAATGAAATGTTAACAAATTAGCAACCTATGATTAGCACCTTGAAAGATGAACCTACTTCTCAAATCCGATCGGACCACCTCCAGTAAATTGTAGTAGACCAGATGTGAATACCACTCTTTTTTAATTGATTTTGGTTGAATTTATTTTGGAATTTAATGGCTCTAGGCCTTTTTAATTTTCGGCTGAGATAGAGGGTTAGAAGAGGGCGCAAATGAATAAAAGAGGGGAGTTTAAATATGCATTGAGATAGAGAAAAAAGTGAAGATCTAATATCCTTTGTTTAATCCTTCTTTTTTACCAATTCGATTTCACATTTTGTGTATTTAAATATCCCACCTCTCTTTGGCTGGCCAAAACATGGGCATAATGGACCTAAATAATTTCCAAACCCGTTCAGTATTTAATTAATTCAAATCAAATTTAAATATTTATCAATATCGTATATTGATACGTACGTATGTAACTTTTATATACTTTGGCATCTGGGCATCTACAACATTTGGTTTCATGCAAGCTCTTGTGAATAATAACCTAAAGCTATTAGCCTTCAAAGACACTCTCAAGCCCTCAAATATTTTCACTTGAACTAGCTCATCTAAAGCTGCTCTCATGCCTCAAAGAATAAATTTTTAGTTAATAGCCTCGTAATACCTTAATGAACTAAGATTATGCTGATGGGTTTACATTTTTGCTTGTAATTTGATCATCCATGTGATGATCCCTTGCCTTTTCACTTGTACAGTTTTTATTCTCATATAAAAGTAATAATTATTACTAATGAGTGTTCTCCTCTTTTCGAGGACTACTCTGATAGAGTTAGGAGTATTCCATATGGGCAATTATATAACTTATTACATATATATAACTCGATAGCCAATTTTGTTTAAAATAAAGGTTGTTTTCTTTTTATTATATACTTGATATAATGTGTTATATTAATTAAATAATTTAATTAAAAGTACATTTAATAGAAATTCCATAAATGGTATGTTTATGAAAATAGTTACAAAATGTTGTAACCATGAGTAATTTATCACAATGAAAATAAATATACCATTTTAAATATTCCTAGTCAAGATGTATTGAGACTGGATATCGATACATCCATTGAGACTAGAAAGTTAGAAGGTATATAGATTTTTCTAAATCATAAGTAAGCAATACACCGTTGATTGTTAATGATGTACTTGTGTTAAAATCAGCTTTAGTTGTTTTAATACTCGACGTTGGACTTGTAAATGATGTCTTTATATACTAAGCATAATAGATATTAGGAATGTCCCAAACTATATGCAAGGACACCTTATTAAAATGTTTAATAGATATTTGGAATGTCTCAAGCATAATGGTCGATTCAATGAAAATGGCTAAGTACATCGCCTTGAATAGGGCCATAATAAAAACAATGAATATAAATATAAGTGCACAAATATATAGCTGAGCTGAGGGTGATTCCAAATGTTGAGAATCCCATAACATTGTTATATGATGACAATGTCATGATATAGTTTGTAACATAACTTATAGCTCAATAAAAGTCGAGAGACATACTCTGAATTATTCCACATGATAAAACAGTTTATCAGCATCAGGGAGAGTTGATTGATAGAGTAGATAATTGAAGCATAATAGCATACCCGTTCATAGAGGGACTGACCCGATTAATTTTGCGAAAACCAATTGGAGAAGCTGGAATAAGATTCCATAATTGACGCCAAGTGCAAGTAGGAGATTGATAAAGTTAGGGGTATATTCTAGGGTAATTATGTAATTTGTTACATATATCTAACTAGATAACCAATCTTTGTTGAAATAAAAGATGCTTTCTTTCTATTATATACTTGATATAGTGTGTTATATTAATTAATTTAATCAATAGTATATTTAATATAAAATCCATAAATGGTATGTTTTGTGATAGTAGTTACAAAGTGTTGTAACTGTGAGTAATTTATCACAATGAAAATAAATATACCATTTTAAATATTCCTTATCAAGATGAATCGAGACTGGATATTGATACATCCGTTAAGACTAGAGCATGTAACACTAAGGGTTACGTACAAATAGTTATTGGATAATTATGGAATGACTCACTTGATAGTTTTCTGTTGGTTAATATAACTGTGGTCAAACATAAAATATTGATGTGACTGATTTACATAATTCTCTCAACTTGAGAATACGATTAATCATCGAGAAATGAATCAAAGAGATTGTCAGCCATTTTGCCTGAATAATTTTTTTTGGCAAAGGCGCTTTCAAAAAAAATTAAAAACTCTATTTTCCATCTTATCAAACTATACCCCTAGGTTTATATGTAGATGAAGAGAATTTAAAGATGGAATAGGAGAAGTTATAAATAGTGCGTAGGAAATTTTATTTGAGCAGTAAAAGCTCGGTGAAGAACAACTTTAACTTCCTCTTGTCTTCACCCAAACTCAAGATGTTATTCTTACAAGATATGAACGAATTAGTAGCTTCAGTAGAAAATAAAAGCCGATCAGGATGTGGATGGAAGGAGAAGGAAAGTTATCTAAATTCGAAATAAAAAATATTAGTCGTTCCATTTTTAGGTCTTACAAGTAATGGAGTAAGAACCGATTTTTTTTGCTTGGGCATATCAAAACCCGAAATCCCCCTTAAAAGGTCTCTTATGAATGTCAAATAGAAATTGGAGTTCTCCACATGTAGAGGGAGTGCATTTCTCAGCATAAAGAATGAATGTAGCAATCAAAAGGGAATAAGATACGGGAGCGAGTTGAATGAAGGCAATACCAATAGCAGTAAGCTATTCACGAAGGATTTGGTTAGGGATAAGTTAGAGTCTGCATCAAATATATTTGGGGGAAATAGAAATGAAACCGGTTGGAAACGTATGAATACATTCATGGGGCTCTGGTACCCTGTCCACATAACCCTCAAACCCGAAATGATTGAGAATACCCTAATTTCCCCCAATTTAGTTACCCTAGGTGGCAGAGAAAGGAAAGAATCTAGATAGTACTGCACCAGAATCTTGAGTCGGTTGCAGAACATAAAAACTACGCTACGCCACTGAATATAGCTTTGGCACTATGATATTGCGTCGGAAGCATGTTACGGCCATAAAGTATATAACTGATCTACAAACCTAGCACTCACCTCGATTGACCAAACTGCTGCATAGTTTTAAAATACCAAGTACGAAGGCTATATCGCAGGCCCGAAAAAGTAAGCCTTAAATGAAATGGAACTGCGATACAATCTTTGAGTAAAAATAAGGCAAGGAGATTGTGCCACAGTGTAATGAGCCGCAATTTTTAACGTTTCGAATGTAGATATTTAATTTATTTAAATATTCAAATATGATTCGAATATAGTATATAATAACAAAATCAATTTTTAATTAACCAACTTGATCTTTATTGATATTTTTTAAAATGAATTTATAGGATTTTTCCATAATTTTAAATTTGGAAAATATATAAATTTTCGTTTGACACATTTTGTAGAAAACGTTGGTATTTTTGGAACTACATGGGATAAGTCAACATGTGTATTCTTATGTTGTTTTGTGATTGTGTTGTATTGTTGTGTGCGATCATATTTTTATTTTTGTAATTCTAGGTGTGTACGCGAGGCAAAGTACCGAAAATCGAAGCATGTCCCTTTTTCATTTATAAACCAAGACAACTTTATTTTTCTCGTGCTTGGTGCCAAGAAAAGTGGATCTTGGATTTTGGGTAATATTATAATTTAGTTTTCTTGTCTATATCAACTCAACACATACACAGCACCCAACTCATTTTTCTACTTCTTTTTTCCTTTCTTTTTCTTATTAATTGAGGAAAACACTCCTCTCCACTTCAAAAATATCTATTTCCAGATCTAACAACATTTTGACAAAACTTCTAACGGCAAACTTGTTCATTATTGTCCCTAGTATTTTCTAAAAGTAGTCGCTCATCGTTTTGTCGAGTGTGGTGGCAGGAATTGGTCGATAATAGTGCTGGTCGAATATTGGTGATTTTTCGACAAACTCGATTTAGAGATCGGAGTGCACGGTCGTGTTCATCTCTGCAAGAGATGATTTTTGGAGCTATTTGCTTGATTTTAAGAGCTTGGGGTTAGTCGTCGTGATGCGGGGATCATTTTTTGATCATCTTGTGATTTCCAATGTTGTAGCGGTTAGGGGAGAGATGTGCGGCACTGAAGTGAAGCTTAGGTTGAGACGAGGTCATGGGCAGAGGATGTAGCAGTCCGGTGTGATAGAGTTAGGGGTATGCCATAGCGGTAATTATGTAATTTGCTATATATATCTAACTTGATAATCAATCTTGTTCGAAATAAAAGGTGTTTTTTCTTTCTATTATATACTTGATATAATGTGTTATATTAATTTAATAATTTAATGAAAAGTTATTTAATAGAAAATCCATAAATGGTACGTTTTGGGATAGTAATTACAAAGTGTTGTAACCGTGAGTAATTTATCATAATGAAAATAAATATACAATTTTAAATGTTTCTAGTCAAGATGCATCGAGACTGGATATCGATATATCCATTGAGACTACAGAACGTAATGCTCTCCAAATGTTGGATAGTGTATTACTCATTGCTGTTGGGGGCACCAAGGGGTTACGTACGGATAGTTATTGGATAAATATGGAACGATTTACTCGATAGTTTTCTGTTGGTTAATATAACTAAGGCCCAATAGAAAATATCGATGTAACTGATTTACACAGTTCCCTCGATTTGAGAATACCGTGGACCTTCAATATGAAAGCTCCGCTTTGATTATAGTCAAATCATGGCCAGATGTTCCATCGAGTCACTATAGTTGGGTCCGGTGAAAGTATTGGAAGTGAAGCACTATTCAAGAGAGGATTCGTCTCCTCGGTTATATGGGGTCAGTAACTCAGATCAACTCAAAGTCAAATCTCTGGCCAGAGCATTTCCATTAATAATAATTGCTATTGTTGAACCAAGGACTTTGTGATTGGACTATAGAGTTGAATATGGATGATATTGGAATTTTGACCGTTACCAAATTCCATAAGTCCAAAAGAGATATAGTTTTGACGAAGAGAATTGGTGTAAATAAATGTCACAACTGGGTAACGCTTAATAAAGTGAAATTGGATTTTACCGAAACTAAGTAAGCGATAAATTTGGCCGTAATATCACACTAGCTGCTAAGCGATGTGTGAATGTTAACATTTGAATAGTTCGATGTTAATCGCTGACCGAATTTGCACCCAAGAGTTACACAACCGAAATGATGAAATCTCTTTACGTCAAATGATTTAATTAGTTTATTACTATTATAAATTAATTAAAGTAATTAATATTTATGAAATATTAATTGTGAAATTTGAATATTATTTGAGGAATAAATATTATTGTATATTTGTAATAGTTATATACATATATAATGATATGCGATATCAATAAGCAGTTAAATTAGATTTAATTAATAATATTTATTTGGGCTTAAAATGGGTTTAAAGCCCATGAAAAAGGCTGAAAATTTCGACCAAAAAGGATGTGAGGAAGGCTAAAAAATAAGCTAGGGGTATTTTAGATGGATGGCTCGGATTTGGAGAGAAAGGGTAAGAGATATTATCTACCTTTCTCTCTCTTCCTTCCATTATAAAAGGACTCCTAACCCTAATGCAAAAATGGCTTTTGGCTTCCTCCTTCATCATCTTATAGTCAAAATTTATCACTCTATATACTCCATCAAAACTCAAATCAAATCAATTCAAATCAAAAGCTATTTGATCGCAAAGGGTCTATGGTTTTAGGACTAGCAATCTGACAAATCGAGAAGTTTTCTAAGGGAGAAGAACTCATCATTGCAAGGTGGACTTAAGGGCATTAGTTTTAGGTAAGTGTTTAGTTTGTATATATGATGTTTCACCTGTGTATAAATGTATATTATTCATGTATATACATATATTACTATTACTATATTGTTAGTTATATGAGATTCCTATAGGTATTGTTGTTGTCACATATTAATTGGTTGTGTGTATTTGTTTATGAAATAAAATAAAAATTATAATTTTTCCATAAGGATCTGATACACATAGCTGAAATTATTATTTTTAATTATTTATATTTTTTAATTAATATATATACACATATACTAACTGTTTTAGTTATATAACTTATATTAAATATGACCATGTCACATAAATAATTGATTTAATATTCTTAAAATGTATATTTATATCAAACATAATTTTTAGTAACTGAAAATAATTTTTTTGTAATTATATTGTTATCCCTCCTTTTGGCAAGGCCGTGATACCATGGATTTGGCAAAATGGATTTCGTGATCATCAAGGCAGGAAGCCCAAACAGATGATTATTAGGATCGGAGGTCAATTATAAGCAGGGTTATGGATGATAGTCGAGTGGATTCAGACGAATGGCATCCTGGAATCGGCTAAGTATGGATTGGTGCTTCCCTTTTGCAGGAGATTGGTACATATCCCTTCGCCTAGGCAGTGGATCGGTACCTATCCCTTCCTCTATGCAGGGGATCAGATCAGATCACCATGGCTATGGACACTTAACTCAGCAGCTCGACTCAACGGAAGTTGATCGATATCTCTAATTTTCACCTAGGCAACATCGTAGAACAACTCAGGAAACACGGAGCTGGCCTGGAAGAGGACCCACGATAGGGGTCGCTGACCCCAATACTCAAGTATTTGGGATCGGTGCCGATCTCTCTGAAAGGCTTGAATAGGCCCTATTTTTCTTGGAGGGGTTTGTCTTGGTCTTGGGCCTTTGCACGCGGATTTTCAGCTGGATATTTGCACGTCTTCTCCTATAAATATAGGATCATTGGCTGATGGAAAGGGATCTTCTTCTCTTCGGACTCTCTTACCTACATTTTGCCATTTTTATTATTTGGATTCAATTGTAACTGTAATCAACAATATAAATACAAAGGAAAAACCTTTGGAGCGGACGTAGGCCGAAGTATCCAAACCACTATAAAACTTCATATGTTCATTTCTTACTGTTTTAATTTTCTATTCTTCATATTTTATTCTCTACTTCACTATGTTTGGAGTTGGTTGCTGGATTTGTGGTGCTTTCGTACTATTTGGGTGTTGGCGGCTATTTTTTATGCTAACATTTGGTGCTTTCACTGAGAAGATTGCACCCGCAGATTTAGAAGCTAGGATCTTGGATTTGGAAGCTTAGATACTTGGATCTAGGAAGCAACGGCTAGGCAATCAACAAGGAGACCATTAATAGATATGAGTCACCATGGAGGGATTCAGGAGGCATCTGAGGGAGCTGGAGCTAATCAACCCTGCATCTACATTGCTAGAAACGAGATGGAGACTATGATGGAGGCAATGCAGGAGGGATGATGAAGAGGCAAGAGGAGATGATGCAGAATTTCCTCAGGCAAATTGGAAAGGCTGGAGCATGAGTTACCGGTGATCTGGATCAAGGAGTTGGAGTAGCAGTGGTTGTAGAAAATCAGATTCAAGAGCATGGAAACGAAGCTAAAAAGCAGGAGAATGGAACGAAGCAGCCGGGGGAAAACTCCGGGTAAGCAGGAGGGATTAACATCGATCCCCTAGGCATTGGGAGCATGGCCTCGGGTCAGGTTGGATCGGATGTCGGTAGGCCGGTGGTCGGTGCTGTGTAGTTTGATTCGGATCAGAATGCAAATGCATGTCTGAAGGAGCACTTTTTGGAATACCCTCATGGATTTGGGGGGCAGGCTGGTAATATGAATTGGGAGCCACCAATGGATGAGAATAAAAGGATGGATTAGCTGATATGATGGATAATGAGAGGTGGATTGCCCAACAGGAGTCTGGAAGATGTCAATCGGAGTCCGTTCACTTCGAATATCAGGCAAGTTAGGAACCTACCGGAGTTTAAATTACCAACACTAGAGGTGTACGACAGATGGTCGGACCATACTGTAAACTTGATGAGGTATATCCGGCATATGGAAGTGCTAAAGGCATCGGATGAAGCCATGGCAAGGTGTTTCCACTTTATTTGATGGAGTTAGGGGCACTCTGGTTTAGGCAGCTGGAGATTGGTTCAATTAAAACATGGAACAAGTTGGTAGATCGATTCATGAGGCAGTTTAGGGTCCATATTTCGAGACTCAAGAGCATAATAATGTTGGCAACACGAAAGAAAAGGACATGAGAGTCCCTGAGGAGTTTCTTAATACTATTTAATGTGCAGTTGCTTCGGGGGATCAGTCGGATTCATCGATGGTCTTAATGGCGGTGGTATCCAAGATTGCCGACGATACGGATTTTAAGATTTCATTGGAGTGAGATCCACCAATGGATCTCGGGGAATTTTTCGACAAAGCTGAGAGGTTCCTACAATAGAAGGACGCACGAATCGACAAATAGGAAGTAAATGTTGTGCGAGGTGAAGGACCATTTGGAGAAGGATCCAAGAAGGATAAGGGAAAATGGAATATGGATGACGGTTATGATAAATAAAAAAGGCAAACAAAAGAATGGGAACCGAAGTTCTCCAATTATTCATATTTGATGGAAAGCTTGGAAAGGATTTATCTGGACACAAGGGGGCAACTTATCTATCAAAAATCGTAAAGGAGAAATCCTACGGAGCGAGAACGTAGGTCTGGAGGGTATTTATTATTCCATGAACTGCATGGGCATACCATGGATGAATGTAGCCACTTACGGGATATGGTTGAGGAACACGTTAGGGATGGCAAGTGTAGCATCCCCCAACTTGGAGGCTTAAAACTAACGGCTACGGATGCTGCAGTCATCCATAGTTATTAATCTTTGGCAACCAAATAAAGTGGTGCTAGATTCATTGATACACAGATCACAAGAATATGGAAAAAATTTAACAATTCAAAAACATATTTCCACATTCCATTCAAAACATTTAATGTTCATTATATAATCCCAAAACATTAACCATGTTCAGCAAAATATAATTATTACACATATGCCAAGAGTGACATATGAAGATGCCCCCTTGGTTGATCAGAGTATATAATAAGGCTAATAAATCTGCCTTTACATCCAAATACACAGCGGAAAAAGATAACTCTAAATAACTAACTGCCTCCTGCACGCCTCTAGAAGCTTTATTCGTCTAAGAAGAGAACTTGAAAACCTTAAATATCAAACTACCCAAAATCAATTGAGTACCTGAGAGTTTAAGGGGAAAACAAAAACTTTTAGTCAGACATAAAGCTTGGTATGAATAATAACCTAACATCTCAATCCTTTTAGATATCTAGTGAGACCACTCTGCTTAGCTGAACAGGTTTTCCCCTCACTAGTATCCCAAAACCTTTATAAAACCATATACCGTGCTCCTGCATCCATAATGGTTAAAAACATACATTTCAAAACATTATGATGATATGCATATATAAAAATATCTTGGATTTCCCATGCCCGGTTTACATTTACATACTGTCATAATTATAGTTTCTAGGGTCACTATTAACCTATTAGTTTTCATGGGTTTACTAATAACCTTTTTCATTATACATGGACACTCTGTCCTATTTCATAGTTTTCATGGGATCACTAAGAACCTATAGGCTCATACCAATTAACTTAATTAATTAGTGGGTCCCCCTGAACCTATTAGTCAGTCCAATAACTAATCCCCTTATCCTAGTTTTCATGAGTTGACTAGGAACCTATAGACTTATCCAGTAACTCACTTCTCATCCTAATTTTCATGGGTTGACTAGGAACCTACTGATACTTTCATTAACTTCTTTCTTATCCTAGTTTTCATGGGTTGACTAGGAACCTATTGACTGATGTTAATCCTTAATCCGGATATAGTTTTCATGGGTTCACTACAAACCAATTAGCCTCTGCCAACCTACCCAATGCATAGTTTTCTTGGGTTTACTATGAACCTGTTGGTTACCTCCAATAGCTACATAATCATAGTTTTCATGGGTTTACTATAGACCTATCTCCCAAACAACTTCAAGGTTTAGGCATTCTATATTTTGGTCTCCCTGACTCCCTGGATGCAATTCTACTCATTCAGGAGTTTAATCAAATTATATTCACTACTGGGTTAACCAAGCTGGTTCTTCTACCCCTTTTTATCCCCAAAATATAGTTATGGGTTTGCAAGTGAATATATTCATGTTTGAAGAAGCAAACATAACAATTTAACAATACCACTCATGTGGGTTTAAGGTGCTTGAAATACATTTCATATAAAACATAGTTAATCCCCTTAACTTTATTTTTATCAAGGCATTACTTCTTCAAATTTACTTACTTAAAGACCTTTCAAAACTCCTTTAATTAAGCCATGGGTTTTTCCTTTAAAATTTGTGTTTGGGTTTTAAAACCTTTCGAAACCTTGGAAACTTTTGCTTTCGATCTCATAGGACGACCTCCTTTGAAAGCCAAAAATCTGTCTTTAAAACATAAGGCTCCTGCCTTTCGAATACTTTAAAACATCACTTTAGAAACCTTTCGACCATTTTAAAGTATTATCATATAAGTATAGAAGCATAGCTTCAAAACCACTTGAAAGCGCTCTTTCAAAACCATTGAAGGTTACCCTTCGAAACCATTGAAAGTCCTTCTTTCGAAAGTAGTGGGTTTACAAATAAAACATCATTTTTAGGTCAAAGTGAACATAAGCGAAAGCATCTCTTTCGAAACCATTCTTTAATTCAAAAAGTATTGAGGAAGGTTGATGGTGTCGAAACTATCCTTTCGAAAGCATTAAAATATCTGGGTAAAACAATTGAAGGTTAGCTTCGAAACCCCTTCTGAAACCATTGCCTTCGAAACCCCTAACCCCTTTCAAAAGCACTAGGAAGCGGCTTGTATTTATAAAAACACTAAACCTTTCGACAACATTGATGTCTTCAATGCCGTCAGAAGGTCATCAATCCACAGATGGGTTTCGACTTGGTCGAAACTTCCCCTTCCAAAAGCTTTAAACAAAATCTATGTAACTCCTTCGAAAGCTACTTCTTTAAAACATAGGCAGCAGCTCTCTTTCGAAAGTCTCTTTGAAATACTCTTTTGAAACCATTGGTTTTGACTACTTCGAAACCCATTTATAAACAGGCAAGCGCTTTTCGTTTAAAACAAAATAAAACAAAGAAACCAACCCCTTCGAAAACTACCTTTTGGCACCCTACCTTCCGCC
Source organism: Allium fistulosum (assembly GCA_030737815.1). Classification (NCBI taxonomy): domain Eukaryota; kingdom Viridiplantae; phylum Streptophyta; class Magnoliopsida; order Asparagales; family Amaryllidaceae; genus Allium; species Allium fistulosum. The sequence continues at coordinate 820,730,129 of CM060908.1, read as the reverse complement.
TTTCTCCAATTCACTACATACCACCTGAATGATATCATCTGCATTGGGTTACTGGTTTTGACCTAGAAGGTTTCGACTAGATTGGAAGCGAAAGGTCTTGGTCGAAGGGATCCTCTAAAGAAGGCGGAACCCCTTTTTATGAGCAAAAAGGCTGTTTTTACCAAATAAAGCAAACTTTTTGTAACTAACTTGCCCACTTGTACACACATGATTGGTTACATTAAACTTTCAAATTATTTTACTAAAATTTGCCGCATTTTCTCAGATCTAAAAACATGGTAACTTTTAACAATTAAGCCCTTCCTCTTAACAAAACAATTAAATCATTTAGGTCCTTCTTCAAAATAATTTAATTTCCATACTAAATCGCTCAGTAAAAATCCCCAAAATTCCAGAAATTCACTTTAATCATGTTATCTAACATATCAAAATTTCAGACCCAAATTCCCAAAATAAATTTATAAACCCAAATAACCATATTTTCCTTCAAAAATTCATAACAAATTCCCCACGACTTGGAAAATTATAAAAATTAAAAACCAACTCCAAAATCATGTTTTCCATGACATATAATTTTTCCATGGCATTTAAAAATCATTTGGCTTCGGTTTTACCCTAAACTGTTCATATCTCCTTTAAACAACCTTGTTTAAACCATTTAAATCATAAATCAAGCATATCATCATCCAATAAATCATAAAAACGAATTTATCCCTTAAATCTGATATGATTATAAAACCAAAAATAGAGATGTAGTGATTATTATTCACCTTAGATTGGATAAGGAAATTGAAGATTGATTGAGATTGATTTCTTCTAGTTGATCCTAAGTTTTAGATTGATTTCCTCTTCTTTACTATCTTCTTAATGGCCGGCTCTCTTCTTTCTTACCGTTAAAATTTTACTTGTGATAAAAATGAACATGTATGGCCTAAAGAAAATGGTATAAGGGTGGAGAATGTGGGTGGCAATTACCCTAATGTCCTTATATTTATTTTAGCTAACACTTAACTATTTATAAGTTTATTTGATTTAAATAAGCACGGCGACCTAGTTTATTAATCAACCTCAATCTCCTTATCTACATTATTCTATTTAATTTATTCTAATTAAATCTCCTGAATAATGTCAATAAAAATTAGGGGTGTTACAGTAAGCTACCACAATAATGCGAGGACTCGGGCTGCGGTAGTGAAACAGGAGCGGCCACTATCCGTATCGAATGGAAATGTCCTTGGATCGAGGTCACAGATCATCATCTCTTGGTTGGGATGGCATGAACTAAATAAATAATAAACTCCACAATAAAATGGCTAAGTCACTTACACATGTACGGGGTCGAGATTGGTCCCTAGGAATGCTCTGAGATGATGATGAGCTGCTCGGAGAGACAATGTTTGCATTTCCTTGTTTTCTAGATTATGGATGCAAGAACTTAAATTTAATAATTTAATCTAAATCTGCATTAATGCGATGAACAAAATAGGTTGCGATCATCCTGACTAGAGAGACGGGGTAATAACCGCAAGGTGCGAGTCCCTTCGTTGGAGAGCGACGGGATGGATTTGTACGTCATGGATTAAGCCCTCGACCGAGAGTCGAGGCCAGAGAAAGGAAGTCGGTATGGAACTGATCGCGTTACGTCCTTGACCAGAGAGTCGAGGACCGGAGTACCAGAAGTGAGTCACTTTGCCGAAGAGCGACAGAATCGACTTACTTATTGATGTTCCCCCTTTCGCTTGAGAGTGACTGGATGGGGTCCAGCAAGGGTCCGGAGAGACCATAATCGACCTAGGAAGGCTAGGACGTCGCGTTATGTTCAGGGAAATTGAACCAGAGTGCAGGAAGTAATGCCGCTTCACTGGAGAGAGCCATAGGATCAGCTTACTTGTCGTTGTTCCCCCTTCACCAGAGAGTGATAGGATGGGGTCCAACAAGAGCTCGAAGAGGCTATGATCAGTCCAGGAGGATCAAGACATCGCTATATGCCCGAAAAGGGACGAAGTGCATGCGGTAGGTTGCTTCACCGGAGAGCAACATGATCAGCCTACTCATCGTTAAGTTTGGATTGGACTTAGCAAGGGTCCGGAGAGATCATCGATCGGTTCGGAGAGACCAAGAACTTGGATGACGATCCCGAGAGATCGTGAATTGGCTTGCTAACTTCTAGGAATTCAAACGGTTATGGGTTTGGATATTGACCAAGAGAGGCTATGGATTTAGATAACGATCTGGTGAGATCGTGGATTCGGTTACCAGCTTGGAATGGATAGGATTCGACTAAGGATTTGGAATGGATTTAGAATTGACTATCAATTCGGAACAGTCATGGATTTCACTAATAATCCAGAGAGATTGAGGATTTGGCATGCAAATATTAACTCTTAGGCGAACACGGGATGGCTCACGGCGATTCGGTTTGTGCAAAGGAATGGATTCTGGATTGGAATATTCGGTTGTCGATGGATTTTGGACTTTGGACTTATGGCAATTCAAAACACACCTTCCTATCCCAAAGCATGTTTTGGGGGTTAAATGTTATCCCACCTTTTGACATGGCCGTGATACAGTGGATTTGGCAAAACGGACTTCATGATCATCAAGGCAAGAAGCTCGAAGAGATGATTATCAGGATCGTAGATCAGTTATAAGCAAGGTTATGGATGATAGTCGAGCGACGAAATGCATCCCGAAATTGGCTAAGTATGGATTGTTGCTTCCTCTAGGCAGGGGATTGGTACATATCCCTTCCCTTAGGAAGGGGATCGGATCAGATCACTATGGCTATGGACACTTAACTCAGCAGCTCAACTCAATGGAAGTCGATCGATATCTCCAATTTTCACCTAAGCAACATTGCAGAACAACTCAGGAAACACGGAGCTAGCCTAGAAGGGGACCCACCATAGGGGTCCCCGACCCCAATACTCAAGTTTTTGCGGATCGGTGCCGATCCCCCTATAGAGATCGGTGTCGATTCCTCAGAAAGGCCCGGATGGTCCCTATTTTTTCTGGAGGGGTTTATCTTGATCTTGGGCTTCTACATGCAGATTTTCAGCTGGATATTTGCATGTCTTCTCCTATAAATACAGGATCATTGGCCTAGGGAAAGGGATCTTCTTCTCTTTGGACTCTCTTACTTACACTCTACCATTTTTATTATTTGGATTCGACTGTAACTATAATCAACAATATAAATAGATAGGTAAAACCTTTGGACTGTACGTAGCCGGAGTACGCCGAACCACTATAAAACTTGTTGTGTTCATTTTTTAATGTTCTAATTTTTATTCTTTATATTTTATTCCCTACTTCACTCTGTTTGGAGTTGGTTATTACATTTGTGGTGCTTTCATACTGTTTGGGTGTTGGTGGTCATTTTGATGCTAACATATATAATATTTTTATTATTATTTAATCATTATACGAATTAATAAATTTATATAGAATAAATTATGTTTCGAAAATTCATTTGTTGGCGTCAAAATTGGCCACCAACACCTAGTTCTGTGAAAGCACCAATATCCAGTCACAAATCTCAGATAGTATCTAATGTAGAGAATATCATTTGAAGAACAAACAAATTAAAAATGAAAGCAAGTATAAAGAGACTAGATTTATAGTGGTATGGCTAACTTCGGTGTACATCAACTCCAGAATAATCTATTTTTATTATACTATAGTGCGTTTACAGTTATAATTCGAAATCCAAGAATAAAATTGACAGAGTGTATCCTACATTCAAGATAAAGAGAAGAAAAAAGAAGATCATTTTTCTAACGCCATGTCTGCTATATTTATAGGAGAAGACATGCACGGATCAAGCTGAAATTTCGGTAGAAGAACCCAGGCCATGACGAGGCCACCCAAGAATTTTCAGGCCCATTGGGGCCCATAGTAGGGATTTTTATGATCCATATTTTGGCATACAAATGGGGTGCGATCACTCTGGAGGGTCCCCCATGATGTTAGCTACTTGCCCTCCAAATTTCGTTCCATTCTGACTTACACTTTGTGAGATATCACGTTTTCCGTGTAGTGATGTTGCATATATTCTGATTTTAGTCGATCCCTTTGGAGGGATAGGAGCCGATCCCGCCAGATTCCTCCAAATGACATGCAATCCCTAGAGGAGTTCTCCATGTTATATAATGTATAGCCTCCAAGTTTCATGCCAATTGGATTAGTAGAACTCGAGTTATCGATCGATCTTTGTTGCAATATGGTGCGAAGGCTGATTATAGCTGTTATCTGGCATTTTAACCTGGCTATATTGAACAGATTGCACAAGTCAGATTCGACTGCCATCAAGGTCGATGACTCTAGAGTGGTGATTGTAGGGCCTAGAAGTCAAGTACAGATGGTAACATGAAGTCAATGTTGAATGGACTTGATGTGTATGCAAGGCAGAGTGTTCGAAATTTGAAATATGGTTTAACACCTAGGAGGGAACGGCATAAATTAGTTCTAACAATAGGGATCGGCATGTTTCAAGGTGTGAGAGCATTCCTATGGAAAACAATCAATATCTCAAGATCTATAAGTCCAATGCATATGAAATTGGGAGAGCAAGATATGAGGACCCTAGGGGGCCTACCCTAGGGATCACACCTCAATAGGACAAAGTTGGAGGGATCGGTATACTTCTCTTGGAAGGGATCGAAAGAAAGCAACATGTACACCATATTGAAGTGGAGATCAAGCAATAACTCGAGCTCCACTGATCCAATTAGCATGAAATTTAGAGGCTAGGCATATTTTAGCATGAGGAAACCACCATAGGGATTACACACAAAAATTCAACCAAAGAAGGGATCGGTACCGATCCCTCTTCTTTGGGAATTGGGCCATGCAACTCCTCTTTTGGGTCCATATGGTTTTGAAGGTCTTTCTGCCGAGTTTTCAGAGATATTTGGCCATCTTCGTCTATAAATACCGGCTTGGTTATTCATTTTCGGGACTTTTACGCTGCTAGTTGCTTTATACTTTCTTATGACTAAGGATTTTGATCCTATCCCTCTTTTACTCAGATTATAAAGGAATTAATAAAGCAATCTATTCAAAGTGGATGTAGACAAACAACGCTAAACCACTATAAATCGTTGTGTGCATGTTTTTCTTTCAGTTAATTGTTGTTTCTTTGTTATTATCCATTGTTTCCATTTTATTCTTCATTTAGTTCTCTTAAAAAATTCTCTATTGGGTGTTTGTGTTAATATTTGGTACAAAAATTTTGGTGCTTTCATTGAGAACATTGATTCTCAGCTGACTAGGATCTCTTTGTTGCTACTGGATTGCATAAATCCCTCAAAGGAGATCCAGAGTTACCTTCAAAAATCTAAGCAAAGCTATTGATAATGGTGAGGAACACTGGATCTACTTCTCAGAACATAGAAGGAAACGGGAACGTTAGTACCCAACAAGCAGGCCCAAGCAATCAACCAATGGATGTGAATGTTGAACCAATTGAAGTCCAGAATCCCACTGATTCTATTACAAGAGCTAAATTTTAGAATCTGATGAGAGAGCTGATGGATAGCCATAGACAATTAAATTAGCATATTCAGACCAATATCAACTTAATGAACCAACTCAATCAGCAGTAGCGAGGAAAAGCTAGGAGGGACCCTACACCTTACTCGGGATCGGAGAGTTCTAGTTCATCGGACGAGTATCATAGGCATAGGCGCCACAGAATAGATGGATACCGCGTAGAAACTTCGGGACATCAACAGGTATACCATAGTGGTCTGCCAGGAATGATCGATGCCGATCCGTCCACAGGGATTGGCACTGATCCCTCCTCCAGAGGAGGAAACTTACCTATGTGCACTGGGATGCAAGCCGGAGCTGCTGCGGCCGATTTGGATGATGGAGTTCAGTTAAATGTTGACCAAGTGCTTCCCCGGAATGATGATGAAGTGAATTTATGAGACACACATCGAGAAGATGTTGAACCAAGAAGGCATGGAATGGCCCGTAGACATCGACTGGACCATTCACGTAAGGTGGAACATGATCACCGCTTGGCGCCAACTGTCCAAACGTCAGACTTGTTGGCTATGGTCAGACAATTAGTAGGAGAGAGCCAAGGCCTGACCAATGATGACTGTGGGATCTCGAGAAGCCATATACCGTTACTACTAATGTCCTACATGTAGAGTATCCAAGGAGGTTCAACATGTCGTCGATGCCTGCCTACGAGGAAAAAACCGACCTTAGGCAGAATATCATGAGATATGAATGCACCAATGATGCAACCAAGTGTAGATGTTTTCCCATAACTCTCTCTAGAATAGCAATGATGTGGTTTACAAGGCTACACCTATGGTCGATCTCTAGATTTGATGATTTGGCAAGAAGGTTTGTGGATCAATTCTGAATGCACGCAAATCGCCCCAAAAATGTAATGTCCCTGTCCAGCGTGATTTAGGCTCTAGGAGAATCGTTGAATGATTATTTGGAGAGATTCTATACAACTGTTATAGAAATCAGTAATCCGAATGACCATGCAATATTTATGGCCGTGACAAGAGAAATTGATCTAGAATCTAATTTTGGTGATTGGTTAGCTGGCAAACCACCCGCAACGTTGGAACGCTTTTATGCAAAGGTTACTTAGTATTTAAGGAAGGAGGAAGCCAGATCCTCTAGGTTGAAGAATGTTGTAGGACTGAATGGAGAGGGAGTATAGAGTAATATTGTTGTAAAGCAGTCTGATGAAAGCTCGGGAAAAGTTCAAGTGAACGTCCAAAACAAACTAAATCAACAAAAGAAAGGCGGAGATAGGAGCCGAGAACGAAAGAGGAATTCTGGAAGAGGGAAGCCTAGGATTCCGATGTACAACACTTACACGCCACTGAATACATCCCTGGAGAATATCTATTTATCTACCTCTAATACCATGCAATACAGGAAGCTACCTTCAAAAGAATCAATAGAGAAGCAGAAACAAACCGGAAAATATTGTCAGTTTCACGAATGCTATGGGAATAACACAAATAAATGCAGGCATCTCCATGATATTATCGAAAAGCTAATTCGAGAAAGGAAGTTACAACAGTTTGTGAAAACCTCTCAGGGTGGCGGGTAAGGGACATCTGACCCCAACCAAGGACCAGCACCGCATAGGGCTGAGGAGCCTGCGTGCACTGGTGGAAGATTGGTAATCAATACAATAGTCGAAGGATCGCATTCGGCTGATAAAAGTTGGCATGAAAGGGAGCGCTATGCTAGCGCGATTAAGCACGTGGATTTTGAATGTTGTGCAAACATGGAAGATGGAGCTCCGGCAAAATAGCAGCGTACAATGGCAGATGATATTGTGTTTAGAAACAGAGATGCAAACAAAGTGGAGGCTCCAACGATCGACCCAATGGTCATTTTGGCCATGGTCGGCCCTGCTTTAGTGAGAAGGATATTGGTTGACTATGGAAGTTTTGTAAATATAATTTTCAAAAAAACTTATGATCATATGAGGATAAAAGCCAAGGACTTGAAACATTCTAAAGCCTGCATTCATGGCTTTAACGGTGCTGCAACTGAAGCTGTTAGTTATGATGAAGTACCTATAGAGTTGTGAGAAGGTAACCGTAGGAGAGTATGGATTTTGCCTTTTGTTGTTATAGATGTTGACTCTCCATACAATGCTTTTCTAGGCTGACCGGCCCTAGTTGAGTGCTCTTGCCCCATGGTGCTTGACTTTGAAGTTCTGACAGATAATGGAGTCAGAGCTGTTCATGGTGATCGGGAAACTGGAGGTGCCTGTTATGTAGCAGAATTGAGGGATGCTCAACGGAAGGAGAATGGTAAGGGTGTGGACAAGTCAGTGTGCATCCAAGTCACTGAAGATTGACAACAAGCGCCCGAGCCTTGGTTTGGGAGCCACAGTCGGCTCTATAGAGATATAGATCCAAGAGATGATGAGGAGGAGCCTAAAGAGACCAAGGCTGCACCGGTTGAGCTGACAATTGACATCATAGTCATCCACGATGACCCATCATGCGTCCTAAGATCGGATCGTAGCTCTGCCCCCCGATGGTGAAAGAACTAACTAGATTCCTCTGAGCGAATCTCGACGTGTTCGTTTGGACTCACTCTGACATATGTGGGATCTCGCCTGCTATTACGAGCATGCATTGAATATCGACCTGAGGCATGTCCCGGTGAAACAAAAAAGACATGGCATGGATCCGGAGAGATCTGCCGCTCTTAAAGAGGAGGTGGATACACTCAAAGACAATGGGTTTATTCGCGACGCCCTCTACCCTAACTTTGTAACATCCCCAATCTTGAGGCCCGAAGGTAAGTGCTACAGAAGCTGTAGTCATCTATAGTATTTACTTCCGGTGGTAAAATACGGCAATGTTAATGGTATCCATAATATCAGAAGCACATGAATATGAAATAAAATCAAAATAGATTTAAAACAACTTTTCTGATTACATTTCAAATCAATATTTCATATTCAGATACATAATCCGAAACGATTCCCAGGTTTTGATCAAATATAATTATTTCAAATTACACCAAGAGCGAAATATGAAGATGCCCCCTTGGATGATCAGAGTACTAAATAGACATATCAGTCTTAATACATCATAATGGAATAAGACTAAATAGCTCCTATATAGCTAGCTTTGCCTCCTGCACATCTTCGGAAGCTTATTCGTCCAACCTACTAAACCTAAAAAAGCTTAACTCTCAATCTACTCAAATTAAATTTTTAGCACCCTGAGAGTTTAATGGGAAAACATAAACTTTGAGTCGGACATAAAGCCTGGTGTGAATAATACTATTACACCTTGGTTTATTGATATTAAGTGAGACCACGTCGCTTAGCGGAACGGGTTTCCACTCACTAATATCCCTTTTTAAAACATATCTTTTGCAAAACAGAATCCTGCAATTAAACTGATTAAAGCAATAATAGCAATATCATATATGCACATAAATTAGGTAATCAATGTACAATCTGTCCCAAAATATATAGTTTTGTTTGGCTAACCATTAACCATTGGCTGACTCGGGCCTACCAGACATACTCAGTTATCTAACATCTGTTAGACACACTACCGAGCTATCTGCCTTTTGCTATTTTCTTCTAGGGTCAACTGAACCTAATGGTTTTGTGGGCTCACCAATAACCTATATTTTTCTCTGTATATTCCTTTTTGTATGTAACATCATTTTAGTCTTACATGTGACAAAGCCCTACAAAATGGAATTTTGGACTTATATTAGCTAGGGGCTGATTAGCTAAAGTATAGGGCGCAACCATATACCAGTCTCATACGGTATTCTAATATCTGAGTCATTTACTTAGGGTTAACTACCCCATCAAATTTTCCTTGAAAACATTTCTTTCAAATTGATTTAACCCTTTAAATCATATTTAAATAAGGAAAATATACTTTTTGCTTTACTCAAATATCTTTGCCATGATATATATACTTTCCACAAAACAATGTTGATGAGATATAATGGGATTATCTATCCCTCCAAATTAAGTTAAGAACCCTCTTTAACTTAAAAGATCTTAGGTCATGGAGCCAAGGCAAACCATTTGAAACCTTTGCTTAAAAACTTTAAACAATACCTTTCAAACCCATTGAAAGTACCCCTTTCAAAATAAGTTAACTACTGTACCTTGAAACACTAGGCTGAAAGGCCAAAGCATACCTTTCGAAATCATTGAAGGTATCCCTTCGAAAGCTTTATAAAACCTTGGACATCCTCTTTTCAAAACCCTTTTAAAACTTGCCTTTCGAAAGCATTGGTAACCTTCCCTTCGAAACCTAAATTATATACCTTTCTAAAGTATTAAAATACCTTGCTTAAAACAAACCTTTCGAAGGCATTGGGTCCAAGTAGAAGTTTGTGGAACATAGCTTTGAAACCATTTAAAACCATTCCTTTCGAAACCTTTGGGTTTAAATTTCAATAAAACAAAGGGTCTTGAAAGAACTGGGGCAAAAGCAACTCTTTCGAAAGCACTATTCCTAAGTAAAAGAAAGGGGATGGTTTTGAAACCAACCCTTTCGAAAGCATGGAGAAGCGGCTTCCAAGTATAAAAGCAAAAGCACCCTTTTGAATGCATCGGTTCGAAAGGTTGAATGCGGCAGCAGGGGTTTCGACCCCTTCGAATACTTATTTTTAAACAAAAGGCGACAACCTCTTTCGAAAATCCTTTTCTAAAACAAAGGCTTATTTGACTAAGTCGAAAGCTTTTTCCTTCGAAAGCCTTATTTTGTAACCAAAATAGTTCTGAGTTTTTAAAGACTACTTCTATCCCTTCGAAAGCATGTTTCGACTCTATACCTTCCGCCTATCTCCAATCCACTACGTACCAAGGCATTGATACAATATGTATTGTTTTCGACTAGGTTGGAGGCGGTAGTATGGGGTCGAAAGGTGGCTGCCGAAAGTGGCGAAGCAACAATCCTTTACAAAACTGATTTTTAACTTTTTAAAGTAATATCTTTCCAATAAACTTGCCTCATTTGTCAAAATATAATTGGTTGCCAATTCTTTTCAAAAATATTTTCTAAAAGTGCTGCCGAATTCAGTAATTAACAATTTAAAACATTTAGCAAATTACCCTTTCTCCTTTTATAAACATATAAAACATTTAAGTCTCATACCTTAAATAATTTTATATCTTAAATAACATACCTAGGAAAATTATCCAAAAATTCCCATAAATCACTTTTAATATGTTTTCTAATATATTTAAATTTCTGACCCAAAGCTAACATATAATAGCCGAAATTAATTTTAAACCCAATTTAACCATTTTCTTTACTAGAAAACTCATAATAAATTCACAACAACTTAGAAATTTATGAAACTTCAACCTCATCTCTAAAATAATGTTTCTGACCTTATATAATAAACGCAAGCCATTTGGATGTCATTTAATAGGTTTTCCAAATTGATTCTTATCATAAAATCTATATGAAATAGCGGAAATCATCAACAAGCATATATTTCCTTTTAAACAATCAAAACATGGAAATATTCTTGCAAATTAAATTTGGATCTTATCTCGAAACCAAAAACAATAAAAATGAGATGTAATCTATTATTCACCTTAGCTTGATTGTTAAGAAGGGTGAGATTTGCTCTTGAATCGATTTGATTAAGCTTCCTACTTGAATCCTTGCTTATCTTCCTTTTGTATTCTTCTAATGGTGGCCGACCAAGCTCTATATTTAGTTTTGTTTGTGAATGTTGGAAATGAGAATGGGATAATGGTTTAGGGTATAAGAATATAATCTATTCCTATTTTTCCTTTATCTTATTACCTTTACTTACTTCAATATAAGTTCCCATTTGTTTATTCATTACTTATGGCACGGATACCTTATAATTATACAAATCTCAATCCCTTAAGCATTTACATTATTTCATTTACTTTATCTAATTAAATGTTCTAAATAATGTTAGTCAAAATTAGGGTCATTACAGACTCCCCTCCTTAAAGAATTTCGACCTCGAAATTACGATAAGGTACTCATAAAATCAATCATAAAGGTAAAACATACTATGAAACAAGTCAGGATAAGTATCTATAATCCTGCTCTCGGTTTCTCAAGTACAGTCTCTCTTGTCGTCACCCACTGGACTTTGACTAATCCGACCGTCCTGTTCCTTAGTCTCTTCTCATCTCTCGTGACTATACGAACTGGCTTTCTAGCTATAGTCATATCTGGTTCCACTACTATATCGTCTAACATAGTCGGTGCAATAGTAGTTTCTGGATCTCGAATACACTTCCTTAGATGAGATATATGAAAAACATTATGGACTTCTACCAAACTGTTCGGCGACTCTACTCTATATGCGAGTTTCCGGATCCTTTCTACAATAGGAAATGGTCCAATGAATCTTGGTGCCAATTTTTCTAACTTTCCGAACCTGATTACACCTTTCATCGGTGATACCTTGACGAAAACATGATCCCCAACTGAGAACTTTATGTCTTTCCATCTTCTATCAGCATAGCTCTTCTGCCTAGACTGAGCTTCCTTCATTCTGACTCGAATTAACTCAATCTTTTCTGCAGCCTCCCTAATCAAATCCAGACCAAGAACTAACATATCCTCGGTCTCTAACCAACAAATGGGAGATTTGCATATCCTTTCATACAAAGCTTCAAACGGTGCCATCCCTATACTAGTCTGATAACTATTGTTATACAAAAACTCGACTAAGTATAGATGGTCTTTCCATGATCCCCCAAAGTCTAGCACACAAGCTCTTAACAAATCCTCTAAGACTTTGTTAACTCTTTCCATTTGCCCATCTTTCTACGAATGGTAAGCGATACTCATCTAGAGCTTGGTACCTAAAGTATCCGGTAGATTCTTCCTGAACTCGCTAGTGAATAAGGAATCTCTAACGCTTACTATACTACTAGGAATTCCATGTAGTCTAACTATATTCTTCATAAACAACTTAGCTAAAATAGGTGTCGTCCCGATTGACTTAACTGGGATGAAATGGGCACTCTTGGTTAATTTGTCCACTATGACCCATATGCTTTCATTTCCCCAATTTGACCTTGGCAACCTATCTATAAAATCCATTGAGATAGAATCCTATTTCCATACTGGAACATCTAAAGGCTGAAGTAACCCACTTGGTTTCTGATCCTCATCTTTTACCTGTTGACAGTTCAAACACTACTTCACCCATAAGCCTACATCTCTTTTCATGCCTTTCTAGAAGAAACTTCTTTTCATGTCCTGATACGTCTTAGTTCCTCCCAGATGAATGGTGAACTTCGAACGATGGCATTCTCCAAGAACTTCCTTCCTAATGTTTCCCACATTTGGAACACATAGTCATCCCTTCTTCCTCAACCACCCATTCTGGTCAAGACTGAAATCTTTTAAGTCATCGCTCTCTATTCCATCCCTTAACTTTTTGATCTGTTCAGCTAATATTGGATCCTCCCCTTGCGTAGAAGCAATCTTCTTGATCATCACCGGTCGAACTTCTAAACACGACAACATAGTGGTTTCCTTATTAGATCTAGCTTCAGATCTCCATCGTATTTTGCATGTAATCAATGCTTCTATATCTTTCCACTCAACTATCATTGCTGATACTTCATTTTGATGTGTCTTGCTAAGTGCATCGGCAACCTTATTGCCTTTCCCTAGTGTGTACTCAATACCGAAATCATAAGCGGCTAAAAACTCTAACCACCTCTATTTTCTCATATTCAACTCCTTCTAAGGGAATAGATACTTTAATGACTTATGATCCGTATACAACTCGAATCTTTCTCCCAAAAGGTAATGTCTCCACACCTTCAATGTGAAAATTACCGTAGCTAATTCTAAATCATGTCTTGGATATCTAACCTCATGCAGTCTGAGCTGTCAAGAATCGACCAGCTGGTAGACTCAACCATTGAACACGAATTGCTATCCTTCATGGATGCATACTTGAGATATAATGAAATCTCGATGCACATTCCCGATCAAGATCAAACCAGCTTCATTACCGATGTTGGATTATATTGCTCTGTGGTGATGTCGTTTGGGCTAAAGATTGCAGGAGCGACCTACCGGCGCCTAGTTAACAGAATGTTTAAAGATCAAATCAAAAAAATGATGGACGTATATGTAGATGATATGCTTGTGAAGTCATAATAGTCCAGCGACCACATTAGAGACTCTGCAGAAATGTTCGGCATCCTCCGATATTATAAAACGAAGATTAATCCTTTGAAGTGTTCTTTTGGTGTAGCATCAGGAAAGTTCTTGGGTTTTATTGTTAATGCCCATGGAATCGAAGCTAATCCCGAGAAGATTCAAGCTATCCATGATATCCAAGTGCCAAAGACTATCAAACAAGCACAGAGCCTGAATGGGAAGGTTGCTGCCTTAAGCCGATTCATTTCCAGAGCTACCGATAAATGCATTCCTTTCTTTGAATTGATTAGGAGAGGCAAAAGGAATTTATAATGAACACGGGACTGTAAAGATACATTCCAAGCTTTGGTGAACCACTTGGAGAGACCTCCCATCTTGTCAAAGCCAATGGACCATGAAGATTTATATATCTACTTATTCGTGTCAGTACATGCTATAAGTGACGCGTTGCTTTGCGAAGAGAATTAGATCTAGAGACCGGTCTATTACATCAGCAAATGATTAACGAGAGCTGAAAGGAACTATCCGAAGATAGAGAAATTTACATACTACATACTGATTGCATCACGAAAGCTCCGCCCATACTTCCAGGCACACCCGATCAATGTTTACACAGACCAGCCGTTACGACAGGTCCTGCAATGACCTGAGATGTCTCGAAGGTTACTCAAGTGGAATATCAAGCTCAGTCAATTCGACATCACTTTTCTTCTCCGGAGGGCTATCTAGGGTCATGCATTGTCAGATTTTATAGTATAATTTACTACGCAAGACGATTTCCAGGAGAACAGTGAAACTCCAACTATACGATGGAAGTTGTATACAAATGGAGCATCTAATGATCATTGCTCTGGAGCTGGAATTGTGCTTGTAACTTCCGAAGATCGATCAATTTACTATGCTTTAAAGCTTGATTTCCCTGCAATAAACAATGAAACAGAATATGAGGCTCTGATTGTTGGACTTAAACTCGCTAGAGAACTGGGAATAACGTCTCTTGACACCTTTTATGATTCACAATTGGTAGTATACCAAGTCAGAGGAGTTTACCAAGCCAAAGGACAACAAATTTCCCCATGCCTTACCCAAGTCCAAGAGTTGTTGACCGATTTTGAGTACTACGACATTGTGCACATTCCTCGAGATCAAAACAAAGAGGTTGATTCACTGGCAAAGTTTTCTAGCACCAGGGATGCACAATAGATGAGCTTGGTTCCAGTCGAAGTATTGAATGCCCCAAGTATAAACCCGATAGGAATCGACTAGGTACTAGAGACGGAGCCTGAGAGAGAATCGTGGATGACTCCAATTGAAAACTATTTACTATAGGAAGTCCTTCTTGAACAAAGGAATGAAAAGCAACAAGATCTTCGTAAAGTCTCATAATATATCATACGGGAAGGAGTTATGTACAGAAAGGGTTTTTCCATTCCTCTGCTCCGGTGTATCGCTCATGATGAGATAAAACGAGTCCTAAAAGAAGTTCAGGAAGGAGAATGTGGCAATCACAGTGAGGGGCAAAATCTAGCAAAGAAAATACTCTGTTACTGGTATTATTGGCCAACTATCAATCGAGACGCTGCTGATTATGTAAGGTGATGCGACAAGTGCCAGGTATATGTAAAAGTCCCAAGAGCTCCATCGACAAAAATAACACAAATGATCAGCTCGTGGCTATTTTCCATGTGGGGTATAGACATTATCGGTTCCTTACCGATCTCCAAAAGGTGGTGCGAAGTATGTTATTTTCGTAGTTAATTACTTCACCTAATGGGATGAAGCAGAACCATTAGCTATGATCATAACGAAGAAAGTAATCAACTTCATTGTTCGGAACATCATCTGTCATTTCAGTCTTCTACGAACTATTGTAACAGACAATGAGACTCAATTTGACAGTGTTGAATTCAAAGACTTCTACCGTCGGCATCGTATTGAAAAGAGATTTGCGGCACTCGCTCACCCTCAAGCGAATGGGCAAGTTGAAGCTGTGAATAAAATCATAAAATCCATTTTGAAGAAGCGTTTGGAAAAGTCTAGAGGCAAGTGGGTGGATGAACTCCTGACGGCACTATGGGCTTATAGTACCACTCATAAGTCCACGACTAGCCATACTCCATTCGCCCTCGCTTACGGTTCCGAGGCTATTATTCCTATTGAGCTCAAAGTTCCTTCTGATCAAGTGACTTGCTACTATCCCAGAACAAATAAAGACCTCCTTTTGGAATCTCTAGACTTTATAGATAAGAAGCACGAGGAAGCTGATTTGAGAGCAGCTGCACACCGACACTGAATCACCCAATACTACAATACTAAAGTCCGGCCTAGAATCTTTGAAATCAATGATCTCATCTTGAAATGGGTTTTTCCTACCCCGCCGCATATGAATCCAACCTAGGAAGGACCATATGTCATTGGGCAGAGGCTTGGAGAGGAAACTTTCAAGCTAGCGACTGTTGATGGCATCACACTTCCAAGGGCGTGGAATAGCAAGCATTTATGAGGCTATATCACTTAGTCTATTTCTTTTTCATTCAGTTGTATTTACTTTCATAATTTTCTTTAGAATTTGATTTTTTGGATATGTAATAAGACAAATTATGCCATTTCCTTCCATTTAGCATATAATGTTTTGAACTTCCTTCATATATGTGCTTGCTATAGCTTTACATGTTAGTTACATCACGAAACTGACTAATCTTGATACGTCCGAACAGGTTCCCAGAGTTTGGGACTAACCAATTATGCTAGTTCCCGATTGAATTAATCAAGATGAGCGTGTTCCGACCGTTCATTTAATAACTCTCATTCATAACCCGATGGACGGAATACATAACGAGGAATGGGTGTGAATCGACCGTTTGATGACCGAATAAGTCCCGTCGAGTGATGGGACTGAAATTAATCAAGAGCGATCGTGACACGACCAATCGCTTGCTAAATCAAACCTCGGACCCTGGGGGCAAATCAATCAATTAAGAATAGTACTGTCTGACTATTCTTCGAACTATCTTTAAGTCCCCACCGTGTAAACTGGTGTATAAATATAAATCGGGTGTGAATCGACTACCCGCGAACCAATTCAAAGTCCCTAGAGTACGGACTAGAGTATAAATACAAGCTGGGTGTGATTCGACCGCCCGCTAACCAAATCGCTATTCTATAAACTCCGGCCTGAAATCGACAAGAGGGGTATAAACTCGCTAAGGATGGAGTTCGACCATCCATCGTCTAACTCCACTGACCCGAGACTGGGCGCAGGAGCATAATCACTCAAACTGCTGAATCCGATAGCACAACATTAGGGCTCAAGCCCCGTGTTTGATACGACTCAGGGCCACGACTATGTGGAGGCCTTGGGATAGAATTAACGAATTATCATCCAAAGCAATAAGCAACGAATTACAAGTACATTGAATGGAACGTAATAGCTCAACTACTTAGATAACAATTCACACACGGGTTCAACAGAAAACAAAAACCCTTTATTCACATAATAAGCTTCAAAATTGTGATGCAAGTTTATTCAAAAAACGGAGGTCGTACCCATACAATCATGACCAACAAAGAGAAAAATAGCTATACAAGTTATGTGCAAACAGGGCGGAAACACTGGCTATTTCTTTTGTCTTCTCTCCTTTTTAGATTTTTCGGGAGTAGCGTCACCCGAGCTTCTGCCTGTCCGCTTCCTCGATCCTTTACTGCCTTTGGTAGGGGAGCTTTCAAAAGTAGGAGGGAGTTTTTCAAAATCGACCCACCAAGTGGGATGACTTGTAATGGGATGAGATTGGGATCATCAATATCTGCATCGACGGGTTCAGATTTGGCTTGTTTCTTCAACAACTCCTCCCTTTCAATGCGCTCCTTTAGGCTGAGCTCATCGATGTGTTTAGTGGCACATGTGATCACAACGTCATCAGATTCGTCCAACGGTAGTAGATCTTCAGCCTTATCGTCATCAAGTGCTCCAATGACTTGAGTATTGAGCCTTAGAGCATCGGTCATCGCTGGATCTCAGTTGATGTTGATTGTTGCTCTACGGCGGCACCACTTTTCGGAGTTTGGCCGAGACCTAGAAGACCTGTAGATTCGCAGAAACAAGAAGATAAGCTAATGACTATTGGATATGAAGTCATAAACCGATCGAAAAGTGGAAGGTAGGGCAAACTACCTGCATCCGGCTGACCTAGAAGACCTGTCATCGCCGAGGTCCCTCCTTCCAGAATGGGTGTCAACACTTTAAATTGATAACCGAGTTTGTCTGGATCGTAGCTTAGATCCTGTCCCAGATCGAAAGAAACTGATGCTTCGGCTACCTGAAAAGAGGAGAGGCCCTTGGGATCTGACTCCGAAGATTCGGCGATATTTTTCCCTTTGCCGAAAGATGTTAGAATGTCGAAGTATCAAAGTCTCGCGGTGGCAAGGTCTAGGGGTTCATTTCCACGAAGTATCTTCCGCACTAATTTCTCTTCATCTAAATTGGCTTCGCAAGGTCTCTCGTTTTCTTCTCAACGATATACTCCTAGGCCTCGGCGAGCGACTCAAGATAACCCTTACTAAGAAAGCTTAGGTCACGATGGAGAAGGACTTTAGCATTGTATTCATTGATCAGGGGTTCGAACATGTCCTTGATTTCATTCCGACTAGCTTCATTGGCATCCTCTACCTAAGCTTCGAGCCATTCTCTCATCTTATTGTGGTCCGCTTCCTTTGCCTCTTCTTTGAGGACTTCAATCTAAGCAAGTTGCTCATCAAGTTTAATCTTCAAACTCTAGGCTTTAACAACTTCTTCGCAATATCTCTGTGATTCTTCTTAAGCTATGATCTTCTCTTTCCTCTCTTTCTTCAGAAGCTCTTCAAGCTCCTCAACGTGGCAGGCCAAGATATTTTTCTCCTTTTGCAAGGAATCATTTTCCAAGGCGAGTGCACCGCTGCGGTTGAGGGCAGCATCAAGTTCTTTTTTATGGGTAGCTTCCAGACGACTCACTACCTCAGAAGTTTCCTTGGCACTTTTTTCTTCTTCGGTTAGTTTTGTCATCAACTTTGAGATCTCATTATCTTGATGCTTAAGTATATCTTTATCATGGATCGCCTCTAGCTTGAGACGATCTATCTCATGTTGTCGCTTAATAGACACCTCGGAGATTTTTTCTGCTAAGTGTTGAAACAATTCATACCGCGCGAAAACATCGTTGACGCATGCGAGAGAGCTTGCTTTGACAGTCCTTGGGATTGTATGGATGGAGGGGAGGAACTTAAGCCCGTCAAAACAAATCTTTGGGAAAGTGACCTTAAGCTCGGCCAATTTCTCTCCTATGGAGGCTTCAGGAGCAGTGATCCGCAAAGATGGACCAAAAGCAACGATTGGACATTTGCTCGACCTACAGTCACGGGATTGCTTGGAGCTAGATGAACCAGAATATTGCTCGAGCGGTATGGGAGCTGGAGAACTGTGAAAAGAGGTCCGAGCGCCACCATGCATAGGAAGATTAGGTTGTACTTCCTGATGGGACGACCAAGATTGGGATTCTTGTTTTGAAGATGAAGATTCCCTAGAGCGACGACTTCTTTCTCGGTCATCATCCCTCTCTCTACGCCTACCCGATTTTGAATCATGTCTGGATCCTTATTGCGTTGAGAAGCTCCTTAAGCGATAAAAGGCTTGAGATTGAGACATTGCACCTGCAAAAACCAAACAAAAGTGTATAAGTAACCATTGTACAAAATATAGATGAAGATCATGTGGTGAAGTGCACGTGATTGTGAGTGTCCTACTGTTTCCCACTGATGGACCGATAGTTGTAGCCTTGCTTATAGGCGTTTTCTCTCCTTGACCGGTAAGAAGAACGCCATCACCACTTCTATGAGGAGAGTCAAGCCCCCCAATACTCATATTTGGAAAATCATAAGTTATAATGTCATTAGGAATTTGGAGAATTGAGAACCCCTTCATTGAGCTTTTTATATGTTGGGAAGATGACTCTTCGTTAATAGAAGTGATAACGGACTATGGAGCCTTAGCAGTTTTTCTCCTATGAAGCTTATATGCAAGCTTCTTTCTTCTCTTAGCAGGTGTGTGGGGTTGCGTGCCCTATGACAGTTCGACCACGGGTGCCTAGCCTGGGCCTGCATCAGCGTCGCCAAGCTCATTAATCTGGGTACCCCTAATTTCGCCTTCTTTGACGTCATCCTGAGTTCCCTCAATTGGAGGCACGGCAGGGTAATTGATATCCCTTTCTTTCTCGACAGTGCTCCTTGGTAATGCAGCACTTCTAGGAAGCCCAATGCTGCGACCTTCTTCTAGTAACCCAAATAGAGATAACAACTTGTCGGTTATGAGAAATCTGATGTCCTTGCCCTCAACAGGGGTAGCATGAATTGCGGAGATCGCTCTTGAAAAACTATTGCCCTTTGACGCAGACAAACACCTGTGGATATTTATAATGTTAGTTGATCCAGAATATGACTCGGTTTAGAGAATTTTGAAATAAAGTGAAGACGACACTTACGCCTTCCAACCATCGCCTTGCAAAGCCAGGCAGACATCGAACGTAGACCCATTCGTATTTGAAAAGGGTAAGTTTGTTCCAAGCACTGGTTAAGACTTGGCAGTTGGGTGAAGGCTCGAGAAAAACATAGGAGGGACTTTCTGATCATCGTTTAAAGTTATAAATGAACCTTATATCTTCCGGAGTTGGCGGGCACAATAGAACATTCATGAATAGTAAAAAAGTGTCATGGAGAAAGGCGTAGCTAATTGGATGAAGTTGAGTGGGGGCTATCCCAAGATATCTTAACATTTCCCGAATAAAAGAATTGAAGGGCGGTACACATCCGGCCCAGCGCATGAATTTGTTGCATGCTGTGTACCCCCCCTCCCGGAGGCAAGTGAGCCCTATTATTTATCGAAGGAGCCAGGTCATCTTCGAATGGAATTCCATGTCTGGAACATAGTCTGCGAAGGGTGGCCTCACCAATCCTAGAGGCTTGAAAATTTGTCGGGCTATCTAAGAGTATGGTGCCTTCTATAGCGTCGAGCGTAGGACTTACTTCTTCCGCCGGGAGGATTGGAACATCAGAAAAAAGGTTGGTTGGTGGGCTGGAAACTTCTGTTTGCTCAGTTGATGACCAAGGAAAGGCCTGCCGGATACGATCGTAGAACTCGACTCAGCTTCGGGATTGCTATTTTGCGAGGCTGGTCCAGAAGACATTGCAACTAGCATTCTGAACGTCTGAAGTCCATGTCAACTATACTCAGTAGATAATCAAGATTAGAAAAGTTTAGCTGTCCCCCCATGCTTAGTGTAAGCTAGTGTAGTGCAGTGTGGTGCAATGTGATGTGTTGCAGAAATAAGTAGCTTAAAATAAGAAAGCAAAGTGAAAAGACGAGACTTCGGATCTGACTAGGGTGACCATCATCGCTGGTCGTCTCAATTTGCAAAGAGATTGATGATTGTGTGAGCTTTAGGATTGAATATCGACATATTAGAGTGTGAGATCTATTATTTAAGTCCATATGCTAAGTTCTAGTTCATGTTCGAAGTTCCCAGGATTTGGTCATTCAGTTTCAAGTACAATAATGGACATTCAAGTCTTGTTGTTCATCATCGTCATATGATCAAGTTCATGGAAATGGGGTTGGTTGTAATTGCTCAAACAAGTGATTATGGATTAGGTATCAATGCCAAAAGCATATGTACTGATCCCTATATACCGACCCCTCTACGTCGAACCCTATATGCCAACCCTATCCCAAAGCAATGGTACCGATCCCTCTCTCCATACACATGATGTCGATCCCTTTCCTTTAGCAAAATTTGTCGACCCCTTCAAATTATCCAACTCCACCAAACTCCCACTTAGCTAATCCTACAGATCCCTCTCTCCAAAGAAAGGGTGTCGATCCCCACTTCCATTTCACGAATAATACCAAACCCTCTCCTACTTAGCCGATCACTACTTCCATGATAGTCCACTCTACCAATCCCTCCACTCCGCTATTTTAAAACTTCCTCCCATCAAGCTTCCATGTTGACCATCCTCTACTCTCCCTTCTTCTTCCTCCTTACTTATTCTACTGAACCCTTTCACACCCTACGACTCACCTTCTCCAAGCCACTTCGATCATTGTGGCATCAAGCACCATTGTAATCTCCAATGGTATGGAATCCATTATCTCATCATGAAATTGAAAGATATAAGTTAACAAGCTACCTACGTTAATGTATGAGCTAAAGATGTGTAAAAATGGTTTGGATATGTTCGAAATGGGAGGTGAGAGGAAGCAGATTCGTGAGGCAGTTTGAATTGCGGAAGGATTTCATTTGGAGCCAAGGAAGAAAAGGAAGGAGGTTTCATTTTGATGAAGGAATGAAAGGGTTCGGTGCTTTGAGGGATGGCAAGAAAATGAAACAAGCAAGGATAAAGGGAAGTTGTAGTGCTAATTTATATATATGGACTAAGGGATCGGCCTATGTCTTTGGCATGAGACGTGAACAGAAGGGATCGGCCTATGTCTTTGGCATGAGACGTGAACAGAAGGGATCGGGATGAAAGATACTGATCCCTATAAGCACGTGAATAAAAAAGAAAAAGAGAGGGGGGTCGATAAGAAAGATACCAATCCCTATGAACATGAGAAATGGAATGGAGGGATTGGCTGAGCATGTATCGATCCCTACAAATGCTTAATATATATATATATATATATATGAAAGATGAACGAGGGATCAGCTATGAGCATGTATGCAAACTAGCATGAGCATGAATTATTAAAAGCACATACATACAAAATACATTGAAAATTGGCGATGACCCGTGAACGTACGAACACGCCCGGGAGCCAACAACAAAGAACATGTATATGAATGTGCACATGCATGACCCAAAAGGTTCGATTTTTGAAATCGACAGAAATTGAAATCAAACCTGAAGCCTTTGAGTTCGAGGCTGGACTAGATAACCAAAGCTTGTTAGTCTTATGGAACTGGATTTATATATATCAACTAATTATGACCTGGATTTATACTATTGGAAACCAACTAAACCTCATGACGGCCAATGAGAAATATGGCACCTTGGAAAAATAATTCGACAAATGGATAACAACTATTCAAGAAACTAGGCGGATTTCTTTTCGACGACTCCAACTTCAAATGTAACATCTCGAGATTTTCGACTTCCGAAAATCGACATTAATACGTCCACTGTATCAACTGCCGAGCAATCGAATGCCGGAAAACCGAATTATTATGGTTAAAAAGAAGAGGTAGTAGAAGACAGAAAGAAAGAAAGAAGAAACAACAGAAACAATATCAGAATCACACATATCGCAGCGGAACAACATATAATAGATAAATGAATAATTTTTAAATCAAAGAACTATATCAGTTTATGCATTACATCATCATCAGAGTTTACAACAACAATACAACACTGGACAGTTATACAAACTTGTCCTCATACAGAATACACAGCAGAATAAATAATATCATATACAAATGCTACGCCTCGCCATCCAGCTCGCCACTTGAGCTCCAAAGCCTCCTGAAATCCAAAATGACCTGATAACCTGACTCTAGGCTGCCCGTGTGGAAAATTATGGGCACTCAGAGTTTAGAAAGGAAACAATAAACTCCAGGTCAGTCATGGTGACTGGTGTGAGAACTAAAACAGTTATTATCTTTAAAACAACAACAAAAGAAGTAAAAGACATCCGCAATGCTTTTTGGAAAATGAAACTACCATAAGGTCTCCCGCCACACACACAATGCAAACGCAGAATTGGAGAAGATTTCTCCTTATGATAGTCAAACATGCTTACTACGCAAAATCATTTGAATTGATATTATTATTAGTGCATAGTGCAGAAAACATTTCGAAACTATAATATTAATCTTAGCCAGCATAGGCATTCCGCACTTATGCCTACTATAGCTACCATGTTCAATAGCAGGTTACCGCCACATTCCATGGTAGGTAATACAACTAAAACCGTACAAGGCTCGTATTGTTTCTTCGGATTTTCCAACAAATGGTCAGGCTAAGGAACTTCCTACTGTCAATGGGATCGCCTCTGGTGGGACGTCCCGAGAACTAACTAGCTCTCTGCCAACACAAGGCCGGGTTACCTCTTACACTAGGTAACTACTACATGAATATGCCACCCCCCGGTCCTTTGGGACCTTTATCCGAGGCGCCTCGATCACAAAGCAACAATCACACAGTAAATGAGATTGGAGCAACCACATAGGTTAAATACCAGGGCTCCATACCTGATACCACCCTTTTCCAGAAGGAAATGACATACCCTAAAGGGAGCGACCCTCATAACCTTGCTGCATCATTCCTGTTTCGACCATTTCCGGGGTGTGAGGTCTGACGAAGTCTCGTCCACAAAGCTACGCTTTTTCACAAAGCCACGCTTTGATCAACAAATGATCAATAAATAATCGTCACACAGCAACACTCAGCATGCCACATTACCAAATTGGGAATATATCGCTGATAACCTTCAACTACATAACCTCTGAGCTTGTACGTCTCAGAGAAGGGTGTTAAGCTAAGAGAATAAATTCTCCGCCACCAACAGAAATGTATTTGAAAGAAATCAGCTTTATATCTCAAAATTTAATGTCAGACATGTAACCATACAAGTCTGTTCCGGGTTCGAACAGAACCGAAGGCACTTCCGAAGAAGCCCTTGCAATCCGGGTATTCACAATCTCGATCGAACTTCCCATCACAAAGGAAATCTCTATACCGTAGCTAACGGTGCAGAGACAATCGATAGGTTATCCTATCGTTTTCACAAATACCCGGTCTTCACCACCGATCTTCAAATGTTATCCATATCGTCATATCACTTATTCGGAATGGGTTATATGACACAAAGGTCCTTTCCCGGCTAAACCGAATAGTGAGCACAATATTTAAAACATATGGATATAGGGATTTTAATTAAGTCACAACTTATTACCCAAATCCTTTCCTTTAAATGGTTTAAACAAATTACCATTTTAAATCTTTAAACAAAAAGATTTACTTCACAAAGTTTACCCAGTTTCACAAAGATTCATTCACAGATTCCCAAATCATTTCCCATTTCAATTGGATTAACCCATTAAATCTTTAAATTAAGATTTAACTTATAGCTTTCAAAACTATTCACAATTCAAGTCTTTTATAATATAAAAGATACACCTTTTAAAATCTTCTTTGATTTCAAGATAAAGCTTAATCATCTTCACAAAGGTTAATTCATAGTTTTTCCAAACTATTCACAATTTCATTTCAACTTGAAATGTTTCGATACAAATTGGAAATCTTTTCACAATTCACTCGAAATTTTCCGAACTCCAAACGAAGCGAGCCGGCTGACGTTTCTAAGGTTTAACCCGCGTTCCGAACACAATGGAATGTGTTTCGGAGGCTAATTTGATCATATGTGCAAGTTATGGAAATAAACGATCAAATTAAAATTAAATCGATTAAAATGATTTCTATGCGTTTTGGCTTGCCCCGGACAAACCGTAAATCCGATTGACACGAAATTTGAAACCTTACAATAATATAACATTACGGATCCGATGAAACTAGTTTCGTCGAAATCCGAGACTGTTTGAAAAATGACTATTTTTACTCGTCAATTAAATATTAAAATATTCAATTATCACAATTTAACTTTAAATTCAATTTTAAAAGTTCTATAACATCATTCTAACTCCAATATGATTTAATATAACTTTATAAATCATTTTAAATCACATTAAACCCAATTTCTAATTATTTCTGCAGTTTCAAATATTAAATTGTCGATTTAATTATCCAATTAAATTTCTATATTCGAAATTAAATTTATTCGACTTACAAATCTTACTTTTTAATATTTAAAATCAATTAAATATCCGAATTTCAAATGACAGAAATTCTGGGTCGTTACAAACTTGCTTCGATTCAAAGCACGTCATGTTAATCACAAGACGTACTTTTTGGGGGGCAAGTATTATCCGACATTTTAACCCGGCTATATTGAACTAATTGCACAAGTCAAATTCATTTTCCATCAAGGTTGATGAATCCAGAGTGGTGATTGTGGGGCCTAAAAGTCAAGTACAGATAGTAACATGAAGTCAATGTTGAATGGACTTGATGTGTATGCAAAGCAGAGTGTTCCAAATATGAAATATAGTTTAACACCTATGAGGGATCGGCATAAATTAGTTCTAACAATAGGGAGTGGCATGTTTCAAGGTGTGAGAGCATTCCTGTTGAAAACAATCAATATCTCAAGATCTACAAGTCCAATGTATATGAAATTTGGAGAGAAAGATATGAGGACCCTAGGGATCGCACCTCAATAGGGCAAAGTTGGAGGGATCGGTATACTTCCCTAAGAAAGGATCGGCAGAAAGTAGCATGTGCACCATATTGAAGTGAAGATCAAGAAATAACTCGAGCTCCACTGATCCAATTGGCATGAAATTTGGAGGCTAGGCATATTTTAAAGGTCATGCGACCCCTCTTGTGGGCCGATATGGCTTTGAAGGTCTTTCTACCGAGTTTTCATAGAGATATTTGGCCAACTTTGTCTATAAATACCAGCTTAGTTATTCATTTTCGGGACTTTCATGCTGCTAGTTGCTTTATACTTTCTTGTAACTAAGGATTTTGATCGTATCCCTCTTGTACTCAGATTATAAAGGAATTAATAAAGCAATCTATTCAAAATGGACGTAGGCAAATAATGCTGAACCACTATAAATCATTGTGTGCGCGTTTTCTTTCAGTTAATTGCTATTTCTCTATTATCATCCATTGTTTCCATTTTATTTTTCATTTAATTCTCTTCAAAATGTCTCTATTGAGTGTTTGTGCCAATTTTTGGTGCAAACAATAGCCGATCCCTATGGAGGGATAGGTGTTGATCCCTCCAACTTTCTCTAAATGATGTGCGATCCCTATGGGGTGTTCCACATGTTGTAGTTAGATTGTGCTGTATGTTTCATGTTAATTGGATGAGTAGAACTTGAGTTATTGCTTGATCTTTGCTTCAACATGAGCTGCTTGATGATTCCTGCCGATCACTACCAAGGGAAGAGTGTCGATTCCTCTGACTTCATCTTTTTGAGGTGCGGTCCCTAGGGTCCCCATATATTGCTCACAAAATTTCATATGCATTGTACTTGTGGATATCGAGATATTAATTGCTTTCTATTGAAATGCACTTGCTCCCTGAAACATACTGATCCTTATGATGGAAGTTGATTTTTGCCGATCCCTCCTATGTGTTGAACCATATTCCATATTTCGAACATTTTGTCTTGCATATCTATTAATTCCATTCAATCTCGACTTCATGTTATTATCTATACTTGATTTCTGGGCCCCACAATCATTGTTATGTGCTACTAGCCTTGATAATCGTGAAGTCTGTTGGGTTAAATCCGCCTGTCTACTGCCTTGGCAAAAGGTGGGTTAACACTTTGCCTCCTAAAACATGCCTGCGATAGGAAGGTGTGTTTTGAATTGCCATAAATCCAAAATCCATAACCCATTGGTAGCCATATTTTACAATTGAAAATCTAATCCAAATCCACGGTCTCTCCGGATTGTTTTATCCGAATCTGCATCCATTCAAAGCCAAATCCATTGTTGTTTGAAGCTGATATCCAAATCCATGACCTCTCCAGGTTGTTATCCTAATCCAAATCTTTGATCTCACCAGATCCTTGCCATGCACAATTCGTACTTGATGGCCTGAGTAGGCCGATCCATCACGTTGGAGCAAAACGACCTACCCCTTGCCAGGCATAGTCCATACCCGACTGACGACCTTGATCTCTCCAGATCCTTACCGAGCACAATCCATACTCGACGATCTGAGTAGATCGATCTATCGCGTTTGAGCGAAGTGACTTACCCCTTGTCAGGCATAGTCCATACCTGATGACCTTGATCTCTTTGGATCCTTGCCCAACACAATCCATACTCGACGACCTGAGTAGGTCGATCCATCACATTCGGGCGAAGCGACCTATCCCTTGCCAAGCATTTCCATACCTGATAACCCATTGCATTTTATTATTCGGCCTTGATACCCAGTTGATGACTTAATCCTTGATGCATGTGTCTTTTTCATCGTGTTTGCCCGATGAAAAGACCCGTACCTTGCGATTATTATCCCATCTCTCCGGACAGGACCACAATAGTGACCTTTGTTATCTATTACATTGATCCAAATTTAAGCATTCCTAAGTCCATTTTCCAAAATATAAAATAAGAGTCCATAAAACCAATAAACAAGAGTTCAAATAAAACTAGAAGAACAAGAGTTTGAAGCAAACAAGAAGGAAAAAAATTTACAAACCCTAGCACTACGGTTTATCATCATCTCAGAGCATGCCTAGGGACCGTCTTCGATCCCGTACATGTGTAAGTGACTTAGCCGTCCTACTGTTGAGTTTGTTACTTATTCCATGCCATCCCGATAAATTGATGACAAGTTTATGATGATGTCTTGATCCAATGCCATTCTCATTCCAGGTGGACGGTGGCTGCTCATGTTCCGCCGCCGCAAGCCGAGTCCTTACGTATTGTTTTAACTGGCCATTCCTCACGTGTTCCACAATGATATCCTTCAGATGCCTATGGAAATTTGTATTATGTCCATCCAGCTTCTAGAATAGATAGCGCTTTCCTGATGTCCATTCGCATTCAGTAGGTTCCCTCCTTGCCGACCTTCGATACAGAAGACATCCTCGAGTATCTAGATATATCCATTCTAGGGTTTCATTCAATTCCGAGTAAGAAGAGAATTTGGGTTCTCCCCTCAGCCGCTTCGATCCATTGAAGCTATTGTCCATGTTTCGTTTACCCTTGTCCTTTCTTGAGCTTTCATCGGGCAGTTCTTCACCCCGTACCATATTAACTTACGTTGCCTCTTTATGAGCTTTTGCATCTTCTTGTCAAAGAAACCTTTCTGCTTCATGGTAGAATTCCCCGAGATCCATCGGTGGATCCCGTATCAGTGATATCTTAAAATATGAATTATCTGTAACTCCTGACACTACCGCCATCAAAACCATCGATGGATCCGGTTGATCCACCGAAACAACTGCCGCATTGAACCTGGTTAAGAAATTCTTGAGTGATTCTCCTATCCACTGCTTTACTGATGTCAATGTCATCACATTCTTGGGTCTCGTAGTGTGAACCCGAAACTGCTTCATAAATCTTTCAACCAATTCCGTTCATGTGCTAATAGAACCGCTTTCCAACTGTCTGAACCATAACGCAGCTACATCCATTAAGTACAGAAGGAAGCATCATGCCAAGACTTCTTTTGATGCCCCCAGTACTTTCACGTGCCGTCTATACCTCATCATATGCATAGTTGGATCCGACTTTCCATCATAAACTTCTAGTATTGGTAGTTTGAATTCTGGTGGATTCCTAGCATTCCTGGTATTAGGAGCGAATGGACTTCTATTTATATCCTCTAGATCCATGTTCACTAATCCTCCATGCATAGCTTGCGCGATCATCTCTACAAACCTGTCATTATCATCCAGCAGTAGTCTCCTATCATCATTCCCAAACTGCCCCCTGAGTCCATAAGGAAATTCCGAAACATACTCCTCCGGACAAGCATTCAAATTCTGATTTGCACCAAGCTCCATGGGATCGACCGCAAGTCCTTCGGCATCACGATCAACCAAACACGAGAGCATGCCCCTAGCCTTTGGGGATCGGTGTCGATACCTCTAAGATGGCCGGGGACTGGCCTCGGCTGCTCTGTTCCATTCCTTTATCCATTGCTCCATTTCTATGTTCCCGGTTCTGCTTTCTAGCGATCCCTGCCGCCTCAACTCCTTGGTCTATAGCTCCAGTAGTTCCTATCACTCCAACTCCTTGGTTTTGCATTCCAGCAGCTCTTATGGCTCCAGCCTGTCCAATCTATCGGAGTAGATTCTGCATCATCTCCTCCTATCTTTTCAGCATTCACTTTTTCATAGCTTTCACCATCGTTTCCATCTCCTCCCTAGTGAGGTAGGCGTATGTTCGATTAGCTCCAGCTCTTGAGGAAGCCTCCTAGCACCCTTTATGATGGCTCCTATCCGCTACCTGTCTTCTTGTAGATTCCTTCACCATTGCTTTAAATCCAACTCTAGATCTTTTCCAAACTTTGAATATGAATTCCAAATCCACGGGGGCTTGCTCTCTCAGTGAAAGCACCAAGATGTTAGCGTCAAAATTGGCCACCAACACCTAGTTATGTGAAAGCACCAATATCCAGTCATAGATCTCATATAGTATCTAATGTAGAGAATATCATATGAAGAACAAACAAATTAAAAACAAGTAAAATGAGATAAGATTTATAGTGTTCGGCTAACTCCAGCCTACGTTCACTCCAGAATAATCTTTTTTATTATATCGTAGTTTGTCTATAGTTACAATTTGAAATTCAAGAATTAAATTGATAGAGTGTAGCCTAGGTTCAAGATAAAGAGAAGAAGAAAGAAGATCCTTTTCTGGGGCCATGCCTGTTGTTTTTGTAGGGAAAGCCATGCATGGATTGGGCTGAAATTTGGCAGAAGGACCTCCAGGCATGACGAGGCCACCCAAGAATCTTTAAGCCCATTGGGGCCCAAAATAGGGATCGACACCGATCTCTATTTTGGTCTCCAAATGGGGTGCGATCCCTTTGGGGGTTCCTCATGATGTTAGCTACTTGCCCTCTAAATTTCGTGCCATTCTAACTGACGGTTTGTGAGATATCGCGTATTCCGTGAAGCGATGTTGCATATATTATGATTTCAGCCGATCCTTTTAAAGGGATAGGAGTCGATCCCTCCAAAATCCTCCAAATGACATGTGATCCCTAAGGGAGCTTCTACGTGTTATATTATGTATAGTCTCCAAGTTTCATACCAATTGGATAAGTATAACTCGAGTTATCGATCGATCTTTGTTGTAATATGGTGTGAAGGCTGATTATAGTCGATCCCCATGGAGGGATAGGGGCCGATACCTCCAACTTGCTCCAAATGATGTGCAATCCCTCTGGGGTATTCCACATGTTTTATTTAGCTTGTGCTCTAAGTTTCATGTCAATTGGATTAGTAGAACTTGAGTTATTGCTTGATCTTTGCTTCAACATGAGTTGCTTGCTGATTCCTGTTGATCCCTACCAAGAGAAGAGTGTCAATCCCTCTGACTTCATCTTTTTGAGATGTGATCCCTAGGGTAGGCTCCCTAGGGTCCCCATATCTTTCTCACAAAATTTCATATGCATTGGACTTGTGGATCTTGAGATATTAATTGTTTTATATTGAAATGCACTGCTCCCTGAAACATACTGATCCCTATGATGGAAGTTCATTTTTACCGATCCCTCCTATGTGTTTAGCCATATTCCATACTTCGAACATTCTGCCTTGCATATCTATCAATTCCATTCAATCTTGACTTGATGTTATTATCTGTACTTGATTTCTGGGCCCCACAATCATCGCTCTGGGCTATTGGCCTAGATAATCGTGAAGTCTGTTGGGTTAAATCTACCTGTCTAATGCCTTGGCAAAAGGTGGGTTAACATCATTTTTATATTTTTTAAAATTAATATGACTCATAAGCTCTTGGTCAGAAAATTAGATTTTTTGAATCTATTTATATTTTTAAAAAATATTTTTTAGTTTGACCAAAAAGCATTTAATTAATAAAAAATATTATTTTCACTTAGAAACATCCAAAAAAATTCTTAGGCTATTTAATAGTATTCATGATTTTTTGAAATTTTAAAATTTGAAATATTTGTTACATATATATTTTCTATCTTTTATTTATTGTTGTTTGACTAATAAATTCTTAAAATATGTATATTAATATATAGTAAATTATATTTAAAATTGTAATTGCTGTGTATTTGATTTGGAATGAAAATTAAAAAAAAGTATTTATTTTAAAATTTTATAATTACATAAAATATTCTAAATCATATTTACATTAAATAATTATATTTATATTTATATACATACATACATACATATATATATAATTATGTTACTTTAATACATTTAGATATATTTATGTATATTTATAAAAAAAATTAATTAAATTGTATATTATATATATGTTTATTTTCTTTTATATACTATAATATTATATATATAATATTTTCTAATAATATAACGCACGCACACATTACTTGAATATTTATATGCACATATAATAATTGTAAACATTTACACATATTTGGACAACATACAATACGTATAGGATGAGCTAACGTGTCTTTTGCAATGTAAATCCCAACATCTATATACGGGCTGTTATACATTGCACGGTATGTCATGTTATACATGCACACACATATACATATGTATATGATGCATTTGTATACTTGTATATAAATTAAAAATAAATTAAATAAATTTCCATCAAAAATTTAAAAATTTAAATGAAATACATGATTTTATTTAAATTAAATTTAGAAATGTTCTAAATAAATTAGATTTTATAGGCCCAATTAAAATCTGTTTGCAACAAAAATTGGCACAAACACCCAATAGAAGTTTTGTAGAGAAATAAGTGAAGAATATCAAATGAAAACAGAGGATAATAACAATGAAATAGTAGTAAATTGAAAGAATAACACGCACACAACGATTTATAGTGGTTCGGCATTGTTTGCCTACGTCCACTTTGAACATATTACTTTATTAATCACTTTATAAACTGAGTACAATAGGGATCAGATGAAATCCTTGGTTACAAAAGAATATAAAGCAACTAGTAGCGTAAAGGTTCCGAAAATGAACAACCAAGCCTGCATTTATAGACGAAGATGGCCAAATATCTCCCTGGAAATTCGATAGAAGGACCTTCAGAACCATATGGACTGTAACATCCCCCTATTCGGAGGCCTAAAACAAACGGCTACGGATGTTGTAGTCATCCCTAGTTATTAATCCTCGGCAACCAAACACGGCGATATTGGATACAGTGATACACAGAAAAACAAGAATATGGAAAAAAATTAAACAGCAAACAAATTCCACATTCCATTTCAAAATATTCCAAATTGATTACATAATCCCAATTCGTAGACCACGTTTAGGTAACATATAATTATTACAAAATATGCCAAGAGCGACATATGAAGATGCCCCCTAGATTGATCAAAGTATCAAGATAGGTAAGAAAACAATTTGCCTTTACAAACAAAACACACAGCGGAAATAACAGAACTCTAATAACAAGTTTGCCTATTGCACGTCCTCGGAAGCTTTATTCATCTAAAAAACCCCTGGAAACCTTAACTCTCAACCTGCCCAAAATCAATTGAGTACCCGAGAGTTTAAGGGGAAAACAAAAACTTCGAGGTAGATATAAAGCCTCGTATGAATAATAATTTACCATCTCAAACCGTTTAGATATCTAGTGAGACCATGCCGCTTAGCGGAACGGGTTTTCCCCTCACTGGTATCCTATAACATTTATAAAACCATATATTGTGCTCCTGCATCCACAATGGTTAAAACATGGTATTTCAAAACATTATGATCATATGCAAAACAAATAAATCAATTCTGGATTATCCATCCCCATTCATTATGACTATCTGTCTCAATTATAGTTTCTAGAGTTACTATTAACCTTTTAAATGTTAAGAACTATCTGTCCCATTACTTAGTTTTCATGGGATCACTAAGAACCTATTGGTAACTCCAATATCTTATTTCTTATCCTAGTTTTCATGGGCTAACTAGGAACATATTGACTAACTATCAATATTTAATCCGGATATAGTTTTTATATGATAGCTACAAACCTACTGGCCCCTGCCAGTATCAAATCATAGTTTTCATGGGCTGACTATGAACCTATTGGCCCCTGCCAATATCATACAGTTTTTATGGGCTTACTGTAAACCTATTGGCCCCTGCCAATATCTTTAACTAAGAATTTAACATCTGTTAAGTTACATTCAGTACTAGGTCAACCTAACTGGTTATTCTTCCCTTTCCCCAAAATACAGTTATGGGTTAATAACAATGTGAATAATATTTCCAAAATCTTTATTTATGCCATGGTGTTTCCTTTAAAAATTAGAATGGGTTATTTGTTTTAGAACCTTAAAACATCACCTTCGAAACACCTGGATGACCTCCTTCAAAAGCATAGAAAATCTCTTTTCGAAACTCTAAGTATTTACCTTTCGAAACCAATGATACCTTTCGATGGTATCAAGAAAGCATTCTTCGAAACATAGTTTTGAAACAAATAAAGTACCCCTTCGAAAGCATTGGGTTATCTCTTTTAAAACATCATTTGGGTCAAAATGGTTATATACGAAAGTATCACTTTCGAAACCAACAAAAATTAGTTTGGGAAAAAATTGATGGTGTCGGAACCATCTTAGTCGAAAGCAAAGGCCTTAAAAATCAAACTTCGAAGAACAGAGTCAAAACCCCCTTTCGACTCCATCACATTCGAAACCCTCAACCCCTTCGAAAGCATTTAGGAAAAAGGCTTAGGTTAAAATAGAAGTAACCCCTTCGACAACATAGATGACTTCAATGTAGTCGAAAGGGAAATTAGCGGCTTGGTTTCGACTTGGTTGAAACCAGTCCTTTCGAAAGCTCTTATTTAAGAAAAAGTACCCCTTCGAAAGCTAGCTCCTTTCTATAGTATAGCAACTTCTTAAAAAGCCATTCATAAAACCTTTTCGAAAGCATGTGTTTCGACCATGTGAAATTAAAACAAGGCAAGACTTTAACTTTTGAAAACAAAGCAAGGTTTCAACTCCATCGATAGCCAACCTTTCGACACCAAGGCTCCGCCCTCCTTCCAATCCACTGCATACCATCTAAGTGATATCTTGTGTATTGGTTTTGACTATGGTGGTTTCAACTGTGTTGGTTTCGACTTAGGCGAGGCGGAATCAAAGGAGTCGAAAGGTACTTACTAACAGAGGCGGAACACCTTATTCTGATTTTAAAGGCTGAAACATAGCAACTTTTAGTAATTACTTTCTAATGACTTGCTTATTTGTAAACCATTGATTGGTTGCCATAAAAAAAAATTCAAATACTTTACCTTTAAAACTGCCGCATTTATATCAAATTAAAACCATAAAAACGTAAGGTTTAATCCCTTCCATATACTAAAACCAATGATTTCATAAAAGTCCTTTTAAAATAATTTATTTTCCCTAGTAAATCAATTAGGAAAATTCCCCAAAAATCACAGAAATTCGATTTCATCATGTAATCAAACATATTAAAATTTTAGACCTAATTTCTTCCTAAAATTCTCGAAATAAATTTTAAACCCAATTATATCATATTTTTCATTAAAATTCATAATAAAATTTTCATAGCTTGGAAAATTCTGAAAATTAAAACCCATATCCAAAATCATGTTTTACTTAACATAAAAAATTTCCATGGCAATCTGAAATCATATATTCTCGGTTTTACATCAAACCGTGCTAATTCATATGCGTGTAAATTAAAATAAATCAACATAATATAACTTAAGCATATCATCATCCATTTTATCACAAAAACGAATTAAATCATAAATCTGAAACCATATGATCATAGAATAAAAATAGAGATGGTATAAGATTATTATTCACCTTAGAGTTGATAAGGATCTTGAGATTTGTTGTTGCTTAATCCTTTCTAGCTTTGATCTTATCTTTTGATTGAAATTTCATCTTTTTCCTTCCTTGTTAATAGCCAGCTATATTAGGGTTCTTGCGTTTATTTTTGATTTTGAGAATAATGAACGTGAATGGGCAAAGATGTGGAATGTATAGCTGTGTAATATAAAATGGCTATTTACTAATTATGCCCATGTGTAGTTTATTTAACCAATAAACCAATTTAAAGCCCATTTATCTTGTTAACAAGCACGACCCTATATATAATTTATTCAAATCTCAATTTTCTTATCATCATTATTCTATTTAATTTCCTGAATAATGTTATCAAAAATTAGGAATGTTACAGGCTCCCCCCCTTAAAGAATTTCGTCCTCGAAATTCAGTGAGGACTAAATACTAAACATAGCAATCATCTGTAACAACACCTAACAACCATACTAGTCTAAGTGACTAGAAACTTTCTATATAAATCTAATATAGACATACCCTCAAAGCAGATCAGGATAAGCATCTCTAATCTTGTCCTATGTCTCCCAAGTACAGTCCTTCTCGTTGTCGCTCCACTGAACTTTCACCAACCTGATTGTCTTATTCCTTAATCTTTTCTCATCTCTAGTTACAACCCGAACTGGTTGTCTAACAAAAGTCAAATTAGGCTCTACCACTAAGCAATCCAACCCTGTCGGAGGAATAGTAGTCTCTGGATCATGCACATACTTGCGAAGATGAGACACATGAAATACATTATGGACAATTGCCAAACTGCTCGGCAACTCTATTATGTATGCGAGCTTTCCAATCCTCTCTATAATCTGGAATGGACCTACATATCTTGGGGCTAACTTCCCTGACTTTCCAAATCGTATCACACCCTTCATAGGTGATACATTAATGTAAACCTTATCTCCAACTGATAATTCTAGGTCCTTACGTCACTTATCTACGTAACTTTTCTGCCTTAACTGAGCTTCCTTCATCCTTCCTCGGATTAACTCAATCTTCTCTGACACCTCTCTAACCAAATCTAGACCTAAGACTAATCTGTCTCCAATCTCCAACCAACATGCTGGTGATTTGCATGGTCTTCCATACAAAGCTTCAAACGGAGCCATTCCTATACTAGTCTGGTAACTATTATTATTGGAAAACACAGCCAAATGTAGGTGATCCTCCCATGATCCACCAAAGTCCAATACACAAGCTCTCAATAAATCTTTGAGTACCTTATTGACTCTCTCCGTCTGCCCATCCGTTTGAGGGTGAAACGTAGTACTCATGTTAAGCTTGGTACCCATCACTTCCTGTAGACTCTTCTAGAATTCACTAGTGAACAATGCATCTCTGTCACTGACTATACTACTAGGAACTCCATGCAGTCTAACTATGTTCTTATAATTCTATATTATAGGCATTCAAATAAATTTGAGAAAAAGAATTTTTATTAAAGTTGTTTATTTGGAATAAACAATGTGACTTGTAATTGATATTTTTATTTCTGAATTGATCCTATAGCCACCATAGTAGTGTATTAGGTAGGAATTAAGTATGTCGAATACTCGAGATGAAATGAAAAAAAAGTGCCAAAGCCGACATACTTAGCTCTTATCTAATGTAAGACTATGATGGTCGCCCTTAACCAGCCCTATTCTTCGCATTAGCAGACAGAATTACTATGTAATTCTCTTTGTTAATGTGGGTCTCGAGGTGGGGCCAGGAACAACTTAGCTAAAACAGATGCCGTTCTGGTTGACTTAACTGGAATGAAATGGGAACTCTTGGTCAACCTGTCCACTATAACCCATATACTTTCATTACCTCTATTTTACCTTGGCAACCCGTCCATAAAATCCATAGATATCGAATCCCATTTCCAAACTGGAATCTCTAAAGGCTGTAGTAACCCACTTGGTTTCTGATGTTCAGCTTTTACTTGTTGACAGTTTGCGCACTACCTAACCCACAAGCCAACATCCCTCTTCATGCCTTCCCAATAGAAGCACCTCTTCATATCCCGATACATCTTGGTTCCTCCAGGATGAATTGTAAACTTGGATAGATGACATTCTCCAAGAACTTCTTTCCTCAAGTCCTCCATATTTGGAACACACGTCCCTTCTTTCTTAGCCACCCTCTCTGGTCAAGGCTAAAATCATTTAAATCGTCGATCTCTGTTCCAACCTCAAGCCTTCTGATCCTTTCAGCTAATACTGGATCCTCCTTCTGCTTAGAAGCAATCTTCTCAATCAATACTGGTCGAACTTCTAAACAAGACAACCTAGCGATACTCTGACTAGAATAAGCAGTTGACCTTAACTGCACATCACAACTAACTAAAGCTTCTAAATCCTTCCACTCCGCCAACGTAGCTAACACCACATTTTGATGTTTCCTGCTAAGAGCATCAGCCACTTTATTATCTTTTCCTGGTGTATATTCTATTCCAAAATCAAATACAGCCAAAAACTCCAGCCACCTCTACTGCCTCATATTCAACTCCTTCTGAGAGAATAAATACCGTAAAGACTTATGATATGTACACAACTCAAATCTCTCCCCTAAGAGATAATGTCTCCAAATCTTCAATGCAAAGATCATAGCTGCCAACTCCAAATCATGAGTAGGATATCTAACTTCATGTGGTCTAAGCTGCCTAGATGCATAGGTAATGACTTTACCACTCTACATCAACACCGCTCCTAATCCAATTCCACATGCAAAAGTATACACCGCCAATCCTTGGTTTCCGTCTGGAACTACTAATACAGGTGCATTGGTCAACAAATGCTTTAACTTAAGGAATGCCTCCTCATATTTGTCGGACCAAATAAACCTCACCTCCTTCCTGGTTAGCTTAGTTAAGGGTGCTGCTATCCGCGAGAAATCCTTAATGAATCTCCGCTAGTAGCCAGCAAGTCCAAGAAAACTCCTAATCTTAATCACTGTCTCTGGTCTCTTCCAATTATTCACAGCTTCGATCTTATCTGCATCGACCGGCAATCCTTTCTCCGAAACCATGTGACCAAGAAATTTTACCTCTTTCTTCCAGAAATGACACTAGGTAAACTTTGCCTTTAGTTGATTCTGTCTCAGGGACTCAAGCACCACTCTAAGATGAACTTCATGCTCTCTCATCTTTAGAGTATACTAGAATATCATCTATAAACACTAGCACAAACCTATCCAAGTACTCTCGAAAAACTCGGTTCATCAAATCTACGAACAAAGCAGGCGCATTCGTCAATCCAAATGGCATTATCAACCACTCATATGAACCATATCTAGTATGAAATGCTTTCAAAGGATTATTATCCTCTGCCACTCTTAACGGATGGAAACCGGTCGCCAAGTCCAACTGGGAAAACACTCTGGCTCCACTAAAATGATCAAACATCTCATCTATTCTTGGCAAAGGATATTTATTCTTTATCGTCTTTTCGTTTAACTTACGGTAGTCGATGCACATCCTCAACGACCCATCTGGTTTCTTTACGAACTCCACGGCCACTCCCCAAGGCAAACAGCTTGGTCTAATAAAACTCCTTCCCTCTCGATCCACTAGTTGCACCTTCAAATCCTTCATCTCAGTTGGTGTCATCCTGCTAGGTGGTCTACTTACAGGCTCAGCTCCTGGCACAAGATCTATTCTAAACTCAACAGCTCTTTTCGGGGGTAGTCTAGTGACTGGTTCAAAGACATCTGTAAACTCTCTTGCTACTCGAACCCGACTTAATTCATTTCCTACCTCCATAGCATTAAGCATAGCACTAGCACTCCGGTCAGTATTCTCTATGAGAATATCACTCAATTATGACTATCAGGGTGTCTCAGTGATATTTTCCTATCCTGGCAAAATATTCTAGCCTCATACCTACTCAACCAATCCATACCCAAAATGGTTCCGATATCTACAAAATCAATAACATATAAACTGCATGCAAACTTATGACCTAACAAGCCAAGCTCTAACTGGTCACATCTTAACCTAGAGTTGCATACCCTCCTATTGGATTCGCAACCCTTAAGGAAGTAACAAGGTAGGTGGGTTCTAGACATAATCTATCAACCAAACACTGAGATATAAATGAATGTGATGCACCGGTATAAAAAAGTACTCTAACTGAAATACTCTGAATCAAAAGCATACCTTCAATCACAATCTTTCCTTTATTTGATGCAGTAGGCCTTGCTGGTCCTATGGCAAAAACTTTTTCTTTGTCCTCCCTAACTGGCTCTGGACACTGATTCTTGTAATACCCAACTTGATCACAGTTGAAGCATTTGACATTCTTCTTAACTGCAGCTTTCTTCCCATTTCCTGACCGGTATTCATTAGAAAAGTGACCCTTCTTGTCACACTTATAGCAAACTACCTCAGCCTTTGACTTTTTAGCAGTATCTCCCTTCTGTGCTCCCATCTTTTTAAAGAATTTCCTCTTCTTCCCCTGAGAACCCTGGGTTTCCACTGACTTCTCTTTAACTAAATCAGCAAGTAACTCCTCATGGCGAATGGCCATCTCCACCACTATATTACAAGGATCACGGACATGTGTCATGGTCATTCTAGCAAGCTCGGGCCTCAGTCCCCGAATGAACTTCTCATTCCTTTTGATGTCAGTATTTATAATAGCATATCCATATCTAGACAGCTCTTTAAACTTAGTAGCATACTCGACTACTGACATCTTTCCTTGCACTAAATGCATAAACTTCCTCATCAGCTTAGACTTAGCAAACTCAGATACAAACTTCTGCTCAAATCTCGTTTTAAAATCATTCCAAGTTAACTGCTCTTCCGGCACTCCGGTAGTGATACTATTCCACCAATGTAGTGCTGACCCCTGCAACTGTCTAGAGTCCAACCTTCTCTTCTGCTCATCATTCAGACCAAAATCAGTAAATATATGCTCACAATGCAATAATAAATTCTGAACTTCTACGACACTTTCTGTTCCCAAGAATGGCTTCCCACCCAACTGGTGTAATCTCTACTCAACAAAGCAATATTCCCTACGGGAGCCACAGGGCTAGCTCCTCCTGCATTTCCAGCAACTCCAGCAGCAGCTCCTGCTTGCATCAAACTGGCAAAGAACTGATACATCGCCCCCATATCTACAAGTGGATTTCTAGCACCCACATTGGCTTCAACATTTTGGTTACTAGCATTAGCCGGTCGACCCGAGTTTCTCCTGGTGGTGGGTCGAGCATTTCCATTAGTTGTGGTGCTTCCTCCATTGAGATTTCCTCTTCTGTTTCCTGCTTCCATATCTCCTTTCTCGTAAATCTGCATACGAGCCTTAGTAAGATACATAAGAACTGTCTAAGAGAGTGGGGAATACACACTTATATATATAACTATGTATAGCAAATACAAGTACGTTACTATAACGTTAACCTAAACCCCAACCTTATTATCCGATTCATTGGATTATGTTTGGAAAAATCTTTTAGGTTTAAGTTTCTTTTAAAGTTTCAAAAACCTAGGCTCTAATACCAACTTGTAACATCCCCCTATTTGGAGGCCCAAAACTAACAGCTACGGATGCTGCAGTCATCCATAGTTATTAATCCTCGGCGACCAAACGCGGCGATATTAGATACATTGATACACAGAAACACAAGAATATGGAAAAAAATTAATCAGCATATAAATTCCACATTCCATTTCAAAATATTCCAAATTAATTACATAATCCCAATTCACAGACAACGTTCAGGTAACATATAATTATTACAAAATATTCCAAGTGCGACATATGAAGATGCCCCCTTGGTAGACCAGAGTATCTAAATAGGCAAGAAAACAATTTGCCTTTACAAAAAAACACACAGCGGAAATAAAAGAATTCTAATAACAAGTTTGCCTCCTGCATGTCCTCAGAAGCTTTATTCGTCTAAAGAACACCTGGAAACCTTAACTCTCAACCTACTCAAAATCAATTGTGTACCCGAGAGTTTAAGGGGCAAACAAAAACTTCGAGTCAGACATAAAGTCTGGTATGAATAATAATTTACCATCTCAAACCATTTAGATATCTAGTGAGACCATGACGCTTAGCGGAACGGGTTTTCCCCTCACTAGTATCCTTTAACATTTATAAAATCATATACTGTGCTCCTGCATCCACAATGGTTAAAACATAGTATTTCAAAACATTATGATGATATGCAAAACAAATAAATCAATTCTAGATTACCCATCCCCATTCATTCTGACTATTTGTCTCAATTATAATTTCTAGGGTTACTTTTAACCTTTTAAATGTTAAGGACTATCTGTCCAATTATAGTTTCTAGGGTTACTATTAACCTTTTAAATGTTAAGGACTATCTGTTCAATTACTTGGTTTTCATGGGATCACTAAGAACCTATTGGTAACTCCAATATTTTATTTCTTATCCTAGTTTCCATGGGCTAACTAGGAACCTATTGACTGACTGTCAATATCTTAATCCGAATATAGTTTCATGGGCTAACTACAAACCTACTGGCCCATGTCAGTATCAAATCATATTTTTCATGGGCTGACTATGAACCTATTGGCCCCTGCCAATATCATACAGTTTTCATAGGCTTACTGTAAACCTATTGGCCCCTGCCAATATCTTTAATTAAGAATTTAGCATATGTTAAGTTATATTCACTACTGGATCAACCTAACTGGTTATTCTGCCCTTTTCTCAAAATACAGTTATGGGTTAATAACAATGTGAATAATATTTCCAAAATCTTTATTTATGCCATGGTATTTCCTTTAAAAATGAGAATGGGTTATTTGTTTTAGAACCTTAGGGATATTAGGGTTCTTGCGTTTATTTTTGATTTTGAGAATAATGAACGTGAATGGACAAAGATATGGAGTGTATAGCCGTGTAATATAAAAGGGCTATTTACTAATTATGCCCGGGTGTACTTTATTTAACCAATAAACCAATTTAAAGCCCATTTATCTTGTTAACAAGAATGACCCTATATATAATTTATTCAAATCTCAATCTCCTTATCATCATTATTCTATTTAATTTATCTAATTAAATTTCCTGATTAATGTTATCAAAAATTAAGGATGTTACATGGACCCACAAGAGGGATCACACGGCCCAATTCCCAAATAAGAGGGATCAGTACCGATCCCTACTTTCATGGAATTTTGGGGTGCGATCCCTATGATAGCCTTCTCATGCTAAATATGTTTAGCCTCCAAATTTCATGCCAATCGGATCGATGGAACTTGAGCTATTGCTTGATCTTTTCTTCAACATAGATTACTTGCTAATTCCTACCGATTCCTACCAAGGGGAGAGCGTCGATCCCTCTAACTTCATCCTTGAGATGCGATTCCTAAGGTAGACT
The DNA here is from genome assembly GCA_030737815.1 of Allium fistulosum. NCBI lineage: Eukaryota > Viridiplantae > Streptophyta > Magnoliopsida > Asparagales > Amaryllidaceae > Allium > Allium fistulosum. The sequence goes on along the minus strand of CM060908.1, from coordinate 820,687,432 downwards.
CCCTAAGGTCCCCATATCTTGCTCACAAAATTTCATATGCATTGGACCCGTGGATCATGAGATATTGATTGTTTTATATTGAAATGCTCTTACTCCCTGAAACATACTGATCCTTATTATGGAAATTAATTTATGCCGATCCCTTCTATATATTGAACCATATTTCATACTTTGAACATTCTGCCTTACATATTTATCAATTCCATTCAACCTCGACTTCATGTTGTCAGCTGTACTTGACTTCTGGACCCAACAACCGTCACTCTGGACTCATCGACCTTGATAGCAGTCGAATCTAACTTGCACAATTAGTTCAATATAGCCAGGTCAAAATGCCGGATAACAAGATCTAATAGGGTAAAAAATTTGAAGTTCACTCATATCTTCCATTGCAGGCTGGCCCAGTTCCAAAAATGGTATCAGAGCGTAATAGCCTATGTGGTCTAAACTAGTCATGCTAGAGTTAACTATTAAGCTCACGGCCCAAAAGTTGTCCCTAATAGAAAAGGTCCAAATTTGAATTGGGCCTTGGGCTAATTTTCAAAATTGTTTGAGAACTGAAATATAAGATTTTAAATTTAAAAGTCAAATTTAAAATAAGATATACAAATATTGTAAAAGTTATAGTATAATAAAAACTTTCAAAATGTTTGAAAATAAATATTAATTTCAAATTTTTAAATTTTATTAATAAAATTAATAAAATAAATTAATTAAATAATTTAATTAATTAATAAAGGAATACATGTATTGTATATATTATGATATATGTTATGTTATTTTAAAATGTTTAAAATAACATAAGTATACATGTATGTATATGAATTGAATTTTGAAATTAATATAATTTAATTAAAATTGTTTAATTAAATAAATTAACTAAAAGTTAATTAATCATATAAATTAATTAAGGATAATTAATTATGTAAATTAATTAATTAATTAAAGGTTAATTAATGAATATACACATATATAAGATATATGTGTAATATTATAAAGGTTATAGTATGTAATAAATATTTAATATAAATGTTATATTAAAATACTTTAAAATTAATTAAAATGTTAATTAATTAATAATAATATTAATTAATTAAATAAGATTTAAATATAAGACTATTATATAAGTAGTATGAAATATAAAAGTTATTATATAATAATGAAACTTATACTAAATGCGGAACATTAAAGGAACCCTAAACAGAATTAAGGGGTAAATGCATACATATTGTACGTGTATTGTGATTTCATATGTGTGACACTTAAACCACGAGGGCATTTCATAAGAAATACATTATACCATAAGTCGATATCACTCAATATAATATATTGAAGATTATAAATCTTCAATGTAATGTTGTCCTTTACCATACATATATTAATCAATTACTTGCATAGTCCTTATTTGTTTAGCAAACTCAAGCTAAGGATACTGTGTAGTAGTATTAATATATTGAATAGACGAGCTCGAGGTAAGATAACTATATATATATTTGTTAAGCAAACTCAAGGTACATATATTATACTTAGGTCGTCGGGATATGGTAGGTATGAGTGAATAATCTCTTTCCATTTGTTAAGCAAACTCAAGGTCGATATGAGATTTGGACAAGGAACCATGGGTTAGGAGTTGTATGTGATACAACCGATAAGGAGTTATCCATCGTCGTGGAGCTATGATTTGTTGAACAAACCCAAGCCAGAATTCCAAGATGGATGAGTCCTAACACTCACTAGTGAAGTCAAAAGACTTCTATGTTTCGCTTAGGGTTTGGTGAAACATAAAAGACTAGTGGGATCCTTATTAGAAAAATGAAATGATAACATTTAACCTTTCTAATATTGTAAGAACATATGTTATATAGTGTTATAATAATCTACAATGATAAATTTTGGCATTTAAAATGATTGATAAAACGTATATCAATTAAGATATACAATCAAACTGAATTGAAAATTGACAAATAGAAATATAACATCTACTTACCAATCCATGGCTATTGCATGTTAACGTTTCCTAATGTTTCTACATTCATGCTAGTGCTTAATTATATAACTACTTATTACATTCGTAATTTTTTTACACCCATGATCGAGACCATGTATTGCATTCTATGAAGTTAGTTCATAATGTTGATCCATATACTATTGCATATAAATGTTATATGGGGAACAGTCACAGTTCATAATGTACGATACTTCAATGAAGTTAGTTCATTCGAAATGACTAAATAATCAGTACTATATGGTTGATTATTCAATTTCAATAGAAGATCATATTGTGTTAAATGTAACATAAGACCAAAACTACAATATAAATTTAAGAATTTGATCACTAAAATGTCAATTTGATCAGTTTATGTCAAGTGCATCATATTTGATGTCCTTAAATGTTATGAATGATCAAATGCATCTTTGTAAAGAATTCTTTATAATGTTGTAATAAGAGTTTTCTTTTGAATGGTTTGACCAATTGAAAGGAAAATGGATGTATAAGAGTAGGTGTAATAAGGTACAGTTGGGATGATGAGAGTGAAAGTCACTTATGCTTCATAAATAAATAATGAAAATGAGAATTGTAATAATAATAATTAATATTTAACATTGGAATAAAAAATATGATTTCTATTCCAAAATGTATTTTCATATAAAAGTTGTTTTCTATGATATTTATTTCTTTGAGTTCAAGATATTTGATCAAAGAACTCTTCGCAGTAAACTAGTTGCAGTATATCAAAACAAATAAATCTATACTAAGTGAATGATGGACCTCTGAATTCGGTACACTATTATAGTAATGGCGAAAATAGTGGAAGCATGCCATATAGCACTTATTGAATGCACCAAGTTACGAAAATTGTTTTCGTAAAACATACCGAACATTATTTATGAAATAATGATTGTTTTTCGATGTCAACTAAAAAATAGACATAGTTATATTTCAAATGTGAATATTATGAATATTTAGTCCGAAATAAAACTATAATGTGGTATTTTTTTTCATAACAAAAGTGATGCATTGGAAAATACTAAAGTATCTAATGTTATTTACAATTATTTTGGAATTATGGACTAAGTCGTGGTTTTGTGAAATAAAATTATTATATGATTATGAATCCTATAATACTAGGTAATTATATCTCAAACGATTAAAGGCAATACACACATTTAGTGGAAGCATCATAAGAGTTGATGAATTCTTCGGACTGATACATATTGATGTACACAATCGCAAGCCTATTAATACCAAAACATTTCCACATACTTCGTTATATTCACAAATGAGTTATCATCGACATGGACATGTGTATTTGATACACATGTAGTATGTCTATGGTAAACTCATAAAGTATAAAACAGAAGTAAATGAAATAACAGGCGATAGAAATGACTCGATTTGATCGAATGGGTGAGTACATAGGAAAAAATTCCGACTATACCAAAAAATGAATAAAGATTCAGTCTCAAAAGTCACTCCTCTATGTGATTCATAATGATGTATCGATAAGGAGTAATCAAACTTTATTGGATGAAGTACGATTAATTATGAGTAAAGTTGAGTTAATTTCATTCTATAAGGTCATGTACTTAAGAGTGGTACATAAGGTTAATATTATTTCATCTGAATAATAGTTTACAAAATCATACAAGATATGGGTTTATAAGAAACCTCAACTTATCCTTGATCAAGGAGTTGGCAGGTTGTGCGAGTCGAAAGTCCATACATAATAATTGTTTGTGAGGGATCTTGTATGAATCTTCCCGAAAGGAGTTGGGGAAATTCTATCATTAGATGTCATATTTATGTTTTGAATATAAGTTTTGTAAACTAAAAACTAAATCATTTTTATATAAAAGGCAATTCATAAAGTGTTTATGAATACCTATTCCATTGCACTGAGAAACAATTGTTGTTTCAAGAAATACCAACTTCATTGTGAAGGAATTTCTTTGAGAAATTATTTGTAGTAAGATGGAATTGGATACGATCCAAAGATAAAACAGATTACATGAAATGAAATGAAATTAACTAACCTAAATGAACAAATCGCATTAAAGTGTCTAATATTTATTCTTGCACATTGAATAGAAACTATGAGTTTCTTATCAATGTCGAAAATATGCAACCCTCGGTTGTTTAGTTAAACCATTAAGAGTGTTGACTCTATAATATAGTATGATGCGAAGATCCAAAAATGAATTCCAAGTACATTATCAGAATATGATTTTGGTAGTCATAATTGAAGGGATGTGATCCATCAACCGCGATTGTGTCTTTATGAGCAAGATTAATGCAGTTGGAATTAAATGAGTAATGTGGATAATAATAATTTCGTAAATCTCCAACGTCGAAATTAGCATAATAGATTCATCATTCAACGTGATCAAGTTATTTCGGATTTACTCGCAAAATTATTGCCTTGTAAGACTTTGTGAATCGGTACATATGTGCTGAAATGGAAAAATTATAAATAATGATTTAGAATAAACTGTTTGCACATAACAACCAAAGTGTCTTGAAATTAGTAGGAGCTGTATTTAGGTTTGTGAGTGTTTGGATATGATCCAATAACATATACGAAAGTATCATTTGACAAGCATCAAAATTGAACAAGTGTTTTGATAGAAATATCAAATAATTTGATTGTCAATCAAAATGCAGAGGAAGTGTGTGCTCATAAGAAAGAACGTTAATAGGCACATTGATATTTCTAAACGTAAGTAAACAACACATTGCTGATGTTGATGTACTTGTATTAAAATCAACCTTAGTTGTTTTAATACTCGACGTTGGATGTGTAATTGATGTTTTTATAGCATGTATAAAAGATATTGGGAATGTCCCAGATCGATATGCAAAGACACCTTATTAAATTGTTTAATACAGAACATGTGAGATGAGTTCCTTATGCACTGGGAATAGGAATTATCATACATGTTATGTTGTCTATGATATTGTGATTTGTTTATGTATTTGATACATGAAGTGTAACATCCCCTATTTTGAGGCCCGAAGCTAAGCTCTATAGATGCTGTAGTCATTTATAGTATTAACTTCCGATGATAAAATACAATAATGTCAATAGTATCCATAATATCAGAAGCACGTGAATATGAAATAAAATCAACACAGATTTCAAAACAGCTTTTCTGATTAGATTTCAAATCAATATTTCATATTCAATTACATAATCTCAAAACGTCCCAGGTTTTGTTCAAATATAATTATTACAAATTACGCCAAGAGCGACATATGAAGATGCCCCCTTGGATGATCAGAGTACTAGATAGATAAACATATCAACCATAAATACATCACAGCGGAAATATTACTAAATAACTCCTACATAGCTAGCTTTGCCTCCTGCACGATTTCAGAAGCTTATTCGTCCGACCTACTAAACCTGAAAAGTCCTTAACTCTCAGTCTACTCAAATTAAATTTTGAGCACCCGAGAGTTTAAGGGGAAAATATAAATTTCGAGTCAGACATAAAGCTTGGTATGAATAATACTATTACATCTCGGTTTACTGATATTAAGTGAGACCACTCCGCTTAGCGGAACAGGTTTCTCCTTACTAATATTCTTTTAAAATCGTATCTTTTGCAAATCAAAATCCTGCAATCAAACTGATCGTATCAACAATAGAAATAACATATATGCATATAAATTAGGTAATTAATGGACTATCTGTTTGAACATTATAGTTTTATCAGGCTGACTATTAACCACTGGCTGACTCGGGCCTACCAGACAGAATAAATATTCTAACTTCTGTTAGAAACTATAATGGACGGTCTATCCTTAACTTACTTTTCCTAGGGTCATCTGATCCTAATGGTTTTGTAGGCTCACCAATAAACTATCTATACTCTGTATAATCCTTTCTGTGTGTAACATCATTTTAGTCTTACCTGTGATAAAGCCCTACACACTGGAATTTTGGACTTATATTAGCTAGGAGCTACTAGCTAAAGTATAAGCGTGACCCCACACTAGTCCCATTTGGTCTTCTAATATCTGAGTCATACACTTAGGGCTACCCACCCTATTCAAATTTCATTTCCTCGGAAACAATCTTTACGATTGATTTACTCTTGAAATTATATCTCTTTAAAATAAGGAAATTATACCCTTTACTGTACTCAAAGTACTTATGTCATGATATATTCGTTACAAAACAATGTTGATGAAAACATAAAATCAATAGGCTTATCTATCCCTTTAAAATAAGTTAAAGCCCTTTTTAACTTAGAAAACATTAGGCTATAAAGCCAAAACAATACCTTCGAAACCATTGTTTAAAACCTTAAACAATCTCTTTCAGAATCATGGAAAGCATCCCTCTTGAAACAAGTTAAATACTTTAACCTTGAAAACATTAGGCTGAAACGCTAAAATCTACCCTTCGAAATCATGACTTAAAACCGTAGACATCCTCTTTCGAAACCATTAAAATATTCCTTTCGAAAGAATTGGTTTCAAGTAAGGAAATATGGAAGTATAGCTTCAAAACCAATTGAAGGTATTCCCTTCGAAACAATATTTTGAAAACAAAACAAAATACATAGCCCTTAAGAGGATTTATGCGAAAGCTATTCCTTCGAAACACTTAAGGTAACGATGACATACTTCCACATGTATACTTGGGTTTAAACAAGCGGCTTCAACCATGTCGAAAGGTATGGGAGCGGCACCCACCCTTTCGCAAGTATAGGTTTAAAGAAAAGCAACTTCAATGGTTGCGGAAGGGTATCGATTCGAAACCCTACCCTCCGTACTCATGGATTTAAAGAGTTATAAAAGAGGCTTCTCACTAAGGCGAAGGGTATAAATGAGGCAGCTAGGGTATCGAAAGAGTTCAAAAGCGGCAACCCTTTCGAAAGCATACTTTCGATACTATTCTTTCCTTCCGCCTTTCTCCAATACACTTCGTACCAAATGGTTGATACCATGTGCATTGGTTTCGAATGGGTGCGAAAGGTTTACTAAGTATGGTGATGGAAGCAAACAAATGGAAATGGCGAAGTTGTAATTCGATATAAAACTGATTTGCTTTTTAAATTAATTCCTTTTCACCTAACTTACATAATTTTCCAAAATATGATTGGTTGCCAATACTTTACCAAAATTCTTTTCCAAAAGGCTGCCGAATACAATATTGAATAATTGAAAACATTTTAGCACTTTAGCCCTTCTCCTTAATAAAATATTTAAAACATTTAAGTCCTCCAACTTAAATAATTTATTATCCATAGTAAAACACTTAGGAAAAATCCCTAAAAATCACAATAATCCACATTAAATATGTTTTCTTACATATATGAATTTCAGACCCGAAGACATTATTTAATTGCCTTAAATAATTTAAACCCAAAATTAACTATTTTCTCTCATAGAAAATTCATAACAAATCCATATTCACTTGGAAAATTATGAAACTTAAAACCCACTTCTAAAATAATATTTTTTTGACCATATATCACAAACGCAAATCATTTGGATGTCATTTGATAGGTTTTCTAATATAAACATATCATAAAATCCATATTAAACCATATAAATCATCAACAAGCATATATATCCATTTAATATATCAAAACATGGCATGATACTTGCAAAAATAATTCGGATCTAACTTGAAACTGAAATCATTATCCAAAATGAGATGTAAAATAATTATTCACCTTGGCTTTATGTTAAGAAGGTTGAGATTTGCCTTTAGATTGATTTGCTTAAGCTTTCTACTTGAATCCTAGCTTTTCTTCTCGTTGAATCCTCTTAATGACGGTCGGTCGAGTTCTTTAGGGTTTTAGTTTTGTTTGTGAAAGTTAAAATGAACGAGGAATGAAGAAAAGAAGGGTTTGGGGTATATGAACAAAAGCTATTCTTATTTTACCCTTACCATATTCCTCCTACTTACTTATTTTTAATTCTCTTTTACTAATACATTCATTAAGGCACGCTCCTTCTTAATTAACAAATCTCAATCCCTTAACTATCTATATTATTTCATTTAATTTACCTTGTTAAATGTTTTAAATAATGTAAGTCAAAATTAGGATCATTACATGAAGCAAATATCAAATCCAAATTGATATTACTAATGGTAGTTAGGAGTGTTCTCGTGTATTTGCGAAATACTAGAGAATTGTTTTACAAAAACAGTGAACTCCTTATGAAGGAGTGTTTCGACTCAAAATTCATAAGTGATATTGAGTATAATATATCAATAATAAATTCAAGATAAGAATCCTTAAGTTGAAAATGTTCCAAATAGAAGAGATTGTGGCTGATTCATTGACTTGAATAGCACCACAATAAAAACAACGTATATACATAATATATGCACAAATTTATAACTGAGCCAAGGGTGATTCCAAATGCTGAGAATGCCATAACATTGTTATATGTTAACAATATCACTGTATAGTTCATAACAGAAGTAAGAGCTTACTGGAAGTCGAGGGACATACTCTTAATTGTTCCATATGATAAAGATAGTTTATCAGCGTCGAAGAGAGTTAATCGATAGAGCAGATGATTAAAACATAATAGTATACCTATTCACTAAGGTACTAACCCAATTGGTTTTAAGGATACTGTTTAGAGAAGTTGGAATAAGATTCCATAATTAACCCCAAGTGCAAGTGTGATATTGATAGAGTTAGGGGTATGCTCCAAGGGCAATTATGTAATTTGTTACATATATCTAACTTGGTAATCAATCTTGTTCGAAATAAAAGGTGTTTTTCTTTCTATTATATACTTAATATAATATGTTATATTAATTAATTAATTTAATTAAAAGTATATTTAACAGAAAATCCATAAATGGTACATTTTGTGATAGTAGTTACAAAGTGTTGTAACCCTGAGTAATTTATCACAATGAAAATAAATATACCATTTTAAATGTTTCTAGTCAAGATGCATCGAGACTGGATATCGATGTATCCGTTGAGACTAGAGTACGTAACACTCTCCAAATGTTGGATAGTGTATTACTCATGGTTGTTGGAGCACCAAGAGGTTACGTACTGATAGTCATTGGATAGCTATGGAACGACTCACTCGATAGTTTTTTGTTGGTTAATATAATTAAGGTCAAACAGAAAATATCGATGTGACTGAATTACATAGTTCTCTCAACTTGAGAATACTGTCGATATTCAATATGAAAACTCCACTTTGATCATAGTCAAATCATGGCACAGGCGTTTCATCGAGTGTCTATAGTTGGGTTGAGTGGAAGTATTGGAAGTGAAGCACAATTCAAGAGAGAATTCGTCTTCTCGGTTATATGGGGTTAGTATCATGGTCAACACAAGTCAACTCAAATTCCAAGTCTCTGGCCAGAGCATTTCGGTTAATAATAATTGTTATTATTGAACCAAGGACTTTGTAATTGTACTATAGAGTTGAATATGGATGATATTGGAATTTTGACCATTACCAAATTCCATAAGTCCAAAAGTGATATAGTTTTGACGAAGAGAATGGTGTAAATAAATGTCACAACCGGGTAACGCTTAATAAAGTAAAATTGGATTTTACCAAAACTAATAAAGCGATAACTTTGGCCATTAGCCATAATGTCACACCACCTGCTAAGTGACGTGTGGACGTTAACATTCGAATAGTTCGATGTCAATCGCTGAGCGAATTTGCACCTAAGAGTACCACAACAGAAATGATGAAATCTCCTTAGACCAAATGATTTAATTAGTTTATAATTGTAATAAATACATAAATTAATTAATATTTATGACATATTAATTATGAAATTTGAATATGATTTGAGGAATAAAAATTATTATATATTTACAATAGTTATAAATATATCAATCGATATGCGATATCGATAAGAAGTTAAATTAAATTTAATTAATAATATTTATTTGGGCTTAAAAAAGGTTTAAAGCCCATGGAAGGGGATGCAAATTTCAACAAAAAAAAGATGTAAAGGGAGGCTAAAAAATGGGTTAGGGGTATTTTAGACGGATGGCTCAGATTCGGGGAAAAAGGGTAAGAGATGTGATCCACCTTTCTCTCTATTCCTTCCACTATAAAAGGACTCCTAGCCTTAATGCAAAAAGGGATTTTTTCTACCTCCTCTAGCATCTTTTATTCGAAATTTATCCCTCTATATACTCCATCAAAACTCAAATCAAATCAACTCAAATCAAAAGCTATTTGATAGCGAAGGGTTTATGGTTCTTGGACTAGCAGTCTGACGAATCGAGAAGTTTTCTAAGGGAGGAGAACTCATCATTGCAAGGTGGACTTAAGGGCATTAGTTTTAGGTAAGTGTATTACCTCTGTATAAATGTATATACATATATTTTTATTACTATTGTTAGTTAGGTGGGATTCCTATAGATATTGTTATGGTCACATATTAATTGGTTATAAGTATATGTTTATAAAATAAAATAAAAATTATAATTTTTCCATAAGGATCTGATACACACAACCAAAATGATTGCTTTTAATTATTTATATTTTATTAATTAATATATATATACACTCACATACATAGATTAATATATTAATTGATTTAGTTATATGACTTATATTAAACTATATGACTATATCACATAAATAATCGATCTAATATTCTTAAAATGTACATTTATATTAAACATAATTTTTAGTGATCGTAAATAATTTTTTGGTAATTATCTAATATTTTTATGATTATTTAATCATTATACGAATTAGTACACTCATATAAAATAAATTATGTGTCGAAAATTCATTTTTATACAATTTTAAATTAATATGATATCTCATAAGCTCTCAGTCAAAAAATTAGGTTTTTTAAAATCATTTTTAATATTTTTTAAAATTATTTTTTAATTTGGTTGAAAAGCATTTAACTAATAAAAAAATACTATTTTGACTTAGAAAAATCCGAATATTTTGCTTAGGCTATTTATTAGTATTCCTGATTTTCTAAAATTTTAAAATTATAAATATTTGTTACATATATATTTTATGTCTTTTATTTATTATTGTTTAACTAATAAATTCTTAAAAATATAATAATATTATATTTAAATTTGTAATTGCTGTTTATTCGATTTGGAATGAAAATTAAAAAAAAATTATTTACTTTAAAATTTTATAATTGTATAAAATATTCTAAATCATATTTACGTCTAATAATTACATTTATATTAACAGATACAAATATATATATATATATACACACAATTATGTTACTTTAATACATTTCGATATATATATATGTATGTATGTATATTTATAAAAAAATTAATTAAATTATAAATTATATATTATATATATGTGTGTGTGCGTATTTTCTATTATATACTATAATATTATATATATATATATAATATTTTCTAAATATATATTCACATACACATTACTTGAATATTTATATACACATATAATAACTGTAAAGAGGTAATTAGTTTAAAGGAAAAAGTTTAAACTAATTTTTAAATCTAGGACCAAACTTTTCAAATTTAGCCAAAAGGACAGTAACCCCTTTTTATAATTTTCTCACTTCGACTTTTTCCTCCTCAGCCATCATCTGCCTTCAGCCACTGCTTGCCCTAGCAATCGCCGTCCAAGCAATTGTCGTTCCAGACCGCCATCGTCCAAGCCACTCCTATCGTCCAAGCTCCTCCCTTGCCATTGCCACCATGGATCTCACCGAAACCTAGATCTTACCTCCTTGCCGTTCACTCCGCCGCCAAAGCAATCGTCGTCTGAAGTCACCATCCAACGTTTCCCGTCATTGTTATCATCCTAAATCTCACCAAAATGATAGTAAAAAATAGCATTTGTAATTTTAAAGTCCATTAGAATGAATGAAATGTGCCGAATGATAGTTAAAAATAGCATTTGTATTTTTAAAGTGTACCGGATTGAATGGAATGTGCTGAATGATAGTTAAAAATAGTTAAAAATAGAAGTTGCATTTATAAATGCATCGGAATGAATGAAATGTGTCGAACGATAGTTAAAAATATCATTTGTATTTTTAAAATGCATTAAAATGAATGGAATGTACTGAATGATAGTTAAAAATATCATTTGTATTTTTAAAATGCATTAAAATGAATGGAATGTGCTGAATGATAGTTAAAAAAAGCATTTTTATTTTTAGAATACATTAGAATGAAACAAACATGTCAAATGATAGTTAAAATAGCATTTTTATTTTTAAAATATAAATTGTATTGTTAAATTACTTTAGAATGTATCGAATGTGCTGAATGATAGTTAAAACAACATTTGTAATTTCAAAGTGCACTACAATAAATTGAATATGCCGAATGATTGTTGAAAATAACATTTGTAATTTATTATGCATTAGAATGAATCAAATGTGTTGAATGATAGTTGAAAATAGCATTTGTCTTTTTAAAGTGCATTAGATTGAATCAAATACGTTGAATGAAAATTAAATATAGCATTTGTATTTTTAAAGAGCATCAGATTAAATGGAATGTGCCGAATGATAGTTAAAAGTAACATTTGTATTTTTAAAATGCATTAGAATGAATGAAATATGCCGAATGCTAGTTAAAAATATCATTCGTATTTTTAAGATGCATTAGAACGAATGGAATATGCCAAATAAATTGAATGATAGTTAAAATGGCATTACAATGTATCAGATTGAATGTAAAGTGCCAAATGATAGTTAAAATTATCATTTGTATTTTTAAAGTGCATTACAACGTATCAAATGTGTCGAATGATGGTTAAAAATAGTATTTGTATTTTTAAAGTGCATTAGAATGTATAGAATGTGGCGAATGATGATAAAGTAGTTTAATGTAGCATTTTAGTTATGAAGTTCACCATCATGTTTAAAATATTCAAAATGATATTTTAATATAGCATTTTAATTACAAAGTCCACTAGAATGTTTATAATATGCAAAATTGTAGTTTAATGTAGCATTTTAATTATGAAGTCCGCTACCATTTATGATATGCAAAAAACTAGTTTAATGTGGTATGCAAAAAAATAGTTTAATGTGGCATTTCAATTACAAAGTCCACTAGCATGTTTAGGATATGCAAAATAATAGTTTAATATAACATTTTATTTACAAAGTCCACCAATATGTTTAGGATATGCAAAATGATAGTTTAATATAGCATTTTATTTATGAAGTACACTAGCATTTTAGCAAAGAAGTAACATTTTCTTTATGATATCTGAAATGTTCAAAATAAAGTAAGTCAACAAGTCAATAAACAAGTAAACAAGAAACTGATGCATCATGTTTTATGCATATTTTATCATCTTGTGAAACACATGAGTAATATTATCTAATCAAAATCGTATCTTGTGCAGATTCTAAAATGGAAACTTGCTACAGTTCTTTGAAAGTTAGAAACATTCAATTATGCTATTACAAATGAATAAACTAAAACAACAGAATATTACATTCAATTGTGCATTACACGTAGAGAATTATAATGATAAGTTCATATAGCATTCTTTTACTTAGTTCATTTCAACAGGTAATCATCATCGTTACCTTTAGCACCACCAGCAACCTTCACCTCCACTCCACCGCCGCTCATCTGAAGTTGGCCATCGATGTTGTCGTCGAAGTTATAGTCGTTGTTGAAGTCGTCGACCAAGTCACCGGACGCCTTCAAAGTTGTCATCACCACCTCATTCCATCGCCTTCGCCTGAACGAGCTCGACCTTCACCTGCGCTGCCGTAACCTGTGCTTGCGTCGCCGCCGCCTATTCTTATGATGCTGTCGTCCGTTCTTGTGGTTTGAGAACGAGATTGAAGAAGACGACACAATTTAAATTTTTTTGTAATGATTTTCCTTCGGCCCAAATAATAAACTCCGCGTCCTTCAGACGTAAAAACAATAGCCGCTTCCTTCATTCTAAAAACCCAGCTATGTTTTTCCTTGAGCCTATTTTCCTGAACTGTAAACATATACACATATTTGGATAACAAACAATACATATAGAATGTCCTAACGTGTCCGTAGTGAAGTAAATCCTAACATCTATATACGGGCATGTTATACCTTGCACGGTATATCATACTACACATGCGCACACATATACATATGTATACTTGTATAGAAATTGAAAATAAATTAAATAAATTTCTATCATCAATTTATAAATTTAAATGAAATATATGATTTTATTTATTAAATTTAGAAATCTTCTATAAAAAAATAGACTTCATAGACCCAATTAAGATCCAATAGGGTAAAAAAAAATTGAAATTCACCCATATCTTCCGCTGCAGGCTGGCCCAGTTCTAACACAGTGGACCATGGTGGCGACAGCGAGCTCGCATGGGGTTTAGGGGGCAGTCGTTTTTGGGTTCGCAAATTGCTTCACCGACGGTGATCGGTAACATCCAGTTGGTCGTGGAGGCGGCTGGAGGTGAGGCGGTGGGTTGGCCTACAGATAGTGGCGGCGACGTGGGCCAAGTGCGGTCAAAGGCGGTGGTGGTTGCGAGTTGATCGAGGCGGTTTCTCTTTGTCTCGGGCATGTTTTTTTTAATTTAGGAAGAAGGTTGTTGTTGTAAGCGAGCTTGGGCCTGTTTGGATGTAGGGTGAGAAACTTATTAATTTAATTGTTTAAATTTATATAAATTAAGTATGTTAACTTTACAAAGCCATATCTCATTCATTTTGAATCTATTTAACCCGTGGATTTATGCGTTAAACTCATATCGATAAGTATAATATTATGGTATAATTAATGAATAGTTTTAATAAAGTATAAATTTATGAGAAAATAATAGTGATTGAATATAATTACGTTGTTTTAAATAATAACCTGGTTAAATTAATTATACTTCATTTGTGATATTTATTTAGCAGAATAAAACGCCGTTCTACTATAGTTAAATTGAATAGATTATTTTGGACATCTATTAGCAGAATAAATCCATGTTCTATGCTTGCAAAGCAAAATGATGATTTTTGAAGTTAATTAATATATGGATTAATTAATATTGGATAAATCATGTGTTAACTATTGATTGTTGTATAAATTGTTGAGTACCAGAAGTTTGGTAGCCTGGCCATATTAGGTGTGACTTTGATATGTCGCAAAAGTTGAATTCTTTTTAGAATGAAAACAGTGGTAACATTGGTTAAGTATATGGTAGCCCTGGGCCTCATTATAGTATTTAGAAATACTATTATTGTTGTTTTAATTTGAAAATGGTTTTGATTTGGAGGATGATTTTGAATGTGAATTTGGAATTTCCGGTGGACTCTTATTTAGAAATATTTTTCGAATATCTCTATTTTACTTCAACCTTTTTGTGACGACCCACATATCGGAAGGTTTAAATCGACAATAATCCACACATGTCCAACTTAAACAATCCGGAACATAGATAATCAAAGGGATTAATTAAGAAAAATAAGAAAAAAAGAAGAAAACAAACACAGAATCTTGCAGCGGAATGACAAAATATAGTAATCAAACAAACAGTTCATGAAGCTGTTTTCTATACAATTGATTATAATTTATACAACATTTATCAGAGTTATATATACAACGGGGACAAATAAAATAATGCAGCAGAACAACATTATGCTGGGAATAATCCTAGTAATAATAATATACCAAATCTTCGTCTTCGTCCTCCAGAAATGATCTTCAATGCACTAAAAACTAGGGCTGACCCGAGCGTAATGAAAAGACAAAACACTCGAGTCAGGACTAAAATATCCTTATGTGAGTCAAATCAATGTCATATATAACATGAGTGTAGTGGCATCAGAGATGTTTATGGGGTTTCACATCTTCTATCCAGTGTATAATGTGCGTGCAATAACTCAAGAGATGTTACGGGATTTTCCATCTCCTAAGGATCCGTCAAAATATTATATATAGTAGAATATGCTATATATAATGTCTAATCAGTAAAATAAATATTTTTCTTAGCGTTAAGGCTTTACATTGATCCCCCTTAATGCGTTTTTAAGCATTGTCGTACAGTTTACATATAACGCCCCAGTAGCACGTCGGGGAATAGGGATGCGTCGTGATACGACAACACTAAACCAAAATCGTAGTGTCTCGTATAGGGATAAAAGTATGACAAGGAACGTGAGGCAATGCCCAAGGTAGGATACTACTAGTTGGGGTCGCAAGCTGGTGGTAACGCATCGTAGCCACGATTGCCCACCACGTCCATCCATCCCATATCAAGTCAAAGGGAGGTTATCCCAAAATCAAGGTGCACCAATCGAAACCAACAACAAGAGTAATAATATGGACCAAGTCCAAGAAAATCGAAGAACGGATGTCTGCTAGGGGTAGCTAGCCCGCTTGGCCCTGTCAAGCCGTCCTGTTTTAGACATTTCAAATTGACGCAAGTGTTGGGGTCTATCCATCATCGTTTTCTTTCTTCAAATCCAGCAAACGATGCCAAATCCAACCACTTTGTTCTGGAGTCTCCTCTATGTACACAGTTGTTAAAGTGCTTCCAATATTGACAAAGAGTATGTTAATAAGAGGCCCCGGTCTCTTAAACAACCAAACGTCGTTTTACACACCGGTTGGTATTTTTATATTTCGAAAACGATTCATATTTGATATCAAGATATCATGTTCGCTTCAAAATCAATTTCATTTCAAAATCATCATATTTACTTCAAAAATGTCAATTTTCACTTGAAAGTCATTTTCACTTCAAAATTCGATTCGAATTTCAATTTAGGTTATAACTTTATTTAACCCAATTCGCATTTAAATCCATGATTTAAATATAAACAGTTCCCACTTTGACTGGTTTGAATTTTTAGAAAATAGTTTGAAAATTTTAAATAGTTTAAAAAGTTAAAATAGTTTGATATACAATGGTTTAATAAAACGGTTTATATATTAAAAATGATTTATATAGGAAATAGTTTAGAAAATCAAAATAATTTGAATATTTAAAAGATAGGTTTTAAACAGTTTATATTAAAATAATTTATTTGAAAATAATTTCAAAGTCAAACTGATTCAATTCCAAATCATCCAATTCAAGTCAATTTGAATTTACATTTCAATTTAAATCGATTCAATTCCGATTTCCATTTGAATTAACTTCGATTCCAATTTCAATTCAAATCAATTTCAATTTCAATTCCAAATTAATTTCAGTTTCAATTCCAAATTTATTTCAGTTCAATTCCAAATCGATTTCAATTTCAACTATTCGATTCAATGGTTAATTTCAACTCAATTCTCAATTTTAAACCATTTCAATTTATATCAATTTCGAGCTCGAATTTCAAAATATCGATTTAAATCAAATTTAACTTCGATGTTTAATTCAATGTTCAAATCTTTTAAATAATTCAATTTCGAGCCAAAGTTTGAAACGTCAATTTAAATCTCTTTTTCTAATACAAATTTCAAAGTTCGAATAAAGTTCAACCTTCAAACAAATTTTGATTTCCATAATTCAATTATAACTTCAACTCCAAATTGAATTCTTTAAACAATTTCTTCAAATAAATTCAATATTTCAGAACTCGAGTTCGAAAATATTCAATTCCCATATGTTGATTCAGTTTTATTTTATTATAAAATAAAATCATTTGAATAAATTCAATCCAAGAATTTAAAACCATTTAATTTAACCAATCAGATGTTCGTATATAATTTTCTATCCTATGGTCAAGTGATTAGTTATTCCACTTTAATTTCAGGGATGGATATATATCATTTCAATCCAAAACAAATGTCATAGGCATATATCATTTCAACCTATTTCTTAATTTATTCGAAATAATTCAATTTACAGTTTTATATACTGTAAATAATATACAGGATGATAACAGGATATATCAAAATAAATAAACATCCAAATCATCCAAAATATCAATCAATAGCATCCATCACAATCAACATCCAAATCAGTCAAAATATCATAACAATTTACTAGTTATCAATAATCAAAAATTTAACTAGCAATTTACTTCCCATTTCAAATTTGAACTGTCAATTCAAATTTCTATCATTTTAATTCATATCAATTTAAATGTCAATTAAATTTACCAAACAACGGTCAATAAATTTAAATCATTTCACGATATAAATTTAACTAACATAAAAATTATTTTAGTACTTCGTGAGCATATAAAACACTCACCTTTATTCAAAACTAAAAAAAAATCAGCTTCAAATAAATTTCAAACAAACTCCATTACGTAGCCTTCGTCGATACGAATCCACTACAACTCGTTTCGTCCGAAACGGACCTCATACAAAAAAGTTACGATTAAATTAGCTTTAAAGATATAATTAAAACTAAATTAAATAAAAATGCTAATGCAATCTAGGCTCGATGGTTTCATGCTCACAAGAATAATAAAAACAAAACAAAACCCTTAGCCTCTCTTTCGTTACCAGGCACACCCGTACCAATCACACACGCGACCAACTTCGACAACGCGCGCTACCGGAACCACCGAGCTTCGATCCAATGACATGGCATGATGTGTCCCAGTCCCCTCCGACTCCGCCAGCAGGACCAAGGCCTCCGCCGCCGCCGATCGTACCCGAGAGATCAAAACACGAGCGCCTTTCCGACGCAGATCCAGGCGATTCTGAGACGTAATAGCACGATCCAACCATTCAACATGTAGATCACACCGAGATCTACGACTTTGCTTTTGGAAGTTTTTGATTTTGATGAATGGATGAAGAGAAATCGAAGGAGGAAGGTGGCGAATTTTTAGCCATTAAAATGTTATAAAAGATGCTGCCGTGATTTTCTTATGCTAGGGTTTGTCTAAACGAACGTGGCCTTATATAAGTTCTCACCCAATTAATCCGTGAAATTTCAGAACTCCAAACGAAACGTGTCGCCTTGCTTTTTATATGTTTTACCCCTATCCGAACACAATGGAACTAGTCTCGAGACCTAATTCGATCGTGTCCAGAAGATAGAACTTCAAAATCAATTTATTTTAATTAAATTTCTTTAATTAATTTCTACGCGTTTAAAGCTCACACGGTCAAACGATAAGTCCGACCTCTATGAAACTTGAAATCCTACGATAATTCACTACTACAGATCCGATGAAACTGGTTTCATTGAAATCCGAGACAGTAGCCAAAATGGTTATTTTTACTCGTTAACTAAAATATAAGATTTCCAATTTATATTAATTCACTTTTAAATCCAATTTTAAATGTTAACAATCTTCATTCATATTTAAATAAAATTTAAATCAACTTTTGAAATCATTTTCATTCATGTTTAATTCAGGATTCAATTATTTAAATAATTCCAATATCAAATTTAAACAATTTAATTATCCAATAAATTACATTAATAATTATTCAATAAATTACATTAATAACCATTAATTTCAACTGAATTTTAGTTATCAACAAATACTTTATTTCTAGCTAAATAATTTAATATTTATTATTTAATTCCGGTTATTGATTACAAACGCGTTCAATATATATATTTCATTTCAATACTGGTTATTGCTTGAATCTTCGAAATTGTTATTTCAAAATTTTATTCAAGTTCATATTAAATAAATTACATAAATAAAACATTAAATTTTATTTTTAACCATATTTATTCAATAATCATATTAAATTTAATAATTTTAAATAGTCAAAAATACGGGTCGTTACATTCTCCTCCACTCAAAACTTTTCGTCCTCGAAAAGGGGTTAAGTAAGGAAGTTAACATACAATATATTTTATTCAAAATAATCAACTTATAAACTTTAAAATCTTATTAGAAAACCTTTACTACGCTCTCGCTACGCCACTCCGATATCGGTTTACGGAAATTACAACTTATATATAAAAAAACAAGGTATAAAATTTTAAAATCTCAAAAAAATTTCTAACACCCGGTTTTACGGAAAATTTCGACAAAGTCTCCTTTGCGTGTCTCGATCGAAATTTTTTTGCAATACAATATATAACATAAATATACCAAATATACATCTCATATCAATGATGAGGCATCCCGTAAGGAAAAATATAAAAGTGCGGTATGTAATCCGAGATACGTGCCTTATTATTATTAATACGAGCGAGTTTGCTCATATTAAGCAAGCAAAAGCAAATAAAATCTGCGTATACATCCAAACGGTCTTTGTATGTACCTATATCAACTCAGTTTAGAATATTAGTCACTTATAATAAGATATAGAACATGTATGAGTTAAATAGAACAACATAGCATAATTTTGAATCCAAATCATAAGCACAAGCACAAATACACAATATACAACAATCATATGCAATCAAAACAGTTAAAATAATAATCTACAATAAAGAAACCATCCAACAATTAATTTCATCCAATTAATTCATATCTATATGAATTAACATTATTCAATGTCAATATTTAATTTATACACTTCATTTCTTTTAACATTCAATTTTTATTAACATTTAATTGGCTCATTCTAATTTATTTGTATTCAACCAACTTACATTAAGTTTGATTCACATTCAATTGGTTTTCATTAAGTTTATTTACTTTCAATTGATTGACATGCACTTATCAACATTAATGAATTCACATTCTATTAATTTACATTCGTTTATAGTTACATTCATTTTTCACTTCCATTAGTTCATTTTAGTAATTCAAATTCATATTAATAATCTTACTTAAGTAAATTTTATTTTATCACTCAAATTCATATTAAAATTTTCTTTTGATCACAATCAATTTTATTCAACTTTTCTTAAGTTAACTTTCATTTTATAATTTATTTCATTAACTTATTTTATATATTCATTTCTTAGGTTTATAATCATTTTATACAGATGTTTCTTCTTTTACACAATATTATTCAAATTATAATTATCTCAGAAAGCTATAATTAAATCTTAAAACATCCTTTGCCGATTTATTTTTCTCTTCTTCAAACAATTTGCAAAGATATGATTCAATTTATTATTTGTTTGCCTTCTCTTAAGTTCATATCTAAATAGTATTTTCTTTTTACTACTCAAATTATTCATTTAACATTTTTAGAACATTAACTAAGTTTATACCATTTTTTTAACTACTTAATTTAATTTTATAAACATTTCCTTAAACACGATTTCAATTTGGAATATTTCTTTACACGTTTCTTATTACTCAAGTTCAAACTTGTATAATATTCTATTACCATTCATATTTAACATTTCAACTTTTTAAACATTTCTGGTAAGTTTTATATATGTTTTTAGAATGTAATTGAATGTTATACAAATTTATCTTATTCATTTTAGTCAACAAGAATGTTCAATAATTTATACAAGTTAAATTTCCACTGTCTTGAAATTTAAGAGTTAGAATTTAAATTCTCAAATTTTATTTAAACACTTAGCTTCAATTTCTTATTTCTCATTTTTAGAAGTTTCCAATTATTCAAAATAATTCACTTTATTCCTGCAACTGAAAATCATTAATTAACAGAAACTTAAGAATTCAAATACCGGGTTCATTTTAAATCATTTTGAAATAATATATATACTCATATCTTTTATATATATCAAATCATATTAAGAAATTTTAAATCAAAATCTGTTTATTGAATCAAAAGCGTAGCAAAGCTACTAAGTGGCCTCCCCCACTTTGAAACTTGAAAATGAATGTCGACGATGCGGCCGTCATCACTGAAATTATTTTCCAGCGATAGAAGAAGGGAGTACAGGATTTATTTCCTTTTTATTCCTTTTGAAACAATTTCTATTCGTAAATATTTTTAAATAATACTAATATTATCTTTAAAAATCTTAGAAATTTTTAGAAGCACCCGAATTCAAGTTCCCAAATTCTTGATTTTAAATCCATTCTTTTAACTTAAACTAAGATTAGATTTCTATTTCATAACTCATTACTTAAGTTTATAAACATCCATAATTCAAATTGGTTAAGTTAATATTTCCAAACTTGGTTTTCCAACCTATTCTCTTCATATTCAATTTATTTTATAAATCTATTCATTTCATAATTTAAACTTATATTTCTTACCTCTTATACTTAAGTGTATCACTTTTCTTTATTTATCATTCACTTATATCATATTCAATTAGTTAATATTAAATTTATTAAAACTCATTTCATTTGCATTCAATTTATTTACATCCAATTTAAATCTAATTTAAATCAAATTCAGTTACTCACATTAATTTCACTTACTCATTTATTTCCATTCAATTACTTTATATATATAATATGTAATTTAGGTAAAATTATTTCATTTACCCTATCTTAAAACAATATTATGTTGACTTGCCTCGTTTAAGTGTTTAGAAACCCCTATCGACAACATGGCGTCTCATGCATTGACCAGAATTCATAAACAACTCAACGGATAAGTAAACACAATATAAAACATTTTATAACACTAACAAGTACGCTCATTCATATATATACACTCAAACAACTCATTCTAGGGTATTACTACCCTATCTCTAATGAGTCAAACCCTACAAAGCTAAGGTTATTGCTAAACCAAAGCTCTGATACCAACTGTGATGACCAACATTTCGGAAGGTTTAAATCGACAATAATCCACACATGTCCAACTTAAACAATCCGGAACATAGATAATCAATGGGATTAATTAAGAAAAATAAGAAAAGAAGAAGAAAACAAACGCAGAATCTCGCAGCGGAATGACAAAATATAATAATCAAATAAACAGTTCATGAAGCTGTTTACTATACATTTGATTATAATTTATACAACATTTATCAGAGTTACAACATGGACAAATAAAATAATGCAGCAGAACAACATTATGCAGGGAATAATCCTAGTAGTAATAATATACCAAAACTTCATCTTCGTCCTCCAAAAATGATCTTCAATGCGCTGAAAACTCAAGGCTGACCCGAGCGTAATGAAAAGACAAAACACTCGAGTCGGGACTAAAATATCCTTATGTGAGTCAAATCGATATCACATATAACATGAGTGTAGTGACGTTAGAGATGTTTACGATATTTCACATCTCCTATCTAGTATATAACGTGCGTGCAATAACTAAAGAGATGTTATGGGATTTTCCATCTCCTAAGGATCCATCAAAATATTATACATAGTAGAATACGCTATATATATATAATGTCTAATCAGTAAAATAAATATTTTTCTTAGCGTTAAGGCTTTACATTGATCCTCCTTAATGCATATTTAAGCATTGTCGTATAGTTCGCATATAACACCCCAGTAGCACATTGGGGAAGGGATGCGCCGTGATACGACAACACTAAACAAAAATCATAGTGTCTCGTATAGGGATAAAAGTATGACAAGGTACATGAGGCAATGCCCAAGGTAGGATACTACCAGTTCGGGTCGTAAGGCTGGTTGTAACGCATCGTAGCCACGATCGTCCACCGCGTCCATCCATCCCATATCGAGTCAAAGGGAGGTTATCCCAAAATCAAGGTGCACCAATCGAAACCAACAACAAGAGTAATAATATGGACCAAATCCAAGAAAATCGAATAACGGATGTTCGCTAGGGGTAGCTAGACCGCATGGCCCTGTCAAGCCGTTCTGTTTTAGTCATTTCAAATTGGCACAAGTGCCGGGGTCTATCCATCATCGTTCTCTTTCTTCAAATCCAACAAACGATGCCAAATCCAACCACTTCATTCTGGAGTCTCCTCCACATACACAGTTGTTAAAGTGGTTCCAATATTGACAGAGAGTATGCCAATAAGAGGCCCCGGTCTCATTAACAAGCAAACGTCGTTTTACACACCGGTTGGTATTTTTATATTTCGAAAATGATTCATATTTGATATCAAGATATCATGTTTTCTTCAAAATCAATTTCATTTCAAAATCATCATATTTACTTCAAAGATGTCAATTTTCACTTGAAAGTCATTTTCACTTCAAAATTCGATTCGAATTTCAATTTAGGTTATAACTTCATTTAACCCAATTCGCATTTAAATCCATGATTTAAATATAAACAGTTCTCACTTTGACTAGTTTGAATTTCTAGAAAATAGTTTGAAAATTTAAATAGTTTAAAAAGTTAAAATAGTTTGATATACAATGGTTTAATAAAACGATTTATATATTAAAAATGATTTATATAGGAAATAGTTTGGAAAATCAAAATAATTTTAATATTTAAAAGATAGGTTTAAACAGTTTGTATTAAAATAATTTATTTGAAAATAATTTCAAAGTCAAACTGATTCAATTCCAAATCTTCCAATTCAAGTCAATTTCAATTTACATTTCAATTTAAATCGATTCAATTTCGAATTCCATTTGAATTAAATTCGATTCCAATTTCAATTCAAATCAATTTCAATTCCAAATTAATTTCAGTTTCAATTCCAAATTTATTTCTGTTCAATTCCAAATCGATTTCAATTTCAACCATTCGATTCAATGGTTAAATTTCAACTCAATTCTCAATTTTAAACCATTTCAATTTATATCAATTTCGAGCTCGATTTTCAAAATATCGACTTAAATCATTTAAATCAAATTTAACTTCGATGTTCAATTCAATGTTCAAATCTTTTTAAATAATTCAGTTTCGAGCCAAAGTTTGAAATGTCGATTTAAATCTCTTTTTCTAATACAAATTTCAAAGTTCGAATAAAGTTCAACCTTCAAACAAATTTTGATTTCCATAATTCAATTATAACTTCAACTACAAATTGAATTCTTTAAACGATTTCTTTTACAATAAATTCAATATTTCAGACTCGAGTTCGAAAATATTCAATTCCCATATGTCGATTCAATTTTATTTCATTTGAATAAATTCAATCCAAGAATTTAAAACCATTTAGTTTTACCAATCCGGTGTTCGTATATAATTTTCTATCATATGGCCAAGTGATTAGTTATTCCACTTTAATTTCAAAAATTGATATATATCATTTCAATCCAAAACAAATGTCATAGGTATATATCATTTCAATCTATTTCTTAATTTATTCGAAATAATTCAATTTATAGTTTTATATACTGTAAATAATATATAGGATGGTAACAGAATATATCAAAATAAATAAATATCCAAATCATCCAAAATATCAATTAAAAGCATCCATCACAATCAACATCCAAATCAGTCAAAATATCATAACAATTTACTAGTTATCAATAATCAGGAATTTAACTAGCAATTTAATTCTCATTTCAAATTTGAACTATCAATTCAAATTCCTATCATTTTAATTCATATCAATTTAGATGTCAGTTAAATTTACCAAACAATAGTCAATAAATTTAAATCACTTCACGATATAAATTTAACTAACATAAAAATTATTTTAGTACTTCATGAGCGTATAAAACACTCACCTTTATTTAAAATTAAAATTTTTCCAACTTCAAATAAATTACAAACAACTCCATGACGTAGCCTTCGTCGATACGAATCCACTGCAACTCGTTTCGTCTGAAACGGACCTCGTACGAAAAAGTTACGATTAAATTAGCGTTAACGATATAATTAAAACTAAGTTAACTAAAAATAATTATAAAAACAAAACAAAACCCTTACCCTCTCTTTCTTACCAAGCACACCTATACCCATCACGCACACGACCAACCTCAACAACGCACGCCACCGGAACCACCGAGCTTCGATCCAATGACATGGCATAACGCGCCCCAGTCCCTCCCCCTCTGCCAGCAGGCCCAAGGCCTCCGCCGATCGTCCCCGAGAGACCAAAACACGAGCGCCTTTCCAACGTAGATCCAGGTGATTCTGAGACGTAATAGCATGATCCAACCATTCAACATGTAAATTTCACTGAGATCTACGACTTTGCTTTTGGAAGTTTTTGATTTTGATGAATGGATGAAGAGAAACCGAAGGAGGAAGGTGGCGAATTTTCAGCCATTAAAATGTTATAAAAGACACGGCCGTGATTTTCTTATGCTAGGGTTTGACTAAATGAACGTGGCCTTATATAAGTTCCGACCCAATTGACCTGTGAAATTACTGAACTCCAAATGAAGCGTGCCGCCTGGCGTTCTATTTGTTTTATCCCTATTCTGAACACAATGGAACTAGTCTCGAGGCCTAATTCGATCGTATGCAGAAGATAGATTTTCAAAATCAATTTATTTTAATTAAATTACTTTAATTAATTTCTATGCGTTTCAAGCTCGCATGGCCAAATGATAAGTCCGACAGCTACGAAACTTGAAATCCTACAATAATTCACCGTTATGGATCCAATGAAACTAGTTTTGTCAAAATCCGAGACAGTGGCCAAAATGGCTATGTTTACTCGTTAAATAAAATATAAAATTTCCAATTTTTATTTATTACTTTTAAATCCAATTTAAATTTTAACAATCTTCGTTCATATTTAAATAAAATTTAAATCAACTTTTGAAATCATTTTCATTTATGTTTAATTCAGGATTCAATTATTTAAATAATTCCAATATTAAATTTAAACAATTTAATTATCCAATAAATTACATTAATAATTATTCAATAAATTACATTAATAACCATTAATTTCAACTGAATTTTAGTTATCAACAAATATTTTATTTCTAGCTAAATAATTCAATATTTATTATTCAATTTAGTTATTAATTACAAACGCGTTCGATATATAAATTTCATTTCAATACTAGTTATTGCCTGAATCTTCGAAATTGTTATTTCAAAAGTTTATTCAAGTTCATATTAAATAAATTACATAAATAAAACATTAAATTTTACTTTTAACCAATTTTATTCAATAATTAGATTAAATTCAATAATTTAAAATAGTCGAAAATACGGGTCGTTACATTCTCCCCCACTCAAAACTTTTCATCCTTGAAAAGGGGTTAAATATGGAATTTAACATACAATATATTTTATCCAAAATAATCAACTTATAAACTTGAAAATCTTATTAGAAAACCTTTACTACGCTCTCGCTACGCCACTCCAATATCAATTTACGGAAATTACAACTTATATATAAAACCAAGTTATAAAATTTTAAAATCTCAAATTTTTTTCTGACACCCGGTTTTATGGAAAATTTCGGCAGAGACTCCTCTGCGCGGCTCGATCAATTTTTTTTACAATATATAACACAAATATACCAAATATATATCAAACATACATCTCATCTCAATGATGAGGCATCCCGTAGGGAAAAATATAAAAGTGCGGTATGTAATCAGAGATATGTGCCTTATTATTATTAATACGAGCAAGTTTGCTCATATTAAGCAAGCAAAAGCAAAAAAAATCCACGTATATGTCCAAATGGTCTTTGTATCTACCTATCTCAACTCAATTTAGAATATTAGTCACTTATAATAAGATATAGAACATGTATGAGTTAAATAGAACCACATAGCATGATTTTGAATCCAAATCATAAACACATGCTGACATGCACAAATACACAACATACAACAATCATATGCAATCAAAATAGTTAAAACAATGATTTACAATAAAAGAAACCATCCAACAATTAATATTCATCCAATTAATTTATATTTATATGAATTTACATTATTCAATGTCAATATTTAATTTATACACTTCATTTCTTTCAACATTCAATTTTTTTAACATTTAATTGGCTCATTTCAACTTATTTGTATTCAACCAACTTACATTCAATTTGATTCACATTCAATTGATTTTCATTCAGTTTATTTACTTTCAATTGATTGACATGCACTTATCAACATTAATGTATTCACATTCTATTAATTTACATTCATTTATAGTTACCTTCATTTTTCACTTCCATTGGTTCATTTTAGTAATTCAAATTCATATTAATAATCTTACTTAAGTAAATTTTATTTTATCACTCAAATTCATATTAAAATTTTCTTTTTATCATAATCAATTTTATTCAACTTTTCTTAAGTTAACTTCCATTTTATAATTTATTTCACTGACTTATTTCATATATTCATTTCTTAAGTTTATAATCATTTTATACAGATATTTCTTATTTTACACAATATTATTCAAATTATAATTATCTCAGAAGCTATAATTAAATCTTAAGACATCCTTTGCCAATTTATTTTTCTCTTCTTCAAACAATTTACAAAGATGTTTGTACCAAAATTGGGCACAACACTCTTCGGAAGTATTTGAAGAGATAAAATGAAGAAGTTAAATGGAAAAAGAGGATTATCTAACCAACACTTCAAAAACAAACAAGAAAGTACGTAGAAACACAGGGATTTAAAGTGGTTCGGCGTGTTGCCTACGTCCACTATGAAATGATTGACTTTTATTAACTTTTCTCTACTGGTTACAACGGATTACAACGGTAAATCTCAACTACAACAGTGAAATTTGAATACAATGGTGAATTCGGCAGAGTCTTGACGTCAAAGAGCCAAAAGATCCCTTTCCTATAGGCTTTGGGCTGCTATTTATAGGCGTAGGCTGCAAATATCTCGCTCAGATCTCGGGAGACTTCTTCTGGCACGTGGGCGGGCCCATGCGATCGATCCCATATGATTTGCACTCGGTCCATGATCGATACGATTGAATTTCATATCGATCAATATTTGACCCAATCGAGTCGAAATTTAGCGTGAACACTCTTTAGATTGTACGCAAGCTCCTGTGAAAATTTGCTAGCATTTGGACTTGTAGATTGTGAGTTATGATCGATGCAAACTTGGGTTTTACGTAGGCTATCTTGTTCGAATCAATACCTTCGTATCGATCAGTTCGAATCGCTTTTGAGCACGTGCCTGCAAGTTGACGTGGTGCTAACTCCTCAGATCGATCCACTTTTCATGCCATGTTGACTGCTTCCTTTTTCGTATCCAATATCGATGCCTTGTTCGTATCGATCGATTTCGGTCTTGTTCGTATCGATCAACTTCGGCCTTATTCGTATCGATCGACTTCAGCCTCGTTCGTATCGATGTTAGCTATTCTGTTGGTATTGATCGTATTTGGTTCTGTTCGTATCGATTAATTGCTCTATTATATTCGTACAAAATCGAGTGCTTGGTTCTGTTCGTATCGATGGGAAATGGCTATTTCGTATCGATCTGTGGTGGATCGATACGGAATATACATGATGTTTCATCGATACGAACTAAGCTTTCGTATCGCGGTCGATGGATACGAAATAGGCAATAGCCGATTGATTGGAAGTGAGCTCCTGATGGATACAAAGAAGGCTATCTTTGATGGATATGAACGAAACAGCTGCCGATCGATACGAAGCGGAGTCGTTTGCTGATGGAGTCGAATAGATCGATATGAATAAAGTCTCTTCCTCTGATGAATATGAAGTAGTGTATTTCGATGGATACGAATAGACACCCGCCGATGGATTCGAACATGCCGAACCTTTGATGGATACGAACAGATGGTTGCATAGTGATGGACGTGGTTGCGTTGACTTCCTTGATTTGTATCGATCATATCTTGAGTGTACGAACTCGGATTGACTTGAAATTTGGGACGTTGGTTTTCATAGCTTTGGTTGTCATGTCTTGTCAATTGTAGCTCGATCCGGGCTCGAACAAAATTCATCGATATCCATAGTGAGTCTACGGATAACCGATCCTCGGGATGGACTGTCTTCGGTTTCCAGTTAAGTTCCTCGTATCATGGCCTTGCCAAAAGGCGGGATAACAAAAGATATGATTTAATTTATCATATAAGAGCACATATTTGCTCATGTTATAAATATATTTTATTTGTGTTGATTGGTCTGTTGAGTTATTTATGAATTCTGTTCGACGCGCCCGATCAACGTACCGATAGGGTTTCTAAACACTTGAACAAGGCAAACCGACATGTATTGTTTTAAATTGGTAGATGAAATAATTTCACCTAGGATTGTATTTTATATATAAAGGAATAATTTTCAGAAATTGATATAGTTATTTATGAAGTATTTGTTTGTTAGGAAATGATAATATTTAATTATTATCATTTATTGTTTGATTAGTAATGCTCATAGTATAGAGCATTGACTATTGTTTGTGATTGATTATTTATGTTGGAGCAGTTTATGAGCATTTATTGTTATGTTTAGATTAAATATGAATGCCTTATGAATTAAGTTTCACAATTTGACTATAAGGTGTTCGGTAGTAATGTTTATTTTGATACAAGAAGGAATGATTTTATAAAGATGATTTTATGAATTTGGTTTATAAAATGTGTTTGGTAAATAAGTGGATTTTCGAGAATTTAAATTCTGGTGTCTTTTGAAATAGATTTCAAACAAGTTTTAGAAAAGTAATTACTTGGGAGTATTTATAAATATAAATGTTTTCAAAGAAAATTTTAAGTAAGATATATTTTCTTTGGATGGTTAGGGGAATGGGTTTCGATTTGTTTTGTGATGATATGAATAATCTTCTGAGTAACGATCCGATGGTTGCTAAGGCGAACATTATAGTGTACTTAGTAGATTATTTCCTTTGTCATTATATGATGAAACGAGTTCGAATCCAAACGAACCCAAAGTAAGTTGGTAATAGATATTTTTGTTAAAATTGCTTTATCTAGAGATATATATGGTATTGTTTCAAAATGGTATTCGAGAAAAAAAAGAATTATTTTATTTTAGCTAGTTCGAGTTGCTCGAAAATGACTAAAAATATGCAGGATATGTGTTCGGATGGTAAATACCTCTCTTAAGTATTACCCTTCTTGGTAAGGGATTGTGTGATACTATTTGGTAAGACCTAGTTCTTTGGTATCATTTTAGGGTTACTTGATCTATATGTATATTTTCAATGGATTAAAGTATATAGTTATTTCAAAGATTTTGAAATAAAACTAGGTATTTAGTTCTTGAATTTCCTTTGAGGAGATTTAATATAGAATAGAAGGTTATTTTATAAATAAGTTTACATAACTCTTAAATAGAGGTGAAATAATTTAATACAAGTTTTAATGGTTAAATTTAATAAAAATGTTTAATAAAACAGTTTATTAGAACCGTGTATTTTGTTTTAACATCTAAGTTGTGATGACTATTTGATGTTATTGGCCGACTAATAAAACGTCTTCATCTTAGAAATGTCTAAAAAAAGTTGATTCTAGGACTGAATTTGGATACCAGCATCCTACTCTTCTTAGCCACTTATCAGACCGAATGGGTAAAGAGGTTGAAGCGGTCGACTCGGTTTTAAGTCCAAGATTTATCTCAGGCCTACATCTGAATTTCAAAAGGATAAGATAAAATCAGACAATTGTATATACTCTTAGGATGTAGTGGAATATAATACAAGTTTAGAACTTAAGTTAAGTTTTATGAAATATTTTCATAAATAATTTAAAAGTGAAAAGAAATTGGTATAAGTAAGAACCGATAAGAATAAGTACGTAAGTTGTACGTAGATCATTTCTTCGCAAGGTTCTTGATCCAAGATTCAGGTACATGACTTTGAGGTGATTCCCACCGATCCAGATAAGGGTTTAGCAGATGAATCTTGACGGCGAACACTTGGTAAGGGTTCTTGATATGTTACTGATGTTTTCTATCATAGTATATGGCTATGTAAGGAGAATAGAGGTTTCTAATCAAGGATTCTGATTGAAGTTTGCACTTGAGAAGTTGAGTGAACGCTACTAATTTGGAAAAGAAGTTTATGTATTCATGTAAGTGATCGAATTAGATGTTGCGTACAAATGATCTATATTCATCATACGGGCTTATGGAAAATGTTGAGTATTAATGTGGGCTTATTTCTTTCTTGGTTTAATAGTGATGAAATTTTGGGGATGAAATTCTTTTAAGGGAAAGAGAATGTAATGATCCGTAATTTTTAACGTTTCGAATGAGAATATTTAATTTATTTAAATATTCAAATTTAATACGAATAAAGTAAATAATAAGAAAATCAATTTTTTAATAAAACGATTTGATTTTTATTGACATTTTTTAAATGAATTTATAGGATTATTCCATAATTTTTAATTTGCAATATATTTAAATTTCCGTTTGACGTGTTTTGCGGGAAACATTGGTATTTTTGAAACCACATAGAATAAGTTAACATGTGTATTCTTGTATTATTTTGTGATCATGTCATGTTGTTGGGTACGATAGTATCTTTATTTTTGTCGTTCGCGGTCCGTACACGAATATTGTGTGGCGAAGTACTAAAAATCGAAGCATGCCCCCTTTTCATTTCTAAACTAAGACAACTTTATTTTTCTCGTGCTTATTGCCAAGCAAAGTGGATCTAGGGTTTTGTGTAATGTTATCATTTGGTTTTCTTGTCCATATCAACTCAATACATACACATCACCAAACTCATTTTTCTCCTTCTTCTTTTTCTTTCTTTTTTCTGTTAATGGAAGAAAACACTCCTTTCCACTTCAAAAATCTCTATCTCCAAATCTAACAACATTTTGATAAAATTTCCAACTGCAAAGTAGTTCGATATCATCCCTATTATTTTTTAAAATTAGTCGCTCCTCGTTTCATCGAGTGTGGTGGTGGGAACTGATCGATAATAGTGATGGTGGAATATTGGCGGGTTTTCGAGGAACGCGATTTGGAGATCGAGGTACTTAGTCATGTTCATCTCTGCAATAGATGATATTTAGAGCTAGTCATTCGATTTTAGGAGATTGGGTTAGCCATGGTGGTGCGGTGATCATTTTTCGATCATCTCATGATTGCCGACGTTGTAGTCGGCTATGGGGAGATGGGTGGCACTGAAGCGAAGCTTGGGTCGAGACAAAGTCGTGGTTAAAGGATGGGGCGGTCTGGTGGACCACAGTGCAGTGGTAAGCTCGAGTAGGGTTTAGGGGATGTTGTTTTTGGGTTCGCAAATTGCTTCGCCAGCGGTGATGGGCATCGTTGAGTTGGCGGTGGAGGCGCCTGGAGGTGAGGCGGTGTGTTGGCGTTTAGATAGCTACGGCGGCGTGGGCCAAGTGCGACTAAGGCGATGGTGGTTATGAGTTGATCAAGGCGGTTTCTCTTCGTCTCAGGTGCATTTTTTTGAATTTGGGAAGAATGTCACTATAGCAAGTGGGCTCGGGCCTATTTGGATGTTGGTGAGAAACTTATTAAATTACCTGTTTTATTTATATAAATTAAGTATGTTCCTTTAAAAATCCATATCTCATTCATTTTGAATCTGTTTAACCCGCAAAATTTTGCATTAGACTCGTATTGACAAGTTTAACATTATGGTACAGATAGTGGATAGTCTAACGACCTACTTTCCCGTACAGTTTAAGCTGACAAGAAACCATATATGTCCAACCCAAATTGAACGGAAAGGCGAATAGTTAGGGAAAAGAAAGAAGAGAGAAGACAAGAAGAAAAGTAACAACACAGAATCTCACAGCGAAACGAATGATCTATAATATATATAACAAATCTTTAAATAGAATAAAGTTGTAATATATGTATATACAGACATCAACCAGAGAATACAAACCTATTTCAGCCCGGACAAGTATAACAACCTGTCCTCACAATTGATGATAATACAACAATGAATCCAACAGAAAAATAACCATTTACGTGAATATGTCTCTGGGCCTCCAGCTCGTCTTTTGAAGCTCCAAATATCCAACTGAACCTGGAAGATATGCTTAGTCTGACCCAAGCATTATAGGAAAACAACGCTCAGGTCAGTCTGGTAAAACCAGCATGAGAAACTCAAATCACAAAGAATTATATTTATTTTAGCTTTTCAAAATCCTTTAAAATCAAAGGTATCTCGTAAAACCACGCTGCACATAAACATGGATGAGTTTTTACCTTACGTCAACCAAAACCTTCTTATAGAAAATTCAGTGATATTATAATAATGTCTAAAGGTGAAAATAATAATAATCAAGTAGTTGTGATGCTCGTGGGTGTACATCACAACAATACAAGATATATAATCGAAAACTGAAAAGGCATGTTCGCTAATTGTGTAGGATTTCCATGGCGGTGCCCTCAGTACTTCGAGAATGGTCCTCCTGCACAAGGATCAGAGATATCCTTCTGAAGCAGCATACATCCCTAGTGATGTACCATATGAAAAACATAACTGGTCTCGCTAAGACCTAGTGCATCGCCGCATGCATGCATAACAATTGTAAGTAATGTCTAAATGGAGCCGACTATACCCTATGGGTTTTCCAACCCTACTGGCCATGCCTCCTATCTCTGGTTTTAGTCATTTCCGCTGATGAGACTATGTCCGGCATTCCAGCTCACGCACCGCCATCAAAACAAATCATGGAATCCTATATGGATGCCAATACCCTAACGGGTCTCGGAATCACACATAGATTCCTATATCTCAATTAGATCTTGGAATCACACACGGAGTCCCATACCCTAACGGGTCTCGGAATCACACATGGATCCCAACATCTCAATATATCATGAATCACCTCCATAGAACCGTATATGGTTTTTGGAGTGGTTACGGCTTCGAGTCATCTCTTACGAGTACACTCTTTCGCTTCCTGGGTGCTCCACGAACCAAACTCCGATTTCTGGAATGCTCAATACTGGTTCTTTAGGAAATAATCAAACAATACATAAGAGCGGAGATCACCCCTTAACCATTTAAGTGGACGGATCTCCTTATCATTTGCCCTGGAAGAACAAAACGAGTTTATACATACAGTATAGCCCCACCGATGGTAACTGTACCATATAATCGCCGTGTTTCTCCTAGATATTTCCAGAGTTAAAATCCTTCGGTGTTAAGTAGGGAATATTTCCGTACCACCAAAATTGAGAAGGATTGCATATTTAGACCAAGATTTGATGGTCGGTTACTTAACTATCAACAAGCACACATTCAAACAAAGATTTATTCCATAGGGGAAAACCAACATTGGTTAAGCACATAAGCCTCCTTTAATAATTCTTTCATTCATTAAAATCACTTTGTAAATTACTTGTATAAAAATACCTTTACAAAGCTATATCCGCAAATCCCT
This sequence comes from Allium fistulosum, assembly GCA_030737815.1. Classification (NCBI taxonomy): domain Eukaryota; kingdom Viridiplantae; phylum Streptophyta; class Magnoliopsida; order Asparagales; family Amaryllidaceae; genus Allium; species Allium fistulosum. The sequence continues at coordinate 820,652,535 of CM060908.1, read as the reverse complement.
ATATTTTCAATACTGAGAAAATATCCATATACTTATCTCAACGGTATAAGTATATCCACAAAATTGAGAAAGATTTCCTTTTTATTCGATTCAAAAATCATTTATAAAACTCCTTATAATTCTTTAAAACTATTTATAAAGCATTTTATAATCTCTAAGAATCATTTATAATCCCTTTTATAAATTTCAATCACTTATAAATCCTCTTTGTACATTTCTAAAACTCATTTAAAAATCCTTTATAAATCTCTACAACCATATATAAAACTTCTTTTATAAATCTATAAACTCATTTCTTAAGTCCGTTTATAAATATATAACCATTTATAAAACTCTTTTACCTTGTAACTAATCTTCCCTTACATCTCCAAATCATTTTACAAACTTCTCTCATACAATCCAAGTCCGTTTATAAACCTCTATTTATGTGTCACGAACACATTTATAACCAAATAAAGATCATTTGCTTCTAAACAGTATTATATAAAAATAATTATTAAACTTAAACATTATAAATAAATAAATAATAATTACAAATCTTAAAACATCTTAAAATAGTAATTAATCATTTCAAAAACAATAATAATTAATCTTTACCCGTATTATAAAGAGTAATAATTTATTTTCAAAACCTTATTAATAAATCCTTATTATTAATTTCAGACCATAATTATTCTTAAATAATTACTCTTTCAGGATATTAACATTTTAATAAATACTTTAAAACAATATTAACAATAAGAAAATAACTTTTAAAATAATATTCATATAATTAAATAACTTTAAAACAATATTTATAATTAAATACTTTAAAATAATATTAGAAATAAATAGATAATCTTTTAAACAAAAAATTTCCGAAACCTAATTTCGGATTTAAAAATCATTTCCTGTCTCAAAAACCAGTTCCAACTCAAATGGCAGTTTATAGTATTTTTAAAATACTAATTTGAGGCCAATGGCCACCCAACACTTAACCAATGTCAATATTGGTTTTTCTATCACTACAGGGTTTTCGGTTTTTAACATATAACGATGTCATAACTCATTTTTCTCAACAAATTAGGTTTATTATCTAAGTCATTATCCAGGTATTTACATAACGTCACATATGTAAATTCAACTCATAATTAACAATTGATTATGAATACAACACTTATCCAATGCTAACAAATTAGAATGTAATTAAGTGTTCCCACTGGTGCAACAGTACAACGAGTTTTATTCCTACTAAATAAATGTATAAATTTAATATATCCAGTTAATAATAGCAGAACGATGATTTATTCTGCTAAAATGTGTCTAATTAATTTAATTAACGGAACGGTGTTTTATTGCGCTAAATAAATGTCCAATTACCATATTCAGTCCAATTTAACTCAATAATATTTTATTTGGCCAAATAAACCTTAATATTTAAGGTATATAAATTTAAAAGACACTATAAATAAATATAACATAATTTAAATCTTGCCCGTTTTAACATGTCATGTATTTATACTTGTCCAAAGCTTTCAATAAGTTACACTACAATGTTGTACACGTCAATACGGTCCCAATGTAAAAATCCGTGTGTCAATCAGATTCAGTATGAGTGAGATGTGAATTTTCCAAGTTTCAACTTTTAAATTATGAAATATATTAGGAAATTTAAAAGTTCCTCACAACGATTCAAATGGGCTGAAGCCCATAATCACCTTACCCAACCGCTTTTACACCCCCCTTCTTCCCCAATCTCCATGCTCCCGGTAACCCAAAATCATGCACGTGGCAACCACACCACCATCCTCCGATAAAAGACCACCGTCGCGTCCAACACCTCGCTCTCGACCCTATGGCACCACCCACCTCACGAACGAAGCCCCAAAATCGAATTCTGCCATTAAATGCCGCGACCAGGTCGCATAAAGTCGTGACGTCCACAAGCTTCGGTCTTCACCAAATTTAGCCCACCGAAGCACCTCACTACCCCGGACCCCAAACCAAACTCCAAATCATCAATCGTTGCTTGAATCTGGAGTTTTTCCAAACCTTAGCGTACGAGCAATGTAAGTTGTCGACACGTAATCGTGCCGAAACTTTACCAAAAATAGTATGTCTTCGTACGATCCCAACGGCACATACGGCGTCGATCGATTCGACTAGGATTGAGAGGATTTAATTTTTGAAGTTTTGAACATTAACTTCCTGCTTACTGTTAAATCGAAAAATCTCTCTCGATTCATTATGAAATATCGATCTGTTAATTTCTAAAAATACTAGATTGGTAGACGGACAACTTTAATGTTGGAGGTCGGGACTAAAACTTGATAGTTTGGGCTGTATTGAATTTTGAAGAGAAGAAAGGAGAGTATGTTTCCATGTTTTTGAAGGCTATTGTAAATAAAAATGGAGAGAAGAAAAGTGAAGCTCCCTAGTCGTGCACTTATATTTACAATGAGCTGAAGATTTTCAAAACAAGATCCCATATTTTATGGCACCAAACATGGCAAGGATCAAGGCAAGCAAGATCGGGTAAGGGGAAAAGCAAGGGTAAAAGTAGGTAGAGTATGGGACAGGTGGAGGAATGATCTTATGCACATGAATTGTGTATATGTATGGGTTGATTTTATTTTATTTTATTCGGGAGTCCGCTACACACTAACGTGTCCGCATACGGGTCGTGAACGACCAAAAACAGAATACGGTTCAACACTGTAGCACGATCTCAAAACAATGATGAAACACACCGGTTATTAAAGCTTGTTAAATTTTGAAAGCCCTAACGTTCGACTTAAAATACGTCAACCGACAAATTTAAGTATTTTTCAAATAAAAATTATAGAAAAAATCTATAAATTAAAATAAAAGTTCTTCATTTGAAATCAAGTCGTTTTATTTCTAAATTGATTTATTTTTGTACTTTAAAATCAAAAATCGAATATTTAAAATTAATTAAATATTCTAAAAGTCAAACGATAAAATTCTGGGTCGTTACAGTCTTCCCCCTTAAAAAGAATTTCATCCCCAAAATTTCATCCTAGGATACCCAAGCCTATTCATAAGCCCGCATGATATTCATAGATCATTTATATACAAAATCTGATTCGATCACTACTCAAATGCATAACTCCACTTTCAAACCAGTATCGCTCACCCGAATTTTAGTGCGGACGTTGATCAGGCTCCTTAGTTATGAACCTCTGTTCTCCTTACATGGTCGTAGACTATGATAGAAAACCTTAGTTCCATGTCAAGAACCCTCGTCAAGTGCTTGTCATGAAAATTCGAGTAATAGGTCCTTATTTGGAACGGTGTAAAACACTTCAAAGCCTTGTACTCGAATATATATCAAAACTATATGGAAAAAGAAATGATCTACGTCCATTCTACGTACTTATTTAATTGGTTATCCCTAATACCAATTACATTTCCATATTTATGAAAACATTTTATAAACCATAATTTAAGTTGTAAAACTTATAAAATTCCCCATCATACCCAAAGGGTGTACCCAACTCTAATTCAAACTTTTACTTTGAACTAGCTTAAGAATTTTAAACATCCGGGTTTTTAATCAGAACACCTTTTTGAAATGATACCATATATTTAAATCCATAGAATATATATATATATATAGCTCGAGTAACCCCAAAATTATATCAAGGAACCGGGTGTTACCAAACAGTATCATACATTTCCTTACTAGAAAGATAATACTCAAGAGAAGCGTTTACTATCAAACGCATCCTTTACTCATTCTTAGTTATTTTCGAGCCACTTGAACTAGTTAACTTAAAAAAATCAATTTTCAAAATCCTATTTTTGAAACTATACCAAATATATTTCCAAATAAATAGTTTCCATCAAACTACCAGTTTCCAACTTACTTCGGACCCGTCCAGATTCGAACCCGTCCTAGCCGTACAATGACAAAGAGAATAATTTACTAAGTGCGTAATGTTAGGAACTGAGATGTTGGTTTTGATGACAACAACTTTTTTAACTTATCTTATTATAAAATATATACTAACACTATTATCTAGATAGATATGTATATGCAGGATATATATATATATATATATGCAGGTATTGATTACTGAAGACTGATCAGTATAAAGACTCAAGACTCAAGATTGAAGACTCTAGAGTATCAAGATCAAGATTTCAAGATATGTGTCTAGTTTTTCTTAAAACTTCATAATAGCATGGAAATCTTCATTCCGAATTTCATTTGGGATGGAACCCATTTCTACCTTCTTAGTGGCTTACAAACCTACGACAAGTGGCTTACAAACCCACGAACATCCTGGTTTTGTACAAGTTCTCGAGTCCTGATGTGATGAGATATTCTGCAGGAAGAAGCTTGCAAAACTACTTCAAAATAGTTTTTAAAACTGCTTTTCAAAATATTTTATCCTTCAAATTATCTTTTCAAATGATTTTCAAATAGATGTTTTAGCCTTAAAATATTCTTTGTTTTTGTGTTTTAAAACATAGTAAAATTAGTTTATTTTACTCCAAAGTCATTTCATTTTGTTTTCATTTCAATACCATTTTCAAAACAAATCTTATATTATTTCTAACATAGGGATGTCGACATCATGGGATACCCCATGTCGACATGGTGGCCGTTAAATTCAAAAGTTTCAATTTTCAAAAGAAGTGTCTATTCGTTTAAATCTCTTCACGAATGGTTATGACCGTTGGTGCTCTATAAATAGTCTTCACAAACGAATTTTTTAACTAACTATTTTCATATTTTCTTCACTCCTTCTTCTCCACAAATCCATATTCTAAAATATTCATATTTTTAAGTTCGTGCCGAAATTCTGCCGAATTCTCAAGTGAATCAAATTAGAATCTCATTCTTGTTTGATTCTCTGCCCTCTCTCGAAGATCAAAGTGCTATTCAGAGTTATAGGATCAATTTGTAATCAAAAGTTTATCGAGTCTCTCTATAAGGTGTGGTTGTGCCTGAAAATCAATTGGGTAATCTTGTGGCCCGTAAATCAAGAGAGTTTGCCCCAGACTCGTGAGACAGGAGGGTACCTCAAGGCCTTTAGAAACCGAGGATTGTAATCTCGACTTTGGTATAATAAAAATCTGTATGAGGTGTTCTGCCTTGGTACAGGACTGGATGTAGGGTAACTCCGAACCAGTATAAAATCCGGTGTGTTCTTTCCTTTTACTGTTTTTTATTTACTTTCTGCATCTGTGTTTGATTCTGTGATTGTTCTGTGATTAAGTTCTGCATTTATTTGTGTCATGATTTTAATTTAGTTCATATAAGTCTTAGAATCCATTAAACACTATTCACCCCCCCTCCAGTGTTAAATTAGCCTTAAGATCCTTAATCCGCACTTCCTTTCAATTGGTATCAGAGCATAGTTTTCATAATCTGAAACTTGAAAATTGTTTTAATGGCTACCAACACTGGTAATGTCAACTCTGGCAGTAGTTCTATTAACACTAACACTAGTTCATTAGTAGAAGGTCAGTCTACTGTCAGACCACCATTTTTCAATGGCAGTAATTATGCATATTGGGCTTGTAGAATGAAAATTTATTTACAATCAGTAGGATTAGACACTTGGAATATCACACAAACTGAGTATGTTGAACCAACTACCAATTTTGCCCAGTGGACTACTGAGCAAAAGAAGTCGGGCATCATAAGAAAGATTGTCGTATCCAGATAAACAGTTGTTTCCTCCAAACAATGATTCATCAAGAAAAAGAAAGAAAGCATACACAACAACTCTTGATGACTCAGACTCATCATCCAGTGACGATGAAAAGAAAATGGATAATTCAAATCTGTGTTTCACTGCTATTCATGAATCAGACGACGATGGGAGTATGGATCTAAAAATAGGTACGCATTTACATTATTTTTAATTTTCTTTTTTGAATGGATGCTTGTTTGTTTGCTTGATTTTTTTTAATTTCTTTGAATTTTAAATTCAAATTTATCCCTTGAAATTTGAATTTTAAATTCAAAAATAATATTATTTTAATAATATTTTAAATATTAAATTATTAATATTTAAGTATTATTATATTTAATGTTATCACAGAAATTATAAGTAGAATATAGGAAATAATATATACATTTATTAGAAATTAGGAATAGTCACTTGTCCTTTGATTTAATAGGTACATGTCGACATACCGGAATACCCCATGTCGACATGCCCCTCAGAATTTGATTTCAAAATTTGAATTCAAACTTTTGAATTTCCCTCCACCTTTTCACCAACTTCAATGCTCTGGAAAGATGCCTCTTGACCAGAGAACATGTCTATAGAATCTTTATTTATCTCACTTTCTTTATCATCACTTTTCACTTTCATTTCAAATTTCAAACTTATCTTCAACTCCTCTCAAACTTCTTCAATGGCCTCTTCAAGCACTCCTAACACCATTAGACTTCCAAAATCTATCAAAAACTTTCTCTTTAATGACCCGGAAGCTATCAAAGCTTACATCAACTATGTAAACTTTGGTAAAATTCATACGGGGAAATTTGCTATTTTTGAAGATTTTCCTTCTTATGAAATTGAAAATCTTTTTCAACAATGTTCTATTCTTAGTGTAGTAGATAACAAACAAAATGATTTTGTATGTTATCCAAACCTTGTTAAGATGTTTTATGCGAATTTAAATCGTGGTTTTTATGATGGGCAAGATGGACAAATTTGGAGTAGTGTTAAAGGAACACAAATAGTTTTGGATTGTGAAATTTTAGGAAATATTTTGGGATGCAAGTATACCGGAATGAATCTCTCGGAATTTCAAATAAATGAAAATGATCGAGAGACATTTCATCACATCTTTGAAGGGGATGACAATTTTGAATTCAAAAATCGTTATTTTTGTCCAAAAGCAAGAATTATTAACCTTCTTATCCAACACACCCTTATACCAAGATCGAGAAACTACAACAACCCAACTTTGAAAGTTTGCAAAGCTCCTTTTGCAATTTTTGGAAATTATGATATCAATTGTGCTCAAGTTATTTTGGATGAGCTAAGGCCCAAGAATTTTACTATGGGTGAAAACACATTATATCATGGAATTTATCTCACTCGGATTTTTAATTACTTTGGAGTTGATTTCAAATGGGAAGAATTTATAACTAGAAAAGTGTTCAACCATGGAAAAATTTCCCTTATGCAAATTCCATTAGTGTTTCAACCATATGAAACACTTACGAAAAAGGAAGAAAGGCTTGCTCATAAAGAGATGGAAGAAATGGAGGAAGAAGAAGAAGAAGAGGAAGAGGAAGGAATGGAAATTGAAGAGGAAGAAGAGGAAGATCAAGAAACTTCCTTAGAAAGTATTGAATATCCCACTAATCTCGCTAATCCATCCAATAAGACCATTCTCAATAATCAAAGAATTATAGTGGAAAATCAGAAGACACTTAAAAGATCAATGAGTAAGAAAATGGATAAGATTTCCACTAAAATCGACAAGTTCTTCGGGAAAGTTAGTAGAAAGCTTGGACTATCATCTTCTTCATCTTCATCTAACTAGTTTTAGTTCATGTTATCTTAAGTTCTATCTTTATATTTTCTTTTTGTTAATATTATTATGTAATGTTAACTAGAATTATTAATGAAATCGTTCATTTCCTGTTATTCATGTTCACTTGTCTCTGTAATTGCTTGTTTTTATATTATATAAATTTTAGTTTAATAGATTTGTTAATAATATTCAAAACAAAGCAAAATGTCACTTTAGGCAGAGGCATGTCGACATACACCATCCCCCCATGTCGACATCCAACGGGCAGAAACTAGTTACACTTTCAAATTTTAATTTCATGTAACTAACTTATGTCAATTCATTTCAAACGACTTTCTATCCCTATTTATATCCGTTTCTTCCAGAATAAATTGTCAAACTTCATCTCTAATCACTCTCTTTCATAGTTCTTTCTATTTTTTGAATTATGGCTTCTCCGATTAAGAATCTAAGTGATAATCTTGAGGAAACTCTCACTTCCTTCAAGAATATTCTTACATTCATACTTCGTAATCAACGCCACTTAGAATTAAGTCAAATACAGATGATCAAGGAGCAAGAGAAACATTTCGATGCCCTTCGTTGGATGATCTTAGCCCTTGACAAGGACGATCTCGAAGGAATTCCACCAGTCACTCTCGATAAAGATAAAGAAGAATGGGATGCCATTAAAGCAGACCCTATCTTTGGAGAAGATGGATGGGTGGAAGTACCAAGAAATGTCTAGTTATTCTGTATGATATTTGTTTGATTTGATTGGTGTGTTTGAAACTTGATTGACTTAACTTATTTGGTATGGTTTGTATATATGTTTGAATAATTACTGTAAATATATGATTATATATGATTGGATGATTAGTGGTTTACTTCTGGATTATGATTACATTTCACATTTATGTTCACATTTCATACTTATGATCACACTTAGCATTTATTACACTTATATATGGATTACTCTAGTTTGTATTATGGTTGATCATCTTATATCAAGTTCAGGGAATTTATTAATAAGGAGCTTTTGTTGATGACAAAGGGGGAGAAGTTATAAAATAGTAGTTGGCTTGGAGTAAGGGGGAGTTATGATTGGAGTAAAGGGGATTCATGGAGCAAGGGGGAGTTATGATAAGAGTTATGGTATGGTAAGTATATTTTATAAATACATGTTGTCATCATCAAAAAGGGGGAGATTATTAGGAACTGAGATGTTGGTTTTGATGGCAACAACCTTTTTAACTTATCTTATTATAAAATATATACTAACACTATTATCTAGATAGATATGTAAATGCATGATATATATATATATGTATATATATGTAGGTATTGATTACTGAAGACTGATCAGTATAAAGACTCAAGACTCAAGATTGAAGACTCTAGAGTATCAAGATCAAGATTTCAAGATATGTGTCTAGTTTTTGTTAAAACTTCATAATAGCATGGAAATCTTCATTCCGAATTTCATTTGGGATGGAACCCATTTCTACCTTCTTAGTGGCTTACAAACCCACGACAAGTAGCTTACAAACCTACGACAAGTGGCTTACAAACCCACGAACATCCTGGTTTTGTACAAGTTCTTGAGTCCTGATGTGATGAGATATTCTGCAGGAAGAAGCTTACAAAACTACTTCAAAATGGTTTTTCAAAACTGCTTTTCAAAATATTTTAGCCTTCAAATTATCCTTTCAAATGATTTTCAAATAGATGTTTTAGCCTTAAAAATATTCTTTGTTTTTGTGTTTTAAAACATAGTAAAATTAGTTTATTTTACTCCAGAGTCATTTCATTTTGTTTTCATTTCAATACCATTTTCAAAACAAATTTTATATTATTTCTAACATAGGGATGTTGACATCATGGGATACCCCATGTCGACATGGTGGCCGTTGAATTCAAAAGTTTCAATTTTCAAAAGAAGTGTCTATTCCTTTAAATCTCTTCACGAATGGTTATGACTGTTGGTGCTCTATAAATAACCTTCACAAACAAATTTTTTAACTAACTTTTTTCATATTTTCTTCACTCCTTCTTCTCCACAAATCCATATTCTAAAATATTCATATTTTTAAGTTCGTGCCGAAATTCTGCCGAATTCTCAAGTGAATCAAATTAGAATCTCATTCTTGTTTGATTCTCTGCCCTCTCTCGAAGATCAAAGTGCTATTCAGAGTTATAGGATCAATTTGTAATCAAAAGTTTATCGAGTCTCTCTATAAGGTGTGGTTGTGCTTGGAAATCAATTGGGTAATCTTGTGGCCCGTAAATCAAGAGAGTTTGCCCCGGAGTCGTGAGACAGGAGGGTACCTCAAGGCACTGAGGATTGTAATCTTGACTTTGGTATAATAAAAATCTGTATGAGGTGTTCTGCCTTGGTACATGACTAGATGTAGGGTAACTCCGAACCAGTATAAAATCTGGTGTGTTCTTTCCTTTTACTGTTTTTTATTTACTTTCTGCATCTGTGTTTGATTCTGTGATTGTTCTGTGATTAAGTTCTGCATTTATTTGTGTCATGATTTTAATTTAGTTCATATAAGTCTTAGAATCCATTAAACACTATTCACCCCCCTCTAGTGTTAAATTAGCCTTAAGATCCTTAATCCGCACTTCCTTTCAATTGGTATCAGAGCATAGGTTTTCATAGTTTTCATAATCTGAAACTTGAAAATTGTTTTAATGGCTACCAACACTGGTAATGTCAACTATGGCACTAGTTCTATTAACACTAACACTAGTTGATTAGTAGAAGGCCAGTCTACTGTCAGACCACCATTTTTCAATGGCAGTAATTATGCATATTGGGCTTGTAGAATGAAAATTTATTTACAATCAGTAGGATTAGACACTTGGAATATCACACAAACTCAGTATGTTGAGCCAACTACCAATTTTGCCCAGTGGACTACTGAGCAAAAGAATGTTGCACAAAATAACTCAAAGGCCATGAATATATTATTTTGCTCACTAGATAGGAATGAGTTTAATAGAGTGTCTGTTTGTAAGTCTGCATTTTAAATCTGGAAAACTTTGCAAGTTACTCATGAAGGAACAAGCAAAGTTAAACAGACTAAAATTTCCATATTAACTAATCATCTTCAATTGTTTAAAATGCATGCAAATGAGTCCATTTCCGACAAGTATTGTCGATTTCAAGATATTGTCCATTCATTAATTGCACTGGGAAAAAGCTTTTCGGAGGAAGACCAAGTCGGAAAAATTCTAAATTCACTCACTCCAGAATGGGATCAAAAGACACTTGCAATCGAAGAAGCAAATGATATCAGTCTAATGAAAATAGAAGAATTAATTGGGAATCTGATGTCTTATGAAGTTCAACTGCAAGGAAGAAGAGAAAACAAGGTTACAGAAAAGAAGTCATTAGCATTCAATGCAACAACTGAAGATTCGAAACTAGACAGTGATGAGGAGATTGCTTTCATGACAAGAAACTTCCGGAGATTGCCTCATGTCTCTGGTTTTAGTCATTTCTGCTAATGAGGCTACGTTTGGTGTTCCAGCTCACGCACCACCATCAAAACAGTTCATCGAATCTCATATGGATTCCAATACCCCAATGGGTCTCGGAATCACACATAGATTCCCATATCTCAATTAGATCCTAGAATCACACCCGGATTCCCACACCTAACGGGTCTCAGAATCACACATGGATCCCAACATCTCAATATATCACAAATCTCCTCCATAGAACCATATATGGTTTTTGGAGTGGTTACAGGTTTGAGTCATCTCTTACGAGTACACTCTTCCGCTTCCTGGGTGCTCCACAAACCAAACGTCGATTTCTGGAATTCTCAATACCGGTTCTTTAGGAAATAATCAGACAATAAATAAGAGCGGGGATCACCCCCTAACCGTTTAAGTGGACAGTTCTCCTTATCAATTGTCCTAGAAGAACAAAATGAGTTTATACATACAATATGGCCCTACCGATGCTAACTGTACCATATAATCCCCGTGTTTCTCCTAGATATTTCCAGAGTTAAAATCCTTCGGTGTTAAGTAGGGAATATTTCCGTACCACCAAAATTGAGAAGGATTGCATATTTAGACCAAGATTTGATGGTCGGTTACTTAACTATCAACAAGCACACATTCAAACAAAGATTTATTCCATAGGGGAAAACCAACATTGGTTAAGCACATAAGCAACCACTAGCCTCCTTTAATAATCTTTCATTCATTAAAATCACTTTGTATATAAAAGTACCTTTACAAAGGTATATCCGCAAATCTCTATATTTTCAATACTTAGAAAATATCCATATACTTATCTCAACGGTATAAGTATATCCACAAAATTGAGAAAGATTTCCTTTTTATTCGATTCAAAAATCGTTTATAAAACTCCTTATAATTCTGTAAAACCATTTATAAAGCATTATATAATCTCTGAGAATTATTTATAATCCCTTTTATAAATTTCAATCACTTATAAATCCTCTTTGTACATTTCTAAAACTCATTTAAATATCCTTTATAAATCTCTAAAACCATTTATAAAACTTCTTTATAAATCTATAAACCCATTTCTTAAGTCTGTTTATAAATATCTAACCATTTATAAAACTCTTTCACCTTGTCAATATCTTCCTTTACGTCTCCAAATCATTTTATAAATTTCTCTCATATAATCCAAGTCCGTTTATAAAACTCTATTTATGAGTCTAGAACACATTTATAAACAAATAAAGATCATTTGCTTCTAAACAGTATTATATAAAAATAATTATTAAAATTAAACATTACGAATAAATAAATAATAATTATAAGTCTTAAAACATCTTAAAATAGTAATTAATCATTTCAAAAACAATAATAATCAATCTTTACCCTTATTATAAATAGTAATAATTTATTTCAATACCATATTAATAAATCCTTATTATTAATTTCAAACCATAATTATTCTTAAAGAATTACTTTTTCAAGAATTTAACATTCTAATAAATACTTTAAAACCATATTAACTATAAGAAAATAACTTTTAAAACAATACTAATATAATTAAATAACTTTAAAACAATATTAATATAACTAAATACTTTAAAACAATATTAAATATAAATAGATAGTCTTTTGAACAAAAAATTTCCAAAACCCCAATTTCGGATTTAAAAATATTTTCCTGTCTCAAAACCAGTTTCAACTAAAATGAAAATTTATAGTATTTTTAAAATAATAATTAAAGGCCAATAGCCACCTAACACTTAACCAATGTCAATATTGGTTTTTCTATCACTACAGCATTTTATGTAATTAACATATAACTATGTCATAACTCATTTTTCTCAAAAAATCAGGTTTATTATCGAAGTCATTATCCAGGTATTTACATAACATCACATATGTAAATTCAACTCATAATTAACAATTGATTATAAATACAACATTTATCCAATACTAACAAATTGGAATGTAATTAAGTGTTCCCGCTGGTGCAATAGCAGAATGTGTTTTATTCCTTCTAAATAAATGTCCAAATTAAACTATCGAGTTAATAATTGCAAAACGTTGATTTATTTTTCTAAAATGTGTCCAATTAATTTAATTAACGGAATGGTGTTTTATTTCGCTAAGTAAATGTCCAATTGCCATATTCAGTCCAATTTAACTCAACGATATTTTATTTGCCAAATAGACCTTAATATTTAAGGTATATAATTTAATAGACGTGATAAATAAATATGACATAATTTAAATCTTACCCGTTTTAATATGTCGTATATTTATATTTGTCCAAAGCTTTCAATAAGTTACACTACGATGTTGTACACGTCAATATGGTCCTAATGAAAAAACTATGTGCCAATCGGATTCAGTATGAGTGAGATATGAAGTTTCAAAGTTTCAACTTTTAAATTACGAAATATATTAGGAAATTTAAAAGTTCCTCACCACAAATCAAATGGGCCGAAGCTTATAATCACCTTACCCAACCGCTGCTACACCCCCTTCCCCAATCTCCATGCTCCCAGTAACCCAAAATCTTGCACGCGTGTGCACGTGCACGTGGCAACCTCACCACCATCCTCCGATCAAAGACCACCATCGCGTCCAGCACCTCGCTCTCGACCGCATGGCACCACACACCTCACGACCGAAGCCCCAAAATCGAATTCCACCATTAAATGTCGCATCCAGGTTGCATAAAGTCGCGACGTCCATAAGCTTCGATCTTCACCAAATTTAGCCCACCGAAGCACCTCACTGCCATGGACCCCAAACCAAACTCCAAATCATCAATTGTTGCTTGAATCCGGAGTTTTTCCAAACCCTAGCTTACGAGCAATGTAAGTCGTCGACACGGAATCGTGCCGAAACTTCACCAAAAATAATACGTCTTCATACGATCCCAACGGCACATACGGCGTCAATCGATTCGACTTGGATTGAGAGTATTTAATTTTTAGAGTTTTGAACCTTAACTTCCCGCTTACTGTTAAATTGGAATATCTCTCTCGATTCATTATGAAATCTTGATCCGTTAATTTTTAAAAATACTAGATCAGTAGATGGACAACTTTCATGTTGAAGGTCGGGACTAAAACTCGATATTTTAGGCTGTATTGATTTTTGAAGAAAAGAAAGGAGAGTATGTTTTCATGTTTTTGAAGACTACTGTAAACAAAAATGGAAAGAAGAAAAGTGAAGCTCCCAGGTCGTTGTAACGACTCGCGAATTTCCGTACCCTTTGAGTCGACAATAAATCACATGTGTCCAACTCAAATTGAACGAAAATACGAATCATTAGGGGTGAAGAAGAAGAAGATAGAAGAAAATAGAAACAACAATAAAAAATCTCACAATCGCAGCAGAATAAAATATAATATATAATAGCAAATCTTTATACAAAGAAAACTGTAACTGTGAATATACATATCATTATCAGAGTACAACAATCAACAAATAAATATGGACATTTATAATAACTTGTCCTCATAAGTGCTGAACATACCACATACACTCATAGTGGAATATAATCAAGTATGTGTAATACGCCTGAGACTCCTCCAGCTCGTCTCCTGAGCTCCATAGCATCCTAACATGAATCTGTACTACTCGATCTGACCTGAGCATTATAATAAAATAACACCCGAGTCAGTCTGGAAAACTAGCATGAGAAAACACACTCAATTTGAATTATTACTATTATCAAAATCCTTTTGAAATCAAAGGTATCTCGTAAGATCACGTCACACATAAATACGATGGGTTTTTACCTTACGATAACCAAAACATTTTATATCAAAATCATCTGATATTATAATAGCGTCTATAGAAAACAAATTATAAAATAGCTGAAATACTTGCATCTTACGTTCAGCATAGTTGGGCACAATCAAAACCGTACAGGCACGTAGTGGATATTGGATTCCATACAATGACTGGGCTACTGGGGTTTCGCCCGTCACAGTACACCTCTAGAAAAATGTACCGAGGACCTCGCTTGGATCCCCTACCAACAAAGGACCGGCCTACCCCTGACATGGATAGTACCGAATATGTTATCACTCCGGATGTTCCCACCCTAATCGAGCGCTCTCTTTTACATGTACAATCATATCCATAATTTACAATATATATATCCGAGGGTATCTAGAAAAGTGATAACATACCCTACTTGGGTGCGACCCACTTAGCCATGCTGCATCTCCTATGTTTTAGTCATTCCCGGTTGATGAGGCTTGAGGCTACGTTTTACCTTTAGAATAGCATTCATACTTGAAATGCTAACATTGCCTTTCAGGCAACAATGCAATGATAGAATTCATCTATACAAGTTGTTCTGGGTCTGAACAAACCGAATCTCCTTCAATATCACCATCACCATTATATTCAAGATATCACAATTCGTAATGCAAAAATCGAATCGAAGTGGTTTTTGGATAATTAAATCCGATCCCGGTCTCTTCGAAACGATCAACGAATTTGGCCAAATTTGATAGTCGGTTATTTAACTATCAATATAACATCCATAAGCAGTCACCAGGCCTTATTTTATAAATCTTCAAAACCTTCATTTCAAAATATTTTTAAAAAGATATATATTTAAATCTCTTTCAATATTTCAATATTTGAAAACAAATTCAAATACTTATATCCTATAGGATATTTTCGAACCATCTCAATACTTAGAAATATTTCCTTCCAAGTCCATTTATAATTCAACACTTTGAAAATATTCCTATAATAATAATCTTGTAGTTAAAATATTTCAAATCCCTCTCGTTCACTTCCTAAAAAATATTAATAAGTATATTTTTCCCAAAATCATTTTATTTCCAATATTAAGGAAATATTCTATTTATTTCATACTTCTCAGAATCCCTACAATTTACTTATAATTTCCTTAACCCAATTATAACGGGTTCTATCAGTTTCTGGAATTCATTAAGTAATTCTCTTTGAAATTTCCAAAATCGATTATACCTGTCTAAAATTCCAATTACCCATTTCTAACTCCTTTTATGAATTCTAATTCATTTTCGAAGTTCTGTAATTAAACGCTTTGGAATTTCCTTAAGCTCCCAGACTTCCATTTTAAGATTTCTCTTATCAAAATCCTATCCGTTAAATAAACCTCGTATACAAATCTCGAGAGTATTTATAATTAAATTTCAATCATTTCAAAACTTATACATATATATGACAAGTATTTTTAAAGAATAATAATTTATTTTTAAAACATGTTTAAGTAATTATTTAAAATATCAAAACACTTTTAAATTGACGGTGATAACTAATTCCTAAACCATCTATTAGTAAAAATAACTGATTCACAAAGCTTATTATAAAAATTAGAATTTATTTCAATTGATATTACATATTTAATAAATCCACTTCTCGAAGTATTTTAATACTAAAACAGCTTAATTTCATAGTTTGAATAAATTAAATTTCCCTTCGTTTTCTTTTGTTTTAAACAAACTTAACTTCTCAATAAAAATATATTTTTAAAATTCCAATGACCAATTTCAATTTATAAATCCCTCTCGATTCACAACACATCGATTTCATTCTGATTCCCTAACCATTCTCACTTTCCAAAATAGAATCCACTATTTTTCCCAAAAACCTATTTTCATATCTCGATATAAATTCACACTGTGAAATTATATTTCCAATTTATCGACTGATATCATTTCCCTAATTTATAAACATCATTTATAAATTTATAAACTCCCTTTTAGTATCACTTGTTTATAAAAATTAATCTCATTTATAAGATCTCATTTTATAAATCCATTCCTTCCTAAATCCCATTTATTTTTCAAATCTATATTTAATATCGATTTCAGCTTCTTTTCCATAAAACCAAAAATATCACTAAAAAATCCACTATTAAAAATCCTTTTTATAATTTTTTTAAAATCTCTAATTAAAACATTTTACGAATAGTTAAGTACAAATCCCAAAATCAAATCATTTATTTTATTCAAATCAATTTCCTTTAAGTAATCCAAATTCAATATAAATATTTTTATATCCAAAATCCCCTTTAATTTCTTTCAAATTCAAAAATAATATTTATGGCATTTTAAATACAAAATTAAGGCCAGTGCTACTATAACATCAAACAATTAAATCACACACCAATCTACAACAGATTTATTTAATCACATCATATATAACTATATATGGAAAACAATAAATATATTTAAGGAATCCAGTTGGATCCCTCCAACTTGTTTCCCTGCAACCACGGATGTTATATAACATAAAATACCAACCCCGCTTCGAGGCGGGATATCGCGGTAATATAGGGTCATCCTTTATTATGCGGGGCGCATAGTGTCTCATCCGCTCCAATAAGCGGGAATATATCTAACTACTTATATATGCTACTATATATATAATATAATCAACTGATAAATTATTATATCAATTCAACCAATCATCCAACAATTAATTTAATTATTATAAATTTAAATCCAGTAATCCAAATGAGTGAGATTTACTCACCTTGATTTTTCCCAAAATTGCCAATCGTTCCAAGTTAATTCTAGATTGGAGATTTTGCAACTACGAATCAAACGCGACTTGTCACGTTTAATTTGTACCTAAAACGAACGAGTTAGGATTTTTACAAGGATTTGGATTTTATAACTTAAATAATTAAACAAGTAAATTAATAAATCTTAATTAACAGAAAAATAAAATTTAACTTAAACTAATCCTATACCTCACTGTCCCCTTCGCGTACAAGCAAGCCCGAAATCAACTCGTGACCAAGCTTCGCCTGAAATCACCAAGTCATTCAATCTCTAAACCAGTGGTGACATCAAGTTGAGTAGCTCCATTGGAATTTGAATGTTGCACCCTACAGACAATCTCTGCATTGAATCAAGGTCCATCACCTGGTCACGCTGTACACATCGTCGACGTCCTCCCAGTCGCGATCTGAACGTATGCACATCCCATCACACCGCTACATAAATCATAACCAGCCAAGTGTCGCGCCTCGTACGTCGTGCCACTCACCATCACGCCTCGTCGCCTATAAAACCGTCGCAAGCCTTCCCTTGAATCAATCGTCAAAAGCGCCTTCGCCTGCCGCCCATCTTCACACCTCTGATCCCTCGTATGCCTGCAGAACATCGCATGCGTACGAGCGTTGCATGGTGCTCGATCGCGATTCCAAACGCTTGCTATTTCTTTTTCTTTTTTTATATAAACTGTTTCGATTTTTAAAGAAAGGAAGAAGACGCGGTGTTTTAAATTGAAGGGGAAGGCGGCTTTGCAGAGAGGTTAGGTCGGCTATAGCAGGGTTAGGGTGGCTCGAGTTTGACCTTTGATTAATTTTATCTAATTTAATATTGAAAATATCTCTTATTACATACCGTGAAATTTCGAACCCCTATTAAGGCATGCCGCCAGGCGTTCCTAACGTTATAACGCTATTTCGAATCCAATGGAACAAGTTTCGGGATCTAATTCGATCGTATATAGAAGATAGCTTTTTAAACTCAATCATTAAATTAAATTTTCAATATTAACTTCAACGCGTTTCTATCCCGTACAACCAAACGGTAACTCCAGATGCTACGGAAATAGAAATCCGATAATAATGCACTATTACGGATCCAATGAAACCGGTTTTGTCGAATTCCGAGACTGTGCCCTGGATGGCTATTTTAACGCGTCGATTAAATCGACGATTTCAAAATGGACGAAATCACTTGAAAACCCAGTTTTAAAAACTTACTAACTCAATTCTAATTAAAATAGAATTTATATCCATATAGAAATCGCTTCGATTCATATTCAACTAAATTTCAATTATTCACTATTTTCGTATTACGATAAATCGTTATATTTGAAATTTAAATTCATTCTATAATTTCAACCGAAATCTTTATATTCAAAAAATCAATTTATATTCCAAATCCAATATTTAAAACCATTTAAATATTCAAAATCAAATGATATAAAATCCAGATCTTTACATTCCTCCCCCCTTAAAAGAATTTCGTCCTCGAAATTGCTAAGGTAGGAAAATGCTCCAAACCCATTAACCCATCAAAACCCACTTAGTTAAAACTCGATATTTAACTTTTCTAAATCCTTTAGTTCTATACAAAACATTTAGTTTCTATTTCTAAACCAAAACCCTTTATTTCAATTACAATTCGAAATCAATTTTTTATTAACAAAAATTTCTTAAAAAATTTCAAAAATTTTCTAACACCCTAAATTTTCGAACTTTTTTGGCAGATTCTCTCTTGTACGGAGAGCCTTTTGCAATACGACGAATATAATAAAAAAGATATACATCAGCTCTCATGGCCGGAAAGCACAATATATATCAATATTTATTTTATTCATCTTTTAATGCATAAGCGTACCTTATATTAGCGTTATTAAGCAAGCGAGCTTACTTTATGTGCAATATCGCAACCAAAATCTAGCCAAACAGCTCCATGCACCTGTACTTACTCAAATAAACACATAAGTTTCATAATTTATGAAATTTAATAACTTTACATCCCTTTAACTATTTTAAACACATGATTTCAGAACGCTAACATGGTATATCATGTATTTTAGAAGGTACATGCAAATACAGAGTTCCAACATTTAGTTATTCACTTCAAATTCAATTTATACGTCATTTCATTCAATTCCAAATGATTCACCTACCATTTATTATCATTCAATTCATATTTATGACCAACAAATTCATATCCATTTCAAATTGATTCTAAACTGATTTATCAATTTCTATTGATTCACATTCAATTTATTTACAAAAATCTTGTTCGCTCAATTTTATATTCAACAACAATCCAATCCATGCCAATTTATTTATGAAACATTTCATAAGTTTATTTGAGCCAAACATCCATCCAGAATATTAACTTAAGTTAATTCGTTTACTTTTAATCATTTCAACCATATAACTTAAGTTCATTTCTATTGCAATCCAATTCCATTTCATTTTATTCGACAACATTTCAAAATATGTTTAATTCGCTTATATTTAAGTCGAATTTCATTTATAACTCAAGCTCCATATTCAATTTCAATTTCAATCCACAATCCATTTTACTTAACCAAGTTAAGTTCCATTTATATATTCAATTAACTAATCAATTTATCTAATTAGTTCACTTCCATTTTATAATTCAATATCTGATTTTTATTTTAGAAATCACTTCAATTGGTTTGACTTGAGTTCAAATTCATTTTATAATTCAAGTTTGGATTTCCATTTAACTTTACTTAAGTCCAATTTTTTATATATATATATACTCGAGTTCACAATCAATTTATCACAAATCAAATCCAATCCCATTATATGATTCAAATTCGGATTCCCACTCCAGAGATTTATTAATTTAACTCGACTTGAGTTAATTCTATTTAAAATTTATAATTATAGTTATAAAATTATTTTATAATTCGAATTTTATATTTAATTTAATTAGATATGGGTTCAAATCCAATCCAATTTTTTTATTTAACTTATCTCAAGTTAAATTCTAACCCATACCATTTTTCTTTTACAAATTCAATTTATTTAGCTTGCATAAGTTAAATTTTAATTTCATAATGAAATTCACAATTCCAGGTTATAAGTTCAAAAACTTATTTTTCACTGGTTTCATAAAGCATTCACATGAATATTCTAGAATTCAACCACCCAGTTTCATTTCAAATCATTTGAAATCATAGATATATATATATATATATATATATGTACGTATACCACATCCCACTTTTTAAATTTTAAACCAAACCTGGTTTTTATCCAAAGAAATTTCCTTCGGAATTTCCAAAACAATCTTTGTTTCCAAATAAAAATCCTCATATCAAGTTACTATGGTAGCAATCCATCACTTAGAAACTCGAAAATGAACACCGATGATGTCGCGATCATCATCAGAATTATTTTCCACCGACCGAAGTGAGTTTAGTGTTTTATCACCTCAAAAATCCATTTTAAACCATTTTTATTTCAAAAATATTAACAAAAATAATACTATTTTAATTTTCACAATACTTCGGAAAAATATTTTCCAAACTTTCCGGGATTTTAAATCTCCGAACTTTGGTTTGAATCCATTTTTATTTATAATTCGTTTGCATTAATTATTCTTATACAACTCCTATTTGGTTATATATAACCATTTCAAGTTTTATAATCTGGTTTTGATTATATTAATAACATCCAAACACATCGATATACTATAATGATTTCAGAAAATTATTTCTTTCATATCAAAATATAGTTAGGTAAAATTATTTCATTTACCCACTTCAAAACCATACTGTGTCGGTTTACCTAGTTCAAGTGTTTAAAAATTCCTATCGATTTCGTGGCGTCCCACTATTCGATCAGAATTCGTAAACCACTTAACAGATAAGTCAACACAATATAAAACAATTTATATTCACTAACAAATACGCGCTCATATCTATTAATACACTCAAACTCATTCTAGGGTACTACTGACTCTATCTCTAACGAGTAATTCCCACCAAAGCCGAGGTTCTCGCTTAACCTTCAACTCTGATACCACTGTAACGACCCATGAATTTTTGTACCCTTTGAGTCGACAATAAATCACACATGTCCAACTCAAATTGAATGGAAATACGAATCATTAGTGGTGAAGAAGAAGAAGATAGAAACAACAATAGAGAATCTCACAATCGCAGCGGAACAAAATATAATATATAATAACAGATCTTTATACAAAGAAAAAACTATAACTGTTAAATATACATATCATTATCAGAGTACAACAATCGACAAATAAATCTGGACAGTTATAAAAACTTGTCCTCACAAGTGCTGAATATACCACATACACTCACAGCGGAATATAATCAAGTACGTGTAATACGCCTGACTCCTCCAGCTCGTCTCCTGAGCTCCATAGCATCCTAACCTAAATCTGTAATACTCAGTCTGACCTGAGCATTATAATAAAATAATACCCAAGTTAGTCTGGAAAACCAGCGTGAGAAAACACACTCAATTTGAATTATTACTATTATCAAAATCCTTCTGAAATCAAAGATATCTCGTAAGACCACGTCACACATAAATATGACGGGTTTGTACCTTACGATAACCAAAACATTTTATATCAAAATAATCTGATATTATAATAGTGTCTATAGAAAATAAATTATAAAATAGCCGAAATGCTTGCATCTCACGTTTCAGCATAGTTGGGCATAATCAAAACCGTACAGGCTCGTAGTGGATATTGGATTCCATACAATGACTGGGCTATTGGAGTACTGCCCGTCATAGTACACCTCTAGAAAAATGTACCGAGGACCTCGCCTAGATCCCCTGCCAACACAAGACCGGCCTACCCCTAACCTGGATAGTACCGAATATGTTATCACCCCGTGTGTTCCCACCCTAATCGAGCGCTCTCTTTTCCACGCACAACCATATCCGTAATTTATAATATATATATATATATATCCGAGGGTATCTAGAAAAGTGATAACATACCTTACTTGGGTAAAACCCACTTAGCCCTGCTGCATCTCCCCTGTTTTAGTCATTCCCGATTGATGAGGTTTGAGGCTGCGTTTTACCTTTTGAATACCATTCATACTTGGAATGCTAACATTGCCTTCTAGGCAACAATGCAATGATAGCATTCATCCATACAAGTTGTTCTAGGTCTAAACAAACTGAATCTCCTTCAATATCACCATCTCCATTATCTTCGAGATATCACAATTCGTAACGCATAAATCAGATCGAAGTGGTTTTCAGATAATTAAATCTAATCCCGATCTCTTCGAAACGATCAACGAATTTGGCCAAATTTGATAGTCGGTTATTTAACTATCAATATAACATCCATTAGCAGTCACCACGCCTTATTTTATAAATCTTCAAAACCTTCATTTCAAAATATCTTTACAAAGATATGTATTTAAAAATCTTCCAATATTTCAATATTCAAAAACAAATTCAAACACTTATATCCATAACAGGATATTTTCGAACCATCTCAATACTTAGAAATATTTCCTTCCAAGTCCATTTATAATTCAACACTATGAAAATATTCCTATAATAATAATCTTGTAGTTAAAATATTTTGAATCCCTCCCGTTCACTTCCTAGGAAATACTGATAAGTATATTTTTCCCGAAATCATTTTATTTCCAATACTAAGGAAATATTCTATTTATTTCATACTTCTCAGAATCCCTACAATTTACTTATAATTTCCTAACTCAATTATAATGGGTTCTATCAGTTTCCGGAATTCATTAAGTAATTCCCTTTGAAATTTCCAAAATTGATTATACCTGTCTAAAATTCCAACTACTCATTTCTAACTCCTTTTATGAATTCTAATTCATTTTCGAAGTTCTGTATTTAAACATTTTGGAATTTCCTTAAGCTCCCAGACTTCCATTTTAAGATTTCTCTTATCAAAATCATATCCGTTAAATAAACCCCGTATACAAATATCAAGAGTATTTATAATTAAATTCAATCATTTCAAACCATATATATGGTAAGTATTTTTAAAGAATAATAATTTATTTTTAAAACACGTTTAAGTAATTATTTAAAATATCAAAACACTTTTAAATTGACGGCGATAACTAATTCCTAAACCGTCTATTAGTAATAATAATCGATTCACAAAGCTTATTATAAAAATTAGAATTTACATCACTTGATATTAAATATTTGAAAAATCCACTTCCCGAAGTATTTTAATACTAAAACAGCTTAAATTACATAGTTTGAATAAATTAAATTTCCCTTCGTTTTCTTTTGTTTTAAACAAACTTAACTTCTCGATAAAAATATTTTTTTTAAAATTCCAATAACCAATTTCAATTTATAAATCCCTCTCGATTCACAACACATCGATTTCATTCCAATTCCTTAACCATTCTCACTTTCCAAAATAGAATCCGCTATTATTCCCAAAAACCTATTTTCATATCTCGATATAAATTCACACTGTGAAATTATATTCCCAATTTATCAACTAATATCATTTCCCTAATTTATAAACATCGTTTATAAATTTATAAACTCCTTTTTAGTATCACTTGTTTATAAAAATTAATCTCATTTATAAGATCTCATTTTATAAATTCATTCCTCCGTAAATCCCATTTATTTTTTAAATCTATATTTAATATCGATTTCAGCTACTTTTCCATAAAACCAGAAATATCACTTAAAAATCCACTGTTAAAAATCTTTTATATAATTTATTTTTAAATCTCTAATTAAAACATTTTACAAATAGTTAATTACAAATCCCAAAATCAAATCATTTATTTTATTCAAATCAATTTCCTTTAAGTAATCCAAATTCAATATAAATATTTTTATATCCGAAATCTACTTTAATTTCTTTCAAATTCAAAAATAATATTTATGGCATTTTAAATACAAAATTAAGGTCAGTGCTACAATAGCATCCAATAATCAAATCACACACCAATCCATAATAGATTTATTTAATCACATCGTATATTACTATATATGGAAAACAATCAATATATTTGAGGAATCTAGTTGGATCCCTCCAACCTGTTTCCCTGCAACCACAGATGTTATATAACATAAAATACCAATCCCGCTTCGAGGCGGGATATCGAGGTAATATAGGGTTATCCGCTATTATGCGGGGCACATAGTGTCTCATCCGCTCCAATAGGCGGGAATATATCCAACTATTAATATATATACTACTATATATAATATAATATTCAACCGATAAATTATTATATCAATTCAACCAATCATCCAACAATTAATTTTAATTATTATAAATTAAAATCCAGTTATCCAAATGAGTGAGATTTACTCACCTTGATTTTTCTCGAAATTGCCAATCGTTCCAAATTAATTCTAGATTGTAGATTTTGCAACTATGAATTAAACGCAACTTGTCACGTTTAATTTGTACCTAAAACGAACGAGTTACGATTTTTACAAGGATTTGGATTTTATAACTTAAATAATTAAACAAGTAAATTAATAAATCTTAATTAACAGAAAAATAAAATTTAACTTAAACTAATCCTATACCTCACTGTCCCCTTCGCGTACAGGCAAGCTCAGGCAAGCCCGAAATCAACTCATGACCAAGCTTCGCCTGAAATCACCAAGTCATTCAATCTCTGAACCAGTGGTGACATCAAGTTGAGCAGCTCTATTGGAAT
The DNA here is from genome assembly GCA_030737815.1 of Allium fistulosum. Lineage (NCBI taxonomy): Eukaryota > Viridiplantae > Streptophyta > Magnoliopsida > Asparagales > Amaryllidaceae > Allium > Allium fistulosum. The sequence goes on along the minus strand of CM060908.1, from coordinate 820,627,317 downwards.
TTGAATGTTGCACCCTTCAGACAATCTCTGCATTGAATCAAGCTCCATCACCTGGTCACGCTGTACACATCGTCGGCGTCCTCCCAATCACGGTCTAAATGTATGCGCATCCTATCACACCGCTACACAAATCATAACCAGCCAAGTGTCACGCCTCGTACGTTGTGCCTCTCACCATCGCGCCTCATCGCCTATATAACCATCGCAAGCGTTCCCTTGAATCAATCGTCGAAATCACCTTCGCCTACCGCCCATCTTCATGCCTCCGATCCCTCGTCTGCCTCCAGAACATTGCACGCGTATGAGCGTTACGTGGTGCTCGATCGCGATTCCAAACGCCTGCTATTTCTCTTTTTTTATACGAACTGTTTCGATTTTTAAAGAAAGGAAGAAGACGCGATGTTTTAAATTGAAGGGGAAGGCGGCATTATAGAGAGGTTAGGTCGGCTATAGCAGGGTTAGGGTGGCTCGAGTTTGACCTTTGATTGATTTTATTTAATATTGAAAATATCTCATATTACATACCGTGAAATTTTGAACCCCTATTGAGGCGTGCCGCCAGGCATTCCTAATGTTATACCGCTATTTCGAACCCAATGGAACAAGTTTCGGGACCCAATTCGATCGTATGTGGAAGATAGCTTTTTAAATCTAATTATTAAATTAAATTTTCAATATTAACTTCAACGCGTTTCTATCCCGTACGATCAAACGGTAACTCCAAATGCTACGAAAATGGAAATCCGATAATAATGCACTATTATGGATCCAATGAAACTGGTTTCGTCAAATTCCTAGACTGTGCCTCGGATTGCTATTTTAACGCGTCGATTAAATCGACGATTTCAAAAATGGACGAAATCACTTGAAAACCCAATTTTAAAAACTTACTAACTCAATTCTGATTAAAAGAGAATTTATATCCATATTAGAAATCGTTTCGATTCATCTTCAACTAAATTTCAATTATTCACTATTTTCGTATTACGATAAATCGTTATATTTGAAATTTAAATTCATTCTATAATTTCAACCGAAATCTTCATATTCAAAAAATCAATTTATATTCCAAATCCAATGTTTAAAACCATTTAAATATTAAAAATCAAACGATGGAAAATCCAGGTCGTTACAATCGTGCACTTATATATAGCGAGCTGAAGATTTTCAAAACAAGATCCCATATTTTATGGCACCAAACATGGCAAGGATCAAGGCGAGCAAGATCAGGTAAGGGGAAAAACAAGGCTAAAAGTAGGTAGAGTATGGGATAGGCCGGGGGAATGATCATGTGCACATGAATTGTGTATATGTATGGGTTGATTTTATTTTATTTTATCCGGGAGTCTGCTACCCACTAACGTGTCCGCGTACAGTCGCGACAACCAAAAACAGAATATGATTCAACACTATAACATGATCTCAAAACAACGATGAAACGCACCGGTTATTAAACCCTGTTAAAATTTGAAAGTACTAATGTTCGACGTAAAATATGTCAACCGAAAAAATTAAATATTTTGCAAATAAAAATTATAGAAATTTTTTATAAATTCAAATAAAAGTTCGTCATTTGAAACCAAGTCATTTTATTTCTAAATTGATTTATTTTTATATTTTAAAATCACAAATCAAATATTTAAAATTAATTAAATATTCTAAAAATCAAACGATAAAATTCTGGGTCGTTACAGATAGTTTTAATGAAGTATAAATTTTCGATAAAATAATAGTGATTGAATATAATTACGTTGTCTTAAATAATAAGATGGTTAAATTAATTATACTTCGTTTGTAATATCTATTTAGCATAATAAAATACCTTTCTGCTAAAATTAAATTAAATTAAATAGATTATTTTAGATATCTATTGAGTAGAATAAATCCCCGTTCTATGCTTGCAAAGTAAAATAATGATTTTTGAAGTTAATTTATAGTCTAATAATTGATATTGGATAAATGATATGTTAGTTATTGATTGTTGTATAAACTGTTGAGAGCTTGAAGCTTGGTAGCCTGGCCATATTGGGTGCGACTTTGATATGTCGTAAAAGTTGAATTCTTTTTAGACTGAAAACAGCGATAACATTATTTAAATGTATGGTAGCCCTGGGTCTCATTATGTATTTTGAAATACTATTATTTGCTGTTTTGATTTGGAGAATAATTTTAAATGTGGCTTTGGAATTTTCGGTGACCTTTTATTTAGAAATGGTTTTTAAATATGCAACGACCCCACTGCGATACCCATATTAGCAAAGAACATTACAAGTAATGCCGTCTGCTAATCTGGAGAATACGGCTTGTTAAGGGCGATCGAATGTGAATATATCTTTATACTAACACTGACATGTCATTTATACCTTTTAATATCCGAACTGAAATTTAACGTGTACAGTATTAGTACAAAGTAATAGATATACCGATTTCTCAAAATCAGAGCAATATATCATATAAGCATCAGTCACAGATCACAACGGAATAATAATCTCATATACATATACAAATTATGAGTCTACAAAATAAAACACTAAACTTACATAATATACTAGTTTTACAATTCTCTAATCCCAATTATACATTTTATATACAAGGTCCAAATTCCTAAATGGGATAAACTAAAAGTCCAAATGTTTATCTCCTTGCTAGCATAACCATTCATAGGTTAACCTGTCCTATAACCTGAAAAGTCTCGGCCTGACCCGAGCAAAATAATACCCGGGTCAGACTATCTCTAAATATCCAATACGGTGAGAACAAGATATAACACAAGAATAAACAACATTTAGGTAATACAAATGTCCAGAATATAACGAGTCAGGAAATTAGTTTAACTCGGAACAAGGTTAGAAATTTAAGTCACAAAAACGAACTAGTTACTAAACATAGAATAACAGAATTAACTTAACTTAGCATCCATTACAAGGCACAAGAATATATCTTAATTTCATGAACACAAGACAGAAGAATATATATATATTTATTTCACGAACACAAGACACAAGAATATATATTTATTTCACTAACACAAGACATAAGAATATATATATTTATTTCACGAACACAAGACCCAAGAATATATATTTATTTCACCAACACAGAATAGTCACAGAACCCAAATATCCAAAATCCAAGAGATCTTACTCATAATGATCATACACATAACCTTATCAAACAAACAAACAATTTGGTATCACATGAACCGATCCGATACCGAGGATCGTACACAGGACGAGAATAACAGGATCATAAGACGATCTCAAGGATAGCAGTCATGGCCGGATCTTTCAGATTTATTTTAGATTATTACACTTGAAAAGAAATCCAGGAGTAAACTTCCTAAGGATCTAGCAGCCACTTGCCGCATACCAAATGTGAGTAAACTCTAAAGTGCCAAATACTATCACCTTCAGTAATCACTAAAACTTAACCAATACGTCCCATACCGTATAGTGAAATCCAAGTATTTACTAAAAGCTAGTAAATATCACTTATTACGGATACCACTGGAAAACCTGAACTACATTCTCTTAAGGATCTAGCAACCACTTGTCACACATCAAAAGAGAATACACCTCTAAACTATAAAGTACTTTCCCAAATACGATCACAGAAATTTAACTAAGGCATCTCATACTACACGGTGGAATTCGAGTATTTGCTAATGGGTTAGTAAATTTCACTCAAACATTTTATTCAATGAGTTATACCATATTCGATGAGGCGTTATTCAAAAGCATTTAAAACAATCGATAACAATAAGTCGAATAATAGTACTTCCCAAATTATAGAATTAAGGTTCTCAAAATAATTTTTCTCTCTGATTTTTATTGTAAAAAAACATTTGTTATAATTTTCCACAAATTCACTTATTATTTAACTTTAAATAAGTGTTCATTTGTTTAATATAATATTCCATAAACCTGAATTTTTCCAAGATTTCACTTATATACACAAGGTTGTCTCAAATTTCCATATAGTTGTATTATTCACAAAACTATATTTTTAAAGCCATAGTTATTTAATCTTCTGAATCCATATTAAAATATAACCATTTTATTTAGAAGTAAACTAAGTTTATACTTTTCAAAATCACATTTTCAAATTTCATGAATCCTATATTGTTTATTTAATAAAACCGTAATACTTATATTCTAAATCCATAATCACTTTTATGTGAAAATAGATTAGATTTGTATTTCCAAATCCATAAATATTTACTAACCATGCTTAATATATAAAATAACTTGCTAAAAATCATTTTTAATATCCATTAACTTAATTTAGAAATAGTTCTAAGATTTATAAATAAAAATAATTCTCTTTTGTATAATTACTTGTATACGAATCTCATCAACTTATTTCATTTAACTCAAATTTAGGGTCTAAATATCAGCAGTTACGACCACTTAAATCTTATAATTTTACAAAACTCAAAACATGAAAGTTGTAGACAATAGTCTAAACTTTCAAACAAGAAAAAGATAATCGAATTTGGACTTACAGTTCAAAATTTATGGCTAAAATAATTCTCATATTTAAAATTCATTGTCGCTGTCGTTTATTCCGAGGGTAGTGACAAAGAAATATGATTTCGACTATTTAAACCTCAAAATTTTACAAAACTCAAAAAATGAAAGTTTTAGATAAAAGTCTAAGCTTTTAAACACAAAAATGATCATCAAATTTGGACTTATAGTTCAAAAGTTATGGCCAAAATAATTCTTAGATTTTAAGTTCACTATCGCTGTCGTTTATTCTTGGGATAGCCATACTAAAACTCATTTTCGACCACATAAGCCACAGAATATTGCAAAACTCAAAACATGAAAGTTGTAGGAGAAATTCTAAGCTTTCCAGTATATTAAAAAGTATCAAATCAGAGAAGACATGAAAAGGATATGCCTAAATTACCAACAGTGATTAACATCCAAGATATTCGCAATCAACAACATCAAACAACCAAAGATCATTCAATAACATATCATACATTCAATCAACAACTGCAAATATCGTATTATTCTACATAAGGATGCAAATTATCTAGAGATGAATTGTCTGAGTATTTACTCACCTTTTTTCTCCTTGTGATAGCTTTCTAGAATCCATAACTCAACACTTTCAGCAATTCCTTGGTTTAATTTCAACAAATTGAAAAAAAAAGATTACAACCCTAAACCAAAACTGAGATTAATCAACACAATAGATATACTAGATAATGGAGGAGATTACCTGAATTTGATTCATACAATTATTGATCAAAAGCCCTTTGTTTTGCAACTAGAATTAGGGGATTGCTTGAGCTAGGGTTAATGAAAGCCATGAGGGTGAGATGTGGATCCAATAAGCCAAGTGTTACTAATTTCCTTTTTAGAAGAAGTGTTGCTAATTTTAATTTTTACTTAATCACTTATTAAAACACAAATTTAAACTAACTTTCACTTAATAATGTTTTTACAAAATTCATAAATCGATTTCTCGAATTACCAAAACCAAATTAACAAGTTAAAATTCTTAATTTTAATAATATTGAGATATTACACAAATTAAAATATATAATTTTAAAAATGAAAAGTCATTCTCATTATTTTCAATAACATAAACTATAAATTGCAAATTTCCATTTTAAACAATAAATCTCAATATTAATCACTTATTTAAATTTATTACATTTCACAAAATTATCTTAAGATCAATTAAGATAAAACTAAAGTAACTATTCTCAAATATTACAATTAATTTCATAACTAAATTTCACAAATCACTAATTAGAATTTATTATTTTTAATTTTTTTCTTCTTCAAACAATCGGGTAATTAAAACAAGGTTGTTACAAAATATCTCTATTTTACCTAAACCTTTTTGTTATTCTTTCCTAACATATATGGAAATGGTTTTAAAAGTATTTTTGGAAAGTATTTAAAAGAGTTAATATAATGTTTATTATAAAGAAAAAAGATTTTATCTCTTATAATAAACTAATTCTATTTTAAAGCAGATAGAAATATTCTTGAATAAATATTAGTGAAACGCTTGTTTAAACTGTTGTATGGAAGGAAAGATTTATAAATGGTGTTTTATAAATAAAAGATTAGATTTATAATTATCAAAAGGAAATGATATCATTTTGGTAATTTGGATAGTAAATCACATTTGTGAATTTATAGTGATATATGAAATGATTGTTTTATGGAAAATATTGGGTTCTATCTTGAAACCAAAGTTTTGTGATAAGTATTTGAGATAAATAATTTTAGAGATTTATAAAGGGAGTTTTATAAATAATTTTATAGATTTATAAAAGGAGTTTTATAAACAATTTTAGAAATTTATAAAAGAAGTTTTATAAATTAAATTGGAGATTTAGAAAAGGACTTGTAAATATGGAATGGTTTTATAAATGAATTTTATAAGGAAAGAGATTTGATTTCTATAAATGATCATTTTGACTTAAGGCGGTATGGAAAGTATTCTTTCCATACTTAACACCAAAAGGGAAGTGGTTTGGGTTTATAGTAAACAATGTTTTAAATTATATTTGTTTTTGCCCATTTAAATATGAATTTGGAAAAGTGGAAATATGCCTTAATAGTTAATATACTTATAGTATTGAGAAAAGTATTTGTATACATTTTCTAAGTATTGAAAGTGTAGTGTTTGTGAATATACTTTTACCGATGAGATAAGTATATGGATATTTTTCCAAGCATTGAAAGAGTATAAATGAATAGTAAGTGAGTAGTATACATATGTATATCTTTGTAAAAGTATTTTGATATAAGTATTTACAAAGTGATTTTAATTAACAGAAGGATTAATTAAAGAGGCTTAGGGATGCTTATGTGTTTAATGTGCTTGGTTTCTTATGAAATTAAATCTTTGATTTGATTTTTTTGTTTATTTGATAGTTAAATAATTGACTATTAAATCTTGACTAAATATAACTCTAGAAATATCTAGGAGAAACACAGGAATTATATGTTACAATTATCTTCGATGATGCTATATTGTATGTATATACTCGTTGTGTTCTTCTAGGACAAATGATAAGGAAATCCTTCTGCTTAAACGGTTATGAGGTGATCTCCGCTCTTATGTATTATTTGTTTATATCCAAAAGAACCAAGGTTGAGTTTACCAGAATCGATTGATTGGTTTTGGTGTGTCCAGTAAGCGGGGAGTGTACTTATATAAGATGACTCGAAACCGTAACCACTCTAAAACCATATACGGGTTCAATGCTTTGGAAGAGGTTTGTGATTAGTTCGAGGTGTTGGAATCTATGTGGAGATTTGAGATCTGTTTGAGATGCTCGAACACAGGTAGTTGTTCGTGATCTATTTGGAATGTCGAAATCCATGTGTGATTCCGAGATCTGTTGAGATATGGGAACCCATGTGTGGTTTCGAAATACGTTCGAGTTTTGACTCGTGTGCTGGAATGTCAGACGTAGCCTCGCCAGCTGATGTGACTAAAACCAGAGATAGGATGCATAGACAAGGGGTTTAGCTAACCCAAGGGTGCATGCGACTCTACCCTAGAGATTCCTACAATTATGCATGCGTGAGTGGTGCACTCGGCCTTACAGGATGGAGGGGGCCAGCTATGTATTTTCTATGTACATCAGCTAGGGATGTATGTTGCTTAGGAAGGATATCTCTAATCCTTGTGCAGGAGGACCGTTGTCGATGTACCGAGGGCACCTCCATGGAATCCTACAAAATTCTCCGTAGGGTTTAGTGGTTTTGATTGTATATATATTATTGTTGTAATGTACACTCACATGCATCATAGCTATTTGATTATTTATATTTCACATCCTATACATTATTATAATATTATTAGATTTTCTAATGGAAATGGTTTGGTTATTATAAGGTAAAAACCCGTCCGTGTTTATTTGTGGTGTGGCCTTATGAGATACCTTTATGTTTAAAGTGTTTTATAAATATAAAAATCCATATGATTTGCATTTCTCACGTTTGATTACCGGACTGATCCGGGTGTTATTTTCTTATAATGCTCAGGTGAGCCAAAGCATAATTCCAGATTTGGTTATAGATGCTTTGGAGCTTCAGGAGACGAGCTGGATGCCTCCAAGACGTATTCATGTATCTTATTTCCGTTTTCACTTCTTGTTTTATATTTATTAGCATTTGTGAGGACATGCTGTTGTAACTGTCCAGACTAATTATATGTTAGTTTATTCTAGTAGACGTATCCATATTATAGTTTTATTTTGTAAATATCATGTGTATATTATATATATTACTCGCCACGATGTGAGATTCTGTTCTGTCTTTTATGTTCTTTCATCCTAACAATCTGTCTTTCCGGCACTCGGATGCTGGGCACGTGAATATTGTGGATGTAATTGTGTTGACTTTTGAGGGTTGAAAAGGCCGGTGGTTACACACGGCCCTAAAAGCAACACTAACAGTGAAGAACTGTGGCCCAACCCTTAAAGCAACTATACACTATAAGGATGCGCTGTAATTTAAACTAACAAACTAAAGTGATAGGTCTCACAATCTTATATCGGTATAATGAAGTAACAAGGATGCACCGCCATCTTGATGTGACAGAACAACACCGCAATCCTAAAAACACCGCCTATAACCATAAAGACTCAAGGGATGAGGCGATGGGAAAGGCTGCTCCACAACCAAGAGCCGAACCTCATTCCTCAAAGGCAAACCAAGAAATTCCAACGTAATCACCAATGCCATTAAACCTTGCTCAAAGACACAGGAAGTGGCACAGTCCTTAATATATGAAAATGGCTCAGAATAGAGTCATGCAAGGCGGCCACTCCCCAAAGTAGTAGCGCGGTCCCTTCTACCAAACCATACAATTCAGCTTCAACACTACGCTTTGCTGATATTTCGAACTGAACAGTGCAGTACAGCTTTAGCATGGTGATGCAGTACGAACACTATGTGGTATCACTACCCCAAACATAATAAAAGCACAACTCCCAGTAAACTAAAGCGAAGTCATGAAGTGCTAATAATTGTGTGGTCCTTCCTGAAATAGGAGGCAGTTTCTCATTGCGGCTACATCTACACACATGTGCAGTCCACAAGCCCGTTGCTTTATAGAATTAGAAAGCCATGGTCTATTAAAATTTGGGTTTTTCCACTTCAATTTCAAATTTCCCGCCTATGTCCAGAATTCGACCGCCGTAATTATAGTTTGCCACCAAAAACCACGCTAGCAATCTGTGTATATCAAATAAGCTAGATGGATGGTTGACACATAGCACGATCCAAAGGAAAAAATCAAGAAGGCGAAAGAACGGCGTTGGCAATCCACGTGAGTCTTTGTGTACTATAAATGAATAGGGCACTATAGTAGAAAAAAGGGATTTTTACTTTATTTTTTTTAGCCACGCTAATCGAAAATTATACTCTTTGCCATTTTCTTTTTCATTTTTGTTTGTACTAAGAATCAAGGGAGAATAAAATGACATTTTACCCGTGAACGTATGATTCTTTAACATCTGAACCACATAAATTCTCGGTGTCCTTTTATTGCTTTCAGTGTTTTATTTTACTGTTTTAATTTGTTAATGCTTGAATCGAGATAACGAATTGATTTCTAATATGTTTCTCCCCATAGTTGCGTAAGCTTTAAAGCAACATAATTACTCCTCTTAAAAGAAATATTAGCATTGCTTAATTTTGTTGATTCATAGCCACGAAAGCTTTCTACATCGTGATTGCTTCATAAAAATACTTGGGTGTTTCTAAGACGAATAATCTCATTAATAAATATTATAACACGAGCATTAATTATTATTACCATTATCATTTGATTTAACATTGAGATATTGAATTTGAATTTTAAATGAATATATTTGTATTAATCGAAATAGTAAAAAATCATTTAAATTCAAAATATTTGACCAAGACAATTTTAATTTGAATCAAGATATTTTGACGTTTACTTGATCAAAGAGATAAATTTGAAACTTAATTTTTTATAAGTATTTCGTATTTTTATGTATACATGTATATTTATACAGACTTAAATTTATAACTTTATGGTAATATATGTGTACGTGCATGCGCGCGTGCATACACACACGCACGCACGTGCACACATGCATACACACATATATATCTGTGTGTGTTTTTGTAAACTATGTATATGTATGATAATATTAATATGTGTATACAAACCATATACATATATTACAGTATATTTAAACACACACACACACTTAGGCATTTGTATTCTTGAAATGCATATGAATTTATCATATTTATACATGCATATGAATTTAGTATATGTATGTGTAAGTAAAATATATATGTATATACAATAAATATAAATCTAAATATCTATATGTATATATATAGTTATACACATGTTCATGTGCTATTATTTTATTATGTTATTCATATGTATTCATTTGCAGTTTGCACCCTATATGTCCATGTGATCTTTCCCATACCCAAATGTGATAAAACTAAATACCTAGTTAATTATACGCTTGTCACATTTTTGATCTGTTAATTTATATCCCATAAACAACAATACGACCTTACACATACCAAAATGGTACAACATATATTACAATATTTCATGTATCACATCTAAGGAAGTATGTTCGAGACCCTAAGGATGGTGTAGTTTTGAGAGCTATGGAAGTTTTGGTCATCGAACCAGAAATGACCAATGTAAGGAATTCGATTTGAATGGTAGGCCAAGATGTAAAAGAGCTTCGGAATAAGATGGTAAAGCTTGTGTGTCCAGTGGAATGAGGATCGAGATGATTATACGTGAGAAACTAAGGATAAAGTCAAGAGGATTTATCCTAAGTTGTTTGTTTAGATTAACATGTATAGTGCTATGTTTTGTTATAGACCATGTATATGTATACTATTGTGGTTGGTTTATGCATTGGATTGTTATTCATTCATAAAAAAAGCATATGTGTTAATGCTATGGAAAACCCGATATGAAAATAGAACTGCTGGTATTTAAATAGAATTTTGGGGACAAAATTCGGAATACCTATAACACTACATAAATTAATAAATAACTAACTAAAGAATAAAAAATGAGAATGAAGATTTAAGTGGTTATATTATGATATTGGATGAAATATGATAAGTATTTTTTGGGTGTACATTTACTTACTGATATTATTATTTAATGAAGCTTAATTGAAACGAATTAAATGAGGAAGAGGGTAAATGGTCCGTCGACCAACCATTCATGGGAATTAAGTTAACCACTTTCCCTCTCCTCGTTTCATTATACTTAATCAAAATAAAAGCATAAGCTTTGAAGCATTTTAATGGTGGTGGCCTAAGTGAGAGAAAAGGAGAAGAAGATGGTAAAAGCTAAGAGAACTGGAAACGTCAATCAACTAAGAAATCCAGACAAGTGATATATTCTCTAAAACTATTTTTCCTTTATTAATCTCTAATGGTCGAACTAATGATGGATATTTCTTGTAATCCTTATAACATAAATGATCTGAAAGTTCAATATGATGTTGGGAACACATTATTAGAGATGATTTTTGATTTATGGAATTTTCGTATAAGCAAATAAATCGATATGAATTATTTAAAAATCGTTTATTATGAAATATGGGTAGAAATATGAAGTTTAAGATATTTTATAAAAAGATAATGTAAATATTTTTTTTAAGATTTTCTGGAAATAAAAAGATTTCCAAGAGAAAATGCCCTTAACCGAAGGGGATTTAGTAGGTGCTAGGTACAAGTAATTAGGGTCGGAGGTAATTCAATTGAATAACGTATTTAATAATTGGTCAATATACCATATCCACATTGTGTTCTGAACGTGTAAGAAAAGTGCTAAAGAATAATAAGGAAGGATTAAGTCAAATAAATCAAGAGTTGACACGTGTAAAGGTGATGACACACATGCTGAAAACTATTTCCAACATGGACCGCTAGGTAGTACCGAAGGCAGTGGACTGAATCAAGAGTAAATAAATAAGAACCTTGGGTATAAAGACACAACTAAAGAAGCCTATAAATGCTAAGCATTAGGGTAGTGATATTGAATCAAGGGTATTGCCCAAGCCCGAAGTGGAAATGAGGATATAGAGGAACTTTAGGTTGGGGGGGATTTCTGAAATTTAGAATTGAGATTCCTTATATTAACTTAAATAAATTAAGTAAGGCTTCCATAAACGAGATTGAGGGAAGTAATTCTCTCGGTAAAATATTGAAACCGGAACTAATTGACTTACGGAGGTAGAGATGCATGCGAAGGCTAGGATGACCAAAACTAGTACTTGGAACATTGATGTGAATATAGTAGTGCAGCTTGATGAATAGTTAAGTGAAAAACCTAATGCATGAGTGGTCAGATAGAAGTAATGTTCGGTAGATGGCATAAGTTGTGATGTGGAAGTCAAGAATCGAAAGTGTAGGAGTAAGGCCTTAGCGGCATCCAAAAACAAATGCATAGGTGAAGGCCCTATGGAAACCAAAACAAAAGGCATTATGTAAGGCCTAATGTGACAATTGGAATCGAAAACATTGGAGTAAGGCCTAGACCGACATCTAAAAAAGTAAGTCAGTGGTGTAAGGCCTAGAGTGGCAACTAAGGTAGATTTATGTTTGGTAGATGTCTAGATGATGCAAGGCTTGATGTGGCAGCCAAGAACCGAAAGTGAAGTAGGCATAAGGCCTGAAGTGGCAACCGAAATGCGAAAGCGTAGGTGTATAGCTAGGATGACAACCGAATATGAAAGCAAAGTGGGTGTAAGCCTGGAGTGGCAACTGAAACATGAAAATAAATGTGTAAGGCATAAGTGGAAAACGAGATCGATGGTGCATTCAACAAAATTAAGGAAGCATGAAGGCATGGGCCCTTAGTGGCAAGAGAATTCTAATTCTATAACCTTTCATACTTTGTAGAAGGCGTAAGACCTCAGTGGCAGCCAACTATAGTATGTTTCAGGTTTTGGTTAGAAAAGAGAACGATTATTGAATTACATGCCGAGATAAATGGCTGTCGATTTCAGTTATGACAAATTTGTATGGATGAGACCCTTGAGAAGGAAATAAAGATTTAGACTTATGTTGAATGTTGTTAAATTGCATGATATATTATAGTGAGAGAAAAACTCATTCTGTGCTTTAGTAGCTTAGTCTCACTATGTTTTTGAGTATGTTGACTTTATGGATTTAGATGGGACGCTTAAAGATGAGCGAATAAATTGAGCCGAGGACAGAGCAAGAAGCTTAGGAGTAATATTTGTTATTTTGATTCTAATGTACTAAGTGTTTATGTTAGCATCTTCATATGTTGGGCATAACACTATTAACTATGACTGTATTATATTTTTGACCTCTTTGTAGGCAAAACCCACCGCCATCACCTGCACCACCAGTCTCGTCGCAGCACCACCCACCGCCAAAATTATCAACCACCACTCGTCGCAGCACCACCCACCGCCATCACCTGCACCACCAGTCTCGCCGCCGCCCCCAACACCACCCGCCACCATCACATGCTACCGATAACTCTTAACATAAAAACTGCTTCCGGTAACTAAAAAATGATACATAAAAACTGCTACCGACAACTAAAATTGATACCTAAAAACTTCTACCGCTAACTAAAAACTGATACCTAAAAACTGTTACCGACAACTAAAAATGATACCTAACATCAGATACTCAAATAAACCGCCCTAGGTTCTCAAATTTATCAAATTCGGTTACCATTATCTAAGTTTACAGTTCATTCTTAAACAAGCATTTCAATCATAACAATCATCTTTGTAGAAAATCAGTTCACAATCATATTTAAAGCACAAATAAGCCACTCATAATCAACATCTATCATGCTCATGAAATTGCATCTTTATCTCATATAACGACGCTTTGACTCAAGCATCTCCATTCTCAGATGCAAGCAAGATCGAGGGACTTCACTCCAGCATAAGCATGGATTGCATTAATTAAGGTAGTGTGCACAATGACGAGCACGGCAAAGGTTCATCTCCAGATAAAAAATAAATAGTTTTTACAAAAGTGATACCCACTGTCACTAAAACTGACACCTAAAAACCGATCATCAAATTAATAGTAAAACTAATATTTAAACAAAATTCATTAAAAATTTGATACTAACGAAACACTAATTCAACTCAATGATTCATCATATTTACTCTGTAACTTCATTTTTTTATATAATCAAACCAACAAAACAGTAAAAAACTTCCACACTGCATTATTGAAAAAATGATACCCAGAAGAAAAAATTATATCTAAAAACCGATCCTTACTATACTCAACATAATAATACATTATCAATCAAACCAATATTACTGCAAAAAAAAACAAAACAATAATTAAAAAATGTTTGCTTCAAAATGTGAATTTATTACAGTATAATAATTTTGTTATACAACAAAAATCACAAACTCAAACATAACATATATTTTCAAAAATGATACCTACAAACTGGAAAACAGATACCTAACAGCTGATACCACTTCTCCCCTAATTTTTCCACGGCTTGCTCTTCTTCTTCCTCAGACTTGCTTTTCTTCTTCCATCATCACAATCGACATCAAACAACACCCCTACCGCAATCTTTCAACAAACTAGCTCATCATCAACACTGCATCTCCATTCATGTGCAAGTCACGACATATTCAACATAACTTACCTAGACAGCACTTCAAGCAAACCTCATAAGCCATACATCAATTTTAATTCAGGCACCAAAGGACGAAGCACAACCCTCAAGAAATTCAGCAAGGCATCTCGAGCCTTTAGATCTTCAGATTCGGGCGATGACAATAAAATCGATAACGACGGCTTCGAGGTTCGGATGATGAGTTCTTCGGCGATCACTTTCCCATCGATGAATTTTCTTCTGTTGTACTCGTCGTTAATTTTTTTGTCCTACTGCAGAAAAAAATATGAGAGTTATCCTTCAGATTAAAAATTTGCAGACGTATCCTTGAGGCTAAAATGTTGTGAATTTTTGTCTTTCGTTGTATTTTCCTCTTCTATTAATGTCCGTAATCAATTTTCATTACTCGTGTAATTAGCGACCCTGTCTAGTGTTTATTAACGTTTGCATAGCGAGGGCAATTTTGGAAATAAAAAACTTAGGCGTCAAGCTCTATAAACTGAAACAGAAAGAGAAATTCTTTTGTATTTTGTTTGTTTCCAACGCGGTTCCCTCTTTCCCCTCTCTCTCCCCTTCCCGCCATTATTTGCCTCTCTATAACCTTCATCAACTAAAACAAATCCTGAAGCGAGAAGCCAAAAGGAGTAGTAGAGCTTTTCCGGAGGAAGAGATACAGTCATCAACCTCTCTGTTTCGTACCGAGAAGGCCTCCGTCGATCTTTTGCAGATAAAAATCTGTTCTTTTCGATCAAAACGAACCCAGGTGAATTTTTATACGAGAAATTCCAACTATTTGAAGAATCGAACTAACCTTTATCAATATTTATATGTTTTAGATGATCTTCAGTATTTTATTTTTTAATTAGCTCAGGAATTTAAGATTTTGGGCCTGTTTGTGATTTGGGGGTTTTGTACGGTGGAAAGATTACTGATAAAAAATTGAAATAAAATTAGGTTTGGCGTAGAAAAAATAAAATTGGTATGTGATGCACGTGACAGTGATGGTACGTGTGAAGAGGTTGACGTTAGAAATTTTTGCAGGTTGTGGGACAAACTGTGCCAGTTTGTGGGCCCATAGTTGATAGAATAAGTACCAACGCATCGTTATTATCAAACTCTTATGTGGAATAGTACAACTCGTTTTGAACATACTTTTGAATGGAATATTGGTTATTTCGTCGTGATTTTGTTTGTTGATTCAACTTGATGGATTAACTAAGACCTGTTTAGTCTCTTGTTTACGAGCTTCATTCTCAGCTTAAAAATAAAATAAAAACAATATATACGTATGTGTACATATTTAAATCTTTGTCCATACTTTATGATTAAATTGCAAGTTGCAACTTAATTTTGATTTACACCAACTTTTGCTATATTTTAACTACAATATTTTGGAAGGATGAATAAATTAGAGATTTTAAACAGTTGTCTAGCTGGACTTAAACTCGAGCCATCTCTAGCTATACAAAATGAAATGTCAAAAATATCAGAATGCTTTGTTGGCCTGGCGTATTGTTTGGCTTAGAAAGAAAATGTTCTGAATTGATTAAATCGACTTTGTAATTATGCTTAAACCATCTGTTATATGTACATACGCACGTGCATGCAGAGAAAACCAGTTCTCATTGTCAATTTTCAAAATATTCACATCTATTTTGTGTTGATCATCAATAGCAGGTTTTATCATTGAACACATTTATAAGATTAAGATCAATACAACCTACAATCTTTTGCCTTAAGACCAGTAACGGGACAAGGATTTTTTGTTGCCATTGGCAAAACAATATTTTGATTTATGTTCTATTTAAATTGTATTCAGATAATTTCCAAAAATCAAAATGAAGTACAAACAGAAGCTTATATCACGTATTTAGAGAAAATAGTTGACAGATTTACATAATCATTTAAGTCTGCATCTTTATTGTACGTTTTGTATACAAAATACCCAATAGGGAAAACAGTGTTTAGTTTGTCTTTTTTTTTAAATTTAAGTAAATTACTGTACATTGTCCCTGAAATCCTAAGAGAATGTGCTTGGAGACAGTCAGTTATATTAATAATACTATCATATATGAGTATATAATGGTGTCAACAAAAATGAGAAAAATATTTCTAAACTGAAAACTAAGAAAGTATATCTTTTATCTCTACTAATAACAGCGTGAATATACAATTTCAACCGCGACCCGATGAAATTACATGCATAATCCTACACATCTCCACTTACTAATAAAAGGAATTAAGTGTGTAGGATTTAGCTGTTCATAGTACCAGCCATCATTAAAATTACATGAATACTCTTTCAAATCCTCATTTTATGTTGCATCTTTATGTCATGGGAATACGTGCAAACACCATGGGTGTCATAGTGACAGATTAAAGAAAATTTATATATGAGATATCGTTGATCCAAATGGCGAAGCTTTATGGCATCCGCATGGATATGTTGACCATCATCAACTTTTTTGTACAAGGACTATTTTTCTAAATAATGTAATCACATTAAATAATATAAATATTTATTCTAGTTTCACATAAAGTTTGTTCTGTAATATCGGTTCACTGAAAGTATATAATTCAAATTAGTGGCATTTTCTTCAATACAGTTTTGGGACTGACAGTCACCTGCCCAGAGCTTCATTGCTTTTGTCTTTTCTTTAGGTTTTAGACACATTCGATAGAGGACATAATGTTGCTCAAATCATTTACGTATGGATGTGCCACTACCTACGTTCCCTCCTACGCTTATTATACAGATCCTAGGCCCTGAATACTAGATTTCAACCAGACTAACAGTCTAGTTCCTAACAGGGTTGATGTCAAAAATAACATATGCCTTGGACTAGAGCTAGGTCAATATTGTGCATTAATTCTTTACAGAAAAAAAATGAAAATCAAATTCATTTAGAATTTATACAGGTCTCAGACCTACGTATCTGCATTTCCTCCTTTTTCCAATTCTGTCATAAATTTCTATTTTTTTAGCTAAAATTGCTTTTAATATAGTGAAATCTGCTTGATAATACTTCCTATCAGACTATCATAACTTTGCTACTATATCCGGATCTGCATATCAATCTTATATTAAAGATATGATTTCCATATAAGACCCTGTAATAATGTCTGTGCCATGTTGCTATAGTCTATAAAGGTAATAAAGTCACCTTAATTTATACGTGTTTTGTATAGTTTTGACAAAGACTTATTTGTCACTTTCTTAAAGTTTTTTGTGGGCTCATAAAAGTAAAAGAGGACCTACAAAAGTATAGTAAATTCTTTTTATTGCATCATATAGATATGATAGGCTCCTTGGTCTAAGGAGTTCTTTTGTGCTTTGCTTATTTTGGTGTAGCGAGGCTGTGGAAAAAATTGATTACTGGACCAACATGTCATTTTTTTTTACAATTCATATGTACAAGTTGTCACATGGTGTAGAAGTCCAAATATTTTTTGCTATCAGTTGCCATGCTGTTGTCCTTACCAACAGAATTTACCTTTGGAATCCTAGGCATATACATGAACTTTGTGATAATTTATAATTTAATTTAATTTATTAGGTGCAATTTTGGTTAATATTCAGCTATAAGCTTTTACGATACCAAATCTTCATGGCAAACTATCTTTTAATCTCATTTTGAATCATCTTTATGCTTGTAAGTTAAATTGTAACATGGGCTATTGATAAAATGTATGAAATTATATTTGTTTCTGCCGATCGTTCTTCATATCCATAGTATGTTGTTCCAAATCTGTGTAACTTGTGTTACTATTCATTTGAACTATCCACATCCCAATAAAAATTCATCAAATTTCCTCCTAATCCTTTCCAACTCCATATCATGACTACATGAGTGGCTTTTATGGTGGAGCTATTTGCCCCATCAGTGTACGTATATTTGTTTGTAAGCATGTTTCTTGCTAATAGAATCCATATAGTTCATTGATGAATATTTATCTATCCCTTATACATAGACGTATTGTCTCAAGTGTTGGATGGATGACAGAATAAAAGTGGGGATTGATTGAATTGACTATATATAAAGAGATCTAAATCAAATATTGTAATGGAGATATAGGTAGATATTGGTGGAGTTGCTAGAAAATCAGGCCCGGTTTTAGGGCTAAGTCAGCTAGGCGACCACATAGGCATCCCCCCTTGACGGGCAATCATGGCTGATGATAGGAAAAGTAGAAGCGATTACATTTATAAAATGTAAAGGGTGATATATATAGCCATCATATAATCTCATTTGGTTGGGCAACGAAGGCATTATGAGAAGTGGTGCAGGTTCAATGCTGGGCAATGGCAAATTAAGTAATGATTTTTTTTTTCAAGTTGCCTAGGGCAACCCAAACTAGAGAGCCGGCCCCATAGAAAATGAACTCGGTGATCGATAAAAGGAAACATGTGATGAGGCAAAAGCTTGTAATACTTGGTGACATACATTGTATGATAATTGGTTGTAAATCCTCGTAAATCTGATCTAAAATCTGGAATATAAAGCATTAAATGGATGAATAGTACCAGCGTTGCTGCTCTTATTGTTTACAATATAGTAAATGAATTTTGCGAGGGCAATTAGTCACAGGAACCACTAGAATTTATGAATCAGTGCACATGCTATTAAAAGAAGATGCAATATATTATTTGTAACTGAACTTAGTAAATGGTTGTTCAAGCTTCAAATAGTGTCCATCCATTGTTCTAACCAAATAAAATTGGTGTAAAGAAATTAAATTGAAAGATCGAGATAGCTTACCTGGCAAATAAGCATACGAACGAGCTTTAAAAACTCAGATGCTTATGTCTTGCACAATAACAGCATAAATTAAGGTTTAAACTCTAACTCATTGAAATAAAAAATGAAACATTTGAGTGTGAAGCACCATAAAATATGCGAATTCAATATCTTGGTGACTGTCTCAAGATGTTGAAATTAATATTGACATGTTTTCTTTAGTGATATGTAAAACACGTTGAAATCATATACTTGACAGCCACTACAATTATCTCATGAGTATTCAATATGTTTGTGGATATTTTTCATAGACGTGGCATTTTATCATTTTATGAATTTATCTTTATATCGGTAAAGTATACTTTAATTTATTTTATCGTTGTTTATTATGATTCTTTTGCTCAAGCTAATTTGAGACCTTATCCATCACTAGAAATTAACATAAAACTTTTGTACATTCACTTTTCTTTCCAAGATGGGCCGGAAGCTGTCATTAGTTTTATGGTTTTAAATCTTCTATATCTAGTTCGAGATCTCCTTTTCACACTTAGACGATACGGGACATCAAATTTCATTCACATCTCCTTTGACAATCATATCGTTTGAAGCATTCCAATCTTAGAGAAATGTAGATTGAAATTTCAATCCGATCTCATCCACAATCATATATTTTCTTCTTTCGCATAACATTCTTCGCTTTTCATATAAGTTTATATGAAACTTCTCAATCCAATTACTATTTACCATCCCTAGACATTTTTTTAAAACTTCTCTCATTGTGTCAAAAAGCTTCATTTCGTTTAGTGTTTAAATATGAGGATATTATTAAGCCATCGCCAAATCAATCCAAGCAACCAACCTTCTTTTCTTCTCCAAAACATTCATTTCAACTCTTTTTTATACGCTAGTCAAGTATGTTACTTTTAGTTTTTTTTTAATACCAATTGTTTAAGAAATCGTTATAACATCAATTCTGAACATGTAAGCTACATCGAGATAGTTCTAAGATGTACTTTGAGGTCCGAGATATAATTTGAGATGTACACCTGAGTTAACCTCAATTCGTTTGAGATCTTCTAAGATACGAGATGTCTTATGTGGAAATCTCGAGATGAAACATGATCGAAATCACGTTGGTTAGTTATTAGTACAACTCGCCCCAACCACTCTTGCCATATCCATCTTCCCTCAAAAGTAAGTTGTGGTCCATATATTACCACCATTTTTTCCAATCACCTTAGCCATTTTTGTCTTTGCTCAAAAGAAAGTCATGTTTCCCTATGGAATGTGTCACTTCCCTTGATTTCAAGAGCAAGTTGCTACATAGTGGATATGCAGTTGATTGATTATATTTCATATAGGGCAATGGCCTCGCTGAAAAATGCCAATCATGTATGAATTCTTTTGCCAACACTCCCTCAATACTAGATCTGTTAGTGGTTGGATATGGATGCACATAGCGTTATATCTACATTTGTGTTTGAAACCATTTTCGAATATTAGGTAATCGTAGTTGCAGGTAGGAGACATATAATGGAAATTATCCTATTGGTTGGCAACTAATAAATCTAAAGATAAAATATGTAAGTTTAATTCAGTAACAAGCAAGACCAAGTGACCAAAAAGGCCTTGTCACGAGCTGGATTCGAACCTGCACATCTGGGAAGACATACCCATCGAACTTTCATTCTTTTGCGACTTCGGTTACCCTGTTCACCTGTATGCTACATCTGATCCGTGGGTCGTTCATTTTTCATTTCAGAGGCAAATCAAAATTTGATTTAATATAAAAGCCATTTTGCGCTATGCTTACAAAAGAAAAAAAATGCTAAAAATAGTTCTGAGTAGCGAATATCCATTTATATATTCATAATATAAATTACCACCTCGATAAAAAAGTAAATATCGACCCGTCTAAATACTAGAATACATATAATATAAACTACTATCTTAATTAACATAGACGGATAATTTTTAGATGTGGATACCGTTGTTCCTATTTTTTTTCTTTCTATTTTGGATATTTTGTTGGATTCAATTGTTATTTTTTGGATATTTATTGCCAAACCTACTCAAAATTTCGAATTTGGATTCAAAAGCCAATAATTATGAGTTATAAGCTTAATGAGTGTTTATTGGTTTCAACAGTCATCACTAATAAGTCACCATCAATGAGCATCTCCTTTTTATATAAAAAAGAAATCATTTTGTCATGACACGTAGTATTTGCGACTTTTGAATTACAAAATAAAACACCATTGGAATATTTTCTGAGTGTCCTAATGTGTGCAAAATATTCACAACATGCATTGCCATTCTCACTATATTATGAAAGAATATTTTTGTTCCATCCTGCATGATTTGTGAGAGAGGTAGACATTCTTGAAAGAAAGTGGTCGATGCATTCGTTGGAGCGGTACATATTGTTCATATTTCAACTCTCTTCTCCGTGGTCTCTTTTTCTCAAATACACACGTACACACTTTTCTTTCTTCTCAAAACCCTCAAAGATGTTAGGTATGTTTGTGGCATGCTTATGGATTCAAAAGTGCATAACGTTACCAAAGTTGTCTCCTCCAAAAGGTAATGCAAATAAGTTCATATTTTCTGGAGATACTAAGATGAATAGAACTCATCAAATGAACTCAGAACATGATATGATAATTGTTTGACTTATGCTATGATGCTCTTGATGCATGTTGTGGTATATCAGTCAGTTGCATTATATTTGCCTTCTTTCTTTGGAAATACATGAACAAACAACTAAGGACAGTATGTTGTGGTATATCAGTCAGTTGCATTATATTTGCCTTCTTTCTTTGGAAATACATGAACAAACAACTAAGGACAGTATGTTGTGGTATATCAGTCAGTTGCATTATATTTGCCTTCTTTCTTTGGACAAGACACACTGATGATCTTGGAGTGCTTGTGTAGGGATTTGAACAACACCCATTATTCAATTTCATACATTTCAACCATAAAATAACATATAATAAATTCAGAATAAAAAACATATTACATAATGATATTCAAGATACATTGCATAAAAAGTTCCAGCAGCAATTTAATTGATTGTGCCGTAATTTGTAAAATTTGGCGATTCCGGTCTCCAATTGCTCTTGCAGAGCTAATTTTTAGGTATAGTGTATTAAAAGCAGTTGGGCAATTACTATTCATTGATACAATATTTTATAACTGAATCTTGGATATGTTTTATACCAAGTGTCATACAAACCTTGTTACCATGTGTTGTAGGCTTTAGTGCTGTCAATCATATCCTTTCCACAATCTCTGAGTTTTTCTTCTTCAACCTGGCTGCTATTTAAGTTTCTCTCCATTACTATCGTAGAGGCCTCTTTTATATATTTCCATCATGGTTCGAAATTCCGGCGGAATTCCGGCTATTCCGGTGATTCCGTTCCGGTTCCGCTCATAACCGGAACGAAATCCGGTCAAAATTCCGGTTTCGATTTAAATTCCGGATTTGCTTTTCAAATATTGAAAAAAACTTATAAAAAATTAAAAAATACAAAAGATATGTAATAATTAAAAAAAAGAAAACACAATAACCGAGACAATAAATAAATGGAGAAAAAATCATATAGTTTCATAAAAAAGTAGTTATGCTTTTCTTAATTTATATCGAATCATAATAAAAATTCAAAAAATTCAAAATTGATCAAAGTTTTAAAATCTCAAATGAACAATACAGTATCTTACACAATGAATTTTTAATTAAACTGTGTATTTTATATGTAATGTAAAAAATGTACTATAAATTTATGATAGTATTGGATATTTATTAGCGCATATAGCAAATTAAAGCAAAAAAAGTACCGGAATTAGAAAACCAGAATTAAAGCGGAACTTTCGGAATTTTCGGAACGGAACCGGAAATTTTAAAATTACCAATGGTCGGAACGGAAACGGAAACCGGAATTTTGAACCTTGATAAGAATGAACAAGATAAGTTTTCATCACTAGACTCTATGAATTTTATTAAGACAAAAATGTACTTACAGACCGTTTCTATGTTCACTTTTTACAACTGATAGAGCTACTCATGCACTCACCAGTTTGTTTATTCATCGCCTGTATATATAGTTGGAAAGAATTATGGGTAATTTAAAATTTTAACTTTAGAAGGACTGTCCGGTGTAGTAGTTGCAAAAAGGATTTGGGATTGTATATCATGAATGGAGTGAATATCTGTAGAAATGGGTACGATTTCATACATTATAATTGTCATGGGTTTATTTTATATAAATAGACTTTTTACAAGTATCTGACACTTATGCCCATATTGTTTTTAGCATAGTTTACATGATATTACGACCCTTGATTTTGTAAAAAGTCTGGCAAAACACTCTTGCTCATGTTTATACAAACAATAGTGGTAGTTTGGGTGTATCTAGTTTTTGGGGTTAGCTTTTTGGTTAAATGAATATAAATATTAATTTAGTAATAATATTTTGGTCCTGAGATTCCCGCAGAAGGTAGCACAACTGCAAAAGCACCAAAGACGGTGAACAAAAGATACAATATTCAAAACTTGTTAGTAGCAAAATAATCTTTCTGATCACCTAAAATATGTACTATAGAGCCAATGTATTCTTTACATCTTTGGCATGTTTAAATGGATTTTAGTTTTTTCTTTTACTCTGGTAACATTGGCATTCTGTGTGAGACTCTGAGATAATGTCTCACTCTCACATGACAATATATACTTCTACTGTACAAACCGTATATTAGTCAAACACATGCACCTGTTTGGCCATACCTAGATATGTTTGTTTTTTTGTACACCTCCATTTCATTCGTATTACGTTCTCTATAATTTCTGTTCATTATTTCAGATCATGGGTCCTACCTTGAATCTTTCTCTCCTAATCTATTCCAACTTTTTACCGATTATTCTCGTTTTAAAAAAGTAAGAAAGTATCAGATCCTAGTTATAGATTGTTTGAATACTTGTTATTCTTCTTTCTCTGCGCAATTCTTTCAAACTTTTATACCCCATTGATTTCTTCTTTTTGTTTGCTGCAGATACATAAAAGATTGATGGATTCTGTTTCACCAGCAACATCAAATATCGGTTCAATAGCTAAAACCCTGACCAAAATTCTTCGATTTCGCAATAACATAAAAAACAACTCCAGTGCTGAACTGAACTTGGATCAAAACGATGAAATCTACAAGTTCGATCATTCCAAGAACCTTGAAACTCATGCTCAACCTTTCTCCAAAACCATGGATGAAAATACCAAAAATAAGGAGGCAATGGAATCTCTTATTGCGAATCTTTTCACAAGCATTTCAGCCATCAAGGCTTCATATGCTCAAATTCAAGTCGCTCAATCTCCTTATGACCCCGAAACTATTCAATCTGCTGATATATCTGTGGCTAATGAGTTCAAATTGCTGTCTCAGCTTAAACACTCTTACTTAAAAAACCAACTTGGTCCTCTTCCACCTCCTCCACTTGCCGCACAAATTCAAGAGCATCGAAATCTTATCAAGACTTATCAGATCACCATTAAAAAGCTCGAATCCGATATCCAACATAAAAGTTCAGAGATCTCCGACCTTCATTCAGAGTTGATGGAATATGAACATCAGAACCGTGCTTTGGAATCAAAACTCAATCCTGAGCATTCACTTTCTGCTCTAGATGATTTGCATCTATCCGGACTGGACCCGACCCATTTTCTAGTAGCTGTAAAATACACTATGAAGTCGATAAAGTCATTTGTCAAATTAATGATCGGTGAAATGGAATCTGCTGGATGGGATCTTGATGCAGCAGCAAAATCTATACAGCCCAATTTGTTAAAGAAATCCGGGCATAGAGTATTTGCTTTTGAGTCCTTTGTTTGTCAAAAACTCTTCTCCAATTTTCACAATCAAGATTTTGGTTTTGAGCATTTGGAAGAACAGTTATCATGGGACAAGCATAAGTTTTTCAAGGAGTTTATGGAGTTAAAATCTGCGAAAGCTAAGCAACTTCTATCAAGTCAGAAAAGAAGATCATCTGGGTTTGGTGGATTCTGTAGGGCCAAGTATTTAACCATAGTTCACCCAAAAATGGAAGCTTCCTTTTTTGGCGATCTCGATGAAAGGGGATTTGTTAGCTCAAGTCGTGAATTTCCAAAGTCCGAGTTTTTCTTAGGTTTTGCAGAGATGGCACGAAGAGTTTGGCTACTGCATTGCTTGTTCTTCTCTTTTGATAGAGAAAAGGCTAATTCGATATTTCAGATTAGAAAAGGATGCAGATTTTCCGAAGTTTATATGGAAAGTGTCATTGAAGAATCAAGTGGGGCGAATCCTGTTGTAGGTTTCACGGTGGTGCCTGGATTCAAAATTGGGAGAACTGTTATCCAATCTAAAGTCTATATTTCGTAAACTTATTCGATAATATATCAACAATTTAATGAATTTATTGGTGCATGTCAACATAAAGATTATATCTTGTTGAGTAGTGTACCAGAATTTTGTCCAGGCAAGTTCATTAGATATGTGTATACTGTAAGCTATAGTGTAGGTGTTGTAATAGTTGTATTAGTTAAACTATATCTAGGTTGTTAGTTTTATTTGGTAACCAAGACAATCGGTTAGTATTATGTTTCTATTTATGATGTTAATGGACCAGTTTAACTTATCAAATGTCTACTGCATAATATGGGTATAAATTGCATATTTTTTTAGAATAGATTGGATGATGTTACATATTGATTGGCTTCATATGGTTTTACTGCAGCAACACCATGACTTCGACTTCTTTGCATCAGATTCGATCACTGTGCAATAAAATTTTGAAAAGAGAATTGTTATTTTAGTTTCTGAAAGTTATATGGGAGAATGTGGGTGTTTCTTGGCATTTGCATTTAGAAGACAACGCAGTTTTATGATGTAACTCAACAAGGGAGATGGATGTCAGGTTGTCAGTTCCTTTTCTTTTACGGAGCACATGAATTTTTGGTTTTTATATTATGAATTGTACAAAAAACGACCCTTAGCAGCATCAAAGATGATAACCACAAAGATAAAACGCGGTTGAGCATTTCTAGCGAAACGTTAATTGTCGGCGTAAGTTGGAAATATTTCAATTGCTCCAGCTGTGAGTGGATTTATCAAAAAAAAAAAAAAAAAAAGTTGTTTAATTTGCTAAATGTTTTTCTGAATCCCGAAGTTAATACTAAACAAATATTTCTTTTATTTAGAGTCTTAGACGCTGGATGATTTGTTCTATAGAATGCGAGTGAGAAAATAGACCACTTGATGACTTATTCAATATAACAATCATATGAGTTAACAATATGTTGGAAATCTTGGTTGGTACGGTGATTTGAACGTGATAATAAAGCGGATGCTATATTTTGACTTTTAATGATCTACATGATAGATTCTTTTAGACAAATAATTCAATCAATTAAGAAAAATTCATGTTCCACCAAAAGTCAAGATGCACATGCGAGTTATAATAAACAAAAGATGGAATACTAAAGTGGTGTTAATATACAAGAGATTGGAGACTCATCCTAATTGTTTATTTTGTACTTGCAAAGATGAAAACTTGGATAACTTAGGGCCCGTTTGATTTCGTTTTTAGTTTTACGTTTTGTGTTTTCAACATACAATACAAAATACAAGAAAATGAGGGAAATCCTTTTACAATTCTTAGCCATTACGACGATCGACGAGAAATGGAGGGGATGAATTGCTTTCCGTCCTTTTGTTATGCCTCAAAACACGAAAAATCAAATAAACTTGTTTTCTATTTTCTATGTTAATTTCATTTTTCAAAATTGCGTGTTTTCCAACAATGTATAAGAAATGCGCATTTTTGTTTAAACGAAAACACAAAACTAAAAACAGCAAACCAAACGGGGCCTTATATTTTCAATATTCATTGTCATATCCGCTATGGATTATATGTATACCGTTATATCCACTTTTCGAGATGTAGTAAGATACAAAAATTGGCCAAACAAATGAACTGCGAAATAAGTTGTGCGGGTACCAAACACGTAGCACAATAAACTTGCACTACAACCTAAAACGAAGAGCATGACAAGTATCTTTACCCATATACCGCTTTGAAATGACAGGATAATAAGGTCAACAAAATCACTACAAGCACAAGTTGAGGTCATACGAGATCAAATATGCGCAGTAGCAAGCAAGCTTCGTCAAATAGAGATGAGCTGCACTGCATTATCATATCTACAACCCACTTGATCACTTAAGTGCTAAGTGTAGTAGCACACCGTTATGCGCAGAACTAAGTAACTAAACCAAATAAAGCCAAGACGCGCCATATAGACATATTCGTGTTTCATGGTCCAATTGATTACAAGATTCTTAACGCAAGAGCAGACAATCCTAAAAATGACAGCCAATGCAACATTAATACCAACCAAAGAGGATCAAGGCAAGCCAAACAAAGAATAACTGCCCCACGCTCATAAACTGCTCCAATTCTAATAGGAAAGACCATTCCAATATGCAATGCCAGCCAATTACATCCCTATCAAAATCGAGTCTATGACAACCAAACTGCGTCGGCACGCTTTGGTAACATAAACCCAATATTGCACCAATGAGAAGTCAGGTCAGCATCCAAACCTGTTGATGAAATTTTTCGACTTCACCACACTCGACTTGATCGTGAGGCAACCTTATGGCTAGTCGTCCTTACGATTAAGAATCAGTGAATTTAAGCTTAATTAAATTCACATTTGGAAGCAACTGTATTGCTGAATGCTTACACAGCCGTGTAATCGTACTTCAACTGTTTGTTGAAATGTTGAGATGGGTCAATGAAGAAAAGAGCAATTAAAAGTAAATAACAGGAATATAAAGGGCACAAAGATGTTTAGGTAGTTCGAATTGTTGTTAATCCTACGTTCACGGGGTAATCCACTATATTTTACTATTTTTGTACAAGTGATTACAATGGTCCAAGGGCGTACAATATTTCATTTTTTTATATGATGGAGAAGAAGTTCAGAAAGATGATCCCCCTTTTATCCCCGTGCCTTTACTTTTATAGTATGGAAGGCGTGCTGTGGATTTTGCCACCTGTTGTTTATCTATGATGATTATCCTTTGTGCCTGGATTGATGAAGGGTTTTGGCGGGAAATCTTGATATTAGCGGGATCTTGAAAATTTGAAGCGGGATGCCTGAAAATTTGGACGGGAAGCCCAGGTCTGCATAGGCCAGCCTCCTCTCTCTTAACATTGTTAGCTGCTCTAAGAGGAAAGGTAGGAAACTGCCCCAAAGCTTTACTACATTGCTGATGTACGAGAACAGATGCGGTGGTGGATGTCTTCTGGTATCCAGACCGTACCGCCCCATTACTGCCTTTATTTTCTTGGCTCTATTGGTTGCCATATCGGGTTAGAATGGAGTAGCTCTTCCCATTCTATTCCGAAGGCTAGTTGTGTATGTGTCATTGTCGTTTGTCTATAAGGTTGTGCCTGCGTTGAAGCATATCTTGGGCGGTCCTGTATACAGCTCTTTTAGAGTGTTCTTGGCCTTGTATGGTGCTGTCTAGGTTGCCCCCAGTGTATGCTTGTGCAGACATGTTGAAATTAGGCGACACAATATATAGGAGAATTGAAGAAGAGGAATGTAGCTTCGTGTCGGAGAAGACGGTTCGCAAATCGGAGTCCGGAGGTGGAAGTTATAAGAGAAAAGGCGGAGAGGGCTGTTTGGAGACAGCAGCTAATTTCAGATGTCTGAAATTAGCTCCAGACGTCTGAAATTTTCTAGAGTGGTTCCAGAGAACCTTTTCAGACGTCTGACCAAGTGGGTCAGACGTCTGATCTGGAGCCAGTCACTCCAGTGACTTATGTCAGACGTCTGACCCTTAGACCAGACGTTTGGTTTGAAGCGTGGTCACTCCAGTAACTTAATCCAGACGTTTGATTTTTGGGCCAGACGTCTGGAACGACTTCCTTCAGTTTTTCTGCATACGAACTTAGTGATTTGTTTGAGGGGCAAAGTGGTCTTTTGCCTTTGTTTTCTCCATGAGTATAAATTATCAATTCAGGTTTAGAAGAAAAGAGGCTGATCATTCATCTAATCAAGGGTTTTATCCTCCAAATCTAGGGTTTAGGCAAATCCTATTTCTTCAATTCTAATCTCCACAAAAATATATTCTTGCTAGAATATTGTGATCATTGTTAACAATCTCCTGTACTCTTCTATTGGTGATATAATAAAAGCTCTCTCAAGTGGATGTACACTAACACAACGTTAGTGGAACCACTATAAAATCGTGTGTGATTTACTTATTGTTATTGCATTCATATATTGCTTGTATTGGTGTTGTGATCTTGTATTGGGCTATTTGTCATTGGTTGGAGTTTTGGTTGAGT
The DNA here is from genome assembly GCA_030737815.1 of Allium fistulosum. Classification (NCBI taxonomy): domain Eukaryota; kingdom Viridiplantae; phylum Streptophyta; class Magnoliopsida; order Asparagales; family Amaryllidaceae; genus Allium; species Allium fistulosum. The sequence continues at coordinate 820,597,548 of CM060908.1, read as the reverse complement.
TAGGAATCGGTTGTTTCACACTAGCTATCACGATCTAGCTTTTCCGCGTTGCGCGTTGCGATTGTATTCAAGTGGTCTTGGGTGTAGTCGTAATTACATTTGGTATCAGAGCTTTAGAGTTGGTAGGTGGTTGTTGAAATGCCGGAAACGGATACCTCTGAAAATTCAATGGTTGGTCCAAGTAGTATAGCGCCGTATGTACATGGGTCGTATGTGGCGTCGGGATCGCAATTGGTTATCGACAAGTGGAATGTCGATAATGATTTTGAAAAATGGCAATGGAAGATGAAAGCGGTTCTAAGGAGGAATCAGATACATCGAGTGGTGTTTGATACACATTTGTTGCCGGCGGACATCTCGGATGTCGAGAGAGAGGAAATGAAAGAGTGGGCATTTACTACACTTCAACTTGCTATGGAAGAGAATGTGATCTCCGAAATTAGTGGTGAGACCACCGCTAAGGGAATTTGGGACAAGTTGGAAGAATTGTATATGAAGAAGTCTCTAACTAATCGTTTGATCTTGTTGCGAACGTTTTTCACGTATAAGATGAAAGAGGGGAGTTCGCTTAAGGCACACTTGAATGTGTTTGATGATTTGCTAATGAAGATGAAGGCGGTAGATTTGAAGATTGAGGAAGAGCAAAAGACGATGATATTGTTATGTTCGTTGCCGGACCGTTATACGGGTTTCTCAAATAGTTTGATCTATAACCGGGATACATTGACGTTAGATGATGTCAAGACGGGTCTTCTTAGTGAGGAGTTGAGAGATCAAATGAAGGAGTTGAGTGTTGGTGGTAGTAGTGCCGGAAATGGTCAAGGTTTGTTTGTGGAGAAGGAGAGATATGCGAAGAAGGAGAATCGGGGGCGTTCCAAATCCAGGAATCCCGGTTGGAGAGGAAAGTCGAAGGAAAAGAAAGGCAAGTGCTATATTTGTAAGAAGCCCGGTCATTGGAAGAATGAGTGTCCGGACAAGGAGAAGGCCAAGAAGGAAGTAACATCTTCATCGGTCGCGGTGGAGAGAGGTGTTGGTGAGGGAGACATGGATGTATTGACGGCGGTAGCATCAAATGTTTCGGGTAGCGAATGGGTTCTCGATTCGGGGGCGTCTTATCATATGACGCCGAATAGGAATTGTTTTTCTTCTTTCGAAGCTAGAGAGGGAAATTCGATTGTTATGGGAAATGGTGCTATTTGTAAGTCGAAGGGCATTGGTTCCGTGCAAATTAGGATGTTTGACGGAGTAGTTCGTACTCTCACTAATGTGCGCTATGTTCCGGGACTTAGGAAGTCCCTTATCTCTTTAGGGCAATTTGATTCTTTGGGATGCAAGATCACTATTGAGAGAGATGGCTTGAGGGTTTCGAAGGGGGCGCTTGTGGTTATGAAAGGTGCTAGGGCTCATGGTATATATTTGCTTCAAGGTGTGACCATAGAAGGTGAAGCTAGCATTGGGGTTGATAGTTCTCGCGACTTAGATGCAACTAGATTGTGGCATTTGAGGTTAGGACATGTCTCGGAGAGGAGTTTGGATATTCTTCGAAAAAGGGAGATGATTGGTGGTGAGAGTTTCAACAAGCTAGAGTTTTGCGAAGAGTGTGTCATGGGGAAGCAAACAAAGGTTTCATTCGGTGAAGGAAAACATGATTCAAGAAGCGTTCTTGAGTATGTGCATACGGATGTTTGGGGACCGGCACCGGTTGCTTCTTTAGGTGGAGCAAGGTATTATATTTCTTTTATTGATGATTTTTCTCGTAAAGTTTGGGTGTATGTAATGAAGGCTAAGTCGGAGGCATTTGCTAAGTTCAAAGTATGGAAGGCTCTTGTTGAGAATGAGAGTGGTAAGTCTTTGAAGGTTCTTAGGTCCGACAATGGCGGAGAATATGTTTCCGGAGAATTCTTAGAGTTTTGCAAGCATCATGGGATTCGGAGACATTTTACTACACCGGGAGATCCGCAATCAAATGGTGTTGCGGAGAGGATGAATCGTACTCTACTAGAGAAAGCTCGATGTTTGAGATTGACATCGGGTTTGTCTAAGGGATTTTGGGCCGAAGCTTTATCAACCGCGGTGCATATTATTAATCGAATTCCGTGCTCGGCTATTGACAACAAAATTCCGGAGGAAGTGTGGAAGGGCAAGAGTATTGACTTGAGTTATCTTCGTGTCTTTGGAAGTCCGGTTTATGTGCATGATCCGGGAAATGATAAGCTTGAACCTAGAGCTTTCAAAGGGGTTTTGCTTGGCTATACGGATGGAGTGAAAGGCTATCGGATTTGGAATCAGGAAACGAAGAAGGTAATCAATTCTCGTCATGTTACTTTTGATGAGTCGGCTATGTTCAAGGAGAATGAAAGCTCATCGGATATTCCGGTCTTGGTTCGTGATGAATCGAAGGGGAAGGAAGTTATTACCACATTTTGTCCAAGTAGTAGAGAGAGTAGATTAGTTGAAGATGGTTGTGAGGAGAAAGCGGTTGATGATACATCACATAGTCCACAAGGTGCCTCTAGTAGTGTTGGGATGTACACGAGCCTAGAGAAGTATCGGTTCAAGGTGGAGCCGAAAGGAGTTTGGGTGATAATATTGCTACTCGGGTTGGTCGTCGTGCTATAAGGCCACCCGAAAGATATGGTGATTGGAACTATCTTAGCTTTTGTGATAATTTGGACTATGCTCTTCATGTAGTCCAAGATGAGCCAATGGACCTTGATGACGTCATGAATTCGAGTGATAGCTCGAAGTGGATTTGTGCCATGGAGGAAGAGATGCAATCATTGATGAAGAATCAAACTTGGAGTTTGGTTCCACTTCCTAAAGGAAACCGTGCTATTGGGTGCAAATGGATTTACAAGGTGAAGGACGATGGAAGATACAAAGCTAGGTTGGTGGCTAAGGGGTTTGCACAAAGGAAAGGAAAGGAGTATGATGAGATATTCGCACCGGTTGTGCGCCATACTTCTATCCGGATATTACTTGCCATAGTTGCTATTCACAACTTGGAGTTGGAGCAACTTGATGTAAAGACCGCCTTCTTGCATGGTGACTTGGATGAAGACATTTACATGGAGCAACCGCAAGGGTTTGTTGTAAATGGTAAGTCAAATATGGTATGCAAGTTGAAGAAATCGCTATATGGGTTGAAGCAATCACCTAGGCAATGGTACAAGAGATTTGATCATTTTATGCTTGAAAGTGGCTTTGATAGGAGCATCAAAGATGCTTGTGTTTATTTCAAGAAGTTGGGAAATGATTGTTGGGTGTACTTGCTCTTGTATGTGGACGACATGCTCATTGCTTCGAAGGACAAGAATGAAATCAACAAGTTGAAATTGAAATTAAAGTCAGAATTCGAAATGAAAGACCTTGGAGAAGCAAAGAGGATATTGGGCATGGAGATTGAAAGGGACCGAAAGCGTTTTGAGTTGAAATTGACTCAAAAGGAGTACATAAAGAAGGTGCTTTGCCGGTTTAGCATGGAGAATGCAAAGGTGTCAAATACACCATTACCTTTGCACGTGAAGCTTTCGAGTAAGGATTCACCTATCTTGGAGAAAGACAAGGCTTATATGGTAAAGGTGCCATATGCAAGTGCGGTTGGTAGTTTGATGTATGCTATGGTGTGTACAAGACCCGATATTGCAAATGCCGTCGGGGTGGTTAGTCGTTTTATGTCTAACCCGGGAAAATCGCATTGGGAAGCCGTGAAGCTTATATTGAGATACCTTAGGGGTACGTCATCTCATGGTCTTGTTTTTGGCAGTAGTGGGAAAAGGAGTTGCAACTTAGTTGGTTATTGTGATTCGGACTACGCCGGTGATAGAGATAGGAGAAAATCAACTTCCGGATATGTCTTCACACTAGGTGGTACGGCCACACTAGTACAAAACTGGTCATTTGTGTCGGTTGTGTAACCCCTGTTGTGTCGGTTTTACAACCGACTCAAATGAAGACGACACAAAAGACATTTTTCTGTTGTGTCGGTTGTACAACCGACACAAATATCAATTATTTGTGTCGGTTGGTAATAGAGAACCGACACAAAACTATGAACAGTTGTGTCGGTCTTTCTAATAGGACCGACACAAATCAGCTTGTATAGTGAAGCAAACCGCCGTTTATTGTGTCGGTCCTTTAAGAAAAACCGACACAACTGTTGCTTGTTTTGTGTCGGTTTCTTATTGACGACCGACACAAATGATTGATATTTGTGTCGGTTATGTTTGTTTTTTCAACCGACACAATTGATATGCAGTTGTATCGGTTCCCTTTGAAGTAACAACCGACACAAGTTATATCTGAAGCAAAAAATATATATTATTACCGTTTAAGATTATAAAAACAGTATGAAATTGAATTTTAATATTTTATAAACGAACGTTACTATGAACTGATTGAACAAAAAATATAATTATATTATCCATCAACATAATTCTTGTTTACAGAACAAAATAGAATATAATCTATCACAAACATAACGTACATAACAAAATACCAACGTACGTTACAAAAGATCAGCGTACACAACAAAAAACAACTACATCCAATTATACATGATATAACTAGCTAAATTCTCTCGAACCTCGTCTATCTCTTGTTGGTTATAAGAACCGTCTCGTACAAAGTCCTGCAATTAAGAGAATTGTTATACAAAAGACAATAATTAAGTCAGGAATGCTCTGCATAAAAGAATCTGAGAGTGTAATTCAAACACAGGTTTCTCCTTGTAAGTTTATTCCTGAACAGGCAAAATGGGAGAGTTTATCCTAGTTTGCACTGGGACCATGCAAATTTGCACTGCGGAAGTGTAAAGCTTGCACTGTCCCAGTGTAAACTTGGACAGTTTGTTCCCAGTTGCATCGGGACAGTGCAAACTTTGCTCGATACTGTTCTTTAATTTGTATATCATAAAGATTTTACTTGTATATTTTTTGAATTAACAACAACTGGATTTGTTCTTTGAACGACAATTGCTATGTCAGTGATCAAGGAAGGTGTCCAATTCTTAACAAGGGTTGATGTTAAACTAGCTAAACTTTTATCCATACATCTAATATAGTCTTTGCTATTATGATCTATGGTTATCTTTATATGTGTACGGCCTTAATATCTTCCGCCTTAATATCTTCTAATATTTTTGTAATAACTATTGCTAATTTTAAATCCTATAATATGCAAGTATAAATTAAAGCTGATTAAGTAGCACTAATAGTTCCATACTATTCTTATTACTTTTTATATATAGGAAATTGGATTCTTGAAGAAGGCAAACTTGGATTTTCCACGATCCAGATTTTTCTATTTTAGCAAGCTCTTTTTGTAAAACTTTATGTTGCTATTATCTATGCTTAATAAATTGTCTATGAAATGTTATATCTGACTACTAACTATTGGTACATGAAACTGGTGTAAATTTGATTAGAAATGCTATAGAATGTAAAACATAACATGTACGAGAAATTGTTGGTAACATGAAGTTTTCAGTATTCATGTAGGTTTAGTATAGAGTTAATCAGTATAAATAGGGAGTATATATGGGTATGAAAATACACCCGAAAACACGCTCCATTTGAACTAGAATACATGTAAACTATTTGTTAAACTGAATTGCTTAGTAAACAGTTTATAGTACGTACTTGAATGAGAATGAGTAGCTTGTAAGATACTTCGACCGTTAACAAGAGCTTTAGAGAGCAGTAGGAAGATAGCAAGAATGAATAGCATCTTTTGAGTTGTTGACATCATTGGTTTATTTGCAAATATTTTGCTGCTGCTGAAGTGCATTTAGATGCCTGCATGTTATGAATATATAGAGATAAAAGGATATGAGTATTTTGAAGTTGTTTGCTATTTATTGTTATTTGGTTTGCTGCTACATATTGTAATATCTCATTTCAGTTTCATGATCTAAGTATTTGTTTATGCCTTCACTCACATTAATGACACTAGTAATTAAAATAAATTCATTCACTCAACTGAAAGCATATAGATAAATAAATCAGTAATATGTTCATAACATCAATATGTACACACTCTCACTCAGATAAATGGATCCACTAACAATTCTAGCATGCACCGGTGGAGTGGTCGGACAGATCGCAGTCGTCGTTCTCGGCTGCGGTAACTTCTTTAGCAGGTTGCTGAACTGTCTCAGAAATCCAAGACCTCCTCCTTCAAGGCCCATCACTGCTCCTTCTTTCTTGAGAATTCGAAACAAAACCCCAAAACAGATTGAATGAATATTATGTATTACTATTGCTATTTCAATTAAGGGTAACTAACACATGCTATGGTGATATGAAACAAATGTGAAATGTAAAAAATAATAAGTTGGTATTTGATACACTCTTTCTTTCTGTTGAATATTATTATCTATTTTAGTTTGTTTCTTTCCCCTTCCTGTTGCAGGACTTCCTGTTATCTTGTGTTTCCATAAATAAGAGTCATATGTGTTAAGTTGACTAATCAATTCGTTTAAGTCCACTGAATAGTTGTTGTTTTTTTTAAAGTATGTTCATTTCATCGGTGAATAACAGAGCTGAGAATAGCAGTTTTAAACAGCACAATTCTTTGTTTCGTTAGCTTACCTCTCTTTGGGAAATTAGTCTGTTTTGTTCATTCATTTCGCGTTTCATTTATGCATCCTGATTCCTGTCATTTCCCTACACATCTGAAAGGATGCAATTGTTTTCCTGGTGCTAGTCAACGTGCAGGTTCATTATGTTTATGGGCAAAATAAGAGAACGGTAGGCAAAGTATGAAGTTGATTCTAGGCCCATACATGCATATTCTATCACCTAAATAAATATAATAGCGGAAAAACACACTTCAGTAAAAATTTAAGTTTACCACTACTAGTGCAACAGACACGAGTGTATATGTATGTGAAGTGCACCTAACAGGTAGACGAACCCTTAGGTTCCTCTGAATTTGTCTACTGCAGAATTTCTTCGCCTTCGGATGATTTACAACATTTACATTCCTTATTTTCAGATTGATTAAAAATTTTAGGTGATAAACAAGAAAAGTTAAATCCATTTTAAACATGCTAAATTTTTTAGGATAGTTCCATCTCCTTATCCTGTTTGTCTATTCCACCACGTCTAGTTTTTCATGAATCTCTTCCAAATGAATTTTGATAGTTTCATGCCTTAAACACTATTTCAATTATAGAAGTTCCATTTTCAATAATTTTTCATATATCTCCTCTTTCTTGTAAAAGAGTTTGGGATGCACTTTCAAAACTCAAGTCCATAAAGTGGATGTGGTTGATTTTTGAATATAGCATCGATTTTATATTATTGTATTATGTCTTTGCTTGCTTTATATTATGCTTGCAATACTAGATTCTTTTATTAACAAAGTTTCTTAGTTCTTTACTTTACGTCATTCTAATTGTAATTCAATGGTTTTTGGGAACACAACCGAAGCCTTGAAAGTCCTTATCTTTGACAAAGACTTTCGACTATCCATGGTAAACTGATCGAAGATTTATGAAAAAGAAAGAAAGCGCAAAAAATTGTCGTGAGTTGTCTGAGAGTGTAATTCAAACATTTAAAAACAACCGAGTGTGTTTGAATTATCAAGGACTAATGTTAGCAAGCCCTGTAAGTTTATTCCCTTTCAAATCACTACAAACAATTTAAAAATCATTAAAATTGTATTAATCAATCATACCTGAAAAAAGAAGGAAAAACTTCTAAAAAATAAAAGATAAAAGTTCTTACATAAATTGCAAGTTCTTGAGTAGCCCAATAGAAGAAGAAATCTCTCCACCAAGATTCAAGTTTGACAAATTCCTACACATTAAAAAAGAACAAAAATGAACAAAAATAAACAAAATATTGCTGTGAACAAGAAGCAAAAAATGAACTTACAAAGCAACAACATTTGAAGTAAGATTGTCACAAACAACACCTCTCCAAGAACAGTGATCATCGCTTTCTTTCCAGTCGAGCAAAACATTAGCAGCATTTCTAAATGATGCTTTAACAGACATCAACACTTCACCTGCATAAAATAAAACAAACCCATCATAAAGAAAGCAAAAACAAACAACACAATTGCATGAAAAAAAAAGATACCATCTTTAGTGACAGAAGAAGAAGCAGAAGCCCTTTTAGAACAACGTATGAAAAGACATTTAAGTTTTGAATAATCCCAAACTAGTTCTGGTTAATCCCAACTAGTTTATTGCATCAAAGAGTTAGTGAATATTATCAAGAAATCTGAACTTTATAAGTAAATTTAAGCATTGTAAAAGACAAAACAAAATTTTCATCTTGATGGTTTTTGTCGCATCGATGATCCTTCAAACCTTCAAATTTCCTTCTCGTAAGACAGAAAAGACAACTATTATAACCGAACACTTGAAGGTAAGAATCCCAGTAGAACTTTAACTCATATAAAAATAAAATAACCAGCAAGTTCATGTTCAACTGCAAAAATGTTCCTTTCACCCATGAAATCAACATCACTTCAGTTTTGCTAGTTTCATCCTTGAGAAATATTTATGTATTCGCAACTTACTTTTTTTTATTTTACAGTGATTTCAGTATATAAAAAATCCTAACTAGCATGTACAAATGTACTAGAAATAAAATATATAATTCAAGATGAAATGCACTTGTATTGATTAAAGTAATATGGAAAATATACAATATCCAAAGCAACATCCTTTCCAACAGAAGGGCAAATGAATTAACATGTCCATTCTCAAAAGCTAGCTAAAATGATATTTCAAATATATTTTCCAACAAAAACATTCACTAAAAATCTTTTTACCAAAAAATATATTTAAATGTAGAATAAATTAATTAAACTAATTTCTTAAATCAAATTGGTTTCACTAAATAAATAAATTAAACTAATTTTACCACTTCATCATACCTGAACATCAACTTCCAACTGTTACAGATATCTACCACTTCAATCTCCACCAACTACTGCCATCAAATACTTGATTGCCTTCACACTGCCAACTCTGCCTGCACATCAGCCACCATATTGCCACTACATCAAACTGCACATTTCACACCTGAACTTCAATCATCTCTCTGTAACTTCAGTCATCCACTTACTACCTGCGCATCACCACTTCACTCAAACATCTACCCCATATCTAAACCGATATAATCAAATACTTCAACAAACAGTGACTCGCTGCCTCTATCACAGCAAACCAAACTACATCTTCGACCATCACAAAACTGCACACAATCTACCACCATCTTTGTTCTGCCTCTCATCGCAGAAAATTACTACTTCATCACAAACTTAATCACCTCTGTACTGCTGCTGAACCAGCCACTCCACAAGCTACCATCTGCCGAACATCTCCCCAAAAACAATCCACCTCAAACCATACCATACTCACAAAAACAAGTCGCATAACCATACCATCTAGTCTACCTCCAACTTCAACACATAACTATTATCCCTGTGTCATAAACAACATACATACCACAAACTTCGTCACATAACAAGTCCACTAACTCAAGTCACTACTGCCTTATTGCTTAACCATCATCCATCCTTCTCCTTACCACCTCTGGCACTACTGCAACTAACTTTCTTCACAACCTGGCTGCATACCTCCTTTTCACCACAAACTATCCCCATTCTCCAATTTAAAAAAACTGCTGCTTGCTCCATTTCCTTCCCTGCTCATCAACAACAAACTGCTCAACACAACCTTCAATACCATCCAACAGCAACTACTTCAACCTTCATCCAAGTTACCGCCTGTCAACCTTAATCACTCCTCTGCCTTCACCAACCACTACACTTAAACCAAACTTTAGCATATCTCTCATACATACTACTGCAATTCCCACATACTCCACTCACTACTCCCAATTTGCATACATCACAGAATTACCTTCCATCAGTCCAAACATACCACTGCATACTGACCATCATATAGTCATCACCACTACTTCAACACATACCAGTTTCACCCCTCTCCACTGCCTTTAACCACTGCTCCACTGCTACATTGACATACAAATCATACTTCTTCTCCACTGCCTTAAAATCCTCTTACATCCTCTACCCAAACCACCCTATGCCTACATCTCCTACAACAAACCATCCAACTTCAAAACTGCAATCACCTTGCTAGCACCACCCCCTATATAGCAATCACCGAACTCCACCCAATCATTGCTACCACCCAAAAATAAATCGAGAACAACCCTCTACCAAAGTCAAACACCAACCTCTGTGGAACCACCTTGCAAACAACCACAACCCCAACTTTACCCTACCGCACTTCATCCCCAAACTCGCAACAATCTCCAACTCGATTCAACAATCGAACAACTCAAATGACCGCGACCCTCAAATCGATTATCCCATTCCTCCTCCCAATTAGGTCGATTGAATTTTTGACGACATCGAATAGGAATTAGGCTATCGGCTAATTGCGTTGAACAATCATGGAAGTATTCGAGTTAGGGTGGAGAAATCGAAGAGCGAATGGAGCGAAGGAATATTGGAATTTAGTATTGGGAACTAGGGCTAGGTAATTAAAATTTGGGACACTGTGGGAACTAATGATCGGATGAAGACAGCAACGATAGACGCGAAGAGACATATTTTCCGTCTAAAATTTAGGGTTGGCGGGAAAAGATGGGGCGGCTGAAATGGATTTGGGGGGAAGTTGTGTGCCTATGGTGTCGGTTTTTTGACAACCGATGCTATTGTATTTAATTGTGTCGGTTGTTCAAACAACCGACACGAGTAAATCTATTGCTTCCCTTCAATTGTGTCGGTTTCTTAAGAACAACAGATGCAAATTACATTTTTAACATTTTCTTCTTACCCCATAAGTTAATAGTTTCGGTTGTTAATAAACAACCGACACAAATTACACTATTTGTGTCGGTTTTATGGACAACCGACACAAATGAGACGAAGCAACTGATCTGTTTTGTACTAGTGCCATAAGTTGGAGATCGAGATTGCAAACCGTAGTAGCTTTATCCACTACGGAAGCGGAGTTGATAGCCACGGTGGAGGCGGCTAAGGAGGCACTCTATTTGAAGCGTTTGTTGTGTGACTTGGGGATTGGACACGATAGCATCGATGTTCAATGTGATAGCCAAAGTGCTATTCACTTGGCGGAGAATTTGGCATTTAGCTCACGGACTAAGCACATTGAAGTGAGGGAGTCATTCTTGGTAGCCATGGATGAGGATAAGCAAGTATGTCTTCGGAAAGTGCACACAAAGGATAATGCGGCGGATATGTTCACAAAGACATTGTCGTTTGGGAAGTTCGAGCATTGCTCGAACTTGATTCGCTTGGAGAAGTGCTAGGTGCCACTAGGTGGCACGGGTGAGAGAGTAGCTTGGTTGTAGATGTGGAAGAGTATGGGTATGAGTTTGTGGTTCTATCTATTGGTGAGCACTAGTTTACACTCCTATGTGTTCAAGTCTTTGGTAAGACGGTTTTGAATTTGGATGTTTTCAACACTTTGTTGGCGGGTGGGGGCGTAGCCTGAACTCGTTAATGAAGTGCAATGGGCGGTGGCTTTGCCGGAGCTCATTGGGAAAGCATTCATGTTTGGTTGAAGGTAGAAGAAGTGATAGTTGGTGTTATCGGTTGTTGTTGATGGTATGGTACCATTAGTTTTGGAGATGGATATAGTGTCGAGGTGGAGTGTTGAAATTAGGCGACACAATATATAGGAGAATTGAAGAGGAGGAATGTAGCTTCGTGTCGGAGAAGACGGTTCGCAAATCGGAGTCCGGAGGTGGAAGTTATAAGAGAAAAGGCGGAGAGGGCTGTTTGGAGACAGCAGCTAATTTCAGACGTCTGAAATTAGCTCCAGACGTCTGAAATTTTCTAGAGTGGTTCCAGAGAACCTTTTCAGACGTCTGACCAAGTGGGTCAGACGTATGATCTAGAGCCAGTCACTCCAGTGACTTATGTCAGACGTCTGACCCTTAGACCAAACGTCTGGTTTGAAGCGTGGTCACTCCAGTAACTTAATCCAGACGTCTGATTTTTGGGCCAGACGTCTGGAACGACTTCCTTCAGTTTTTCTGCATACGAACTTAGTGATTTGTTTGAGGGGCAAAGTGGTCTTTTGCCTTTGTTTTCTCCATGAGTATAAATTATCAATTCAGGTTTAGAAGAAAAGAGGCTGATCATTCATCTAATCAAGGGTTTTATCCTCCAAATCTAGGGTTTAGGCAAATCCTATTTCTTCAATTCTAATCTCCACAAAAATATATTCTTGCTAGAATATTGTGATCATTGTTAACAATCTCCTGTACTCTTCTATTGGTGATATAATAAAAGCTCTCTCAAGTGGATGTACACTAACACAACGTTAGTGGAACCACTATAAAATCGTGTGTGATTTACTTATTGTTATTGCATTCATATATTGCTTGTATTGGTGTTGTGATCTTGTATTGGGCTATTTGTCATTGGTTGGAGTTTTGGTTGAGTTAGGAATCGGTTGTTTCACACTAGCTATCACGATCTAGCTTTTCCGCGTTGCGCGTTGCGATTGTATTCAAGTGGTCTTGGGTGTAGTCGTAATTACAAGACATGTTCCTGTAGACGTTTGACATAATGTGAGTATAGTTAAATCAAAACCCTTATGGGTTAGTGTTTATGCCTTGGTTTTGTATTTCAACTTGGCCACTGAACGTGTTCTGATCTATTCTCCTTATGTATACTGTACTTTCTTTTTGTAACCTTGATCTTGTTGAAGAGGGCTCAGGTCTGATTAGACATTATGATCTTAAGTCTGTTCTTTACCCACTCCTGTTGTCGTGAGGATAGCTTTCTTGACTTTAAGCACTGTCTGTTTCTTTTTGCTGTTGTTCGTGGTAAGAACGGGTGTAACACTTACCCTGTAACGATCTGAAATGTTATTACTTTGATTTTTAAAATATTTAATTAGTTTTAAATATTCGATTTGGGTTTTTTTTAATAAAATCTATGTTTTAAATAATTGTTCAATTTTTAATGACGTATTTATAATTTAATTTATGGATTTTTTTCATAATTTTTAATTTGGATATTATTTAAATTGGCATTTGACGTATTTTACGTCGAATATTGGTAGTTTTGGGAATTAAACAGAACTTGATAACCGGTGTGTTTTATTTTTGTTTGTGATCATGTCATAATGTTGTGCGTAATCGTATTTTATTTTCTGTCGTTCGTGGCTCGTACGCGGATGTGATATTGTGTGTTTGGGACCCTAGCTAACTACTTTTAAAACAAAAATTTAATTAATCCTTTGTCTTTGGTTGTGCACAGCCGCAAACATGTTACCTTGATATTTTTTCCCCTACCTGACCAATGCTCCCCTTGTCCCCTTTTGATCTATATCATGTTTGGCGATAAGCAGGGATATATCAACTCAAGGCATTTACTTCACTTCATCCTCTTGCTCTATATCTACGCTTAGGAACATTACTCTGCTCCATTTTACTCATCTCCCTGTACAATGTCCAAAACTAAGAAAAACACTCCTCCATCTTGCTTCAAAAAACAATTACTCTCAGACCATTCGATATTAGCCAAAATCTCCAACTACAAAGCTGTTTGTATTTGTCCCTAGTATTTTTAGAAATTAGTCGCTCGAGTTTTCGTTGAACGATGACCGAGATATCTTCAGTTTACTATAAGCGGGAAAATTTTGTTCATAACTTCAAAATTTGTTTTCTCTCAATTCGCTATGAATTGGAGGTTGTCATTAGCGTTGGAGTCAGGGCGAGATGTAGTATTTCTAGGGTAAGTTCGGCGGCATTCCGTGATGGTCATTGGCGATGGTTGGAAACTAAGGTTTCGATTTAAAGGCGGTGGAGGCGGAGTTAGGAGGAACGGGAAGTGGCGTCGGGTCTGGCTTGGAGAGATGCGCATTGGGGCGAAGTTTTGAGGTGTACGGAAGTGTGTAGGGGTGATGCGACATGGAAATGACGCGACTTTGTGCGCGGACGGTCGGGAATAGACGTGGGTGACCGAAGGCAAGGCGTAGGAGTGTTTCATAGTGAGCTTGGGATGAGGAGTTTGTGGGTGGGTTCGGGTTCGAAGTTGGTGGCCGTAATGGGGTGTGCACGTGCACAACCGTGCACGTATATGGAGTTCCAGGATTTGCATTTTGATTTTTCGGGGAAGAAGAAGGGACTGTGCAAATTGGATGCGGGTTGAGGATTTTGGGCCTTGGGCCAATTTACTAAGGTAAGTAATTTGTTATTTTGATTAATCTCTACTACTAATAATGAGAATTCATTGAATAAACTTCAACCGTGTCTTTTTGAAATACTAAATATGCCCTTGCTCTCACCGTATGTCCTTGCTTTCGCTGTGCGTCCGCATTTTTCCATGCTTCTCCTGAAAGTAAAAAAGCTCTAATTCCCTTTCCTATTCCCAGCGATTCGAAATCTAAAAATCGCAATCGATCTCCACAACTTGCGCAGCAGCAACGACGATTATCAATTACGTATGATCACCAATTAAAGACGATTACTCCTTACCAGCGATTACGCTCAACCAACATCGACCCGATGTCTACCAGAATTCGAACACAGGTACCGTTCCGATTTTTTTTCCTTTCCTCCATCGAATTTAAATTCTGATCAGTTGAACTGTTGACTTGATGTATGCAAGGAGGTGAGGTACGGTCTGATTCTTGGGTTAGTTGATCTTCTGCCGTTGCTGTTGACTTGGCTGGCTTTGACAAGAACCATTGTTGAAAGTTCCGACTTAATGAGTAGGTCTTCCATTTCCGATTTTGGTTGCTGCTGCTCTGTCCATAAAAAGAAAAGAAAAGAAACACTTTGCCATACCAATGTTTTATTTTATTTTATTTTCATCTATTGTTTCTGTTGAATTTGAGGTGGTTTACAATGATTTTATGTCTTGCACATGATTATATATTGTTTACTGACATACATATGTTAATCTCCAGTATTTAGCTTCTGTTATTTCACCTTTCTCTATTTTATTTTATTACTTTGGTTACTTCTGCTGCACTATTCTGATTAACTGCTTATCACAGACTTTGGTTACTTCTATTGCTCAGTCTATAATATTGGTCAATCTCATAAATCACTCTGCATAATGCCAGAACTTCTTCTTTTCAGGTATGAAAGTGTTGTCATCCATGTTTTACTTTGATTTTACTGTTAATATCCTACATTTGGCCTTTGTTTATATATCGCATGTTATCGCTATTTTTCTCTCATTGCTTTGATTCTGTTGTTAATCTCCAATGTTTAGCTTCTGTTGTTATATACGTTAATCTCCAGTATTTAACTTCTACTGTTATATCATCTTTATATATTTTATTTGATTACTTTGGTTACTTCTGTTGCACTATTCTGATTAACTGCTTATCACAAAGTTTGGTTACTTCTATTCCACTATTCCAATTAACTACTAATCACAGTGAAATGGTTTGTTATTAGAGATGTTGCACTAATAATCACTGTTGCACTAATCACTGTTGCACTATTAGAGACACAGTAATAATGGTTTGTTATTTACACACATGAGTTATTGACTTTTTTGAGGTCGTGTTTATATGATTCATTCACTAAATTTTAATGCTTGCCCAGTCTATAATATTAGTCAATCTCTGAAATCAATCTGCATAAGGTACATGTTTGGTTTCTCCGATTAAAGATTTTCTTAGTCTTTGTATATATGAATCATATTTTGCCATTCGATTTGTATAATATGTTGTCTTAGGCCACTTCATTTTCAAATTGATCAAATTTGGATTAAGTTCATCGTAATCAATTGGTAGATTTTCCTAAGTTTCTTTTAAAGGTGTAATCAATGCACAAAGCATATGTTGTTTGCATGAATTATTTTAACATGCATTTAAAGTCTACACAGTATCTTGAGTGCATTCTATTGTTGGTGCGTGGACAATAATTTATATTAGTGTTAATTTACATGAATTTATTTTACTACCAACTACAAATCTTTAATTTTAGAAATTTATGTAATAAATGCTTTATAAAAGCGAACATGATTTCTTATTTTTTCCTACCTACTTTTCCTTATTTGAAACACTATAAACTTTAAAGTTTGATAATAAATTATATTAATAGCACAAATTATGGGATGAAACACATCCATTACGAAAAATTAATAATAATATTACTTCAGTTTACTTATCCATGGTGGATGAACTAAAGTAGCATTTATTTTCTAACCCTTTCTTTGTTGTATTCATTTTGGAATAGTTTCTAATCCTCCTAAATGAGAAATACGATTAAATGAATTTAGATTATAGAACAAAAACATGTTATATGTATAGTTCAACTGCATCTCGATGTACTACTATTCAACATTCATCTAACGCTACATTTTTTTGGGGACAAACTCCATGCATATCGGGAATATTAATTTTTTTTATTGGAATCTACATATAATAAAAAATACTTTCAGGTTAAAATAGTTAGAATGAATCATGTCTATGACAAGCAACTAAATAGATAGCTAACCTGACATGATTATTAAGCTTTTCTCAAGTTGCACCTCTTTGGTACGAAACTAAAACCACATTAATGCTAAACCCAAATAAAGTTTCATCTTCCTTTTACATGTCAAAATCCAACTCTATTTTGTTCTTCGTAGATTATTATAGATCTAGCTATTATTTAAATGGACATGTTTGTTTTGGTTAATTTAGTGGGTTTATTATGTAGTTCTTTGTTGCGTGGTTTATGGCTTACTGCGTACTTCGTAAATGCCTAATTAATGTATATTTGCCAAACCTAGCCAGCAAAAATGGACTAAAATTTTTCATTCTTTTTATTAGTCATCTTAAAGATTTTTAATCTTCTGGATTTGTGTTTATCTACCTAAATATTTGATGCATGAATGATTTGGTTCACTAAATGTCAAATAATTATCAATACTAAAGATACCTTTTAAAGCGTTATTTAACCGAGATAGAATTCAGGTTGATTAGTTGCCTAAATTCCGTATTTGTAACAATTATTTACAATTAATTTTTTATTCTTTAAGAGTTAGGAAGGACATAAATATGTTTTATGTTTTGAATATTTACTATATAATCATGAATTTATAATGTTTAACAGTATATACAAACATAAAAGTTATGCATACGTGATTTGTAACGGTTTCATAATAGATTAGTTAGGACTATATATGTATTATGTGTAATAGCATATGGGAACATAAAAGTTAACTTTGTTTTTATTTGCATACCATAAGTTGCATTACATTTGATTTTCCACATTGGTATTATAATTTAACGATGGTTTGTGTTTTACGAATGATAAATTTCATATGTAGTTTTGCTAACTTAAAACCATGCATCAGAGTCATCACAAAATCTAATATAGCACATTTATATGGTGATACAGATGATATAAGTTGTGTTTTACTAATGGCAGAATTTTTTGATGTCACTTTCAAATGTATTTTCCACGTATGTACCTTACATGGTAATCCAACACATCAAGATGGCATACCATTCCAAATACTATTATGTTATAACAAATACTATTATGCTATCTATTGTTGACTTGAACAACAGTAGTAATTAAATATGGAAAAGTTTTAACTGTAGACATATTTGAAATCGTATTACAAAACTATCATGTAGCATTTTCATAATTTCTGATTATTTCACGTATTCAGATAATGTTTGCTATTATAAAATCAGAACTATTAAACTGTAGAAAATAAGTAATAATTCTATTCTTCAAGCTTAGTGGCTGTTGGAAAAAGTACGGTTCATAGTTGTGGGCCTTTGTAGGCTTTAATGGGATATCTTTGCGTAATTTGATCATCTGTCTACTAGGTACTATTATTTTTTCTACATATTTTATTTAAGATCATTATGATATATATATTTTTATTGGTCCATGTGATGATCCTATGTTTCAATAAAGTAAGTTAATACCGCCATAAGTTCATTTCAATCATAAAATGTCTTTGGTCAAATGAGTGAATATATAGGATTATATTTTTTTATTTATATCATTTTCATGGATATGACTAGTGGATAAATAAATTTAATGCATTGAGTGTGTAGTGTGTTTTTCCTAAAAAGGAGGTTCTAGCGGAAAAGAATGTTGAACAAAGTTTTATAAATCGTTTAGTACTAAATGGTTTGAATTTAATGATCAGGTCAAATGTCATTCCAAAATTATTTTTGTAATGTCAAAAACAAAGATGTTCTACGTTTGTAAATATAAATTTGTTATGTCTCTTCAAAATTTTGTATATAATGTTCGTTTATTAATTGGTCGCAACTTGGCTTTAAAAAAGGAGCCTGAAGTATACAAACAAATTTGACTCAAAATTATTTAGATGTTAAGGATGTTACTATACTCACTCTCACATTGGAATTAATTCATGTTATGGTTATGCTTTGTGAATCTTTAATATTTAGAGGAAAATTGTAGATATGTTTATTTAAAGTTCGTTTTGGAGCATGTATAAGTTTGTAGCATAAATTTAAATCTATAATTTAGAAGATGTAATAAATCCTACCTATGTATTCATTGCAAAGTTTGGTAAGATATTATCGTTGCATCATCTTTAAACAACAACTTAATTTTATCTTCTTCTCTGCTCTTTATGGCTAATTACTTTTAGATGTCATATATGTATACCTTTCTTAAATCGAATGTTTCATGAATAAATAATTATAAACATTTTCAGGGATATGACAGGTGGATAAATAATTATAGTCATTTTTCTTAAACCTATATATTTGCAACCCAAGGTGTATATGCATGATAATTGTATATATAATAAGATATAGCTACGTTTGGTAGTTAGCGTAAATAAACCACAGTTGCAAATAACTCTTTTCATGGTTGTTTCTTCCTTTTAAAGGTTTTCTAGAATCTACACTAACATTGTTTTCCAATTTGCTCAGTCATTAACCTACATTGACAACATCATATAATTTGTTTAACAAAGAATTGTTGACCTACTTATCCTAATTTTCAGGGCCGACGCAATAGGGAGCACATATCAATACTTAACCACCTTAAGTTCAACAACCAGAATGTGCAACATTTGAGCAAGGATTGCAGGAATTTGGGAGGCAATCAACACGGATACTAATGAAAGGTTCAAACTTCACATGCAACTTTTGGATGAAAAGGTATGTGCCATATAAAATAAAATAAAAACAATACATTTTGCATACAACTATTATCCTGAATTATTTTTTGCTTCCATTTTACCTACCTTATTTTTGCATATATGCCTCCAACATCTTAGATTGCCTTTCCTTATGTTATTATCTGAATCTTTTTTTACATTATGCATTGCATATGTTTCTTATTTAAGCCACTATGGACATTTACCATGACAGACACATGCACATCATGTACACATCTTATACTATCATTTTACTATTTAATTTAACTTTTAATAACATTAACTTATTGTTTTTTTACTCTCACATACAAATCTAAAACAAAATGTAACTCAATCTGTTAATAGTTTTTTAAGGTTTTAAGTTAACTCATTATTCTTCCTAATATTTTTGGTTCAATTTCTTACGTTAGATGGTTGATTAGTTTTCAAGCGTTTTAAAATATAAAAAAGGCCACAAAATTGGGAATTAACTTTCAAATTAAGATACTAGAGGTAAGTTTCAAGCATCTCGATGTTTAGAATTTCTGTAAAATAGTAAAAGATTCGAATTGCAAGTTAGCCAATCCGATGTTCAGGAATTTCAAGCATCTAACATACAACTTCCCTTATAGTTGGGTTGTATTACTACTTCTGTTATAATGGATTATAATGTGTAATATATTACTGTCTTCCTACTTAATGATTGTTCTTTGTTTAGTCAGAAAACAAATTTGAAGTTTAACAAGGATAACATAACTTCTTAGGTTAGTATTAATTCCTTCAACTCCAAGAGTGTTAATGTTATATTTGCGATGCTCAAATTCTTTAACAATGAATTTTATATTTGAATTTGATTAAGCTTTAAAATCTCAATGCAACCAAACTTGCAACACAATTTCTAATACAAGCACTATTAGATACTATAGAAATCCAAACTCAAACTCTCCTTTATTTTTATACTTGGAAGACTATAATGGTAGAAATTATATTATTTCTTATGCCCTTTCTCCTCCATCCTTTTTACCAAATGAAATTTAAAATTAACCGTAAGTGATTATTAAAAGATGTATATTTTTTGTGTGCTTATTGCTTCATCACAGGTTCAGTAAATATGCATGTTTAATTGTTGAATTGAATTGATGGAGTATTGTCTTTAGCTTCCAAGTTAAAATTAAATTCCAAGTTAGAAATTATCTACCATAGACAACAACTTTATTTAACATTAACAACATACTTTCAATTGCAGGATTTTGAGATGCTTGGAACCACTAATAAAAAGGATATGGAATGCATTTCATCATGTGTAGACAAGGGATGGATTATGACATTATAGGATTTATAATAAAGGCTGCACCACCAACCTATCAAGCGATCCCGGGACCTTAATACATCGAGTTTTATGAAGGGACGGAGTTCACATCGATCACTCAATGCAATATAAATATACCAGTGCATCATTTCGCTATAGCCCCCGGCAAACAATAGTATCAAGGCTTGACAATTTAACAGGTAAACCATAACCAAAATAATTTCAAAACCATACATTATGCACATTGTTCACTACGAACTCAATATTGTGCATACAATAATCGTAAATTACAACAAATAAGGTGACGGCTAGCTACACAAATTCATTGTAGATGAATGTGGCATATTGATAGGATTTCCAAACAAAAAAGATACCAAGCATCATTAAAGTGGTCGTCCAAACTAGCTAAAGGGAATAAAGGTTCTACTTCAATTGTATAGTACATACAATTTCATTGTGATGCATTTCTAGACAACTGCACTATTAAATGCACACTATTTTCACAATTTTTTTGTTTCGATATTCACAATGAAAGCGAGATTTTGCCTACACTTTGGGTTGATAAATCGGACTTGATCAATGATGATAATGTCAACATAATTGCCGAACCAACAACCATTATTCTCACTTCAACAATAGTCAAAATGGACTTTAGTAAGTGCAAAGTCTTCCCAACTCCATCTTACATAATCCTAAACCGACATACTCTATTTGTTTGAGTGCCGAATATTTATGGCGCGAATTATTTATTTCCTAAATCATCATCGAAAGTTCAGCTATTGATAATTACCTCGAGCTCTGATGGTAGTTTAAAGTTAATGCAGGAACTTTCTAATTATCCTTTTATTATTTTTCTCTTTAGTTAAGGACTTACATTTTGTGCTTCAAAATAAGTTAAATTGTCTTACTCACAATATTAATCCTACTTTGAATTTTGCTTGAAAAGGAGTTCCTGTAATAGAAAAGCTTTATTTTGATTCATAAACACCACCGATGACCAACATTGTTTTTGTACTATTTTATTCAGTTTACAAATATACTTTATCCACATTTTATATACACTCAAGTGCAAATTTATCGACTTCTGGTTCAAATGTGTAATTTTAGTTAAACAATTATAATCCCACCTAATATTGGCTTATTGCCACTGTTAATTTTGAAATGGTCCAACCATAGTAGACCCTCTTAGCTAGCATTGTTGATATAAAATTATGCTTGCCTGCTATATTTAATTGGTTATTCATAGGAAGAGAAATCAACTCCATTGCAGCTGTGCATATTTGTAGGTTTATGTTTTCCTTTTTAAATGAATAGGTAAGAAGCAGTAGTGTGTTTCATGTAGTTCTCATTTGAAGTAACATACCTAGCCATTTCCATAGTTTCCTGGTTTACTTGAATTTCATCATTAATAACCTCTACAATATGCTGAAATCAATATTATCTGGTAGTTCGCTGTTTAGGAAGTTTAAAATTTCGTTTGTTGCATTCTTTTGTGGGCCTAAAGTTGCCGTTGTGTTAAAATCTGCATTTGTATCAGTTTCTCCACTCTGCGAATTTTTAGTTGATGTTTTCTTTGCATTATTTGCCTCACTCTTCTCATTGTCTTTAATAATTATTTCAGGTTGTTTTGTGTTCGAAGCAGCATTGGAGGACTGCGGATCATCAACAAAAACTCCAGTGTTATGTGCATGGGATTCAGAGCATCTCTCACTACTTAGATTCTGGTTCGCATCAGCCTCTGAAGGCTTTTTAGGAACCCAGTGTGGTCCAATAAAATCAAATACATAGAAAAATCAAATAATTTTGAATGTCTGTATCGCTTGATGTTGGCACTTCAATATTTATAAGGAAACTGTTTGATATTTCTTTGTTGTTTATGGATGAAAAAATATTTGTATTGAAATCCAAATATGGCCTTGGTTTCTATTTCAAATCGTTTAGATTATTGGATGCATTTCAAGCAACACATTTTTATTCCAATATATCCTGTATTTAGTTAAACAGAGTACTAAAACATTCCAATCTCTCCTTTTTTAGTTATTGCATGTTTTGTTAATGATTGTCCTAATTACACAAATAATATCATAAAATAAGATATTAATCTTATGAAGAAAAGGTATCTAAGTTTCTAATCCTCAATTCAATGCAAATATTTGAAATAAAGATGCTATTATTTCTTAACATTTTTTATTAGAAAAGTTGGTCCATTTTTACCTGCTTCGCATAGGGTACTTATATTATGGGCAATCACCATGGATTGCTACTATTTAAGATGTTATTTGGACATTTTATTGTTACATATTTTTATTTTGATCTTCCTTAGTTTGCTTTTTATTTGTTTGCTTTCAAAATAATACTTCGTTTATATTTAAGCTATTATTCGGATGCATGATATGGTGTCACTAAGTGAGTTCTCAACTGATCATGGGATGGCTCTGACTAAATCTGTGAAATGTCTAGGATTGGGTGCAAATTTTGTAATATGAACTAGCCTTATTTTGGCAATCCTTTTATATTCCTGAATGGTATAAAACAGATTTTACAGTTATTTTAATTGATGGATATCACAAAACTTAAAAAACATGATAACTTCACGTTGAAGAATCGATCTTACAAAGTAAAGAAGAATGCATGCTGAAATAAAATTATACAAAGTGCAAGACAATGAACCCAAAGCCTGGAAAAAAAGATAAACGATGTGATTCCATTGATGATTAATAACTTGGAATAGAATAAAAGTAGCACCACTGATTTACATCATTAAAGAATGCTAAAATACATCCCAAACTGGCCATGATAATCATTTATTGGAAGACACCTTTCAAATTTCAAAATATAAACATGGTCATATATTAGATTCACCTTTCAAATTTGAAATTTCAAAAAGCTACGGTGGAAAGCATGTTCATTGAATTCTCGCTATGGATAGAATTGGAAGTGAGATGTATTTAGATACATTTTTGCTCACAGCCAACATTAGCTAAAAGAGCATATGCATGTAAAAGTACAAGTATTATTTCCATTTTCAGTAATATAAAATAAACCAAAACAAAAGAAACGAATGGTAAATTTATGAATGCTTTCAAGTTATTGGTTTTATGTATGTTCTTCAGTTGTCTCGGTCTTCTCGGCCATTGCTTCATGTTCAGTTTATGCTAGCACTGGTATTGTCAAACCTACTTGCATAGGTGCAACTATAAATGCATGCACGTTGTGATTAAATGCAGGCCCACCTGGGCGTGCATATATACTCGTATTTTATAATTTAAATGTTTAAAACTTTGGAAATTTATATCTTCCTCATATTAGATCCGATTAACCCACGAATTTTTGCATCAGGTTCGTATTGTCGAGCACAACGTTTTGACATAAATTGTTGTTAGTATTGGAGTAGTATAATTTCATAATAAATTAATACGGTTGATAATAATTATGTTAATTTTGATAATAACGTAATTTAATTAATTTTAAGTAATGGGTGTTATATATTTGGCCAAATAAACACCATATTGATAAAGTAAATTAAATAGGTTAATTTGAACAACTGTTTGGCAGAATGAAACACTGTTCTGCTAATTAAATTAATTGGTCATTTAATTAGCAGAATAAGTCTCTGTTTTGCTATTTTTCAGATTTGGACATCTGATTATATATCTTTAATTGATATGCCACTTTGAATAAGTGATATGTTAACCAATGACGGTTTAGTGTTGAATTTATTTATATAGTCGTTGATTATGTAAATGTCCGTTATTAACTTGAAAAGTTAAATTGAATGATATGATAACTTGTTTAAGTACCATTGTGATCGTTAAACCTCTTTCAACTTTGAAAAGTTAATTATTAATTAGAAAGTTATAATAAGAATAATTATTATCTATTATAAGATTTTAAAGATAATTATTATTTAGTAATAAGATTTAAAAGGTAATAACTATTTATTAATAATGTTTTGAAGATAATTATTAATTCTTCTAATAATAATTTAAAGTTAATTATTTCATTAATACGATTCTTAAAGTTATGTCCTAAAAGTTATTTAAGAATATTTAATCATTATAAAGTTATTTAATTATTGTTTTAAAATGTTTTAATTATATTTTAATTAATTATTTTAATTAATTATTTAAAGTTAATTTCTATTGTGAAGTTGATTATGTTATTTCAAAGTTATTTGTTATATTATCGATATTTTAAAGTTTTATTTTTATTATTAAATAATATTGTTTTAAAGTTAATTTACTATTTTGTTAATATTGTTTAAAAAGTTAAATTATTAATATATTAATGATGTTTTAAAGTTATTTAAGTATATTTTAAATATTGTTAAAGTTACTTAATGATGTTTAAATATGGTTTAAAGATAATTAATTATTTATTTAAGATGTTTTTAGATAATAAATTATTTTATAAAAAGGAGTTTAAAAATAATAATCTGTTTATTAAAAAGGAATCATTTTTAAATGGGAAGACTTGTATAAAGGTTTTATTTAATGAAATGAATTCATTTAAGGAATTTATAAAAATCGGAAAGGGATTTTGGAAAATGGTATTTGAGATTTATAAAAGGAGTTTTATAAATGAATTTGGAGATTTATTAATAGAGTTTTATATAATAAACCTAAAGATCTAAAAAGAAAGTTTATAAAGAGAATTGGGGACTTATAAAGGAGATATTCATAAAATAAAAGAGATTTATAAAAAGGAAATAGTTTCTTGGGTTATTAATATCTAAGTTTTAATGACATTTGAATTTGATCATTTTAATATGATTTTGTAATAGGAAACCTTTCTGGATGTTTGTGATTATAATTATAATATTGCATATAGGTATATAGGAATGGTTTGGAATATACTTATCTTGGTGAGATAAGTATATGAATATTTTAATAAATATAGAAAGGTGATTTTAAATTAATGAAAGATTAATCTAAGAGGCTTAGTGGTTGCCATAGGAAATGTAATCTCAGTTCGAATGGTTGTTTATTTGATTGTTAAATAACCGACTATCAAATCTTGGTCTAAATATGTAATCCTTCTTAATTTTGGTGGTACGAAAATATTCCCTACTTAACACCGAAGGATTTTAATTCTGGAAATATTTAGGAGAAACACGGGGATTATATGGTACAATTACGGTCAGTGGTGCTATATTATATGTATAAACTCATTTCGTTCTTCTAGGATAAATGATAAGGAGATCCTTTCACTTAAAGGGTTAGAGGGTGATCCCTGCTCTTATGTATTATCTGATCATTTCCTAAAGAGCCGGTATTGAGCATTCTGAAAATCGACGATTGGTTTTTAGGGCGTCCGGTAAGCGCGGGAGTGTACTCGTAAGAGATGACTCGTACCGTAACCACTCCAGAAACCATATACGGTTCTATGGAGGAGTTTTGTGATATATTAAGATATGAGAATCCATGTGTGATTCAGAGACCCATTGGGGTATTGGAATCCATGCGGGATTCCACGATCTATTTTGATGGCGATGTGTGAGCTGGAACGCCGGACGTAGCCTCATCAGCGGTAATGACTAAAATTAGAGATAGGAGGCATCACCAGTAGGGTTAGCAAACCAATAATATGCAGTCGTCTCCACTTAGACATTACTTTCAGTTGTTATGCATGCATAGGGAGATGCACTCGGTCTTAGCGAGACCAGCTATGTTTTTCCTATGGTACATCACTAGGGGTGTATGTTGCTTCGGAAGGATATCTCTGATCCTTGTGCAGAAGGACCGTTTCTCAAAGTACTGAGAACACCTTCATGGAATCCTATACAATTAGCGAACGTGCCTTATCGATTTTTGATTATATACCTAGTATTGTTGTGATGTACACTCACAAAGCATCACAACTACTTGATTATTATTATTTTCACCTTTAGACATTATTATAATATCATTGAATTTTATGATATAAATGTTTTGGTTATCGTAAGGTAAAAACCCATCCGTGTTTATATGCGGCGTGGTCTTACGTGATACTTTTGATTTTAAAGGATTTAATAAGTTATAATAAATAAAATTCCTTATGATTTGAGTTTCTCACGCTGGTTTTACCAGACTGACCCGGGCGTAGTTTTCTATAATGCTCTCGTCAACTCGAGCATATTTTCCAGATTTAGCTGGATACTTTGAAGCTTTTAGGAGACGAGCTGGATTCTCTAAGACATACTCACGTATCTTATATTTTCTGCTGTTTTGTTGTTTCTGGATTTCTGTATGTATTCATCAGCAGTTGTAAGGACATGATGTTATAATTGTCCTGGCTGAAATAGGTTTGTGTACTCTTATTTGTGTTATGTATGAGATGATTTCTTTTTGTAAAGATTCTTGTGTATATTATATATTTAACTCATCACGATGTGAGATTCTGTTCTTTCTTTTACCCTAGAAATCTATCTTTTCGGCACCTGAACATTCGACACATGAATACCATGGATGTATTAGTGTCCATTTCTAAGGGTCGAAAAGGTGGGTCGTTACACGTGGTATCAGAGCCAGGTTGAGCGAACACCCAGGCCTTGGTGGGGTAAACTCATTAGAGATAGGGTTAGTAATGCCCTAGAATGAGTAATTCATTAGAGATAGAATTAGTAATATCGTAGCATGAGTTTGAGAGTGTGTGTGTATATATATGAGAGCGCATATTTGTTAGTGATATAAAAATGTTTTTATTGTGTTGTTTGATCTATTGAGTGGTTTATGAATTCTAGTCGATGTGTCTGACCTACGTTATCGATATGGATTTCTAAACACTTGAACAATACCAACCAACACAATATTGTTTTAAAATTGGTAAGTGAATTAATTTTACCTACGAATATATTTTATATATATAAAAGAAGAGTTTAATATAGTTATTCTTGGTTGTGCTTGTTTGTTAGTAAATGATAATATTTTATCATTATCATCTAGAATTTGATTAGTCATGCTCGCCCAGTTCTGAGCATTAACTATTATTTGTTGATCTATCTAGAATCTTCCTTTTTGAAACTTGGTTTGGGGTAGATAGGAAATTTAGCAACATTGAAAATGAATATCTAATGAACTGAGTTTCACAATTTGATTGTAAGGCGTTCGTTGACAATGCTGGGTTAAAATTTAATTTCAATAAAAGTTGTTTATTTTAAGAAAATTTAAATATTTTAGAAATGATTTTATATAAAAGTTGATTTTGTAAAGTTAGGTTTAATAAGTGCTAATTTGTTAGAAAGGAAGCTAGAATATTTTCAAAATAAATAGTTGAGAAATTATTTCCTTTAAAAGGGGTAATTTGATTTATTTAAAATGTGTTTTTATAAATAAAAGTAATTTGAGAACTTAAATCCCGGTGCTTTTCGAAAATGGTTTTCAAAGTTTTAAGAAGGTAATAATATTATTATTTGAAGATATTTTACGAATATAGGTATTTTAGAAAGGACTTTTGTTATAGATTTGTTTGGGTAAAAACAGTTTTTGATTAAATCCTAAAAACATGATTTGATATACAAAAGTAAAGATGTGTACTATTATTTATGGGAAAAGAAGTGTTAATTTTACCTGAAAGTGTTTAAAGTATAAAAATTTAGGAAATAGTGATAATAGTTTACTTAAAACATTTTCAATTATAAATACTTTTGGAAAGAGAAATTTTTAAAGAAAAGATATATTTTCTTTGGACTGGTTCGGGGAATGAGTCCTGATTTGTTTTGTGGTGATCAGAATAATCTTCTAAGTGATAATCGGATGTTTGCTTAGGCAAACGGTATTGTGCACTTAGTAAATTATTCTCTTTGTCATTGTACGGTCGGAACGAGTATGAATTTGATCGAATCCAAAGCAAATTGGAATTAGATATTTAGCTAGAAATATATATATATATATGATATTGTTTCAAAAAAAGGGATTTAAAAAGAAGAAAAGTATTTTTAAATTAACTAGTTCGAGTGGCTCGGAAATAACTAAAATGGGTAGGAGATGTGTAGACACTTCTTTTAAGTATTGTCCTTCTTGGTAAGGGAATATGTAATACTGTTTGGTAGTACCCAGTTCCTTGGTTTCATTTTGGAGTTACTTGAGCTATATACATTTGTCATGGATAAAATATATATAATATCATTTCGAAAGATTTTTGAAATAAAAATCTGGGTATTTGGCTCTTAAGTTTTCAAAATAATAAGGTATTTTTATTAAAGAGTGGATTGATAAATGAAGTTTTAATTGTGTCAAATTTTTAAGAAGGTTTAACAAACTTTGTTTTATTAAACCGTGCCTTTAAATTTTTATCATTTAGGAAGTTAAAAATTATTTGATGTTATTAGGGTGGCTAATAAACATTTTTACCTCTGAGTGTCTAAAGGAAAGTAGATTCTAGGATGGAGTTTGGATATCAGCATCCTATTCTTCTTAGCGACTTACCAAACCAAACGGGTAAAGAAGTTATATTGAACGACTTAGTTTTAAGGCCCAAAGTTATTTTGGGCCTACATCTGAATAGTTAAAAGTAAATAGAACTGAAAATTTGATGTTTTGTATATGCTCTTAGGATGTAAGAGTGTATTATACAAATTAATAAATTAAAATGATTTTATGAAAAGGATTTCATTAATAAAGTTGTGCCATTTTAAAATGTTGAATCTAAATTGGAATTTTGTGAAATATTTTCATAAATTTGAGAGAGTTAAAAGAAATTGGTTTAGTGAGAACCTTTAGATGATTACTTAGGTTGTACGTAGATAATTTCCCCTTCTTATATAGTTTTCGATCCAAGATTCGAGTATATGACTTGAGGTGTTTCACACCATTCCATATAAGGATTTATCATTCGACTTTTGATGGCGAACACTTAGTGAGGATTCTTAATGTGAAGGAATCTGATTAAGAAGCCTGATCATGGTCCGCACTAGAAAATCGGATGAGCGATACTAGTTCGAAAGAAAAAGCAACGTATTCGAGTAGTGATCGAATCAGATTTTGTATATAAATGATCTATAAACTTCATAGGAACTTATGAATAGTATTGTGTGTTGATGTGGTGAAATTTCGAGGACGAAATTTCGAGGACGAAATTCATTCTAAGGAGGGGGGAGGGAATGTAACGATCCAGAATGTTATTACTTTGATTTTTGGAATATTTAATTAGTTTTAAATATCCAATTTGGGATTTTATAATAAAATCTATGTTTCAAATAATTGTTCAACTTTTAATGACGTATTTATAATTTAATTTATAGAAAATTTCCTTAACTTTTAATTTGGATATGATTTAAATTGGCATTTGACGTATTTTACGTCGAATGTTGTTGGTTTTGGGAATTAAACAGAACTTGATAGCCGGTGTGTTTTATTTTTGTTTTTTTATCATGTCACAGTATTGTGCACAATCGTATTTTATTTTCTGTCATTCGCGGCTCGTACGTGGACGCGATATTGTGTGTCGGGGACTCTAACTAACTACTTATAAAAAAAAAATTAAATAATTCTTTGTCCTTGCTCGTGCACAACCGCAAACATATTGGCTTGATTTTTTTCCCTTACCTGACCAATGCTCCCCTTGTCCCCTTTTGATCTATGTCATGTCTGGTGATAAGTAGGGGACATATCAACTCAAGGCATTTACTTCACTTCATCCTCCTGCCCTGTATCTACACTTGGGAACATTACCCTGCTTTATTTTTGCTCATCTCCCTGTACAATGTCCAAAACTAAGAATAACACTCTTCTATCTTGCTTCAAAAATAAATTATTCTCAGACCATTCGATATTAGCTAAAATCTCCAACTACAAAGCTGTTTGTCTTTGTCCCTAGTATTTTTAGAAATTAGTCGCTCGAGTTTTCGTTGAACGATGACCGAGATATCATCAATTTGCTATAAGCGGAATTTTTTTGTTCATAACTTCAAAATTTGTTTTCTCTCGATTCACTTCGAATTGGAGGTTGTCGTTAGTGTCGTTAGAGTCAGGGCGGGACGTAGTATTTTTGGGGTAAGTTCGGTAGCATTCTGTGATGGTCATATGCAGTGGTCGGAAATTAGGGTTTCAATTTAAAGGCGATGGAGGCGGAGTTAGGAGGAACAAAAAGTGGCATGGGGTCTGGCTTGGAGAGGTGCACCTTACGACGAAGTTTTGAGGATTATGGAAGTTTGTAGGGGTGATGCAACATGGAAATAACGTGACTTTGTGCGCATTTTGGGTCTTAGGATTGGACGGTCAAAAATAGTTGTGGGCGACCAAAGGCAAGGCTGAGGAGTATTTCGTGGTGAGCTTGGGATGAGGAGTTTGTGGGTGGGTTCGAGTTCGAAGTTGGTGGTCGCGATGGAGTTTGCACGTGCACAACCGTGCACATATATGGAGTTCCAGGATTTTCATTTTGGTTTTTTGGGGAAGAAGAAGGGACTATTCACATTGGATGCAAGTTGAAGAGTTTGGGCCTTGGGCCTATTTACTAAGGTGAGAAATTTTTTATTTTGATTAATATTTTACAATTTAAATGTTTAAAACTTTTGAAATTTATATCTTCCTCATATTAGATCCGATTAACCCGCGAATTTTTGTGTTGGGTTCGTATTGTCAAGCACAACGTTTTGACATAAATTGTTGTCAGTTTTGGAGTAGTATAATTTCATGATAAATTAATACGGCCTATTAATAATTACGTTAATTTTGATAATAACGTTGTTTAATTAATTTTAAGTAATGAGTGTTATATATTTAGCCAAATAAACACCATATTGATAAAGTAAATTGAATAGGTTAATTTGAACAATTGTTTAGTGGAATGAAACACTGTTCCGCTAATTAAATTAATTGGTCATTTAATTAGTAGAATAAATCATCGTTCTGCTACCTTACAGATTTGGACATTCGATTATATATCGTTAATTAAGTATATTTTAAATTGTTAATTAAGTATATGTTGTTTTAAAGTTATTTTAGTATATTTTAAATATTATTATAGTTACCTAATGATGTTTGAATATGGTTTAAAGATAATTAATTAATTATTTAAGATGTTTTTAGATAATAAATTATTTTATAAAAAGGTGTTTAAAAATAATAAACTGTTTATTTAAAAAGGAATCATTTTTAAATGGGAGGACTTGCATAAAGGTTTTATTTAATGAAAAGAATTCATTTAAGGAATTTATAAAATTTGGAAAGGGATTTTAGAAAATGGTATTTGAGATTTATGAAAGGAGCTTTATAAATGATTTTGGAGATTTATAAATAGCTTTATAAATAAACTTGAAGATTTATAAAGAAAGTTTATAAAGATAGTTGGAGATTTATAAACGAGATATTAATAAAATAAAAGAGATTTATAAAAAGGAAATAGTGTATTGGGTTACTGATATCTCGGTTTTAATGACATTTGTATTTGATCATTTTATTATG
Organism: Allium fistulosum; assembly: GCA_030737815.1. Taxonomy (NCBI): domain Eukaryota; kingdom Viridiplantae; phylum Streptophyta; class Magnoliopsida; order Asparagales; family Amaryllidaceae; genus Allium; species Allium fistulosum. The sequence goes on along the minus strand of CM060908.1, from coordinate 820,565,748 downwards.
ATTTTGGAATGGGAAACCTTTCTAGATATTTGTAATTATATTTATAATATTGCGTATAGGTATATGGAAAAGTTTTCCAAGTGTTGAAAGGAATGGTTTGTGAATATACTTATCTCGGTGAGATAAGTAAATGAATATTTTAATAAATATAGAAAGGTGATTTTAAATTAATGAAAGATCAATCTACAAGGCTTAGTGGATGCCATGGAAAAAGTAATCTATGTTTGAATGGTTGTTTATTTGATAGTTAAATAACCGACTACCACAACTTTGCCTAAATATGCAATCCTTCTTAATTTTGGTGTTACAAGAATATTCCCTACTTAACACCAAAGGATTTTAACATTGGAAATATCTATGAGAAACACGAAGATTTTATGGTACAGTTACCATCAATAGTGCTATACTGTACGTATAAGCTCATTTCATTCTTCTAGGACAAACGATAAGGAGATCCGTCCACTTAAACGGTTAGGGGGTGATCCCCACATTTATGTATTTCTGATTATTTCCTAAAGAACCGGTATTGAGCATTCTGGAAATCGACAATTGGTTTTTGGGGCGCCCAATAAGTGGGAGAGTGTACTCGTAAGAGATGACTCATACCGTAACCACTCCAGAAACCATATACGGTTCTATGGAGGAGTTTTATGGTATATTGAGATATGAGAATCCATGTGTGATTCCGAGACCCATTGGGGTATTGGAATCCATATGGGATTCTATGATCTGTTTGATGGCGGTGCATGCGTGGAACACCGAACGTAGCCTCATCAGCTCTAATGACTATAACCAGAGATAGAAGACATGGCCAGTAGTGTTGGCAAACCCATAGGGTGCAGTCGTCTCCATCTAGGTGTTACTTTCAGTTGTTATGCATGCATGGAGAGATGCACTCGGTCTTAGCGAGACCAACTATGTTTTTCCTATGGTACATCACTGTAACAACCCACCAATCAACACAATTCAAGTTGACAATAAACCACACATATCAAACCCAAATTGAATGGAAAGACGAATTAGTTATAGGGAAGAAAGAAGAAAGAAGGAAGAAGAAGAGAAGAGGAGAAAATAAACTTAAACAACACAGAATCTCACAATCGCAGTGGAACAATATATAATATAATGTCAATGATCATTACAAAGAGAAACTGTTATATACATACATCCATCGAAGTACAATAACAAATCACAATCATCGGCCTTAACAGTTATAACAACCTATCCTCACAAATACTGATGATTTCACAACAAGCAGCGGAAAATAAACATATACATGAATATGAATTGAAGACCTCCAACTCGTCTCCTGAGCTCTAATGCATCCGAAATCAATCTATAAATATGCTAGGTCTGACCCGATCATTATAATAAAATAACACCAGAGTTAGTTTGGAAATCCAGCGTGAGAAAAACACACCCAACTAGATTTTTAATGTTATAAAAACCCTTTGAAATCAAAGGTATCTCGTAAGACCGCGCCGCACATAAACACAGATGGGTTTTTACCTAACGATAACCTAAACATTTCATATGAAATTCTTTGATATTATAATAGTGTCTAAGATACAAATACTTATTAATCTAGCTGAAATTGTTACATTAATTAAATTCCAGCATAATAGGTATACAACTAAAACCATAAAAGCTCGTATTGGAGAATGGATTCGATACAATGACTGAGCTACTGGGGTACCGCCCATCACGGTGTATCTCTAGATAAAAATCACTAAGGACCTCGCCTGGATCTCTTCCCAACATAGAACCGGCCTACCGCTTACTGGATAGTACCGAATATGATCACCCCTCCGTTAATGGGCCTCGAAGCATACAATTAAGAGATAATATCGACTCTAGATAGGGATGATCATACCCTACTTGGGATTGACCCACTTAGCCCTACTGCATCTCCCCTATTTTAGTCATTCCCGGTTGATGAGGCTTGAGGATATGTTTTACCTTTATATGGCACTTCCCACTTGGAATGCAAACACTGCCCTCCAGGCATCAATGCAATATCAACATTCATCCATACAAGTTCATTCTGGGACTGAATGAAACACTTGGCAGCTCTTTCTTCAATTCCATCATCTTCAAAATGTCTTCACTTCGAAATGCTTGAGTTGGATCGAAATGGTTTTCGGATAACATATCCTATCCCGGTCTCTTCGAAAAAACACTCGATAGTTTTCGGTAAACTCAACTTCGGTTCTTTAGGAAATACATAGTCAAAGATAAGAGCGGATATCACCTTCTAATCGTTAGTGGACGGATTTACTTATCATTGTCCTAGGAGAACGAAAGGAGATTTATATGCATAGTACAACATCACCGGCGATGACTGTGCCATATAACTCACGTGTTTCTCCTAGATATTTCCAAAGTTACGTTTTGGGTCCAAATTCGATAGTCGGTTATTTACCTATCGAAAAAAAAAATATTCAATTAGGGATTTAATTCCCATAGAGGAAACAATATTGGGTAAGCACACAAGCAACCTCTAGCATTTTTAATAAATTTTTCTATTTACTAAATTCACTTTGTAAATTATTTGTACCAAAATACTTTACTAAGGTTTCATTCACAACCCTTATATTTTAATATATGGAAAATATCCATACTTATCTTAACGGTATAAGTACATTCACCAACACCGAAGGAAGTTCTCTTTTTATAAAATTCTAAATCATTTATAAACTCTGTTACAAATTTCTAAAACTGTTTAAAATCTATTATATAAATCTCACGAACCATTTATAAAACTTCTCTATACATTCGAAAAATCTTTTATGACCCCTTTATAATAAGTCTATATAACCTTTTATAAATCAATAAACCTATTCTAAATTCTTTTATAAATATCTAACCATTTAAAAATCTCTTTTACCTTGTAAAACCTTCTTTTAAGCCCTTGAACCATTTTATAAACTTCCCTTATAAAACCCAAGTCCGTTATAACTCTATTTGTAAATCTCGAACATTTATAAATAAACTCTAATCATTATTTAAAAAAAAACTATTATATAAAAAACAATATAAATTAATAGTATTTAAAACATATTAAAGAAAATAATTAATACTTTCAAAACATTCTTAATGAAACAAAAATAAATTATCTTAAACATTATTATAAATAAAAATGATTAATTTCTGAAACCTTATTTATAAATGATTATAATTAATTTCAAACCAGATTAATATTTGAAATAACTAACCATTCAAAATATAAAAAATATTGATAAACAACTTCAAAACAATACAAATATAAATAAAAAACTTTTAAAAACATAAATATACTTCCTTGATAAAAATCCATACCTAAATCTCAACATAATCGTTTCCATATTTATAAAACTGTATTTATAAATCTCTTTAATTTTATAAACTTCCTTTTTATAAAAATCTTTTTATTTATAAGATCCCCATTTATAACTCTATCCCTTTATAAATCTCACTTTTTTGTAAAAAATCCCATTCAAAACATAAATTACCATGCGTTTTAACGTTGCTTCCATATTTATAAATTTCTTTTATAAATTCCTTTCTACTTATAAAATATCGTTTAACGTTCCAAATCTATTCTCGTTTTCAATTTCAAATAGAATCAACTATTTTCTAAAGCAACATTTCACACCTTATTATAAATCCACAATTTGTGATTTTTACTTCCCAATTTATCCAATAATAAAGTTCCCTTTTATTTATAAACATCGTTCATAAATCCATACTTTTACTAACAAAAATACGATTTTACAGTTCTTTACTCCATTTGTAAAATATCACTTTTATAAATGATCACATTTATGAATTTCATATTTATAAATAAATTATAATATATGTACCTATATATCACTTTATATAAAATGGTTAAAATATTTATATCAAAATATTTCTACTTTCTTTTTAAACCATATCCCTTTATTATAAAAGACATATTTATTTAAGATTTTAAAAATCTTTATTTTACAGTTAGAAAATCTCTATTTAAATATTTTATAAAACTATTAAATTATAATATCCAAAAATCATACCTTCTTATTTTAAAATAAATTTCTTCTTTATCCAATTCAAGAAAAATTATTAAAACATATATAATTTCTAAAATTACTTTAAAATTCTTTTTTTTCATCAAATCAGTAATTTATAAATATTTAAGAAATGCCAAAAACAAGGCCCAATGCTACTAAAGCACTAAATAAGCAAAGTCATATTCATGTCATCAAACATAGCATCCAACATATCATATGTCAATTTATATGAAAATAAATCAACAGTGTGAGGAATCCCGTTGGATCCCTCCAACCCATTCTCCTACATCACATATAGTATATAATCATAAAAATGTAAATCAACCGCTTCGAGGCGGAATCCGTATACAAAGGGTCATCCGCTCTTACACGAGCACGTAATAGGGTCTCATCTGCTCCAACGGCGGGAATATATCCAAACAAACTAATATAAACTCATAAATCATCCAAATAGTCAATAACAATCTACAATAAAATATTCACAGATCCAAACAATAATTCTATCGACTAAAAATATTGCTGGTTAACCAAAAAGTTGAGTTTAACTCGCATTGATTTCAATTCTGTCAAACGTTTCGGTTTTGAATTTAAATTGAATAGACGTTTTTAACGTGTCTGACCTACGTTATCGATAGGGATTTTTGGTCGATGTGTCTGACCTACGTTATCGATAGGGATTTCTGGTCGATGTGTCTGACCTACGTTATCGATAGGGATTTCTAAACACTTGAACAAGACCAACAAACACAATATTGTTTTAAAATTGGTAAGAGAATTAATTTTACCTACGAATATATTTTACATATATAAAAGAATAATTTTTTTCAAAAGTTTAATATAGTTATTCTTGGTTGTGCTTGTTTGTTAGTAAATGATAATATTTTATCATTATCATTTAGAATTTGATTAGTCATGCTCGCCCAGTTCTGAGCATTGACTATTATTTGTTGAGCTATCTAGAATCTTCCTTTTTGAAACTTGGTTTGGGGTAGATAGGAAATTTAGCAACATTGAAAACGAATATCTAGTGAATTGAGTTTCACAATTTGACTATAAGGCGTTCGTTGACAATGCTGGGTTAAAATTTAATTTCAATAAAAGTTGTTTATTTTAAGAAAATTTAAATATTTTAGAAATGATTTTATATAAAAGTTGATTTTGTAAAATTAGGTTTTAATAAGTGCTAATTTGTTAGAAAGGAAGCTAGAATATTTTCAAAATAAATAGTTAAGAAATGATTTCCTTTAAAAGGGGTAATTTGATTTATTTAAAATGTGTTTTATAAATAAAAGGAATTTGAGAACTTAAATCCTGGTGCTTTTCGAAAATGGTTTTCAAAGTTTTAAGAAGGTAATAATAATATTATTTGAAGATATTTTACGAATATAGGTATTTTAGAAAGGAATTTTGTTATAGATTTGTTTGGGTAAAAACAGATTTTGATTAAATCCCAAAAACATGATTTGGTAGACAAAAGGAAAGATGTGTATTATTATTTATGGGAAAAGAAGTATTAATTTTACCTGAAAGTGTTTAAAGTATAAAAATTTAGGAAATAGTGACAATAGTTTACTTTAAACATTTTCAAGTATAAATACTTTTGGAAAGAGAAAATTTTAAAGAAAAGATATATTTTCTTTGGATTGGTTCGAGGAATGAGTCCTGATTTGTTTTGTGGTGATCAAAATAATCTTCTAAGTGATAATAGGATGTTTGCTTAGGCAAACAGTATTGTGCACTTAATAAATTATTCTCTTTATCATTGTACGGTCGGAACGAGTATGAATTTGAGCGAATCCAAAGCAAATTGGAATTAGATATTTCGTTGGAAATTTTAGCTAGAAATATATATATATATATATATATATATATATATATATTTGTGTGTGTGTGTGATATTGTTTCAAAAAAAAGGATTTGAAAAGAAGAAAAGTATTTTTAAATTAACTAGTTCGAGTGGCTCGGAAATAACTAAAATGGGTAGGAGATGTGTCTGGATGGTAGACACTTCTCCTAAGTATTGCCCTTCTTGGTAAGGGAATATGTAATACTGTTTGGTAGTACCCAGTTCCTTGGTTTCATTTTGGGGTCACTTGAGAAATATATATATTTGTTATGGATTAAAATATATATAATATCATTTCAAAAGATTTTTGAAATAAAAATCTGGGTATTTAGCTCTTAAGTTTTCAAAATAATAAGGTATTTTGATTAAAGTGTAGGTTGATAAATGAAGTTTTAATTTGGTCAAATTTTTAAGATGGTTTAACAATTTTTTTTATTAAACCGTGCCTTTTAATTTTTACATTTAGGAAGTTAAAAATTATTTGATGTTATTGGGTCGGCTAATAAACATTTTTACCCCTGAGTGTCTAAAAGAAAGTAGATTCTAGGATGGAGTTTGGATACCAACATCCTACTCTTCTTAGCTACTTACCAAACCAAACGGGTAAAGAAGTTGTATTTGTCGACTCAGTTTTAAGACCCAAAGTTATTTTGGGCCTACATCTGAATAGTTAAAAGTGAATAGAATTAAAAATCTGATGTTTTGTATATACTCTTAGGATGTAAGAGAGTATTATACCAATTAATAAATTATAATGATTTTATGAAAAGGATTTCATAAATATTATTGTGTCATTTTAAAATGTTGAATCTATTGGAATTTTGTGAAATATTTTCATAAATTTGAGAGGGTTTAAGAAATTGGGTTAGTGAGAACCTTTAGATAAGTACGTAGGTTGTACGTAGATCATTTTCCCTTCTCATATAGTTTTCGCATCAAGATTCGAGTATATGACTTGAGGTGTTTCAAATCATTTCGAATAAGAATTTATCATTTGATTTTTGACGGTGAACACTTGGTGAGGGTTCTTAATGTGAAGTTTTCTGATTAAAAAGCCTAATCAGAGTCCACACTAGAAAATCGATGAGCGATACTGGTTCGAAAGAAAAAGCAATGTATTCGAGTAGTGATCGAATCAGATTTTGTAAATAGATGATCTTTAAACTTCATACGAACTTATGAATAGTATTGAGTGTTCATGTGGTGAAATTTTGGAGACAATATTCATTTTAAAGGGGGAGAATGTAACGACCTGGAATGTTATTACTTTGATTTTTGGAATATTTATTAGTTTTAAATATTCGATATGGGATATTTATAATAATATCAATGTTTCAAATAATTATTCAATTTTTAGTGACGTATTTATAATTTAATTTATAGAATTTTTTCATAAATTTTAATTTGGATATTATTTAAATTGACATTTGACGTATTTTACGTCGAATGCTGGTAGTTTTGGGAATTAATAGAACTTGATAACCAGTGTGTTTTTTTTATCGTGTCATAGTATTGTGCACAATCGTATTTTATTTTCTGTCATTCGCGGCTCGTACGTGGACGCGATATTGTGTGTCCAGGACTCTAACTAATTACTTTTAAAACAAAATTTTTAATAATTCTTTGTCTTTGCTCATGCACAGCCGCAAACATATTGCCTTGATTTTTTCCCCTTACCTGACCAATGCTCCCCTTGTCCCCTTTTCATCTATGTCATGTTTGGTGATAAGTAGGGGACATATCAACTTAAGGCATTTACTTCACTTCATCCTCCTGCCCTGTATCTACGCTTGGGAACATTACCCTGCTCCATTTTTTCTCATTTCCCTATACAATGTCCAAAACTAAGAATAACACTCTTCTATCTTGCTTCAAAAATAAATTATTCACAGACCATTCGATATTAGCCAAAATCTCCAACTACAAAGCTGTTTGTCTTTTTCCCTAGTATTTTTAGAAATTAGTCGCTCGAGTTTTCATTGAACGATGACCGAGATATCATCAATTTACTATAAGCAAAAAAATTTTGTTCATAACTTCAAAATTTGTTTTCTCTCGATTCACTTCGAATTGGAGGTTATCGTTAGTGTCGTTAGAGTCAGGGTGGGACATAGTATATTTGGGGTAAGTTCGGCGACATTTTGTGATGGTCATAGGCAGTGGTCGGAAATTCGGGTTTCGATTTAAAGGCGATGGAGGCAGAGTTAGGAGGAACAGAAAGTGGCATTGGGTCTGGCTCATTGAGGTTCACCTTGCGACGAAGTTTTGAGGATTATGGAAGTGTGTAGGGGTGATGCAACATGGAAATAACGTGACTTTGTGCGTGTTTTGGGTCTCAGGATTAGACGGTCAGAAATAGACGTGGGCGACTGAAGGCAAGGCGGAGGAGTATTTCGTGGTGAGCTTGGGATGAGGAGTTTGTGGGTGGGTTCGGGTTCGAAGTTGGTGGCCGCGATGGAGTTTGCACGTGCACAACCATACACGTATATGGAGTTCCAGGATTTGCATTTTGGTTTATGGGGGAAGAAGAAGGGACTATTCACATTGGATGCAGGTTGAGGAGTTTGGGCCTTGGACCTATTTACTAAGGTGAGAAATTTTTTATTTTGATTAATATTTTACAATCTAAATGTTTTAAACTTTTGAAATTTATATCTTCCTCATATTAGATCCGATTAACCCGTGAATTTTTGTGTTAGGTTCGTATTGTCGAGCACAACGTTTGACATAAATTGTTTTTAGTTTTGGAGTAGTATAATTTCATGATAAATTAATATGGTTTGATAATAATTACGTTAATTATGTTAATAACTTAGTTTAATTAATTTTAAGTAATGGGTGTTATATATTTGGCCAAATAAACACCATATTGATAAAGTAAATTGAATAGGATAATTGGAACAACTATTTAGTGGAACGAAACACTGTTCTACTAATTAAATTAATTGGTTATTTAATTAGCAGAATAAATCCCCGTTCTGCTATTTAATAAATTTGGACATCTGATTATATATCGTCAATACGTCACTCCGAATAAGTGATATGTTAACCAATGATAGTTAAGTGTTGAATTTATTTATATAGTGGTTGATTATGTAAATATTTGTTATTAACTTGAAAAGTTAAATTGAATGATATGATAGCTTGCTTAAGTACCATTGTGATCTTTAAGCCTCTTTCAAATTTGAAAAGTTAATTATTAATTCAAAAGTTATTTTAAGAATAAGTATTTTCTATTATAAGGTTTTAAAGATAATTATTATTTAGTAATAAGATTTAAAAGGTAATAATTATTTATTAATAATATTTTAAAGATAATTAATAATTATTTCTAATAATGATTTAAAGTTAATTACTTTATTAATATGATTCTTAAAAGTTATTTAAGAACATTTAATCATTATTTTAAAGTTATTTAATTATTGTTTTCAAATGTTTTAATTATATTTTAATTATTTATTTAAAATTAATTATTTAAAGTTAATTTATATTATAAAGTTGATTATTTTATTTTAAAGTTATTTGTTATATTATCAATATTTTAAAATTTATTTTTATTATTAAATAATATTGTTTTAAAGTTAATTTATTGTTATGTTAATATTGTTTAAAAAGTTAAATTATATTAAATAATATTTTTTTAAAGTTAATTTATTATTATGTTAATATTGTTTTAAAAGTTAAATTATTAATATATTAATGTTGTTTTAAAGTTATATAAGCATATTTTAAATATTGTTAAAGTTACTTAATGATGTTTAAATATGGTTTAAAGATATTAATTATTTATTTAAGATGTTTTTAGATAATAAATTGTTTTATAAAAAGGTGTTTAAAAATAATAAACTGTTTATTTAAAAAGGAACCATTTTTAAATGGGAAGACTTGTGTAGAGGTTTTATTTAATGAAAAGAATTCATTTAAGGAATTTATAAAATTTAGAAAGGGATTTTGGAAAATGGTATTTGAGACTTATAAATGGAGTTTATAAATGATTTTGGAGATTAATAAATAGAGTTTTATGAAATAAACTTGAAGATTTATAAAGAAAGTTCATAAACAGAATTGGAGATTTATAAAGGAGATATTCATAAAACAATAGAGATTTATAGATAATATGGATAAGGATGCTGTTGCTACAATTCGTAAGGCTTTGGAGGCAGAGAGGGAGGAGAAGAAAAAGAAGGCTTCGAAGAGGCCACTTGGAGGGTCTTGTGATCCTCTTACTCCTTTCAAGAAATTGGTTGTTTCTCCCTTATCCGAGGTTCCATCCTCTTCTAGTGTGAGAGTTCCTCCTTCTCTAGTTCCTACACCTTCTGGGCTGATTAGCTTTTCTTCTAGGAGTGAATCTTCCCCAAGTGCAGGTGGTTTGGCTATATCTGAAGTTTCCAACTTTTCTTTGATGGAAAAGGTTGGGAAGTTTGTACAATGTCATGCTGTACTTTTTGCCTTGGCTTCGGAGATGTCTTCTGCTGCCATTGTGTCGGAATTTGAGAAGCTCTGGTCTTATGTAAGGGATCATGTTTTCTTTTCCTTGTCTCTTTCTCATTGCGTTGGTTTGTGACTCATGTTGTTTCGTGTTTTCCACTCTTACAGTCTGTGGCCTTGACGATGAAGGCATGTGAATCAGGGAGTGTATAGGCCCTGCTTTCGAGTCGGGTAGTTAAGCTTGAAGCCGATCTTGCCTTGGCTAATAATTCACTAGCTTCTGTTAAGGTCAAGGTGAAGGAAGAGGCCAGAATGCTTCGTGAGCAGGTTGTGAAGGCCGAGATGGAGGTTATGGTTGCTGAGGATGCTCGAGCTGCAAAGGAGCATGAGCTGAAGGAAAAGGGCAAAGTTCTGGCCAGAGTTAAAGAGGAGCTAGAAAAATCCAATAAAGAACTCGAAACTATCACTTCAAATGTAACTAGTGGCTTTTATGCTTCGGCTAGACGTCAATACAAGGTAGAAGTTAAGCCTGACTTTGTGAAAAATGAATATGTGGTGGACTTGATTTTTGCATATTGCCAGAATAAGTGGAATGCATTGGAGACTAAGGGAAAGGATGTTGACCCAAGCCATTCTGAGCACTTTTCTCAGGAAGAGAAGAAAAAGGCTAATGTGGATTAAGAGAACCTGCAACTTGATGAGCAAGACCAACTTGCAAACAAGGTTAACTAATCTTCTTTGATAAATTTAGATAATTAACCTTAGACATCCTTTTGTGTTCTTGTTATGCTTGAAATCACGAAGTTTAGTTGGTTGTTTGTAATGTGATATGGTATTTTTATATTTTGAGTGATTGTATTCTCCTTATTGTTTTGTTTAGTATTCTGGGGAGGATGTGTTTGCAAAACTGCTGAGCGAAACTGAGGCTAGGCTTGAGGAATACACATTAGATCGTTTTGGGTTAAGTACAACAACCATGGTTAGGCATGAAAAGGAATTAGACCAGACTTGCTCGGATCTTAGGAACGAAATTGCGGAGTTATTAGCCTGAGTAAATCAAGTAGTTCGAGAGAAGGAGGCTCTTAGCGATTTTATTTTGCATCGATGGTGTCGCATGTTAGAGAGTGGTTCTTTCCCACCTGATAGTCCTGATCTAGAGTGGTTTAGGCTTAAGTCTAGATCTTGATTGAAGAATAGTCTTCCCTTGTTTTTGTTAATTTTTATGTAATTTTCAAACATGTGGCTAAGTAGATATGATGTAACAAATGTTTTTACTTCGAGACTTAATCTGTTATGCTTTGATTAAGTAACTAAGTTTTATTTTGATGATTCTTTGACTCAAGCTCCCTTGAGGTTTGTTCAGTACCAATTGTATCCATCATTAGGATGTTTCAGAGGATGACGTTGCTCAGCTCAGATATGACGTTGAGAGGCTCGAAACAAGCCTAAGTTTAATCATGAAGAGACTGCCAAGGCTCAAAGTGTTCTCAAGCGTCAATATGACTGCAATTGTAGATTGCACTCATGGTTGGGAGATGCTGCATTTAAACTAGAAGGGAAAGAACAGATAGTATGGGTGGGTGAAGAGCTTCATGGTATAGTATACAGGGAAAAAATTGCTAAGTATAAGAAACAAGTGGACGACATGTCCGTTGAGATTGCCAGATTGTTTGGTGAACTGGAGGCTGCTGAACATAGGAGGTTGATTGAGGTGTCTCAATTAGATATTGCTTCTCTTCCTCTTATGAGTTCAGAATCTTCTTTTCTTCATGGTGATGGTTGGAAGGTTATTGCTATGATATTATTTAGTGATTCTTCGAATGAGGATAAGAAGACAAAGGCTTGACTAATAGAGACTTTAAATGACACAAAAAGGAAGGCAACATTAAAAGTGTATAAGATCGAGAGTGCATTGTGGCCTCTAGGATAGAGCCGCTTCTTACTCGGATAAGCTTGAGCAAGAGAAAACTAAGAGCAAGAGGCTGATGCATTATTGCAGTGATCACGAGACAGTTTTAAAATTTTCTACCTATTTAGATTAAAGCTTTCTTAATTACAAAGAGGGTTTTGAAGTGGCAGTTGATCTGGCCGAGGATCCTAAGGCAGAAGCTCATTATGACCCCCAATAGACCTTTTTTACCAACGCGGCTCCACCTTTCCATAACGCTACTCAAATTTAACGTTCTATTGTGAAGACTTTTAGTATTAGGAAAACACTTTTTGCAGTACTTGATTTGACTGGGAGATTAGATTTCTGTCTAATACTTCTTCATGGAAAATATGTGAATCTTTTTAGTAGTCTCACTTTATTTATTTTATATTGTCATTTGATTTTGGTATTGGTGGACTTACTCGTCCTTATCTGGCTTAGAGGTAGTCGTTTTGCAAAAGAAGTTGTATTCTGCCCAGCTCAGAATAGGGGAGTTGGAAGATTTATTAACGAATGCTGAGAGTATATACAGGGCCATATACAGAGAAGAGATTATCAAACTAAAGAAAAGGATTGTAGAGATGGATAGGGAGATGACGCTGCGTATGAGTGCAGAGAAAATTTCTCCCACAATTCCAGCTTCCCAGGTCCCTCTCACGTTGGATGCAGTCCGTGTGCTTCTATTTAGGGTTGATCCATATGAGATTCTTAAGTGGAAGAATGATGGGAAGACTCACTATAAGGTTAATATTCGAAAGTTAGAGAATTACTTCAAGGGAGAATCAGGGACTTCAGATACTCAAGTTTTCCCATTCTTGTCCAATAATGATGAATTCTTTGGTCCCTTCCCTAGAGATGCTGAAAAGTCTGGTGAACAACTCTTACGCGAAATTGAAAGGATTAGAAAAATGGCTATGAGGCGAGTAAATGCCTTAGAAAATAAAATATGTCATTTTGAATGTGAGGCCCAATTGGACTCCATTGTAGTTTCCTCAAGCGCGATGGACAGGGCATCCCCTTTGGAAGAGCTTCATAAGGAAAAAGCAAAGACCAAAATAGCATAAATTGGCTGACAACGTGCAATTGACGTTTTCAGATGCTTTTGGCCTGGACTTGATTTGTCCTTTCTGTATAATCGGGCTAATTACGAGTATAGATCTGTAGATAAAGATAACGTTTTGGCCGACGCTAACTACAATCCTTGTGTTGCACACCACAAATCGGCTCGTGGTGGGGTGTCTCATTCCCGATCATCAGTGGTGATTACTGAGATGGAGAGCTAATTTCCTTCACAGTAACGCATGTCGACATGAATCGTGCTTGGGTTTGAACCGAATTCATAATTTAATTTTTAGGGAATGCTTTTTTTGTAATTTGACTTAGTTGTTGTAATGTTTTGTAGATTACATGAGGGTATGTAAAAATCATATAAGATTTGTAACTAAGTATTGATAACCTAGTTTTTTTTATATATACCTAGCGATCTTTGAGCAGTGTCGGGATTTGTACCTGATTTGTTAGTGCATTCCATGTAGTGTACTTGCTCGCATTCACCTAGGATATGCTTTTGGATTATAATATGCCTTTTGACCTTAGCCTATCAAGCCGTAGAGTCTACATGTGGTAATATCTCGCTCGTCTAGCTGGGCGTACGGTCTGTGTTGGTCTGATCGTATGCATAGCATATCCTGCCCCTTTATTCAGGAGTGCAACACCTTTCACTGACTTGACCACGGGTACAACATGAGCTGATCTTAGTTCATTGCCATGGCCATATATCCATTATGACCTACCCTCTGTTTTGGGGGTGAACGTCCTTGGCCATATGCATGGCTGTATGTTTGTGTTGACCTATCCTTTATTATGAGGGTGAACTGTACTTTGCTATGAGCTTAGTACGACCCGCCCCTCGTTTGGGAGCGTAATGCTGTACGTATGCTGAGCACATTTAGCATCATTGTTCTCACATTTGAGATTGCCGTTGCTGTTCATAGGTGAAATCGTACCTTTGAAGTATTGCGGTGAGCTAGGAAGAGTAAGTTGTTGCGCTCTTGGCATGGTCTTTCCCTTTTAAGGGAGTGGATTTGACTGAGAAGTCAAGTCGTGTATGTACAACCCATTATCGCATGCGCATAGTTTTTTTTGTACTGGTTCAGACCATCTAATATCCATACGCCCAGTATGGCATGTCAAATTAACTGACATAAATGTTTTTTATACTAGTTCAGGAAGTTTAATATCCATACGACCAGTCTTTATGATTGTCATGATAGAAAAATTTATATCGGGTCAGGGAAATTTTTCATCCTGTCCAGCGAAAATATTATGGCTGAGAAACCGGACTCGCGTGGATACAAATCTAAGTGTATGAGCCCAATATCACTGTTCTCAGTATTGAGAGTGTCGTCCTACAGGTTGTGCGTTAATCTTAATCAATGAATATTGGCATTGCACTGTGAAGGTGTATATACCTTTTTTATTATAGTGAAATAATACAAAGATTTTATACTAGTTCGGGCTATCTAGTATCCCTACCACCAGTTTAGTACATTTTTTCATACGTATATTACATATTTTTTCTTTTTTTTACAAAGCCAGTTGCTCTAGTCGGAGGTGAAGATCCCGTGGCTGGATCCTTTAGCCTTCAAGCGAGGAGGAGCGGATGCTTCCATCGACCTTATTGCAGCAGCTTTCTTCCTAATCCCTTCGTTCCTTCATTGGAGCCACGCACAAACACCAACACATCTCTAACACTTGTTTGGTTGCTGTGTGGTAATAGAGGAGGGCTGGAAAAGGAAGAAGTGGCGATTAAGGAAAATGAAAAGTTTAAATTCCCAGATGCCCTTTTGCTATTAAGGTTATTCCTTCCTCGTGGTCAAAGGTTGATTGAGTCAAGCTATCAAATAGTATGGTCGGACTCACCATTCTCATTATTGAGAGTGTTGTGACTGCTTATCTGCTGCATGGCACATGTAGTAGATAAACAAGGGCGGTGAGCCGTAGGTGGTAGGAAAATTGGAAATGGGATTGGTGGGAGCAAAAATTTTCTGGAGATCGATCGGTGGAGGAATGGAAGGATGGAGGGATGGAGGTTTAGGGCCTTCCTTCTAGTGCTAAAAATGTTGGTGAAAATTTTCGACTTCACCATAGTCGACTTGAACGTGAGGCAATCTTATGGCTAGTAGTCCTCTGATTAGGAATCAGTGAATTTAAGCTTAGTTAAATTCACCTTTGAAAGCAATTGTGTTGCTGAATGCTTACCACTACACCAAAAGCTGAATTTTACAACAGGCCTTCCGCCTAATTAGCAACGGTTACTTCCCGTTGTAAAATATAACGGTTGTTAACCGTCGCAAATGATGGAGGGAAATTTCCCTTTGGCGCCATATATTTTTGTCCGTTTCTTTTCTATTGGTGACGGGATTTAACCGTCGTTTATTTTGTGCCACATGCTGGCGGTATAATTTAGTCTTTGCGCCATAATATTTACAACATCACGAAACATATTTCCCCCAAATTATATCCCCATTTCGACCCAAATTAAACCTAGATCGATTTCGCCCCAAAATATTTCCACCACCTCCGCCTCTTCCGAAAGAGCCAGAGCCACCTATTATCACTTTGGACGATCTGTTCAGGAAGACCAAGACCACTCCCATATTTGTTAATCTATCATTGAATTCATTCATTTCTCCCACTGATTTCACTAATTCATGGCTCCTCTGATTCACAATTTCAATTCGTGATTCAGATTTTTTTTATTTTTAGCATCAACTCTTTTATTTCCTGAGTCGAATCCTATACTATTTTGATTTGGTGAATAGTTGTTGACTTTGGATTGACGGAAAATTTGTGATGCAATTTGTCGAGTGCAAGTCTGGAGTAGATTGACTCTTCAGTACAGATTCAAACTGGGAGGTCAAGTTGAAGAGGTAATGACAAGTTCTTTATTACTAATTTGGTCAGCTACATAAAATAATGGACACGCCAACATTGCCTTTTCCCATTTTCAGTATAATCTTCTTCATTCATTGTGTGTACTCAATTCATTGTTTGCTATCGTGACATGCCAACATTGATGGAAGAGGTAGTTCAACATGCGGAATATGTAATTGATATGTAATAGATTACTGACCATGTTCCTTCAAAATATAATACATGTAATTACTATGAGAAGAAAGTTGCATATAAAACATATCATGGCAGAAATCATTCAAGTCGCATGTTTTTTAACACTATCAGCAAAATATTAAAAAAAAATGTATCGATTTTCTGCACTTTTAGCAACATAGCAAATCTATAGACACAGTGTTGGAAAGTACAAAACCTTCATATATGACATGTGCAAAGGAGCAACAGGACATTGGAAGATATATTTGACGTCAAACTAAAATACAACTTGCTGCCCTATATATAGCCTAATAGGACATTTTAACATCATATGATTTTTAAACACAAATACAATTGCAAAACACAATTTAGTTAAAAAAAATTTCTAGACTTTATGGTTTGGATTTTTGTAGAGTTATATTTAGTTCGGATGGTACATGGCGTACAACGAATAATTTTCCATGTAAATCTATGACATTCGATGAGTAATGCACATAAAAAAGAACTAAATCCTAATCAAATTGCCTTATCCAAAAATCCAAAATGGCTTCATAAATTTAAAATATGACAACAAGTATGCAAGTTGAATTTAAATAGTAATGAGTATTCATAAATGAATCATATGACAGCAAGTATGCATGCCTAAAGTTATAGCCATAAGTATTCATGATGTTTCACTGGCTGCTCATATGCTCACTGAAACACATTTATGAAGTTTCATTTCCAGTTCCATGACGTTTCATTGTATGTGGATTCAATTGCTGAATATTTATTTGAACGACGGTATGCTATTTTGGTTGAATAGTAGGATATGCTTGCTCACTTATAGAGGTCTATACATGTTTCTCATATTAAATTCGTACACTACAACATGCTCATTTTTACTGAATATGATTGTTGTGTGATTTAGTAGCCTGCAATATGATTTATTACATACTTAATCGCTAACTTAGTTTGTTGATTTAATTTCATGCTTTGCAACTTATTTAAATAATGTACAGAAAATAAGTACATGTACATTATGAATTGTGTACATGTTATGTGGAGTTGCAACTATTTTGTGAAACGCAAGGTAAATAATCTGAAATTATATAAGAGGTTTTATTGAATAATTAGGAATTGGGTAATATTTCTAATTGCAAATAATAGCAAAAACAATTGTTTATAATCAAGTAAAAGATTGAATTCGATAATTTAGAAATGAATATTAATTATTAAATGGGATTTGAGGCATTTTCATTCATTGTATATTTTAAAAGGCAACTTTCAAGAAGTATATAGGATTTGAAAAGTGCTTAACAAATATGGACGCAATTTTCTCAGGCATGCTACATGAAAAAATTTATGTAATGTATGCAAGTATAAATGCAAAAATATAGAAAGCAATATATACATAGAGCAGGATTTTTTTTCTTCTTTTGTTCATAACTTCCTAAGTAATATATCGATAGCGATACTGTTGATGTTAGGTGTTTTTCCTTTGAATATTCATGATAGTTGGGTATGCACACCTTTTTGAGTTCGATATCATGTAGGGTTAATTTTGTAGCCTATAGCTCAGAAAAAACGGATGAGAATGAAACAAGTTATCCTCCTTTCTTTTTTATAGCAATAATGTAATATAGTTGGTGAGCATTCTTTTTTTAGTATGATTTTTAAAATAATCAACTCACCATTGAATTGCTTAATACTTACTAATGATAGTGTAATGTTTCATACATAAATATATGAAACTATAAGTGCAGATAGACAATATCTTGGTTATGATAGTGGATAGATTCCTCATCTTCTTCCCCATTGTGTTCATTGTTTGGCTGAAACATAATTCATCAAAGTAAACACATTCACTAGTAAAAGAGGAGTAGCGCATAGACGTTACGCCGGTGCTAAAATTCATGTCGTTGTAATGTCAAATTTTTTTGGAAACAGTTTGGTGCTAATGTTAAAAATAAGATTGATTGTGCAAAATAATAACCAATAGGGATATTATTTGATTGGTAGTTGATTGAGTTGATTGTTGTAGGATAATATCAACTAGTGATATTATTCGATTGGTAGTTGATTATTAATCGATGATAAATAATTGTTTAGTAGTAATTGTAGATAACTATTATTGGGTAAATTAAATTTTGTAAATGGCGCGAGCCATGTGTTGCCTAAAAGAGGAGTAGCGCATAGACGTTATGCCGGTGCTAAAATTCATGTCGTTGTAATGTCAAATTTTTTTGGAAACAGTTTGGTGCTAATGTTAAAAATAAGAATCACTTTTTTGTTAACTTAGTTAATTTTTATAAAACATAGTTAATTTAGTTAATTATGATATAATTTTGTTAACTTAGTTAATTTTTATAAAACATAGTAAAATAATAAACTTAGTTAATCGTTGTAATGTCAAATTTTTTTGGAAATAGTTTGATACTAAAATAATAAACTTAGTTAATTTATTTAATTATGATAAAATTTTGTTAACTTAGTTAATTATGATAAACCATCTTTATGTATTAATTCAAATAATTTCACTTAAATATCAATTTAATTATTTTAGAATTATTATGCATTTTAATCCTCGAAGCCTTTGCATTTAAACATGAAATTATTCGCGTACTTATTAGCTCATTATTTTCTTTCAGTATGTCTTTTAATATAGACAAACAATGGATGAATGAATCTAATCGAAGAAATGAAGAATATGTGCAAGGAGTGATAAATTTCAATAAATTTGTTACTGAAAATGGTGGCAATAAGGAAAAGTTTTCGTGCCCTTGCACGCGGTGCAAAAACGAAGATACATTTGAATTAAAGGAAATTCATTATCATTTGCTTAGACATGGTATTGATCAATCATACACTGTGTGGTATTTTCACGGGGAAAGAATACCGGAGAAGCCAAAACAACAACCGGTTAGTCATGCCACAAATACCGATGAGTCTGAAAATATTAGGATGGAAGATTTGGTCAATGATGCGGATAGATTCCATCATTTTCAACCTACAAGTCAGTTGCATGATAATGCTAGTATTGGAGAGCAGTCTACGGATAAATCATTTTTCGGTAGTGCAACTGCAACAGAGCCATTGTATCCTTCATGTCCAAAAGGGATTACAAAGTTGTATGCCATTGTTAAACTGAATAGCTTGAAGACCCAATATGGCTTTTCAGACAATGGTGTGACTGCACTACTCGAATTCATAAAGGAGTTACTCCCCGAAGGTAACACGCTACCATCAAAGTATCCCGACATGAAGAAGATCATTAGGCAACTTGGGATGAATTACATAACTTATGATGCATGCATTAATGACTGCATCTTGTACTGGAAAGATAATGCAAACAAAGTTTGTTGTCCAAATTGCCCCGAACCAAGATATAAGTCAACGCTCGACGAAGAGAGAAAAGCTATCAAAGTACCTCAAAAGACGGTAAGACATTTTCCTTTAATTTCTAGATTGAGGAGGCTGTATACTGTACCATGGATAGCAGAAGCGATGACCTGGCATGGTCGTGCCAAGTCCGGTACAACCGTAATGCGTCATCCACGTGACACTTCTCAATGGAAAACTGTAGATTCTTTTGATTCTTCGTTTGCTGCCGAACCACGAAATATCACGCTTGGAATAGCAACAGATGGTTTCTGTCCGAATGCTTCTTTAACAAATCCTTATAGCTGTTGGCCAGTGATTGTAGTACCATATAACCTTCCTCCGTCTTTGTGCATGAAAAGAGAGTTCTCAATGTTAACACTGTTGATTTCTGGGCCAAAACAACCAGGGAAGGATATTGATGTTTATTTAGAACCTTTGATAGACGAGTTAAAGCAGTTATGGGAAGGAGTCGTTACATTTGATTCATTTAAGAAATCTGAGTTCATAATAAGAGCTAGAGTGTTGTGGGCAATCCATGATCATCCCGCTCTTGGGACTTTATCGGGATGTACAACTCACGGCTACTTTGCATGTCCTATTTGTGGGGAAGAAACTGATTCTTATTATCTCCCTGAAAGTAAGAAAATTTGTTACATGGGACATCGTAGATTTCTTCCGTCCGGACACAAGTTTCGATACGATAAGACAAATTTCAACAACGAGCAAGAACTTAAGCGTCCTCCAAAGCCACTGACTGGTTATCAAGTTGAAAAAAAGGTAGCGAATATAAAAATGAAAGTTGGTAAAGAAAAACGAGAAATTGGTCGAAAACGAAAAAAGATAATCGATGAAGAAGTTCCTGCATGGTATAGGAGGTCGAAATTCTTTGATTTACCATATTGGAAAGCAAATTTGACCCGACATAATATTGATGTTATGCATACAGAGATGAATGTCATGAAACATTTGATTAACACAATTATGGACCATAAAGACATGTCAAAAGATGGCATCAATGCACGGAAGAATTTGAAAATCATGGGTATAAAACAAAAGTTGTGGGTGATAGAAGATCCTGAAACAAGTAAACTAACCATACCAATTGCGACTTTCACTTTGAGCAAAGAAGAAAAGATATGGTTTTGCACCATTTTGAAAAATTTGAAAGTGCCGAGCAAATTCTCTTCTAACTTCTGTAACAATGTGAGCATCAACCCTCCTGAACTAAGAAATATGAAGTCGCATGATTACCACGTCATAATGCAACATTTACTTTCGGTATTGCTTCAGCATTGTTTTCCGCAACATAAGGATCTACGGAATGCTATTCACCGCATAAGTCTCTTTTATAACATTTTATGTTCAAAGGTGATCAATAGGGAACATCTTCAAAAAGCAAAGGCTAGTTTGGTAGAAGCAATATGTGTTCTTGAAAAACATTTTCCGCCTGCATTTTTTGATATCAGTATTCACCTTATGATTCATTTAGCCGATGAAGCATTGATTTCTGGTCCTGTTAGATATAGGTGGATGTACCCATTTGAACGGTAAATTACTAATTTCAATTATGTACATCATTATTCGATTTAAATAGCTATTGATGTCTACAATTTACAACTGTTCATCTTCATAGGTTGATGAAAACATATAAAGGATATGTGCGCAACAAAAGATATATTGAAGGGTGTATTGCAGAAGGATATATTGTACAAGAAGCTAGTCTTTACTGCATGGAGTATATGCCAAAGGGAGGTGATGGCACTCATAAACATACCCGTGAAGCGTTTTTAGACGAGGATGATGAGTTTGCTGATGAAATAGCACTAGATAATGGTAAGATATAACGTTAACTCAAGTGCAATTTGAACAAGTGCGTAAATGGGTCCTTGATAAATATGACGGATTGGATGAGTGGAAGAAGTAAGTTCATAAATTTGTTCTGAATTTTTATTATTGTAAATCAATTCATCAATTCATATATATAGTAATTATTGTGTGTTTTTCGTAGGAGGTATAACTCCTATGTTCAAAGCACCAAATCTCGAACTCGAGGCGGGGGTACATCTGGGGAAGCTATTAAAAATTTCACTTTTTGGTTACGTGAGGAGGTATACATATTAGATATTTAACGTATTTTTAAGTTGGCCATACACCTCCTTGACAATGTTATTTTTACTTATTGTGTTTGTTGTAGTTGTTGAAGACTGTCGATGTTGACTCAACTCTTTGGCGGCTAGTTAACGGGCCAATGTTTGATGCCCGT
Source organism: Allium fistulosum (assembly GCA_030737815.1). Taxonomy (NCBI): domain Eukaryota; kingdom Viridiplantae; phylum Streptophyta; class Magnoliopsida; order Asparagales; family Amaryllidaceae; genus Allium; species Allium fistulosum. Next base: position 820,543,780 of record CM060908.1, on the reverse strand, counting down.
AGTTATATGAAGTACCAAGTGAATGGGTTTTTATTTTCTCCGAAAAGTTATGAAGAGCGAAAGCTAATACAGGATAGTGGTGTATGCATGAGAGCAATTACACAATTTAGAGCGAGTGGGAAGGATAAAAATTTTAAGGAAGCAGAAACAACGTATTACGGAGTTATTCAACAAATAAGTGAGTTGGATTACATTGACTTCAAACAAATAGTTTTTTATTGTGATTGGGTAAAGGTCGAAGATAAGATCAATGGTTGTAAAATAGATCCTGTTTCAAACTTGATCACAGTTAACTTGGGAAAATTGAAGAGTTAAGACAGCGTGAATGATGAGCCATTTATTCTTGCATCGGAAGCGAGTCAAGTGTTCTACTCAAAAGATTTAAAAAATGACGGATGGTTTGTGGTTTTGCATACACCAAAACGGTTGACCAAAAATGTGGATGACACTGAGTTTTCCACCGTTTATCAATCAGCTTTTGAAGACAATGAAAAATTAGAAGATCTTATCAAATGCATATGTTAACTTTATATTTCAGTTATGTTATTGTACCTTAACAAAATATTTATTTAAAATGGTGCAAAATGTAAAATGGTGTGTTATATGATAGTAATATATGCATTATATTTTTTATTAGTGCCATTATAATATCCTGATATTGTTTTCATGAATAATTTTAGAGAATATATTGGAAGAGTTCATTTTAGAGAATATAGTTAAAGGAACTGCGTCAATGTCATCATCTATGAATACATAAGCATTAGTATTGACAAAAAAGAAAAAGTGACTGTGATTTCAAAGGAAGCGCCTATTAATAGGATAAGGAGTTTACCATCGAGGACTACATAAATGGGTTGACTGCGAGTGTGATCGAAGAGTGGTCCAATTTATCTCCCTGCAATATAAACAAGAGAAAAATTGGACCGCTCTTCGATTACACTCGCGGTCAACCCATTTATGTTGTCCTCGATGGTAAACTCCTTTTTCTATTAATAGGTTCTTCCGTTGAAATCTCAGTCACTTTTTCTTTTTTGTCAATACTAATGCTTATGTATTCATAGATGATGACGAAGACGCACTTCCTTTAACTATTTTGGATAGGCCTACGCGAAAGATTTTAAGGTATGTTTTCTATTGTTTTATTAATACACATATTGGTATTCTGTGTATTTTCATTCAGCAGCATAAATTGACATTAAATTTGCAGACTGCAAAGACCAAAGATGAAAGAAAGCATGACCTTGCTGATTATGTGTTGACAGTGAACACACACTTTAAAGTGAACACACTTTAATTTTATTAATATGGGTTGTGGTATTGAGTTTGTAAGAATATTTTGCTTGTTGCTTACATGTCATAAGAGAATAATTAGTAAAAACAAATGTAGAATGAATATTTGCGGATTATGGTTGCTGCTTCTTTCGCTGTTTAGTTCTTGATACCTCAATATTTATCGGACTGAATGAAAATATGACGGTCATTATATCATGTAGGAATTAGGAAGTTATCTTTGCTCTTGTGAACTGTACTTTTTTCCTCTTTTCATTTTTCAGTTTCTTCCTTTTATTTTTCTGGAATCAGTGATTTGTGGGAGAATCATCATTACATAATACTAATGATTATTTGGGAAGGTTGGTCTATAGATTATTATTGTTACCTGTGATGTAACTGCTGGCTCTTCATACTTAATGATTAAGAAGAGTTATGGCATATTAATGAAATCAATTTTGCATTTTGTAGGAAATAATGTCACAATCGTCACAATCATCCACTTTAAACCGGGAGAAAATTGATATAGACAACTACCGTTCTCCAGTCGAAAAAAATGCTTCAAAGGTCGCCTCGAAGATGGGTAAACTAGTAAGAAATCATGTGCCAATCTCCTATCCAAGTTGGAAAAAAGTTCCGTCAAATTACAAGGAAGACGTGTGGAATCAATTGGAGGTATTGTTTTTTCAATTTCTATAAGTTAGAACTTCTCTATCTAAATTAAACAAGGTGTACTTCAAAACGACCCGCAAGTGAGATTCTTTTTAAAATTAAACAAGCTGCTGCACCTTTGGGATTTAATGTTGAGAAACACAACTATATATAGGATGCTTTCTTTCTTTTTTGAAAAACATATACACATTCTACTATTTTAATTCAGTAAAAACTGTTATTCTCATTATAGTTAAAATCAATGCTGTTTGGATCAATGAGCTCTTCTAATTTAGTTTTCATTTTGGGTTATTTGATGGTTCGAAGTGTTTAAATGGTGCCAGTCTTGATTTAATTATGCCAAAGGGCATATGGACAAAAATGGATATGATTCTAAACCTTCTTACTAATGTTTGTTTGTAAATTATAAAGCAACAAAATTTGTTTTATGTAAGCATTTTGGATCTGTTCAAATTGCAAATCCAAATTTCTAATGTATCAAAGATTTAATGAAAACAAAATAAGCCTGAACTTGGTATGCCTGTCTTGATTTAATTATGCCTGGTAGAATTCTTATCCTACACACAATAACATTATGTTTATGAGGATTATATTCTCCGGCTATTTTCTGATGCCTTGAATTTTAATTCGTATTATTTATTGAAAGAGTTTAATTGCTGACTGTTCTGAAGCGAAATGCTTAAAGGACACGACAATAAGAACGTTGGCTTCATTGCCAATGCCATGCTTATTTGAATATCATTTTTTAGTTGTTAAACATATCGACCATTCAAAATCTAATTCAATTCTGGATAAGTAAAAGGCATTAAGCAGTTTCGACTTATGACTTGTTAAAAGTTAAAATAATAATGTTAAGTAGATACTGCACTCTGTGCATCCATGCATTTTCCATATTCATGAACAGGTAGTTTCAAATTCAGTGAACAAGTAGTTTCAAATTCATTTAGTTTTGTTTTTCATGCAAATATACATCGTCTTGCTGCTATTTGCTCGTTCAATGTTAATAATGTGTCTTCAAAAGATATTGCAACTCATCTAAATCAACAGGACCGACCATCTCTGCAACTCCAACAAATTGACCTGCTGCTGCCAATAGTCCACTGTCCTGCTGCCAATAGTCCACTGTCTTGTTAAAATCAACAGGACCGACCATCTCTGCAACTCCAACAAATAAAGATATTATTTTACAAACAGAAAAATGATCTTGTAATATTTGAGACAGACTTAATTTACTACTTACAAAGAAAAATAGAAAAACTCTAAATAGTCATACTTCATTAGACATGCATGGTTGTGGCCTATGTCATTTTTATGTTGTATGTGAATTAATCCCTTTATCTTGGTTTGTTATACAGAAATATTTTGAGCTCGATCCTCTATCAAAGGACCTTATGCTCAGAAAGATGTCCGAGGTTTTTAGGGGACACAAGAGTGATTTGCGCAAGAATTATTATGATATTTTCAACACTGACAAAGAAAGAATGAGAAATTGTCCGCCGAAAATTGATAAAAATGATTGGGCGGAGTTCATAAGATACGAATCAACACCCGAGGAAAAAGAAAAAAGGAAGAAAGGCAAACAAAATAGATCAAGGCTCGAATATTGTCATCATTCGGGACGTAAGAGTCACGCTATGATTACTCAAGAAATGGTACGTGTACTATATATGTGCTTCGAATGTTAGGCCACTTGCACTATATATGTGCTTCGAGAACTAATTTTTGTTGAACTTACTAACAAAGATATTTGCATATTTAAAGTTTTCAGGTTTCTTTGTGTTTTTCTTAAGGTTGCATAGGTTACACATGATGCAAATTATTTCAAACAAAACCTTGAGAAAAAATGGTTACTTTGCTATGTCCCCAGATATGAATTTTGTGATATACCACCATTAATTTAAAATTCTAACCTATAACATTTTGCTAAATTTAATTAATAGTTATAGATTTTCCCGGTTTCAGTTTATCTTTCTAATAAAAAAACCCTAAAGATGAAGAAAATAAACTGTATATTCCAATGATGTAAAATCTCTTTGTATGTTCCAAATATAATATGGTTCCAATTATGTCCTGATATATGCAGATTTAACACTGTCATTTCTTGTATGCAGGTCGATACAAGTTCGGGAACAGAAGTATCACGTCTTCAAGTATGGGAGAAAACACATAAGAAAAAAGATGGCAGCATGTCTGATGCGTCATCTTCGTTCTTTGTAAGTTAAACAAATAATAACGCCTCTAAATTAAATTTTCATTATTCATTATATATATATATATATATTTACATTTCAGGACAAAATTGAAAAAGAAAAGGAAACGACGAGTGGTGGTGATGAAGACGTCTTTATAAAAGTGTTTGGTAAAGATGTAAAGGGCAGGAGCCGATGTATTGGGACCAATATATCTCCTAGTCAAGTTAAGGGTGCTGCCATTCCATGCAAACGACTCAAAGAGGCCAAAGGAGAATATGAGCAGCGGCTGCAAGCTGTGGAGCAAAAATTGTTGAAGGTGGATAGTATGGATGATAAACTAGAGCGTATTCTCAAGCTAGCCGAAGGTGGTCAAGTAGGCAGTAGCACCGGTACTTCTCAGTTTCCCACTCCGACCAATCCGTCAATCGACCAAAGATGTGAAATCCTGAACTTCGAGGAGGAAGTAATTGCAACAGGTACTATTTTATATATCAGTGTATATAATTCGACATATATTTACTCCTGGAATGCTTATTAAATCTGTATGATATTATTAAATCCGTATTATACATACAATGATATAACAGGTACTATATGCCGAGATTCCACACAATCAATATGTCATGGAAAACCAGTACCACTCGCGTATGAAAAAGTTTTGTTAGAAAAAATTTTGTTGGAGGATGAGCCAACTGCCAAAATGAATCGACATATGGTCGAGACCTTTAGGGACGTTGGAGTCGGAGGTTATGTGTGCCATCAAAAGGGTTTGATACGATATCTTTAGTCGGAGGTATGTCTTTTGTTATTTTACGTTGTCGGATATCTGAATTTGTCTCTAAATGCTAGAATATGCATTGAATTTCCTTAATTACTATAGGTGTTCGTTGCTATTGAATAGCTACATTGACATTTGAAGAATTCGTGTTCATGTCCACTTCCATATCAAAATTATCACTGTTAGCATTTTGATTAATAGGTTTCTTATAGTGACCAATCTCTGCATATGTTGTTTTGCATAGTCGTGTTGTACTTGAAATTTGTTACTGCCATTGTGTACTTGGTTTGTTTGTTGGGTCTGGCTTGGATGACCTGAATACTTGTTGGCTTGGCTATGACTTTTAGCAAAATCTGCATTTGATAAATGAAAAGCAACTTTTAGCAAAATCTGCTTGTGATTATCTTTGAAATTAAGCAAATTAATTATTTATCTTTATTTTAAGTCATATCCCTTGATTTGTTTTTCCACTGTAAAATCTGTTTCAATATTCAAATCATAACAATAGTATTAATAAAATGACTTTTTTATGGATTTAAAACTGAATAAATAAAATCAAATATAAGAAGATCCGCATTTTATTTTTAGTTTTGATGAAAATGGAAGTAGAAGTGAAAGACACATAAAAAAGGGGGAAATGACACCTGTATGAAATTCCCACTTTCCAGCAAGCTTTCATATTTCAATCTTCTCTATATTTAAGTCAAATGCCATTTAATTGATTTTCATGGAAAATTCATTTCTAGAACTATTAGTTTGTAACAAATATACATTCAAAAATTATTATTTTGTACAAATAACTATCAGAAAACTAAAACTATTTTCATATAGAGATTATAGATTTACGGGTCTATTTCTAAAAAATCAGTATTTTAATATTTTCATTCTTATATCCCTAAGCGCAGGTCTAATATATCCGTATATTAAACTGTGTGTTTTAGCCAATATTTTCAAGATGGAAAAATCTCTTGAACTACAAGATGAAATTACACTTATGTCTAGATCTGGAAACTTTTCACATGTTCAGCATTATTCATTAAGTATTGAACTATTGATTGTTCAGTCATAACAGTCCTCTTTAAATATTTAATGTATTGTTACAAACTGAACAATGGAACAACTTTAGTTTTGGTATTCCCAGATCAACATTAGCACTCACTTGTATCAAAAACTAAACACAGCTCAATACGACTATTAGCTCAACTTCCCGTTTTCCTCGTAAAACAAACAGAAAACACGAAATAAAAACAGGCAAATGGCGAAAAGAAAAAGTTCAAGTTTTGATTCCAATATTGATATATGGGGAAAAATTGGGTCGGATTTTGTTGGAGTTTGATATATGGGGATGATGGTGATCTATGTGGTTATGCAGTCTGATTCATAGGAGGGTGTTGGAGTTGTGGTTTAGGTTGTGATTGGTTTTCGTTTGAATGGTGTAGACTATCTCAAAGTGAAAAACTTTACAATATTGAATCCACTTCAGTATGCTTCATTTGTCATCTTAGCCAGCTGATGAAATCAGTATTAATTTCATGCATATGTTATTACCAGCGTGTTCGTGCAAATGTTATCACCAAATTATTGACTTTTTGAGTTTCTTTTGCCTTTTTGTTTCTAAATTAAGTGTTGTTTTTGAAATGCAGGCTTTAATAGAAGCATTTTGGGTTGCTGTCTTTGTTTCTAAACTTAGATGTCTCGAATCTTTGTTTCTCTGGTAACTGCTCTGGTACTGATTGTATGATATGTCTCTGTTTCCTGGCCGGTTGTCCCTGCTGTATCATGTAACTCATTGTATTATTGCATTATTGTGGTAGCACTGTTTGATTGTATGATATGTCTGGTACTGATTGTATGATATGATATGTCTCTGTTACTGATTGCATTATTGTGGTAGCACTGTCTGATTGCATTATCTGCTGTTGCTTTTGATGCCTATTTTTTTTCAAACGGACAAAATTTCAACGGGTAAGAACCGTTGTACATTAGTACATAACAACGGTTTCTGTCCGTTACGTTATGACTAAAGCCATGGAATTATGGCTCAAATGAAACGGCAACAACCCATTGCTACTTATTACAAAAACGACGGACTTTAACCATTGCTTTCTAGTCATTAAGCAACGGTTTTTAACCGTAGCTTTTCTCGAAAAAATGGTGTTATAGAGACAGATAAACAACGGGAAATGACCGTTGCTTATGTGTCTAATACAACGGTAAATAACCGTAGTTTTTTTTATATTTAGCAACGGGTATTTCCCGTTGCTTTTTGACCTAAAAGCAACGGTTAATTACCGTTGCTAAATTTTACCACTCCATTATTAGAAACGGTTTATAACCGTTGCTAATAGTATTAGCAACGGTTTTAAACCGTTTCTAATCGATGATCATGGTGTAGTGTACACAGCCGTGTAATCGCACTTCGACTATTTATTGTAAAGTTGAGATGGGTCAATGAACAAAAGAGCAATTAAAAGTCAATAGCAAGAATATAAAGGACACAGAGATTTTTATATGGTTTAGATTGTTGTTAATCAAAATTCCACGGGGTAATCCACTATACTTTACTATTTTTTGTGCAAGAGATTACAATGGCCCAGTGGTGTACAATATTTCTTTTTATATATAATGGAGAAGAAGTTCAGAAAGAAAATCCCCTGTTTTGTCCTTATGCTTTTCCTTTTATAGTATGGAAGGCGTGTTGTAAGAGGTTACAATCGTCTTTCCCATTTTTTTAATCTCCACCCCTGGATTTTGCCACATGTCGCTTATCTATGATGCTTATCCTTTGTGCCTGGATTAATGACAGGTTTTTGGCGGGAAATCTTAATATTGGCGGGATCTTGGAAATTTGAAGTAGGGTGCCTAAAATTTTAGGCGGGAAACATAGGTCTGCATAGGCCATCCTCCTCTCTCTTATCATTGTTAGCTGCTCTAAGAGGAAAGCTAGGAAACTGCCCTGAAGCTTTACTACATTGCTGATGTATGAGAACAGGTGCGGTGGTGGATTTCTTCTAGTGTCCAGACAATACTACGCCATTGCTGCCTTTATTTTCTTGGCTTTATTGGTCGCCATATTGGGTTAGAATGGAGTAGCTCTTCCTATTCTGTTCCGAAGATTGGTTGGGTATGTGCCATTGTCATTTTTCTATAAGGTTGGCCTGCATTAAAGCATATCTTGGGAGTCCCTGTATACAGATCCTTTGGAGTGCTCTTGACTCTATATGGTACTGTCTAGGTTACCCCCAGCTTGTGCTTGTGCAAACCTATTCCTATAGACGTTTGGCAAAAAGTGAGTATAGCTAAATCAAAACCCTTATGTGTTAGTCTTTATTCCTTGGTTTTGTATTTCAACTCGGCCTTTACTTCTTGAGGTGACCAATGTGTTCTACTATATTTTCCTAATGTATGCGGTACTTGCTTTTTTAGCCTTCATCGTGTTAAAGAAGGCTCAGGTCTAATTAGACGTTATGATCTTAAGTTTGTTCTTTGTTCAGTCCTGTTGTCGCGAGGATAACTTCTTGACTTTAAGTATTGTCGTTTTCAATTTGCCGTGGTTCGTGGTAAGAACGGGTGTAACACTACACCATGATCATCGATTAGAAACGGTTTAAAACCGTTGCTAACACTATTAGCAACGGTTATAAACCGTTTCTAATAATGGAGTGGTAAAATTTAGCAACGGTAATTAACCGTTGCTTTTAGGTCAAAAAGCAACGGGAAATACCCGTTGCTAAATATAAAAAAAACTACGGTTATTTACCGTTGTATTAGACACATAAGCAACGGTCATTTCCCGTTGTTTATCTGTCTCTATAACACCATTTTTTCGAGAAAAGCTACGATTAAAAACCGTTGCTTAATGACTAGAAAGCAACGGTTAAAGTCCGTCGTTTTTGTAATAAGTAGCAACGGGTTGTAGCCGTTTCATTTGAGCCATAATTCCATGGCTTTAGTCATAACGTAACGGACAGAAACCGTTGTTATGTACTAATGTACAACGGTTCTTACCCGTTGAAATTTTGTCCGTTTGAAAAAAAAAATAGGCATCAAAAGCAACAGCAGATAATGCAATCAGACAGTGCTACCACAATAATGCAATCAGTAACAGAGACATATCATATCATACAATCAGTACCAGACATATCATACAATCAAACAGTGCTACCACAATAATGCAATAATACAATGAGTTACATGATACAGTAGGGACAACCGACCAGGAAACAGAGACATATCATACAATCAGTACTAGAGCAGTTACCAGAGAAATAAAGATTCGAGACATCTGAGTTTAGAAACAAAGACAGCAACCCAAAATGCTTCTATTAAAGCCTGCATTACAAAAACAACACTTAATTTAGAAACAAAAAGGCAAAAGAAACTCAAAAAGTCAATAATTTGGTGATAACATTTGCACGAACTCGTTGGTAATAACATATGCATGAAATTAATACGGATTTCATCAGCTGGCTAAGATGACAAATGAAGCATACTGAAGTGGATTCAATATTGTAAAGTTTTTCACTTTGAGATAGTCTACACCATTCAAACGAAAACCAATCACAACCTAAACCACAACTCCAACACCCTCCTATGAATCAGACTGCATAACCACATAGATCACCATCATCCCCATATATCAAACTCCAACAAAATCCGACCCAATTTTTCCCCATATATCAATATTGGAATCAAAACTTGAACTTTTTCTTTTCGCCATTTGCCTGTTTTTATTTCGTGTTTTCTGTTTGTTTTACGAGGAAAACGGGAAGTTGAGCTGATAGTCGTATTGAGCTGTGTTTAGTTTTTGATACAAGTGAGTGCTAATGTTGATCTGGGAATACCAAAACTTAAGTTGTTCCATTGTTCAGTTTGTAACAATACATTAAATATTTAAAGAGGACTGTTATGACTGAACAATCAATAGTTCAATACTTAATGAATAATGCTGAACATGTGAAAAGTTTCCAGATCTAGACATAAGTGTAATTTCATCTTGTAGTTCAAGAGAATTTTCCGTCTTGAAAATATTGGCTAAAACACACAGTTTAATATACGGATATATCAGACCTGCGCTTAGGGATATAATATTGAAAATATTAAAATACTGATTTTTTAGAAATAGACCCGTAAATCTATAATCTCTATATGAAAATAGTTTTAGTTTTCTGATAGTTATTTGTACAAAATAATAATTTTTGAATGTATATTTGTTACAAACTAATAGTTCTAGAAATGAATTTTCCATGAAAATCAATTAAATGGCATTTGACTTAAATATAGAGAAGATTGAAATATAAAAGCTTGCTGGAAAGTGGGAATTTCATACAGGTGTCATTTCCCCCTTTTTTATGTGTCTTTCACTTCTACTTCCATTTTCATCAAAACTAAAAATAAAATGCGGATCTTCTTATATTTGATTTTATTTATTCAGTTTTAAATCCATAAAAAAGTCATTTTATTAATACTATTGTTATGATTTGAATATTGAAACAGATTTTACAGTGGAAAAACAAATCAAGGGATATGACTTAAAATAAAGATAAATAATTAATTTGCTTAATTTCAAAGATAATCACAAGCAGATTTTGCTAAAAGTCGCTTTTCATTTATCAAATGCAGATTTTGCTAAAAGTCACAGCCAAGCCAACAAGTATTCAGGTCATCCAAGCCAGACCCAACAAACAAACCAAGTACACAATGGCAGTAACAAAGTTCAAGTACAACACGACTATGCAAAACAACATATGCAGAGATTGGTCACTATAAGAAACCTATTAATCAAAATGCTAACAGTGATAATTTTGATATGGAAGTGGACATGAACACGAATTCTTCAAACGTCAATGTAGCTATTCAATAGCAACGAACACCTATAGTAATTAAGGAAATTCAATGCATATTCTAGCATTTAGAGACAAATTCAGATATCCGACAACGTAAAATAACAAAAGACATATCTCCGACTAAAGATATCGTATCAAACCCTTTTGATGGCACACATAACCTCCGACTCCAACGTCCCTAAAGGTCTCGACCATATGTCGATTCATTTTGGCAGTTGGCTCATCCTCCAACAAAATTTTGTCTAACAAAACTTTTTCATACGCGAGTGGTACTGGTTTTCCATGACATATTGATTGTGTGGAATCTCGGCATATAGTACCTGTTATATCATTGTATGTATAATACGGATTTAATAATATCATACAGATTTAATAAGCATTCCAGGAGTAAATATATGTCGAATTATATACACTGATATATAAAATAGTACCTGTTGCAATTACTTCCTCCTCGAAGTTCAGGATTTCACATCTTTGGTCGATTGACGGATTGGTCGGAGTGGGAAACTGAGAAGTACCGGTGCTACTGCCTACTTGACCACCTTCGGCTAGCTTGAGAATACGCTCCAGTTTATCATCCATACTATCCACCTTCAACAATTTTTGCTCCACAGCTTGCAGCCGCTGCTCATATTCTCCTTTGGCCTCTTTGAGTCGTTTGCATGGAATGGCAGCACCCTTAACTTGACTAGGAGATATATTGGTCCCAATACATCGGCTCCTGCCCTTTACATCTTTACCAAACACTTTTATAAAGACGTCTTCATCACCACCACTCGTCGTTTCCTTTTCTTTTTCAATTTTGTCCTGAAATGTAAATATATATATATATATATAATGAATAATGAAAATTTAATTTAGAGGCGTTATTATTTGTTTAACTTACAAAGAACGAAGATGACGCATCAGACACGCTGCCATCTTTTTTCTTATGTGTTTTCTCCCATACTTGAAGACGTGATACTTCTGTTCCCGAACTTGTATCGACCTGCATACAAGAAATGACAGTGTTAAATCTGCATATATCAGGACATAATTGGAACCATATTATATTTGGAACATACAAAGAGATTTTACATCATTGGAATATACAGTTTATTTTCTTCATCTTTAGGGTTTTTTTATTAGAAAGATAAACTGAAACCGGGAAAATCTATAACTATTAATTAAATTTAGCAAAATGTTATAGGTTAGCATTTTAAATTAATGGTGGTATATCACAAAATTCATATCTGGGGACATAGCAAAGTAACCATTTTTTCTCAAGGTTTTGTTTGAAATAATTTGCATCATGTGTAACCTATGCAACCTTAAGAAAAACACAAAGAAACCTGAAAACTTTAAATATGCAAATATCTTTGTTAGTAAGTTCAACAAAAATTAGTTCTCGAAGCACATATATAGTGCAAGTGGCCTAACATTCGAAGCACATATATAGTACACGTACCATTTCTTGAGTAATCATAGCGTGACTCTTACGTCCCAAATGATGACAATATTCGAGCCTTGATCTATTTTGTTTGCCTTTCTTCCTTTTTTCTTTTGCCTCGGGTGTTGATTCGTATCTTATGAACTTCGCCCAATCATTTTTATCAATTTTCGGCGGACAATTTCTCATTCTTTCTTCGTCAGTGTTGAAAATATCATAATAATTCTTGCGCAAATCACTCTTGTGTCCCCTAAAAACCTCGGACATCTTTCTGAGCATAAGGTCCTTTGATAGAGGATCGAGCTCAAAATATTTCTGTATAACAAACCAAGATAAAGGGATTAATTCACATACAACATAAAAAATGACATAGGGCACAACCATGCATGTCTAATGAAGTATGACTATTTAGAGTTTTTCTATTTTTCTCTGTAAGTAGTAAATTAAGTCTGTCTCAAATATTACAAGATCATTTTTCTGTTTGTAAAATAATATCTTTATTTGTTGGAGTTGCAGAGATGGTCGGTCCTGTTGATTTTAACAAGACAGTGGACTATTGGCAGCAGGACAGTGGACTATTGGCAGCAGCAGGTCAATTTGTTGGAGTTGCAAAGATGGTCGGTCCTGTTGATTTAGATGAGTTGCAATATCTTTTGAAGACACATTATTAACATTGAACGAGCAAATAGCAGCAAGACGGTGTATATTTGCATGAAAAAAAAAACTAAATGAATTTGAAACTACTTGTTCACTGAATTTGAAACTACCTGTTCATGAATATGGAAAATGCATGGATGCACAGAGTGCAGTATCTACTTAATATTATTATTTTAACTTTTAACAAGTCATAAGTCGAAACTGCTCAATGCCTTTTACTTATCCAGAATTGAATTAGATTTTGAATGGTCAATATGTTTAACAACTAAAAAATGATATTCAAATAAGCATGGCATTGGCAATGAAGCCAACGTTCTTATTGTCGTGTCCTTTAAGCATTTCGTTTCAGAACAGTCAGCAATTAAACTCTTTCAATATATAATACGAATTAAAATTCAAGGCATCAGAAAATAGCCGGAGAATATAATCCTCATAAACATAATGTTATTGTGTGTAGGATAAGAATTCTACCAGGCATTATTAAATCAAGACAGGCATACCAAGTTCAGGCTTATTTTGTTTTCATTAAATCTTTGATACATTAGAAATTTGGATTTGCAATTTGAACAGATCCAAAATGCTTACATAAAACAAATTTTGTTGCTTTATAATTTACAAACAAACATTAGTAAGAAGGTTTAGAATCATATCCATTTTTGTCCATATGCCCTTTGGCATAATTAAATCAAGACTGGCACCATTTAAACACTTCGAACCATCAAATAACCCAAAATGAAAACTAAATTAGAAGAGCTCATTGATCCAAACAGCATTGATTTTAACTATAATGAGTACTGAATTAAAATAGTAGAATGTGTATATGTTTTTCAAAAAAGAAAGAAAGCATCCTATATATAGTTGTGTTTCTCAACATTAAATCCCAAAGGTGCAGCAGCTTGTTTAATTTTAAAAAGAATCTCACTTGCGGGTCATTTTGAAGTACACCTTGTTTAATTTAGATAGAGAAGTTCTAACTTATATAAATTGAAAAACAATACCTCCAATTGATTCCACACGTCTTCCTTGTAATTTGACGGAACTTTTTTCCAACTTGGATAGGAGATTGACACACGATTTCTTACTAGTTTACCCATCTTCGAGGCGACCTTTGAAGCATTTTTTCCGACTGGAGAACCATAGTTGTCTATATCAATTTTCTCCCGGTTTAAAGTGGATGATTGTGACGATTGTGACATTATTTCCTGCAAAATGCAAACTTGATTTCATTAATATGCCATAACTCTTCTTAATCATTAAGTATGAAGAGCCAGCAGTTACATCACAGGTAACAATAATAATCTATAGACCAACCTTCCCAAATAATCATTAGTATTATGTAATGATGATTCTCCCACAAATCACTGAGTCCAGAAAAATAAAAGGAAGAAACTGAAAAATGAAAAGAGGAAAAAAGTACAGTTCACAAGAGCAAAGATAAATTCCTAATACCTACATGATATAATGACCGTCATATTTTCATTCAGTCCGATAAATATTGAGGTATCAAGAACTAAACAGCGAAAGAAGCAGCAACCATAATCCGCAAATATTCATTCTACATTTGTTTTTACTAATTATTCTCTTATGACATGTAAGCAACAAGCAAAATATTCTTACAAACTCAATACCACAACCCATATTAATAAAATTAAAGTGTGTTCACTTTAAAGTGTGTGTTCACTGTCAACACATAATCAGCAAGGTCATGCTTTCTTTCATCTTTGGACTTTGCAGTCTGCAAATTTAATGTCAATGTATGCTGCTAAATGAAAATACACAGAATACCAATATATGTATTAATAAAACAATAGAAAACATACCTTAAAATCTTTCGCGTAGGCCTATCCAAAATAGTTAAAGGAAGTGCGTCTTCGTCATCATCTATGAATACATAAGCATTAGTATTGACAAAAAAGAAAAAGTGACTGAGATTTCAACGGAAGAACCTATTAATAGAAAAAGGAGTTTACCATCGAGGACAACATAAATGGGTTGACCGCGAGTGTAATCGAAGAGCGGTCCAATTTTTCTCTTGTTTATATTGCAGGGAGATAAATTGGACCACTCTTCGATCACACTCGCAGTCAACCCATTTATGTAGTCCTCGATGGTAAACTCCTTATCCTATTAATAGGCGCTTCCTTTGAAATCACAGTCACTTTTTCTTTTTTGTCAATACTAATGCTTATGTATTCATAGATGATGACATTGACGCAGTTCCTTTAACTATATTCTCTAAAATGAACTCTTCCAATATATTCTCTAAAATTATTCATGAAAACAATATCAGGATATTATAATGGCACTAATAAAAAATATAATGCATCTATTACTATCATATAACACACCATTTTACATTTTGCACCATTTTAAATAAATATTTTGTTAAGGTACAATAACATAACTGAAATACAAAGTTAACATATGCATTTGATAAGATCTTCTAATTTTTCATTGTCTTCAAAAGCTGATTGATAAACGGTGGAAAACTCAGTGTCATCCACATTTTTGGTCAACCGTTTTGGTGTGTGCAAAACCACAAACCATCCGTCATTTTTTAAATCTTTTGAGTAGAACACTTGACTCGCTTCCGATGCAAGAATAAACGGCTCATCATTCACGCTGTCTTTACTCTTCAATTTTCCCAAGTTAACTGTGATCAAGTTTGAAACAGGATCTATTTTACTACCATTGATCTTATCTTCGACCTTTACCCAATCACAATAAAAAACTGTTTGTTTGAAGTCAATGTAATCCAACTCAATTATTTGTTGAATAACTTCATAATACGTTGTTTCTGCTTCCTTAAAATTTTTATCCTTCCCACTCGCTCTAAATTGTGTAATTGCTCTCATGCATACACCACTATCCTGTGTTAGCTTTCGCTCTTCATAACTTTTCGGAGAAAATAAAAACCCATTCACTTGGTACTTCATATAACTACGGGCATCAAACATCGGCCCGTTAACTAGCCGCCAAAGAGTTGAGTCAACATCGACGGTCTTCAACAACTACAACAAACACAATAAGTAAAAATAACATTGTCAAGGAGGTGTATGGCCAACTTAAAAATACGTTAAATATCTAATATGTATACCTCCTCACGTAACCAAAAAGTGAAATTTTTAATAGCTTCCCCAGATGTACCCCCGCCTCGAGTTCGAGATTTGGTGCTTTGAACATAGGAGTTATACCTCCTACGAAAAACACACAATAATTACTATATATATGAATTGATGAATTGATTTACAATAATAAAAATTCAGAACAAATTTATGAACTTACTTCTTCCACTCATCCAATCCGTCATATTTATCAAGGACCCATTTACGCACTTGTTCAAATTGCACTTGAGTTAACGTTATATCTTTACCATTATCTAGTGCTATTTCATCAGCAAACTCATCATCCTCGTCTAAAAACGCTTCACGGGTATGTTTATGAGTGCCATCACCTCCCTTTGGCATATACTCCATGCAGTAAAGACTAGCTTCTTGTACAATATATCCTTCTGCAATACACCCTTCAATATATCTTTTGTTGCGCACATATCCTTTATATGTTTTCATCAACCTATGAAGATGAACAGTTGTAAATTGTAGACATCAATAGCTATTTAAATCGAATAATGATGTACATAATTGAAATTAGTAATTTACCGTTCAAATGGGTACATCCACCTATATCTAACAGGACTAGAAATCAATGCTTCATCGGCTAAATGAATCATAAGGTGAATACTGATAACAAAAAATGCAGGCGGAAAATGTTTTTCAAGAACACACATTGCTTCTACCAAACTAGCCTTTGCTTTTTGAAGATGTTCCCTATTGATCACCTTTGAACATAAAATGTTATAAAAGAGACTTATGTGGTGAATAGCATTCCGTAGATCCTTATGTTGCGGAAAACAATGCTGAAGCAATACCGGAAGTAAACGTTGCATTATGACGTGGTAATCATGCGACTTCATATTTCTTAGTTCAGGAGGGTTGATGCTCACATTGTTACGGAAGTTAGAAGAGAATTTGCTCGGCACTTTCAAATTTTTCAAAATGGTGCAAAACCATATCTTTTCTTCTTTGCTCAAAGTGAAAGTCGTAATTGGTATGGTTAGTTTACTTGTTTCAGGATCTTCTATCACCCACAACTTTTGTTTTATACCCATGATTTTCAAATCCTTCCGTGCATTGATGCCATCTTTTGACATGTCTTTATGGTCCATAATTGTGTTAATCAAATGTTTCATGACATTCATCTCTGTATGCATAACATCAATATTATGTCGGGTCAAATTTGCTTTCCAATATGGTAAATCAAAGAATTTCGACCTCCTATACCATGCAGGAACTTCTTCATCGATTATCTTTTTTCGTTTTCGACCAATTTCTCGTTTTTCTTTACCAACTTTCATTTTTATATTCGCTACCTTTTTTTCAACTTGATAACCAGTCAGTGGCTTTGGAGGACGCTTAAGTTCTTGCTCGTTGTTGAAATTTGTCTTATCGTATCGAAACTTGTGTCTGGACGGAAGAAATCTACGATGTCTCATGTAACAAATTTTCTTACTTTCAGGGAGATAATAAGAATCAGTTTCTTCCCCACAAATAGGACATGCAAAGTAGCCATGAGTTGTACATCCCGATAAAGTCCCAAGAGCGGGATGATCATGGATTGCCCACAACACTCTAGCTCTCATTATGAACTCAGATTTCTTAAATGAATCAAATGTAACGACTCCTTCCCATAACTGCTTTAACTCGTCTATCAAAGGTTCTAAATAAACATCAATATCCTTCACTGGTTGTTTTGGCCCAGAAATCAACAGTGTTAACATTGAGAACTCTCTTTTCATGCACAAAGACGGAGGAAGGTTATATGGTACTACAATCACTGGCCAACAGCTATAAGGATTTGTTAAAGAAGCATTCAGACAGAAACCATCTGTTGCTATTCCAAGCGTGATATTTCGTGGTTCGACAGCAAACGAAGAATCAAAAGAATCTACAGTTTTCCATTGAGAAGTGTCACGCGGATGACGCATTACGGTTGTACCGGACTTGGCACGACTATGCCAGGTCATCGCTTCTGCTATCCATGGTACAGTATACAGCCTCCTCAATCTAGAAATTAAAGGAAAATGTCTTACCGTCTTTTGAGGTACTTTGATAGCTTTTCTCTCTTCGTCGGGCGTTGACTTATATCTTGGTCCGGGCAATTTGGACAACAAACTTTGTTTGCATTATCTTTCCAGTACAAGATGCAGTCATTAATGCATGCATCATAAGTTATGTAATCCATCCCAAGTTGCCTAATGATCTTCTTCACGTCGGGATACTTTGATGGTAGCGTGTTACCTTCGGGGAGTAACTCCTTTATGAATTCGAGTAGTGCAGTCACACCATTGTCTAAAAAGCCGTATTGGGTCTTCAAGCTATTCAGTTTAACAATGGCATACAACTTTGTAATCCCTTTTGGACATGAAGGATACAATGGCTCTGTTGCAGTTGCACTACCGAAAAATGATTTATCCGTAGACTGCTCTCCAATACTAGCATTATCATGCAACTGACTTGTAGGTTGAAAATGATGGAATCTATCCGCATCATTGACCAAATCTTCCATCCTAATATTTTCAGACTCATCGGTATTTGTGGCATGACTAACCGGTTGTTGTTTTGGCTTCTTCGGTATTCTTTCCCCGTGAAAATACCACACAGTGTATGATTGATCAATACCATGTCTAAGCAAATGATAATGAATTTCCTTTAATTCAAATGTATCTTCGTTTTGCACCACGTGCAAGGGCACGAAAACTTTTCCTTATTGCCATTTACCACCATTTTCAGTAATAAATTTAATGAAATTTATCACTCCTTGCACATATTCTTCATTTCTTCGATTAGATTCATTCATCCATTGTTTGTCTATATTAAAAGACATACTGAAAGAAAATAATGAGCTAATAAGTACGTGAATAATTTCATGTTTAAATGCAAAGGCTTCGAGGATTAAAATGCATAATAATTCTAAAATAATTAAATTGATATTTAAGTGAAATTATTTGAATTAATACATAAAGATGGTTTATCATAATTAACTAAGTTAACAAAATTTTATCATAATTAAATAAATTAACTAAGTTTATTATTTCAGTATCAAACTATTTCCAAAAAAATTTGACATTACAACGATTAACTAAGTTTATTATTTTACTATGTTTTATAAAAATTAACTAAGTTAACAAAATTATATCATAATTAACTAAATTAACTATGTTTTATAAAAATTAACTAAGTTAACAAAAAAGTGATTCTTATTTTTAACATTAGCACCAAACTGTTTCCAAAAAAATTTGACATTACAACGACATGAATTTTAGCACCGGCATAACGTCTATGCGCTACTCCTCTTTTAGGCAACACATGGCTCGCGCCATTTACAAAATTTAATTTACCCAATAATAGTTATCTACAATTACTACTAAACAATTATTTATCATCAATTAATAATCAACTACCAATCGAATAATATCACTAGTTGATATTGTCCTACAACAATCAACTCAATCAACTACCAATCAAATAATATCCCTACTGGTTATTATTTTGCACAATCAATCTTATTTTTAACATTAGCACCAAACTGTTTCCAAAAAAATTTGACATTACAACGACATGAATTTTAGCACCGGCATAACGTCTATGCGCTACTCCTCTTTTACTAGTGAATGTGTTTACTTTGATGAATTATGTTTCAGCCAAACAATGAACACAATGGGGAAGAAGATGAGGAATCTATCCACTATCATAACCAAGATATTGTCTATCTTCACTTACAGTTTCATATATTTATGTATGAAACATTACACTATCATTAGTAAGTATTAAGCAATTCAATGGTGAGTTGATTATTTTAAAAATCATACTAAAAAAAGAATGCTCACCAACTATATTACATTATTGCTATAAAAAAGAAAGGAGGATAACTTGTTTCATTCTCATCCGTTTTTTCTGAGCTATAGGCTACAAAATTAACCCTACATGATATCAAACTCAAAAAGGTGTGCATACCCAACTATCATGAATATTCAAAGGAAAAACACCTAACATCAACAGTATCGCTATCGATATATTACTTAGGAAGTTATGAACAAAAGAAGAAAAAAAATCTTGCTCTATGTATATATTGCTTTCTATATTTTTGCATTTATACTTGCATACATTACATAAATTTTTTCATGTAGCATGCCTGAGAAAATTGCTCCCATATTTGTTAAGCACTTTTCAAATCCTATATACTTCTTGAAAGTTGCCTTTTAAAATATACAATGAATGAAAATGCCTCAAATCCCATTTAATAATTAATATTCATTTCTAAATTATCGAATTCAATCTTTTACTTGATTATAAACAATTGTTTTTGCTATTATTTGCAATTAGAAATATTACCCAATTCCTAATTATTCAATAAAACCTCTTATATAATTTCAGATTATTTACCTTGCGTTTCACAAAATAGTTGCAACTCCACATAACATGTACACAATTCATAATGTACATGTACTTATTTTCTGTACATTATTTAAATAAGTTGCAAAGCATGAAATTAAATCAACAAACTAAGTTAGCGATTAAGTATGTAATAAATCATATTGCAGGCTACTAAATCACACAACATTCATATTCAGTAAAAATGAGCATGTTGTAGTGTACGAATTCAATATGAGAAACACGTATAGACCTCTATAAGTGAGCAAGCATATCCTACTATTCAACCAAAATAGCATACCGTCGTTCAAATAAATATTCAGCAATTGAATCCACATACAATGAAACGTCATGGAACTGGAAATGAAACTTCATAAATGTGTTTCAGTGAGCATATGAGCAGCCAGTGAAACATCATGAATACTTATGGCTATAACTTCAGGCATGCATACTTGCTGTCATATGATTCATTTATGAATACTCATTACTATTTAAATTCAACTTGCATACTTGCTGTCATATTTTAAATTTATGAAGCCATTTTGGATTTTTGGATAAGGCAATTTGATTAGGATTTAGTTCTTTTTTATGTGCATTACTCATCGAATGTCGTAGATTTACATGGAAAATTATTCGTTGTACGCCATGTACCATCCGAACTAAATATAACTCTACAAAAATCCAAGCCATAAAGTCTAGAATTTTTTTAACTAAATTGTGTTTTGCAATTGTATTAGTGTTTAAAAATCATATGATGTTAAAATGTCCTATTAGGCTATATATAGGGCAGCAAGTTGTATTTTAGTTTGACGTCAAATATATCTTCCGATGTCCTGTTGCTCCTTTGCACATGTCATATATGAAGGTTTTGTACTTTCCAACACTGTGTCTATAGATTTGCTATGTTGCTAAAAGTGCAGAAAATCGATACATTTTTTTTAATATTTTGCTGATAGTGTTAAAAAACATGCGACTTGAATGATTTCTGCCATGATATGTTTTATATGCAACTTTCTTCTCATAGTAATTACATGTATTATATTTTGAAGGAACATGGTCAGTAATCTATTACATATCAATTACATATTCCGCATGTTGAACTACCTCTTCCATCAATGTTGGCATGTCACGATAGCAAACAATGAATTGAGTACACACAATGAATGAAGAAGATTATACTGAAAAATGGGAAAAGGCAATGTTGGCGTGTCCATTATTTTATGTAGCTGACCAAATTAGTAATAAAGAACTTGTCATTACCTCTTCAACTTGACCTCCCAGTTTGAATCTGTACTGAAGAGTCAATCTACTCCAGACTCGCACTCAACAAATTGCATCACAAATTTTCCATCAATCCAAAGTCAACAACTATTCACCAAATCAAAATATTATAGGATTCGACTCAGGAAATAAAAGAGTTGATGCTAAAAATAAAAAAAATCTGAATCACGAATTGAAATTGTGAATCAGAGGAGCCGTGAATTAGTGAAATCAGTGGGAGAAATGAATGAATTCAATGATAGATTAACAAATATGGGAGTGGTCTTGGTCTTCCTGAACAGATCGTCCAAAGTGATAATAGGTGGCTCTGGCTCTTTCGGAAGAGGCGGAGGTGGTGGAAATATTTTGGGGCGAAATCGATCTAGGTTTAATTTGGGTCGAAATGGGGATATAATTTGGGGGAAATATGTTTCGTGATGTTGTAAATATTATGGCGCAAAGACTAAATTATACCGCCAGCATGTGGCACAAAATAAACGACGGTTAAATCCCGTCACCAATAGAAAAGAAACGGACAAAAATATATGGCGCCAAAGGGAAATTTCCCTCCATCATTTGCGACGGTTAACAACCGTTATATTTTACAACGGGAAGTAACCGTTGCTAATTAGGCGGAAGGCCTGTTGTAAAATTCAGCTTTTGGTGTAGTGTAACACTTAACATATCCTGAACCGCATTACATAACCACTTCAAACTGCGCAACCTTTATAACCTTGGACTGACAATCCCACGTTGGAACAAAGTCCAAATGATCGAAACCGACCCGCGCTCTTAATATTCATCTCAAATCGGAGCTGCAACACATCCCCTCAAACGATTATCCTTAGGTAAAGATAAGACACAAACTGAAACTAACATCAAACTTAGCAGGACCGCGTCGCAATTTTATATCACATAATAAAGCTTCAAAGACGCCACCATCCCGATGTTGCATTGAGGGAACAAAACTGCATTACAATCCAATACCAAAGATAAAGCGATAAAGATGCACTGTAATATTAAGGGAATCATACCCAAGGCTAATGAGTTGCACTAGACACATCCTATCATTCTAACAACTCTAAACCTAGACCTGCGATATTCTTACCGAGGACACTTAAAGCAGTACCATGAGGAATTAAAAGCATTCCAAGGGCTACACATAGGGTTACCCAAACTTTGCTCAACCACTGTTCTTTACTTGTTAGAAAGCACCAATGGCACAAGCGGCCCTTATCAAGCGACTTGCGCATATCAACATCAAGAGCAGTTCAGAATAAATTCATACAGATATTGAGCTAACGTCACAAGCTGGCAAAGCAACTCATCTCCGTTTACCCTTAGCATAATGTCGAACAAACATTGCAAAATGGGCAAGGCAACCCAATTCTAACCATCCCTAGGGCAGTATCATACAAACGGTGTAGTTCCGCTCTATATGTATCAATGATGCCCCAAAACAAAACAAATTAATATCTCTCAACATCTTCGTGGCAAGGGTGCCAAAAAACGTAGCTGCACTGAGGAAAAGGGGAACATCTCCTTAGATCCTCATTCACACACAGGGGTAGTACATAGGCTATTTGCCCCTCTGATCAAAAGCGCATGGTCCATTCAAATTTGGGCATTTCCCACCTCAATTCCACGCATTCTCGCTTCAAATCAAATCTTTCCACCAATAACAAATTTTTCGTCCAAAGATACATCGCTAATCCACACATGCTTAAAGCAAGCAGTGGATGGATGACACGTGTAAAGATCTAACAGGGGAAGGAAAGTGCGAAAGGATAATTCCATTAATACACCCAAAAAGCTCAACTATAACTAGAGAGGCACTGTAGCAGTGCCAAGGACTTTTTTCCTAATTTCACAAAAGAAATGTACTATGTAACAAAGATCCTTTGTAATAATACAATAATGTAAAATGTTAGATGATGAAATAATAGAGGATGGAATTTTACATGGACGTAGGATTCCTTGAAATCTGAACCACGTAAATTTTAGTGCCTTTATTTATTTATTTATTTATTTATTGTATTTTCTATTCTATTATCTGGGTTCAACTTGATTAGGGAATTTAATGGGAAGAATGGTTAAATTGAAAGAGGCATTTCAACAAACAGTTGGAATGCTACTGTAACGATCCATAATTTAATCACTTTGAACTTGAATAGTCAGTATGTTTTTAAATGATTAAATAATGGATTTTATATCTAGAATAAAAATTTGCATAAAACGTCTCGAATGGATTTTTTTAAACTGATGTAAAATGTTAGTTTAAAGATGGTTCGAGTTATAAGACGAATAGGGGTACCAATTTATTTAAGAATAAGTTTGCCTAATAAAACAGAATAGTATAATTACTTGCCTAATAAAATAAGAAAGAATTATTAACCCTGCCTAATAAAACAGAATAGTATAATTACTTGCCTAATAAAACAAGAGAGAATTATTAACCTTTCCTAATAAAACAGAATAGTATAATTACTTGCCTAATAAAATAGAATAGTATAACTACTTACCTAATTATTATATTCCATGCGGATGGTTGCCATTGGACCAAAATCTGGTCGTATCAGGTTCTGCCATGCAGATGGTTGCCATTGGACCAAAATCTGGTCGAATCATGTTATGCCATAGTTGATAAGGAGGATTCCTATTGGACCAAAATATGGTCGAATCAAATTAAGCCATCAAGGTGTTTTCTATTGGATTAAAATGTGGTCGAATCAAATTAAGCCATCAGGATGTTTTCTATTGGACCAAATTATCGTCGAATCAAATTAGGCCATCAAGGTGTTTTCTATTGGACCAAAATCTGGTCGTATCAAATTAGGCCATAAGGCTGGTTTCTATTGGACCAAAATCTGGTCGAATCTGGTTAGGCTATAGGAAATGACTAAAGTACCCTTCTCTTCACCTATAAATAGCCAAGTCCATATCTCATTTTAATTCATTCACAAACTAAAGAAAAGAACTAAAATTCATTATCAAAGGTGAAGTATTCCAAGTCTCCATCAATGCAAATAAGATGCGAGTATATTCCTTGTTTTCATAGCTTAGTGGGTATAACTTATTCTGTGAGTATAATTTAATTATTTTATAGTCAGTGTAATATTAATCTCTTTTCTTTGACTCATTCACATTTTAACAAATGTTGCGTTAACTATTCATTGTAAATTGTTAATAATAATGAGTCTGTTATTATTCTTGTTTGGTTGTTTGATTTGTGCTCGACCAGTTTATGAGCAATAACTTTGATGTTTAGTTAAAGGGAACTTACACCATCTTTAAATTTAGGATTGACATTTAGTGACTTTTTGGTTAAAAGGAAATAACACCCCTTTTAGCTATCTCATTTGATTAAGAGGGAGCTTCACCTCTCTTGGTCATATTCTCCTTTAAAGATGATGGGTTTAAGATATGATTTGAATAGAAGTTTTAAATCTTTGTTTAAAGTATTTTAAAGGAGCTTCAAAATTTATATAATGATTTAAATGGGTTATTTATGGAAAGTAAGTAGTCCTATACTTGGCACTAAAAGCCGATGAGTAGATTGATCCTATATCTGTGAGATCTGGAACCGAAGTGTCTAGGCAAGGCTAGGAGCAACTAGTGCCCTGACTTACTTGGCTTTGTTTCTGGGCGAGGGCTAGAGTAAGTCGAGAATATCGGAAACGTGACAAGTGTAGGATATTTGATTTCCATAAATGATCTTTATAATTATAATGGAAAACATTCGCATTTCGTATAGACAATTGTTTTTGACCCATCTAAGTATGCTTTTGAAATATGAAATCCTCCCAAATGCTTTGTGAATATACTTATACCGATGAGATAAGTATATGGATATTTTCCAAGCATTGAAAAAGTATAAGATTTAATTTCCATATACGATCGTTTTGCTATCCCCGATAGTTGATATCTTGACTATCAATTTCGATACCCTTTTTCCTTTTGTTTTTGTTTCATCAATCTAAGATGATTTATTGCTCATTTAGAGCATTGATATCCTTTATCGGAAATGACCAAATAAAGAGCGAGTAGGGGCCAAGCTATGTGGGGTTGCTCCCATTAGGGTATTTTCACATCTACTCTAGATTGGTTTCGGTTGTATGCGCACAGAGATGTGAAATACTCAGATACTCGGTAAGGTTGGCGGGGTCCGTCTTGGAGGTTTCCGAGAGCCATCATAGTTCTCAAGTATATTTTCTGGAGGTATACTTTCGATAAGGGAGGCGCACCTTCCTAGTTATTGTTGGAAAAATTCCTTTTCCTTATTTTTGATTCAAATCTTTGGATTGATTCTTTCTTAATTGCATCGGGAAGCGTCTTGCGCTTTTCTTGATGTTTAATTATTTGTGTCCATTCTTTTATGCTTGGATGTTGTCCTTGTGAGGGGAAACCCGTTCTACGTTTTTTTCGACGTGGTCTCACCGGTTATTTTGTGTGTTCTATTTTTTTATTTGGAGTTTACTCATACCAGACTTATTGTCTGACCTGAATTGTTTATTTTACCTAAACTCTCGAGTACTCATTTATATTTGAGTAGTCTAGAAATGACAGGTTTCTTTGGGCTCTTTTGAAGATGGTGGACGAGCAGGAGGCTCCTTATCTATCTAGCTATTTATTTCCGCTGTTATGAGATGTTGGCTCTATGTATGTATATTTAAAAGTAGGTTGTTATAACTACCTAGACTGATAGTAGTACTTTTGTTGTAACTCTGATAACTCCATGTTGGGAGTAACCTTATGTACTGTCTTATTTTTATGTTATATTTAACCGTTCCATTGTAAGATTATTGTTGTGTTCTTATATTTTACCCCATGACAACTCGTCTTTCAGATACTTGGGCAACGACACATGAATACCATGGATGTATTAAGTGTCGTTCTCAGGGATCAGAAAGGTGGGTCGTCTCAGTTGGTACCAGAGCTTCGGTTAAGCGAACACCTTGGCCTGATTGGGGTACAACTCATTAGAGATAGGGTAAGTGATGCCCGAGAATGAGTTAATCTTGAGAGAGCGTATTTGTAATTTTTATAATAATAATATTTATCCTCTAGTTTTAGATCCTTTGGTGTTATTTCCTTAAACCATTTTAATCCTATTTTTGTATTCTAAAGATACCTGTTATTTGTTCAGATAATAGAAAATGAATACAAGAAGAAGAGGAAGGAGAGGATCTGGAACTAGCATGACTACCAATGGTAGGGTACCTAGAAATGCTACTATGTCAGTTGTAGATCCGGTAGAGGAAATGTTAGTGCAAGTTCAAACCCCTATGAACTTTGCAGCTTTGTGTAAGAATTTTACCACTTTGGGTAAGAATCCATTCTATGGGACTGAAGACATCCTTGGAGTGCAGATGTGGCTTCGAACTTGTGAAAGAATATTTGGAGATCTTCGGTTGGAAGATGCGGAGAAACGGCTGTTGGCATTGCGACAACTTCAAAAGTCGGCGATGGATTGGTGGGATTCAGAAACAGCTAGTACTCTGGATGGGGAGTTTTCTTGGGCCTAGTTCAAGGAAGTTTTTGAAGCATAGTTTATTCCAGAAGTCGGAAGAACTCAGTTATTTAGAAGTTTCATTGACTTAAAGCAGGATGATATGACGGTGTCGCAGTATGAGCATAAGTTCAATGCTTTGTCCCATTTTGGACTTGGATTGATAGACACACTGCTCAAGAAAAATGAAATGTATGTGAATGGAATGTGACTAGAGTTCCATCATGAAATGCCCAATCATCTTATGGGTACGTTCACCAACATTATTAGCATGGCTTTGAGGCTCTTGATATTAAGGAAGGAGTCCAGAAGGGTGTAGTACCAGCAATAAGTGCCAAGCCTTTATCAGTTATACCAGTAATAAGTGCCAAGCCTTTATCAGTTATACCAGTTGAAAGAAAGCCAAACTTCAAGCATAAGTTTAAGGGAAAGAAGCAGGGTGCAGGGAAGAAACCCGAAGATGGCACTCCAGCATAGAAGAAGCAGACCAACTTGGCCAACATTCATTGTTTCAAGTGAAATAAGATGGGCCACTTTGCAAATCATTGCCCAATTGCCACATGTTTTAATTGCGGCCAGCCAGGACATATGAAGAATGAGTGCCCTTTTCCTAAAAAGGGATCTCAAGGACAGACTTTTACCATTGAAGAGATACCATCCACTTCTTCAGATCAAAAAGGGAAGCAAGTGTTGCAAGGTACATTATCCATCTATGATATTTTTGTAAGGGTGCTATTTGATACAGGAGCTTCCCATAGTTTTATTTCTTATGATCTAATGGACAAACTAAACCTTAAATATGTTATCATAAGTAATCCTCTTTGTGTGTCAAACCCAATTGGAGGTCCGACAAATCTTGACACTGTGTGTCTAAATGTACCTATTTCTTATCGAAATCATCTCTTTCCCTTTGACTTGTTTGTTCCTGGGTTTATGGATTTTGGAGTGTTGTTGGGAATGGATTGGTTATCTAAGTTTAAAGCTATCTTGGATTTTGGTAGAAGGCTCGTTAGAGTTAGTGATGCAGGAGATGTTGGCGTTGATATTAGTTGTGAAGAGCCTAAGAAGTTAATGAGCACTATTCACTCGAAGTGGCTAAAGCGGAGTTAGGAGATGTGCCGGTTGTTTAAGATTTCACATATATTTTTGACGAGATGCAAGGTTTACCTCCTCACCGTGAAGTCGAGTTCTGTATTGATTTGGTTCTGGGAACTAGACCTATTATACAACCCTTACGAAGGATGGCTCCAAAAGATAAGAGGGAGTTAGAAAGGCAGACTTATGATTTGTTGCAGAAGGGCTTGATCCGACGTAGTACCTCGAGTTGGGGATCGCCAGTTATCTTTGTTACAAAGGTGGACAGTTCTATAAGGTTATGCGTAGACTATCGGGGGTTGAACAAAAGGACTATTAAGAATAAATATCCTTTGCCAAGGATCGACGATATGTTTGACCAACTCCACGGTGCTCGGATATTTTCTCAATTAGATCTTGCCGCTGGTTTCCACCAATTAAGAGTGGTAGAGGAGAGTGTTCCCTTAACAGCTTTTCGAACTCCTGAAAACTTCTACGAGTGGTTAGTTATGCCATTTGGATTGACTAACGCACCCGCTTATTTTGTGGACTTAATGAATCGAGTATTTCGAGACATTCTTAATAAATTTGTTCTCGTCTTTATTGATGACATTCTTATCTATTCCAAGATAGAGGAGGAACACAAATATCATATCCGTGTCGTACTCGATACCTTAAGAAGCCATGTGTTGAAGGATAAGTTTTCCAAGTGCCATTTCTGGAAATCCGAAGTTAGGTTTCTAGGGCATGTTATTTCGGGAGAAGGCATATCAGTGGACCCAGCTAAAGTTGTGGCGGTTCAAGACTGGAAGAAGCCTGAAAGTACGAAGAAAGTTAGAATTCTTGGGATTGGCTGGTTTTTACTGTAGGTTTATCAAGGACTTCTTGAAGATTGCTTCTCATCTGACGAAGTTAACAAAGAAAGATGTTAAGTTCGTTTGGACTTCTAAGTGTGATCAAGCATTCAACAAATTGAAAGAGAAGTTTACTAGCGCTCCTGTATTAACCAGAGCGAAGGTTTAACCATGTATACAGATGCTTGTGGAATCGGATTGGGAGCAGTTCTGATGCAGCATGGGAAAATTATTGCCTATGCGAGTCGACAGCTAAAGCCGCATGAGAAAAATTATGCTACACACGATTTGGAGCTTTTAGCTGTTGTCTTCGCACTAAAGATGTGGAGGCATTATCTTTTAGGTGAAAGGTTCGAGTTATACATGCACCACAAATCCTTAAAATACCTTTTTACCCAGAAAGATTTGAATTTGAGGCAGCAGAGATGGCTGGAGTTTCTCGCCTCTTATGATCTAGAGGTTCTTTATACCCCTGGAAAAGCAAATGTCGTTGCTTTATGCATTGAGTAGGAATGTAGCAATGGTTGCAAATCTAGAAGTTAAGCCAATATTGTTAGAGAGAATTGCATCCAGTCAAGAGGCAGATCCTATTTTAGCTCGACTTAAGAAGGATGTTGAAGAAGGTGTTGTTTCTTGCTTTGAGATTGATCTCCGGGGCATATTGAAAATGAATGGGAGTATTTGTATTCCAGACTTTGATGGACTTAGGCAAGAAGTGTTAGCTGAATGCCATCATTCAAAGTTATCTTTTCATCCAGGAGTGACCAAGATGTTCAAAGATATGAAGAGGGTAATCTGGTGGAAGGGGATGAAGCAAGATATTTCAATCTTTGTGAGTCGTTGTGCAAACTGCTAGCAGATTAAGAGTGACCAGCAGAAGACAGCTGGATTGCTTCAGCCACTTGAGATCCCAAAGTGGAAGTGGGAGCAGATCTCTATGGACTTTATTGATGGGCTTCCTAGGTCAAGAAGAGGTAACGATGGCATTTGGGTTATAGTCGATCGACTAACCAAGAGTGCCCATTTCATTCCTGTTAAGCTGACTAGGAATGCTACGAGTCTGGCGAGTTAGTATGTGAAGGAGATTGTGAGACTCCATGGGATTCCTCGTAGTATTGTAAGTGACCGAGACCCGATATTCACTAGTAGGTTATGGGAGGGACTGCAGACTACTTTAGGGATGAGCTAAGTCTAAGTATAGCTTACCATCCCCAAACAGATGGGCAGACGGAGAGAGTGAACCGGATCTTGGAAGATTTATTGCGAGCATGCATTCTATACTTCGGGGGTTCTTGGGAAGATCATTTACCCTTAGTTGAATTCACTTATAACAACTGCTATCAAGCAAGCATTGGTATGGCCCCTTTCGAAGCTCTTTATGGTCGTCCATGTCATACTCCTTCGTGTTGGGTTGAATCCGAAGATAGACTTGTTCTTGGACCCGACATAATCTTAGAAGCCAATGAGAAGGTAGCTGATATTAGAAGAAAGATGAAGGAAGCGCAAGATCGGCAAAAGTGTTATGCAGATCAAAGGCGTAGGGATCTAGAGTTCTTAGTCGGGGACTTGGTATTTGTAAAAGTCTCTCCTCTGAGAAGTGTCGTGAGGTTTGGGAAGACAGGGAAGTTAGCCCTTCGATATATTTGCCCTTTTTCCATACTGGACCAGATTGGTAAACTTGCATATAAACTAGAGTTACTAGATCGACTATCAGATGTGCACAACGTATTTCACGTATCTCATTTACGTAAGTATGTACACGACCCTTCGATGATAGTAGAACAGGGACAACAAGTTGATTTGGAGGTTCGGCCTAACCTAACCATTCTTAGGTGGCCTATTCGTATTGTCGCTCGAGATATAAAGCGATTAAGGAAGAAGGTTATGAATCTTGTTAAGGTTCAGTGGAGTGGAGATGTTAGAGATTGTACTTGGGAAACTGAGGACTATATTAGGGATTCTTATCTCGAGTTGATGTAGTTGTTGTTTGTATTTTGTTGTTTCTTTTTAGTATACTCACCAGTTGTTTTGAGGTCACTTTCCATGTATCTTTGTGTGGTATATATGATATCATTTGGGTTTCTTTGATATCTTGAGTTTATGTGATTAATTTTGAGGACGAAATTTCCTTTAAGGAGGGGAGGATGTAACGATCCATAATTTAATCACTTTGAACTTGAATAGTCAGTATGTTTTTAAATGATTAAATAATGGATTTTATATCCAGAATAAAAATTTGGATAAAACGTCTCGAATGGATTTTTTAAAACTGATGTAAAATGTTAGTTTAAAGATGGTTCGAGTTATAAGGCGGTTAGGGGTACCAATTTATTTAAGAATAAGTTTGCCTAATAAAATAGAATAGTATAATTACTTTCCTTAAAAAACAAGAAAGAATTATTAACCCTGCCTAATAAAACAGAATAGTATAATTACTTTCCTAATAAAACAAGAGAGAATTATTAACCTTGCCTAATAAAACAGAATAGTATAATTACTTGCCTAATAAAACATAACAGTATAATTACTTGCTTAATGAAACAAAATAGCATAATGGTTATTATATTCCTTGCGAATGGTTGCATTGGACCAAATTTGGTCGAATCAGGTTCTGCCATGTAGATGGTTGCCATTGGACCAAAATCCGGTCAAATCATGTTATGCCATAGTTGATAAGGAGGATTCCTATCGGACCAAAATGTGGTCGAATCAAATTAAGCCATCAAGGTGTTTTCTATTGGACCAAAATGTGGTCGAATAAAATTAAGCCATCAAGATGTTTTCTATTGGACCAAAATGCGGTCGAATCAAATTAGGCCATCAAGATGTTTTCTATTGGACCAAAATGTGGTCGAATCAAATTAGGCCATAAGGCTGGTTTCTATTGGACCAAAATCTGGTCGAACCTAGTTAGGCTATAGGAAATGACTAAAGTACCCTTTTCTTCACCTATAAATAGCCAAGTCCATATCTCATTTTAATTCATTCACAAACTAAAGAAAAGAACTAAAATTTATTATCAAAGGTGAAGTATTCCAAGTCTTCATCAAAGCAAATAAGATGTGAGTATATTCCTTGTTTTCATAGTTTAGTGGGTATAACTTATTCCGTGAGTATAATTTAATTATTTTAAGGTCAGTGTAATCTTAATCTCTTTCCTTTGACTCATTCACATTTTAACAAATGTTGTGTTAACTATTGATTGTAAATTGTTAATAATAATGAATCTGTTATTATTCTTGTTTGGTTGTTTGATTTGTGCTCGGCCAGTTTATGAGCAATAACTTTGATGTTTAGTTAAAGGGAACTTACACCACCATTTAACTTAGGATTGACATCTAGTGACTTTTTGGTTAAAAGGAAATAACACCCCTTTAGCTATCTCATTTGATTAAGAGGGAGCTTCACCCCACTTGGTCGTATTCCCCTTTAAAGATGATGGGTTTAAGTTATGTTTGTAATGGAACAGTGTTTTAAATCTCGGATTTTGGCCAATATCTCGGGAAAATATCTCGGCTATCTCGGGCGATATTTAAAACACTTATAACTAAATAGGCTGCCAAATCTCGGATTTTGGCTGATATCTCGGATTTTTCATCTCGGCCATCTCGGGGAGATTTAAAAGCCTGGAATGGAAGTTTTAAATCTTTATTTAAAGTATTTTAAAGGAGCTTCAAAATTTATATAATGATTTAAATGGGTTATTTATGGAAAGTAAGTAGTCCTATACTTGGCACTAAAAGCCGATGAGTAGATTGATCCTCTATATGTGAGATCTGGAATTGAAGTGTCTAGACAATGCTAGGAGCAACCAGTGCCCTGACTTACCTGGCTTTGTTTCTGGGTGAGGAGTAGAGTAAGTCGAGAATATCGGAAACGTGACAAGTGTAGGAGATTTGATTTCCATAAATGATCTTTATAATTATAATGGAAAACATTCGCATTTCTTATAGACAATTGTTTTTGACCCATCTAAGTATGCTTTTGAAATATAAAATCCTCCCTGCTTTGTGAATATACTTATACCGATGAGATAAGTATATGGATATTTTCCAAGCATTGAAAAAGTATAAGATTTAATTTCCATATACGATCGTTTTGCTATCCCCGATAGTTGATATCTTGACTATCAATTTTGATACCCTTCTTCCTTTTGTTTTTGTTTCGTCAATCTAAGACGATTTATTTCTCATTTAGAGCATTGATATCCTTTATCGGAAATGACCAAATAAAGAGAGAGTGGGGGCCAAGCTATGTGGGGTTTCTCCCATTAGGGTATTTTCATATCTACTCTAGATTGGTTTTGGTTGTATGCGCATGGAGATGTGAAATACTCGGATACTCGATTAGGTTGGCGGGGTCCATCTTGGAGGTTTCCGAGAGCCATCGTAGTTCTCAAGTATATTTTCTAGAGGTGTACTTTCGATAAAGGGGGCGCACCCTCCTAGTCATTATTGGAAAAATTCCTTTTCTTTATTTTTGATTCAAATCTTTGGATTGATTCTTTCTTAATTGCATCGGGAAACGTCTTACGCTCTTTGCGATGTTTAATTATTTGTGTCTATTCTTTTATGCTTGGATGTTGTCCTTGTGAGGGGAAACCCGTTTTGTGTTTTTGCGACGTGGTCTCACCTGTTATTTTGTGTGTTCTATTTTTTTTATTTCGAGTTTACTCATACCGGACTTATTGTTTGACCCGAATTGTTTGTTTTGCCTAAACTCTCGGGTACTCATTTATATTTGAGTAGTCCGGAAATGACAGGTTTCTTTGGGCTCTTTTGAAGATGGTGGACGAGCGGAAGGCTCCTTATCTATCTAGCTATTTATTTCCGCTGTTATGAGATGTTGGCTCTATGTATGTATATTTAAAGGCAGGTTGTTATAACTACCTAGATTGATAATAGTACTTTTGTTGTAACTCTGATAACTCCATGTTGGGAGTAACCTTATGTACTGTCTTATTTTTATGTTATATTTAACCGTTCCGTTGTGAGATTATTGTTGTGTTCTTATATTTTACTCCATGACAACTCGTCTTTCAGATACTTGGACAACGACACATGAATACCATGGATGTATTAAGTGTCGTTCTCAGGGGTCAGAAAGGTGGGTCGTCTCAGTTACATCTTAATTACGTAAGCACACTGCAACGTAATTACTACCTTAAGACAAATTCGATATTACTCCAATATGGTGATTCGTAATCGCAGAAGTAATTGACATTATAATTACTCCATGATCGCCTTGGGTGTTGGAGGAAGAGAAATCTCACCAACATTTTGGCGCTAGAAGGAGAGTCCTTACTTGCCCTCACACAATTTTCATTCAACCTCTACTTTCACAATCACAATCAAAGTGAATTTGGAAGAAGCTTTCTTCCACGAGCCAATTCGAGAAAGGTGCACAGATTAGTGCCATTCCACACTAGCTGATGCCAATAAAGAGATACATGGTAGAATGCCTCTTTATCTTTAACCATTATTATTCATGATCTAACCTTGCAATTCTTACCATGCAAAAATACCATATCCACTGCACAAGTTCACAATTTTCTGATGGGCCTTTGGCGTCGCTAAAAATTTAGCGACGTCGTAGCAACATCAGAAGATTCGATAAAAAAATGAGCATTACTAAATAATTTAGCGTCACTAAGGTGTCACAAATTATGCGTCACAAAGGAGTCGCTAAATTTTAATGATGTCGTTGTACGTTAAGTTTTAGATACTAAACATGCGTCACAATGGCATCGCTAATTTTTAGCGATGCTATTGCGACGCTAATTTTCTAATACAAACAGGTATCACAATGACATTATTATTTTTTTACGACGCCATTGTAATGCCAATTTTCTATAAAAAATGAAAATAAATTAATTAGTTTACCGTCATCTTTGTTTATCATCAAAATGTTTTTCCTATCTCTTTATAAACATGCCTACATTGCTTGTCCTATACGACAACAAGGTATCAAATAAAGCAATATTTTCAGACAAAACCATAACTCAATGTCAAAAATAGATTCATAAGTAAACAAGAATCTTTGCAAAAACTTCGAAATAATTTTGAAACTTTGCACAAAATCATAATCATTCTGCTGTCGTTGTCTCTTCATACAACAGAAAATCAAAGTTTGCCATATATATCATACAACATGAAATCATATATTATCGGCAAAAGCTATACCTAAATCCTTAACTAAATACTTTGCATACACATCCGATCTCAAATCCCTCTTCATCATCCTCTCACCAAACAGCTCCAACTTGTCCTACTACTGTGTCAACATCCAGCACAAAATCATATATCGTAGGTATGAGTAATATAGTAAGGAGCCCCATGTGTCATATTAGGATGGTTCCTCCAATATTTCTCCTTAATCACGTTGTCATTATATGGATAGTCATGTACCATTTGAGCTTCCTCTGCCACCTTTTGTTCTAATATATTTGCAGGGTCCTTTGCTTCTGGCCCTGTTTTGGCTTCTACTGGTCGTGGTGCTTCTCGTTATGGCTCTAAATCACTTTGTTCAATTTTCAAGGAGATCATAGCCATCTTTCTTGTCTTCTTGATTGCTTTCTTTAGTGCTTTTGGATCAGCTCGTCCTACTACTGTAATCTTGTGTTATCGAATATCAATGTTTACATTATGCACCCCTGAAATAAGATCAAGGAAATCTGATTAGTACAAGTTATGTATTTTTTCTTAGGAAGGTTTTGCGTATTGGGTCATTACCATGCATTCTTTCTATCACTCTTTTGATCCTTTGAGCACAACCATTGTAGTCTATTGGAACAAACAACTCCGTTATGTAAGGTTTCTGTATATATAGCAGTGATGTTTCAATATGGAGAATCAAATACAGGGTTGATGCTTTACTTCCTCAATCCACAGTAGTAACTATACAAAATCAAAGTTAGGTACATTAAATTAATCAAAAGAAAAGCCGAACATCAAAATTTAGAAAGTCACCCCTGAATGTTGGTTTATAACCAATAAGTAAAATTGGAATGATAAGCTTTATAAACATTTAGCTTATGTTCATTGAATTTAAAAAAGTTTTGACCAATTACACTATAGTATAGTTGAATTAATAATTATGAAGTTTAGGTCTAACTAGTGAGTAATAAAAATAGCATAAAGAGATTCCAAATAGTCAGTCGAATATGGGTTATCATGTATAGTTTTACCCGGTTCTTTCTTCTTGGTGCAAATTTCTGCTTATAATGATCTTCCTTCCTTAGTGCCCAAAACAGATGTTTAGTAAAATATAAATAATCAAACCATCATGGTGTAGCAAGAAATCGGTACCATGACAGTTTTGAAAAAAGGATTAAAATGGCGATAGTAGATTTGGAAAGAAAAATACAATAATTTAATTGAAGGTTAACAGTTATAGCATTAATTACCATAAGTATGGTTGTAGGATGGACATATATATTCTATATGATAAAATATAGTACGTAAATAAGAATATTAACATAAATAGCTAGTGATGCTTTAAATGAAGGCAGAGTTATATTATCACATAAAACTCACAAATTAGTTTTTAAAATGAAAAGAAGAAAGCAGAGAAAGATGAAAATGCCAATAATAGTAAGGTAGTAACATTACTGTCGATTTCTTTGACCTGCCATTAATATCGAGAAGAAATAACACTGTGGCCATTAATAGTAAGGTAGGTTATATTCTTATCCACAATTCATTTAGCTAATCCACCCTAATTTTAAAGATTATTTGATTTTTCTAAATTGTTTGGTTTATCCACTATTTGAATTATTATTTTCTATCAATGACATTTGTTTCACTCTCTTTTACAATCAATACGTACTTGTGGGAACGGCCATAACAAGCGATATACACATTTAAGAACCTCTTTAGCTACAAGGGTAATAAATTTTAATTTCTTGAATTTTATTTGAATAAGAGTACAATGCACACATCTTCGTACCTAACACTAATATCTGACTAAACGAAACTCTTTCTTCCATGGCAAAATGAGTCATCCAAAGATTTCAACCCTGTCTTCTCCTTCCTAACTTACTGGGTTCATTACAAAGATATATGCAAAGGTAAACTTGGCACGTGGAATGCTTTTACAATGTTAAGACTGGAAGGTGCATAAAAACATGCTTCACTTAAGGTATTATATCACCATATGAAAGGATGTACATTTTCATCCAGTATGTAGTAATAATGAGCTTACAACTTGTGTTATGGTATGTATTTGTATGTGACAATGTCTTGATAAAAAGGGATGTCTATTAACACCCCTTAATTTTCTTTTCACCCCCCGGTAAATTTTAAAAAATTATTTGGACAAAATTGCCCTCAACCCTGTAGCGGTTTATTATAAACATGATAAAAGTTAATTCTTAAAAGACCAAGTTCAAAGCAAGCAAGGAAATATAAAAAACCAAGCTTCAAGTGAGTGAGGAAACTGTTTGCACCAAAATTGGTCACAAACACCCAATTGTCGTTGAAAGCACCAGTTCGCAATCACAGATCAGAGATAACAAATATGTAGAAAAAGAAGTATACAAATCACTCAGGAAACTCAATAAAAATGGTAAATGACACAGGATTTATAGTGGTTCGGCGATCTTGCCTACGTCCACTCTGAAGCTGATAACTTTATTGATATTCACTTGATGATTACAACTGATTACAGCAGGTTGCAGTGGATTAATGCTTTGAAATTCGAATACAACAGTGGTGATGAAGTATAGGATTGAATCTGGCAGAGTCTGGACGCTGAATGGCCAAAAGATCCTCTTTTCTAAAGGCTTCAGGGGGCTATTTATAGGTGTAGGAGGCCCAGATCTCGCCCAAACTTCAGGAGACTTTTTCTGGCACGTGAGTGGGCCCACGCGACCGGTCCCACCAAGTTTCGACTCGATCTGCGATCGATACGAAGTGATTTCGTATCCACCAAGGATTAGTCCAATCGAGCTGAAACTTGGCAGGAACGTTCTTTACCTTGTATGGAAGCTACTGTGAAAATTTCATAGCATTTGGCCTTGTGGCTTGGGAGATATGATCGATATGAGTTGAAGTTTCTCGGTTGGCTGTTCGCTTCGAGTCCCTCACTTCGAATCCATGCCTTCGAATCGATGGTTGCACGTGATAATGCGGCAACGTGGCGCGCACTCCTCGCATCGATCCGCCCTTTGCTCCGAGATGACCGTGTCGACTCCATGAATTTCGCCTTGCTCGTATCGAAGAATAACACGTCACCCAGGCTCGTTGACCTGATGGATACGAATAAACCTCTGCTCATGGATTCGAACATGGTCCCATGATGGATACGAAGCAGCGAATCTCTGATGGATGCGAAGTTGACGTTAGGTGATTGTTACAAAGCAGACTACTTACTGATGGATTCGAACAAGGAGCCATGCCGATGGACTCGAATAAGTCTCTCTGGCCGAAGGTTGATCGACACGAAGTCCATCGATACGAAGTGCGACCTACTGATGGATACGAACGGATGGATTCGAATGAGAGGCTACTCTGATCGTTAAGATATTGATGGATACGAAATGAGGCCCATTGATGGATACGAAAATGGAGTTATCTCCTTCAATTTGCATCGATCATAACTTGAGCACACGAACTCGGATTGTCTTAAAATTTGGAGTGCTGGCTTTCATGACTTTGCTTGTCGTGTCCTATCAATTGTAGCCTGATCTGGGCTCGGACAAAATTCATCGATATCCATGGTGAAACAGTGTATAATGAACTTTTACGACGAACTGCCTTTAGTTTTCCATTCAACTTTTTGGTGTCACGGCCTTGCCAAAAGGCGGGATAACAGAAACATAAGAAACCAAGCTTGGAGAGAATGAGGAAACCTAGCAAATCAAGCTTGGAGTGAGTGAGGTAACCGAACAAACCATGCTCACATGAAGTGTAGTTAACATAAGTTTTCTACCAGCGATACTATGCACTTATTTTCTTTTAAAACCCAGCTTGGTCCATGTGTGGTTTCATACAAAACCTCGCTCGTTCCAAGCGAGGTTTCTTACAAATCCTTGCTTGGTCCGAGCAAGGTTTCATACAAAACATTGCTCGGTCCAAGTAAGCTTTTATATAAAACAAAGTTCAACCTGAACGTGATTTTTACTATAAAAACCGACGTTAGAAAATTTAAAAAACAGGGTTATTTATGAAATAAAATAGGGGGTTAAAAGAAAATAGCGGAGTGTGTAGTATTTCTTTAAATAAACGGGGTGTGTAAGGCAAATTTGGGGTGCAAATAGAACTAGCCTTGATAAAAATGCTTATAAAAGATGGTAATGAATACAAGAAGATAATGAAATGTGTATACTTGAAGGAAAAGAACACAAGGAAAATGAGGAATCCAAATCTTAAACAAGAACGACTTGTTCTATGTTAGAAATAGTTAATCCATTGTGGATTAACTTGCAATGAAATGTGTGAATAACTTAGCAAAGTTTGAAATGTGGGTTAACTAATTAAAGTAAAGGATAGAAATAAAAATGATCAAATAGTAATGAAGAGGAATTGTTTAGAAAGGAAGATAATCGTTCCATGTACATAACCTGCCCAAAACATCAAACAATGGAGACAACCGTTCTGCCATATATCTGTCACCATCGCAAGATCCAGATCACTTCTCATGGTGTCAACGATGATGAAAACTTTTGGAAGAAGGAGATGAGGCCGGTATCGCAGTCGAGGATGATAGATCGAGCATCAAAAGAGTGGGACTATATGGTAAATACGACGCCGGAAGACCGGGCATAATCGAGGAAGGAGGGAGAGAGGTGGGCAATGGTTTAGAAAGGCCATTGCTAGGATTAAGGATTCAAAATAAATTTTTTATTGGGAGTTTACCAATCTCCAATGAAGTGTTTTTGCGAATGATAGGCCATGGAACATGGCGAAGATTGATGAGGTGGAGACTTTTGGAACGTTAAATTAGATTCATATGGATGATGGAGAGTTTGCTTGTGTTTGAGATATGGACTAATGTGGTGCTCCAATAGTGAAAATATAAGTTATAGCATCACAATTACGTAGTAAAATTTTACTCATCACAATGGCGTAGGTGTTTCACATGCCAATGTGACGGCAAACAATTTATAAAAAGGTTTTAGTACAGCATCACAAAAACGTCGGTAATTATCGACGTCTTAGTGATGTTTAGAAATTTAGAGACACCGCCCCATCGCCATATCACTATGGCGTCGCTAATTGCCGTCAGAAATCAGTCCCCTACTTAGTAGTGATCCCGAGCTGAAATTTCATAGTATTTGCCATTTTATCAATGTTTACTACTTTCTATGCATGTTAATCGTGCTCCCGAAAGTAAGTTATCAAAGATCAATCCTCTATCTTACTTGTTGGTTATAACCCATCTTGAAATCTGATTTTAAAAAAAGAAAAGCTTCACATAATATGGAAAAAAACCACGTCCATCAGTGATCGCTTCCCAGGCCACCGCCAATGCCCTCCATCCCAGCTAATTACACTATTGGAGGGCAAAAATAATAATCTTATTATTGAGAACGGTGATACTAAGATGCACATGGGTAATGATTTTGAAGCAAAACTCGCATATGCCAGAAAAATGACACAGCCTGAAATAAATGTGATTTCAAAATTCAGCAAGGAGAACCTTCTCCCGACCCTTCATAATTCATTGCCAAAGGATGCAAACCAAGCCAAGCATGTGGTTAGTAGACAAGATCAAAAATCTCAGTACTGAGAATGGTGAAACTAAATGCAAACACTTGGAATTGCATAAACACAATTCGACTTCTCAGCTAAAATACTACGTTGGATGTAAGGATCTAAAATGGCCCGAACCAGCTATTAAAACAAGACCCCGCAAATGCAGCCTGGCATTTCAACCAAATAACTAAACTAGACTTAGGGATATTGGACAGCTCGATCTAGTACAAAAATCTCTCTATGTTAATTGATAACACATAGCCACACTGGACGTAAGGATATTAGACAGCCTGAACCAGTACAAAAAGCCATGCGCATGAATTAAAAAGATTGTAAATACGCGACCTTACTTCACAGTCAAACATCAGTCTGCCCCTAAATAGTGGAGTGGACCGTGCCAAGCGCAAGAATATGAAACTGCACCCATACAGTAGGGCATGTCATACCAAGCATGCAGCAAAACATGCATGCTAAAAATCAAGTTTAGGAAACATGAACTATACAAGAAGTTAATTCAAAAAAGGCAAGGAAAGAGAATGCATGGAATGTACTACAACCTACAGATCAGGTATGATTCCAGAGACAACTTAAAGCTTGTTAGTTAAGCGTCAAAAACTAATATTTGCTCATATTTACTTAGCTCTATTTATGCTCAATAAAAACCCACACATGAGTGCGTGTTCCACACATACGCACACACTTCGTTGAATAAGATAGATAAAAACAATCACAACATGGGTCACATTAAAAGCTAAGTTCACAAGACTATAATTCGAAACAAAACACAACAACACTACGAAACTAACTCAGACTTAGAAGAAGCATCAGCTATGATTCTTCTATGACAATCTGATCTTCAGTCGTCTAACATCAAACATTGAGTAGAACTTCCCTCGGATGGGATCAAGGCACATGTCATGTAATTCAGTAGTAACAACTGATGAATGGTTAGGAGCAACACCAACATAAATAATTCAAAGATCATAGTTAGTGCCGAACCAAGCATCACCATAGTCCTCTAGGTCAAAAACGTAGTCCGCATGGTTAAGTCAAGTTCAGGCCAGAGATGAGAGAAAACGTCGACTGAATGCTTTACGGTAATATCTGCCATAACCCTCCCTACTCTCTCTTTGTAAATTAACTCTACCAAGGAAGCACTATCCAAACGACCTAAGGGAAGTAACATAGGTTCCACGTAGCGTAGTAACTGGAACTCGACCAAGAGTATGCATATTGGGTTGAGACCCCAAGGTAGAAACTTTATTTTCAAAAGCATTCACGCACTCCATAGCCACCCTCCTAGTCCATTAAATTTTGTCCAAAACCTGTTTATTCGTCTTCTTAGTAGCATGAGAATAGGAGCCAAAAAGTTCATGGGCAGTTGACCTTATATGCGAGCCGCTGCTCCCTATGGACTTCGATTCTTTTTTATAAAAATTCTTCAACTCAATAAACTTGTCTTCATAATAGTTTTTTAAATCATTCTTCCCCTTAGAAACAACATCAGGGTCTGCCCCTGAAGGAGGTGTAGAGGTGACACTAGGCTTAAAAACCGTACCTAGAGCCAAAGCCGTAGTTGGATCATCCTTAACGCTAATTTGCTTTGCGATCTGCTCAGACAACTCCTCGACTTTGCATTCTAGAGCCTTGATCTCATATGTATATACGATCCTGTATGCAATCGTTGCATCCTTAAGCAAACATTTCGGTTCAGCAATTCGATTTTGCAATGATTTAAGCTCCTTTTCCAATTCTTTTGTCTCGGAATGTTGTTTAGTAATGCAATTATATTGCCTTATGTTAGCCTTCTTAGAATCTTTTAACTCTTGTTCTTGTTCATTAAACCGCATGCCCAGTCCTTCACGAATCTTATTGGTCACCAACTCCTTCTACATAATAAGACCCATGTGGGCAGCCTCGAACTCTTTGATCTATATTTCATAATCCCCAATGATAGTGGAAGAAGAAGGATCTCACAAACAAGGAATACAATGAGTAGCGCCGATGGAAGAAATAGGTGTAGTCTTTGAATAAAGAAATGACCAAGAAACAATCAATAAGCAAAAATAATGACAACAATGGAGGGATTACATGGGATTATGCATACATTATGCGAAAGTATTTTATTTGAGCAGTAACTAAAAAATATAAATACGTAAAAAGAAGGAGCCTTACTTTTGTCTACGCCTAAGTCTCTCTTTATACCATAATAAATAGGGATGCCTTAAGGAAAGTGATTCTCTTGCTAAGATAGGCCCCAATTGCGCAGTACTAAATCATATAGTGCATCCCTTTCATGAATAACATGTGTAATTTTGGATAAAAGAAATTTAGTATCTTTTCTTAATTGAGTGATAATCTGCTCCAATTCATTCTCCCCCCCCCCCCCCCCGCATGCAAAGGTCATCCTCATCATAATTTCTCCATGGCTTGCCTTCTTAAAACCTTAAATTGTTGAACTAAACTATTTTCCTTGCATGGCTTTGATAAAAGGGGGTTACCAATACTTAGTGTTTTTACCTAAAAGAACGAAGCAGAAATTAAAAAACTAAGTAACAAATATGCATAATGATGATTTCATTAGTAAACTTCATTGTTTACAAAATGACAAATTAAAGCCTGCGCAGTATCATCGCAACAGAAAATGTTTTCTCAAGGAGGGGAGGAGGGAAGATTAACAATAAAAAGCTGGAAGGTTCAAATATCGACTTCCTACATCTATAGATCCTATGGAACAACTTTAGACTGCACTTCTGAAGTAGTAGGGCCCTTGCCTCCATTAGAATCTTTAGATATATATTCAGCCCGTGTTCCATCAAAGGAGGAATCGAGAAGGTCATCACGCTTATGAACCCACTTTTATCTACCGTAATCCTAGGCTTCTTTGATCAGATTTGTCTTTTTCAAGAAACTCAAATCAATTTATGTGCCTTCTGCATTAGGATTATCCTTGAAGAACTGTCTCTTCACTTGAGCGTACATGTCATAAAGGACATTGTGAGCTATTTTGTCTAGATTTTTCTCCGCTTTAGAAAGCTTCCATTCCAATGTGCTTACTTTCTTCTTCTGTTACAAGGCATCTTGTTCCATACCCATAACCTTTTTGTAAAGCACTTCCAGTTCAGATTTGTAATCCGCCTCCCTTTTATTTCCTGCTTCAACGTCCAGGGAGGCGGCATCCATATCCCGTCTTAATTTTGAAATTTCTTCTTAGGCAGTAGTAAGAGTCGGCTCCAAATTATTGAGCCTAATCCATTGCGAGAGTAATGACCTAAAAGCACGAAGATTATAATAAATAACAATGCATCTAAAACCATAACTAGATGAAAGCAACATTATAATGTATTAACTTAAAAGCCATAATAGTGCAAGTCCAAGAAGACTTCCACAGAAGGCGAATTGGAAAAAGGTAATAGAGGAGAGGTCGGTGCAGTGTAATCATCAATAAGTAAACGACCCATACCCTCCACCAGATCAAACACTGCACCCTCTCCTAGAATTACTAGAAAGCGCAAGGAGGAGGAAAACATGCTAATGGGCAGCAGCAGAGAAGCCGTAGTACCTGAAGGAGGAGGCGGAGGATCATCCACCTCGGTTGTTTCTGTGCACTCTTGTATGTAGAAAGATTTCCTTCTTGCCTCTTCTTTTCACTTTTCCTCTTCTTTGAAGTAAGACCAACGGCAAATGTCAACATTGAATCTGCGTAGTAAAATGGATAAAGTTAATACATACAAGGCT
Organism: Allium fistulosum; assembly: GCA_030737815.1. Taxonomy (NCBI): domain Eukaryota; kingdom Viridiplantae; phylum Streptophyta; class Magnoliopsida; order Asparagales; family Amaryllidaceae; genus Allium; species Allium fistulosum. The sequence goes on along the minus strand of CM060908.1, from coordinate 820,499,316 downwards.
TTAAATTTTAATTAATAAACAAAACGCTAAAACATATACATATGAATATATATGGTGTGAAGTAGAAACACCAAAATCATATATAAAAATGGATCTACAAAAGTGATGATGCTTGCATAGAAAATTACATTTGAGGCATAGAGGAAAAAAGGGATTTGGTGGCTTGAACAAACCAAAATCCGGTGCATCTTGAAGTACGGTTCTCCCTTATAGAATATAAAAAGGCTAATTCTCTACAAGAAGGAGGAGTCAAATTTTTGGCGTACAAGACATAGATGCAAGTCAAAAGGTAATAAAAAACCAAGGCCAATTTAATAGGAGATAAGCTGAACATCGCAAGCCATTCCCTGGGAAAGGGGTAAAGAGGCAAATAAAGGCCACATTTGATATGCTTAGATGATACCGAAACATACCCTTCAAGAAGCAAATGAATGTGATCAGAGGGTGAGGGAATCCTAAAATCGTGACCACTAAACCCAAAACCAGCTAGGATTCCCTTAACCTGACTTCTCTCATAAATAGTCAAGGCAATTCAATAAAAGAAGAAACATTAGTAGATGATCTAGAACGATCGTTGGAGGCCATTAATAACTAAACTAAGTAGAAGAAATGAGTTACTCCGAAAACAACATAAATCAACCTCAAGATAACAGGGAATGAGGCTTCTTATAGCATTTTAAATGAACTTATCAAGGAATTCCAACCAAAGATTTCATTCAGAAAAAAACATAACAAGATCATGAATTCATCCACTCGAACTTGAAATAAAAAGCAAATTAACCCAAAAATCAACTTAGGAAGTATCTAACAAAAATGGAATTAGTAAGAAAATTCAACTTACGGATGAATTGGGATTAATTTTTAGAGGAATGTGAAATTGAAACTTATGCTATGGCTTTTTCTTTCTCAAATTAGTAAATAAGGAAGTGGAGAAGAAGAAGTAATATTTATAGGTTAACGAATAAGATCCTAACCTTGGAATCCCGAAATGCATTGAAACCACAACCGTTGGATATTTATTATTCACGATAAAGCTAAATATATTTTCTTGGGATGCGAAAAAATTCGTATAATAACGGTTGGAAAAAACAACCTAGTATAATTGAACGTGTGCACAGAGCATTAAATGGGAAATGATTGATTAGACAAATCGAAAACTGGATATGGATTGACAAGTCTGCCCTAATGGGTATTGTGTAGACTTGGGGGGCAAGTTTTATACCCACTTTTCGAGATGCAGCAAGATACAAAAATTGGCTAAACAAACGAACCATGAAATAAGTTGTGCGGGACCAAACACGTAGCACAGTAAACTCATACTACCATCCTAAAACGAAGAGCAGGATAACTATCCTTAAGATGCAACTGCACCCATATACCTCATTGAAATTACATGATAATAAGGTCAACAAAATTACTATAAACACAAGTCGAGATCATACGAGATCAAATGTGCACAGTAGTAAGCTAGCTTCATTAAATAGAGATGAACTACACTACATTATCATATTTACAACCCACTTGATCACCTAATTGCTAAGCGTAGAAGTAGACTGTTATGCGCAAAACTAAGTAACTAAACTAAATAAAGCCAAGATGTGCCATATAGCCATATTTGTGTTTCATAACCCAATTGATTAAAAGATCCTTGGCTTAAGAGGATGTAATCTTAGTATGTCAGCCAATGCAGCACTAATACCAATCAAAGAGGACCGCGACAAGCCAAACAAAGAATAACCGCAACACGCTCGTAAACTGCTCTAATTCTGATAGGAAAGGTCACTCCAATATGCAAAGCCAAAAAATTTCATCCCTATCAAAATCGAGTTTGTGGAAACCAAACTGTGTTAGCACACTTTGGTAGCATAAACCCCATATTGCACCGATGAGAAGCCAGGTCTCAGCATCCAAAACCATCCAAAACCACGTTACATAGCCACTTCAAACTATGCAACCTTTATAACCTTGGATTGAGCCACAATCTCACATTGGGAGAAAATCCAAATGATGGGAACCGACCTACGCTCTTAATATTCATCTCAAATTGGAGCTGCCACACACCACTCAAACGACTATCCCTAAGCAGATATAAGGCACAAACTTAAACTAACATCTAACTTAGCAGAACCATGCCGCAATTTTATATCACATAACAAAGGTACAAAGGCGTCACCATCCTAATATGGCATTGAAGGAACAAAACTGCACTATAATCCAATAACAAAGATAAAGTGACAAAGCTACACTACAATTTTAAGTAATTCATGCCCAAGGCTAATGAGCTGCACTAGACACATCCTATCTTTCTAACAACTCTAAACCCAGACCTGCGCTGCCCTTACTAAGGACTCTTAAAGCAGTACCACGAGGGATCAAAAGCATTCCAAGGGCCTCACATTGGGTTGCCCAAGCATCACTTTATCGTAGTTCTTCACTTGTTAGAAAGCAACAAAGGCACAAGCGACCCTTATCAAGGCGACTTGCGCATATCAACATCAAGAGAAGCTTAGAAAAAAATCATATAGATATTGAGCTAATGCTACAAGTTGGGGCAAAGCAACTCTTCTCCATTTACCCTCAGCACAATGTCGAACAAACATTGCAAACTGGGCAAGACAACCCGATTCTAACCATCCCAAGGGCAGTATCACACAAACAGCGCAGTTCTGCTCCATGTGTATCAACGACGCCCCAAAACAATACAAAGGAATATCTCTCAACATCTTATGGAAAGGGTGCCAAAAATAACATAGTTGCATTGGGGAAAAGGAGAACATCTCCTTACATCCTAATTCGCACAAAAGGGCAGCATACAGGCCATTCTCCCCTAGGATCAGAAGTGCATGGTCCATTCAAATTTAGGCGTCTCCCACCTCAATTCAAATACAGGCCATTCTCCCCTAATACTCTATGATTGTCTTGGTGTTCTGGGACGAGAAATCTCAACAACATATACAAAGCCTTCAAATTATTCGTATTCCTCATTTTCTCGACCAATTTTGGTATTGGGAAGAGTATAGAAAACTGATTCCTAACAAAGTTGTTGTTTGGTTGATTTGATTAATATGAGCGTTTCTTGAGTGATTTGGTGTGAAAGGAATAGTAGACGTTTTAAGCAAAAAGCTAGACATTTTGATGCATTACTTATAAATTCTATTTCAAATATTCCTTTTGGTTAGGCGGTGCTTTTCTTTATGGGCAAGTGTTAAAGGAAATGATTCCAAGCTACAGAGAAGAGTTAAGAAGAGCAATGACACTATTGGCAAAAGAGTGGCCAAAAGATAGGGTGATGATGATGTTAGCTTCCTAGTATTATGATGCTTTTGGTAGTACAATCTATTTGTTGTTGTCATGTATGTATGTTGTTGTTTAGTTGTATAGTTAGTGATGTCTTTATGTTCTAGTTGTTTTTTGGCTGTTATTTTGCGGAAGTTGATAAATATGTAACTTATGTAATGTTGCCGTTCATGTTGTATTGGTTTGATAATGTATTTTTTTGGTTGTAAGGTGGTTAAACTTTGTAATGGTTTGTTGTTATGGTAATTTATTGGCTGGGAATATTTTCCCATCATATTTCTCAAAAATAATAATTCAACCAAACAAGTACAAATGGGTTATCGAATCATTGACTTTCAGATTTAATGAAGCCTTCTAACAGTGTAATCAGATTCAAAGTTCGTACTACTTTGATCCTATAAAGAACACTCTAAAAATTTAGAGGCAGATGATGCAATTAATGGAGAATAAAAAATCAAGAAGTATACAAATTGATGTTGGAAAGTGAATTCGTCCTTGCTTTATATAAGTAGTGAAGATGCACTTTCAAAAGCCGTGTCATGTCCATTGGCTGCAGCAGTCGTGCCTATTGGATGCAACGGTCACGTTCGTTCAATTCTTTACATTCAAAAAATTAGCGCATCTCACCTTCCTGATTCCCATTGTTTCCAACTGTTCAAAATTCAAACTTCTAGGATTGTTTACAGGCTAAAAAGCCCATCAAGAAACTGTCCAAAAATAAAACCAAGGACCAAAACCAAACTGGCTCGGTCGAATGGACGGCGTTGAAAACGCGCACACATGTGTCATCCATGGACATCCTCTTCAACCCAAGAGAAAACATTTGGATGGCCAAAGGAACCAACATTCTCTTGAAAATCCACTATATAAACAAAGTTATCTTTGTTTATTCCAAGATATGGGACTAAAGTCCCATCCCTCTTCTTCTTCCTTCTAAAACAATTCCCAAATCAAACCCATTTTGAAAATGTACAATATTTTCCCTTCATTTACAAAATAAAATAAGAAGGAATGACTACACCACTTAGGTGACTACCTACGTATCCAAGTGAGATCAAGCTAACATAGTTCAAAGTTCAAGAATTTGCATCATTGTGGAAACCAATACCTAAATGAAAGGTATCTTTTGAAAGTGTAAAACCTTCAAAATTCCTGTCGATGTCACTAGTGAACTTGTCTTGAACCAAGTAACTCTATGATAAAACTGGAATAGTCACACATATTAATTTCTAGAAGCAGAGTGTTCTGTATGCCCAACATATTAATGGCCATGTGCCTTTAGTCCTGAGTTCATGAGTCTACTTTAGATAGCAGTCTTACTTTCATAGGAAATGATCTGATTTCCATACCCATACAGGTAAGCCTCTTAAGGTGTTTCTATGACACACCTTGCTAGATATCTAGACTTATTAAGGATCTTTATCTATCCGGTTCATGTAGGATCCAAAATTAATTTATAAGAAATGTTTTAGTGTTCTATAATCATTCTCTTAACTTGTTGGTTCCCATTGAACCTTGTTTGTCCTTTTAAAAAATGTGTTAGGTTTCTGTTAAGGATGATCAACCTTCATTCATAGAACATAGTCCCATATCTTTTGATTTTATAGAAACCATTAACATTGAAAGACTCTTAGTCTAATGGATTAGCCAAGTTTTACTTTGTTTATGTATAATCGAAAATTATTACTCCTCTTTTGAGTAACTGTCTTATCATCTGATGTATGAGACTCACATGTCTAGACTTCCCATTATATGTTTGTTAAAAACATTATAAATTGTACTTTGATTATCACTATTAATAATGACTGCAGAAGATGGCTTTTTCCACAAAGAAATTTCTATTAGAAGATTTCTAAGCCATACAACCTTTTTAAATGCATCCGCTAATGCAATTAATTCTGACAACATTATTGAATAAGAAATGCAAGTCTGCTTCTTGGAACCCCAAGATACCGTAGCAACTTCTAATGTAAAGATCCATTAGGTCGTAGACTTGAATTTGGATTCTACATTGTTCCAAGTTGCATAACTATATCCTTCTAATACAGTATGATATCCTTTATGTATAAACCATTATATGTGGTTCCTTTCAAATACACTAGAACTCTAGAAATAGCTCTCCAATATTCATAAATTGGATTACTCGTAAATCGACACAATACGCTTGTAGCTTGTGCTATGTTTGATCTAGTGCAATGCGTAGCATATATAAGAATTCAAATAATACTAGAATATGCAAGTTGAGGGAGAGGGTTCCTAGCTCCACAGTAAAGGGAGAGGGTTCGAGCCTTGGTAGCTACACTTTAGCGGTTTGTTATTTGTGAAGGCATGTAATAATCCCTTGAATGAGTAGAAAATCTCGAGATTGAAAAGTTCCTCCGTGAGAGCCTGAGTTAAAAGGTGGTGGGGCGGTGGCAGACCTTCTTACATCCCTAGCCTACGAAAGTAGGTTTTGAAAAAAAATAGAATATTCTAGTTGAGAAATAGTTCGTTTAGTTTTTCACTAATTTAATACCAGGGCCTAAAGAAGTTGGAGCTAGTTTGTCATTATAACGACTGTCCATTTTGAAGTACTTCTCGATGTATTAAGATTGATTTAGTACCAATCTTCATCTTTCCTTATTATTTTGATCTCTAAGATCGTATCAACCTCTCTTAGATCTTTCATATCAAACTTAGAGAACACAAACCTTTTTGTTTCTTTTATACGATATGTACCATAGCTAAATATTAGCTTGTCCTCAACATATAAACATATTATAACATAACCATTTTTTTATTTGATTTGCTATAAATGCAACTATGAGCATCTTTAACAATGAAGCCATTTGACAATGCTACTTTATCAAACTTCTCACCCATTGCATGAGTGCCTTTTTCATAACGTAAAGAGATTTTACCAATTTACAAACTTTCTTTTCTTGGCTTGGATTTTTGAAACCTTCTGGTTGTTCCATATACATCTCTTCTTCTATATCACTATTTAGAAAAGTAGTTTTCACATCCATTTTATGAATTACCTATTTGTGAATGGATGCAAGTGCTATTAAACAATGAATCGAAGAGATGCGAGCAAAAAGACATGACATAATCTACTCCATGTCTTTGGTTATACCATTTAGCAACTAAATTGGATTTAAATTTATCGATGGATCCATATGTATTCAGCTTTTTCATGAATATCCATTTACATCCAATTGGTTTAGCACCAAGAGGTACATTTGTTAGAATCCAAGTTTGGTTTGCCAAACTAAATTCATTTTATCATTGGTAGCTTCTTTTCAGAAAGCAGCATGTAAAACCCCGTAGAATAAACGTTAATTAATAAATAATTATTAAGGCTTAAAAATTGAATATGAGCAAATGTTAGAATTTGACCATAAAACTTATACCATTTTGTTCATGACGATTTTCTAAGAAACTTTCATATTTGGAGTGTTGCAATCGAAGTTTAAATAAAGAAGTTATTTGCATTTGAAGTTTTCAAAAAGGAATAATTAAAAATTGAAAATAGGAAATAAATAATAATAAATGAAGGACCCCATCGGTTGACCTCCTTCTTGGGCCGGTTGACTGCTAGCGGTCAACCACTAACAGGGGAGAAGTTGATCGGTCGTTAAGGCGGCGAATAGGGTTGAACCTTGGTCGAATGAGCCAGATTTATTTATTTAAATCTAACAGATATGATCAATTCGAGCGTCCATAAATACAGGCCTACCTCTTCACTTTCCTTTTTATATTTTCTTATCAAAGCAGCGGAGCTCTGCCATTTTCCTTCTTCACTATTTGTATTAATTATAAAATATTATATTATATGTGTATATAATCAGAGAAGGGCAGAAAATAAAGAGAAGAAGAGAAGGAGTGAATCAATACTATGGAAAAAGGTAAATTTCATAATTATAAATCTATATTTCACTTAACCACAAATCTCTTTTCAGATCTGTAATTCTAATAATATGTATCACTATAAAAAAACCTATTTTTAGTTGCACATATTGGTAGCATTTCAAAGCTAAGTGCAACTATATTTTGCTTTTTGGTACCTTTTATTTTATTTCAATGCTACCAAAAATTTTACAACCAATTTTTTTCCATGGCTGCCTATTTTTAATTTGACGTGTGCTTAATACAATTACACAAAAATGCTGTTATGAACATCTCTCCGCTTCTAAAACATAGCTCCCCTATCTCCCAAAGTACCCTAAATCGTTTCTTCCTACATCTTGTTTCCTCATCACTTCATTCCTCTGTCACTCCACCCATCTCCTTTCACCTAGCAGGCTTCATCCATATCATTATCAAATAGCCCCATTTTCACAAGATTCAAATGTTATATACTACCGCACGGAGAATATGCTAAAACCACCACCCTAGGCTATCGCAAGTGGCTACATCCTATAAGGAGAGGGTGCACGAGATGGAGACCGTGTAAATTTTTTCCCCAATTTTATTTTGCCACGATTTAAGATGGAGGCAGTGCAAAGAGTTATTATGTAATGAATTAGCGATAGTGCGATTTGAAACCATATCAGTACAAAATTGTTGATTCAGTGCTACTGTGTTAAAAAAGAACCTAAGTTTCGAAAGTGGAATGTTTGTGTTATTTTTTGCCAAAATCGTTCTATTCAAGGAAAATTTTCTTTAGGTACATAGTTTTTTCTTTACATTTCATATTGTTTTTCCTTTGGGTACTTAATTTCTGAATATTTATATACATTACATGATTTTTTTCCTCTTCTTGTTACCACAACTTGGAATTGATATTGTGCTAGTGCTTGCAGGACCTGTGTCATACTTGTTGCTTTTAAAGCCCGCTAAAGCTATAGAGAAGTAATTTTCCACTCTTTCGCTCTTAGACAAAATGTTACCTGTTTACAAGTGAGTCATCTATCATGATTATGTTGTTACTTTGTTTTATCATAAAACGCCTAACAAAAAGTGCAAATAATTTGAAGTATCTGCAAGTATATAGATTTATTGAAACTACAACTAGCACTATCTTACTAGCATACTACATTTATTAATAATAACCCAAGACCATACAATTTTTTTCATTATAAAATAGTATAGATTTCAAGTATTGTTATTATTTCCATGTCCATGATAAGATCAAAAACTAGAAAATTGCTTTCAAACATTATTAGGAATTAAAATAAGTGTGCAAGTAATATTTTATAACTGTATGCTTTTAGTTAGTCGTTGCTCTATTGTAGAGGGAGGATGCAAAAGTGGGTGATATGTGCATGTAAGGATGTCTTGGTTAATGATAAAGGGACATATAACACATGCAATGCTGGATAGTGTGCGTTCTCAGTTGAATGAGGTGCTTCATTGTACGCTTAAGCATACAAATGAAGGAGAGGTTTACAATGATGATTAGCTTCTTGGGGTCGATGTTGGAGATAGCTAGAATAACCTTTTAATATAGATTCAGATTTGATTTTCAAAATTAGTTTTTTATACGCCAAATTTAAAAACTAAGTTAGAATATACAATCATCTAAATAACATATAACCAACATGTGCTGTTAAAATTACTGTATTTTTTATCACGTAGGTGAATCATAATACTTTTTTTAATGTTTCATACTTAATATTAGCTCTGCAATTCCAAATCAAAAGGCACTTTTTTGCGACAAATGTGCCAAGAATCAATGTCTGCTAACTCGGTAGAATTCACTAAACACCAAAATACAAATCTCTTATTTCCCTGCATAATTCATTGTATGGGATGAATGATGCAGCAAAAGTAGGAGAATTTGCCTTGCCCAGTGTTTTAAGCAACCAAAGTTTTTGTTAAATATGGAAATAAACTCATATTATCACTGTATATCCAACTGCAAGCTGTCAACAATTAACTTGAAGAATCCATAAAAAACATCAATTTGAACTATGATATATCATGCAAAGATCCGTATTCATAGACTTTTGTACTATAAAATATAAAACGTGTACCCCACACAGCTCAGTATGTGAAAATCATATTCTAAGTACCAACTAATGCATATCGATTAATAAACAAGGCATTATCCATAGACTAATAATTGAAAAATAATTTCATTTTTGGATTAGTTTATGATGAAGCAAACACATGCACTAAATGACATTACCCAATAATGGACGGTTTAGAATACATCATGAAGAAACTGCAACTAGATGTTTCATTTACTTGTTAATTTATGACTTGGATTTGGATTATTTACTCTACTGAGATAGGTGTTATGTAGACATTACATTGTCAATGACAGATGTATCTAGTCTACCATATGAAATATTTTGCACCGATATATGTAGAAGGCTGTCATTTAATTAAGTCAATTTTATTATAATTGTAGAGCTTTAACTAAGAAAACAATTATTACATGTTAACGCTAAAAATGTGAACGCTAACACCCCGGTGTAAGTAGTAATAAAGTGAAAGCACCACCCGTTAATACAGAAACTAAAATAAGCAGATAATGGCAGAAAAAGTAAAGAGACATCAGTTTTTATAGTGGTTCAGCTCAAAGTCAAGCCTACGTCCACTTTACATCCTTTATCACTGACTCGGTTACAAACTTTACAATCACTCTTCGATTACAAACTTTACAATCACTTTCCGATTACAACACGATTAGAACAAGCAACTTTTCCATCATTCTTTGATTACAACACGATTAAAACACGTAGATTACAACACGATTATGACGAATAGCTAGAACATCGATCTAGCAGGCCCTTTATCTTCATGTTGAATGATTTAGATCTCATCCTCAAAAGTTCGTTGAAACAGGTGAAGAAGGAGTCCAGAAAATAGTAGAGTGTTGGCGTACCCCAGTCTGGAAGTCCGGAAAAAGTCCCCTTCAATGTGGAGCAGGTGGCTATTTATAGGGAAAATCTGGGGTTAGGTCGTAGGTCGTAAGTCGTAGGTCGTCAGCGACCTAAGGTGTTGCGACTTAGTGGAGCTGTTGGCTTAACTCTGGAGTCTGCTGGGTCGTTAGGTCGCTTTGTCTTTAGCTCGTTAGGTTGTTAGGTCGCTAACTCGTTATGGCCTTATGTCTTTATTTAGTTGTTAGGTCGCTGCCGCTCTAGCTCGTTAGGTCGCTGCCGCTCTAGCTCGTTAGGTCGCTGCCGCTCTAACTCGTTAGGTCGCTGCCGCTCTAACTCGTTAGGTCGCTGCTGCTCTAGCTCGTTAGGTCGCTGCCGCTCTAACTCGTTAAGTCGTTAGGTCATTAGCTCATTAGGTCGCTCTGTTTTTACTCAGCTGCTTTGCGCTATAGGTCGTTAAGTCGTATATTCTTTTAAGTCGCTAGGTCGCGTAGCTTCTTAAGTCGTTGAGTCTCTGGTGTCTTTAAATCATTAAGTCGCTTCCCCCTTAACTCGTTAGGCCGCTGAAGTCCCCTAAGTCGTTTGAGCCGTTTTGTGCTTTAGGTCGTAAGTCGCTGGGAGCCTTGAACAGTTAAGTCGCTTGAAGTTTCAAGGCAATTGACTTGTTGTTTTGCTAACTTGCTAAGTCGTGGCTTCTTTTTTTAGCAGTTGAGTTGCCATACACAAAAGGTGGGATAACATTACATATTAGTAAATTTTGGTTGGTTAAAACACCAGGTAAGGAAAATTCTCATACTTTTGCTGCATCATTCATCCCATACAATGAATTATGCAGGGAAATCCGAGATTTGTATTTTGGTGTTTAGTGAATTCTACCGAGCTAGTAGACATAAGGTGCAAGCGACTGTAGAGCAGGGTTGAGCCTGTAATTTATGTAACATGAGAAAATGTCCATCTATTATATATGTGTCACATTATAAATATTAATATGCATCTCATTATAAGCTTTTGTGGTAAACCATGAGAGTAGTTGAATATGTATTTCTTCTATGTATAAACTATGCATAGAATGTCTACAGATCAAAGAAGATATACATGGTTGTATTTCATTTAAAACCACAACAAAAATGTTGTGGGTTGAAGTGAATGGTAAGCAGAAAGGAAGGACAACTGGGTGTGTGTGTGTGTATGGTGGCATAAGTAGGCTGAAATTTAATGGTAATAGTATTTTGGTTAAATAATCGTCTATGCATGCCATTATGCTTGTGAGCAGTGAACATTGACACTTTTTTTTTAATACTAAATATTGATTTTTTTTCTATTCTTTTTTTAAATAATGAAGATGGCCGATCCAATTTATAGAGTTCCACTTACTTAATATAGCCTATAACATACAGTGGTGAATATGTAATTTTTTTGAATGGTGTACTTAGACGAGAATGAGAAATGGATTGACCGGGCTTCTAAATATTGTTGCAGATTTGGCTTCAGAACTCAAGCCAAGGTGAGTAGCTGTAGCACATTATTATGATTTTATACTTTAATACACTGTTGTCTTCTTATGTTGGTTTGTGAATAACCCCTTGATTCAATAATGAATCATGTAGCAACTTTAAGAAGCGTTGGGTAGAACAAGTATGAGCGGTTGTTTAACTTGGTTCACGAATGGCATAGTTATGAGAATAATTTACTATTTTTTCCGAGCAATTATCATTGAATGATGCTAGTAAATCTCTTATTAGTTACTATGATATGTTCAATAATACACTAAATTCCGATCATTTTTAGTTCATAGGTATAAGTCACAAGTCATCGATAGACTTTGAAAAAAAGGAATATATTAATGTCGATATATATATGTATGCACACACATATATAAGAATGGTTAGTTATCATTTCATGTATGTATGTATGTATGTATGTATGTTGGTCTATACGTGCTTTAATTTTTCTCATTTTCATATGATATTATATTTCTTACTGTGCGTACTTGACCTCATGGTTACATGGACATATTAACGTGCTCACAACCATAACTCTACACAGTGGGGTTTAGGATGTTTGGAACCTTTGGTCAGGCATTGTGATACCAGGTCAGGACACAAGGTTTCGGCCTATGATTGGAACAAGTACGATGAGTACATGATAGCAATGACTATGGTGGAAACGACAGTGAGGATATGGAGCATTAGGGTGGCAAGGGAAACCATAGCATAGTTGATGGACACATATACAGACAGGGAAGTCAACTTTTTGTTACACAAGAAGAATTTGGTGGTTACTTTCAACTATCAGAAGGGTTGTAGGAAAAAACTAGCTGGGATTGAGGTTGTTTATGCTTAAGTCACAGTGCTTAGCCATTGATGAGTATACCAACCTTATACTTTTGCTGTATTTGATGTTTTCATTAACCACCTCCATGGAACTTTTATTAATTTGCCTATAACACTTTTTAAATATATTTTTTGATTTTAGTACTGAAATATGAGTTGTGTTTTTGCACAAAAAACATGTCTACCAAAAAATATGATAGTGTTCCGATAACTTGAAAATAGATTTGAATTTTTACTTGTTTGAGTATTTCAATATAATTTTTTTATTTAATTTGGATTTAAATCATGTAAGGAATAATAACTAAACAAATTTTGGATCATTGTGAAATTAAATTTCTTAGGTTTAGTAACAGTTTGGACTTTGTTGTAATTTGAGCAGGCAAACATGTATTTGAGTATGCAAACAAAGCATGATGTTATATTGAGCAGGCTGAAGCTTTGGTTGTTGGGCAGGCAAACATATATTTGAGTATGCAAACTGAAGCATGATGTACTATTAATGGTTTTTGACTCGAGTTCTTCTATTGTATTGCAGAGAATGAAATCTGCATTGCGAATTTCATTAAGTTTTCTAAAGATGACTGCTGTTTTGTTGTGTTTTTAGGGTTGCCAGTTGATTTGAAGTGTTGTTTTTGCGCATCAAGATTAGATTGGGCACTGCTGTTTTGTTGCGTTTTCAGGGAATTTGGATGTAGTTGAAGTGGTATTGTTTCAAGGTTGCCAGTTGAGTTGAAGTGTTGTTTTTACATTGTTGTGGCAGTTTGTTGCATGAAGCTTCATTTAATTGCTTCTGCTTAATCATTTCAGAGCTTTGCATTGTTAAGGCATGTTGCAATGGGCTCACATCACCAGTTTCACTTGAACCAGGCAATGTGACTTTCAGTTGGATTTTTAAAACAATGGACCTTGTGAGTATGGATATATAGTAATGCTTTTAATGTCATTATGCACATCGTTCAAGCTATTACACTGATTTAACATGTGTTTTCCAAACAATCAACGATGAGTTAATAACCTCTTGCTTACCTTTTATACAAAATGTTTATCCAGCATGCTAAACATTAAAAATGTGATATATGCCACCTTATAATAAGTTTATGCCGTAATAAATGTGTTGAAGATTACATGTTTGACATATTTACTCACGATTACGATGATGATGATAACGAGTTTATAATAATAATGATGACAACAACAATAAACTAAGTTTGATAAAAATTAACTAAATTCATAATAATAATAATAAAATTAAGTTTATAAAAGTTAAACAATTTAACTAAGTTTTATAAAGATTAACTAAGTTAACTTAGTTTTTTAAAAATTAACAAGTTTATAATAAAATAATAATAATAATAGTTAATTAAGTTTGATAAAATTAACTAAGTTTATAATAATAATAATAATAATTAAAAAAACTAACTAAGTTTATAAAAAATAAAACAAGTTAACTAAGATTTATAAAAATTAATAATTTTGATAAAAAATAAATAAGTATTATAAAAATTGACTAAATATTATAAAAATTTAACTAAGTTAACTAAGTTTTTGAAAAATTAACAAATTTGCAATTATAATAATAATTAAGTTTGATAAAAATTAACTAAGTTTATAATAATAATAATAAATTAACTAAGTTTATACAAATTAAACAAGTTAACTAAGGTTTGTAAAAACTAAGTTTTATAAAAATTAAATTTTATAAAAATTATATAAGTTTATAAAATTATTCTAAATAAAAAGTCTATAAAAATTAACTAAATATTATAAGAATTTAACTAAGTTTTATAAAAATTAATAGGTTTATAATAATAATAAATTATAATTTGATAAAAATTAACTAAGTTAATAATAATAATAGTTTAAATAAGTTTATAAAAATTTAAAAATTATCCAAGTTTTATAAAAATTAACTAAGTTTTATAAAAATTAACTAAGTTTATAAAAATTAAAATATTATTAAATTTAACATAGTTAACTAAGTTTGTAATAGTAATAGTAGTAATAATATTAAAATTAAATTAATTATGTTTATAAAAATTAAATAGGTTAACTAAGATTCATAAAAATTAACTAAGTTTTATAAAATTAATTAAGTATTATAAAAATTTAACTGAGTTAACTAAGTTCTTTAAGAATAAAAAGGCTTATAATAATAATAATAAACTAAGTTTGATAAAAATTAACTATGTTTATAATAAATAAATTAACAAAGTTTACCGAAATTGAATAAGTTAACTAAGTTTTATAGAAACTAAACAAGTTAATTGAGTTTATAAAAAATAAATAAGTTTATAAAAATTAAATAAGTATTATAAAAATTTAACTAAGTCAACAATTTAAAAAAAATAAAATTTAACAATAACGATAATAATAAAAATTAATATTGATAAAAATTAACTAAGTTTATAATAATAATAATTAACTAAATTTGATAAAAATAACTAAGTTTATATTAATAATAACGATGACGTGCCTTGCCAAAATGACGATGACGATGATTATGATCAAATATTAACTAACTTTATAAAAATTAAACAAGTTAACTAAGTTTTATAAAAATTAATTAATTTTTATAAAAATCAAATAAGTTTATAAAAATTTATCAAAACATAACAAGTAGCAGTATAAAGTCAAGATGGCAACTCTGGTACTCAATAGACCTATTTATTATGGTTTGTCATTTATCCTGATCATCTAGAACTCTGTTACATTGCCATCAAGATACATTTGTATTATGTCAATGGTTTATCTAGTTGCAATATTGATGCATGCGCAAAATTATTTGTAGTACTTGTCTATAGGTTATTAGTTTATAGAGTTGTGAACTAGTTTTATGCATTCACACAATTATAGAGTTGTGCCGCTATTGTATAATCTGAATTAGTTCTCATTGTTGATTGTTAAATCTATCTACATGTACTTAAGCTTTTTCGGAGAAAAGACTAGTTACAACAAAGAATTATAGGTAATCAAGCTACTGAACTTGAATTTAATCGTCATATATATATTATAGCGTTTTGTTAGCACTAGATATGTAAACTTATTAATGAATGGTTGTGGATTGTTTATGAATTTGGTCATTTTGCTGAAAAATTTATGTATTGAAATGGTTAGACATTGTATTTGATTATGTGATTAATGTATTTTTCAATTGTATTTGATTAACATAGCTTAATATATGCTATGAACAAAGCCAATTGGAGAGTGAATGAGCTAGCAAAGCGTGGGGACGACGAACATAACATCAGAATTTTTTAGAACGTTTACTAAACGCAACAAAAATAATATGTAGTAAAAAGCTACCAAAAATATGGTGGCAGAAAAAAACCTTACAAAATATATATGGCAGCATTTAATAAACGCAGCTGTAAGGTTTGGGTTTAAATTGAACCCTTTATAACAACGTTTAAAAAACGATAATAAATGTTTTTGTACTCTAACAGTACTTTTTGGTGGCATTTTACAAATACAATAAAGATTTTTAGGAACGTTTGACAGACGCTGCAATAAAGGATTTTATAGTGGCGTTTACCAAATCGCAATAGAAAATCTTGGATTTTTAGTTGCTGGTTTTTAGCGGCGTTCTCTAAAACGCTACCGTAAGTTATGGTAGTGTTTCTTGTGCGCCACCAAAAATAATTTTTAGTGTAGTGTATATATCTTGTTATACATATTCTTTGGGATTGGAAAAGAAAAGGAGTCAATTAAAGAGATGAATTAGGATTTGAGAGATTTGGAAAGCTTGAAAGGTGAGTAGAAAATTAAATGATTTATTTATAACATCGAAATTTATATCGTTGAATTTTATTTAATTATTCCGCCTATATAAGATCTGGTGAGTTATAGGCTTAAAACGAACGTATAGGAATATTGCCTACATATTTTTTAAGATAGGTAATTGGGATAGGAATGGTGTTTACACCATAATCTAGTAGTTTGGAAATCAGTCCCTAAATTTGTTAAAGTGGAACGTTGATAAAATTGTAAGATTTATCTCAAATTTAGGATAGTTGGGTGTAATTTGTTAATATTAATTTAGGTTGCCCTAATTTGACTTGAAATGTGTATTTTTATGCTTTAATTTATTGGGAGCACTGTGTGTATAATTTAATTGTATCTATTTTTGTGTAGTTTCCATAAATTATCTAATTCCATAAATGTATAAAAAGTGTATCATTTGAAATAACAAGGAATACACCACAAATGAAAGAGATGTGTAAAGTACATATGTTCTTCCCTGTAGTTTACATTGTCTATATCAATAAAAGAAAAGAAATAATTCTTTGTAATTTCAAACGAAGCAAAGGTCTCCCTTTTGGTTAATTTATAGAAAGTTTTAACAATAATTCTTTTTGAAAGGAAAGTTCTGATAAATTAAAATTTGGAAAAAAATCTTCTGGTTTAGGAATTAATAGTTAGAAATAGGAATATATATATATGCATACATACATACACATAAGCATATAACCACACCTACCGAGAAAAAGAATTCATATAGCATAATATACGTCGATATTCGCATTAGTTATAATTAGGACGTTTAGTTATAAATAGCGTAGTAAATTATAGGATTAAGAGGTATAGATGAAAAAGATATAGCAAGACCAAAATTAATACGACAATAAATTTGCAGTTATTAGGGAGTTACATGAATCAAATGGGGACATAAATGTGTTTAATGAGGCTTGTTAAAGAATTTAATATGACATTTATGGGGAAATGAAATAAGCATAATGAGTTGAATTATAACGAATAAATAAATGTTATTAGAGATTATCCAATTAGAATAATAATGACCATTTAATACAGACAATTGACATTTATGGAATATAGTAAATAAGAGTATAAGACAAGAATTAAATGCTGGAAGGCAAATATAATTTTTATAGTGGGAAATTATACAATAATTATACGTTTAGAACAAGCGTGAATTAGTGGGCTCAGCCCAAAATTTAGGTTAGGATTATTGATTTGGTTCAGTGGATTGGGATGCGAGTTCAGCAGAGTTACACAACATAAGTCTGCCCTTCACCTAGAGGTTACCAGTAGTTGTGTGTACTTACTACTGATGTGGAACATCTCCAACCATATGAATCGCGTGAAAGAGATATGTGGTTGTGTATAGGTAGGGGAAAATATACCAAGGTTTCAATTCAGATTTGAAGTATTAAATGGCCCAGAACATTTTAAAGAAATGGGGTCTGCTTCATTTCTGATAAGGTTTATTAATTAATTAGAATGGCCATTTTCCTTAGCTTACATTAGGTTAGTCTAAACAGGATTTCCACTGCGGGAGGTCGACGGGCTATGTCAGTATTGTTGTTGTACTGGTAAATAGTAATAGGACTAGCGTATAGGCTATGACCACCAACGGTCCCGAGCAGTCGTTAGTAAACACTTAGGTTATGCTTTGACGAATTTTATTTTCTACCAGTGTAGAATCCGTATGGGATACGTACAGACCTAAAAGTCTAATTAGTCAGTTGTTTGTTTGTCGGAGGTTGGCTAGTTAACCCTTAGATGACTCTTTGAGATGCGTTAGTAGTACATTAATAAAATCATAAAGCCATATCTATGAGTCAACGGTCTCTATAGTTAGAGCCAATTGGCTAGCAATTACGTTACAATAGGCCAGCTTTGGGGTTGGAGTATTAAAAGGTTGTTGGCTCTGTCTCTTCCCTGTTTAAAAAGTATTAAGTGGCCGGGGTTTTCTTTTGGATGGTACATCATTTAGATATATATGTATATAGGTATATATATTTATTTATAGTTATACCACGGAAAAGGTTGGACATATCGTACGCGCACATAGGATTAAATGGATTAGCTGTAAATAGTAGACATAACACATAAGTAGAAATCAATCGGCATAAATTAGTATTATGAGTAATGTGTGTAATTTTCCAATCACCAGAACATTGTTCTGACCCCCTCCTTGTTACAACCCACATGATATATTTTAAGGGACATAATACTAGAGTGAGATGGGAACGTTGGATGTAGAAGCATTCTTATTCGTGCTCGGTGCTGACATGACAACTCAATTTCCAAGGAATATTATTGATTTCAAGGTAGTAGCCTCAGTCAGTATTTATGTTCTATTATATTTTTCTATTCCGCCATGAATTTATATTGATCCTTCTCTAATATGCTTATGTTTAATACAGAAACCAACGATCCGTGCCTTAATTAACTAGGGTTTCAATTTAGTTGAAATTCAGCTCTATTAAGGTGTGAGTCGCTACATTTGGTATTAGAGCTTAGATAAGTCGATTATAGGAATTAGGATACGTTGAGAGAACATATTTGTATTTTTACCTATAATTATATATATTATATGCCAAACTCTATGAATTCCAACTATAAAAGTAGTTGCGACAAGGATGAGACAACTATAAGTTGGAACAATAAATAGAGTTAAATTTGTGCGCCTACCTTGATTACCCCATGGGGTGGAGGCCATACCATAAGGAGTGGACCAAGAGTGTAACATGCCAAAAATTTAAGCGGAAATTTAATATAAGAATTAAATTTGAATATAATAAGGGCAAAAATGTAATTTCCATAAACATCCGAATCTGGCTACGAAAGTTGCACCGTTGTCTTTGTAGCGATTTTTAGGCAATCTTCATATATAAAGTTTTGAAATCCAAGTTAATATGAAGAAGTTATTAAAATTTGAAGATTTGAAATAATTAAATAATAATAATAAAATAAATAACCGTCGACACCCTTGGGTGGGCCGGTCGACATGAAGCGGTTGGCCGCCCAATACCCAAGCGGTCGATCGGTTGTTGTTTTACTGCTAGGGTTTGGGTTGGCCAAACGATCCGATTTGGACGTATCTTTTTCTAGACGGTGAGATTAGGTCGTATCTTTTGTGAATGTAGTAGATGGAACCGTATCTTTCTGTGAACGATCATGGTAGGGAATTCTATCTATAAATACATGGTTATTGTTGAAACTAGGCCAGCCCACAGTGGAAGTTATGGGTAAATTTTAAATTTTTTTACCCTATTGGATCTTTATTAGGCCTATGAAGCCTAATCCATTTAGAGCATTTCTAATTTAAATAAAATCATATATTTCATTTCAATTTATGAATTATTAGTTGAAATTTATTTGATTTGTTTTACTTTATATATAAGCATACATATGCATCATATGCATATGCATATGTGTGTGAATGTGTAACATGATGTTCTATGCAAGGTATAATATGCCTGTATATAGATGGTAGGATTTACATCGTAACAGACACATTAGCTCATCCTATATGTATTGTATGCTATCTAACTATGTGCATGTTCTTATAATGATTTATTTAGATCTTCCTTTAATCAATCAATCAATTAACCAACCAACCAATCAACCAACCAACCAATCAATTGATCAATCAATCAACCATTAATTTATATCTTAGTTTATGTCCCTTAAATTGATTCAAATATATTATGAAAAATATTATATATATATATATATATATATGTAATAACCAAATAGTTATACATATATTTATATATTATGAAATTATTAATACACACACACAAATATATTAAAGTAACATGATTATATGTACACATGTATACCTGTATAAATTAAAATAAATATATATAGTAATATTTTTAAACACACTATATCAAAATACATTACAGATCTAAAAATTATAATAATTTTATTTTATTATTATATATATATATATGTGTTATTGATTAATTAATCAAACTATCATAAGTAATTAATATAAAATAATAATTTATAAAATATTTCAAATTTTATATTTTTCGAAAAACAAGAATGATATTTTATAGCTTGTGAAATTTTTCTATAATTTTCTGAGTTAAAATAATATTTTTAATGATTAATTGCTTTTTAGCTGAAAAATAAATAATTTTTAAAAGTATAAAACAACGATTAAAAAATATGAATCTTTTTTGAAAGCTTCTATGATGATGATTTAATTTTAGAAAATTTAAAATTGAATTTTTAAAACATAATTTATTTTATATGAATTTATTAGTTCATACAATTATTAAATAATAAAACTAAATTTCTAATAATTTTAAAAATTAATTTTAGATACTAATATTAATAACTAGTGCAAATATACATTTGAAAATTATTAGATCAAATAATTATGCAATAGAGACATACGTACATTAATACAATTCATACAAGACAATTAGTTTACATATTCCAACGCACATAGAGATATGGATAAAATAATATTGGTAATTAAAATCATAATAATTTGACAAAGCATTTCAGATTCTAATAAAAAAATATTTTTAATTTGATAAGCTTATGCACATAACCAATCAATATTCTGACAACATCATTACTTATAGAAATCTCACCTAACTAATAATACAGAAAAATATATAAACATGTATAGGAGCAACACACAATTATATAGAATTAAACAACTTATATAAACTAAAAGCTTACTGAAATTAATGCCCTTAAGTCCATGTTGAATGGTGAATTCTCTTCCTCTCGATTTGATGCATTGTTAGTCCTAAAACCATAGACCTTTACTATCAAATAACTATTGATTTTATTTGATTTGATTTGAGAATTAATAGGGTTAAGAAGGATTTGGTTCGACCATTAGAAGGAAGGAGAAGGGGCCTCCAAAATCTATCATTTAAGTTAGGGTTAGAGAGGCCTTTTATAATGTTTGAGAGAGATAAAAGAGGATCATATCTTTCCTTTTTCTTTCCTAATTTCCTCCATCTATTTTAAACCCTAATTGCCTCCATTTTTGGCCCTCCCTATCATATAGTTACAGCCAAAAATCTCTTCCAAACCTACGGATTAATACCCCCATTTAAGCCCAAACAAATATGGTATTAGATCTAATTTAATTTCTTATCAGTATCTCATATTGATTGACATATTTATAACTATTATAAGTATATATACACAATATTTGTTTCTCAAATCATATTCAAAATTCATAATTAATATTTTATAAATATTAATTAATTTATAAAAATTATAAACTAATTAAATCACTCGGTCTAAAGAGAATCATCATTTCGGTTGTGCGACTCTTGGGTGCAAATTCGATCGGCGATTAACATTCTATTCGAATATTAACTTTTATCATCAGAAATCACTCCAACTTTGTTGAAACCTAAAAGAATATGGAGGAAGGATTTATGAAGAATGATAGCAATAGCAAGACCTTTCGAAAGAGTCAAAGGGATGCTTCTGGAAAATATTGGATGAGCTATGGACTTTCGAAGAGGTCGAAAGGGTACAAGGCTACCCTTTCGCTTTAGTTAACCCCTTTCAAAGAAGTTGGTTCCGCATGCATAATGGGGTTTCGTATGAGTTAAAAGCACCTTTCGAAGGTATCATATAGCAAGCTTCCGCATATGTGCCAAACCTTTCGAAGCAGTTAGTTTCACCATTTTTTGCCTTCCGCAGAAGAACATTTGGCCAAAGCGACCCCTTCGAAAGAATATGTCAGCCTTTCGAATTGGTTGAAACCTTCCACGAGTATGAAGGAGATCTCGCATATGACTAATATTTCTTCCTCAAACACCAAAATATTGAGGTTTCGCATTAATCAACGGGAATGCTTTCGAAAGCTACATTCCACAACTAAGCCTTCTACTATGCTTCAAGTCATTCGAAGCCCCAAAAAAACCTCTTTTGATAGCGTCGAAAGCCAACATCCTTTCCTACTTACACATCACATCAACAATAAGGTGAAGGACGCTTGTATACCTTTCAATGAAGTCGAAAGCACCCAAGTTCCATTCAAAAGAGGAGTTAGAAGGGTGCCCTGAATTCAACGGTGACGAAAGGTCTTTAAGACACCCTTTCGACTACTTAGAAAGGACTGATGCGAAAAGGTCCAACCTACGCCTATAGATAAGACCCTAAGGGTATTGTTTTGGGGATCCGAATTCATTCATTCTATTCTTGTACCTTTCTTAAATTTGTAAACCCTAAATCCTTAAATCAAATTAGGGATTTGCTTCTTTGTAATACTTAAATTTCTTATATTCATGAAAAATTATTAATAAAGCAAGTGCATGATATTTTCAAATACATTGAATCTAATCCAATGCTCGTATATGGATTCAGCTATAGAGTACTCGCATCAATGCTATTTGAAGGGATACCTTTCGAAGGAATAAAACCCTGCCGACACAGTTAAAACCTTTAGATACCATCAAGCCACAACCTTTGATTGGATTAACTAATTCGAAAGGATCCTTGATTATTGCAACTGATTCGAAAGGTGGTTTCGAAAGAGTCTTGGATCACCCCAATTGATTCAAAAGGTGGTTTCGAAGGAGCCTTAGATCACCTTAACTAATTCGAAAGGTGGTTTTGAAGGGGTCACTCACACTCCTATTTTCAGTTTGAGGAGTTGACAAGATTTCTTGTCAACATTTTTGGCGCTAGAAGGAGGGATCAAACCTCCGACTTTGTTGAATTCCCAACCTTACTTTCCTCTATCCCTATTCCATTCCAAGATTAACCTTAGACCCAGTACCATAATGCTTACCAAAGTCAAAAATCCGAGCAAGGATCTTCACAACCATACTTGGCTAGGTCCTCGAATAAAATTGTTGAAAATTTAAGGCTATATGATGAACTGAAGTTAAGATTGGAAGCTTTAAGAGTCATGAAAAAGAAGAGAGATGAATCTTATGATCCAAACAATTGGAGCCTAAACCCATTCCATATTGGCCCTACACCCATCTTTGCTTTAGGAGAAACAAGATGTAAAGGTGATAATTTGTTTGTTCAAATGAAGAAGGCTATCCAGTGCTATGCAAAAGGGACTATCTTTGAAGAAGGAATGATGGCTGATTATTACACCTTTGCTAAAAAATGGTATGCAGCGACAAGTGGATCATTACCTACATACAAGCTTCGAAAGGTTTTAAAAAGGAAATTGGTCATTGAGAATGAAGTTCTCGAATCAAGTAATAATAAATCTAGAAATCAACCTCAAAGGACAAGATTCAAGTCAAGACTCCCTAAAGAGTGTTGACTACATCAAGTGAGAACATCTACATATTAACAAGGGAGGAACTCAACTATTGGCCATCCAAAAATAAAAGGCCCAAATGTGAAAGGAATATGGGAGGATCTTATTGTCATTATCATATGATGAATGGGCACGAAACCAATAAATGCAGAGTTCTCGAAGGAATGATTATCAACCTTTTCAAACAAGGAAAAATCAATAGATTTGTAAAGCAATCCTAGTCGAATTCAATAAAGCACCTCTTTTTTAAGAATAATCTACATGGTCAGAGTAGAATTCTCCTAAAACTTGGAAACTATCTTAAACGGTTATAAGCCTTTGTCCGCGCCAAGTTGGCCAGGTCAAAGCGCCTCCTAGAGGGATGAGTAAACCTTTATCCACGCCATGCTATGGTCAGGTTAAAGTTATACAAGCAATTGATCGCGCCACGCTATGGGCAGATCAAGACGCCCCCCGGAAGGGGGACGGATTATGCCTTTGAACGCACCACTCTATGGCCAGGTCAAGGCACCAACCAGCCTTCAGTCCTGCCTATAAGGCCTGGCTGGAGCACCTCCTGGAGGGAGGATAGAGTAAGCCCTTGATCCTGCCATGCTATGGCCTGGTCAAGAGACCGAACAAGCCTTCAGTCCAGCCTATAAGGCCTGGCTGGTGCACCTTCTGGAGGGAGGTTGGGTAAGTCCTTGGGTCCTGCTTGTGGATAAGCAAACCAAGCGCACCGGACAACGACGGACTAAGACGTCCGAGCACGAGAAGTGGCACACAAAACAGCAATAACAATACAAATCCTAAAGGATGGCACATGTCGAAAGAATCATAAAGCAAAGAGGGGACATAAAGAAAAAGATTCTAAAAATCAATGTTCAAAGAGAGGAACAAATTTCTAGTTTTCTACTACTTCCGGACAATACTTCCCGGACTATTAATTTATGGCCTTTGGCTAATTTCTAAAAGATGATTTCTGGATTTCACTCACTGATACCCGAATCTGGGTTTTGGGTCTCATGTTATTTCAAGTCTTTTGTTATGGAATCTGGTCTTCTACTAACTTTCAGATAATAATTTTTGGATCTCTCTCAATACCCGAATCTGCGTCTTGAGTCTACAACCATTAAATTCTGGACTTCACTTATCGAATCATTATACAAATCTGAGTTTTAGAGCTTCTATTATTATTTCTAAAAGGAGATTTATGAACTTCAATTATTAATGGTTGATCTAAATTTTTGGTCCTCTATTATTTCTGTAAACAAATCTCCGGTCTTCTATTAATACAACCAGAGCTAAAATTCTAAACTTCTCTCATATTTATCAAAACCGGATATAGGGACTTCTATTATTGACCAGACGAGAATTTCCGGTCCAATATTATCTTAACTGTGGATTTCTTTCCACTTATTATTTGAAGATAATAATCTATTAATTTCCATTGCTCCCAAAATTAGAATTCTGGAATTTTATTATCAGAAATTCTAATATTATCTCCTATAATGTTATAAGCAAACCACTGGACATAATTTTGCATAAACTTCAAAGTAATGATAAGGAATGTTGCCTACTTTATACTTTGTAGGAAAACAAGATTGATGAGGAAGACCAGATGATTCAACAAAGACAAAAGTAAATCATAGTCAAAGCTATCAAGAGGCAAATTCAAAAACAACATTACGAGTACAGGAAAGGATAACGTAACATGTGATATTTACATAATTTACATAATTAACAAAATTATTTAAAAGAATGTTATATGACATTAGTGTATACATCAAAGATCCTGAACAACCTTATCTAATTTCTCAGCAATTAAAGGATCAACAATATGGCGTATCGCTCTGCAAAGAATTTCTTTGAGCTTCTTTTCCTTCTTCTTAATTTCGTTAGCATTATTAATAGATTCAATACGGGTCTTTAAAGCGCGATTGAAAGCGTTGTTAGCACCTTTAAGGGTCTTTTTATATCTTTCTAAATCGGTGATACACTTTTGAAGAAGAAAATTTTCATGTTCAAGCCTTTGGATTTTGGCTGCATATTCATTAATGCATTGCGAATACCTCACTTTCTACTGATCGTCAATATATCTAGTCATTTCAAATTTAACCTTTCTACACCATTCACCTACCGCTTTATCGTCTAAACCTAGGGAAGGGTTTGTTGTAGCATGGAATTTTTGAATAGCTAAAGACGAAGACCTTGTTGATTTCACAACAGATGAGGTGATTGGAGAAGTTGGTAAATTGATATTCGGAATGTCGCTTCCCACGATAAATTCCAAGGATTTACACTGAGCTTAACTATCTTTTAATTTTATCTCTAAATCGCTTACCTATTGGAAAAGCTTAGACATTTCATGATCAAAGTCGATTAAAGGGTTTGATTTAATTTGGTGTTTCAATTGGGAAACTGTTTCATCTTTATTCTTGATATCTGCTTCAAGACTAGTGATTTGATTATTAAGGTCTCTAATAATCGCCTTTTGAAATAAAAGTTTCCAATGCCATTCCAACGCTTTAATATTACCTTGAAGTCTGGTGGACAAAGGATCTTTAATTAGGCTTCTCTTCTCAAGATTTGCCACCAACTTTTCTCTAATACTAGTGAAATAAGATAACGGATCTAGTGAGAGTGGTGTGATAGCTAACTGTAACTATTAAAATAAAAAAACAAATTAATACCCAGAGAACAATTTTCTTTTATTACAATAGTAGAGGTTATAACTCAAAAAGAAATAAACAAAGAGTACAATATCAGTGATATAGTCAAATACTTTCTTTGCGCTATCATACTTAAAGTCTATAAACAACATTTTTAACTTTACTCAAAGAGTTAGCCGAAAGAGTGATGGACAATTCAAAAGTGGTATTAAATCTTTCTGGGGTAATAACTAGAGGACATTTGCTATAATCCCATTCTCCGGCTAGAGAACTATCACGACCACAAATCAATTTCGTATTATATGCACGAATTTCCTTAAGGAGCTTCTCCTTTTCTTCGCCTAGAAAATCAAAGCGAAGGTGGGAATGTTGCATATAAAGCTTCTGTAAATCTCTAAGAAAACAATATCTAGCCAATCTTGAGGATTTCAAGAGCGAGGCCTTTTCTAAGTAATCTCTTCTTAATTTGACGTATTTGCCTATGTAATCCCTAGAAACAAGGCTGCTTGAGAGTCATTTACTCTATAATAACGTAATAAAATATGACTAAGTATGAAAGAAAACCAATGCAAAAAATTTATAGATCAATATGATTACATGATTACAAATTTTCATCTGGTTCGTACAAGATTGATTTTTTGAATAACTCAGAAATTAATCTATCCTTATAATATTTGAGTTTTTCTGGAGGAAATACGCGAGGAATTGAGTTGACTCACGATAAATTCCAACAAGCCCCCGGATGAGGATCAGATCCAAATTCGTCTAAGTACCTCCTATGTAGATATCTAAGTAGACCCCCCACTTAAATCAACTAAGTATGAACAGTCTACAGTTGGATGCCTATGATAAGCTTTATATAGGAAGTATACCAGGATATCTCTGTCCTCGATCAACATCCAAAAGAGTGTTATCAATTCTCTATTCTCTTCTAAGAGCTTGTCATAGCGAAGGCACGCCCTTTTTAGTCTAGAGGCCGCTTCCTGATCATTAAAAGATGCTAATACTGCAGCACTTTTATTAAGCTTATAATACTTGTCAGAGAGTGCATTGTGTTCTTTTAATTGTTTATCTAACTCCCTATACAAGCTATTTATTTCTTCCTATTTTCTTTCAAGCTTTATTTTATAAAGATGAATGGATTTCTTCCTTATCTAAAATGGAAAGATATTACCCAATGTTATTTGAAAGTGAAAGCCATTTTGACAAAGAATTCCATACCTAAGAAATAGGGATTGAAGTTTGAAGGGTCTGCTTTTTCCCCTCTTGCTCTCCAACATCAATATTGATGTCTTTTTCATGAAGATCAGAGGGTTTAGGAAATTTAGTTTGACCCACTTCGCGGACACTGGGATCAAGGATGACTTTATCTGAAGCCTTGGAAGTATCTTCGTCACCCCCTTTGTGAGAATCTTCATGATCGCCCCCATTGCTGCCAGAACCCTGACCTCTATCATCATTATCAGGGCTATCATCATCATCATTGTCATCGTCGTTTCCACCTTCTTCAACAATGGCTTCATCATCCTTATCGTCACCCTCCTCGTTTGAATCGGAATCTCCTTCTATAGAAGGGACTTCGAATGATAAGAGCTTTGAGGCATCGATTTCTTCTCTATCATGGACCTTAATCCCTTGCTCCATTTCCTTGATTTTGTCCATGAATCTTTTAACCAATACAAGATCAAGTGAGGGAAAGCTTAAATCTAGGCACTTCTCTATATTATCAGAGTAAGCTAGCATGAGTGCATCTTCATAAGAATTTACGATTATATTGTTCAGAGAAGTGCTCAAAAATTGAGACACCTTTTGGTTAGCCTTGGAAATGGTTTTGATAGCCATGGGTAAAGAATTATTTTTCTTCTCTAATTTCTTTTTGAAAAATGCACATCTCTTCTTGAGAGAAACGTGTTTAGCATTCATCCTGGCCTTTTCATCCTCCGACTCTTCCGGAATCATTTTCAAAGCCAAAACCTCATCGGTTAATATTTGTTTAGCCTTGCTTTCCTCGAAAATTGTAGATTCCGCTTGAACAAGAGAAGTGCTCAATCGTTCTTTTTCCTCACTACTTTATCTTTAGCAGCGATGAGAGAAGTAATCTGGTTACTTAGAGCTGAGACTTCTTCTTTGAGCTTAGATGTCTCAGCGGAAGACTTTGAAATGTTTTCTTAGAGGGAGCACCAACTTTTGGAGATCTAAAAGGAGAAGTAAAACATAAGTCAAGATTTAATAAAAAATGGTAATAAGAAAATCATGTAGTATGGAACATACCATAAGTTGTTGTTCAATGAGGGATCGACAATGACTAGTCGGATCGGGTACAGAGGAAGGCGGTTGAATATAAGTGAATGATGGAGAATTCATAATTGATTGTACAATCTTCTCAAAATCATTAGGACAAACCGGTGATGGGGGTCTAGAGGGGTTCAACTCCTGAGAGGGAGTTGAATTGATTAAATCCTTTTGCATCTGCTCAATGACGCTGGGAGAATCAGACATAATTATGTGAGACATGAAGTCGTCCTTTGAAAGAATTATTCTGGGTTGGTCCACAGTGGCATCGAGAGATGGACCTTCTAGAGCTTTGCCTACATCAACAGGTTCACCCTCTTTTGGAGGAAGAGAAGACTAGGCATTGGCAGTTTTAATTTTCTTGGAAGAAGGACCTGCAGCAGCCACTTCGCTCAATTTTCTATTAGCGATCATCCTCGACCTAGCAATGGCCCAGATCAAAGCTAAATCATTAAATTCAGAAGGTAGAGGGAGTGGATCTCTTGTGGATAGTTCAAACAAAGGAGCAGCTATTAAAATTAAAAAGCATAGGTTAGCAAAGCAATCTAAAGAGTAACACAATGATAAGTCACAATCGGTACACTTAAGTTTACCAAGTTGGTCGGGATAAATCAGAGACAAAGATGAAAAGTTTTTGGGGTCACCCAAGGATAAGAAACATTTGCTTTTGGAAGTATGTTGGACAAGAGGAGGTTGTCTGAGAATCCTTTGGCCTTCTGGAAGGAGAGAATATTTCTAAAGGTTGCTGAGGGTCAGCAATGTAAACCTATTCCCGATACTGTTCGAGGCAGCGGTTAACAGCTACACAATTCTCTTGCCTTCATCGTCAAAACCCTTGGGAGCAAGGCCTAATAAGGAAACGCAATTTAGCAAAAGAAAATAATTTGATGAAAAACAATGGTAATGATCTACTTACAAGGAGAAGAGAAAGCTCCACTAATACTTGGAAAACATTTGACATAAAAGGATTGCGTCTCCCAATCTTTGAACTTGTTTATTCCGTTTGAAACTAACTTCTTGTAAGGGTTAGCCCTGAAAATTTTGCTGTTCAAATTGCTAAGTTTGACCAAACGCACCAAGTAATTAAAAACTTCAGCGCTTAGAGAAGGAATGCCCAACTTTAAGGCCATGAGCTCTAAGGTGACGAGATATGTGTATACATTTGGCGATAATTGAATAGGTGTATGCCAAGGTGACTCAGAAATCTTGACAAGAACCCAGGAAATGGAATGGAACCACCATGCCAATTATGGATGGTGGTATAAGCGTAATATCCCTCAGGAGGATTTTGTATAGTGTCGTTATCGCCGGGAGGAATAGCTTCTACTCCTGTAATTCCGAAGTCATTAAGGATTGCGTCTACTTCGTCTTGAGAAGATATAAGGGAATGTCTTGAAACTACTTCAGTCTTTTTTAGGGAAGATTCTAGTTCCAAAACTATATCCTTTTCTAATTTCTTGGAATCTCTTTTTTAAACCCATGATCCTGCCAGGGTAGATAATTTCATTAAAGTTATAATTCATTTCACTATTAATGCCTTTCGAAGGTGTCAAAAGCCTATTGCAATGGCTCAAATATCTACCAAGCATATGGTTCCATGCCTTCAAAAGGGGGTTGAAATTAATGAGAATTATGAAATTCATTGAGCTTTCGGCAGCATCGAAAGGGAGGATGGAATACAGGCACCTGAACACACCCTTCGACAATGTCGAAAGCACGAAGGAATTTTTTATTAGTAATAAGTGCAACTATCCACACAGTACCAATTTGGATATATACATTGTCGAAACCAATAACAACATTCCCTAATCAAGTCAGATATACCTTTCGACAACGTTGCAACCCACAAATTTTATTCTATTTAAAAATATGAACATTGCCGAAGTGCTATACTCTCATAAAGTCGAAAGACTTGGAGAAAAGTAATTTCAATACAAACGAAAGGGCCTTAAGATATTTCAACAATGTTTACGTTGAGAAAATGATAATTATATTCTATTGACTATTATAGGTTTCGAATAAGTCGAAAGGGAAAGATAGAATTTCGAAAGCACGCAAACAGCTAGGCTTTTCTTAATTTTGGGGGTTTCGGTCAAGTTGAAAGGTTGGATAAGGTTTTCCACTGTAACAAAAAATATATTTTTCTTAATTCAATTCATAGTGAGGGACGTTAAATTTAAACCTAAAAAAAACCTCCGAGACAGATTAAAATTGAGCATAATAGAATTCGATCTTGAATTTGCATTCTATCGCAGTAAAAACCCCAAATTTAGCAAATCCAAGCTCAAACCCTAAATTGATACCATAAATCAATCGAAACCAACTTAGAAAATGAATCCAAAAATCATTTCATACGAACGTTAGGCTTAAATCATTTTTAGAATTTAAGACAGTAACGTAAACTCAACCACTAAGAATTTGAAATTAAATGTGAAAAATCGATCTGTAGTATAAAACGATGGATGTTTACCTTAAATCTGAACTTGCATCTCCTGAAATTAAGAATTTAGTAAGAGGTTGAAATTTCTGATTCATGCTTCAAAGTTTTTAATCGCAAGTAAATGAAAAGGGAGAAAAAGGAAGTGTGATTTATAAGCAAAGCAAATGCAAGGAAAGCCATTCGATCAGATTTAAATGGACGGCCAAGATTCTTTTGGGAATATCAAAAGGTGGGAAAATTTTATGCTGAAATGATGATGGGTGTCGAAGCAGTTGACATGAAAAGTCAAGAGCATCCCTTCGCTAGAGGGACAAGTGTTATCATCAGAAATCACTTCAACTTTGTCAAAACCTAAAAGAACGCAGAGGAAGGATTTATGAAGAATGATAGGAATAGGAAGACCTTTCAAAAAGTCGAAGGGATGCTTCTGCAAAATATTGGATGGGCAATGGACTTTCGAAAAGGTCGAAAGGGAACAAGGCTACCCTTTTGCTTCAGTTAACCCCTTTCGAAACAGTTGGTTCCGCATGCATAAAAGAGTTTCGTATGAGTTAAAAGCACCTTTCGAAGGTGTCAGATAGCAAGCTTCTGCATATGTGCCAAACCTTTCAAAGCAGTTAGTTTCACCATTGTTTTCCTTCCGCAGAAGAACATTTGGCCAAAGCGACCCCTTCAGAAGCATAGGTCAGCCTTTCAAATTGGTTGAAACCTTCCACGAATATGAAGGAGATCTCGCATATGACTAATATTGCTTCCTCAAACACTAGAAGATTAAGGTTTCACATTAATCAACGGGAAT
The DNA here is from genome assembly GCA_030737815.1 of Allium fistulosum. Taxonomy (NCBI): domain Eukaryota; kingdom Viridiplantae; phylum Streptophyta; class Magnoliopsida; order Asparagales; family Amaryllidaceae; genus Allium; species Allium fistulosum. The sequence continues at coordinate 820,467,678 of CM060908.1, read as the reverse complement.
GCTTTCGAAAGCTACCTTCCGCAACTAAGCCTTCCACTATGCTTCAAGTCATTCGAAGCCCCAAAAATTCCCCTTTCGACAGCGCCGAAAGCCAACATCCTTTCCTACTGACACAACATATCAACAACAAGGTAAAGGATGCTTGTATACCTTTCGATGGAGTCAAAAGCATCCAAGTTCCATTCAAAAGCGGAGTTAGAAGGGCGCCCTAAATTCAACAGTGACGAAAGGTCTTCAAGGCACACTTTCGACTAATCCGAAAGGACTGATGCGAAAGGGTCCAACCTACGCCTATAAATAAGACCCTAGGGGTATTGTTTTGGGGGTCCAAATTCATTCATTCTATTCTTGTACCTTTTTTAAATTTGTAAACCCTAAATCCTTTAATCAAATTAGTGATTTACTTCTTTGTAATACTTAAACTTCTTATATTCATGAAAAATTATTACTAAAATAAATGTATGGTATTTTCAAATACATAAAATCCGATTCAATGCTCATATATGGATTCTGCTATAGAGTACTCGCATCAATGCTATTTGAAGGGATACCTTTCGAAAGAATAAAACCCTGCCGACACAGTTAAAACCTTTAGATACCATCAAGCCACAACCTTTGATTACCTTAACTAATTTGAAAGAAGGTTTTGAAAGGATCCTTGATTATTGCAACTGATTCGAAAGGTGGTTTCAAAAGAGTCTTAGATCACCCCAACTGATCCGAAAGGTGGTTTCGAAGGAGCCTTAGATTACCTTAACTAATTCGTAGGGTGGTTTCGAAGGGGTCACTCACACTCATATTTTCACTTTGAGATGTTGACAAGATTTCTTGTTAACATTAACGTTCACATATTACTTAACGGGTGGTGTGAAATTATGGCCAAATTTATCGCTTACTCAGTTTCGGTATAATCCAATTTTAGTTTAATAAGCGCTACCCGGTTGCGACATTTATTTACACCAATTCCCTTCGCAAAACTGTATCACTTTGGACTTATGAAATTTGATAATAGTCAAAATTCCAATATCGTCCACATTTAACTCTATAGTGCAAACACAAAGTCCTTGGTTCAATAATAACAATTATTATTAACCAAAATGCTCTAGCCAAAGACTTTGATTTTGAGTTGACTTGAGTTGACCGTGATACTAACCCCATATAACTAAGGAGACGAGCCCTCTCTTGAATAGTGCTTTATTTCCAATACTTCCACTCAGTCCAGCTATAGTCACTCGATGGAACACCATGCCATGATTTGACTATAATCAAAGTGGAGCTTTCATATTGAAGATCCACAACATTCTCAATTCTAGAGAACTGTGTAAATCAGTCACATTGATATTGACCCCAGTTATATTAACCAACATAAAACTATCAAGTGAGTCATTCTATATTTATCGAATAACCATCAGTTTTTAACCCTTAGGTGCCTCCAGCAGTCATGAGTAATACACTGCCCAACATTTGGAGAGTGTTACGTACTCTAGTATTAAGGGGTACATCGATATCCAATCTCGATGCATCTTGACTAGGAACATTTAAAATGGTATATTTGTTTTCATTGTGATAAATTACTCATGGTTACAACAGTTTGTAACTACGATCACAAAATGTACCATTTATGGATTTTTTTAGTAAATATATTTTTAATTAAATTAATTAATATAACACATTATATCAAGTATATAATAGAGAGAAAACACCTTTTATTTCGAATAAGATTGGTCAACGAGTTAGATATATGTAACAAATTACATAATTGCCCACACGGCATACCCCTAACTCTATCAGTTATACCTAACTGTAATTCATCAGAAATTAGTCTATACACCCAAACTTTCCAAAATTCTTTTCTCTTCATACAAATTAAAATAAAATTTAAAAGAAGAAGACGAAGAAGCAATTATATCAAATCAAATGGGAGATCTATACCAAATAGAGGTGGTTCCGGGCGCTAAAAGAAAGGGAATAGCTTTGATTAAGGCAAGTAGGTATACTGTTGGTTAGATGATTTATATGCAGTTAATTTTAGTATATCCTATCTGATTTAGGTTGTTAAAAATTAAATTGAGAACCCTGTTTGTTTATATCTAAGATTTAACAGTAAATATAAATTGATGTTAACCTATAAATTAAGAAATTGACAAATCTATATATATTCCCCTTTTCTCAAACTAATAAGAATTAATATAACCTGTTGATGATGATGATAACCTGGGTTAAAATGTTTACTGTAAGCTGAAACTGAATATACTGAGAATGAATTTGAATATGAGTTTGGTGCAAATAAAAATTTGGGATTCACAATTCATGGATTTATTGTAATTAGGGTTTTGGTTTAACAATTTACTGAACTTCGAATTATGACGTTACCGAGTACAAATTTTACATTAAGTAAAGCTAGTGCATGAATTAACACCCCGACCGATCAACCACCCTTACTGAAGCCGTCGATCGCTCTAAGAGCAAGCAGTCGACCAGTTAGCGTTTCTAAGTGCAGTTTGAACCTCGACCTAAGGCCTATGTTATAAATAAATAGCTGGAGTATATATATTGTGTGTATGTATGGATGTTAGGGTAAGTTAGGAAGCTATTTCCCTATATGGCGACAATAGGACGTTGCGGGATTAGGTAAATGCTATTTATCCAACAGTGGTTGATATTCGACTGAGGGCGATTCTATCTTAAATTTGCACTCACATGAGGTTCTATGGTGAACGCGCAACATTGACGATGATGCCTAATGGAGTGTGCAGCTCGACACTAACGTGAGTTTCTTGGTATTCACGGTGATGCAATGTGAAGTTGTGTTGTTGACGGATCCTGGCACGGTGCAATAAGAGGTGTTACATTACCATTGAGAGGTGTACATAAATGTAGCGATAATGAGACACTTTGACGGGTCGGCATTGCGGGCTTTCCCTTAATGTGTAACTAGGATACGTTTAATCGTAATTGTGAGAATGTAGTCTCATGGTGGAATCTATAGGGAAACCTATGTTGGATTAGTTACGTGTAGTTGTAATTATGGAAAACATAGTCCCATGGTTGGAAATTGTAGGGAAACCTATGTGGAATAGTTCTAATAGCTATTAGTTGATAATTAATTACCTTGAGGTTCAACTAGTTGTTCGATCGTAAGTGTTAGCATGCACAAGTTGTTAGTATAGGTGTGTATTGAGCTAAACCCCTTAAATTAAGAAACAAGTAATTCACAGACACTTATAGGACATCCTAGGTCACATAGAGTATCGCTAAAGTCAATTGCATGTGATCACCATATATTAATGACGTACTCATTCATCAAATTCTGACCCACCCTTTTTTCTTTCTTTTTCCCCACCACAAAAGGACAGGGAAGCTAGTGATAAGCCTGGGATTAGCACGTGGAGAGGCGAGCTTAGCATTGGATTTGCTTATTATTTTATATTAATCTCCATGTAACTATTATTGTATTCAGTACTTAGTATTTATCAGACTATATATTGTATTTTCATGTACTCTGGATTTAACTACATATTGTTTATGAGACCATTTTTTGAAATATTTTCTGAGATAGTTATTTTCTATATTTATATTTTTTTGCCTTCCATTGTGAGATCTAAAAGTGTAGAATGTGTTAGATCATATCTTTATATTCTTAGTCTTTGCAATGTTTTAAAAACCTGATAGCTCTTATTTCTTAGCACCGACGCAAGTATGAAAGTCACCCTAGGCATTGGATCAGTGTGTCGAGAGGTGGGGGTTATCACAGTTGGTATCAGAGCCTGGGTTTGAAATTCCTTAGAGAGTAGGGGCGTATTGAGAGAACGTACTTGAAAAGTTTTTTGAAGAAAACATTCTCTAAAAAGTTCTCCAAAAAGTTTTTCAAAATGAGTTTCCAAAGTGTGTGTGTATATACATATGTATGTATGTATAAGTAAAGGCTTTTCAAAGTTTTATAAAAGTCTAAGGCAAACGACTCTTTCTCTTATTGTTACCAATATTATATGTGGAAATGTTGATAATAAATTCCTAATATCACAAATAGAAAGGTGAGTGATTCTATTGGCTCTAGCGATGCAACTGAGATTCCGGGTGTGAACCTCCAGATTTGGTTCTGTCGGTATCTACAAGTAAGAGGTCAAGCCGAGCTTAACCCTAATAAAGGACCCAGAGAGCGAGCGCTAGGTGGAGTTCCTACCCACCCACTTGCCGTCGTTTTTACTAAGCTATGTAAGGACTTTGTGAGCCTAGAAGGGAAGCCATATGCAGGGACAGAACCATATGAAGATTCGATGACATAGATTCATACTTGTGAGAGGATTTTTTGATTGATGGGCCTTAGGAATGATGTTCTGATATATCTTACCACTTGGAATTTACAGGAGGAGGCTTCGAATTGGTGGGATGTGGTAGTTTCTTTCGTTGATGAGGGAGAGATTACTTGAGAGGAGTTTAGAAGATGAAATTTCTATCTAGGGTTGAAGAGGGAGTACAATTGGAGAAGTTTATTCGTTTATAGTAAGGAGAAATGACGGTAAAAGAATATGTTAATCAGTTCAATGAGTTAGCTTGGTTAAGGATGGAGCTGATCAATACCCCTCACAAGAAGGCTCTAAAGTTCGCAAAAGGACCGAATTAACCTCTTCATGATTTGGCCCTTAGTCATATTCCAATGGATGCGACTTTCGAGGGATTAGTGGAGATCGCTTTGTTGAATGCTATTTCTAAGGAGGAAGTGAAGGGTGAGTCTAAGAATATAGGAGGGAAGGCACGTCAGTATACCCAACGCAAGGGCAGAATGTGACCTAAGGGAAAGATCAAGAAGCAAGATATGCAGTGCGAGAGGTGCGGCAAGAAGTGGCATTTTGCGAGGGAGTGCAAGACGGACAGTTCGAAGTATTAAGTGTTACAACTGCAATCAATATGGGCATGTGAGGTGGGAGTGTCCAGCACCTCAAAAGACCTCTACTCAGGAGGTTTCAGCTTACTCACTGGAGGTAGTTTCTAGCTCGAGTGCGCCACCTGTTGCGGACAAAGGGAAGAAGGTCGTAATCAAATGTGTGTTAACTTTATCTGATTTACCTGTTCATACTTTATTTTACATAGGGGAATCACACTCTATTATCTCAAGTAGACTTTTGAATGAGTTACTCTTAAACATTATCATAGTTCTGGACCCTGTAGTTATATCAAACCCTGTAGGAGGATTTGCTTATTTGCCTATGATATGCAGGGGTCTGAATTGTTGATTTTGGGGGTCGAGTTCAATTGTGATGCTTTTATCTTAGGAATTTCTAGGTCTGGTTTAATTTTTGGCATGGATTGGATGACGTTGTATGAGGCAGTTCTAGATTGTGATAGGAAGGTTGTTAGGTTGTGTACTTGTAGTGGGTGCAGTTTAGAGGTTTATTGTTACCCTGGAGGTTTAGTTATATTGCGTTACATATATTCATTAGACCTATAACATGACAAATTAGATTTTGTGCCTATAGTTAGCGATTACCCAAATGTATTTTCTGAGGTCATCGGTCTTCCACCCTAGAGAGAGATCGAGTTTTGGATTTATCTTATGGAGAACACCAGACCTGTTGCCTTACCCTTGAGGCAAATGGCTCTAAAGGAGAGACACGAGTTGAATAAGAAAGTAAATGAGCTGTTGGAGAAGGGCTTCATTAGGAGGAGTATTTCAAAATGGGGAGCACCAGCTGTCTTTGCCATTAAGGAAGATGGTTCATTAAGGCGTTGCGTCAATTATCAAGAGCTGAATGAGTTGACAAAGAAGAATCATTACCCATTGCCCCATATAGACGATCTCTTTGATTAGTTGGTTGGAGCGAAGGTGTTTTCACATCTTGATTTGGCTACTGGATTCCACCAGTTGCGTGTAGCTGAGGATAATATTCAAAAGACTGATTTTTGTACACCTGATGGACTTTATGAGTTGTTGGTCATGCCCTTCGGACTGACCAATGCACCTGCCTACTTTGTTGATTCGATGAGCTGAGTTTTTAGAAGGTTGCTTAACAAGTTCATGGTGGTATTTGCGGATGAGATATTAATTTATCAAAATGCAAGGAGGAGCACAAGTTGCATTTAGAAGAAGTGCTCAATACATTCCATGATCATAAGTTGAAGATGAAGTTTTCTAAGTGTCACCTTGGCACGATGATATTTGCTTTTTGGGACATATTTTCTCTGAGAATGCACTGACAGTCAATCTTAGTAAAGTTAGTGCAGTACAAGATTGGTATGTACCGAAAAATGCTTTGGAAGTGAGAAGTTTCCTTAGTTTGGTAGGCTACTAAAGGAATTTCATGAAGAACTTCGCAAAGATCTTTGCCCCTTGACCCACCTAACCAAGAAAAATATTAGTTTTGTCGTGAGACGCGAAGTGTGAGGATGCTTTTATTAAGTTACACCTATCCTAGTGTTACCCGTTGGCACGAAGGCATTCACAATTTATGCCAACGCTTGTGGTACGGAATTGGGCATGGTATTGATATAGGAAGGGAGATTAGTGAGCTATGCTAGTCGACAGTTGAATGTCCATGAGAGAAACTATCCTATGTATGATCTTGAGTTGGTGGTCATTGTCTTTGCGCTTAAGTCATGGAGACACTGTTTATTAGAAGAGCAGTTTGAGCTGTATACAGATCATAAGCCACCGAAGTATTTATTCTCCCAGAAGGATTTGAACTTAAGGCATCATACGTGGATGGAGTTTTTAGCATTCTACGACTTCGATATTCCTATACTTCGGCCAAGAGCACTGTTGTAGCTGATGCCTTGAGTAAGCAGCATGTGTTGTTGAGTCCTTTGTTTTTAGAGTGGAAGCACATAGTGTTCATTTATACATTCGATTTTCGACCATCATTAGATATCACTTCGGGATTGTTAGCAGCTTTGGATGTGCAGCCTACACTTATGGACCATATTGGGTTAAGTCAGAAGCAAGACAAGGAGATCTTGGATATTTTAGAGAGGGTTAGTAGAAGAGAGCAGTCGAATTATTTAAGGCGTTACGCCATTGACTCAAAGGGGTAGTTACGGAGAGATGGTAGAATACGTGTTCCTCTCATTATGAATTGGATTGACATGGTACTAGCAGAGTCCCATTGCTCTAGGATAACCATTCATCCCGATGGAGATAAAATGTACCATGACACGATGAGAGTCTTTTATTAGCCGGGTGTGAAGAAGGTTGCAATTTATGTGGCCCGATGTATGACTTGCCAAAGGGTAAAGGCGGAGCAGAAGAAGGGGAGAGTATTGTTGTAGCCATTGGATATTCCTCAGTGGAAGTGGGAGAGATTTCTATGGACTTCATCGATGGACTACCTAGGAGTAGGAGAGGGGATGAGAGTATTTGGGTCATTGTCGACCGATTGACCAAATGCCCTCATTTCATTTCAGTTAGAAGTATTAGGACTGCTGCGTCTTTGGCGACACTATACATGAGAGAGATAGTTAGATAACATGGAGTTCTTTCTAGCATCATAGCGACAAAGATCCACTTTTTACCAACGAGCTTTGGAGCAGTCTCCAGGAGGCATTAGGCATAGAATTGAGTTTAAGTACCACTTAGCACATGTAGATGAACGAACATACAGAGAGAGTGAACCGAATGTCGGAGGACTTACTTCGGATATGTATCTTATATTTCATAGGCTCTTTCGAGGATCACTTGCCACTAGTGGAGTTTACTTATAATAATAACTATCATGCGAGTATTCAGATGGCACCATTTGAGGCATTGTATAGGGGACCTTGTAGATCACCATCGTGTTGGTGGGACACTACAAATAGGAATATTCTTGGAACGGATATAGTGAAGGAGACAACGGAGAAGGGAGACTTGATCCATAGGAGGTTGATAACCACACAAGATAAGCAGAAGTCCTACAATGACATGAGAAGCATGGAGTTAGAGTTTGTAGTAGGCGACATGGTTTTGTGAAAGTCTCACTGCTCAGGCATGTTACGAGATTTGGTTGTTCGAGAAAGCTAGCACCGAGTATTATAGGGCTTTTTTCGATTGCTGGTAAAGTTCGAAGTTAGCTTATAGGATAAAGCTTCCTGAGAATTTAGCAAGAGTACATGACGTTTTCCATGTGTCACACTTGCGAAAGTGCCTACATGATACAACCGCTGTAGTCAAATCGAGTTAGCCAGAGAAGGTGGGAGTAGAGTGGAAGTCATTTCTTCGCCATGAACCCACTTGTATTCTTGAGCATGGTACAAAGCGATTCCGGAACAAGATTAACAAGCTTGTTAAGGTTTAGTAGGGAGATGACCTAGCGAGAGTACATGGGAGTTTGAGGAGAAGATCTAAGCTACCCACCACTACAACAGTTTATGGGTTTCATAGCGTTTTAAAAACGCTATAACAGGCTACCATAGCGTTTCAGAGAACGCCGTGGAACCACAAGCTATGGTAGGCCGGCAACAATACATAGCAGGAAGGAAAACGCTATAATAACTAATAGCGTTTACAAAAGTGCATAGCGTTTGCACCCTACCATAGCGTTTTTTCTCTGTTATTAAACTTAAACGCTATAGGGAATTTAATCCTTCATTTAACTTCTATAGCGTTTTTGAGCACATTTTATAGCGTTTCATCAAACCATGTTATAGCGTTACAATGTTTTTCGATAGCATTTTTTGTCATTCTTGTATAGCGTTTTTTATTTTCTACTATAGCGTTTTTGATGCATAAATCTTACATCTCATATAGAGTTGCGATAGCGTTTGATGAATCAATAGCGTTTTTCAAACGCTATCCTATATAATATTAATTTTCGGCATTTGTTTTAATTTTCTTTTTTTTATATTATATTATATATATATGCACACAGATAGATATATGTATATACAACATTACATAATAACAACATTACATTACATAATAACAACATTACATTACATTACATAATAACAGTCTTGGTCATAATTAGCAGTTTGCCTCCAACATTACATAATAACAGTCTTGGTCATAATTAGCAGTTTGCCTCCAACATTACATAATAACAACATTATCTAGCATAATGTACTAATACAAGTATGAAGAAAACATAAGCATATTACTTAGCCCAAGCATCCATCTTTCCCATCATTTTTGCAATCACAGGAGATACCTTAAGATTTGCTTGATGTTTCGCCAAACTTGCAGTATTACTCGTACCTGTGCAAATTCAATGAACATATGAGGTAATTTGTAGATAATTTTATACTGTCATTACAAAAGCCAAAGTGAACGGACCATGATAATGAATATTACAGGCTAGCTATACCTAGAACATGGACCACTGTTGAAATTATATGATGGCAAACAAAAATAACTGCTTTTTTTAATATGCTGATTCAATTCATTTGCTTAGTTGCAGTTATCATTGGGCATGCAAGACAATGCAGGAAATCCAAGGTGTAAATTGTAAAGTTGCATGCAGATATCATGGAGTCTGTAAGATGCATGTTGGATAAAATAACATGTCGATTTCTGAATACCCTGGTTATTCCTGCAAATGTACATGATATAATTCTATTAATTACTTCGTATATACATATACATCAATATCTTTTAGATGGTCATACTCGTTTTGTTTTGTTTTAAATTTTGATTCTCTGTTACTTGATTAGCTAAAATTCTATTTGTTACTTGAATGACACGCTTGCTTAGTTTACTTGAATGTGCTTTTCACCAAGCAGTACATGCCACTCTCTGCTTGAACAGGAATCTTGCCTTCTGTTCTCTTCACTTAATGCACTCACTGTCCCAATTTTTAACTGATTTCTTACCCCTTTCCACCTTCCTTTTCATTTTTTTACTAAATTTTATTTTACTTTTTACTTCCTTTCGTACAAAAAAAAATTGTTGTCAAACATCCCACCCAACCCATTAGTGTAATAGTGTAATGTAAGCCCCCCTTTGTATAAACGTACAACCACTATCACTCAAATATGCAACCATAAAAGAATCAGCCAATTAGTGTAATGGCCTAATGGTGTTTATTTGATATTAGATCTCAGTCAGCCAACCATGTTGTAAATAACTATGCAAGCAAATTGAAACTGGAAGAGAATAAAAATATTTCAACATAAATTTAGTTTTAAACTTTTGGATAACAAGATAGAGATAATCATAGAAAGTTTTAAACTTACAGATAGAGAGAATTTGATTTTTTTCACATTACTGCCACCTCACTTCTAGCACAGGTGGATATTGCTGGCTGCTATGCAAGAAATGCTTTTATAGTCATATGTAATGAAATAACTGGTTAGGATCAATGCATCAACCCCATGCTTTTTTTTGAACGGGACATGAACCTAATACTTGCAAAACAATATTTGTTTGTTATCACAAGTCCGAAAAATTAGCAAGACATTTTCTAGATAAAAGAACAGAAAGAATCTTATTTTGGCCTACAAGCATAACAAAGGTCAGTCTGGTAAGTTTAACCAGAAGCACATGGTATGGCATTGAATGTATAATATAAAGCAAGCAAAAGACAGTTATCAGCTCACCAAAACAAGCGATAACGATCCACTTATGTTTCATGGATTTGATTAAAGGCCAAGCATAAGTGCTAAAAGTTTGAAAATGTGGATACCGAATACTAGTGAAATTAAGGAATGAATTTTCTTTAAAAGTAAAGGAGGGGATGTTGTAATACACATGTTATTCTCATGTATATTACATGAATACATAGATCAAATGTCATAATAAAATACATATAAGTTAGCAAAAAAAAAAATATTTGTATGATTAAAGAGAATAATTTGATAGAAAATCGTTCTGCAGAACTATGATATATACCTGAAAAATTAGAAAAAATATGTAGAGTAGATATTCTAATTGACAACATGCAAATCTGAATAGTATAACTGATGAGTATACGTAATAAACCTTGTAGCAATTGACTAAGTTCTTCCACTTAGATTTACACTGCTCTGGAGTTCGGTTGTACCCTATTTGCAGCATCCGCGTAGAAATCTCAGTCCAGAGAGCCTTATTTCTTTTGGTCTCAGTGAACTTGCAGTCGAGTTCAACCCTTATATTCAAAAGAGCATGTGCTTCTTGTTGACTCCATTGAGGAAACCGGTTTTGATTTTGAATGGTTTGTAGCTGACTGCCGACTGTAATTTTATCTACGTCAGAAGAAGAAAAGGTGGGATTTGGTATGAAGTAGCAATTAGGGTTTTCATAAGGAAAGTCCATAGTGTGAACGAGGGAGGGAGAGACGTGGAAGCAAAGTTCAAGTTGATAAAAAGTGGTGGAAAATCAAGCTGTTAAAAGACGAATATTGAACATTTCTTTCTCCAGTTACTTATCTGCTCTTCAAATACACTTGGTTTTTCTTATTATTTTTTTTATCAATTAGCCCACTTTTCCAAATATATACCAAATTTTGATCATTTTCAAAACATATTACAAGGATACATCTGTTGTTGCCACATTAGCGTCGATTCAGCAATTTACTTCTGTCTCCATTTGAAAATGCACCAGAAGATTTTCGTTAAAAAGAAAAAATTACAATGGTGATTTTTCAAACTGTGCCAAGAGAAATTACTTGGATTTTTTTCTTCTTTTGGCTCAATTTTGAAATCGCATAATGAGAATTTCTACAAAAAATTTAGGTGAGAGCAATTTTGAAATTCCGCTATGAGAGTGATGAATCAGCACCAATGAACAAAAACAAAACTGTGTTTGTAATATGTTTTGAAACACGTCTAAATTTGTTATAAGCTTTGAAAAGTGGGCTAAATTGTTTGAAAATCATATATGCTTGTGTGCTTTTAAGTTCATCTTTAACTATTGTATCCCAAATCTTCTATTAGTTATAAACTCGAACTTGGATGAAAGCTGTTGATATTGTTTGACTCCTGATATTTCACATAACACTGTAAAACTATCTTTAATACATAAATGCATACATACGTAGGGTTGTATATATGTGTGTATCTATGTATATGTATGTATGTATATTGAATCATTTTTGCTACCTGCTAAATCAGGTAATATTTGGAAGAAGGCATGTAGGTATCATGTCAGCAGAACCTATAGGAAACTACGGTGTGAAGATAAAATTTGACGACTTGCATAAAACTGGGATTTACACTTGGGATTACTTTTACCATTTGGGATCGAACAAATTTTCTCTGATGCGAAACTATATTAAAACCTTGAGGAAACACGGTCTTGGCCATGACCCGCAAATACGAAAACGAAATGTACACTAATTAGGACACAAAGGGGGTATACCTTTCAAATATAATAAAAATTGGCATTTAACAGATGGCAATAAAGATAAGGCGGTATCTATCTAATCAGATTTCACTTGGGGCACACCAATAATGAAATTCATGATTAAGTTAAGAAGGATTAAGTAAAATTTGAAAAATTGGAACAAACAAGACCTAAGGATTATGAAAATTTAACAAATTTGGAACCAAAATTCATTCAAAGGATGCAGGAAGTAGACAATGATCCATAGAATGTACTATTATATAATGATATGATTAATGCAGGTTGCAAATTAAGAAACAAAATGCATGAACAATACATTGGAAAAAAAACAAAAATCCAAAATTGTATGACTGCAGGAGGGGAACTATAACACTAAGTTCTTCTACGCTAAAATGAATATGAATAAATATAGGAATAGCATAAAAGCTTGTACAACAGCCAGGGAGAGTTACTCTATGATCCTGACCACGTCCAAGAACAAGCTGTTCAATACTTCACTCTGTTGTTCACTATAAACCTGGATCCTCCTACATATTATAATCTTATCTAATACAGGAAAATGGTCAACGAACTATGCAAAGACTACCTATTACAGCAACCAACAGAAAAAGAAGTTCATGATGTTGTTTTTTCCATAAAGGATGAAAAATCCCCAGGGCCTGATGATTTTTCATCAAAATTCTACAAATTGCACTGGCCTCTCATAAAAGATGAGTTACTTAATACTATTAAATATGTATATAAAACTATTGATATACCAATAGGCTTGAATCACACCTTTATAACACTTGTTCCTAAAATAGTCCCCTACCATAATTTATTATGGAAGAAAGAAAAGTAACAAGTTACAAGAAGACAACTGGTATCATTAAATCAAATAAAGTAGGAATCGTAAGATAAATTAAAACAACCAATTGTCAAATGCAATAGCAATAGGATCTTCAACAAGGTGGAAGAGGGAAACTTTGATTTTCGTTACAATTTCATGAAACAGCTCAAATTCAGACTTTATCCTATGCTCAAAAAGTCTAGAGCTGTGCTCCTTCTAAATGATAAAAAAAAAGATTTCAAAATAAGAATAAGAAGATTGTTCTTCTAAGATTTTCATCTCGTCTTTCTGAAAATCCACATCCATTCTTCACTTGCATTCCTTCTATTAGCATCATACCCATCAAAGCTAAGAACTTTAAACCATAACCGACTAACGAGGTCACATTCCATAAGAATGTACACAACGGTCTCAACATATATGTTTAGTGATTTCAAACCGCATGATTAAATGCTTTTACACCATTCCTGAGCATATATGTTTCACTTCAAACGGCTTGAGAAATGACAAGGAACGTTGATGGAATCATAAACTACATTATGATAGACGAGTCTTCTTTCACCTTGGAATTCCATAATGACGGTGGAGATAATTGCATAATCAACACGATTGACTTTATCACTCAACTACAGAAATTGCACTGTCTGCTCTATCACTCAACTACAGAAGTAAATACGAAAACCCAACCAAGATTACCATGCTGTACCAATTACTAGAAGAAAAGGTGGTAGCCTCTCTCATGCTTCAAAGCGATGAAGTAACCCACAACTACCGGAAGTGGTTAAGCATATAGAAGAGACCATCTAATTTGAAAATCATGAAGACAAAATAATCATTAAGAGTGGGCCTTAGATACAGATCTCTACCAATAGCTTTATCTTTCAAGTCTAAGAGCATGAGTATTAACTTTATATTGTAAAACATATATTTATAATATATGTCGATTTAATACGTATATATCATTCTTAACTTAAAGTCTTAAATGCATGGATATATCATTCTTAACCTATATGCATGGATGTATATTATTTTTCTCATTTACGATTATACCATACAAATGCATATACTTCATCGTCCTTCCATAATTAACACAGTATAACTTTTAAATTATTCTACATAATTTTTTTTGTTATGTTTTTAACTTCACAACAATTCCTCCACCCCTATTTCCATTGTTCTATGTGTCCAATTTAATCTCAACCGTCCATCATATTATATAATTTACTATAGAAACTCACCAACAGTTAATGGTTGAGATAAGCTTGACACACGCAGACAGATAAAATGAGGAAGGAGGAATTAAAAATATTTTAACATGTATATGGGTTCACTTCATTTGTTACCGTAAGCATACATGTTTTATTCAATACCATCTGTTATTTGAAATGTTGACTCAAGACCTTAAAAAGAGAAAAGACAAATAAAAGCAAATAGCAAATATTGTTATTTTCTTTTATTCGCCTTTTCTCTTTATAGCCCTTGAACCAATATTCCAAATCGTAATATAACTGATGATATGAAATTAAATATATGCAATTACCGAAGGAGCTGCATATAGATTAGATTTTAAAAATTATTGGTCGCAGTAGTTAGATTATGTGTTGAAATTTCTTGTTATGGCCGTGAATGATGGAATTTATCAACCAAAAACTATTTTAGTAGACAATATTAATCACTAATTTTTGTTTTGAGAAATTGTGGTGGATAGCAAACAATTTGTGGGAGTAAATAATGAATGATGAAGATTGAATGAAAACAAGGGGTACATGATTTTTAGAACAGAGAAATTGACAAAGGAATTAAGCTGGGACAATATTTCCCTGTAAATACTAAGTAAAACTAAAACATCACGCAAATGTAAGGATTCTTCCTTAAAATTGTATGATTTTTATCATTTAAGCCATGTATCTCTAAGAATCTTTACTGAAGTACTAATAAAGAAAACAGTTCAAGTAAAAATATAACAACCATTAGAAGTTGACAAATTTGAAAACAGAACGTGGAACTAAATATTACCAAATTTAAAAATAAATGCGCAAGAATGTAAGCTCTTATAACTGCAACTATCCTTTAGCTACTGCAACAATACACGCCTATGCAACTTCAAATTCATAAAAGTTGGATTGAATTCGTATGATTGTAGAAATCTAAATCACATCACCAATGTGAAATTCAGGATTAAATGAATAGTAATTATTCTTTTTGAAGAAATTTATCGTTCATGTGAAATTAAGTAATTCGATTAAGTGATTTCTGGCGAGCAATAGAAATACCTAAAATCATCAATCAAAATAGAAATACCTAGATTCTCGGAGATCTGATAGCTGCGAGAAGGAAGCAACGAGTTGTGAGAAGGAAGCGACGAGTTGCAATCAATGACCGGAAGCGACGAGTTGCAAGCTGAGAGCTGCGAAACTAGGGTTTGGTCAAGTTCTGGCATGAAATTAGATTTGCGATGGGTAGGGAAATTTGTGAAAACATTAGCGAGGAAATTTGTGAGTTGGGAGAGGAAGAAATGAATGTTGGTGGGAAGTGAAATTTTAGGAGGCAAAACCTAAAAGAACCCTACCCGCCTTAAATTCAGCATACAGCGTTTAATTAAATTTAGCAGGAGTTTGTATAGCGTTTAATTTATGAATTTTTGTATTTCAAACGGGCTTATTAGCACCAAAGGCCAAAACGCTATAAATGGATGCTATGAAAACCCCAGTTTGTTGTAGTGCACTGACAACTCTTTTTTGATACATTTCCATTTTTGTCTAATAACTATAGACTACTTATGTGTTAGGTTCTAGTTTAGTATATTCCAATAGGGACCATTGGATGTTAGGAATGGTTGTGAACGTGTCTATATAACATGTTTTGGATGATGGATGCTAATGGATGTATTTATTTGTTCTTTGCACACATGGGCAAATATATACATGAGTTAGCATACAAACACACACTACTACTTGTTTTATTTCATTGAGTTATGTGCATATGGTTATTGCATATGGACTGAATGGCTGCACATACATGTAGAATTGCCAGTACATATTTACATAGGATGTTGCATGCAATTGGATATATGGCATAAGCACTTGCATTTCAAGAGGTTGAATAGATTAGGAGATTGCTTACTTTTTTCATTAGTATAGGTTCGTATGCATTACCGAGGATAATGATTGCCAATGGATGATGGATGGGTAGATGGTTATAGTTATAGACTGTTGTATGCATAAGTTACATTTTTTCCATCCTTCGGATTTCGAGGATGAAATCCTTTTAAAGGGGAGACAACGTAACACCTCGAAAATTTAATCATAAATTTAATAAAAGAATTAAATTAAAATATGATAAGGGCAAAACTATAATTTTCACAAACGTCCAAATCTAGCTATGAAACTTGCACGGTTGCATTCGTAGAGATTTTCTAGACATTTTTCATATATAAAGTTTTAAAATCCGAGTTAATATGAAGAAGTTATTAAAGTTGGCCAAATATTAAATATTAAATAAAATATTAAATAATGGTCGACACCCTTGGGTAGGCCGGTCGACATGAAGCGGTCGATTGCCCAAGACCCAAGCTATCGACCGGTTGTTGTCTTGCGGTTAGGATTTGGGTTGGCCGAATGGCTCGATTTGAACTTATCTTTTTCTAGACGGTGAGATTAGGTCATATCTTTTATGAAAAGAGCAGATGGAACTATATCTTTTTGTGAACGGTCAGGATAGAGAGTTATATTTATAAATACATGGTAATACCTAACCCTAATGTATCATAAATTAGTCTGTATGCCCAAACTCTACCAAATGCTTTTCTCTCCAAACAAAATTCCTTCAAACATATTAAAATAAAATTGAAAAGAAGAAGAAGAAGCAATTATATCTAATCAAAGGTCTGTACCAAACGGAGGTGGTTCCACGTGCTAAAAGAAAGGTAATAGCTTGGATTTAAGGTGAGTGGGTATATTGTTAGTTAGATGATTTATATGCAGTTAATTTTAGCATACCCTATCAGATTTAAGTTGTTAAAAATTAAATTTAGAACCCTGTTTGCTTAGGTCTAAGATTTAACAGTAAATATAAATTGATGTTAACCTGTAAATTAAGAAATTTACATACATACATACCTACGTACATACATACATACATACATACATACATTTTTTCAAACTAATAAGAATTGATATAACCAGTCGATGATGATGCTATACTAGGTTAAACCATTTACTATAAACCAAAATTGAATATATGGATAATGAATTTGAATATGAGTTTGGGGCAAATAAAAATTTGGGATCCACAAATTATGGATTTGCTGTAATTGGGGTTTCGGTATAACAAATTACTGAAATTCGAATTATGACGTTACTTAATAAAAATTTGATGGTAATTAAAGTTAATGCATGAATTAACACCCCGGTCGGTTGACCGCTCACTAGAGCGGTCGATCACTCTAGGAGCAAGTGGTCGATCGGTTAGCGTTTCTGAGTGCAGTTCAAACCTTAACCTAAGGCCAAAGTTATAAATGAAATAGTAGGAGTATATATATATATTGTGTGTGTGTGTGTATGGATGTTAGGATAAGTAAGGAAGCTATTACCCAATGTGGCGACATATGATATTGCGGGACTGCGTAAATGCTATTTATCCACCAGGGGTCAATATTCGACTAGGGGCGATTCTATCGCAAATTTGCACTCACAAGTGGTTCTACGATGGCTGCACCACACTGATGATGATGTCTGATAGAGTGTGTGGCCCGACACTAACATGAGTTCCTTGGTATTCATGGTGATGCGATGTGATGTTGTGTTGTTGACTGATCCCGACGCAGTGCAATAAGAGCCGTTATGTTGCCATTTAGAGGTGGACACGGATGTAGAAATGATAAGACACTTCGATGAGTCGTCATTGTGGGCTCCCTCTTAATGTGTAACTAGGATGCATGTAGTCGTAGTGTTAGGAATGTAGTCTGATTGTGGAAATTGTAGGGAAAACTATGTTGGATTAGTTATGTGTAGTTGTAGTTGTGGGAAACGTAGTCCTATAGTTGGAAATTGTGGGGAAGCCTATGTGAAATAGTTTTAATATCTATTAACCAACCATTAGTTGTCTTGAGGTTCAATTAGTTGTTCAACCCTAAATATTAGCCTGCATAAGTCGCTAGTGTAGGTTGTATAGAGCTAAACCCCTTAAATTAAGAAATAATTAATTCTCGGACACCTGTGGGACATCCTAGGTCACATAGAGTATCACTAAAGTCAATTCACTAATGTCAATTGCATGTGATCACCATATATTAATGATGTACTCTTTTACCAGATTTTTGTCTGACCCGCCCCTTTTCCTTTCTTTTTCCCCACCATAGGAGAACAAGGCAGCATGTGATTGGACCGAGATTAGTATATGGAGAGGTGAACTCATCATTGAAGATGCTTATCATTTTATATTACTCTCCATGTAACCGTCATTGTACTCAGTACTTATTATTTATCAGACTATATATTGTATTTCTGTGTACTTTGGATTGACTATGTATGGTTTGTGAGATTGTGTTTTGAGATATTTTCAGAGATAGTTATTTTCTATATTTATATTTTGTTGCCTTCCACTATGAAATTTGAAAGTTTAGAATGTCTTAGATCATATCTGTATATTCTTATTCTCTATAATGTTTCAAAAACCCGATAGCTCATACTTTTTGGCACCGACGCAAGTCTAAAAGTCTCCATAGGTTTTGGACATGTGTGTCAGGACGTGCAGGTTTTCATAAAGAAGAGCATGAGCGCAACATATAGAAGAATCCCGTAGGTTGGATGGCACTTGATTCCTATGTTGGGCCTATCCTGCCTTAGGATTGTGGATTTCGATAGATTGCCGATTGAAGATGTACATTTCTTCTAGACAGAAGGGAGATAAGAACCTATATGTTGCAAGCATCCAGAAGTGAGATGAGGAAAAAGATTGAGCAAGTTTCTGCAATAAGGTGTACATTAATTACCATAAGATAATAAACCGAATTTTTATGAAAAAAGTAGAAAAGAAGAAAGTCCAAAAGATATGACAATTAAAGTCCATTTTTGAGTCTGATCCCATGTGAAAGAATTTGAAAAAATGATTTTTTAAGTTTCTTGAAACATTTTGAATGGTTTTTTAAAGGATTTATTTTAATAGAAGGATCTTGTATTTGGAAAGTTGTTTTTAAAAATCAAGGAAATTTGAAAATTTAATTTTAGGACCATTTAGAGATTCTTGGTAAAGTTTCAAATTTGGTTGGATCAAATATTTTCGATTTAAAGGTTTTTGGTAAGGGGATTTTCGTTTTGAAATAAATGGAAAATAGAGCGTAGTTTGGCTCGATGATTTTTCCTATTTTTGTAAATTCGTAATTTTTTCTTAAATTTTTTCTAAAGATTGGATAAATAGAAAATGGTACTTGATTATAATGGGGTAAAGAAAATAGAAGGGTAAGAATGTTTGATAATGAAGATAGAAGGAATAGTCCCATATAAGGAAAATACAGAGAAAGATAGCTGAATTAGGTTTATATATATATATATATCCTTTCATGTTATTGAAGAAAAATCCAATAACTAAAGTAGTAGGCAAATACACTGTAATGAGTCAATAATGAAAACAATAAACAAGGAAAAGACCTATGTAAGGAGAAGCCACTTGAAGGCAATTTAGTTAGGAGAAATTTTAATAGCAGCAATATTGGGAAATTTGAATAGAAATAGTGTTAGGAATTTATATAAAAATAGGGTTAATAATCTAGTTAGAAATAATATAGGAGTATAACAATAGGAATATGATAGGGAAAATGGATAGTTTCCATAAATATATGTAGTAATTGCGCATATTTATTAGAAGTCCCCCTCGTAGGCTATTGGAATATCTGCTAAGGTTGGAAGTGAAAATAATATGAGTTATAGGAAAATAATAGGATGGAACTTTTCTTGTATGCTCCAGTTTTCATTGTTTAAATTTATAGAAGGTGCTTTTGAAAAATGGTTTGGTATAACAAGTGAGGTTTTTGAATGTAAACATAATAAATGTCTGGAGTTAAAAAATCCAACTTTTAAAAAAGTAAATCTCTATTGTTGAAAGACCTTGAGAGCAGAAAATTGGTTATAATGGGAAATTTTTCATGGCTCCTTTTTTGGAAACCATGCAATTTTTGAATTTGATAAAAAGGTTTCTAACTTTATATTTTCAAAGGTAAAGGTTTTGGATTCGGTACATCATGATTGTGAAATTTTAATTTTATAAAGAGTGGTGAAACTCAAACCAATTTTGATATGGAGTAGATAGGGATGACTGCGTAGGTAAGATGGGGTAACCGTCTAGCTATGAATAAAATAACCATGGATGTTTGTAGGGTGGTAATAAGGAGTCCCCATCGAATATAAGGAATATTGGTATGAACCTAGGAATATTTTATTAGAGATGTGTGGAAGTCATAAGAAGAACCCTTAAATGAATGGGGAACGATATCAAAGTACAATTTTGCGAGTCCTACGGTATACTCTCAAGAAAGATCAAGGATAAGGAAAGTAAATACCAAATTTAAGGATACTATCAAGAGATTTTGATTGACATATGATAGTAGTATGATCGAAGAAGAGAGTAATGAGATGGAAAAAGCACATAGAGGATGTTGGTTGATTCAACATTAAAAAAAGGCAAGATAGATTGTAGGAAAGTTATTCCACCAAGACAATTATTCAATTAGTTATTCTAAATGTGCATAGTTCATATTTCCTTCCCACTGTAGTGTGAAAATGCTCAATTTATCTCATAATCGAGAGTGATGATTGAAGTAATGGACGGACTTTATTTATTGAAATCCAAGAAGGTGAGTCAAGACATGTGGGTTATAGTATAATGACATACTAGAAATACCCATCTTAATTGAATAAGAAGTAATAGGGCCACAACATCATTAACACCGGTTGATGATGAAGGGCAGCTTCCAGCAATTATTTCTTTTAAGTTTTATGGTTTGTAATCGCTAGTTGTCTTCCTTCGGATATTGAAAATGCATACGATATGATATGACATATGTTCCTATTTATTTACTGTGATGATTTCATCCCAAAACTTTAGAATTTTGGGAAAGGTAAATTTTAGCAAGAAGAGGATATAGAAAGGTTATTGTGAAATCACAGACCACTATCCATATGCCTTAAAAGCTAAAATATATAAATATGTTTGTGTGTTGTTTTTTGTTTTACAGTAAAAAGAATTTTCAAGGGAATATAAGATTATTTGAACAATGCTACAGTCAATTATATGCATTAACTCATTGGCTGAGTCCTGCTTACGTCAAGAGGTGGCTTAATTGTTTTAAGGATGGAGAGGCAAATGTTTTGAATTTTTTTGCTCAAATGCTTTTGAAAGGTTGTTTTCAAATGATTTTGCAATTTTTTTGTACAAGGGATTTTAGAAAGAATGGTATTCAAATGCTTTTGGGAATTTGATTTTTCAAACTATAGTTCAAGTTTGTTTGGAAATGGGAAAAAGTTTTTATTGAAATGAGAAAATTTCTGATTTAAATGCCACATGCTTAGCATAGGGAGCATCTATGTGTTAGTGAATATGAGTTTTACTGTATGATAAGGGTGGCAGTATACTAAACATAGGAAACATAGCAAATAACAAGGCAAAAGGCTGTTTTAGCTTTGGAAACACAAGTTGATAGTGAACAAAACTTGTGTTTAGAATAATTCCACTTTAACATCCAAAATAAACATTCTTAAGTAAATTGTACTTCAAAAGTTTTGGGGGGCAAAAGGACAAGTTCTAAGGTACAATGGAATAGGTATCCAAAAGAAGGGTGCAAACGTAAATTCTCCATTTGAGTCCCTTTTCCACATAGCAGTATAGATCTGGGAAAACTAGATTTTCAAAATTTTTGGGCATTACAGATTGTTTGTTAGGTATTGGATGGTAAGGATGGATGCAAAATTGGTTGAACTATACTCCTACTCATAGGAGTGTGGGAATTATTATGTGAAAAAGGACTTTTGATTTTTGAAAATTTGCATACATATAGAACTTCCAGTATATATAGGTTGTTTGCATCATATTTTCAATTTTTTTAAAAGATTGTATTCATATAAGAGGCGTCGATTTAGAATTATTCAGCATGCATATCATATATATTGTGATACAAAGTGCACTTAAACACGTTTGACTGCAAAATTGGTTGTACACTAGTTTGATTGGATAGTTTAGAATGATTGTGCATTATGTTACATGATTTAAACCTTAAGGAATTTCGGGGACAAAATTCTTTTAAGGGGGAAAATGCAACACCCTTAGAATAAATGTTAATTAATAAATAATTATTAAGACTCAAAAATGAAACTTAAGCAAACGTTGGAATTTGACCATAAAACTTGAAGCATTACGTTCGTGGCAATTTTCTGAGCAACTTTCATATTTGGAGTTTTGCGATCGGAGTTTGAATAAAGAAGTTATTAGCGATTCAAGTTTTCGAAACGAAAATAATTAAAAACGGAAAATATAAATAAATAATAATAAATGTGCGACCCCACCGATCGACCTACTCTTTTGGCCAGTCGACCGCTAGTGGTCGACTGGTAGTCAAGGTAGCGGCTTGGGTTAAACCTTGGTCGAATAACCCATATTTAGTTATTTAAATTTAATGGATACAATTAATTCCAGCATCTAAAAATACTGGCTTACCCCTTCACTTTTTTCTCTTATTTTCTGATCAAAGCTGTGGAGTTCTATCATTTTCCCTTCTCCCCTATTTTTATTAATTATAAAATATTGTGTTATATGTATATATAATCGGAGAAGGGTAGAAAATAAAAGTGAAGAAGAGAAGGAATGAATCAATGCTGTTGAAAAATATAAATTTCATAGGTATAAATTATATGGACAGTTTGGCTAAAGTCCCTATTAAGTTTTAAAATACACTAAACATCCTTGCCAAAAAAGTATGTAAATTTGATCCCTAGAATTAAGTTGCAGAATAATTGCATACATTTATGCAATTATTCAATGAATAATTGAAGACATTTATGCAATTATATCCAAAAATTGAAAACATTTCCGCAATTATTCATCAAACAAATTGCGGAAATTTCCGCAATTATTTACTGAATAATTGCAGACATTTATGCAATTTTTGGATATAATTGCATAAATGTCTGCAATTATTTGGTAACTTAATTCTAGGGACCTAATTTACAATCTTTTTTTGGGGAGGAGTTTTCATGTATTAAGTTTGATTTTAAGGACCTGAGCCTAATATTCACTAAATTATATTACCTATAACCCTAAATCTCCTCTCGGATATATAATTCTGATTGTATGTATACATCTTGTTATATATATTCTTGAGATTAGAAAGGAAAAAAGAGTCAATTAAAGGAATGAATTCGGATTTGGGAGGTTCGTAAAGATTAAAATGTGAGTGGGAAATTATATGATTTATTTATAACATAGAATTTATGTCATTGAATTTTGTTTAATTATCATGCCTATGTAAGATCTGATAAGTTGCAGGCTTAAAATGAATGTATATGAACATTGCGCACATATTTTGCAAGATAGGTAATTGGAATAGGAATGATATTTACACCCTAATTTGAAAGTTTGGAAATCAATCCCTAAATCTGTTAAAGTGGAATGTTGGTAAGGTTGTAAGATTTATCTCAGATTTAGGATAATTGGGTGTAATTTGTTAAGACTAATTTTGGTTGTCTTAATTTGACTTGAAATGTGAATTTTTATGCTTTAATTTATTGGGAGCATTGTGGGTATAATTTAATTGTATCTATTTCCGTGTAATTTCTATAAATGATCTAATTCCATAAATGTATAAAAAGTGCATCATTTGAAATAATAAGGAATATACCACAAATGAAAGAAACCTGTAAAGTATGGATGTTCTTCCTCGTAGTTTGCACTACCTTTTTCAATAAAAGAAAAGAAATAGTTCTTTGTAATTTCAAACAAAGAAAATGTTTCACTTTTGGTTAATTTATGGAAATTTATAACGTTTATGATTTTTGGAAGGATAGCTCTGATAAATAGAAACATGGAAAGGAATGTTCTGGTTTAAAAATTAATAGTTAAAAAATGGAATAAATATATCTGTGTGTGTGTGTGTGTTTACACACACACGTATAGGCCACCCATTGACATATATATATATATATAGCATAATATACGTCGATATTCGCATTAGTTGTAATTAGGACATCTAGTTATAAATAGCATAGTTAATTATAGGATTAGGAGGTATAGATGGAAAAGAGATAGTAACTCCAAAATTAATAGTGCAATAAATGAGTAGTTATTAGGGAGCTATAAGTATTAAATGGGGGCATAGATGTGTTTGATGGGACTGGTTAAAGAATTTAATATGGCATTTGCAAGGAAATGAAATAGTCACAATAGGTTGAATTAGAACGAATAAATTAATGTTATTAGAGATTGACCAATTAGAATAATAATGATCAGTTATTATAGACAATTGACATTTATGGAATATAGTAAATAAGCGTACAAGACAGGAATTAAATGCTGGAAGGGAGTATAATTTTCATAGTGGAAAATTATACAGCCTTAGTTATATGTTTAGAACGAGCATGAACTAGTGGGCCTACCACAACATTTAGGTTTAGGATGATTGGTCTGGTTTAGTGGGTTGGGATGCGAGGTCTCAAAGTTACGCAAAAGAATTCTGCCATGGACCTAGAGGCTACCGGCAGTTGTGTGAACCTACCTACCGATGTGGGATATCTCCAACCAAAAGACCTGTGGAAAGGGATATGCGGTTACGTATAGGTTGGGGAAAATATATGAAGGGTTCGCTTCATATTTGAAGTGTTAAATGGCCCAGTACTTTTTTAGGGAAATGCGATCTACTTCATTTCGTAAAAGAGGTATTAGGTAACTGAAATTGGATTTTCCTTGACTTACATTTGATTAGTCTAAATTGGATTTTGGCTATGAGAGGTTGGCGGGCTACGTCGGTATTGTTGTTGTACCGATATTTAATATTAAGGCTAGTATATAGGCTATGACCCCCGACGGTCCCAAGCGGTCGTTAGCAAAGACTTGGGTTATGCCATGATGGATTTCACTTCCTACTAGTATAGAATCTGTATGGGACACACATAGACCTCAAAGTTTAATTAATTAGTTGTTTGTTTGTCAGAGGTGGGCTAGTTAACCCTTAGACGAGTCTTTGAGAAGCGTTAGTAGTACGACAGTTAAATCATAAAGCCGTATCAAGGAGTCAACGGTCTCTGTAGCTAGAGTCGATTGACTAGCGATTACGTTACGGAGGGCCCGCTTCGAGGTTGGGTATTAAATGGCCATTGCATCTTCCTCCTCCCTATTTAAGAAGTATTATGTGGCCGGGGTTTTCTTTTGGGTAGTATATCATTATATATATATGTATATATGTGTATGTATATAGGCACACACACACACACATATATAGTTATACCTCTGAGATGGTTGGACATATCATACACGCATATAGGATTGAAAGGATTAGCCGTAAATAATAGACATAACGCTTAAATGGAAATCAATCAGCATAAATTAGTGTTATGGGTAAAGTGTGTAATTTTCCAATTATCAGAACATTGTTCTGACCCCCTCTTAATTATGACCCACATGATAGATTTTGAGGGACGGACTACTGGAGCATGATGGGAATGGTGGATGGAGAAATCTTCTTATTCTTGATCGACACTGACGAGGCAATTAGATATCTAAGGAACACTATTGATTCCAAGGTAGTTGCCCCAGTCAGTATTTATGTTCTATTATATTTTTCTATTCCACTATGAGTTTATATTGATCGCTCTCTAATATGCTTATGTTTATTACAAGTTTGGAAAACAAAGGATCTGTGCCCTAATGGACTTGGGTTTCTATTTAGTCGAAATTTTGGCCCATTAAGGTGCAGTTGTTACACAACATCTCTAGAACTCATTGCATCAAAATAAGTTTTAGGGTCACTATCAATATTCATTATGTATCTAGTTATATTAAGGATCTAATCCTTACTTCCCTCACTAGATATGTAATAAAGTCAGGACCATAATCCTTTTCTATTCTTGATCTTTTGCTTTTTCTATATTCAATATTTTCTTCTGATACTGATATTTCATCGTTGTATTAAGTAGGGATATAATTTTATCATTATTATCATTAGTTTCTATATGTTTTAGACTAGATGATATCGATGAATCCTTAACAATTTGATTTTCAGATGTATACTTGGTTTCAAAAAATTCTACATATACATATTCTATTATTCAAAAGTGTTAAGTAGTATGAATTAATAGGTTCTACTACAAGGTTAATTGCCAATAAAAGAACACTTAAATGCTCTATTTCCTAATTTTGATCTTTTAGGATCCGATGTTGTAAGATAAGCCAATCAACTCCAAAGTTTGAATCTTGATAAATTTGGTTTTCTTTTAAACCATAATTCAAAAGGGGATATATCCTTACTTTTCAAAAAATTACATTCGAAATGTAACATGTAGATAAAATACCATCACCCCATAAATATTTGGTAAGTTAGAACTAATTAGCAAAACATTTATTATTTCTATTAATTTCCTATTTTACCTTTCAGCGACTCCATTTTAAAAATTTACAATATTATTTTCCTTAGAATGGAACTTAGTTTGCGGACTATCACTTAGTTCCCGTTATGAGATTCCACTTCTATTCGAAGAAGACATTGTAAAGTCTCAAAAGAATAATCATTTTCTGCATGCTTCTTTTTTTTCTTATAGTCATTCAAAGAACGAGGGACTCTAGAAGTTACTACTCCAACTATAAATGTTTCAGGGAGATTATCTTTAATTTGATTTATTATATATAATATACACTAAATGTTCTAGTATTGTTATCAATCATTCTGAAATACATAACTGCATATTAGGAGCTTCTTGTTGCTTGCATTCGATATATGATATTTACTTTTTAGTGTAGTCCAGAGTGCTTTTTCTTTTTCCAGGTTTCGATGTGCATTAAAGATAGAAGTTGAAAGTACATTTCGGATTTGTCCTCTGTAGACAAATCGTCCTCTTTGGCTTTGCATGTTTCATTTGGGCACCTTATTATATATAGGAGTTTCATCGAGGATTACCTCTAAGCCATCTTCTAGAATATATAATAGTTTGTTGGCATTTTGATAGGACTTCATTGTCTCTTGCCATTAGGTGTAGTTATCTCCGTCAAGCCTCTCCAAAAGTGTCAGATGCTTATTCATGACTTTCAGGGTGTTGACATTGCTCGAACCTTTCATAGTTGAGATTATTATTTGAAAATTGTTTAGAAATCTTGTTGGTTCGGTGGTTCAAATATGATAATGAAGTGGAGACTGTATTTCGGACTTTAAGGATTATATGATAGATTCTTTTGGACAATAACTCAACCTACCTGGTGCAAATGAATTATCAATTATTGACTTTCAGGATTCAAGGAAGTATTTTAAGAATGAAATCAGATTCAAAGTTTATACTATTTAAATTTGACCAAGGATACTCAAAAAATTTGGAGGTGGATGACGTAATTAATGGAGAATCAAAAATGAAGAAGAAGTAGAAAAAATAATGTTGGAAAGTGAAACCAGCCTTGCCTTTATATAGGTAGTTAAGATGCACCTTCAACGGTTGTGTCTGTTTGCTATAACGGTTGTGTCCTTTGGCCTGTAATAGTCATGTCTAATGAACATCAAATACTGAATATTTTAAACTACATAGTTACACATTTTAATATCCACAAGGCAGTATTACTTAGTACTTTTGTTGTGTTTTATTGTAGGTTCTTGATTGTTAGAAAATGAAGAAATTATTGGAGAAATGGTTCAAAAACAATGGTTTAACTTCAAGACTCTGTGATAAGAAAAAAATGTATATTCTTGCACAAAAACTACTATAGCTCATTTAATTTGAGGTTTTACATTTATTAGGAGGTCATTGGTTCAAATCCCACGTAGCACACATTCTTTTAGCCATTTACATCTCCTAGGGAGACACTTCTAGAACACACCAAATTAAGAGGCTTCTGGAGTATGTTAGAGAAAGAGGTTTCTAGAATAATTTGGAACACACACAATACAGAAGTTTCTAGAGATGGACCAAGTCAAAAAGTTCTTGAACATTCATGTTTTTAGATGTGGATGTAGAGATCTCTATAAATACCTCTCTAGAAACATTGGAAATTGTCTTGGCAATTACTTTTAATTCTATTTCTAGGGTTTTGTATTTAGGACTTCCAACTCTTGTAATCTCTTTCAACTTTTCTATTTAATAAATAAATTAACCAAATCTTATTTGTTCCTTTTTTCTTATACTATTCTCTTCCATTTTGTTTAGTTTCTACTTCATAATTTTATTATATATGAGATTTATTAATTTGCCAAGAGATTAATAGATTTCATCTTTTCAATTGCTTCACTACAACAAAAACACCCTTTAACAACTGCCAAAAATAGTTGTAATAGATCTACTACAACAGACGTCTGCCAGTCGTTATATCCGAAGTTGTAATAAACCCATATTGTTTTACAACGGTCTTCGGCACTTGTAAAATAGCTTTTTACAACTGACTAAAGCAGTTGTAAAAGATTTTATACAACTACTATTGACAGTTGTAAAAGACTTTTTTACAATAAAAATCGGCAGTTATGGTAAAAAAAATGCAAAATAAAAATAATTAATTTATAAACACATTTTGCAAGTAAAGCAAGAAACAAATAAGCATAAAAAATAGAATACAAATAACAATACCCTATGAGCAATTCAAACATTACATTATTACTATCTACAAAATTAATATATCAAACAAACCAAATAAACAAATTAATACATAAATTTCTTTAATGCTCATACATATTGATCTTTTTAACTGATTTCAAGCATTAGGCAATCATACATACATTTACCATACCAACTCACTAATCTAAGCATCACCAAGAAAACATCTAACTATACACCCTTACAAATGCAGTTGCAAAACAGGGACATGACAACCATGGATCACTTTAACATAGTACATTCCATTTCATAACACCCTGCCATCACAATGATAAATGCATAAGAATATGCTGGTCTAAAAGCCATTAAATCGTATATGTGTAAACTTAGCATAAAACAAACGAAATTATGGTATATTGTTGAATGTAAAAGTATATAACAAACTCAAAATAACCATTCTTATGATATGTTATTATGTTAAGTCATTGTGAAACTAGAAAGCAATGAATATAAAACAATTGTGCACGTTACAGGTAAGCTTCAAAGTTCAAGGTTAAATATAAGTTACATAGATGCCAGCAAATCATACCCAAAAATTAAGTGCACCAGCGATCATATAGTGTTTCTTCATGAAGCAAGAATGTGCCTTCAACTCCTACTGCAAAATTTGTTAAACTCAACCGGTTTATAAACCTAATCAAGAGCTCAACAGAGAAAATAACCATTTGACTTTAATCATTTTGGTCTAGTAATACTTTTTGCATGTCAGCACTAATGTGTTAGAAAGAAAGTATTCAGTAATAGTGAAAACTTATGTTCCTCAAAAATTTTTAATGGCGATTGAATAGTCAATGGAGTTTCCACAGTCCATACCATCTAATCCACCGGCATCAATGCTAAATAGTAATTGTATCTTATAATTTATTGAACTTGAGGTGAAAGTAAACAATATCAGGCATACATTGCAAACTCCAACAAGGCGACAGCTTCAGAACGTTCAACTCCAGATCTGACGATGAGCTTCCAAGCGGCAGTTTCAGGCAACAAAATCAAAGAGAATGGCGTCAGCATCTTTGACAAGTAGGCATCTAATCTCAGCATCTTCAACCGTGTAATCACACCAACTTTATCCAGATCTAGGCAGCATCTCGGCATCAGTCAGAAGGCGATAGCGGGTAGATCCAGTCATCGCAAATTGTTCAGATGGCATTCGACATCTCAGATTCACGAGCAGTAGTAAGGGCATCATGAATAGAGGACGTTAATTAGCACCAGCAATATTCTTTTTGATAGCTCGTTTAATTTGTTGAAGAAGTAAGGAAGTAAAAAATAAATTTTGTTGCGTTGAGGATTTCAAGAAGGAAATGTTTTTTCCTGGAGTGGATTATTGAAGAGGGAGGAGTACGTTTGTCTCGGGAGGTAACTTTGGAGCCAAATTTGGAACATAGCTGTGAATTTTGGAGCCAATTTTTCGCTGCTTCCCGCCTAAATTTCATGTCATAGCTGCCAAAAATTGTGAGACGTTGCCAATTTTTCATGAGTCATAGTCAAATTTCAATAGAATTTTTATAAAACAAATATTATAAGTTAGAGTTAACAAATGAAAATTTATATAAAATATGATGTGAATTTCTTGAAAATTAATTTTTATTAAAATATTAAATATTACTTCTTAATTAGTATCAATTATTACTTATTACTTCTTAGCCATAATTGAATATTGATTATTAAAAGTTAATTATTGGTGTATATGTTACCGGTTATTAATTATTAAATATTTAATAGTAATTATTAAAAACTAATTTCTATTTATTAATTGTTAATTGTTAAGTATTATTTATTTTATAGTAATTATTAATTATTATTATTATTAACTATTATTAATTTGTAAGGTTATTATTAAATATTGTTAAACATTGGTATTTTTAATAATTAATTTTTAATAATTAATTATTAATTATTAAATATTAATAATATTAGTTAGGCTTTTATTGCAACTGGTAAAAAAAAGAGCTGTTGAAAATAAGTTTATACATCTTTCTGGAAAAAAACATCGTGATTATTAATTATTAATTATCAAAAGTTAATTACTAAATATTAAATATTACTTCTTAATTATTAGTATTAAATATTACTTCTTAATTATTAATTATTACTTTTTAATTATTAATTATTAATTATTAAAATTTATTCTTTTTATTGATTGTTAATGATTTAATGATAATTATTGATTATTAGCTATTATATTAATTATCGAATATTAATTATTAATATTAATTATTTCATATTTTCAAATTAATTATTATCATTCAATAGTAATTATTAAAATAATTATTAATTATTATTACTTATTTATAATTATTAATTAATTATTACAATAGGAAAAAGAAAAAGGTTGTAATATACATCTATTACAACTGGCAAAAAAGAAGAGTTGTTAAAAATATGCATCTATTACAACAGCCAGATGAAAAGGTTGTAATAGGCATCTATTACAATTGGCAAAAAAGAAGAGTTGTTAAAAATCGGCCTCTATTGCAACTGGCAAAAAAGAAAGGTTGTAAAAGGCATCTATTACAACTGACAAAATAAAAAAGTTGTTGAAAATAAGTCTATTAGAACTTTCCGAAAAAAAGAGTTATAAAATACCTTTATTACAACTTGCATTTTATGACCGTTGTAAAAATGCAGTTGTAATAGGGTCTTTTTGTTGTAGTGCTTGAACGATATATTAAATTTAGGTAAGCTCTTTTTTTTTCTTCTTGTTTTCCTATTTTTGTTAAAGCGTTTTCTTTTCTTGTAATTTCCTATTTGAAATTTAGTAGATTTAACTTCTCAAAATGTCTAACTCACCTAGAAGTCAGATAAGCATTAGTAATAAATAACTCCCTGTGGAGTCAACCCATATTGGCACGACACTACAGTAGACGTCGTGCGCTTGTGGTAAAATAAAATCATGGTTTTTGTTCACATCAAAAATCGACGATCAAGTTTTTGACCCCGTTGCCAGGGAGTTAATATTTATTTAGTGTTTATTTAATATTTGATTCGTGTTAGTTTATTTAATTTTTCATTTTATTTACTTTTATTATTTAGTTCGTTTTTTGTTTTTCTATTTCTTCCCTTAGATATTTAAAAAAAAACAAAACAAAAATTAAACTTGAATACTAGATTTGGTAAATAACTTTCTATTTCGTACTACACCGTTCCATTCTAGTACAAGTTGAAAAGAAAAGAAAAAACATTTTTTTCGTTCTCTTCCACTTTAGACTTTTCTTTTACTAAAAAAAGAAATAAAAAAAGAGTTTTTATCTGACATCTTCTTCCCACCCCCATAATCTCCTCATAACTGCCCACCTTCGGCTTGCCTTCGCTTCAACACCAGAGCCAGGCGACCCATCCAAACAGCAGCCAACAATCTAATACCGCGCAACCTAGTATCCTCCATCTCCAACCCATCCACCACCATCCTTATCATCTCCAAACTCCCCTAATTTAGTTCCTCAAGCAATAGAAGCTGCAACCAACTTCACCTTCATCCACTACAAACATCACTACTTCATCATCCCTAAAACACTGCCCAAACCCATTTGCCAAACCAGAATCGCCACCAGCAACCCCATCGTCACCTTCCCCCTACCCTCCACCAAAAACCAAGCTGCTTCCTCTTCCCTTTGCACCCTCCACCTTCACCCACAGCCAACAACTAAACCCCCCACCACAATCTGTATCGACTGCATCGAATTCTTCCAAGCCGCAATCCAAGATCCTTGACCAACCAGATTCAAAACCCAATCATTGCTGCATCACATTTTGATTTAGTTCTAAATTTAAAAAAAGCAATAAAAGAACAGAGCGAAAAGGGAGAAGTGATTTTGGGTGGGAGAAGGTAGATAAAATTTGAGGTTATAATATTGTTTTGGGTTGGGTTAGTTTTCTTTTGGGCTGCATTAGTTCTCTTTTGAGCTAGGTTAAGAAAAAGATGAGAAAAGTTGCCCGATCGTTTAGATACAAGGCAGAAGCAAGTTCGACCAACTCAACACAAGTGTGAGCTGTGAATGGAGCAGTAAAGCGTAAAGACATCGACACTTCAACCACTATGAGAATTTTAGTTCTCGATTTCTTATTTGTTATTGTGCTTATTGTTGATAAATTGTCAACAAATTAATTTATATAAAAAGAGAGAAAAATTGAATTTGTTTTATGCAAACGTGGTTTAGAAACGATCATAAGTGATTGGAAAGACACAACACAACTTCTTTTGAACCATGAACTTCAATGAGCGATCACCTGTTCTAGGCCACATTAACCTAGGCATGACGAAATGAATCCGAATATTCAAAATCAATACATTCAACAACCAATTTTACCGGTTCAAGGTAATTTTCAACATCCATGACCACAACGAGACATGTCGCTAAAAGAACAATGTTATCTAGTTAGAACTGTGCAACCTCCAGTAATAGTATATCCACTAAATGAAGGCAATAATTTTGAATTAAAAAAATCCTTCATCCAGGGGGTTTCTAAATTTACGGGCTCTGAAAACGCATATGAAATTTTTGATGATTTTGAACTATATTCGTCCATAATAAAAATGCAATAACTTTCAAATGAGTCCATTAAGCTTAGATTGATACCATTTACTCTATTAGGAAGCGCTAGAAGGTGGTTCAATTCTCTTCCACGACCCTATATTTATAGTTGGAATGATTTCGAAACAATATTCTTAAAAATAATTCTTTCCATTTCATAAAACTCTTAAAATTAGAAACTAAATTAATCAATTCACTCAAAATGAAGGAGGAACATTTTCCCAATATTTTGGATGATTTAATCAATTATTACAAAGTTGTCCTCATCATGGAATCCCAAAACAATTTTTATGCCAAATAGTATACAAAGGGCTTAATTATCCCACTCGAACACAACTTGAAACTATGTGTCGTGGAGAATTCATGGATAAAACAAGCGAGAAAGCTTGGGCTTTCTTCGAAGAATATGCTGACAAGGATCAATTGTGGAAATTGATTCATGGCCCAACTTGTACCAATCCAAGAGGAGTGCACGCAGTAGACCCTTCCCTCTTCTCTACCGAGGACTCCCAAGCCGAAGAAGGGTTACCTCCAGTGTATCCTCAAGAATAGGTGAACACCTTTGCTCCAACTAATTCTAATGCTTCTCAGTATAATTCTAACTGGCGAAACCATCCAAACCTGTCGCAGTCAAATCCATATAATTTTGCAAATCCTTCGCATTTTTATCCCACCAGCCAAAACACTCAAGCTCTTCAATTGTCCAATCAACAATTTGTTCCTTAAAGTAAAAGCCCTCTAATCAACTCTATAGGCCTCCACATCTTAGAGACTCACCTCAAAACTCTCAACAACCTCAAGACTATATTCATTTCGATAAACAAATTAAGGAAACTAACACTAAACTTGAACAAATGCGCGAAGAAACAGATAATAAATACGACCAAATCATGAACATGTTAACGAACTTAATAATGAATAACGAGAAGGGAAAATTATCGAGTCAAGTAGAAGTAAACCCTAAATATAATAATTCTCATGGAGTGAACTCTTGTGAGGTTGATAATTTAAACTCAGTGAATTTAGTCACCTCCTTAAGATCAGGCAAAAAAGTTGGTAATCATGACGACAATCCCAACACTCCTCAAAAACTAACCTCTATTGGTTAGCCTAGTAATAATACGACGTTTTCAATTATTGACTCATCATCTCCTCGACCATTATCAAAAAGCTAGCAATCCTAGCAGTCTTCCCTCGTCCGTGAGAAATTGTGACGATGACCTAACTCAAGGTAATGAGATTCTTGATAACTCACATATTCATTCACCATCCTCTTCAAAAGGAATAAAAAAATCCACCGAGAGAGTCTACAAGCTAGTCGCTCCTTTTCTAAGCAGACTTAAAAATAAGGAAAAAAATCACTCAATTTGATAAGATCCTAGACATCCTTAGACAAGTTTATGTTAACATTCCTCTTTTAGATACTATTGAACAGATCCCACAGTATGCAAAACGACTTAAAGAACTTTGTACTCGAATGTGTGCAACTAGTTTTCCTAAAACAACCATCTTAACCGCAAATACTAGTTCAATCATCTCTAATCATATGCCCATCAAGTTTGAGGACCCCGGTTGTCCTACAAAAGGTTGTAAAATTGGAAACATGTTCACTAATCGTGCATTACTTGACCTTGGTGCTAGCATCAACTTACTTCCTTATCATGTATATTGTCAACTAGGAATCGGGGAATTAAAACCAACCAACATCACTATTCAACTAGCTGATCGATCAACTAAGAAACCCATAGGCTTATCTGAGGATGTATTAATATAAGTAGAGAAATTTTATTTCCCTATTGATTTTATAGCACTTGAAACCGCTCCTATCTCTAATTCTCAAGCGCAAATTCCCGTTATCTTAGGACGCCCCTTTTTAGCAACTACAAATGCTATCATAAACTATAGAAACAGATATATAAGACTTTCCTTTGGGAACCTCACTATTGAATTAAACATATTCAATCTTAACAAACAACCCCTGGACTTCGAGATAGAAGAAATTGACATAGTTAAGGCAGTCGTGGAAGAAATTCTCAATGATACATCTAATGCACTAAATATGTGTCTCAAGCATTTTAATTCAAACATTGATGAGCATGAATATGTATTAAATGTGAATAAAATACTTGACTCAAACTCTTCAACGTTTATTGAAGTAGCCACTCATGAGTCCAAACTTGACCTTAAGCCACTTCCAAAAAATCCAAAGTATGCTTACCTAGGTGTAGACCAAACTTTTCCAGCAATCATAGCCTCGGATTTAGTCGAAGACCAAGAAGAGAAGGTTTTAAAAATTCTAAAGGAAAATGAGGAAGCAATAGGTTGGGTAATTGCTGATATCAAAGGGATATCCCCGTCCATTTGTGAACATCATATACATTTTATTGATGAGGCTAATCCCTCACGTGAAGCTCAACGACGATTGAATCCCAATATAAGAGAAGTGGAAAAAGAAAAATAATAATCAAGTGCCTAGACAACAACATAATCTATCCAATTTTCGATAGCACTTGGGTAAGTCCGATTCAGATGGTGCCAAAGAAATCGGGAATCATTATGGTAAGAAATGAAAACAATGAACTTGTTCCAACAAAAGTGAACACCAAATGGTGTGTATGCATCGATTATAGGAAATTAAATGCAACAACTAGAAACGATCACTTTCCCTTACCATTCATCGATCAAATGCTCAAACGTTTAGCAGGACATGAGCACTATTGTTTTCTTTATTTATACTCGGGATATAACAAAATTCCCATTGCTTTAGAAGATCAACATAAAACTACATTAACTTGCCCATTTGGAAACTTCGCTTATCGTCGAATGCTTTTCAGACTATGCAATGCACCGACCACATTTCAAAGGTGCATGATGAGCATATTTTCCGATATGGTGGAGGATTTATTAGAAATTTTCATAACTGATTTTTCTATTTACGGATCCTCCTTTGAACAGCGTTTACTTCATTTATAATGTGTTCTCAGACGATGTAAGGAGAAACCACTTGTATTGAATTGGGAAAAATGTCATTTCATGGTAAAACGAGGTATCGTGCTAGGTCGTGTAGTCTCAAAGGATGGTCTAGAGGTCGATAAATCAAAAGTGGACTTGATTGCTAATCTTCCTACCCCTAGGTTTGTCAAAGATGTTCGCTCGTTCTTAGGTCATGCGAGATTTTATAGGAGTTTTATAAAGGATTTCTCAAAAATTGCAACCCTCTTTCGAATCCACTTATAAAAGACACTAAATTTGAATTCAACGAAGAATGTAAAATTGCTTTCGATAAATTAAAGTCAATTTTGACCTCAACTCCAATAATTCAATCTCCAGATTGGACGCAACCATGTGAGATAATGTGATGCTTCAGACACAGACTTTGCCATAGCTACTATTCTAGGTCAAAGAATTAATAATCATCATCAAGTAATATATTATGCAAGTAAAACTCTTAACGATGCACAACTCAATTATTCAACCACTGAAAAAGATTTTCTTGCAATCGTCTTTGCTTTTGAAATTTTTTGATCATATCTCATATGCTCGAAGGTCATTGTTTTCACCAATCATGCAACCTTGAGGTATTTATTATCAAAAAAGATGTTATGGCCCGCCTAATCCATTGGGTCCTTCTTCTTCAAGAATTTGACTTGGAAATACGAGATAAGAAAGGTTCCAAGAATGTCGTGGCTGATCACCTCTCCCGCATTATGCAAGGGAATATAGAGGACACCCAAATCGTAGAATATTTTCCCAATGAGAACCTATTATCCATAACTAATGCACCATGGTATGCCAACATAGTGAATTATTTGGTGACTAACGAAGTGCCTTCGCACTAGTCAGCATAAGATAGGTGAAATTTTTTCCCTAGAGTTAAGGATTATTACTGGGATGACCCTTATCTTTTCAAGTATTATCCCAATCAGATCATTCGCCGATGTGTACCTAATGAAGAGTTCCATAGTGGTCTATCCTTTTCACATAGTCATGCTTGCGGTGGACACTTTGGAGCAAGAAAAACGACTACTAAAGTATTACAATGCGCTTTCTATTGGCCCACTCTCTTTCGAGACACATACGAATTTTGCAAGAAATGTCCGCAATGCCAACAAATAGGGAAAATCACTAAAAGAAATGAAATGCCTTTAAATTTCATTTTGGTTGTGGAAATCTTTGATGTGTGGGGTATTGATTTCATGGGTCCATTTCCTAACTCCTTCGGCAACTTGTACATTTTGGTTGCAGTTGATTGTGTATCAAAATGGGTTGAGGCAGTCCCCATCAAAAAAATGATAGTAAGGTGGTCATAAAATTCTTAAAGAAAGTATATTCTCTCGATTTGGTATACCTCGAGCCATAATAAGCGATAATGGTACTCATTTTTGTAATTATGCTTTCGAATCATTACTTAACAAATATTCAATCACTCATAAAGTGCAATCACTCATAAAGTGGCTACTCCATATCATCCACAAACAAGCGAGCTAGTAGAAATTTCAAATAGACAACTAAAATAGATTATTGAAAAGATTATAAACACTAATATAAAAGATTAGTCATCAATACTAATAGATGCACTTTGGGCTTTCTACACTGCATATAAAACCAATGTAGGAGTGTCACCATACCATCTCGTCTATGGTAAAGCTAGTCATTTACCGGTTGAATTAGAACATCGTGCGTTATAGGATGTTAAATATCTTAATTTTGACATTAATGAAGCAGGCTCACATAGGAAATCACAATTAACAGAATTAGAGGAACTTCGAAATGAAGCTCGTGAAAATGCAAAGATCTATAAGGAAAGAACAAAAATATGTCATGATAAAAATATACTTCGTAAGAATTTCGAAGTTGGACGAAAAGTTCTCTAATATAAATTAAGGCTTCATTTATTTCTAGGAAAATTAAGAACATGTTGGTCGTGGCCATATACTTGTTAAAAC
This sequence comes from Allium fistulosum, assembly GCA_030737815.1. NCBI lineage: Eukaryota > Viridiplantae > Streptophyta > Magnoliopsida > Asparagales > Amaryllidaceae > Allium > Allium fistulosum. Next base: position 820,429,315 of record CM060908.1, on the reverse strand, counting down.
TATGTATCATTATGGGGCCATTGAAGTAGAAAATCCTAAAACTGGTGAAATTTTCAAAGTAAATGGACAACGACTGAATCCATTTCTACAATTTGAAGAAAATGATGCTATCGTGGTACACTTCTGAAGAATGATTTTGGCTATTGGGATGTAGTTTACTTCTGGTGTGAGGGAGGGTAGTTGCATTCATGCTTTTATGTTATTACTTGCATTAAAAAACGCATTTGCTGCATTTGTATTCATATTTTTCATGATTTTTGCCTTAAATTCATATTTTTATTTCTGTTGCATTTTTTTGACATTGCATTTGAGTTCATATATTTTCATGTTTTTGCATCATTTTTTTAAAATGAAATTCATATGCATCCTATATTAGGACCACATAAAAAAATTATTACTACTAAATTAAAATTAGAATCACATTTCTTTTAGTCATATGCATTTAGGACAAAACACTTTTTAAAAAAGTAGTTGAAATCAATTTATTTTGAATAGGCACAATAGAGTAGGTGCACTGTATTAGTCATTTGAAGGAATTTTTTTTGTGAATTACTAGTTTCAAATGGAAAATAAAATGAAAAGTTTAAATTACAAATGATAATAGTAAGCTAGTTTATAGGTTGACTCATAGGCGATGACTATGAAGTTTATTGGAATTTGTTGTCATTGTTTATAAGTGGGATGTCTAAAGTACATTCGTTAATAATTTTCAAATCCATATAATCAAGAGCTGCAAAGAAGATTTTGCATTACTCGCTCTCTTAAAAAAATGCCAAGGGTATCCAACATTTCTTGTACATCTAGCGTTGGTGGGTGCACCCACCAAACTCTGTCGCACTCCCACATAAACCCCAAAGGCGGTGCATGAGGGGTATACCTTGGTCTCATTTTATGAGTTGGACACCTAAGGATCACCGACCTATGCTGACATTGTCAGAGTCGGTTTGCACAATCCACCAAGCTCAATTCCATTCTCATGTAAGCCCGAAAGGCAGTGTATGGGTGGTATATCCTTGTCCATGGGTTAGGTGTATGCATATAAAATAATAATAATTATTATTATTATTAAAAGAAAATAAAATGAGGGTCAGTGATTGAATTTAAGGCATTCTCTATGGTTTTATTGATTTAAAGTTGTTATACAAGTGGAAATAGAAATATCACTTTGTAAACTTTAACAATTAAATTAAAAATTAATTTCATAGTTGTACTATGTTTTCAACTGAGACAACTAGCAAGCTAGAGTCGAGTGCGATGAGAACTTGATTTTTGTTAAAGTTTATGACTAGGAGATGAACTTAGATTTCTAGATTTTGACTAAAACAAGTGTTGTGACTATTCAAAAATAAATCGATTTTTCATTTTTCATAACTTTTGGCATTCATATAGCTGCATTAGAATCATAACATTCGGCATTTGGATTTTTGTGGGTAGTATCTGTTGAAAACCCTCACAAGACAAAACTCGTCCTACTAGGGACACCTAAGGGTTTAAAGGTTTATCGCATACACTAAATGCAATCGTGTTTCCCTACGAAAGTATGGCTAATAAATTTAGTTAGATTTTATTCGAGGATGGATAATGGTTCTAGTATGGGGGTATTTAATGAACTTCAAATATTGAATATTTCAAACTACATAGTTACACATTTTAATATCCATATGGCAATATTAATTGGTCCTTTTGTTTTGTTTTGTTGTAGGTTCTTGATTGTTAGAAAATGAAGAAATTATTGGAGAGATGGTTCAAAAACAATAGTTTAACTTCAAGACTCTATGATAAGAAAAAAATGTCTATTCTTGCACAAAATCTACTATAGATCAACTGGTTTGAGGATTTGCATTTATTAGGAGGTTCGAATCCCATGCAGCAGACATTTTTTTAGCCATTCACGTCTCAACACTTCTAGAACACGCCAAATCAAGAGGCTTATGGAGTATGTTGGAGAAAGAGGTTTCTAGAATAATATGGGACACACACAGTACATAAGTTTCTAAAGATGGACCAAGTCAAAAGGTTCTAGAACATTCATGTTTTTAAATTTGGATGTAGAGATCTCTATAAATACCTCCGCCTAGAAACATTGTAGATCATCTTGGCAATTATTTTTAATTCTATTTCTAGGGTTTTGTGCTTAGGACTTCCAACTCTTGTAATCTCTTTCAACTTTTCTATTTAATAACTATATTAATCAAAACTTATTTGTTCCTTTGTACTTATTATGTTCTCTTCCATTTTTGTTTAGTTTCTGCTTCATAGTTTTTATTCTATATGAGATCTATTGATTTGCCAAGAGATTAATAGATCTCATCTCTTCAATTCTCTACACGATCTTTTAAATTATGGTAAGCTTTTATTTATATTTTCCTTGTTTTCTTATTTTGTTAGAGCGTTTTCTTTTCTTTTCTTGTAATTCCTTTGAAATTTGGCAGATTTAAGTTCTCAAATTGTCTAACTCGCCTAGAAGTTAGATAAGCATTAGTAATTACTAACCCCATGTGGATTTGACCTATATTCGCACAACACTACAATAGAGGCCATGCGCTTGTGGTAAAATATAATCGCGGTTTTTGTTCACATCAAAAATCATCGACCAATGTCTGTCAGCCGCAACGGTTGCGTCCGTTCGATTCCCTATATTAAATAATTAGCATCTCCTACATTCTATATTCCCACCTTTTGCAACTTTTTGAAACTCGAACTTCTGTGCTTTTATACGGGCTGAAAAGCCCGTCAAAAACAATCCAAAAATATAATTTGGACCCGAATCCATAGCGGCTTAGTTGGTCAGTCGGACGGACGGTGGTTGCTCACATGCATATGTGTTGACATACATGGCCTCCCTCTTCGACCTAGGAAAAAAACATTTGGGTGCCCAATTGGCCCAGCCTTCTCTTGAGAATCCGCTATATAAATATTTTTATTTATTCCAAGATGTGGGACTAAAGTCCCATCCCTCTTCTTATTCCTTCTTCAAGGGTAATGTCTAAATCAAACTCTTTTTGAAAGTTTACAACATTTCCACCCACTTTTAAAATAAAATTACAATATAAAGAAATGGGTGCATCGCTTAGGTGATTGCCTATGTACCCAATGGGATCAAGCCGATGATGTTCATAATCAAGAGTTTGCATCATCGTGGTATCCAATACCTAAATGAGATGTGTCTTTTAAATTTGAACCTTCACTTAGACTTGGACTTGGACTTGCTTCTGGACTTTATTCTACATAGAAACTAAGTGGGACCAAGCCGATGCGTGTTCCCTCCTGTACACTTAGACTTACATCTGGACTTTATTCTACGTGGGCTCCTGAGTCTACTGGCAAGTTTCTCTATAAATATCAGCCCTATAGTAACTATAGAAGGGATTCACACTCTAAATCTTCTTCACTCTTATATCCTTCCCCAAATACGCTCTAGAAACTCCATTGTAAATCTGAGATCCACTAGATTGTGGTCAGATCTGATAAAATTAGTTGTGATCCAGAGAGAAAACGACTACTAATAAAGATTAAAGTGGACGTAGACCAGAGATTTTCGAACCACTATAAAAGTTCCTATATGTTCTTTACTTTTCTGCTATTTTCTGGTTTTCTCTACCAGATCTCTATACTTCATCCGAGCTTAGGGCAGGCTGGGATGTCTAGAACGGATGATGCTAGAGCCCGCACGTAAGACAAAATGTAAGTGCGCAACAACCACAGGAGTAAGTACCCAATATCCTCGCAAGAATGGAGGGTAGAATGAAGCCAGAGGTGCAGATCAGAATGCAAGTGCATGGGTAGAGGAGTACGTGCTGAAGTTCCCCCGTATGAGCAAAGGGCAGAATGCAGCTAGTAGTCAAAGACTTCTATTAGATAATAACAACCGGATGGCTGAAATGGTCAGAAAGGTAGTTAGAGGGGACCCCCAGACCAGAGTTTGGAGGACGTATACATGAATCCATTTACCTCTAACATCTGTAATGCGAGGAATCCTCCTGATTTCAAGCTTCCAAAGTTGGAAATATAAGATAGGTAGACAGATCCGACAATTCATTTACTGACGTACATCGACATATGGATGTGTTTGGTTGTGATGACCACCCTACACCACCGACACCTAATTTTACCACTCTTCCTTTTGAATCCGAATTGGACAGCAAGCAACTTGACTTTCCATGCACAAAAATGATGAATCAAAGATCCCTCGTCACTAACTACCCTTCTAATGAAGATTTAAGCTAGATTTAGACAAGAAAAGGTGAATCTTTTAAAAGAAAGACGATAAATGAAGGTTTGAAGATGTTTTGGGAAGATGACAAGTGAATCCTGTCAGCCCCAACACCCCGCCCAAGATCCAAAATCTGAAATGGGCTAATATGCTTGGGTTGGGCCAGCCCAATTACCCATATATCTTCCCGGAAGCCCTTAAAACTTAAAACAACAATATCTCTTAAATGGTAAGTCCATTTTCTTTTATGACCATCCAATAAAAGAGAAACCATCATCTTGAAGCAGTAGAAGTGATTCAGGCCCTAACCGATCTCCTATCATAAGTTATGAGTCATACAAGATGGTCAAAATGGTCACAAAGAAATTCGACAAAAATCATAGATATGAGAAATGTCCCTAAGAGTCATTTCTAAGATATTGGAGTCATACATCTCATACAAAATATCTAATAATATTTTACGATCCTACGATACGTAGAATATGGGTTGTTGCATTTTCACCCCCTTTTAGGAAGTTCGCCCCCGAAATTCCACAATCAAGTCAATAGGGTCATCCTGCATGCCTAACCATCGTATAAAAACATAGGCAACCATCACACATTAAACATGCATATATAGCAACAAATGAAAATGGAAACATCTAAGCCTATCCTAGCATGCATGATACTATGCCATGGTATATTTCATAATATCATCGGTGAAAGTAAATCGATAAATAAGAAATTTCACTAAGTAAAGAGCTCTAGATATGCTGTCCTCATGTTCTCCTCAGTCTCCCAAGTGAAATCGCCTTCATTATCACTCCACTAAACTTTCACCAACTTCACCGTCTTCCTCCTAAGCTGCTTCATATCACGTTCGACGATACGAATTGGTCTACGAGGTCTCAAAGCCTCTGGTTCAATCTCGATATCATCTAGCTGATCCGATGCGATAGTTATGCCTAAGTCATGCACAAATCTCCGCAAGTGAGAGACATGGAAGACATTATGCACTCCCTCCACTCTTTGAGGTAAGTCGACTCTATAAGCAAGGCTCCTTATCCTTTCTAATATCAGAAAAGGACAAACAAATCTCGGTGTCAACTTCCCTCTACTACTGAGCCGAATGACATTCTTCAATGGAGATATCTTGACAAATACCATGTCATCGATAGGGAATTCTAAATCCCGGCGTCTCTTATCAGCATAGCTTTTCTATCTATCTTGGGCAGCTTTCATCCATTGCCGAATGATCGAGATCTTCTCCCATGTTTCTCTAACCACATCTGACCCAAGTATCAATTTCTCACCCACTTCCCACCAATAAGAAGTAGCATTGCATGGTCGGCCATATAATGCCTAAAATGGTGCTATACCGATGCTAGATTGATAGCTAATGTTGTATCCAAATTCGACATGGTGTAAATGATCATCCCATGAACCTGCAAAGTCTAATACACAAGCACGCAAGAGATCCTCTAAGATACGATTCACTCTCTCAGTTTGGCCATCAGTTTGAGGGTGATAGGCTGTGCTGAGGTGTAGCTCTATCCCTAACGCCTCCTATAAGCTCTTTCAAAACCCACTAGTGAATAATGGGTCTCAGTCACTCATAATGCTCTTCGACACACACCAGAATTGTACTACCTATTTCACATACAGTTCGGCCAGTTTGGCTGCCGTTCAACTTGATTTAATAGGTATAAATCCAGTGCTCTTAGTCTCTGGGCACGCTTTGAGTTGGATGTTTGAGTAAATAATTAGGACTGTGATTTCCTTGTTTGCTTTAATTTGAATACTTAATGTTTTGAAAATATCCACTTGAATGTGATGATTGATATTGATCCTGGTAGTCTCGTCCATGGAGGTGAGGCAGTGTCCATAAGGTGCAAGTTCCCTTGCCGAAGAGCGAGTGGATGGACTTGTACAAAAAGTAAGACCCCTCACCAAAGAGTGAGCGGATGGGCTTTCTTGGTCGTTGAGTCCCCTCACTGAAGAGAAAGCGGATTGGGCTCAGCAAGGATTCAGAGAGATCAAAAGTAAGTCCCCTTACCGAAGAGTGAGCAGATGGACTTACTTTGTCATTGAGTCCCCTCATCGAAGAGCGAACAGATTGGGTTCAGTAAGATCGAGAACATAAGTCCCCTCACCAGAGAGTGAGCGGATGAACTTACATGGTCGTTGAGTCCCCTTGTCAAAGAGTGAGCGGATTGGGTTCAGTAAGGATCTAGAGAAATCGAACCCTAGATTGGATGTTAAACGATCCGAAGAGATCGAACCCTAGATTCGATGCTAAATGATCCGGAGAGGTTGAAACCTAGAACGGATGTTCACTTGATAAAAGAATTTGAATGCCTAGTAATCGGAATGAGATGGGTAAATCTCGGGCGAACATAAGATAATTTTAATATGCAAAATGATACCTCTAGATGAGAGGTAGATTGATCATGATTCACGATTGACATTTAAGCAAGATTAAATTCAAACCTATAATAGATATAGAATGACCTTTGGTCTGCAAGAGAATCCAAAGGAGCCAAACAATTCACCAAGATCGAGGTCATTGGATGGCCAGAGAGCTCAGCTATCGAAGATTAACTACTGCTGAAACTTGTTCTCGAACAAAGCACGCCCTACATTCGAAAAGCAGATTTCAACCAGAATTAGAAGGAAAAATGAAGATGAATCAATTCACAAACTTAGAAACATGCTTATAAAGGCTTAGAGATTGGACTCAGGAAGTTTGATGGAAATCGAAGCTAAGTAGACCACTTGGTAGAGGAACCTCTCGATACCAAGAGGTTTTTCACCCACTTAACTCCCTCCTAAACCCTCTACACTTGAAGTACAACTTCAACCTATCATTGTCAAGTGTTTTTCTTAGAGAATATATAAGAAACTCTTACTGGTTGATGAGAAGAAAGCAGGAAAAGGCAATATCAAGCAAACCATCAGGAGGAACTTGATATTCATGAAAAAGGGTTTAAAACGCATTGAATCGAAGATAAAAACAAAGCAGGTGAAAACAATAAGTTTTCACTAGAAAAAACCACTCGGTATCGAGAGAAACCTCTTGGTACTGTGAGGTTTTATCAGAGACTACGCCGGCGTGTTCCCCCTATACACTTAGACTTGCATCAGTACTTCATTCTACGTGGGCTTCTAAGCCTACTGACAAGTTTCTCTATAAATACCAGCCCTATAGCAATTGAAGAGGGGATTCACACTCTGCATCTTCTTTACTCTTATCTCCTTCCCCAAATACGCTCTAGAAACTCCATTGTAAATCTGAGATCTACTAAATTGTTGTCAAATATGATAATATTAGTTGTTATCCAGAGATAAAACAACTAATAAAAAAGACAAAAGTGGACGTAGGCTAGAGATTGTCGAACCACTATAAAAATTCCTATGTGTTCTTTACTTTTTGCTATTTTATGTTATTCTCTACCAGCTCTCTATACTTCATCTAATATTTGGGTGTTGGTGCCATTTTTGGCATCAACACCTAAGATAAAATCAAAACAGTAACACATATTGATTTCCGTAAGTAGAGTGTTCTGTATACATAGCACATTAATGCCAATGTGCTTTTAATCCTAAGTTCATTGGTCTACTTTATAAAGCGGCCTTACTTTCGTAGAAAGCAGCATGGTTTCCATACTCGTATAGGGAAGTCTCTTAAGGTATTTCTACAATGCACTTTGTTTGATACCTAGGCTTATAGCGATCTTCATCCATCCCGGTTCATGTAGAATCCAATACTAATTTATGAGAAATATTTTAATGTTTCCATAATCATTATCTTGACATGTTGGTACTAACTGATCCTTGTTTATCCATTGCAAAACATAGGTCATGCTTCTGTCAAGGATGATCAACCTTCATTTAGAGACCTTAGTCCCATCTCTTTTGATTTTATAGAAACCATTACCTTTCGAAGACTCTTAGTAGTAGGCCATCCAAGTTTTTTATTGTTTCTATATAACTGATTGTGATTACTTCTCTTTTGAGTAACTATATTATCATCTGATGTATGAGAGTCACGTGTCTAGACTTCTTATTTATGTTTTGGTAGAAATATTATAAATCATAGTCTAATTATCACAATTAATAATGACTACAGAAAATGATTTTATCTATAGAGAAATTTCTATTAGAAGACTACTAAGTCATTCAACCTCTTTGCATGTATTCGTTGATGCAATTAATTTTGACAACATTGTTGAATCAGAAATACAAGTCTGCTTCTTGGAATCCTAAGACACATCAATACCTTCTAATGTAAAGATCCATCCGGTTGTAGACTTGGATTTGGGTTCTATATTGTTCCAAGTTGCATCACTATATCCTTCTAATATATTAGGGTATCCTTTATAATATAAACCATAGTCTATTGTTCCTTTCAAATAAGATAAAACTCTAGAAATAGCTTTCCAATGTTAATAATCTGGATTACTCGCAAATCGAAATAACATGCTTATAGCATGTGCTATGTCTAGTCTAGTGCAATGCATAACATACATAAGACTAGAATATTCAAGTTAAGAAATAGTTCATCCAGAATACTTCGCAAATTTAATACTAGGACTTAAAGGAGTAGGAGCTGGTTTGTCATTGTAATGACCGTACTTCTTAAGGAACTTCTCGATGTAGTGAGATTGAGATAAGACCAACTCTTCCTCTTTCTTTATTATTTTGATCCCTAATATCACATCATCTTCTCCTAGATCATTCATATCAAAATTAGAGAATATAAACTTTTTTGTTTCTCTCACATAAGATATATCAAAGCCAAATATTAGCATGTCATCAACATATAAACACATTATAGCATAACCTTTTTTATCAGATTTGCTGTAAATGAATTTTTCAACATCGTTAATAATAAAGACATTTAATAATGCTACTTCATCAAACTTCTCATGCCATTACATGAGTTCCTATTTTAGACTATAAAGAGATTTTTACCAATTTACAAACTTTCTTTTCTTGGCCTGAATTTATGAAACCTTCTAGTTGTTCCATATATATCTCTTCTTCTGAATCACCATTTAGATAAAAAGTTTTCATATCCATCTGCAGAATTACCCATTTGTAAATGGATGCAAGTGCTACCGAACAACGAATCAAAATGATGCAAGCAACAAGAGCATATGCATCAAAAAAAATTCCTTGTCTTTGCTTATAACCCTTAGTAACTAACCTGGTTATAAATTTATCAATAGATCCATCAATATTCGATTTTTCTAAAATATCCATTTACATCCTGTAAGTTTAACACTAGGAGGTAAATCTATCAGAATTGATGTTTGGTTTGCCAAAGTAAATTCATTTCATCATTGATGGCTTCTTTCTAAAAAATAGCATCTCTGGAACTCACTGCATTAGAATATGTTTTAGGGTCATCATCAACATTCAACACTTATCTGGTTATATAAAGGATTTCATCCTTGCTTCCTTCAACCAGATATGCAATAAAGTCTGGACCATAGCCCTTTTCTATTTTCCTCTTTCACTTTTCCTACATCCAGTCTTTTCTTTGGGTATTGAGATTTCATCGTTGTTTTTGGAAGAAATTTAACCTTCATCATTATTATCATTGGTTTCTTTATGTTCTAGACTAAATGATATCAATGGATCCTCAACAATTTGATTTTAATATATATACTTGTTTTCGAAAATTTCTATGTCTATAGATTCTAATATTTATAAATTTTAAGTATTATGAATTGATAGGCTATACTATGAGGTGAATAACCAATAAAAACACACTTAAATGCTCTATTTGCTTATTTTGGTCTTTTAGGGTCTGGTTTTCACATCCATTTGATGAATTACCTATTTGTGAATGGATGCAAGTGCTTCAAACAATGAATCGAAGAGAAGTGAGCAACAAGAGCATAACATAATATACTCCATATCTTTGGTTATAACACTTAGCAACTATCTGGCTTTAAATTTATCAATGGATCCATATGTATTCATCTTTTTCTTAAATATCCATTTACATCTTATTGGTTCAGTACCAAGAGGTAAACTATTGGAATCTAAGTTTGGTTTTCCAAACTGAATTCTTTTCATCATTGATAGCTTCTTTCCAAAAAGCAACATCTTTGGAACTCATTGCATCAGAATAAGTTTTAGGGTCATCATCAACATTCATTATGTATTTGGTTATATTAAGGATTCAATCCTTATTTCCTTCAACTAGATATGCAATATCGTCAGGATCGTTATCCTATTCTATTCTCACTCTTTTACTTATCCTTCAACCGAGATTTCATCATTGTCCTGAGAAGAGATACGATCTTCATCATTGTTATCATTAGTTTCTATATGTTTTAGACTCAACAATTTGAATTTCAGATATATACTTGGTTTCAAAAAATTCTACATATACAAATTCTATTAATCAAAAGTGTCAAGTATTATGAATCAGTAGGTCATAATATGAGGTGAATAACCAATAAAAAACTATTAAATGCTTTCTTTCCTAAGTTTGGCCTTTTAGGATTGGGTGTTCTAAGATAAGCCAAATAGCCCTAAACTTTGAGTTTTGATAAATTTGGTTTTCTTCTAAACCATAATTGATAAGGCGATATATCCTTATTTTTTAGAAAATTATATTCAAAATGTAACATGCAGATAAAGTAGCATCACCCCATAAAATATTTGGTAAGTTAGAACTAATTAACATAGCATTTACCATTTTTACTAATGTCCTATTTTTCCTTTCAGCGACTCCATTTTAACATTTTACAATATTTTTTGCCTTAGGATGGAACTTAGTTTGCCGATTATCACTTAGTTCTCATTTATGAGATTCCTCTTTTATTACACTCTCAAAATCATAATCCATTTCTGCATGCTTCAATTTTTCTTATAACCATTCCAAGAATGAGGGAGTCTAGAAATTACTACTCCAACTATAAATGATTCAAGGAGATCAATCTTGGCATCTTTAATTTGATTTATTATATATAATATATCACTAACTTGTCCAGAGTGCTTTTGCTGTTTCTAGGATTCGGTGTGCATTGTAGCCATAATATGAAAGTGCATTTAGGATGTGTTCTTTACCGAGAAAATTTTCCTCTTTACTCTTTATATGTTTCATCTTGAGTGCCTCATTATCTATAGAAGTTTCATCAAGGATTACTTCTAAGCCATTTTTTAGAATATATAATAGTTTATTGGTGCTTATTAAGAACTTCATCATCTCTTGCTATCAAGTGAAGTTATCTAGGTCAAACCTCTCCAAATGTGTGAGATGCTCATTCGTGACTTGCAAGGTGTTGACCGTGCTCGAACCTTTATAATTGAAATTGTTGTCTAAATTTCTTTGGAAATCTTCATTGGTTCTGTGGTTTGAACATGATAATGAAGTTGAGACTATACTTCCGACTTCAAGAATCTATATGAAAAATTCTTTTTTACAATAATTCAACCCACCAGGTACAAAAGAGTTACCAAATTATTGACGTTTTGGATTAAATGAAGTATTTAATAATTTAATTAGATTCAAAGCATGTAATATTTTGATCCAACCAAGAACACTAAAACGATTTGGAGGTAAATGATGCAAGTAATGGAGAATTGGAAATAAAGGAGAAGAAGTAGAAAAAATGATGATGGAAAGTGAATTCGGCCTTGCCTTTATATAGATAGTAAAGAGGCACCTTCAACAGTCGGGTCTATTTGCTATAATGGTTGTGTCCTTTGGCCTATAACGGTCATGTCCGTAAGCCACAATGATCGTGTCCATTCAATTCCCTACATTCAAAAATTAGCATCTCCCACCTATAGTTTCCCACCTTTTGCAACTATTCAAAATTCAAACTTCTGAGCTTGTATACAAGTCGAAAACCCAGCAAAAAAGTATTCAAAATGTAATACAGACCTAAGTCAAATAGGCTCATTCAGCCAGTCACACATCGGCGGCAATCCATGCATGTGTGTGCTAACATGTATGGCCTACCTCTTCAAGCCAAGAGAAAAAATTTAGATGTCCAAAGGGCCCAACCTTCTCTTGAGAATAAAGTTATCTTTATTTATTCCAAGATGTGGGACAAAAGTCCCATCCCTCTTCTTCTTCCTTCTACTAAAACAATGCCCAAATCAAACTAATTTTGAAAATTTACAACATTTCCACCCATTTTTAAAACAAAATTGAAATTAAAAGGAATGCGTACATAACTTAAGTGACTGCCTTGTACCCAAGTGGGATTAAGCTGACATAGTACAGAATCTAGAATTTGCATCATCGTGGAAATCTATGCCTAAATGAGAGGTATTTTTTAGATTTAAACCTTCACCTACTGTAAACTCTTCAAAGTCCTATCAAGGTCACTGGTGAACTTATCTTGAACCAATTACCCCTAGGACAAAACCGAAACATTAACACATATTGATTTCCATATGTAGAATGTTCTATATGCCTAGCACAATAAGAACCATGTGCTTTAATCCTAAGTCCATGGGTCTACTTTAGAAAGCGACCTCACTTTCATAGAAAATGACATGCATGATTTCCATACTCATATAGGTAAATCTGTTAAAGTGTTTCTACAATACACTTTGTTTGATATCTAGACTTGTAGTGCTTTCATCCATTCTGGTTCATGTAGAATCCAATAACTAATTTATAGAAAATGTTTTAGTTTTCTATAACCATTCTCTTAACTTGTTGGTACATATTAAACCTTGTTTGTCCTTTTAAAACATAGGTCAGGTTTCTATCAAAGATGATTCAACAAATTAAACAATACACAGCAAACAGTTGAAATAATCATGTGTACAATTCTTAATTCATCCACACCAAATCTTAGATAAGTAAACTCAGGTTTCATACTCCAAATTTCACCCAGCAATTAATCAATGAACAATGTTTATTTTGATTAAATCTAACACCATATCTGAATATTTATAACCCAGATTTTTAAACCCCGGTCCCCATTTGTTTTATGGTCTTTAACTCCTTGTCAAATGAACACTATGTATGCATTGTGAAGGAAACTCCCAGGTTACTTAATTTATTCCAACACACAAAGGCCTCAGGATGCAGTTGCACCATGCATATGCTTGCTCCCACCTGGAGTAAGCAGATCATTGACTATCTCCCAAGTGACCAATCTAGTTTTTCTTTCATTCATATTTCAGAGAGATATGACTACTTGTATATTTTCTGGTTCAACCCCATGTTCCCCTGTTTAATCTATGTCCATGTTTAAAAATAGAACAAGAATGCTCAAATCATGTTAACTCTAAAAACCCACTTACAGATTAATGCTCCAAACAAAAATGCACAAACAAACATCCATATCACCCATAACAATTTATTTCAGAGATTCAAATGACTCATAATATTTTTTAGGCTGCCTGCAATAGAACTTAATGCCATTGCATACAAAGGATAAATACTCACCTAAGGTTTTTCCTTTTACTGCCTTAATCCTTTGAACAGCAAATTCCCCAAAGCCTCAAGCTGGTGTTTCTCCTAGTTTATTCTTTTATTTTTGTTTTGATCCCGAGAGAATGATGGATTTGGCTATGTGCAGTTATTTATAAATCCATTCTAGGGTTTAAGAAAATGGGTAATTCCCCTGATACCCTTAGATGTTTATGTACACATCATATTCCTGTGTGATCATAAATTGGAAATGCACACATTTAGGTTACTTTAATTAGCTATTTCGGGGATCATGCATTTTTAAACACTCAATACTATTTTCATGACTCTTTTCTACTCATGCAATAAGCATTTGACCCTCAGTTCATTATTTCTTTTTACAAGTTTAAGGAATCTGAAAATTTCCTTTGTATTTTTTTTTTCTACCTATCTGTTATTTCCCTTCAATCATGCATACTATCATACCTTATTATGTGATGTAAAATCATTTACCCAAATTATTTGCTTGGAATAAATATGGTATGGAAATTTTTATTTGATTCTTATTTGTGTGTATATATATATATATATATATATATATATATATTTCTGCCTCTTTGTCAAATCAGTAACTCCTTCCATATTTAAATAAAAATCACATATATTATGCTAATTATTTTTGGCATAATTATAAGACATATAAACCTTTTTATTAAACTTCATTTTATTTTATCTTCATATAAAACAGAAAATACCCCATATATATTAAATGTATATATATATATTTACATAATTCTTTGAACATAAAGCTATATTTATTTTGAGTTCCAATTTTTCTTCTAATCACCTTAATTCCTTGCATTTTATCAAACAGAAGCTCCCATGCAATTTTATTTATTGCTAAATTCTTTTCTGTTTTAATGCAACATATATATATTTTATATATATCTCAGAATTTCCTAATATAAATATTTTTTTTTTTCATTTCATTTTTAGGGTCATTACAAGTTCGTGCTCTAGGAATCTGGAGTTAGTTGATGTTTATACTCCAGTTCGCACTCTTGGAATCTGGAGTTAGAGTATGTTTATACTCCGACTCACACTCTGGGAGTTTGGAATTGATGTTTATACTCCGTTTTGCACTCTGGGAATCCGGAGTTGTTGATGTTTATACTCTAGTTCGCACTCTGGGAATCTGGAGTTAGTGTTTATACTCTAACTCGCACTCTGGGAGTTTGGAGTTGATGTTTATACTCCGTTTCGCACTCTGGGAATCCGGAGTTGATGTTTATACTCCGACTCGCACTTTGGGAGTTCAGAGTTGATGTTTATACTCCGACTCGCACTCTGGGAGTTCCGAGTTGATGTTTATACTCCGACTCGCACTCTGGGAGTTTGGAGTTGATGTTTATACTCCGACTCGCGCTCTGGGAGTTCGGAGTTGATGTTTATACTTCGTTTCGCGCTCTGGGAATCCGGAGTTGATGTTTATACTCCGTTTCGTGCTTTGGGAATCCGGAGTAGATGTTTATACTCCAGTTCTCACTCTGGGAATCTGGAGTTAGTTGATCAGGTACGTGGATGGTTGTATCATATCCATCCTAAGTAGGCAAGCGAAGTCGTTAGATGGATGGATCCATCCTCCTCGAGCTTGTAAATATTGAAGGCGAGGTCGTTAGATGGACTGATCCATCCTCCTCGGGTTTAGGTTGAACATGGGCGAAGTCGTTAGATGGACGGATCCATCCTCCTCGAGCCCATGTCCGTAAGTTTATACTCCAGCTCGCACTCTGGGAATCTGGAGTTAGCTAGAGGATTGTCGTGTATCAATCCCTTTTGGCCGCAGTGTGATGGCTTGTCCCTGAGCTCGGGGTTTCACTTAGCAAGTGATCGGTGGGTTCCCGACTACTTTCCACTTATCTGCCCTCCATGAAGGATGAGATTTAGTTTATGGACGGTTGGATCGCGTCCATGTTCATTTGGATTCCGCTTTTGCCAAGCCTAAGGAGTAAGATTAGTGTTCTGGCAAGCTTTGTGCTCGAGCATAGGAAGGGATGGTCGAACTACATCCACTCTGAGTTGTGTATTTTCCCTTAAGTCGGGTGCAAGAATTGGAGGGCAGACAGTCGAGTCACGTCCAATTTATACTTTGCATTCTTTCGATCGAGCTAAGGAAGAGAGTTGAAATGACAGCTTGTGATGGTTAGCGACTAGGCAGTCAGTCGTTGATGACTTTAAATTGAGGGTTGGACCCTGATGAAGTTGGTTTAAGGCATGACTGTTTTGTTGAATTACAGAAGCAAACTGGAGAGTGAACGGTCAAATCATATCCACTTTAAACATGTGTTCTCAAACAATCCCAAGTGTCTAATATAGGATTGGATGCATGGATGGTGACGTCACATCCACCCTTGGTGCGATTCCGATTTTATCGGGCATCAGAAGAAGCATAAGTATTTTGGCGAGCTTCAAGTACGAGATGGAGAGTACATTGTTGGGATATATCACTCCAAGTCTTTCCCAGATCTCCAATTAAATTGCATAGGCGGATGAGTGGATGGTCGGTTGCATCCACTTTGTACTAGAGTCTCGACCTTGTCGGTCTCTTCCGCTTTGATGCCTTGCCCCAGTCAGGGGCATATAGTAGCCGATGAGTGGTTGAATCATGCTCGTCATGATGATACCTCAATGATTTGATCATAGTCCGCGGAGGTTGTTTTGCACCCAATCTTAAGTACTTGGTTACCTGCATCATTTGCAAGTAGTTTAATTCAAGTAGGTCATATTTCGCAACGTAAATGAAAATGGATTAGAAATAATTCAAAAGAGATCAGATCAAATCTCATTGATAAGTGAGGCAGCGTCATATGCTCGCTATTGCACTTCAGTCCAGCCCTTCTCAGTTGGAAGTCTAACGCAAATGGTTCAATTTGATCAAAGTTCTTGATCGATAGGGGTATCCTGGTCTTTCGTTTTATGGGGTTTGCAGATATTGTCGGAGCTATCCTTCCCGGAGCAGCCTTATGGCGTTGTCATTCACGGTAGCCATCTAGAGAAGAGGAGTTTTCCGATCTAGAGTACGGAGTAGGTCCCCTCCTTATCTTGCTATGTTGATCCTTCATCTGATACACCAACTCAATATTAGCCTAGACATGTTGATGGCATTCATCACCCTTGGAGAAATCCACGTGCCATTCCCACTTCATAGGGTAGTGTCGGGGGTTGTATTTCCATAGTACACCGACATAGTTAACATGTTGAATTTTCACTGGTAGTTCTGCATGTAGGATGGTTTCAACGAATAGGTCTCTACTGGGAAAGATTCTCTAATCGACATTATGATCAGGTCCATTTTATTGCCAAGGGGTCTTGTAACACTGGAGAATGATGTATGCACGATTGCCCGATGTTCGAGTGGTTTGGTGATGCCGATTGGATGGTGAGTTGGTAAAGATGGGCTCATAGATTGGTGATTATTTCTAATTTTCACCCAAGTAGGAGGCCCATATAAGATAGTGAGGAAGTCCTCTTAAGGTTGTATGTCACGCTTCTAGTCATATGGACACGGTATGACTAAGATGCGGGCATTTGAGGATGGTTCAGCGGTGACCAGCTATGTTTTGAGTTAGCAGAGTAGACAGTGTAGGGGAGTCGTCATATTAGCCATTGTACCATAGCTGTCAATTCAGGAGTTTAAAAGCTGGTCAATTGGAGGAAGTTGCATTCCACCTTAAAAGCATGATATATTAATCAACTCTAGTTCTTGGCATATTAGCTAGGTTTTCTAGCCTCTGGGAGCACCGGTCGAGTAGTATTCCTTTACCCATTCCTTGATTGCAACTCAGCATTTGTTGTTGTGATCTCCGATGTCTTGTTCAGTCATGGAACCATTAGAAGCATGGATGGAATGTTCCTCCATTAAATT
Organism: Allium fistulosum; assembly: GCA_030737815.1. Classification (NCBI taxonomy): domain Eukaryota; kingdom Viridiplantae; phylum Streptophyta; class Magnoliopsida; order Asparagales; family Amaryllidaceae; genus Allium; species Allium fistulosum. The sequence goes on along the minus strand of CM060908.1, from coordinate 820,411,804 downwards.
GAGCTTTGAGTCATACCCGAAAATATTATTTTTTTGAAATTTTGTATCGCTCTCAGCAATGTTCGAACGATACAAATGTTGGTGAAATCGAATGATCCAAAAAGTGGACAATTGGATCGATACGAAAGGCGTACAACTGGACCGATACAAAGTGGATGTGAGTATCGATACAAATTGGACGCAGATGGATCGATACGAACAGCGTGTGAGTATCGATACGAATTGGAGAAGTTGCGATCGATACGACCAGAGCATAGGCGATCGATACGAACAGAGCGATGCGAAGCAGATCGAGTCGAAATGATCGATACGAATAGAGCGATGCGAAGCAGATCGAGTCGAAATGATCGATACGAAAAGAGCGATGCGAAGCAGATCGAGTCGAAATGATCGATACGAACAGAGCGATGCGAAGCAGATCGAGTCGAAATGATCGATACGAACAGAGCGATGCGAAGCAGATCGAGTCGAAATGATCGATACGAAAAGAGCGATGCAAAGCAGATCGAGTCGAAATGATCGATACGAATAGGAAAGTGGCGATCGATACGAACAGAGCGATGCAAAGCAGATCGATACGAAAAGTGATCGATACGAATTTTGACATATTTTCTGGGTGCGAAAACATGGATACGAAAATGATCATATTTTCTGGATACGAAATGATGGATACGAAATCGATCGTATTTTCTGGATTCGAGAGCATGGATACGAAAATGACCATATTCTCTGGATTCGAGAACATGGATACGAAAATATGGATGAATGCAGTTCCTCTTAGATCTGGAGCAATCTGAATAGAATAGAAGGAACCACTTGACGACAGATCTGGATCTCCTCCTTAGATTTTTGCAATCCAACGATGGTAGTAGATCCATAGAGCAAGAGAAAAGTTGAGTTTTCTCAGTGAAAGCACCAAAGTGTTTGTACCAAAATTGGGCACAACACTCTTCGGAAGTCTTTAAAGAGATAAAGTGAATAAATTAAATGGAAAAAGAGGAATTATCTAACAAAAACTCCAAATCTCAGATATGAAAATAATTAAAATGCAAGGAGACACAAGAATTTAGAGTGGTTCGGCGTATTGCCTACGTCCACTATGAAGTAGTTTGCTTTATTGATCTTTCTTTGATGTTTACAAGTGAATTCAGTGAATTACAGCAGGTAATTATGATTTGCAGCAGTGAAATTCGTTGGTAGCAGCAGCAATGGAGTTCAGATCTGGATCTGGCAGAGTCTGGGCGCTGGAGATCTCAAAGGAGAAGAAGCCCTTTTCTGTATGCCCTGGGGCTCTATTTATAGGTGTAGGAGGCTGGTATTTCGCTCAGATCTTGGGAGACTCTCTCTGGCACATGACCAGGCCCGCGCACCCAAGCCCATGAAGTTTTGGCCCGGTCCGTGATCGATACGAACAGATTTCGTATCGATCAAGGTTTCATCCAATGGAGTCGAAATTTGGTGTGGACATTCTTTAGCATGTACCTAACCTTCTGTGAAAATTTCATAGCATTTGGACTTGTAGATTAGGAGATATGACCGATACGAAATGGGATTCTCGGTTGGTTGTTTTGTTCGACTCCCTCATTTTGACTCGCTCTTGTTCGACTCGGTTCTGTTTGACTCGATGACATGGCGTTTATTCGCATCGACTGCTGTGCCTTGCTTCACATTGATGGACACGAAGTGGAGCGAGTCGAAGTGGAGCGAGTCGAAGTGGAGCGAGTCGAACAGTGGAGCGAGTCGAAGTGGAGCGAGTCGAAGTAGAGCGAGTCAAAGTTGAGCGAGTCGAAGTGGAGCGAGTCGAAGTGGAGCGAGTCGAACAGTGGTTGGTTTTCATCCAATTTTGTATTGTTCGTAACTTGAACATACAAGCTCGGATTGACTTGAAATTTGGAACGATAGCTCCATAGCTTCGCTTGTCGTGTCATATCAATTTTGTCTCGATCCAGGCTCGGACAAAATTCGTCGATATCCATAGTGAACCTGCGTATAACCGATTTTCTAGACGAACTGTCTTTGGTTTCTAGTCAAGTTCTTGGTGTCACGGCCTTGCCAAAAGGTGGGATAACAGTTATAATTGTAAATAAGGAATAAATTAAATGTTGGATTCAAAGTGGAAATTATATGTTATAAATTGGTAATTTATGGAGTTGATGTAATTAAATATTGCAGTTGATATGAGTTAAGATGATAGTTGTAAAATATGAATGTAATAAAGTGTAAATTAATGTTAATTATATTCATATGGTACTTTATGATTTAATAATAATAGTGAGAATAAAAATAAAGGAAATTAATTGAAATTAAAATATAATTAACTGGGGTTTTACTACAGTTGTAATTGAACGCTGAAATATGTGCAATATTTAAATATTGGATTTGACCTGGAAAATTTATTTTAAGATTATAAATTCTATGTAATTAAGAATGATGAAAATTGTTAACTTTTAAATTTTGAATTTAAAAGTGATTAAATCAATTTAATAATAATTTAATTAATTAACTTGAGAATTAGCCATTTTGGCCACTGTCTCGGATTTCGATGAAACCAGTTTCATCGGATCCGTAACAGTGAATTATTGTAGGATTTCAAGTTTCGTAGCGATCGGACTTGTCGTTTGGCCGTGCAAGCTTGAAATGCACAGAAATCAATTAATAGAATTTAAAAGAATATAATTTGATTTTAAAAGCTAACTTATGTATACAATGGAATTAGGGTTTGAAACTAGTTCCATAGAGTTTAAAAATATCGAAAACCTATATTTTGATATATGGGATGACCTACTTTCGTTTCGGAAACGAAACGGACTTTTCGAGTCGTTGTTATTGTTTGACCTAATTCGATATGTCCATTCGTTCTTATCTATCTCTGCCTATATATATGCTGTTATAAACCCTAGCAGCTTTTTTATTTTATATTATCTGTACGTACATTTCCTTCTCATCTCCTCTTTCCAATGGCACACAAATCAAACCCTAATTCCCAAATCCAATTTCTTATCTAATTTCAAAAATTCAAACTCCTCAAATCATAGCAAATTATATGTCGTTGGAATGCTCTCAACGAGCACTATCTACTGTTGTAGTTCCTTTTCGATTCGAGTCACGGTTTAGCCAGAAATCATCGATTTATTCCCGGTCGTCCGTATTAGGGTTTGTCATTTAACGGTGGATCATCCACCATTTGACGACCGGGAAGTTGCTGCTGGTAGAGGGATTTGAGACGAGTGCATCCATGTGGTTAGTTTGTTGAATTGATCAACGAAATCGCCAAATTTGGTGAAGTTCATCAGCGGCGGCGCGAGCGTATAGGGACGCCTGAGGTGGCCGCTTGGAGCCTGTGGGTGCGGCGTGGTGTGGCCGTCACGGTGGCTTAGTTTGATGAAGTTGTAGGCTAATGGAGGCCCATGCGTACGTGGTTGAAGGGTGGCGGCAGCGTGTACGAGATGGGTTCAGCGAAATCGTGCTAACTAGGGTTTGGGAAGGTATAAATTGTTTTCTGGATTTATTATTGAAAATGTTTTATAAAATGACCACGGTGTGAAATAAGCGTTTGGTTGTTAAAGAGACCGGATATTGTCATACTCTCTGCCAATACCGAAAACCACTTTAACAACTGTGCACGTGGTGGAGAATCCAGAACGAAGTAGGATGGTTTGGCGAATGCTACTGTATGAGGTATGAACGCAGCCTTGACCCCCGCGGGTTAGCTTGATATGACTAAAACATGAGCTATACCGGACCAAGTGAGGTCGATCCTCCGATCGGGCACATTTCTTCGATACCATATCTGTTACTTTGTGATTGATTGGTGGCCACCCCTCGATTTGATTATGGGAGTGTGTTCCGAGGTGGGCGTCAGTAGCTGTTATGCGTTACCTCTAGTCCGGGAGTGCAAACTATAGAATCCTACCCTGGTATTGCCTCACGTGGCTTGTCATATGCCTTATCGAGCCCACTACGATTTTGTTTTGTGTCGTACCTATGGAATGCTCCCTGATAGCCCACCGGTTTGGTGGAGTTTATAGTACTGTATAGACTATGTCATTTATAAAAATGTGTTAAGGGGGATATGGGTACGCCTTAACGCTATTTTAATACTTTACTGGTAGACATTATATATATAGCGTATATTACTACATATAAATAGTTTAACGGATCCTTAGGAGATGGAAACATCTCTTAAGTTATTCCACGCATGTTAGACATTGGATAGGAGATGTAAAATCTCGTAAACATCTCTAAAGCCGTTATACTCATATTTATTTATGTTGATTTAACTTACATAAGATCTTTTAGTTCTGACTCGAGTGTTTTGTCTTTTCATTACGCTCGGGTCAGCCCGAGCATTTTAGTGTTGAAGACTTTATTTCTGGAGGACGAAGGTGGAGTTTGGTACTATATTGTTATTATTATTCCACCGTATCATGTTGTTCCGCTGCATTATTTATTTATTACTGCTGTATGTATAACTGATATATGGTAAAAGTGTAATCAAATGTTATTTGTAAAACAGCTTCATGAACTGTTTATTTGATTATTGTATTTTGTCATTCCGCTGTGAGATTCTGTGTTTTGTTTTTCCTTCTTTCTTCTTATTTTCTTATTTACCCCATTAACAATCCTCCCTTTTGAATGATTTGAGTTGACATGTGTGGTTTATTGTCAATTTAAACTGTCCAAAAAGGTGGGTTGTTAGATATATGCTCATTGCTATTCTTTGAGATGATTCTTCCACTCCCAATGCATGCAGTCAAGGCTTCCTAACATTACTATCATCATTTGCTTCAGTGCATCTTTAAAAACTTACAACATCTTCATCATTTGGAGACATTAATTACTAAGAACCGTAAACATCCATGATCGCATGAGAATTATTTTCAAAGCCTCCAATGTCATACTCTCGATAATTTCATCATTTCACCACACGTCTCTATAGGGATGTCATATGCCAACATTCTCATTGCATTAGTCATTTTGTTGGACCTGAGACAAATAATAATTTCTAGATGCATTTTTCTAAAAGTAAAGTGCTTATCATTAGCCTAAATTCTTTTCAAGGTAGGTTTGAACAAAGATCGACCCATTCTAAATCTTTTGCAATATATATTTGGACTGTAAACTGGTTTCTTGTCAAAAATAATTTCATCAAAATTTCATGGAAAGTAAAACAGTCACATTCAATGTATTTTCATTCTATTACTAACCAACCATGCTTCAAAAAAATTGATCCGTATGCTTCTTTGTAAGCTTCAATTATCTCCAACTCTTATTCTTATTGTTACCTTGCATAAAATCTATGTCCGAGTCACTATCGAATTTCATAATAAAATCTTAAAAAGATGAATGTATTATAAGAACATTTAATTGGTTGCTATTGGTAAGCAAGTTGCAAGTTTTTTGTTGTAAATAGAAGATATTTTCATGTTGCATTATGTAGGTAGTGCATTGTCTTCTTTTTACATATTGATCTAATTGTACTTCATTTTCATTTGATTATGACATGGTAGTCTTGATGTATTATGTCTTCATCGATTATCACATAGTCAACCATGTGACTGGTCCTCCCAACATGAGCACCAACCATTGATTCTTACATGTGTCAACCATCTGAAGTAACTAAACAAACGCAATTACATTTGTTCAAGAGACAACTCAACAATCCAAACTAATTTTTTGTCAACTGGTGGCATTCTAGCACTTTTTGATTAAAAACAATAATTTTTAAAGCTAAAAATAAGGAAAAATGGAGGGGGAGCGGATTATATAAGCATCGAAGGTCAAACGCTTATTAATAAACATCTATATAAAGGTCCAACATCAAACGCTTATTCAATAAACATCTGAACTTGAATCCTTATTTAATAAGCGCCGACATGTCACTTATTCAAATTCATCCCGATTTAGAGGATGAAAATTCAACCCTTGAATTGGTTGGAGATGGCCTACATATTTATTGAAAAATAGAAGTCATTTTTTAATGAGGGATAATTTGGTAAAATATGGTCACTTTAGTAATTTTCCTCGTTAACATATATTTTCTTGATAGCAAGAGTGATACTTTTATTTAAGCAGAGCACTCATTCCTCATTAACATATATCAAATAACCAAGATCGGACCTTAATTAAAACTTGCTGTTTCATTTCTTTCTCATTGTCTTCTGTCTACATTCAATTTGTCTTATTTCTTCGCAATATTCAATTAGAGTTGTATTTTTTTTCTTCGATCTTCATTTGGCATTACTATTTCCAAAGGAATTTATAGGTCAGTTCTTATTTCACCATTTCTCTTATCTCGGTTGTTCAATAGCATATGAATTTTGTAATTTTTTATTACTATTTTTGTATAGCACTCTAGATCATAACTAAAGGCTGTCATTTTCTTTAGCATGAAATTTGAACCAATTATTTGATTGTTAAAATTTTATATGTTAATTCCTCGGTTATAAGAATGTGATTTGTGCAATAATATGTTGTATTAATATTTTTTGGTTCCTATGAAAATTGATTTTCACTCTCTCGTGGATATACATCTCAGTATTTAAAATATTTTGTTTTAAGCAATGTTAAACAATCTATATTACAACGATCATTGTGAATTAATAAGGGTAAATATGCCCTTGTTTCTTATATGTTTGCAAACATTCATTGCTTATCCTAGTTTCAACACATAGACTATAGTTTTACTTTTTAATAAGAATGAAAAGAAAAACACGGTAAAAATAAACAAAGAGCCTATTAATAATTTTTCCTAGAGGCGTGAAGTGTCTTGAAATGGCTTTGATAGTTATGTATAAGAAACACTTTCCAGTATTCCGATGTTTAATCATTTGATGCTTAGGAAGCTTTAATTACTCTGGGTTTATTGATTCTGAAATTCAGAGATGAACACAATGAGTACATTATATATTAGTAACCATATAGAGAAAGCTAACAAAAATCCTTTGGATTTTATGTTTATAATTTGGATAACCACATAAAGAATGAAAACTATTCAAATGTTGTTAACCCGCTTTTTAGCTAAGCCGATTTCAACTGGACTTAGAAGGCCAAACTGAAGACAAGAAGAGTCGCAAACATGGAAACATACTTAGAGAAGCTAAATATTGGACTCGAGAAGTTTGATGGAAATTACGGCTAAGTAGAGCAGTCGGTACCGAGAAGAACCTCTCGGTACCAAGAGGTTTTTCTTTCACTTGGAACTTCCCAATCTCGTTATACTCCAAGTACTTCAAGAAACCATAATAAAAAACTTATTCTAGAAGATAGACAAGCAACACTTAGGATTTTGAAGAAGAAAGCAAAGAAAGCATAAAAAGACAAGCAATGTCAGGTAAATCATCAAAAGGAACTAGATCTTCAGGAAAAAAGAGTTTGGGATGCATCGAATTGGAGACAGAAAGGCAAGCCAAATAAGATAAAGGGTCTTCACTAGGAAAAACCACCTAGTATCGATAGATTTTTATTGGGGATTGGGCCGGCGTGTTCACTGCCGTACACTTGGACTTGGATCTAGACTTTATTCAACGTGGGCTCCTGAGTCAACTGGCGAGGTTCTCTATAAATAACAGCCATGTAGCAACTGAAGAGGGGAATGACACTTTACTTCTTCTTCACTCTTATCTCATTCCCACAATATACTCTAGAAACTGCGTTGTAAATATAAGATCCACTAGATTATGGTAAGATCTGATAAAATTGGTTGTAATCCGGAGAGAAAACGACTAATAACAAAGATTAAAGTGGACATAGGCCAGAGAATTCCCCGAACCACTATAAAAATTATGTCACTTTTTCTGCTTTTACCTTTATTTTATCAGAATTGGTGCTTTCATCTAATATTTGGCTGTTGGTACCATTTTTCGCGTCAATAAGTGCCTTATATATCCATAACAAAACTATTTCATTATATTGCTAGGAACCATGGTCAACATTATTAAGATAGTTTGTAATACCTTGATGTTTTTATAGTAAGTCTTTTATCAATGAGTGTGTTGAATAATTATTCTCTAATGTCAACTAGCAATCTATCCGACAGTTGAATTTGGCTATATACCTAATGCTAACATTGTTATAAAGCTTAAGTGTGACAATATCCACACAATGCTCTTTTCTTTAAAGATTTCTTGTTTATTTGTAGTTGATCACTCGTGGAGCTTTAGTCTTGGTGCACTCTATCAAGTTTTAACTTCTAACCTAAACAAAGATTGCTTCTTATTAGTAGAAGAATATATAGTATGGACAGTATCAAAGAGCGACCATAACTACATATGATATGATTTGAGAGTATTGTATACGTTGTTTATTGAGATCCTACTTTGATTAGGTAATCCCATGACATGATTTCATGTTAAGACTATAGGGTATTAGATTAGACATTCTAGTGAAATAGTGCTCAAGAGAGAATCCATCTCCTTTGATATTAAAGGTTGGTCACCGTAATTGAATTTTGATTTGAAATTAGAAATCTATGACTAGAATAAATTTGGTTAATCGATAATTTCTATCGATTGAATTAAGTTGAATGTCTAGTTGAATTATACGATTAACTCTTTTAATTACTTAACTTATAAATGTTAACTAAGTAATCAGTAATTAATTTCTAGCTAAGTAAAAACCGAATAACGGAAAGTAAATAAGTAAATAATAGGATCACACCGAGATTTCATACTAGTTTAAACTCACATCCTACATCCAGTTCTAGAACTCCTTTCTGTAATTCCACTAACTTAACCCTCACTTGATCTGAGGAACCAGTGTACAACAACTTTTCTCAAGTAGCTAAACAGGACTTCATACAGACCGCTTGATGAATTCTCAACTGTACTTCGACTTCAATATGAAAGTGTATTTGTAGATTCTTTGAATCTTGATATACAGATATCTCCTTTTTCAATACATTCTCATATAACCAGCATAATAAATATTATTAATATGAATGAATAAGTTGTATAGGAAGTGATCTAAATGACATTGATGTGAATTTGAATGAACGGTATCTATTTGCTTGATATAATTTCAAAGCCATAGGGTATAAAAGAAAAAAGATTATAAATTAGAAAATTGGAGAAGTTATTTGCTTTGATATGGTTGAGGGCATTTATAATTGATGTAGAGATGTGTGTGAAAGATTGCAACTTTCATAAATGAAGAGATGTAAAGTTTGAAGTGAAGAGGGGTGACTAAAAGATGATCGAAGATAAGTGAAGATGTAGCATCATGAATTCAAAAAAGTGTATTCCATGAACTTGTAGGTCGACCTTTAAGGTACATAGGTCGGCCTATTATCTCCATGGTTAAATGTGGACTTATGGAGTTTAAGGGTTGACATGTGCAGAGATGCCTATAACCTAATTCCAAATTTTGGTGTTTCTGCCTCTTTCTTCCCTGGTTTTTAGCACTTCTGCTACTGCGAAAAATCCCAAAATATTCCCAGATATACTTTGGGACAGTTGTACTGAAATTTGGAGTGATTTGATGATCATTTGTGGGGTTATAGCTGAAGCAACCATGTAGGCCTACAATGGGTAAAAACGGTAGGTTTAAAAAAATTCCATATTTGGATGATAGTGGGCCTATTAAATATAATGTCTAATGCTAGATCCATCTAGTTGTCTCATAAAATAAAATTTAATTTGGATATATAAAGCCTCATTTGATTAATGTCATTGATTAAATGCATTTAACTTGAATCAAATTCAATTAAATGAGTGAGGGAAGTTTTATTTTATTTAAATGAAAAAAACCTTTCATTTCTCTCTTTAAAAAAATTTCATTAATTAGTGGAAGACTTTGTTTTATTTTGTTAATTAATCGTACTAATTAATTAAACTAAATATTGATTTTGAATGTATTAGGTGTAAATTCAATAACAACATAACAACATAGCATAATGAAAGATAACATGTCAAAATTAATACATGAAATAAATCACACACAAGACAGATTTTCTAAATCGACAATGCATAAGAGGTAAAAAGTAGATTCAATAATTGACAATTCAATATACATATATGTGACTAAGGTCAGGGTTAAAGAATTATGATCGAGCATAACAAAAAGGAAAATAAAATTGAAATATCTTTCCATTTTTAACACTTTAATTTGAGATTTTCCTCAAATTTCTAAAATATACATTCAATCCTTGCAAGAGATGGATGTGTTTTATTTGATGTTTTTCAGTTGATTTGGAGTTGTTTTATTTTGGATGGGGACAAGTTAATTTTTGGCTATAGAGTAGAAGAAGGAGAGAAGAAAATAAAATTGAATGAAAGGTTGGTAGGCAAAAAAATGAATGAGAGGATTTGTTTTAATAAGAGAATAAAAACCATTTTGCATTCACTTTTTAGAATTTCCACTTTTACTTCTCAATTAATTATCAATCAAATCTCATTCATATCCATTCCTCTCTCTAGCATGGCAGGCACATCATTCCATCATGTGAAAATTATTTCCAAAAACTTGTTATGCCATTAACTACATTTAAAACTCGTTTAAATATATATTGGTATTGTATATCGATACACACATATACAACCTTAGTACATTCAAATAATTAATAACAACAACCAAACATCAAATGAATTAACTAATAACCAATAATTCTCAAATGTTAATTAATTTACAACATTTTATAAATTAATTAAATCTTGTTTTTCGAAGAATTCACAAATACGTTTATGTGACTTGGAGATGTTAATTCAGTTAATGGTTAATATTGAACAATTCAAATATTAATATTCACATGTTACCAAAGCTTGTGGTGCAATAGCTTGGCTGAATCCATCGCTTACTGACCTTTGTAGTAAAATCACATTTTATAATTTCTTAAGCAGTAAAAATTGGTATCTATTATTTACACCAATTCTCTTCATTGATATTATATCACATTAGGGCTTATGGAATTTGGTTTTGGTCAAAATTTCAGTATCGTACACATTCAACTTAGTTGGTCCATAAACAAAGTCCTTGGTTCAATAATAACATTTATTATTAACCAAACTACTTTGGCTATATATTTTGACTCGGCATTAACTGAGGAGACGAATTCTCTATTGAATAGTGTTTCACTTCCAATGCTGCAACTCAGACCCAACTATGGACGTTATTCCATGATTTAACTATAATCAAAGTGGAGCTTCCATATTGAAATTTTATGGTATTCTCAAGTCGAGAGAACTATGTAGTATCATCACTTCGATATTTTCCATTTAACCTAGTTGTTATTAACCAATAGGAAACTCTAGGATGTGTCATTCCATAGATATCCAATAGCTATAAGTATGTAACACCTTGGTGCCCCTAGCAGTCATAAGTAACACACTGCTTAACATTTAGAGAGCAATACGTACTTTAGTCTCAAAGGACGTGTCGATATCCTTTCTTGAAACATCTTGACTAGGAATATTTAAAAAAAATTATATTATGATTAATTACTCACAATTGCAATTAATTGTAACTACAATCACAAAACATTTCATTTTGGATTTTCCTCTTTATGTATACTTTAAATTAATTACTTAATTAATTATATCACTATATAACCAAGTATAAAATAGAAATCAAATGTCATTATTATAGACAAGATTAGTCACAGAGTTAGATATATGTAACAAATTACATAATTGCCCCTAAAGCATAACCCTAACTTTATCAATCTCCCACTTGCACTTGGAGTCAACTATGCAATTTTATTCCCATTCTTTCGATCAATTTTCTCAAAACGATCGAGCTAACCCCTTAGTGAACTGATATAAAATATTATTTTAATTATCTACTATATCAATAACCCTCTTCGACGCTGGTAAACTATCTTTATTATATGGAACATTTAGGAGCATGTTTCACAACTTCTAGTGAGATCTAGGCTTTTTTCACAATCTATATCGCGACAATGTTATCGTATAACAATAATATGGGATTCTCAATCTTTGGAATCACCTTTTGCTTAGTTATAAATTTGTACATTCATATATGTACACGTTGCTTTTATTACGGTGCTATTCAAGATGATGTACATAGCTTATTGGTTGAGTTGGTCACAACTCATGTTTGGAACATTTCCAACATAAAGCTCCTTAGCTAAGGTTGAATATGAATTTTGTATTGACATACTATGCTCGATATCACTTATGATGTTCGGGTATGAATATTCCCTCATTGAGAAGTTAATTGTTTTTATAAACAATTCTTTAGTATTTCGTAAATACTCAAGAATATCCTTACCTACCATTTAGCGATCTTAACTTGGATTTAGTACTCACTCAGTGTACCAATTACATAAGCAATTAGCGATATAGTAGACATCATACCATATATACGATAATTCATATTGTTAAGGCATAAGGAATCTATCTTATTTGCTCCCCATTAAACATTTTAATATAGTGTCTATGTTTATGTATAGGACAATCCCAACATCCTTTTATACTGTTTATAAAAGACCTCATTTCAAAAATCAAACAACCAAACTGAAATGATTCTAACATGGGTGCATCATTAACAATCATAAGTTTTGTTTACCTATAGTTTTAGAAATATTCGTGTACCTTTGTAGTGCTTTCTTACAGATACATCCTTCCTCTACATTTTGAATGAAATTTAAACTATCAGATTTTTATATCAAAATATTTCTCAATTCAAATGCATGTTGAATAATACTTTCGTATCATCTTTTTGATCTTATCTGAAACCCACAAACTCAGTATCGTTCCCACTGACTTGGAGACACTTTTGTTGTTATGTGCAAACAATATATTTTAAATCATCATTTAGAATTTCCATTTCAATATATATGTACCGAAAAGTCAAAATCATTGTTGACGAAAAATTGACCAACACCCTGGTTTGAATTTGAAAGCACCAGCCCTGTTCTAATAGAGCAATATCATAGATAACAGATATAGAAAAAGAACAGTAAAAGAAATAAGACAGAGGATTTTTATAGTGGTTCGGCTGTTAATAAAGCCTACGTCCACTTTATAATTTTACTATAGACTGATTGTTGTTGCAAGAGATGTTTGATTATAAGGCTTTGATTATCTTTAGCTAGATTGAATCCCCAGAATTGGAATCCACTGGAGAATCACAATGAATTCCTTTGGAGATTGTAGTGAGGGAGGTAGAGAGTGAAAAATAATTCCAACAGAGCTTCAGCAACCAGTCTGGAGAAGATCTAATTTGTGTTGTAGGTAGGATGGTATTTATATGGATCGGAGAGCTTCTGGGCCAAGCCACTTCATCATCTGCTCTCAGGAAAGTAGGGAATGACCCAAGGGTGTTTGGCTCGCAAAACGAGGAAAAAGCAGGGTCGCTTGCGACCCATGGTCCATGGGTCACTAGTGCTCCATAGACTTGACTCATTTGCGAGCCAATGCCTTGGCTTTTTCTTCATTGCATCCTTAGGTAGTTTATTATTGAATCAGAAAGATGTTTGGGTTGCTGATGATCTGAGCACTTAGGATTATTCTGGAGTTTGGAATTGGAGATGTTTCCATAGTCGGCATGGTTCCGTTTTAATGACAATTTACTAGTTGTTTGCGCTCAGCTGCAGATTGGGCTAAAGGAATGCTGATCTCTCGGTTTCGTTGATCCCAGTCATTGACTTAGTGATATAGCTTAGCTCTTGTTAACTTCTTGCCTTAGCCTTTCTGGTTAAGTTCTAAGCCATTCCGATAACACCAAATTGTACTGTCTCCTGTTAGATCCTGCTGGGTTAAAAATTCGGATAACATTTGCCCCCCTCAGAGTGCGTCTTCGTTGTCAACAAGGCATGCTCTGGAAGTTATCGCTCCTAATATATGTCCATCGATTTCCAAGTGATTGCATTAGAGTTTACGAATGTGTGGCAGGTCATGCTGTCGGTCATCTAGCTTTGCTTACGACTACTATTACTTGTCACAATGGATCAAATTTCTTCCCGTAGTTTCTTGGAATGCCTCGGAATGATGAATAGGCCTAGGAGATCGAGTTCAAGGAAAATGTGTGTAGCCCCTTTTTTTGTGGGTCGCCAGCGATCCATGTCGGATGGATCGCCAGCGACCTGACTTTGTGAAGGTCGGTCACCAGCGATCCATGTTGGATCGCGTGCAACCCAACTACTTAGCAAAAAAATTTGCTTTCTTTTGCTCGCCTATTTATGTTCGAACCAACCCAGTTCATTCATTCGACCCGAGCCTTTGCATTTTCACGCGACCAAATTCCAGCACAATCCAACTTCAAGCGATTCATACTCTTGCTCGATCCGATCGATTGCCTCCTCAGATCCATCTCTACACCGTATAAGCATTCTTTTGCCGATCCATAGACTTGGCTATTGATCCATACGTTTGAATCCAAACCCTAGCTCGCTTTTGAACTGTAGCCGACCCATCTCGTAGCTCGCCAGCGGTCCATCCATGCCTCGTTGATTCTACATCTTTGATCTCCCGTGTATTTTGGATTCAGTCAGAGGTTGGTCATCTTAGTTGGTTTGCTAATTAGGTATTTGTGTAATGATTAGATGATGAGTTCCCATTCGCAATGTTGATCGTGAGGAGTTCGAGTTGATTGCGGTATAATGGAGGAAGATAGTAAATCGAGCTTCGAGTTGTTTCCCGGTATGACATTCGGGCTTCGGTCCAATGCTTGACACATTTTGCTATCTTCGTCCATTAGACTAGAATTGACTTGTGTCCAGTTTCGCAGCTGTTACTGTGCGTCACATCACCGGTCGATCACGATTCTTTCGAAGAATTTGGACTTATCCTACTTGCTTGTTGCACACCCGGCATTCCTTTAGTGAGAAGAGTTTTCCGCGTCACTTCGGACAACGGATCCGTTATCAACCATGGATCGGTAACGGGTAAGTGTACAGGAAGTAGAAAATGAAGTGGCATGGGAAGTTCTTTTCTTCTTCCACTGCGAGCGAACTATCTACATGGGATATGGCGTTTGTAGTGTATCGAGTACCAAGTGTATTCCATATTGATTGCACACTTCACTTGCCCTAGTCCGCACTTGAAATTCGACATGGTAATTACAAGTTAATGTTTCTTCGAACTTCAAGTGTGGTAGGGGAAGCTATTAGTTTTGGATAGATTTACCTGACCGTCTTCGGACGTGAGTTCTGTTATTTAGAATGAAGCAGTCATCCATGCGTCATAAGTCAATTGGAGGAAGCTCGGCTCTCAAAAGCCGAGTCATCATCCACTTCGCAAGCTCAATACAGCCAATTAGTCCCATTTGGGCCAATTTTGGATCATACGCCTTCCACCTTCAGAGTTCTGCTTAATTCGCCTGAGAGAGCTTCATCGGTTGTTTCCGCCAAGGTCCTTCGTAACATCTGTGTGCAACACGGAATTCCCGAAGAGGATGTTCGTCTGCCGGAGAAGGACGAATTCACTTATATGCCTCCCCTGGGGAACACTGCTTACCACCGATACATGTGTTTGAATGGAGCCATGCCTCCATTCAACGACTTTCTACGTGAGACTCTCTCAAACTTGGGTATTTCCCCATTTCAGCTTCATCCGAATGGCTAAGCCATCATGACTTGCTTGCATGTTCTTTTCATGCTGGCGTTCAACCGCGCTCCATGCTTCAACGCGTTGTGGTACTTTCTGGCGTTCAAGAGGAGAGATGATTGTCCCTTTTTGATTATAATCGAAGCCCAGAGAAGTCGTAAAATCATCCAGCGCTTGCAAAGCAACTTATCGCAATTCAAGACGCAATATTTCTTTGTTAGATGCCCCGAGGGGTCAATCATCGGTGGACGACAGGGGGTAAGCTTCATTTTATTCATCGAGCTTTTGATGCATTGCCATGGGGTTCCTAACCACCGTATGTCTCTTGCAGTTATTCCAAGGCCGAATAGAGACGCAACACTCAATGAAGTTTGCGAGACTTTAAAGGCAATCAATGTCGAGGAGAGAAGCATTAAAGTATTACTGACTTATGAAAACTTGCATCGCTATGGACTACTGGCCCCGGCTAGATCTGCCATTCAATTTGAAATTCCCTCTCCTGCTTGATCCAGGGTTCATACGAGATCTATTTCCTCCTCCCACGATTTCGAAGAAGGCGCCTCTCAAGAGAGAGAAAGCCCATCCGGAGGATCCGCCGATGAAGCCCGTGAAGGGGAAGATGCTGTTGCGATCGAATTAAGCGGCCTAGGTAGAATGCCTCCAATCCTGGAGGAAGTAGAAGAGGAGTTCAAACAAAGAGAGGGCAAGGCCGCGGTGGATTCGGAAAAGGAAGAGGGAGAGTTTGAAAGTAGTAGCGATGAGTCCACTGCCAGTGAATACTTCTTGTCTGAATCTGACGGTGGGGACTCAGAGTCTTGTGATGAAACTCCGGGATTGAGTCCCATTCTCCTGAGTTTACCTCTTCTTGATGCAAGTGGCAAAGGCAAGGGCGCTGAAATGGGAAGACATCAAGATTCTTCGAATAGGGATGTCGGAGTGGAGCTCGGGGATTTCAGTGATGTTTTTGTCGACTTCGACGTGCTCATGAAAGGAGACTTTAAATTTGACACAACGCTTCCCTGTTCGGGTGATATTACGCCAGCAGTTAGCCCGGTTCCGCCCGTAATAACCGAAGTCAGTCTGATCCCTTCTACTATGGCTGTTCATTCCAGTTCATGATGCCTTTTAGGCCCATATTAGAAACACACTACACGTTGCATTAGGATCGCACTCACTTTCATTCATCCCTCCATATTTTTTGTGCTTATTTCATGCTTCTCAAACTTTTCATGTATGTCTCATTCTTGGTATGACGAGGGGACGAGGCTTTTACGACGACTTCGAAGACTTCACCAACTCTCAGCGGTATCCCAAGCGCTCCTCCAGCCGCCATCAAGTTCGAGAAACGGAGGAGGAATACAGGCGGAGGAAAGAGCTCGAAGCCGAAACCCATCTCCAGGAAGAAAGAGACCGAGCTCGATCATACAAAGGCGAGTATGAGAAGAAAATATCTCTTGAGGAAAGAGATGAACCATCGAAAAAGTCAAAGCTTGAACATCACCCTTATTCTTCAGAGCTCACCTCAAACACTCTTCTGTGGGCCATGAAATTCCCATTACTTCTGCTCCGATTCTACCTTTAACTCATATATCATCATCTTCTATTGTCACTGCTGCCCCCGGTGCTTCTCGCCTCCACCGAAGACCTGCCTACGTCCTTCCTTCGGGCCCCTTAAACTTGAGGCAGCACTTCCTGGTTGGTTCTTAAAGGAGTCAAGTTTGACCTGGATCTCCACCCCGTTCGTAAGGATTCCTACATGCCACATCTCCAAGCTATCCAGAGCGACCTAGAACAGGACGAACGATGGGAGAAGCTTTGTAAACAGCTAGCAGATACAAACAGAAATAATTATCAGGAGATCCTCTCCTTCGAATCGGAGAAAGATGACTTTGAGTAGGCGTCGGCCGAGCGTGATGCCAAGATTAAGCGATTAGAGGAAGATAAACCAGTGGCACTGCAGGATAGCAAGAGAAATGCTGACACGTTGAAAGAGGTGAGAGAAGCCCACAATCGAATAGAAATCGCCTATAGAGACGAGATCAAAAAGGCTCACGTAGAGGAGGAGAAGTTAAAGCAAGAAGTGAATGCCTGCAGCGCAACGATTGAGGCTCAACGAAAGACTATCGCTGATCATGACCTCATTGTTGAAGGGCACAACAAAACTATTTCCAACCAGGCCGAGATCATTGCCAAGTTACAGGCCCAGGTCGCACAGCTCAGTGCCTACAAGACAGCTACTGAAGTTGAAAAAGCTGTTGTACAAGCGGATTACTTAGACCTCCAAAGTGCTTTCGAAAGGAAAATGGAGAAGTTGGATGCGACTATCCTGAATTTCTATGTCAACTCTCTGTTGCATCAAGGAAGTCTTAGCTATCTTGGCCTGAAATTTCCACGCACTCTCGCTCTTGGTTGGGAGGAAATCTTATCTCATTTTGCCATAGTGGCAACGTTTATTCTGATCGACAATTGCGAGATGCCTATCTCAATGACGAATCCAAAAAGGCATTACTAGAGGGCCAGGAAATTCTCTAAGTTGAAAGAGAGAAGGAGGCCAGCAATGCTGCCTTAACGACCGCCGCTGATGTGTTTACCAAGCCTTCTATTTCCAGCATGGGCAAATTATCAAAGCAGCTCCATGACCAGCCAATGAGTTCAGGACTTGAAATTATTCCTCAGTTGGTGGAGCCATCAAAAGAGGGAGATGGTGGTGAGTACGAAGTAGACATTCTTGAGCATCCCTCTGGCGCAGGTAATGCCCTTCCCTCCTCTGAATTTGGGAGTTTCCATCTTACGCCACAAGAGCAAGAGGAGTTTAATGCTTTCAGTTTTGATCTTATTGGTCCATCTACCTTCCCCGTTGACGTGCCAGCTACTTCGGCACCTGAGCCTACTTCCATTTCCACATCTTCTGTGGTTGTTTCTGTTCCTGTTTCGGTTTCTACATCCACGTCCGGTTCGCAACCGGGGCCAGAAGTTGAAAAGATAGCTGCACTTCATGGCCTAGACGACCCTTCTGTGTCATTAGAAGGCGATATAACAGCTGTAGAGGCCAAGGAGCAAGAGACTATGACGGAGCCACTGTAGAAGACTCAACATGAGCTGGTTACCGTCAAGAGGGAAAAGGTTGAAGCGATCAAAGCCTCCAAAAGCTCCCACAAATCTCGAAGTCGAAAGACGAAGGGGAAGGATTCTGAGAAGGCTTCGGAGGAAGATGAGAACACTGCCACCGAGCTATTCGTTGACATTGCCGACAGTGATACCACTCCTAAGAAGAAACTGCCGATCAAGGGCGGAAAATGGAGCGACGGCAAGAAACGTTGAGTGGCTTGTGTGAAGGTTAACTTCATTTTGGTCAACAGCTTGCAGGAAGATTGACTTGTTTTTGTTTCTTTTGCAGTCATTCTATTCAAGTGCAAAGTCTGCACTTTGTGTCTTTGCTGTAGAGTCTGTATTTTCATTTGGTTGGCCGGTGTGGTGTAGGTACGGCCCTCACATTTTGACCCTGTGTATAGAAAATTATAAGCAATATATTGATTTTTTGGCTGTACTCTTATCTGTCAGTTCATCTGTGTTCTGTGTACATGTGCTTATTTTATTTCAATTAATTTTCAGATAATCGGTGACTTACGGTTTACATAATCTTTATTGAAAATTTGGCTAAGTTACGACTCGATTCTCCTTTTTTGGAAGTTTTGCAACTTTAGCATGTAATCTAAGCTTCTTGTGATATTTCAACAAGTATGCAATACACGCGTATTTTAGAGGCGCATGGTGCATAGGTTAATTGAGGGCAGTTTTATCCCTTCAGTGTCTATAGTTGAGGCTTTTCATTTGGTTTGTGGCATTCCAATCTTGTTGGAGTTGTGCTCATTATTCCTGAGTATGGGAGCAGCTCGCGTTGGTTATGAGATGCGCAATTTTTGGAATTCCTTGGCGTTGCCTATCTTCGGGCCACGCGAGGTGCGTGCATTTTAGTTCTCCCCGATGTTGCCTATCTTCGGACATGGTGAGGAGTTTAAGTTTTAAGAATCAGTGCATGATTTTTCATGCTCCTCGGAGTTGCCTATCTTTGGGCAACGTGAGGAGTTAGTGTTTTGTAATTTAGTGCGCGACTTATGGAGTGCGCGGCTTTTAGTCCTCCTCGGTGTTGCCTACCTTTAGGCAACGTGAGGAGAGTAAGTTTTATAGGTTAGTGCACGACTTACGAAATGCACGGATTTTTTTTTCCTCGGTGTTGCCTATCTTCGGGCAACGTGAGGAGTTATCATTTTAGTGTGCGGCTTATGGGACGCACGGCTTTTTACTTTTCCTTGGTGTTTCCTATCTTCGGGTAACATGAGGAGTTATTATTTTAGTGCGCGGCTTATGGGATGCACGGCATTTTGTATTTCCTCGGTGGTGCCTATCTTTGGGCAACGCGAGGAGTTATTATTTTATTGCGCGGCTTATGGGATGCGCGGCTTTTTGGCACTTCTGGGTGTTGCCTATCTTCGGGCAACGCGTGGAGTGTTGATTTTAGCCTTCTCGATGTTGCCAGAGCAATACCGGTTTTTAGAAGGCCAAGATCGGGTTCCGTCGATCTATGGTTTGGGTCGATTTGCTTCCGTCGTCCCGACGGGTTATTATTATGAACACCGTTTTGTTGGTTCAAGAAGCTAACTTTATTAAGGAAAGAAGGGAAGTTTTTTCCTATATACAATGCCCCTGGTGTCTCGGGATGGCTTATTTGCTAGAAAATAAAAAATACATAAGATAGCTTTCAGACAAAGTAACAGCGAAGCGATTCACTATTCCATGCCCTGGGAACTTGAGTTCCGTCGACGGTTGCTTGCTTGAAAGTCTCATCTTTTAGCTTTTGATTAATGACATATGGTTCCTCCCAGTTTGATCCGAAGGCCCCCGGAACGAGGTAAACTCGCTTGAGCACAAGATCTCCCACTTCGAAGTTTGATTGCGAACTTTGGAGATAAAGTATCATGCGACCCTTTTTTGGTGGGCGGCGGTTCTTAGCTCTGCTTCTTCTCTTTTTTCGTCAACCATATCCAGCGATTCGAGTAGGAGCTGCTCGTTTTGTTTTTGGTTGAAATCCTGCCTTCGGTGCGAGGGGACTTCTAATTCAACAGGAATCATTGCTTTTGAACCATATGCTAGGGCGAACGGAGTATGGCCGGTTGCTGCTTTATGAGTAGTTCTGTAAGCCCATAGTGCGAGTGGAAGTTCATCAACCCAGTTTCCTTTGGCTTTTGTTAGTCGATTTTTGATAGTGGACTTGATGATCTTGTTGATTGCCTGCACTTGCTCATTTGCTTGCGGGTGAGCTACTACGGAGAAGCTTTTTTCGATTCGGAAGCGCCTGTAGAAGTCTTTGAACTTGGCACTTTCGAATTGAGTTCGATTGTCAATGATGATTTTTTGTGGCACACCAAATTTGCAAATGATGTTTTTAGTAACAAAGTTAATAATTTTCTTTATGGTTATAGTGGCCAGCAGTTCCACTTCGGCCCACTTTATGAAATAATCTACGGCAACTATTTCATATTTGGCTCCCCCTTTTAGTATTGGCAAGACGCCAATCAAGTCGATCCCCCATATTGCGAACGACTATGGACTAACCATCTGCTTTAGCTCCATTGAGGGAGCTCTCTTAATTTTGTCGAACCTTTTGCAGTGATCGCATCTTTTGGCATGATCTGCTGCATCGTGATTTATCGGCCAGAAATACCCACACCAAAGGACTTTCTTCACAAGGGTCTGTGTGACGACCCGCAAATCCGTACCCTTTGAATCGACAATAATCCACACATGTACGACCCAAAAAGCACAGACTGACGGAAAGTCAAGAGAAAGAAAAGAAGAGAGAAGAAGAGAAGAGAAGAAAGAGAGAAGATAGAACAACACATAACAATACAGAATCTCACATCGCAGCGGAAAACATATAATATCATATCAATGATCTTTACAAAACAGAAACTGTATATACATACATTAATCAGAGTACAACAAACAATCAACAGTTATCAGCATAGACAGTTATAATAATCTGTCCTCACAATTGCCAATAATATACAACAACTAAGCATAGCGGATAATCAAGCAAATCAGATACGTGTATACGAAATGAAGGTCTCCAGCTCTCCTACTGAAGCTCCAATAGCACCAATCTGAACCTGTAAATATACTCGGTCTGACCCGAGCATTGAAAAGGAAGAACGCCCAGATCAGTCTGGTAAACCAGCGTGAGAAACACACTCAACTGAATTTATTAAATTACCAAACTTTTCCTTTATCAAAACAAAAGTATCTCGTAAGACAAGTCCACACATAAACACGGACATGTTTTTACCTTACGATAACTAAAACATCTCATATCAAATTCATGTTATATTATAGTAGTGTCTACTATATACAAATAATATTAATCATAGCTGAAATTGTTACACTGATTAAATTCCAGCATATAGCCCAAAATGGGTAATACAATCAAAATGGCGGGAACGTAGTGGAGTTTGGATTTCCATACAAATGACCAGGTGAAGGGACTACCTTCCGAAGGGGTACACCTCTAGAAGGATGTCCCGAGAAACCATCACAAAGTTTCTCTACCAACACAAGACCGGCCCACCTCTATAACTAGATGGTACCGAATATGTCATCCTCCGGTCATTACCGACCTTTACCGAGGGCCCTCGAAGCATACAAACCACAATAATCAGATACACGACGTCATAGCGTGTAAAGATATATCTAGAAGAGGATGATCATACCCTACTTGGGAGCGACCCACTTAGCCTTGCTGCATCTAACCCTGTTTTGGTCATTTCCGGTTGATGAGGCCTGAGAGGGATTACCTTTCACAATCACATATCACATCACTTTGAATGCCACACGGCCATTTCCGTTGACTACTAATTGCCTTCCACAAAAATATAACCCTTGAGCTTGTACGTCTCAAGGAGGGTGTTAAGCTAAGAGAAGTTGCCTTCTCCGCCACCACTGATGTACGTTTGTAAAAACCAATGTACATAATCGTTAGAAATGCAATGTCAGACAATCATCCATACAAGTTGTCCAGGAACAGGACAAACCGAAGGTACTTTCCTACCACATCCTGTCGGGAAATCCCTAGGATTAGTAGCGAATAGTCCTTGCATTGGATATTTCATAATAAAGAGACCACTGCTACTGGATGTATATTGGGATTTTAACCCCAAACGATCAACATGCAGTCCTCCACTATGAAAATCCGGAATATCAATATCATCATAAGTAACCTGCACAATCGTCGCATATACATTGGTCTGAAGTGGTTTTCAGATAAATCTGATCCCGTTCTCTCCGCACCAACAACGCAAAAGCGTTTCTCAACCTCACATAGAAACTAAGTCTCGTAGACTTATCACGTCTCCAACTTTCAACTTGCTATCCTTCGGGCCAAGAAGGAAGCTAGATAGATTGGAGTAATACTCCGCACTATACGAATCATCGTCCTCAACACAAACAATAATCAAGCCTACACAGAAGGCTACGTACTAAGTGTACGACTAAATAGTTCCCACATCAAATCGAGGAACTAAAATGGCCAAATTTGATAGTTGGTTATTTAACTATCAAAGCAAACAAACAAATATTTAGCACCATATACAATCACTAGGCCCTTTAATTTATCTTTTATAAATTAAATCATTTGCGAAATATTCACTTCAATTTATCTTTAAAAAGATACATTCTCAAAACCATTTCAATATTGGAAAACATTTCCATATGCTTATAGAATAATAAGTATCCGCAATTCAATTTACTTTCAACACTTGGAAAGTATTCCATATACTTAAATCGGGATTAAGTATATATTTAATTCTTTAAGGAAAATATTCTTTTAAACACATTTATTTGGGTCAAAACGAATGTTGCGTAAAACATCGTTACGACAACCCAAAATCACTAGTATAGGGATTCGAAAATAAGATAGATATATAAATCCCAATACTATACAAAATATTCCTTTTCGAAAATCGTTTACTATAACAACAGTGTCATAGTTCACCATTTCCTTATTTCTCGAAAACGTCTATTTCAACAATGAATGTTGAAATCTATGGTTTCGATACTTAACACATTTTAAAAGCATCTTTAAATCATTTAACTTCATTTAAAATATCACTTCCCAAAAATATCCATTTTATTTAAATATATTATTCATTATCCAAAATCGTGAATATAATTCTCTTATCCAAATTCAATAGTTCTACACATTTATTAAAGGATAATCCACTGTCCAAAATCGTGGATGTACTTC
This sequence comes from Allium fistulosum, assembly GCA_030737815.1. NCBI lineage: Eukaryota > Viridiplantae > Streptophyta > Magnoliopsida > Asparagales > Amaryllidaceae > Allium > Allium fistulosum. Next base: position 820,388,005 of record CM060908.1, on the reverse strand, counting down.
TCTAACCAAAATCAATACTATTTCATATTAAATTTAAAAGGATAATTCACTGTCCAAAATCGTGAATGTAATTCCTTTAAATAAACTTCTATATTTAACTTATCAAATTCAATTGATTTCAGATTTATAAAACAATGTTTATAAATTCCATATTTCTATTTTATAAAACTTCAACTTATAAAACCCTTTATTAACCGATTCCATTTATCTCTTATTTATATGCCAAAACCCAAATTATAAGTTAATTACTTATAAATCATTTATTTACAAAATCCATTCGGTTTATAACTTCACCAATTATATAAATTTTATTTACTTCATTTTAACACTTATCAAACTCCTTTAAAATTCCATCACTTTGATTTATAAAAATTCAATTTTATAAATCTTATATATAAAACCATTTATAATAATTCAAAAAAACGTATATCTTCAAAATCACTTTTTAAATCCTTTTAAATTCGAAATCGTCACTTAAACATTTTTAAATTACCAAAAATAGGCCCAATGATGCAACAGCACCAAATACAACAATCACGGCAACCAAATCATCATATATCATATGATAAATGAATATATCACAATATCTGTAAATAAATCAATACTGGTGAGAAATCCAGTTGGATCCCTCCAACCTGTCACCTGCAACAAATATACATATTAGAATATGTGTACAATGTTCGCTTCGAGGCAGACGCGCGTACAAAGGGTCATCCACTCATACACGGGAACGTATAGGGTCATCTGCTCCACTAGGCAGGAATATATCCAAATACCAATCAATATATATACAATATATCATATACCATCCAAATAATCATCAATCATCATAAATAATATTTATTCTCACTTATATAAAAATATCAGTGAGTCAGAAAGAGTGAGTTGTACTCACATTGTATCCAATAGCAGTTGTAGCGTTTTGTTTCGAATAAAATTAAACGAGCATTTAATTTTACCCAAAATTTACACTAGCTCCAATCAACTCCAAACTAGCTCTAAAATGTAGTGCTAGTCAATACGGACCCACGCAAGTCGTTTCGTGTGAAACGGACCTCGTATCAAAAAGATATGATGTTTTAAAGTTTAACGAATTTAAATATATATAAATCAATTTCACAATTCTTTTATTTTTATTTTTTAAACCTTGCTTTTATTTCTGGCCGTTGATTTCAATTTATAGAATCGGGCCGCGCAAAATTGCTTCTTCCCCAACATGAAACCCATGTTCGAACGTGACCCATAGCCGCCCAAAACCCTAGCTAGCCGCACCACCATCGTCCACTTCTACCACGATCAAGTTCCGCCAGTCGAAGCGCCATAGCCCATTCCACCCTCGGCTGAAACAATGGCAAGCTCGCCCCCCCCTTGTGCGTAGAAAACGTGCGCAACCCATTGATGAACGCGGCCAATTTCCTGTCGATCCATAGCGTTAAATCCAATCTTGACCGCACGATTTGTATATCGTTTTAAGCTTTAGAAAGTTTTCAAAAATATTGAAGGGATTGGAAGATTTTGAGGGAGAAAGGTTGTGAAATTATGACCATGGAATAGAGGGTGGCGGCTAGCCCTAACCCTTAGGGTTTTGTGAAAATAGAAGAAAATTATGGCCTTTTATAGAAAATTCTACGACACTATTCACCCGAGATTTTTCCGAACTCCAAACGAAGCGTGCCGCCTGGCGTTTATAATGTTTTACCCCTATTTCGAACGCAATGGAATATATATCGAAAGCCAATTCGATCATATTTGGAAGATAGGTTTTCGAATCGACTATTTAAATTTAAAATTCACTTATACGAATTTCTACGCGTTTTAGCTTGCCCCGGACAAACTGTAAATCCAACTGACACGAAATTTGAAATCTTACAATAATACAACATTACGGATCCAATGAAACTGGTTTCGTCGAAATCCAAGACTGTTTGAAAAATGACCATTTTCACTCGTCAATTAAATATTAAAATATTCAATTTTTACAAATTAACTTTTAATTCAATTTCAAAAGTTTACCAACATCATTCTAATTCAAATAAGATTTAATTCAACTTTATAAATCATTTTTATTCCCATTTATTCCAATTTCCAATTATTTCAGCAATTTCAAATATTAAATTATTCATTCAGCTTATAAAATTTACTTTTGAATATCTAAAATTAATTAAATATACGAATTTCAAATGACAGAAATTCTGGGTCGTTATAGTCTGCCCCCTAATGTGGTCTCCACATTCTCCTTCATGTACCTCCTTTAGGATTCTTCGTGCTTCATAATCGGTCACACACCTAAGAAGAAGGGTCAAAATTCTTCGTCCAATCCTTTCAAAAATCATCTTAAAACCGTCGGGTTTAGTCCTCGAAATTCTTTCCGTTTTACAAAACATTTTTATAAAACCATTCTACAAATCACTTTTATATAATATAACTTCAAAATATTCAGTTCCAAATATTTCAACTTGAAAAAAAACCAATTTTGAAAACAATTCATTAAATTGAAATGAACCAAATATTACCGCTAAACAATTTATAGTCAAATCATGAAATAAATCACAAGATGTTAGCCTACAGTTAATTTCTACCCAGCCTATGCATATGGATAAATAAATTGCTCATAAACTGGTCGAGCTCAATCCAAACAACCAAACAATCAATCAACAACAATAATAAATAGCAACACCTCTATTTATTAAATAATCAACAATCAATATCAATAGATCAATTATCGAATAAAAATAAATCCACACAGTTTATAATAGCAGAATGAGGATTTTTTCTGCTAATAAAATGTCATTAATATTTTATATTTCGCTAAACGTTTCAATAAACTACACTAGTGTGTTCTATTCGTTGATACTAATCGAAATCCGCGGGTTAAGTAGATTCCCTGTGGGCGAGCTATAGCTTTATAAAGTATGAACAATTTGACTAAATTATAATAACTTAACTAAACAAGTTAAATGAATTTAACCACTTAGACAAACATTTACCTGCCAGCCCACTAAGCTCAAGCTGAAACCTGAAACCCAAAAGCTAACCCATCTTCCTGATTCGTTTAACTAAATTAAACTTAGATTATTTAAGTAAGTAAACTAATAATTAAATTATAACTTACTAAATTAATTTAAACAAATTAAACCCTCACCAAATCTGAACACATCACCAAGGCCAAAGCCCACTTATCACAAATCTGATTGAAAAAGGTTGCTGTCGTTTTTAACATGTAGAGAAGAGGAAGAAATGGAAATGACCAAGTGAAAATGTGTCCCATTCTTTTTCATGACGTGTCTGTACGTTTGCATGTAAGAGAAAAATGAATAAGTGAATGTCTTACTTTTCTTCCTGTGCTTTGCGTGTCTCCATATATATAACGAAAATTACTAAAGGGCAAAGGAAAAGATGGTACAAACATTAAATGCAAGCCTTTAATGCAAAGATAAGGAGGACATGCGCATGTGAAAAGCTACTTCGTGAGAAAGATATTTTGTTTTAAAAGTTTTAATATTTAAAATTTTTGGGGTAAGATGCTATACCATATTCCGTTTGCGTATGGACCACGAACTACCTAAATAAAAATACGATCACGCTCAACAGCGTAAAATGATCACAAAATAGTAATAAAATAGATAAGTTAACTTATTCTGTTAAATTTCAAAAGTACCGGCGTTTGGCGCAAAACGCGTCAAACGAAAATATTTTTATTTTCCAAATAAAAAATTATGGAAAAATTCTGTAAATTAAACTAAAATGACGTCATCAAAAATCAAGTTAAAATTTAAAACGTATATTTTATTATAATTTAATTCAAATCCAAATATTTAAATAAATTTTAAATTCTATGATCCAAAAATACGGGTTGTTACAGGAAATTGACAACCAATTATATGATGACAAATAAGCAAGTTAGTTAGAAAGATATTACTTTAAAAAGAAAGAAAGCAGTTTTTGTCAAGGTTTGCTGTTTCCACTATCGGCAGCTACCTTTCGACTTCATACTACCGCCTCCATCATAGTCGAAACCAATACACATAGTATCAATGCCTTGTTACGTAATGGATTGGAGTTAGGCGAAATGTATAAGGTCGGAACGTGCTTTCGAAGGGTCGAGACCTTGTTTTGCTTTCAAAAGAAAAACCACTTGCTTTGCCTTCCAAAGATTGGTTTTTCAAAGCGGTCGAGACATTGTTTTGCTTTCAAAAGAAAAACCGCTTGCTTTGCCTTCCAAAAATTGGTTTTGAAAGGGTTTTAATATGGCTTTCGATAGAGGTTGCCACCTTTTGTTTTAAACTAGCTTTCGACAGGGTCGAAACACTCGTTGCCGTATTCTACCTTTCGACCCAGTTGAGTCAAACATTGGTTTTGAAAGGGGGCTTTCATTTTTAAACAAGAAGCCGCTTCTAAATGCTTTCGAAAGGGTTGGTGTCGAAACCACTTACTTTCTTCTACTTAAGAAATTTCTTTCGAAAGTGTTGCTTTCGACCTAGTTATTTTAAGGCCCTTTGTTCTATTGAAAGATAAACCCATAGGTTTCGACTCGAATGGTTATAAAAGGTTTCGAAACTATGTTCCACAAGTATTTACTTGAACCCAATGCTTTCAAAAGGTTTGTTTATAGTAAAGGACTTTAATGATTTTGAAAGGTTTAAACTAAGGTTTCGAAGGGGAGGTTCCCTAATGGTTTCGAAAGGTGCTTGTAGTATTTTAATTTGAAGGTTTCCAATGCTTTCGAAAGGCAAGTTTAAAGGGTTTTGAAAAAAGGATGTCTAAGGTTTATAAATGTTTTGAAGGGATACCTTCAATGATTTTGAAAGGTTATTATAAAGGTTTCGAAATGAATGTTTTGGCCTTTCGTCTTGGTGTATCAAGCTATAGTAATTAATATATTTTGAAAGGGTTACTTTCAATGGATTCGAAAGGGTTGTTTAAAGTTATAAGCAAAGGTTTCAAATGGTTTACCTTGGTTTAATGGCCTAAGATCATTTTAGTTAAAAGGAGATTTAAATTACTTTAGAGGGATAGATAACCCTCAATATATTTCATCAACATTATTTTGAGTATGGTATGTATAACATGGCAAAGAGATTTGAGTAAAGCAAAGAATATATTTTTCTTGTTTAAGTATGATTTAAAGGGTTAAATCAATCTGAAAGAAATGTTTTCAAGGATAATTTGATGGGGAAGTTGACCCTAAGTAAATGACTCGGATATTAGAATACCAAATAGGACCGGTATAGGTTCGCGCCCTATACTTTAGCTAGTAGCCCCTAGCTAATATAATTCCAAAATTCCAGTGTGTAGGGCTTTGTCACAGGTAAGACTAAAATGATATTACACACAGACAAGGTTTTAAATCTCGCTCATCTCGGCCGAGATCTCGTTTTCAAGCCTGGGCGATTCGAAACAACTAATTTCGTTTGAATCTCGTCTAACCCAAATCTCGGACGAGATTTCAGTATCTCGTTCGGTATCTCGGACGAGATTTAGCAGCGAGATATCGGCCGAATTTTTGAATTTTGGAAAAAATCAACTCTTTTTCCGTATTGGGCTAGCTCATCCTTTACCTTAATTTAAGCCTTCTTAATTGTAATTTTTTTAACCCTTATTTCTTATATAAATCTCATTTAATCTTCGTCTTTGACGAGTGTAAGAAGATGATAAAATCTACATCGATTATGGTAAGTATTTCACTTTATGATTTTCATTTAGGTTTTTGATCCAAATTAATTTACATCCGATTTCATTTTTCTTTTTTCGACACTTTCTTGAGTTTTTTTCCTAACCCGATTTTTTTTGCGGCTATAAATTTTGGGCTTCACTTATTTAACTTTATGTTCTAAATGGATTCCCAATTTGATTTCATTTAGTCTTTGCTGCTATAATTTTTTTCCTCAAGGCATATTTTTAAGCAATAAAGGAATTCTCTTTCATCTATTAATTTCATTTGATGATTACATGTTCATTCGTACAACATTTTTTTGCTTTTCTTATAATATTACTAAATGTTTGATATTGTTTGTACTATGTATGCTATTTTCTACGTTTGTTTGAAATATCTATGCTATTAGTTGCTTAATGAGATTTTGTTTGCTAATAATTAAATACTATAACCAGACATAGAATATCTTAATTCTACTTGTAGACTTTTGTATTTGAAGTTATAAAATTAAGATTTCCCTTGCAGCACTATAAATCATAAAAGGTAGAAATGAGACATTATATTATGTAGGAAAGTTATGTGAATGATCAAACAAAGTAAAGGTGCATATGTTATGGTTTGTTTCTTGTCTACTTTATCTCATATGATATTATATTGAACATTATTCTTGAAATCTAGTTATTTGTTTATTTTACATGATACAAGTGATATTTTTCCATACTAAATTACTAATGATAAGCGTGTGATATATTCAAGGTAAGTGCATAGTGTTTTCCTTAAGGTAGTGACTAGTATTATAAATTTAGGTGTATGAAAACTAATTTTCGACATGACATATACTCCGAGATAACTCCGAAATGAATTTTAGAAACCGAGATGTAAATCCAAGATGGACGACCGAGATGCACTCATCTCGTTCGAGATCTCACCCGATACGAGATAAGCTATCCAAATTCTTCGAGACGAGACGTGACCGAAATCCGAGATTTAAAACCTTGCACACAGAAAGGAATATACAGAGAAAGATAGGTTATTGGTGAGCCCGTAAAACCATTAGGATCAGTTGACCCTAAGAGAAGTAAGTTAGGGACAAACCGTCCAGAAGTTTGTCTAATAGAAGTTAGATTATTTGTTATGTCTGGTAGGCCTGAGTCAGCCAAAGGTTAGTAGTTAGCCAAACAAAACTATATTGTTCAGACAGATAATCCATTTATTACTTGATTTATATGCATATATGATATTTATATGATTGCTTTAATCATTTTGATTGCAGGATTTTGGTTTGCAAAAGATATGTTTTGAAAAGAGATATTAGTGAGGGGAAACCCGTTCCGCTAAGTGGCGTGGCCTCACTTAATATCAAATAAACGAGATGTATAGTATTATTCACACCAGGCTTTATGTCTGACTCAAAGTTTATGTTTTCCTCTTAAACTCTTGGGTGCTCAAAATATGATTTGAGTAGATTAAGAGTTAAGGTTTTACAGGTTTAGTAGGTTGGACGAATAATGCTTCCGAAGGCGTGCAGGAGGCAATGCTAACTATATATAGAAGCAATTTAGTTTTATTTCCGCTGCTATGTATTAAGACTAATATGTCTATTTAGTACTCTGATCATCCAAGGGGTCATCTTCATATGTCGCTCTTAGCGTAGTTTGTAATAATTATATTTGATCTAAACCTGAGAATCGATTATGGGATTATGTAATTTGAATTTGAAATATTGCTTTGAAATGTAATCAGAAAAGTTGTTTTAATCTATGTTGTTTTTATTTCATATTCAAGGGCCTCTGATATTATGGATACCATTAACATTACCGTATTTTGTCACCGTAAGTTAATACTATGGATGACTGCAGCATCTGTAGTGCTTAGCTTCGGGCCTCAAGATAGGGGATGTTACAACTTGGTATCGGAGCATAAGTTTATGAAAAACTTAAAGGAAATTTCAAACTTAAAATTATTTTGAAAACATAATCCTAAGGAATTAGAGAAAAGATTGGGGTATGGTATAACGCTATAGTAACATACTTGTATTTGCTATATATAAATATATGTTTTATCTCTATTCTCCCATCTCTCTTATTTTGTATCTTACAAAGACTCGAATGCAGATTTTATGGACGTAAGATATGGATGCTAGAAGGGTTAACCTGGGTGGAGGAAGCACCACAACCAATGAAAATACCAGACCAAATACTAGGAGGAACCCAGGTCAGTCATAAGCTGCAAATGTGGGTGCTGGAGTCTCACAAACCGATATGGGAGCTATGTATCAGTTCTTCGTTAACATGATGCAAGCAGGAGCTACTGCAAAATTAGTTGGAGGAAATCAGGAAGCTTCAGTGATCAATAACTATGCTGTTCTAAGTAAGGATTATGCCAGGCTGGGAGGAAAGCCAATCATTAGGACTGAAGATGTAATTGAAGTTGAGAATTGGTTACTTCACTACGAGAGAATATTTACTAATTTGGGGCTCAATGACGAGCAGAAGAGGAGGTTTGCTTCTAGGCAGTTACAAGGAGCAGCACTGTACTGGTGGAACAGTGTTACGGTCAGAGTCGATGAGGAGACTATGACATGGGCTGAGTTCAGGAGGAGGTTTGAAGAAAGATTTATGTCGAAGATTGCTAAGTCTACACTGCTCAGGAAGTTTGTTGAATTGGAGTAGGGAGATATGATAGTCCTTGAGTATGCAACCAGATTCGAAGAGCTATCAAGGTATGGGTATGCTACGGTTGTTACTATTATTAAGAGGAATGAGAAGTTCGTTCGTAGGTTGAAACATGAACTTGCTAAGGTCACCTTGTCACACATTAGGGATCCATGTGATGTAGTTGTTGAAATAGCTCTAAGGCAAGAAGAGATGCTAGCTTTTCTGGAAGGTAACAAGATAGGTGGAGCTCAGAGAGGACAAACCCAGAAGAGGAAGTTTTTTCACAAGAAAAGAGCTCAAAAGAGTGGAGCTGCCAAGAAGGGAAAAGCGGAGGCTACCTGCTATAAATGTGACAAGAAAGGGCATTTCGCAAATAAATGTCGCTCTAGAGAAGGAAAGAAGGTGATTGGAAAGAAGAATATAAAATGCCTCAACTGTGATCAAATAGGACACTATATGAACAAGTGTAAGGAGCCATCCAAGGATGGAAAAGGCAAAGTGTTTGCATTGGAACCAGCTACCTCGAGACCAACAATAGAGGAGAAAGGAGAAGCTGTGTTGGGAGGTACGCTTTTGATTCATGATATGTCAGTTAGAGTTTTATTTGATACTGGTGCATCGCATTCTTTTATATCTCATCGTTTAGTAGATATGCTTAACCTAGAACCGTCATACCTAGTTACTTCCTTAAGGGTTGCAAATCCGGTAGGAGGTTATGCGACTCTTAGGATGAGATGTGACCACTTAGAGTTTGAATTGTTAGGTCATGTGTTTACTTGCAATTTTCATGTATTCGACTTCGTAGGGTTCGGAATTATTTTGGGTATGGATTGGTTAAGTAAATATGATGCTAGAATATTTTTCCATGATAGGAAAATATCACTTAGACACCCTGTCTGTAGTGATCAGATAGCATACTTCGTAGAAAACTCTAGTTGTAAGGTTAATGCTTTATTGGGTGTTATGGAGGCAGAAGACGAGTTGAATCGAGTTTTTATTGTGAGACAATTCATAGATTTGTTTGAACCTGTAGTAGGACTACCACCGAAATGAGCCATTGAGTTTCGAATAGATTTGGTACCTGGAGCAGAACCGGTGAGTAGACCGCCAAGTAGAATGACACCTACCGAGATGAAGGAGTTGAAGGTGCAGTTGGTGGATTTGGAAGGAAAGAGTTTTACCAGACCAAGCAATTTGCCTTGGGGAGTAGCCGTAGTGTTTGTAAAGAAGCCGGACGGATTGTTGAGGTTATGTATCGATTATCGTTAGTTGAATGAGAAGATGATAAAGAATCAATATCTATTACCAAGAATTGACGATTTGTTCGATCAGTTGAATGGAGCCAAAGTATTCTCCCAATTGGACTTGACGACAGGATTCCTTCATCTTAGAGTGGCAGAGGATAGTATTCCTTTGATGGCGCTTAGGACCAGATATGGATCGTACGAATGGTTAGTGATGCCGTTCAGACTGACTAATGCGCCAGCATTCTTTGTAGATTCGATGAACAGAATTTTTTGAGAGCACTTGGATAGGTTCGAGTTGGATAGGTTCCACAAGTATTTACTTGAACCCAATGCTTTCAAAAGGTTTGTTTATAGTAAAGGACTTTAATGATTTTGAAAGGTTTAAACTAAGGTTTCGAAGGGGAGGTTCCCTAATGGTTTCGAAAGGTGCTTGTAGTATTTTAATTTGAAGGTTTCCAATGCTTTCGAAAGGCAAGTTTAAAGGTTTTGAAAAGAGGATGTCTAAGGTTTATAAAGGTTTTGAAGGGATACTTTCAATGATTTCGAAAGATTATTATAAAGGTTTCGAAAGGAATGTTTTGGCCTTTCGACCTAGTGTTTCAAGGTATAGTAATTAATATATTTTGAAAGGGTTACTTTCAATGGATTCGAAAGGGTTGTTTAAAGTTTTTAAGCAAAGGTTTCGAATGGTTTACCTTTGTTTTATGGCCTAAGATCTTTTAAGTTAAAAGGAGTTTTAAATTACTTTGAAGGGATAGATAACCCTCAATATATTTCTCAACATTGTTTTGAGTAAAGTATATATAACATGGAAAAGAGATTTGAGTAAAGCAAAGACTATATTTTCCTTGTTCAAGTATGATTTAAAGAGTTAAATCAATTTGAAAGAAATGTTTTCAAGGAAAATTTGATGGGGAAGTTGACCTAAGAAAATGACTTAGATATTAGAATACCAGATGAGACTGGTATATGGTCGCGCCCTATACTTTTGATAGTAGCCCCTAGCTAATAAAAGTCCAAAATTTCAGTATGTAGGGCTTAGTCACAGGTAAGACTAAAATGATGTTACACACAGAAAGGAATATACAGAGAAAGATAGGTTATTGGTGAGCCCACAAAACCATTAGGATCAAGTGACCCTGGGAGAAGTATGTTAGGGACAGACCGTCCAGAAGTGTGTCTAACAGAAGCTAGATTATTTGTTATGTCTGCATTGTCTGGTAGGCCCATGTCAGCCAAAGGTTAGTAGTTAGCCAAACAAAACTATATTGTTCGGGCAGATAATCCATTTATTACCTGATTTATATGCATATATGATATTGCTATATTTGTTTTAATCAGTTTGATTGCAGGATTTTGGTTTGCAAAAGATATGTTTTGAAAAGAGATATTAGTGAGGGGAAACCCGTTCTGCTAAGTGGCGTTGTCTCATTTAATATCAAATAAACGAGATGTATAGTATTATTCACACCATGCTTTATATCTGACTCGAAGTTTATGTTTTCCCCTTAAACTCTAGGGTGCTCAAAATATGATTTGAGTAGATTGAGAGTTGAGATTTTACAGGTTTAGTAGGTTTGAGGAATAAAGCTTCCGAAGGCGTGTAGGAGGAAATGCTAGCTATATATAGAAGCTATTTAGTTTTATTTCCACTGTTATGTATTAAGACTAGTATGTCTATTTAGTACTCTGATCATCCAAGGGGACATCTTCATATGTCGCTCTTGGCGTAGTTTGTAATAATTATATTTGATCTAAACCTGGGAATCGATTATGGGATTATGTAATTTGAATATGAATTATTGCTTTGAAATGTAATCAGAAAAGTTGTTTTAATCTATGCTATTTTTATTTCATATTCAAGTGGCTTTGATATTATGGATACCATTAACATTAACATATTTTGTCATCGAAAGTTAATACTATGGATGACTGCAGCATCTGTAGTGCTTAGCTTTGGGCCTCAAGATAGGGGATGTTACAGATATCTAGAAAGAAAACATCCAAATCTTCACATGAAATTTTGAAGAATAGACCACCATCATACAAATACTTGAAAGTGTGGGGGTGACTTGCCAAAGTAGAGATTCCTAAACCAAAAAAGGTCAAAACTGGGCCAAAAATCATTGATTGTATATTCATAAAATATGCATAAAATAGTGTTGCATATCGATTCTTAGTACACAAGTCTGAAATTGATGAGATTCGTGAAAATACCAACATTGAATCGAGGAATGATAGATTTTTCAAACATATTTACCCGCTAAAATAGACTTCTCAACGCAACGTTCAAAAAATGCATAGAGAAATGGAAAATTCTAATCATACGAGGGTAATGAAGAACAAACTGTTCACAACAATCAATAAGATAATAATGAACGATCAAATGAACTAAAGAGACATAAAAGCAAAGGATTTCAAAAACCATTGGACCAGACTTCTATGCTTTTATGGTAGAAGATGAGCCACTAACATACACACAAGCGATGTCTTCCCCTTATGCTCCTTACTAGAAAGTAGCTATTTATAGTGAAATTGAATCCGTTATGAATAATCATACTTGGGAATTAGTAGATCTACCTTAAGGATGCAAAGCATTGGGTGATAAGTAGATCTTTAAGAAAAAACTGAAACCCGATGGCTCAATAGACAAATATAAAGCACGACTTGTGGTAAAAGGTATAAAAAAAGAGGCCTTGGAATTCTTTGACACATACTCGCCAGTAACCCGAATAACATCCATTAGAATACATATAGCAATCGCATCCATACTAAGCTTAAAATTACACGAAATGGATGTAAAAACAGCATTTTTGAACGGAGAACTGGAGGACGAAATATACATGAAACAGCCTGAAGGTTTCCAAAAAATTGAAAATGAAAGAAAAGAATGAAGATTAATAAAATCTCTATGCTTATACAAGCACCAAAATAATGGCATGAAAAGTTTGATGAAACAATGCTTTCGAATGGATTTTGTATCAATGAATGTGGTAAATCTGTATACCAGACATATGGACAAAGGATATGTCATTGTCAGTTTATATGTAGATTATCTACATATACTAGGCAAAGAGATAATAAAATTTACAAAATTATGCTCTCCGCCAGATTTGATATGAAAGATCTAGGAATTATTGATGTGATCCTTGGAGTAAGAATACATAGAACTCCCCAAGGATATGTATTATCTCAATCGCACTATGTTGAGAAAATACTTGAAAATTTCAAGCAACATAACATAATACTTACAAAATCACCTATGGATTTGAATAAAAATTGGTTCAAGAATACCGGTGATAGCATATATCAACTTGAGTACTCACGTATACTAGGCAGCATTATGTATGTCATGAACTGCACTTGATTAGATATAGCTTATGTTATAAGTAAACTTAGTCGATATACGAACAACCCATGAAAGAATCATTGGAAAGCCGTAATTCAAGTATTGGAAGACTTAAAGTATACACAAAAATATGCATTACATTAGTCTAGTTATCCATCTATGGTAGAATGGTATTGTGATGAAAATTGGATAACTAGGTCAATAGACACAAATCCACAAGTGGATATGTATTCAGTCTAGCGAATAGGGTAGTGTCTTGGAAATCTTAAAAATAAATTAGCACAACAAGATCAACGATGAAATCAGAATTCATTGCTTTGTACAAAGTCGTAGAAGAAGCAGAATGACTTCGAGGTTTCTTAGAGGATGTTCCAAAGTGGAAAAAGCCCGCGCCACCAATAAGCGTATATTGTGATAGCCAATCTGCCATTGGAAGAGCCAATAGTAAACTTTTATAATGGAAAGTCTAGACATATTCGTTGCAGACACAAAACTATCAGACAACTTCTCTCTAATGAAGTTAGCACTTTTGGCTATGTAAGGTAAAAGGATAATACTGTGGATCCACTAATAAAAGGCTTGCCTAAGGAGAAGGTTAATTTCTTATCGATGGGAATGGGTTTACGGACTATAGAATAATCAAAACTTTACCTCAATGGAAATTCAACCTAGCTGACTTGATATCTCAAGATCTAGGTTCAAAGAGACAACTAAGTTCATGATAAACATAGTAGCACTGTAAATATTCAAACCATTCCTGTGAAAATTCAGTGCACATTTTACCGAAGAACATGTTAAGGTTATCTTTTAATGATGTCTATACTTGGTAACTAAGATAACCAAGTGGAGTATTGCGGAATACTCTTTATAGAATCACCTACGTGAGTGCGAAGATGCGGCTTCAAAGAGAATCGCAAGGCTAAATTCTTTAAGCACTCATGAGACTAGACATGTGTTCATGGAAAAAACGAACAGAAACACAGAATCAAGGAAAATAAGAAACATTATTGTGTGTTGTTTATAGATCAGACTTACACCAAAAGGGTTACAGTTCAAAGATCACAAAGTCTATCGATTCACTAGTAAGTCAAAATGGTATTCACTAGGAAAGTTTAAGGCCTCATGCTACTTTAACCGATGCAATAATATTTCATTGAATCATGAACAATAAACAAATGCTCATTCATTTGAGGGATTGTTGGAAAATGGAGAATATTTTTTTTCGATAAAAGAAAATGGAACATATATATCAAGATGTGAGGACTATAATAATTAGTATGGTTATTAGAGGCTTGAACCAAACAGGACCAACTTAGCGGATGGTGCAACGCACCATCCTTCTTCCACGTCTGCACCCATGAGTGAATGGCGTTTGAGGTATATTGTGGCACTTCGCACTTTGCAATAGGCAATATGCAATTCAGTAAAAATCAAACATAATTTTTATTTTTCCGCACCAATGAAAAAATGATCAAATAAAACCGTCGTGCCTTTTCAAGTCCGAAAGTAGCATCACAAATGTTAGAAAATAGTTAAAGGTTCACACCCTTTTCGAAAAGACATGACCATTAGACACCAATTTTTGCTATATATATGCCTCAGATTTTCTGAATGAAATCTCTCGGAAATATGAAATACTCCATCTTCGTTCTCTTTTATACTATTCCTAATTCAACTTTCTCTTACGTTCGTCATTGCTCTGCACTTGCAAGCATTGCATTGCAGAGTTGGTTCATTTGAATCTTAGAAAGCAAATTGTTCAAAACCTTCACTGTCGTATATGGAACAATATCGTTTCAAGAAAACGGTACTTTACTAGACTCGGACATTCCTATTCTATCAGCGGATTGTCAAGGCGGTTGGTAATTTTATAAACACATAATCCGTGTTCCTGAAATCCTCTTCTAATAGTGTTTATACATTGCCAATGGTAAAATATCTTCTATATCATTAACATAAGTCCCGTACTTGCCTTGTTTCATATCTACAAGTCTATTCAGAAGTTGGATATAGATCAATGGCTCAGGGACGCCCTGTACTTTATTTTCAGTACACTTTTTTCAACTTGTAAAACAACTCAGCATGTAAATCACAGTTGGATTTTAAGTTAGCTCCTTTTTGTAGTAATATGCACTTCGATATTGAATCTCGGTCAGCCAGCCCTATTGCATTTCAATGAACTTCAGTCCATCTCATGTACCTGCCCTGTTGCACCTCAGTTAGCATTCTTAGCGTCATTTTCCCTGGTACATCTCATATACTTCAGTTTAGGCAGCATGAACTGTAGTACAGTACATCACGGCAGAACCATGGGCAGTTCTGACTGCATTGAATCTTCTCGGTTTTCTTATATTAGGCAGTTAATTTGCATTTATCAGTCATGATGTCCTAAATTGCGGTAGAACGGTACATTAGTCACTTTGCAAGCAATTATAATTTACTGTTAATTCATTTAACTTTACATTTTATTCATTCATTTTGCTGTAATTTACTATTTTGAGTTACAACAAGGGCTATTTTAGTTTGGTCACTCATTTGATGATTTTTATCATTCCCTTTTGGTAGTTATGGTCTGGTTTGGACATTGTTTTAAAAGAACAAAAAAGAGGAAGGATGGTACTTTAGTCCCATATTTTAGAATAAACAAAACTAACTTTATTCATACTATGGATTCTAAGAGGAAGACTGTACCCTTTGGACACTCAAAATTTTTCGTTTGGGTTAAGGGGGAGACCATGCATGTCAACACACGCTTGCATCCGTCGCTGCCGACCGACCTGGTTTGAGTCTAGACTATAATTTTGAATAGTTTTTTAGTGGATTTTCATCCCGTATACAAGCCCAAGAGTTCAAATTTTGAATAGTTGCAAATGGTGGGAGAAGCAAAAATTTTATTTCAAGGAATTGAATGGACGCGACCGTTGCAGCCAATTGACACGACCGTTACTGGCCAACGGACACGACCATTATAAAAAACGGATACAGCCTTTGAAGGTGTTTCTTTGCTGCCTATATAAAGGCAATGCAACAACTCGCAATTTTCAACCTTTTGATTTAACAAAACTAATGTTGTGAAAATACGGAAAACCAAAAATGACATGTCGTTAAATTAAGATAACAAGAAACAAAACAAGAAAATATAATCGATTCATTTCTTACTGAACTCACAGCGAAAGTTAACAACATATAATATAGTTAAATATTAGTTTATTTCAAATTTATAGATTCATAGTACACACATAGTCAAATACGGTCAAATCCAATCCAAACTCAAACACACATAAAATAAGTGTCAATGTCAGATGATTTTTTGTAGACAAATCTACACATAAGTAATGCCTTCTTCATCCACAACATCCAGCGTCACTTGATTCAGTACACCAGTTTTCTTCAGCCTAATGATGAAACAAAAAGGGGGAAATATGGGGAGGGTCAAACTATAGTTTGGTGAGTGATGTACGTCTACTTTACTATGTACTTTAATAATTTCCAAATAATACCAAGATAACTATGGTAAACAATCATATCTTAGTCTTGTTTCACGTGCATTCAACAAATTAGTCAAATAGTACAATAACACATGGCTAATTCTGAGAAACAATGTATAAATCCAATACAATTACAATGCTCGATAGTATGATCCAACCCATATATGAAGGCAAGCCTACCCTATTACTTTAACTCATAGTTGAATCATCGAATAGATACAATTCCATACATGGCTTACGGGCTCATTCCCGCTAACAACACGCACCTCAGCATTTCAACACCCACTGAGCGATCGTGTTACCATGATAACCAATAGAGGTCTCAAAAATCAATAGTCAAACAATCACTAACAATAGCAATCAACTATTCATATGTGTGTGTTTGTTTCATTACATATAGTCAAATCTGTAAATTTGAAAATACAATAAAATCGTTGCCTAAACATCACCCATACCAAACCAATACACTTGCATCCATCAACCATCAATATATTTCATCCAAAAATCCTACTTGATCCCATGTATGATTTGAAGAATGAAACATGAGGCAGTTGGCTATGTTGTATAGGCCTTTATAGGATCCTAGTTCACACTGCCTTTGTAAAACGGCCGGAGGTCGACCGTTGGGATTTCCAAAGCTTGACCGTTGGGGATGAATTTTACAGGAGCAACACTCCTGTTACTTCTAGCTTTAATATATATTTTTATGGCTTTTGTTTCTTTGATAACTTGCTCATTTTTAATCTGATTCTCAATCAATTTTCTTTGATATTTTGATATGATTTTCTACTATCATTCTATTTCAAATACTTAAAAGGTTTCTTGTAAAATTTTTTAGAATTTCCTCTAAAGTCATTATTTATACAACTATTTTTCAAATTTCTATAAATACTCATTCTTACACATATATTTTAAAATACACTTAATAATCATTATAAATGCGAAATAAAATTTTAGTAAGACAAATGACATATGACAATTTATAAACATTTTTACATAACTTTTATATGAATTTTTATATCATATTTGAATGTAAACTAGTTTCTTGTCCAAACACTATTTTTAAATATACTACTAAATATAACATAATATCCCATATTAAACCCATTTTAATTCATATATATTCTTTGATATATATTTTTATGACATACTTTTGAAATTATTTTATAATTTTTTATATGGCTTTAACATAGTAAATTTAGTGTTTCATATACATACATACATACATACATACATACATACATATATATATATATATATATATGTCTATAACTCTTTCCTGATATGATTCTTTTATTATGTTCAATTATATACATAATATGTATGTGTGTGTGTATTCATATAATTTCAAACTTATATTCTCTAATATGTGTGTGTGTGTGTTATCTCAAACTTTATTTCATAACAATCTATCAATTGCTTTTGATTATATGTCTCATATCATCACTATACAAACTCATTTCTTCATTGTTTGGCCAAGTAGTTAAACTAAAATTTTGCATGGTTTATATGATCGAATACTGTTTTAATTTCAGAACACAACATTATTGACTTAAATTTTTTAGAATTCATTCATACAATGATAATTTCTATTTATAAACTACAATTATCATAGAAATAGGCAAGATTGAAAAGATTATAAATTATGTGAAAACCACTCACAATTTACCCCTGAATGCCCGCTATTTGGAACTGGCCTCTGCACTAAAATGATGAATTCGCTAATCTAATGAATACTAGATGATAGCTCTACCCTTTCTCTTTATATTGATGGTTGAATTGTTGACTTCCATTGAGAATTGAGATAGTAATTTGAATATTATATGGAAGAGGTTTCTCTGAGACGAGAGGTAGCAGAAGAGAGAGAAAGAATGTGTATAGAAAATGATTTTATATTTTCCAAAATATGAAATAGACCAGGTATTTATAGAAAAAGTAAGGTATCTATTTAAGTTAAGTTAAATCATCCTAAATTCCAATTCAAATTTTCAAAACATAGAAATCGTGATATCTCTCATATTCAAACTCTGATTCAAGCAAATGAATATATGACGCGCATCGATAAAAGGTGATAGTCCAGATGGTGTCGGTTTTATTTCTGCAACACCCTTGATTATAAATAACATTATTCAGAAGATTTAATTAGATAAATTAAATAGAATAATGTAAAAACAAGAGTGATAAGGGGATTGAGATTTGAAAACTAAATAGAGGCCGTGCTTAACTAAATGAAATCAAAAGAATGGATTTATGTAATGGTTTTATAAGTAACTATACAAGAGAATAAGGCAAGGGTATTATGGGAAATAGCCGTATATCATAATCCCATAACCCCTAAACCCTTATTCCATTTTTCATTTCATACATTCGTAAATCAAACACAAAAGCTAAGGAGAATTAAGGCCGGCCATAACCCAAGGGAAAAAAGAGGATCAAAATCAACATAAAGCTAAGGATTTAAGCAAGGAAGAATTAAGCAAGATCAAATCTCAAGTTCCTTATCCAAAACAAGGTGAATAATAATCAAAACCATCTCATTTATGTTTTAATGAACATTTTGATTTCGGGATTAAAGTTTAAAACCATTTGGGTGATTTGAATGATGATATGCTTTGATTATATGCCGTGTTTGATTTAAACAAGTATGTATGAAAAAGGTTTGATTCGATTCTATGGTTAAAATCATATAAAATGGGTTTAGAATGCCTTGGGGACTTAATATGTTATGTAAAACATTATTTTGGAGATGGGTTTAAATTTTCATAATTATCCAAGCTATGGGTAATTTACTATAAATTTTTAATGGAAGAAATAGATAATTTGGGTTTAAAATTTATTTCTCCAATTATATAAAGTATTTTGGGTCCGCAATTTATATATATCAGAAAACATACTAAGAGATAATTAAGATGATTTTTGGGGATTTTTCCTAAGTGTTTACTATGGAAATTAAATTAATTAATTTTGGGGACTTAAATGTTTAATTATTTTGTTAAGGGGAAAGGCTTCTTTGCCAAAATATTTTTAATTATTAATGGATGAATTCGGCAGCCTTTTTAGAAAAGATTTTAGTAAAGAATTTGGCAACCAATCACATTCTGAAAAATAAGGCAAGCTAGGTATAAAGGAGTTTCTTTTAAAGGAATAAAATTGGTCTTGCTTCGAATTACAAGCTTGCCACTTCCATTTGCTTGCTTCAGAAATCATCCCAGATTGCCTTTCGAATTCATTCGAAACTAATGCACATAATATCAAATAGCTGGTATGTAGTGTGTTGGAGAAAGGCGAAGGGGGATGGTGTCGAAAGCTAGCTTTCAAAGGGGTTGATGCCATTTTAATAGCTTTTGAATCAACCCACTTGTCTCTGTTTTGCTTTCGAAAGAGTCACCACTTTTTTCTAAGAAGCTTTCGAAAGGGTTATAACTTTCAAAGGGATTACCGCTTACCTTTGTATTAAAGTAACATTCGATTGAGTTGCCACGTATTAAGTTTTAAAAAGGATCTTTCGGAGGGGTAGTTGCTTTTAAACCAATTAGAAACCTTGCTGCCATCTTCATACCTTTCGAATGGGATATAGACCGCTTTCCTTTATAGCCTTATAACAATGAGTTCGAAAGGGAAGCTTTTGTTTTACTAATAAGAAGCCACTTCCTAATGCTTTCGAAAGGGGTCCCTGTAGTTACTTATAATAAATGTTTCGAAGATAATGGTTTCTAAAGTTTGTTTCAAAGCTATCCTTTTCCCCAATTATTTTACTTGAAGATTAATGCTTTCGAAAGGGGTTACTTTCGCTTATATTCAATTTGACCCAGAAGTTATATTTATGGTTAAATCCAAAAGATTTTGAAAGAGATACTTTCAAATTGTTTCAAAGCTATGCATCTATAAATCCTACTTGGACTAGAGGTTTTGAAAGATAAGCTTTAATACTTTCGAAAGAAATATTTTAATGGTTTTGAAAGGAAGGTTTTGATGCTTTTAGTATGGATGTTTTGAGTGTTTAGAAAGGCGTATATTTATGTGTTTTGAATAGAAGATTTGAATACTTCCAAAAGGTATGTTTCTATGGTTTTGAAAGAGAGAGTCTAAGGTTTCGAAAGCCTTAGTTTTTAAAAAAAGAACCCAATCTCATTTATAAAGAAGAACCCATGGCAATATGAAAGAGTTTTGAAATGGCATTTAACTTTGGTGTTTTAGAAGAAGCTTTCCTTGCTAAAGATAATAGGTTAAAGGTATTAACCATATTTCATTTGAAAAATGATAACAAGGAAATTAAATCAGAGTTGTTTATATTATTATGTTATGATCAGTTATCATGTGTGCTTCTTCTATAAACATATTCACATTATAAGTAACCTACAACTGCATTTTGGGGTATTAGGGGCAGAGTAACTAGCTAGGTTGACCCAGTAGTGAATATATATTGAGTTAACTCCTGTGTGGGTAGGATTGCATCCAGGAGGTCGGGTAGACCAGAAGGTAGGATGCCCAAAGACTGATCAAAGAGTTGTTAATTTAGACAGGTTCTTATTAAACCCATTAAAACTATGATAGGAAATTGTTATTGGCAGGGGCCAATAGGTTCTTAGTGATCTCATGAAAACTATATCCGGATTAAGTTATTGACAGAAATCAATAGATTCATAGTCAACCCATGAATACTATGACATGAGAGAAGTTACTGGAGATCCCAATAGGTTTATAGTGAACCCATGAAACCTATAATTGGATGAAGTTATTGGCAAGGGACAATAGATAAAGACTAGAGTGATAAGGGGATTAAAATTTGAAAACTAAATAGAGGTCATGCTTAACTAAATGAAATCAAAAGAATGGATTTATGAAATGGTTTTATAAGTTAACTATACAAGAGAATAAGGTAAGGGTATTATGGGAAATAACCGTATTTCATAATCCCATAACCTTTATTCCATTTTACATTTCATATGTTCATAAATCAAACACAAAAGCTAAGTAGAACTAAGGTTAGCCATTATCCTAGGAGAAAAGAGTATCAAAATCAACATAAAGCTACGGATTCAGGCAAGGAAGAATTAAGCAAGATCAAATCTCAAGTTCCTTATCCAAAATAAGGTGAATAATGATCAAAACCATCTCATTTATGTTTTAATGAACATTTTGATTTCGAGTTTAAAGTTTAAAACCGTTTGAATGATTTGAATGATGATATGCTTTGATTATATGCCATATTTGATTTAAACAAGTACATATGAAAAAAGTTTGATTCGATTCTATGGTTAAAATTGTATAAAATGGGTTTCGAATGCCGTGAGGACTTAATATGTTATGTAAAACATTATTTTGGGGATGGGTTTAAATTTTCATAATTATCCAAGCTATGGGTAATTTACTATGAATTTTGAATGGAAGAAATAGATAATTTGGGCTTAAAAATTTATTTCGCCAATTATATGGAGCATTTTGGATCCAAAATTTATATACGTTAGAAAACATATTGAAAAAGAATTAAGATGATTTTTGGGGATTTTTCTTAAGTAATTTACTATGGAAATTAAATTAATTAATTTTAGGGACTTAAATGTTTTAATTGTTTTGTTAAGGGGAAAGGCTTCTTTGCTAAAATATTTTAATTATTAAAGGATGAATTCGACAGCCTTTTTTGAAAAGATTTTAGTAAAGGATTTGGCTACCAATCACATTTTGAAAAATAAGATAAGTTAGGTATAAAGGAGTTTCTTTTAAAGGAATAAAATCAGGTTTGCTTCGAAATACAAGCTTGCCACTTCCATTTGCTTGCTTCCGAAAACAAACCAGATTGCCTTTTGAATTCATTCGAAACCAATGCACATGATATAAAATAGCTGTTATGTAGTGTATTGGAGAAAGGAAAAAGGTGATGCCGTCGAAAGCTAGCTTTCGAAGGGGTTGATTCCATTTTAATAGCTTTCAAATCAACCCGTTTGCCTCTGTTTTGCTTTCGAAAGAATTACCGCTTGTTTTCTAAGAAGCTTTCGAAAGGGTTTTAGGTTACGAAGGGATTGCCGCTTACCTTTGTTTTAAAGTAGAATTCGATTGAGTTGCCGCATATTAAGTTTTAAAAAGGAGCTTTCGAAGGGGTAGATGCTTTTGACCCAAGTCGAAACCTAGCCGCCGTCTTCATACCTTTCGAATGGGTTAAAGACCGCTTTCCTTTATAGCCTTATAACAATGATTTCGAAAGGGATGCTTTTGTTTTATTAATATTAAAGCCACTTCCTAATGCTTTCGAAATGGGTCCCTACAGTTACTTATAATAAAGGTTTCGAAGATAATGGTTTCGAAAGGTTGTTTCGAAGCTATCCATTTCCCCAATTATTTTTACTTGAAGATTAATGCTTTTGAAACGGGTTACTTTCACTTATATTCATTTTGACCTAGAAATTATATTTAAGATTAAACCCAAAAGATTTCGAAAGAGATACTTTCAAATTGTTTCAAAGCTATGCATCTATAAATCCTACTTGGACTAAGAGGTTTTGAAAGTTAATCTTTAATACTTTCGAAAGGAATATTTTAATGATTTTGAAAGGAAGGTTTTAATGCTTTTGAAAGGGATGTTTTGAGTGTTTTGAAAGGCATATATTTATGTGTTTTGAATAGAAGATTTGAATACTTTCGAAAGGTTTCTATGGTTTCGAAATAGAGAGTCTAAGGTTTCGAAAACCTTAGTTTTCAAAACAAAGAACCCAATCTCATTTTTAAAGAAGAACCCATGGCAAAATGAAATAGTTTCGAAATGGCATTTAACTTTGGTGTTTTGGAAGAAGCTTTCCTTGCTAAAGATAATAGGTTAAAGGTATTAACTATGTTTCATTTGAAAAATGATTACAAGGAAACTAGACCAGAGATGTTTATATTATTATGTTATGATCAGTTATCATGTGTGATTCTTCTATAAATGTATTCACTTTATAAGTAACCCACAACTGCATTTTGGGGTATTAAGGGCAGAATAACAAGCTTGGTTAACCCGGTAGTGAATATATATTGAGTTAACTCCTGTATGAATAGAATTGCATCCAGGAGGTCAGGTAGACCAGAAGGTAGGATGGCCAAAGACTGATCAAAGAGTTGTTAGTTTAGACAGATTCATCGTAAACCCATGAAAACTATGATTGGAAATTGTTATTGGCAGGGGCCAATAGGTTCTTAGTGATCCCATGAAAACTATATCCGGATTAAGTTATTGACATATTAATAGGTTCATAGTCAACCCATGAAAACTGTGAGATGAGAGAAGTTATTGGAGATCCCAATAGGTTTATAGTGAACCCATGAAAACTATAATTGGATGAAGTTATTGGCAAGGGCCATTAGGTTCTTAGTGATCCCATGAAAACTATGAAACCAGACATATAGTCCATAAGTTTTGAACAGGTTATTAATCAGCCCATGAAAACTATTAAGTTAATAGTGACCTTAGAAACTATAACTTGAGACAGATAGTTAAATGAATGAGGATAGGAATTCCAGAAATATTGCATGTGTGCATATAATCAAGATATATTATGTTATGTTTTAACCATTGTGGATGCAGGTGCACAACATATGGTTATTATAAATTTTGTTTAAGCTATTAGTGAGGGGAGAACCCGTTCCGATAAGCAGCCTGGTCTCACTAAATATCTATATGGTTCGAGATGGTAGGTTATTATTCATAATAAGCTTTTTGTCTGACTCGAAGTTTATGTTTTCCCCTTAAACTCTCGAGTGCTCAATTAACCTTGAGTAGATTGAGAGTTAAGGTTTTCAGGTTCTCCTTTAGACGAATAAGCTTCCAGAGACGTGCAGGAGGCAAGCTAGCTATTAGGAGTTCTTTTCTGTTTGATTCCGCTGTGTTTTGGTTGTAATGGCAAAGTTGTTTAATTTCCTATGTTTAGACTCTGATCATCCAAAGGGACATCTTCATATGTCTCTCTTGGCACATTTTGTAATAATTATATTTTCTCTGAATGTAGTTCTCGAAATTGGGATTATGTAATGAATTTGAAATATGATTTGAAGTGGAATGAGAAATTTGTTTTATGGTTTTAAAAATTTTCTTCATATCCATGTGTTTCTGTTATATCAATGTATCTAACATTATCGCATTTGATCACCGAGAATTAATATGGATGACTGCAGCTTCCGTAGCCGTTAGTTTTGAACCTCCAAGTGGGGGATGTTACAATTTCCAAATTTAAAAGTAGGAAAAATGAAAAAATTTCCCTTCGATCAAAATTATATAATTTACTTTATTGTTTATTGTGGATTATTACAGGCGAGGCCGAATTCACTTTTAACATTAGTTTTTATACTTCTTCTTCTTTTTTCGTTCTCCATTAATTGCGTCATTTGCCTTCAAATTTTTAAAGTTTTCTTGGTCGGATCAATGTTGTACAAGCTTTGGATCTGATTACACTGTTAGAAGGGTTCATTGAATCTTCAAAATCAATAATTCGATAAACCATTTTTACCTGGTGGGTTGAATTATTGTCTAAAAGAATCTATCATATATTTCCTTAAATTCAGAAGTATAGTATATGATTATTATCACATTCAAACCACCAAACCAATGAATATTTCCAATAATTTTCAAATAATAATCTCAACCATGAAGGTTCAAGCAAATTTAGTGCCCCGTAAGTCATGAATCAACATTTGACACATTTGGAGAGGTTTGACAGAGATAACTTCACCTGATGGAAAGAGATGATGATGTTTTCCTAATCACCGTCAAACAATTCTACATTCTAGAACATGGCTTTGAGGTAATGCCTGATAAAACTCTTGTAGATAACGAGCGCTCCAGATGAAACGTGCAAAGCGCAAAAAGGTTGTAACACTCCGTAAAATTAACAGTAATTAATAAATAACTAATAAGGATCCAAAAATGAAATTTGAGAAAACAACGGAATTGGACCATGAAACTTACATGATTGCATTCATGGTGATTTTTTGAGCAACTTTCATATTTGGAGTTCTACAATCGGAGCTCAAATGAAAAAATTATTTGCGTTTGAAAATTTTGAAGTGAAAATGTATAAAAATGAAAAAAAGGAAATGAATATTATTAAATGCGGGACTCCACGATCGACGACCTCACTTGGACCGATCAACCGCTAGCAGTTGACCGCTTATAAGGGGCAGCCGACCGGTTGGGGTAGTGGCTAGGATTTGAACCTTGGCCAAAATGGTCCGGATTTAATTATTTTAATCTAACGGTTACGATTGGTACGAGCGCCTATAAATACAGGCCTGACCCCTCATTTCTCTTTTCATATTTTCCGATTAGAGCAGCGAAGTTCCATCATTTTCCCTTCTCCACAATTTCTATTAATTATAGAATATTTTATATATACTCACACACACACACACATCGGAGGAGGGAGGAAAATAAAAGAGAAGAAGCGAATTAACGTTGCGGAAGAAAAAGGTAAATTTCTATTGTTTATACATCTATATTTCCCTTAAACCCAAATCTCTTTTCAGATCTGTAATTCTAACCGTATGTATATACCTTATTATACACATTCTTTTAGATTGGAAAGGAAAACGTGTCAAGTAGAGAGAAGAATTCAGATTTGGAGATTTGAAAAGCTAGAAAGGTGAATAAAAAATTATATAATTTATTTACAACATTGAAATTTACATCATTGATTTTTGTTTACTTATTATTCTTATGTTTGGATCTATTGAGTTATATGCTTAAACAAACATATTTTGTTGAAACCCTGCCTGCATACTCCATAAGTTAGGAAATTGGAATAGTATGTACAACCTAATCTAGATGTTTGAAATCAGTCCCAAATATTTATTACTGCGGAATGCTTGTAAAGTTGTAAAGATAATTCCAAGTTTATAATTGGGTTGTAAATTAGATTACTTTAGTTGAATCAGAATGTGAATTTTTACGTTTTAATTTATTATGAGTGGGGGTACAATTTAATTATACCTATTTCTATGTAATTTCTATAAATGATCCAATTTCAAAAATATGCATAAGAAGTGCATCGTTTGAATTAACAATGAATATAACAAAAAAGAAAGAGATGTGTAAAGTATGGATATTCTTCTCCGTAGTTTGCACTGCCATTTTCATTAAAATAAAAGAGACAATTCCTCGTAATTCCAAACAAAGCAAAAGTCTCATTTTTTGGTAATTTATGGTAAATTATAATGGTAGTCCTTCTTGGAATGGATAACTCTAATAAATTAAAATGTGGAATTAATGTTCTGGAATTCCTAAGCACATGGATTAATGTGTTAGGAATATATATACCCACATATGTTTAACCGTGCTTACCGATAAAAAACAAAAATATACTTATAGTGTAATACGCCGATATTCGTATAGTTATAATTAGGACGTTAGTTATTAATAGCATCATACTTATAGGGCTAGGAGGTTGAAAAAGAAAGGAATAGTAATTCCCAAATTTACAGGCAATAACCACAAATTTAATGGGCAATAAATTTGCAGTTAATAAAGAGTTAAAGGATTTAAATAGGAACTGACTAGAGAATTTAATATGGCATTTATAGGAAAACTGAATAAGCATAATAGGTGGATTTTGAAATGGGTAAATAAATGTCATTAGAGATTGTCCAATTTTGACATTAATGACCAATTATTACAAACAATTGACATTTATTAGACATAGGAAGAAAACAAGGATACCAAAGCCTAAGCGTATAAAATATGAATAATTATGCAGCGTACAAGTAAGTGTTAATGCTATTAAATACAGATAGAAGGCAATATAATCTTCATAACTGGAAATTATGTAGCTTCAATTATACGTTTAGAACGAGCATGAATTAGTGGGCCTAGCCCAACACTTAGGCTTTGGGTGATTGGTTTGGTTTATTGGGTTGGGATGCGAGCTTAGTAGAGTTGCACAATAGAAGTCTGCCATTCACTTAGAGGCTACCAGCGGTTGCGT
The DNA here is from genome assembly GCA_030737815.1 of Allium fistulosum. NCBI lineage: Eukaryota > Viridiplantae > Streptophyta > Magnoliopsida > Asparagales > Amaryllidaceae > Allium > Allium fistulosum. The sequence goes on along the minus strand of CM060908.1, from coordinate 820,360,665 downwards.
ATACTTACTAATGATGTGGGACATTCCAACCATAGGATCCATGAGAAAGGGATATGCGTAGGAATTGCGTCTGGGTTGGAGGTATTAAGTAGTTATTATAGGGTCTGCCACCTTCCTACTTAAGAAGTATTAAATGGTCGATTTTAGCGTTTAGACACGGTAGTAGGAAATCTCAGGAGGGGTCCGCTTCAGGGTCAAGGATTAAATGGTTATTGCAGGGTCTGCCTTTTCCTAATAAAGAAGTATTAAGTTGCCTGATAAGATTCCGTATGATATCAACTAAGGAGCACCAAAGAGGGGCCCATCTTAGGTTTGGTAATAAATGACAGAGACCTGCCTAGGATATAGGTATTAAATGGTCGGAGTCTACATAATTCTTGTTAAAGAGTTATTAAGTGGCTTGGGAACTTTCTCTCACATTATTAGGACATGACTGACGGTAGTTGTGCATGACTAAGATGAACCTTTGGCCTCCAGTTGAGGGTAAGTTGTAGGGTTGGACTGGAAGAGCCTTCGAGCTTACAGTTAGAAGTATTTCATTTAGGATATAGTTAAGATGCATTAGTAATACGGAAATTATATTATACATCCATATCTAGGTGTCATCGGTCTATGTAGCTCGGAAAGATTGACTAGTGGTTATGTTGTGGAAGGCCTGCTTTGGGGACTGAGGTATTAAATGGCCGTTGGGCCTGCCTCCTCCCTATTCAAGAAGTTTTAAGTGGTTTGGATTTTGGTAGTATAGTTTTAAATATATGTGTGCATAGGCATATATTTATATATATGTGTGTGTATGTGTGTGTAGTTATACCTCAAAGGAGGTTAGGCGTATCGTACACGCATATAGGATTGAACGGATTTGCCATGAATAATAGACAATGCTTGAATAGGAATCAATCGGCATAAATTTATGTGGTGGATAAAGTATGTAATTTTCCAATCACCGTGGCGTTATTTTGACCCCTCCTCATTACAACCCACATGATAGATTTAGAGGGACAGATTGTTGGTGTTAGCCGGGTACGGTGGATATTGAAGTCTTCTCATTCATACTCGATGTTGACAAAGAAACTAGATATCCAAGGAATAATATTGATTTCGAAGTAGTAGCCTTAGTCAATATATGTGTTCTATTATATTTTTCAATTCCATAGTTAGTTTATATTGTTTGCTCTCTGATATGCTTGTGTTTATTACAAGTTACCAAAACCAATAATCTGTACCCTAATGGGCTTGGGTTTTGATTTAGTAGAAATTTGAACCCATTAAGGAGCGGGTTACTGCATTTGATATCAAAGCTTAGGTTAGTCTATCATAGGGATTAGGATATATTGGGAGAATGTATTTGTACTTTTACTTATAATTATATATTATATATGCCAAACTTTATAAATTCTGACTAGAGAAGTAGTTGCGACCCTATTTTGAAAGGATGGGCGAGGGAACTATGAGTTAGACTAATAAATAGAGTTAAAATTTATATGCCTACCCAGGTTACACCATGGATCTTCAGTTGTACTGCAAGGCATTGACCAAGAAAAGCATGCGCATGACATATAGAAGGATCCCGGAAGCTGTATGTTACTTAACTCCTTTGTTGGGCCTAGGCTACCTTATTATTGTGGATTTTGATATATTTCCGACTATAGATGCACATTTCATCCAGACAAATATGAAGTAAGAAACTATATGTTGCAAATATCCAGAAGTAAGGTATAATAGGAGTGAGGCAAGTTCCTGAAAGAAAGTGTACACTGTTAACCTGCTTTTGAGCCAAAGCAGATTTCGACTGGACTTAGAAGATTCAAACGAGGATGAAACGACTTGGAAACTTGGAGGCACACTTAAAAGGACTGGGGAATTAAGCTCAAGAATTTTGGTTGGAAAATTGGCTTAGTCCTTAACTCAACCCCAAGTTAAGGCCATAGGTTAACCTCGAGTTAAGGGTATGAGTCGGTACTGAGTTAAGGATTTGAGTTGGTACCGAGTTATCACTAAAGCATCTTCAAATGAACGTAGAAGATTGAAACAGAATCAGAATGACTTGAAATTTGGCAAGAGCACTTAGAAAAGGAAAAAGAAGGACTTGGAAAAATTCCACCATGATTGGGCCAAGCACCTAAACCCAACCCCGAGTCAAAGGCCTTAACTCGACACCGAGTTTGGGATTTGACTCGGTTCGGCTTGGGTCTTCTGGCATGACTTCGCGCTATCTCCACTACACCATTATAAGCTATTAACAACGGGTAAAAACCGTTGTTAAGTCCAAAAGCAACGGGTAAAAACCGTCTTCAACACAGGAGTGGTTGAATTTAGCAACGGGAGAAAACCGTTGCTTTATGTCCAAAAGGCAACGGGTATAAACTGTTGCAAATTGGGACAAAGGCAACGGGTATAAACCGTTGCAAACTGGGCCAAAGACAACGGGTATTAACCGTTGCAAATTGGGCCAAAGGCAACGGGTATAAACCGTTGCAAATTGGGCCAAAGGCATCGGGTATAAACCGTTGCTTTATGGACAATAGGCAACGGGTATAAACCGTTGCTTAATGTACAAAAGGCAACGGTTACGAACCGTTGCTTAATGGGCAAAAAATCAACGGATATAAACCGTTGCTTTCTGTCCAAAAAGCAACGGGTGCAAGCGTTGCTTTATGGCCAAAAAACGTTGCTTTATGTCCAATAAAAAACGGTTAAAAACCGTTGCTTTATGCCTAAAGTCACACATAAAGCAACGGTTAACACCCGTTGCACATAGTGTTTGCTCGTGCTCCTACAAAATCACATCTGTAACTCACTACTGCGTTACACGCATATCTCAGTATATATACCAGAATATCAATATATATCAAAATATGCCAGAATATCAAAATATTGGTACACAAGCACTATAAACATATCACACATATACCATACATATAAAATTATCAAACTTATAATTACACTATTGTTTTGCAAACAGAATGCTACCGTGCCGGAATATCATACTTATTACACTGCATTGTTTATTACACTACACTACAAAGATTTCATTAATTACACTACATTGTTTTGCAAGCAGTGAAGTCTACATATAATAAACACATTAAAAGGATGTTGAGCAGGTTAGCCGAAGCTAATATTTCTTTGGCTCATGCTGTGGTGCATACAATATTCTATCCAATTCCTGCGCAAAAGTAAAAACAGGTTTTAAACTCAAATCATACAGTGAATTTTAGCTTGGTCAAGTTCAGTTAATAGAGCAACGGAATTCCTGTGTAAGCAATAATAATGCACAAGTAAAAGTGGCAGCAAACATTTAAACAACTATAACAACACTAACAAAAAAAAACTGCCTTTCAACTTCATCCCATCCCCTCTGCTATACACTTCCACTCACAACCACACTCCTACACACTACAACACTTCCTCATTTTCTCTGTTTTCATCTCATCCACACTTAAGTACTACATCACACCCCCTACTGCCTATTGCCTGTCAACAACATACACCATTAGCTTGGTCAAGTACTACACTTAAGTACTACACTATTTTTGGGTTTTTGTCCAATGTTGCACCGTTTGTACTGAGCCAGAAATCAAGTAATATGAACAAGTTGCTCGGACATATCTAACCTTAAATGTCCACCTCCTCCGAATGCATTTGATTCTACTATTTTTCTTAATTATCTCATTCGGGTATTGTTAAATCCATAATCTTTAAAGTTTGTACGTGCACACACCTATCAAGTTAAATCCAAACATTTTATAATGGTTTTTTCAATAAATATTGCTTGATGTTAATAGTATGTACCAATTTTGAACCATTAATATCCAACAAAAGCTATATTGCAGTATACCTTTAAGTTATTACCTCATCGGTAGGTGTACATTATGTATGCTTAATCTATGATTGATTTCACCTAGAATATATGAAAACAAAAGGATATTGCACATAGCCTCGTTATCATAAATAAGCTAAGTACAGGTTTGGTTCTACTCAGTACTCAGGCAAAAGAGATGTCTGCAAATGCGGCGAGTGTTTCTGCTGGTAATCCAACATTGATTAAACGAGTTAATTATATGCATTCTAACTGTTATAACTTTTAAATCAATTATATGCATTCTAACAACTGTAATTCCTTTTATTGTCTGCTTCAAAACCAATCCCCTGTCAACTGCACATTCACATCACATCACAAAAACTGTAACAGTCTTCTTCTGACTGCTCCGCAGCCTTCAACTTCCCTTTCATCCACCATTTACACTTCCAACCTAGTTCCCTTGGTACCAGTAAGCCATCAAACACAAACTACAAACCTGCCTGCACTCCAACAACATTTCCATATTTCCTATTCAAACCAATCACTACACATTTCATTTCCTCTTCAAACCAAATCACAACCATAACACTGTCAGCATAATTCAACTATCCCGACCAACCTCTATAACTCCACATTCTGCAATGAACTCCAGCATTACAAACTGCCTCCCACTTCCTATTCACCAACTCTACCACAAACCACCAGTATCAACCACTCCAACCACCAGTAAACACTCCAGTAACCACTCCAGTTCCCTACCAAACATTCCAGTCCCCTACCATTTCAGTCCCCTCCCCTACATCATAACCAAATTATTTTACCACCCATTAAACCCAATTAGTACGATACACACCTAAATTTTTTTAGCTAATCAATTTTTAGTTTATTGGACCTCCATTCATCGTTCAGGCACATTGATCATGTTTTTTGATTTTTTCCTTGAATTTTGACTTTACTTCCTAGTATTTGATAAATTGTCGATTACCTTGTAAACAAGACAGACCAGGACAAAATACACATGCATTTGCATATGCAAATTTCATACACAGCAAACAAAAGAAAATCAGCAATATATGCAAAGAACAAGTCAGAAATATCAATACCTCCGACTAAAGATATCGTATCAAATCCTTTTGATGGCTCACATAACCTCCGGCTCCAACATCCCCAAAGGTCTCGGTAAATTGTCGACATATTTTGGCGGTTAGCTCATCCGGCAATAAAATTTTGTCCAACAACACTTTTTCATATGTGGGTGGTACTGGTTTTCCATGAATTACTAATGCTGTGGAATCTCGACATATAGTACCTGTTATATAAGCATTTCTGGAGTGAATATATGGAATCACATTTACAGAACTAACAAGCTCCCAAACATTTAAGACCATTGTGCAGAGCTACACAAGTCCTAGACCCATTGTGTATGCGATATTCAATCTTTAAAATCATGCAAGATTGGAATGGAAGGTGTAAACTTTTATGATCTTTCTATATCCTTTTTTGTTTTGGAGTTTGCTGATTTATTTTTGGACATAATGGCTATTGTGAGTGTCAATGAAAATTGAAACCAAAACAGATATAAGATAAAGACTACGATGAGTATAAGTATACAAACTAGATCGCTATTGACAATGAATTCCTTCTCATCTCTATCATTCATTCGCTGTCTCAAACTCCAGCTCTGCAATAGCATTTTGAACTTTTACGTGATTCTTCATCATTTCTTGCTATCTCTCACTGTTTCTCAAATCTAATCATAAACACAACCTTTTTTTAAATAACACTGTACTTTCAGCCAAGCAAGAATTTAGTGAAGGTTGTGCCCACCAGAACTTATCCATGTGATCATTGTTATTGATTTGCTAAAACTACTTAAAACTGCTTAATTTGCTCTATCCTATGGTTATAGCATTATAAATATTGCTAAATATTCTCTTATATCTTATGATTATGTTAATTTGGATTTGAAAATGTCATATATACCTCTTGTGAACCTAATTATGACGTACATGTCAAACGTGAACCTTTGTTGCCTAACCTCTTTTTCTATAACAAAAGATAATTTGGAATTTATAAATACACATGCACTAATACTCATTAATTTGTTTATATGCACAATAACAGAGAGCAGTAAACTCGGTTCAAGCACAAAAAGACTGATTGGTCGATTAAAATAGTACCTGTAGCAATTATTTCGTCCTCGAAGTTCAGGATTTCACATCTTTGGTCGATTAACTGATTGTTCGGAGTGGCAAACTGAGAAGATGCGATTTCACTGCCTACTTGACGATTATCTTGGGCTATGCTGAGAAGGCGCTCCAGTTTATCATCCATATTGTCCAGCTTCATCAATTTTTGCTCCACATTTTACAGTCGCTGCTTATATACTCCTTGGGCCTGTTTGAGCCGTTTGCATGGAATGGCAGCACTCTTAACTTGGCTAGGAGCTATATTGGTCCCAATACTTCGGCTCCTGCCCTTTACATCTTTACCAAACATTGATATAAAGATGGCTTCATCACCACCACTCGTCGTTTTTTTTTTCTTTTTCAATTTTGTCCTAAAAAGTAAATACATATATATGAATAATGAAAATTTAATTTAGAGGCGTTATTATTTGTTTAACTTACAAAGTAGGAAGATGTCGCATCTGACGTGCTGCCATCTTTTTTCTTATGCGTTTTCTCCCATACTTGAAGACGTGATACTTCTGTTCCCGGACTACTTGAATCGACCTGCATACAATGACCTAAAATTATATTTGGAACTAATGTTATATGCAATGTGATGCACCAATTCAATGACACATACCATTTCTTGAGTAATCATAGCGTGACTCTTACGTCCCGAATGATGACCGTATTCGAGCATTGATCTATTTTGTTTGCCTCGCTTCCTTTTTTCTTTCGCCTCGGGTTTTGATTCGTTTCTTATGAACTCATCCCAATCATCTTGAGCAATTTTCGGTGGACAATTTCTCATTCTTTCTTCATCAGTGATGAAATGGTCATAATGATTCTTGCGCAAATCATTCTTGTGTCTCCTAAAAGCCTCGGACATTTTTTTCATAATAAGGTCCTTTGATAGAGGATCGAGCTCATAATATTTCTGCATAACAAAAAATGCATGTAAACCATTTTTTATTTATGTATTGAAAGCATTATAAATGAATTTAAACCATCTACGTTCATGTACACAGTTTACATTTCAAAGTATATGGATTTTTACATTTCAACGTATATAGTTTCATCAGTCTCTATGAATAAAGTGATCAATCTAAATATCCTATAAATATCATAAAAGAATATATCTTGAAACAGAAATAGTACATAAATATGGTCTCATATGAACCCTCGCTCATTCAGGCCTATTTTACAATCAGAAATAGAAACAGTACAGAAACAGAAACAGTACATAAAAAGGGTGCATATTACAATCAGACGACTATATTTTACAAACAGAAACAATACATAAAAATGGTTATGAGATTGGAGAACTTACCTCCAATTGATTCCACACGTCTTCCTTGTAATTTGGAGGAACTTTTTTCCAACTTGGATATGAGATTGGCACATGATTTCTTACTAGTTTACCAATCTTCGTAGCGACCTTTGAACCATTTTTTCCGACGGGAGAACCGTAGTTGTCTATATCAATTTTCTCCCATTTTAAAGTGGATGATTGTGAAGTTGTATCATTTGACGGTGGTGTGGCATCTTGTGACATTATGTCCTGCAAAGTCTAAAATCCTAAAATAATCCCAACAACATTATGACGTACATTTCTTCCCCTTCCAGCCATCCCTGTGATGCCCGATTGCTGTCGGCGAAATTATTGCATGGAGTCCCCTCCATAACGTCCCCTTATTGCTGCTGTACATCTGATATATGAACCAACGTCCCCTTATTGTATTTGACTGATCCCACCAACTTCTCACCACATTACGATTTTTTTCAGTCCGACTGACAATAATCGTAATGTGATGAGAAACTGGTGGGATCAGACAAATCAGAAGGGGACGTTGTTTACTACATCAGATGTACAGCAGCTTACCAGTAATCGCTTGGAGCAATTTTATTAAGTCATATAATGCATTTGATCTTGTTATGGAGGGGAATCCGTGCAATAATTTGGCTAACAGCAATCAGGCATCACAGGGATGGGTGGGAAGGGGAACATTCACTTTTATGCGGCAGTGATAAAGTCTTCCTGCATCACCAGAATTTTAAAATTAAGCGGATTCAAAACAATATCTAAAATACTGACTGAAATAAAGGATGCAAATACAAAAATATATTACCTTAGCACTGCTGAACTAAAGGGTGCAAATACAATATCTTGAACTGCCTGTCTACCTACAAACACAAAGAAAGAAAGAATAGTCAAGCTGATCATATGTATGTATGTGTACATGTGTGTATGTATGTGATCATATGTAAGTGCCTACAACTACAAACACAAAATGAACTCTTGCAATATATCCATCCTTATGGATCCATCAGGATATTATAATGGCACTAATAAAAAATATAATGCATCTATTACTATCATATAACACACCATTTTACATTTTACACCATTTTAAATAAATATTTTGTTAAGGTACAATAACTGCTCTGAAATACAAAGTTAACATATGCATTTGATAAGATCTTCTAATTTTTCATTGTCTTCAAAAGATGATTGATAAACGGTGGGAAACTCAATATCATCTACATTTATGGTCAACCGTTTTGGTGTATGCAAAACCACAAACCATCCATTATTTTTTAAATCTTTTGAGTAGAACACTTGACTCGCTTCCGATGCAAGAATAAATGGCTCATCATTCACGCTATCTTTATTCTTCAATTTTCCCAAGTTAACTGTGATCAAGCTTGAAACAGAATCTATTTTACAACCATTGATCTTATCTTCGACCTTTACCCAATCACAATAAAAAACTGTTTGTTTGAAGTCAATGTAATCCAACTCAATTATCTGTTGAATGACTCCGTAATAAGTTGTTTCTGCTTCCTTAAAATTTTTATCCTTCCCACTCGCTCTAAATTGTGTAATTGCTCTCATGCATACACCACTATCCTGTGTTAGCTTTCGCTCTTCATAACTCTTCGGAGAAAATAAAAACCCATTCACTTGGTACTTCATATAACTACGGGCATCAAACTTCGGCCCGTTACCTAACCGCCAAAGAGTTGAGTCAACATCGACGGTCTTCAACAACTACAACAAACACAATAAGTAAAAAAACATTGTCAAGGAGGTGTATAGTCAACTTGAAAATACGTTAAATATTTAATACATATACCTCCTCACGTAACCAAAAAGTGAAATTTTTAATAGCTTCCCCAGATGTACCCCCGCCTCGAGTTTGAGATTTGGTGCTTTGAACATAGGAGTTATACCTCCTACCAAAAACACACAATAAATACTATATATATGAATTGATTTACAATAATAAGAATTCAGAACAAATTCATGAATTTACTTCTTCCATTCATCCAATCCGTCGTACTTATCAAGGACCCATTTACGCACTTGTTGAAATTGTACTTGAGCTAACGTTATATCTTTACCATTATCTAGTGCTATTTCATCAGCAAACTCATCATCCTCGTCTAAAAACGCTTCACGAGTATGTTTATGAGTACCAGCACCTCCTTTTGGCATATACTCCATGCAGTAAAGTCTAGCTTCTTGTACAATATATCCTTCTGCAATACACCCTTCAATATATCTTTTGTTGCGCACATATCCTTTATATGTTTTCATCAACCTATGAAGATGAATAATTGTAAAATGTAGACATCAATAGCTATTTAAATCGAATAATTATGTACATAACTAAAATTAGTAATTTACCATTCAAATGGGTACATCCACCTATATCTAACAGGACCAGAAATCAATGCTTCATTGGCTAAATGAACCATAAGGTGAATACTGATATCAAAAAATGCAGGCGAAAAATGTTTTTCAATAACACACATTGCTTCTACCAAACTAGCCTTTGCTTTTAGAAGATGTTCCCTGTTGATCACCTTTGAGCACAAAATGTTATAAAAGAGACTAATGCGGTGAATAGCATTCCGTAGATCCTTATGTTGTGGAAAACAATGCTGAAGCAATACCGGAAGTAAATGTTGCATTATGACGTGGTAATCATGTGACTTCATATTTTTTAGTTCAGGAAGGTTGATGCTCACATTGTTATGGAAGTTCGAAGAGAATTTGCTCGGCACTTTCAAAATTTTCAAAACGGTGCAAAACCGTATCTTTTCTTCTTTGCTCAAAGTGAAAGTCGCATTTGGTATGGTTACTTTACTTGTTTCAGGATCTTCTATCACCCACAACTTTTGTTTTATACCCATGATTTTCAAATTCTTCCGTGCATTGATCCCATCTTTTGACATGTCTTTATGGTTCATAATTGTGTTGATCAAATGTTTCGTGACATTCATCTCCGTATGCATAACATCAATATTATGTCGGGTCAAATTTGTTTTCCAATATGGCAAATCAAAGAACTTCGACCTCCTATACCATGCAGGAACTTCTTCATCGATTGTCTTTTTCCGTTTTCGACCAATTTCCGGTATGTTTTTACCAACTTTCATTTTTATATTCGCTACCTTTTTTCAACTTGATAACCAGTCAGTGGTTTTGGAGGACACTTAAGTTCTTGCTCGTTGTTGAAATTTGTCTTATCGTATCGAAACTTGTGTCCAGATGGAAGAAATCTACGATGTCCCATGTAACAAATCTTCTTACTTTCAGGGAGATAAACAGATGTAGTTTCTTCTCCACAAATAGGACATGCAAAGTAGCCGTGAGTTGTACATCCCGATAAAGTCCCAAGAGCGGGATGATCATGGATTTCCCACAACACTCTAGCTCTCATTATGAACTCAGATTTCTTAAATGAATCAAATGTAACGACTCCTTCCCATAACTGCTTTAACTCGTCTATCAAAGGTTCTAAATAAACATCAATATCCTTCCCCGGTTGTTTTGGCCCAGAAATCAACAGTGTTAACATTGAGAACTCTCTTTTCATGCACAAAGACGGAGGAAGGTTATATGGTACTACAATTACTGGCCAACAGCTGTAAGGGTTAGTTAAAGAAGCATTCGGACAGAAACCATCTGTTGCTATTCCAAGCGTGATATTTCGTGGTTCAGCAGCAAACGAAGAATCAAAAGAATCTGTAGTTTTCCATTGAGAAGTATCACGCAGATGACGCATTACGGTTGTACCGGACTTGGCACGACCATGCCAGGTCATCGCTTCTGCTATCCATGGTACAGTATATAGTCTTCTCAATCTAGAAATTAAAGGAAAATGTCTTAAGGTCTTTTGAGGTACTATGGTAGCTTTTCTCTCTTCGTCGAATGATGTCTTATATCTTGGTGCGTTGCAATTTGTACATGAAACTTTGTTTGCATTATCTTTCCAGTACAAGATGCAGTCATTAATGCATGCATCATAAGTTATGTAATTCATCCCAACTTGCTTAATGATCTTCTTCACGTCGGGGTACTTTGACGGTAGCGTGTTACCTTCGGGGAGTAACTCCTTTATGAATTCGAGTAGTGCAGTCACACCATTGTCTGAAAAGCCGTATTGGGTCTTCAAGCTATTCAGTTTCACAATGGCATACAACTTTGTAATCTCTTTTGGACAAGAAGGATACAATGGCTCTGTTGCAGTTGCACTATCAAAAAATGATTTATCCGTAAACTGCTCACCAATATTAGCATTATCATGCAACTGACTTGTAGGTTGAAAATGATGGAATCTATCTGCATCATTGATTAAATCCTCCATCCTAATATGTTCGGACTCATCAGTATTTGTGGCATGACTAACCGGTTGTTGTTTTGGCTTCTCCGGTATTCTTTCCCCGTGAAAACACCACACGGTATATGATTGAACAATACCATATCTAAGCAAATGAAAATGAATGTCATTTAATTTGAATGTATCTTCATTTTTGCACCGCGTGCAAGGGCACAAATACTTTTCCTTATTGCCACCGTTTTCAGCAACAAATTTAACGAAATTTCTCACGCCTTCCTCACATTTATCAGTCTAAACATACTTCACATCCTTCCTTGTCAACTTAGTCATCGGTGCTACTATACGGGAGAAATCCTTGATAAATCTCTGGTAGTAGCCAACTAACCCAAGAAAACTCTTTACCTTGGTCACAATCTTGGGTCCCTTCCAATTATTAACAGCTTCTATTCTAGTTGGATCCGTTGACAACCCTTTTTCTTATATCATATGACCAAGAAACTTTACTTCTTTCTTCCAAAAATGACAGTTTGAAAATTTCACTTTTAGTATGCTACCTCAACGTCTCAAGAACTACTCTAAGGTGAGTCTCATGATCTTGCTCATTCCTAGAATATATCAGAATATCATCTATAAACACTAAAACGAATCTATCCAAATGCTCTTGGAAGATTCGACTCATCAAATCTAGGAAGAAAGCAAGCGCATTAGTCAATCCGAATGACATTATTAACCACTGGTATGAACCATATCTTGTTCGAAACGTCGTCAAAGGAATACTGTCCTCCACCACCCTCAATTGATGGAACCCTATCGCCAAATTCAACTGAGAAAATACTTTGGCTCTACTCAACTAATCAAACAAATCATCAATTCTCGAAAAAGGATATCTGTTCTTCACCGTCTTGTCATTCAACTTCCTATAATTGATGCACAATCTTAACGATCCGTTCGATTTCTTTACGAATACCGCGACTGCTCCCTAAGATGAACTGCTTGGTCTAATAAAACCTTTTTTTTCTAAGTCCACTAGCTGCACCTTTAACTCTTTCATCTCGGTAGGTGTAATTATGCTAGGCGGTCTACTTACAGGTTCAACTCCAAGTACAAGATCTATTCGAAACTCAATAGCTCGTTTCAACGGTAGTCCTATCACTGGTTCAAAGGCATCAGCAAACTCACTAACGATAGAAACTCAGTTCAACTCATCTTCCTTTTCCATTGCACCCAGCAAAGCACAAACATCAAAATTCGTGTCCTCTACCGAGTATATAATTCGGTCGCTACTATTAGGGTGCCTTGGTGATATTTTCCTATCTTGGAAAAATAATCTAGCATTGTATTTACTTAACTAGTCCATCCTAAATTAGTCCCAAAGCCTATAAAATCAAACACATGCAAACTATAGGCAAATATATGACCTAACAATTCAAACTCTAACGGTCACATCTCATCCCTAGAGTTGCATACTGTTATCTGGGTTTTTAACCTAGTAGGAACTAATAGGAAATAGAACAACCTCATGTAAACAGGATGGTTCAGAACTTAACCGGAAAAGCTAAGACAAGGGATTAACAAGGGCCAAGCTATATGACTAAGGCAACGAATGGGATCAACTAAACCAAGAGATCAACATTCTTTTAGTCCAATCAGTAGTTGAGCACAAATAGCTAGTGAATTGCCATCAAAACGAAACAACTACGATAAAAGACTATGGCAACATCTCCAATTCCAGACTCCAAGAAAATCCTAAGTGCTTGGATCATCAGCGACCCATGCCTCTCCACGAATCTTCAAACAAACTAGCTAAGGATGCAGTGACAAGAGGCCAAGACATTGGTTCGCCAACGACCTATAGACCATGGGTCACCAGCAACCCATGTTCTTGCCTCGGTTTGTGAGTCAAACCATTCTTGGGTCGTTCCCTACCTACCTGTGAGCATATGATGAAGTGGCCTGGCCCAGAAGCTCTCTGATCCATATAAATACCATCCTGCCTGCAACATAAATGGGATCTTCTCCGGACTGGTTGCTGAAGCTCTGTTGGAATTATTCTTCACTCTCTACCTCCCTCACAACAATCTCCAAAGGAATTCACTATGATCCTCCAGTGGATTCCAACTCTGGGGATTCAATCTAGCTAAAGATAATCAAAGCCTTGTAACCAAACATCTCTTGTAACAGCAATCAGTCTATAGTAAAATTATAAAGTGGACGTAGGCTTCGTTAACAGCCAAACCACTATAAAAATTATCTGTCTTATTTCTTTTACTATTCTTTTTCTATATCTGTTATCTATGATATTGCTTTATCAGAACATGGCTTGTGATTTCAAATTCAAACCAGGGTGTTGGTCCATTTTTTGGGTCAACATTTTGGTGCTTTCATAGAGAAATCCAACACATGATCCAGATCTAGCTATCTACTTTGGATTCCATAGGTCCAAAAGTTAGGTCCTCAATCTCTGCTTGGAAGATTTTTTGTTGGGAACAGAAGAACCAACCAAGAAGGATCAGAGAAAAAGCAAGCAAACGCATGCTAAGGTGATGGATCGCTAGCGATCCATCTCCTATGGATCGCTAGCGATCCATGATGTTCACTCGTGGGTCAATCAACTCTCTCGCATCATGATCCAATAGGCACCCCAGAAGAAAAAGTACTGAAATCAGTTAAGTGCATGGATCGCTAAAGATACATGTACTATGGATCACCAGCGACCCATACTATGGATCGCCAGAATCATATCGGAAGAAAACATTAACACTCCACCTACTGCAAAAGCACCGGCTACAGACCCGAACTTAGGGGGAAAACCCCACGGAAGGATATAACGATGACTCTCTTCGGCTCTGAAGGTGACAAACAATTTGAGGAAGACGGACTGGATGAAAATGCCAATGTACAAAACACTAGAAGAAGCTCTAAAACCCACGCCGTAGCACAGTGCTAAGAAATGGACGAGGAACTGCTACTCAAACGGTACTCCTAGAGGTAGGAGAACCAAGAAGATATGATATAAACCGAGATCAATTACAATGCCAAGATCCCATGGTATATTGTGACCACTCCTGATTGACCAGCTTTCTATCCTATCATGGAGCTCCCACCGTCGAATCACGAATGGTCGTCGTCGAAAATAATCAAAAATCATCAAAATGATCGTTGAAAAACCCACTTCGGTCCTGACTCGAAGTCAAACTCGGGTAAACAACCATTTGACTTGAAGTAAACCTTGGAAATCCTAGCCTGAAATGAGACTCGGGTAAAACCAAGATTTTCTCCAAGAAAACATATAAATGGCTCCAAGCAACGTTTGTCACCAACCCAGCACTTCAAAGTCTGTGACTCCAAGCAAATGGAAAATTTTCTCCAGTCGGACTCCAAGTAAAATACCACTGATCCATCAATGCCGATCCATCTTCCTTTGCCCATAACTCGAACATGCGGACTCTAAATATCTTGAAATTTGGAATGCAACCTTATGGGGCCTACTTTGTGAACCCCGATCGATCTTGCCTAGTTTGAAAACTTTTGGGGATCGTCATTGATCCATGACCCCATCATAAGTAATTCGCCATTCAGTCGGCATTTCCAATGATTTAAGCATGGACAATCATGCATCTATCATTCTTAATCATTATAAACTTCTGTAACTTGAAAACGGACCGATCTAACAACGATTAGAGCATCTTCCCCAATTGAAACTCGTTCACTGAAGCCGTTCAACATGCAAAATATCCAAAGAAGTTGATCACGCCAACTGTACCTTTTGTACAACTATACAACTGATTCAAAATTGCTTCTTTACAGGTATGACTAGCATATGGATGAAGAGAGGGCGACGAATGTAGTCTGCTGTGAGGCTCTCAGGAATCACTAACGGATGAAACAACCTACTACCCGAGAATAATTATATGGGAAGGCAAACCGGTTCTAAAGACGAGAAGTAGTGCGATTAAAAGAAGGAAAACCTGGAAATCTGCCAAAGAACATACCAAACGGTAAAGGAGTTACAGCACCTCATAGACCTTCTGCCCAAGCAACGCTACTAAGACCTAATAGAAAAGCACTCCAGCTAACTGACGAAATCAAACAAAAATATGATTATCAAATAACACTCTAGCTAACTAGTAACTAAGGAATGGGACAGCAACCTAAAGCGATGCCTTCTCATCCATCCTTGTCCACTCTCCTTTTCCAAATGAGCCGTACCAGGACACTAGGGGCATCGCAGACAGCACGGCAAATGGAATGCTTATATGCTGTCGACAAGTTATGTCAATCCCCCTTCTGGGAACCGTCGTTGCTGGTGGCATTGAGAAGTCTTGTCCAAATAATCATCGAACAAACAGATCCAACACCTTAGCCTACGGGAACCGATAAAACCATGTTCCCTCGGGCTGAATCCAAAAATTCCTCTTGAAGTCGATGATTCATTGCTTTAAGACCGTCGGGCCGTCGGACACATGACCCAAAACTCCTCTCGGAATAGATA
The DNA here is from genome assembly GCA_030737815.1 of Allium fistulosum. Classification (NCBI taxonomy): domain Eukaryota; kingdom Viridiplantae; phylum Streptophyta; class Magnoliopsida; order Asparagales; family Amaryllidaceae; genus Allium; species Allium fistulosum. The sequence goes on along the minus strand of CM060908.1, from coordinate 820,344,570 downwards.
AACTATCATTCCAAGGCCATTTGGTCATTTGACATCCGACCACGAAAAACCCTTCTCGAACGTGAATGTCTTTCATGAACTAAAGTGTCATGAAGGTGAACTGGTAGATCAGCAGTCATCTGATCAAAAAAACCCCTTGCGAATGTGAAGTTCTTTCACAAACTAAAGCGTCGTGAAGATTAACCAGTAGATCAGCGGTCATCTGATCCAAAAAAAACCCTTCGCGAACGTGAAGGTCTTTCACGAACTAAAGTGTCATGAAGGTGAACCGGTAGATCAGCGGTCATCTAATCCAAAAAAATCCTTCGTGAACATGAAGGTCTTTCATGAACTAAACTATCATAAAGGTGAACCGGTAGATCAGCGGTCATCTGATCCAAAAAACCCTTCGCGAACGTGAACGTCTTTCACGAACTAAAAAGTTGTGAAGGTGACCGGTAGATCAGCGGTCATCTGATCAAAAAAACCCTTCGCGAATGTGAAGGTCTTTCACGAACTAAACTGTCATGAAGGTGAACGGTAGATCAGCAGTCATCTGATCTAAAAAACCCTTCGCGAACGTGAAGGTCTTTCACGAACTAAAGCGTCGTAAAGGTGAACCGGTAGGTCGGCAGTCATCTGATCCAAATAAAAACCCTTCATGAACATGAAGGTCTTTCATGAACTAAAGCGTCATAAAAAAGAACCGGTAGATCAGTGGTCATCTGATCCAGAAAAAAAAACCTTCGTGAATGTGAAGGTCTTTCACGAACTAAAGCGTCGTGAAGGTAAACCGATAGATCAGCGGTCATCTGATCCAAAAACCCTTCGCGAACGTGAAGGCCTTTCACGAACTAAAGCATCGTGAAGGTGAACCGGTAGATCAACGGTCATCTGATCGAAAAAACCCTTCGCGTATGCGAAGGTCTTTCATAAACCAAAGCATCTTAAAGGTGAACCGATAGATCAGCGGTCATCTGATCCCAGAAACCCTTTGCGAATGCGAAAGTCTTTCACGAACCAAAGCGTCGTGAAGGCGAACCGGTAGATCGGAGAAATTTATGTATGACTGATATCCATGAAGGTGAATTGGAAGATCAGCAGTCATCTGATCCAGAGCTCCTCGAAGTTAATGAAGTCATGCTCCGGGGCTACAAATCGACAATCATACCAGTCACTTCGCAAAATTAATGGAATCACTTCGAACGACCAATGAGATAAATAGTGCTAAATTCCAGAGCTTCAAAGTCGCTCAGAGAAACTAAGCTAAAGCTGAACTGACCTTGTGATCAATCAAAGGCCAACTTGAATTAAGCCAAGATTCGGCACCTGGGAAAACCGCACCCACTGGACCGGGGGCAACCAAACGAGTTATGGAGAGACCATGGATACAGTTCAAGCACGCCAACAGCCCTGTGGCATGGGGTGCACTGCACACACTTGGATAGCCATAAGAAAGGTCGAGACTAATCATACCACAGTTATGTTATGCCCGATCAAAAATTCTGCCATTCTGATAACCCGCGCACTAAAATAATAACTCCTTACGTTGCCCGAAGATAGGGAACACTGAGGAAAACCAAAAACCGAGCACCTCATAAGCCGCGCACTAAAATAATAACTCCTCACGTTTCCCGAAGATAGGCAACACTGAGGAAAACCAAAAGTCACGCACCTCATAAGCCGCTTACTAAAATAATAACTCCTCACGTTGCCCGAAGATAGGCAACACTGAGGAAAATCAAAAGCCGCGTACCTCATAAGCCGCGTACTAAAATAATAACTCCCCACGCTGCTCGATAATAGGCAGCATTGAGGAAAACGAAAACCATGCACTTCATAAGCCACACACTAAATTCCAAACACTGGCTCCTCACGTAGCCCGTAGATAGGCAACGCCGAGGGGCACTAAAAACCGCGCATCTCATAACCAGCGCCAACCACTTCTATGATTGGGAATAATGGGCACAACTACAACAAAATTGGAGTGCTAAAAACCAACAGAAAAGTTTCAACTAACAACACTTAATGATTAAAACTGCCCTTAGTTAACTCATGCAACGTGCTCCTCTCAAACACGCATATATTGCATACTTACTAGAATATCACAAAAACTTGGGTTACATGCTAAAGTTGCAAAACTTCGGAAAGAAGGAAAATCAAGCTGTGACTTAGCCAAATTTCAAGTCTAATATGAAAATTATCTAAACTATAAGTTACCAGTCATTTGAAGTAAACAACCCTCTGAACTGGGGGGCATCACTGGTACTTAAATAAAAACAATTGAAAATAATAAGTTCATAAGTTCTGTTACTCAAAACAAAGAATTGTTGCTCTGAATAAAAATTTTGGCGGCAATCACAAAATTGGATGAGTGTAAACAAAACAAGCAGAAGTGCACAGAACACATACGAACAGACAGATAAGAGTACAGTCAAAATATCAACGTATTGCTTATAATTTTCTTTACATAGGGTCAAAACGTGGAGGCTGTACCCACACAACACCGGCCAACAAAAAGAAAATACAGCCTCCATGACAAGAACACTAAGTGCAGAATCTACACTTGAACAAAATTCTCAAAATGAACCAAAATCAGACCAGTCTCTACACAAGCTCATCAGCGCTTTCTTCCACCGCTCCCCTTTTCGCCCTTTGTTTGCAATTTTTGCCTCATCTCGGGAGTGGTGTCGCTGCCGGTAATATCAAAAAACTCCTCGGTGGCAACGTCCTCCTTTTGATCCACCGCCTTCCCATAAGATTCTCCCTTTACTTTGCGCTTCCATGATATGCAAGAGATCTTCGAGGCTTTGATCGCTTCAACCTTCTCGTTCTTGATAGCAACCAATTCATATTGAGTCTTACGAGGCTGCTCCATTTGAACTTCCTGCTCCTTAACTTCTGCCGCTGTTACGTCGCCCTCCAAAGACATAGAAGGGTCATCCAAGCCATGAAGCGAGGCTATCTTTTCGGACTCCTGCCCCGGTTGCGAGCCAGAAACGGACATAGAAACAGGAATAGGAACAGAAACGAGCACGGAGGCTATGGAAACAGCAGCAGGTCCGGGCACTGAGGAAGCTGGCACATCAACAGGAAATCTCAATCCCAGCCTTCTGAGAACTGGTGTTGCTCCGGCAACATCGGGAAGGTCCAAACCCTCACGCATCACTTCTTGAACCGTGGAACCACGCTCTTGAAGCATGAACTCCTCATGTTACCCAAAGATTGGCAACATCGAGAAGTTCCAAACCGTTTCGGATCAACGGTCGTATCGATCCCATAATCTATGCATTTCGTAAGCCATACACCCCCAAAAGCAGTGCATCCCACAAGTCGCGCACTCTCATAAGCTGCGCCATCCATAAGCCACACACTCTCGTAAGTCGCGCACTCTCATAAACCGCACGTCTCATAAGCTGCACGGACACTGCCCAATGTCGCTCCGGCATCATCATCGGACCGTCAAAATTATCAAAGCATCGGTGTTGTCTTGACAGCACCGGGAAACTTGTTTATTTCAGGATTAACAAGAACCGATCCCTACCACCCAAAAGGGTCGACATTGCTTCGGCAGTGCCACAAAGTCCTCAAACCAAGATTTCAACAAAGAATTCCAATCTTTGACAAAAATGTCTAAAGTTAAGACATTCAAATCACGAGCTCCCAAAGATAGGAGCTGCGACACAACTTTGACTGGGGGCATCTAGAGAGCCACCCAGGACATCAATCTCGCATCAAGTATTCAGAGTAATCAGCCCCATGGACTGACGACACATAACACACTAATACTTGGTTGGGATCAAAAATCACTCCATGGTTCTGTTATGCCGAACAGAAAATTTTGGGAATAACAACAAAACTAAGCAGTATAGTAGGCTGGACAAATGCATAATTAAAAAGGAAAATGCTCCAACCTGCTAGACATCGATATTGCCTCAGCAACACGAGAACTCCAAACCATCATATCAATAAGAAAATCGAACTCCTTAAAGTTCACCAACGCTCAGAAATAGGGATAAAAGGAGGAACTTACCAACGACTAAAGATAGATAATGATGGAAGACGCTTCAAGAATCAAGTCATCGACCCAGCGGCTTCCAAAGATAGAAGCAAGTGCTCGAATAAGGTCTCAAACCCTAACTTTCAAAAAATCATCTTTTATCCGAAGACAGACAATGGCAAGGAGAGAACGCTCAAAATCGAGCAGCTAAACCATTGATTCCCGAAGATTGAAACCAACAGATAAGGTTGATATTCGCAACAATGTTATTAGTCCAGCATAATGCATATGGCCTGAAACAAGCAAGGTTAGGTATCAGGGATTCAAGACAAGCACTACCAAACTCTACCGGTCCATGTTCAGTATAGGAATGAATGCAGTCGTACCAGGGGCCATGTGATGACTTGCCCCACAATTTCAAATTTTCTATAAGAACCTGGAGTTTGAGACCTAGAAATGAAGAGTTCCGCTAATAGTCGTCAGATTATAATAAAAACCGTTTGGATGAAGTTAGATTTTTCGTGAATAAGAATAATTATGGAATTGGTTAAGCAACAGCCTTGCATCTCCAAAGGTAATACTTGACGGTTAAACAAAGCTAGGCAACGGAAACACCTAGGACTCTCACCCTTCTAGAACGTGGCGTATCCTAGATTTAAGTAACATTGAGAAAACAGCCACATTGGATTAAAAGGAATCTACTTAAATCTACAGGATTGGATGAATGATTCAATCCTCACTAACGTGAGTTTAACACTGCCTGAAGATAGGTAGCACTAAGAAAATACTTTTACAATCCAATCATTGAAGTGCTAGTTTATGAAGATCGAAATTAGTACTCAACTGGAATAAAAGTACCATCGAATCGATGGGAAAAATCGATCCCAAACTCTTGAGTGTCGGTGTTGCCTCGGCAATGCCAAGGCCTTCTTTAATCGTTCAAGTATTGGTGTTGCACTGGCAATGCCGGGAAAATTTTCTATTTCCTAAGTACCGGTGTTGCCTCGACAACGCTAGAAAACTTTCTATTTCATAAGTACCAGTGTTGCCCCGACAACTCTGAGATACTTTCTACTCATTAAGTACCGGTGTTGCCCCGGCAATGCCAGGAAAAATTTAATCTAGAGGGCTAATGAGAAACACTCATTGCAGTGACCCATCGATGCACTAGCTTTCGGAGATAGATGTTGGACCTCAAATGAGTTTCTACCCCTGTCTTCAGAAAACTACTGTTGCCCAATGACAGGCAAGGACTGGAAGACGTATCCTTTCATAGGTCTGTCGGATGGTTCAACCTGACATCGCAGGAATCAGCCACTTCACGGAAATAGAGCTGCGTAGAAAGGAAATCCCAGGATTGAATTGCTCTTGTGCTAATTTCTAAAGATGAAAGATGTTAGACAATCGAATTTCCAAAATTCAACTTAGAAAGAATTTAGATACAACCAAAAAATAGACAGCCTCGAGGAGATGTTCAAAACCAAGCAGCTAGGTTATCAATTCATAAAGACAGGAGTTGACATATGAACAAAACTTCCATGACGACTTCAGCAACCAAGAAAAGCATGCATGGCCAAGGACAGGCGGGAACAATCATGGAAGGTCGGAAATAAAATCCCCGAACTTCCTTAATTCCAAAATGGGATTGAGAGCCAGACTGGGGGCAATTGAGCAATTCGCCCCATAGATCTCCATCTCTCACAATCACCCAAATACAGGCGTTCGAAATAGCTAGTCCCTCAAGAAGGGATAGACACACAGATACTTGATCGAAAGAAATGTTCCAAAGTCCAAACACGAATAACCGTGAGGTTGGTTAGATCACGGTTCTATATCACAAAATAGAGCATTCTGGCAACAAAATCGCCAACAAAGGAAATGAAGGATTTAACATTCAGAAGCCAACCGTCGCTCATAGTCTGGCGATGACGAGAAGTATCGATGACCTACTTACGATCTAACTAGATCATTTAGTTCCAACATGAAGGAATATGCCATTACCCGAAGTTTGGTGATGCTAAGAAGAAAATCCCAGAATGAAACTATCGATACATCGGCTTTCGGAATTAGAAGCAAAAGCTTGATCGACTCCTTAATCTTACCTTTTGGAATCTTACGTTATCTGAAGGTCCACAACATCAAGGAAAAATCCACAGGTTTGACTCATCCGTATATGAGTCTACGAAGATAGAAACCAACACATGATTGGGATCTCAACGCCGGACTCAGAAGAATTTACTTTAGAAAAAAATGCTAGAAACGTATCTTTCTAATACATACCAACATCATTACAAAACTTAGATCTTGGGATCGAGCAACAAAGTCCTTGATTCTCGAAGATAGGAGCTATCGTATCAAACTGGGGCAATCGAACTTGTTGCTTAGGAGACCTAATCTCCCAAAACATGTTGGTTCAGTAGAAAGTAATCATCCATACGAACTAAGACATTTACACCAACACTTTGTTGGAACTCAATTGAGCATAAGTAGGGATTAGCTACAGAACTGGCTAGACCAAGCTACTTCATAGTTCTGAACAAAGCTATGAAATAAATTATGCCAAATGACCACAGAAGCATTACTTTCATGTATAGAATTATAGTAAACGAATATGCTGCACATGAACAAAAGTGGTGCAACAGCGAGAAAAAGCAATGCTCAGAATCGAGCAATTAAACCAATAGTCCACGGAGATAGAGGCTAGTGTGCAGGTTGAATTCTGAAAAACACGAAGGAAGGATAATCACAATCGAACAACTCATGCGCTAGTTTCTGAAGACTGAAATTGTCCCTTGTAATTTGACTGTAATCAATCATCCCAATATGATAGGAATAATAAGCGAAGCCTAAGTTGTGAAGGACCCAGCTTCTGGAGGAGTGGAAGTTCCTCCGCCAGACTAAAGATTGGACGACCGAAAATTCATTTTCAACAACAAAACTTGGCATTCAACCCCACCGGGTATGTTCTACTTTAAATAATATCCTCGTATAACCAGCACCCGGAATCTGAGGGAAATCGACATATGTTGACCAGTCGGGTTATGAGCGATAGCCGGGGCAGATGCAGTGTGTTATCTACATAAGAAGAGTCCAGTATCCCGAATACTGCAAAAACAAACAATCTAGTGTAGATAGCTTGCTTACGTTTGAAAAACAATCAATATCGTCCTTTGAAATTATCTCTTCCACACTTATCCGTTATCGATTAATGATCAAAAACGGAGCCGCCGTCCGAAGCGACGCGGGAAGCTTTTCTTTTCAGGATTACTGGAGTATAGAAACTGGAAGAGCGATATGATCGAATCATCCACTATATTCGGTTTTGGAATAAATCATCGCATTGGAATTCAAAAACTTCGATGGGAACTTAACCAAGTTCTCGAAAAAGAGAAGTTAAGGACAAGAAGCAAGATTTCGCTCCAAGACAGGGTACAATCGTTTGAGACAAAACTTAGCTTCACCACCTGCTGAGTTAAAACTATATAGGTCGACTCCAAATCTACATCATGCACCCACTTACTGACCTAAACCCTTGTGTAAAATATGGAGCAAAGATTGCATCATCAATACCAGGAAACTGTGTGAAGAAATTTGGTCCGTTATGACAAGTAATAGCAGTCAGAACCAAAGAAAGATGACCAACAACATTGGGTTAACATTTTTGTAAAGCTCTAATGCAATCACTTGGAAATCAACGGATGGATATTGAGAGCGATAACTTCCAGAGCCCGCCTTGTTTACAACGAAGACGTACTCTGGGGGGCAAATTTTATCCGGGTTTTTAACCCAGCATGAATAGGAAACAAAACAACCTCATGTAAACATGATGGTTCAGAACTTAACCGGAAAAGCCAAGACAAGGGATTAACAAGGGCCAAGCTATATGACTAAGGCAACGACTGGGATCAACTAAACCGAGAGATCAGCATTCTTTTAGTCCAATTAGCAGCTGAGCACAAACAGCTAGTGAATTGCCATCAAAACGAAACAACTACGATAAAAGACTATGGAAACATCTCAAATTCCAGACTCTAGAAAAATCCTAAGTGCTTGGATCATCAGTGAACCATGCCTCTCCATGAATCTTCAAACAAGTTAGCTAAGGATGCAGTGACAAGTGGCCAAGACATTGGCTCGCAAACAAGCCAAGTCTATGGGTCGCTAGCGACCCATAGATCATGGGTCGCCAACGACCCATGTTCTTGCCTCGGTTTGCGAGCCAAACCATCTCTGGGTCGTTCCCTACCTACCTGTGAGCAGATGATGAAGTGGCATGGCCCAGAAGCTCTCCGAATGCCATCCTGCCTGCAACATAAATGGGATCTTCTCCGGACTGGTTGTTGAAGCTCTGCTCGAGTTATTCTTCACTCTCTACCTCCCTCACAACAATCTCCAAAGGAATTCACTGTGATTCTCTAGTGGATTCCAACTCTGGGGAATCAATCTAGCTAAAGATAATCAAAGCCTTGTAATCAAACATATCTTGCAACAGCAATCAGTCTATAGTAAAATTATAAAGTGGACGTAGGCTTCGTTAACAGTAGAACCACTGTAAAAATTCTCTGTCTTATTTCTTTACTGTTCTTTTTTTATATCTGTTATCTGTGATATTTCTCTGTTAGAATAGGGTTGGTGCTTTGAAATTCAAACCAGGGTGTTGGTCCTTTTTTTGGGTCAACGCATACCCTCCTATTGGAATTGCAACTCTTAAGGAAGTAACTAGGTATGATGGTTCTAAACTTAGCTTATCTATTAAGCAATGGGATATGAAAGAATGCGATGAACCAGTATCAAATAGTACTTTAACAGGTATACCATGAATCAAAAGCGTACTTCCCATCACAGCTTTTCCTTTTCCTAAGTTGTTGGTCTCGAGGTAGTTGGTTCCAAAACAATCACCTTTCCATTCTCCACTATAGCTGATTCATTGCACTGATTCTTATAGTGTCCAATCTTGTCACAGTTAAAGCACTTAATGTACTTTCTTCCAATGACTTTCTTTCCATTCCCTAGACGACATTCATTCGCGAAATGCCCCTTCTTGTCATACTTGTAACACATAACTTTGGCCTTTCCTTTCTTAGCAGCTCCACCCTTCTAAGCTCGCTTTTTCTAAAAGAGCTTTTTTTCTGACACTGCCCATTTTGAGTCTCCATTTCTTTATTACTGCTAAATAAAGCAAGAATCTCTTCATTCCTTAAGGCCATCTCCACTACCACGTCACATAGATCCCTGAGATGCAACAAGGTTGACCAAGCAAGCTCTGGTTTTAATCCATGGATAAACTTCTCATTTCTCTTAATCACAGTATCCACCATGGTATATTCATATCTAGATAACTCCTCAAATTTTGTTGCATACTCCAACACAGTCATATCACCTTACACCAACTCAAAAAACTTCCTGAGCAAAGTAGACTTGGCAATTTCAAACATAAACCTCTCCTCGAATCTCCTCCTGAACTCTACCAATGTCAAGTTCTCCTCTTGCACCCCAACAGTTACACTTTTCCACCAGTGTAATGCAGCTCCTTGCAGTTGTCCAGATGCCAACCCCTTTTCTGTTCATCATTTAGTCCTAAGTTGACAAAAATCCTTTTACGATAGAGCAGCCAATTCTCCACTCCGATAGCATCCTCAATTCCAATGAATGGCTTCCCTCCAAGCTTGCATAGTTTCTACTAAAAACAACATAATTGTTGACAACGGGAACTTCAGGATTTGCTCCTATAGTATTTCCACTAACTAATCCAACTGCAACTCCTACTTGCATCATGTTGACGAAGAACCGATACATAGCTCCCATATCCACCTCCAGTGTTCCAGCACCAACATTGGCAGCTATTTGTAGACCTGGATTCCTCCTAGTATTGGGCCTGACATTTCCATTGGTAGTGGTGCTTCCTCCATCGAGATTTACTCTTCCATTTCCTACCGCCATATCTTACTTCCTTAAATTAGAATTCGAATCTTAGTAAGATATGGAAGAATGATCTAAGAGAGAGGGAGAATAGAGATAAGGCGTATACTTACATATAGTAAATACAAGTATGTTACTATAGCATAATCCCATACCCCAATCCTATTCTCTGATTCATTTGGATTATGTTTTCAAAACTCTTTTTAAGTTCAAAATTCTTTTAGTTTTACATAAACCTATGCTCTAATACCAAATTGTAACATCCCCGTTTTGAGGTCCGAAACTAAGCACTACAGATGATGCAGTCATCCATAGTATTAATTTCCGGCGACAAAATGCGGTTATGTTAATTGTATCTATAACATAAAAAGCATAAGAAAATGAAATTTTCTCAATGCAATTTCAAAACAAACTTTCACACTTCATTTCAAAGATAATATTTCATATTCATTACATAATCCCAAATGTTACTCAGGTTCTGATAAAATATAATTATTATAAAATACTCTAAGAGTGACATATGAAGATGCCCTCTAAGTGGATCAGAGTTCACTACTAGATAGTTATAACATCTGTCGTTACATACACAACAAAACAAAACTTTAACACAGTGGATGATATATATATATATATATATATATATATATATAGGTAAACTCGTACAAAGCTACCCTTTCCTTCTACACGTCTTCAGAAGCATTATTCGCCAAAACCTACTTAAATTGAAAACCAAACTCTTGAACTACTCAAATGAGCACCTGAGAGTTAAAAGGGAAATATAAAAACTTTAGATCAAACAAAAAGTCTGGTGTGAATAACAATATGCCATCTCGGGTTATAGATATCTAGTGAGGCCACATCACCGAGCGGAATGGGTTTTCTCTCACCAATATCTTTTAAAAATATATCATTTTCAAATCAAACTCCTACAACCATAATGGTTAAAATAAACAATAAAACAGTAATATGCGTGCATGTAACATGGGTAATCATGACCAATCTGTCTAAATCAATGGACTATCTGTTGCAACATCATAATTTTTTCAAAGTAACTACAAACCTATGGCTGACTCGAATCTACCAGATATATCAAACTCTCTAACATACTGTTAGAAGGTAACTGGACGGTCCGTCCAAAACTTTACAATAAGAGGTGTTACTATGACTCGGGGTTTCAAGAAGCAGACTTGTATTTCTTATTCAACAATGTTGTAAGAATTAATTACATTAGCAGATGCATGTAAAAAGCCTGAATGGCTTAGGAATCTTCTAATATAAATTTGTCTATGGAAAATATTATCTCCTTTAGTCGTGATTAATTATGATAATCAGACTACGATTTATAATAACAAAACATATAATGAAAATGCAACATCCCTCATTTTAAGGTCTGAAACTAAGCATTACAGATGCTGCAATCATCCATAGTATTAATTCCTACTGACAAAATGCGGTTATGTTAATTGTACCAATAACATCAGAAGCATAAGAATATGAAATTTTATTAATACAATTTCAAATCATACTTTCACACTTCATTTCAAAGATAATATTTCATATTCATTACATAATCCCAAACATTCCCCAGGTCCTGATAAAATATAATTATTACAAAATACTCAGCGACGTATGAAGATGCCCCATTAGTTGATCAGAGTTTACTACTAGATAGTTATAATATCTATCATCACATACATTTCAACAGAATAAAACTTCAACACTGCAGATGATATATATATAGGTAAACTCCTAGATAGCTAGCTTTGCTTCCTGCACGTCTTCGGGAGCTTTATTCACCAAAACCTACTTAAACGGAAAACCTTACTCTCGAACTACTCAAATAAGCACCCGAGAGTTAAAGGGGAAAAACAAAAACTTCGGGTCAAACAAAAAGTCTGGTGTGAATAATAATATACCATCTCAGTTTATAGATAACTAGTGAGACCAAATCGTTAAGCGGAACGGGTTTTCCCCTCACTAATATCTTCTAAAAATATATCTTTTGCAAATAAAACACCTATGACTACAATGGTTAAAATAGACAATAAAAATAGTAACATGCATGCATGCAACATAGGTAATCATGACTAATATATCTAAATCATTGGACTATAAGTCCCAACATCATAGTTTTCTCAGGGTAACTAAAAACCTACGGCTGACTCAGGCTTATCAGATATATCAAGCTTTCTAGCTACTGTTAGAACGCAACTAGACAGTCTATCCAAAACTAACTATTCCTAGGGTCACTTTGATCCTAATGGTTTTATGGGCTCACCAATAAACTGTCTCATCTTTGTGTATTCCTTTATGTGCGTAAACCAACTTTTAGTCTTACCCGTAACAAAGCCCAATGCACTGGAATTTTGGACTAGTATCAGCTAGGGCTAATAGCTGAAGTATAGGGCGCTACCTTACACCAGTCCCATCTGGTTTTATAATCTATGAGTTAATTTATCCTATCACAATTTATCTAACGGTGATAAGAACAATAATCTCGTTAGTAAAATTCTGGGCTAAGTACCTTTTTATTTCCTTGAAAACCTAATTCTTTAAAATTGAATTTACCCTTGAAATCATACTTTAAAACAACGAAAGTATAGCCCTTTACTTTATCCAAAATATCTATGCCCTGATACATGCTTTTATAAAATAATATTGATGAAATCTGGTATCACTATGAGGTAGTCGCCCCTGAAAACCATAGGCTACTAAGCCCAAACAATAAACTATTAAATTGATAAAGTGCGGCATGATTATCGCCAACATGGGTCTTTGCACCCTTCTTATTGTCAAAAACTATAGTAAAGAACTCGATTTAATAAAGCATAAGACCATAGGGTCGATATAAATTCATGTCGCCTATCATAGTATCGAGTTTCATAGGTTTGCATAGTATAAAGTAATAAAGTTTAAAAACATAGGAACGACAAAATTGACGACTGGCAGTATCAATGCCTTAAAGAGAAACATGACATCATTATCGCCGTTATAGATCAACTTCGAATGTAATAGGGTCAGCGTCATCGCCTAAAGCAGTTAACACGGTAAAAATAGCGGATCACTGTTTTAGAGGGTCCGTGCCGACATGGAAAACCTTCGGTATCATTGGCGCCAACATAGATGATTTGTGGCGTCATAGTATAAGAGGTTCAATATAGTAAACTAGCGGCATCACCGTGTTACGAAGTTAGCGTCGTCATTGAAACCATGCTGCATTACTTACGTCGAAGTTATTGATGTTGACTTTGATACTTTCCTTCATACTTCAACCAAGGACGATCCATTTCTTATCAATCGAAGTTGATGTACTATTTATCGCCCATGATTGATGTCGGAGACCATAAACATGACATAATGAAGTATGGCATTGTAAACTCTACGTGGCAAAGCCATAATTAGTCTGAAAATTGTTTTCTTGCTAATAAAAGTAATTCATTTTCACTAACTCCTATTGTTTGTCAAAATCTTATTGATAATAATTTTCTTTATCAAAACCTTTTCAAAAATCCGCCAAAGTCCAGAAATTTAATTCCCAAAACATTTACAAACCTATTGATTTATATTACTATTTTAATACGATTATTAAGCTTTTCTAACCTAATAATTCATAATAAATCACAAACACTTGTAAAAATCCCCAAAAATCCCTACAAATCAAATCTAATATATTCTTTAATGTATAAAATTTCGGGGCCGAAAACTTTTTTAATTTATTTTTAGTAATTAAAAGCCGAAATAAACCACTTTTTCCTCTTAGGAAATTCATATAAATTCATACTTGCTTTGAAAATTATGAATTTAAAAACCCACTTCTAAAGTAATGTCTTTAACATCATATCTAAATCTCAAGTCGATTGGGGCTTAAATGTTGATTTCCTAGATGTCTTCCTCTTTGATCTCTTGTAGTGGCCGGCCTTACTCTCTCTTTAGTTTATGTAAATGATAGTGAGGAAGGAAATAAGAGAATAAGTGTTTTTGTTTAGGCATTAAGGTCTATTCCCATTTTTCTCTTAGCATATATTCCTCCTTCATATCAAAGTTTTAAACCATTCTTATTAACTCATTCATCAAGGAACGACCGCTATCAATTATCAAATCTCAATCCCCTTTGCCTTTTACATTATTTTATTTAATTTTTCTAATTAAATATCCTAAATAATGTTAGTCAAAATTAGGGGTGTTACAGAAGTCTATACATATGACTATCAAAATCAGATGATAAGATAGTTACTCAAAAAAGGAGCAAGCATTGTCAATTATACAAAAACAAAGAAAAACTTGGCTGATCCACTACTAAGAGTCTTCTATAGGGAATGATTTCTATAAAATCAAAATGGTGGGACTAAGGTTATTGAATCAAGGTTAACTTTGTATCTCTTTGAATGAACCAAAACATGCTAAGTATAAAACCTGTTAAACTAAGAAGGCACTGCAAGATTACTAAAATTATGTGTAAGTATACAAAAATTGATAAATGCTCATACCAGTGTAAACTGACCCTTTTGGTTGCCCTTGCAATCATCTGGGTGTCTCAAAAATTCTTTGGGGCAGCTAAATGATTTGCTTGCAGGAAATTGAAGTTGGCTTGATGAGTAAAGAAGGCATTGGCTGCTAGTATAAATAAGAGAGACTTGTTTTAAAATTTGCAGTTGCATTGTAATGAAATTACTAGACAAATTCTATTTTCTGTAATTGAAGTTGCTTGTAGGAAACTTTCTAAGTATTTTAGGGTTGAAAATATGTACTTAAGCAAAACCTGTTGTGAGTGATCATTGATGATGTCTGGTTAACTACTAATTTATTTTATGAATGATTGATTTGGAGAAAATAAGGAGATAGACATATCATATACATATGATATGTGCATAAATATTTGATCTCTGATTTTTATTGCCTATATTTTGCCTTATGGAAATTAAACAGTTAAGGGGATTGATTTTTGAAATGAACTCTCAAGATTTTAGTAGAATATTCAAGTGAAATGAATTTGTGCATGGCAGGTAAATGATACTGGCATGTGCATGAATTCTGGAAGTTTGTATGTATTTGAATATTTAAATTTCAAATAGCACTATGAGAGCAATAGACTTGGAAGATACTGAATTTTGAATAATTGAATGAATACATATAAGAAAGCATTTCAAAAAAAACTAGACACAAACATGCTGGGGATTAGGAGTAGGAATTTGTAGAAGCTTGTTAAAATGAGGGATATGGGTTTGCAAGTGGTAAAAGAGGGACTATGGCTGGTCTAGATGGCCATGGGTCAAACCTTTGGAGCCTGGAACCACTTCATTTCAATCAGTGAAGTGTAAAGTGCTTCCGGGACAAATCAAAGAAAACACCAAGCAGCCCATGGATAACACCAAGCATATCCCACAAATCACCAAGTATGTAAGTCTGCATCATGTTAAATTTAAAAATGCTAAAAATCCTCATCTGATCAACCTGAAATGATAAATGGAAATTAAGTCCAATATCCATGCATGCTAGTAAAATTTGTAAGTAATTTCATGCATACACTTGATAACTATCATGAGATCAAGGAAATACCATTTTAGTGTTAATAGAACTATTTAGGCAGATTGATATATATATATATAGTCAAATAAAAGTATAAGTGTTATAATTTGCTAAAAATATACCTCTGGCAGTAGAACAAAATTTAGAAAGGAAATAAGTGGCTTGTCAATAGCTTGTATGGTATTTTGTTTTCAATTTGATTTAAATCCCCTCTGATAAAAAATAATAATAATAATAATAAAGAAACAATTGTATACCATCAAATATATAATTGTCTTAATTTGTTTGTACACTGATATGATTATATTGGTAAAAATCAGGGTCTTGGGAAAAATATTTGGAAACTATATAAAAATTCAAATATAAAAGAATTGGGGTTTAGTGGTGAATTCCTCTTGAATGTAAAAAAAAAATATATGTGTTTTAGAGTGAGGGTCACCACAGTTGGTATCAAAGCTATGTTTTAAATAACATAGTAAATGTTGTTGCATGTATATGGATGTTTGACTGCATTGTTTGAATTATTGGTGTTGAATGTTTTTGTTTTATGTCAAGAAATATATGTGTGTACATGTGACACATGCACAGTGTGCACAGAAATAAAAATGAACCAAGTAAAGACACCAAAAACTGATAGGGGTAAATAAACTAACATAACAATCATATTTATAGCATTATGGTAGGACCAAGGCATCACACAGGTGCATGATCATCACGTGAGCCACCTGTGATGAGCATGGAGGATTTTGTGAGAGCTTTAAGGGATGGAATGGCACCAAGGCAAGACAATCCTCATGAGGAACTCTCCAAATTGCTTAAGACATGTACCACTTTGGGAGGAAAGGATTTTGAAGTTACTGAAGGAGCTATAGGTGTTCAAACTTGGATAAAAACTATGGAGAGGGTCTTCACAGATATGCAAATCAATGACCAAAGGAAGAGACAGATAGCTTCAAGGAAATTGAAGGGGGCTGCACTGGATTGGTGGGATGTTGTGACAGCAGGAAGACAAGAGAATACCATCACTTGGAATAATTTCAAGGACATGCTTGAGGCCAGATTTGTCCCAGCATCTGCCAAGGCCACACTGCTTGAAGACTTTATTAGATTAAGGCAAGGAAGCATGAGTGTGAATGAATACACTCAGAAGTTTGAAGCATTATCCAAGTATGGACTAGTGTTAATAGGGAATGCATAAGCAAAGAATGCAAGGTACATTCAAGGCTTGAACCCTAGTCTGTCAAGGGCAATGTTGCCATACAAGGACAAAATCTTCGATCAAGTAATTGATCTAACTCTCTCATTTGAGCAACATGACACTGCAAGAGAGAAATTCAGGAATATGAAGCTCAATAAGAAGAAGGGTGGTCAGAACAAAGTGCAACCTTATGACAAGAGAAATGCAAGTAAAGGAGCTAAGAAAGGGGAAGGAGCAACAACACCTGAAAGCAAGAAATTCACTCATTGTTTTAATTGTGGAAAAGCTGGACATTATAGTAACCAATGCCCTGACCCCAAGATACCCAGAGGAGGCTGCTATAATTGTGGAAAGATGGGTCATCTCAAGAAGGATTGCCCAGAAACCAATAGGGGAACAACAAGGGTAGGAGCATTGGCAGCAAGTAACACTGGGAATGTTGGGCAACTTGAAGGTATAATTTTTATTCATACCCAACCAATATCAGTAATATATGACACTGGTGCCTCACATTCACTAATATCTCTGGAAATTACAAAGAAATTAGCACTTGCATGTGTTTCTATTGATCAGCCCTTAATTGTACACAGTCCCATAGGGAGTCATTGTATGTTAGGGATGAAGTGTATGGGTCTGAAATTAATGATAGGAGGTTATGAATTTAATTCAGACTTATATACCTTAAATTGTCCTGGTATTGGGATTATTTTGGGAGTAGATTGGTTAATGAGAAATAAAGCAATTTTAAATTTAGAAAACCTTACTGTTTCTTTGGAAACAAATGAAGGCAAAAGAATTACCATCTTAAGTGAAATAGCAAAGAATACATGTTTTAATAAAATCTGGAGCATTAATGGAGTTCAAAAGGAATTAAAAATAGAGGAAATCCCAGTAGTCAATGAATATATAGATGTTTGGAGAAGTGAAGGGAATTCCTCAAAACAGACCAGTTGAATTTAAAATAAAATTAATCCCAGGAACAAATCCAATCATTAAGAAGCCTTATAGAATGGGTCCAAAAGAGTTGGTAGAATTAAAACATCAACTAGAAGAATTAGAAGAGAAAGGATTCATAAGATCAAGTAGTTCCAGTTGGGGTTCCCCAGTGCTATTTGTCAAGAAACATGATGGCACAATGAGGTTGTGTGTAGACTACAGGGATTTAAACAAGGTAACTATCAAGAATAAGTACCCACTGCCTAGAATAGATGATCTATTTGATCAATTGCATGGAGCTAAAATATTTTCAAGGCTAGACTTAGCCTCTGGATTTCACCAAATGAAAGTTGCAGAGGAAAGCATTGAGTACACAACCTTCAATACAAGGTATGGCCTATATGAATTTCTAGTAATGCCATTTGGCTTGACCAATGCTCCCTCCTATTTTGTAGACTTGATGAATAGAATTTTTAGAGACTTTTTGGATAAGTTTGTCTTGGTATTTATAGATGACATATTAATTTATTCAAAGACAGAAAATGATCATGCCATGCACCTACATTTAGTATTATCCAGACTTAGAGAGCATGAATTAAAAGCCAAGTATTCGAAGTGTACATTTTGGCAACATGAAGTAAAATTCTTAGGACACATAGTGTCACAGCAGGGAGTAAGTGCAGATCCAAGCAAGGTCATTGCAATTCAATCATGGAGTAGACCCAAAACAGTGACTGAGGTGAGGTCATTCTTAGGTTTGGCAGGGTACTATAGAAGGTTCATCAAGGATTTTTCAAGAATAGCCGCACCAATGACCAAACTAACCAAGAAGAACCAACCATATGTGTGGACTGAGCAGTGTGAACAAGCTTTTGAGAAATTGAAGCAAGCATTGGTGGAAGCTCCTGTCCTACAAATCCCAGAAGCAAATGAAGGAATGATTGTATACACTGATGCTAGTGGGTCTGGGTTAGGTGCAGTGATTATGCAACATGGCAAGGTGGTGGCATATGCATCAAGACAGCTTAAACCCAATGAAACCAAATATGCAACTCATGATCTAGAATTAGCTGCAATAGTGTTTGCACTAAAACTATGGAGGCATTATTTGATTGGGGCAAAATTTGAATTATTCACAGATCATCAAGCATTGAAATATTTATTTTCTCAAAAAGATTTAAATATGAGGCAAGCAAGGTGGTTGGAGTTTCTAGCTGCATATGATTTAGATATTTTGTACACTCCTGGAAAAGCTAATAGAGTGGCAGATGCTTTGAGCAGAAATCATGTAAGATTAGCCAGTTTGATGATTGATGAGTTTAAAAACCTTGCAGTGCTTGGGGAGGCAGATATATACAGCAAGGATGCAGTGAATTTTAAAGAACATGGTGATATGGTGGAGTATGGTACACTGGGAATAATCACAGTGAAGTCTAATCTGGTGGAGAAAGTTGGTAGCATGCAAGATCAATCAAAGTCTAAAGGAGAAGAAAGAAATGTTATTAAATAACATTGAGTCAGAGAATTTTAAAATAGATTCCCAAGGTTATTTGAGGAAAAATGATAAGCTTTGTGTACCAAACATTGCAGAGTTGAAGGAAGAAATCATGAATGAGCATCACAAGACCAGGTACACCATACACCCTGGTGGTACTAAAATGTATCATGATTTAAAAAGAATCTACTGGTGGCCAGGAATGAAGCAAGCAGTGGCAAGATATGTGGCAAAGTGTTCCACATGTCAACAAATTAAAGCAGACCACCAAAAGCCTTCTGGCATGTTGCAACCTTTGGAGATACCTCAGTGGAAATGGGAAAGTATTTCCATGGATTTTGTGGATGGTTTGCCTAGAACTAAGAAAGGAAATAATAGTATATGGGTAATTGTTGATAGACTAACCAAATCAGCTCACTTTGTTCCTGTCAGGTCAGATAGGAATGCATCTAAGCTTGCACAATTATTTATTAAAGAGGTGGTGAGGCTACATGGTATACCCAAGACTATTGTGAGTGATAGAGACACTTTGTTCACCTCAAGATTTTGGGAAAGCTTCCAAGAAGCAATGGGAACACAACTTTGTTTAAGCACTGCCTACCATCTTCAAAGTGATGGGCAAACGGAGATAGTGAATAAAATATTAGAAGATTTACTTAGTGCATGTGTGCTTGATTTTGGGGGTAATTGGGAGGATCATATTCATTTGGCAGAATTCACTTACAACAATAGTTATCAATCAACCATAGGAATGGCTCCCTTTGAAGCCTTGTATGGGAGACTCTGCATGTATCCTGCCTGTTGGTTGGAAGCAGGAGAGGGTGTAATATTGGGGCCAGATCATGTTAAAGAAACCACCAACATGATTGAATTGGTTAGGCATAGAATGAAGGCAGCACAATCAAGACAAAAGTCTTATGCAGATAGAAAGAGAAAGCCAATGGAGTTTGAAGTAGGAGAGCATGTTTTTCTGAAAGTATCACCAATGAAGAAAGTGTTCAGGTTTGGAAAATCTGGTAAGTTATCACCAAGATTTGTAGGACCATATGAAATTATGCAGAGAATTGGTGCTATGGCCTACAGACTTAAGTTACCTAAGGAGTTGAGTGGTGTGCATCCTGTATTTCATGTTTCTCAATTGAGAAAATGGGTGCATGATGAAGGAGCAATTATGGAGTCACCTACTCGAGTTCAAGTCCAGAAGAATTTGGTTTATACAAATGAACCAGTAGGGATAGTTGCCAAGGAAGAGAAAAAGTTGAGGAACAAGGTGATCAAACTGGTGAAAATCCAATGGAGCTTGGACACTAATGATTGTACATGGGAGGTTGAAGATAAAATGAGGGCTAAATACCCCAATTTGTTTACTGATGGAGAGGTATGTTTAAGCAGCCTATGATGATTTTTCTAAATATATTTATATATTGTTTGTTTTCATAAAAAAAAATGAGTATGGGGTTATGGAGTTACAACAGGCTATAGATTAGAGCTCTTAATTGGAAAATATTAGGTGAAATTATGGGGACATAATTCCTTTAAGGGGGAGGGTATGTAATGACCCTAAAAATGAAATGAAAAAAATAAATAAATAAATATTTATATTAGGAAATTCTGAGATATATATAAAATATATATATATTGCATTAAAACAGAAAAGAATTTAGCAATAAATAAAATTGCATGGGAGCTTCTGTTTGATAAAATGCAAGGAATTAAGGTGATTAGAAGAAAAATTGGAACTCAAAATAAATATAGCTTTATGTTCAAAGAATTATGTAAATATATATATATATATATATACATTTAATATATATGGGGTATTTTCTGTTTTATATGAAGATAAAATAAAATGAAGTTTAATAAAAAGGTTTATATGTCTTATAATTATGCCAAAAATAATTAGCATAATATATGTGATTTTTATTTAAATATGGAAGGAGTTACTGATTTGACAAAGAGGCAGAAATATATATATATATATATACACACATATAAGAATCAAATAAAAATTTCCATACCATATTTATTCCAAGCAAATAATTTGGGTAAATGATTTTACATCACATAATAAGGTATGATAGTATGCATGATTGAAGGGAAATAACAGATAGGTGGAAAAAAAAAATACAAAGGAAATTTTCAGATTCCTTAAACTTGTAAAAAGAAATAATGAACTGAGAGTCACATGCTTATTGCATGAGTAGAAAAGAGTCATGAAATAGTATTGAGTGTTTAAAAATGCATGATCCCCGAAATAGCTAATTAAAGTAACCTAAATGTGTGCATTTCCAATTTATGATCACACAGGAATATGCTGTGTACATAAACATCTAAGGGTATCAGGGGAATTACCCATTTTCTTAAACCCTAGAATGGATTTATAAATAACTGCACATAGCCAAATCCATCATTCTCTCGGGATCAAAACAAAAATAAAAGAATAAACTAGGAGAAACACCAGCTTGAGGCTTTGGGGAATTTGCTATTCAAAGGATTAAGGCAGTAAAAGGAAAAACCTTAGGTGAGTATTTATCCTTTGTATGCAATGGCATTAAGTCCTATTGCAGGCAGCCTAAAAAATATTATGAGTCATTTGAATCTCTGAAATAAATTGTTATGGGTGATATGGATGTTTGTTTGTGCATTTTTGTTTGGAGCATTAATCTGTAAGTGGGTTTTTAGAGTTAACATGATTTGAGCATTCTTGTTCTATTTTTAAACATGGACATAGATTAAACAGGGGAACATGGGGTTGAACCAGAAAATATACAAGTAGTCATATCTCTCTGAAATATGAATGAAAGAAAAACTAGATTGGTCACTTGGGAGATAGTCAATGATCTGCTTACTCCAGGTGGGAGCAAGCATATGCATGGTGCAACTGCATCCTGAGGCCTTTGTGTGTTGGAATAAATTAAGTAACCTGGGAGTTTCCTTCACAATGCATACATAGTGTTCATTTGACAAGGAGTTAAAGACCATAAAACAAATGGGGACCGGGGTTTAAAAATCTGGGTTATAAATATTCAGATATGGTGTTAGATTTAATCAAAATAAACATTGTTCATTGATTAATTGCTGGGTGAAATTTGGAGTATGAAACCTGAGTTTACTTATCTAAGATTTGGTGTGGATGAATTAAGAATTGTACACATGATTATTTCAACTGTTTGCTGTGTATTGTTTAATTTGTTGAATGTGACTTTGTATCTCTTTGAATGAACCAAAACATGCTAAGTATAAAACCTGTTAAACTAAGAAGGCACTGCAAGATTACTAAAATTATGTGTAAGTATACAAAAATTGATAAATGCTCATACCAGTGTAAACTGACCCTTTTGGTTGCCCTTGCAATCATCTGGGTGTCTCAAAAATTCTTTGGGGCAGCTAAATGATTTGCTTGCAGGAAATTGAAGTTGGCTTGATGAGTAAAGAAGGCATTGGCTGCTAGTATAAATAAGAGAGACTTGTTTTAAAATTTGCAGTTGCATTGTAATGAAATTACTAGACAAATTCTATTTTCTGTAATTGAAGTTGCTTGTAGGAAACTTTCTAAGTATTTTGGGGTTGAAAATATGTACTTAAGCAAAACCTGTTGTGAGTGATCATTGATGATGTCTGGTTAACTACTAATTTATTTTATGAATGATTGATTTGGAGAAAATAAGGAGATAGACATATCATATACATATGATATGTGCATAAATATTTGATCTCTGATTTTTATTGCCTATATTTTGCCTTATGGAATTAAACAGTTAAGGGGATTGATTTTTGAAATGAACTCTCAAGATTTTAGTAGAATATTCAAGTGAAATGAATTTGTGCATGGCAGGTAAATGATACTGGCATGTGCATGAATTCTGGAAGTTTGTATGTATTTGAATATTTAAATTTCAAATAGCACTATGAGAGCAGTAGACTTGGAAGATACTGAATTTTGAATAATTGAATGAATACATATAAGAAAGCATTTCAAAAAAAAACTAGACACAAACATGCTGGGGATTAGGAGTAGGAATTTGTAGAAGCTTGTTAAAATGAGGGATATGGGTTTGCAAGTGGTAAAAGAGGGACTATGGCTGGTCTAGATGGCCATGGGTCAAACCTTTGGAGCCTGGAACCACTTCATTTCAATCAGTGAAGTGTAAAGTGCTTCTGGGACAAATCAAAGAAAACACCAAGCAGCCCATGGATAACACCAAGCATATCCCACAAATCACCAAGTATGTAAGTCTGCATCATGTTAAATTTAAAAATGCTAAAAATCCTCATCTGATCAACCTGAAATGATAAATGGAAATTAAGTCCAATATCCATGCCTGCTAGTAAAATTTGTAAGTAATTTCATGCATACACTTGATAACTATCATGAGATCAAGGAAATACCATTTTAGTGTTAATAGAACTATTTAGGCAGATTGATATATATATATATATAGTCAAATAAAAGTATAAGTGTTATAATTTGCTAAAAATATACCTCTGGCAGTAGAGCAAAATTTAGAAAGGAAATAAGTGGCTTATCAATAGCTTGTATGGTATTTTGTTTTCAATTTGATTTAAATCCCCTCTGATAAATAATAATAATAATAATAATAATAAAGAAACAATTGTATACCATCAAATATATAATTGTCTTAATTTGTTTGTACACTGATATGATTATATTGGTAAAAATCAGGGTCTTGGGAAAAATATTTGGAAACTATATAAAAATTCAAATATAAAAGAATTGGGGTTTAGTGGTGAATTCCTCTTGAATGTAAAAAAAAAAAAATCTATGTGTTTTAGAGTGAGGGTCACCACAGAACTGGAGTATAAACATCAACTAACTCCAGATTCCTAGAGCACGAACTGGAGTATAAACATCAACTCCGAACTCCCAGAGTGCGAGTCGGAGTATAAACATCAACTCCAGATTCCCAGAGTGTGAATTGGAGTATAAACATCAACTAACTCCAGATTCCCAGAGCGCGAACTGGAGTATAAACATCAACTCGAACTCCCAAAGTGCGAGTCGGAGTATAAATATCAACTCCAGATTCCCAGAGTGCGAACTGGAGTATAAACATCAACAAACTACAGATTCCCAGAGTGCAAAACGGAGTATAAACATCAACTCCGAACTCCCAGAGTACGAGTCGGAGTATAAACATCAACTCCAGATTCCCAGAGTGCGAACTGGAGTATATACATCAACTAACTCCAGATTCCCAGAGTGCGAACTGGAGTATAAACATCAACTAACTCCAGATTCCCAGAGTGCGAACTGGAGTATAAATATCAAGAACTCCGAACTCCCAGAGTGCGAGTCGGAGTATAAACATCAACTCCAGATTCCTAGAGTGCGAACTGGAGTATAAACATCAACTAACTCCAGATTCCCAGAGTGCGAAACGGAGTATAAACATCAACTCCGAACTCCCAGAGTGCGAGTCGGAGTATAAACATCAACTCTAGATTCCCAGAGTGCGAACTGGAGTATAAACATCAACTAACTCCAGATTCCTAGAGTGCGAACTGGAGTATAAACATCAACTAACTCCAGATTCCCAGAGTGCGAACTGGAGTATAAACATCAACAACTCCAGAATCCCAGAGTGCGAACTGGAGTATAAACATCAACTAACTCCAGATTTCCAGAGTGCAAACTGGAGTATAAACATCAACAACTCCAGATTCCCAGAGTGCGAACTGGAGTATAAACATCAACTAACTCCAAATTCCCAAAGTGCAAACTGGAGTATAAACATCAACAACTCCAGATTCCCAGAGTGCGAACTGGAGTATAAACATCAACTAACTCCAGATTCCCAGAGTGCGAGCTGGAGAATAAACTTCAACTAACTCTAAGTCCACAGAGTAAGGACTGGAGTATAAAAACCAATTGGGTGCGAATTACCATCCATCAACTTGCTTCGGTCCCGAGAGCGCTGGCTAGAGTATAAACACCAAACGGGTGTGACTAACAACCCATCAACCAACTCCAGTCCTCTAAGCATGGTTTGGAATATGAACACCGAAAGGGATGTGATTTGACTGTCCATGTATCGGCTATGGTTCCTCATCAAGTTCTGTAACACAAAAAGCAGATGTGGTTCTACCGTCTGCTTTCCAATCTTCCCTTGACATGGGGGCACAGTTAACACACAAAATTGGATGCGATCCTACCATCCAACACTAAGCAGGCGTGACCCAACCGTCCATGCATAACCTCTTGTCCCCGGCACGAGACCCATAACATAAATTTATAGGGATGCACTCCAACCCTACAAGACAAAATTTCTTCCTTGATTCGACGGGGAGGCGTGGATTCGAAAAAAGGACCTGGCTGGATATTCTATTCTGAATTGATATTACTACCATCCAACCGCAAATGAACGTGGCATGACCATTCATCTGCTAACTCTCGCCTGTGATCCGACGGGTAGTGCGTGCAACATGGACGGATGTGACCTAACCATCTGCCAATCGATTCCTTCCTACAGTTCAGTGGGAGAAGCATCAAATTAAAGTTGTTGTAATGATCAACCACACTTCGACTTTCGCCATTGACTAGTGCTACAGGTATTAATTGAGGAAAATGCGGTCCGACCATTTTCTACTAAAACTCTTAGTCCCCATAATGTGGACAGGGGTATAAACATCAAATAGGTGTGATGAATGGCCCTTCAACTGACTCTGATCCCCAAAGTGTGGCTACAAGAATAGACAAACGAATGAATGTGATTCGACCATTCATTCACCAACTCTGACCTAGACTCGACATGAGCAATATAAACTCACTACAGGTGCGATTAGACCATCCATGAACTAACTCTTCTAACTCAAGACTGGAGGTAGAAGTACAAATCCCCGAAAGAAGAGAAAGGTGACTCGCCACATCTCCGGCTTAGCGTCCTTTTCAACTTGAGGCAACGACTACAAGGAGACCCTAATGCTAACCAATCAGAATGATGCCCGAAGTTCTGGGCAACCAATTATATAGTACTACCGGATCGACGGGAAATATCGATCTGCACCTTTCACATCGTACCATTAAATCGATGGTCAATATCGATCCTCTTCCTCTACAAGTCGATGTGACCCGAACTCCATCGAATACCTTTGACCAACAGAGCATGGATAGAAGAATAAACCACGAATGGGTGTGACTTGACCATTCGTCCTCCGTTGCCTTCCTTCGATCCGTCAGGAAGAGCATGAGACCAGATGAACATGACATGACCGCATTCGAGCTAACTTTATCCCTAAATCTGACAGGAGAACGTAAATCGAAATGGACATGGTTGATCACCCAACTCCAAATGAATGCAACACGACCATTCATTCATTGACTCTTACCATGATCCGACTAAAAGAGCAATTCAAAACAAGTGCAACCTAAGCATCTGCACACTGATTCTTACCCTGGATTCAACAAGGGAAGCATCAATCCTGCATTGGATCTGACTGGACGATTCACTCTTCAGTTTTTGCCCAAAGTATGGCGACATAAGCAGCAAAGTGAATGTCATTGACCGTCCAGAATCTAGCTTATGTTCGAATGTCGGCAAAGTAACAATGTATTCCGCCAATAGGAAAGAACTAGAATATAATACAAGATAGGCACGACTCAGCCTTCCATCGGTTAACTCGATCCCATGGTCCAATGGGATAAAATACAAAATTGAAGCGGACATTGTCTACCCTGCCACTTATCGAGATATTCCCCAGACTTGGGGGCACGAACAAGAAGATAAGATTAATATGATTAAACCATTCATCT
Organism: Allium fistulosum; assembly: GCA_030737815.1. NCBI lineage: Eukaryota > Viridiplantae > Streptophyta > Magnoliopsida > Asparagales > Amaryllidaceae > Allium > Allium fistulosum. The sequence goes on along the minus strand of CM060908.1, from coordinate 820,317,746 downwards.
GTCAACCCTGGTTCTTAAAGCTTGAATTACATTATAGACACAGCTAGGATGAGACTAGACCGTCCGCGTAATGCATCCGCCAACCTGAGACTGGGGGCAAAAGAGTAATTATCCGAGAGTTGACTATGACAATTTGAACCTATGACCCATGCCTGATATTCATAACAACTCTAGGTTATGACTGAAAGAATTCCTAGAGATAGAATCATCAGATCAATACCCGAACTCATGGGCGACTGATCATCATTCCAACCCTTGCAATGAGCAACGGATCGCGAGTACATTGAATGAAAAGCGCATCATTCAGAAACACAAGTGAATTCAATATCAAAGCTGGAACTAGCTATGTAGCAGCGTGCAGTACAAGGCTAAGTTCTACTAATCCTTTGATTCAACGTCCTTATAAGCCTGATCATTTACCATTGCAAATAAACACATGAGGCGCCTACAACCCATCATGAGTATTGCAAATCAGATCACAACTCTGCGCAATGATGAAGAAAGAGTCAACTGTTTTACTTCAAGTGAATCTTGATGTGTTCGCTTGTACTCGATCTCATATACATACATATATATATATATATAGACTCTCATTAGCCATGAAGAACCTTGCATCAAATGTCAACCCGAGGCATGTCTCGGTGAACAAAAATGATGCGACATGGATCCGGAGAGATCTGTTGTACTTAAAGAGGAGGCGAATCTGCTCAAAACCAGTGGGTTTATCCATGATGCCCTCCAACCAAAATGAGTATCCAATTCTTTACTTATAAGAAAAACAAACAGAGAGTGGAGGACATACGTCAACTACTCAGATTTGCATGGGGTATGACAAAGCACAGCTTTCCACTTCCAATGATCAACCAACTGATGGACCTGACCATCAGACATGAATTACTCACATCCATGAATGCAAACTCCAAATACAATCGGATACAAAAGCATGCCCTAGACAAGGAATACAACTATTTCATTATTGACCTGGGCCTATAGTGCTATGCTGAAATCCCTGGATTCAAACTTGAGAACGCTTATACTACTTACCAAAAGACGATTAACAGATCATTCAAAAATCATGTCGGCCGGTCGATGAAAGTAGATGTGCTTAATATGCTCGTGAGATCACAACTATCAACGACCATATCGATGACTTGACAGAGGTATTCAGTGCTCTCTAAAAAATGCAGGATGAAACTCGATCCTTTGAAATGCTCTTTCACTATTACATCAAAAAGACTCTTCGTTTTCATCATCAATTCTCATCGAATCAAGACTAATTTCTAGAAAATTCCGACAATTAGAGACACCCATGTACCGAGAACAACCAAGCAGGTACGGAGCCTAAGTCGAAAGATTACCGTCCTAAGTTGATTTGAATCTAGGACCATCTACAAGTGCATTCTCTTCTTCAACCTGACCAAGAGAGGGAAGAGAACTTTTGAATGAACTAACAACTGCGTTGATGCACTTCCAGCTCTGATAGATCGCTTAAAGAGACCTCCCATTTTACCCAAACCTTTGGATCGCGAAGATTTATACATCAATTGGGCCGTGTCAACACACGCCATAAGCGTCGCAATGCTATGTGAAGAGAAACGAATCCAAAGACCAGTATATGATGAAGGCTGGCAATTGACAAGCTCACCTCGTTAACGTCCATATCGACCAACCATTATGATAGGTCCAACAGAAACCTTAGATGTCTGAAAAGTTACTCAAATGGAGTATCAAGCTAAGCCAATTTGATATCACTTATCTCCCTCGGAGAGCTCTCCATGGTTAAACATTAGCATACTTCATATCTGAATCCACCACATCAGACGACTATCCGAAGAACAGTGGAGAACCGTCCAACCGATGGAGAACGTACACCGATGGAACTTCCAACAATCAACTTTCTAACATCGAAGTTGCGTTAATGACTCCTGATGAACGAACGATCTGCTACGCCCTGAAACTCAACTTCCTTGCGACAAATAACGAAGCTAAGTATGAAGCCTTGGCGCTCAAACTTGCAAGAAAACTACGAGTGGAAACTTTACATGTCTTATGTGATTATTGGTTAGTAGTACGCCAAGTCAGGGAAGATTATATGATTAGGGGGCAACGTCTGTCTCCTTATCTCAACCGGGTCCAAAAGCTACTAGCCGGCTTCGACTATTACACCACTACACAAATCCTCAAAGAACTAAACGAAAAGGCCGAATCACTCGCCAAGCTAGCCAGTTCTAGGGATGCACGACAAATAGACTTTGTCCTAGTTGAAATCCTTATTATTCTAGTCATTGACATATGAAGATCAACTAGATCTTGGAGACGGATCTAGAAAAAAGAGTCATGGATGACTCCTATCAAAGATTATCCACAATCGGGGATTCTTATTGAATAAAGGAATAAGAAATGACATATCCTCTATGAAGCATCACTACATGATTATGTCTGGATCGTTTGACTCCATCGATACAAAGCATTACTTTTGTATCCATCGATCCAAGACGCAATATAACGTATCCATCGATACGAAGCATGCATTCCAACATCTCAGATCGATCCAGGAGAGGATCGATACAAAGAAAGGACTTAAAACAACAATCGAACATTGTTACAACTCGAATTTCACATCGATCCAAGAGAGGATCGTTGCGAAACTCGATATAAAAAAAACTTTACAACGACCCATGAACGTGCAAACATTGACGGGAGTCAGGCTAACATACATGCATGTATGACAGACTAACATTCAATATTCAAAATTTACAGGGGTTGAATGCTTACCTGATGACAATTACAACAGTGAACAACAAATCGCTAGCACTCGACACTCAGTTACAACAATGCACTACATAATCATTGGCAGTCAAAAAATCAACATTTATATTACTGGAAATCAATCGAAGATTACAGCTTTCATCAAAAAGACGATAAATATTCAGAATGATGATTGCGGCATTTCAAAGCACATCGTGTTCCCACAAGACGTACTTTGGGGGGCAAATGTTATCCCGCCTTTTGGCAAGGCCGTGACACCAAGAACTTGACTAGAAACCAAAGACAGTTCGTCTAGAAAATCGGTTATATGTAGGTTCACTATGGATATCGATGAATTTTGTCCAAGCTCGGATCGAGCCAAAATTGATATAACACGACAAGCGAAGCTATGGGAGCCATCGTTCCAAATTTCAAGTCAATCCAAGCTCGTATGTTCAAGTTACGAACGATACAAAATTGGATGAAAACCAACCACTGTTCGACTCGCTCCACTTCGACTCGCTCCACTTCGACTCGCTCCACTTCGACTCGCTCCACTGTTCGACTCGCTCCACTTCGACTCGCTCCACTGTTCGACTCGCTCCACTTCGACTCGCTCCACTTCATGTCCATCAATGCGAAGCATGGCACATCAGTCGATGCGAATAAACGCCACGTCATCGAGTCAAACAGAACCGAGTCGAACAAGAGCGAGTCGAAATGAGGGAGTCGAACAAAATAGCCAACCGAGAATCCCATTTCGTATTGGTCATATCTCCTAATCTACAAGTCCAAATGCTATGAAATTTTCACAGAAGGTTAGGTACATGCTAAAGAATGTTCACGCCAAATTTCGACTCCATTGGATGAAATCTTGATCGATACAAAATCTGTTCGTATCGATCACGGACCGGGCCAAAACTTCACGGGCTTGGGCGCGCGGGCCTGGTCACGTGCCAAAGAGGGTCTCCCAAGATCTGAGCGAAATACCAGCCTCCTACACCTATAAATAGAGCCCCAGGGCATACAGAAAAGGGGCTTCTTCTCCTTTAAGATCTCAAGTGCCCAGACTCTGCCAGATCCAGATCTGAACTCCATTGCTGCTGCTACCAACGAATTTCACTGCTGCAAATCATAATTACCTGCTGTAATTCACTGAATTCACTTGTAAACATCAAAGAAAGATCAATAAAGCAAACTACTTCATAGTGGACGTAGGCAATACGCCGAACCACTCTAAATTCTTGTGTCTCCTTGCATTTTAATTATTTTCATATCTGAGATTTGGAGTTTTTGTTAGATAATTCCTCTTTTTCCATTTAATTTCTTCACTTTATCTCTTCAAAGACTTCCGAAGAGTGTTGTGCCCAATTTTGGTACAAACAATAACTAAATTAACTTTATAATTATTTCAATTGATTGAGGTTACATTTAAATAGCTATCAATTACATTCAAACAATAACAATAAATCATATTTTAATTATTTTTCTCAATAATAAATCATAATTTGTGGATCTAACATTATTTTTTTGGCATGCCTCGAATAATTAAATCATTATGGTCGGGAATTCAAACTTTTTAAATTATCTTATTACTGATAAACCTTCTTCTGTTGACTTTACTCTTGGAGATAACATTACAAGCATGGTTTCTACCTTGGAGAAAGTATATATCCTAAGTAGAGCACTATAGTTAGGATGTACGCACATTCGTTAATGCCTAAGAAATGAATGTATGGTAGTGAACAAGAAGACCAAAAGAAAGACGACAAAAGAGCATTCTGAGTGTTACAATCCATATATGCAATGATAAGCCATCCTTACAAGCTATGGGATATAAGGGAAAAGACAAGGATTGTGTTTACTTACACAATTCTACACAACATGATCGTTGAAGACGAAATAAGGTATGGTGGGTATGCAAATGGATTATGATCATTTATAACAAATGTAGAAGTATTCTAAGAAGATAGACTTCTACCGATGCATATTCAAAGGCTAACATAGATTATCAACTGAAGTACAGCAATAAAGCTCTACATGAACAATTGCAATAAGACCTCATGGATTATATATGGAATTTTCATGGGGACCACTGGCTTTGAGGTTCGCTGGATTCTCTTTTTGAGTGTGTATTATTTCTAATTTCATAAGAATATCCTGTATTTATTTATAGTAAAGTATCAAACGATCATCAACCTTCATCACTATTTACATTACTTAACATAAAAATAGATTTAAAGAACGCTTGGCAAAGGTACATGAATTGATATGTTGTAATGCAAATATGACGTTACTTAAGATAAAAGATGAATATAAGAAGATACAACTTGTTACACATAGTACTTCTATGAATGACAGATTCTACTCCATATTACCTGACTTTTTCGATCCTCCCATTATGTTGTAGTCAATAGAAATAAGGGTGTCTCATATGGGAAATTATGTAATTTGATTATATGCTTAAAGCTTATAGCAAATCTTGTTTGATGTAAAGTAAGTTTTTGATTTTATTTTCTATTGTATATTGTTATCCCGCCTTTTGGCAAGGTCGTCACACCAAGAAATTGACTGAAAACCAAAGACAGTCCGTCCTGAAGATCGGTTATACACGGGTTTACTATGGATACTGACAAATTTTGCCCAAGTCCAAATCGAGCTACAATTGATATGGTACGACAAGCAACGTTATAAAAGTCAATGTTCCAAATTTCAAGTCAATCGGAGTTAGTTTGCTCAAGATATTGATCGATCAAGATGCACGAATGAAACCTCATTTCGTATCCATCATGGTTCAACCTCCTTCTTATCCATCAAATTCAGGCTAATTCGTATCCATGGGAAATTGTCACACTTTGTACCGATCTAGCCATTCACATATTTCGTATCGATCGGCCATTGATTGATACGAAGAACATATATTGGATCGATACGAATGTCATCCCTTTCGATCGATACAAAGCGACCGATGAATGATCGATACGAAATAAGACAAGTTACATCGATACGAAGTCAACATTAACAATCGATACGAAAGAGGTTGAATTACATCGATACGAACTAGCCTCTAGATCATCGACACGAAGAGAATTGCTCCAGGTCGATACGAACAAAGCACATAAGAGTGGAAGACTCGGTCACTCGGCATGAAACGTGGATCGATCCTGAAATATAGCACCACGTCACCTGATCGACACCAACAAGCATGGATCCGAAGCAATCGATACGAATGGGATCGATACGAAGCCTTTTGCAAATCCAAACTTGGATCAATCATAACTCAAAATCTACAAGTCCAAATGCTACCAAATTTTCACAGGAGCTTGCGTACCACCTCTACTTTTTCTCTGATCGATCTTAGCCCAAATGGAGGTCGTTTTGATCTATACAAAATGTATGGAGATCGATCGGGGATCGATCCCAAATCACCTCGGATCGATCACGTGGGCCCACCCACATATGGGAAGGTGTATTCCAAGATTTAAGTCAGATTTTTCCAGCCTACGCCTATAAATAGCAGCCCAATGCATCCAGAAAATGGACTTTTTAGCCTCTCTATGTCGATACTCTATTGAAATTGCTGTTGTACTTCGACTGTACCATTGTAATCCACTTGTAACCAGCGAGTTATAATCAATAAACATCAATCATTTCATAGTGGACGTATACCATACGTCGAACCACTCTAAATTTGTGCGTTTCTGTACTTTTTCTTCTCAGCTGATTGGTATGTTTGTTAGATCTACCTTATTTTACATTTACTTTCTTTATTTATCTCTTCAAACACATCCGAAGAGTGTTGTGCCCAATTTTGGTACAAACACTTTGGTGCTTTCACTAAGAAAACCTTGCTTTTCTCCTACTCATTGGATCTACTACCAATATCAGATTGCAAGAATCTAAGGAGAAGAAACAGATCTCAAGCCTAGAAGTTCTTCCATCCTATTCAGATTTTCTCCAAGTCTAGGAGAGAACTTCGCTATTCACCATGGTCGCTACTTGGACCACCTCAACCTCTATAGATCCATAAGGATGGGATAGGCAGAACCCCGCACAACTTTCCTCTGCAGACCAGAACTCTTCTGGACCTACGGATCCACAAGGCCCTGTCACTAGGGAGGAGTTCCAGAAACTGGTGCAAGAACTGACTCAAAGCCACCAGCAGCTTAACCAGCAGCTCTATGCCACCACAGAGTTAACCAACCGTCTTAACCGAGAAAGACGAAGGAGATCCAGAAGGGATCAGGCTTCCTACTCATCGACTGAAAGTTCAGCTTCCTCTTATTACAATCACAGGTCCACGCGCCAATGGCTAGATGGAAGCTATACACATGCCGTTGGACCTCAGCACACTTTGACTATTGGACAAGCGAGAATTGGTCCCCCAACCAGCCATCAGACCGGCCCTCCTCCCGAGGAGGGATGGTTCCCTATCACACTACTGACAAATGCGCTACTGCCGCTGCCATCAAATTGGAAGCTAACACTCGGAACCGAACGGACCCGAACCTTCGCCAACGCGATTATACTCCCGAACCTTATGTTCCCGAAGACCTGGAGCCAAGGAGGTGAGGCATGGACCATCGACTGTGCCCGGGCCATCCTCGCATTGTGGAACCCGACCACACTTTGGCCCAGCATACCCAGAATGTCCAGACACCAGACATCCCGACAATGATCCGCCAAATGATCCGTGAGAGCCAAGGCCTCACCAATGACGACTGGGGAATCTCCCAGAGTCATACCCCTTTTACCGATGACATTCTCTACACTGAACCACCTCGACGATTTAGAATGCCAACTCTACCTATTTATGAAGGGAGCTCTGACCCCTAACCAGCATATTCTTAAATATGAATGGTTGATGAATGCCGCACGGGCAGATGATGCGGTTAAATGCCGAAGTTTCCCAATCTCACTAGTGGGCATCGTGACTATGTGGTTTACTCGCCTACCACCCCGATCTATTTCATGCTTCGACCAGTTGGCTACAAAGTTTGTCGAGCATTTTCGCATGCATGTCACAAGACCCAAAGATGTTAATACCTTGTCCAACGTCACTCAAGCTCCCGGAGAGACACTCAGACGTTACCTGGAGAGGTTCCACGCTGCATGCGCAAAGATTTCCTAACGATAATTCCATTCTGATGGCACTACCTAAGGGAATCGATCCTGATTCCGAATTTGGCAACTGGTTGGCCAGAAAACCCCCTGCGTCATTGGACCGTTTCAATTCCAAGGCAGCTCGGTTCCTGACAAGAGAGGATGCGAAACAGTCTAGGAAAAAGGATGACGTAGGGCCCAGTGTGGAAGGAACCCAAAGCAAAGTTGCTGTGAAACAAACCGAGGAGAGTTCCGGAAAGGTGCAGTTAAATATACAGAATAAGCAGAATCAGTAGAAAGGCGATGGAAACCAGGGTAAGAAGCAGGAGTAGAATCGCGGACCGCGACGTAGAGCTCCCATGTTTGACACCTATACTCTTTTAAATACATCCCTGGAGAATGTGTACTTGCAAACTTATAATACTATTCAATATAAGAAACCTGCTCCGAAGCAATCGTCGAAGAAACAGATTCAAACTGGAAAGTTTTGTAGATTTCACGATAGTTATGGCCACAACATGAACGAGTGTCGTCATCTACGGGATATTGTTGAGAAGTTGATCCGAGAAAGAAAGTTGGAGCAGTTCGTCCGAGCGCCGCAGGTTGGAGGTGCGGGCCCATCAAATCAAAATCTAGTATCGAATCAAGTTAGACCGGAGGAATCCGTACGTACTGGCGGGAGGTTAGTGATTAACACTATTAGTGGTGGTCCTCATCCAGCGGATCGGAGTTGGAGGGAAATGGAGTCGTATGCTAGATCTATTAGGCATGCGAGCTTTGAATGTTGCAGTAACTTGGAGGATGGGGCTCCGGCCAAACAACAGAAGATGATGACAAATGACATCGTTTTCCGAGACAGGGATCCCGATAGAGTTGAAGCCCCTACCATTGATCCACTAGTCATTTCAGCTCAGATAGGTCCTCCTTGGATGAAGAGGATCTTAGTGGACAGTGGAAGTTCAGTGAACATACTCTTCAAGCGAGCCTATGATCAAATGAAGATGGAAGCGAAAAATTTGAAGCCTTGTCAGTCTTATATTCATGACTTCAATGGAAGTGCGACTATACCCACTGGGATGGTGGAGTTACCAGTGGAGTTGGGAATTGGGGAACGCCGAAGAGTCCAGATGTTGCAGTTTATCATATTGGATATTGACTCAATACAACACTTTCTTGGGCCGATCAGCCCTAGCTAAATTCAGGGCTGCTATCGCCCCTTGGTGTCTGACTTTGAAATTCCCCACCGACAATGGAGTCGGAGTCATTCTGGGAGACCAGGCTACTGGACGGGCCTGTTATGTTGCTGAGCTGCGGGAGGCACAGCAAAAAGAGAAGGGAAAGGGCATAGAGGAATCTCTCTGCGTCCGCTTTGCAAATAATTGACAGTTAACGCCAGGGCCTAGGCCCGGGCACCACAACCAATTCCCAAGAGATCTTGACCTAAGAGATAAGTCAAAGACAGTCAGGCTTCGCCGGTAGAGCTGACGATCGATGTTCCGATAGATAATAATGACGATTCTAGAATGATAAAGATTGGATCTCAGCTAAGCCAACAGATGAAGGAGGAATTGGTTGAATTTCTTCGGGCAAGCCTCAACGTGTTTGCCTGGACGCACTCTGACATGTGTGGGATCTCGCCGGACATCGCGAGCCACACCCTGAATATTGACCCGCGACATGTCCCGATCAAGCAAAAAAGGCATGGTATGGATCCAAAGAGATCTGCAGCCCTAAAGGAAGAGGTAGATAAACTCTAGTCGAACGGGTTTATCCGAGATGCGCTATATCCAGAATGGGTGTCCAATCCTGTACTTGTCAGGAAACTTAATGGAAAATGGAGGACATGCGTTGACTACTCAAACTTGAATAAAGCTTGCCCCGAAGACAGTTTCCCACTTCCTCGTATTGATCAACTTGTATACTCAACAACCGGACACGAGCTCTTATCCTTTATGGATGCATATTCTGGCTACAATCAGATTCCCATGCACCTGCTCAATCAGGAGCATACCAGCTTCGTCATCGATCTGGGACTTTATTGCTACAAAGTCATGTCGTTTGGGCTCAAAAATGCGGGAGCAACTTACCAACGGCTAGTTAATCAAATGTTTGCTAACCAGATCGGAAAAACCATGGAGGTATATGTTGATGACATGCTTGTAAAGTCACGATTCTCCACCAGTTATATCAGAGACCTGGAAACGATGTTCAACATCCTTTGAGAGTATAGAATGAAGCTCAAACCATTAAAGTATCACTTGGGGTCGCGTTCGGAAAGTTCCTTGGGGTCATCGTTAATGCACGAGGAATCGAAGCCAATCCCAAGAAGATTTGGGCAATTAGCAATCTTGAAACGTCGAGGACCATAAAGCAAGTTCAGAGCCTCAATGGGAAGCTAGCAGCGTTGAGCAGGTTTATCTCAAAGTCCACCGACAAATGCATCCCCTTCTTCGATGTAATCAGGAAAGGCAAACGGAACTTTGAATGGACTACAGAATGTGAAGGCGCGTTCCGAGCACTGGTTCAGCAGCTATCCACACCACTTATTCTATCAAAGCCTATTGATCACGAGAGATTGTACATCTACTTGGCAGTGTCAGAAAACGAAATCAGTGCTTCGTTGATTCCGGAGGAGGATCGGATACAACGGCCAATCTATTACATCAGCAAACGACTGATCGGAGCAGAGAGAAATTATCCGAAGTTGGAGAAGTTAGCTTATTGTCTTGTCATTGCCTCGAGGAAGCTTCGCCCATATTTCCAAGCTCATTCTATCACTATCTACACCGACCAGCCATTACGACAGGTCCTTACACGGCCTGAGACGTCTGGTAGGTTACTCAAGTGGAATATCGAACTGAGTCAGTTTGACATCATTTACACACTGAGGCGAGCTATTTAAGGACAAGTACTAGCGGACTTCATCGTCGAATTCACAATCCCAGAGGACTTGCCCGAAGCTAATGAATCTCCCAAGTATGTCTGGAAGCTACATACTGATGGCGCATCAAATGACCGCTGCTCAGGTGCTGGAATTGTGCTCGAAACTCTTGAAGGCAGATCTATATGCTATGCTTTGAAGTTTGATTTCCATGCGACCAACAATGAGGCCGAATACGAAGCTTTACTTGCCGGACTCAGACTCACCAGAGACTTAAAAATTATTGCTGTGGCGATTTACTGCGATTCACAATTAGTCGTATGCCAAGTTCGGGGGGAATACCAGGCCAAAGACCAGAGACTGGCTGCTTATCTTTCTCGGGTCCAGGATATATTGAATCAGCTCGATTATTACGCCATCTATTGCATACCTCGAAAACACAATCAAAAGGTCGATTCCTTGGCAAAGTTAGCCAGCACCGGTGAGGTACAGTAAATGGGACTCGTTCCCGTTGAGACACTATCTTCCTCGAGTATTGATCAAATAGAGACTGACTAGGTACATAAAGTCATACCCGACAAGGAGTCATGGATGACTCCATTCAGGAACTATCTCGAGCATGGGACCCTGCCAGAGCGCAGAAATGAGAAAAGACAAGTTTTCCGGAAGGCTTTGTGATTTACTATTCAGAATGGAGTCATGTATAGAAGAGGATACTCTATTCCTTTACTCTGGTATCGCCCATGATGAAATTAAGCAAGTATTACATGATGTACATGAAGGAAAATGTGGCGACCACACCAGGGGGGCAAGCTCTTGCTAAGAAATTGCTCTGATACGGTTATTATTGGCCGACTGTGAACCATGACGCATCAGATTATGCCAGGAAATGTTACAGATGTCAGAAGCATGCTCGGATTCTAAGAGCCCTGCCTACCGAAATAACTCAAATGGTTAGTACATGGCTGTTCGCAATATGGGGCATCGATATTATTGGGTCTTGTTATCCCGCATTTTGGCAAGGCCATGGACGGGCGAATTTAACTAAATCGACTACTCGTTTATCGAGGTGGGAATATGATGGGTTTGAGTCAACTAGATGGATAGACGATAGTTGCAGAAGATATGATTTGGCTCGAACGAGTGTCGAGTTAGGAAAGGATTGGAGGTATGGAGGCTAGTATGACTCGGCCCAGGGTGGAAAGTCATGAGAGGCTCGGTCTGAGTGGATCGACAGATGTGGCTCGGTGGTGATCTTGGTCGGCATTTCTGGATCGGTCGTGTTAGAGTGGATCGGTAGGAAGGCTAGGAGACGACGTGGAGTGGGTCGGCATCGGAGTGGATCGGCATTGGAGTGCATCGGTTAAGAAGGTTCGGTCGAACAAACGAAGGAAGGTCATGCATGGTTCGGTATGAATGGTTCAGGTCTCAAGAGGATTGAAGCATATGGGTCGGCCATACGTTGTTCGGCCGTAGTAGGTCGGTCGGCATAGTAGAAGGTTGTGAATAGGAAAAGGGGTTGGCATTCGTGGATCCGTGGATTGGTATCGCATAAACAATGGATCGGTTTTGTGAGAGCTTTGGATCGGCAGGATGGTGGGATCGACATGTTGGAGTGGCTCGGGGTCAGAATAGCGGATTGGATCGGCGACTTTGGTTTGCTCTGGGTCGGTGGACTTCGTGCCTCGGGTCGGTAGGATGAAGACCCTAGATTGGCTAAAGGGGGTCGGTGCTTTGAAGAAGGAGGATCGGTATTGGGTTGCTCCGAGTCTCAAGGAAATTTACTTCGGGTCGTATGCAGGTGTGCTTCGAGTCGTGTGTGCAATTACTCCTAGTCATGCCTAGGGGATAACAGGTCGGCGTATTCTGAAATCGGGGTTGGTTATAATGATGAAGTTGGGCTCGGCTATGGACTTGATGGGCCCGGACTACTCAGGAAGCCCAGTAACTCGGGTTTTGCCTATAAATACGGCAGGCGGGGCTTCAGAAAAAGGATCTTCTTCACTCTGCTTCCCTTCTTCTTCCCTATTAAGGCAACTCTGCCATTGTGGTTTAAAAAAACACCAGATTGTAACTGTAATTGATCCTCATATCAATAAAAAGGAAATTTCTGGAGTGGACGTAGACCGGAGTCAGCCGAAACACTATAAATCCTGTGTTATTACTGCTTTCGTTTTAATTTCCATTGTTCTTCACAATTATACTCTCTACATACATTCCATCTATGATCTATGACTATGGTTTGGTTCTTTCGTCTAGATTTGGGTGTTTGTGACCAATTTTGGGGCTAATATTTTGGTGCTTTCACTGAGAACGCTAGCACTCAGGGATTCTGAAGCTTGGATTTTGGATTTAAGGGCTTAGGAACTTGGATTATAGGGACTATGGCAAAGCAATCAACCAAGAGACAGAGGACAGAAAAGAGCAATCAAGAGGGAAGTCAAGAGGCCTCCTCTAGAGCTGGAGCAGATCAAGCATCCATCTACATCACTAGGGATGAGATGCAGATCATGATGGATTCCATGCAGGAGCAATTGATGAAAAGGCAAGAGAAAATGATGGAGACACTTCTTAGAAAATTTGGACAAGCATGAACTACAGGAGCTCAAATCCATGGAGCTGGATCAGAAGGACTCAACCGACAAGTAGATGGAGTGGTTCAGCAGGGGGCAACTCCCAATCAGCAAACAACTACCAATCTGGATGGACCAAGACTTGGGGGCACACCACCAGGTAATGCTGGACCGATCCATAGAGGAATACCAGAGACACTGCGCAGCCCGACATCAATGAGAATATAGGAGTGCGTGATGAGGAGTATGTACCGGAATTCCCTCGAGGACTTGGAGGATAGTTAGGAAATGTAGATAAAGGGCAACCCTTGGCAAGTAACATTGGATTGGCTGACATCATCAGACGAACTATCCACGGAGGTTTGACAAACAGGGATTTAAAGGGAGTAAACAGAAGTCCATTTACCTGTAACATTAGGATGGCTAGGAATCCACCCGATTTCAAGCTGCCCGCCCTGGAAGTATATAATGGTAAGATGGATCCCACTGACCATTTGATGAGGTACACAAGGCATATGGAAGTGCTAGGGGCATCAGAGGAGGTTATGGCCCGGTGTTTCCCCCTGTACTTGACCGATATAGCTACTATGTGGTTCAGACAGCTGGAGGATGGATCTATTAGAACGTGGATAGGTTCTTGAAAAAATTTCGAGTTCACATAAAAAGGCCAAATAATGTGATGACACTTACGTCAGTTAAGCAGAGGGCGGATGAATCGCTCAGGACTTTCTTAACTCGGTTTAATGCAGCAGTTGCTTCGGTGGATCGGCCGAATCCATCAATGGTTCTAATGGCGGCGGTATGAGGAGTCAGGGATAATTCGGATTTCAAAGTGTCGTTGATACGGGATCCACCAATTGAACTCGGGGAATTCTTTCACAAAGCTGAGAGGTTTTTTCGACAAGAGGATGCATGTTTGGATATGAGGTCAATGGAAGTAAACATGGTTAAGGATGGAGAACCGTCCGGTGAAAGCTCGGGTAAGGATAAGGATAAAGGGAAGAGGAAACGCTGGGGAGATCCAAAATTCTCCACTTACACAGGACTGAATGAGACATTGGAACGGATATACTTGGATACTCGGGATCGCCTTCCTTATCGAAGGTTGGCAAGGAGGGAACCCTCAGAACGCGAAAGAGCATCGGGAAGGCACTGTCTCTTTCATGACCTGGACGGGCATGATACTAACAGCTGCCGACATCTAAAGGATATAATCGAGGAGCATGTAATGAATGGTCAGTTGCGACAATATGTCGAAACTCGGAATGCGGCGGTGGAACAGGAGCATCCACCGTTTACCTCAAAAAACGACAGTGCGAGGCCCAGGAATGATGGTCGTTTGGTCATCAACTAATCAGGGTGGTGTGGAATAAGTAGCAAACTCTGGGTAGACGGCTAAGTCACTTACTCGTGTACAGGGACGGAGACAACCCCTAGGCATGCTCTGAGATGATGGTAAACCATGACGGTATGGTTTGTGAAATCTGTTTTTTTTTCTTTTTGGCTTGGACACTTGCTTTTTCTTGTTTGGTTTGAACTCTTTGTTTTGTTGGTTTGGATTTTGGTTTGAATGCTTGATTTTTGGTTTGGAATTTTGATATGGATTTTTGGTTTTCTGGTTTGATTTGGATTTCGGATTGGATTTTGATTGGATTTTCCTCTGGTTTTCGGCTATAGGGTCGTCGAACATGGACTATGCTCGGCAAGGATCCGGAAAGACCAGGATTCGGCCTAGGACTTAGGCCCTATAATATCTATCGGTTACTATTTCAGGTTGTCGAGTATGGACTATGCTCGGCAAGGGTTCGGAGCGACCAAGATTCGGCTTAGGACTTAAGCCATGGCATTACTCAGCGTTCATGGACACTGAACCAGGAACACCATTGCATTACTTGACATAGGTCGTCAGGTGCAGGTTGCGCTTAGCAAGAACCCGGAGAGGTTACAAATTTGGATATTGGCTATGAACAGCTAAGAGTTTGGACATGGACCCAGAGCGGTCCCGGATTTGGATATCGACCCCGAGAGGTCATGGGTTCGGTTATTGGTTATTGGATATGGATGGATTAGAACTCGGCCATCGGATTCGGATTTCGACTTAGGATTTGGACCCGGCAAGGTCCTCGATTTGGACTACAGGACTCGGAGAGGTCCTGGACTCGGATAAAATGATCCGGAGAGATCGTGGATTCGGTTAATGGATTTGGGATGGATTCGGAATTGGATAACGACTTGGAATGGTCGCGGAGTAGATTATCGGATTTGGATGGAACTGCTTGGTAGTGAATGTAGCATGGACTTCGGATATTGGATTTGAGACTATTCAAAACACACCTTCCAGTAGCAAGGCATGTTTTGGGGGGCAAATGTTAACCCGCCTTTTGGCAAGGCCATGGATAGGCGGATTTAACTAAATCGACTACTCATTTATCGAGGCGAGAATACGATGGGTTTGAGTCAACTAGATGGATAGACGATAGTTGCGGAAGATATGATTGGGCTCGAACGAGTGTCGAGTTAGGAAAGGATTGGAGGTATGGAGGCTAGTATTGCTCGGTCAAGGGTGGAAAGTCATGAGCGGCTCGGTCTGAGTGGATCAGCAGATGTGGCTCGGTGGTGATCTGGGTCGGCATTTCTAGATCGGTCATGTTAGAATGGATCAGTAGGAAGGCAAGGAGACGACATGGAGTGGGTCGGCATCAGAGTGGATCAGCATTGGAGTGGATGGGTTAAGAAGGGTCGGTTGAACAAAGTAAGGAAGGTCATGCATGGTTCGGTATGAATGGTTCTGGTCTCAAGAGGATTGAAGCATATGGGTCGGCCATAAGTGGTTTGGCCATAGTGGGTCGGTCGGCATGGCAGAAGGTTGTGAATAGGAAAAGGGGTTGGCATTCGTGGATCCTTGGTTCGGTACCTCATAAACAATGGATCGGTGTTGTGAGAGCTTTGGATCGGCAGGATGGTGGGATCGGCATGTTGGTGTGGCTCGGGGTCGACATGGCAGATTGGATCAGCGACTTTGGTTTGCTCTGGGTCGATGGACTTTATGCCTCGAGTAGGTAAGATGAAGACCCTGGATTGGCTAAAGTGGGGTCGGTACTTTGAAGAAGGAGGATCGGCACTAGGTTGCTCCGAGTCTCTAGGCAATTTACTTCGGGTCGTATGCAGGTGTGCTTCGAGTTGTGTGAGCGATTACTCCGAGTCATGCCTAGGGGATATCAGGTCGGCGTATTATGAACTCGGGGTCGGTCATAATGATGAAGTTGGGCACGGTTATGGCCTTGATGGGCCCGGACTACTTAGGAAGCCCAGTAACTCGGGTTTTGCCTATAAATACGGCAGGTGGGGCTTCAGAAAAAGGATCTTCTTCACTCTGCTTCCCTCCTTCTTCTTCCCTATTAAGGCAACTCTGCCAAAAAACACCGAATTGTAACTGTAATTGATCCTCATATTAATAAAAAGGAAATTTCTGGAGTGGATGTAGGCCGGAGTCAGCCGAACCACTATAAATCCTGTGTTATTACTGCTTTCTTTTTAATTTCCACTATTCTTCACATTCATACTCTCTACATACATTCTATCCGTGATCTGTGACTATGGTTTGGTGCTTTCATCTAGATTTGGGTGTTAGCGATCAATTTTGGCGCTAACAGGTCTCTACCTCTAGCTAAAGGTAGCGTGAAATACGCCATCGTTGCAGTTGATTACTTTACCAAATAGGCGCGGAAGCTGAACCCCTTGCTACTATCACGACGAAGAAAGTGATCAACTTTGTGGTACGCAACATTATCTGTTGATTTGGTCTCCCACATACCATCATCACTGACAATGGAGCCTAATTCGATAGTGTCGAGTTCAACAATTTCTGTCAGCGATTCCATATCCAGAAGAAGTTCCCTGCAGTTGCACACCCACAAGCGAATGGACAGGTCGAAGCTGTTAACAAAGTTATAAAGTCCATTCTTAATAAATGATTGGAAAAAGCTGGGGCAGATGGGTCGATGAACTTCCTAAGGCCCTATGGGCATATCGAACAACCCACAAGTCCGCGACCGGCCACACTCCATTTTCACATTCCTATGGCTCTGAAGCTGTTATTCTAGTCGAGTTGGAAGTACGTCCTCATCGTGTGACTTACTATGATCCGAAGACAAATGCTATATTACTTGTCGAATCTCTGGACTTATTGGATGAGAAGCGTGAAGAGGCTGATTTGAGGGCAGCCATGCACCGAAGTCGAGTCGCCCGATTGTACAATGCTAAAGTCCAACCCCGAATCTTTGAACTTGGTGATCTCGTCCTCAAGAGGATTTACCTGGTCCCTTCGCGTATGAAACCAACATGGGAAGGACCGTATGTTATTGAACGAAGACTCGGAGACGACACATTTAAATTACCGACCGTTGATGGTCTCGCTTTGCCTGAGCCTGGAACAACGAGAGTCTTCGTCGCTACTACACATAACAGGATTTGTTTATTCATTCAGTCTGCTTTTCATTTGCAATTTTTTTATGCATTTCAAAATTTGAATTTGTAATAAGGCAACTGACTTTTCCATACTTTCTTATTTCATCAATAAAATGCAATCTCTTCGAGCCAGAGCAGTGATTCTTAAAATGCATCATACGACCATCACAGTGCATAGAGAGCTAAGTTCCATTCTAAGGTGGGACTTATTCAAATAGGGAGTAACTGTGATACGACTGGTCACTCGCTAAGTGAAACCCGAGCTCGGGGGCAAGCTATCACACTGAAGCCAGAAAGGATTGATACACAACAATCCTCTGATTAACTCCGGCTCCCAAAGTGCGAGCTGGAGTATAAACTTACAAATGTGGGCTCGAAGAGGGCAGATCCGTCCACCTAACGACTTCGCTCGTGCTTAATCCAAGCCCAAGGAGGATGGATTCGTCCATCTAATGACCTCGCTTGTTAACTCAGGGTGGATGTGACCCGACCTTCCACGATCCTAATAAATCTATCGTTCCTAGAGTGCGAACGAAATCCTAAAACTCAAAATAGATGTGATCGACCGTCTGTTAACTAACTCTAAGTCCCCAGAGTGCGAACTGGAGTATAAACTTCAACTAGGTGTGACTAACCACCGACAACTAACTCTAAATCCCAGAGCATGGACTGGAGTATAAACTTCAACCGGGTGTGACTGACCGCCCACAATTCAATCTAACTCCCCATAGTGTGGACGCGATTTCAATTACTAAAACGGGAGTGACTGACCGCCCGGAAAACAACTTAAGTCCTCGGAGCGTGGACGTAACTTTAAACATTAAGCAGGCATGATCGACCGTCTGCATGCGAGTTCAATCCCCAGAGTGTGGACGCGATCGTCAATGAGTGAGCGAGTGTAGCCCGACCACTCGAATTCATCTCTCTACCACTCTGTTCCGACTGAGTGAAGCTAAAAATATCGAAGGTGGAAAGCAACCAGCAACCGACCACTTCGACTCATCCCCAGGACCGGGGGCATGACTCCAGCACCAACTACTAATCGAGACAGTACGACGTTGAAAAACGACTTGACATTTGGTTACTGCCCGAAGCCATGACTTCGAAGCTTAACAACCAAACACAAGTCCAATTCAGAGGCTAATGCTTTGCAAGTGTGTCGGGAGAAATCTCGAGTGATGCAACACTTAAACAAATAAACTCAGAGTTGTGCAAAGAAAAAAAGGAAAATCTATTTTATTTATCCTCTAAAAGAAAAATATATGCAAGGAGTCTATGCCAAAAAATCTTACTAGCAGGGGCCGAACCCGCATCTATACACGGCCTACAAGAACGAAAAGAAAGTTCCTAACTATCTACCAAAAAAGGGATGCCAAGATCCATTACTACTCTTGGTGCTTCTTCTTCTTATGCTTCTTCTCCTCCTTTGGAGTCGACCCACCGGAAGTTCCACTATGATGCCGCTTCGAGCCCTTGCCTTTACAAGGCTTGTCCCCAGCCGGAGGAAGTATCGTGGTCTCCTCCTCCGAACTCACCGGAATTGGGATGCTTTCAGAGTGCGTGGTCGGAGGGATGGGAGCACTTTCCATGTGAGAAGATACGGGGGGAACCCCAGTAACAATTATCGTGCCACCCGGAGAGATCATGAGTAAAGGGGCCGGGCCGCGCTGCCATTCCACCTTCTGTGGTGCTACCAATTGTTGCACCCACCATCTCAGCGTTGATTTCCGCCATTATTGCATCTTCGTGAGCTGCTTGAGTATCGGGCGGAATGCTGGCAGTCGGAGCCGAAGAGCTGGCTGCGAACGCACTTCCACTCATAACAAATGGAAAGTCAGAAAGCGGATCGCTGTGAGTGCCTAGAAGCTCGTCCATCATTTGCTCGTTAAAGGTGAAAGCGCTCACATCCACTCCTCCGGCCGTACCAGTAGTGGTGGTCGTTGTAGCCTTTGTTATGATAGCCTCCTGCTCCTGATTTTGTTCTTGGGTTGCAGAGGGCATGGTCGGTGCTGCTTCTATAACTGAATGGAGATAAGAAAAAATATTAGAAATCTCCTTTGATAGTACTCCAGACTTTGAATGAGTTCGAGAAATGTTTGGAATACCTTCCTTAGGTTGGCTCGCGGCAGGGGCCGGAGTTCCTCTTGGCACGTGCTTGCGAGCTGGAGATAGCTGTGGCTGATCCAGATCATATGCCGGCATAGGTAAAGGATCAACCGCAAGAGCGGATTCAGGCTGGGTTCATGCAGGGATCTCAGAGCTTGTATCGTGATGCCCAACGCCAGAGCCCTCTCCAACCTTCGAGTGCTGAGTAGCGAGCTTCTCTTTCTCAAATGCGACAGCTGCATCATGAAGAATTCTCCTCTCTTCCTCGTTTAACACTTGGTTTTCCAGATCAAATTCATCGAGGGATTCAATATGATGCTTTGCCTTCTCATCGGCCAAGAAACAGGGCCAGGCACTATATAAGTGAGTTGGGTAGTCACTGAGCCAGCTCAAATCAAGGTATCAGAACGTTGACATTGTAGGTAACTAAGAGATCTTCAATGTTGCTCTCAAGTCTGGCCTCCGCTCCCCTGACCTCAACCTCAACCCTAGCCTTAGCCTTCTGAGCTTTCAAATTCGCCACATCCCGCTCCTTCCGAGCCTCCACAGTTTGGTCACAGGCCTCCTGAGCGATCTTGTTAGCTTTATCTTTTTCCTTAATGACTTCGTTGTATTTAGCTTTAAGTTCCGCCAGCTCTTGGAATGCTTTATCTTTTTCAGCAGTGACTATGGCATTCCTGTGGTCCATATCATCTACTAACTTTAGATGCTCCTGCATCATCCGCTCCAACTCCCTATTGGCCTCGTCAACCTTTTTCAGGGCCTCCGTTTCGGAATTCCTTAAAGTGTCATTCTCTCCAGTGAGCACTGCGACGATCCGATCCTTTTGGGTGATGGTTTCTTGGAGCTCTTCAATTTTCTTCGCCCGCTCAAACGCCACAGTTGAAACTTTCTCGGTGGCCTTCTTCCACTCCCGGTATTGACCAAAAGCGTGACAGACATGATCATGGGCGATTTTTTCAGCTCCATCTGGAAGCACCATCAAATTTGGAGGAAAATGGAAGCCGTCGAAGCATATGTTCAGAAAATATCTCTTTAGTTGAGCTATCCGAGCGGCTCCCTTACCCGTCGACTCTGTAACCGCCGAAGTAGCTGTAATAGAGGTGTCCGCCTCGGTCATACGGCGATGTTCGCCGGGTCTTGGAATTACCAGAGGCGCCGATTGGCGCGAAGTCACAATGGCCTGTGTCCCCGAACAGGGAGGTGGCAACGGAATCCTGGGTAGAGGGGAGAGTGATCGGGAATGGCGTCTATCTCGCCTCCCTTTTTCTCTTTCTCATTCCCTCTCTTTCCCTGGCTCTATCTCTATCATAGTATTACCTCTCTTGGCTAGAGTGGCGGCGTTCATAGTCAGAGTCACGCCTATGAGATTTCTTGTAAGAACTAGAGGATTCGCATGCTGTGCGGAGGCTACTGAGCATAGACGGTTTCTTCGACATCGGATCTGAAAAATTAGAAGAATGGTAAAGTTAGTTATCTTCGAAGATTGGACAACTCATGAGTAACGAGTGTGTGATGTCATGAAGTGTGTGTATGCATGTGAAAACCCCCAACCAACCGGTTGTAATAGTCGTATTCGGAGGAGTTGGCTCTCCTGTGTCTAAGGCGCTTTGAAGCCCCTCTAATCCGGTATCTTGGTGCAAAGGCAAGTCATCCGAAATGGGAATGTCCACCAGTCTCGCAAAAGAGCTCTCCATCTACGAAGGAGGAATCTCTTGACTAGTAGCAGGCAAAGAGACTACAACGGTTTTGCGCCTTACAGATTTTCGAGCAGTATACTTGCCTCTTCTCTTCCGCTCTAAAGATTGAGGACTTTGCAAAGGCCCAGCTACGGGCTCGTCTCCAGCAGGCATATTCTCATCACCGCCTTGTTCAGTAATTACGATCTCAGGAGATCTCCTTCGAGCTTGCCTCACCGGGGCTGTCCTAAGAAATCCTACGAGTCCAATGCTTTGATCTTTGTCAATTTTCCCAACGGCAACTAGATATTTGTCCGTAAGGACTTCATCGATCTCTCTATACTCTGGGGCACCTCTTGAAGAACCCTTACTATCTCCTTAAACTGAGCACCTTCAGGTCGCGGAATTGAAGTTGTAAAAGAAAGAAAGTGTTAGAATCGACATCGACTACTATTATCCAGTTAATTAGCATAGAGGCTAGTGCACGTACGTCTTGCTAACCACCATCTGGCGAACCCCGGTGGACATCGAACGAAGAACCATTCGGTCTTGAAATAACTCAACTTGCTCCATGCCCCGATCACGATATGACAGTTCCTAACTGCCTCTAAGAAAGTGAAGGAAGGGTTGGCCCTGCGGCTCTTTACATTGAATAAGAATTTAATCTCTTCTACCGTCGGAGGACGGAGGAGATGCTCCATGAAGATTACAAAAAGACTGTTCGGCAGGGCATACCCATTCGGATGCAATTGGGATGGAGCAATCCTCAAGAAAAATAGAACTTCTCAGATGAATTGGTTAAAAGGAAGAAGTGTCCCGGCTACACACATAAACCTGTTGCAGGCTGTGTACCCTTCCGGGGGGGTATGAGCTCTATCTTCTGGCCCAGGCAGTAAGACGTCATCCATCGACAACCTATGCCTTAGGAAAATCCTGGCTAACATGTCTTCAGAAATATTAGAGCAGACAGAGTCTTGTGGATGTGCGATAAAAACTGCTCCCGGTAGTTCATCCGGAGCAGGGCTAATAGCGTCAGCTGCAATAACCAGCATTTCAATTTGCCGGAAGGGGTGGACTTTGGACATCCTATGGTTGCGAATTTACGGTTTCCATAGCTATTGAACTCAGTAAATATCATCGTTAGACGACAATAAACTAGTGTTTCTCCCAGTGTGAAGTGCGTGAATGTGTTGTGCAGTGCAGTGCTACATTATACTTAAGAAATTCTACAGGATTTGCGAGATGTTCAAACGAAAAATATTCGAAATTAAACCGGAGTGACCGTCATCGCTGACCATCACAATCGTGCCATCTAGACTTCGGATACTGATCCAAGTTAAAGTTTGTCAAAATTTTCAAGTTACAGTTCCGTCGACGAGCTTCGAAGTACAGTCAAATATGCAGTGAAACGGCTAAGTCCAATTATGTAAGGCAGAAGATCGTCGGAGTCAAATGTTCAAGTGTGCAAAAATTTCGTATCCATCAAAGTTTGGACTTAGACCGGTCACTAGAGCCAGTTCGTATCGATCCAATTCCTTCATCTCGTATCGATCGCGGGCCGCGCCTTCGTATCGATCGGCAGAACCGATACTTTGTATCGATCGCATGATTAGGTTTTCGTATCGATCGCTGTGGATCGATACGAACTCCAACCATCTCTAATCGATATGAAGCCACTCCCTCCCTCGATAAGAAACTCTATCAGTATCCATCGATACAAACTTTGATTGTTTTTAGAATGATACGAATCACACTTCCTCAATCGATACAAATGATCCCCCCATATCCATCTATCCTCCTTCTTCTCCAAACGGCTTTAACTCCATTCCAACCTTCCTCAACTAGGCTTCGATCCGTTCCAAGCAACAAACTCACCAGAATCGGCCACAAACGTGAATGGATTGGCAGTCCAACTCGAGTCTCATTGTTTTTTATGTGAATTTATTGATTAATTACCTAAATTGAAGTGTAGATTCGAGGGATTAAGGAGTTGTGTTAATTTGGGAACGAAGGCAGCTTCGTTTTCTCAGCTTTTCAATCGATACGAAAGCACTATGAAGGAATGAAGACGAGCAAAAAAAAAATTAAGTCCTGAAAGTATATTTATGGGTACGAAACCAATGGGAAACGATTCGTCTCCCAGTTATGTCAACCGGTTAAAAGCAGTCGCCCAAGTCATCGTTACGAAGCATTGTTCATATCCATCCACCTGCATCGGCCAAGAGTATAACTGTTCGTAACCATCGACTCGAATCGATCTAAAGCAACAGTCGTTCGTATCCATAGATAACCCATCGACACGAAAGATACTCAGAGGATCGTTTGAACTGTTCGTACCGATCATCGGTCCATCGATACGAAGTGACAACTTCGTCTCCATCATTTTGGAGGCCACATGAATTCATATCCATCGATACGAAAAAATTTCAAAGAACAAACCATTTCGTATCGATAGCCATCGATATGAAATGCCTATCCCAACTTCTCAAAATCGTTCCAAGAGAGGATCGATACAAAGAGATACTCTGAAACGACCATCAAGCGTTGTTATAACCCGAATTTCACATCGACCTAGGAGAGGATCGATACGAAACTCGATTCGAAAAAGAAAAGAAAAGGAGAGACACTTGACAACGACTCGTGAATGTGCAAACATGAACATGAGTCAGGTTAACATACGTGCATGTATGACGAACTAATATTCAATTATCAAAATTCTCAGGAATTGAATGCTCACCTGATGACAATTACAACAGCGAACAACAAATTGCTAGCACTCGACGCTCAATTACAACAATGCACTGTGTAATCATTGGCAGTCAACAATTCCGCATTTATATTACCGAAAATCAATCAAAGGTTACATCTTTTGACGAAAAGACAACAACTATTCAACGAATCAGATAGAACTTTTCAGACTGAAGATTGCAGTTTTTCAAAGCAGTCATGTTCACACAAGACGTACTTTGGGGGGAAAATGTTATCCCGCCTTTTGGGAAGGCCATGACACCAAGAAATTGACTGAAAATCGAAGACAGTCCGTCCTGAAGATTGGTTATACATGGGTTTACTATGGATACTGGCAAAATTTTCCTGAGTCCGGATTGAGCTACAATTGATATGATAGGACAAGCAAAGCTATAAAAGTTAAAATTACAAATTTCAAGTCAATCGGAGTTCGTATGTTCAAGATATTGATCAATCAAGATGCACGGATGAAACCTCATTTCGTTGCCATCATGGTTCAACCTCCTTTGTATCCATCAAATTCAGGCTAATTCGTATCCATGGAAAATTGTCACTTCGTCTCGATCTCATTTTTACACGCTTTGTATCGATCCAACCATTCACATATTTCATATCGATCGGCCATTGATCGATACGAAGAACATATATTGGATCGATACGAATGTCATCCCTTTCGATCGATACAAAGCGGCCGATGAATGATCGATACGAAATAAGACAAGTTACATCTATACGAAGTCAACATTAACAATCGATACGAAAGAGGTTGAATTACATCGATACAAAGCAGCCTCTATATCATCGATACGAAGAGAATTGCTCCAGGTCGATACAAACAAAGCACATAAGAGTGGAAGACTCGGTCACTCGGCATGAAAAGTGGATCGATGCTGAAATATAGCACCACGTCACCTGATCGACACGAACAAGCATGGATCCGAAACAGTCGATACGAATGGGATCGATACGAACTCGGCAGCCTTTTGCAAATCCAAACTTGGATCGATCATAACTCAAAATCTACAAGTCCAAATGCTACCAAATTTTCACAAGAGCTTGCATACCACCTCTACTTTGTCTCTGATCGATCTCAGCCCAATTGGAGGTCGTTTTGATCGATACGAAATGTATGGGGATCGATCGGGGATCGATTCCAAATCACCCCGGATCAATCACGTGGGCCCACCCACATGTGGGAAGGTGTATTCCGAGATCTAAGTCAGATTTTTCCAGCCTATGCCTATAAATAACAGCCCAATGCATCTAGAAAATGGACTTTTTGGCTTTTCTACATCGATACCCTACCGAAATTGCTGCTGTACTTCGATTGTACTGTTGTAACCCACTTGTAACCAGCGAGTTATAATCAATAAACGTCAATCATTTCATAGTGGACGTAGGCCATACGCCGAACCACTCTAAATTTGTGTGTTTCTGCACGTTTTCTTATTTGATGATTGGTGTGTTTGTTAGATCTACCTCATTTTACATTTACTTTCTTCATTTTATCTCTTCAAACTCATCCGAAAAGTGTTGTGCCCAATTTTGGTACAAACATATATATTGTTCTATTGGGATAATATGTTTCAAATAATTATATATATATATATATTTATATATACGAGTATAAAATCCTAAGGAAAAGAATTTAACCATTTACACTTATGGATAAGTTTGTAACCATGGGTGTTAAATCTTATAAAACAAATACTTGACCTTAAGTGTTTCTATTCAAGATGTATTGAGAATAAGATACAGATATATCCCTTGAGACTGGTTTTATGTAATGTTCCCCATATGATGGACGGTTAATTACTCATTACAGTTGGGGGCACCAAGGGTTATGTATGTGTGGTTGTTTGGAACAATTAAAAAATCTATCACCCAGATTGTTTGCAAAAAATGGGTAGAAACACCCAAGGAGATAATGTAGAACTATACTTATTAGGCGTTTTCCATAGTAATGGATTTATAATGTTTCTTCCTGAGTAATTTCAAGGTAAATATATTAAAGTAAAAAAATGTAGAAAAGTAAGAACACGCAATATTTTTGCGATTTAGCCAATAATTACCTTTATCCACTATGATTGATTATTCATTTCCTTATAAACCTGAGTACACTATAGAAATACAAAATACAGTGGTCTACTAATCTAAGAGAAGGAAAATACAGCTCAAAAAAATATGTTCAACTAATTCTATTCACTATAATTAAGCCTCAATCTAGTTTTGCATTATTGTTCATCCATGGGGTATTTATAGGTATGAAACTATAGTGAAATTTGGTCGGTATCTTCTATAGAATAGGCATTTTCCATGTATGAACAGATCTGATTTGTAAAAGTCGCTCAGGAAGTAAAACAATAGACCATTTTCCTTTTTTATGTTGGAACCCGGACTATTTCACAGTGGGTAAAATAGGTAAATTTAAAAAAAAATCCCAAATTGGATCTTAGTATGCCTATGACGTCTAACATCCAACACTAGATCCAGTCTAGTTGTTTTAATAAAATTATATTTTATTAGAATGTTTTATTTGTTTAATTGATCTAATTAATTAAATATATTTAATGTGAATATTCGGTCATGAGAAGAATAGGATGGAGTGGTTAGCCACGTATGAAAGAAGAAGAGTGAATCAAATTTAATTAAATGAATAAGGAACGTTTGTTTTATTTAGAGAAATAAACCTTTTGATTTCTCTGTTTTAAAACTTTACCTTTAATTTCAGATCGAATAATTAGACCACGTCCTTTCAAGTATGGCTAATCATTTAAAGTCTCCTATATGGACTAAAAATCTAATATGTATTCATGCATATATTGATGACATATTGGGTATGACATGATGATATGGCATATACATAGTTACATGTGCAAATATTGGGACTTATTTCTACCATGTATGTATTCGTTGTTTATATGTACATTAATTGCCTCTATTTAATTATTTAGTGTAACACACATATACACATATGGATACAAAATACCTCTAAAATACATATCATAATAACATATAGCTTAATTTTACAAAACCCAATACATGTTGACAAAGTTGAATTTTTAAATCAAATTTTTTTAACAGAAATATCTAAGTTTGGCTTCGAAGAATATAGTTAAATTCAAACCTAGAACAAATTAACTAATATAAAATATATCTAATTAACTATGTATAAATATTATGATATGTGTGTGTGTGTATAATAATAAAGCCAAAATAATTCAATCAATTAAAAATATGCATAAAAATTATATTAAACATTTCTAATATATTTACAAACATATACATATAAAACAACACACATACATGTGTGTGTGCTTTAAATATATATAAATATTTCGGATTTTTTTTAATTTTAAAATAAGTAAAAGGAATTTTGAAATTAAAATACATATAATAAGTTAAATAAGATTTCAATGAATTTTGTGTTTGAAAATTGATTAAAGTTCAGACTAAATAATTAAGTTATTAGAAATTATATACTATGTTTAGAAAACTATTACATGTGTATTAAAACATATTCCTAGCCGAAGCCATAATTTTTTACATACATATATTATAGTTTTAATCTATTAAATCGAATCGAATCAGAAAAAAATCTCAAAAGATCTTTACCAAGAAGATAACTTTAATGCACATACAACAATTAGAGTAAACTAACATATCATCAGCCTAGATAGTTATAACAGCCTGTTCTTATAATTGCTGATAAATACAAAACAAGTAATGCAGTAGAAAATAAATATGGTAGGAAATCATCCCACTCCTCTCCAAGAGCTCCAATAAACGATGGCTAAATCTGGAAACATAGCAGGGCTAACCCGTGCATTATAAGAAAATAACACCCAGTTCAGTTTGAAAAACTAGTGTGAGAAACTCAAATCATATGGATTATTATATTTATAAAAGATTCAAAGTATAAATGTACTCATTGTTAACCCGCCTTTTGGCAAGGCCGTAGACATGCGGATTTAGCTAAATCGGTTGCTCGGTTGTCGAGACTGGAATACGATGGGTTTTAGTCAATTGGATGGATAGACAATCAATCATGGATGGTAATCATGATTATGAAGCCGGGATTCAACATATTCGATGGACAAAAGTCACGGGATACTTGAAATACGAGTTTTGACAAAAGTTGAGTTGTCACGGGTTGCCTGGAGTTTGCTTCGAGTTGTATTAGGACTTGCTTCGGGTTTTCTTGATGGTTTCTCCGAGTCATCCAGGGTAATGCTCTAGGTCGGTAAGAATCTGGGTCGGTAGGAAGCTGGGTCGGCATGTTGGAGTCTCGAGTGGGTCGGCAAGTTGGAGTCTCGAGTGGGTCAGCATGTTGGAGTCTGGAGTGGGTAGGCATGTTTGGAGTCTGGAGTGGGTCGGCATGTTGGAGGCTCGAGTGGGTCGGCAAGTTGGAGTCTGGAGTGGGTCGGCAAGTTGGAGTATGGAGTGGGTCGGCATGTTGGAGTCTGGAGTGGGTCGGCATGTTGGAGTCTGGAGTGGGTCGACATGTTGGAGTCTCGAGTGGGTCGGCATGTTGGAGTCTCAAGTGGGTCGGCATGTTGGAGTCTCGAGTGGGTCGGTAAGTTGGGGTCTCGAGAGGGTCGGCAAGTTGGAGTCTCGAGTGGGTCGGCAAGTTGGAGTCTCGAGTGGGTCGGCAAGTTGGAGTCTCGAGTGGGTCGGCATGTTGGAGTCTGGAGTGAGTCGGCAAGTTGGAGTCTCGAGTGGGTCGGCAAGTTGGAGTCTCGAGTGGGTCGGCATGTTGGAGTCTCGAGTGGGTCGGCATGTTGGAGTCTGGAGTGTGTTGGCATGTTGGAGTCTGGAGTGGATCGGCATTTTACATACTCCAGGAAAGCATTGGTC
Source organism: Allium fistulosum (assembly GCA_030737815.1). NCBI lineage: Eukaryota > Viridiplantae > Streptophyta > Magnoliopsida > Asparagales > Amaryllidaceae > Allium > Allium fistulosum. Next base: position 820,288,584 of record CM060908.1, on the reverse strand, counting down.
GGCTATATGGACTCGACTATGGTCCTAATGGGCCCGGATCACTCAGGAAGCCCAGTAACTCGGATTTTGCCTATAAATACAGCAGGTGGGGCTTCAGAAAAGGGATCTTCATTATGTTTCCCTTCTTCTTCCACATTAAGGCTACTTTTCCATAATTGTCTTGAAAACTCCGGATTGTAACTGTAATTGATTCTCATATCAATAAAAAGGAAAAATTTAGAGTGGACGTAGGCCGGAGTCAGCCGAACCACTATAAATCCATTGTTTTTCAGCTTTCTTTTCAATTTTTACTGCTCTTCATATTTATACTCTCTACATACACTCTATCGGTTATATGTGACTGTTAGTTGGTGCTTTCATTTACGTTTAGGTGTTAGTGACCAATTTTGGTGCTAAACCACGCCGCAAATAAACTCGAATAGGTTTTTACCATGCAATAATCAAATCATTTCTATTAGAAAATCCAATGATACTATAGTAATGACTTGGGTGTGAAATATGGATAATCAAGTAGTTGTGATGCATGTGAGTGTATATCACAACAATAATATGAATACAATCAAAACTGATAAGACACATTCACTAATTGTGTAGGATTCCATAGCCCTTGGTGCTTTGAGAACGGTCCTCCTGCACAAGGATCAGAGATATCCTTCTGAAGCATCGTACATCTCTAATGAATGTACTGTAGAATATGCTAGCGTATGATTTTTGTTTGATGATAATAAACATATATATATATTTGTTTAAATGTATTTTTTATTGTACTATTTTATTTTTCCACATAATTAAATAAATATTTGTTGAATAAAATAAATAACTCGGAATTCTTATTTAAACAAATATTTTAATTAAACAAATATTTTATTACAAATTCAAATAGTACAAATTTGAGCTCTCACTACATTTATGCATTTTCAATTACAGTACAACTTCGATTACAACACATTTTCACTTTATAGTTTTTTATACATAATTCATCTCAGTACATACTCACTCACACTTGTATTTTATCTTCAACTCTGTTTCAGTCTGTATCCAGCATCTGAACTATTTGCAAAATAAACATTGACGCAGTAAAATTGAAAAAGAAATTATTCTGCAATGCACAACAAAGTGTGTGTTTTGAAAATATTATTTGCCTCGGTTATTTGGGTTGTTCTTCATCATTTTTGTCAATTCATCTTACACGAAAAACTTGTGACATGCACGGTGTATCACTGTACATGTCACAAGGTCGTGCAGATCGATATACACTTGCTTGTTAAAATTGCAGAGACAGGTGAGAACAAGGTCAAACCCAAGCCTAGGCTGGATTCAACTCAGATGCAATACAAAAACAAAACATCACAGAATGATCAAGTATAAGGATGCAAACCATGGAACAAAAAGCAAGTGAACAGTACAGACTCGAGTGAACATGTTCAATGAAATGGTCAGGAGCAACAAAGGCAACAAGCTTCAGGAACTCAAACAACAAGCCAGTGGAACAACACCCCACATATCAGATTCAAAAACATGACAAAGTGGTGAACCAGACCAGACCAGATCAGAGCATGTGGAACCAAAACAAGGCAACTCAACATGAAGTACACATACCAAAATAATTAGACTCAAATTGAATCAAACTTCGAGTAGTGAACACCAGACTCCAACCAATACAACAGTTCAGAGAATACAAATGCAACTGGACATGAAGCAACTGGAGTCAGACTATAACAAGACCACAATAACACACACACCAGACCTCATATGGCACAAGTACACGTAGTCCAGGTGTTATCCCGCCTTTTGGAAAGGCCGTGACACCAAGGAATTGACTAGTAACCAATGACGGTCCGTCCTAGAGACTGGTTATATACACAAGCTCACTATGGATATCGACGAATTTTGTCCGAGTCCAGATCGAGCTATAATTGATATGACACAACAAGCGAAGTTATGAGAGCCAACGTTCCAAATTTCAAGTCAATCCGAGTTTGTATGCTCAAGTTACGATCGATGCAGAATTGGATAAAAACAGCCTCGCGTTCGAATCCATTGAATAGCTTCTGTTCGACTCGTTCCACTTCGCATCCATCAGAGAGCCTCTGTTTGACTCGATCTGCTTCACATCCATCAGAGAGCATCTATTCGACTCGATCCGCTTCGCATCCAAAAGAGAGCCTCTTTCCGTCGATCTACTTCACATCCATCAGAGAGCCACAGTTCGACTCAATCATCCAATGTCCACTTTGTATCCACGTAACAGAGCATAACCATCGATGCGAACTGTGCACCTTTCATCAATGCGAACAGAGTCACCATCATCAATACGAACGAGCCACCTCCATCGATTCGAACAAGGCATGCTACAGATCGATGCGAAGGAACAAGCAACTGATCGATTCGAACTGGGCAACGGACTTCGATACGAACAAGGCAAGGTCCAAGAATGACTCAGCCAACTCGGCATCAAAGGCGGAGTAATCCAGAGATTCAAGCGCCACGTCATCGAGTCGAATAGGATCGAGTCGAAATGAGGGAGTCGAACGAAACAGCCAACCGAAGATCCTAATTCGTATCGATCATATCTCCTAATCTACAAGTCCAAATGCTATGAAATTTTCACAGAAGCGTACGTGCATGTTAAGGAATGTCCACGCCAAATTTCGACTCCATCGGACGCAATCTTGATCGATACGAAATCCGTTCGTATCGATCACGGATCGGACCGAAACTTCGCGGGCTTGGGCGCGCAGGCCTGGTCACGTGCCAGAAGGAGCCTCCTGAAATCTAAGCGAAATATCAGCCTCCTACACCTATAAATAGAGCCCCAGGGCATACAGAAAAGGGGCTTCTTCTTCTTTGAATTCTCCAATGCCCAGACTCTGCTGAATCCAGATCTAAACTCCATAGCTGCTGCCAATAACGAATTTGACTGCTGTAAATCATAATTATCTGCTGTAATTCACTGAATTGACTTGTAATCATCAAAGAAACATCAATAAAGCAATCAACTTCATAGTGGACGTAGGCAACATGCCGAACCACTCTAAATTTTTGTGTTTCTGTGCGTTCTTATTACTTTCATTATCTGTTCTTTGGAGTTTTTGTTAGATAATCCTCGTTTTCCATTTAATTTCTTCATTTTATCTCTTCAAAAATTTCCGAAGAGTGTTGTGCCCAATTTTGGTACAAACACTTTGGTGCTTTCACTAAGAAAAAACCTAATTTTTCTCCTGCTCTTTGGATCTCCTATCGATACCGGATTGCATAAATCCAAGAAGAAGATCCAGATCTAGAACTTTGAAGCCCAACCATTCTATTCAGATTTGCATCAGATCTAGGAAAGGACTTTCATCAATTCACCATGGTAAGTACGCGAACTACCTCTACAGCTGCTGATCAGGGAGGACGGGACATGCAGAATCCCGCGCAATTGCATCCATCAAACCAAGATGCCGCCGGACCTTCAGATCCAACATGCCCGGTTACCAGAAAAGAGTTTCAGATGCTGCTCCAAGAATTGACCCAGAGTCGACAACAGCTAATTGAACAACTGCGCGCCAACACAGAGTTGACCAACCAGCTGAATCGCCAAAGGCGCAGAAGATCTAGAGGAGACCAAGGTTCTTATTCTTCCACAGAGCGTTCAGCCTCATCTGATGGTCATCATAGATCCACGCGCCCACGGCTGGATGTAAGCTACACCCAGGCCACAGGACACCAACCTGCCTCAAACCTAGGACAACCCAGAACTGGACCATCCCCTAGTCATCATACCGGAACTTCATCCCGAGGAGGTGCTGCCCCTTACCATGTCACAGGCAACATTGCTACTACCACCACTACTGAACAAGGGGTTGATGCTAGAAACCAAGCTGATCCTCAACGTGACCAACGAGAGCAGACTCCAGAGCCTTATGTCCCAGAAAATGTTGAACCAAGGAGGCGAGGCATGGACCATCGATCGCGTCCGGTCCAGACTCACGCTGTGGAACCCAACCACACCTTGGCCCAGCATGCTCCTAGTATCCGGATGCCGGATTTACCAACGATGATTCGTCAAATGATCCGTGAAAGTCAGGGTCTCAGTAATGACGACTAGGGAATCTCCCGGAGTCATACCCCTTTCACCGATGACATATTATATGCTGAACCACCTTGGCGCTTCAGGATGCCAGCTTTGCCAGTCTATGAAGGGAGTTCTGATCCTAATCAACACATCCTGAAGTACGAATGGCTGATGAATGCTGCGAGAGCTGATGATGCAGTAAAATGCCGTAGTTTCCCCATTTCCCTAGGGGGCATTGCAACTATGTGGTTTACTCGTTTGCCACCACGATCCATTTCTAATTTTGACCAGATGGCCACAAAGTTTGTTGAACAATTCTGTATGCATGTAGCGAGGCCTAAAGATGTTAACACTCTGTCTAGTGTTACACAAGCTCCCGGAGAAACACTTAGACATTACTTGGAGTGATTCCATGCTGCGTGTGCAGAAATAAGCAATCCCAATGATAACTCTATCCTGATGGCATTGACTAAAGGGATTGACCCTGATTCCGAGTTCGGAAATTGGTTAGCTGGGAAACCACCTGCGTCATTGGACCGTTTCTATTCTAAGGCAGCCCAATTCTTGAGAAGGGAAGATGCGAAACAGTCTAGGAAGTAGGATGACGCAGGGCCCAACATTGATGGAATCCAGAGTAACATCGCCGTTAAACAATCCGGAGATAGTTCTGGAAAAGTTCAGTTGAACGTACAAAATAAACAGAATCAGCAGAGGGACAATGGAAATTAGGGAAAGAAGCGAGATTAGAGCCGTGGTCCATGACGTAGAGCTCCCATGTTTGACAATTATACTCCATTGAATACGTCGCTGGAAAATGTGTATTTGCAGACATGCAATACCATGCAATACAAGAAACCTGCTCCGAAGCCACCAACGGAAAGACAAATCCAAACATGAAAATTTTGTAGATTCCATGAGAGTTATGGCCACAACACCAATGAGTGTCGTCGCTTACAAGACCTCATTAAAAAACTGATACGTGAACGGAAGTTGGATTAGTATGTGCGGGCGCCGCAGTCTGGTGGTGCGGGCCCATCAAATCAGAATCCTGCACCGAATCAGGAATGACTGGAGGAACCCGCTCGTACAGGCGGGAGGTTGGTTATCAATACAATAAGTGGTGGTCCTCACCCAGCAGATCGAAGCTGGAAGGAAATGGAGTCGTATGCCAGCTCTATCAGGCATGCGGACTTCGAGTGTTGTAGTAGTTTTGATGAAGGGGCTCCGGCCAAGCAACAGAAGACGATGACAGATGACATCGTGTTCAGGAACAGAGACGCTGACAAAGTCGAAGCCCCCACTATCGACCCGCTGGTCATCTCAGCTCAAGTAGGTCCTGCTTGGATGAAGAGGATCTTAGTTGACAGTGGAAGCTCTGTGAATATCATGTTTAAACGTGCTTATGATCAAATGAGGATGGAAGCAAAGGACTTGAAACCCTGTCAATCTCGAATCCATGGTTTCAACAGAAGTGCTACAATACCCACCGGAATAGTGGAACTACCAGTGGAGTTGGGAGTTGGAGAACGCCGGAGAGTACGAATGTTATAGTTCGTTGTGTTGGACATAGACTCCCCTTATAATGCTTTCTTGGGCCGACCGACCCTCGCTGTATTCAGGGCATCCATTGCCCCGTGGTGTTTGATTTTAAAATTTACCACTGATCGTGGAGTGGGAATCATTCAAGGAGATCAAGCTGCTGCCAGAGCCTGTTATGTTGCTGAGCTGCGGGAGGCGCAGCGAAAGGAGAAAGGAAAGGGTGTAGAGGAATCTCTCTGCATCCATTTTGCCGATAATTGACAATTAACGCCCGGGCCTAGGCCCGGGCACCCCAGCCAATTCCTCAAGGATCTTGACCCAAGAGAAACTGAAGACGAAGGAGAATCTAAAGAAAGTCAAGCATCCCCGGCCGAACTGACAATCGATGTCCCAATTGACAATGATGATGATTCGAAGATGATAAAGATTGGGTCTCAGCTAAGCCAGCAAACTCAAGAGGAATTGGTTGAATTTCTACGGGCAAATCTTGACGTATTCGCCTGGGCGCATTCTGACATGTGCGGGATCTCGCCGAGCATCGCGAGCCACACTCTGAATATTGACCCGCGGCATGTCCCGGTCAAACAGAAAAGGCGTGGTATGGATCCAGAGAGATCTGCCGCCCTTGAAGAAGAAGTAGAAAAGCTTAAAGCGAACGGGTTCATTCGAGATGCGCTATATCCTGAATGGGTGTCGAACCTCGTGCTCGTCCGAAAGCCGAACGGAAAGTGGAGAACATGTGTCGACTATTCCGATCTGAATAAAACTTGTCCCAAAGACAGTTTCCCGCTGCCCAGAATTGATCAGCTAGTAGATTCGACAGTTGGGCATGAACTCTTATCCTTCATGGATGCATATTCTGGCTACAATTAGATACCGATGCATTTACCCGATCAAGAACATACCAGCTTCATAACCAATCAGGGACTTTATTGTTACAAAGTTATGTCATTCGGACTCAAGAATGCCGGGGCTACTTATCAACGATTGGTCAATTGGATGTTTGCCAATCAAATCGGGAAAACAATGGAAGTATATGTAGACGACATGCTTGTGAAATCATGACTCTCCACTGACCATGTTAAAGACCTAGAAACTATGTTCAACATACTTCAAGAATACAAAATGAAGCTAAATCCACTGAAATGTCACTTTGGAGTTGCATCCGGAAAATTCCTTGGGTTCATCGTCAACGCTCGAGGGATCGAAGCTAATCCTGAAAAAATCTAGGCTATCAGAAATCTTGAAACTCCGACAACCATAAAGCAAGTCCAGAGTCTCAATGGAAAAGTAGCAGCATTGAGCAAGTTCATTTCAAAGTCCACTGACAAATGCATTCCCTTCTTCGATCTGATCTGAAAAGGGAAACGAAACTTCGAATGGACCACGGAGTGTGAGGGCGCTTTCCAAGCACTATTCCAACATCTATCCACACCGCCTATCCTGTCAAAGCCTATTGATCATGAGAAGTTGTATGTATATTTGGCGATATCAGAAAACGCTATCAGCGCTGCCTTAATTCGAGAAGAAGACAAGATACGGAAGCCGGTATACTACGTCAGCCTGCGATTGACTGGGCTGAAAGGAATTATCCGAAATTAGAGAAGTTGGCTTATTGCCTCGTTATTGCATCAAGAAAACTCCGACCATATTTCCAGGCACATCCGATTATTGTTTACACCGACCAGCCGTTACGACAGGTCCTTTCGCGGCCTGAGACGTCTAGTAGGTTACTCAAGTGGAACATCGAACTGAGCCAGTTCAATTTTACTTACACTCCAAGATGAGCCATTCAGGGGCAAGTCCTAGCCGATTTCATAGCTGAATTTACCGTTCCAGAGGACTTTCCCGAAACCAGTGAATCCCCCGAATACGTCTGGAAGCTTTATACCAACGGTGCATCAAACGACCGGTGTTCGGGTGCTAGTGTTGTACTTGAAACTCCCGAAGGCCGATCCATATGTTATGCTGTGAAGTTCGATTTTCATGCGACTAACAATGAAGCTGAATATGAAGCCCTTTTAGTTGGCTCGAAACTTGCTAGAGATTTGAGAATTATCGTAGTGGAAATTTATTGTGATTCACAATTAGTTGTGTGTCAAGTACGGGGAGAGTATCAAGCAAGAGATCGAAGGCTGGCTGCTTACTTAGCTCGAGTTCAGGAAGTACTGAATCAGTTTGATTATTATGCCATCTATTGTATACCTCAGGAACGCAACCAAAAGGCCGATTCATTGGCAAAGCTAGCCAGCACAGGTGAAGCTCAACAAATGGGACTCATTCCCGTAGAGACATTATCTTCTCCAAGCATTGACCGGGCAGAAATAGATTGGGTATGCGAAACCGTCACCAAAAAAGATTCATGGATGACTCCACTCAGAAATTACATTGAGCACGGAACCCTGCCGGAGCGCAGGAGTGAAAAGAGACAAGTCCTTCGGAAGGCCTCACAATTTACCATCCAGAATGGAATCATGTACAGAAGAGGGTACTCAGTCCCTCTACTTCGGTGTATCGCTCACGATGAAATTAAACGAGTATTGCACGATGTGCACGAGGGAGAATGTGGCGATCACACCGGGGGACAAGCACTTGCCAAGAAAATACTTCGATACGGATATTACTGGCCGACCGTGAATCGCGATGCGTCAGATTATGCAAAGAAATGTGATAGGTGCCAGAAATATGCCCGAATTCCTAGAGCTCCTCCTACCGAGATAACGCAAATGGTCAGCCCATGGCCGTTTGCAATGTGGGGCATCGACATCATTGGTGCTCTACCTCTGGCAAAAGGTGGTGCGAAATACGCCATTGTCGCAGTTGATTACTTTACAAAGTGGGCTGAAGCCGAAGCTCTTACTACCATAACAACAAAGAAAGTAATCAACTTTTAGTTCGCAACATCATCTGTCGATTTGGTCTCCCACACACCATTATTACGGACAACGGAATCCAATTCGACAGTGCTGAATTTAATGATTTCTGCAAATGATTTCACATCCAAAAGAAATTCTCTGCAGTTGCACACCCTCAGGCAAACAGACAGGTCGAAGCAGTTAATAAAGTTATAAAATCCATTCTGAAAAAACGATTGGAAAAGGTCGAAAGCAAGTGGGTCGATGAACTTCCTATGGTTTTATGGGCTTACCGAACAACCCACAAGACCGCGACCGGTCACACTCTATTCTCTCTCTCTTATGGTTCAGAAGCCGTTATTCCGGTTGAGCTAGAAGTACCTTCTCATCGTGCGACATACTATGATCCAAAGACAAATGCTATACTACTTGCTGAATCTCTCGATCTACTAGATGAGAAGCGTGAAGAGGCTGATTTGAGGGCAGCCACGCATCGAAGTCGAGTCGCCCGATTGTACAACGCTAAGGTCCGCCCGCGAACCTTTGAACTAGGCAATCTCGTCCTGAAAAGAATTTATCCGGTTCCTTCACATATGAAGCCGACATAGGAAGGACCGTATGTTATTGAACGAAGGCTCGGAGATGGCACATTCAAACTATCGACCGTCGATGGTCTTACTCTGCCAAGAGCCTGGAACAGCGAGAGTCTTCGTCGCTACTACACATGACAGGCTATGTTTATTCATTTAGTTTATTTTCCATTTTGCAATTTGTTTCTGCATTTTGAAATTAGAATTTGTAATAAGGCAACTGACTTTGCCATATTTTCTTATTTCAACAATAAAATGCAATCTCTTTGAGCCAGAGCTGTGATTTACTTGAAAATGCTTCACATGATCATCACTATGCACGTAGAGCTAAGTTTCACCATACGGTGAAATTTATTCAAATAGCGAGTGACTGTGATGCAACCGATCACTCGTTAAGTGAAACCCGAGCTCGGGGACAAGCCATCACAACAAAGTCAAAAACGGATTGATACACGACAATCCCTCACCTAACTCCCGGTTCCCAGAGTGCGAACTGGAGTGTTAAAAATACGTCTACGAAGAGGGTGGATCCGTCCGCCTAATGACTTCGTCCGTATCTGAACCAAGTTTGAGGAGGATGGACCCGTCCATATAACGACCTCACTTGTTAACTCAGGGTGGATGTGATCCGACCATCCATGATCCTGATACAACTCTGGATTCCCAGAGTGCGAAATGGAGTATAAACATCAACTCCAAATTCCCAGAGTGCGAAACGGAGTATAAACAACAACTCCAGATTCCCAGAGTGCGAAACGGAGTATAAACATCAACTCCAAACTCCCAGAGTGCGAGTCGGAGTATAAACATCAACTCCGGATTCCCAAAGTGCGAAACGGAGTATAAACATCAACTCCGAATTCCCAGAGTGCGAAACGTAGTATAAACAACAACTCCGGATTCCCAGAGTGCGAAGCGGAGTATAAACATCAACTCCGGATTCCCAAAGTGCGAAACGGAGTATAAACATCAACTTTAAGTTCCCAGAGCGTGAATTGAAGTATAAATATCAACTCTGAACTCCCAGAGTGCGAGTCGGAGTGCGAAGGTCGATTCCGAGTCCCCAGAGCGCGGACGTATGATTTAAACTTAAGCCGGCGTGACCAACCGCCAGTAAACAAATCAGAATCCCCGGAGTGTGGATATGATCACCAATAGTCAAACAAGCATGGATGAACCACTCAATCTCCACTTGTCCCAAACATCCATTCAGTGGCACTAGACTAAACATGTTATAAGTGAGAGGCAATCGCTGACTGATGATCTACAAATCATCCCCGAGACTGGGGGGCAAGACTTAAGCATCGACCATTGACTGAAGCAGTGCGACGTCAAAATTCAACTCGCTTCCCAGTTGCGAACCATGTCCGCAGTTTCCAGACTTGGTGCAAAACGACAAACTTGACTCGGAAGCTGAAATTTTACAAGTGCATTTCAAACATTGAAACACTTAAACAAGTACACAAGAAGCTAAAAAGAAAAAGTTTCATTTCTACTATTTATGAAAGAAATTCGTGTACAAGTTTGTTTCAAAAAATTCTTACTAGCAAGGGCCAAATCCGCATCTATACACGGCCAACAAAATACAAGTCAAAATAAACCAGGGAAGCATGCTTAATCTTTCTTCTTCCTCGGCTTCCTTCTCGGTGTAGACCCGCTGGAGCCGCCACTATTTTTCCTCTTTGAGCCTTTGCCTTTCGGCGGTCGGTCTCCAGGCGGTGGCATGATCTCAACATCCTCCTCCGAGCTCGTATGAATAGGAATGCTACTTACGGGCAGAGTCGGAGGAACAGGATCCAGCGTAGAAGGTGGAATGGGCGCGCTGGTGATGAAAACGGTACCACCAGGAGATACCATTTTGAGCAGAGCCGGACCAGGCGCCGCCATCCCACCTCCAAACTACCACCATGAGCCGCTGCTGCCATTTCAACGTCGATTTGTGCGAACATTTCCTCTTCAGTGACCGCTCGAGCCTCGCTAGGAGCATCAGTGGTTGGGATTGTAGAACTAGTAGCAGGAGCGCCTCCACCCATGACGAATGACAAGTCAGCTAAAGGATTGCCAAGATGGCGAAAGAGTTCTTCCATCAACCGCTCATCAAATACAAGTGTGCTTCCCTATGCATCGTCAAGTGGGGCAGTAGTAGTTACGGTGATCGCTTCGGTCACGACAGCCTCCTGCGTCTGATATGATTCTTGAGTAGCAGGAGGCATGGCCGGTGCAGCATCAATCACTGGACAAAAATAAGAGAACTGTCAGAATTTAATTCAGATAAAGATTCCAACTTAAGGCAGATATGCAGAATGTTCAGAATACCTTCCTCGGTTTGACTTGTAGGTGGCAGAACGGCTTCAGTAACTTGCACTGTAACCGGAGACATCTGCGGCTGATCCAGATTATAGGCAGGAACAGCTTGGGGATCGACCGCAGATGAGGATTTGGGCTGGGTTGATGCTGGAACTTCAAGACTCGCCTCATGATGGTCAACCTTTGAACCCTCTCCTACTTTGAAGTGCTAGGCGTCGAGTCTTTCCTTTTCGTGCAGAATCATTGACTCGTGAAGAATCTTCCTTTCATCTTCATTCAGAATGCGATTCTCGAGTTCAAACTCATCCACAGACTCACCCAGATGTGCCTCCTTCTCTTCTTCAACTAATCGGCCCCAGGCGTTGTATAGATGCGCCGGATAATCATCGAGCCAGGATAGACCCTGTGCCTCAGCACATTAGCGTTGTAAACAACGAGAAGGTCTTCGATATCAGCCTCTAGCCTGGACTTGGCCGATTTCACTTTCTCCTCAACCTCAGTCTCCACCTTGCGGACTTTGCCACAGCCGCATCCTGTTCACCCCTAAGCAGAACTGCTTGTTCGCACGCCTCCTGGGCTGCGTTATTCGCATCATCCTTTTCCTTGGCCATGTCGAAGAATTTAGCCTTAAGCTCGTTGAGTTCCTTTACCACCGCATCCCGTTCGGCGGTGATTGTAGTATTCCGATGGCCCATCTCCTCCACCAAGGCAACATGTGTCTGCCTCAACCTCTCCATGGCCACGCTCGCTTCATCAGCTTTTTTAGTGGCTTCGATTTTAGATTTCCGAGAAGACTCGGCCTCAGCAGTGAGCACTTGAATGATCCGGTCCCTTTGAGGGAGTTCGGTCTCCATTTTCTCAAGCGCTTTGACTCGCTCAAAGGCCACCTTAGAAGCTTTCTCCGCAGCATTTACCCACTCTCTGTACTGGGTGTATATGTCATGAACGTAATCATGCATCGTGTTTTCCACTCCAGATGGGATTCTCTTTAAGTGAGGTGGAAAGACGTAGCCATCGAAGCATATGTTCGGAAAATCCTTCCTCATCTGAGCCAATTTAATAGCCCCTTCTCTTGTGGGCTCAGCCGGGAGCTGCTCTGTAATTATGGAGGCCGTGGTCTCAACTCTCTGGAGATGAGTTTCGGATCGAGAAGTGTGAGAAGATGGTCTGTAACGAGGAGGCTCTGGCGGGTGCGGAACAAGAACGAGAGGTGGAGATGGAAGTCTAAGAGGAGGAGAGCGTGATCTAGATCGATGTCGGTATTCTCTGTCCCTGTCACGCCCATACCTATCTTGGTTAGAGTACTCGCGATCGCGGTCTCTATCTGAGTCTCTTCTACGGGAATCATAATAGGTAGAAGCCTTTCGGGCCGAACGAAGATTCCCGAGCATTGATCCTCTTCCGGACATCGTACCTGAAGATGAGGGACGAAGGAAAAGTTAGTGATTTTTTAAGTTGGACGATTTACAGTTATGAATCATGTAGTGCAGTGAAGTGTATGCATGTGCAACCCTCCGACCAACCGGAAATGTCGGCTGCACTTATAGCAAGCGACCCGCTCAGTTCAAGAGCATTATCAAGCTCCTCCATCCCGGCGTCGTGTTGAAACGACACATAATCCGGAATCAGAATATCAGCAAGCCCTTCAAAAGGATTCTCTACTTGCGGGGGAGGAGCCTCCAAAATTCTAATCCCCGGGACGGGCTAGGACACGACCACGGATTTTAATCTCACGGATTTAGAATGCTTATGAGCAGCTGCCTTGCCTTTTCTCCTTCCTCCTGAATCCTGGACGTCGGAAGAAGGCCCGGCCTAGAGCTCGGTATCAGTAGGCGTTCTCTCCGTATCAACTTCATCAGCTATTACAACTCCGGGCGCCTTGCGCTTCACCCGCTTCTTCGAGACCGCTCTGAGTGTCCCTTCCAGCCTTATGCTCTGCCTCCGCTCAATCAGCCCGACAGTCCTCAAGTTTCGGTCGGTCAAAACCAAGTCGATATGCCTCTCTTCGCCTGGAACCGTTTGGAGGATCCGAACTAGCTCTCTGAAGTATCCACCATCTAGTTGGGAGACTGCGGCTGTGAAAGAAGAGAAGTATGTCAGTTTTGAGGTCGGTCATAATTATCTCGATAATTCAAGAGAAAGGATTGTAACGCTTACGTCTATCCAACCATCGCCTAGCAAATCCAGGGGGCACCGAACGTAGAACCATTCAGTTTTAAAGTAACTTAGCCTTCCCCAGGAGCCCATTACAATGTGGCAGTTCCTAACCGCTTCCAAGAAGATGAAAGAAGGGTTGTCTCCACGCCTCTTAACGTTAAATAGATATCTAATCTCGATCGGCTTTGGTGGTCGAAAGATAATCTCCATAAAAAGAATGAAGGTGCTATTCAACAGGGCATATCCGTTGGGGTGTAGCTGGGATGGAGCTATTCCAAGGAATGATAACATCTCCTTTATATATTGATTGAAAGGAGGAAGTGTTCCCGCCGTACAAGCATGACGGTTAAAAGCAGTAAACCCCTCCGAGGGAACATGTGGCCTGTCATTTGGCCCAGGCAGTAACACGTCATCAAGTGACAAGCCGTGCCTTAAACAAATCCGTCCCAGCATATCTTCAGAAATACCGGACAACATGGATTCTTGAGGATTCATAATGAACCGGGCACCTGGAAGCTCGTTTGGAGCTGGAGTTATAACTTCGGCTTCAATGACCGGTATTTCGATGGTTGAAGGAATTAAACTCGGGAGTTCCTGCTGCTGAGAACTTGAAGGTTCCATGACTAACTAGCTTATGAAAAATCATTGTTAAACAGACAATAACGCTCGTGCATCCCTCTGTGTAAAGTGTGTGAGTGTGTTGTGCAGTGCGGTACTGTATATCACTTGAGAAGTTCTACAGAATTGGAGAAAACATGAAAACAATGAGACTTCGAAATTCAGTCGGAAGGACCGTCATCGCTGACCGTCACAACCGTGCCATCCAGTTATTAGCAATCAATCCAGGTTAAAGTTTGTTAAAATTTTGTTAGAGTTGTAGTTCCATCAACGAGCTTCGAAGGGAAATCAAATATGCAGTTCAACGGTCAAGTCCAATTATGCCAAAATGAAGCTCGTCGGAGTTAGATGTTCAAAATATACAAGAGTTTTCGATATCATCGAAGTTAGGTTCATTGTCGATCGTCAAGGTACAAGTTCACACCGGTCCACAAAGTTGTTTGTATCCATCAGGGATACAGGTTCAAGTTCGTATCGATCATTCAGGTTCGTATCGATCGTGCGTGTTCAAGTTCGCATCGATCGTTCAGAGACATTTTTGTATCGATCCCATGGCTCACAGTTCGAATCGATCGGAGCCTGTTACTTCGTATCGATCAGAAAAGCATCTACTTCGAATCGATCAGAGAGCATCAATTTCGTATCGATCATAGAACGTCAATTTCGTATCGATCAACGTCGATTCGAAACTGCCGTTGCTAGGTAACTGTTCCGTGACCGATACGAAGCCCAAGGCAAGACAGTGATACCAGATTTCGATTCGATGATCGACACGAAGCAAGACACTCCCTTCCTCGATCGACACAAGATTGTGGCCAAAAGACTGCCCACCAACTATTTCGAATCTGATGTCTCTTCTTCCCCAGATCGATTCGAACTTCATGTTTCCTTCCTCGACCTCGCAGATGATCTGCTTCCCCGAACAATGTTCGGACATGAATTCAAGTGGAATGACACGAGAATTTGGATCTCATCGTTTTACGACTGGATTTGTTCAAATTGATTACCTTCTTTCGATAAATGGTTGAAGGGATTAAAGATTTTGGTTCGATTCGAAGTCGAGCAGTTTTCCTTTCTTGGTCTTAGAAGCGATACGAAAGCAAGGCACAAAACTAAAAAGTGAAAAGTGAAAATGTCTAAGTCCATGGTATTTATATGGACTCGAAGTTGAAAGGAGGAAACGATTCACCTCCCAGTGGATTCGACCAGTCCCCAAATGTTACCGTAGGATCGATTCGAACAAGACTGCTCGTATCCATCTACAATCCATCGATACGAAACTACTGTTCGTATCGGTAATCTTTGACTCTATCCCCAGCTTAGCGACATGAAGTGTGCAGTTCGAATCCATCAAACCACGACATCCAGAGGTCAATATTCATCGATACGAAGGCACGTTTCGTATCCATTTTAGTGGCTCGCGCCAATTCAAAAGTGAATTCCACCAAAGTTCGTAACCATCGATACGAAAGTCAATTTTGTATCCATCGAATCTTAGATCCACCGATACAAACGACCACTTCGTATCTATCAAACCCCACATCCATCGATTCGAAATACTCATTTCGAATCCATCAATGCAATGAAAATCGATGCAAAAACAATGTTTTAACCTTCTACACCGATTCAGGAGAGGATCGATACGAAGGAACATTCAAAAACGACCATCGAGCGTTGTTACAATTTGAATCTCACATCGGTTCAGGAGAGGATCGGTACGAAATTTGATACGGGATAAACTGAAAACGACTCGTGAACGTACAAATGTCAACGAGAGTCAGATTAACATATATGCATATATGTCGGACTAATATTCAATATTCCATATTTACAGGAATTGGGAAATCATTTGATAACAATTACAACAACAAACGGCTAATCACTAACATACAGCAATCAGCTGCAACAATACAGGGTACAACAGTTGACAGTCAACAGTTTACATGATCGAGAAAATCAGTCAAAGATTACAAATTTCATCGAAAATACGATAACTATTCAGGATGAAGATTGCAGCATTTCAAAGCACATCATGTTTCCACAAGACGTACTTTGGGGGGAAAATGTTATCCCACCTTTTGGCAAGGCCGTGACACCAAGGAATTGACTAGTAACCAATGACGATCCGTCCTAGAGATCGGTTATACAAAGGCTCACTATGGATATCGACGAATTTTGTCCGAGTCCGAATCGAACTAAAATTGATATGACACAACAAGCGAAGCTATGAGAGCCAACGTTCCAAATTTCAAGTCAATCCGAGTTCGTATGCTCAAGTTACGATCGATGCCAAAATTGGATAAAAACAGCCTTGCGTTCGAATCCATTGAATAGCCTCTGTTCGACTCGATCCACTTTGCATCCATCAGAGAGTCTCTGTTCTACTCGATCTGCTTTGCATCCATCAGAGAGCATCTGTTCGACTCGATCCACTTCGCATCCATCAGAGAGCCTCTATCCGACTCGATCTACTTCGCATCCATCAAAGAGCCATAGTTCGACTCGATCATCCAATGTCCACTTCGTATCCATGTAACAGAGCATAACCATCGATGCGAACTGTGCACCTTTCATCAATGCGAACAGAGTCACCATCATCGATACGAATGAGCCACCTCCATCGATTCGAACAAGGCATGCTACAGATCGATGCGAAGGAACAAGCAGTTGATCGATTTGAACTGGGAAACGGACTTCGATACGAACAAGGCAAGGTCCAAGAATGACTCAGCCAACTCGGCATCAAAGGCGGAGTAATCCAAAGATTCAAGCGCCACGTCATCGAGTCGAATATGATCGAGTCAAAATGAGGGAGTCGAACGAAATAGCCAACCAAAGATCCTAATTCGTATCGATCATGTCTCCTAATCTACAAGTCCAACTGCTATGAAATTTTCACAGAAGCTTACGTGCATGCTAAGGAATGTCCACGCCAAATTTCGACTCCATCGGATGCAATCTTGATCGATACGAAATCCGTTCGTATTGATCACGGATCGGACCGAAACTTCGCGGGCCTGGTCACGTGCCAGAAGGAGCCTCCCGAGATCTGAGCGAAATATCAGCCTCCTACACCTATAAATAGAGCCCCAAGGCATACAGAAATGGGACTTCTTCTTCTTTGAATTCTCCAACGCCCAGACTCTACTGAATCTAGATCTAAACTCCATAGCTGCTGCTAATAACGAATTTGACTACTGTAAATCATAATTATCCGCTGTAATTCGCTGAATTCACTTGTAATCATCGAAGAAACATCAATAAAGCAATCAACTTCATAGTGGACATAGGCAACACGCCGAACCACTGTAAATTCTTGTGTTTCTGTGCGTTCTTATTACTTTCATTATCTGTTCTTTGGAGTTTTTGTTAGATAATCCTCTTTTTCCATTTAATTTCATCATTTTATCTCTTCAAAAACTTCCGAAGAGTGTTGTGCCCAATTTTGGTACAAACACCAAGCAAACCGTGGGACATAATACAAAGGCACCAAGTTCATCAGACCAGAGAAGACTACAAGAATAGAGGCATGAACAATGAAGACTTCATATGGAACCAGAACACTTCAAATGGCAAAATTAGACTCAATGCAACAAGGAACCAGATCACCAAATGGAACAAGGCACCAGACACATAAAGATTCAACATGTACAACATGTAGAACCGGACTACAATAACCAGAGGTGACAACAGAGCTTCAAACATGCTCAGAAGCAACAGTGAAGACTCAACACAATAACAAGACAACCAAACAAATAAATATGCTCGAATGTACATGGATATGCAAGCATGTAGCACATGAAGACATGCAACAGAGAATACAAAGCTCAGCTTCAACAAGAACTAGCACAGTATACACATACAACATGAAGTGGACAAACAAGCATATGCAATAGAACAATAACAAAGTAAAAGTTCAATGCAATGGCCAGGCTCACAACAAAAACAACAACCAGATCACATGATAACAGATTCAACCAAGTTTAATAACATTGGAATTGGAAGTGCACAAACAAGCAGGAGGCAAATTTAACTCGAAGCAAACTGACCAGTATGGATGTGTACTAGCAAAACAACAATACAACCAGAATTGAAGCCGAGCCATCACACACACATATACATACATATATGTATGTATATACATGGAGATAACACACAAATATATACAGTTTAAATGTTTCAAAAACAGTAAAGCAGTTTATATGTAAAAATAGTTGCAAGTCGTAGTTCCAAGTCAAGGAGCAGTCAAAAAGAAATGATCAAACACCTTTATTCAAAAATTCAAAAATTGAACGCCAACAAAGAATGGAACTAATGAACAAGTCTAGATTATCTCAAAAATTCAAATGTCGGAGTCAAAGGTGCATAAAACAGAACCAACTCCAAACAAAATTCAAATCAATACAACTGATGATATGATGAAAAAGTCAAAAAATCACACAACCATTCGATTAGAAATCAACGCAAGCATCAAACTCACCGACAAATTCAAACCAAATTGTACGAACGAGATTCAATCGAACTAGACATGGAATCAACCGCATGCAATCAAAGCAACATACATTAAAAGCAACATTAAAAGCACATACCAAATACCAAATTAAATATCGAAAGGGGAAAATCACATACCAAATTAAAAGCAACATCCATTTGAACTAGACATGGAATCAACCGCATGCAATCAAAGCCAGGAGTCGATTGACGAAGCAAAGCAAAGCGAATTCTTCAATTCAATCGATCAATTTCAAGGGCAGCTTCAATTTAATCAAAACCCTAGCTTTTGAATGAGTAACAAAGAACGGCCAAAGTATACAAAAGAAAGGGGAGACGTCTCTTTAGTTATAATTTAAAGTGGGCCGGCTTTATTATAGTATTGGGCTTTATTTTTAATAATAGGGTTTTGAGTTTTTATTTCATTTGTAATTTTCTTTTGTTTAAAATTTGAGTCAAACTCTAGTTGTGTAACTAGGTATGAACTACGGTTTTGTAGTTCGAGAATTCGCAACTCAGTGGCTAAGTTGTGGCAGGATTTTGTCCTTAGAGTTAGGTTAGTCAAGTTAGAGGGTGTCGCAAGTTTACGTGTGTTTGTAAGCGTTTGACTACTTAATTTCTAGTAGAAACCTTGGGGGCAGCACGTAGGCAAGTTTTTGCCAAAGCTGGGTAAATCTGTGTGTGATCTCTACTGCATTACTTTCTATTATTGTATTTATTTCCACTTTAATTTTCAGTACACCATATTCACTCCCACCCTCTAGGGTAAAAACGATCCTACAAGTGGTATCAGAGCAAGGTAAATAGCATAGATGTCTAACTCTAGTTGCAAATCAAGCGAGAGTCAGTCCGGTATTATTCCTCCTATTTTTGATGGTATAGATTTTTAAATTGGAAATTAAAAATAGAATTTTATTTAAAATCTGTTAATTCTAAATGTTGGGATATTATCGAAAATGGGTGTGATATAGTAGACAAGAAAAATACTTTGATTAATGCTCTTGCTATGCATATACTATATTCTCATATTAATCGAGATAATTTTAACCATATCTCTCATTGTGAAAGTGCACAGGAAATCTGGAATACTATTGATGCAATATATGGTGCAAAAGTCAACAACGGTGAGAAATCCTCCACAATCGACTCAGTTAAAGAAATGTGCTTGACAGGATTTGCAAAAGACATCAGTGATGAAGATTCAATTGCCGATAAGATAAGTGATTTTTCATTCAATGATTTAGTTCTCGTGTGCCGAAAATTAATTAAAAATAATGAAGCTCTTGAGATGAAAAATAATAAGTTGAAAAGGGAACAATCTAAACTGCGTCAGAAAAATAATGATTTGGAAAATGAGCTTAAAAATATTAAGAAAAATAAAAATTCTAATTGTAAAAGGTGTTTGGACTATGAAAAAGAATTTGCCTGTTTCATGAAAACTTTCAAAAGTTAGAAAACGAAATTTTAATTCGGGAGAAGAACAAAATTGAGTTGATTTGTAAAAATAATATTTTGCAAGAAGAGTTGGATAATTTTAAGAGGTCGGAAAGTTCTAAATGTGCGATTTTTGAAAAGAAATTAAACGAGGTCAACGAAAATTTCAAAATCCTTGAAAAAGAAAACGTGATTTTGAGCAAATCTGAAATTATTAGACTAAATCATGAGTTTGAAAAGGAGATTGAAAAAATAAAGCATTTTGAAAAAATTGAATTTAAAAAACTCCACCTCTTTGAACTGAGATACTAGAAATTGAGACTAAAATTATAGAGCTTGAAAATGAAAATATGGGCTTGAAAATGAATAATTTAGAAAAGAGAGATAGTACCATTAGTTGTTGTTCGAAGCTAATAAATGAAAATAAACTTTTAAAATCCAAAGTTAATAAACTTGAGTTGATTACTCGAAAAAATTTCACTAGAGAAAAATTGTTTAATATGCTCTTAGAAAATCAACCCTTCGTGAATAATAGGAAAGGATTTGGATTTGCGAAAGTTTCAAAATATGAACAAAAGACTAATAACACTGTTAAGGGGAAAAGTGTGATACCCAAATGCGTAAAGTGTGGAAATATTGGACATGACAAGAATAATTATCGAAATATATACAAACACAAAACCGTTAAACAAATATGGATTCCAAAAAGTACGAATATAAATGGTTTGAAATTTAAACAAAATTGGATTTCCAAGGGTACAATTGTACATGCTAACGGTTTGTTATATAGATAAATTTGGGTACCGAAGGTTTCAATAGATAATATTAGTGGTCCTACATCCTTAGTTAGACCACTTGCCTTCTCCAAAATTCAGACACATAAGTGAGCTAAGGAACAAATTTGATGGAGATAGATTTCGAGTTGTTCTAAGTGATTGATAAACTAAAATTTAGATGTTCCTTAGCCTATAAAGATTAGATAGAGATCATCGCATTTCGGATATCACGGCATCAAAGGAAAGTGAGGTATGATCTCTTAACTCAATTTTGTTCACATATTGTTAATTATGTTTTCATCGACATTGTTGATTTATTTCTGCCATATCTTGAGCTTCTTAACTCTGATTTGTAAAATTCAAGATGTCCTAGAAAAAAGATTTAAAATGCTATAATTTTTTTTTGTGCTTTCCCAGAATCTAAACTTAAATGGGTGAAAAACTGCAAATCATTTGGAGTATCGTTTGAAAACAGTTTCAAAACATTCTTAACATAGCTGTAGTAATATGATCATATCTTGAACATCTCGACTTTGATTTTTTAAATTCTTGAAGTTCTGGAAAGCTAACCGATAATGCTACAACTTTTTTGTATTTTTTTTATTGATTCACTTTGGAATGTCATGAAAAACTGCAATAAATTCAATATATAACTCAGAAAGCATATCTGTTTTACACAAACAAGTTGTGGTATTTCAAGTATAATTTTTGATTGATTTGACAAATTGACTCGAAACCAATTTTGGCAAGTAGCATTTTTGAACATCTAAAACTCTCGTGTTATGAGCCAAATCAAGCTTCAAACTTTTATCAGCCCAAATAAAGGTTTCAAATTGAGTGATGTTTCCTGGAGATTTGACCAGGCAACTAGTACTCGGCTCCCAGTGGAACACAGCGTCACAGGAGTGTTCGGCATAATGTAGAACTCGGCAGCAGGAGCACTCGGCATCCAACAGGAGTACTCGGCAACGGGAGTACTCGGCATCATAGAGTGTTCGGCATCATAGAATGTTCGGCATCTAGAAGTACTCGGCGAGGTACTCGGCATCCAGTATACCCGGCATCCATGATGCTCAGCATCAGATAGTACTCGGTGTAGTACTCGGCGTCAGGTAGTGCTCGGCATCAGCTGGAGCTCGGCGTCAATTAGTATTCGGAGCCCAGTAGAACTCGGCGACAGAAGAGCTCGGCATCCAGAAGACGTTCAGTGTGCATAACTACTCAACGTAACAGTATTGTTCGGCCTACATGCATTGCTCGGTCAAGAGCTTCGTACAGAGATACGTTCGGCTTCAACTGCAACCATCCTGCACTGCCCACACATCGAATATACCGTTCGGCATAGAGAGGACTGTTCGGCATCATAGTGTTCGGCATACCTGGTTCGGCATGCAACGACCACCACACCTGGGCTAGAGTGTTCGGCTACCAAGCCCACTTGGGAAGTCCAGCCCATCTTTGTCTATAAATAGAGAGGCAGGGTCACAGTGAAGAGGATCCTTTTTTGGAGAAGAATACCGGGGAGACTCTGCCATTTTTGAGACTCATCTTCTCTACTTAACAACTTTATTCAAGCATTTAATTCATGAATTGTATTTGTAATCAACAATAAGGAAGATCAATAAAGTTCAATCTCAAAGTGGACGTAGGCAATTACGCTGAACCACTATAAATTTGGTGTTCTTACTTTCTGCATTTATATTAGCATTGTCTTCTCTGTTTAATTTATCTTCATCACTTATATCTCTACACAATCTTTCTCTACGAGGTTAGTGACCAATTTTGGTGCTAACACTTTGGTGCTTTCACTGAGAATTGAATTCTCAGACCTCAAGGATCCGCTTTGAAGTTACTGGGTTGAACAAATCCCCCAAAGAAGATCCGACTCACTGATAGGACATCCGTTGATTCTACTCAGAGTTCATACCAATAACTCTACAATGGCAGGACCACGTACCAGGTCAGCTTCTCATAATGCGGATGCCCGCGAGACTGCTAGCGTGCAACAAGCAGGACCTAGCAATCAACCAGCGATTCCGAGTGCAGGAATTGCCGCTCAAGAACAGACTCCAGTTGTCACCAGAGTAGAGTTCAATGACTTGATGAGAGAACTTAGGGAAAGCAGGAGACAACTAGGAGAGAAAATGCAAGCTAACGCCAACCTGATGGCACAACTCACTCAACAGCAGCAACAGAATGCTGGGGGCAATCCCGTTCCTTACTCTTCATCTGACAGCTCAACTTCCTCTGATGGACCTCCCAGGCGCAGACGACGTAAGACTGAAGCTGCATGAGTAGAAGCTGATGTTCAAACAGCTGGAGACCGTAACCAAGCAAGAGCTGGAAACTTCAGGACCGGAGTGCAAACGGAGGATGGAGGCCCAGGCCATCAAAACGCTAACGATGTCGAACCCCAAGACGCACGACTGGCAGATCACCAGGAGAGGAGGCATCAGCATGGACAGACACGTAGAACAGACCTTAACCTCCCGCCTTCCATACAGACACCAGATCTGACAGCCATGATCAGGCAATTGATGAAAGAAAATCAGGGCTTATCGAATGATGACTGGGGAGTGTCAAGAAGTCATACTCCATTCACGGATGTTGTGTTGCAGGCGGCGTACCCCAGGAAGTTTAGTATGCCTACTATCCCTGCGTATGAAGGGAAGACTGACCCCAGACAGCATGTCATGAGGTACGAATGGATGTTGGATTCAGCTAGAGCGAATGATGCCACCAAGTGTATATGCTTTCCGATTACTCTCTCTGGGATCGCTACTATGTGGTTCACCCGACTTCCTCCGCGGTCCGTATCAAATTTCGAAGAGTTGGCAAGGAAGTTTATTGAGCAGTTCAGAATACACACTACACGCCCAAAAGACGTAATGTCTCTGTCAAGTGTAATCCAAAATCCCGGGGAGTCATTGAAGGAATATTTACAGAGATTCCACGTTGCGGCAACTGAAGTCAGTAACCCCAATGACCATGCAATTCTGATGGCTGTAATGAGAGGTGTGGATCCAGATTCTGAGTTCGGAGACTGGTTGGCAGGAAAACCTCCGACTACGCTAGAGCGTTTCTACTCAAAGGCACACCAATTCATAAGAAGAGAGGAAGCTAGGTGGGTACGACGAGATAAGACACCAGGACCTGTCCGAGAATCTATGAAGAGCAACATTGCTGTGAAGCAGTCCGGAGACAGCTCGGGAAAGGTCCAAGTCAATGTCCAGAATAAGCCTGGGCAGTCTAAGGAGTTCGGAGGAAGAAATCAAGGGAAGAAGAGAGAAGCGGGGAAGTGGAAGTCGAGAATTCCAAGCTACAGCGAGTATACTCCGCTGAACGCATCGCTTGAGAACATTTACCTATCCACCTGCAATACTTTTCACTACAGAAAGCCACGTCCAAAAGAATCAACCGAGGAACAGAAGCGGACCGGGAAATATTATCGCTTCCATGAGACTTATGGGCACAATACGGAGGAGTGCAGACACCTGCACGACGCTATCGAGAAGTTGATCAGGCAAAAGAAGTTGCAAGAATTTGTGAAGGATCCACAGGAAGGAGGACAGGGAACGTCCAACCCAGCTCGTGCACCAGCTCCGCGTCATCCTGAGGAGCCTGCCCGAACCGTAGGTAGACTAGTCATAAATACAATTATCGACGGACCTCACCCCATGGATAAGAATTGGCAAGAGATGGAGCGATATGCAAGTTCCCTGAAGCATGCCGGTTTTGAGTGTTGTTCGAACGTGGAGGATGGGACCCCTGCTAAGCAGCAGCGCGTAATGACAGACGATATTGTGTTCAGAAACAGAGACGCTGATCAGGTAGAGGCTCCGACCATCGACCCGATGGTCATATCTGCAACGATCGGACCAGCATATGTAAAAAGAATTCTGATTGATTGCGGGAGTTCTGTCAACATAATCTTCAAGAAGGCTTACGACTAAATGAAAATGGAAACAAAAGACCTGAAACCATCCAAAGCTCGTATTCACGGCTTTAACGGCGCTGCGACCGATGTAGTGGGATATGTCGAGTTGCCAGTTGAACTGGGACAAGGCGAGCGTCGGAGAGTGCGAATTCTACCCTTTGTAGTTTTGGATGTGGATTCTCCATATAATGTTTTCTTGGGCCGGCCGGCCCTGGCTGAGTTTAAGGCAGCGTTAGCCCCGTGGTGTTTAACTTTGAAGTTCCCAACTGACAAAGGAGTAGGTATCGTCCATGGCGATCAAGCAGCTGGTCGTTCCTGTTATGTGGCTGAGCTCCGAGAGGCCCATCGAAGGGAGAAGGGAAAGGTTGCGGACAATCTCGTTCGCATCCTTAATACGGATAATTGACAAGTATTGCCCGAGCCCTGGCTCGGGCATAGTTCTCGGATCTTCGGAGATATAGATCCAAGAGACGACGATGAGAAACCCAGGGAAGAGAAGGCGGCGCCGGCTGAATTAACAGTTGACATTTCAGTTAGCCGTGACGACCCCTCACGAATACTGAAGATCGGATCACAGCTTGGCCCCGCGATGACTGAAGACCTTAGCGACTTCCTCCAGGCGAATCTTGATGTTTTCGCTTGGACGCATTCCGATATGTGTGGGATTTCCCCCGCCATCACGAGTCATATGTTGAACGTAGACCCGAAATACGTCCCAGTCAAACAAAAAAGGAGAGGAATGGATCCGGAGAGGTCCGCCGCTCTCGGAGAGGAGGTGGACAAACTCAAAGCAAATTGGTTCATCCGCGACGCCCTCTACCCTGAATGGGTATCCAACCCCGTGCTGGTGAAAAAGGAGAATGGGAAATGGAGGACTTGCGTAGATTATTCCGACTTGAACAAAGCATGCCCTAAGGACAGTTTCCCGTTGCCTAGGATCGATCAGTTGGTCGACTCCACCGCAGGACACGAGCTGTTGTCATTTATGGATGCGTACTCAGGGTACAACCAAATCCCGATGCATATTCCGGACCAAGAACACACCAGCTTCGTGACAAATGTCGGACTGTACTGCTATGTAGTGATGCCCTTTGGATTGAAGAACGCAGGGGCAACTTACCAGCGTTTAGTGAATCGAATGTTCAAGGACCAGCTGGGTAAAACGATGGAAGTCTATGTGGATGACATGCTCGTGAAGTCACGACGGTCAAACGACCACATTCGAGACTTGGCTGAAATGTTCGACATACTCAGGTTTTACGGGATGAAGATCAACCCTCTGAAGTGTTCCTTCGGCGTGGCATCGGGGAAGTTTTTGGGATTCATCGTCAATGCTAGGGGAATTGAAGCCAACCCAGAGAAGATCCAAGCTATTCGAGATGTGCAAGCGCCCGGGACTATAAAGCAAGTGCAGAGTTTGAATGGAAAAGTAGCTGCGCTAAGTCGATTTATATCCAGGGCAACTGACAAGTGCATCCCATTCTTTGATATAATAAAGAAGGGGAAGAGAAATTTTGAATGGACGTCTAGTTGTGAGGAAGCATTCCAGAATCTGGTGAGGCATCTGGAGAGTCCACCAATGCTGTCAAAACCAGTTGACCACGAAATGTTATATGTGTACTTGGCTGTATCCCCACATGCGATAAGTGCGGCTTTGGTTCGTGAGGAGGATCGAGTCCAGAAGCTGGTGTATTATGTTAGCAAGCGTTTAGCGGGGGCAGAGAGGAATTACCCTAAGATCGAGAAATTGGCTTATTGCTTGGTGATTGCATCACGTAAGCTGCGCCCATACTTTCAAGCACATTCAATCGGTGTTTATACCGATCAACCCCTGAGGCAAGTACTCCAACGGCCAGAAACTTCTGGAAGGTTGCTAAAATGGAACATCGAGTTGAGCCAATTCGATATCGCCTACTTACCACGGAGAGCCATCCGAGGGCAAGCGTTAGCAGATTTCATCGCTGAGTTTACCATACCCGTCAAACCGGATGATCACGACATCATTCCCCCCGTTCGATGGAAATTATACACTGACGGTGCATCAAACGACCGTTGCTCCGGCGCGGGCATAGTTCTTATAACTCCGGAAAACCGATCAATCTATTATGCCCTGAAGCTTGATTTCCCGGCTACAAATAATGAAGCAGAATATAAAGCACTGATCGCTGGCTTGAAGCTCATTAGGGAACTCGAGATCAAATCAATCGAAATCTTTTGTGACTCACAGTTGGTGGTTTACCAAGTACGGGGAGACTACCAAGCAAAGGGACGAAAGCTCGCTCCGTACCTTGTTCAGGTCCAAGAACTACTCTCGAATCTCGAGCGTTATGACATTTCACATGTCCCGCGCGAACAGAACAAAGAAGCCGACTTGTTGGCTAAGTTTGCGAGTACCGGCGATGTGCAGCAAATGGGATTGTATCCCGTTGAAGCCTTGCATGCCCCGAGCATAGACGAGATAAAAGTCGATCGTGTGTTGGAAATGGAGATCGAGAAGGAATCATGGATAACCCCATTCAAACTGTACCTAACGATCGGAGCCTTACCAGAAAAAAGAAGCGAAAGACGGCAAATCCTTCGAAAGGCCATGCGATACGTAATGCAGGATGGGTCAATGTATCGAAAAGGATTCTCAGTCCCATTATTACGATGCATCGCTCATGATGAGACAAAGCGGGTCTTAAGAGAAGTTCATGAAAGGGAATGTGGTGACCATACTGGAGGGCAAACGCTAGCAAAGAAGATCCTCCGCTATGGATATTACTGGCCAACCGTAAACCGGGACGCCGCAGACTATGCAAGAAAGTGTGACAAGTGTCAAAGATATGCGAAAATACCGAGGACTCCATCAACGGAACTCACGCAAATGGTTAGTCCATGGCCGTTTGCGATCTGGGGGATCGACATAATCGGCTTTTTTCCTATATCCAAAGGTGGTGTGAAATACGCGATAGTTGCAGTCGACTATTTCACAAAGTGGGCTGAGGCAGAACCTTTGGCCACAATCACCTCTAAGAAGGTCATTAACTTCGTTGTACGAAACATTATATGCCGCTTTGGCCTTCCTCGCACCATCATTACGAACAACGGGACGCAATTTGAAAGTAGAGAGTTCAAAGAGTTCTGTTCAAAGTACGGCATCGAGAAAAAGTTCGCCGCCGTTGCACACCCAAAAGCTAACGGGCAAGTCGAGGCCGTTAACAAAATAATCAAGTCCATACTGAAGAAGCGTCTGGAGAAGGTTGGAGGCAAGTGGGTAGATGAACTCCTGACAGCATTATGGGCATATAGAACTACCCACAAGTCCGCGATCGGCCACACTCCATTCGCCTTGGCATACGGCTCCGAAGCCATTATACCCGTGGAACTTGAAGTTCCATCACACCGAGTGACATATTATGATCCCAAGACAAACCAAAATCTCTTGTTGGAATCACTGGACTGCATCGATGAAAAGCATGAAGAAGCCGAATTAAGGGCGGCAGCGCATAGGCACCGAGTCAAGCGCTACTACGACGGCAGAGTCCGCCCAAGGATCTTTGATGTGGGTGATCTCATTCTGAAACGAGTTTTCCCGGTACCATCACGTATGAATCCCAGCTGGGAAGGTCCGTACGCCATTGAACGGAAGCTTGGGGAGGGAACATTCAGGCTAGCGACCGTTGATGGCACGACACTCCCCCGAGCATGGAACAGTGAACATCTGCGGCACTACTACATTTAGCATGTTTTCTTTCTTGTTTTAGGCACTTTTATTTCCTGCATGTTTCCGTTCAGTCATAACTTAGTTTCTTTTTAAAGTTGTAATCGAGCAGTTTAGTTGATTTTCATTAATAAAGGCTTGAAGCCGTATTTTCCATGAATCACTAATGTTTCTATATCTCATAATTGAATGACGAACTACATTATCTTGTACGACATACGGACTCGTATAAATAATTTCAAATCTTCGAATCCCCAGAGCGCGGAGCGGGGTACTCTAAGTCCCCGGAGCGCGGACTAGAGTATAAACGATTTCAAATCTCCGAATCCCCAGAGCGCGGAGCGAAGTACTCTAAGTCCCCGGAGCGCGGACTAGAGTATAAACGATTTCAAATCTCCGAATCCCTAGAGCGCGGATCAGAGTAATCTAAGTCCCCGGAGCGCGGCCTAGAGTATAAACGATTTCAAATCTCCGAATCCCCAGAGCGCGGAGCGGAGTACTCTAAGTCCCCGAAGCGTGGACTAGAGTATAAACGATTTCAAATCTCCGAATCCTCAGAGCGCGGAGCGGAGTACTCTAAGTCCCCGGAGCGCGGACTAGAGTATAAACGATTTCAAATCTCCGAATCCCCAGAGCGCGGAGCGGAGTACTCTAAGTCCCCGGAGCGTGGACTAGAGTATAAACGATTTCAAATCTCCGAATCCCCAGAGCGCGGAGCGGAGTACTCTAAGTCCCTGGAGCGCGGACTAGAGTATAAACGATTTCAAATCTCCGAACCCCAGAGCGCGGAGCGGAGTACTCTAAGTCCCCGGAGCGCGGACTAGAGTATAAACGATTTCAAATCTCCGAATCCCCAGAGCGCGGAGCGGAGTACTCTAAGTCCCCGAAGCGCGGACTAGAGTATAAACGATTTCAAATCTCCGAATCCCCAGAGCGCGGAGCGGAGTACTCTAAGTCCCCGGAGCGCGGACTAGAGTATAAACGATTTCAAATCTCCGAATCCCCAGAGCGCGGAGCGGAGTACTCTAAGTCCCCGGAGCGCGGACTAGAGTATAAATGATTTCAAATCTCCGAATCCCCAGAGCGCGGAGCGGAGTACTCTAAGTCCCCGGAGCGCGGACTAGAGTATAAACGATTTCAAATCTCCGAATCCCCAGACCGCGGATCGGAGTACTCTAAGTCCCTAGAATGCGGACTAGAGTATAAACAATCTCAAATCTCCAAATCCCCAGAGCGCGGATCGGAGTACTCTAAGTCCCCGGAGCATGGACTAGAGTATAAACGATTGCAGATCTTCGAGTCCCCAGAGCGTGGATCGTAGTACCCTAAGTCCCTGGAATGCAGACTAGAGTATAAACGATGCGAACTTCCGAGTCCCCTGAACGCGGATCAACTTACTCTAAATCCCCGGAGCGCAGATTTAGAAAAAAGTCCAGGTACTCGGGAGATGTAGAACAAGAAATATGCCACGTCCGGAGATGTTTGAACAACACGAAAATGGACTGGGAGATAATGCGACTATAGTTAATCATCAAACAAAAGAAGAGCAAGAGAATCATTCAAACAAAAAAGAAACTAAACTTCATTCAAATAGTTCAAAATGGGGTTACACAGTTACTCCTACAAAATCTATACAAGCTACA
Organism: Allium fistulosum; assembly: GCA_030737815.1. Classification (NCBI taxonomy): domain Eukaryota; kingdom Viridiplantae; phylum Streptophyta; class Magnoliopsida; order Asparagales; family Amaryllidaceae; genus Allium; species Allium fistulosum. Next base: position 820,258,477 of record CM060908.1, on the reverse strand, counting down.
GGACTTAAGCAAGAAGCTCGTTGAACGAGTGTATTAATTATTTCTTCGGTTTCTTCTTCTTGTCTTCCTTTGTTTTTTCTGACGACTCCTCTCCTTCGCGCTTTTTCTTGGATTTCTTACTTGCTAAAGAAGCGGAGTCAGAAGTAGGAGACGGAACATCTAGTGGTTTGGACCTGCCCGGGAGAATGATTTTCAAAGGTCTGTTCCGCGGGTCGGTAAGTTCCAGGATTCCAGGTTCAACTTTGACCTTGGCCTTTTTCTTCTCCTCTGCGGCAAGGCGGTCCTTCATGCTCATCTGTGAAGTATGCTCAGAGGCGCCAGTGATTTCAATTTCATCACTACCTTCGGCAGGAGATGAAGTGTCAAGCTTATCGTCATCTAGCGCCCCAATCACTTGAGCATCGGGACCAGGAATCACTCCCGCGTGGACAGCATCGCTAGTTTTCTCTGCCTCCTCCTTGGCGTCATCGCTCCTCGGAGTTGGCTCGACGTCAGAACAACCTACATGAAAACATAAAGGATGGGCGTTAGAACGAGTAACCACCGCTGAAAAATGACGGGATCTTTCAACTTTTAGAGAAAGAAGAATTTCCTACCAGGTTCCGGTTGGCTATCGGTGGCGCGTGGGGTTTCACCCTCCAGGATAGGGGATAGCACATGAGCACCGAGCCCGGGATCTTCGGGGTCATAACCAGCATGCTGCTCGAATGGATCAAGTGTCGGCCGACCGACCGATTGAGCAGCGGGAGGAGCAGCAATATGAGGAGCAGGAGTATTGGCCCCGGACGGGCCAGCTTCATCATTTTTCTCTTCTGGAAGGGGAGAGCCTTTGCTATAAAGTACCAATGCTGCGGATAAATCCGACGGCTCATTCCCCCTAAGGAACTCCTTCACCAGGGCATCCTCATCGACCTCTTCGAAGCCCGACTCGATCTTCCTGATCCTTATCAAAGTTTCCCAGGCCTCAGCTAGGGATTCGAGATAGCCGTTGCCCAAGAACGTTAAGTCGCGATGCATGAGGACGCAGGCTCCATATTCAGCAATCAACGGGTCAAACATGCATTTTACCTCTTCCCTGCCGGCTTCTGCGGCCGCCTCGAGGCGAGAATCAATCTCCTCCGCAGCCTCTCTTTTGCCCTCCTCACGGGCCTCATCCTTCATTTTCTCTACTCCGGCAAGTTCGTCATCAAGCTTCGTTTTCAGGAGACGAGTAGCGACGATTTCATCACAGTATCGCTGTGATTCTTCTTGAGCAGCTACCTTGTCCTCCTTCTCCTTGGAGAGTAATTCTTTCAGCTCTCTGACTTGCACGACGAGCGCGTCCCTCTCTTTTTGGACAGAGTCTTTTTCTAGGGCGAGGGCACCGCTGCGCTGGACTGCTTCATCAAGCTCCTTCTTGTGATCCATCTCTAAGCGAGTAACTGCCTCAGCGGTATCTTTTTTGCGCTTTGTTCAGCGGCTTCCAGCTTCGACTTGTACGAAGCGAGCTCTACGTCTTGGTGCTCAATGATGTTTTTGTCGCAGCCAGCCTCCAGTTTCAGGCGATCAATCTCATGTTGACGCTCAACGGACACCTCCGAGATCTTCTCTACCAAGTGCACAAACGCGTCATGTTGAACATAGACGTCATTATTGCAGGCAATGGCACTCTGCTTCACGTGCCCAGGAATATGGTGAATAGCCGGGAGGAACTCAAACCGTCAAAGCAAATTTTCGAGAATTTGGCCCTAAGATCGACCATCTTTTCCGCGACAGTTGGATCAACCGCGAGAGTAGGGGGAGGGGGCTTTGGAAGTTCTGCCCTTTTTCGTTGTTCCCGAACTTGCCTCGTACACGATGAACCGGAGTGTTGTTCTCGAGGAGAATCAGAGTGGTAACCCTTCTGTGAAGTTTTCTCTTTATCTGGCACAGTTGGAGGAAGAGGATCACGGGACTACGAAGATTGAGAATATGCCTTCTTGCGGTAAGACGACTCACAGGGACGATTGTCTCTATCTTCATAATCGTCTCTGCCCCTGCGTCTGCCTGAACCAGAGTCCTGTCCAGAGTGATGAAATATGGAAGATCCATGAAGGCGATCGAGTCCGTGAGAACGCCCCATATCACCTGCAAAGAATGGAGATAACAACGAGTTAAGAAAAATCCGTGAGATAAGAAAAAACTCGAAGTGTATGATGGAATGCGTATGTGCGTGTGTGTCCTAGTGTTTCCCCCGACAGACCAGTTCTTTTGTCTTTGCTAATTGGAGTATTGTCTCCTTGGGTCGGGAGTTGAACTCCCGCGTTGCCTTTAGCAAGCGAAGAAAACTTGAGGGCTTCAGGATCGTCAAACCCGTAATTAAGAATATCATCGGGAATAGACAGGTTCGACAGGCCCCTCAGGGAACTTTCCAGGTGCTGCGAGGAAGCCTCTTTCTCAAGCGGGATAGGCATGACTTTTGAAGTGCCACCAACGTTCTCCTTCTGAACTTTATATTTTAACTTCTTCTTTCCCTTCAAAGGGGAGGATGACGTTTCAATGTCTTGGACTTCGACCGCCGGATTCCAAGCGGGACCCACATTCTCGTCTTGTGTCTCAGGAGCTTCATCTTCTTTGCGCCCACCTTCCTCGTGCATATCGGGAGTGCGACGCGACGACGATCCGGCCTGTTTTTTCCCTTTATCGGACGGAGGTTTGGGAATGCTGACACTTTCTGGAAGGCTGATCCGACGACCAGGGGCCAGCAAGCCAAACCCCGACAGTGATTCATTTGAAATGATAATCCGGATGTCTCGTTCCTCGACAGGAAGAGCTCTAATGGCTTCAACAGCCTCAGAATATCCTCGGCCTTCAGGACGCGGGTTGATACCTGAAAAGATGAGACAAAGAGTTAGGAAAATCATGACTTCGGTTAAATGCGAATAGTGACTTGGCAGAGAGACTTACTACCTTCAACCCATCTCCTCGCAAAACCAGGAGGGCAGCGCACATAAAACCATTCCTGTTTGTACAGGGCGAATTTACTGCATGCCCCTGTCAAAATTTGGCATTTGTGGTATGGCTCGAGGAACATAAAGGAAGGACTGTCTTTTTGTCTCTTGATCATATAAATGTATCTGATATCGCCAGCGGTTGGAGGTCTAGAGAAGACGACCATGAAAAGTAAGTAGGTCCCGTATAGAAACGCATGGCCGTTCGGGTGCAGCTGCGACGGAGCTATGTCAATATACTGCAATACATCCCGGAGAAATAAATTGAACGGAGGCACGCTGCCCATCCAACACATGAACTTGTTACAGGCAGTATACCCGACTGGGGGCAGATGAGGGCGATCGTGTCGCGAAGGGACCAACACGTCGGCGAAAGGGATCCCATGAATGGAGCATATCTGTCGGAGAGCGGCTTCGTTGATCTTCGAAGCTTGTGAATCGATCGGATTGTCTAGAAGAATTGCTGCCTCCAAGGCATCAGGTGCTAAGTTGTGAGCAGGAGAAGTCGATGGATTAGAAGTATCAGCAGCTTCTGGCCTTGATGACGGCCCAGGCCTGTCGGATATAGTGGCGGAGCTAGACTTTCTTGACATCCTCAATAAATAACGAACCTGGCAAAGTGCTTGAGAAAACTATACTTGAAAAACTTTGAAGGTTAGAATTGGCAACACGAGTTTCCCCCCCACGTGGTGTGTGAACTAGTGCAAGCAATTGTGTACAAGCAATAAGAATCTAAAGATTTCAAAGATATAAAAATGAGCTTCGAGTCGTCGCCTTCGAAGACCGTCATCGCTGACCGTCTCAAAAAGCCCGCCTTGAGGTGATTACGGTTTCAAATTCAGAAAACGAGTGTTAATCAGACCCATATTTAAGTCTACTAAAGCTAGGGAGTTAATGATCCGGGTCAGTGTCATATGATGGTGTGCTTAGATCTTTTGACCTTGTGTTGATTAGGCAAGGCAATTGTTCGTTCGGCATTTACGGTGTTCAGCCCAAGTATGTTTCAACATTTATCATTGTTCGGCATTTATGATTGTCCGGCATTTGCATTGCTCGGCCTTGATATGGTTCAACTAGGTTTTGTTCGGCATTTGGATTGTTTGGCCTAAGTATAGTATTCGGCATGTATGTTTGTTCGGCAGGTCAGTTGTTCAAAACGTATGCCGTTCGGCATTTAAAATGATGTTCGGCAATTGTATTGTTCGGTCTAAGTTCTGTTCGGCATTTGGAGTGTTCGGCCTAAGCATGGTTCGGCATACCAATTGCTTAATATTTATGTTGTTCGGCCTTGATACAGTTCGGCATTTAAGTGTGTTCGGCTTGGGTCCGGTTCGGCTAAATTATTGTTCGACATTTAAACAAGTGTTTGGCTTAGGTTCGGTTCGGCTAAGTTATTGTTCGGTACTTTAAACAAGTGTTCGGCTTTGGTTTGTTCGGTTGAGTTGTTGTTCGGCATTGTTTACTCGGATGAAATACTGTTTGACAGCCCTCCATTCCACCATTCGGTGCATGACAACATACGCTGAACCAGAGCTGTGCCATCCAACACCCTTACCACCTCCAACGTTTTCATTTCCTTTTTAACTTTGGTTCGGCGCGAAGAAGCTAAATCCAGTAGCCATATGTGCAAACATTCCAAATCACTCCTCCTCACCTCGCATCATCGTTCGGCAATAAGGACAACCTACTCAAAAGCTTCCTACATGACACACTTGGCCATCTCGTTTGAAACCTATTCGAGTTGTACAAGGAACAGTACCTAGTTTGCAGATTGGAGCTTAGGAAGGAATGGTCGAGTTTCGAATCTGATCGGCAGGCGAGAATTGCAAATCTTTAAAGAGTGGCAGAAGTAAAAAGTAAAGGGGAGAAGAAGGAAAAGACCTGGTTTTATAGAGAAGGGAAGAGGAAGTCGAAGGGGCTATAACCGGTGGAATCGGTCAAAGCCAGAGTGTTCGGTATCGGAAGGCAATATCGTTCGGCATGAGGAGTGTTCGGTTTCGAATGCTTCGTTCGGCATCTGTACCACGCTCGTCATACACCTCCACCACTGATATTCTCAAGAAAGCGTCTCCCAAGAGAGTAAACCTAGATTCGAAGCGAAGTACGGGCGATATGCAATTCAAAGCGTATCACGATTCAACCACGTAATACACTTTGGGGGGCAAGTGTTTCCTGGAGATTTGACCAGGCAACTAGTACTCGGCTCCCAGTGGAACACAGCGTCACAGGAGTGTTCGGCATAATGTAGAACTCGGCAGCAGGAGCACTCGGCATCCAACAGGAGTACTCGGCAATGGGAGTACTCGGCATCATAGAGTGTTCGGCATCATAGAGTGTTCGGCATCTAGGAGTACTCGGCGAGGTACTCGGCATCCAGTATACCCGGCATCCATGATGCTCAGCATCAGATAGTACTCGACGTCAGGTAGTGCTCGGTATCAGCTGGAGCTCGGCGTCCATTAGTATTCAGAGCCCAGTAGAACTCGGCGACAGAAGAGCTCGGCATCCAGAAGACGTTCAGTGTGCATAACTACTCAATGTAACAGTATTGTTCGGCCTGCATGCATTGCTCGGTCAAGAGCTTCGTACAGAGATACGTTCGGCTTCAACTGCAACCATCCTGCACTGCCCACACATCGAATATACCGTTCGGCATAGAGAGGACTGTTTGGCATACCTAGTTCGGCATGCAGCGACTACCACACCTGGGCTAGAGTGTTCGGCTACCAAGCCCACTTGGGAAGTCCAGCCCATCTTTGTCTATAAATAGATGAGCAGGGTCACAGTGAAGAGGATCCTTTTTTGGAGAAGAACACCGGGGAGACTCTGCCATTTTTGAGACTCATCTTCTCTACTTAACAACTTTATTCAAGCATTTGATTCACGAATTGTATTTGTAATCAACAATAAGGAAGATCAATAAAGTTCAATCTCAAAGTGGACGTAGGCAATTACGCTGAACCACTATAAATTTGGTGTTCTTACTTTCTGCTTTTAAATTAGCATTGTCTTCTCTGTTTAATTTATCTTCATCACTTATATCTCTACACAATCTTTCTCTACGAGGTTAGTGACCAATTTTGGTGCTAACAAGTGAGTCTTCAAAACAAAGATTGTCAACTACTTTGAAACAACAATCATTATTGACTCTCTTCATGTCTATCAAATCAATTTTCAAAAATGCTTTGATGAATTTTTTGAATGTGTGTTTTTGCTCTATATAGATTACTATACTTGTGCTTGATATAAATGGACGTGCAGAAAATTTCAAAAAACAATTGAAGTGTTAAAGAGTACGCGTTTTTCTTATATACCACTATATATCATCATGAATACCTAAAATACAAGTGGTATATGATATCATCTCATGTTGAAATCGTTTTTGCAATTATTTAATTATTTATATTGATTTCTACTAGAAGCCATTTTCACAAAACCCTTTTATAGAAAATTGATGTTATCCCAACTTTTGGCAAAGTCGAGATACCCAAAGATTAACTGAAAATCAATGATTATTAGTCATGAACATCGATTGTGCATCGCAGGTTCACCATGGATATCGATGAATTTTGTCCGAGTCCGGATCGGGCTACAATTGACAAGACACATCAAGCAGAGCCGTGAAAGTCAACGTTCCAAATATCAAGTCAGTCCGAGGTCGTACGCTCAAGATATCATCGGAGCAAGTGGAAAACATAACCTCGGGTTCGCATCCATATGAGTCGAATCCATCAGTTTCGACTCCATCTGGTTCGACTCGATTTACTTCATATCCATCGGCAGGGCTTATGTTCTAATCCACTTAAGACATCGTTGGTTCGAATCCATCCACGAGAACATAGTTCGAATCCGTCCCAATATGCCACAAGTTCGAATCCATGAAAAGGACCGTAGCTTCGACTCCATCGATCAAGCCTTTGCCTCGAATCGATCACGACGAGCCTTGCTTCGAACCCATCGGAATATGCGTTGCTTCGACTCCATTGAGCAAGCATTAGTTCGACTCCGATAGTTCGAGTCCATTGGAACATTCCCACCTTCGAATACCTTCAGGCAGTGGAGTCTTCGTATCGATCGACTGAGATTTACCCAGATCGATACGAAGGGGACATACGATCGATTCGAAGGAAGCAAACCTTCGAATCCAACAACTCGAATCCACTACCACGAATCCACCCAGTCAAAGCGACGAAGAACATGGAGTCGACCCAGTCAACCCGGAGTGAAAAGCGGATCGATGCGAGAAGCACGCGTGCCACGTCACACCAAGCATCGATTCGACCCAATCGAGTCGAAGGATCGATTCGAAGTGTCCAAATTCACCAGAAATGCAACATTGAATCGATCATAAATTGAGATCTACACATCCAAATGCTATGAAATTTTCACAGAAGCTTGAGCACATGTTGAAGAATGTCCACACCAAATTTCAGCTTGATTGGACAATTTCTTGATCGATTCGAACCTAGGGTCGAATCGATCCCGGTGTGGGCCCGAATTTCCATAAAGCGGGCATGTGGGCCCCCTGGCGTACCAGAACTGGTCTCCCCTCATTTTAGGCGAAATATCAGCCTCCTACACCTATAAATAGAGCCCCTAGTCGTTCAGAAAAGGGGTCGGACAATTTTGAGAGATAAAGAGCACCCAGACTCTGCCAGATTTACTCCAGATCACCATTGCTGCCTTAGATTCAGACTTAGCTCAGCAAATTAGTTGTAATACAACACATGAAATTGTAATCTTCAAGCATCGAGCAATAAAAAGATAAAAACTTTGAAGTGGACGTAGGCCGGAGATAGCCGAACCACTATAAATTGCGTGTCACTGTTCATTATTTCTGGATTGTTGCTTGTTATTTGCTTAGATCTGTGATTTGTGTGTGAATACTGTTGATTTGTATTCATACGCTGGTTCTTTCACTACACTTGGGGTTTGTGACCATTTTTGGCGCAAACACTTTGGTGCTTTCACTGAGAAGAACTAGCACCCGCTACACCAGATTCAGAGTTTAGACTTGAAATTTTAAGGGTTCAGATTTGACTCTACAATGACTCGACAAACTAGACAAAGAGCTGAGAGGAGCCAACAGGGAGGAAGTCAAGAGGCATCCTCTGGCGCTGGAGAAGGACAAGCTTCGATCTACATTACTAGAGATGAGATGGAGGCTATGAATAACCTAATGCAGGAGAGAATGATGAAAAGCCAACAAGAGATGCTGCAGAATTTCTTCGAGCAGATAAGAGCTGCAGGAACACAGAACCTTGGACCAGCTACAGCGGCTGTGAATGTGGAACAAGGAGCTAGGGCTATGGAACCCAACGGAGGACAGAATACAGAACCAGAAGGCAATCAACAAGGGCTTGGGGGCAGGCCCGCAGGATCCAACGCGGAAGTACCTTTGGAAGGAGCTCAACCGGCTAGGGCCAACACAAATGCTAACGAGCCGCCCCGAAGAGTACGTACAAGAATTCCCTACGAGACTCGGAGGGCAAGACCGAGACGTGACAAGGGGGCAACCCCTAGATGGAGATGAAAGAATGATTGGCCTAGTGAGATGACTCATGAGAGGAGGGTTGTCAGGAGGAGGATTGGAAGAAGTTATTCGGAGTCCGTTCGCTCCGAATATCAGGAATGCAAGGAACCCTCCGAAGTTCAAACTACCAACGCTGAATCCTTATGACGAAAAGTCAGACCCGACCATGCATATCACCAGATATATCAGACACATGGAAGTGCTGGGAGCATCCGAGGAAGTGATGGCACGATGTTTCCCCTTATTCTTATCAGATTTGGCTGCGCTTTGGTTTAGGCAGCTAGAAACCGGATCAATCAGGACATGGGCGAGCTTGTGGATTGCTTCATGAAGCAGTTTAGGGTTCACGTGACGCGACCTAAGAGCGTGATGACTTTGGCATCAATAAAACAAAGGACCAGAGAGTCAATAAAAGATTTTTTGTTACGATTTAATGCGACGGTGACTTCTGTAGATCGCCCGGACCCATCAATGATTTTGATGGCGGCAGTGGCAGGAGTTGGAGAAGGCACTGAATTCAAAGACTCTTTGACTAAAGATCCACCGCAAGATCTTGGAGAGTTTTTCCATGAAGCTGAAAAATTCATTTGATTAGAGGAATCACGAGCCGAGAGGCAGGAAATAAATGTTGCACAAGGCGAAGGAACCGCCAGGGAACAGTCCAGGGCAGACAAAGGAAAGAGAAAGCAGGATGACGCACATGATGGTCCTGATAAACAGAAGAAATTCCAAGAGCCCAGATTCAGGCAATACACAGACTTGGTGGCAAGACTGGAACGAATTTACACCGAAACTCGGGGGCAACTCCCCTATCGAAAACCACCCAGGAGAGATCCCACGGAGCGGGAACGTAGGACTGGAAAGTACTGCCTATTCCATGAGCTGGATGGGCACACTACCGATGAATGCCGCCACCTGAAGGATGAGGTGGAAGAACATGCCAGGAGTGGTAGATTGCCGCAGTATGTCAGAGAACGTACGACGGCGGTTAGACCCGAACAACTACCGCCTCAACCAAACAGGAATGATCCTGGATCGGGATCACGACTCGTCATCAACTGATTGTGATGGCAAGGGCCAAGTTCAAAATTTGGACTCTGGTCGATTAGTTTTCTTAGATTTGATTTCCAAAATAAAACGGCTATCCCACTTACTCATGTACGGGAACCGGAGAGATCCCTAGGCATGCTCTAAGATGGAAATAGACCGCTCCGCCCGGAGAGGCGTTGTCTTGTTTTTCCTGGTGTTTGAGATTGAACATCTAGGATTTGAATTTAATAAAGAAACATTTATCGAAATAAACCTTTAACTGGAGAGTTAAAGGATAAACATTAAATATCAATATAAACATGATCGCTTTATGATCCTACCCGGAGAGGCAGGGTCCGGAGTGCAAGAAGTGAGTTGCTTCGCCGGAGAGCGACAGGATCAACTCACTTAAGCATCGTTTCCTATTCACCGGAGAGTGATTGGATCAGGATTCGATAATAGCCCGGAGAGGCTATGATCAGCCCACGATTTATGCCAAGACATCGCTTAATGTTCAGATTCACTGAACCGGAGTGCAGGAGGTGAGTCGCTTCGCCGGAGAGCGACAGGATTGACTCACTTAACGTTGTTTCCCCTTCACCGGAGAGTGACAGGATGGGATCCAGCATGAGCCCGGAGAGGCTATGATCGGCCCACGATTTAGGCCATGACATCGCTTAATGTTCAGATTCACTGAACCGGAGTGCAGGAGGTGAGCCGCTTCGCCGGAGAGCGACAGGATTGACTCACTTAACGTTGTTTCCCCTTCACCGGAGAGTGACAGGATGGGATCCAGCATGAGCCCGGAGAGGCTATGATCGGTCGAGAACGACCAAGACATCGCTTTTACGCCCTAACTGGGGCCGGAGTGTAAAGGGTAGAAAGCAACATCGGAGTGCAATAGGATCTTTCTATTCGATCGCTAAGTCTGGAATGGGCTCGACAAAGGTCCAGAGTGACCATCGATAATACGGAGTGACGGTAGAATCTCATTCTTAACTTCCACTAAAAGAAATTGATAACAATTCGGCTTCGAACAGCCATGGACTTGATTGAAAATGCTATAAGCTATGAGTAAAACATGAACTCACTGCATCCAACTTAAGACTGATCAAAAACATGCCTTTTACCAAAAGGGCATGTTTTGGGGGGCAAAATGTTATCCCAACTTTTGGCAAAGTCGAGATACCCAAAGATTAACTGAAAATCAATGATTATTAGTCATGAACATCAATTGTGCATCGCAGGTTCACCATGGATATCGATGAATTTTGTCAGAGTCCGGATCGGGCTACAATTGACAAGACACGTCAAGCAGAGCCGTGAAAGTCAACGTTCCAAATATCAAGTCAGTCCGAGGTCGTACGCTCAAGATATCATCGGAGCAAGTGGAAAACATAACCTCGGGTTCGCATCCATATGAGTCGAATCCATCAGTTTCGACTCCATCTGGTTCGACTCGATTTACTTCATATCCATCGGCAGGGCTTATGTTCGAATCCACTTAAGACATCGTTGGTTCGAATCCATCCACGAGAACATAGTTCGAATCCGTCCCAATATGCCACAAGTTCGAATCCATGAAAAGGACCGTAGCTTCGACTCCATCGATCAAGCCTTTGCCTCGAATCGATCACGACGAGCCTTGCTTCGAACCCATCGGAATATGCGTTGCTTTGACTCCATTGAGCAAGCATTAGTTCGACTCCGATAGTTCGAGTCCATTGGAACATTCCCACCTTCAAATACCTTCAGGCAGTGGAGTCTTCGTATCGATCGACTGAGATTTACCCAGATCGATACGAAGGGGACATACGATCGATTCGAAGGAAGCAAACCTTCGAATCCAACAACTCGAATCCACTACCACGAATCCACCCAGTCAAAGCGACGAAGAACATGGAGTCGACCCAGTCAACCCGGAGTGAAAAGCGGATCGATGCGAGAAGCACGCGCGCCACGTCACAGCAAGCATCGATTCGACCCAATCGAGTCGAAGGATCGATTCGAAGTTTCCAAATTCACTAGAAATGCAACATTGAATCGATCATAACTTGAGATCTACACATCCAAATGCTATGAAATTTTCACAGAAGCTTGAGCACATGTTGAAGAATGTCCACACCAAATTTCAGCTTGATTGGACAATTTCTTGATCGATTCGAACCTAGGGTCGAATCGATCCCGGTGTGGGCCCGGATTTCCATAAAGCGGGCATGTGGGCCCCCTGACGTACCAGAACTGGTCTCTCCTCATTTTAGGCGAAATATCAGCCTCCTACACCTATAAATAGAGCCCCTAGTCATTCAGAAAAGGGGTCGGACAATTTTGAGAGATAAAGAGCACCCAGACTCTGCCAGATTTACTCCAGATCACCATTGCTGCCTTAGATTCAGACTTAGCTCAGCAAATTAGTTGTAATACAACACATGAAATTGTAATCTTCAAGCATCGAGCAATAAAAAGATAAAAACTTTGAAGTGGACGTAGGTCGGAGATAGCCGAACCACTATAAATTGCGTGTCACTGTTCATTATTTCTGGATTGTTGCTTGTTATTTGCTTAGATCTGTGATTTGTGTGTGAATACTGTTGATTTGTATTCATACGCTGGTGCTTTCACTACACTTGGGGTTTGTGACCATTTTTGGCGCAAACAATTGATTTTCACTTATTTTAATTTTTTGAACTTGGGTTTTCATCATGTTAAAAATACTCTAGTTTATTTCGGTAAGAGATTTACTCTAGAAAAAATAACCATTGACTAATTAATTTTTAGAACTTATCAAAATTATTATAATGCTTGAAAAGTGATGGATAGTGATTAAATTATATTTCATAAAAAGAGGAAGTAAAATTTTATAATTTCATGAAAATTAAACAAATTTTATAATTTTTTAGATTAGTACTTATTCCATGATCATTTCTATCACTTTCACCTTTCTGTCAATCCATACATCATAATATAGTGTGTAGAATTTGGTATTTCAAAATAAGGAAATGTTTCTTTTTGTAAAATAATTATATCCTAAAGTATTCACTCTCATTTAAAAGTCCTCGCAGTTATGCATGGGTGAATTACTTGAATTTCTATACATGGGCTTCCATTCTCATTAAAAGTCCTCGCGGTTATGCATGGATGGGACGCATATAAGAAAGGAATAAATATCAAGTATATTCTAATCTCATTTAAAAGTCCTCACGGTTATGCATGGTTAGAAAATACTTGACATATTTTTTAGAGAAGGGGAGGGGGTAACTACTAACCTCATTTAAAAGTCCTAACGGTTAAGAATGGTTAGTAAGTGCTTTACAATTTTTTGTATATTATTTGAAAAGGGAAAATGCACAAATTATTACTTTATTGAAAATATCAAACTCTTGTCACTATATAAAATTTTCCATAATCCTACTATTTCTCTAAAATGGAGTTTGTTTCTAATTAAAAAAATATTATGATTTTTGTTTGATTAATTGGAATTTGAAATTAATATTTCCCTCTTGATTTGATTTTATATTTTTAATCAAAATCGTAGCTATTTCAATTTTTTTTTTAATGATAACAAAAGGGTGAGAGAGCTTAAGATTTTGATTTTTGAGCGTTATCCTTACTAATATTCGAGAGGGTTTTTATTCAAAGTTATTTGTAATTAATTTTTCAGTTTTAACTACACGCATCTGTATAGGGGGAGTTTTGTTGTAGGGGGAGTATTCAAATAGGGGGAGCTAATAGAAAATTCATCAAGACCAAATATATTTAATAGAGTCAAAATCTTAATATATGTTTGTTACAATCAAAAGGGGGAGATTGTAGAATATGCTAGTGTATGATTTTTGTTTGATGATAATAAACATATATATATATATATATTAGTTTAAATGTATTTGTTATTGTACTATTTTATTTTTCCACATAATTAAATAAATATTTGTTGAATAAAATAAATAACTCAAAATTCTTATTTAAACAAATATTTTATTACAAATTCAAATAATACAAATTTGAGTTCTCACTACATTTATACATTTAAAATTACAATACAACTTCGATACAACACATTTTCACTTTATTGTTTTTCATACATAATTCATCTCATTGCATATTCACTCACACTCGTATTTTATCTTCAACTCTATTCCAGTCTGTATCCAGCATCTGAACTATCTGCAAAATAAACACTGATGCGGTAAAATTGAAAAAGAAATTAATCTACAGTGCACAATAAAGTGTGTGTTTTGAAAATATTACTTGCCTCAGTTATTTGGGTTGTTCGTTGTCATTTTTGTCAATTCATCTTACACGAACAACTTGTGATATGCATAGTGTATCACTGTACATGTCGCATGGTCATGCACACCGATATACACTTGCTTGTTAAAATTGCAAGGACAGGTGAGCACAAGGTCAAACCCATGCCTAGGCTGGATTCAACTCAGGTGCAATACAAAAACAAAAACATCACATAATGATCAAGTTCAAGGATGCAAACTATGGAACAAAAAGTAAGTGAACAGTACAGACTCGAGTGAACATGTTCAATGAAATGGTCAGGAGCAACAAAGGTAACAAGCTTCAGGAACTCAAAAACAACAAGCCAGTGGAACAACACCCCCACATACCAGATTCAATAACATGACAAAGTGGTGAACCAGACCAGACCAGATCAAAGCATGTAGAACCAGACCAAGGCAACTCAACATGAAGTACATAGACCAAAATAACTAGACTCAAATTGAATCAAACTTCAAGTAGTGAACACCAGACTCCAACCAATACAACAGTTCAGAGAATACAAATTCAACTGGACATGAAGCAACTGGAGTCACACTATAACAAGACCACAATAACACATACACCTGACCTCATATGGCACAAGTACACGTTGTCCAGGCAAACCATGGGACATAATACAAAGGCACTAAGTTCATCAGACCAGAGAAGACTACAGGAACAGAGGCATGAACAATGAAAACTTCATATGGAACCATACCACTTCAAATGGCAAAATTGGACTCAATGCAAAAAGGAACCAGACCACCAAATGGAACAAGGCACCAGACACATAAAGATTCAACATGTACAACATGTAGAACCGGACTACAATAACCAGAGGTGACAACAGAGCTGCAAACATGCTCAGAAGCAAAAGTGAAGACTTAACACAATAACAAGACAACCAAACAAAGAAATATGCTCGAATGTACATGGATATGCAAGCATGTAGCACATGAAGACATGCAACAGAGAATACAAAGCTCAACTTCAACAAGAACTATCACAGTATACACATACAACATAAAGTGGACAAACAAGCATATGCAACAGAGCAATAACAAAGTAAAAGTTCAATGCAATGGACAGGCTCACAACAAAAACAACAACCAGATCACATGATAACAGATTCAACCAAGTTTATTAACATAGCAATTGGAAGTGCACAAACAAGTAGGAGGCAAATTTAACTCGAAGCAAACTGACCAGTGTGGATGTGTACGAGCAAAACAACAATACAACCAGAATTAAAGCCGAGCCATCACACACAGATATACATACATATATGTATTATATACATGGAGATGACACACAAATATATACAGTTTAAATGTGTCAAAAACAGTGAAGCGGTTTACATAACAATGAAGCAGTTTATATGTAAAAACAGTTGCAAGTCGCAGTTCCAAGTCAAGGAGCAGTCAAAAAGAAATGATCAAACACCTTTATTCAAAAATTCAAAAATTGAATGCTAGCAAAGAATGGAATCAGTGAACAAGTCCAGATTATCTCAAAAATTGAAATGCCAGAGTCAAAGGAGCACAGAACGGAACCGACTCCAAACAAAATTCAATTCAATACAACTGATGATATGATGAACAAGTCAAAAAATCACACAACCATTTGATTAGAAATCAATGCAAGCATCAAACTCACTGACAAATTCAAACCAAATTATACGAATGAGATAATAGGGTTTTGTTCCCTATGAATTCCCAATTATCATCATTGGCAGTGGCATCGAGTTCGAAAACAATAAGATTCGAGCATAATTAAAAATCGAAAGGGGCAAATCACATACCAAATTAAAAGCAACATCCATTTGAACTCGACATTGAAGCAACCGCATGCAATCAAAGCCAGGAGTCGATTGACGAAGCAAAGCAAAGCGAATTCTTCAATTCAATCGATTAATTTCAAGGGCAGTTTCAATTCAATCATAACCCTAGCTTTTGAACAAGTAACAAAGAACGACCGAAGTATACAAAAGAAAGGGGAAACGTCTCTTTAGTTATAATTTAAAGTGGATCGGCTTTATTATAGTATTGGGCTTTATTTTTAATAATAGGGTTTTGAGTTTTTATTTCATTTGTAATTTTCTTTTGTTTAAAATTTGAGTCAAACTCTAGTCGTGTAACTAGGTACGAACTACGGTTTGTAGTTCAAGAATTTGCAACTCGGTGGCTTAGTTGTGGTAGGGTTTTAAGCTTAGAGTTAGGTTAGTCAAGTTAGCGGGTGCCGCAAGTTTACGTGTGTTTGTAAGCGTTTGACTACTTAATTTCTAGTAGAAACCTTGGGGGCATCACGTAGGCAGGTTTTAGCCAAAGCTGGATAAATCTATGTGTGATCTCTACTACATTACTTTCTGTTATTGTTTTTATTTCCGCATTAATTTTTAGTACACCCTATTCACCCCCCCTCTAGGGAGAAAACGATCCCGCATACATATCCATATTAGTATCTCCAGAATGGAGCCACATGCACCCTATGGATTTGTCAATCTGTAACATCCCGTATCTAGAGGCCCAAAGCTAAGCGCTACAGATGCTGCAGCCATCCATAGTATTAACTTCAGATGATAAAATACGGTAATGCTAATGGTATTCATAATATTAGAAGCACTTGAATATGAACCAAACCACAGATTTCCAAAAACAATACTGATTACATTTCAAAACAAATTCAAATCCAAGTTACATAATCCCATATCGTTTCCCAAGTAAAGATCAAATATAATCATTACAATAGTATGCCAAGAGCTACATATGACGATGCCCCCTTGGTTGACCAGAGTCAATATAGTCATATTTGACTTAATACACACAACAGAAATAAACAAAATAAACTGTAACTCCTAATTAGCTATCCGTCAGCCACCTGCTCGTCTCCGAAAGCTTTATTTGCCAAAACACTAAAACCTAAAAACCTCAACTCTCAACCTACTCAAATAAATTTGAGAATCCGAGAGTTTAAGGGGAAACAAAAACTTCGAGTCAGACATAAATCCTGGTATGAATAATACTGTTACATCTCGGTTTACTGGTATTAAGTGAGACCATGCCGCTTAGCGGAACGGGTTTCTCCTCACTATTATCCTCTTTACAACATATATTTTGAAAATCTTTTCCTGCAACCAAACTGGTTAATCAAACTGATAATAATAATAATAATAATAGCTATGTCCGTTAAGCTATAATCATGTAACTAATGGACTATCTGTCAACAAGTAAAAAATGAACTATCTGTCCGATAACTGGGCTGACTGCCCGCAAACTAGACTAACTGTCCGCAAACTGGACTACTGTCCGAATCAATATGGACTAGCTGTCCGAATCATTTTCGTAGGGTTAACTACCCTTCATTTTTTCTTTGAAAACGTTTTCAAAATTATTTAACCCCTTAAATCGTACTTCTAAATGTAACCTCTTAAAAAATTTGATAAATGAAAATGAACGTGTATGGGATACACGGCCAAGGGTTTAGGGTATAAGAATGGCCTCTTTCCTATTTTACCCCTCCTTTATTTCATGTTAACTCTTATTTTAATTCATTGGTTAAATGGCATGGCTACCCCTTAATAAAATCAAATCTCATTCCCCTAATCAACACATTATTTTATTTTATTTAACTAATTAAACATCCTAAATAATGTTACCAAAAATATGGGGTGTTACAGACTCCCCTCCTTAAGGAATTTCGTCCTCAAAATTACAGTAAGGGACACAACAAATCAATCAAAGAGGTAAAACATACCATCAAATAAGTCAGGATAAGTATCTCTAATCCTGCTCTCAATCTCCCAAGTACAGTCCCTATCATCGTCGCTCCACTGGACTTTGACTAATCTGACTGTCTTGGTTCTAGGCCTTTTCTCCTCTCTCGCTTCAATACGAATCAGCTTTCTCACTATAGTCAAGTCCGATTCTATTACTAAGTCCTCTAGCACAGTCGGTGCAATAGTAGTCTTCAGGTCTCTAACACACTTTCTGAGATTAGAAACATGGAAAACATCGTGGACTCCTGCCAAACTGCTTGGCAACTCAACTCTATATGCGAATTTCTCGATCCTCTCAATAATAAAAAAAGGTCCAACGAATCTTGGTGCTAACTTTCCTAATTTCCCAAATCTAATCACACCCTTCATCGGTGACATTTTGACGAAAACTTCATCTCCAACTGAGAACTCTAAATCTTTCCGTCTTTTATATGCATAACTCTTCTACCTAGATCGAGCCTTCTACATCCTAGCTCGAATGACCTCAATCTTTTCTACAGCTTCTCGAATTAAATCTGGACCAAGAACCAACCTATCCCCAGTCTCTAACCAACAAACGAGAGATTTGCATGGCCTTCCATACAAAACTTCAAACGGTGCCATCCCAATACTAGTCTGATAACTGTTGTTATACGAAAAATCGACTAAATGCAGATGGTCTTCCCATGATCCCCCGAAATCTAATACACAAGCTCTTAACAAGTCTTCCAAGACTCTGTTAACTCTTTCCGTTTGCCCATCTGTCTGTGGATGGTAAGCGGTACTCACCTTGAACTTGGTTCCCAAAACTTCATGTAGACTCTTCCAGAACTCGCTAGTAAATAAGGAATCTCTATCACTCACTATACTACTAGGATTCTGTGCAGTCTAACTACAGCTTTCATAAACAACTTCGCTAAAATAGGTGCCATTCTGGTTGACTTAACTAGAATGAAATGGGCGCTCTTGGTCAATCTGTCCACTATGACCCATATACTTTCATTTCCTCTGTTCGACCTTAGTAACCCGTCAATAAAGTCCATAGAAATAGAATCCTATTTCCATACCGGAATATCTAGTGGCTGAAGCAATCCACTCGGCTTCTGATGCTCGGCTTTTACCTATTGGCAATTCAAGCACTACTTTACCCATAAGCCAATATCCCGCTTCATACATTCCCAGAAAAAACTTCTCTTTACATCTTGATACATCTTAGTTCCTCCTGGATGAATTGAGAACTTTGAACAATGGCATTCCTCCAAAACTTCTTTCCTTATGTTTCCTTCACTCGGAACACATAATCTCCCTTTCTTTCTCAACCACCCATTCTGGTCAAGACTGAAGTCCTTTAAGTCATCCCTCTTAGTTCCATCTCTTAACTTCCTGATCCGTTCAACTAGCACTGGATCCTCCTCCAGTTTAGAAGTAATCCTTTCGATCATTACTGGTCGAACTTCCAAACAAGATAATACAACAGTCTCTCCACTAGACCCAGTCTTGGATCTCCATAGCGCTATGCAAGCTGACAAGGCTTCTAAATCCTTCCACTTAGCAATCATCGCTAACACTACATTCTGATATTTCCTGCTAAGCGCATCCGCAACCTTGTTGCCTTTTCCCGGTGTGTACTCAATCCCAAAATCATAAGCAGTGATAAATTCTAACCACCTCTGATGTCTCATGTTCATCTCCTTCTGAGAAAACAAATACTTCAGCGACTTATGATCTGTATATAACTCAAACTTCTCTCCTAAAAGGTAAGGTCTCCACACCTTCAATGCAAAAATCACTGCAGCCAACTCCAAATCATGCATCATATATCTGACCTTATGCGGTCTAAGCTGTCTAGAAGCATAGGCGATCACTTTACCTTTCTCCATCAGCATAGCTCCTAATCCTGTTCCACACGCATCTGTATAAACCACCAAATCCTATTTTTCTTTCAGAACAACCAACACAAGTGCATGGGTTAATAAGTGTTTCAAACACTGGAATGCTTCCTCACACTTATCGGTCCACACAAACTTAACATCCTTTCTCGTTAGCTTAGTCATCGGTGCTGCTATCCGCGAGAAATCCTTAATGAATCTTCGATAATAACCAGCTAATCCAAGGAAGCTCTTTATCTCAGTCGCTGTCTCGGGTCTCTTCCAACTGTTCACTGCTTCAATCTTTGTCGGATCTACTGACAACCCTTTCTCTGAGACTACATGACCAAGAAACTTCACTTCTTTCTTCCAAAAATGACACTTCGAGAACTTCACTTTCAGCTAATGCTGCCTCAGCGTCTCTATCACCACTTTAAGATGAACTTCATGCTCTCTTTCATCCTTAGAGTAAATCAAGATATCATCTATGAAAACCAATACGAACCTATCCAAGTGCTCTAGGAAAACTCGGTTCATCAAATCCACAAAGAATGCCGGCGCATTAGTCAGTCCGAATGACATAACTAACCATTTGTACGATCCATATCTGGTCTTAAACGCCGTCAAAAGTATACTATCCTCTGCTACCATGAGCTGATGGAAACCTGTTGCCAAATCCAATTGGGAAAATACCTTGGCTCCAATCAATTGGTCGAACAAATCGTCAATCCTCGGTAATGGATATCGATTCTTTATCACCTTCTCATTCAACTTACGATAATCGATACATAGCCTTAAGGATCCATCCGGCTTCTTAGCAAACACTATGGCTTCTCCCCAAGGTGAACTACTTGTCCTGATAAAGCTCTTGTCTTCCAGATCCACCAACAACACCTTCAACTCCCTCATCTCTGTAGGGGTCATCCTGCTTAGCGGCCTACTTATTGGCTCCCAGAACCAAATCTATCCGAAACCCAATGGCTCGTTTCGGCGGTAATTCAACTACAGGCTCAAAAACATTCACGAATTCTCTAACCACAAAAAATCGATTCAGCTCATCTTCTGATTCCATAACACCCAACAACGCATTCACCTCGCTGTTAAGGCTTCCTACGGTAAACAATCATGTTGCTACAATCAAGGTGCCTAAGCGATATTTTCCTATCATGGAAAAATATCCTCACATCGTACTCACTTAACCAATCCATACCAAGAATAATTCCAAACCCCACAAAATCAAACACATGCAAACTGCAAACAAAAGTATGACCTAACAAGTCAAACTCTAACTGGTTACTGGTCACATCTCAACCATAGAGTTGCATACCCTCCTATTGTATTCGCAACCCATAAGGAAGTAACTAAATATGTGGGTTCTAGGTTAAGCTTATCAATCAAACATCTAGATATAAAAGAATGCGATGCACCAGTATCAAATAGAACGCTAACAGACATACCATGAATCTGAAGCATACCTCCCAAAACTGCCTTTCCTTTCTCCTAAGCTATTGCCTTCGAAGTAGCAGGCTCCAATGTATACACCTTGCCCTTTCCATCCTTAGCGGGCTCCTTGCATTGATTCTTATAGTAGCCAATCTGGTCGCAATTGAAGCACTGGACACTTTTCTTCCTGGCTACCTCCTTTTCCTTTCCACCACGACACTCATTAGCAAAATGTCCCTTCTTATCGCACTTAAAACAAACAACCTCAGACCTCCCTTTCTTAGCTACTCCACCCTTCTGAGCACCCTTCTTAGGAAAGAATTTCCTCTTCTGACTCTGCCCAATCCTGGACCTCCTTGGCCTTACCCTTCTCTAGAGAATCTAGAATCTCCTCATGCCTTAAGGCCATCTCCACTACAAAATCAGAAAGATCTCTAATATGAGGTAATGTAGCCCTTGCTAACTCTGGTTTCAACCCCTTGATAAACTTCTCATTCCTCTTCATTATTGTATCCACTGAAGCATACCTATATCTGGCCAACTCCTTAAACCTTCTAGCATACTCTAAAATTGACATCTCTCCCTGCTCTAACTCAGCAAACTTTCTAACCAAAGCTGACTATGCAATCGCAGACATGAACCTCTCCTGGAACCTCCCTTTGAAATCTGCCCATGTCAAGGTTTCCTCATCCACACCAGCCGTCACGATGTTCCACCAAAACAAAGCTGCTCCCTGAAGTTGTCTCGAAGTAGCCTCCTCTTCTGCTCATCATTGAGCCCCAAGTCTGCAAAGATTCTCTCATAGTGCAGCTACCAATTCTCCACCTCTATAGCATCCTTTATTCCTATAAATGGCTTCCTTCCAAGCTTAACGTAATCTCCGCTCAGCTTAGCATAATGGTTAACTAACGGAACTTCCAGAACTCCTGCTCCTGCAGCATCTCCTCCTACCACTCCAGCTGCAATTCAATCTTGCATCACATTCACAAAAAACTGATACATAGCTCCCATGTCCACTTGCGGGACTCCAGCACCCACATTCTCTGCTTGTGTCTGACCTTGGGTCCTCCTTGCATTAGGTCTAGCATTTCCATCGGTGCCCTCACCTCCTGGGTTAACTCTTCCTCTTCTACAATCCATATCTGTATTCAAACCTGATGAGACATAGAAAAATAACCTAACAAAGATAGGAGACTAGAGATAAAGCTTATACTTATATATAGAAAATACAAGTACATTACTATAGCATTATCCCATACCCCAATTTTACTCTAATTCCTTAACATTATGATTTAAAAACCATTTTTAGTTTAAAGTTTTTCATAAACCTATGCTCTGATACCAAGTTGTAACATCCCGTATTTAGAGGCAAAAGCTAAGCGCTACAGATGCCACAGTCATCCATAGTATTAACTTCTGGTGATATAATATTGTAATGCTAATGGTATCCATAATATCAGAAGCACTTGCATAGGAACCAAACCAAAGATTTCCAAAAACAACATTTTTACTGATTACATTTCAAAACAAATTCATATTCAAGTTACATAATCCCATATCATTACAATAATACGCCAAGAGCGACATATGACGATGCCCCCTTGGTTAACCAGAGTCAATATAGTCATATTTAACTTAATACACACATCGGAAATAAATAGAATAAATTGTAACTCGTAATTAGCTATCCATCAGCCACCTGCTCATCTTCGGAAGCTTTATTCGCCAAAACACTGAAACCTAAAAACCTCAACCCTTAGCCTGCTCAAATCAATTTTGAGTACCCGAGAGTTTAAGAGGAAACAAAAGCTTTGAGTCTGATATAAAGCCTGGTATGAATAATAATGTTACATCTCGGTTTACTAGTATTAAGTGAGACCACGTCACTTAGTGGAACGGGTTTCTCCTCACAAATATCCTCTTTAAAACATATATTTTGCAAATATTTTCCTGCAACCAAACATGTTAATCAAACTGATTATAATAATAATAATAGCTATGTCCGTTAAGTTATAATCATGTAACTAATGGACTATCTATCCACAAGTAATAAATGGACTATCTGTCTGATAACTGGGTTGACTTCCCACAAACTGGACTAACTATCGGAATCAAAATGGACTATCTGTCCGAATCATTTTGTTAGGGTCAACTACCCTTCATCTTTTTCCTTGAAAAACTGTTCAAAATGATTTAACCTCTTAAATCATACTTATACAAGGAAAATATATTCTTAGCTTTATACTAAGCTATTTTGCCATGTTATATATATTTGACTCAAAATAATGTTGATGAATTTTAATGAGGATTAGCTATCCTTCCAAAACAAGTTCAAACCCTTTTTAACTTGAAAATACTTAGGCTATATTGCCTAGTTAATACATTCGAAACCTTTGTTTAATACCTTTAAACAACCCTTTCGAAATCATTGAAACTGCCCTTTTCGAAACCAAGTAAAACCCATTACTTAACCTAGGCCGAAAGGCCAAATCTTTCCTTTCGAAACCATTCAAATTCTTCCTTTCGAAAGCATAAAAACCTTACCTTCGAAAGTCTTTAAAATTCTAGACATCCTTCTTTTAAAACCTTTAGATATTGCCTTTCGAAACATTGGAAAAACCTTTCCTTTCAACCCTTTTGAAACCCTGGGGAACTACCCCTTCGTAACCATTCGTTAAAACCTTTCGAAGGCGTCAAAACCTACCTTTCAAAAGCACTTGGGTTTAATTTAAAACATGTGGAAACCTTTCGAAACCATTCAAAAATTTACTTCTTCGAAACCTTTGAAAACCGTTTCATTCGAAACCATTTGGATTATGCCTTCAAGTAGAGCAAAAGGATCATAAACCCATTAAAGTCGAAAGCATTACTTTCGAAATCATTCCTAAGTAAAGAAGTGATGGTGTCGAAACCATCCCTTCAAAATCATTGGAGAAGTGGCCAAATTTTAGAAAACAAAGTAACCCCTTCGAAACCATTTGGGTCGAAAGGAAGAAAGTGGCAGCCAAAAGGTTTCGACTTAGTCGAAAGCAGTCATTTAAAACAAAAGCACAACCCAATCGAAACCATTTCTTTAAATCCATTTGACCTAGTTGAAAGCTAACAAAGTCGAAAGCTACTTAGTCGAAAGCAACCAGGCGCATTTTTATGTAAAAGCAAAGTAGTGCTTCAACCCCTTCGAAACCCCTAGTTTCGACCCTTTACCTTCCGCCTACATCAAATTCACTATGTACCAGTTCGCTGATACCATGTGCATTGGTTTCGATGGAGTCGGAGGCGAAGGTAAGGAGGCGAAAGCCTGGTGCTGAAATCATCAAAATAGTACAAATCATGTGGATTAGTCCTTTTTAAACTATTTCTTTGTACCTAACTTGCCTTGTTTGTCAAATTGTGATTGGTTGAAAGTTTCTCTTTTGTAAAAGTACTGCCGACTTTTCCGAATTAACAATTTAAATTTATTTACAGAAAGCCACCTCGCCTTTCATAAATATATAAAACATTTAAGTCCCATACCTTAAATAATTTTATATACCCATTAAAACACTTAGGAAAATTCTACAAAAATTCCAAAAAATCACTTATAATATGCTTTCTAACATATATTAATTTCAGACCCAAACCAATTATTATTTAACCATAAATAATTTATAATCCAAAATAACATTTTCTTCACTAGAAAATTTATATAAATTCTACAAAAATTCTGAAAATTATGAAAGTTGAAACCCATCTCCAAAAAATATTTTTGGTCTATATAAAAATTCGCAAGGCATTTGGATTTAATTTAATAGGGTTTTCATGTCAAAACATGTCATAAAATCTATATGAACAACCATAAATCATCAACAAGTATATATAATCATTCAAAAACATGGCAAATCAATGCAAAATATTTTGGATTTCATCTTAAAACCGAAAACAAAAGAAATATGAGATGCAAACATTATTCACCTTAGCTTTAAGATTAAAGAGATTGAGATGTTGATGGATTTGATTTGAATTAGCATTTTCCTTAGCTTTTCTTAATCTTCTTCCCTTTTTCTTGTTAATGGTGGCTAGCCTCAAGTTTAAAAATTTTGATAAATGAAATCGAACGTGTATGGGATACACAACAAAGGGTTTAGGGTATAAGAATGACCTCTTTCCTATTTTACCCCTCCTCTATTTCATGTTAACTCTATTTCAATTCATTGGTTAAATGGCACGGCTATCCCTTAATAAAATCAAATCTCAATTCCATAATCAACACATTATTTTATTTTATTTAACTAATTAAATATCCTAAATAATATAACCAAAAATATGGGGTGTTACACAATCCCACTGGCTATGTCTCCTATCTCTGGCTTTAGTCATCACCGTTGTTGAGGCTACGTCCGCCTTTCCAGCACATGAGTCACCACTCGAATAGATCTCGACACATGAGCTCCAACTTGAACAGATCTTGGAACCACACATGGATTTCCATATCTCAACAGAACTCGAAACCACACACGGATTCCCACATCCTAAATAGATCACGAACCATTACATGGGTTTGAGCATCTCAATCAGATCTCGAATCTCCACATAGATTCTAGCATCTCGAACCAATCACGAATCTCTTCCAAAACATAGAACACATATATAGTTTTGGAGTAGTTATAGTTTCAAGTCATCTCATATAAGTACACTTCCCCACTTATCGAGCGCTCCAAAACTAATCGGTGGATTTTCGGTAAACTCAACTCTGATTTTTTTGGAAATAAACAAACAACACATAAGAGCGGAGATTACCACATAACCGTAAAAGCGAACAGATTTCCTTATCATTTGGCCTAGAAGAGCAAAACGATTTTATATGTAGGGTATAACATCACCGATGTTTCTTCTAGATATTTCCAAAGTTATATTTAGTCAATTTCAACAGTAATGAGAATAACGACATAAGAGAAACTAAGTCCCGTATATTATCCATAAGTAAGTAGCACATAAAACATGATCAACACACATAAGCACAATCTAGTCATATAAACGAATTCTAATCCCCTTTTTAATTAATCTTCCTTTATTAATTAAAAACTTCTTTTACTAGTAAAACTCTTTTTTACTCAATAAACTTCTTTATTAATGAAACTTCACTCGTTAATTAAATTTCACTATTTAATTAAAACTTCCCTATTCATTTCTACACATTTCAATACTCTCAAAAGTATTCATATACTTATCTCAATGGTATAAGTATATTCACAAATCAATAACAATTTTTCATAAAACACAGTCAAAGAGGTTAAAAATAAATGTCACTCAAACATTGTTACTATAAACGGTTTCTCTCTTTTATAGTTTAAAACTTATACTTCTATCTTTTTTCCAAAGATTCCATACTTGTTATTATCTTTAAAATTCCATTATTAAAGACCTAATTATTTTTCAAAATTATTTAACAATATTTTACCACTTTAATATATTATTCAAGAGTTTAAAATTAAATGTTACAAAAAAATTGTTTTCAACAAACCGAAAAAGCCATTTCCCTTACTCATTACCATTAAAAATCTCTTTAAAGATTGAATTACATTTATATGGGTTTAAGATAATTATTACTCAAATAATGTCACAACAAACCCAATTCATTCCCTTTATAATTATCACTTAAAACATTTTCCTTTAAAAGATCTAATTATTTCCCAAATTAACAAATTAATACTTTTACTTAACTTTACAAAATTATCCATTATAGCTTAAGTGTTATAATCCAATTCTTCCTTTATCTCTTCATTCGAGACTTAACTTACTTTTCCAAGCTTATATAAACCCTTTAGAATACTAAAATCAATTCAAAGGATATTTTACATAAACTTTAAAATACTTTAATAAAATATTTAACTAATTTTCTTAAAACTATTTATACTATTAAATACTTATACTATGGTTTAAAACATTTATTTAAAATACCACTTGAAATTACTTATTTTTTACTTTAATAAAAACCATAAAAATCCATTTTTATAATTTAAAATCATATATTAAAAATCCATAAATAATTATTAGTAATATATTATAAATTAGTATTTATTGAAAATACGAAGAAGCCCTAGGGTGTCTTTCAAAGTTAACTTTAAAATTGTCGACCATAAAGCGATTTCAAAATGCATCCATAGCGACCCTTCGCTACAACTATCACAACTTCCATTCACAATTTCTATAACTTTCCAAACCAATTCCTTTATATCAAACACAACCAAACATGTGTATAGAACCATCTAGTATATATTTCACAATATATTCACATTTAACCAATTTAACAAGTGTAAATATAAGGGATTTCAAGTGTGTTTATAGTGACAATTTCGCTTCAACCATTCACAAACAATTTCCAATTTAATCAAATAACAACATCAAACAAGTAAACAAGTAGTCTGGACCACGATACACGTTAAAGATGATAAAAAGAGAGATTATACTATTAATATATTATTGTCATTTTCTTTCAAAAGCAACAAGGGGTCCAAAAGTAACAACTTGGATTGTTTGTTTTACTTTTATATTTTAATACAACAAACAATTATATACACAACAAATACAATTCAACTGGTGAATAAACTCACCAAGCCCAAACCAATCCAAGACATAGAAAATCCCGATATGAGTGCAACGGCGAAGACGGTGTCTCGATTGGACCTCTTATGCAAAAGCTATCGATTATATAAGGATTTGGATTTAAAATATAATTAATTATATAATTAACTCATTAAATCAAACAATTAATTACCTCTAATCATTTCCTCCCTCTCTTCCCCAAATCTCGTTCCTTGTACATGATACAAACCCACAAAACCATGCACGTACGATCAACGACACGGAGCTATGCTCCACTAAATCATGCACTGATCGTGCCAATGAACTCCTCATCGAAATCTTGACTTGTCGGACCCATCAATGTCCAACTCGATCCCCTGTAGCCAAATTGACCTGCTACTCCACCGTCACCTCCCCTAATTTTGCATCTTGCTTCAGCCACCTCCAGCTCCTTCGAACCTCGCCAATCATCTTCTCATGCGACACCGAGTACAATGCCACCCTCAGCTCCACCTCCGGCCACCTCCCTGATTATCTCAACCCAAAGCCCATAAACGAAAAATGATTGTCGCATTTTCCTCCTACTGAACGCACACCGCCATAGCTACCTCGAAGTGGTCTTCGCTTTAGAAATCCAATGCCGCAACCGCCAAAGTCTCACGTCGCCTCAATCACCAAGAATCTTCGACCCTAGTTTGACTGTACAAAACTCGATCATCCTCAAGTGGTGCCACACCCAATAAAAAGCATAAGGATGAGAGCTGTCACTCACATAAAGCCAACGAATCCAAAATCACTCGATTTCATTTCTTATAGCTTTCGAAACAATTAAAAGAAGAAGATTGGCGGCGGCTATTTTTACTGATGGAAGAGAGAGGAATGAGGAAAATAGGTCAAGTGTTGAGGTGTATTTATAGGAAAATATATATTATATTTTATTCTTTTAATTTATCGTCAAACATTCCAAGCTTGCACGATGACATGGGACGTCCTATCACTACGAAACTCGTTAACACGCAACAACTCCATAATCTGGATCCATAGGCACTAGTTTTGTCAAAATTCGAGAAAGTGTCCCGGATTGATAATTTCACACGTTGATTAAATAGAATTATTATTAAAACTAGTTTAATCACTCTTAATTATAAATTAAAAGTTTACCATCAACATTTATTGTTTAAAAAGAGTTTAAATAAGCTTTCAAAATTAATCTTATTACATTAAATCCAAGATTTAAATATTTAAATAATTCTGATATTCAATTATAAAGTGTCGAAAATCAAGGTCGTTACAATATCACTAATTTATAGATCTTAATAGAGATTGTACCTTGTAGATCTGGGCAATTAGTGACATCTTGATATGAAAATCCTTCTTAGATTCCTTCAATCAACATATAGACTTTGCTAGAATTAGATGGACCATGTGATTTAATATTTTTGATGTTTGTTTTCTGTTCTTTTAAAAAAAAATCAACCTAGGGTGGAAAGAAGATGGTGTCTATGGATGTTTGAGTGGGAAGGAAGATGAGAACTAAATTTAGAAGGAATGAGAGTATTTTTTTTAAAGAGAGAATAAAAACCTTTCTCATTCCCTCTTTAAATGAAACGACCTAAAATTTAATCACTTTAAATATGGATATTATTTATAATTAATATTTATAACCCAAAAAAACCCCTTTCTAATAATAATCAGTAATGGTGATGATTTTTAAAATATTTTTACAAATATATTTAGTTCAAAGAAAAATAAAAAATGTTACCGGAAATCGTTTTCCGAATTTTTGACTTTACGGTGTCAAAAAAGTTGTCGAAAACATTGTGCACATTTGAGTTAATATATACACACTTATATAAGCATGGATTAGTAACATAGTAAAACGTAAAAAATATACGTTCACTTAAGTAAGAAATAATACGTGTCACTTTTCAAAATTTAATATTTAAATAAAAAGTAAAATATGAAATGTCATACTGATCTCTTACAACATAGTACAAGATCATGATCATCATATTATCCAATATGTTTTAAAATGTATGGTCAGTAATATAATAAGGTGAAAAATATATTTACTTAAGTAAATAAAAGAAGATGTGACATCTTTTCAAAAGTTTAAATCAAAATAAAATTTAGAATGATTTGTCACTTTCACATGATATCTTAGTACAAGGTAGAATTTTGTTTAGTACTTAAAAGGAGGGTGCCATGGGTGTTACGCGTGGATCAAGGAGGAAAGGATGAGGGTGATAACGTGGCAACCAATGGGTGGAGGGTAGTGTACTAAGGGATGTTAAGTTAATTTGTTAATTTTACTTTATATAAAAACAAATTCAAACTTTCTCTCTCCATCCTCATTTCATTTTCTTATTTTTCAAAATCTTATCTTCTTCCTCTTTAAGTTTTAAAAACCATGTTAATGGCTTCCATGTTTCTTTGAAAAGTTTTTAAAAAAATCATTTCTCTCCACTTTAAAAACTCTTAAACCCATTTAAACATCTTTTCTTCACTTTATACTCCTCCTCCTTCCAAAATCAAGCCCATATCACCTCCATCATCCAACGACGTGCCTAAATCCGCCCTTTAGCCAAGCCAAAAGGCCTTTGTCCGAGCCTACTTGGCCTTCTCTTGGCTAAAAAAAAAGTTTTGGTTTTGAAAATACAAGTTCTAGGGCTAAATTCAAGTTTTAAAGAGATTTGATTAAAATTTGGTGTGTAAAACTCACACCCTTTTTGTAAAAATTACATCTTTTCTTTATGTTGATGTTACTATGTGATATTGCTTGGTTATTTACATGCTTTGTATCTAATTATATATATGTTGTACTTGAAAACTGTCTTAGGCCTGATGATTAAGTCTAATTGTGTTATGGATGTGATAAAGTTTGGATTTTTATGGGTGTTTGTAGTTGTTGTTATGTTATATGTTCTATGGACAAGTGTATGTAAGAGTTTGCTAAGAAAAATAGCACCTTTGTGTGGTTCGACAACTTGGAACCCTTGTGTGTAAAACTATGGTTAAAAAAATCGAACTGTTTCCAAGTTTCAAACTTTGTTTTACTTTTAAAAACTCTTACCTTATGTTTGCGAAAAGTTAGTAAGTTTTAAAAATGTTAGTTTTCAAAAAGAAAGCTAAGAAAACATTTTCAAGTTATGGCATCCATAGCGATATTCGCTATGGATGTTGTTTCGATAAAAGTCCAATTTTTGGAAAAAATAAGTTTTATACTTAAAAGTATTTTAGAAATGTTTTATAAACTTAACAAATGTTGTTTAAGGAAGTTATTTAATAATTAATTAAGTTTAGTAATTAATAAGTAATTAAGTACTAAACAAGGTTTATTAATTGTAATTAAGTAGAGATTAGTTACTAACTAATTATCTTTTAAAAGCAAGATTAATTTTAATTAATTATTGATTAAGCAAGGTTAAATTTTAATTAATTATGAGTTAACTATAAGATTGGTTTTTATTAATTATTAATTAAGTATATGGTTATTTATAAATTAATTATTAAGTAAGCGTTTAATTATTTTTAATTATCAATTTATTAAGGGTTTTAATTTATAAATTATTTATTTATTAAAGGTTTAATTATTTCTTAATTAGTAATTAAGTTAAGCTAAAAATTAATTAAGATTTAATTATGATCTAATATGGGATTTAACTTGTAATTAATTATTTTTAAAGAGGTTTAAGTTTTTTAATTTCTTTGTTTTCCCAGGATCAATTTGTTTAAAGACAACTTTCTTTTATAAAGAATAACCTTAAACACAAGGACTTCGATTATCGACAACATTAAGTAATCATACAAATGTGAATAAGTTATACTAAATTGATGACTTCTATTTAGTAGAATAAATCCCCGTTCTACTATTACTAAATTAAATAGATTATTTTGGACATCTGTTAGCAGAATAAAACACCATTCTGCTATTATTTGATTAGATAAAATATAAATGACATCTGTTTAGCAAAATAAATCCCCATTTGCTATAATTATATTTAGTAGATTATTTGGACATCCAGATGGCAGAATAAATCCCCGTTCTACTATCATTTGATTAGATAAAATATAAATGACATCTGTTTAGCAGAATAAATCCCTATTATGTTATAATTAAATTAAGTAGATTATTTGGACATCCAGTTGGTAGAATAAATCTCTGTTCTGCGATTATATTGATTTGCACATTGAATTGTATACCAGCATATTCATATTAGATAAGAGATGTTCTCTAATTATGTATAGTTGTTAATTGCCTTGTTATGTTCTGTGGTGTTTGAATGGAAATGTTATCCCCTTTGAAATATTTTGTAGTCTTATGCATGGGTTTTACAAAGATAAATAATTATTTAAATAAAGATGGTTTAAACTAAATTAATTATTTAAATAATAAGGTTTTAAAATTAATTAATTAATTTAACAATAAGGATTTAAAATCAACTAATTATTTTAATGATGGTGTTTTAAAATTGATTAATCATTTTAATAATGACATTTTACAGATAATTAATCATTTAAACAAGGATGTTTTAAAGTTAATTAATCTTGTTAAATAGTGTTGTTTGAAGTAATTAATCAGGATTAAAGCTAATTGATTATTTTAAATGAAGGTGTTTGAAGTAGTTAATCATTGGTTAAAGTTAATTAATGATTTTAATAATGGTACTAAAGCAATTTATTAGTATTTAAGGTTAATAAATCATTTTGACAAAGTTGTTTAAAATTAATATTTTTGATGTGAAACCCCAGCACAAGTTTGGTTTTAAAAGCATAAAAGTTTGATTCGGTTATGGAAAAGTAGTTCCGTAATCCGATATCACTTATATGGAAAGGATTTAGTCATACTCTTAACACTAAACGTCGAGGCAGGAACTCAGCTCTATCTTGAAGGTTAAAGACGTCGTCAAGGTAATGCCTAGTGGTAAAACTACCTCAACTTGCCCGGCTTCATTTTCAACCAAGGGATGTCACTTGTTTGGAATTGACGAGTAGCGGTAAGAATATGAAATTTAATTTCCATATACGATCATGTTTAATTATTCCCGATAGTTGATTTATTAACTATCGGTTCAGCTTTCTTCATTGTGTATCGTCAATCTAAGATGATTTGTTGCTCATTTGAGTTTTGATATCCTTTATCATAAATGACTAAAACAAAAGCGCAAGTGGGGGCCAAGCTATGTGAGGTCTCTCCCATTAGGGTATTTTCACATCTACTTTAGATCAGTTTCGGTTATATGTGCAATAAGATGTGAAATACTCGGATTCTCTATAAAGGTTGGCGGGAGGTTTTCGAGGGCTATCGTAGCTCTCAAGTATATTCTACAGATATACTTTTGGTAAGGGGGTGCACCCTCATAGTCATTTGTTGGAAAATTTCCTTCCTTTCCTTTGATCCTAAACATTTAAATTTACTTCTTTCTTAATTGCATCGGGAAGTGTTGTGAGCATCTCGCGATGTTTAATTATTTGTATCCATTGTTTTGATTGGATGTTGTTATTGTGAGGGAAAACCCGTCCCGCGGTTGGCAGCCTGGTCTCACATATTGTGTTTATTTCCACATTTTTGTTTAGAGATTTACTCATACTAGATTTATTGTCTGACCCGAGTTGTTTATTTTCCCTAAGCTCTCGGGTACTCAATCATATTTGAGTAGTCCAAGAGTAGTAGGTTTTTCTTTGGGCTCTTTGAAGATGATGGACGAGCAGGAGGCTCCTTTATCTATCTAGTTATTTATTTTCGCTGTTATGTCTATTATGCATGTGTATTTTGTATCAACATGTGTAAAATCAGAATGTATAACTGCCTAGCCTGATAGTTGTAGTACTTTTGTGTAACTTTGATAACTCCATGTAAGGAGCAACCTTATGTACTATATTATTTTGTATTATATATAACCGTTCCATTGCGAGATTTTATATTATGTTCTATTTTGTTCTTTTATTTTACCCTATAACAACTTGTCTTTCGGAAGCTTAGGCAACGACACACGAATACCGTGGATGTATTAAGTGTCATTCCTAGGGTTCAGAAAGGTGGGTCGTCACATTAAAACTTCCCTTATGAATTTGCTAATTAATTCTTAATCAGGTCTCATCTATATCCCTTTCTCTCTCTAGTATGGTTGGTCACATTATTCCATCGCATGGATCATTATTTTTAAAAAGCTTATCTAAGCAATTAGTTATATTTAAAACATATTTAAATATATACCGACATCGTATATTAATATGTATATGTATAACTTTTATATAAACATCCAGATAATTACTAACAACACCCAAACATCAAATAAACTAATAACTAATATTTGTTAAATATTAATTAATTCCCAACATTTTATAAACTAATTAAACCATGTGGTTGTTCGAAGAATTCACGAATGTATTTGTGAGACTCAGAGTTATGGATTCAGTCAGCGAATAATGTTAAAGAATTCAAATATTAACCTCGCATGTCATCTTAGCCAGTGGTATGATAATTGACCGAATTCATCGCTTATAAACATGTTCATCAATAAAATCATGACTTACATTTTATTAAGCAATACCAATGGTGATAATAATTTATACACATTCTCTTCGTCAATACTATATGACAACAGGATGTGTGGAGAAATGTATTGGTCAAAACTCCAACTTTATCCACATTCAACTCCTTTGTTCAATAATAACATTATTATTAAGCGTTCTACTTTAGCTAGAAATTTTGACTTTGAGTTGATTATAACCGATGGTGATAATTACTTCATACAACCGAGAAGACGAATTCCTTTATGAATATTGTTTCACTTCCAATGCTTCAATCCAAACCCCACTATAGTCACTCCATGGATCGCCATGCTATGATTTAACTGTAACCAAAGTTGGGTATTCACATTAAAGTTCCACAATATTCTCAATTCGAGGGAACCATGTAATATCACCTTGAGATTTCCAGTTTGACCAGGTTATTTTTTTACTAGCAGGAAACTCTCGGATGAGTTATTCCATATTTATTGAAAAAATATGAGTACGTAACCAAAAGTAATACACCACCCAACATTTGGAGAGCATTACGTACTCTAGTCTCAACTGATGTATCTATATTCTTTCTTGAAAAAACTTGACCAAGAATATTAGAAATAAAAATGTTATTTTATATTACGGTTAATTACTCACTGTTGCAACTATTTAAAAAGATAATCACATAACATTTTATTTAGGGATTTTCTTATTATATACTTTAATCAATTATATCACGATATAACAAGGTATATAAAATACCCGCCGTTCGTAGCTCGGTTGGTTTGGGAGCTGGGAGATGGGAACCAAAGGACTGTGTCCGGGCAGGTTCGAATCCCAGCGCCAAACCATCAGTGGGAGTTTCAACGTTAAGCATCCGTGTGCGACGACTAAATAAAAGCGGGGTAGACACACGGCGTGGGGTTTACTTAAGTGAGTATCAATGAATACCATGATCTTAAAGGTTCCCCATGATCTCAAAAAAACAAGGTATATAAAATAAAACAAATACCTTTGTTACTAACAAGATTGATTACAAAGTTAAATAAATAAATAAATAAATAAATATATATATATATATAATCACACAATTTCCCCTAAAGCCTACCACTGACTCTTTCAATCTCTCACTTTCACGTGGGGTCAATTATGGAATCTTAATCTCATTCCTCTTATCAGTTTAGAACTAATTGAGTTAGTCCCTTAGTAAAGGGATCTGCTATATTATTCCAATATGTACTCCATCAACCAATATCCCTCTGATCATAACTTTCGAAGTATGTATTTAGACACCGTGTGAGCTTTAGTTTCTTTTACTGTCTGTATCGTGGTATTGTTTTCAAAAAACAAAGTCATGGATTTCTCAACATTTGGAATAATCCCTAGCTTAGTTAATAATTTTTGCATTTATGCTTACTAATTTTATTATAGTATTATTCAAGGCGATGTGCTTAGCCTTTCAGTTGAATCAGCAAACATTGCTTGTTTGGATCATTTCCAACTCAAAGTGTGAATTTAGGATCGGCATACTATATTTTGTCACTTATGAAGTTCGAGTCGGGATACTCATAAGGAGTTCATTGTTTCCTTAATCAATTCTCTAGTATACCGTAAACACTAAAGAATAATCATAACTACCTTTAATTCAGATTTGATAGGCCCAGTGCATCAATTACATAAGCAAATAGCAATATAGTAGATAACAAGCATATATGAT
Organism: Allium fistulosum; assembly: GCA_030737815.1. Taxonomy (NCBI): domain Eukaryota; kingdom Viridiplantae; phylum Streptophyta; class Magnoliopsida; order Asparagales; family Amaryllidaceae; genus Allium; species Allium fistulosum. The sequence goes on along the minus strand of CM060908.1, from coordinate 820,222,824 downwards.
AATTTCTATTGCTGATGCATAAGAAATTCATCGCATATGCTCCATATTAAACATTTTAATATGGTGTCTATGTATATCATCTAGGAAAATCCCAACATCCCAACTTATAGGTTTACAAATATTTTAGCACTTCTTAATATTCTTTCTTACAGATACACGCTTCCACTGCATTTTGATTGGTAATTAAACTATTCAGTTTCTTCGTAAAATTGTTTGCTCAATTCTTATGCTTGTTGAATGATACCATTAATTTTTGGATCTTATCCAATACTTACAAACCCAGTTATCGTTCCAACTAATGTCATGACATTTTGGTTATCATGTGCAAGTGGTATATTCTAAATTATTATCCCGAATTTCTATTTCAACAAAGATGTACCAGAATTCAAAGTCATATTGGGCGATAATTTTTCAAGTAGAATCTTAATTAACTCAAGCACTTTGACTGATGAATCTGCTATAATAGTTTTAACAACTAAAGTTTACGAGATCATTCTCATCAATTATGCTTACTATATTCAAACTACATCGGTCTTCCTTTTGAAAACACACCTGTGACGATGTATTATATCCCTTCGGATACAACTGTCAAAATCATACTTTGATAATGTACTTGGAATCCATTTTAAATTTAAAGCATCATACCATATGGCAGAGACTATACTCTTCATGGTTAACAACAACTAAGGAAATTGTTATTTCATCTTATGTAATTTAGGCTTGGTTAATTTTGTTTCATCTTATGTAATTAGTTTCCATACTAAAGTCCTTAGATCATATCCATGTCCATTGTACATCCACTAATTTCTATTGTTGGTCGGTCCACACAAGATCCCTAATGAGTGAATCTTACGTGAAACCTATCAACTCACATAATGTTTTATTTCTTGAAACCACAATTGTTCCTCAGTGTGATGGAATAAGCATTGAAAAACATTTATTGAAATACCTTGACTTACAAAAAACTGAATTTTTTTCGTGTTTGTGAATCTTATGTTCATAACATCAACTAGATAACTGCACATCTTAAATTATTTAAGATTGGGCTTTCTTACCAACTCATATGTTATATGATCTTGTAAACTAAGGTTTAGATCAAATTAAATTTAACATATGTACGTACTCCTAGGTACATATCCTTGTAAAAAAATGTTAACTTAACCTCATTCATCATCAATCATTCCTTGTGTAACAATTGTTGATTACTTCTTATCGATATATCATTATGTATCATAGGGAGGAGTGACTTTGTGATTTGATCCTATTCATTTTAGGTACTTTTGGAACTCCTTTCCAATATACTCACTTATTCAATCAAATCGATTTTTTTTATTACCTCTACATGTTATGTTTTCTACTTCCACTTTATATTAAATGAATTCACATGGACACACTACTTTTTTTTCAAAAAATACATTTTCATGTCTATGATAATTCAACTTGTGAATTTAATGATGTAAGTGGATCCATTTTATAATCATTAGCCCATGGATTGCATAATCTATATGCATCAGCGTGAAAAATTCATTAACTCTTTGGTCACACCCACTGAATGTGTGTTTTGTCGATAATGTTTTGAGATACAATTCACAAGTATCATATGATTCATAATCGTATGCTTAAAGAATTATTCCTCAAAGATATGACTTGGTCCATAGTTCTAAAAAATTATGGAAATTTTTTGATTCTTTTGTATTTTCTATATCTAGTGCATCTTTATTATTATAAAAATAAATAACATTATTATAATAGTTTTATATTATAATGTATATCCAAATTATTCATAATAGAGTAAATCGCACATAGATGCATCTAATAGCTAAAGAAAATAATTTACTTTTTATTTAATAAAAAATTAATGGACAGATGTGTGCTATTAGTACAAAAGCTTTGGTGGTCACAACACATTTATTTCAAGTAATTTTGTTGGCGGTGTGAGATGCAAGTTGATAGTGAAATTCCTTTGATGGATGGTCAGAAAGGGGATGGTGGTGGAGGTTGTTAAATGTTGGTGAGATCTCATTGATGAGTGGTAGGGTATTTTTAGAATTTCAAAAGGACACTATGGAAATATTATTCATTGAATTTTCTTTATTAATAGTAAAGATTAAAACAAAATTATATTTATTTAGTCAATACTGAAAACTATTATTATTTCACAAATCATATTTAATATATATAAACATAAGAAAGCAATATTTTTCAACTTGATGCATGCATTAATAAGCATCATATGTTATGCTCCTGTTTTTTCCACCATTACTGCAATGGTGCATGAAATACGAAGCCTCATTCAAACACTTATTATGGGCCATTTATTTTGTTCGCTATAATTAGTTTACAATCGAGAGTTTTAAATCAATTGTCTTAAACTCAAATAAATAACTCTTATAGAAAATAAATTTATATAATATAACTGCATTTGGAGTATATATCACATTTATCATTTCATGTCACTACCTACGTAGTATTTTGTACAATCCCCGTTTCCAATGTCTTTACATGAAGCAGAAGTGAGCTATGCACTCTCTTCACCCCTACTGTGCATATTTTAGATCGACTATCATACCTTTGCTTTCCTTTCTAAATGATCGAACTACTCAAAAAGGAAACCCTTACTTTAAGCTACAAAGAATTATTGACAAAAGTGCATTTGGACATCCTTAACATTATAAGGATATCCAATAGATTTCACTCTAGTAAACTAATCAAGATTGAACTTTTAGCGACCGAATTCCTAGGTTAATCTTTTAGTCTTTGGTTTAGTGTCATTCTCAACACAAAAAGGTTCTCATTGTATTCAATTTTATTGAACACGAGATCTTGCTTTATGGTTTACTTGCTCATTTCAATTGAACTAATTTCATTAAGATTTTGTATATTATGAATGTGGTTGTTTACCATAGTAATTTTGCATGTGATCTAATATGGATTGAATATCCATATTCATGTATTGCTTTAGAATTCAAAATTCATAAGACAATAGATAGTCTTGAGTAAATAAACACTTCGGTGAGCAAGGTACGAATGTAATTTAGTAGTTGTATAATTCGACCCTTGCATTGGTCTTGAACGACAACGTGCCAAAGGATTTATTGGTAAGCAATTTTATATTTCTTTTTCAGTCCTAATCCAATTCACTAGCACTATTGATAAACAATTTTATCAATTAAATTAGTTGCATAATTTTACGATAAGACTCTCACTAGATTTTTATATTCCTCAAAACAGTAAGAGAAACATAGAAATCTTTCGATTTCTCCATTGAGTGTTATGCTTGCTTGCCTTTAGATTTTGATGTTGACTTTGCATAATAAATTGGTTGATCCACAAGCGGTGGATAACTCTTTAATGATTGTATCATATACAACCCCTAAGAGTGGTCTGTGGCCTAATCTTGAGCTCAAACTTGAGTGTGCTCAACAAATCAAGAGAGGTTATTTACTCTTACTTGTCATTTCACGACAGCCTAAGTATAATGTACATACCTTGAGTTTGTTCAACTAATACTAGCATTTATCTTATCTTGTCTAGGCAATCTATTATATTATATGAAAACTAAATTTGCATGCCTGTTCGTTTCTAATTTTCTCAAAAAATATCATGTGTTTCCATGTGTCCCAGTTATTAAAATGTCCCAAACATTTTCATAACCTTTTCTTATTGGCATTATTCTTAAAAGGAATACCAATGGACTTATTAATGTTATATATCTTATCTTCCCAATATACTTCTTTTCCACTAATGTTTTATGTCCAATCTATATATTCTATTATAAAAAAGAAAATATCTAATCGTATCTTTCCTTAAATTTCCTCATTATGCGTACTTACTTATCAGCAATTTGAGGGACTATTTATATTTACACCCTTATAATTCTATTTTCATATTGTTACACCCAATTTTATCATGTAAGCATGTGCAACAATGGTCAACAAAATGAGCATATTAGAACTACACAACAAAAGGAAAAAGCAATTCTGCTACAGTTTCGCAAAATGAAAGGAACTGTACAAAGCTGAGCATCTTTAAACCCAAGAAACTATGTTCATAGATAGCTGGACAAACACATGACCCGTATACAGTCAACAAAAAAATAAGAAATTAAATATAAAATATGCTATGACAATTGAGCCAAATCAAAGGTAGGTCATGCAATCGCAACGAACGAATTACACTAACATTGCAACAGCATATACTGATAAGCAAGTATGGAGGTCACTCTTACAAAAATGGCCAGATAAGCGTTGCTTGCAAGCAAAAAAGAAAACCAAAAGAACCTATCTACCCATAAAAAGAAAAGACTGCACAGATCTCACATAAAGGACCGCACGATCATTCTCTTGAAGACCGCACAAATTTCTCTATAGAGGCTATGTTAGCACCCCATGAAGACGATGCCAACAACTCTAAAGAGAATGCGCCACCACCCCTTTAACATCTAACCTGCCATCCCTTTGGAGACTGCGCCACCTTCTTTCTTTAAAAAACAACTTAACCATCTCTTAAGATCAACACCGCCACCTCATAAATAACTACATTGACACCCTCTTGAAACCAGCACTAACATTTCCCTCAGAACCGCGCCGGCATCTTCTTGAAATCCAAGCGTTGTTAATTAATAAATGGCACTAAAACTAAGAGAAGATTTTATTGCTATGATTCTAAGACGAACTGCACCAACCAAAAAAAATTCAGAAGCTATGACACTATGAGCTAGTGAACCACGATCCCCATAATGAATCAGGTGTTTACCCTTAAGGCTTAAAAGCTAAAATCTCCTGCCTAAATTAAAATTCAAAATTCTCGCCTTCAACCAAACCTTCTCGCTAAAAGATTTTGCCCATGCCTTTAGCACATTAGCAATCCATGCACAAATCAAAAGTCAATGTGATTACTGACACGTGGAAGGATCGAATGGCAGGGGAGAACATTTATATTAAGGGATTAGAAATCCATGTGATATTGTGGTACTATAAATAGAAAGTTACTGTAGCAAAAAATGGACTTTTATGGGGGATATTCTCTAAATTATATACTAAATGTACTTGTATTCTCTGCTATTGAATTACTTTGTACCAAAAAGAAATATATAAGCAAAGATTTGGCCCGTAGATGTTGAATTCTTCGATATATGAACCATATAAATTTTTGTATCCTTTAGTATTTTGAGCTTACTTACTCCTTTTAGTATTAGGTCCTTTTTTCTGGTTTTTTTAATCTTAATTGGACATAAATTGGACTCAACATTTTAACAAATAGTTAGAGTGCAACCTCATAATTGTGTAAGCATACAACGACATAATCTACCATAAAGGCAAATTTAACATCAGTAAATTTATTAATTCCTGATTATGGAAAGAATTTAGCACCATAATTACTTTATAATTAACTCGGCGTTGTGAGATGAAAAATCTCATTAATATTTTTATGCTAGAAGCAGAGAAACTGCCTAGCAAACCTTAGTCAAACCACACTTACTCAATTCACACAACTTCCATGAAAACTCAAGCCATGTAGCCTGAGAACTCATCAATCCCTCCTCAAAAAGAACTTGAACACTTAGTTGCGAACCTAGGAAATAGATCCCTCACCTCCTCATTTAAACTCCTCTATCCACCACAAAAATAGCCTCCGACCCAATCCTTGACACTCTTAATGCCTTTATTGTCTAGATCAATGAAAGAATGGCTGACATTGAAAATCTAGTGGCCTAAATTCTACCAGATCATCAAATTCTCATAGCTCCACAACTCACCGCCAATGTCTGCCTGCTGCAAAACAAAAGCAAAAATGGGACAAGCACGACAATCTTTTTAACGAGAACGGTGACACTAGACTACTCGGCTTGGGACAAAGATCAAAGAATTAGGCCTTGATAAATCCAAACATCAAAGACAAATCAGAAAATATCAATCCATTATTGTTGGAAAAGAATAAAAAATAAACTACACAAGACATGATTGAGGCCACTTAGGCATACAAAGGTTGCTCATCACATGTAAACAAGAAAGGAGAAGAGATACCAGAGCTTAAAACCTGTATAGAGCATTTGGCTAGAATATGTGAGCAGAGCAATGAGGGAAGGCAAGAAGAGTGTTCATCCCCATTTAGTGAAGCGATCATTTGAGGTAGATTTCCCTGATAGTTTTAGGGCAGCAACCATCGAAAATTATGATGGATCGTGTGACGACCGTCCTACACCATCGGCACCTAATACGTTCGACGAGTGCATTGCTGTGGTGCTCGGTCGACGTAGGATGATGGCCAAGGGTGAAAGGAAGAGAAAATATCACAGAACCTGTTGTATATCTTAAAACATATCGAATAAAATATAATAATAAACAACATAGATATAAGACAGGCGAGACAGTAATACCTAAATAAACACAGTATCAGAGTAAACCGGTTCACAAATTATATAAGATAGTAGTAGAGTTTATATAGGTTATAATAAACTCAAAAGGTAAATTGTCTCTATGTGAAATAAGCAAACATTGCCTAGACTCCATAGTGTTGCATAACAAGATAAACAGTAGTAAGTCCATATACGATACGAGAAAGCACTATCCTGCTCGTCCTCTGCAGAACCACCGCATACCTCCTAAACCTGTTATCTAGTCTACTCATTTAAGAGTACCCGATATAATAAAAAGCAAAGCATAAAATCTCGAGTCAGAAAACAGTCCGTTGTGAGCAATAAGAAATTTCAAAATACTGTATAGGTTGATATAATAAGGAACAAAGGTATAAGAATCATAACCGACCTGGGCATACAACCAAAGAGTTAGCACATAACTATAATATGCTACTCTAGTAACATCCATAAAATATACTAACATCCCGGTATACTATCGGATGTCTAGATATCGATCACCTAGATACCTACATCATGTGACATCCCTAGAGTGGCAGACAACAACTAATGCAATTATGGTAAAAATAGCATCCATCAAACAATCCCCACTGTCACTTAATGTGCCATGGATATATAATAACTCGTATGACTATTACTCTACTAGGGATGGATGGAAAAATCTTGGTTTTAGGTCTACTCACCCACCAGCCCATAGCTGATACTAGATCCATTCCACCAATCCAGGGAATATGAATCCATTCCTCCAAGTCAAAGTAGCCATTCCAAGTACCCAATGAGCATCCTCACAATATCCCTGCTTATGAGTAGATCAAAAAGCACTCTAAGTCTCAATGATCGCTTAGCACGTGCATTCGAGCCCTTTCCTTGCTCCATTTTGTTTCCCTTCATCTTTACGCAACCTTTCCATGTTCCTTTCTTTCCATGATAAAAAATTTCAACGTCCTATCCACAGGTCACCCTTCCTAGAAATGCCTTTGTAGATAATCACTCTCACAACCCCATCAACTGGGTCGCAATCTCTGGGACCCTTCGTATGTCCCCGTTAGTCATAGAATTAGCACCTTAAAGTCTCGAAGTCACGATCTTTCATCGTGCTGCCACATCGCAACCGTACACTGCACAAAAAACAAACACTCTTAGCAGGACCTACATAATGTATTCATCATCCCTTGGAATCATGGCCCAGATTGGCCACTTTAATTCATATTGATACCGACATGAATAGCTGATGTTGGTGTTGATATGAATAACTTAATCAAATTGACTAAGTATTTCATATTTCGAACTCTTGCCTCCTTTTGCTTGCTTGAGGCTCCCCTTCACCGTGCCTCAACTCCTCAAGTCCCTTGGTCCATTCCTCTACCTGGGAAAGTGGTCGACACTGATAAAAAGAGATCGGTACCTAGAAGAAATACTTAGCCAAAATTTGAAGTTAAACCATGGAGCCTCATTCTTGTCTTGACCTAAAGTTCTCTCCAAAGTTTTTAAGCCTAATTCTTAAAGCACTCCTACCGACATGAACTGCAACTTCCAATGACCAGATTTTGGCTTGGTATCAACATAAAGTTAAGCATCCAAATCAACTCCATTTCACCTGTGATTCAAATTGTAGCCTCCTCTCCCCCCTTAGAATCCCTATTCTAGGTTGTAGGTGATTTTGAGATTTTTTTTGACCTTGTTTTGCCCAAATGCACAACCACGTCCTAACTATACTAAAAGCACTAACAAAACATATCAGAGCATTACATACCAAGGCAAGCATCATACATAATCATGGAAGCAACATATTCAATCCATCTAAACATAATTTGCAATCACATAATTCTCTAAATCTAGTTCTATGTAAAATGGCAATATGATTCATAAGGGGTTACAAAACAATTTAAAATCCATTTCCATCTTTTTGAATTCGGCCATAAACATGTATGAAGGTTAAATTAAAGTTCAAAAACGTTTTAGCATCAAAATCATTTTAAAAAGATCATCTTTAACTATATAAACATGCATAGAATAGTGAGAGATCATAAATCACTAACTTAATACCAAAATTACCAATTTAATTCGCAAATTTGAAGTGGACAGCAAGCAATTTGAATCCTCAAGAAACCAAATGGTAGATCTACAATCCTTTTTGCTAATTACCCTTCTAATGATGTTTAAGCTAGGATTAATATAAAAAGATGAGCTTTTTAATGAAATCTAGGTTAATGGAGGTTTAGAACAATTTTTGGGAATTGGAAAATGAATTAGATTTGTCCCATCAGTCCCAATTAGGTGCAAATCCCAAAATGGGTTAGTAGGCTTAAGTTTGGGCTTAACTAATTACCCACTAATCTGGCCAGCAATAATCCAAACTTAAAATGGTCATATCTTCTAAACGGTAAGCCTGTTTTCCTATTATGACCACTATACAGAAAGAGAAACCATCGTCCAATCTGATGGAAGTGGTTTCAGATCTTGTTTCAACTCTATCAAAAGTTATAGGATTTACAAGAATTTCTAGGTTCAATTATAAGGCCAGAAAATGTTCCTAATAGTCATTTTCCAAATTCATAGAGTCATACAACCTCATATGATTTAAATAAAGGTATTTTACGATTCTTCGATACGTAAAATACATGCCGTTATACTCTCCTCCATTAGGAAGTTCGCCCTTGAAATCCCCAAACAAATCAAAGAATAATCAACCATAGTTACCACACATGCCCCACAATCATATGAAATCATCAAACATATCAAATTGCCACGCAATCAATAATAGAGGTATACCCATCCTAGCATGCGAGATACTAAATTATCCTATACAATATCATAGGTGAAAGTGAATATGATAAACAATAGGCCTTACCATGCAAAGAGCTCCGGATATGAAGCCCGCATGCTCTCCTTAGTTTCCTACGTGTAATAGCTTTCACCTTCTCCCCATAAACCTTTACCAACTCCATTTTCTTTCTCCTAAGCTGTTTTATATCATGTCTGACAATACGAACCGGTCTACAAAGTCTCGAAGCTTCTGGTTCAATCTCGATATCATTAAATTGATCCGGTGCAATAGTCATGCCAGAGTCATACACAAACTTCCATAAGTGAGAGACGTGGAATACGTTGTGCATGCCTACCATCTTCTGAGGTAAGTCGATCTTATATGCTAGGTTCCCAATCCTTTCTACTATCAAAAAAGGACTTACAAATCATGGTGCCAACTTCCCGTTACTACCGAATCAAAAAACATTTTTCAATGGAGAAATCTTCTCGAACACCATATCACCGACAGAGAACTTCAAACCACTTTGTCTCCTATCAGTGTAGCTCTTCTGTCTATCTTGGGCAGCCTTTATTTCTTTGTTGAATGACTCAATCTTACCCGAAGTCTTTCTAACCATATCTAGCCCAAGTATTAGTTTCTCGCCTGCTTCCCACCAACATGAAGGAGCGTTGCACGGTCAACTATACAATGCATCAAATGGTGTCATACCAATATTAGACTAATTACAATTATTGTATGTGAACTCCACAAAATGCAAATGATCGTCCCACAAGCCTTCAAAATTGAGTATGCAAGCTCTTAAGAGATCCTCCAATATACGATTCACCCTCTTGGTCTGCCCATCATTTTGAAGGTGATAAGCTATGCTCAGATGCAGCTTCGTCCCCAATGCTTCTTTTAAGCTCTTCCAAAACCCACTAATGAATAAATGCCTCGGTCACTCACAATGCTCTTCTGTACACCATGAAATCACACCATCCATTTCACATGCAACTCATCAATTTTTGAATGTCATTCTACTAAACTTATCGAGTATAAATCAAGCACTCTTTGTCAATCTATTGACCATGACCCAAATGCTAGCATACCTTCCTTTGGTCCTCGATAATCCAACGATGAAGTCCACCAATACTTATTTCTATTTCCACTCAGGAACTGTAAGAGCTTGCATCAATCCACTTGGTTTCTTCTGCTTTGCCTTTACCAATTGGCAGTTCATACACTTCGAGATAAATGACCCGACATCATTCTTCATCCCTTCCCAATAATATTTATGATTCATATTGTTATCCCGCCTTTTGGCAAGTCTGTGACACCAAGGAATTGACTAGTAACCAATGACGGCCCATCCTAGAAATCAGTTATACGCAGGCTTGCTATGGATATCGATGAATTTTGTCCGAGTCCGGATCGAGCCAAAATTGGTAGGACATGACAAGCTAAGCCATGAGAGCCAACGTTCCAAATCTCAAGTCAATCCGAGTTCGTATGCTCAAGTTACGAACGATAAAAAATTGGATGAAAATCAATCATCGGTCGACTCGCTCCCTTCGACTCGCTACCTTCGACTCGCTCCCTTCGACTCGCTACCTTCGACTCGCTCCACATTACTCAGAAGTGACAACTTCGACTTGCTTCACATCCCTCAGAACTGCCCTCTTCGACTCGCTCCAGTTTGAAACCATCGAAAGTGCATGCTTCGACTCGCTTCGCTCAAACAACTGTTAGACTCCATCGAACTCAACTCCGATTGGCAAAGTCGCTGTTTGAATCGATCGAACCATGCACTTCGACTCGATCATTCATTGCTCACTTTGACTCGCTCAATCAGTGCGCGCTTCGACTCACTCAAAACAGCGTCAAAGGTAGAGCGATCCAAAAAGTCAAGCGTGACGTCACCGAGTCGAATGGAAGCGAGTTGAAATAGAAGCGAGTTGAAGGAAACAGCCTACCGAAACACCTCATTTCATATCGATCATATCTCCTAATCTACAAGTCCAAATGCTATGAAATTTTCACAGAAGACTACGTGCATGCTGAAGAATGTCCATGCCAAATTTCAACTCCATTGGATGAAATATTGATCGAGTCGAAATATGCTCGTGTCGATCACGGATCGGACCGAAACTTCACGGGCTTGGGCATATGGGCCTGATCACGTGCCAGAGAGGGTCTCCCGAGATCTGAGCGAAATATCAGCCTCCTACACCTATAAATAGACCTCTAAAGCCAATTGAAAAAGGATTCTTCTTCCTCTTTGAAATCTCCAACGCCCGGACTCCGCCAGATCCAGATCTGAACTCAACTACTGCTGCTACCAACGAAATTCACTGCTGCAAATCATAATTGCCTGCTGTAAATCATTGAATTCACTTGTAAACACAAAAGAAAGATCAATAAAGCAAACTACTTCATAGTGGATGTAGGCAGTACGCCGAACCACTCTAAATTCTTGTGTCTCCTTGCATTTTAATTATTCTCATTTCTGAAATTTGGAGTTTTTGTTAGATAATTCCTCTTTTTCCATTTAATTTCTTCATTTTATCTCTTCAAAGACTTCCGAAGAGTGTTGTGCCCAATTTTGGTACAAACACTTTGGTGTTTTCACTGAGAAAAACCAATTTTTCTCCTGCTCTTTGGATCTCCTATCTATATTGGATTGCATAAATCTAAGAAGATCCAGATCTGGAACTTTGAAGCCCTTCCATTCTATTCAGATTTGCATCAGATCTAGGAAAGGACTTTCATCTCCTCACCATGGTGAGCACACGTACTACTTCTACAGCTGCTGATCAAGGAGCACGGGACCGACAAAATCCCATGCAATCGCCTCCATCCAACCAAAATGCTGCAGGATCTCCAGATCCAACAGGTCCAATCACTAGACAAGAATTCCAAACATTGCTCCAAGAGTTGACCCAAAGTCGACAGCAGCTAGCAGAACAACTACGCGCCAACACGGAGTTGACTAACCAGCTAAATCGCCAAAGGCGAAGAAGATCTAGAAGAGACCAAGGTTCCCATTCTTCCACAGAAAGTTCAGCATCCTCCGATGGCCAAACTAGATCCACACGTCCATGGCTAGGTGTAAGCTACACCCAAGCCACGGGACAACAACCTGCTTCGAACCTTGGGCAACCTAGAGCTGGACCATCCGCTAGCCTCCGCACAGAACCTTCAACTCGGGGAGGAGCTGCTCCTTATCATGTTACTATCAACATCTCTACTACAACCACTGCCGGACGGGGAGGTGATGCTAGAAACCAAGCTGATCCTCAACGTAGCCAACAAGAGCAAACTCCTGAGCCTTACGTCCCTGAGGATGTTGAACCAAGGAGGCGAGGCACGGACCGTCGACCGCGTCCGGTCCAGACTCACGCTGTGGAACCCGACCACACCTTGGCACAACATGCTCCAAGTGTCTGAACGCCAGATATACCCGCAATGATCCGCCAAATGATCCGTGAAAGTCAGGGTCTCTCTAATGACAACTGGGGAATCTCCCAAAGTCATACCCCTTTCACCGATGATGTTTTATATGTTGAACCACCTCGGCACTTCAGGATGCCAGCTTTGCCAGTTTATGAAGGAAGTTCTGATCCCAATCAACACGTCCTGAAATACGAATGGCTGATGAATGCTGCTAGAGCTGATGACGCAGTAAAGTGCCGTAGTTTCCCCATTTCCCTATAGGGCATCTCTACCATGTAGTTCACTCATTTGCCACCATGATCCATCTCTAACTTTGACCAGATGGCCACCAAGTTTGTCGAAAAATTCCGTATGCACGTGGCGAGGTCTAAGGACGTTAAAACTCTGTCTAGTGTTACGCAAGCTCCCGGAGAGATTACTTGGAGCGATTCCATGCTGCGTGTGCAGAAATAAGCAATCCCAACGATAACTCTATCCTGATGGCACTGACTAAGGGGATTGATGCTGATTCCGAGTTCGGAAATTGGTTAGCTGGGAAACCACCTGCGTCATTGGACCGTTTCTATTCCAAGGCAGCCCAATTCCTGAGAAGGGAGGATGCGAAACAGTCTAGGAAGCAGGATGACGCAGGGCCCAACATCGAAGGTATCCAAAGTAACATTGCTGTTAAACAGTCCGGAGATAGCTCTGGAAAAATTCAGTTGAACGTCCAGAATAAACAGAATCAGCAAAGGGACAATAGAAATCAGAACAAAAAACGCGATCAGGATCGTGGACCACGGCGTAGAGCTTCCATGTACGATAATTACACTCCAATGAACACGTCATTGGAAAATGTGTATTTGCAGACCTGCAATACCATGTAGTATAAAAAACCTGCCCCAAAACCACCAACTGAAAGACAAATCCAAACAGGAAAGTTCTATAGATTCCATGAGAGTTATGGCCACAACAACAATGAGTGTCGTCACTTACAAGACCTCATTGAAAAACTGATACGTGAGCGGAAGTTGGATCAGTATGTACGGGCGCCGCAATCCGGTGGTGCGGGCCCATCGAATCAGAATCGTGCGCCGAATCAGGAAAGACAGGAGGAACCCGCTCGTGCAGACGGGAGGTTGGTCATCAATACAATAAGTGGTGGTCCTCACCCAGCAGATCGAAGCTGGAAGGAAATGGAGTCGTATGCTAGTTCTATCAGGCATGCGGACTTCAAGTGTTGTAGTAGTTTCGATGAGGGGGCTCCAGCCAAGCAACAGAAAACGATGGCGGATGACATCGTGTTCAGGAGCAGAGACGCAGATAAAGTCGAAGCTCCCACTATTGATCCACTGGTCATCTCAGCATAAGTAGGACCCGCTTGGATGAAAAGGATCTTAGTTGACAGTGGAAGCTCTGTGAATATTTTGTTCAAGCGAGCTTATGATCAAATGAAGATGGAAGCCGCAGACTTGAAGCCTTGTCAATCTCGAGTCCATGGTTTCAACGGAAGTGCCACTATACCCACTGGAATGGTGGAACTGCCAGTAGAGTTGGGAGTTGGAGAACGTCGGAGAGTACGGATGTTGCAGTTCATTGTATTGGACATAGACTCCCCTTACAATGCTTTCTTGGGCCGACCAGCCCTCGCTGAGTTCAGGGTAGCCATTGCCCCATGGTGTTTGACCTTAAAATTTCCTACTGATCATGGAATAGGAATCGTTCAGGAAGATCAGGCTACTGCCAGCCTGTTATGTTGCTGAGCTGCAGGAGGCGCAGCGAAAGGAGAAGGGAAAGGGAGTAGAGGAATCTCTCTACGTCCGTTTCGTCGATAATTGACAATTAACGCCCGGGCCCAGGCCCGGGCACCCCAGCCAATTCCTCAAGGACCTTGATCCAAGAGAGACTGAAGACGAAGGAGAATCTAAAGAAAATCAAGCATCACCGGCCGAACTGACGATTGATGTCCCGGTTGACGGTGACGATGATTCGAAAATGATAAAGATTGGATCTCAGCTAAGCCAGCGAGCTCAGGAGGAATTGGTTGAATTTCTGCGGGAAAACCTTGACATATTTGCCTGGAAACATTTTGATATGTGTGGGATCTCACCGGACATCGCGAGCCACACTCTGAACATTGACCCGCGGCATGTCCCGGTCAAACAAAAAAGGCGCGGTATGGATCCAGAGAGATCGGCCGCCCTTAAAGAAGAAGTAGAAAAGCTTGAAGCGAACGGGTTCATTCGAGATGCACTATATCCTGAGTGGGTGTCGAATCCCATGCTCGTCAGAAATCCGAATGGAAAGTGGAGAACATGTGTCGATTATTCCGATCTGAATAAAGCATGTCCCAAAGACAGTTTCCCACTTCCCAGAATTGATCAGCTAGTAGATTCGACAGCTGGGCATGAACTCTTATCCTTCATGGACGCGTACTCTGGTTACAATCAGATACCGATGCATTTACTCGATCAGGAACATACCAGCTTCGTAACCAACCTGGGACTTTACTGCTACAAGTTCATGCCATTCGGACTCAAGAACGCCGGAGCTACTTATCAACGATTGGTCAATCGGATGTTTGCCAATCAAATCGGGAAAACAATGGAAGTATATGTCGACGACATGCTTGTGAAGTCACGACTCTCCACCGACCATGTTAGAGACCTGGAAACTATGTTCAACATACTTCGAGAATACAGAATGAAGCTCAATCCCCTGAAATGTCACTTCGTAGTTGCATCCGGAAAGTTCCTTGGGTTCATCGTTAACGCCCGGGGAATCGAAGCTAATCCTGAAAAGATTTGGGCAATCAGAAATCTTGGAACTCCCAAGACTATAAAGCAAGTCCAGAGTCTCAATGGAAAGGTAGCGGCATTGAGCAGGTTCATTTCAAAGTCCACTGACAAATGCATTCCCTTCTTCGATCTGATTCGAAAAGGGAAACGAAACTTTGAATGGACCACATAGTGCGAGGGCGCTTTCCAAGCACTAGTCTAACATTTGTCCACACCGTCGATACTGTCAAAGCCTATTGATCATGAGAAGTTGTATGCGTACTTGGCGATATCAGAAAATGCTATCAGCACTGCCTTGGTTCGAGAAGAAGACGGGATACAGAAGCCAGTGTACTACGTCAGCAAACGATTAACTGGGGCTGAAAGGAACTATCCGAAGTTGGAGAAGTTGGCTTACTGCCTTGTAATCGCATCAAGAAAACTCCGACCGTATTTCCAAGCACATCCTATAGTTGTCTACACCGACCAGCCATTACGACAGGTCCTTTCGTGGCCTGAGATGTCTGGCAGGCTACTTAAGTGGAACATCGAACTGAGTCAGTTTGATATTACTTACACTCCAAGACGAGCAATACAAGGACAAGTCCTCGCTGATTTCATAGATGAATTCACCGTTCTAGAGGACTTGCCCGAAACCAGTAAATCCCCCGAATGTGTTTGGAAGCTGTATACCGATGGGGCATCAAACGACCGGTGTTCGGGCGTTGGTGTCGTACTCGAAACCCCCGAAGGTCGATCTATATGCTACGCTTTGAAGTTTGACTTTCATGCAACCAATAATGAAGCTGAATACAAAGCCCTCTTACCTGGCTAGAAACTTGCCAGAGATCTGAAAATCATCGCTGTGGAAGTTTATTGTGATTCACAATTGGTTGTATGTCAAGTACGGGGAGAGTATCAGGCAAGAGATCGAAGGTTGGCTGCTTACTTAGCTCGAGTTCAGGAAGTACTCAGTCAGTTCGATTACTATGCCATTTATTGTATACCTCGGGAGCGCAACCAAAAGGTCAATTCATTGGCAAAGCTAGCCAGCACAAGTGAAGCTCAATAAATGGGACTCGTTCCCGTAGAAACGCTATCTTCCCCAAGTATCGACCGGACAGAAATAAACCGGGTATGCAAAATCGTTTCCGAAAAGAAGTCATGGATGACCCCACTCATAAATTACATTGAGCACGGGACCCGGCCGGAACGCAGTAGTGAGAAGAGACAAGTTCTTTGAAAGGCCTCAAGATTTACCATCCAGAATGGACTCATGTACAGAAGGGGGTACTTAGTTCCCCTACTCCGATGTATCGCTCACGATGAAATTAAACAAGTGTTGAGCGATGTGCATGAGGGAGAATGTGGCGATCACACCGGGGGGCAAGCACTTGCCAAGAAAATACTTCGCTATGGATATTACTGGCCTACCGTGAATCGTGACGCGATGGACTATGCAAAGAAATGTGATAGGTGCCAGAAGTATGCCCGAATCCCTAGAGCTCCTCCTACTGAGATAACGCAAATGGTCAGCCCATGGCCGTTCGCAATGTGGGGCATCGACATCATCGGTGCTCTACCTCTGCCAAAAGGTGGTGCGAAGTACGCCATTGTTGCAGTTGATTACTTTACAAAGTGGGTTAAAGACGAAGCTCTCGCTACCATTACAACGAAGAAAGTAATCAACTTTGTGGTTCGTAACATCATCTGTCGATTCGGTCTCCCACACACCATAATTACGGACAACGGAACCCAATTCGACAGTGCTGAATTCAAAGATTTCTGCAAACGATTTCACATCCAAAAGAAATTCTCTGCAGTTGCACATCCTCAGGCAAACGGACAGGTCGAAGTAGTTAATAAAGTTATAAAGTCCATCCTGAAGAAACGACTGGAAAAGGTCGGGGGTAAGTAGGTCGATGAACTTCCTATGGCTCTATGGGCTTACCGAACAACCCACAAGACCGCGATCGGCCACACTCCGTTCTCTCTTTCTTACGGTTCAGAGGCAGTTATTCCAGTCGAGCTAGAAGTACCTTCTCATCGTGTGACATACTATGATCCAAAAAAATGCTATATTACTTGCTGAATCTCTCGATCTACTATATGAGAAGCATGAAGAAGCTGATTTGAGGGCAGCTGCGCATCGAAGTCGAGTCGCCCGATTGTACAACGCCAAGGTCCATCCGCGAACCTTCGAACTAGGCAATCTCGTCTTAAAAAGAATCTATCCGGTTCCTTCACATATGAAGCCGACATGGGTAGGACCGTATGTTATTGAACGAAGGCTCGGAGATGGCACATTCAAGTTATCGACCGTCGATGGTCTTACCCTACCAAGAGCTTGGAATAGCGAGAGCCTTCGCCGCTATTACACCTGACAGACTATTTTTATCCATTTAGTTTACTTTCCTTTTCTGCAATTTGTTTATGCATTTCGAAATTAGAACTTGTAATAAGGCATCTGACTTTGCCATACTTTCTTATTTCAGCAATAAAATGCGACTTCTTCGAGCCAGAGCTGTGATTTACTTGAAATAATTCATATGACCATCACTATGCACGGAGAGCTAAGTTTCACCATACGGTGGGATTTATTCAAATAGAGAGTGACTGTGATGCAACCAATCACTCGCTAAGTGAAACCCAAGCTCGGAGGCAAGCCATCACATCAAAGTCAAAAAAGGATTGATACATGACAATCCTTCATCAACTCCGTATTCCCAGAGTGCGAAGCAGAGTATAAACATCAACTCCGTATTCCCAGAGTGCGAAGCGGAGTATAAACATCCAACTCCGTATTCCCATAGTGCGAAGCGGAGTATAAACATCCAACTCCGTATTCCCAGAGCGCGAAGCGGAGTATAATCATCAACTCCGTATTCCCAAAGTGCGAAGCGGAGTATAAACATCAACTCCGTATTCCCAGAGTGCGAAGCGGAGTATAAACATCCAACTCCGAGTTCCCAGAGTGCGAAGCGGAGTATAAACATCCAACTCCGTATTCCCAGAGCGTGAACCGAAGTATAAACACCAACTCCGTATTCCCAGAGCGCGAAGCGGAGTATAAACATCAATTCCGTATTCCCAGAGTGCAAAGCGGAGTATAAACATCCAACTCCGAGTTCCCAGAGTGCGAAGCGGAGTATAAACATCCAACTCTGTATTCCCAGAGCGCAAGGCGGAGTATAAACATCAACTCCGTATTTCCAGAGTGCGAAGCGGAGTATAAACATCCAACTCCGTATTCCCAGAGCGCGAAGCAGAGTATAAACATCAACTCCGTATTCCTAGAGTGCGAAGCGGAGTATAAACATCCAACTCCGAGTTCCCAGAGTGCGAAGCGGAGTATAAACATCCAACTCCGTATTCCCAGAGCGCGAACCGGAGTATAAACATCAACTCCGTATTCCCAGAGTGCGAAGCGGAGTATAAACATCCAACTCCGTATTCCCAGAGCGTGAAACGGAGTATAAACATCAACTCCGTATTCCCAGAGTGCGAAGTGGAGTATAAACATCCAACTCCGAGTTCCCAGAGCGCGAACCGGAGTATAAACATCAACTATGTATTCCCAGAGTGCGAAGCGGAGTATAAACATCCAACTCCATATTCCCAGAGCAAGAAGCGGAGTACAAACATCAACTCCGAGTTCCCAGAGTGCGAACCAGAGTATAAACATCAACTTCGAACTCCCAGAGCGCGAGTCGGAGTATAAACATCAGCTCTGTATCCCCAGAATGCGAAACGAAGCGTAAACACCAACTTCAAGTTCCCGAAGCATGGATCGAAGTATAATTATCAACTCCAAGTTCCCAAAGCGCGAGTCGGAGTACAAATGCCAATTCCAAGTCCCCAGATAGCAGACATATGATTGAAACTCAAGCCAGCGTGACCAACCGCCAATAAACAAATGAGGATCCCCGGAGTGCGGATATGATCATCGACGATCGGATAAGTGTGAATAAACCGCTCAATCCCCGTTTGTCTCAAACGCCCATCCAGCGGCACTAGACTCGGCATGCTATAAGAAAAGGGCAATCACTAACTGATGTTTTATAACATACCACCAAGACTGGGGGGCAAGACCTAAGCGTCAACCATCAACTGAAGCAATGCGACGTCAAAATTCGACTCATTTCCCGGTCATGACCATAGTACCTAAACTTGGCAAGCAGAAACAAACTTCATTCGGAAACTAAAACTTCGCAAGTGCATTTCAGACACTGAAACACTTAGACAAATATGAAATATCAAAAAAGAAGTCAAAAAAGAAAAGTTTCATTCCTATTGATTATAGAAGAAGTTCGTGTACAAGTTTCCAAAAAATTCCTACTAGCAGGGGCCGAACACGCATCTATACACGGCTAACAAAATGCAAATCAAAGTACACCGAGAGAGCATGCCTAATCTTTCTTTTTCCTTGGCTTCCTCCTCGATGTGGACCCGCTGGAGCCATCGCAAATCTTCCTCTTCGAGCCTTTGCTTTTCGGCGGTTGATCTTCAGGCGAGGGCATTATGTCGACGTTCTCCTCCGAACTCGTGTGAATAAGAATGCTCCCTACGGGCGGAGTCGGAGGAACAGGATCAATTACAGAAGGTGGAATGGGTAGGCTGGTGAGAAAGACAGTACCACCAGGAGACATCATTCCGAGCGGGGCAGGTCCCGATGCTGCCATCCCACCTCCAAAGTTGCCGCCATAAGCCGCTACTGCCAGTTCAACGTCAATCTGAGCAAACATCTCCTCTTCGGTTACTGCTCGAGCCCCGCTGGGGGCATCAGTAGTCGGCATTGAAAAGCCAGTAGCAGGATCGGTTCCACTCATGACAAATGACAAGTCAGCGCGAGGATCGCCGTGGCGGCGGAAGAGTTCATCCATCAGCTGCTCGTCAAACGCGATCGTACTCCCCTGCATGTCATCGAGCGGGGCAGCTGTGCTCACGGTGATTGCTTCGATCATGATAGCCTCCTGCGCTTAATATAATTCTTGAGTAGCAGAAGGCACGGCCAGTGCGACATCAATCGTTGTACAAAGAATAAAGGAACTATTAGAACTTAACTCGAACGAAGGCTTCGACTTAAGAAAGAAATGTGGAATGTTCAGAATACCTTCCTCAGTTTGGCTCGTAGGCGGCAGAGCGGCATCGGTAACTTGCGCCGCAGCCGGTGACATCTACGGCTGATCTGGATTATGAGCTGGAACAGCCTGGAGATCGACCGCGGATGAGGATTCGGGCTGGGTTGACGTTGGAACTTCAAGACTTGCTTCGTGATGGTCAAATCCAGAACCCTCTCCCACTTCAAAGTGCTGGGTGCCAAGTTTTTCCTTCTCACGCAGAATCATCGACTCGTGGAGAATCTTCTTTTCATCATCAGTCAGAATGCGATTCTCGAGTTCGAATTCATCTACGGACTCGCCCTGATGTGCCTCTTTCTCTTCCTCAACCAGTCGCTCCAAGCATTGTGGAGATGCGTTGAAAAGTCATCGAGCCAGGCTAGGCCCCTTTGCCTCAGCACATTAGCATTATAAACAATAAGGAGGTCTTCGATGTCGGCCTCTAGCCTGGACTCGGCCAGCTTCATCCTCTCCTCGACCTCAGTCTCCACCTTCCAGACTTTAGCCACCGCCGCATCCCGTTCATCCCTGAGCAGAACAGCTTGTTCGCACGCCTCCTGGGCTGCGTTGTTCGCGTCGTCTTTCTCCTTGGCCATATCAGCAAATTTGGCCTTGAGTTCATTAAGCTCCTTGACCGCCGCGTCCCGCTCAGCAATGACTTTAGTGTTCCGGTGGCCCATCTCCTCCACTAGGGCAACATGTGTCTGCCCCAACCTCTCCATTTCCGCCTTTGCTTCATCAGCCCATTTAACGGCCTCCATCTCAGATTTCTGAGAAGACTCGGACTC
Source organism: Allium fistulosum (assembly GCA_030737815.1). Lineage (NCBI taxonomy): Eukaryota > Viridiplantae > Streptophyta > Magnoliopsida > Asparagales > Amaryllidaceae > Allium > Allium fistulosum. The sequence goes on along the minus strand of CM060908.1, from coordinate 820,201,582 downwards.
AGCAGAGAGTACCTGAATAATCCGATCCCTTTTTGCGAGCTCGGTCTCCATCTTCTCGAGCGCTTTGGCTCGCTCAAAGGCCACTTTGGAAGATTTTCGGCAGCCTTTGCCCACTCTCGGTACTGGGTGTATATGTCATGAACGTAATCATGCACCATGTTTTCCACCCTTGATGGAATTCTCTTTAAGTGTGGTGGGAAGACATAACCGTCAAAGCAGATATTAGGAAAATCCTTCCTCATCTGAGCCAACTTAAGAGCTCCTTCCCCTGTGGGTTCAGTAGGGACCTGCTCAGTAATCATAGAGGCCGTGGTCTCGACTCTCTGAAGATGGGTTTCGGACCTAGAAGCATGAGAAGACGGCCTATGACGAGGATGCTCTGGTAGATTTGAAGTTTGAACAGGGGGAGGAGACGGAAGTCTAGGTGGAGGAGAGCGTGATCTGGACTGATGTCTATACTCTCTGTCGCGCCCATACCTATCCTGGTTAGAGTATTCGCGATCGCGATCTCTATCTGAATCCCTCCTGCGGGAATCATAGTAACCAGAAGATTTTCGGGCTGAGCGGAGATTCCCGAGCATAGATCCCCTTCCAGACATAGTACATAAAAAAAGGGTAAACGAAGAAAGAGTTAGTAAATTCCAAAGTTGGACGAAGTACAGTTGTGAATCGTGTAGTGTAGTGAAGTGTATGCATGTGCAATCCCCCGACCAACCGGAAATGTCGGCCGCACTCGTAGCAAGCGACCCGCTCAGTTCAAAAACACTATCAAGCCCCACCGTCCCGGCGTCGTGTGGAGACGACATGAAATCCGGGATCGGAATATCAGCAAGCCCTGCAAAAGGACTCTCCACTTGCGGGGGAGGAGCCTCTGAAATTCTGATCCCCTGGAAAGGTAAAGACACGACCATGGATTTAAATCTCTTAGATTTAGGGCGTTTGTGAGCAGCGGCCTTGCCTTTTCTTCTTCCTCCCGAATCCAGGACATCGGCAGAAGGCCCAGTTGGGAACTCGGTATCGGTAGGCATTCTTTCCGGATTAACTTCTTCAGCGATCACGACTGTGGGCGCTTTGCGCTTCACGCATTTCTTCGGGGCCACTCTATGTATCACTTCCAGATGTATGCTCTGTCTCCGCTCTATCAGCCCGACAGCCCTCAAATTCATGTCGGTCAGGACTAAGTCTATGTGCCTCTCTTCGCCCAGAAACGCTTGAAGAATCCGAACAAGTTCTCTGAAATATGCGCCATCGGGACGAGAGATTGCAGCTATAAGAAAGGAAAAGTATGTCAGTTTTGAAGTCAGTTACTAGTGTCTCCCAGATTTAAGAGAGAAATGGCAGCACTTACGTCTATCTAACCACCGACCAACAAATCTAGGGGGGCACCGAACGTAGAAGCATTCAGTTTTATAATAACTTAGCCTTCCCCAGGAGCCCAGTACAATGTGGCAGCTTCTGACCGCCTCCAGGAAGGTAAAAGAAGGGTTGTCTCCACGGCTTTTGACGTTGAATAAATATCTGATTTCGATCGGCTTCGGCGGTCGAAAGAGTATCTCCATAAACATGACAAAGGTGCTGTTCAACAAGGCATACCCATTGGGATGTAGCTGAGATGGAGCAATGCCGAGAAATGATAACATCTCCCTTATATATTCATTGAAGGGAGGAAGTGTCCCTGCTGTGCAAGCGTGACGGTTGAAAGCAGTAAACCCCTCCGGGGGAGTGTGTGGCCTGTCAGTTGGCCCAGGAAGTAGCACGTCGTCAAGCGACAAACCATGCCTTAAGCAAATCCGTCCTAGCATCTCTTCGGAGATACCCGACAGCACGGAATCTATTGGATAGAGAATAAATCGAGCACCCGGACGCTCGTCCGGAGCTAGCTCTATAACTTCGGCTTCAATAACCGGTATCTCTATGGCTGGAGGAATGGAACTTGGGATTTCCGGCTGCTAAGAACTCGAAGGGTCCATGACTAGCTAGCTTATAAAAAATCATTGTTAAACTGACAGATAACACTCGTGCATCCCCCAGTGTAATGTGTGTGAGTGTATTGTGCGGTGCAGTACTGTATATTATTTGAGAAGATCAACTAGATTAAGGAAAGCATGTAAACGACGAGACTTCGGAATTCAGTCGGAAGGACCGTCATCGCTGACCGTCACAACCATGCCATCCAGTTATTAACAATCATTCCAAGTTAAAGTTTGGTGTCATTTTGATAAGTTCCAGTTTCGTCGACGAACTTCGGTAGGCAATCGGATATGCGGTGAAACCGTTAAGTCCAGTAGTACAAGTTTGAAGCTCGTCGGAGTCAATTGTTCAAATGTGCAAGAAAATTCAAATTTCTAATGTTCAATTCGTGTCGCTCACAAAGGCCCTATTCGCATCAATACGCTATGGTCATGTGCATATGAATCAGACTCGGTCAGAAGGTTGGCATGCAAGTTCGACTCGAACTAGAGAGCTCGATTCGAAATCCCCAGTTTGACTCGCTCCCCAGGACCATCGAGTTCGACTCGGTCCCAAGACCGCGCATTTCGACTCGCTCCCCAGGACCATCGAGTTTGACTCGGTCCCAAGACCTCGCATTTCGACTCGCTCCCAGGACCACACAGTTCGACTCGCTCCCAAGACTGCACACTTCGACTCGATCGAAAACCACCCTTTTCGACTCAATCCGAGGCCATCGTTTCGAGTCCATCAGGCGCGACCCCTTCGTATCGATCCATGGATTCAAAGCACTCGATTCGATGCGAAGCTCCACCATCGATCGATACGAAGACCTTCGCCTCATCATCTCGAAACCCATACTCCATCGACACAAAGCTGAGGCCAGAGAGCTTTCGATCGACCACGACTTTGATTGATTTGATGTTAAGAAAACCCGAGCCTCATCATTTACACGTGGATTCGCTTATTGGATTACCTAGATCTGACAGCTAGTTCAAAAGGTTGAAGATAGGAATTGATTCGAAGGAAAAAAAAATTTCTCTTGAAAGGCTCTGTAGCGATATAAAAGCAAGGCAGATAAAGATGAAAGGTAAAAAGTGAAAAAACGGCTAAGTACGAAGTATTTATATGGACTCGAAAGCAAGGGGAATAAATGATTCAAATCCCAGCGCAGTCGAACACGTGCTTCGACTCCCTCCTCAGTGCGTTGATGCGGAGCTCCCCTTCGTATCGCTTGTCTTCGACTCCGTCTCCGATGCAGCATTACAAGCCATCACTTCGACTCGCTCCTCCGTCTCCTGTGCACTTCGACTCGCTCCTCCGTCTCTTGCGCATTTCGACTCGCTCCCTTTCGACTCCGTCTCCTGTGCGTTTCGACTCCGGCTCCTATGCAGTTCGAATCCAAGACCGAGTCGAACAAAGCAGTTCGAACCAAAACCGAGTCGAACAACCAGTTCGAATCCATAGAGCCATGACTTCCAGAGGCCAACTCCATCAACTCGACGTACTTACTTCGCATCCATAAATACAATAAGAATCATCCTCGATGTTTCAACCCTTCACAACGATTTAGGAGAGGATCGTTACGAAGGAACATTCAAAAGCAACCATCGGACGTTGTTGCAGCGAATTTCACATCGGTTCAGGAGAGGATCAATACGTAATTCAAAAGTAAAATAAACTGACAACGACTCATGGACGTACGAACGTCAACGAGAGTCAGGTTAACATATATGCATGAATGTCGGACTAGTATTCAATATTCCGGATTTCAGGAATCAAAAAATCATCCATTAACGATTACAACAGCAAACGGGTAACCACTAGCATACAGCAATCAGTTGCAACAATATATGGTACAGCAGTCGACAGTCAACAGTTTACATTATCAAGAAGAACGGTCAAAGGTTACAGCTTTCATCGAAAAGACAATAACTATTCAGAGTAAAGATGGCAGTATTTCAAAGCACATCATGTTTCCACAAGACGTACTTTGGGGGGCAAATGCTATCCCGCCTTTTGGCAAGGCCGTGACACCAAGGAATTGACTAGTAACCAATGACGGCCCATCCTATAAATCAGTTATACGCAGGCTCGCTATGGATATCGACGAATTTTGTCCGAGTTCGGTTCGAGCCAAAATTGTTAGGACATGACATGCTAAGCCATGAGAGCCAACGTTCCAAATCTCAAGTCAATCCGAGTTCGTATGCTCAAGTTACGAACGATACAAAATTGGACGAAAATCAATCACCGATCGACTCGCTCCCTTCGACTCTCTCCACATCACTCGGAAGTGACAACTTCGACTCGCTTCGCTCAGAGGCCAACTTCGAGTCATCCAGGTTCGACTCGCTTCGCATCCCTCAGAACTGCCCTCTTCGACTCGCTCTAGTTTGAAACCATCGAAAGTGCACGCTTCGACTCACTTCGCTCAAACAACTGTTCGACTCCATCGAACTCAACTCCGATTGGCAAAGTCGCTGTTCGAATCGATCGAACCATGCACTTCGATTCGATCAATCATTGCTCACTTCGACTTGCTCAATCAGTGCGCGCTTCGACTCACTCAAAACAACGTCAAAGGCAGATTGATCCAAAAAGTCAAGCGCCACGTCACCGAGTCGAATGGAAGCGAGTCGAAACAGAAGCGAGTCGAAGGAAACAGCCTACCAAAACACCTCATTTCGTATCGATCATATCTCCTAATCTACAAGTCCAAATGCTATGAAATTTTCATAGAAGACTACGTGCATGCTGAAGAATGTCCACGCCAAATTTCGACTCCATTGGATGAAATCTTGATCGAGTCGAAATCTACTCGTGTCGATCACGGATCGGACTGAAACTTCATGGGCTTGGGCGTTCGGGCCTGATCACGTTCCAGAGAGGGTCTCCCGAGATCTGAGCAAAATATCAGCCTCCTACACCTATAAATAGACCCCCAAAGCCAACAGAAAAGGGGTTCTTCTTCCTCTTTGAAATCTCCAACGCCCGGACTCCGCCAGATCCAAATCTGAACTCAATTACTACTGCTACAAACGAAATTCACTGCTGCAAATCATAATTGCCTGCTGTAAATCATTGAATTCACTTGTAAACACAAAAGAAAGATCAATAAAGCAAACTACTTCATAGTGGACGTAGGCGATACGCCGAACCACTCTAAATTCTTGTGTCTCCTTGCATTTTAATTATTCTCATTTCTGAAATTTGGAGTTTTTGTTAGATAATTCCTCTTTTTCCATTTAATTTCTTCATTTTATCTCTTTAAAGACTTCCGAAGAGTGTTGTGCCCAATTTTGGTACAAACACATATCATGGTACATTTTATTACTTTCGGGATGTGTGGTCAATCTAGAATGATGGCACTCTCATTACACCTCATTTCATAATCCATCAACATCAGGAATAAAAAATCTCCCATCCTTACGGAGCCAACCATCTTAGTCGAGTCTAAATTACTTCATCTCCTTAGACTCCACTCCTTCCTCTATTTTCGCCATGATCTTTGTTAGTCTAGTGTCACGCCTCTGACTAGTGCTAATCCTCTAGAGCAAAGTTGGTCTGATGGTCAAACTCGCCAACATTTCTAGCTTTAACTCGCAATGAGGTCTAAAGTCATAAGCAGCAATATACTCTATCTGCTTCCGCTATAGGAACATCACTCCCAAATTGTCATGTCTTCTATTTAATGCATCGGTGACTTTATTTCCCTTACCAGACGTATACAAAATGCTAAAGTCATTAGAAGCTAAGAACTCCAACCATCGCTGCTGGCAAAGGTTGAGATCCTTCTGGGAGAAAAGGTATTTCAAGGATTTTTGGTCCGTGAACAACTCGAACCTTTCTCCTAACGGTAGTGCCTCCAAATCTTCAAAGCGAATATTATCGCTGCTAACTCCAAATCGTGGGTTACTATCTCTCATAGGACTTGAGTTGTCGACTAGCGTAGGTGACAACCTTACCTCCTTGCATAAGTACCTCACCCAATTTACTACCACAGGCATGGTGTATTCCATCATCTCATCATTCTTGCTCAGAATGGTCAACATCGGTGCACTAGTAGTCCTTATTCTTGGGTGTATACCACAAGCACCCAATATGCTACTAAAAAACGCGTGCTTATACTTCCCATCCTAAACAAAAGTCTAATTCTTCTTCATTAAATTGGTTAACGGTGCTACTACCTTCAAGAATACTACGGGTGCACCCTGCTTAGATATACTATTGTGAATGAGTCCTTGCATCAATAGGTCATTCACTCGCACCTCTAACTCCTTCTGCTCTCTAGGTGTCATACACCTCAAAGGCATAACAATCGTTTTGGCATCCTTCACTAAGTCTATGCGGAACTCAATCTCTTAGTGTGCCGATAATTCGGTCACCTCCTCGAATATGTTCAGATACTCTCTCATGATAGGCATAGATGACAACTCATCATGCGGGACCTTTAGGGAATATAGAAGCAAACCAAAACCTCATCCTTTGGTAGGTAACCAATCTCTACTTCCACCCTCCTCAACCCCAATTGTCACCAACAGCTTCTTGTAGTCCACCACTACCGCATACTTCCTCAATCAGTCCATCTCCAAGATAATTTCGAACCAAACAAAGTAATCAAATATAAAAGAGCATCCATGACATGATAAAACCAAACCACGACAAACCATACAAAGACTATTGGGGCCTCCAACATGGGTCGTAAATACTAATGGTCGGTCGACCATTTTAGGTCTCAATCCTAATCTATCTACCAGGTCATTAGATATAAAAGAATGTGAAGCATAATATCGAACAAAATATGTATGGAAACATCATGAATAGAAAGCATACCTTAAATAATGATACCTTCCCCCTTCTCCTTCACCGAGGGAGTACTCGACGAAGTAAGGATAGCATCCAAAGCACATGCCTTCACAATCTGCTTCCGCTTAACCAATTTTAGGCAAATCTTTTGCATATGTCTGAACTTGTCACAGTTATAACACTTGTTTCCTTCAGCCTTTCAATCCATAAACAGGGATTCCACTTTGCTTTGTGCATCCTTCTCCTAGGACTGCTTCCTCTTACCATTCCATTTCTTCTAGTCTCTACTGCATTGTTGCGGTTTTGGCTCTTCCTTAATAACAACGGCGGACTTGGGTTTAGGGTACAAACTTTCAAGCCAAGGGGATTTCCCAACTACCATCTTAAATGGCTCATCAATGTGCCTTATAAGCTTCTCTCGTAAGTTATCATCTAATCTCACAATAAGATTTTCATTCTACTTCAATAAAGTATCAATGGAAGACATCCCATACTTCAATAAAGCATCAAACTTAGCCCCATACTCGGAGATAGACATGTCCTCTTGCTTCAAGCCTACAAAATTCCTAAACAACTCTGACTTTTGGGCAATAGGTAGAAATTTCTCCTCGTTCCTAAGTAAAGTGGTCCTCGAGTGTGGCGATCTTAAATAGAATTCTATCGATTCATGTCTCTCCTTAGAGCTTTTGAGAAGCCAAACTCCTTCTCATCACATCATGTAATTCCAAGTCAGTGTAAATCCTTTTGCAGGTGTCTATCCAGTCCTACACATCCACAGCTGATTCTGTACCATGGAATGATTTGCCATAAAGATTGGCAAAATCCTTATACATCTTAGTAAAATCAACATTGGACGCTTGTATTTGAGGACCACCACAAATAGTGTAACAAATCGTAAAATCAACTCTAATTAAATTAGTAAATTAAAAGAAATTCAATTAATTAGGTTAGAGATAAAAATGGAAATTTTATAAAAGCTTGAATTTGACCATTAAAGTTATGCCTTCGAGTTTGTGGCAATATTCTGATTAATTTCCATATATAATATGCTAAACACGGAGCTCAAACGAAGAAGTTACGAGTGTTTGAAGTTTTCAGATTTAAATTAGTTTAATTTGAATTCAAATTCAAATGAATAATTAAATTTAAAGTTGGAATTTCAAAAATTAACTGCGATTATACTTTGGGGTTAAGTAAATGTTAAATTTAATAATTATTATTAAAATATAATTAAGGAATTAAGTAAACAATGGCTGAAAATAATAAACGTTCCCAAAATTAGACGAAGAAGTCAACCCCTTGACCTCTGTCGGTCGACCCCGAGCGGTCGACCGGTGATATAGGGGCAATCGACCATACCTATACAGGTGGAGGCTGGGTTTCTTATTTTATATGCTCCAGATTTATCCATTTTCGACCTAATTTCGTCCTATGGTTATGATGCATTTTAACCACTATAAATAAGACCCTAGACCCCTCACTTTTATTCATAAATATGTTAGGAACATCAGCAAAGCTTTGTCAGTTCATCGCTTCTTAGATTCAGAAAACTCAATTAGAGTTTCAGGTAAGAAATTCTATATACCTAGCTTTGTTTATTATCCAATTTTTAAACCTCTCCTCCTTCAACCTTTCTGAATATAATATATATACAAATCCCATATTGTATATATAAAAAAGAAGAGATCTAAAGGAGATTATAATGGGTGCTACAAATCCAAAGAGAAGTAAAGCTAAGGACAAACAATGAGTGGAAATCTTAGTTTTTTTATTTTATTAGTTGAATAGTATAGTTTGATTTGACATGTGTTGGAGAGTTTTGGATTACGAAAACATCATATTAAAAATCCCCAAAATTCCCCCAAAGCAAAATATCAATTCTTAGGTCTGAAATCTTAATTATTTTTTGTTAAAATAATGGAGTTTTGTGGATTTTTGCAGTTTATGTATTCTACCTTCTATTACACTTCTTACAATTAAGGGATTTAATTGAGAAATTGTGTGTAAAGGACGAATCTTTATTCGTAGTTTGCACCGCCTATTTTTATGAAATTTAATAGAATTTCCCTTATCTAAATTCATATAAAAGAAGTTGAATAGAGCTTAGAATTGATTAAATTGTAAGTTTCCATTTTTGGTTTATTCCATTGTTTTAATATGAGATAAGTTAGATTTAGATTATATATATACAAGTTTATTTATTGCAATTTTGGATATGAGTATTGAATGCTTATTATGGATATTAGAATCCCTTGTCATGAATATCAAAATTTGGACATTATTGGTAAAATGGGAAAAAGGAAAGACCTTTATTATTATGATTTAAAAGGAATAGACATTTAACGTAAGTTAGGGCATAATCTCCGCACGCATAGAATAATAAGTGTGTGTTTATTTATATATTAATTAGCATAATAAATGTAAGATTATAACATATAATTGTGTAGTTAATTAGGCAATAATTATCATTAAATCCTCATTAGGAAAGTAACTGATATTTGAGGCATAATGAGGTAGATTCCTTATAAGGCCTTAACTGTAAGTCGGTGAGATGAGTATTAAATATATAGAGCGGAATTTAAGTTATGTCTAAGTCATAGGGAGGCGAGGTCCGTCAAAAAGCACATAGAAGTCTGGCTAGCTAATCTGGCTACCAGTAATGTGACATTGGGGCTGATATGAGACATCTCATATGATAAGTATTTACGATGATACAAGGTTAGTCCTAAATTTTGTAGGGTAAATCTGCCCAGATGATCTGGCTACCAATCCCTACGAATAGTCGGACTAATGTGAGACGTCATTATGAGTATGGGTCATAATACGAAGGGCTTGCTTGGGGGTTTTGAGGTATTAAGTAGTTGTTTGAGGGCTCATCTCTTTTCCTCAAATGAAGTATTAAATGGTCAAGATTGAGTTTAGGCATGGTTAAGGATATCTCGGAAAGGTCCGCTTTAATAGAATTATTAAGTGTCCGAAGAGGTTTTCGTGCAATGTTAACAAGATAGATACCTATGTGAGGACTGCCTTGGGAATAAGTATTAAGTGATGTGGGCCTACCTTAATTGAGGTCTTAAATGGTTAGAGTCTGCTTATTTTCCATTAAAAGATGTTAAGTGGCTTGGGTTCTATCTCTCGCATTATTAGACATTTATGACGTGGGATATGGTTATGGGATTTAGAAACCTACTTCGTGAATGGAAGGTATTAAGTGGTTGATCGAGGACCTACCTCTTTTCCTTATATACAGTATTAAATGGTTTAATTATGTAAGACATGTTCTAATTCAAATTTTATTGCCCAAGTACTGAAATAGTAAGGCTCGAGGTTTCTATTCACCAGACACTTGTTGTTCTGACTCCCTCCTTATTACAACACAGATTAGAGAAGGAGTTGACGATGCTTGAAGATGGCGAGAGTGAAACTTGTGGTAGTTACTATCTATCTTTTTGTGTTATTTTCTATTGTACCCATGAAATGTATTTTTGAATGAAATGCTATAATGGTTGACATTTTGTAATGTTTTATGATATTTGAAATGATTTGATATAAATGGGTACTATTATTGTTATTATATTTTATTCCTTCCGCTATGAGTTTTGATAGATAGATAGCTTTGTTTTGTTATTTTTACCAACCAACAGCCAGCTTTAGAATGGGTTTGATTTCGATGAGCTTTTTCTGGGTTGGAATTTAGGCTTATTCCTGAGCGGGTTGTTATATTTGGTACCAGAGCTTAGGTTACCTGATCAACAGGGAAAGTGCATGTATGAGTGGCGTATTTGTTACTTTTGAAAATATTTTTCAAAACCCCTACTATATATATACATACTTATTTTGAATTTACACCTAACTCTATAAATTTCGACTATAGTAGTAGTTGCTACCATATTCCGAAAGGGTAGGCGAAGAAACTATGAGTTGGAAAAATAAATAGAGTTGAATTTATACTTCTTTGTTGGACCTATACTTTCTTATCATTGTGGACCTTATAAGCATATTAAATAATAGGAATAGGAATTATATAAGGAAAGGTTGTAACTCCAAAATTTAATAGGTAATGAATATGCAATAAGTGAGGAGTTACAAGAAATTAAATAGATTAATGAGATCATTAAGGTGATTACGGGAAGATAAGGGAGAAGTTAAATAGGTAAAGTTGAATAAGAAAATAAATGTCTTTAGGAAACGTCCATTAAGATTGCAAGCATTTAATGCGGCTTAAGTGACGTTTATAAGAGTAGTAAATATAAATGTTAGGTAATAGTTAGATGTTATAAGGCATAGTATTCATAGGAAGTAAGGAAGATAGTAGTGAAATAAGCTTCCGTAAGAAGGTGTAAATTAATCACCACAAAAGATAACTAGATTTTTAGGATTATTGAGTAGAGAGTTCAAAGGGAAGAACAATCTAAGCCAATTTTTAATTCTACCCCTTGAGAAAGAAAGTGGTACAAAGGTTTTTGAGAACTCCTTGAGTTTTGAATGAGCTTTTTCAAAAGATTGTTAACTGAAATCTTATGTGTTTTAAGTTGAATTTTTGATAAAAAGCGATTTTTGACAGAATTGGAAATATACTGCCATTTGTAAAAAGTTTAGAAAGAGGTAGTGAAACATTTCAAGACAAAATGGTGGATGATTTTTAATTACTTGAAAAGTTAAAAAAAGTTTCTCATTTGTTAACTTTCTAATTTAAAATTTATTGAATTAAAAGATTTCAACTATTGAATTCTTCGTTTTTCGATTATTCTATTTTTATGAATTCTTCTACTTTATGAATTTGGAAACTATTACTTTGAAAAGAGCAAGGAAATTTGGGGATCTATAATTTATAATTAGTAAAGTTGGAAAGTTCTGACTTAGAACGATTTTGCATTCTTAAAGTTCTTAGTTTAAATTTATCGAGCCAAAAGCTTTTGGTCCAAAGATTTTAAATAGTCAAAAATGCTTACTACGCAAAATCATTCGATATTATTATCATTAGTGCATAGTGTTGAAAACCATTTCGAAAATATAATATTAATCTTATCCAGCATACAACCATTATCGTATGCCTACTATAGCTACCATGTTCAATAGCAGGTTACCGCCATATTCCATAGCAGGTAATACAACTAAAACCGTACAAGGTTCGTATTGTTTCTTTGGATTTCCAACAAATGGTCAGGCAAAGGAACTTCCTTACACCGAAATGGAAATGCCTCTGGAAAGACGCCCCGAGAACCTAACCGGATCTCTGCAAACACAAGGCCGACGCTACCTCACGCTTTAACCAAGCTGTAACTAGGTAGCTAACACACGAGCTATGCCATCCCCCGGTCGTCACCGACCTTTACCCAAGGATCCTCAACCACAAAGCAACAACCACAAAGTATAATAAATTTGCAGCATCAACATAGGTAAAATATCTGGGCTCCATACCATGATATCACCTTTTATCCAGAAGGAAATGACATACCCTAGGGGCGCTACCCCTAAAAACCTTTGCCACAACATTCCTGTTTCGACCATTACCGGGTTGTGAGGCTCGACGAAGTCTCGTCCACAAAGCTACGCTTTTTCACAAAGCCACGCTTTTTCACAAAGCCACGCTTTTTCACAAAGCCACGCTTTTTCACAAAGCCACGCTTTTTCACAAAGCCACGCTTTTTCACAAAGCCACGCTTTTTCACAAAGCCACGCTTTTTCACAAAGCCACGCTTTTTCACAAAGCCACGCTTTTTCACAAAGCCACGCTTTTTCACAAAGCCACGCTTTTTCACAAAGCCACGCTTTGATCAACAAATGATCAACAGCACTTTGTATGCCACATTACCAAATTGGGAATGTATCACTATTAACCATCAACTACATAACCTCTGAGCTCGTACGCCTCAGAGAAGGGTGTTAAGCTAAGAGAATAAATTCTCCGCCACCAACAGAAATGTATTTGATAGAAACCAGCTTTACATCTCAAAGTGTAACGCCAGACACACATCCATACAAGTCTGTTCCAGGATCGAACGGAACCGAAGGCACTTCCAAAGAAGCCCTTGCAATCCGGATATTCACTAATCACGTCCGGACTTCCCATCACAAGAAGAGTGATATAAATCTCTATACTGGAGCAACTCGGTGCAGAGACATTCGACAGGTTGTCCTTTCATTTTCGAAAATACCCGGTCTTCAACACCGGTCTTCAATACGATTCATATCGTCGTATCACTATTCGGAATGGGTTATATGACACAAAGGTCTTTCCTGGCTAACCCGAATAGTGAGCACAACATTTAAAACATATGGATATAGGGATTTCAATTAAGTCATAACTTATTACCCAAATCCTTTCCTTCAAATGGTTTAAACAAATTACCATTTTAAATCTTTAAACAAAAAGATTTACTTCACAAAGTTTACCCAGTTTCACAAAGATTCATTCACAGATTTCCAAATCAATTTCCAATTCAATTGGATTAACCCATTAAATCTTTAAATTAAGATTTAATTTATAGCTTTCAAACCTATTCACAATTCAAGTCTTTTATAATATAAAAGATACACCTTTTTAAAATCTTCTTTGATTTCAAAGTAAGCTTAATCATCTTCACAAAGGTTAATTCATAGTTTTTCTCAAACTATTCACAATTCAATTTTCAACTTGAAATGTTTCGATACAAATTGAAAATCTTTCCACTTTATGAAAGCTATTATTATCTGAAAATGGATAGTTTTCGTTTTGGGAAAAGCTAATTACAATTACACAGTTTAAAACCATCCAAGTATAAAACTTGAATATAAATTTAAATTTCCAAAACCATATTTTAAAATGGTTAAAAACCCATATAAACACCTTTTACACTTGTAAAATCTTTTAAACCAAAATTCCCAAATCATCGAATTCAATTTTAAGTATTGAATTCAAAACTTAAATCAAATGATTTAAATTCAAATTTATTAAGTTATTTAAAATAACTCTTATTTTTTAAACTCATTTTCCAAAGCTTCCAATTCCAATTCCAAAACTATTTTGGATTCAAAAATTCAATTTTCAAAATTGATAAAAATATGTGACTTAACCGATTTCCACGTGAAATCCACATTTGTATGTGTATTGTGTAGTCCACGATTTAACACAATAGTGCAACAACATTCAACATCTAATATAATCCAAACATCCGTAGATAGGATCTACTTAATCATCTGATTAATCTAAATCGGATAAATTTCTATAAATCAATTTTACTAGTTATGGTAAATTAATAATCAATTAATTTCAAATTGATTTTTCACGTTTATTTCAAAACACCAAATCAAATCTCCAATTAATTTCCAAATTATTTCCTTTTTAAAATAAATTCCTTTATCTCTTCAAATCTATTTAAAAATCCAAATTTCAAATAAATTCTTCAACTTATAAATAATATTCTCCAAAATCCCTTTACTAAGCCCTTTTTCCAAAATTTGGAATTTAATTCAATATAGTCCAAAAATGAACTTTTATCTTTTTAAAACTCCTTTTAAATTTATCCAATTCTCAAAAATAATTTTTCATAATAAATTTTCAACTTGAATTTCAAAAATCCAATTTTATTTATTTCTGGTATCCAACGATACCAAAAATATATTCGGCTAAATTTTAGCCTTCAACAATTCCAATTCACAAATATAATCACACGGAGATTATAAATAATCAACACACAACATATGAAACAAATTCAAATGTTTGAGGAATCCAGTTGGATCCCTCCAACCTGTTTCCCTGCATCCACAGATGTTAGCACAATACCAATTCCACTTCAATGTGGAATATCGCGGTATATGGAATTTATAAATATTTTCCGCTATTATGCGGCGCAATAGGGTCTCATCCGCTATATAATGCGGGAAATCAACTCCAAATACATATATAATACCAATTCCACTTCACGGTGGAATTATCGCGGTATATGCTTTTAATAAATAACATCCGCTTAATATACGGCGTATAGGGTCTATTTAACACAATAGATAACAATTATCATTCAATCACACAATCAAGCAATTTTAAATTTAACTATTTTAAATTTAAATCGAAACACAATATTCGATTGAGTGAGGAGTTCTCACCTTGCTTTTAAAATGTCGAGCGTTCAATTTTTTTTTACATTAAATCGAACACGTTCGATTTAACGCAAAATTTTCACTTGCTCGAAATGATCCCGCGTCTGCACCATAGCGAGCTGCTCGTCGCTGCGATTCCGGCGCCGCCAGTTTCGTCGAATTTCGACCTCGTATGAACAAGTTACACTATTTTAAACATTATACGAATTTAAAATATAAATAATTTACAATTTATTTTTATTTATTTTACTTTTTTTAAATCTTGGCCGCTCGTTTGATGAGATGAGATCACAGCCGCACGCATTTTCTTCCCCAACATCGCGTTCGTTCCCAGATAAGAAAATCGAACCCACGGCCGCCCCTAACCCTAATTATCGCGACCCTCATCCCTCATCTATACGACGATCAACGCGTGCCACATGAAGCGCCACATCCTACTCTCCCACCGCCCCTGACGGCGACGAACTCGGTGGCCCCTGCTCGAGAAAAACGCACGCAAAAGTCGAACGAACGGTAGCAAATTGTCGTCGATCCATAGCTCAAGAATTCATCATCACCGTATGGATTGGAAGCACTCACAATTCTCTACAAGTTTCTAGTTGGAAGATTTTCAAAACAATCGAGGGATTGAGAGAGATTAAGGGGAAACGAATCGACAATATCGGCCATTAATCTGAAAGTGGCGGCCTGCCCTATCCTCCTTAGGGTTTAGTGAAAGATTGAATGATGTTTTCCTTTTATAGGAAATTGCCAAATCACTATTCATCGAAAAATTTCCAAACACCAAATCTCGCATACCGGTTGGCGTTTCTAAGGTTTACTCCGCGTTCCGGACACAATGGAACATGTTTCGGGAGCTAATTCGGTCATATGTGCGAGTTACATAATTAAACGATCAAATTTAAATTAAACCGATTTAAAACGATTTTGATGCGTTTCAGCTTGCCCCGGACAAACGACAACTCTGATCGACATGAAATTTGAAACCTTACAATAATTTCACATTACGGATCCGATGAAACTAGTTTCGTCGAAATCCGAGACTGTTTGAAAAATGACTATTTTCACTAGTCAATTAAATATTAAAATATTCAATTTTCACAAATTGACTTTTAATTCAATTTTAAAAGTTCTATAACATCATTATAACTCCAATATGATTTAATATAACTTTATAAATCATTTTTAATCACATTAAACCCAATTTCCAATTATTTCTAAAATTTCGAATATTAAATTATTGATTTAATTATCCAATTAAATCACTATATCCGAATTTTAATTTATTCGTCTTACAAATCTTACTTGTTAATATTTAAAATCAATTGAATATTTGAAATTTCAAATGACGGAAATTCTGGGTCGTTACAGTTTGTGTGTAACAAGGTGGTAAACTTTCACATTCCCTCCAAATTGAACACTAGCTAAATAAATCATCGCTAAAAAATTCGCAGCTAAAATTTCCATCCTGTGACGATCGCCCCATACCACCCGCACATCAATGTCCTAAAAGAGCATTGTAACCGTGCCAGGCTGATATGGAACGATCATCAAGGTTGAAATTTAAAGCAGAAAACATGTTGCATATCTCACAGTGCATGGATAAAATATAATATAGAAAATATACAACAGAATATAGTGAGCCATAACAAATGAGAATAACATCTCCACTATATCATGAGTTATGGTACAAATGTCATAATATATCAGTACAACGTTTCCTCGCTACATCCCTCAGAGTACATAGAAACAGACAGCGGAAACTACAAATATTGAGTAATACGCCATAGCTTCTTTAAGTATGTCTTCGTACAGCAACTGCGACTCCAAACCTTTCGTCTAGTCTACTCATTTACGAGTACCCAAGATGATAAGAGGAAACATAAAATCTTGGGTCAGACAATAGTTTGGTGTGAGCAGTAAATGACTATCAAAAGCTATATTGGAAAATATGGTACTAGACAAAAACCCATACCTGACTTATCCCTGCAACCAAAGAGTTAGCACATAATATTAAGATATAATATGCTACTCAAATAAACGACAATAGGATACTGGAATAGAACAGGATAGAAGAATCTAAGCAACCTCCTCCATTGACCATATTCCTAATCCCTTCTCCAGCATTCCTACAGATAATAACCTACCCAAGAGAAATAGAAAACATAACAACCATAGCAATCATAGAATCCATCAACCAAAATCTAGCTATCATCTTTTAAAGCCTTAAACATATGATAGCTCATATGGCCCCGTCCTCGCTTTCAAGAGACTAATGGAAATCCTGGTTCTCGGTTGTGTTCCCTGTACTTTCAAGTCCGAAACCCTGCACAGTTGTCTCCTACAGTACCTCCGTACCAGTTAACACTAGACTCTCTTAGAGCGGTCCAGGATACACGACTGACACTACCAGCCCTCGGGTTCCCCTGCAACTGCTTGAATACAACCAAAACACTCCTAGTTATCAACGATTCCTTGGCACTCCAAAATCTTCAGAGCTTACACAACTCCAATCTATTTCCAGGCACGATTCCTACCACTCAACCCAGTTATTATACCAAAGCCTCGTTCAATCCGGAGCTGTCTATCCGTTACTTCGATCTTACTCCTTATCCGAGCCCCCGACCGAAGAGCCAAAACTTCATCATGCTATAACTTCCAAATCGTAGAAGCAATCAGCGAGTCACAACTTCTAGCCTGATCCACTATAACTCCAGAGTCTCCACCCCGTATCTCACATCCAATAGAGCCAATAATTTGGATCACTACCAATCCGATCCAATTCGATCGATGCTGATCCAAATACTTAACCATTTTGGACTCCATTTCTCTTCCAACCTCTAGTGCACTTCCTCTAGATGCCATAGACCCTTAGTCACCCATCTTAGCCTTCAGGTCTTTTCTTCTATGCACCATAGCTAATCCAATGAAGATGATCCATCCAATCTTCTAAACTTGGCCTATCCTCCGATCTAACTTCATAGAGCAACTCTAAAATCCATGCTTAATTTATCCTGTGGACCTCACTTCAATTGGCACGCTAATTTCAGATCGGTATCAATAAGATTGAATCAGATCAGTGTCGATCCAAATACTTAGCTCCAATTGTTGTAAAATTTTCAAGGTGTCTTCCTACCGTGTTCCAAAGCCTATCCTCCAAGTTTCATGCAATTTTGATGAACTTTGCTCTCGATATGCTCCAATCACCAACCTAAGTCCTAAAACATGCACAACACTAGCAAACGAATCAAGCATAGCAAGAAATTCAAACATAACAGCGAATCAAACATAGCAAATCATCCAATTACATCCAATATGAACATACAAATCATCCGATTCAATCTACCATCACAAATCTAGCATAGATCTAATCTAACACATAGAATTTCATAGCCAAATATATACAAGTGACACTAGCCAATGATCTAATCCCAATTACATGTTTAATTAGGTTAATTTAGGGTTTCAAAATCTGAAATTACCTAAGTCTAATCAATTTGTAGCTTAATTTGACAATTCTAACCTATAATCACCTAATTACAGCATATAACCCATCATAGACTAGTGAGAGATCATAACCACTCACCAAGTCTACCAAACTTATGAAATATAATGAAGAACTGATCTGAACAGTGGGAAATCAAATAAAGATGCAACCAAAGTGATGAGATCAAGCTCCTAGTTGAAGGTCTAGCCTCTAATTTGCAATTAGAGATGAAATCCAATGAGATGAATGGAGAATTAGAGAGATGTTAGGGTTTGGAGCTGATTTGAAATGAGAGATAAACTTTCGAATGGTCTCTCTCACCTCATATTCATAGCCAAACCTAATTAGACTAATGGGCCTGCTAATTCGGCCCATTAATCCCTTCTAATTTTAGCCAACAGATTTTACAACTTAAAATTGCTATAACTTCCTACCCACTTATCCGATTTTCCTATATGACCACTCTACAGAAAGAGAAACTACCATCCCAAAGAAATGAAATAGGTTAGAGCATCTAATTCAGCGTCTGTCAAAATTATAGCCGAAATAAGATCTCCAGGGGCAAAATGGTCACATAGAAATTTGGTAAAAATCATAGATGTGTTAAACATCCCTAAAAACCATATCCTAAAATATTAGTTCATACGACCACAAATGAATTGTATAAAATTATTTTACGATCCTCCGATACGTAAAATACGGGTCGTTACATTCACCCCCTCTTTAGGAACTTCATCCCCGAATTACCTAAACAAACATAAGCAACCAAGGTTATCTCGCATGCCTACCAGTCACTAGCAAATACTTAACAATCCAACTAAACAGTTAAATCAACAATAGCAAACAAAACCTATCCTAGCATTAGAAATTCTAATGGTATAAGATATAATGGTGTAAGTAGATACGACATATGGATCTTACTACTCGAAGAGTTATGGATAGGTCGTCCTCATACGCTCTTCAGTCCCCCATTACAATCATTATCATCCTCACTCCATTACACCTTATCTAACTTTACTACCTTCCTCTTAAGCTATTTTGTCTCATTCCCAATGATTCGAAGTGGCTTACGAGGTCTTGAAACTTCTGGCTCAACCTCTATTTCTTCCAACTGATATCGTGCTACCATGATACCCGAGTCATGCATAAATTTCCATAGATAGGAGATATGAAAAACATTGTGCACACCCGCCATCTTCGAAGGTAGGTCCACTCTATAAGCCAATTTCCCAATTCTCTCAATAATATGAAACCGTCCAACAAATCTGGGTGCTAACTTTTCCTTCCTACCAAACCGAACAACTTTCATTACAGGAGAAATCTTAACAAATACCATATCTCCAACCGAGAATTCCAAATCTCTTCTTCTCTTATATGCATACCTCTTCTGACGGTCTTGAGCAGTTCTCATTCGTTGCTGAATGATCTCTATCTTCTTTGACGTCTCTCTAATCATTTTGAGCCAAAGTATCAGTTTCTGACCTGCTTCCCACCAACATGAAGGCGAATTACAAGGTCGTCCAAACAATGCTTCATATGGTGCCATGCCAATACTTGACTGATAACTATTGTTATATACAAAATCCATCAAATGCAAATGATCTTCCCAAGATCCTCCAAAATCTATAATACATGCTCGAAGAAGATCTTCCAAGATCTGATTCACTCTCTCGGTCCGGCTATCCGTCTGTGGGTGATAAGCTATGCTCAAGTGCAGCTCGGTTCCCAAAATCTCTTTTAAGCTCTTTCAGAATCCACTGGTAAACAATGAGTCTCTATCACTTATAATACTCTTCGACACACCATGGAATCGAACAATCCACTTAACATACAATTCTGCCAACTTGGATGTCGTTCTGTTAGACTTGACAGGCATGAATCTTGCACCCTTATTCAGTCGATCTTACACTACCAAAATACTATCATATACTACTCTAGTCCGTGGTAGTCCATCAATAAAATCCATAGATATATGTTTCCATTTCCATTCGGAATTTCTGGTGGTTGTAGCAATCCACTAGGCTTCTTCTGCTCAGCCTTCACTAACTGGCAATTTATACACTTTGAGATGAATTTTCCAACATCCTTCTTCATACCTTCTAGGTAGTAAGTCCTCTTCATGTCCCTATACATCTTCTTACCACCGGGATGAATGGTCAATCTGAAATGACGGCATTCCCTTAGTACTTCATCTCGTAATCCATCAACATCTGGAATAACCAGTCTCTTATCCTTACGAGGCCAACCATCTCGGTCAATCTCGTATTGCCTCAAATCTTCACATTCCACTTCCATCTCAATCTTTTCCATGATCTCTACTAGCTTAGCATCTTGCTTTTGACTAATACCAATCCTTTCTATGAGAAAAGGTCCGATCGATAGACTTGCCAACATCTCAGGCTCGAGCTCACAGTGTGGCCTGAAATCAAATCTAGCTATATACTCCATATGCTTTCATTCAAAAAACATAGTTCCTAATCCATCATGTCTTTTGCTTAATGCATCTGCCACTGCATTACCTTTCCATGGAGTGTAGGAAATATCAAAGTCATAAGAGGCCAAAAACTCTAACCACCGTTGTTGTCGAAGATTAAGACCCTTTTGAGAGAAAAGACACTTCAAGGATTTATGATCCATGAATATCTCAAATCCGTGAATAGCTCAAATCTTTCTCCCAATAAATAGTGCCTCCACATCTTCAAAGAAAACATAATCGCCCCCAACTCCAAGTCATTGGTTGGATAATTTCTTTCATGCGGTTTCAACTGTCGACTAGCATAAGTAATAACTCTCCCTTTCTGCATCAACACAGCTCCAAGACCAGTACCACAAGCATCTGTGTATACTGTCATCTCTTCATTCCCACCTAGAATAGCCAATATAGGTGCATTCGTCAATCTCTCCTTCAGAACCACAAATGCATGCTCACATCTAGCATCCTAAGTAAAAGTCTGATTCTTCTTGGTCAAGTTGGTTAATGGTGCTGCAATCTTTGAGAAGTCCTTTATGAAATGCCTTTAATATCCTGCCAAACCTATGAAACTTCTCATATCCGTAGCATTCTTGGGCTGGTTCCAATCTTGGATCACTACTACCTTAGCGGGATCCACTGCTATTCGTTGTCCTGACATGACAAGACCCAAGAATCTCATTTCTTCCTTCCAGAAGTGACACTTAGAGAACTTAGCTCTCAACTTGTGCTTTCTCAAAATCTTAAGCATAATCCTCAAGTGCGTCTTATGCTCTTCCTCAGTTTTGGAGTAAATCATAATGTCATCCACGAACACAAGCACAAACTTGTTCAACTGATCTCTAAAGACTCTATTAATAAGATCCACAAAGTATGCTAGGGCATTGGTCAACCAAAAGGCATCACCAACCACTCATAGAAACCCAATGGTGTCCGAAATGCAGTAATAGGCACACTTTCTTTAGCCACTCTCAACTGGTGAAATCCCGTTTCCAAGTCCATCTGAGAAAACACCTTTGCACCGTTCAGCTGATCAACAAAGTCATCAATCTGTGGAAGCAGATACTTATTCTTCTTCATAACCTTGTTTAACTCACGATAATCCACACATAACCTCAAAGAACCATCCACCTTAGTCACGAATACAACAGGTGTGCCCCATTCGGATATGCATCTCCGAATGAATCCTTTCTTTAGCAGATCATCCACTTGCACCTCTAACTCTTTCTGATCTCTGGGTGCCATACACCTCAAAGGCATCACTATGGGTCTGGCTCCATCCGCTAAGTCGATTGGAAACTTGATCTCTCTATGCGGCGGCAATTCTGCCACTTCTTCGAAGACATCAGGGTATTCTCTAGTGATAGGCATAGATGATCATCCTTCCTATGGAATCTCAAGTGAATATAAAACGCTGACCAATACCTCATCCTCTGGTTAGCAGCGTATCACTACCGTTCACCCTTCCACATTCCCAATTGTCACCTCTAGCTTCTCAAAATTCACAACAGTCGAATAACTTTTCATTTCTGCATCAATACCGCATCCAACCTAGTACCACAAGCATCTATGTATACTGTCAACTCCTCATTCCCACTTAGAATAGTCAACACTGGCGCACTCGTCCACCTCTCCTTTATGAAGCGTCTATAGTATCCCGCCAATCCTAGAAAACTTCTCACATTCATAGCATTTTTGGGCTGATTCCAACCTTGGACCGCTGCCACCTTGGCAGGATCCACTGCCATGCATTGTCCCGAAATGACATGACCCAAGAATCTTACTTCTTCTCTCCAGAAGTGACACCTAGAGAACTTCGCTCTCAACTTGTGCTTCCTCAATATCTCCAACATAATCCACAAGTGCATCTTGTACTCTTCTTTAGTCCTGAAATAGATTAGAACATTATCCATGGACACAAGCACAAACCTTTTCAGCTGGTTTCTGAAAACTCGATTCATGAGATCCACAAAGTATGTTGGAGCATTGGTCAATCCAAATGGCATCATGAATCACTCATAGAAACTCTACAACGTATGAAACGCAGTAACAGGCACACTCTCCTTTGCTACTCTCAACTGGTGTAATCCCGTCACCAAATCCATCTAGGAGAACACCTTCGCACCGTGAGGCTGATCAAATAATTCATAAATGCATGGGAGTGGATACTTATTCTTCTTCATCACTTTATTCAACTTATGATAATCCACACACAACCTCAAAGAGCCATCCACCTTCGTTGCGAATAATGCAGATGTGCCCTACTCAGATATACTTCTTCGAATGAACCTTTTCATCAATAGGCCATTCACTTGCACCTCCAATTCCTTCTGCTCCCTGGGAGCTATACGCCTCAAAGGCATAACCCCTCTCGTGGAACCTCCAGCGAATATAAAAAGCTAACCTTCACCTCATCCTCTGTTAGGCAGCTAAGCACTATCGTTTGCCCATCCACATCCCCAATTGCCACCAACAGCTTCTCACAAACCACTACAGCCGCATACCTCTTTAGTCAGTCCATTCCCAAGATATTCCCGAACCCCACGAAATTCAAAACAAAGCAATCACAAACAAAAGAGCATCCATGACTAGATAAGACTATACCGCTACAAACCATGCATAAGCTAGTCGAGCCTCCAATAGGGTTTGTCGTGATCAAAGGCATGTCTACTATCTAAGGTCTCAACCCTAATATGTCTACCAGGTCACTGTATACAATTGAATGTGAAGCATCGGTATCAAACAAAAGTATAATAGGATCATCACCAATAGAAAGCATACCTTGAATGATGACTCCATTCCCTTTCTCCTTAGTGTGGGAGCACTCGATGAAGTTGGGACTGGGTCCAAAGCATATGCCTTCACTATCTTCTTATCCTTTACCGTTTCCGGATAATTCTTCTTGAAATGCCCAGGCTTGTCTCAATTATAGCATTTCCCCTTTTCACTCACCTTGCAATCTTTAACCAAATGACCCTTTTCATTGCATCCAAATCAAGTAGGTTCCTATTTACCCTTATTCTTACAACCCTTTCTTCGAGACTGCTTTCTCTTCCTGTTCCACTTCTTCTTGCCTTCACTGCCTTATTGCGGCTTCAGCCCCTCCTTCTCAGTAGAAACAGCAAGAGCAGTCTTATCCTTAGGGTATAAACTTTCATGGCGAAGTGCCTTCTCTACCAGCTTCTCAAAAGGCTCCTCAATATGGTCCACTAGCTTTTCTCCAAGACAGTCGTCCAGCCCAATGACGAACTTCTCATTCTTCCTTAATGGAGTGTCGATGAATGACATTCATACTTTAACAAGGCATCAAATTCTGCAACATATTCCAAGAGTGACATCTCTCCTTGCTTCAGCTCGGCAAACTTTCTGAACAAAACCGCTTTCTAAGCAACCGGAATAAACTTCTCCACGAACCTCATCCTAAACTTATCCCAACTGAACTGGTCCTCTAGAGTAGCAATGGTAATAGCATTCCACCACTTCATAGCTCGTCCCTGAAATTGCCTCAAAGCCAACTTCTCTTCATAGCATCTTACACCTCCATATCACTAAGATGCGCTTGCAAGTATCCAGCCAATCTTGCACTTCAATGGTTGATTTCATCCCATGATAAAGATTTCCTCCAAGAGTAGAATAATCTTTCTCAGCTTAGCAAAGTCAGCCCTAAGCGCTTGAACGGGAGAACCCCCACCTATCACCACTCCAGGACTATTCCTCATCATATTAGCCATCATAGTATTGAACATGGCTTGGAGATTAGGCGTAGTAGCTCCTGATCCCGCTCCTTCCTCTACTCCTATAGCAGAATTCCCCACAGTGTTCCTTGTATTTCGGCTCATTCTTATCTAGAACAAGAATGATCAGTCTCTCATAAAGAAAACTATGTATATAGTGCTTATGTGCGTGCTACTTATACTATAAAATATATTACTATATAGTTTTGAAAACCAAACTTATAACAAGTACGTACTCTCTCGTACACACACACTCACTCTCGATCCAGTTTGAGGCGATAACACCCTCCCCATCTCTACTAGATCATGGTATCAACTCCAGTTAATCGTGTGAACAAAGCTTTGATACCAAATGTGAAAACCGCCATATACCACCGACACCAATTGTATATAAATAGTGCACTACTATCGTGCCTGATCGATATAGGATGATCATCAGGGTTGAAATAAATCAAAATAGCATATAACCTATCGTATATCTCACAGCGCATGGACAAATTATAATATCACATATATAATATAAGAGATAGTAATAACAATGTGAATAGGTCATCATCGTCAGAGTATAATATCCACAGAGTTATACATCAATAGTAGAGTTTATACAATAATAAACAAACTCAATAATGGTCTCAAATGCAAATGGTAATCATTCATTGCTAAGGCTCCCCGGTGCTGTATAGCGAAATAAGCGTAGACTCCATATATGTATATAATACGAGATAGCTCCATCCAACTCGTCCTCCGAATAGCCACTACGTCACCTAGACCTGTTATCTAGTCTACTTATTTAAGAGTACCCAAGATAATAAGAAACAAAGCATAAAACCTTAGGTCAGACAATAGTCTGGTGTGAGTGGTAAATGAATCTCAAAGTACTATACGTGTAAATATAGTAAGGGGCAGAGGTAAATGAATCATACCAGATATGTCCCTACAACCAAAGAGTTAGCACATAACACTATAATATGCTACTCTACAATATCATAAAGGTATACTACTAACACTACAACAAAAACACATTTTAACAACTGTCAAAAACAGTTGTAATAGGTCTATTACAACGGACAGCCATCCGTCGTGATATCTAGAGTTGTAATAGGGCTATATTTTTTTACAAGGGTCTTCGGCGGTTGTTAAATAATTTTTTACAACTACACATCACAGTTGTAAAAATGTCTTTTACAACTGCTAGTGGCAGTTGTAAAAAAAGTCCTTTACATCTGTCAATCGCAGTTGTAGAAAGGTCTTTTACAACCACTATTATCAGTTGTAAAAGACCTTTTCACAACTGCTATAAGCAGTTGTGGTTAAAAAATGTAAAAATAAAAAAATTAATTTCTAAATACATTTTGCAATGCAGCAATAACATATAAGCAATGGAAAAAAATTGACATAAATTCAAAGGGATCATAATTCATTCATAGAGAAGACATCACAACTTTATATTCAAAATACAAACTATAAATTATACACCATCACAGTAATATATATCCATTCTTTATTATTAAAGATGATTGCAAAAACAAACATCCGCTTGAAGGGCATCTACATATCTAGATTTACTGCAACAAGTAACCTGAAACAAATAAACAGCGGTGAATAGTCTAGTGTCGCAACCAATAATCCATGGCCATGTACTTCTTGTCATTACAGCTGCGACTGCCCCCACTTTCTGCTGCACCTAGTATGCATATCAATGTTGTCAATGTTAGCACTATTGGGTATTCCTTTAGTATACTTGCTTGTTCACGACGATGAATCAAAAATGTTATAATAGCTTATAACACTTGCATAAATATCCCTTACATGCCCATACTAACAACTCATGATTTGTCACTGATCAATGTACTTATGCACCAATTAAACATTAGCTCCACAAATAAAGGTATCCATATGAATATCTTTTTTCATATTTTTGTATATGAATATGTTGTAATATCAGCACTAATTAAATATCAGATCCACAAGTAAAGCAAATACAACAGGGATGAAAATATTGCTTATCACTGAATGTACAACAGGGATGAAAATATATGCATACATTGTAATACGAATTGAATTGAATTCAACGATACTAAATATTGTAATAAGCTAACTATCTGTATGAACTCTATATGATGTCTTAACAAACTTCAATATCCCCAACATTTTCAAGCAAACTTAAACTAGCAACATTTTGATTAATTTTTGAACCATGGAATGAATCAAGTAGAGGGTTTGCAATATCTTGGTTAAGTGAGCATTGGTGTTTGTAGTCAAATGGTTTTACAATATCTTAGTTCAAAAAAGCAACAGTCATTTGCCAGTTACCAAATTTCAGAGCATATGCAAATAATACATTCACAGGCGTTTATGATCATTCATATTGTTGCTTAGTTGCTGCAGTTTTTCAGACAACAAAAACCACCATTTCTTATGGACAACAACAGTTTCAAAATAAGCCCAAGTTCACTAAGTTTTGCCAATCATTAGAGTAGTTCCCACACAGGGATAAACACCATATCTTATGGTTAAAAACAGTTTTAAAATAATTTCCCAAGTTCACACAAAAGAATTTGCAATGGGCTAGGAGAAAATAAACAAAACATTTGAGGGTAAAAAGACTTGCATACTTCCTATTATGATAAGTAAGTAAATAAATAAAGTGTTATTATCACTTGAACCAATTGCTATTCGGTTTTCACAAAATACCATCAGGTTTCATGAGCAAAAGATTAACTTACTTTCATAGCAGTTTGAAGTATTCATAGGATATGCACTGTCCGAGTTCTTGAAAACAATATAAGCTGCTGCCAATGCTTTTGACATATTGTAGGCTTTCTGATTGTGAAGCCTCTGTTAACGATGTGGACAATATAATCTGCTGTTAGAACATATTGTACTGTGGGAAGACCTCAGAGTGGAATTATCTCCATGTTCCTCGTTTATAAAATCAATCTTAAAAGGACGACCAACTTCTGACAATGATCAATCTTCAACATTTCTTCAAATCGATCTTTGTACATTTGAAGCTTGAATCACTCATTATGCGTATGAAGTGTTGCTCTCATTATTCTCAACAATTGTGATTCTTCTATGCCTATCTTCCTACCAATTGCAACCTACATTGATTACCAAATTATTCCATTTAACTACAACATCAGTTTAACACATTCGATTTGCAACCCCTTTTTTCCCTTCTTTTGGTAGAATAAAATGGACCGTGAAAAAAATGGAACATATCCTGAACTATGCCCAATAATAATGATCATGATAAACTAAGAACCAGCTCTTCGCCCAAAGAATGACTGACGTTTAGTTTAACACCTAACTGATCAGAGCAATAAATCCTAATGAAACAAAAATTGCAAATGCTTCCTCGGAAAGCATTACCTTGTGCAAGCAGGTAAATCTTAAAGGAAAACAACTATACAAAATATTATCCATAAACATTCAACAGTTGTGAAATTAGTATCCAAAGATTACAAAAACAAATCAATCAATAAATAATCAGAATGGGGATATTTCACTCAACTATCCCTTTATTATTTTCAAATCAACTGTTTACAGTTTTGTAAAACAAACATATTGACACAACCAGCTGTTTCAAATCCATTTATAAAGTGGATATAGAAAACAATGTGAGAATATCCATGATTGATAAGGTCCCGACATTCAATGAATTTTTTGCAATTGGAAAAATATATGCAATGACGTCTTTGAAAAGAGGATTGAATTCCCAAAAACAAATAGACTCATACATGGATGATAATTCTCTTTTAGCATCATGTCACCTAATTTAGGTGTGTTAACAAAATCATTATGCTGATTTACTATATAATATTTTGGGTCTACCAAACATGCAACTCTTCAGCGTTTATTTATAACATGTGAATTCATATCCTACCAAACCAATGTCACATAACTAGCTTCAAAACTGTTTCCTAAAGCACTTTTTATGATTCCCACAAGCCACCTCACCTGATGTTCCCATCATTAATCTCAACACATCATGTGCAAAACAAAAGGTAGAGTAGTAACATTTGAGAGGCTTTTTTGACTGGAAAAAATGGACGCTAAATCTTATTGCAAGGGTTAACACATAAAATGCTTAGTCGTGCTTTCTACGATACAATTAGATATGCAAATATGAGGAAGTAAAGCAATCACTATGAATAAAAAAATATAAAGGATCAATTACCTGAAGTGAATTTGCAAGAGCAGACAAATGCAGTCCATTTGTCAGTGAAGCTTCATTAGGATTAAGTAAAGCCAACAAAGTTTCCTTCAAAGGCTTTAATAAAGCTTGATTGCTAGTAGCCAGAGGACCTAAATGTGTACTAGCAACCTTAAGTGTCATATCAAGCTTTCTGTCATTAAGTAACTTTAGAAATTCAACCTGAAAATTCATTTGCATATTAGTACCAGTTCAAAATAGCAATTATTCAGCATGCAATAATATTACAAGAACAAAATTATACCTGTTTCAGTTGGAAAAGGAAAGCAGGATTTTGGATAAAGAAGTCTAGAACCATAGAATTTACTTCCTCGACAACTTCAGCAGCCAAGCCCATACTAGACATATCTTTCATTTCTAATAGATTATCAAACTTGTTACCCACTACAGCACCAACATTTTCCAAAGATGAATGATTATTGGAAACCTAAATAAATATTATACATCAGCAAATCCTAAGGTTGGATAAATTTTACTTCATTATGTATAGTTTTTTAGCATTATAGCAAATACTGCATAACAAACATAAGAACTTTGGTTTATAGTAAACTGACTTGATCACAGGCCAACTAACATGGAGTGTACATGAAAAAATGTCATAATTCAGGTTTTAGACATGCTACTATTTTTACAATTAATCATTAAACTAACAACTTCAACACAATTCAAAAGCAATCTATGTGCTAAAATTAAGGAACATTGTAGCACTCCTTAACTAGAGCATGTCAATCTATCCCAAAACTTGAGAACATAAAATACAAGCCGCTTAGCAAAGTATAAGCAATAGTGCATGTCCACCACGTACCCGTGTGCGAAGCACGAGTTCCAACCTAGTTGAGTAATATTGACGAAATATGAGAGACATGGTCATTGTACACGAGACCACTAAAGCAATCAATGTTAGTAGAAAAATTGCTTTAAGATTTTAACTACAATATTTTTACATTTTTTTCTTGTTTGAACTTGCATTTTCATCATTTTTTAAATGTTGACTTATTTAACATGTACTTCAAATTACAAAAAATATCGGGCCTCGGTGACCAGGATATATATGTGCAAATGTCATGGACAACAAAAGCTAACCGTACGAAAGAGAAATATGTTTAGCGACGTTTTAAGATTGTGCGTTGGACCATGATATCATAAATTTTGAAAACAGATATTTCTTCCTTTGTCAGGAATGCAAGATATTAGTTCTTTATAAATACCATATATCATGATACAAAAAAATTTGTTCCATATAAATATAGCTATAAAGATGAAAAGTGCAAAAGTAACACCTGCAAAGATAACCGCATATCATCCCTGTCCTGAATCCAAATTTCCATTGGTCCTGCAAGCTCAAAATATAGGATCCAAACTTCATAATTGTGCAACTCCTATATATTATTCTGAAATCGAAGAGAAACAAAGATAGTGTGCAGAAACATTTTAGGTAAAATGAGTTAACTAACAGAGCAATATTACTTAAGCATATACAATTGCTTTATAAAGTTTGTAAATCGATAATCTAAATGGGTCGTAATTGGCAACCTAGCATTTAGCTGGCATCAAAGTGAAAATTGAGTGCAAACTACTATCCTATATTTTCCAATCCAACAGAAATTCAAATTGACTTATCTAACGTAAACGATTGAACATATAAAGCAGTAGAACCCATACAAACAGAAAATGGATTTGAGTTATCCAAGGTGAAATGAGTTTACATTTACAGCAGTAGAACCCATAAAAATAGGTTGCTAGGAAGAATTAGCAACCGAGTATGAATTTAGTAATAAAATTAAAATTAAACAACAAATAGAAGGGGTATAATAAGGAAATACGTTGAAAATATGTACCCTAATTCAAAATCGTATGGATTAGCAAATTAGGGTTTGTCTAGATTGACGAAGATGAATTTGCGAGTTAGGATTTTTGCAATTGGATTTATAAAATCGATAATGAACAATTTAAACCCATATATAATCACAAAATAAAGTATAAAATCTAAAAGGGAACAATCAAAATACTTTGAACAATATTAAAGAGCATACCACTGAAGGCGCTTCCACCGCCAAATCTGCAATTAGACAACCATCCTCACTTCCAAATCTACAACCCCACCGAGTTGCTTGAAATTGTGCTTCATTTTGCATGTGAACATATCCCCGATGTCGAGGTCCACACAGCAGCGAGTGATGTCGAACTCCCCGCAGCTAAGCTCGTTACTGATCTTGTATAGGCGCATGAACTCTTTGAAGGACGAAGGGTTGCGAAGGATGAATAGGTTAAACAGAGGGACAAGAGTGGTCGGAGCAGGAAAGGAGGTGATTTTGATTTTAGGGTTAAGGATTTTTAGGAACTTAGCCATTTAGCTATTTAGGGATATTAGCAGTGGAGAATGAAGTAAATTCAGATGCAAAAGGATTTCTATTATGCAGCGGGAAAATGAAAAACCACGGATGAAAGAGTGCTGCTAGACGGATCTATTATTTACTCAATGAATTTAATTATTAATTTTAAGTATTTAATAGTAGTTATTAATTACTATACATTAATATTAAATTATTTTATTTAATTATTATGTATTTAATATTTATTTTTTTTATTTTATTAATTATTAATATTTTAATTAATTATTAATTATTATTTTTATTATTTAATATTAATTTTTAACTTTTATTATTATTTAATATCGATATTTAAGTTTTAATTTTTATTTATTATAAAAATATTGATATATTTTAATTATTAGTAATTATTATTTAATAGTAATTATTATTTAATAGTAATTATTATTTAATAGCAATTAATATTTATAAATTATTAATTATTAATTAAATATTTAATAGTGGAAATTAGCCACAAGGGCCTCTTTAGCAAGTGCAATTAGTTTTTAGGACACACAGCTGAAATAATTACTTTTAAGGACAAAATGCAAAATAATTAGTTTCTAAGGCCTAAAAACCAATGAAATTATGTCCTTGAAAGTAATTGGACTGCTGACTTTGTCCTTAAAAGTAATTATTCTGCTGACTTTGGCCTTGAAATTAATTTATGTAGATGTGTATCCTAGAAACTAATTGGACTGCAAAGTTTGTTCTTCTGGTGAAATGCCCTTATTTAATATTTATTATTTATTTATTAATTATTAATATATCAATTATTGATTATTTTTTATTAATCTTTTATTATTATTTAATTATTAATCATTATGTATATGTTATCGATGATTAAATATTAAATACTAAATATTAATTTTTGACAGCTAAAATCTATTTTTTAATTATTAAGTATAATTAATAATGATTATTAATTATTATTAATTTTTAAGGTTATTATTAAATATTCTTATTTATTAATTATTTAAATAATATTATTGATTAATTATCGAATAGTGATTATTAATATTAATTATTCATATTTTCAAATTAATTATTATTATTTAATAGTAATTATTAATTATTAATAAAAAATATTCGTTGTTAATTACTAATTACTAATTATTAAGTATTATTATTTAATTACAATTATTAATTAATTATTACAACGGGCAAACAGAAAAGGTTGTAATAGACATCTATTACAACTGACAAAAAAAAGAGTTGTTAAAAATAGATATTTATTACAACTGGCAAACAAAAAAGGTTGTAATAGACATCTATTACAACTAACAAAAACGGAATGTTATTAAAAATAGGTATCTATTACAACTGGCAAAAAAGAAACGTTGTAATAGACATCTATTACAACTCGCAAAATAAAAGAGTTGTTGAAAATAAGTTTATTACAACTTTTTGAAAAAAAGAGTTGTAAAAAACCTTTATTACAACTGTTATTTTTTAGCAGATGTAAAAAAACAGTTGTAATATGGTCTTTTTGTT
The DNA here is from genome assembly GCA_030737815.1 of Allium fistulosum. Taxonomy (NCBI): domain Eukaryota; kingdom Viridiplantae; phylum Streptophyta; class Magnoliopsida; order Asparagales; family Amaryllidaceae; genus Allium; species Allium fistulosum. The sequence continues at coordinate 820,168,971 of CM060908.1, read as the reverse complement.
ATAGTGTAACCAAATAAAGGATATCTGCCTTCTAGGTATTCCAATCCCCAATACCTACCTCTCATGATATCTTCGAGTGATAGCCTGCCTAAGAAAGCAACCAAAGCAATCATAGCAACCATAGCATCCATTAAACAATCCTAACTATCACTCCACGCCCGTGCCCTAAATATATGACAACTCGTATGACCACCAAGTCAGGGACTAATGGAAATCTCTATTCTCTATTGTACTCTTGTATCTCGCAGCCTAAAGTTGGATACATGTATCGCGGCCTAAAGCTGGACACTAGACCCAAAGCTACAGGTCCAAGGTATATTGGTACCTCAATTGACCCATGGGCATCCCCACTTACAATACCCCTGCTTCAAGTACAACTAAAAACTCTCCGAGTGTCAACGACTCCTTAGCATATATAACTAAGCTCTCCTTTTCTCCATTTCGACACTAAGCTCTTCTTGCTCGATCTAGTTTCCATTATACACGAGGAACATCTCCCACGTTTCTCGATCCTACGGCTCCCTCCTTTATGAGATGTCATCTTTGGAACCTACTCCTAACACGAGCCAACATCCAAAGACCATATCTTTTCATCATGTTGTTACATCGTCATCTAACATAATATGAACGAGCCAACACCTCCAGGACAACCTACAGAACCTCTACAATAATCCCTAGAAGTTCCACTGCCACCGGACCTCCCACCATAACTCGGGGCCGAGTTACCATGAAAACTCATCACCGAGTTATCGCATAGCCATATCTCGGTCCAGAGTTTCTATCCATGCCTCCAGTACTCTTCCCTAGGTATTTTAGACCCCGACTCATCCCTCCTTGATAACTCGGTCCCAATCCAAAACACCACTTCGAAGTTTTAGAGATAACTCATCACCCAATCCATCGCTTAGCCAAATTTCCTGCACAAGCCATGGACAACCCCCACTCGACAAGCTCTTTCAATCTACGAAGTCGAGAAGTACACACGACTTAACACCATAACTCAGTGTCGAGTTATGACTTCAACTCCTATCATCATGCAAGTTATCTCATAGCACTCTACCATGCTCTAGAGCTTATCTGCTAAGTTATGTCTAATTCCGACCAACTTTGCCTCCGATTTTCCAAATTCTCCGACCTAACTTTCTATGCAATCACAACACTAGAAAACAACATCAAATCATATCATCCAAACATAGAATAACAAGTAATATCTTCCCATCAATCATGCAATTCATAGAAATGAGATAAATAAGTCAATTTCTAACATAGATCTACATACAACATGAATATATGTACATGAACAAGGGTGTTTCCTTAATCAATCTTGAGCATATAGATAGTTTAACATACTATTAAAGTTAGAAAAGTTCTTATGGTCAAAATCATTTTTAAATATGTTAAATCCTATAATTCTACCATATAAACATGTATCGTACAGTGAGAATGCGTAAACCACTCACCACTCACCAAATCAAAAAAATCTTATATAGATCCAATTCGCACGGTGAAGATCTAATCCGGACAGTGAAGAAACGCACTCTAATTAGACTAATGGGCCAATTAATGGGTTTCACTAATTACACATTAATTCTGATAAGCGGTTTTTAAAACCTAAAATAGGCATAACTCCCTAACCATAAGTCTGTTTTTCTATTATTACCACTCTACGAAATGGAAAACCATCATCCTGAAGCAATGGAACTAGTTTGAGATCCTAATTCAACTCCTATCAAAAGTTATAGCCCAAACAAGGATTTCAAGGTCAAAATGGTTGCATAGAAATTCAAAAAAAATCATAGGTGTGTAAAATGTCCATAGGAGTCATATCCTCGAATTATAGAATCATACGACCTCATACGAATAAAATAATAACATTTTATAATCCTTCGATATGTAAAATATGGGTCGTCACAGGATTTAATTGAGGAATGTTCTGTAAAGAACGAATCTTTATTCGTAGTTTACACTGCCTATTTCTACAAAATTTAATAGAATTTCTTTATCTAAATTCATATAAAAGAAGTTGAATAGAACGTAGAATCGATTAATTTGTAAGTTTCCATTTAAGGTTTATTCCATTGTTTTAATATGAGATAAGTTGGATTTAGATTCTATATACAAATCTATTTATTGCAATTTTGATACGAGTATTGAATCCTTATTATGGATATTAGAATTCCTTGTTATGGATATCAAAATTTGGACATTATTGGTGAATTGGAAGAAAAGGAAAGAATTATATTATTATGGTTAAAAAGAAATTGACATTTGATGTTAGTTAGGGCATAATCTCTACATGCATAGAATAATAAGTGTGTATTTATTTATATTAATTAGCGTGATAAACGTATAACTATAGCGTATAATTGCATATTTAATTAGGTAATAGTTGTTATTAAATCCTTTTTAGGAAAGTTAATTGATATTTGAGGCGTAATAAGGAAGATTCCTTCTAAGGCCTTAATAGTTAATCAATGAGATGAGTATTATATATACAGAGTGGAATTTAAATTGTGGCTAAGTCATAAGGATGCGAGGTCAGTCAAAAGGCACACAGAAGTCTGCCCAGCTAATATGGCTACCAACTGTGTGACTTTAGGGCTGATGTGAGACATCTCCTATGATAAGTATTTATGATGACGCGAGGTTAGTCCCAAATTCTATAGGGTAAATCTACCAAGCTAATCTGGCTACCGATTTCTACAAATAGTTGGACTAATGTGAGACGTCACTATGAAAATAGGTCATAATAGAAAGGGCCTACTGCGGGGTATTAAGGTATTACATAGTTGTTTGAGGGCCCGTCTCTTTTCCCCAAATGAAGTATTAAATGGTCAAGATTGGGTTTAGGCACGGTTAAGGATATCTCGGAAAGGTTTGCTTCAATAGGTAGTATTAAGTGTTCGAGGAGATTTTTGTGCAATGTCAACTAGATAGATACCTATGTGGGGTCCACCTTGGGAATATGTATTAAATGATGTGGGCTTACCTCAATTGGGTTCTTAAATGGTCAGAGTCTGCCTATTTTTCATTAAAATGTATCAAATGGGTTGGATTCTATCTCTCGCATTATCAGACATTTATGACGTGGGATATGGGTTATGGGATTTAGAAACCTGCTTTCGGAATGGAAGGTATTAAGTGGTTGATCGAGGGCCCGCCACTTTTCCTTATACGAAGTGTTAAGTTGTTTAATTACCCAAGACATGTTCTAATTTAAATTTTACTGCCCAAGTACTGAAATAGCAAGAATCGAGATTTCCATTCACCAAACACTTGTTGTTTTGAATCCCTCCTCATTCTAACACTGGTTAGAGAAGAAGTCGATGATGCTTGAAGATGGCGAGAGTGAAGCTTGTGGCAGTTACTATCTATCATTTTATGTGATTTTCTATTATACCCATGAAATGTGTTTTTGAATGAAATGTTGTAATGGTTGACATTATGTAACGTTTTATGACATTTGAAATGATTTAAAATAGTGAAAATTAGTCACGCATCCTTAAAACGGAACTTAATTTCAAAGCGGGTCCCTGTCATAAAGAATATATATTCTACGTCCCTGTTTCTGTTTTCCGCTAATTTATTCCCCAAATTACCCTGCGTTTGTGCGAGCTCTAATTCTTCTTATTTTTCGATTTAAATGAAAAACTGCAATTAAATTGAAGACGAATCAAGTTTTTTTATGAAATATGATATTCTTAATATTTGCAGTTATAAATAATTGCAACAAATTTCTGCAGATATATACGATAGTTGCAGAAATTTCTGCAACTATACGCAATAGTTGCAGACATTTCTGCAACTATACGCAATAGTTGCATTTGTGCAACTATATGCAATAGTTGCAGAAATTTCTGCAACTATTGCAAATAGTTGCAGATAATTCTGCAATTATTTGCAATAGTTGCATTTCTGCAACTATTTGCAATAGTTGCAGAAATGTCTGCAACTATACGCAATAGTTGCAGTTATTTCTGCAACTATAAGCAATAGTTGCAGAAATTTCTGCAACTATACGCAATAGTTGCAGACATTTCTGCAACTATTTGCAATAGTTGCAGTTATTTCTGCAACTATAAGCAATAGTTGTAGAAATTTCTACAACTATACGCAATAGTTGCAGACATTTCTGCAACTATTTGCAATAGTTGCATTTCTGCAACTATTTGCAATAGTTGCAGAAATGTCTACAACTATATGCAATAGTTGCAGATATTTATGCAACTATACAATATAGTTGCATAAATTTCTGCAACTATACCCAATAGTTGCAGACATTTCTGCAACTATACCATATAGTTGCAGAAATATCTGCAATTTTGTGCAATTTTTATGAATTTGAAAAAAAATCGAACTGTTAAATATTTGCTGATTTGTCTGCAAATATTTGAAATAATTGCACCTTTAATACAAATATAAATTTTTGGTATCAACAATGGATCTCATTTTAAAGATCATAAAATTTGTTATTTTTTGGTGAAAACGGTATGTTGATCAGGTTTTTGTAAATAAAGTTATACACGTTTGAAAAGTTTAAAACATAAAGGGTATTTGTGTATTTTTGCGTGCGTGAATTTGAAAATAGGGAGCGGAAACGTAAATGTTGGTTGTGAAGGATGTTTTATCTATTTTAAAACTTGTTAGGGATGTGAGCCAAACTATCCCTTTAAAATAATGGGTATTATTATTGTTATTATATAATATATATTTAATCCTTCCGCTATGAGTTCTGAAAGAATAGATAGATAGTTTTATTTTTTTATTTTTACTAACCGACAGCCAGTTTTAGAACGGGTCTGAGTTTCGATGGGTCTTCTCTGGGTCGGAATTTAGGCTTGTTCTAGAGCAGGTTGTTACAAATAGCATTAAGAGCAGTCATTGGACATTTTACAGCATTTCGCCATCATCGTATTGAACATAGCCTGCAAGTCTGGGTTAGCATCCCCCGAGCCTGCTCCTTCCTTGAACCTAGAAATCGAGTTCCTCACAGCGTTTCTTGTATGGCGGTTCATTCTTGATATGTAACAAGAATGATTATCAAGGGTACTCTTGTATGTGTGCAACTTATATACTACTATATAGTTTTGAAAACCAAAATAAATAGCAAGCATGCTCTCTCTCGTGTATACACAAACACACCAAAACACTCTCGATATAGTCTAGGTGATAACTCCTTCACTATCTCTGTTATCCCACCTTTTGGTCAAGGCTGGAATATCAACAAATTGGCAAGGAACGATGAATATCAGAATCGGAGATCGATTAGAAACAAGGCTGCGACGGATGTCATCGAAATTTGGCCGGACTACGATCGGGACGGAATCGATTGGAGATGATGATCAATGCTAGAAAAGGCTATGCTTCAAATCTCAAGTTAATCGGAGTTCGTATGGAGGAGATAAGGTCGATACAAGGTAGACGAATATGTTGTTCGTATCCATCGGTGCGCTGGGATGATTTGTTCGAATCCATCATGCTCGCATCGATCAGGAAATCATCATACTGGCTTGTTCGAATCGATCGATTTCGTATCCATCGAAAGGATACCGCTTTGATCTATTCGAATCCATCCCAAGGCTTTGTTCGAAGCTGTTCGAATCCATCCGGCATTGGGCTCTTCGCATCGATCAGGTTTTGGTTCGACTCAATGGTTTCGTATCGGCGAGAGGGGGATTTGGCACTTTCGTACCCATGGAAAGCTGTCGGAGTTTATGTCCATCAGGTAAGGCCACGCTCGTGTCCATCAGGTAAGGCTTCGTTCGTATCCATCATCCAACTTCGTTCCTGGCCCTTCTTGCCTTTTTTCGTATCGATCGATATCACATAACTTTATTTCGTATCGATCACTAGATCGATACGAAACACTTTCCTGAAATTGATACGAAGAATGGTACGATGGCAGTTGGATGTGGATGCAAAGCAAAGTTATCGGCACGAACGAACGCAAAATATGGATGCGAGCGCGAATCAAGAGAAGAAGCATTCAACGCGGCGAAGGACATGCATGGTTCGAAGGAAGAAACCTTCAACTCGGCACACAAAGCGGATCGACCCAGGGATTTTGCGACACATCACTGCACGTGCACGTGCTTCGATCGAGTCGAACAGGTGGATACGAAACATGGATTCGAATGCAGCAGTGTTTACGAAAATGCAATCTCGTATCAATCATATCTCACGAACCACAGATCCAAATGCAACGAAATTTTCACAGTAGCTTGCATACAAGGTAAAGAACAATCCTGCCAAGTTTCAGCTCGATTGAATCATTTTTGATGGATATGAAATTATTTCGTATCGATCGCAGATCGAGTCGAAACTTGGTGGGGTCGGTCGCGTGGGCCCCCTCACGTGCCAGAAAAAGTCTCCCGAAGTTTGGGCGCGATCTCAGCCTCCTACGCCTATAAATAGCCCCCTGAAGCCTACAGAGAAGGGATCTTTTTGGCCATTCAACGTCCAGACTCTACCGGATTCAATTCTACTTCTTTCCATTGCTGTTATACTCGAATTCATTCATTGTATCTGCTGTAATCATCTACAATCAGCAAAGAACATCAATAAAAGATAAAAATCATTGAAGTGGACGTAGGCCGGAGATAGCCGAACCACTATAAATCTCGTGTTCTTGTGATTTACTTCTAGATTGCTGTTTATTGCTTGCTTAGATCTAAGATTTGTGTCTGAATATTACTGAGTTATATTCATACACTGGTGCTTTCACAATACTTGGGGTTTGTGACCATTTTTGGCGCAAACACTTTGGTGCTTTCACTGAGAACAACTAGCACCCGCTACATCAGATTCACAGTTCAGATTTAAAAGCTTAAATGGATTAGATTTGGGAGACAATGACTCGACAAACAAGACAAAGAGCTGAGAGAAGCCATCAAGGAGGAAGTCAAGAGGCATCCTCTGGTGCTGGAGAAGAACCAACTTCAATCTACATCACTAGAGACGAAATGGAGACCATGACCAATCTAATGCACGAAAGAATAATGAAGAGCCAACAGGAGATGCTGCAGAATTTCTTTGAGCAGATGAGAGATACGGGAATACAAAACTTAGGACCAGCTACAGTGGCTGTTAATGTGGAACAAGGAGCTAGGGATATGGGACCCAATGGGGGACAGAATACAGAACCGGAAGGCAATCAACAAGGGCTTGGGGGCAGGCCCGCCGGATCCAACACAGGAAGACCTTTGGAAGGAGTTCAACAGGCTAGGGCCAACGTTGCTGCTAATGAGCCACATGAAGAATATGTGCCGGAGTTCCCTCGGGAGCTTGGGGGGCAACCCCCGACGGACAACGCTGGATTAGTGGAAATCATTAGGAAGACTATGCGTGGAGGTTTGACCAATAGAGATTTGGAAGGAGTGAACAGGAGTCCGTTCGCCCGGGAAATCAGAATAGCTCAGAATCCACCTAAGTTCAAGTTACCTAGCGTGGAAGCATATAATGGCAAGGCTGACCCAACTGATCACTTGATGAGATACACTAGACACATGGAAGTGCTGGGGGCATCGGAGGAAGTGATGGCCAGATGTTTCCCGCTGTATTTGACAGATCTAGCTGCAATGTGGTTTAGGCAGCTGGAAGAAGGATCCATCAGGACTTGGAGGGAATTGGTGGATAGGTTTTTGGGACAGTTTCGGGTTCATATCAAAAGACCTAAGAACGTGATGACGTTAACATCGGTAAAGCAAAGGGCGGATGAATCACTTAGAGCATTTCTAACTCGATTCAATGCGGCAGTTGCTTCGGTGGATCGGCCGGATCCATCGATGGTTTTAATGGCAGCGGTGTCAGGAGTCAAGGAGGATTCGGATTTCAAGGTATCTTTAGTACGAGACCCGCCACTGGATCTCGGGGAATTCTTTCATGAAGCTGAAAGGTTCCTTCGGCAAGAAGACGCATGTGCAGATTTAAAGTTAAAGGAGGTGAATGCAACTGAGGGTGGAGGACCATCCAGTAGAGGTTCGGATAAAGATAAAGGGAAAAGGAAGTTGGATGATGATTATGAAAAAGCTAGGAAGCGATGGAAGGATCCGAAGTTTTCCACATACACAGGATTGAATGAGATGCTGGAGCAGATTTACTTGGAAACCCAGAATCGCCTTCCTTACCGAAGACCGGCTAGGAGAGAACCATCTGAACGAGAAAGAGCATCAGGAAGGCACTGCATCTTTCATGATTTGGACGGACATGATACCAACAGCTGCAGGCACTTAAAGGACATAATTGAGGAACATGTGAGGAATGGGCAATTGAGGCAGTATGTTGGGGCTCGGAATGCAGCGGTGGAGCAGAAGCAACCACCGCCTACCTCAAACCATGATGGTGTGAGGCCCAGGAATGATGGTTGATTGGTTATCAATTAACCGGGGTAATATGAAATAAGTAACAAACCATTGGCAAGCAACCAAGTCATTTACACATGTATGGGGACGGAGATAGCCCCTAGGCATGCTCTGAATGATGATAAACCGCGACGCCATGGTTTGCGAAATCTGTCTTTTGTTTTTTGATGGACACTCGTTCTTCCGGCTTGGTTTTGGAGTTTGGTTTGAACTCCTGATTTTGTTTGTTTTCTGGTTTTGACTTTCGTTTGGATGATTGTTCTCCGTTTTTTATGACGGTTTGGATTTTTAATATGGGTTTCTGGTTTTTTCGATTTGATTTGGATTTTGGATTGGATTTTGATTGGACTTTTGGTTTTTGATAAATGGTCGTCGGGCATGGATAATACATGGCAAGGGGTGAGTCGTTTTGCCCAAACATGGTAAAGTGACTCATTCAGGTCATCGAGCATGGACTGTGCTCGATAAGGGTCCGGAGAGACCAGGATTCGGCCTAGGACTTAGGCCCTATATTATCGGTTATTATTTCAGGTCGTTGAGTATGGACTATGCTCAACAAGGGTCCGGAGCGACCAGGATTCGGCTTAGGACTTGAGCCACGGCATTACTTACGTCCAGGGACACTGGACCACGGTCGTCGAGTGTGGATTGCGCTCGGCAAGAACCCGGAGAGGTTAGCTCAACGTCCAGGGACACTGGACCACGGTCGCCAGGTGTGGATTGCGCTTGGCAAGAGCCCAGAAAGGTTATGGATTTGGATATCGGCCTGGAGAGGTCCTGGATTCGGTTATTGGCTGTTGGATAAGGATGGATTGAAACTCGGTTATCGAGTTTGGATGAGCATGGAATTGGCTATGGACTTTGGATATCGGATTCGGAGTTATTCAAAACACGCCTTATTATCACAAGGCATGTTTTGGGGGGCAAATGTTATCCCACCTTTTGGTCAAGGCTGGAATATCAACAAATTGGCAAGGAACGATGAATATCAGAATCGGAGATCGATTAGAAACAAGGCTGCGATGGATGTCGTCGAAATTTGGCCGGACTACGATCGGGACGGAATCGATTGGAGATGATGATCAATGCTAGAAAAGGCTATGCTTCAAATCTCAAGTTAATCGGAGTTCGTATGGAGGAGATAAGGTCGATACAAGGTAGATGAATATGTTGTTCGTATCCATCGGTGCGCTGGGATGATTTGTTCGAATCCATCATGCTCGCATCGATCAGGAAATCATCATATTGGCTTGTTCGAATCGATCGATTTCGTATCCATCGAAAGGATACCGCTTTGATCTATTCGAATCCATCCCAAGGCTTTGTTCGAAGCTGTTCGAATCCATCCGACATTGGGCTCTTCACATCGATCAGGTTTTGGTTCGACTCAATGATTTCGTATCGGCGAGAGGGGGATTTGGCACTTTCGTACCCATGGAAAGCTGTCGGAGTTTATGTCCATCAGGTAAGGCCACGCTCGTGTCCATCAGGTAAGGCTTCGTTCGTATCCATCATCCAACTTCGTTCCTGGCCCTTCTTGCCTTTTTTCATATCGATCGATATCACATAACTTTATTTCGTATCGATCACTAGATCGATACGAAACACTTTCCTGAAATCGATACGAAGAATGGTACGATGGTAGTTGGATGTGGATGCAAAGCAAAGTTATCGGCACGAACGAACGCAAAATATGGATGCGAGCGCGAATCAAGAGAAGAAGCATTCAACGCGGCGAAGGACATGCATGGTTCGAAGGAAGAAACCTTCAACTCGGCACACTAAGCGGATCGACCCAGGGATTTTGCGACACATCACTGCACGTGCACGTGCTTCGATCGAGTCGAACAGGTGGATACGAAACATGGATTCGAATGCAGCAGTGTTTACGAAAATGCAATCTCGTATCAATCATATCTCATGAACCACAGATCCAAATGCAATGAAATTTTCACAGTAGCTTGCATACAAGGTAAAGAACAATCCTGCCAAGTTTCAGCTTGATTGAATCATTTTTTGATGGATACGAAATTATTTCGTATCGATCGCAGATCGAGTCGAAACTTGGTGGGGTCGGTCGCGTGGGCCTCCTCACGTGCCAGAAGAAGTCTCCCGAAGTTTGGGCGCGATCTCAGCCTCCTACGCCTATAAATAGCCCCCTGAAGCCTACAGAGAAGGGATCTTTTTGGCCATTCAACGTCCAGACTCTGCCGGATTCAATTCTACTTCTTTCCATTGCTGTTATACTCGAATTCATTCATTGTATCTGCTGTAATCATCTGTAATCAGCAAAGAACATCAATAAAAGATAAAAATCATTGAAGTGGACGTAGGCCGGAGATAGCCGAACCACTATAAATCTCGTGTTCTTGTGATTTACTTCTGGATTGCTGTTTATTGCTTGCTTAGATCTGAGATTTGTGTCTGAATATTACTGATTTATATTCATACACTGGTGCTTTCACAATACTTGGGGTTTGTGACCATTTTTGGTGCAAACAATCTCTACTACACTATGGTACCGACTTAAGTTAACTATGCAACCTAAGATCTAATACTAAATGTGATGACCACACTACACATCCAGCACCCAATACACCTGAAGAGTGCATTGCCACAATGCCCGACCGATGTAGGACGATAGCTAGGGTGAAAGGAAGAGAAACAATGACATAATCTATCGTATATTTCACAGTGCATTGAATAAACTATAATAATAAACTTCATAGATATAAAACATGTGAGACAGTAAGAACTAAAAGAACCACAATATCAGAGTACACAGGTTCACAAAGTTATACAAGATAGTAGTAGAGTTTATATAGCTGATAAAAAACTCAAAAGGTAAACTGTCTCTAAGTAAAATAAGAGAACACTACCTAGGCTTACATGACATAATAAGCAATAGTAAGTCCATATATAATATAAGAATGCACCACCATGCTCGTCCTCTGTACAGCCACTGCGTACCACCTAAACCTGTTATCTAGTCTACTTATTTAAGAGTACCCAAGATAATAAGAAGCAAAGCATAAAATATCGAGTCAAACAACGGTCTAGTGTGAGCGGTAAGAAATCTCAAAATACTATACAAGTTAATATATTAAGGAACAAAGGTATAAAAATCATACCTGACCTGTCCCTACAACCAAAGAGTTAGCACATAACAACTATAATATGCTACTATACTATCATCATCGTAAAGTATACAAACATCCTGGTATACTATTAGGTGTCTAGATATCGATCTCCTAAATACCTACGTTGTGTGACATCCCTAGAGTGACAGACAACAACTAGAGCAATAACAGCAAACATGACATCCATCAAACAATCCTTAATATCGCTCAATGTGCCTTGGATATATGATAACTCGTATGGCAGCCAAAAATATTAATATTGATTAATACTTAGAGAACTGGCTATATTGACAACTGTTAAATGGTTTATCATTAAATTGGATTTGCTAGCGTAATTAATAAAAAATATATCCTGTAAAGTATTTTAAGGTGATATTTTTGCAGCTTCTGATGCTATAAATAGACCCATGAGCCATTATTTAAAATATACAATTTTCTCCTTTATTAAAGAATTAAATCTTCCTAAGGCACTTTGTCTACATTATGAAATTAGAGAATAATTCCCTCAAAGGTAAAACAGATGGTTTAAGGTGTATTGACCAATAAGATTATTAAGGAAATTTTTTCAATTTATGGTAAAATAAAATTGGTTTATAAAATTGATTTAAATCAATTTGTTTTAGAATTTTGTTTATTTAAATGATTTTTTTTTATTTGCTATGTGTGCACAATCGTGCGCCATGCATATCATCACTAATGACTAGAAAAGTCATGCACAGGTCTCTAGACTCAACTTCATTAGACCTTTTCAATGGCAAGTGTGCGACATGTGGTTTTCAACAAAGGCGACGATGAGTATTGAAATTGACTGGAGAAATTAGTGTTTTGGAAATGCGATATTGATTGTAGAAACACTGGTACCAGATAATAGCCCTAGTCGAGAGGAGAAGGTTATTGGCATTTGCATCGCTTTTAAAAGTCTCTAGCAGCTCAAAATCTAGGCAAGTGGAATACATAGGCGGTTAGGGTTTGGATAGGAAGATGGTTACTTTTTATAAAGCCTCATGTTTGGACAAATTTTCATTCTAGACTTAACAAAAAACTTATTTCAAGTTTAGGCCTAGTTAATTTTTTTTATGAAAATAGGTAAGTTCTCCACCAATCAGCATTTTACACTTACGCATTCTGAAAATGTGCAAAAATAAATTTTTTAGTTTGTACTTGCGCAAATTCAAAGTGCGCAAGTATATATATTAAAATTTTGTATGCACGTTTTCAAAATGCGCATGTACAAAAATGCTATATACTAGAAAAGATGCTTATTTTCATAATAAGTTTCGAACGGTGCCTAAACTTAAAATAAGTTTATTTCAAAGGCTAAGTATGTATTTTCTGATATTTTACTTTTTACCCCAAAATTTTCAAACATGAATAACTCTTACATACGAACTCTACACAAAAATTATGTTGATGGGTTAACATCATATGATTGTAACATTGAAACTTATTTCTAGTACTATAAATTGGATATTATTATTATAATGTTAATATTATCATTAAATATATTTACACATCAACACCATTAATTAAAATTAATATATCGATACATTATTCATTAGGTTCAAATATTTGATATTCGAATTACAAACCATAATCATTTAAAAATTTATAATATCAATTTAAAATTTGAATAAATGTTATTTTAATTTATAATAAAATTATTTTATCATTTATTATTATTTATAATTGAAAATTATTTTATTATCAAATTTATAATTGAGTAAATGTTATTTGAATTGATAATCTCAATGAATTTTTTGAATAAATAACAACGTTGTAAATCAAATTAATATTGTAAATATAAGCATGATATAATATAAATTAAAACTGAAATCAAACTCATCTAATAAATAAAAACATTAAATATGATTTAATGTTAAGAACATTATTCATGATAAAACTAGGGGTGCTATGGTTGCGATAACCGTTGTTATTACCTCCGACTGTAACTGCAACTGTTGTTAACTGTATAAAATTATCCTAACCATTACTGTAACCGTTTATGATGGTTAACCTCCACATTTCTGAATTTGAATTTTTTTTACATATATAATCAATTATGTACATTATCACTGACAAATATTTATGGTTCAATAATTTTCCATGAACTAGTTTGTTTTTTCATAAAATAAACCAAGCATGCAGATGTTATTAGTGCTTGAAAATCACATCTGCTTGTATAAGTGTTATTTCTCTAACTTATATTACTACATTGCATGCTCTACTATAACATACAAGATAAAGAATCATGTACGGTTGATATGTTTTACCGTGATAACCAAAATCTTAAACCATTACTATAGTTGTTACTGCTGAAAATGGTAACCATATGGACGGATGAGCGATTGATAGTTCAACTATAATAGCCTTAGATAAAACTATAAAAGGACTAATGCATAATGAATCAAAAGGAAAATTTTGAAATTCTTTCTTTCTACTCCACTGCCTGATGCACCTGATCCAATAATGGTATTAGAGCCCCCATTATATTATCATTAATAATACATAAATTTTTAAAATTAGTTTAAATTTATATATATATAGTTATAGTTATGAATAAATTTAAATTTGTTTTAAAGTTGTATTCATAAATGTTATAAATTAATTAATTTAATAATATTTTAGATTAAAATTAAAATCTATAATATGAATAAAATATATAATTATTTTAAATTCGTATTCATGTAGATTATAAATAAATAAACTTGAATTTTTCTAAATTCAAATTTATAGAATAAAATAATAAATTAATTTTAAGTCGTTTTGAATTTAGAATTATAAATGTTACAAATGAATAAATTCGAAATAAATTTTCCATTATAGTATGAATTATAAATGTTATAGTCCATAAAATATTACAATTGAGTTGTGATATTAATTAAAGTGTAAATTAATGATATATGTACATAAGTGTAAGATTTAATATTGTATTATACATGTTATAACTAAATAAGAGAACCGTATATAATGTAAATAAAATAGAATAATATGATTTTAAAAGTTAAAATTGAAATAAAACCAATTATAGCTATTGGGGATAAATATATTTGTATAAGATGATATATACATATAAATGGAAAATGATGTCAATGGGTATTGTGAATACCTTTTTTAGCAAAGCTAGCAGGGTTAATTGATCCCCAGTAGTTTTATTGTAGTACCCATGAGAAGAAGAAAAAAGGAACATAACATGCTATGTTCCCAATGGGAAAAATAGAAATTACATGGTTAATTTAGTTACATAAAATGAGAGAAAAAAGAAAATAAAAACACAAAACAACACCACCAATTTGTCAAGTCCAAGCATAGACAGTGCATTCGTTAAAATGATAGGTTGAGTTTTTGATACCAATGCTTATTTCATGCTCAAGGCTAAAATAAAGTTCCATCTTAGATTTGCATTTCCCGTTGAAGATTTTGTCATTCCTCGACCACACCAATTTAAAAAAAATCAAAAACAACAGCAAGAAAAAATTTCATTGCTCTTCCATCTAGTAGCGTTGAAAATAAAATTCCATTCAAGTTCCCTACCCCATTACGTTCACGCTTTCCAGCCCTGATTGTTAATTTATTCTAGAGAAAAAATGTACACACTTGAAAACAAGTGATAATTATCTTTACGATGATCTAGACATAGCACACAAGTGTTATCAATGGCCATACCCTTAGCATTCAAGTTAACTAACTTATACAACACCTTTCTCATCACCTTCCAAAGTAAAAATTCTCCTTCTCACTAGTATGCCTATTCTAGATTCTACTATGCCAAAAAATGATTTTCACCATGATTACCTATTTCTTTGTACACGATGAATATGTATGACACTTTTCTTTATTGGTCCATAATACACACTCGTGACCCATAAAGGGGTACTGCAAGTCTTGCTACTTGCTCCAAATCATCCTAATCCTTGGTTACTTGAGTAATGTAGAGGGATTTTTCCCTCATGAATGTACTTACTGGCTTTGGCTTACAAATGAATCCCAATTTGCATTCTCTGTTGGTAAGACAATATATTACTAAGAATCAAGCCTTGGTAAGCCCAAGGATCATTCCAAAAACTGACATTCCTACTAGTTGCTGCAATAATTTTTAAATAGGGCATGACGGTTTTTTTGTGAATGAGAATGCTATGCTAAACTCAATTACTATCCTGAGGCACTTCCACTAACCAAAAATCCCTTTCGCTTGTGTAATGCTTGATACCTAAGTCACATATATGTTGCCTTTTTTGTTCAAATGATTGTCCACATATTTACTGAAGGTTGCTTTATTTCGGTTAATTATATTGTTAATGTCATGTCCACCATATTTATATGGCAATTCTACCTTGCTAAAAGCAATAGGAATTAACTTGCTTGAGTGCATACTCCTAGAAAAAAGAAAGTGATTCAGACTGTAAGATCAAAGGTCACAGGTTCGAACCCCGAAACTGGTAACCATGTAATAAGTACTCAGAGTATATGTTTGGCAGGCATATACTTCCCTAGTTTTGCAAGCAATGCTAGGTCCTCTAGGTAATTCAAAAAAAGCGATTCATCATTCTCTTAATCATGATGATGAATTTCTTAGGCGTAATGCATGTTCTACTCCAATACACTTTTAGAAAGAAGATGATAGATTTAATTATGTTAAGTTTACCAATTTGACATAGAAACTTGTTAGCTTAATAGTCCATAATATCAATTATTTTCTCGTATAAGGGTAAGCATTAAGTTATAGTTATTCCAGCAATGGGCAATGGTACTCCAAAGTAAGACATACTATCACACAAAGGTTGCATTGTAAATAAGGTAATTAGAGTATCAGCTAATGGTTGAGGCAACCCAATAATTAAGATATGAGATTTCCATAGGTTGATCGTGAGACCATTTAATAAGAAAAATTCATTAAATTTTTTTAATATGCACTGAATGGAACCTGTGGTAGTTTGGTGAAAATTATTAAGTCATCAGCAAACATTAAGGCAGTGACTAAGGGATTGTTACATTTAGGATGCAACTAAAACTCCCTAGTTCCAACACATTGTTTTAACATATGGGTGAATACTTCCATAACTGAAATAAAGAGATAAGAAGACAATAGATCTCCTAGCCATTTTCCATGCATGCTCTTGAAGTAACCAATTGAATTGCCATTAAAAATCATGGAGAAGACAGGGGTTGAGATGCAAGCATATATCCATGAAACAAAGTGTCTAGGGAAATTCTTTTTAGTCAAAATTTTAACAATGGACTTCCATGGAATGGAGTCATAGGCCTAATACCTAGTTTTTACATTGCTCTTGGAAAGATATTCAATCTATTGTAACCCTTTAGTAATTCATGAACCATTAGGAAATTATCAAATATACTTCTGTTAGGGAAAAAAGAGGCTTAATTTGATGAAATAAGAGTAGGTAGAACACTTTTCAGTCTTGAGGCTATTAGCTTGGAGATGCATTTGTAAATAAAATTACAAGAGGCAATAGGCCTGTAGGATGATATATTAGTAGCAGGATTAGTCTTGGGAACAAGTGCAATGTTAGTAGAATTAATTCCACCAAGCACCTTGCAATGTTTAAAGAAAATATAAAATTTCTCTATATAATTCATGTGAGATTATATTGCAGCATTTAGTGTAGAACACAACAATAAACCCATCAGGCCCACTATATGATTGTTTGTTCATACCAAAAATTATTTGCTTAATTCCATCATTAGTAATGTCAAAGGAAAGTAAAGTGATATTGGTACTTCCTAATATTGGTAAAGTAATTCCAGAGAGCAAATCAATAGAAGGATTAAATCTAGAGGAGTTATTTAGTAAGTTTGTGAAGTATGTTAAGAAAGCATCAGCAAAATCGGTACAGATAGAATTCACTATACCATTGTCATTGGTTATTTTTGTTAATGTGAGCTTTAGTCTATTTTGCTTTGAGAGATACACGACAGATTCTTATGTTTCTATCCCTTTGTAGTCCCACACTTGTCTAAGTTGTTGTTTCTTTATACCAGCTTCAAGAGTAAGAGCATCATTATATTATTAAACAAGCTCATTTTCCTTTTGCGAAGCTATCAAGTCATCAGGATTCAATTGCATATAAGACTGGGTGTTGTAATTTGGTAGAGGTTGATAGTAGATCCGATCCTCATTGCCATGTTTCTCCCTAGACCCAAGTTTTGAGCGCTTCTTTAGTTGCCTTAAGTTTTTGCGAAAGACAAACATGGGATTACCAAAAAATGATTATCCAAGAAGTTTGCACAATATTTAAAAAGGACTTGTCATTTGTCCAAGCATTAAAACAATATAAAATCTGGTTTATCCTTCATAGCAACATTAACTGAGGAGATAATTAGAGGGGAGTGAAATGGGTAAGTGGGAAGTAATTCTAGGCTCAGAAGTCACGGTAGAAAAATTGTAGATAGAATTGCCAATCCTACTCATGGTCCTAACTCCATTTCTACTTTTGTAATTCCAAGAAAACTTAACACCAAAAGTGTTTATTTCAGTGATGGATGATGAGGTGGTTGATGGAGGATCCCAGTCCGTTTCATAGTGGGTGAAATAGGTAGATTTCAGCAAATTTCTCTATTTAGATCATGGTGGGCCTAAGAAGTCAATTGGGTTTTACTAGATACAATATAGTTAATTTAAATAAAATTCATTTTTATTAAACTTTCTATTCTAATTTATTAAATCTATATTTAATAAGTATAAAGTTTGAATAACTATGGATATATAAGATATATTCATATTTCTTAAAGGTATTTAAAAAAAGAAATAAATATATTATTAGATATGGATGTAATCGCATCAAAATCTAAAAGGAAAGAGATAATGAGGTGACATTGACAATTGATTACACCTTCCCCTTTTGCAAACATTCTAATAAAACTATATCTAATTATTATACAAAATGATAAGTGACAATAAAATATTTAACCAGACATATAAAATTAACAACAAGGTAAATATATACATGTGTAGATATTAGGATTTATATTTACCATGTATAAATTCAACATCTATATAGTAATCACCTTGATTTAATTTGTTTAATGTAAACTGCATGTTTAATTAAAAAATGTTATGAAATTTGATTATTAGTAACAAAGATTGATTAGACAAAACTTAACATAAACTGTGTTTTCAGCAAATTTACTACAATCTTGGAATTGATTTGGATCGAAGAGATTAAACTAGAGAATGATGAAGAAATAAGTCAAGAACTTGAAAGATGTTAAGATTAAAGAGATCAAATACTTGGTCAAATTTTGGAAATGAAAGATTTGGTTGGTACAGACATGAATTGGTTGGTACCAACATGATTGGTAGCGATATGATTTGGTTGGTACTAACATGATTTGGTTTGTACCAACATGATTTGGTTGGCAATAACATGATTGGTACCAACATGATTTGGTCAGTAATGACATGATTTTAGAACTTGAAATGGCGACTTTGGAGGCTTAGGACTTAAGCCATGAAGAAAACTTGGAAATTTGGTGTACAAAAACAGGTTGGTACTGACCATATTATGGTCGTTATCGACCATATTTAGTGATCTTGCAATGCATCCAAATTGAGAGGGGCTTACCATAAGCAAAGCTTGGATTTTTGAACACAAAAATAGGTTTGGTACTGACCATAATATGGTTAGTACTAAGTTGGTTGATTTTCTTGGAATTTATGTGCAAAGACTCGTTCTTCATGCTGGACTGTCGAATTTGAAGAGAGAGACTTGTTAAGGCCTGAAATTACGAGATTTGTGGGAGAAATCATCTACAAATTTGAAGGGACCTTCAACTAGAAAGGGGATTGGATTTATAGGACTTAAGAGTGATCTTCTTTATCTTCTACCTCATAAAACTTAGATAAAACCAAGATCCATCAGGTTGTAATTCGGATTTGGTTATGACTTGTTGTATTACGAAGAAAATTCATCAATTGATAAGATTAAGTGGACGTAAGCCAGAGATTTTGCTGAACCACTATAAATATTTTATGTTTTGTGTTTTTTCATTTGGCTTATTAGTTTTTCTACTTGTTTAATTCTAATTCAATTGATACTGGGGTGTTGTGTCAATATTTTATGCAACATTTTTAGTGCTTTCACCAAGAAAGACTTGTGACTTGATTTGGAGAAGATGAAGAGGTCTAATACAAGAGCTATTGTTTTCAACCATTGCAAGGATAAACCAGGAGGTGTCTTCAAGCTCTAATCTGCCTTCTATCTATATTACCAAAGAGGATATGGAACTGTTGATGACAAGGACATAAGAGAGACTAATGGCTCGATAAGAGGAGGTGATGAATGGATTTCCCTACAGAATGGAGTCGCAAAGGATAGCCAAATCAGTTGGAACTCGAAATTGGAGGCCGGAAGGTGGAGCAAATACATAAGGGAATAGAGAAGAGAAAAATGGAACCAACTCCCAACACTTGAACAGGTCGATATTGACCACAATCATGTCGACACTGACCATTCTAGTCAGAGGCATGACCAATATTGGTTTTGGGGGAGTAGGGAAGCCTAGCATGGACGACACTAGAGTCAGAAATGCAGACTAGAATGCGAACATACAGCCACAAGGTTAGAACCAAAAATTCCCTATAGGAACATAAGGTAGGATGAAGATTTGAATTGAAGGCATGTGGAGAATTTCAACAAAATGATAAAGACAGAATCACTAGCATGATAATACAAGTATTTCAAGTTGGAGCCCTAGACCGGAGTTTAGAGGATGTAAACAGAAACCCATCTACCCCGAACATCTAATACACTTGGAATCCACCAGATTTCAAGCTATCAATTTTGGAGCCATATAATGGAAGGATAGATCCAACAGTGCATTTGACGAGATATATCCAGCACATGGGAATGTTGGGTGCTTTGTAAGAAAGTGATGAGATGGTGTTTCCCATTGTTTTTTATTAACCTGGCTACCATGTGGTTCCGCCAACTAGAGAATGGATCCATCAGCACATGGACAGGGCTAGTATAGAAGTTTATGAACCAGTTTGGAGTTCATATAATATGACCAATAAATGTAATGATACTTTTGAGTGTTAAGCAGAAGGCATGTTAGACCTTATGAACCTATTTAACTAGATTCAATGTAGTAGTCATTACGGTACAAAAGACAAACCCGTTGATAGTTCTGATGACGGTGGTTACCGGAGTTGCCAACAAAACTAATTTTAAGGTAGCTTTTGAGAGAGATCCGCTGATGGATATTGTAGATTTTTACTATCAAGTTAGGAGATATTCATGCTTGGAGGATGTAGAAGCTAAGAATGCTGAAGTGAATGTCGTGGAGGATGGAGGGCCATCCAAGACAGGAAATGGAAAGGTTAAGGGAAAGTGAAAAGATGATGATGGCTTCGAAGGACCGAAGTTAAAAAATGAGGGAACTAAAATTTTCCACCTATGTCGAGTTCATAGAAACCTTGAAGAGGGTCTATTTTGATAAATGAGTGTAGGAATCTACGAGATTTGATAGAGCAGCAAGTTTGGAGTAACCATCCGCAATAATATGTTAAAAATCAAATAACAAAAACACGAACGACAATGGTGCTGTAGGACCCATTATCAGCCGTGGTGGATATACCCAGTTGCAGCAGTGGATCCGAACCGAGATTGGTTATCCCATGATCAGGATGGATTGGAGTCGGGTTTATTTTATGCAATTTTCTTTTTCTTTAAATAAACTACAAAGGATTAGTATCGGGCCACTTACACATGCACTGGATCCCAAGTGGTCCCATAGGCATGTTCTAAGTTAAAAGTCTATGAGCAAACCCTGATTGGACTAGATATTTTGATTCTTTGCTCGATGCAATTTTATTTGAATAAGGATACTCGAATAATTTGATTATGGATGTTAATTAAACATGATATTTTATTTTGATATTGTGAACAGATGCTAGTGAAACCTAGCTATCCTTCATATTCGATAGATAAACTAATGGATTGCAGTCCGCAGACCAAAGAGATGGGATGACAAGCATTGCAGTATAGGTGCCCTCGTCGAAGAGTGAGCGGATGGACACACCTGGATATTGAGTCTCTTCAACAGAGAGCAAGCAGATTGGGCTTAATTTAGATTTACGATTATACGATCTGGAGAGATCAAAACTTAACTTTAAAGTAAAAACATCTTTGGATTTGAAATGATTTGATAATGATCACTGGATAATAATAAATTACATTACCCCGATTCAATTGGACTTACTTATGATGAGATGTTAGGCGGTACTAGACGATCTATAAGTAATATTCTAATCAGGGGCAATATACCACTATGATTAATGATGCACTATAGCATGATATATGATTTACGATATGTTAAATCCAAAAGGAATGCGGGATGATTATGATTTATGACAAACACTTGACAAGGAATTAAGTCCATAGCTATGATGGGTCTAGAATGACCTTTGATTTGAAGTTGAATCTAAAGGAACCAGATGATTTGATATGATTGGACCAGTAGACAATGAGAGAACGCAACTGATTATAATTTGTCGGACTCGATACATGTTCTTGATTAGAGCACGCTTTGTTTCCACAAAAGATACTCGAAAACTTTACAACGGTGTTGGAATTGACTTAGATTAGAGAAACTGGACTACAAAATGATTAAAAAAATAAGTCAAGGAGCCTGGAAGATGTCAAGATTGAGAAAATCTAAGACTTGGCTATGTTTCAAAAATGCATGATTTGGTTGGTATTAACATGATTTGGTTGGCACCGACATGATTTAATTCCAATATGATTTGATTAGTACTAACATGATTTCAGATCTTAAAGTGGCTACTTTATAGGCTTGTCACTTAAGCTATGAAGAAAACTTGGAAATTTAGGGCACGAAAATAGATCGGTACCGACCATATTTGGTGATCTTGGAATGTTTGCAAATTGAGCGGGACGCGTAATAGAGAAAACTAGGAGATTGGAACATAAAAATAGGTTGGTACCGAGTTGTTTGATTTTCTTGGAATTTGTGCGTGAAGACTAATTCTTAATGCTAGACTTTCGAATCTGAAGGGAGAGATTCGTTCATGCCTAAAACCATAAGGTCTGTGGGAGAAACCATCAATAAATAAGTAGGAACCTTCAACTAGAAAGGGGATTGGATTTTTGGGACTTGAGAGCAACCTTCTTCAACCTTTGACTCATTAAACATAGATAAAACCGAGATCTATCATATTGTAACTCAGATATGGTTATAACTTGTTGTATTTCGGAGAGAATTCATTAAATAATAAGATTAAGTGGGCGTAGGCCGAAAATTTTGCCGAACCACTATAAAAATCTTATGTTTTGCATTCTTTCATTTGACTTCTTAGTTTTTCTACTTGTTCAATTCAAATTAAATTGACATTGGGACGTTGTGTCAATATTTAGCGCAACAAATTGATTGATAATAATTAAAAAAATCCAAATTTAAAGCTAGAAATATAAATTAGGCTTGGTTTGTTTTATTCAAAATTTAGATATAGATTACATTTGATTAATGTAAAAATAATCTTAATGAATTAAGTACTAATATTAAAATCACATATACACACATTGATTAATATATATATGTATATATAAGTACGAAACTGAAAATAATTTCAATTATTCACAGTGTGTATATCTATACTTACATGCATATTAAACTAAATTATTTTGATATAAACATAAGATTCACATATTTCTAAATGCATTTATACATAAATATATAACAATATATACAATAATACAATTTATCACTCAAAATTAATTCAATTCTAAAAAATCAATTAAAGGGGATTTTAAAATCAAAACATATACTAAAGTTTTGAACACCTTATGGATCCAACCATTAAGTGACACCTTAATTAGTGAATCCTCCTTGAATTTCAAAAAATTATGACCCAATCTTTGTAGAAGACAGATGAACTGTGTGTTTTGGTATTATTTGACTTAATTTTGGTTGATAGGAACACAAATTTTGGCACTTGTTAGGGCTAGGGATTAGCGACCATGGTTTGAAAGAGTAAGAAGAAAAGAGCGTTAAAATAAAATGAAAGAGAGGATTTGTTTTAAAGAAAGAATAAGAACCATTCCTCTTCTTCTATTAAACTTTCCTCCTTTAATTCCTTAATTAATTATCCACTAGATGTCATCTAAATCCTTTCCTCTCTCTAGCACGGCTATGATAGAGTTAGGGGCATGCCCTAAGGGTAATTATGTAATTTGTTACATATATATAACTCGATAACCAATCTTGTTCAAAATAAAAGGTGTTTTCTTTCTATTATATACTTGATATAATGTGTTATGTTAATTAAATAAAAGTATACTTAATAGAAAATCCATAAAAGGTATGTTTTGTGATAATAGTTTCAAAGTATTGTAACCGTGAGTAATTTATCACAATAAAAATAAATATACCATTTTAAATATTCCTAGTCAAGATGTATCGAGACTAGATATCGATACATCCATTGAGACTAGAGCACATAACGCTCTTCAAATGTTAGACAGTGTATTACTCATAGCTGTTGGGGGCACCAAGGGGTCACATACTGACAATTATTGGATAACTATAGAATGACTCACTCGATAGTTATATGTTGGTTAATATAACTAAGGTCAAACAGAAAATATCAATGTGACAAAATTACACAATTCTTTCAACTTGAGAATACCATCGACCTTCAACATGAAAGTTCCACTTTGATTATAGTCAAATCATGGCACGACATCCATCGAGTGACAATAGTTGGGTCGAGTAGAAGTATTAGAAGTAAAGCACTATTCAAGAGAGGATTCATCTCCTCAGTCATATGAGGTTAGTATCACGGTCAACTAAAGTCAACTCAAAGTCGAAGTCTCTGGCCAGAGTATTTCGGTTAATAATAATTGTTATTATTGGACCAAAGACTTTGTATTTGGACTATAGAGTTGAATATGGATAACATTGGAATCTTGACCATTACCAAATTCCATAAGTCCAAAGTGATATCGTTTTGACGAAGTGAATTTGTGTAAATAGAATTCACAACTGGTTACGTTAATGAAGTAAAATT
Organism: Allium fistulosum; assembly: GCA_030737815.1. NCBI lineage: Eukaryota > Viridiplantae > Streptophyta > Magnoliopsida > Asparagales > Amaryllidaceae > Allium > Allium fistulosum. The sequence continues at coordinate 820,144,426 of CM060908.1, read as the reverse complement.
GGATTTTACCAAAAACCAAGTAAGTGATAAATTTGGCCAAAATATCACACAATCTGCTAAGTTACGTGTGAATGTTAATGTTCGAATAGCTAGATAATAATCCCTAACCTAATTTACACATAACGAGTGACACAATCGAAGTAATGAATTCTCCTTTGACCGAAAAGAATTAATTTGTAATTGCTATAAATTTGATAACAAATATTATTAAATATATTTATAATAGTTATAATATATGAATCAATATGCGATATTGATACGCGTGTAAATTAGATTTATATTTATTCAAGCTTTAAATGGGGTTAAACCCCATGAAGGGGGCTAGTTGTTTCGGTTCTAATATGGTGTTGTAGGTGGCTAAAAGATGGGATAAAAAGGCTTGGAGATGGAGGGCTAAGGTGGAAGAGAATTGGTAAGAGATGATGTAGGATATTGACCCTAAAATATCTTTAAATTCTACTCTATATAAGCATCTCTACCCTAAACCTTTTAATAACTTTTTTGATGCCAGCATATCACTCTAGGTCTGGCGGAACTCCTCTTTCCATATCATCAATTTCGTAAGTTCAAATCAAATCAATTCAAGTGTTATTCAATAGCCGGTAGCCGGTAGTTTAATGACTAGCACTCTTTGGATTAGAAACTATTTTAAGGAGTTTATATCATCATTTCAAGGTGTACTTAAAGGCTTTGGCTGTAAGGTATGTTCCTAACATGTTTATGAATATTAATCAATATATATCAAGTTTATTAATTATATATTATATTGTTAGTTATGTAACGATTTCGATATATGAATATATTGTCACAATTTTGATTGGTTTTATGTATATATGTTTTGTATCAATATTTTTAATGTATATGTTTCTATATGTAGCACGGCTTAATGTCTAAACAAAACAATTTTTTCATTTTAAATAATTTGATACATAATATTTATATATGTGTGTATAGTTTATATTGTAAATACTATATACACTTATGTAAAATATGATAAAATAATTTTATACATAAATTTTAATATGTATAATAATTTCGGTAGGAACAAAATATTTTCTTATATACTATTTTTAAATATATATTTAAATCAACTAATCATGTAAATACCTATATGAAATATATATGTGTGTGTTATCAATTAAGTTTTATATTTTATAAATTTAGATTATCACTTATTATACATTCGAAAAAAACCTTTTATTTTATCTTAAAATATTAAAGTATTAATCGAGATTTAAAAATTAGATTTTTAATTGGTATTAAATTATAAAATTGTGTAAAAAAATTTCAAAATTAAAATTATCATTTAGAATTTACAAGAAATCCAATATTCAAATTTTGTTTTCAAAATTTTTTTTTATTAGTTTTAAAATATTTTCGTATGGTTTTTAATATATATATTTATTTATTTATGTAAAGTAAAAAAAAATATTTCTGGGCCAGTGCAAGACTTGGTATATACATATCTAGTTTTATGTATTTTTAATAATAATCTATATTTTTTATTAGTATATATATACACATAAGTGTGTGTGTATATATATATACAAATAAGTATTTAGTATAATATATATGTATATTAAAATAAAAAATTATGTATATACTGATTTTGGCTTTACAAAAAATTATTTAATATATTCTATAAATGATTAAAATATTTTCATATAGATATAAATTTGTACAATATTGATATTTTTATAATTATGCCTACTAAATAAATATAAATATATTTATATACAAAATTATTTAAATGAAATTTATTTATGTATATATATAATATTTGTAACATCTTATATATATATATAAGTATATATAAACTTACTTTTAGACAATACATTTTTATATCGGATGAGCTAACGTATACGTTTTGGTGTAAATCCGAGCACCTATACACGGGCATGTTGTATCTTGCACAGATTTATATGTTACACATGTGTGCGCACATACACACAGATATATACATACATACATACATACATACATACATACATACATACATACATACATACATACATACATACATACATACATACATACATATATATATATATTTGTGTGTGTGTGTGTATGATACACGTATATATTTAATATAACATAATTAAATTATACAAGATCATATTATAAATTTAAATAAAATAAAAGATTTTATTTTTATAAAATTTGGAAATGTTATAAATAATTTAGACTTCATAGGCCCAATAAAGATCCAAATGGTAAAAAAATAATTGAAATTTATTCGTTTCTTCCACTGCTGGCAGGTTCAGTTCCAACAATGGTATTGGAGCCAAATAACCTATACAGTCTATATTAGTTATGTTAGGGCTAACTTATTAAAGCCTACCCATATAGTAGGATGTCTAGAAAAGTAGTCTAAGGTTGGGTTTTTTGGATAATCAAGTACTCTGCACTACCTGGCTACTACCCATATAGTTGGGTTTAGAAAATTATTCAATTGCTTTCCAAAAGAAATCATTTCAATTCAAAAGATAAAAATCTTTTATTTCCAAAATCATAATAAACATCTTTTATTATAATTCAAACTTAACCAATATTTTTATCAAACACCTTATAGTCAAACTGTGAAATTTTAATCACAAGGTGTTCATGTTTAATCATTCTCAATTTATTGTCTATCCAGTCCATGCATAAAAAAAGATAAACTACTCATAAGCTGGTCGAGCTTAATTCAAACAATCAATCAATGAAATAAAGACAACAATAAATGATAATCAACGCTTCATTCTATCAAATTTTTATAATAATTTTTATTTTATCTTAGGTTTAAACGGTTTGATATTTATTTTGAAGCATCCGGGCTTTCTCTTCGATATGTTTTGTCTCTCGTCCAAGTCTCCTTTGATCTCACAGATGAAACATGTATACTAGCCGTTTCCACATACCCCATTACGTGTTTGACTTCTAAATTTTAAAATACTTAATTAACCAACCAAACATAGTCAAACAAAAAAAATCAAACCATTGTTTTAGCAAACAAAGTAAACAAGCCTTCAACAAGGGTTTTCAAACAACACTTAACACTTAAAGTTCCTTCAACATAGCAATGATTTTAATGAACTCAAAGGAAGAAATAACTCACTTTGGATTCCACTCCGTCAAACTTTAAGGCAAGGAACTCAAGATCTAAACCATACTTCCTACCATGCTTTGAAACCAAATCAAAATAAGCCCAAATTCCTTCTTCCTCCCAAGTGCTTGGCCAAGGCTTGAGATGGAGGTTGGTCGAAAGTATAAAGAAGAAGTGGTGGAGCTTTGACCTTGAATTCTCAAATCTGGATCCGAAAAATAGGTCATCTTCTCTCTGGTTTTTGACCATCTTACTCTCAAAATTTGAAAAAGTTATCGACTGAAAAGTTGTTATAAATTCCATTTTCTTTTATTTAAAATAAAGAATCTCTTGATTACGAGTTTTTTGAGGGAGATATGATTGAATGAAGAAGAGGTATTCTCGGATTGACAAAAAATGATGCTCGAAAATGCACAGCGAAGAATTGGAATTTTGACATAGTAACTCTTAGATTTTGAAGAAATGATGTAAATGAAAACTGTAGCCAACTCAATTCTCTTGAGGTTGGTAAAAATAATTTCTATATTTGGACTAATTTTGAGGAAGTTATGGCCGTGAGAAGAAGAGGTAAAATATGAAAAATAGTGAGTTTGGTTTAGAGGCGAATGGATATCAATTTCATTTTGTATATTTTGTATATACTTCAACATTATTTCTTTCTAATTTTTTTCTATGGCATGGTATCCATTAGAGACGAGAGTATGAAGATGGAGAAGCTTGAAAAAGAGAAAAGAGAAGGTGTGAATGAAAGTGGAGACGGAGGTGCGTATTTATAGGACTAGAAAATTTGTAAAATATCTTTATGTGCAAAGACCAAAATACCCCTCCTTCAAAATATCTCTTACAAAACATCTTTTCCATCACTTTATGTCATCATTACTTACTTCTTAAGAGATGAATCTAGGTGCATTTGTGGACTAAGGTAGAGATTTGCCTTGGTTTTGGTGGGATTTGATTTGATGTTTGTTTTTTTTAAATGAAAATATCTTACTTTTACTAATTAAAATCTAGAACTTTCTAACCATGCTTAGTAAAAGTAAACTTTGTTTAGTTATTTTGTACTACATGCCATGTTATAAAATGTGTACATATACATGCTAACAAAGGTGCACTAACGTTGCGACAGTTTTCGTTTGATGAACGGTTGAAAATCCAATAACGATTGTCGGTCACATTTTCAGTATTTTATCAAACTATTTATTTATGTAAACAAAACTTGAAAATTGATTTGTTGTCCTCCTTAAATAATTAAACAAGTGTATTTGACTTATAAAACCATATTTAAAAAACATTAAAATCCAATAAGAATACGACATTGAATTTGCGATATACGGTGAAGTTTGAACATCTTTCCAAAACAAGTTTATCATTTTTATTTTTCACATAAAACATGATTATTTAAGTTTCAAAATTCTATATTTGAATATTTAAAATAAATTAAATATTCCATTTTCAAAGTGGTAAAATTACGGATTGTTACATACTTCCCTCCTTAAAAGAATTTCGTCCACGAAATTCCAAAGACGGAAAAATATTACGAAACCAAACAATTTAGTACACCTAAAATTAAACATCACCCACAACCTTGGTCGGAGGTACGGTGCCTTATCCTATCCATTTTTATTATCAAATTAAGGTAGTTTTCATTTTACAATTCCTAGGTTGATTTACTAACCTAGACAAATTTTACTTAGGCATCTAACCTAAGCTCTGATACCACCTGTAATGACCTGGGTTTTCTGACCATTCAAAATCGCCGAAAAACCCATCCATTCTAAAACTACGAATGAAAACTACCAACTTAATACATAATATTTGATAAATATTCAACACTATTAAATGTATATGATACAATTTCAATTGTACAAATTATCAGAGTAATAAATTTAATCTACTAGGTGTGCTTTAATATATACCAAATACAATAAATCTACTGCTGCACAACTCTGGTGAGAGAGACAACAATAGTCATTCCAGCAAATGCAGTAAACATGTCAAATGCGGAATAAAATAGTATGTAGGAAAATGATATACATAGCAAACAATAAACAGAAAAATGTTATGTTATTATTGGGACTACATCACTACAACTTGTGACTGCCTAAGTACCCCTATCTAATTAGGTACCTAATTAGATACAACATCAAGCCAACATAGTTCTCCTACCACAAATAAGACTCATGGAGTCTACGATGCAAAAAACAATACGCAAATCCCAAAACTAACCACTTAGACTTAATCTTCAAATTTAGATTTTCAAAATAAAATTAATTCTATTATTTTCAAAATATAATTCTTTTCGAAAATAATCTCTTTGGAGCAAACTCCCGATTTTTATTTCAAAACCTTTGAAATTACATATATATATATATATCTTTTGTATCAAATTTTACTTTACTTCGAGCTTTCAAAACAAATCACTTTTGAAATATTTATTTGAAAATCTCAAAATACTACTATAAAAGCATATCAAAGTATATGTAACTAGATCAGGAGGTTTCTCCTAATAACAAGACAATTGGTTCCCAGACTTCATACAGTCAATAAATAAGTACATCCCTCTATTCCAAGAGCGGACTATACTAAAAGCATATGCCCACTTTGTAGTTATGGGTTACCCAAATCATGGGTAACATAACAAATCATTTTATATCCCGAAGTGATAAATCATTTTCACTAATATTCACAAATACTTTCAAATCATAGTATTTTTATTTTCCAAAACCTTTTGAAATCATTTTCAAACACTAGGTTTTTAGTCCTCGAAATTCTCTTCATTTATAAACACTTTTATAAACCATTTTATAGCCCCATCCAAAATATTTATTCTTCAAATATTTCTATTACTTTACAAAAGAAATCATTTCAATCAAAAGATAAAATATCTTTTATTTCCAAAATCATAATAAACATCTTTTATTATAATTCCTACTTAACCAATATATTTATCAAACAACTTATAGTCAAACTGTGCATTTCTAATCACAAGGTGTTCGTATTTAATAATTCTCGATTTATTGTCTACCCAGCCCCTGCATATAAAAAGGTAAACTGCTCATAAGCTGGTCGAGCCTAATTCTAACAATCAATCAATGAAATAAATACGGTTTGATATTTATATTTATAACAATTTTTATTTTATCTTGGGTTAAAATGGTTTGATATTTATTTTGAATCATCCGGGTTACCCCTACGACATGTTCTGTCCCTCGTAAAAGCCTCCTTGGATATCACAGACGAAACATGTGTACTAGTTGTTTCCGCATACCCCATTAAGTATTTAACTTCTAAATTTTAAAATACTTAATTAACCATCCAAACATAGTAAAACAAGGAAATCAAACCATTATTTTAGCAAACAAAGTAAACAAGCCTTCAACAAGGGTTTTCAAACAACACTTAACACTTAAAGTTCCTTCAACTTAGCAATGATTTTAATGAACTTAAAGGAAGAAATAACACACTTTGGATTCCACTCCGTCAAACTTTAAAGCAAGGAACTAGAGATCTAAACCATACTTCCTACCATGCTTCGAAACCAAACCAAAATAAGCCTGAATTCCTCCTTCCTCCCAAGTGCTTAGCCAAGGATTGAGATGGAGGTTGCCCGAAAGTATAGAGAAGAAGTGGTGGAGCTTTGACCTTGAATTCTCAAAACTAGATCCAAAAAATAGGTTATCTTCTCTCTTGTTTTTGACCTCTTACTCTCAAAATTTGAAAAAGTTGTTAACTGAAAAGTTATTGTAAATTCTTTTCTTTTGGATATAAAAAGAGAATCACTTGATTATGAATTTTTTTGAGGGAGATATGATTGAATGAAGAAGAGGTATTCTCAGATTCACAAAAATGATGCCCGAAAATGCACTACAAAGAATTGGAATTTTGACATAGTAATTTTTAGATTTTGAAGAAATGATATAAATGAAAATTGTAGCCAACTCAATTCTTTTAAGTTTTGAAAAAATAATTTCCCTATTAGGATTATTTTTGAGGAAGTTATGGTCGTGAGAAGAAGAGGTAAAATATGAAAAATAGTGAGTTTGGTTTTGAGGCGAATGAATATCGATTTCATTTTGTATATTTTATATATATTTCAACATTATTTCTGTTTCCTGGAGATTTGACCAGGCAACTGAGCACTCGGCATTGGAAGGTACTCGGCATCTATAGCGCTCGGCATCTATAGCGCTCGGCATCTATAGTACTCGGCATCTGTGGTACTCGGCGTCAGCTAGTGCTCGGCATCAGATAGTACTCGGCGTAGTACTCGGCATCTATGGTACTCGGCGTCAGCTAGTGCTCGGCATCAGATAGTACTCGGCGTAGTACTCGGCATCAGATGGCACTCAGCATCAGATAGTACTCGGCGTAGTACTCGGCATCAGATGGCACTCGGCATCAGGTAGTGTTCGGCATCAGATGGCACTCGGCATCAGGTAGTGTTCGGCATTAGATAGTACTCGGCGTAGTACTCGGCATCAGATGGCACTCGGCATCAGGTAGTACCCGGCATCTAGAAGACGTTCGGTGTGCGTAACTACACAACGTGACACTATCGTTCGGCCAAGATGCATCATTCGGTCATGGAGCATTGTTCGGCCAAGAGCTTCGAACAGAGACACATTCGGCTTCGACTGACAACCATCCTGCACTTCCCACACATCGAACATACCGTTCGGCATAGAAAGTTATCGTTCGGCATTATGGTGTTCGGCATACCTGGTTCGGCGAGCAGCAACCACTGTACTCTGGCTAGAGTGTTCGGCCACCAAGCCCACTTGGGAAGTCCAGCCCATATTTGCCTATAAATAGAGGGGCAGGGTCATAGTGAGAGTGGATCCTTTTCTGGAGAGAACACTGGGGAGACTCTGCCATTTTTGAGACTCATCTTCTCTACTTAACAACTTCATTCAAGCATTTGATTCACGAATTGTATTTGTAATCATCTATTAAGAAGATCAATAAAGTTTAACCTCAAAGTGGACGTAGGCAATTACGCTGAACCACTATAAATTTGGTGTTCTTACTTTCTGCATTTAAATTAGCATTCTCTCCTCTGTTTAATTTGTTTTCTTCACTTATATCTCTACACAATCTTTCTCTAAGAGATTAGTGACCAATTTTGGTGCTAACACTTTGGTACTTTCATTGAGAATTGAATTCTCAGACCTCAAGAATCTGCTTTGAAGCTACTGGATTGAACAAATCCCCCAAAGAAGATCCGACTCATTGATAGGACATCCGTTGATTCTACTCAGGGTTCATACCAATAACTCTACAATGGCAAGACCACGTACCAGGTCAGCTTCTCATAATGCGGATGTCCACGAGACTGCTAACGTGCAACAAGCAGGACCTAGCAATCAATCAACAATTCCGGATGTAGGAATTACTGCTCAGGACCAGGCTCCGGTTGTCACCAGAATGGAGTTCAACGACTTGATGAGAGAACTCAAAGAAAGCAGGAGACAACTAGGAGAGCAGATGCAAGCTAATGCCAACCTGATGGCACAACTCACTCAACAGCAGCAACAGAATGCTGGGGGCAATCCCGCTCCCTATTCCTCATTCGACAGCTCAACTTCTTCTGATGAACCTCCCAGGCGCAGACGCCGTAAGACTGAAGCTGCACGGATGGGTGCTGCTGCCCAAACAGTTGTAAACCACGACCAAGTCGGAGCTGGGAACTTAGGAACTGGAGTACGGGTGGAAGATGGAGGCCCAGACCATCAAAACGCTAATGATGTCGAACCTCAAGACGCACGATTGGCAGATCGCCAGGAGAGGAGGCATCAACATGGACAGTCGCGAAGAACGGACTCTAACCTCCCACCTTTCATACGGACACCAGACCTGACAGCCATGGTCAGGCAATTGATGAGAGAAAATCAGGGCTTGACAAACGACGATTGGGGAGTATCAAGGAGTCACACTCCGTTCACAGATGTTGTGTTACAGGCGGCGTACCCTAGAAAGTTTAGTATGCCAACTATCCCTGCGTACGAGGGAAAGACTGATCCCAGACAGCATGTCATGAGGTACGAATGGATGATGGATTCAGCTAGAGCAAATGATGCCACCAAGTGTAGATGCTTTCCAATTACTCTATCTGGGATAGCTACTATGTGGTTTACCCGACTTCCTCTGCGGTCTGTGTCCAATTTCGAGGAGTTGGCAAAGAAGTTTATTGAGCAGTTCAGGATACACACTACTCGTCCGAAGGACGTAATGTCTCTGTCCAGTGTAATCCAAAGTCCCGGGGAGTCATTGAAGGAATATTTACAAAGGTTCCATGTTGCGGCAACTGAAGTCAGTAATCCCAATGATCATGCAATTCTAATGGCTGTAATGAGAGGTGTGGATCCGGAGTCTGAATTTGGAGACTGGTTGGTAGGAAAACCTCCGACCACACTAGAGCGTTTCTACTCGAAGGCACACCAGTTCATAAGGAGAGAGGAAGCCAGGTGGGTAAGACGAGATAAGGCACCAGGACCTGTCCAAGAGTCTATGAAGAGCAACGTTGCTGTGAAGCAGTCCGGAGACAACTCGGGAAAGGTCCAAGTCAATGTCCAGAATAAGCCTGGGCAGTCTAAGGAGTCCGGAGGAAGAAATCAAGGGAAGAAGAGAGAAGCGGGGAAGTGGAAATCGAGAATTCCAAGCTACAACGAGTATACTCCGCTGAATGCGCCACTTGAGAACATTTACCTATCTACCTGCAATACTTTTCAGTACAGAAAACCACGTCCAAAAGAATCAACTGAGGAGCAGAAGCGAACTGGGAAATATTGTCGCTTCCATGAGACTTATGGGCACAATACGGAAGAGTGCAGACACCTGCATGACGCTATCGAGAAGTTGATCAGGCAAAAGATGTTGCAAGAATTTGTGAAGGATCCACAGGAAGGAGGACAGGGAACGTCCAACACGGGTCGTGCACCAGCTCCGCGTCATCCCGAGGAGCCTGCCCGAACCGTAGGTAGACTAGTCATAAATACAATTATCGGCGGACCTCACCCCGCGGATAAGAATTGGCAAGAGATGGAGCGATATGCAAGTTCCCTGAAGCATGCAGATTTTGAGTGTTGTTCGAACGTGGAGGATGGGACTCCTGCCAAGCAGCAGCGCGTAATGACAGATGACATAGTGTTCAGAAACAGGGATGCTGATCAAGTGGAGGCTCCAACCATCGACCCGATGGTCATATCTGCGACGATTAGACCGGCATATGTGAAGAGAATTCTGAATTATTGCGGAATCTCTGTCAACATCATCTTCAAGAAGGCTTATGACCAAATGAAACTGGAAACAAAGGACTTGAAACCGTCCAAGGCTCGTATACACGGCTTTAACGGCACTGCGACCGATGCAGTGGGGTATGTCGAGTTACCAGTTGAACTGGGACAAAGCGAGTGTCGGAGAGTGCGAATTCTACCCTTTGTAGTTTTGGATGTGGATTCCCTATATAATGTTTTCTTGGGCCGACCGGCCCTGGCTGAATTTAGGGCAGCGTTAGCCCCGTGGTGTTTAACTTTGAAGTTTCCGACTGACAAAGGAGTAGGTATTGTTCATGGCGACCAAGCAGCTGGTCGTTCCTGTTATGTGGCTGAGCTCCGGGAGGCCCACTGGAGGGAGAAAGGAAAGGTTGCGGACAATCCCGTCTGCATCCATAGTTCGGATAATTGACAAGTAGTGCCCGAGCCCTGGCTCGGGCATAACTCTCGGATCTTCAGAGACATAGATCCGAGAGACGACGATGAGAAACCCAGGGAAGAAAAGGCGGAGCCGGCTGAACTAACGGTTGACATTTCAGTCAGCCGAAGCGACCCCTCGTGAATACTGAAGATCGGATCACAACTTGGCCCTGCGATGACTGAAGACCTTAGCGACTTCCTCCGAGCGAATCCTGATGTTTTCGCCTGGACGCATTCTAATATGTGTGGGATTTCTCCCGCCATCACGAGTCATATGTTGAACATAGACCCGAAATATGTTCCAGTTAAACAAAAAAGGAGAGGAATGGATCCGGAGAGGTCCGCCGCTCTCGGAGAGGAGGTGGGCAAACTCAAAGCAAATGGGTTCGTCCGCGACGCCCTCTACCCCGAATGGGTATCCAACCCCGTACTGGTAAAAAAAGGCGAATGGGAAATGGAGGACTTTCGTAGATTATTCTGACTTGAACAAAGCATTCCCAAAGGACAGTTTCCCATTGCCAAGGATCGATCAGTTGGTCGATTCCACCGCAGGACACGAGCTGTTATCATTCATGGATGCATACTCAGGGTACAACCAAATCCCGATGCATATTCCTGACCAAGAACACACCAGCTTCGTTACAAATGTCGGACTATATTGCTATGTGGTGATGCCCTTTGGATTGAAGAACGCAGGAGCGACTTACCAGCGTTTAGTGAATCGAATGTTCAAGGACCAACTGGGTAGAACAATGGAAGTCTATGTGGATGACATGCTCCTGAAGTCACGACGGTCAAACGACCACATTCGAGATTTGGCTGAAGTGTTCGATGTACTCAGGTTTTATGGGATGAAGATCAACCCTCTGAAGTGTTCCTTCGGCGTTGTGTCGGGGAAGTTTTTGGGATTCATCGTCAATGCTAGGGGAATTGAAGCTAACCCCAAAAAGATCCAATCTATTCGAGATGTGCAAGTACCCAGGACTGTAAAATAGGTACAGAGCTTGAATGGAAAAGTAGCTGCGCTAAGTTGATTCATATCCAGGGCAACTGACAAGTGCATCCTTTTCTTTGATATAATAAAGAAAGGGAAAAGGAACTTCGAATGGACGTCTAGTTGTGAGGAAGCATTCCGGGATCTGGTGAGGCATCTGGAGAGTCCACCAGTGCTGTCAAAACCAGTAGACCACGAGATGCTGTACGTATACATGGCCGTATCCCCACATGCAATAAGTACGGCTTTGGTTCGCGAGGAGGACCGAATCCAAAAGCCGGTGTATTATGTTAGCAAGCGTTTAACGGGGGAAGAAAGAAATTACCCTAAAATCGAGAAATTGGCCTATTGCTTGGTGATCGCATCACGTAAGCTACGCCCATATTTTCAAGCACACTCAATCAGTGTTTATACCGATCAACCCCTGCGGCAGGTACTCCAACGACCAGAAACTTCTGGAAGATTGCTAAAATGGAACATCGAATTGAGCCAGTTCGATATCGCCTACTTGCCACGGAGAGCCATACAAGGGCAAGCATTAGCAGATTTTATCGCTGAGTTTACCATGCCCACAGAACCAGATAATCATGACGCCATTCCTCCCGTTCGATGGAAATTATACACTGATGGGGCATCCAACGACCGCTGCTCCGGCGCGGGTGTAGTTCTTATAACTCCGAAAAACCGATCAATCTGTTATGCTTTGAAGCTTGATTTCCCAGCTACGAATAACGAAGCAGAGTATGAAGCATTGATTGCTGGCTTGAAGCTCATCGGAGAACTCGGGATCAAATCAATTGAGATCTTTTGTGACTCGCAGTTGGTGGTTTACCAAGTGCGGGGAGATTACCAAGCCAAGGGACAGAAGCTTGCTCCGTACCTTGTTCAGGTCCAAGAACTACTGTCGAATCTCGAGCATTATGACATTTCGCATGTCCCGCGCGAACAGAATAAAGAAGCCGACTTGTTGGCTAAGTTTGCAAGCACAGGCGATGCACAGCAAATGGGATTGTATCCCGTTGAGGCCTTGCACGCCCCGAGCATAGACGAGATGAAAGTTGATTGTATATTGGAAACGGAAATTGAGAAGGAATCGTGGATAACCCCATTCAAACTGTACCTGACGACCGGGACTTTACCAGAAAGAAGGAGCGAAAGACGCCAGGTCCTTCGAAAGGCCGTGCGATACGTGATGCAGGATGGACTAATGTATCGAAAAGGTTTCTCAGTCCCATTATTACGGTGCATCGCTCATGATGAGACAAAGCGGGTCTTAAGAGAGGTTCACGAAGGGGAATGTGGCGACCATACTGGGGGGCAAACGCTAGCAAAGAAGGTCCTCCGCTACGGATATTATTGGCCGACCGTAAATCGGGACGCTGCGGACTACGCAAGAAAATGTGACAAGTGTCAAAGATATGCGAAAATCCCGAGGACTCCATCAACGGAACTCACGCAAATGGTCAGTCCCTGGCCGTTTGCAATCTGGGGGATCGACATAATCGGCTTTTTGCCTATATCCAAAGGTGGTGCGAAATACGCAATAGTTGCAGTCGACTATTTCACAAAATGGGCTGAGGCAGAGCCTTTGGCCACAATCACCTCTAAGAAGGTCATTAACTTCGTTGTACGAAACATTATATGCCGCTTCGGCCTTCCTCGCTCCATCATTACAGATAACGGGACGCAGTTTGAAAGCAGAGAGTTCAAAGAGTTCTGTTTAAAGTATGGCATCGAGAAGAAGTTCGCCGCCGTTGCACACCCAAAAGCCAACGGACAAGTCGAGGCCGTTAACAAAATAATCAAGTCCATACTAAAGAAGCGTCTGGAGAAGGTTGGAGGCAAGTGGGTAGATGAGCTCCCAACAGCACTATGGGCTTATAGAACTACCCACAAGTCCGTGACCGGCCACACTCCATTCGCCTTGGCATACGGCTCGGAAGCTGTTATACCTGTGGAACTTAAAGTTCCATCACACCGAGTGACGTACTACGATCCCAAGACGAACCAGGACCTCTTGTTGGAATCACTGGACTGCATCGATGAAAAGCATGAAGAGGCCGAATTAAGGGCGGCAGCACATAGGCACCGAGTCAAGCGTTACTACGACGGCAGAGTCCGCCCAAGAACTTTTGATGTAGGTGATCTCGTTCTGAAACGAGTTTTCCCGGTTCCATCGTGCATGAATCCCAGCTGGGAAGGTCCATACGTCATTGAACGGAAGCTTGGAGAAGGAACATTCAAGCTAGCGACCGTTGATGGCGCAACACTCCCCCGAGCATGGAACAGTGAGCATTTGCGGCATTATTACATTTAGCATGTTTTCCTTTCTTGTTTTAGGCACTGTTATTTCCTATGTGTTTTCGTTCAGTTTTAGCTTAGTTTCTTTTTAACTATGTAATCAAGCAGTCTAGTTGTTTTTCATTAATAAAGGCTTGAAGCCGTATTTTCCACAAATCACTAATGTTTCTATATCTCATGATCGGATGACGAATTACATTATCCTATATGATATACAAACTCGTATAAACGATTCCAAATCTCTGAATCCTCAGAGCGCGGGTCGGAGTACTCTAAATCCCTAGAGCGCGGACTAGAGTATAAACGATTCCAAATCTCCGAATCCCCAGAGCGCGGAGTGGAGTACTCTAAGTCCCCGGAGCGCAGACTATAGTATAAACGATTTCAAATCTCCGAATCCCCAGAGCGCGGATCAGAGTACTCTAAATCCCCAGAGCGCGGACTAGAGTATAAACGATTTCAAATCTCCAAACTCCCAGAGCGCGGGTCGGAGTACTCTAAATCCCCAGAGCGCGGACTAGAGTATAAACGATTTCAAATCTCCGAACTCCCAGAGCGCGGGTCGGAGTACTCTACAGCCCCAGAGCGCGGACGAGTATAAACGATTTCAAAATCTCCGAATCCCCAGAGTGCGGAGCGGAGTACTCTAAGTCCCCGGAGCGCGGACTAGAGTATAAACGAATACAAACCTCCGAATCCCCTGAACGCGGATCAACTTACTCTAAATCCCCGGAGAGAAGATTTAGAAAAAAGTCAAAGTACTCGAGAGATGTGGAACGAGAAATATGCCACGTCTGGAGATGTTTGAACGACACGAAAATGGACTGCGAGATAATGCAACTCGTAACAAGTGGAGTTATGACTACAGTTAGTCAGCAAACCAAAGAAAAGCAAGAGAATCATTCAAACAAAAAAGAAACTAAACTTCATTCAGTAGTTCAAAATGGGGTTACACAGTTACTCCTACGAAATTCAGAATCCAGAACCTATCTATACAAACTGCAAGCCACAAAAAATAAAAGCAACGACAAGACTTAAGCAAGAAGCTCGTCGAACGAGTGTATCGATTACTTCTTCGTTTTCTTCTTCTTATCTTCCTTTGTTTTTTCTGACGACTCCTCTCCCTCACGCTTTTTCTTGGATTTCTTCTTGCCAAAGAAGCGGAGTCGGGAGTAGGGGACGGAACATCCAGTGGTTTAGACCTGCCCGGGAGAATGATTTTCAAAGGTCTGTTTCGAGGGTCGGTGAGTTCCAGTATTTTGGGTTCAACTTTGACCTCGACCTTTTTCTTCTCCTCTGTGGCGAGGCGGTCCTTCATGCTCACCTTTGAGGTATGCTCAGAGGTGCCAGTGATTTCGATTTCGTCACTCCCTTCGGCAGGAGATGAAGTGTCAAGCTTATCATCATCTAGCGTCCTAATCACTTGAGCATCGGGACCAGGAATTACTCCCGCATGAACAGCGTCGCTTGTTTTCTCTGCCTCCTCCTTGGCGTCATCGCTCCTCGGAGTTGGCTCGGCATCAGAGCGGCCTGCATGAAAACATAAAGAATGAACGTTAGAACGAATAAATGCTGGAAGATAGCAAGATCTTTTGACTTCTAGAAAAGAAGAGTTTCCTACCGGGTTCTGGTTGGCTATCGGTTGCGCGTGGGGTTTCACCCTCCAGAATAGGAGATAGCATGTGAACGCCAAGCCCAGAATCTTCAGGATCATAGCCGGCATGCTGCTCGAACGGGTCAAGTGTCGGCCGACCGGCCGGTTGAGCAGTGGGAGGAGCGTCAATATGAGGAGCCGTAGTCTCAGCCCCAGACGGGCCAGCTTCATCACTTTTCTCTTTTGGAAGGGGAGAGCCTTTGTTATAGAGTGCCAGAGCTGCGGACAGATCCGTTGGCTCATTCCCCCTAAGAAACTCCTTCACCAAGGCATCCTCATCGACCTCCTCAGAGCCCGACTCGATTTTCCTGATCTTTACTAAGGTTTCCCAGGCCTCAGCTAGGGATTCGAGATAGCCATCGCCCAAGAATGTCAAGTCACGATGCATAAGGACGTGGGCTCCATACTCAGCAATCAACGGGTCAAACATGCGTTTGACCTCTTCCCTGACGGCTTCTGCGGCCGCCTCGAGGCGAGAGTCAATCTCCTCCGCAGCTTTTCTTTTGCCCTCCTCACGGGCTTTGTCCTTCATTTTCTCAACCCTAGCAAGTTCATCATCGAGCTTCGTTTTTAGGAGACGAGTAGCAACGATTTCATCACAGTATCGTTGTGATTCTTCTTGAGCAGCTACCTTGTCCTCCTTTTCCTTGGAGAGTAATTCTTTCAGCTCTCTGACTTGTATGGTGAGCGCGTCCCTTTCTTTTTGAACGGAATCTTTTTCTAGGGCAAGGGCACCGCTGCGCTGGACTGCTTCATCAAGTTCCTTCTTGTGAGCCATCTATAAACGAGTAACTGCCTCAGTAGTATCTTTTGCGCTTTGTTCAGCGGCTTCCAGCTTTGACTTGTACAAAGCGAGCTCCTCGTCCTGATGCTTGATGATGTTCCTGTCGCAGCCAGCCTCCAAATTCAGGCGATCAATCTCATATTGACGCTCAACGGACACCTCCGAGATCTTGTCAACCAAGTGTACAAACGCGTCATGTTGAACATAGACGTCGTTATTGCAGGCAATGGCACTCTGCTTCACGTGACCGGGAATATGGTGAATAGCCGAGAGGAACTTCAGACCGTCAAAGCAAATTTTTGGAAACTTGGCCTTAAGATCGACCATCTTTTCCGCTACAGTTGGATCAACCGCGGGAGTAGGGGGAGGAGGCTTTGGAAGTTCCACTCTTTTTCGTTGCTCCCGCACTTGCCTTGTACTCGATGAACCGGAGTGTTTTTCTCGAGGAGCATCAGATTGGTAACCCTTCTGTGAAGATTTCTCTGTATCCGGCTCAGTTGGAGGAAGAGGATCACGGGACTGTGAAGATTGAGAATGTGCCTTCTTACGGTGAGACGACTCGCGGGGACGATTGTCTCTATCTTCATAATCATTTCTGTCCCTACGTCTGCTTGAACCTGAGTCCCGTCCGAAATGATGAAATATGGAAGAGCCATGAAGGCGATCGAATCCATGAGAGCGTCCCATGTCACTTGCAAAGAACGGAGATAACAACGAGTTAAGAAAAATCCGGGAAATAAGAAAAAACTTAAGGTGTATGATGGAATGCGTATGTGTGTGTGTGTCCTATTGTTCCCCCTACAGACCAGTTCTTTTATCTTTGCTAATCGGAGTATTGTCTCCCTGGACTAGGAGTTGAACTCCCGCATTGCCTCTAGCGGGCGAATAAAGCTTAAGGGCTTCAAGATCGTCAAACCCATAATTAAGTATGTCGTCGGGGATAGAAAGATTCGACAAACCCCTCAGAGAACTTTCCAGGTGCTGTGAGGAAGCCTCTTTCTCGGGTGGGACAGGCATAACTTTTGAAGTGCCACCGGCTTTCTCCTTCCGAATACTGTATTTTAACCTCTTCTTTCCCTTCGGAGGGGAGGATGACGTTTCAATGTCTTGAACTTCGACCGCCGGATTCCAAGCGGGTCCCACATTCTCGCCTTGAGTCTCAGGAGCTTCGTCTTCTTTGCGCTCACCTTCTTCGTGTGTATCGGGAGTGCGGTGTGACGACGATCCGGCCTGTTTTTTCCCTTTACCGGATGCTGGCTTGGGGATAGAGACGCCCTCCGGAAGGCTAATTCGGCGACCAGGGGCAAGCAAGCTAAACCTCGACAATGACTCGTTTGAAACGATGGACCGAATGTCTCGTTCCTCGGCAGGAAGAGCTCTAATGGCCTCAACGGCCTCAGAATATCCTCGGCCTTCCGGATGCGGGTTGATACCTGAAAAGATGAAACGAGGAGTTAGAAAAAGCATGACTTCGGTTAAATGCGAATACTGATTCAGCAGATAGACTTACTGCCTTCAACCCATCTCCTTGCAAAACCAGGAGGGCAACGCACATAGAACCACTCCTGTTTGTACAGGGCGAATTTACTGCATGCTCCGGTCAAGATTTGGCATTTTTGGTACGACTCGAGGAACATAAAGGAAGGATTGTCTTTCCGTCTCTTGATCATATAGATGTATCTGATATCGCCAGCGGTTGGAGGTCTGGAGAAGACAGCCATGAAAAGTAAGTAGGTCCCATATAGAAATGCATGACCGTTCGGGTGCAGCTGCGATGGAGCAACGTCGATATACTGCAGTACATCCCGGAGGAATAAATTAAAGGGAGGCACGCTGCCCATCCAACACATGAACTTGTTACAGGCGGTATACCCGACTGAGGGCAAGTGAGGACGATCGTGTCGCGAAGGGACTAACACGTCAGCGAAAGGAATCCCGTGGATGGAACATATCCGTTGGAGTGCGGCTTCATTGATTTTCGAAGCCTGTGAATCGATCGGATTGTCTAGTAGAATTGTTGCCTCCAGGACATCGGGTGCTAAGTTATGAGCAGGAGAAGTCGACGGATTAGAAGTATCAGCGGCTTCTCGCCTTGATGACGGCCCAGGCCTGTCAGATATAGTGGCGGAGCTAGACTTTCTTGACATCCTCAATAAATAACGAACCTGGCTAAATGCCTGAGAAAACTATACTTGAAAAACGTCGAGCGTTAGAATTAACAACACGAATTTTCCCCCCACGTGATATGTGAACTAGTGCAAGCAATCGTGTACGAGAAATAAGAATCTAGAGATTTCAAAGATATAAAAATGGGTTTCAAATCATCGCTTCCGAAGACCGTCATCGCTGACCGTCTCAAAAAGCCCGCCTTGTGATGGTTACAGTTTCAAGTTCGGGAAACGAATGTTAATCTAAGCTCAGATCTATGTCTACTGAAGCTATGGGGTTAATGATCCGGATCAGTTTCATGTGATAATGTGCTTAGGTCCAGGTCCTTGTTTTTGCTATATGAATAGGCAAGGTTAATAAGTGTTCGGCCTAAGCACCGTTCGGCAAGTTAATTGTTCAACATGTATATGTTGTTCGGCGATCGTATTGTTCGGTCTAAGTACTGTTCGGCGATCGTATTGTTCGGTCTAAGTACTGTTCGGCAATCGTATTGTTCGGTCTAAGTTCTGTTCGACATATAAGTGTGTTCGGCTTGGGTTCGGTTCGGCATTCAAGTATTGTTCGGCCTTGATACGGTTCGGCATTTAAGTGTGTTCGGCTTGGGTTCGGTTCGGCTAAGTTATTGTTCGGCATTTAAACAGTTGTTCGGCTTTGGTTTGTTCGGCTAAGTTGTTGTTCGGCATTCATCAGTTTGATGAAATACTATTCGGCAGCCCTCCATTCCACCATTCGGCGCATGACAACATACGCCGAACCAGAGCTGTTCCATCCAGCACCCTTACCACCTCCAACGTTTTCATTTCCTTTTTTAACTTCGGTTCGGCGCGAAGAAGCTAAATCCAATGGCCATATGTGCAAACACTCCAAATCATTCCTCCTCGCCTCACATCATCGTTCGGCAATAAGGACGACCTACTCAAAAGCTCTCTACATGACACACTTGGCCATCTCGTTTGAAACCTATTCGAGTTGTACAAGGAACAGTACCTAGCTTGCAGATTGGAGCTTAGGAAGGAATGGTCAGGTTTTGAATCTGATCGGCTGGCGAGAATTGCAAATCTTTGAAGAGTGGAAGAAGTAAAAAGGTAAAGGAGAGGAGACGGGAAGGACCTGGTTTTATAGGGGGGAAGACAGAAGTTGAAAAGGCTATATCCGGTGGAACCGGTCAAAGTCTTAGCGTTCGGCTTCAAAGCAAGGTACCGTTCGGCACATGAGGATTGTTCGGCTTCGAAAGTATCATTCGGCGTCCATACCACGCTCGTCACACATATTCTCGAGAAGGCATCTCCAAGGAAAGTTCGTCTAGGTCCAAAGCGCATCACGTTCGGTCACGTAATACACTTCGGGGGGCAAGTGTTTCCTGGAGATTTGACCAGGCAACTGAGCACTCGGCATTGGCAGGTACTCGGCATCTATAGCGCTCGGCATCTATAGTACTCGGCATCTGTGGTACTCGGCGTCAGCTAGTGCTCGGCATCAGATAGTACTCGGCGTAGTACTCGGCATCTGTGGTACTCGGCATCAGCTAGTGCTCGGCATCAGATAGTACTCGGCGTAGTACTCGGCATCAGATGGCACTCGGCATTAGATAGTACTCGGCGTAGTACTCGGCATCAGATGGCACTCGGCATCAGGTAGTGTTCGGCATCAGATGGCACTCGGCATCAGATGGCACTCGGCATCAGGTAGTGTTCGACATCAGATAGTACTCGGCGTAGTACTTGACATCAGATGGCACTCGGCATTAGGTAGTACCCGGCATCCAGAAGACGTTCGGTGTGCGTAACTACACAACGTGACACTATCGTTCGGCCAAGATGCATCATTCGGTCATGGAGCATTGTTCGGCCAAGAGCTTCGAACAGAGACACGTTCGGCTTCGACTGACAACCATCCTGCACTTCCCACACATCGAACATACCGTTCGGCATAGAAAGTTATCGTTCGGCATTATGGTGTTCGGCATACCTGGTTCGGCGAGCAGCAACCACTGTACTCGAGCTAGAGTGTTCGGCCACCAAGCCCACTTGGGAAGTCCAGCCCATATTTGCCTATAAATAGAGGGGCAGGGTCACAGTGAGAGTGGATCCTTTTCTGGAGAGAACACTGGGGAGACTCTGCCATTTTTGAGACTCATCTTCTCTACTTAACAACTTCATTCAAGCATTTGATTCACGAATTGTATTTGTAATCATCTATTAAGAAGATCAATAAAGTTTAACCTCAAAGTGGACGTAGGCAATTACGCTGAACCACTATAAATTTGGTGTTCTTACTTTCTGCATTTAAATTAGCATTCTCTCCTCTGTTTAATTTTTTTTCTTCACTTATATCTCTACACAATCTTTCTCTAAGAGGTTAGTGACCAATTTTGGTGCTAACAATTTCTTTCTAATTTTTTTCTATGGCATGGAAGCCATTAGAGAGTAGAGAAAAGATGAAGAAGCTTGAAAAAGCGAGAAGAGAAGGTGTGAATGAAAGCGAAGATGGAGCTGGGTATTTATTGGGTTAGAAAATTTGTAAAGTATCTTTATGTGCAAAGACCAAAATTCCCCTCCTTCAAAATATCTCTTACACCACATCTTTTCTATCACTTTATGTTATCCTTACTTACTTCTTAAGGGATGAATCTAGATGCATTTGTAAACTAAGGTGAAGATTTGCCTTATTTTTGGGGAGATTTGATTTGATGTTTTTTTTGAAAAGAAAATATCTTATTTACTTTTACTAATTAAATTCGGGAACTTTCTAACCGCGCTTAGTAAAAGTAAACTTTGTTTAGTTATTTTGTTTTACATGCCATGTTATAAAATGTGTACATATACATGTTAACAAAGGTGCACTAATGTTGCGACAATTTCCATTTGACGAATGGTCGAAAATCCGAAAAACGATCATCGGTCACATTTTCATTTTTTATCAAAATATTTATTTATGTAAAAAAACTTGAAAATTGATTCGTTATCGTCCTTAAATAATTAAAACAAGTGTATTTGACTTATAAAACCATATTTAATAACATTAAAATCCAATAAAATACGACATTGAATGTCCGATATACGGTGAAGTTTGAAAATCTTTCCAAAACAAGTTTATCATTTTTATTTATCACATAAAACATGATTATTTAAATTTGAAAATTCAATATCTGAATATTTAAAATAAATTAAATATTCCATTTTCAAAGTGGTAAAATTACGGGTCGTTACACTAAATTTAATCAAAAGAAGGGCTAAAAACAAATTTTTCACAAACATTAGAAATCGGCTATGGAACTTGCACTGTTGCATTTGTAGCGATTTTCTGGATGATTTATATGTATAACACTTCAAAATAAAAGGCGGAGATGATACAGATGTTTGAAAATTTCAAAACATAATAAATTTAAAAATTAAATATATATATAAAATTTTACATTTAGGGTCATCGTAGGAATCCGACGGTCGACCAGTAGGGGTCGATAATGGCTGTGTAAAAATGTTTGTTTTGGATCTCCTTTGATGTGTTTGAATGGTTGAGATGGTTACTTCGCAATTAAGCAATTAGTGAGTGAATGAGATAACAGTAAATATTATCTAACCTAAATCTAACGGCTAAACTATTTTCCAACCCCTATAAATTCCAGCCTAATTTAACCCTAAAATCTACATAAACTTTGTCGTAACAAAATTCTACCAAAATCCAACCTCTCCTCTAACCCCAGATCATCATAAAAATCAAAATAAAATCAATCTAGAAGAACATAAGCCATTGGATCTAGAAGGAGCAAGCGGTGCTAGCATACGGAGAGGCAATTCTCAAGAAAACCAAATAAGTAGGGCTTAGGCTTGAGGTGAGTGGGAACAATTTTAGTAAGATGATTGTTGCAGTTAGTTTAATCTATTTTAATTAGTTTAGGGTGCTAGAAATCTAATTTGAACTATGTAAAACCCTAAACTGAAATTTATAATCTTAGAATAAGAATCACATTAAACTGTTAATTTGACATTGATGTATACACTCCTTTACAGTTAAATTTGTAAACTCTAAATTAGTAAACTCCAAATTTAATTGCAAACTGAATTATGGATTGGTCATCTGGTAATTAGGGTTCACCAACCAGTGCTAACGATAGGAAATAGACAATACAACGATCGATAATTAAGAATTCCAGAAAACCCTAATTTTACCACACGACTTGTCGACCCTAGAACCCTAGCAGTCGACCGGTAGTGGCCGACTATATAGGTCTATCGGTCAACCATTCACAGTGAAAATTGCAGATTTTGATCCTCTTCCTAAGGCCCAAGTTAATAGCACAAATCATATAATTTAAGTTAAACTTATATAAGTGCAAATTGTTGTTTGAGCCTATTCTAGCTAAGTACATTATGCTAGAGATGGTAGGGTAGTCAGTTCCCATCACAGGACAGTAAGTCATCACGGTATCGGGTAACAGATAAATATCCAATTGGGAATCGAGAATCGATTAGGGCGATGTATTTCGTAGATGGAGAATCAAGAGTCGACTAGGGCGATGTATTTCGCAGATGGAGAATCAAGAGTTGACTAGGGCGATATATTTCACAGATTAAGGATCGAGAGTTGACAAGGGCGATGTATTTTGCAGATGGAGGATCAAGAGTCGACTAGGGCGATGTATTTCGCAAGCACTCAGTGGGTGTTCTGCAGTGGACGTGCAGCACTGATGGAGATGCCAATTGAGAGAGCTCGGTGCTAATGGGTATTCTATATGGATAGTCATGCCTAGCGCAGCATGATAAGTAGCTATAGAGTTGAAAGAAGTCTGATACTAACGAGGGATTCTATACAGACAGTCAGGCCCGACGCAGCATGGTAACTGGCTATAGAGTAGAAAGGAGTCTGGTACTAATGGGAGTCCTTGTATGCATGATTTTGATGCGACGTGATATAGGTGGACGCCGACACAGTATGATAAGAGGTATTTTTCCACTATGATCGAGATATGAACATGGATGCATACAATGAGTCACACGTCGAGTTTGCATTTCAGGGTTCTCCCTCTCCAGGCGTAGTGATGGTTATAGGTAATTATGTAAGAGTAGTTCCCATATTAGCCTATGGGCGATGTTTCCATATTGGATAGCTCCAGGAGCATTGGTCGATCATTAATGTGAGGTTCGATTTGTAGTTTGACCTTTTGTGTTAGATAAGAATCCTTAGGTACTGACCTTAGGAGTTCACGATACCTATAGCAAACCCTATATCACTTAGAGTAGTATTAAAGTTAACTGCATATGATCATCACATATTACACTTGTACTCATTTACCAGACTTTTTGTCTTACCCACCCCCGTCTTTCCATTTTCCCTACCATAGAATGACAGGTTACCAGTTGATAGGGCATAGTACATGGGGAAAGGAGCTTCAGGTTGAAGTTCTTATATCATTTATTGTTCATCTTGTAGTCACCTATTGTATTAAATGTCTATAAAGCTTATATTGTACTTTGAAAACAGTGTATATGTAAAACAAGTATTTTGAAAACTGTTTTTCTGAGATGTCTATTTTGCATACTTATATTTAAATTCCTTCTGCTGTGAGATCTAAAAGTATAGAATGTCTTAGAACTTACCCTTGTAATTATGCTCTTTAAGGTTTTAAAACCCTAACGGCTCGTATTTCTCGGCATGACGCAGTTCGAAAGTCCCATTATGCTTTGGATTGGTGTGTCAGGAGGTGTGGGTTGTTACAAATACATTATTTCATAAGCTGATATCACTCAATATAATATATTGAAGGTTATGAATTTTCAAGATAATGTTGTCCTCTACCATATATATATATAATATATCAATAAATCACTTGCATACTCCTTAGTTGTTGAGCAAACTCAAGCTAGGGATGTTATATGTAGTGTTAATAATATAATGAATAGACGAGGTAAGATAACTATATGTATTTGTTGAGCAAACTCAAGGTGTATATATTATACTTAGGCCGTCGCGATATGGTAGGTACGAGTGACTAATTTCGTTTTGATTTGTTGTGCAAACTCAAAATCAAAGTTAAATTAAGACAATGTACTAAGGGTTGGGAGTTGTATAAGATACAACTGATAAGGAGTTATCCATCGTCTGTAGAGCTATGACTTGTTGATAAAACTCAAGGTCAAAATTCCAAGACAGATGTGTCCTAACACCCACTAGTGAAGTCGAAAGATTTCCTTGTTTCGACATATGGTGAAATATAAAATACAAGTGGGAGCCTTATTAGAAAAATGAAGTGATAACATTTAACCTTTCTAATATTATAAGAACAAATGCTATATAATGCTATAATAATCTACATTGATAAATTTGTGCATTTAGTATGATTGATAAAACATTTATTAATTATGATATACAAATGAACTGAATTGAAGATTGACATATAGAAATATAACATATACTTAGTAATAAATGCTTATTCCATGTTAACGTTTTAACACTCATGTAAGCGCCTGATTCTACAACTACTAAAAACATTCGTAATTTGGTCACTTACGTGTTTATTTGGTCGAGACCA
Organism: Allium fistulosum; assembly: GCA_030737815.1. NCBI lineage: Eukaryota > Viridiplantae > Streptophyta > Magnoliopsida > Asparagales > Amaryllidaceae > Allium > Allium fistulosum. Next base: position 820,119,219 of record CM060908.1, on the reverse strand, counting down.
TGTATTGCATTCTATGGGTTCCGAACTCAAAAGCAATACAATACTATGGATATTTGTTCTATATACAAACGCATATAAATGTTATATGGTGAACGGTCACACTTTATAATGTACAATATTTCGATGAAATTATTTCATCCGAAATAAGCAAATAATCCATAATGCAAGATCGAGGATTCAATTTAATTGATTGTAATAAAAGATTATATTGTGTTAAATGTAATAAAAGACCAAAACTACAACATAGATCTAAGAACTCGATCGTTGAAATGTCAGTTTGATCAATTTACGTAAGGTGCACCATCCTTAATGTTCTTAAATGTTATGAATAATCAAATGCATTCTTGTAAAGGGTTCTTTATGATATTGTAGTAAGAGATTTCTTTTAAATGGTCAACCATTTAGAAAGAAAAATGAGTATACAAGAGTAGATGTGATTAAGGTACGTTGGAATGAAGAGAGTGAATAGTCACTTTTGTTTCATAAAGAAACATCCGAACTGAGAATTGTAATTATATCAATTGATACTTAACATTGGAATGAGAAATACAATTTCTATTTCAAAATGTATTTTCATATAGAAAATTATTTTTTATGAGATTTATTTCTTTGAGTTCAAGATATTTGATCAAAGAACTCTCCTTTATAAACTAGTTGTAGTATATGAAATTAATAATCTATATTAAGTGAAGGATGGACCCCTGAATTTAGTATGCTATTATAGTAATGGCGGAAATAGTAGGAACATGCCATACAACACTTATTGATTGCATAAAATTACGAAAATTGTTTTCATAAAACATACCAAATATTAATTATGATCTAATGACTATTTTTCAGTATAGATTGAAAATAGGCATAGTTATATTTTAATGTGAATATTATGAGTATTCGTTATAAAATAAAACTATAATGTGGTATTTGTTTTCACAACAAAAGTGATGTAGTTGAAAATATTAAAGTATCTAAAATTATTTACAATTAGTTTGGAATTATAGACGAAGCCATGGTTTTGAGAAATAAATTTTATTATATGATTACAAACTATATGATACCGGTAAATTATATCTCGAACAATAAAGGCCAAGTAACCATTTAGTGGGAGCGTCAAAAGAGTGTATGAACTTTTTGAATTGATACATATAGATGTATACAATCGCAAGTCTATTAATATCAAAATAGTTCCACGTATTTTGTCATATTCACTGATGAGTTATTGCAGACATGGACATGTGTGTTTGATACACATGTATAAGTCTATGATAAGCTCACGGAATATAAAACAGAAGTAAATAATATAACATGCGACAGAAATGATTCGATTTGATCGAATGGGTGAGTAAGTTGGAAATAGTTCTGTATGTACCTAATATGAATATAGATTCTGTCTCAAAGGTCACCACTCCCTATAATACATGATGATGTATTTATATGGAGTAATCGAACTTTTTTGGACAAAGCACGATTGATGGTGAGTGATGTTGAGTTAAATTCTTTCCATAAGGTATGTACTTAAGAATAGTACACAAGGTTAAAATTAATATCATCCAAAGAATAGTTTACAAAACCATACAAGATAAGGGTTTATAAAAACCTCTATATATCCTAGGCCAAGGAGCAAGCGGGTTGTGGGAATCGAAAGACTGCATATGACAATTGTACGTAGGGGATCTTATATAAATCGTCCCAAGAGAATTTTAGGAACAAAAGTCATTAGATGGCTAATTTATACTGTGAACATAAATAAATTATAAACTAATACAAAATCAGTTTTAATTGGGGCAATTCATAAAAAAATTATGAATGCCTTTTCATTTGCATCGAGAAACAAATGTTGTTTCAAGAAATACTAATTTTGTAGTGAAAGAATTTCTTGAAGAAATTATTGGTATAAAATGAATTAGGATACAGTTCAAAGATAAAGCTGATTAGAAGGGTTGAAATGAAATTGACCAAACCTAAATGAACACAAATACATCAGAACGTCTAATAAGTATTCTTATACACTAAAGAGAAACTATAAATTTCTTGTCAATGTCAAGAATAAATACCCTTGGTTGTTTAATTAAACCATTAAGAGTATTGACTCTATGATATGGTATGATGCACAAATCCAAAACAGATTCCAAATACATTATCAAAATATGATTTTGATAGTTCTACGCCAAGGGATACGATCCATTGGCCGCAAAAGTAATTTTAACGGAAATACAATTGCAGTTGAAATATGATGAGCCATATCGATAAGAATAATACTATGAATTTCAGTTATTGAAATTAACGTAACAAATTCGCCATGATGTATTCAAGTTGGTTTGGATCTTACTCACAAAGTTATCGCCTAGTATGACTTTATGTTTTGGTATATATGTGTTGAAGTGGAAAGTTCTAAATATAGATTTAGACTAGACTGTTTGCACATAACAACAAAAATGTCTCGAAGATAGTGGGAGCAATATTGAGTTTGTGGGTTTTTCGGATTCGATCCGAGAACAGATACGAAAGTATCATTCAGAAAAGCATCAAAATTGAATAAGTATTTTTACAAAAACATCAAATAGTTTGACTATCAATCAAAATTCATAGGAAGCATGTGTTCATAAGAAAGAACGTTAAAAGGTATATAAATATTTCTAAACCATAAGTAAATAATACTCTACTGATTGTTAATGAAGTATATGTGTTAAAATCAGGTTTAGTTGTTTTGATAATCGACATTGGATTTGTGAATGTTGTCTTTTATAATAAGTATAAAAGATATTTGGAATGTCCCAAACAATATGCAAGGACATCTTATTAAAATGTTTGACATGGAACAAGTAAGATGGACTCTTTATGCATTGGCAAAATGGATTATCATACATGTTATGTCATCTACGATATCTTGATTTGTTTATGTATTTCATACATGAAGCAAATATCAAATCCCAACTGATATCACTAAATGGTTGTTTTGAGGCGTTCTCGTATATTAATGAAATACTAGATAATTGTTTATAGAAACAACGAACTCCTTATGAAGGAGTAACCAGACTCAAACTTTATAAGTGATATTGAGTATGGAATGCAAAAATCAAATTCATATTCAAAACTTGATTAATAAGCTTTAAGTTGGAAATGTTTCAAGTAAAAAACTATGGCTGATTCAATATAAAGGCTAACTATATCACCTTGAATGGCGTCATGATAAAAGCAATGTATATATAACAAATGAACAAATTTATAACTATGCCGAGGGTGATTCCAAATGTTGAGAATCTCATAACATTGTTATATGATAACATTGTTGCGATATAGTTCGTAAAAAAAACTTAGAGCTCACTAGAAATCCAGAGACATACTCTGAATTTTTCCATATGATAAAAGTAGTTTATCGGCATCGAAGATAATCGATTGACAGAGTAGAAGATTGAAACATAATAGCATACCCGTTCACTAAGAGACCGACCCGATTGGTTTTGAGGAAACCAAATAGAGAAATTGGAATAATATTCCACAGTTGACTCCAAGTGAAAGTGGGAGATTGATAGAGTTTAGGGTGTTTCTAGGGGTAATTATGTAATTTGTTACATATAGCTAACTCGATAACCAATCTCGTTCGTAATAAAAGGTGTTTTCCTTCTATTATATACTTTATATAGTGTGTTATATTAATTAAATAATTAAATTAAAAGTATATTTAATAGAAAATCCACAAATTGTATGTTTTATGATAATAGTTACAAAGTGTTGTAACCGTGAGTAATTTATCACAATGAAAATAAATATATCATTTTAATTATTCCTAGTCAAGATGTATAGAGACTGGATATCTATAGATCCATTGAGACTAGAGCACGTAACGCTCTCCAAATGTTGGGCAGTGTATTACTCATGGCTGTTGGGGGGCACCAAAGGGTTATGTACTGACAGTTATTTGATAACTATGGAATGACTCAATCGATAGTTTTCTGTCGGTTAATATAACTAAGGTCAAACAAAAATTATCAATGGGACAAAATTACACAATTCTCTCGACTTGAGAATCGGTCGACCTTTAATATGAAAGCTCCGCTTTGATTATAGTTAAATCATGGCACAATGTCCATCAAGTGACAATAGTTGGGTTGAGCAAAAGTATTAAAGTGAAGCACTATTCAAGAAAGAATTCGTTTCCTCGGTTATATAAGGTTGGTACCACGGTCAACTGAATTCAACTCAAAGTCAAAGTCTCTGGCCAGAGCATTTCGATTAATAATAATTGTTATTATTAAACCAAACTCCATAGTTGAATGTGGATGATAATGGAATTTTGACGATTACCAAACTCCATAAGTCCAAAGTGATGTAGTTTTGACGAAGAGAATTGATGTAAATAAAAGTCATAAGTGAGTAACGCTGAATAAAGTAAAATTGGATTTTACCAAAAACCAAGTAAGCGATAAATTTGACCAAAATGTCACACCACTTCCTAAGTGACACGTGAACGTTAATATTTACATTTGTAATTGTTACAAATTTGGCCAAAATCCAAATTTACACCTAACGAGTCACACAACCGAAACGATGAATTCTCCTTTGACTGAAATGATTTAGTTAATTTGTAATTGTTATAAATTAATTAAATTAATTGATATTTGAGAAATATTAGTTATAAATTTGATTTTATTTGATAAACAAATATTATTAAAAATATTTATAATAGTTATAAATATAATAATCGACATGTGTTATCGATACGCGTTTAAAATGAATTTAAATGCAAAATATTTTTTTGAGTTTTAAATGGGTTTAAAGCCCATGAAGGGGGCTGGTTGGTTAGGCTTTGATATAGGGTTATATGCAGCTAAAAGATAGGATAGAAAGGCTTGGAGATGGAGGGTTAAGATGGAAGAAAATTGGTAAGAGATGATGTAGGATACTGATCCTAAAATACCTCTAAATTCTCCTCTATATAAGCATTTCTACCTTCAACCCTTTTAGAACATATTCCATGCCTCCATATCACTCTAGGTCTGGCCAAAATTTCCCTTCCATGTCATCAATTTCCTATGTTCAAATCAAATCAATTCTAGTGTTATTCGATAGCCCGTGGTTAGCAGTTCAAGGACTAGCACTCTTTGGATTGGAAATTGTTTCAAGGAGTTTATATCATCATTTCAAGGTGTACTTAAAGGCTTTGGTTGTAAGATATGTTCCTAACATGTTTATGAATATTAATCAATATATATAGTATATTTATTATATATTATATTGTTAGTTAGGTGATGATCCTGATATATGAATATATCGTCATAATTTTGATTGGTTTTATGTATATATGTTTTATGTATATGTTTCTATGTGCAGCACGGCTTAATGCCTAAACAATTTTTTTTCATTTAAATAATTTAATGTATAATATTTATGTGTGTGTATATAGTTTTATACAATAAACTAATTGTTTGTACCAAAATTGGGCACAACACTCTTCGGAAGGGTTTGAAGAGATAAAATGAAGAAATAAATGTAAAAAGAGGATTATCTAACAAACACTACACACAATAATCAGAAAAAAACAGTAATGAATGCAGAGATTTAGAGTGGTTCGACGTGTTGCTTATGTCCACTATGAAATAATTGATCTTTATTAACTTTTTCTTGCTGGTTACAGCGGATTACAACAGTAAATCTCGAGTATAGCATTGAAATTCGAATACAAAGGTAAATTCAGCAGAGTCTGAACGTCAAAGAGCAAAAAGATCCCTTTTCTATAGGCTCTCGGATGCTGTTTATAGGCGTAGGCTACAAATATCTCGCCTAGATCTCGGGAGACATCTTCTGGCACGTGGGTGGGCCCACACGATCGATCCCACATGATTTGCACTTGGTCCGTGATCGATACGAACGAATTTCGTATCAATTAAGATTTGGTCCAATCGAGTCGAAATTCGGCATGAACATTCTTTAGGTTGTACCTAAGCTCCTGTGAAAATTTGGTGGCATTTGGACTTGTAGATTGTGAGTTATGATCGATGCAAACTTGTGTATTCCGTTGAATTCGTATCGATACCCTTCGTATCGATCAGTTCATATCGCTCTGTGGGCATGTGCTTGCAAGTTGACGCGGTGCTAACTCCTTGGATAGATCCACTTTTCGTGTTGAGTTGACTGCTTCCCCCTTCGTATCCATTGACCGCTATGTCCTTCGAATCGATGCCGGCGTGTATCCTTCCTATCGATCGACTGAGGCTTTCTTCGTATCGATACTCGCAGGTCATTTCGTATCGATGGTGTGTTGCTCTTTCGCAACAATTGTTTCATACCGATTGCTTTTAGTGGTTTGTTTCGTATCGATCAATGGCCGATCGATTCGAACTGAGTTGTTGGAGGGACTGGTACGAATCACGTATGAACGAGATCGACGTGAAGTGTTGTTTGTTGATGGATACGAAATGAAGCAAATATGATTGATATGAAATGACAACTCTCCATGGATACGAAGTAGCCTGGCTTTGATGGACATGAAGTTAGGCGTACGCGATGGATACGAACAGATGGATACGAACGAATTGATTCCCTTGGTTTACATCGATCATATCTTGAGCATACAAACTCAGATTGACTTGAAATTTGGAACATTGTCTTTTGTTGCTTTGCTTGTCTTGTCATATCAATTGTAGCTTGATCCAGACTCGGACAAAATTTATTGACATCCATAGTGACCTGCGTATAACCAATCTTCGGGACGGACTGTCCTCGGTTTCCAGTTAAGTTCTTGGCGTCACGGCCTTGCCAAAAGGCGGGATAACACTTGCCCCCCAAAGTACATCTTGTGAAAACATGATGTGCTTTGAAAAGTTTCTCTCTTCATCCTGAATAGCTTGACTTGTCTGAATGGTTGTCGTCTTTTCGTCGAATGCGGTGACCTTTGATTGATCCATAGAAACGTGCGATCTGTTGTTTGTTGTTGTAATCGTCACCAGACGAGTACTAAATTCCTATGAATTTTAAAAATTGGATGTCAGTTCATTATACAGGAATATATGTTAGCCTGACTCCCATTAACGTTCGCACGTTCACGAGTCATTGTCATTTTTTTTTTAATCGAGTTTCATATCGATCCTCTCCTGAATCGATGTGAAATTCAAGTTGTAATGACGCTTGATGGTCATTTTGAAATGTCCCCTTGTATCGATCCTCTCCTGGATCGGTTCGGGGTGAACGAAAGTAAATTTCGTATTGATGGACTTAGGAGGGATACGAATAGAGCAGTTGGTCCTCTGGGTACTATTCGTATCGATGTATATGAGTCTTCATGGACTGTGTGTTAATGGATACGAATAGAGCAATTCGTATCGATGCGTTTCATGTGGATTTAAATTTCTGTAGGCTCAAAAGCAGTGGATACGAAGTATGCATTTCGTATCGGTAAGATCCAATGATTCAGATAAGTAATTATTGCAGGTTTCGTATCGATAGGACCTGAGTCGATGGATACGAATAACTCCTTCGTATCGCTTTGAGGAGAAACCTGTCGAAACCGGTTGCAATAACTGGGAGACGAATCGTTTTTCTTCTTTCCTTGGGTCTATATAAATACCGTTTCGTACTTAGAAATTTTTTTACTTGCCTATTATTCCTATAGCCTTCGTATCGACTGAAAAACTCGAAGATAGAATCTTGCCTTCGGCTCGAACTAGGCCCTTAGTCACTGTCTTCGAATCGCTCAAGTGTTCGAGAAAAGAAAACCCTCGTCTCTGAACCTATCAACCCATTAATTCCCTGAATCACTTGTTCTAATTAGGTAATTAACCTATATCAATCGACTTTGAACGATGATAATTGAATTCTTATGCCATTTGATATGCCTTTATGACTGATTTTGGTGATGCGGTGGTCGTGGGTGGCCGGAGCGAGGTCAAAGAAAACTTCCATGGTGTTTGAGCAGTTTGGGGAAGAATAAAGGCAGAGGGATACAAAGGATCTCCGTGGATATGGATGAGTTCTACTATCGTATCGATGATGGAGGAGTGATGGATCATTCGAATCGATCTGGATCATAGGACTTCGAGATGATGAAATGGAAGTCTTTGTATCGACTGATGATGGAGTTCCGTACCGGCTCGAGGTGATCGATATGAATGCTTCGGACTTGATGATCGATACAAAGGGATTGTATTTGATCGATACAAAATCCGACGTTCCAGATCGATACGAACTACGTGACAGGATATCGATACGACGACAACTCACTTGATCGATGCGAACTTGTATCCCGATGGATACGAAACTGATCGTTACGAACTAGGGTTTTTGCGACCGATATAAGTTGAACCTTAATGAACCTAAAACCTCTTGCACATTTGAACATTGGACTCCGACGAGCTTCATCCTGGACTTGACCGTTTCTCTGCATACTTGATTGCCTTTGGAAGCTCGTCGATGGAACCCTAACTTAACAAAACTTTAATAAACTTTAGCTTGGATCGGTCTCTAAAGCCTGGATGACACGGTTGTGACGGTCAGCGATGACGGTCACTCTCGTTGAATTCTGAAGTCTCGTCGTTTGAATATTTACTCAACCTCTGTAGAATTTCTCAAGTATTATGTAGCACTGCACTACACAGCACATTCACACACTTCACACTGGGGAACACACGGGCTTATTATCATCTAATGATGGTTTTTAATAAGTTGATTAGCTATGGAATCCACAAGTTCTCAACAGCAGGAGCTTCAGAGTTCATCCCCTTTTGTCTTAGAGATACCGGCCATCGCGGCCGAAGTTATAGATCCAGCTACGGACGAGCTGCCTAGTGCCAGGTTTATCATGAATCCACAAGACTATGTGTCGTCTAATGTCTCCCAAGATATGCTGGGACGAATATGTCTAAGGCATGGTTTATCGTTGGACGACGTCCTATTACTGGGACCGGATGATAGACCGCGTGCTCCCCTAGAAGGGTTTACCGCCTTTAATCACCATGCATGTACAGCAAGAACACTTCCTCTATTTAATCAGTATATTAGAGAAGTGTTGTCCTTTTTTGGAATCACCCCGTCATTGTTACACCCGAATGGATATGCTCTGCTCAACAGTCTGTTCATTGTATTTATGGAGCATCTTTTCCGACCTCCGATCCCGATCGATATTTGATACTTTTCAATGTTAAGAGTCAGGGAGATAGTCCCTCGTTTACATTCCTAGAGGCAGTCAGGAATTGTCAAGTTGTGACCGGCTCTTGGACCAGACTAAGTTACTTTAAAATGGAGTGGTTCTATGTCCGATGCCCTCCGGGATTTGCTAGCCAATGGTTACTCAGACGTAAGTGCTGCAATCTTTTCCAGTAGTTATCGAGATAATCATAGCTGATATTGAAACTAATGTCTTCTTTCCTTTACAGCTATAATTCCACAACTTGAGGGCGTGCATTTTAAAGAAATTTTGCGGGTCCTTCAAGAAGTTCCAAGCGAGATGAGAGAAATCGAGTCGGTGCTCGTCGATAGGAACTTAAGAATTCTTGGGTTAATCGAACGAAACCAAAGTATCAGACTGGAGGGAACGCTTAGTGCAGTCTCGACGAAGCGGGTAAAGTGCAAAGCGCCAGGAGTCGTAATTCCTGAGGAAGGTGATGAAGAAAACACGCCTACAAACGACGAACCCATGGTCGGGCCTTCTGACAGTCTTCAGGGTTCAGAGGGAAAGAGAAAAGGCAAGGCAGTTGCACACAAACGTCATAAATCTTCGAGATGGAAATCTGTTATTGTATCCCTACAAGCCTCCGGCGTTAGAATTTCGGAGGCTCCTCCCTCGCCAGTAGAGAATCCTTTTGAAGGACTTCCTGATATTCCGATCCCGGACTATGTATCACTCCAGCACGACACCAGATTGGAAGGGCTTCAGAGTGCTCTAGATTTAAGCGAGTCTCTACCCATCAGTGCGGCCAACATTACCAGTTGGTCGAGGGGTTGCACACACATACACACTTCATGGCATTACATGATTTCCAAGCATAAGTGTTCAATTCAAGAAATAGCTAACTCTATTGCTCTTTCTTCCTTACAGATTCAATGACTAGACGAGATTCCATGCTCGGCAGCCTTCGCTCAGCACGTCAGGCATCGAGCTCGTATTGTGAGCCCCGTCGGAGGGAGGATGATAGAAACCGCGATCGCGGTTATTCTAGTTAGGAGCGCTACGAGAAGGATAGAGACAGAGATTACAGAGAACGGAGATATCGATCCCGATCGCATTCTCCACTCCCTCGACTCCCTACACAACCTTCAGGCCAGGGAAAACAACCGGTAGAGCCCTCACGTCACAAACCATCTTCGCAAACTTCTCGGCCTGAGCCGCAACGCCATGGAACTGAGGTTGAGCCTCCAGTAGTCGCTAAACAAGCTATCACTGAGCCTATTGGGGAATGGGCTATTAGAATTGCTCAGCTAAAGAAAGATTTTCCAAATATATGCTTTGACGGCTACATCTTCCCTCCTCACTTAAAGAGAATTCCTTCGGATGCAGAGAACACAATGCATGATTACATTCATGACATCTATACCTAGTACAAAGAGTGGGTGAAAGCTGCAGAAAAAGCATCAAAGGTGGTCTTTGAGTGGGCAAAAACGGTCGAGAAACTAGAAACTGAACTCGCTCAAAAAGACCGGATCATTCAAGTGGTCAACGATGAAGCCGAGTCCTCTCGGAAATCAGAGATAGAGGCCACCAAAAAGGTCGACGAGGCAAACTTGGCTATGGAGAGGATGAGGCAGACACACTTTGCTTTGGTGGAGCAGATGGGCTACCGGAACACCACTGTCACAACTGAACGAGATGCTGCTTTGAAAGAACTCGCTGAGCTTAAAGCTAAATTTTCCGAAATCATCAAGGAGAAGGAGAAGGATGATGCGAATAGAGCAGCTCAGGAATCATGTGAACAGGCCGTAATGCTTCGAGGCGAACGGGATGTGGCAACGGCTAAGGTTCGGGAGGTGGAGACTAAGGTCGAGGAGGAAGTCCAAATGGCGGAGTCTAGGCTAGAAGCTGATATTGAAAATCTCCTCATTGTTTATAATGCTAACGTCTTGAAGCATAGAAATCTAGCCTGTCTCGATAATTATCCGACACATCTATACAACGCCTGGGGTCGATTAGTGGAAGATGAAAAGGCTGCCCACCAAGCTGAATCAACTAATGAGTTCGAGCTTGAGAACCGGGTGTTGAGCGAAGACAAGTGGAAAGTTCTCCACGATTCCATGATTTCACATGAGAAGGAGAAGCTTGACGCTCAGCGTTTGGAAGTTGGAGAAGGTTCTGGCGTCGAGCATCATGATACAAGTTCTAAAACTCTTGTGTCGACTCAGCCCGAATCCACACCTGTGGTTGATCCTCAGCCCGTGCCTGCTTATAATTCGGATCAACCGCAGATGTCTCCAGCTCGCGAGCAAGTCTTTGAGGCAGGTCCGCCACCTACGAGCCAAACTGAGGAAGGTACTCTAGACATTCTCTATGCTTATCTGAAATTGGAAGCGTCACTTGAAGTAATTATTAACAGTTCTTTTTTTGTTTTTATCCAGTGATTGATTCTACACCAGTCGTGCCTCCTGCTACTCAAGAACCACATCATATGCAGAAGGCCATTATAACTGAAGCGACCACCACAACAACCACGGCACCGACTGATGGAGCGTAGGCGAGCACACTTATTTTTGATGAGCAGATGATGGAGGACCTCCTCGGTCATCACAGTGACCCTTTGGAAAACTTGCCGTTTGTCATGGGTGGAAGCGTTCCAATGACAAGTTCCTCGGCCCCAACTATGGGAGTCTCCAGCGGTGCAAAAACACTTAACGAGGAGGAAATCCTAGCTGAAATCAATGCTGAGATGGAGGCAGCCGCGCGGGGCAGGGGTTTTGGCGATGGAATGGCCGGACCTGGTCCAGCCCCTTTGCGGATGATATCTTCGGGAGGAACGGTCATTGAGACAAGTGCACCTGCCCCACCTCCTTCTGTTGATCCTGTCCCTCTGACTCCGCCTACAGGAAGCATTCCAATACATTTGAGTTCGAAGGAGGATGTTGATACAATGCCCCCGACTGGAGATCGGCCGCCGAAAGGCAAGGGCTCAAAGAGAAAACCAAGCGACGACTCCAACGGGTCCACACCGAAGAGGAAACCGAAGAAGAAAAAAGAATAGACACATCTCTTCGGTTCATTTTTGAGTAGATAGGAATTTCTTTATCTTTTGTTGGCCGTGTATAAATACAGGTTCGGCCTCTGCTAGTAGAATTTTTTTGGATAAACTTGTATTTAGTTTTCTTCTACAAACAGTTGAAATGAAATTCCATTTTGTCTTTAACTCAATTTTCGTTTATTTGCTTAAGTGTTCCAGCATTTGATCTCCAGTCCAGTGTACTTGTTGAGTTTCGACCTTTGGATTGGACCCAAGTTTAGTCGTTAAGTCCTGAAATCACGACTATGAGTGATGACTGAATGTCAAACTGGACTCTGATGCTGCACTGTCTCAATCAGTGATCGATGCTTAAGTTCTGCCCCCAGTTTCAGGGACGAATTGTAAGACCAAGTAGTAATCGCACTCCGCTTTCAACTCATTGAGCGTAAGGTCGTCGAACTGATGCTGGAATAAAGAAATTCGAGTGATCGAATCGCACTCGCTTATTTATCGTCGATTGCATCCACACTCCGGGGATTTGCATTCGTACGTCGGTGGTCGAGCATGCCTATTTGAGTTTTAAGGATACGTCCACGCTTCGGGGACTTAAGTCATTTTCATGGGTGGTCAGTCACACCCGCTTAATGTTTGTAACGATGTCCACACTCTGGGGACTTTAGATGGATTCATGGGTGGTCTGTCACACCCGATTTGCATTTACACTCTAACCACTCTCCAGGGACATAGAGTTGTTTTACGGACGGTCAATCCCAATCTGGTTTGTGTTCAAATTCTAATCCACCCTCCAGGGATTTTGAGTCAACGTTTATACTCCAATTCGCACTCTAGAAATTTGGTGTTGGTGTTTATGTTGACACTCCGGCTCACACTCTGGGAATCCGGAGTTAGTTAATGTTTATACTCTAGTTCGCGCTCTGGGAAATTGGAGTTAGCCCAAAGATGGTCAGTCACATCTATTTAGGCTTTAGGATTTCATTCGTACTCCGGGAACGACGGATCTATCAGGATTATGGATGGTCGGTTCACATCCATCCTGAGTTAACAAGCGAGGTCGTTAGATGGATGGATCCATCTCCTCAAACTTGGTCAAGATACGAGCGAAGTCGTTAGGTGGACGGATCCACCCTCTTCGAGATCGTATTTGTAAGTTTATACTCCAGTTCACACTCTGGGAATCTGGAGTTGGCTATAGGATTTTCGTGTATCAATCCTTTTTTGACTTCAGTGTGATGACTTGCCCCCGAGCTCGGGTATCATCTAGTGAGTGACCGGTCGTATCACAGTCACTCCCTATTTGAATAAATCCCACCGTCGGGTGGAATTTAGCTCTCCGTGCATAGTGATAGTTGTATGACGGATTCAATAAACCACAGCTCTAGCTCGAAGAGATTGCATTTTATTGCTGAAATAAGAAAATACGGCAAAATTAGTTGCCTTATTACAAATTCAAACTTCGAAATGCAGAAACAAATTGCAAATGAGAAATAAACAGAATAAATAAACTTAGCCAGTCATGTGTAGTAGCGACGAAGGCTTTCGTTGTTCCTGGCTCTCGGAAGAGTGAGACCGTCAATGGTCGATAACTTGAATGTGCCATCTCCAAGATTTCGTTCAATAACATACGGCCCTTCCTAATTTGGCTTCATATGCGAAGGGACCGGGTAAATTCTCTTAAGGACGAGATCGTCGAGTTCAAAGGTTCGGGGTCAGACCTTGGCATTGTATAATCGGGCGACTCGGCTTCGGTATGCGGCTGGCCTCAAATCAGCCTCTTCACGCATCTCATCTAATAAATCCAGAGATTCGGCAAGTAGTATAGCATTTGTCTTCGGATCATAGTATGTCACACGATGAGAAGGCACTTCTAATTCGACTGGAATAACAGCTTCTGAACCATAAGAAAGAGAAAACGGAGTGTGGCCGGTCGCGGACTTGTGGGTTGTTCGGTAAGCATAAGGCCGTAGGAAGTTCATCGACCCATTTGCCCCTGGCCTTTTCCATTCGTTTCTTCAGAATAAACTTTATAACTTTATTAACAGCTTCGACTTGTCCATTCACTTGAGGTTGTGCAACTGCGGAGAATTTCTTCTGAATGTGGAATCGTTGACAGAAATCTTTAAATTCAACGCTGTCGAATTGGGTCCCGTTATCAGTGATGATAGTATGTGGGAGACCAAATCAGCATATGACATTGCGCACTACAAAGTTGATCACTTTCTTTGTTGTAATTGTAGCAAGGGGTTCAGCTTCCGCCCACTTGGTAAAGTAATCAACGGCTACGATGGCGTACTTCGCACCACCTTTGGCTAGAGGTAGAGAGCCAATAATGTCAATGCCCCATACTGCAAATGGCCATGGCCTGACCATTTGAGTTATCTCGGTAGGTGGGGCCCTCGAAATCCGAGCGTGCTTCTGGTATTTGTCACACTTTCTAGCGTAGTCTGACGCATCGCGGTTTACGGTTGGCCAATAGTATCCATATTTGAGCACTTTCTTGGCAAGGGCTTGCCCCCCGGTGTGATCGCCACTTTCCCCTTCGTGCACATTATGTAATATGTGTTTGATTTCATCATGAGTGATACACCAGAGTAAAGGAACTGAGTATCCTCTTCTATACATGACTCCGTTCTAAATACTGAACCGTGAAGCTTTTCGAAGAATTTGTCTCTTCTTACTCCTGCGTTCTGGCAAGGTTCCATGCTCGAGATAATTTCTGAATGGATTCATCCATGACTCTTTATCGCAAACAACCTCAAATATCCAATCTGTCCCCATTCGTTCGATGCTTGGGGAAGCTAATGTCTCCACGGGAATGAGTCCCATTTGCTGTGCTTCACCTGTACTGGCTAACTTTGCTAACGAATCAGATTTCTAATTGTGCTCTCGTGGTATGTAATTAATGGCATAATAATCAAACTGATTCAATATCTCCTGAACCTGACCAAGGTAAGCAGTCAGTCTTCGATCTTTGTCTTGATACTCCCCTTTGACTTGACACACGACCAATTGAGAATCACAATAAATTTCCACAGCAATAATTCTTAAATCTATGGCAAGTTTCAATCCAGCCAGTAGGGCTTCATACTCGGCTTCGTTATTAGTTGCATGGAAGTTGAACTTTAGAGCATAGCATATAGATCGACCTTCAGGAGTTTCAAGGACGACCCCTGCACCTGAGCAGTGGTCATTTGATGCACCATCATCTATGAAGTTTCCAGATATACTTGGGAGATTCACTGGTTTCGGGCAAGTCCTCTGGGATGGTAAATTCAGCTATAAAATCTGCTAGGACTTGTCCCTGAATGGCTCGCCTTGGAGTGTAAGTAATGTCAAACCGACTCCACTCGATATTCCATTTGAGTAGCCTACCAAACGTCTCAGGCCGCATAAGGACCTGTCGTAACGGCTGGTCGGTGTAAACGGTGATCGGACGAGCCTGGAAATACGGACGGAGCTTCCTCGAGGCAATAACAAGACAATAAGCCAACTTCTCGAGCTTCGGATAATTTCTCTCAGCTCCGATTAGCCGTTAGCTAATATAATAGACCGACTTTTGTATTCGATCTTCCTCCCGAATTAGGGCAGCACTGATTGCGTTTTCTGATACCGCCAAATAAATGTACAATTTCTCGTGATCGATAGGCTTTGACAAAATTGGCGGTGTGGAGAGATGTTGAATTAGTGCTTGGAATGTGCCCTCACATTCCGTAGTCCATTCAAAGTTTCATTTTCCTTTTCGGATCAGATCGAAGAAGGAAATGCATTTGTCAGTAGACTTTGAAATGTACATGCTCAGTGCTGCTACTTTCCTGTTGAGGCTCTGGACTTGTTTTATAGTTCTCGGAGTTTCAAGATTTCTGATCGCCCAAGTCTTTTCGGGATTGGCTTCGATTCCGCGAGCGTTGATGATAAACCCAAGAAATTTTCCAGATGCGACCCCAAAATGACATTTCAACGGGTTGAGCTTCATTCTGTATTCTCGGAGGATATTAAACATTGAATCCAGGTCTCTGATGTGATCAGTGGAAAATCGTGACTTGACTAGCATGTCGTCCACATACACCTCCATGGTTTTTCCAATCTGGTTAGCGGACATTCGATTAACTAACCGTTGATAAGTTGCCCCAGCATTCTTGAGTCCAAAAGGCTTAACTTTATAGCAATAGAGCCCCATATTGGTTACGAAGCTGGTGTGCTCCTAGTCAGGCAAATGCATGGGTATTTGATTATAACCAGAGTATGCATCCATGGAAGGATAAGAGTTCATGTCCGACCGTTGAATCTACGAGTTGATCAATTCGAGGAAGTGGAAAACTGTCTTTAGGGCAGGCTTTATTCAGATCAGAGTAATTGATGCATGTTCTCCATTTCCCATTTGGCTTTCGGACAAGTACAGGACTTGACACCCATTCCGGATATAATGCATCTCGAATAAATCCATTCAATTTAAGCTTTTCTACTTCTTCCTTAAGGGCGGCAGATCTCTCTGGATCCATACCACGCCTTTTTGGTTTAACCGGGACGTGCCGCGGGTTATTGTTCAATGCATGGCTCGCGATGTCCGGCGAGATCCCACACATGTCAGAATTCGTCCAGGCAAATACGTCAAGGTTTGCCCGGGGGATTTCAACCAATTCCTCTTGCATTTGTTGGCTTAACTGAGATCCAATCTTTATCATTCTAGAATCATCGCTATCATCGATCGGAACATCGATCGTCGGTTCGGCCGGAGAAGCTTGACTGTCTTTACTTTCGTCTTCACTTTCGGTGTCTCTCGGGTCAAGATCTCTTTGGAATTGGTTGGGGTGCCCAGGCCTAGGCCCAGGCGTCAATTGTCAATTATCAACAAATCGGACGCAGAGAGATTCCTCTACGCCCTTCCCTTTCTCTTTTCGCTGCGCAGCTCAGCAACATAACAGGCTCATCCAGCAGCCTTATCTCCTTGAACGACTCCAACTCCATGATCAGTGGGGAACTTTAGAGTCAAACACCACGGGGCAATGGCAGCCCTGAACTCAGCTAGGGCCGGTCGGCCTAAGAAAGCATTATATGGTGAGTCTATATCCAAAACAACAAACTGCAGTATCTAGACTCTCTGGCGTTCTCCAATACCTAACTCCACTGGCAATTCCACCACTCCAGTAGGTATAGTTACACTCTCGTTGAAACCATTAACGGTACTGACAAGGTTTTAAATCTTTAGTCTCCATTTTCATCTGGTCATAGGCTCGCTTGAATAATATATTCACAGAACTTCCACTGTCTACCAAGATCCTCTTCATCCAAGCAGGACCTACTTGAGCTGATATGAAAAGTGGATCGATGGTTGGGGCTTCGATCCTATCAGCATCTCTGTCTCGAAAGACGATGTCGTCAGTCATCATCTTTTGTTACTTGGCTGGAGCCCTATCTTCCAAACTACTACAACACTCGAAGCTCGCATGCCTGATAGAACTAGAATACGACTCCATTTCCTTCCAGCTTCGGTCTGCTGGATGAGGACCACCACTAATGGTATTTAACACCAACCTCCCGCCGGTACGAGCGGGTTCCTTCTGTCTTGCCTGATTCGGTGTATGGTTCTGATTCGATGGGCCCGCACCTACAGACTGCGGCACCCGCACAAACTGTTCTAACTTCCTTTCATGTATCAACTTTTCAATGAGATCTTGCAAATGACGGTACTCATTTGTGTTATGGCCGTAGCTTTCATGGAGTCTACAAAATTTTCCTGTCTGGATTTGTTTCTCCGATGACTGTTTCGGAGCAGGCTTTTTATACTGAATAGTATTGTAGGTCTGTAGATACACATTCTCCAGCGACATATTCAAAGGAGTGTAGTTATCAAACATAGGAGCCCTACGTCGTGGACCACGACTCTGATCCTGTTTCCTGTTTTGGTTACCATTGCTTTTCTATTGATTTTGTTTATTCTGGATGTTCAATTGCACTTTCCCAGAGCTCTCCCCGGATTGTTTAATAACAATATTACTCTAAATTCCTTCCATAATAGGCCCCGCATCATCCTTCCTCCTAAACTGTTTCGCATCCTCCCTTCTCAAGAATTGGGCTGCCTTGGAATAGAAACGGCCCAATGATGCAGGGGGTTTTCCGGCCAACCAGTTGCCGAACTCAGAATTGGGATCAATCCCCTTAGTCAGTGCCATAAGAATAGAGTTATCATTTGGGTTGCTGATCTCAGTGCATGCAGCATGAAATCTCTCTAAATAACGCCTGAGTGTCTCTCCAGGAGCTTGAGTGACACTAGATAAAGTATTAACATCCTTTGGTCTTGCAACATGCATACGAAATTGCTCAACAAACTTTATTGCCAATTCATCAAAACAGGAGATAGATCAAGGTGGCAGTCGGGTAAACCACATAGTTGCTATGTCCCCCAGAGATATTGGGAAGCTTCGGCACTAAACTGCGTCATCAGCTCGTGCGGCATTCATCAACCATTCATATTTCAAGATATGTTGATTAGGATCTGAGCTCCCTTCATATATGGGTAAAGTCGACATCCTGAATCGCCGAGGTGGTTCAGCATAAAGTATCTCATCAGTAAAAGGAGTATGACTTCGGGAGATCCCCCAGTCGTCATTGCTAAGACCCTGACTTTCACGGATCATTTGACGGATCATTGTCGGCAAGTTGGGCATTTGGACATTTTGAGCATGTTGTGCCAAGGTGTGGTCAAGTTCCACAATGCGAGGAGGGGCCGGTCGCTATCGACGGTCCATGTCTCACCTCCCTGGTTCTACGTCCTCGGGGACGTAAGGCTTAGGAGTATGGTTGCGTTGATGGTGGGTCGGATCCGTTCGGTTCCGAGCATCAACTCCCAAATTAGTAGCTGTTGTAGTACGGTTATCAGTAATATGGTGTGGGGGTAGCGCCTCCTCGGGAGGAGGGTCCAGTCTGATGGCTGGTTGACGGGCCAACTCTTGGTTGCCCTAGACTCAATGTATGCAGATGCCCAGTGGCCTGTGTGTAACTTCCGCCTAGTCGCGGGCGTGTGGATCTATGATGGTAATCAGAAGAGGCTGAACTATTGGTGGATGAATAGGAAGCCCGATCCCTTCTGGATCTCCTTCGTCATTGACGGTTCAATTGGTTGGTCAGTTCTGCATTAGCACGGAGCTGTTGAGTGAGCTATTGGCGGCTCTGAGTCAATTCTTGCATTAGCATATGGAATTCTTCCCTGGTGATAAGGCCTTGCGGATCTAATGGTCCAGCAGCATTCTGATCAGTTGGAAGTGGTTGTACAGGATTCTGTCTGTCCCGTCCTTCTGGTTCTGCAGCAGTTGAGGTAGTCCTTGTGTTAACCATGATGAATAGTGAAGCTCTTTCCTAGATTTGATGCAAATCTGAATTGGATGGAAGAACTTTAAACTTTGAGATCTGGATCTTCTTCTTAGATTTGTGCAATCCGATATCGATAATAGATCCAACGAGTGGGAGAAAAAACCGTGTTTTCTCAGTGAAAGCACCAAAGTGTTTGTACCAAAATCGGGAAAAACACTAATTTTATACCAATATCATACATAAATATTTTAATACATTCTATAAATAATATTAGTGTTTTAATACATTCTATAAAACTATTTAATATATTCTATAAATAATTAAAATATTGTCATATAGATATAAATGTATACAATAATGGGATTTTTATAATTACTTTTACTAAATAAATATAAATATATTTATATGCCAAATTATTTAAGTAAAATTTAGTTTATATATATATATACATATATATAATATTTATAACTAGAATGTTACAAACTAGTGCAAATCCTCAAAACTGTCAAGAACCAATTAAAAGAATGGAACCAGAAAAGAATTAAAAATGATGATCGGATTGGTTATCTCCAAACAAGAAGTGAAGAACTACTAAATTTAATTGATAATGGAGAATCTACTGATGAAACATGGAAGCTCTATTACCAAAATCAAAGCAATCTGAAAGAAGCCCTTAGAATTAAAGCCATCGAACTTAAACAAAAAGCTAAAGAAAAATGGCTAATAGAGTGGGATGAATGTACAAAATTCTTCTACACAAAAATGGCAGTCAGGCACAACCTCAATAATAACCAACATTTAATTGATCAAGAAGGTAATATAAGTGTTAACAGCTCTATATTCGAAGAACAAGCTATAAAATACTATAATGATATGTTCAATGGAGAAGTTAATCACATATTACCAGAAGTCCGATGCAGAAGGATGGTAAACTCCAGAGGGAAAAGAATGTTGTCCAAAAATATTACTATGAAAGAGGTCTGGGAAGCTTTGAGATCCATACATATAGACTCCAGCCCAGGGCCAGATGGGCTGGGTTCCAAATTCTTCATTCTCCATTGGGAAGCCCTGAAAGATAAAATTTTATCAGCAATGCAGGATATATTACAAAGTGGCAAATTTATCAAAGAAATTAATCACACATTTATATGTCTGATTCCTAAGAAGGATAATCCATCAAAGATAGAAGATTACCGACCTATAGCTTGCTGCAATGTGATATACAAAATTCTAAGTAAGATTTCTATGCAACAGAATGAAACTTATTTTACCTGACCTTATTTCAAAAAGTCAAAGTGCGTTCATCAAGGGCAGAAGCATCTCCGAAAATTCATTGATGGCACATGAATTGATTAGAAACTTCAACAAACCAGGTGCAGATAAATTCTGTCTTAAAGTAGATCTTCATAAAGCATACGATAGAATAAATAGGAATTTTATCATTCATATGCTAAAATCTATGGATTTTCCCTCAAGATTTGTGAATATAATAAAAGAATGCATAACCACTCCTACCTTCTCAGTTCTGATTAATGGGATACCAAAAGGTTTTTTAGGATCCAACAGAGGGATCAGGCAGGGTGATCTCTTTCTCCTTACTTGTTTGCTATTGCCATAGAATATTTCTCATTACAAATGGAGTTGGCAACACACAACAAACTAATCCAGCCTATATACTACATTCAGCCTATAGTGACCCACTTATTATATGCAGATGATTTGCTCATATATATAAAATCCAGCAACGCATCAGCTAGAGCTGTAAAAGAAACCTTTAGCAAGCTAGAGAGATACTCGGGACTTAAACTGAATGAACAGAAAACCAAATGCTATTTCAATAAATCATGCAACAAGAGAAATGAAATTCTGGATATCTTAAAAGTGAAAGAAGGAGAACTCCCTTTTAAATACTTAGGCGTTCCTTTATCATCCAACAAAATAACTGACAGAGAATGCGCAGTATTGATCTCCTCAATAAGAGATAAACTACAGGGATGGAGTTCCAGACTGTTATCGTTAGCAGGCAGAATTGAGCTGGTACATACGGTTATTCACTCTAAAATCAATTTCTGGCTACAAACCTTTCAAATACCAGATGCATCAATACAGAAAATTGAAAAAGTCTAGGCAGATTTTATTTGGAAGGGAGGCATGCATAAAATTAATTTTGAAAATTTATGTAGACCTAAAGAGGAAGGTGGTGTGGGCCTCAGATGAATAAAAGACATGAGGATGGTCTATACCTTGAAACAAACTTGGAGAATAATCAAAGGAAAAGGTCTATGGGGGAATTGGATGAGGAGTAGATACATCAAAGGTAATTTCTGGTGCATGCAAATAGATAACAACGCCTCTGCAAACTGGAAAGCTATCGTGCGAATAAGGAAAACATTAGCTTCATGTAGTAAGAAAGAAATAGCCACGGGTAACGAGACCAATCTGTGGAAAGACCCATGGATCACAGGTGAATCTTTGATTAACATTTGGGGTATAAATACATTTTCAGATTATGGCTGTCCAGACAAAAAGGTATATGATATTATTAATAATAATGAATGGAACTGCATGACTTTGCCAGTAAATCAAGACATCAAAGGAAAAATACAATATATGCCAATTTTTAATGGCAGAGAGAATGATATCTGGGTCTGGAAGCCTACAGGTAATGAATTCACAACTAAATCAGCCTGGGAAGAGATAAGACATCGTGACAATAAAGTTGAATGGAGCAAAATAATTTGGAATCATGCTAATAGTCCTAAAATGGTGTTTACAGCTTATAAAGCAATTCTGAAAAGGTTGCCTACAAAAGATAGACTTGTGAAATGGGGAATTCTAACAGAAAATAAATGTGAACTGTGTAAACAGGAAGAAGAAACGCATATCCATCTTTTCTTTGGTTGCAAATTTTCGACTGAAGTGTGGACACAATGCAAAACTCAAATAAACTTGTCACACCAAACTAGTACTTTGGAGGAAGAAGTAAATCACCTGGTGCGGAGAGGAGATGGCGTAAACGGAAAAACCAAATTGGCCAGCATTGCCATCACTGCTACTGTTTGGAGTTTGTGGAAGGAAAGAAATCGCCGATTATATCAGGAAAAACATCGGAATAGCGCAGAGATTAGTAAAATTATAAGATCTGAGATTCAACCAGTGAGTAAAAGAATTAAAAACTACGCATTTACCTCACAGGGATTAGATGCAGTTCGTACTGAAGAAGCGGATCTGAGGCGTCCATTGGAAGATATCCCAGGTACAAGTTATTGGCGTCCGCCATGATACTGAAGATGAAGAAGAAGGAGTTACGGTATTGTTATTTTTGGTAATCTTGAGTTACATTAACTTTGTCGGATTCATCATTATGTAACCCTTACGAAATTTCGTATTGGGCCTTGTACTGAAACTTGAGCTGAAATGCCTTTAATAAAATCTTACCCATTTTCAAAAAAAAAAATATTTATAACATCTTATATTTATATAAAAGTATATATATAAACATACATTTAGACAATACATTTGTATATCGGATGAGCTAACATGTCCGTTGCGGTGTAAATCCCAGCACCTATACACTGGCATGTTATGCCTTGTATGGACTTATATGTTACGTATGCGCATACACACACACATATGTTTGTGAGACATGTATATATTTAATATAGCATGATTAAATTATACAACATCATATTATAAACTGAAATAAAATAAAATAAAAGATTATATTTAAATAAAACTTAGAAATGTTCTAAATAAGCATAATTCATAGGCCCAATAAAGATCTAAAATGGTATAAAAAAACTTTAAAATTCACTTATTTCTACCGCTGTGGGCTGGCCCAGTTCCAACAGGCTAGTCATACAGTTTGCCTATATTGGAGAAATCTTTCCAAAAGCCTATTTAAGTAATTATCCTTATTTAAAACTTGTTTAAATGTATACCAATATCATATATCGATATTCACATATATAACTCTTATATGTACATTCAAATAATTACCAATAACACCCAAAATATGAAATAAATTAATATTTAATATTTCTTTAATTTTAATTAATCTAATTAGTTTATAACACTTTATAGACAAACTAAATCTTGTGGTTTTTGGGAGAATTCACAAATGCAGTTGTGTGACTCAGTATTGTGAATTCTATTAGCGATTAATATTGTATAATTCAAATATTAATATTCACACGCCATCTTAGCTAATGGTGATAGTTTGGCCAAATCATTACTTACATATCTTTTTGGTAGATCCAATTTCAAATTTTCTTTAATGGTACCTTTTAGTAACAATAAATTACACGTTCTCTTCATCAAAACTATATCACTTTATGATTTATGGAATTTGGTATTGATGAAAATTCCAGTATTATGCACATTCAATTTGGATAGTCAAAAAACAAAGTTCTTGGTTCAATGATAACATTTATTGTTAACCGTACTACAATGGCTAAAGATTTTGACTTAGAGTTGATTATAGTTGACCGTTATACTTACTTCATACTGTCGAGGACGAATTCTCTATTGAATATTGCTTCACTTCCAATGCTTCAACTCGGACACAACTATAGTCACTCAATGGATTGCTATGCCATGATTTATCCATAATCAATGTAGAGTATTCACACTAAAGTTCCATAATATTCTCAAGTCAAGGGAACCGCGTAACATCGTCATACTGAGATTTCTTGTTTGACCTAGTTATTATTAACCAACAAGAAACTCTCAGATGAGTCATTCCATAGTTATCCAATAAGTAAAAGTACATAACTCTTTGGTTCCTCTAGCAGTCATGAGTAATGCGCTATCCAACATTTGGAGAGCGTTCCGCACTATAATCTCAAGAATGAACCAGTATCCTTTTCTCAAAACATCTTGATTAGGAATATTTAAAATAAACTATCATTTTATTTTATGATTAATTAATCACGATTGCAACTATTCGTAACTACAATCACATAATATTTTATTAAGTATTTAATTATCATATACTTTAGGTGGACATAATTTATTATATCATAATATGACAAAGTATATAAAAGAAAATAGACACTATTATTATAAAAAAGATTGACTATGGAGTTGGATATATGTAACAAATTGCATAATTGCCGCTAGGTCATACCACTAACTCTTTCAATCTCTCACTTGCACTTTTGGTCAATTATGGAATCTTAATCCCATTTCACCGATCAACCGAGAATTAATTGAGTTAGTCTCTTAGTGAAAGATCCGTCATATTGTATTACTATCTACTGAATCAACCTACATCTCTCCATCGTTGATAAACTACCATTATCATATGGAACTTTCAGAGTATGTACCTAGAAATCATGTGAGCCCTAGTTTCTTTTACTGGGTCATTAATTTTTTTCATAAAACAATGTCATGAGATTCCCAACATTTGGAATCACCCCTTGCAATGCTATTCAAGGTGATGTTCTTAGTCTTTCGGTTGAATCAGCCACCACTGCTCGTTTGGACATTTCTAACTCAAAACTTCTTAACTAAGGTTGAATATGAATTTAATATTAACATACTATATTCAACATCACTTATGAAATTTGAGTTCGAACTCTCATTCATAGGGAGTTCATTGTTTCTGTTAACAATTAGCTAATCTTTCATGAATACTGGAGAACGCTCATAACTACCATCTAGCGAGTTTAGTTCAGATTTGAATCTCGCTCAATGTACTAATTACATAAGCGGGTTGTGATGTAGTAGAGAGTATGGCACATATGATAATTCCTATTGTTGATGCATAAGCAATCCATGTCATATGCTCTATTTTTAATATAGTGTCTATATATACCATTTGGGACAATCCTAATGTGCTTTCGGTTTTAGAAATATTTTAGTAACTCTTAATATACTTTCTTATACACACACATACAGATCCTCTGCAATTTGATTTCTGCAAGGCAAGCCGACTTTGAATTGGTCCATCCACTTTTACTAGTAAATTTAGAAACATGTGTTCGTCACATGCGGCAAAACAACAAAATAGATAAATAAAGCACAGGAGCTAGACAAAAAAGACCTAAACTACTAAGACAGAGAGTAAACCTCCTCCTCAAAGGAGGAGTCACTATCATCGCCATCTGATATAGGCCCAATGACATGGATAAAACTTGAGAAAAGTGCTGCCAAATGGGGAACAAAATCCACCGAATCACTGGAGTATAAATACTTCCGATCTTAAGTAACATCCTCTGCAATTTGATTGAAATTCAAACTATTTAATTTCTTTGTCAAAATACTTACTCAGCTCTGAAGTTGTCGAACAATATTATCATATATGTCCTTGGATCTTACCCAACAATTGCAAACTTAGCTACTGCTCCCACTGACGTTTTAACATTTCAATTATTATGTGCAAATAGTATATCCTAAATCATTATTTAGAATTTTATTTCAATAAAGATGTACAAAAATTCAAAGTCATATTGGATGATAATTTTGCTAATAGAATTCAAATGAACTCAACTAAGTTGACTGACAAATCTCCTATGCTAATTTCAACAATTGAAATTTACGAGGTTATTCTCATCAATTTTGCATACTATATTCCAACTGCATTGGTATTCCTTTTGAAGACACATCTGCAGCCTATGGATCATATGCCTTCAGTTACAACTATCAAATCACATTTCGATAAGGTACTTGGAATATATTCTAGATTTAAGTAGGGTGCCAAAAGTTAGAGACTACGCACTTTACAACTTACTGGCAACTGAGGAAAATGTTTCTCTTAACAATTCCTTTTCTCGATATTGATACGAAACTCATAGTTTCTCTTTAATATGTGATAATGTGTATTATACATTCTACTAAGTCGTGTCCGTTTTTGGCTTGGTAAATTTTATTTCATCTTGAATAATCAGTTCTATGTTAGTCTTTGGATCTTATCCAATACTTACATAAAGCTTATTCAATTTCAAGTTTATGAAATTTATGTTCATAACATAAATTATTTAACCATTGTTGGTTGGTCCCAAACTCCATTGTGGTGGTTAACACAACATCCCTCACGATCTAGTTTTACATGAAGCCTCTTGACTCACACAACCTGACAACTCTTTGACCTAGGACATTTAGGGGTTTTATGTTAATTCATATTTTATATGATTTGATAAACAGTGTATTAGGAGAAATTAAATTTAACATGTGTTCTTACTCCTAAGTACATATCCTTATAGAAAAGTTAACTCAACTTCACTTGTTATCAATCATACTTTGTTTAACAAAGTCCAATTATTCCTTATTGATACACCATTATGTACCATAGGGAGGAGTAACTTTTGAGATTGTATTTTATTCATTTATAGGTACATTTGGAACTCTTTTCTAATGCACCCACCTACTTTATCAAATCGAATTCTTCTATTCCATTCACATGTAATGTTTTCTATTTCTGGGTAATATTCTACGAACTTATCATAGATACACTAATTGTGTATCAAATGCACACGTTCAATTCTATGATAATTCATCAATGAATTTTAAAGAAGTAAGTGGGTATGTTTCGGTATCATTAGACCTTCAACAGCATACATATATACATATAAACATATATATATATATATATATATATATATATCTCAATCTGAAGAGTTCACAAACTTTTTGATCGCTCTTACTGAATGGGTGATTTTCCCTTAATTGGTCGAGATACAATTCACCAATACCATATGATTCATAATCATATGATTAAATAATTACTTATCAAAGATATGGCTCAATCCGTAATTCTAAAATAATAGTACAATGTTTTAGATACTTCTGTAATTTCTATAATTAATGCATCGCTTTTGTTATGAAAACAAGCACAATAGATTTATCATATAATGAATATTCGTAGTATTCATATTAAAATAAAATTATATCTATTTTCAGTCAGTACTGAAAACCATTATTATTATTTGTAGATAATACTTGGTATATATATATATACACATAAAGGCAATTTTTCATAATTTGATGCATTCACAAAAAAGTGTCATATGGTAGGCTCTCACAATTTTCTCCATTATAATAATAGCTCATGAAATATAAAGCTCCATTCAATCACTTACTGGAATTTATTTTATCCACTATAGGTAGTTAAAGGTCGAGAGTTTAAGATCAAATATCTTGAATTCATAGAAATAAATCTCATAGAAAATAATTTTCAATATAAAATTACATTTGGGATAGAAATCACATTTTCAATTCCATATTAAGTATCTACTATTATTTCATATAATTCTCATTTCCGATGTCATTTCATGAAGTAGAGGTGACCATTTAATCTCTTTATCCCAACCGTGCTTAAGTTACATCCACTCTAGTACATTCACTCTCCTTTCCAAATGGTTGAACCATTCAAAGGAAATACTTACTACAAGATCACAACAAACTCTTTATAAAAGTGCATTTGGTAATTCTTAACATGTAAGGATGTCAAATATGTTACACTTTACATAAACCGATTGACATTTTAGTAATCGAATTTGTAGGTCAATCTAGTAATTCTTGGTATAAATTGCTTTGACACAACAAGATGCTCATTGTATTCGGTCGTATTGAACACATCATCTTGGACTATGGTTTACTTGCTCATTTTGAATTATCTAATTTTCGTTGAGGTTTCCTATGGTACGAATGAATCATGGTGTTCACCGTATAACATTTATATGTGATCGAATATGGATCAGAAATCCACAATCTTGTGTTTCTTTAGAGTACAAAACTCAAGGAAGATAATACACAGTTTCGGAAAAATAAAGATATAAGTAATCAAAGTATGAATGTATTTAGTAATTGTATAATTTGGCTCTTGCATGTGTCTCGACATGATAACATGCCAAAAGATTAATTGGTAAGTATTGTACATATTTCGATGTCAATCTTAACGCTGTTCATTTTTATATTTAACCAATAATCATTTTATTAGTTATATTAATTATACAAATTTATCGATGTGGATTATTTTAACTTTACATAGCATATGTTCTTACAATATTAAAAATGGTTAAAATGTTACCCTTTCATCTTTCTAACAAGGCTTTGACTATATTTTTTATGTTTCTCAAAACCCTAAGAAAAACATAGAAACCTTTCAATCTCTCTAGCAGGTGTTGGTACTCGCTTGCCTTGAGATTCCGATCTTGAGTTTGCTCAACTAATTATCAGCCCGCAAGTGATGGATAACACTTTATTTTATGTATCATATACAACTCCTAACCTGTAACAACCTGCCCCAAAATTGGCCTAATTTTCATTCTAGAAAAGGCTCGTTAAACATTAGACCCATTCCAAAGATGGTTATTGGTTGGTAAAGTTTTACATAACATAAAGCTATCTATCCACACATTTAGAATCTCACAGCAGAGATATAAAATATAATATCAGAAATAGTACCCATTTTAAAAACTCGAGTCTTGGAAAATCATAGCATAATACAACATAATAACCCCAAATATTAGTAGTGTGATATCTTAAAATACAACGTCATCAGGTCTAAATGGGTACATCAAAAATATAAGAACATCATAAGTAGATAGGTAAATAACTACCACAAGTCTACGTTTTCACCTTCATCTCCTAAAATCGGCATCGTCTTCTCTAACCTATGTTGTAATAAGGAGGAAGTCAGAATAACAATGTCTAGAGAGTAAAAATCTCGAGTCTTTCCATATTAGTACTTGAGTAGTATAATTAGATAAGAATATGTCTTACGTATCCTAACTATATTTCTTGTAAATACCTTCAACTGTAAGCCTGAAGGCTTTCCCAGTTCAATCCTATAACTTACACTTTTCTAGCCAATCTCTATAACATACTTTCAACTATAGGCCTAAGGCCATCCTCGGTCTCATGCATCTACCATCAATCATGTCCTTAACAGTGTGAGAGAAAGTACCCAAGTCACTTGATACCTTTTCAATGAGAGTTAGGCAGACTTTGACTATTTAATACTTAGATCTTAGGCAGGTCCCCGTCATTTAACACCAAACACAAGGCGGACCCCTTACTAGTACTATCAAGCAAGTATCACATAGGAATCTCATCAGGCCACTTAATACTTCTTTTGGAAGAGGCGGACCCTACAATAGCTACTTAATATGTCAAACTTGAGGCGGTCCCTTCTTGAGATTTCCATCTACTGTGCCTAAACGCTATCCCTGACCATTTAATACTTCCTATTAAGGAGGTCTAATAATGGCCACTTACTACCTTTAGTCCCTGAAGCAGGTCCTACATATTATAACCCGTAACCCAGGCAGACGTCTCATGTTAGTTCGACTATTCGTAGGCACTAGTAGCCAGATTAACTGGGCAGACTTACTCTATAGAATTGGGACTTCCGTGTGCTTTTAACTGACCTTGCACCTTATAACTTAGTCATAATTTACACTCCCCTAACCATACTACCACATACGTCACCGCATTCTACTAAGGCTATAAAGAAAGATCCTTTGTTTGGCCACTAATCATAATCATCCATATCTTCCATTCTATGGGGTTTTAATGCTAATTACTAATCAATTTATTATGCGATTGATACATTATTAATTATACATTATTCATAGGTTAATATATATTTATAAATACATAACAAAAATATTCATAGGTGTAACGACCTGCCTTTTCGACCCTTAAAAGTTGACACTAATACATCAACGGTATTCACGTGCCGAGCATCCAAGTATCGAGTAGACAGATTATTGGGGGACAAAGAAGAAAAAACAGAACAGAATCTCACGTTGTGATGAGTAATATATAATGTACAATAGATTTTACAAAAGAAAACTATAATATAGTACATCAATCAGAGTTAACTAACCGACAATCAACCTTGACAGTTATATCAAAATATCCTCACAATTGCTGATATATACAACCAAAAAATGTTGCAGAAAGTAAAATATACGCGAGTACGTCCTGGAGGCCTCCATCTCGTCTCCTGAAGCTCCAACGCATCCATATCTAAATCTAAAATATGCTCGGTCTGACCTGAGCATTATAAGAAAAATAACGCTCGGATCAGTCTGGTAAACCAACATGAGAAACACACCTCAAATGGATTTTAATGTTATAAAACCATTAAAAATAAAGGAATCTCGTAAGACTACTCCGCACATAAACACAGACGGGTCTTTACCTTACGAAAACCAAACCATTTCATAGGAAATCATGTGATATTATAATAATGTCTAGGGTTTAAAATAAATATTGAATCATAACCGAAATTGTTACATTAATTAAATTCCAACCTAATAGGTATACAAATAAGTCCAAATGGCACTTCATGGAGAATGGATTCTATACAATGACAAGGCACCGGGGTACTGCCTACTACAATACACATCTAGAAAATGTATCGAGGGCCTCACATGGACCCCCTTCCAACACTGGATCGACCAACCCCTTAGTAGAAAGCACCGAATATTTCATCACCCCGGTTGCTTTGCAACCTTTTCCCAAGACCTCTCATGCATAACCAAATCCATAAATATATATATAAGGGTGATGACAAAACCCTAATGAGTGTGACCTACATAGCCCTGCCGCATATCCCCTGTTTTTTTCATTCCCAGTTGGTAAGGCTTGAGGATATGTTTTACCTTTTTAGCAAATTCCATTTGGAATGCTAACACTGCCCTTCAGGCAACAATGCAGTGTCAGCATTCGTCCATATAAGTTGTTCAAAATATAAACAAACCGAAGGCACTACTTCTACTGCATCCATTTGGAATCACCCTTAGGATTAGTAGTAAGCAGCCCTTGTACTTTAAAGAACTCCGTCTTCGATTCCATTATCTTCAAAATGTCTTCAATTCAAACGCTTATGCCAGTCCGAAGTGGTTTTTGGATAACTCACGTTTTTCCGATCCTGGTCTCTTCGAACCGACAATGATAGTTTAAAAACGGTCCAATATTTGATAGTCGGTTGTTTAACTATCAAATAAAAAATAATCAAATTAGAGATTTATTTCCATATAGAAACTAACACTGGTTAAGCACATAAGCAACTACTAAGCCTCCTTAATTAATCCTTTCGTTAATTAAATCCACTTTGTAAATACTTGTATTAAAATACATTTACAAAGATATATTCACAAGTCTCCTTTGCTCTTTTCAATACTTAGAAATTATATATATACTTATCTTAGTTGTATAAGTATACCCACAAAATATTTCACCTCTTAAATACTTAGAAACTTTTCTATATACTTATATCAACAGTATATGTATATTCGCAAAACACTACATTTCTAATACTTTGAGAAAGTACTCATATACTTATCTCAACGGTATAAGTATATTCACAAATCTTAAGAAAGATTATTTCTAAAACCATATTTATTTGGATTAAAACAATGCCATTTAAACATTGGTAAAAATAACCGGAAACGCTTCCATTTTGGTGTAAGTAAATAGATTATATGGAAAGTAGACCAAATATACTTAACACAACTTTGATTTCAAAAGGTACTATCCCATTTAACAATGAAATCAAACAAGTTAGAAAACTATCCTTTCCATGATATACATTCCTAATTCTCAAGATAGAAAAGAGTTTTCTTACCTTAGAATTTGGTGTTAAGTATGAAAAGAACATTTCCCATACCACCGTAATTTAAATTGATCATTTATGGAAATTGGGTCTCAATCTTTTTATAAATCCTTTTTTTATAAAATGCTTTATATAATTCCTTATATTTACATACTCCTTTTATTAAACATTTTTTATAAATTTATAAAATTCCCGTTATAAATATATAAACATAATTAATAAAACTCCTTCTATAAATCTCCAAATATCATTTTATAAACATCCTTTATACTTTTATAAAATTATTTATAAAACTTCTTTTATAAAATAGACATATATAAAACTCATTTTATGATTCCTCGAATTTATTTACAACTCTTTTTATAAAAACTCCAAATTTATTTATAAACTCCTTTTATAAATCTCTCAATATAATTGCAAAACTCCCTTTCAAAAATAGCCTCCAAATATAATCCAAACCCCAAATATAAAACAAAACTCCCAGATATAATTATAAATCTTATATACTTCTCATAACACGATCATTCAATATATTACAATAAATTCACAACTGTGATTTATTTCTCCAATTTATCAAATGATAATATTATCCTTTTATAAAATTCCATTTATAAACCTATCCTTTTATTTATAAAATACGCTTATAAATCTCTCTTTGATTTAAAAGAAATACCATTTATAAATTTGTTCTTTTATTACAACATTTTATGTAAAATGTTTCACAAATATTTATTCCCAAAATATTTCTATCTTCTTCTAAACACAAAATCACTTTAAAATGAAAGACTAAACCCATTAATTTCCTTTTAAATAAGCATTCATTATTATAATAATTTTTTCTATGACAATAGACACTTTCCAAAAATTTTTTAAATATTTACATATTTACATATATTAAAAAAGAATAATAAAAGAAATTAATGTAAAATAGAGAAGTAAAAAAATATTTATATAAAAAATATTATAGAAAATCCAAAAGTTCAAATTAAAAACTAAATTTCCAAGTCGAAACCATTTCCAGATCAAAACAACAATTAATAGTATTTCAAAAATACTACAACGAGGCCAATAGCTACTATAACACTAAGCCAATGCTATTATTACCTTTCCACTAAAAACAATTCAACTTTTAAAATATGTCGATGTCATATCCAATATGGCAAAACAATCAAATTTTAACATATTACAATCTATATAACAGGTATATAACCAAGATTAAAATCAACAAGTATATAATTGGAATTAAAAATCACAATGTTGAGAAATCTGGATTTCTCTTCAAATTTTCCCTATATTTCATTTTAAAATGTTATTCCCTTTTCAAAAGCAATTATTTAACCAAACCAAGTCAACAAATCATCCAAACACAAACAGCGTTATCTACTATATATCATACTGATTATCCATATTGGTGAGTTTAACACACCGAAATTCCAACGGATGCTTAAGCGTCCTAGTTTGAACTAAAATCGAATGACGTTTCATGTTTAGCCCAAAATTTCACTTGCTCCAAATTCAGCAAAACTAGTTTCATCGCGTCGCTATCGCAATTGCGAGAGCAAGCAAAAGACCGCGTCTCGATTGGACTTTGTATGAAAAGTTTCGCAATTTATAATTTTGAGAATTAATTAATAATTACACTAATTATGATTTCAAAATTATTAAATTACACTTAAACTCCCTTATCCCTCATAAACTCCTTCCCTTATACATACACGAGCACAACAACCCAACATTGCCATGCATGATCAACCACCTACACGGAGCTCTATTCCACGTTCGACGAACGGATAGCACCAATGAACTTCTCTTCGAATTCTTGACTTGCCTGGCTCGACCCGCTTACACTCGACCCCTTCCTCAAATCGCGACTGTACAAGTGAAACCATTGCCCTAAAATGTTGTGCATCACTCCCCATGATCAGCCATTTCCATACTTTGCCCATGGGTGCTCCTCCACACGCTATACACCATGCTACCCTCCATACTCCATCAACAACCCTCAAAAAGCCATACCCTAGTTTGCATAAGCTCAAGATTTCACTGTCGAACATCACTAGACGGTGCTGCACCCTACGAAATGCCTATAGATGCATAGATCTACTTACAACAAACCCAAAGATATCAACTTTATATTTTTTTTGTTGAGTGAGTTGTGAGATTTTAATTTTAGAAGATGAAGTTTGCTTTTTTCTATATGTTCGTTTACTGGAACACAAGAAAGAAGACGAAAGGGAAAAAAGAAAGGCTGAGTTACTGATTTGTTTAAGTGTTGAGATATATTTAATTTGCAATTTCCAGCATCTCGCCGCACAGAATTTCGTTTGCATTAGAACCACGAGTGACAAAAAAATACGATCATGTAAAAAAACGTGATACAATCCCAAAACAATAATAATATGCACTGGTAATCGTATTTTGTAAAATTATAAAAATACCGTCGTTTGTCGAAAAATCATCAAACAAACTTTAAATATTTCCTTAATTAAAAATTATGGAAAAATCAAATAAATTAAATAAAAATACATCATTAAAAATTGAGTCATTATAATAAAATTAATTTCCTTATTATCTATTCGAACCATTTATAATTATAAATAAATTTACAAAATGAGTTCACCATTATTATTTATTTATTAAAAGGAGTTAAATAAAGTTATTTAATCCATTTAATTAATATATATTTCACAGTTCAAATATTTTAAATAATCGCTATATTTGAATTCAAGTTATTAAAATTTAAAAACCAACTATTTCAATATTTAAAATTAATTAAATATTCAAAAATCAAAATGATAAAATTACGAGATGATATACTAGGTGTCCGAAGGTTATGCCTTATACTAATCGTTAAATGTCAAAAATTCTAATTTATACAAGTTTAATTCAATACCAAAACATACAAATTTTCTAATATCCTTAGCCCAACAATAGACTTGTATAAGAAAATAGAACCAATTACCAAACTTAGTTTATATCAAAATAGTAGAATCAACATCAATTGAATTTACAATTCTATCCTTTTACACTCTATTCAACTTCCATATATAAAATGGAAAAGGTATTCATAATTTATGGAAATTGGTGGTGTAAACTGTGAATAAAAGAATCTGTACTCCATACATCATTTCCTAATTTATTTGCTTTTTGAAACATCAAGATAGCAAAGTGAGAATTGGAATAGAATGTAAAATATTAAAACTGCAATAACTACACAAATTCTACTATTTCAATATAGAATAATTGAGATTCTAATAACATAAGAATTGATTTTTTGCTTTGGGGGAGGGATTTTGGGGGTTTAGATTTGAAGTTTTCGTGAACAAAATTACCCAAGGCATATATCAAATCTAACTTATACTATATAATTACTAAAATGAGAAAAACTAAGATTTCCACTCACAGATAATTCCCAACTTTCTCCTTTGGATTTGAATATGCCTGCTATTTAATCTCTTCCCAGATCTCTTCCTTTTGAAATATACAATAATTGGATTGTATATTAATCAGATTCATAATTTCAGAGTTTGTAGGAGAATAAAATTATAAATTGAATATAAATATCTAAAATCCCTTACCTAAAGACCTTAAGAAATTTCAGAATCATATGGAAGGAAGAAACTGATAGAGCTCCACTTACGTTTTCAAAAAATTTGTGAATAAAAGTAAGCGGATAGGCTCTTATTTATAGTGGTTAGAAGCCACCAGAACCATCAGATTTAAGTCGGTTAAAAATAATATAATCTGGATCATTCTTTACCATAAATAACCCTAGCCGCCAACACTATATCGGCCAATGTCCCTTCCCAGAGCGGTCAATCACTAGCGGTTGAACGGCCTAAAGAAGGCGATCGATCGATAGCCAATAAATGAAAACAAATCATTATTTGTTTACCATTTTCATTCATTCCTTAATTAATTTTAATGTTACTGTTTATTTTAATGTTTTGTCTAACCTCTTCTAAAATCAATGTTAATTTTCAAATTTCAAACTTCTTACATTAATTACAAATTTATATTTGAATTATTTTGAACTCAAAAACTTCAAACGTCGATAACTATTCTGTTTGAGCTCCAATTATAGAACTTTATGTATGGAAATCGATCAAAAAATGGCCACGGACGCAATGGTGTAACTTTCGTGGCCAAATTTCAACTTTTACAAGGTTTTCATTTTTAGCCTTATTATTAATTTATTACTTAATTAATCTCTTATCATTTTTTATGGGGTGTTACATTCTCCTCCCTCAAAAAAGATTTTGTCCCTGAAATCCATAAGGGACAGACGGTGTAACACGCACTAAGCATCCATCTTATACAACCATGTTATCTACACAACCATCGACTCAGCCAAAAATGTAATATGATTATGTATGCAGACATACTATAGAGGATCACTATCCTAGCGTGTATGCAAGGTCGTGGCATATAGGCATGCATGGAAGCATCCTAAACACGAAAAAAGATCTACATAAATGAAAAAATGATAGTAGAAAGTATGGACACCGTTCCCTACCATCCAATCTAGTAACCACGATGTAACCAAGACCTAATTTTGGAGAGAGAAAATTTATCGAAGAAAAGATCAAGATGAGAAGTCCTCATCTTCTCTTCAGTTTCCCATGTACTTTTCACCAGATTATCTCCCCATTGTACGCGAACTAGCCTTATTTCTTTGTTGCAGAGCTTTCTAGTCATACTCCATAATGCGTGCGGTGGCACAGGGTCCTACCGGCTTTATCTCAATGTCTAAGATGATCAGGCTCTACTATAGTGGTGGTGCTATGAAGGCATTTCCTCATGTGCGAAACATGAAATACGTCGTGTACTCCTGCCAACTTATCTGGTAGCTCTACTTGATATGCAAGTTTCCCTATTCTTTCTAAAATCAGAAATAGCCTAACAAACCTTAGTGCTAATTTCCCTGACTTTCCAAATCTCATGACCTTTCTAAGAGGGAAAACTTTAACGAACACAATATCTCCTAGCTCAAACTCCAATTCCTTTCTCTGTTTGTCCGTAATGGATTTCTGACGCTCTTGCACGGCCTTTATTCACTGCCTAATCAACTCTATCTTTTCTGAGGTTTCATGAATCAAGTATGGTTTGAGTAGAATTTTTTTGTGGTTTCCCGTCAACAATTAGGCAATTTACACGGCCTCCCATAAAACGCCTCAAAGGCTGCCATGCCAATATTCGCTTGGTGATGTTTATTGTAAGCAAATTCTACTAAAGGTAAGTAGTGCTCCAAATGTCCTCCAAAGTCCATGATGCAAGCTCTTAACAAGTCTTCCAAGATCCTATTCACTCTTTCAGTTTGACCATCGGTCTATGGGTGGTAAGCAGTGTTAAGATTTAATGAGGTTCACAAAGCTGACTACAAACTCATCCAAAATATGCTAGTGAATAAGGGGTCCCAATCATTAACAATGCTAACTAGGATTCCATGAAGTCGAACCACCTCCTTAATGTAAATTTGCGCTAAAGATGATGTGTTCCTATTACTTCTAATAGGAATAAAATGGGCACTTTTAGTGAGTCTATCGACTATAACTCAAATAGCTTCATTGCCACTTTGACTCCTAGGCAACCCATCTATAAAGTCCATTGATATATGCACTCATTTCCAAGTCGACACCTCCAAAGGTAATAACAATCCTTCGAGCTTCCCTTCTTCTACCTTTATCCTTTGGAAAGTAAAAAATCCAGTGACATATTCTGCCACTTTCTTTTTTATCCCTACTCGATAGAAAATTCTCTTCATATCCCTATACATCTTATCTCCTCCCGGGTGAATGATCATCCTTGAATGGTGACACTCCGTAAGCATTTCCCCTAAGATATCATCAACCGTTGGAATACAAAGGCATCCATCTCTCCTTAAGCATCCTCTTCCATCAATCATATATCTACTACCATGGGGAAAGAGCTCCCCTCTCCACAACTTGTCCAAATTATTCGCTATCGCCTCATCTTTCTTCTGCTCTAGTCCAATGCGGTCCATCAGCGTCGGCCTAATCTCCATTGCTGCCAAATAGCTTGAGTGGGTTCTATTAGCGGTTGGAAATTAAAATTCAAAAAGAACTCCAACCGCCTCCACTCATATATAGCACCTAGGGTAGCTTGCTTCTGGCTAAGGGCGTCGGTGACAACATTCCCTTTTTTGGGGTATATTGTATCCCAAAGTCATATGATGCTATAAACTCCATCCACCATTGCTGCCTAAGATTTAATTTTTTTGGGGAAATTAGGTATTTGAGTGATTCATGGTTGGTGAACAACTCACACCTTTCTCCAAAAAGATTGTGCCTCCACATTTTTAAGGAAAAAATGATGGCTGCTAACTCCAAGTCATGAGTTGAGTATCTGCTCTCATGGTCATTCAATTGTCTGCTAGCATAAGCTATCATCCTTTCTTCTTGCATAAGGACTACTCCCAATCTCGTACCTCATGCATCTGTGTAAACTATTGAATGCTTCGTCCTATCAAGAATATTTAATACTGGTATGCTTGTCAATAGTTTCTTCAACTTTTCAAATGCTTTTTTGCACTTCTCATCCCATGCAAAAGGTTGATTCTTCTTGGTTAAGTAAGTTTGTGGGAATGATATCTTCGAAAAGTCCTTAATGATTTACTTATAATAACCTGCTAACCTAAGAAAAATTCTAACCTCCGCGGCATTCTTCGTAATCTTCTAATCTCAAATAGCTTCCATATTCCGGGATCTACAGACAATCATTTCTCAGAAACAATGTGTCCAAGAATCCTCACATTCTTTTTTCAAAAGTGATAGTTCGAGAATTTGGCTTTAGGTTGGTGCCTTTTAAAGTCCTAAGTACCTCCCTTAAGTGATTTTTATGCTCTCCTTCAATCTTAGAAAATACTAATATGTCATCTACAAACACTAGGAAAAATTTATTTAGTTGTCCCCTAAATACTCTACTCATCAAATCTACAAAGTATGCGAGGGCGTTTGTCAATCCATAAGCCATCACTTCCCATTCATATGTCCGTCCGGAGTGCAAAATATGATTTATTGCTTGCAATCCTCTACTGATGAAATCCAGTGGCTAGGTCCAATTGGGGAAAGATTTTGGCTCCAACAAGATAATCAAACAAGTCGTCTATTCTAGGTAAGGGATACCAATTCTTTTTAGTCAACTTGTTGGGTTTTCTATAATTGACGCATAGCCTTAATGAGTCGTCTGCCTAAGTAGCAAAGACAACAAGCGCACCCTACTCAGAATTACTTCGACGAATGAATCCTTTTTGCAACAGTCTCAAAATCTGCTTGTCCAACTCTTGCCTTTCTTTGGGGGCCATGTGTCTTAATGACAAAGCGACGGGTCTAGCATCCTTCTCCAAATCAATCTTGTTAGAACATTAGTTCTCCGTTTTAATGATGACAATTATATACTGTACATATATACTATATTGTGATTACAGGCTATCATTCAAGAAGACAAAATGCTAGGAAATAAGCAAGAAGAATCATCTACAAGTCAAAGAAGTCAAAACTATGGAGCTTCAAGATCAATAGTATGTATATGGTCTTAGATTGAACTGTAAAATCTCCTTGATAGTTCATACACACACAAAGATACATACAAACATGGATATAAACATAGGATAGAGATTGAATTTAAATGACAAGTGTTTATATATAAAAGCTGAACTTACACTGTTCAGTCGATTGAAATTTGTTTTAGTCGACTGAGCTCAGTGGACTGGAAC
Organism: Allium fistulosum; assembly: GCA_030737815.1. Classification (NCBI taxonomy): domain Eukaryota; kingdom Viridiplantae; phylum Streptophyta; class Magnoliopsida; order Asparagales; family Amaryllidaceae; genus Allium; species Allium fistulosum. Next base: position 820,079,456 of record CM060908.1, on the reverse strand, counting down.
TGTGTTGAACTATTTTAAAAAAAATTGAAATATTTGGCGCGAAAATTAAAACATTCACACTCAGTAGACCGACGTGTTCGCTCAGTAGACTGAGATGCTGTAACGGTTGTTATCCCACCTTTTGTGTATGGCAACTCAACTGCTAAAAGAAGAAGCCACGACTTAGCAAGTTAGCAAAACAACAAGTCAATTGCCTTGGAACGTCAAGCGAGTTAACTGTTCAAGGCTCCCAGCGACTTACGACCTAAAGCACAAAACGGCTCAAACGACTTAGGGGACTTCAGCGACCTAACGAGTTAAGGGGGAAGCGACTTAATGATTTAAAGACACCAGAGACTCAACGACTTAAGAAGCTACGCGACCTAGCGACTTAAAAGAATATACGACTTAACGACCTATAGCGCAAAGCAGCTGAGTAAAGATAGAGCGACCTAATGAGCTAATGACCTAACGACTTAACGAGTTAGAGCGGCAACGACCTAACGAGCTAGAGTGGCAGCGACCTAACGAGCTAGAGCGGCAGCGACCTAACGAGTTAGAGCGGCAGCGACCTAACGAGCTAGAGCGGCAGCGACCTAATGAGTTAAAACAACAGCGACCTAGCAACTAAATAAAGACATAAAGCCATAACGAGTTAGCGACCTAACAACCTAACGAACTAAAGACAAAGCGACCTAACGACCCAGCAGACTCCAGAGTTAAGCCAACAGCTCCACTAAGTCGCAACACCTTAGGTCGCTGACGACCTACGACTTACGACCTACGACCTAACCCCCAATTTTCCCTATAAATAGCCACCTGCTCCACATTGAAGGGACTTTTCTCCGGACTTCCAAACTAGGATACGCCGACACTTTGCTTTTTTCTGGACTCCTTCTTCACCTGTTTCAACGAACTTTTGGGGTTGAGATCTAAATCATTCAACATGAAGATAAAGGGCCTGCCTAGATCGATGTTCTAGCTATTCGTCTTAATCGTGTTGTAATCTACGTGTTTTAATCGTGTTGTAATCAAAGAATGATGAAAAAAGTTGCTTGTTCTAATTGTGTTGTAATCGGAGAGTGATTGTAAAGTTTGTAATCGAAGAGTGATTGTAAAGTTTGTAATCGAGTCAGTGATAGAGGATGTAAAGTGGACGTAGGCTTGACTTTGAGCCGAACCACTATAAAAACTGATGTCTCTTTACTTTTTCTACGATTATCTGCTTATTTTAGTTCCCATATTAACGGGTAGTGCTTTCACTTTATTACTACTTACACCGGGGTGTTAGCGTTCATATTTTTAGCGTTAACATTTTGGTGCTTTCACTGAGAACTGAACTCAGGGATTCTACTGCTTGGAAGTTGAATTTGAAGGTTTAAGAGTTTAGATCTGAAAAACTATGACAAGGCAGTCAAATAGACGACAAAGACAGGAAAGAAGTCAACACGAGGGGAGTCAAGAGGCTTCCTCATGAGCAAACCAAACCTCAGTCTTCATCACAAGGAATGAGATAGAGATAATGATGAGAAGACAAGAAGATATGATCGAGAATTTGTTTCAACAGATCGCGCAACTTGGAGCGCAAAATCATAAACCAGACAGAGCGGGACCATCAGGGGTAGCCCCTGAGCTAGGGGGCACACCCCAGGGGCATGTTGATCCAACCTTAGGCAGGACACCAACTGACACTAGGCCACTGAGAGCTAACAGAGGAACGGAAGCCCAGCCAGAAGAACAGATTCCGGAATTCCCCCATGAGCTCGGGGGGGCAGGTCGAAGGCAATGAACGAGAACTGCAGCTCAGAGATAATGACAGGTTAGCAGAGATGGTCAGACGTGCTATGAGAGGTGGATTGGTAAACAAAGACCTAGAGGATGTGAATAAGAGTCCATTTACCACTGCAATCAGGCAAGCTAGGAACCCACCGGATTTCAAGTTACCATCATTGGATATGTATAATGGGAGGACAGACCCTACAGTCCATCTGACAAAGTATATGAGGCATATGGAAGTGCTGGGGGCATCAGAGGAGGTCATGGCTCGGTGCTTTCCATTATACCTGGCAGATATTGCAGCATTATGGTTTAGACAACTTGAGAGTGAGTCTATTGGAACATGGAATGATTTGACCAAAAGGTTTATGAGGCAATTCAGGGTCCACATTTCGAGGCCCAAGAATGTGATGAGTTTGGTGGCACTGAAGCAAAGGACTGGAGAATCTTTGAGAAGCTTTTTGACGCGGTTTAACGCAGCCGCAGCATCGGTGGATTGACCAGATCCATCCATGGTCTTAATGGCAGCTGTATCGGGCATAGCTGATGGCACAGAATTCAAAAATTCACTGACAAGAGATCCCCCTATGGATCTAGGGGAGTTTTATCATGAGGCTGAAGGATTATTACGATGAGAAGACGCAAATGCTGAAAGAGAAGAAGGAGAAGGGATAGAAGTTTATGCACTCAAAGGCGGAAAACCTCTTGAAAAGGATTTTGACAGAGGAAAGCGGAAAACGGAGGAAAATGATGATAGGTCGAAGCGAGTGCGGAGGGAGCCGCGTTTCACCACTTATTCGGAATTGAATGGAAGTTTAGAACGAATTTACCAAGATACTAGAGAGAAAGTTTCTTATCGCAAACCAATGAGGAGGGATCCGACCAGCAATGAAAGATTGTCAGACAAGTACTGCTTATTCCACGAGTTAAATGGTCATAACACAAATGATTGTAGACACTTGAAGGATGAAGTTGAATGGCAGATCCGGAATGGTCTACTATCACAGTATGTGAAAAGGAGAGCAACAACGATGGAGCGGGAACGGCCGCCACCTGCATCTACCGATGACGCCTCAGGATCGAGACAATAACTTGTCATCAATTGATTGGTGTAATGACGAATAAGTAGCAAACTCCACACCGACGCGATTAAGTCTTTTACACATGTACAGGACCGTGAACGATCCTCAGGCATGCTCTGATATGACTACTAATCGCATCGGTGTAGGTGTTTGCACTTTGACGTCTCTGTTTTGCTTTTGTTTTCCATTTCATGCTTAGACTTGATTCTGTTTGACATTTCTGCCAAAAACTTATTTTCAATGAAAAAATGCTACTTTTGATTCCATAACGGCTAAGCCACTTACACATGTACGGGATCGCGAACGGTCCCTAGGCATGCTCTGAGTTGGTGATAAACCGTCGCAACAAACAATCCAAAAACTCACCCGAACGTGAAATCTGGTATCGATGATGCTAAGTCCCCCCCCCCCGGGCACATATAAACTCGACCGTGAACGGTCATAACTCGCCTGGAACGGCATCCCTCACCTCAAATAGCTCGATCGTGAACGGTCGTCATTTGAGGTCATACAAAAATGCTAGATCGCGAACGGTCGCATTCCACCTCAAATGGCTTGATCGCGAACGGTCGTCATTTGAGGTCATACAAAAATGCTAGATCGCGAACGGTCGCATTCCACCTCAAATGGCTTGATCGCGAACGGTCGTCATTTGAGGTCAAACAAAAATGCTAGATCGCGAACGGTCGCATTCCACCTCAAATGGCTTGATCGCGAACGGTCGTCATTTGAGGTCATACAAAAATGCTAGATCGTGAACGGTCGCATTCCACCTCAAATGGCTTGATCGCGAACGGTCGTCATTTGAGGTCATACAAAAATGCTAGATCGCGAACGGTCGCATTCCACCTCAAATGGCTCGATCACGAACGGTCGTCATTTGAGGTCATATAAAACTGTCAAACTCTTTGCAGGTTGTACCACAGGTCATCAACAGGATATGAACATCCGGCTTATAGCATTACAAAACACACCTTCCTCTCGCAAGGCATGTTTTGGGGGGCAAGTGTTATCCCACCTTTTGTGTATGGCAACTCAACTGCTAAAAGAAGAAGCCACGACTTAGCAATTTAGCAAAACAACAAATCAATTGCCTTGGAACGTCAAGCGACTTAACTGTTCAAGGCTCCCAGCGACTTACGACCTAAAGCACAAAACGGCTCAAACGACTTAGGGAACTTCAGCGACCTAACGAGTTAAGGGGAAGCGACTTAATGATTTAAAGACACCAGAGACTCAATGACTTAAGAAGCCATGCGACCTAGCGACTTAAAAGAATATACGACTTAACGACCTATAGCGCAAAGCAGCTGAGTAAAGACAGAGCGACCTAATGAGCTAATGACCTAACGACTTAACGAGTTAGAGCGGCAGCGACCTAACGAGCTAGAGCGGCAGCGACCTAACGAGCTAGAGCGGCAGCGACCTAACGAGCTAGAGCGGCAATGACCTAACGAGCTAGAGCGGCAGCGACCTAATGAGTTAAAACGGCAGCGACCTAGCAACAAAATAAAGACATAAAGCCATAACGAGTTAGCGACCTAACAACCTAACGAGCTAAAGACAAAGCGACCTAATGACCCAGCAGACTCCAGAGTTAAGCCAACAGCTCCACTAAGTCGCAACACCTTAGGTCGCTGATGACCTACGACCTACGACTTACGACCTACGACCTACGACCTAACCCCAGATTTTCCCTATAAATAGCCACCTGCTCCACATTGAAGGGGACTTTTTCCGGACTTCCAGACCAGGGTACGTCGACACTCTGCTGTTTTCTAGACTCCTTCTTCACCTGTTTCAACGAACTTTTGGGGATGAGATCTAAATCATTCAACATGAAGATAAAGGGCCTGCCTAGATCGATGTTCTAGCTATTCGTCTTAATCGTGTTGTAATCTACGTGTTTTAATCGTGTTATAATCAAAGAATGATGAAAAAAGTTGCTTGTTCTAATTATGTTGTAATCGGAGGGTGATTGTAAAGTTTGTAATCGAAGAGTGATTGTAAAGTTTGTAATCGAGTAAGTGATAGAGGATGTAAAGTGGACGTAGGCTTGACTTTGAGCCGAACCACTATAAAAACTGCTGTCTCTTTACTTTTTCTGCGATTATCTGCTTATTTTAGTTCCCGTATTAATGGGTGGTGCTTTCACTTTATTACTACTTACACCGGGGTGCTAGCGTTCACATTTTTAGCGTTAACAACGGCTACTTTTTATGAAAGGTCATCTTCAAGAGTTGCAACTTTTTGAACAGTTTTCTGCAATTCTGAAAGGATTTCTTGAAGATTGACAACTCTTGATTGCTTCTCTTCAATATATATAAATAGCACAACAAATCATACTTAAAGATATACCTTCTACTCTGATTTCTATCTATTTTTTCACTCTCTTGTGCTATTCTAAGCATCTGTGCTTTCAACTCTATTATTTCATTTGCTATTGTTCAAATATTCACTATGCACTCATTATGAATCATCAAGGAGATTATAGGAACCGTTGTACTATCAAGTCAAAATCAGTGCTAGACGAACACAAGATTGTCAAGCAAGAATTGTATTTTTCAAAGGAAAGAATAAACCTAAGAGGTGCTCAGATTGGATAAGTTGTAAGCCTATTCCTTTGGGTCAAGCGAGGGATTTACCAAGGAAATACCTAAGAGGTGCTTAGGGACTGGACGTAGGAGAGGTACTCCGAACCAGTATAAATCTTGGTGTGCACATTTACTTACTACTTTATTATTTTGTAGTATAAATTAGTATATATATACTCATTTTATTAGCCATACACCATCTACTAGTTCTCTCATTTGGTATCAGAGCACGGTTTATTCAAAATCTTAACACAATTTTGAATACTATGGCCAATATGAGTTACAACACATTTCAAGAAGGATAATCAAAAGCACGTTCACCATTTTTCACGGGTTCTAATTATATGTATTGGGTTACATGTATGAAAGTTTTTATGGAATCAAGCGGTCTTGACATTTAGCTATCTACTCAATCTCAGTATGTAGCTCCTACTACTGAAATTAGTACCTGGACAGATGCTCAGCAAACTGCTGCTTCAAATAATAAAAAAGCTATGAATGTTTTTATTGTGCATTAGATAAGAACGAATTTTCTAGAGTTATGATGTGCAAAACGTCTTATGATATATGGCACATGTTACAAGTTACACATAAAGGAACCACCAAAGTAAAGCAAACTAAGATAAGTTTGTTGAAAATTAAATTTCAATCATTTAAAATGAAAACTAATGAAAGCACCATAGAAATGTACTCTAGATTCCAAATTATACAACATGATCTTATGACATTAGGAGTTTTATTTACTGATTTTGATTTAGTTACATGTATTCTAAATGCATTAACCGATGAATGGAAAAGAAAAGTATTAGCTATTGAAGAAACCAATGACCTCTCTACACTCAAAGTAGAATAGTTAATTGGAAATTTAATGTCATATGAAGCAAAATTGCAAGCTAGAAAAGATCTAGCCCAAGAAAAACAAAGTATTGCTTTTCAGGTAATTAACGATGGCGACTCAGACTTGGATGAAGAAGATGTAGTTTTCTTTGCTAAAAACTACAACAAGTTCAAAAAATTCAATAAGATGGTGCAAAAGCAAAAGCCAAGCAACTCCTACGATGCTTCGTCATTTAAATGCTATGGTTGCAATCGATTTGGTCATATGAAAAAAGATTGTCCAGAACTAAACGAAGATAAGAAAAGCTTCAACAAGAACAACAAATATGAGAAATTATCGAAAAAGAAGCGTGTGTTTCAAGTAACGTGGGTGATTCCTCAAGTGACAGTGATAGTAACAACGATAGTGATGAAGAATAAGCCAATGTATGTTTCATGGCAACTAAAGATAAGGTACTTTTGGATTTATCTTTTGACGATGTCGTAGAAATAGCTTCGGAACTAGATAATAAATATAAAAACCTTAGAAAGACTCAGAAAGAATGTTCGGGAAAAATGACTAGACTAGAATTAGAAAACGAAATGCAAAAGGATGATAAAATTATATTAGAGGAGGAAATTTTAAAATTACAAAATATCTGTAAATCTTTTGAAGAAAATCAAAATGTGCATGCTTCAGAAAAGGAAAATTCAGCACTATCGAATGATAACATAAAATTAAGAAAAAATGTTGATGATTTGGAAAATCAAGTAAAAGTGTTAAACGAAGATAAACAGTCGTTAGAAAAGAAAGTAAATGATCTATCTACAAACATATCTAAATTTAGCAAAGGAAAAGAGAATCTATCTCATTTAATTAGTATCCCAAAACACCCTAGCAATAAAAATGGTTTAGGATTTATAAAATCAAAGAAACCAAAATTTCAACATAAATATGCTACACTTTATTCTAAATTTCGTAAACCAGTAAGTAGCAAATCAAATTATGGTAAAAAGACTATTCGGATATGGATTCCAAAAAACAAATAATAACTCGATTAGACAAAAACATATAGATAGATTTTTGAATGATGTTCCTTTTAATAAAGATTTTAGATTCAAAGGTTCTACTAAACTCTCCTGGGTATGGTTACCTTCAGTTTAACCCCCAGGACCCTAACCGAGGAAATGGGTGCCATTAAATTGTTTTTATCTTTGTAGATACCCCGACACAAACAGGAGAAATGGATTCTCGACGGTAGATGCTCCAAGCATATGACCGGAAATGTTGATATGCTAATGAATATCTCTTACAAGGATGGTGGAACCGTCACTTTTGGAGATAATTCCAAAGGCCATGTTATAAGACAAGGAGATGTTTCTTCTGTCAGTATATCTAACTCTCCTTTTATTTCAAATGTTTATCTAGTTAAAATTTTAAAACATAACCTCCTTAATATTTGTCAATTATGTGATAAAGGATTTACTATAACATTTGAAATAGGAAAACACAATATCTTTGATAAAAATAAAAATATAATCTTTTGAAGGAACAAGAAAACACAATATTTATATTTTAAATATGAAAATGAGGAATGATAAAGATGTTTGCTTAATCATAGATATTTCTGATCTATGGATTTGGCATAAACGTTTTTTTCATGTTAATTTTAAAAACATTCATAAGTTAGCTAAAAATAATTTAGTTCATGGTTTACCTAAAATAAATTTTAAAGTCAATAATCTTTGTGATGCATGTAAAAATGGAAAACTTAAAAAATCCTCCTTTAAATCTAAGCAAAAGATTTCCACAAAACAACCTTTAGAACTTTTACATTTGGATCTTTTTGGACCAATACAAATTAGATCAATTAATCATAATAAATATGTTTTTGTCATAGTTGATGATTATCACGACATACATGGACATTCTTTTTAAAACACAAAAGTGACACTTTTGAGACATTCAAAATCTTTTCAAAACGTATTTAAAATCTAAAAGATTTAAAAATCAAAACAATTAGAAGTGATCATGGTGGAGAATTTGAAAATGAATCATTTCAAAAAATTTGTAATAAAAAGGGGATAAGTCATAATTTTTCATTTCCTAGAACACCACAACAAAATGGTATTGTAGAAAGGAAAAATAGAACTCTCCAAGAATGTGCAAGAACTCTTCTTAGTAGTAGTAATTTACCATAAAACTTTTGGGTAGAAGTTGTAGCTACTGCAAGCTATGTTCTAAATCATGTCTCCCTAAGGACTTTAACCAAAAATACTCCTTACGAACTTCTTTTTGAAAGAAAACCCAAAGTATCTTATTTTAAAATATTCGAATCTAAATGTTTTATTTTAACACTAGTTATCTTCTAGGAAAGTTTGATCCGAAAACCGACGAAGGAATACTCGTAGGATATTCAGATCAAAACAAAGCATATAGAATTTTTAATAAAAAATCTAATAAAATGGAAGAAACATTACGTGTATCTTTTGAGGAAAATTTTAACACTATTAAAGAAGAAGATGAAAACGTGAATCAACCAAATGTTCAAAAGAACAAATTGAATCGATTAATCCCGATAATGCTGAATTAAAATCACCACCTAGAATATTAAAAGATCATCCAATAGATAATATTATAGGGGACATTAATACTAAAGTTTCAACGCGCAATCAATTAAGTCAAATGGGACATGTAGCTTTTATTTCAAATATTGAACCAAAGTATGTTAAAGAAGCATCTACCGATGATTATTGGATTATCTCAATGCAAGAAGAACAAAATTAATTTGAACGTAATAATGTATGGGAACTTGTACCAAGACCCAATGATCAATTTGTTATTAGTACTCAATGGATTTTATAAAATAAATTGGATGAAAATGGTGATATAGTTAGAAATAAAGCAAGACTTCTAGCTCTGGGATATTCTCAGTCGACTGAACCAGAATCCTAGTCGACTGAACCTGTATCGAATTGATACTAAACTTTCTGCCTCAAAACAACATGGTTTTAGTCGATTAGGGATCTGTCCCAGTCGACTGAACCTATTCAAAAATGGACAATGATTCTCTGCCTCTAAAATGTGTACTTTCAGTCGACTGAATTTCTATCTCAGTCGATTGAAATTGAAGAAACTGCCAATATTTCCATCGTGCCTTTTCACCAAATCATTTTATCTCTTCACAAACCCTACCTCCAAACTTTATTTTAATGGCTTCGAGAGAAAAACTCCCAGCTTTTTGCCCTGGACCAAGCAAAAACAAAGCTCTGGTTTCTTCTTCATCCACTCTGGCTCATCCCGAATTTGCTTCCGACGCTCAAATCTTAGAGTGGCTTAATGGTAGTGCCAAAAATCTGTGGATCTTCAACGAATTGAATGCCAAAAGAATCTTCCAAGAAACATTTTACAAGATGGAAGATTTCACCGCTTTTGGATAGAAGAATTAGCAAGAAGGTATGGGTTCCTTTCTTTAATTGATGAAAAGAAAAATAAGGTAAAAATTTAACCATTCTTAGTTAAATTATTCTATGCGAATCATTGTGGAGATTTCTATACACCTCCGAATGAAACCGTTGAGGGAATTTTATGGAGTAGAGTGTTAGGAGGTTATATAGTGCTCAATGTTAATGACCTAGGAGCTATTTTAAATTGTAATGGCCATGGATCTACCTTAGATAATATCTACCATCGTGATTTCTCCTATAATTCAACTGGCTACAAATTTCATATTGAAAACATGGAAAATACCTCGGTGAATTTAAGACCTCAAGCCTGAATCATTAATAAAATGTTTCTTCATACTTTATTTCCTCGAACCAGGAGCTATGAAAAAATGTATGACTACAACTACAAGGCTCATTATGCCATCTTTTCAAACACACGGCTTAATTGGGCAAAGATTATTCATGATGAAATAAAAAGCTTTAGTTCCCGTTCTCGCAAAACTATGTTTTTGGCTCATATCTCACGAAGATATTTATTCATTTTGGAATTAATGTGGAAATTTTACAAGAATACATCTCACCCAAAGTTATGGACCAAAAATCTTTTCGCTTATGAAACTACCCTCTCAAATGGAACCCCTACCTCCATATAATGTTTATATGGCGAATTTGGTAAAAAAAAATACCTTGGGTCAATCATCTCCCCAACCATCTCAAGCTCAAAATTCTCAAGATCAACCCGGCGGTCAATCAAGTCAAGGAATTGTTGAAGAATTCAATTGGTCTTCGAATAGTGAAAATGAAGTTTCATTGGTTCAACCTACTAGAACCATCAATGCCAAAAAGCTATTCTCCAAAACCAAGAAATTATCTTCAAACAACAACAAAAAATGATGAAGCGTCAAAAAACATTTGGGAGTTTGCTAGACAAAATTTGGAAGAAAGTTTCTTCGTGCTCAAGCTCATCATCATCCGAGCCTGAATCTTAGGATATTTCATCTCCTCCTATATATTTGGTAAGTCTATCATATCTCCTTTTTTGATTTCATGGTGTCTGGGTTTGTGCTCGTTCAAAAACTTTCATGGTGTTTGTGTTCGTTCAAAAACTGTTATGGTGTTTGGAATATTTTGTGATGTATTATGTTCTGTTGGTCTATGACTTGATTTATGGTGTTCTATGACTTTATGTATAAAACATGTTATTTCTATGATGTGGTATGTATGTAAAAACTTCACTTTGATGTTATGTCTGTGAATGTTAAGTATTGTGAGTATTTATGTTTATTTCATATCATATGCATATTCATTGTGTTTACTATCATTATATCACCTTTTTGTTGATGCCAAATAGGGAGAAACATATAGATAGGGGGAGCATGAATTTAGGGGGAGAAAATTCAATATTTTTAAAATTCAAACTTTGATAGTTGTCATCGTCAAAAAGGAGGAGATTGTTAGAACATTAGTTCTTCGTTTTAATGATGACAATTATATACTGCATATATATACTATATCATGATGACAGACTATCATTCAAGAAGACAAAAACAAAGGCAATGAGCAAGAAAAATGATCTATAAGTCAAAGAAGTCAAAACTATAGAGTTTCAAGATCAATAGTATGTATATGGTCTTAGATTGAGTTGTAAAATCTCCTTGATAGTTCATACACACACACAAAGACACATACAAACACATATATCAACATAGCATAGAGATTGAATTTAAAATGACAAGTGTTTATATATAAAAACTGAACTTACACGGTTCAGTCGACTGAAATTGGTTTCAGTCGACTGAGCCCAATTTCAGTTGACTGAAACTGTATTGAACTATTTTTTTTAATTCAAATATTTGCCACGAAAATTAAAACGTTCATACTCAGTAGACTAACGTATTCTCTCATTAGACTGAGATGCTATAACGGCTACTTTTTATGAAAGGTCATCTTCAAGAGTTGCGACTTTTTGAACAGTTTTCTGCAATTCTGAAAGGATTTCTTGAAGATTGACAACTCTTGATTGCTTCTCTTCAATATATATAAATAGCACAACAGTTCATACTTAAAGATATACCTTCTACTTTGATTTCTATCTATTTTTTACTCTCTTGTGCTATTCTAAGCATTTGTGCTTTCAACTCTAATATTTCTTTTGCTATTCTTTCAATAATCATTGTGCACTCACTACGAATCATCAAGGAGATTATAAAAACCGTTGTACTATCAAGTCAAAATCCGTGTTAGACGAACACAAGATTGTCGAGCAAAAATTGTATCAAAGGAAAGAATAAATCTGAGAGGTGCTCAGATTGGGTAAGTTGTAAACCTATTCCTCTGGGTCAAGAGGGGGATTTACCAAGGAAATACCTAAGAGGTGCTTAGGGACTGGACGTAGGAGAGGTGCTCTGAACCAGTATAAATCTCGGTGTGTACATTTACTTACTGCTTTATTATTTCGTGGTATAAATTAGTATATATGCTCATTTTATTAGCTATACACCATCTACAAGTTCTCTCAAATCCTAAACTCAATCTCCCTTCCAGGAGGAAGATCTGAGACATCTTCAAAAATGTTGGGAAATTCTCGAACTATGGGTACAGATGAGAGCTGGTCTTGTGATAAGCTCATCGAATATAAGTAGCTTAACTCGGCTGAGTTTTGAGGTGTACAATAAACATCTATATCTCACCCTTTACAACTCCTTAACCTCATTATTCTCTTACCGCAATCTAAAACAGCCCTGTAGTAAGATAACCAATCCATCCCTAAGATAAGTCCATACACCTCAAAACTAAGAACATATACGTTACATGTAAAATCAACATTACATATGTCCACAACTAGGTCTTTGCAAATTAAGGAAAGATGTGTTGACCCCCAATAAGATTTGATACTACTATTGGGTTGGTGACAACGAGGGTTTTTAGGCCCAAACAGTTAGCTACATTTTTAGCTATGAATGAATGTGATGCTCCAAAGTCAAATAGGGTACGAATGGTATACCCAGAAATAATAGTTGTACTTTCATCACAACCTTTCCTTGAGCTCTAAGGGGAGGTCTACTCGAGATACGAATAGCTTTAATAACGTAGGCTTTGTCACCTTCTCCCCCTTCACATTCTACGAACATTGGTTCTTAAATTGCCCATCTTCCCTCATCAAACTCACTCTACAATATTTAGCGGTGAGCCCTTTCTTCAGGCACCTCCAACATGTTCCACCCTCTTTCTTGAACTTGCCCTTGGCCTTCTTATTCACCCAAAATCCTTCCTTCTTAGCTACTCCTTGATTTTGCGCCGATCCTGCCTTCCCCTTTTCCTTCTCCTTCTCATCTGCTCTAACCACCCGAAGCAAAGCCATCTCAACTAATGTCTTATAAGTAGCAACAATGAGTGCTTGTGTTAAAAGTAATTCTCTAAGTGGGGAATTCAGGTCTTTTACAAACTTCGTGGCCTTCTTCGTGGGGATATCGATCAAAATCATTCTGAACTTAGTTAGTTCTATGAACTTACTAATATATTACTTCAAAGTGTTATCTCTGTGCTAAGTTGTATAAACCTTTATAATTGCAAATTCACCTCAGTCCTAGACATAAATCGCGACTCAAAGAGGTTTCTAACTCATCCAAAGTGATAATTCTCTCAGCATTCTCCTCGGCCATAGTAGTCCATTAATCTAAAGCTTCTCCATTAAGATTTCATGCCGCCATTCTTCACTTAATATGATCCTCCCATCCAAGTTCTCAAAAGATACACTCACAATCATTAATCTAAGTCTTCATCTCCACGAAACCTTCAACTTCCGTATAAACCTTTCCACCATATTCTGGAAGTCCTTGCACATCTTGGGAAAGTCTATAGGGCGGGTGCTGCTTTAGCAGGTAGGGAAGCGGGTGCTGCTGGTGCAGTTTGTTGACTGATGGGAACTAGCCCTACATGCCTCAAGTATTGCTTGAACTATTTAGGCATCCCTTGAATAGTGGGTATATCTTGGGTAAAGGGGTTTCCAATCTTAAAGGAATGATTTTCAGCTATTACCAACTATCCATAGTTTAAACTCTTAGTTACAATTCCCTAAGATAGTATTATTTGCTGAAATAAAAGATTTGCTTAGTGTGTTTGCTTATGTTCAAAATAAGTGTGTGTGTGTGTGTATATATAATAAGGTTTTTAAAAAATATTTTCAAAAATAACTCATGCATATTCCTATGCCCATTAATCGAGCAACTTAAGCTCTGATACCAAATGTAACAACCCTCCCCGAAATGGGCCTAATTTTCGACCTAGAAAAGGCCCATCGAACATTAGACCCATTCCAAAGCTGGTTGTTGGTCGGTAAAGTTTTATGAAACACGGAGCTATATATATATATATATATATATATATATATGTATGTATATTCAGAATCTTATAGCAGAAGGACAAAATATAATATGAGAAACAGTACCCATTCTAAAAACTCAAGCCTAGAAAAACATAACATAATACAACATAACAACCCCAAATATCCATAGTGCAATATCTCAAAATAAAACATCATCATGTCAAAATGGGTACATCAAAAATATAAAAACAACATAAGTAGATAGGTAAATAACTGCCACAAGACTCCTTCTTCGCCTTCATCTCCTAAAATCTGCATCGTCTTCTCTAACTTGTGTCTTAATGAGGAGGGAGTCGGAACAATAATATCCTGTGAATAAAAATCTAAAATCTTTCTATACTAGTACTTGGGCAGTATAATTAGATAAGAATATGCCTTACATATCCTAACTATATTTCTTATAAATATCTTCAACTGTAAGTCTGAAGGCTTTCCCAGTCCATTCCTATAACTTACAGTTTTCTAACCAGTCCCTATAATTTACTTTCAACTATAGGCCCAAGGTCATTCCAGTCCCATGCATCTACTGTCAATCATGTCCTTAACAGTGTGAGAAAAAGTACCTAGGTTACTTAATACCTTTTCGATGGGGAATTAGACTGATTTTTACTATTTAATACCTAGATCTTAGGCAGGTCCATGTCAGTTAATACATAACCTAAGGTAGACCCCTCACTGGTACTATCTAGCTGATATCGCACGAAATCTCATTAGGCCATACTTCTTTTTGGAAGAGGCGGACCGTATAATAGCCAAATACCTCAAACCTGAAGAAAACCTTTCCTCGGATTTCTATCTACCATGCCTAAACGTTATCCCCGACCATTTAATACTGCCTAATTAGGGAGGAGGTGGACCCTACAATAGCCACTTACTAACTCTGATCCCCGAAGCAGGTCCTACGTATTATGACCCGTAACCCAGGTGTGACATCTCACATTAGTCTGACCTTTCATAGGCACTAGTAGCCCAATTAATTGGGCAGCCTTACCTACAAAATTGGGACTAACCTCGCGTCTTTCATGGGTACTTATTATAGACAATGTCTCATATCAGCCCCAAAGTCGCACCGCTGGTAGCCAGATTAGATGGGCAGACTTCCATGTGCTTTTAACTGACCTCGCATCCCTATAAATTAATTATAATTTACACTCTCCTAACCTTACTACCACATACCTTACTACATTTTACTAAGGATATAAAGAAAGATCCTTTATTTCGCCACTAATCATAATCATCCATATCTTCCATCCTATGGGGTTTAATGCTAATTACTAACCTATTTATTAGGCGATTAATACGTTATTAATTATATGTTATTCATATGCTAATATATATTTATGAATACATAACTTAAATATTTCTAGACGTGTGAAGATTACGCCCTATAATAATTGTTAAATGTCAAAACTTCCAATTTATACAAGTCTAATTCCATACCATAACATACAAATTTGCTAATATCCTTAGCCTAAAAATAGACTTGTATATGAAAATAGAATCAACTGCCGAACTTATTTTATATTAAAATAGTAAAATCAATATCAATAGATTTTACAATTCAATCCTTTTACACTTTATTCAACTTCCACATATAAAATGGAAAAGGGATTCATATATAAATTATGAAAATACGCAGTGCAAACTACGAATAAAAGAATCTATACTTTACACACCATTTCCTAATTTATTTACTTTTTAAAATATCAAGATAGCAAAGTGAGAAGTGGAATATAATATATAATATTAAAATTGTAATAACTACACAAATTCTACTATTTTATTATAGAATAATTGAGATTCCAATAACATAAGAATTAACATTTTGCTTTGGTGGAATTTAGGAGGTTTAGATTTGAAGTTTTCGTGAACTAATATTTCCCAAGGCATATATCAAATCCAACCTATGCTATACAATTACTAAAATGAGAAAACTAAGATTTCCACTCAAAGACAATTCCCAACTTTCTCCTTTGGATTTGAATACGTCTGATATTTAATCTCTTCCTAGATCTCTTCCTTTTGTAATATACAATAATTGGATTGTATATTAATTAAATTTAGAATTTCAGGGGTTGGAGGAGAATGGAATTAGAAATTGAATATAAATATCTAAAATTTCTTACCTGAAGACCTTATGAATTTTCTAAATCGTGTGGATGGAAGAATTTGACAGAATTCCGCTTATGTCCCAAATAATTTGTGAATAAAAGTAAGGGGGTTAGGCTCTTATTTATGGTTGTTAGAAGTCTCCAAAATGGTCGGATTTAAGTCGATTTAAAATAATACAATCAGCACCATTCTTGGCCATAAATAACCCTAGCCACTAGCACTATACCGGTCGACCACCCTTCCCAAAGCTGTCGACCGACCCAAAGAAGACAGGTCGAACGGTAGCCTATAAATGGGAACAAATTATTATTTGTTTACCATTTAATTTATTCCTTGATTAATTTTAATGTTTCCATTTATTTTAACGTTTTCTATAACCCCATTTCTAATCAACGTTAATTTTCAAAAATCAAATTCTTTAGTCAATTGCAAATTTAAATTTGAATTCATTTTGAATTAATTTTGTTATTCCGCCTTTTGACCAGATAGTATACGGACGAACCCGACAAAACAGACTTCGAAGTTATCAAGGAAAGATACCTGGAGAGATGACCACGGAACCCAAAACCAAAGTATAATCATGATCACAACATGAACACGAGTCCGCCATGAAAGAACAAGGACCCACCGACCATAAGTGTTGGGTGGTACCGACCCCTACCCATCGGTCCATGCTGACCCCTAAATACTCCTCCATCGGAGTTCATATTTTGCTTGTGAGTCCTTGATGTTAGGGCCCCATTTCTAGTGTTGTTTTATCGAGTCAATGCAATTTTCTACTCTACGAACTCCTAAATCAGTAATTTTGTTCTTCTACAACTCCATTATTTGGACTTCGAAACAAGCTGATATTGGTGCAAACAACTATGGAATCACTGAGCTAACCATAAGACGGTCCGAAGCGAGAGTTGAAGGCGTCCATTTTTGCTAACTTAAGGGTCGGTACTGACCCTTACCCATTGAGTCATATTGACCCGTAGCTGGTTGATGAAGCGGCACCTACTTTCTTGGAGGAATTAGTCTAAATCTTAGGTAACGGCCTGGAGATATTTTGTACGAGATATTAGGCTTCCTACCTCTATAAAAAGGAAGGTAGAGCTCATTTTTGATGATCTTTTGGCTCTAACTCTTCTCTACTCCATATTCTTGTAATTTTGGAAATCTAAGTGTCGGAGCTGTACCAACCCCTAAGAACATCTGCCCATAAGTCAGAAGTATAGCAATAAAATCGTTAAGTGGACGTGGGCCAGAGTTTGCCGAACTACTATAAAACTCTGTTTGTTCATTTCTTACTCGTTTTAATTTGTTTTCTTCACTTTTTATTCTCTTTTACTTTCTATTGGGTGTGTGTGCCATTTTTTGTTCAAATATTTTAGTGCTTTCATTGAGAAACACTTGAACTCATTGATTTAAGATTTGGAAAGGATTCTAAATGGCTAAACAAAAAAGGCCGTTACTACTGGAAATCAACAAGGGGGCATCCAGGAGGCATCCTTAGAAGCTAACCCCCCATCAATCTACATAAGTAGGGAAGAGATGGAAACCATGGTGAATGGACTGCAGGAGAGTATGATGGCACGCCAAGAAAAAATGATGGTAAATTTCTTCAGAAGAATGGGAACAGCTGGAGTTGCTGCAACACAGAATCAGAGACCAGAAGCTAAAGCGCAACAAGTTGGGAGCGGAGCAGAACGACCCAAGACAAACCCTGAGACAAGTATAGGGGTCGGTACTGACCCCCAATTATGAGTCGGCATCGACCCTCAAGGACTTGGGGGCACGGGTCGTCCTGCCCTGGGAAGGAATGATGTATAGCCTGGATTTGAAGCGGAGCGTTTGAATGCAAGTCAAAATGTAGAAGCACGACCATAGGAGTACATACCGGAATTCCCTCGTAGAGTCGGGGCCAGGTTGGAAATGCAAGCTTGAGAGTTCCTTTGGATGACAATGTAGACTTGCTGAGATGGTAAGACGAGTTATAAAGGGTGGATTGCCTAATCAGAAAACGAAAGATGTGAATAGAAGTTCGTTTACTACAAATATCCGATATGCTAGGAATTTACCAGAGTTTAAACTACCGAATTGGAGACATATGATGGAAAGTCAGACCCTATAGCTCATTTAATGAGATACATCCGGCACATGGAGGTGCTGGGGGCATCTGAAGAAGTTATAGGATGGTGTTTCCCTATGTATCTGACGGATTTGGATACATAATGGTTTAGACAGCTGAGAGCAGCTCCATTAGCACGTGGGCCGTCAGTGAATAGGTTTGTGAAGAAATTTCGGGTCCATATTTCATGACCCAAGAATGCGATGACACTTGCAAGTTTTCTGACAAGATTCAATGCGATGGTAGCATCGATTGATAAGCCGGACCCATCGATGGTTTTGATGTCAGCGGTTTCAGGAATAACCGCTAAGATGAATTTCAAGATTACATGGAATGAGATCCTCCGATGGATCTTGTAGAGTTTTATCATGAGGTTGAAAGGTTTCTGCGCTAGGAGGATGCCAAAGCCGATGAGGAAGAGGTTAATGCTGTAAATGACGGAGGACCGTCCGAAGCAGGATCTAGCAAGGATAAAGGAAAGAGAAAGACAGACAATAACTTTGGTGGAACAAAGCGACAAAGGAGAGAACTGAGATTCACTTCTTACATGGATTTAAACAAGACCCCGGAGCGGATTTATTTCGATACTAGGGGACAGATCCCCCATCAAAAGTCGACAAGGAGAGAGCCTACAGGCAATGAGAGGAAGTCGGGAAAATACTGCATATTCCATGAACTGGATGGGTATAACACGAAAGATTGTAGGCACCTATGGGATCTGATCGAGGAGCAGGTCCGAGATAACCGATTATACCAATATGTGAGAAATCGAGCTGTGGCGGTGGAACAAGAGTAGCCATCAACTGCGGCAAATTGAAATGACCTTGGATCAAGGTCAAGGATAGTCATCCCTTGATCGGGATGGCAAGGGGATAGGTTTGGTTCTCACACTCGATTTCCCTTTTTCAATAATCCATGCAATAATATAGTCTAGACACTTACTCGTGTATGGGATCTCGAACGGTCCCTAGGCACGCTCTGAGCTGGATACTAGACAGTAACGCTTAAAAAGGAAACTATCTTAATATTAGACTTTATGTTTTTATGTTTAAATTTTATTCTGTTAGATGAGCATTTGATTATAAAATCAACTTGAACGTGATGAATGATATAAATTGCTTTATGTCATGTCCAAAAAGACGAGACCGAAATGCATGAAGTAAGTCCCCTCACGTGATAGTGAGCCGATGGACTTGCTTGTCGTTGAGTCTCCACATTAGAGAGAAAGCGGATTGGGCTTAACAACGGTCCGAAGAAACCATGGATTTGATCATCGACCCTGAACGATCGCCCGCCTCGAATGGCTATATCGACCTCGAACGGTCACCCGCCTCGAACGGCTATATCGACCTCGAACGGTCACCAGCCCCGAATGACTATATCAACCTCGAACGATCATCCACCTCGAACGACTATATCGACCTCGAACGATCATCCGCCTTGAATGGCAATATCGACCTCGAATGGCCATCTGCCTCGAACGACTATATCGACCTCGAATGGTCACCCGCCTCGAATGGCTATATTGACCTCAAACGGTCATCCACCTCAAACGGCTAACCTGAACGGTCATCCACCTCGAACGGCTAACCTGAACGAGCAGCTGCCACGAATGGTTATATCGACCTCGAACAGTCATCCGCCTTGAACGGCCATCGGTCCCGAACGACCACAAATTTGATTATCAGCCTTGAATGGTTATAGATTTAACTATTGGCTTTGAACAACCACGAATTCAACAAACGATCCGAACAGACCAAACCTTGAAACATATATTGATTTTGATAAAAGGATTAGAACGCCGTGGAATTAAAATGAAAAGATAAATCCTGGATGAACATGGGACAATTTTGATATACTATAACTCCAAATGAAGTCATAATTGTAGTAATGTATAGATAACCTAGGCCGAGCCTAGAGTCTTAGGCTATTACCGGTATGGAACGACCCGTAATTGATGAAAAAATCCGAAGGAACTGGACAGCTCATTAAGATTGAAGTAGCCAGAGAGCTCGACTATCAAAGATTGATAAAACGTTTACTCCTAAACAAAGCACACCTTCCATTCGCAAGGCATGATTTTGAGAGCAAGTGTTATCTCGCCTTTTGACCAGGCAGTATAAGGACGAACCCGACGAACCAGACTTCGAAGTTATCAAGGCAAGACACCTGGAGAGATGGCCACGGAACCCAAAACCAAAGTACAACCAAGATCACAACATGAACACGAGTCCTCCATGAGAGAACAAGGACCCACCGACGACAAGTGTGGGGTCGGTACCGACCCCTACCCATGGGTCGGTGTTGACCCCTAAATATTCCTCCATGGGAGTCCATCTTTTGCCTATGAGTCCTTCTTGATGTTAGAGCCCCATTTGTAGTGTTGTTTTGTCAAGTCAAAGCAATTCTTTATCAATCTCTATGAACTCCTGAATCAATAACTTTGTTCTTCTACAACTCCATCATCTGGACCCCAAAATAAGCTGATATTGGTGCAAACAACTATGGAATCATGGAGCTGACCACAAGACGGTCCAAAGCGAAGAGTTGAAGGCGCCCAGTTTTGCTAACTTAGGGATCGGTACCGACCCTTACCCATGGAGTTGTACTGACCCGTAGCTGACAGATGAAGTGGCGCCTACTTTCTTAATGGAATTGGTCTAAATCTTGAGTAATGGCCTGGAGATATTTTGTGCAAGATATTAGGCTCTCTATCTCTATAAATAGGAAGGTAAGGCTCATTTTTCAGGATCTTTTGGCTCTAACTCTTCTCTACTCCATATTCTTTAATTCTGAAAATCTAAGTGTCAGAGTTGTACCGACCCCTAAGAACTTCTACCCCCAAGTTAGAAGTAAAGCAATAAAATTGTTAAGTGGACGTAGGCCAGAGTTTGTCGAAACACTATAAAACTCTATATGCTCATTTCTTACTAGTTCTAATTTGTTTTCTTCAATTTTTATTCTCTTCTACTTTCTATTAGATGTTTGTGCCATTTTTGGTTCAAACAATTTTGAACTCGAAAATTTCAAACGTCAATAACTTTTTCATTTGAGCTCCGATTACAAAACTCTATATATGAAAATTGATCAGAAAATCACCACGGATGTAATGGTGTAACTTCTATGGCCAAATTCCAATTTTTACAAAATTTCCATTTTTAGTCTTATTATTAATTTATTACTTAATTAATCTCTTATCAATTTTTTACGGGGGTGTTACATAACCCATAGTCTTTGTCCTAATCTCAATCTCGACCTTGAGTTTTCTTAACAAATTAAAATATATTATTCACTCACATCCACCAATTTGTGATAGCCAAAGTATAATGGACGTACCTTGAGTTTGCTCAACAAAAACATGTATGTGTATTACCTTGTCTAATAGTATATTAATAGTTCTACACATAACATCTCTAGCTTGAGTTAGCTCAATAACCAAAGATTATGCAAGTAATCTAAATATCTATGAAAGGTAGAGGGAAACTTATATATTAAGGATTCATAAGATTATATATATATATATATTGAGTGATATCGATTTAAGAAATAACGGGCTTCTATGAAAACACGTTCGTGATTCAAGCGTTGGACATATTTGAAATCACGGTATACATACTTTAGTATATACTTATTCCAAAATTCTATTTTGAGTTTATTTAAGTTTTACTTAGGTCTATACATATACAGTTATATAAATTTTAATTTATTTATAATTTTTATAATTTAATTAACTTATATATAAGTATTTTATTAATTAAATCATATTTAATTAATTCATATTTATTTAATTTTAGTTTTAATTTTATTAACTAAACCACATTTAATTAATTTGATCTATAATTTTTTTTGAAAGTTCATAGTATTCATTTTAAACTATTTAAGAAAAGTAACCTACTATAATATTTATAGTTTGTTTATATATACATATCAACATATGTACGTGTGTGTATATATATATATGTGTATATTTAAATATCGATTAATTAAATTTCAATTAATTTACTTATTTGATAAATTCATTTATTTAGTTAAAAAAATTGATAGTAAGAGTGAAACTTTTTTATTCAAGCAGAGCATTCATTTTAGTACCTCAATAGTTCGAATCCAAGACCTCTAGAACTATTGTTTATAGACCTTAGCACTTGAGCTAGTGGTGCTTGACTATTTAATTAAAAAAATTAATCAAAAAATGAAACTAAAATAAAATTTTAATATTATTTATCTTAAACAAATTTTAGATAAATATGTTGTATGTACCAAAATTGGGCACAACACTCTTCGGAAGGGTTTGAAGAGATAAAAATGAAGAAATTAAATGGAAAAAGAGGATTATCTAACAAACACTTCAAAAACAAATAAGAAAGTACGCAGAAACACAGAAATTTAGAGTGGTTCGGCGTATTGCCTACGTCCATTATGAAATTGACGATTTTATTGATGTTTTCTTGATGATTACAAATGATTACAGCAGATTACAGCGAATTAGAGTGACGAAATTCGAGTACAACAGCAGCCTTATACCGCAAAAATGTTTTCGGCAGAGTCTGGACGTCAGAGAGCCAAAAGATCCTTTTTCTGTAGGCTTTGGGATGCTATTTATAGGC
Organism: Allium fistulosum; assembly: GCA_030737815.1. Classification (NCBI taxonomy): domain Eukaryota; kingdom Viridiplantae; phylum Streptophyta; class Magnoliopsida; order Asparagales; family Amaryllidaceae; genus Allium; species Allium fistulosum. The sequence continues at coordinate 820,056,549 of CM060908.1, read as the reverse complement.
GTAGGATGCAAATATCTCGCCCAGATCTTGGGAGACCTCTTCTGGCATGTGGGCGGGCCCACGCGATTGATCCCACGTGGTTTCGACTTGATCCGTGATCGATACGAATGAATTTTGTATCGATCAAGATTTCACCCTATCGAGTCGAAATTTGGCATGGACGTTTTTTGAGTTGTACGTAAGCTCCTGTGAAAATTTCATAGCATTTGGACTTGTGGATCGCAAGTTATGATCGATACGAATTCAAGTCTTCGGTAGGTTGTTGAGTTCGAATCGATCCTTTCGTATCGCTCTGTTCGAATCGATGTTGAGCACGCGCCCACGAGTTGATGTGGCGCTTTATTTTTGGATCGCTCCACTTTTAATACCAAGTCGACTGAGTCATCCCAAGGTTTTCGCCTCGTTCGTATCGAAGACCGTTGCCTTGTTCGTATCGATAGAAGCAGCCTTGTTCGTATCGATAGATGCAGCTTAGTTCGTATCGATGGAAGTGACTCAGTTCGTATCGATGGAATTGACTTAGTTTGTATCGAGCACTGTGGATCTGTTCGTATCGATTATGTGGTCTTGTTCGTATTGATCGAAGTTGCTCCAACTTGATGGATACGAACAAATGAAGATGTGATGGATACGAACAGATGATGAGGTGATGGATACGAACAGACGGCGACTTTGCTTGGCTCGATGGATACGAACAATGGTTTCACAATGGATACGAAGTAATGACTACTTGATGGATACGAACCAAGGGTACCTGATGGATACGAACTACAGATGTTTGATGGATTCGAACAAGGCCCTTCAACTGATGGATACGAAATGACGCGTTCTGATGGATGCGAATAACGTGTCATCTTGACTTGCATTGATCATATCTTGAGCATATGAACCCGAATTGACTCGAAATTTGGAACGTTGGCATTTATAGCTTTACTTGTCATGTCATATTAGTTGTAGCCTGATCCGGAATCGGATAAAATTCATCGATATCCATAGCGAGCCTACGTATAACCGATCTTCGGGACAGATTGTCCTTGGCTTCCAGTTAAGTCCCTGGTATCACGGCCTTGCCAAAAGGCGGGATAACATTTGCCCCCCAAAGTACGTCTTGTGAGAACACGACGTGCTTTGAAAAGCCGCAATCTTCACTCCGAACAGTTCCATCTAACTTGTTAAACAGTTATCGTCTTCACGTTGGAAGTTGTAATCTTTGACTGATCCATAGAGACATAAATTATGAACTGTAGACTGCCCACTGTTGTACTGTGTACTGTTGTAATTGGTCGATGTATGATAGTAGTTTGTCATTTGTTGTTGTAATTTCCACCAGACAAGTATTCAATTCCTACGAATTTTAAAGGTTGGATGTTAGTTCATTATTCGTGAATGTATGTTAACCCGACTCCCGTTAACGTTCGTACATTCATGAGTCGTTGTCAAGTTTTTAGTTTTTTTTATCGACTTTCGCTTTGATCCTCTCCTGAATCAATGTGAGATTCGAGTTGTAACAACGCTTGATGGTTATGTTCGTGTATCTCTTCATATCGATCCTCTCCTGGATCGATTTTAGAAGTTGGAATGCATTCTTTGTATCGATGACTATCGATACGAAATAGTTTTTTGAAATGCTTCGTATCAATAATGGGAGGTCGATATGAGATCTTGCAGTCTTCAAGGGGATGGATACGAAGTCGGCCTTTCGTATCGATGGAATCATTGATGGTTCTGAACAAGTTCAAGCAGCCCTCTGTGTATGCTTCGTATCGATGGGTCGTTGATGGATACGAATGAAGGCATTTTGGATCGATGGCAAATAGATACGAGTAGTTGTGCTTGGGACTGATATGTTTGGATGGATATGAACAGAGCTTTCGTATGGATGGCATTGAGGACCATCTTAACCGGTCATTTTAACTGGGAGACAAATCGTTTCCTTCCCTCGGTTTTACACCCATATAAATACATGACTTTGTACATAGAAAGATTTTTACTTGCTCACTTTTCTACCTTATCTTCGTATCGAGAAAAAATTGAGAAATAGAAAACAGCCTTCGTCCTCAAACCATCATGCCTTGCTAATCCTTCAAATCGATACCCTCATCTAGGTAATTAGTCGCATAATCTCACATTAAAAACGTTAAGACTCGAGATTTAATGCCAATTCGTTCATAACCGCGGCCAATTCTGATGACGATGATGAGGCTGGAATTGGGTCGAAGCATGGTCGAGGGAGAAGAAGAAGTGTCGAGGGTTTTGAAGGTGGCCTCCATACCAATCGAAGAAAAGCGATTCATATCGGTCTGAGTGCATGGAGTTCGTATCGATCAAATATAGCTGAACCTCGTATTAAATAAAAGAGCGGCTTCGTATCGATAGGAGGTGATAGGAGTTCGCATCGATCTGGATTGATCGATACGAAAGACTAACTATCTGATCGATACGAAACTTTGGGTATGTAGATCGATGCGAAGACGTTGCCCATGATCGATACGAAAGGAAAGCTTTAAGATCAATTACGAAGTTACTCCCTGGCGATCGATGCGAAATAGCCTTCCCCACGATCGATACGAACAGAGGCTTTGGCGATCGATCCAAGTCCTAACCTCTAAACTTTTCACACTCGAATATTCGATTCCGACGAGCTTCCGCCTTGCATAACTAGACTTAACTTTTTCACTGCACATTGGACTGCCTTTCGAAGCTCGTCGATGAAACTATAACTTAACTTAACTTAGTAAACTCTAACCTGGATTGGTCGCGAAAGTCTAGATGGCTCGGTTGTGACGGTCAACGATGACGGTCACTCCGGTTGAATTTTGAAGTCTCGTCATTCGAATGTTTTCTTTAAATCTGTAGAAACTCTTCAAGTAATATGTAGCACTGCACTGCACAACACATTCACGCACTTCATACTAGGTAACACTTGGGTTTTTATTGTCTAATGATGGTTTCTAATAAGTTTATTAGCAATGGAATCCACAAGTTCACAATAGCAAGAGCTTCAGGCTTCATCTCCTTTTGTCTTAGAGGTTTCGGCCATCGCGGCCGAAGTTATAGACCCAGCTCCGGATGAGCTTCCAGGAGCAACTTTTATTGCGAACCCGCAAGATTCAGTACCGTCCAACGTCTCGAAAGACATGTTGGGACGTATTTGCCTAAGGCACGGTTTGTCATTGGACGATGTTCTATTACCGGTGCCAAATGATAAACTGCATGCTCCCCCAAAGGGGTTTACTGCCCTCAACCGCCATGCGTGTGCAGCAGGAACACTTTCTCCGTTCAACCAATACATTAGGGAAGTGTTTTCTTTCCTCGAAGTTGCCCCATCGCAACTACATCCCAATGGATATGCTCTGCTAAACAGTTTATTTATTGTATTCATGGAGTATCTCTTTCGACCACCGGCTCCAACAGAGATTAGATATCTCTTTAGCTTCAAGAGTAGGGGAGATAGTCCATCTTTTACATTCTTGGAGGCGGTCAAGAATTGTCAAGTAGTAACTGGATCTTGGACAAGGCTGAGTTACTTTAAAACAGAATGGTTCTACGTCCGATGCCTCCCAGGATTTTCCAGTCGATGGTTAGTCAGACGTAAGTGTTACAGTTTTCTTTAAGAGTTATCCAGATAATAGTAGTTGATGTAAAACTAATATCTTCTTTTCTTTACAGCCGCAATTTCATGACCTAAAGGTGGGTACTTCAGAGAAATAGTAAGAGTCCTTCAAGAAGTTCCAAGTGAAATGAGGGACATCGATTCGGTTCTAACTGACAGAAATTTGAGAATCGTCGGACTGATTGAGTGGAATCAAAGCATAAGGCTTGAAGGGACACTGAGGGCAGCCTCGAAGAAGTGATTGAAATGCAAAACACCCGGGGTCGTAATAACGGAAGGGGATGACGAAGAGAGAACGCCCACGGATGATGAACTTGTAGCCGGGTCTTCGGCCGGATTTCAAGCGAAAGAAGGAAGAAGAAAAGGCAAGGCCGCTGCTTACAAACGTTCTAAGTCTTCGAGGTGGAAATCAGTTGTGGTTTCCTTGCCGGTTCCCGATATTAGAATCTCAGAGGCTCCTTCCTTTCCAACAGAGAGTCCTTTTGAAGGGCTTGTCGATATTCCAATTCCGGATTACGTGTCACTTCAACACGACACCGGGTTGGAGGAGCTTGATAGTGCTCTTGTCCTAAGAGGTTCGCTTCCTATAAGTGCGGCCGACATTTCCGGTTGGTCGAGGGGGTTGCACATCCACACACTTCACGGCACTACACGATTTCCAATCATAAGTTGTTCAACTCAAGAAATCACTAAGCCTGCTTCTTTTTCTTTTTACAGGTACAATGTCCGGACGAGGGTCGATGTTAGGAAGTCTTCGCTCTGCTCGCCGATCTTCTTCATATTATGAATTGCGTATGAGGGAAGAAGATAGAGACCGCGATCGCGAGTACTCTAACCAGGAACGTCAAGAGAGAGATAGGGATAGGGAGTACAGACATCGATCCCGCTCTCCTCCTCCTAGACTCCCTACATAACCTTCGGGTCAAGGGAGGCAGCCAGTAGAGCCCCCTCATCACAAACTATCTTCACATGCTTCTAGGCCTGAGTCGCAACACCATAGAACTGAGGTTGAGCCTCCCGTCATTGTTGAGCAGGCTATCACTGAGCCCACTACAGAAGGGGCTATTAAAATTGCTCAGCTAAAGAAATATTTCCCAAACATATGCTTTGACGGCTACATTTTTCCCCCTCACTTAAAGAGGATTCCATCGAAGGCGGAAAACACAATGCATGATTACATTCATGATATCTACTCCCAGTACAAAGAGTGGGCGAAGGCCGTAGAGAAAGCGTCGAAGGTGGCCTTCGAGCGGGCTAAATTAATCAAAAAGTTAGAGTCTGATCTTGCTTAGAAGGACCGCATCATCCAAGTGCTCAATAATGAAGCCAAGTCCTCTCGGAAATCAGAGATAGAGGCCACCAAAAAGGCTGTTGAGGCGAATTCGTCCATGGAGAAGATGAGGCAGACACACTATGCCTTGGTGGAGCAGATGGGCCATCGCAACACCACTGTTACCAGTGAACGGGACGCTGCTATGAAAGAACTTGTTGAGCTTAAAGCTAAATTCTCCGAAATCATCAAAGAAAAAGATGATGTAAATAGAGCGGCCCAAGAAGCGTGTGAACAGGCTGTTGTGCTTCGGGGTGAACAGGATGCGGCCATGGCTAAGGTCCGAGTGGTGGAGACTGAGGTCGAGTAGAAAGTTCAAATGGCTGAGTCTAGGCTAGAGGCTGATATTGAAGATCTCCTCATTATTTATAACGCCAATGTTTTGAGGCACAGAAATCTAGCCTGGCTCGACAACTATCTGACCCACTTATATAATGCTTGGGGCCAATTGGTTGAGGAGGAGAAGGCGGTGCATCTGGGTGAGTTAATCGATGAGTTTGTGCTTGAGAATCGCATGCTCAATGAGGATGAAAGAAAGATTCTCCATGAGTCGATGATTCTGCATGAAAAAGAAAGGCTCGACACCCAACACTTGGAGATCGGAGAAGGTTCATGTGTTGAGCATCACGAGGTGAGCGCTGAAGTTCCTGCGCCAACTCAGCCTGAATCTGCACATGTGGTTGATCCCCAGCCCATTCCTGCCTATAATCCGGACCAGCCTCAACTATCTCCGGCCAGAGAACAAGTTTCTGAGGCTGTTCAGCCGTCCACAAGCCAAATTGAGGAAGGTATTCTGAACATTCTATATGCTTATCTGAAGTCAGAGTCATCATCTGAATTAAATACTAACAGTTCATCTTTTTTTTTGTGTCCAGCGATTGATGCTGCACCGGTCGTCCCTCCTGCCACTCAAGAATCACATCATATGCAGGAGGCCATAATAACTGAAGCAACCACCACAATGGCCATGACATCGACTGACGGAACGCAGGAGTGCATGCTTGTTTTCAATGAGCAGATGATGGAGGAACTCTTCGGTCATCACAGCGATCCTTTTGCAGACCTACCATTTGTTATGGGTGGAAGTGTACCCGCTACCAGCTCTTCAATGCCAACTGCTAATGCTCCCAGCGAGGCCCAAGCAACTCGTGAAGAAGAAATATTGGCTGAAATTGACGCTGAGATGGAGGCAGCGGCTCATGGCGGTAGTTTTGGAGGTGGGATGGTGGCACCTGGTCCGGCTCCGTTAAGGATGATATCGCCTGGTGGTACAGTTATTGATACCAGCGCGCCTATCATGCCTCCTATACTCGATCCGGTTCCTTCGACTCCGCCTTCAAGGAATGTTCTTGTGCACTTGAGTTCGGATGAGGAGGTTGATATCATGCCCCCTCCTAGAGATCAGCCGCCGAAAGACAAAGGAACAAAAAGAAAGATAAGTGGTAGTTCCAGTGGGTCAACACCGAAAAGGAAGCCAAAAAAGAAAAAAGAGTAGATGTGCTTCTTCGGTTTAGTTTTTGTAGATAGATAGGAATTAATCTTCGTTTTTTCTTTGGTAGACCGTGTATAGATGCAGGTTCGGCCCCCGCTAGTAGAAATTTTTTGGGACCAACTTGTACATAATTTCTTTTTGCAAATTGCTGAAATGAAACTTTATTTTGCTTTAAACTCGATGTGTGTTTATTTGTTTAAGTGTTCCAGCATTTGAATTCCTTGTTCAGTACACTTGTGAAGTTTCAACTTTTGAATCTTGTTTGAGTCCATTCGTCAAGTCCTACAATCACGGCCACAAGTCGCGACTGGATATTAAGTTGAACTCCGATATTGTACTGCTTCAGTCAGTGATCAACACTTAAGTTCTGCCCCCAGTTTCAGGGATGAAGTTTAAAGATCGGCTAGCGGTCGTATTTCGCTTTCAATGCCGCATGCTTAGCATCGTTGGATTGAAGCTGAAACAAGGAGAATTCGAGTGGTCGAATCACACTTGTTCTTTTGTCGATGAGTGTATCCACGCTCTGGGGACTTAAGTTATTTTCACGGGCGATCAGCCACGTTTGCTTGGCACTTATCATTTCGTCCGCACTCTGGGGGCTTAAATATATTCGTTGGTGCTCAATCACACCTAACTTGAATTTACACTCCGGTCCGCACTCTGGGGACTTACAGTCGATTTATATTTTATGATCCAGTACACGCTCTAGGGACTTGGAGTTGGTTGACGTTTACTTTCTGGTTCGCACTCTGGGAATTCAGATCGTTTCGATGTCTATACTTTGGTTCGCACTTTGGGACTCCGAAGTTAGGTGACGTTTTATACTCCAGTTCGCACTCTGGGAACTTAGAGTTAGTTGATGTTTATACTCCGGTTCGTATTCTGGGAATCCGAAGTTGGTAAACAGACGGTCAGTCACATCTGTTGTATGTTTTTGAATTTCGCTCGCACTCTGGGAACGAAAGGTGTATCACGATCGTGGATGGTCGGATCACATCCACCCTGAGTTAACAAGTGAGGTCGTTAGATGGATGGGTCCACCCTCCTCAAACTTGGTTCTGATACGGGCGACGTCGTTAGGTGGACGGATCCACCCTCTTCGAAAACGTATTTGTAAGTTTATACTCCAGTTTTCACTCTGGGAATCTGGAGTTAGGTGAAGGATTGTCGTGTATCAATCCTATTTTGACTTTGGTGTGATGGCTTGTCCCCGAGCTCGGGTTTCACTTAGCGAGTGACCGGTCGTATCACAGTCACTCCCTATTTGAATAAATTCCACTGTATGATGGAACTCAGCTCTCCGTGCATAGTGATGATCATATGAAGTATTTCAAGTAAATCACAGCTCTGGCTTGAAGAGATTGCATTTTATTGCTGAAATAAGAAAATACGGCAAAGTTAGTTGCCTTATTACAAATTCTAATTTCGAAATGCAGAAACAAATTGCAAATGAAAAATAGACTGAATAAATAAATAGAGCCTATTATGTGTAGTAGTGACGAAGACTCTCGCTATTCCAGGCTCTCGGAAGAGTGAGACCGTCAACGGTCGATAATTTGAATGTGCCATCTACGAGCTTTCGTTCAATAACATATGGTCCTTCCCAAGTGGGTTTCATATGCGAAGGAACGGATAAATTCTTTTGAGTTGGAGATCACCAAGTTCAAAGGTTCGGGGTCAGACCTTGGCATTGTATAATCGGGCGACTCGACTCCGATATGCGGCTGCCCTCAAATCAGCCTCTTTACGCTTCTCATCCAATAAATCGAGAGATTCAGCAAGCAATATAGCATTTGTCTTTGGATTGTAGTATGTCACACGATGGGAAGGTACTTCTAATTAAACTGGAATAACAGCTTCTGAACCATAAGAGAGAGAGAATGGAGTGAGATCGGTTGCGGACTTGTGGGTTGTACGGTAGGCCCATAAGGCCATAGGAAGTTCATCGACCCATTTACCCCCGGCTTTTTCCAGTCTTTTCTTCAGAATGGATTTTATAACTTTATTAACAGCTTCAACCTATCCATTCGCTTGAGGGTGCACGACTGCGGAGAATTTCTTTTGAATGTGGAATCGTTGACAGAAATCCTTAAATTCGGCACTATTGAATTGGGTACCGTTGTCAGTGATGATAGTACGTAGGAGGCCAAATCGGCAGATGATGTTGCGCACTACAAAGTTGATCACCTTCTTCGTTGTGCTTGTAGCAAGGGGTTCAGCTTCTGCCCACTTGGTAAAGTAATCAACTGCTACGATGGCGTACTTCGCACCACCTTTGGCTAGAGGTAAAGAGCCAATATATCAATTCCCCATACTGCAAACGGCCATGGGCTGACCATTTGAGTTATCTCAGTATGCGGAGCTCTAGGAATCCGAGAATGCTTTTGACATTTATCACATTTCTTGGAATAACCTGCTGCATCACGGTTTACAGTCGGCCAATAGTATCCATACCGGAGTACTTTCTTGGCAAGTGCTTGCCCCCCGGTGTGATCGCCACATTCTCCTTCGTGTACATCATGTAATACTCGTTTGATTTCGTCGTGAGCGATACACCGGAGTAAAGGAACAGAGTACCCTCTTCTATACATAACTCCGTTTTGAATGGTGAACCGAGAAGCTTTTCGAAGAATTTGTCTCTTTTCACTCCTATGCTCTGGCAGGATTCCGTGTTCGAGATAATTTCTGAATGGAGTCATCCACGACTCCCTTCCGGAAACGACATCAAATACCCGATCAGCTTCCATCTGACCAATGCTTGGCGAAGATAATACCTCTACGGGCACAAGTCCCATTTGTTGTGCTTCACCTGTACTGGCTAACTTTGCCAACGAATCTGCTTTCTGGTTGTGTTCTCACGGTATGTAATAAATAGCATAATAGTCGAACTGATTCAATGTCTCCTGAACCTGAGCAAGGTACGCGGCCAATCTTCGATCTCTAGCTTGGTATTCCTTCAAACTTGACACACGATCAATTGCGAATCACAGTAAATTTCCACCGCAATGATTCTTAAATCTCTGGCAAGTTTCAATCCAGCCAATAGGGCTTCATATTCAGCTTCATTATTAGTCACACGGAAGTTGAACTTTAGAGCGTAACATATGGATCTACCTTCAGGAGTTTCAAGAACAACTCCAGCACCTGAGCAATGGTCATTTGATGCACCGTCTGTATGCGGCTTCCATATATACTTGGGAGATTCACTGGTTTCGGGAAAATCCTCTGGGATGGTAAATTCAGCTATGAAATCTGCTAGGACTTGTCCTTGAATGGCTCGCCTTGGAGTGTAAGTAAGGTCAAACTGACTTAACTCGATATTCCATTTGAGTAACCTGCCAGACGTCTCAAGAGGACTTGTCGTAACGGCTAGTCGGTATAAACGGTGATTGAGTGAGCCTGAAAGTATGGACGGAGCTTCCTCGAGGCAATAACGAGACAATTGGCCAATTTTTCTAGCTTCGGATAATTTCTCTCAGCTCCGGTAAGCCGCTTGCTTATGAAGTTGACCGGCTATTGTATTCGGTCCTCCTCCCGAACTAGGGCAGCATTGATTGCATTTTCTGATACAGCCAAGTAAATGTACAATTTCTCGTGATCGATAGGCTTTGACAAAATTGGCGGTGTGGAGAGATGTTGAATTAGTGCTCGAATGCGCCCTCACATTCCGTAGTCCATTCAAAGTTTCGTTTTCCTTTTCGAATCAGATCGAAGAAGGGAATGCATTTGTCAGTGGACTTTGAAATGAACCTGCTCAGTGCTGCTATTTTCCCGTTGAGACTCTGGACTTACTTTATAGTTTTTGGAGTTTCAAGATTTTTGATCACCCAGATCTTTTCGAGATTGGCTTCGATTCCTCGAGTGTTGACGATAAACCCGAGGAATTTTATGGATGCTACCCCAAAGTGACATTTCAATGGGTTGAGCTTCATCCGGTATTCTTGGAGGATATTAAACATTGACTCTAGGTCTCTGATGTGATCGGTGGAAAATCGCAACTTGACTAGCATGTGTCCACATAAACCTCCATGGTCTTTCCGATCTGGTCAGCGAACATTCGATTAACTAACCGTTGATAAGTTGCCCCAGCATTCTTGAGTCCAAAAGGCATAACTTTATAGCAATAGAGTCTCATATTGGTTACGAAGCCGGTATGCTCCTGGTCGGGCAAGTACATGGGTATCTGATTGTAGCCAGAGTACGCATCCATGAAGGATAAAAGCTTATGTCCAACCGTTGAGTCTACAAGTATATCAATTCATGGAAGTGGAAAATTGTCTTTGGGGCAAGCTTTTTTCAACTTTGAGTAGTCAACACATGTTCTCCATTTCCCATTTGGCTTTCGGACAAGTACAGGATTTGATACCCATTCCGGGTATAATGCATCTCGAATGAACCCATTCGTCTTAAGCTTATCTACCTCTTCTTTAAGGGCGGCAGATCTCTCTAGATCCATACCATGCCTTTTTTGCTTGACCGGGACGTACCGTGGGTCAATATTTAGTGTGTGGCTCACGATGTCTGGCGAGATCCCACACATATCGAAGTGCGTCCAGGCAAACACATCAAGGTTTACCCGGATAAATTCAACCAATTCCTCTTGCATTTGTTGGCTTAGCTGAGATCCAATCTTTATCATCTTCGAGTCATCATTATCGTTGATTGGAACATCGATCGTCAGTTCAGCCGGAGAAGCTTGACTGTCTTTACTTTCATCTTCACTTTCGGTATCTCTCGGGTCAAGATCTCTTTGGAATTGGTTGGTGTGCCCGGGCCTGGGCCCAGGCGCTAATTATCAATTATCTGCAAGGCGGACGCAGAGAGATTCTTCTACGCCCTTTCCTTTTTCTTTCCGCTGCGCCTCGCGCAGCTCAGCTACATAACAGGCTCGCCCTGCGGCCTGATCCCCTTGAACAACTCTGATACCATTGTCGATAGGGAATTTCAAATTCAAACACCATGGGGTGATGGCAGCCCTGAATTCAGCTAGGGCTGGTCGACCCAAGAAACCATTATAAGGGGAGTTTATATCCAACACAACAAACTGCAGTATCCGGACTCTCTGACGTTCACCAATTCCCAGCTCCACAGGCAATTCCACCACTCCGGTGGGTATAGTTGCACCCCCGTTGAAACCGTGAATGCGAGACTGACATGGCTTCAAGTCTTTAGTCTCCATTCTCATCTGGTCGTAAGCTCGTTTAAACAGAATATTCACAGAGCTTCCGCTGTCTATCAAGATCCTCTTCATCCAAGCAGGACCTACTTGAGCTGATATGACTAGCGGATCAATAGTGGAGGCTTCGACCCTGTCGGCATCCCGACTTCGAAATACGATGTCATCCGCCATCGTTCTTTGCTGTTTGGCCAGAGCCCCATCTTCAGAATTACTACAACATTCAAAGTCCGCTTGCCTGATAGAGCTGGCATAGGACTCCATTTCCTTCCAGCTTCGGTCTGCTGGATGAGGACCACCACAAACAGTGTTTATCACCAACATCCCGCCAGTACGAGCGGGTTCCTCCTATCTAGCCGGATTCGGCACATGATTTTGATTCAATGGGCCCTCACCTCCAGACTACGGTGCCCGAACAAACTATTCTAACTTCCTTTCTCTTATCAACTTTTCGATGATATCTTGCAAGTGACGGCATTCATTTGTGTTATGGCCGTAACTTTCGTGGAACCTACAAAATTTTCTCGTCTGGATTTGCTTCTCTGATGACTGTTTTAGAGCAGGCTTCTTGTACTGAATAGTATTGCAGGTTTATAGATATACATTCTCCAACGACGTATTCAGAGGAGTATAATTATCAAACATCGGAGCTCTACGTCATGGACCACGGTTCTGATCCTGTTTTCTATTTTGGTTACCATTGCCTTTTTGCTGATCTTGCTTATTCTGAATATTCAATTGCACTTTTCCGGAACTCTCCCTGGATTGTTTAATAGCAATATTACTTTGAATTCCTTCCACACTAGGTCCCACATCATCCTTCTAACTAGACTGTTTCGCATCCTCCCTTCTCAAGAATTGAGCTGCTTTGGAATAGAAACGGTCCAATGATGCAGGGTGTTTTTCGGCCAACCAGTTGCCGAATTCAGAATCGGGCTCAATTCCTTTAGTCAGTGCCATAAGAATAGAGTTACCATTTGGGTTGTTGATTTCAGCACATGCAGCATGAAATCTCTCTAAATAACGCCTGAGTGTCTCTTCAGGAGCTTGAGTGACACTGGATAAAGTATTAACATCCTTTGGTCTCGCGACATGCATACGAAATTGTTCAATAAACTTTGTTGCCAACTGATCGAAGCATGAGATAGATCGAGGTGGCAGTCGGGTAAACCACATAGTCACTATACCCCCTAGTGAAATCGGGAAGCTTTGGCACTTGATTGCATCATCAGCTCGTGCAACGTTCATCAACCATTTGTATTTCAAAATATGCTGATTAGGGTCAGAGTTCCCTTCATAAACAGGTAAAGTCGGCATTCTGAATTGCCGAGGTGGTTCAGCATAAAGTATTTCATCAGTAAGAGGAGTATGACGTCGGAATATTCCCCGGTCGTCATTGCTAAGCCCTTGACTTTCACGGATCATTTGACAGATCATTGCTGACAGATCGGGCATCTGGGCATTTTGAGCAGGCTGGGCCAAGGTGTGGTCAGGTTCCACAATGCGAGGAGGGGCCGGTCGCTGTCGACGGTCCATGTCTCGCCTCCTTGGCTCTATGTCCTCGGGGACGTAAGGCTCAGGATTGTCTTCACGCTGGTGATGGTTCAAATCTGTCCGATTTCGGGTCTCAGCGCCCAAGTCAATGGCTGCTGTGGTACGGTTATCAGTAACATGATGTGGGGTAGCGCCTCCTCGGAAGGAGGGTCTAGTTTGACGGCTAGTTAATGGGACAACTCTCAGTTGCCCGACATTCAAGGTATGCTGATGCCCAATGGCATGTGTGTAACTTCCGTCTAGCCGTGGGCGTGTAGATCTATGATGATAAATGAAAGAGGCTGAAATCTAGGTGGAAGAATAGGAAGCTTGATCCCTCTTGGATCTCCTTCGTCGCTGACGGTTCAGTTGGTTGGTTAGTTCCGCATTAGCACGGAGCTGAGTGAGCTGTTGGTGGCTCTGAGTCAATTCTTGCATCAACATCTAAAATTCTTCCCTGGTGACAGGGCCTTGCAGATCTGATGGTCCGGTAGCATTCTGATCGGTTGGAAGTGGCTACACGGGATTCTGTCTGTCCCGTTCTTCTAGATCTGCAGCTGTAGAAGTAGTCCTTGTGTTAACCATGATGGATGATGAGGCTCTCTCCTAGACTTGTAGCTAATCTAAATAGGATGGAAGAAATTCTGAAATTGAGATCTGGATCTTCTCCTTGGATGTTTGCAATCTGATATCGGCAGTAGATCCAACGAGCAGAAGGGAAAAAACTGGTTTTCTCTCAGTGAAAGCACCAAAGTGTTTGTACCAAAATTGGGCACAACACTCTTCGGAAGGGTTTGAAGAGATAAAAATAAAGAAATTAAATGGAAAAAGAGGATTATCTAACAAATAAGAAAGTACGCATAACCACAGAAATTTAGAGTGGTTCGGCGTATTGCCTACGTCCACTATGAAATTGACGATTTTATTGATGTTTTCTTGATGATTACAAATGATTACAGCGGATTACAGCGAATTAGAGTGATGAAATTCGAGTACAACAGCAGCCTTGTACCGCAAAAATGTTTTTGGCAGAGTCTGGACGTCAAAGAGCCAAAAGATCCTTTTTCTGGAGGCTCTGGGATGCTATTTATAGGCGTAGGATGCAAATATCTCGCTCAGATCTCGGGAGACCTCTTCTGGCACGTGGGCGGGCCCACGCGATTGATCCCACGTGGTTTCGACTTGATCCGTGATCGATACAAATGAATTTCGTATCGATCAAGATTTCACCCTATCGAGTCGAAATTTGGCATGGACGTTCTTTGAGTCGTACGTAAGCTCCTGTGAAAATTTCATAGCATTTGGACTTGTGGATCGCAAGTTATGATCGATACGAATTCAAGTCTTCGGTAGGCTGTTGAGTTCGATCGATCCTTTCGTATCGCTCTATTCGAATCGATGTTGAGCACGCGCCCGTGAGTTGACGTGGCGCTTGATTTTTGGATCGCTCCACTTTTGATGCCGAGTCGATTGAGTCAACCCAAGGTTTTCGCCTCGTTCGTATCGAAGACCGTTGCCTTGTTCGTATCGATGGAAGCTGCCTTGTTCGTATCGATAGATGCAGCTCAGTTTGTATCGATGGAAGTGACTCAGTTCGTATCGATGGAATTGACTTAGTTCGTATCGAGCACTATGGCTCTGTTCGTATCGATTGTGTGGTCTTGTTCGTATCGATCGAAGTTGCTCTAACTTGATGGATACAAACAAATGAAGATGTGATGGATACGAACATATGATGAGGTAATGGATACGAACAGACGGCGACTTTGCTTGGCTCGATGGATACGAACAGTGGTTTCACGATGGATACGAAGTAATGACTACTTGATGGATACGAACCAAGGGTAGCTGATGGATACGAACTACAGATGTTTGATGGATTCGAACAAGGCCCTTCAGCTGATGGATACGAAATGACGCGTTCTGATGGATGCGAATAACGTGTCCTCTTGACTTGCATTGATCTTATCTTGAGCATACGTACCCGGATTGACTTGAAATTTGGAACGTTGGCTTTTATAGCTTTACTTGTCATGTCATATTAGTTGTAGCCTGATCCGGAATCGGACAAAATTCATCGATATCCATAGCGAGCCTACGTATAACCGATCTTCGGGACGGATTGTCCTTGGCTTCCAGTTAAGTCCCTGGTATCACGGCCTTGCCAAAAGGCGGGATAACATATGTGGCTATAACAATTGTAATTGCATACATATATATCATATATATGTATATATATGAATTATAAATTGATGAAAAATGTAAAAATTTCCTACCAACAGACTGATCTTTAGGCATATTATAGCTTCAAGGCCCGTGCATGAGCCAAATAATATAGCCAGTTAAAGTATCGACTCTACGTAACTTAACTGTGAATTTTGCCAACGACCGTGACTTGTCTTCTATAAATTTGAACTTTTAAACATTATAAGAGAATAGATATTCAATCCATGTTCAATTACATACAAAAACTTTTATAGTGAATAATTGCATTCCGTAAAATACATAATTTCAATGAAACAGTTTCATTCAAAATGAGAAAGTAAACCATAATGCAAGACCAAGTTCTCAATACAATTGAATGCAGTAAGGATCTTATTATATTAGGAATGACACGCTATACTGATGACTATAGATAGATCAAAGAATTGGATCACCAAAATGTTGGTTTTGATATGTTTATTCAAATGCAACATGATCGATCTCCTTAATATGTTAAGGATGAGCAAATGCATTTTTCAATAGAATTCATAGCGGTCTCGTTGTAAAGGGCATCTCCTTTGAAAGGTTCAACCACTTATATGAGAAAGAGAAAGTCTGAGAGTGGAAGTAACATAAAAGAAATTGGGATGAAGAGATGGTGAATAGTCAGCTCTACTTCATGAAGAGACACATGAAACAGAGTTGTATAAAATTTTATAAATGCTTAATAAGAAATAAAAAATAAGATTTCTATTTCAAATATGTTTTTCTTATAGAAAACTGTTATCTATAAGATCCATTTCTTTGAGTCCGAGATACTTAATTTGAAACTCTTGATTGTAATTTGTTGTTATAGAAGAAATAAATAGCCTATTGCAAGTACTTGAGTGGAGTTCCATATTTCGAATATTGTTATTGTAGCTGCAGAAATAATGGATGTATACCATATAACAATAGCTAATGAATAAATCATATTTTTGAAAATTTACATTCGCATATACCAAATATTTTTTATGGATACTATCCACTTTTGATTTTGATAGAAAATAAATGCAACTTTGTTTTAATATGTATATTATTAGTATTTGCTATAAAATAAATTTGTTTTTTATCTTGACAATAATATTTGTTTTCATAACAATTTTGATGTGTTGGCTATGGAAAATACAGAAACATGTAAAATATCTAATAAATACTTTTGTAATCATAGACTAAGCTATATCATTAAGAAACCTTTCTTTGATCTTATGATTACAAATTGTATGGTACATGTGAATTGCATTTCAAAGGATTAACGGAAAATCGCCCATTCAGTGGGTGCGACATAAGAGTTTACAAACTCTTAGGAATGATACATACAAACATAAGCAATCTAAAGTCTAAAGATATCAAAAGCGGATCCACTTGCTTTGTTAAACTCACCAGTAAATTATTTCAGATATGAACTTGTGTATTTTGGTACACAAGTTAGATATCTATGATGAGTTCATAGAATATAAAATGGAAGTAGAAATAAAACTTGCAAAAGAATTTAAATACTTTAATTTTGTTACATAGGTGAGTATCTTGGATATGAATTCTAAGAGTACCTCAAATAATAGGGTTCTCTCTTAAAATCACTCCTCCTTATAATATATGATGATGTATTGATAATAAGTAATTGGACTCAGTTGGACAAAGTACAATCGATACTAAGTGAAGTTGAGTTTCCCCATAAGGATATGTACGTAAGAGTAAAAACATATGCTGAATTTTTTTTTGTCGAAAGCTAAGTTTAGGATTCCATGTAAGATTTGGATTGGGAAGAAACTTCATCTTAAATAGTTTAATATATTTATTGTCGGACCTACATTTAAAATAAATTTTTGAATGCATGTTCCATTACACTAAGAAACAAATTTTTATTCAAGACATGTCACCTTCTTACCAAAGGAATTTTTTCTAAAGAAATTAGTGACAGTGATGAACTTGGTTGTGATCCAAGGTTCAAACATGGAAACTGATTATGTATATGATATAAATTTAACCAACCCCAAAAGAATACAGCCTATTAGAATTCTAATAGAAAATATCGCACATTGAACGGAAACTATGAATTTTTACCTATGTCGAGAAAATGGATTATTAGTAATGACAATCTCCTCAGTTGTCAACAAGCCATGGATAATATTGACTCTGCCACATGGCATGATGCGCCAGTCTTAAATGAATTTCATGTACACTAACAAAATTTAATTTTGGTAATTGTACTTGGAAGGATATGATCTGTTAGTTGTAAGTGAGTCTTCGAGAAGAAGATCAATGGATTAGAATTATATAAAGCAATGTGGATGGGAAATGACCTCATCAATTTCAAATGTTAAATCAGTCCAGCACTTTCACTAGTCAACATGATTAAGTCCATTCAAATTCTGCTCGTAAAATATCACACAAAATGACTATGAGTTTTGAGTATTGACATGAAACAAAACTTCTAAATAATGATATAGAGGAGATTATTTGTACACTATAGCCAGTATGTTTCGAAGTCAGTAAGGGTGATAATAAACCTTGTGAACTTCTTAAGATCAGTATACGACCGTAGATAAGCTTCTAAAGGTTGAGTAGATATTCCTATAGAAAAATTAAATGTTTAGTTTCAACTGAAATGTAGAGGAAGCGTGTATTTGTAAGAAATAAAATAGAAGGTACTAATATATTTCTAATACTGTAAAAAAATAACATGCTACTAATTTTTATTGTTGTACTCATGTTAAAATCAGCCAAATCTTTGTTGTTCAATTCTCGATGAAGGATTTGAAGGAGATGTCCTTTATACTCAATATTAAAGGATATTGAGATTGTCCCAATCAATGTATATAAACACCATATTGAAATGTTTAATATGGAGCACATGAGATGGAATTCTTATACATTGGTAATATGTAACTGAAATCATCATATATTCTATGTTATGTATAGACCGAAATTTTCTTATGCACTTGGTGTAGTAAGCGAATATTAAATCCTATGTAAAATCATTGAATGGTAGTTAAAAGTATTTTTAAGGAGAGTTCAGACTCGAACATTAAATGCCATTGAATAAGAAAGTCAGACTTAAATTCATATTTACCTTAAGAAAAGGGTTTTAAGTTAGAACTATTCCAAATAAGATGTTTCGGCAGATTCAATATAAAAGCTAAGTACATCGCCATGAATAGTGCCGCAATGAAAGCAGTATATGCATGCAAATTTATAAGAAAGCTATGAGTGGTTCCCATCATAGAGAATCCAATAATGTATTGTGACAATAATAATGTAATATAACTACAATAAGAACCGACAAATCAAGTCGAGATATGCTCTCAGAAATTACCACGTGATAAAACAACTTACTAATGATGGAGAAGTATACTCAAAAAAGTAGATACGAAACAATAACGTTATAGATCCACTCACTAAGGCCCTTTTCTTAGTTTAGTCTAGGAAAATTGATTGATATAATTAAAGATGTGTCTTAGGGACAATTATATAATTTGATTATATAACATAACTCTTATAGCTAAAATTTCATGATAATGGTATATATTATATAAGAATTCGCTAACATTGTATTCCTTATAACCATAGTTTATTTTAGTAAACTTACAAGATAACCCAAAAATAGAAGGAATAGTTTGATAATTGATTTATATATATCCCATATGCTTGAGAGCAAAATTTAAAATAATATTTTTGGCATAATGATAATTATATTCTTCATCAGAAAATGATTTGTGTTTGAAGCAAGAATAACTTTTCCATAATATCAAATGTTATGCATGAAAGATTCTCTTCAAAATAAAATAAGCTTTTTGGTTTTATCTTCTACTGTATATATTGTTATATTCAGATAAAATTAATGTTTTAAATTCATTAGATATATATAGGTAGAAAATCCTTAGAAAAAGTATTTAATCGGTTGCAATTATGAACGTGTTCATAACCATGGGTATTAAATCATGTAAAACAAGTACTTATCATCAAATATTCCTAGTTAAAATGCACCAAGAACCTAATATTAAGATATCTGTTGAGACTGTTTTATGTAATACTTCCCATATGATAGACAGTGAATTACTCATGATCATGGTGGCACCTTAGGGTTATCTATGTATAGTTGTTTTGGGACAATTACAGAATGACTCACTTAGAGTCTTCTATAGGTTAAAATTTAAATATAAGACCACATGTGACAATGTGCAATAGTCTTTTAACTTAAAAATATTGTGAATCTTAAGTGTTTAAACTATACTTTGATTATGTTCAATCACATGACAATGATGATTGTGTTAGGGCTATAGTTGAGTATAAGTTAAACCACTTGAAGTGAAACACTATTTAAGAAAGGATTCGTCCCTTTTGAATAGAAGGTTAATATCACCATAATTGAAAGTAAACTTAAAGTCAAAGTCTTTGACCAAAGAAAGTTGGTTAATGTATAATTGTCATCGGATTGAACCAAGGACATTAACGTTGTACTTTGCAATTAAATACTCATATCATTAAATTTTACACTATTGACCTAATTGTAGATATCTACGTGATAATGTGATGATGAAGAGAATACATGCACAATATATTATTGCTTAAGGGTGTCACTTTAAAACATAAGAAATTAGATTTCACATAGATAATCTGTAAGGAATTGAACTCATGTCCATTACCGTGCTTCAACAAAGTTCGTACAAACTTTAATATATAAATTATTTAAATATTATTGGGTTCAACTTCACACTTGGTAGTCACGAGACAACTCCTCTCAACTTTCGACCGAAAATAATTTAACAAAATAATTTAGAAAAGTCATAAATTACTATGGAGAAACTAAGGCAATTGCTATATTAATTTACTTATTATCATATTATTAGAGGTCTTAATAATTAATTAATATAATATAACTGTTATATATTTATTTAATTATATATAAGCCAAAAGTAATATTTTTGTTAAATAACAAATATTGTATAGGTAGTCGAAATTATTAATATTGATTAAAAATTGTAGAACTAGCCATATTGACCAAATGATTTATTATCTAACTGGTTTAACAGACCTAACTATTGAATAAAATATGTTTATTGGAAATATATTAAGGAGGTCTTTTGTAGCATTTGATGCTATAAATGAAACCGCAAAGTCTCTATTTGAGATATACAGTTTTCTCTTTTATTAAATAATTATACATTTTAATGGACATTGCAACTCCAGTACGAAGTTAGATAATAGTTCTATCAAAGGAAAACTTAACGGTTCAAGGGGTGTTCAACCAACAAGATTATCGAGGAAAAATATTTAAATTCCTTTTAACTAAATCGGTTTATATATTAGTTTCAAATTAATTTTTTAAATAAAATATTTTTGGTTCGCTATGCATGCACAATCGTGCACCATGCACATCATCATCGACGAACGGAGAAGTCATGTGTGGCACATCTTTGAACTTGACTTCATCAAACATCTTCAATAGTTGTGGTGTGATAAGTCGTTTCTATTGGAGGCTCGTCGAGTAGTGACCTCGACTAGAAAAATTACGGTTTTGGAATCGACATCAGGTGGAGAAACATTAGTATAGGAAGACAACGAGGGGAGAAGATTAGTGGCATTGACAATGCATCTAGAAGTCTCTAGTGACCTGAAAATTAGAGCAAGCATAGTACATAGACTACTAGGGTTTAGAGAGGAAGAAGGTATTTTTACACTCTGTTTTTTATATAGTTTACATTTTATCCTTGGATTTTTTAACATGAATAACTATCTAATATAAACTGTGTTTTACACAACTTATGTTGATGAGATCGTAATTAAATTATGAACATTAACGTTATATAACTATAAATTATATACTTATTTCTGATATTGTAAATTAGGCATTATAATTTTAATATTATCGTTAAATATTTATATTTCAACACCGTTAATCAAAATTAATATATAAATACGTTATTCATTCGAATATTTGGTAGTTGAATTAAAATGAATCATAATCATTTGAATTTATGATATGAATTTACGAAATATTATATTTGAACAAGTGTTATTTGAATCTATAATAAATATTAACTATCACTATTCGAATATTTATTATTAAAAATTGAAAATTACATGTGTGTGTCTACACACACAAAAATTATTTTATTATTAAATTTATAATTGAGTAAATGTTATTTAAATTGATAGTAAGTTATCTCGTTAAATATTTTGAATAAATAATAATATTGTAAATCAAATCAATATTATTAATAGAATGATAATATAATATAACTTAAAATCAAATAATTCATCCAATAAAAACAATGGATATGATTTAATGTTAACAACATTATTCATTATAATATTATATAATAGGTGTAGTGCATAATAATTTACATGACATTTTTTCAAAATTTGCTCTTTATATTCAGTTGTCCGATGCACTTGACCCAACAAATATATCTTTGTCCATGTTATTAGTATTCATTCTCACGGTCTACATTTCCTGCTCCCTCTTCTAAACCTCTATCTTTTGTTGCTTAACGTTCACAAATCAGGCCATGACTTCTGTCCTCTTCTCGAAAGAGATCCTCTTTTCCTTCTCAGACCTGGGTGCAATGCTAACAACAAGCATCCAAAGCTACCATAATCAAGCTCTTCTTCTTCGCACTTTCACACCAATCGGTCTAGGTAGCCTCTGCCTAGGATCTGCATCATCATTGCCATAGTCGTCCCTAAAATCCTGCAAACTACTACTTTTTGAATCTTTAGGACAGGAACTAAACCCAAAAATCTGGGCTTTCTTCTTCTTCCCTTTGCTTTTTGATTGGATGGGTTGTATCATCTTAGTGTTATCGAAACTCAATTTCGGATGATGAGTGAGCATATCATAGTGGAAGGCTCTGGTTGATTTATGGGGTTGGCCATGGCATGAGAGAATGAGGATCTGGAAAGAAAGTTACTCAGTTGGAAGATGATGATAAAATGAACGGTGTGCACGTGCACAGATCTGAGGGTATGATGACTCGAAGGAGGAACAGAGGAAATTAGGGGTTTTACTCGAAGCAACCTATGAAGTTTTTAGTAGAGAATGTCAAGAATGAATCAACAGATTTCCAGATCTAATACAACTTACACGAAAGAAATCAAAGGACTGCAATTGATTATAAGATCAAATCCAGCAAAAAACAAACTGGATTAAACAACATGAAGCTGTCGACAATTAATTCAAGAATGTGAACAAGAATCTAAGAACTGAGTTCATTAACAAGAAGAACAAAAGTTACTTGTAATGGCAGATATTAAACTGCAAGAATAACAAGAACAGAATGAAGATCTTATTCGACAAAAACAAAAGAGTAACTATGATTGAATATATGCAACTAACTAAGAACAGGTAATATAATAGGAAAATTTAACAGAAAAAGAACTAATCGAGCAAGAATTGAAAGAAAAACTGATACAGAAGTACAAAGAAATGAAACTGGATTACTTCAATTATTTTTCTGCACACCTTTACATTCTGGATTACATACCCTTATATACAATTTTTTTTATAACCAGTACAATACAACATCGACCATATTTTCAAGCCCAATACTGACCCATATTCTTAGCAGTTCAAATAGATGCATCAGCAAGCCCAAAAATCAAACATTGCATTCGTACACGTGCACACATGCACCAATGACACATCACTCTATCTCCTTCCCTAAGCCAAGTTCACCACAGCTAGCAACTTCATCCACTGCAGAACTGCACTTACTATCTCCAGTCATCACCACTGGCGAAATCTGATCGGACTCTGATGATTTGACACAGAAGCCATTGCCATCTATACTTGTCTTCCCTGAAACAAGCCTTATCAGGTTGAGGTTGTTACATCTCCTTTCTCCTTCAAGAATGGACCTTGTCCCAAGGTCCAATGTGGGAAATTTTCGAATAGTTGGCCAATAATCCTCCCATGTAGCTTCTTCTATGGGTTTATCTTTCCACTTTACCAATATTTGTACCACTGTATCATTGTTACGAGGAACCATTCTCCTGTCAAGAATAGTTTCTAGTTGATCCACAATTTCTTCAGTAAAGCTAGGTGCATTGTCTTGTAATACTACATTATTTCCCAGCCTTTTCTTCAGTTGAGAAACGTGAAATACTGGATGTATCTTTGCTTCAGCTGGCATCTGCAACTTGTATGCAACTTTTCCAATTCTTTCAAGTATCAAATATGGACCATAGTACTTTGGAGATAGCTTGTGAGTTCTCTGAATCCTCGCAGTGATTTGTTTATATGGCTGGAGCTTTAAGTATACCCAGTCCCCTTGATTAAATTCCCTATCTGTTCTTCTTCGGTCTGCATACCTTTTCATCCTACCCTGCGCGAGTTTGATACTGTCCTTCAAGAACTCTATGATGATGTCTCTCGAGTACAAGGTCTCCTCCACTTGCTCCACCTTGGTTGTGTTAGGTACGTATGACAATAAATCTGGGGGGTCTACACCATACACTGCTTTGTATGGGGTTGTATTAGTGGGATTCTTCCAAGTTGTATTGTACCAATACTCTGCTACTGACAACCACTTAACCCACTCCTGTGGTTTGTGATAAATAAAGCACCTCAAATAACATTCGAGAATTTTGTTCACCACTTCGGTTTGGCCATCACTTTGTGGGTGATAGGCAGTGCTTAGCTTCAATGTGCAACCTTGCAACTTAAACAATTCCTGCCAAAACTTGCTTGTAAAAATAGCATCTCTATCACTCACTATAGACTTAGGCAAGCCATGCAATTTGAAGACACCATCAAAGAAAACAGTGGCTACTTCCTTGGCTGTAAAGGGGTGACTCAGAGGGAAAAAATGTGCATACTTACTCAACCTATCAACCACTACAAATATGACTGTGTACCTGTAACTCTTTGGCAAGCAAGTGATAAAATCCATGGATATGTCAATCCAAATTCTTTTTGGAATGGGTAAAGGTTGCAGAAGACCAGGAATTAGTATATTTTCCTCTTTGTTTCTCTGACACTCATCACAAGTTTTGACAAAGGCTTCGACATCTCTTTTCATTTTCTTCCAATAAAAAACTTGTTTAATTTTTTTAAGGGTAGCCTTGATGCCAGAATGTCCTCCCAGAGGAGTTGAGTGATGTTCTTTTATCAGTGGCAGTAGTAATTCCTTTATGTTATGATCTACCAATAGTTTGCCTTTGTGAAATATTACTTCATCCACTACTTTATTTTTAATGTTGGGTGGGGTCTGATTTTGTAGATGTTGCAACTGTTGCTTGTACCATGTTGAAGAATGTAAAGTCTTTTTCATCTCTTGAAACCAGGAAGCTTGTACTATGGTTATAGCCTGCAAGTGTAGCTCACTGTTTTGACCATGCTCCCCAACTATTTCATCTCTTCTAGACAATGCATCTGCCACTGTATTCTCCTTTCCACTACGGTACTCTACTATGTAATCAAAGCCATGTAGCTTGGCTAACCATTTGTGTTGCAACCCAGTGTGTAGCTTTTGTGTCAAAAGATATTTAAGGCTATGATGATCTGTCTTGATTACAAACTGCCTTCCTAACAAATATTGACTCCATTTTTTCGTGGCCATAATAATAGCTAGCAACTCCTTTTCATAAGTGGATAGAGATAAGTTTCTCCCATGCAAAGCCTTACTCAAATATGCAATAGGTCTGTTTTTCTGAGATAACACAGCACCCACCCCATACCCACTAGCATCACATTCCAATACAAATGGTAGGTTAAAATTAGGCATAGCTAGGATAGGTGGGTTAATCAGACATTGCTTCAACTGTTCAAAGGACTGTTTAGATGTTTCATCCCACTGAAACGAATTTTTCTTCAACATCTCTGTCATAGGCTTGGCTATTATCCTATAGTTTTGTATAAACTTCCTGTAATATCCACTGAGTCCTAGAAATCCTCTCAGTGCTTTTAATGTTTGAGGTAAGGGCCAATCTAATATAGCTTGAATTTTCGTAGGGTCAACAGCTAAGCCTTGTGAAGAAATCACATGCCCTAAATACTCTAGAGTGTCCTTAGCAAAACTGCACTTGGATAGCTTCACTACTAATTTATTCTTCTGCAAAACTTGGAAAGTTTGTTCAAGATGCTGTAGATGGTCAAACCATGTTTTGCTATATACTAATATATCATCAAAAAACACCAATATAAACTTCCTCAAATATGATTTAAAAATATCATTCATCAGAGATTGAAATGTAGAAGGAGCATTAACTAAACCAAAAGGCATCACCAGAAATTCATAATGGCCATGATGTGTTCTGAAAGCGGTCTTGTGAATATCTGAATCATCCATGCATATCTGATGATAGCCTGATCTTAAGTCAAGCTTGGAAAACCAGTTAGAGCCCTGTAGTTCGTCAAAGAGGTCATCAATCAAGGGGATAGGAAATTTATCTTTGAGAGTATGGGAATTCAAGCTTCTGTAATCAATGCATAGCCTTCAAGTGCCATCTTTTTTTTTAACCATCACAACTGGGGATGAGTAAGAACTATTGCTAGGCCTGATAAGTCCCGTATCCAACATGTCTTATATAATCTTCTCCAATTCATTTTTCAAGTGATATGAGTGTCTGTATGGCTTCATACAAATGGGTTTAGTGTTAGGCTGAAGTGGAATTTTGTGATCATGGGTTCTTTGAGGTGGAAAAGGTGGTTTATCAGTGGTAATCATAGGAAACTTATGGAGGAGTTCAACAATGGCAGGGGAAAGATTGGGAACAGGCTCATGGGTAGGTAACATGTGAAGGCATAATAACATGGTGGTTTGGGCATGGGAGCTCTCCTTATCCATAGTCTTTCTATCAATCATTTTTACATCATCTGGTTTGAGGCCTTGCCATACGTATAGTTTGTTATTATACTGAAACTTCACCTGCAAATGTTCCAAATTCAAAGTGACTTCTCCTAGACCCCTCATCCACTGAGCACCAAGCACTATTTGACAGCCCTCTAAAGGTAAAAGAAGCAATTCAACTGGCATCTTACACCCTTGGCATTTCAACAATACATCTTTACAAACCCCTGATCCATTCAATTTCTCTCCATTAGCTACTGTCACTTCATATACTTTGGATTCATCAATTTTTAGTTTAAGTTTCCTTGCTAGTTCCTCATTGATGAAGCTGTGTGTTGACCCCGAGTCAATTAAAATTTGCACTGGTTTCTTATTAATAACTCCTTGAACTTTGATAGTGGATAATGCTGGAATGCCACACATTGATTGAAGTGTTATAGAAAGAGCCTCTTCCACTGCAGTTTCTTCTTCTACCTCATCAATCTCTTCTGTCACATTAATGTTTGCATCCTCATCTTTGAGTGTCATCATTCCCTCTAACACATACACTCGGGGAGTAGGACATTTATGGTCTTTATGCCACTTTTGTTTACAACCATAACATAATCCTTGCCTTCTCATATCAACAATCTCAGTAGGAGTTAGACCTTTGGTGCGAGCTGAGTTTTCTAAGGGTGTATTGCTTGCTTTAGGATTTGAAGTGGGTTGGTGATCTGAAATAGGTTTAATGGATTGAGTAGAAGCAGTCTGGGTAGTTTTTGTCAATGGGGGGTTACTGTTTTTGGAGCTTTTCTTTACTTGCATATATTTACATTCAAACATCTTGGCTAAAGATACAGCTTCTCTAAAATCATGGGGCCTGGAGGTCAGTACATCATATCGAATCTCTTCTTTCAATCCACCAATGAAACAATCTAACAAGAACTTAGAGGGTAATGTGTCAATCACAGCCTGCAACTGCTCAAATCTACTCAAGTAAGCTCTGACAGTGGTGTACTGTTTTAGTTTGGATAATGTCTCATATGGTCGCTCCATCTCCTCTGTATTAAATCTAACCAAGACTTCTTCTTTAAACACAGGCTATAACTCCCAATTTTCTATTGTATTAGTATACCAGTGGTACCACTGTAAAGCCTCTTTCCTTAACGAAAACGAAGTAATCTCGACCCATTGATTCATGTCAGTATGATGGAATCGAAAGTACTGCTCCACTTGTCTCAACCAATCAGTAACAATCTCATCTCCAGTGAATATAGGGAAATCTAATTTCATGGTAGGGATGGGATGATGGTAAGCTGGTGGGTGATATTCATTAGTCGGATAATTGGGGTAATAGTTTCTTGGTTGATGTGGTGGTTCTTGTGGTTGTAGGGGAGGATTCATTGGTGGCTGAGTATTTCTTGGAGGAAAATGGGGGTTTCTTGGAAGTCTGGTTGGAGGAGCCATGTTTCTGGGTTGGGGAATATAGTGATAATTCGGGTATGGTTCTGGTGGTTGATGCGGCGACGGAATGTAACTGGGATTGATGGGTGCGGGGTTATTGTTCATTAGAGGTGGGGCAGCAAATGGAGGAGGAGGAGGTGGTATTGAAGTTGAAGTCTGCTCTCGAGGTGGTTGTCGTGCAAAAGCATTCAAAACATTACCAAATCCTTCAATTTTTTGCATCAGGCTATTCAGAAGCGCATCAGTTTTATTGTTGTGTTCGTGTTGTAATTGCCACTGCTGATCTGATTCTTGATCTCGGGGTGTTTCTTGGACCTGAATTTTGGGGTTGATAGGATCGTTCTGAGGGTTAGAATTAGGGTTCATCTCAGGGAGTGGCTCTGATACCAAATTGGAAGGCTCTGGTTGATTTATGGGGTTGGCCATGGCATGAGAGAATGAGGATCTGGAAAGAAAGTTACTCGGTTGGAAGATGATGATAAAATGAATGGTGTGCACGTGCACAGATCCGAGGGTATGATGACTCGAAGGAGGAACAAAGGAAATTAGGGGTTTTACTCGAAGCAACCTATGAAGTTTTTAGTAGAGAATGTCAAGAATGAATCAACAGTTTCCAGATCTAATACAACTTACACGAAAGAAATCAAAGGACTGCAATTGATTATAAGATCAAATCCAGCAAAAAACAAACTGGATTAAACAACATGAAACTGTCGACAATTAATTCAAGAATGTGAACAAGAATATAAGAACTGAGTTCATTAACAAGAAGAACAAAAGTTACTTGTAATGACAGATATTAAACTGTAGGAATAACAAGAACAGAATGAAGATCTTATTCGACAAAAACAAAAGAGTAACTATGATTGAATATATGCAACTAACTAAGAACAGGTAATATAATAGGAAAATTTAACAGAAAAAGAACTAATCGAGCAAGAATTGAAAGAAAAACTGATACAGAAGTACAAAGAAATGAAACTGGATTACTTCAATTATTTTTCTGCACACCTTTACATTCTGGATTACATACCCTTATATACAATTTTTTTTTATAACCAGTACAATACAACATCGACCATATTTTCAAGCCCAATACTGACCCATATTCTTAGCAGTTCAAATAGATGCATCAGCAAGCCCAAAAATCAAACATTGCATTCGTACACGTGCACACATGCACCAATGACACATCACTCTATCTCCTTCCCTAAGCCAAGTTCACCACAGCTAGCAACTTCATCCACTGCAGAACTGCACTTACTATCTCCAGTCATCACCACTGGCGAAATCTGATCGGACTCTGATGATTTGACACAGAAGCCATTGCCATCTATACTTGTCTTCCCTGAAACAAGCCTTATCAGGTTGAGGTTGTTACACATAGTGAGCATATCAAAGAAATTTCGAAAATTGTAAAGATGAGAAAGATGATGATTATCTATGGAAATAGCTTGAAGAATTCATGGTTGGCTCTATCATGCTGCACATATATAAATACCTACTCAATAATGCGAAATGTTAATAACACTTAAACTGTCAATATTTGAACCGTTCGCTTAATGCTAAGAGTGTGCGCATTCTTATCGTTTGCTTTTTCTTTGTAACTTTATTGAATTCTTAATCAGAGAACCTCCGAACTTAGTTGTTAGCCCGAATCGAGTCTTTTGAGTAATGAACCAGCAGCATGTAAGGTAAATGTGTTAATATGGTAATTACATTATAATGATGTAACGTCAATGTATGATGGATTCTCTTTCGATAAACTATTGTCGAATTCGAAATCACTGAAATTCGGATCTTATATTTGAGGCTGTGATGGTGAAAACATTGTTGTTATTGTTAGGAAAATGTGGATAGATTTGTATGTATTTGTGTGTAATTGGTTTGAAAAATGAACAATTTATGAATAAATTATCGTTGAACATGAATTATATAATAAAATTTTAAAAAAATACGGTTGTTCGGGGGTGTCGGATTTTAGACCATTATTAAATAAACGCTTACGTGTATTGTGCTAGCTAGTGCTAAAGTGGGACACATATTCAATAGGAGTTCGATTTTAGAAGCCTATCTAATGATGGTCCGATTCAAATTGGTTAGGATGCTGAATTTGCTGAATTATACCGTTGGGGGGCAAATATTTGATCGTGAATTTTCAGGATTGAAAATAAGGGATGTTGGATGTTAGGCCTTAGTTTTGTTAAGAAGTGGAGCTGGCCCTGTCTAGGCCCATCAATTTCAATCTATCGGTAGCACTTAACAAACTAAATATACCGACAGAAATTTCCATGAACAACGTCCATATCAAACTCTTATTCATGTAAAACCAACATCTTTGTGTGTGCCGTTCCATAATCATAACAGTGAATTTTAATGGTAATCTGACACAGCAACAACCAAATAAGACAAAATGAAGCAGAACAATGCTGACCTTGCACCAGTGATATGAATACATAATCAGTGACATTATAGCATATTCATCATTACGTTTCCGTATGTGTACTTAAAAACAGATAATATAAATAAATTAGTACAGTATATTGGTACTGAGAAAAAAAAGAAAAAATTCAGCAAAACTATGAATAATAATTAGAATATGTAATTATTATGAAACATAGCTAATGTCCCATTCCAGGGCTCGGCACTGATTCAAGAACTCGGTTGCTTTTCTTTGGCCATTCGTCGACTCCTTCACCTGGTGCACAAGGTAGAATACGTGATAACAATCCTTCTTTCTTTGTAAGTAGAGTTCTTGATTCCACACAGGTTGGAATTGAAATACCGGAGACGATCAGCAACATCACCATCGTCGCTGCAATAATGTTTCTAAATGCCATCAGAAAAGGAAAGAATTGAAAGTAGGGGACAGGTGTTACTATTGATCTGATCAATGGAAAGCATATATGAAAAGAGCGATTATAAGGTCGATGCATTAATTAAGAGGAGAAATCAGTTGAAGATAATGAGTATATATAGCAAGAAGTCTTTTATTTGTTGTATGTTTCAATAGATTTGGAAATTTGTTCGCGTTTTTTGGACATGTATGCGCATGCTGACTTTGATGTCTTATACCTTTGGAATTGGATCAACTAAACAACTTGAATTAATCTAGGCCGCTGGATGTTTCGTTTTAGAGGTCCAGATCAGTCGATACCATGCTTTGGGACCCTTGTTGTATTTACTATGGATGTATGTTCTACTAGTACTAATGTAAATGTGAAATCAATGGAGCGGAGAAGAAAGGGTTTGACACGGTTGATTTGGTTGAAATATTCAGTACTGTGTTTTTATTTTTTTAGGTGAAATGTTTGATGATGCAGGTTTTTTGGTGAGGAGACAAATGGAGGATTTTTAGGCGAATTAGTGTGCTAATTTTGTGTATTAGAAGACAAGAAGAAACAGACGTTAGGTTAAATCACTGTCCTTGTCCTTGATATGCACATGATCCGTATCTGTTTTCGCCAATGCCCCTGTATTTAAACAAGCACTGGTAAAATAAAAACGATTGATTTACTAATACGATAGCATAATGCTGATGAGAGAATCCATCGTTAATTTTATAGTTTATTAAACTGAATGTTTTCTTTGGATATCTAATTTATAATTTAATTATTATAATTGTGCAACGGTGATAGTCCGACCGTTTAATCATACAATTTTGAAAATAAAAAATATTGTTGCAATTTCGAATAAATTTCACTTAAACATATAATGATTGTTTGCTTAAAATTGGACAAAAACTTCCAATTTAATGGTGTATGACTGTTTGTACGAGGCGTATAATATAGTTGTTATGTTTGTAGTTTGATTGTTTATTAAATAGCAGATCAAATATATAGAAAATAAGTGCAATAAATTAAAGAATCCTAGAATTTTTAATGGTTCGGTCATAATATGACTACGTTCAGTGTCATTTTCATTACTCCTTTTTAGATCAATTTTACACCGATAAAAATGCAATGGTGTGATGTTTAGAAAGTAAAATATAGCTTACGATAATCCTATTCAACTTAAATTCTTCGGTAGTCTCTTGGCATTCTAGATTATCCGCTGTTACTATTCCAAACTTGAGTATTTATAGAAGTAAAGATATATAGGGGTTATGTCAACCGTCCCGCCAAAATAGCTTGTTTCCATATATAGCATACTCGGTTCGACTATGTGTGCTCGACATTCCTTGGTCCAGTGGGTGGCTCTCGGCTCGACACACGGTGGTCGGTTTGGTCCCTGTGTTCGACTAAAGATTACCGAATAAAAAATTTTGTTCAGTAGATCACTACCAATAAAATTTATTGGTCGATGGGCACAACACCGGATAGAGAATTATGTTTGGTAGACAACTGAACCAACTCGTTTTCACAGCAAAAACTTGTCTTTTCCTCATTGTTTCTTCTTGTGCTATCTTTAACCTTCTTTTCTTCTTGTCCTATACTTTTGGTCAAGCGATGATATTCCAATTATGGACTTTCCAATCATTTCTGTTCACGTCCTTTCATGTTCACTGTCCCGTGGGTGAAAATGCGGACAATATTTACCCAACTAAGCATATTTTATAGAACACAAAATGTGCTTTGTTAATGCAACTCCCGTAAAATTAACAGAAAATTAATTAAGAAATAAATTAATTAATAATAAATCTAAAAATGGAAATTTAATAAACATCAGAATTTGGCCATGAAACTTGCACCATTATATTTGTGGCGATCTTTTGAGCAATTTTCATACATAAAGCTTAACGATCGGGGTTCAAACGAAGAAGTTATCGATGTTTGAAGATTTCGGATCGAAAATAATTCAAAACGAATTAAAAAACGTTAACGTTACCAGTCAATCGCCTCTATGGGCTGGTAACCCTTCTCACCTTATTATACATCTTCAAGATCTATCTACAAGAAGCCAAAGTACAGCAAAGAATCCTTTTTCATGTTAAACAAAAGACGACACAGGATACAATCTTTACAGCAGCTGATACTGCAGAAATTGTCCTCCCACGTCAGGATCCCCTCATTATCACAGTGCAAATCTCAAATTACATCATGAGAAAAGTCTTCATGGATTCTGGTAGTTCTGTCAATGTCATCTTCAAATCTGCGTACGACCAGATGAAGCTTCCAGCAAAAGTATTGAAGCCCAGCCCCTAGCCAATCTTTGGCTCCAGCAACACTACAACTACTCCCATCGGATCAGAACGCTTACTTGTCACTGCCGGAACTGCACCCCTTCACAAATCTTTCTACGCGAGCTTCCTGGTCATCGATCAACCATTTCCATATAAAGTATTTTTGGGAAGATTTGCACTGATTGACTTGGAAGCAGTTATCTCTCAGAAGGATCTGCTCATGAAATTTCACACCACTGCTGGAATAGGATCGATTAGAGGAGAGAAGTTGTTAGCTAGGAAATTATACAATGTAAACATTAACTGTAGCAATAAAATTGTTCAAAACTATTATGTTGTCTCTTCTAAGAGTAATGATAAGAAAATCAAACCAGTTATTGGAACTACACTGGTACAAATCACCTAGACTGATACTGAAACAGGACCTTCTATGGAAAATGCATCAATAAGGAAAGCAAAGAGAAAGTATACACACATGACTGAAACCGAGGAGTATAATTCAGTCTACGCGCAGTACTTTTTCGAAGAAGCTCAGAAACAAGCACTCACCATCATCTCTCGACCCGAAGAAAGTGAAATAGACCCACGATTAGGGGCAACAAGGAAAGAGTTGGAGCTAGTAGACGATCTTGAAAATGTACAAATAGATCCGAAAGGCCCCACAAAGGTTCTTAAAACAGAAAAAAAAACTCAGCATGGAAGCTAGAATCCAATTAATAGACTTCCTAAAGAGATCAGCAGATGTTTTTTCCTAGGCACACTCAGATATGACAGGAATAGATCCAACCATCATCTGCCATGCTCTAAAAATTGATCCCGATGCTCACCTAGTTAGGGAGAAGTGCAGAGCCCTGGATCATGAAAGTTATAATGATCTGCATGAAGAGATCAAGAAGTTGAAAGCAAATGGATTCATCAGAGAAGTATACTACCCAAAATGGATAGCTAACCCAGTTATTGTAAAGTGGCTTAATGGAAAATGGAGAATCTGCATAGACTATACCAACCTCAACAAGGCGTGCCCAAAGGTAGCTTTCCCTTACCATGAATTAACCAATTTGTGGATGCAACTAGTGGTCACGAGCTGGTTTCATTCATGGATGCATATTCGGGTTACGATCAAATAGCCATGTTCGAACTAAATCAGGAACGCGCTAGTTTTATAACAGACAAGAGATTATACTGAAAGTGATGTCGCTCGATTTGAAGAACACAGAAGCTACATACCAGAGGCTAGTAAATATGATTTTTGCATATCAGATTGGCAAGAATTTTAAAGTATATGTGGACGACATGCTAGTCATGTCAAAAGAGGCGTCAAATCATATGCAAGATTTTGAAGAGACGTTTGCAGTTTTGAGGTAGTATAACATGAAGCTAAACCACTTAAAATGTACTTTTGCTATTCAGTTAGGGAAATTCCTGGGATACATAGTGAGCACTAGCGGCATCGAAGCAAACCCTAAGCAGATTGAAGCAATAAAGAAGATGGGAGTCCCAACAAAACTAAAAGATATCATGAGCCTAAATGGCAAGGTGGTTGCTCTAAGAAGGTTCATCTCCAAAGCAACAGAAAAGTGCATACCGTTCTTCGACGAAGTAAAGAAGGGGCGAAATTTCGAGTGGACAGAGGAATGCAAAATTGCATTCCATAACCTGAAGGACCATCTGATCAGTACCCCTATCCTATCAAAACCGATAACAGGTGATGACTTACATGTGTATTTAGATGTAACTGATAAAGTTGTAGGTGTTGTAGTAGTTATAGAAGATGAGGGGATCCAGAGGCCTACCTACTTCACGAGAAAACGTCTATCAAGTGCAGAACTAACCTATTCAGTCATTGAAAAGCTAGCTTACAACCTGCTACTCACAGCAAGGAAATTGCAGCCTTACTTTCAAGCACATCCCATCAAAGTCCTCATAGACAAACTATTAAGGCAAATACTAAAAAAATCAAAAAATGTGGATTGCTTGCTAAAACGGGCAATGGAGCTCAGTCGGTATGATATCTCTTATTGTCCGAGAATGACAATCAAAGGTCAAGCATTAACAGACTTCATTATAGAATGCACATTACCTATTGAGCCCTAACATAAAGAAGAAGTGCTCACTCTACAGTTTTGGCAATTATTCATGGATGGAGCGTCAAATGAACAGGGGGCAGGGATAGGATATGTGTTGATCACTCCAGATAAGAAGAAACTATATGGAGTAGTGTAGCTAGGATTCAAAGCTACCAATAATGTGGCGGAATATGAGGCACTCCTCGCATGCCTAAGAGTGGCTCAGGTAATGATGGTAATCCACATTTAAATTCATAGTGATTTCAAATTATTTGTGAACCAGGTGCAGGGTAATTACCAAGTGAAGGAGTCAACTTTAGCTAAATATGTGGAACATTCCAAGAAATTGTTATAGCAGTTCAAACAGTTTGATATGGAGAAAATCCCACGTGAGAACAACTCTTTTGTCGGCTCATTAGCATAACTTACCAGCATAAAAGTAGCAAATGAAACGAAAGCTATTCCAATAGGGCATTAATTTGAACCAAGCATTACTGAAGCTAATCAAATTATAGTCCTAACTAGAGCCCAATGGGTAATGATCCAAGAAACTTAGTACTGGGGAACAGAGGAAAATCAATAGTGGCCCCCAATTGATCCTATGCCTCAACAAACAGAAGAGGACACGTGGATGACCCCCATCAAGTAGTTCTTGATAAACGGAATCTTCCCCCAAATCGAAACGAAGTCCAAAAGATAAGATATCAGGCTCCATATTACTCCTTCTTTGATGGCATATTATATAAGAGTGAGTATTCTACCCCTTATTTTAGATGTGTTTCCAAAGAAGAGGGAATACGAGTCATGAGCGAAGTACATGAGAGGCAATACGAGGATCATTCCGAGGGGCCAAATTAGCAAAAAATGGTATTGTGACACGGTTGCTACTGGCCCATTGCACTTCAAGGCGTAAAAAATATGTGAGAAGATGTGATATATGTCAAAAGATCACAAGTATCCCGAGGCAACCTTCCCACGAGCTCGTCTCATTAGCTAGCCCATTGTCGTTTGACATGTGGGGTATAGATTTGATAGGCCCACTTCCCATATTAAAGGGAGGGGCAAGGTATGTTGTAGTGGAAATAGTCTACTTCAGCAAATGGGTAGAAGCTGAGCCCCTAGCTACGATCACTGCAAAGAAAATAGTTGCATTTGTGGTAAGAAAGATAATTACTAGGTTCAGAATTCCCCACAAAATAATCGTAGATAATGGAACCCAATTCGAAAGTAAGGAGTTCATAGAACTCTGTGAGAAGAATGGGATAATAAAAATCTTTTCCCTCAGTCGCCCACTAGCTGGCAAACGGGAAAGTTGAAGCAGCAAACAAAACTATCAAGAAGTTGTTTAAGAAAAGACTGTAGAATAAAAAAAGGAAGTGGGTGGAGGAGTTATTGATTTGGATACGATTTCTCGAGTAGAAAACCTCAAATTTTATCGTAATAAAATACCAGAAGTGCACGGCGTACAATTTGTAGTGCATCTGCAAGTACGGGTCGAACTACAAGAAAGCAAGCATTTCAATTTACTCAATCAAATTATCCAAATATTTTTAAAATGTTTTTAAATAAAAATTATATAAAACCTAGAGTAGAGCTATAATTAATGTAATGAGATCAAAAGACAATTTTGAGATATATTCACTTTCACATTCAAATAAATCAATACATAATAAATATATAATCTCTCCTTTTAACACAAGTAGAATTAGTGTATGCATTTATTTTAATTATGGTATATTTTTTATATTAATTAAAACGACATAAACCATCAAATTTTAATACATTAAGCAAACCCACTTATTAAATTTCATGAAAATGATTATGAAGTTAGAGGTAAAATCTATTTTAGCCATGATCTATTTACCATCTTAGATCAAGTAACATAGAACATCAAATTTTAATTCTACTTTTAACTTCATTATCAAAATCAAATAGTTAGATGAAGATGTAACTTGAGTCTATATTTGATCTAAGTATAGTCTATTTATGATTAACAACACATGCTATCAAATTCATTTATAAACATTAAACTTTCTTCAACATCTAAATTTACATTAAACCCAAAAACAAGAGATCATAAGTGAAACCATTATGTTAATTTTACATGAATTGTGAGAGCTTCATTAACCCTAAATTAAAGGGGTTTTGCCTCTCATCCTTGAATTCATTTCAACAAAGGTTGATTTCAACATTAACAAAAGGAAAGGAAATGCTAATTAAAGAGAAAGAAAGCTAATTAATTTCATAAAAATAAATCTACGCTAATTTGCATAAAAGAGATCTAATCTACTTGCATGAAATAAAAGAGAAGCATGAACACAAAAGAGAAGAATGAAACACTACGCCATAAATGGCCTACTGCAACACAAAAAAAATGTTGGCTCAGGCCCGAAAAATGTTGCCATAGGTCTATGGCAACACTTTTAGGGTGATGCAATTTTTGCCGTTGCCTTAGACCTCAAAGGCAACATTTTGACTATCTAAGGCAACATAAGTAATATTGTTGCAATAGAACCCTATTTGGGTCTATGGCTACACCCATAGGTATCTGTAGCAACATTCCAAAATGTTGCTATAGATATGAACTTTTTGAATTTGTGGGGCCCACAATGTAGAGCATATTTGATTTTTTAATAAAAATAAATATTTATTTAATAAAATGCTATTACACAGAATTTGATATTTAAACAGTAATTTATTTAAATAAATATTTTATTTCAACATTTGAAATTGTACAAATTCCTAACTCCACTATTTTACAATACAATGATATATAACACTGATATTCACATATACAGATATTCCTCACTACATCACTCAGTTCACTCATTACATATGCAGTTTCAATTTATACATACACCGACACTGACAAATATATGCCGAGCCGAAGGCGAGCCGAGTGCCGAGCCGAAGGCGAGCCGAGAAGCGGGTCCGGGCGCAGCGCCGGCGGGGGTCCGGGGCACCGCAGTCCCCTACGGCCCAATTCATCCGATTTCGGAAGATCGAGCCTTCTTTGAAATGACGTAAAATGATGCACAAATGAAGACTGAGCTTAATTCCTATCCTCCATCTCCTCGCCTAAATCTGCTTGAATCCCCTACGGCCAAACACCAAAACTCTACTGCAAATCTTTTCAATTTCCAAACACCACATTAGCTTCTCTCCGTAACCAATACACAACAGCACTCTACCATTGTCAAACTCCGTCTACATCTCTCTGCCAACATTCAAGCATCACACTGCCAACTGAAACTCCTCTGCATCACCAACTTCCACCATCACTTCCATAACTTACCAAACCAACCAACCAACCTTCAACCAATACAACTACATCCAGATTCAATGGTGAACCAACCAACCAGATTATGAACTTGCGATGGACTTGCGATGGAGGCACAGGGCATCCAGAAGCAGTACATACCCAGCCAGATTCTGAAACATTAACAAGTGTTAAAGGAGCATTTGCACAAACATATGGGGGGCATACTATCTTATTGAAATTACCAGTACCAAGTGAAGCAACCGCAATCATAGGGGAAAGTACGAAGAGATCAGCCTGGGATCTGCTCTGAACTTGCGATGGAAAGTACGAAGTGAACCAAAATCTCGAGGGCAGCAGTTTGGGTTTTGGGAGAAATTAAGGCGCTAGAAGGGTTTTCAGGTGAAGTGGTCTAAAGGAGAAAGGTAGAGGGGTTGGTGGCGAGCAGGTCTTCTGTTGGAGGCGAGAGCTGATGGCGACGACAGCGGTGGCAAAAGGGGTTTGAACGGAAAACTTTGTTTGGCTTCGGGTTTTGGTGTCGTGACAGGGCTCTGGTTGGAGCTAGATGGTCGCGATGGGTCAGGGGGTAGCTGGGGGTGAGGGTGACAATTTGGTGGCGGAGGCGAATGAGGAAGCAGAAGAAAAGGAGGGAGACAATTTGGTGGCGGAGGCGAATGGGAGGAGGCGACTGGGAGGAGGCGAATGGGAGGAGACGAATGAAATGAAAACCAAAAGGGGATCTGAACTAGTTTAGGCGGGAAAACGAATTTTTGGGCCAAATTGCAGTGGTGATCCATTTTAACAACCAGATTAAATGTAGATCGTTGGATCGTATTCACGCGGATTGCTAATTTTATTAATTTTTTAATTTGAATACATCTATTGCAACACTATATAAAAATGTTGCATCGTGTTACACTTGTTTAGCTAGAGCAACACATTTTTATGGCTAAGGTAACACCAAAAATGCAACGTTGCAGTAGGACCAAAATTTTATAGCTGTCGCAACATTTTAGCTGGCAACACCTTGCAAAAGTGTTGCAGAAGGTCATTTATGGCGTAGTGAAATAAAATTGCATAAAATAAAAGGCAAAGAAGCCATTAAAGAGAAGAGAGCTTTTATTTCTATTTTTTGGCTACAACTATGTCTCTCTTTTCATGTACCATAAGAGAGTATTTATACAAGTTTAAAACCCTAATATATTTTAGAGTGCTACCAGAACTACCCTTAACTTTGTGTGGCCTCTAGGTAATCATTAATGATTAATTAATCCCCACTAACACGTATTTTTCTTTTTAATTGTGGTCTAATAGCAAGTAGGTAGGTGGGCTCCTCCATGAAAAATTCATTCTTCTTTCCTTGGCTTCTAAAACAAGTGCATGCATTAGTCCATGAAGCTTCTTCCAATTTGCACCCAATTTCTACAAAAGGAAACTAAAATATGCAAATAAATTTTCTCAAAATTAATGCATACACAAAATTACCGTTTTGCTCAAATGTAGATGAGTGAATGATGATTTGAAAACACTATTATATTTTGGTTAAGACATGTAAAAATACCCTAATATGTCCTTTATTTTAATAGAAGAAGATTAAGTATAAGACTAAAAATACATTTTTACATGTACATCAAATACCCCTACAGTCATCTTTTTTTTGTCCTCCAATAAAGTAAAATTAAGACAAATCCATTTTCGTAGGAAACACGATTGCATTGAGCATATGCCATAAACCGTTAAACTTCTTGGTATCCCTAGCAGAACGAGTGTTGTCTCATGAGGGTTTTCAGCGGATACTACCCACAAAATCCAAATGCAATATGTAACATTCCTAATGCAAAAGTTATGAATGCCGATTTTATTTACAAATGAAGAATTTACCTTTTAAACTAACATGAGATAGTAATATA
The DNA here is from genome assembly GCA_030737815.1 of Allium fistulosum. Taxonomy (NCBI): domain Eukaryota; kingdom Viridiplantae; phylum Streptophyta; class Magnoliopsida; order Asparagales; family Amaryllidaceae; genus Allium; species Allium fistulosum. Next base: position 820,016,571 of record CM060908.1, on the reverse strand, counting down.
CAAGTCTCGATTATCATCGGGAAATTTCAGTCATTTACTAATCAAAATTTCCAACAAAAATTAAGTTTTCATTATATTTCGACTCAAGCTTGGCTAGTTGTTTCGATTGATAACATAGTGCAACTATGAAATAAATTCTTAAATTGATTGTCAGAGTTTGCAAAGTGGTATCTTCATTTCTTTTTGTATAACAAGTCAAATCTGTAAAGTCAAGAAAATTCTTGAGTTTCAATTCTTCTATTTGTAAGACAAAGAATTTGTTAATATTAACATTATTATTATTTACATACACCTAATTTAGAATACTGAGAAGAGTACAGAGCATGGCGAGTGTATCACTTATATGTGGACACCTGACTCTAGGTATTTATTATTATTGTTTTCTTTTTTGAGGAGATAAAGTTATGCAAAATCATCTTAGCACCACATAACTTTAACGACTAAAAATGTTAACGCACGTACTTTAAATCAACCACTTTTTTAAACAAAGACTACAATTTAGAATACACTTCAAAACCATCACCTATAAATCACCCTATATACTAGTTACACCAAAGTTACCTGTGATTTAAACTTTTATTTTTATTATTCATTAAGACAAGCAATTTCCCAAAATTTTCAATCTAAAGATCAAAACTGTATGCTTACTCTATCATGCCTATTCAAAAGTAAGTTAATATGCAAAAAAAATTGTATATTTTTTTTGAAAGAAAATGCAAAAAATAAAACTGTGTAAAATCAAACTAAACGTGAGATACCTCCACACTTGATTTTAACTATGCCCCCACAGTCAATGCATGGTATAATGAGTGTAAAGGAGAAAAATATATACATATTTACAAGATAAGGTTAAAATCCCTTACTAGATGTAGTGTGGCTCGTGAAGAATCAAGAGCTCCTTTTCTTGATCACTTGCCAATTCTAAGTAGGGCATTAAATGATAATCTTTGACCTTGAAAATTGATCCATCCCTAGGGTTTGCTATTTCTATGGCACCATGTGGAAAAACAGTGCGTATTACGTATGGTTGTAACGACCCTGGATTTTATATAAATTTAAATTGATAATTAATTAGTTTTTGAATAAAAAATTGTGAAATTAATTGATGAATTAATGCGAGTTTCCCCGAATTCAAATAAATTCTATGTTAAATCATTTAAAATTTAAAATATTGTATATATGTGAATATATATGTATATGGGCACATATGAGTAAATTTGAATTTAAATCTTAAATAAACGGGTTAGAAATAAATATAACAGTAAATATTTGACAAAAGTATAAAATAAATAAATTGGATAAAATTTAATAACATAAAATAAAATAGAAATTCATCTATAGTACCAAATAAAATATATATAGTTTTATATAATATAATATAAGATAAATATATATAAATCTTAATACCATGATACAAAATAATACAAATAGAATGAAACAAACAAAAATAACAAAAGAAAATTAAAATAAAATAGAAGTTCACTTATTTATAAAAACAAAGAAAATACAAACACTAATATATATTCATGTATGAACATTTGCAAAAGAATGAAACATAAATATAAGTATGTAGACAAAGTATAAGCAAGTGAAATGGCTTGCAAAGGAAGACAAAGCAAAAGAAATAAAATAAGTAAGTTTGTACATGTTAATTAATGCCATTATCTCTAGTACACTATACAATATCATTTCAACCCCATACAAATATCCATCAGCCGAAATGAAGAAAAGCAAATAAATATATTTGTACAACATCAATTAATGCAGCCTCCCAGCAAACCAAAGCAAAGAAAAAAAATCATCTGCCTATTGTACAAACAAAAGGAAATATCTCTGATTTATGTTGTACAAATAAACATCAACTTGTATAAAATGAATACCCTGTTAACTCCATTTCAGCCGAGAAAACAATACTTATCATCCTAGTCTTCGTTCACCATTATAAACTGAAGTAAAGATCATTTTTAAACTTAAACAATCATTCAACCTAAACATCAATACAAATTCATATCAACCTAAGATCAAGAAGAAGAGTTCCACTAACAAACTCAAGCAAGATTTCAACTTTGCAAAGTTTAAAAAGATTTCAACTTCAACTTGAAGACTTCTGGAATCTAAAGATGTTTAAGGTGAGTAACAACTAATGATTTTAAACTTGAGTATATATTTAAAAGTGTTGTATATATATATATATATATATATGTATCCGTGCATCTTCTCTGTTTGTTTTACAGAGTATCAAAAAACAAGAAAATTCCATTTCTTGTTTTATAATCCATATTAGGCCTTAGTTTCAAAACAAAATAGTTGTGTTTAAGTATGGGTTATAATCTAAAAATGGTTTCGTGAAGTAAAAACGCATATAAAATGAAAGATCAATTTTTTACAGTAAAAACTTTAATTTCTGGAAATTTCAAATATCATGAATTATTGATTCAAGTACATGACTTGAATCCCTATTGGAAGCCATGATTTTTAAACTTGGTTTGACGATTTTTAGATGCGTGGCTTAGGAGCAGTTCGGGTTTGTTTAAATTTCGTTCTATCGTCGATCTATGATGATCTACTGGTTCGTGGTGGTCGGGATCGTGTCTGGAGGTGGAGGAGCGATCAAGGAGTCGGGGAAAAATGATTGGCCGCGTTCTAGTTCGACGTGGTGATGGGGATAGGTTGATTTAGGGTTTAGCACATGGTTTTGACGAGGTCTGGAAACAAGGTGATTTCATCACCACTGACCGATCGAGTCGCGCGGGCTTTAGAGGGATGGTGGCTCGGAGGGTGACGTGTTCGTGGCCGGAGGAGCTGAGCGCCTGGTGGTCAGAATCGTTCAGGTGAGTCATTTCTTTGGTCGGAAGTCTTGTTCAAACTTCTCGAGCTAAGCTCGATTTTGGTTGTGAACTGGTGAGGTTTTTGGGTTGATCGTGACTCGATGTCGGAGAGTTCGCCGATAGTGGGAAGCGTTGTAGATGGTCGGAGGGTCGTCGGAGTGGCTGTGCACGTGCACAGTCTTGGTTGTGTTAGGTGATGGTTGAGTTCCTGAGTAACTCGGAGGAGTACTCAAGCATGTGAAGGATTCTCGTGGGTTAGGACTCGAGATTGTGACGAAGGGTTTTGTACAGGTTTTAAAACCTGTTTTTGTTTTGAAATTTTGTTTAAAATTAAATCTTGAATTATAAAACAAAGTTTAAATTGAGTTTTAAAAATCGAAGTGGGAAAAAATAAATTCAGTTTTAGTTTGAAACTTGGTTTGTGGATAAATAAAGTTTTGAAATTCAAATTGTTCAATAACTTAAAAAAAAGGTTAAGTAATTAAGGGATTTTAAAAGAATTTGAGTTTGAAGTTGTAAAGGAAGAATGTAAACAAAGATAAATCAAAAATTTGAAAACCTGGATCCGAATCCAGCCTTGAATTCCAGATTTTGGTAATAGAATAAAGTTTATAAATTTAAATGTTAAAGATATTCTTTTAATTATGTGAATCTTAAAGGAAATTGATTTTAACTCTTTAAATTGCTCTTGTAATAAAAGTATTATCTTAACATGTAAACTTAAAGGTTTTAAGAATTAGTTTTAAACTTTGTTAAAAAATGAATTGTAGTTCATTTTAAATTTTGGAATTTAAATGGAATTTAAAAGGCAAATTTAAAATCAATGTTTCAACATTTTTGTAAGTGGTAAATAAATCGTAATAGGAATGAGTTTCACCTTATGTTAATGAAGAATTGATGATTTATAATTCGTTAAGTATTAAGCTATTCAACATGGATTATTTATTTATTTATTTAATTAATGATTTGGGTTAATTAAATAAATAATTAAAGGTTTAATTACTTAATTAAGGTTTAAAGATTAATTAAGTTAATTAATTTGTAAATTAAGAATTATTAATTAGATATTAATTAATGATCAAAGTTGATTAATCAAGTGATTAAACAACAATTAATTCAAGGATAAAGTAATAAATTAATTAAGGTAATTAATTTGTAATTAATGAAAGTTATTAAGAAATAATTACTAATTAAAGAAGTAATTAATTAGTTATTGTAATTAATTAAGAATAATTAATTAAAGATTAATTATTAATTAAGAGTTAATTAATGATTAATTAAAGGATAATTTATTAAATGTTTTATAATTAATTGGTTATTAATTTACTATGACTAGCAAATTTACTCATAGAATTAATCTGATTTAAAATTAATCAGATAATTAAATAAATCCTACTTATGGATGTTTGGATTTTATTGGATGTTGAATTGTTTGATATCCCTGATAAGTGATGCTTTGTGATATATCCTGATTTGTGTTGTGATTTATAATTTATTTATCTGGGATGAATGTAATTAATTATCTATGATGTAATTCATTATCTATGATGTAATTCATTATCTGTGATATATATCTGTGATCTATGAATGAAAGATAAGCGTTATAAGTTATACCGCTTATCAAATATATTGTTGTATTCGATCTGTGATGATTGAATGTTGATTGCACTATTGTGTTAAACCCCTGGACCACACTTATACACACACAAATATGGATTTCACGTGGAAATTGATTAAGTTACAGATTTTTAACAATTTTAAAGATTGAATTCTTGAATCCAAAATAGTTTTGGGATTGGGATTGAAAGCTTTTGAAAATGAGTTTCAAAAATATAAGTTATTTTTAAATAACTTGTTAAAACTTGAAATTAGAAAAAATTTGATTTAGATTTGAATTCAATAGTTAAAGTTGAATTCAAATGATTTGGAAATTATGTCCAAAAGGATTATCCAAGTTATAAAGGTGTTTATATGGGTTTTTAACCATTTAAAGAATATGGTTTTGGAAATTTAAATTTAAATCCAAGTTTTACACTTGAATGGCCTTAACTTATGAAAATTGTAATCAATTTTCCAAAACGAAAATTATTTGTTTCAAATAATAATAGCTTTCATTTAAGGAAAAGGATTTCCAATTTGTGCTACAATGATTTCAATTTAAAATTTAAATTGTGTTGAAAGCTATGGATTAATCTTTGTGAAAGGTTGTTGAACTTTGTTTGAAAACGAAGAATATTTTAAATGGTGTATCTTTTATATAAAAGATTTGAAATGAAAATGGTTTTCCAAGTTATAAATGAATCTTTGGAAACGTGTTTTGAAAGCTATAAGTTAAATCTTTGATTTAAAGATTTAATGAGTTAATCCAATTGACATGGGAATTGATTTGAAAATCTATGAATGGATCTTTGTGAAACTGGATGAACTTTGTGAAATAAATCTTTTTGTTTAAAGATTTGAAATAGTAAACTGTTTAAAACCATTTGAAAGAAAGGGTTTGGGTAATAAGTTGTGACTTAATTGAAATCCCAATATCCATATGTTTTTAAAAATGTGCGCTCATTATTCGGATTAGCCGGGAGAGGACCTTTGTGTCATCTAACCCATTCCGAATAGTGATACGACGAAATAGATAACATTTGAAGACTGATGTTGAAGACCGGGTATTTGTGAGAACGATAAGATAACCTATCGATTGTCTCTGCACCGAGTTGCTTCGGTAGAGATTCCCTAAGTGATGGGAAGTCCGATCGGGATTGTGAATACCCGGATTGCAAGGGCTTCTTCGGAAGTGCCTTCGGTTCTGTTCGAACCCGGAACAGACTTGTATGGTTGTATGTTTGACACTACACTTTGAGATATAAAGCTGATTTCTTTCAAATACATTTCTGTTGGTGGTGGAGAATTTATTCTCTTAGCTTAACACCCTTCTCTAAGACGTACGAGCTCAGAGGTTATGTAGTTGAAGGTTATCAGTGATATACTCCCAATTTGGTAGTTTGGCATGCTGAGTGTTGCTATGTGTTGATGATCATTTGCTGATCATTTGTTGATCAAAGCATGGCTTTGTGAAAAAGCGTAGCTTTGTGGACGAAACCTCATCGAACCTCACAAACCAGAAATGGTCGAAACAGGAATGATGCGGCAAGGTTATGAGGGTCGTGCCCTTTAGGGTATGCCATTTCCTTCTGGAAAAGGGTGGTATCATGGTATGGAGCCCAGATACTTACTCATGTGGACACACTATATTTATTACTGTGTGATGTTGTTGGTTATCGAGCGCTCGGATAAAGGTCCCAAAGGACCGGGGGGTGGCATATTCGTGTAGTAGTTACCTAGTGTAAGGGGTAACCCGGCCTTGTGTTGGCAGAGAGCTAGTTAGTTCTCGGGACGTCCCCCCAGAGGCGTTTCCATGTGGCATAGGAAGTTCCTTAGCCTGACCATTTGTTGGAAATCCAATCAAACAATATGAGCCTTGTACGGTTTTAGTTGTAGAACCTGCCATTTAACATGGTAGCTATAGTAGGCATAATATAATGGTACCTATGCTGGCTAAGATTAATATTGTATTTTTGAAATGATTTTGTACACTATGCACTAGTAATAATATCAAAAGAGTTTCTTTTGCATAGTAAGCATATTTGACTATCATAAGAAGAAATCTCCTCCAATTCTGCGTTTGCATTGTGTGTGTGGCGGGAGGTCTTATGGTAGTTTCATTTTCCAAAAAACATTGCGGATTTCAATGTTTAAAATTATTTTGTTGTTTGTTTTAAAGATAAACTGTTCTTGTTTTGGTTACTCACACCAGTCCCATGACTGACTCGGAGTTTATTGTTCCCTTCCTAAACTTTGGGTTCCCACAATTTCCCATACGGGCAGTCTAGAGTTGGGTTTTTTTCAGATAGTCAGGTTTAGTAGATTATCTGGAGCTAGTTCAGTTATTGGAGTTCACTGACTGACGTTGCTTATCTTGGTGCAACGTGATGGTGGTTCGAGCTGATGTTGGAGTTATTGGTCTCATTCTCTTTTAAGGATCATTTGGAGTTATCACTTCTGTTTTCCGATGTATCATTATTTATCTCTGATATTCTTGTATCATATTGATATCATTGTTGTATATTATTCTGGATATTGTATTCATTGGAATTGTATATGATATCATTGATTTCTTTATTCCGCTGTGTTGTTATACTTACTGTGTTATAAGCTCCGGGAAGCCAGATTCGGCGTTTGAATCTACGGCATTCGAGTACAAGTGAAGTACGGGTGCCGACTTTCAAACGCTGGAATTTGGATCGTGACAATGGTCTTGTCCATCTCAATTTTATTTAACTGGGAATAAATGAAGTCGAGAGTCATACAAAAGAACTTTCTGATTTGATGAAAACGTTTTCCTTAGGATTGACTTGTCATGAATTATTTTTGTAAATTTTTGCATTTTCATACGCGTCGTTCCTAATCTCTTCTAATTCATTGAGTTGCAATTTTATATTTTCACCAGCCTTTTTAAGATCAAAGTTTATGTTCTTTATTACCCATAACGCTTTATGTTCAAGCTCGACTGATAACTGACACGCTTTACCATATACTAATCGAAAAGGGGACATCCCAAGATTAGTTTTAAAAGCATTTCTGTAATCCCAAAGCACATCTGTCAATTTTTTAGATCAATCTTCTTATTTTTATGAATAGTTTTCTCCGAAATTTGTTCGATTTGTCGATTTGAAACTTCAACCTAACCACAAGTTTGAGAATGATAAGGAGTGGATAACTTGTAGGTTATCAAATATTTCTTTGTTAAAGCTTTGAAAGATTGATTTCAAAAATGGGTTTCGTTGTCACTTATTATTGTTCGAGGTATGACAGCACTAGAAAACATATTTTCTTTTATGAAATTTACAATAACCTTACAGTCATTTGTTTTACGCGGAATGGCTTTATCCCATTTGGAAGTGCAATCGACGACAAGGAGAATATAAAGATTTCCGAAAGAGTTAGGCAACGGTCCCAAAAAGTCAATTCTCAAAACGTCAAAGATTTCAGTTGTTAGGATTGGGGTCAATGGCATCATGTTTCTTTTCGTGATTTTTCCTAACATATGACGATGATCACGCGCTTTACAAAATTCGAATGCGTTTTTGAAACATATAGGCCAATAAAAGCCATATTGGAGCACTTTTTCTGCGGTTTTCTTTAGACTGAAATGTCCACCATAAACTTGGTCATGACAAAACAAAAGAACACACTTGATTTTTCTATCTGGGACACATAGTCGAATGATTTGATCGGAACAATACTTAAGTAAGTATGGATTGTCCTAATAGAAATATTTCACTTGGGATAGAAATTTGTATTTATCTTGTTTGGACCAAAACGAAGGAGTTTCCGTAGTGACTAAATAGTTCGCTATATCGGAAAACCATGGATCGATAGAAATTAAAAAGAGTTGTTCGTTGAAAAAGTTCTCATTGATGAGTAAAGAAGATGGTGCGTTTGCAAGACGAGATAAATGATCGGCCTATGACATTGTCGGATCCTTTTGTCTTCGAACGTAAGGTCAAATTCTTATAGTAACATGATCTAATGAATCAAACGAGACTTAGCATCCTTTTAAGCAAAATGGTACCTAAGAGCGGAATGGTCTGTGTAGACCGTGATGTGTGAGTCCTATCAAATAAGGTCTATACTTTTCTAGTGCAAAAACTATGGCTAGAAGCTCTTTTTCGGTGGTTGTATAGCTGAGTTGAGCATCATTCAAAGTCATACTAGCATAGTAGACGACGTGAAAGATTTTGTTGATGAGTTGTCCTAGAACAGCACTAACTGTAAAGTTAGAAGCATCACACATAATCTCGAAGGAAGATCCCAATTGGGTGAGCAGATGATTAGAGCAGAAATGAGTTCATTTTTAAGACGTTCAAAAGAAGAGACACAATCAGAATTGAAATAAGAAGGAACGTCTTTTCCTAAGAGTGTGGTCAAGGGCCTTGCAATTTTACTGAAGTCTTTTACAAAGTGTCAATAAAAACCACCATGCCCTAAAAAACAATCAAATGTCCTTAATACATTTGGGAATGGGTAGATTTGAATAACATCAACTTTTGCTTTTTCTACCTCCTTGCCCTTATTTAAAGTGACATATCTAAGGACTATGCTCTGTTTGACTATAATCCCAATTCCAAGTTAAGTGTTTCTCTTTGCATTGATTTAGAACCAACTCGAGATAATGTAAGCATTCGAAAAAAGAATCTCCAAAGATAAAGAAATTATTCATAAAAACTTATAAAAAGTGTTCGATCATGTCAGAAAAGATGTATCTTTGGAAAGTCGCAGAGGTATTATAAAGTCCGAATGGCATACACGATAAGTAAAGATACTGAAAGGACATGTGAAAGTCTTTTTTCTTGATCTTTGGGAGCAATTTGAATTTGGTTATAGCCAGAATAACCATTGAGAAAACAGTAGAATTTGTGGTCCGCTAATCGTTCAAGCATTTGGTCGATGAAAGAAAGTGAGAAATGATCTTTACATGTTGCAGCATTTAATTTTCGATCAATGAAAATACGTCAACCTTTTTGAGTACGGGTTGGAATGATTTCGTTAGCATTATTCATGATAACGTGCGAGTCTAGATTTTTTGGCACGACATGAATTGGATTGTCCCAAGAGCTGTCAGATATGAGATATATGATACCATTATCAAGGAGCTTAAGAATTTTTTCTCAAAGCACTTCTTTCATTTTGGGGTTAAGCCTTCATTGCGCATCATGTGTAGGCTTGGCTTTGTCAGTTAAGTGAATGCAATGTTGAACAATTGCAGGGCTAATTCCCTTAATTTCGATAATGGACCACCCAATTGCTTCTTTGTTTTTTGAAATAATTGAAAGAAGAGATGTTTCTTAGTCAAGAGAAAGATCATTAGAAATAATGATGGGAAAAGTTTTGTTATCACTTAAGTATGTGTACTTAAGGTGACAAGGAAAAGGTTTGAGCTCTAACCTAGGAAGTTGCTCAATCAAAGAAATCGATTGAGTTTCAGACTCAACATTGAGAGGTTCGACGGGAAGCGTGTCTTCGATCTCGTTTGGCATGTCTTGAAACAATTGTTTGTACTCTGCCTTGCATTCGTTATTAAGGTCAATTGTTTCACCTTGGAATTTCTCATGAATAGCGCTAACTTTCAAAGTGTGGTTGAATGGTTCGTTTGATGGATTTTCTAAAATGAAGATGTTAGGATCTATAGTCATGTTACCAAAGGAGATTGAACCATTTTGACAGTTGATCAAGGCGTTTGAAATGGCTAAAAAGGGTCATCATAAAATCAAAGGAATTTGGCTAGTGTGATTGTTCACATGTTGTGTTTCCAAAATAATGAAATTGACAGGGAATATGAATTCTCCTACGTTAATCAACACATCCTCAATCTCACATATTGGTTTCTTTACAAAATGATCAGCCAATTGAAAGGTGACTTTTGCCGGTTTAAGCTCACCTAAGCCTAGTTGTTGATGCACAGAGTATGGAAGAAAATTTATACTCGCACCTAAGTCTAACAAGCATTTATTGGTTTTCTTGTCTCCTATCGTACAAGAAATTGTGAAATAACTAGGATCTTTGTATTTTCACGAGAATATATTGAGACAAGACTTCACTTAGACCGATTGTTAAGAAGACTTTTTAAGTACCAGAGTGTGGCGTTTTTGTGTGCACAAGTCCTTCAAAAACTTAGGTCGAAGTCGATGTGGAAATGGAACTCGAAATTCGGTAGGACGGTCTACTTGAGTTGGAAAAGAATTAGATTTGGAATTTGTTTCAATGTTCAACTCGATGTTTTGATCAGAATCATTTATGATTTTCAAAGTGTTGAGAGGAACAACTAATATGTCGTTTGGACTGGCAACTTGGTTATCAATTTGTTTACCAGATCACAAAGTGGTGAAAGCGTTCATTGATTCACATTGCTACCTTGAATGACATGAGCTTGGTTTGAAGCTATGTTTTGATTCATTGGGTTTGGAATAGGTTAACTCGGGAATGTACCACTTTCTCATTCACTCACAGAGGTAGCTAGTTGACTCGTTTGGATTTCGAGTCAGCGATCAGTTGACTTGTATTTTGCATGTACGAGGTTAGCAAGTTTTGTAAATTGTTATTCTATTGAAGATTTTGAGTAGTTTCTTTAGCCAAAGTTTCCAAACTATTCTCAAGTGATATCATTCGTTTGTTGTCTTGAGGAACAAAAAATTGTTGCACTTGGTTTTTGAGAAGGTGGCACAAAGTTTTGTTGAAATTGATTTGGCTGAAAATGAGGATTTGAAGCATTGTTTGGAAATGCTTGAAAAGATGGTCGAACCAAATTCGTGTTCGAATTGTTTTGGTTCCAAGCGAAGTTAGGATGATTTCTCCAACTGAGATTGTATGTTGGAGAGAACAGTTCATTCCTAACTTTGTTAAAAGCATTGATTTGTTCTAAGGAGTGAGGATATTGATCGACAATGTGGTTTGGATCATTACATTTATAACACAATACTTCAGAAGCTTGGTTCGTTTGATTTAATGGAAAAGGATTATTTAATTTATTTATCATCACATTGATTTTCACTTCTAAGGCTAATTATAACGACTTGTATTTTACGTATCGAAGGATCATAAAATATTTTTATTTTATCTGAGGTCGTATGATTCTACAATTTTGAGATATGACTCTTAGGGACATTTTACATACCTATGATTTTTCCGAATTTCTATGTGACCATTTTGACCCTGGAAATCTTGTTTGTGCTATAATTGTTGATAGGAGTTGAGTTAGGGTATCAAACCAGTTCCGTTGCTTCAGGATGATGGTTTCCCATCCCGTAGAGTGGTCATAATAAAAAACAGACTTACGGTTAGAAAGTTATGTTTGTTTTAAGTTTCTAAAGCTGTTGACTAAGATTAGTGTGTAATTTATTAAGCCCGTTAGTGAGCCCATTAGTCTAATTAGTTAATACTATAAATATAGGGTTGAACGGTCAAGTTAAAACTTTTCCCCCTCATTCCAAATCAAGTCTAAACCCTAATTAGCCATAAATCCATCCTAGTACATCCAATTTGCTCTTTAAATCAAACTAGATTGCAGATTAGAGATTAGATCATCAACTAGAAGATAAAAATCATCGATTTGCTTGATTTGAAGTTCATTCCATTGCTATCTGGATTGGATCTACATTCATATTGGTTGAATTGGTAATTGGTAAGTGGTTTATGCCTTCTTACTATACTATGCATGTTTATACGGTAGAATCATAGGATTTAACCTATTTTAAATCGATTTTCGGCCATAAAACATTTTCTAACTTTAATTACATGTTAAACTATATCCTTGCTCATGCTCATATGTTCATGCCAATATGTTATAAATTGACTTGTTTGTCTTATTTCGGTGGATTGTATATTTGATTGGATGAAATTACTTGTTATGCTATGATGGGATGTTACGCTTTGGTATTGTTTGTTAGTGTTGTGGATGCATAGGAAGATATGTTAGTGATCTGGGAAAATCGAAGGCAAAATTGGTTGGAATTGGATGAAACTTGGAGGGGAAGCTCTGGAGTATAGGAAGAGCTTGGGGTTCAAGTCGCAGGTCCAGATTCACTAAGCATAGAAGTCGGTACCTACATGAGTGGTCGATACCGAGTTCTGTGGGTTGGTCCAACAAGTCGGTGGTTTTGGGAAGAGAAAGGGTATTGCTAGTAGAGATTGCCTAAGGTGCTGAATAGGTGATTGGCTAACTATTGAAGGCTATATCGACTTGTTTTCTACAATTTGAAGTAGGTGCTTTGGAGTGAGAACCAAGTTCTTTGGATGGATAGGTCGGGATCAAAGCATCTAGGAATAGAGTGCTAGAAGCAAGGAATGGGAGGAAAGAAACTTAGACGGTAATTGGCTAAGGGAAGAGGTCGGTATCCACATGAGAGATCGGTATCTACATGAGAGGTCGGTGCGGACTTCACATAGTGAGTTCAATGAGGGTAAAACTTTTAGGAGGTGAAGTGGAGGTCCTGTAGATCATGCTGGAGGTGTTGGCTCATTCACATTAGGATTGGATGGCGATGTAACAGCATGATGAAAAGCTAGAGTCCTCGGATGTTGGCTCGTGTTGGGAGTTGGTTTCGAAGATGGCGGCTCGTAAAAGGAGTGAGCCATAGGATGGGGGAATATGGAAGGGTTCCTCATGAATAATAGAAAATGGATCGAGCAAGAAGGGCTCGGTATTCAAAAGGAGCAAAGGAGGGCTCGGGTGTGTGTGCTAAGGAATCGTTGATGCTCGGAGTGTTTTCTGTTGTACTTGAAGCAGGGTAATTGTAAGTGGGGATGCCCATGGATTGGTAGCGAGGATCCATTTACGCTGGACCTATGGCTTTGGACTAGTGTCCAACTTTGTGTTGCGAGACATGTATCTAGCTTTAGGCTGCAAGACACGTATCTAGCTTTAGGTTGCGAGATATGATAGTACAATGGAGAACCAGGATTTCCATTAGTTCCTGGTAGAAAGGAGGCCATACGAGCTATCATATATTTAAAGCACATGGAGTGATTGTTAGGTTTGATGGATGCTATAGTTGCGTTGGTTGCTCTTTTTAGTAAGCTATCACTCGTAGGTATCAGGCACTACAACAAAAAAAGTCATTAATAGGCACACATAACCGATATAAAACAAAACTATAGCAGTTCGATAAACGCTGTATATCGACATGTTATAAAAATAGTGGCGTATTTATAACATAAAAAACACCACTATAAAATAGTAAGCTTTCATTGCGCATATATGCCACTATAAATTTTAATTAGGCATAACGAAAATTTTTCGCTATAAATAACATTTGTAGCGGTTATATAAATGCCATATATTGACATGTTATAGTATATTCTAAATCGGTTTACAGCACGTATATGCCGCTATAAATTGTGTAGATGCACGAACGCTTTTAATCCGCTGTCCTTCGACGGTAACGACATGAATTAGATTACCTTTTTATAGCGCTTATATTATATAACTATAGCGCTTTTTAAGCGCTATGGTTTATTTTTCTGTGTGTTTGATGTATCCTGCTATATACTATAATTTAGTAATAGCATATCAAAAATGAATCTTCTTTAAACACATAACAGTATGAACAATGTAAGAGTCGAAGAATATAATAAACAGAAAATGTAACACATTATATCAAACATGTCAAATGTCCACAGACATCGTATTAAACATGATCAAACATACATATAATATATGTTACATATGTTTTCAGCACATACCAAAAAGTAACAACAAATGTTTTAATTACACCCCAAAAAAGTTGTCTATGTTTAGTTGAGAGCAAGTGCATATCACATACCAAAAAGCGATGCATTTGTACCCTAAAAATTAGTCAATATTTAGATCTTGCTTCTTTCACACCTGCACCAATATATATGAGAACCTGAGACAATGTATATGACAATAGTAGGGATGACCCATTGAATAATGCAGTAATTGGTGGCCGATAGGTTGACATACGGAGATAACAACTAAGTGAGTTGGTAATATACATGAGAAACTATGCTCAATATGACACATATTAATGGTTAGCGATAGTGAGGATTGATAATGCAAATAATGCAGTAGCAAGAACATTTCTGAAGTGGTAGCTCTAAATCAAATAAAATGCATTAGAGAAGAAACTGAATTGCAAATAAGTCAGTTCTATGCATGGCCAGGCATCAATTTCGAATAGAGCATATGTCTTCAATTTATTTTTGAGTTGCAAAAAATGAGACACAACAACATGACACGATACTAGTTCAGTATGATGAGCAGACAAGCAACAGTTGTATCTAAGCCATCCTTTATTCTCAGTGACATCTTTTATTATGTGCCTAAGTGCTGGAACTTCAAGTGAAAAATATAAGTGGTATAAGCACATATCATATAAACCGGCCAGCTATAAAAATTAACAGGAAATATGCAGTGTGTGTATAGAAAATAGCATACATAATGGATGTTAGACAGTCACCTAGCTTGACCAGGGCAAGTTCAGCTAACCAAGAGCTGAAATGTCTAGGGTTTTTCATTGGTATATTTTTATTTACTTTGATAAAATTCATTGTTATGTTTTTCCACTACTTTTATGGCATCCTATTTTTATTACAAATGCATTTCCATTCACCGTTTACAAATATACAGTTATTTATCCTAAAAAACTTATTTTCTAATAATTATTATATTAGTATTATTTGTTACTAGTATATTTGAATGGTTGAATCAATACATATAACATTATTTTTGTTTTACATACATACATATATAAGTATGTATGTTTATGTGTGTGTGTGTGTGTATATATGTATATGTATATGTATGTGTGTGTGTATAACGAGCCCACCTCGATACCCATATTATTAAAGAACATTATAAATAATGCCGTCCAATAATACGGAAGATACGGCTTGTTAAGGGCGACCAAATGTGAATATGACTTTAAACTAACACTGACACGTCATACTTTCCTTTTCACTGAATCTTTGAAATAAAATTTGACGTTTAAAGTCTCAGTTTAATAGGATAAACACATCGATTTCTCAGAATTAGAACATTAAATCACATAAAATAGTAGTCATAGATCACAGCGGAATAATAGATCTCATATACAATACATATCGCAAGTCTACAAAATAAAACACTAAACTCACATAATACAACTGGTACAAAGCTCTAACTCAAATATACATTTCATATAAATACACGAAAATCCTACAAGAGATAAACTAAAAGTCAAAGTGGTTTATTTCCCTGCTAGCCCAACCATCCATAACTCTACATATCATGTAACCCGAAAAGTCTCGGTCTGACCCGAGCATTAAAATAGCCTCGGGTCAGATTATCTCTAAGTATCCAATAGAGTGAGAACAAGATATAACACAAGGTATATGGTACTATAAATGTAAACTAGTTAAAAAATATTTTAACTCGGAACATATCACAAAACTCAAGAACATTTAAATCATGAAACATTATAAAATCCTGAAAACCAAAACAATCCCTATCGATCACCTAGATTGTTCATACCGATCATAACGATCGTCCATACCGTGGAAACAAACTAGTATCGCTCGTGCCGATCTGATACTAAGGATCGTCATACCGTGGGCAACCCTAGCCAATCACCAGAGGTTGTCCATACCAATCCAAACGATCGTAGAATACATAGCACGACACAAAAGAATTTAAAGAAATCCATAAGTATATCTTTTAAGGATTTATCGACCCTCAACCGAACCCTAAGAGGAAATATACTCTAAAGTGTCAAATACTATCGCTTTTAATAATCACTAGAACTTAACCAAAACGTCTTATACTGCCAGATGAAATTCAATTATTTATTAGAAGCTAGTAAATCTCACTCGTTCCGGATACTACTGGAAAACCTGAATTATATTCTCTTAAGGATCTAGCAGCCTCATGCCGCACACCAAAAGGGAATACAATTCTAAAGTGTTAAATACTTTGTAATAGCAATCGCATGAATTTAACTAAAGTATCTCATACTACTCGGTGAAATTCAAATATTCGCTAAAGGGCTAGTAAGTACCACTCAAACATTCTATTCAATGAGTTGTACAATATTCGATGAAGTGTTACTCTAGAGCATTTAAACCAATCAGTAACACTAAGTCGAATATTAGTATTTCCCAAATTATAGAATTAAGGTTCTCAAAACATTTTTATTTAAAAAAACAAAAGTCGCATAGGATTACCAGATGATAGAAAATATTATAAGAGCTTAATGTTTGAAAGTAATTAAATATAATTTTAATATATACAATGGTTTTCTAAAATTACTTTATATAAAATATTACTTTCAAGTTCCTTTATGTAAAATCCATAATTTTATTATTATTCAACTTTATATAAATATTCACTATTTGATAAAATATTACATAAGTCCGAATTATTCCAAAAATGCACTTATATATGTATATTTATCTCAAAATTCGATAGAGAATATTTATTTAATAAACCATGTTTCGAAAATATATATAAGTCCTTGTACTTTATAAAATTCATATTTACTCTTATTCAAAACCATATAAATATTTAAACCTCTAATTAGAAATATTTTTATTTACATTTCAAAATCATTCTTATTATATAAATAATAAATGAGTATATCTATTAACACCTTTAAATATCCTTTATAACTAACATAACTTTCTTCTTACAAGATTAAGTAGAAACGGTTCAATCTAAAAATCCACTCTTTGAAAATCCTTGTTGAAAACATGCGATGGAGATTTGATGTTGTGTTATGGACTCTATGGCATAACCATTCCAAAACAAATTCGCAATTCATAATCCGAAAATAACATTGAAACTGACATGAAAAATAGCATCAAAACAAGCAATTACATTCAAGCGATCAACCGAACGAACGGAGAAGAGAACGGGAGCAAACAGAGCCCGAAACGGCGTGACCTGGGTCTCAGCCCAGGTCATGACTAGTGCATCAGTTGGTAAGCCTGGGCTGAGCCCCAGGCGTCGCCGGAGGTGTTCCGATCGCTCGTCGGTAGTGATTTTTTAGCTGAATTGAGCCTAGACTTCTACTACACTAAATTAGCTATCATGCAACCAACCAAACAACCTCAAATTGATGATTTAAGAGATTAAAAAACTAAGGTTTTCAGCATACAGAAAGTTATATATTCGAAAGGAAAACAATCACAAGAAATAGGGTTCATATCAACACTAAATTCAAACATAATTCATCTAAACAGTACATGCAGCCAATATAGAGTTAGAGATAGATGAGTGAGTGTTTAACTCACCTTTTTAACTGCAAATACATTAGTCAAACTCCCTCTTAACTTTGAGTTTAAATTCAGCAAACCCTAGGTTATAAATTCAAAAATTGCAAAAAGGGAATTACCAAAAAGCTGAGATTAACAATTGAATTAGACACACTATCAGGTGAAGAAGATTACCTTGTTTCCATTTCTACAAGAATTAAACAAAGGCCCTTTGATTCGCACTTGATTTTTAGGGATTATAGATTCTAGGGTTTTGAGATAATATGATAGTTCGTTCTCTGGTTTGGCCGGAAGAAAATAAGAATGAGAAAGTAACATACAGTTTATTTTCTCATTCCTTATTACTCAATATTTAAGCCAAAAAGGGTTTGGTATGGATCCAATAAAAGAAGTGTTGCTATTTCCTTAGTGTAACTAATTCCTATTTTCTTTTATCGCTTCTAAAACACTATTTTACACTAAACGAAGTTCTATAAAAATATAGATTGATTTCTCACTTTTACCAAAGCCAATTAACAAGTTAAAATCCTCATATTGAGGTATTTTATAAAATTAAATTGAACTTTTGAAATATAAGTTATTATTTTTAATAAAAAAATAAACTATTAATTATAAAATTTCATTTTAAACAAAAAAAATCTCAATATTAATATTTTTCTCTAAAATGCCAAAATTAAATAATTGATTTAATAATATTTCAAATCTAAATTGAAGTTCTTTTTAAGAAATGAAACTCATTTCTTAATTAAATTAAATCAACTATTCTAAAAACTAGATTTAATGTCACCATTAAATTTCAAAAATCACAATTTAGAATTTATTATCCATAATTAAACTTAGTTAATTAGGTAATTAGCAACATGATTGTTACAGACCCCCCCAAGAAAATTGCGTCTCTCCAATTTCCTTAATGAGAGAAATCCATAGCATAAATTTTCTAATACTTATCAACTCAAAACCCAAGATTTTCCAAAATGTAAAGGATGATCTTTTATTATCTTAAAACTTTCATACTAAAAGATTATCATTTTTAACAAGTTTATTTAATTTGAATTTTACTAACTCAAGAAATTATTCTAAATCTAATTCCTTTCCAATTAATTTCCGATTTTTCAAATTTCTAAAATTTTCGTCATCCATCTAAATCATAAATGATATACACAATAAATCAAAATCACATACTATATTTTTTCTTAACATTTATCTTAAAATAACATTTACATTTTACAAACATTGACTAATAAAATGACACTGCATAGCCATCTATTTATAGCAAATCACCTTGTCAACTGGCTGCAATGCTGACCGTGAAGTCAACATGGCCTCACCACTGATCTCTGTTATTACTAAGGTTCGGTGGCTGCACACGTCATCCAAAATAATACTTATACAATGCACTTTAATAACTTCTATTATAATTTTCTAATACCCCCGAAACTTTAAAACACATATATACTAATAGATAAATTTTCCTTTTAAATTTTATTTCCTCAAATATTTTTCCCAAAACATTTTACCTTTACAAATAATAATATTAAGTTACAAATCATTTTCTTAATACTATTTTCAAACTCTAGTTAATACTTTCTTTTCAAAATAACTATATATAACTTAAATAATTCCTTCCCAAATATTATTTACATTCAAAATGCATACTTTTAATACTTATCTCATTTGTGTGTATATACACACACACACACACACACTTTTTCACAAAATATCTACATATACATGAAAATATAATTTCCAAAATATTTATCTCTTTTTAAAATAATACTTTAAATATTATAACTCAAAATTTCTAAACCATTCTCTTTTCAACATTTTCCAATTAACTTCAATTTTATTTTTATATAAACCAAGTTCAAAATTTAAAACATTTTCCTTAATCTTATTTCACTATATAAAATAATACTAAGCCACGAAATTTTTGTGATTCGTTTTGTCACTTGGCTGCAAAGTTGACTACACAGAATATCAACATTTGTCTCGCCATGCTCTCCACTTCTCACAATTTATTAGAAGGTTAAAATATTATTTTAAATTATTTTTAAACTCAAATATTTTTCAAATTTCCAAATAAATTATTTCTTATGTCAAAATGTCTCGATCGATGTTTAGGAACCTTTATCGATGACATGACATCCCACATATTGATCAGAATCCTTAAATATTTTTTGGATAAGTCAATACAATAAATAATCACTAGTTTTCCTTGGTTATATTTATTTTATTATCACTAGCATCCATGCATCCACTTTAATTAAATACAACCAAGTAATCAATTTCTAACAACCAATCAATCAAAACTAAATAGTCACTTATAGTGGAACAACTATATTCTTAAAATTCCGCTATGCAACTCTGATTATTCCTGAATTATTTAAATCATAAACTATTTACTCAAATTTCCCAATTTTTCTATTAAAGGAAAATTATCCACTTTAAATTAATTCATTCCAATTTATATCTTCAAAGTTTATTTCCCAACAATCCAAAAAAATTCTAAACTCTAAATTCCAAAAGCTTAATATCATAATTTCCAATTAGCTAATTAAAATTATAAATCAAAATACGTCCCAATTGATTATCCCAATAATCAATTTATATTCCTATTCCAATTGGATAATTAATAAAACTATCTACCACACACGCCGAGGTCAGGACTTTAAGTCTCACTATGTCGCAGATATGTAATATTATATGCTATAATGTTCTGACTCGGCTTTGATACCAAAATGTAACAACCCCACCTCGATACCCATGTTATTAAAAAACATTATAAATAATACCGTCTAATAATACAGAAAGTACGGTTTGTTAAGGATGACCAAATGTGAATATGACTTTAAACTAACGCCGATACGTCATACATATATTTTCACTGAATCTATGAAATAAAATTTAACATGTACATTCTCAGTTCAAAGTGATAAACACATCACTTTCTCATAATCAAGACGGTATATTATATAAAATAGTCGTCACATATCATAGCGGAATAATAGATCTCATATACAATACATATTGTGAGTCTACAAAATAAAACACTAAATTCACATAATATACAACTAGTACAAAGCTCCAACTCAAAAATATATTTCATATAAATACACAAAAATCCTATAAGAGAAACTAAAAGTCAAAGTGGTTTATCTCCCTGCTAGCCCAACCATCCATAAATCTACTAGTCATGTAACCTGAAAAGTCTCGACATGACTCGAGCATTAAAATAACACCCGGATCAGATTATCTCTAAATATCAAATATGGTGAGAACAAGATATAACACAAGGTATATGGTACTATAAATGTAAACTTGTTACAAAAATATTTTAACTCGGAACATATTACAAAACTCAAGAACATTTAAATCACGAAACATTAGAAAATTCTGAAAACCAAAACAATCCATATCGATCACCTAGATCGTTCATACCGATCATAACGATCGTCAATACCATAGAAACAAACTAGTATCACTCGTGCCGATCTAATACGAAGGATCGTCCATACCGTGAAGCAACCCTAGCCAATCACCAGAGGTTGTCCATACCAATCCAAACGATCATAGAGTACATAGCACGACACAAAAGAATTTAAAAAAAATCCATAAGTATATCATTTAAGGATTTATCGGCCCTCGGCCGAACCCTAAAAAGAAATATACTCTAAAGTGTCAAATACTATCGCTTTTAGTGATCATTAGAGCTTAACCAAAACGTCCCATACCGCCTGGTGAAATTCAACTATTTGATAGAAGCTAGTAAATCACTCGTTCCAGATACTACTGGAAAACCTAAATTATATTCTTTTAAGGATATAGCAGCCTCATGTCGCACATCAAAAGAGAATACAACTCTAAAGTGTTAAATACTTTCTAATAGCAATCACACGAATTTAACTAAAACATCCTATTCTATCCGATGAAATTCAAATATTCGCTAAAGGGCTAGTAAGTACCACTCAAACATTCTATTCAATGAATTGCACAATATTCGATGAAGTGTTACTCGAAAATATTTAAACCAATCGGTAACACTAAATCGAATATTAGTATTCCACAAATTATAGAATTAAGGTTAAACAAAAGTTGCATGGGATTGCCAGATAACAGAAACTATTATAAGAGTTAACAGTTTGAAAGTAATTAAATTTAATTTTAATTTATATACAATGGTTTTCTAAAATAACTTTATATAAAATATTACTTTCAAGTTCCTTTATTTAAAATCCATAATTTAATTATTATTCAACTTTATACAAATATTCACTATTTGACAAAATATTACATAAATTCTAATTATTCCAAAAATGAACTTATATATTCATATTTATCTCAAAATTCCACATAGAATATTTATTTAATAAACCATGTTCCGAAAATATATATAAGTCCTTATATTTTATAAAATCCATATTTACTCTTATCCAAAACCATATAAATATTTAAACCTCTACTTAGAAATAACTTTATTTACATTTCAAAATCATTCTTATTATATAAATAATAAATAAGCACATTTATTTACACTTTCAAATATCCTTTATAAATAACATAACTTTCTTCTTAGAAGAATAAATAGAAACGATTCGATTTAAAAATCCATTCTCTTTGAAAATCCTTGTTGAAAACATGCGACGGGGATTTGATGTTGTGTTATGGACTCTATGGCATAACCATTCCAAAACAAATTCACAATTCAAAATCCAAAAATAACATTGAAACCGACATGAGACACATCATCAAAACAAGCAACTACATTCAACCGAACGAACGGAAAAGCGAATGGAGCTCGAAACGCATGACTTGGGTCTCAGCCCAGGTCATGACCGATGGACCGGTCATCATGACCGGTGCATCGATTGGCACACCTGGGCTGAGTCCCAAGCGTCGCCGGAGGTGCTCCGATCGCCCATTAGCGGTGATTTCTTTGATGAGCCTAGGCTTCTAGTACACTGAATTAGCTATCATGCAACTAACTAAACAACTTCAAATTGATGATTTAAGAAATTAAACAACTGGGGTTTTCAGCAAATAGAACGTTATATATCCAAAAGGCACACAATTACAAGAAATAGGGCTCATACCAACACTAAATTCAAACACAATTCATCTAAACAGCACATGCAGCCAATATAGATTTAGAGATAGATGAGTGAGTGTTTAACTCACCTTTTAACCTCAAATACATTAGTCAAACTCCCCCTTAGCTTTGAGTTTAAATTCAGCAAACCCTAGGTTATAAATTCAAAAATTGCAAAAAAGGAATTACCACAAAGCTGAGGTTAACAATTGAATTAGACACAATATTGGATGGAGAAGATTGCCTTGTTTCCATTTCTACAAGAATTAAACAAAAGCCCTTTGATCTGCGCTTGATTTTTGGGGATTACAGATTCTAAGGTTTTGAAATAATATGATAGTTCGTTCTCTGGCTTGACCGGAAGAAAATAAGAATGTGAAAGTAACATACAGTTTATTTTCTCTTCTTATTACTCAATATTTGGGCTATAAATGTTTTGGTATGAATCCAATAAAAGAAGTGTTGCTATTTCCTAGGTGTTGCTTTTATCACTTCTAAAACACTATTTTACACTAAACAAATTCTATAAAAATATAGATTGATTTCTCATTTTTACCAAAGCCAATTAACAAGTTAAAATCCTCATTTTTAATCATATTGAGATATTTTATAAAATTAAATTTAACTTTTGAAATATAAGTTATTCTCATTATTTTAAAAAATAACTATTAATTATGAAATCTCATTTTAAACAATAAATCTCAATATTAATATTTTTGTTCAAATGCCAAATTTAAATAATCGATTTAATAATATTTCAAATTTAAATTGAAATTCTCTTTAAGAAATGAAACTCATTTCTTAATTAAATTAAATCACCTATTCTCAAAAACTAGATTTAATTTCACAAATCACAATTTAGAATTTATTATCCATAATTAAACTTAATTAATTAAGTAATTAACATGGGTGTTAGTGCGTTCGTGTGCACATGTGCGCAGTACGCATTGATATTACACGCAGGCTCACACATTGATATTAATTAAAGTGCATGCGCATGTGCGCAGGCTCATTCACATTGATATTAATCAAATAATAAAGTCACAATTGTATTATATCTTTTGCTCATTTGACATTCCTATTTGAACTAATACTTACAATTTTCTTAACAAGAATTGTACATTTGTAGATATTGCAAATCAATTGTTGATTGATACGACGGTAGATGTTTACTATCGGTCTGTTAAAATACATTACTCGCACATTTCACTTTCATTGCCACTCTTTTATGTCTTAAATTTAAAATAATAAATTAATAATGAATATATTGGAATTGTGCCCATTAAGGATTGAAATTATGCGCTGAAATGAGATTAGATATTCAGAGGGCAGCTTAAACTGACCAATCCAACTATCAATTAGGAATAAGATTTTGGTAGTGTGAACACATATAACATTACTTATATTTCCTAAATCATATCATGTAAATCAAGCGTCAAGTAAAAGCAGGTTTTGCTAGTTTTGTTTTAATATAACAACTCATACAGTTTGTTGTTTTTTACTGTTCGTTATGTACTTGAACAAATTCATTTTTTTCCTAAAATGAATCTATCAAATAGGGTGTAAACAACATTGTAAGATGTTCATACAGCTATTCATGCCATACTTAACTCGGAAGCAGGTGACAAAAGGAATTAGTAGTGTAAATTTTAGTGTTTGCTGGCCGTAACATAAAGGATTTCATGGTTAACGATGTGTCCTAGTCTGCGCTATTCTTAGCTAGAGAATGGTCAAAGTGTAAATTCTTCCAACACATGGTGGGATGACATGTTTACATTTGCAAAGACTATCTATAGACTTTTGACTTAGCGTATATTTTACTCAGACCTGCTTCTGTAAATTGAAGTCTGAAGTAATGAATCATGTAAAATAAAGAGCATTGAATGGCATTCAATGAATGGTATACTTATTATAGACATAGCTTGCTAACATTTATAACCCTTTTGTCCACTATTTTACGCTTACATTGCTGACATATCTGGTAGGTTATTGCTTTCCTTCTGGTTTGGTGGTTTAAGTTACATAATTATAGCAGTAGAGCTATTTGAACAATTATATATGTCATCCCAGTTGTATTCATTTCTATATTCTAAACCATGATCGCCTAATCTACGGATTAACCCTTACCAAACTATAATTGTAATGTTTTTAGTTTTGAAATGTACACACTCTCTTGAATCCTAATAATGAATCGTGAATAAAATTTTCAATTCACTGGACTGATTTAAATTACAAACTTCATTTTCTTTGTTACAGCTAAAGCAAATAAACATTTTCTATATTATTATACTTACTGAAAGTAATACACCACTACAAGACATACAGTGTATTTCAACGGAGCTTTCCAACGGCCTCTAACGTCATTGACCAACGTCTTCCAACGTCCAGTGTTTTCTCGTATATTTTATTAGTTTAATAATGTAGGACGTTGCTAGACGTTGGCAGACGTTGGCGGCCGTTGAATGACGTTGGAAATCCGCGAGCAAAACAGAATCCCAGCTTCTTCTTCCCCATTCGGCTGAAACATCCCCCCCCTCCCCAAAATCCCAAATTTGCTCCGATTCCGACCCCCCCTTCCGCTGCTCCGACGATCAACGGCTCGTCCGACGACTCCAAGTCTCCCTCTCGCCCTCTCTAACTCCAAGATTAGGTATAAACCATAATCCCTATATTTAATTAAATTTGTTAAATTAGTGTATTAAATGTTTGTATTGCCTTATTGTATGTATAATCTAGTTTATTGAGGCATAATTTATGTTATTAACTTATGTATTGCAAGATTATATATATTTAAGTTTGTGTTAACAATAGAATAATGTGCATACAATTAGTTTTAGGTTTGTTTGGAAACGTTAGTTATTAGTGAGCATACAATTAGTTTATATATTTTAGAAAATTTCAAAAACGATATTTTATATTCATGAAACCCTTAGAGTGTCTTTCGGCCATGTCTGATAAGTATTGTATATGATCGTTATGTGGATATTCGTTTTTTAACAGAATGGACATCTATATTCATCGTATACAATATTTGTTGGATTTGTCCCTGTATTGGACAAGTTACGAACACAATAACGTAATTAAATCTCGTAAAACATTTCATTTTAAATGGTTCATAGAATTTCGACAGCGCTTCCTTTATGTTCCCTGTGTACACGCAAATGTGTACTGTTCAGGGAACTAAAGCGAAGTTCTGCCGAAATTTTGTTGAATCGTTTAAATTGAAATGATTTACGCGATTTAATTACGTTATTGTATTTGTAATGGGAAGTAGGATGACCTATCGACAAAGTGTCGATGATCTATTAATATAAAATTCACCAATAATATTGTTTTAATAAAATGTCAATTTTTTAAATTTATATCGTACTTTTTAATTACATACGTAGGTAAATGGACAATTATTTTACTGATCGAAGCTGGATGTACAAAAAAAGAAGGGTCGAAAATGGAGGCTCAATAAGTGAACAGTTTAATAACGGTGTTCGCGTATTTATTGATTTCGCTTTAAGTAATAACAGAAACGACGAAGAAATCCGTTGTCCATGTACTAAATGCAAAATATTAAAGCATTTGATACCAGAAATGGTTAGAGTTCATTTGCATCAATACGGTTTCGTGTCGAACTATTTGGTTTGGGATCGTCATGAAGAACCGTTAGCATCTAATCATGTACAAGCTGAGGAGGTAGTGTGTACTGAAATTGATACGACGAATCTCGTAGAACATATGGTTGAAGATGCTGCACGGTCAATGTTTCATGTTCCTCAATTAATTGATGATGATGGTAATGCTGAAGAAGAACCAAATATTGGGGTAAAAAAAATATGATTTATTAGATGCCGCAAAGAAACCCCTTTGGGAAGGCTGCACAAGCGGAACCCAATTATCAGTAACTGCTGAATACATTGCGATGAAATCTAAATACAACTTCACAGAAGCTGGATTTATAGCTGTTGTACAAGCTGCGAAACGGCATATGCCTCCCAATAATTTAATGTGCGAAAATCATTATGAAGTAAAAAAAATGATGTCAGCTTTTGGTTTACCGTATCATAAAATAGATACATGTCTAAACGGTTGCATGCTGTTTTGGAAAGAAGATATCAACCTTAGAAATTGTAAAATATGTAATCAGGAAAGGTACAAATCAAGAAAGAAAAAAGGAAAGGAAGTCCCGTATAAACGTATGCATTATTTACCAATTACTCCTAGACTTCAAAGGTTATATGCATCTTCTGTAACCGCGCAACATATGAGATGGCATAGTGTTAGAACACGGGAAGAAGGTACGTTAACACACCCAGCTGATGGGGAAGCATGAAAGCATTTTGACCACAAATATCCTGATTTTGCATCCGAGAGTCGTAATGTTCGACTTGGTTTATGTACGGATGGATTTTCACCATTTTCTCAGTTTGGTTCTAAATATTCGTCATGGCCTATAATTGTCACACCTTATAATTTACCTCCATGGATGTGTATGAAAACTCAATATATGTTTCTCACAGTTGTCGTCCCTGGTCCTAATGATCCGACACAAGGAACCGATGTTTATTTACAACCTTTGATTGAAGAATTAAAAACACTGTGGTACGAAGGAGTAGAAACATACGATATTTCCAAAAAAAAAACTTTCGCATGTATGCTTCTTTGATGTGGACAATCAGCGATTTTCCTGCTTATGCAATGCTTTCAGGTTGGAGTATGGCTGGTCGTCTAGCTTGTCCGTACTGCATGGAAGATACACGAGCATTTTCTTTACCTCATGGAAAGAAAATCTCATGGTTTGACTGTCATCGATGTTTTCTTCATATTAATCATCCTTTTAGAAGAGATAACAAAAACTTTACAGCTAATAGACATGAAACTTTGAGACCACCTATGGTTTGGTCAAGCGAAGATATTTATGAACTTGTAAAGGATTATCCAAAGATACATGAAACCGGAGAACAAATTGAAATTCAAGGTAAATCATCGATTCATAACTGGTGCAAACAAAGCATATTTTGGGAGTTGCCTTATTGGAAAAATCTCCTAATTCGTCATAATATTGACGTGATGCATAATGAGAAAAATGTGTTTGATAATGTTTTAAATACAATTTTGAATGTCAAGGGGAAGACGAAATATGATTTGAAATCAAGGCGTGATATCGAAGTAATATGTAATCGTCCTGAGCTTCATATAAAGCCAAATGACACAAAAAAGCCAAAAGCTTGCTATGAGCTAGACAATAATCAAGTTAAAGTACTTTTAAAATGGGTGGAAGGACTAAGATTTCCGGATGGTATATCTTCTAATATTCGTAGATGTGTCGACTATAAGAACAATAAACTTAGCGGGATGAAAAGTCGTGATTGTCATGTTATGATGGAAAATTTATTACCCGTCGCTTTTAAAGAACTGTTGCCCGTAAAAGTTTGGACTGTTGTAACAGAACTTAGTCTTTTTTATAAAGAGATTTGTTCTATTACATTAAAAGCTGATCGTCTACGTAAATTTGAGGAAGAAATCCCGATATTGCTCTGCAAAATAGAAAAAGTATTTCCTCTAGGTTTTTTCAATATTATGGAACATTTACCTATTCATCTTCCATTAGAAGCACGTCTTCGAGGGCCTGTGCAATATGGATGAATGTATCCATTTGAAAGGTATTTAAATCATCTAAAAAAAAGTGAGACAGAAAGCTCGAGTTGAAGGTTCGATTTGCAAATAATACATCGAAGAAGAAGCTTCGTTTTTTTTTCTCTCATTATTTTAGTGACCATGTGAACATATCATTTGAAAGTGCTACGCGTAATGATGAAGGCATTGATCAAGATGATTGTCAAACGACCTTATCAATTTTTAAAAAACAAGGTCGGCCTGCTGGTGCTTGTGTGGAAGTATGGTTGGATGATAGAGATTATCATGTTGCACACACATATGTTCTTCTCAACTGTGCCGAAGTTGCACCGTTTGTTAGGTAATTTACTTATATATATATATATCATCAACACGTGTGTATACACAAATATATGCACACACGTGTATCTTAATCATAATGCAACATTTGTTATATAATTGCAGTATTTACAAATCACAACATCCTAACGGCGATATCGGCAAAGAATTCGCTTCTTGGTTTTCTTAGTACGTTTTTGATACAACAAATTGTGTTGTAGACGAAGGATTGAAACATTTAGCTATGGGACCAAAAAGGAAAGTGAAGACCTATCCAATATTCTTTGTCAATGGATATAAATTTAATACCAAAGAATACGGTGCCGAAAAATTAACTAACAATACTGGTGTATTTGTTAAAGGTAGCGATGATCCAAATGATCATATACATGATTTTTATGGCGTGCTAACCCAGGTTTTGCAATTGACGTATTTCACATGACCCGCGGAAGAAGTATTTTTGTTTAAATGCAACTGGTTCAGCAACGTTCCAGGTTCTGGAATCAACGTGCACCCAAAATATAATCTTATAGAAATAAAACATACTTCGCGTTATTATAAATACGATCCTTTTGTACTTGCCAAACAAGCTCTTCAAGTTTATTATGCTTCTTACCCATCTCTAAGAAGAGATAAAATAGATTGGTCAGCCGTTTTTAAAACAAAGGCAAGGTTTACATTTGATGGACAGAATATTTCCGAAGAACAAGCTTACCAAGCAGATATCGAGGAAAATAGAGGAATAATAATAACCGACGATCAAATAGATTTTGGATCTCTAAACGATGAATCAAATGCATTAATTGAAGCATTTGAGAGTACAGAGGAACAAAATATAGAGTGCGAAACAGAGTCTGAATCCGAAAATGACGATGATTGATCAACTATCTACATTTTGAGAAGGTAAATTTATATTTTTTTAAACATTATCCTATTTTCATTAAAAATGAAATGGTATGCTAATATATGATATGTATCACATCTCGTTTTTATGTTACGCCATACTGTATGTTTTACATATAGTCATTTTATTTTCTGTAATAATGTTTGTTTGTAACATGTATTATATATGTATGTCGTCACGTAGACGTACCAGTGGACATTCTGGGTCTCCCTCTTCCTCACAGAGAGGGCATGCTCGTCCGGACGGTGGTGATGGCGGTGGTCCATCACAAGAACTACGGCGTCCTGTGGTGTGGCTAAAGCCAAAAGCAGATCAAAGGCAAGTATTAAATTTCAAAATTAAATTTCATTTTCGTACAATCTACTCTGAAAATATATAGTAGTCATGAAATATTAAATGTTTTTTCTCTGTTTAAACACAGTGGTTTCTCTTTGGAGCCGACTCAAGTAGTTCTATCTATATCTCGACGGGCGTACATGGGTCGTATGACCGAATGTTGGCCTAAGTGGACATTGATTCCAGATAATGTTAAAGAGACTATTTGGCAGGATTTTTTGGTATGTCACTTTATATATTAGGAACATGTTATATCAATTCATGTTTACATTATTTACAAAAGCTGTATAACTCTTATTTTGTCAAACGTGCAGGCGGAAGTGGACCTTCAGGACGTTGATATTTCAGTCGTATATCGCCACTGGTGCAGCAAAGTCGCAAAGAACTACCGGGAAACAGTAAACAGCTTAAAAACAGCGAGAAATAAGCCTCAGTGGATGAGCGCAGCTGTGTGGGATGATTTTGTGACATGGTGGGAAAACAAGGAGTTTCAGGTAAATTTATCACATGTTTAATTTAAATTCTTCTACGCAAATACTAACTAGAAATGTTAAACAATTTTTGTTTTTAAATTAAATTTACAGAGGCAGTCGGAGAGGAACTCAGCCAATAGGAGCAAGAACCCTGTCACACATCGTGGTGGTTCCAAGTCATTTCAGCATCACCGAGAGGACTTGGTATATTTATTAATTACGATAATAATTTAAAGATTTTAAGTTCTAAGTTGTAGATAATGTAACAATATATATATAATATATATGTATATGGACATATTTTAGGAGAGACAGCGTGGTGGTGCTTCTGTGAGTTACTGGGATGTTTTCACGCATACTCATGCGTTGAGCCAGGTCGACGAAGCAGACACCGTTTCATACTCCTGGGATCACGATGCCAAAGCGCAGTCCGCATATGTAAGTAACATAATGACTTAACACTTATATAAGTTAATTAAAATAATGTTATCTAAATTCAATTTATTTTGCATAACAGCAAAAGTTTCAGCAAGCACGGACTTCCATTCTCGAGGGTTCTGGGCGCGACGAGTTGACCGCCGATGAGGAGGACGCTATTTTTGAGTCTGTCATGGATCGAGCGGCACATGGCAGACGCTATGGTTTTGGGAATCAATCAGTAATAACTTTAACTTAAATTTTAAAATAATTATTCTGAACCAACTATTGCACATTGTGATGGATTATAGTAAACATGAATTACAATTATTAAACACTGATAATTTAAATTTTATTTACAGGCTAAGACGACTCCAATTGAGTATCAGAGGGCTCAAGATAAGAAGGAGATTGCACAGCTCAGAGCCCAGGTCGCCACGCTCGAGGAACGCAATATCTACACCGAAGCCAAGATGGAGGAGCTGAATAGGCGTCTTACGGAGTTTATGGAGCAATACGGCCGGTTTCCGTCTTTTGGTGGTTCTGGAGGAGAGTGATTTCAGGTATGATTTGATTTGTTTTGCTATGGACATGTATATTTGGAGAGTGTGAGGATTTGATACATTCTGATGTTTTGGATGTTGGTTTGGATGTGATTTTTGAGATGTTGACGTAGTAGTTTGGATATTGTTGGATTGGACGTTTTGTTGGATGTTGATCTTGGATGGTTTATGTTGTTTATATTGATTTGTATTGTGTATATTGATTAGTATATATGCTTATTACTTGGATTTACTATTATGATTGATTATATGTGAGATATGTTGTTGTATATGTGCTCGAAATTGAGCTTTTATGAGATATACGATGTTGGAGGTGGCTGGAAGCATGCATTGTTGGTTCTGTAAAAAAAACATCCAGATTTCCAACGTCTTCCAACATCCACCAACGGTTTACTGGCACATTTATTCCAACGTCTTACAACGTCCTCCATCGGATCTTCCAACGTCTTCCAACGTCTTTCCAACGTCTATTTGGTCAACATCTTCTTCCACATGGACAACCTGAATGTTGGAAGACGTTGGTATATGGGCGTTGGGTCCGTTGGTAGACGTTGGATGCCGTTGAAATGTATATCAACGGCATTTCCAACGTCCATCAACGGCTTTCCAACGGCCGTCAACGTATGGCCGCCATTGGAATGCACTATGTGTCTTGTAGTGCACAGGTTGACGCTTAGGAGTGCTTAGTAGGACATGCCCAATTCCAGATATATAACCTAAAGATGTACATGGATTATAAAATTGATGGTACATGTTTAAAGATAATTTACAACGTATGATTTACTCTCATAAATGTTTTGTTTGGTATCTTGATAAATGATTGCACTATGCCATTTGACTCCTTATTTTTTCCATGTGTTTTTCTCCTTTTTACCATGATGTTCAACTTAATAACTCCAACGATACAGTAGATAGATACCTGGGATCTTGCACTATATGCTGACATCTTTATCAAAAGAACTACATATTTCTACCTTTGAAATCTTACAGTGATTTATCATACTGACTATATGTAAGCTGCACTGATTTATACATTTGATAATATAGCAGATAATCTGTAATTTCGTATACATGCATGAATAATATACGATAATCAGCAATGGAATTTGCACACATATTCATCAAAAATATGTGTGATTTGGTTTTTTGAAACAATGGTCAAAGAATTAGTATATATTTTTTGAATGAAATGAAATTCTATCAATTAAAATTTAAAAAACCTTTAAACTGAATAGTAGGTATCATTTGGGAACTTTACAATAACAACAACTAAGCCATTATTACCAAACAAGTTGGAATCAACTAGAGATAGAACACAAAACTAAAAGACAAAGTCAACATAATAATAATAGTAATAATAACTATGATAATAATACTAATAAAGTCAAATAAGTAAACAAATAAATATAATAATAACAACAACTAAGTAAGATAAAAATAAAAATATATTAAAAAAAACCATGATAATAATGATAATAATAATAATACTAATAGTGATAATGGTACTAATAGTAATATTTACGAAAGACCAAATACTACGTCATATGCTCCTATTCACTAGTCCTATAATCTAAAACTTATAACACTACCCTTAAGCCAACCTTAATATAAATTTTAGTATTGATTGGAGAGAAAATAATATTGAAGTTGAGGAAAAACAACTATAAAACTAAAGCGGAAGCTACCTTACGGAGGTATCATGACCTTGCAACACACTTTCAAGTTGCTCCATGAATATCTAGGAATGTAAAAAAAAATCAACAAAGCATACATTATAGAGATTTTTTAATTTTCATGAATGAAGGCTAACATTTAGTTTATTACTACAATATCAGAGCTCTTGATTCCAATAACATAATAGCGATAAGCATACGTTATTGGGATTACATTATTGACGTCAATAGGCGACGAAGAAGAGTACGTACAAAGTAGGTGGTGGTTTGATTGCTGAACTTAGAAACCCTATAGTGAAAGCAATGGCTGTAGAGAAAGAATTCGAAGTACTTGGTGAAAAGGAGGAAGAAGAAGACGAAGAGCGAGAAAGAGAGGAAGCTGAGAGAAAGCATAAAGAAGAAGAAGAGGCTGCAACTCAAGGGGGGAGAGAAGGCGTCCAGAGTGTAGAATATACTAGTTTATGATTTTTATTTGATGATAATATATATATATATATATATATTCGTTTAATTTATTTGTTATTGTAATATTTTATTTTTCAACATAATTAAATAAATATTTGTTGAATAAAATAAATAACTCGGAATTCTTATTTAAACAAAAAAATTATTCAAATAAATTTTTTATTACAAATTCAAATAGTACAAATTTGAGCTCTCACTACATTTACACATTTTCAATTACAATACAACTTCAATTACAACACAATTTTCACTTTATAGTTTTACATACATATTTCACCTCACTGCATATTCACTCATCACTCGTATTTGATCTTCAACTCTGTTCCAGCCTGTATCCAACATCTGAACTATCTGCAAAATAAACACTGACGTGGTAAAATTAAAAAATAAATATTTTGCAGTGCATAATGAAGTGTGTTTTGAAAATATTGTTTGCCTCAGTTATTTGGATTGTTCGTCATCATTTTTTTAATTCATCCTATGTTAACAACTTGTGACATGCAAAGGATCCTATAATATGTGCCTTTATGTTATGAAACATGAGTTGATTAAAAAAATTGATATTGCAAGTATTGGATCTGAAAATTGTCTAGATGCAACATTTTTCTTTGCAAAAATTTAACTATGTTCTTGATTTTGTTCTGTACATGTGGTAATCGGATTGATTAATAATTTTGTGCAATTGCATATTTCAACTATTTCAAACTTTGTCCATGAAAAAAATGATGAGTATGAATTCTCAAATACAAGTAGCAAAATCTTACAAGCACCGTGCTTAAAACACTTTCATGGATAAAAATGTTCAAAACAAAATGAATAAATACAGAATTAAGTCTTTTGAATCTCAGGTAACTCTGCATCATTAAAAGCATCTAATAATTTGATTGGAGAATTGCTTTTGGAACAAGAGATCAAATCTCCTCATAATTATTATGAAAAAGCGGAAGAAAACAACATATAAAAGCTAGTTTATTTTGAATGCAAAACACATTTCACAATGAAGAAGCTATGTTCTTTGGTTTCTTTTGTTATTTGGACCAAGAACCTCTGAAAATTCGATTTGTCCAAGCTTGCAAATTCTGTGTAGGATCGTTTTCACTCTAGAGGGGGGGGGAATAGGGTCTACTAAAAATTAATGCGGAAATAAAAACAAAAACAGAAAGCAATGCAAAAAAGATCATACACAGTTTTACTCAGCTTCGGCAAAAATTGCCTACGTGCTGCTCCTAAGGTTTCTACTAGAAATTAAGTAATCAGTCGCTTACAAAAACACGTAAACTCGCTATACCCGCTAACTCGATTAACCTAACTGTAAGCTCAAAGCTCTGCCACAACTCAGCCACTGAGTTGCGAATTCTCGAACTACAAAAACCATAGTTCGTCAACTAGTTAAACTAGAGTTTGATTAAAAATAAAAGAAAACAAAAGACAAACTAAAAATAAATAAAACCCTAATTCTAATATGGTCGACCCAATTAACAAGTGCAGTCCAAAAAAGAGATAAACAAATTTTCTCCTTTTTTATTTTGCTTCCTTCTAACCCATGCCGCCTTGTTTCTTCGTGATCTGGAATTAGGGTTTTTCCAATTGACGCCGCCGCTTGGAATTTGATCAATTGAAGTATGCTTTCGTTCCTCAATTATGAATACTGCTGCTTCTTCGATCACTGTTTTTCAATTTGCTTACGGCTGCTTCAATGTCGAGTTTGAATGGTATAAAAATGGTATGCGATTTACTTTATTTTCTCTGTTGATTTGCTTGAACTCGAACCGGTGATTTTTGCTGATGATGAATTCGGTTTGATCTCGTGCTCACCTGTCCTTGCAATTTTAACAAACAAGTGTATATCGGTGTGCACGACCTTGTGGTATGTACAGTAATATACTGTGCATGTCACAAGTTATTCGCATAAGATGAATTAAAAAAAAATTGATGACGAACAACCTAAATAACTGAGGCAAACAATATTTTCACAACACACACTTCATTATGCACTGCAAAATATTTCTTTTTCAATTTTACCGCACCAGTGTTTATTTTGCAGATAGTTTAGATGCTGGATACAGGCTGGAATAGAGTTAAAGATCAAATACGAGTGATGAGTGAATATGTAGTGAGGTGAAATATGAATGTAAAACTGTAAAGTGAAAATTGTGTTGTAATTGAAAATGCATAAATGTAGTGAGAGCTCAAATTTGTACTATTTGAATTTGTAATAAAATATTTGTTTGAATAAAATATTTGTTTAAATAAGAATTTCGAGTTATTTATTTTATTTAACAAATATTTATCTAACTATATGGAAAAATAAAATAGTACAATAACAAATACATTTAAACGAATATATATATATGTGTGTTTATTATCATCAAACAAAAATCATACACTAGTATATTATACAATCTCCCCCTTTTGATGATAACAAACATATATTAAGATTTTGACTCTATTAAATGTATTTGGTCTTGATGAATTCTATTAGCTTCCCCTATTTAAATACTCCCCCTACAACAAAGCTCCCCCTTCACATATGCATGAAAATAATAAAAAAATGTACAAATAAAAAAACAATAAAAAATGTAATGAACCTAGATGAGAATATGCAAATAAGAAATTTGAACTTATTTGCTAAAATCTTAACTTCTCTCCCCCTTTTGTTATCAGCAAAAGAGTAATAGTGTTAGATAAGAGTGATAAAGTGATAGACATTAATACAATATTAATACCTAATCAAGTATAAATATTAAATTTAAAAAAAATCAAACAAAAATTATAAATACTCTGCCAGGTGCATATTCCATTTTAGAGTGATAGAGGAAATGTCGGCATAGAAAACCATAAAGTTGTGTCCATTTGTAGTATATTTATGACATGAATTTTTTATACTTACTAACCATGCATAACTATTAGAACTTTTAAATGAGATTAGTAGTATTCCCTATTTTTATTAAAAATGAATTTCAAGTATCTTCTAACCACGCATAACCGTGAGGACTTTTAAATGGGGTTAGAATCAACTTGCCTATTTCATTCAATTTTGATATGTGTTCCATACATACATAACCGTGAGGACTTTTAAACACTATGTCACAAAGTGAATCGACAACAGCGATCACACAACATAAGGTAGATTTGTTGTTATCCCAATATTTACCACCATTTCACACAGCACATGGAAAAACAATTTGTTGTTTTTCATAGCCCATGAAATCTTTGTTCTATTGAGATTTCATCCATGCCATTCAGACAACATTTTATTTGTTATTTGATTAAAATTATGAATTTTTTTATTTTGGCTCCTTACCAAAATTTTGGTTTCCCTCTCACTTTTGCCTAGATTATTTCCTGGCCGCGTTCTATCAATTATTTCCCCCTCTTTCTTTCGTTTCCATAGAGAAAAATGGCGTTTTTTCAAATCATTCCTTCCCTTCTCGTCTAAATCTAGGGTTCTCTCCTTATTACGCCTCCTTCATCCTTCGATTCTCTTCTTATTATGCATATCAATTTTTCCCCAAAATCCTTCCTTTGCCCTAAATCATTTATCTGTGAACGAAGAAAAATCACGATGCTTGTTTGATTGATTGGTGAGTGTATTTCTTTGTTTAGATTTTATTGCTGGCTCGTCTGAATCTAGTGCTCTTGCGATGTCATGTGGATGCATGACTGTTGATTTGTAGTGATTCCGATTGCTATCACTTGTTGAGAATTGCTGGTTAATTGCTCGGTATGATTTATATCCCTTTTAAATGTTATATTGTTTTCAACTTCGATTATATGCCCATGATGAATTGGGTATTATTTATAGGGTTTGATTCCCTATATTTTTGGTTTAAGAATTTCAATTTTCTTCTTGTTTGATGTTCAAAATTGTTGCAATATGTTTGAATTTTTGTATACATATGCCTTGAGTTGTTTTAGTTTGTAGAATTGCATTTGCCTTAAGTGTTGATCATGAACTTGAGTCCTTAAGTGTTGAGTTGTTTTGGTTGTTTCGATTTGAGTTGTTTCTGGTTATTGCATTTGCACTGTCCCTTGTTTGTCCTGAACATATGTATACATGTATATACATTACACACATATGTATGTATGTATATGTTAATGTTTGTGGCATTACCTTGTTTTAATGAATGAATACGTGATTTTTTCAAACTATTAAGATGTGTATCATTAGGTATTGGGATCTACTGAAACTTGACTTTTTCATAGCTGAATCTCTGAACTGAAATGTTTTGATTATTTTTCATATATGTCTTGTTGTATATATTTGTTGTACATGTGTCCGGCTGCTTGAGTCTTGTGTTGAATTGCAGGTCCATAGCACAGCCTATTGTTGTTATAGTTGAACTACCAGTTGCTCATCTCTGAACATGTAATGCATATATACATGTATACATGTATATACATATGTGTATATGTGTATATGTGTATATGTGTGTTGCTCACTTCATTGTTGTTGCTTTGTTGATGCCTGAACTATTTTTTTGTGTGTGCGCACTCCAGTGCCTTTGAGTTTTGGTTTCCCATGTATATACATACATTCACATGTATATATAATTTTGTGTGAACCTTAGTCACCGCATTTATGTTCACTGTTCTATTTGTGTACCCTTGTATCTCTAGTCTTGAGTTCACCATATGTGCACTTATGTTCACTGCACTTATGTTCATCGCACTTATGTTCACTGTATCTCTGGTCTTAATTTTGTGTTCCTTGCTGTTTGCTTTGCACTGGCTTGTTGCCTTGTTATTGTGTAGTCACTTCCTTGTACTACTTGTATCAATGCTATGATTTTTCACCTAAACTCTGCTTGTATGTAGTCTTGTCAAGTTAATCTTGTTGTGCCTTGTACACTCTTGCACCACACTCCTAACTTTGGTTGAACTTACTGTGACCATTCTTGAGTCCGAAGTACCACTTGAACCTAAACTTTGCTCTTCCCTTGTCTGGACTTGTTTGTGTACTTTGGTATCTTGGTTTGGTTTGCCATGTACACTCGATCTTGTGAGTTTTAGTTTTGCTGTCTCTAGTTTTCGTGATTTTTGATTTTGGTGATTTCTTCCTTTTGATATAGTCATACCTGTTTGTTGTTTGAATTCAAATTCAAACAGTAAACGAAATGTACCGCCACCGTCAGCGGGGTGTTGCCCCCGCACCCCCACCTAGGGGGTTTGCCACCCCCCGGACCACCCCTCCATAGTGGCAATCAATTTAAACTGATTGCTTCTTGAACTGATTACTTCTTGAACTCCAAGTCGGATTGCTTCTTGCACTTGAACTGATTGCATTGCCTTATTTTGTTTTGTACACACACACACGCATCCTTGCCTTGTACATATATACATGTTTACATCCATATGTGTACATGTATATATATATATATGTATGTATATTCCATTATTGAAGTTATGTATACATATATACATGTATACATCCTTGAGTATGCTGACACCTGAGTGAGCTGCTCCTATGTGCACTGGCACCTGAATGTGCATTTTCTGAACCATTTTGATTTTCTAAACCATTTTGAGTTGAACTTTTTTTTTATGAACCCTTTTATCTGCCTTGGCACTTGTTGTTTTGTCTGAGCTTATTTATGTGCACTATCTTAAATTCTTGCCTAGTTGAACTTGTTTTTCTGAACCATTTTGATTTTGGTACCTGAGTGTACTTGTTACTGCTATAAGCAGTCTTCTTTCCTATTACTTCCATGTATACACACACATACATATGTATGTATATATGTGTGAAATATTAGCATCTTTTGTATTTTGTACATGTGTATATGTGCATTGCTCACATATACTTTTTATGCTCCATGGTTTGGCAATCTGTTTTGAACTGAAATGAAATATGCACGTGTACTTGTTTGTCACTTATACATGGCTTTTTGAACTGCACTTCTACACTTTTAAGTCCTCGGTACATACTTGTACATACTATTATATATACATACTTGTACCATATTTTGAATTGTCTTGAGCTTCTTTTGAATTGTTCATGTGTTCATTAGTAGAACTGCTATTGTGACATTGTATATACCTAAGTGTGCATCTGAGTTTGATTTTCTAGTTTTATTTTCTGGTATGTATATTTCTTGTTTGATTTTCTGGTTTGAGTTGCATTTCCTTATGCACCTGAGTTGAGCCCGATGAGGCTTGGGCTTGACCTTGTGCACATTTGCACTGTGTTGAGCCTTCGGGCTTGACCTTTGCAATAGTCCGTGAGATTTAATCGATGTCCGGCCTTGTGATATTCACAGTGATACATTGTGCATATCATAAGTTTTCTGTGCACATATATATTTGTCCGGCTATGTCTAAAACATGAAGAGAAAACAAACCCATAAACTGAGGCAATATTAATATTCAAATTTAATTTAATTTTTGCAATTTAGGTTTGTTTCCTTTTCCATTTTACTGCATTGTTTATTTGACAAGTATAAGAGATGACTGGACACAAGCTGGAGCAAGCAAATGAAGATCAATATCAAAAATAAACTCGAGTGAGTGTAAGTGAGTGCTAGTAAAAAAATGTTATATATGAGAGTGTAGAGAAAAGTTGTATAGATGAAAGTGATAGTGAAAGTTGTATTATATTTGAAAATGTATGAATAGTGAAAGTTGTATTGTATTTGAAAGTGTAAGTATAGTGAAAGTTGTATTGTATTTGAATTTGATTTGAAATAAAATATTTGTTTAAATGAAATTGCGATTCATATATTTCATTCTTCAAATATATAATATAATTGTAATTGGTATGCATATCAGTCAATATTAATGTGTTGTCTAATAGAAAGTTTCAGAAATGGTACTATAACATCAGGCAACGTATGGTTTTTTCCTTTTGATGTGTTAGTGCATATCAAACGACGTGGCATATCTGTGGTCTGATGTGTAATGAGACGGCACTGAAATAGACGACAGATAGGTATTCATTCAGACAACGGAGCATATCTGTCGTCTGATTCGTTTTTTCTCATAGTGAAATGAGCATGGAAGCACATAATCAAAGATTCCAAGTAGTTCACCCATGCATAATCGTAAGGACTTTTAAATGAGAGTGAGTACTTTTGGATGATTTTATCGCTAATTAATTAAAAAATGAATAATTTCCTATTTAAATACCATATTTTGACATACTATATTGGATTTTGATGAGTGATTGTTGTAGAAATATGATAGAACTAAAGATGGTCATGGAATTTTTACCAACCAAAGTTATTACAAATTTTGTTTAAATTTTTAAAGAAATTTTCTAAATATACTCTCTCAAGACATAATGTATGATAAAGATCAACACTCATCACTTTTTTCAGTCACTATTTATCTTTTCGATAATCAAAAGGGAGTCAGATTAGTTAACATAGGCATTTAAGATCAAATAAAAAAAAATTAAAAATCACATTTCTAAAATTCCTAAACTGAGACGAAGTCGACAAAAACTATTTTCTGGAAGGGGTTTTGTAAAAATGTCTGCCAATTGAGAATCAGTTGAAATGAAGTTTATGCAGATATTTTTTTGGAAATGTGATCTCTAATGAAATGATGTCTAACATATATATGCTTGGTGCGAGAATGATGTACAAGATTATTTGTGAGATCAATTGCACTTTTGCTATCACACATAAGTGGAACTCGTTTAAAATTCAGACCATAGTCTTGCAAAGTTTGTATCATCCATAAAATTTGAGCAGAGCAACCGCTTAGAGCAATATACTCTACCTCAATGGTAGATAATGCAATACAATTTTGTTTTCGACTTGACCATGCAACTAACGAATGTCCCAACATAAAACACGTTCCACAAGTACATTTTCTATCAACTAGACTACCAGCATAGTCTGCATTTGAATACCCTTTTAACTCAAAGTTATCATTAGTTGGATATCATAGACCTAACCATGGGGTGTGCAACAAATACCTTATAATCCTTTTTACAGCTTTTAAATGAGATTCTTTTGGATTTGATCGAAACCGTGCACATAAACAAATAGAGAACATAATGTCTGGTCTAGAAGCAGTAAGATAAAGAAGTGATCCAATCATACCTCGATATTTATTTTGATCAACTACCTTACCTTTTTCATCCTTGTCAAGTTTAATTGCTGTGCTCATGGGAGGTTTTGCAGGTTTAGCATCTTTCAATCCAAATTTGTTGATGAGCTCTCTGATATATTTTGTTTGAGAGATGAATGTACCTTATTCGCTTTGTTTGATTTGAAATCCTAAAAAGAATTTCAACTCTCCTACCAAGCTCATTTCAAACTTTTCATGCATGACTTTTTAAATTTTCTAATATAGAAGGTTGTTAGTGGCACCATAAATAATACCATCAACATATATTTGACCAATTAAAATATCATCATTTTCGTGCAATAGAAATAATGTGGTGTCTACACAACCCTTTTTGAACCCACTTTCAAGGAGATAAGTACTAAGACATTCATACCAAGCCCTAGGGGCTTGTTTTAATCCATATAGTGCCTTTTTAAGTTTATATACATGGTTAAGGTATTCTTGACTTTCAAATCCTTCAGTTTGTTCAACGAATACATCCTCTTTCAAAATTCCATTAAGAAAAGCACTTTTAATATCCATTTGTCTTTAGTTTAAATCCTTTATAACAAGCAAAAGCTAACAAGATTCTAATAGATTCTAGTCTTGCTACCGGTGCAAAAGTTTCATCGAAATCAATTCTTTCAATTTGATTATAACCTTTAGCAACTAACCTAGCTCTGTTCCTAATCACATTTTCAGATTCATCAAATTTATTTTTAAAAATCCATTTGGCTCCTACAACTGGATAATCATTAGGTCTAGGTGCTAGAATCCAAACATCATTTCGTTCAAATTGATTTAGCTCTTCTTGCATAGCCATAAACCAACTCTCATCATTGAAAGCTGTATCTATGTCTATGGGTTCAATTTCTGAAATAAATCCACTGTATAGACACCAATCACATAAATTTCTAAAGGAGGAACGAGTTTGAATACATGTGGTAGGATTACCTATTACCAATTCTGGAGGATGATCTGCTTTAAATTTCAATCTCTCTGGTTCCCGATTTCTTTGGAATTCTTCCGCGGTTGTAGTTTCTTTTGTATTTTCACTTTCATCTTTTTTGTTCTCCTCTTCAGCATTGATTTTGATTGTTTCCTTGCTTTGATCATCAATGGCTTCATCAAGTTTCACATTGGTTGACTCCACGATTATTCTTTTCCTTTTGTTGTATACTCTATAAGCTTTGCTTCTAGAAGAATATCCCATGAGCATGCCTTCGTCAACTTTTGGCTCAAATTTTCCTAGTTGATCACCTGTATTGAGAATAAAACACGGACAACCAAATTTTTTGAAATATGCAATGTTTGGCTTTTTGTTGAACCATAGTTCATATGGTGTTTTCTTAAGAATCGGCCTAATCATGACTCTATTCATTACATAACAAGCTGTATTTACTGCCTTTGCCCAAAAGGAAAAGGGTAGTTCATACTCATTTATCATAGATCTAGCCAACTCTTGTAAGGTTCGATTCTTTCTCTCGACTACTCCATTTTTCTGTGGAGTACGTGGGGCAGAGAATTCATGTTTTAATCCATTTCCATCACAAAAAATTTCAAATTTATAATTTTCAAATTCTCCACCATGATCACTTCTTAGCGAAATAATAGAAACTCCTTTTTCATTTTGAACTAATTCTGTGAATTTAGTGAAGTATGAGAAAGTTTCTAATTTTTTAGCTAATAAGTATACCCACATGTATCTAGATTAATCATCAACCAATATAAAACAATATTTCTTACTACCTAAACTTGCAATATCGTTAGGTCCAAACAAATCCATATGACCTAGTTCAAGGACTCTAGAAGTGCTTACAGTGTTCTTGTCATGAAAAGATGATTTTTTAAGTTTTCCCACAGTACATGCTTTACATAGAGTTTCTGTTTTGAAATCATGAGATGGTAAACCTCTTATTAAGTCTTTTCTATTTAATTTGTTTAACATATTCATGCTAGCATGTCCTAATCGTCTATGCCATAAGTTTACTTCTACATCCTTAGCTATCAAACATTTTGAAAGAGTGAGATTATCAAAAGATAGAGAGTATATATTACCTTTCCTCTTACTTGAAAATAATGTTTCTATTGATGTTTGGTCAACAATTTTGCACAAATCAGAATAAAAAAAACAACATTCATTCCCTTATCACATAACTAATTGATTGACAGATTATGGTGCAGATTTTCAACATATAATACATCGTTTAAG
Organism: Allium fistulosum; assembly: GCA_030737815.1. Classification (NCBI taxonomy): domain Eukaryota; kingdom Viridiplantae; phylum Streptophyta; class Magnoliopsida; order Asparagales; family Amaryllidaceae; genus Allium; species Allium fistulosum. The sequence goes on along the minus strand of CM060908.1, from coordinate 819,972,790 downwards.
GTAAATGTGCCATTACCTACTTTACCTTTACCGATAGTTTTACATTTATCATTGTTGCCTATTGTGACTCTACCACCTTTGTACTTCTCTAGGCTAAGGAACTTTGATTTTTCCCTCGTCGCGTGCCTGGAAAAACCAGAATGCAGGTACCACTCTTGTTGTTCCTTAGCCTGCCAATACACCTACACGAGAAAAGAGTTTAGTGACTTATTTGTTTTCATAGGTCCATGATTGTTAGTGACAGAAAATTTTGAAAAACAAGTTTGCTAGAACCAAGATAGTTTATGGTTGTTCCTTTTGGCACTCAGAATTGTTTGATTTTAAGGGAATTTACATTCATGCCTTTAGGAACCCAAATTGGTATGGTTTTCGTGTGTTTGGGTCTATACCAGCAATTGTTTGGATTGTGTCCAATTTTTCCACAAATCGTGCACTTGGGGTTGACATGATTAGTTTCACTTTTACCTTTTTTTAGATTGAGTATACTGATGTGCACGTAAATGTGCATATTTTTACCACCATATTTATTCTAATTAATTTAAATAAATGATCATATTGGGTATTTTAACTTGTTTTAACCAAAATCCATATTAATTCCAAATTGTCACATATTCATTTTCATCCAAGGGCAAAATAGACATTTTTGTGCATAAATTAGCTTGAGAAAATTTAATTGGAAATTTCTATATTATTTTGTAGGAATTTAAACTCAATTACAAGTGGTTTCATGAAGGAATATGCATGCACAAAGAAGATATAAAAGAATGAAGATGGAAATAATTCAAAGTGAAGAACATGGAGGACCACACCTACCCACCTACCTTAATGTACACATTAGAGGCTAATGCACATGCTTATGGAATGAATGGCTTCATGTACACTTAAATGATGATTAATGGATGCTAATGGTTACTTGGCCACCACACTTCCTAAGGGGTAGTTTGGGCATTCCCCAAATTATGGATTAGGGTTTCATGCATGTATAAATAACCCATTATGTTCATGTAATTCCTCCTCTCCCCCTTAGTCTCTCTTAGTTAGTTTTAGATCAAATAAAAGAAAGCTCTATTCTCTTTTCCATGGCCTCAGTTCCCATCATCACAACCGCGACTTCAGAAATCACCATCTCCACTTCACCGTATACCACTTCCTCGCCAATTCCCCTCTGACCAATCACATCGCGACTTCAACAAAGCAACCTGACCGCAAACCCCCTCCTCGGCCACCCAATTCACCAATCCAACTTGTGAGCCTCCTCAAAATCCAAACTCCAAACAACCGTAACCACCTCCAACACCCACTTCCCTGAACTATACATTCGAAGCTTCGATCTGAATCACCTCCTCAACATCAATCGAGACTTGCGAACTCGCCTCATCGAAACCCAATCGACAACCACCCAATCGCCCAAACTACAGCGAACTTCACAATCCACTTCCAACCACGAACTCGAACTCAGTTGCAAACCCAAAATTTAACCTTCAAATCGCCTTCCTCAGTCAATCGCCTGAAATTGCCCCTCGAATTTGATTATCAAGTTTCGAATTATTTTATTTTATTGTGGGATTCGAAGGAGAACAGTACGTTTACATGTGAATTCGATTTTGAAATTTAGTTCTGCAGTATCTTCTTTGTGTTAAAAAAAAAGGGAAACGTGGGTAAGTTGTTTGGTTAATGGGCCGGGCTGTAGGATTGGTTCAATTCTTTTTTTTTCTTTAATGGTTTAGTTCACTTTAGTTTTGCATTTTTTTTTATTTTTTTTAAGTAAAACAGTACTTTTAAGTTTCCTTTCCAAAAAAAAACAAAGAAATTAAAAAAAAAACAAAGAGTCTCTTCCAAAAAAAACGAGGGTTCTTTTGAATTTTTTTTTGTTTTTCATTTATTTTAGTTTCTTCTTCGATATAAAAAAAACTGTATATATTTCTTGTTTTTATTTTCAAGTTGCAAAAGCAGAAAAGGAAAGGAGCTGCTTGCTAAAAATAATTGCTTCGCTTTGCTTGCCAAAAAAAACTGCTTGGTTGCTATATATATTGTTTTTATTTGCCTGCATTGTTGTTTGCTTACATTTTATAAAAGAAAAATTCATAAAAAAAACAAAAATCCATTCGTAGTTGCATTGTTAATACACGTTTATTTTCTGCTTTGCATTTCATCTTAGACTTTGATTAATAATAACGATTAGACATCGATAACTTTTAATTGTATATTGACAAGTTGTCTTCTTTGAACAATTTAATATCTTGGTGTCTAGGCTACGGCAGAGTAATAACCAGTTATAAATATTATGGTGATTCATAAATATTATAGTGGTTGTTCCTCTGAAGGTACTTAAACCTTCGGTTGCATTGCTACGGTGATTCGTGGTGCACCGATAACTCCTGCCTGTTACCTGGCTGAGAACTATCTTGTTTATCTAAGACAATGTGTAAATATACAATTTTGGGTTAACTTAGGATAAATCATTTGTAATTAACCTTGCATTCGTTTAGTTGCATTAGTTCATGCATTTATAAAAAAAAACTCAAAATCCAAAACTAAAAAAAAAATTGTAAATATTCCTTTTCCTTTGAAATTTTTAAATCCTTTTTCTTTGAAATTTCAAAAATCCAAAAAAATTTAGAAAAACAAAAAAAAAATCCAAAAAGAAAAAAAATATCAAACCTTTTCAAAAACAAACAAAAAAATTTTGAAAAACCAAAAAAAAAAAAATCAATTTTCCATTTTGAAAAAAAAAAATTCTATTTGTAAATATTTTTCCTTTATAAAAAAACAAAAACATTCTTGAAAATGTCCGAATTTCCATATTCACTTGAATTTTACAATAGTTGTGAAAATCAATATAATCCATATGATTTCACTCCAAATTCGTATGGATATTTTAACAACAACTACTGTTTAAATGATTCGAATTTCGAACGACAAAATTTTCAAAATGATGACCAACCTTCAAATCTTGAAAATAACATTTCGTCTTTACTTGAAATCTCTATACAACAAAATCAAGAGATAAATGATTTGTGTAATTCATGTTTGGGCAATGATTCAAATCAAAGTTTTCAAAATTATCAAAATTTGAATTCACTTCAAAATTCAAACGATTTCGAGTGTAACCCATGCTAATTCAATTTTGAACTCCAAAATGAATTTCAAAATCAAAACGAAAATGTGATCCACTTTTCAATTAATTTTGGTAATGGGAATAATCTCAACTATGATGCAAGTGAAAATTTTTGTTCTCAACAAATCCAAATCGAAAATCATCAAGCTAATAATTATAAATTGGATTTTGTTGAGAAAATGAATGAAATTTACAATGATCACACGGATTCGTTGTTTGAAACTTATATGAAACAACGTGAACAACAAAATCAAATTCCAACGTGTGACGAGTCAAACAATAATCCATCTTTTACCCAAATCGACGATTTTCAAATAACAACTTTTGAAATTGAAAAAGAAGATCTTAACGAAGTTGTTGAAAAATTGGTAATTGAGTTGGATTTCAATTCTTTTGAGAGTGAGAAACTCGATTTAAATTTCGATCTTCCTTTTTCTGAAAATTTGAATACAACAACTTTGAATTTTGAACTTGATTTATGCAATAAAGTTGTTGATAATCCAACAAAGGAAGTCGAATTTAACGAACACGAGTTTTATGGACTTTTTGAAAACGAGTTGTTAAATTCCGACGGGAAAGATTTAAATCGCCATTTTGATTTTGAAATCAATAATTTTGAAGAAGTTTTCAATGATAAATTTGAATGTCAATGTGGTAAAAATGAACTTGAATTTCAATCATTTGTTTTATCAACCCCAAAAATCATCAAAAATAAAACAACTCGTAAGATTTTTAATAAAATGACATTCGTTTTCCCGAATCCACATTCAATTTCGAAATCATATATGGTTTGGTTTTTCGAGCTTAAGCTATGTCTCGTATACTCGACGAGACAAATGAATCGGTCTTTGGAAGACCGTTTCATTTACTTCTTGACGATATACTTTCTGAACTCTTGTAAATAATAATCTTTTCGTTTTCATGTAAATATAGGTCATTTTTTTTCTTCTCCTTCCACTTGGGTTGACTGTGAGGACACAGTCAAAATCAAGTGTGGGGGGAGACTCATCATCATTCTTCAATTTTTCATGGTTTATTTTTATTTTTTCTTTCCAAAATTAAAAAAAATCTCAAAAACAAAAAAAACAATTTTTTTAAAGCATTTTTGATTTATTTTTAAAAAGAAACATTATAGGATAAATATATGGTTTTGGTTTATTAAATTGAAATTTTTGAAAATTTATTCGTCTTAACAAAAATAAAAATGAAGTTTGATTACAAATAATAATGGTTTAACTAGTATATAGGGAGATTCATACGTGATAATTATGAAATATATCCTAATTGAAAATCTTTGTTTTAAAAAGTAGTTGTTTTAAAGTAAAGGATATAACATTTTTTTTGTCTTCTAAGTTAAATAGTGCTAAGATAATTTTGCGAAACTCTCTCTTTCAAAGAAAAAACAACACAAAAACAAAAAAATATTTCTCGTATATATGTATATATTTTTTAATAAACACCTAGAGTCATGTGTTCACACTCGTGTGTTCACTCGCAATGCTCTGTACCCTTCTCACGTAAGCCCGAAAGGCAGTGCACGATCGGTATATCTGGCCTCAGTTTATCTAAGTTAGGTGTATATATATATAAATTCTTTTTAATAACGCCTACAGTCAATAGGTGTTCACACTCGTGTGTTCACTCGCCATGCTCTGTATTCCCCTCACATCAGTCCGCAAGGCAGTGCATGGGTAATATATCTGGCCTCAGTTTATCTGAGTTAGGCATATGTAAATATTGTAAATATCAATAAAATTTTCAAAAAATGGAGGGAGTAAGCAAATGAAATCCAAGCACTATTTTAACTTATTTGATTTGATTTGTTATTGAAATGAAATGGAATACCACTTTAATAAACTTTGATAATCAACTAAGGACCTATTTCATGGTTACACTTTGTTATCAACTGAAACAACGAGTTAAACTATTGTCTATTTTTTATGATAACTTAATTTTTGTTGGAAATTTTGATAAGTAAAATGACTTAAATTTCAAGATAATAACCAAAACCTATATTTAACTTATTTGTGTTAATTTAAAAATAAATCCTTCATTCGTAAATATTTTCAAAAACTTGCATTCATCTCTTTGTAAATAAATCTTGCATTGTGTAAATATTTTCATCCTGCATTTGGATTTTGTGGGTAGTATCCGTTGAAAACCCTCACGAGACAACACTCGTCCTACTGGGGACACCCAGAGGTTTAACGGCTTGTTGCATACGCTCAATGCAATCGTGCTCCCTACGAAAACGGATTTATCTTACTTTTCCTTTATTCGAGGACGAATAAAAAGATAAGTGTGGGGGTATTTGATGTGCACGTAAATGTGCATATTTTTACCACCATATTTATTCTAATTAATTTAAATAAATGATCATATTGGGTATTTTAACTTGTTTTAACCAAAATTCATATTAATTCCAAATTGTCACATATTCATCTTCATCCAAGGGCAAAATAGACATTTTTGTGCATAAATTAGCTTGAGAAAATTTAATTGGAAATTTCTATATTATTTTGTAGGAATTAAAACTCAGTTACAAGTGGTTTCATGAAGGAATATGCATGCACAAAGAAGATATAAAAGAATGAAGATGGAAATAATTCAAAGTGAAGAACATGGAGGACCCCACCTACCCACCTACCTTAATGTACACATTAGAGGCTAATGCACATGCTTATGGAATGAATGACTTCATGTACACTTAAATGATGATTAATGGATGCTAATGGTTACTTGGCCACCACACTTCCTAAGGGGTAGTTTGGGCATTCCCCAAATTATGGATTAGGATTTCATGCTTGTATAAATAACCCATTATGTTCATGTAATTCCTCCTCTCCCCCTTAGTCTCTCTTAGTTAGTTTTAGATCAAATAAAAGAAAGCTCTCTTCTCTTTTCCATGGCTACTTAGCCATTTTTATTTTCATGTAACTTCCATTTTTTTATGCAATGTTAATTAGTGCTTTCTTCTTTTACATGCTTCTTTTCTTTATTTACTTTCATGTTTGTAGTGTAGATCTCTCTTATTTCATGCAAGTAGATTAGTTTTTCCTTTCTTTTTTCTCTCTTTTTCCTATTGTTTGTTTAATGTTGCTTTCTGATGCAGTGCAGAAAGTTAAAGGTCTAGGTCGCTCACGACCTAAGGAGAGTGTAGGTCGTTCACGACCTAAGGAGTTAGAGGAGGGAGCAAGTGATGCTGAGGAAAGTGGTTGCACATGCCAATTTGAAGTATTAGGTCGCATACGACCTAACAAGGCCTTTAGGTCGCTCCAACGACCTAACAAGATACTGGAACGACCTAACTTGTTTTTAGGTCGCATACGACCTAACAAGCTAAGGCATAGGTCGTGGGAACGACCTATCATGTCACCTGGGAAAGAGCTTCGACCTATCGAGTTAAAGGTACTACGAGCTAAAATGGAACGACCTAAGTTAGGTCGCAAGGTACTAAGTCGCAGGAATATGACTCGACCTAAGTTAGGTCGCAAGAACTTAGGTCGCATAAAGATGGTTAAGATGCCAGTGTTCTTAGGTCGCGAAGGCTTAGGTCGCAAAGTCTTAGGTCGCGAAGGCTTAGGTCGCAAAGTCTTAGGTCGTGGAGACCTAGGTCGCGAAGAAGGCTTAGGTCGCAAAGTCTTAGGACGTGGAGACTTAGGTCGCGAAGAATCTCTGAAGCCGCTTCTGTTAGGTCGCAAATGAAGGGATGCCGTTCATTCTTAGGTCGCAAAGCTCTGGAGGCCATTGATTTCCCTAACTCGCCGATCTGGAATGCTGTGTGTTCTTAAGTCGCGGAAGATTGTAGCCGTAGATTGTTATGCCGCTTTATCAGATGTGTTCATTTGTTAAGTCGTGGAATAATGTAATTAGGTCGTTACCGACCTAAGTGAGTTGTTTGTCTTTTAACATGTTTGTTAGGACGCGTCTGTACTAGGTCGCAACATTCAAGGTCGAAGGTCGTTTTCGACCTAAGTACTTGTAATATTTTGAAACTTTTCTGCTGTGTTGAGTTGTAGCCTATAAATAGGCGTGTATGGTCATATTGTAAAGGTTGTTGATTTTTGAATAAAATTCTCTTTTGATTGCTTTGTGCTTTCATTCCAAATTGGTAGTTGAGTGTGATCTCCTATCTCCTCTTTCGGATAATCGAGTGCGCTCGATTCAACGATTGCAGAAGCCAATTCGCGGAATCAAGTGCGCTTGATCAACGCTTGAAGAATTGAAGATCTTTGAACCCGGTATCGTGCGCGATCAACGAGTTCGAGATAGCTAGAGTTCGGTATCTTCGGATCAACGAATTCGGGCAATTCAGCATTCATTAATCCATCGACTGCTACTTTCACCGATTGAAGATCGTTTTGAATTATCCGCTGCGTCAGTTTTGGTATCAGAGCTTGTTCTAACCAATCATAGTTAGATCGAGACTTGGAGCCTATCAATTCGAAGATTTGAAGTTATCAATCACGGCCGAGAATTTGAGGAAGTGGGTCGTGCTTACTTTTGAAATTTGAAGTTTGGATTTGTGATTTGGAGCAGTCGTGTTCATCGTGTTCATCGAGATTTGCTACAAAGTGGAAGATTTCGATCCGTTTCATTTTGGATCAAAGTTCGAAAAGTGTTTGAATTTGAAGTATTGAAGAATTTGTGAAGTTTCAAGTATGCCGCCAAGAAGAGCTAATCGCCACCAAAACGTAGAAGCTTTGTATCGAAGAGAAGAAGCTGATGAGATGGAGCAAAGAATCAATGAGAATTTTAGTGAGAAGCTTAATGAAGGAATTGGCCGGTTAGAGAGGCTTATGACGGAGATGAATCAAAATCGGAGAAGGGTTTCACCTGAATCTAATCATGGAGGTAGTAGAGTCTCACCACATTCCAATCGAAACAGAAGTGTTGAAAATGATCAAGGACGTGGGAGGAACGTGAATGATCGTGAACGGAGGAATGTTGATAGAAGGGATGAAGGTGGAAGGCGTAATGGTAGTAGAGATGTTGGTGGTCAGAATCGACATCGTTATGCATCTGATTTTGAAGAGGAGTATGATGGTGGTAGTATTCAAGGAAGAGGTCAAGGAAGAAACTATTCTGAGTATGATCACAAGTGGGAATCGGGGATGAAGACAGAAATTCCTGAATTCAAGGGTGGTATGCAAGCGGAGGAGTTTCTAGATTGGGTAGCTAATGTTGAGGAGATTTTTGACTTCAAAGAAGTGCCAGAACATCGTAGAGTGAAGTTGGTTGCTACGAGGCTGAGGGGTAGAGCTTTGGCATGGTGGCAGCAAACCAAGCTTACACGTGAACGTATGGGGAAGTCAAAGATTGAATCTTGGGAAAAGATGAAGAAACTGATGAAAGCGACATTCTTACCTTATAATTATCAATCGCTTATGTATCAGAGGTTGCAGAACTTGAGACAAGGAACGAAGTCTGTGAATGACTATGCTGATGAATTTTATCAACTCATTGCGAGGAATGATATTATGGAAACAGAAGAGCAGCTGACATCCAGGTTCATTGGAGGATTGAGAATGCAGATTCAGGATATGGTCAATATGTTCGATCCAAGATCTGTAGCGGAAGCACATCAGAAAGCGTTGGCTTGGGAAAAACAAGGGAGACGAGGAGGTGGTGTGTTTACTAATTCTAACAATCAAGCGAAGGGTGTTGGAGGAAATTCTAATGTTTCTAAACCTATCAGTAGACCAGTGGTGAAGGAGGCTGAGAAGACAAGGGTTAACAATGGTTTCAAATGTTACAATTGTCAGGAATTGGGTCATAAAAGCAGTGAGTGTCCAAAGCCAAAGAAGAGAACCATGATTGCAGAAGTTGACAATGAGGATGTTGATGAAGATTGTTCTAATCCAGCTGAGGAGGATGAGCATGATATTGCGTCAGGAGACGAAGGTTGTAACCTAATGCTGAGGAGATCGTGTTTAACACCGAAGCAGGAGGAAGCTAGTTGGTTGAGGAGTAATATCTTTCAGTCAACATGTACTATTCTGGGGAAGGTGTGTAAGTTTGTGATCGACGCAGGAAGCTGTGATAATATTATTTCAACCGAAGCTGTGACGAAGTTGAAATTGAAGACAGAGAAACATCCGAGTCCATACAAGTTAGCATGGTTGAGAAAAGGAGGAGAAGTGAAAGTGGATAGACGAGTTCGTGTACCATTCTCTATTGGGAAGAAATACAGAGATGAAATATGGTGTGATGTCGTAGAGATGGATGTATGCCACTTATTATTGGGAAGACCATGGCAATATGATCGAGCAGTACTACATGACGGTCGGACCAATAGCTACAGTTTTATGTTTAAAGGCACGAAGATTATTTTAGTTCCGAAGAAGAGATCACAAGAAGAAAGTAAGTCAGAAGAAATCGAAGAGCTGAAAACTTTATTATCTTTGAAAGAGTTTGTTAAGGAGGTTGAGGAAGAACCGGAAGTATTCTTGTTGATTGGGCGTGAGAGCAGTGAAGAGGTTGAAATTCCAGAAGAAGTTAAACCAATTTTGAAAGAATTTGACGATGTATTTCCAGAGGAATTACCAACGGAGTTGCCGCCGTTGAGAGATATACAACATCAGATAGATCTTGTTCCAGGTGCTGTGTTGCCACACAGACCACATTATCGAATGAGTCCGAAGGAACATGAAGAGTTGCGAAGGCAGGTAGAGGAATTGCTTGAACAGGGGCGTGTGCAGGAGAGTCTGAGTCCTTGTGCTGTACCAGCTTTATTGGTACCCAAAAAGGATGGGACGTGGAGGATGTGCACAGACAGTCGAGCATTGAATAAGATTACTGTAAGATATAGATTTCCGATGCCGAGGTTGGATGATTTGTTAGATCAAATAAGCGGAGCTACTATATTTTCGAAAATTGATTTGAAGAGTGGATATCATCAAATTCGTATCAGACCAGGAGATGAGTGGAAGACTGCTTTTAAAACCAGGGAGGGTCTATACGAGTGGTTGGTAATGCCGTTTGGTTTATCAAATGCACCAAGTACTTTTATGAGGGTGATGAATCAGATTTTTCGACCATTCATTGGGAAATTTGTGGTAGTATATTTCGATGATATTCTTATTTACAGTGGGAGTTCGGAGGAACATCTGAATCATCTTAGAGAAGTGCTGATGGTATTGCGACAAGAACAATTCTATGCTGCAACGAAGAAATGCGTGTTCATGACGCATAGTGTTTTATTTTTGGGTATGTTGTTTCAGAGAAAGGAATACAGGTGGACCAAAGTAAAGTTGAAGCTATCAGAGATTGGCCGCAGCCCAAGACGATAACGAAAGTTCGTAGTTTTCATGGGTTGGCTTCATTTTATCGAAGGTTTATTCCACACTTTAGTAGTGTGATGGCGCCTGTTACAGATTGCATGAAAGGTAAACAGTTTGCATGGACAGAGGAAGCAGGGAGTGCTTTTGGAAAGATCAAGGAATTGCTGACGACTGCACCAATTCTAGTATTACCTGATTTTCAGTTGGTGTTTGAACTACATACTGATGCATCCAAGGTTGGGATTGGAGGGGTGTTGAGTCAGAAGGGGCGTCCTATTGCATATTTCAGTGAGAAGTTGTCAGGAGCGAAGATGCGATACAGTACATACGATGTGGAGTTTTATGCTGTTGTACAATCTATCAAACACTGGAGACACTATCTATTTCAGAAGGAGTTTGTTCTTTACACCGATCATGAAGCATTGAAGCATTTGCAAGGGCAAGACAAGATTTCAGCGAGACATGCATCGTGGATTGCATATCTACAACAGTTTACTTTTGTTGTGAAACACAAGTCAGGGGTGACAAATCGAGTGGCTGATGCTTTGAGTAGGAGGAGTCATTTGTTGACTACGCTAAGAGTTGAAGTGACAGGGTTTGAAATGTTGCCGGAATTATTTGTTGAAGATCCTTACTTCATGAAGTTTGTTGATAAAGTTAAGGAGGGAAAGACGGATGAGTTTTTGATGGTAGATGGTTTTCTTTTTAAAGGAAGTCGATTGTGCATACCGGAGGGTAGTCTGAGAATGAAGATTATCAAGGAGTTACACGAAGAAGGACATGTTGGAAGAGATCGTACCTTACAGTTGATTTCACAGTCCTACTTTTGGCCATCAATGAGGAAAGAGGTGGAAAGATTTGTTGAGAGATGCCATATCTGTCAAGTTTCGAAAGGAACTGCGACTAATGCGGGTTTATATATGCCGTTACCGGTACCCACTAAACCATGGGTTGATGTGAGTATGGACTTTGTGTTGGGGTTGCCGAGAACGCAGCGTGGTAATGATTCCATTTATGTGGTGGTGGACAGATTTTCGAAAATGGCACATTTTATTGCTTGTAAGAAGACGGCGGATGCTGTTCATGTTGCTCAATTGTTTTTCAAGGAGATCTATCGACTTCATGGATTGCCAGAGTCTATTGTGTCGGATAGAGATACTCGTTTTCTGAGTCATTTTTGGCTAAGTTTGTGGAAAATGGTGGGAACAAAGCTGAAGTTTAGTAGTGCTTATCACCCGCAAACGGATGGACAGACTGAGGTGGTTAACAGATCATTGGGAAACTTGTTGAGATGTCTTGTTCAAGATAATATGAGGAGTTGGGATGTGAAGTTATGCCAGGCAGAATTTGCTCATAATCATGCTGTGAATCGAAGTACTGGGTTCAGTCCATTCCAGATTGTCTATTCGAGCTTACCGAAAGGACCGTTGGATTTAACTACGATACCATATTCAAAGGGGACAATTAAGAAAGCCGCTGATTTTGTTGAGGGGCTGACAGAGTGTCATAAAATCGTTCAAGAACGATTAGAGAAAGCAAATGAGAAGTACAAACAGTCTGCAGATTTGAAACGACGAAATGTTGAGTTTAATGAAGGAGATTTGGTTTATGCAATATTGACGAAAGATCGTTTTCCGGTGGGAACGTATAATAAATTGAAAGCACGAAAGATTGGCCCAGTTGAAATTTTAAAGAAAATCAATGAAAATGCTTATAAACTGAAGCTGCCAGATGATGTGTACACGTCAGACGTATTCAATGTTAAGCATCTCGTACCATATCATGGGGATGAGTTTGTTGTGGTGGATGCAGAAAGTGCAAATTCGAGGTCGAATTTTTCTCAACCTGGGGAGGATGATGCAGTGCAGAAAGTTAAAGGTCTAGGTCGCTCACGACCTAAGGAGAGTGTAGGTCGTTCACGACCTAAGGAGTTAGAGGAGGGAGCAAGTGATGCTGAGGAAAGTGGTTGCACAGGCCAATTTGAAGTATTAGGTCGCATACGACCTAACAAGGCCTTTAGGTCGCTCCAACGACCTAACAAGATACTGGAACGACCTAACTTGTTTTTAGGTCGCATACGACCTAACAAGCTAAGGCATAGGTCGTGGGAACGACCTATCATGTCACCTGGGAAAGAGCTTCGACCTATCGAGTTAAAGGTACTACGAGCTAAAATGGAACGACCTAAGTTAGGTCGCAAGGTACTAAGTCGCAGGAATATGACTCGACCTAAGTTAGGTCGCAAGAACTTAGGTCGCATAAAGATGGTTAAGATGCCAGTGTTCTTAGGTCGCGAAGGCTTAGGTCGCAAAATCTTAGGTCGCGAAGGCTTAGGTCGCAAAGTCTTAGGTCGTGGAGACCTAGGTCGCGAAGAAGGCTTAGGTCGCAAAGTCTTAGGACGTGGAGACTTAGGTCGCGAAGAATCTCTGAAGCCGCTTCTGTTAGGTCGCAAACGAAGGGATGCCGTTCATTCTTAGGTCGCAAAGCTCTGGAGGCCATTGATTTCCCTAACTCGCCGATCTGGAATGCTGTGTGTTCTTAAGTCGCGGAAGATTGTAGCCGTAGATTGTTATGTCGCTTTATCAGATGTGTTCATTTGTTAAGTCGTGGAATAATGTAATTAGGTCGTTACCGACCTAAGTGAGTTGTTTGTCTTTTAACATGTTTGTTAGGACGCGTCTGTACTAGGTCGCAACATTCAAGGTCGAAGGTCGTTTTCGACCTAAGTACTTGTAATATTTTGAAACTTTTCTGCTGTGTTGAGTTGTAGCCTATAAATAGGCGTGTATGGTCATATTGTAAAGGTTGTTGATTTTTGAATAAAATTCTCTTTTGATTGCTTTGTGCTTTCATTCCAAATTGGTAGTTGAGTGTGATCTCCTATCTCCTCTTTCGGATAATCGAGTGCGCTCGATTCAACGATTGCAGAAGCCGATTCGCGGAATCAAGTGCGCTTGATCAACGCTTGAAGAATTGAAGATCTTTGAACCCGGTATCGTGCGCGATCAACGAGTTCGAGATAGCTAGAGTTCGGTATCTTCGGATCAACGAATTCGGGCAATTCAGCATTCATTAATCCATCGACTGCTACTTTCACCGATTGAAGATCGTTTTGAATTATCCGCTGCGTCACTTTCTACATTTGTTGATTTGATAACAAAAATGAGAGGCTAATCCCTTCAATTTAGGAGTAATGAAGCTCTCTTGAATCATGTAGATGCAACATAATTTCTTTTATGTCTCTTTTGTGCTTAATGGAAAGTAGATGTTTGTATGGTTTTGTGTTTAATATTGAGTTTGATAGCTTATATTGTTCAAAACAAATAGGCTATGCTTAGTCATATGAATCATTAATTACCTCTTCATCTACATATGATCATGGTAATAGAAGTGGATTTAGAATCAAAATTTGATGGTTTATGTTTATAATTCAATAGTTAATAAACCATGCTTAAAATAGATTCTACTTTTAATTTCATATCATTTTCATTGAAGTTAGTAAGTGGGTTAGAGGGTGCATTAAAGTTTGATGGTTTAAGTGTGTTAATTAATAACACAATTAGGCCATGCTTATGATAAATGCATCAACTAATGTCACAAATGACCAAAAAGAGATCATAATTTCATTATGTTGATTTATGTGATCATTAGAGGGGATTTGCCTCTAAATTGCTCTTTAATCTCATCTTTTTATTCTCCTTAGTTTTAGTTTGTTTTTACTTTCTTTTAGTTAGTTAACAATCACTCGACTTTGGTTTAATTTGATTGAATAGAATTTTAAAATCATCAATTCCCTGCGGATCGACCCGTATTCGCCACGTGCTACATTCGTACACCGTGCGCTTGCGGTTATTTTATTTCTAAATTCGTTCGACGGTTTTCTAAACCGATAGAATTTCCGTCGACGAACATATACCCAAGTCCTTGTCTAATAGTATTAACAGTTCGTTTCCCTAATAGCATATTTAGTGATCTTTCTTCTTTGGAGAATTTTCCTAAATTTGTAAACAATTGTTGAACTTGTGACTTGAGAGATTCGTTTTCATTCAATAATAAAGTGCATTTTTTAATAGAATTTTCTCTCCTAATATTTTCACTTTCTTTCAAAATCATAATTTCATTTTCAAGCGATTTAATTTTAGTTTCTGATTTTTTTATTTCCTCTTCTAATGATGGACACTTATCACACTTAGTGCTCTTATTTGTATAGTTTTGAACCATTTGATCAAGCTGCATATTTAATTCAATCAAACTACCTTTTTGTGATTCAATTTTAGCGTACTTCTCCCTAAGTCTTTCAAAACAGCCATTTACTTCATGAAAATATATAATTAATTGTGAGTGAGTAAGATCTGATACTTCGCTGGGCTCATCATCATCGCTGTCACTTGTTTCTCCTAAAGGACACCGATTTGCTCTTTCGCTCTCACTGCCAGTGATTTTATCATCATTTTCTTCACTTTCATCCCAAGTTGCTGCAAAACTTCTTCTTTTCGATTTCTTTCCTTTGCTGACTTGATTTTGAGGACAAGTTGGTTTGATATGACTAGGTTTATTTCACTTGTGACAAATTACCTCCTGCTTTTCTGAGTTGTCTAGAACTTTGATGATTCTGCTCTTTAGTTGTTGATTTAGGGTTGGATTTCAATATTTGCGGTTCCACCTTTTGAATCTCTTTATTATCAGTGCCAGTTCAGCTGCTCTTTCATCATCATCATCTTCACTTTCCATCATTCCTTTGAGATCTATTGATTTCTTTCACATATCTCTTCCTTCACGTTCTTCCTTGAATTTTATTTCTAGCTCATAAGTGGTGAGGTTTCCGATGAGTTCTTCAACTTTAACTTGTTTCACATCCTTTGATTCTTGAATGGTAGATACCTTTGCTTCAAAATTTCACGGAAGAATTCTGAGGATCTTTCGGACTATTTCCAGTTCTGTGTATGGTCTTCCTAGGGATTTTGATTTGTATACAAGATTAGAAAGTCGTCCATACATTTCTTTGACACTTTCATCCTTTGTCATTGTGAAGTTCTCGTACTTGCTATTAAGCATGGCAAGGCGAGATTCTTTGACCTAGGAGGTTCCTTCATGAGTCACTTCAAGCATGTGCCAAATTTCCTACGCAGTTAGACAATGTGAGACTCGGTTAAATTCAATTTGATCTAATGAGCAAATAATAGAATTCATAGCTTTAGCATTAGCAATTTGCAGTTTATTTTTAAGATCTGTCCATTGATCCGTAGGTTTATCAACTTCTTGATTATCTACCATTACTGTTGGTGTGCTATATCCCATTTCAACAATATTCCATGCATTTATGGTTTTCAAAAAAAAATTCATTCTAGTTTTCCAATATGCATATTCACCATTGAACATGGATGGTCTAGCTATGAACGGACCTTCAACAAAAGAATTATTAAAAGAAGCCATTGAAAGAAAAAATCAAATTTTTTAACAGAAAATGATTTTTGTTCCTAGCTCTGATACCACTTATAGAATCGTTTTCACCCAGAGGAGGGGTGAACAGGGTCTACTAAAAATTAATGCGGAAATAAAAACAAAAACAGAAAGCAATGTAGAAAAGGTCACACACAGTTTTACCCAGCTTCGACAAAAACTGCCTGCATGCTGCCCCCGAGGTTTCTACTAGAAATTAAGTAATCGGTCGCTTACAAAAACATGTAAATTCGCGATACCCGCTAACTCGATTAACCTAACTCTAAGCTCAAAACCCTGCCACAACTCAGCCACTAAGTTGCGAATTCTCGAACTACAAAAACCATAGTTCGTCAACTAGTTAAACTAGAGTTTGATTAAAAAATAAAATAAAAAAAAAGACAAACTAAAAATAAATAAAAACCTAATTCTAATATGGTCGGCCCAATTAACAAGTGCGGTCCAAAAAAGAGATGAACGAATTTTCCCCTTTTTTATTTTTCTTCCTTCTAATCCACGCCGCCTTGTTTCTTCGTGATCTGGAATTAGGGTTTTTCCAATTGACGCTGCCGCTTGGAATTTGATCGATTGAAGTATGATTTTGTTCTGCAATTATGATTACTGCTGCTTCTTCGATCAGTGTTCTTCGATTTGCTTACGGCTGCTTCAATGTCGAGTTCGAATGGTATAAAAATGGTATGCGATTTACTTTATTTTCTCTGTTGATTTGCTTGAACTCGAACTAGTGATTTTTACCGATGATGAATTGGGTTTGACCTTGTGCTCACCTGTCCCTACAATTTTAACAAGCAAGTGTATATCGGTGTGCACGACCTTATGTCATGTACAGTGATACACTGTGCATGCAGAGCCGGCCTGGGGAGAAGCCCACCAAGCCCATGGGCTGGGGCAACCCCCACGCCTAGGTCGAAAAAAAATTATCGTTCTCTCAAACTCCTTATCTATTTCCACCGCGACAAATTCAGGGTTTTTCCGCTTCGACGATCCATCTTTCAAGGCTCCCGCTCAAACTCCTGCTACTCTACTCTAATCTTTGATTCTTCATTTGCGGTTGCAGTTTTCTGCTCGCTTGCTCGGCTGCTCCCTTCATCTTCCTGGAAATAAGGCAATTTTTTATTTTTAGTTGTTTTTAAATTAATGAATGAATTTTATTTGGTTTATTTAGTTGTTTTTAATTTGGGTGAATTAAACATGGAATGTATAGTCTATACATAGTGTTTTTGTTGCAAATTTGCAAATTTGGGTGATTAAATTTTCCAGGCACACAATTGTATTACAATGTTTGATACAAAAGCCTAAAATAAAATGATGTATATAAGTTATTGCAAATTTGGGTGATTAAATATTTTGCAATGCTGTATATAAGTTCATATTAAAGCATGTTTGAATATGTTTGATACAATGTTTGACACAAATTGTATTGCCTGGATACAAGCTTTCATAGTTCTTTTTAACCTTTTTCTCCTACTATGAACATTAAAAATCAATATCATGGAATTAGATTCAAATGCTGATTTAATCCTCACATATTAATTCCTCTTCATGAATCATATTTGATGAGGTGTATATGAACTTTACTGAACTATTGATGTTTTGTGTTTGCTTAATGTTTAAAGTGGTTTTTGTTCATGGAGCATATAAGATTCTTGTTTGTGGTTAGTAGTAGTGTATTTGTGAAACTCTACAATTTGAAATTGGTTATTATTCATGAGCCATCATCAAATGTTCCGGGCACACAAACACTTTGAAGTGTGCCAGATTAAATTCTTGACACACAAGCACTTATAATACATGTTTGACACAATGACATTCTCACAGCAAAAGAGTGTTTGTGTGCCTTACTTCATTAGCAATAGAATAGTTTATTGATTTATATGTTAATTAGTTTAGTTGTTAATATTGTTAGATAGTGGATAATATGACAAAAGAGGAAGACGATAAGAAACGAGTGAGAAATAGGAAGCAAAACTCTGGAGCTTACAATAGAAGGGTAAAACAACGTCAAGATGCAATATCTACATCGTTAGTGGGTTCAATTTCTAAACTATTCAATGCAAAAGCACAACAATCAATTAGTTCAAGTCAAATTAAAGAATCAAGCGAAGCTATTGATGAAAATGTTGATAATGTCATTGAGGACCATGTAGATCATGAAGTTCATACTAATGAAGTTATTAATGCGATTGAAATTGTTGATGAAGAAACAAGCAATGATAATCATGTTGATGTAGATGTAGATTTGGGCAACGACATTGATGTAGATGAGGTAAGTAAAAGGAAGAAAGTGTGCTTGATTTGAACAAAGACGTTGACATTGATCGTGATCCGGGTTTATGGGGGCTCATAAGTGATACTAAAAGAATAATAATTGTTCAAATGGGCCCAATCAAAATTTTAAAAAGAAATGACAAGTTTCCAAACATAATAAAGTTTGGGAAAAGTAGAAGTTTCTCATCCAAGCATTATATTCGTCGTTTTCCAAATGGTGAAGAACATGAAAGGAAGTGGCTAATATATTCAAATGCATTGAACAAAGTATTTTGTTTTTGTTGCAAGTTATTCAAAAATAAACTAATGGCAAGCAAATTATTGGAAGATGGTATAGATGATTGGCATAATCTTCCACACAAACTTAGAGAGCATGAAACTAATCCAGAACATTATGAAAATGTTGTGAAATAGGTTGATTTGCAAAAGGGGCTAAAACTAAAAGCAACCGTGGACAAAAAATGGAAGCTCAAATTGAAAAGGAGAAAATCCGTTGGAAGATGATATTGATTCAAATTATTGAAGTTGTGAAAACACTTTGTAAGAATAGTTTGCCATTTCATGGAAGTAATGAGAAGATATATGAGAAGAATAACAGACTTTTTTGCCAACTTATTGAGTTCCATGCTAAATTTGATCCAATTATGCAAGATCATCTTCGACGTGTGGTAGATAAAGAAATTCAACATCATTATCTTAGTCATAAGATTCAAAATGAGATAATACTTCTATTATCAAATGAGATCAAAGTGAATATAATAACCAAGATCTTAAAAGCAAAATACTTTTCAGTTATTCTTGATTGCACACCGGACTTAAGTCATGAAGAACAAATGTCACTCATTATAAGATGTGTAGATATTGAAGATATTAATGAGGTGAAGGTGGAAGAGTTTTTTATCGGATTTATAGTGGTTGATGATACATCGGGGCTTGGCCTTTTCAAACAACTTGAAAATGTTTTACATGAAATTAAACTTAACATTGATGACGTAAGAGGCCAAGGTTATGACAATGGATCTAATATGAAAGGTAAACATCAAGGTGTACAAAAAAGACTTGTTGATATAAATCCGCGAGCATTTTATATGCCATGCGGTTGTCATAGTTTAAACCTTGCATTATGTGATATGGCTAAATCTTGTGTTAAAGCAAGAATTTTTTTTGCATTCGTACAAAAAATTTATACATTATTTTCGGGATCTACTCATCGATGGGATGTTTTAAAAAGATATGTGAAAGGTTTAGCACCAAAAACGTTATCGGCTACTCGATGGGAAAGTCATGTTGAAAGTGTAAGAGCTATTAGATTTCAACCATCAATTCTAAGAGATGCTTTAGTTGAAATTGGTAATAGTTCTAAAGAGGATATGGTGATGGCGGAAGCTAAAGGCTTATGTGTTAATGTTTTAGAGAATTTTGAGTTCTTGATAAGTCTTTGTATTTGGTACAAGTTATTAAATAAAGTGAATCAAGTAAGCAAAGCACTTCAACATGAATATATGAATTTAGAAGATGCAATTACAAGATTAAAAGAACTTATTGAATTCTTCCAAAATTTTAGAGAACATGGGTTTGAAGAAATGGTGCAAGAGGCTAATGAACTTGCTATGGATGTTGGTATTGAACCAAAATTTGAGGTGAAAAGAGTTGCTTGTAGAAAAAACATTTTGATGAGGATATTGCAACTAATAATGAAGAAAGTCAATCACCAAAAGAGATTTTTAGAGTCGCATACTTCATTCATATAATCGACCAAGCTTTAACATCATTCAAAGATCGATTCGAACAAATTGAACTTTATGACAACATCTTTGGATTTTTGTTAAATGCAAAGTTTGCAAATCTTGGCAAAGAGGAGTTAATGGAGCATTGCATTCATTTGGAAAGCTACTTGAAATACAATAAACAATATGATATATATGGAAAAGATTTATTTCAAGATCTTAGAGCTTTGCAAACTATGTTACCAAAGGGAATAACTAAATCAATTGACATTCTTGATTTTATAAGATCTTATGTAGAAGATGGTGGTTTCCAATGTGCATGGGTTGCTTATCGGATTTTGTTAACTATTCCGGCTACAGTTGCTTCCGCGGAGAGAAGTTTTTCAAAGTTGAAATTGATAAAAAATTATCTTCGATCTACTATGTCACAAGAAAGATTGAACGGACTTGCAATGATATCAATTGAAAGTGCGTTTTTGGATAAACTTAATTATGACAATTTGATTGAAGAATTTGCTACAAAAAATGCAAGAAGAAACATTTTTCTTTGAACTACTTGAATATTGTAGCCTACTTCATGTAGTGTCTTTTGAATACAAAGTGTATGTTTTGTATGTTATGGTCTTTGGGCAATGGATATGTATGAATTATTATTGCATTTTGTTTGATGTTTTTATTTAATGCATGTTTGTTGTTTGATTTATTTAATTATATGTATCGTTTATATGTATGAAAATGTATGGATATGTATATAGGAATGGGCAATAAAATTCAAGGGTGGCTTGGGCAACAGATTCTTTGGGCCGACACTGTGTGCATGTCACAAGTTGTTAACATAGGATGAATTAAAAAAATGATGACGAATAATCCAAATAACTGAGGCAAACAATATTTTCAAAACACACTTCATTGTGCACTGCAAAATATTTCTTTTTTAATTTTACCACGTCAGTGTTTATTTTGCAGATAGTTCAGATGCTGGATACAGGCTGGAACAGAGTTGAAGATCAAATACGAGTGATGAGTGAATATGCAGTGAAGTGAAATATGTATGTAAAAATGTAAAGTGAAAATTGTGTTGTAATTGAAGTTGTATTGTAATTGAAAATGTGTAAATGTAGTGAGAGCTCAAATTTGTACTATTTGAATTTGTAATAAAAAATTTGTTTGAATAATTTTTTTGTTTAAATAAGAATTCCGAGTTATTTATTTTATTCAACAAATATTTATTTAATTATGTGGAAAAATAAGATAGTATAATAACAAATAAATTTAAACGAATATATATATATATATATATATATATATTATCATCAAATAAAAATCATAAACTAGTATATTCTACACTCTGGACGCCTTCTCTCCCCCCTTGAGTTGCAGCCTCTTCTTCTTCTTTATGCTTTCTCTCAGCTTCCTCTCTTTCTCGCTCTTCGTCTTCTTCTTCCTCCTTTTCACCAAGTACTTCGAATTCTTTCTCTACAGCCATTGCTTTCACCATAGGGTTTCTAAGTTCAGCAATCAAACCACCACCTACTTTGTACGTACTCTTCTTCAGGGCTGGCCCAGAGGGCAGCCCACCAAGCCCGTGGGCCGGGGCAAAATTATTTAAAATTTGAGTTGCAAATTTTTTTAAATATAAACTATTAGTTACAAAATTGTATTGTTGGGTGATTTAGCTCAGTGGTTACGTGTGTAGTTTATACTGAAGTGTGTTGAGTTCAAAACATATAGGAGCAACAATTTTTTGTATAAAAATTTTCTGCAATAGATTTGCTTTTTGGGCTAGGGCACTACATTATAAAATGAGGAATCAAAACTGAAAAGAAATACATTCAGAAGTTAAGCAAAAACCCTAAAAGATCACTAGATCATCATCACTCTTCTAAGCATTAAACTCCTACAAATCAGCCTAAACCTAAATTCTACAGTAGCAAAGCTTAACAGAACTTCCAATGATAGTCGCAGTTAACACAGTTAACAGAACTTCCAATGATAGTCGCACTTAACACGATATCGATTTTTAAGACTAATGCATTGACAAAAACATCATCTTATATCTAAAAGCTAACAAATAATCCCAAACAAACAGAAACAAATCTGAAAATCGCTTACTTTGTGGCCAACGTAGTGGATCAAATATGAAGGCTTGGAAGATAGAAAGCCGACTTCACTATTGATGCCATCGTCAGTCAGGTACTACCAATCATAGTCTTCGGCGATTGCTTCGACACTATTAGGGCTGTCCATATTATTGTGGTCGCCGTCATCAATTTCAACATTAGTATTAAGGTTCGGGTTAAACTACAAAGAGGAAGACGTCGTTTTTTACTGAGGATAATTCGGAAGGAATGATTTAGGATTTGAAAGAGAGAGAATTAAGGAGGAAGTAAAAAATTGGAATGAAAGGGAGAGGGAAATAATTTGAGAAAAGGGGAAAAAATACAGTGCGCTGCTATTGTCATCCCTATTTCCTCTTCTGGCCACCTTTATAAATTTAATAGAAATGACTATTTTATGTATGCTTCTGACCACCACGTCATATCCCTTCATTCAGTCTTTTACAGCCGTAACCCCTCTTCTCAAAATAACACGTACTTCTCTAAAAATTCAAACCCTAAACCCTAAAAAAATAAATACACTCTTTCCTTCGCTTCTCTTCTTGTTTCTTCCATGGCCGCACCTAATCGAATAAACGATTGATCGTTTTTTGGCACATGATCATCACAGCTGCTCATAACCGAAATGTACCACTTTCACTAGGCTACATACAGTCGAACAGTAGTATAAATAAATTTATTAACAAACCACAATAGGCCTACTACTATTTATAACGAAGCATCTCTTATTATTTCGGCCACCACTAGCCGAACAGCAGATATACCACATTTATTTCCAAACCACGGTTGGAACGGCTGTTTATAACCAAGGGATCTCATTTTATTTCGGCCACCACTAGCCGAACAGTAGATATACCATAGTTCTTTCATTCAAACTACACTTGGCACAACCATTTATAACCAAACGCTCTCATGTTTTGTCGGCCACCAATAGCCAAATGGTAGGCTATATTTTGTTTCACATATAGGCATATTCAATTTTAACACATTCAACTCACTCTAAGCTGTCAGTATTGTACCAATGTCTCTCTAAACCCACTCTAAAATGTCGGTATTTTACCAATGTCAGTATTATAAATGTTACTCTAAAATGTCAGTATTATAAACTATCACTCTAAGCTTGCTCTAAAATGAAAGTATTATAAAGTATAAACTATCAGTAATAAGAATAAACATACTCACTCTAAACAAGATAAACAAGTTTATATAGCATATAGGCATTCAAATTTATACACACATTCATTTACAATAGGCATTCAAACTTATTTATATACATACAACACACATACAAGCATTCAAACTTACTGATATACATATAACACACATTCATTTTCAGGCAAATATAACACGCATTCATTTTCAGGCAAATATAACACACATGCAAGTTGCAGGCATATATAACACACATTCAAATATATACCAATCAAATAGTCAGTTTGACAACCATAAAATCAAATATATAAAACACAGTCAATTTCAAGCAGGCAAAAGGACTTGTATTTAAGTTCACAACCATACAAAATAGTCATTTTCCTGCAAAGAGAAATACATAGTTCACATGAACTAACAACCCCACAACATTACAACCAGACAACATACTCAGTTTCAAGCAAAGAGAAATACATAGTTCACAAAAACTAATTACCGAACACAATACAACCATAAAACATACTTCGTCCATCACACATTTATCCCGTACGATCGTTCTTCCCTTTTGTATCTGACCAGCTCCATTCCTCGAATCATCTTTATCAGACGTACCTCCAGAACCATCTTCACTTGACCTATCCATTTATCCTTCGTCGTCCCTACTTTCTTCTTGGTTTCCAAATTCGACTACCGCATCCATCTTTCTCCTCTTTCCTAGTTCCTTGGCACTTTTGCGTCTCAAAGAAGCAGTCATGGATGGTCTTCCCTTCTCTACAAACAATATAATGAATGTTAAAATTACACCTAGCTTAATCTACACATCCTTGCCGTGTACATAGTATGATTAATAAAACAACACTATCAAAATTGAGTAAAATGTATTAAGTACAATAATCCACTACTAAAATATATTGACTAAAATTGAGTATAATAGATATTAGGATACTACAGAAATAATAGATTATAATTTATCGAGTAAAATGCATCCTTATGATTGTATAAAGGATAAAAATTATCAAAATTGT
Source organism: Allium fistulosum (assembly GCA_030737815.1). Taxonomy (NCBI): domain Eukaryota; kingdom Viridiplantae; phylum Streptophyta; class Magnoliopsida; order Asparagales; family Amaryllidaceae; genus Allium; species Allium fistulosum. Next base: position 819,948,643 of record CM060908.1, on the reverse strand, counting down.
AATACATAATAAAATAAAAATTTATCAACATTGTATTACAAAGTAAAATTATCAAAATTGTAATATCAAAATTGCTTTTACAATTGTATTACATATGACAATTGGCAAAATTGCATAAAGGATAAAAATTATAATACACAGTGAAGATAAAAATTTATCAAAATTGTAATACAAAGTAAAATTATCTGAATTGTATCAAAATTGCTCTAACAATTGTAGTGCGTAGTACAATTATCAAAATTGTATAAATGATAAAAATTATCAAAATTGTAGCACATAGTTAAGATAAAAATTATCAAAATTGAAATACATAGTAAAATTATCAAAATTGTAATATCAAAATTGCTCTAAGAATTGTAATGATCCTACAATTATCAAATTTGTATAAAGTATATAAATTTAGTGTAAATGGAGTAGAAATAATCCACTTGGCCAGACACTGCCGATCTCAGAAGGAAACCATCGGTTTCCAACAACCGTACCAAAAAAATTCACGGTTCAAAACAACCGTGCTTATACTAAATCGAAAAACATATATATTACCTAGGGTTTTAGCAACTAACAAAATTACGCTCGACAGTTTTGGATTTTGAAGCTTGCAAGCCTAAGATCAAATAAATTATAGGATTTGGAAAGTACTTACTTGAACCATTTACTTGAACAAAAGATGTTGATTTCTGGCTTTGCTGAGATGATCGAGCTTTCTTTCCCATTTAGTAGGCAGTGATAAGTTTCAATAGCGTGCGTGAATTTTTTTTCTTTTGGTCGTGCGTGAAGAGGAACGTGATTGCACTGCAAGAAAAGTTATTTTTATAATATAGTGTTGTATGTTAACTCTTTGATTGCACGGACATGTTAGGTATGATTCGTGTACTCTTGTTCCTTAGAGCATCTCCAACGGCTAAAGGGGGTAATATTCAGTCCCTAAATATTACTCCCATAACATTCAGTGAGGGCGCCAACAACCGAGCGCTGATTAAATTGGCGCCCTAGCCTGGGCGCTGATTAAATCAGCGCCCAGTATTGGACGCTGATTAAATCAGCATCCAAACATTAGGTAATATTCACTGTTGGCAACGCGATACATAATATAAGGCTGAATACAATGCTTGTTGGAGATGCTCTTAACATATTTACCTATTTAGTATTTTGATACTCATTTACCGCTCACACCAGACTGTTATTTGATCAAGATTTTATATTTTTCCTCTTATTATCTTGGGTGCTCTTAAATAAGTAGACTAGATAACAGGTCTTGGTGACGCAGTAGCTATTTGGAGGACGAGCCGGATGGAGCTATCTCGTATTATATACATATATAGAGTCTACGCTATATTGATTTCTCGTTAGATCATTCCCATTGAGTTGATTTTTCAGCTAAGTTTTCAAAAAATTGCCAAGTGGCATCGTGATGTTGTGCTAAAAAAGTTTCTTGACACGTTGATCCAAGCATTGTTCGAGAGCTATTTTCAATTCCATCATATAAAATTTGGCAAAGAGTCCATTTTTCAACATTGTGATATGGATATTTTATAAAAAGTTCTTTAAATCTTTCAAAATATTTTCCAAAGGATTCACCCTCAAATTGATGAAAGTTTACAATTTCATTTTGAATTTTGATTGTTTTTTCTAAGGGGTAAAATTTCTTTAAGAAAACTTTTACAAATTCATCCCAGGTTTTACTCGAATTTGAAGGCAAGATATACAACCATTTCTCGATGCGGTCGGTAAGTGTGAATGAGATTAACCTAATTTTTATTCCAATGTCGCATAGTTGTTGAAGTTTTATAATTGCACAAACCTTTTTAAATTTTATTAAAAAGATATAATGATCGTTATTTTCAAAATTGTCAAATTTTGGAAGTATGTTAATATGACTAGAATGGGTTTCAAAATGATTACCCGTTGGGGCGGGTAGGGTAAAGTAAGAAGGAACAAAATCTTTGTCGGGGAAAATTCTGTCCATGAAGATACGAGGAGGATTTTCATTTGACATGTTTGTTCGAACTAAATGGTTAGTCGAAATGTCACGAGTCCAAACACTCATGCACAAGGGAGAATATTATGGGGGAAGAGGTAAACAATAAGGGTAACAGAATAAGAAGGAAGTGAACTTTTTTCTTTTTAATTTTTTTTTACTAAAAATTTCCTTCTTTTTTGGATTTTTGTTTATTATATATATATACATGAAAATAATGCAACTAAATGAATGTAAGGACTTAATTGAAAATTTTCTGTCCTTAGTAGCTCCTAACCAAAAATTGTATCATGACACTTTGACTTAATTCCACGAAACAATTCTTAACCAGACAACGGATAGATTTATCGGTGTACCAAGAATCACCTTTGCAATGAAGTTGAAGATTTATGTACCTTCAAAGGAACAATTAATATAATATCTTACGAATCACCATAATAATTATAAATGATTGAGATTCCGCCGTTGCCTTAGACATCAAGAAAAAGTTTGTTAAAAGAAATTAACTTGTCAAAATACAAATTCGCCCTAAATGAGTCTGTGACACCCTTAAGTCAAACGTCTAATCTTTATTTTTTAATTCAGTTTATACAATGAAATGCAATTTGTGGGCCAAGAAAAGAGTGATGAAATCTCCATCTTATATGAATTTGGATGGCGTCCTTAGAAAATAGAAACGAGTATGAAACAATGCAAAACAAAAATTAAACGTGTGTTAACAATGCAACTACAAATGAAGTTTTTTTGTAAATGCAAGCAACCAACAATGCAAGAAAAATAAAAACAAGAGATCAAAACACAATACCAGAGCATGCATAATTATTTGTAAATTTATTTAAAAGTAGCGATTTTTTTAGCGCAATTTATTTGGCAAGAAAAACAGAGCAATTTTATAGCAAGCATTTTTTCTCCTTATGGTTTCCTACAATATGCGACCTGTAAAACTGTTGATATGATTTTTTTATTAAGAGAGTAGAATGAAAACAAAAGCAAATGAATTTATAGTAAAAAAATTTTAAAAGGATAGAACGAGATTTTTTTTTCTCGTTTTCCCAAGTGAAAATGAAAGCAAATATTTTTTTCTTCAAGAAAAATAAAAATGTGAATTTACACTTAAAAAACCGAAAGCAAAAGCCAAAACGAAAGAATTTTTTTTATCGTTTACCCAAATGAAAACAAAAGAAAATATATTTTTTAGTAGAGAGAAAGAAAAAAAATTAAATAAGTAAATAAAAAATTAAACTAAACCCAAATTTCTCACACACAGCGCTAATAAACAGCCCACACAACACTTACGCAAACATATAAGAAAATTTTTTTAATAGAAAAAACACTCACTCGTGCACATTACAAACACAAATGCTCATGCACAACCCCACAGCAAAATTAATTCCAAAAACCAAATTCGATTCGCAATTTTCTAAAATCAAAATCAATTTTCCAAATTCGATTCCAAAAACAATTCGAAGAAACTTGTTCGAGTTTGTTGAGGTTTTGGAGATTTGTGTTGAGGTTTTGTTACGGGATCTGGATTCGGGTTTTAGGGTTATTCACGGGTGGAGACTGAGGGTGGTTTTGGAGATACAGGCGTTGGTGAGGTGGTTAGGAATTTGCATGGGAAGGAAGTGCAATAGGTTTAGGATGGTGTTGGAGTGGGTTGCCGGAGTTGCGGTTGCGGTGGTTGTGCGTTTGGTGTGCGTGTTTAAGGTTCGAGGGATGAAGCTATATGTGGTGTAGTTGATTGCGTTAATAATGCTGAAGTGATTAAGGAAATTAAGGTCGATTGATGATGTGGTTTGAGTTAAGTGATTGGTGTTTGCGGGTGGTTGTTGAAGTGGAGGAAGTGTATGGGCAGAGGATGTGGTTGAAGTGGAAAAAGGAACAGGCAGTGGTGCGTGTTGAGGGTCTGGTAGCAGTTTTTTTTGGATGGTGGATTGTAGTAGTTTGATTATGGTGTCAGGATTGGAATCAGATGGAGTAGGACGTGGTGAAGAAGGCTGTGGCGACCCACCTTTTGGACGATTTAAGTCGACAATAAACCACACATGTTTGACTCAAAATAATTCAACAAGGTAGATTATCAATGGGGTTTAATAAGAAAATAAAAGAAAAGAAGGAAAGCAAAATATAGAATCTCGCAGTGGAATGACAAAATATAATAATCAAATAAACAGTTTATGAAGTTGTTTTACAATATACATTTGATTACACAATTTTTACAACAAAATCAGAGTACGATCAACAAACATACCAAAATAATGCAGTGGAATAATAATAGTAGATACGGTCTAGAAAACTCCATCTTCATCTTCAAGGAATAGTGTCTTCAAATACTGTAATACTCAGGTTGACCTGAGCGTAATGAAAAGACAAAACACTCGAGTCGGAACTAAAAGTTCTTATGTAAGTTAAATCAATAACAAGTAAATATGAGTGTAATAGCTTCAGAGATGTTTACGAGATTTTACATCTCCTATTCAGTGTATAACGTGTGTGCAATAACTTAAAAGTTATTACGGGATTTTCCACCTCTTAAGGATCTGTTAAACTATCTATATGTAGTAAGATACGCTATATATGTAGTGTCTAATCATTAAAATAAATATTTTCTTAGCATTAAGGCTTTACATTAATCTCCCTTAACATATTTTTAAGCATTGTCCTACAGTTTGCCTTGTGACACCACCAGTAACGTCGGTAGTCAGGGAGGCACCATGATAAGACAGCACTAAAATAAAATTGTAGTGTTCGATCATGGGTTTTGATTGCTGACAAGACACAACAATTCACGAATCTACGACTAAGACAACATCCGGACTCAACAACTCAAAGTATGGTTCATATATGTATATAGAGTCTAGTTTAGTGCTTTGTTAAAATCTTTCCTCAAGAATCATCATTCACATTCAAATAAACTTGCATGCATATTTTAATCAAAATCAAGTTTTCAAAAAATGCATGGAGTGGGGCTCGAACCCGGGTCACTAGTTTAGAAGGCAAGTGCTCTAACCAAATGAGCTATGGTGATTTTTGATTATCAACAGAATTCAGTCGACTGACCAAGATCGACCAGTCGACTGAATATCTATAAACAGCCTATTAAACTTGTGCATTGTTTTACTTTTCTGAATTTTTGAATAATCAGTCGACTGATCCAAATCGACCAGTCGACTGACCTGAACCTTACTGCCATATTTTGAAAAGACATTTCCATTCCGCGAAAGGTTGCGATCCTTCTATGAACGGGAATGGTTGCTCCTTTTGGTCAGAACTCTTCACCAATGGCAGCAACCCTCTGTCTACTATAAATAGATGTTTCCAAATACTTCATACTAACTGAAAATCATTCTAACTTTCTTATATTCTTCTTGTGCTCTCATACTTACATTCAAACTGCAAACAAGTATTTTATTGCTTTGAATCTTCAAATAAACTTTCATAATCTTAGATTCTTAGCATTACCTTCTCTTCATATCTTCACATACACTTCATACACTTGAGGATTTGATTATAGGAAGTTTGTACTATCAGAGACAAATCAGTGTTTTCAAGAACACACAGTGTCAGATATTCTTTTGTATTAGCAAAGTCCTGTTCTGCTACTTAGGCGTGTGAAGTCCTCTTCGGCTGCTGAGGCAAAATCCTGTTCTGCTGCTCAGGTCCCTGTTCGGCTGCTCAGTGGTTGTATAAACCTGTTCCTCCGGGTTAAGTGAGGTTATTGTTGTTAGTGAAATTCCAGAAGGAGTCTGGGACTGGACGTAGGACGGTGCTCCGAACCAGTATAAAATATCTGGTGTCATTTTACTATACTGCTTTTATATTCCACACTATTTATAGTATTACTATTATCATATATCCATATTACACTGTCCTACACACTTTCAATTGGTATCAGAGCTTGGTATTCTACAGATCGTAACAACATCCTAGAATAAATGGATACAAAGAGATCTAGTCAAGGAAATAAAAAGAGGAAAAGCAATAAAGAAAAATCAAAGGAGCAAACAAACAAATGCTTCATGGCAAAAGATAATGAGGTTAGTGATCTAACTTTTGATGATATGATAGAAATAAATTCAAAACTTCTAGACACTTTAAAAAGTCTCAAAAGAAAATACAAGGAAGCTCTAGAAAATCAGAAGAAAGCGGAATTCGAAAGAGATATGCTTAAAGACGAGAAGAAAATTTTAGAAGAAAAACTTGAGAAAATTCAAGATTCAGACAATTCTCAACTCGCTCTATTAAGTCAAGAAATAGAAGCTCAAAAAGAAAAGAATAATGCTCTAGTTTCTGAGAATCATGAGTTAAAAACAAAAATTAAAATTGTTGAGTTAGATAACACTAGTCTCAAAACTAAGCTTGATGACATTACTAAAAATATTTCCAATTTTAATAAAGGGAGAGAAAATTTATCCAAGATTATTGAAAATTCTCAACCTGCTTCAAATAAGAAGGGATTAGGTTATGTTAAGAATTCAAAAGCTCACAATGATAAAAGTGGTATAGGATATAATATAACCGATCGTAGAAATAGCACTAGATATGCTTTCATGTATAGTAAAAATATTAGTGCTAGTACTAAATTTCGAGTAAAGTCTAAATCCAATTTTAATAGAAATTCAAATACTGCTATGACCAATAATGTTTATAACTTCTCTAGAAGTACAAAATCATTGACGGGAAATATGAATAAAAATTATCTAAGTATTTGGGTTCCTGTTAATTGGAAAAATAGAGAAAAATACATTGATGATTAGTAGTTAATAATGAAAATTATATTTTTAAAGGTTCAACCACACCCAAATGGGTATGGTTTCCTAAAAATTAGGAAATTATAAGAACCTTGGGTATCGCATGCTTTAAATGTTAAATTTTTTTTTGATACCTTATATTATAAGTAGTAGTTTTTTTGTTTTATATTGTTCTATGTTAACACTTATATGGAATATAATTTATGTCATCATATAAACTATCCTTTTTGTCAATGACAAAGGGGGAGAAAGATATTGCTCTAACACTATTTGCAGGAATAAACGATGCAAGCATAGATTAAGGGGGAGAAAAGATTAATTATTTACGGGAATTTATAGCATAGTTTCAGGGGGAGAAATATATAGCACAATTACAAGAATATATTCAGGGGAGAGATAAGTCAACAAAGCTTGTCGAAGATTCGTCCGTAGCAAATGGAGTTGTCATCATCAAAAAGGGGAGAATGTTGGATCATGGGTTTTGATTGCTGACAAGACACAGCAATTCACGAATCTACGACTACGACAACATCCGGACTCAACGACTCAAAGTATGGTTCATATATGTATATAGAGTCTAGTTTAGTGCTTTGTTAAAATCTTTCCTCAAGAATCATCATTCACATTCAAATAAACTTGCATGCATATTTTAATTAAAATCAAGTTTTCAAAAAATGCATGGAGTGAGGCTCGAACTCGGGTCACTAGTTTAGAAGGCAAGTGCTCTAACCAAATGAGCTATGGTGATTTTTGATTATCAACAGAATTCAGTCGACTGACCAAGATCGACCAGTCGACTGAATATCTATAAACAGCCTATTAAACTTGTGCATTGTTTTACTTTTCTAAATTTTTGAATAATCAGTCGACTGATCCAAATCGACCAGTCGACTGACCTGAACCTAACTGCCATATTTTGAAAAGACATTTCCATTCCGCGAAAGGTTGCGATCCTTCTATGAACGGGAATGGTTGCTTCTTTTGGTCAGAACTCTTCACCAATGGCAGCAACCCTCTGTCTACTATAAATAGATGTTTCCAAATACTTCATACTAACCGAAAATCATTCTAACTTTCTTATATTCTTCTTGTGCTCTCATACTTACATTCAAACTGCAAAAAAGTATTTTATTGCTTTGAATCTTCAAATAAACTTTCATAATCTTAGATTCTTAGCATTACCTTCTCTTCATATTTTCACATACACTTCATACACTTGAGGATTTGATTATAGGAAGTTTGTACTATCAGAGACAAATCAGTGTTTTCAAGAACACACAGTGTCAGATATTCTTTTGTATTAGCAAAGTCCTGTTCTGCTGCTCAGGTCCCTGTTCGGCTGCTCAGGGGTTGTATAAACCTGTTCCTCCGGGTTAAGTGAGGTTATTGTTGTTAGTGAAATTCCAGAAGGAGTTTGGGACTGGACGTAGGACGGTGCTACGAGCCAGTATAAAATATCTGGTGTCATTTTACTATATACTGCTTTTATATTCCACACTATTTACAGTATTACTATTATCATATATCCATATTACACTGTCCTACACACTTTCAATTGCGTATAAGGATAAAAGCATGACAAGGCACATGTGGCAATGCCCAAGGTAGGATTCTACCAGTTTACCCTTTCTGGTTGGTGGTAACGCATCGTAGCCACGACCGTCCACCGAGTCCATCACCTCCAAAATCAAATCAATGTGCACCGATCAAGTCAAAAGTCAATATAATACGAAGGGGTGGGGGGCCTAAAGGTAGCTAACCCCTTGGCCAGACATAGGCTCCTGTTTTAGTCATTTCAAATTGACACAAGTGTTAGGGTCATCCATCATCGTTCTCTTTCTTCATTCCAGTAAACGTCGCCAATTCAACCTCTACATTCTAGATAACATCCACCGCGTACATAGTTGTTAAAGTGGTTCTACTATTGACAGAGAGTATGCCAATATTCAGTCTCGGTCTCTTTAACAGCCAAATGTCATTTTTCACACCGGTTGGTTCTTTTACCTTTCAAGAACAAGTCACATTTCATATCAAAATATCAAATCTTCCTTCAAAGTCATTTCGAATTCAAATACGTCATACCTTCAAAACATTCATATCTAAATCAATGATTCAAATCTACATAATTCCTACTTTTATAACAGTTTGAATATTAAAAATGGTTTGAGTAATGAAAATAGTTTGAATATTGAAAATAATTTTAATATTGGAAATAGTTTGGAATAATTAAAATAGTTTAATATTGAAAAATAGTTTATAATAATTATATTGTTTTAAAGATTGGAAATAGTTTTGATACGGAAAATAGTTGGATAACTAAAATAGTTTATATATAAAAATAGTTTATATTAAAACTGTTTCTTCTTCCACAACACGGTACAAATTCCAAATCACAACGAATTCCATTTTTGACTTCCAATTCAAGTCAATCTTCATATTCAAAATTCCGATTTAAATTAGCCTCGATTAAAAACAATTTCAATTTAACTTCAAATCCAATTTAAACGATTCTTTTCAAAGGCTGAAAGTTCCAATTCACATTCTCATTTTTAAACAATTTAGTTTAAAACCATTTCACATCCAAAACTTTGAAATACCAATTTAAAACTACTTTAATTATAGTAAATTCAAAGCTTAAATTAAAGTTTAAACCTTTATAATTCACTTCCAATAAATTCAAATCATATCTCAATTTCGACTTTAAGGTTTCAAATTAAATCCTTAAACAATCTCATTAAAACAGTCTCAGTTTCAACATTCCAAATCTTGAATTAGAAAATAATTTAATTCTTATAAATCAAAATTCAAGATTTTAAAACAATTTAATTTAACCAAATCCGGCGTCCGTATATAGTTTTCTACACTATGGCCAAGTGATCATTTATTTCAGTTTTAATTACATGGATGGATATATATCATTTCAATCCATATTTAAATGACATAGGTACATATCATTTCTACATATTTCTTAGTTCATTTCCAATGGTCCAAATGATAATATAAATGATGTCAACAAATAATAGGTAATAACAAGAATATGTCAAATAAATAAACAACCATACATCCATCATCAGTCAATAGGCATGCAATAACAATTAACATCCAAACCAACCAATATATCGCAACAGTTACTTATTATCAATTGTCAATGTTTAACTAGCAATTAAATTCAATATTAATTTAAATGTCAATTTAATCAATATAAAATTCAATTTCAATTTAAATGTCAATTTAAATTACCAAACATAAACCAATAACGATCTTATCACTTCATAAATTTAATTTGACTAACATAAGAAAATTTAGTATTGCATGAGTGAGTTAAATCACTCACCTTTGATTTATGGCCCATTAAAAATCCAATAAAAGCCTAGTTTATTAAAAATTTAAATTAATTTCAACATTAAATTACAATAGAAATAAAAACCTAGTTTATTATAATTTAAATTCCAACATATTCTTTTATTTTTGATTTAAATGATCTTATATTAAATCAACTATTACCTTATGAATTTATTTAACATATGTTTCCATCTTATTATTCTCATACTCTACAGTTAACGTCTTTTACCATATTAATTATAATATTTCAATTACGTTAATTTCTCATTGATTACCAAATTATTTCAAAAAGGATGAACCAAATGAATGAGAATAGAACAATTGTTACAGCTTAGTAATTAAACACATTTCAAAATTTATTGTTTACAAACAAAGGTTACAAAATCTACGTACTAACTAATTGATTTCTTATTACATGCCAAAACCAATTAAATAAAATAACATATGATTTCTCTTTTTAATACAACATTTAATTTTATTCCTTATTAACTTTTATTATTACCATTAATTGAAATTACATTAATAGTTGTCAATTGCATTCAATCAACAATATTAAATTTTATTCTAATAATTTTATTCTATTAGTAAATCATAAATTTTAATTTCTTCCAATATTAAATTCCAAAGTCTTATTTAATTGAATATTTTTAATTATAAAAAATACGGGTCATTACAATCTCCCCTACTCAAAATTTTTGTCCTCGAAAAGGAACAAGAAAGAATTAAGAAATTTGATATATTTTATTCAAAATAATCAGTTTATAAACAATTAATCGTACATACTTAAATTTAATAAAATTTTGAAAATAACTCAATTTCTATGAAAAAATTTCTAAGTCCTAAATTCACGAATTTTTTTGCAGCATCTCCTTTGCGCGGATAGGTTTGGAAAAATAACAGTATCAATAATTACATTGTACATATCATATTTCAAAAATAAAGCATCCCAAACCATGGGAAAAATAATAAAATATCATTACAAAAACCTTAATCCAAAAACGTACCTATTTGTCGGCAAACGAAACTTTATTTATCAAACCAAAAGCAATAGCTATTACTTCCATAAACCTGTATCTTACTTACATAATCCAAAAGGGTTAAAATTATGTAAAAAGAACAATATTTTAGTTGTTTCAATTAATAGCATAAGCAACACACAATATATATAATAATCAAATGCAAACAAAGCAGTACGACCATTATATGCAGCTAAAGAATCCATCACACATACATAGCAACCAAAACTAATGTTTGTCCAGGTTCAGAAACTTTTCATCGTACAAGGGTGATAAATAAACTACCAAGTGTACCTTACACTCAACAGCCTTAGGTAATTACTAAATAGATTATTCATACAACCTTAAACAATTTGAAGTATCATTTCTCAAACTTCCCATAAGCCAAATAACAAAGAATTTAAATACTATTTAAGTTTGTACGATGTACAGAAATCATTTGTACACAAAATCAATTCTAATCGCTTGCTTGAATACTCAAATTTCACTTTCGAACTAGTATTGTTAACTCAACTACTCTAGTGCAAACTCTGATCCGATTTCTTGACTAGAAATCTCCATTCTCCTTGCATAGCTACAAACTATGATGGAAAACTTCAAAATCATATCAAAAATTCGTATCCAATGTTCGCTGCCAAGAATCGAGTGAAAAATCCTAATTCGGACTGGTGTGAATTTCCACAAATCATGAATTCGAATCTGGATCAGGACTGTTATGCGAATAAAATGATCTACGCACAACTTGCATATTTTATTCTATTGTTTTCTTTAACACATTATTTACCTTTCATTTATTTTAATTCTCATTTATTCATGCAAGGTCTTCTTTTATTAATTTACATTCGTTTACTTACATAAAATTTTTCATTCAATATTTAGAAACATCAATGAATCAATTCTTAAAGTATTACATTTCATTCTTTGCAGTTTAATTCACATTTATTATTTACTTATAATGAATCATTATTTAAGTTCATCTAAATATAATTCACATTTATTCCTTCATATATAGTATCATTTAATATTAAATCTATTTATGTACCATTTCAACATTTTCTTAAGTTTATAATCATTTACTGAAATAATATTCACTTTTTACTATTCAATTTAATTATAAATCACTTCATAAAATATTAACTAAGTGTATAACATTTCCTATAACAACTTAATATATATATATGACATAATTTCATTTTGAAACATTTTTGTTCTTAAGTTTTTACTTGTATAATATTCCATTAAATCTTAGAAGCATACACCAAAGTCTTATTCATTTTACTTAACAAAAATGTTCAATAGTTTAAACCTGTTTTAATTTTCATTACCTTTTAATTTAAGAGGTACACAACTTCCTCTTTTATATTTTCATTAAACACTTAGCTTTAAATTTAGATTTCAATTTGGAAGTTTTCGACAATTAAAATAGTCGAAGATTCCATTCTATTACAATAATTGAAAATCACTAATTAATAGAAAACTTAAGAACTAAATACCGGGTTTCATTTCAATCATCTTGAAATAATCTATACTTATATCTTTTTTTATATATCAACTCATATTTAATGGATTTAAATCAAAATTTGTTTGTCCAAACAAATGTTTAACAAAGCTACTATAGTGGTCTTCTTACTTTGAAACTCGAAAATGAACGTCGATGATGTCGCGATCATCACCGAAATTATTTTCCAGCGACAGAAGAGGGGAGTACAACACTTTCTTCCTTTTTAAAATTGTTTTGAAAACATTTCTTCTAAATCTTATTGAAAATATTTCTATCCGAAAATACTTCCAAATAATACTAATATTTCTTTTCCAAAATCTTTGAAAACCAATTTCAAAACACCAGAACTTAAGTTCTTAAATATTCAATTTAAATTCATTTTATTTGTAAATCCTATCTTATAAACTATATTTATAAAATTACATTTTCTTATAACATACAATCGTTAATAGTTTTAAGGACCTTGACGAACCGATAATAAATGACAATAATCGAATATTTTAATTTCCTAACAAACAACACACCTAAATAACAATATCAACTTATGAAAAATTATTCATTTAAATACAAAATAAAATAAAATATTAGGTAAAATTATTTCATTTACCATTTTTTAAAACAATATTGTGTCGGTCTACCCTGTTCAAGTGTTTAGAAATCCCTATCGATGCTGTAGCGTCCTATGTACCGACCATAATTTATAAATACTCAATAGAACAAATTAACACAATACAAAACATTTTTATAGCACTAACAAATACGCGCTCACATATATATATACACACACTCAAACTTATTCTTGGGTATTACTAACCCTATCTCTAATGAGTTAACCCCAACAGGCTAAGTTATCTCTAAACCAAAGCTTTGATACCAACTGTGGTGACCCACATTTTGGATGATTTAAGTCGACAATAAACCACACATGTCTGACTCAAAATCATTCAACAAGGCAGATTATCAATGAGGTTTAATAAGAAAATAAAAGAAAAGAAGGAAAGCAAAATACAGAATCTCACAGTGGAATGACAAAATATAATAATCAAATAAACAGTTCATACAGCTGTTTTACAATATATATATTTGATTACACAAATTTTTACAACAAAATCAGAGTACGATCAACAAACATACCACAATAATGCAGCGGAATAATAATAGTAAATATGGTCCAGCAAACTCCATGTTCATCTTGAAGGAATAATTTCTTCAAATACTGTAATACTCAGGCTGACCCGAACGTAATGAAAAGACTAAACACTCGAGTCAGAACTAAAAGTTCTCATGTAAGTTAAATCAATAATAAGTAAATATGAGTGTAATAGCTTCAGAGATGTCTATAGGATTTTACATCTCCTATCCAGTGTGTGACGTGCGTGCAATAACTTAAGAGATGTTACAGGATTTTCCACCTCTTAAGGATCCGTTAAACTATCTATATGTAGTAAGATATGCTATATATGTAGTGTCTAATTACTAAAATAAATATTTTTCTTAGCGTTAAGGATTTACATTAATCCCCTTTAACATATTTTTAAGCATTGTCCTACAGTTTGCCTTGTGGCACAACCAGTAACGTCGGTAGGCAGGGAGGCGTCGTGATAAGACAACATTAAAACAAAATTATAGTGGTCATGTATAAGGATAAAAGTATGACAAGGCATGTGTGGCAATGCCCAAGGTAGGATTCTACCAGTTTACCCTTTCCGGCGGGTGGTAACACATCGTAGCCACGACCGCCCACCGAGTCCACCACCCCCAAAATCAAATCAATGTGCACCAATCAAGTCAAAGTCAATATAATACGAAGGGGTGGGGGCCCTAAAGGTAGCTAACCCCTTGGCCAGACATATGCTCGTATTTTAGTCATTTAAAATTAACACAAGTGTTGAGGTCATCCATCATCGTTCTCTTTCTTCATTCCAGTAAACGTCGCCAATTCAACCTCTACATTCTGGATAATATCCACTACGTACACAGTTGTTAAAGTGGTTCTGGTATTGACAGAGATTATTCTAATATTCACCCTCAGTTTCTTTAACAGCCAAATGTCATTTTTCACACCGGTTGGTTCTTTTACCTTTCAAGAACAAATCATATTTCATATTTCATATCAAAATATCAGATTTTGCTTCAAAATCATTTCGAATTCAAATACGTCATACCTTCAAAACATTCATATCTAAATCAATGATTCAAATCTACACAATTCCCACTTTTAAAACAGTTTGAATATTAAAAATGGTTTGAATAATGAAAATAGTTTGAATAATAGTTTTAATATTGGAAATAGTTTGGAATAATTAAAATAGTTTAATATTGAAAAATAGTTTATAATAATTAAAATAGTTTTAAAGATTGGAAATAGTTTAGAATATAAAATAGTTTTGATATTGAAAATAGTTGGATAACTAAAATAGTTTATATATAAAATAATTTGGTTATTAATATATATATATAAATAGTTTATATTAAAACTGTTTCCTATTCCACAACACGGTCCAAATTCCAAATCACAACGAATTCCATTTTTGACTTCCAATTCAAGTCAAACTTTATATTCAAAATTCCGATTTAAATCAGCCTTAATTCAAAACAAAATTTCAATTTAACTTCAAATCCAATTTGACAGTTTGGAATGCCTCTAACATAAAACGCCTCTTCCTCTTTGAACGCCTCTGGACTCTGGAACCCTCCTTTGACAGTTTCATTCAGCTAGCATGGTCCCAACCAGTTGTGTCCAATTCCGCAACCGCCAGGGTAGTTTCCAAACTCTGTTCACTCAGAAAGATCATCAAACCTTGGGCCAAAAACATTTGGGGTTCCCTTCGTTCGCGCATTTCTTCCACCCAAGATGTTATCCTAGAACTCAATATCCTCGAAGAATCTCGACCCTTAAACCCAACCGAATACTCTCAACTAAAGGGACTAGAATCAGAGCTTGATAGACTTTCCAAACAAGAGGAAATTGGTTGGAAACAAAGATCCAAAGCCAAATGGCTAGAGGAGGGAGACAGGAACACCTCCTTTTTCCATCGAATGGCCAATGGCAGACGCAGATCTATCAACATCACGGAGCTATTCCACAACAACTCCAGCTTCATCGAATTGCCTGATCACCTCCGCCTCTTCACCGATTATTACCGAAATATCCTTGGCAAGTCATCCCCGGCTCTACCTCCTATAGACTGGAACCTCCTCTACCCATCTTGTCCCCCATTCCTGTTGACCACCCATTTTCCGAAGAAGAAGTTTGGGCCGCGCTCAAGGACTTGTCGGATGATAAGGCCCCTGGTCCAGATGGTTTTGGCCCATACTTTTTTAAACGTTATTGGGAAACCATCAAATTCGACTTGCTAGACATGTGCGAAGAACTCCAAGCTAATCCCACCTCCGTTGCCCGCCACAACTACGCCAACATTATCCTCCTCCCCAAATCCCCCGGCTCTAACACCCTGTCCGCTTTTAGACCAATCAGTCTCCTCAACACCACATTCAAAATCATCACAAAGGTTCTTGCTAATAGACTACAGTCAGTCATCGATCCTCTGGTGGGGGCGGAACAGTCTGCCTTCATACTAGGCAGAAACATTATGGATTGTGTCGCCGTCACTCAAGAAGTTGTCTCTTACTGCCATAGAACATCAACCCCTGGTACCCTTCTAAAATTAGATTTCTCCAAAGCTTTTGACACGGTTCACTGGGACTTCATCCTGGACCTATTAAAGCATAGGGGCTTTCCGCCTAAGTGGTGTGGCTGGATCGAAGGGCTACTCAACACAAGTATCTCGTCCATCTCAATCAATGGCTCTTCGGGTGGCCATATTAAATCAGCCAGGGGATTGAGACAAGGGGACCCGCTCTCACCCTTAATCTTTGTCCTGGTAGCAGATGTGTTCAACCAGATGATCAAGCTTGCCTCGTCCAATGATTTATTTAAAGGTATCAAGCCTCAAGATTCAGATTTGTCAGTGTCTAATCTTCAATTTGTAGATGATATGATCCTATTCGCTTCCACCGAAACCAACCATATCCATTGCCTCAAGGTTGCGCTGTATGTCTTTGAAGCAATTTCTGGCCTCTCCATCAACTTTAACAAAAGCTCCGTCATCATGCTTGGCAACTCCCCTCATCTCGGCCCCCTAATTTCATCCTTGCTCAACTGTAGCATAGCCCAATTCCCCATTTCATACCTAGGTATTCCCATCCGCCCCACCAAACTCCACCGTGCTGACTGGCTCCCTCTCATTTCCAAAATTGAATCCCGACTCTCAACTTGGAAGGCACACTCGCTATCTTCTATAGGTCGTCTTGTCCTAGTCAAAACAGTCCTATCAGCCATCCCCTCATACTGGATGTCCTTCCTCACACTTCCATCCTGGGTCATCAAGAAAATTGACTCAATCAGGCGCTTGTTCCTTTGGAACGGTGGCAACGCAAAAAGGCTGGTCAACTGGAAGACGGTATGCTTACACCGCAATCATGGGGGGTTAGGGATTACAGACCTCCGCACATTCAATCAAGCGCTGCTGTCCAAATGGCTTTGGAGATTACTCACACCTGGAAACTTCATTTTGAAAACTTGGATTCTATGTCAACACTATCATTCAAACCCTCACTTGGCGCTCCACCTCACCACCCGTTTCCGGCCATCCCCCTTCTGGTCTGGGGTCCTCCAAACCCTTCCTAGAGTCAAAGCACTTTTTCAGGTGAAAATCGAAAGTGGTAACAGCTGCCTCTTCTGGCAAGACACTTGGTATGGCCAACTGCCCCTTTCTAAGCTCCTACCCAACCTCTTCTCGCACGCCACCCTCCCTAACGCAACAGTTGAAGAATATCTCACCCTTGGCCTTGAGCACCTTTGCCCACCCTCCATCTTCGATGCAGACTTGGTTCCTGAACTCTTCACCGCCATAAATATCCTCCTATCGATTCATCCTTCCAACAGTCAAGACCACTTCCTCTGGGCCCTCGCACCTTCCAAGGGCTTCACAGTCGCCTCCTGCTATTAACACCTAATCCACCCCGGTCGCCTTTTCTCCTTCCCCAGGATTTGGCATTGCAATCTTCCACCTCGCATAGCTTTTTTCCAATGGTGCCTAATTTCTGGAAGAATTAATACCAAAGACAGACTCAACCGACTCAACATCCCCGTCGACCCACGCTGCGTCTTTTGTTTAACACACGATGAATTAGTCACCCACCTTTTCTTCGAATGCGACTTCTCCTACTCAATTTGGACTGCAACTAGTGCTTATCTACTGGGGTATATCCCCACCTCGACCTCCTTCTTCGATTATTGGCAGTTTAACCAGCAGAATTTGCTAATGGACACCTTCATATCTATCTTTAGTTGGTGCATTTGGAAAGAGAGGAATGCACACGTGTTTGGGAAACCTGTACGTCATTTTGGTGGAACCTGTAGAAGTATCACTCACTTTTTCTCCTCTCTAACAGGTCAATGCTCCTCCGCGCCGTTCCGACTGAGCCTCCCGCCTTGCAGCGCCTAGCCAGCAGAATCTCAGGGTAGTACTAACGCATCTCCGGACAGGTAATCTTAGTCTAGCGTGGGCTACTACTTAGCACTTGTAATAGTTAGTATTCCATGGACTATGATACTCTAGCACTTTAATTGTATTTTGTAGCTTCATATCTATTTTTTGGCCATCGATCGGGCTTGTCGATCGACCTCTTACATATTTTATCATATAACTACTTAACCGGTTGTGTAGTATCACGCTACACACCCGTCTCTCTAAAAAAAAACTTCAAATCCAATTTAAACGATTCTATTCAAAAGCTGAAAGTTCCAGTTCACATTCTCATTTTTAAATAATTTAGTTTAAAACCATTTCACATCCAAAACTTTGAAATACCAATTTAAAACTACTTTAATTATAGTAAATTAAAAGTTTAAATTAAAGTTTAAACCTTTAAAATAATTTGCTTCTAATAAATTCAAATCATATCTCAATTTCGACTTTAAGGTTTCAAATTAAATCCTTAAACAATTTGATTAAAACCGTCTTAGTTTCAACATTCCAAATCTTGAATTAGAAAATAATTTAATTCGTATAAATCAAAATTCAAGATTTTAAAACAATTTAATTTAACCAAATCCGGTGTCCGTATATAATTTTCTACCCTATGGCCAAGTGATCATTCATTTCATTTTTAATTACATGGATGGATATATATCATTTCAATCCATATTTAAATGACATAGGTATGTATCATTTCAACCTACTTATTAGTTCATTTCCAATGGTCCAAATGATAATATAAATGATGTCAATAAATAATAGGTAATAACAGGAATATGTCAAATAAATAAACAACCATACATATCAATAGGCATGCAATAATAATTAATATCCAAACCAACCAATATATCACAGTAGTTACTGATTATCAATTGTCGGTTTTAACTAGCAATTAAATTCAATCTTAATTTAAATGTCAATTTAATTCAATATAAAATTCAATTTCAATTTAAATGTCAATTTAAACTCCCAAACAGCAACCAATAACATTCTTATCACTTCATAAATTTAATTCGACAAACATAAGAAAATTTAGTATTGCATGAGTGGGTTAAATCACTCACCTTTGATTTATAACCCATTAAAAATCCAATAAAAGCCCAAAATTTCAATAGTTTCCAAATTCAAACAAACCAGTTTCTTGTTGTCCATAATTTCGATACGAACCAAATAGAAGAAACTGCGCGCGAATCCGAGTTCGTATGCAAAAGTTATAAGGGTTAGAAGTTTGAATTTTTAAAATTAAATTTAAAATAACCAGGGGCAAAAACGCAATTTTCTCATCTTTCCCAAACCCTAACTCGTGATCAACAGGCACACACAGAACCTACCAACCGCCCACATTGACACGCCTGCCGCACAAACCCCAGCCACCTTCTACCAGATCTGACCTCACCACGATGCTCGCCACTCCAACCTCCACCCTCGGCCAACTCACCGACCTCTCCGCTGCCTCCTAGAGCCCCGCGCCACTGCCACCTTCCTACGCCATTTTTGGAAAAATTGAGCCACTAGACGACGATCGGCCACCGTAGATCGACTCTTCTAGACACTCTCTACATTGCAGCGCTTCCCGATCGTCGATTGGTCGACGATCCACCGTTGAACGACAACCCTAAAATGGACGGCCGAGAATGATTCGCCAATTTCTGGACAAATGGAGTCTCCTATCCAAAATCGAATTGTAGACGCTGATTCCATTCGTCAAGAGCTTCACAATGATATATTATATTATAGGATTGGAGCAATTTGAATTTTTGGATTAGATTTGAAATTGAAATTGGAATTTAGGTTTAGGATATTCACCATTGGGAAGAAGCAGATAGGTTCTGAAAAGTACATACAAAAAAATGAAGAGAAAGTTACTAGGGTTTATAACAACATATATATAGACAAAGATGGAACATGAATGGATGGGACAGATTGATTGGGCCTATGCGATAATAAAGGCCCGATAAGCCCGTTTCGTTCCCGAAACGAAAGTAGGCCATCCTATATATCGAAATATAGGTTTTCAATATTTTTAAACTCAATGAAACTAATTTCAAACCCTAATTATATTGTATATAGAAGTTAGCTTTTAAAATCAAATTATATTTATTTAAATTCCTTTAATTGATTTCTACGCGTTTCGATCTCGCACGATCAAACGATAAGTCTGATCGCTACGAAACTTGAAATCCTATAATAATTCGCTATTATGGCTCCGATGAAACTAGTTTCATCAAAATTCGAGACAGTGCCTAAACAGACTAATTTTACACGCTAATTAAAACAATCTATTTTAAAAAACAATTTAATCACTTTTAAATTCTAAATTAAAAGTTTCCTATCATTATTCTTGATTAAACATGAATTAATAATCTTCTAAAATACAATTTTCCATGTTAAAGATAAGATTTAAATATTAAATTAATTTCAACATTAAATTACAATAGAAATAAAAACCTAGTTTATTATAATTTAAATTCCAACATATTCTTTTATTTTTGATTTAAATGATCTTATATTAAATCAACTATTACCTTATGAATTTATTTAACATATGTTTCCATCTTATTATTCTCATACTCTACAGTTAACGTCTTTTACCATATTAATTACATTATTTCAATTACGTTAATTTCTCATTGATTACCAAATTATTTCAAAAAGGATGAACAAAATGAATGAGAATAGAACAATTGTTACAGCTTAGTAATTAAACACATTTCAAAATTTATTTTTTACAAACAAAGGTTAAAAAATCTACGTACTAACTAATTGATTTCTTATTACATGCCAAAACCAATTAAATAAAATAACATATGATTTCTCTTTTTAATACAACATTTAATTTTATTCCTTATTAACTTTTATTATTACCATTAATTGAAATTACATTAATAGTTGTCAATTGCATTCAATCAACATTATTAAATTTTATTCTAATAATTTTATTCTATGAGTAAATCATAAATTTTAATTTCTTCCAATATTAAATTCCAAAGTCTTATTTAATTGAATATTTTTAATTATCAAAAATATGGGTCATTACAATCTCCCCTACTCAAAACTTTTCGTCCCCGGAAAGGAACATGAAGGAATCAAGAAATTTGATATATTCTATTCAAAATAATCAATTTATAAACAATTAATCGTACATACTTAAATTTAATAAAATTTTGAAAATAACTCAACTTCTATGAAAAAATTTCTAAGTCCTAAATTCATGGAAAATTTTGATAGCATCTCCTTTGCATGGATAGGTCCGGGAAAATAACAATATCGATAATTACATTGTATATATCATATTTCAAAAATAAAGCATTCCAAACCATGGAAGTACAGATCGGATACGAATTTTTATCGATTAGAAAACCATGGAAGTTGAGTTATTTTTAATATGATATTTTTGAATTTAATAAAACATCCCAAAAACTTAATTCGAATATGAATTTTTATCGATTAGAAAACCGTCGAATTTATCGTAAGAAAATACTCGCAAGTGCACGACGTACAATTTGTAGGGCATTGGCAAGTACGAATCAAACCATAAGGAAAGTAGGAATTTCAGTTTACTCAATCAAACTATCCCAAATATTTGTAAAATGTTTTTAACTAAAAATTATAGAAAAACTATAGTAAAGGCAGAATTAAAGTAATGAGATTAAAGGATAATTTAGAGATAAATCCACTTTCATATTCAAATAGAGCAACACATAATAAATGTATAATCTCTCTTTTTAACACAAGTAGAACTAGTTGATGCAATTATTTTAAGTATGGTATATTTATGATATTAATTAAAACAACATAAACCATCAAATATTGATACATCAACCAAACCTACGTATTAAATCTCATGAAAATGATTATGAAGTTAGAGGTAAAATCTATTTTAAGCATGATATATTTACCATCTTAGATCAAGTAACATAGAACATCAAATTTTAATTCTTCTTTTAACTTCATTATCAAAATCAAATGGTTAGACAAAGATGTAACTTGAGTCTATATTTGACTAAGTATAGCCTATTTGTGATTGACAACATAGGCTATCAAATTCATTTATGAACATCAAATTCCACCTGCATTTAAATTTACATTAAACCCAAAAACAAGAGATCATAAGCGAAACCATTATGTTGACTTTACATGAATTGTGAGAGCTTCAATACCCTTAAATTGAAGGGGTTTAGTCTCTCATCCTTGAATTCATTTCAACAAAGTGAATTTGAACATTAATAAAAAGAAAGAAAATTCTAATTAAAGAGAAAGAGCACTAATAAATTGAATAAAAATAAATCTACACTAATTTGTATAAAAGAGATCTAATCTACTTGCATGAAATAAAAGAGAACCATGGAATAAAATAACACAAAAGAGAAGCATGAAATAAAATTGCATAAAATAAAAGGCTAAGAAGCCATTAAAAAGAAGAGAGATTTTTCTTTTATATTTTTTTTTGGCTACAACCAATCATATAACGAACCATACGAGGGTATTTGTACAAGTTTAAAACCCTAATATATTTTAGGGTGCTATCAAAACTACCCTTAACTTTATGTGCTCTCCAAGTAATCATTAATTATTTAATTAATCCCCACTAACATGCTTTTCTTTTTAATTGTGTTCCATTAGCAAGTAGGTGGGCTCCTACATGAAGAATTAATTCTTCTTTTCTTCTTTCTTTGGCTTCCAAAACAAGTGCATGCATTATCCACGAAATTTCTTGCAATTTGCACTTAATTTCCTACAAAATAAAATTAAATCATGCGAGTAAATTTTCTCAAAATTAATGCATACACAAAATTACCATTTTGCCCAAATGTAGATGAGTGAATGATGATTTGAAAATACTATTATATTTTGGTCAAGATATGTAAAAATACCCTAAAATGTCCTTTATTTTAATAGAAGAGAGTAAAAATATACATTTGTATGTTTACATAAGTTATCTTGGTATTATGGGCTTATAGGACCTCGTCCAAATCCCCAACCGGCCAAACACTTTTATCCTTGACTTAGGCTATGAAGCCATGCTCCCCGTCGAAGTGAAGGTCCCATCATATTGAAGAATATCATATACAACAGAACAAAATAAAGAATTAAAAGGAGCTGCTCTAGATCTTATCAAGAAAAAAGAGATGAGGCAGCAGTTATATCCGCCGCATACGAATGAAGGATGGCAAAAAACTACAACACTAGGCTTGGTGGAAGGAACTTCTGAATGGGAGACAATGCTGTGAAGAGTAATAGCCAACACCAAATACCCAGCTAATAGGGCTTTGGACCCAAATTGGTAAGGCCCCTTAGTTATTGTAGACTCTTGGCTAATTGGGCCTATAGGATATCAAAACCTAATGGAAATCTAGTTCCGAGAACATGGAATTTGAAGCACCTTAGGCCTTATTTTGTATAACATGTATTACTTATATAACAAACATTGTAGTTATTATAAAAATAGTAATATAATGAACTGAACGTAGGGATATCGAACGGCCCAGACCAGTATAAAAAATCTCTCTACGTTAATGTTTCTAACATAGCTAATAACATAGGGTTATATCATACAAAACCTGGCTACTCAGCCAAATAATTACACTGGACGTAAGGATATTAGACGACCTAAACCAATATAAAAAATCATGCGCATGAATTGAAAAGGTTGTAGATACATGACCTGACTTCACAGTCAAAGTACAGTCCGCCTCCAAATAGTGGAGTGTACTGTGCCAAGCTCACAAACATGACACTACCCCCAAACAACGGGGTAGGTCATGCCAAGCATACAACAAAAGCATGAATACCAAAGGCTTGGTTCAGAAAACATGAACTACACAAGGAGCTAATCATAAATGCAAGAAACGATGATGCATGGAATGCAAAACAACCTACAAATCATGTGTAATTCCAAAAATAACATAAATCTAGCCAGATAAATGCTAAAAACTAAGATTTACTGAAATTAACTCATGTATGTATGATTCTTCACGTTTGCATGCACATCACAAGAAAAGATAAAGTTATTATCACACATAAGTACATCAAAGGTTGAATTCGAAACTTCGGTGCTTAATAAAACAAACTATGTTACAGCTTCAACTTGCCCTCAGGGGAATTATCGATTATAATTCTCTCACAGTGACGAGATCTGCAGTTGCTTAAAAAAGAACATTGACCAGGACTGCCCCTCGCCTGAGGAGCCGGGACCGAATCCTTTTTGTAGTAATTCTTTAATTCATGGAATTTATCCTCGTAATAATTCTTTAATCTTGTGCCAACTTCTTCCATTGGGAAATAACATGAGAATCAGTACCTGACGGAGGCGAAGGAGCAGCATAAGGCCATGACACGACATCAGGAGCCAAGGATGCAGTAGGATCTTCTTCCACGCTGGTTTTCTTAGCAATCTGAAGAGACAACTCTTCGACTTTGTTGTCCAATACTTTGATTTTATCTTTTCTTATATACATGTTTGACATCTCTTAATAACCCCTCCTATTCAGCAACCCGGGAGTAGACTTGAGCTTTTCTTCCAAGTCAGCTATCTCCGGACCTCGATCAGCAGAGGTAGGATAAAAATCAAGCAAGCCTAGACAAAACAAAAATTAAAAGGTAGTGCAATCAAGCAAGGAACTTACACTCCTTCACAAAGGAATTTGATTTACACAATACTCTTATAAGTATTTGTATGACCAAAAACTATTCTACAACATAAATTTACAAAAATACTCTAAGTTATAAGATCCTAAAACACGGTCCTAGCTATGAAAAACACCCAAGGCATGCCGGCTAGGGGTAGGACTGTCTTTCTTGGATCGTAATTGACACATTCCTAGTGCACCATCGGATCTTATGTAGTCACCTTAAAACCTTCAATAGTATAATGGAAGCTCGGGTCAAGCACATGGTAGAGGTAACTAAAGACGTCCATGGCTCGTTGTAAGTCGATCTACCCCATCTTGCTCTTAACCTTTTCCTTTCTAAGTTTCTCCATGATCTCAGCAATCCTATCCTGCACAAGCACATCGGTAAGGGCTACTATGACTCTAGGAGCATCATGAGCTTTCCACAGTTAATCTTTATGCTCATAGATTATGAGCACGACTTCCTCCCTTGTTTTTTCTAAAGTATAAATTAGTTTTGCCCTAGTTTCTTTGTGTTTCTAGAAAAGCCACCAAAGTATTCAAGAGCATCCTCCCTACACCCCTTCCTTCATGAGTAAGGAAGCACCATCGGCTTCTGTTACTCCATCTACTGCTTATAGTGAGCTTCCATCTCTTCAAGTTTATCTTGGAATTGTACCTCTGCTTTTTTGCTTCTATTCATCTGCCAATAAAGGGTCCATGCCAATAGGGGGATCGGGGACCGCGTTCAAACTAAACCCTTCTGCCCCCTCTCCTTTTTTAACACCCTCCTTCTCTTCAATTTGATGGGCAACTTAAAGAGACAAATCCTTTATGTTTTATTCAGCTTTTTTATTTCTACTTCATAGACAATCCCATAGAGGGGCTCACTATCTTTCAATGATTAATGCATTTCATTCACCTTTGAATTGGCAGCGTCAAGCTCTGTACGCAACTTGACATTATGTTGATATTGACGATCTAGCACATCCTTAGACTCTTTAAGCTCCAACATGGCATCTTCCAAACCTTTCGTTGGTAAGGATTAGTTGGATATTCTCATCTTTCAAGGTCGCAGTAGGAGTCATGGCCGCAACCTAAAACTTAGGCACACCTGTTCATGGTTTTAAATATCCTTTGTCTCACCGGAGATAGAAATCTGAGATTTTCTCCAAAATTCAAGATTTGACAGCTTGGTTGGTTATCAGAGTTTTAAATCTCCTTCATTTCAGTCGAGATATTAGCTTGAGATTTTTTTCAAATCCAAGATTTGAAACCTTGCACTTGTGCCACTCGGGCCATAAATGATGGGGTTCGAGGGAACATCGGATTCAAAGGCTTCAGTAAACTAAGAAGGAGACCCACCGGGACTGACCTTGTTGGTAGCAATGGAAATTTTATTCAAAGGAAATCAAAATAAACAAAGTTAAGATTAAATAAGAATATATCTAACAAAGAACAATTTTTATGGTAAGTCCAACAAATCCACATTCAAGAAATTATTATAATATTCAGTGCTTAGACTCTATTTAAATTCCTAATCCTAAACCTAAACCACTCCAAGTACAGACTATAAGTGGAAAAGTGCCGCTCTTTAAAGTATACTACCACCGATGCAATACAATATCACTAAGTGCTTCTTTTTCGATAACTATTTGATCAACCTTGGAAAGCAACCCTTGGGTTTCCTATCTATGTTGCATGAATGACTCATCTAACTCTTTTTCATGCCTATGTATCTCTGTCGCGCTAAGACCAAGACGATCTATGGTCTGGTCTTGTAGTCTGTCAATGCTTTCCATCATAAGATTAGTAAATGTAACTTCCTTAGAAGACTATAGAAAACCAAGGAAATGAAGATGACACGGTCATTCATAATGCAGTAAAAAAACAGAACAACAATAAAGGAAATTAGCCATAGCAAAATTAAGCAACGAATTCATTATTTTGTAGTACACATTTGGGAGTTTAGGATCATTTACAAAAGTTAGGTGATTACATAAGCGTGGGAAGTCAAGGTGATCTCAGCTTCCTTAGACACCGCATCCCTATTTGGCTGCAGAGAAGCAACATAGGAAATCAAAGGGGAAGCATTCTCTACCGCCAGCTCCTCATCTTACTGGGCCTTACAGTGATTAGGAGCATCATTAATCTTGTCGAGATCCTCTAGGAAGCTAGGTTCAACCTCGGTGGAGAATTGACACTGAACTAAGGCTTACAGCTGGTAAAACACACCGTAGGTAATCCATGATAGACCACCTTTAGATTCCTTCAATGCCTTCTCCTTCTCTCATAACTCGCAACCCTTCAACACCAAGGCCTCTTCCGGAGCCTTCATCGTCGTCTCGACTTCTACTTGATGGGCCTTAAACTCTTCTTCAACTTTAGTCCTCTCAGAAACAACCATTACAAGGTCTGCCTTGAGCTTGGCAACATAGGCAAGGGCTACAGCATAATCATTTTCCCTCTTTTTCGAACCTCAATTGATAGGGCTCCAAGGTGTTTAAAAAATTGAGGAGTGATTAAGTAAACCACCATCAAACGAAGAAGGAAAAGAAAAATACTCACGTAAGTCCAAGATCTCTCCAGTTCAGCAACGAGCTCAGAGAAGGGGAGCTCGGGAAGTGGAAGGACAAGAAAATGAGTTTGCAAAAGAGAAGCAATGCTAGATACATTGTCGAGAGTGACTCATCCAAACCTCTTAGCGAGATCGGTAACAACACCCTCAGGCAAGGGCAAGTAGCGAATGCAAGGGTCTTGGAGGGACATAAAAGCGCCTCCGAGGAAGGGACAAGGGGAGGCATAATAGGCTTCTTGAGGGGCTTGTCAGATGCCTCACCCCCATCGGGCTCCCTCATTTTATTTTTCCTCTTCGCCCCTGTTGATTTCTTAGGGTAGAGAAACGTAGCAGCAAGATCACCAGCCATTTCACCTGTACATAAAGAAAATCTTAAGGTCAGTGAATGTCCTTACAAAGGCTAGGAGTATAAAATAACGACTCTTTAATCCATTTTTAGTAAATTATATCCTTGGGTTTATCCAAAATTGAGGAAAACTTAAAGATGTAACGAGAGAAGTTGTGGTTTAGGCGTAGAAAGTTATGCTTTTGTAGCATCGAGTCAGTAAAAAACAATTTCAATTTTCACTCATCCTCTCCTAAACCTTAGATGCGGTTCCTACGGGACTCGTATGAGTCGATAGCGTGATCAGGAAAAATGGGCTATTTAGGGTGCGGACGTAAGGAAGAAGGAAAGTTATTAGAATTTGAAATAAAGAAATATTGATCGATCCACTTTCGAGTCTTGCAAGGAATAGAGATACGGATCAATTTTTGGCTTGGGTATAGTAAAACCAAACATCGCCCTTTAAAGGACTTTTATGAATATCGAACAGAAATTGGAGCTCCTCACAAGTAGGAGGAGAACCATTCTCCACGTAAAGAATAAAGGTAGCAATTACAACGGAATAAGAAATTAGGCAAGTTGGATAGGAACAAGTTCAATGGGGGTTTACCGTTCACGAAGAATCTGATTTAGAGGTAGATAAAGCCCATACCATATGCGCTCAGGAGTGATAGAAATAAACTCATTAGGAGGAGTGTGGATGCATTCGTAAGGTTCTGGAACTTTAGCCATGTAACCCTCAAACCCGAAATGGTCTAAGATGCTCTCCACATCTCTAAGTTGGGTTATGTTAGATTGTAAGGATAAAGGGGAGAAGGAAGAAGATGTAATGTCAAAACAACAGGGTTGATTAACAACTACTATTAAAGTGCAAAGGAAACTACAAAAGAAAAGGATCCTTACTTTAGATTCAAAAGAGGAACGAGTCCTGGGGAGAAATGAGTTTAGCAGCTTGGTATTCCTTTTTCCTCTTTGAAAGCACGTAAAATTATAAAAAAGAAGAAGTGGGGAGCAATATACTTACCTCAGTAGAAATCACAGCCACACAATCAAAATGATGAAAAAATCTCCTAAACATTAGGTGATTGATAATAAGAAAGATAAGCGCTAGAATCAAGACGGATTTTCATATGAAACGAAAATACTAAATTCACGACTTTTCAAAAGATAGGCAAATAGAGGGATGACATGTGCACCTGGGAATTTAATGCAAAATTGCTACAAAGGCTTTTTCTATCTCTTGAAAAAAAGGAGGGAAAAGGTAGAAATGAGGGGTTGTGGGAACATATAAAATAAATACAAGCACACACCTATTTACGATTGTTGTAGACTTGGGAGGCAAGTGTTATACCCATATTTTCCAAACGGTTTCAAAAGAAGCTTGATACAAACACCAAGCCAAAAGAACCGCTCCCAAAATAAAAGTTGAAATAAGGAAAAGAAACAGAAACAAAGTTCAGAAGGTACTATGTCGAAAATAATCTGAAGCTGAGGCAAGTATAGCATCTGCATCCACTCATTCCACATAACATCATCGCCATAATCTGAAATGGTTACAAGGCATAAGGACCGACTTGCAACCTTCATACTTACTACAATAGGTAGGATTACGGCATAGCTTCTAAATAACAACTAGATGTAGAAACTGTTCCGCGGCCCCAAAAGCCACATTGACAATACAAGACTGCGGCACATCCCCTTAGACAATTATATGCAAACAGGGATGTACCGCAATCTTAAACAAACATTTAAAAGTGGTAGGACTGCGTCACAATTTTGTATTAAAAGGCAATACGAATGCACCGCAATTGGACGCTATTGTAACAGAACAACGCCGTAATCCTATATCAACATCATATTAATAAAGAATGTGTCGCCCCAGTGATATGACAAGCACGATGTCCTACAAGATGAGGTGATAGGAAAAGACCACGCTGCCACTAAGAGATTGTAACTTTATCCCGAAGGATATTAAATCTAGTTCAAAAACAAAGGCGATGACGCAGCACTCCCAATGTCGAGAAAAGCTCAGAACTAGTTCATGGAAGGACATCACCCGTCCAAAATAGCAACTTAATCTCCTTTACTAAGCCATGCAACTCAACTCCAACTATCCCTAGTGCAGTACTATAGACATATTATAGAGCAAACATTGTAGCACAGCTTCACGTGTATTGGTGCAACACAAAGGTTATATGTAACGACCCTGAATTTCCGACCCAATCAAAAAATTTTAAATCCATATTTTAATATTAAAATGTGAAACTTAAATATGATTTCAATTAACGTCCAAACTTTGTTTATAAATTGCGCCTAGAAGGTTATAGATATGGGTAAAGTTTCGTCGTAAAATACCGCAGTAAATTTCGTTCGCGTTTTATTGCACGTCAGTTCATTTTAAAACGTGTAAAAATTTTATCTTAGGAACCTGAATATTTAACATAGAAAAATTCTAAATCATCTTCTGACAGAGACGTCATTTTTCAAAATTCGGACATCTTTAGCTCCGTCGATCTTCTTTTTCTGCGTTTTTGCTGCATTTTTCCGTAGTAGAAAATTCGAATTTTTATAATTCAATCGTACCACTGATATCTATATACCGTTGTGTTCGCCTCGTTGCGCTGATCAAAACGGTATATTTATTTGTGTCAATCGGAGTTCGGCGTTGCGAATTATGATTGTTTAACGGATTACAAACTGGTCCGTTACGCAGCACAAACCGGTACCCAAACTGTCTACCCCGTTTAGAACTCTAGGAGTCTTTTGACTATTCAGCTGTCTTGAAAAGCCAACAGTCATTTTGGTTACCGAGACAATCAATTGAGACCTTTTGAATCCCTGTACCATTTTATAAAAACCAAGCTTCGTCATAATCATTCTTTTGCAAACTTTCACTGGTTTGTTTCTTCACCCTCTGCAATTCACTCTTTCATTTTTGTCTTTCACAGCAAATGTTTTTCCACTTCCCCACTCCTCCACTGCCCATTTCCGCCTCCGCCCCTTCCACCTCGCTGTCCGCCTCCGCCCTTCCACCTTGCCGTCCGCCTCCGCCCTGCCACGTCGCCGTCCGCCTCAGCCCTGCCACGTCGCCGTCCGCCTCTGCCTGCCACGTCGCCCACTACACACGTCCACCTCCGCCCACTCCGCATCCCCACGTCCACCTCCGCTCCACTACCCATTCGCCACTGCCAGCCCGCATCCCCACGTCCGCCTCCGCTCCACGCCCCATCGCCCAGCCTTTCCCGCTGCCACCACTCCAGCCCGCATCCCCACACTCCGCCTCCGCTCCACACCCGAGTCCAGCCTGTCCCGCTGCCACCATGCGCCACCGAACCCAGTCCGCCTCCGCTCCATGCCCAGTCCACCAGCCACCACCCGAGTCCAGCCACCACCACTGCCCACGTCCGCCTCGCCTTGGCCGCAACCGTATTTCATTACATTGCAGTTTATATATAAATATATATATGAAACTGTATATTACATAGCAGTTTAAAACTTTGAGAATTCTGGTTGCTCACATATAGTGTTTTACTGTGTTTGTTCCAGCTACTGCTTCAGAGACTTAGGCTTCCATTCAGCTTGTCGGATCTATCTAGTTTCTTTGCTTTGGTATGATTATATATTAAATCTACATATATTGTATTGAACAAATTGTCAATTTGATCTTTTGTTTGATTTACAGTTCGTGTTCAGATTCGTGTTTGTGTCGTCTATCTAGTCTATTCATTTTCGTGCTTCGCCATCACCTTCTCTAATCACGCAAGGTGAATATTTCATTCATGACTCAATCTATTATGCTATGATAATCAAGTGATAGATGTTGTTAATATTAATTTGTATTTTAAATGATTGATGTTAAAATTGTTCACATAAACTATAATTGCTATACAAGTTAAAATTGAATATTGTTAGAAATTAAAATTGATAAATTGATGCCATGTATTGTTTAATTAGATTTAACGTGTTAAATTGTAATTTGATGTTAGTTTATGGTAAATAGTTGTGACACCAAATTTGTTATGTGATGTTGAATTTGGTTGTTAATGTAAGTGTTAACTAATATGAAATTGAATTTGATATAGGATAGTTAACAATTTGAAATAGATTGTATATGTTGAACTTGACCCCTTTAAATGTTAAATAAATCGACATAGGGTTAACTACACTTTGAACCACTGAATGTATGATTGATGTGGTAATTTGATAATAGACACCAAGTGAAACCATAATGTAATAATCTTTAATCTGCATGAAATGATAGTGTGGTTTCTAGGAATAATTATATTAATATGCATTAATAACAAATGTAAATTAATACGATTATTTCGGGATTATTTAAATAAATTGTTGAATTGTTATGTATGGTTGTTATTGCTTGTTTATTTACTTTGACACCATCCCAGTTATCACACTGCAAGTTCCCTTTGCTCTGCTTTGGTTTTATTTATTTATTTATTTAATGATATTGGGTTGAAATGATAAATACCCAATTAAACAACCTGGCCTAGGATAGATAATTAAAAATAAGAAACCCGATTGGTCAACAAAAAGAAATTTAAATCTATTTGAAATTAAGGAATGAACTTAACAATTTGTTTGGAAATTAAGTAACGAACTTAATGAATTTAATTGAAATAAATTAATGGATTTAATTGAAATGAATTAATGGATTTAATTGAAATAAATTAATGGATTTAATTGAAATAAATTAATGGATTTAATTGAATCGGATTAATAAATCTATTTAATTAAATAAAAGAATTGACAAATTTAATTGAAATGAGATTTAGAAACAAGTAAGTTTTAGAATTTAATAATTTAAAATTTTATTAGATTTGTTAGATTTAGATTTAAAACTCGGTTTTAATTAAATAGATTTGGAACTTGTTATAAAATGTAATTTGAGATTAAGTAACATTTGACTTATGAGGAATACAAAACTAACTAAAGTTTTATGGATTTAATTTAGTAATGATTTAAATTTAAAATGATTTTAAATTTAATGAATTAATTAAATCAGGACATTGTAAACTGAATATGGATTGAGTTGATTTGTAACTCGGAAATAACTTATTTGTGATATGTAGATCATGGAACCAAATAAATGAAATGGATTTCTTTAAATAGAAATTTAATTGAATTTGGTAAATAAATCAATGAAGTTTTGATAAAAAGGGAATTTAGTAAATGAAATTGATCTAATCGAATTTATGATTATATTTAATGTAACGATGAATGTAAATATGAATTGAAATGAATAGAATTTGATTTAATGATTTGAACTAAATTGACCATTAAATTGAATCCATTGATTATGAATTAAATTTAATAAGTGAAATTTGGATCTTATTAAATTGAACTTGGATACATAATTATATTGTTACTCAAGGGTTTGAACTAGGATTTCATTTGGAAATATGATTTTTAAATATCTGAAATAAAATTGAATCGTGAAATGTCAAAATTTGGAAGTCAAATTTGCAACTTGACTTTTGGACTTTGATTTGTTTAAACTTTAGCTTAAAACGACCATCGGGTAATAAATACGTAGTTATTAAAGAGACCAGGATCGGATATGGACATACTCTCTGTCGATACCGAAAACCACTTTAATAACTATTATACGCGGAGTGTTGATCCAGAATGAAGTTGATGGTTTGGTGAACGCGTTGACTGAAGAAAGAAAACGATTTTGGATTACCCCTGACATGACTAAAACAGGAGCTGCACCGGGCCATTGAGGTTCGCCACCTCTAGCGGACACACTTCTTCGATACCATATCTATTACTTTTGTGATTCGATTTGGGTGCACCCCTTGATTTGGGAGTGTTGTTTCACGGTGTTGAGGTAGTAGCTGCTATGCTCAACATCAGTCCGGATCACGCAACTACTAGTATCCTAGTTGGTATCGCCCCATGTACCTTGTCATACTGATTATCCTATTCGCGACCACTATGATTTGTTTTGTGTTATACCTATGGGGTACCCTCTGATAACCACTAGTTTACGGTGGGGTTTACGGTGCTGTATAGACTATGGCATTATAAAAACATGTTAATGGGGATTATGGTAATGCCTTAACACTATTTTAATATCGTACTTTACTGATTAGACATTATCTACATATCGTATTCTATTGTATATATAGATAATTTATCGGATCCTTAGAGATGTTTATTTTTTCATCTTTGAGTTATGGGCTTTATTCCTTGTGTATAAGATTTTGAGTCCTGACTCGAGTGTTTCTTTTGTATATGCTCGGGTCAGTCTGAAGCTATCCAGTTGCCGATCAAGGTTGGTTGAAGATGCTGAAGACTTAGCATTTATCTTCATCAGTTTATTTCCATTCCAGTATTGATGTACTAGTCTATTGGACATTTATGTATTTCCTCTCAGTCACATTATGTTTGGACATTGTTGTATTTCCTGTAGTAGCTTCATGAATTGCTATTATGACGATGTATTTTCCGCTGCATTATTCTGTGACTGTTCTGTGTCTGTGATGTTGTATTGATTCTCATTTACATTTATGTATTTATAATCCCATAATGATTCGTGTTTTGTATTATTTAAGTTGACATGTGTGGATTATTGTCAATTTAAATGGTCCAAAAATACGGGTTGTTACATTATATGGCACAACTACCCCAATTTAGAAAAAGGAACCATTCTCAACAAAGTATAACAAGATCCAAAAATGCTAGTAAGAAAAAAGCTTTCCTCGAAGAAAAGAGCAATACCTCATTGCAATTTCATTCATACAGATGTGCAGTTCATAAGCCCGTTGCCTTTCGAAATCAAAAATTCAAAACTCATTCAAATTTGAGTTTCCCGCCTCAATTCCAAGCATTCCCGCTTTAATTTCAAACTTCCCGCCAAACTTAAAATTCAGCCGCTCAAATCATAATTGCCCCTCGAAGACTAGTCATCCATGCACATCAAATGTGCAAGATGGATGTTCGAAACATGGCATAATCCAATGTCAGAAATCAAGAGAGTGAAAAGTAACGTTAGCAATCCATGTGAATCTCTGTGTACTATAAATTAATAAGGCATTATAGCAAAACGAGGAGGAATTTTACTTTACTTTTTTTTGGATAGACAAATAAGAAATTTTACTTTTTCTACCGTTTTTGTTTGTACCAAGAAATCAAGAAAGAAGAATTGACAGTTTATCCGTGGACTTAGGATTCCTTAACACCCGAACCATGTAAATTCTATATGCCCTTTTTATTTTCAGTATTTTACTTTTACAGCTTTTAATTTGTCAGAACTCTAATCAAGATAGATTCCCTTTAACAAACTAATATTCAGAATATCCCTTCTCATCATTGCATGAGCATTAAAGTAACATAATCACTCCTCTTTAAGGAAAGATTAACATCACTTAATTTTGGTGATTCATAATCACGAAAGCATTCAACATCATGATTACTTCATAAAAATACTTGGGTATTTCTGAGACGAAAAATCTCATTAATATTAGTCATTAGCGTTTCTTGAAGTAGTTATGCAGTACATCATTCTCCCATATGGATGACTTAGGTAGATCCGTTATCTTTGAGACATTTGACTTATCAGCTCATTAGAGATTATGAACGTATAACAATAGAGACTGGTTGCATGTTAGTCTGCCATATGAGATAGCCTAACCCGAGAAAACTGGTGTATAACACCCCGTAATTTGGCATTAGTTATTTAATTAGTTAGTTAATTAATTAGGCTCCAAAAATGGAATTTGTGCAAACGATGGAATTTAACCATGAACCTTGTGCATTGCGTTCGTGGCGAAATTCTGAGCAACTTTCAAATTTGGAGTTTAGCGATCGGAGTCCAAACAAAGAAGTTACGGACGAAAAATGAATTCGAAACGAAAATAATCAAATAAGAAGAAATTAACGTTTTTATATTAATTACCCGAGCCCACAAGCCGACCCTTTATTGGGGACGGTCAACCCCTAGCGGTCGACTGGTCACCCAATGGCGGTTGACCGGTGGTGACCTGGCGGCTCCAATAAACCAAGGCCGCAACGACCCGGATTTAATATATTTCTATCTAGCGGTTCTGGTTGATTCTAGCGCCTATAAATTCAGGCATAACCCTCCATTCTCTTCTTATATTTTTACGGAGGCAGTAGCGAAGCTCCGCCATTTCTTCGTCTCCAGTTTCTTTCTAAATTATAAAGATGAGATATTTGTATCCATATTCATCCAAATTGGAGAAGAGTAGAAATCTAATAAAAAGAAGAAAAGAAGAGAATCAACCATATGCATATTTGAGGTAATTTATATATTTATATATATTTGTATCTATTTCCTCTCCCAATCCCTAATCTCTTCACAGATGTGTAATTCTAATGTGTGTATATACTCTTTTATACATATCTCTTGGATTTAATTTTTTTTTGGAGATGAATAAAAGGTTCTACTTCAGATCTGGAGATTTGGATCGCTTTTAAAAGGTGAGTGGGAATTTTTATAAATTGTTATAATATACAAATTATCCCGTTGGTGTTTATTTGATTTTTATGCTTAATTGGATAATTTTATATGAGTTGTAGGTAACGAATTGAATACGATCTGAATATAATAAATATCGCCCACATATGCTTGTTTATGAATTGATTTAGCATTGTATACAACCTGATCTGGAAATTAGTCATAAAAGTATGAATTAGAATATTAATTTGAATGGAATTTATTCCATATCTGAAATAGGTCGTATAATAATGTTATAAATTTGGATTGTTACCCTAATCTTGTTAGAATCTAAACTTTTATGTATATGGAATTGTTAGAATTTAGGTCCCTTTAATATTTGTAAATTAGTTTTAATTTCTTTCCCTTTAGAAAGATCTAACGTTTGATCTAACAATGAATAGATACAAATAGAAAGAGAAAGTGATATGTAAAGTATGAATTCATTATAGTTTACACTATCTATTACAATAATAAAAAGAAATGATTATTCCTTGTAATTTCAAAAGATGCAATATTTTATATTTTAAAGTCAAATCTTCTGTTTTGAACTAATTTATGGAAATTATAACGGATAATCTTTTTAGATATTATTCCAATAATTTAACATGGAAAAGTATATTCTAATAAAGATATAACTAGAATATATTTGATAAAAGTAAATATATCATCGCGCTTATAATAATTAAATAAAAAGCTAATAATGACGCTTGCACGTAATATTCGCAACTAATGAGAAAAGAATTTAAAAGGTTGTAACTCCAATGAATGGGAATAAATATGAGAGTTGCAATTAATTGATAGGGTAAATGGATTAATGGAACCGATAAAAATGGAATAGATATAAAAGGTCACAAATTTGAAATTAGTAATCATACATAGATGTTTTAAGAAATATCTGTTAGGATTTTATGGACAAATTGACATTCATGAGCATTAAGCGAGGATTTATGGGTAGATAAATATTTAAGGTAAAATTTATTGCCTTAAATTAAAAAGGTAATTAGTAAGCTAAGTCCAATGTCTACCTAAGATAATATAAATAAAGACTTAGGATGGTTAATTGGACTTAGTAGGTTAGTGATGCAAGGTCAGTAGAGTCACTCGACGGAAGACTGCACTTCACTTTGAGGCTACCAACAGTCGGGTGTACTTACTACTAATGCGAGATATCACTAATCCTAGGACCAGTAGCGACGTGAGAGATTGGGGCTTGCTTTCTTAATTGGAAAGTATTAAATGGTCCAGACTTGGATTAGGAGCGGTGAGAGATATCTCAATGGGGGTTCGCTTCTGGTTTGACGTCTTAAGTGGCTGAAAGGTCCGCCTCTCTCCTAAATGGAAGTGTTAGGTAACCTAGCGAGATTCCAAATAAATAAATAAGGATGTCTTTAAAAAGGGTTTACTTCAGTGTTGAGGTCTTAAGTGATTGAAGGGTCCACCTCCCTACCGAAAGAAGTGACCTAATGAGATGCATTATTTATAATTAAAGAGTGAGAGTGGATATCTCGGGAAGGGTTCACTTCAGGTTTGGGGTCTTAAGTGACTATAAAGTCCTCCACTTTCCTTTAAAAGAAGCATTAAGTAGCCCAATGAGATTTTCAAGCAATGATAGCTAGATAGTACCATCGAGGAGCAGGCTTCTGGAAGTAAGTCTTAAATGATGGGGTCTATCTATTTTCCACTGGGAAGTATTAAGTGGCTTGGGTATAGTCTCTTACATTGCTAAAGCCATAATAATAATAGTACCATTTAGGAGCATGCCTTGGGGATAGGTCTTAAATGATGGGGTCTACCTTAGTTAAGGTCTTAAATGACCAGAGTCTGCCTATTTTCTAATAAAAGGTATTAAGTGGCTTGGGTACTTTTATTACATGATTATGATTTTATCCGCGATAGATGCAGTAATAGTTGGACATTAGATGTCAGAAGTCTTAAATAGTGGTTAGAGGTCTTGTAGCTAGGACCCACCGACCATTGACAACATTGTCAGAAAACCACCCTAGGAATAAGTCTTAAATGACGGGGTCTACCTCAATTAAGGTCGTAAATGACAGAGTATGCCTATTTCTCTTTTTAAAAGTATTATCGAAGCCTGCTTCATAATTAGAAGTACTAAGTGGCTAATGGATTTGGACGTATTGGGTGGTTGATATGGCTTCATTAGTACTTCATACCTAGGGAAGGGGTAAGTAAGTAATCATGTGTGCAATGCAAGGTCAAATAAGAATTGCTAACCTTAATGGACATAACAAATAAATGGCAACCTACTGGTATAAGTTTATGTTATGGACAGTTTATATTTTTCCAGTCACCAAAACGTTGTTCTGACCCCCTTCTCGTTACAACCTTCATGATAGAATTTAAAGAAATAGGTCACTAGAGGTGGATGTGCTTTGTTGGTGGAGAGTCTTCTTTTTCTCATGCTTGATGCTGATGTGACAATCTATTATCCAAGGAATATCCTTAGTTCCAAAATAGTAGTCATAGTCTGTATTCTTATCCTATTATTGTTTCCGCTGTGAGTTTAGATTTCTATCAATCTTTGATAATGCTCATGCTTATTTGCAGGTACTAAATTCCACGATTTGTGCTTTGATGAACTTGAGTTTCGACTTTTGTCGAAATTTAGGCCCATTAAAGTGCGGTTCGTTACATTTGGTGTCAGAGCACTAGGTTAGTATATCAGAGGGATTATGATAAACTGAGAGAATGTATTCATAATTTTCTATCTAGTAATATTATATTTTTACGTTAGATTCTAAGAGTTCCGACTATAGAAGTAGTTGTAGTTCCACTCCGTAGGAATGGAAAAAGCAACTGTGAGTTGGAAATACCTTAGAGCTAAGATTTTCATGCCAACTTCGAAGTATCCCATGGAGTGCTGGCGATGCGTAAAGTGCTGTTGATGAAGAGCGTGAGTACGACATATGGTTGAATCCTGGAGACTGGTGGTGTTCGACTTGACGATTGAGATTCTAGCTACCTTGTGATTTTGAATTTTGAGTTCCACTCGGAGACACATAACTATTTCAAATGGATGAAAAATTAGATTATGCATGT
The DNA here is from genome assembly GCA_030737815.1 of Allium fistulosum. NCBI lineage: Eukaryota > Viridiplantae > Streptophyta > Magnoliopsida > Asparagales > Amaryllidaceae > Allium > Allium fistulosum. The sequence goes on along the minus strand of CM060908.1, from coordinate 819,909,456 downwards.
CGTAATTGTTTGGAAGCAAGTTTCGCTAGGGTGCATTCATTGATCACCTCTTTGATAGCTAACCAGATTTTTATTTAAATAATTAACGTCAATTCCTTAGTCTAAAACTTGTGAGAGAATTTGTTTTCAAAATGTATATTTTAGAAATGCCTTAGATTTTTGAAAAAAGGGTTTTAAAGGATTTCTTTTTCCAAGGATTTATTTTGGAAATTTTGTTTTGGGAAATTTTTGAAATTTTAATTTTCAAAGAAATGCATATACCACTAGATTGGTCGTGTTAAGAAATTTTTGGTTTATAAAAGATTAATTCTTTAAATCCTTAAATATTTAGATGTATATACCAGTAAAGACTTGATATTGATTTTTGGCAAGAAAATAGTTTTCCAATTTGGGAAATTTGTGTTTTAAAAAGGTTTTTGGAAGCCTGGAAATATTTATATATATATATATATAAGTTTGACTTTTAAGAGAAATTTTGGTATGAAATGGTTTATGTTATTTAGAAATAAGTACAAAGGACCATACACTTAGCTTGGTGATTTTTCGGTTTATAAAATCGAGGGTTTTTATATTTTCTCTCTTTAAGGTACAGATAAAATAGGAGACATTCAATTTTGTTAGGGTATGTAGTTCAAAATATTGTTAAACCCACCAACTATTGGAAGAAATATTTTTGTGCGAAGTAGGTAAGAATAGTAGCTGGAATATTTTGGTTTTTGAAAGTGCTGTTGGTCGCTACAGTTTTGCTAAGGCTATCACAATCTTGCCAAGGAAGGGTCTACATGGTAAGGTAGACAACGTTGTGTGGAAGGAAGAATTTTTCTGGATAAGTTAAGCTGAAGATGGTTTACAAAATGGTCATTAGAATATTAATTAATTTAACCGCCCTATTGGGTCCAGGTTCAGGCTGCACCCGAATATGGGCTAGCGGTCGACCGGTTGACCTAATAGCGGTCGATCACTAGGTGGATTTAGGCCGAACCCAAACCTGGAACGCGACTATAAATCGTGTCCAAACCTTCAGCCGCCGCACCTCCTCACTCTCTTCCCCCTCTTTAATATTTTAGCCAAACCTAATTCCACCTCCCCTTCTTCCACTTAACCAAAGTCTCTCTCCTCCATTCCTCCACCAACCGATGCCAAAATCCTTGCGTGTCGAATCTTTCCCTACCGCAACTCTGAATCTAAACCTTTTTCTCCCTTTTCCAACCGCCTCTCAGCCTATGGCACCATGAAGCACCGACGGCTCTTCCTCTCGTCACCCTGGCCTCACTCCACAAGAAGCCGCTTGGCTTGACCGGAGCGACCGAAAGATCGCCACCTATCTTGGGATGGCGGACTTTGATTTCCTTCACGGGCGGTCAGTGAAGTTTGGAGATTTCGCCGCTCTTGGGCTTGAAGAGCTTTTCATCGTGGCAGGAATTGCACTGATCCTCCGCTTCGAGACTTATGAGCAGGAATATTACCCGTGCTACATCCATCTATTCGATGCACAAATGGCACAAAATTTCGATGATGACAACAACTACATTGATTCTGAGGTGAAGGGAGCTCGGATTGGGATGTCTGATGATGATCTCGTTGGAATTTTGGAGATATCTATAGTAGACGAATGTTTGGACGACATGGAGATGACTGATCCTGAGATTCTACAGCGAATCTTTTCTGGAAATGTCGGTGAATGGAGGAACGACAATTTACGATCAGTGGCCCATCACGTCGTGCACATCATTTAACACAACATCATTCCAAAGACGGGGTTCCTTGGCCAGATCTACACCTCAGTGTGGAAGGCCACCTATGCTATAATTTGCGGCGTAACCTTCATTTGGGCCGTGTCTTAATGCTCCATATGGTCGATCAAGGAGTTGGTACCCCCAAGGACTCACTTTCCATATTTCCACTTGCTCACTCGAGTGTTTAGGCATTACGGGGTAAATTTGAGCGGAGAGCCAGTAGTGAGGAAGGTCCCTCCTGCCATCGACTGGACCACCATTAAGAGCATGAATATTCCTTTGTCACCTACTGCACCACCTGTACCATCACCAGAGCCACAACACCAGCAAAAGGGATAGCGTAGGGCACCGAGGGATACATGAGTCATGAGCTTACTGCTATCCGTCAGGTTTAGGTAGAGCTCCGAGAGATTAAAACGGAGCAGCAGTGCCAAGGGCGTGAGATTGGGTGCATAGCCGCCATGCTATGACCATTCCGCGATCGTGGGAATAGCTCGAGCTCCAACCGCGGAGCAAGACCTTCTCACAGTCCCTAGGCGATGTTTTTTGTATCTTTTTATTTCCAGCATTTGTTCTTTTCTTTTGGATTGTTAGGTTGTAAAACTGGTCACTTATAAAAGGCACGCACGATAATATGAGTTTTTATTCATTTTCTGTGTTATTATTTCTGGATATGCGAACTGCTCATATATATACATAGTAGAGAAACAATATAAATATAGGAATCTCATAAAGACACTTAACTAATGGTAAATACAACGTATGACTAGAAGTTTAGAATACTTGGAAATTTTAGCGAAGGGTATGACAAAGTTATTTTGATATCGCGGGTCATTGCTCATGTTCTTTAAGCAAATTTTTTTGAATAATAGGCGTGTTGACATTTTTAAATAAAATGTCAAATTTTTTGGTAAAAGTTAGTTGTAGAATTTTGAAATTTGGTTTACGTGCTTAACACATAACCGACTTCCAACTACGCTGAAAGTGTAACTTGATTTATCAAAATTTTTGAGAAAGAAAATATTTTGAAAATTTTCCCTTGATTTGAAAAGTTTCCTTAAAAAAAAGTTTTGTGTTTTGGTTATTTTTGACTCTTAAATAATTTTTAGAGTTTTTGTTCAAAATTTTATTCCAAGGAAAATTGTGCATCTAAATATTTTGGGGTTTTATTTCTCAAATTATGTACAAATTTGAAAAGTGAGAAAGATTTTTGTGAAAACTTTGATTTTAAAGGCCACATGTTAGAAATAGGGAAGGTAAATAGAGTTAGAAATTGCGAATTTAGTGGTGCATTAGGGTCGACAGTACGATAAATGCAAGCGATAACAATGGAAAAGATGTTTTAGCCTTGGAATTTCTATTTCCATACCTTATCGACGACAAGCGTAAGTCTATTTTTAGACTTAATTCCGTTTTAGAGCTTGAAATAAGCCTCTTTATGCGTTTTGTGCGTGTAAAATTTGGAGTAAAATCCCGGGCATTAAAGAAATTTCCACTGTACTATGGGAATGGAAAGATTATTGTTTGATAAGAATGTTAAAGTCTCCGTCTAAATTCCTTTTTCTAACGTAGGAGTAAAGTCTAGGAAGCGATTTTTTGATGCGTTAGATTATTGGATGATAGAAAGTGGATGCAAAATAGGTTGCTTCATACTTCTATTTGTAGGAGTATAGGGGTTTTGGTTAAAAAGATTTTTCAAAAACCTGCATACATGTAGAACTAGCAGTATATATGTAGGTTGTTTGCATCATGTTTTCAAAAATGTTTTTCAAAAGAAATGCATTCATCCGATTTAGAATCATTCTGCATATATATTTTCTAAGTGGTGATACAGTAATACACTATGCACTTATGCACGTTTGGTTGTAAAAAATGGTTGTACACTCATTGGTTGGGTAGTTTAGGATAACAGGAGCCAAAACCTTGACTTAATCGTTGGTGAAATTTCAGGGATGAAATTCTTTTTAAGGGGGAAGAATGTAACACCCTGTAATTTGACGTTGGTTATCTAATTAGTTAGTTAATTAATTAGGCTCCGAAAATGGAATTTGTACAAATGATGGAATTTGACCATGAGACTTACACCATTGTGTTCAAGGTGAAATTCTGAGTAACTTTCATATTTGGAGTTTTGCGATACGAGTCCAAATGAAGAAGTTATGGACAAAAAACGAATTCAGAATGAAAATAATTAAGTAAGAAGAAATTAATGTTTTTATATTAATTACCGAGCCCACAGGCCGACCCATCATTGGGGACGATCGCCCCTTAGCAGTCGACCGGTCACCCAAGGGCGGTCGACCTGTCACCCAAGGGCGATCGACCGGTGGCGACCTGGCGCCTTTAATAAACCTAGGTCGCAACGACCTAGATTTAATATATTCCTATCTAACGGTTCTAGCGGATTCTAGCACCTATAAATTTAGGCCTAACCCTCTCTTCTCTTCTTATATTTTTATGGAGGCAGTAGCGAAGCTCTGTCATTTCTTCTTCTCCACTTTCTTTCTAAATTATAAAGATAAGATATTTGTATCCATATTCATACAAATCAGAGAAAAGTAGAAATCTAAGGGCATCTCCAATGGTCAGTTACATCCTGAATTTAGGCAAAAAAAAATCCCAAATCATCAAATTCAGTTTGAATATTAAGGGTAATGTTCAGGATCCAGTTCAGGATCCTGAACTGGGCTTGGGCGCCCATTTTATGGGCGCCCAAGCCCTGGCGCCCATTTTATGGGCGCCAGAGCTCTGGCGCCCATAAAATGGGCGCTAGGGCTTGGGCGCCCATAAAATGAGCACCCAAGCCCAACCCCAAACGCGTGCCCCCCTTCCCTGCCAAAGTCCTCCAACGGCTACAAACAGTCGTATTCTCTGAACTCCAACGGCTATAAACGGTCATATTTTGTCCCCAACGGCTATAAACGGTCATATTTAAAATTACAACGGCTATAAACGGTCATATTTGTGATTTCATTATATATATAGGACTATTTTTCAGATTGTAATACACACATCTCTTCTTCTATTGCAATTATATTCTCAATTCCATAATATTGAAAGTATGTCTCATCCTTTTCAATCATATACCGAAGCGATGAATATGGATAGCTGGGATTTTGATTCTCAACCATTTCAAAATGTTCATCCCCAAACCGCTCCCCCTCTATCCTTCCATTCTTCTGCTACATGGTCCGGCGATGAAGATAAGGATTTGTGTTATATTTACTGTCATTTTTCTAACGACTCGGTAAAGGGGAATACCAAAGTGGAGAGGCGTTTTGGGCAAAAGTCATGACTACGTACAATAAAAAGCATGTCGAAAAGACGAGGTCAATGTCTGCAATCACTGGTCGTTTCAGGAAGATTAATCGACAAACACAATTCTACGAGTCACAGATTCACAAAATAAGAACAGCAAATCCAAGTGGAATGGGTGGCGAAGCTGAATTGGTAGCGTTTTGAAAAATATCATTTTTAATTTATATTCATTCTGATCACTTTGTTAATATATCATTTTGTGTTTCTGCTTTTTTAGAAGAGAATGGCGAACGATCAATTCTTGAAATTATTTCCAAGAGAAAATGGTACAAAGAAACCCCACTACTATCAGTTTGCAAACTGCTACGACTTGCTTATTAGTCAACAAAAATGGAGCTCAAACACTGCAAAAAGCTTAAGAGATGTTCAGACAAACTCGAAGGGCAAGAAAAAAAAAAGACGAACTAATTATAATTCTAGCCCAAGCAATTCTTCTCAGATGGACTCTAATGTATGCCCAGATAACGAAGACGAAGAAGCAGAACCCGCATTTGATGAAGATGCTAGACCGATGGGGCAACGAGCAGCTAAGAAGAAAATTGCTGTTCAATCTCAAATCGATTCTCGTTTAGCCCTAATGCATGAAAAACATGCGAGAGAAAATGCAGAACGTCAAAGGGGGAGTGCAGAAAAGCTTGCCGTGTTAAAAGAACTGACCGAGATTGAGAAGGGCCGGTTTGAGCTAGAACGACAACGCCAAGAGACCTTAGTAATGGAAAAGGATGTCACCGGAATGGACCCAATTACAATGCAATATTGGATGGAGTACAAACAACGCATTGTTGAGAGTAGATCGGGAACAAAACATATGTAGTTGAAATATTCATGTGATATTTTAAGTTATTGCGGTTAAATATCCATGTACCTTCAGTTTATATTTTCAATCATGTGTAATTTTTAGTTTTAAAATATTCAATGGGATGTCATTTATTTTGATGCATTCTGTAGACATCAATAAAGATTTACTTCACCAAACATAAATGATATTACAAAGATAAAAATTATTGCATTCTACACTTCGTTACAGAAATAAAAAGGCAAACAGATGTAATTAAACAAAGATCCACTATCCCGAACTATTGATTTCCATGAGAATTCCAAATATGCTCAATTAAATCCCTTTGCAGTCTATTATGAATAGCAGCATTACGATATACTTCATGATTATCGACATGAATTGCGTACTGTCCTTTATTTCATAACGTGACTGTGCGAAACAATTCGGGTGATTGTCTTGCCCCATCATACTCGAAATCGGGATAGTCCATAGCGCGTTCATCTTCAATGATCATGTTATGCAAAATTATACAGCAGAACATAATTGCAGCCATTTTTGATCTCTTCCATAATCTACATGGATTGCTGACCATTGCAAACCTTGCTTGAAGGACCCCAAACGCCCTTTCTACGTCCTTCCTTTGTCCTTCCTGCATTGCAGCAAATTGTTTCTGTTTTGCCGTCATTGGGTTTGCAAATGTCTTTACAATCGTACTCCATTTGGGATAAATTCCATCTCCAAGATAATATCCATGCTTATATGTATTATGACCAAGAGTAAATGATAAGGGAGTTGACTTACCTTGCGCCAAATCATTAAACAAATGAGATCGTTCGACAACGTTTATGTCGTTAAGAGAACCTGGCATTCCAAAGAAAGCATGCCAAATCCACAAATCATTAGAGGCAACCGCTTCTAAGATGATAGTAGGTTTTTTTTCTTTGCCGTTATATGCTCCATGAAAAGCTTTTGGACAGTTCTTCCACTCCTAATGCATACAATCTAGACTTCCAAGCATTCCAGGCTAGCCTTTGCTTTCATGCATTTCACGCAAGCGCTTTACATCTGCCTCGTTTGGAGAACGAAGATATTCAGTCCCATAAATGTCCACAACTGACTAACAGAAGTGATCTAGGTTTTCCAATGCCGTACTCTCTGCAATACGATATGCGTCGTCAAGGGCATCGGCGGGTGTACCGTACGCTAACATCCTCAACGCTGCGGTCATCTTTTGATGCCCACTTAAACCTTGTTTTTTTGCGGCGTCTTGCTTGTAAACAAAATAATTATTATTCTGCTGAATACTTTCAAGAATTCTTAAAAATAATGGACGACTCATTCTGAATCGTCGTCTAAACATCTCTGGACTGTAAGTTGGATCACGGGCAAAGTAATCTTGCATAAGTGTTTTATGAAATGCTTGCTGGTTACGGTTGATATATTTCCGACCCACAACTGAACTGCCTTGTTTTCCAGAAGTTGAACCGTATGCTTCATGGTATATCTCCATCAGTTCCTCCTCCTCTTGTTGATGCGCGAACGCATACGCTTCTTCTTCAGAGTCACTGTCGCATAGCAATACAGCTTTTAGTAAATTTCCAGACATTGTTTGATATTTGAGGATGGTTGTTTGATATGTGAATGTTTTGTTAGACTTAATTGAGGTGAACAAGTATGAGATCCAAATGGTTATATGTATAGACAAATTCTTGAGTGGAGAGAAGGTGGCTCAGTGCGCAATCAAATCAAATACTATAGCCACGTTTATTTGCCGGTCAAGATTCTCTGCTTTCTTGAGTGGTGAGAAGGTGGCTCAGTGTGCAGTCAAATCAAATACTGTAGCCACGTTCATCTGTCGGTCAAGATTCTCTAATTTCTTGAGTGGAGAGAAGGTGACTCAGTGTGCAGTCAAATCAAATACTGTAGCCACGTTTATTTATCGGTCAAGATTCTCTGCTTTCTTGAATGGAGATAAGGTGGCTCAGTGTGCAGTCAAATCAAATACTGTAGCCACGTTCATCTGCCGGTCAAGATTCTCTGCTTTCTTGAGTGGAGAGAAGGTGACTCAGTGTGCAGTCAAATCAAATACTGTAGCCACGTTCATCTGCCAGTCAAGATTCTCTGCTTTCTTGAGTGGAGAGAATCAACATCCATTCTATACATTCACAAATCGTTATCTGTTGAAATCATTTAAAAACTTAACATTATTCAAACTACATTGTCCAACATGGCATTTAAGTCTCATGAATTGAAGTTACTTATGCAGTACTACATACAAACCGATGAGATGTGCGACAATCAGGAGTTAATGGTAATTCATTTTTGGGAGACTCTGGCTGAACTATACAACAACGACGTGGGTTGTCAAGTTAGACGTACGGCTCAAGAGGTCAGGACAGCATACAGAAACTTTACTAGGGCATGCACGCGTTACACAAAGATTATTAATGAGGTAATATCAGAAAATGTGTTTGAGAATACACGTTCGACATATGACGGTTGATACAATTTAAAATACCGCACTCCGTTCATTGGCCATGATGCGTACTTCATATGCCAAAATTGGCTAGAAAGATTTGGATGGCCTTAAGATAACAATATTGGTAGTTGGTTATGTAACGGTCGTTAATTTGTGGAGAGCTTTCTGACTTGTCTTTTCAAATAATGTCTGTTGTTTTTATCATTCCCCTGCTACCTGTTTGTTTATATATACGCTTTCTTATTTACTTATTCATCATTCATAATCATCTTCTTCCTCAATCACAACAATAAATTCTTCATCCAATGCCTTCTTGGCCTTCTTCTATCGATTCAGATGCAGGTTACGTGCGTACGGAAAGCCCACATACTGATGAGGATTGGCTTATCAATTATCAAGAACAACACTATGAAGATGTCCGCGGTCAATTTCCAGATCTTGAGCAGCTGAGACTTCAGGAAGTGGTTGAACCACCATACGAACAACATGTTGTTCGTCATGCATATGAACAACCTGAGAACCAGGTTCAAGTAGTTCAACCTCCCACTGAGCAAGAAGTTGAATCGTACCCAGTTTGTTGTCAGTGTGGGTATGGAGTTGAAGTTGTAGTATGTGCGGATGGAGAAAATATTGGTCGTCGAATCCAAATATGTCAATTCTGGCCGAATGGTTGCAATTACGCGGAATGGTTGGATGATCCTTTATGTCCAAGGGGAATAACCTATGCAAACGAACTAGAACAGGAGATAAGACGTCTTCGAATTTCTTTACAGGAGTTGCAATTTAATCGTCACGTCTAGTATATTCATATTTATGTTCTATTATTACTGAGTCGTTTTTTATCAATGTTCGTATATCTTCAATTCTAATGTCACTAGTATACACAAACATATATAATTCACAGTATACACAAACATATATAATTCACAGTATACACAAACATATATAATTCACAGTATACACAAACATATATAATTCACAGCATACTCGAACATTATCAGCCAAAATCCAAGAAAGTGAAATTATATAAACATACACTCAGACAATGACATAAGTACATAAGATATATGAACTGCAACATATAATAAAACGTTCACTATGCATATACTAAAAGGTATACAACTAAGGGGATGCAACGTCGTCGTCATCGTCATCATCACCATCATCCCCATCACCATCATCATCATCTCCGTCATCGTCATCGTCATCCCCATCTCCGTCATCATCATCTCCGTCATCATCATCGTCATCCCCATCACCATCCTCCCCCTCATCCTCATCATCTTCCTCACCCCCATCATCCTCATCTAAACCACCAGCATCATACCCACTGGGACAAGCTTCACCTCCGCCTTGTGATCTGAAAGGCTCATATATAGCAAGTCTAGCTGACAGCTGATCAATCTGCGCCTCTAGCATATGTGTATGCTGCATGTACATATCATGCATGGTGTGTGTATGTGCAAGAGTCATATCGCGAAACACACCAAGTGAAACTCTGGCCTGGTCCAATCTAGCAGCATACTACATAAAGATGATATTTGACATAGTAAGAAACTAAGCATAAAATAAAGGAAAAAGGGCAATAAACAACAAACGTACCTCATACGGAGGATATAACCCGACTGAAGGCACACCGGGAAACTCAGGGTGGCCTGGAAAGACTAAAGGCTGCTCAATCACAGTACATGTCACGTCATATGCTCTAAAAGTAGTATCAGGCTCCAACTGCATGGGAGTCTGCGAGAACTGTGACAGAATCGGGTCAAATGAAACCTACGGTACCTAAACTCTACCGGCTGCCATGTGAGGTCCTATATGATCAGAGTTGACCCCATGAACATAATCTGGTACGATGAATCTACGGGGTGCTACTCTGGCCCAATAAGAATCGTAGTCTCCATCGATGAAGAAAGTACTGCTATCCACCCACCCAGCCTGTCGTAGAGCATCTAAGTAATGATCGCCAATCACCCTATGTCTACCAAACATGTCCTCACAAGATAAAGGATCATATGGTATACGACGATCACCGGTAATCTGATAAGCACACCTCTCTCCCAAATACCACATAGGCATAAATGCAGGTGTATGCAAAGCAACCCTACGTCTAGATAGAGAATACGCAACCATCATGGGATGGTCGTCCACCATATGACCTGCATCTGCTAGATGAGTCCAATGTGAGGCCCAAGGAGTACGAATGATGTTACCTCGACTACGCATATCAAGCTGTGACCTAGCCTCCATCAAGTCATGCCGTACACCTAAGGGAACATGATGTACGTACTGCATAGTCTCCCACCTTCTCATCCTAGGGAAGTACTGCTCAGGAGCCTGACTAGCCATGTCCTGGATGCGGGGATGCATGTTTGCCGTGTACTCGTAGTACCATAACGGCAAAATATACCAAAAAGCGTACATCTGCTTGACATCGCCAAGCGCAAATGAATCTAGAGCGGTATAAAGGGTGCCTAATATCGCTGTGCCCCAATCAATAGTATGTAGCTGGTCTAATCTAGCAAGAGATGCTAAATAACCTAGTCGAACCGTACCTTTTTGGTTCGAAAAAAAGGTCGAACCAAACAAGTACAACAGAAATGCTCTAGTGACTGCATCCATCATATCGGCTCTAGCTATATAAGTGGTGATGTACTACTGCAGGTAAGTCAACTTAACAGAACCACTACTGACGCAGGTAACATCTATCAATGGTAGAAAAACAGTAAACAGATTGGAGGACTCGTACAAATCAACAAATGGAAAAGGTCGAAGACCATGTCGTCCAATCTCAATGCCAGTGAACACGTAGAAATCAACTGGGGTGATACCAAGCTCAAAATCTAAAAAATGAAACGTATGCGTGGTGGGCCACCACCTCTCAGCTAATGCCTGAATGAGAGGTCGATCAAAGGACTGAACAGGCCTAATCGACAAAAAAAGACCAAAAGGGCTAGCGTGTAGCCTCTCAGCAATAGGACCGGGAAGAGAATCATAAAACTGGGTAATACACTTAGCCCAACTACCCTGACAATGAATGTAACGGTCCTAAAGATAATTTATGAATTAATAATTTTTGATAGAATAACAGTTATTTAATATGATTATGTGATGTACATATAAAAATAATCAAATATACTAATGTGCAATTTATACCTGTACGGTCGTCAAAGCGGATTCGGCTCTATGCCGATAACCATCTGGAAGCTCGTGTAGTACACGTAGATCGTCTGATGAAACTCCAGATGGCGGCGGAACATGTAACGGTCCAGCTTGCTCCGCTGGATGTCTGTGAACCGTTCTTCGGGCGATTTTGGTTGGACGCGGCGGCATTTCGTTTAGATTTGCTAATTTTAAAAAAAATTAAAATGAAAGGTAGAGAAAAAATGGAGAGGAAAGGGAGGGGATGGGTATTAGTAGGGGGGAGGGGGCAGGCGCTCATTTTATGAGCGCCTGCATTTCAGGCGCCCATAAAATGGGCGCCTGATGCCAGGCGCCCATTTAATGGGCGCCTGAGCTCAAGCGCCCATTTTATGGGCGCCTATGGTCTGGCGCCCATAAAATGGGCGCCTGACCAGTGCGTTCTCTGTGCGATTACGCACGTAATATTCAGGGTCCTGAATATTACATGCGTAATCCACTGGAGATGCCCTAATAAAAAGGAGAAGAGAAGAAAATCAACTATATGCGTATTTGAGGTAATTTATATATTTATTATATTTGTATCTACTTTCTCTCCCTATCTTAAATCTCTTCTCAGATCTGTAATTTTAATGTATGTATATACCCTTTTATATATTTCTCTTGGATTTAAAAAGGATTTGGAAATGAATCAAACGTTTTACTTCAGATTTGGAGATTTGGATCGCTTTTAAAAGGTGAGTGGGAGTTTTTATAGATTGTTATAATATAAAAATTATCTCGTTGGTGTTTATTTGATTTTTATGCCTAATTGGATAATTGTTTTTGAGTTGTAGGCAACAAATTGAATATGATCTGAATATAATAAATATCGCCTACATATTCTGGTTTATGTATTGATTTAGCATTATATAACTCAGCCAGTTATGTGAACTTGTTAATATACTCCTTTACTATAGATTGCACTTGTTTTAGATTAAAGAATTTTTCCAATTGTAGATTCACTTCTACATTGGACATGAATTGTGACTCGAAGTGAGTCTTAAATTCAGCATAAGTTATGCCTACCTCGGCATTCTCTACGATCACTATGGTCCACCAGTTCAACGCCACCCCTTTCAAGTGCCACATAGCTAGCTTTGTTACACTCCACCTCTATACCTATACTACCAAAGAGTATTATAAAATAATATTGTCTGATAATATGGATAATGAGGCTTGTTAGGAGTGACCATATGTCAATGTTCCCTTAGGCCAACGTTGGTATATATTTTTGCCTCAAAATATATCAACAATATAGGTATCCTATATCGGCACAAAGTAATAAACGCATGGGTTTACTAGGACATAACGATATACAACATACATAAATGAACACAGAGTCAAAGATTGCAGTAAAGAAATTAATACATTAAATATATATATACATACACAAGAAGGTGAGTATATAAAAATGGAGTTTCTGACTCACATTGACAATATACATCAAGTCATAAACAAAATGTACAACTTATAGCCATATCATCAAAACAAACACAAGGAGACATCCAAAGAAAAATATAATAGTCATCTACTCATAACAGATTCAAAAAAAAAAATTCTGTCTCCTCTAAAGCCCAATATCCAAAGTGGTTAATGTCCTTATATCTGAAAAGTTTCGGACTAACCCAAGTATTATATGAATAATAAACATTAGCCACTTTGGATGTTATATAATACTCGGGTTAGTCCGAGACATTTCAGATATAAGGACATTAGCCACTTTGGATATTGAGCTTTAGAGAAGACAGTAAATATATTTTTTATCTGTTTTAAGTAGATGACTACTATATTTTTCTTTGGATGTCTCCTTGTGTTTGTTTTGATGATATGGCTATAAGTTGTATGTTTTGTTTATGACTTGATGCATATTGTCGATGTGAGTCTGAAACTCCATTTTTATAGACTCGCCTTGTTGTGTATGTATATATATTTAATGTACTAATTTCTATACTACGATTTTTGACTCTGTGTTCATTTATGTATGTTGTATATTGTTCTGTCATAGTAAACCCATGTGTTTATTACTTTATGCTAATACAGGATACCTATATTGTTGATATATTTTGAGGCAAAAATACATACCGACGTTGGCTTAAGGGAAGATTGACGTATGGTCACTCCTAACAAGCCTCATTATCCATATTATCAAACAATATTATCTTATAATACTCTTTGGTAGTATAAGTATAGAGGTGGGGCGTTACAAAGCTAGCTACATGGCACTTGAAAGGGGTGGCGTTGAACTGGTGGACCATAGTGATCGTAGGGAATGCCGAGGTAGGCATAACTTATGCTGAATTTAAGACTCGCTTCGAGTCACAATTCATGTCCAATGTAGAAGTGAATCTACAATTGGCAAAGTTCTTCAATCTAAAACAAGAGCAATCTACAATAAAGGAGTATATTAACAAGTTCATATTTTGTACTCCATTTGATTCCTTCTCTCAAATTTTGATTGTAACAGCAAAGAATCCAAAATACGAAAAATAGAAATGAGTGTGTAAATTAAGGGAAAAATGGATATTTCCTCTTATCCTTAGTTTGCACAGCCTATTTTAACAATTAAAATAAATATGATTTCTTTTTCATTTCAACTATACACACTTAAAAAGTTGAATGGAATATAAAAGATTGGAATTGTAAATTTGCTTCTTTGGAAAAAAGGTCGTATTTCTACTATATTCGTAAAATGAATTGCATTTTTAGACTCTAATTTGAATATGCACAAGTCTATTTAGTGTAGCTAATTTATTGATGATGTTAGATATTATGTAGTTTACCGTATTGGATTGGGACTTGTATATAAATTGCAGTTATTGACACATTAAAATAATAATTCATTCAGAATAAGAAATAGAAAAATTATTTAAATACATTGAGAAACAACTTAAGCATAATTTAAAGTTAGACATAAATGTAATAATAAAGTATTCTTTTAAATTTTGAAATTGACCAACCAAAATTACAAACTTGTAACATATATATGCATTTAATACATAAACCAACAAATAAATGACAACTAACAATCAACAATAAATCTAATAAAACGAGTTAATGAAAAATATGGAATTTAATACATATACAAAGGCAAAATAAAGAGTTTTCCTTATAAGGACTTTAAATGCGTAAATCCTGGTAAGGTGTATATTTCATATGTGTGTGTGTGTTGGCATAGTTCAACATTTAATTTTGAAAAGTAGGAATATGGCTAAGTTATAGAGATGCGAGGTCAGATAGAAGAATACAGAAGTCTGTCCCGTTAATATGGTTGCTAGTAGTGTAACTTTTGTAACTGATGTTGGACATCATGTATAATAAGTGCCCATGGTAGACATAAGGTTAGTTTCAATTTTGTAGGATAAGTCTGCCCAACTAATCTGGCTACCAGCAGCTATTGATGGTTGGACTAGTGCGAGACGTCGTGGTCGGGTTACGAGCCATAAGGATGGGAAAATTCCAGAAGGAGATACTTCGGGGTTGAGGTATTAAATGGCTATTGGGGTCTACCTTTTCCATACTTAAGAAGTATTAAATGGTCAGGATTTCCTTTAGAGCTAGAGTTATCCGGTCTATCTGAGCACGATCATTGGTCTCAGGCTTTGACCTCTCATAGCCTTTACTGAACCCTATAGACTCTGTCATGACTACCTTGACTTCTAAGCCCTTAGGCACCATTGCTTCTTCCCATGGCCCACATAGGGAGCACATGCTCTTAACAATTCAAGAGCAGCGAGCTCATGCTCCCTCGAAGTGGTATATAGCCTACCGCCGATATCATTATTTGGCAGGGGCTCCACTATTTCTTCATCCCTGGATAGTTGGAGTTTTGGTATATTTAAAGATTGCCCCATTTTAGATCCATCATAATGGTCATGCCATTATGTCCAATCTCTATATTATGCTCATGAGGGAGTTTGAACACCCTCAACCCATCGACAACTCAGGTTTCTCTACACTATTAAGAGCAAGACGGAGAACTCTTCCTTCTTCAACCTTGAATCATGCAACAAATTTAAGGTAGTGGAGGACTTGTACTCGAAATACAACATGTTCAATCGTGAATACTCCTTCATTAGAGATGAGCCTCCATGCTTCCATCAATGACACTCTTAATGTAAGTGAGATCCGACATTATAACCAGATTCCTTTTACTTTAGGGTTCTAGTGCTAAATGTGCACCATATCAATTTTCAGGTGTTGTGAAGGCTACCTCAGGAGCAGACCTCGAAGAGATGTTAGGGAACAAGAAGAATAAGAGGGACCCCACCTAAGGCTAGGGAGGCCCCATATCTGCTGACTGATGAAGTTCTTACCCAAAATAGATTGTTTGCTAAGGGCCATTCAATTTGGAGGGCTAGAATGCCCTTAACCTAGGGGCCTGCACAGAAGGGGAAGGCTAAGGCTTCAGAAGCCATAGAGTCCAGTAGTGAACAACTAGCTGAAGCCCCTATGGCTAGTGCTAACATGGATGCACCCCATCCCAACATGGACATAAAAGCAGACACAATGGTAGACACATAGGTTGATACCGAGACAGACAGGGAAATGGACACATAAGCTCCTCTATCATAGGCTGATCAAATGAAGTCTATCGGGGAATTGAAAGACGATGTCCTAGGAGGCTCAATAGCCAGAGATGAATCGCATCTTCGGGTTAGCGAAGCAACAGTCTCGATAGTGATGAGTCATTTTCCAAATCATTTGTTTCTATAAATTCATTTGTGAAAATGGATTGTATTGCAGGTAGAACTATATTTTCACATTTTCTAGATCATTTGTATAGCATTCTACATATTAATAAGTATTAGAATATTTTGTATTATTATTTAACATTAATAATCAAAAGCTTAGAGTTACCATCATAATTGTGTTGAATGTGTAGTTATGCTCATATAGCTCTTGACTTTCAACAAACCAATCAATAATATGAATAAACAAAGATTAATCGTAAGTTTCATGCAACAATAAATAATCTATATAATCCTACATTAGTAATACATGGTAGTGGACACCCATTTGTACATCACTCACAACATAGACAAAGTCTTTGCAAGAAACGCATGTTGTCCTGATATCATCATCAAGCAAAGAAACACATACCACCTCTTCTTCTTTACCTCATAATATTGAGTTGAATTATAACACTAATAATGATAATTCTATTGGCTTGCAGACACCGAAGGATGTTTATACTGAAGTTGCAGACATTCCAATGAAGGAGAGAGACAATTCAAGTTCGGAGACATTAACTCGCGTTACCTCCTTCCACATGCCAGAAGTTCCACATGCAAACTTGTTAGTTAGCAAAACTGAATTGTGGAAAGCACTAAATGATGCCAAGAGATGAAAAATTAAAAAGGCATTGATTCTTTAGATCTCTCTTCTCCTCATAATAAGAGAAGTGATCGACGTGCTAAAAATTAATGACTATCCTGACGTGGAATGTAAGAAGGGCCAAAGGCCCTGATAGATGGTTGGACATATAAAAAGTAGCTAGAGATAATAAGTGTCACTATTGTTGCCTTATAGAGACCAAGATCGATAAAGAAAATCTATCTCACTATGAGAAATACTAGGATAATAATTGGTGTGTTCTTGACAGCATAAAATTTTGTCACAAATGCAGAATTATGGCATATATCAACAAGCAAAATTGGAAGAGTGTCCTTTGGTCCTCAAGTAAGCAGCATATCACAGTTTTATTACATAACAAAGGTGGTGCAAAATTAGTTATCTCATTTATTAATGTTGAAAATCACAAAAATCTTAGAAAGAGTCTATGGGATAAACTTGAATTACACAATGCACTATTTAAGTATGTCTAGCTGCTTTTAGGAGATTTCAATTGCATGAGATTATCTAAAGAAAAAACAGGAGGTAGGGTGTTGCAAACTAGTAAAACTGATGAACTTAATAACTGCTTATTTAAATGTGGACTTATGGAGCATGAAGTTAGTGGTGTTAAATTTACATGGAGATTTGGGCCACAAAAAAGATATTGATGTCGACTAGATATAATTTTAGTTAATTATGATTGATTCTCAAAATTCCCTAATTCAAAAGCTCCTGCTTTAACCACTATGTCTAATGACCACACACCTTTAATAGTTTACATAGATCATAACATTAATATTGGAGGTGTCAGATCATTTAAATACTGCAATTATTGGTGTTAGTATGAAGATTACATTTCTACAGTGGAAGAATACTTGTATGTGCCTCAAGTAGGAAATCCCTTATTCAACTTACTACAAGTTCAGAATCATGTAAAACTCATCTTAAAAGGGTAGAGTCATAAAAAAAAAATTGCATAAAGAAGTAGATAAATGAAGAGAAAAATGCAATGCATTACAATTTATGCTAAATGTAGATCACAATGAAGACAACTCAAGGAATTATTATGCAGCTAAAATAGAATATCAAATAAAGCTTCATGTGTTAGTTATTTCACTTGAACAAAAATCCAAATATGACTGGTTAACACAAGCAGATGATGCTACAAAGTTTTTCAATGCTAAAATGGAAAAGAAGGCTCACATCAATTCATTTACCAATTTGATAAACTCAGATAATGTTAACACAGTAAGTGAAAATAAGCTAGTAAATGATGCAGTCTGTTTCTTCCAAAATATGTATAACTAAGGTAGCTATTCTAATGAGTTTACAGTTATAACTTGTAAAGCAAAGGTTTCAGAATATGGAAAAAAACTATTTGAATTCTTCTTTCTCTTTAGAAGAATTGAAGCATACAGTGTTCAGTACTCACAAAGAGAAAGCTTTTGGTTCTGATGGATTCTCCTTTAAGTTTCATCAACTGCATTGGAATAAGCTTAAGAGCTACTTCTAGAAGCCGTGCAAAGCTGTTATGATGAAGGTAAGTCATACATATTTAGTACCGATCCCCAAAACCACCCCCCCCCCCCCTCCCCGGAATCCATGAATGATTACAGACCCATAAACTATTGTAATTTTGTATACAAAGTAATTTCGAAATTATTTTGTTACGGAATTGAACC
Organism: Allium fistulosum; assembly: GCA_030737815.1. NCBI lineage: Eukaryota > Viridiplantae > Streptophyta > Magnoliopsida > Asparagales > Amaryllidaceae > Allium > Allium fistulosum. The sequence continues at coordinate 819,890,946 of CM060908.1, read as the reverse complement.
CACCCTTCATTTACTCATTTCAGATAATCAACATGCTTATTTACTAGGCAAAAACATTACAGAAGGTATAATGTTAGCTCATGAACAAGTCAGAGGATTCAATTCAACGGGCGTTGGAAAAATGTGCAATTAAGTGGATATCAAAAAAGATTATGATTCAGTGAACAAAGACTTCATAATTCACATGATGCATCAAATGGAGTTCCCTGATAAGACCATTAGAATGATCAAGGAAATGATTAACACCGCCTCCTTTTCCATCTTATATTCCATCTTATATAAAAGCAGTTCCAAAGGCTACTTTAACAGCAATAATGGTATTAGACAAAGAGAACCACTGTCCCCTTATCTATTTACTATTATAATGGAGTATTTCAGTGTTTGCGCCAAAATTGATCACAAACCCCAAATGTTGCGAAAGCACCAGTGTATGAATATAAATCAATAATATTCACATACAAATCTCAAATATAAGCAAATAGAGTATCACAATTCAGAAATAATGAACAGAAACACGAGATTTATAGTGGTTCGGCGATCTTGCCTACGTCCACTCTGAAGTTGATGATTTTATTGATATTCGCTTGATGATTACAATTTCTTCTGATGTAATACAACTGATTTTAAGATTAGAATCTGAATCTAGGGAAGCAGTGGTGATTCTGAGTAAATCTGGCAAAGTCTGGGCGCTCTTTAGCTTTTAGAATTGTCCGACCCCTTTTCTGAATGACCAGGGGCTCTATTTATAGGTGTAGGAGGCTGATATTTCGCCTAAAATCCGGGGAGACCACTTCTGGCACGTGAAGGGGCCCACATATCCGCTTTTAAGAAATCCGGACCCACTTTGGGATCGATTCGACCCTTGCTTCGAATCGATCAAGATTTGCTCCGATTGAGATGAAACTTGGTGTGAACATTCTTCATCATGCGCTTAAGCTTCTGTGAAAATTTCATGGCATTTGGACTTGTAGATCTCAAGTTATGATCGATTCAAGTGATGATCTTCGTCATATGGATTCGAACTAAGGCTCGGCCTATGTATTCGAACTAAGGCTCATTCTATGGATTCGAACTAAGGCTCGGCCTATGGATTCGAACTAAGGCTCGTTCTATGGATTCGAACTAAGGCTCGGCCTATGGATTCGAACTAAGGCTCGTTCTATGGATTCAAACTAAGGCTCGGCCTATGGATTCGAAGCAAGGTCATAGGATGGATTCGAAGTAAGGTCATAGGATGGATTCATAGGATGGATTCGAAGTAAGGTCATAGGATGGATTCGAAGCAAGGTCATAGGATGGATTCGAAGTAAGGTCATAGGATGGATTTGAAGCAAGGTCATAGGATGGATTCGGAGTAAGGTCATAGGATGGATTCATAGGATGGATTCGAAGTAAGGTCATTTTCTCTATCTTGAATTGATCATAGCTTGAGCATACGAACTCAGATTGGCTTGAAACTTGAACCGCTGGTTTCTACGGATTTGCTTATCATGTCTTGTCAATTGTGGCTCAATCCGGACTTGGGCAAAATTCATCGATATTCATGGCGAATCAGTGTATAACGATCTTTTACGACGAACTGTCTTTAGTTTTCCAGTCAACTTTTTGGTGTCACGGCCTTGCCAAAAGGCGGGATAACATTCAGTATTCTCATGGACCTGAAAGTAAGCAGTGGTAAGATCAAACTAATTCACATAGTTGAGCATGTCCTTACCCACCTCATATATGTAGATGATCTTCTCATCTTTTGCAATGCAAACCGTCAAGCTGTAGACTCAACTAGAAAGATATTTGATAAAATGCATAAGTTTGTAGGGCTACAGATTAATGTTTCAAAGACAAAAATTATTCTCAATAAAGGGTGTACTCAAAAAGAAGAGATATGTGATATTTTATGCCTGTAAGAAGGTGGTTGCCAGTAAAATACTTATGACTTCCATTATATGTTCAATATCTCAAAGTAGATACTTGCAACAATTTATTAGATAAAATAAGAACCAAAATTGTAAGTTGGAAATGTGAGGCTCCGTTTGTTTAAAGTGCTGAATTCTGAATTCTGATTGCTGAACTCTGAAAGCTGATCGCTGAATGTTGAATTCTGAATAACCATTTCTTGTTTGTTTTCATTCAGCATTCAGAACAAAAAAATAACATTCATCATTCAGAACAAAAAATAAACACTAAAAATGTTCTGATTTATTTTGTCTGAATAGATAGATTTATTCAGAACATTGATAAAAAAACAAACAACATAGAAGTTTTGATTTTTAAGTCAGAACTTAGATTCAGAGCCTATTATAAAAAACAAACGCAGCCTAAATGTTTAAGCATTATAGGTAGAATATAACTTATTCAATCTACCGTTCAACCTATTGTCATGTTTTGATGTCAAAGTTTTAAAATCCCCTCAAATGTGCTAAACAAAGTAATCAAATTATGTTCTAATTTTATATGGAAACGAAAATTTAGTAAAATTTCTTTGGATATCATGTATGAAAGAAAATATGAAGGTGGAATGGGTCTATATAACTTTCAAGAAATCAATAAAGCATATGGCCTAAAAATGGATTGGAATGTTCTAAATAAAGGCACTCTTTGGTCCAACTGGATTAGAGATAAATATCTACAACAAAATTCCTTCTAGGACTATTCTATCAATGCTTCACATTTTGGAAATTAGAAAAGAATGGTGGGTGCAAAACAAATAACACTAAATGGTATAGAGAGAAGAATAGTGGATGGTTATTCTACTAACCTATGGTTTGACCCATGGCTCAATGGGTCCAAACTTCTAAATAGGTTAGGGTACAAATCATTGGAGTTATTGGAAGGTAGTGATCTTAAAGTTAGCAACATATTAAGCATCAAACAAGGGCAACCAAGTATCTTATTTCAACAAATTCTCTTACTGATTAAATACAATAAAGCAAAATCTATTAAGGCAATAATGATCGTTGGTGTTGGTTAAATGAGGCCAAAGGATGTTTACTTTTAAATCTGCAATTAACCTCATCAAACCACACTATAACACTATCATTTGGAATAATTTTATTTCGGATAAGATTCATGACCGTAAAATAAAAATATGTTTATTCAAGGCAATCACTGACAGACTCTCCACCAAATAGAAACTTATTCAAAAACATGTTGCATTTGAAAATGAAAAGCACGTGCTTTGTAATTAAGATATAGAAGATATTGATAGAGTTAGGGGTATGCCCTAGGGGCAATTATGTAATTTGTTACATATATCTAACTCGTTAATCAACCTTGTTCGAAATGAAAGGTATTTTCTTCATATTATATACTTGGTATAATGTGATTATATTAATTAATTAACTTAATTAAAAGTATATTTAATAGAAAAATCCATAAATGGTATATTTTGTGACAGTAGGTACAAAGTGTTGTAACCGTGAGTAATTTATCACAACGAAACAAATATACCATTTTAAATGTTCCTAGTCAAGATGCATGGAGACTGGACATCGATGTACCCGTTGAGACTGGAGTACGTAACGCTCTCCAAATGTTGGGCAGTGTATTACTCATGACTGCTGTGGGTACCTGTGGTTTACTTAACTATAAGTTATTGGATAACTATGGAACGACTCACTCGATTGTTTTCTGTTGGTTAATGTTACTAAGGCCAAACAGAAAATATCGATGTGATTGATTTACGCAGTTCTCTCGACTTGAGAATACTGTGGATTTTCAATATGAAAGCTCCGTTTTGATTATAGCCAAATCATGGGATGACATCCATCGAGTGACTATAGTTGGGTCGAGTGGAAGTATTGGAAGTAAAACACTATTCAAGAGAGGATTCGTCTCCTCAGTTATATGCGGTTAGTATCACAGTCAACTCAAGTCAACTCAAAGTCAAAGTCTCTGGCCAGAGCATTTCGGTTAATAATAATTGTTATTATTGAACCAAGAACTTTGTATTTGGACTATAAAGTTGAATGTGGATGAGGTTGGAATTTTGACCATTACCAAATTCTGTAGGTCCATAGTGATATAGTAAGAGAATTGGTGTAAAAAATGTCACAACCGGGTAACGCTTATTAAACTAAAATTAGATTTTACCAAAAATGAGTAAGCGATAAATTTGGCCATAATGTCACACCACCTACTAAGTGACGTGTGAACGTTAACATTAGAATAGTTCGATGTTAATCGCTGACCAAATTTACACCCAAGAGTTACACAGCCAAAATGATGAATTCCCTTAAGATCGAACGATTTAATTAGTTTATAATTGTTATAAATTAATTAAATTAATTAATATTTATGAAATATTAAATATAACATTTGAATATGATTTGAGAAATAAATATGTTATATATATTTATAACGGTTATAAATATATCGATCGATATACAATATCGACAAGCGATTAAATTAGATTTAATTGCATAGTATTTTGGCTTGGGCTTAGATGGGTTTAAGGCCCATCATTAGGGCTGCAAAATTTCGATTTTGGAAAGTTCTAGGGGTGGCTAAAACATAGGGAATTGGCTTGGAGATAATGGGTTGAGATCAAGTGAGAATGGGTAAAAAGGTTTTTCTCGTTTCTCTCTAATACAACCCTATATATACGTATGTATCTCAAAAATAACGACTAAAATTTTTTGGCCGCCATTACCTTCTACATTGTTGGTTAAAACATAGCTCTCAATCCACTCCAAAATTCTCAAATATATTTCAAATTAAAATAATAATATTCGATAGTTAGAGGTCGGTGTTTCCGGACTTGCAATCTGACGAATCAAGAATTAATTATTAATTAATTAATTATTAATTATTTTACTGTTCTTGATTCGTCAGATTGCAAGTGTATAATTAATTATTTTACTGTTCTTGATTCTTGATTTGTCGAATTTTGGTTTATAATAATTATAAATAATATATTTATACATACATATGTGTATGTGTGTGTGTGTATTTTGTAACACATATATAGGCACATATTTGGACAACATACATGACATACAAAATAAGCTAATATGTCTGTTGCAATGTAAATTCCAACATCTACATATGGGCATATTATACCTTTCACGGATTATTGTTACACATGCACTCACACACACATATATATATATATGATACATTTATGTATAAACTAAATCAAATAAAATTAATTTCATATCTTCATATATTTGAATTTAAGTAAAATGAATGATTTTATTTAAATGAAATTTAGAAATGTTCTAATTCAGTTAGACTTCATAGGCCCAATAAAAGATCCAATAGGGTAAATTTTTTGAAATTCACTCATAACTTCGGCTATGGGCTGGTCCAGTTCCAACATATATTAACCCTTTTAACAGCAACTTCAATGTGTACATATGAAGTTGGTGCAATCAGTTGGACTTCAAACGAGTAACAGTTGCATGCTACATGATGAAATTGAATTTCTTATCTAAAATTTCACGCATAAAGACGGACTAAGAGATATGCTTAGACTAGTTACATCGATTACAATTTGGAAAGAAAGAAATGCTAGATTTTTCATTGGAAAACTGAAAGATAAACTCATAGCTTGTAAAGAAATCGAGTTATACCTCAGAATTCTTATACACAAATCGAATAAAAAAGCTAGTGCATCTCATCTATACCCAAAAGCAGTTGAATTTTAGGGAGTTCCATTTGATTGCAAAGAAAAACCTCCAGGTCTACCTTAACCTCACCAAATATCCCATGCATGAGTTAAGTCGAAGAACAAGGTTAAGATTCTCCTTCAGAAGAGTGTCATGATGTAAGTGAAGCGTCTGTGATACCTTATTGACTTGGATTATTACTAAATTTTAGTGCTAATTTGCTTAATTTCTTGGTCGTGGGCACATATGGAAAACATAGTTCGAGAATGAACTTAGGAATTTCCTTTTATATCGTATAGTTTTTTTGTACACACGTAGGCATTTGTCTTTTTTTTGTGGGTCGAACTACTTTGTATATTATTTCTACATCTATTGCAATAAAGTACCCCTTTTATTAAGAAAAATACATTGTAGTGGACTTTTAAAATGAAAGTGCTATGTTTATCTATCATTTTGCATTAATAATACATGCTTTTGGACTTTATAATTACAAATGGTATGTTTATCTATCATTTTGGATTATAATTACTTGCTAGTAGACTTTAAAAATACAAATGTAATGTTTATCTATCATTCTTTATTAGTAATACATGTCGATGGAGTTTATTAATACAAATGTTATGTTTGTATATTATTTTGCATTACTAATTCATGCTAGTTGGTTTCAAAAATAAAATGCTATGTTTGTCTCTCATTCTGAAGTGATAATACATGCTTGTGGACTTTATAAATACAAGTGATATGTTTATCTATCATTCTTTATTAGTAATACATGCTAGTGGACTTTATTAATACAAATGCTACGTGTAAAGGCCCAAAAATGCGCATAGTTCAAGCTGATAATAAACCACACATGTCCAGCCCAAACTAAATGGAAAACCGGATCTTTATGGGAAAGAAAGAAGAAAGAAGAAGAGAGAAAGAGACTAAAAACAAACACAGAATCTCACAATCGCAGTGGGACAACATATGATATAATATCAATGAACTTTACAAAAGAGAAACTGTAATCTTTAATATACATACACCAACCAGAGTACAACAATCAAATCACAATCATCAGCCTGGATAGTTATAATAACATGTCCTCACAAATGCTGATAATTTAAACAACAATGTAGCTGAAAATAAACATATACGTGAATACAACCTGAAGACCTCCACCTTGTCTGCTGAATTTCCAAAGCACCAATCTGAATATGTAAATATGCTCAGTCTGACCTAAGCATTGAAAGGGAAGAACGCCCGGATCAGTTTGGTAAACTAGCATGAGAAAACACATCTCAATTTATTTTAAAGTTATAAAAACTTTTCTTTATCAAAACAAAGGTATCTCGTAAGACCATGCCGCGTATAAACACGGATGGGTTTTTACATTATGATAACCAAAACATTTCATATCAAATCATCTGATATTATACTAGTGTCTAATTTACAAATAATAAGGTAACGACCCGTAAATTTTAACTGTTTTAATAATGTAATTTGAACTGAAATTTTGTGAATTTTTAAATGATAGAATTTGAAAATAAAATTTAATATTTGGTATACGTCTATTTTAACATAGCAACTAGTAAATTTGCAATTAATAATATAGAAGTTTATTTTATTGTACAATTTTATTTCAGGTTAAATCAGTTAACATCTGATGATAATAAATTATTTTTCAAACCAAAATATTTTTATGCAATAAATTTGTAAATCATCTTCTGAGTGAGACATCATATTTTGTTTCTTCAAATTTGAACTCATATTGCTCTGTTTTCCTTATTTTCGAAGGATTAGCAGCATTTTCGAATACCGATATCAAATTTTGTTTGGATGGTCGTATCACAGATATCTATATACCGTTTTGATCGTCTCGTCGTGCTGATCTCCGTGGTATATTCATTTCTGTGTTTTGAAGTCGGGTACATAGTGGAGTCTGTGAAACCGGTAACCGTATCGGTACCGGATCCGTGACCTTTTGTTTTCTTTTGCATTTCAAACTTTTACCGTGTCCTCCAAGCAAAAATAATTAATTGCTTTAAATTGCTTAGCTCGATCCAAGGACTTGATCGTTACCATTGCTTTTATTTTATTTATTTATTCACAGCAATTCAAGTATTTTACTCTTGCTTTTCCCGACTCATTCCATTCCACTGCCCACTACTTTATATATCGGTTTGTTTCTCTGCATTGTCTTTTGATCTGTCCCTTTCTCTAAGTAATAAAAGTATTTATAGAATCTTGCTCCCCTATCTGTTGAAACCATCTTCACATCCTCTAGTAATCCTCTCCCCTCCTTTTCTTTCGTCTGTTCCATTATAAGAGAAAGAGAAAAAACAAGCCATAATATAATAATAGTGAGATTTAGTTTGCAAAGTGTTTTCTCTTTCTGAAGAAGCTTGCGCCGATTATCCCATCCCCACCTCGCGACCACGACAGTAGCACCAAGCCCAGCCGTAGCCTCTCCCTCCACCTCCACCTCACTATAGGCAACCGAGCCTAGTAGCAGCAACTTTCAAAAAAAAGGTATATTATATTATAAACAAAAAGTATATATATTTTATGCTATTTCGTACTATATGATAGAGGTATATATGTATAAGCTATTAGGTTTGTATAAGAATTTTGAAGAATGTGCATATATGTATAAATACTTTATGTTGTTTATACAAATATCCCAGGCTACTTATTTACTAACATATATGTATATAAATTGATTTACAATTGTAAAGATCTTCACATATGTTCATTTATATATGAGTTGTATATATAATGTTATATGTATATTTTAATAAATGGTTCATGATGGAAGTTATAATAGTTGTATATATAAGTCTATATATATGTATTGTGTATATGTATTTCATATGCGGTCTGGGTTGTTAGTTTTGTCTGTAATGATATAAGCTCTATTTATATATATACATAGTTATATATGTTTGTATATATATGTTGTGTATATATTTTATGGAGTTTCTGATATTGATTCAACATATACATATATGGGTTTACTATACAAATATATATACTAAAAAAATAAAAATAAAAATTGAATTATATGTTAGGTTATATAAGTTTATGCCCAGGGCATGTCTGTTAGGATTTGATTTAAAAGTACATATATATATATATATTAAGTAACATACATATTTTCTTTTGCCCAGTCCCAAGCCGGCATATATATACTGGTTTGCATATTCGTTCAAAATCTGCATATATATTTTGTATTTGTCATATATATTATGTTAATTTGAGTGTATATGTTTCTATAAGTTTCTATGCAAACTACGATGTATTATGAAAACTATGTTATGTTTAGATCGCAGGTTATAAACATACTAAATTTTAATATATATGTTAGATATATATATAATCTACGTCAGTTGTGTATATATATATATACGGACTGTTTTATAGGTATGTGTTTCTAAAATTTATTTTGATTTTATAATAAATATGGATCTTAAAGTGTAATATGCTAGTTTATACAAGTTTTAAAAATATTGATTTGAAATTTTATATATATATATATCTTATTTCAAATGTACGTTTAAAAATTTGGTTTTTGAGAAAATATATCGTATATTTTGTTCAGCTTATATCAAACTAAATTGATTTGTTCTCATCGATTTGTATTTGTCAGCCTTATCCGTTGAATTCGTGTCGATTTTGTTTTGCTTGGATTCATACTTCAAATTCAACGTCCATTTCAGTGTGCATGTCTATGTCATCTTCTCGTTCATCTCTAGCCTCGAAAGGTAAGCAATCACTCACGATCAACGTTCTTATATTTATTAAATTTGATTTCAATTGAAACGACAATGGAAATATGCTACTATTAGTTATTTACATTGTTATATATGTTATTATCTGTATCTGTTCACCTGTGACATCTGACACCATTATCTGTTTTTATATTGATGATATATGCCTGTTATATTATTATCATATCTGTTATCACTCTGCAAGTTCCCTATTAGTATAGAATTCACTATGGGTTGAAATGATACATACCCGAACGATCGGTAGAATAGGAGAAAATCGTTATGGGTTGAAATGATAAACCCAAGCGATTTTCAATTGAATTGAATTTGGGATTGCGGGTTGAAAAGATATATACCCGTATATATATTTTAAATTGCGGATTGAAATGATAAATATCTGTATCACTTGACCATAGGATAGAAAATTATATACAGACACCGTTGGTCTATATATAAATATTTTGAAAATGATTTCTATGGTTTTGAAAGGAAATATATGGTTTTGATAAATATTGATTTTAAAGATTTATTAAAGTTGATTTAATAAAGTTGATATATAATATGTTTAAGTATTTATTTAATATATTTATTTTCAAATATAGAGTTTATAATGATTCAGGTTGAAAAGATAAATTTGAAATTGATTTGAAATTATATTTATTTAAGAATTTTACTTAAATAAGTTTGATTTAAAATTTATTAGATTTGAAATTTTAAAGATATGTTTTATAACTTGAATTTGATTAAAAGTGACTTAAATGAATATTTCAAATTTACATAAATTGAAATGGGATATTTTATTTATTTAAATTTGTAAATTGAAGTTTTATTTAGATGTTATTGAATATTTAAAGATTTAAATGTATTGAATTGAAATGGCTTATTTTATGGTTCAAATATTTATTTAAAATCAATGATTTGAAATGGTTTATTGAGAAACTGAATTGAATTGAAATATGAGGATTTGAGATTGGATTAAATTTGAATTTTGGAATCCGAGTTGATTTGAATTGATTTATGAATTTGTGGAAACTATTTTATTAAATAAAGTATTTTAAATTATATTTAAAACTATTTTATATTATTGTATAAACTATTTTTAATATAAACTATTTTTAATATAACTATTTTAATATAAACTATTTTAATATAAACTATTTTAAATATACAAATTATTTTAATATAAATTGTTTTAACTTATAACTATTTTATATAAATTATTTTATTTTATAAACTATTTTATTATATATACTATCATCAATATCTAAACTGTTTCAAGGGAAGTGTTATGATTTTCAAAGTGCTATGATTTCAAAATGTTGTGATTTCCGAAGTGTTTTGATTTAAAAAACTTATGATTTCGAAAGCGATATAACTTTGGAAAGTGATATGATTTTGGAAATGAATATTATTTTAAGTAAGAAATGATATCGTATTGATTTAGTTCTTGAAATGGATATGATATTTTGGTTTTGAAGTATAAACTATTTTGAAATGACCGTGGTGTTATAATAACGATTGGTTGTTAAAGAGACCGGGATCGGATATGAGCATACTCTCTATCGATACCGAAAACCACTTTAACAACTGTGTACGCGGTGGAGATTCCAGAATGACGTAGGATGGTGGCGACGATCCTATATGAGGTATATACATGGACCCGACTCTCGTGAGTTGGCATAAGGTGGCTAAAACAGGAGCAATCGACGGGCTAATGAGGTAGTACCTCTGATCGGACACACTCCATCGTATGCCATTATATTACTTTGTGATTGATTTGGTGCGCACTTTTGGATTTCGGGAGTGTGGCTCAAGGTGGGCGGTAGTGGCTGCTATGCGTTACCACCGGCCCGGAAGTGTAATTGGTATATCTACCCTGGCATTGCCTAGTTGTGCCGTGTCACATACCCTAGCGTGCTTTACTACGAGTTTGTTTTGTACCATACCTATGGAGTGCCCTCTGACGACGCCCATTACGGGGGAGATTACGGTACTGTATAGAGTATGGGATATATAAAACGTGTTAAGGGGGATATGGGTAACGCCTTAACGCTATTTTAATAGTTTACTTTACTATAGACATTATTCTAATAGCGTATATTACTATATAGTAGATAGTATAACGGATCCTTAAAGGATGATTATCCCAAACATCCTTTGAGTTACTTGTATTTCAGTTGATATTTCATTTGAGTTGGATTTATTGATATAAGAATGTTAATCCTGACTCGAGTGTTTTGTGTTTTGCTTTACGCTCGAGTCAGACTGAGTGGTTCAGTGTTCGAGACTCACCTTTGGAGTTGGAGCTTCGCTTGGAGATCCAGTTATATCTATTCAGCTTGCAGTTATTCAGTTGATTTCGGTGATGTGTTCAGATCTTCTATTTGACTATTGTATTGAGACATCTATGTATTCGAGACCTCTGTTGTATCTTATTTAACTCTGTTATTTATATATATAGTAGCTTCATGAACTACTATTCTTTTGTTTCCGCTGCATTATTGTTATATTACTCTGTGTCTGTGATTCTATGATTATTTATTTACTGTATATGCTGAGTTTTGCCAAATTTAAATTAACAATCTGATATTTTGAGCAATTCAAATCCGACATGTATGGATGCGAATGGTTGAAAATTTCAAGATGTTACAGTTGGTATCAGAGCTCAGGTTTTCGGCAAAACTTAACATATAGAGTAGATTTAATTACAGAATCACTTTCTTTCGAGCTTGAATCTCTTCCTCTTTGATTCGGTTTCCTTTGAACTTTGGAACTCTCCCATCCGTTCTAAAATCCATTCTTGTCTCTCCCTATTCGTATTCTTCTTGATTCTGGAGCATCCCATAGCTCCACTAAATGATTCGTAGAAGAGTGAAACTCCTTTTCAATTGGTATTGATTCACCGTAGATTTCTGTATCCTCGGTTTACGATGCTGCTATCTTTTGCTATACCCGAATTCTATCTCTGGAGATCGAATGTCGATTTGCTCCAAAATTCTACCTCGATCTTATTTGAAGTCACGGTTGACCCGGTTCAGGTTGCCCGCGATTTATATAAGTCTATCCATCTTCCTATTTCGCAATTTGATTGTCTTATCTCCCTTTCGAGCCTATCTATTTTAGTTGAATTCTTTTGGTTAAAGTCCCCTTGTATTTGAATATCTAACTTTGTTTTGAAATCCATTCTAGAATTATCGAGTGAGGTAGTGTATTTGTAATTAATATAAAAATGTTTTATAGTGTGTTGTTTGAGTTGTTGATGTTGGTTTGGATTTTCGATCGATTCGTCTGATCAATGCTATCGATATGAATTCCAAAATACTTGAACAGAGCAAACTGACATAATATTATTTTCAAATTTGGTTAATGAAGTAAATTGTAAGATTATATTATAAATTTATAAGTAAAAATTTTCTGGAATTTAATAAGTTAATTAAATAGGTTGTTTGAAATGATAATATTTGGTTATCATTTATTGTTCTAAATAAATTTATAAACTTGGTTTATAAACTGATTTAGAATGTGAAATGAATTTAAATTAAGAATTTGAGAATTTAATTTCCGATGATTTTGAACTATGGTTTTAAAGTTTTAAGGTTTTAAAATGCATATTATTTAAAGTATTTTCAAATAGAAATTTATTTCCAAAGAATTTTAAATGTTTAAATCAGTACTCTCCTCTTGTGTCGCTGGAAAACAATTTCGGTGATGGCGGCCGCATCATCGACATTCATTTTCGAGTTTCGAAGTGGAGAGACCATTCAGTAGTTTTGCTACACTTTTGTTTTAGAAATTAATTTGATTGAATTTCTTAAGTATGATTTGATTTATATATATATATAGGTATATTATTTTAAAATTGATTTGACATATATACATAATTATCTCTAAAATTGTTTGAAGTTAATCGGAGATTTAGATTCTTAAATTTATGATTTAAAGACGATTTTAATTATAAACTGAAGTCAAAATTTTAGATAAATATTTAAACTTGAAATAATTGAATTGGAAAATTTTATTTGTATAATACTAAATTGCATTCCAATATAACTTACCTAAATTATTCAGAAGTTAGATATGTAATTGAATAGTATACAATATAAAATGATTTTATAAATAAAATTTGGGTGGTTATAATAAATGTTATACACTTAATTTTTTATTTATAAAAATGTTAATAGAGATAAATAGAATAATAAGTTGATTGAACCATAAATGAGATAAATAAAATAAATTTTGTTTTGAAAGAAACCTTTTGTGTCAAATATTAATAAATTGAAATTAAATCAACTTATTTAAATACCTTAAATTTAAATTCAAATATTGAATATTAAATAGTGCAAATTGAAATTTATATGGTTTAAATTAATTTTTTTTATTTTATTTTCAATCTATTTTCTTTCTGGTTGTTTCTATTCTCCTACCTTCTTCCTTTTCGGAGATGAAATATTTTGAGTGGGGGAGAGTGTAACGACCCATAAATTTTAACTGTTTTAATAATGTAATTTGAACTGAAATTTTGTGAATTTTTAAATGATAGAATTTGAAAATAAAAATTTAATATTTGGTATACGTCTATTTTAACATAGCAACTGGTAAATTTGCAATTAATAATATGAAAGTTTATTTTATTGTATAATTTTATTTCAAGTTAAATCAGTTAACATCTAATGATAATAAATTATTTTTCAAACCAGAATATTTTTATGCAATAAATTTGTAAATCATCTTCTGAGTGAGACGTCATATTTTGTTTCTTCAAATTTGAACTGATATTGCTTCGTTTTCCTTATTTTCGAAGGATTAGCAGCATTTTCGAATATCGATATCAAATTTTGTTTGGATGGTCGTATCACATATATCTATATACCGTTTTGATCATCTCGCCGTGCTGATCTCCGCGGTATATTCATTTCTGTGTTTTGAAGTCCGGTACATAGCGGAGTCCACGAAACCGGTAACCGTATCGGTACCGGATCCATGACTTTTTGTTTCTTTTGCGTTTCAAACTTTTACCGTGTCCTCCAAGCAAAAATAATTAATTGCTTTAAATTGCTTAGCTCAATCCAAGGACTTGATCGTTACCATTGCTTTTATTTTATTTATTTATTCACAGCAATTCATGTATTTTACTCTTGCTTTTCCCGACTCATTCCATTCCACTGCCCACTACTTTATATATCGGTTTGTTTCTCTACATTGTCTTTTGATATGTCCCTTTCTCTAAGTAATAAAAGTATTTATAGAACCTTGCTCCCCTATCTGTTGAAACCATCTTCACGTCCTCTGGTAATCCTCTCCCCTCCTTTTCTTTCGTCTGTTCCATTATAAGAGAAAGAGAAAAAAAACAAGCCATAATATAATAATAGTGAGATTTAGTTTGCAAAGTGTTTTCTCTTCCTGAAGAAGCTTGCGCCGATTATCTCATCTCCACCTCGTGACCACGACAGTAGCACCAAGCCCAGCAGTAGCCACTCCCTCCACCTCCACCTCACTATAGGCAGCCGAGCCTAGTAGCAGCAACTTTCAAAAAAAAAAGGTATATTATATTATAAACAAAAAGTATATATATTTTATGCTATTTCGTACTATATGATAGAGGTATATATGTATAAGCTATTAGGTTTGTATAAGAATTTTGAAGAATGTGTATATACGTATAAATACTTTATGTTGTTTATACAAATATCTCAGGCTACTTATTTACTAACATATATGTATATAAATTGATTTACAATTGTAAAGACCTTCACATATGTTCATTTATGTATGAGTTGTATATATAATGTTATATGTATATTTTAATAAATGGTTCATGATGGAAGTTATAATAGTTGTATATATAAGTCTATATATGTGTATTGTGTATATGTATTTCATATGTGGTTGGGTTGTTAGTTTTGTTTGTAATGATATAAGCTCTGTTTATATATATACATAGTTATATAGGTTTGTATATATATGTTGTGTATATATTTTATGAAGTTTCTGATATTGATTCAACATATACATATATGGGTTTACTATACAAATATATATACTAAAAAAATAAAAATAAAAATTGAATTATATGTTAGGTTATATAAGTTTATGCCTAGGGCATGTCTGTTAGGATTTGATTTAAAAGTACATATATATATTTTTTAAGTAACATACATATTTTCTTTTGCCCAGTCCCAAGCCTGCATATATATATTGGTTTTTATATTCGTTCAAAATCTGCATATATATTTTGTATTTGTCATATATATTTTGTTAATTTGAGTGTATATGTTTCTATAAGTTTCTATGCAAACTACGATATATTATGAAAACTATGTTATGTTTAGATCGCAGGTTATAAACATACTTTATTTTAATATATATGTCAGATATATATATATATAGTCTACGTCAGTTGTGTGTGTATATATACAGACTGTTTTATAGGTATGTGTTTCTAAAATTTATTTTGATTTTATAATAAATATGGATCTTAAAGTGTAATATGCTAGTTTATACAAGTTTTAAAAATATTGATTTGAATTTATATATATATCTTATTTCAAATGTATGTTTAAAAATTTGGTTTTTGAGAAAATATATCGTATATTTTGTTCAGCTTATATCAAACTAAATTGATTTGTTCTCATCGATTTCTATTTATCAGCCTTGTTCGTTGAATTCGTGCCGATTTTGTTTTGCATGGATTCATACTTCAAATTCAGCGTCCATATCAGTGTGCGTATCCGTGTTATCTTCTCGTTCATCTCTAGCCTCGAAAGGTGAGCAATCACTCACGATTAACGTTCTTATATTTATTAAATTTGATTTCAATTGAAACGACAATTGAAATATGCTGCTGTTAGTTATTTACATTGTTATATATGCTATTATCTGTATCTGTTCACCTATGACATCTGACACCATTATCTGTTTTTATATTGATGATATATGCCTGTTATATTATTATCATATCTGTTATCACTCTGTAAGTTCCCTGTTAGTATAGAATTCACTATGGGTTGAAATGATACATACCCGAACGATCTGTAGAATAGGAGAAAATCGTTATGGGTTGAAATGATAAACCCAAGCGATTTTCAATTGAATTGAATTTGGGATTGCAGGTTGAAAAGATATATACCCGTATATATATTTTAAATTGCGGATTGAAATGATAAATATCCGTATCACTTGACCATAGGATAGAAAATTATATACAGACATTGTTGGTCTATATATAAATATTTTGAAAATGATTTCTATGGTTTGAAAGGAAATATATGGTTTTGATAAATATTGATTTTAAAGATTTATTAAAGTTGATTTAAAAAAGTTGATATATAATATGTTTAAGTATTTATTTAATATATCTATATTCAAATATAGAGTTTATAATGATTCAGGTAGAAAAGATGAATTTGAAATTGATTTGAAATTATATATATTTAAGAATTTTACTTAAATAAGTTTGATTTGAAATTTATTAAATTTGAAATTTTAAAGATATGTTTTATAACTTGAATTTGATTAAAAGCGACTTAAATGAATATTTCAAATTTACATAAATTGAAATGGGATATTTTATTTATTTAAATTTGTAAATTGAAGTTGTATTTAGATGTTATTGAATTTTTAAAGATTTAAATGTATTGAAATTGAAATGGCTTATTTATGGTTCAAATATGTATTTGAAATCGATGATTTGAAATGGTTTATTGAGAAACTGAATTGAATTGAAATTTGAGGATTTGAGATTGGATTAAATTTGAATTTTGGAATCTGAGTTGATTTGAATTGATTTATGAATTTGTGGAAACTATTTTATTAAATAAAGTATTTTAAATTATATTTAAAACTATTTTATATTATTGTATAAACTATTTTTAATATAACTATTTTAATATAAACTATTTTAATATAAACTATTTTAAATATACTAATTATTTTAATATAAATTGTTTTAACTTATAAATATTTTATATAAATTATTTTAATTTATAAACTATTTTATTATATATACTATCATCAATATCTAAACTGTTTGAAGGGAAGTGTTATGATTTTCAAAGTGCTATGATTTCAAAATGTTGTGATTTCCGAAGTGTTTTAATTTAAAAGGCTTATGATTTCGAAAGCGATATAACTTTGGAAAGTGATATGATTTTGGAAATGAATATTATTTTAAGTAAGAAATGATATCGTATTGATTTGGTTCTTGAAATGGATATGATATTTTGGTTTTGAAGTATAAACTATTTTGAAATGACCGCGGTGTTATAATAACGATTGGTTGTTAAAGAGACTGGGATCAGATATGGGCATACTCTCTGTCGATACCGAAAACCACTTTAACAACTGTGTACGCGGTGGTGATTCCAGAATGAAGTAGGATGGTGGCGACGATCCTATATGAGGTATATACGTGGACCTGACTCCCGTGAGTTGGCATAAGGTGGCTAAAACAGGAGCAATCGACGGGCTAATGAGGTAGCACATCTGATCGGACACACTCCATCGTATGCCATTCTATTACTTTGTGATTGATTTGGTGCGCACCTTCGGATTTCGGGAGTGTGGCTCGAGGTGGGTGGTAGTGGCTGCTATGCGTTACTACCAGCCCGGAAGTGTAATTGGTATATCTACCCTGGCATTGCCTAGTTGTGTCGTGTCACCTACCATAGCGTGCTTTACTACGAGTTTGTTTTGTACCATACCTATGGAGTGCCCTCTGACGACGCCCATTACGGGGGAGATTATGGTACTGTATAGACTATGGGAATATATAAAATGTGTTAAGGGGGATATGGGTAACGCCTTAACGCTATTTTAATAGTTTACTTTACTATAGATATTATTATAATAGCGTATATTACTACATAGAGATAGTTTAACGGATCCTTAAAGGATGGTTATCCTAAACATCCTTTGAGTTACTTGTATTTCAGTTTATATTTCACTTGAATTGGATTTATTGATATAAGAATGTTAATCTTGACTCGAGTGTTTTGTGTTTTGCTTTACGCTCGGGTCAGACTGAGTGGTTCAGTGTTCGAGACTCACCTTTGGAGTTGGAGCTTCGCTTGGAGATCCAGCTATATCTATTCAGATTGCAGTTATTCAGTTGATTTCGGTGATGTATTCAGATCTTGTATTTGACTATCGTATTGAGACATCTATGTATTCGAGACCTCTGTTGTATCTTATTTAACTCTGTTATTTATATATATAGTAGCTTCATGAACTACTATTCTTTTGTTTCCGCTGCATTATTGTTATATTACTCTGTGTCTGTGATTATTTATTTACTGTATATGCTGAGTTTTGCCAAATTTAAATTAACAATCTGATATTTTGAGCAATTCAAATCCGACATGTATGGATGCGAATGGTTGAAAATTTCAGGATGTTACAAATAATTAATCATAGCTGAAATTTTTACCATTATTAAATTCCAGAAAATGTTAGGCTCTACAAACAAAATGGCAGGCACGTATTTGAGAATAGATTCCATATAATGGCAGGTAAGGGACTACCTTCCGTACAGGTCACCTCTAAAGGGATGTACCAAGGATCGACGTCTTCGAAACCTCTGCACCTGGCAAGACCGACCTACCCACAGACCCGCCTGGTAGTGGATAGAATCGAATATGACATCACCTCGGTCGTTACTGACCTATTCGGAATCCCATAGCATACACAACATACTCGACATATAGAGAGTAATCTAGAAGGGTGATGACCATACCCTAATGGGTGCGACACGCTTAGCCTTACGGCATGTCCTGTTTAAGCTATTTCCGGTTGATGAGGCCTGAGGTAGAGATTACCTTTCACATAGCACATTCCACTTTGAATGCCACACTGCCATTCCATGATCACACAAATGATCTCTGCAAACGTATAACTTCTGAGCTCGTACGTCTCAGGAAAGGGTGTTAAGCTAAGAGAAGTTGCTTTCTCCGCCACCAAACAAATGATACATTCATAGAGAACAATTAATGTAATTAGAAATGCTGCGTCAGACATTCCTCCATACAAGTTGTCGAGGAACAGGGAAACCCGAAGGCACTCTCCTACCACATCCTGTCGGGATTTACCCCTAGAATTAGTAGCGATAAGTCCTTGCATATCGTAGATTCTGTTAATGAAGCACTACTGCCACTATATATATAATATGGTAAATTTCACCCCGAGGGACTAGTGGCAAGTATCCCTGCATCATGAAGATCTCCGTCTTCAAAAATCATTACTGTAAACCTGCACTTTCAAATGCATACATTGGTCCGAAGTGGTTCTCGGATAAATCCGACCCCAGTCTCTTCGGACCAACAATGAAAAAGAGGCCCTTAACCTCATATGGAAACCAAGTCTCGTAGACTTATCACGATTTCCAACTCTCAACTTGCTATCCATCGGCCAAGAAGGAAGCCCGGTAGATAGGAGTACCATAGACACTCCGCACTACTCGAATCAACATTCTTAATCCAAACGATAATCAAGCCTACTCAGTCAGCATCGTGCTAAGTGCATGACTAATCAGTTCCCGCATCAAGTCAATGAACCAAAAATGGCCAAATTTGATAGTTGGTTATTTAACTATCAAAGCAACAAACAATATCCAACACATAAGCAGTCAATATGCTCATTTAATTAATCTTTTATTAATTAAATAAATTTTCAAATATTTTTTTCAAATTATCTTTAAAAAGATATATCCTTAAAACCATTTCAATCCTTCGATATTGGAAAACATTTCCATATACTTATATCAACGGTATAAGTATATTTAATAACACTACCATTTTTTGAGACACGCCAAATACATTTCTATAACCATACAAATCCAGAGTTCGTACGCCTCCGGATGGGTGTTAAGTAAAAGAAGCAATGCTCCCATACAACCAAGCCTTTAGTACGATCATAAGAACCAATTCGTGTATTTCACAATGGAAGGTCAAAACATAATATATTGGGTCAAAACAATTGCTGCGTAAAACATCGTTACGACAACCCAAAAACATTGGTATAGAGATTCTATTAATTATATATATATAAAGGCTGTATACTATATAAAACATTTCCTTTCGGAAAATCATTTACTATAACAACAGTGTTATAGTTCATGCCTTGCATACTTCCTCGGAAATGTCTATTACAACAATAAATGTTGAAATCTATGTTTTCGATACTTATCACATTTTAAAATCACTTTTCAAACTATTAAATTCCATTTGGATTTATTACTTTCCAAAAGATTGTTTTAAAAAGATAAATTGCTTTTTAAAGCCATTAACTTCATCGAAAAACATTATCTTCGAAACATTCTTTTAAAAGATTATTTAAATCTTTCAAACTTGAATATATTTCCTTTATATAAAAATCCATATTTAAATCTCAACAAAAATCATTTCCATATTTATAAAACTATGTTTATAAACCTCCTTTCTATTTAATAGAACTTCTATTTTATCAAATCACTTTATTTATAAAATTCTATTTATAAATCATTCTTTTATATAAAATCATTTTACTATCAAAATGAATTTATAAAACATTTATAAATTACAATTCTAAATCTATATCTTTATTTATAAAATTTCATTTTTATAAATCCTTTGTATAAACTTATTCAAAAATCTTTATTCAAAGTATTTCACAAAACTAAACTTTTATAACATTAAGAATCATACTTTTTATTTCTTTAAAAACAAATTCATTCCTTTTAATAATTTAAAAATTATTAAAACATATATACTTCCAAAATCACCTTGAAAATCATTTCAATTCAAAATCATTATTATATAGTATTTCAAAAATACTAAAAATACAACCCAGTGCTAGCATAGCACTAAATACGCAAAACAAATCCATGTCATCAAATATGGCATCCAACACATCATATATCACAATATATGAAAAGTAAAATGAATAGTGTGAGGAATCCTGTTGGACCCCTCCAAACTTTGCATCACATACAACATATAATCAAATAATATAAAAATCAACCGCTTCGAGGCGGGATTCGTATACAAAGGGTCATCCACTCTTACACGGGAACGTGGTAGGGTCTCATTCGCTCCAATAGGCGGGAATATATCCAAACCAACTAATAAATATAGTAAATCAACCAAACCAGCAACAAATAGCATAAATAAAATTATTCCCACTTATATAAAAATATAAGTAGGCCAGAGAGGTGAGTTGACTCACGGAAATTCCAAAAATTGCTAAAGCGCTCCGGTTTGAATTAAAATTGAATGGTCGTTCAATTTAACCCAGAATTCCTCCTAGCTCCGTATTCATCCAATCCGACTACATAGCGTAGTACTCACTGATACAAACGCAACGCAACTTGTCGTGTTCGATTTGGACTTCGTACGAGAAAGTTATGAATTAATGATCGTTTGAAATAATTAGTTTATAATTAACTTAATTTAATAACAGTTCAAACGTTTAAACCTTTCTTCCCCTTTTCCTCGTTCAAGGTATTTACCCAGGCATATGCGCATTTCTTTGTTTTTCTATTTCATCATTGATCGATCGCCGTCGTCCTGCCACCAGCGCCGCCACCGACTTCGTCACCTGTCGCCTCGCCTCTGCACCGCCGCCGCCGCGCTCAAGTTACGCGCACGACGAAATCGAGAAACCCAAGTGCTTCTCGCGAACGCGAGCCTCTAGCCACCGCCTCAGTTTATCGATCGACAATCCAACCATTGATTGAGCTCGTGGAGTTGAGCTCTACGTTTTACTAGTTGAAGTCGAAGCTTGAATGTGGATGGAGTGGCTCCGATTTGCCGTGGCCGTTAGATTGGGGTTCTTTTAATTGCGGCTGAGAATAGTTTTAAGGTTAGGGTTTGCAAATAAAAGGAATGGATGTCCTTTTATAGCATATTAAACTCGGCACTATTCACGCTTTAAAATTTCGGACTCCAAACGAAGCGTGCCGCCTGGCGTTCTATATATTATACCACAATTCCGAACACAATGGAATATATATTAGAAGCCAATTCCATCATACACAGAAGTTAACTTTTCAAATCGAGTTATATAAATTTAAATTCCTTTATTCAATTTCTACGCATTGGGAATTTGCACGACCAAACAATACGTCCGATCGCCACGAAATTCGATGGCGTATAATAATTCACTATTGCAGATCCGATGAAATTGGTTTCTTCAAAATCCGAGACAGTGCCCCATAAGGCTATTATAACATTTTAATTAAAACGAGTTATTTCCAAAATTAGTTTAAATAACTTTTAATTTAATTTAAAAAGTTTACTATCTCCATTCTTATTCAAATAGAATTTAAATCAACTTTCGAAATCATTTTTTATTCACATTAAATTCAAGATTCAATTATTTAAATAATTCCAAATATTCAAATTTAACAATTTAATTATCAAATAATTCGCTATATTTGAAATATAAGTTATTTAACTTATAAAATTAACATTTTAATATTTAAAATCAATTAAATATTCCAAATTCGAATGATTGAAATTCTGGGTCATTACATTCTCCACTCCTTAAAAGAATTTCGTCCCTGAAATTACCAAGTAAGAAAGATGTCACAAACCCATTAACTTTTCAGAAATAATTAGTTGAAATAGATTATGAAATTTATAAGTCTTTAAAATCCATTCTTAGTTACTAACTAATACCACTCCAAGTTATAAACCAAAATCCAATTTTTCAGTTATAAAAATTTTCTAATGCCTTAAATTTACAGAAAATTTTGCCAGCGTCTCCTTTGTGCGGTTCGATCAAAAAAATCACAATATATATAATCACAAATGTAAATCTCATCTTCGAGGATAAGGCATCCCGTAGGGAAAAAAGTGTGTACGATAATCCGAGATATGTACCTTTTATATTTATTAGCAAGCATATAAAATCAATATAGTGTGAAAGCGAGCTCCAAATGCAAAGCATACGTCATCCGCACCTGCTAAACACTCAACATCTAATGAGAAAATGTATATAGAAAATAATATCACTATCTAACATATACTATACAATAACCATATGCAAATGAAATATATATAACAAGATAAATCATCTAACAAATAATATCCATTCAATTAATTCATTATCATATCTATTTGTATTATCCAATATCATTATTTAATTTATACACTACCATTTCTATTAACATTCAATTATTCGTTTTATATCAATATTCAATTAACCTTCAATTTTATTTACATTTATATTCATTCTTCGCTTAGTATATTTTTTTAATACTATTAACACTTAATAACCATTCCATAAAATAATTACTTAAGTTAACTATAAACATTTTATACAACATAATCTCATGTTTATTTTTCACTTCACAACTTAAGTTCATATTCAATTTTAACGGCCCACATACCAAACCATATTCCATTTACTAATTTATTTCATTGGTTCAATTCAATTCATTCGTTACATTAAATCATTTAATTAATTCACTTTAAATTCTATTTATGTTTAACAACATTTCATTCCATATTAAATCCATTTTACAACTCAAATTGAATTGCATTTTATAACTTAAGTGTAACGCCCCATCCCGAGACCCACGTTAACAATTCTCTTTATTAAGGTGGGTCTCGAATAATTCTCTTTGTTAATGTGGGTCTCGGGGTGGGCGTTACATTAAGTTCATATTCAATTCAAATCAAATCCTATTTCATTTAACTCGTCTCATCCCACTTTACTTAACTTGAGTTAAATTTCATTTCAAAATTCGTTCTATTTAACTTAAGTTAGATTTCATTTTATAATTCAAATTCAGATTTTCATTTCTTAACATTCATATTCAACAAAATCAAAATTTTGTTTTAACTTATTATTCCTTAAATTTATAAGTTATACAACTTATTTACTTTAAATTTCATGAAAATTTTACTTAAGTTTATTCACATACTATAATTTCAATTCATGGTTATATAAACACTTTACGACTTAAGTGCATATTAATTTCATTAATTTATGTAATTCATTTCACAAACTCAATTAATGTAACTTAACTCAAGTTAATTTTTTTTATTTTGTACCTCAATTTTAAACTTTCTTTTCTTATCTATACCATTTTCAAATTATAAGCTCAAAAACTCATTTTCTCACATTTATCAAATCACACGTTGGATTTTAAAATCAAAACTTGTTTTATCAAAACAAAACTTCAATAGTAAATTACTAAGGTAGCAATTCAGCACTTAGAAACCCAAAAATGAATACTGATAATGTTGCAGTCCTCACCCAAATTATTTTACAGCGGCTGTAGTGAATTCAGTTCTTTTTATTCCTTTTAAATCTTTTTTTATAAATCACGTTTATAAATTATACTTAAATAATTTCACTTATTTAACTTTTCTTATATAAGACCATTTCATAATTGTTTATCTTTGCTTATATTTATAATAATAACAACTTTATTTAAACACAACAACAAATAACAAATGATAAAAATCACATATTACCATTCATTAGCAACCAACAAATTATTTATAACTATAATAATTTAAAAAAAATATTCTTTTATATATATAATATGATTTAGGTAAAATTATTTCATTTACCAATTTCAAAAACAATATTGTGTCAGTTTGCTTGCTTAAGTGTTTTGGAATCCCAATTGATAACGTTAGCTTGACGCATCGACCAGAACCCAAAATTTAAACTTAACAAATCAAACAACCCAATATATAATACTTTTATATCACTAATAAACATGCGCTCATATCTGTACACTCAACTCATCCTAGGGTGCTATTGACCCTATCTATAATGAGTACATATCAAAGCCTGGGTGTATCGCTAAACCCAAGCTCTAATACCACGTGTAAAGGCCCGAAAATCCGCATAGTTCAAGCTGACAATAAACCGCACATGTCCAGTCCAAACAGAATGGAAAACCGGATCTTTATGGGAAAGAAAGAAGAAAGAAGAAGAGAAAAGAAGAAGAAAGAAAGAAACTAAAAACAAAAAAAGAATCTCACAATCGCAGCGGAACAACATATATGATATAATATCAATGAACTTTACAAAAGAGAAACTGTAATCTTTAATATACATACACCAATCAAAGTACAACAATCAAATCACAATCATCAACCTAGACAGTTATAATAACCTGTCCTCACAAATACAACAATCAAATCACAATCATCAGCCTAGACAGTTATAATAACCTGTCCTCACAAATGCTGATAATTTAAACAACAGTGAAGCGGAAAATAAACATATATGTGAATACGACCTGAAGACCTCCACCTTGTCTGTTGAATTTCCAAAGCACCAATCTGAATCTGTAAATATGGTTGGTCAGACCTAAGCATTGAAAGGGAAGAACACTCGGTTCAGTCTGGTAAACCAGCATGAGAAAACACATCTTAATTTATTTTAAAGTTATAAAAACTTTTCTTTATCAAAACAAAGGTATCTCGTAAGACCATGCTGCACATAAACACAGACGGGTTTTTACCTTACGATAACCAAAAAAATTCATATCAAATCATCTGATGTTATACTAGTGTCTAGTATACAAATAATAATTAATCATACCTGAAATTGTTACCATTATTAAATTCCAAAATATGTTAGGTCTACAAACAAAATGGCAGGCACGTATTGGAGAGTGGATTCCATACAATGGCAGGTAAGGGACTACCTTCCGTACAATACACCTCTAGAGGAATGTACCGAGGATCGAAGTCTTCGAAACCTCTACACTTGGCAAGACCGGCCTATCCACATACCCGCTTGGTGGTGGATAGAACCGAATATAACATCACCTCGGTCGTTACCGAACTATCTAGGATCCCATAGCATACACAACATACTCGACATATAGAGAGTAATCTAGAAGGGTGAAGACCATATCCTAATGGGCGCAACCCACTTAGCCTTATGGCATGCCCCGTTTAAGCCATTTTTGGTTGATGAGGCTTGAGGTAGCGATTGCCTTTCACATAGCACATTCCACTCTGAATGTCACACTACCATTCCATGATCACACAACTGATCTCTACAAACGTATAACTCCTGAGTTCGTACATCTTAGGAAAGGGTGTTAAGCTAAGAGAAGTTGTCTTCTCCGCCACCAAATACGTCCATTGAAAACAATTAATGTAATTAGAAATGCAGCGTCAAACATTCATCCATACAAGTTGTCCGGGAACAGGACAAACCGAAGGCATACTCCTACCACATCATGTCGGGAATTACCCCTAGAATTAGTAGCGAGAAGTCCTTCCATATCTTAGATTCTCATAACGAAGCACTACTGCCACCATATATAATAGTAATTCACCCCGAGGGACTAGTGGCAAGTAGATATACATCATGAAGATCTCCATCTTTAGAAATCATCATCCTAAACCTGCACTTTCGAACGCATACATTGGTCTGAAGTGATTCTCGAATAAATCCGACCCCGGTCTCTCCCGACCAACAACGAAAAAGAGGCCCTTAACCTCATATGGAAACCAAGTCTCGTAGACTTATCATGATTTCCAACTCTCAACTTGCTACCCTTCGGCCAAGAAGGAAGCCCGGTAGATTGGAGTACCATAGACACTCCGCACTACTCGAATCAACATTCTTAATCCAATCGATAATCAAGCCTACTCAGTCGGCATCGTGCTAAGTGCATGACTAATCAGTTCCCACATCAAGTCAAGGAACCAAAAATGGCCAAATTTGATAGTCGGTTATTTAACTATCAAAGCAACAAACAATATCCAACACATAAGCAGTCACTAGGCCCATTTAATTAAGCTTTATTAATTAAATAAATTTCCAAATATTTACTTCAAATTATCTTTAAGAAGATATATCCTCAAAACCATTTCAATCCTACAATATTGGAAAACATTTCAATATACTTATCAACGGTATAAGTATATTTAATAACACTACCATTATGAAGACACGCCAAATAGATTTCTATAACCGTACAATTCCAGAGTTCGTACGCCTCCGGACGGGTGTTAAGTATAAGAAGCAATGCTCCTATACCACCAAGTCTTTAGTACGATCATAAGAACCAATTCGTGTATTTCACAATGGGAGGTCAAAACACAATTTATTGGGTCAAAATGAATATTGCGTAAAACATCATTACGACAACCCAAAAACATTAGTATAGGGATTCGATTAATTATATACATATAAATCCCGTATACTACATAAAAGATTTCTTTTTGGAAAATCATTTACTATAACAACAGTGTTATAGTCCATGCCTTCCATACTTCCTCAAAAATTTCTATTACAACAATAAATGTTGAACTACGTTTTCGATACTTATCGCATTTTAAAATAACTTTTCAAACTATTAAATTCCATTTGGAATTATTACTTTCCAAAACATTGTTTTAAAAAGATAAATTACTTTTTAAAGCCATTAACTTCATCTAAAAACATTATTTTCAAAACATTATTTTTAAAGATTATTTAACTCTTACAAACTTGAATATATTTCTATTATATAAAAATCCATATTTAAATCTCAACAAAAATCATTTCCATTTTTATAAAACTATGTTTATAAATCTCCTTTCTATTTAATAAAACTTCTATTTTATGAAATCTCTTTATTTATAAAATTCTATTTATAAATCATTCTTTTATAAAAACTCATTTTACTACCAAAATCCATTAATAAAATATTTATAAATTCCAACTATAAATATATTTCTTCATTTACAAAATTTCACTTTTATAAATCCTTTATATAAACTTATTCAAAAATATTTATTCAAAGTATTTCACAAACCTATACTCTTATAACGTCAAGAATCATACTTTTTATTTCTTTAAAAACAAATTCATTCCTTTTAATAATTTAAAAATTATTAAAACATATATCCTTCCAAAATCACCTTGAAAATCATTTCAATTCAAAATTATTATTTTATAGTATTTCAAAAATACTAAAATATGGCATAGTGCTACCATAGCACTAAATAAGCAAAACAAATCCATGTCATCAAATATGGCATTCAACACATCATATATTAAAATATATGAAAAGTAAAACCAACGGTGTGGGGAATCCTGTTGGATTCCTCCAACCTGTCCCGCTGTATCACATACAGCATATAATCAAATAATATAAAAATCAACCGCTTCGAGGCGGGATTCGTATACAAAGGGTCGTCCGCTCTTACACGGGAACGTGATAGGGTCTCGTCCACTCCAATGGGCGGGAATACATCCCTACCAACTAATAAATATAGTAAATCAACCAAACAAACTGCATAAATAAATTATTCCCATTTATATAAAAATATAAGTAGGCCAGAGAGGTGAGTTAACTCACAGAAATTCCAGAAATTGCCAAAGCGCTCCGGTTTGAATTAAAATTGAACGGTCGTTCAATTTAATACAAAATTTCTACTAGCTCTGAATTCATCCAATCCAACTCCATAGCGTAGTACTACTAATACGAACGCAACGCAACTTGTCACGCTCAATTTGGATCTCGTATGAGAAAGTTATGAATTAATGATCGTTTGAAATAATTAGCTTATAATTAACTAAATTTAATAAAAGTTTAAACGTTTAAACCTTTCTTCCCCTTTTCATCGTTTATAACCACCAATGCCGCCACCGACCTTGCCACCTGCCGCCTCGCCTCTGCGCCGCCGCCACCACGCTCGCGCTCCACGCGCGACGAAATCGAGAAACCCCAAGTGCTACTCCTGAACGTAAGCCTCCAGTAGCCGCCTCGGTTCGGCGATCGATGATCCAACCGTTGATTAAGCTCGTGGAGTTAAGCTTTACGTTTTACTAGTTGAAGTCAAAGCTTGAAAGTGGACGGAGTGGCTCCGATTTGCCGTGGCCATTAGATTGGGGTTCTTTTTAATGGCGGCTGAGAATATTTTTAGGGTTGGGGTTTGCAAATAAAAGGAATGGATGTCCATTTATAGAAAATTAAACTCGGCACTATTCACGCTTTAAAATTTCGGACTCCAAACGAAGCGTGCCGCCTGGCGTTTTATATGTTATACCACTATTCCGAACACAATGGAATATATATTGGAAGTCAATTCCATCATATACAGAAGTTAACTTTTCAAATCGAGTTATATAAATTTAAATTCCTTTATTTAATTTCTACGTGTTTCGAACTCGCACGACCAAACGATACGTCTGATCGCCATGAAATTCGACGGCATATAATAATTCATTACCGCGGATCCGATGAAACTGATTTCGTCGAAATCCGAGACATGCCCTATAAGGTTATTTTCACATGTTAATTAAAACGAGTTATTTTCCAAATCAGTTTAAATAGCTTTTAATTTAAATTTAAAAGTTCACTATCTCCATTCTTGTTCAAATAGAATTTAAATCAACTTCCGAATCATTTTTTATTCGCATTAAATTAAAGATTCAATTATTTAAATAATTCCAAATATTCAAATTTAACAATTTAATTATCAAATAATTCGCTATATTTGAAATATAAGTTATATAAATTATAAAATTAACTTTTTAATATTTAAAATCAATTAAATATTCCAAATTCAAATGACTGAAATTCTGGGTCGTTACACTATGTTTGTTTATCATTTTGTATTACTAATTCATGCTAGTGGGTTTCAAAAATTAAATGTTGTGTTTGTCTATTATTTTGAAGTAATAATACCTACTTGTGGACTTTATAAATACAAATGATATATTTATCTATTAATTTGTGTTACTAATATATGCTCATGAACTTTATAAATTAGTATGTTTGTCTATCATAGTCTATTACTAATCATACAAGTGGAATTTAAAAATAAAAAATGTTTTGTTTATTTACAATTTTGCATTACTAATTCATGCCGGTGGACTAAATAAATAAAAATGCTATGTTTATCTCTCATTCTGCATTACTATTTCATTCTGGTGGATTTGAGATTTAAAATGCTATGTTTTTCTATCATTCTGCATTACTAATTCATGCCGGTGGATTTCAAAAATAAAATGTTGTGGTTATCTATCATTGTGATGTACTTTAAGTGTATAATTGCATTTGCATATGAAACACATTATGATGTACTTTAAACATACAAATGCATTATATTTATATTTACCATTAACAAATAATTTTTGTAATATTTATATACTTGTCCATTTATGAATTATTAAAACAATATAGCTTCCAACATTGACTTTACTATTGTTATTCTTCCTTTGTTTCCATCATCTTTCATCCTAGCTACTACGCTGGTATTAAGAATTAATAATTAAGTAGTATATTCACTTATGTAATTTGTAATTTAATAATAGATATAAGGACATAAATCTTACTTGTTTTCTTTTCATTTGAAAATGGAAAGAACTATGTTCCTTTTCTATTCAATAAGTAGATGTAGAATTCTACTTTTTCTGGTGTCTTTTTCTGAGTATTCTTTTCTTGTTGGTAAGTATGCATCCACGTCCACTGTTTATCTTTCTTCTTTATCATTGGATTCATTTCCATGTTCTTCAATTTTCTTTTCTAGGTTGCTGGCAGTGTCAGTTTCTTCATTTCCCTTTTCATTTTCAGTTTTTGCATTTTGTTTTTCATTTTCGGTATTAGTACTTTCTTTATGAATTTCTTCTTCATATTTCTCTTTGTTCTCACTCTCATTTCATTATCAGTGCTTTCTTTTTGAATTTCTTCTTCGTTTTTTTCCTTTGTTTTCACTTTCTTTTCCAATCTTCTTTTCACTTTATTTTTCTTTGGCTTCACTTTTTATAGTTTTTTATGAAATTCAACTTCATGTTGATGCTCAAGATCAACTTTTTTCTTTATTATTCGTCCTTTCATCCTTTGCACCAATTAATTTGGTGTTTTCTTTTAAAGTCTTGAACTTTTTATGTGTTTTTTATTCTTTTTCTTCATTTTTTGTTTATGGTTCTTCAGGTATCATTTGAATTTGTTGGATGATACTTAAATCAAATGAAGGAGGCTATATTTCTTGTTCCTTTTTTTGTTTTTGTTCCTTTTCAGTAGTTTTCAATTTCTTCTATAATTTGTTATCTCTTTTTTCTTCGTTCTCTTTCTTTTTGTAGCTCTTTTTGACTGTTCTCGAGCCTTCTTTCCAAATCTTTGATGTATTATTGGAGAGATTGAATTTGGTTTTCTTCCTATGGTTCCAAAGTTTGTTTTTCATTTGTATCTAGCTCTTTATTAGCTTGTTGATTTGTTGGTCTATTTTTTGGTTGTTCAAGTAGTGATTTCTCTATTTCAGATATGTTTTAATGTCCATAGAAACTTAGTATAATAATAAAATTATATGATAAATTTTAAATTAAATGTTAAAATTTAAAATGGTAATCCTAATTCTAATTAGCATTTCAGTTAATGTAATGTTCTAACACAATAGTAAATCACTATAATATAATAAGTGAGCATTTTGTATTCGTTATGTGTTATATTAGATTATTACATTATAATGTTAAAATAATTTAGTATTTTTATTCAACGTGATTATGCTAATATTACTAGCAATTACAATGATATAATTATTTTTCATTCTATTATTATTGTGTAAGATAACAAATTTTATATGTTAATGCTAATACAAAGCATTTCAAGTATGTTTGTTTTAGATAATAGTAGATGACTATGCCATGTTAAGTTAGCATTTTGTAGTCATTATGTATTATACTAGATTATTACATGATAATGTTGAAATAATATAGCATTTTATGTAGTGTGCTTATGATAAAATTGTTAGACTTTAGAATGCTATATCATTTAGCATTCTATACTTATTAGTTATTGATACAAAATAAGCTGAAGTAATTTGAATTCCTTTTCTTTATTATTTCATTATTCTCAAAAGAAACAGCAAATACAACACTAATATAAAAGAAAGACATAAACGGGCTGCAAACAAAGAAAGGCCCAAAGTGAAAAGCAGGAATGGACACAACCAAAACAAAGCTAGGCTCAACGCTCCACTTGCACATGAATAAAGAAGATAAATTTACAATTTATTTATAACACTCCCCCTCAAGTGGAGCATATAAATTGATCATGCACAATTTACTGCATATTTCTTTAACCCGAGCCCCATCCAATGGCTTCGTACAAATATCTGCAACTTGTTCCCCAGTTCGAACAAATTTTGTGCAGATTAATCCTTGCAAAATCTTCTCACGAACAAAATGACAATCGATTTCTATATGTTTTGTTCGTTCATGAAAAACTGGATTTGATGCTATGTGCAAAGCCGCTTGATTGTCACAATATAACATAATAGGCTTCTCAATCTTTACACCCAGTTCTGTCATAAGATGATCAATCCACATGATTTCACACACCCCTTTAGCCATAGCTCTGTATTTGGATTCTGCACTAGACCTTGCAATTACATGTTGTTTTTTACTTTTCCATGACACAAGATTTCCTCCTACATATACACAAAAACCAGAAGTGGATTTCCTATCTAATTTAGATCCTGCCCAGTCAGCATCAGTGAAACATTCAACTTTAGTGTGTTTGTGATCAGTATACAACATGCCTAATCCAGTTGTGCCTTTAATATATCCCAAAATATGTTCTAAGGCCTTCCATTGATGAACATTAGGTGATGACATGTATTGACTAACTATGCTAACAGCATAGGATAGATCTGGTCTGGTAACAGTAAGGTAGTTTAACTTACCCACAAGCCTCCTGTATCTTTCTGGATCATTGAACAACTCTCCATCCTCTGTCCAACTATTATTTGGCATTATTGGTGTAGTGTTAGGTTTGACTCCAAGCTTCCCTGTCTCTGCTAAAAGATCCAGTGCATACTTTCTCTGAGATAAGAATATACCTTCCTTGCTTCTTGCAACTTCAATCCCTAGAAAATACTTCAGATTTCCTAGATCTATGGTATGAAATTTTGTATGGATAAATTGTTTCAAATAACATATTCCCTTTTAATCACTCCCAGTGATGATTATATCATCAACATAAATAACCAATAGCATAATTCCAGCATTAGAAGTTTTATAAAAAACTGAATGATCAACTTTACTTTTAGTTATACCATAAGATTCCAGAACGTGACTAAACTTCCCAAACCATGCTCGAGGAGATTGTTTCAGGCCATACAATGTTTTCTTTAGTTTACACACCATATTCTTCTTTTCTTCAGAAAAAAATCCAGGAGGTTGTCTCATGTAAATTTCTTCTTGAAGATCACCATGTAGAAATACATTTTTAATATCAAGTTGATGCAATTTCCAATTATGTGTGGCAGCTAGAGAAATGAATAATCTGACAGATGTTAGTTTGGCTACAGGACTAAAAGTCTCTAAATAATCCACTCCATATACTTGTGCATATCCCTTTGCAACGAGTCTAGCCTTAAATCTAGCCACTGATCCATCAGGGTTTACCTTAACTGAGAACACCCATCTACACCCAATTGCCTTCTTATCTTTAGGTAAAGGAACTAACTCCCATGTCTTGTTCAGTTCTAAAGCTTCAAGTTCTTCAAGCATAGCTGAGTGCCATTTTGGATTAGAGGTGGCTTCATTAATTGATTTTGGAATAGAAACAGAATCAAAGGCTTGCAGAAACAAACAGGTTGACACTGGTAAATGGTTATATGACACATAAAAAGATATAGGATATGTACACTGGCGTTTTCCTTTTCTAAGAGCAATGGGGAGATCTATCTCAGGATTAAAATGAGGTACAGGTTCATGAACATGTGGAGAAGATGTGGGAACATTGAAGCCAGTATCTATGTTTTCTTGTGTGAGAGTGTGTGTAGAGTAAATGAGAAAATCATATTCTTCATTGTTAATGGAGTCAGTTTGATTAACATAGGCTGAAAGTATGGAATATCTTCATGAAATGTCACATCAATAGATACCACATATTTATCAAGACTTGGACAATAACATTTATAACCCTTTTGTAATCTTGAATATCCAACAAACACACGTTTTATAGACTTAGGATCTAACTTTGATACTTGTGGCCGTACATCTCTAGCAAAACAAGTACACCCAAATACTCTAGGTTTAACAGGATAGATATCTTTATTTGGGAAGAGGACTTTGTAGGGAATGTCACCATTCAACACACTTGAAGGCATTCTATTTATCAAAAAACAGGCAATAGAGATAGCATCTGACCAGAAACACTTTGGCATGTGCATTTGAAATAAAAGAGCTCTGGTGGTTTCTAAAAGATGCCTTTTTTTTCTTTCTGCAACTCCGTTTTGAGATGCAGTATCTACACAAGATGTCTCATGCATAATGCCATTATTATTCATAAAACTATGAAATAGACTTGAAGTATATTCTTTGGCGTTATCACTTCTCAAAGTTTTAATAGTTGTGTTGAACTGGGTTTTTATTTCAGCACAGAAGTTACAAAAAATAGAATAAAGTTCTGATCTATTTTTCATAAGAAACAGCCAAGCCAATCTAGAGTAATCATCCACAAAAGTTACAAAGTATTTAAAACCAAGT
The DNA here is from genome assembly GCA_030737815.1 of Allium fistulosum. Taxonomy (NCBI): domain Eukaryota; kingdom Viridiplantae; phylum Streptophyta; class Magnoliopsida; order Asparagales; family Amaryllidaceae; genus Allium; species Allium fistulosum. The sequence goes on along the minus strand of CM060908.1, from coordinate 819,856,148 downwards.
TTAGAAGTAACCGAAGAGGGTCCCCAAATGTCTGAATGTACAAGATCAAATGCTGAAGCAGCTCTTTTATTTATTCTTGGATTAGAACTCTGACGGTGATGCTTGGCAAATTGACATGAATCACACTCCAGTGATTTTATTGAAGTATACTATGGACATAGAATTTTGAAATTAGAAAAAGAAGGATGACCTAATTGGCAGTGAGTCTTGAGAGCCTGATTGATACTAGTGCATGCAACCATAGTTGATGGCAAACTATCAAACACATATAGACCCCCAAGCTCCTTTCCTTTACCAATAGTCTTCTTGGTCATTAGATCCTGAAATACACAATAGTTAGGATAAAATGTAATACTGCAGTCAAGATTTTTGGTCACTTGACTAACAGAGAGTAGATTGAACTTAAGTTTTGGTGTATATAACACAGACTTTAAAGTCAGAGAAGGGTTAAGATCAACATTTCCAGATCCATGAATAACAGAAAATGTGCCATCAGCAAGTGTTATACTCTGAGAACCACTTTTGTTCTGAAAATTTGATAAGAGAGAGGAGTTACCGGTCATATGATCAGTAGCACCTGAATCTATGACCCATCTATTTGTTGTAGCTACTGTAGAAACATTAGGACTTGGATTCTTCAAGTTATTTTGATATTCAATGAATTTGTCATAGTCTTCTCCAGTAATGAGTATAGATTTACCCTGGTTAGAGTTAGCAACATTAGCAACTTGATTTGATGAACTCTGCCCTTTATTTGTTGACTTATCAAAAATTCCAGTTTTACTTTGTCTCTGTCTTTCTTGTAATTTCCAGCATTGTTGATATCTATGACCAATTTTCTTACAAAATGTGCAGAAATTTGGGTTCATAGGTCGAGATTCAGGTTGTGTACCACTTCTTCCATATCCACTTTGATTTGGTCTCTGCTGTGCATTGTTTGGTGCATATCTACTTTGTGCACTTGCACCGTATTGACTAATTAAAGCACTAGTGTTAGATGTAGAATTATTTTGAGAGTTATTTGAACTATCAGCTCTTAACAGTCGACTGAAAACTTCTTGTAACGAGATCACATCAGATCCAGATAAGATTTGTGTTTTTGCTGATTCAAACTCACTTGGAAGACCACCCAAGAAACTCATAACAGTCATTTGTTCCCTCTGTTGTTGCTGGACTTTGATGTCTGGACTCATAGGAAGAAGAACATTAAATTCTTCATATACTTTCTTAAATTTCATAAAATAGTTCATTAAACTCAAATCAAGCTTCTCAGCACGATAAAACGACTTGCAAACATCATACATCCTGCTCAAATTCCCTTTCCCTGAATATAAAATTTCCAAATAGTCCATTAATTCCTTCACAAAACTACAATGGTTAACTAAACTAATCATATTACTATCGATCGTATTTCGAATCTGAAGAAACAATCGAGCATCATCTCTCAGCCATACTTGATCATCTTTATCTTCCGAATTTTCTTTTGGTGGATCTCTCATTAGATGATCTTCTTTATCAATACTCCGAAGATATAATCGAATTGTCTTACTCCAATCAAAATAATTTGAATCCTCTAATTTGTGATCTGTAATCTTGGACATTACAGGCATAACATCCACTACAGTCTTAGTATCTGCCATTGCCCTAATTCAGAAATTCGATTTGAGAAATAGGAGAAGAGATTAAATCGGATCTTGTTGCTCTGATACCATGATACAAAATAAGATGAAGTAATTTGAATTCCTTTTCTTTATTATTTCATTATTCTCAAAAGAAACAGCAAATACAACACTAATATAAAAGAAAGACATAAACGGGCTGCAAACAAAGAAAGGCCCAAAGTGAAAAGCAGGAATGGACACAACCAAAACAAAGCTAGGCTCAACGCTCCACTTGCACATGAATAAAGAAGATAAATTCACAATTTATTTATAACAGATGTCAAATTTTGAAATGCTAATGCTAAAATAGGTTAGCATTCCACTCAGGGTGTTTTTTCTGGCATAACATATGAAAATAATATAATAAATGAAGATTATTGAACTATGCAGTTAATAAGTAACATTTTTGTTCTTCATATTCTTCAATTCAACTTTTGATACAACATTTTTCAAAATGCACCGATGTCTCATTTTACAATTCTTGGCATATCATTAGAATAAGTTAGATCCGATTCAATTATGTCAACATGCTTGCAAAGAAAAAACTGTAACTTAAAAAATTAATTGTTAAAATATAATGTATAACGTAGGTAATATGGACATAGTAATAATCTATAAAGTGGAAAATAGGCACAAGGACAAATTTTCATAAAATTTTTGGCTGAAGGACAACAAGTTTTATTTTTAGGCTGAAGGACAAACTTTGGAAGATAATTAGGCTGAAGGACAATGCTAATACAACTAGCATTTTGTACAATGTAAAACTGGATATAATGCTAGTTATAATTAGCATTTTGTACAATGTTTGCACTGTACAAAATGCTAACTATATTTAGCATTTTCCTTCAGCCTAATTTTCTTTCAAAGTTTGTCCTTCAACCCAAAAATAAAACTTTGTGTCCTTCAACCTAAATTTTTTTCAAAGTTTGTCCTTGTGTCTAATTCCCTCATCTATAAATTTATGTTTTGTGCTTACCATTGGGAACATAGAGTAACCATGCATGTTCCTCGACTTTGTTTTAAAAGCTTTCAAAGCTCGTACCAAATAATGCTGAATGGATAATGATCACGATACAGTATTTATTTTTTCTTCATCTAGTATATATGGAACATACCCCCAGGGTAAACATTGTTCACTATAAAAAAATGCCATTTACAATAGAGAATATACGTTGTTAAAGCACATTAACAACATTTATCTTACCGTTGTCATATCCATAGCTGCATAAAATATGGACCTTTTACAACGCTCATTTAATGTTGTATAGACGTTGTAAATAATATATTTGCAACATTTTTAAACCGTAGTACATTTCTCATATATCAGTCAAAAGAATTTGCATGATGATTTTTGAATATTGCAAAATATATTTTCTAAACGTACTATAACCATCGATGGAACGTTTTCTACGTCGATGGTAAGATGTTATATTTTTCTTTTTCAATGTTTTCTATACGTTGTACATATGATTCCAAAACAATACTTAAACATTGTAAAATATAGCATGTACAACGTTAACAAAGTTATATGGGTGTACACATGGTGTATATAACATTTCACAAACGTTGTAAATATTATCTTTGACAGTGATATATTTGTATTAATATTCACAAATTCTTACAAATATTGTTAATATAATTATGACAACAATACAGTTCTATTCCTAACAAAATTTATTACAAATGTCCTTTTGTTCAAATGTTAGAAGATCCACATGTTTAACATAATTTCATTTACAACAAAAACGGAAACTCAAGCATTTAACAAACTTCTATCATCATTGTTAGAAGTCTGTCTTTGCTATTGCAAATATAAAAATTCATGTACCATTTCAAAATTCCATATTAGCCAACCTTCAAAAAGCACATCATCGTGGGAAAATATCTCCCGAAGTGTCTTCATATGAAGAATCATTTTGTTCGCTCCACCTTGCTACTAGTTCGAATTCATGTGAAATCAGTGTTGCCAAACAACAAACTTTATATCCAAGCTTCGGAGAAGAGATTGGGTCATGTCAAAGTCAATAAGCATCATTATTAGAAACTTTGCTATCACATTAGCATCCGTTAATGTTGCTGTTATGCTCCTCATCATTGATGTTAGGCAGTCAACGACATCTTCCGAATAAATATCAAACAAATTCATACATGGTTTATAAAATGAGCTAGAATCAGTACCGAGACAAAGTTTCTTCCATGCACAGAACAATATAAGAGACTTTGAGAAAGATCGTGATGCTGGGTTGGCTTTGCAAGCTAAGAGAATCACATACATGAGTGAAAATTATATGCAGTATATGTAACTCACAGTTTATATTTTCATTTAATGGTTGGATTTCAAATAAATTGTGGTTTTTCGTGTTCAAAGTTCGATGTTCTGATGTTCATGTGAAATTAATCCTTATAATTTCAGTTGGAACTAGAAAAAGAATTGGTTTTTCAAACTCATATGCATTCTGTAACCCGTAAAACATTGTGCTATGGATTTTATGGCTACTGCTAATACTCTATAGCTAGAGTAATCAATCAACTGCTTGGTGATATCATTGAAGCAGCTGATGTTTGCATGTTTTTCGGTGTTTGTGATTCATGATTTTCTATTTGATTATTACCTTGTTATTGTTGTTTAAAATGTTACGTACAGTTTGTGATAAAAATAAAAAACTTGTTCATTAGTTAACCCATGGATTAACAAACTACTTGGATTTCTACACAAAATGTTCATTGGCTGATCCATTGTGGATTAACTTGTGAAAGTGTTAGTCGATAAATTTATTAAAATAAGAATTATGGATTAACTAACTAAACATGGGGACAAAAATATGGATTTCCTATTTAAAAATTTTCATTCTTTCATACATAATTTGTTTTTAAATTTACTTAATTATTTCAGAGAAATAAACAATTACCACTTACAGATTTCAAAACTTCCAATTTTTTGTACTGTTTGAGCTTTTGATTTTCCTCCAAAAATAGAATTTATTTAGTTTTTCAAATTTAGTGATTTATATTCGGTTTTCCTTTATTATTATTTTTTTGAATTTTTCCTATTTTTAGATTTATTTTGATATTTTTAAATTAATATTAGATTTCCAAATTATTTTTGCTATTTTGAGTTTCTTTTCAAGTTTATTCTTTTTTCCCCCTATTTTTCTCCAAATTGCAACTTCCTTGACTTTATATGAGTATATTTCTATATGTTTTAAATCTAGGTTTCTTTGGTTACTGTAAAAAAAGTTCTTGGTAAATGAAATTTAATTTTAATTAAGGAAAAATCGAAACTAAAAGCCTTAACATTAAAATACTAAAATCTAACTAACCGTTCAACAAACAAATAACCAAACCAAACTGATATTTTTCAAATCAAAAACCACCGGAACAAAATAAATGATTTGGTTTAGTAGGTTTAATTAATCATCTACCACTATCTTTGTGTGTTTCAAAATAAAAACCAACCGAACAACAATCCAAGAATATGTAGAAGTAAACATTTAAAACTCCTTTCATGCAAATTCAGCATAAATTATTGCTAGACGGGTTCTAAGACTATCTTTGTGAGTTTCTTATTAGTATGTGAAAAGGTATTTTTTTTCTCAAATCTAAAGAAAAATTACCAATCTTGTGGAAAACACATGAACTTAATCATGATAATATATAAGCATATTATTAAATTTAAAATATTATCCTTTAGTTTTTCATATTGGCTATACCAAGTTAAATTTACCTTCAGTTACCTAACTGTATCTTTAGTGACTTCATTTGCCCTGATATAAGCTTTCACTGTTTTTATTTTGTAATTGCAAGAATCTGCATTGATTAATCCTATGGAAGCTAACTATGCAGCCTAATGCTAATAAAAAGAATATTCAAAATCAAAACTAAAAGCCTGAACCAAATATATTATTATAAATAGCCACAAAATCAAAATTAAGATAAAAATCAAAACTCAAGATTCCAAACAAAAACCATCATACCAATAGTACCTTTTTCCATTTTAATTTAAGGTAAGTTGATTAATTTTTCCTAAGCACAATATTTGTAGAAATTAGGAAATATATTTATTGTTTCCCTTACAGAAATCAAAGAATGATTTAATACATTTAAGCTAACATTTGAGTTTTTTCAAACATGGCTGAATGCTAACAATTACCTGAAATGTTCTGCTTGAGATGCTAAGAATTCATTAAAAGTGCTTGTTGAGAAACAAAGAATACTTTGAAAAATTATTCTTATGATGTAGAACAAAAATCAGTGACATCTAAGTCACTGGGTATACATTTAACGATTAAATATAATATATATATAGTAGTTATACAAAAAAGTTTCAAATACCCATAGTTGCTACCTTGTGGTCTTCCAAAATTGAAACTTAAACCTAGTAGCCAAATTAGGATTATTTTGCAGGACATTTAAAGAATTAAAGTAATCTTTTGCATAATGATTTAATCGTTCATAAAAATTTATCATGTGTTTTTAAACTACTGAAGTGCAAAATTGAATAAGAGGTATTTAACCATGATTAGTAGAATACCTACAAATTAGGTTGAATTTTATCTTGCCATCCATGATTGCTACACATGAATTAGTAGTATCCTGGTCAATACCAATTACTGTTGGGGAAAATCTCTTCAGATGATCAGTCTAAAAGAATAAAAACCCAACGCAGCGGAAAACAACTGAATCGTGATTGTAGTGAGACGGAACAAACAAAAGATAAACACCAGAATAGACAGTCACAGATATATGGAATGCAGAAAAATAAATAACACTAGTATTTATAGTGGTTCCACTACCGCTAAGCAGTGTATGTCCACTTGAGGAGATGAGATTTTATTAATCACTGAAAGATTAGAGTTACAAGATTGATTTACTTTTGGAGGCTATACATAAGAAGAATTAACAATACAGACAAAATTCTGCAGAGTTTCAGCTCTTTAGGATGGCTCTGAAATTAGCTCTCAATTTCAACTGCCATTGTTGTCCAGAAGCTACTCTATTTATAGAGTGAAGAAATGAGGAGGGGTGGCTGCTATATAGCAGCCCTGGGGTTTGGTTCGGCAAAACGCCGAGCAAAAATTTGGACCGACGTCAAAATACCGAACGAAAAATTTCGTTCAGCAAAACACCGAACGAAATATCTCGTTCGGCAGATTACTGAACGAAATAATTCGTTCGGCAACTTACCACTTCAAATTGCCGAACAAAGCTTTCTTCTCTCCGCTCCAAATTGTCGAACGAAGCTTCAACTACCGCTCTAGATCTCGAGCGGCATCTGCCTCTTCACGTGCCTCTTTTACTTTGCCGAACGTAGCCTTTTACTGCTCCAAAAACATCCTTAGCCTTCACCAAATCTCGTTGCTTCTTCTTCACGTTGCTTCATCTTCGATCGGCAGTACCAAGGTTAGGGTTTCTCTTAATTTGGGAATTTAGGTATCAATTTCTAACAATCTCCACCTTGATACCAGATTTCCAAACGAGCCTTTCAACTTCATCTACATTTAATGCTCCAAGCAATGGATACTTACCTAATGAGCTTCAGCAATTCCATCACCCATTACACTCTGTGAACGAACTCCGGCAAGGCCACTGTCCATCAACAAAGTTTTCAAAGTAGCCAGTCCGTGTAAAACCTATCAATCTCCACCATGAAAACAAACGTCTTCATGAACCATCTCAACTCTCCCCCCATGCCACCTCGTGGCACCTAGCACTTCATTAAGCGAATCAAGTCCGAGCAATGCTCGAAGTTAGCAATAGGCAACGACTTGGTAAACATTTTTGCTGCATTCCCCTTTGTATGAACTTTCTGAAGACGAACTAGCTTCTCTTCACTAATCGAGACAAGGAACGACTCTCTCACCTCAATATGCTTCGTCCTCGAACTGAACTCCGGATTTTCAGCTAAATGAATTGCACTCTGACTATCACAGTACACATTCACTCCTTCGAATACGAAGCCCAAATCATACAACAGTCACCTCAAATAAAACGCCTCCTTAGCTGTTTCAACCACAACTATGAGCTCTGCCTCTGTAGTAGACAAAGCCACAATCGTCTGTAACCTCGCTCTCCAACTGATCGTTGTCCCACCAATGGTGAACACATACCGGAGGTTAACTTCGTTCGATCTCTATCAACGACATAGTCGGAATCACAAAATCCAACTAAGCTAAAATCTCTTCCTCTGTCGCCAAAGACAAATCTATGGTTTGGAGTTCCTCTAAGGTATCTGAAGATACACTTCACTGCTTCCCAATGCGTCTTTCCTGGATTTTCCATGAACCTACTCACCAATCCAACAGCTTGTGCAATGTCAGGTCTAGTGCAGACCATGGCATACATCAAGCTGCCAACTGCACTTGCATATGGGACCTTCATCATATACACCTTGTCCTTTTCCGAGATCTGAGAGCCTTTACTAGAAAGTTGTATGTGCAAAGGCATGGGTGTGCTGATTGCCTTTGCCCCTTCCATGCTAAACCCAGCAAGCACCTTTCGAATGTACTTCTTTTGAGTGAGGCTCAAAAGTCCTAGCTTTCTATCCCTTTGGATTTCCATGTCCAAAATTTTCTTTGCTTCTCCAAGGTCTTTCATTTCAAATTCCGCTTTTAGCTTTAGCTTCAAACTATCGATTTCAGTCTTACCTTGGAAGTAATCAACATATCATCCACGTACAAGAGTAGGTACACCCATCTACCATTCTTTAAATGCTTGAAGTACACACAAGCGTCTTTGATGCTATGATCAAAACCAAGTTAAAGCATAAAAGAGTCAAACCTCTTGTACCATTGTCTAGGCGACAGCTTAAGTCCGTACAATGACTTCTTCAATTTGCAAACCCAATTTTCTTTTCCATTTACAACGAATCTTTCTGGCTGCTTCATGTAGATGGTCTCATCCAAGTCTCCGTGCAAGAAAGCGGTTTTCACATCCAGTTGCTCCAGCTCCAAGTCATAAGCTACGACGATAGCGAGCAAAATGCAGATGGACGTATGCCTCACTACTGAAGAAAATATCTCATCATGCTCCAATCCCATTCTTTGTGAAAATCCTTTAGCAACTAGTCTATCCTTGTATCTTCCATTATCCTTCACCTTGAATACCTATTTGCAACCTATGGCTCGGCTTTCTTGAGGAGGTGGTACCAAATCCCAAGTCTTGTTCTTCTTCAACGACTCTAACTCCTCTTCTATAGCTCACATCCACTTCGAACTGTCACATGACTTCAAAGCTTCATCAAGGTCAAGCATCTCCTCAAGAACCACATGTAGGGCATAGTCAAACTGATCACTAAGGCTAAGGTTCGCAAATTGCCAATCACCATACCTTTCAGGCGGCCTAATAGTCCTACTACAGACCCGGTTAGGTACTGCTTCGCCTAAACTTCTTTCAGCTCCACCTTGAACTGAACTTCCTCTAGATTCATGCACATCACCAGCACTACTAGAAGGTACCTATGGACTATCATGTGATGTTTCATAAACTGCGTTTTCCTCGACAGCATCAACAACAACTCTACACTTTGGCTGGAACACGGGAACTTATTCCATCTCCTTAGGCCTATCAGAATCTTCTGATGTGGTAGGTAGCTTCTCCTTTGGATTGAACATAGCAGACTCATCAAAAGTAACATGTCTGGAATGAACAATCTTCCAATCAATAGGGTTCCAAATTCGATACCCTTTGATACCATCGGTGTATCCCATTAGTATGTCATTGTATGCTCTAGCCTCCAACTTGTCATCACCTGTATGGTGAACATACATAGAACAACCAAAAATTCGGAAGTAACCAAGATATACTATTTTACCTCTCCACTTCTCCTCTGGAATCTTCCCATCTATGGCTGAGCATGGAATTCGATTTATGATATGTGCCACAGTTGATAATGCCTCAGCCCAAAAGCCTCTAGACAAGCCCGCCGTCAGTCTTAAGCAACGAGCCTTCTCCAGTAGAGTCCTGTTCATCCTTTCTGCAACCCCATTGGATTGCGGATCTCTGGGTGTAGTGAAATGTCTCTGAATGCCATATTGTCTACAAAAGTCGAGGAACTCCCTAGTGACAAATTCACCGCCATTATCAAACCTCAACACCTTCAACCTAAAACCAGATTGGTTCTCAACAAACGCTTTCCAGTCTTTGAACAAAACTTTCTGATTTGGCCTTCATTACATACACCCATACTTTCCAAGAAAAGTCATCAATGAAAGAGATAAAATACTTTGCTCCTCCAAGAGAAGGAGCAGCAACCGGTCCCCAAACATCTGTATGCACGTACTCAAGTACTCGCCTCGATCTATGGAGTCCAACTCCAAAAGATACTTTAGTTTGCTTGACTAACACACGCTCCTGGCAAAAGTCCATCTTCTCGAAGCTTTCTCCTTTGATCATCTTCCGTCTCCGAAGTAACTCTAAGCTCTTCTCTGAAATATGACACAATCTGAGATGCTAAAGCTTTGTGTCATCCAATGCACGAGAACTATCTACTCCAACATACGACTCTCCAAGAACTGTGGTTCCTTTCAGCAAATATAGATTTCGAAACACATCTCCTTTCATAAGAACTAGTGCACCTCTCGAAACCGTCAGGCTATCCTTCTCGATAGTTACCTTGCATCCCAAAGATGCCAATTGTCCTAAAGAAATTAAAGACTTTCGAAGACCTAGAACATACCGGACACTTGTCAAAGTGCGTATCACTCCGTCAAACATCCTAATCCTCATTGTACCTTCACTCATTGCTCTACAGCTAGCATCATTACCCATAAGAATAGAGCTTCTCTCTCGTCCAACGAAAGAATTGAAGTAATCCATATTAGGCGTCATATGGAAAGACGCCCCCGAGTCCAGCACCAATGGTCTGAGACATCTGATACTGCTGCTGACAACACGTCGTTGGATACATACTTCTCCACCACAAATGATGAAGATCCGTCTTCTTCCTTCTTTAAATCTAGACGATCCTTTTTTCCAATGACCAGGTTTCTTGCAGATAAAGCACTTCCCGTCCTTAGACTTTCCTCTCCTGCCATTACCGGGTTTCCAAGACTTGGAACGTCCTCTAGAGTGCCAATTCTTCTTATCTTCTCTACTTCTTTCAACAAACAAGCCGTGACTACTACTTCCACCTCTACTTCCTTCACTTATCTCCTTCATCTGATCTCTCAAGCCCTCAGATAGAAGGCCTGACTTCACATCTTCCACCGTCAATGTGTCTCTAGCGAAGATAAGGTTGTTAGTGAAACCTGTGTATTGCCCCGGAAGAGAACACAAAAGAATCATTTCCATTTGCTCCTCATCCATCTTCAAGTCAACAATCTTCATCTTCATCATGAGATCATCAAAGAAATTAAGATGTTCCTTCACTGAAGTACCCTCTCTCATCCGCATGGTGAAAAATGTCTTCAGCAATATCAGACGGTTAGTCAGAGATTTCTACAAGTAAAGGTTTTCTAGCTTGGTCCAAATTTCCCTAGCAATGGTCTCACTGCTAATCTCTGAGATAACATACTCTCCCATAGCTAGCTGTAAAGTAGTGAACGCTCATTTCTCCATCTCCTTCCTTTCCGCAACTGAGATGTCAACCGTCAACTCCTCAGCGGCAAACACTACTGGATGGACTTCATTCCTCATTAGAACAGCCTTCATCCTCCATTGCACTTCTCTAAGTCTTTATCTCCATTCCATTTCTCAATTGCCAATTGTGATCCTGACGTGATATACATCCCTCTAGTATAGGGTCTTGTAACAACTGGAGTTGCTTCATCTCCTGCCATAGCGTCTAACACTCCTCAATCAACCTTGCAGCTCTAATACCAGACTGTTGGGGAAAATCCCTTCAGATGATCGATCTAAGGGAATAAAAACCCAACACATCGAAAAACAATTGAATTGTGATTGTAGTGAGACGGAACAAACAAAAGATGAACAACAAAAAAGACAGTCACAGATCTATGCAATGCAGAAAAATAAATAACACTAGTATTTATAGTGGTTCCACTACCGATAGACAGTGTACGTCCACTTGGGGAGAGGAGATTTTATTAATCACTGAAAGATTAGAGTTACAAGATTGATTTACTTTTGAAGGCTATATATAAGAAGAATTAACAATACAGACCAAATTCTACAGAGTTTCAGCTCTCTAGGATGGCTCTGAAATTATCTCTCAATTCCGACTGCCATTGTTGTCCAGAAGCTTCTCTATTTATAGAGTGAAGAAATGAGGAGAGGTGGCTGCTATATAGCAGCCCTGGGGTTTGATTCGGCATACATCTGGTTTGGTTCGACAAAATGCCAAGCAAAAATTTGGACCGACGCCAAAATACCGAACGAAAATTTTCATTTGGCAAAACACCGAATGAAATATATCGTTCAGCAGATTGCCGAATGAAATAATTTGTTCAGCAAATTTCCGCTTCAAATTGCCGAACAAAGCTTTCTTCTCTCCGCTCCAAATTGTCGAACGAAGCTTCAACTACTGCTCCAGATCTCGAGCGGCATCTACCTCTTCACGCGCTTCTTCTATTTTTTGCCGAACGTAGCCTTTTACCGCTCCAAACACATCCCTAGCTTTCACCAAATTTCATTGCTTCTTCTTCACGTTGCTTCATCTTCCATCGGCAGTACCAAGGTTAGGGTTTCTCTTGATTTGCAATTTAGGTATCAATTTCTAACAATTACATCATTTCTGGAAAGCTTTGAAAACAACCTATCACCAATGGTGAGACATAAAAATTACTTGTTGACATCAAATCCTAAGACAGAAAAGTTCAAGCCATAAAATTTTACCTGAATGCCATCATTATGGATACACATCATTGTTGGAAAAAGGTAGTCCATGAGACACCTTCACTCACTGCACATAGGTCAATCAATTCAACGATGATTATAGCCTAAAAAAATATGACCGACCCAGATCCCTGTGATCATGGTTGAATCTAAGATTAAGCAATCCATTTCAGTTTTATCTTTGTACACCTTAGCATTTAAATTATTTTAATTGTTTTATATGTTCTTATTATAATAAGGCTTTTGTGCAGTATAATTCATAAATGCATTTGTACAACATAATACTCCAATCAAACGTGGATATCATGTGTGATAATTTAATGTAAAATAATTACCTAATGAACTATTACTTTGCAGCTACACAAAAGAATGGTCCACCAAAGCATTTGTGACAAGTTATTCTTCGATTCGAAGTTGCTTAATCTATAATGACATAGTGATCCTTTATCAGTGTCTTGCGTTCTAGCCATCGTTAAAGTTACACAACTACACTTTTGTTTTTCATATAATATTGTATATTTACATCATATGCATGTTAGGCTCTAGCGTAGTTTTTACTTCATGGTTACTCTATTATTTCCAATTTTAAACTATTATAGAAGTAACAATAAAGAGATTATTTTTTCTCTATGATGAATTATTCAATATAATGGATTATATAGAACAACAATAATATATGGAAAAAAGATTGGAAAACCAAATATTAAAATTATTAGGAACATATGCATGCTAAACAAATATTTAAGTCTGACTCGTTTTCCAAACATAAAGAAACAAGGTTACCATTGTAAGCATGTGTATCATAGATGTTTGATCTCGATAAGTCATCATAAACTCTTTCAAAAAAATCTAGGTTGTATATGAAACATAGCTTTACTATTATTTTCTAGCCGATTCCCTTTTTAGTGAAATATTAAAAACAAAACACCTAGGGATGACTACCTTCTCCAGACCTAAATTCGTAAGTACCGATCTATTATATTTTCTAGCCGATCCCCTGAACCAAACAATCCCTGTCCCCCTGTCCCCAACCAATCGGAGACGTCGATTTTCAACCATTTTGCAATTAAACCTCAAACAGTAGGAGAGAGAAATGAGTTTAATTGCAAAGTAGCTGAAAATCGGCATTCCCGATTGGTTGGGGACAGGGGGATAGGGATGGTTTTGTACAGATGATTTGATCTCAATTTCAGTATATAAAACTGAAGAGTATATCATATATTTAATTGGTATTTAATTGGCCCTATCAAAATATTTTTCTTAGCAATATCTAAACTATTTAAATGATAATAGCTGGCAAATTATATTTTTGTGAGCGAAACAAGCTCCACTCTATAAACATTTGTATTTGATAGTAACATATCTCTACTTTATGAAGAGCCCATTAATTAAATATGAAATAATTCAGAAAAAAGAACAAACAAAAGAAATCTACTTTTTGTTTGTTAAAAAACCAAAATCGCTCAAAGTACATTTTTTTAAATAGAAAATTACCTTTTTTTCTACAGTAAATATTTTCTCACTGGAAAAAATAACATATTTAGAAAAAATCAGAAAAAGAAGTAAAAAATTCAACATAAAACATGAAAAATAAATAAAGAGATATTAAAAAATAAAACTAAAATCTAATAAAAAAATTGAATGCATCTTCTGATTCTTCATTAGTAGCAAACTTTTGTGTGCATAAAGCCTATTTATCTGATTTATTACCTCACCATTGCATATGCCTAAAACATTTTAATTCAAAAGCATCTAAAAATGATAGGGTCGTGATAGCATTTATTCTAACTTAAAGTACGTTAATTAGCAACTAAAAATGTACCAAACTATTTTAATCCATAAAGAAAGTCTTGTGTTTAAACTGTTGTAATTTGAAACCAATATGTGGCATAAATTATGATCCAAATCTACAAACTTAAGGTAAATCCATTTTTCCGTCATCAATTTTTAGTTGAATCTAATTTATCATATTAGCTTTGAATGAACATCATTGAACAAAGCAGTGAAACTAAGCAATATTAGCAATTAAGTAATAACGGGAAATTAAAAAATTACCTCGATTATAGTAATCCAACTTAGAAATCACAACCAATCGTACATACTGTGAAAACATCACAGTTGGCTCTTACTGAAATTATTGGCGGGAATAGAAGTAATGGGATGTGACGTGGTGAATAAAATTTGGAGGGGTAAGAATTCTTCTTTTGCGGTTAGTGATCGACTGGGACGTGGTAAAAGGATCGAAGAAAGGGGATGAGGTTTCATGATGAGAAAGAAGAAACGAGGTATTGGCCTCTGTGGGAACTGGGAATTACTGGTTCATAAACGTAAGTTTTTCAAACAGTATTGGCTAATCCGTACGGTCGGGTTCAAAATTTTCAACTATAAAAATGCTTCAATTAAAATGTTTGTTTAAGGTAATTTACTTCTAATATGTCTAGTATGTGTAACAAATATTAACTATCTATCTGTATTGTTTTCCTTTTATGTCAAAGAAAACTATATATACTAATTTATTTTGACATATATATTTTTATACATCATCGTACACATAACATCATTTCAAGTTTGATTATCCAATGGTTATGATTTAAGGTATTAAGTAAAAGTTGTTATTCATATCGTTCTATGATATTTAGAAATCGTTATTGTGAATGCAACCTCTAACAACAATATATAAAAGTAATTTAACATACTTTTGAAAATATTATGAACAAATTGCTAAACTATTAAAGTTAACAACATTTATTTAAAGTCTTTAAACATGATATCTTCAACAACGTTAGAAAAATGTGGTCTAAATTCTAAATTGGTAAAAGATTACATGAATGTTGGGATTTCATTTTCTTATATATTTTACAATTTTGAAAATTTATCGTTAAACCAATAGTTGCAATGGTTTATAAATATTGTTGAATGCAATAAACTTACAACATTAACAAAAAGTTATTAGATTTTGAATTTCAACAACATCACATAAATGTTATAAAGAAGTGAGATACGATACAATGTAGAAGAAACTTTTTTTTTTAACAACTATTAAGACCAACGTTGTAGACATTATTTTAATTACAACGTTTTCTTTAACATAAGTTGTTAAAGATATAACTTTTTTGCAACGCCTTGAAAAATCGTTGTAAGTTCTCTGTTGTAAAATGATGTTTTTCTTGTAGTGGTTGATTGTCTAGGAAGAAGAATGTTAACATTTCAGGAATCATAAGTAGTTTCGGTAAATAATTTTCATTTTGAATTTCATTTGTTTCAATTTGATTATTTATTCTTGCAATTATAGTATCATTTGTTGTGTGCTCAACATTTTCATGGTTTCTTAAGACTGGGGGTGAGCAAATTGTTGGTTCGGTTTGAATCCGATCGAAAATGTTGAAACTAAAATAACCATTCAAGAATCATAAACCGAACCTAACCAAACCAATGTATTTTAAAACCAAAACCAACCAAACTGATAATATTTGGTTTGGTTTGGTTGGTTTATCTTAAAATGGGTTAGATCTTCTAGTTGTTGATATAATATAAAATTAAAAAAATTGATTGAGTCTATATGATAAAAACATTTTGAAAAACAAACCCCTTTTCTAAAAATATTAACATGAATTTGAAGAAAAATGATATTATTATTAAAATATTGTAAATAATGACGTTGTCCGTAGAAATTTTGTAACTTTGAAATAACTTAATTTTTAAATTTAGTTTAATTGGTTGGTCTATTGATTGGTCTAGTTTTCAAATATTGAAAACCAAACCCGACCAATAAACCAAAGAAATATAAAAATAGAAACCAAAACCAATCAATTAACCAATAAAACCGAACCAAATCGACCAAACTTAACTGGTTTCGTTGGTTTATTCGGTTTTAACCAGTAAATACTCACTCATACTTAAGACAAATTCTTTACAATTGTCTGGTGTTGCTTGTAAAAACATTTTTGATAGTGGAAAAATGTTTTTATTGGTAAATAAACCAAATATAGCAGAAATACCTTGTGGTTTTATTTTTAAACTTTTTCCCTTAATTTTGAATTATTGATCTATGTGTGATCTCCTCTTTTATAAAGGATCGCACATTTTTCTCAAAATTTTTGAATGATTGATCTTCTGTAGAAAATGTTTCTAATATATCACCTAAAGTGGTTGATGATTTTGTAAACTTACTTATAGTCAAATATTATGAAAATAAAAGATACATAAACTTTTCAGAAGGAGTTTGGCTAAAAAATTCCATTTGATTTAAAGATCATTTTGTATTTCTTATTTATTTTTAAGTTCTTTATCATGGCCATTAGACTGCATCGGTATTGATTTTTGTCTTACTCCTTTTTCAGAGAATTTCTTTTTCACTTCTTTGTTATTGTGCTTTTTGAGTTTTGTACAAATTATAGTGTAAAAATTATGTGATGTATTTCAAAAATAATTATGCTATATATGCGGCCATCATTCTGCATATGCAATGCACACTACTACAATTTTACACAAGAAGTGGATGCTGTTTTATTTCAAAAATAATTACTCTATATTTAGCTATCATTCTGCACATGCAGTGCATGCTACTGTATTTCAAATTTTCAAATGCTATATTCAGCTATCATGTTGCATATGCAATACATGCTCCTGCATTTAAAAAATTCAAATGATATATTCAGCTATCATTCTTTGTATGCAGTGATTGTTGTTGTAACTCTAAATTTCAAATGTTATATGCATCTATCATTCTTCATATTCAATGCTTGCTCCTGTATTTCAAAACTTATAATGATATATTCATTTATCATTCTTCATTTGCGACACATGATATCGTATTTCAAAAATCTAATGCTATATCCACCTATTATTCTTCGTATGCAACACATGTTATTGTATTTTAAAACTTTAAATGTTATATCCAATTATCATTCTTTATGAAATGCATGCTATTGTATTTCAAACTTTCAAATGTTATATTCATCTATCATCCTGCATATGCAATGAATGATATTGTATTTCTAAAATTCTAATGCTATTTCCATCTATCATTTGGCATATGCAATGCATGGTATTTTAGAAATTAAAATGCTATATTGATCCAACATTTTTCATATGCAATGTATGGTATTTTGTTCAAAATTTCAAATGATATATCCATTTATCATTCTTCATATGCAATGCATGTTATTGCACTTTAAAAATTCAAATTCTATATTAATCTATCATTTTGCATATGCTAAGCATGCTGTTGTATTTCAAAAATTAAAATGCTATGTTTATATATCATTCTTTATACGAAATGCATGCAATTGTATTTCAAAATTTTAAATGATATATCTGACTATCATTCTTTATATGCAATGCATGATACTATGTTTTAAAAATTCTAATGTTATATGAATCCATCATTCTTCATGTGCAACACATGCTAGTGTATTTCAAAAATTCAAACGCTCTATTCAACTATCATCCTTTATATGCAATACATGCTATTGTATTTCAAAAATTTTAATACTGTATTCAATTATCATTCCTTGTATGCAAGTTATGATAATATACTTTAAAAATACAAATGCTATATTCAACTATCATTTTTCATATTCAGAGAAACTTATGCACTTTAAAAGATAAAAACGATATAACTATCATTTTACATATTCAATTTATTGTACCGCATTTATAAAAAAATCTACATCAAACTATCATTTTGTATATTTATTGTATACTTTTGCATTTTTAAATACACTGTCAAGTATGATTTTGCATTGTCAACGTATGTTGCATTACTTTAAAATGTATATGATAAATTCAAGTATCATTCTGCATAGTCAATTTTTGCTCCTTTATTTGAAAAATAAAAATGCTATGTTCAACCATCATATGCATATTCGACGCATGCTACTACTTTTTTAAAATATAAATACTATATTCAATTATCATCATGTATATTCAACACATGCCACTAGAATGAAAAATTATAGATTCTGTGTTCAATATCATTCTTCATATTAAGTGCATGTTATTATATTTATAAGTACAAATGTTATATTCATGCATCGGTATGCATATTCAATGCATGCTAGTTCACTAAGAAAATATAACGCTATGTTTTACTATAACTATGCATATCCAACATATGCTACGTTTCGAAAATAGAAATGCTATATATGACTACCATTCGGACATGCAATTCATACATATTGTTTTTAAATCTAATGCAATTTATAACTATCATTTGACATTCACTTGTTGAAAATTAAATGTACAGTAAACTTAAACATAAGCAATACCTTCGACGTTTTGTTTTTGCTTGTGCTATTTCGATCTTGATTTCCGACGTTGTCTTCTATTGCTTGTTTCTCCATTATTTTTGTAGCCCTAATCTTCGTTGCTCTTGGATTTGATTGTGTTGGCTTTGCTGAGTCGACTTCTTTTCTATAGATTTTGAAGCTCTAATCACTGATTTAGGTTTTGTCAATTTTATTTCTACTGCAGTAGACGGTGGAAGAAGATTGTGTTCTAGTTGTGAAAGAAGATTGACATCTATTGGAGAAGATAATTTTGATTGAGTTTCCATGGATTTGCGCTTTTGATTATGAATTGAATGAGAAAATTTTTGATAGTGGTAGAGTGAAATGATTTTTTCAGTAAAGGCTGGAAATCAAAGCGATCTTGTTCAAAGGAGGTTGAAAAAAGTGCGCACGTCCTTCAAATTTAATTTTAAAATTAGTGTCCTAGAAAATAAAATTGTTTCTTTTTTCTTTAAACTAATTTCCCTTTTGAATTACATAGTGGTATTAATAAGAATAAAATGATTGTCCTTAATAATAAACATAATTTATGCATGATCTATAAATTTGAATAATGAACCGGCTGCCATTGAAGTCCAAGTAGTGAAGTTTTCACATCTATGGTTTCATTTTTGAAAATAATATTCAGTTTGACTCAATTTATGATTTTAGTTTACACCTAAATTCTTAGATTATAAGAAATAAATCGTACAAACTTAGTAGAAATAAATCATACTACAAATTGATAATGTCATGTCAAGGAACTGTAACTCAAGTGGTTAGGGGTGTGACGCTTTAGGCAGAGGTCGTAAAAGTTATGGGTTCGAGCCTTCGAGACATAAAAAAGAGTGATCTACTCAAATAAAAGTATCACTCGTGTTATCAAAAAAAAAATTGATATTGTCATTTATTTCATATTTTCAATTATAGTAAATTTATTCGTCGTTCTAAATTTTAATTGTAATAAAATACAATTAATTTCAGTCAATCATCATTTTTAACTCTCTAATTCAATTCCAATTTAAATTCATGTCATATCAAATAATCTTACCATGCAATTGACATAAATTAATTAATTGCTAACAAGAAAGTTGGTATTATTACTAATGTAATGGTTCAAAGTTAGGATTAGAATGATTTATAGTTGATGTTAGTGTTTGTTATACAATATTAGTGTATCCAAAAATATCAGTTAAACCTTTTAAAATTATTCAGTATTTCACATTCGTGTAGCGAAAAAAAAAAGAAAAAAAAATGTACACTTATGTTTCCATTTTATGCCCAAGGCTTAAGGAGCCTAAAGTACCAAGTTCGAGATCATTTTCAACTGATTGCATCGGTTTTAAAGAGTGTTATGATTACTGGACCAGACAACTGTAGAACCACGGTTAACCACTAACAACAAGCCAAAATGGTCCATAAATGCACAAACCAATAAAAACCGGAAATTAGACTGCTCAAAACTGCAACCGACCACCGGAACAATTTTATTTAATTTTCTTAAGACCTATCTAGTTTGGCCCAGATTTAAGCCTGGATGAAATTAGCTAATTTAAAATGAAACCAAGTGATTTCGAACTCATTTACAGTTGGTAAGTTCAGTAGTGTTACAAGCCTTTATAGCAGTATGATATTGAGTGTTAGGTTGAACTCCACCTTGTACGTTAACACAAGAATAGACCCATATTGTTGCATATTATGGTCATTCTATATGCTTTTAAGGTCATGTGTTAATTACGCTTATAAACTAATATGTTAATTTGCATAGCAATATGGTAACTTATACATTATGTAATTTAGTAATATTATAATTTCCATCATCCAAATTTGGAGAATCTTGATGAAAAATCATCATAATCTTCCACCGTTGAACAGGTACAACAACAGACAGTATAATATAACAACGTTGCACGGCGTTAGTGAAGCAATCTGTCTGAACGAACGACCGTCCAACGACATGCCCGCTCGAGTTGCCATGCTCGGTTTGTCTACTGCATCTACATCGACCGGGTGTAGTGTCACAGACCACCCAATTCGAGTACAAATCTACATCGACGGCGGTGAAAGGCTGAGTTGGTAGAGTATGGGATATCAGATATTTGCAAGTGTCATTTCCTATGCAGTTCCAAAAAACTGATTTAACTCTTTGAATTTGAGGAAGAATTTTTTTCTGAATTTTTTATATCTTTGTGCAATGGTATTCCACCACTACTCGGAACCGTCCAACTGATCGTTCTTTTCATCCCACATCCTTACTTCTATCTGTAGAAGTTTGTTCCAATCGGTCCAAGAACGCTTCGAGCTTCAAGATGTCCAATTTGTTCTTCATCTGTATGTGGGACCAGTCAAGGTTCAACCCGTCGTTAAATGCGGTTGCCCCGACGCATAAAACCCGTTGACTGAACTCCTTTTGTCCAGTAGAAAATCAACGCAAAGATCTATGAAAAGCTCCTCCCTTTCGGATGTCTATAAAGCAATGAGCTGGGATGAAACAAAAATAGTAGCATAACAAGAAGATGGTTGCGCCATACTGAAAAATAAAAATTACAAAATATAGGAAAAAATCCTAGAAAAATATATGTTATAGATAGAAAAAAATTAAACATAATAGTAGAAATAATTACTTGAAAATATGCTCGACCGATTCGGTAGAAATTGAGAAAGTGAAGGATTAGGAACTGTTTGCTGCTAGTGTGGGAAGATGGTGGGAAATGGTGAATATATAAAGGAGGTAGATGAAAAAATGCAACCGTTGGAGGGTGATGGCACAACGCTCCGACGCGAACGTATCTTCTCTCTTCAACTGGTCGAACGTTCCATTTTCTGAATTTGAAATGTTGTGGCTCTGATGCATCTGATCCGCGGTAAACGGTAACGGTGTAATTTTTGGCTGAGAACGGGCACCATAATATATGTGTCGGTTCTGCTCACACAAGGACAAAGTATGATTATGCTTACGTAGTGACAATAATTTGTTTTAAGTAAATTGTTGAAAGGTATGAATTTCCAAGGAAAAAATTGCACGGTTTTCTAGCGGATTGGATCATTAAAACCTTAAATTGAGCATTAAAGTTCGATTCACGGTTCAATCTTGATAAAAATGCTCTAAGGTACAAATAAATCATCGGATTAAATGTTGTTTAACAGAATAACTGAATGTTAACTATTTGATTTGAGAATGAGTTTTGTGTTTTTCATTTTAAATCATCTACTTTAAAATACATGAAAGAGGCGGATGGGATGGAAAACGATCAATTCAAAAAATGTTTTTAACATACAAGTTGAAAATGATGTTTTCTTGTTTTCCACGTTTTAAGAAATATCATCGACTATCTTTCCTTTTGCCATTTTTCTAGAATGTGTTAAAGATTCTCCAACTTTTCCTTATCTTATACGTCATTTAACATGCACATTGAAAACACAAAATGTATTTTCTAGCTAAATACTGCTTAAAACATTTAGTGCTTTTTTGCTAAAAACAACTCATAGCTTTCAATATATTGAATATGAGGTAGATTCTTTGACTAAGGGAACAAATAAGGGAAAAAAATCTCTTAAGGAAATAAAATAAAATAATAAAAATCATATTGTTTACATTTTGAATGTCTAGACAATGATTGCCATAGGAACCGTGTACATTTTATCGGCAATGAATAAAAATATTAATATACCTATGTATATAAACACTTTTAGAACCCAAATTGATCACATAATAGATTTGATATTAGACAGCACTATTGTTTTATTTATATATTAAATTTGATTGAAATCCATGGTAAAAATTTATTGTGACTGCGACTCGTGTCTCAAATTTACTGCTATATGCATCTACATATGCATGTATGAAGTATATCGGGATATAAATTGTTAATTTGTGTTTTATTTATATCTTAAATTTAAATTTTTCCAACACACCAATTGAAACTCATAGTGTCACCAATTTGTATTCCAATACCCCGGTGCTAATATATGTACTCATACATGCATACAATACACATTACACACATATTTTGTTAAATCTTATTTTACACCTATATGGTTTTAGTGTAGTATTACTTAAAATTAAAGGAAAATTTTAAAAATATTCAACGTTAGGCATGCTAACGGATACTTTCGAATGCGGATAGTATCATATTCGTATTCGAAATCATTTTTGAATATTGTACGAACGAATACTAGATAATTATCATATCTACCGCGACCGATAAATCAAAAAATATAAATAGAAATTTTTTCTGTCTAATTGATTATAAAAGTGCTAAAAATAATCAAATACGATGGCAACAAATATGATGTGTATTTTAGTCCACTGGCTTAGTATAGTTGGCAGGAGTATCCAACTCCTCATAAAGGGGAGATGATTCGATTCCTGGCAACTACACTGAGTCGTCCGAAAGGACTGGTTTAATTTGATGATGTAGATTGTGACGGACCTTCTTGTGTTTTCCCCTGATGTTGCCAATGAAGCTGAATATACTGGGATTAAAAAAAAAAGAAAAAAAAATATAAACTGCTAACGTAATAAAACAGTAAACAAATATATTTTGTTATGCTAAAATACACATAATCTAAACTATAATCTTGACAAAAACAACATGGATACTTTTCGAATGCGGATGTCTTTATATCCACATCCGTATTCGATTTTTCGAATATCGAACATTTATCCATTTTTCGAATACGAACGTAGACAAAATTTGGAATTTTTGAACATCCAATGGCAGCCTTGTTCAATTTACGATATCAGCATTCCTACAAAAAGGAGATTATTGAAACTTTCTACACGTTCAAATTGCTAAATCAATATCAACATCGATTTTGAAATATTATTTTGAGTATGGTAGGATTTTTCAAAATTTTCGTTCGGTTTCCGATTATGTGTAGCTTGAACCATAAGCATGTAAATGGGATGCGACGGACAGTAGATAAATATATAACCCCTAAAGTACAGGGTGCATCATAAACGAAACAATAGTAACAAATTGTCCACAATTACCGCCAGTGTACACAATGTACAAATATTTGCAAACAAACTTATGTACAAATCATAAAATCAGGATTGCTTCAATGAATGGGTGGTATATACACAACTACTTAGCATTTGCACTGAAAGAATTATTTATTAAATTTCTGTGACAAATCAGATAAAGCTTGGTAGAGAATAGCAGCAGCAGGCGGCTTTGGCATGGATCCAAGAAGAATATCCATGGCCTGAATCGAAGAAGAACCATAAAATCTGCAGTTCTCGGAAGCACGGGTCATAACCATGCTTCCTTGGAGTGCACAACCTACAAATGCACCTGCAAATGAACACAATGTCATAATGGTAAAATCACCAAGTACAGTGGTCAAGTTACATATAATAGTAAAGTTTGTACAGGTAAATCACCAATGCCATTTCAAGCATGTTAAAATACTAGCCATACATAAACTAAGAATGCATGATGCAAGATAATAAAAACGTGGAGTAAACCCAGAAAGGAACGAATAAAAATGCAACATACTAATTATTGTCCCACACCACCTAATTGAGCTTGAAGGAATGAAACCTATAAGCTATATATACATCATGTAGTGGTTGATTATCTCTTACATACCTGGATGGGGTCATGGGTGATCAAGAAGGCCTAGGCCTAGTCCAATGGTTTCCATTGCACTTGGGAAATGCATTGGGCTACCATCTCCCCATGTGGGAGTATGGACATCATAATTTATTGCTTAGGGGATACGCGTTCGCGCGCACCCTGTCTAATCTTTTAACTTAAGTATTTGCAAACAATTATTCAGTTTTGGAGTCTAAGATACTCATTATCAGAATCTCAAAACATAGCTCTGTATCACTTTATACCAGCAGTCGAATAGGATCAAGTGAACTGGGTGGGTTACCCACACTTTTGGTAAAGAAAGCTAGATGAAGTAGCGCTTGAGGAACTGACTTCAACAAACCCAACCTATCCTGATGTAGACATGTCAATATTAATTTACTTAGCTTGTGTTCGTACTTCGCAGTACTCCTTGTTTTGATATTGGTACTGGGAATACTTTAACTCGTGATTATGAAAACCCAATAGGATTATCATTCTAAAACCAATATAAAATGAGTTATATAGAAGAAGAGCCAACTGCAAGTTCAAATTAGTTCCAACATACCGTAGATAGAACTCAAAGAATCATGTTATTATCTGATTACAGAACTGGAATGCATATCAGAAATGAAGAAGGATATTATCCATATTCATCGTGAGGCTTTGCTTATCGATGTCTTGAATTTAGTCTTTGTGGAGACATGGATACTTCAACCAGATAATAATAGCATATGACAGGGGGGAAAATGTATCTCGAGAACACATACCTTTACTGCAGCTGTAAGTATAACAAGCAGCATATCCACCATCACCTGCACGAAAATCAGCCTCAGCTGCTCGTCCAACTATGCCAGCAGCTGCACCAACACCAGCTCCAACAGAAACATGTGCATTACCACAAAAGGTTCTTATGGCATCTGTATTTCTCAGCACGATTATGAAATCAGTGAAGTTTCCACCAACCTGTTTAACGTGAAATATTATTGCATTACTGTGTAACTAGATACAATCATCTTCTTTCAACTTAATATTTTTAGGAAGGAAAAATGTATGTCACCTGAGCTCCCCATCCGAGACCAAAGGTGGAAATTGCAGAAGGTGGGGACCACGAACCATCTTCTCTACGTGCGATTACTAAGCCTGTGCCGACATTATACGTAACCATCAACCCAACTTTTGCAACAGTTAGGATCGCAAGGCCCTTTGCTTGTTTTAGTACAGCCTCTGGAATGGTTTTCTCGGGTTTTCGTGAACCAACCTGAATTGTGAAATGTTGGTTACAGGTAGCTTAAGAGGAAAAACTTTCCTTGTTCAACAAAAGTGGGATAACTACAACAAGCCATCCTCGTAATTTTAGTAACATAGGAGAATTTTCTTTTTACCATGGTTAATGCAGAACTAAAGATAAAAGACGTTGCATTCTAGGCTTAATAAACTGATGGTCAATAAAAACCAAAACCCACCTACCCAAACCGAACCTACAAAACATGAACCCAATGGGTCTTGAATGAGATACAAAATTTCATAAAGACCGATTCATATACAAAAGAACCGACTGACTCGAACGACGTGGCAAAAACCAAAACAAAAAAATTATATGAACTAATAATTAGAGCATAACCAACAATGGCTTATTCACTTCTAATTTGCCTGTAAACAAACCACGAAACACCCAAAAATGGCTTGTCCGGTTCAATTTACTAACCATATACATAGTTTTTATTTTATTGAAGTGATCTAGAAAACTAGTCAATGAAATGACAAATAAATTTCTGTTTTAAAGGATTAGGTAGCAAAACAGAAAGAACTTATAAAGTTCCCCACGAGTAATAAAATGGTAAAATGTTTGTCATTTTATTTGAACATGAATTATTAAAATGCGTTGTATTTGTTATGTTTAATGAAGTGTTTTTAGATGTTTTGGACGTAGGGTGTTGTTATTGCTAAATTTTTCGATGAAGAATAATGAAGGGAACAAAACAACTGCTAGGAATGGTCTTTGTGTCAAAACCTGATTCGATTCTAACCAAAATCGGGTTGAATTAGATATAGGTTTTCATATACATAGTTTGAACCAACGATACTCTACAGGACTAGACCTATGACAGGCAAGAGCATGGTAAAATATAAATGATTACGAGGAATGGATATCTCAACTAGATTTTAGACTATTCATGTCTACGTTGTCAACACTTTATTTGGATTAAGGATGCTACGATGATGAATTGTTACTTTTGTTAGACATAATACCACTACAATTTTCGAAGAGGGAATAGTCCCTGAGGCAAATAATAGAATAAAATCTAAAGTTTGACAGTTTAGTATCTTAGATCTTGCAACCTCAAACAACATAGGGTTACTCCAATGGAAAGGAAAACATGTAAAACGATTCGAAACATTAACTTCATGAGATTTTAGTATATATTTTTTGAAGCATATAAACATGTTATAATATTAAACATTAACTGAACCGGTAAATGCAAAGTGCTATAACCAATCCATAGACA
Organism: Allium fistulosum; assembly: GCA_030737815.1. Taxonomy (NCBI): domain Eukaryota; kingdom Viridiplantae; phylum Streptophyta; class Magnoliopsida; order Asparagales; family Amaryllidaceae; genus Allium; species Allium fistulosum. The sequence goes on along the minus strand of CM060908.1, from coordinate 819,829,335 downwards.
AGTTGAGCAAAGAAACCCAAAAGTGCAATTATCCAATGTGTGACCAACACTCAAACCACAAATGTTAAAGAACCAAACTTACCTTACTATAGTCTCGAATTATGTTTGCCGCTTTATATATCTCGTATTCCATAGATTGACCCCATGGAAAGTTCAACCATGATCTTAAAGTGCTAAGATTCGTCACATCTTTAGTAGGCAACTGACAAGCACGACTGATTTGATTCATCAAGTATGGCTGAACATTCTTCAACCTCACAGCACATACATCACATACACGCTGGGGGTCCTCAACTCTAAACTTAGGCGGCAACAAACTTCTTCCTCTTGTACACCCACCACAAAAAACTCCACCACAAAACCTGCAGTGGTGCCTAGAGCACATAATCGGGTGAAACCCAGACCCGCAAAGCATACAAGAAGCTGCTGCACTATCAGCAAGCCATTTTGGAGGGTCTGTTTCTAGAATATCTTGTGCATTTCCAAAATCAGCCTCTGTAAGAGTGTTAGACATATCTTTCCATGCTTGTTCCAGAAAGTTCTCGGATATGAAAGCGATGGTGCTTCTACGAATCTCTCCCATAGCAAGAGATTTTGCCCTGCCACCTGCAGCAATAAGCATCTCAGAAAATACATCCCACATTGTCATTTCCGTGTTCTCTTCATCGAAAAAATCCTTGTTTGCTAAATATGAACTGTTGTTTGAAAATCCTTTGCTCCACTCTTCGTGTTCGCTTTTTGATAATGGGGGTACTGATACGGGCATCCATATACCTGTTTCTTCGTAATGGGGTGGGTCATAATAGAAGTACTTATCTTGCTTATTATCTGCAGTAAACTCAGTCATGTCTGGTTTGTGTTCTTTTATTTGAGATAATTGTAGAGTTGAAAACAAATCATTTAAATTAGATGCATCTTCTTCACTGTCATTTTCCTCATTGGCATTCGAGTTAGGACCATCATCCTACAAATTTAAGTTTCAAATTTAGTAATCGGACTTCACGTTAGAAATTCTCAGTAGCAATAGATTCAATTCAGCTGAATAATAATAAAAGACTTAAAATTTACTTCTGCGAATCCTAAAACATCAAGCAGTTTACAAAATGAAATTCCTGAAGATGAATCTATAACCTGAGAGTAATAGCGAGTATTCAGGAATTGATCAGAAGATCGATCTGACATCACCGGTGGCATCGGGGCAGATGGTTCGTGTTCTTCGTCATAAAGTGGTGGATACAATCTGCAGTGATCGTCCATATTGTTCGGTGATCGAATTAAAAACTTTAGCCGTTTACTTTATTCGAGCATGGGAAAAAAAATGAAGAAATTGAAGGAGTTGAAAGTGTATTTTTGGGGGAAATAGAAGGTTTTGAATGGATTTTTGAGGCCGATGAGTCATTTGCTACACGCAAAAGAAAGTATTTTCGCAAACTGATTACACAATCCAGAGTCAATGAAGATTAATGGGAATTATCGGGTTACCGACGTGTGAGGCCCAACGTAGGTGTTTTCCTCTCTCAGCAAGTCCATCCAAAGTAACATGCTTGTAATTTCGAATTAGGTTTTACGGTTCTATAATCCTCTCTTTTACCTTCTTCCATATTGTGCATTTAAGGTTAAAGTGTTTTCGCGTTCTCGTTACCTTCCCATTTACGATATTTATTTACCGTATTGAAAATATAAGTGGAATAAAAAAAAAAAATTTGACATATTATTTGTAAACGAGTAAAATTGATTGTTGCTGATCGACGCATCAACCATCAACATTACACTTTCCTTCAATGTTTCTATCGTCTTCTCCTTCTATAAAATCACCTCCTCCTCTCCGCTTCTTCCACACCATTATCACTCCCTTTCTCCTACTGAAAACAACACATTCCAATTCAAAAATGTCACATAAACAATATGAAAGTCTGAAAGTTTGATTTGCTCCATACAATACGCAGCATAACGATATGTTGTCGTTGGAAATAGCAAATGGAATTCCTTAAAAATTAACCATAACATTCAATCACGTCTTAAAGGAGTATCCTGGAGAATCAGAAGTGATTGAAGAGCATGTTCGTTACAAATAAGATGGACTAAAAAAATAGTAGATGACTTATCAAAATTTGCATAAAAAACTGAAGCGGGATGGGATCATGTAAGGGAACCCTTATTCGATATGGAGGAATGGGGGGCGATTGTGTAAAGGTATATATTTTTCTGTTTTTAATAATAAAATTTATTTATCAAAAAAAGGTTCAATATTTTGTTGTATTAGATGCGCATTGGCAGTGGAGAAAAAGAGAGATTTTTCAAAAAAAAAATCTTTAATTAATTTTGCTAGATCTTTTTTTAATGTATATACAAATAATTTGTTTACACTAAATATTTAGTGGATATTTGTAAAAAGAGTTTGTTATTTTATTTTAATTATGAGTTATTTTGTTTTAAAATTTAAACGTGTGTGTGCTATGATTTTAATCAATTTATATATATTGTAGTTTTAGTGTATTTTAATTTTAGTTTATTATATTTTATTTGATAGGAATTCACATTCTCAATGTGAACATCATAAATGTTATAAACAAACTTAGGACATTTACATACGTACATACATGTATATGTAAGCTCCATATAAGTTTAATACCAATAGTTTTAACTAGGTCTGGGAATTTTCTTAAGCCCATTTGTAACAATCCGATATTGAGAAGCAATTACTTAAACTTTATAATGAAGATATTAATGGTTAAATGAAACTTTAATGATAATATAAGGATATTTTGAAATTTAAATATGAATATTGGAGTATTTTATGGAAGTGAGAATTATGATGATAAAATAATAGTCGTTAAGCAAAAGATGATTTAATTCATAATATTTAATGCTGATGTGGAAAATTATTTGCTAAAATAATTACAAAATGAATTATTTTGGTATTATATAGTTTTAAAATTACAAGTTATTAATAAATGATGACCGTGATTATTTTGAAGTAATATTGATGTTTTAAGTCTGTAATGATTTTAAATATATTAAGAGTGGTTAAATAATTTTTAAAAATCTAATATTGATAATAAATAAGATTAGAAATTTATTTAAAAGAAGAAGAAAAATTATTTTTCAATTATAAAAGGAGTTTATAAATTTATTTTTGTAATTGTGCCTAGGAATGCAAATATGGAAATAAATATTTAAATCATATAAATTATATAGAAAATAATTATTGGAAAATTTTAAAATGGTAATAAAACATTTATGGAGATAAATACAAATTTTATTTGGAGGCTTCAGGTAGTTTGTCATGGTAGAAGATAGTTTAGCAAAGAAATAATGAAAGGAAAAGAATTAAAACAAATGAAAAAGAGGCCCACTTGGTCGATTTTGATGCTTGGAAATTTATCTATTCCCCTTTATACTTCATGATAAGTCTAGAAGGCTCTTTGATTACTTCATTTTTTCAACCCGTAAGCCATTCTACCTCAATTCCTCTAATCTCCTAATTATGAAACACCAAACCCATTTTCTTCAAAAACTAATATAAAATCAAATAAATTTTCATAAATTATGAAATTTAAAACCAAACTTCTCGTTATGATTCTACACCTCAAGGAGTCATTAAAGTTGAATTTTGAGCTTGTTAGTGTCATGTTACATTTTAGAATGAGAAGGAAAATTGAGTTTGATGATGCTATGGAAGGGAATGGGATGTTAGAAGCATCTTTAAGCTAAGATGAGTGTTTACTCACTCACAACTATGTTTAAAATGCTTGAATTACATTTTGTATGTTGGTATGTATGTATGAGAGTGCATTTCTCTTGAACCTTGTGTTTTCTTGCTTTTTGATTGAATTTGAATTACATTGATGTGTATTGGAATGATAGGATGATATAATATTGTCTAGTGAAGTCATAGGGTTCGGCAGGAGGTGTCAATGGTGGTCGAAACCGCCGAAATTTGTGTACACGACCTGGAACATCATTGTTCCAGGCCATGGACCGGTGGATTACTCTAGTAGGATCGGTCCACTGGTGTGAAGCATGGAACAATGACGTTCTAGGCAGTGTACATGTAGTTTAAAGTGCACATGCTCGTGCGCGTGCGCACATATGATTTTGGAAGTAGGAAATGGATGCACTGTAAATGTGAAATTATTTTTGGGAATTTTTTTATTTAAATTGAATATTAATTATTTTATTAAAGGTGTTGATTTATTAAAGAATTTTTGGTTTTTGACTTTGAATAATTATTTAAAAATCCTATAAAATTCTTGGGAAATATGAAATGGTTTCTAATTATTGTTGTATGATTTTAAGGTGTATTTCATGATTCCTGGGAATAAGCAAGAGTTTTGGAAGATATATCTTATGGATTAGAAATGAAAGAAATTGATTTGGAGTTTATAAAATTTGTTCAAAATTTTTATTTGTCGCAAAAAATTATTGATTGAATTTTTATGGGAAATATTTAGGCCCCGTTTGGCTTGTCGTTTTTAGTTTTGTGTTTTCGTCTATACAAAAACGCGTCTGTTGTATGTATAGTTGAAAAACAAACAATTTTGAAAAATGAAATTAACATATAAAATAGAAAACAAGTTTATTTTATTTTTCGTGTTTCGAGAGATAACAAAAGCACAGAGAACAATCAAACTCTTTCGTTGTCCGTTGGTCGTCCCAACGGCTAAGAATTATAAATCTTCTTCTCTTATTTTTGCTATTTCTTAGTGCAAATTGAAAACAACAAAACTCAAAATACAAAATGAAACCAAACGGGCCCTTAATTTTACAAGCTATTTTTAAGATTTAATTATATAAAAAGGAGATTTTAGAAGTTATTTAAACAATAGAAATTCTTGTTTTGGGTTTTATAAAAGAAAGGAAAATATAATTTTGATTATTTAAAGTTTGTAAAAGGATTTTATGAATTATAATATATTTATATAGAAAAATATCTCTCTTTTCTAAATCATCATGTGTGTTATGGTTGCTTATATTTCTTTGTAACGAGCTTTCCAATCCTTTCTATAATTTGGAATGGACCAACATATCTCGGTGCTAGTTTCCCTGACTTCCCGAACCGTATCACACCCTTCATCGGTGACACCTTAATGAAAACCTTGTCTCCAACTGAGAACTCTAAGTATTTATGCCTCTTATCTACGTAACTCTTCTATCTAGATTGAGCTTCCTTTATCCGTTCTCGAATCAACTCAATCTTCTTTGACGCCTCCCAAACCAAATCTGGACCTAAGACCAATCTGTCTCCAGTCCCCAACCAACATACAAGGGATTTGCATGGCCTTTCATAAAAAAGCTTTAAAATGCGCCATTCCTATACTAGTCTGGTAAATGTTATTATAGGAAAACTCAGCCAAATGTAGGTGATCCTACCAAGATCCACCAAAATCCAACACACAAGCTCTTAACAAATCTTCAAATACCTTATTGACTCTTTCTGTCTGCCCATCCGTCTATGGGTGATATGCAGTACTCATCTTGAGCTTAGTGCCTAACACATCCTGTAGACTCTTCCAGAATTCGCTGGTAAATAAACCATCTATGTCACTGACTATGCTACTAAGAACTCCGTGAAGTCTAACCATGCTCTTCATAAATAACTTCGCCAAAACAGGTGCTGTCCTGGTCAACTTTACTGGAATGAAATGGGCATTCTTGGTCAACCTGTCCATAATAATCCATATACTCTCATTTACTCTCCTTGACCTTGGCAACCCATCTATAAAATCCATGGATATCGAATCCCATTTCCAAACTGGAATCTCTAGAGGCTGAAGTAATCCACTCGGCTTCTGATGTTCGGCCTTCACTTGTTGACAGTTTACACACTGCCTAACTCACAAGCCAACATCCCTCTTCATGCCTTCCCAATAGAAGCTTTTCTTCATATCTTGATATATCTTGCTCCCTCCAGGATGAATCATAAACTTGGATCGATGGCATTCCTCAAGAACTTCTTTCCTCAAGTTCTCAACATCTGGAACACATAATCGCCCCTTCTTTCTCAACCATCTTCTCTGGTCAAGACAAAATCTTTCAAATCATCGATCTTAGTTCCAACCTCGAGTCTTCTGATCCTCTTGGCTAACAATGGATCTTCCTTCTGCTTAGAAGCGATACTCTCGATCAACTCTGGTCGGACCTCTAAACAGGACATCATGGCAGTACTCTGACTAGAACTAGCAGCCGATCTTAACTGCACACCGCAACTAGCCAAAGCTTCTAGGTCCTTCCACTCTGCCAACATAGCCAACACCACATTCTGATACCTTCTACTAAGAGCATCAGCCACCTTATTACCTTTCCCTGGTGTATACTCTATACCAAAATCATAAGCAGCCAAAAACTCCAGCCATCTCTATTGCCTCATATTCAACTATTTCTGAGAGAATAAATATCTTAAAGACTTATGATCGGTATACAACTCAAATCTCTCCCCAAAGAGATAATGCCTTCAAATCTTCAAGGCAAAAATCACCGCAGCCAACTCTAAGTCATGAGTAGGATATCTCACTTCATGTGGCCTAAACTATCTAGATGCATAAGCAATAACTTTGCCCTTCTGCATCAACACCGCTCCCAATCCAGTCCCACATGCATCAATGTATACTACCAACCCTTGGTTTCCATCCGGAACTACTAACACTGGAGCATTGGTCAACAAATGCTTTAACTTAAGGAATGATTCCTCACATTTGTCGGACCAAATAAACTTTACCTCCTTCTTGGTAAACTTAGTCAAAGGCGCTGCTATCCGCGAGAAATCCTTAATAAATCTCCGGTAATAGCCAGCAAGTCCAAGAAAACTTCCGATCTCGGTCACCGTCTCTGGTCTCTTCCAATTGTTCACAACTTCGATCTTATCTGGATCGACTGACAACCCTTTTTCTAAAACCACACGACTAAGAAACTTAATCTCTTTCTTTCAAAAATGACACTTGGAAAACTTCGCCTTTAGCTGATTCTGCCTTATCCTCTCAAGCACAACTCTAAGATGATCTTCATGCTCTCTCTCATCCTTCGAGTATACAAAAATGTAACCTATAAACACCAATATGAATCTATCCAAATACTCTTGGAAGACTCGGTTCATCAAATCCACAAAGAAAGCAGGTGCATTCGTCAATCCAAATGGCATCACCAACTACTCATACGAACCATATCTAGTCTAAAATGCTGTCAAAGGAATGTTGTCCTCCGCCACTCTCAACTGATGGAACCCCGTCGCCAAATCCAACCGGGAAAACACTCTGGCTCCACTCAACTGATCAAACAGATCATCTATTCTCGACAGAGGGTACTTATTCTTTATCATCATTTCGTTTAGCTTATGACCGTCGATACAAATTTTCAACGACCCATTTGGTTTCTTCACAAATACTGTGGTCGCTTCCCAATGCGAACTGCTTGGCCTAATAAAATTCCTTCCTTTAATTCCTTCATCTCATTCGGTGTCATCCTGCTAGGAGGTCTACTCACAGTTTCAGCTCTTGGCATAAGATCTATCTGAAACTCAACAGCTTGTTTCGATGGTAGTCCTGTGACTGGTTCAAAGACATCTGCAAACTCTCTTGCTATTCGAACCTGACTTAGCTCTTCTCCCACTTCCATTACACATAGCAAAGCATAACTACTCTGGTTGGAATTCTCTACCGAGAATATAATTCGGTTATGACTATTAGGGTGTCTCAAAGGTATCTCCCCATCCTGGCAGAATATCCTGGCCTCATACCTCCTCAACCAATCCATACCCAAAATGATTCCGAAATCTACGAAATCGTAAACATACAAACTGCATGCAAACTTATGACCTAACAAATCAAGTTCTAACTGGTCACATCTCATCCCCAGAGTTGCATATCCCTCTATTATATTCGCAGCCCTTAAGGAAGTAACAAGGTATGTGGGTTCTAAGCATAACCTATCAACCAAACACTGTGATATAAATGAATGTGATGCACCGGTATCAAAATGTATCCTAACCGGTATACTCTGAATCAAAAACGTACCTTCCATCATAGTCTTTCCCTTATCAGCTGCAGTAGGCTTAGCTGATGATCCAGCAGCAAAAACCTTTCCTTTATCCACCCTAGCTGGCTCTGAACACTGGTTCTTATAATGCCCAACTTGGTCACAGTTGAAGCACTTCACATTCTTTTTGTCTGCAGCTTTCTTCCCCTTTCTTGACCGGCACTCATTTGCATAATGACCCTTCTTGTCACATTTATAGCATACCAAATCAACCTTTGCCTTCTTGGCAACATCCTCTTTCTGGGCTCTTTTCTTCTTAAAGAACTTCTTCTTCTTTCCCTAAGGACCCTGGGGTTCAACTGGCTTCTCTCTGGTAGAAATTGCAAGCATCTCTTCATGGCGAATGGCCATTTCCACCACCACATTACAAGGTTCTCGGATATGGGTCATGGTTATTCTAGCAAGCTCAGGTCTCGGTCCTCGAATGAACCTCTCATTCCTTCTAACATCAGTGTCAACCATAGCATATCCATATCGAGACAGCTCATCAAACTTAGTTGCGTACTTGATTACTGACATATCTCCCTGGACAAGATCCATGAACTTCCTCATCAGCACCGACTTAGCTACCTCAGATAAAAAAACTCTGTTCAAACTGTAACAACCTACATATTTTACGATTAGACATTAAAATGTTTTATTTAAACATAACATTGTTAATTGAATTACAGTCTTAAATGTGACTTTTTGTATATAGTCGAGTTCGGACTCGAGACTACTTTCGTTGAGTTAAAATGGACGTTTACAACTTGTTTAGATATAAACATTGTTGTATTTGGGGTTGATTCGGGTTTTGGCATTTTTAGTTGGGCTTTGGGCTTTGTTCTAGCCCATTAACCCAACTCTCTTCTACCAATACCCCCAACCCCTTTCCTCTTCCTTCATTCCATTCACAATTTCCTAACACTCCAAGCTAAAGGAAAAATGGGGGAAAAGAAGGAAAATTAAAATTCCTAAGCCCTAGCTTTTCTCAGGAATTCAAATTCAAGTTATAAATCAAAGAGAAGCTTAGGTAAGCATCCTCTTCATCTTCTCCATCTCAATCTCTCTTCAATTTTCAGAATTTCCTATAACCTAACTTAGGAAATCTTTGCATGTGATATTAGATTGGAGATTCTAGAGGTGTAGTTGAAGAGGAATTGATCTTAGCTTGTTTAGAGCTTGTCTTTTCTATTTTTTCGAGTTTAAAGGTGAGTTCTTGAACTCACATCTATGTCTATAGCTTTGATTGTTGTTGGGTATGAATTCCTAATATCTATTTCTTATTCAATTGCTTTTGAATTGAATTGGTTTGGTAAATTTTTCCTAATTTTTGTATTTTGAAGTCAAAATTTATGAAAACCAAAGTATGGGTGTTTAGACATGTTGTTTTGGGTGTATTGAAGAGCCTATAGGGTTGGGTTGTTGCTAGGCATGAATCCCTAATTGTAGTTGCTCATTCAATCACTTCTGAATCGATGATGTTAGGTTGGTTTGCCCATTTTTGGGCTTTGCAAATTCTGTCACGCTACATGCGACAAACGTTTATGGATTATCCACTGACGTCTGTGGTCCTGGACTGAAAATTCCCGAAATAGGGGGACAGACATCTGTGGTTTATCAACGGACGTCTGAGGATTCAGGAATGAATTTCCAGAACCCTATCACAGACGTGTGTGAAATTCCCATAGACGTCTGTGGCTGTCAATTTATGGACTTTGGGCTATTTCTTAAGTGGATTTCCAATTTATCGATTTTTGATGATCTGTATAGTTATTGTCAATTAAAATCAACTTTGATGATTTCTTTTCTGGATTTTTGGTATTTCCATTTGATGGATTTGATATCGATTTCCATGGTTTTGATTCACGTTGTTGAAATCTGGATTTTATAATAGATTGTCTTTACGATCATTTCTATGATTTGTCACTTTAAATACAAAGGTTTTATACTAGTAATAAATACTAAAACTCGTTTACAAAAATGTTTTCAACACTACTTTTGATACAAAGCTCGATTTTAAAACCGTTTTCCAATCTATTAGTATATACAAACCTTTACCTCATTCGGATGAGAATTCCAATTAAACGACTTAGTAAAACAAGTGGTATGAAACACTTGCGTTCACTTCGTTGGTTAATTCTGGGACTTATTCGATTGAAAACTCATGATAATTTTTGAGTGGAAATCTACAATTTGTTCATGAATATTTAAGTTAAGCCAGTGGTTATAGGACATTAAGCTAAACTCATTTATTTACTAGCTTAGTGTAATTTACACTTATTGATCAATGATGATCATTTTATGATTTAGACTTGCAATGAGCAATGTCTCTTTGTCCGCGTGGGGGACTGTACCCCATTCTGTGGAGCTTCGGCTCATTTTTATGGGGTAGCGACCCATGGTCTTTTGACCGTTTGTGGAGCTTCGGCTCATTTTTATGGGTTAGAGACCCATGGGACAACGTCCCGTTTGTGATACGCGTGTTGGTGAGTTTTCATGCTTCCGTTTGTGATAGGCCTCCCTCCCATTGTGTTTTCTAGATTTATAATTATTGATTTCTGGAATTTGTGTTTCACCATTTCTTGTGATTTGCATTGATAAGCTTTACCAATATTTGGGATTTGGTGAATAAAAAGAATGAATATGATATTCTTTTTGGGTGTTTGAGAAAACTCGAGATATTGTATGATTTTATTGTTATATTATATATATATATATATATGTATATATATATTTGTCATATCTCTTATCCTATCTCATCTTACATGATAATTATAGCTAGACTGGTCCGTTTATTATTTTTCTTCCTAAATAATACTCGGGTCAAACCGAGGTGTTTCAAGTGCTTCCACTTGACTTCTTAGCAGGGACTAGCTTCCTACTTTTGCCTAACTACTTTAGCTTAGTATGTTTTATCTTTTATGTATCCGAGATAGGGACTCTTTGATGTATACATATTCTTTTGTGTAGTACATGTACCTATTCTTTTGTGATGTGGTGGATCTTGTATGACCACTACCATGATGTTCACTTCTATGTATTATATTCATATCTGTTTCCGCCGTAGTGATATGAATATCTGTGCCTGGTTTCATGTTACGATTATTTTATATTATTTCCGAATGTCATTTAGCCACCGTGTAGTAGTTTTGAGTTTGGATTGGATATCTCAGATTTCCTCTTGAAATGAAGTGCGTGACATACCATCTGACATTTCGGTACTCGCTCAAATCAATTATATAGTTGGTCGCTCCTCAACAGACTTATTCTTCGCACTAACCGACGGAAATACCCCGTAGTGTCCTTGGTTAGTGTGAGTATAGAGGTAGGGCATCACAGCTTGGTATCAGAGCCAAACTTCGGAACAATATAGGATATTATGACGAGGATCATTATCCTAAGTCTCTCTTAGGAATCGTGCCTTGGGATTTAATTCAAGTCTTAGGATCCGTAATGTCCTATCTTATTTTATGATGCCTTGTTTAATCAATCAAGCTTATTTGAATTCATTTTGAGAATAACTTTTTTCTCTTCTTTCTTTTTGTTTAAGAAGAGAAATGGTTAGAACAGGCCGTCCTAGCACTGGTCGATCCAGTGATCCTCCTCAGGATGGCGTATTCATGTCTGCTCAACAGCTTTTGGATCTTGTAAAGAATGCCCAAGCTGTCGGTATTATTCCTGAGCCTACTCATCCTAAATCTAGGTTTGCACGCCTATGCAGTGATTACACCCATTTGGGTGGAAAGCCATTCAAAGGTTCCGAAAGCATCATGGAAGTCCAAGCTTGGCTTAGAACATGCGATCGCATCTTTTCTCGCATGAATCTTTTGCACTTACATCGAGTCCAAGTGGCTTCTGGCATGCTCCAGGAGAAAGCATTAGATTGGTATGAGCTTTTGATTTCGGAAATCGTAGAAGCGGATCTTACTTGGGAGCAATTCCGAGAAAGGGTCGAGTTAAAGTTTGTGCCTGAAGCAGAAAATGTAACTTTAGCTCGACGCTTTATTGATCTTATTCAGGATGAATCTTCTATGACAGATTATGTCACATCTTTTGAATCCCTCTCTAAATATGGGGTAGAGTATATTAATACTCCTTTGAAGAAGAATCAAAGGTTTATCTATGGTTTGAATAAGAATCTCAAAAAGGCTTTACTTATGAAACTAGAAGTGCCTTTCGATCAGCTTGTAGATATCGCTCTTCGACTTGAAGAGGCTGATAAGGAAAGTGATGGTGATGTTGGAGGTGCCAAAAAGAACTTCAACAACAACAAGAAGAGGCATCCCGATAATAAGTTCAAAAGCCCTAATCCCAACAGGAAAGGGAAGCAAGCAACTTTGGTAGCAAAGACTTCTACCCCTGGTCCTGGAGAATGCTACAATTGTGATTCTAAGGACCACTATGGAAATAAGTGTCCAAGGTCCCTTACTTGCCGCTATTGCAAAATTTCGGGCCATCCTATATCTTCATGTCCCAAACTTTAAAACAAGAAAGAGGGAAAGCTGAATGTTGTGCAAGCTTTTAGTAGCCCTTCTCTTAGTCAAGGTATTTCTCATTCTATCCTTGATGGCATTACTATGTTTCGTGATCATCCTATTCGAATTCTTTTTGATACGGGTGCATCTCATTCTTTTATATCAAAAGAACTTATGGATACTTTGTCTTTAAATGGGCTTGATGACTTCATTGAGAATTGCGAATCTGGTTGGTGGATCCGCAACACTCAGTTTATTTTGTAAGGATGTTGAGATTATTTTATGCAATTATTCTTTCAGTGCTGATCTGCATGTTATGCGTTATCTAGGTTTCAGAATGATTTTGGGAATGGATTGGCTTAATCGATATGAAGCCCATATCCTATGTCCTAAGAGGACTATCCATCTTCGACATCTCCAATTTGTTAAGTAGATTTATATCGTTCTTAATGATTCTGATTCCAATTTGGTGACATCCTTATATTCTCTAAACCCGCATGATGATGATAATGATGACGAGGAAGATGTTATTTTCCTCATTCACGTTGTTTGTGAATTTTCCGATATCTTTGAGCCTGTTTTAGGATTACCACCGAAGCGTGCAATTGAATTCAGAACTAATCTAATCCCTAGAGATCTACCTATCACTCGTCCTCCTTATCGTATGTCCAATAAGGAAAATATGGAGATGCATAAACAATTATCCGAATTGGAAGCAAAACAGTTCATTCGTTCTAGTTCCTTTCCTTGGGGAGCTTCAGTTATCTTTGTGAAGAAATCCGATGGTACACTCAGACTTTGCGTTGACTACCACAAGCTTAATGATCTTACTATTAAGAATAAATATCCCTTGCCTCAGATTGATGATCTATTCGATCAACTTTGCGGTGCTAGAGTCTTTTCATAGTTAGACTTAGCAACCGGTTTTCATCAACTTTGAATTGTAGAGGGTAGTGTTCCTTTGACATCATTCCGTACTCGTTATGGATCTTATGAATGGCTTGTTTTGCCACTTGGTTTAACGAATGCTCCAGCTTATTTCATTGACCTTATGAATCGAATTTTCAAAGACTTCCTCGATCAATTTATTCTTATCTTTATTGATGGTATTCTTGTTTATTCTAAATCCGAGGAAGAGCATGAAAAACATCTTCGAATTGTGTTGGAAACTCTTAGGAGCAATCAATTGAAAGCAAAATTTTCCAAGTGCCATTTTTGGTTATCTCGTGTGAAATTTTTAAGACATATTATTTCTAAATCCAAAATTTTCGCGGATCCTTCAAAAATTGAGGCGATTCAAAACTGGAAGAGACCAGAGAGTGTAACGCAAATTCGTAGTTTTCTTGGATTGGCAGGCTAATACCGTCGATTCATAAAAGACTTTTCTAAAATTTCCTTACCTCAGTTTGACAAAGAAGGGAGTTAAGTACATTTGGTCAGACAAATATGAAGCTGCTTTTTAGAAATTAAAAGAACTCCTTTCCGATACTCCTATTCTTGTGATTCCCGAAGGGAACAAAGACTTGATTGTTTATACCGATGCTAGTCATATTGGTTTAGGAGCCATTATCATGCAAAGGGAACGTGTTATCGCTTATGCTTCTAGGCAGTTAAAGCCTGCCGACACTAGATACGCCACTCATGATTTAGAGCTCGCGGTCATTGTTTTCGGTCTTAGAATTTGGCATCATTATCTTTTGGGAGAGAAATTTTTTCTCTACACCAATCAAAAATCTTTAAAGTATTTATTCTATCAAAAGGAACTTAATTTCCATCAACAATGTTGGCTCAAATTCCTTGCATCTTATGATCTTGATATTCTTTATACTCCCGGAAAGGAAAATCGTGTTGCCAATGCCCTTAGTCGTAAGCAACAAGCGGTTGTTTCATGATGATATTTGAATAGAATGATCTCGAGACTTTGTCCACTTGTGAGATTCAAGATCGTGAATCCAATTCATGTTCATATTTTGTTTTATGTAGCCTTGAGGCTCATCCTTCCCTTTTAGACCGCATCCTTGAAGCTCAAAAGCACGACCTCAAATTGGCTCATCTTAGTCAAAGTTGTAAAGGTAAAAATAATATTGATGGTTTGAAAGACTTTGAAATCGATGCTCGAGGTGGCATTCGAAAAGTCGGTAGACTTATTGTGCCAAATATTAGTGATCTCCATAAAGACATTTTAGAAGATTCTCATCGTTCTAAATTTATAATTCCTCCCGGTAGTAGTAAAATGTATGCGGACATGAAGCGACTTTATTATTGGGATGGAATGAAATCTGATATTGCTAACTTCATTAAGCGTTGCATGACTTGCCAACTCGTAAAAGCCGAGCATTAGAGGCCCGGTAGGTTATTGCAACCTTTAGACATTCCCGTCTAGAAGTGGGATCAAGTTTCCATGGACTTTATAGACGGTCTTCCCCGTTCTCGTTCAGGTCATGACAGTTTATGGGTGATTGTAGATAGACTTACAAAATCCACTCATTTTCTTTTCGTTCGGTCCGACCGAACCGTTCCTCTTTTGGATAAACTCTATGTTAAAGAAATTATTAAATTGCATAGAGTTCCTACTTCTATTGTTAGTGATCGTGATCCATTATTTACTAGTGGATTTTGGAAAGGTCTTCAAAATGCTTTGGGAACGAAGCTTAATTTTAGCACCGCTTATCATCCTCAGTCCGATGAACAAACGGAGTGTGTGAATCAAACTCTTGAAGATCTCCTTCGTGCATGTGTTCTTGATTTTGGTGGAAGTTGGGAATATCATATTTCTCTTGTTGAGTTTTCTTACAATAACAGCTTCCAATCTAGTATTGGTATGGCACCTTTCGAGGAACTCTACAGAAGGCCATGCCGATCTCCTTCATGTTGGTTTGGAACCGGTGAGAAGTTGGTTCTAGGTCCAGATTTTATTCGTGATGCCACAGAAAAGATTGACCTTATTCGTCATAGGATGAAAGAAGCTCAGAGTAGACAAAAATCCTATGTCGATAACCGAAGAAGGAATTTAGAATTTTCTATGGGAGATTTGATATTCATTCGTGTTTCGCCTATGAAGGGTGTTGCGCGTTTTAGTCGGTCGGGAAAATTAGCACCTCGATTTATTGGTCCATTTTCCATCACTGAACGCATTGGTTCTATGGCTTATCGCCTTTCGTTACCGGCTCCATTTTTCGCTATTCATGACGTATTTCACGTTTCTCAGCTACGGAAATGCCTTAGAGATTCCGATTCTATTCTTGAGCCTAGTGTTATTGAAGAAATTGAGGTTTCATCTAATTTGACTTATGAGCAACATCCTATTCACATCATTGCTACGGAGGTTAAACGCCTGCGTAATAAAGACATTTCGCTTGTGAAAGTTCAATGGTCTGCAAATCCTAAGATTGTTTTTGGGAATCCAGAGAATTCGTCGAGCAAACACATCCTGATTTACTCTCTCGTGCTCCTTAAGATGAACTTATCATTTCAGTCTTCCTTTTTGTGTTGTTATGTCATAGAATGGTTGTTACTCTTTACTACCTTCTCAAATATTGCGAGGATGCAATTTCTTTAAGGAGGGGAGTCTGTAACAACCCGCATATTTTACGATTATACATTTAAATGTTTTATTTAAATATAGCATTATTAATTGAATTAGAGTCTGAAATGTGACTTTTTGTATATAGTCGATTCCGGACTCGAGATTACTTTCGTTGAGTTCAGATCGACGTTTACAACTTGTTTAGATATAAAAATTGTTGTATTTGGGGTTGATTTGGGTTTTGGCATTTTTAGTTGGGCTTTATTCTAGCCCATTAACCCAACACTCTTCTACCAATACCCTCAACCCCTCTCCTCTTCCTTCATTCCATTCACAATTTCCTAACACTCCAAGTTAAAGAAAAAATGAGGGAAAAGAAGGGAAAATAAAATTCCTAAGCCCTAGCTTTTCTTAGGAATTCAAATTCAAGTTATAAATCAAAGAGAAGCTTAGTTAAGCATCCTCTTTATCTTCTCCATCTCAATCTCTCTACAATTTTCAGAATTTCCTATAACCCAACTTAGGAAATCTTTGCATGTGATACTAGATTGGAGATTCTAGAGGTGTAGTGGAAGAGGAATTGATCTTAGCTTGTTTTAGAGCTTGTCTTTTCTATTTTTTTGAGTTTAAAGGTGAGTTCTTGAACTCACATCTATGTCTATAGCTTTGATTGTTGTTAGGTATGAGTTCCTGACATCTATTTCTTATTCAATTGCTTTTAAACTGAATTGGTTTGGTGAATTTTTCCTAATTTTGGTATTTTGAAGTCAAAATTTATGAAAACCCTAGTATGGGCGTTTAGACATGTTGTTTTGGGTGTATTGAAGAGCATATAGGGTTGGGCTATTGCTAGGCGTAAATCCCTAGTCACAGTTGCTCATTCAATCGCTTTTGAATCAATGAAGTTAGGTTGGTTTGCCCATTTATGGCTTTGCAAATTCTGTCCCGCTACAAGCGATAGATGTCTGTGGTCCTAGACTGAAAATTCCCAAAACATGGAAACATATGTCTGTGGTTTATCCACAGAAGTTTGAGGGTTCGGGAATGAATTTCCAGAACCCTATTGTAGACATCTGTGAAATTCCCACAGACGTCCGTGGCTGTCAATTTCTGGAATTTGGGCTATTTCTTAAGTGGATTTCTGAATTATCGATTTTTGATGATCCGTATAGTTATTGTCAATTAAAATCAACTTTGATGATTTCTTTTCTGGATTTTTGGTATTTCCATTTGATGGATTCGATATTGATTTCCATGGTTTTGATTCACGTTGTTGAAATGTGGATTTTATGATAGATTGACTTTACGATCATTTCTATGATTTGTCACTTTAAATACAAAGGTTTTATACTAGTAATAAATACTAAAACTCGTTCATAAAAATGATTTCAACACTACTTTTGATACAAAGCTCGATTTTAAAACCGTTTTCCAATCTATTATTATATACAAACCTTTACCTCATTGGATGAGAATTCCAATTAAACGACTTAGTAAAACAAGTGGTATGAAACCCTTGCGTTCACTTCATTGGTTAATTCCAGGACTTGTTAGATTGAAAACTTGTGACAATTTTCGACTGGAAATCTACAATTTGTTCGTAAATATTTAAGTTAAGCCAGTGGTTATGGGACATTAAGCTAAACTCATTTATTTACTAGCTTAGTGTAATTTACACTTATTGATCAATGATGATCATTTTATGATTTAGACTTGCGATGAGCAATGTCTCTTTGTCTACGTGGGGGACTGTACTCCGTTTCATGGAGCTTCGGCTCATTTTTATGGGGTAGCGACCCATGGTCTTTTGATAGTTTGTGGAGCTTCGGCTTATTTTTATGGGTTAGCGACCCATGGGATAGCGTCCCGTTTGTGATACATGTTTTGGTGAGTTTTCATGCTCCCGTTTGTGATAGGCCTCCCCCCATTGTGTTTTTTGGATTTTTAATTATTGATTTCTGGAATATATGTTTCACCATTTTTTATGATTTGCATTGATAAGCCTTATCAATATTTGGGATTTGGTGAATAAAAATAAAGAATATGATATTCTTTTTGGGTGTTTGAGAAAAAACTTGAGATATTGTATGATTTTATTGTTATAATATATATATATATATATGTATGCATATATATATTTGTCATATCTCCTATCCTATCTCATCGTACATGATAATTGTAGCTAGACTAATCCGTTTATTATTTTTCTTCCTAAATAATACTCGGGTCAGACCGAGGTATTTCAGGTGCTTCCACTTGACTTCTTAGCAGGGACTAGCTTCCGACTTTTGCCTAACTACTTTAGCTTAGTAGTTTTTATCTTTCATGTATCCGAGATAGAGACTCTTTGATGTATACATATTCTTTTGTGTAGTACATGTACCTATTCTTTTGTGATGTAGTGGATCTTGTACGACCATTACTATGATGTTCACTTTTATGTATTATATTCATATTTGTTTCCACCTTTATGATATGAATATCTATTCCTGGTTTCATGTTATGATTATTTTATATTGTTTCTGAATGTCATTTAGCCACTGTGTAGTAGTTTTGAGTTTGGATTGGATATGTTAGATTTCCTCTTGAAATGAAGTGCGTGACATACCATCTGACATATCGGTACTCGCTCAAATCAATTATACAGTTGGTCGCTCCTCAACAACCTTATTTTCTGCACTAGCCGACGAAATTACCCCGTAGTGTCCTTGGTTAGTGTGAGTATAGAGGTGGGGCGTCACACAAACCTTCTCCTGAAATCAGCCCATGTCAGCTCTTCCTCCGATACCCCGGCGGTCACACTATTCCACCAGTGAAGCGCTGCCCCTTGCAACTGCCTAGAGGCCAGCCTCCTCTTTTGCCCATCATCCAAGCCTAGATCAGTAAAGATCCTCTCACAGTGCAATAGCCAATTCTCAGCTTCAACAACATTCTCCGTTCCAACAAACGGCTTTCCACCCAAACTGGTGTAGTCTCTACTCAACTTAGCATAATTATTCCCAACTGGAGCCACAGGATTAGCTCCTCCAACATTACCAGCAACTCCAGCTTGCAAAAGATTGGCTAACAACTGATACACCATCCCCGCATCTAATGGTGGATTTCCAGCACCTACATTGGCTTCAACATTTGGGTTAGCATTAGCATGTCGACCTTGGTTCCTCTTGGTATTTGGTCAAGCATTTCCATTGGTTGTGGTGCTTTCACCACCTAGATTTCCTCTTTCATTTCCTACTTCCGTATCTTCTTTCTCATAAATCTACATACGAGCCTTAGTTAGATACATAAGAACGGTTTAAGAGAGAGGGGAAACACGTACTTATATATATATATATATATATATCAAATACAAGTACGTTACTATAGCGTTAGCCAAACCCCGATCATATTTTCTAATTTATTGGAATTATGTTTAAAATCCTTTAGGTTTAACTTGCTTTTAAAGTTTCATAAACCTCGCTCCTACACCAACTTGTAACATCCCCCTATTTGGAGGCCCAAAACTATCAGCTACGGATGTTGCAGTCATCCATAGTTATTAATTCTCGATGACCAAATACGGTGAAGTTAGATTCATTGATACATAAAAACACATGAATATGGAAAAAAATTAAACTTCAAACAAAATCACATTTCATTTCAAAAATATTTCCAATTCATTACATAATCCCAAATTCGCCAATCACGTTCATAGAAAGTATATTTATTACAACCTACGCCAAGAGCGACATATGAATATGCTCCTTTGGATGATCAAAGTATATACAGGCAATATAACAACTTTTCCATTACAAACAACATAGCGGAATCAAATAAAAGAAAACTCTAAATAGCTATAATGCCTCCTGCACGTCTCCAAAAGCGTTATCCGTCTAAAGAGGTACATGAAAACCTCAACTCTCAAACTACTCAAAATCAATTGAGTACCCGAGAGTTTAAGGGGAAAACATAAACTTCGAGTCAGACATAAAGCCCAGTATGAATAATAATCTACCATCTTAAAGCATTTACATATCTAGTGAGAACACGCCGCTTAGCGGACGAGTTTTCCCCTCACTAGTATCTTAAAACCTTTATAAAACCATATACTATGCTCCTGCATCCACAATGGTTAAAATAATTCAAAATAGTATAATATGATGATATGCAAAACAAATGAATCAATTCTGGATTACCCATCCCATTCATTTTTGACAATCTATCTCAATTATAGTTTCTAGGATTACTATTAACCTATTAGTTTTCATAGGCTGACTAATAAGCAATAAAACATTTAAGGACTCCCTGTCCAATTACATAGTTTTCATGAGATCACTAAGAACCTATTGATAACTCCAATATCTTACTCTTATCCTAGTTTTCATGGGTTGACTAGAAACCTATTAGTGACCCTAATATCCTTTCTTCTTACCCTAGTTTTCATGGACTGACTAGGAACCTATTGACATCTATCAATATCTTAATCCAGGTATAGTTTTCATGGGCTAACTACAAACCTACTGGCCCCTGCTAGTATCAAATCATAGTTTTCATGGGCTTACTATGAACCTATCTTTCTGACATCTTCCTTTATACATAGTTTTCATGGGCTAACTATGAACCCGTTGGCCCCTGCCAATATTTTTTCCTATACACAGTTTTCATGGGCTTACTCAGAACCTATTGGTCCTTGCCAATATCTTTCTTTTATATTTTAGCATCCTATATTCTGGTCTTCTTGACCTCTTGGATGTAATTCTACTCATTTAGGAGTTTAATTAATTTATATTCACTACTGGGTTAACATAACTGGTTCTTCTACCCTTTATCCCCAAAATGCAGTTATGGGTCCATTATAAAGTGAATATATTTATATTTAAAGAAGCAAACATAACAACATAGCAAGACCACTCCTGTGCGTTTAATATAAAACATGGTTAATCCCTTTAACCTATTATTTTATTAAGAAAGCTTCTTCTCTAAACCATTATAAAATTCTTTTAATTTATCCATGAGTTTTTTTCCTTTTAAAAGTAGTGTTTGGGTTATATAACCTTTCGAAACCTTCGAAACCTGGCTTTCGACTTCATAGGATAACCTCCTTTGAAAGCATTAAATTCTATCTTTAGAACGTTGGCACATGCCTTTTAATACTTTAAAATCTTCCTTTTGAAACCTTTCGATTATGTTAAATTATTAGCATCTAACTTTAGAAGCATAGCTTCAAAACCAGTTGAAAGTACCCCTTTCGACACCATTGGGAGTAACCCTTCCGAAATCATTGAAAGTCCCCCTTTCGAAACCATCGGGTTTATACTTAAAACATTATTTAGGTCAAAGTGAACATAAGCGAAAGCAACTCTTTCGAAACCATCCTTTTTCATACATAAAGATATTAGGGAAACATGATAGCGTCGGCATCATCTCTTTCGAAAGCATAAAACATATGGGTAAAATAATAGAAGGTTGGCGTCGAAACCCCTTTCGAAACCCATTGCCTTTGAAACCCCTAACCCCTTTCAAAAGCTACAGGAAGTGGTTTATGCTTATAAAACAAAGTACCTTTCGATAGCATTGATGTCTTCAATATCATCGAAAGGCTAAAGAACGACAACAAGGTTTCGACTAGGTCGGAACCCCCTTCTTTCAAAACATTCTTTCATAACTAAAGGAATCCATTCGAAAGTACACTTAAGTTATGGCAACCCTTTCGAAACTCTTTTTTAAAACCTCTTTCGAAACCATATGCTTCGACTCCTTCGAAGGCTAAAACAAAAAAAAGGCAGGCGCTTTCCTTTTATAAACAAACAAAGGTTCGACTCCGTCGGTAGCCATGCTTTCGACACTTAACCTTTCGCCTGTCTCCAATCCACTGCGTACCATCATTATGATACCTTGTGTATTGGATTCGGCATTATATGTTTTGACTAGGTTAAAGGCGGAAGCTTCTATGTCGAAAGGTACTTCCCAAAGCAGGCGGAACCCTCTTTTCTGAGTAATCCTGGGTTAATACTACTTAAAGCAAACTTTTCTCTAACTAACTTGCCACGTGTCAACACCAGATTAGTTGCCTTAACCTTTTCAAATTATTTACCAAAATAACTGCCACTAATTTCATATCTAAACCATGGTTAAGTTAATCGATTAAGCCATTCCATTAAGCAAAACCAATTTGACAAAGAAGTCCCTCTTCTAAAATAATTTAATTTGCATAGCAAATCACTTTGGAAAAATCCCCAAAAATTCCAGAAATTCACTTTAATCGTGTTAACTAACATATCAAAATTCTAGACCAAAAAACGTAATATATTTTCCAAAATAAATTTATAAACTCAAATAACCATATTCTCCTTTGAAAATTCATTATAATATTTCCATAGCTTGGAAAATTATCAAAATTGAAACCCAACTCCAAAATCATGTTTCTCATAATATAAAATTTTCCCATGGCATTTAAACATCATTAAATCTCGGTTTTGCCCTAAACCCTTGCATAACCTCTTTTAAACAATCTTGTTTAAACCATAAAAATTATAAATCAAGCATATCATCATCCAACATATCACAAAAACGAATTTACCTTAAATCCAAAATCATATGATTATAAAACCAAAATAGAGATGGAATTATTATTCACCTTGATTTAGATAAGGAGATTGGATTGAGATTAATTTCCCCTAAGCTTGATTCTCTAGCTTTTAATTTGTATTACTCTTGTTAATGGCCGGCCTCCTTCTTGCGTTTAGTTTTCAAAATGACGTGAATGAGAAGTAAAATGGTAGGAACAAAAATATATATGGGTAAGGGTTATTGGCGGCAAATTTCCTAATATGCCCTTATGTAATTTAATTAACCCAAAACCATTCTTAAGCCCATTAAATTTTATACTAGGCTTGGCCTTAATTAAGTTTATTCAAGTCTCAATCCCCTTATCACTTAACATTTACATTATTCTATTTAATTTATCTAATTCAATCTCCTGAATAATGTTATCAAAAATTAGGGGTGTTACAAAACGAGTGAGTAACACCAAGTGGTATGGGATGCCAGAGCTGGTATTCATTCGATTACTTTATGTAAGTAGATGTCACCCAACGAGGATAAGCAGTACTAAGGTATTGCATCTGTCATGTGTATGAGGTGATGCTCGCTGCGGTGAGCATGGTTGTGTTCCTATGGTTGTATGCTAAGAGTTATATATGGCCGTGTGCATATATATATATATATATTAATGTCTATCCTTTATGTGTACTTCTATTATTTTGGTAAGGAGTAAAATAGATTAAGCGGTATGCATTCTAGCGGCCTGATTGTAGGGTCATGCCCCAGATCCGTGACACACCTTATGGTATATATAGTTGTGTGCATTGCTGTATGCTTTGCCCCATATGTTGGAGCCAGGCCAGCCTACAACAGGGTTAAAGGATATATTTCAAAATTTTCCTTTATCAGATCATTGCTGGGCCTATGAAATCTAAATTCATTTATAACTTTTCTAAATTTTCTTTTAAATAAAATCTTCATTTTATTACAATTGTTTAATAAATTTAATTTAATTTTAAATTATTTTTATAATAATGAATGTATCCGTTGACACTAAAAATGGAACCAACGCCCAAATACCAGATGAAGTATAGAGATCTAGCAGAGAATAACAGAAAATAGCAAAAAAGTAAAGAACACACATGAATTTTTATATTTATTTGGCAATCTCTGGTCTACGTCCACTTTAATCTTTATTATTAGTTGTTTTCTCTCTAGATTAAAACTAGTTTTATCAGACCACAATCGGGTGGATCTCAGATAGACAATGGAGTTTCTAGAGTATATTTGAGGAAGGAGATAAGAGTAAAGAAGATGCAAAGTGTGAATCAGAGTGAAGATTGAGAAGATCCTTCACTAGTTGCAGTGGGGCTGGTATTTATAGAGAAACAGCTGCATAAGTTCAGGAGCTTGCTTGCATTGAAGTCCAAAGGCCAGTCCAAGAAGTCACCACTGAGCACAGAGCCCCAATTGGCCATAAAAACCTCTCGGTGCCAAGAGGTTTAGTTAGTTGCAAATCCTCAACTTTCTGTTGCCTTGCTGTCTTATCTTCAATTCAATGCTTTCCAAGCTCTTTTCCATAGACTTTTAGTTGATTCCGATGATTCTCCCGATAATACTTGAACTATCCTACTTTCTTTACTTTCTTCTTATCAATTTTGAGAATTGCTCATTTAAGCACTTGAGCACGAGAGATCGAAGTAGAGCATGAAGTTTATGTGGTTTAGAGTGTAAAAGTTGGACGAAAAACCTCTTGGTAGCGACTGGTTTCCTTGTTTCCTAAATCGATGGTTTTCCTTGAGTTCCACTATCTTATCCTTCTGACCCTGTTTTCATGTTCTCAAGTCGTCTTGTCTTTGTTTTGATCTTCTACTTCTGGTTGAAATCTGCTTGATTAAAAAATGGGTTAACACTTAACCCCCAAAGTACGCCTTATGAATGTAAGGTGTGCTTTACTCAAGAACAAGTTCCAACAGTAGTCAATCTTCGATGGTTGAACTCTCTGGCCATCCGTTGACCTCCTTCTTGGTGAATCATCCAGTTTCTCTGGATTCTCCTACAGGCTAATGGTCATTCTAGACATGTTATAGCTTTGGACTCCAATCTTTGCTTAAGTGTCAACCACGGATCACGATCAGTTTGTCTCTCATCCAGAGGTATCATCTTGTATATCAAAATCATCCCGTGTTTGTCCAGGATTTATCCATCTCATTCCGATTACAAGGTGTTCAAACCCTTTTATCAAGTCAACGTCCATTTCACGGTTTGATCTCTCTAAACTGTTTTATCATCCAAGCTAGAATTCGATCTCTCTGGACCATGCAATCATCCAATCAAGGTTTCAATCTCTCCGGACCATTCAATACTCAATCTAGGGCTCGATCTCTCCGGACCGTTCAACATCCAATCTAGGGTTAGATCTATCCGAAACGTTCAACTTCTAATCCAGGTTTCGATCTATCCGGATCATTTAACATCCAATCTAAGATTTGATCTCTCTGGATCCTTGTTGTACCTAATCTGCTTGCTCTCTGATGAGGGGACTCAATGATTAAGCAAGTCTATATGCTTACTCCTCGCTGAGGGGATTTATTTTTGATCACTCTGGATCCTTGCTGAGCCCAATCCGCTCGCTCTCCAACGAGGGAACTCAATGACAAGCAAGTCCATCTACTTACTCTCCGGTAAAGGGACTTACTTCTTGCGGCCACCACCCCATCTCTCCGGATGGGACTACCACGATCAATATTAGTCATCATGTTCAAGTGGATAATATTCAAATCAAAGCAAATAAGCAAACATATGTCCTAACTACTCATCTCTGACATTCAACTCAGAGCATGCCTAGAGAGCGATTGAGATCACGCATATGTGTAAGCGGTGTAAGACTATTATTATATTGTTTATTCATCTTGGACATCCAACACATAGTATGCCTAAAGACCAATCGATATCTCATACACGTGTAAGCGGTCTGAATTATTATTGTCTTAATTAATCAAAACAGAAAGCAAAGCATGGGAATCAAACCTAACTCCTATCCATCCTGATCATGAGATTACCATCCTTGACCCAGATCCCTGGTCGTGTCTTAAGCATTCGCTCTAGATGGTGGTTGCTCCAGGTGCACCATCGTAGTTCGGTTCCTTATGTACTGCTACAATTGGTTGCTCAGAACCAGTTCTTCTATCAGATCACGAAGGTATCGAAACTCATTCGTTTCATGTTCATCCAACTCATGGAATTTGCAAAACTTTCCCATCCTTCTCTCCCATCAGTGGGTTCTTTTTTAGCCGGCTTTCGGTAGGGAATCTGCCCCTAGTATTCGGGTATGCCCTCTCTGGGGTTTCGGTTAGGTCAGTGTAAGAAGAGAACTTCGGTTCTTTCCTTTTCCACTTCGGTCCCTCGAAGTCGTTATCGGCTTTTTGTTTCCCTCTGTCTTTTCTATATCCTACACTGAACAACCTTCCTTCATCCACAACATTAATATCAACATTATCAACCTCAACATCCTCTTAACGCAGATACCTTTTATCTTTATGATAAAATTTCGAGAGATCCATCGATGGATCACTTTCCAATGTGATTTTGAAGTCAGTCTTGCTTGCGACTCCAAACACTGCTGTCATAAAGGTTATCAAAGGATCCGGCTTATCAACTGCGGTGGTTGTCGTGTTAAACCTTGTCAGATAACTTCTCAAGGTCTCTTTAGACCTTTGGTTTATGCTTCATAACGTTATCACGTTCTTTGGCCTAGCGATATGAACACTGAACTGTCTCAAGAGCTTATTAACCAACTTAGTCCACGTTCTTATGGACCCATTCTCCAACTATCTGAACCAAATTACTGCTAAGTATGTTAGGTATAATAGAAAGCACCGCCCCATCACCTCCTCAGAAGCATCCAACATCTTCAGATGTTGAATGTATCTCATTAGATGAACTATTGGATCCGTCTACCCATCACACATTTCTAGTGTCGGAAGCTTGAAATCGGAAGGATTCCTTGTATTTTGGATGTTAGGGGTAAATAGATTCTTGTTTATGCCCTCCACACTGGTCTGGGGGGCCACCTCTAATTATCTTTCTGATCATCTCAGCCATCCGGTTGTTGTCATCTAATGGAAGTCTCTGACCACTAGCTACATTCTACCCCTGCTCCTGTGGGGGGACTCCGATATTCTGCCACATACTCCTATGGCTGCACATCTACGTTCTGATTTGCACCTCTGGCTTCATTCTGTCCACGGTTCCTATGGGGGAATACCGACACATATTCCTCTAGTTGTTGTGCACTTGCGTGTCTGACTCCAGCATCGTTCATTCCCGACATCCTAGCTTACCCTAAGCTTAATCCGACAGTGCCCCCAAGTATATTCCTCTCGATGCCGAGAGGATTGTGGTTGGCACCGAGAGGTCTTGGTGTATAAGCATTGTTCTAGTTTGCTCTACTCCAACTCTAGATGTTCCTGTGTTTGTTCCTAGTTCTTGGTTCTAAATCCCAGCAGCTCTAGCTATTCCTTGTTGTTCCATCCTTTGGAAAAATCCATCTAGAAGTTCCCGTTGTTGGGCCATTATTCCATCTTGCATTTCTTTCATCATTTTCTTCATCTCCTCGCTGGTCACGTAGATGGAATGATTAGATCTCTTTATCTTTTTCAAACTTCAGATCCAAGCTTTAGGTTGTGAAATCTAACTCCCTCTCGATGAAAGCACCAAAATGCTGATGCCAAAAATAAAACCAACACCAAAACACCAGATGAAATATAGAGATCTAGAAGAGAATAATAGAAAATAGCAGAAAAATAAAGAACAACCAGAAATTTTTATAGTGGTTCGGCAATATCTGGCCTATGTCCGCTTTAATCTTTGTTATTAGTTGTTTTCTCTCCAGGTATAACTAGTTTTATCAAATCTGACCACAATATACGGATCTTAGATTTACAATGGAATTTCTAAACCTTGTATTTCTCTATCTGTCTATAATTAATTGGCATATTAAATGACATTTACTGTTGAATTCACTCATGCCTTTGTTGTCCAAGTTCCTGACTAATAAAATATACATGTGTGTGTACATTTATGAAGAAGAAATTGTGGCCTTTACTCCTTCCTTTGTTCACTCATTCAATGCTATTTCAAAATAGCAATTTAACTCTTAAACATATATGCATATGAAATTACATTTAACCATTCTCATATTTTGAAATTGTGATCAACAAATATGAATCAAGTCTCAACTTAGGAAGGATTTTAATTCTGATTTTACACAAAGCATAATTTTAAACTTAGGAAGGATTAAAAGATAACAAATTAAAAGGCAACATTAAATTAGGAAGGATTTAAAAGGTTATGATATTTTACACAAAAATCCATTTATGGTTTTTTTAAACAACTTTCAAACAAAAGTATACAACAAAAGAATTATATTCAAGCAACAATAATATAAAACTTATATTCAATTTCCAAATGATTTCAAATTTACAACATATGTAATTTATTTTAGTCGAAACAAAATAAAATCATATTAATAAATTTAAAATTAGTTTTTAATCAAAATAGTTGTTTTTTTTAAGTAAATAGTTTATAAAACAAGAACAAAAAGGATAATCTAGGCAGATATAAATTCATGGTAAAATTCCAGATCTAAACTATATGAACATCATGAATGACTAATTAAATAAAATGTAATATGTCACAAATTTAATGTAAAGAAGGTTAACATGTAATCAAAAGAGGATAGCACAAAATGGATCTAAATCAAATTAATATTATATACATACATTATTAAAGAAAATGTGATAAAAGGTGATTTAGTTCAAGTTAAATAGATAAACTTATATTAAGATGTGATATGCAAAAGATCTAATTCATATGAATAAGATAAATATATAATAATAAATAAAACTATAACTGTACCTCAAGATGTAGCCAAAGGAACGTACCTTGAACGATGATACCTCCTCAAATCTTCAAGATTCATAGCCAATCCTTGCAAGAGATGGATGAACCACCTGTGTTTCATTTTATTTGATTTTTTATTTTTGGAATTGAAAGATTTTGGATATCTTTATTTTGTTTTCTACCATGGAATGTTAGGAGTAGAGAAGAGAAAAAAATGAATGAGAAAGAATGAATTGTTTGTGGGAAAAAAGTTAGTGAATTTTTTTTAATTGAAAGAATGAAAATATTTCTCATTGTTTAATCAAAAACTTCCTTAATTAATTCCTTTGATTATCTCTCTCTCCACTCCTTTCTCTTCACATGATATGGTTAATATTACATGCCATGAAATGACATAAAATTTCCATAAATCACTTCATGCAATTATCTTTTATTTAAATTACATCGATATCGTATATCAATCCTCACAAATATAACTTTTGTAAATGCATTCAAATAATTACTAACAACTTCCAAACATCAATTCAATTAAATATTAATTAATATTTTCTTAAATATTAATTAATTTAATCAATTTATTTTTTTTATAAATTAATTAAATCATGTGGGTTTTTTGAAGAATTCATTATTATGATTGTGGGACTCAAAGGTGTAAATTCAGTTAGCGGTTAATATTGAACAATTCATATATTATTGTTCACACGTCACCTTAGCTAGTGATGTGATGTTTTAGCTGAATTTATCACTTACACATCTTTTGGTAAAATCCAATTATACTTATTATAAGTGGTACCCGGCAATGACAATTTGTTTGCACCAATTCTCTTCATCAAAACTATATCACATTAGGACTTATGGAATTTTGGTAATGGTCAAAATTCAAATATCATCCACATTAAATTTTATAGTCCAAACACAAAATCCTTTGTTCAATAATAATAATTATTATTATCCGTATTATTTTGGCCAGAGAATTTGACTTTGAGTTAACTATAGTTGGCTGTGATACTAACCCCATATAACCAAGGAGATGAATCCTATCTTAAATAGTGTTTAACTCCCAATGTTTCCACTCGACCAAATTATAGTCGTTCGATGGATGTCGTGCCATGATTTAACTGTAATCAAAGCGAAGCTTTCACATTGAAGATCAACGGTATTCTCAAGTCAAAAGAACTGTGTAAATTTGTTACATCGTATTTTCCATTTGACCTTGTTTATAACTAACTGAAAACTATCAAGTGAGTCATTCCATAGTTATCCAATAATTATCGGTACATAACCCCTTGGTATCCCCAGTAGTCATAAGTAATACGTGGCACAACATTTTGAGAGTATTACATAGTCTACTCTCAATGGATGTATCAATATCCACTCTTGAATAGGAATATTAAAATGGTATATTTAAGTTCATTGTGATACATTGCTCATGGTTACAACACTTTGTAAGTACTATCACAAAATATACCATTTATGGATTTTCTATTAAATTTACTTTTAATAGAATTAATTAATTAATATAACACATTATATAAAGTATTTAATGGAAAGAAAACACCTTTTATTTCGAATAAGATTGGTTATCGAGTTAGATATATGTAACAAATTACATAATTGCCCCTAGGGCATATCCCTAACTTTATCAATCTCCCACTTGCACTTGGCGTCAATTATGAAATCTCTATCCCATCCTTTCGATTGGTTTGATGAGAACTGACCTAGATAGACATTTCATGAATGGATCTACCATGTTTGGTTAAATTATATTATCTACTATGTCAATCAACTCTCTTTGATGCTGATAAACTACTTTTATCATGTGGAACTATTCAGAGTACGTCTCTTGACTTCTAGTGAGATCTTATTATTACATTGTTATCATATAACAATGATTAGTATTCTTAATACTTGTAGCCCAGTTATAAATTTATGCATACACATACATACTTCGCTTTTATTGTCGCGCTATTCAAGGTGATGTACTTAACTATTTCATTGAATCCACCACAACATTTCATTTTGAACATTTCCAATTTAAAGCTTCTTGGCTTGAACTTTTTATCGACATATTATACTCAATATCACTTATGAAATTTGAGTCTGAACACTCCATCATAAGTGGTTCGTTATTTCTGTAAATAACGAACTAGTATTTCACAAATACAGAATAAAACCTCAAAAACCCATTTAGTGATATTAATTTGGATTTGATATTTGCTTCATGTATCAAATACACAAACAAATCACGCTATCGTAGACAACATAACATGTACGATAATTCATCTTACATGTTTCATATTAAACATTTTAATAAGGTGTCCTTGCATATCGTTTGGGACATTCCTAATAACTTTTACACTTCCTATAAAAGACATTATTTATAAATCCAACACCGAGTATTAAAACAACTAAGGCTGATTTTAACTCAAGTGCACCATTAACGATCGACAATGTGTTGTTTACTTATGGCTTGGAAATATCTGTGTATCTTTTAACGTTCTTTCTTATGAACACATGCGTCCTTTGCATTTTGACTAATAATCAAATAATTTGATATTTATTTCAAAATACTAATTCAATTCTGATGCTTATAAAATGATACTTGTTATCTTTTATTGGATCATATCCAAAAAACCACAAACTTAATATCCCTCCCACTAACTTCGGGACGCTTTGGTTGTTATATGTGAACAGTCTAGTCTAAATATATATTTAGAACTTCCCGTTTCAACATATATACCAAAATATAAAGTCATAGGCGATAATTTTGTGAATAAATCTGAACTAACTTAAGCACATCGAATGGTGAATCTGTTATGTTAATTTCAACAATTGAAATTTATGGTATTATCTTATCAATGTGTTTCATTGTATTCCAACCGCATTTGCCTTTCTCTTAAAGACACATTTGCGGTCAATGGATCATATCCCTTGGGTACAACTATCAAAATCATAATTTGATAATGTACTTGGAATCTATTTCGAACTTGCGCATCATACCATATCATAGATTCAATACTCTTAATGGTTTAATTTAAACAACCGAGGATTATTTATTCTTGACATTGACAAAAACTCAAAGTTTCTCTTTAATGTAAAAGAATACTCATTAGACGTTCTAATGTATTGTGTTCATTTAGGTTTGGTCAATTTAATTTCAATCCTTGTAATCATTTTTATCATTGGATCATATCCAAATTCATTTATACCACTAATTTCTTAAAGAAATTATTTCGCTGTGAAGTTGGTATTTCTTGAAACAATAGTTGTTTCTCGGTTCAACAGAGTATACATTCATAAACATTTTATGAATTGCCTTACTTAAAACTGATTTTTCATTAGTTTAAAATATATTAATGTTCACAACATAAATTAGTCATCTAATAACCATTGTTTCCAAAATTCTCTTGGACCGATTCATATAAGATCCCTTATATACAGTTATTACGTGCAGTTTTTCGATTTGCACAACCTGCCAAGTCCTTGGCTTAGGATATGATGTAGTTTCTTATAAACTTTTATCTTGTATGATTTTGTAAACCATTCTTCGGATGCTATTAATCTTAACCTTGTGTACCTCTCTTAAGTATACACCTTATAGAAAGAATTCAACTCAATTTCACTCATAATTTAATCATCTTTTGTCCAACAAAGTTTGATTAATCTTTATCAATACATCATTATGTATTATAAGAAGGAGTGACTCTTGAGACTGAATCTTTATTCATTTCAGGTATGTTTGGAACTCTTTCCAATATACTTATCCATTCAATCAAATAGAATTATTTTGTTGCATGTTATTTTATTACTTCCATTTTATATTCTATGAACTTGTTCTAACATACTCCATATGCATTAAATAAACATATTCATGCTTGTGATAATTCATTGATAAATACAACAAAGTGTGTAGAACCATTTTGGTATATCATATTTGTGATTTCATACATCGATATGTATCAAACCGAAGAGTTCATCAACTGTTATGATGCTCTCGCTAAATGGGTGCATAACCCTTAATTGTTTGAGATATAATTATTAGTATCATATGATTCATAATCATATAAAAAAATTATTCCTCAAATCTATAGCTTAATCTATAATTCCAAAATAATTGTAAATAATTTTTGATACTTCAGTATTTTCAATGCCTCACTTTTGTTGTGAAAACAAATAGCGGTATGTTTTAAGAAAACAATTTTCGTAACTTGATGCACTCAATAAGTGTTATTTGGCATGCCCCCACTATTTTCATCATTATAATAATAGCATACTGAATGCGGAGGCCATCATCCATTTAATATAGACCATTTATTTCATATGCTGTAACTAGTTTATAATGAAGAGTTTTGATCGAATATCTTGAGCTCAAAGAAATAAATTTCAGAGAAAGCAATTTTCTATATGAAATACATTTTTGAAATAGAAATCATATTCCTAATTCCAATGTTAAGTATCAATCATTATTATTATAATTCTCCTTTCTGATGTTTCTTTATGAAGCAGAGGTGACCATTCACTCTCTTCATTCCAACTGTACCTTAAATCAGATCTACTCTTAAACATTCATTTTTCTATTTAAATGATCGAACCGTTCAAAAGAATACCCTTACTACAACATCATAACGAACTCTTTACAAAAATGCATTTGATTATCCTTAACATTTAAGGACATCAAATATGATGCACCTTACGTAAACCAATCAAACTGATATTTTAGCAATCGAGCACTTAGGTCTACATTGTAGTTTTGATACTGTGTTACATTTAACACAATTTGATCTTTATTGTATTCAACCAAATTGAATACACGATCTTGTAGTACGGTTTATTTGTTTGCTTTGAGTAAAGTAATTTTATCAAAGTATCATACATTACGAACTATTATTGTTCACCATATAACACTTATATATGATAGTTTATGGATCAAATGTCCATAATCTATTATTGCTTTTGATTTCGAAATTCATAGAATGCATTACACGGTCTAGACCAAATAAACATGTAAGCGATCAAGTTGCGAATGCATTAAATAGTTATAAAATTAGGCACCTGAATGGGTATAGAAAACATTCACATGCAAGAAGTATTTAATAGTAAGTATATGTTATATTTATATTTGTTAATCTTCAATTTAGTTCATTTTTATATCTTAATTGGTAAACATTTTATCAATCTACACAAATTTATCAATGTAGATTATTATAATAATATATAACATATATTCTTACAATATTGGAAAGGTTAAATGTTATCATTTTATTTTTCTAATAAGGCTCTCATTAGTCTTTTATGTTTCAACAAACCTTAAGAGAAACATAGAAGTCTTTCGACTTCATTAATGGGTGTTAGGACTTGTATGCCTTGGGATTTCGACCTTAAGGAAAGCTCAACAAATCATAGGCCCGCATATGATGGATAACTCCTTATCAATTGTATTATATGCAACTCCTTACCCGTGGTTTCTTGTCCTAATCCTTCCTTGACCTTGAGGAAAGCTCAACAATTAAAGTGGGATTATTCATTCGGACCTATCATTTCTCGACGTCCTAAGTATAATGCCCATACCTTGAGGAAGGCTCAACAAATATATGCAATTATATTACCTCATCTATATAATATATTAATAGTACTACACATAATATCCCTGGCTTGAGGAAAGCTCAACAACTAAAGAGTATGCAAGTAATCTATTAATATATAAATGATAGAGGACAACTTTATATTAAGGATTCATAATCTTCAACATATTATATCGAGTGATATTGACTTATGAAATAACATATTTCTTATGAATACCATCGTGGTTCAAGTGTTGGACACATCAGAAATCATGGTATATGAACATATATATATATACATTTATTCCATAATTCTTTTTTAGGGTTTCTTTAATGTTCTACATTTAGTTTATACATTCATATCATATAAGTTTTATTATTATATAACATTTATATTTCATGTTACTTATATAATAGTCTTATATATAATTGTACTAATTAAAACTTATTCAATTAATTTTAATTAATTAAATGTTTAATTAATTTTATATTAGTATACCAATACAACGTTTACATTGGGCATGTCTACTATAATCTTTATAGTATATATTATAACCTTTATAGTAATACCTATATACACACACATATATACTATAACCTTGATAGTATAACATATATATATATATATATATCTTATATATGTGTATTTTTATTTAATTAAACTTTAATTAATTTTTAATTAAACAATTTTAATTAAATTATATTAGTTTTGAAATTTTATTTTATATACATACATTATACTTATGTTATCTTAAACACTTTAAAGTAACATAACATATACCAGTATATATAATGCATGTATATACGTATTAATTAATTAACCTATTTAATTAATTCATTTTATTAGTCTTATTAATAAATTTTAAGTTTTGAATTAGTATTTAAATATTTTCAAATATTTTGAAAATATCATTATCTTTTCAAATATTTTGAAAACTAATGTTGTATTATAACTTTTATAATAAACATGTTTTATTTTAAATTTAGTTTTTAAATTTAAAATCTTTTATTTTGTTTCTTAAAATAATTTTGAAAATCATCCCAAAGTCTTATTCAAATTGGGCCTTTTTTATTAGGGGCAACCTTTAGGCTCATTTCAACTTTTAGGCCAGGCTGGTAACCGGATAGGATGAGGCACTTGATTATCCAATTTCAATCATTTACATTACCTTTATATACACCATACTAAATGGGGCAAGCTTAATTAGTTAGCCCTAACATGACTAATTTAAATTGCATAGGCTATCGGGCTCCGATAACATTGTTGGAACTGGGCTAGCTCGCAGTGGAGTTAAAGGGTAAATTTCAAAATTTTCTTTTATTGGATCTTTGTTGGATCTATGGAACCTCAATTTATTTAAGACTTTTCTAAATTTTCTTTTAAATAAAATCTTCGTTTTATTACACTTTTTTAAAATAAGTTTAATTTAATTTTAAATTTTTGTGTTATAATGAATGTATCAAATAGATTCATTTATGTGAAGTGTAAGTGCAGTATATAAGCAGTGTATATATGTGTAAAAACATGTAATAGTTTAGAGAAAGAAACATTCTTACTCTTAACACAAAGGATTAATTAAGGGAAGACGAGGCCATAAAAGTAGAGAGAAACCTTTCATTTCTCTCTCTAATTAATTGATATATTAAATAACATTTACTACTGAATCCACACGTGCCTTTGTTGTCCAAGTTTCCAGCTAATAATATATATATATATAATGCTTACACATATACATAAGATGTTAACAAAGTATTTTACTAATAGGCAAAAGTTAATTTATATACATATAGCAAGACGATCAATGAATTATAGTAGACATTTATGAAGAAGAAAAGGCGGAGGACTTTCCTCCTTTCTTTACTCACTCATTAAATGCCATTTCAAAATAGCAATTAAATTCTTAAACATATATACATATGAAATTAATTTTGACCATTCTCATATTTCGAAATTGTGATTAACAAATATGAATCAAGTCTCAACTTAGAAAGGATTTTAAATTTAAACTTCCAATTTTACACAAAAGTATATTTTTAAACTTCGAAATGATTTAAAGATAATAAATTAAAAGGAAACATTAAATTAGGAAGGATTTAAAATTTAATGATATTTTACACAAAAGTCCACTTATGGTTTTTTTAAACAACTTTCAAGCAAAAGTGTACAATAAAAAAAATTATATTCAAGCAACAATCATATAAAACTTATATTCAATTTCCAAATGATTTCAAATAGACAAAGAATGTAATTTATTTGAGTTGAAACAAATAAAATAATATCAATAAATTTAAAATTAGGTTTCAATCAAAATAGTTGTTTTTTGTTAAATAGATAGTTTTTAAAACAAGAACAAAAAGGACAACTTATGTGCATATAAATTCAAGGTAAAATTCCATATCTAAACTATATGAACATCATGAATGACTAATTAAATAAAATGTAATATGTCATATCTATAATATTAAGAAGGTTAACATGTAATCAAAAAGGGACAATGCAAAATGGATCTAAATCAAATTAATATTATGTACATACATTATTAAAGAAGATGAAATAAAAGAGGATTCAGTTCAAGTTAAATAGATAAACTTATATTCAAATGTGGTATACAAAAGATCCAAATCATATGAATAAGATAAGTATAAGAATAAATAAAACTAGAACTTTACCTTAAGATGTAGCCAAAGGAACACGCCTTGAATGATGATACCTCCTAAGATCTTTAAGATCTACACCCAATTCTTGCAAGGGATGGATGAACCACTCGTGTTTCATTTTATTTGATGTTTTTTTAATTTGGAATCAAAAGATTTTGAAAACATTTTTTTTACCATAGAAGGTTAGGAGGAGAGAAAGGAGAAAAATGAATGGGAAAGAATGAATTGTCTGTAGGAAAAAATTAGTGAATTTGATTTAGTTAGAAGAATGAAACCTTTACCATTCTTTGATTAGAAATTCCTTAATTAACTCTCTTGATTATCTCTCTTCGCTCCTCTCTCTTCATATGATATGACTGAAATTACATGCCATCAAATAGCATAAAATTTCCATAAATTACTTTATGCAATTATCTTTTATTTAAATTACGTTGATATCGTATATTAATGCGTGCAAATATAACTATCATAAATGCAGTCAAATAATTACAAACAACTACCAAACAACAACTAAATTAAATAATAATTAGAATTTATTAAATATTAATTAATTTAATTAATTTTCAACATATAAACTAATTAAATCATGTGTTTTTGAGAGAATTCATTATTATGGTTGTGTGACTCGAAGGTGTGAATTTAGTAAGCGGTTAATATCGAATAATTCGACGCTCATAGTCGCCTTAGCTAGTGGTGTGATATTTTGGCTGATTTTATCGCTTACACACCTTTTGGTAAAATCCAATTTTACTTATTGTAAACGGTACCCGCTAGTGATGATTATTTACACTGATTCTCTTCGTCAAAACTATATCATATTAGGACTTATGAAACATGGTAATGTTCAAAATTCCAATATCTTCCACATTCAACTTTATAGTCCAAACACAAAATCCTTAGTTCAATAATAATAGTTACTATTAACCGTATTACTCTGGCCAGAGATTTTGACCTTGAGTCGACTATTGTTAACCGTGATACTAACCTCACATAACTGAGGTGACGAATCCTCTATTGAATAGTGTTTCACTTCCAATGTTTCCACTCACGCAACTATAGTCAATTGATGGACGACGCACCATGATTTTACTATAATCAAAATGGAGCTTTCGGATTGAAGATCAAAAGTTTTCCCATGTCAAAAGAACAGTGTAAATTTGTCACATCGATATTTTCGTTTTACCTTAGATATATTAACCAGCAGAAAACTATCGAGTGATTCATTTCATAATTATCCAATAACTATCAGTACGTAACCCCTTGGTGCTCCCAATAGTCATAAGTAATATATGTGTGCATATAGATATATACTGATGTCTATCCTTTATGTGTACTCCTATTATTTTGGTGAGGAGTAAAACCAAGTTAGGATAGTATCCATCCTAGCGGCTAAATTACAAGGTCGTGCATCAGATCCTTGGCACGCCTTTTGATATATATGTGCGTGTGTGTGTGTGTGCGCGTGCGCGCATGTGCGTGCACATGCGCACACATGCATCCATGTGTGCTATTGTTGTGTGTTTCCCTATGCCAATTAGGCCAACATTCTGCTACCATATGAGGCACTTGTAGGGTCGTGACCATTGCATAGCATAGTCTTACACCTGATGGATATTGGGTCATGATGGCCATCGAGGTAATAGAAGATTGTAGAAGTCATGCCAAACGGGCATGTGTGTGGTCTCCTGGAGGAAGTGAGTGGTTGTCCATCCCATTTGGTTATGAAGTGCAATAAATAGACATACAACATTTGTATACCTCTTTGAGTTTGATGTAGTATGATGATGAGTAGAGGATTATATTAGAGGCTATGTGTCCAACATGTATTCCATCCTCAAACATGAGATTATCAAGGAGGATAATCAAGGCTACACTCGGTGTTAGCCTGTTCTATATTAATGTGTATTGCCACTGTTTATTTGGTTGTATGAATACTTGTTGTTTCACTCATATGAGTATGCTTGACCCGGGATATGTCTACTTATGCTTATGTGAGAGGTAATCATAGGCATTGCTGTGTGCTAGCCCTATGGTACTTAATGATTTCTTTTGCATCGATGATTGTTGTATGGGTGGTTGTTTCTCCCTTTTTGATATTTCGCTACCTAATTTGTAGTTTGACTTTGCTTATATATGGGTTATCATACTTAGGTATAGTATTGAGATATGTTGTGAGACTAGTACTGATTTATGCCATTTTTGGATATTTATAAATTAGTCATACCATTCCAGTTTCCATGCTATGTTGACATCTATATTTTAGACATAGTTTGACCCTTGTGTTATTTATATAATACTCGGGTCAGTCTGAGACATTTCAAATTTAGGGACGAAGTGACCAGCTTTGATTAGTAGGCACAGTGGACGCTAGTTATTTTGAATAAATATGTATCATCGTGTATTATTTAACATCCTAAATATATGTAATTTGATGATGTATATTGGACATACTTGTGTATTTTTGAGATAGCAGGCATTTGACTTATTTTATGTCCTATTCATACTTATTTGATGTGTTATATTTATATCGCTGTGTTATTGACTTTGTGTTCTCTATTGTCAGTTTTATCTTGTGTATTGTTCTATCTTGGAATTACACGTGTTTATTACTTTATGTCGATACCAGATACGTACAGGATAGTTTTATGAGATTTTAAATATGTGTCAGTGTTAGTCCAAGAGAATATTCATGCGTGACAGCTCAATATCGTCTCATTCTCCATATTATCAAATAGTATTACCTAGTAATACTCTTTGACAGTATGGGTATAGAGGTGTGGTGTTATAGTTAGTATCAGCGCAAGTTTAGAATAAAATAGAGTATAAGAGACACAAGTCGTGGCCTTAGTTGAACTTAGAGTCTCTGTCCCCTTGGGTGTGTTGGGTAGTTACCTTATAGTAAGAGGTAGTAGGAGAATACGATGATTACTAGGGTAATCATTGTGGGAGTGTTAGCACTAAAATTGGTCACTAACCTCGTTGAGAAAGATTGTGTAGAGATGTAAGTGATGAAGTTAAATTAAACAAGGAAGAATATGCTAATTTAAATGCAGAAAGTAAGAACACCGGATTTATAGTGGTTCAGCATAACTGCCTACATCCACTTTGAGTTTTGATCTTTATTTCTTTCACAAGTAGTTGAATAAAGATACAATCCATATATTAATGACTTGAATACAAGTTTGAACTAAAAATAATAAGTCTTGAAAGTGGCAGAGTCTCCCCATTGTTCTCCCAAAAAAGGTCCCTTACATTGTGCTACTGCCCTCCTATTTATAGACGAGATGGGTTGGACTTCCCTCATGGGCTTAGGAACAAGGTGCCTTTGCCCATAGTAGGTGAATCTACGCACCAGGCCAGGCAGGCCGAATGCTCTTGCTTTGTTATGGGCCTGACAACTTGCTACCACCTCCAGTCTCTCCTTGATCAGAATCTTGTCTAGTGCTAATGATAATTTCTTCAACTGTCATTTTGTAACCGGGCCAAGATGCCGGTTAACACTTGCCCCCCAAAGTGTGTCGTGTGAAGCAACACAACACGCTTTGAATCAGCGAGTATTCCTTGTCTTCAGAAAGAAATCCACCATGTTTCTTGAATAGTCATTATCCTCCAATTTATCCTCCCAAGGTGTTGTATCCTTCTTTGGTCATCGTGATGCTTGGTCGATTCCCAATATTATAAATCCAGGGTTGTAGTTCATCAGTGGCCATCCGTGTCTGATTCTGCAGAGCTAATAAGCTTCAGCTATATGATCTAGTCTTCTCTTAATAACCCTTAGTGAGAATTCAATTTCTATTGATTTCAAGAAGTCGAACTTTTTCGGATGTACACATGCACGTTCGGGTACATGCTGTGCAGTTAAAGC
Source organism: Allium fistulosum (assembly GCA_030737815.1). NCBI lineage: Eukaryota > Viridiplantae > Streptophyta > Magnoliopsida > Asparagales > Amaryllidaceae > Allium > Allium fistulosum. Next base: position 819,788,811 of record CM060908.1, on the reverse strand, counting down.
GCCCAGCAGATTCAATGCGGTGAAGGTACAAAAAGTCATAGCGGGGATATATCGAGGATATAGCGGGATATAGCAGATGACTCTAAAATAGCATATAAAACTCGTATTTAATGTTTTTACAAATATATAAATGTTAATTAAATGAAAAATTAACATTTAATTGAATCATAATTAATACATAAATAATTTTAAATAAAAACATGTGCGAATATATTATAAATAAACGTAAAACTATTATATAAAGTAATTGAATTTAGTAGAAAATTAGAGTATTTTCATTTCTAAAAATATATTAAAAATTCAATTAAATAAATTAATTTCATAATTTTTATAATATAGAAATGTCATTTTTCAATTCATTTCTTTTAAAGAAGATATAGCGGAAGTAGCGGAATATAGCGGGAATAACGGGATATAGCGGAAATAGCGGGGATTAAAGCGGAAAGGCTATATTTGGGGGCTATATGAAAAAATCGTAGCGGTAGAAATCCGCTACGAGATATAGCAGGGTTATAGCGGGGTAATAGCGGAGCATTAACTGCACAGGGTACATGTTCTTGCCATTGGCTCTCGGATGCGTTTTATATGCTCATAAGTTGTCGCCAACTCCATCTAGTTTAATTGCAATTCAATCGCGATTCCTTGTTTGTATTTTCTGTGAAATAAGGGTTGCAATCAGCCACTTGAGGAGTTTTCCAAACCTCTCTTCAGTACAGACTCTATGATTTTGTTCACAGCTTCAACCTGTCCATTTGCAATTATAATGGATCATTGAAGGTCATATGGACAGATGATGATATGGATAAAGAAGTTGATTATTTTCTTCATCTTAGTCGTGGTTAAGAGTTCTTCATCTGCCCATTTGGTGACATAATCAACTGCTATGATGGTGTATTTCGCACTACCTTTAGGATCGACAAGAAGATGATCTCAGTGCCCCCAAGTGGAAAACGGCTATGAACTAGCCATTTGACTAATTTCCATCGGCGGGGTTCTCGGACTTTTTGCAAACATCTTGCACTCGTCACATTGTCTAGCATGATCAACCGCATCTGGGTTGATAGTTGGCCAGTAATACCTATAGAAGAGTATCTTCTTTATCATGGTTTTCCCCTTGATGTTATTACCGCATTCTTCTTCATAGATTTTGCCCAAGATATCATCATGGGCGATATGCCGAAGCATGGGGATGGATAAACTCCTTTTGACACACGAATTATTCTTAGATGATTTGGCGTGAAGCTTCGAGGAGGATCTGTCGTTTTCCATTCCTCCGTTCAGTAAGAACTCCTCATTGTAGATAGTATTTGATAGGAGTCAACCATGACACCTTTTCATTTTGCTCGCTGAGTACGTGTGTAATGATGTAATATGTGAAGTCGGTTAGTAGCTCTTGGACTTGGCCGAGATAAGGAGCAAGACAATGCCCCCTAGCAAGATCAACTTCCTTAAATTTGTATACTACCAATCAAGAATCACAAAAGATATGTAAAGTTTTAACTTCAAATCCTCTAGCAAGTTTGAGGCTGACAGTCAAGGCTTCATACTAAGCATCGTTGTTTGTTATAGGTAAATCGAGTTTTAGGACATAGCAGATTGATCGTTCCTCAGGAGTCATTATCAAGCCATAACATTGATCATTGGATGCTCCATCCTCGTACATTTTTCATCTTATGGTTGGTTCTCTGCTACTCTTCGAGTAGTCATCTGAGGTAGTGAATTTGGGTGTGAGGTCTGCTAATTTCCGTCCTTGGATAGCCCTTCGTGGGAAATAAGTGATATTGAATTAGCTTAGTTCGATATTCTATTTAAGTAGTCTTTCAGACGTCTCAGGTCATTGTATGCCCTGTCGCAACGGCTGGTAGGCATAGACATTGATGGGGTGAGCCTAAAAGTAAGAGTGGAGATTTCATGATGAAATCAATAAAGATTGTGCTAGCTTTTGTAGCTTCGGGTTGATATCCAATGCATGGCTCGCGATAGTTAATGAAATCACATATGCATGTCAGAATGGGTCCAAGGGAACATATCATCATTTATTCAGAAAAATCCAACCAATTCTTTTATCATCACTGCACTGAGCTATGATCCGATATTCAGCACCCGGAAAGGGTCGCCATGGCTGGCTGTAATGTCGACCATCAGCTTAGCAAGTGCCACCCCAGATTCTTTGAGTAAAGATGTAACTATTTTGCATAACATTCAATGTGAAATATGGTTGGGACGACCAATGTTAATGGTTACTCTAGTCGAATCCTAGAGTCTTGTCATGAGTTATTGAGTCTAATAGCGAAGGGCTCTGAATGCTCTAATAGATTATCAGCAAATGGCCAAAAATCAAGCTTAAAAGCGTGTTGAAGGAAACGTCAAGTAGGGGCCAGCCTCGAGTTGTGTGCAACTGCATAGTTGGATCTTGCTATGAGTTTGAATTTGCCTGTATATTCGAGTAACGCATTTTCTATTCAATGCATTCATGATCCTTCACTCGCCCTTCGGGTTGGAGTGACAGTCAGTTGCCCACAAGCTTTGGCATTGATTTAATGATTCTATCTCTAGGCATCCTTTCGGTCGTTGCCTTGAGTAGCTGTAAGCACTATATATAAGTTTTAATACTGAGCTATCGTAGCCAGTTTTTGGATGACCATGCGTCTTCTCCCAGTCTCGGGTTGATAAATGTACTGCATGGACAGTTGAGTCTCGTCCTAGTTATGTATATGTTTTCACCTAAACTCCAAAGACATAGAGGTGATTGGTGAATAGTCGGTTCACATTCATCTTGCTTCTTGCTCGTGCCCCCAGATCTGGAGCATATACCGATAAGTAGGAAGGCCAACCACGCCCACTTTAGCTTTACTCTCTTTCCCGTTGAATCGTGGGATCATGTCAGTCGATGGGAGACTAGGTCTCGCCTATCTTGGATTTTATCGTGGTTTTTCATTCCAAGAGGAATACTTCGATGCCACGTAAGTTTCAGGGCGTAATTTGGACAGTGGATGGTCATCCACGTCCACTTTGGTTCATGCTCTGTAATCAGATCTCGGGGTAAAGTTGGCTACAAATGCAGTCGAATTATGCTCATCCAGTTTCGTACTCCTCCTGATGAATCGAACGAGGGTGCTGGAGAATTTTTGACCAAGTATTTGTGGTTTACCCTCCTTTCCATACTATGGGGGTCATAGTTTTTCAAAAAACATCCGAGTCACATTCGTATGTGCTTGGTGCGGATCGGCATTGACCCTTGGTCTGAGGTATGATATAGTAGGTTGCTCGTAGCTTTGGATGCCGTTTCGATTGGTTCTGTATTGAGGCCTCCCTGCAGTCGCTGCCTCAAGTTATAAAGAACGCCACGCTAGAGATATAGTAAGCTGTCGTATTCGGCTTTTTAGTGTTTTGTACCCCTGCCCCAGCATTGATTTGGCCAGGTCACTAGTTGGATGGTCGAACTCCATCCTCAGCGGGTTAATAATCCGCCTGTCGATTCCAGGCCGAAGTTTACGGAATAGAAAATGGTCGGAATCCACTCGTCTATTTATCGATGTTTATACACCACTCTGCATTCTGGTGACTTAGTGTTATTCTCCCCCCGGTTGACTCGCACCCAATTTGTGTTCATGCTTTGGTCCACGCTCCGGGGACTTAGAGATTTGTCGAACGGTTTATGCTTTAGTCCACAGTTCGAGACGCGGAGATTTTCGTCAACTCGTTTATACTCTAGTTTGCACTCTGGGAACTTAGAGTAATCTGGTCCGCTTCTGCGATTTAGGGATTTTTCTGAAGTTGTCTATAATCTAGTCCATGCTCTGGGGACTGAGAGTACTGTAGTCCGCACTTTGGGGACGTAGAGGTTTTTGAGTCATTTATACTCTAGTCCGCACTCAGGGACTTAGAGTACTTTAGTCCGCATTCTATCTCCCGTTCCAGAGGGTGAGACCCTCCCGGATGGCTGAGAGTTTGCCTAAACCTGGTAGATAATCCTTCTCTTTAAGATTCTCTTTAAGATTTCGAAAGTTGTTATTCTTTATGCAGGACTATTGCATTCTAATGCTTGTTTTCCACGATTTTGTGCAGGCCGTTCTGACCCCGAGCCCACTCCGAGGAGTGATGTCGCCAAGGAAGTGGGGGAGAAAACAAGTGAAGCCACTCACGCAGGGGAGGCTTCTGGTCCAGACGCTCAGGTGATCGGAGCGCTTGATGAAGACAAGTCTGAAACCTCCTCTCCTATCGACGGGGGTTATGAAGTAGAAATTTCAGGCGCCTCTGAGCACACATCCAAATTGAGCATGGAGGAGCGGCTCGAGAAAGAGAAGGAGGAGACGGTCAAGGTCATAGTAGAGCCCCGAGTTGTGGACTTGGACGATCCTTTGAACAAGCAGTTGAAGGTCATCCTTCCTGGCGGGTCCGAGCCCATGGAAGGCCCCCGTACTCCTTCAGTTGCTACCCCTCTATCAAAGAAGAGTACCAAGGGTAAATGCTCTGGAGAGGAGCCGTCTGGAAAGAAGTTGAAGAAGCACAAGAAGTGATTACTATCCTCGTTCAACGAGAGTTAGTTTAAGTCATGTAATTATTTTCATCTATTTCCTTAGTCCTTGTAAATAGAATGTCGACTCCGAACTTTGGAGGGGTTTTAATAGACACTCATTTTTGAATAAGGTTTAGTTCCTTTTTCTGTCTTACAAAAGACTCTTATTGTTCAGTTTTCTTTGTGATTGTGATTTTAATCCAAGCAGTCGTGAGTAACATAGACTTCTCAGTCCATCTTCATATAACTCGGAAACTCTTCGGGAGTCGTTGAACTTCCATTCTATGCTTCAAGCACTTAGAATACTTTCTAGCCCGTATGTCAGGGATTTGACAAATTCAAGTCATCTGTGTCATAGTTCATATTCAGGGAACTTGGAGATCCGATTCGCTTATATTCGAGTCCGCACTCTGGGGAGTTAGAGTACTCCAGTCCGTACTCTGGGGACTTGGAGGTTTAAGTCATTTATACTCTAGTCCGCGCTCTGGGGACTTAGAGTACTCTAATCCATGCCCTGGAGACTTGGAAGTTTAAGTTGTTTATACTCTAGTCCGCGTTCTGGGGACTTAGAGGTTTAAGTCATTTATACTCTAGTCCGCGCTCTGGGGACTTAGAGTACTCCAGTTCGCAATCTGAGGACTTGGGGGTTTAAGTCGTTTATACTCTAGTCCGCGCTCTGGGGACTTAGGGTACTCCAGTCCACACTCTGGGAACTTGGAGGTTTATGTCATTTATACTCTTGTCCGCGCTCTGGGGACTTAGAGGTTTAAGTCATTTATACTCTATTCCATGCTCTGGGGACTTAGAGTACTCCAGTCCGCGCTCTGGGGACTTGGAGGTTTAAGTCGTTTATACTCTAGTCCGCGCTCTGGGGACTTAGAGTACTCCAGTCCGCGCTCTGGGGACTTGGAGGTTTAAGTCGTTTATACTATAGTCCGCGCTCTGGGGACTTAGAGTACTCCAGTCCTCCCTCTGGGGACTTGGAGGTTTAAGTCGTTTATACTCTAGTCCACGCTCTGGGGACTTAGAGTACTCCAGTCCGCGCTCTGGGGACTTGGAGGTTTAACTCATTTATACTCTAGTCCACGCTCTGGGGACTTAGAGTACTCCAGTCCGCGCTTTGGGGACTTGGAGGTTTAAGTCGTTTATACTCTAGTCCACGCTCTGGGGACTTAAAGTACTCCAGTCCGCGCTCTGGGGACTTGGAGGTTTAAGTCATTTATACTCTAGTCCACGCTCTGGGGACTTAGAGTACTCTAGTCCGCGCTCTGGGGACTTGGAGGTTTAAGTCATTTATACTCTAGTCTGCTCTCTGGGGACTTAGAGTACTCCAGTCCGCACTCTGGGGACTTGGAGGTTTAAGTCGTTTATACTCTAGTCCATGCTGTGGGGACTTAGAGTACTCCAGTCCGCGCTCTGGGGACTTGGAGGTTTAAGTTGAGAGCAGTCGTATTTCCACTCTTTAATTTGTATTCATCTACTGTATCGAGGCTAATGTCGTCGAATGAACAATCGAACCACGTTTGCTCACGGAATGGGATTCTGCCCCCCAGGATGAGGGACGGAATTTGAAAAATGGACGATCGATTCTCGTCTGCTTGGTGATTATAGCTTTTCCAATCAAGTCAAGGAAGGAGGTATATGACAGATGGTTGGATCACATCCATGTTGGGTTAGATAGCCAAATCTCTTACAATTTGCTCCGTATCTCCTTCTAGAAAATAAGGATAATAGATTGTTGAGTAGACAAAGTAAGTTGCATATGTTCCAAGGTGCAGTCGTGTCCATATATTGAGAGCGATGGTTAATGAGTAGGCAGTCCACCACAACTACTTCAAGTCGGGCTTTCGAATAACCTTTTGTGTTCGAGGTAGGATTTGATGTGTAGATGAACAAATCATGTCCACTCTAGACAGATCCCGGCGTCACTGAGTTTCAGGAGGGGCATCTGTATTTTGTCGAACTTTGTTCTATGACTCGATTTGAGTGGATGATCAGGCCATACCCATTCCAAGCCTTGCTTAGGTCTCCGAGTCAGACGTGGAGGTCGATGAATGGATGGTTGGTCATGTTGACTTTGTATTGGGCTCTGATCGTGATGAACTTGTCAATATTTAGTCCATAGCCCCAAATCAAAGGCATATGGTTGATGATGAGCGATAGAATTATGCTCGTCCAGATGTAACTCCACACGTCCGGTCATGGTCTGCGTAGATTGGTTGGCAACCAAATCTGAGTACCTGGTCACCTGCATCGTTTTGAAAGTAGTTTAGTTCAAGCTAGTCGTAGTTCATAGAACAATTGAAATAGAGATGGAAATGGAAATAATTCAAAGAAGATTATGGTAAATCTCATTAATATGTGAAGCAGCATCGTGTGCTCGCTATTCGACTCCGCCCCTGGCCCCTTTCAAAGGGATGTCGGCCGTCAACCGTCCAATTGATAATCATAGCCCTTTATTAATAGGCATCGGATATGCGCTGCCCGCCATTCTGCAGGACTTGTACATACTATTGAAGCTTTCCTTTCCAGGTCATCTTTTCGATCACACCTCGGAGGTGTTTGTAATCGCCCGTGTTAGGATCAGTGAGCATCTGGGAATATACAACATTCCCCTGATTTTCTTTAGACTTTGGTGTACTCTCTCGAGGTTGGTTTCCAATACCACTCCGAGTCGTGAGTCTTCAAGTAGAGGTTGTCAATTGAATCTTTCAAAGAGCCTATGAGCTGAATTCTGAAGTCTTGTTTCGGCTACTTGGATCTACATCCTTAGCCAATGGGCCTTCATTGTTATTTTTCTTAGTCTGCTCCACTCCTCCTCACTTTAGTTCTGATTCATTTTGTAAAAGAAACGATCCATAGTCGTAGGAGGCTCTTTAGCTAACTAGCTGCCAAAATATATCTGAAGGTCGACTTTCCTCAAATGCAATCAGTATGATACCCTTGTTAGTATTTGGAATAAATTTCTTAGAGCATTGGTTTGCTTGGAGTCATCTTGGCGTTTGCTAGAGCCATGTCATCTATGTTCTCCAACCTTTGGGAGTACCGTTTGAATAGCGGTTGCTTGTCCGTTCTCTTGATGCCGTTCATAAGCTGTCGCTAGATCCTCTATGCCCTGGTCGATCATGGGATGTCAGGGAAGTGGATAGAATGTTCCTTTATTAAGGTGAGTTTTGAATTCACTATCCGGAGGCACTGCACTGCGGCTAGGGTTCAGGGGGGTTTCCCCCCGAAAAAATTTGGGTTTGGCCTCATTTTCGAAATTTTGGGTCGTACCTGAAAAAGATTTTTTTTGAAAATAAGGGTCGTACCCAATCCATATATTTTTTGTATAGGGACCAGTCAGATTGTTTTTTGAGAGAGAGATCGGTATATAGTGCATGGATAGGTCTGGATACTTCGTTCGGCACAGAAGTACCGTTCGGCATTGGGGCGTTGGGCATGAATGCCTAAGTTGTATGCCGCTCGGCATTCCTCGTTCGGCATGGCAGACACCTTTCGGCTTGGAGGTATCGTTCGGCATTGGGGCGTTCGGTGTTGGCATGTGGCTCAGCCAAAGCTGTTCGGCCAAGGCTGTTCGGCAGAGTGGATCAGCCTGGAGTGGTTCGGCCAAAGCTGTTCGGCCAAGGCTGTTCGGCAGAGTGTATCGGCGTGGAGTGGTTCGGCCAAAGCTGTTCGGCCAAGGCTGTTCGGCACAGTAGATCGGCCTGGAGTGTTAACCGGCATCTTGGCCCGGTTACAAAATGACAGTTGAAGAAATTATCATTAGCACTAGACAAGATTCTGATCAAGGAGAGATTGGAGGTGGTAGCAAGTTGTCAGGCCCACAACAAAGCAAGAGCATTCGGCCTGCCTGGACTGGTGCGTAGATTCACCTCTATGGGCAGAGGCACCTTGTTCCTAAGCCCATGAGGGAAGTCCAACCCATCTCGTCTATAAATAGGAGGGCAGTAGCACAATGAAAGGGACCTTTTTTGGGAGAACAATGGGGAGACTCTGCCACTTTCAAGACTTATTATTTTCAGTTCAAACTTGTATTCAAGTCATTAATATATGGATTGTATCTGTATTCAACTACTTGTGAAAGAAATAAAGATCAAAACTCAAAGTGGATGTAGGCAGTTACGCTGAACCACTATAAATCCGGTGTTCTTACTTTCTGCATTTAAATTAGCATATTCTTCCTTGTTTAATTTAACTTCATCACTTACATCTCTACACAATCTTTCTCAACGAGGTTAGTGACCAATTTTGGTGCTAATAGGGAGTATTTGTATTTTCTTATTATATAATATTTGCCCATTTTATCTTCTAGTAGTTGGACTCTATATGAGATGTAGAATCGTTGGTGAGGTTAATGAAGATAGAAGTAGTTGCCTGACTAGTAGGGTTGGCTTTGTTGACAAATAACCTTGATGTGGCTTTAATTAGAGTAGCTTGATTCTTTAAGAATCAGAGCACTCAGTGGAATCTGATGGAGTATTTTTCGTTGAGCATCTTGGTTATTTTGGATGAGTTGACTGAATGGCCGATATTTTGATTTCTTGTGTAATTGTATTGATTGATAATGCCTTGTTTGGAGGATCCGTCTTGAGTGTGGTATTCGGTAGGAGCTATCATTTAAGGTAAGTATCTCACCCAAGCCTTGATATTTAGAACCTGGTGGCGACTTCGGTCATGAAGTTACCATAAGGGATAATAGAATTTTTTTCTCATATAAAATAAATCCCTATATTTTTGTGTAAAAATTAAAATGTGATTAGCATGAACATGAAGATAAAAGCTTGCTGGCTTATATGTATGAATGGTTGATGAGTGATGTTTGGAATTTTGTAAGTATAATATTTTTGATTGTACCTTCATAAATTATTTATAAATGTTTTTATATAAACAAGCATATGTTTCAATTAAAAATCTTGTAGGTTATAGTGTATATGTATGGTTTGGAAAGATGTTTAACTAGAAGTAAATTTATTAGAACAAATATAGTATTGGAAAGATAATTATTTAGAAGCAAGCATTGTTTTATAAAGATCAAGTTGTTTAAATTATATCTACAAGTATATATTTAAAGGAGTTTTTGAAGAATAATATAGTGTTAATCTATCTATTGAGTACCTTAAAAATTTAGGTCGAGTGCCTGATCAACATTATCGATAAGGATTTCTAAACACTAGGACGAGGCATTTGGACATAAACGCTTTGAAAAGCGATGTAATATTTTGAAAATAATTAAATATTTTGGAGCTATATTAAAATCAATGTTCTGAAATAACATTTCGAAGAAGGTTATATTTAATATTGAAATGATTAGGATGTTATAAAGAATATTTTGCAATGAGTGTAATGTTTTAGAAAATGAAGAAAAGTATTTTGAAAGAGTAACAATATTTTGAAGAAGCATTTGAACTATGTTTTGAAAAGAATATAGATGAATATTTAAGAAATGATATAAAATATATGTTGATAAGAGAAATATTATTTTGAAATGGAGTATATATGAAAATATGTTTAATATTTTGAAGTTTTAGAAATTATTTTGACTTGGGAATATATATATATATATATCTTTGACCTTCCGGTACTGGGCAGGCTTCAGCCTCCATACATGGTCTTACGACTTTGTGGAGACCTATGTTTTTGGTAAACAGTCGCCCGGGCTCGGTCACCGTGACCCCCTATGTGAGGAGGCACCCCTTCTCCCGAAGTTACGGGGCTATTTTGCCGAGTTCCTTAGAGAGAGTTGTCTCGCGCCCTATATATATAATAAAGTATGTAATATGAAAATATGTATAATATTTGAAGTTTTAGAAATTGTTTTGACTTGAGAATATATATATGTATGTATGTATATGTATATATAAGTGTGAGTACTGTTATAGTAAGGTAATGAATTTTTTTGGAAATAAAAACAATAATTTTATATGTTTAGATATTTTATTTGATGATTGCAGCCATCAAGTATTAATGGACAGCTAAAGTCGATGGAGAGGCAATGTTGATCACACGGTCAACACCACATCCAATCGGCATAGTAAGCTACTATAAATTCATGGTAAGGCATCACCATTAAATAAAAATTATTTTAGAGTTTGAAATTTTTTGGCATGTGGTGTTATGATTGTATGCCTATATGTTTTATGACTGTCTGTAACTTGGATGAATGCTGCGGGTGTTTATGATATGATGCATTGTGATATAAAAGTTTATGTATATACAAGTTTTCAATTGAAAATAATTTTTGAAACTGGTGTTATAAAACTTATGTAAAGGATCGATTGTTTTGAGAAAAATTATTTTCGTAAATAACATGTATTTTGAGAAAAGTTTCCAAGGATAAAGTGAAGTAAATAATTGGAGTGATTTCATGAAATTAGAGGAAGTAATTTTGGAAGGAATGGTATTTCATGAGTATTTGGAACAAAGTATCATTTTGTGAGTTTTGTGGTAAAGTGAAATTTTATAATAAAGAAAGTGATAAATATATCATGAATTTGAAATTTGAGTTTTGACGGAATTATTCAAAGGAAATTATGTATATAACAAATTCAATTATTAATGAAGATCTTTCATTAAAGTAAAAGAGAAATGTGGTTTACGTAGTTTGAATTTAATAGTATTCATATTATTATTAGGTTACATTGGAATTAATTTCTGTTTAAAAAGGTATATAGATTTCAATTGTGAACAATTAATTTTTGAGGAAAGAAATGTTTGGTACTTTTGAAAATTAGATCTTTGTGTCAATGAATTATATTGAAATTATCTTATGTTGGCAGTAAGATAAATACTATTTTGGAAAAGAAAATTGAGTTTTAGAAGTATAAACAATTTGAAAAATATGTGAAAGCAAACAATATGAGTTTAGTATTATGAAATTTAAAGAATTTTTCCAAGTAGAAAGCAACCGTCTTACTTATAATATGTTATGTGAAAACCTTTCATTAAAGAGTTGTAGAATTTTGATTTGTGAAAAAATTAAGTTTTTGCAAGTAAAAGAACATTTTGGGAAGTTGAGATTTTGAATTAAGGATTATTTTTAAGACATTTTGTAAGCTTATTTGAAGAAAAAAAGTCATTTGTGAGTTATGTTTTGAAGTTATTGATCCTGAATTTTTAAACCATGCTATGTTTGATGGTTTGAGATTTCAAAAAGGTCATGACATTAAGCTGTAAATTTTATTTCAAGTGGTTTACAAATATTTGGGGTTTGTTTTTTGAAAATATATTTTTATTGGAGGACTAGTTTGAATAATCCAAATGCTTTTGAGAATTTAAAGTATTAAGCTTTTAAAGTGCATTTTTGGTCCTCTATATTATATACCTATATATATATATATATATGAAAAGTTTTGAGAAGAAAAAGGAGTTGAGAAGAAAGAAAATTTACAAATTTAATCCAAATGTACATTTCATATAAGTAATGAATAGCTAGATGTTTTAACACCTTAAATTTAACTAAATAATTTTTACATTTATAAAAAAAGAGGTGTTTGTTGTGTGAATGAATGTTATCGAATATAAGAAGTTTATGTAATATGTTTGTGTTTTGTGGATTTTTGGAATGCATTTCATGCTATGGAAATTACTCAAAAGTGTTCCGAAAATTCCAACATCTAAAGTATATTTTTAGTCGTGCACTTTGGTATCCATTGAGTTGTTCCATAGACGATGGGAAATGGACGATAATCCATTCTTGTGCGAAGCCATCGATGGGTCTAATAACTGCTGTTGTATTCGATGTACGTTGTGTTGGACATTTGTGATTTGTTTTGTTGATTGCGTGTTTGTTTTAATAGTAGATGTGTGTATTAAAGCTAGAAGTATTAGCTTGTTATGGATTTTCCCCGTAGAAAATTGTAAGGATGCAATTTTCTTAAGGGGAAAGTCAATAACAACCCGATGTTGAGAAGCAATTACTCAAAATTATAATGAAGATATTAATGGTTAAATGAGTTTTTAATAACAATATGAGTATATTTTGGAATTTAAATATGAATATTGGAGTATATTATGGAAGTGAGAATTTTGACGATAAAATATTCATCGTTAGGATTCGACAAAAGATGATTTAATTCATAATATTTATTGATGATGGAGAAATTATTTGTTAAAATAATTATGAAATGAATTATTTTGGTATTATACATTTTTAAAATTATGAGTTTTTAATAAATGAGACATTCATTATTTTGAAGCAATATAGATGTTTTAAATTTGTAATGATTTTAAATATATTAAAAGTGGTTAAATCATTTTTACAAAGCTAATATTGATAATAAATAAGATTATTGTTAACCTAAAAAATGGATCAACACCTTGGAGTATGATGTGAAAGCACTAGCCTATTAGAACAGAGCAAATATAATAGAAAATACTAAAAAAGCAAATGAGACACAAGGATTTTGTAGTGGTTTGGCTGTTAACTAAGCCTACGTCCACTTTATAGCTTTGATTATAGGTTTGATCTTGCTTGAATGAGATTACAAGGTGATCGAGAAATAATTAGTCATAAGTACAGGGGTTAGACCGATTCTAAGTCCTAGAATTGCCTAGATTAGCTGCCTTGGCAACTATGATGTAGAGGGAAGAGTTAAAGAATAGATGAAGATCCCGCATAGTGATAGCAGGATCCAGATCATTTCTTGGTTATTCTATGGTTTGTATTTGTAAGGGTAGTAGTTATATTGGATCAGAAGCCCACTTTAAGAGAAATCCAGGGATTGGCTCAAAAAATATCATGACAGCACGAGTTAACAATTAAACTCGGTACCGAGTCAGGCCCTTAACTCGGGGCCAAGTTTAATCCTTAGCAAACAATCAACTAAATTCTCTTGTTTTGAGTTCCTTGCTTCGTCTAGATATCCTCGATGTAATTTGGTAGGTTATCAACGAATTTTTGTAATCATTCTTCCTTAACTCAGATTATCTCGCCGTTTGGATCGTCAAGTCTTCATTCATTATGATAGGTTCTCCAAAACTCTATGAATCTTCATGAACACACATAGGAAGACTCGAGGACCACTTGCTAGAAATATGAGGATGCCAAGATGTGGCATTTAAACTCGGTGCCGAGTCAAAGGGATGACTCGGGCCAAGCTAAGCACTTAATATTTTTTGGTTCTATATTTTCTTGAGCTCTTCCCCTAGTCCTTCTGAGTATCTTTGCCAAGTTTCAGGTCCTTCTGTTCCCGTTTGAATGTTCTAAGTCTAGTTGAAATTTGCTTTGCTAAAAAGCGGGTTAGTAATTATAAATTTATTTAAAAGAAAACAAAAATTTATTTTCAATTACAATAGGAATTTATAAATTTATTTTTTAACCGGGCCAAGAAATATAAATATGGAAATAAATACTTAATTGCTTAAATTATAGAAAATAATTATTGGGAAATTTTGAAATGGTAGTATAACATTTATGGAGATAAATATGAATTTTATTTGGAGGCTTGGGGGAGAAGGTAGTTTAGCAAAGAAAGAATGAAGAAAAAGAATTAAAACAAATGAAAACAAGCCCACTTGGCCTATTATGATGCTTGGAAATTATCTATCCCCTTTTATACTTCATGATAAGTCATAAGCCTCTATAATTGCTTCAATTTTCCAACCCGTAAGCCATTCTATCTCCATTCCTCTAATCTTCCGATTATCAAACATAAATCCCCTTTTCTTCAAAAATTAATATAAAATCAAATAAAATTCCATTATTATGAAATACAAAACCAAGCTTCTCTTCATAATTCTACACCTCTAGGAGCCATCAAAGTTGAATTTTGAGCTTGTTAGTGTCATGTTGCATTTTTGGAAGAGAAGGAAAATTGGTTTTGATGATGCAATAAAAGGGAATGGGATGTTTGAAGCATCTCTAAGGTAAGGTATATTTACTCACTCACAACAATGTTTAAAATGCTTGAATTGCATTTTGTATGTTTATGTGTATGAATTTTATGAGAGTGCATTTCTCTTGAACCTAATGTTTACTTGCTTTTGATTGAATTTGAATTAAATTGATGTCTTTTGGGATGATAGGATGACATAATATGGTTTAGTGAAATCATAGGGTTCTGGAGGAGGTGTTGATGATGGCCGAAGCCGCCGAAATTTGTGCACATGACCTAAAACATCATCATTCTAGGCCATGGACCATTGGACTGGCCTGGTAGTACCGGTGTAGTGGTGTGAAGCCTGGAACGATGACGTTCCAAGTAGTGTATGTGTAGTTACACACACACACACACATATATATATATATAATTTTTCTTGAAATATCAAATAATAATATGATTTTGGAAGTAGGAAATGGACGCATTGTACATGTGAAATTATTTTGGAGAACAAGTTTTATTTAAATTAATTATTAATTATTTTATTGAAGGTATTACAGAAAGTTTGATTTTTGACTTTGAATTATTATCTAGAAATCCTATAAAATTCTAGAGAAATACAAAATGTTTTCTATTCAATATTGTATGATTTTAAGGTGTATTTCATGAGCTTTGGGAATAAACAAGAGTTTTGGAAGATATATATTACAGATTAGAAATAAAAGAAATTGATTTGGAGTTTATTAAAATTTTTCAAAAATTCTATTGATTGCAAAAAATTATTAATTGAATTTTTATGTGAAATATTTAGTTCTACAAGCTATCTAAGATTTTATAACAGAAAAGAGTTTTTGAAAGTTATTTAAAAAGAATAAAAATTCTTATTTTAGGTTTTGCTAAAGAAATGAAAAATAGAATTTTGACTATCTAAAGTTTGTTAAAGGCTTTTATGAGTTATTATAACTTTTTATAATAAATATCTCTTTTTTCTAAATTTACATGTGTGTTATGGTTGTTTATATTTTTATGCAACGAGGAATTTGAATGAACGGAGTTATAATACTGTCTTGTATGAGATTATCGATAATACTTCTCCTATTATTCTTCGGACTTGTTATATAGGATATTCTTGTGTGAAATTCTAGCTTGCGAGGAATTTGAGTAAATGGATTAGTAATACCATTTAGTATGGGACACTCGGTAATATTTTCCCATTTACTCCTACGACTCATAGTATATAATATTATTGAGTGTGATCCATGAGCATTGAGTAAACGAGCAAGTAACACCAGGCCATATAGGACGCCTGAGTTGGTATCTGCTTGATTACTTTATGTAAGTAGATGTCACTTAGCGAGGATAAGCAATACTAAGGTATTGCATATGTCGTGCATACGGAGTAACGCTCACTGCAATGAGTAAGGATGTGCGACAAGAGTTATATATGGCCGCGTGACTATATATATATATATATGTTTATCCTTTATATGTACTCATACTATTTTGATGAGGAGTAAAACCATATTAGGCTAGTACCCATCTTAGCAGCCAGATCGCGGGGTCGTGCATCAGATCCGTGACACCTTATAATATATATATGTGTGTGTGTGCGCATGCGTGCGTGCGCTATTGCTGTGTGCTTTCCCATGTTACTTAGGCCAGCAGTCTGTTACCATTTAGGGCACTTGTAGGGTCGTGACCATTACATAGTGTAGCTTGCATCTGATGGATATTGGGTCACGATCGTCATCGAGGTAACTGAAGACTGTAGGAGCCATGCTAGATGGGTACGTGTGTGGTCTCTTGGAGCAAGAGAGCGGCTGTCAGTCTCCCATTTATGATGTGCGATGAATAGACATATGACATATGTACACCACATTGAGTTTGATGTAGTATGATGATGAGTAGAGTATTATACTAGAGACTGTGTGTCCAACGGGTAGTACATTCCGGTACATGAGATTATCAAAGGAGGATGATCAGGGCTATGTCGAGGCATTGGCCTATCATGTATTAATGTGTATCACCATTGTTTGTTTGGTTGTATGGGTGCTTTTTGTTTCACTCAAATGAGTATGATGGATCCGAGGTATGTCTACTTATGAATTTTTGAGAGGTAATCATGGGCGCTGCCGTGTGCTAGCCCTATGGTACTTGATGCTCTCTTATGCATTGATGATAGTTGTATCCGTGGATGTATCTCCTTTTCTGATATTTCACAACCCGATTTGTAGTTTGACTTTTCTTATATGGGATGATCATGCTTAAGCATGGTTTTAAAATATGTTGTGTGACCAGTACCGATTTATGCCATTTTTGGATATGTACATATCAGATATACCATGCCAATTTCCATGTTAGGTTGATATCTATATTTTAGACATAGTCTAACCCGTGTGTTATTTATATAATACTCGAGTCAGCCCAAGACATTTCAGGTTCAGGGAGGAAGTGACCAGCTTTGATTAGTGGGCATGATGGAGGTTAGTTATTTAAGAATGGATGTGTATCATCATGTATTATTTACCATCTTGTATTTATGTAGTTTGATTATGCATATTGGACTCATACTTAAGTATTTTTGAGATAGTGGGCAT
This sequence comes from Allium fistulosum, assembly GCA_030737815.1. Classification (NCBI taxonomy): domain Eukaryota; kingdom Viridiplantae; phylum Streptophyta; class Magnoliopsida; order Asparagales; family Amaryllidaceae; genus Allium; species Allium fistulosum. Next base: position 819,771,874 of record CM060908.1, on the reverse strand, counting down.
TTGACTTATTTTTATATCCCACTCAGACTTATTTAATGTATTATATTTGTATCACTGCGTTATTGACTCTGTGTTCACTATTACAATTTTATCTTGTGTTTTGTTCTACCTTGGAATCATACATGTTTATTTCTTTATGCCTATACTGGGTACGTATGTCGAGTTTTATGAGATTTTAAATATGTGTCAGTGTTAGTCTACGGGAACATTCATCTGTGACAGCCCAATATCGCCTCAGTCTCCATATTATCAAATGGTATTACCTAGTAATACTCTTTGGTAGTATGAGTATAGAGTTGGGATGTTACACCATTACTCCTTCAGATTTTGTATTACAAACATATTTCCATGGAACTTTTTCTCTTTTCCTTCTTCATAAAAATTTGGCATGTATATTGTTAGTTTAGTTGTAACAACTCACACCTTAATGAATCCAAATTTTTTATAAATCGAACCCAAGTTCATTAGGGTATAGATCGTTGGTGTTGGTATCCTGTAAATAAACAAAAGCGTATCAGAGTTCTAATGATCAAACTCACAGCGGAAAAGTAAAGTATAGTAAAACATATAATACCGACCAAGGCTAAAACCTCTGGTGTCTAGTACCCTTATCAGTGCCAAGCATGCATTGAAAATCAGTCATTCCACTATTCCCACCTTATACTAGTACTTGTCCCTCTAAATTTAACTTTGGTTGTAATGAAGTGCAGGTTAGAACAACGTTCTGGTGATTGGTAAATTGCATACTTTATACATAGCACTAGTTTATCCCGATTGCTTTACATTACATGGTATGCCACCTTTTAAACTTAGTCGTCTTGACTTAATATATGCGTACAATACACCCCACCTATTTGAGGTATAAAATAACTATATATGTATATACTTACATACATATATGCATATGTATATAAGTACCACAGTCCCCCTTTGGACCCGGATACATTCCCCACTAGTATCCATAACTCTGCACACTGCCAGGTTTCCACCATTTGTATCTAGACCGACTTGTCTGCGTTCACTGAGGATCTTCCCGTTAGTGCCTAATAATGACATTACATCTATTAGCCATGTTCTGCTCGCTTTGAAGACTCATCTTAGGGTTATCTAACTTTTCCTCCTATCTACAAACAAAACAAACAACCATGAAGCGGTGAATGTCCTAAACAGAACTACACTAGTAGGAGGTATAATCCATGTAGGCATAACCCATGTCTTTCACTGACCACTCTAGGACTGATGACGCCGCCAATCTATGTATACAGCCCTACTCCTCACATATATGGTACCGAATTTGCTGACATAGAGCCGAGCCTATGCTCACCTTCCCAATTAGATTGCCTATTGTAATTAAGGAAATGCATAATGTTACTTAGTACCCCATTTAAGGATGGAAGCAGACCCTATTTGGCTCATCGACACTTCAAACTAAGGTGAACCCACTTTGGTATATTCCCTTTACCTATATGCAATCATATAATCCCACGAATGCTACAGTTGGAGTTGTTTCACATTAGTACAATGTATACACAACCGTTGGAAGCCCCTTTCAAAGGACAGACTTCTGTTGTACAATATTACTGACCTCCTATTCCAATCCATACTAATGGCTATGTCATTTTTAATTAATCCAATTTATTGGCTAGATCCAATAATTCACATCCGCCATAAACACATGCTTGATGCTATATAAATTTATTTAATTACCATGCCTCCTATGTTCAACTATTGGTATTTAGTTATTATACACAACTTACTTCTTGTTTTATTAATGCCAATTTGATGTCGTTTACCGATTACTTGTAATTTAATAGAATAAATATCTTTTATTACTTAACTTTCATTTGATATTATTAGGTATATTCTAGTGCTCCTTTTCAACCATTACCATCATTCTTTGATTACTATAATCTTCTTAACTACTCATTTTGTTGCTTTACATACACTTCATTACTTATTGTTTATTTTCTACTTATCAGGTTTATACATAAATTATTGTTATTATCTTTACTTACAGCACTTTGGTTTATACATAGGGGTTTCTGCCTTTTAATGTGTTGGAATTACATTTTCCAAAAGGAAAACGCTAATACTATAAATTTCCATAACTTATCTAAAAGAGGACTTATAATACGTTTACCTTGTTAACTTTTTACATCTCATAACCTAATATTATTATGAAATAGACACCGTACATCTTCCAGAAGGAATATCTAAAAGAGTCAAACACTATAGATTTTATAAACTCTTTCTTTTAGGTACTTTCCTTATTATTTCAAACAATACACTTTTACTCATATTTATAAAACTGGATAATTTATAGAAATTTACATTCCAACGCACTTCATTCCAATGAATTAAAATACTACTTAAATCCTAATTCAATTTATAACAACTTCTAATTCATGTTTATTAACATATGTCATTTAACCAACAAACATGTAATTTCTATACAATCTCGTTTAATAAAGGACTACTTTCACCCTTACTTTCCAAATTCAAGAATATGCGGTATTTAATCAAAGTTAACAATTCATAAAATACGTAGACATGGTTTTCAAATTCATTACATGTATATATTTAAGCCTACAACTCCAAAATTACATTTAACCAACTACACCAAAAGTATTTTTGGTGGCGTACAAAAAAGGCTGCCATAACTTATGGTTGCGCTTCAGAAGACGCTGTTATAGGGCATGCAGCTAAAAATCCAAGACTTTTGTGCGTTTATCACAAGTGCTATTGAAAAACATCTTTTCACGGCGTTCAACAAATGCAACCAAAACTTTTATTGTGGCGCTTTTCAAAACGCCACCAAAGGCATACAATTGCTACTATGTACCACAACAAAACATTTAGAAGCATTTTTTAAACGCTGTCATAAATGTTCTGCAGAGTTGATAAATGCTACTAAAAATTATTGATTTTCTCTTCCAGTTTTCCTCATTGTGGTAGCTCATTCAGCCTTCAACACTTTTTGTTCATACCTTGTAATATACAGTAATGATAAATATAGTTCAGTATCAAACCAACAAACACTTGTATGTTTACCACATTCAAACAACAGAAAATTACAAACTGGACTACCATAAACACAACTAGTACATAACCATACATAGATTAAGTAGCTTCAAGACAACCATGTTAACCATATATACATAACCATATAGATAAAAGTTTACATAACTAACAAAATGTTATAACCATACATATATAGATACACTAGGCAAGTACCATGAATAACTGAACTATCATAAGCAACTAGTGCTACAGTTCAAATTTTCTTTGGAACAACATATGTATTTGTAGACAACTAATAATCAACAATGAGAACTTGTTTAAACTACATTGGTAATATACATATTGAATGGAGTGAGACAAGAGAATATACAACTGATTTGCACTACGAACTGAGTATACTACAAAACTGAATTTTACAATGAGTTTGCAACTCAATGTGTGAATCGTAATTACAACCATAATTCAATACTACATAAAACTAAATACTTACAACCATAATTTAACAAAATATACAGTACACAATAAATCAGACAAGCGCAGAATTACCTGGATAGCCCTGTCAATATTCTTTGCTCACTTCTTTGGCCTATGCGGTATCTTAGTGCCTTTAAGGGCAAAGAAGTCGGTAATATTTAGTAATGAAAGTGCAAAAAGTTTTGAAGTACAAACCGAGGAAGTAAGTCCAGTCTGTCTAGAATGGAGAAGAGCTCACACACCATGTTTCACTAATACATTTTAAATGAAATAAATGAAATCATATAGCCAAAGATGGATGACATAAATGAAATCAGGATGACATAAATGACATAAGTAATATTCTGTAATAAAACACATATTAAGTTAGCCTTGTTCACAAATCCTAATAAGCATCATAAGATGGATGACATAAATTAAATCAGGATTGTCTTTTAAACTCATTTACTTTGTCCTTCAGTGATTAAACTATGTAGCTTTCACCTTATAAAAAGCTCTTTGGATATTATTCACTGCTCCAAAGCTTGTTTATTCCACGATGAAGTCAGGGTGGTTCTACTTTTTAGCCTCTTCCTTCCTCAATAAAATAAGTACACTACACACATACCCTTGTTAACTGATCGGAATATATTTATGCCCATAACTGTGTGATGATATATCAACTGTATTTGCCAGAAAATCATGATACCATGCTTAACCAATACATTTATGGCAGTGGTTACAACCAAAATTTGATTTGTCTTCATTACATAATGGGGTTTTTACAAAGTAAACTAATACTAATGACACTGTAAAGCTGTATCATAACTCATAAGATACAGGTAGACAATGTGCAGTTGTATCATTAAGCTAATTTGGAGTTTTGGACCAAATAGCCTAAGCTATAGTACTTGATTATCAAGGTTCTCTACGAGCACTAATTGATTTTTTTTATTTTATTTAAAGTGCATAAAGCGTTAAGATTGAGTGCATAAATCAGTATAACTAACTATAACCATATTGACTCCAAAATGCATCTGCATCATAACTTCCACACAAGACAATGAAGTTACATGCTAGACATAAATGTTAGCATTATTAATAAAAAACAATGCCATTAAACAATAGTAGCAAGCGTTTTGAGATGCAAATTGCTCACTTCCTCCTAACATGGTTTATTATCATCTATAGACGACTCCATCTCCATTTTAATCAACTAATGTAGTAGTAGTGTCGGTCTAGCATAATGAATCTTTAAGGAAGTTATTTTCTTGCAGTTTGGGTAAGTCGGTCAGGGACCTAGAAAGTTCGCCAACCAACATTCGTTCATCTCCTTCGAGTATTAGCAAACAAGCATATGTGACCACAGTGGTGGATAATTGAACTGTTTGCGTGCATGTTGTCTTGTGAATGGAAAAACTAGCGGCATAATTCTTATTGTATATTCGATAGTTATTTTGTGTATTGTGTCTCTTTTCAGTTTGTATATAGTTTAAATGTTGCTAACATTACGTCATGTTACATTTAAGCTATGATCTAACTGGGATATTAACAAAATACTTGCAGGGATTTATGCCTTTGGTAAACAAGTTCATATATATATATGTATGTATGTATGTATACATATATATATGTATATATATATATATATATATATATATATATATGAAAATGGAATAGAGAAATACTGTGCATTGTCTTAATGTAGTTGTCATTCATTTCCAAGATTGAATGCACACTCTATGCATCAATTTGATGCTCAAACTACCTAGTTAGCTGATGAGCATATCCAAAATCCCAAAGCTTATACTTCATCTCCAGTTCATGCTCTCTGATCATACCCTAATGTTATGGCTTCAACTAGATTTAAAGCTTTGTTTTAGTATGAAATGACTGCTGTAGTCCCCGACTCCATTAATGTCGCAACTAATAATTCACATCATGTGTATTTACATGACCTTGGCAATTATGAACCTCTCCAATTTAATGCAGTGCTGCCTTCCCTAATTTTCTCAGATGCTCCTAATCATCAAGCTGAAGCTCCATTTCATTTTGTCGAGCAACATTGCTCTCTATCTGTTCAGGCCCCGTAAGCTGCTAATGCCTATGTTGGTCATAATGCTCACTTTCTGCCTGTGAACTATGCTGCAACTAATCAAAGAACCATGGAGAAAAGTTTGAATATGAAGTATAAGTATGTCAATATTGAATGGTTTGCAAGAGATAAGTTTGATGATGTAGGACAAAGAGACACCAAATGATATTAGAACGTAAAATATTTGATCCACATATAAACCGTCAATTTGTGCTCAATGTATGCAGATATCCTAATATAACTTTACTGTCTCATAACATGAAATAGCAACTAGAGTCATGGAAACAAAAATGATTAAATAAATAAATAAATCATAATACATTACCAAAGTATTTAAAAAAATTCAATCGTATAAGCTTTCTTCATAGTAACGAAATAATATCTTTAGGAATGTGAAGCCCAACATCTTTAAGCAACTTGTTGATTTCCTGAGCCCAATTATTAAGCAGTGGGGAATATGTTTATATGTAAAATTTAATTAATAAAATAAATTAACTTTGTTGGACAATTTGTTGTTTGTAAACCAAACTCAGCAAATAATTATGTCCAAAGTTATAAAAAGCCATAAAACAAATATGTCCAAGATAGAAAAATCATGAACCATATAAACAAATTTCACTAAACTTAATTAATAAAATACAAATAACTTCGTCCATGTTGTTAGTGTAATTTAATAAAATTGTTGTTATATCTTAGCTTAAAAAATATGCCAACGAGTTGCTATTTTGAAATATAGGTTAACAGACTTCATAACATAAACCACACATACTTTTAATTAAGAAAAACTACTAGCACTAACACATTGTAATAATATATACATATATAAATGCTACTTTATTTTGGTATTCTGTGTAATATATTATCAGGTGGTTCTTTAAAATAATAGATAATAATAATTTTATAAAAACGAAACCTAGAATGAGTTTTGTACAATCAACAGTTGTTCAGTAAAAGAAAAAAATCAACATCAAAACGATAAGATACAAAAGAGAAAGAAAACCCTTTTTTATGAAACTGAATTTCAAAAGCAGCAATACCTTCTTAGGAGAAACCGAGATGATATATAAACCTACTAATTGGCGATTTGATTATATATTTACCGACACTTTGATACTTTATCCATACTTAACAATAGAAGAACTTAATACATCTTTAACAATCCATATCGTGAAATCTAAATAATGAAATTCACATAAAGATTTTATATTGAAAATCAACATAGGCATAAGCGAAGGAATCATGCCATCGTTAGATAAATGAATGACAAGCTTACATAGAAAGAATATATAAAGAATCAACCTATTCTAACATCTGTAATAAGATTATCATTAACAAATTATTTCATCGGGCCATTTATATACAGTAATAACATGTTACTACTTTTAATATTCAATAATCGGAATACAAATTACCACTATCACATTGAAGTTGGAATTCTTATGAGAGAGATGTTTATGAAACTTCCCAAGAAGAACATGTAAATTGATGTCTAATAATCATTATTCTTTTCCACAATAATCATTACCGAAATATACCATATAACTTGAAGTCTAATATAATTAGTTAATATATCCAGTTGAGTTAATTAACAATAAATTCTTTCCAAAAATAATAATGATATACAATGGGAGTGCAAAATAATGATTACGCAATTATGTTGCAACACATATCAAAATATACCATGTTTATAGCTTAAGGTAACAAACTTAATCATAATGCATGAGCATGTAGCAACCTAACTTCTTTTCTAATCAAGTAGTCAAGACACCAAGTACACAACAAATTAAAGAGGAATTCTAGAAAGTTCTGGTTGAATCAAATGAAGTTAATGGTATGAAACTTGAAGAAACATTAATATTCATCATTGAGATCTAAAAAAAAAAACCACAAAATCATCCAATTGATATAGTAACAAACCCAGTTGCAATTCTTTTCTTCGTTGCTCTTCTAGAGGATCTGGGCTCTTCATTACTCTTCGCAGATGCCTAAATATGAAAAATAAAGCAGGTTGAGAATAGCTAATGCGTTCATTAATATAAACAAACCCGTGCTCGCCTAGCTAAAGATAAAAGAATCTCTTTCTTTTCCACAGTAAAACATTGGTATTAATGATCTGGTCAGCTAGATATGTATAAAAGTAAAACAACAAAAATATCTGGTCAGCTAGAAACCAATCCCGTTTTTATCAACAGCTATGCACAAGTTTCAACTCAATGATTCATATTATAATGTTCACAGTGTTCAGGACAAATTACTGACGATTGGTAATCGGCATCGAACCAAATATACAAATGTTACAATTACAATAAAAACACAATTTGATGAATACAATCCTAAACAAGTAGAAATTTACCTTTGTCACCCTCTTCGTCTCTACTTCATGATGGACTCCTCCAACATCCAGTATTGCAAAAGCACTCCATCATTTCCTTCTCCATCTCCTCCATTTCAGTGAACACCTAATGGCATCAGCTTCCAATGCACACAGAGTTCAAAGATAGGCCATAACTCTAGACAATGTGACCCACTCATAGGATCTAAGCAACATCGGGATCTCAAAATTGAAGGTGACAAGTGACGATTCAGACCAAGGAGTAGCTTCAGGAAGGGTCAAATTAATTTTAGAGATTTGAGAATGAAAATTTTAGGCTTTATTTTTTTAGAGATTTGAGAAGAGGAGTTGGACTTGGATAAATTTTAGGTTTTTATTTTGTTTTGTAAATAGCAACGAAAGAGAATGAAAAGTAGATGGTATGATAAGCAGGAATGAAAAAGCAAAGCATGCCCAGACCCTCTCTATAACCGAAACGTTGCAATTATAGTGGGGTTAAAGCAGATGGTATGATAAGTGTTTGAATGCTAAATAGAACTGCTAGTAAAACTAAAAGAACAATTTTTTGTAGTGGGCATACAAGGAATAGAGTTACAACGATATAAATTCAATATTATATAAAACTATATAATTTTACACTCGCCTTTAAGCTTCCAAATCTTCAGATCTAAATTACGTTATTCCTGTTTGACTCTCTTTTCTTCATACCGAAATATGTACCAAAAGTATATACATATTCATTAGAAATTTAGATTCGAGAAGAGATATAAATTTAATTTAAGTTTGGATCGAGATTTACCATTTACCTTGGCTTTGGTGATTTGATTCGATCATATTCTTCTTCTCTATTATTCTTCGCTATTCTGCCCCTGTATATATTTATAGATTATAGTTTATATAGATTTTATAATTTCTGGAGAAAAGAAAATGGCAGAGCTTCTTCGTTGCTTCATAAAATATGAAAAGAAACGAGGGGTTAGGCCCATAATTAAAGTGATTCAAATCAATGTCATCTGTTAGATTAGATTCTATTAAATCCGGACCGTTCAGCTTAGGTTCAACTCACAGCTGCCAGCCTATCAGTAGTCGACCACTATACTACCACCGATCTACCGCCAGCGATCGACCGGTCCCAATAAGGGGTCGACCGGTCGCTTAATTATGTTAAACGTTTATTCCTTTCCAATTAAACGTTACTTTATACAATTTTAACTAATCCGAATTAAAGTTAATTGTCATAAACGTTAAGTAACTATTAACGTTAATTAGTTACATTTATTTCCTTAATTACATATATAATTGTTTTCGATTCAAAATCTTCAAACGTTAATGACATTTTTTGTTTGAACTCCGATCGTAAAACTTTATATATGAAAATTGATTATAAAATCGCCACGAATGCAATGATGCAAGTTTTATATCCAAATTCTAACATTTGTAAATATTCTATTTTCGGCTTTACTAATTATGAATTAATTTCTTTTTAATCAATCATCGTCCAATTTTACGGATGTTACATTTACCCCCAAAAAGAATTTCATCCCTGAAATTCCTCAAGGATTGGATCATGTAACATAACGCATAACCATCCTAAGCTATTTAACCAATTAGTGTATAACAAATTTTACAGCCGATCATGTACAAGTGCATGGTGTATCACAATACATATAATTGTATGCAAAATAATACTAAATCGGCGGCTCCTATATGAATGCATTCTTTAATATATATTTTTTGAAAATATGGTGCAAGCAACGAATATATACTGGCAGTTCTATATGTATGCAAAATTTAAAAATCAAAATCTCTGTTTCCGCGTCCAAAGTTTCTCACGCTTCTACGAATAAAAGTATGATTCAACCAATTTTTTATCCAATCCCTACCAACCAATAGCTAGCACACCGTTTCCAACATCCAAAATTTTAAAAATTCAATTTTCTAAACCTATATTCTTATACCGGAAAAGGGGTTTAGATGAAGAAGTTAATCTTTCCATCCTTCACTTGTGTACCTGACCACTGCACTTTGAAACCTTCTCTTTTGCCCCAGATTCTTTTTCCAACTTTTTCAAGTACAGTCCACATAAGCAAATTTATTTTTAAATCTTTATTTTTAAAACAGCGTTATTTTAAAACCACTTTTATTCCCCTGTTAACAAGGTGTGGAAAAAGAAATTCCAAAGCTAAAAAAACATTTTCTCTCGTCGTTAACTATTTTTTTTCATATTGTCGTTTCTATCGCACGGTAAAATTTCATATTTGCTAACCGTCGAATTTTCCTATGTTAAGCATGTGGCATTTAAGAATCAGAAAATTTTCTCTTTTCTGCTTAAAATCCTTTTCAATTAAATTTTAGAAATAGTTGGAAAATTTTAAAATAGAAACTCAGTTTTTTAAAACTTTCACAAAAGTATTTTATTTTTAAAATAAAGATTTTTGAACTAAATTCTCAAAAGTGATTGTTTTCAACTTTCCACAGCAAATTTAGCTACAACCTACATAGTCGGTGTTTAATCAATGAGTTATTGTCCATGATTGACTCTTTTCTACTACAGGGTAAATTATTAAATTTCTAAAATGTTTTCTTTTATTTTAGAACAACAATCAGTAAACAAGTCCATATATAAATTTCTTCTTTTAAGGCGTATGGATAGTGGCTCGTGGTTTCGCAACAACATTTCGATGTCCTTTGCTTGCTAAAATTTATCTTCCAAAAACTTTACACTTTTTGGGCCTTAAACTTTAACTTTAATTTTTCTTTTAGTAGCTTATTAAATAAACTTTCTAATTTATTTTGTAAACTTCCAATCTTTTCTTATTTCTTTTCTTTTGCATTAATTAAGTGTCTTTTAAGAAATTTCCTAATTTATTCTATTTTCTAATAAATATAACGATCAATCCAGAAATAAACAAAAAGAAACATTTCTCACTAACATCATATGCATTTTATACAAATAGAAACAACTAATGCTTACAACCAAAACTTAAAAGAAAAACAAATGCTAGAGGGAAATTACAACTGCTACTACTAATACCACCACCACCTATGGGCTGTGGGATGGCCTTGCTCCTCCGCGAGAGCCTGAACCTTTATCGCGAACCCTGAAGGATCGAATCATAGTAGATATGCATCCAAGCTCACAACCCTGGCGCTACTGATTACACCGTATCTCTTGCAGCTCGGCTTTAATCTGGATCTTGGAACCTTGGATCATCCCATAAATGGGGCCCTGTGGCTGCGACTTTATGGCTTTCTGATTTGGCCATGGAGCCCACTCCATCTGCGCATGTTCTGCCTCCGCTGCATTCCAAACTCTACAGGCGCCTCTCCAATCCCCATCCTCCTAAGGGAAGACCTATCCAATGGTGCATGTTCCTTCATCTACACTTGCTCTCCCCAGATGCTAACTCCGTACTGTTGGAAGACGGAATTGAAAATATGACAGTATGGAAGATATCTCCTCCACATCCCAACTCCTAGGCCTACACGATGGCACATGATGGTCTTAGAACAATTCACCCGAATGTTACCTATTATGGTGTAGGTGGCCTTCTGAATCAGGGGGTAGATCTGGTCGAAACTCCCCATCTTACGAACGATGTTATTTTTGAATGATGTAGACAACCAAACGGGCTTGGTCCCGCATGTTGTTTTTCCACCAAACGCCTACTCCCCTACGGAAGATCTGTTGAAGAATAGCTAGATCAGAGGTCTCAATATCCTCCAGATACTCTCCTACTATGGAATGTGAAGAATACCTCCAAGATGCCCATCGTTCTTCGAATCTCTACTCTCTTTACTTTAAATGTGAAGCTGTTGATGTCCTTCGAAAGAATACTCTAGATTAGCATCAAACAGATGCATGCATCATGGATAGCACTCCTGTTCCAACATTTCATGGCTAAGGATTGGCCGTAATCCTATAACTATAAATAAACCCTCCAAATCATAAACGATGAAGTCCCCAAACTTCACCGGTTGGTCATGTAGAAACGCGAAATTCACCGCCACTTCATAGACTTCTATCTTCTCTTTGTCGTGTTTTAACCATGCGATCTCTTGCGGGACCAAATTTGGTTGGTGACAGGAGATGTTGTATCACTGAGGGGCCATGATTTGGTAAGGTGGGGGTTTTAAATCTAGATCTGGGAGCTAAGTTGGATAGAGCGTCATTCGTTCTTAGGGTACTAGAGTCCTCTAGAGTCGTCGCTATTAGTGTGGGAGATGATCTGGTGGGTCACTCGATTTTTAAGGAGGAGAGAGGAGAAGTCGAAGGTGATAAGAACGGAAGAGGTGAAAAAATGAAGGGCTGGCTCGACCTAGACATGATTTGTGTCGCATTCGAGATTCGAGATTCGAGTTACACTCGAAACCCGTAACTGGTCAATCGCTTAACTTGGGACGGTCGACCGCTACCGATCGATCGGGTGTTCCCAAGAGTTCGATCGCTCTTGGCTATTTGGGTAAGGTAAAACCTGGACCCTTTTCAAACTAGGTCAAATAATAATTACTAATTATAACCGGCGTTATTTCGTTCCACCTCCATCTTTTTCAACCACATTCGAATTGTTCTAAAAAATCCTATCTACGCATAGCAGTGCACTTACCGTTTTGTTTCAGGTTCTAGTCTTCTTTCCCGTTCTTTTTTATCCTATTTAAAACTAGTACCACTTCTTATTGTCCGTCCTTAAAAAGAATTTTAAAACTTAAAAAAATCCATATTAGAAAAATCAACGACCTATACATACGCCCTACTTTCTTTTTATTTTAAAAGAAATATCTCTTTAAAACCCATTTTAACCGAAATTCTCGGTCTAATTTTTTTTTTAATTTCTACTATAAATTTTTATTTAAATATAATAGGATATTTTACTCTACGGAAACTTTAATATTTACTTACATTTTAAAAATAGGGGTTTCCTGTATTTTTAATAATTCTCTTGAAAACCATATCAAATATATTATTTATCTATTTTTCTCAAACTTTTTTTACAACTTTTATGCTAAATTATTTCATATGGGGTTGGACTTAGAGTGGATTTTAATTATCCCTTCTTTTAGACTTTTCTTCTTTTCCACTTACTTTTTGACCTATCTTCTCACGAAATATTAAAATCTAGTTATCAACTTGGAGTGGTTTCTTCACACATTTCTTTAAGAACTTACTTAATTCTTACTTTCCACTTATCTGGATCTAACGTACAACATCAATCGGCAAGCCTACGGGGATCTACTAACATAGTACCATCAGGGCCTAACCAGATAGTCAAGTACCATCGAACTTCAGGGACTCTTCTATATGTCGCATTCATGCTCTTCTTAAGTCAACGCCTTTTTGATCCACATATCTCTCATGGGGTGGTCAGGATAGGTGTATATTTTTTACTCTATCTACTTTTCCAACTCATAGTCGATTTATTCATCTTTTAAGAATATGGTTCCAACAACTTCTATTATCTGAATCATTAAAGTTTGGCCTGTAATATATTTATTTATAGGTAAAAATACAAATACGTTCACCCAACGTATTTTAATTTCTATGGTCGATTAACCTAAGTTCTGATACTATGTGTAACAACCCGCAACTTAATGGATCTGAATTTCGCTAAATCAAAAACCCAAGTCCACTAGGGTATAGATCGTTGGTGTTTGTATCCTATAAATAAACAAAAGTATAACAAAGTACTAAAGATAAAACTCACAGCAGAATGGTAAAATATAGTTAAACATTTAATACTGACCAAGGCTAATACCATTGGTGTCAGCACCCTTGTCAGTGCTAAGCATGCATATGAAATCTATCCTTCCATTGTTCCCACCTTATACCAATACCTGTCCCTCTAAACCTATCCTGTGGGTTGTAATGAGGAGGGGGTCAGAATAATGTTCCCGTGACTGGTAAATTACATACTTTATACATAATACTAGTTTATACCGATTGCTTTATGTTACATATTACGTTTACTTTTTAACTTAGTCATCTTGTACGCATAGATATGCCCCACCTATTTGAGGTATATAATAACTACATACATATATATACACACATAATTACTAGAGTCCCCCTTTAGACTAGGATACATTCCCCACTAGTATCTGTAACTCTGCACCATGCCGACTATCCACCATCTGTGTCTAGACCGACTTGTCCGCATACACCGAGGATCTCCCTTTTAGTGCCTAATAACAGCATTACAAATATTAACTGTATTCTACTCGCTTTAAAGACCTATCTAGGGTTATCTAGACTTGTCTCCCATCTACAAACAAAACAAACAATTGTGAGGCTGTGTGTGTCTCATACGGAACTACACTAGCAGGAGATATAGTCCGTGTAGGCATAACCCCTATCTTCGACTGACCGCTCGAGGACCGATGATGCTCTCGACCTATGTGTACATCCCTACTCCTCACATATATGGTACCGAACTTGCTGACATGGAGCCGAGCTTGCACTCACTGTCCTATTTAGATGGCCTATTGCAATCAAATAAATGCCCATTGTTATAAGGATTGAAATAGACCCTACTTAGCCCTTTGGCACTTCAAACCAAGGTGAACCAACTTTGGTATATTCCTTTCACCTATATGTAAATGTAGAATCCCACAGGTCATACAGTTTGAGATGCCTCACATCAGTACAATGTATGAACAACCGCTAGTAGCCCCTTTCGATGGGTAGACTTCTATTGTGCAACATTACTGACCTCACATGCCAATCCATACTAATGACTATGCCATTTTTAACTACACTAAATTATTGGCTAGATCTAATAATTCACATCCATCATAAACGCATACTTGAGGCTACATAAATTTATTTAATTACTACGCCTCCTGTTGGGTATGTTTCCACCACTGCCGAACCGGATTCACAACCATGGAAAACCGAACCAACTCACTTCCATAGCCTAACCGAGCCAAGGTAAACACTACCGAACCAATCCTCTACTCCCGGACCAGAGCCACTGCCGAACCAACCTACTACCGAACCAGATCCCACCAAATCAAGTTCGCCTGCCGAACCAAACTCCCACCGAACCAAACTCCATCCACTCACAACCGGACCAAGGCATACCGGATCAACGCTGCCAGGCCAGATCACATCAGCCCAGGCCCACCAGCAGCTATATACATCCAAGACCCCTGCCCCCAGCCTCACTCTATAAATAGAGGGGCAGGGGTACAACAATGGGGGAGAATTTTGAGAGCTCAAGCACGGATAGAACTTTCAAACAACTTTTATATACTTGTACCAAAGCTTTGTACTTGTAATCTGAACAAGAAAGGAGAAATAATATATAAAGTGGACGTAGGCACATTCTGGCTGAACCACTATAAATCTGCGTGTCTTTTATAGTTTAGTCCCTGCTTTTTTACATATTTGCATAAATTACCCAGATCACTAAAAACAACGCAAAATCAACTGAATCATACGACTTGGAGGTGTTTGCCCATTTTTTGTGCAAACATTTTTGGTGCTTTCACTGAGAGTAAGAAGCTCGAAGCTTCAGCTTCTCCCACTTAACCTTCTTCCTGACAGCATCGTTCATTGCTTGGAAAACATGCCTCCCAAGCAGAAGAAAGATGTTAACAAAGGAAAGAACATCGCAACCAGCAGTCTTCCAGATCCAGTGGTCACAGATCAAGTAAGTCGTCCCCTTCCAACAGTAGTACCAAATGAAGGTCAGGCAAATCCGACAACTCCTGCCACAGAACAGCCTGCAGCAATTACTAGGGCAGATCTAGACATGGTTGTGGCTGAAGTGACTAATCGCTTCACATCCCAGCAGGAAGCCTTGGTGGACCATCTCATGTCACGCTTAAGGGATGCTGAAGAGTCCAACCGCAACACTGAATCATGGGGTGAGTCCCAGTCTGGAGGATCTCAGAGACAGCAAAGGTCTTCCTTCTTCGAAGGAGCTAACGACAGAAGCGGCCATGGTAGGAGCCGAGCACAGCCCGAAGTTAGGCCTGAGGAAACGCTTGGAACCGAACCCAACAGGGGAGGTACCGGATGGAGGTCAACTGTGGTTGAGCATGTCGTACTGCCTAACCACGGAAACACCAATGAACGGGGCCGAGCTAGAGTCCAGCCCAAAGTTGGACCCGAGGAAGTGCTTAGATCAGAACCCATCAGGCGAAGATCAAGGCAAGGGCCAACTGTAGCTGACCCTAACATGCTCCCAGAAGACCAAAGGCAGCCACTGGAAAATATTAGGAATGATAGACGATACCATCCCTACTGGTCATCTGGACGGAATCAATCCCACAGAACAGAACCGAACTCATTTCTATCTGCTCCAAATTCTGATGAAAGGATGGCACGCTTATTCAGAGAGTGCGTCCAACGGGATCAAAGAGATCGAGGGATAGGCGCTAGGGTAACCAGCCCTTTCGCCCGCAATATCGAAATTGCTATCACCCCCCGAGAATGGAAAATGCCAACAATGGAACCTTACAAAGGGACCTCTGACCCCATTGTACACTTACAGAGATACACACAGCATATGCTCATGAGCAGGGCAACAGAGGGAGTACTGTGCAAATGCTTTCCACTATTCTTAGCAGATCTAGCTACCTCCTGGTTCTGCCATCTGCCCCAAGGATCCATCAGTTCATGGGAGATGTTGAAAGAAAAGTTTATCAGCTAGTTCCGCATTCATGTGGAACAACCCAAGGACGCTTATTCCTTATCCAATATCAAACAGAAACCTGGAGAGAAGCTGCAGCAATATTTAACCCGATTCAATGCCGCAGCGGCCGCAGTCCAAGATGCTGATGAGAAGCTTGTCTTAATGGCCCTCTGTAGTGGTGTGCATCCGGATACTAAATTTGCTAGAAGATTGACAAAAGAAAAACCAGCTACTTTACCCGATTTCTTCCATGAAGCCGGGAAATATATGAGGCTTGAAGACGCTGCCACTGAGGGGCAGTCAGGGCAACAAAATAAGGCAGCTCACGGCAACACGCCCGCTGCAGCGAAGGACGTTCGAAGAAGTGATTCTAGAAACAATGCTGGGGGCAAGAAGGGAGAAAAGCGCCTATATCGGCCAGGACTGAGATTCGACACTTACACTCCTTTGAACGAAACCATTGAAAACATCTTCCTTGCCACCCAAGACGAAGTTAGATACAAACGCCCACCATACAAGAAGGAATCAGATAACGCACTTAAATCTGGAAAGTTCTGCCGCTTCCACGAATCTCATGGGCATGATACCAATGAATGCCATCATCTCCGGGACTTGATTGAAGAACACACCAGTAAAGCAGAAAAAGAGAAGTATGGGGGCAGAACGATCAGCAGCCCTCGATGAAGAAGTAAAGAACCTACTTGCCAATGACTTCATATGAGAAGCCATCTACCCAGAGTGGATCACCAACCCGGTGCTGGTAAAGAAGGCTAATGGGAAGTGGCGAACATGCATTGACTTCTCCAACTTAAATGACGCCTGCCCGAAGGATTGCTTCCCACTTCCCCGAATCGATCAGCTTGTGGACAGCACAGCCGGGCACGGACTCTTATCTTTTATGGACGCATACTCAAGATATAACCAAATTCCTATGCATGCTCCCGATCAAGACCACACTAGTTTCATCACTGACCGGGGGCTGTACTGCTACAAGGTAATGCCTTTCGGACTTAAAAACGCAGGAGCCACCTATTAGCGCCTCGTCAACAAGATGTTTGCGGGGCTAATAGGACAAACTATGGAAGTTTACGTGGATGACATGCTGATAAAGTCAAGAGAAGCCAACAATCACGTAAGACACCTGGATGAAATGTTTTAAGTACTTCGCCAATATGGAATGAAGCTGAATCCCCTAAAGTGCTCCTTCGGAGTATCATCAGGAAAGTTTCTAGGATTCATCGTCCATGTCAGAGGGATTAAAGCAAACCCTGAACAAGTCCGAGCTCTGAAAGATATCAGGATACCTTCTACCCGAAAGGAAATGCAGAGCCTAAATGGGAAGGTGGCCGCCCTGAGCAGATTCATCTCCAAAGCGACCGACAAATGCATCCCCTTCTTCAAAGCTCTAAAGAAAGACAAAGGAAAGTTCGAATGGACTGACGAATGCTTAACAGCTTTCCTTAACTTAATCGAACACCTCCAGAGACCACCAGTACTCTCAACTCCGAACAAAGGCGAAGAGCTATACCTATACCTTGCTGTGTCATCTCATGCTCTAAGCACCGCATTGGTTAGAGAAGACGAACGCACGCAGCGGCCAGTATACTTCGTAAGTAAGAGGTTTACAGGGGCGGAAGCCAGATATCCTAAACTTGAGAAACTAGCGTACTGTTTGCTAATCACATCACGAAAACTGCGTCACTACTTCCAGTCCCATTCCATCAGAGTTCTGACCGATCAACCACTGAGGCAGGTACTCCATCGTCCCGACACTTCTGGGCGACTACTTAAATGGTGCATTGAACTAATTCAATATGATATTACCTACCATCCTCGCACCGCCATCAAGGGGCAAGCCATGGCCGATTTCATTGCCGAATTCACTACCAACGAAGGTAAGGAGCAATCAGAAATAGCAGAAGACATCAAGTGGAACCTCTTTGTGGATGGTGCATCAAACGAACAAGGCTCGGGGGCAGGTGTGGTAATACTCACTCCCAGGGGAAATAAGCTGCACTATGCTATAAGGTTGGAATTCGCTGCCACCAACAACGATGCAGAGTATGAAGCAGTGATAGCTGGATTAGAACTTGCCTTATAAATCGGAGCCAGTTCTTTGTGTCTTCATAGCGATTCTCAACTTATTGTTAATCAAATACTAGGAGAATTCCAGGCTCGAGAAGAACGACTCATAGCGTATTTAAAGAAGACCAAGTTACTTCTCAGTCGATTGGACCACTACTTAGTCAAACACATCCCTCGGGAAGAGAATCAAGAGGCCGACGAATTGGCGAAGCAAGCTAGCATGAGAGACGGCGCTATTTCCGTAGCAGTAGCCATCTCAAAGCAACTAACCCCAAGTTTTGAGCAAGTGAATCTGATAGCTGCAACCGAAGAAGCAACTTGGATGACTCCCATCCGAGACTACTTACAAAGTGGCACACTACCCAACGGGCGTAGCAAAGTCAAGAAAATCTTGAGGAAAGCTTCCCGCTACACAATACAAGAGGACACCCTCTATTGGCGCGGCTTCTCTAATCCCTTATTAAGGTGTGTCGCTGGAAAGGAAGCCAAGGAAATCTTATCCAACATTCACCAAGGAAGCTGCGGAGATCACACCGGAGGGCAGTCTTTGGTAAAAAAGATACTCCGATATGGATATTTCTGGCCCACCTTAAGCAAGGACGCCTTAGATTTCGTCAGAAAATGTGACAGATGCCAGAAGTTTGCTAAGATTCCGTGGCTACCAACAACTGAGATTACTCAAATGACCAGCCCTTGGCCTTTTGCAGTATGGGGAATTGACTTAATCGGCGAACTGCCAATGGGCCGAGGCGGGGCCAAATATGCTATAGTGGCGGTCGACTATTTCACCAAATGGGTGGAAGCAGAACCCCTAAATAAAGTATCTTCAGCGAAAGTTATTAACTTCTTGATCAAAAATGTTCTATGCAGGTACGGAATCCCATTCAAAATTATATCGGATAATGGACTTCAGTTTGACAGCGAGGAGTTCGCCAACTAGTGCCAAGAGCACGGAATTCACAAAAGCTTCTCATCCGTAGCTTATCCCCAGGCAAACGGACAAGTCGAAGCCGTCAACAAAATTCTGAAAACTCTAATAAAAAAGAAACTCGAAAAGTCAAAGGGCGCTTGGGTGGATGAACTCCCTACGGCACTGTGGGCCTATCGCACATCTTTCAGAACATCAACGGGGCATACTCCTTTCTCTTTGGCATACGGATCGGAGGCTATGCTCCCAGTTGAAACCATCATGCCTTCCCATCGTAGGATCCACTATAATCCAGAAGAGAATGAAGAACTCCTTCACATGTCTTTGGATCTAATTGAGGAGAGAAGAAATGATGCAGCCCTCAAAGCAGCAGCCCACAAGCAAAAAGTGGCAGCACAATACAACTCCAAAGTCAAGCGTCGTACCTTACAAGAAGGATATCTTGTCCTCAAGCGAATCTTCCCTCGCCCCGGAGCACTAGATCCAATCTGGGATGGACCATATGTAATTCATAAAGATCTCCACAATGGAGCTTATATTTTGTCAACAGTGGACGGAGAGGTGTTCCAGAGGGCATGGAACATCCAACACCTCCGTCGATACTTTTCTTAACTTGTACTGCCCATATGAAGTGAATTAACAAAGAGAATCAGTGGATGTAGGCATTTTCGTGCCGAACCACTTTAAAAACCTTGTCTCTTTTTTAACTTGTTCCTTTATATCTTGGCTGCTTGTTAACTTTATCCTTTTCTGTTGAACAAAACCCTGTGCAAATAGCATTTTCACTCAAGGCGCTCCACCTCCACAGCGCGACTTCTCCTGGACATGACCTAACAGGTACTATACGAATCTATGCCCTCGCCAATGAGACACTTTTGCTCCGGTATCCCTCTGCTGCGGGTTAACTCATTGCTCGCGACGGCCCTCAAAGCCAACTGTAATGAGCCGATTATAAGCCACCGAGAAGGCCGACTATAGCCAAGGCAGCTCATTACGGCGTTCGGCTTGCCGGCAACTGTGAACCTACTTTAAGCCCCAACATAAGGTGTGGCCAGCCAGGGGTAGTTCACGGTTGACGATCGACACCCACGCTAGCCGGCCACAGTAAATCGAATAATACCCACGATTACGGGCCATAATGGCCCGGGTAGTTACTGTGCGCGATCTCGGCTCCGATGTGTCTTAAGTACGGCTGTGGTAAAAAAGATTAACTCCCCGTGGAGGTGTAAGATGGGTGACAAATGTCTCCAAGACCCATAGCTAGGGAAGTGACTACAAAGCCCGTTTGCCACGAACTTAAGCACATCGAAGGCCTTCCGTGATTAGAAGTTTTACTATTTCCCATATTTCAATTTTATTTAAAAAACTTTCCTCCTATCCTCTATAACGATCCCTAAAGTACAGGACACAGAATAGGAGACATTCACTAATGGGAGTGGGAACTTACAACAGGACACTAGGCCGCATTCCATACTCAGTCACACAAGACATTCAAAGCTTCTATCTACAAGTAAAATATGAAGGGCGGTATTTTCTTCTTCCGTGTATAAATACGTGGCTATAATTTATTCACACACCACACTAACATTGCAAGACATGAAATTATGTTTTAAGCAAGAACATGACATTAAACACAACTGAATTACAAGCATATGCATAGCTATATTTCTCATACAACATGTCAAAATAACAAAAGCATTCAAATACGACAGAATCAGCTAAAGTTAAAAAATTACACGTCAAGAATAGTGTTGTTTATTACAAGTAACATAATTACAACCTAAAAGTTACGTTACTGTTTTGAGACTAACATATACAACAATGTCAAGTCCACAAAAAGATATCCAGGTCAAGTCAAGGAGCCGGCTGCGTCGGAGCTTTACCCTTGTCCTGTTGCCCACCTGTCTGGTCAAAGAAAGAATTCATTAGTGATAAGCAACCAAGTTAACGGAAAGACTAGAAGGGAAGACTTACCAGCGCCCGCTTCCTGACCATCCTGATCATCATCCTCTACTTGCACACCTGCCTCCTCAACGGAAAGCAGCCGCATACCCTCCTTCACCGCCACCTTCTCCTCCTTGGTAAACTGGGCAGTGACCACATCCATTCTGAAGAGCGCGCCACCCTCTTTATCCGCATCAGCCCTAGCCTCCTCCAGAGCCCTGAGATAAATCCTAGCCATAACTCGGGGGTAATCATCCATCCAGGATAAGTCACCCTGTTTCCAAGTGCGGAAATACATATCCTGGAGCATCTCATCCATCATCCCCTCGTTTTCCTCAAGCTCCCTCATTCGGGCCTCAGAAGCACGCAGCTTTGCAACGGCAGCATCCCTCTCCGATCGATATCGTGAGCAGTCAGCCTGAAAGGATATCCTCATCGCCTCCATCTCCTCCTTCAACCTGGACTGAGCAAGCTCCGCGGCCTCAAGTCTCCCCGATAATTCCTGTGCCCGCTCGAGGTCCGCTTGTCGAACCTCATCCACCGTCGCAATGGCCATGTCAATCCGCTCCTTGCAGGCGGCCTCCATTTTTCGCAACTCTTCCCTGCTGGCCTCTTCCATAGTCTTCTTCAGTTGCCTGGATTCGGCCTCGTGTTGAGAAATTTGAATGGCTTGATCGGCGAGTTGCTTAGCCTGGTCGAAAACCATTAACCGTAGTCGAATGTTGGCACTCCCAATTTCCTCCCCGGCCTTGACTAGTTGGGCATGATGCCCCATCAATTTCCTGGTCTCCTCGGTAACCCGGTCGATGTTCGCCTTAGCTTCATCCCCCAGAGTTACAACCCGGGTGGTAAGCAAATCAAGGTCCAGGGACTTAGCTTCGTTAAGCACCCGTACCATAGGATTGCGAGGGAGAAGGTGCTCACCGGTAGCCTCATCGAAGGAGATGTCATGAGAGGCCGGGTCCAGGTCTGGATGACCCGCAAACGGATTACGAACCGAGCCAGGGTGATCTATCGGGATGATGGTTGGATTCTCAGACGGATGTGGGGAGGGCATAAAATTAGTATCCTCCTCCGTAATATGGTGAATAGGCTGGAGTGGGGCCGGAGGGCCAGGAGGAGATTCAAACGAAGATCGGCTCCTCTTCCTCTTTTGTATATCTTCTTCAATAACTCCAAGAAGAGGACGATAGCCGACTACGTCTCCAGGATGGTTAGTAGAAGGCTTCAGTTTTGCAGAAGCTTTGAGAAGTCTGTATTGTTCAAGCCTGTGCCGAAGATCTGAGGTCTTGGCCGTTTTGCCCGCTCCTGGAATGAAAACCAAGTGTCACCAGCATGCATTGAGCCATCATTCAAGAATTAAAAAGAATGAAAAGAAATTCACCTTGAATCGCAGAAGTTGCATCAGTAGAAGCACTCTCGGAAGATAAATCGGTGCCAGTCCCGGCCTTACCAGCTTTCTTGGGCTTCTCTGCCAGGGCCGGTCCTTCCTCCAACTCTTCGAAGGCTTGGCGGAGAGCGTCATCCATCCACTCTTGAATCACGCCTGCCTGCCCAGGAGGCAAAGCCCCGGTGCCATCACCGCCCTGCCCTTCGCCACCATCATTGCCATGACGATCACCGTCACCTTCTCTACCACTTCCACTCTCTACTTCACCTCCTTCATCCTCGCCTTTTCCCCCTCCACATTTTCCTCCTCCTGAACATCTGGATGTGTGTTGGGAGAGGGTCCATCGGACTTCTTGAGTTTCTTCCCCCCGGCGACTGGATGTATCGAGAAGGGTCTCCTCTTGCTGCTCTTCGCCGTGGCCCCTCCTGTAGCTTTGGCAGCCCTCTCCTCTGTCGTGTCTCTCTGCTTGACCACGGACTGATGTGGTAGAATAAGGTTGTGCCCCAGAAGTGTAGCGTTCCTGATCAGGTAAGAAGCCGACCTATCCCTTCCCGTAATGGCTTCTATTTCCACAGCCATCTGAACCAGGCGATCGTTCTCCACGACCGCAAAACCAAATGTCGCTAGCAAGAAATAAAAGCACATGAGAAGAAGCATTGCAGTCAGAACGGAAATCATAAATAAGCTTCAACTTACAGCCAGAGGTGAAGCGACGGATGGAAACAGAGTCATCCTTGACGAAAAACCGTTCTTTCTTGAACATGCTGAACTTCGAATATAAGTCCAGGACCGGCTTGAAAGACACGGCTGATTCCAAGCTGATGTATGGAGACCCCTTCTTATAGCCTCTCAAATTGTACAAATACCGGATCTCCCGGTTGGAGGTAGGATGCCCGTATCTCCTCTGGAAAATGACAAACAGGCTCACCAGAATGGCGTAAGAGTTAGGCTGAAGCTGAAATGGAGCCACCTTCAAGTAGGTGATGAAGCTGAGTATCCAAGCATTGATCGGGGGAATGGCCCCACACATACAATGGTACCTACTATGGGTGAAATATCCTTATGGGGGATTATATGGCATCACTCCTTCCCCCGGCAATAGCATACGCGCTCTGTCAATCCCAAAGGAGCGAGAAATAACATCAAGCTGCTCGCCTTTGAGAGAGCTAGGGAAACAGTCAAGAGGTGAGTTCAGAAGCTCCTGAGGGCCATACCCATCTACTAGTGACCTCGGGGTGGGCCCATGACGTCCCGGTCCTGACTGAGCTGGGGGCACTGCGGAAGGATCTTCTCTGTCCTGGGATTTCTTCTTTTCTGATCGGGTTTCAACTTTATGAGACATTATCTGCAACACGAGAAAACACATTGTTAGGATAAGGATATAGAGATATAAACGAATGAGTGTATGTTGTCTAGAGTTTCACTTATAAACACATAAACTCATTCGGTATAACAAGGTTCAAGTTTCATTCGGCACTCAAACCCATTCGGTAGTTCAAGGCACGAAGCTTCATTCGGCAACCAAGCCCATTCGGTAGTTCAAGGTGCGAAGTTTCATTCGGCACTCAAGCCCATTCGGTAGTTCAAGGCACGAAGATTCATTCGGCACTCGAACTCCACGAGTTCATTCGGTAGTTCGAAACACGAAAGTCATTCGGCAATCACCTGATTCGGTAGTCAAGCGTGATCCGACAAATCTGATTCGGCTATCTCACTTGGTAGGGAATAACGAGAGACATGAAGCCCATATTATAGGCAAACAAAGATAATCGAACCAACCGGTTCGACACATAGGACCGAATGGGAACGTCCAAGCTGAAACAAAGCACGACATATGCTGGCATATGCCCCACTTTGGGGGGCAAATGTTGGGTATGTTTCCACCACTGCCGAACCGGATTCACAACCATGGAAAACCGAACCAACTCACTTCCATAGCCTAATTGAGCCAAGGTAAACACTACCGAACCAATCCTCTACTCCCGGACCAGAGCCACTGCCGAACCAACCTACTACCGAACCAGATCCCACCGAATCAAGTTCGCCTGCCGAACCAAACTCCCACTGAACCAAACTCCATCCACTCACAACCGGACCAACGCATACCGGATCAATGCTGCCAGGCCAGATCACATCAGCCCAGGCCCACCAGCAGCTATATACATCCAAGACCCCTGCCCCCAGCCTCACTCTATAAATAGAGGGGCAGGGGTACAACAATGGGGGAGAATTTTGAGAGCTCAAGTACGGATAGAACTTTCAAACAACTTTTATATACTTGTACCAAAGCTTTGTACTTGTAATCTGAACAAGAAAGGAGAAATAATATATAAAGTGGACATAGGCACATTCTGGCTGAACCACTATAAATCTGTGTGTCTTTTACAGTTTAGTCCCTGCTTTTTTACATATTTGCATAAATCACCCAGATCACTAAAAACAACGCAAAATCAACTGAATCATACGACTTGGAGGTGTTTGCCCATTTTTTGTGCAAACACCTCCTATGTTCAACAGTTAGTATTTAGTTATTATACGCAACTTTCTTCTTGTTTTATTAATGCAAATTTAATGTCGTTTACCATTTACTTTTAATTTAATATATTAAATAACTTTTACTACTTAACTTTCACTTGATACTGTTAGGTATATTCTAATGTTCCTTTTCAACTATTACTATTCTTCTATGATTACTATAGTATTCTTAATTGTTGCTTTACATACACTTTATCACTTGTTGTTTATGTTCCACTTGTCAGATATATATTAAGTTTACACATAAATTTTTCTTATTATCTCTACTTACAACACTTTGGTTTAAGCTTAAAGGTTTCTGCCTTTTAATGCGTTGGATCATATCATCCAAAAGGGAAACGTTAACATTATAAATTTCCAGAACTTATCTAAAAAAGGGCTTGTATTACATTTGGAAGTACAAGGAATTATCTTTTCTATTATTATTGAAATAGACGGCACAAAATATGGTAAACATTCCTAGTTTATACATCTCTTTCTTTTAGGCATATTCCTTATTATTTCAAATGATACACTTTTATTCATATTTATAAAACTGGATAATTTATAGAAATTTAAATTGCAACGCACTTTGTTCCAATGAATTAATATAATACTTACATCTCAATCCAAATTACAATAACTTTCAATTCATGTTTACCAACATATGTCATTTAACCAACAAACCAGGAATTTCTATACAGTCATATTTAATTAGGGACTACTTCCACCCTTACTTTCCAGATTCAAAAATTAGTAATATTTAATCAAAGTTAATAATTCATAGAATATGTAGGCATAGTTTTCAAATTCATTACATGTATATATTTAAGCCTAGAACTCCAAAATTGCATTCAAACATATAAAGAATAGATTTACAACGATATAAATCCAATATTATATAAAAAATATAATGCCCCATTGACCTCTAAGCTTCCAATTCTCCAAATCTAAACCCTACTATTCATGTTAACCTATCAGCAGTCAATCCAGATCGTTTGGCCTAGGTTCAATTCACAGCTTCCAGCCTATCAATGATCGACCGCTATACTACTATCGGTCGACTAATTATGTTAAACGTTTATTCCCTCCAATTAAACGTTATTTTACACAATTTTAACCAATCTGATTTAATGTTAATTGTGCTTAGATGTTAAGTAACTGTTAATGTTAGTTAATTATATTTATTTCCTAAATTACATTTATATTTGTGTTCAATTCAAGGTCTTCAAACGTTAATGACATTTTTTTTTGAACTCCGATCGTAAAATTTTATGTATGAAAATTGATCATAAAATTACCACGATCCCAACAATGTAAGTTTTGTAGCCAAATTCTGAGATTTGCGAAAATTTCATTTTCGGCTTTAATAGTTATTAATTAATTTCTTTTTTTTATTAATTATCATTCAATTTATGGGGTGTTACATTATTGATAGTAGATTTTTGGAAAATTGAAATTTTGAGTCCAAAATTGTACAATGGGAGTCATTTTGATTTAATGAATTCAAGTCTACCTGGTAGACTTGATAATGAGGGATTCCACCCTTCAAATTTCTTTTTGATTTGGTCTAATAAAGAAGAGCGGCCTTTATTTTCGATATATTTAATTGAAAGTGGTAGACTAAGTATCTTTTTGGCATATAATCCTTATATATATTTAAGATGTCATGCACTTCATTTTTATAAAGGCGGTCCTTATTGAAAATAATTTTTGATATTGACAAGTTGATGTTAAAACCTGCATACAACGCCATTTCTAAAATATTTTTTCAATGGCATTACATTTTTGGGATCTGCTTAAATGAAAATGAGGAGCTCATATTCATATAAAGTTTGTGCAATTGCTGTCAAGGTTTTGTGCATAGGTGTTATTTTATTTCATAAAGTTTTATTGTTTACTATGATAGTAAAATACTTCATTGCAATGGTAAAAAATTAAGGTGAAATATGATCACCTTGCCTTATTCCTCTATTGTTTTCAAAGAAACCATTTGGCATTCTTTGATAAATAATTGAGAAAGTAGGAGTGCCAATGATTTCTTTGATTATCTGATACCAAGCTGTAATGCCCCGCCCCGAAACCCACATTTTAGTCAACGAATTACAGAAAGTGATACAAATAAAAGTTGTCACATTCTTTCTGCAGTTTCCAAAACTTCAAAAATTATTGGATTTGGATAAGAAACGCAAAAGTTATGCACAAAATACTAGCCCAGGTTTGCACAAAACAAAAACAGAGTCAGAATTGAAATCACTCGATCCAGCCACTTCGGCAACTGATTTTACTGATCAAACCATTTCAGAACGCAATGAAAATTTGCATGCTTAAACTAGACACATAGATCTTCAAAATGACACCAAGATTACCTCAATCCGACACCGGATGAGGGAGATATAACCAAAACGAAATAGGCTATTTTCAGCAACAAAAACAGAAACAAATTGAATATACCAATCCACATATTTGGAATTGACATACAATGTAGCATGTGTAAAATGAATTTCCTATTCGGTGAAACATATTCTTTACTATGATTTGTCATGCACGTAACATTTTTTCTATTATAAAAGTTTCTGGCCTACTCATGTGTCAATAAGATTCCTTTATATATATATATCTTTTAGGAATATAAGCAAATTGATTTTGAGAAATTAGGTTGGGAAGCAAAAAATTTATATTGTAGAAGACTTTGAACAATATCTTGTATATAAAGTTAAAACATAAGATAAGTCTAAAGTCCGAGATGCTTCATTGTGAGTTATTTTTATTAGAACTAGGCCAACCCGTACTGGAAGATATGAGTGAATTTCAAAAAAAATTCCCTTACTGGATCTATATTGGGCCTATGAAGTCTTATTTATTTAAAACATTTCTAAATTTAATTTAAATAAAATCTCTTACTTAATTTAAATTTATAAGTAATAGATGTAATTTTATTTAATTTGTATTCAATTAAATATAATGCTACACATATGTATTATATACATTGTGTGTGCGTGTGTAATATAATAATCTGTGTAAGGTATAACATGCCTGTATATAAGGGCGCCGCGAAAAGTTCTTATGAATGCCATAGAAAAAAAAATAAATGCAATAAAATTTGTGTGCATTCTAATACCAAAGTCTTTTCACACGACAATCAACTACCATACAAACTCATTTTGCAATAGGGTTAGGGGTTCTTTTATAGTAGAAGAATAGAGAGAAATATGAATCACATCTCATACCATTTTTCATCGAATCTCAACTATCCATCTCCAAAACCCTCTAGCCATTTTAGCCGCCTCCTACAAGCCCTATTGCCACTAAAATAACATCTTAACATCATGGGCTAACAACCCATTTAAGCCCAAATAAATATTATTAGTTAAATCTAATTTAATTGTTTGTTGATATCGCATATCTATCGATATATTTATAACTATTATAAATATATACAATAATATTTATTCCTCAAATGATATTCAAAATTTTATAATTAATATTTTACAAATATTAATTAATTTAAGTAATTTATGATAATTATAAAATAATTAAATCATTTGGTTTAAAGAGAATTCACCATTTCGGTTGTGTGACTCGTTAGGTGTAAATTTGGTCAGCGATTAACATCGAACTATTTGAATGTTAATGTTCACACGTCACTTAGCAGAAGGTGTGAAATTTGGTTCAAATTTATCGTTTACTTAGTTTCGGTAAATCCAGTTTTACATTATTAAGATTTATCCGGTTATGACATTTATTTTACACCAATTCTCTTCGTCAAAACCATATCACTTTGGACTTATGGGTTTGGTAATGGTCCAAATTCCAATATCATCTATATTAAACTCTATAGTCCAAACAAAAATTTAATGGTTCAATAATAATAATAATAATTAACTGAAATGCTCTGGCCAAAGACTTTGACTTTGAGTTGACTGTGATACTAACCCCATAAAACCGAGGAGACGAATTCTCTCTTGAATAGTGCATCACTTCCAATACTTCCACTCAACCCAACTATAGTCACTTGATGGACGCCATGCCATGATTTGACTATAATCAAAGTGAGGCTTTCATAAAGATCCACTGTATTCTCAAGTAGAGGGAATTGTGTAAATCAGTCATATTGATATTTTCTGTTTGACCTTAGTTATATTAACTAATAGAAAACTATCGAGTGAGTCGTTCCATAGTTATCCAACAACCATCAGTACGTAACCTCTTGGTGCTCCCAACAGTCATGAGTAATACACTTTCCAATATTTGGAGAATATTATGTATTCTAGTCTCAACGGATATATCAATATCCAATCTCGATGCATCTTGACTAGGAATATTTAAAATGATATATTTATTTTCATTGTGATAAATTACTCATGGTTATAACACTTTGTAACTACTAGCATTAAATGTACCATTTATGGATTTTCTATTAAATATACTTTTAATTAAACTAATTAATTAATATCACATATTATTTCAAGTATATAATAGAAACAAAACACCTTTATTACTAACAAGATTGATCAATGAGTTAGATTTATGTGACAAATTGCATAATTACCCCCAGAGCATATCCCTAACTCTATCAATTTTTTAGAACAACTGATATGAAGGTATGCTTTATCTCTTCAATGATCTTGCGACTAGTAAACACACTTTTTATGACATGATCTAGAGTTATTTCTAACTTATCTCAATGTGATTTATAGAACTTTGAATTAAATCCATCTTTCCTTGGTGCTTTGATGTCATCGGATTTAAATATCAGTGCCTTAATTTCTTGTATTGTGATATCTTGATTGAGAGAAACTTTTCCAATATTTGAAACAATGTTTTCGCGAATTATGAAAGTAAATCCTAAACTGATTGAAATGTCATTTTACTATTTATTGAAATATACTACTAACTCCTTACATATTTCAGATGGTGTCTTGAGAATGTTTCCTTGCTTCTCAGCCATTGATAGCAAATTATTGCTGAATTTCTTGATTCCATTTTAGCATGAAAGAATTTAGTGATATCATCATCAAAGTTTAGCCATTCTATTTTTTGACTTTTGTATAATATCTACAGTAAGAGTTTTTGATTTCACCTGTAATTCCACATAGGATTCACAGTAATTTGTAGTATTATATCATTAAGATTATTATGAAGTAATAACTGAAGTTATGCACATTTTTGTCTCATTTGATCAATAATATTGTGTGAATTACGGTGATTTGGAGTTGTTTCTCAAAGATACTTTTAACTTCTTCAGAGGACATATTGAATAACTGATTTTCAAAGTGTAAAACTTTCAAATATTCTTCAATTACGTCATTGTAACCCTCCAATATGAACTAATGACTTGCATATTTGAAAGGCTTAGTCTTGTTCATATTGGGGATTGGTAAACTGATGTATAGTAGAAATGTAGATGATAGTGTGGTTGCACTTGAATTTGGGAAATCATTTATCCATTATATGTAACATAGAATTCTATCCAATTTACAAGCAATGTTATGAGAAAGTTAATGGTATACTCTAGGATATCTTTGTATACATATACAAAATATTATTTATAAAATGATAACGACTTTTTTTAGTAAGACTAGTCGGCTTTAGAGTGGGTCGTACCACTATTATTAAAACACAAATTTAACAGTTGTTCGGAACATGTTCCAGAACAGCTAAAAGAAAAATAAAGTACAGGAGATAGCCAGATGCACCAAATCTACTAACAAATAAAAGGAGGCTAGTCCCCCTCCGACGAGAAGGATCCACTGCCATTATTCTTCGAATCTGGCCCAATAACGAATAAAAACCCAAAAAAAGAGTGGCTAAGTTAGGCACATAATCTACTGAATCGGAGGAGTATAAATACTTCCTAGCTTCTGTATTGAATGAAAATAGATATATTTTTATTTTAATATGAATAATAAGAATATTTATTATAAG
Source organism: Allium fistulosum (assembly GCA_030737815.1). Lineage (NCBI taxonomy): Eukaryota > Viridiplantae > Streptophyta > Magnoliopsida > Asparagales > Amaryllidaceae > Allium > Allium fistulosum. The sequence goes on along the minus strand of CM060908.1, from coordinate 819,740,548 downwards.
ATAAAACTACGGTATTTCATAACAAAAGTGATGCATCAATTATAGAATATACATAAGTATCTAAAACTTTGTATAGTTATTTTGTAATTATGGACTAAGCCATAATATTGAGAAATAATTCTTTAACAATATGATCATGAACCATATGGTATGGTGAATTGTATCTCACTGATTAAGGACAAAACACCCATTCGGTGGGAGCGATAAAAGAATCATTCCAAAAACTGACATTACCATCAGGAGAAGCTATGTGTTGTAGGTAAGGCAGCAGTTTGGGCCTTAGGTTCAAGATGGATCTCCAAGTCCAGCTGCAGCCTATGGATATGTCTATACTCCAAAAAGATTTGTTGCAAAGGTTGTATCTCTTAGTCCAAGTAATCCATATATTGTTCTTAGAATTAAGTAGATTGTCAAGATGGGCACTGAAGGCAGCCATGTTCCAGTTTCTGGTATTAATGATGCCAAGGCCACCCAGGTTCTTCTTAGTTTCTACTTTTCTGAAGCTAACAAGCTTGAGACTAGTTGAATGGATGCAACCATTCCAAAGGACATTGTATGTTTGATTACAAAATATTATGAAATATGAATATTAATAACAATGAATTATTAGACAAAACTTAACAAAAATAAATTAAACAATAGAAATTTCAAAATCCAAATTTGAAGTTAGAAATCTAAATTTCGTTTGGCAAGTTTTATTAAAAATTTAGATCTTGCTTACATTTGATAAATGTAAAAATAACCTCAATGAATTAAATACTAATATTAAAGTCATATAATATGTATATATAATTATAAAACTGAAAATAATTTCAATTATTCAAAGTATATGTATACACACACATACATATTAAATTAAATTGTTTTAACATAAACATAAGGTTCACATATTTATAAATTCTTTTAACATAAATATATAACAATATGTGTGTGTATAATATTTAATTTTATCACTCAAAATTAATGTAATTTTAAGAAAATAATCAAAAGGAATTTTAAATTAAAAATATATACATAAGGTTTAGAACAATATGTTAATGTATTTCATGTTTTAGAATGATTCACATCAATATTATTTAGCACATTAAAGTTATATATTACTTTAGAAAATCATTACATATTTATACTGAATCATATTTATAAATGAAATTATACCTTTACATATATTAACAATTTCAGTGGTAAACAAATGAATTAAATTAAATCAAATCTTCTAATTAATTATTTAGGTATGATGTCAAGTATAAATCATGATGAGGCAATGGTGTGTGTGTGTGTGTATAATCATTATAAAGCGATACAGCTAAATATAAATATGAAAAAGAAGTCTTACCTTATCGATCAAGCCAACAAGTGACACCTTAATTTGTGAATCCTCCTCAGGTTTCAAAAATCAACACCCAACCTTTACAAGAGACGGATGAACAACGTAGCTCTTTATTTTATTTGATGTTATGATTTGATATTGATTTGAAATTATTTTGGGAAATGATGAAGAAATTTTCAGCCATGGCTTAGAGAAAAAATGTGAAAAAAAAATGAATGAAGGAATAAAGTCAGTGGATTAAGTTTAATTAAAAAATGAAACATTTCCAATTCTTTCAATTTAAACTTCCTTAATTTATCCCTCCGTAATTTTTAATCTATCCACCTAATCGCTCTCCTTTATAGGTCAGCCTATGTTGCCATCCTATGGCACAAAATTTCGAAAAAGGTAATTTTAAGTAATTATCTCTCATTCAAACTCTAATTAAAAGTATACTGATATTGTACATCGATATACGCAGTATAACTTTTATATATGCATTTAAATAATTACTAACAATGTCAAGGCACCAAATAAATTAATAATAATTTATATTTATCAAAAATATTAATTAATTCAATTAATTTACAATAATTTATAAACTAATTAAATTGAGTAATTTTTTGGAGAATTCACAAATACAATTGTGAGACTCAGATGTATGAATTCGGTCAATGATTAAATTTGAACAATTCAAATATTAACGTTCAGATGTCACCTTAGCTAGTGGTGTGACGGTTTGGTTGAATTCATCGCTTACAAATCTTTCGGCACAATCTAATTTCACAATTTCTTAAGTGATACCTATTAGTAATAATAATTTATACACATTCTTTTCTTTAACACTGTATCACTTTAGGATTTATGGAATTCGCTTTTGATTAAAGTTCTAATATCATCCTTATTCAACTCAGTTAGTCCATAAATAAAATCCTTGTTTCAATAGTAACATTTATTATTAACCGTACTACTTTGGCAAGAGATTTTGAGCTGACTATAATAGACCGTGATACTATAATACAATCGAGGAGTTGAATTCTCTATTAAACAGTGATTCACTTCTAATGCTTCAACCTAGACTGAACCACAGTTGCTCGATAGATGATCATGCCTTGATTTAACTATGACCAAAGTGGAGTACTCATATTGAAGCTCCATTGAGCTCTCTAGTTGAGGGAACACTATAACATCGTCACCCTATGATTTACTATTTGACCTAGTTGTTAGTAACCAATAGGAAACTCTTGAACGAGTCATTCCACTGCTATCAAATAACTACGAGTATGTAACCCATGGTTTCCCAAGTGGCCATAAGTAATACACTGCATATCATTTGGAGAGCGTTATGCAATCTAGTCTCAATGGATGTACCGATATCCTTTCTCGAAACATCTTGACCAAGAATATTTAAAATAATATGTTATTTTACACTGTGATAATTTTCTCATGGTTGCAAATCCTTGTAGTTATAATCACATAATATATATTTTAACAATTTTCCTTTTTAACATATTTAAATTAACTACTTCATTAATATATCGCAATTTAACAAGTATAAAATGGAAAACAAACACCTTTTAATGATATTCTATTGTAAAGTTAAATTTTTACAATAGATTGTAAAATTGTCCTTAGAGCCTACCCTTGACTCTCTCAGTCTTCCATTTGCAATTGAGGTCAATTATGGAATCTCAATCTCATCCCTTCGATTAGTTTGCTCAGAACCGATAAAGCAAGTCACTTCGTGAATGTATATGCTATATTATCTTAATTATCTACTTTGTTAATCAACTCTCTCCCACGTTGATAAACTGGCTTTATCACGTGGAACTTTTCAAACTATGTTTCTCAATTTCTAGTGAGCTATATGTTCTTTCACGATCCTTAACGTGAAATTGTCTTCACATAAAAGTCGTGAGATTCTCAACATTTAGAATCACCTCTAGCTTAGGTATAATTTTGTGCATTATATATACATATAGCTTTTGCTACGACATTATTCAAGATGATGTACTTAGCCTTTTGGCTCAATCACCCATAACCTTTCGTTTTGAACAATTCCAACTTAAAGCTTCTTAACTAATAATGAATATGAATTTAGGATTGTCATATTATACTCGATAACATTTATGGAGTTCGAGTTTGAATACCTCTTCATAAGGAGTTCTTTGTTTATACAAAAATTTCTCTAGTATTTCATAAATACCTGAGAATACTCTTAACTAATATTTAATGATCTTAATTCGGATTTTATATTCGCTCAATGTACCAGGTACATATGTGGACAACATAGCATATGTAATAATTTTTAGCACTGATGCATAAGGAATCTATCTCACATGCTCTACATTAAATATTTTAATGTGGTGTCTATGTATATTGTATGGGACTATTGTAACATCCTTTTATACTAATTATTAAAGATGACATTTTCAAATACAACGTAGAGGTTCAAACAACCAAACTAAAATGATTTTAAAGTGGGTACATTATTCACAATCATAAATTTGTTATTTGCTTATATTTTAAGAAATATTTTATTCATTTTAATGTTATCTCTTATATACACATGCTTCCTCTACATTTTGATTAGAAACTAAATTATTCAATTTCTTTGTCAAAATACTTATTCAACTCCGATGTTTACTGCTCAACATCATTATATATGCTTTTGGATCATATCTAAAACATACAAATCATATTATTGCTTTTACCGACTTCGAGACATTTTGGTTGTCAAACAATCTCTTCTAAACCATTTGTTATCTGGCTCTTTGGCCAAGTAGTTCATGAAATGAGTTTGGACGTTAGGATGAAGAAGAAATGATTCACGGGCTTAGGAACATGCTTAGAAGGATAAGGAATGGACTCAAGAATTTGGAGGAAAATTGGAGCTAAAGAGACAGGTCGGTACCAATCACTTTCAAGTTAGTACCGACAACTTCATGTACTTCCTATGGATTTTTGGAATTATGATGTATGCATTACTAGCAATAGTGATCGTGTAGAAGACCATTTTTCGAGGAATGGGTGAACAACTCTAGAGAAATTCTAAAGGAAGACTGACAAGTACAAGTGATATCAGATGCTCTTAAAAAAACTTGAATTCTAAAGAAATGCACTCGGAGTATAATAAATCGAAGATAGAAGATCAAAGGAAGGAAGATGGGACAACTTCCCATTAAAAAATCAGGTCGGTACCGATCGGAAGTCAACGGTACCGAGATGATTTTATCCATCTAGGGAATCTGTCTTTCTCTCGTGCATTTTCGGTCCTAAAGTTAGAGCTAGTGTATTGAGATCTTGCGATTCTGCTGGATGATTTTCCCATAAATACAACACCTATGGCAACTGAAAAAGAACTTTGGATACTTTGCTTTCTTCATCTTCTATCTTCCCTTAACCATAGTCACTAAGGAAGCTACTCTTGGTTGTTCTAGGCTATTAGACTTATCAAACTCTTGTACTAGTGACCGATAATCTATAATTAGTAATAATACAATGAATATAGGCCATAGATTTGCCGAACCACTCTAAAAGCCTTGGTGTTCTCTTCGTTTTATTTATAGTTTTTGCTAATCCCTATATCCCTAATCGTTTTTGGGCGTTGTGCCATTTCTAAGCTTAATACTATTATTTAGAAGTTCCGTTTCAACATCAAAGTTCCAAAACTCAAAATTAAATTGTGTGATAATTTGGTGTAGAATCCAAATGGTTTTAAGCATGTTGATTAGTAAGATTACATCATAAAATTCTATTTAAAATCGATTAAGTGATTTCCTATTAACATTGCTTTATATAATTTCAACTGCATTGATCTTCTTGAAGATACACTTTCATTTGATGGATCATATCCCTTCGGGCGCAACTACCAAAATCGTATTTTGACAATGTACTAGGAATCCATTTTGGAATTAAAGGATCATGTCATATGGTAGAGTCTATATACCTTCGCTTATTAACAACTGAGGAAATTGTTGCTGCTAACAGCTCCTTTTCTCAATGTTGATGATAAACTCTTAGTTTCTCTTTAATGTAAGATGATTGTTATTAGACATTCTAATGTGTTCCTTTTTAGGCTTGGTTAATTTTATTTCATCTTATGTAATTAGTTTCATGTTTGAGTCCTTCGAACATATCCATGTCCATTGTACTACCACTAATTTCTAAAAGAAATTCCTTAAATCGCGAAGGTGGTGTTTCTTGAAACAACAATTGTTTCTCGATGTGACAGAATGGGTATTCAAAGATATATTATGAACTGCCTTTTATATGTGTATATAACTGATTTAATTTTAAGTTTACAAAACTTATGTTCATAACATAAATTAAATGACCATGTACCTTAAACTATTTAAGATCGGGTTTCTTATAAACTCATATCTTATATGAATATGATCTCGTAAACTATGCTTTAGGTGAAATTAAATTTAACCTATGTACTTACTTTTAAGTACTCGTTCATATAGAAAGAAGTTGACTCACTTCACTCATCATCAATTGTACTTTGTCCAACAAAGTACAATTACTCATTATCGATACATCATTATATATCATAGGGAGGAGTGACTTTCGAAATTGAATCTTATTCATTTTTAGGTACATTTGGAACTCTTTTCCAATACACTCATCTATTCAATCAAACATACATTTTACATCAAATTAAATTGAGATAATTGATATATACATATAAAGGGCGAATATATACATGGTAGATATAAACACCAATATCTACACGTGTATATTGAATTTGTTATTGTTTTATTGTTACATGCCATGTTAAATATTTTATTATCAAATGTCATTTTGTATAATGAATAGGTATGCTTTGAGTAGAATGTTTGAAAAAAGGGAAGGTGTAATCAAGTATTGATGTCATTTTGTTATCTTTCTGTTCTAGATCTTGATGTGATTACATCCAAATCTAATAATATGTTCATTTCCTTTTTAAAATCTTTTTATAATTATGAATATATTTGATATATTCATCTTAACTCAAACTTTACACTTAATAAACACCGATTTAATCAATTAAGTTAAAAAGTTAAATAAATTTGGATTTTGTTTAAATGAATTAGATTGGACCTATTAAAATCCATTAGACTTTATATGTCCACTATGATCCAAAATGGATTTTTTTAATTCTACCCATTTCACCCGCTGCAGGTCGGACAAGTTCCTTTATGTTCTTCATTGGGCTTGAGCTCTATGTGAGGTTATGGAAACTATGTTTAACTCCATCAAACAATTTTACTTAAATAATCATTCAATTCACTTACCTTATTTTCAAAAAGTCCAGTACCTCCAACTTTTTCATTAGTAAGTCTTACAGAGTTAAAATCATCAAATATTGCCCATGGTTCAATAAATACACCTGCTTCTTATGTAATGCTTTTCCATAATGGTGTTCTTAAACTTTATAGATTAACAACAAATATAATGGCAATAATACATGATGCTCCCGCTTTATCGTATAATCATTCTGTTGTATGTTGCAGCTCCTACTTTATCGTATAACCATATTGTCATATGTTGCAAACCTTCTAAAATGATATGACTTTTCCATACACTTTTTTCCTACGAAAGCCATTTTGCATTGTGCTATCCACTTTTATAAAACATAAGTCAATACATGTGTGAGGATTTATATCTCTACAACTTGGCACATATGCCTTAAAAGCATGTCAAACTGGCATGCAATTACCATTACAACCACGGGTACACCACATCTGTGCAGTTAAAGCGCTCGGCGGATTCAAAGCGGTGGAGGTGCAAAAAGTCATAGCGGGGATACAGCGAGGATATAGCGGGATATAGCGGATGGCTCTAAAATAGCATATAAAACTCGTACTTAATGTTTTTTCAAATATATAAATGGTAATTAAATGAAAAAATATCATTCAATTGAATTATAATTAATACATAAATAATTTTAAATAAAAACATGTGCAAATATACTTTAAATAAACATAAAACTGTTATATAACATAATTGAATTTAGTAGAATATTAGAGTATTTTCATTTCTAAAAATATATTAAAAATTCAATCAAATAAACTAGTTTCATAATTTTTATAATGTATAAATGCAATTTTTCAATTCATTCTATTAAAGAAGATATAGCGGAAATAGCGGAATATAGCGGAAATAACGGGATATAGCGGAAATAGCGGGGCTTAAAGCGGAAAGCCTATATTTTGGGGCTATATGGAAAAATCGTAGCGGTAGAAATTCGCTATGAGATATAGCGGGGTTATAGCGGGGTAATAGCGGGGCATTAACTGCACAGCACCACATAATAAAACACATGTGACTTTCACCACAACTACATAACAAACATTCACTCTAGTGCATGAAGAAATGCAATAATGCACCACAATTCCTTAACAAAGGGAATAAAGTACTTATGAGCATAATTCCAAAATAGCGTGAAAGTATTTCATCAGGCACACACCCTTAAATCACAAAAACAAACTCAAGAATCTCATTAGGTAACCAATACACCTATACCGCCAACAAAGAGACACACATCAATTGCATCGGTATTCATTATCGAGTCACGCTGAAGGAAAGTAAAAGCGGCATGACAATATATGAGAAAGCACCAAACTAAGACTCAGAGCTAAAATTAATAGCTCCACCCAACGAAAGAATCAACACCAGAATAACAACCAACCAGAAGAAGCATAGAAGAGCCAAACAAAAATGGTAACCAAAGACGACGACAACCAAAACCGAAGCAAAATTACCACTTCAATAAGACCAAGGTTTCCTCAGGCGTTCCAATGGTTGGAATTCTGACACGAGGAGGAAGTCTTGGTAGCAGCTTCAAACCAAAGGCATTCCAGCAAGGCTGGAAATTTGGCATAGGGAAGACTGGCGTTGAGGCGACAAAGGCGGTGATACGAAGGAAGGAGTTGTTAGAAATGAATGAGCATTTTATTGGGAAATGCAAGGCATTAAATGCCTTGGAATATGAATAGTCCCACATAATAGGATATAATAAACAACATGTGTTTATTCGTAAGATGTGGTCCCCATTATAGTTATTATGAGAGAAAGAGAGACAAGAAAGCATGAACATCTTAGCGAGTGGTGCAATGCACAACCCCGCATGCGCGCCTCGGGCCCGAGCCCACGGCGTGGGAAAATGAGCGTTTGAGGCGTATTAGAGGCATTTAGCACTTTGCAGTTGGTTGTTGGCTTGGTTGTTCGGACCAGACATTTTTCTTTTTGACTGTTCAAAAACTCATTTCTAACAGCAGTAATAAAATGGTCACTTCATTTGGTAAAGGGTCGCAACCTTTCCAACTGTCACAACCGTTCGTAGGCACCTATTGCCACATAGGCACCACCCCATGCCTATATATAGGCAGATGGAAAATGGGAAAGATATGTACTTAGTTTTTTCCGCACTTCTTTTTCTCGCACAAAACTCTATTTTTACTTAAATTCACTTGAGTTTGTCGTTGCTCTGTGATTGTTGCGTAGCATCATAGAGATAGGTCTGTTTCATATTGGGAAACAATTGCTCGATATCTGTAAGCGCTGTAGAGGGAGCAATATTCTTTCAAGGAAACAAATTATTCTAGACTCGGACAATCTAAACCGGTGCTATATTTTATCACATACTCGATTCTCTGTAACTCCCCGGTTACTACAATTCTGTTTGCATAAAAAATTAAACAACAAACTTGAAACAATATTGATTGTTGGCTGTTTCTGTAGACGACGATGTCTCAGCAAAGCAACAATTATGTACCAACACAGACTATAACTACCAATCAATTTGCAACTGTGGTTTCAACAATGGCACTGTCTCATAGAGAAAGGTCAGAAAAGTTCATAGGATTGGACTTCAAGCGTTGGCAACAAAAGATGCTGTTTTATCTTACGACGCTTGGCCTTGTAAAGTTTATTACTGAAGATGCTTCCATGGTCGCAGTACTGGAACCCGATGCAACTAAAGTAGAAGTCTTGAATATCTGAAAGAGTTCTGATTTCATGTGCAAGAACTACATCCTTAATGGACTCGACAATAGTCTATACAATGTATATTGCACTACTCGAACTTCCAAGGAACTCTGGACGACATTGGATAAGAAGTACAAAACTAAAGATGCTGACATGAAGAAATCCAAAGCAGGCAAGTTTCCCGACTTCAAAATGATTGATGAGAAGAGTGTAATCAACCAGATTCAAGGGCTACAAATTATTGTCCACAAATTGCATGATGAAGGTATGACTCTCAGCGAACCCTTTCAGGTTGCTGCTGTAATTGAAAAGCTTTCTCCATCATGGAAAGATTTCAAAAACTACCTTAAGCACAAGCGCAAGGAGATGACAATGGAGGAACTTGTAGTTCGATTGAGAATTGAGGAAGATAACAGGAAATCTGAGAAGAAGACTTCGCATACCATGATTGCCAAGGCAAACGTAGTCGAATTAGAGAAACCCAACAAAAGGAAAAGTGAGCATGCTCCTAAAAAATCAAAGAAATTTCAGGGTTCATGCCATAACTGTGGAAAGAAAGGGCATGAAGTCGCCGAATGTCGTACACCCAAGAAAAAGAAATCATAAGCAAACATGGCTGATAATTCAGAAGGCATTTCTGATATGGACTTATGTGCAGTAGTGTCTAAATGCAACCTTATTGGTAACTCGAAGGAATGATTTGTAGACATAGGAGACACTCGACACATATGTGCAAATAAGTGGATGTTTACAACCTACAAAACTGCTACTGAGGACGAACAAATTTTTATGGGTTATTCATCACATCAAAGGTCGAAGGCAAGGGAAAGATTGTGTTGAAATTAATTTCTGGAAAAGAACTTACTTTGTTAGATGTTCTTCATGTTCCAGAGATCCCCAAGAACCTGATTTCCGGATCGCTGCTTAGCAAGCGTGGCTTCAAACTCACCTTCATGTCTGATAAGCTTGTGTTGTCAAAGAATGTGAGTGATGGTTTATTTAAAGCAAATGTAACCACTGTTGTACCAAACAATGATATGAATAAAATGGAATCTTCTGATTATATCGTTGACTCTTATCACCTATGGCATTCTAGATTAGGCCACGTAAATTTTGATACACTACGAGAATTGATTAATCTAGACTTTATACCAAAATGCAAAACAAATTCCAACTATAAATGCCAAGTTTGTGCAGAAGCAAAATTGACAAGAACTTCATTTCACCATGTTGAAAGAGTAACTGAACCTCTAGACTTAAAACACATAGATGTATGTGACTTAAAAATGTGTCAAACTGGAGGAGATAAAAGGTACTTCATCACTTTCATTGATGATTGTACAAGGTACTGTTATGTGTACATCCTTAGAAGCAAGGATGAGGCATTCGACATATTTAAACATTATAAAATTTGAGAATCAACTCAACAAGAAAATAAAAGCTTTAAAAAGTGATAGAGGAGGAAAATATGAATTTATCTTCGAGGAGTTTTCCGCTGAACATGGTATTATACACCAAACTACGGCTTTATATTCACCTCAATCCAATGGTATAGTCGAACGGAAAAATAGAACTCTTAAGGAAATGATGAATGCCTTACTAATTAGTTCTAGAAGGCTATATAACTTTTAGGGAGAAGCTATTTTTTTAGCAAATCATATTTTAAATAAGATGCCATGAAAGAAAATATCTAAATCTCTCCACGGACCATGGAAAAGTAGACCATCATCCTACAAATACTTAAAAGTGTGAGGGTGTCTTGCGAAAGTGGAGGTACCTAAACAAAAGAAAGTCAAAATCTAACCAAAAATAGTTGATTGTGTATTTATTGGATATGCACAAAATAGTGCTGGTTATCGATTTTTTGTACACAAATACAAAATTGATGATATTCACATAAATACCATCATTGATTCGAGAAATGCTAGATTTTTCAAACATATATACCCTTTTAAACAGGGTACTAAAAGTTATACTTAAAAGAGACCAAGGGAAACTGAAGTCTCTAATTCACTTGAGGATACTGAACAAAATATTGACAATATTCAGCGAAACAATGTTGATCAACAAGTAGAGGAACCAAGGAGAAGCAAAAGATCATGGATCTCAAAAACTTTTGGACCAGATTTCTACACATTTATGTTAAAAACGATCCATTAACATACAAACAAGCCATGTCCACCGCTGATGCCCCTTACTGGAAGAAAGCCGTTATTTATGAGATCAAATATATTTTTTCAAACCATACATGGGAATTAGTTGATTTACCTCAAGGATGCAAGACCTTAGGTAATAAATGGATATTTAAGAAGAAATTGAAACCTGATGGTTCAATAGACAAGTACAAGGCTCGACTCGTGGTTCAAGGCTTCAGACAAAAGTAAGACCTGGATTATTTTGATACATACTCTCTAGTACTAGGATAACATCAATAAGAATGTTAATAGCAATTGCATCCACACTTGATTTAGAAATATATCAAATGGATGTAAAAACATCATTTTTGAATGGGGAACTAGAAGAAGAAATATATATGGAACAACATGAAGGTTTCCTAAAATCTGGAAATGAAAGTGAGGTTTGTAGATTAAGAATCACTGTATGGGCTTAAACAAGCGCCTAAACAATCGCGTGAAAAATTTGATGAAGCTATAATGTCAAATGGATATCATATAAATGAATGTGACAAATATGCCTATTCTAAACAGACAAATATATTATATGTCATTATGTGCCTATATGTAGACGACCTACTAATCTTCGGAAGTAGCAAGGAGATAATAAAATCTACAAAAGATATGCTCTTCTCCAGATTTGACATGAAAGATCTAGGAATCGCTGATGTAATACTTGGTGTAAAAATACATAAAACCGACCAAGGATACATGTTGTCCCAATCACACTATATTGGGAAAATACTTGAAAAATATAAACAACACAAAAAAATATTAGCAAAATCACTCGTAGATTTGAACCAAAACTGGGTTAAAAATAGCAGTGATAACATTTACCAACTTGAGTACTCTCGTATACTAGGCAACATTATGTATGTAATGAACTGCACTAGATCTCATATAGCATATGTTGTGAGCAAACTCAGTAGATACACTAGCAACCCAGGAAAGAATCACTGGAAAGCTATAATTCGAGTACTATGATACCTAACTTGTAATAGAAGGGTATTGTGATACAAACTGGATAACTTGTTCATTAGATACAAAATCAACTAATTGATATGTGTTTACCTTAGCAAATGGGGCAATATATTATAGATTCTCTATTCAAACTTGTATAGAAAGATCTACTGTGGAATCAGAGTTTATTGCCTTAGAAAAAGCCGTAGAAGAAGCAGATTGGCTTCGAGGTCTCTTAGAAGGTATTCCTAGTTGGGAAAAACATGTACCTCCAATAAGCATACATTGCGACAGCCATTTCGCTATTGGTAGGGCCAATAGTAAGCTTTACAATGGCAAGTCTAAACTTATTCGTCGTACACATAACTCTGTTAGACAACTTCTCTCCAATGGAGTTATCAAAATTGACTATGTAAGGTTTAATGATAACATTGCAGATCCACTAACAAAAGGTTTTCTAAGAGAGGAGTTTAATATCTTGTCGATGGGAATGAGGTTAAGGCCCATAAATTAAAAGTTTCTCTAAAATGGAAACCCTACCTAGTTGACTAGAGATCCCAAGATCTAGGTTCAAAGGGACAACTAAGTTTAAGATAAACTCAATGGCACTGGCATACACTAAAACCATTCCTATGATAAGTCAATGCACCACTCGCCGGAGAATAGGATAAGTTTTGATACATTTAATGATATTTATACTTGGTAATATTAAGAATCAAGTGGGGTATTGCGAAATACCCTTTATAAAATCACCTACGTGAGTGCGAAGGCGCCGCTTTAAGGAGAATTGCAAGGCCAAATTCTCCAAGCACTCATGAGACCAAGTTGTATTCATGGCAAAAACGAACACAAACAGAGAATCAAGAAAGATAAGAAACACTTATTGTGAGTTGTCTATTTTAGATTTACACTAAAGGCTTACAGTTCAAAGACAACCTAAGTTCACTGATTCAATGGTAAGTCAAAAGGATAAACACTAGGAAAGTTCAAGGCCAATGTGCTACTTTAACCAATACGATAAATGTTTCACAAAATTTAAGAACAAATTGAGCAATTACTCATTCATGTGAGAGATTGTTAGAAATGAATGAGCATTTCATTGGGAAATATGAGGCATTAAATGCCTTGGAATATGAATAGTCCCACATAATAGAATATAATAAACATCATGTGTTTATATAATAAGATGTGGTCCATATTATAGTTACTATAAGACAAAAAGAGACAAGAAAGCATGACCATCTTAGTGGATGGTGCAACACACGACCCCGGATGCGCGCGCCCGAGCCCGCACCTACGGCGTGGGCGAATAGGCATTTAAGGCGTATTAGAGGCACTTTGCAGTTGGTTGTTGGCTTGATTGTTCAGACCAGACGTTTTTCTTTTTGACTGTTCAAAAACTCGTTTCTAACAGCAGTAATAAAACGGTCGCTTCATTTGGTAAATGGCCGCGACATTTCCAACTATCGCAACTGTTCGAACAGACACTTATTACCAAATAGGCACCTCCCCGCGCCTATATATAGGCAGAAGGAACGGAAAAGATATATACTTGGTTTTTTCTGCATTTCTTCTTCTCCCACAAAACTCTGTTCTTTCTTAAATTTTTTTGAGTTCGTCATTGCTCTATAATTGTTGTCCAGCATCATAGAGACAGGTATGTTTTATCTTGGGAAACAATTGCTCGATATCCTTAAGCGTCGTAGATGGAGCAATATTGTTTCAAGAAAACAGATTATTCTAGGCTTCGAAAATCTAAAATAGCACTATATTTTATCACATACTTTATATTCTCTATATCTCCCTGTTCACTGCAATTCTGTTTGCATAAAAATATAAACAACATGAGCCTCATAGTATCTCGTGAAAGTTAGGGCATGGAAGAGAGGAAAAGGCAATTCTTGAAAGAGGTGGAGAGCATAGAGTTTCAGATCTAGAAAAATGTATACGATGAAAGCAGGAGTAGTAATGGAATGAATGAGACGAGATGGAGACAGACAACAAGAATGGGTAGATGGGAGAGGATGGTGAGGCAAAGAGATGAAAAGACTAAGGCAGTTGTAACCCTAGCTCACCATAGTTTATATCTTGAAGCTTTGATGGACTTTTGCAAACATTTGAGTCTATGTAGATTAGAATTATACATTTCTGGTGGAATCTGCAGCTACCAATCATTTGATCATTTATTATTCATTTTGCTTAGATTATTCACATAAATTCTGATTACTGATAAAGCTACCATGGATAGGTTATACTTCCTGATATAATTAGAAATATCTATAATCTATCAACCTATCATAACCTCTTACATTCTAGCAAAACATCGCCATTATAACATTTTATTTAATTTATTGCTCTTACGGGATGGTTAAGGGGAACAAGTGTAACCACTTTTGAAATTTTTAGCCGACTATTCAACTAATAAATATTTCCATGCTTGTTTTCCACTCTAAATTCCCTTATTCTTTCCTTGTTTATTACAGAAGAAGAATTGCTTGATTTATTAGTTGTTATAGTAGCCCTCTGTTTGGTTATCACCTGGTGAGGCTGGGTGATTGACAAAGGCAGGTTGTGGGGAAATGGCAGTGATAGATTATGGGTATTTGATTCAAGCCTGGCCATCACTTGTTGATTTTCAGTTGGTTCAGTTATCTCTGCAGTGTGCTGTATCTGAAAATTAATCTTTGCTCTAGAATTCCACAGTAAATTCAGATTGGATTTATCTATGTTTGCATCTAAATTCAAATCTAAATTTGAATGAGAGGGAATGAATTTTTCGACTGAATTTCCCATATTTATGCTTTCCTATTGTTTTCCAGTGACGACTCTCAGTGGACAGAGTAATTTTTGAATAATGTTCCAAAGGATTAGGCAATTTGTGCTCATTTAGGATTTTTCTCTCAATTAATGTATTAGTTGACATGGTATTAGTAAGGAAACAAATGCTTCATCGGATACAACACTAGCTACGTGAGCTTCTACTTCTTTGTTTGAGGAAACATGTTGTTCTTTTTGCTTCTTAATGATGATAATTTATGGATTTATTTGCACTTGGTTTTGTGTGGTATAAGTTGACATTATCTGGTGGTTTTGGAACTTCATTTTGTTTCATTCTCAAGTTGTTTTGATCACGGCGGTTTTTGTTATGTTCCTCTTCAGGCACACAATTATCACTTTGGTTTTGCTTTTGTGTATTTTCTGTAGTTTTGGCCTCCTTTGATTGGCTGATCTGTGCTGGTCTCATTCTTGTTGGCATCAATCTATTAAATGCCCCAAAATATTGCATTTTGAATATTCTACTGACATTGGACAGTGTGATATTAGGTAGTGTCTAGCAGAACTACATGCCAATATATATTTGAATCACATTAAGCAAGTTTCGAATCCATGATCTATCGCACTAAAGTCGAACCGTCTAACCACTGGGATAATGGTGCCGGCCGACACTATGAGTTTATATGTCTAAAGCATTTGAGAATTTCATATTTTGGTGGATGAATTCATATTCAATTTATTATACATATATTTTCCCGTTTCTATTTTTTCGCTTACGCTTTTTTAGAGTTCGTCTTTCACTTTTAGTTCAACCATAACTCTGGCATAGTTTAACATATTCATTTATTTTGTTGTATCACTAAGTTTAATTAGCTTGCCCACTACACTATAAATTCTACAAATATTTTTTTACCCCAAATTGTAGTACCAAGGAATGGAAATCCAATCCAAATTGGAATTAATAGCAATAGATCTTCATCTAGTTTGAGATCACGTTCCCACCTTTTGGCTATAAGTGTTTTTTCCTTCAATTAACCAAGTACCTCCTTCAGTGACTTTTGTCATATCACTTTGATCACTGAATTTTATGAGATAAAACCCATTTTTTGTGCAATAGTTTCAAAAGCTATATTCATTTGCCAACTTTTTGTGAGTTTGATTTTTAAATATGTACAGTTTGCTCTCTTATCCATGAAAATAGATGTAAATTGCAATTTTCCATTTATCCTCACTTGTAATCATAGCCTTTGGATTGAGAATAGAAAATCTCATACATTTCAATAGTAAAAATAAAGTTGGTGGATTTGATTTTGGTATTTTAGACTACGATATATATGTTTGTCTATCCCAAACTGAATGGTTGCTCGGGCCCGAACTCAGTTGGAGTGATACATTAAGACTTGTACAAACTCATGCTACACACACGCGGTTTTCAAAAAATGATATAAATTTTTACATACTCAAATATATGCATAAGTAATTATGAACTAAACAAAGTATAATTAATTCTTTTAGAGCATAATATTTTTATATAACAAGTACCAAGATCAACTATCAGTATTTCTAACTTGATAAGCATTATAAACTAAGCATGCCTATTAATTTTGCAATGCAAGAGACATAAGTTCAAAAGGGTTTATCATACTTTTGATATATAAATTTGATTATGTACACGATTCTGTATGATAATAATATTCCAAATCTTGTATAGAGAATTGTTCTAAAATTGAAATGTTCCTCGTATATTTTAAGGGAATAACAGTCCAAAATTATATCACCATATTTTTTAACAGCATCCATTAATAATCGGCTTGAAGAAAATTATAGTAGCTTTGAAACATGATGTTTACAAATACATATAAGATAAAATAATATGGGAAACACATGTAAAGTGTAATCATTGCGTAGTTTGATTTTTTGAATAATCAACCTATTTTTTTACCTACATCAAGTATTTATGCAGATGCAATAATTTAAACAGTAAATCAAGTAGAATAATTCAAAATGATATAGTATGTTACCATAACAAAAAATACTTGTGAATACATATAAAAAAGTGAATATTAGGCTCAGGTCCCTAGTAAGTTTCAAAATACACAAAAACCCCAGTAAAAAAAAGTGTGTAAATTAGGTCCCTAGAATTAAGTTACTAAGTAATTGCATATAGTTATGCAATTTTTTTGGTGAATAATTGCGGAATTTTCCGCAACTTTTTGAAAAAATTGCGTAAATTTCCGCAATTTTTTGGGTGAATAATTGCGGAATTTTCCACAATTTTTTCAAAAAATTGCGTAAATTTCCGCAATTTTTTGGATGAATAATTGCGGAATTTTCCGCAATTTTTTGATATAATTGCATAAATGTCTGCAATTATTCACTGAATAATTGCATAAGTGTATGTCATTATTCAGTAACTTAATTCTATGGACCTAATTTACAAACTTTATTTTACTGGGGTTTTTGTGTATTTTGAAACTTATTAGGGACCTGTGCCAAACTGTCCCTATAAAAAATACCTTGGATGACATTTCACCGAAGATGATAGTAAGATAAGTGCAATTAATGCATTAAACTACTAAAAAATGGTTATTACTATTAGAATGATTAAACTACTAAAAAGCTGATTATTATTGTTGGGATAAATTTACCGTAGTAGGCTAGATAATAATTCAAAAGTTTTGTAAACGATATTGCTTATGTGGAAAAGATTAATCATACTTTTAGCACTAAACGTCGAAGTATGAAAACACATTTCTATCTCAAAGATTAAAAGTTTCGTCAAGGCAATGCCTAGAAGTACCACTACCTTAACTTACCCGGCTTCATTTTCAACCGAGGGATGGTACAAGTTTGAAATCAACGAGTAGTGGTAAGGATATGAGATTTAATTTCCATATATGATCATTTTGATTTTTCCGAGTAGTTGATTTATTGACTATCGATTTAGTTTTCTTCTTTTTGTATCGTCAATTTAACATGCTTTGTTGCTCATTTGAGCGTTGATATCCTTTGTCAGAAATGACTAAAACCAAAGTGCGAGTGGGGGCCAAGCTATGTAGGGTTGCTCCGATTAGGGTATTTTCACATCTATTCTAGATTGGTTTCTGTGGTATGTGCTCGAAGATGTGAAGTACTCGGATCTCAGTAAGGTTGGCAGGTTCCGGCTTAGAGGTTTCCAAGAGCCATCGTAGTTCTCACATATATTCTAGAGGTATACTTTTGATAAGGGAGGAGCACCCTCCTAGTCATTGTTGGAAAAATCCTTTTCCTTGTTGTTGATTCAAAATTATGAATTGTCTTCTTAATCGCATTGAGAAGTAACTAGAGTTCTTCTCGATGTTTAATTCTTTGTGTCCATTCAAATTGGATTTTGACCTTGTTTATACCTAATCTTTCAAGTATGGGACTTGTTTAATTGTATTTCCATTCTTTTTTGCATGGAAGTTGTTCTTCTGAGGTAAAAACCCATTCAGTGCTTAGCGGCGTAGTATTATAGAATTACTATATGTTCATCGTATTACTTGAGTTTTCTTACACTGGTATTTCCAGACCAGCCCGGGTGTTATTTTATTATAATGCTTGGGTCAGATTGAGTATTTTTCCTGGTTGTTGTTAGTGTGGCATGGAGCTCATGGAGTAGAGCCGGATGTTCACTTGCCATAGTATTTTATTTTCCGTCATATTATTATATATACAAACTCATCAACAATTGTACGGTCAGAAAGTTATGACTGTCCAGGCTAATGTGGTTTATTTTAACTCTGGTATACCATGTATTTTAGAGTGATAGATTATACTATCTTTGTTATATTAAAATATACATGGCCCATAGACTCCTAGGCCAAGCCCACCATCTATCCCTTTGGGCCAAAAAGCAAGTTTTGTTAAGGATAAGTCAAAATCTAGGTCCTTTTTCAAGTTTTAGGAATATTTGGTTAGCTTGCTTAAGCTTGGTGAGCAAAATCATACCTTTATAAACTGAAGTTTTAAACTTTGTTATGGTTGATAATGATGGTTGTTAGTTTTATATTTATATGTGTTAGAAAGTAGTGATTGTTGGCTTGGTTTCCTCTTTAAAAAGATGACATCTTGGTAATTAGTTAACAACTTGAGATTAGTCGAAAAGTTTAAGTAATTATTTACAAGCGATACACTCTATGTTGTATGATTGTTATTTAATTTTGTAAAGATGTCTATGTTTATGTTATGTGATTCATGATTAAATGATTGACATACAAAAATGGTTATGGAAGTGTCTGTATAGCGACTATCGCTATAGCGACATTTTGAAAAACACCATCTCTTTTGAAATCTTTTGGTTTAATTTTGTGCTTGGGGTTTACAAAGTTAATTAATTATTCTAATAGTGGTGTGTTTAAAATTAATTAATTGTTTTAGTAATGATATTTAAAATTAATTAATCATTTTAAATAACGATGATTATGGTTAATTAATTATTTAAATAATAAGGGGTTTAAATTTATTAATCATTTTATTAATAATGTTTAAAATTAATTAATCATTTTAACTAATGATGGTTAAGGTTAATTAATCATTTAATTTATTATGTTTTAAGATTAATTAATCATTCTATTAATGATAGTTTAAGATTAATTAATCACTTTAATAATGATGTTTTAAAGGAAATTAATCGGTTTAACTAATGATTAATTAATCATTTTAACTTTAAATATTAAAACTTTAAAAGAATCCGAGCTCTGATATGCCAATCACTGCCTTAATCGACCAAAACACTGAACCCTAGCGCCTACCCCAAACGGCCATAACTACAAAACCTCCCCCAATCCAAGTCGCATACCATTCCGAGCATACAAAAGGGTAGGTCTTGACATAAGGAACTCAAAATAAAATTTCCATGATTTTAAGTCGAGCATACAAATTGATTTTTAATTTTGAAATTTACTGCTATTGTTTGTTTTTTCTTATTTTTAGTGAATCCATGATGTATAGAGGGGAAGATAATGAAAAAGGCAAGAAAATGATTTGGCTTTGATAAAATTTTTTAAATGCGGTGTAATCAAGTGAGAAATCCTTTCCTGGACTGGTGTGAATCACCCCGAAGTTATGTATTCGAATCTTAGATCAAGGACCGTGCAATTAAAATGATCTACGTATAACTTACGTGTTTAATCCGATTGGTTTCTTAATTACACCAATCTCATTTCTAAATCACTTTCATTTTCACTTCTAGTATTTTATTCAATGCTTAAATTATTTATGAATTATTTCACAAATTTTCACTTAAGTTTATAAACATTTTATAAAGACGCAACTTTATAAAACATTAAATTAAAATTTACTCCACTTTTATTTACTTGTATAATACTCTTCTACATCCTAAGAGTATATAGAAAACATAAATTTTATTTTATTTATTTATCATTTATTTTATTTTTTTCCAAAATTCAAATGGAGGCTCGAACAAAATATGGGTCTTTAAAACAATTTTAATCACGAAAGAAGATTGGTATAATTCTTTTGTAAGTTTAAAACAATATTTGAAATGTATTAATGATGTTTGAAGTTAATTAATCCGGCTTAATAAAAGTGCTAAAGTTAATTAACCGATTTAAAAAAGTTTTAAAGTTAATTAATCATCCTAATAATGATATTTAAGTTTTATAATCATTTTAATAAATGATGCGTGAAGTTAATTAATTAGTTTAAATAAAGGTGTTTAAAATTAATTAGCTGATTTGATAGAGGTATTTAAAAATAATTGATTTATTTATTAAAGAAGTTATAAAGTTGATTAATTCTCTTTTTGGGATCATTAATGTGGTTTTGAATTTATAAAAGTATTTTAGTTGATTTATTATCTTCCAAGACAATAAATGATGTTTGAAATTTATAAATGATAGTTTATAAATAAGAAAATCTTTAAGAAAAAATATTTTCAAAGAGTACCCTTAAAGTGTTTTACAAACATTTGGGATGTGAAAACCAAGCATAAGTTTGGAAGTTTGATTCGATTATGAAAATGATAAGAAATTTAATTTCCGTAAATGATATCGCTTATGTGGAAAGGAATTTTGTCATACTTTTAGCACTAAATGTTAAGGTATGGAAATGCGTTTCTATCTCAAAAATTAAAATTTTCATCAAGACAATGCCTAGAAGTAACACTACCTTAACTCGTCCAGCTTCATTTTCAACCGAGGGATAGTACAGATTTAAAATCGACAAGTAGTTGTAAAGGTGTGAGGTTTAATTTTCATATACGATCATTTTGATTTTTCCCGATAGTTGATTTATTGACTATCGATTTAGTTTTATATTCTTTGTGTATTGTCAATTTAACATAATTTGTTGCTCATTTCAGTGTTGATATCCTTTTTCAAAAATGACTAAAGCAAAGCATAAGTGAGGACCAAGCTATGTGTGGTTGCTCCCATTAGGGTATTTGCACATCTATTCTAATTGGTTTCGGTGGTATATGCACAGAGATGTGAAATACTCGGATTCTCGGTAAGGTTGGCTGGGTCCAGCTTGGTGGTTTCCAAAAGCCATCGTAGTTTTCAAGTATATTCTAGAGGTATGCTTTAAGTAAGTGAGGAGCACCCTCCTAGTCATTGTTGGAAAATTCCCCTTCCTTATTATTGGTTCAAAATTTTGAATTGTTTTCTTAATTGCATCGAGAAATGATTGGAGTTCCTCTCGATGTTTAATTATTTGTGTCCATTCTTTAAATTTGGATTTTGACCATGTTTATACCCATTCTTTCAAGTTTGGGTTTTGTTTAATTGTGTTTCTATTCTTTCATGCATGAATGTTGCTCTTGTGAAGTAAAAACTTGTTCCATGCTTAGCGGTGTGGTCTCATAGAATTACTATATGTTCATTATATTACTTGAGTTTTCTTACGCTAGTATTTCCAGACTGATCCAGGAGTATTTAATTATAACGCTCGGGTCAGACCGAGTATTTTTTCAGGTTGTCGTTGGTGTGACATGGAGCTCATGGAGTAGAGCTAGATGTTCACCTTCCATAGTATTTTATTTTCTACTGTATTATTATATATACCCGTCAACAATTGTAAGGTCAGGAAGTTATAACTGTCCAGGCCGATGAGGTTTTTTTTACTCTGATATATTATGTATTTTAAAGTGACAACTTTTACTATCTTTGTTATATTATATGTTGTCGTTCCACTTTGAGATTCTATTTCTCCCGTTCATTTTCTTTTTCTCTTTACCCTAACAATTTGCCCGTTCGGCATTGGAATACAGTGGATGTATTAGATGCTGACTTTTGATGGTCAAAAAGGCGAGACGTTACATTTAGTATCAAAGTGAATGTTAAGCGAGAACCTTGGCTTTGGTAGTGTATGGCTCATTAGAGATAGGGTATGTGACACCCTAGAATGAGTTTGAGAGTATTATATATACAAGAGAGTATTTTTTATTATTTTAAAACTGTATTATGTTAATGGATCTATTGAGTTGTTTATGAATTATGGTCGAGACGTGGGATGTCATGGTGTTCATAGGAATTTCTAAACACTTGAACAAGGCAAACAAACACGATATTGATTTTTTGAAAATTTGGTAAATGACATATTTTTCCTAGGAGTATATTTTATATATATAAAGGAATTATTTTCCAAATTTATACAATTATTTAGGTGGTGTTTATTTGGTAATGATAATATTTATTATTATCCTTATTGTTTGATTGGACATTCCCAGATAATTTAGAGGCATTAACAATCGTTGATTGGCTATTAATTTACACTCGACCATTTTATTAGCATTTATTACTTAATAATTGTGAGAGTATTAAAAAGAACCCCTTTGTGAATTAAGTTACACAATTTGACTATAAGGTGCTTGGTGAAAATGTTAGGTTAAAAGTCATCTTTTAATGAATATTTGTTTAATTTAACCTAAATGGGAAGATAAGACATTTAAGGGATTAATATTTGAGAAAATTTTATTATAGAAAAGAAGAATTATTATAATTGAGATTATTCATATAAAGGCAATTTTGTATAAAGTTTGTTTTAAAATGTGTTTTAAATAGGATTTTTGAATTTAAAACCCTGGTATTGCTTGAATTGATTTCAAGAAGATTTTGGGAAAAGCAATGGTAATATTACTTGAAAGTATTTATGGAAACAAATATTTCAAAGTGAAATTATATAAGTATAATTTATAAATAGAGTTTATAAATATAAGAGATTAAGTAAAGAAATTGAGGACTTAAATCCGGTGATTTCGAAAGTTGTTTTCAAAGTTTTAGAAGAAATAATAATAATATTATTTAAAAGTATCTGTGTACTGAATTATTTTAAAAAGGATTTTAAAAGAGACAAGAAAGCATTGAACTCACTTATGTCATTGGGAAATAATTCTGCGATGACTGCAGCATCATCGACGCTCATTTTCGAGTTTCTAAGTAGGGAAAATGCTACCAGGATAATTTGCTATAGGTTTGTTTCGGTAAAATTTTTTTTGTTTTAAACTCCAAAAGTATGATTTGATATACAAAAGGGAGATATCTATATTATTATTAGTTCAAAAATGATTTGAAAGAAAACCGATCTAAAATAAAAAGTGTATTATATTAAATAATTCGATGAATTAGAAAATTATTAACTCTTGAATAGAAAAGAGGTAATTTAACTCAAGTTTTAAATGCGTTAAATTGGTTAGAAAGGCCTTAATAAGCATTGTTTTATTAAAACCATAGTTTTTGATTAATCATCTATGTTGTGTAAACTATTTGGTGTTATTGGACCGACTAAGTAAACGTCATTCCTTAAAACAATCTAAGGTAAAAGGTCTAAAGGTTGACCTAGTTTTAAAGACCCATATTTTTTTTGGGATTCCATTTGAATTTTGAAAATTAAAAATAAATAATAAATAAATAAAATGAAACTGACAGTTTATATATGCTCTCGGGATATAGATGCAAGTAAATGAAAATGGAGAGATTTTTTTGAGTTAATGTTTTATAAAGATGAGTCTTTATAAAATGTTTGAAAAACATAAGTGGAAATTTATAGGATGATTCATAAATAATTTTAGCATTAAATGAAATACTATAAATAAAATCGAAAGTGATTTAAAAAGAGATTGGTATAATTAAAAAATCAATCGGATTAAGTACATATGTTGTACGTAGATATTTTTATTTGTACAGTTTTTTATCTAGGATTTGAGTACATAACTTCGGGATGATTAACACCAGTCTGAAAAAGGATTTCTCTCTTGATACTTATCAACAAACAATTAATTTGGATTCTTGATATGACACTAAGATTTTCTATCATAGTTTATGGCTATGCAAGGAGAATGAAAATTTCTAATCAAGGAACTTGATTGAAGTCCACACTAGGAAGTCAAGTGAGCAATACTAGTTCAGAAGTAAAAGTCTATATATTCGAGCAAGTAATCAAGTCAAATATGGCATACAGATGATTTATGTACATCATACGAGCCTAAGAAAATTTGTATACTTGTTGGGTGACTTTAGAAAGTTACGACCTAAGAAAAATTTCTAAATCTTGTTTGTTAAGTGTAAGTTTATTCCTTTATGGAATTTGATTTGATTTGATTGATTATGTGATTTTATAGACTATAGTTTATAAAGTTTTTTGTTGTTAGGACTTAAATCTCGGTGCTTTTGAAAAAGTGATTTCCAAAGAATTTATGAAAGAAATAATAATAAAATTATTTTGAAAACTTTGGCAAAGTATTATTATTATTTCAGAGTATTTGAAATGAGTTTTTGTGAAATGAGTTTTCAAATATTTTTGGTTATAGCTAAATGTTATCCAACAAATTAGTCACCATCCTTGAAGAAGAAATTAAAGATTTACTTTCTGATTTCCTTGTATTTTTACCTCAAATAATTAATAAAAAGCAATCATATCTCCACCATAAATACCAATTCATTACTTAATAAAAACCATCCATATCTCCACCATACATCCCAATTCATTACCCATCAAAGCCGTATTTAATGCCCAATAAATGCCAAGATAACCTGCTTATTTATTACTAATTAATGTCAACCATTTCCATATCAAATATTCCTTTATTTCCTTCATCCTTACCTTAAATAAGAAGATTATGGTGCAATTAATATCAGCCTAGTCAGCGTCACTATAATTCTACACCATCACTGGGTCAAGGCTTACAGCTATAAATATACCTAGTATTGCAAAAGAAAAAAGAAGAAGAAAATAAAATAGAAAATATGACTTCTCCTCTCCTCCTCAAAATCTCTTGTAATATGACACTACAAGTGATAAATAAATTATAAAGTGGATGTAGCCATAGATTTTGCCGAACCACTATAAAAATTTCGTGTCTCTTTTATCTTTTCTTCTCTTTATCTGCTTATTTCTGTGATCTGTGTTGCTGTTTTCTGTATTGCCGTTAAGGCTAGTGCTTTCACACTTGATCCAGGGTGTTGATCCATTTTTTGGGTCAACATTTTGGTGCTTTCACTGAGAAGAACAAGGGAATCTCAGATCTGAAGCTTATTCTATGTTAGGAAGAAGATCCAACTCCAGATCTGAAAGGAAAAATTTAGATCTAGAAAATAGGTTCCTAGATCTAGATTTTAGAAGATGAGAAGCTTCATACAAGGAAAAGTGCTATGGAAGGAACTCAGCAAGGGGGCAGCCAAGAGGTGTCCTCTCATTCAAAATTTCCTTCTACCATGAAGCAAATAGCTAGGGGCAACCAGCAAGAGGGTGCATGCAAAGCTCCTCACTCGGATAAGTACCAGACTCTAGGGTCTGATAATCAAATAGAAATTATCATCAACTGAACTGAACTAAAAAAAATGAGATTTAGAATTTAGATTCCTTTCTGCATTTGAATTATGCATCATCAAAAAATGCTTTAAAGATTAACATTTGGGAAGCGATTTACTCATGTAAGCGATCCCAAATGTAAGCGGTCCAATGCTCTGATTCCTTCCCAGGAGCGACACCTCATAAAAAATGATTTCTTGCATAAACCAGTTTTAAAGGTTAGTGATTAGAGAACGACTTACACATGTGATGAGCGAACCTGAACGGTCCACAACCATACTCTGATTCGGTCCTAAGGGCGACACCTTTCAGAAATCTTTACAGCATCGTTCTTGCTTTCAATCAAAGGTTATAGAAACGACCTGAGAACTGCTCTCTAAAGTATCTCTTTAATATGAATGCTCTCGAATAGGAATGATTAACTCTATCTCCTTGTACAGGAATGGTCTGACACTTAACATCTGTCAAACATTCAGAGAGATGAGAATTTAATGCCAACAAATTTTCTTTCACCAACACAAGTTCTTGAGCGAAGCATACATCGTTGCCAATAAGGCATACTTCGGGGGGCAAATGTTATCTAGCAAATTAGTCACCATCCTTGAAAAAGAAATTAAAGATTTACTTCCTGATTCCTTGCATTTATTACCTCAAATAATTAATAAAAAACAGCTATATCTCCACCATAAATACCAACTCATTACTTAATAAAAACCAACCATATCTCCACCATAAATACCAATTCATTACCTATCAAATCCGAATTTAATGCCCAATAAATGCAATGATAACCTGCTTATTTATTACTAATTAATGCCAACCATTTCCACATCAAATATTCCTTAATTCCCTTCATCCTTACCTTAAATAAGAAGATTATGGTGCAATTAATATCAGCCTAGTCAGACACTATAATTCCACACCATCACTGGGTCAAGGCTTACAACTATAAATATACCTAGTATTGCAAAAGAAAAAAGAAGAAGAAAATAAAACAGAAAATATGACTTCACCTCTCCTCCTCAAAATCTCTTGTAATATGAAATTACAAGTGATATATAAATTATAAAGTGGATGTAGGCCATAGATTTTGCCGAACCACTATAAAAATTTCGTATCTCTTTTATCTTTTCTTCTTTTTATCTGCTTATTTTTGTGATCTGTGTTGCTATTTTCTGGATTGCCGTTAAGGCTGGTGCTTTCACACTTGATCTAGGGTGTTGATCCATTTTTTGGGTCGACACTAAAGTTGGACGATTGGGAGTTTTCTGATTTGGAAGACTCATCAGCTATATTTGTTTACTATAGTTATTGTTTAAGGAGAAACTGAAATACCACCGGATGCTCCATGTTGTTTGATTTTAGAGTTATACCATGCTTGGTAAGAGGAGCCCCCTACTTGTCATAATTGATTTTAGTTTTAATTTATTTCTCTTCGGAGGAATTTGAAAATATATTTTGAATATGAAAACTCGAGCATTTAGTTCTAAATTTATCTTTTGAAATAATTGGATACCTAGTATTTTATTATAGAGTATTCTCTGTACTTTTGTTGCATATGGTCATTATATTGATTATGGTAGAAATAGCTTATGTATTACTTTTTTCAGCATGATTCTCTTTTGAATTATGTAAGTATAGGGAAGCAAAATGTTACTATTTGATTTCTTGCGCATGTGCATACGCATTGAGATAATAAGTCGGCTGCAAAAATAAAAATCAAACGCAAAAGAGCTATGTAGTAGATTTAGAAATTGAAAATTGATTGATGATTTTATGCCCCCGATATGGGAGGCCACTTGGCTTTAGTTTTCTTGTTGGTTTGGACCAGTTGTGGCGAGTTGTAGCCTTTCGGATCTAGTCGCGCAAAGGAGGTGCTGCCTGAATTTTCTGTAATATTTAGGGTTAAAAGTAATAGATTTAATAACTCATTTGAATTAATAGTTTTTAAAACTTAAGAGTTTGGAGACATTTTCTTCCTTGGGAATTTTTGGGACAAAATTCTATTAAAGGGGTATAATGTAACATCACAAAAATTTGATCGTTTTGATTTTGGATATCTAGTTAATTTTAAATACTTAAATAATTGTTTTTGGAGTTTAATAACTTATATTCAAATATAGGTTTTATTTAAATATTTGAATTGAGAATTAAATATTTGAATTGTGAATTAAATATTAATTAAATGGATTTAATAGCTTTATTTAACTCCTTTTAATCAGTAAATAATAGTGGTAAATTCGTTCTGTAAATTTATTTGCAATAATAAACAGTTCGAATAAATAATAAGAAAATCAATTATCAATAAAACGACTTGATTTTTATTATAGTATTTTTAATTGAATTTATTGGACTTTTCCATAATTTTTAATCTAGAAAATATTTAAATTTGTCATTTGATGGTTTTGAACAGGTATTTTTGGAATTTCACAAAATAAAATAACCTGTATATTTTATTGTTGATTTGAGATCGTGTCTCATTTTTGTGCGGTCGTAATTTTATTTCTCTAATTTGCGGTCCGTACGTGAACAAGATTTTGTATAACGGAGTACTGTAAATATTTATTTTCAACCCTTTTATAAATCAAATCAAATTCAAATTTTTGAACTTGAATTAATGATGACTTGATTTTTGATGAGATACGTTGCCAGTAAATTTTGTTTAAATTGATTTTGAAAACAAAGTAAATGGGTTGTCTATAAAATGAAAACAAACTATCACTTACCAAAATTCTCACTTTTTCTTATTTTTTCGTTCTCCTCTTCTTTCCCGTTCAATTATTCCAGTAAAAGAAAAACAAAAAAATGGCTGACCTTTAAAATTCAAAATCAAAGGAATCCCTCATCTAAAACTTGCAAAACAAATTTCTTTGAATCCGTATAGCTGAGATCTATGTTTTGGTATACGTGTTGTAGTATGCGATGGGTTTGGCGTTGATCGACAGGGTGGCGGCCGAGCTAGGGTTAGAAGTGATTGGAGATTTGAACCATGGTTTTATGAACGGAGAGTGCTAATCTTCTTCTCTTAGCAAATTGTGCCTGTGGTCTTAAGATGGTGATGTCCGATCGTTTTGTGGTGAGGCCGACATTTGGATTTTTGTGTGCGATTCCACCATGTCACAATGGCCTATGGTGGATCGAGCTCGAAGTCGTGTAGTTGGTTGTAGAGCTTGGGTGATGTGGAGTTTAAAGGCGCAAGCGGATTGTCATTTCGTCGAGAAACGAGGTGGGAATCGATGATCGTAGCTTGCTGTCATGAAGTTCCTAGAATTAGTTGTGCACGGTCTCGTGTATAGGCATTTGTTTTGTTTGGGGAAGAAGAGTTGGTAAGGGGTAATTTGATTTAAACAAATTATTAATTATTAATTCAATTTAAACCGAAAACTTATAATTTGAACAACTATTGCATACGAAGTTGGATTTGGATGCGGTCAACTGTGTTGGACTCGTGGGGACGTTAGCTACACGATGGAATTGGTTTGGTCAAATTTGAAGCTAATTGAATTTTGGGCTAAAATAGAACGTACCAAACTGAAACGCGAAAGCGTTAACTGGAATTTCGATGAGATTACCCATCTTTAAATAAACTATATAATATATGTATTGCTATGGATTATTGTTGAATGTTTGGTTGATAATTTATATTATTGTTTGATTGTTCGTTTGGATTCAAATTCCCACTCGAAAAAAGCGGATTGCATAAATAAACGTTTTGTTGCAGGGAACAAAAATAAAAGGAAAGTCGGAGTGTCTTAGCGAATAGGTCGCTAGGGAACAATTTGAAATGCATGTTCACATAGGTAGTTTACAGGGAACTTTTGTAGAGAGACCCTAAGTGGTTTCTCATCAATATTTATTTATTTACTAATATTTTTATGCCGTTTGTATTGTTGTTTGGTTGAAACAATTGTGACATATTGTTTGGTTTGAATAAGCATCGTTATAGCGATTTTCATTGTACCGTAACTTATGAAATATCATCCCCTTAAACCCTTGTTGTGCTTTGAGCTTGAGCTATTATTTTTACAAAATAAATATTTGGTCATGTTTCTGCACTTTGAAAGTGATTAAACTATATATTCAACTATTTTGAGAATTTTGAAAATAAAGGATAGTTGTTGATTTAAAATTTATAAAAGGAGTTATAAATTTAATTAATTATCTTTTGGGATAATTAACACTGTTTTAATTTAGAAGGAGATTATAAATTTGATTAATTATCTTTCGAGATAATTAATATCGATTTAAATTTATAAAAGATTATAAATTGGATTTAGTTATCCTATGGGATAATTAATGTTGTTTAATATATTTATATAAAGGTTATTTACCTTAAATACTTTGTAAATTCTTACAAAATGAGTTTATAAGGATTATACAAGTATTCTGAAAAGAATCGGAGATTTAAATATATTCTTAATTATTAACTATAATAAAGTCAATTAATAAATGTATTAATGATGTTTGAAGTTAATTAATCTGATTTAATAAAAGTGCTAAAGTTAATTAACTGATTTAATAAAGGTTTTAAAGTTAATTAATCATCCTAATAATTATATTTAAGATTCATTAATCATTTTAATAAATGATGTATGAAGTTAATTAACTGGTTTAAATAAAGGTGTTTAAAACTAATTAGCTGATTTAATAATGGTATTTAAATTGATTTATTTATTAAAGGAGTTAAAAAGTTGATTAATCCTCTTTTGGAATAATTAATGTAGTTTTAAATTTATAAAAGTATTTTAATTGATTTATTATCTTCTGGGATAATAAATGATGTTTGAAATTTATAAATAATATTTTATAAATGAGAAAATCTTTAAAAAGAATATTTTTAAAGAGTATCCTTAAAGTGTTTTACAAACATTTGGGATGTGAAAACCAAGCATAAGTTTGGGTTTTAAAAGTTTAAAAGTTTGATTCGTTTACCGAAAGATAAGAAATTTAATTTCCATATACGATATCGCTTATATGGAAAGGATTTAGTCATATTTTTAGCACTAAAAGTCAAGTATGGAAACGCGTTTCTATGTCAAAGATTAAAAATATCGTCAAGGCAATGCCTAAAGTAACACTACCTTAACTTACCCAGTTTCATTTTCAACCGAGGGATAATACAACTTTGAAATCAACGAGTAGTGGCAAGTGTGTGAGATTTAATTTCCGTATACGATCATTTTGATTTTTCCCGATAGTTGATTTATTGACTATAGATTCAGCCTTTTTCTTTGTGCATCGTCAATTTAAGACGATTTTTTGATCATTTGAGCATTGATATCTTTTGTCGGAAGTGACTAAACCAACACGCGAGTAGAGTCGAACTATGTGGGGTTGCTCCCATTAGGGTATTTTTATATCTGCTCTAGATTGGTTTCGATGGTATGCGCGTGGAGAAGTGAAATACTCGGATTCTTGGTAAGGTTGGTGGGGTCTGGCTCAGAGGTTTCCGAGAGCCATCACAGTTCTAAGGTATTTTTTAAAGATATACTTTCGGTAAGGAGGAGCATCATCCTAATCATTATTCGAAAATTCTTTTTCCCTGTTGTTGTGTTAGATCTTTGAATTGTTTTCTTAATTGCATTGAGAAATGAGTGGAATTCTTCTCGATATTTAATTATTTGTGTCCATTCTTTAAAGGGGTTTTTAGGCTCAAGGAAAAAGTTGAAAAAAAATTTAGTCTCAGGGACAACAAGTTTTCTTTTTAGGCTGAAAGACACTTTCTAGTGCAAATCACAGAATGATAGTTGTAACTATTATTTTCTGTTTACACTAAAAAGTGTCCTTCAGACTAAAAATTAAACTTGTTGTCCCCGAGACTAATTTTTTTAGCAACTTCTTCCTTGTGTCCATTTTCCTGTTCTTTAAATTTGGATTTTGACCTTGTTTATACTCGTTCTTTCAAGTTTGGGTTTTGTTTAATTGTGTTTCCATTCTTCCGTGCATGGATGTTGTTCTTGTGAGTTAAAAACCCGTTCCGTGCTTTAGGGTGTGGTCTCGTAGAATTACTTTATGTTCGTCATATTACTTGAGTTTTCTCACGCTGGTATTTTCAGATTGATCCAGGTGTTATTTTATTATAATGCTCGGGGCAGACCGTGTATTTTTTCTGGTTGTCGTTGGTATGACATGGAGCTCATGTAGTAGAGCTGGATGTTCACCTGCCATAGTATTTTATTTTCCGCTGTATTATTAATATACCCATCAGGAATTGTAACGTCAAGAAGTTATAACTGTTCAGGCTGATGGGGTTTGGTTTTAACTCTGATATACTATGTATTTTAGAGTGACAACTTTTAATGTTTTTGTTATATTAAATATTGTCGTTCCGCTATGAGATTCTGTTTATCCCGTTCTTTTTCTTTTTTACCTTACAATTTGTCTTTTCGGCGACTAGATGTTCGGCATTGGAATACAGTGGATGTATTTGGTGCCGATTTTCGATGGTCGAAAAGGAAGGACGTTAAAGAACCCCACACTTGATTCATATTTTAATTTATTATTATTACCACCTTTTTAATCAATCGACTTAAGAAATTGTAAACCACATCCTACATAATGGCAACTTAGCACACATGCCTTCCCTACAAGTCCCTGAACTATATTTCATAACTGTATTATGCTGGCTCCCTTTTGCTTTACCAGATATGAAAATTATGCTTGCAAAAAATAATACCCATCGTTTAAAAAATATACGCACACTGCATTATTTTCCAACCTTCAATTTTATTTGCAATTGTTAACATCATATTGATCGAAAACTACTTCACTCAAATTTTTACCCATTATGCACTAACTAGTGTGTAATCCGTGCGTTGCACACGGTAATATTGTTAAAAAATATTATATATATTTTAATTATTGCTCAAATATATTTTTATTATGTAATATGTGATAATTTATTGTTATGTATTAATAATAAACTAAAATGACTTGCGACGCTCAGATATAAGGTTGATGTTCAATACTCGCTATCTATATATCTATGTAAAAATTAATGTCCTAACTCAAAAAAATTATAAATTAAAATTGCTAATATTGTATATTTAAATAATTTATGTTATGTAGTATATATATATTTTGAATGGAGTAATATATATATGAGTGAATACGTAATTTCACCAGTTTGTTAATATAATTGAATTTATTTGAATAATTTGAATTAATGATCGACACTAATTAAATATAAGTAGTTAATGGGGAAAAAGTTAAATTAAAAAGCGCATAGATCTTATAGTTAGCTTATCTACATGTGAACTTTTTTTCGAATCAGACATGAACTTTTATTCATTTTAAGTTTTCATTTTTAAACAATTTTATCCTTGTAGTTAACCATATATTTCATGTTCTTGTAAAGGGTCATGCTTACAACTTTGATAGTTGCAAAAAAAATGTTATATAGTATTTAGTTGAGTCATGAGTTAAGTATGGTTTGGTAACATGTTGAAAGTGAGAATGTTTGTATAATCTAATTTCTATCGATTTAATCTGTGCGTTCACATCGTGATGTTGTAAAATATAAAATTATCTTTTAAAGCTTGTTAAAAACGAAATTATGTTATAATGTATGATATTTTTCCGAGGTAAACGAATTAGAAATTACAAGAGATATTATTACTTATATATACATTTTATATTATTTGATTTAAATATCTTCATATATCATAATAAAGAAGAAATAATTTTATTATTTTTCTCATATACATGAATATTATTTATATTGAAATCCTCTTATTTTTAGGATTTATCAGATGGATTAACAAATATTAGTCAATCATGGTTATTTCAATAGTTTAAATTTAGATTACATAATTAGTTAAATATATAGATTTGAATGTAAAATGTTAAAAGAAAATTAAGAAGGGTTTCTAAATAATAGTAAAAAAATTAATTTTTTAGGTATTTGAAGTTAATAGAGTTTTATAGTGCAATGTATGATAGATTCATTCGGTAAATAAATCATAAATAAATTTGTTATTGTCATTAATGTACATAATTTATGTTATGTGATTTACATATATTTGCATCTAAATGAATTTTTTTACCAATTTATTGATGCACTTATAACATTCATATTGAAAATTTCATCTTTTAGGATTTATTAATAAATATTAGTTGATTAAGTTTATCAATTAATTTAAATTTTGGACTACGTAATTAATTCAAATATATAGACTATAATGTGTAATTTTGGAAGAGAACGGTTAAATATTTAAAAATAATTATAGATTATTTCAAGTAGGTTTTCAAATGTAAAATAATGTGAAAATTTTAATAGAATAATTAAAAAGGGATAAATGATAGAATTTTGAAAATAAAATATCCAGTTTGAGAGAATTAAGGAGAATGAAGATAACTCCTAGAATCAATGAGAAAACTTTAAATTCTTCTGCTTTACTATTATTTAATAGATGTACCGTGAGTCGCTTACGTGTTTACTTCAATACACAACAACAACCTTTGCAATCGCCCAGTAAAAACCTTTGCATTACAAGAAAAAATCACTGCCGTCAGTCTGGACCTGTGCAGTTAATGCCCCGCTATTACCCCACTATAACCCTGCTATATCTCATAGCGGATTTCTACCACTACGATTTTTTCATGTAACCTTAAATATAGCCTTTCCGCCCCCGCTATTTCCGCTATATCTCATTATTCCCGCTATATCTCATTATTCCCGCTATATTTTGCTATTTCCGTTATATCTTTTTTAAAAGAAATGAATTGAAAAATGACATTTATACATTATAAAATTATAAAATAAATTTATTTAATTTAATTTTTAATATATTATCAGAAATGAAAATACTTTAAT
This sequence comes from Allium fistulosum, assembly GCA_030737815.1. Lineage (NCBI taxonomy): Eukaryota > Viridiplantae > Streptophyta > Magnoliopsida > Asparagales > Amaryllidaceae > Allium > Allium fistulosum. The sequence continues at coordinate 819,705,756 of CM060908.1, read as the reverse complement.
ATTCTACTAAATTCAATTATATTATATAACAGTTTTACGTTTATTTACAGTATATTTGCATATGTTTTTATTAAAATTATTTATGTATTAATTATAATTTAATTGAATGTTAATTTTTCATTTAATTACCATTTATATATTTGTAAAAACATTAAGTACGAGTTTATATATGCTATTTTAGAGTCATCCACTATATCCCACTATATCTTCGCTGTATCTCCGCTATGACTTTTTGCACCTCCGTCGCATTGAATTTACCGAGCGCTTTAACTGCACAGGTCTGGACAATGGCTGGGATTGCTTATCCTTTAACATTTGCAAGTCGCATTTTAAAATTTCTCAGTCTAACCATTTGTGCAAAAAATGCAACAAGGACACCGAGTTCCTGCTGCACAGATAATTACATGCTTAAATACCGAAACCTTAGATATTGCAGGGCAACTCTCAGAAACATCGCTACATATATAACTACTAGGTTCTGTTTGGAATTAATGGTTGACGACGATACTGCTTCTGTGGCAATCATTCTCTTTGATAAGGTGGCCGAGTTTAAACAGAAGGCAGAGTCTTTGTTCCATATACAAACGTCTAAGGTACGTGTCATAATTCCTACCATGATTACTAACTATTAATTAATACTAGTGTGTAACTCGTGCGTTGCACACGATAATATTGAAAAATATAATATTATATCTTTAATGTTAAAATGAGAACTTTGTTACATAATGTATGATAAATTTAGTGAAATAAATGAACTATAAATTAAAACTGGTATTATGTTTGTGTATAATTTATGTTGTATAGCGCGCGCGTGCACACACACACATATATATAATAAAGTAATTTATTCAGTTTTGTTAATATGGATATAACACACATGTTGAAACTAACGTATGTTAGTAATTTATTAGATGAACTGAAAAATATTATTTAACGAAATTTGTTTAAATAAGTCAAATATAAAATTATGTAATTAGTTTACATACATGGACTTGAAAATAAACGATAGGAAGAATCGAGAGGAATTTTGAAAAAAATTGTATAATTTTGATGTGGATATATTGAAGCTAAAACATAATTTTGTAATATAATGTATGATAAATTCTTAATATAAAAGAATTATAACTTATTTACATATTAATTTGTTATGATGTTTATGTACATAATTTATGTTATGTGATTATATATCTTTATAGTTGAATAAAAAAAATAGTCTTACAATTTTCCATAATGTGAATGTGTGTGTGTTAAAATTGACATATATATTTATGATTTATTAGAAGAATAGACTAAATATTCGTTGAAATTATTTAAATTATTTAAATTTGAGATTTCGTAAGTAGTTTAAATACATGGATTTAAATATAAAATAATTGAGGGCGGTTTAGGAAATAATTGTAAAAATGTTAAAATGTACGTATTTGAAGCTAGCTAAAAACAGAATTTTTCAATGTAATACAATATAAATAAATTTAGGTATATGAATAATATATTAAATTTGGAAATATTGCTTATGCATATTATTTATGTTAGGTGACTTATATATTTTTGTATTTAAATGAAAAACTAATTTTATCACCTTTGCGGCTGATATGAATATGGTATACATATTGAAACCGTTATATCTTAGCATTTATTAGATGAATTAACAAAAAATTATTAATTGAATTTATTTAAATAATTTAAATTCAAGGTCACATAATTAATTTGAAAATATCGACTTTAATATACAATGGTAGGTGATACTGTGAAGTGTTTTGTAACTAACTGGATAAATTCAAAACGTAGGTTTTTGACGTTAAAAAAGGGTTTTATAATGTAATGCATGATACACATATAGATATAAATAAATAAAATTTTAAACTTGTAATTATTATTTATGAATATAATTTATGTTATGTGATTAATGTATTTATATATTTGAATGAATTTTTTTATCATTTTTGTTAATATGAATATGGTTCATATTGATCATACTTATTTGATAAATCGGTGAAAAATTGTATAGTGAAATTATTTAAATAGTTTTAAAGTTATGTAATTGATTACAATATATGACCTTAAATGTAAAATATTGTAAAGGAATTGAGAGGAGGCTGTTAATGATTATAGAAAATTTATAATGCAGGTATTTGGAGTACAAAAAATATAATTTTGTAATGCATTTCATGATAACTTTACTGAGAGAAATGCGAAAAAAGGATTTTTTTTATTATTTATGTATTCACTTTAAGTTATGTAACTTAGGTATCTGTACATTAATCATTCTTTTTAAATTTTGTTAATATGAATATGGTGTACATATTGATATTTTCATAAATTAGTAAACGAATTAACAAATATTAGTTAGTTGGATTTATCTAATTAGTTTAAATTTAGATCGCATAATTAATTGATACATATAGGTTGAAAAGTAAAATATTAGAAGAAAAGTGAGGTAAATTTTGTGAATAATTATGGTAATTTTGAATGTAGGTATTTGAAGTTAAAGTAGAATTTACAGTGAAATGTATGATAAATTTATTAAAATAAATTAACTACAATTTTTTATTATTGGTTTATATGATTTATATATTTTTATAGTTGAGAAAAATTAATATTATGGTTTAGTTGTTTAAGTGTTATACATGTTTAAATTGTCGTTCTTTAGTGTTTATAAGAAATATTAAATGAATTTATTTAAATAGCTTAAATTTTAGATTATTTAATTAACCTAAATGTACGGACTTAAATATAAAATATTAGAAGGTAGGTGATAAATTATATGTAAATAATTATATAAACTTTAGAATATATGTACCAAAATGTAAAATAATAGAAGAGAATTAGTAAAATAAGTGTAAAGTATTAAATTAAAGAATTTAAAAATAAAATATCTAAAAAGAGAATTAAGGAGAAGAGAGAAAATTTCTAGAATGGATGAGAGAGCCAGAAAATCTTCTGCTTTACTATTATTTAATAGATAATAATTACTACATTCTCTATCTTATTGGCACACTGTGTTCAACCAAATGTAACCAAATCAAGATATTGTAATACTTGAAGGTTGGACGTGCGAAGAAGGTTGTGAGCATTTTCAAGCAAGTAATTGGTAATACTGAAAATTGTCACGCCAAGCATGACAAGTTTGTCCATAACGATGGACAGAAAAAGCTCAATAAGGGTTGCTCTACATGCTAATGACAGCAACCCAGCAACAACTGACTGACCCAAGCATTGCGAAGGTACATGTGGAGTTAACATCATACCAATGAACACAAAACTACAGCCTTTTACCTAAGTACGCATTAATCTTCTCCCCAGTTGTTAAAGAAATCCATTCCTACACCACCTTTAAATGGACTAACATTGATAGCATTAAACTGCAGGTTCATAGCAGTGCTGAAAGCAAGGGTTTGCAAAAGGGATCCACAAGAAAGAAAAATCGTATGACCACCGCCTAAGAACTTTTCTTTGTCTTTGATCTATCTAGACATATGTCATCTTTTGTAATGCATGTACCGTATGTATTTTCTATTGTGTGTCTAATAAAGCATTACAATGTAGTTCGTACTGCATGTCTCTCTATGTGTTTTGTTTAAATGAAAATTTCCACCTATCTCACATAAATATCACGTCACTGCATATACTACGTTTTTATAACCGCTGCAAATGGCTAGGTCATAATTTCGCGCCCCTCGTATACATTTTGTGAGCGCACATGATTCTCAGCTAATTTATTGATTACCAATGCTACGTTATTCCTTAGCGATTGGCAGCTACCTCCGGCCCGTACTTTGTACCCCATGCCCAAAAAAAACTGCTCCCCCAACCACTGCTCCTTCACGTCGACTTGGTACAACTTTCCTGCATCGGCTTGCTCCTATTTACAGCTGACTTCTTAAAAAAATATACATTTTCTAATAGCAATTACCAGATAAATTGTAGTCTGCTTTGTATTTTAACCCAACCACTAATATCACTTTCTATAGTCCTTAATATTAAACCAGGCCTCACTTACACCATACTTACACATGGTTGGGGCCACGAAATCATTGTTACTAGGAAGCTGCTATGACATATAGCTTGAAACCAGCAGCTCATAGAAAGCAGTGCACACTTCGCACAACAGACTAAGGTACACTTCACATAGCTACACATATACAAAAATACCTATATGTGTGTCTACTTACGAATTCAAACATATACATATACCTACGCATGCATATTTCTGCGACATGTCTGTATCTCTCTAAACATTTTTCTCCTTCATGCCCCCTACACTTTTCACACCATAACATATCAGGTTGACATCCATGGACAGGTAGCGGTTTGCTCTAGCTTTGTATTTGTATTTTGTAGTTACTCCCACCGTTATTCTCTTCCATTAAACATGACCACAACAAATTTACTCTCTCATTCATATGCAGGTCAATGAGAAAATGACACTACTGTGCTCCACTTAGGAGTTACAAGGGATCCAAGTGCATGTTGTTGGGAAATATGTGAGTTAAGGAAACTTAGAAACTCAGTTTAAGAACCCCATACAAAGTGGAGGAATGACTTGATATTATTCAAAAACAACTAGGCTACTATATAGCCTTTACAATGCATGAAACAAGGAAATGAACAACAATCCACATAAGACGTGGTAAACAACAAGACTGAATCAAATAAGCACGCATCCCTATTAAGTAGGGAAGTTATTAACAATAGAAAAGTAAAGCATGACCAAGTCCTATCAATCCCTCCCGTAAACTAAACAAGGTTTAGTTTATTTCTGAAACTTCACGCGTAGACCCCAGGCTACCCTCCGCACCATTCGCACACGCTCTATAGCGGCGTCCGAGCAGATCGATCGATCTACTCGTTACTCGCTTTACCTCGTCTGAGCCTCCCTGCTTGGAGTCTTGCTCTCGTTTTTAATGGCGAACTTGCTTTTCTGGAATGTCCGTGGAATTGGCAATGATGCGTCGTTGGCCAGGCTGAAACGCATTGTCAAGAAACACTCTGTTGGATTGGTCGCTCTTCTGGAACCTTTTCTGGATCCAAAAGGCATTTCCAGCATCATTTTATCCTTAGGTTTTGGCGGTGGCTCTGCCAACATCTCGGGGAAGATTTGGATTCTCTGGTCTAAATCCATATCGGTCAGAGCTGTCTTTGATTCCTGTCAGCTCTATTCGTTGACCTGTTCGTCTCCCTTTTTTAGCTCTCCCTTTCTCTTTTCGGCCGTCTATGCCAAATGTGACCGTTCGGAGAGATTAACTCTCTGGTCTGACATTTTAGGGCTCGATTCGTTGGGATTCCCTTCATCTGTAATAGGCGGCGATTTTAACATCGTCGCCTGCCAAGCGGAAAAACGGGGTGGAGCCACCATCAACCGTGTTGCGATGACGGATTTCAATTCGTGCATTGTCAGCTCTGGTCTGTCGGAGCTTCCCTTTGTTGGCTCTGCTTTTACCTGGTCTAACAATCAAGAGGGACCGAATCGTATCCTTTCCAGACTCGACCGTGTTTTTGGCTCGGAGGAGTGGTTTCGTCTTCCTTTTTCCTTCTCGATCGCGCATCTCCATCGGTCTTTTTCTGACCATGCCCCCATGGTGGTTCACTGTTCTCCCCTAGCTTTATCGGGGCCTTCATCCTTTCGCTTCCAGAGTATGTGGACTTCTCATCATTCTTTTCTTCAAGTTGTTGCTAACTCTTGGGGCGTCCCTATTGCTGCCTCTCCCTGTGAGATGTTCAGTCGTAAGCTTAAACGTCTTAAAGCTTGCCTTAAGACTTGGAACGTCCAAGTCTTTAAAAACATTTTCGACCGCGTTCGTTTGGCTGAAGAGTCTCTTATTGCAGCTGAATCCTTGCTAGACGAGGATCCTTCCGAGGCTAACAAGGAGGCTTGGGCTCTTGCTCAAACTATTTTCTCCTCGGAACTTCGTATCGAGCATGATTTCCTTCGTCAAAAGGCTAGGATCAAGTGGGTTGTGGTCGGAGATACTAACTCTAAGTTCTTCCATTCCTCTATTCGGAAAAAGAATAACCAACTCACGATCCGTGAGATTTTGCGACAGGATCTATCTACGGCCTCTTCGCCTGAAGATGTCAAAGAGACCATTCTGTCCCACTTTCAATCTTTTTTGGGTTCTCCTTCGGTCTCGGTTTCTGACCCGGCTCTTCTGGCCTTCATTCCTCGTGTTGTTCTATCTCCGGAAAGAGACATCATCGTGGATCTCCCTTCCTCAGAGGAAATTCGTGCTTCTGTCTTCGCTTTGAGCAAGGACAGTGCCAGTGGTCCGGATGGTTTCAACGGTGGTTTTTTCCGTCGTGCTTGGTCTATTATTCAGGCGGATTTTTGCCTTGCTGTTCAATCCTTTTTCTCTGGGGGATCCCTTCCTTCTGGTTGGACATCCACCAATCTTGTTCTTATTCCAAAATGCGACAACCCAAGGTCGTGTGTGGATTTTCGCCCTATCAGTCTTTGCAACTTCTCGAATAAAGTTATTTCTAAAATCCTATCCACCCGATTGGCTCCCTTCCTCGAGCGCATTATTTCTACATCCCAAGCGGGGTTTGTAAAGGGCCGTTTGATTACTGATAACGTCCTGCTCGCTCAGGAACTTATTTCCCAGATCGACCGAAAGATCAGGGCTCTAATGTTGTCTTCAAACTGGATATGGCTAAGGCCTACGACCGTATGTCTTGGTTTTTTATCATCAAGGTATTAAAGGCTTTCGGTTTCCCGGAACCCCTCATAGACTTGGTATGGAGACTCATTTCCAACTGTTGGTTCTCTGTGCTCATTAACGGCTCGGCTAATGGTTATTTCAAGGCAGGTAGGGTTCTTCGTCAGGGAGACCCACTATCGCCATCTCTCTTTGTTATCGCGGCGGAGGCTTTTGTTCGCGGTCTTCAATCCTTAACTATCTTTGGCCAGATTCAGCGATTCGGGATTCCTAGGGGTTGCCCCCTAATCTCATCTTTGTCCTTCGCCGATAACGTTGTCATTTTCTCTAATGGCAGCGTCCCCTCTGTTAATCGGCTATTCAGATTTATTCGTCAATATGAGCAATCATCGGGTCAACTAGTTAACCCTGCCAAAAGCTGTTTCGTCCACGCAAAAGATTTGTCCCCCTCTCGTGCTACATGGATCGAGACTGCCTCAGGTTTCAAGGAAGCTGATCTTCCTTACCTGGGGGTTGTCCTGTACCGCGGTAGGAAACTCAATGCTCTTTTCGATCCCTTGACTGATAAAGTAAGGGGCAAGATCTTACGCTGGAATGCCTCTCTTATTTCCCAGGCTGGTAGACTTGTTCTTATCAAATCCGTTCTAGACTCGATAGGAACTCATGTTTTCGCGGCTATGACCCCAACTTCTTCTTTTTTTCGGTCGTATCGGTCTTTGGTCTCCTCTTTCTTCTGGGGTAACAAGGAGAATGCCCGGCGGCACCATTGGGTGTCGTGGGACGTGGTGTGCCGTCCAAAAAATGAAGGCGGTCTGGGTCTGCGTAACCCAAAAGACCTTTGTGCTGCTTTTGCCTGTAAGTTATGGCATAGGTTTGCCGCTAACAACTCCTTATGGGCTTCTTTCCTCCATGCGAAGTATCGCAGGCTTGCGGGCTCAAACTTCTCAAGGTCTCCATCTTATGCTAGTGAGACCTGGAAGCACATGCAGTCGGTGAAACTATTTTCCGACACACATGGTGGTTCCTCAGGATGGAATGGCGCCCCCTTTTCCATTCTGAATGCCTGGTCTTCTATTAGAATCCGGGATCCCGTTCGTCCTGTTTTTTCTTTCATTTGGGACTCTCGCATTCCCCCTAAAGTCTCTATTTTGATGTGGAGGATTCTTCATGATGGTTTGCCACTGGACGAGAATCTCCAAAAAATCGGCGTCCCTTTCGTCTCCCGTTGTAGTTGCTGCGACAACGGGGATTCAGAATCCTTGAATCACTTGTTCTTCGGTGGGTTCTCGACCAGATCTTGCTGGAATTACTTCGGAAACCTTCTTGGTGTTCCGTCAGGTGGCCCGCTCGCCATCTGATCTCCGTAGGTCCTGGTGGTCTGGGAATACTAGTAAATCTCTTCGTTCTATCGTTTTTCGTTTGATTCCCTGTCTCATCTGCTGGCACCTCTGGTGCGCGTGGAACAAGGCAATCTTCGATAGCTTTCGTATGGACCCTCCATCTATTATTAGGAGTGTGAGGAAAGACGTCTTCCTTGCTTTCCGTGGTAGACCATTCAAGGGTCGTTTGAGCTCCCGATCGGAGCATTTGGTTGGTCTCCTCTCTATTTCGTGTGATTTGTCTCACGCTAGACTGGGAGTAGGTTGATCTTTGCAAGGGAGCGCGGGCATTCACCCTACGCTCACTTCCCCTCCCCCTATTTTCTGTTGGTGTTTAATGTTGTTGTTTAGTTTTCCAGTTTCAGACTCCGTTGGCTTCGTCATTGGCCCTGTTTGAGCTTTGGTTGACCGGTTTCGGGGCATAGCTTTCCTTTTTTCTTCGCTAGTACACTGGTGGATCAGTGTGGTTGTATGGCTGCTTTGTGAGTTCTTTCTGGATGCCTCTTCTCCGTCGCCAAGTGCACTATTTTTAAGAGTATGTTTTCCCTAGATTGGCTGGCGCTTTGGTTTCTAGATTGCTGTATTTGTGGTTTGGCTTGGTGGTCTGGCCTTTTCCTTTGGATCAAGGCGGGTTAGTGATTGGTGGTGGATCTGTTATCTTTTTCCTTTTCTGTCATAGGCTGGTTTTGCTTCTGGTAGCTGTGTTTCTACGCTACTGTTTTTGGGTTTCTTAGTTTCAACTGCTGTTCAGCGATTTTGGTTTTGGGAGGCTTTCGTCCTTCTTTTGTTTTTGTTTTTTCTTTGTGAGCCATCGGAGAAAGGCACTTTTTCTCCCTTTGTTATATGATATTATCTTTGTTGTTAAAAAAAAAACAAACTCCTAGCATCAAACGTTGCTTCTCAAACATTTCCAGCTTAAGAGGCTTAGTTAGAATATCAGCAATTTGCTCCTGGGTGCCACAGTGAATCAATTCTATGACCCCATCGCTCACCAAATCATGAAGAAAGTGAAACCGGACGTCTATATATTTGCTCCTAGCATGCAACACTGGATTCTTCGACAACTTAATTGTCGAACTGTTGTCATAGTAAATTGTGGTGCATTCACCTTCATCATGACCAAGGTTCTTTAAAACTCTCTTCATCCATACGGCTTGACATGCACATGCTGCAGCTGCGACAAATTCAGCTTCTGTAGTGGATAAGGTGACGATTGGTTGCTTCCTTGAACTCCATGCTACAGCTCCTGAACTCAAGATGAAAGTATAACCAGACGTGCTCTTCCGATCTACTAGACAGTCTGCATAATCGCTATCTGTAAAGCCAACCAACTCCTTGTTGCCTTCATTTTTGTACATTATGTCGAAGTTCACAGTTCCCTTAACATACCTTAAAAATCCTCTTAGCAGCCATTAGACGCATTTCAGTTGGTTGTGCCATGTATCTACTCACCAAACTCACTGCATACATCAAATCTGGTCTTGTGTTTGTTAAGAACATCAAACTCCCCACAACTTGTTTGTAAAATGTCGCATCAACTTAAACACCAGATTCATCTTTTGTAATTTTGAAACCTGGAATAATGGGATTCAACACCGCGTTGCTTTCCTCCATCCTGAATCTTCTCAAAATATCCAAAGCATACTTCTTCTGTCCGATAAAGATGCCATCACTAGACTGTAGTAATTCTATACCTAAAATGAATTTCATTCTCCCTAAATCCGACATCTCAAACTCCTTCATCATGGATCTTTTAAACTCCTCAATTATCATTGCATCATTACTTGTATAGATCAAATCATCAACATAGAGACTGACAATTAAAAACTTGCCTTCAGCATTCTTAGTGAAGAGTGTATACTCATTATAACATCTCTCGAACCCCTCCTTCAAGAAGTAGGCTTCAATACGGCTGAACCAAGCTCTAGGTGCTTGTTTTAGACCGTATAAAGATTTATTTAGTTTATACACCTTGTGAGCCTCTCCTTCCTTCACATATCCCTTCGGTTTTTCTACAAACACATCCTCCGTTAGTTCTCCTTGTAAGAAGGCCGATTTTACATCAAGTTGGTACACAATCCAGCTCCTTTGTGCTGCGAGTGTCCAAATCATTCGTACTGTATCCATTCTTGCTACTGGGGCAAAAACTTCAGAATAATCAACTCCATGCTATTGAGCGTACCCTTTTGCAACCAGTCTGGCTTTCCGTTTCTCAACCTCTCCATGCTCGTTCAATTTTGTTTTATAAACCCACTTGACATCTATCTTCTTGGCTCCGATAGGTAGGTTTGTGAGTTTCCTTGTCCCATTCTTTTCAATTGATCTGATTTCAGAATCCATTGCTTCCTTCCATTCATTGTTGCATACAGCTTCCTCAAAGTTAGCAGGATCAGCACTTGCAAATAGGGCTAAATTTGCATCAACTTCCTTATCAGATATTCCTTCTCCACTCATGTAATCATACATCCAAATTGGAGTCCTTCTAGGTCTTCTTAGATTTTGAAATTGACTTCCTTGGAGACTTCTCAGATGCTTCATTTTCATGCACTGACCTCTCAGATGCTTCATTTTCATGCACTGCTTCATTCTCATCAAATTCACCATCTTCTAACTTCTCTGATTCATCTTCCCGATCATCACCTTCCCATGCCAATTCAACCCACACTTGTTCACCAAATGAGCTATCCCAATCCCATTGCCTGTCTTCATAAAAAAACATCTTTACTCACTACGATCTTCTTGGCATTTGGATCATATAGCCTGTATCCTTTTGATTCCTCGCTCATCCCTAAGAAAACACAATTGAAACTCTTGTTTTCAAGCTTGGTTCTTCTAGATTCAAGTACATGAACATGGCAGACACAACCAAAGACCTTAAAATTCTCCACTGAGGGCTTAACATCGCTCCATGCTTCTTGTGGTGTCACTCCTTTTACAGCCACTGTAGGACATTCATTTAACACATAAGTTGTCCACCTTGTAGCTTCAGGCCAAAACGTTTTGGGAAGTTGCTTATCAGATAACATCGATCTCACCATGTTCAACATAGTTCGATTTCTTCTCTTTGCAACTCCGTTTTGATGTGGAGTGTAAGGAGTAGTGAGTTGACGCCTTATTCCATTCTTCTTGCAAAAGTCATTAAACTCCCTTGATATGAACTCTCCTCCACGGTCAGTTCATAGACTTTTAATGGACATATCTTCTTCCTTTTCAACGTAGCTTTTAAAGTGTTTGAGAGACATAAAAGCTTTTGCCTTTTCTTTCAAGAAATAACACCAACTTTTTCTACTAAAATCATCTATAAAACATAACAAGTACCTGCAGCCATTATTGGAGGTTGGGGTGATTGGGCCGCACACATCAGTGTGAATGAGTTCAAGTTTCTTTGTGGCCCTCCAAGTGCTTCTTTTTGGAGCTGCTTCTCTATGTTGCTTGCCTCTTAAGCAATCGGTGCACACCACATCAGAAGTAGGCAAATCAGGTAAACCAAGAACCATATTTTTGTTCTTCATTAAGTGCATAGCTTTGTGAGTAATGTGGCCAAGTCTTCTATGCCAGAGATGTGTCACATCTTGTGAAGCTGTATGGAAGCAGGTTTCTTGTTTAGGTACGGAGTTGTTTGGTGAAGATTGACTTATTAATACAAACATTCGATTGACCGTCATGTTTGTTTGAAGAACCAAATCCTTTTGTGGATGATAAATTCTGCATTGATCCGACTGAATAAGAATGGCGAGACTACGCTCCTGCAGCTGTCCAATGCTTAATAAGTTATTTCTCAATTCAGGAATAAAATACACATTTGTGATAACTAATGCAAGTTCAATTATTTGCAGCTTTATACTTCCTTTACCCTCCACCTTCAGTCTTGTGTCATTACCCAACTTTACTCTTTGTTTAAAGATCACATCCAGCTTAGAAAACTTTGACTTGTCCCCGCACATGTGATTACTGCATCCAGAATCTAAGAACCAGGTATCTCCTTGCTTTGTTTTATGATTCTACGCAAACGCCATCAGTAACATCTCTTCAGGCTCTTCTCCCTCTGTGTAATTAACCTCTTTTCCCCATGTTGGACATTCATATTGCTAATGTCCAAGCTGGTGGCATCGATAGCACTCAATGATGGATTTGTTAAACGATTGACGTCCTTTGCCTCTACATCTGCCTCTTAATGGTGCTCTTCCATGTCCTCTTCCACCTTCAAATGATACTTTGAGGACTTGTTCTTCTCCGCCTTGCTTCTGAAATTTTTGTTCATGAACTATGAGTGAGCTTTGTAGCTCATCAATTGATAACTCTTCAACATTTTTAGACTCTTCAATTGCACATACTATATAATTGAATCTGTCAGTTAAAGATCTAAGAATTTTCTCAACGATGGTAACATCTTTCATAGCTTCACCATATATTCGCATTTTGTTTTCCACCGCCATAACTCTAGTAAAGTATGCTGTTATGCTTTCATTGACCTCATCTCAAGAGTTTCAAAATCTTTGCATGATGCTTGAAGGACTGACCTCTTCAATCTGTCATTTCCAGCATACTTCCTTCTCATGGAATCCAAAATGTCCTTTGACGTGTTCTTCTTTAAAATTGTCTCCACGATAGTCCGGTCGATAGCCTGAAACAAGTAATTCTTCACTTTGAGATCCTTGAGCTTCATCTCGTCAAGTCTCTTCTATTGCGCATCATTCAACACCGCTCTATCTTCTGATTCTGTAATTCCAGTCTCCACAAGACCCCAGTACTCCTTAGATCGGAGGAAATTCTCCATCAGCATACTACAATGATCATAGTGACCATCGAAGCGTGAGATCGCTAGTTGAACAAAGTTTCCTTTCTCTTCGCTCATCTTCCTTCTCACAAGTCACTCAAAACTGCACACCTCTCTCTTTTATCTCAGATATGGTGGCTCTGATACCAGTTTATTGGTAAACCTGTGAGTTAAGGAAACTTAGAAACTCAGTTTAAGAACCCTATACAAAGTGGAGGAGTGACTTGATATTATTCAGAAACAACTAGGCTACTATATAGCCTTTACAATGCATGAAACAAGGAAATGAACAACAATCCACATAAGACGTGGTAAACAACAAGACTGAATCAAATAAGCACGCTTCCCTATTAAGTAGGGAAGTTATTAACAACAGAAAAGTAAAGCATGACCAAGTCCTATCACATGTCACCCCACTTTCAGTTTGTTGTTTCCTCATTCATAATACACAACACATGAACAAGTGATGTGTCATGTCCTTCGTTGCAATTTTATAACACCAATTTTATTGCATGCACCTCAGGAACTAGCTGCTGCTCCGACGATCTCGAAGTGAAAAAAACAATCAACGACCACTGGATAGAATAAGCTCTTAAAAGGTATGCCACAGACATGCGAACGAGATTCATTGTAACCTGACCATTCATGGACTCACATTACAAATTAACTTATTGGTTATAACTACCATGTTTGGAAATACTCATGCACATAGAAAAATATAGAGAAGAAAATAAAATCTATGGAAAACAACATTCCTTAGCACAGCGAGCAACTGAGCAACTCTGTGAACAACGTAACCAACTTAAGCATGTACAATACAGCAGTTAAGTTACCCATACTAAAAACACATATCCTTCCATCTGAACAGGTAACCATCCACGTGAACGATTCCATCGGAGGTGTGTACATTATCAGTGAAGATTTACTGAATGTGCTGAGGTTATAGGTTGTTGGAAATTGTTTTTTGGAAAAGTAAGCGAATTCTTAAAAAATTGACTAAGTATGAGATGGCTCATATATGAGAATATGAATAGTCCCACATTGTGGGATTATATGAAAGAATCGAGTATTTATACTTGATTCTTATAAGCTAAGTTTGGCCCTTTGGACACTCAATGATGTTTTTTTATGAGGAGGGAGACCATGCTTGACCACCACGCGCGCGTGCGTCGACCGACTCGACCCGGGTCGGGTTCGGTCTTGTAGTGGTGTATCACTTATATTTTTGGTACAAAATTCTTTAGCTGTTTTTTGACCGGGCTGGAATGGTCAAATCAAACCAGATCCGTATTTGAGAACGTTCATTGTTTTTGACCCATTATTTTCTCAGATCCGTTTTTCGAGACCATGTTTCCCCACAACCACCAACGTTCTTTCGCTATTCCGTCTTTTTAACCGATAAGGAGACGAAACAGAAAGAACTACATCCCGTTGAAAATCCTTTTTAAATCCACAAATTCGAGCAACATTTTTTTAAGTGCAAACAGAATTATTTCATACGTGCAAACGAATCGATACCACAGAAATTATTGAGAGGCTGTTTTATCCTATAGGCGGTAGTGAATAGTAAGACCTACTTTGCACAACATAGTAGATCGCCGAAACGTCAAGAGAGTGACTTAGTCGACGACTCAGCCGAAACCATTGTTTTCCAACAATTTTGAAGACATTGCCAAAGACAATGACTTCTGATGCAGATTTAGATGTCGCTGCTCCCTCTTTGCTTTTCCAAGTTCCGATGGTCTCTGCTGCGCCTTTCAGATTCGAGGGACTCCACTTCAAGCGCTAGAAAAAAAAGATGGAATTCTTCCTGACCATGAGAAAGGTGGTGACTGTGCTGACAACCGACAAGCCGCAGCTACCGGATAAACCAAATGAAGCAGACGCTGACCTGATGCGAGTCTGGATAGAAAAATCCAAGGAGTTACAGAACTGGACAGAGCAGGATTACCTGTGCCGTAACTTCATACTCAACGGCCTCAGTGATGACCTCTACGACTACTACAATTCCGACAAGACAGCCAAAGAAATCTAGGAACCGCTGCAAAAGAAGTATGATACGGAAGAGGTTGGAGCGAAGAAATATGCAGTCAGCCGCTATCTAAAATACCAGATGACGGATGATAGTTCAGTAGGGATGCAGTCTCATGAGCTTCAGAAAATTGCTCATGAGATCATCTCCGAAGGTATGATTTTGGATGAACAATTTCAGATTGCTGTTATTATTGATAAATTGCCCCTAGGTTGGAAAGATTTTAAGAATGTGCTTAGGCACAAGACTAAGGAATTCTCCTTAGAGAGCTTGATCACTTGCCTTCGTATTGAGGAGGAGGCTCGTAAGCAGGACTAGAAAGAGGAAGTGCTTGTTGTCACCAACAAAAACACTAAAAAGTCCAAGCCCGTAGTTCTGAAACCGAATCCGAAAAACTTTAAGAATCAGGACCACAACCGCGGCAAACAGAATTGGAACCCGCAAGGGAACCAAAAGGGACAGTAGAAACCGATCCAAAATAATGACTCTGGACAGTTATTTATGTGTTACAACTGTGGAAAACCAGGTCATATGGTACGCAAGTGTAGGAACAGACCAGGCCCTGCACCGCAGGCTAACCTGGCCGAGGAGCCTCTTACGGCTATGATTTTTGAGATTCACCTTGTTGGTGGATCAGAGCGTTGATGGGTAGATACTGGTGCGTCCCGTCATCTCTGCTATGATCGTGCTATGTTTAGTACATACACGGCTGTTGATGATCAGAAAATGATGTTGGGAGATTCTCACACCACTACAGTTGCTGGCATTGGATATGTGGAAATCAAGTTTATCTCTGGAAAGACAATTCTTTTGAAAGATGTGATGCATACTCCAGAGATGAGAAAGAATCTGGTTTCTAGTTTTCTCCTTAATAAGGCTGGTTTTACTCAAGTTACAGGGGTTGATTTGTATACTTTGACTTATAAGGGCATGTTTGTGGGGAAGGGTTATGCTTGTGAGGGTATGTTTAGACTTAACGTTGAATCTAATAAAGTAACTAGTTCTGCTTATATGTTATGTGATTTTAATATTTGGCACTCTAGATTATGTCATGTAAATAAACGTAGTATTCATAACATGAGCACCTTAGATTTAATTCCTAAAATGTCACAAACTGATTTTGATAAATGTGAATTATGTAGTCAAGCAAAAATCACTAAGAAACCCCATAAATCAGTTGATAGAATTTCTAAATGCTTAGACTTAATTCATTCTGACATATGTGAGCTTGATGGCACTTTGACTAGACATGGACACCGTTACTTTATCACTTTCATTAATGATGGCTCTGATTTTACTTCTGTATATCTTATGAAAAATATGCATTTGAGATGTTTAAATTATTTAAAACTGAAATCGAGAATCAATCTAATAAGAAAATTAAGAGACTTCGTAGTGATAGAGGAACATAATATGAGTCTAGTCCATTTCTTGATTTCTATAAATTGCATGGTATAATTCATGAGAGAAATGCACCTTATTTACCTGAAATGAACGGTAAAGCTGAAAGAAAGAATATGACCTTTACCAAATTAGTTGTAGCTATTTTATTAAATTCGGGTGCATCAAAACATTGGTGGTGGGATATTTTATTGACTGTATGCTATGTATTGAATAGAATCCCTATATCAAAAAGTAAGATTTCACCTTTTGAAATTTTAAGAAATTATAAACCGAATGTATCTTACTTTAGAACTTGGGGATGTTTGGCAAATGTTTGTATACCTGACCCTAAGAGAATAAAATTAGCAAGTAGAGCATACGAATGTGTATTTATTGGCTATGCTATTAATAGCAAAGCATACAGATTTTATGACCTAAATACACATAATATAATAGAATCTAATGATGTTGATTTTTATGAAAGTAAATTTCCTTTTAAATTAAGGAATAGTGGGGGCACGTTAAATAACACCGTGCCTATTAGAACAGAACTTAATGAATCTTCTGAAATCGAACTTAGAAGAAGTAAAAGTGCAAGAGTTGATAAAGATTTTGGCTTGGATTTTTGCACTTTTACTATAGAGGAGGATTCCACAAACCTATAAGAAGCCTTATCTTCATTAGATGCTGATTTTTGGCAAGAGGCTATAAATGATGAGATGGATTCCTTGGAATCCAATAAGACTTGGCACTTAGTAGATTTACCACCTGGTTGTAAGTCTAGAGGTTGTAAATGGGTACTTAAAAAGAAATTAAAACCTAATGGCACAGTTGAAAAATATAAAGTCTGTTTGGTAGCTAAAGGTTTTAGGCAAAGAGAAAATGTAGACTTTTTGATACTTTTTCACCTGTAACTAGAATTACATCCATTCGAGTACTAATTTCACTAGTTTCTATTCATAATTTAATAATTCACCAAATGGAAGTTAAAACTGCTTTTTTAAATGGTGAATTAGAAGAGGAAATTCATATGGACCAACCCGAAAACTTTGTAATTCATGGTCAAGAACATAAAGTTTGCAAATTAGATAAATGATTATATGGTTTGAAACAAGCACCTAAACAATGCTATGAAAAATTTGATAACTTAATAATCTCAAATGGTTTCAAAGTTAATGAAAGTGACAAATGCATTTATTATAAATCTGAGAATGACATTTTCACTATAATATGTTTGTATGTCGATGATCTACTTATTTTTGAGTCAAACATTCATGCCATAAATACTATTAAATCTTTGTTAAGTGCCAATTTTGATATGAAAGATCTAGATGAAGCGAGTGTAATCATTGATATTAAGATTACTAGGTCCGAAAAGGGACTTTCTTTGGATCAATCTCATTATATTGAGAAGGTCTTAAAGAAATACAATTACTTTGACTGTAAACCTACATGTACACCATATGATCCTAGTGTAAAGGTATTCAAGAACACTAGTGAATGTGTAAGACAGTCCGATTATGCGAGCATCATTAGCAGCTTTCGGTATGCCACTGATTGTACTAGACCCGACATTGCCTATGTCGTGGAATTATTATGCAGGTTTACTAGTAGACCTAGTATAGAGCATTGACACACTATTTAGAGGGTCATGAGATACCTAAAACGAACCATGAACCTTGGGTTACATTATGAAAAGTTTCCAGCTGTTCTTGAAAGTTACACCGATGCAGACTGGAATACTTTATCTGATGATTCAAAAGCAACCAGTGGCTATATCTTTAGCATTGGTGGTGGAGCTGTTTCTTGAAAGTCCAAGAAACAGACTATTTTTGGCTCGGTCTACTATGGAGTCTGAGATGATAGCACTAGCCACAGCTAGTGAAGAAGTAGAGTATTTAAGAAATCTGCTAGTTGAGATTCCCTTATGAGAAAAACCGATACCAGCTGTGTTGATCCATTACGATAGTACCGCGGCTATTACAAAAGTACAGAACCGTTATTATAACGGTAAGAGATGGCAGATACGTCGTAAGCATAGCACTCACAACACCAGAAAGGCAATTTGCTCACGGTTATAAGCGTGACAAAACTAATTTGTCACGGTTATAACCGTGAAAATAAGTACCGTGGGCAAATTCAGTCACACTTTTGCTCACGGTTATAACCGTGACAAAAATAGTAATTTGTCACGCTTATAACCGTGACAGAATAGTATTTACTCACGGTTATAACCGTGACAAAATAGTAATTTCTCACACTTATAACCGTGACAGAATAGTATTTACTCATGGTTATAACCGTTATAAAATAGTAATTTCTCACACTTATAACCGTTACAGAACAATGGTTTCTAACATTTATAACCGTTACCAAAAAAGAAACTCTAACACTTATAACCGTGACAAATGCAAATTATATCACAGTTATAACCATTACGAAAGGTTATTTTCTAACACTTATAACCGTGATAACTAAAACAGTATCAAACAAACTATATAGCACCAATATTTTATTACAGCTACAAACAATCTATACAAAAAATATATAGTATTAAAATTAAGAAAACATACGATCAATAATTAGAACAACACCAAACATTTATGTTTCATTCAAACACCACAAAGGATACTTCATACCAACATCACAAATTATAGCATACAAGCATAGTATATATAACAAACTTTAAAACACAGTTTCAGAATATAACTACATAGTGTTCAGTAACTTACTAATACCACATCCCATTATTCCATTTAGTGGAGCACCTAAGCTACCTTCTTCTGCTCACCCTCAACCTCACTTCCCTGCACCACCTCTGTTTCTATACCACATCACCTACAACTTCCATTCTCCAAACCTTCAACTCCATACAAAACCACTTCTCCAACAGCAACTGTTTCTCCCACTGCCTCTCCACCTCCACAAACAACCGGATTGCAAAATAAACCATCCACCACTGCTCAACCAAACGAATTCAAAACTGCCACTGCATCACTTCATAACTCCTTTATAAACTGCACTATAACCATTGCTACAGTCGCATACTCCTACCACACCTCCACAAACAACCCACTGCCTTCAAAAACCATCGCCTACAATACCCACTGCAACCAATATCTTCCAACCTGCATCTTCTAAAACTCATCAATCCCCCCACTACTAACACCCTCTATTCATGAAGAACCTGGTATATTTCAAGCAAAGCAGCCTTAGGGAATTGAGAATACATGGGAAACTTAACTGATGAATGATCGTATGCATTGCTTGCTTGGTTTGATTCATTATAACCTAAACTTGGAAGCTGTTCTGAGTTAGTTATATCATGTTCAACTTCAAATATAAAATGTAAAAATTTGTGTTAATGCATGATCATAAGGCTAGTGTGAAACAAATGAGCATAAGAAGTCCAGTCAAATGTGCATTGTCATCATATTGACTATAATTAGCATAAGAAGCCCAATCAAATTTTCAAACAAATGTTTGAGTATAATGCAAAAAGGTTCAAATGATGTTTTACAAAATCGAACAAAATAACAAAAGATGAAACATTGGGTGACCTAAAGAACTAAAAGATGAACACATCTGTAGGCAGTCCAAAAAAAGTAGGGAATTAATAAAATAATAATACTATTTGTATCTCTAATTGTTATTTTTGAACTTCAAATACGTCTTCATATTCGAAAATATTCAGTAAGTTTTTGAAATAATGGTATCGATATACTTTTCTTTTAAGTTGTATCTTCTAATCTTTATGCACATCACCTATGTCTTGTATGGGAAGATCCTAACTTATCTTAAACAACATAAACATGAATGAATAAAAAGGTAAACGATGCTCACTTTACTGCATTTGTTATGACATCAAATGGGTTCGGTCCGGCAGCCACAAAAGCCAGATGTGTTCCTTCAAATTTGTCCACTGTAGGATCACCTGTAACAAATTAAATTAATGAACATTAATAGCTATTTTTAACAAAAGCCTTTGTTATGCTAGAACTTTTCAATCGAGAAAGTTCTATTCAAAAGAAATTAAGGAAGGCAAATACTAAAATAAAATAAGTGAAGAACTAGCAGAACAGCCAGCCAAATACTAATGTACCTTTAGCTTAGTAGAGAGCTAAATTTATACAGTAACAGCATCCCTTTTATACCTTTTATTTACAGTTGCTGTTGCAAACGAAAATAAATCGTGGTTCAGTTATAACAAGTAACAGGCAACAGCATTGTTTTTCCGCTAGTGAGCACTAAGTACAAAAATATGTCATTTAGACATTTGTTTTTGTCACAAAATATACATATTTTTTATGATCAATATCACAATTTTACTCACTTTGTTATCGATTTTGTCCATTAGTTAGAGTACCAAATTTTGAATAACCATGTATCCAAGAAGAACAATCAAAACACCGTTTACTTATATATTACAATGTGCTACAAACATTTCCCACGGAACGGTCAAACAGTTTGCACTCAATTTTGGTTTGCACTGGCTGCAAACTGCCCAGTGCAAACTTGTACAGTTTGCTCCGAATATACACTGAGTTTGCACTGAGTGCAAACACAATTTGCACTCTACGCAAACTGGCATGTCATTTTGCACTGAGTGCCAACTGTGTTGCACTAATGCAGATTGCAGACATAGTTTGTACTCGGTACAAACACAACGATTTGGATGTTATAAAATGTTTAATTTTTTATAAATCTCTTTTTGAATTAAAGATTTCTCAGCCATGATACACATTATCATAGAACTGTCTATGACTAAAGTATAAATCAGCATTCATGCATTATGTTATTATGGCA
This sequence comes from Allium fistulosum, assembly GCA_030737815.1. Classification (NCBI taxonomy): domain Eukaryota; kingdom Viridiplantae; phylum Streptophyta; class Magnoliopsida; order Asparagales; family Amaryllidaceae; genus Allium; species Allium fistulosum. Next base: position 819,684,723 of record CM060908.1, on the reverse strand, counting down.
ACATTTTGTCTAACGTGAATATAATATATTTTTAGTCCTCTTTTTTTACACACAATAGGTGGAAGCGAGGATAAGAACAATTCATCCAAATAGTAAACATTGCAATAAAAGAGCTGCAGCAGTTCATATCATAATGCTCATATTTGTACTCAGTTGCAAAACTGAGTAGTTTTGCAATTGATTTGCAGTTTGCAACTAAGTTTAAAACTGATCTACAAACAAACTGCAGGTAACATTGTAAACCAAAAACTAATACCCAACAAAAAACAAACTGCAGGTAACATTGTAAACAAAATATCTAACATACACTATGAAGTCATGTAAAGTGTGGGAGAAATATTACTTATTCTTTCCGAGTAAACCTACTTGTTTTTTAATATAGTAATTGTGAATCATGAAGAAATATAAATCTCTTGCTAATTAGTAAGATTGTGCTTTGAGATTACTACATAATCTCCATCTCATTTTAACAGATTGACCTCTGTTTCTTCAAGGTTTTAGGAAAATAAACTATAAAATGTTTTTATTTGGCTGCACTTATTTTATATTGCTATGGGTGCATGAATAATGTGGGCAAAACAGATACATGTTTCCTTTCTATTATTTGTGAGCACATTCCGAAATCAGCAAAACAAAACAGGTTTCAAAACCAGTGTACTTTGTATTAAGCATTGATGTTCCTGTACTCTTACTATCAAGTATAGCTAAAACAGATTTAACATAAGAACAGGTGGCCCAAAATTTATGTGGTAATTCTATATCAATTTCAAAAACTGATGTATTTTACCCTTGATGATCCTACTTACCAGTATACTTGATATGTGAAGAAAATGATACAAAGACACATACCCTATTAATTTACAAAGCCCTTCCTTCTTTAACTTGGTGTAGAGATGTTCAAATGTGATTTTGGATACATTACACTTCATCTTTTCATTTAGTGTTTCAACCTATTTTTATGCACAAATTCTTGCATACCTTGACAATCACATCAAAATAAGTTAATACATGTGCGGTAGAAAGGCTTGTGTCAATCAAATAAATCTAGATAAATTAAAACTAATTCTCTTCTATTTAATATCCTTTGCCTTTATTGAAGAGGCTTCATAAGTTCATTTTAGATTGTACTGTTCCGTAAACAGGAAAATATACTTTGTGTCAAAATAAAACATTAAAGCAAATCATTTTCTGATAAGAATATTTTGGTATATGCGATTTGTTTTCATAAAAGATAGGAGGGGAATAAGTAGGTGAGATAAGAGAGACATGAAATATTTTCAATTCAAGCTATGAAGAAATATATTTTACATCTGTAGCTACTAAACCAAGGAATATTGTACCAATGAAGAACATCAATTTACATCCTAGACTCCCTTCTAAAAATGATTATAGCAAGACAATATAATATGCACAAAAAGAAAATCCAGTACCACAAATCAAACTAAAAATTCAGTTAAAAGAAAAACTTTAGTTCAAATTTAGTACCACAATCAGACCCTCAATTTAGTACCACAAATCAGACCCTCAAACTTATACCCTATATCAAAGAGGCGCAACATAAACTTTTATGAAATGCATACAATCTACAAATCAAGAATCCATTTAATTTATGTAGATAGAGGTGAAACTGACCTGCTATTCCCTGACCAATAAAGTTAGAAGAACTCAAGCTATTTGTAGCATAGTATAGTTCCTTAACAGGGATTTTCTTGCAATCAGGTTCTTCAATTACAAAAGTTTTGGACTCTGCAGAGATACATTAAAACATTTGTGTTAAGCTATGAATCAAATATTATGTAATGTAACTACATAATTTACTTGCTATATTCAAAGAGGGACAGGAGCTAATTAACTTACCAACGCCCATATGCATGCCGTTTGGTATTGACATTCTTTTAAATAAATTCCATAATGTAGCATAGATCAAAACTAAAATTGCTCCTAAGCAACCAATCGGAAGTAACTTAACTGTTCCATTTAAAATATCACAAATAGTAGTTAGAATTTTTCTCATGAAAGATGGAACTAAAAGTGATAATAGTTGTTGGAAGTTTTTCATAAAATTATTTAAATCGATTGCCACTACGAAGGGGGGTCCAGGGCGGTGGCAACCCCTCTAGGTGGGGGTGCGGGGGCAACGCCCCCGTTGACGGGTATGACTGCATAATGCAAAGATACTGCACAATTAATTTTTTCATTCATAAAAAATAATATACAAGTAGAGAACTATAAATATAACTTATAAATGTTGTCGAGTATTAAAGGATTATAACATAAACAAAGAAAAAATATGATTCCTTTTGAAATCTAACTTTTCACCATTTTTATTCTTAACTTAATGCTTTGTAGTTAATGGTTATAAAATCCTAGGGAAGATTATGAAAAGGTTCAAGCATATATGCTGCATACAATAAAAAAATCAATGTATTTGTAATGGTTAATATAATATCAGATGAACAAAGATAGGATTAACCATAGTTATTTAAATAATGTCAACCATCATGCTAAGCATAAATGCATTTAAAGAAAATGCAGGTTTATGTTTATAAATAAGAAAGTTTAGGTTGTGCGTGAAATTGCACTGTTGAACTGTGTCTGCTCATTTATTATAAAAATAATAATGACAAAAATATCAAAATTCCAAGAGGAGAATATTTTTTGGCATGCGGAGATACGTATGTTGACATAGGGTTATTTCATCCAACTTAAATATATATAAAACTCTCACTGTCAATTTTCAATAGATTGTTTATACTTTGAAACCCATGGAAAAAATTGTGTAAGTTTAAATCAAAACTTCTGACTCGACTGCTTTTAAATAATACATGTAGTTTTTTTCATTTTCTCTTTTTTTAAATAAAAAACTAACTGCCACAGAATACATGCCAAATAGAGCTCATTACATGTTTCACATTGTCTTACGTTTATAGGTTTTGGATTGCATCAATACTTTAGTTTCTAAAAGAACATTAAATTAGATAGATGATGGATCACTATCAAAGTGATATTTCAATTTAAGCCCGTTTAGTTGAAAGTTGGAATCTCTTTCACCAATTCTTTTAGAATTTTAGTTCAACTATAGGAGGTCTCAGTTCCCATTAACTATGGAATCAGTTCAACTATAGAATAATTCTAAAACAGCTAGCAATATGGTAACAAAAAATAATATACAATCAACAAATTAATAGAGGTCTCGGTTCCCATTAACTATGGAAGCTAATATAAAATCTGACTAAAATTCGAAATAAAAAGAAATTACTTCAAATTGAAATCAGTTCAATACATAGATTCACATCAAAAGTAAATAGTAATATAATTTGAATATACCTAGATCTCGACGTGAATAGTGGATCCCGATTCGAACCCTAGATCTCGATGTGAACAGTGGATCTCGACTCGAACCCTAGATCTCATCGTGAACCCAGATCGCGAGAGCGAACTATGGAAGAAATTTAGACTATAAGAGGATTCGAACCCTAAATCGCGATATAGTGAAGTAGTTTGATAATAGAGGAATGCATAGCAAACAGAGAAAATGGGGAGTGAGTAAATGAAAATATAGTTAATTATGCAAAAATCCCTAGTAGTTCAAAGTATTTACAGAATAACCATAATTTCTAACGGTTTTAAACGTGGCTTTTGTTAACCACGGTTATTTTTGTTACGAATTTATCACGGTAATAACCGTGAGGAATTGCGCCAGAAAAAGCGTTATAAAATAGCTTGTTTGGTGTTGTGACTGTTAGAGAGCTACTCTCTTCAGGAGCTGTTAGAGTGGATCACATACGCGGTGATGAGAATTTGGCAGATCCTTTAACGAAAGGACTGGCCAGAGAGAAACTCCTTACAACTTCTAGAAAAATGGGACTATTGCCCTTGGATTGTTGAGTCACGCACAATGGTAACCCGACCTAATGACTAGAGATCCCAAGAACTAGGTTCAATGGGTAAGAACAAGTTGTGAAGTGATATGAGTTGAACATGCTATTTTCATATATATATATATATATAGAAGCATGTATTCCTGAAGTGATTAGAGGATGAGTTAATAGAAACTCTTAATGAGATCTATAATCTATTTGGAGTCGAGTACCCACCTTCAGGAGTACTCTTGATAGACTCACTAGTGTGAATATGGAAATTTGACCGTTTCCTATGAAGTTTTGGGAAAAACTCCTAGAGCATTCACTAAATTGGGTTAGACGTGCGTGACCATAAATGCACGGGCTTATTTGATTACACTCTAGAAAGATTGTGTGTGGTCTGATGTCAGGAATAGGGTTCAAGACTACGTGTCACTCTAGTAAAAACTGAATCTTATCCACTATGCAAAGGTTCAAGTAGAAAGACACCTTTGTTTATGCACAATCTTATGTTTTTTCAAGAAATTGCTCGAAAATATTTTTTAAAAATTCAAGTGGGGGATTGTTGAAAATTGTTTTTTGGAAAAATAAGTGAATTCTTAAAAAATTAACCAAGTATGAGATGGCTCCTATATGGGAATATGAATAGTCCCACATTATGCGATTATATGAAAGAATCAAGTATTTATACTTGATTCTTAGAAGATAAGTTGGGCCCTTTGAGCAACCAATGATGCTCTTTTGTAAGGAGGAAGACCATGCTTGACCACCACACGCGCGCGCGCCGACCGACTCGACCCGGGTCGGGTTCGGGCTTGTAGTGGTGTATCACTTATATTTTTGGTACAAAATTCTTTTGCCATTTTTTGACTGGGATGGAACGGCCAAATCAGACCAAACCCGTATAGGAGAACGTTCATTGTTTTTGACCCATTATTTTCTCAGATCCGTTTTTCGGGATCACGTTTCCCCACAACCAGCAACATTCTTTTGCTATTACATCTTCTTAACTGATAAGGAGACGAAACAGAAAGAACTACATCCCGTTGAAAATTCATTTTTAAATCCACAAATTCGAGCAACATTTTTTTAAGTGCAAACAAAATCGTTTCGTATGTTCAAACGAATCGATATCATAGAAATTATTAAGAGGCTGTTTTATCCTAGAGGTGGCGGTGGATAGTACGACCTGCTTTGCACAACATAGCAAATCGCCGAAACGTCTTCAAGAGAGTGACGTAGTCCACGAGTCAGCCGAAACCATTGTTTTCCAACACAGGTTATATTAGAAGAGTTTTAGAGGAGAAAAGAAGGTGAAGAAGAGTTTAGTGGAGAAGAAGAGGAGGGGGAAGAAGAAAAGAATGCATGGAAAAGTACATGGAGAAGAAATTCATTAACCAGCCTGCTATTCCTTTCTTTACTGTTGCCTAAACAGGCTCCAATACAAAGCTTCTAGATGCTAGCTGTCCCTATTCTATTGGCTGGTATTTGGTACTGCCATATATTTTGTAACAACTAATTAAACGAATACAAACAAGTAAATAAAAAAGAAATTGTTGTAACCAACTACTTTGTCTTTAGTGCTTGTGATTTACAGGAACAGGCTGCAGCATTGTTTCTTTGATAGTAAATCTCATACTGTAAATGGCATGACAATTTAGTTGTTCTTGTTGAAGCATATTATGCACTGGTTGCATTACTAAGATACTAGTGCGATATCATTACCGTATCATTACCATCCCTTCGAAATCGACCTTGTCCTCAAGGTCGTAAGTCGTAATACGAGCATCATCCCATCTTCTTTTTGAATCTTATCCATGTCAAATGCTCCACCAGGATCAAATATGACAATTTTACTTTCACATCTCGGCTTGTTCATTTCAATAAACATGTTGTGTGCATAATCCCATTCCTGCTCTTTAGGCAATTTGGAATTTAATGCTGGCCCCACACACAAAACCTTAAAAAGTATGACTTCAAAGGAGTACACGTTTGACTGGATCTTATCTGACATTGGGCTGCCTCTCTTGATTACCACTTTTATGGACTCACCATCTATATCTCCTTTTGAAACTTTTGTGAATCTACCTATGTGAAGAAGCAAAGCTTCATCGAACTGCTGTGTGGTTGATTCACTCTCAGAGCCAGCAGCGTAAAAGGGAGTCGGAGGAGTCAGAATCGAACTTAGGGTTGGTGGAGGTGAATTAGGCTTGATGCGATCTAAAGGGAAGGAAGGAGTTGTAGTGTGACGACTCGGAATTTTGGACACTTGAAATTGGAATATTTAATTAATTTTAAATATTTAAAAGTTAATTTTTAACTTGAATTTCAAATGTAACCAATTATTGGATTTAATAATTGGGAATTGGATATAATGCTGAATCTTGGGTTTCAAGTTTGTGAAAAATAATTTAAATGCTTGAAAAATTTATATTAATAATACTGAAAGTTCGATTGCTCGGCACTTATACAGTGAACGTATTAGTGTCGAATTTTCGGGGTTGAAAGTTTCGGGTCGTTACATTTGGTATCAGAGCAATTCAATCATATTCCAGAAAAGAACATTCATGCAAACATAATTCAACATTTCCATATAGATTTATCACATGCAATTGATTAAAATTGTTTTTAAAGGAAAGGTTAACTCACTTTTTGACTTTTAGAACAGAGAACAGTATTCTGCTTTGAAAAACTGCTGGTTTGATCTTTGAACTGCAACTTGATTTAGTTGAGATAAACTTAAATCTTTGCTTGCTTAGGTTGAAAACTTGGAGTTGTTTGATTTAGTTTCCTTTTTAGTTTTAGTTTTTGGTTTGTTTGAGAGACCGAGAGAAGAAAGAAAAAGAGAAAGACTGGTTTGTAAAAATAAAAGAGTTGTATACAGCTTTGTTCTCTAAAACATGTTATTTATATTTTTCAATTTAAAAGAAAATAAATGCCACTTGTAAACATATATCTTTCATAAGCCTACACATGTCCAAAACATTTATTTTATATTTACTTTATGTTTTATTTTATAGTTATATATATATATATCCACACTTTTACAAACTTCCATATATTCTACTTCTCATGACATATATATACATATGTATATACACACACTTATATACTTGTATATGTATACACTTAAAATTTTCAACATTTATTATAGTTTCAAATCCATTTATATATCCAGATATTTTTAACTACCAGAATTTTATTTGTTCAACTAAATAAAATCAGTATCTCAATAGTTTAAAATCAGTTAATTATCTAATTATCCAATGTCCAAAAATCTGGGTTATCACATTCCTCCCCATTTAAAACTTTTCGTCCTCGAAAAGGAACGAAGCAAGAATTTATTACTATGCTTATTATCAGTTAAATTACTCTTTGAACATTTTTATCTATAAACTCATTTTATTTAAAAAATTTAAAACACTTTAAAATCTACATCATATTATCAAAATAGTTTTATAAAAATACTTGGAAAACATTTTGAAAATATAGAAAACATTTTTAGTGAGAATGCTCTGGAAAACATCTCTTTTCTCAATCCTTTTTCTTTCATCTTCCAAAACTTAAACCAAATCTAAGTTTAAAATAGAAGTTATTCTATAAGGTATAAATATTAAATAATTATCTTTTAAATCATAATACTCATTAAACCTTTTTAAAATAATTTACTTATATAATTAACTAAATAAATATTTACCTTTAAAATTTTAAACAACTTATATAATAAATTTCTCAAAAACATTCTTTTAAAACAACTTTAAAACTTTTAACTTATACTTAAAAATCTGCTTTGAAAACATACTTGGCTTTTCATGAAAATACACTTCCCTTTCCAATATAGTCCATTTAATCAGTTAATAAATCCTTCTCGATTTATTCCAATTTAATTTACGTCCCAAACTCGTAAATTTACTTTCCACACTTTTAAAATAAACCCCTATTTATTTTTAAACAGATCAAAATAGTTTTATAAAAATACTTGGAAAACATTATAGGATAGTTAATTAATGTGATTAATTGAAGGTTAATTAATTTATGATTAAAGGATAATTGATTAATGAATAAAGGTTATTTAATCAAATGATTATAGGATAATTACTTAATATAAGTAATTAAAGGGTTAGTTTGTTAATGTAATTAATTAAGGGTTAATTAATTATGTAATTAACTTAAGGTTAATTTATTTATGTGACTAATTAAGGGATAATTAATTAATTAAGGATAATTAATTAATTAAGGATAATTAATTAATATGGATAATTAAGGTTGATTAATTAATTTCATTTATTAATATCAAATGGTTTGTAATTAATTAATGATAATTAAGCAGGATTAGATAATGAATTCATAAGTAATTGATTCATTTTGAGTTAATTAAATTAACTTTAATTATGGGATTAATTAATCTTGCTTATGATTGATATCCTGAATTTAAATTAAATTGTTTAACTTAAACATCTTGGCTTAAAAAGGATGACATTTGAATTTGAAGAGACCAGGATCGAATATCAGCAATATCCGGAACCACTTCGATTAGTAATCTATAATTCTTTATAGATTTGATTGTAAATCAAATAGGCTGGAATGAAATAAATTAAGTAAAATGGACCATTGAAACTAAGTAACGGTACTTAGATATTATTTGGTGAAATAAGTGTTTGACTATAACAAGATAAGAACTCGTAGTGAGGTGCAAGTTACTCTGGTTTTCAAAGAAGTTTTATAACTTAGTATTTCAAGTCATATGGGTTTACTCACGTTGGTTTCCAACCTGACTCGAGTGTTACTTTATTGTAATGCTCGGGTCAGACCGAGTATTACAGATTTCCAGGTTAGGACGTTCTGGAGTTCAAGAGATGAGCTGGATGGCAGGAACGTATGGAGTATATTCTGCTGTGTATTAGAACTTGTATTGATTGTATTCAGGGATAAGTTTAATTATAACTGTCCAATTTATTTGTGAATGATTGTACTTTGATATATTGTCTGTAAATTGACAGTTACAACTTTTCTTGTGTAAATACTGTTATTTGATATTATATTTTGTTCCGCTGCGATTGTGAGATTCTGTACTGTTGTTTCTATTTCTTCTTCTACTTCTTTTTCTTCTTTACCCTAACAATCTGGGATTTTCAACGTTCGATTGCTCGGCACTTCTACAGTGAACGTATTAGTGTCGAATTTTCGAGGTCGAAAATTCCGGGTCATTACATTTTAATTAATAAATTAAATTATTCTTTAATCATTTAATCATTCTCATTAATTAATTAACCTTTAATTACTTACATTAAGTAATTTCCCTTAATTAATTACATTCAGTAATTATCCATTAATTACTTCCATTAATTAACTAAACTTTAATTACCCAAGACGTTAATTAAAAGATAACCCATTTATCTTAATTGAATTCTTAATTATCATTAAAATCCTATTTAAAAATCCTTTGGAATTAATTATCATTAACCTATAAATAAACTTAAGACCTTTAATTAATGATTAAAAACCTTTCATCTTCTTAATTAACTTCTTAATTTCACTATTTAATTAAGTTCTAAATAAACTTAAGAATTAACCTAATTAAGTTAAAATAAATTATACCACTTTTAACTAACCAAATATTTAAATAAACATTTATTATTTAGAAGAAATTGTTTTAAGAAAATAGTTTAAAAAAATCAAGTTTTAAACTATTTTCTTAAAACAATTTCTTTTAAATAATAAATGTTTATTTAAATATTTGGTTAGTTAAAAGTGGTATAATTTATTTTAACTTAATTAGGTTAATTCTAAAGTTTATTTAGAACTTAATTAAATAGTGAAATTAAGAAGTTAATTAAGAAGATGAAAAGTTTTTAATCATTAATTAAAGGTCTTAAGTTAATTTATAGGTTAATGATAATTAATTCCAAAGGTTTATTAAATAGGATTTTAATGCTAATTAAGAAATCAATTAAGATAAATGGGTTATCTTTTAATTAAGGTCTTGGGTAATTAAAGATTAATTAATTAATGGAAGTAATTAACGGATAATTACTGAATGTAATTAATTAAGGGAAATTACTTAATGTAAGTAATTAAAGGTTCATTAATTAATGAGAATGATTAAAGAATAATTGTAACGACCCGAAATTTTCGACCCCGAAAATTCGACATTAATACGTTCACTGTAGAAATGCCGAGCAATCGAACGCTGGAAATTCCAGATTGTTAGGGTAAAGAAGAAAAGAGGTAGAAGAAGAAACAGAGAACAGAACACAGAATCTCACATTCGCAGCGGATCAAAATATAATATCAAATAGCAGCATTTACACAAGAAAGCTGTAAATGTCGAATTACATACAATATATCAGAGTACAACAAAACTGGACAGTTGTAACAACTTGTCCCTGACTACTATCGGTACAATGTCAATATACATAGCAGAATATACTCCATACGTCCCTGTTATCCAGCTCGTCTCCTAAACTCCAGAACGTCCTAACTTGAAAATTTGTTTCAGACCGAGTATTACAGATTTCTAGGTTAGGACGTTCTGGAGTTCAGGTGGCGAACTAGATGGCAGGAACGTATAGAGTATATTCCGCTGTGTATATTGAGATTGTATTGATAGTAGTCAAGGACAAGTTGTTATAACTGTCAAGTTTAATTGTGAATGGTTGTACTCTGATATATTGTTTGTAAATAGACAGTTACAGCTTTTCTTGTGTAAATGCTGCTATTTATATATTGTATTTTGATCCGCTGTGAAATGTGAGATTCTGTGTTTTTGTTTCTGTTCTTCTTCTACCTCTTTTTTTTCTTTTACCCTAACAATCTGGAATTTCCGACGTTCGATTGCTCGACTTTTCTACAGTGAACGTATTAATGTCGAATTTTCGAGGTCGAAAATTCCGGGTCGTTACATTTGGTCGTAATACTCGGTCTGGAGTTCAGGAGACGAGCTGGATAACAAGGACGTTGAGTATATTCCGCTGTGTATATTGAGATTGTATTGATAGTAGTCAGGGACAAGTTGTTACAACTGTCCAGTTTGGTTGTACTCTGTATATTGTATGTAAATTGACATTTACATCTTTCTTTGTGTAAATGCTGCTATTTGTATATTATATTTTGATCCGCTGCGAATGTGAGATTCTGTGTTTTGTTTTCTGTTTCTTCTTCTACCTCTTTTCTTAACCCTAACAATCTGGAATTTCCGGCGTTCGATTTCTCGGCATTTCTACAGTGAACGTATTAATGTCGAATTTTTGGGGTCGAAAATTCTGGGTCGTTACATTAATGCCGGAAATTCCAAATTGTTAGGGTTAAGAAAAAGAGGTAGAAGAAGAAACAGAAAACAAAACACAGAATCTCACATTCGCAGCGGATCAAAATATAATATCAAATAATAGCATTTACACAAGAAAAGCTGTAACTGTCTATTTACAGACAATATATCAGAGTACAACCATTCACAAATAAACTTGACATTTATAACAACTTGTCCCTGACTACTATCAATACAATCTCAATATACACAGCGAAATATACTCCATACGTCCCTGTCATCCAGCTCGTCTCCTGAACTCCAGAACGTCCTAACCTGGAAATCTGTAATACTCGGTCTGACCCGAGCAATAATTTTCAGAAATTATTATAGTATATATATGGTTGCATGGTTGTTAGGAAGTGATGATATTAAATTATTGCCATTTCTGTGTGGAAATTGAAGATAGGGTCGTGCTCAATTCGAGTTGAATTTCTATGGAGGAGCAGTTTGTCGATTGGCAGTAAGGTATAGAGTAGTTTTATTTAAATTGAATTTTATAAATATATGTATATATAAATAGTAAATATATATAGTTTAAAACAGAAAGTTTTATTAGCTAGAGAATTATACATGCAGAAAGGTTTTGGGAAAAATATATATATATAGCAGTTTTGGATTTTCATTTATTTATATATATGTATATATGTATGAAGAGAAGGAATTTTAAAATAATATATTTAGGGTAATTAAATTGGTTAATTAGCTTGTTTAATTATTTTAGTTACTAAAAGACTTTTAAAAGGAAAATTATTAGTTAAATTAAATTGTTAGTTAATTAAATGGTAATTAATTGTTCGATCAATTCAAATATTGATAAACCGTATAAATGTTTATACAAGGTCAAAATCTGAAAGAAAGCAAGCCGGATTGGAAGTGGGTTGCAAACAAAAATCAAAGGTGAGTTAATCTCACTCATTTGGATTACCGTTAATTTAAATAGTTAAAATTTAAATAATTGGATTGATTGCTTGAATTGATTATTATCGGTCTGGATGTGATAGTATATATGGTAGTATATATATATATATATATATATTGGAGTGATTGGTATTCCCGCATTATATAGCGGATGAGACCCTATGCGCCCCGCATAATAGCGGATGACCCTTTATACAGCGATATCCCCCTCGAAGTGGGACTGGTATTATTATATTGTGCTAACATCCGTGGATGCAGGAAAACAGGTTGGAGGGATCCAACTGGATTCCTCAAAATGTTGGAATTTATTTTCATATTCGATGATATGTTTTATTTGATAATCTGTGATAGATTATATTGGGAATTGGAAATATTGGATGCTATGGTTTGACTGAATATATTTTGGGTATATTGAGATATCAAAAATATAAAGATTTGATTTCTAAAGGAAAATAGAAGAGTGAATTCTAAGTAAAATAAATATAGTGAAATTTGATAAATTAAAGAATGAATTTGGGGAAAGGATAAAAAGTTGATTTTTAAATTCTAATAAATAAATCTCGAGTATGGGGAAAAGAGATTTCTAAATAAATATGAATAAATGAATTTTTAAACTTAAGTGATATTATTTAAAGGAACAAAGGATTTATTTTTAAAATTCAAGGCTTAAAATAGTTTGGAAGAGATAAAGAAGAATTTTGGAAAAAAAAGTATGAAATTGGTATTTTCAGTTTAAATAGGATTTTAAATCATAATAAAAAGGTAAAATCTGAATTTAATGGGTTTTGAAATAAAATTGAGTAAGTAAATAAATTTATTTTAAAATGGGGTAAATTTTGGAAATTGATTTGAAAATTGATTAAGTGTTGAAACTGTTTATCTAAAAGGAGGATGAGACTATGGAATTTATAAACCGGGTTTATAAAGTGAAATAAGTTATCAGTGGATATTTGGAAGTATAAATTCACGGTGGAAATTTATAAAGGAATGGGTAATTTGTTTTAAAAATAAATAGCGGTTTATTTTTAAAGGTGTGGAAAGGAAAGTGTATTTCCCTAAAAAGCCAAGTATATTTTTAAAGAAAGGTTTCCAAGTATAAGTTAGAGGTTTTAAAGTGATTTTAAAAGAATGTTTTAGAAAGAAATTATTATTTAATGGTTTTAAAATTTTTGAAAGTAAATATTTATTAAGTTAATTATATAAGTAAATTATTTGAAAGATTCGACTAGTATTATGATTTTAAAGATAATTATTTAATATTTATACCTTATAGAATAACTTTTATTTTAAAATTAGTTTTGGCTTTTTGTTTTCTTTTGAATTTGGGGGCCCGTAGAGGAATTTTGTAGTTGTACCGATCTAGCCGCGCAAAAGAGACGCTGGCGAAATTTTTCGAAAATTTAGGGAGTTAGAAAAATTTTGATAATTTAAAATTTGAATGTGAATTATAATTTGAATGGTTGAATAAGTAATGTTGTTTGGGAACTATGGAAAAGTTTGGGAAGTTAGTAGAATTTATAGTGTGTCTTTAATAAAAAGATGGTTTTGGAAAGTGTCAAAACTGTTTGGTTTTGGGAAGTTGTTAAAAACTATTTGGTTGGGGAAAATAATAAACGGGTTGGACCATTCTTCGTAACTAGTAATTTCGGGGATGAAATTCTTTGAAGGGGGAAGGAATGTGACGACCCGAAATTTTGGACATTTAAAATTAGAATATTTAATTAATTTTAAATATTTAAAAGTTAAATTTTAACTTGAATTTCAAATGTAACCAATTATTGGATAATTAAATTATTGGATTTAATAATTGGGAATTGGATATAATGCTGAATCTTGGGTTTCAAGCTTGTAAAAAATAATTTAAATGCTTGAAAAATTTATATTAATAATACTGAAAGTTCGATTGCTCGGCACTTCTACAGTGAACGTATTAGTGTCGAATTTTCGGGGTCGAAAATTTCGGGTCGTTACATGTAGAGCCAGTGGCAAGGATGGAAAGCGGAGAGAGAAGGAGGGGTGGTGGTAACAGGGCCGGCCCAGAGGGCAGCCCACCAAGCCCTCGGGGTGGGGCAGCCCACTAGGCCTAGGGCAACTTGAAAATATTTTATGTTAAAAATGTAGTTATGAAAGCAATGAGCCTAAAAGTTACAAGGTGAAGCGGTGGTCTAGTGGTAAATACCTAAGGTCATTTTGTTTGTTACCCGTGTTCAAAACCTGACAGGGCAACCAATTCTATTTTGTAAAATTTTCCTTTTAAAATAAGAGAGAAGTACAAAAAACTTGTACTTCTGGGGCAATAAAATCTATGGACCGACTCTGGGTGGTAATGTGATTTGGAGGTTGAGTTTTGTGGTGATCTCGGATAGGGAGTGGATGATATGATTGATGGAGTTTTGATGTCAGCGATGTCGTTTTGTTGAATGACGAGGATGACTTGAATGGAGCCAATGGCGTTTTGTTGTTAGTTGACGATTTTGCGAAGTTGGTTGATGAAGCTGTCGATGGTGTCGTCACTCATGGTTTTCGGGGAGCTGAGAATCACGATGAAAGCACCAACTGATAGGTTACATACTATATTAGAAGAGTTTTGAGGAGAAAAGAAAGTAAAGATGAGTTTAGTGGAGAAGAAGAGGAGGAGGAAGGAAAGAATGCATGAAAAAGTATATGGAGAAGAAATTCATTAACCAGCCTGCTATTCCTTTCTTTACTGTTGCCTAAACAGGCTCCAATACAAAACTTCTAGGTGTTAGCTATCCTCATTCTATTGGCTGGTATTTTGTACTGCTATATATTTTATAACAACTAATTAAACGAAATACAAACAAGTAAATAAAAAAGAAATTGTTGTGACCAACTACTTTGTCTTTAGTACCTGTGATTTATAGGAACAGGCTGTTGCATTGTTTCTTTGATAGTGAATCTCATACTGTAAATGGCATGGCAATTTAATTGTTCTTGATGAAGCATACGTTGCATTACTAGGATACTAGTGCTATATCATTACCGTATCAGTTACCCATACTAAAAATGCATATCCTTCCATCTGAACTGGTAACCATCCGCGTAAACGATTCCATCGGAGGTGTGTACCTTACCGGTCCCGAATGTGCTGAGGTCACACAAGTTTAACAACAGACCATTCTCTAACGATCCAGATATGCAGGCATCGAGTTCATAAAACAAGTAAGATTTAATCTACACTTTAACCTACAAAAAGGCCACGTCTCCCATTCGACGGACCAAGTGCTTAAAATCAGGTCTTACCTTGAATTCAAAGCCTAACCAATAAAGTAATAAAGAACACTTCAACATGCTTGACATCGGTAAAAGATTAACCACATTTAAAGAAGATTAAATGCTAATTCTGCCCCACTTTAAGCTTTCTTCAAAAGATCTATTCTTTTTTCTTCATTGTCTTTCTTTGTTCCCCACTATCTACATCCTTTTCTCTATGTAGTTGCCTCAAACATGATGTTCTAGAAGGTATTTGAGTTGGTTTTATGTTCATGCTTTCAACTCAACCATTATTACTACAAAGGGATACACTAAATTCTTCCACCACTTATTTTGGAACAGTATTCGGGGTAAACATATTCATGTACAAATCTGTTCATCCCGTCTATAATAACTAAAGTATATAATTATGAAAGTCAAATTATTCATGAATTGTTTTGTTATTTTTTCAGATTGTTGTAGTTTTGGGAAAACACTACCTAATTGTATGGAATAAAGCTAATAGCTATGCCTCAGATGATTTTACACAGCTGCATCACAATGATTTGTATTATCATTTAATAACTTTTGTTATTTCAATAATCAGACAAACCTACGTAATAGTTTTCTCTACACATATTATGTTGTTGTTACTGAGGTTTTTTGTTGTTTCATTCGCTACTGTTTTGGCACCTTATATATGTTGAAATTTGCGATATTCAAATATTATAATATTAACAAGAAAAGAGTCACAGGTCCCTGTTTTTAATGTTGTTATAAGAAAAGTCTCTGTAGATATGAATATGTAAATTTAGTCCCTATTTTTTGAAAAATAGAAAACGCAAGGTGTTTTGCACTTTTCTGACAAAATATGCAAGCTAAGTTGCAACTTTTTGACTTTGATTTTTTTTTAAAAAAAAATTAAAATTTTTAAAATTTTTGAAATTTTTGAAAAGCGCAAGTTAGTCTGCGCTTTCTATCAGAAAAGCGCAAGCTGGTTTGCGCTTTTATTTTGAATTTTTTTTGAAATGTTTAAAATTTTTGAAAAATGCAAGTTAACTTGCGCTTTCCATAAGCTTTCCGACTTTGAAAATTTTAAAATTTTAGAAATTTTAGAAAATTTTGAAAAGGGAAAGCTAGTTTGCGTTTTTTTATTTTGAAATTTTTTTCCGAAAATTCTGAAATTTTCGAAAAAATTTAAATTTTTTAAAAACACAAGTTAACCTGCACTTTCTATAGCGAAAGCGCAAGATAGTTTGCTCTTTCTGATTTAGAAAAAACGGGGACTTAATTTACATACTCATTATTATAGGGACTTTTCTTACAACAACATCAAAAATATGGACCTTCAGTGCAAAGCCCATAAATTAACTTATCTTTGGCTGTCAACTGCTATGACTTCCAACTGGTTCCTTACAACGTCTCTATTTATAGTCCATTGGTTTTCGGGTGCTTCATACATACTTGTACCATATATTAATGATACTGTTATGTTGCAAAGTGATTCAATATAGCTGTCAATGATCTCATTTTGTTTTCTAACTATGAACAAATAGTCAATATTTTATCCTGTTGTCATCCACTTCTACAGAAACCTCTAAATTGTACAAAGTTACTAACATTTTAACAAATATTTCTATGTCATATTTTGCCACATTTTTTTGAAACAATGTGGCTCCGTCTCTACTATACTCTCAGAGGACATCTTATGGTTATAGGGTACAGATTCAATGTGACAACAGTTATGCAACCATTGGCTCATGGGAAAGTCACATCTTATTCTACTTTCATACTTTTGTTTTTTATGTATATCTTATTATGTACTTTTCATCATTTATGAAAAAATATTATAAATACACAAATTAGTGAGCTGTAATATCAACCAAAATTGTATTTACAACATAGATTAATGGGCTGTAATATCAACCAAAATCCGTAATATCATCTAAAATTAATGGGCTTAATATCAGCCAATAAAAATTAATGCACGAATTAATGGGCTATAATATCAACCGATAACTGTAATATCAACCAAATTAATGGGCTGTAATAGAAATGATTTAAATGCGTGCATCTGTTTTGACCAAACTGTGTGTGGAGCACGGCTTCACACTAGTGTGTATTTATTTGTGTGCATATATATAAAGTGTATATATGTAAGTATATTATAAATTATATTAGTTTTAAATTAATATCATACGACAAACACGTATATAATGGGGCTATAATGTTTCTGTTGCAGTGCAAACCCCTACACTTGATATGGAAATGTTAAACCATGTATATGTGTATTTGGTACACGTGTACACATTATATATCACTTTTATAAATAAGTAAAATCTTTTGGGGTTTTTAGGCTTAAGGAAAAAGTTGAAGAAAATTTTAGTTTTAAGTACAAGAAGTTTGTTGTTTAGGCTGAATGACACTTTCTAGTGTAAATCACATAATGATAGTTGTAAATATCATTTTCTGTTTACACTAAAAAATATCATTCGTACTAAAAATCAAACTTGTTGTCTCTGAGACTAATTTTTTTTGCAACTTCTTCCCTCTGCTTATTTTCCTGAAATCTTTATATTAAACAATTAAATAAAACAGGTAAATAGTCACAAGGAAGAAGTTGCAAAAAAAGTTTATCTTAGGGACAAAAAGTTTGCTTTTTAGTCTGAATGACACTTTTTAGTGTAAACTGAAAATGATAGTTACAACTATCATTCCGTGATTTACACTGAAAAGTGTCTTTCAGCCTAAAAAACAAACTTCTTGTCCCTGAAACTAAATTTTTCTCTAACTTTTTCCGTGAACCTAAAACCCCTAAATAAAACAATGATTTTATTTATAATTTATTTAGATTAGATCTAAAATGGAATATTTTTTGAATTTCATCCATTTAACCCGCTGCATCACTACAAAAATTATACTGATTTAAAGACTCCGCATCTTGGCTCGAATACAAATTATTATGTCTTCAATTTCTTTTTATGACCCACTAATGACCCATAATGTGGTCTTTAAAATCAAGTCCCTGGCTAATTTTATAAAGACCCACTAAATCTGTCTTAATTAAACTTAAGACCATTAAATTTGTCATAAATAAGCCACCAAGTTTAAGACTCGCTAAAGACATTGATACATCTCAAATATACTTAGTATAGAAGAACTAAATATGGTCACAAAGGGGTCTTAATTTACTTTGAACATTCATCTCTTCATCACATATAAAAACACATATAAAAACATTGTAACATTGCATATAATATAGAAATAGATATGAAACGTACAACCGCATCTCATTCTACAGCCAAATATTCATCTCTTCATCGCATATAAAAACAAAGTAACGTTGCATGTAATATAGAAATGAATATGAAACATATAACCCCATCTCATTGTAGAGACATGACATTATAAAGAATTATGTCCACATGGACCACATCAACAGAAATGCAAATATATGAACCAAGTTAGAGATGTCATATACAAAAACTGCAGGAAAATGTGAAATAACAAGTACAGTGCTAAAACAGAAAAAGACAGCGCTGTTATACGTCTAATATACCAAAACAGAGAATAATCAAATATAAACTCGTCGCACAAGTTTATAACTCAGATTTCCACTACACTGGAATTCTGTATTAATTATTATAGCAATATGAATGTTGTAAATAAATTACAACAACAGCATTATACTATTTTAAATAAATAGTATAACAAAATTAAAGGATAGAATGAAGAATAATAATTCTAACCCAATTATGTCTGAGGCTCGTCGTAACGATTTCCTTAAGAATTTTATTTCAAAATTCCCCCAAGATACAACAGACGTATTCTGCTCGAGATTGTAGTGAGTATATCACTCTGTGATTTAGAGTATAGCAGCAAAAGAGAAGAAGAAGATTAGGATTTCTAAAATTGGTTTGGAAAGTGATCAGATTTCCTTCTTATTTATAGTTGGTCCGTATCTCTTTCGAACGGTCGTGTCTGCACCCGTTCGCTCAAACAGTCGCGTTTGTACCTCTTCGTACAATCACATCTGTTTTTATGCCATCGCTGCCCTTTAACGGGTCGCACCCGCTCATGCCGCATCCATTCGCCTGCGTCTGCTTCAGTCGGGTCGCACCCGCCAATGTTCGCGCCTATTCAACCCGTGTCCGCTTCAGAAGCCGTGCCTCCTCAGTCCAAAACCCGCTTCTCTTCAAATTCCAGGCCCAGCCCAGTTTTCAGCCGAAGCCCAAAACCGTTAAACAATAGCCTAACAAAAAGAATGGTCATTTAAGACCCGTACCCGTACCCGAGCCCGTCCCGGCCCGGTTCGGTCGGACGGCGGCGGCGGCGCGCGCGTGTGTGTGGTGGAAATGCATGATCTCCCTCCTCACAACGAAACATACATTTGGGTGCCCCTAGGCTCCAACACCTTCATTGCAAAGCCATATATATATTGGAATGGCTTTGCAAATTTGGCGATGTGGGACAAGTGTATTTCATTTACACTAGGAATTCCAACAATCCCCCACATAAATGATAATATACTTTCCCCCACACAAAGCGAAATATCACAGAGTACATATGGAATAATACTTTATCGTGGATAAGTAGATATTTCACTTTGAACTTTCCCTAGTTAAAACTTATCGGATCTACTTGGCTAATCGGTGAATTATTTCATCTTGAACCGTCGGCCTTTATTGTATATCCAGACAATAAGCTTTACGAAGCATTGATTCCCTTCTCATCCAATCTCTTGGTTGTGTTCATTTTGGTCTTGAACAATTTTTTTTTTGGTTTTTGCGAGTGTTTTAGAGAATAAAAGCCTTTTAATATTCTCATAGAGCCGACCCAGCTCACACTAACATAGGTGATCGCAACCATTAAGAGTATCCTACATATACCCCACTTGTTATTTCTAAGATATGGTCATCATTAAAAAACATAGTTTTAACCTTTAAATACTTCTGTAGGCATGCATTTATATTGTGCACCATAGGAATGGAGTTGGACTATGTCCACGCAAATGCATTACGTCTTGAGTTATTCAGAACTGGTTTGCCTATTGATCCTAGTCCGTGGGATCTCCAGTCGCTAGGATAGGTTTCCGTATAAGATAACTCTTGGTGGTTTAGGCTTTTAAACCCATTCCCCTCGATTCGCAGTCTATTTTCTCTCTTGATAAACCTTTAGTAAATGGATCCGCTAGGTTATCATTTGTTCTCACATAATCTATGGAAATAGTTCCATTTGAGAGTAACTGCCTAACTGTGTTATGGCGTCGACGAATATGTCGTGACTTTCCATTATACATAAAGTTGTGCGCTCTGCTTAGCGCAGCTTGGTTATCACAGTGTATGCATATGGCCGGTACAGGTTTAGGCCAAAATGGAATATCTTCTAAAAAGTGACGAAGCCATTCTGCTTCTTCGCCTGCTTTATCTAAAGCGATGAACTCCGATTCCACAGTGGATCAAGCTATGCATGTTTGTTTAGTAGATTTCCATGACACTGCTGCCCCTGCTAAGGTAAAGACATAACCACTCGTTGATTTTGATTCCTCTGAATCAGCAATCCAATTTGCATCACTATATCCTTCTAAGACGGCAGGATATTTTCCATAATGTAAGGAATAATTTGTGGTATTTTTTATATATCCAAGCACTCTCATTAGTGCTTTCCAGTGTTCCTTCCCTGGATTGCTTGTATACCTGCTCAGTCGACTTACTGCATAAGCTATATCTGGTCTTGTGCAATTCATGAGATACATGAGACATCCTATTACACGAGAGTATTCCAGTTGCATTACACTTTCATTAGTGTTTTTATGCAGTACTTCTGATGGATTAAAAGGTGTTCTCACTCCTTTAATTCCATAGTCTTGGAATTTTTCAATCACTTTGTCTACATAGTGTGACTGAGACAATTCAATTCCATTAGGAGTTCTTATTATTTTGATTCCCAAAATAACATCTGCAACTCCTAAATCTTTCATATCGAAATTGCTAGTTAACATCTTCTTTATGGTCTCTATTACTTGAGTATTTGGACCAAATATTAACATATCGTCTACATATAAACAAATCATCACATATGATTGTCCAATTTTTTTATAATAAACACACTTATCGCATTCATTTATACGAAAATCATTCTCATCATGACACTATCAAATTTTGCGTGCCATTGTTTTGGAGCTTGTTTTAGTCCGTATAATGATTTTACTAATCTACAGACTTTGTTTTCATTTCCTTTGGAAATAAAACCTTCAGGTTGCTCCATGTAGATCTCCTCATCGAGATCTCCATTTAAGAATGCTGTCTTTACATCCATTTGATGAAATTGATGCAATTGCTATTAGCATTCTTATAGAGGTTATTCGTGTTACTGGTGAATATGTATCAAAGAAGTCTACTCCTTCTTTTTGACGATATCCTTTGGCTACTAATCTGGCTTTATACTTGTCGATAGAGCCATCTGCTTTCATTTTCTTCTTGAAAATCCATTTGCAGCCAATAGGTTTTATTCTAGGTGGAATATCAACAATTTCCCAAGTTTTATTACTTAGAATTGAATCAATCTCACTTTGGATTGCTTCTTTCCAACATGAAGATTCAGAAGATGACATTGCTTCCTTGTACGTTTGAGGTTCATGTTCTAACACATATGTGAAAAAATCCGAACCAAATATCTTGGAAGTCCTAGCCCTTACGCTTCTTCTTGGTTCAACTTCCTCAATCTCATGATGAGTTTCATCTTCATGTGAATTGCTTGATTCTTCTCTTGTCCTTTTAGGAACATTATTCCCTTCATTCCTTTTGTGCGGAAACACGTCTTCAAGGAATGAGGCATCTCTAGATTCCATGATTGTATTTACATTAATATCATTTATATCAGACTTGAATACCAAAAATCTATAGGCACTACTATTTTGGGCTGGCCCTAAATAGTAACAATCTACTGTTTTTGGTCCAAGTTAGACTTTTTGGGAGGCGGAACTGGAACTTTTGCCAAGCACCCCCACACTTTGAGGTATTTAAAACTTGGTTTGTGTCCTTCCATATCTCATATGGAATTGTTCTTGTTTTATTGTGAGGAACTTTGTTTAATATGTGATTAGACATATTTAAGGCTTCCCCCCACAAGTTCGTCGGTAGACCAGAGGTTAAAAGCATGGCATTAATCATGTCTTTTAACGTTCTGTTCTTCCTCTCGGCTACACCATTTTGTTGTGGTGAATATGGAGCTGTTGTTTGATGAATTATACCATTTTCGGCACAGAACTGTTCAAATGGTGATTCATATTCTCCACCTCGATCAGATCTCAATATCTTGATCTTTTTATTTAACTGATTTTCTACCTCAGCCTTGTACTTTATAAATGATGTAATTGCTTCATCTTTACTATTCAAAATATATACATAGCAATATCGCGTATAATCATCAATAAACGTGATAAAGTACTTTTTCCCACCTCTTGTAGGTAATGATTTAAAATCACATAAATCCATATGAACCAAACCTAGTGGTTCGGTGCTTCTATCAACAGATTGAAATGGTTTTTTTAACCATTTTTGCTTCTACACATGTCTCACATTTGTAGTTCTTATCTACTTGGAATTTCGGAATTAATCCCAAGTTTGATAATTTTTTCATTTTTTGGAAGTTTACGTGTCCTAATCTATCATGCCATAGTAAAATTTCATGCTCAAGCAAGTAAGAAACTTCAATTTTATTAATAGCACAATCAGAATACATAGTTTTATTGCCGATAACTGCTACATTTGCCTTAAATAGGCCATCACATAAATATCCCCTTCCGATATACATTCCAGCTTTGGACAGAACCATCTTGTCTGACTCGAACACCATCCTGAATCCTTTCTTTGATAATACTTCACCAGAGATGAGATTCTTGCGTATGTCTGGAACGTGGAGCACGTCATTCAACTTGACAGTTTTTCCCGAAGTAAACTTGAGGATTACTGTGCCACTGCCTTCGATCATAGATACTACAGAATTACCCATATAGAGTTTTTCTTCATGATCGAATTTCTTGTTTGTAGAAAACATGGATTTGTCAGAGCAGACATGACGAGTAGCGCCTGTGTCCACCCACCATTGGTTAGGATTCTGAACCATATTGCATTCAGATACAACTGCCAAGAAGTTGGACTCATCCACTTCCATGTTGTCTACTAAATTTGCCTCTTTGTTGCGGTCATTTTTGAGTCTGCAATCTCTAGCGGCATGTCCAACCTTTCCACAAACCCAACATTCACCATTAAACTTTTTGGTTCATTTGTTGTCTTTTGGTTTGTTGTCTGGAGCTTTCCTTTTCTTCTGGAAATTCTTCTTTTTGTTTTTGGTATTTGAATCTTCAGCCACAAATGCCTCCTCGCTTTGTTTTGTAATTCCACGGTTATCTGCCTCAATTTTCAATCGGACTATGAGATCCTGTAAAGAGATTTCCTTCTTTTTATGCTTTAGATAATTGCGGTAATCTCTCCACGACGGTGGTAGTTTTCCCGTGATGGCTTCAACCAAAAACGATTCTCCAACCTTATGACCTTCCGCTTCGAGTTCATGAATAATGGTTTGTAGTTCACGCAGTTGAGCAGTCATCGGTTTGGAGTCGACCATCTTGTAGTCCATGAATTTGTCTACAATGAATTTCTTAAGACTGATATTCTGCGTCTTATACTTCGTGGCAAGTGCATTCCAGAGTGCTTTTGCTATCTTTAGAGGTTGATATACTTTGTATAGCACCTTGTCGAGACAATTCAGAATATAGTTTCTGCATAGAAAATCGGAATGTTTCCACGTAGCAACATCTGCTTCCTTGCCTGGTGCAGAAATCGGTTCCTCCTTCTCGAGATACCGTTGCAGACGGAGTGTGGTGAGGTAAAATAACATCTGATTCTGCCATGTTAAAAAGTCGTCACCATCTTCTTTAAAAGGATCGGGCCTGTTGTGTGTAGTAGCCTTTGTTGAAAGCTCTACTGTTGCCATCTCTGTTTTAGTGAAAACAGTAAAATTCTTAAGATGTTATACGTCTAGTATACCAAAACAGAGAATAATCAAATATAAACTCGTCGCACAAGTTTATAACTTAGATTTCCACTACACTGGAATTCTGTATTAATTATTATAGCAATATAAATGTTGTAAATGAATTACAACAACAGCGTTATACTATTTTGAATATATAGTATAACAAAATTAAAGGATAGAATGAAGAATAATAATTCTAACCCAATTATGTCTGAGGCTCGTCGTAACGATTTCCTTAAAAATTTTATTTCAAAATCCCCCCAAGATACAACAGACGTATTCTGCTCGAGATTGTAGTGAGTATATCACTCTGTGATTTAGAGTATAGCAGCAGAAGAGAAGAAGAAGATTAGGATTTCTAAAATTGGTTCGGAAAGTGATCAGTTTTCCTTCTTATTTATAGTTGGTCCGTATCTCTTCCGAACGGTTGTGTCTGCACCTCTTTGTACAGTCACATCTATTTTTATGCCATTGCTGCCCTTTAACGGGTCGCACCCGCCAATGTTCACGCCTATTCAACCCGCGTCCGCTTCAGAAGCCGTGCCTCCTCAGTCCAAAACCCGCTTCTCTTCAAATTCCAGGCCCAGCCCAATACCGTTAAACAATAGTCTAACAAAAAGAATGGTCATTTAAGGCCCGAGCCCGGTTCGGTCGGACGCGTGTGGTGGAGATGCATGATTTCCCTCCTCACAACGAAGCATACATTGGGTGCCCCTAGGCCCCAACACCTTCATTGCAAAGCCATATATATATTGGAATGGCTTTGCAAATTTGGCGATGTGGGACAAGTGTATTTCATTTACACTAGGAATTCCAACAATCGCTTCATAACATAATTCATAAACTAATTACAAACAAAGATGTCCTATTATCCAAATTAAAAGCTGAAGCAAAGAGGAAAACACTAAATATGTTCAAGGACGAAAATATGCTATCATTATATGTTGTCGTCATTAAGCGATTGATGAAATGTACCATGATGTTGTGCAGCTTGATATTGGACAAACCAGCATTGTTGGGGCATTTCTTGTGGCCGTGGTGGCTGTGATGATGCAGCAGAACCATATTTGCTTGTTAATGCTAGCTGGACATCCTTTTCAATTAATTTTTTGACCTCTGGTGTCAACATCATGATTGGGGATTCATTTGGTGATGTAGAATCTTCATGACAAGTGACATTATCTGTTAAAGAAGAAGATTTGGAACCTTTATTTAACGTATACTCGGCCTCTTGTTAGTCCCCTGAAAGCCTCCATCCAAAGCCGTGGATTCCATTCCATTACATCCTCGTCTAACTCAGCTTTCTTTTTCATGTATGTTTCCTAAAGGGAAAAAAGAAAAAGAGAAATTTAATATCAGACATTTATATAGAAATGCGGACAAATTAATGGAGAATTCTTTATGATAAGTACCTAGGTCTGTGTATGTATATCATGATGTACATTAATTCATATATATCATGTAAGTAACGTATCGCTTGTTGATCACCATTTCAGGGTTTGCTGTGTTTTACTCTTCTAATTATACCTTGTTGCTGTTGTTATCTCAGATCTAACATTCAATCCTTCAGTTAATTAGACTAACATGTTTCCAAACTAAGTTCCACATTTGCAGTTTTCAGTTAGAGAACCACAGATTATCACAAAACCAATTGGTGATGTGAAAGAAGGTTTCTTAGTATTTATGCATGATTTATATTATAAATTATCCGATGTGGGACTAATTTCAACACGTCCCGCACGTGTGGCGTATCATCAGCCAAACACGTGGACATTCAATGAGGGTGACGTGTGACACAATTAAACCCGCTCTGATACCATGTTAGAGAACCACAGATTATCACAAACCATAGATTATCACAAAACCAATTGGTAATGTGAAGGGAGGTCTCTTAGTATTTATGTATGATTTATATTGTAAATTGTTCGATGTGGAACTAATTTCAACACGCCACCGCACGTGTGGCGTATCATCAGCCAAACACGTGGACATTCAATGAGGGTGACGTGTGACACAATTAAACCCGCTCTGATACCATGTTAGAGAACCATAGATTATCACATAACCAATTGGTTTTGTAATAATATGTAATTCTCTAACATAGTATCAGAGCGGGTTTAATTGTGTCACACGTCACCCTCATTGAATGTCCACGTGTTTGGCTGATGATACGCCACACGTGCGGGGGCGTGTTGAAATTAGTCACACATCGGACAATTTACAATATAAATCATACATAAATACTAAGAGACCTCCCTTCACATTACCAATTGGTTTTGTGATAATCTATGGTTCTCTAACACTTCAGTTAATTAGACTAACATGTTTCCAAACTAAGTTCCACATTTGCAGTTTTCCATTGAATACATAAGTCGAATACTTGTGACATAGATCAGAAGGTAAGAAATTATAACTTTTATCATTACCAAGAATTATACGATCATCTGCACTTGGACCTCTAAAATGCTGACAGATACTTGTAAGTTGTGAACTTAGAGCTGAATCAAATGCTATCACAGACATAAATTTTCATGCATACTTAACCATGACAAAATATTTAATTTAACAATTCCATATACAATACTGGCAACAAAACAAGGCTACATAGGTTTCAAGAGGGAGGAGATTAGAGTGCGAATAATTAATGCTGGGAAGCTATTTATCAAGGGCAGCAGATTAATAACTGAGAAAATATTCATAGATATTGACGTCTTTTGATGTGCCAAAAGACGTAATCACCGATGAAATTAGTAGAAAATTGAGGATGGACGCCTCACTTTAGTTTTGCCTTAAAATGTGATTACTGAAGCTGAAGCCATCATAAAGGTAAAGATGATCTCGAACGAAGCAACAAAAGAGGAGGTAACCAAAAAAGCAACAAAACACGATCAGGAACCAAAGCAACAAGAAGAAAAACATGAACAAGGTAAAATTGAAGAAGAAAAGAAAGATGAGAATATAAGCAAGGGGAAAACAATGAGTAATGAAGCAATGCAGAATGAAACAAATCAAAATGAGAAGTCTACAATAACGGAAGCAGTAGAATCCTTTGTAAAAGATATATATTAAATCTCAACTACCTGAAGCAATGCACGGTCAACCAGCACTGGGAAAAGAAAAAGAATATGCAGCCAGAGACACTATACAGCTGTAAACTACAATGCGTATCCTTGATTGATGATGGAGAAAGTTAAGGGAGGAAATCATTTCTTCAATGACCTTTAACCATTTGTAGTAAACTCATTACTTGCGTTATATGAATAATGAACTTTATATTAACAGGAACATATACTTTCGTTAATTTAACCTTGATGCATATGTTTTTATTATTTTTCCTAACAGACCTTTTGATAACTTAATGGGTAATATCTTTTATTTGACTTTTGGTGTTAGTACTTATGAAGCCACCAATTTTAAGGAGCTGTTGAAACTAGTAGGACTTGAAGACAGTCGGATAAACATCATAAAATGAAGATTCATTTCATTTCTTAGACTGAAATAAACTTAAATTGGTGGATACATATATTAATGTTTTAGTTTAAACTATATCCTGAAATAGTATTGTCAGTTTTCCTATAATTGAGAAATATGTGATTGTCGAAATTAGCATACATGTAATTTTCTCCAATTTTTTTTTTTTTTTTTTTTTGAAATATAGGAGTGGATCCAAAACATTTAACAACTCAGATTAGATGTCTTACCACTTGAGAAAATAGTCATCATTGTATTTTAGTAATATTGTTGTTAAAGCATAAATAAGGAAAAGAAATGATCAAGTCAAGACCCTCATTGCATGCACATAAATGTTACTGCTATTCCTATAAGATAGGAATAGAATATCAACTTATATTATGATATATACGTACTATACTCTTCACTGTAAAAAGTAAGCAAGTTAATAAAAGCTAGAAAGGATTCTGCTCGTATACTGTTATTAATCCTTATATGGTATCAGAGCAATTTTGCTTAAAAGCTTTGGATCCTATGGCATCAACCAACTCTGCTGGTACATTCACCACATCAAATGTTTCTCACTTTCTTCCTTTGAAACTTAAAAGAGACAATTGCTTAATATGGAAGGCACAGTTTCTTCCATTGCTCATTTGTCATGATATGTTGGGTATTGTTGAAGGAACAGAACCTTGTCCATCCAAAACTATCAACTCAAACAGTTCTACTTCAACGGACACAACAAGCACCGAAATTACTTTGTCGTTGAGTCTTAATCCAGATTATACACAATGGCTCCGATGCGGTCAACTAGCCCTAAGTTGGATGTTGTCATCTTTATCGGAAGAACTTTTCCCGCTTATTGTTGGTCTTTGGACATCTAAACAAGTATGGGATGCTCCTGCTGCTTCTTTTGCTTCCCAAGCACAAGCGCGAGCACTTGAACTACACACCGAACTTCGCAATATTTCTAAAGGATCGGATTCTATTACTGATTATCTTTAGAGCATCAAGCAAATCGCTGATAGTCTAGCTGCAATTGGCCAACCAGTAGCAGATCATGAACTTCTAAATAACGTTCTTGGTGGACTTGGTGTAGAATTTCAAGCATTTGTTCCCGCTACCGCAACTCGCCAAATTCCAATGAAATTAGAAGAACTATATGGACATCTTCTTGCACATGAAGCTTGGTTGGCTCGACAAGCAAAGCAAAATGAATCTTCAACTCCATTTCCTCTCGTTCATGTCGCTACTAAAAGTCAAGGTAACAGTTCTAACGAACCACATACTCCTTTTGGCACGAGAAATGTACAGAAAAGGGGAAGTCGGGGTGGACGCGGTCGAGGACGTGGCCAAGGTAATGGAGTTGGTGTCTATTGCCAACTCTATAACCGTTTGGGAAATATGGCTGGAACATGCTATCGACGATTTGATCACTCCTTCCATCCATCCCAGCATGCTCGATCCACCGGTTATGCAAATCAGTTCAGTAATCCACCATTAGTCAACTACGCTTCTCCACAATATGTGTTTCAGCCTAACATGTGCCTGCTCAGCCCTCACTAGATCAATCTTGGTTTCCAGACGCCGGTGCAACACACCATCTCACTGCCAATCTCCAAATCTCAACATTCATAAGCCTTATGAAGGTGCGGACCAAGTATTAATGGGTAACGGTTCAGGTTTGAAAATTCATAACACAGGTTCTTCTGTATTTCATACAACTTCATCCTCTATATATATGAATAACATTTTACATGTGCCTAGTATATCAAAGAATTTGTTGTCTGTCCATCAATTTACACGAGATAATAATGCTATTATGGAGTTGCACCCTGATTTTTTGATTGTTAAGGATCGCAAAACGGGGAAATCTCTTCTTCAAGGACGGAATAAGGAAGGTTTATATCAACTTTATTTGAATAATAGGCAAAGGAAGCAAGCTTTTCTAGGTGAGCATACTTCGTTTGATAAATGGCATGAAGACTCGGTCATCCTTTAATGAAGATCGTCCAAAAAGTATTATCTACTCATGGTTTGCCTTCTACAAGTAATAAATTTAGTTCAAATATTTGTAGTTTTTGTGCTTGTTCCAAAAGTCATAAACTTCCATTCAAAAGTTCTTTGAGAACCTATGCTCCTTTAGATTTGATATATAGTGATGTATGGAGACCTACACCAATAAATTCGATTAATGGTTTCAAATATTATGTTCATTTTTTTGGATGATTTCAGTAAATATACTTGGATTTTTCCATTGCACAAGAAATCCGATGTTTGTGATGTTTTTGACCGTTTTCGTAGACATGTCGAAAATTATTTTAGAAGAAAAATAAAATCATTACAATCGGATTGGGGCGGTGAATATCGCAGTGTCTCCCGTTTGTTAGACTTTGCTGGTATTGCTCATCGAGTGTCATGTCCCCACACACACATGAACAAAATGGTTCGGCCGAACGAAAACATCGTCACATTATTGAAACAGCTCTTTCTCTTATGTCTGCTTCTTCAGTTCCCCATAATTATTGGGATGGTGCTTTTTCAACTGTTGTGTATCTTATAAATCGAATGCCTACAAGTCTTCTTAAATTCAAATCGCCGTATGAAACCTTATTTGGTGAAACTCCTGATTATAAGAAACTTCGTGTATTTGGTTGTGCATGTTTTCCTCTTCTTCGTCCATACAACAAACATAAATTAGAGCCACGTTCTTCTCTTTGTATTTTGCTCGGGTATAGTGCTAATCATTGTGGGTATCGATGTCTACATTTAGACAGTAATCGAATTTACATCAATCGTCATGTAGTGTTTGATGAGTCAAGATTTCCTTTTGCAGAGAAATTTTCACCTTCAATTGTGAATTCAAATGGCTGTCATATTTTAGTGCCTTCTAACCTGACTTCAATGCTTTATATTCCAACTGAAAATGAACTTACGCATACTCATGAGTCCACATATATTACATCTTCATCTTTGATTAACACATCTGACTCTCATTTTAATACTATGAGCAATGAACAAGTATCGCCACCTTCTCAATCTATAAGACCTAGCACAACAAATAATTCTCCTTCACATGAATTGAATCCTTTTCATAACTTCACTGTTGAGAATACATGCAACAATGAAGTCCAACTTCCTGAGAGTAGAAATTTATCCGTTTTACCAGTCACATCAAATAACTCAAATAGTCATCACATGAAAACTATATCCAAAGATGGTACATTAAAACCAAGACTATTTTTCTCTACCAAATATCCATTGCACAGTGCCTTACTACATGAACTTGATATGGCCGAACCATCTAGCTTTACTCAAGCATCAAAATCTTCAAATTGGCGCAATGCTATGAACGATGAATTCAATGCTCTCATTCGAAATGGAACTTGGACTTTGGTACCACATCTTCCTCATATGCATGTCATTGATTGCAAATGGGTTTTTAAAATAAAAAGGAAAGCAGATGGCACTGTCGAACGATATAAAGCTCGTCTTGTGGCAAAAGGTTTTAAGCAATAACAAGGAATTGACTATCATGAAACTTTTAGTCCAGTGGTAAAGCCTACAACAATTAGACTTGTTTTTGCTATAGCGGTCTCCAACAACTGGAATATTAAACAACTTGATGTATCTAATGCATTTTTGCATGGTGAGCTTGATGAGACGGTTTTCATGAGCCAACCACCAGGTTTCACGGATCCATCATTTCCTAATCATGTGTGTCACCTTCATAAGTCCTTATATGGCTTAAAGAAAGCGCCACGTGCATGGTTTCGGCGTCTTAGTGATAAACTTTCAGAACTTAATTTTCAGCCATAAAAAACTGATACATCTTTATTCATCTTTCGGAGGGATAGAACAATTATTTACATATTAGTTTATGTCGATGATATGATTGTGACAGGGAATGATCAAATGATGATGATTATTTAATTAAACAACTTGGATATGAATTTGCGGTCAAAGACTTGGGTGATGTGCATTACTTCTTAGGCGTCCAAGCAATTCGAGGAAGTAAAGGTTTATCCTTAACTCAAAGAAAATATATACATGATCTTATCAGTAAAACACACATGGATGGTGCCAAACCTGTCACTTCTCCAATGGCTTTCACATCAAAATTAAGTATAACATCAAGCAAACCAATGGGTGATCCCTTATTATATAGAAGTGTGGTTGGAGCTCTACAATACGCAACATTAACTCGACCCGACATAGCATTTGCAATTAGCCGTGTATGTCAATTCATGCATCAGCCAACCATGGATCATTGGATTGCTGTAAAGCGCATCTTACGGTCTCTCGGATATGGATTATTAATTAGTCCATCGCATCGAAATATTCTTCAAGCTTTCAGTGATATAGACTAGGCTGGAGATATTAACGATCGCAAATATACAAGTGGATATGCAATATATTTTGGGTCTGTTCTTATCTCATGGATAAGCAAGCCACAGTTGCAAGGTCTTCAATAGAAGCCGAATATAAAGCTTTAGCAAATGCAACTGCTAAACTTACCTGGTTGCAGTCGCTAATACATGAGCTTGGCCTGGAACTTCCATTACCACCTAGATTATGGTGTGACAATATTGGAGCTACATACTTGACTGCAAATCCGATTTTTCATGCAAGAACTAAACATGTAGAAGTTGATTTTCATTTTGTACGTGATAAAGTTGCTTGACGGGATTTAGATGTCCGATATATATCAACAATAGACCAAACTGCAAATATATTGACAAAGCCGCTTGCTGGAGCTAAATTTTCCAAATTAAGATCCAAACTCAACGTCGTAGCACTGCCGTTGGGTTTGTCGGAGGGTGTTAAAGCATCAGTAAATAAGGAAAAGAAATGATCAAGTCAAGACCCTCATTGCATGCACATAAATGTTACTGCTATTCCTACTGCTATTCCTATAAGATAGGATCAGAATATCAACTTATATTATGATATATATACGTACTATACTCTTCACTGTAAAAAGTAAGCAAGTTAATAAAAGCTAGAAAGGATTCTGCTCGTATACTGTTATTAATCCTTATAATTTTTACTGCTAAAATGGTTACTTTATGGGCATTAGATATGCTTGATCTTGATTTGGGTCTTTGGATTAAAGCCATTTCAATCGCAGAAGGTGGCCTAAACAACAGAACATTTCAATCACAGAAGCTCTATACGAAAGAAGTGGATAAGAAACAGGAAATAAGCCTTTGTCTAGTGTGAAAAATAGTTGATTCACCTTATTTTGGATTGTCATAGCTTTGGCAGATGTTATATTAACGATATGTTTATAATTCAAGCTCTGGATTCAATCACTTGAATGGAAATTATCTTAGATTATTATCAGTTTTATATTTTTTACAAATAGGCTTGAACTGCAAGTAAATCAAATCAATCTATTTATCTTCATTCAGATAATTTCTTGCTTTTATATAAAGGAAAAGATGTCCACCAACAACTTCTTTCCTTGGATAATCTGTTTTTTCTCTTAGAGATAAAATTATACATCAGGTAGACCCACAATTTCATTAAATTATGCAATAACATATGAAACCACATTTATATACGTGTGCGCGCGCACACATATACATATATATACATACGTATATTCATGTTTTTATGTGGGTGCTAAAGCTACTATTAAAGACAGCCCAATAATATGGGAAACCACTAAGCAAAGAAACATACATATATAATTTATTATCAATTCGTTGGAAAATCTCATATATATTGCATTTCAAAGATGTATCGATTTGTATCAAATTCATATACCAACAATGAAGAGCACTATGTAGTAGGAAGCATTTGCAAGAGTGTGTGTTGTAATTAGAAAGTGATATATATGTATGTATGCATTTATAGCATCCAAATGAGGCCGGCTAAGCGCGAAACCATTGTGTTTGAAAATTGAGTGCAGCACTATAGTGTAGAGCTATTTGAAAGAAGACGTAACAGAGAAGTTTGGAGTTGAACAAAACTTACGTACTTTTTTTGATTTTCTGTCAACAAATGTGCTACTTGGTGCCGAGGATGCCTTCGCTTTGCCTTTTCCGTTCTCTCTTTTAGTATACCAACAACAGAAACTACCAACAAAGGATACCGGATGGCCCGTCTCATGTTCCTTCAAAGATGGACATTAGTTCAAGTTCATATGCATTTCATGTTGCATAATTACATAGTTGTATTAGAATTATTAAGGATTATGGTTGTCATGGATGATGGATGAGTATGGATATAGGTTTTAGTTGTTAGTTGCATTTTTCTATCCTTAGAGATTTCGAGGGTGAAATCCTTTAAGCAAGGAGAATGTAACACCACGAAATATTTTTGGAATAAATAAGAAAATATAATTAAAAGTCAAGAATGAACTTAAAAGTAAAATTTTTATAAATGTCCAAATTGGCTGCACGACCTGCACCATTGTGTCTATAGCAATTTTCTAGACGTTTTCATATATAACTTGTCGAAATCCAAGTCAGTATGAGAGAGTTGCGAGCGTTGAAATAAATAAGAAATTAAAAATAGAAAAATAAAAAAATAACATATGGGCTAAGTCGACCATCACAAGGTCTAGGTCGACCAGGAGCAGTCGACCTAGCCCTATGGGCCATTGACCCGACCCTATGTTAATCGGGTAATTGTGGTCTCGGGTCGCTTTATTTTCCATGGACAAGATTATTAAATGATGGCCAAGTTTTGAGCGTGCGTTTGGGATTGAGTTGGGAGCTAATCTGATAGTTGATAGTTGTGGAGTTTCCCTATAAATAAACACTTTAGGGTTAATCTAAATCCTTAGTTTTCTCCATTCAACGAAGTCCTATCAAATTGAAACCTGAAACCTTAATTCCCAAATCAATTTATAGTCCCCAAATCAAATACAAATCCTAATCTAAACTAAAATTTAAATAAGGATATAGCAATTGGAAGGAAGGTTAAGCGAATCTAGGGGAAACAAAAGGAGTTGGAACAAGATCTAGAGCTAAGGATGGATATGAGTGGGCACGGATTTAATAGGATAATTACAACAGTTAATTTTAATTATTTTATGTTGATTAAATTGTAATCACCTAAATCTAAACTGGTAATCCAATAAATTAAAATTAGGGATTATAAACCTTTTTTATTTAATTTCAGTTATATATTAGAAATTGCGGAACTCTAAATCACACCTTAAATTGAATAAGAAATTGAGAATTTAGAAACGGATTAGGGTTAATAATAATATGCTTAATGAAAGGGATTAAATTAATGAATGAATTAAACGAAAATTAAGCATACGAAATCCAGGAAACACTACGCCATAGATTGCATACTGCAACACCAAAGAAGTGATGCAGGATGTGCCAAAAAATGTTGCTGTAAGCTAAAAAAGGGCAAAGGCAACACTTTCTCGGTGATGCATTTTGCCGCGTTGCCGCAGACCTCAAAGACAACATTTTGACTATCTAAGGCAACATAAAAAATATTGTTGCAATAGAACCCTATTTGGGTCTATAGCAACATACATAGGTGTCTGTACCAACATTCCAAAATGTTGCTATAGATATTAACTTTCTGAAGTTGTGGGGCCCACAATGTAGAGCATATTTGATTTTTTAATAGAAATAAATATTTATTTAATAAAATGCTATTGCACAGAATTTGATATTCAAACAGTAAGTTATTTAAATAAATATTTTATTTCAACATTTAAAATAGTACAAATTCCTGACTCCACTATTTTATAATTCAATGATAAATAACACTGATATTCACATATACAGATATTCCTCACTACATTACTCAGTTCACTCATTACATATGCAGTTTCAATTTATACAGACACCGACACTGACAAATATATGACGAGCCGAGCCGAAGGCGAGCCGAGTGCCGAGCCGAAGGCGAGCCGAGAAGCGGGTCCGGGCGCAGCGCCGGCGGGGGTCCACAAATGAAGACTGAGCTTAATTCCTATCCTCCATCTCCTCGCCTAAATCTGCTTGAATCCCCCACGGCCAAACACCAAAACTCTACTGCAAACTCTTTTCAATTTCCAATCACCACATTAGCTTCTCTCCGTAACCAATACACAACAGCACTCTACCATTGTCAAACTCCAAACTCCGTCTACATCTCTCTACCAACATTCAGGCATCACACTGCCAACTGAAACTCCTCTGCATCATCAACTTCCACCATCACTTCCATAACTTACCAAACCAACCAACCAACCTTCAACCAATACAACTACATCCAGATTCAATGGTGAACCAACCAACCTTAATGCTTGGATAAGATCTCCTCGCCTATATCTGAAACATTAACAAGTTCCAAAGGAGCATTTGCACAAACATATGGGGGGCGTACTATCTTATTGAAATTACCAGTACCAAGTGAAGCAACCGCAATCATAGGGGAAAGTACGAAGAGATCAGCCTGGGATCTGCTCTGAACTTGCGATGGAAAGTACGAAGTGAACCAAAATCTCGAGGGTAGCAGTTCAGGTTTTGGGAGAAATTAAGGCGCTAGAAGGGTTTTCAGGTGAAGTAGTCTAAAGGAGAAAGGTAGAGGGGTTGGTGGCGAGAAAGTCTTCTGTTGGAGGTGAGAGCTGATGGCGACGACAGCGGTGGCAAAAGGGGTTTGAACGGAAAACTTTGTTTGGCTTCGGGTTTTGGTGTCGTGACGGGGCTCTGGTTGGAGCTAGATGGTCGTGATGGGTCAGGGGGTAGCTGGGGGTGAGGGTGACAATTTGGTGGCGGAGGCGAATGAGGAAGCAGAAGAAGAGGAGGATGATAATTTGGTGGTGGAGGCGAATGGGAGGAGACGAATGGGAGGAGGCGAATTGGAATGAAAACCAAAAGGGGATCTACTCTGAACTAGGCGGGAAAACGAAATTTTGGGGCAAATTGCAGTGGTGATCCATTTTAACAACCAGATTAAATGTAGACCGTTGGATCGTATTCACGCGGATTGCTAATTTTATTAATTTTTTAATTTGAATACATCTATAGCTACTGCAACATCTTGTTGATACCTATGCTAACACCTTGAAGCGAGTGTTGTAATAGACAAAAATCAGCATACCTATCGTTACATTATAGCTAGCAACACCATGTAATTTCGTTGCAGTAGGCCATCTATGGCGTAGTGAAACGAAAACACCCTGAACCCTAGAAATATGACCAAAACGGTCGACCATAGCACCCCATAGGTCGATCATAGGCAGTCGACCTATGGTTGACCCAGGTCGACCGTCGTAGGCTAAAATGCAGCTTATGGATTTATTTGGGCCTTGAGCCTAATAAGTGTATGGAACCTTGTAATTTCTGGTCTGTGTTGGATTATTTGTGGATCCGATTATGAGCTAGAGTGATATTAGGGAAATGAGTTCCCTATTAGGGTTGTTGGTGCGAATTTAGTTCATGTTTTTGTGTCATAAGGTAGGACGCGGAGATTTGTTGAGAGATAGGCGATTCACTTCATGTGAGACTCAAGGTGTTATGATCGAGTGGGCGCAGCATTGGTTAAGGGCATCCATGAGAGTCCGATCCTAACAGGAGATCCAGGTTCTGCATGTTTTTCTTGCGCAAACATGGCACGAGTGGATGCTGACTAGGATAGTAAAGGGTTGTAGATCGATATAAAGCTAGGTGGGGCCCAATACTAGCAGGAGTACAAGCGTTGTGACTTCAAAGTGGTGCGTAAGAGGTATTTTGCCGCAACGATCGAGGGATGAGCACAGGTGCATAGGATGAGTCACTCTGCAAGTTTGCATATCTTGTTCTTCCTCTCCAGGCGTAGTGTGAGCTAGAATGGGTAAGTAGATCCCTAGTTTGTGGATTGTTCGAGTGGGGTTCAATTTGTAGATAGACCCATTGTGCTAGATTGATACCCTTAGGTATGTGACCTTAAGTATGCACGGACATAGAATATACTCTATATCACTTAGAGTAGACTTAGAAGTAACTGCATTTGATTATCTTATTAATCTTGTTCTCATTCACCAGACTTTTGTATGACTCACTCCCTTCTTTCCATTTTCCACCACTATAGGATGACAAGTTAGCAATTGAGTCGCATAGTATGTGGAAGAAGGAGCTTCACATTAGAGTTCTTCATATTACTTATTTTTCTTCATGTAATTTTCTGTTGTATATAGTGTTGTTAAACTTGTATTGTAATTTGGAAGTAATATAATTGTAAATCAAGTATTTTGAAGACTGTTTTTCTGAAATGTATATTTTCTATATTTATATTTTAATTTCTTCCACTGTGAGATCTGAAAGTGTATAATGTCTTAGAACTCTATCTCTTTAATTATGCTCTGTAATGTTTTAAAAAAATCCTAATAGCTTGTATTCCCCAGCATGCTTCATGTCGGGAAGCGCAGGTTGTTGCAGCTTGACCCTCAATAGAACTAAGAAATCACATACGATAGGTTTGGTATGCGATAGGTTTGGCCTGTCATAGGTTAGCATGCAATAGATTCGGCCTACAATATATCTGGCATGCGATGGGTTGGCCTTCATAGGTTAGGCTTGTACGTGATAGGCTTGGCTAGTGATAGGTTTGACATGCGATAGCTTTTAAACTTGACATGCGATAGCTTGGGGTGTAATGGCTTTGAGGCACAGTAGATTGATATGCAGTAACATAGACATGTGATAAATTTAACACTTGGTAGCTTTGACATATGATAGCTTTGGCATGCGATAGTCAGGGGTACTAGAATTCCTTAACTAAAACAAGAAAATAATTAGTGACATTTTGGGTAGTCAGTCTCAAAATGTTGATTGAGAATTTCATAGGGATGAGATTAAGATGGAAAAATAATATGTTTAATGTAGAATATTATTTAAGATTAAAGAACGAGGTAAGCTTAAGGAAGCTAATGTTATAAAAAAAACTTAGGGAAGTTAAGAAATGATAGCTACATTATTTAAATTAAAGATAAAAGATGATATGGTACACAAGTAATAAACAAAGAAATGGATTGAACCTAATATTTTAAAATATACCAACTTATGGAGTTATTAAATGACTGTGGTCAGGGGTTAGAGAAAATTATATTCAATGTTATATGACAGGGTGCCAAGACTTAGGAAGTCAATAAGATTCAATTCAAAAAAATTAAACTCTAGTGTGAGTTTATGGTATGGTGCCAAAATTTTAAAATGAATGTAATGAATGGATCAGAAACATAAAACAAGGTTTAAGGACTAGGAGGGGTTATTAATGCTTAGTAAGGACACTTGCTAGAATGTATTCATGGTGCTTACATTCAACCTTTTAGAAGAGTCAGGGGGACTCTAGTCAAGGTGGCTTTCATGGTGGAATGAGTGGTCAATTCATCAGTGACTTTGTTCGAGAAAAAGATAAATTAGTGATAGACAGGCTTATGGAGGTAATCACTAAAATCAGTTAATGGTATTTTCAGATTGACACCTAAATAAGAGTCTAAGTGGTGTTTGTGAATGTGATTGATACTGTATGACATGGTTCATAACAAGGAGATGATAAGTATAGGGTATACTTAAACTGTGATAGATGAATACAAATATTACATGGTTCATAAATGAATGTTAAGTATAGGGTATACTTATGTTTTAAAGTTAATGTATGTGTATGTCCATGATGTGA
The DNA here is from genome assembly GCA_030737815.1 of Allium fistulosum. Taxonomy (NCBI): domain Eukaryota; kingdom Viridiplantae; phylum Streptophyta; class Magnoliopsida; order Asparagales; family Amaryllidaceae; genus Allium; species Allium fistulosum. The sequence goes on along the minus strand of CM060908.1, from coordinate 819,645,312 downwards.
TGACTATTTACATGATATTTTCGTTGCTAATGAATTAGTATGGAAAAACTCGTTCTGTGATTTTGGCGAGGTGGTCTTGCTCTGTGTATATTTAGGATGAAGTTTTACTCATATCAGGCTTTATGCCTAATATGTGTTTTTATTATTTCACATAAACTCGCGCGTGCTCATTCAAGCAGGTTGAGTATGTAGGCTTGGACATGTCACTTTTGGGATTAACGAATAAAGAAGCCGAAGACGAAGCAAAAGGCTTGTAGCTAATAAAAGTTATTTTTGTATTCCGCTGTTACACAACCAGGGTATATAACTGATTAAGTGCTTGTGTCGGCATCATCATATGTCGAGCATGACTCTATTATTTGTTTATTATATTTTACCCATGTGTGGGAGCGGTTGGGATTATGAAAATGTATCTTAATAATTTATGTAATGGAAAATATTTAGCTATTCTGTTTACATAATGTAATGAGAAAAAATACTAATCTCATTTTGTCGTTTGAAAATAAATCTAGTATTGACTGTAGCAGCATTAGCATTCACTTTCGGGACTCGAAATGAGGGATGTTACACTTAACTTTTACCAAACTCATCAAAGTGATCTATTTCAAGTGTATGCCCTTAGTGTAAGACCCAAATGTATTGTGCCTTGAATTGATTCAAATAAGTGTGTTTGAATAATATATAAATTTATTGTTATGGATCATAACACCTAAATAAGATTAATAGATACTGTATGACATGGTTCAAAATAATTATGAACTACAGCACCTAAATGTATTGTTTAAGTTTAAATTCATAAAGTTGTAAATAAAAAAAAATTAATTTAAAATTATAAAAGCTATATATAAATAAATTCAAAATAATAATATAAACTATAAAGGTTACAGTTTATAAAAGGTTACAAACTTACAATAAAGTTGTAAAATTGATAACTTGTTAATTAATAAGAAAAAATATATAAGTATATAATTAAGTATTATATTATAAAATATTATATAAATTAAATAAGAGAGTCTTATATAATGTATATAAAATAAAAATAATATGATTTTAAAATTCAATATTGAAATAAGCTCATTATAGTTATAAGGAACAAATACATATGTGTATAATTATATAGACATACAAATGGAAATATCTCCATTGAGTATTGTTAATACTTATCATTTTTTATAGACAACATTACTCATTATTATTAATTTGAAATTATGAATCTAAAATAATGTTGGTCTCTATCATTTACAATATTAATAGAGTATTATACGTACTTATGGTTGTTAAGCACTATCAAGCCATAAACTATTTATAGTGATATTTAAATTGTCCCATGGTTGGTGTGACGCCCCACCTCTATACTCACACTAGCCAAGGACGCTACGGAGTAATGCCGTCGACTAGCACGAAGAATAAGACTGTTGAGAGGCGACCATCTATGTAATTGCTTTGTGCGAGTACCGATATGTCAAATAATATGACTTGCATTTCATTTCAAGAGGAAATCCGACATATCAAATACAAACTCAAAGCTACCACACAGTGGCTATGTGGCATTCGGAAATAAATATAGAAATAAGCATAACACAAATCAGTCACAGATATTCATATCACAAAGGCGGAAACAGATATGAATATATCACATAGAAGTGTACATCAAAGTAGGGTCATACAAGATCCACTGCATCACAAAAGAATAGGTACAAATGCTAGACAAAAGAATAAGTTTACATTAAGGAGTCTCTATCTCAAATGTATAATAACAAAAACTACTAAGCTAAAGTAGTTAGCCAAAAGTCAGGTGACGGACCCTGATAAGAAGTCAAGCAGAAGCACCTGAAATACCTCGGTCTGACCCGAGTATTATTTAAGAAGAAAATAATAAACGGATCACTCTACCTATAAATATCAGATAAAATGAGATAGGATAAGAGATATCACAAAAACGTATGATAACAATAATGCCATACTATGACAAGTATACATCAGATAACAACAAAAATCATACAATATCTTAAATATTTTCAAACATAAAAAAGAATGTCATATTCTTTAAATTATTCACCAAAACACAAATATTGATAGAGCCTATCAATGCATATCATCAAAATTGGTGAAACACAAATTCTAGAAATCAACCACCAGAAATCCAGAAAACACAAAGGGGAAGGCCTATCACAAACGGGAGCATGAAAACTCGCCAACACGTGTGTCACAAACGGAACGCTATTCCATGGTCGCTAACCATCAATTTTGAGCCGAAGCTCCACAAACGGCCCGAAGACCATGGGTCGCTACCCCAAATTTGAACCGAAGTTCCACAAATGGGGGTTTTAGTCCCCCACACAAACAAAGAGACATCGCGCATCGCTAGTCTAAATCACAAAATGATCATCAATGATCGATAAGTGTAAATTACACTAAGCTGGTAAATAAATGAGTTTAGCTTCATGTCCCATAACCACTACCTTAACTTAAATATTTACGAACAAATTGTAGATTTCCACTCGAAAATTGTCACGATGGTTCAATCGAACAAGTCCAAGAATTAACCGACGAAGTAAACCCAAGCGTTTCATACCACTTGTTTTCCTAAGCCGTTTAATTAAATTTCTCATACGAATGAGGTAAAGGTTTGTATATACTAATAGATTAAAAAACGGTTTTAAAAACGAGCTTTGTATTTAAAAGTAGTGTTGAAATCGTTTTTGTGAAAGAGTTTGAGTATTTACTACTAGTATAGAAACCTTTATATTTTAAAGTGGAAAACCACAGAAATGGTTGTAGAAACAATCAATCACTAAAAATTCACATACGAGAATGTGAATTAAATCCATAAAAATCGATATCAAATCCATCAAATGGATATTCCCAAAAATCCAAAGAACAAAGTCATCAAAGTCGATAATAAGTGATAACAACTAACCGGATCAACAAAAATCGATTAAAATTGGAAGTTCACTATAAAAAATAGGCAAAACTGAACAGTTCCAGATGTCTGGTTTAGAATCCAGACGTCTGGATTTGTTTTCTGGAAATTTTCCAGAAACCTCCCAGACGTCTAAAATTTCGATGCAGACGTCTGAGCCCTAATCAGACGTCTGAACCTATATTTCAAACGTCTGGAATTAGTCTCTGCCATTTTTATTTTTTTCTGCCGTGTATATTTTTTTCCTCCAGGTCTATAACCAGACGTCTGGACTTGATATCCAGACGTTTGGTCACCTGGCCCGGGCAACAGTTTGCCTAGGCCAAGATGGCCAAAACGTTTTGAGAGCGATCGGACGAGCAACGACGACTAGGGATTTATGTCAAGCGACAACCCAGCCTTATAGGCTCTTCGATACACCTCAAATATCATGTCCAAACATCCATAGTAGGATTTTCATAAAATTGGTCTTCAAAACCCAAAAATTGGAAAATTCACCAAATCAATACAAATCAAAAGCAAATGAACATGAATAAATGTTAGGAATTCATACCTAACAACAATGAAAGTTATAGACGTAGATGTGAGTTAAAGAACTCACCATTAAACCCAAAAACAACGAACGAGAAGCTCTAAAACAAAGGAAAGGCCAATTCCTCTTCAACTTCAACTCAAGAAGCTCCAATCTAAGCTAATAAGCAAATATTTCCTAAGTTAGGGTTTAGGAATTTCTGAAATCGAAGAGAGATAGAGATGGAGAAGATGAAGAGAATGTTTACCTAAGCTTCTCCTTGATTTTGGACTTGAATTTGAGTTTCCTAATAAAACTAGGGTTTAGGAATTTTAATTTCCAATTCTTTTCCCCATTTTTCTTTAGCTTGAGTGTTAGGAAAATAGAATGAGTGAATGGATGAAGAGTAGAGGAGTTAGGGTATTACGTTGGGGGCTGAAACTCAAACCCAAAGCCCAAATAGAACAATAGCAAAATTCTACTCAATTCTAAACATATCGATGTTTATATTCAAAAAAGTTGTAAACGTCGTTTTGACCTCAATGGAAGTGGTCTCGAGTCCCAATTCGACTGTTTACAAAAAGTAACATTTTGGACTTTAATCCGATTAACGATGCTATATTTAAATAAAATATTTAAATATATAATCGTGGAATATGCGGGTTGTTACAGTTGGTAAGAACACTTTCTAATTTTGTTGGGCATCCTCCAGTATTGCAAAATTTTCTTCAGACAACTATGAATGACGGACCATGAGCATCGTATGTATTTTAGGATTTGTTGAGCACTCTCAACTTGATGAAGATGATTGTGAGCAAAGAATGTAGAATTAGGAGTTATATACAGCAGGCCCGGTTTCAAACTGTTATGGTAACGGTAAATTTACCATTATCATACCATTACAAATCAATCGGTTACCATTTTAAAGTAAAGTCGGTATACCGGTATAATCGGTATGGTCATGGTAAATTTACCATTTTCTACGGTAAAACATCGGTAATATTTTTTCAAAATCAACGGTAACGATAATTTACCAGTTCGTTCATAATACACTAATATTCATGTAAGATGTTGTATTACGGGCATTTAGAAGCAAGAAATAGTTCAATTTATTTCAGCAATTCAACTCAAATGATGATAAATACACTTCTTTTCTATGTCTTTTATTAAGTGACCCAATGAGATATATAATGAAGCATCGTTCAGTGTAAAAATATATCAACTTATTATTTTTCTAAAAAACGGTAATTTACCATTACCAGTGTAACGGTTACCAGTTTATCGGTATACCAGTCAATCGGTAACGGTAAACAATTTTAGTTTACCAGTAAAACGGTACGGTAACGGAATTTACAAAATGGTAACGGTAACCATTACCATAATAGCCATAGTTTCAGGGTTAGGCTGGCTAGGCGGCCGCCTAAGGCAACCCCCGGACAAGAGCAACAAGGTAGAGGAAAAATGTTAAATAGATTTAAAGTGATAAGTTAACTGCTCTGTTATTTTTTTAAATAAATGTTATTTGGTGAGATGGTGGAGTGTATGTTTGTTAATGATAAGGGCCCCAATTCGATTTTGTGATTTATTTATTTTTTTCCCCTCTCCTAGGATAACCCAAGCAGTCAAGCCCGTCCGAGATATCGCTAATAATATATTACTCATCGTTAACGCAGACTTCAATCTGTCAAGCACCTTCAAGATTGTAGTAACGCGATAATGGATCCAAACAGTCAATAGAGGAATTTGTAAAATCTTAACACGATTAATGAATTTAACGAGGCTTCAAGTTTGTCTATAATATATGAATATGCAATTCAAAGCGATACACTGCAAATTCAAATGTGTCGTCACATTTGAAAGTTGGCAGCCAGCCTTCCTGTAGCTTAAAATCAAGTTTGTTGTATATTTTTGTTATTGTGTCTTTCTTTTACATTTTTAGCATATAAAATAGTCTTTTGTTTCATAAACAAAATTATTCAACAATGCAGCCAAGCATGAAGCCACCATTGCATGCAGGACTAATTTATCTTTCTTCCATAACTGATTCATCTTTCTTGTCAGGGGCGGTCCAATGGTAAGGCAAAGAAGGCAATTGCCTATGACCACACCTCGATAAGAGCAAACCCTGACAAGAAAGATGAATCAGTTAACGGAGCGGCAAGTGTTTTAGTGATTATAACTTTAAGTTTTAATAGGAATTCAAGTCTACCTAATTTTGTTTTTTTAATCCTTCTCAGATTATGTCCAATATAATTAGTATGCTGTTAAGGCTGTTAGTTTCTCTCTCTCTATTGCCAAAAAGAGATACACGGTAAAATATATGTATTTTTTAATACCAAAATCATTTCACATGACAATCAAGCACCACGTATCAATACCGTTTTCCATGACTATCAACCACCAAACTACCGATTGATGCATTTGATAACCTTTAAAAAAGCCTGCATTAAAAGAGTATAGTATAAAATTTTATGGTATTTTTTAGCAATGATATTAAAAAAAGGAAAATGAGATGCCTTTAATAACATATCGTTCGCCACCACAACCCAAACGACAAAAGAACAAAGGAAATGCAAAAGGATGAATTGTCACTCACCTTCCGTTATTTTTCAGAACACGAAAAATGAAAGAAAATTGTTTTTATTTTATATATGTTAACTTCGTTTTCTAAATCGATCGTTTTTCACGATATACATAAATCATACGCATTTTTACGAATACGAAAATCCAAAATTAAAAACCACCTGCCAACCACAGCCTATTTTTTCATTAAACTGCGTGACAGCATTTTTTTCAACAAACTTAAGGAGTTGCGTTAGTCTATTACTTTCTGTGGTAAACAGAGATTAAAAGCTTCATGAGCATGATGAAGCAACTTCATATCAATAACAAGACAGTATGTACAGAGCTACCTAACTGATTCAGAAGAGTTTATAAGTACTATAAAAACGTTATAATGCATCCTCATAGCAAGTGCACCAACAAGGTGCACTATTTGACAATTTCTCCTGCATTTGGTTATCAAATAAAACATGGGAAAAGTAAAAAGTTTTCCCTCACTTCGTAAATATCACTGATTTCAGCTATTGGTACAGTAGGACAATCTTGGAAGAAGGAAAAAATGTAACGTGAATGTGAAACTCGCAGTCCAATTAAAATCGCTTTGCTGATGCCGTGCCCCTTATGCTGGTAGAGCTTGTTCTCGGGACTGTAAAATGAACAAAGAGCATGTTAAAAATTGAATAGAGCTTAAAATATATTAAAAAAATGTCAAAAAAAATAATAAAAGTCTCTATTTGGCATTTGATATTCATGGTAATTTGTAAACATAAGAATCACGTACCTGGTGACCTTACAGATTCTTTTCGAACAGACATTGTTTTCTGAAGCTGTGATCTTGGTGCGCGTGAAGCTTTAGACCTGCATTTGAGAATAATATATTATACCAAAACAAGACTATACAGAATCTCAGCATAAAGTCATGATTATCATGCTGACATTACTAATTTTGCCCAAGCTTCCAGAACAAGTGCAGGCACACTAAAGTTTAAACGAAAGCAGCACTTACGTTTTGGCTTTCGGGGTTTCCAAATTTTTGCTTGATTCTGATAAGTTGGAGTCCGCTATTGAAATTTCAGTTCCATCTGATACGTCACTTACATCATCTACAGACTGCTGAGAACCATTCTCTGAAAATTTATCACTTGATTCAGAGCGAATTTCAGGATCTGAAGCGAACTTTTCAGTGAACCTCGGGACGGTTCCAACATTAATTTTACGTGTTGAAATCTCATCAGGAGAAGATAATGAATGGCGTAAAGAGTTGAATCCACTGGCAGAACCACCTTTAAGATCTTTTAATAATTGAAGCTCTTCTATTTCTTCATCCTTTTTTGCTATTGTATCTTTAAGAGAAGCCACCTACATTTTTAAGTTCACTTAAAAATGAGTAATCATAAGTGAAACATAACAGATTACGCCAATTGCTCGGCTAATAATTTAATAATATACATTTTTAAATGAATATGCAACTCTGATAACAGTGGCACTTCTTTCCCTCTCGATTTCTATTTTATATCGATCAGATGGCAGCTTCTTCTGTTTATTAATGCACTCGCCTAAGTATTCACCTCCTACGATTGGAATTTCCGTCTTAATTTTTATTTTTAATTTATTTCTGAGTTTGAGCTGTCCAACACTCCATTCAAAGCTAAGCAGTTTATATCCTTGTAACCTAGGCTTGAATGTAAAGTTTAAAAACAATTTTTACAACGTTTTACTGTTATTTGAATGTTGAGCATATAGCATTATCAGCTCGATAACATTTCCACAACGTTGGTGTTTTCTGAAGTTACAATCCTAACGCGATTCCATCTAACATTTTGCAAAGTAATATGGTTACAGTGAAAGTGAAAGGTTGCAGTGCAATGCATGAGGCTTCTGGTTTTTTTTTTTTGAGATCATGGGGAACCCTAAGATCATGGTATTCATTGATACTCACTTAAGTAAACCCCACGCCGTGTGTCTACCCCGCTTTTATTTAGCATGAGGCTTCTGGTTTACAAGACACACGTCATATTCTTGAGATGACAAAAGTATCTCCAACACTACCTTAAACATGTCAGGTCTTGTGAAATCATCCAAGAGGCAAATAGCTCGTGTCATGGCACATGACAATGATGGCGTCTTCAGCATCCATGGTGCGGAGCACATGAGAAGACACGTTTTCTTGCTTTGTTTCGGATTATTTTTTCCAAACCTTTTTTATTTTCATTTTTCACGATCCAAAAATGCATATATCTTATTTCGGTGCATTCTTTCGCTTGAAGAAAAAATACACGGTAATTGTTATGGAATTTTTTTTATGTATATTGAATCATTGATGCTTGAATATGATGATATAATAAAACTTTCTCATTTAGATACGTTTAGCCTAAACAAATTGATGCAAAATTTAAATTTTCTACTTAAGTTCAATATGATCAAAATATATTAAATGATTATTTAAAAAAACAGTTATTAAAAATAAAAAATGCAATATAAAATAAACATATCAAAATAACACAAAACAAAATAAATATCCCAACATACAAATGAAATTTCGCGATATACAAAATCAGCTATAAACTTATGAATTAAATTTTTAACTGCTAGCCAATTAATATAAGCTTTTAACTGAAAATTCGGCTTATAGACAAATGATTAACATTCCCAAGTTAATATCATTTACTGATTGCACGTGTTTTATTTTTAAAAATATTAATTAATATACAGGCTTTTATGTTTTTCTACAATGTTAAATGAGTGACTTCAATTTTAGCTAAATTGATTAGAAAATTAATTATTATTCTTATTATTTTTGAAAAATAGTGATAAACAGGTAATAATAAAATATTCACTTTCTATACAGGTTTTTTATATATATAATAAGAGTAATACTTTATTCAAGTAAACCATTCATTTTGATGTCTCGGGGGTTTGAATCCATAACCTCATCCTAGAGAACTTGAGCTAGTGGTCCTTGATATTATATTCATTTTAATATATTATACTGGATTTGTTAAGCAAATCAGAAAAACTTAGAACGAAAATGTTTTAATTTCTGATTTACGAGTGAAATATTCTATTATTTTGAGTTTTGAGTTTTATAGTTTTGTACTTCAAAATTTTATGCTTATAAAATTATGTTTAAAGATATTTTTAGCGAAAGGAGTAAAAAAAATTCTTTGGACTAAAATTACATTAATCTTGTATAATTAGTTATGATGTACAACAAATCTATAATTTTTTAATTCATACACAATGATTCAAAAAGGCGACGTGCATTTTTGTGCGCTAAAAGGGAAAGTTTTGCATCTTTGTGCGTCGTTGGTCAAAACTGTGGTTAGATTTGTTATGTTTCGTAAATGGGACCGTGTTAGAAATGAGAAAACAGGAGATAGAAAACTGAAGAAAAAAATACGTCAAGAGACGATATTATCCTTGAATTTACGTCTGTTTCTTTGAAAAGACAGGAAACACATTGGTATCTCGGGAAAAGAAACATAACTTCCGGAAGCATCCACAAACTTTGTGGGTATTCTCACCAACAAACTCAAGAACAAAATGCTACTATGATATAGTTCTCTATCAACAAACTTTGTGGGTATTCTCACCAACAAACTTGAGAACAAAATGCTACTATGGCATGGTTCTCTACCTACAACCTTTGTGGGTATTCTCACCAACAAACTTAAGAACAAATTGCTCTTCCTGAAGCTCCAGCTGCGGGCTACATGTGTAGAAAAGGAGTTTAGTTTGCTGACCTAGTGCAAAATACTGCTACGTTGATAAAATAAAACCCAGTAAGTGTAATGCTACTAAGTGAAGTTACGTTAGGTGTAAAACAAGCGTTAAAGGAAGCCACGTATGTGGAGAATCCACCAAGAGGAAAGAATTCTACAGAAGGACTTGGAAAGACTCTGCCTTGAGCCAGAGTTCGAGAAGTGGAGATACGTGGTTGTTCCGTGTGGAAAGCTTGCCCTCTTACATTGTTTTGCTTTCCAATATGTTTTTCATTGTGGGTTTTTTTTTTCTTTCCATTTTTCTTTTACAAAAAGTAATCTGATTTATTATTAGAGCACCTTACATTAAAGAAATAAAAGGGCTAATGCAACATAATGGAAAAATATACAGACAAATGACAACAGTAGATATTCGAACCTGTTCCATCAAATCTCTGACATCCTTCCCATCTTTAGAACTTCGTGCAGCACCCAGCTCGACCCCGGATACACGTTCTGCAAATTTCAAAGTGCTTATTGTCTCTGAATATGATTCAACATCTGGATTAACCTGCACAAACATGAGTGTCTTCGCATGTCCACCTGAACGAGACAATAAACATATTTCTGTAACCATCTGCGACAATAATGAATTAATAATTGTGCTAACTACATTTTAATAGGAAAATATAAAAATATACCTAAGGAACTTTGAAGAACTTGAGTCAGCTTGCTGTTTCTGTAGGGTACATGACTACTTTTCCGAGCTAAAGCAAATATTACATCTCCTAAAGCGGATAGGGATTTGTTAATATGTTGTGCTTCCTTGAGCCTGTCTCCAGTTACTTCAGAGCGGTCGACTCTTTCACTTCCAGCAAGATCTATCAGATGAAGACAACCACGTATTGTAGATCCAGATTTCAAATCCACACCCCGTACATGGATAGTAACAACACTGAAATAGTATTTATAAACAATGCTTAGGTGCTAAATCACACAAAAATAGAAAAAATTCCTCTCCTTTCTGATGACTAGAACTTGGGGTGCAATTTGGCTATATACAAGTTTCAAACAAGAAAGAAAAAAGAAACAAACCTATGAGATCGGCTACTTCTTTCGTTAAGAGCAGTAGAGCTCATTGCCCTGTTCGAATGTCCGAATTGCATCATTTCAATGACATCCGAAGTTGATTTAACTGGAAGAATACTAGCATCGGGAACAGCAAGCCCATTGGGTTGGGAACTATTCATGATCCCAAGTGTAAGCAAGTTAAAGATGACATTTCTACTTTGAAGTATAGATAAACAAATTTGAAAAAGAGAACATCTAATGCCGGCTTTCAGACTGTTTGCACAGACCTACACTGTCATATCTAGATATAACTACAATTAACTATTCAACAAATCAAAACGTAAAATTCAAATTCATTTGGAAGATGATTGTTAGCATGCAAAAATATAGAATAAGCATGAAAGGATATCTTTTCTGCGAAACATTGTTATTAAGGAGGTCGCGGACTTGCTCATTATATATCTCAACCATCTGGATGCTTATATCGTATAAGAAGGTGCTGCTTCGAGAGCGTGATATATTAAACAGGTCGTTTAGAGCTCGATAATTAACCCCCCATTCCTCTCTATTTGTTGATTGTGGACCATTCTATTCACCATAAAGATGTTATATATAAAGTTCATATTTTTACTTGGATTATGTCATAAATAACAAGGGTAAGGATTACATACCATTGTGTAAGTTTTGCCAGAACCAGTTTGACCATATGCAAAGATACAAACATTAAACCCATCTAGAACTGATCGAACCAAAGGTTGAACGTCCAAATACACTTGTTCTGTCAAATTATAGAAATTCCAAATGAAAATATTTTTTATTTTTTCATCAATATTTTGTTAACTAACAACATGATCGTAAAAATAAACTATGTATAAACGTAAAAACCTTGAGTCGAAGCTGGGCCAAATGTTTTATTGAATTTGAACAATCGGCGTCCATCTTTTGCTTGTTTAGAAGGATTAACGACAACAATTTCACCATCATCTCCAATATAATCAACTGTTGTTGACTTCCCATTTTGACCAGGAAGAAATGGCCGTACACGGCAATACACCCTAATGTTACCTATTCACATAGTAAAAACAAAATCAAAACAATAGAAAAGAAAAGATTGATTTACTAATAACTACACTGCTATCTCAATATATACCTTTTAACTCCAAAACCTCATTGTAAAGTTTCCTATTTTCTGCAAGAATGGTATTAGAATTCTCTGCAGCGTCTACTAATACTTTTAGCTTGACACCTTCATTGTCACAAGCATAAAATGTTAAAGGGCTGCACTAGATTAAAATACCAAAAAGGATATTTGCAAATTTGATCTACCCAAGTTTGACGTTTCTTCTTTCCATCCATTTTGAATTTTCACAACTTCTTGCTTGATGGATTCAGATGCTACCCTAACATTCTGATATTAACATATATGAGTTTTGACATTAATAAATTAAGCAACAAAATAAATCATGAAACTAGGGATACACAATAGCATACCTTTACTGACTGCAATTGGAAGCCTATGAATTTCTGAAATACGTGCTCTTTCTTGTTCCAGTTTTGGAATTTTGATTCTGAAAATGCTTCAAGTTCCTTTGTTCTCTTTCTAGATTCTACTAGAAGGGATTCCGTATCTTTTAATTTTGCCTCTAATTGTGTTTTTATCTCGTTAGCATTAGTCTCCAACTGATGGCAATGATTTTGATGTGAAATTTTAGAATTTTCCAATTCTTGATTAAGCTCAAAAATTATACGATCACTCTTTTCCTTTTCTCTCGCTAGCTTTTCAAAATCTCGATCACTGTACTTTTTTATCTCTTCAATTTTTGTCTTCTCTTCCTGCATTTTGTTCAAATGTTAGCAAGAAATAACTAGCACCATACATGGTATTGAATGAACAAAACCGATGACAATCAGTTTATTATGGTTTGTTCGGACACACTGATGACCTATACAAACTCCAGTAGATGAGAATATACAAGACGGATTCAAATAAAATTTAATGAACATGGGGACCAGTTATAGAGGAAGATAATTCATGAATTGAAGGCGTGAGAAGGAATCAGAAGGATCTGGAATCAAAATGGAGAAATAACTCAATAAGTCGAACTGCTATATCATTATGTACAACTGTAATGATTACTATATAAACCAAGAAGCACCTCAGCTTTTGGATGTTTGTTAACATGTTTCATACAAGTTGAAACTCCAGAAATATTAATTTTTCTCAATTTTCCTTTTTCCAAAAGTTTGGAAGACTAAAAAAATTTTAGCATTGTATAATGGCATGAATAATGATAGTATGTTCAATTTAGAAAGAGTATATCACTTGCTAGAGGCCATGCAAAGCCTAGATCATAACTTGCAAGAGGTATAGATGTAAGATTCATTCTTATATTATCAATCATTCTGAGACATTTTACAGATCTTTATGAATATTAAACTTATGCTTCCTGTGCAGAGATCTACTGGATTTTGATACCTTTACCCATTCAAAATGAGGACACAAAACGTTTTACTGCTACAAAATTGTTAATTCTTCCAACAATTCAGGACAAGGCAAAGTGTATTAGGAACCATCCACAAAACACATTTCTCCAAAAACAATCAACCAAAAAAAGTCCATGACAAAATCCAGAAAATAGTAGAGGATTGAGTACTGACTTGTTTGTACACAAGTTTTGAAAACCTTCACTTCAAAATCCATCTACCACTTACATAAGAAACACAGGATTGGTGAAATATTGAATGTAACAGAGATACCAATTAGAAAAGACTTTGGAAACATACAGCGATGAACCATTAACCTGGATTTACCATCTAATGTAGGTATCCAAACACACTTACTACAATGCAGTTGATTTGTGAGGAGGAATCATACCTTTATCTTCTGAAGCTGGTTTGAAACTATCTGACAGGGAAAGCAGTATAACTTAATCAAACAGAAGAATTAAAATTTGCATAAAAAGAATGAATGTGTAAATATAAATACCTGAGATTCTTCGCCTCTCCCAGAAGCTAATGTTTCAAGCACTCTTATTCTTGATTGATATCTCTCTTCACGTGCTTTAATTACATTATTTTGCTGCACGTACTAAGTATAGTTACAAACTGAGGATAAATGGTTCAGATAGTATGTCGAGTACACCTTATTACATTTCTTATATGTTCTGCTTGTGTTGCGATGCGACGTTCAATTTCTAGTACCACTTTTCTCAACAAGCACGCCACACGCTGAGAGAGAAAGGGACATTTTAATAAAAAATAATATAAAAGGGTTGACTGAAAAGGTAGTCATACAAAATGCTATGAATAAAATTCTGCGCGCACTTGGCAGCATACATGAGGAATTTCTCCATTCACTCGATCGATGCTTTCATCAAGCATTCCATTAACGAAACTTAGAAGTGACCGGGTTGGAGCGTTCTATACATGCAAGACATTTTTTAGATTAGAATAGTATGTCAGTGTCTATGTGTACTAAAGATATGTGATACTGAAAAAAAAAAACTTACATCTAAACCGTTTGATTTCATCATTTCCGAAATTTGGGCTCCAGGAAGATCACAGTAGCGTGCTTGTTTTAACTGGAAAACATCATCAGATTTTTGTCCCTTGGAAGTTGTTAATTGATCTAGCATGAAGTATTGCACTAAGTATAGTGTACGCCCATGCTAGATATTTGATATAAAGTATGAACAAATAACTACACTTACTATTAAACTTTGATATCAATTTATATGAAGAAAAATTGGTTTGGAACATTGTTCATGTAATCATACATTAGGACATAAACAGATGTTTGTTGTTTGACCTGAACTCAATGCAATTATAAACCATTCTATTGATGAGAATATAAGTCCAAATTTTATTTCAAACAATCAGACACACAAAAGTTACTTGATTGCAGCACACCTGTTATAACTGGACCTCAAGAACTATTTGAAATTTAAGTGAAAAACTATGACTCTACTCATGACCAGAAATTGGAGAATTTTTCTCACCAAATCTTAGATTCCCATCTGAAGCATCTGAGGTTTCGTCCTTGTATCCCTCGACGAGGTTCCACTTCTTTCTTGGCTGCATTCCACATTTAATGGCATCATCTATTCCATCTTCTCCTTTAAAAGAAATCGTGTGATCCCGAAGAGATAGAAGACAGTCCACAACAGCAGGCATTGATCCCTAATTTCACTCAAATGTTCATAAAAATAGGCAGAAAGGGAAATCATGAAACTATGAGTAGGTGAGCTTTTACATCCTGGTACATGAGCTTTATACATATAAAATTTGTGCTGGAGGTAACTAAACGTCAAAAAGTGATAAAAAACACATCTAGGTCAAATAATACACAGCAGTCATGCTCATCTCATAGTGATGAAAAAGCGAATTATACCCAACATTAAACTAGGAGAATATGATAGTTGATAAAAATGACAACAATCTATAGCCCCTTTCAAGTCTGTGTTGTTAACACATTTGTGTGCATGGAAATCTATTTAAGCTCTACTTGAAGCATCAAAATTCTCAGATTCAGCAACTGCCACAAACTCATTTTTTTTTGGGATACGTTTCAATTTACAACTCGAATACTTTCAATGCAGGTTTATCAGTTACAAGGTTTTTGGGAGCAAAATTTTTGATATTACACTAGCATCTAAGTTATTCTCCAACATTTATCTGTCATGTGTCATGTAACTACTCCATTGTCTCATCTGAGCATATAATATAATCTCTTATAATAAAACATGCATAAATTACCATTTCTATGTCTTCCCCTTGGTCCATTGTAAACTATATTTCAGTACCTGACTTAAAACTGACAACTAAAAATCCCCAACTTCAGCCAAAGTTTGTATTCTTCAAAAATTAAGCATCGATGTATGTTACTCCTAGTCAAATTAAGTGTAGACCTAGACATGCACTAAACTCCAGATAATACAAGTTACCTCCTCCAAATCTGATAAATCAAATTTAGGCAGTCCCATATTGTCCACAGCTGAAAGAAACCTCTTCAGATTATCGACTCTTTGATCTGACAAAATTAAAGCTCCTCTTTGACTCTACAGATCAAAATAAAAACAAATTACACCTCAAAACAAAACAAGTTAACTTTATTATCAAACATCAATCACCTGAATTGAATCCAAATTCTTCCTACTAACAATAGCACACAAAACCACACCATCAAACAATTGCTCTCTCAAATCCTCATCTGATGCATCCAGCGCCAAATTCAAATCCGGAAACAATGATTTCAACCATTTCACTACTTGCATTCTCTTATTGTCTAACAAAGCACAAAATGTACATAACAAGTATCATAAACCACAGAAAACTACGAACAAAAAACTAAATTGATAATCTTACCTGCAAAAATTTCGTGATTGACTGTCCCCATTCTCAATCAAATCCTCCTCTCCGTGTACAGATTGAAATTCTTCAAATTTGATGCTAAACCCCTCGTCTTTAAAATGCCGGCATTCGATCTGATTAGCACAATCTGAAATCGGATCCACGGCCCTAAAAAAGTTGTTAAATCAGTAATAATTTAATTTGGTATGTTTAACCTTTTACGTTTGAGGATAGCTTTTTCCTCTCCGCTTCTGATATTATTTATAGTATGCTTGATTCTTGCTATGTCGGAAACGATTTTGAATAAATATGGAAATGATTTTCTCTCTCTTGATTTATAACGGCGTTAGAATATTAAAGGGCCGACAGCTTCGCTCTGAGTGGCGGCTTGAATTTTCGTGAAAATTGCTGGAACGCCTATGTTCCGTGAAGCAAGATACGGAGTGAAGTAGGCTTCAGTTTAATTTTCAGTGGATTGGTTTTAGATTTGTCAACAAGAAACGTTAGACTTGACGGCGTTCGCTTTTCCCGCCTGTGTTCGAAGAAAACATATCCGATAAGTGAGACTTCACTCATACGACTTCAAAAGTTCAGAACAATCGTGTTAATAAACATAGTTTGCTTTTCTTTAAAAACTCGCAATAATCCGTGTACTACGTACAACGGAGTTTCGTAAATTGATATTGTAGACTTACAGCTCATATCAAATTAAAAATAGCAAATTCATATATGTTGATATTGATCAATATTTCCAAGAACACATTTTTTTGAATCTATGAATTGGTCTCCAAATCAAACGTTTGAATTCATCTTCTCATCTTGTTGTTTTGTTGAGTTCTCTTGAGAATTAAAACATACACATACTAAACAATTTACATAAAATATATTAATATAATCTTATATTCTAAACATATAAATTTAGTGTTTGATGTCGAAGTGTAATAGAAAAATCATAAATTTTAAATATTACATCCTTAGATAAAAGCGCACAAATTAAATTTAGTAATTTGCTAAAAATTTCCATAAGTGAAGAGTTATAAAATATGATATATTTATATTGAATAAAGAATATTACTATGAAAATAACTACCTCGGAAGTATAAAGATAGACAAATATAATAGTCATTATTTATGCTAAGATGGAGAAATGGTTATTAAATCGTTAATTTTAACTCGAGATTAAAAAAAAATATTGCAATGTAATTATGAAATATATTCATGATTTTAGTTTGACTATGACTATAGTATAATTATAAAATATATTCAAGGATTATATATGATATAACTGGAAAAAAAATATGCGACTTTACAATATTATAAATAATAAGATTACGGTAAATGAGGGATATTTAGTTATGATTGCAGTGTAATTATGAAACGTATTAATTATTTTAGTGTAATTATGAAATATATTCAAGGATTATGGATGATATAATTAAAAAAAATATGCGACTTTACAGTATTATAAATAACAGGATTGCAATAATTGAAGAATAGAGTAAAAGACTTGGTTGTAAGAATGAAGTAAATAGATAAAACTACCTTACAACAAATGATAAACCACATAAAAAACAAATCATAGAACAATCTGGATGTAGGATTGTTATATTTGTTTTTGAAATAGATAAAACATTAAATCATTAGACCACAATTAGACAAAAAATACAACATAATTTTGAGGTAAATATAGTAATATTACCAACTTTTAATAGTTAACATGAAACAGTAAACTACTCAAGTTCCTCATCTCGAGTTGAGGTAACATCAATTGGGTAGAAAAATAGCAAGTATTTGCAACATAAGGGGTCCTATTATATTATTTCATCACGTTAACCTCATTCTCTTTTCTGTCTCTCTTTTGAGCTTTAATATCAGCATCTATCTTAGTAATGTTGTTCTTCTTCTCATCTTCATTAGTCTATGTAATAAAAAGAGCTATATGATAACAAAATGATAGCTTGTGGATTACTGTTTCATGTATGTTATAAGTATGAGATGTTTTATTATCACAAACCCAATATGTTATTTTCAAGTCAAGTTTGAAATGATGCATATAGTAAGAAGGGGTGCAAACATGAGCTTATTTTGTATTATTTCTTGCTATATTAATTTTGAGCAAGACATATAAAGCAAAATCTCTTTAGTGGCCTAGAGCAAAGAACAAAAGTTCATAAATTTATGGTTTAATCCAACATTGTTGAAATGCTTATCTTATGAAAATAATAGTGTGATAAGAGATTATAAAGTAAACTTGAATCTTAGATCAAAATAAAGAGTAGCATGAATTTAAAACTATCGTATATTATACTTTCACCTCATTTTACATGCTTAAGGTCTATTTCTTTGTTTTCTAAAGAATATTTTGCGTTTAAGATTATTAAATAAGATCCATAAGAGAGAATGTATACTGTTCGAGGAAATTTTTGAAGATAATTGTGAAACTTAAATGAGAAAGGGATTTAAGTTTGGTAACTACCTATTTGTATTTATTTTAACTATTTTTGAACCAAATTGAAAAATCTTCTGAAAATTAATCCTTCAACTCTCCAGATTATCGATTCTATTGACTTAAACTAAAACCCGCAACAATTTGAATATAAACTAAAAAGGCAATCCCATATAAAAGAATTTTAAATAAAAATAGTTGATAATGAACAAAACGGTCCTTTGAATTTTTTAGAATGACAAAATAAAATCTAAATGAAACAAATAAATGGCAGGAGGTTACGTGATATTAACGGTATGTTTCGAACATTAATACTATCATTAATACCACTCTTTCCCACATTAAGTGTATGAACAATATATTTGATATCAGTTCTGGAAGATCGATAAACTTCATCTACACGCACATACATATACATTAGAAATAATGTATTGTAATAAGATTAGGGATAAGTCGTCACAAATTGAAAAGTCATTTGAAAATTAATTATAAATCTATTATCGATTACAAATAAATTAAATGATGCTATTTTATATCAATGGTATGCTTCAAACATTAATGGTATCATTAATATCATGCTTTCCTACATTAAGTAAATGAACAATGTATACGATATCGGTTTTGGAAGATTAATAAACTCTCATTTGTTTACATACATACATACATAGATAGATATATACATACATACATATATTGTAGCATAATATATATATTGTAATAAAAATAGTGATAAGTTAACACAAATTAAAAAATCACTTGAAATTTAATCCTACGGTTCTTTAAATTATCGATAACATGAACTCAATCCAAACCTTACAACAGTTTAATTAAAAATAATAAAGCAAGTCCCCAATAAAGAAATAAACAAAAATTATTGACTTATTTTGTAATATTGTGATATAATATCTTGTAATACAAATTAGAGATAAGTTAACATAAAATTGAAAAATCTTCTAAAAATCAATCCTTCAAATTATCAATTTCGTTAGCAGCGGATCTCTCCAGACCTAGGTCACATCTCTTTTGCTTTACAGGATGGCATCTTAGGTTCACATTTAATGCATGGCATGCTATCTCTGACAATATTCCACACACATCAGAATGTGTCTAGGCAAACACATACAAGTTTTTTCAAAGAAACCCTACCAATTCCTCTTTCTCATCTTTATGCTGAGCTAAGATCTGACCTTGAGGAGCCTAGTTGGATCATCCCTATCGATTGGTATGTGAACCTTCAGCCCCACTGGTGCTGCTCTTACATCCTTTGGCTCTTTTTGGGAGTCCATAGGCTTATAGAACTTGCTATGTGACCCGAACCAGGGTTTGAGCGATAGTAGCTATGCATCCACAGTCTTGATGCAAAGCGACTTCTTTTTAATTTTTCCCTTTTACTTTGCTTTGCCTCTCTAAGCTTATAAACATAACGTTCTCGACTAGCGCTCTGGTAGCCTTAAATAGCTCCAACCTCATTGTCTATGGAGACTTCATCATCGGGCACCATCGGGCCAACGCTATTCTTAAACTAGAAAGAGACGGTTGGCCCAGAAAAGCATTATAAGCAGAGAACTCATCAACTATCAAGAAGGCCCGCACCCGCATAATCTTGCGGTCACCTTCACCCAACTCCATCGACACGTTAATACATCTGATAAGATCTTTTGCCTCTTCGGTATATCCTTGAATACGAGATTTACATTGATTTATGTCGTTCAGACCGATTTTCATCTGGTCAAAACATCCTTTTGAATATAATATTAACCGAGCTTCCACAGTTAATAAGAACTTGGTGCATAGTTGCTAACCCAACCACACCGTAATCACCATGGGGTCAAGCGTCGGCACTTGTACCCCGTCATCATCTCTATTCTGGCAAACAATACCATCATTCATCGTCTTTAGTTGTTTTGCCGGAGCTCCGTCTTTGATGACAAAACAACTCCTCTATGGTGCATGTTTCAAAGAACTTCCATACCATTCCATTTAATTCCAGCTCTTTTCCGCTAGGTCTGGTCCTCCAGTTATAGTATTAATCACAATCCTACTATCTTGTTGCCTAGGCCCCTCTTTGCTGGGTCCATGTTGATCCCTCCGAGCATTCTACCCTTAAGGTATGAAATTCTGCCCATCGTACCATGGGTATCTCACATACTACTACAACTTCTTCTTACGTATCAAATCTTCAATTACATCTCTTAAGTGACGACACTCATTAGTATTGTGCCCAGTGTCATGGAAGCGACAATACTTTCCCGAGCATCTTTTAGCTTCATTTGCCTAACTCTGTGGCAGCTTCTTGTAATTCTCCATTCCTTGCTTAGCAAGATATATATTTTCAATTGTATCGTTCAGACGAGTGTAATCCTGTGGCTTTAAGTACCTTGGATGCTTTTTGATATCATTCCTCTTACCTCTAACGCCCTGATTTCTCCTTTTTGACTATTATTGTTGGTTCCCACGTTCACAATAACGTTACCGAGCTCTCATCAGTTTGCATAACAACGACATTGCTCTGCACAACTTCATTTAACGATCTACCACTAGTCTTTCTAGTGGCCAGGTTAACCTCTTTCAAGCGCAAAAAAGGTATGCCTTACAATAGGATTCCTCCATAGTAGGTGGTTATTTTCTCGTTAACCGTCTACCAAACTTCGTGTTCAGGTGTATCCCCTAGATTAAGGCCATCGATACAATAGCCTCCTTTGGATTACTCACTTCGGCCACAATAGTATTAAACCTTCTTAAAAAATCCTTTAGGGTCTCTCCGAAACCCTAATGAAAACTCGACTAGAAAATCTTATCCTTCGATCGAGTGGTATGGAGTCGGAATTGCTCCATAAAATTTCTCGGTAGTTGATCAAATAAAGATTTGGATTTTGGCACGAGCCGAGAAAACCACATCGTAGCCACCCGATCTCGGAATATGGGGAAACACTTACACCTCACTGCGTTGGTTGCTCTGGCACCATCCGTATGTCATTTGTATTTCAATAGATGTTATCTTGGGTTTGTTGTCCTATTATACGATGACATTGTTGGCATAAAAACTTTCTGGGATAGTCCTCCCATAAAATATCATCCGTAAATGGAGTCATGCTAGGTGCTGAGCCCTATTCTTAATTCTTTCTCCACCGATTCTCGGTCAATAATCTCCTTACCATATCAGCAATATACTCTAGGTTGGCTTTATTATTCGAATGGCGAACATCAACAACAGCCTAGAGTGTTTGGCTCTACAAACGCTCTCGGTTTGTTCGATGAAGTTTAAGTTGTCCTATCTTTAGAAGAGCCACTCACCCAGACCTTTTGTGAAGTCTAGCTAGTTCTATTTCGTTTGCACATCGACATTCTTCTTATCAGCATCATGCCCAACATCTTTTCCAGCATCCTGCAAATCATCTTCACTATCATGCAGTTCAATGGCTTTAGGTAAGCGCACTCCGGCACCACTCAAGATATGTCCGGTACCGACCTGATTTTGGTCGGTACTGACCACATTGGCCATGGCCAAATTTTGGCCATTCCCTCCTGTGCTCTTCTTTGATGTCCCAATAACTTTTCCCATCATCTTTTGCTTGATGTCTCTCCTATTATGACCTAACAAGGACAAAATATCTTCTTCAGAACTTGAAAGCAATGAATTCCTATGGTTCTTTCTACGCCTTTGTGTCTGTTGGGCTAGCAAAGCAAAACTTTCTTCCATCTTATCAAAGAGAGCTTCCTGACTGTCTAACATCCGTTGGTTCATCTCATCCATCATCCTATAAAGTTCAACTTTCGACGCTATCTCCTATGGGGCAGATGGTCCAAACAAAGCATTCAACATATGAGCGGTTTCATTATTATAGTGAGAAGCTTCATCTTCTCCACCAGTGGCTCCAAATCTCGTGGAAGGTTTCCCCGAGGTTATTTCCTCAGATCTAAAACAATTATCCTTCATATCTAACTTCTAGATGCTTGCAATCCACAATAGCAAGCTATATATACTCCTCTCAGTGAAAGCACCCGAAATTTTAGACCAAAAAGTGGTACGACACCCCCAATCGAATAAAAACGTGAGAGATCTAAGTAATATGAAAAAAATAGCAAAGAACAGAGTAAATTTTATAGTGGATTTGCCAAAATTCATGCCTACATCGACTTTAATATTATTAGATTCAGATTCATCACAAGTACATGAGCTTTATAACTAACTTGGATCTAGAAAAGATAGAGTACAACCCTTAGTGATGAAGTAGAGAAGAACATATAAAGAGTATGGACGCCAAAAGTCATTCATTCGTTGCTCTGATACTTCTATCTATAGCTGGAATCGTCTTTCATAGTCGCCAAATCACGATAGAACAAGTAAATTTCAAATCCGAAAGAATATAAGGAAAATCGAGTAGTCAATCCGAGGAAAAAATCATGTCGGTACTAACCACAATTGTGGTTGGTACCGACCAAAATGCTCATCAGAGCAACATGGACTTCCCTATATTTTTGCATGCCTCAAATGTTCAAAGTCTAAAGATAGACTGCCTCGAGAAGTCAATTGAGTACCGACCATGATTATGGTCAGTACATACCATATTTGTTTCCTCCTTTTCCTCCCAAACTCCATGTCTTGCTTCACCTAGCCACTCCAAGCATGCCCCCAAGCTCTTAATCCATTCTATCTTTGTCTCGACGTCCAAATCCACTTAGAAGCTGCTCGGTTCAAATGTTGGATAACTCTCTCTGTGTGTGTATTAATAATAGATATCAAATACATATATAAAGAGGCTAATGTTTCTGTTACAGTGTAAATCTCAATACTTATATACTGGCACATTAAACCATATACAAATTTATATGTTGCATGTACACTTACACGTATGTGTGTATTTAATACACATATACACTTTATATATTACTTACATATATAAAATGACATCTTTATATTAATTAAATAAATAAAATAAAGATTTTATTTAAAATTATTTAGATTGGATCTAAATCAATTTATACTTCAAAGGCCCAATAATATCTAAAATGTAAAATTTTAAAATTCGCCCATTTAATTCACTGTATGCTGGCCCAATTCATTCGGTGGTTACTACAAAGTAGCACTTTTGCCAAATGAATAGGGCCATTTGTGTAAGTCTTTTTAGAGAAATGATACAAGCGATGCTTCTTTTTGTAGGGGCAGTTACGCGTCTTCGGCCATATGTTGGATATGGGCCATCACATAACAGGTTAAATGAGTGAATTTAAAAAAAAGTTCCATTTTTGATCTTATTGGACCTATGAAGTCAAAATCAATTTTGAATCTAATCTAAATAAATTTTAAATAAAATTATTATTTTTCTTAATTGATTAATATAAATATTTTATTTTCTTATATAATTGTTATATGATTTGTCTATGTGTATCAAATACACATACATGTATCTTCACATGCAACATATAACATGTACATGGTTTAACATGCTTGTATCTAAATGGTGGGATTTATACCACAACGAACACATTAGCCCCTTCATATATGTATTTGTTGTATGTTGTATATAATATAAAATATAATTAAATATATATACATATATACATTTAAGTGTAAAAGTAAATATATATATACACATGAATTTATATGTAAAGAAAATTATATATATAAATCTAAATATAAAATAATCTAAAAACTCATAATTTAATTTTTTTATAAAGTTCAATTTTGAAATTAGATCTAGATTTAAAATATCATTTTAAAGTTCAAATTTAACTATTTTACAATTAATTTATAAAATTATATTTATTAAAAAGTATATACAAAAAATAGTTCTTTTATTCGAAAATACATACATACATATATATAATTATATAAAATTATAATTAATATATATATTATTTTATAATTAAAAAACATATATATATGTAATATTTTATTTTCGGCCATAAATTAATTTTGAAAAAAATCAAATATTTAATTAATCCATGCAGATTAAATGTATATTTTTTTGATTTAAAATTTCCATATGAAAAAACTAGTTTTTTAAGCTATGAATTCTGTACAAAATTAATATATAGGAAATATATGAAAATATATAGTAACAAGTTATAATTTATTATCATTTAAACTAATAATTTTATTAATCTATTTCATTTTAAATAAAATATATGTAAGCAAAACTATTTTGTAATTCATTAGCGTACGAAATAACATATGGAGAATTTATTAACATAATATACATATTAGTTTTAATTTAAATGCTCTTAAAACTAGTTTTAAATGTGGATTATTTTTTAAATATGGCCAAAAGTAAACATGGATATATACACATGAATTATATATACATATATAATAGTTTCAATTATAAATCGACAGTTAACACATATATGAATTCATGATATAATTCTTACATATTCAACTACAATAACATAAACGATTACATATATAAAATTGATTTAAATTAAATATTAACTTATCCATGATCTAGTTTAAATACCTTGAATGTTGAATCAAAAAAACTCCTAGAATCGAATTCGATACCTTTTAAAAAAAGCTAATAATAAAAGAGATCTACACACCTTCAATTCTATTTGATTTGATTTATGTTTAGTTTAGAAAAAATGAAGAGGGGAGATAGCTAGAAACCTGTGAACAAGAGGTAGTGGAGGCAAGAGAAAAAGTAAACACTAAAATGGAGAGGGTGGTGGGTTTATATTAGAAAAGAAAGGAGAGGATAAAAGGTATCTAGATCTAATCTTTTACCCTTTCTTTCACCACAAATTCCAACCCACATATTAAAATATCACAGCCCTCCTAATTCCCCATACATGGTCATTTACTCCTAATAGGCTTATGGGTCAATTTGCATTTTCAAACCTGATTAGTAATTTCACATTTAAATCCAATTCAAGTGTATGTCGATGTTGTACACCGATACGTATATATATACTTTTATATACGCACTATTTCCAATACCGATTTAAATAAATCAAACAAAATTATATAACTAATATTTCATGAATATAAACTAATTTATTTAATTTGTAAAAATTATAATATAATTAAATCATATGGTATTCAAAGTATTCAACATTACGATTGTGTGACTCATAGGTGTAAATTCAGTCAGCAATTAATATAAAAAAATTCAAATATCAACATTCATATGTCACTTTAGCTAGTGGTACGAAAGTATGGTAGAATTTATCTCTTACACGGTTTTGGTAAATTCCAATTTTACCATTTTAAGCGGTCCTCGATAGTGACAATTACTTGCACCAATTCTCTTCATTGAAACTATATCACGTAAGGACTTATGAAATTTGGTATTGGTCAAAATTTCAATATCGTCCACATTCAACTTATATAATCCAAACATAATGTTCTTGGTTCAATAATAAAAATCATTATTAACTGAAGTACACTGGCCAGTGACTTGACTTTGAGTTGACTATAGTTGACCGTGATACTAACTTCATATAAATGAGAAGACGAATTCTCTACCGAATAGTGTTCACTTGCATTGCTTCAACTCAGACCCAACTATAATCATTTGATGGACGTCGTGCCACGATTTAAATACAATCAAAGTGGGGTGTCCACATTGAAGTTCAACAGTATTCTCAAGTTGAGAGAACTATGTAATATCATCACTTCGAATTTTTTTGTTTTGACCTTAGTGATATCAATCAATGTAAAACTATAGTGTGTCATTCCATAGTTATCCAATAACTATCAGTACGTAACCCCTCGTGCCCTTAGCAGCCATGAGTAATAAACTGCCCAACATTCGGAGCGCATTACATACTCTACCCTCAATGAATGTATCGATATCCAGTCTCGATACATCTTGACTAGGAATATTTAACACGATACGTTTATTATATTATGACAAATTACTCATGGTTACAACATATTGTAACTATTATCGCAATACATACCATTTATGGTTTTTCTATTAAATGTACTTAAATTAAACAATTAATTAATACAACACATTATAACAACTATGTAGAAAAACACCTTTTATTTCGAACGAGATTTTATTGCAGAGTTAATAATTTACAATAAATTATAGAATTGTATCTATGGAATATTCCTAACTCTATCAATCTTCTACTTGCACTTGGGGCCAATTATGGAATCTTATTCCCATCATTTTGATCAATTTGATGAGAACTAACTGAGCTGGCCCTTTCATGAATGAATCTGCTATGTTGTCCTTTATATCCACTCTTTGAGTCACGACCTCTTTCTTCTCAACAAGTTCCATAATTAGGTGGAACTTTCAAAGAAATGTCTCGATTTCTCAAGTTTTATGGGCTCCTTTGTTATCTACATCGCTACATTGTTATCATAAAACAAAGTCCTCGATCTTTGTATCGAGAATCACTCCTAGATCACTTATAAATTTGCACATCCAGACCTCTTCTTTAGCTATTTCATTGAGAGCAATGTACTCGGCCTCCATCGTCGAATTAGTTATCATTTCCTATTTGGAACTTTCTAACTAATGACCTGTAACGACCCACCTTTTTGACAATCGAAAGTCGACACCGAATACTACCACTGTGTTCCAATGTCGCACATTCAATCAACAAAAAGGGCAAATTGTTAGGGTAAATAAAAAGAAAAGAACAGAGAATAGAGAAAAACATAATCTCACAGTAGAATCGACAACATATAATTTACAAGTACAGTATGTCACTCCAAATATACAGAGTATATTAGAGTTAAAAAAAACCTTATCAGCTGGATATTATAAGATCCTGACCTTACAAATGCCGATAGGTATACTATACAATATAGTGGAAAATAAAATACTACGATAAGTGAATCTTCAGCTCCCCTCCATGGTCACCAAAACTTCAAAGACAACCTGGGAAAATACTTGGTCTGACTCGAACATTATAATAAAATAACACCTGGAACAGTCTGGAAATACCAGCGCGAGATAACTCAAATAATGGGGAACGTATAACAGTTCTGTGAGACCACGCCACTAACGTGGAACAGGTTATTACCTCATAAGAATAACATCCATATAGGAGAGAGCAGAAATGAATATCAAGAAACA
This sequence comes from Allium fistulosum, assembly GCA_030737815.1. Classification (NCBI taxonomy): domain Eukaryota; kingdom Viridiplantae; phylum Streptophyta; class Magnoliopsida; order Asparagales; family Amaryllidaceae; genus Allium; species Allium fistulosum. Next base: position 819,617,711 of record CM060908.1, on the reverse strand, counting down.
AATCCAAATAAGAATGAGCATAAATAATATTAAACCAAACTTGAAAGAATGGAAATAAACCGAGTAAAATCCAAACTGGACAGAATGGATAGAACAAGGAAAACAGTCCAATTTGATAGAATGGACTAAATAAGTAACAATCCAAACTTGATAGAATGGACTGAATAAGGTAACTATCCACCTTGATAGATCAGACTAAATTAATACTTAAATGCCATGATGAGGAGTTGGCTTTACTTGTGGCAATTTAAAGCTAAAACAGATTCAGGGTTTTCGAATCAAATAAGGAAAGGAAATTTTTTCCAACAAATGACAAGGAAGGTGCTCCCCCTTTGGAATATACCTCTAGTAATATACTCCTGAGAAGCTCATATACTCCGTGACACTTCTTGCAAATGTACCAGCCGGACCCCACCAAACCTTACCGAGAATCCGAATATTTCACATCTAAACTCAAACCATTTTTCATGTGATGGTACACAAAAATATAGATGAGATGTGAAATACCCTTTTTATGGGAGCAACCCCACATTGCTAGATGTCCACTCGCGCTTTTGGTTTAGTCATTTTCCGACAAAGGATAGCAAAGCTCAAAGAGCAGCAAATTGTTTTTATGGTGACGATACACCATGAAGAAAGTTGAATCCGATAATTAATAAATCAACTATCGAGGATAGTTAAAATGATCGTATATGGAAATTAAATTTCATATATTTACCACTACTCGTTGATTCCAGAGCAGTCCTATCTCTCGGTTGAAAATGAAGCTGGGCAAGTTGAGGTAGTGTTACCTCTAGGCATCACCTTGACGACATTTTTAACTTTCGAGATAGAAACGAGTCCAAGCCTAAATGTTTAGCTTTAAATGCATGACTAGATCCTTTCCATATAAGCGATATTGATTACTGAACTATTGTTCTATAACTGAAATTGAACTTCAATTTTTTTTTAAAAAACTAAACTTATGCTTGATTTCCATATTGGTAAAACACTTTTAGAATTAGTTCTTGATTGTTAAAACGTTAAGAGAATAATTTTTCTAAGTGCGTGACCCCGAAGGACTAAACCAACATCATACCAAACATCTAGAAGATTATCCAAACTTAACATCCCAATAATCGAGTTTCAATTCCTTTTTATAACTTTAAAACAATATTAATTATCCCAAACGATAATTAATCATAATTAAAATCTCTTTTAAATAAAAAATCCATTATATTTAATAATATAGATAATTTTTTCCAAACTCTTATATAACATTGGTAAATTAACTTTAAAATCTTTATTAAATCAGTTTATTAACTTTAAACCAGTTGATTAAAGTAATTTTAATATATTGGTTAATTTACTTTAATCACTTTTATTAAATCAATTTATTAACTTTAAATATCATTAATTATGAAGATTAATTAAATCCAAATAGTCATTAGTTAAAATAAATAAGTTATCTCAAACATCATTTATTAAAACGATAAGTAATTTCAAATTCCATTAATTAAAACAATTAATTAAGTTCAAATAATCATAAATTAACTGGATTAATTAAATCCAAGCCTCATTTGTTAAAACGACTAATTAAAATATCATTTGTTAAAATGATATATTTAATTATAACACACCTTCAATTAAAATGATTTAACTAAATTCCCAATATCATTAGTTAAAACAATTAATTAAGTTTAAAACAATCATTAACTAAAATGATTAATAAAATTCAAGTATCATTATATAAATGATTGACTACTTTTAAACATCATTAATTTAAAGGATTATTAATTTCAATTATTGTAAATCAAAATAATTAATTAAACTCCATTATCATTGATTAAATTAATTAATTAATTAAACTCAAATAATCTAAGTGAAAACGATTAATTAAGTTTAAACATCATTAGCAAAAATGATTAATTAGATCTAAAGATAAGCCAAATTTAAACATCGTTAATTAAATTGGTGAATCAATTTCAAAATCATTAGTTAAAATGATCAATTAATTTAAATTATCATTAATCAAAATGATTAATGAATTTTCAGTATTCCTTTTAGCGAAAAACACAAGCTCAAGTTCATGTGATAGGATTTTGGAGATGAAATTGAATAAATGACGATATAGTGAAATTACTATAACGATACTTAACAAATTAAATGGAATATCAAGATTTATTTTCAATTAACCATAAATATAACAACATAAGGATGAAAATAACTAATTATTAGCGAGAAACCCCTTAAGGCCTCTCTATAAAAAAATTCCGCAAAACAATGGTTCTGGATAATATATATATATATATATATATATATATATATAATTACATGGGTTCATATCGATCAAACTAATATGTCATCAATTTTCCTAACGGAACTTCAACCAAACAAGCAGTCAAACAATTTAACTAATATTCAAGCAATCCATAAACGTTTATAACATCATTGACATGATATAATAAAATTTAATGTGAGTTAAACTCACATTGATTTTCGTTTCCGCCAAAACGTTCCGATTTGGACTAAAACCGAACGGTCGTCTGATTTTAGCCTAAATTTTCACTTGCTCCAAATCCAACCAAACCAACTCCATCATGAAGACAATGTCCATACGAGTGCAACGCGATAAATGGCGCTCGATTTCGACCTCATATAAAATAGTTATTTGATTTATTAGTTTTCACGAATTAAATAATATAGTTAATATTAATTACGTCATTAACAGTTAAATTAACCTTAACTAATCTCAACCAATAACAACCCAGGCCGTCCAAGCTCGAACCAAACCACGCAACCAAACCCTACCATTGCACCGCCTCCACGTTACCAGGCATCGTCGTGCCATCGTCGAAGGATGCCCCTACCAAGGCACGTCGAACGCCACTGGTTCCGCTGCCACATATGATGTCGTTCGCCAGAAATCGACCATGTATGCCACGCCATTCAACCCCCGGCCTACGCCGCCATGCCCCATCGTGCATTAATCGCGCCGTTTAACTTCTTCACCACCTCGAGACGCGCGACTTTGCTATTGGGACCCACGACCATCTCGGCCTCAAGTGGTCCATCGCGATCGTGGCCGTTCGATTTGCTATTGTTTTGTATTTGAGAAAATGGGCAAAATACTTATCTGTTTGCTTATTTATCTGAACAAGGAGAAGTATCGAGGTATGAGCAGCATGTATATGGGTATGGGCTAGGGTAAAGCGAACCATGACTGAATGAAATGAATATATATTTACTTTTAAATTTAAATTATCAAGCTATAAAACGTCCAAAAATCTCGAACACCAAAAGAAGCGTGCCACCCGACGTCCGTATGTTATACCCCTATTTCGAACACAATGAAACTAGTCTCGAGCTCTAACTCGATAGTATGCAAAAGATAGCTTTTTCGAACCCAATTATTATATTAAACTTTCGATATTAATTTCTACGTGTTTTGAACTCGCACGACAAAACGATATGTCTAATCACCATGAAATTCGACGGCATAATATAACTCACTATTACGGTTCCAATGACACTGATTTCGTCGAAATCCGAGACAGTGCCTTGGAATGCCAATTTCACAGATTTAAATATCGTTTTATATTTAATTATCAATATTTATTCAATCTATTATATTTTGTAAACAAATTTTACAAACTGAATTCACCAATATTGTTTGTTGGTTAAAAGGAGTTAAATAAAATTATTAAATCCATTTAGTTAACATTTAATCACAATTCAAATATTTAATTATTCCCTATATTTGAATTATAAGTTATTAAATTCTAAAATTCAATTATTTAAATATTTAAAATTAATTAAACATTTAAAATCAAATGAATAGAATTTTTGGGTTGTTACATTCTCCCCCTTTAAATGAATTTCGTCCCCGAAATTCCTAAGGAAGAAAATATTTCCAAACCCTTAAGTTTAAAACTATAAATTAAGATGAGTTCTTAAACTTATTTTCAAAACCAATTAGCTGGAATAGATTCCAAAGTTTCCAAGTCTTTTAAATTCATTCACCTATAACAACTAATTCTCTTTTATTCATTTATTCCAAGATATAACCCAGAAAATCAAATTTTTGGTTATCAAACATTTTCCAAAAATTCTTAAAAATTTTCTAGCTCTTAAATTTATGGAAAATTTCGCCGGCGTCTTCTTTGCGCGGCTCGATCGGTACCACTACAAATCGCCTCTATGTGCTCCAAACCAATCAAAGAAAACAAAAGCCAAATGGCCTCCCATATCTAGGGCATAAAATTACCAACCAATTTAAATTTTCTAAATTTACTACGTACCTTTTTACATTTGGTTTATATTTTGCAAGTAATTTATTCTCTTCTATGCAAATGCAGGTGCACAAGAATCAAATAGCAATCTCTTGCATACCTGTACTTACGAAATCTAAAAGAAATCAGGCTGAAAAAAAGCAATGTGATTAACTCTAATGCAATAACTAGTCTGATATAAATCTACATGCCATCAACAATACATATCTTAATCATATGCAACAAAATACAGAGAATATTCAGTAATAGATGTTATGCATCCAAAATTTTCAAATGACAAATTTAAATCTAAATACCTGGTTTCCAATTCAAAAATTTATTTTCAAATTTCTCAAATGAGAAAAATCAATGATCAAATAATCAAAATGATAAGGAGGGAATTCCTCCTAATAAAGTACAGTGAAACTCTAGAATCAAAACAACATGGAGCATCCAGTGGTATTCCAGTTCCTCCAAAAACATCAACTAGAGTGAATAAATATTTTTTCCTTCCCAAAATCTTCAAAAAACTCCTTTTTCAAAATCACCGGGATTTAGGTCCTAATAACAACAACTCAAAATCTTTTGTCTATAAATTTAAACTTTATAGACAATGGTATATGAAATCACACAACCAAATTAATTCAATTCAATCAAATCAATCAAATTCCATAAGGGAAAAACTTATCACTTAACATTGTTTCAAAATGTCAAATGACCAACAAACAAATCTTAACTTAGGTTCAAAACTTTCTTGATTGGCCAAAAATATCGATAATTATCTAAGCGTACTGTTTTGCTCGTTAGCCTTTAGTTATTGCTTAGAAGATTATCCAAACTCACTAGGACAAAATGGAAAGTTATACTCTATATTTTATTAGTTTCTTAATTACATTAATTTTTTCTAAAGTTGTACTCAGATAATTATACAAATCACTTGTATTTTCACTTAATATTTTATTCAATACTAAAATTATTTATGAATTATTTCATAAATTCTCACCCAAGTTTTAAAAATGTTTTATAAAGTTATTTCTTTATAAAACTTCAAATCATAACTTATCCCACTTTATTTACTTGTATAATATTCTTCTATATCCTAAGAGTACATACAAATTTTATTTTACCTTTTCAAAGATCTTGATGGGAATCAATCAAATTATGGTTTCTTAAAACCGAGTCAACCTATTAACCTTTTTAACTTAGAGTGTTAAAACGAATAATATTTACGGGTTGACTCAATTAATAAATAGTTTACAATACCTAGATACTTTAAACCAATATATGGTATTAATAAAAACAATGTATATCAAAACCTTCTTATTTAATTTAACCCAATTTACGTATGTTAAATTCTCCCCTATCCTATCTAAGGGAAAAACCCTATCTATTAAAATAATCTTTTATCAGAAACACCTTTTGTTTTGGAAAACAATTCCCCTTTTTATAGGAACTTAAAAAAAAAATAAATAACCGATTTTAAATTTCCAAAACTCATCTTTGAAAGCATACTTCATATATTTTTATATATAATAGCTTCAAATATTTTATTTATTAAAACTCACTTTGGGTTTATTCGGATTTGAACTCATTTCGATCGCACAATGATAAAGAGAATAATTTACTAAGTACTCCATAACATTCGCTCAAGCAAACGTCCGATCGTCACTTGGAAGATTATTCAGATTACCACAAAACTAGTTGAAACGATTTTCTCCTAATTATCCCAAAGAAAATGTATTCTATTTAAATTTTACTTCCTAAAATATTTTCGCTTTCAATTATTTTCAAAAGTACTACTATTTCATTTCTTAAAAACCTTATTGAAATTATTTTCAAAAATAATGGGATTTAAATTTAAAATTCTTTTTAAACACATTTTACAAACTAAAAACATATAAAATTTCCTTTATATGAAAATCATTTCATATTATAATAATCCTTATTTATTATAATAGAATTATCTCGAATATTTACTCTCTAAATAACTATTTAGATTATATTAACAACTTTTTATTAAAGTTTAATCCTTAATCCACCATTATTGAAAGGTGAAATTTTCAAGTTAACATATTCTTTGAACACCTTATAGTCAAATCGTGAAAATTAATTCACAAAGGGTTCGTTTTAATTCAAAGCGATAAATGCTCCTAAATAAACCGAGCACAATTTAGCAATTAACAAACGACAATCATGCTTCTTATTTAAGTTAAGCATATCCGAACAAACAATAGTGATAATAAATAAATATTATCACATTTAAACTAACACACTTTATAACTATATAAAGTTTTGAAAATTATTCCTTTATGTATATGAAATATAATCCTAGGAAAAATATTTAATTTGCCAAATTTTCAAAAATTCAATACCATGTCCGTTGGCTTTGGTCAAGTGTTTAGAAATCCCTATCGATATCGTGGCGTCCCACGTCTCGACCAAAATTCATAAAAACTCAATAGACCAATTAACATAATACGATTTTATAACATTAAAAAATACACTATCGTATATATAATACTCTCAAACTCATTCTAGGGTGCCGCTTACCCTATCTCTAATGAGCCAAACCCTACCAAAGCCAAGGTTCTCACTTAAACCTCACGCTCTGATACCATGTTGTAACGACCCGCCTTTTTGACCATCGAAAGTCGGCATCGAAGACTACCACTATGTTCTAATGTCACGCATCCAATCGACAAAAGGGCAGATTGTTAGGGTAAATAAAAAGAAAAGAACAGAGAATAGAGAAAAACAGAATCTCACAGTGGGGATTGACAACATATAATATAACAAGAACGGTAGAAACTGTCACTCCAAACATACAGAATATTTCAGAGTTAAAAATAAACCTTATCAGCTGGACAGTTATAAAATCCCGACCTTACAAATGTCGTAGGTATAATATATAATACAACAAAAAATAAAATACTATGATAGGTGAATCTTCAGCTCCCCTCCACGATCTCCAAAACTTCAAAGACAACTTGGGAAAATACTCGGTTTGACCCGAGCATTATAATAAAATAACACCTGGATCGGTCTAGAAGTACCAGCGTAAGATAACTCAAATAATGGGGAACATATAACAGTCTGTGAGACCACGCCGCTAACACGGAATGGGTTTTTATCTCACAAGAATAACATACATATAGGGAAGAGCAAAAATAAATATTAGAAAACAAATCCAAATAAGAATGAGCATAAATAATATTAAACCAATCTTGAAAGAATGGAAATAAACCGAGTAAAATCCAAACTGGATAGAATGGATAGAATAAGGAAAACAGTCCAACTTGATAGAATGGACTAAATAAGGTAACAATCCAAACTTGATAGAATGGACTAAATAAGGTAACAGTCCAACTTGATAAAATGGACTAAATTAATACTTAAATGCCATGATGAGGAGTTGGCTTTACTTGTGGCAATTTAACGTTAAAACATATTCAGGGTTTTCAAATCAAATAAGGAAAGGAAAATTTCCAACAAATGACAAGGAAGGCCCCCCTTGGAATATAACTCTAGTAATATACTCTTGAGAAGCTCATATACTCCATGACATTTCTTGTAAATGTACCAGCCGGACCCACCAAACCTTACCAAGAATCCGAATATTTCACATCTAAACTCAAACTGTTTTTCACATGACGGTACACAAAAATCTAGATGAGATGTGAAATACCCTTTTGAAGGGAGCAACCCCACATAGCTAGACATCCACTCGCGCTTTTGGTTTAGTCATTTTTCGAAAAAGGATAGCAAAGCTCGAAGAGCAGCAAATCCTTTTTATGGTGACGATACACCATGAAGAAAGCTGAATCCGATAATTAATAAATCAACTATTAGAGATAATTGAAATGATCGTATATGGAAACTAAATTTTATACATTTACCATAACTCGTTGAATCCAAACAAGTCCTATCTCTCGGTTGAAAAATGAAGTTGGGCAAGTTGAGGTAGTGTTACCTCTAGGCATCACCTTAACAATATTTTTAACTTTCGAGATAGAAACGAGTACAAGCCTCAACATTTAGCGTTAAATGCACGACTAGATCCTTTCCATATAAGCAATATCGATTACGGAACTATTATTCTATAACCGAAATCGAACTTCAACTTTTTTAAAAACTGAAATTGTGCTTGATTTCCATATTGGTAAAACACTTTTATAATTAATTCCTGATTGTTAAAATGTTAGGAGAATAATTTTTCCAAATGCGCGACCCCGAAGGCCTAAACCAACATCAGACTGAACACCTAGAAGATTATCCAAACTTAACATCCCAATAATCGAGTTCCAATTCCTTTTTATAACTTAATTATCCCGAAAGGTAATTAATCATAATTAAAATCTCTTTTAAATAAACAAATCCATTATCTTTAATAATACAGATAATTATTTCCAAACTCTTATATAACATTGATAAATTAACTTTAAAATCTTTATTAAATCAGTTTATTAACTTTAAATCAGTTGATTTAAGTAATTTTATTATATTGGTTAATTTACTTTAATCACTTTTATTAAATCGATTTATTAACTTTATATATCATTAATAACGAAGATTAATTTAGTTAAAATAAATAAGTCATCTCAAACATCATTTATTAAAACGATAAGTAATTTTAAATTCCATTAATTAAAACAATTAATTAAGTTCAAATAATCATAAATTAATTGGATTAATTAAATCCAAGTCTCATTAGTTAAAATGATTAATTAAAATATCATTTGTTAAAATGATTTATTCAATTATAAAACACCTTCAATTAAAATAATTTAACTAAATTCCCAATATCATTAGTTAAAACAATTAATTAAGTTGAAACAATCATTGATAAAATGATTAATTAAATTCAAGTATCATTATTTAAAATGATTAACTACTTTTAAATATCATTAATTTAAAAGATTATTAATTTCAATTATTATAAATCAAAATAATTAATTAAACTCTATTATCATTAATCAAATTAATTAATTACTTAAACTCAAATAATAATCAGTTAAAACGATTAATTAAGTATAAACATCATTAGCAAAAATGATTAATTATGTCTAAAGATAAACCAAATAATTTAAACATCGTTAATTAAATTGGTGAATCAATTTCAAAAAATTTAGTTAAAATGATTAATTATTTAAATTACCATTAGTCAAAATGATTAATGAATTTTCAATATTCTTTTTAGCGGAAAACACAAGCTCAAGTTCATATGACAGGGTTTTGGGGATGAAATTTAATAAATGACGATATAGCGAAATTTCTATAACGACACTTAACAAATTAAATGGAATATCAGGATTTCTTTTCAATTAACCATCATTATAACAACATAAGGATGTAAATAACTAGTTATTGACGAGAAACACATCGGGGTCTCTCTACAAGTTTTTCCTACAAAACAATGGTTATGGATAATATATATATAATCATATGGGTTCATATCGATCAAATTAATATGTCATCCATTTTCCAAACGGAATTCAACCAAACAAGCAATCAGATAATTAAACTAACATCCAAGCAATCCATAAACGTTTATAACATCATTGATATGATATAATAAAATTTAATGTGAGTTAAACTCGCATTGATTTTCGTTTCCGCCGAAACATTTCGATTTGGACTAAAACCGAACAGTCGTCCGATTTTAGCCTAAATTTTCACTTGCTCCAAATCCAACCAAACCAACTCCATCACGAAGACAATGTCCATACGCAAGCAATGCGATAAATGGTGTTCGATTTCGACCTCGTATAAAATAGTTATTCGATTTATAATTTTTCACGAATTAAATAATATAATTAATATTAATTACATCATTAACAGTTAAGTTAACCTTAACTAATCTCAACCAATAACAACCCAGGCCGCCCAATCTCGAACCAAACCACGCGACCAAACCCTGCCACTGTGCCGCCTCCACATCACTAGGTGCCACCGCGCCATCGTTGAAGGATGCCCCTGCCAAGGCACGTCGAACGCCACCAGTGCTGCTGCCGTAGGTGCTGCCGTTCGTTGGAAATCAACCAAGGATGCCGCGTCGTTCAACCCCCTGCCTGCGCCGCCATGCCCCACCATGCCTCAGTCGCGTCGTTTAACTTCTTCGCCACCTCAAGATGCGCGACTTTGCTGTTGTGACCCACAATCATCTCGACATCAAGTGGTCCATCGCGATCGTGGCCATTCGATTTCCATTGTTTTGTGTTTGAGAAAATGGGCAATTTCTTATCTGTTTTCTTATTTATATGAATAAGGAGAAGTATGGAGGTATAAGCAACATGTATGTGGATATGGGTTAGGGTAAAGGAAATCATGACTGAACAAAATGAATATATGTATATATTTTTAAATTTAAATTATCAAGCTATAAAACGTCCAAAAATCTCGAACTCCGAACGAGACATGCCGCCTGGCATTCTATATGTTATACCCCTATTTCGAACACAATGGAACTAGTCTCAAGCTCTAATTCGATATATGCAGAAGATTGCTTTCGAACCCAATTATTATATTAAATTTTCGATATTAATTTCTACGCGTTTCGAACTCGCACAACTAAACGACACTGCTTTCGTCGAAATCCGAGACAGTGCCACGAAATCCAATTTCACGGATTTAAATATCGTTTATATTTAATTATCGATATTTATTCGATCTATTTATATTTTGTAAACAAATTTTACAAATTGAATTCACCAATATTGTTTATTGGTTAAAAGGAGTTAAATAAAATTATGAAATCCATTTAATTAACATTTAATTTATAGTTCAAATATTTAATTATTCCCACATTTGAATTATATGTTATTAAATCTAAAATTCAATTATTTAAATATTTAAAATTCATCAAACATTTAAAATCAAATGACCAGAATTTTTTGGTTGTTACATGACCTTATCGTTTAAAGTAAAGCGTAACATGAAACTGACTTTCTATCGTCGATATCACTCAGAAAAAAATTGTCTGTGTACCCTTTTATAAGGAGGTCTCCATTTCCATAAATAAGAAATCCTTAGTATTTCTTAAATACTTAAGTATTCATTTTATGATAGTCCAATGCTTTTCTTCGGGATTAGACTGGTATTGGCTAATGCATCCTAATGCATAGGCCGCATCCGGTCTAGTACATAGCATAGCGTACATTATGGAACTGATCGTCGATGCATATGGTATCCTCTTCATATGCTCTTTATCCTTATCAGTTCGAGGAGTGCCCTTCTTAGAAAGGACGAATCCAAATTGTGTCGGAACATTTGCATGCTTGAAATTCTCCATACTGAACCGTTTTAGTATGGTATCTACGTATAGGGATTGGGAGAATCCTAGAAACCTCTTAGGTCTATCTTTATAGATCTTTATATGTAATATATAAGTCACTTCTCCCAAATCCTTCATGGAGAAGTTCTTAGAAAGCCAAGATTTCACTGTTTACTACAATGAAACATCATTGCCAATTTATATAGATCATCAATGTATAAAACGAAGAACACGATAACACTTCCATGTTCCTTTTGGTATATGCATGCTTCTTCCTTGTTCTAATAAAAACCAAACTAATTGATTACCATATCAAAAAGCGCTTATTCCAACTTATTAAAGCTTGTTTAAGTTCTTAAATGGATCTTAACAACTTACAAGCTTTGCCCTCACTCCCACAGACCTCAAAACCATCAAGCTGCGAATATAGATGGTCTCTTCTAAATCATTATTTAGAAATGTTTCCATTACGTCCATTTTCCATGTTTCTAGTCATAGAATGCAGCAATAGCTAACATTATCCGAATGGACATAAGCACTGCTACAAGCAAAAAGGTTTTGTCTTAATCAACACCTTAAATTTGATGAAAACCTTTTGCAACTAGCCTTGCTTTATAAGTCAACACTTATCTGTCTGTATTTAGCTTTTTCTTAAAAATCTATTTGCAGTCGATGTCAACCAAAGTCCATACTTTGTTTTCATATACGGAATCCATTTCAGAATTATAGCTCCATGATATAGTGCTAAATCTTTAATCTACAACGCTTATAGAGAGGAGTTTTATCATCTTAGACGCAGTCCTCTTTCTCGCCATCCATAAGAAATCTGTATTATCTCTCCAATGGATGAGATTGCCTATTAGACCTTCTAATGAGTTGCGTGTTTTCGTATATAGGTGAATTTAGTTCTCCCACTAGTTCATCCTTCGTGTTAGTTTCTCGGATCTTGTCCAAGTCTACAACTTTGCTATTAATTTTTTTTGACAAAAATTATTTTCTAAAAAGACAACATATGTGGACACAATAACCTATTGTTCCTTAGTGTTATAGAAAATATATCCCCTAGAGTTCTTGGAATAACCTATAAACTTACATAAGGCTGATCTTTGCCTTAAGTTTGTCGGGGCCAATGTTTTTAACATAGACTGGACAACCCCACACCTTTAAATAATTACTGTGGGGTTTCTTCCCATGCTATATCTCATATGGTGTCTTAGGCACATATTTCGTGGGTATCTAATTCAACATATGTGCTGCAGTTTCTAGCACATATCCAAATAGGAAAGAGGTAACTTAGTTTTATTTATCATGGAATGAACCATATCTAATAGGATTTGATTCGTTCGGTCCAAAACACTATTGTTTTGTGGAGTATATGGTGGAGTATCCTAAGAGACAATACCATTGGATTTTAAGTTTTGTTAGAGCTCTTGTACATCATACTCACCTCCTAAATTTGATCGAAGTAGTTTTAATCTTATGGTTCGTTTGTTTTTCGACCTCATTATCATATTTAATAATTTTCTCACAGACATCAGATTTTTTCTTCATAAGATACACATATCCTAGTCTTGAGAAATCATTCATAAAGGTTACAAAATAAGAAGAATTATATTTGGTAACTATATGCATCGGGCCATATACATCAGTACGTACGAGACCCAATAGTTCATTATCTCTTTCATTGATTCCACTAAAGAGTGCTTGGTCATTTTTCCTTTAAGACACAACTTGCATGTATCAAATGATTCGGAATCAAATGATGGTAGAAAACCTTTATTTTCAATTTGTGTAGTTGCTTCTCACTTATATGACCTAGTCTATAATGCCAAAGATAGTTATCACTTATGTCAATATTAAAAGAGTTATTCACAAAACATATATAATTAGTATTAATCACATAAATTCCATTATCCAAAACACCATTGTAGACTTTATTTCCATTCAACATAATGTTCATAACGTTACTAACACAATGGAAAATATATTCGGTCTCAGATAATCTAAACATAGAAATTATACCGCAAATAAATTATTTTACATAATAACAAATTTAAAATTAAAAGCAATCCATTTGGAAAATCTAAATGATATTCTCCAGCTATCATTGCATCTACCAAAGATTTATTAGCAACTTGAAGTCTCAATTCTCCTTTCGACACATGACGTTTGTTCCTAAGTCCCTATAATGAATTACATATATGAGTTTTGGATCCATTGTCTAAAACCCTAGATAATTTATTGATTGCAAAACAATTGTGTATCATAAATATACCCATAGGAGCAATAGAACAACTCTATTTCTTCTTCTCGACTATCTTCAAGTACTGCAGATAGTTCCGTTTCCAATGACTCTTCTTATGACAGTGATGGAACTCACTCATATCAACTAGAGCAGTACCCTTATTCTTCTTATTATACCTTTACCGCTTCTTCAAACTATTCAAATATGATGCCTTCCCCTAAATCTTGAGCACTGCACCCTAATCCTTGGATGAAGACTCGGTTGATCTTAACATATTAAGCAGCTCCACGAGGCTTACAATCAATTGGTTTATATTATAGTTTAATATAAATGACTCAAACTATAGAGTAAGAGAACCTAGGATCAGATCCACTTGTAGCTCGTTGTCATTCGTAACATCCAATTGAGAAATCCTATCAATATAGCCTTCCATCATTTAAAACTTGATCATCCACTTTCGTTCCCTTCGACATCTTTGTGTTAAATGGTTTCTTCATAAGTTTGTACCTTGCGAAATGAGACTATTCCCCAAGTAAATCTTTGAGGTTACCAAAGATCAGATGGACATTCATGTTTTAATGTTTGCAATGGTTTTTCTAACGTAGACAACATGTAAATTTGGGGGATCTCTAGTTCCATGAACCATTTTTGATAGGCTAAAATTAGTTCGGGGTGTGCCTTAGCAACGGGGTTTTCTTTGGAGGTTCAGTTCTCGACGACCATAGATGTTCGTACATTAGTGCTATCATAATTGCCCGTAAACAGTCTATGTAGTTAGGTCTGGCGAGTTTGTCATTTTTAGAAAACAACTTTGGTGTAGACATTTTCTATAAATTTAATTTGAGGTTCAATTACCGGCGACCATAGATGTTCATACGTTAGTGCTATCTTAATTGTCCGTAATCCATCTATGTAGTTAGGTCCAATGAGTTTATCATTTTCAGAAAAAAACTTTGGTGCAGATATTTTCTATAAATTTAATTTAGTAGGTTAGGACATTAATTCAGAGTAGATGTTCTTAGAATATTAGTAAGGTCAAACATAACATTTCATTTTACTAATAAGCTTCCACTAGACTTTATGTTTCTTTATCCCATGACAAAAAATAGAAGTCTTTCAACTTCACTAGTGAGTGTTAGAACTCATATGCCTTGGGATTATGACCTTGTGGAAAGCTTAACAAATCATAGGCCCACATACGATGGATAACACCTTATCAATTTTATTATATACAGCTCCTAACTTTGTGATCTTTATCCTAATCTCAGCTTTACCTTGAGGAAAGCTCAACAAATAGAGAGAGATTATTCACTCATACCTATCATTGCACGATGGCCGAAGTATAATACATATCCTTGAGGAAATCATAACAAATAAATGAATGTAACTTTCCTTGTCTATTATATATATATTGATAGTACTATACATAACATCCCTGTCTTGAGGAAAGCTCAACACTAAGGAATATGCAAGTAATCTACTAATATATAAATGATAGAGGAAAACATTTATATTAAAGATCCATAATTTGTAATACATTTAATTCAGTGATATTAACTTATGGAATGATGTATTTTTTATGAAATATCCACGCAATTCTAGTGTCAAACAAATTTGTAAATATGGTATACGTACTAGACATATGTGTTTATTCCTTAAATCTAATTAGGGTTTCTTATTGTTCCAGCTTTTATTATACATTCATATTTTATAAGTTTAATTATTATATACCATTTTATAATTTAATTAACTTATATTATTATCTTATGTATAATCTTATATTAATTTTATTAATTAAATATTATTTAATTAATTTGGTTAATTAATTGACGTTTTATTATTTTATTTTGGTAAACATTTTAAATTGAATATGTATACTATAACATTTATAATACACATATATCTTATATATATAATTTTATTTATTAATTAACATTAACTAATTTATTTAATTAAACAATTTTAATTAATTATAATTTATTTTGAAAATTATATATGCATCCATCACCTTGGACATCTTAAGATAATGCAACAAATATTAATATATATGTTTTTTAATTTAATTAATTGACTATTTAATTTATTAATATAATTAATTTTAAGTAATTTTCGAAATTAATTAATAAATTTCTAAACAATTTCGAAAATTATTTTATAACATTAATAAAAAAATTACTTATTTTAAATTTAACCTTTTAAATTTAAATTTTTATTTTAATCCCAAAGTAATTTTAAAAATTAGCCCAATGCCCAAATTCAAATTGGACCTTTTATGCTAGGGATAGCTTTTAGCCTTATTTCACCATTCGAGCTAATCGGTAGCCAGCCAACCAGGTAGGGGTAGGGTACTTGATACTTAAGCCCAGTCAAGATATTCCTTTTTTAGAGACCCTACTAAATAGGTAAGTTTAATTAGTTAGACCTAATACCACTAATTTAGAACGCATATGCTATTGGACTCTGATACCATTGCTGGATCTAGGAGCACACATTGGGTTAAATGAGTTAATTTCAAAAATAGTTTTCATTTTGGATCTTATTGGGCCTATAAACTCTAAATTAAGTTTATATCTAATCTAAAGAGATTTTAAATAAAATCATTATTTTATTTAATTGATTAATATAAAGATTTTATTTCTTTATATAAGTGTTATATAATGTGTATATATGTGTCAAATACACATATACGTGTATGTGCACGTGCAATAAATAATGTGTACATGGTTCAACATGCCCGTATCTAAGTGTTATGATTTACACCGCAACAAACACACTATCCCGTTCATATACGTATTTGTTGTCTATGGTTTATAATATATATTAATATAATATAAATATACTTATATATACATATGCATATAAATAAATAAATATATATATATATAAATGTAACTGTATAAATAAATATATATGTATACATATAAACATACATAGATATGTATATAAAACAATTATATATAAATTTAAATATAAAACAATTCAAAATTTTTATAAAAAATTAAAATTTGAAATTAGATTTATATTTAAAATATCCTTTTAAAATTCAAATTCGAATGTAATTATTATATAATTAATTTATAAAATTATATTTATATATAAGCATATAGGAAAATAGTTGTTTTATTTAGAAATACACACATACACAAATATATAAAAAAACACACACACATATTGTTGAGCCAAAATGTGGCACAACACCCTAAGATGTATGAAAACGAGTAAATCAAGTAAGAAATAGCAAGAAATCAACAGAAACAGACAGGTTTTTATTGTGGTTCAGCAAATTATATGGCCTACGTTTATTTTAACCTTATTATAAAGATGATTGTCACAAATAAAGGGGCTTTACAGTTCAATTTCATTTAGAACAACAAAGGGTAGCCTTCTAGATGACAAAATTTAGGTAGAGATAAGAGAATAAAGAAGAAGAATGACCTAAAGTTCTTCAACTATTGCTCTAGGCATTCTATTTATAGGAGAATCACCCATCGAAGTCATTGGATCATGAAAGAGCATGTAAAACTCCAGATCCATAAAAGTAGAAGGGAAGACGAAGCCCCTCAGCCTAAAATCATGTCAATAGCGATTTGATTCATATTGATACCGACATGATTTGCCAAGTGCAAACAATGTAATTCTACTTTATCTTGTCTTCTAGCTCTGATTATTCAAGTTATGAGCACTTTTACCTTAGAAATCAAGTCGTACCAAGAAATTTTGACACTTCTGGTACTTGTACTTTTCTACAGAGCTTTCTTGAGTTGTTCAACTATTCCTCCAAAAATGGGCCCGAGCATGATTATTTTAGCTAACCACTCCTTGACTATAGCCCTAGAGTCCTTTTGAGTGCAGGAAATCAATTCGGTACCAACTTGAAAAGTTATTGGTACCAACCTCTCCCTTTGATGTATTTTGTTCTCCAACATTTTTGAAGCTTCTTTAATTACTGTCCCAAGCTTGTCTTCGGATCCTTAAACCTTTCCATCTTCATCCTGATGTCTAGATTCATTTAAAGGCTGCTTGGTCTAAAAGCTTGATAACATTTGCACTCTAAAGTATGCTTTTATTAGAAACAAAGCGTGCTTTGGACAAGCGCATATAACCATCTGGACACGTTTATTGGTCGTCCAAGTGTCGCTTTAAAGTGTCGCCTTCATTCCAAGGGCATCCATTTAGCCACTTTAAATAGCAATTGTATTAATTTTTGTGCCAAGGTCGAGTCTACATTACTTCGAAGATCATTCCATGGCTCGATCAGGTGAGAATTACTTCCCTTTTCTTTTTCTTTTTTCTTTTTTAACCAAAATTTCATTTCGGTATCGACCACTTCATGTCGGTACCAAAAAGAAATGCTAAGTTATCCCATCTGTTTAAGTATCAACACTTAAAGTTTTATCTCCCCACTCTACCTTCTTGTTCTCTATTCGACCCTAAAACTTTACTTAAGCAATTTCGATCATTCTAGCCACCGCTCTTTGCGACTCCGTCTTCCATGACTACCGCCTTCGTTGTTGGTCACCAAAAACATCGCCGCCTTACCTTTGACATTTGTTGCCATCAATTCCCCACTCAACTTACCCTGAAGATCTCGACCCCAAAATCTCTAAGCCCAGATGCAGACCTAACCAAAGGTGGGTTGTCGAAGTTTTATCACCATGGTGGTTATGGTAGTGACTGAGGTTATGGTTGTGGCTTGAAAGGCTTTAAAAAGCGATTGGCCATCATTTATGGTTTTTTAGCTATGGCAAATCCTAGGTTCTCCTCGGGTTTCACTCGGTTCTGACCTTGAGCGGGTGCTTCATGTAGCCATTTTTCTAGCGACTTTGTGTCGACTTCGTGTCGACTTCGTGTCATTTTCCTCCTTCTACAGGTTATACACAAAGGATGTCTATCTTACCCTAATTTTAAGCGTTTGCATCCTAAAGGGCCTAGATTAACTCCTACCAACGTTTGGTTGATCACAATTGCCGTTTGGATTCCAATAAGATGGTTTTGTTAAATGGTCGTGTTGAGCGCACTCCGGCATTCAAATGATTCCATTATAAAGCACTTTAGGTTACTGCACAATCCCGTGTTCCTATAAAGAACTTTGCATCACTTCGAACAGCGTTCCATTATCGATTATTCGACGATAACAGGTAAGACTCGACACACAATTCCATCATGCAATAAAGCTTGTTGGCCAGCACGAGCAGGCTATCTATATAGAATGTTTCATTCATCGTTTATGGGATATATGACACACACTGCATAGACTGACATTCTACATTGCCTCGGTTGATGTTCAGAATCTGATTGGTCAACAAACGTTGACATCTATTGGATTCTGGACGTTAGTCATACGGGTTTACCCTTAAATTAGAACTTCAATAGAATGTATACCTGACCATGTTCGTTATCGAGGTTTCTAGAATGACTCATTATTCATGTCACTTTGACATTTACGTTGGGCCACTAACTCCTCCTAAAGCCGGGTTTTCTATGGCTTAAGCCCCTACATCCATGCTTTCTAGAACTAGGCGCTCAACCACTATTGAATTGCAGGGGATGATGGTACCGGTAGCTATATTTTAGGATCTGCCTCCTCCTCTTAATGAATAGATCGGTTTAAGGGTCTTGGAAGATCCCCTAGAACAAATGCCAATAGTCCTAAATGCCAAGTCACTCCAAACTATATGCCTTCAATATGGAATCTCGGAGAGTGACGTCTTGCTATTAACAGTTAACCAATAGGCGCATAACCCTCCACCAGATTATATAGCCTACAACAAATACATGTGCTTAGGCAAAGCTGTACCACCCTTCAATCCATTCATTTAAATGTTTCTTAAGAACTTGGGCTCGCTCCCACTCAAGTATGCCCCAATGGATATGCCTTGATGAAATCCTTATGTTTCCTATTCATGATGCAACTTCATTAGCCTCTAACATTTGGGGAGTTAACACACCTCCTAAGCTTTGAACGAAGGAATGAGTCATCTCCTTTGTTAATAATAGAAGCATGGTGTCGTTGAAAATTCATCGAGGCACCTCATAACAAACGCTCATATTTCAAATGTGGGTACTTATTGGTCCGATGCCACTGCGTATTTAACCTACTTTGGTTGTCCAAAAGTAAGACCTCTTTCTTTCCATTCCTTTCCGTAATTGGATTCTTACAGTCCAAGTGTTAAACTCTTTATCCACTCTCTTCGTTGATATTCTTTCTTGAGATAGAAGCATTATGCACTTCGAGACTTTGAAGACCCTTAAAAGAGTCAACATTCGACTATGCCCCACTGCTTACCTCTTAATGAAAGAGAACTTTCGCTAATATGGCCTCCTACACCATGAAAAATTCACCATTCTAATCGAACTTCCACCAAGAGGGTCTATAGTATCCACCAGATCTTCTGCCTCCTTTCGCAGCTCCAACAAGGATATCTAACGGGGTGATGAAGGCCCATTTGGCGTGGCGAACGTCGATAAAATCACCGATATAGCAGTGGAAGCAAATATTGCCAATGGAGTGCAAGTAGAGAGAGAGGAGAGAGTAGATGGAAATGATATACAAAAGAGGAGAAGGAGGAGAGGAAGAAAATAGAAGGATAAGAAAGAGATGAAGAGGAGAACAACAAAGCAGATGATGATGATGAGGACTTTGGTCAAAAGGGAGATGAGTTATAAGGAGAGACATCTCCAGAGGGTGCTAATATTTCTGCCCCATAACGTTCAAAGTGAATAATCATCAGGATTTCCCAATAATCCACTGAACTGAGCACGATGCTAATAGTCGAGGCAGCTCTTCCAATCGGTTCTTAAGAAAACATCTTTGACTCATCATGTAATCTTGATATCCCGTTTGACGATCTTCTCTATCCATCAGGTTTCAATTTCTCATCCAAGGGCCTCCTAGTCTAGGGAGGTGAAACCCCATCTTTTCAACCCTCTAAACACGGTCCATAGAGTACTTAGGGAAACACCAGCACTCCATACATTTCTAGGATCACGAACGCTCATATCCTACATTCACTTTAACTTCGATGTTTTGAGGCCGATATAATCCTTTTCCTTCTATTTCAGGTACAATAGGAAGAGATTGCTTCCACTACCTATGCTCAGGCATCGACAAGCACCGAGTAAACACCTCAGATCCTAAACATCACTGCTCTTCTTTGCTCTAAGAAACCGAGGAAGAGAGACTACAATGGAAGGAGAGGGAATATTATGATGACAAGGATAGAAGGAAACGCCAAGCCGAGGAAAGAGATTACTATAATCATGGGAAGATTTTCTGTGTTTCCTACGACCATAATGGTTCTATCTTTGGCTCTTCCAACCATGCTCTTAGCCTATGCCTTCTTCTCAATAACTTTTGGTGATCCATACCTTGGTTACTATCTTGTTAACCTCCTAAAAATCCAAGGAGTCTTACACTCATCTTGTTCCACCATTACCTCCTTTAGGCTCATCCACGACTGTAGTGACCAAAATATAGGCCGCCTTTTCTAACCTCTGTTGAATAAGCTGAAATTGGACCATAATATCAAGGATATCCCTTGTGAAGAAGCTAGTCATAGATTTGGAGGGGTTACTGAGTTGATAGATCAACCTTTTGAGTAGAGGAAATTGACTTTTGCTCTTTCCAACATCAACAAAATTAACCATACAAATATCCAATCGTTTGAGTCGGAGAGGAAGAGTTACGATAATACAATAGTTAATTACAAGAAAGAGTTGGCCGAGCTCACAAAATAAAGGATGAAGCTCATACATCAGCTGAGAACTCTAAGGCACTAATTCAGGAGATGTCTCATACACACACCTAAGCCCCCACTATAGCAAATGACCATCTCTAGAAGCTTACCGAGAGAATGATCAGCTTATAAACCAATTTAATGCCAAAGGTAAGTTAATCAAGGATAAAGACGTGACACTTTAGGCCAAGGACACTCAACTTCAAACACTTCAGGTTGAACTTGAAAAAATCATGGCTAGTCTGAAGGCCGAGACAGAAGCAAAGATAGAGGAGCAAATCAAATTTGGAAATTTTGGAAAGGTTGAAGCCGAAATAAAATAACTCAAGGATCAATCAGCCAAGGACAAAGAAGAAATGAATTCCACTATTTAACAATTCTTTGCAAATGCCATCAAAAATAAAAATCTAAATTGGTTGGGAAGTAACTATCTCGTCACACTGGCAGATGCTTGGGAAGAAATCCTACATAATTCAACTGTGTCCATTGAGGGCCTCATTGAAAGTTAATTAAAACCCAAGTACTTGGATGCCGATGACATCATAGCCTCAGAGAAAGGAAAAAAATCCTGGCTGAAGAGGATGCATCTGCAAGCAAAGCTTCCATTTAGGCTTCTGCTAGTCCTATCGCATTGGGCCAACAGAATCATCATCTCCAAAATCCAAAGAGCCTAAGGTTGAAATTCCAACTTCCGTGGGGCCATTCTAAGGCACTCTTACCACAACTCCAAATTTTGTTGTCATGACTACTGATGAGCCTTATATTCCTTTTTCTGTTCCTCAACCAATGCATTCAACAATGAAAGAGGGTGAAGTCACTACGTCCCCCAAGAAAGAAACTCCAACCAGCGAAGGTATTTTCCTTGTCCTTCCAGTATTTGAGAAGCTTTAGTTCTCATTGGAGGTCGTCATGAACCTTAAATTCACTGTCTATAAACTTATAGGTAAACCTTTGCTTCCTCCTCCTCCACCACCACTAATAACTCAAGGTTTTGGTCCTATTGCTAATTCCACTAAGTCCACCTTCTTCACCATGGGACTATTCACTACATCCCTTCCCTTCAGCTCCATCCCTGGTCCTGATTCATAGAAGATCGAGGCTTTGGATGATACCTTATGATCCCTAGGGTAAGACATCACAATCACCAATTTACGGGCCCAGTTAACTCCATTTTTGTAACGATCTATTTTTTCGCACCTTGAAAACCCGCACTGATACTCCTCGGTCAAGAATTCCCAAGACACGAAAAGCCAACTATTTAAGGATGAAATAAAAGAAACAAGAACAGAACAAAATAACATAGTGGAATAGAACAGAATCTCACAATGCATGGAGAAAATATAATATGAACAATATCTTTACAGCGGACAACATTTAAAAACATATCAATCAGAGTCTAACCTATAATCAACCTGGACAGTTATAAACTCTGTCCTTACAATTACTGAAATAGATAAACAACAACAAACATAGCATGCATAAATAATAAGACTACCCCCATACGTAGATGCAGATCTCCAACGCTTCTCTAGAAAGCTCGAACCTCCTATCATGTTGCACTATGCCAAAGGGTATATCATGTTGCACTAGCTAGATCGGAGATCCACATATCACTCCCTTCCTTAGAACAAAGCATGCTAGCAAAGGGTATATCATAGTCTTCGTTGCTGATTAGGTCTACTACCTCTATCTCGGTCCATGCGTCTTGGAATGATCTATCTGCATGCGAACCCTACATGTAAACAAAGACTACTTAGAACTGATGGCTAATATGGCAATTTTATTCTAAGTGATTAATCCTAGTTTAATACCGATCCTCACTATGTTCTATCTTAGTTAGTGTCTTAACTCATCTTTGAACATCTTATAGTCAAATTGTGAGGTTCTAGTCACAAGCTGTCCAGATTCTGATTTTTATATTTAATAAGCAACCATCATACATCAATCAATTCCTGATAATACAAAGCTAAACGTATCAAAATAATTTGATTACCTGTAACCCCGGTCGGAGATACAGTATCTTTGTCTATCCATGATTATCAACCTAATCTCAGTTTAATGTGTGGTCCTAACCAAATTAGTGTCATTTAACGAACAACTTGTAGTCGAACTGTGAAGTTCTAATCACAAGCTGTCCAGACTCAGATTGAATGTCTAACTTCAATCCGCTTTTTTAAATTCAAACCATCACTAATCTTATCAATCAATAAATGATATTGCTATCATTCCTTTTGAAAGATATAAAATAATTCTAAGGTAAAATTATTTCATTTACCATGAAAAATCATTTTATATATCAAAATAACAAATATGCGCTTTATATATATATATATATATATACATACACACATAGTTCGACTTATTCTAGGGTATTACTGTCCCTATCTCTAATGAGTAACTCATCCTAGGATATTACTAATCCTATCTCTGATGAGACACTCACCCCATCAAGCCTCGGTTGTCGCTTAACCAATGCTCTGATACCAACTGTAACGACCTGATTTTTCGCACCCCGAAACCGCACTGATACTCCTCAATCACGAATTCCTAAGACACGAAAAACCGACTCATTAAGGATGAAATAAAAGAAACAAGAACAGAATAGAATAACACAGCGGAATAGAACATAATCTCACAACGCATGGAGAAAATATAATATTGAACAATATCTTTACAGTGGAAAACATTTAAAAACATATCAATCAGAGTCTAACCTATGATCGACCTGGATAGTTATAAACTTTGTCCTTACAATTTCTGAAATAGATAAACAACAACAAACATAACATGCATAAGTAATAAGACTATGCCAAAACGTAGATGCAGATCTCCAGAACTCCTCTAGAAAGCTCGAACGTCATATCGTGTTGCACTACACCAAAGCAAACGCGATCCCATATGATCTCTATCCAAGAAACTTCCCAAGTCCAGCCTTCTCACTTCTCGACTTACATAGCTAATCCTGAAATCACTCGGTAATGACCCGAGTGTTGAAAACACCCGGATCAGGCTTGGAAAAACCAGTGTAAGAAAACAATCCCAAATGTGACAGTGTCACAATTGGACGCCAAACCAGAAATCCGTATTTTGAAAACAAAGGGTATCTCATAAGACCACGCAGAATAAAAACACTGAATGCATTTTTTGCTTATGATAACCATAAAATGATCACGCCAACAATAAGGGATATTATTTTTAATGACATTATTTTGAAAGTGCTTTTCAAGTAAACTTATGAATCTTAGCTGAAATTGTTGCATTCATTAAATTCCAACATTTGGTCTACAATCAAAATCGTACAAGGCTCTTAATGGATTATTTGATTCCATACTAGCAACCAATGTAAGGGACTACATTCCGTACAGTACACCTCTAGAGGGATGCACCTGGGTGTGAGTTCCCCACCCAATGCCTAAACAAGACTGCCTATCCAACCGATAGACCGAATACGCCATTTTCCCCGGTCGTTTCCGACCTTCCGAGCGCGCTCATACCACATACTTTAAATCCTGAAATATAGAGGGAAATTAGTTTTCTGTCTAGAAGGGAAAATGCAGGCATTCTCATGAGTGCTAAACCATGACTCATCTTGCCGCATGCCCTATTTCAATCACTCCCCATTTGATGAGGCTCGAGGAAACGCATTACCTTTTCATTCCAGCACATTCACTTCGAATGCCACATTGCCAAATCCGCCAACTACAAATTGACTTCCATAAAAAATACAACCTTCGAGCTCGTACGTCTCAGAGAAGGGTGTTAAGCTAAGAGAAGTTGCCTTCTCCGCCACCAAACATATGTATGTTTGTAAAATTCAACGTTCGTAATCATTGGAAATGCTTTGCCAGACATTCTCCCATGCAAGTCATCTAGGTAAAGGATGAACCGAAGGCACCACCCTACTGCATCCCTAATCGCAGTTGCCGCAGCCCTTGCATCATCGCAGATCCCACAATAAGGGACCACTGCTACTCATTTACCTTGGGCGCGACACTAAAGTTATCAACAAGCAATCCACTTACCATGAAAGATCTCTGGTCTTCAATACAACAGAGATTTCTCAACAAATAAAAAACTACCGTTGCTTTGTAGTTATCTATCCAGGCTATCCAAAAGATTTCATCTTAAGGACCTACTCAACGAGTAGCCGTTTCCCTGTCGAGAAGATTCCCTGGTCTTCAACCTTTCAGTTTCATATCCATTTCTGGAATACCACAAATTGATTCAAAGTGGTCTTTGAATCTGGAGTATCCAAATCCGACCCCGGTTCCTTCGATATCAACCATCAAAATAAAATGTGTATATGTGTAAACAGAATCATTAAGCCGCATTAGCTGCTTAATCCAAACTTCCTCATTTCAGAATTAACCCTTGATTGTAAATATTAAGAGAATAATTTCCCAGGTGCAAACCCCGAAGGCCTAAATCAACATCAGATCGACACCCAGAAGATTACCCGACTTATCATCACAACAATCAAGTTCCAATCCATTTTTACCCAATCCCTTTACTTCTCTTATCAAAACTTTTACATGATCTTTTGACAAGTATCCGGATCTACCTTTCGATCCGTTCCACCCCTCGTCTTGAGAAATAAATAAGGTCAGATGGATTTCCTATCTCGTTGACTACCTTGTTTGCTTTCTCAGATCTCATAGGTAGGACAAGATATACTCTTAGGTATTACCGCATACCCCTTTCTGTTATTTGCTTTAATTCTCATTCAGAGATAATACTATTCATAACTTAAGTCTTCGATTTCAAACTCAGTTATTTATCAGCAAACAATGAGGCCTTCCAAGTTGGGGAACTATTTCCTCTCAAACCATGGTTCGATCATATTCTTTATCCTTTAAATTACAGTCATTTCCATACCTCGAAGTCTAATGTCACTTCCGAGCTTATTTCCAAATATAGTTTATTATTTAAAAAATTCATTCGACTCTAGAATTTGAGCATTTTTCTAAGTCTTTAGAAAATTCCCAAATAAACCTTAAAATCATAATTAATTATTATGAAAACATTCGTAAAATATTTGGGTTAGAAACTCCTTCCAATTCCTTAATTTCAAAATCTAATTCCTTAATCGCTAGTGAATAGTGATTAATTAGGACACTTTCTATAATTATACTTTTGATTAAGTATAAACTAATTTTTATCTTTCAAACCCTCATTATTATATTAATAATGAATTTAGAAATTTATTTCATAATTTTTGGAGTTATAAAACTCCACTTACCAAAATCTGGATTTTACTGCTTCAACAACGACTTTTTTGAAAACTGTTTTGCTCATAACTTGAGATTTTCAAATCGAAAACTTAACTTTTCGGATTCATTTGAAAGCTATTAACTTTACGGAAAAAACATATTCGGTTTCAAGTCATTCCAACTTGAAACACATTCTACACTTTCGTTCGAAATTACAAGTCGCATCACCACGAACTGTTGCTCCGGAAAGTGCCTAATTTTGACCGTTTGGTGAATTGTTCCGGAACTTGCCCGGAAAACACTTTCAAAAAACTTATAAATGATTATAGATTATTATAACCATTTATTTCTACTTTTCAACTTATAAAATATTATTTTCCAATATTTTATATTTTATAATATTATATTATTATAATATTATATTCAAACTTTTCTATGATTTAAAACCCATTTTAAATCCTTTTTCTCTTTTATTTTAAAGTGGCTTAACCCTTTCCATTTGTACACATATTAATGTATGTGTAACGTGACTTGGAATTCCTTTTAAAAGTCATGATATTAACATATAAACAAGTCAAACTAGCATAGGTGTATTGTTTACACTTACCATAAAATATCACACCATCAACACAACCAAATCATTCATTCATCCATATAACATCCAATGTTATCATCCAAAGATTAGTAAATCAACACAACCGAGTTTTCTAACTTTTCTTTACTAGTTGCTTACCAACTTTTCAAGTTTTCTTACTTAATTTTCAAGCTTGCTTACTAACTTTTTATAACTTGTTAATTAATTTTACAAACATGTTCATATTTACAAGTTATACTCATTATGACTTATTAATCATAAATCCAAGCTAAAGAGGCGAAGTGTGTCTTACAAAAGGGTTCCACTCCTCCTTGACTTGCTCTAGCACTACCGGAACAAAACCGGCGTAGTTTCCTTTCCTTTTCTCCACATCGGAGTACCTAAAAGCCTCCCTCTTCTCCTTGTTTCTCACGGCCATGGGTTTTTCCCGAGGTTTCATCGAGTTTGAGATGTTGTAGCTTGGCTCGTTGTCTTTAGAACGTTGTGTAGAGGAAGATTAAAGTATACACTTAAGTATTTTGAGTTGTTATTGGACTAGTTTCTCTCGAATTCCCTTAGGAAGCCATTAAAGAACCTTAGAGAAAATGAGAGCTAAGGAAGAAGTAGAAAATAAATGAAGAGAAGGAGGCAGAAGTGTATTTATAGTATAGGATTTAGTAATATAATATGCAACATAACTTGTCACATCACCATACTCTCCATACCCTTACACCACCTTACCCCATCAACTCATGTACCCTATCCATCACATCACCTACACACTCTACCCCCAAATCAAGGAGGTCACTTCTTAGGAAGCTTCTACACACCTTCATACACATATAAATACATATATACATACATACACATGCCTACACATACATATACACGTGCATATATACACATACACGTCACACACCCATACACGCATACACACACATGCCACACACACATACATGCGTGTACATGTGTATATGTGCTCACACACACCCCCGTGTACACATACGTATTTCGTTCCGTCTCCTTCGTATTTTAATACGTTTTCCAATTATGTAAATATAATCTCTGAAAATCTATGTGTTTTTATTTATTTATTTTAAGACGTTCGATGACGTTTGACGACTTCTGCGTGCCGTTTTACATTGAATTTTAGCTTTGTTTATCAGCCACATTATCCATTATATTTCTATTTAAATAATGATGTAATCAAAATTTATAAATTATATCCCAATGATTTATTTTGATAAAAACTCCTTAAATTAATCATAAAATCCATTATATTGCGCATTTCAAAGTGCTGCAGTTTATACTCACCGTATAAGGTTCCAATCATTTCTTATCGTTTAATAATATTTATAATGAATTATCAAATCATTGAATCCCAATTTAATTTAATAAATTAATTATTAAATTTTATGACCCTATTGATGATGCCATAAATATAATTTATGTTCAAAAAAATAAAATAAATTATTTTATTTCATTTTCTCGTTTATATTGATAAATGAGTATAAGGATTCAAAGCTGTGCGTGATTCCGAGAAAATCTTAAATTTACCGAAAACTGACTTTTCATCATTTTTGACGAAAAATCCAAATATCCATATTTTGTTTATAAACCTTTAAAACAGGTGTTATTAATGTTTGAATTCTATTAATCGAATATTTAACTAAATTAAATATATCATATTATTGTTATAAAATTCTAGGTCGTTACAATTTCCATGGAGGAGAGATTGAAGCTAGACCCATCAAAAATCAATGTCAAGGAAAAATAGATCCTACACCATAGATTCCTTTCCTCAAAATCAAGCCTTCAAAGGGAAGCGGTAATGGTGGCTCCACGAGATCCTCTGACCCTACCATTGGCAAGCCTTAAGACCCCATCATCCTCATTACCGAGGGAGAGACCAAACACTCCAACGACACCACCCTCGGGAAGGGAAACTTGAAAAGTGAAAATTCAGGAGGAAGGATCTGAAGAAGCTCCTAGTAAAAGACGATCCTAAGGGTGACAACAAACGAGGGAAAAAGATGCAAGCTTTCTGTTTGGATAATGCAAAATTAGTTTTAGTGCCTTTTGATGTACTTCAAAGACTGTTTCCTTTAGTCTTCTTCTTGATGTATTTTGTTTCCTTTTGTACATAGGCCAAGTTTGTGTGGGACCGACCCTTGCAACATTTATATGAAAAGTGGTTGTAAATAAAGATTATCATTTTCTATGCAACCTTTGTTAATATTTACATTCTTGCAGTTTTACTTTACTTGTCTATATACAATAGCCTGTATATATAATATGAATGCCTATAATGTAATCTACTTATATTATACATGCATGTGTCTATGCAATTCTATTACTCACTATAGCTCTGTACACATAAGTAAAATTCTACGATTGCTTAGTTATATTTCAATGTATGTCACTGTTTACCATTGCCTTGAATAACCGAGCTTGTTAATAATTTGGCTATCTATGTGGCTTACCTTGTTTATTCTTGGCCAAATTCCATCCGATAATGAAAAAAGTCATAGCCCTAGGAAGGTTTGACTTCTCGCCATTTCCTATTTCTGGGAAACAACATTTTGAATACCTGTCTCTAGATACTATATTTTTATCTCACCTACCTCTAGGCATTGAACAAATTTGTCCATTGATCCTTATCACTTGCCATTGGCTAGGCATGCCTCGTCGGGCCGTAAGTGATATGCAATCAATTTACCTATCAATCCCTCTCTCTAGGAATCGATGATTCAACCACTTACCTTTGTGTATCAACGTTCGATCTCACCAAATTTCAGGCATCGATTGAAATAGCTCTTCGACCATTGTCATTTTATCCTATGCCGAGCAAGTCCAGTTGAGATGGAAACATGGTCGTAGAAATTCCAATTATGTACTGATTCATATATTAGGGAATCAGTGTTTCAGGCGCCTATCACCAAGTTCTTGCTCAATCTCACCTATCTTCGAGTGTTGATCGAGAATATTCATAGGCTATCCTTACTTATCCTCGGCTAAGCATGTCTGGCCAGGCTGCAAGCGTGGTCATGAAAGCCTTAGTTGTACATAATTTCCTATCTCCGAGAACCGATGCTTTGGGTGTCAGACTTAGGCATCCATCGTTGATTTTGCCTATCTCTGGGAATTAGTCAACAGCGGAGGGATAAGGGCAAAGTGTTTGATTGACCCTTATGACTATACTCCTTTTATGACAACCGCCCTACATCTCAGATATAGGATGATTGTCAAGGGAAAGAAAAGAAGAGGAAAGAAGAGAAATAAAAGAGAAGAAAAGAGAAAGAAATCATAAAACAATCATAAAACCTATCGTATATCTCACAGCGCATCAAATAAAATATAATAGTCATAATAGATATAAATCAGTCGAGATAGTAATAACTACATGAACCACATAGTCAACGTACACAGGCTCATACGGTTATATAAAACAGTGATAGAGTTTATAAAACTCATAAATAAACTCAACTGATAAACTTTCTCTAATAATAGTAAGTCAAACACTATCAAGGATCCACTGTGTCACACAATGGATTAAACAATAATAAGCCCAAAATATAGATATGACAAAGCGTCATCTCCTGCTAGTCCATCTACATACTCCATGTGCTGCTTACACCTGCCATCTAGTATACTCATTTAAGAGTACCCAAGGTAATAATAAGCAAAGCATAAAATCTCAAGTCCGACAATAGTCTGGTGTGAGCGATACAAATCTCAAAATACTACGAAAGTCAATATATTATATGGAACATAGGGTAGGGGGAATCATACCTGACCTATCCCTGCATCTAAAAAGTTAGCACATAACATTGATAATACGCTACTCTACAAACATCATAAATGTTTAACTCCATCCTAAGTATAATGTCAAGGTGTCTAGGTATCCATATCTACAATACCTACATCATGTGACATCTATAGAGTGACAAACTACATGAAAACAATCATGACAAACATATCATCCATCAAACAAACCTCACTGCCACTCAATGATCTTTGGATATATGATAACTCATATGACCAATCATCTACCAGGGATTATTGGAAAAATCTCAGTTTTCCATGTACTCGATACACTGCCCAAAGTTGATACTGGACTCAAATACATCGGTCCAAGGTATATGGATCCAAATAAGCAATACAGGATAGCCAAACAAAGTACCCATGTGCATCCTCACAATAATCTTACTAGTACAGTAGAAACACTCCATGTATCAACAATCCCTTAGTGCACATATCCGAGCCATTTCCTGGCTCCATCTAGTTTCCATTAGTCTCAAGGAACCATTCCACGTTCTTCATTCCATGATAGAATCAAACACCATTCTATCCATGGGTTTACCCTTCCTATAACCCACCCTTGTGGAAAATCATCATGACTCCATCACCATTGAGCTATCATAATCAAAACACAACTCCATTACCATCGAATTATCATCATCAAAGTCCCAAAGCCATCATGTCGAAGCGTCATGCCATCGCTTCACCATCGAAATCGCTCGTCATAGAGCAATAACATAAAGACAAAGAATCGACTACACAAACAAATCACCAGATTGTGCTCCTTGAAGCCTACTCACTGTCCATGTCAAAGATCGGCCAAATCAACCATCATCAATAGTGATGGGAATGAACCACACTACAGTGGTCAATACCGACCACTTTGATTGTGTACTTAGATAGAAATGGATACCTACCGTTAACCCAAAAAATGGATCAACACCCTGGCTAGAGTTTGAAAGCACCAGCCCTGTTCTGACAGAGCAATATCACAGATCACAGATATAAGAGAAGAACAGTAAAAGAAAGAAGACAAAGAATTTTTATAGTGGTTCGGTTGTTAATGAAGCCTACGTCCACTTTATAATTTTTCTTATAGATTTATTGCTGTTACAAGAGATGTTTGATTACAAGGCTTTGATTATCTTTAGCTAGATTGAATCACCAGAGTTGGAATCCACTGGAGAATCACAGTGAATTCCTTTGGAGATTGCTATGATGGAGGTAGAGAGTGAAGAATAATTCCAGCAGCACTTCAGCAACCAGTCCAGAGAAGACCCCCTTTATGCTGCAGGGATGGTATTTATATGGTTCGGAGAGCTTCTGGGCCAAGCTACGTCTTCATCAGCTCATAGGTAGGTATCAGATGACCTAGGGTGACTTTGGCTTGCAAAACGAGCCAAAACCATGGGTCGCTCGACCCATAGACTTGGTTTATTTTTCGGGCCAACGTCTTGCCTCTTTTGTAGTGTACCACAACTGGTTGGTTTGAAGGTTCGAGGAGAAGCATGGGTCTCAAGCACTTAGGATTTTTATGGAGTTTGGAATTGGAGATGTTTCCATAGTCTTTTATCGTAGTTGTTTGCGTAGTATCGTTGCACGTTACTCCATCTTGATGACGATCTGCTAGCTGATTGTGCTTTGATTGCTGACTGGACTGAACTGAGGCTAGCTTCTTGGTTTATTTGAACTTAATTGTTGCTTTAGTAATATGATTTGGCTCTTGTCAACTCCTTGCCTTAGCCTTTCTGGTTAAGTTTTACGCCATTCTGATGTGATGAGAATGTTCCGTATTTTGATGGATCCTGTTGGGTTAAAAACCCCGGATAACATTTGCCCTCCAAAGTACGCCTTTTGAATTAAATGTGTGCTTTTCTCTAGAACAAGTCATGGCAACGAGTCTTCGGTTGTTGAACTTTAGTCTTGGTGAATCATCCAGTTCCTTCAGATTCTCTTGCTAGTCACAAGTCGTTCAAAACCTATTACAGCCTAAGTCTCTAGACTCTGCCTAAGTGTAATCTATACATCACAATCATTCTGATTTCATTTAGGGTTATTACATCACATGTCTCTAATTACATACACATCTCTAATCATTCTGCGTTCATTCGGGATTTACATCACTATCAACTTTTGCTTTTTATTCAGAGTTTTTACATTATATATCGAAAATCAAATCATATATCAGAATCACATCATATATCAAAGTTATCCTGTGTTCATCCAGGACTTATCCATTTTGTTCTATTTATAAGGCATTCAAATCTCTTTTTTTGCAAAACCAAATCTGTATTATGGTCCGATCTTTCTGGACCGCTTAAGTAAGTATAATGCATGATCTCTCCATATCATTTAATGTTTAGTTTAATGTGCGATCTCTTTGGATCGTATAATGTTTAGTTTAATGCGCGATCTCTCTGGATCGCTTAATGTTTTAAGTTAAGGGGACGATCTTTCTGGATTGTTTGTTAAGTGAAGGGGGATTAAGTAAGCCCATCCGCTCACTCTCCGATGAGGGGACTTACTTCTTGCACTCCGGTCCCATGGTGGGACTCTAAGGCGATCAATATCGTACAAGTCCATCCACTCGCTCTCTGGCAAGGGGACTTGCACCTTTCACTCCGATCCTGTGGTGGGACTCTAAGGCGATCAATATCAGTTATCAAAATTCAAATATTCAAATCAAAACAATAAACATAAATTAACCAAGCAAGGGTCCTTAATGTTCATTTCAGGCATCCGACTCAGAGCGTGCCTAGGAACCGTTCGGGATCCCGTACACATGTAAGCGACCTTCGATTGTTATTGTCCTAAGTTCTCTCAGGCATCCGACTTAGTGCGTGCCTAGGGACCATTCGGGATCCCGTACACGTGTAAGCGGCTTTCGATTATTATCGTCTACATACCAAAAGAAAAGTGTGAGAAAAGAAATGATAAGACAAAGCATTGGAATCGAATCCAACTCCTATTTACCCCGATCATGGGATAATTTGTCTTGGTGCTTGTCCCTTGGCGTTTCTTGATGCATTTTCCATGGATGGCGGTTGTCCCTGCAATTCCACCGTAGTTATATTCCTCACATATTGTGGCAGCTAGTTGTTCCGGACCAATTCTTCTATCAGATCATGAAGGTGTTGACACTCGTTCGTCTCATGCCCATTCAACTCATGAAAGATGCAAAACTTTTTAGATCTTTTTCTCCCGGTCAATGGGCTCCCTCCTAGGTGGCCTTCGGTAGAGGTTCTGCCCCCTTGTACCTAGGTATATCCTTTCCGAGGTTTCAGTCAGGCCGGTGTATGAGGAGAATCTTGGCTCATTTCTCTATCGTTTTGGGTCTTTGATGTTGTCATCGGCTTTCCTCTTTCCTTTGTCTTTTCCAATTCCAGCTCTAGACGGTCCCCGCCTTCGACGACATTTATTTCAGCATCCACATCCTCATCCTCGGCTTCGGCGTCTTCCTGACGCAGGTACCTCTCAGCTTTGTAATAGAATTCTGCAAGATCTATCAGTGGGTCCCCTTTCAATGCGGCTTTGAAATCAGTCTTATTCGCGACTCCAGATACTGCTGCCATTAGGATAAACGATGGGTCCGGTTTGTCCACCGCGGCTGCCACTGCATTGAATCTTGTTAAATAACTTCTCAAGGACTCTCCAGGCCTTTGTTTTACATTTGAGAGCGTAAGTACATTCTATGGTTGTGAGACATGAACCCTGAACTGTCTCAAGAAT
Source organism: Allium fistulosum (assembly GCA_030737815.1). Taxonomy (NCBI): domain Eukaryota; kingdom Viridiplantae; phylum Streptophyta; class Magnoliopsida; order Asparagales; family Amaryllidaceae; genus Allium; species Allium fistulosum. Next base: position 819,582,896 of record CM060908.1, on the reverse strand, counting down.
CTGCTCACTAAGTTGGTCCACGTGCTTATGGACCCATTTTTCAATTGTCTGAACCACATTGTAGCCAAATTTGTTATGTATAAGGGGAAGAATCACCCTATTACTTCCTCAGAAGCACTCAACACCTCTATATGTTGTATGTATCGTATGAATCGTCGGGTCTGTCTTACCGTCGTACATGTCCAGTGTCGGAAGCTTAAAATCTGGAGGATTTCTCCCGTTTTGGATATTAGCAGTAAATGGATTTCTGTTCACATCTTCCAGACTCTGATTTAGAGGGCCTCCTCTGATGAATATCTATACCAATTCAGCAATTATGTTCTCACCATCCAATGAAGGTCTCTGTCTTAAAGTAATACTTTGCCCCCTGCCCCATTGGGGGTATCTTGGGATGGACTCTTCCGGCAACATACCTATGTTCTGATTTGCAACTCTAGCTTCATTCATTCCTCCATTCCTTCGAGGAAGTTCCGCTACATATCCTTCTGTCTGTCGCATCCTAGTATTCGGATCAGCTCCCATGCCACCAGTCCCTGGTGTTTCAATAGTTGCTCCGGCATTGGCATTGATTCCCATGTTGATTCCAGCGCTGCCCCCATGTGTCGGTTGCTCTGGGTGTGGGGGCAAAGCTCCACCTTGCTCCAATCCAAATCCGGCAATCCTTACATTGTTCCCTGGAGTTTGATTCATATTCCCTGCAAATCTATCCATCCCTTGCTGCTCCATCCTCTGGAAGAATCCATCCATCATCTCCTGTTGTCTAGCTAAGAGTCCATCCTGCATCTCTTCCATCATCCTTTCCATCTCTTCTCTAATCACATAGCTGGGTTGATGAGAATTTAAGGACACTTCCTGGTTGCCCCCAAGCTCCAATTGACTTGTTCCAGTTTTAGATATGGTGTTAGGCCTCTTCATTTTCTTTGAATCTTGGATTCAAACTTCAATCTTTTAGATCTCGTTTAAGGTTCTCAGTGAAAGCACCAAAATATTAACACAAAAAGTGGATCAACACCTTGGTTAGAGTTTGAAAGCACCAGCCCTGTTCTGATAGAGTAATATCACATATCACAGATATAAGAAAAGAACAATAAAAGAAAGAAGACAGAGAATTTTTATAGTGGTTCGGCTCTAAATGAAGCCTACGTCCACTTTATAATTTTTCTTAAAGACTAATTGCTGTTACAAGAGATGTTTGATTACAAGGCTTTGATTATCTTTAGCTAGATTGAATCCCCAGAGTTAGAATCCACTAGATAATCATAGTGAATTCCTTGGAGATTGCTGTAAGGGAGGTAGAGAGTGAAGAATAATTCCAGCAGAGCTTCAGCAACCAGTCCAGAGAAGACCCCTTTTATGTTGCAAGTAGGATAGTATTTATATGGTTCGAAGAGCTTCTGGGCCAGGCTACGTCTTCATCAGCTCGTAGGTAGGTATCAGACGACCTAGAGGGACTTTGGATCGCAAAACGAGCCAAAACCATGGGTCGATAGCGACCCATAGACTTGGTTCGTTTTTCGGGCCAACGTCTCGCCTCTTTTGTCGTGTTCCACAACTGGTTGGTTTGAAGGTTCGAGGAGAAGCATGGGTCTCAAGCACTTAGGATTTTTCTAGAGTTTGGAATTGGTGGTGTTTCCATAGTCTTTTATCATAGTTGTTTGCGTAGTATCGTTGCACCTTACTCCGTCTTGATAATGATCTGCTGGCTGATTGTGCTTTGATTGCTGACTGGACTGAACCGAGACTAGCTTCTTGGTTCAGTTGAACTTGGTCGTTGCTTTAGTAATATGATTTGGCTCTTGTCAACTCCTTGCCTTAGCCTTTCTGGTTAAGTTCTACGCCATTTTGATGTGATGGGATTGTTTCGTATTTTGCTGGATTCTGTTGGGTTAAAAACGGATAACACGTACAAACCAAATGAAAACGTCCAGCGTCCATTGTAAGTTCGAAGTCTATCCTAGTCCATTATCTTCCATCTTCAGATCGGTCGACATGCATTCCAGTACTCTTTTACAACCTATCATGTTTGTTTGGGTTTCCATTATTTGTGCTTCCCATCGATATGCATTTCATCCTAAGAGTTTGCAAACATTCGATTAATATGCATGAAATCCCAACATACAGGATCTCTAACACTGGATCGCCGGTTGATCGGAATTTTTAGTCAAAATAATCAAACAAGCATACATGTAACCAACAAGCATACATACATCCAATATAGTATACACACAACATATATAACACATCTATACCAACCAATGTAGGATTCATATCAAAAATGGCCTAAAACTAGCCATTTTCCTAAAATAGCACGTCAATAAGAAAAATGAAATATTCGATTTAAAACCATTTAAAAATACTTCTAATTTCTTTTATAAAAATCAGTTGTGTGTTTAAATATATCAAAATCACATTTTAAATTTAGAAATCATTTCAAAACACCCTTCTTATACTATATTAACAATCATGGTATGGTGAAAGACAATATCACTCACCTCAACAAAAGATGACCAATCTAATGCCAAGTGTAGAGCTTTCCATCATGAGGGCAATGCAAGAAACCGCATCACAAATGGACCTCACACGCAATAGATACGAATTATATATGAAACGTGATTAATTGATTTTATTAATTAACTTCAAATTAGTATTAATTACCTCATTAACTTAATCATCTTCTCCCCTAATCTTCTTGTACAAACACATACACCAAAACCCATCCACTATGTGGACGCTTTCATGATGATACAGAGCTCTGCTCCATGGAATCGAACACTGTCTGCGCTATCGTTATAACACCCCACCTTTATACCCGTATTACCCAAGAATATTACAAAGTAATATTGTCATGTAATACAGAGAATGAGGATGGATAGGAGTGACCATCTGTGTTTATCCCCTTGGGCTAACAGTGCCACATTTTCCCTTTTGTTTGAAATAATACCTATGTGAATAGTCTCGGCATAAAGCAATAGACATGTTGGCTCAAACTAGATTCAGAACAATATAATATACAATACAAAACATGTAATCAGATAACATAGCATAAAATATAATACAGACCAAAATAATACACTATGGGTCAACAAAAGAGGATACTGGACTCACATAATATACATATATACTATAATAAGTCTCAAAAATATACATGATATCTAGAGTCACTATCTCGTACAAAAATATACATTGGGTAAAGGTCGAAACCAAAATGTACACATGATCTATCTATATACATAGCATAATAGCCTACTCCTAAAAGCTAGCCTAAATCCATAATTATCATGTCCCTATACCTAATAAGTCTTGGTCTAACCCGAGTATTATGAATATAATAAATGAGTCAGAATATCTCTAAATGTCAAAGGGTGAGACCTTAATAATAAAGATATCAATGACAACATGATATATATGTCAATCTATACATAATATGCAAAGGATCTCATCAAAAAGACATATCATAAAATATTCACAATGTCACAAAATCACATTGATGCTCTCATGGACTATCACGTCAAATATAGTGCTAACTTATCAAAATCTTCAAAGCACGAAAAAGAGAATTCATCCTCAAACACAAACACTACAAATAACAAGCAGTTGGGCTAGGTCGCTATCACCTCTCAAGTGGTTGGGCTAGGTCGCTATCACCTCTCAAGCAGTTGGGCTAGGTAACTATCACATCTCAAGCGGTTGGCTAGGTTGCCATCACCTCTCAAGCAGTTGGGCTAGGCCGCTATCACCTCTCAAGCGGTTAGCTAGGTTGCCATCACCTCTCAAGCGGTTGGCTAGGTCTCTATCACCTCTCAACAGTTGGGTTAGGTCACTCTCACCTCTTAAGTGGTTGGGCTAGTCGCTATCACCTCTCAAAATAACAATTACAGATTTACATATCGACAAACATATGAGTGATATTAATTCTAGGAATCTATCGATTGCCGCCACAAATGGAACTGAACACCCTAAAATAATACCACTTGGAAAGTGATAAATACTTCCTAATAGTAATTACTAAAGTAACCCCTATGTCCCATAACCACCTCGGGTTGACAAATTATTTATTATTAGTTAGTAAATTTCACTGCTCATATACTCTACGCAAACAAGTCGTATACTTAAACAATGAAGTGATAACTAATGTCCCATAACCACTTATTATTACTAAACTATTTAAGTATATTTCTCATTTTATAGAAAAGGAAATAATTAGCACAAAGGCAAATTTTCATGAAAATTCAATAAGGTTTCAAAAGAGAAATAATTGTTTATAAAGCCTAAGTAATAACTTTACAAAACTATAATGATATTCAAAATACTTTATATTCTTTTAAATCTTTTCTTTTAAGTCCATAAACTTTTATATAGATATTACATCTCTTGAACACATTCAAATGTTAGTCTACTAACCATATGAGATATTTTGAAAAATGCTTCTTATTTATACACAGTCCATAAATCAGAATTTACATATATATATACTATTTCTTCACTGTTAAAATTATTATCTTAAAATATTTTTTACAATAAAAATTTGAAGTTGTAAATATTATTATTAGCATAATCTATATAATTTATAAAGCGATTTCAAACTATATATATTATACCATATGATTTTCTAGAATTTATTCTTCAAATACCTTAATTTAATATATTTATACACACGCGCACACACACACACACATATTATCATTAATAAATCCTAAATTCATGAAATTGAAATTCTATATTGCCTCAAAATTAAAGAATCAAGTACAACCCAAGAATCAGAAATCAAAAAATGCATATTTTAAAGCCAACATCTCTCTATAAAATAATATTCCAGATATGAAATTATTTATCTATCCGAGTTGCTTTCCGACAACTCCGATCACACAACAATGTACAAGTATCGACATACTTTAAGGTTTTAATTCACAAACAGACGGAGTTCCATTTGTAAATTTACACAATCAATCCAAACAAGGAATCAGCACTCCAAATTAATGAACTACCTCCAAAATTATATGTGTTTGCGCCAAAAATTGGCACAAACAACCTGTTATAAGTGGAAGCACCAATATCCAATATTTAGATCCAAACGGAGAAGTATAGATTCATAGACTATAGAATAGATTGCAAAAAAGTAAACGAACATGTAAGTTTTATAGTGGTTTGGCAAACTATGGCCTACATCCATTCCAATAATCTTTTATTTATATTGTAAGATTAAAAGTACAATTATTTTTGCCTTACAAAATTAATGGAGGAAGAGATAAGAAGTGATGAAGGAGAGCCAAAAGAAGATCCAATTGGAAGAAGAAGATCTATTGTAATGACCCAAGTCCTATGTATATATAGGTATAGGTGAAGACGTGCATGGATTGGGCTGAAATTTCACCAAAAGAACCTCCAGATCTGCACGACCCGATCCACCAATTTTTAGATCGATCACACACTATATAAATGATTGGTGCTGATTATTCATATTATCCCCAATAGGGGTGTGATGTTCTTATGGGGTTCCCATGATGTTAGCTACTTGCTCTCTAAATTTTATGTCATTCCGACTTACCGTTTGTGAGATATCACATTTTTCGTGAAGTTGCGTTAAGTTGTAATCAATCATGGGCGATCATTCCATACATGCCCCTCTTAAGCTATGACCATTCTGGTAAGATCTCCATGTTGTTAGCTACTTGCTCTCTAAATTTCATGTCATACCAACTTACCATTTGGGAGATATCACGTTTTCCGTGGAGTTGGGATCGTTCTGGCTGAAATGATATGATCGTTCAAGAATGATGTAGGCCGATCATTTAAGTTTCTCCAAATGATGTGCGATTAAGATGGCAGGTTCCTTTACATGGTATTTTACTATTCCCAAAGTTTCGTGTAATTCCGACTTTGCATATGTGAGATATTGATCGATCATCATTGATTTGAATTGTTTTATGGATGGATCCATATGGATCATGACCAATCGTTCCAACTTCATCGTGTGGCCCAACGATCGATGGTGTGGGCCCCTCATCATTTAATGTAGTTGTCCTCCAAATTTCATGTCGATTACCTTTGTAGATTTTGAGTTATAGATCGATCATCGTCGAAAATCGCCAAAACAATCGTCGAAAAACCCACTTTAGGGTTGACCCGAAGTAATCTCCTTTCCGACTCAAAGCAGGTGCTGAAAATTCTGGCCCAGAGTTAGACTCGGGTAAAATCAAAATTTTCTCCAAGCAAACGTGATTTTGACTCCAAGCATGAAAAACGATCGGTATCAATTGTTTTTCTCCAAAACGATCGGTCCCGATCATTTTTCTCCAAGCAATCTCCAAGTAAACATGCATCTGACTCCAAGCATGATCCATCACTTCAAATTTCTGTGACTCCAAGCGAACCATGTGGTGACTCCAAGCAAGTAGCAAATTTTCCTAGATCCTACTACAAGCAAATTATGATTCCATTGATACCGATCCATCTTCTTTTGTCCATAACTCGAGCATATGAACTCCAATCAACTTGATATTTGGAATGTAGCCTTATGTGGCCTTCCTTGTCACTCCATACTAATCGCTCCTTGAATAGGTTGGAAATCGGGGATCTGATCTGTGCATTGTCTAGGTGAAGTGCCAATTCCATCCTTAGCCATTTTTTTAGTGTTGTCCATCTGAATCCATTCAACTATCGTTCATAGTTTCAACTATAATCGATTACCAATCCATCCATTCTACCCAAATCCGTGGTATCCTGGCCTGACTAAAAGGCGGGATAACATTTTCCTCCCAAAACATGCCTTGCGGTAAGGCGTGTTTTGAATTACTATAAATCCAAAATCCTTAATCCTTAATCCATTGATAGCCGAATATTTCAATCCAGAATCTAATCCGTTGCAAATCCAATTCCTTGATCTCTCCGGATCGTTAGTTATGATTGTTCAAGACCGCTAGTCAGATTGTAGCCATCCGAGGCTGGCATTTATTTAAGGTTGATGTTTGCGTTCAAGGCGAGTGGTGGTCATTCGTGACCAATAGTCGTTCATAGCATATGATGGTCATTCGTGACCAATTGTCCTTTAAGACGAAAGATGATCGTACGCGATCAAGTGCCGTTTGGGGCGAATGATGATCGTACGTGATCATGTGTCATTCAAGGCAATATATGATCGTTCAAGATCGGATGCCGTTCGAGGAGAAATACTATCGTTCGAGATCGAGTGTTGTTCACGGCGAAATGTGATTGTTCGAGATCGAGTGCCATTTAAGGCGAAATGTGATCATTTTAGATCGAGTGCCGTTCGAGATCAAGTGCCGTTCGAGGCGAAATGTGATCGTTCGAGATCGTATGCCATTTGAGGCGTTAGCCAAGCCCAATCTACTCACTTTTCGATGAGGGGGCTTGTTTTTGCCTTTCTATCTCATCTTTTCGGATGAGGTTTAGAATTATTAATGTCAGATTTCACGTTCAAGTGAGTTTCGTAATCAAATAACTCAACTAATAAAATCAAGTTCAATGCTAAAGGGAAAAACAAAAAAATTAAACAATGCGATGCGTGCCTCTCTGGATGTGACAGTTCATTATCATCTCAGAGCATGTCTAGGGACCGTTCGTGATCCCGTACATGTGTAACTGACTTAACCATTTTATGATGAGGAAATAAATTGCAAAATAATTATTACGACCGGAGTCTAAGCCTTAAACTCGGCCCCTGCCCTCACAATTTGTTGATGACGAGCCATGACCCCGTTCCAAGGCCATTACTGTTCCATTTGATGCAGACGGTGGTTACACATGTTCCACCACAATTGTCTGTGCCCTTAAGTACTACGGCACTTTTCCATTCCTGATGTGCTCCTATATCATATCCTTTAAGTGCCTGCAATCATTTGAATCATGTCCGTTCAACTCATGGAATACGCAATATCTTCTTGATTTCCTTTCGGTGTCTGTAGGCTCTTTCCTCATTGGCCTCCAATAGGGGATCTTCCCCCTAGTATCCAGATATACCCGTTCCAATGTTTCAGTCAATTCCATGTAAGAGGTGAATCTCGGTTACTCCTTGGTTGCTTTAATCTATCAGAGCTATTGTTAGCCTTTCGCTTTCCTTTATCTGTCTTAGACCCTTTTGCAGATGGTCCTTCATCATGAACAGTGTTTACTTCTTGCTTGTCTGCTCGTGCGTCCTCTTGCTGCAAGAACCTTTATACTTCATGGAAAAATTCTCCGAGATCCATTGGTGGATCCCGTGCCAGTGAATCCTTGAATTCTGTATTATTAGCAATTCCATATACTACCACCATCAAAACCATAGATGGATCTGGCCGATTCATCGATGTTGCCACGACATTGAATCATGTTAGAAAACTTCCCAAGGACTCTCCAGCCATTTGTTTTAGTGTCACTAGAGTCATTGCATTTTTAGGTCTTAAGATGTGAACCCTGAACTATTTAACTAATTCTCCCCAAGTTCTAATTTATCCATTTTCAAGCACCCTGAACCAAAGCGAAGCCAAATTCGTCAAATATAGTGGGAAACACATTGCCATGATTTCTTTGCCCCAGCACCTCCATATGCTGGATATACATTATCATATGCATAATTCGGTCCGACTTTCCGTCATATACTTCTAGTGTTGGTAGTTTGAATTCGGGTAGATTCCTTGCATTCTTGATATTTGGAGTGAAGGGACTCCGATTGACATCTTCCAAGCTCCTATTAGGTATTCATCCTCTTATTATCCATCGTATCATCTCAGCCATCCTTTTATTTTCGTCTATGGGTAATCTCCCATTGTCATTTGCAAACTAGCCCCAAGTCCATGAGGTAATTCTGGAACATACTCCTCGTGATGCACATCCGTAGTCCGATCAGTACCAAACTGCGCAACACCATTCGTCACTCGGCCTAGGATCGACCGAGCATGACTCGAGGGCATACCCTCAAGCCTCGATCGATCGGCGCCTATCAATCTAGAACGATCAGTACCAATTGTTATGTGTCGGCGGGGGATTTCCCCCAACTATACTACTCCATCCTGCTTTCTATTACCTTCATTTCCTCGGTCTTGATTATGATTTTCCTCAGCTCCTGCTGCTCCAACTCCATGATTCATATTTCTAGCAACTTGAGCTACTCCAGTCCCTTAGTTTACACTCCAACTTGTCCAATCCGTCGAAATAGATTATGCATCATCTCCTTTTGTCACTTTAACATCCTTTCCTACAGCATCCATCATCGTTTCCATCTCGTCTCTAGTAATAAAAACTGAGGTATGATTAGTTCCTAAGGAAGCCTCCTAAATCCCTTCATGATGGCTCATATCCACTAACTGTCTCCTTGTTGATGGTTTCACCATTGCTCTAATTCCAAGTTCTCTAGTTGATTCCAAATCTGAACTCCAAATCCACGGGGTCTAGATTTCTCAGTAAAAGCACCGAAATGTTTGCACCAAAAATAGGCACAAACACCTTGTTATAAGAAGCACCAATATCTAATATTTAGATCCAAACAGAGAAGTATAGATTTACGGATAACAGAAAAGATTGTAGAAAAGTAAACGAACACGCAAGTTTTATAGTGGTTTGGCAAATTTGATCTATGTCTACTCCAATAATCTTTTATTTATACTATAAGATTATAAGTACAGTTGTTTTTGCCTTATAAAGTTAATGGAGGAAGAGATAAGAAGTGATGAAGGAGGGCCAAAAGAAGATCCATTGTAATTAGCCAAGTCCGTTGTATTTTTAGGTGAAGATGTGCATGGATTGGGCTGAAATTTCACTAAAAGAACCTCCAGATCGGACGACCCAATCCACCAATCTTTAGATCGATCGCACACCATATGAATGATGGTGCCAATCGTTCATATTAGTTCTAATGGGGGTGAGATCATTCCTGTTGGGTTCCCATGATGTTAGCTACTTGCTCTCCAAATTTCGTACCATTTCGACTTGCCGTTTGTGAGATATCATGTTTTCTGTGAAGTTGCGTTGAGTTGTAATAAGTCATGAGTGATCGTTCCATACATTCTCCATTTAAGGTGCGATCGTTCTAGTGAGTTTCCTATGATGTTAGCTACTTGCTCTCCAAATTTTGTGTCATTCCGACTTACTGTTTGTGATATATCACGTTTTCCATGGAGTTGGGATCGTTCTGGCAGAAACGATATGATCGTTCAAGAACGATGTAGGCCGATCATTCAAGTTTCTCCAAACGATATTTTCAAAGTTTCGTGTCATTCCGACTTTGTGTTTGTGAGATATTGATCGATCATCATTGATTTGAATTGTTTTATGGATCTATCCATATGGATCATGACCGATCGTTCCAACTTCATCATGGGGCCCAATAGTCAATAGTGTGGGTCTCTCATGGTGTAGTGTTGTTGTCTTTCAAATTTCATGTCAATTACCTTTGTAAATTTTGAGTTATAGATCAATCATCGTCGAAAATCGCCAAAACGATAATCGAAAAACCCGCTTCAGGGTTGACCTGAAGCGAGACCCGAAGTAATCACCTTTTTGACTCGAAGCAAATGCTAAAAATTCTGGCCCAGGGTCAGACTCGGGTAAAATATAAATTTTCTCCAAGAATATGTGATTTTGACTCCAAGCATGTAAACGATCAGTGCCGACCATTTTTCTCCAAGCGTCTCAAGCAAACATGCATCCGACTTCAAGCACGATCTATCACTTCAAATTTCTGCAACTCCAAGCAAACCATGCGCCGAGTCTAAGCAAGTAGCAAATTTTCTCGGGTGTGACTCCAAGAAAATTACTAACAATCCGTCGATATCGATCCATCTTCTTTTATCCATAATTCGAGCATACGAACTCCAATTGACTTGAAATTTGGAATGTAGCCTTATGTGGCCTTCCTTGTCACTCCATACTAATTGCACCTTGATTAGGTCAGAAATTGGGGATCCGATCCGATCCGTTTCCTACGTGAAGTGCCAATTCCATACTTAGCCCTTTTTTTAGTGTTGTCCATCTGGATCCATTAAACTATCGTCCATGGTTTCAACTGTAATTGAACTCCAATCCATCTATTTTAGCCAAATCTATGGTATTGTGAGTTTAACAACTCACCTCAATGCTGCAAAAAAACCCACCACTAGTCATCGTTGATCAGTGCCTCCATCAATGATCTACCCTGCACCAAAGCCCTAGGCCACACTACATCCCAGGAATCACCATCGTCGAAGCTCCTCAAATCTACCAACAGTTATCACGCATCACCCATGCATCACCACCATTGTTCGTTGCTCCTCTGCCATTGGCTTGACTTACGCACGTATCTCCAGTTGCCATCCCTCCATCGTGGCCATCAATGACCCATCGACAAGCATGAATGAGGTATTGGCCTCAATTGCTCCCACCCACTTCACTTCGATCAATGTTTAATTTTTATTTTATTTTCTGAAACATGAATTGATTTTTGATTTTGGGAATTAAGGGAAAGGAGTGAACGATTGCAATAAAGGAGAAGTAATATGGGTTTAGGAGTAAGGTATTAGATTGGACTTGGGCTTTGAAGTGCAAAAGGGAAGAAATGTAATGAATTAATTTATAATCCATGTTATTCTTAATTAGGCCTTTGTATTAATCAATTTTCATCATATCTCTATAAACTGCAATTTGAAATCTCTTTATTCACATATGGATAATTCTATCATTGAATTATAGGTTCATTTCAATTTTAATTGATATATCATTTATTTTACAAAATACTCAAATTCAATAATTCATCTTCATTGATTTATTGATTTTATTAAATCTCAAATAAAACTTCTTTTCATCAACGTCAAGTATATAAAATTATTTACACTTTAGAATATTTTATTCGAATCTTAATATATTATCAAAAATATAATTTAATATCTAATCCAATATTATTATGAAAAAATCCTTCATTAAATAGACTTTAATTGAATAATAATTTGGTTTTTAAAAATGCTAATTATCAAAAAATCAATTTCAAATACTTCCATTTTAATTAAATTTATATAATTGTTATCCCGCCTTTTGGCAAGGCCGTGACACCAGGAACATTCCTAGAAACCAATGACCGTTCGTCTTGAAGACCGGTTATACGCAAGTTCACTATGGATATCGACGAATTTTGTCCGAGTCCGGATCGAGCTGAAATTGATATGACACGACTAGCGAAGCTATAAGAGCCAAGGTTCCAAATTTCAAGTCAATCCGAGTTCATATGCTCAAGTTATGATCGATGCAAGTTGGAAAACCCATCCATTCGTATCGATCGTTTCGAATCGATTGGAGTCGCAACCCATCATTTCGCATCGGTCATCTTCATATCCATCAGAAAGCTTACTTCGACTCGATCAGCTCCGCATCGATCACCAGGGCCTACTTCGACTCGGTCAGCTCCGCGTCCATCACCAAGCCTCTGTTCAACTCGATCGAGTTCGTATCCGTCAACAAGCTCTATTCGACTCGGTCAGCCAATGACCACTTCGTATCGATCCGCATCCATCAGGGAGCAACAGTTCGACTTGATTGTCTAAATGCCTACTACGTATCCATCAGCTGATAAGTACACTTCGTATCCATCGTGGATCCACTGTTCGAATCCATCGTGTTGTCGTTATTCGAATCGATCGGCCATCACTGTTCGCATCCATCCGGGCCCTTCAGCTTCGTATCGATCGACCGGAGTCGATTTCCATCGATACGAACAGAACCATACTGGCAACGCGTGCCATTCACTTTCCATCGATACGAAAAGGGGCATTTCCATCGATACAAATGAAGCAAGACTATCGATACGAACAGCGTAGTTCTGATTGATACGAACCAAACAGCCTACCGAAAGTCTCCATTTCGTATCGATCATATCTCGAGATCCACAAGTCCAAATGCTATGAAATTTTCACAGAAGCTTACGTGCATGCTAAGGAATGTCCACGCCAAATTTCGACTCCATCAGATGCAATCTTGATCGATACGAAATCCGTTCGTATCGATCACGGATCGGACCGAAACTTCGCGGGCTTGGGCGCGCGGGCCTAGTCACGTGCCAGAGGGAGCCTCCCGAGATCAGAGCGAAATATCAGCCTCCTACACCTATAAATAGACCCCCAAAGCCAACAGAAAAAGGATCTTCTTCTTCTTTGAATTCTCGAACGCCCAGACTCTGCCGGATCCAGATCTAAACTCTCTTGCTGCTGCTAACGAAATTCACTGTTGCAAATCATAATTATCTGCTGTAACCAAGGTTTTAAACATCGGATTTCGGTCACGTTTCGTCTTGGAATTTTTACACAAGTTATCTCGTATCGGGGGAGATCTCGGACGAGATGAGTACATATCGGGTGTACATCTCGGATTGACATCTCGGGCCTTATAGTGCATCTCGGGAATATCTCGGATGTACTTATGTGTCTAAAATTGATGTGTCAAAAATTTATTTAACGGCTATAACTTTCTTAGTAAAAATAAAAATGGTAACATACTTGATTTACATGGAAAAAGGAATATTTTTAGAAGAGTAGTAGCTTGATTAGCTTAATTGATTTGATAATGATTAAATAATATCCTTTTATTTGTACATAATAAAGAAGTGAAACATTTCGCTATGACTCATTAAGATAAAAAGTAAAGAATATGTTCAAGAAGTTGGTAAATTATAATTGGATTGAGTAGTTTCTTTTAAATCAATATGAAAATAAAAAATATTATGAAAAATAAGAAAAATGTATCATTTCGGGTGAGATCTCGGATTGAGATTTTGATCCATATTTCGGGTGAGATTTGAATATCTCGGACGAGATGAGTGTCGAGGGAGATATAGAGGAGATTTGATGTCTCGTCTCGTTTAAGTATGAAAAGGAGATCTCGGAGGAGATCTCGAGCGATATATAGGAGATTTAAAACCATGGCTGTAACTCACTGAATTCACTTGTAATCTTCAAAGAAAGATCAATAAAGCAATCAACTTCATAGTGGACGTAGGCAATACGCCGAACCACTCTAAATTCTTATGTCTCTGTGCATTTTAATTAATTTCGTATCTGAAATTTGGAGTTTTTGTTAGATAATCCTCTTTTTCCATTTAGTTTCTTCATTTTATCTCTTCAAAAACTTCCGAAGAGTGTTGTGCCCAATTTTGGTGCAAACACTTTGGCGCTTTCACTGAGAAAAAAAACCCAAATTTTCTCCTACTCCTTGGATCACCTATCGATACCGGATTGCATAAATCCAAGAAGAAGATCCAGATCTCAGATTTTGAAGCCTTTCTATTCTATTCAGATTTGCATCAGATCTAGGAAAGGACTTCCATCAATTCATCATGGTAAGTACAAGAACTACCTCTACAGCTGCTGATCAGGGAGGACGGGACAGGCAGAATCCCGTGCAATTGCCTCCATCAAACCAAGATGCCGTCGGACCTTCAGATCCAACAGGCCCGGTTACTAGACAAGAGTTTCAGATGTTGCTTCAAGAGTTGACCCAGAGTGGACAACAACTGACTGAACAACTGCACGCCAACACAGAGTTGTCCAACCAGCTAAATCGCCAAAGACGAAGAAGATCCAGAAGAGACCAAGGTTCTTATTTTTCCACAGAGAGTTCAGCATCATCTGACGGTCGTCACAGATCCACACGCCCATGGCTGGATGTAAGCTACACCCAGGCCACAGGACACCAATCTGCCTCGAATCTAGGACAACCCAGAACTGGACCATCCACTAGTCATCATACCGGACCTTCATCCCGAGGAGGTACTGCTCCATACCATGTCACAGGCAACATTGCTACTACCACCACTACCGAACAAGGAGCTGATGCTAAAAACCAAGCTGATCCTCATCGTAACCAAAGAGAGCAAACTCCAAAGCCTTATGTCCCAGAAAATGTTGAACAAGGAGGCGAGGCACGGACCGTCGACCGCGTCCGGTCCAGACTCGCGCTGTGGAACCCGACCACACCTTGGCCCAGCATGCTCCTTGTATCCGGATGCCGGATTTACCAATGATGATTCGTCAAATGATCCGTAAAAGTCAGGGTCTCAGTAATGACGACTGGGGAATCTCTCGGAGTCATACCCCTTTCACCGATGACATATTATATGCTGAACCACCTCGGCGCTTCAGGATGCCAGCTTTGTCAGTCTACGAAGGGAGTTCTGATCCCAATCAACACATCCTGAAGTACGAATGGCTGATGAATGCTGCGAGAGCTGATGATGCAGTAAAATGCCGTAGTTTCCCCATTTCCCTGGGGGGCATTGCAACTATGTGGTTTACTCGTTTGCCACCATGATCCATTTCTAATTTTGACCAGATGGCCACCAAGTTTGTTGAACAATTCCGTATGCACGTAGCGAGGCCTAATGATGTTAACACTTTGTCTAGTGTTACACAAGCTCCCCGAGAAACACTTAGACGTTACTTGGAGCGATTCCATGCTGCGTGTGCAGGAATAAGCAATCCCAATGATAAACCTATCCTGATGGCATTGACTAAAGGGATTGACCCTGATTCCAAATTCGGAAATTGGTTAGCTGGGAAACCACCTGCGTCATTGGATCGTTTCTATTCCAAGGCAGCCCAATTCTTGAGAAGGGAGGATGCGAAACAGTCTAGGAAGCAGGATGATGCAGGGCCCAACATCGAAGGAATTCAGAGTAACATCGCCGTTAAACAATCCGGAGAGAGTGCTGGAAAAGTTCAGTTGAACGTACAAAATAAACAGAATCAGTAGAGGGACAATGGAAATCAGGGCAAGAAGCGAGATCAGAATCGTGGTCCACGATGTAGAGCTCCCATGTACGATAACTATACTCCATTGAACACGTCGTTGGAAAATGTGTATTTGCAGACTTGTAACACCATGCAATACAAAAAGCCTGCCCCGAAACCGTCAACATAAAGACAAGTTCAGACTGGGAAGTTTTGTAGATTCCATGAGAGTTATGGCCATAACACAAACGAGTGTCGTTATTTGCAAGATCTCATTGATAAACTGATACGTGAGCGGAAGTTGGATCAGTATGTGCGGGCGCCGCAATCAGGTGGTGCGGGCCCATCGAATCAGAATCGTGCGCCAAATCCGGAAAGGCAGGAGGAACCCGCTTGTACTGGCGGGAGGTTGGTTATTAATACAATAAGTGGTGGTCCTCATCTAGCAGACCGAAGCTGGAAGGAAATGGAGTCGTATGCCAGCTCCATCAGGCATGCGGACTTCGAGTGTTATAGCAGTTTTGATGAAGGGGCTCCGGCCAAGCAACATAAGACGGTGACAAATGACATCGTGTTCAGGAACAGAGACACCGAAAAAGTCGAAGCTCCCACTATCGATCCACTGGTCACTCAGCTCAAGTAGGTCCTGCTTGGATGAAGAGGATTTTAGTTGACAGTGGAAGCTCTGTGAATATCATGTTTAAATGAGCTTATGATCAAATGAGAATGGAAGCAAAGGACTTGAAACCTTGTCAATCTCGAATCCATGGTTTCAACGGAAGTGCTACTATACCCACTGGAATGGTGGAACTGGTAGTGGAGTTGGGAGTCGGAGAACGCCGAAGAGTACGGATGTTACAGTTTGTTGTGTTGGACATAGACTCCCCTTATAACGCTTTCTTGGGCCGACCGACCCTCGCTGAATTCAGGGAAGCCATTGCCCCGTGGTGTTTGACCTTAAAGTTTCCCACTGATCATGGAGTGGGAATCACTCAGGGAGACCAGGCTGCTAGAAGAGCCTGTTATGTCGCAGAGCTGCGGGAGGCGCAGCGAAAGGAGAATGGAAAGGGCGTAGAGGAATCTCTCTGCGTCCGCTTTGCTGATAATTGACAATTAACTCTCGGGCCTAGGCCCGGGCACCCCAGCAAATTCCAAAGGGATCTTGACCCAAGAGAAACTGAAGACGAAGAATAATCTAAAGAAAGTCAAGCATCCCCGGCCGAACTAACAATTGATGTCCCAATTGACGATGACGATGACGATGATTCAAAAATGATAAAGATTGGGTCTCAGCTAAGCCAGCAAACTCAAGAGGAATTGGTTGAATTTCTGCGGGCGAATATTGACGTATTCGCCTGGACGCATTCTGACATGTGTGGGATCTCGCCGGACATCGCGAGCCACACTCTGAATATTGACCCGCGGCATGTCCCGGTCAAACAGAAAAGGCGTGGTATGGATCCAGAGAGATCTGCCGCCCTTAAAGAAGAAGTAGAAAAGCTTAAAGCGAACGGGTTCATTCGAGATGCGCTATATCCTGAATGGGTGTCGAATCTCGTGCTCGTCCGAAAGCCAAACGGAAAGTGGAGAACATGTGTCGACTATTCCAATCTGAATAAAGCTTGTCCCAAAGACAGTTTCCCGCTTCCCAGAATTGATCAGCTAGTAGATTCGACAGCTGGGCACGAGCTCTTATCCTTCATGGACGCATATTCTGGCTATAATCAGATACCGATGCATTTACCTAATCAAGAACATACCAGCTTCGTAACCAATCTGGGACTTTATCGCTACAAAGTTATGCCATTCGGACTCAAGAATGCAGGGGCTACTTATCAACGATTGGTTAATCGGATGTTTGCCAATCAAATCGGGAAAACAATGGAAGTATATGTAGACGACATGCTTATGAAGTCACGATTTTCCACTGACCATGTTAAAGACTTGGAAACTATGTTCAACATACTTCGAGAATACAGAATGAAGCTCAACCCACTTAAATGTCACTTTGGAGTTGCATCCGGAAAATTCCTCAAGTTTATCGTCAACGCTCGGGGAATCGAAGCTAATCCTGAAAAGATTTGGGCAATCAGAAATCTTGAAACTCCAAAGACTATAAAGCAAATCCAAAGTCTCAATAAGAAAGTAGCAGCCTTGAGCAGGTTCATTTCAAAGTCCACTGAAAAATGCATTCCCTTCTTCGATCTGATCCGAAAAGGAAAACGCAACTTTGAATGGACCACGGAGTGCGAGGGCGCTTTCCAAGCACTAGTTCAACATCTATCCACACCACATATCCTGTCAAAGCCTATTGATCATGAGAAGTTGTACATATACTTGGCAATGTCAGAAAACGCTATCAGCACTGCCTTAATTTGAGAAGAAGACAGGATACAAAAGCCGGTATACTACGTCAGCAAGTGATTGACTAGGGCTGAAAGAAATCCAGAAATCACAAGAAGGGGGAGGCCTATCACAAAATAGGAGTATGAAAACTCACCAACACGTGTAACACAAGACGAGACGCTATCTCATGGTAGCTAACCATTAGTTTTGAGCCGAAACTCCACAAGAATGGTCTGAAGACCGTGGGGCGCTACCCCACATATGTGATGGTGAAACATCACACAAACGGGGTTTAGTCTCCCTCGTAGACAAAGAGACATCGCACAATTGCTAGTCTAAATCAAATCAAAAAAATGATCGTCATGATCATCGAGAAGTGTCAATCACACCAAGCTAGTAAATATATGAGTTTAGCTTCATGTCCCATAACCACTTGCTTAACTTAAATATTTACGAACAAGCTGTGAATCTTCACTAGAAAATTATCACAAAAGTTCAATCGAACAAGTCCAAGAATTAACCGACGAAGTGAACGCAAGCATTTCATACCACTCGTTTTACTAAGCCGTTTAATTAGATTTCTCATCCGAGTGAGGTAAAGGCTTGTATATATTAGTAGATTAGAAAACGGTTTGAGAAAAAGCGCTTTGTAGTAAAATAGTGTTGAAATCGCTTTGATGAAAGAGTTTTGATGTTCACTACTAGTATTGAAGCCTTCACATTTTTAAAGTGACAAGTCACAAAACGATTGTTGAAACAAATCGCATCACAAAATTTCACATCGAAGACATGAATGAAATCCAAGAAAAGCAGCTCAAAATGCATCAAAGTGAAAGTTGATGGTGCGGCCAAGCATGCCGAACAACCTAACAAAAATACAGGTCAAATGACCTAACAGTTAACAGCTAGGTAGAAAATAGGTCGAGCGACCTAAAGAGAACAACGCGACCAAATGGCGCGACCTAGCAGGGTGAGCGACCTAGCACGCTCGAGCTAAACGAATGATGCAAATAAGTCTGGGCGAACGACCTAGTGGTTTAGGAGTTAAAGTAAGATAGGTCGAACGACCTAAGTATGTCATGGTGAGCGACTTAGGGAAGCGACCTAACACGTGGCGCGACCTAAAATGTCCAAACGACCTAACTAGGCGAGCGACCTAAAAGGGACAGATCGAGCGACCTAAAAGGAAGACTGGTCGAGCGACCTAACGGAGTGGACATAAGGCCGAGGTGGTGCGACCTAAGGGGTACGCGACCTAAGGAGTACACGACCTAAGGGGTACGCGACCTAAGGGGTACGCGACCTAAGGAGTACGCGACCTAAGGGGTACGCGACCTAAGGGGTACGCGACCTAAAATGTTAACGACCTAAATGCAGTTAACGACCTAACTGGTCTTGAGATGCTTCCATGGTCAAGCGACCTAAGGACGATCAAGACAGAACGACCTAAGTAACTATATGTGGCCGAGCGACCTAAAGAAGACAGGTCAAACGACCTAAAGTTCAGCGACCTACGACCTAGCATGCAAGCGACCTAGCGACCTAACTACAGGTGAGCGACCTAAATCCAGAACGAAAATCTGCAGGCAGTGACTTCGAGACAGTGCGACCTAAGGAGGCAGAACGACCTAGTGCCAGGAAATTGCTAAAACACACGAAATTTGGAGTTTTTCACCAATTCGATCCAAACCAAATGCAAATGCACATGCAATAACGATAGGAATTCATCCCCAACAGTCCAAGATAGTTATAGGCAAGAATGTGAGATAAAAATCTCACCTTTGCACCAAAAACCAATGAAGATGAAGCTTGAAGCAAAACAAGGGCAACAACAAGCTTGAATCAATGTCTTCACTTGAATTCGGAGAAGATGTTGGATTAGCAATGAAGAAGAAGACTTTGGAGTTTTAATTTCCCATTCCCTCCACCATTTTTGAAGAAGCTTTGATGTTTTATAAATGAAGAATGAAGTTGAGAAGAGAGGAAGGGGGTTGGGCTGAGTTAGTGAAGGGTTCAGCCCCAAACCAATGCTCAAAGCAAAAAGTGACGAAAATTTCACTATCTCCAAACATATCGAAGTTTACACTCAAAAAGATCACAAACGTCATTTTGAACTCAATGGAAGTGGTCTCGAGTCCTAAGTTGACCGTATGCAAAAAGTAGCTTTTCGGACCAAAATCTGATTAACGATAAAATATTTAAATATAAAATCGATAAATATGCGGGTTGTTACAGACTCCCCTCCTTAAAGAAATTGCATCCTCGCAATATATAAGATGGAAATAAAAAGTAACAACCATGAAAGCATCTTAACACAAAAGAAATTGGAAATAAGAAGTTTACCTCAAAGAGCATGAGAAAGTAAGTCCGGATGTGTTCGCTCAATGAATTCCCTAGTTTCCCAAGAGCAATCCTTAGGATTTGAGGACCATTGAACTTTAACAAGTGGAACATCTTTATTTCGAAGTCGTTTAACCTTTGAAGCAATAATTCGAATAGGATGCTGCTCATAAGTTAAATTAGGCGAAACTTCAATCTCTTCCACTACACCGGGCTCAAGAATAGAATCGAAATCCCGAAGGCACTTCCGTAATTAAGAAACGTGAAACACGTCATGCATGGCAGAAAACTGAGCCAGTAATGAAAGACGATAAGCCATGGAACCAATACGTTCAGTGATAGGAAATGGCCCAATATATCGAGGCGCTAACTTTCCCGATCGACTGAAACGTACAACGCCCTTCATAGGTGAAACACGAATAAATACAAGATCTCCCACAGAAAATTCTAACTTCCTTCTTTGATTTTCGGCATAGGATTTTTTTCTACTCCGAGCTTCTTTCATCCTATGACGAATAAGTTCAATCTTTTCTGTGGAATCACGAATAAAATCTGGACCTAAGACCAGCTTCTCACCGGCCTCAAGCCAACAAGAAGGAGATCGGCATGGCCTTCCATAGAGTGCCTCAAAAGGAGCCATACCAATACAAGATTGGAAGCTATTATTATAGGAAAATTCAACAAGGGAAATATGATCTTCCCAACTTCCACCGAAATCAAGCACACAAGCACGAAGAAGATCTTCAAGAGTTTGATTCACACGCTCAGTTTGTCCATCGGACTGGGGGTGATAAGCGGTGCTAAAATTAAGCTTCGTTCCCAAAGCTTTTTGAAGACTCTTCCAGAATCCACTAGTAAATAATGGATCACGATCACTAACAATGGAAGAAGGAACTCCATGCAGTTTAACAAATTCTTTGATAAAGAGTTTGGCCAGAAGAGGAACGGTTCGGTTCGACCGAACAAGAATAAAATGGGCAGATTTAGTAAGTCTGTCAACGATCACCCATAAACTATTATGACCCGAACGAGAACGGGGAAGGCCATCAATAAAATCCATGGAAATCTGATCCCACTTCCAAACTGGAATTTCCAATGGTTGCAATAACCCACCGGGCCTTTGATGTTCGGCCTTGACGAGTTGGCAAGTCATGTAACACTTAACAAAGTTAGCAATATCAGATTTCATTCCCTCCCAATAATAAAGTCGCTTCATATCCGTGTACATTTTACTACTACCGGGATGAATGGAAAAATTGGAATGATGAGAATCTTCTAAAATATCTTTACGAACATCTCTAGTATTTGGTACGATAAGGCTACCAAATTTTCGAATGCCGCCACGAAAATCAATATCGAAGTCTTTCAAACCTTCAATATCGGTTTTATCCTTAATATTTTGGCCAAGCAAAGCCAATTCGGGATCTAGCTATTGAGCTTCAAGAATGCGGTCTAAAAGAGAAGGACGAGCCTCAAGGCTACATAAAACAAAAGATGAACATAAATCGGAGACACGATCTCGAATTTCACAAGTGGATAAAACCTCGAGATCCCTCCATTCGGATATCATCATGGAAACAACCGCTTGTTGCTTGCGACTAAGTGCATCGGCAACTCGATTTCCCTTTCCGGGCGTATAAAGGATATCAAGATCATAAGAGGCAAGGAACTCGAGCCAACGATGTTGACGCAAATTAAGTTCCTTTTGAGAAAATAAATATTTCAAAGACTTATGATCAATATAAAGTATAAATTTCTCCCCCAAAAGATAATGTAGCCAAATTCGAAGGGCGAAAACGATAGCCGCGAGCTCTAAATCATGTGTGGCATATCTAGTCTCAGCCGGCTTCAATTGCCTAGAAGCATAAGCAATAACACGTTCTTTTTGCATAAGAACGGCACCCAAACCAATGCGACTAGCATCGGTATATACAATAAAATCTTGATTCCCTTCGGGAATAGCAAGAATGGGAGCATCAGAAAGGAGTTCTTTTAATTTCCGAAAAGAAGTTTCACATTTGTCCGACCAAATGTATTTAACACCTTTCTTTGTTAAGCCAGTAAGAGGCACGACAATCTTAGAAAAGTCTTTTATGAAACGGCGGTAATAACCTGCCAATCCGAGAAAGCTACGGATTTCAGTCACGCTCTCCGGTCTCTTCCAATTTTGAATCGCTTCAATCTTTGAAGGATCCACTGATATTCTGGATTCGGAAATAATATGACCGAGAAACTTCACACTAGATTGCCAAAAATGGCATTTAGAAAATTTTGCCTTTAATTGATTGCTCCTAAGAGTTTCCAATACAATCCGAAGATGCTTTTCATGTTCCTCTTCGGTTTTAGAATACACAAGAATATCATCAATAAAGATGAGAACAAACCGATCGAGAAAATCTTTGAAAACTCGATCCATAAGGTCAACGAAATAAGCCGGAGCATTCGTTAAACCAAATGGCATAACTAGCCATTCATAAGATCCATAACGTGTACGGAACGAAGTCAAAGGAATACTATCCTCTGCAATGCGAAGCTGATGGAAACCGGTAGCCAAGTCCAATTGTGAAAAGACTCTAGCACCACTAAGCTGATCGAATAGTTCATCAATCCGAGGCAAAGGATATTTATTCTTAACAGTTAGATCATTAAGCTTGCGGTAGTCGACGCAAAACCTAAGTGTACCATCAGACTTATTTACAAAAATAGCTGAAGCTCCCTAAGGCGAGGAACTAGAGCGAATAAGTTGCTTCGTCTCCAACTCGGATAGTTGTTTGCGCATCTCTTCATTCTCCTTATTGGACATGCGATAAGGAGGACGGGTAATGGTTGAGCTCCAGGTACAAGATTAATTTTGAACTCAATTACTCGCTTAGGTGGTAGTCCTAAAACGGGCTCAAAGATGTCAGAAAATTCACGAATGACGCGAATAAGAAAAATGACATCTTCCTCATCATCATTATCATCATCACGAGGATTTAAAGAATATAAAGATGCAACCAAAGCAGAGTCCGAATTTTTAAGAACAATAGAAATCTGATTAACAGATTGCGGATGACAGAGATAAATAGTCCGTTCAGGACATAGGATATGAGCTTCATAACGATTAAGCCAATCCATACCCAAAATCATTCCAAAGCCTAAGTAACGCATGACATGCAAATCGGCTAGGAAAGGAAAATCACATAAAATAATCTCCACATCTTTACAAAGAAAACTAAGAGTTGCGGATCCACCAACCGGATTCGCAATTCTTAAAGAAGTCATTAAAGCAACAACACTTAAAGAAAGAGTGTCTACAAGTTCCTTTGATATAAAAGAATGGGATGCACCCGTATCAAAGAGAACTCTAATAGGTTGATCATGAAATATAATAATGCCATCAAGGATAGAATGAGACATACCTTGACCGCGAGATGTGTTGCCAGGGGCTTGAGCCACATTAAGCTTTCCCTCCTTCTTGCCCTGAAGTCTGGGGCATAAATGTATATAATGATCTGGGCTTTTACAGTAGCGACAAGAACGGGGCTTTGAACACTTGTTCGCAAAATGGTCCTTAGAACCACAGTTATAGCATTGCCCGCTACTAGGGGTAGAAGTCTTTGCTGCCGGAGGTGCAGGTTTCCCCTTTTTGTTGGGATAAGGACCTTTGAATTTGTTTGGCCTCTTCTTGTTGTTGAAGTTTGGTTTGGAAGCCACCACTTCAACATCACTGTCGCTATCAGCCTCTTCAAGACGAAGAGCGATATCAATGAGTTGGTCGAAAGAAACTTCTAACTTTAGAAGTAATGGCTTCTTGAGATTCTTGTTTAAGCCATAGACGAACCTCTGGTTCTTCTTCAATGGGGTGTTGATGTATTCAACCCCATATTTAGACAGTGACTCGAAGGATGCGACATAATCTGTCACAGAGGATTCACCTTGAACAAGGTCTATAAAACGACGAGCCAATGTCACCTTCTCTGCTTCTGGTACGAATTTTAATTCGAAGCGTTCCCAGAATTGCTCCCAGGTGAGATCCTCTTCATTAATCTCAGAAATAAGAAGTTCGTACCAATCCAATGCTCTTTCTTGGAGCATACTGGAGGCCACCTGAACACGGTGAAGATCGACAAGATTCATGCGAGAAAAGATTCGATCGCATGTTCTTAACCAAGCCTGGACTTCAATAATAGTTTCGGAACCCTTGAATGGTTTCCCACCCAAGTTAGTATAATCATTGCACAAACGTGCAAATCCAGACTTAGGATGAGTAGGCTCCTGATTAGGACCGGCTGCCTGAGCATTCTTTACTAAATCAAGAAGCTGTTGAGCAGTCATAAAAACTCCATCCTGGGGAGTGACAGTAGATGGTCCGGCTCTAGGACGACCTGGTCTAGACATTCTCTCCTTTAAGAAAGAGAGAAGAAGAAAAGTTATTCTCCAAATAAATATCAAGCAAATCTTGATAGATAAAACAAGGATTCGTAGAAGGAAATAGGATAAATCGGTTCGGATACTCGAATTAAATCCTAAGGCACGACTCCTAAGTTGGACTTAGGACGATGATCCTTGTTAAGTTATTCTACATTGTTCCGAAGTTTGGCTCTAATACCAAGCTGTGACGCCCCACCTCTATACCCACGCTAGCTAAGAACACTACGGAGTAATGCTGTCAACTAGCACGGAGGATAAGGCTGTTGAGGAGCGACCATCCGTGTAACTTCTTTGAGCGAGCACCGATATGTCAGATAGTATAGAATGAACTTCATTTAAGGAGGAAGTCCGACATACCGATACAAACCCAAAGCTATCACACAGTGGCTATAAAAAAATCTTCGGAAACAAACATAGAAATAAACATAACATAAATCAGTCATAGACATTCATATCACAAAGGTGGAAAAGATATGAATATATATATAACACATGAAAGTGTACATCAGAGTAGTGGTCAGAAAGATCCACGATAATACAAAAGAATAGCAACCCGTGCTATACAAAAGAATAAGTACACAATCATAGAGTCTATACCTCAAATGTGTACATCCAAAAACTACTAATCTAAGTAGTTAGCCAAAAGTCAGAATAATCCCAGAAGAGAAGTCAAGCAGAAGCACCTGTAACATCTCGGTCTAACCCGAGTATTATTTATAAGAAAATAATAAACGGATCAGTCTAGCTATAAATATCAGATGATATGGTATAAAGTAAAAGACATGGCATGAACATGTAACAACCAGAATGGCATACTACTATAAGTATGTAATTGAAAATCAACAAGAGATTAATCAATATCACAAGAATCTTCTCAAAGATAAAATAGGGTATCATACCCTAAACTTGTATTCATAACAAGTCAATGACACACAAATTCACCAATGCACAAAAATTGATAAAACTTATCAATTGAAATCACGAAAATTGGTGAAGCACAAAATTCCAGAAATCATCACAAGAAATCCAGAAATCACAAGAAGGGGGAGGCCTATCACAAAATGGGAGTATGAAAACTCACCAACACGTGTAACACAAGACGAGATGCTATCTCATGGTAGCTAACCATTAGTTTTAAGCCGAAACTCCACAAGAATGGTCCGAAGACCGTGGGGCGCTACCCCACATATGTGATGGTGAAACATCACGCAAACGGGGTTTAGTCTCCCTCGTAGACAAAGAGACATCGCACAATTGCTAGTCTAAATCAAATCACAAAAATGATCGTCATGATCATCGAGAAGTGTCAATCACACCAAGCTAGTAAATATATGAGTTTAGCTTCATGTCCCATAACCACTTGCTTAACTTAAATATTTACGATCAAGCTGTGAATCTTCACTAGAAAATTGTCACAAAAGTTCAATCAAACAAGTCCAAGAATTAACCGACGAAGTGAACGCAAGCGTTTCATACCACTCGTTTTACTAAGCCGTTTAATTAGATTTCTCATCCGAGTGAGGTAAAGGCTTGTATATATTAGTAAATTAGAAAACGGTTTGAGAAAAAGCGCTTTGTAGTAAAATAGTGTTGAAATCGCTTTGATGAAAGAGTTTTGATGTTCACTACTAGTATTGAAGCCTTCATATTTTTAAAGTGACAAGTCACAAAACGATTGTTGAAACAAATCGCATCACAAAATTTCACATCGAAGACGTGAATGAAATCCAAGAAAAGCAGCTCAAAATGCATCAAAGTGAAAGTTGATGGTGCGGCCAAGCATGCCGAACGACCTAACAAAAATACAGGTCAAACGACATAACAGTTAACAGCTAAGCAGAAAATAGGTCGAGCGACCTAAAGAGAACAACACGACCAAATGGCGCGACCTAGCAGGGTGAGCGACCTAGCACGCTCGAGCTAAACGAATGATGCAAATAAGTCACGGCGAACGACCTAGTGGTTTAGGAGTTAAAGTAAGATAGGTCGAACGACCTAAGTATGTCATGGTGAGCGACTTAGGGAAGCGACCTAACACGTGACGTGACCTAAAATGTCCAGACGACCTAACTAGGCGAGCGACCTAAAAGGGACAGATCGAGCGACCTAAAGGAAGACTGGTCGAGCGACCTAACGGAGTGGACATAAGGCCGAGGTGGTGCGACCTAAGGGGTACGCGACCTAAGGAGTACGCGACCTAAGGGGTACACGACCTAAGGGGTACGCGACCTAAGGGGTACGCGACCTAAGGGGTACGCGACCTAAGGGGTACGCGACCTAAAATGTTAACGACCTAAATGCAGTTAACGACCTAAATGCAGTTAACGACCTAAAGTCGAACGACCTAACTGGTCTTGAGATGCTTCCATGGTCAAGCGACCTAAGGACGATCAAGACAGAACGACCTAAGTAATTATATGTGGCCGAGCGACCTAAACAAGACAGGTCAAACGACCTAAAGTTCAGCGACCTACGACCTAGCATGCGAGCGACCTAGCGACCTAACTGCAGGCGAGCGACCTAAATCCAGAACGAAAATCTTCAGGCAGTGACTTCGAGACAGTGCGACCTAAGGAGGCAGAACGACC
Source organism: Allium fistulosum (assembly GCA_030737815.1). Classification (NCBI taxonomy): domain Eukaryota; kingdom Viridiplantae; phylum Streptophyta; class Magnoliopsida; order Asparagales; family Amaryllidaceae; genus Allium; species Allium fistulosum. The sequence continues at coordinate 819,555,529 of CM060908.1, read as the reverse complement.
TAGTGCCAGGAAATTGCTAAAACACACGAAATTTGGAGTTTTTCACCAATTCGATCCAAACCAAATGCAAATGCACATGCAATAACGATAGGAATTCATCCCCAACAGTCCAAGATAGTTATAGGCAAGAATGTGAGATAAAAATCTCATCTTTGCACCAAAAACCAATGAAGATGAAGCTTGAAGCAAAACAAGGGCAACAACAAGCTTGAATCAATGTCTTCACTTGAATTCGGAGAAGATGTTGGATTAGCAATGAAGAAGAAGACTTTGGAGTTTTAATTTGCCATTCCCTCCACCATTTTTGAAGAAGCTTTGATGTTTTAGAAATGAAGAATGAAGTTGAGAAGAGAGGAAGGGGGTTGGGCTGAGTTAGTGAAGGGTTCAGCCCCAAACCAATGCTCAAAGCAAAAAGTGACGAAAATTTCACTATCTCCAAACATATCGAAGTTTACACTCAAAAAGATCGCAAACGTCATTTTGAACTCAATGGAAGTGGTCTCGAGTCCTAATTTGAGCGTATGCAAAAAGTAGCTTTTCAGACCAAAATCCGATTAACGATAAAATATTTAAATATAAAATCGATAAATATGCGGGTTGTTACACCGAGTCGCCCGATTGTACAACGCCAAGGTCCATCCACGAACCTTCGAACTAGGCAATCTCGTCTTGAAAAGAATCTATCTGGTTCCTTCACATATGAAGCCGACATGGGAAGGACCGTATGTTATTGAACGAAGGCTCGGAGATGGCACCTTCAAGTTATCAATCGTTGACGGTCTTACTCTGCCAAGAGCCTGGAATAGCGAGAGACTTCGTCGCTACTACACATGACAGGCTATGTTTATCCATTTAGTTTATTTTCCATTTCGCAATTTTTTTCTGCATTTCGAAATTAGAATTTGTAATAGGCAACTGACTTTGCCATATTTTCTTATTTCAGCAATAAAATGCAATATCTTCGAGCCAGAGCTGTGATTTACTTGAAATGCTTCATATGATCATCACTATGCACGGAGAGCTAAGTTTCACCATACGGTGGAATTTATTCAAATAGAGAGTGTCTGTGATGCAGCCGGTCACTCGCTAAGTGAATCCCGAGCTCGGGGACAAGCCATCACATCAAAGTCAAAAACGGATTGATACACGACAATCCCTTACTTAACTCCCGGTTCCCAGAGTGCGAACTGGAGTATTAAAAATACGTCTATGAAGAGGGTGGATCCGTCCCCTAACGACTTCGTCCGTATCTGAACCAAGTTTGAGGAGGGTGGACCCGTCCATCTAACGACCTCACTTATTAACTCAGGGTGGATGTGATCCGACCATCCATGATCCTGACATAACTCCGAACTCCCAGAGTGCGAGTCGGAGTATAAACATCAACTCCGAATTCCTAGACTGCGAAACAGAGTATAAACAACAACTCCGAACTCCCAGAGTGCGAGTCGGAGTATAAACATCAACTCCGAATTCCCAAAGTGCAAAATGGAGTATAAACAACAACTCCGAACTCCCAAAGTGCGAGTCGGAGTATAAACATCAACTCCGAATTCCCAGAGTGTGAAACGGAGTATAAAAAACAACTTCGAACTCCTAGAGTGCGAGTCGGAGTATAAACATATCCTCTGAATTCCCAGAGTGTGAAATGGAGTATAAACAACAACTTCGAACTCTCAAAGTGCGAGTCGGAGTATAAACATCAACCCCGGATTCCCAGAGTGCGAAACGGAGTATAAACAGCAACTTCAAGTTCCCAGAGCGTGAATTGAAGTATAAATATCAACTCCGAACTCCCAGAGTGCGAGGCAGAGTATAAATGTCGATTCCAAGTCCCCAGAGCGCGGATGTATGATTTAAACAAATGAGAATCCCCGGAGTGTGGATATGATTATCGACAATTGAACAAGCATGGATGAATTACTCAATCTTCGCTTGTCTCAGACATCCGTTCGGTGGCACTAGACTCAACATGTTATTAGTGAGAAGCGATCGCCGACTGATGTTCTACAACTCACCCCCAAGACTGGGGGGCAGGACTTAAGCATCGACCATTGACTGAAGCGGTGCGACATAAAAATTCAACTCGCTTCCCGGTCGCAAACCATGTTCACAAGTTTCGAACTTGGCGAATAAAAACAAACTTGATTCGGAAGCTGAAACTTCACAAGTGCACTTCAAATGTTGAAACACTTAGGCAAATACACAATGACAGAAAAGAAGCCAAAAAAGAGAAGTTTCATTTCTATTGTTTGTAAAAGAAGTTCGTGTACAAGTTTGTTCCAAAAAATTCCTACTAGCAGGGGCCGAACCCGCATCTATACACGGCCAACAAAATGAAAGTCAAAATTACACCAAGGAAGCATGTCTAATCTTTCTTCTTCCACGGCTTCCTTTTCGGTGCAGGCCCACTGGAGCCGCCACTATCCTTCCTCTTTGTGCTTTTGCCTTTCGGTGGCTGGTCTCTAGGCGGGAGCATGATCTCAACATCCTCCTCCGAACTCGAGTGAATACGAATGCTGCCTTCAGGCGGAGTTGGAGGAATAGGATCAAGTGTAGAGGATGGAGCGGGCACACTGGTATCGAAAACTCTACCGCCAGGCAATATCATTCTGAGCGGAGCTGGACTAGGTGCCGCCATTCCACCTCCAAAACTGCCACCGTGTGCTCGGCATCCATGTCAGCGGCGATTTGTGCCAAGATTTCCTCTTCAGTGACCGCTCGAGCCTCGCTAGGGGCATCAGTGGTTGGCATTGTAGAACTAGTAGTAGGAGCACCTCCACCCATGACGAATGACAAGTTAGCTAAAGGATCGCTATGACGGTGAAAGAGTTCATCCATCAGCTGCTCATCAAATACAAATGTGCTTCCCTGCGCATCGTCAAGTGGGGCAGTTGTAGTTACGGTGATCGCTTCGGCCATGATAGCCTCCTGCGTCTGATATGATCCTTAAGTAGCAGGAGGCATGACTGGTGCAGCATCGATCACTGGACAAAAATAAGAGAACTGTCAGAATTTAATTCAGATAAAGATTCTGACTTAAGGTAGATATGAGGAATGTTCAGAATACCTTCCTCAGTTTGACTTGTAGGCGGCAGAATGGCTTCAGTAACTTGCACTGTAATTGGAGACATCTGCGGTTGATCCGGATTATAGGCAGGAAGAGCTTGGGGATCAACCGCAGATGAGGATTCGGGCTGGGTTGACGCTGGAACTTCAAGACTCGCCTCATAATGTTCAACCCCTGAACCCTCTCCTACTTCGAAGTGCTGAGCGCCGAGTCTTTCCTTTTCATGTAGAATCATTGACTCGTGAAGAATCTTCCTTTCATCTTCATTCAGAATGCGATTCTGGAGTTCAAACTCATCTACAGACTCACCCAGATGCGCCTCCTTCTCCTCTTCAACTAATCGGCCCTAGGCGTTGTATAGATGCGCCAGATAGTCATCGAGCCAGGCTAGACCCCTATGCCTCAACACGTTAGCGTTGTAAACAACGAGAAGGTCTTCGATATTAGCCTCTAGCCTGGACTCGGCCGATTTCACTTTCTCCTCGACCTTAGTCTCCACCTTGCGGACTTTAGCCACAGCCGCATCCCGTTCACCCCTAAGCAGAGCAGCTTGTTCGCATGCCTCCTGGGCTGCGTTGTTTGCATCATCCCTTTCCTTGGCCATATCGGAAAATTTGGCCTTGGGCTCGTTAAGTTCCTTGACTGCCGCATCCCATTCGGCGGTAACAGTAGTATTCCGATGGCCCATCTCCTCCACCAGGGCAACATGCGTCTGCCTCAGCCTCAGCCTCTCCATGGCCACAGTCGCTTCGTCAGCTTTTTTGGTGGCCTCGATTTCAGATTTCGAGAAGACTCCACCTCAGCAGTGAGCACTTGAATAATCTGGTCCCTTTGAGCGAGTTCAGTCTCCATTTTCTCAAGCGCTTTGGCTCGCTCAAAGGCCACCTTAGAAGCTTTCTCTACAGCCTTTACCCACTCTTTGTACTGGGTGTAGATGTCATGAACGTAATCATGCATCGTGTTTTCCACCCCTGATGGAATTCTTTTTAAATGAGGTGGGAAGACATAGACGTGGAAGCATATATTCAAGAAATCCTATCTCATCTGAGCCAATTTAATGGCCCCTTCTCCTGTGGGCTCAGCTGGGACCTGCTCTGCAATTATGGAGGCCGTGGTTTCAACTCTCTGGAGATAAGTCTCGGATCTAGAAGTGTGAGAAGATGGCTTGTGACGCGGAGGATCTGGTGGATGTGGGACAAGAACAGGAGGTGGAGATGGAAGTCTAAGAGGTGGAGAGCGAGATCTAGATCGATGTCTGTATTCTCTGTCCCTGTCACGCCCATATTTATCTTGGTTAGAGTACTCGCGATCGCGGTCTCTATCTGAGTCTCTCGTGCGGGAATCATAATAGGTAGAAGCCTTTTGGGCCGAGAGAAGATTCCCCAGCATCGATCCTTTCCCAAACATAGTACCTGAAAATGAGAAACGAAGGAAGAGTTAGTGATTTCTTAAGTTGGACGATTTATAGTTATGAATCATGTAGCGTAGTGGAGTGTATGCATGTGCAACCTCCCGACCAACCGAAAATGTCGGCCGCACTCATAGCAAGCGACCCGCTCAGTTCAAGAGCATTATCAAGCTCCTCCATCCCGGTGTCATGTTGAAACGACACATAATCCGGAATCGGAATATCAGCAAGCCCTTCAAAAGGATTCTCTACTAGCGGGGGAGGAGACTCCGAAATTCTAATCCCCGGGACGGGCAAGGACATGACCATAGATTTTAATCTCACGGATTTAGAACGCTTGTGAGCAACTGCCTTGCCTTTTCTTCTTCCACCTGAATCCTGGACATCGGAAGAAGGCCCAACTTGGAGTTCATTATCAGTGGGCGTTCTCTCCGGATCAACCTCTTCAGCTATTACGGCTGCGGGCGCCTTGCGTTTCAACCGCTTCTTCGAGACCACTCTAAGCGTCCCTTCTAGCCGTATGCTTTGCTTACGTTCAATCAACCCGACAGTTCTCAAGTTTCTATCAGTTGGAACCAAGTCGATGTGCCTCTCTTCACCCGAAACCATTTGGAGGATCCGAACTAGCACTCTAAAGTATCCACCGTCAGGTCAAGAGATTGCATCTGTGAAAGAAGAGAAGTATGTCAGTTTTGAGGTCGGTTATAACTATCTTGATAATTCAAGAGAAAGAATTGTAACGCTTACGTCTATCCAACCATCACCTAGCAAATCCAGGGGGGCACCGAACGTAGAACCATTTAGTTTTAAAGTAACTTAGCCTTCCCTAGGAGCCCATTACAATGTGGCAGTTCCTGACCGCTTCTAAGAAGGTGAAAGAAGGGCTATCTCCATGACTCTTAACGTTAAATAGATATCTAACCTCGATCGGCTTTGGTGGTCGAAAGAGAATCTCCATAAATAGAATGAAGGTGCTATTCAACAGGGCATATCCATTGGGGTGTAGCTGGGATGGAGCTATTCCAAGGAATGATAACATCTCCCTTATATATTGATTGAAAGGAGGAAGTGTCCCCGCTGTGCAAGCATGATGGTTGAAAGCAGTAAACTCCTCCGGGGTATCGTGTGGCCGGTCATTTGGCCCAGGCAGTAACACGTCATCAAGCGACAAGCTGTGCCTTAAACAAATCTGTCCCAACATATCTTCGGAAATGCCGGACGGCATAGAATCTTATGGACGACAAATGAATCGGGTGCCTGGAAGCTCGTCCGGAGCTGGGTCTATAACTTCGGCTTCAATGACCGGTATCTCGATGGTTGAAGGAATTGAACTCGGGAGTTCCTGCTGCTATGAACTTGAAGGTTCCATGACTAACTAGCTTATGAAAAATCATTGTTAAACAGACAATAACGCTTGTGCATCCCCCATTGTAAAGTGTGTGAGAGTGTTGTGTAGTACTGTATATCACTTGAGAAGTTCTACAGAATTGGAGAAAGCATGTAAACAGTGAGACTTTGAAATTCAGTCGGAAACCATCATCGTTGACCGTCACAACCGTGCCATCCAGATATTAGCAATCGATTCAAATCAAAGTTTGTTAAGATTTTGTTGAGTTATAGTTCCATCGGCGAGCTTTGAAAGGCAGTCAAATGTACAGTTCTATCGTCAGGTCCAGGTATGCAAGGATGAAGCACGCCGGAGTCATATGTTTGTTAAGTTCGTATCGATGACCCGAGGAATCAAGTTCGAATAGATCGCCTTAAAGCCCGATCATTTCAATTCAACTCCCTCAGTTCGTATCGATCAAGGCCTGTGTTCACGTATTACTCGGAAAGAACAACATTTCGAATCGATCGGAGGTCAACACTTTCGTATCGATCAACTGGGTCGCTTTCGTATCGATCCCCTGGCGCATAATTCGACTCGATCGAAAAAACTCTAGGTTTCAAATCCATCAGATGCAACCCCTTCGTATCGATCAACATACTCGAGGTACTCGCATCGATCATCAAGACTCGATGCAAAAGCTTAGCCATCGATCGATACGAAGGTCTCCATCTCATCATCTCGAAGCCCTTATTTAGGATCGATGCGAAAACGAGGACCAGGAAACCATTTTATCTCCATACTCCTTCTTCCCCAGATCAATCCGAACAACATTCTATCTTTCCTCGACCTCACACATTATCTACTGCCTCGAGCCATGTTCAGGCATGAATTCGAATGGAATGGCAAGAGAATCTGGATCTCATCGTTTTAGGTTTGATTTTGTTCAACTGATTACCTGATTTCGACAACTGGTTAAAGGGATTAAAGATTTTGGTTCGATTCGAAGACGAGCAGTTTTCCTTTCTTGGTCTCAGAAGCGATACGAAAGCAAGGCACAAAAGTAAGAAGTGAAAAGTGAAAAGTGGCTAAGTCCACAATATTTATACGGACTCGAGCATAAAGGCAAAAAACGATTCGCATCCCCGTAGATTCGACCGGTTGCAAAACATCACCCCGGGATCAACTCGAACAGACCCTTCGAATCCATCAACCCTCAGATGAATATTATTTCGTATCGATCGTGGGACTTCTGTTCGAAGCCTTGATCATTGCGCTGTTCGAATCCATCTACACGAGACTTTATCGAAGCGAAATTGCCAACAAAGGCTTTTCTGAGTCGCCCAAATCCATCGATGCAAAACCACTGTTTGTATCGATCATCTTCGACTCCATCCCCAGTTTAGCGACATGAAGTATGCAGTTCGAATCCATTGAACCACGGCATCCAGAGGTCAATATTCATCGATACGAAGGCACATTTCGTATCCATTTTAGTGGCTCGCGCCAGTTCAAAAATAAATTCCACCAAAGTTCGTAACCATCGATACGAAAGTTAATTTCGTATCCATCGAATCTTATATCCACCGATACGAACGACCGCTTCGTATCCATCAAACCCCACGTCCATCGATTCAGAATGCTCATTTCGTATCCATCAATGAATACCGGGGCAAAGAGAATATTTCAACCCTTCACATCGATTCAGGAGAGGATTGTTACGAAGGAACATTCAAAAACAACCATCGAGTGTTGTTACAACGAATTTCACGTCGGTTCAGGAGAGGATCGATACGGAATTCAATATAAAATAAACTGACAACGACTCGTGAACGTCAACGAGAGTCAGATTAACATATATGCATATACGTCAGACAAATATTCAATTTTCGACATTCACAAGAATTGGAAATTCATTTGATGACGATTACAACAACAAACAGCTAATCACTAGCATACAACAACCAGTTGCAACAATACAGGGTACATCAGTTGGCAGTCAACAGTTTACATTATTGAGAAAATCAGTCAAAGATTACAGCTTTCATCGAAAAGACGATAACTATTCAGAATGAAGATTGCAGCATTTCAAAGCACACCATGTTTCCAAAAGACGTACTTTGGGGGGCAAATGTTATCCCACCTTTTGGCAAGGCCGTGACACCAGGAACTTGACTAGAAACCAATGACTGTTCGTCTTGAAGACTGGTTATACGCAGGTTCACTATGGATATTGACAAATTTTGTCCGAGTCCGGATCGAGCTGAAATTGATATGACACGACAAGCGAAGCTATGAGAGCCAACCTTCCAAATTTCAAGTCAATCTGAGTTCATATGCTCAAGTTATGATCGATGCAAGTTGGAAAACCCATCCATTCGTATTGATCGTTTCGAATCGATTGAAGTCGCAACCCATCATTTCGCATTGGTCATCTTCGTATCCATCAGAAAGCTTACTTTGACTCAATCAGCTCCACATTGATCACCCGGGCCTACTTCGACTCGGTCAGCTCCGCATCCATCACCAAGCCTCTGTTCGACTTGATCGAGTTCATATCCGTCAATAAGCTCTGCTCGACTCGGTCAGCCAATGACCACTTCGTATCGATCCGCATCCATCAAGGAGCAACTGTGACGACCCGTAAATTTTGGATATTTGAAATTGGAATATTTAATTGATTTTAAATATTCAACGGTGAAATTTTGACTTGAATTTCAAATATCACTATTTATTGGGTAATTTAATTATTAAATTAAATGAGTTGGAGTTGGGTAAAATGTTGAATCTGGGGTTTTAAGCCTGTTAAAAATAATTTGAAGGCTTATAAAATTCATATTAATAATACTGAAGGTGAGAACTTTTAAAATTAAATTTTAAAGTGTTTCGTTCAGTTTTGAAAATATATCGTTTAAATCGATATTTAAAAATAGCCTTCCGAGGCACAGTCTCGGAATTCGACGAAACCAGTTCCATTGGATCCGTAATAGTGTATTATTATCGGATTTCAATTTTCGTAGTGATTGGAGTTGTTGTGTGAGCATACGATATGTAAACGCGTTGAAATTTATATTGAAATTCAATATTATAACTGGGTCCAAAAAGCTATCTTCTCCATACGATCGAATTTGGACTCGAAACCTTTTCCATTGTGTTTGGAATAGTGGTATAACATTATAAATGCCTAGCGGCACGCCTCGATAGAAGATCGAGATTTTGAGCTACGGTTTTCGAGATAATTTAAAATTCAAATATAAATATAAAGTATGTTATTTGACCAGTCAAATTCCCTTCACATCAAAACTTTTTCTCTTCACTTCAGCAGCACTGTAGTTAGGAAATTTCTACACGCAAGATGATTCAACACGTTACCCATTATCCTTAATTCGCGCTGCCTTCCCGATCAAATCAATTTATATTTGCAAACGAAAGCCATTTCGTTCGAAATCCACATCAGAGAAAAAAAAATGGCCACTCTTTTCTTTTTAATTCAAATCAAAACCGAGCATATAAGTTCAAAAAAAAAATCGAAATCACCGCTCTCTCGAATTAAATCAGGTGTTTCCCTCTTTTAAATCGAACAGTTCGAAGCTGGAATTGCGAGTTTCCCTCACCTTCGTTTGTCGAATCGAGACCATGAGTGGTTGTGTATGAGTGGCAGTAGGGTTTCGCGAGTGTGATTGAGTGGGGCTCGTGCTCGAGCTCAGCAAGGAAGGAGGGAGTTATGCCTTCGCGTGCGCATGAGGGAGGAGATCGAGATGGTGAGGCTGGGTTTGAGATGGCGACTTCGGCAGCAGGGCAGGCACTTGCAATGGGAAGTGAAGGCTAGGGCAACGCGATGGGATGCGAGCAGTATCATGTTTGGGGAAGATGATCCCTGTAGCTTGCGGGTCGAGTTCATCTTTGGTATGGGCTTCTTCTGTTTTTTTCACTTAATTTGTATTTTAATTGGAAGAGAACTGAACTTATAAAATAAAATTTTAGTTATAGGCTGTTTTGAAATTATGGGGTATTCAGTTTTTTTTAAAAAAAAGGGGGAAATACTATTTAATTTAAGTATAAAATTTTGAAAGATAGTGTTTCTGAGCAGTTCAAATAACATCAGATTTCTATTTTATTAAATATATATATATATATAGGTTAAAAGAGAAAATTTGCAGTAAAGAGAAATTTATATATATATATATATGCCTCTTAATTAATTATATATATATATATATAAGATCTTGAAATATATAAGATTTTAAAAATGTTTGAGGAATTCATAAAAGTAGATTTTTGAAAGTCTATAATTTATTTTTATTAGAGTATGCGTAGTTTTAAAGGGAAATTAATAGTTTAATTAAATCATTAATTAAAATTATTACATGGAAATTGATTTTTAAATTAATTCAAATAACAATAAAATCGTATAATGTTTATACAAGGTATAAAAATCATGGAAACAAGCCAGTTTGGATTGGATTACAAATTTAAAAGTCAAAGGTGAGTTAATCTCACTCATCTGGGTTGTTATTTAAATTTAAATGGTTAAATTTAAATATTTGGTTGAACGATTGAATTGATTGGTTATGGTATATTATATATAGTAGTATATATATTGGAGTGATTGATTTCCCGCAATTATATGGCGGATGAGACCCTATGCGCCGCATAATAGCGGATGATATTATATTAATCCCATATACCGCGATATTCCACCTCGAAGTGGAATTGATATTGTGCTAACGTCTGTGGATGCAGGGAAACAGGTTGGAGGGATCCAACTGGATTCCCCAAATTTTATTTAGAATGTTACTATTCTCTGTCATGAATATTTGATATCCCATGATGAATTATACTGATGATTGGATTGTTGGATGCAACGGGTTGATTAAATATATTTGGGTATACTGGGTTACCAAAAATATATATATATCAGATTTTTGAAAAGGAAATATAAGAGAAGATTTTTAAATAGAGAATGATAGAGAATTTAAATAAATTCAGGAATGAATTGGAAAGAATAAAAGAGATTTTTAAATTCTAGTAAATAAATGCCGAGTATGGAAAGGGAATTTTTGAAATAACCGAGAAATAATGAATTTTAAAACTCAAGCATTATTATTTAAAGAAATAAAGAATTTATTTTGTATTCAAGGTTTGAATTTATTTAAAAGGGATAAGAAAGGAATTTGGGAATCTGAAATGGGTATTCTCAGTTAAAAAGGGATTTTTAAATCATAATAAGAAATAAAATCCGAGGTTAATGGATTTGAAATAAATGGAGAAAGTAAGGGAATTTATTTCAAAATGAATAAATTGGAAATCAATTTGGAAATTGATTTAAGTGTTTTAAACCCTGGATTTTTAAAAGGGAATTGAGATTTTGAAATTTATAAACTGGGTTTATGAAAGTGAAAGTAATATATCAGTGAATATTTGGAAGGATAAATTCAAGGTGGGAATTTATAAAAGGAATGGGTAAATGTGATTAAAAATAAATAGTGATTTATTTTTAAAGATGTGAAAGAGAAATATATTTCCCTGGATAGCCAAGTACGTTTTCAAAGCAAATTCTTAAGTATAAGTTAAAGTTTCAAGGTTGTTTTAAAAGTATGTTTTGGAAAATCTATTATTTTTAAATGTTTAAACTTTAAAGTAAGAATTTTTTAAATTTATTTGAGTAGTATTTATATAAAGGTGACTTGGTATTATGTTTTAAAAAGATAAAAATTTAGTTTTATATTTTATAAGTAGCTTCATTTTAAATATTCTTAAAGTGTATATTTTTATAAAATAAAGTATTAAAGTAGTTTTAAATCTAAATGTTTAAAAGTATATTCTATAATTAAGTGTTTTAAATGATTTTAAAGTCTAAGTGTTTGTACTTGGTGATTTCAGTGGAAATAGAAAATATTTGGGAAATTTATTCCATGAGAGAAGAACGGTTTGAAACTGTTTTCGGAAGGGCTGAAATGGAAATATATCTTGCGAAGATATTTGTAAGGTAAATAAATAATTTGGAGAATTATTTATTGTTTGATGGATGTTTGTGAATGTTAATTGATAGTTAACTAACCGACTATCAATATTGGCCAATGCGCTGATCGTTTCGAAGAGACCGGGATCGGGATTAATTTCTCGAAAACCACTTCGATCCGGTATGTACGTTTTCGTAGGGAAAACGAGTTTGGAATCAAAGATGGTACAGAGAAGTGCAAGGGCTAGTCGCTACTAATCCTGAGGGTGATTCCAAAATGGATGTAGTAGGAGTAGTGCCTTCGGTTTTGTTCGAACCCGGAACGGACTTGTATGGATGAATGCTTTCGAAACATCGTCAGGTGGACGGTGGGCATTCTAAGTAAAACTTTCTGAAAAGGTAACTCTTAGCCTCAATCCTCATCAACTGGGAATGACTGAAAATCAGGGGTTATGCAGCAAGGCTATGTGGGTAGCGCCCATTAGGGTGAGATCATCCCTGTCTAGATGTCCCTTTTTATTTCGGCTGTATGGTGGTTGGTCGCGCCAACCGTGGGGTGATCTTACTCGGAATTACCCTTAGGTAGTTCCGGTCTTGTGTTGCAGGGGAACGGGCGTGGTCCTTTGTACGCGGATCTAGACCATGTACTATGACAGGTGGTACCCCAGTGCTTAGTCATTAGTTGGAAATCCATTCTCCCTACGTGCCTTTACGGTTTTGTTTGTATACCTATTAGCTGGAATTTAATAGATGTAACAATTTCGGCTATTTGAATAAGTATTTGTATATAGACACTATTATAATATCAGAGGATTTTGATAAAAAGTGTTTTGGCTATCGTAAGGTAAAAACCTGACATGTTTATTTGTGGCGTGGTCTTACGAGATTCTTTTGATTTCAAAAGGTTTGGAAAACTTTAATAATCCAATTGAGTGTGTTTTCTCACGCTGGTTTTCCAGATTGACTCGGGTGTTATTTTATTATAATGCTCGGGTCAGACCGAGTATTATAGATACAGGATAGGATGCTGTGAAGCTCAGGAGACGAGCTGGATGGCGAGACGTATATCTCGTACTTGATGTATATTCTGCTGTGTTGTGTGTACTGTGTATTCAGTTTTGTGAGGACATGTAGTGATTATTGTACAGTTGTGTGTTAGATGTTGTTGAACTCTGATGTTGTATTCTAAAGATGTAAAGTATAAAACAGATATAGTTTTCTTTTGTGTAAAGATCAGTTATTATCTATTATATTTATTCCGCTGCGTATGTGAGATTCTGATGTTGTGTTGTTTCCTCTTCTTCTACCTCTTTCTTCTTAACCCAAATGGTTCGTATTTCCGTTCACTTTGAATCGATGTTGGAGAATGGTGTCGATTTTAAGGGATACGGAACTGCGGGTCATTTCAGTTGGTATCAGAGCTGAAGGTTAAGCGAGAACCTTGGCTCTGGTGGGGATTACTCATTATAAATAGAGTTAGTAGTACTCTAGAATGAGTTTGAGTGTAATAATAGATATGAGCGTGTACTTGTTAATGAATATAAAATGGTTTTATAGTGTGTTGGTTGATTTATTGAGTGGCTTATGAACTCTGGTTAGAATAGTCCGTACAGCTGTACCGATAGGGGTTTCTAAACACTTGAATAGAACAATTCGACATAGTATTGTTTTAAAATAGGGTAAATGAAATAATTTTACCCAAATTATTTTTTTATATAAAGGAAATAATTTTTCGTAAACTATTATAGTTATATATATATGATTGTTTGATTGTTAGGAATGATAATATTAAATAAATATCATTGTTGTGTAAAATCTGAATAAAAAATTGAAATCATAACTAAAAGCTAAGAAATAAATTCATATACAAATGGGATTTGTAAATGTAAATTGTAAATGTGATTTATAATTTGAAATAGAATTCCAGAGGAATATTTGAAAATAAATTGAGATGAAAATTCCAGAGTAATATTTGAATATGAAGTGGATGGATTTGGAATTTGAAATTTTGGGAAAAGCTTAAATCCCTTTGAGTTTGAAAATGTTTCCAAAGGTTTTGGAAAAATAATAGCGGTATTATTTGAGATATTATTCTTAGATTGGACTTGAAATCTGGAGAGATTTGAAATTAAAAATATTTGAAAATTGTTTTAAAGAGATAAAAGCATTGAACTCTTTCGGTCACTGGAAAATAACTTCGGTGATGACTACAGCATCATCGATGTTCATTTTCGAGTTTCCAAGAAAGAAATTGCTGCCTGGAGATTTTTAAATTGGAATTGTTTGCAAAAGTTGGGTTTGATTTTAGAAATGCAAAGGATTTTGGATATAATTGATTTCAAAGGTGATTTTGAAATGTTGCTTAAACTCTGGAAGATAATTTAAAATGCTTATGGAATTTAAATAAGTTGGAAACTTAAGGAAGTTTAAAATTTAAATGGAAATTGTAGAATTTCGGCCCAAGGAACTAAAGAGGCAAAAAGTTAGAAATAAACTTTTATTTGAGATTTAAAATAAATTAGAAGAGTAAGTCGAATTTAATGAACTTAGGCTATCAGTTGGATTGAACTGAAAATAAAATCTAGTGTATTTGAAGTAAGTTGAAGTAAAAATTGAATTGGAATAAATAATCTTCGATGGCTGGTAAGGAAATAGAAGGGAGTTGAATTAAATACTTTGGGCTAAATAATCTCGAGTTAAAACCTAAAAATGGAAGGAGTAAGCCAAATATAAAATTTATTTGGTATTTTGGAAAGTGAAATTGGAATCTAAACTTGGATTATAAATTAGATTGAACTCAAGTAAAATAATGAAGTGATTTTGAAGATAGAAATCAAATATTGAATTGGAAGTGGGAGTAAACTAATTTGGAATAAATAGAAATTGAATATGTTGGTGAGATTTGGGAATGGAACCCAATTTGGTAAAATAAAAGTTGAATTGTGAAATAAACTCGGATTATAAATAAAATTCAACTTGGTTTGGGAATGAATTAAATGTAAGTGAAAATGTTGTCAAATGAAATGGAATTGGATTATAATAGAAAATGATTTGAGTTGCAAATAAAATCCAATTCGAGTATAAATGAGTTAAATATGTGCTTGGATATTATTTTAATGAATGTGAATCAAAATTTAAAATGGATTAAGTGAATGGCTAATTGAATTTAACGGGATTTGATTAAATGACAATCAAATTAAAATGAGAATGAACTTAAGTTATGAAATGGGAGTGAATTGAAGTAAATTGACTTAAGTTTAAAGTTAATAGAAGCATGGACTTATATAAATTTTGAAAATGGTTATTAATATACAAGCATGGATGATGTCGAGCATAATAAAGTGGTTTTGAACAAAACCAATGTGAAACGGGATGGAATGCAACTATATGGTTTGTAAATGAATTAGATTGGAATGGAATTTATATAAATTGAGTTGGAATCAATTTAAAATGGTTATGAACTAAAGCAATGGTTTATTCGAATGAATATTGTCGAATTGTGTGAGAATTGGTCGTTCGACGTAAACGGAAGTAAATAAAATTTTACGAATCAATAAAAGTTTAATAACTTGATTTTGGCATCAATTGAAATGAATTTGACTTTGTATCGTTTAAAAAAAATGAATTAAATGTAAGAAATTAAGTTGGGAACTATTCGGATTGAATGGAATGGTATGTGAATTGGTTACAAACAATTTAAAACTAGTGTTGAAACCTTGCATATGTGGTTAAGAATATATATCACATACATTACTTATGAAATCTATGTGTTAGCTATTTGAATATAAGTGAAATGCTAGTAAATTGCATATATTTTTTACTTACATGTTTGAATTGAGTAAGTACAGGTACCGGGAAGCCGTTTGGCTGGATTTGATCGCGCAAAATGCTAAAAAAAATAAGCCGCTTGCTTAAAAATGCTAAATAGAGGTACGCCTATGCAATAAAAATAGGAAATATGAACTGTTTTTGTTTTTCCGACCATGTGGGTCGATGTATATATATTTATATCACTTGTCAAATTGCAAAAGCTTCTCCGTACAAAGGAGACTTTGCCAAAAATTTCCGGAAATTTTGGGAGTTAGATTTTTTTGAAATTTTCACTAACGACAAATGATTTCAAATTGGAATTTGAGATAAAGGTAAATAGGATTTTATATCTAATATGAAGTAAATTGAATTCATATGGAATTGGAAATCCAGTTTAAAAATAAGTGATATAAAGACTAAAGTGGTAGAGTAATAATGTAAGAGTATATAAAATGCCTATATTAGACTTAAGAAATGAATGGTGGAATTCTTAAGTAAATTTGGTATTGGGAATACACTAAGTGAATTTGGCCATTGTTGTTAAGTAAAGTATACATGGATTATAAATGCTATAGGAAAATGGAATTGGATTTTGATTTCGAAGATAAATTTGTATTTGCTCGACAATAAGGTATGTATTTAAAATTTCTGTATGAAATTTGATTGGGTTTTTGATCTAGCCACTTGGCCTTTTGTTTTCTTTTGAAATCTGGGGGCCCGTAGAGGCAATTTTGTAGTAGTACCGAGCTAGCCGCGCAAAGGAGACGCTGGCAAAATCTTTCGAAAATTTAAGGAGTTAGAAAAATTTTGATTTTTTTTGATAATTCAAAATTGGTTTTGAATTAAAAATTTGAATTGTTAAGTAAGTAATGTTGTTGGGACTTGTGGATAAGGTTGAAAGGTTAATAAGAGGAATAATGTGTCTTTGATAAAAAGATTGTTCTGGGAAGTCATTAAAAACTGTTTGGTTTTGGAAAGTGAGTGAACGGGTTATGGACCATTCTTCTTAACTAGTAATTTCGGGGACGAAATTCTTTTAAGGGGGAGGAATGTGACGACCCGTAAATTTTGGATATTTGAAATTGGAATTTTTAATTGATTTTAAATATTCAACGGTGAAATTTTGACTTGAATTTCAAATATCACTATTTATTGGGTAATTTAATTATTAAATTAAATGATTTGGAGTTGGGTAAAATGTTGAATCTGGGGTTTTAAGCCTGTTAAAAATATTTTGAAGGCTTATAAAATTCATATTAATAATACTGAAGGTGATAGAACTTTTAAAATTGAATTTTAAAGTGTTTCGTTCAGTTTTGATAATATATCGTTTAAATCGATATTTAAAAATAGCCTTCCGAGGCACAGTCTCGGAATTCGACGAAACCTGTTCCATTGGATCCGTAATAGTCTATTATTATCGGATTTCAATTTTCATAGTGATTGGAGTTGTTGTGTGAGCGTACGATATATAAACGCGCTGAAATTTATATTGAAATTCAATATTATAACTAGGTCCAAAAAGCTATCTTCTCCATACGATCGAATTTGGACTCGAAACATTTTCCATTGTGTTCGGAATAGGGGTATAACATTATAAATGCCTAGCGGCACACCTCGATAGAAGATCGAGATTTTGAGCTATGGTTTTTGAGATAATTTAAAATTCAAATTTAAATATAAAGTATGTTATTTGACCAGTCAAATTCCCTTCACATCAAAACTTTTTCTCTTCACTTCAGCAGCACTGTAGTTAGGAAATTTCTACACGCAAGATGATTCAACACGTTACCCATTATCCTTAATTTGCACTGCCTTCCCGATCAAATCAATTTATATTTGCAAACGAAAGCCATTTCGTTCGAAATCCACATCAGAGAAAGAAAAAATGGCCACTCTTTTCTTTTTAATCCAAATCAAAACCGAGCATATAAGTTCAAAAAAAAAATCGAAAGCACCGCTCTCTCGAATTAAATCAGGTGTTTCACTCTTTTAAATCGAACAGTTCGAAGCTGGAATTGCGAGTTTCCCTCGCCTTCGTTTGTCGAATCGAGACCAAGGGTGGTTGCGTACGAGTGGCAGTAGGGTTTCGCGAGTGTGATTGAGTGGGGCTCGTGCTCGAGCTCAGCAAGGAAGGAGGGAGTTACGCCTTCGCGTGCGCAGGAGGGAGGAGATCGAGATGGTGAGGCTGGGTTCGAGATGGCGACTTCGGCAGCAGGGAAGGCACTTGCAATGGGAAGTGAAGGCTAGGGCAACGCGATGGGATGCGAGCAGTATCATGTTTGGGGAAGATGATCCCTGTAGCCTACGGGTCGAGTTCATCTTTGGTATGGGCTTCTTCTATTTTTTTCACTTAATTTGTATTTTAATTGGAAGAGAAATGAACTTATAAAATAAAATTTTAGTTATAGGCTGTTTTGAAATTATGGGGTATTCAGTTTTTTAAAAAAAAAGGGAAATACTATTTAACTTAAGTATAAAATTTTGAAAGATAGTGTTTCTGAGCTGTTCAAATAAAATCAGATTTCTATTTTATTAAATATATATAGGTTTAAAGAGAAAATTTGCAGTAAAGAAAAATTTATATATATATATATGCCTCTTAATTAATTATATAAATATAAGATCTCTAAATATATAAGATTTTAAAAATGTTTGACGAATTCATAAAAGTAGATTTTTGAAAGTCTATAATTTATTTTTATTAGAGTATGTGTAGTTTTAAAGGGAAATTAATAGTTTAATTAAATCATTTATTAAAATTATTACATGGAAATTGATTTTTAAATTAATTCAAATAATAATAAAATCGTATAATGTTTATACAAGGTATAAAAATCATGGAAACAAGCCAGTTTGGATTGGATTGCAAATTTAAAAGTCAAAGGTGAGTTAATCTCACTCATCTGGGTTGTTATTTAAATTTAAATGTTTAAATTTAAATATTTGGTTGAATGATTGAATTGATTGGTTATGGTATATTATATATAGTAGTTTATATACTGGAGTGATTGATTTCCCGTAATTATATAGCGGATGAGACCCTATGCGCCACATAATAGCGGATGATATTATATTAATCCCATATACCGCGATATTCCACCTCGAAGTGGAATTGATATTGTGCTAACGTCTGTGGATGCAGGGAAACAGGTTGGAGGGATCCAACTGGATTCCCCAAATTTTATTTAGAATGTTACTATTCTCTGTCATGAATATTTGATATCCCATGATGAATTATACTGATGATTGGATTGTTGGATGCAACGGGTTGATTAAATATATTTGGGTATACTGGGTTACCAAAAATATATATATCGAATTTTTGAAAAGGAAATATAAGAGAAGATTTTTAAATAGAGAATGATAGAGAATTTGAATAAATTCAAGAATGAATTGGAAAGAATAAAAGAGATTTTTAAATTCTAGTAAATAAATGCCGAGTATGGAAAGGGAATTTTTGAAATAACCGAGAAATAATGAATTTTAAAACTCAAGCATTATTATTTAAAGAAATAAAAAAATTAATTTGAATTCAAGGTTTGAATTTATTTAAAAGGGATAAGAAAGGAATTTGGGAATCTAAAATTGGTATTCTCAGTTAAAAAGGGATTTTTAAATCATAATAAGAAATAAAATCCGAGGTTAATGGATTTGAAATAAATGGAGAAAGTAAGGGAATTTATTTCAAAGTGAATAAATTGGAAATCAATTTGGAAATTGATTTAAGTGTTTTAAACACTGGATTTTTAAAAGGGAATTGAGATTTTGAAATTTATAAACTGGGTTTATGAAAGTGAAAGTAATATATCAGTGAATATTTGGAAGGATAAATTCAATGTGGGAATTTATAAAAGGAATGGGTAAATGTGATTAAAAATAAATAGTGATTTATTTTTAAAGATGTGAAAGAGAAATATATTTCCCTGGATAGCCAAGTACGTTTTCAAAGCAAATTCTTAAGTATAAGTTAAAGTTTCAAGGTTGTTTTAAAAGTATGTTTTGGAAAATCTATTATTTTTAAATGTTTAAACTATAAAGTAAGAATTTTTCAAATTTATTTGAGTAGTAATTATATAAAGGTGACTTGGTATTATGTTTTAAAAAGATAAAAATTTAGTTTTATATTTTATAAGTAGCTTTATTTGAAATATTCTTAATGTGTATATTTTTATAAAATAAAGTATTAAAGTAGTTTTAAATCTAAATGTTTAAAAGTATATTCTATAATTAAGTGTTTTAAATGATTTTAAAGTCTAAGTGTTTGTACTTGGTGATTTCAGTGGAAATAGAAAATATTTGGGAAATTTATTCCATGAGAGAAGAACGGTTTGAAACTGTTTTCGGAAGGGTTGAAATGGAAATATATATTGCGAAGATATTTGTAAGGTAAATAAATAATTTGGAGAATTATTTATTGTTTGATGGATGTTTGTGAATGTTAATTGATAGTTAAATAACCGACTGTCAATATTGGCCAATGCGTTGATCGTTTTGAAGAGACCGGGATCAGGATTAATTTCTCGAAAACCACTTCGATCTGGTATGTACGTTTTCGTGGGGAAAACGAGTTTGGAATCAAAGATGGTACAGAGAAGTGCAAGGGCTAGTCGCTACTAATCCTGAGGGTGATTCCAAAATGGATGTAGTAGGAGTAGTGCCTTCGGTTCTGTTCGACCCCGTAATGGACTTGTATGGATGAATGCCTTCGGAACATCGTCAGGTGGACGGTGGGCATTCTAAGTAAAACTTTCTAAAAAGGTAACGCTTAGCCTCAATCCTCATCAACCGAGAATGACTGAAAATCAGGGGTTATGCAGCAAGGCTATGTGGGTAGCGCACATTAGGGTGAGATCATCCCTGTCTAGATGTCCCTTTTTATTTCGACTGTGTGGCAGTTGGTCGTGCCAACCGTGGGGTGATCTTACTCGGAATTACCCTTAGGTAGTTCCGGTCTTGTGTTGCAGGGGATCGGGCATGGTCCTCGGTACGCTGATCTAGACCAGGTACTGTGACAGGTGGTACCCCAGTGCCTAGTCATTAGTTGGAAATCCATTCTCCCTACGTGCCTTTAAGGTTTTGTTTGTATACCTATTAGCTGGAATTTAATAGATGTAACAATTTCGGCTATTTGAATAAGTATTTGTATATAGACACTATTATAATATTAGAGGATTTTGATAAAAAGTGTTTTGGCTATCGTAAGGTAAAAACCTGACATGTTTATTTGTGGTGTGGTCTTACGAGATGCTTTTGATTTCAAAAGGTTTGGAAAACTTTAATAATCCAATTGAGTGTGTTTTCTCACGCTGTTTTTCCAGACTGACTCGGGTGTTATTTTATTATAATGCTCGGGTCAGACCGAGTATTATAGATACAGGATAGGATGCTGTGAAGCTCAGGAGACGAGCTGGATGGCGAGACGTATCGCTCGTACTTGATGTATATTCTGCTGGGTTGTGTGTACTATGTATTTAGTTTTGTGAGGACATGTAGTGATTATTGTACAGTTGTGTGTTAGATGTTGTTTAACTCTGATGTTGTATTCTAAAGATGTAAAGTATAAAACAGATATAGTTTTCTTTTGTGTAAAGATCAGTTATTATCTATTATATTTATTCCGCTGCGTATGTGAGATTCTGATGTTGTGTTGTTTCCTCTTCTTCTACCTCTTTCTTCTTAACCCAAATGGTTCGTATTTCCGTTCACTTTGAATCGATGTTGGAGAATGGTGTCGATTTTAAGGGATACGGAACCGCGGGTCGTTTCAGCAACAGTTCGACTCGATCGTCTAAATGGCTACTACGTATCCATCAGCAGATAAGTACACTTCGTATACATTATGGATCCACTGTTCGAATCCATCGTGTTACCGTTATTCGAATCGATCGACCGGAGTCGATTTCCATCGATACGAACAGAACCATACTGGCAATGCATGCCATTCACTTTCCATCGATACGAAAAGGGGCGTTTCCATCGATACGAATGGAGCAAGACTATCGATACGAACAACGTAGTTCTGATCGATACGAACCAAACAGCCTGCCGAAAGTCTCCATTTCGTATCGATCATATCTCGAGATCAACAAGTCCAAATGCTATGAAATTTTCACAGAAGCTTACGTGCATGCTAAGGAATGTCCACGCCAAATTTAGACTCCATCGGACGCAATCTTGATCGATACGAAATCCGTTCGTATCGATCACGGATCAGACCAAAACTTCGCGGGTTTGGGCACTTGGGCCTAGTCACGTGCCAGAGGGAGCCTCCCGAGATCTGAGCGAAATATCAGCCTCCTACACCTATAAATAGACCCCCAAAGCCAACAGAAAAATGATCTTCTTCTTCTTTGAATTCTCGAACGCCCAGACTCTGCCGGATCCAAATCTAAACTCTCTTGCTGCTGCTGCTAACGAAATTCACTGCTGCAAATCATAATTATCTACTGTAACTCACTGAATTCACTTGTAATCTTCAAAGAAAGATCAATAAAGTAATCGACTTCATAGTGGACGTAGGCAATACGCCGAACCACTCTAAATTCTTGTGTCTCTGTGCATTTTAATTACTTTCATATCTGAAATTTGGAGTTTTTGTTAGATAATCCTCTTTTTTCATTTAGTTTCTTCATTTTAACTCTTCAAAAACTTCCGAAGAGTGTTGTGCCCAATTTTGGTGCAAACAATAATATTAAGGGTTCGAAAAGATGGTTGTTACAATCGCACTCCTTGTCGAACGTTCGACTTATCAACGCCAAAATCACCAACCTTGGTGCCCTCAATCAAAACACGATACGTATGGCCCCCTCACTGCTCCCATTGTCGCGATTGACCCTAGGTGATTAGAACTCCTCAAATGTCGTCCCTGACACGCCTCTCCTCCCTTAAGCCAACGTCGGCCTTTATTCCCTCTATGTCTAACCATGTCGCCAGAAAATCGTAACCCTAGCTCGGAGCCCCCTTTCATGGCCATTACCGAACACAACAAGAATGGCACCAGAAGTGCTCCTCCTCTTCATGAATCTGATGCACCTATTATGGCTCTTCACCCCTGAAGCTCTCGATTTAATTTGGGAAAGGGTTTAAAGGGAGGTGGCCATTTCTATCTCAGCCAATGGAACGGTAAGAGTGAGAGAAGGAAAGTGTATATTTATATTAAGTACTATATATACTTTATTTTATTTTCTCAAATAAATCGTCATATGTTGCAAGCTTGTATGATCACACGACGCGTCTAATCGAAATGAAACTCATCAGCGTACATCACCTTATTTTCTAGTCCCAATGGTATAAATTTCATCGCTATTCGAGACAGTGCTCCGGAATGATAATTTTACACATTTGGGATCACTTTGGCCATCAAATCGCGATCTTCAAATATAGCGATATATATACTCATTTTAATTCGCAATGTCAATATGAACCCAAGGAAGTAGTCTCGAGTCCGGATTCAACTAAATGTAATTTTGGACCTACAGTTAAATATTGATTCAATATTTAAATCAATTATTTAAATATTCTATCATTAAAAATACGGATTGGTGCACCTTTGTCCTAATTCTGGATCAAAGGAGTTGGTCGGTTCCTATCTCCAAATACCTGATGGCACTGCTAATCACAGAGCATAAAATTTTGCTTATAAGAACTAAGTTCCATTGGTTTAAGAAGTAACTTTATTTTATAAACAAAAGAAGTGGTAAGTCCTACTTTATTACATTGCCCCCAATTCACTAAAATGGATTATTTATAGAAAATAAATTAAATAAATATAACTGAAATAGCTTCGTAATAGGTTGCTATTCCACGTCCACGGAATTGGGATTCCATCGATAGTGACTACCTTGAAAGTTTCATCTTTAAGCTTTTGTTCAACCGCAAAGGGACCTATCCAATTTGGACAAAGTTCCCCAGTATCCGGGAGAACTCGTTTCAAAATAAGGTCCCCCACTTCGAAGATATGGGTCCGGACCTTGGTGTTGAAATGCCATGCTGTAGTTTTTGGTGACCAGCTACCTTTAATTCAGCCTCTTTTCGCTTTTCATCAACCAAGTTGAGGGACTCAAGCAAGAGTTTCTCGTTCACCCTGGGGTCATAGTGCTTCTTTTGGTGAGAAGGTATTTCTAGTTCTATCAGAATCATGGCCTGAGCTCCGAAGGCCTGAGTAAATGGAGTATTCCCATCGACCCAATTTCCCATTGCTTTAGCTAATTGTTTCTTTAAGATGGACTTGATGATTATTTTCATTGCCTCCACTTGTCCATTCGCCTGTGGGTGTGCTTCTGTCGAAAAAAATTTCTCGATCTTATACCAGTGGCGGAAATCCGTTAACTATGTACTCTTGAATTGCAATCCATTATCAGTTATAATTTCCTAAAGAACTCCAAATCTATAGATTATATTCTTCATCACAAAGCTGATCACTTTCCTTATGATCATGGAAAGCGGTTCCACTTCAGCCCATTTAGTAAAGTAATCCACTACAATAATAGTGTACTTAACTCCCCATTTTGACATCGGTAGCACACTGATTATATCAGTTCTCCAAACTACAAATGGCCATGGGCTAACCATTTGCGTAATCACTATGGATGGGGCAATTAGAATTTTTTTTCACCGTCTGGTGTAATTAGCATCACAGTTTATTATTGGAAGTATCCATAGAGAAGTATCTTCTTCTTTAATTTCTGCCTTCCGGTGTTATCACCACAGCTACCCTCATGGATTTCCAAGAGGATTTTTCTAGCCTCATCGTTGGTCACACATCAAAGCAGGGGGCGGAGAAACCTCTCATGTACATCACTCTTTATTGCATTATGAATCGCTGCATTTTATGAAGAAATTTTCATCATTCGTTCCTACTTTTCGGAAGAGTTCCCTTCAGCAAATAGTTCTTGATCGTCATTCATGACTCCTTCTCCTCCACAGTCTCCAAGATCCAATCGACATCCATCTGGTCGATGCTTGGAGTCAATAAAACCTCCACTAGAACCAATCCCATCAACTATGCATCCCTAAAACTAGCCAATTTGGTCAATGAATCGACCTTCATATTTTCCACCCCGAGGACATGCGTAATCATGTAATGCTCTATATCATTTAAAAATTCTAGCGTCTTCACATGTAAGGGGAAAGTCTCGCACCCTTAGCCTGGAATTTCCTTTTTACTCGGCAAATTACCAATTGATAGTCATTGAATACATGCAGCATCCTTATCTCCAGCTATTTCGTTATCCTGAGTCCCATTATCAATGCTTCATACTCAGCCTTGTTGTTTGACGTGGGGAACTCTTGCTTCAATATGTAGCTAATTGGCCATCCTTTTGGAGTCACAAGTTCCACTCCTGCTCTAAAGTTATGTTCATTGGAAGCTTCATCTACGAATAATTTTCATTGGGAAAGTGGTACCATATCATCCTCCTTGTCTACATCCTTGTAACGACCCGTATTTTTACGTATCAAATGATTGTAAAATGTTTTTATTTTATTCATATAAGGTTGTATTACTCTAAAATTTTGGAAAATAGTTCTTAGTGATATTTTCCACATCTATGATTTTTTTTCGAATGTTATATAACGATTTTGACCCTGAAATTATTTTATGGACTATAAATTTTGGTAGGAGCTAAACTAGGATCTCAAACCACTTCCATTGCTTCAGGAAGATAGTTTCTCATTGTGTAGAGTGGCCATAATAGAAAAATAGACTTTTCATTTGAGAGTTATGACTATTTTAAATTTTGGTTGTTGCTGGCCTGCATTAGTGGGTAATTAAATAAGCCCAAACTTAGGCCCATTGAAGAATTTTGGGAATTGTGCTAAGAGAAGGCTGTAGGGACTAATCTAAGTCATTTCCATCTTCCCCAAAACAATTGTAAACCTTTGTTAATCATAATTCCATTTAAAAGATTAATTTTTCTTACTAATCTTAGCCTAAATTATCTTAAAGGGGTAATTAGCATTGAAGGATTAAAGATTATCATTTTGGCTGACTTGTATTCATCTACCTTGCCATCTATTTTAGATTTAGAGAGGAAAATCGATATTTTGGGTATTTATTGAGTGCTTCTTGACCTCTTATATTCTTTTCATGTTTATATAGTTTAAATTGATGTTTTAAACATGATTTGGACCTTAAGATGTTTTCTAACTTCAATCATACTTTTATATATGTTTATAGTTGAAATCTAAAAGTTTTAAAAACGGGTTTTAGATGATTTTGCAACCCCTTTGATCATATCGACATGCTAGCATAAACGTTAATAATAGGCTAGGATTTGTATGACTATCACGTTTGAATGAATTCTATATGTGTATGGATGTGTATAGATGATATTATATGATTGTATATTATGCTTTGATATGGTTTTCTAGTACTTTTAGGTAGTTACGAAAGAGGTGGTCGAATAGGGCAATTTAGAGGAAAAATTGGTCAGAATTGGATGAAACTTATAGGAGGGCTCTGGAGCATGTGGGCAGCCTACAGTTCAAGTCATGACCACTTTTGATTGATATATTCTTCTCGCAATGAGTAGAAGTAATCAGTGGAAAACACTCAGTGGATTTGGTCTTAGATCATGCTTTGGGCGTACTTTGGGGAAAATTCCAGGAGTGTTTTGAGTCAAGCTTTGGGATGGCAAGGGAGTTTCAGGATTTAGAAGCTAAATTTTGGGTAAGTATTGGACTTGACACCGAGTAGTAAGGGGTCAGTACCGAGTGCTTTTTGGGAGAGTGGTCGAGGTTTAAGCACTTGAAAGTTGGAGTATCGGAGCTGAAGGACTTCGAGGAAGTGGATGGACCTAAAATATGGCTAAGTAAACTGCTTGGTACCAAATTTTAGATCGGTACCGAGTGGCTACTTTTAATTAGATTGGAGTGGAACTTATTGGGTGTGAAGTGTAAGGCCTATAGGTCATGCCAGGAGTGTTAATTCATCCGTTCGTGGTTTGATGGTAATGAGATAGCATGATAAAGACTGATGGAGGAATAAAGCGATATTCGGAAGCTTCGACGTGATAGCTTCGTAAACACAATGATGGAAACTCGATAGCGGATGAAGTTAGGTTCTGATGATAGTGGCTCAATGACTGGAGCCAAAGCGATGATCTAAAGGGCAGGTTCAATGAGGAGAGCTCATGAGTGGAATTATGACCGTGTTCCACTATGGATATAGGAAGGATGAAATAATGATCATGTTCCACTATGAAGGTGTGTGTGAAGGGATCATAGACACTCAGAATTTTCATGTGTGCTTATGTAGATGAGGTACGTGGGGACGTCCACCTGGATTATGACCACATCCAGATCATATGACTATAGATTACCCTGGACCTTATAATTATGAGTCTATTTCCTAGCCTTATGGAGTGGCATGGATTGAGAATTGAGGAACCGAGATTTGATTGTGTCTCTAGCTTATGATCGTGCATGAGTTGTCTTATATCCAAGCATGTCGAGTGATAGTGAGGATTGTTCAATGAATTCTATGTTTGCTCTTTGTTTCCTCATAGTCTATCACTCTAAGTATGTAACCGGATGTAGGTATTAGGATATGGATACCTAGACAACCGATGCTATACTTAGGATGTAATGCATTCTGATGATGATAATAGAGGAACATATTATAGATGTTATGTGCTAATTCTTTGGTTGCAGGGATGGGTCATATATGATTCTTATGCCCTTGTTCCTTACTATATCGAAGTGTATAGTATTTTAAGATTCATTTATCACTTACACCATACTGTTGTTTGAATCAAGATTTTATGATTTGCTTCTTATTATCTTGGATACTCTTAAACGAGTGCACTAGATAGTAGGATTAGGTGTACAAAGTGGAGTGTAGAGGATGATCAGGATGGAGTTTCTCGTATTATATATGGATATCATGCTATTCCACTGTGCAACACTGTGCAGCTTTGATAGTGTTTTATACTATTATAACACAGTTATTTTAGTTTATTTTCACTTTGTATAAACTCTATTTATATTGCTCTATAACTCTGTGTATATGTACTTTGATATTTGGATCACTTAGTTATTAGTCTCTCCTGTTTTATATTTGTAATGCATATTATATTTCATTCCATGTGTTCTGAGATAAAAGATAGGTTCTGTGATGTTTTATTTCTTTCTAAACCTCTGATGATCATCCTACATCGACTGGGCACCATAGTAACACACTATTTAGTTACACTTCGGTGCTGGTGGTGTAGGACGGTCGTCGCATTTGGTAATATAGCTTAGGTTACACAATTAACCCGAGTTGATACCATGGTCCAGTAGAGACATGGAAAGAGTTATCACCCTAGAATATATCGAGAGTATATATACAAAATAGTGCATACTTGTTATATATTTTGGTTTTCAAAACTATATAGTAGTATATATAGTATATAAGTCACACACAAACACGAGTACCATTGATGTAGTTTTCTTTTTGAGAGACTGATCATTCTTATTATAGATCAAGGATGAGTCAGCAAACAAGAAACACTACGAGGAACTCCATCTCTAGAGTCGAAGAAGGAGCAGGTTCGGGAGCTGCTAACCTCGATTTGCAAGCTATGTTCGGTACGATGATGGCGAACATGCTATAGAATTCCCAAGGAGAAGGGTCATCTTATTAAAAACTGTAAGGTCGAAGGGGGGAAGTGCTATAACTGTAACAAGGTGGGTCGCATTCAAAAGAATTGTTCCGAGTCAGTGAGGCATAAGCAGGTGGTGAAAGCGTATGCTTTAGATGCTATCCTGACTTCATCAAGTGCTCCCTCGGTGAAGGAGAAGGGGAAGGGTGTAGTTATTCAAGGTATGCTTTCCATTTATAATATTCCCATATATGTTTTACTCTATACCAGGGTTTTACATTCCTTCATATCTAGTGACCTAGTAGATAGATTGGGATTAAATCCCAAAATAGTTGACCGACCTTTGATTATGACAAACCCTATTGGAGGCCCTACTAGCATGTGTATGATTTGTCGTGGTTTGGTCTTATCAAGTCATGAATGCTCTTTTGTTTGTGATTACTTTGTTATGAATTTATTAAGGTTTGAGGTTATATTAGGGATGGACTAGCTATAGAAATACGGAGTAGTGGTGGGATGTAGGAGCCCGTTGATACGATATGGATATATAATAGGCGTAGTTTGGAGATAGGCTACTTGCCTGATGATGAGGTGATGGTTAGGTTTTTGTACTCGCTCGAGATCCCACATGATGAATTTTCATCTTTGTCTATAGTGAGGGAGTATCCAGACATATTAAAGGAGGTGATTGGATTACCATCACATAGAGATATTGAGTTTCATATAGTTTGGTGAAGAATGCCAGGCCGATAGTCATGCGTTTGAGGCATATGGCACATAGGAGCAGAAGGAGTTGGAGGTGCAAGTGATAGAACTACTAAAGTGAGGGTTCATTGGTAGGAGCATATCTAAGTTAGGTGCAACTGTAGTATTAGCAACTAAGGTGGATGGCTCTCTGAGGTTGTGTAGAGATTATCGTGAGCTGAATAAGCTGACGAAGAAGAATAAGTATCCACTCCTGTGTATTAGTGACTTGTTCGATCAATTCCATAATGCGAAGGTGTTCTCTCAGCTAAATCTAGCGACGAGTATTCACCAGCTAAGAGTGGCAAAGGAAAATGTGTCGATTATTGAAGGGGTTTAGCTACTCATTTGTGGCATTGAAGCAACACAAGTAAATTTCAACATTAAAAAGAGAAGAAAATAGAAAATAAGCAAAGAAAGCAAAAGAGATTAGCTACTAACTACTTGCATAAAAATATAAACTACACTACTTGCATAAATGTAAATCTAAGCTATGAACATTAAAGGAAAGAGAGCATGGAAATAAACATTAACAATAAAACATAGAAAAACATGTAGAAAAGAGAGAAGAAAGAGGCTTGAAAGCCATTTTTATTTCATAGAACATTGAGCTTACAATTTGATCTCTTAATTTCCTAAGTAAAATGAAAGAGTAGAAGATAGTTTCATGTACATAAGAGGGCTATATATACATGCATAAAACCCTAATTCTAGTTTTAGGGGGCTTCCTAAAATGCCCTTTAGGAAGTGTGGCCACCAAGTAACCATTAGCCACTAATTAATCCATCATTTGTTGTGCATGAAGCTTTAACCTCCACTTAGTTGTCCATTAGCTCATAATTGTACATTTAGGTAAGTGGGTGGGGTCCTCCATGATCTTAAACTTGAATTATTTCCTCTTCATTCCTTTGTATTCCATTTGTGCATGCATGTATCTTCATATAAGCCTCTTCCATATGCATCCAAATTCCTATAAAATTATCAAAAAAAAGTCCAAGTAAAATTCTTAAATTGACACAAGCACAAAAATGACCATTTTGCCCCTGAATGAAGATGAAAATATGATGGTTTGAAAATAATTGAATTTTGGTTTTAAACATGTTAAAATGCCCAAATATGATGTTTATTTAAATAAAAAGAGATAAAATATGGATGTAAATATATGCACATTTACGTGCACATCAAATACACCCACACTTACCTTTTTATTTGTCCTCGAATAAAGGAAAACTAAGATAAATCCATTTTCGTAGGGAGCACGATTGCATTGAGCATATGCAACAAGCCGTTAAACCTCTGGGTTTCCCCAGTAGGACGAGTGTTGTCTCGTGAGGGTTTGCAGCGGATACTACCCACAAAATCCAGATGCAAAGTGAAAATATTTACAAAATGCAAGATTTATTTACAATGGAATGAATGCAAGTTCTTGAAAATATTTACAAATGACGGATTTACTCTTAAATCGACACAAAGAAGTTAAATATAAGTCTTGGTCATTATCTTGAAAATTTAAGTCATTTACTCGTCAAAATTTCCAACTAAAATCAAGTCATCATAACAAATATACAATAGTCTAACTCGTTGTTTTGGTTGATAACAAAGTGTAACTATGAAATAAATCCTTAGTTGATTATCAAAGTTTGTCAAAGTGGTATTCTCATTTCTTTTCAATAACAAGTTAAATCAAACAAGTTAAAATGGTTCTTGGATTTCAATTGCTTACTCTCTCTTATTTGAAAATTTTATTGATATTAACAATATTTACATATGCTTAACTCAGGTAAACTGAGGCAAGATATATTACTCGTGCACTGCCTTGCGGACTGATGTGAGGGGAATACAGAGCATGGCGAGTGAACACTTATCGATTGTAGGCGTTATTAAAAAGAATTTTTATCTATATACACCTAACTAAGATAAACTGAGGCCAGATATACCGATCATGCACTGCCTTTCGGGCTTACGTGAGAAGGGTACAGAGCATGGCGAGTGAACACACGAGTGTGAACACATGACTCTAGGTGTTAAAATTATATATATACCTATATTCAAATCCTTTTTTTAGAAAGAGAGAGTTTTGCAAAATCATCTTAGCACCATTTAACTTAGAAGATAAAAATGTTATATCCTTTACTTTAAATTTACTATTTTTTAAACAAAGATTTTTAATTAGAACATACTTCATAATTAACACATATGAACCTTCCTATATACTAGTTAAACCATTGTTATTTGTAATCAAACTTCATTTTTGTTTTCGTTAAGACAAATAAATTTTCAAAACTTTCAATTTATTAACCAAAACTTATACTTATCCCCTAATGTTTCATCAAAAATAAATCAAGATGCTAAAAAGAAAATGTTTTTGAGATTTTGAAATTTTGAGATTTTTTTTCAAGTTAAAAGAAAAATTCAAAAATATTATGAAACTAAAAAAATGAAAATGAGACTCCCCCCACACTTAATTTTGACTGTGTCCCTACAGTCAATGCATGATATAATGAGTGTAACGGGAAAAACTATGTACATATTTACAAAAGAGGGTTAACATTCTTACTAGACGTAACTTGGCTCACGAAGGATCATGAGCTCCTCCTCTTGGTTATTTGGCAATTCCAAGAATGGTTTCAGACGATGACCGTTGACTTTGAAAACCGATCCATCCCTGGGGTTTTCTATTTCTATGGCACTATGTGGAAAAATAGTTCGTACCACAAATGGTCCGGTCCACCTCGATTTATGTTCCCAGGGAATAAATGAAGTCTTGAGTCATATAAAAGAACTTTTTGGTTAGGTGAAAACGTTTTCGTTAAGATTGACTTGTCATGAAAAACTTTGGTTTTTTCTTTGTAAATTTTCTCGTTTTCATACGCGTCGTTCCTAAGTTCTTCTAGTTCGTTGAGTTGTAGTTTTCGGTTTTCGCCAGCTTCCTCAAGATCAAAGTTTCAAGTTCTTAATTGCCCACAGCACTTTGTGTTCGATTTCAACGGGTAAATGGCAAGCTTTACCGTAAACTAAACGAAATGGGGACATCCCAAGGATAGTTTTAAAAGCAATACGGTAAGCCCAAAGCGCGTCAGTCAATTTCTGAGACCAATCTTTTTGATTTTTATTGACAGTTTTCTCCAAAATTTGTTTTATTTGTCGATTTGAAACTTCAACTTGGCCACAAGTCTGAGGATGATACGGAGTGGATAACTTGTGGGTTATCGAGTATTTTTTCATTAAAGTTTCAAAAGAACGGTTGCAAAAATGGGTCCCGTTATCACTGATTATTGTGCGAGGTGTGCCGAACCTCGAAAAGATGTTTTCTTTGAGAAATTTCACAACAATTTTATGGTCGTTGGTTTTGCAAGGAATAGCTTTGACCCATTTTGAAACGTAATCGACAGCGAGAAGGATATACAAGTTTCCAAAGATATTGGGAAAAGGTCCCATAAAGTCTATACCCCAAACATCAAAGATTTCGATCGTCAGAATGGGGTTTAGAGGCATCATATCTCGTCGAGAAATTCTTCCAAGCATTTGACATCGATCGCAAGTTTTGCAAAACTCAAACGAGTCTTTGAAAAGAGAAGGCCAATAGAAACCACACTGAAGCACTTTTTCCGTAGTTTTTCGAGGATTGAAATGTCCACCACACGCTTGATCGTGGCAAAATGAAAGAACACTCCTAATCTCATTATCCGGAATGCAACGTCGGATGATTTGGTTGGGACAATATTTGAACAAGTATGGATCGTCCCAATAGAAATACTTCACTTAGGACATGAATTTGCATTTGTCCTGTTTGGACCCCGATGAGGGAGTTTCTTTAGTGACTAAGTAGTTCACTATATCAGCGTACCATGGGTCGATAGAAATTGAAATGAGTTGTTCATCGGGGAAGTTCTCATTGATTGGCAAAGAAGATGGTGCGTTCGGAAGACGAGACAACTGATCGGCTATGACGTTATCGGATCCTTTTTTGTCTTTAATTTTAAGGTCAAATTCTTGAAGTAAAAGGATCCAACAAATCAAACGGGATTTAGCATCCTTTTTAGCAAAGAGATATCGAAGCGCAGAGTGGTCCGTGTACACAGTAATGTGTGAACCTATCAAATATTGTCGGAATTTTTCGAGAGCAAAAACGACAGCTAGAAGCTCTTTTTCAGTTGTTGTGTTGTTGAGTTGAGCGCCGTTCAAAGTCATACTCGCGTAGTAAATGACGTGAAGGATCTTGTTGATGCATTGTCCTAAGACAACACCAACGGCAAAGTTCGAAGCATCACACATTATTTCAAAAGGAAGATCCCAATTGGGCGCACAAATGATTGGAGCAGAAATGAGTTCATTCTTAAGACGTTCAAAAGAAGAGATACAATCAGAGTTAAAATTGAAAGGAACGTCTTTTCCAAGAAGATTCGTCAAAGGACGAGCAATTTTGCTAAAGTCTTTCACAAAGCGTTGGTAAAAGCCAGCGTGTCCAAGAAATGATCGAATGTCCTTAACAGTTTTGGGAATGGGTAGATTTGCAATGACATCGATTTTCGCTTTCTCTACCTCAATGCCTTTATTTGAGATGATATGTCCAAGGACTATGCTTTGTTTGACCATAAAGTGGTATTTTTCCCAATTCAAAGTCAAATGTTTTCTTTCACATCGATTTAGAACCAATTCGAGATGATGTAAACATTGGGAAAAAGAATCGCCAAAGATTGAGAAATCGTCCATAAAAACTTCTAGAAAGCGTTCAACCATGTCGGAAAAGATTCCAACCATGCATCGTTGGAAAGTCGCAGGAGCATTACAAAGTCCGAATGGCATACGTCGATAAGCAAAGGTACCGAATGGACACGTGAAAGTTGTTTTCTCTTGATCTTCGGGAGCGATTGGAATTTGGTTATAGCCAGAATAACCATCAATGAAGCAGTAAAATTCATGGCCGGCTAAATGTTCGAGCATTCGGTCAATGAAAGGAAGAGGGAAGTGATCTTTTCGTGTTGCGATATTTAGTTTTCAATAGTCTATGCAAACACGCTAACCCGTTTGAGTATGAGTTGGAATAAGTTCGTTTGAATCATTCTTAACAACGGTTAGTCCAGGCTTTTTCGGTACAACGTGAATTGGGCTAACCCATGAACTATCGAAGATTGGGTAAATGATTCCGTTGTCGAGAAGTTTAAGAATCTCATCACGCACTGCATCTTTCAGTTTTGGATTAAGCCTTCGCTGCGTGTCGCGAACAGGCTTGGCATCGTCGATTAAATGGATGCGATGTTGAACAAGAGCAGGGCTAATTACCTTTATATCGGAGATCGACCATCCAATTGCTTCTCTGTTTTTCGAAAGAATAGAGAGTAACGAGGTTTCTTGATCAAGAGAGAGAGTTGCAGAAATTATGACGGGCAGCGTTTCATCTTCACCTAAGTATGCGTACTTAAGGTGATCAGGAAGTGGTTTGAGGTCCAACTTCGGGAATTTTTCAATCAAAGAGTTGGGTTGAGATTCGGACTCAACATGAAGCGATTAAAAGGGAAGAGTGTCTTCGATCTCGTTGGCAATTTCGTGAAACAAATTTTCGTACTCAGCCTCACATTCATCGTTAAGATCAAGTGTTTCATTTTCAAAGTTTTCGTGAATGGCACTAACTTCCAACGTTTGGTCACGAGATTTGTTCGATTGACTTTCAAGATTGAAAATGTTGAGATCCAAAGTCATGTTTCCAAAAGAGATTTTCATCGAACTGTTACGACAATTGATTAAGTCATTTGAGGTGGCTAAGAATGGTCGGCCTAAAATTAAAGGAATTTGACTCGAAGGATTTGTCACGGGTTGTGTTTCGAGAATGGTAAAATCAACAGGGAATATGAATTGCCCTACTCGAAAGAGCACGTCTTTGATTTCTCCCACGGGCTTCTTAATGGAACGATCGGCGAATTGAAGCGTAACTTTTGTGGGTTTGAGCTCACCTAAGCCTAATTGTTCATACATAGAATATGGAATCAAGTTGACACTCGCACCTAAGTCTATCAAGCATTTATTAATCGTCTTGTCACCAATTGTACATGAAATCGTAGGGCAGCCAGGATCTTTGTATTTGACGGGCATGGATTGGGACAAGACTTCGCTCAAACTGGCGGCTAGGAAGACTTTTTTGGGCACTTGAGTGTGTCGCTTTTGGGTACACAAGTCCTTAAGGAATTTCGCGTATGTTGGGACTTGCTGAACAATGTCAAGAAGTGGAATGTTAACTTTGACTTGTTTAAATATTTCCAACATCTTTTCCATTTGGTCCGAGTGTTTCTTAGGTCGAAGACGATGTGGAAATGGGACACGATACTCGGTAGGCAGGTTTACTCGAGTAGAAGAAGAAGAGTTTTGACTGGCATTCGATTCAATGTTTGGCTCCACGTTCTGTTCAGATTCATTCGTTGTTTTAGAAGTACCGAGAGAAGTTTCCGGTAAATCGTTTCGATTAACGACTTGATTATCGATTTGTTTACCGGATCGGAGAGTTGTGATCGCATTCAATTGGGTGACGTTGTTATCTTGAACAACATGGGCTTGATTTGAATTCGCGTTTTGATTTCTGGGATTTGAAATGGGTTGGCTTGGGAATGTTCCGCGTTCACGTTCGCTCACAGACGTAGCTAATTGACTCAATAAAGCCAGGGAGTCTCATTTTCATTTTTTTAGTTTCATAATATTTTTGAATTTTTCATTTTTCTTTTAACTTGAAAAAAAAATCTCAAAATTTCAAAATCTCAAAAACATTTTCTTTTTAGCATCTTGATTTATTTTTGAGGAAACATTATGGGATAAGTATAAGTTTTGGTTAATAAATTGAAAGTTTTGAAAATTTATTTGTCTTAACAAAAACAAAAATGAAGTTTGATTACAAATAACAATGATTTAACTAGTATATAGGAAGGTTCATATGTGTTAATTATGAAGTATGTTCTAATTAAAAATCTTTGTTTAAAAAAATGGTAAATTTAAAGTAAATGATATAACATTTTTATCTTCTAAGTTAAATGGTGCTAAGATGATTTTGCAAAACTCTCTCTTTCTAAAAAGAAGGATTTGTATATATGTATATATATATTTTTAACACCTAGAGTCATGTGTTCACACTCGTGTGTTCACTCGCCATGCTCTGTACCCTTCTCACGTAAGCCCGAAAGGCAGTGCATGATCGGTATATCTGGCCTCAGTTTATCTTAGTTAGGTGTATATAGATAAAAATTCTTTTTAATAACGCCTACAGTCGATAAGTGTTCACACTTGTGTGTTCACTCGCCATGCTATGTATTCCCCTCACATCAGTCCGCAAGGAAGTGCACGGGTAATATATCCGACCTCAATTTACCTGAGTTAGGCATATGTAAATATTGTTAATATCAATAAAATTTTCAAATAAGAGAGAGTAAGCAATTGAAATCGAAGAACCATTTTAACTTGTTTGATTTAACTTATTATTGAAAAGAAATGAGAATACCACTGTGACAAACTTTGATAATCAACTAAGGATTTATTTCATAGTTACACTTTGTTATCAACCGAAACAACGAGTTAGACTATTGTCTATTTGTTATGATGACTTGATTTTTGTTGGAAATTTTGACGAGTAAATGACTTAAATTTTCAAGATAATGACCAAGACTGATATTTAACTTCTTTGTGTCGATTTAAGAGTAAATCCGTCATTTGTAAATATTTTCAAGAACTTGCATTCATCCCATTGTAAATAAATCTTGCATTTTGTAAATATTTTCACTTTGCATCTGGATTTTGTGGGTAGTATCCACTGCAAACCCTCACGAGACAACACTCGTCCTACTGGGGACACCCAGAGGTTTAACGGCTTGTTGCATATGCTCAATGCAATCATGCTCCCTACGAAAATGGATTTATCTTAGTTTTCCTTTATTCGAGGACGAATAAAAAGGTAAGTGTGGGTGTATTTGATGTGCACGTAAATGTGCATATATTTACATCCATATTTTATCTCTTTTTATTTAAATAAACATCATATTTGGGCATTTTAACATGTTTAAAACCAAAATTCAATTATTTTCAAACCATCATATTTTCATCTTCATTCAGGGGCAAAATGGTCATTTTTGTGCTTGTGTCAATTTAAGAATTTTTACTTGGACTTTTTTTTGATAATTTTTATAGGAATTTGGATGCATATGGAAGAGGCTTATATGAAGATACATGCATGCACAAATGAAATACAAAGGAATGAAGAGGAAATAATTCAAGTTCAAGATCATGGAGGACCCCACCCACTTACCTAAATGTACAATTATGAGCTAATGGACAACTAAGTGGAGGTTAAAGCTTCATGCACAACAAATGATGGATTAATTAGTGGCTAATGGTTACTTGGTGGCCACACTTCCTAAAGGGCATTTTAGGAAGCCCCCTAAAACTAGAATTAGGGTTTTATGCATGTATATATAGCCCTCTTATGTACATGAAACTATCTTCTACTCTTTCATTTTACTTAGGAAATTAAGAGATCAAATTGTAAGCTCAATGTTCTATGAAATAAAAATGGCTTCCAAGCCTCTTTCTTCTCTCTTTTCTACATGCTTTTCTTTGTTTTATTGTTAATGTTTATTTCCATGCTCTCTTTCCTTTAATGTTCATAGCTTAGATTTACATTTATGCAAGTAGTGTTGTTTATATTTTTATGCAAGTAGTTAGTAGCTAATCTCTTTTGCTTTCTTTGCTTATTTTCTATTTTCTTCTCTTTTTAATGTTGAAATTTACTTGTGTTGCTTCAATGCCACAAATGAGTAGCTAAACCCCTTCAATTTAGGGGTAATGAAGCTCTCAAATATTATGTAATTTCAACATTTGTTATGATTTATGATCTCTTTGTTTGTGCTTTAGGAAAGTGAATTTTAATGCAAGTTTATACAAGTGGGTTTGATAGCTTATATTGCTTATGCATATACTTATTGAACATAAACACAAGTTGCATCATCATTTGCTAATCCATTTTTTGATTGTGAAAGGAAAGTAAACATGAATTTTTATGATCTATATTACTAGTTACAATAGTAAATAGATCATACTTAAAATAGCTTTTGCTTTGGCTTCATTTTCATAGGAATTATAAGTGGTTTATTTGTTGTATTATAGTTTGATGGTTTGAGATATGTTAATTAATAACATAAACAAACCATACTTATGATAAATACAACAATATTTCACTTAAGATCAAAAGCTAGAGATCACAAATCGTTTGTTTGTTGATTTACAAAAATATGAGAGTGGATTTTCCTCTAAATTAAAGGGGTTTAGCTACTCATTTGTGGCATTGAAGCAACACAAGTAAATTTAAACATTAAAAAGAGAAGAAAATAGAAAATAAGCAAAGAAAGCAAAAGAGATTAGCTACTAACTACTTGCATAAAAATATAAACTACACTACTTGCATAAATGTAAATCTAAGCTATGAACATTAAAGGAAAGAGAGCATGGAAATAAACATTAACAATAAAACAAAGAAAAGCATGTAGAAAAGAGAGAAGAAAGAGGCCTGGAAGCCATTTTTATTTCATAGAACATTGAGCTTACAATTTGATCTCTTAAGTTCCTAAGTAAAATGAAAGAGTAGAAGATAGTTTCATGTACATAAGAGGGCTATATATACATGCATAAAACCCTAATTCTAGTTTTAGGGGGCTTCCTAAAATTCCCTTTAGGAAGTGTGGCCACCAAGTAACCATTAGCTACTAATTAATCCATCATTTGTTGTGCATGAAGCTTTAACCTCCACTTAGTTGTCCATTAGCTCATAATTGTACATTTAGGTAAGTGGGTGGAGTCCTCCATGATCTTGAACTTGAATTATTTCCTCTTCATTCCTTTGTATTTCATTTGTGCATGCATGTATCTTCATATAAGCCTCTGCCATATGCATCCAAATTCCTATAAAAATTATCAAAAAAGCCCAAGTAAAAATTCTTAAATTGACACAAGCACAAAAATGACCATTTTGCCCCTGAATGAAGATGAAATATGATGGTTTGAAAATAATTGAATTTTGGTTTTAAACATGTTAAAATGCCCAAATATGATGTTTATTTAAATAAAAAGAGATAAAATATGGATGTAAATATATGCACATTTACGTGCACATCAATCATCACGTTTTGTGCGCCATCTATTTTCTATGAGTGGTTGGTTATGCCGTTTGGGCTGACCAATGCTCCGACATACTTTGTTGATCTCGTGAACCATGTCTTTTGGGATCAGCCAAACAAGTTCATGCTTGTATTCATAGATGATATTATGATATATTCTAGAACAGAGGAGGAACACAAAATCCACTTGAGGATTGTTCTTGAAGTGTTGAGCAAGAACAAGTTGAAAGCAAAGTTTTCAAAGTGCCACTTCTAGAGGAGGGAAGTGAGATTCTTGGGTCGTATCTTCTTTGAGCGGGGCATCACAGTAGATCCTACCAAAGTGACAATAGTTCAGGATTGGAACCAACCCAAGAACTCTATTGATGTGAGAAGCTTCCAAAGGTTGGCCGGATATTGTAGGTGTTTTATCAATGACTTCTCGAAGGAAGTTGCACCATTGACCAATTTAAAGAAGAAGAATCAGACTTTTATTTGGGACATGAAGTGTGAGTATGTGTATGGGAGTCTGAAGGATAGGTTAATGAGTGCACCGATATTGACCATTCCGAGCTGGAATGAGGAGTTAACAATATACACACACGCCTGTGGTACTAGGCTAGGTGCGGTGTTGATGTAGAGGGAAAAAGTTGCCGCCTACGTTAGTCAACAACTGATAATGCATGAGAGGAAGTATCCAATTCATGAATTGGAGTTGACAGTGATAGTGTTTGCTTTGAAGATTTAGAGGCACTACTTATTAGGAGAAAAGTTCGAGGTTATTCATGGACCACAAAACCGTAAAGTATCTTTTCTCCCAAAAGGATCTCAACCTTCTTGGCCTCTTACGACTTTTACATTTCCTATATGCCTAGTAATGGAAATACGACCATCGATGCATTGAGTAGAAGACATGCCAGTTTGGGAGCGATGATCCTAGAGTGGAAACTATTGGAGTATATTGCTGGCTGTGATTTTCCGACCTTATTGCGAGTTAGAGCCAGAGATGTTGGCAAGTTGAGGATTAAACCTACCTTGATTGAGAAAATTGGTACTACTCAAAGGCAGGATGCTGACAAGCAGAGATCATGGCAAAAATAGAAGGAGGAGTAGAGTTTGAATATATAAAGTAGTAAGGACTCAACCGAGAGGGTTGACTCTATAAAGATGGGAGACTGTTTGTTTCCGATGTTGATGGATTACGAGATAAGGTGCTATAAGGAAGCCACCATTCTGGGTTGACTATACATCCTGCTGGTAACAAGATGTACCGTGATATGAAGAAGACCTATTATTAGGAGGGGATGAAGAAAGATATCAGGACATTCATCTTGAAGTGTACGAATTGCTAGTTGGTGAAGGTAAAGAAGAAGAAGCCAAGTGGGTTATTATAATCGCTTAAAGTTCCCGAATGAAAGTGGGAGTAAAATAATAATGGATTTCATCAATGGATTGCTAAGGGCCAGAGAAGGGTGTGATAGCATTTGGGCCATAATTGATAGAT
This sequence comes from Allium fistulosum, assembly GCA_030737815.1. NCBI lineage: Eukaryota > Viridiplantae > Streptophyta > Magnoliopsida > Asparagales > Amaryllidaceae > Allium > Allium fistulosum. The sequence goes on along the minus strand of CM060908.1, from coordinate 819,514,993 downwards.
TGACGAAGAATGCCTGATTCATACCCATCAAATCTAGTAGAATAGCATCGAAATTGACCGAGTTATATGTGAAATGGTCAATATGATTCCATGGTGTGCCGAAGAGCATTGTGAGCGACCGAAACCCTTTGTTCACTATTGGGTTTTAGAAGAGGTTACAAGAGATGTTGGGGACCGAGCTGCATCTCAGTACAGCTTATCACCCATAAACTGATGGGCAGACCAAGAGAGTCAATCGTGTATTGGAGGATCTCTTGCGAGCTTGCATACTCAATTTTGGAGACTCGTGGGGTAATCACTTACGTTGGGTAGAGTTCTCATACAACAATAACTATCAGCCTAGTATCAGCATGGCATCGTATGAAGCATTTTATAGCCGACCTTGCAATGCTCCTTCATGTTGGTGGGAAGTGGGTGATAAACTGATACTTGGGCCATATATGATTAGAGAAACCTCGAAGAAGATTGAGATCATTCGACAACGAATGAAAGCTGCTCGGGACAGGCAGAAGAGCTACGCTGATAAAAATGTTGAGACTTGGAGTTCTCTCTCATCGATGTGGTGTTTGTGAAGATTTCTCCATTTAAGAATGTTATTAGGTTCGATAGTAAGGGGAGGTGGTGCTGAGATTCATATGTCCTTTTCCAAATAGTGGAGAGAATTAGGAACTTACATATAGGGTCGACTTACCTCACAAGATGGCGGGCGTACACGTACATCTTCCATATTTCTCATTTGCGGAAGTTTTTGCATGACTCAGGCATGACAATCATACCAGATGAACTTGATTATATCGAGATTTAACTGGAAGCTTCGAGACCTTGTAGGCCAGTTCGTATTATCGGACGTGATATGAAACAAATTAGGAGGAAGACAGTGGAATTAGTGAAAGTTCAATGAGGTGAAAGAGAAGACGATTATTTGGTATGAGGACCACATATCAAGAGCACTTTGCATGGTAAGGCCTACTATTTATCATATCTACTTTCAACTTTTGATATCGTATAGGATAGTTCAGTATCTCACATGCTAGGATTGGTTTATCTACACTGTTGATTGCATGGTCGCTTGTTTGGTATTCTTAATGGTTCGTATGACTGTTAGGCATGTGGGGGTATCGATGGTTGACTATTCTTTGACTTGTTTGGGGATTTCGAGGGCGAAATTCTTAAAGGGGAGAGAGTGTAATGACCTATATTGTTATGTATTGGAGGATCATAAATTATTTTTATTTTATTCATATAAGATCGTATAACTCTAAAATTTGGGAAATGGTTCTTGGAGACATTTTCCATACCTATGATTTTTGTCGAATTTCTATTTGACCATTTTAACCCTAAAAATCTTATATGGATTATAACTTTCTACAAAAGGCAAATTAGGATCTCAAATCACTTTCATTACTTCAGGATGATATTTCCCATTCCGTAGAGTGGTCATAATAGAAACATAGACTTACCATTTAAGAGTTATGACCATTTTAAATTTTGGCTGTTGCTAGCATGCATTAGTTGGTAATTAACTAAGCACATACTTTGGCCTACTAATGAATTTTGGGAATTTTGCTAAGGGGAGGCTGTACGGATTGATCTAAGTCATTTCCATCTTCCTTAAAACAATTCTAAACCTCTATTAATCCTAATTCCATCAAAAAAACTACCTTTGTCTTACTAATCTTAGCCTAAATCATCATTAGATGGGTAATTAGCATAGAGGGATTGGAGATTATCATTTTAGTTGACTTGCATTCATCTCCCTTGCCGTTCATTTTAGATTTAGAGAGGAAAATCTGTATTTTGAGTATTTGATGAGTGGTTGTTGACCTCTCACTTCCATATGCATGTTTATATAGTTAAATTGATGTTTTTAACATTATTTTGACCCTTAAACATTTTCTAACTTAGTCACACTTTTATATATGTTTATGGCCAAAATCTAAAGGGTTTTAAATGGTTTTGCAACCCCTTTTGATCATATTGACATGCTAGTGTAAAAGTTAGATCTAGGCTAGGATTTGTATGATTATCACTTTTGAATGAATTATATGTGTGTAAGGATGTGTATAGATGATATTGTATGATTGTATATTGTGCTTTGATATGGTTCGCTAGTGCTTTTAGGTAGTTAGGAAAGAGGTTGTCGAATTATGAAAATCGAAGGAAAAATTGGTCGGAGTTGGATAAAATTTAGAGGAGAGGCTCTTAAGTATGTGGGGAGCCTATAATTCAAGTCATGACCACTTCTGACCGGTAGATTCAACTAGTGAGTAGAAGTGATCTAGGGAAACAACTCAGTGGATTTGGACTCAGAGTATGCTTTGGGCTTACTTGAGGAAAAATGCAGGAGTGCTTCGAGTTAAGCTTTGGGCTGGCAAGGGAGGGGAGTTCCAGGAGTCAGAAGCTAAATTTTGGCTAACTGTTGGACTCGACACCGAGTAGTAAGGGGTTGGTACCAAGTGCTTTTCTAGAGAGTGGTTAGTGTTAAGCACTTGATGAATGCTATGTTTGCTCTATTCGTTTCCCTATAGTCTATCACTCTAGGGATGTCACCTGATGAAGGTATTAGGATATGGATACCTAGATAATCGACACTGTACTTAGGACGTAATGCATTCTGATGATGATAGTAGAGTAGCATATTATATATGTTATGTACTATTTCTTTGGTTGTAGGGGCAGGTCGGGTATGATTCGTAGGCCCTTGTTCATTACTATATCGACTTGTATAATATTTTTAGATTCATTTATCGCTAATACCAGACAATTGTCTGACTCAAGGTTTTATACTTTGCTTCTTATTATCTCGAGTACTCTTAAATGAGGAGACTAAAGAGCGGGTCTACGTGTACATAGTGCAGTATAGAGGATGAGAAGGATAGAGCTTCTCATATTATATATGGACTTTGTACTTATTCCACCATGCAACACTATGGAGCCTTGATAGTGTTTTCTACTATTATGAGACAATTATTTGAGTTTATTTCTACTTTGTATAAACTCTATTATATTGTTGTATAACTCCGTGGATCTGTACTCTGATATAGTTATTACTGTCTCTCTTGTTTTATATCTGTGATGTATATTATATTTTATTCCATGTGTTGTGAGATATATGGCAGGTTCTATTATGTTTTATTTGTTTCCAAACCCTTGATCATAATCCTACATCTACCGAGCATGGTACTAGCATACTATTTAGTTATACTGGGGTGCCGGTGTGTAGGGCAATCATCAAAATCCCAATCGGTAAATTCAGTGGTGAAATTTACCAATGCTTGTCCTTTTATCGCCTTCATTGATGGTAAGTGATGTCATACCAGCTTTGTTCGATGTTCCATTTAAATAACATTCCCAAAGTCTCAGGTTATTGCAATAATTACTTTAAGCACTGATCCTTCAGCACCTTCATCGGATCTACTTGGAAGTATGGTCGCCACTTCCTTGATGCAATCAACAAGCAATAAGTGAGCTTTTCCAGCTTCAGATAATTCTTTTAAGCTTAGGTAAACTACTTTCTAATGTAATATAATGGCATCTGAATCCTTGCCTCCTTACGTACCAATGCTACACTTAATGCGTGAGCGACATCGCCAAATAGAAAACATATCTTTTCTATCCAAAGGTTTGCACATGATCAGTGGCCTTTCCATATGAGTTGGTAATTCTTCGAAAGCATCATGGCATTCCTTTGTCCAAATAAGCTTTCCTTTTTTTAAGGGCACTGAAGAATGGTATACACTTATCGGTTGCTTTTGAGATGAACCGAATCAGTGCAACAACCTTCCCGTTCAAGCTTTGCGTCCCTTCCTCATGCTTGGGGCAATTACACGTTTTAAGATGTTAATTTGCTCCGGATTAGCCTCAATGCCCCTTGAATTCATAATAAATCCCAATAACTTGCCCGATGCAACTCCAAAGGAACACTTCAATGGATTTAATTTCATCTCGTGCCTCCACAGCACATTAAACAATTCCGAAAGATCATCCATATGGTTCGTAGGTAGTCGTGACTTCACAAGCATATCATCCACATACACATCCATTGTCTGTTTGATTTGTTCCTTGAACATGACATTCACCCATCTCTAGTATGTAGCTCTAGTGTTCTTCAAACCAAACGGTATCTTTTGGTAGCAGTACAATCTCAAATCCATTATAAAACGTGTGCTCTGATCTGAAACATGCATCGGTATCTGGTTATAGCTAGAGTAAGCATCCATGAAAGAAAGTAACTCATGTCTAGCAGTCCCGTCTACTAGCTGGTCGATTCTGGGCAATGTGAAGATGTCTTTAGGGCATGCCCTATTTAGGTCCGAGTAAACAATGCATGTCCACCATTTCCCATTCGCTTTCTTTTACACTTCCTCCTTCAATGCAACAGATTGCTTCAGACCGAGACTATGTCTTTTCTAGGATATTTCAGGTCCACATTCAGTGCATGGCATGCTATCTCTGGAGATATCCCTTACATTTCCAAATGCATCTAGGAAAATAAATCTAGGTTTTCTCAAAGAAAATTAAGCAATTCCTTTTTCTATTTGGCGTTAAGCTGAGATCCGATCTTAAGGACCAAGTAGGATCGTCCATATCAGTCAGAATGTTGATCGTCAGCTCAGTTGGTGATGCTCGCTCTTCCTATGATTGCTTCCTCGGATCTATAGGCTTAAATAATTTGCTATGGTTCCCGAGCCAGGGCTTGGGCATTGGTTGCTATGCGTCTACATTCTTGATGCAAAGAGCCTTCTTTGCACTTTTCCTTTTCTCTCGTCGCTTTGCCTCTCTGAGCTCAGCAATGTAACAACTCCAAACCGGCTCTCTGGTCGCCTCGAATTGATCCGACCCCATTCTCTAGTTGCCTTGAATTGATCTGACCCCATTCTCTATAGGGAACTTCATCATTAAGCTTCAATGGGCTAGCACTATTCTAAAACTAGTTAGGATCGGTCGGCCCAAGAAGGCATTATACGTCAAAAATTAACCAACAATCACAAACTTTTGAACCTGTACGATCTTGCAGTCTCCTTTTCCCAATACCATAGACAAATCAATAGTACCAATGGGTTCCTTTGCCTCTTTGATAAATCCTTGAATCCTTGATTTACAAGGTTTGATGTCCTTTGAATTGATGTTCATCTGATCAAAAGTCTTTTGGAACAAAATAATTTTCGACCTTTTACAATCCACTAAGACTCGACGCACAGTAAATGGTCCCACAATGGCCGTTATCACAATGGGATCAAAGGTCGGCGATTCAATCTATTCAGAAACCCTATTACGAAAGACTATGTCATCAATCATTAACCTCTGCTGCTTAGCCGCGGCTCCATCTTCAATGGCAAAGCAACTCCCCTGCGGTACATGCTTCAAAGAATTCGCATACCACTCCACCTAATTCCATATTTTCTCTATTGGATGAGGTCCTCCAGTTATTGTGTTAATAACAATCCTTCCATTAGGCCTCTTAGGTCCCTCTACATGGGGTCCAGGTTGGTTCCCTTGGGTGTTCGACCCTTAGGGTCTAACATTCTATCTGTTATCCTACGACTCTATGACATATTGCTGCAATTTCCTTTTTTGATAGTTCCTCGATGATATCCTTTATGTAATGATATTCATTCGTATTGTGGTCATGAGTCTTATGGAATCAACAATACTTTCCTGAGAATCTCTTAGCCTCCGTCACCTCCCTCCAAAGCAGCTTTCTATATTTCTCAGTCCCTTGCATAACAAGGTATATATTTTTGAGCGTATCATTCAGAGGCATGTACTCCTTTGGTTTCATATTCCTTGGATACTTCTTGGTATCATTTTGCCTACCGCAGCCCCTTGATTTCTCTTTCTCTAGTTATTAGAACTTCCAACATTCACAGCGACATTACCGGGGCTCTCACTAGTATATTTAACAGCTACATTTCTTTGAATAACTTCCTTCAACTATCCACCACCAACCTTTCCAGAAACCTGGTTTGCCTCTTTCAAATGGAAGGACTGGTTAGCCTTTCGGTGGAACTCCTCCATAGTAGTTGGTTGTTTCATCCTTAACCACATTCTAAAGTCTATGTCCACATGTATCCCCTAGGCACCATATTATCATTCGGATTGTTTACCACCATGACCGCAATATTAAATCTATTCAAAAAACCCAATAATGACTCTTCATGTCCCTAAGAAATGCCCGATAAGGACACATATCCTTGGGCCAAGCAGTATGGAGCCTGAACTGGTCCAGAAACCTCTTATTCAATTCATTAAAAGTCGAGATGGACTTCGGCATGAGCTGAGTAAACCACATCAATGCAATCCCATCTAAAAAGATGGGGAAACACCTACATCAGACTGCATCTATCACTCTGGAACCATGCATGTGCCACTCATACTTGAACAGACGCTACTTAGGATCAGTCGTCCCATTGTATGACAACATCGAATGCATTGTAAACTTCCTGGGATATTCCTCCAATAGGATGTTTAATATAAATGGAGTTCTGCAAGGTGTGGAACCCCAATCTTCATTCTTTCTCTATTGGTTTTCTTCCTTCAACCAATTTATCATATCAACAGTATGCTCCTCACTGTCTCGGTGAACAGAAAGATGATTATCAGGAGCAACACCGAGAGTTTGACTCCACAAACGGTCTTGATTCGCTAAGTGACATTTATACTCTCCTGTCTATGGGAGAACCACTCCTTTGGATCTTCTTTAACGTTTAGCTGGCTCTATTGTGGTGTATGAGCACTAGCATCCTATGCTTTAGCATTTGGTCCAACCTCATTGCTAATATCTTGTAAATTGTCCTTGAAAATCTGATAAATTAATGGCATTGGGCCGACCCTCCAGAGTTCCTCGAATTCATGTCGCTACCGACTTGATTCTGGTTGGTATAGATTCCTTTGTGTAGGGCCTAGCCACTTCCAATAACATTCTTCCATGCTGCTCCTGTAGTTTGATCCTTCATCTTCTACTTTCCATCCCTTTTGTTATGGCCAAAAGTAGATGAATTCTCCCCTTTAGAACCATTAGATGATGCTTCTTTCCTACCTCTATTAGGCCTTTGTGACTATTGGGTCAGTAAGGAAATGCTAGTATCCATCTTTCCAAGGAGAGATTTCTGGCTATCTATTATTCTTCGATATAGCTCCGCCATATTTTATTGAACTCGACTCCCAACGCCACCCATAAGGGGCAGATGGTCCTAGTAATGCGACTGCTGGTGTTAGTCTCCTCATTGTGGTAGGAAGCTTCATCTTCTCCACCAGCAATTCCTCTAGATCTACCAGATCTTCTTGGAGCCATTACTTCCAATATGAAATTCCTCTCGATCTAAGATAGAAAACCTTATGCATCTAACTCTTGGATGCTCTAATCCACAATAGACATCTAGATATATGCCTTAGATACTCTTCTCAGTGAAAAAACCAAAAATATTGAGCCAAAAAGTGGCATAACACCCCCAAGATATATGAAAATGAGTAGATCTAGTAAGAAATAGCAAGAAATCAACTGAAACACACTAGATTTTACATTGGTTTGACAAATTCTATTGCCAGCGTCTAATTTAATTTTATTATGAGATGATTGTCACAAATAGAAGGGATTAACAGTTCAAACTCGTTTAGAACAGCAAAGGGTAGCCTCCTAGGTGATAAAACTTAGGTAGAGATAAGAGAATGAAGAAGAAGAATGGCCCAAAGTCCTTCAACCATTGCTCTAGGCCTTCTATTTATATGATAATCACCCACCAAGACGGATCATGAAAGATCATGTAAAACTCCTGATTCAGAAAAGTGGTAGGAAAGACGAAGCCTCCCATAGCCTAAAATCATGTTGGTACCGACATGAATCATGTCGATACTGATATGATTTTCCAAGTGCAAACCATGCAACTCTCCTTTATCTTGTCTTCTAGCTTCAATTTTTCAAGCTTCGAGCACTTTTGCCTTAGAAATCAAGTCGTTATCGGGAGGTTCTGACATCACTAGTACTTATCCATTTCTACAGAGCTTTTTGGAGTTGTTCTACTACTCCTCTAGAAATGGACCCGAGGATGATCACTTTAACTAATCACTCCTTGACCATAGCTCCAGAGTCCTTTAGGATGTAGGAAGTCAATTCGATACCGACCTAAAAAGTGGTCGATATTGACCTCTCCCTTTGATGTATTTTTCTTTCCAACTTTCCGAGGCTTCTTCCATTGCCATCCCAAGCTTGGCTCTTGGTCCCAACCATTTCGCCAGATTCGTTTGAAGGTTGCTTGGTCTAAAAGTTGGATAACACATATACATAAATATATTTTAATCATATAAAATTCTGATTCATTTATATGTATAAATAACACGATATAATTAAATATAAAATGAAATATATATATATAAATATTTTATTTTTGACTATAAATTAGCTTTGATAAAATGAAAATTTTCTTTTTTGATAATCATGCGAATTAAATGTATATATTTTTTTAATTTAAAATTTCCATGCGGAAAAATTAGTCTTTTTTAAACTGTGAATTTCATACAATATATATATATATTAATAATTTATAATTTAATACCTTTAATTAGTTATATAAATTTATTTTGTTTAATATAAAATATAATTAATCTTTTAATTCACATGCATACGAAATAATGTATATATAATTTATTAAGACTACATATATTAGTTTTAAAAATTAAATTTTAGTTTAAAAGTCTTTTAAAATTAATTTTGAATTTGATTTTTTTAAATATTTCCAAAAGAAAATATGAATACATAGACATAATTTTTTTATATACGTAACAATTTCGCATTTAAATCGACAACAAATACATATATGAATTTGTAATATAATTCTAACCTAACGAGTACAATAACCCATAAATGATTTCATATATAAAATTGATTTAAATTAAATATTACCTTAGTTGTGGCCTAGTTGTAACACTTCGAATGGTTAATCAAAAGAACTCCTAGAATCAGATTCCCTCCCTTCTAGAAAATGCTAGTAATAGAAAAGAACTATGCATCTTTAATTCTATTTGATTTAATTTGAATTTGATTTGAAAAATAAATAGGGCGGATGGCTAAAAGCTTGTGGCCAAGGGGGTAGTTGAGGCTAGAAAATGGTAAAGTCTAAAATGGAGAGGGTAATGGGTTTATATGAGAAAAGAAAGTAAGTTGGAAAAGGGAATCTAGAACTAATATTTTACCCTTTCTTTCTTTACTAATTCAAACCCACATATCAAAATATCACATCCTCCTATCCCTCCATGCAAGACTGACCACTCCTAATAGGATTATGGACCTATTTGCATTTTCAAGGCAAATTAGTAATTCCTCATTTAAATTTAATTTAAATGTACATCGATATCGTATATCGATATGTACATATACAACTTTAATATACACACTATTTTCAATACCAATTCAAATAAAATTTTATAATCAACATTTCATAAATTTTAATTAATTAGATTAATTTATAAAATCATAATTTAATTAAATCATGTGGCATTCAGAGTATTCAACATTGCGATTATTATCCCACCTTTTGCCAAGGCAGTAGAAAGGCAGATTTAACCCAACAAACTTTACATTTATCAACGCCAGTAGCTCAAAGCGATGATTGTGGGGCCTAGAAATCAAGTACTGATAATAACATGAACTCGAGATTGAACGGAGTTAATAGATGTGCAAGGCAGAATGTTCGAAGTATGGAATATAGTTCAACACATAAGAGGGATCGGCAAAAATCAACTTCTATCATAGGTATTGGCATGTTTCAGGGAGCAAGTGCATTTCAATAGAAAACAATTAATATCTCAAGATCCAAAAGTTCAATGCTTATGAAATTTTGCGAGCAAGATATAGGGACCCTAGGAAGACTACTCTAGGGATCGCAGCTCAAGGAGATGAAGTTAGAGGGGTCTGCACTCTTCCCTTGGTAGGGATCAGCAGTAATCAGCAAGCAACTCATGTTGAAGGAATAATCAAGCAATAACTTAAGTTCTACTCATCCAATTGACATGAAACTTGGAGCACAAGCTAATCACAACATGTGGAACACCCCATAGGGATCAGACATCATTTGGAGCATGTTGGAGGTATCAGACCCTATCCCTCCATAGGGATCGGCTATAATCAGCCTTCATACCATATTGCAACAAAGATCGATCGATAACTTGGGTTCTACTAATCCAATTGGCATGAAACTTGGAGGCTATACATAATATAACATAAAGAAGATCCTTTAAGGATTGCATGTCATTTGGATTAGTTTGGAGGGATACACTCATATCCCTCTTAAGGGATCGGTTGAAATTAGAATATATGCAACACCACTTCACAGAAAATGCGATATCTCACAAACCGTAAGTCAGAATGGCACGAAATTTAGAGGGCAAGTAGCTAACATCATTAGGAACCCCCCAAAGGGATCGCATGCCATTTGGACACAAAAATAAGGATCGGTACCGATCCCTATTGTTGGCCCCAATGGGCTTGAAAATTCTTAGGTGGCCTCGTCATGGCCTGGAGGTTCTTCTACTGAAATTTCAGTTCAATCCATGCACGTCTTCCCATAATTCAATAAGCATGACGTCATAAAAAAGATCCTCTTTCTACATCTCTTTATCTTCAACCTAGACTACACTCTGCCAATTTTATTCTTGGATTTCGAATTGTAACTGTACACAAACTACAGTATAATATAAACGTTTATTCTGAAGTGGACGTAGGCCGGAGTTAGCCGAACCACTATAAAGCTTGTCTATTTTTACTTGCTTTCATTTTTAATTTGTTTATTCTTCAGATTATATTCTCTACATTAGCTACTATCTGAGATATGTGACTGGGTATTAGTTCTTTCATACGACTGAGTGTTGGTGGCCAATTTTGACACCAACATTTTGGTGCTTTAACTGAGAAAGCTAGCCCCCACGGATTTGGAATTCGGATTCATAGTTTGGAAAAGATATAGATCTTGGATTTAAAGCAATGTTGAAGCAATCTACAAGAAGACTGGAAGCAGATATGAGCCATCATGAAGGGAGTCAGAAGGTTTCTTGAGGTGCCGAGCTAATCAAACCCTGCCTACATCACTAGGGAGGAGATGGAAACAATGGCGAACGCTATGCAGGAGCAGATTCTGAAAAGACAGGAGGAGATGATGTAGAATCTACTCTGACAGATCGGACATGCTGGAGCTATAGGAGCTACTAGAATGCAAAACCAAGGAGTTGGAACTATAGGAACTACTGGAGCTATGGATCAAGGAGTTGAAGCAGCATGAATCATTGGAAATCAGAACCGGGAACATGGAAATGGAGCCAATGGACAAAGGAATGGAACAGAGCAGTCAGGTGCACTCCCCGACTATCTTGGAGAGATCGGCACTGATCCCCAAAGGCTAGGGGGCATGCCTCTGGATCTGGTTGGTTGCTATACTAGAGGACCTACGGTCAATCCTGTGGAGCTCAGTGCAAATTGGAATTTGGATGCTTGTCTGAAGGAATACGTTTCAGAATTCCCTCGTGGACTCAAAGGCTGCTTGGACATGATGATAGGAGACTACCATTGGAAGAAAATGACAAATTTGCAGAGTTGATCAGGCGAGCTATGCATAGAGGATTGGTTAATAGGGATCTGGAGGATGTAATAGAAGTCCATTCACTCCTAATATCAGGAATGCTAGGAATCCACCAGAATTCAAACTACCAACACTAGAATTTTATGATGGAATGTCGGATCCAACTATGCATATGATAAGGTATATACGGCACATGGAAGTACTGGGGGCATCGGAAGAAGTCTTGGCACGATGCTTCTCCCTGTACTTAACGGATGTAGCTGCGCTATGGTTCAGACAGTTGGAAAGCGGTTCTATTAGCACATGGATGGAATTGGTCGAAAGATTTATGAAGCAGTTTTGGGTTAACATTATGAGACCCAAGAATGTGATGACATTGACACCAGTAAAGCAGTGGGCATGAGAATCACTCAAGAATTTCTTAACTAAGTTCAACGAGGCAGTTATTTCGGTGGATCGACCAGATCCATCGATGGTTTAGATGGCGGCAGTGTCAAGAGTTACAGATAATTCAGATTTTAATATATCACTAATATGGGATCCACCGATGGGGAGTTCTACCATGAAGCTAAAAGGTTTCTATGACAAGAAGATGCGAAAGCTGATAGAGAGGCAATGGAAGTTAATACGGTACGGAGTGGACAACCGCCCGGTGAGAGCTCAGAAAAGGACAATGGTAAATGGACAATAGCTTCGATGGATTGAAGCGGCAAAGGGGAGAACCCAAATTCTATTCTTACTTGTAATTTAATGAAACCCTAGAATGGATTTATCTGGGTACTCGAAGACACCTTCCGTTTTGAAGGCCGGCAAGGAGGGAACCCTCTGAACGTGAATGGACATTAGGAAAGCACTGCCTATTCCATGAGCTGGATGGGCACAATACAAATAATTGCAGACATTTGAAGGATATCATTGAGGAACCCGTGAGGAATGGTGAGTTACAACAATACTTAAGGACTCAGGCTACAGCAGCGGAACATGAACATCCACCGTCCACCTCGAATGAAAATGGCACTAGATCAAGGCATCATCATCAACTTATCGTTAATTGATCGAGATGGCATGGAATAAGTAACAAACTCCATAGTAGGATGGCTAAGTCACTTACACATGTACGAGATCGAGGATGTTCCCTAGGCATGTTCTAAGATGATGATAAACCGTAGTGCTAGAGTTTGTGCAATTTAGTTTTATATCTTGTTTGCTACAAACTCTTGTTTTTCTAGTTTTATTTGAACTCTGGTTTATTGGTTGTACGGACTCTTATATTTTTGCAAATGGACTTAGGAATACTTAAATTTGGATCAATATAATAGATAACACATGTCTTGGTTGTGGTCCTGTCTGGAGAGATGGGATAACATCTGCAAGGTATGGGTCTTTTCATCGAACGAACACGATGAAACAAACTCGTGCATCATGGATTAAGTCCTCAACTGGTATCGAGGCCGAAGAATAAAACCCAATAGGTCGTTAGGTATGGGCTATGCCTAGCAAGGGGTAAGTCGGTTCGCTCGAACGCGATGGATTGACCTACTTAGGTCATCGAGTATGGATTGTGCTCGGCAAGGATCCAGAGAGATCAAGGTCATCAGGTATGAACTATGCCTGACAAAGGATAGGTTGCTTCGCTTGAACACGATGAATCGGCCTACTCAGGTTGTCGAGTACGAATTGTGCTTGACATAGGTCCTGTGAGATCGACGATTTGGATTAGGATAACAACCCGGAGAGGTCATGGATTTAGATATCAGTTTCATACAACAATGGATTTGGCTTTGGATGGACATAGATTCAAATGGAATGATCTAGAGAGACCATGGATTTGGATTGGATTCCGGATTGGAAAATACGGTTTATCAATGGGTTATGGATTTCATATTTTGGATTTATGGCAATTCAAAACACACCTTCCTATTACAAGGCATGTTTTCGGGGCAAATTGTTAACCCACCTTTTGCAAAGGCAGTAGACAGACGGATTTAACCCAACTGACTTCACGATTATCAAGGCCAATAGCCCAGAGCGATGATTATGGGGTTCAGAAATCAATTATAGATAATAACATGAAGTCTAGATTGAATGGAATTGATAGATGTGCAAGGCAAAATGTTTGAAGCATGGAATATGGTTCAACGCATAGGAGGGATCGGCAAAAATCAACTTCCATCATAGGGATCAACATGTTTCAGGGAGCAAATGCATTTCAATAGAAAACAATTAATATCTCAAGATCCACAAGCTCAATGCATATGAAATTTTATGAGCAAGATATGGGGACCCTAGAGAGCCTACCCTAGGGACCGCACATTAAGAAGATGAAGTCAGAGGGATCTACACTCTTCCCTTGGTAGGGATCGGCATGAATCAATAAACAACTCATTTTGAAGCAAAGATTAAGCAATAACTCAAGTTCTACTCATCCAATTGACATAAAACTTGGAGCACAAGCTCACCTCGCACATCATTTGGGCAAGTTGGAGGGATCATCCCCTATTCCTCCATAAGGATCGGCTATAACCAGCCTTTGTACCATGTTGCGACAAAGATTGATCGATAACTTGAGTTCTACTAAACCAATTGGCATGAAACTTGGAGGCCATACATAATATAACATGGAGAAGCACCCCTGGGGATCGCATGTCATTTGAAGGGATCAGCTCCTATCCGTCCAATGGGATTGGCTAAACTCAAAATATATGCAACACTACTTCACGGAAAACATGATATCTCATAAACTGTAAGTCAGAATGGCATGAAATTTGGAGGGCAAGTGGCTACCATCATGGGGAACCTCCTAGAGGGATCTCATCACATTTGGAAACCAAAATATGGATCAATATCGATCCCTATTGCAGGCCCAATGGGCCTGAAAATTCTTGGGTGGCCTCGTCATGGCTTAGAGGTTCTTCTATCAAAATTTCAGCCCAATCTATTCACGTCTTCCCCTATAAATACAGTAGACATAGCGTCATAAATATAGGATATTCTTTCTGCTTCTCTTTATCTTCAACCTAGACTACACTCTGCCAATTTTATTCTTAGATTTTGAATTGTAACTGTAAACAAACTATAGTATAATAAAAAGGATTATTCTGGAGTGGACGTAGGCCGGAGTTAGCCGAACCACTATAAATCTTGTCTCTTTTTATTTGCTTTCATTTTTAATTTGTTTGTTCTTTATATTATATTCTCTACATTAGCTATTACCTAAGATCTGTGACTGGGTATTGGTGCTTTCATACAACTGGGTGTTAGTGGCCAATTTTTACGCCAACAGAGGTTGTGTGACTCATATGTGTAAATTCAATTAGTGATTAATATCGAATAATTCGAATACTAACAAGTCACTTTAGCTAGTGGTGTGATACTCTAACCGAAGTTATCGCTTGCACGGTTTCCGTAAAATCCAATTTTACTATTTTAAGTAGTCCTTAGTAGTCATAATTTTTAACACCAATTCACTTTGTTAAAAGTATATAACATGAGGACTTATGAAATTTGGTATAAGTCCGAATTCCAATATCGTCCAAATTCAACTTGTATAATCCAAACACAAAGTCCTTGGTTCAACGATAACAATTATTATTAATCGAAATGTTATAGCCCTAGACTTTGACTTTGAGTAGACCGTGATACTAACTTCATATAATTGAGGATACGAATTCTCTATTGAATAACATTTCACATTTAATGCTTCAACTTAGACCTAACTATAGTCGTTCAATGAACGTCGTGCTATGATTTAACTATAATCAATGTGGAGTGTCCACATCGAAGTTCAATAGTATTTTCAAATCGAGAGAATGTGTAATATAATTGCTTAGATATTTTCTTTTTCACATTAGTTTTATTAACCAGCAGTAAACTATCGAGTGAGTCATTCCACAGTTATCCAACATCTATCAGTATGTAACCCCTTGGTACCCCTAGCATCCATGATTACTATACTGCCTAACTTTTGGAGAATGTTGCGTACTTTAGTCTCAAAGGATGTATCAATACCTAGTCTCGATATGTCTTGACTAGGAATATTTAAAATGATACGTTTATTATATTGTGATAAATTGCTCATGATTACAACAAATTGTGATTACTATCACAAAACATACTACTTATGGATTTTATATTAAATTAAACAATTAATCAATATAACACAGTATAACAAGTATATAATAGAAAGATAAACACCTTTTATTTTGAATGAGATTTTATTATAGAGTTAATAATTTATAGTATATTATAAATTTTTCTCCCGGGCATACCCCTAACTCTATCGCCAAAGCCTACCGAGACGAGACAAGAAAGCTTCAAAAGGTGCGGGCGATTAATGACAATGGCGAGCGATGGACTTTGCTCGGAAGTGGGTTGTTGATCTAGCACTCAGCTGCCATGAGTTGTAATGCATGTAAGGCTACTATTTGTGGCCGTTGTTCGCTACCAACCATTATGAGCTTTGCTTTGACTTATGCGGACACTATTGTTGAGCATGCCACTTTTGTTGGGAGTTTTGTATGCTCAAGTTGCTTCCAAGTCAAGTGAGTTGGCAAGCTAAATATACTTTTTTTTTGAAATATGCAAGCTGAATTGAGGGCCTGGATGCATGCCAAGATGTTTGTTGTTTGAGTCATGTGGGCGGTTGGGTTACGTGGGTCGACCAATCTTGAGTGCAAGAAAATCGAGCAACATTTTTCTCCTAAGTTCATGCCCGCATGCTGGGGTTATTTGTCATTCACACATTCAATGCAGCATTTAATGTTATCAAACGTGTCCTCATGCTTTTGGCGATGTCGGTTTATTTCCTCGGACGTTGCAGAGATGATTCACTTTTCCAATGTATGATTTGATAAAGGTATTGATGAATACTAGACAGCTCAGATTGCTTCCCACTTAGCTGATCCAATGGCTTGCATCTCCTCCCACTGTCTATAAATACCAATTTTCCTCCTTTTCTCATTCTTTACTGATCTTTCGACTTCCACCATTAAAAGAGAAGAGAACACTCCATACTTCTTCATCTTTGATTGGCCACTGCAAACTTCGATCACTAATACTGAGTACTTCTAACTTTGATCCGTCATGCTTTTCATGTTATCACTATATAGGATTTTTACTTGCTTTTAGATTGCTTTCATGGTTCTCTTCGTTGCTTTTTCTTCACTTTTATGTTGTGTTTATTTTTTGTCTCTTACTGTTACTATGTTAAACTAAACCTTGTCTTTGCTTTGACGAACATTTTGATATGCTCCTACTACACAAGGTGTTAAGCGATCATCTTTGCGAAAATAACGGCCATCGTTCGACGTCTAACACCGATGGGTCACTTGAAAATCATCAATTTGTCAAGGTTGCTGAACTACCAATAGTATATAGAGTTAGATTAGGCAATGAACAATTCAAGCCATGACCTATAACTTAGATTAAGTAATGAACCAATAGTGGATATGGGCTGATAGAGTTAGGGGTATGCTCTACGGGGACTCTGTAATTTTTTGTAAATTGTTAACTTTACAATAAAATCTTATTTGAAATAAAAGGTGTTTTCTTTCTAGTATATAATTGTCATACTACGTTATATTAATTAATTATTTAATTTAAGCACACCAAGTACAAAATCCTTGAATAATATGAAAGGTCGTAGTAATTACAAAGTATTGTGATCATGAAAAATTTAACACATTAAAATTTGATAGAGTTCGGGTATGCACTAAGGGCATTTAAGTAATATACCGTAAATTATTAACTCTGTATTAAAATCTCACTTGAAACAAAAGGTGTTCTTATTTCTAGTATATACTTGTCACACTATGTTATGTTAATTATTTAATTAATTTAAGTATAATTAATATAAAATCCTCAAATGCTATATTTCATGACAGTAATTACAGTGTTTTGTAATCCTGAGAAATTTATTATAATTAAAAGAGCATATTGTTTAAATATTCCTAGTCAAGATATATGGAGACATGATACCAATACATCCGTTGAGACTAGAGTATGTACTCTCTCCAAATGTTGGGCATTGTATCACTCTTAGCTGTTGGGGGCACCAAGGGATTACATATTGATAGTTATTGGATAATTATGAAATGTCTCACTCGATAGTTTTTTGTTGGTTAGTATAACTAAGGTCAAACAGAACATATTGAAATAATGATATTACACAGTTCTTTCGACTTGAGAATACCTTTAAACTTAAATATGGACACTCCACTTTGATTATAGTTAAATCACGGAATGATGTTCATGAAACGACAATAGTTGAGTTTGAGTTGAAACATTGGAAGTGAAACATTATTCAATAGAGAATTTGTTTACTTAGTTATATGAGGTTTTTATCATGGCCAACTTTAATCAACTCAAAGCCAAAGTCTCTAGCCATAGTAGTTCAGTTAATAGTAACTGTTACTATTGAACTAAGGACTTTGTGTTTGGATTATACAAGTTGAATGTGGATGATATTGGAATTTTGACCAAATCCAAATTCCATAAATCCTAATGTGACGTAGTTTTGAAAAAGAGAATTAGTGTAAATAATCATTACTACTAGGGATTGCTTAATATAATAAAATTGGATTCTACCAAAATTGTATAAGTGATGATTGAGCCAAAATGTCACATTACTAGCTAAGGTGACTATGAAGTTAACATTTAAACTGTTCGATATTAATTGCCAACTAAATTTACTCTTTTGAGTCAAATAACTTCAAATGTTGAATACTTGAAATACCACACAGTTTAATAAAATTATAATGGTTATAAGTTATAATTAATATTTGTGAAATATTAACTATAAAAATTTATTTTATTTATTTGAATCGGTATTTAATAAAGTGCAGATATAAAATTTATATATATACATATCGATATGCGATATCGATAAACATTTAAATTGGATTTAAAATGTATAACTGTTGGTAGGAATTGGAAATGCATATGGGCCATTATCCCATAGTTGTGGTTGGCCGTACAAGGAGATGGGATAAAGATATTTGATAGAAATATGTGGTTTGAATTGGCAAGGAAAAGATGTAAATTAGTAGATCCAGATCTCCTCTTTCTACGTCATTCTCTTGTCTATATAGACAACCCACCCCTATTCTTTTGGAATTTACATTTTTCCTCTTCCTTTATCTAGTTTTGGTCATAAGTAATAGACCTTCCCCTCTTTATTTCCAAATAAAATAAAATTAACATAATATCTGTTTAAAAAGATGTGGTTATCTCTTTAGTCAGTTGCTTTTCTAGAAGAGTACGGATTAGATCTAAGGAGTTTTGGATTCAACATTCAACAGGCACATTTAAGGTATTGTTGGTAATTTATAATCTATTTTGTTGGATATATTGTTTATCTATGTCAATATACATGTATAGATTATTGTTTTATCATGAATTTATATATTTATTTGCTGTCAAATTTAGATACACGTTCATACTTTTTGATTGAATAAAAAATCTTTGTATTTACATAATATAAAAGTATTTAATTTCGATAATTATATATATATATATATTGAAACGACCCGATCTTCCAGGCCCGGAAAATCGAACCATTAGTGTTAAAAGAAGAAGAGGTAGAAGAAGAAAAGAGAAAACAACAGCAGACTCTAACCATCGCAGCGGAATAAAATATAATATATACTAACAGATCTTTACACAAATTAAAACTATATCTGTTTTATACCATATATCGTCAGAGTATACATCAGAGAACACATAACATACAACTGGACAATAATCATGTCATGTCCTCAATACAACAGAGTACACAGCTAAACAACAAGCGGAATATACATACACAAGTACGAAAATACGTATCTCCATTCAGCTCGTCTCCTGAGCTCCACAACATCCTATCATGTATCTGTAATACTCGGTCTGACCCGAGCATCATATAAAACAACACCCGAGTCAGTCTGGAAAACCAGCGTGAGAAAATCACACTCAATTTATTATTAAAGTTTCAAAAATCCTTTGAAACAAAAGCATCTCGTAAGACCACGCCACAAATAAACATGTCGGGTTTTTAACTTACGATAGCCAAAACACTTTTTTATCAAAATCCTCTGATATTATAATAGTGTTTATATACAAATACTAATTAAAATAGCCGAAATTGTTACATTCATTAAATTCCAGCATACTAGGTATACAAACAAATACCGTACAAAGCACGTAGGGAGAATGGATTTCCAACGAATGACTAGGCACTGGGGTACCACTTGTCACAGTACGTGGTCTAGATCACAGTACCGAGGAGTACACCCGCTCCCCTGCAACACAAGGCCGGAATCATCCCTTACTAGACAATTCCGAATAAAATCACCCCACGGTTGGGATCAGCAACTGCACCACTAAGCCGAAATAAAAGGGACATCTAGACAGGGATGACCTTACTCTCCAATGGGTGCGACCCACGAAGCCTTGCTGCATAACCCCTGATTTTCAGTCATTCCCAGTTGATGAGGCTCGAGGCTAAGCGTTACCTTTCAGAACATATCCCTTAGAATGCCCATCGTCCGCTGACGATGTTCCGAAAGCATTCATCCATACAAGTCCGTTCCGGGTTCGAACGGAACCGAAGGCACTACTCCTACTACATCCATTTTGGAAATATCCTCAGGATTAGTAGCGACTAGCCCTTGCACTTCACTGCTCCATCTTCGACTCCGAAATTGTTTCCACGAAACGTACAAACCGGATCGAAGTGGTTTTCGAGAAATAAATCTCGATCCCGGTCTCTTCGAAACGATCAGCGCATTTGCCAATATTGATAGTCGGTTATTTAACTATCAATTAACATTCACAAACATCCATCAAACAATAAATAATTCTCCCAAATTATTTAATAACCTCAAATATCCTTTCAAGATATATTTCTATTTTCAAACCTCTTTTGAAGACAGTTCAAAACAGTTTCCTCTTACGGAATACATACCTCAAATATTTATATCCACTGAAACACCAAGTACAAAATACTTTTAGATTTTAAAATAATTTAAGAAGACTTTACTATAAATATACTTTATAATATTGAAATTTAAAAATCCTTTAATACTTTACTAAAATATATACTTTAAGAATATTTAAAATAAAGCTACTTACTAAAATATAAAACTAGATTCTTTTACCATTTAAAACATAATACCAAACCATCTTTAAATAATTATTATTAAAATAGATTTGAAAATACTCACTTTAAAGTTTAAACATTTAAAAATAATAGATTTTCCCAAAACATACTTTAAATCAATTTTTAAACCTTCAGCTTATACTTACAAGTTTACTTTGAAAACGTACTTGGCTATTCAGGGAAATACACTTTCCTTTCACATCATTTTTAAAATAAATCAACATTTATTTTTAAACCAATTACTATCCCTTTATAAATTCCTACCTTGAATTTATATTTTCAAATATCCACTGATATTTTATTTTACTTTATAAACCCAGTTTATAAATTCCAAAATCTCACTTCTCTTTAAAATTTCAAATCCCAAACTCTTAAATCAATTTACAATTGATTTCAAATTCACTTTATTCTGAAATAAGTTTTCTTACTTCATTTATCCAAAATTCATTAACTTTCAGATTTTATTTCTTAATTATGATTTAAAATCTTTTTAACTGAAAATATCAATTTCAGGTTTCCAAAATTCCTTCTTATTCCTTAATTAAATTTAATCCTTAAATTTAAAAATAAATCCTTCATTCTTTAAAATAATATCACTTTAGTTTAAAATTTATTATTCCCCCTGTTAATCCCAAATTCCCCTTTTCCTCATATTCAGGATTAATTTATTTGAAATTTAAAGTTACTCTTATTCTCCCAATTTCATTTTCCAATTTATTCAAACTCTCCACAGTTATTTTACTAAAGGATTTACTCTTTTATTTCTTTTCAAAAATCCAATTCTAGAGAGTTTGATAACTCAGCATATCCACATAGATCCACTCAAGCCATAACATCCAATTATTCATATAATTCATCACAGGATATCAAAAATCATATCACAGAATATTTAAACAAAATTAAATATTTTGAGGAATCCAGTTGGATCCCTCCAACCTGTTTCCCTGCATCCACAGATGTTAGCACAATACCAATTCCACTTCGAGGTGGAATATCGCTGTATATGGGTTTATAAAATATCATCCACTATTATGCGGCGCATAGGGTCTCATCCGCTATAAAATGCGGGAATATCAACTCCAATATATACATATTCCAATATATATATATATTGATATATACTACTATATATACTATCTTATCAAATCAATCCAACCATTCAATCAATTATTTAAATTTAACTATTTAAATTTAAATTAAACCAGATGAGTGAGATTAACTCACCTTTGATTTTGTTTTTGCAATCCATTCCATCTCGACTTGTTTTCCTTACGATTCCAGACTCCGAGTAGATCGTAGCCTCCCACCTGAGCTCTGAGATGTCACAGCACAGAAAAGATCGAACGATCGAACTTCATCGTCTCTGCTAAGCCTGCAAGGTCACCTCGATCACGGCAGCTACAGAAAATTTCCCCCAAAACAACTTGTCGAACTCGAGCTCAATTCAGTCGCCATCGGCCTTGCCATGCTCGTTCACCTGGATTCGAACGGCAATGATCTCCACTGACTCGATCGATCACTTCGCCGTCGCTCTCCTTCCACACCGTAACCATCGGCAATACCCACAGTCGCTTGCGAGCTCTAGGTAAACCCTAGAAACGTCGAAACTGCCGGCCTCGAATCGACGAAGCGCGAACGCGAGCGTGAATCCCAATCTTCAGTAGAACTGAGTTCGAATTAGATCGAGGAACTCGATCCCAATCTCTTCAGCAGATCGAATAACGATTCGAATGCGGCCTCCCTATATATTTTTGAAAGACTGAAGGAGTAGAAAAAGAAACGAGATTTGGATATAAATAAATTTTTCTTGAAACGAAAGGGCTTCGGCCATTTTAAATTTCTATTCTTTGGCTATTAAATTGAACGAGGACGAGATTTGCATTATAAAAGAAAAAGAAGAATGAAGCGTGTTGGAGAAGGAACGAGAATGTTCTGATGTGGAGATTTATTGACCAGTCAAAGAAAGTATATTTTATATTTAAATTCAAATCGTCTCGAATAAAGCAACTCAAAATCTCGACCTCCAATCGAGGCATGCTGCTAGACGTTCGTAATGTTATACCCCTGTTCCGAACACAATGGAAGAGGTTTCGAGTCCAAACTCGATCGTATGGAGAAGATAGCTTTTTGAACCCAGTAATTATATTGAATTTTTGATTTAATTTCAACGCGTTTATATACCGTACGCTTACACAACAACTCTAAACACTCCGAAACTTAAAATCCGATAATAATACAATATTACGGATCCAATGGAACTGGTTTCATCGAATTCCGAGACTGTGCCTCTGAAGGTTATTTGTTCAAAATTAAATTTAAACGTTATATCTTCAAAACTGAACAAACCACTTTAAAAATTCAATTTTAGAATTTTGTTATCTTCAATATCATCAATATAAATTTTACAAGCCATCAATTTATTTTTAACGAGCTCAAAACCCAAGATTCTCTATTTTACCCTATTTCAATTGTTTAATTCAATAATTAAATTATCTAATAAATATTGATATTTGAAATTCGAGTTAAAAATTTAACTTTTAAATATTTAAAACAATCAAATATTTCAATTTCAAAATCCCAAAATTCCGGGTCGTCACATTCCTCCCCCCTTAAAAGAATTTCATCCCCGAAATTACTAGTTAGGAAGAATGATCCATAACCCATTAACTATTTTCTCAATCCCCGTTAACTATTCCTCAAATTCAAATGGTTTCAAACAACTTCCCCGACTAATCTTTATTTAAGACACACTAACCCTCTTAAACTTTCTAAACCCATCCATAGGTTTCCAATAACATTTGTTACTCGTCAATTCAAATTTAAATTTTGAAATCAAATTTGAATTATCAAAATTTCTCAAAATTTTCTAACTCCCTAAATTTCCGAAAAATTTCGCCAGCGTCTCCTTTGCGCGGCTAGCTCGGTACTACTACAAAATGCCTCAACAGGCCCCCAAATTTCAAAAGAAAACAAAAAGCCAAGTGGCTGGATCAAAAATCCAATCAAATTTCATATAGAAATTCAAATACATACCTTTTGTCGGGACATTAAATTTTATCTTCTAAATCAAAAACCCCAATTTATCCATTGCTTTTATACACCTGTATATCCTACTAAGCAATAATATTCAATCACAATTCCGAAGTCATTTTATACTTTTCTTTACAAATTTTCAATATTTGTTTTACTTAAGCCCGTACGATGCACATCTATCATCCGTACGCAATACCCATCTGATCGCTCACTCGATCACAAAAATTCACTTCCGAACTAGTATCGTCCACCCGACTTCCTAGTGCGGACTTAGATCTGGTTTCTTGATCAGAAACCGTTATTCTCCTTGCATAGTCACAACTATGATAGAGAATATCCAGAATCAATCAACAATCCATATCCAGGTTCGCCGTCGAAAATTGAGTGAAAAATCCCAACTCGAACCGGTATAATTACCTCGAAATTCTGTGCTCGAATCCGGATCAAATCACTATGCGAATAAAATAATATACGTACATCCTACGTATTAATTTCAATTGATTATCAGCTATATCAATTCTCTTTTATTTCGCATTCCTTTTGATTGCTATCCACTTATTCACAACTTTCCCATCTCACAATTTACAGTTTCAACCTTAATTCAATTATTCACTTAGCATACTTTCGGTACCAAATTTTCTTAAGAATTCACTATTCATTTCTTAAGTTCAAGATAAACATTTTATATACTTCTTGAATTTGTTTCACTTCATTCTTGAAGTTTATATTCAATTTTATTCACTTTTGTCTTTACAATTCCATTAGAATTCAATTTGGTTTCAAACCCTGAATACTGAATTTTATTCATCTTATCTCAATCAATATTTAATTGACCATTTTCTTTAGTAGTTTCACTTGCTAATTTTGTCTTCATATCTCAAATAAAAGTTTGTTTGCAAACTTTTTCTTTCTTCAATTTCTTTGATTTCACCTTACTTTATAAACACACTTCAATTAGATTTCCATATTCAGTTCAATTCTTTATGCTTATCAATTTTAAATCATTTATCGTTAATGAAAATTTTCAAACATTTCAAAAAAATTCTAACTCCCAAAATTTACGGAAAATTTTGGCAGAGTCTCCCTTGTATAGAGGGACTTCTACGATATCGCAGGATGCACAAATATATATATACATCGGCCTCAGGCCGAAAATCACAATATATATCAATATATGCAGTTCATATCTTTTATTTTGAATTTTTGCGTAAGCGTACTTTATTTTAGCATTTTTAAGAAAGCAGCTATTTATTTTAGCAAATTTCGAAACCAAATCCAGCCAAACGGCTTCCCTGAACCTGTACTAACTCAACTTAAACAGGTAAGTAACCAATACATAAAGTTTATTAACATTTCACTTAATTACAATAGCTAAACACATGTATAACATAAGCAATATACCCAAAATAATTTTCATAAGCAATTTATATGGTTTCGACACCTATTTCAATTGCATATTAATAACCATTTCCTAAGTAATTGAACTCAAACTTTTATTTAATGGACTTTCATTTTCATCCGTAGCCAAGCTTCCATAAATTCAAACTTAAATTAATTTACTTCAAATCATTTCAATTTCATAACTTAAGTTCATTCTCATTTTATTTGATTCTCATCAATTCAATAACCCCATTCTCTTCATCCATTTTAATTTCCAACTCACATTATCAATTCATCCTTCAATTTATTAATAATGTCATTCAATTTATTTCATATTCCATATTTCATTTACAACCCAATCATTTGATTTTTATCTCAAAAATCACTTAAACTATTTTACCGGAGTTCAATCTATTTTATAATCTAAATTTTGGAGTATATTCATTTTCATATTTCATCTATTTACAATCAATCCCATTCACATTTCTTTTGTTTTTAACTCGGGATTATACATTTTATTTAGGCAATATATTTATTATTCCATAAACAGTTCTAAATAAGATTCCAGAGCTTAAACAATTTCCCAGAATTTCAAAATCACCTTTGAATATAACTATATCCAAAATCCTTTTAAATTTCAAAACCAAACCCAGTTTTGCAAACAAACACCAGCCCAAAACATCCAGGTAGCAATTCCTCTTTTGGAAACTCGAAAATGAACACCGATGATGTCGTGATCATCATCGGAATTATTTTCTAGCGACCACTGAGAGTTTAGTGCTTTATCTCTTTTTAAAAAAAATAACATTTCAAATATTTTTAATTTCCAAATCTCACAAGATTTCAAATTCAACTCAAAAATATTCCTGAAATAATACTATTATTTCTCCAAAACCTTTTTGAAACCATTTCCAAACTCAAAGGAATTTTAAACTTCACAAAATTCAAAATTCAAAATCCATCTCGATTTATTTTCAAATGTTCCTCTGGAATCCTATTCCCAATTATAAATCATATTTATAATTCACAGTTACAACTTTCACTTTATTATCTGAATTTATTTTCTTAACTTTGGTTATAAGTTTTCAATTTCATATTCAATTTCCTCCTAATGATAATAATTTATTATCATCATCTAACAACCAAACATCCAAATATAACTATAATAATTTATAAAAATTATTTCTTTCATATACAAAAATAATTTGGGTAAAATTATTTCATTTACCCCATTTTAAAACAATATTGTGTCGGTTTATCTTGTTTAAGAGTTTAGAAACCCCTATCGATATTGTGGCGTCCCACACATCGACCATAATCCATAAACACTCAACCGATAAGTCAACACAATATAAAACCATTTTATATTCACTAACAAATACGCGCTCATATCTATTAATACTCTCAAAATTCCCACCAAAGCCAAGGTTATCGCCAACCTTCGCTCTGATACCAAATGAAACGACCCGATCTTCCAGGCCTGGAAAATCGAACCATTAGTGTTAAAAGAAGAAGAGGTAGAAGAAGAAAAGAGAAAACAACAGCAGACTCTAACCATCGCAGCGGAATAAAATATAATACATACTAACAGACCTTTACACAAATTAAAACTATATCTGTTTTATACCATATATCATCAGAGTATACATCAGAGAACACATAACATACAACTGGACAATAATCATGTCATGTCCTCAATACAACAGAGTACACAGCTAAACAACAAGCGGAATATACATACACAAGTACGAAAATACGTATCTCCATTCAGCTCGTCTCCTGAGCTCCACAACATCCTATCATGTATCTGTAATACTCGGTCTGACCCGAGCATCATATAAAACAACACCCGAGTCAGTCTGGAAAACCAGCGTGAGAAAATCACACTCAATTTATTATTAAAGTTTCAAAAATCCTTTGAAATAAAAGCATCTCGTAAGACCACGCCACAAATAAACATGTCGGGTTTTTACCTTACGATAGCCAAAACACTTTTTTATCAAAATCCTCTGATATTATAATAGTGTTTATATACAAATACGTATTAAAATAGCCGAAATTGTTACATTCATTAAATTCCAGCATACTAGGTATACAAACAAATACCGTACAAAGCACGTAGGGAGAATGGATTTCCAACGAATGACTAGGCACTAGGGTATCACTTGTCACAGTATGTGGCCTAGATCACAGTACCGAGGAGTACACCCGCTTCCCTACAACACAAGGCCGGAATCATCCCTTACTAGACAATTCCGAATAAAATCACCCCACGGTTGGGATCGGCAACTGCACCACTAAGCCGAAATAAAAGGGACATCTAGACAGGGATGACCTTACTCTCCAGTGGGTGCGACCCACGAAGCCTTGCTGCATAACCCCTGATTTTCAGTCATTCCCAGTTGATGAGGCTCGAGGCTAAGCGTTACCTTTCAGAACATATCCCTTAGAATGCCCATCGTCCACTGACGATGTTCCGAAAGCATTCATCCATACAAGTCCGTTCCGGGTTCGAACGGAACCGAAGGCACTACTCCTACTACATCCATTTTGGAAATATCCTCAGGATTAGTAGCGACTAGCCCTTGCACTTCACTGCTCCATCTTCAACTCCGAAATTGTTTCCACAAAACGTACAAACCGGATCGAAGTGGTTTTCGAGAAATAAATCTCGATCCCGGTCTCTTCGAAACGATCAGCGCATTTGCCAATATTGATAGTCGGTTATTTAACTATCAATTAACATTCACAAACATCCATCAAACAATAAATAATTCTCCCAAATTATTTATTAACCTCAAATATCCTTTCAAGATATATTTCTATTTTCAAACCTCTTTTGAAAACAGTTCAAAACAGTTTCCTCTTACGGAATACATACCTCAAATATTTATTTCCACTGAAACACCAAGTACAAAATACTTTTAGATTTTAAAATAATTTAAGAACACTTTACTATAAATATACTTTATAATATTGAAATTTAAAAATCCTTTAATACTTTACTAAAATATATACTTTAAGAATATTTAAAATAAAGCTACTTACTAAAATATAAAACTAGATTCTTTTACCATTTAAAACATAATACCAAACCATCTTTAAATAATTATTATTAAAATAGATTTGAAAATACTCACTTTAAAGTTTAAACATTTAAAAATAATAGATTTTCCCAAAACATACTTTAAATCAATTTTTAAACCTTCAGCTTATACTTACAAGTTTACTTTGAAAACGTACTTGGCTATTCAGGGAAATACACTTTCCTTTCACATCTTTTTTAAAATAAATCAACATTTATTTTTAAACCAATTACTATCCCTTTATAAATTCCTACCTTGAATTTATATTTTCAAATATCCACTGATATTTTATTTTACTTTATAAACCCAGTTTATAAATTCCAAAATCTCACTTCTCTTTAAAATTTCAAATCCTAAACTCTTAAATCAATTTACAATTGATTTCAAATTCACTTTATTCTGAAATAAGTTTTCTTACTTCATTTATCCAAAATTCATTAACTTTCAGATTTTATTTCATAATTATGATTTAAAATCTTTTTAACTGAAAATATCAATTTCAGGTTTCCAAAATTCCTTCCTATTCCTTAATTAAATTTAATCCTTAAATTTAAAAATAAATCCTTCATTCTTTAAAATAATATCACTTTAGTTTAAAATTTATTATTCCCCCTGTTAATCCCAAATTCCCCTTTTCCTCATATTCAGGATTAATTTATTTGAAATTTAAAGTTACTCTTATTCTCCCAATTTCATTTTCCAATTTATTCAAACTCTCCACAGTTATTTTACTAAAGGATTTACTCTTTTATTTCTTTTCAAAAATCCAATTCTAGAGAGTTTGATAACTCAGCATATCCACATAGATCCACTCAAGCCATAACATCCAATTATTCATATAATTCATCACAGGATATCAAAAATCATATCACAGAATATTTAAACAAAATTAAATATTTTGAGGAATCCAGTTGGATCCCTCCAACCTGTTTCCCTGCATCCACAGATGTTAGCACAATACCAATTCCACTTCGAGGTAGAATATCGCGGTATATGGGTTTATAAAATATCATCCACTATTATGCGGCGCATAGGGTCGCATCCGCTATAAAATGCGGGAATATCAACTCCAATATATACATATTCCAATATATATATATATATTGATATATACTACTATATATACTATCTTATCAAATCAATCCAACCATTCAATCAATTATTTAAATTTAACTATTTAAATTTAAATTAAACCAGATGAGTGAGATTAACTCACCTTTGATTTTGTTTTTGCAATCCATTCCATCTCGACTTGTTTTCCTTACGATTCCAGACTCCGAGTAGATCGTAGCCTCCCACCTGAGCTCTGAGATGTCACAGCACAGAAAAGATCTAACGATCGAACTTCATCGTCTCGGCTAAGCCTGCAAGGTCACCTCGATCACGGCAGCTACAGAAAATTTCCCCCAAAACAACTTGTCGAACTCGAGCTCAATTCAGTCGCCATCAGCCTTGCCATGCTCGTTCACCTGGATTCGAACGGCAATGATCTCCACTGACTCGATCGATCACTTCGCCGTCGCTCTCCTTCCACACCGTAACCATCGGCAACACCCACAGTCGCTTGCGAGCTCCAGATAAACCCTAGAAACGTCGAAACTGCCGGCCTCGAATCGACGAAGCGCGAACGCGAGCGTGAATCCCAATCTTCAGTCGAACTGAGTTCGAATTAGATCGAGGAACTCGATCCCAATCTCTTCAGCAGATCGAATATCGATTCGATTCGAATGCGGCCACCCTATATATTTTCGAAAGACTAAAGGAGTAGAAAAAGAAACGAGATTTTGATATAAATAAAATTTTCTTGAAACGAAAGGGCTTCGGCCATTTTAAATTTCTATTCTTTGGCTATTAAATTGAACGAGGACGAGATTTGCATTATAAAAGAAAAAGAAGAATGAAGCATGTTGGAGAAGGAACGAGAATGTTCTGATGTGGAGATTTATTGACCAGTCAAAGAAAGTATATTTTATATTTAAATTCAAATCGTCTCGAATAAAGCAACTCAAAATTTCGACCTCCAATCGAGGCATGCTGCTAGACGTTCGTAATGTTATACCCCTGTTCCGAACACAATGGAAGAGGTTTCGAGTCCAAACTCGATCGTATGGAGAAGATAGCTTTTTGAACCCAGTAATTATATTGAATTTTTGATTTAATTTCAACGCATTTATATACCGTAC
Source organism: Allium fistulosum (assembly GCA_030737815.1). Taxonomy (NCBI): domain Eukaryota; kingdom Viridiplantae; phylum Streptophyta; class Magnoliopsida; order Asparagales; family Amaryllidaceae; genus Allium; species Allium fistulosum. The sequence goes on along the minus strand of CM060908.1, from coordinate 819,484,608 downwards.
GCTTACACAACAACTCCAAACACTCCGAAATTTAAAATCCGATAATAATACAATATTACGGATCCAATGGAACTGGTTTCGTCGAATTCCGAGACTGTGCCTCTGAAGGCTATTTGTTCAAAATTAAATTTAAACGTTATATCTTCAAAACTGAACAAACCACTTTAAAAATTCAATTTTAGAATTTTGTTATCTTCAATATCATCAATATAAATTTTACAAGCCATCAATTTATTTTTAACGAGCTCAAAACCCAAGATTCTCTATTTTACCCTATTTCAATTGTTTAATTCAATAATTAAATTATCTAATAAATATTGATATTTGAAATTCGAGTTAAAAATTTAACTTTTAAATATTTAAAACAATCAAATATTTCAATTTCAAAATCCCAAAATTCCGGGTCGTCACACACACACACACACACATATATATATATATATATTGAAAGTTAATATGTTTTAAAAATCATTTTTAAATTAAAGATTTGAATTTTACGATTAGTAAATATACATATATATTACATATAAGTTAATTTATTAATTATTATTTATATGAATATACATATATGTTTAAATATTTTTACACACACATATAAAATTAAATTTAAAATAATCTAATAATTTATAAATACATTTTAAAAATTCTTTTAATTAATATGTATCAAAAATATATGTATAAATTTATAAATATAAATAGCTATGATAATTATAGTTTAAAAAAATTAAATAAAATATGTAAGGATTTTATGTTTAAAAAAAGAATATTTTTTAAATCTGCATGATTTAGTATAAAAAAATAATTTTTAACATATCGTCATTTAAGTTTGTTGATTAATGTTTCATAGAAACTATTCAACCTATATATTTTTTTAAATAAAAAACTTATATATATATATATATATTTGAGTATTTCACAAATTTAAATTTGAATTTGAATTTCAAAGAGATCTTGTTCTAGGTCTAAATTTGTTTTTAAATTTAAATATATCTTAAGGTATATTAAATACTAATTTGAATTATTATAATTTGTCAACATCTTCAAACTAAATATGTGTGTGTGTATTAAATATTTCAAATATATATATATATATATATATTTGTATACCTATTTATATATAAAAATCAATTTAATAATAAACTAATTATAGATAAGAAATACGCATATAAAGGGGCTAACATTTCTGTTGCAGTGTAAATCCCGACACTTATATACATGCACATTAATCCATGTACAAATCTATATGTTGCACGTACAATTTAAACATGTGTGTGTATTTGATACACATATACATTACATAATATATATATATATATACATATAAAATCAAACCTTTATATAAGTTAACTAAATAAAATAAATATTTTATTTTAAATTATTTAGATTAGATCTAAATCAATTTATACTTTATAAGCCCAATAAGATCTAAAAATGGATTATTTTTTTAAATTTATCCATTTAATCCATAACATACCAACTCAAATCATTTAATGATATCAAAGTCCAATAGGCTCCTATGTGGTTTAGATAAGCTGTATTATGGCTAACTTGTTAAAGCCTACACATTTAGTATGATGTTTAGAATGGTAATGTTTAAGGTTGGGTTGTTGGGTAACCAAATACCCTACCCTATCGCGCTACTGGCCTGACCCGAAATGTGAAGTAAGCCAAAATGTTATCTCCAATATAAAGCTCCAAATTGAATTTGGGTCTTGGGCTAATTTTCAAAATTTGTTTTGAAATTATAAATTATATATTAAATTTAAAAGGATAACTTTAAAATATATAAAATGTTATAAAATATTTTCAAAATTGTTCTCAAAATTAAAAAATTATTTTCGAAAATTTAATAATAATTAATTGGTTTAATTAAATAAATAATTAATTAAAAGTTAATTACTTATATTAAAAACATATATAATGATATATGAAAATTTAACTTAAAATTCTTGAGGTAATTAATATATACTTTTCAGAATTAACAAAAATTAATTAAACTTTTTAATTAAATGAAATAACTAATATTAATCAATAGATAATATAATATATATTCATTATGATATATGTGTTAGACTCTAAATGTTATAATATGCATATTAAATTTAAAACGTTTAAAATGAATAAAAACCAAATTACTAAAAATGTTAATTAATTGATTAATTAAGTTAATTAAATAATATTAGATTTATAAAGTTAAAATAAGGTTATTTTTATAATTAATTTAAAGTATAAACTATTGTACAAGAATTAAACTTATATAATGTGAATGTGTAATGAAACATGGAACTATGATAAACCCAAATCAAATTTTAGAAGAAATACATATGTATACTACGTATACCATGATTTTAGATGTATTTGACGCTTGAATGACGAGGGTATTTCATAAGAAATACGTTATCTCATTAGTCAATATCACTCGAATAAATATATCAAAATTATGAATCTTTTTTATAAGTGTTATCCTCTAAAATTTATATATTAATAAAATACTTGCATACCCTTTGGTTATTGAGCAAACTCAATCTAGAATTGTTATATATAGCATTATTTATATATTGACTATACAAGGTAAGATAACTATGTACATTTGTTGAGCAAACTTAAGGTACATATCATATATACTTAGGCCATCGTGAAATAGTAGTACGAGGGGATAATCTCTTTCGGTTTGTTGAGAAAACTCAAGATGGAAATGAGATTAAAACAAAGATCGTGGGTTATGAGTTATATATGATACAATTGATAAAGAGCATCGTCTGTGGGCCTATGATATGTTGAGCAATTTCAAGGTCAGAATCCTAATGCAAGCTAGTCCTAATGCCCACTAGAGAAGTCGAAATATTTCAATGTTTTCATAAGGTTTTGAGAGACAAAAAAATCTAGTAGGAGCCTTATTAGAGTAATGATATGGTAACATTTAATCTTTTTAATATTGTAAGAACATTAGCTATATAAATTTAAATTAATCTATATCAATAAATTTTTCCAACTAATAAAACTGATAACATGTTTATCAATTAAGATATCCAAAGGAACTAAATTAAAGACCGATAAAGAAATATAAAATATAAATACCTCAAATCCTTTGTCATGTTTCGCTTTAAGACCAATGCAAGAGCTTAATACATTTGTAACTTAGTTAGTTACGTGTTTATTTCCCCAAGACCGTGTGTTCTTCTCATGAGTTTTGAACTCTGAAGAAATACAAAATATGAACATTTGATCCATACTATATAACATACAAAAGTTGTATAGTGAGCACTCACATCCTCAGTGTAGGAAATCTTGACGAAATTATTTCACTTGAAATAAGTAATTAAATCATAGTGTGAGATCATATATTCAATATGATTGAATACAATAAGGATCTTATCATGTTAGTGTAGCACTATACCAAGAGTTACAAAATGGACCTTGAAATTCAATCACTAAAATGTTAGTTCGACCAGTTTACACAAAGTGCAACTTTTGATACCCTTAAATGTTAAGGATGACCAAATGCTTTTTTGTAAAGAGTTCGTAACGATCTTGTTTTTAGGGTTCCTTTTGAATGGTTTGGCCATTTGAAATGGAGTCAAATGTACGAAAGTGGATGTGACTTAGACACGGTTGGGATGAAAAGAGTAAATGGTCACCTCTACTTCATAAAGGGACATCATAATTAAGAATTGTATAAAATAATCATAAATACTTAACATAGAATGAGAAATATGATTTCTATTCCAAACATGTTTTCATATAGAAAATTGTTTTCTATCAAAATTTATTTCTTCAATTTTAAAATATTTGATCTAAAATTCTCAACTATATACTAGTTAAAGTAAATAAAATAAAATCCAGTAATAAGTGGTTGAATGGAGCTTCATGCTTTGTACATTATTATAGTAGTGGCAGAAATAGTAGGAGCATATCATATAACACTTCTGAATGGACTCATCAAGTTATAAAAAATTGTTTTTGTAAACATACCAAATATTATTTATGAAATAATAACTATTTTTTAGTATTGACTAAAAAAAGACAGTTTTATTTCAATATGAATATTCATTATAAGATAAAACTAAAATAATGGTATTTTTCATAATAAAAGTGATGCATTGGAAAATTCAGAAGTATCTAAGTATTTTACAATTATTTTGGATTTATAGACTAAGCCATTAATTTGAGAAATAATTTTTAGTCATATGATTATGAATCACGTGGTACCAATGAGTTATAAGCTAGCATATTAAAGGCGAAGCACCCATTTAGTGGGACCGACATAAGAGTTAGTGAACTCTTCGGATTGATACATATTGATGAATGCAATCAAAAGTCTAATAATACTAGAATGAATCTACATGCTTATCAATGAATTATCATAGAAATGAACATGTGTATTTAATGTGCATGTAGTATATTTATAATAAGTTCATAGAACATAAAGTGGAAGGAAAATGTGACATGCAAAATTAAGTAAATAAATTAATTTGATCGAATAGGTGAGCATATTGGAAAGAGTTCCAAATGCACCTAAATGGATAAAAATTCTGTAAAACCTTATGATTTTATGATAATGAATCAAAAAGGACTTTAATAAATAAATAATATGCTAAAATATAGATTTTTTGTAAACTTTCAAATTTGGCTACAAAACTTAAAATGTTGAACTCGAGGTGATTTTCTAATCAACTTTCGTACATAAAGTTTTCCGATTGGAGTTCAAATGAAAAGTTATTAACGTTTGAAGTTTTTAAATCGAAAATAATTATATATGTAATTATGGTAATAAAAGTTAGTTAATACTAATTGCTAACGCTAATGGGAAAATTAAACATCAAGAAATGTTTATAATAAATCGAATTAGAATGTGTGTGTGTGTGTGTATAGTGGTAACAAATTATATTGGTGCATCAAATAAGGAATAAAACGTAAACAAATCATTCAACAAAATTAACAAACAATGAGTCAATCACTAATACACCCAGGTCGACAATCGACCGTTGCCTGTGTTAAATCATGATTTAAAATAAGGGATGAACGAACGTGATGCACTGTAATATTTTACTTGATGAAGGGGCATCTCTGATTAAAATAAAGATTGCCTAGGATAAATCTAAAGCTCTATGTTAACTCCAAGCCCCTATAAATACATGTATAGTTTCTCACTTCTCTTCTCATATTATCTGGGTTATAGATCGGAGCTCTACCATTCTCTTTTTCTACAATTTCTAGAATTCTAAAAGTGGTAAAATACTATATATAAATACTATGTTATATATATATATATGTATATAAGTGGAGAAAAGCAGGAAATGAGAGAAGAGAAGTGTAGAAGTAATTCAGAACGGAAACAAAGGTAAATTCATAATTCTAAAACTTTAGTTTAAAATTGATTCAATCCTTTCCCTAAATCTATAGTTTTAATGATGTATACTCTTTTAATTATTTTGGACTTGAAGTAAGAGGAAGTCGAATAAAAAGGGAATAGATCTAGATCTGGAGAATTGTAGCTAATTAAAAGGTGAGTGCGAAATTACATGTTTTGTAATAAGATTAGATTTATATCGTTGAAATCTATTTCATCCATGTTTAAAATCTTTTTGGATATCTTATTATAAATGCAAAAGGAATTGTTTGCACCAAAAATGGTCACAAACACCCAATTGTATGTGAAAGCACCAATGTCCAATATTTTGATCCAAACAAAGAAATATTGATTCACGGATCATACAATAGATTACAGAAAAGTAAATGAACATGCAAGTTTTATAGTGGTTCGGCAAACTCTGGCCTACATCCACTCCAATAATCTTTTATTTATACAGTAAGATTACAAGTACAGTTGTTTTTTACCTTCGAAAAATAATGGAGGAAGAGATAAGAAGTGGTGAAGGAGAGCTAGCCAAAAAGTCCCTTGCAATGAGCCAAGTCCGCTGTATTTATAGGTGAAGGCGTGCATGGATCGGGTTGAAATTTCAGCTGAAGAACCTCCAGGCCCATATGACCCGACCCACAAAATTTGGAATCGATTGGACACCCAAAAATAATTCAGGCCGATCATTCCATACTAACTCCAATGGGGCTATGATCGTTTTTATGGTGTCCCCCTTGCCTCTAGTCCTTACTTCTAAAGTTTCGCGCCATTCTGACTTACCGTTTGTGAGATATCGACCGATTTTCATTGTTTTGACCAGAAATTGGATCTTCGGAGATAGTTCCATGCTTCATCCTTTTAAGCTGAGATCAATAATGGAGGTGCTCCATAATTTTAGCTACTTTCTCTCCAAATTTCATGTAATTTTGACGTACCGTTTGTAAGATATCGCATTTTATGTAAAACTATGGATCGCTATGCTGATTTGTATGATCGTTCCAATATCAATCAGCCTCATTTTAAATATTTCATCCTTTTGAGCTGCAATTGATCATGGGCGTGCACCATGATATAAGCTACTTGCTCTCCAAATTTTGTGCAATTTTGACGTACCGTTTGTGAGATATCACATTTTCCTTAAAACTATGGATCGTTATGCTGATTTGTACGATCGTTCTAATAACGATCGACCTCTTTTTCAAGATTTGGGAGTTTTGAGCTATAATTGTTTTTTGGGCTTCACATTTCAATATATTGATGCGTTGAAAGTTTCAAGTGTTTGGCTTTGTACATTTTGAGATATTGATCGATCTTCGTCAATTTACACTGTTTATGGATCGTTCCCGATTGATCCATATAAATTCTTCCTTTGCCCGTAACTCGAGCATACAAACTCTAATTGACTTGAAATATTAAATGTGGCCTCATGGGGTCTTCCTTGTCACTTCATATTGATTACACCTTGATTTGGACTCGGTCCGAATCTGCGCAACTATTGTCCATAGTTCCAAATATCATCAATTTCCGAGTTTGATAACCGTCTCTCCGGGCTTCCTAATGATCACAGATGCCAATTAGCCAACGTTTATGATATACTATCTAGTCAAAAGGCGGTATAACATTTTCCCTCCAAAACATGCCTTGCGGTAGGAAGGCGTGTTTTGAATTGCCTTAAGTCCAATGTTCGAAACCGGTTGATGACCTATGAACAAATCTGCGATCTTGCCTGATTGTTAGTAATGACTGTTCGGGACCATTAATCAAATTCATTTCCATCCTAGGCTGATGATGATTGCATAAGATCGAGTGACTGTTCGAGGCAAAATGCGATCATTCAAGATCGAATGGCTGTTTGAGGCGAAATGTGATCGTTCGAGATCGAGTGCTTGTTCGAGGCATAATGTGATCGTTTGAGATCGAGTGCCTATTCGAGGCGTAGTGTGATCGTTCGAGATCGAGTGCCTATTCGAGGCGTAGTGTGATCGTTCGAGATCGAGTGTTTGTTCGAGGAGAAATGTGATCATTCAAGATCAAGTGCCCGTTTGTGGTGTAATGTGATCGTTCGAGATCGAGTGCCTGTTCGAGGTGAAATGTGATCGTTCAAGATCGAGTGCCGTTTGAGACGTATGTGATCGTTCAAAATCGACTTCCGTTCAAGGCGAAATAATTTTTTTTCACATTCAAGTGAGTTATGAAATCATTTGTCATGGCAGCTTATCGCCATCTCAGAGCATGCCTAGGGACCGACCTCAATCATGTACATGTGTAAGTGACTTAGCCATTTTAATGTGGATTTTCTTTTACTTCATGCCATCCAGATCAAGCGATGACGACCTGTGCCCTTAAGCCGGCTTTGCTTCAATTTGTGTTGGATGATGGCTGCTCCTATTTAAATCTGTGCCCCCAATTCCATAAGGAGTATATTTGATCCATGCGAATAGATACATGATGATCCATCTTACTCGGCCAGGGCTTGCCCCTAGTTTGTTCCAATCCATAGCAAGCCAACTAGTTTCCGCTCCAAGCCCTGATACTGGTTTTACTCAGCTCCTGTTGGTCCAACTCTATGATCCATATTTCCAACGTTTCTTGCTACTCCATTTCCTTGGTTTTGCGCTCCAGCTTGTCCAATCTGTCATAGTAGATTCTGCATCATCTCCTCCTGTCTCTTTAAACATCCTCTCTTGCATATCATCCATCATTGTTCCCATTTCATCTCTGGTGATGTAGTAGATGTATGATTTGCTCCAGCTCCAAAATAAGCCTCCCAACTCCCTTCATGAGGGCTTCTATCCACTAATGGACTCCTTGTTAATTGCCTAGCCATTGCTTCCAAGATCCAAGTATCCAAGCTTCCAAATCCAAGATCCTAGCTTCAAAATCCACGAGTACAAGTTCTTCTCAGTGTAAGCACCAAAATGTTTGGGCTAAAAAATGGTCACAAACACCCAGTTGTATATGAAAGCACCAATGTCCAATATATAAATCCAAATAAAGAAATATAGATTCATGGATCACATAATAGATTGTAGAAAAGTAAATGAACACACAAGTTTTACAGTGGTTCGGCAAACTCTGGCCTACGTCCACTCCAATAATCTTTTATTTATACTATAAGATTCCAAGTACAGTTGTTTTTGCCTTCGAAAAATAATGGAGGAAGAGGTAAGAAGTGATGAAGGAGAGCTAACCGAAAAGTCCCTTGCAATGAGCCAAGTCCGCTATATTTAAAGGTGAAGGCGTGCATGGATAGGGCTAAAATTTCAGAAGAAGAACGTCCAGCGTAACAACCCATCATTTCGAACTCCAGAAGTCGACACTAATACATCCATGGTATTAACATGCCGAACAACTAAGTTCCGGAAAGACAGATTGTTAGGGGAAAGAAAGGAGATAGAAGATAGAAGAACTAGGAACAAACATGGAATCTCACAACGTAATAGAATAACCTATATTAATCAACATAATATTTTAAAAAGTCATTTACAAAATGATACATCGGAGTCATACTAATACAATTTCTAACTTAGGACAGTTATAACAGCCTGTCCTTATACATAGATATAGAGTACATAATATACTGCGGTAACAAGATGATAACTATCTATAGATGAAGCCTCCTGCTCCAAGCTCCTCCAAAATGTATCCGTAGAAACATAAACTACTTGGCTGCTTATAAAAATTTGAGCACCCAAGAGTTTTAAGGAAAGAAAATAAGACTCCGGGTTAGACATGGGTTTGGTGTGAGTAAACTCAAAGCAACTAAATTATTAAGTTAAAAACTCTTTTGAAATCGAAGGTATCTCGTAAGACCACACCGCACATAAACACAGACGGGATTTTACCTTACGATAATTAAAACACTTTTATAGAAATTCAGTGATATTATAATAATGTCTAAGGGTTCAAAGTAAATTATTAAAATAGCTGGAATGCTTACATCTCGCGTTCCAACATGTTTAGTATACAACTAAAACTGTAAAGCTCGTATTAGAGAATGGATTCCAACTAATAACTGGGTTACTGGGGTACTACCCATCACAGTACACATCTAGAAAATGTACCGATATCGAACTTATCAATCCCTGCCAACACAAGACTGACCTACCCCTTACTGGATTAGATAGTACCGAATACGTCATCACCCCGATCGCTTTGCAACCCTTTCCATCGAGATCTCATGCACAACCAATCCATAAATATATAGATGTATCGTATCTTGAAGGGTGACAACATACCCTAATGGGTGTGACCTGTATAGCCTAACTACATCTCTTCTATTTTAGTCATTCCCAGTTGATGTGGCTTGAGGCTACGTTTTACCTTTCTGAATAGCAGTCCCTCTTGGAATGCTAACATTGCCCTCCCGGTAGTAATGCAGTGCCAACATTCTTCCATACTAGTTGTCTAGGATATGGACAAACCGAAGACACTACTTCTACTACGTAAATTTTGGAATCACCCTCAGGATTAATAAAGAGCAGCCCTTGTACTTCAATGGCTCCATCTTCGATCCCATGCTTCAAGATATCTTCATTCCAAAACGCTTGAGTTGGATCGAAGTGGTTTTCAGATAACACATCTGATCCTGGTCTCTTCGAAACAACTTTTGATATTTTTCGGTAAACTCCACCCTGGTTCTTTAAGAAATAAACAGACAAATGACAAGAGCAGAGTCCACCTCCTAACTGTTTGTGGATAGATTTCCATATCATTCATCCTAGAAGAACAAATGAGTTTATAAGTACAGAATAGCACAATCGATGGTAACTGTACCATATAATTCTCATGTTTCTGCTAGATATTTCTAAATTTACGTTTTGGTCCATATTTGATTGTTAGTAATTTAACTATCAAATTAAACAAAACAATGAAACATTGATTCAATTCCATATTGGAATCCTCTAAGCCTTTAACAATTAATGCTTAATTAATAAAATCACTTTAAAACCCGATCAAAATATCTTTCAAAACACTTTTCCCAAACCCCTAGCGTTCCCTTTAAACTTGGAAACAATTCACATTATTTACCAAAAACATTTTCGAAATTCCCTCTTCAATATTCCATATTAAATGGCCAATAATTCCCTTCTAAAAACATCACCTACAATTAAACCCATTTACCTCACATTCCAAACCTCTTTATAAATTTCCAAACTAGATTTAAACTTCCTTTGAAATCTCTAAAATGATTTATAAATATCTTTCTAATTTAAAACTCTTTATAAAACTTCATTATAAAACTTTTATAAAATTTCCATTGTAAAATATCATTTACAAGTTATCTTTTGTAAAACACTTTAAGTAAACCTTTAGTAAAATCCCTTTATAAACAAGTTATTATTTATAAATAACTTTATAACATAATAGCACAACTTGGAAATCATTTATAAACTTTAAACTCTAAATTTATTTAGGAATTGAAGTTAATTCAAAATCATACTTTATAAATTCAAAAGGAGGCTTAGCAATCATAATGGTACTAATTTAAGTTACCATTCAATTTCAATTCCAATTCACTTAACAGTTATTTACATAAGCAACATGTATGAAAGTACAACTCATATCCAAATCAGGGAATAACATGTCAATATGAACTAACTATCATATACATGTCCAAATAACATAACAGCAGGAGGGTGATTTGTCCTGCTAAACAGATGTCCAAACAATTCAATAAATTCATAGTAGAACGGGGATTTATTATACTAACACATGTCTACAAAATCAAATCACTTACACTATACAAGAATGGTGTTTTGTTCTGCTAAAAAATGTCATTTAGTCTTTCTAATCATATAGGCTTACTTAAGGTTCAGACAAGAGATCCTCGGATTTGGAATCAGTTCACTTTAAAAAACAAGATTGATTTAAACACATTCGGTTCAGTTTTAAAATAATCTTTGAAAAGATTTAAATAGATTTAATCAGCTTAATCCTAATTAAATCTTAATTAACCCTTATTAATCAAACTTAAGTCATAATGAAATTCTAAATAGGCTTACTAAACTTGATTAAGTGCTAATTAACTTACTAATACAACTTGGTTAAGGTTAAACCAAATTGTTTAAAAGTTAAACCCTAACTAATTAATTATTAATTAAATAATCCATTAATTACTTAATAATTAATTAACCGCTAATCTTAATTAAATAATTATTAGTCACTTAATTACTTCTTAACCATATAAAACATTAATTAAAACTTTATTGATTAATTAACAGTCATTAACTTAACTTAAGTGGTGATTAACCTTTAATCACCTTCTTAATTACCAATTAAGTGCTAATTACATTTTAATTAACTAATTAAGTTATTAATTAATTATATTACAACTTAATTACTTTTTAATATTACTAATTAAGTTTAAAAAACTTTGTAAACTAAATTCAAAATAAAACAAATTTGAAATAGAAATTCAAACCTTTACCGAACTGCATCTATAGCGACTGCCGCTATAAGTGCAGTTTGCTCTTACCCACCTTTAAGCAAAGCCACATTACTAAAACCATACTATTTCATGATTGAAACACACCTTAGTAAATTTCCACACTTTAAAATCAATTACGCAAACTTTAACCAAAATCTAAACTTTAAACTCTTGAAAGGGGTTTGATTTAAAATCCGACCTCAATTCCGTCGTGACTACATTCAAAGTTTCAACTTTGTTTTCAACCCATCATGACTATAGTCAAGTTCATCATCAACCCTTTATATTCACACATCACATTCATACAACAAGTTGTATACATATACCAATATATATATATATATATGTATATATATATACAATTACTAACATTGCAATAACACATCCATTTGAATGCTAACATTAACCCATACATTAGCACTTATCATCACATTTCAAACATGCCAAGATCCAACATATATATAACATACATATAGCTAAGAATCAACACAACATATAAAGGAAAGTTCTTTCCAAAAGATTAGGAATTTACTCACCGAAAGCTATCCAAACTCTCGCTACATTAGAGTACGACATAACACTTCCATTCATAAGCAACAGGATGGAGTCTTGAACCCTAAATGCACTAGGTAGGCTTGGTCTTGAAGGGAAGAGGAAGCGAGACTTGTTTTGGTAAGGTGGAGCGATTTTGGATAAACATCGAATTAAACCCGAAAATAGGTCATTTTGCAACTGATTTTTGGGCTAACTGTTCACAAATTTCAAAAATCACTTAAAGTGAGAGTTGTTGAATTTATTTTCTCTATCATTTCAAAAAAAGAATCACTATTTTTGATTTGATTTGAAGAAGTTATGGTCCAAAGATGATGGACCATTTTTGGAATTTAAATTCCGAGCTCAAAATTGCTCTGTAAAGAATTGGTGTTTTGACATTGCTATGATAGAAGTTTGAAAACGTGGTCAACTATATTATTGTAGCCATTAAAATTTCACACGGCTTCAAAAAAAGAAAAACTCCATTTGAGTTTGAAATGAGGAAGAAAATGTTGGTGGAAAGAGGAGGAAAAATGAAGAAACATATGAGCTATTTATAAGCAAGATTTCACACCTCATCATTTTGTCAAGTCACATCACTCTCTTCTTCCCCTCGTATGTCACATTCCCTTCCCTCTCTAGTCATATCATCTAAGTAATGATGGTTAATGATGATAACCCTATGATGTGACAAAAAATATATATATGTTTGTTACTTTTAAATTTATGAATTGTCACATCACTCTTTTTATATATATATAAGTTTAATTATCAATTAACTAAGATGTGACAAGAGATAATTATGGTTAATGATTACAAATCTAAGATGTGATAAGAAAGGAATATATATATATATATATAAGATTATTATTTTTAAATTTATGAATTCTCACATCACTTGCTAAACAAAATTAACATAAGATAATATATCCCTAAGTATATTATTATTTAGCTAATTAACTCTTATATATATGTACGTATAGTGCACAAAGACGAACAACATTCTCGACAACTTCTAATGTCGAAAGGTCAAAATTTCGGAAAGCGTTCTTCGGTCACACTTTATGTTTTTCTACGAACTATTGGTAAATAAATTTTGAAAATGATTTTACCATCATTATTAATTAATAAAAAAGAGTTTATTTATTTTCATTATAAACCCATATATTGAATATTTAAAATTAATTGAATATTCACTAATCAAAGCATTGAAATTCCGGGTCGTTACATTCTTCCCCCTTAAAAGAATTTCATCCCCGAAATTACACCTCAACCTATTCCAGAAAACACTTAACACTATACATAAGCTCTTATGATGTACATAGATCATTCTTATGCAAAATCCGATTCGATCTCAACTAGAATACATAAATTTCCTTTCGAATTAGTATCGCTCCCCCGATTCTCTAGTGCGGACTCTTATCAGGCTCCTTGATTTGGAACCTCTATTCTCCTTACATATTTGTAACTATGATAGAAAACTTTGGTCCCACACCAAGAACCCTCATCAAGTGCTCACTGTCAAAAGTCGAGCAATAGATCCTTATTTAGAACGGTGCAAACTCCTCAAAGTCATGTACTCGAATCCTGGATCAAAACTATACGAAAAGGATAAATGATCTACGTCCACCCTACACACTTACTAATTAGTTCTCCCAAACACCAATTCAATTTCCAATAAATCATTTATGAAAACATTTCATAAACTACACCGGTTCAACTTGGATAATACTCCACTATAGCCTAAGAGTTTATACCTCTATTTGATACCACTATTTCATTTTTCATTTACTTTCCTAAGGAAATCCAAGATCCAAATACCCGGCTTTTATTTTCAAAAACTTTTTGAAATGGAACTCTATACTTTAAATCATAAGAATATATGGATATAGCCCGAGTAACTCCAAAATGATACTAAGGGACTGGGTAATACCAAACAGTACTATACAGTCCCTTACAAAGAAGAGTAATACTCAAGAGAAGTGTTTACCATCTGAACAAATCCCTTTCCCAATTTTAAGTCATTTTCAAGCCATTCGAACTAGTAAACTTAAAAATATTTCTTTTATTTCCAAATTCTCATTTTTGAAACAATACTTTACATTTTCCAACAACATTTATCACCAACTAACTTTGGATTTGTTCGGGTTGAACTTGTTTTGATCGTACAATGATAAAGAGAACAATTACTAAGTGCATTACCACGTTCGCCTAGGCAAACATCCGATCGTCACTTAGCAGATTATTCCGATCATCACAAAACAATCAAGACTTGTTCCCCGTACCAATCCAAAGATAACACTTCTTACTTACACTTTTATTCCCAAAAATTTATACTTGAACCAAATTGGTTTCAATTATTATTATTATTTTCCCAAAACCTTGAAAATCATTTTTCCAAAAGCACCGAGTTTTAGGTTCTCAAGTTTTCAACCTAAATTCTTCCAACTTAAATGATACATTTTTATAAACCCATTTTATAAATCACTTTTATTAAACCATTTTGAATATTTATCCCAAAATATTCTAACTTTTAAATCAAATTCTACCTCAACATTAACATCGAACGCCCTATAGTCAAACTGTGAAACTTAATTCACAAGGTGTTCGTTTCCAATTTTTTCCCAGTCCTTATCTACCCAACCCATATCTTTAAAAAGGGAACATACTAACAATAGTCAATGCTCAACTAGATGAGCATGACTAAACAAACCCTAAATGATAATAACAACAACATATTATTATCTCCTAACACCCTAATCAACTATACTAAACTATTTGTGAAAATCATTCTTTTTGTATATAAAATATATTCTATGTAAATTTATTTCATTTACCCAATTACAAAACAATACTATGTTAATTGAACTTGTTCTAGTGTTTAGGAATCCCTATCGATGACGTTGGCCAGACGCATCGGCCAGAATTCTTGAGCCACTCAATAGCTTAAACAACACACTATAAAACCTTTTTATAGCACTAACAAATACGCCCTCTTTTATAATATACACTCAAAATCATTCTAGGGTGTCACTTAACCTATCTCTATTGAGTTACCCCACCAAACCAAGGTTCTCACTTAACCTTCAGTTCTGATACCACGTTGTAACGACCCATCATTCCGAACTCTAAAAGTCGACACTAATACATCCACGGTATTAACATGCTGAACAACTAAGTGCTTGAATGACAGATTATTAGGGGAAAGAAAGGAGATAGAAGATAGAAGAACTAGGAACAAACACGGAATCTCACAACGCAACAGAATAACATATATTAATCAACATAACATTTACAAAGTCATTTACAAAATGATACATCAGAGTCATACTAATACAATTTCTAACTTAGGACAATTATAACAGCCTGTCCTTATACATAGATATATAGTACATAATATTCAGCGGAAACAAGATGATAACTGTCTATCGATGAAGCCTCCTACTCCAAGCCCTGCAAAATGCATCCGTATAAACCTGAACTACTTGGTTGCTCATAAAATTTGAGCATCCAAGAGCTTTAAGGAAAGAAAATAAAACTTGGGTCAGACATGGGTCTGGTGTGAGTAAACTCAAAGCAACTGAATTATTAAGTTAAAAACTCTTTTGAAATCAAAGGTAACTCGTAAGACCACGCCACACATAAACACGGACGGTTTTTACCTTGTGATAACCAAAACACTTTTATAGAAATTCAGTGATATTATAATAATGTCTAAGGGTTCAAAGTAAATTATTAAAGTGGAAAATAGGCACAAGGACAAATTTTGATAAAATTTTTGGCCGAAGGACAACAAGTTTTATTTTTAGGCTGAAGGACAAACTTTGGAAGATAATTAGGCTGAAGGACAATGCTAATACAACTAGCATTTTGTACAATGTAAAACTGGATATAATGCTAGTTATAATTATCATTTTGTACAATGTTTGCACTGTACAAAATGCTAACTATATTTAGCATTTTCCTTCAGCCTAATTTTATTTCAAAGTTTGTCCTTCAGCCCAAAAATGAAACTTTGTGTCCTTCAGCCTAAATTTTTTTCAAAGTTTGTCCTTGTGCCTAATTCCCTCATTATAAAAATAGCTGGAATGCTAGCATCTCACATTCTAACATATTTAGTATACAACTAAAATTGTAAAGCTCGTATTGGAGAATAGATCCTACTAATGACTAGGCTACTGGGGTACCACCCATCACAGTACACGTCTAGAAAATGTATCGAGATTGAACCTATTGATCCCTGACAACACAAGACTGGCCTATCCCTTATTGGATAGTACCAAATATATCATCACCCTGGTTGCTTTGCAACCCTTTCCATCGAGATATCATGCACAACCAATCCATAAATATGTAGATGTATCGTATCTAGAAGGGTGACAACATACCCTAATAGGTGCGACCCACATAACGTTGTTGCATCTCCCCTATTTTAGTCATTCCTGGTTGATGAGGCTTGAGGCTACATTTTACCTTTCTGAATAATAGCAGTCCCTCTTGGAATGCTAACACTGCCCTCCCGGCAGTAATGCAGTGCCACTATTCATCCATGCAAGATGTCCAGGATAAGGACAAACCGAAGGCACCACTTCTACTACATCCATTTTGGAATCACCCTGAGGATTAGTAGCAAGTAGCCCTTGTACTTCAATGGTTCCGTCTTCGATCCCATGCTTCAAGATGTTTTCATTTCAAAATGCTTGAGTTGGATCGAAGTGGTTTTCAGATAATATATCTAATCCCGATCTCTTCGAAACAACTTTCAATATTTTTCGATAAACTCAACCCCGGTTCTTTAGGAAATAAACAGACAAATGAGAAGAGCGGAGTTCATCTCCTAACTATTTATGGATGGATTTCCATATCATTCTTCCTAGAAGAACAAACGAGTTTATACGTACAATATAGCACCTTCGACGGTTACTGTACCATATAATTCTCATGTTTCTCCTAGATATTTCCAAAGTTATGTTTTGGTCCATATTTGATAGTTAGTAATTTAACTATCAATTAAAGAAAACAATCAAACATTGCTTCAATTCCATATTGGAATCCTCTAAGCCTTTGCCAATTAACCCTTAATTAATAAAATCGCTATTAAACCTGATCAAAAGATCTTTTGAAACACTTTTCCCAAACCCCTAACATTCCCTTTAAACTTGGAAACAATTCACATTATTTACCAAAAACATTTTGGAAATTCCCTCTTCAAAATTCCATATTAAATGGCCAACAATTCCCTTCTAAAAACATCACCTACGATTAAACCCATTTACCTCACATCCCAAACCTCTTTATAAATTTCCAAACTAGATTTAAACTTCCGTTGAAATCTCTAAAATGATTTATAAATCTCTTTCTAATTTAAAACTCTTTATAAAACTTTTATAAAATTTCCTTTATAAAATATCATTTACAAGTTATCTTTTGTAAAACACTTTAAGTAAACCTTTAGTAAAATCCCTTTATAAACAAGTTATTACTTATAAATAACTTTATAACATAATAGCACAACTTGGAAATCATTTATAAACTTTAAACTCTAAATTTATTTAGGAATTGAAGTTAATTCAAAATCATACTTTATAAATTCAAAAAGAGGCTTAGAAATCACAATGGTACTAATTTAAGTTACCATTCAATTTCAATTCCAATTCACTTAACAGTTATTTACATAAGCAACATGTATGAAAGTACAACTCATATCCAAATCAGGGAATAACATGTCAATATGAACTAACTATCATATACATGTCCAAATAACATAACAGCAGAAGGGTGATTTGTCATGCTAAACAGATGTCCAAACGATTCAATAAATTCATAGCAGAACGGGGATTTATTCTACTAACACATGTCCACAAAATCAAATCACTTACACTATACAAGAATGGTGTTTTGTTCTGCTAAAAAATGTCATTTAGTCTTCTTAATCGTATAGGGTTACTTAAGTCTCGACAAGAGATCCTCGGATTTGAAATCAGTTCACTTTAAAAAAAAAATTGATTTAAAACGCATTCGGTTCTGTTTTAAAATCGCCTTTAAAAAGATTTAAATATATTTAATTAGCTTAAATCCTAATTAAATCTTAATCAACCCTTTTTAATCAAGCTTAAGTCATAACTAAATTCTAATTTGGCTTAATGAACTTGATTAAGTGCTAATTAACTCACTAATGCAACTTTGTGGAGGTTAAACCAAATTGTTTAAAAGTTAAACCCTAACTAATTAAATATTAATTAAATAATCCATTAATTACTTAATAATTAATCAACCATAAATCTTAATTAAATAATTTTTAGTCACTTAATTACTTCTTAACCATATAAAACATTAATTAAAACTTTAATTAATAAACATTCATTAACTTAACTTAAGTGATGATTAACCTTTAACCACCTTCTTAATTACCAATTAAGTGCTAATTACTTTTTTAATTAACTAATTAATTAATCAATTAAATAAACAATTATGTTATAACTTAATTACTTTTTAATATTACTAATTAAGTTTGAAAAACTTTGTAAACTAATTTCAAAATAAAACAAATTTGAAATAGAAATTCATACTTTTGCCGAACTACATCCATATCGATTGTCGCTATGAGTGCAGTTTGCTCTAACCAACCTTTAAGCGAAGCCACTTTACTAAAACCATACTATTTCATGATTAAAACATAACTTAGTAAATTTTCATACTCTAAAACCAATTACACAAACTTTAACCAAAATCTACAGTTTAAACTCTTGAAACAAGTTTGATTTCAAATCTGACCACAAATCCGTCACGACTACATACAAAGTTTCAAATTTGTTTCTAACCCATCATGACTATAGTCAAGTTCATCATCAACCCTTTATATTCACACATCACATTCATACAACAAATTGTATATATATACCAATATATACATACAATTACTAACATTGCAATAACACATCCATTTGAATGCTAACATTAACCCATACATTAGCACTTATCATAACATTTCAAACATGCCAATATCCACCATATATATAACATACATATATATATAAGGATTAACACAACATATAAAGGAAAATTCTTTCCAAAAGATTAGGAATTTACTCACCGAAAGCTATCTAAACTCTCGCTAAATTAGAGTATGACATAGCACTTCCATTCCTAAGCAACAAGGTGGAGTCTTGAACCTTAAATGCACTCGGTAGGCTCGGCCTTAAAGGGAAGAGGAAGCAAGACTTGTTTTGGTAAGGTGGAGCGACTTTGGATAAACATCGTATTCTTAATAATAAACCCGAAAATGTGTCATTTTGCAACTGATTTTTTAGCTAACTACTCATGGAATTTCCAAAAGCACACAAAGAGAAAGTTATTGGAATTTCTTTTCTCTATCATTTAGAAAAAAATCACTATTTTTTTATTTAATTTGAAGAAGTTATAGTCCGAAGAAGTTATGGTCCAAAGAAGATGGACCATTTTCGGAATTTAAATTCTGAGCTCAAATTTTCTCTATAAATAATTGGTGTTTTGACATAGCTATGATAGAAATTTGAAAAATGGTCAATTAGAATATTGTAGCCATTAAAATTTCACGCGGTTTTAAGAAAATTAAAAATCCATTTGAGTTCGAAATGAGGAAGAAAAGGTTGGTGGAAAGAGGAGGAAAAATGGAGAAACATATGGGCTATTTATAAGCAAGATTTCACACCTCATCATTTTGTCAAGTCACATCACTCTCTTCTTCCCTTATATACCATAATCTCTCCCCTCTGTAGTCATATCACCTAAGTAATGATGGTTAATGATGATAACCCTAAGACGTGACAAGAGATAAATAAATATATAAAAGTTTATTATTTTTAAATTTATGAATTGTCACATCACTCTCTTTATACATATATATGTTTAATTATTAATTAATTATGATGTAACAAGTGATAATTATGGTTAATGGTTATAAATCTTAGATGTGACAAGAGAGGAATATATATATATATTTATATATAAGATTATAATTTTTAAATTTATGAATTATCACATCACTTGCTAAAAAAAATTAACATAAGATAATTTATCCTTAAGTATATTATTATTTAGCTAATTAACTCTTATATATATTTACGTATAGTGCACAAAGACGAACAACATTCTCGATAACTTCCGATGTCGAAAGGTTGAAATTTCGAAAAATGTCCTTCGATCACACTTTCTGTTTTTCTACTAATTATTTAATTTGGTAAACAAAATTTTAAAATGATTTTACCATCATTATTAAATAATAAAAAAATTAGTTTATTTATTTTCATTATAAACCTATATATTGAATATTAAAAATTAATTAAATATTCACTAATCAAAGCAATGAAATTTCGGTCGTTACATCGAGGCCCATATGACTCGACCCACAAAAGTTAGGATCGATCAGACAATAAAAAATAATTTAGGCCAATCATTCCATACTAACTCTAATAGAGCAACGATTGTTTTTATAGGGTCCCCCATGCCTTTAGTCCTTGCTCCCAAAGTTTCGCTCCATTCTGACTTACTGTTTGTGAGATATCGATCGATCTTCATTGTTTTAACCAAAAATTGGACCATAGAATATCATTCCATGCTTCATCCTTTTGAGCTTTGATCAATCTTGGGGGTGCCCCATGATGTTATCTATATGTTTTCCAAATTTCGTGCAATTCTGACGTACCGTTTGTGAGATATTGCATATTCTGTAAAACTATGGATCATTTTGCTGATTTATACGATCGTTCCAATAACGAGGAACATCTTATTCGATAAATTAGAAACGGTAATGAATGACAGTAGACAAAAGTAATTAAAAGGTAAGTTATGTAAGACTTATTGAACGTCAATGATTGAAAGTAAAGAAAAGTATTAATTAAATGTATATAAATTCAAATATACGTTATGGTAGGCATGAAGTATATAAGTATGTAAATAACTTAGTAAATAAGAATGACATAGTCATTAATATTGGTTGGATTACGAGGTCAGTAGTGTTACACAATAGAAGCCTGCCCAATGCAAAAGGAAACTGGCAATCATGTATACATTATAATGATGTGAGACATATCCAACTGTAAGACCCATGGATAGTATATGCTTGCATACAGATAAAAGAAATACCCCAATAAAAAGTGGAGTTTGCTTCAAAAATAGGAAAGGGGGTATTGCCTTGATTGTAGTAGGCAATCCAAAGAAGATGGTGAGTAGCTCGACACTATGTCAGTAGGTGTGGTACCAAATCTAGAGTAGGAGCTACATAGGTTGAGTGCGTCATTGTTCCAAAACAGTCAAAACGGGAAAGACATGGTTACACCTAACGGGCTACACCTCCTACTAGGGTAGGCCAAGTTAGGTAATGCACGGACATGGTTATTTGCTAGTTTGTTTATTAGGACAAGGCTAGTTAACCCATAGAAGATTTCCTTCAAAAATGAATAGGGTGGTCCATGGAGTTAAGTCCATATTAGGAAGCAGACAAGTTAGCAAATCCCTAAGGCGAGATAGAATACGACTAAACTTTTGTGATGCTGTTATTAAGCACTAACGGGAGGTTCTACTTTGTAAGTGAAAATTTGGCCTAGATCTTAATGATGATGCACGGTGGTGCAGAATCATGGATACTAGTGGGGATAGTATCTTGGTCCAAAGGGTACTGTGGTACGTTTATATTTATATATATACGTAAGTGGTTATATTCTACTTTAGGTAGATGGGGCGTATCGTACGCGAACGTGGAGTCGAGATAACCAAGTAAAATTTAAAACATATAACATCTAATGGAAGACAATCGACATAAACTAGTGTTATGTACAAAATGTTTAATTCACCAGTCTACAGAACGTTGTTCTAACCCCTCCTCATTACAACCTACATGATAGTTTTAGATGGATAGGTACTGATGTAAGGCGGGAATGGTGGAAGGACAGATTTTCTAATGCATGCTCAGGACTGACAGGACACTAGACATTGGAAGTGTAAACCTTAGTCAGTAACTATATGTTCGATTATACTTTACTATTTCGTTGTAAAATATATTGATAGTGCTCTAATATGCAGTTAGTTGTTTATTTACAGGTTACCAAACCAACGATCTATACTCTGGTGGACTTGGGTTTTCGATATAACAAAAATTCAAGCCCATTGAGGTATGGGTTGTTACATTTGGTATCAAATCTTAGGTCAGTTGATCTTAAAAATTTAGAAAATGTTGAGTGAACGTATTTGTATTTTGCCTAAATATAAATATATTGTACCCCAAATCCTAGCCACTATATAGTAGTTGCATATGGAAAGTCCCTGAAGCTGTATAGTACATGACCCCTAGTTACGCTGTCGATAACCCAATGACTATAGATCCCTGTACTATGCCAACTGATGATTTACAAAAGTTTTAGATATGGGAAAAGTAAGAATCCATATATTGTAGATATTCGAAAGCAATTGATTTTTCGAAGGAAGGTGTGAAGTATCATTCCAAGATAACAACCGGATTTTTAGTATTAGGAAGAAGATAAGTCAAGAAGTTAAAGAAAAGTCCAAAAGGAGAGACAAATTGAAATCCACTCTAAGTTCGACCCCATATAAAAGAATTTAATATAAACGTTGAAATGATTTTAATAAAAAGTTGGAGAAAATATATAAATGATGTATCTGAAATGATTTTCGAAATGTTTACCTAAAATAGAGAAACCATAGTTTTGAAAAGTAAGTAAATATTAAATTTTTGAAAAAAATATAAATAACTATGTTATATTATGTAAAAAGTTTTATTAGAGAATTTAATATTTGTTGGGTCGAAAAAATAGTAAATGGGTTTTTTTCTAAAAAGGGTTAATCCTTTTAAAAGAAATAGTAGAGCGTATGTCGCTCGTTAATTTTTCTAAGATAATTTTTTTTAAGTTGGAAAATTCTTTCTAAGGCTGGACAATAGGAAGCAGTACAAGTTTAAAATGGGGTAAATAGTACGAAAAAGAAGAATAAATGCCAAAAATAAAAGCAGTAGGCGAATGCACTATCATGGTTAAATTAAGAACACTATAAGTCGAGAGAAAAGATTAATAACGTTGAACCATTAAATAAGAGTAGTTTGGGTAGAACAAAGATAAATAGTGGAAATATTATAAAATGCAAATAGAAATAAAGTTAGGAATTTGTATAAAATAATGTTAGTTATGTTAAAAATAATCTGGAAATTAAATAAAAGCAACATAGAAAATTGAAGGCAAAACAAAGAAAAATGGACATTTTCCATTGTTGTGCACATTTATTATAAGTATCATTTAAAAGTCTCACTCACATGATATTAGAGACTCCGCCAAGGATTGGAAGTGAAGATAGTATGAGTGATAAGAAAAACATTGAGTACGAGTTGTCCTTATCTACTCTAGTTTTTATTGTTTAAAATTATAAAAGATGTTTTAGAAATACTGCAGAGTGCATTTTAAGAAAGAAATGGTTTGGTGTAACAAATGAGTTTTTAAAAGGAAAACTTAATAAATGGTTTGAGTAAAAATCCTAATTTTTAGGAAGTAAAAGTTGAAAAAGGTTTTTAAAAGTAAAAGAACATTTAAAAAATTTGTTTGTGGTTTTAAAAGTTAAATCACTATGTTATTTTTTAATTAGCTAAACAAAAAACATATATTTTTAAGTTGTACTTTTAAAGATAAAAGATTTAGGATTAAAATACTTTAAAAATTTTAAGTTTTAATTATTAAAGAAAAATTAGCGAAGACCAAACTAAAATTTTAAATATGGAGTAGATATGGATGACCGCCTAGGTAAGATAGGGTAGAAGATAAGGCTATGAAGAAGACAACGAAGACTACTCTTAGAATAGCAATAAGGAATCCCCGTAGAGTGCAAAGAATACTAGTAAGAACCTAGGAATGTTTTGTTAGACATGTGTGCAAGCCATAAGAAGAACTGCAAAGGAATGATAAATGCTATTAAAGTGCACTTCTACGAGTTCTAGGGTATACTCATAGGAAAGATCAAGAGCAAAGTAAGTAAATACTAAGATTTGAGAATACTATCAAAAGATTAGGATTAAGAGAAGATGGTAAAAGTGGGTAATGAGATGGCAAACACAAATAGAGGACATTGACATAATCAAAATTAAGGAAGGCGAGATAAAGAGCGAAAAAGTTATTCCGCCCAACCTCCAATGAGTTATTATAAGGGTGCATGTTTGTATTTCTTACGCACTATAGTGTGAGAGGATACACAATTTATTCCATAATAAGGTATGGTATTGAAAGTAATGGGTGGACCATATTCATCAGAAGTCATGAATTAAAGTTAAGATATATGGGTTGGAGAATAATGGCATTTTAAAAAGGTCCATAGGTAGTAGTAGTTAGTAGCTAGTGGTCGTTGTTGTATTTCCTTCCAGTAGTTGCTTTTTTAGTTGGGTTGTAAGCATTAGTTGTTTCTATTATATAGAAGCGCATATGATGTTATGGGAATGTTTTATTTTATGTGTATTCTGTGTGGACCACGTTATTATTAGGAAAATAATAAGACAAGGAAATTTCACGAAGGAAACTTATATAATGCAAAAGAAAAGAAAATAGTAAAAGGTTGGAAGTATAAAATACATTAAGTGAATTTATTTAACTAGCAACTAAAGTAAAAGAAATCAAATTTAAGTCCCAAAAAAGTACAAATTTTTAAAAAGTAAATTTTAGCATGCGAAGGATAGGGTAAAAGTTATTGCGAAGCCACAGGTCAATGTCCTATACCTTAAAAACTGAAATTTATAAATGAACTTGTGTGCTGGTTGTTGTTATAAATATAAGAATTTTTTTTGAAATTTAAAATTAATGCGTAATTAGGTGAAGTCCACCATGGACGGTTGATTGTTGACTAGACCCCAATTTCATGAGGTGTGGCATAATTTGTTTTGAAATATATATATATATATATATGTAACTTTTGGAAAACAAAATATCTTTGTGAAAAGTTTTTGAAAATTTTGCAAAGAAAGAAATTTTAGAAATTCAAAATTTTTACCAATATTTTAAGAAGTAATATAATTTTTTTTGGGTAGAAAAGAAGAAATTTTCAAAATTTGGAAATAACACATACTTCTGATGAAGAAATAGTTGATAGGTTGGTTAGTATGAATTTTACTATGCAGCAGAATCAACAATAAAATAAAATACGGCTAGTGACGAGGAAGCTGTTTTGGCTATGGAATCTTTTCCTATTACCATTTCGATAGTCGAACAATTTTTTTTTATTTTTGACTGTTTTAAAACTTTAAGATAAAAAATTGACTATGCAAACTGCATTTGGAAAAGCTGGAAAAGAATTGGGGCAAAGAGAATGTTCCAAAGTATGATGGAAAGTTGGATACCTAAGGGAAAAAAGATGGAAATATGGAATTTTCCATCCAAACCATTTTATGGCATAAAGAAAACAGGTTTAGAAAACTGGATTTTTAAAAATTTGGATGTTAGCAATGGTGTGCTAAGATTTTGGATGGTACGTAGTTGGATGCAAAATTGGTTGAACTATACTTCTATTTGTAGAAGTGCGGGAAAAATTTAGATGCAAAAACTAGTTTTTGGTTTTCAAAGTTTGCATACATATGGAACTGCAAATATATTTAGGTTGCTCGCATCATGTTGTCAAAATTGATTTAAAATCAAGCATTCATATAGGAGGTGCCCATTTAGAATTACTCACTATGCATATCATGTATGTTGGGATACACCGTGCACTTTTACACAATTGGTTGCAAATTTCGTTGCACACTAAATGATTGGTTAGTTTAGAATGGTGGTACGTTAGGTTATATTGTTCAGTTCTTGAAGAATTCCAAGGAAGAATTCTTTTAAAGGGGGAGAATGTAACATCCCATGATTTTACAATAATGAATTAAAAAGATATTTAATAAATGAATAATAAGGCTAAAAAGTTGAATTTTTGTAAACTTCAGAATTTGGCTACGAAACATATACCATTGGGTTCATGATGATTTTCTGATCAACTTTCATATATAAAGTTTTCCGACCGAAGTTCAAATGAAAAGGTTAATAACGTTTGAAGTTTTTGAATCGAAAATAATTATATATGTAATTATGGTAATAAAAGTTAATTAATACTAAATGCTAATGGAAAAATGAAAATTTAAGAAATGTTAACGTTAAATCAAATCAGGGAGAATACACACACACACACAGAGATATATATATATATATAATATGTTTGTATGTATATAGTGGAAACAAATTATATTAGTGCATCGAATAAGGAATAAAATGTAAACAAATCATGCAAAAAATTTAACAAAAAACAGATCGACTGGTAGTGATCGACCATAGGCCTTAGGCGATCGACCATTACCTATGTTTAATCATGATTTTAAAATAAGGGATGGACGAATATGATGCACTGTAATATTTTACTTGTGCACAAAGTGATGAAGGGGCGTCTTTGATTAAAATAAAGATTGCCTAGGATAAATCCGATGCTTCATGTAAACTCCAAACCCCTATAAATGCACGCATAGTTTTCTCACTTCTCTTCTCATATTTTCTAGGTTACAGAGCGGAGCTCTACCATTCTCTTTTCTCTACAATTTCTGAAGTTGTAAAAGAGTAAAATACTATATATAAATACTATGTTATATATATGTATATAAGTGGAGAAA
This sequence comes from Allium fistulosum, assembly GCA_030737815.1. NCBI lineage: Eukaryota > Viridiplantae > Streptophyta > Magnoliopsida > Asparagales > Amaryllidaceae > Allium > Allium fistulosum. The sequence continues at coordinate 819,457,626 of CM060908.1, read as the reverse complement.
AGCAAGACATGAGAGAAGAGAAGAGTAGAAGTAATTCAGAACAGAAACAAAGGTAAATTCATAAATCCAAAACTTAATCAATCCTTTTTCCAGATCTGTAGTTTTAATAGACGCATACTCTTTTTATTATTTTGGATTTAAAGTAAGAGGGAGTCAAATAAAAAGCGAAAGGATCCAGATCTAGAGAACTGGAGCTAATTAAAAGATGAGTAGGAAATTATGTGTTTTGTAATTAGATTAGGGTTATATCATTGAAATCAATTTCATATATGTTTAAAATCATTGTAACACCCCATATTTTTGATAACATTATTTAGGATATTTAATTAGTTAAATTAAATAAAATAATGTGTTGATTAGGGGATTGAGATTTGATGTTTATTAAGGGGTAGCCATGCGGTTTAACCAATGAATTAAAATAAGAGTTAAAATGAAACAGAGGAGGGGTAAAATAGGAAAGAGGTCATTCTTATACCCTAAACCTTTGGCCGTGTATCCTATACACGTTCATTTTTCATTTATCAAAAATTTTAAACTTGAGGTCGGTCACCATTAGCAAGAGAAAGAGGAAGAAGATTAAGAAAAGCTAAGGAAAAAGCTAAATCAAACCAAATCCATTCAAATCTCAAGCTCCTTAAACTCTAAAGCTAAGGGGGATAATGACTACATATAAAATTTCTTATTATTTTCGATTTTAAGATGAAATCTGAACCTATTTGTAATGATTTGCCATGTTTTTGAATGATGGAATGATTATATAAACCTGTTGATGATTTATGTTTGTTCATATAGACTTTATGACATGTTTTAAGGTGAAAACTCTATCAAATGACATCCAAATGCCTTGCGAATTTTTATATAGACCAGAAATGATATTTAAGAGATAGGTTTCAATTTTCAAAATTTTCAAGGATTTTATATGAATTTTCTAGTGGAGAAAATGCTATTTTGGGTTAAAACTTATTTACGGTTAAATAATTAATGGATTGGGTCTAAAATTAATATATGCTAGAAAACATATTGAAAAGGATTTTCCGGAATTTTTGTAGAATTTTCCTAAGTGTTTTAATGGATATGTAAAATTATTTAAGGTATATGACTTAAATGTTTTATATATTTATAAAAAGGAGAAGGGGTATTTTTTAAATAATTTAAAATTTTTATTTCTGGAAATCGGCAGTACTTATAGAAAAGAGAAACTTGCAACCAATCATAATTTGACAAACAAGGCAGGTTAGGTACAAAGAAATATTTTAAAAAGGACAAATCTACATGGTTTTTACAGTTTCGATACTTTCGGCACCAGGCCTTCGCCTCCTTACCTTCTCCTTCGACTCCATCGAAACCAATGCATATGGTATTAGGTAAATGGTAGGTAGTGAATTGGATACAGGCGAAAGGTATAGGGTCGAAACCAGGGGTTTCAAAGGGGTTGAAGCACTGCTTTGCTTTTAAATGAAAATGCACCTGCTTGCTTTCAACTGAATGGCTTTCGACTGGGTTGGCATTTGATCATGCCAAATGGTTTTAAAGAAATGGTTTCGATTGGGTTGCGCCTTTGTTTTTAAATAATTGCTTTCGACTAAGTCGAAACCCCTGACTGCCTCTTTCTACCTTTCGATCCAGATTGGTTTCGAAAGTGTTGCTTAGCTTTTATTTGCTTTTTAAAACTTGACACTTCTCCAACGCTTTCGAAGGATGGTTTCAACACCATCACTTCTTTACTTAGGAATGATTTTGAAAGGATTACTTTCGACTTTAATGGGTTTCTGATCCTTTTGCTGTACTTGAAGGCATAATCCAAATGGTTTCGACCGAGACGGTTTTTAATGGTTACGAAGGAGTAAATTTTTGAATGCTTTCGAAAGGTTTTCACATGTTTAAATTGAACCTAAAGGATTTCGAAAGGTTTAGTGTTTTAAGGCTTTCGAAAGGGTTTTAAATGTTGGTTTTGAAGGGGTGGTTCCCCAATGATTTCGAAAGGTCTAAGGGGAAAGGTTTTTCCAATGTTTTTGAAAGGCATGATTTAAAGGTTTTAAAGAAGGATGTCTAATGTTTTAAAGCTTTCGAAGGGAAGGTTTTTCAATGGTTTCGAATGGGTTTTGAGAATGATTTAGAAATGAAGGTTTTGGTCTTTTGGCCTAGGTTAAACAAAGGGGTTTACTTGGTTTCGAAAGGGGTACTTTGAAAGGTTTATATGTTTTCATCAACTAAGATTTGGGTAAAGTGTATATAACATAGCAAGGTGATTTTGAGTAAAGCATAGGGTATTTATATTTTCCTTGTTTGAGTTTGGTTTAGAGATTTTAAATCAATTTGAGAAAAGGTTTTCAAGGAAAATTTTAGGAAGATATCCCTAAGTAAAATGACTCAGATATTAGAATACTAGATGGGATTAGTATAGAGTCACGCCCTATACATTAGCTACTAACCCCAGCTAATTTAGTCCAAAATTCCAATGTGTAGGGCTTTGTCACAGGTAAGCCTAAAATTATGATTACACAAAGAAGGAATATATGTTTGTATACATATAGGTTATTAGTGAGACAGCAAAACCATTAGGATCAGGTGACCATGGTAGAAGATAAGTTAGGGACAGACCGTCCAAAAGAGAAGTATTTAACAGATAGTTAAGGACAAATCGTCCATAAGAAGAGTGTCTAACAGATGTTAGATAAATTTGGTTTATATTGTCTGGTAGGCCCGAGTCAGCCAAAGGTTAATAGTTAGCCAAACAGAACTATAGTTTTCAGACAGATATTCATTTATTACCTAATATGTTTGTTTACATGATAAATCTTTACAATTTTAAACAATTTTGGTTGAAGGAAAAGGTTTGCAAAAGATATGTTTCAAAGGGATATAAGTAAGGGGAAACTTGTTTTGCTAAGCGGTGTGGTCTCACTTAATATTAATAACCAAGATGTATAGTATTATTCACACTAGGCTTTCTGTCTAACTTGAAGTTTCTATTTCCCCTTAAACTCTTAGGTGCTCAAAATTGATTTGAGTAGGCTGAGGGTTGAGGTTTTCAGTTATTAGTAATTTTGGCGAATAAAGCTTCCGGAGACGAGTAGGTGGCTGATGGATAGCTAATTAGGAGTTACAGTTTATTCTGTTTATTTTTGCTATATGTATTAAGTCAAATATGTCTATATTGACTCTGGTCAACCAAGGGGGCATCGTCATATGTCGCTCTGAGCGTATTTTGTAATTGATATTTGGTCATTGCTTGGGAAACGTTAAGAGATTATCTAACTTGAATATGAATTATTGTTTTGAAATGTAATCAGTGAAATGTTGTTTTTTGAAATTTATGATTTTGTTTATATTCTAGTGCTTCTGATATTATGGATACCATTAGCTTTACCATATTTTGTCTCCATAAGTTAATACTATAGATGACTGCAGCATCTGTAGTGCTTAACTTTTGGCCTCCAGATAAGAGATGTTGCAACTTGGTATAGTATAGGTTTATGAAAAACTTTAAACTAAAAATGATTTTTAAAACATAATCCTAAGGAATTAGAGTAAGATTGGGGTATGGAATAAGGCTAGAGTGACATACTTGTGTTTGCTATATATAAGTATACGATTTATCTCTAGTCTCCTATCTTTGTTAGGTTATTTTTCTATATCTCGTGAGGTTTGAATACAGATATTGATGTTAGAAGAGGAAGAGTTAACCCAGGAGGGGAGGGCAGTGATGGGAATGCCAGACCTAATATGAGGAGAACCCAAGGTCAGGCACAAGTAGAGAATGTGGGTGCTGGAGTCCTACACATGGATATGGGGACTATGTATCAGTTTTTCGTGAATATGATGCAAGATGGAATTGCAGTTGGAGTGGTAGGAGGAAATGCGGTAGGAGCATGAGTTCTAGAAGTTCAGGTAGTTAACGATTATGCTAAGTTGAGTGGAGATTATACTAAGCTTAGAGGGAAGCCATTTGTTGGAATTGAGGATGCTATCGAGGTAGAAAAATGGTTGTTGCACTATGAGAGGATATTTGCGGACTTGAGGCGCTCATTGATGAGCAGAAGAGGAGGCTTTCTTCTAGACAGCTTCAAGGAGCCGCTTTGTCTTGGTGGAATAATGTGACAGCGGGTGTAGATGAGGAGATAATGACATAGGTAAAGTTTAAAAGTAGGTTCCATGAGAGGTTCATGTCGGTGATGGCGCAATCTATTCTTATCAGAAAATTTGCTAAGTTAGAACAAGGAGAAATGACTATTTTGGAGTATGCAGTGGGTTGGAAGAGTTAGCCAGATATGGGTATGCTTCCGTGGACACAGTAATGAAGGGGAGCGAGAAATTTATCAGGGGGCTAAAGCCTGAGTTAGCAAGGGCTACATTACCTCATATTAGAGATCCTTCTGATTTTGTAGTGAAGATGGCCTTAAGACATGAGGAGATGCTTGATTCTCTAGAGGCTAAGGAAGTCCAGGTCGGGCAGAGTCAGAAGAGAAAATTCTTTCCTAAGAAGGGTGCTAAGAAGGGTAGACTTGCTAAGAAAGGAAAATCTAAGGTGGTTTATTTTAAGTGCGACAAGAAGGTTCATTTCGCCAATTATTGTCGTACCGGGAAGGCGAAAGAAGTGATCGGGAAGAAGAACATCAGGTGCTTCAACTGTGATCAGATAGGCCACTATAAGAATCAATGCAAGGAGCCTGCTAAGGATGGAAAGGGCAAGGTGTGTGCGTTGGAGCCTGCTACTTTGAAGCCAACAGCTCAGGAGAAAGGAAAGGCAGTTTTGGGAGGTAAGCTTCAGATTTATGGTATGCCTTCTAGCGTGCTATTTGATACTGGTACATTGCATTCTTATATATCTAGATGTTTGACAGATAAGTTTAACCTATAACCCACAAATTTAATTACTTCCTTATGGGTTGCGAATCCAATAGGAGAGTATGCAACTCTAGGGTTGAGATGTGACTAGTTAGAGTTTGACTTGTTTGGTCATACTTTTATTTTCATTTTGCATGTGTTTAATTTTGTGGGGTTCGGAATTATTCTTAGCATGGATTGGTTAAGTGAGTACGATGCTAGGATATTTTGCTATGATAGGAAAATATCGCTTAGGCACCCTAATTGCAGCGACATGATTGTTTATACCATTGGGAGCCTTAGCAGTGAGGTGAATGCCTTGTTGAGTGTTATGGAATTGGAAGACGAGCTGAATCGAGTTTTCGTGGTCAGAGAATTCGCGGATGTTTTTGAGCCTGCAATCGGATTGCCATCGAAACAAGCTATTGAGATTCAGATAGATTTTGTTCTGGGAGCAGAACCAGTGAGTAGGCTGCCAAGCAGGATGACCCCTACAGAGATGAGGGAGTTGAAGGTGTAGTTAGTGGATCTGGAAGGCAGGAGTTTTATCAGACCAAGTAGTTCACCTTAGGGAGCAGCCGCAGTGTTTGCTCCGAAGCCGGATTGATCGTTAAGGCTATGTATCTATTATCGTAAGTTGAATGAGAGGACGATAAAGATTGACGATTTGTTTGATCAGTTAAGTGGAGCCAAGGTATTTACCCAGTTGGATTTCACGATAGATTTCCATCAGTTAGAGTGGCAGAGGATAGTATACCTTTGACGGTGTTTTGGACTAGATATGGATCGTACGAATGGTCAGTTATGCCGTTCGGACTGACTAATGCCCCGACATTCTTTGTGGATTTGATGAACCGTGTTTTCCAAGAGCACTTAGATAGGTTCATGTTGGTTTTCATAGATGATATCTTGATATACTCTAAGGATGAGAAGGAGGATGAAGTTCGTCTTAGAGTAGTGGTTGAGATGTTGAGGTAGCATCAGCTAAAGGCAAAGTTTTCGAAGTGTCATTTTTGGAAGAAGGAAGTGAAGTTTCTTGGTCATGTAGTCTCAGAGAAAGGGTTGTCAGTAGATTCGACTAAGATTGAAGCGGTGAATAGTTGAAAAACCCGAGATAGTGATTGAGATAAAGGGTTTCTTTGTATTAGCTAGTTATTATCGGAGATTCATTAAGATTTCTCATGGATAGCAGCACCGATGACCAAGCTAATGAGAAATGATGTTAAGTTTTTGTGGACCGATAAGTGTGAGGAAGCATTCCAGAGTTTGAAACACTTATTGACCCATGCACCTGTGTTGGTTGTTCCAGAAGGGAATCAGGATTTGGTAGTTTATACAAATGCGTGTGGAACAGGATTAGGAGCTGTGCTGATGCAGAAAGGTAAAGTGATTGCATATGCTTCTAGATAGCTTAGACTGCATAAGGTCAGATATCCAACACATGATTTGGAATAGGCTGTAGTAATTTTTGCATTGAAGATGTGGAGACATTACATTTTGGGAGAGAGGTTTGAGTTATATATAGATCACAAGTCGCTGAAGTATCTGTTCTCTCTGAAGGAGCTAAACATGGAGTACATACCGGGGAAAGGCAACAAGGTTGCAGATGCACTTAGCAAGAAATATCATAATGCAGTGTCAACGATGATTGTTGAGTGGAAAGATTTAGAAGCCTTGTCAGCTTGTAGAGTCCAATGGGGATCCGAGGCTGCGTCTAGTGGGGAGACTGTTATTTTATCTTGTTTAGAAGTTCAACCAGTGATGATCGAAAGGATTGCTTCTAAACAGGAGGAGGATCCAATGTTAGCTGAACGGATCAGGAAGTTAAGAGGAGGAACCGAGAGCGATGACTTAAAGGGTTTCATTCTTGACCAGAATGGATGGTTGAGAAAGAAAGGGTGATTATGTGTTCTAAGTGTAGGAAACTTAAGGAAAGAAGTTTTGGAGGAATGCCATCGTTCCAAATTCACTATTCATCTAGGAGGAACTAAGATGTATCAGGATATGGAGAGAAGTTTCTTTTGGGAATGTATGAAGCGAGATGTGGGCTTATGGGTGTGTTTGAACTGCCAGTAGGTAAAATTCGAACATCAGAAGCCGGGTGGGTTGCTTTAGCCTATAGATATTCCGGTATGGAAATGAGATTCCACTTCTATAGATTTTATAGATGGGTTGTCAAGGTTGAATAGAGGAAATGAAAGTATATGGGTCATAGTGGATAGATTGACCAAGAGTGCCCATTTCATTCTAGTTAAGTCAACCAGAACGGCACCTGTTTAAGCGCAGTTGTTTATGAAAGTTGTAGTTAGCCTGCACGGAATTCCTACTAGTATAGTTAGTGATAGAGAATCCTTATTCACTAGCGAGTTCTGGAAGAGTCTACATGATGTTTTGAGAACCAAGCTCAAGATGAGTACTGATTTCCCTCTGCAGACATATGGGCAAACAAAAAGAGTTAACAAAGTCTTAGAAGGTTCATTAAGAGCTTGTGTTCAAGATTTTGGAGGATCATGGGAAGACTATCTGCATTTAGTCGAGTTTTCGTATAACAATAATTATCAGACTAGTATTGGGAAGGCACCATTTGAAGCTTTGTATGGAAGGCCATGCAAATCTCCTGTGTGTTGGTTAGAGACCAAGGATAGGTTGGTTCTTGGTCCAGATTAGGTTAGAGAAGCTGCAGAAAATATTGAGGTCATTTGAGCTAGGATGAAGGAGGCTCAGTCTAGGCAGAAGAGTTATGCAGATAGAAAACATAAAGATTTAGAGTTCTCGGTTGGAGATCAGGTTTTTGTTAAGGTGTCACCGATGAAGGGTGTGATCAGATTTAGAAAATCAGGAAAGTTGGCACCGAGATTCATTAGGCCTTTTCATATTGTTGAGAAGATCGGGAAACTCGCATATAGAGTCGAGTTATCGAGAAGGTTGGCTGAAGTCCACGATGTTTTCCATATTTCTCATCTCAGAAAGTGTGTTAGAGACCCGGAGACTACTATTGCACCGACTGTGCTAGATGACTTAGTGGTAGAACCAGACTTGACTATAGTGAGAAAGCCGATTCGCATTGTTGCAAGAGATGAGAAGAGGCTTAGAACCAAGACAGTCAGATCAGTTAAAGTCCAGTGGAGTGACAATGACAGGGACTGTACTTGGGAGATTGAGCGCATGATTAGAGATACTTATCTTGACTTTTTTGATGGTATGTTTTACCTCTTTGATTGATTTGTTTTGTACCTTATCGTAATTTCGAGGACGAAATTCTTTAAGGAGGGGAGTTTGTAACACCCCATATTTTTTGTAACATTATTTAAGATTTAATTAGTTAAATAATATAAAATAATGTGTTGATTATGGGATTGAGATTTGATGTTTATTAAGGGGCAGCCGTGCCATTTAACCAGTGAATTAAAATAAGAGTTAAAATGAAATAGAGGAGAAGTAAAATAGGAAAGAGGTCATTCTTATACCCTAAACCTTCGGCCATGTATCCTATATATGTTCAATTTTCGTTTATCAAAAATTTTAAACTTGAGGTCGGCCACCATTAACAAGAGAAAGAGGAAGAATATTAAGAAAATCTAAGGAAGAAGCCAAATCAAATAAAATCCACTGAAAACTCAAGCTCCTTAATCTCTAAAGCTATGGTGAATAATGACTACATCTCAAATTTCTTATTATTTTCGGTTTAAAGATGAAATCTGAACTATATTCAATGATTTTCCATGTTTTTGAATGATGGAATGATTATATAGACTTGTTGATGATTTATGTTTGTTCATATAGACTTTATGACATGTTTTAAGGTGAAAACCCTATCAAATGACATCCAAATGCCTTGCAAAATTTTATATAGACTAGAAATGATATTTTAGAGATGGGTTTCAATTTTCAGAATTTTAAGAATTTATTTAGATTTTATATGAATTTTCTAGTGAAGAAAATGCTATTTTGGGTTAAAAATTATTTACAGTTAAATAATTAATGGTTTGGGTCTGAAATTAATATATGATACAAAACATATTGAAAGGGATTTTCTAGAATTTTTGTAGAATTTTCCTAGTTGTTTTAATGGATATATAAAATTATTTAATGTATGGGACTTAAATGTTTTATATATTTATAAAAAGGAGAAGGGTATTTAGTAAATAATTCAAAAAATTAATCTCTTGAAATCGGCAGTACTTTTAGGAAAGAGAAACTTGCAACCAATCACAATTTGACAAACAGGCAGGTTTGGTACAAAGAAATAGTTTTAAAAGGACAAATCTACATGGTTTTTACTATTTTGATACTTTCGGCACCAGGCTATCACCTCCTTATCTTTGCCTCCGACTCCATCGAAACCAATGCACATGGTATCAGGTAACTGGTATGTAGTGAAATGGATACGGGCGGAAGGTATAGGGTCGAAACCAGGGGTTCCGAAGGGGCTAAAGCACCGCTTTGCTTTTAAATGAAAATGCACCTGCTTGCTTTCGACTGGGTTGGCTTTCAACTAGGTCAAATGGTTTTAAAGAAATGGTTTTGATTGGGTTGCGCCATTGTTTTTAAATAATTGCTTTCAACTAAGTCGAAACCCCTGACTGCCTCTTTCGACCCAGATTGGTTCGAAAGGGTTGCTTTGCTTTTCTTTGCTTTTTAAAACTTGACCACTTCTCCAATGCTTTCAAAGGGATGGTTTCAACACCATCACTTCTTTACTTAGGAATGATTTTGAAAGGAATGCTTTCGACTTTAATGGGTTTCTGATCCTTTTGCTCTACTTGAAGGCATAATCCAAATGGTTTCGACCGAGGCAGTTTTTAAAGGTTTCGAAGGAGTAAATTTTTAAATGCTTTCAAAAGGTTTCCACATGTTTAAATTGAACCAAAAGGCTTTCGAAAGGTTTAGTGTTTTAAGGCTTTTGAAAGGGTTTTAAATGTAGGTTTCAAAGGGGTGGTTCCCCAATGATTTCGAAAGGTCTAAGAGGAAAGGTTTTTCTAATGTTTTCGAAAGGCATGGTTTAAAGGTTTTAAAGAAGGATGTCTAATGTTTTAAAGCCTTTGAAGGGAAGGTTTTTCAATGGTTTTGAGAATGGTTTCGAAAGGCTGGTCTTGGTTTTTCGGCCTAGGTTAAACAAAAGATTTTACTTGGTTTCGAAAGGGGTACTTTCAATGGATTCGAAAGGGATACTTTCAAAGGTTTATATGTTTTCAAAATCTAAGATTTGGGTAAACTATATATAACATGGTAAGGTGATTTTGAGTAAAGCATAAAGTATTTATATTTTCCTTGTTTGAGTTTGTTTTAAATATTTTAAATCAATTTGAGAAAAGGTTTTCAAGGAAATTTTTAGGAAGATATCCCTAAGTAAAATGACTCAAATATTAGAATACCAGATGTGATTGGTATAGGGTCGCGCCCTATACATTAGCTACTAGCCCCAGCCAATTCAGTCCAAAATTCCAGTGTGTAGGGCTTTGCCATAGGTAAGGCTAAAATTATGATTACACACAGAAGGAATATATATTTGTATACAGATAGGTTATTAGTGAGCCCGTAAAATCATTAGGATCAAGTGACCCTTGGAGAAGATAAGTTTGGGACAGACCGTCCAAAAGAGAAGTATTTAACAGATAGTTAAGGACAGATGGTCTACAAGAAGAGTGTCTAACAGATGTTAGATAAATTTGGTTTATATTGTCTGGTAGGGCAGAGTCAGCCAAAGGTTAATAGTTAGCCAAAAAACTACAGTTTTGGACAGATAGTCCATTTATTACCTGATATGTTTGTTTACATGATAATCTTTTATAGTTTTAACCAATTTTGGTTGCAGGAAAAGGTTTGCAAAAGATATGTTTCAAAAGGATATAAGTGAGGGGAACCCGTTCTGCTAAGCGGCGTGGTCTCACTTAATATGAATAACCGAGATGTATAATATTATTCACATCAGGCTTTATGTCTAACTCGAAGTTTTTGTTTCCCTTTAAACTCTTGGGTTCTCAAAGTTGATTTGAGTAGGCTAAGGGTTGAGGTTTTCAGTAATTTTGGCGAATAAAGCTTTCGGAGACGAGCAGGTAGCTGACGGATGGCTAATTAGGAGTTACAGTTTATTTTGTTTATTTCCTCTGTGTGTATGAAGTCAAATATGTCTATATTGACTCTGGTCAACCAATGGGGCATCGTCATATGTCACTCTTGGCGTATTTTGTAATTGATATTTGATCATTGCTTGGGAAACGTTAAGGAATTATGTAACTTGAATATGAATTATTGTTTTAAAATGTAATTGGTAAAATGTTGTTTTTTTAAATATGTGATTTTGTTCATATTCAAGTGCTTTTGATATTAAGGATACCATTAGCATTACCGTATTTTGTCACTAGAAGTTAATACTATAGATGACTGCAGCATTTGTAGCACTTAGCTTTTGGCCTCCAGATAGGGGATGTTACAATCGTTTTGGATATTTTATTGTAAATGCAAAAGGAATAGATATAAATACTAGTTTTAATTGAATATGTGTATTGATTAGAATGATAGATTACGAATTGGATAATAAATTGTATCCATGTAATGATTATGGAATTGATGTAATGAAATTGATAATGGAATAGATTCAATGAAATGGATTATGGTATAGATTTATAGAAATTGGTAATGGAATAGGTTTAATGAAATTGGTTATGGAATAAATTACTGATAGATAACAGTTTAGAATCAGCTTAGAATTACAAATTTGATTTGACTATTATTGAGATTGATTGTAATAAGTTGGGATTTGACATATCTTAATTCATTGGAATGAAAAGGGTAATAATATAAGTCTCTATGAATCATCCAAGTTACAAATAAAGGTGTATTGTTTGAAAATAACAATATGTAAAGAAAGATTTTGTACTGTCTATTTGAATAAAGAAATAAAATATAATTCTTTGTAATTTTATACAAAACACAAATCCTCTTTTATTCATATAGAATTATAGCGTTAACAATTCCTTTTGAAGGAGGAACTAGTTCAAATACATTAAAATATAAGGTCTTTAAGTATAATAAAAGGTGAAGTTAATAGGAATAAGAACAATAATTAAAAAGATAATTTAAAATACACATTTAGACAAAATAAGAAATAAACAATAGAGGAAGAAGAGATAATTAAACTAGAAAGGAGACTAAAAGCCCAATAAGCAACTAAAGATAACTAGTAATGAAAAAATAGTAGAATACAACCGAAAGAGTTAAATAAACTAAATACAATAACAAGGAACATCTTAGTCAGTAAATTAGAAACTATAATGAATGACAGTGGACAAAATTTATAAAAAGGTAAGTTATATAAGACTTGTTAAACGTCAATAATTGAAAGTAAAGAAAATAATAATTAAATGTATACAAATTCAAATATACCTTATGGCTGGCGTGAAGTACATAAGTATATAAATAACTTAGTAAATAAGAATGACATAGTCATTAAAATGGATTGGAATGTGAGGTCAGTAGTGTCACACAATAGAAGTCTGCAAACCGCAAGGGGCTATCAGCAGTTGTGTATACATTATACCGATGTGAGACATATTCAACCGTAGGACTCGTGGAGAGTATGCGCTTGCATATAAATAAAACTAATACCCTAATAGAAAGTGGAATCTGCTTCGAAAATAGGAAAGAGGGTGTTGCCTTGATTATGTTAGGCAATCTAAATAGAATGGTTAGTAGCTTGATGCTATGTCAGCAGGTGTGGCACCAAACCAGGAGTAGGAGCATCATAGGTTGATGCGACATAGGTTTGGAGCGGTCAAAACGGGAAAGACAGGGTTACACTTGATGGGCTATGCCTCCTACTAGGGTAGGCTACTTTAGGTAATGCTCAGACACAGTTGTTTGCTAGTTTGTTTGTTAGTGCAAGGCTAGTTAACCCATAGAAGATTTCCAATCTTTCTTCAAAGATGAATGGGGTAGTCCATGGAGCTGAGTCCATAATAGGAAGCAAACAAGTTAGTAAATCCCTAAGGAAAAATAGAATGCGGCTAAACTTTTGTGATGCCGTTATTAAGCACTAACGGGAAGTTCTACTTTGTACGCGGGAAATTTAGCCTGGACATTGATGATGATGCCTGACGATGCAGAATTATGAATACTAGCGGGGAAAGTATCTTGGTCTAGAGTGGGACTGCTGTACTTGTATATTTATATATGTACGTAGGTGGTTATAGTCTACTTTGGGTAGATGGGGCATATCGTTCACAAACGTGGAGTCGAGACAGCAAAGTAAAAATTAAAAGACACAACATGTAATTGAAGACAATTTACATAAACTAGTGTTATACAAAAAATATATAATTCACCAATCACTAGAACGTTAATCTAACCCCCTCCTCATTACAACCCACGGAATAGCTTCAGAAGGACAGGTACAAGGCGAGAACAGTGGAAGGACATATTTCCTAATGCATGCTCGGCATCGACAAGGACACTAAACATTGGAAGTATCAACCTTAATCAGTAACTATATGTTCTATTATACTTTACAATTCCGCTGTGAGATATATCGATAGAGCTCTGATATGCAATTATTTGTTTTTTGGCAGGATACCAAACCAACGATCTGTACTTTGGTAGACTAGGGTTTTCGATTTAGCGAAAATTCAGGCCCATTGAGGTGCGGGTTATTATAGATTCAATCTTAATAGTCATGCTCCTATGATACATAATGATATATCGTTAAGGAGTAATCGAACTTTGTTGGGCAAAGCACAATTAATAATGAGTGAAGTTGAGTTAACTTCTTTATGTAAGGTCGTGTGCACAAGAGTTAGTACATAAGATTAAAATTAATTTCATCTAAAGTATAGTTTACAAGATCATATAAGCTAAAAGCCTATTAGAAACCCCTACATATCTTTGGTCAATGAGCTGACAGGTTGTGTGAGTTGAATGGCTGCACGTAATAATTGTTTGTGGGGTCATATATGGACCACCCAAAAGGAGTATAGGAGCAATCAATATTGATTGACCAGTTTATGTTTTCAACATAATATATGTAAACCAAAACCAAATCAATTTTATGTATATATAAGGCAATTCATAAAATATTTATGAATACCTATTCTGTTGCACTAAGAAAAAAATTGTTGTTTCAAGAAACACCAACATCGCAGCGATGGAGTTTCTTATAGAAATTTGGAAACAACACATACTTCCGATGAAGAAATAATTGATAGGTTGGTTAGTATGAATTTTACTATGCAACAGAATCAGCAGTAAAATAAAATACGGCTAGTGACGAGGAAGCCGTTTTGGCTATGGAATCTTTTCCTATTACCTTTTCGATAGACGAACAAATTTTTTTATTTTTGACTGTTTTCAAATTTTAAGATAAAAAATTGACTATGCAAACTGCATTTGGAAAAGCTGGAAAAGAATTAGGGGCAAAGAGAATGTTCCAAAGTATGATGGAAAGTTGGATACCTAAGGGAAAAAAGATGGAAATATGGAATTTTCCATCCAAACCATTTTTCGGCATAAAGAAAACAGGTTTAGAAAACTGGATTTTTAAAATTTTGGATGGTACGTAATTGGATGCAAAATTGGTTGAACTATACTTCTATTTGTAGAAGTGTGGGAAAAATTTAGATGCAAAAACTAGTTTTTGGTTTTCAAAGTTTGCATACATATGGAACTGCAAATATATTTAGGTTGCTCACATCATGTTGTCAAAATTGATTTAAAATCAAGCATTCATATAGGAGGCGCCCATTTAGAATTACTCACTATGAATATCATATATGTTGGGATACACCGTGCACTTATACACAATTGGTTGCAAATTTCATTGCACACTAAATGATTGGTTAGTTTAGAATGGTTGTACGTTAGGTTATATTGTTCAGTTCTTGAAGAATTCCAAGGAAGAATTCTTTTAAAGGGGGAGAATGTAACATCCCATGATTTTACAATAATGAATTAAAAAGATATTTAATAAATAAATAATAAGGCTAAAAAGTTGAATTTTTGTAAACTTCAGAATTTGGCTACGAAACATATACCATTGGGTTCATGATGATTTTCTGATCAACTTTCATATATAAAGTTTTCCGACCGAAGTTCAAATGAAAAGGTTAACAACGTTTGAAGTTTTTGAATCGAAAATAATTATATATGTAATTATGGTAATAAAAGTTAATTAATACTAAATGCTAATGGAAAAATGAAATTTTAAGAAATGTTAATGTTAAATCAAATCGGGGAGAATACACACACACACACAGATATATATGTATATATATATTTATATATATATATTTATATATATAATATGTATGTATGTATATAGTGGAAACAAATTATATTAGTGCATCGAATAAGGAATAAAATGTAAACAAATCACGCAAAAAATTTAACAAAAAACAGATCGACTGGTAGTGATCGACCATAGGCCTTAGGCGGTCGACCATTACCTATGTTTAATCATGATTTTAAAATAAGGGATGGATGAATATGATGCACTGTAATATTTTACTTGTGCGCAAAGTGATGAAGGGGCATCTTTGATTAAAATAAAGATTGCCTAGGATAAATCCGATGCTTCATGTAAACTCCAAACCCCTATAAATGCACGCACAGTTTTCTCACTTCTCTTCTCATATTTTCTAGGTTACAGAGCGGAGCTCTACCATTCTCTTTTCTCTACAATTTCTGAAATTGTAAAAGAGTAAAATACTATATATAAATACTATGTTATATATATATGTATATAAGTGGAGAAAAGCAAGACATGAGAGAAGAGAAGAGTAGAAGTAATTCAGAACGGAAACAAAGGTAAATTCATAAATCCAAAACTTAAATTTAAAATTGATTCAATCCTTTTTCCAGATTTGTAGTTTTAATAGACACATACTCTTTTTATTATTTTGGATTTAAAGTAAGAGGGAGTCAAATAAAAAACGAAAGGATCCAGATCTAGAGAACTGGAGCTAATTAAAAGATGAGTGGGAAATTATGTGTTTTGTAATTAGATTAGAGTTATATCATTGAAATCAATTTCATATATGTTTAAAATCATTGTAACACCCCATATTTTTTATAACATTATTTAGGATATTTAATTAGTTAAATTAAATAAAATAATGTGTTGATTAGGGGATTGAGATTTGATGTTTATTAAGGGGTAGCCATGCAGTTTAACCAATGAATTAAAAAAAGAGTTAAAATGAAATAGAGGAGAGGTAAAATAGGAAAGAGGTCATTCTTATACCCTAAACCTTTGGCCGTGTATCCTATACATGTTCATTTTTCATTTATCAAAAATTTTAAACTTGAGGTCGGTCACCATTAGCAAGAGAAAGAGGAAGAAGATTAAGAAAAGCTAAGGAAGAAGCTAAATCAAACCAAATCCATTCAAATCTCAAGCTCCTTAAACTCTAAAGCTAAGGTGGATAATGAATACATATCAAATTTCTTATTATTTTTGATTTTAAGATGAAATCTGAACCTATTTGTAATGATTTGCCATGTTTTGAATGATGGAATGATTATATAAACCTGTTGATGATTATGTTTGTTCATATAGACTTTATGACATGTTTTAAGGTGAAAACTCTATCAAATGACATCCAAATGCCTTGCGAATTTTTATATAGACCAAAAATGATATTTAAAAGATAGGTTTCAATTTTCAAAATTTTCATGGATTTTATATGAATTTTCTAGTGAAGAAAATGCTATTTTGGGTTAAAACTTATTTACGGTTAAATAATTAATGGATTGGGACTGAAATTAATATATGCTAGAAAACATATTGAAAAGGATTTTCCAGAATTTTTGTAGAATTTTCCTAAGTGTTTTAATGGATATGTAAAATTATTTAAGGTATATGACTTAAATGTTTTATATATTTATAAAAAGGAGAAGGAGTATTTTTTAAATAATTCAAAATTTTTATTTATGGAAATCGACAGTACTTATAGAAAAGAGAAACTTGCAACCAATCATAATTTGACAAACAAGGCAGGTTAGGTACAAAGAAATATTTTAAAACGGACAAATCTACATGGTTTTTACAGTTTCGATACTTTCGGCACCAGGCCTTCGCCTCCTTACCTTCTCCTTCGACTCCATCGAAACCAATGCATATGGTATTAGGTAAATGGTAGGTAGTGAATTGGATATAGGCGAAAGGTATAGGGTCGAAACCAGGGGTTCCAAAGGGGTTGAAGCACTGCTTTGCTTTTAAATGAAAATGCACCTGCTTGCTTTCAACTGAATGGCTTTAGACTGGGTTGGCATTTGATCAGGCCAAATGGTTTTAAAGAAATGGTTTCGATTGGGTTGCGCCTTTGTTTTTAAATAATTGCTTTCGACTAAGTCGAAACCCCTGACTGCCTCTTTCTACCTTTCGATCCAGATTGGTTTCGAAAGAGTTGCTTTGCTTTTATTTGCTTTTTAAAACTTGACACTTCTCCAATGCTTTCGAAGGGATGGTTTCAACACCATCACTTCTTTACTTAGGAATGATTTTGAAAGGATTGCTTTCGACTTTAATGGGTTTCTGATCCTTTTGCTGTACTTGAAGGCATAATCCAAATGGTTTCAACCGAGACTGTTTTTAATGGTTACGAAGGAGTAAATTTTTGAATGCTTTCGAAAGGTTTTCACATGTTCAAATTGAACCTAAAGGATTTCGAAAGGTTTAGTGTTTTAAGGCTTTCGAAAGGGTTTTAAATGTTGGTTTTGAAGGGGTGGTTCCCCAATGATTTTGAAAGGTCTAAGAGGAAAGGTTTTTCCAACGTTTTTGAAAGGCATGATTTAAAGGTTTTAAAGAAGGATGTCTAATGTTTTAAAGCTTTCGAAGGGAAGGTTTTTCAATGGTTTCGAATGGGTTTTGAGAATGATTTCGAAATGAAGGTTTTGGCCTTTTGGCCTAGGTTAAACAAAGGGGTTTACTTGGTTTCGAAAGGGGTACTTTGAAAGGTTTATATGTTTTCATCAACTAAAATTTGGGTAAAGTGTATATAACATAGCAAGGTGATTTTGAGTAAAGCATAGGGTATTTATATTTTCCTTGTTTGAGTTTGGTTTAGAGATTTAAAATCAATTTGAGAAAAGGTTTTCAAGGAAAATTTTGGGAAGATATCCCTAAGTAAAATGACTCAGATATTAGAATACTAGATGGGATTGGTATAGTGTCACGCACTATACATTAGCTACTAGCCCCAGCTAATTTAGTCCAAAATTCCAATGTGTATGGCTTTGTCACAGGTAAGACTAAAATTATGATTACACACAGAAGGAATATATGTTTGTATACATATAGGTTATTAGTGAGCCAGCAAAACCATTAGGATCAAGTGACCCTGGGAGAAGATAAGTTAGGGACAAACTGCCCAGAAGAGAAGTATTTAACAGATAGTTAAGGACAAATCGTCCATAATAAGAGTGTCTAACAGATGTTAGATAAATTTGGTTTATATTGTCTGGTAGGCCCGAGTCAACCAAAGGTTAATAGTTAGCCAAACAGAACTATAGTTTTCAGACAGATATTCATTTATTACCTAATATGTTTTTTACATGATAATGCTTTACAATTTTAAACAGTTTTGGTTGAAGGAAAAGGTTTGCAAAAGATATGTTTCAAAGGGATATAAGTAAGGGGAAACTTGTTTTGCTAAGCGGTGTGGTCTCACTTAATATTAATAACCAAGATGTATAGTATTATTCACACTAGGCTTTCTGTCTAACTTGAAGTTTCTATTTCCCCTTAAACTCTTAGGTGCTCAAAATTGATTTGAGTAGGCTGAGGGTTGAGGTTTTCAGTTATTAGTAATTTTGGCGAATAAAGCTTCCGGAGACGAGTAGGTGGCTGACGGATAGCTAATTAGGAGTTACAGTTTATTCAGTTTATTTTTGCTATATGTATTAAGTCAAATATGTCTATATTCACTCTGGTCAACTAAGGGGGCATCGTCATATGTCGCTCTGAGCGTATTTTGTAATTGATATTTGGTCATTGCTTGGGAAACGTTAAGAGATTATGTAACTTGAATATGAATTATTGTTTTGAAATGTAATCAGTGAAATGTTGTTTTTTGAAATTTATGATTTTGTTTATATTCTAGTGCTTCTGATATTATGGATACCATTAGCTTTACCATATTTTGTCTCCATACATTAATACTATAGATGACTGCAGCATCTGTAGTGCTTAACTTTTGGCCTCCAGATACGAGATGTTGCAACTTGGTATAGTATAGGTTTAGGAAAAACTTTAACTAAAAACGATTTTTAAAACATAATCCTAAGGAATTAGAGTAAGATTGGGGTATGGAATAAGGCTAGAGTGACGTACTTGTGTTTGCTATATAAAAGTATACGATTTATCTCTAGTCTCCTATCTTTGTTAGGTTATTTTTCTATATCTCATGAGGTTTGAATACAGATATTGATGTTGGAAGAGGAAGAGTTAACCCAGGAGGGTAGGGCACCGATGGGAATGCCAGACCTAATATGAGGAGAACCCAAGGTCAGGCACAAGTAGAGAATGTGGGTGCTGGAGTCCTACACGTGGATATAGGGACTATGTATCAGTTTTTCGTGAATATGATGCAAGATGGAATTGCAGTTGGAGTGGTAGGAGGAAATGCGGCAGGAGCATGAGTTCCGGAAGTTCGGGTAGTTAACGATTATGCTAAGTTGAGTGGAGATTATACTAAGCTTAGAGGGAAGCCATTTGTTGGAATCGAGGATGCTATCGAGGTAGAAAAATGGTTATTGCACTATGAGAGGATATTTGCGGACTTGACGCTCAATGATGAGAAGAAGAGGAGGCTTGCTTCTAGACAGCTTCAAGGAGCCGCTTTGTCTTGGTGGAATAATGTGACAGCGGGTGTAGATGAGGAGATAATGACATAGGTAGAGTTTAAAAGGAGGTTCCATGAGAGGTTCATGTCGGTGATGGCGCAATCTTTTCTTATCAGAAAATTTGCTAAGTTAGAGCAGGGAGAAATGACTATTTTGGAGTATGCAGTAGGTTTGAAGAGTTAGCCAGATATGGGTATGCTTCCATGGACAAAGTAATGAAGAGGAACGAGAAATTTATCAGTGGGCTGAAGTCTGAGTTAGCAAGGGCTACATTACCTCATATTAGAGATCCTTCTGATTTTGTAGTGAAGATGGCCTTAAGACATGAGGAGATGCTTGATTCTCTAGAGGCTAAGGAGGTCCAGGTCGGGCAGAGTCAGAAGAGAAAATTCTTTCCTAAGAAGGGTAGACTAGCTAAGAAAGGAAAATCTAAGGTGGTTTATTTTAAGTGCGACAAGAAGGTTCATTTCGCCAATGATTGTCGTACCGGGAAGGCGAAAGAAGTGATCGGGAAGAAGAACATCAGGTGCTTCAACTGCGATCAGATAGGCCACTATAAGAATCAATGCAAGGAGCCTGCTAAGGATGGAAAGGGCAAGGTGTATGCGTTGGAGCCTGCTACTTTGAAGCCAATAGCTCAGGAGAAAGGAAAGGCAGTTTTGGGAGGTAAGCTTCAGATTTATGGTATGCATTTTAGCGTGCTATTTGATACTGGTACATTGCATTCTTGTATATCTAGATGTTTGACAGATAAGTTTAACCTATAACCCACATATTTAGTTACTTCCTTATGGGTTGCGAATCCAATAGGAGGGTATGCAACTCTAGGGTTGAGATGTGACTAGTTAGAGTTTGACTTGTTTGGTCATACTTTTATTTTCAGTTTGCATGTGTTTAATTTTGTGGGGTTCGGAATTATTCTTAGCATGGATTGGTTAAGTGAGTACGATGCTAGGATATTTTGCCATGATAGGAAAATATCGCTTAGGCACCCTAATTGCAGCGACATGATTGTTTATACCGTTGGGAGCCTTAGAAGTGAGGTGAATGCCTTGTTGGGAGTTATGGAATTGGAAGATGAGCTGAATCGAGTTTTCGTGGTCAGAGAATTCGCGGATGTTTTTGAGCCTGCAGTCGGATTGCCATCGAAACAGGCTATTGAGATTCGGATAGATTTTGTTCTGGGAGAAAAACCAGTGAGTAGGCTGCCAAGCAGGATGACCCCTACAGAGATGAGGGAGTTGAAGGTGTAGTTAGTGGATCTGGAAGGAAGGAGTTTTATCAGACTGAGTAGTTCACCTTAGGGAGCAGCCACAGTGTTTGCTCCGAAGCCGGATGGATTGTTAAGGCTATATATCGATTATCATAAGTTGAATGAGAGGATGATAAAGATTGACGATTTGTTCGATCAGTTAAGTGGAGCCAAGGTATTTACCCAGTTGGATTTCACGATAGATTTCCATCAGTCAGAGTGGAAGAGGATAGTATACCTTTGACGGTGTTTTGGACTAGATATGGATCGTACGAATGGTTAGTTATGCCGTTCGGACCGACTAATGCCCCGACATTTTTTGTGGATTTGATGAACCGTGTTTTCCGAGAGCACTTAGATAGGTTCATGTTGGTTTTCATAGACGATATCTTGATATACTCTAAGGATGAGAAGGAGGATGAAGTTCGTCTTAGAGTAGTGGTTGAGATGTTGAGGCAGCATCAACTAAAGGCAAAGTTTTCAAAGTGTCATTTTTGGAAGAAGGAAGTGAAGTTTCTTGGTCATCTAGTCTCAGAGAAAGGGTTGTCAGTAGATTCGACTAAGATTGAAGCGGTGAATAGTTGAAAAACCCGAGATAGTGATTGAGATAAAGGGTTTCTTTGTATTAGCTAGTTATTATCGGAGATTCATTAAGATTTCTCATGGATAGCAGCACCGATGACCAAGCTAATGAGAAATGATGTTAAGTTTTTGTGGACCGATAAGTGTGAGGAAGCATTCCAGAGTTTGAAACACTTATTGACCCATGCACCTGTGTTGGTTGTTCCAGAAGGGAATCAGGATTTGGTAGTTTATACAAATGCGTGTGGAACAGGATTAGGAGCTGTGCTGATGCAGAAAGGTAAAGTGATTGCCTATGCTTCTAGATAGCTTAGACTGCATGAGGTCAATATCCAACACATGATTTGGAATAGGCTGTAGTGATTTTTGCATTGAAGATGTGGAGACATTAACTTTTGGGAGAGAGGTTTGAGTTATATATAGATCACAAGTCGCTGAAGTATTTGTTCTCTTAGAAGGAGCTGAAAAAGGAGTACATACCGGGGAAAGGCAACAAGGTTGCAGATGCACTTAGGAAGAAATATCATAATGTAGTGTCAGCGAGGATTGCTGAGTGGAAAGATTTAGAAGCCTTGTCAGCTTGTAGAGTCCAATGGGGATCCGAGGCTGCGTCTAGTGGGGAGACTGTTATTTTATCTTGTTTAGAAGTTCAACCAGTGATGATCGAAAGGATTGCTTCTAAACAGGAGGAGGATCCAATGTTAGCTGAACGGATCAGGAAGTTAAGAGGAGGAACCGAGAGCGATGACTTAAAAGGTTTCATTCTTGACCAGAATGGATGGTTGAGAAAGAAAGGGTGATTATGTGTTCTAAGTGTAGGAAACATAAGGAAAGAAGTTTTGGAGGAATGCCATCGTTCCAAATTCAATATTCATCCAGGAGGAACTAAGATGTATCAGGATATGGAGAGAAGTTTCTTTTGGGAATGTATGAAGCGAGATGTGGGCTTATGGGTGTGTTTGAACTGCCAGTAGGTAAAATTCAAACATCAGAAGCCAAGTGGGTCGCTTTAGCCTATAGATATCCCGGTATGGAAATGAGATTCCACTTCTATAGATTTTATAGATGGGTTGTCAAGGTTGAATAGAGGAAATGAAAGTATATAGGTCATAGTGGATAGATTGACCAAGAGTGCCCATTTCATTCCAGTTAAGTCAACCAGAACGACACCTATTTTAGCGCAGTTGTTTATGAAAGTTGTAGTTATCCTGCACGGAATTCCTACTAGTATAGTTAGTGATAGAGAATCCTTATTCACTAGCGAGTTCTGGAAGAGTCTACATGATGTTTTGAGAACCAAGCTCAAGATGAGTACTGATTTCCCTCTGCAGACATATGGGCAAAAGAAAAGAGTTAACAAAGTCTTGGAATGTTTGTTAAGAGCTTGTGTTCAAGATTTTGGAGGATCATAGGAAGACTATCTGCATTTAGTCGATTTTTCGTATAACAATAATTATCAGACTAGTATTGGGAAGGCACCATTTGAAGCTTTGTATGGAAGGCCATGCAAATCTCCTGTTTGTTCGTTAGAGACCAAGGATAGGTTGGTTCTTGGTCCAGATTTGGTTAGAGAAGATGCAGAAAATATTGAGGTCATTTGAGCTAGGACGAAGGAGGCTCGGTCTAGGCAGAAGACTTATGCAGATAGAAGACGAAAATATTTAGAGTTCTCGGTTGGAGATCAGGTTTTTGTTAAGGTGTCACCGATGAAAGGTGTGATCAGATTCAGAAAATCAGGAAAGTTGGCACCGAGATTCATTGGGCCTTTTCATATTGTTGAGAAGATCGGGAAACTCGCATATAGAGTCGAGTTACCGAGAAGGTTGGCTGAAGTCCACGATGTATTCCATGTTTCTCATCTCAGAAAGTGTGTTAAAGACCCGGAGACTACTATTGCACCGTTCGTGCTAGATGACTTAGTGGTAGAACCAGACTTGACTATAGTGAGAAAGCCGATTCACATTGTTGCAAGAGATGAGAAGAGGCTTAGAACCAAGACAGTCGGATCAGTTAAAGTCCAATGTAATTGGGAGATTGAGCGCATGATTAGAGATACTTATCTTGACTTTTTTGATGGTATGTTTTACCTCTTTGATTGATTTGTATTGTACCTTATCGTAATTTCGAGGACGAAATTCTTTGAGGGGAGTTTGTAGCACCCCATATTTTTTGTAACATTATTTAAGATTTAATTAGTTAAATAAAATAAAATAATGTGTTGATTAGGGGATTGAGATTTGATGTTTATTAAGGGGCAGCCGTGCCATTTAACCAATGAATTAAAATAAGAGTTAAAATGAAATAGAGGAGGAGTAAAATAGGAAAGAGGTCATTCTTATACCTTAAACCTTCGGCCATGTATCCTATATACGTTCAATTTTCGTTTATCAAAATTTTTAAACTTGAGGTCGGCCACCATTAATAAGAGAAAGAGGAAGAATATTAAGAAAAGCTAAGGAAGAAGATAAATCAAATAAAATCCACTCAAATCTTAAGCTTCTTAATCTCTAAAGCTATGGTGAATAATGACTACATCTCAAATTTCTTATTGTTTTCGGTTTTAAGATGAAATCTGAACTATTTTCAATGAATTTCCATGTTTTTGAACGATGGAATGATTATATAGACTTGTTGATGATTGTTCATATAGACTTTATGACATGTTTTAAGGTGAAAACCCTATCAAGTGACATCCAAATGCCTTGCAAATTTTTATATAGACGAGAAATGATATTTTAGAGATGGGTTTCAATTTTCAGAATTTTAAGAATTTAAGTAGATTTTATATGAATTTTCTAGTAAAGAATATGCTATTTTGGGTTAAAAATTAATTACAGTTAAATAATTAATGGTTTGGGTCTGAAATTAATATATGATAGAAAACATATTGAAAGGGATTTTCTAGAATTTTTGTAGAATTTTTCTAATTGTTTTAATGGATATATAAAATTATTTAATGTATGAGACTTAAATGTTTTATATATTTATAAAAAGGAGAAGGGTATTTAGTAAATAATTCAAAAAATTTATCTCTTGAAATCGGCAGTACTTTTAGGAAAGAGAAACTTGCAACCAATCACAATTTGACAATCGGGCAGGTTTGGTACAAAGAAATAGTTTAAAAAGGACAAATCTACATGGTTTTTACTATTTTGATACTTTCGGCACCAGGCTATCACCTCCTTACCTTTGCCTCCGACTCCATCGAAACCAATGCACATGGTATCTGGTAACGGTATGTAGTGAAATGGATACGGGCGGAAGGTATAGGGTCGAAACCAGGGGTTCCGAAGTGGTTGAAGCACCGCTTTGCTTTTAAATGAAAATGCACCTGCTTGCTTTCGACTGGGTTGGCTTTCAACTAGGTCAAATGATTTTAAAGAAATGGTTTTGATTGGGTTGCGCCTTTGTTTTTAAATAATTGCTTTCAACTAAGTAGAAACCCCTGACTGCCTCTTTCGACCTTTCGACCCAGATTGGTTCGAAAGGGTTGCTTTGCTTTTCTTTGCTTTTTAAAACTTGACCACTTCTCCAATGCTTTCAAAGGGATGGTTTCAACACCATCACTTCTTTACTTAGGAATGATTTTGAAAGGAATGCTTTCGACTTTAATGGGTTTCTAATCCTTTTGCTCTACTTGAAGGCATAATCCAAATGGTTTCGACCGAGGCAGTTTTTAAAGGTTTCGAAGGAGTAAAATTTTAAATGCTTTCAAAAGGTTTCCACATGTTTAAATTGAACCAAAAGGCTTTCGAAAGGTTTAGTGTTTTAAGGCTTTTGAAAGGGTTTTAAATGTAGGTTTCAAAGGGGTGGTTCCCCAATGATTTCGAAAGGTCTAAGAGGAAAGGTTTTTCTAATGTTTTCGAAAGGCATGGTTTAAAGGTTTTAAAGAAGGATGTCTAATGTTTTAAAGCCTTTGAAGGGAAGGTTTTTCAATGGTTTCGAGAATGGTTTCGAAAGGCTGGTCTTGGTCTTTCGGCCTAGGTTAAACAAAAGGTTTTACTTAGTTTCGAAAGGGGTACTTTCAATGCATTCGAAAGGGATACTTTCAAAGGTTTATATGTTTTCAAATTCTAAGATTTGGGTAAACTATATATAACATGGCAAGTTGATTTTGAGTAAAGCATAAAGTATTTATATTTTCCTTGTTTGAGTTTGTTTTAAAGATTTTAAATCAATTTGAGAAAAGGTTTTCAAGGAAAATTTTAGGAAGATATCCCTAAGTAAAATGACTCAAATATTAGAATACCAGATGTGATTGGTATAGGGTCGCGCCCTATACATTAGCTACTAGCCCCAGCTAATTCAGTCCAAAATTCCAGTGTGTAGGGCTTTGCCATAGGTAAGACTAAAATTATGATTACACATAGAAGGAATATATATTTGTATACAGATAGGTTATTAGTGAGCCCGCAAAACCATTAGGATCAAGTGACCCTTGGAGAAGATAAGTTAGGGACAGACCGTCCAAAAGAGAAGTATTTAACAGATAGTTAAGGATAGATGGTCTACAAGAAGAGTGTATAACAGATGTTAGATAAATTTCGTTTATATTGTCTGGTAGGCCCGAGTCAGTCAAAGGTTAATAGTTAGCCAAAAAACTACAGTTTTGGACAGATAGTCCATTTATTACCTGATATGTTTGTTTACATGATAACTTTTACAGTTTTAACCAATTTTGGTTGCAGGAAAAGGTTTGCAAAAGATATGTTTCAAAAGGATATAAGTGAGGGGAACCCGTTCTGCTACGCGGCGTGGTCTCACTTAATATGAATAACCGAGATGTATAATATTATTCACATCAGGCTTTATGTCTGACTCGAAGTTTTTGTTTCCCTTTAAACTCTTGGGTTCTCAAAGTTGATTTGAGTAGGCTAAGGGTTGAGGTTTTCAGTAATTTTGGCGAATAAAGCTTTCGGAGACGAGCAGGTAGCTGACGGATAGCTAATTAGGAGTTACAGCTTATTTTGTTTATTTCCACTGTGTGTATGAAGTCAAATATGTCTATATTGACTCTGGTCAACCAATGGGGCATCGTCATATGTCACTCTTGGCGTATTTTGTAATTGATATTTGATCATTGCTTGGGAAACGTTAAGGAATTATGTAACTTGAATATGAATTATTTTTTTAAAATGTAATTGGTAAAATGTTATTTTTTTAAATACGTGATTTTGTTCATATTCAAGTGCTTTTGATATTAAGGATACCGTTAGCATTACCGTATTTTGTCACTAGAAGTTAATACTATAGATGACTGCAGCATTTGTAGCGCTTTGTTTTTGGCCTCCAGATAGGGGATGTTACAATCGTTTTGGATATTTTATTGTAAATGCAAAAGGAATAGATATAAATACTAGTTTTAATTGAATATGTGTATTGATTAGAATGATAGATTATGAATTGGATAATAAATTGTATCCATGTAATGATTATGGAATTGATGTAATGAAATTGATAATGGAATAGATTCAATGAAATTGATTGTGGTATAGATTTACAGAAATTGGTAATGGAATAGGTTTAATGAAATTGGTTATGGATAAATTACTGATAGATAACAATTTAGAATCAGCTTAGAATTACAAATTTGAATTGACTATTATTGAGATTGATTGTAATAAGTTGGGATTTGGCATATCTTAATTCATTGGAATGAAAAGGGTAATAATATAAGTCTCTATGAATCATCCAAGTTAAAAAATAAAGGTGTACTGTTTGAAAATAACAATATGAAAAGAAAGATTTTGTACTGTCTATTTGAATAAAGAAATAAAATATAATTCTCTGTAGTTTCATACAAAACACAAATCCTCTTTTATTCATATAGAATTATAGCGTTAACAATTCCTTTTGAAGGAGGAACTAGTTAAATACATTAAAATATAAGATCTTTAAGTATAATAAAAGGTGAAGTTAATAGGAATAAGAACAATAATTAAAAAGATAATTTAAAATACACATTTAGACAAAATAAGAAATAAACAATAGAGGAAGAAGAGATAATTAAACTAGAAAGGAGACTAAAAGCCCAATAAGCAACTAAAGATAACTAGTAATGAAAAAATAGTAAAATACAACCGAAAGAGTTAAATAAAATTAATACAATAACAAGGAACATCTTAATCAGTAAATTAGAAACTGTAATGAATGACAGTGGACAAAAGTTATAAAAAGGTAAGTTATATAAGACTTGTTAAACGTCAATAATTGAAAGTAAAGAAAATAATAATTAAATGTATACAAATTCAAATATACCTTATGGCTGGCGTGAAGTACATAAGTATATAAATAACTTAGTAAATAAGAATGACATAGTCATTAAAATGGATTGGAATGTGAGGTTAGTAGTGTCACACAATAGAAGTCTGCAAACCGCAAGGGGCTATCAGCAGTTGTGTATACATTATACCGATGTGAGACATATTTAACCGTAGGACTCGTGGAGAGTATGCGCTTGCATATAAATAAAACTAATACCCTAATAGAAAGTGGAATCTGCTTCGAAAATAGGAAAGGGGGTGTTGCCTTGATTATGTTAGGCAATCTAAATAGAATGGTTAGTAGCTTGATGCTATGTCAGCAAGTGTGGCACCAAATCAGGAGTAGGAGCATCATAGTTTGATGCGACATAGGTTTGGAGCGGTCAAAATGGGAAAGACAGGGTTACACCTGATGGGCTATGCCTCCTTCTAGGGTAGGCTACTTTAGGTAATGCTCGGACACAGTTGTTTGCTAGTTTGTTTGTTGGCGCAAGGCTAGTTAACCCATAGAAGATTTCCAATCTTTCTTCAAAGATGAATGGGGTAGTCCATGGAGTTGAGTCCATAATAGGAAGCAAACAAGTTAGTAAATCCCTAAGGAAAAATAGAATGCGGCTAAACTTTTGTGATGCCGTTATTAAGCACTAACGGGAAGTTCTACTTTGTACGCGGGAAATTTAGCCTGGACATTGATGATGATGCCCGACGATGCAGAATTACGAATACTAGCGGGGAAAGTATCTTGGTCTAGAGTGGTACTGCTGTACTTGTATATTTATATATGTATGTAGGTGGTTATAGTCTACTTTGGGTAGATTGGGCGTATCGTTCACAAACGTGAAGTCGAGACAACAAAGTAAAAATTAAAAGACACAACATGTAATTGAAGACAATTGACACAAACTAGTGTTATACACAAAATATATAATTCACCAATCACTAGAACGTTAATCTAACCCCCTCTCATTACAACCCACGGAATAGCTTTAGAAGGACAGGTACAAGGCGAGAACAGTGGAAGGACATGTTTCCTAATGCATGCTCGGCACCGACAAGGACACTAAACATTGAAAGTATCAACCTTAATCAGTAAGTATATGTTCTATTATACTTTACAATTCCGCTGTGAGATATATCGATAGAGCTCTGATATGCAATTATTTGTTTTTTGGTAGGATACCAAACCAACGATCTGTACTTTGGTAGACTAGGGTTTTCGATTTAGCAAAAATTCAGGCCCATTGAGGTGCGGGTTATTATAGATTCAATCTTAATAGTCATGCTCCTATGATACATAATGATATATCGTTAAGGAGTAATCGAACTTTGTTGGGCAAAGCACAATTAATAATGAGTGAAGTTGAGTTAACTTCTTTCTGTAAGGTCGTGTGCATAAGAGTTAGTACGAAAGATTAAAATTAATTTCATCTAAAGTATAGTTTACAAGATCATATAAGCTAAAAGCCTATTAGAAACCCCTACATATCTTTGGTCAATGAGCTGACAGGTTGTGTGAGTTGAATGGTGCACGTAATAATTGTTTGTGGGGTCATATATGGACCACCCAAAAGGAGTATAGGAGCAATCAATATTGATTGACCAGTTTATGTTTTCAACATAATATATGTAAACCAAAACCAAATCAATTTTATGTATATATAAGGCAATTCATAAAATATTTATGAATACCTATTTTGTTGCACTAAGAAAAAAATTGTTGTTTCAAGAAACACCAACATCACAGCGATGGAGTTTCTTATAGAAATTATTGGTAGTAAAATGGATTTGGATACGATCCAAAGATAAAACCAATTACGAAGGTTGAAATAAAATTGACCAAGCCTAAATAGACGCAACTAATTAGAATGTTTAACAAGAACTCTCGCATATTGAAGAGAAACTATAGTTTTCTGATCAAGGTCGAGAAAATAATTTCCTCAGTTGTCAACAAACTATTAAGTGTCTTGACTCTACCATATGACATGATGCATAAATCCAGAATGGATTCCAAGTACTTTGTCACAATATGATTTGATGCTTGTACCCAAAGGTATATGATCCATCGTTCACAAAAGTGTCTCTTAGAAGAAGACCAATGTAGTAGAATATGGGGAGCAACGTTGAAAGAATAACATCGCCAATTTCAATTGTTGAAATTAACACAACTAATTTGTATTTCACCGTACGTAAGTTAATTTGGATTTTACTCATAAAATTATCGCTAGATATGATTCTGAGTTTTTTTAGATGTATGTTGAAACAAAAAAAATTCTAAATAATGATTTAGAATATGTTGATTTCACTTGATAACCAATGTGTATCGAAGTCAGTAGGAGTGATTCTGAGTTTGTGGATTATTGTAAATAATCCTAAAAATGTTAAGAAAGTATTATTCGATAAACATCACAGTTAAGCTGGTATTTTGATAGAAAATAAAATGGTTCTATTTTCAATCAAAATGTAGGGGAAGTGCATTTGTGTAAGAAAGCATTATAAAGGTATAAAATATTTCAAAGCTATAAGTAAACAACAAACTTATGATTGTTAACGATGTACTCGTGTTAAAATCATTTTAGTTAGTTGTTTAATTCTTGATATTGGATTTGTAAATGACATCTTTTATAACCGGTATAAAAGGATGTTGAGATGGTCTCATATGATATAAATAGACATCATATTAAAATGTTTAATATGGACCATATGAGATAGATTCCTTATGCAACGGCAATAGTAATTATCACATATTCTATATAGTCTACTATATTACATTTTGTTTATGCACTTGGTACATAAACCAAGTATCAAATCTGAATTAAGATCGCTAAATGATAGTTAAGAGTATTCTCGAGTAGTTGTAAAATACTAGAGAATTTTTTATAGAAAACAATGAGCTTCTTATGAAGAAGTATCCGGATTCGAACTTTATGAATGATATCGAGCATAACATGTAAATATTAAATTCATGTTCAAACAATAGTTAAGGAGCTTTAAATTGGAAATGTTCCAAACAAGAGTTATGGACAATTCAACCAATAGGCTATGTACATCGCTTTGAATAGCGCCACAATAAAAGCAATGTATATATAAATATAAATGCACAAATTTATAACTGAGCTAGGGATGATTCTAAGTATTGAGAATCCTATGTCATTGTTATATGATTACAATGCCGTGATACAGGTCACAAAAGATCCTAGAGTTCACAAAAGTCAAAAAACATACTCCAAAAAGCTCTACATGATAAAGGTAGTTCATCAGTATCAGAGAGACCTGATTGACAAAGTAAATAATTAAAACAACGTAGCAGATCCATTCATAAAGGGACTAGCTCGGTCAGCTCTCAACAAACTGATTGAAGGGATGGGATTAAGGCTCAATAATTGGCCTCAAGTGTATGTGGGGGATTGTTAGAGTTAGGGATATGCCCTAAGAGCAATTCTGAAGTCCTAATGTGATATAGTTTTGACAAAGAGTTGGTGTAAATAAAGGGACCATTTAAAATAGTAAAATTGGATTTTACCAAATTGTTTAAACGATAAATTCGGCCAAACTATCATATCACTAGCCAAGGTGACATGTGAATGTTAATATTCAAATTATTCGATATTAATTGCTGACTGAATTTACATCTATGAGTTGCACAACCAAAATGTTGAATACTCCAAAAACCACATGATTTAATCAAATTATATTTTTTTATAAATTAATTAATATTTGTGAAATATTAACTATAAAGTTTTATTTTATTTATTTGAATCAATATTTAATAAAGGGTGTATATAAAAGTTATATATATGTATCGATAACGATATTGATAAACATTTAAATTGGATTTAAAATGTATAAAATATTGATTGGATTTTGAAATGCATATGGGTTCATTAGCACATAATTGTGGCTGGCCATACAAGTAGAGGGATGAAGATGTTTGCTAGAAATATGTCATTTAAATTGACAAAGAGAAGAGGTAAATTAGCAGATCCAGATCTTCTCTCTTTACTCTATTCTCTTACCTATATAAACCAACCATCCCCATTACTTTGGATTTTACTTTTTGCCTCCTCCTCTATATAGTTTTGGTCACAAGTAATTGACCTACCCCTCTTTATTTCCAAATAAAATTAAATAAACGTAAAATCTATTTCAAAAGTGGTGATCTCTTCAGTTAGACGCTTTTTTGGAAGAGTATAAATTAGGTCTAATGTGTTTTTGATTCAACGTTCAAGGTGCACATTCATAGCTACATTGTTGGTAATCAATAATCTATTTTTTTTCAGATTAATATTGATTTATCTATGACAATGTACATGTACAAATTAGATGCTTACTTTATCACGAATTTATAAATTTATGTCCTATCAAATTTGAATACACATACACACTTTACAATTAAATAAAAAACTCTGTATATACATAATATATAAGAGTTTATTTTCAACAATATATATATATATATATATATATATATATATATGTATGTATGTATGTATGTATGTATATTTCAAAAGTTAAATGTTTTCAAAATTATTTTTAGAATAAAGATTTGAATATAATAATAAGTGTACATATATATTACATATAAATTAATTTATTGATTATTATTGTTATTATATATGAATATACCTATTTGTTTTTAAAAAACAATATATATATATATATATAATTAAATCCAAAATAGTATAATAATTAATTAACTCTTTTTAAAGCTTCTTAAGTTAATATGTATTAAAATATATATATAATTTTATAAATATAAATACCTATAAAAAATAGTTTTTATATTAAATAAAATTCCTATGGAATTTATGTTTAAAATAAATTAAATCTTCACAAGTTTAAAAAAATTTGAAATTTCAAAATGGTTTTTACCAAAATAAAAATTATTAATTTTTAACATATTATTATTTGTATTTATTAATTAATATTTAATAGAAATTTAAATATATAAATATATATTCAAATACTTTATATATAAATATATATGTATGTATGTGTGTATGTATTTGTATACATATATATACACATATACATATACATATACACACAAATATATATATAAGAATATATCAACATTTGAAATTTGAATTTTAAATTTCAAATATAGTCTAGATCTAGATCTGTTTTTAAATTTAAATCTACTTTAAGATATTTTAAATACTAATTTGAATTATTAGAACTGGCCAGCACCTTTTTTTGTTTTTTTGGCAAAGCCTACGGGGTTGAACGGGCCTCTACCATTTTATTCAAAAATAAAAAATTACAAGGGAAAGATGTAAAGAAAAGCATACAACAGAAAGGTTTCAAACCCTATTTAATATGAAAACATATTAAACATGCTTTAAAACCATGACAATTTAATTTCTAGCTAAAATAACAAAAAGGCCAGCAACCACTCTTCCTTTTCCAGTGAATAGCCTAGAGTTCCTTTCCTCCCAAATCAAATAAACAAATTTCTTTAATATTTTGAGAAGAAGTTTCCCTTTAACAGTTCTCCATCTCAAAACTTTGAAAACTAAATGCCATTCAGCCTTAGAATCAGAAAGCGGAGAGTGGAGATTCAATAGAGACAGAATTATCCTTTAAATGTAAAAAGAATAACCACATGAGAAGAACAAATGCAATGTGTTTTCAGGAGCATTGTTACACAACAAACAAGATGAAGACTGTAGCAAACCCTTGCGAACTAAGTTATCTTGGGTATGAACTACATTGGAGATGAATTTCCATAATAAAAAAATTTCTTTAGCCTTACTACCTGAATTCCAGATCCCAGAATTTCATGGAAACAAATTAATTTGAGGAAGAACAGACTTATACACATTCTTAATAGAGTGAGGTTTAGATAACCATATGCAATGGAGCTCAGAATTATGAAATGAAGCATCTTCCACTAAAGACCATAAGTTTCTTATAATGAATGAACTAGAGTAAGGCAATAACACTTTACCATAACAAATGAAGTTAACCAGTTTTGATGCTTCAGGGATGCCAGAGAGACATCTAAGGTTGGAGTTAATAAAAGATGTAAAAGTAATACCTTTAAAGTACCAAGGATCATGCCAGAAGGATACAACATTGGCATTCTCAGCTGAGAATTGAAAAATAGGAAGAAAAACCTCCCTAAGTTGCAAAATACTTATCCAAATCTAGCTATAGTCAGAAGGCACATCTAAAGTCCAGAAGTTTGAATCCTTTAAGAGGTTGGACTTAATCCAATCATCCCAAAGGTTGGGAATTGTTAACCTGCCTTTTGCCAAGGAAGTATATATGCGGATTTAACCCAAAAGACTTTACGATTCTCAAGGCCGATAAGTCCAGAGTGATGATTGTGGGGCCCAGAAATCAAGTACAGATAATAACATAAAGTCAAGATTGAATGGAATTGATAAATATGCAAGGCAGAATGTTCAAAGTATTAAATATGGTTCAACACATAGGAGCAAGTGTATTTCGATAGAAAATAGTTAATAACTCAACAACCACATGAGAGATTGAAGTGAAACTCTAGGAGAAGGAAGAGGGGCCCTAGGAAGTTCACCCTAGGGATCGCACCCCGAAACATGCAACTTGAAGGGATCGATACCAATCCCTCCATAGGGATTAGTACTCTTCCCTTATAGGGATCCACTATATTCAACTCTAGCAGTGATTGGTCAATATCTCAACATCTACACATCCAATTAACATGAAACTTGGAGGATAACCTAAATACAACATGTGGAACAGCCCATGAAGATCGCATCTCATTTGGAGCAAATTGGAAGGATCGGTACCTATCCCTCCATAGGGATCGGCTATAATTAGCCTTCACAACATATTGCAACAAAGATTGATCGATAACTTGAGTTATACTAATCTAATTGGCGTGAAACTTGGAGGCTAAGCATAATACAACATAGAGAAGCTCCCTTAAGGATCGCATGGCATTCGGAAGATATTGGAGGGATTGGCAGAAATCAAAATTCAAGCAACACTATTTCACGGAAAATGCAATATCTCACAAGCCGTACGTCGGAATTTCACGAAATTTGGGGATAGGTAGCTAACATCATGGGGCACCTCTCATAGTTATCGCAGCCTATTTGGGAACAGTAATAGAGATCGGTACTGATTCCTATTATGGGCCCCAATAGGCTTGGAAATTTTTGGGTGGTCTCATCTTGGTCTCCCGAACCTTCTGCCAAAATTTTAGCTCGATCCTTACATGTTTTCCCTTATAAATGCAGCAGACATGACGTCAGAAAAAGGATCTTCTTTCTGCTTCTCTTTATCTTCAACCTAGGCTACGCTCTGCCAATTTTATTCTTGGATTTCGGATTGTAACCATAACGAACTTTAGTATAATAAAAAGGATTATTTGGGAGTGGACGTAGGCCAGAGTTAGCCGAACCACTATAAATCTTGTCTCTTTTTACTTGCTTTTTGATTATTTTAATTTTTTTCGTCATTTATTTTTCTTCATATTTCTATGATTGGATTGGATATTGGTACTTTTACATAATTGGGAGTTGGTGCCCAATTTTGACGCCAACGGGAATAGAACCGAATAACTTATTTATTAAAGAGGAGCAGTTTGCCTTGTTCCATATCTGAAGATTAAGAATACATAAACCACCATTTTCATAAGGTAACATGACCTTCTTAAAACCCATAGGAATAAACTTTAATGAATGAGGGTTATCATGCAAAGGTAATGATTTAGACCAGAATTAATCATACCAACCGGCTTACATAGAAGAATATAGATTCTGGCGTAGTATAAAAACTTGGAAGAGGGAATGGATTTGACTATCACTAGTCTGCCCGCAGTTGAATAATTTGAAACATGCAGAGAAGAAAGTTTGCTAATAATTTTGTCATATAAGGGCAAGCATTGGGAAGAGAAAATTCTGGAGGAAACAAGAGGAGCTCCAAGATACATTTCATTGGGATCTATCACTTGCATAGAGGATATATATTAAGGAGAGTCATCAATAATCCATGAGAAATACCAGCAGTCATGATTTTAGATCTAGATATATTGATAGGCAAATCAGTTAAAGCTTGGAATTGATCAAGGATGGACATAGCATTGGAAATGGATTTAATTTTGGCTTCATAAACCAAATAAGATCATCAGCAAACATTAATAATGAAATTCTAGGAGATTTGCACATTGGATGAATATTAATAAATCTATCATTAATAGTATAAATTAACATTCCCATAACACCAATGAATAAATATGGGGTGATTGGATCTCCTTGTCTAATGCCATGAGTGCTTTTAACGTAACCAAAGTTATCGCCATTTACTGCAAGAAAATAGGTAACAGTAGAAATTGAAGTATATATCCAAGCAAGAAAGGGGATAGGAAAATTCATGGCATAAAGTATGTTTATAATTGAGGACTGCTGGATTGTATCATAAGCTTTTTGGATATCAAGCTTCAGAAAGCTCTGCCACAACCTCTCATGAGTTATTGAGACACGAGAATATTGTTAATAATATTACGGTTAGGAAGGAAGGCACATTGGTTAGATGAGATGATTGAATCAAAAGTAGGTTTCATTCCGCTAGCCATAATTTTCGAAATACATTTGTAAATTACATTTCAGCAAGCAACGAGACGAAACTAGAAAACATCGGAAGGCATGGAATTTTTAGGGGTCAAAGCAAGTTTAGTTGCATTGATACCCTCTAACATTTTATTACCGTTGAAGAAATTTTTAGTTGCCCTGATTATATCAAGATCAATAATATCCAAACAACTTTTAAAGAAATGTGCAGTAAACCCATCAGGACCTGGGGAACTGGTAGAATTCATAGAAAAAATTGTTTTCTTGATCTCATTAGTGGTAACTTTATTAATTAGAGCATGCTTATCTACATCAGAAATTCTAAGAAGGTTGAGATGAGACAAGGTTGCAAATGAGGGATATATCAAATCATTGCTAGCAGGCAAGTTATGATAGTATGAAAGGAAAGCATGCTGAATATCCTTTGAAGAGTTACAAGAGGTGTTATTCATGTTATTGATAGAGGATATATTACTTCGACATTGTTTGAATTTCAGAGAATTTTGAAAATGGGCATTATATTTTTCACCATGTAAAGACCAAAGATCCTTAGATTTTTGTCTAGACATATTATCTTCATCCTTTAAAGCTTTTTGCAGGGTTCTTTTGAGGGCAAGGACTTCACCAATAAGATATTGGTTTAATGGAGAGGAGAGGAGAGGAGAGGAGAGCAAATTGAGAAGCATGGAGCTTATGTCTAATGCCAGTGGACAATTTTGAACCATCACCATATATAGAATTGGACCATAATTTCAAAGCAGCCTTTAGCAACCTAAGTTTAACTTGAAATACATACATAGGGTTACCAAAAATGTTAGTATTCCAACAATCATTAACAATTCCAAAAAAATTAGGGTGTTCAGTCCAATTATTAAAAAAATAAAAGGAGGATAACTTCTAGTGCCAACCTTTCCCCAAGATAAGATTATAGGAGAATGATCAGAAAGGGAAGGAGAAGGGAAAGAAGCAAAAAGATTAGGCCAAGAAAGGATAGCATGGATGTTCTGATAAGCTCTATCACGTCTGTAAAAGGTAGTAGAATTGGAGTGACTACAATTATTCCAGGTGTAAGAAACAACCACTAGAATTAATAGGTAAAAGGTTTGCTACATAGATAGTATTGCATAAAGGTCTAGTGGAATGTATAGTAAGAGGAACCCCACCTTGTTTATCATGTGCTTATTACATGCAATTCCAGTCCCTTATACATGACCAAGGGAAGTTTGAAGATAAAATGGGAATGATATAAAGCAGTACTTGTCTATAATCCTTATTGTTTTCAACATAGACACATTTAAAAAGAAAAGAATAGTTGGTAGATAGATTAGTGAAAGTTGAGTGTATAAATTATCTATGGACAATGATAGCGGAAATGGAGAAAATTGAGGGATTTTAGATTAAAAACAATCCGCCCTATGGAGCTTGAGATAAACTGTGAATTATGGATCAAGATGGATTTATAAAGATGGATGCTTTGTAAGTAAGAATATGATTAAATTTAGATTCAGCCACAACTAATAATTGAAGAGAGTGAGATTTGATAAGATTTTTGAGTTCAATTTATTTTTCAAATGAATGTGCACCTCGAATGTTCAAATAAGCAATATTGTGCAACATTTGAACAATAGTGGTTTTGGATCTGGTCATCATTCAAGATGAAGAGGATTTGATAATTTCATATTAAATGGGATAAGTTTGATCATTAGAGTAAGAAATACCATTGTCATTATCAGATGAATTTGCAAGTTTCTTGGGTCTGCCATGCTTATTTACTGATGTATGAGAGTCAAAAGAGATATCAGTTTGGATAATATCAGTAGGAGATGAAAGACGAATGTAAGGAGAAGTAATAAGTGAATTTGGATAGCAGCAATGATATATGAATTTGACAATGGCAACTGAGAAGAGTTTGAATCAGATGAAGGCATAGATTGAGAAATATGCATTGAAGAGTGCACAACCTATTTGTGCACATCATGAATCATAGAAAGGGTTGCATGGTTAATTGAGTTAGAGGTTATAGATTGGGATGCATAACTGATAGTACAGTTATTAATCACAAAAGGAGTATGAATAATGTCTTTTGAGGATTCAACTACTGTGGCATTTACATTTGAAGTATCATTTGCACACGTAGTTGCATTTGCATGGTTTTGAAAAAGAGAATTTGCATGGCCATCATATGTATCAGTTGCAATAAATTCAACCTCAACCATTTTATCATCGGATTCATTAATTTCACCTTCCTCATCAGATTCCAGCACATCAAATCTGTTCAAATGAACTTCAACTCCACAATCAGCTGATTGATCAGAAGTACCTTTGACACAAACATCAGATGGACCATTTAATTGACCATCCACATTGTTCATTTCAAAGCATTTATCCACCCCGCCATTTGAAACATTAGCATCCAACATTATACCATTATGAACAACTTTCCTCCATTTCATTTTCGAAGAACTAACCCTTTTTTTTCCAAAATTATTTTTCCTATTTACCGTAACAAAACCATTGTTAGAATCTTTAACCACACAAGAAGATAAAGATTTACTTTGTCCATATCTTTCAATTCAACAAGA
Organism: Allium fistulosum; assembly: GCA_030737815.1. NCBI lineage: Eukaryota > Viridiplantae > Streptophyta > Magnoliopsida > Asparagales > Amaryllidaceae > Allium > Allium fistulosum. The sequence continues at coordinate 819,418,727 of CM060908.1, read as the reverse complement.
ATATTATCTTTCATATTATTTTGCATCACATTCAAGTTTTTTCCATTCAAATTACTTTCAACTCCAACCATTTATTCAACATTCACCATTTCACAATTTGCAGTGGCGTAACTAAAACATTACAATGTGTGCAAATAAGTGGCCTCCGAGAGTACTCAACTTGCACACTATCATACTTATCTCTACTAATAATACAAATTCTTTACCTTGGCGAAGCTTTTTAGAACTTCCCAATCAACCCATGCCCCCACTCCCTACACAACTAACTTACCAACAATATGAAGAGGGCATATGAGTCAATTCTCGTCTAACATTTTATTCCCCACTTCTTCCACGGTTCTTCAACAGTTCTCTCCGTTTTCACTCTACCCACTTTCTCCTCCCTATGCTTTCTCCCAACCGCCTTCCATTCACCCTACTCTGCCTCAACCGCCTTTCACAATCTGCCCGTTCTTCCATTTCCTCTACAAACTATCTCCATCCGCCCTTCTACAACCAACAATTTCAGGTCCCCTTCTTCCTCCTCCCCATGCTGCTTTCCTCCCCAATTTTTTGATTCCACGTGCAAATCGACCACCGAACAACCTAATGTTTTGACTCCGTTTTTTTATCCACTTTCCCATTTTCCGCTTCGTGGATATATGGACTACGCTATGGTTTCGTTTCCGATCTGCCATCCTAACGTCCAAGTCTACTGTTTGCCGATTCCATTCTGTTATTTGCTTTGCCATTTTCTGCTTCGTCGCTATATGGACTCCGCTTTGATTTCGTTTTCGATGTGCCGCGCTGACGTCCATATCTTCTGTTTGACGAATTCAGTTGCATGCTCAGCTCAAAGCCTTTGTCTGTAGGCGGCGCGGTGGAGGTAGCTCAACTGGTGATTATGTGCCAACCACACGGCCTTTTGAATAGGTATTCTATACTAGGATGTTGTTTGTCGAACTTGGTTACCTATTTATCGTTTTCTATACTAGGCTGTTGTTTGTCGAACTTGGTTGCAGGCTTGGTGTAAACGCGTTGTCTGTCGGAGGCGCGGTGAGCTAGCTCAATTGGTTATCATGTGCCAGGCACACGGTCTTCTGTTCCAGTTGATGCTGCTTGCTTTTCTATAGGTATTCTCTTTTTTAAGCTTATATATTTATCGTTTTCTATAATAAGCTGATGTTTGCCATATTTTAAGCTTACCTATTTATCGTTTTCTATAATACGCTGTTGTTTGCCAACTTCAGCTGCAGGCTCAGCTCAATGGCTTACATCCTCGGTGCCGCGGTGGACCTAGCTTAGTTGGTGATGATGTGCCCGGCACACGATCTTCTGTTCCACTTGATGGTGCTTACTTTTGAATAGGTACTCTCTTTTTTAAGCTTACCTATTTATCGATTTGTATAATAGACCGCTGTTTGCCGAAATCAGTTGCAGGGTCAGCTCAATTGCTTTCTTTGTCGACGGTGCGCTGGAGCGAGCTCAGTTGGTGCCGATGTGTACTAGGATATATACAATGCACTGCAAACTCAGGTTACTGTATTTGTTTGCAATTTTCTGAGCACTGAATTCAACTATTAGTTTTACATTATGATATTACAATTCTATTTTGTTCCTTTGGTATTTAGTACGCTCGGTTGAGTAGATTCTAATAAGTACGAATTATTATGCTTAGTTTAATAAATGCGTGTTGTTGATGGATAATAGGCTGCTATTTTCCGAATTCATTTGCAGGCTCGGCTCAATGGATTCTCTGTCGGCGGTGGGGTGGAGCTAGCTCAGCTGGTGGTGATGTGCCAGGCACATGGCCTTTTGTCACACTTGATGGTGCTTGATTTTGAATAGGTATTCTCTTTTATAAACTTACTTATTGATCATTTTGAATAATATGCTATATATATTATACTGTAAACTCACTTTACTATTTATGTCTTCAATTTTCTTGGCAATGAATGCGTTTATTAGATTTCAAGTGGGATAGTGCAAATATATTTTGTTCCTTCACTTTTTACTATGTTCGGTTCACTAGCAAATATATTTTGTTCCTTCACTTTTTACTACGCTCGGTTCACTATATTCTAATATGTATGACTTATTCTGTTTAGTTATTTAAAAAATGGACTATTTCTTAACCTTCCGCATTTAACGTTTTGTCTACGATGATATATACAATGTTCTGCAAACTCATGTTAGTGTATCTGTTTGCAATTTTCTTAGCACTGAATGCAACTATTAGTTTTAAACTGCAATACTACAGTTATATTTTGTTCCTTCAGTATTTACTGTGCTCGGTTCAGTACATCCTAATATATATGGATTATTATGCTTAGTTTAATAAATGCGTGTTCTTGATGGATATGAAAACCCGACTGTTGTGTTGTTGCAGCATAAGTACAGTGTAGTCGTCAGTGCAGCAAATGCGAGGTCCTCAACTTGCTCTGTCTTCTGAAACGCATCTAGCAAACTGTTTACCTCATCCTTCACAGTCGATGCTAAGTCAGGTAACATGTGTACTTCAATTTCTTTTTCTTCCTTCACTATTTACTATGCTCGGTTTACTATAATGACATCACACATTCGATTAACTTCCTACTTTCACACTTCACTTTCACAATTCATTTACACCTGCGTTTTTTCAGCCAAACACGTTGATGTCATTACTATCCATTCATCTTCCGTTCACTGTTTGTCTGTCTTATTATCACGGAATTGTGCTAACCCAATTAGGTTACCACTACATCATTGCATAGTTCAGCCAATCCTTGCACAGTTAAACCAACTGTTAAAAGAGTTTCCGGTTCAATTATATTTTCCATCACTTCAGTAGCAAACAGACTTACCAGTAATCCGTTATGATACACAGTAACATACTTTTCTACGTATATACAACTGCACAGTTAAGAAATCATTTTATTTGAGTGCTTTCTCCTCCTCAGTAACACTAAGATATGTATTTCACATGTACATAAAAGTTAGTTTTCGTTTTAATTAACATGTCATCAATTGCTAACACAACAGGTTAAAACAGAATCAGGTTTTGGTATATCCAATTTCAAAATATATGACAGTTTCAAAGATATATAATAAATCAGTTTTCGAAACTGTCATTTCAGATTTAAAATCGCAATGTTCGGTCTCAACATTCTGCCTTTCATTCGTTATTACTTCAAACTGACTCCATAAACTCCCTACCTACATCTACAATGTTCATAAAAATTATATGTTCCATCTACATGTTTGATTTTCGAACTGTATTACGTACCATATATAATTTTTTTCCCACTAACTTCTGACTCCACAAGTTCCAAATGAAGTAGACAAAATGAATTCACACGGTAATATTTTTTCCACAGTACACATTCCACATAGTTCTCTTCTCACCCAACCAATTTTACACAAGTTTGTCTTACTCACGTCCATCGGACGTGCCTTCGTACTTGTCATCACTAATACATATAAATTCAGGTAATTCTTTTTCAGGAGAAATTTCTATCAAACATTTAGCATACTCAAATATCTTCATTTTCTCTGTATTCTCATCATAACAAATCAATCTCCCTATGTGGAAGCAAAGCCAGTTAATTCCTATCGGAGCCATGCCATAAAAAGAATCCTATATAAATGTATCTAGATTGGAACATATTTTGTCCTTGACTGGGCAAACCTAAAGCTTGGATTCCAGGTCGATACAATGAACATTTGGCCTCTAATAAAAGTTGGATCCATTTTCAACACCTTCATCTTGTCCTCATGACAAGAAAATTTAAAGTAAAAGTTCTGCCTATCTGCAAAGATATCATAGTTACCTTTAAGCTTCCAATGTTTATCAAGATGAGACTTAACCGCCATATAATTAATTGAATCCCCCAAGAAGAAGCCAACAAGATAATCAGATCAAGTTTTGATACCTTCACTAACCACTTCAGGAGGAGGAGTCAAAGGTGAACCAGTGTAAGAGGTATCAAGCGATAAGGAGAATATGAACCATCATTCATTGGTTTACTCTTAAAAAGAGAAGACAATTTAAGATGTGAAGAGGACAAAGGAGGAGCAATATGAGGTTCAGAGGTAGAAGCAGAAATAGGAGAAGAAGAGTGAAGAGAAGGATCAGGAGGCTGAGGAGGAGGTGGTGGAGGAGGATCGGTCAATGGTGAAGAGGCAGATTTGATTGAAGGGAAGGAAGCCAAAGAAGAAAGGATGGGTATGGGAGCTGCAAAAGGAAGGATGGAAGAGGAGAGGTGATGGGGAGAGGATGCCATTAACTGGATAACATCTTCAACTTATGCATATATATTAAATAATTTAAATACATATATACACTCTTTTATATATATATATATATATGTATATGTATGTATCTATGTATATATATACGAGTACATTGGCACGTGCAATGCACATGCGCATGATGAATTTGTATTAAAAAACGATGGTTGTATGGTTTTTTGGATTTTCAAAATGACCTTGACGTGCACATAATGTTGGATTTTTTTATCCATGTATATGCATAAATCAATCGTTTATCAAAATATGAATGAGACTAAGTTATTTTGTGAAATAACCAAATAAGTAAAGAAAGTAATCAACCCTTATATGAATATATAGAGAAATGTAATTAACAAATATTAAAATTAACGCTTCTAGTAGTTTGAAATTTAGAAAACTTACATCTACTTTTGTACTGCTTTTACACCTATTTTAAAAAGAAAACATAATTGCTATAATATCATTAGACATGCATAAAAACCTAGTCCAGATAAGCTTTGGGTTTCAAACCATCCATGCATCAATTTTGGGTTATCAAGTGCAAGTAGAAATTAAAAAATAGGCATTTCTAGAAAGCAAATAGTGTTCTGGAATTCTCATTATCGAATTCCAAAACTCCGTACCTTAATCAGGCATACTATTACACATGTAATTGTTATATAAGAGGTCTCAGATACTAATAAATTTCGCATATGAAAACACGTTAAAAAATTACAATGAAATAACTGTAAAAATCAAATTCCTTTCCAGAGCTATTTCACTTCAATCAACTCCATATTGATTTTTTGGAACTGAAGCCCGTTTTCTCTTACAGCAGCTGCAAGTGCCTCGAAGCGCTCATGATATGGATATTCACCACTTTCAAAAGCAACCGTTGTTATTCCTTTTTCCACACATTTTTTTAGCAATTGCTTCACCAACTTTTTTTGCAACCTCCTGCAATTTGCATGTCAAAAATTATTTTTAGGTGACTACACTATGGTCAAATTGTTTTTCTAAAAAAGTTCGTGTAAACTCTCAAATAGTGGTCCATCTATCCAAACAAACAATATATTGAATTGAATTTTGGTATCTCATACTAACACAGTAGTATTTAATCCCAACAACTCTCAACATATGCATAAAAGCTGTTAAACACTATTGTAACATAAAAAACTCTTCGTATTACATGTCTACTTCATAATCATACACGTACCCTTCAAAGTGTAGCCTATTGTGACCATTTTCCTTTTTTAACTAATTCTGTGCTATACATGCAAGATAGGTCCTACAGTTATTCCCCTTGACTCATATTGCTAAGAGTTCTGTTTGTGTCATTGTTAAGAGTTATATTTGTGTCATTTAATGTGTTTGCATTGCAAAGTCATCACCATCTACTCTAATACCATGTTGAATTTCAGTATTTTGTATCAACTTGGTCGGATTCGGTTAAATTCCATTGACTCGTATGCATAAGTCATAACAGTTGATAAGCTAACAAAATAAAAAGTCGGTTGATCTTTCATCTTAGATTTGTATCTTTTATTTTTGCTAAATCACCATTTTTTTCTATAAAGAAAGCAAAATATATACATTTTGTTTCTAATTGACATTTTAAATCCACCAAAAATAAGAGAGAAGCATAACATAAATTTATAGGAAAATACAAGTATCCAAAATATTTATCTTATTGATAGATAAAGTCTTTCATAAAAACAAAAGCAATAAAAATGACATGAAAAGAAAAATGACGGGAAATACTTATTAAAATGAACATTTTTTGTCTAACTACAAAAACCATGAAGATTTATGATTTGAACGAAATCGAGTGTAATATCGTGTGCATTGTGTTGAGAATTTCTAAAAAATAGAGCAATGGGCTCCATAATATGACTGATTTTGGACTACGACTAATATGACACAAAGATTAGCAAGGCTGGGGATATAATACGATAATTCAAATCCAAATTTAAGTGAACACAGAGGCAATTGTATAATCCAACATATTACAATTAACAACACATGATCATGTACTGAAATAAACTTAACTTCAGATGAATTCCGAATTACCTAAACAATAGCACACAAATGATAATAGAGCTGAACTTCAACGCATCAATTGTATTGTGACATAAAAATGAAAATAACATTAAAATATATATTTACTATGCTATTTCTAAGTTATGTTTATCCTAAAAAAGTGGAGGTGACAACATAAAATATATTTACTGTGCTATTTCTAAGTTATGTATATTCTAACAAAGTGGAGGTGACAACTTAAGGTTTAACACAGTCCAGAACATGTCATTCATCTAAAAAAATTTCAAACCAAAATACGGTTGGGAGGATTAAAAACAAACATACATCAGATATGAAAATAGAGAAAAAAAATCAATTAACAGAACACAAACTGGACTATAACTTGCAATTAATTTGCAGTGAACAGTAACTTCCATCGGTCAATGATACAACTTGCAATTAATGTGATCATTGTTAGAAACTATAATAAATAATGCCGATGTGAAGATCTTGAACCTTTTTGAAAGGTATACAATGATTTTTAATACGATTTTATTCTAAAAAGAAACGAAATTGACAAATTTAGCCCGATTCTATAACTCAGCAAACATATAAAAAATAATTTATCAAAATGTATATTTTAACGGAATTCGAATATATTTTATCATTTAAGAATGATGTTAGGTAATAATCAAAATAAGATACATTCAAACAAGCATATATTTATACATAGCATGGACGCTCATTTTAAAGAATGGGAAAAAGAATTAGCAAAATGATTTTTAATTGAATCTTACTTGCTTAAATTTTTATGAAAAAAATAGTGGTAGCCTTGGGGCCAAGCAAGCCATTCACTTTGTGTTATATTAAAGAAATATTAGTGTTGTTACATTATGTATAAAAAATTACAGTATAATTCCTATAAAAGAATACAAATATGGTGTTTAGAACTTGCACATTCATATAAACAGTTGGACAATATGAATTTTCATTTAAATGAATGTTAAAATCATCATAATACTTAGTTTGACTATAGTTAAACCGTAAATGACCTTGAACTTTACCAAATAAAATACAGTTAATGAGTAAATAATATAGAACATTAACCAATTACTTACAATGTTTACAATCACCCGGATCATAAAAGTAAAATAATTAGGTATACTTCTTAGATTTGTGCAATAAATAGTTTGCTGATCATAAAAACAAAAACCATGTTGCTCAATGTTTCAAAATTTTAAAAATTGAATACCTGGATTTGAGTTATAATAAAATTCTAGTATCTCAAATATCTAGACACAATTGCCAGAATAAATCGTTCATCTTTTCACCATCAGATGTCCTAAAACAAACAAAATCAACAATATAATCAAGCAAAAACCACTATAAAAAACATTCAATTCATGTAGCATAGATCAAGTTCATAATTTAACGTGTACGTAATGTTGCATTTTTTATGTATGTACATACACAAATCAATCATTTATCAAAACTTGAATCAGGCTACATTATTTTAGAAAATAATTAAACAGGTAAAAAAAAATCAACTATTATATGAATATCTAGAGAAATGTAGAAATATTAATATTAACGTTTTAAGTAGTTTGAAACTTAGAAAACTTGCATCATCTCTCTTTTAAAGATAATAAATCATCATATCAATGTATAGAGAATTTTTCTTACCCACCATAGTGAATGTGTTTCCCATGATACTCTTTTTCTCACAAACCCTCAATACTTTCTACATCATTTTTCCATAACCAAAGCAAACTATATACATTTTGTTTCTAATTGAACTATAAATCAACTAAATAAAAAGAGAAGCGAGACATAAATCTATAGAGAAAAATAAGAATCCAAAGTATTTCTCTTATTGTAAGACAGTCTTTCACAAAATAGAAGAAATAAACATGATATCAAAAAAAAATGATGGGAAATACTTATAGGATTGAACATTTGTTTGCCTAATTACATAATCAATGCTATAACTTGCAATGAATGTGGATACAATCATGGTAAGAAAGTGTAATAAATAATGCTGCTATGAACATCTGGCAAGTTTTGAAAGGTAGACAAAATGATTTTTAATACGATCTTACTTTCGAACTCAAAAACATATCTATACTTGGAGTTAGGGACAACACATAAAGATGCGCACGAATATTTTGCACAAACTACCAATGTAGAAACAGTCGCAAGCAAGAATTCCATATTATAAATACCATAGCACAAAATATATAGCATACTAATGATTATAGTAGCTCTACAAATCTGCACACCATAGGGACAAGATTTATTTGTCCAGTCAATCTCCATAGCTTAAAGTTTCAAAAAAGCACAGTTTTAATTTTCAACAAAACAAATTGTTAATTGAACTGTGATTATATTTTCTAGGTTGATCATCTAGAAAAAATGTGAACTTGTATGGCATCAATGGGCAAGGGTGGGCAGTACATTGATGTTCATAAGTATTACAGATGTTCATAAGTAGAATGTCGAATGAATTGAGAATAACAGTCCATCAGGGGCGGCCCAACCAATTGACTACCCAAGCCACACTTGATTTTGGTTGCCCTCCAAGAGAAACAATAGTAACTATTATTTTTTTTGCAAGCTAACATAATGTTAAACAAAAAAAAGTTATCATATACAAAATCAATTGGACAACAATAGTTAATTCAAGAAAATGCCAAATACTAGTTTATTGTACAAAATGCTACAACTTTTCAAGAAGTTCAAAGAAAAATACTACTTCTTGTATTTTTTTAAAGCAAAATCTTCAATTAAAGTGTCATAATCAAGTTTCTCTAAAAACAAACTTTCAATTGAGATCATTGTCAATCCATTTAATCGCTCTTGTGACATGGTTGTTCAAAGATAACTTGCAACGAAGTAAAAGCAATTTCGGGTCTAATATGAAAAACATCAACACAATCAAATAAGAAAACTAACAAAGATAAATTTGAAACCAAACTAAACTACAACAGTATATGTAGCCAGGACAAATTTTAAAAATATATGTTAACAAAATAAAACATGGTACTAATTAACAACATCCCGAACATCAAAAATACAAGTCACCAAATCAAAATACTATAGGTAGCTATAGCTATTAGCAATGTTATTATATCACATCAACACAGTAGAATAAATCGGAAAAGCAATAAATTCAATTAAAATTTTTGAAACAGAACAAAAATTATTTCCAGATACAACTGAAACTCTTGCATATCCATTTGTAACAAACTTCGCCTGCAAAATATTACTTAAATTCATGTTCATAGCACTACCTTGCATTTCGCGTAGTCATTGAAACAGTGTTAAATTTCAAATAATTATATCAGGAAATATATCATTTTTTATTAGATTGTTACTTTGCAAGTTGAAAGTGAACCACTCCAAATTTTGCTATTATTCCCAACTACCATTTCACTAATTAATTAAAACATTAACATTAACATTAACCATTTCAATTTCCAAACTTCACTGTTATTTAGGTATCATTCAAAATAAATTTCATTAATCCATACATAGAGACCCCAATTTCAGCAATTTGAATCATATGGAAATTTAGAAAAATAAAAAAAAACACAATAGTTTACCTTGAATTTTAGATTTTCGGTTGGAGAAGGATGAGAAGGACCAGAGAGGCGCATGCGCTAGATTGTTGGCGGAGTGTGATGCTAGATTCGGTGGAGGAGACTAGAGGAGCCGAGGTCGACTAGCGACCGCATAGATGCAGCGCGCAAAAAAATTGAAATTAGAAAGCCCTAATTTTTTATCGATGGAGACTGGCTGGAGTGTGTGGGTTTCTTTCCTTCTTTTGGCTGGAGTGTGTTCCTTCTTCTTAGGCTTAAGTGGGCTGCTGCTTATTTTAGTGCTAGACATGTTTTTCATTTTCTTTTTGTTGCCCTTGCCCAGTGGGTTGCCCCAGTCCTTGGGCTTGCTGGGCTGCCCACTGGGCCGGCTCTACAGTCCATTGATGCATTTCTGACAATTTAGAAACATGCACCTGGTGGACAATGATTATATGAATGAGGACATTTCTCAAACCAATAGTACATGAGGAACTGAATGACAAAAAATGATGTAACATGGTTGTCTTCTCAGTCATTCAAAGAAGAATACATAACACTATTCTATTCGATTATAAAAGATATTAGGCGTTAAATGTAAAAAAATGTACATGTTAATAAAACAACGTGGTGTGCAATTCTGTTTCTGTATTTTGATATATGATGAAATCATAACATTTCTTCTTTTAAATTGTTTATACGATAAAATGTTTATACACCACACATAAAATTATAATAACACATGAATGGTGTCAACTTCACTAATATAACTAATTACATGTATATGTAATAAATATCACTCAAATTTGATTAGTCTTTATTTTTTGTATGATGTCTATCTCAGATAAACAAATTTCTATTTTAATATGTCAGTCTACAATTTTCTAGTTACACAAAATTTTCCTTTATCTATACTTGTTAGTTTACAATTTTATAGCTTAATCGCACTCTGCAATTTTTTAGATACAAATCATATAATTTCTCGGATACAGTCCCTTATCCCTATATGCAATCCTACATGTGTAATTTTATCTAGTTGAAAATTTATGAGTTCAAAAGTCGGGGAAAGAAAATCAGAGAGATCAGGTCTAGCTAAAATTTCTCAAACTCTTAAAGAGAATGATGGTTGTAGAATTTTGAATGAGGAAGTTCAAAGTTGCTGAAGAAGTTGAAGTTGATTAAACTTTTCAAGTGATGAATGTTGCCGTTAGAAGATCTGATATGAATGCTGTTGATGTTGCACTTACTCCCCCTGCAATTCCTTGTAATTCAACCTACAATTCGAACTCACCCACTCCTAATGACCCTTGCTTTGTAGAACATGTGCAAGTGGCGATTACAAAAAAAGGGAAAAACAACGATGAAGATATTCTTTTTGACATCGGGTGATAGGGCTGATGTTATATCATCGTTCATTTATTTTGTTATTGCATAAATACCAAAGGGAATAAACATATTATGCAAGAAACAAATTGGTAATTTGGAATATTTGTTATAAGACAGATCATGAAAATAAATAACATACAGTTTGTACAAACTTTGTCATTACTTTTTTTATAAGGATTTTTTTTTCAATTTAGGCCCCTTTTTTCAGACACCGCCGATATTTTTTTCAAAACTTAGTTAGCGACTTTTGAAAAGTGGACATCTACGTTTTAGTATTAAAGCATACGGGCGCTTTTGAAAAGCTGCCAGTACACTTTGGTCACCTCAACGCTGAGCTAGCCAAAAGTGGCTCATGTTTGTAATTAGTTTACAAATAGGTCCATAAGAGTAAATTGTTTATAAAAGTGGCCTAAATTGGAAAAAAAATCTTTTTGTACGAAATAAACGTTTGTCTTCACTATTCTCATTTCTCTATTCGATGCATATATATATATATATATATATATATATATATAACAAAGGTTGTGCATCATGATGTATAATATTTGGTTATATTTTATACAGAACAAAATGAAATCCTAATGGTCATATGTTGTTACACAGTCATAATGACCACAAGTGGAAATAAATATAGCATTTTTTGCTTGCAATATACACATAAAAGGGTAGAAGCAAAAGCAACAACTTGACAACAACAAAGGAAGATTTAATAAAAAGATTTAGCACCTACTTTTCATTGAGAACAAATTACTCTAAGTCTTACTCTCACCGCCGCTAGTCTCCAAGAGGCTCGGGATCTTACCAATCAAGCAAGCTTGTTGTCTCATCATTATTTCTAATCCCAAGCTGGAAGAATTTACTCTCCGAGCAGGCGTGTTCATTGAAAAAATAGATAAACATATTTTCAGTGCGGTAAAAGTAACGACATAATAGTACATGTTCATTGAAAAAATCTTCGAAAATGAAATGTTAATTAATAAAAAATTTAAGTGTCTAACCTTATGTGAAGATGGAGTATCGGCCGCCATGATTACTTTGTACATTTTAATCCACCAATTTCTACTAGCAAATTGAGAAGCCAAAAGAAGGAATACAAAGGAATGAGATAAATTTATTATTATTAATCGGGCAATCATTAATCAAAATTATCGGCTGGTTCGAATTTTTCCTTTTTGACCTAATTCACTTTCTTGTGAGGATGAAATGGGAATGTGGGGAGAACATGGGTTTGAACCGAATTAGGAGTCTGGTGGAGACCTGAAGGACTAATATACCCCTATTTCACATATGATGAAATAATTTGATTAAGGACATTTTTGGCAATTTAATCGAAGACTTTTTCCGTCCACTGATCCGATCTTACAGATACTAATTTCTGTGTAGCTAAATAACTTCAATCAAAACATTTAAAAGATACTAACTCGTAAATAAATTAGTCAAAACAAATATTTAAGAAATTACCTACGTCGATATTAACTAATCATCATCCACGCCTTCTTTTATAAAGCGTTGAATAGCACTTACCCAAACCCTCTGCAGCCATAGATGAATCTAAGCTTTCTACATCTCTGTATCATTTAAATATAAGAAATACAAAGGAACAACATCATGAGCATCCAAATCTAAAGTAATATTAAAGAAAATCCACATATTTGAGTTACAAATTGAAGAAGAAAGACTATATCTGAAACTAATGCAAAGGAGAAACGAAGCCATACCTAAACCATCTGTTGTCATACTTTGACTTAGTCTGCTGTAAAATTCCATACAAAAAGTATGTTCTGTCTACTTGTAAACTATGTGATATCTGCTTTCATGTTGAACCTAATTTTATTTATTTATTTTGTCTTAACTCTTTCAGAACCCTTGGGTGAGTGAATCTACAAAAGGAAAAGCAATCCTTCACATTAGTATTGATAACAATGACACTAAACATTAGAAACATGGTAAAACTTTAAATTTAAATTTAGTTATTAGTTTTCTTTAGTCATCATCTACAACTTGATTGGTTTGCACTCAACATAATATATTTGTAGCCATCTCCCAATAACAGGCAAAATGCCCTTATTTTTTATTTCTCTTAAAAGATATATCCGAGGTCATCTAAAGTCTAATATAATTTTCATATTATGATGTTTCAATAATATCCAAGATAAAATTAGGTAAAGTACCATGCTCGATTCACGATGAACTGAATGAATCATCCGATTAGATGCAGGCAACATCATCTTCGAAGTAATCAGCTTCTCCACTCCCTACAATAACAACAAACCTCTAATTAAAAAAATCTTTCTCTTAAAAGATATATATGAGGTCATATAAAATTTAATATAAATCTAATATTATGATGTTTTAATAATAACCAAGCTAAAATCAGGTAAAGTACCATGCTCGATTCACAGTGAACCATGCCCGATTCGTGGTGAACCAAATGAATCGTCCAATTAGATCAAGACAACATTATCTTTGAAGTAATCAACTTCTCCACTCCTTACAATAACAATGAATACCTAATTATAAAAATCTATTAAACCCACAAAAACGACGAAGAACTTGCCAGAACAATCCCATCTTTGCATTTGATGTTGACGGCCTTGGCAGCGTACTCGATCTGGAAGATGCGATCATCAAGAGAAAAGGCGGTGACAGACAGATCGTATCCAATTCTGATGCTGCTCATTCTTTAGACTTAGCCATTGAATTTTACTTATTTTGTAGGCGTTTCAAAAATCAAATGTGTAGCTTAGTTTTATTCGGTTAAGGTTAGCAAGAACGAAAATGGTAAAAATGGATTAAAAATGTGGAAAAGAAATGGATAAAGTACATGCTGTACATAGGAAAGACTAATCTGATAATGTTAGCACCAAAATTGGTCACTAACCTCGTTGAGAAAGATTGTGTAGAGAGATAAATGAAGAGAGCAGAGAGCAATATGCTAAATTGAATGCGGAAAATAAGAACACCAGATTTATAGTGGTTCGGCGTAATTGCCTACGTCCACTTTGAAGTTAATCTTTATTGCTTTACTTGATAATCGATTACAGATAAAATCCGTACACCAATTACTTGAATGCAATTGCTAAGTAAAAAGGATGAGTCTTGAAAGCGGCAGAGTCTCCCTAGTGTTCCCGAAAAAAGGTCCATTTCACTACGCCCCTGCCTCTCTATTTATAGACGAAGATGGGTTGGACTTTCCTGATGGGCCTAGTAGCAAGATACCTCGGCCCAAAATGAGTAACTTCTGTGTGCCGAGCCATAAATCCCGAGCGACAAATGCCGAGTGACAGATGCCGAACGATGTCTCTAAGCTGAACGAGGCAGTACGTTGAGTGGAATGTGTAGGCCGAATGAGATCCGATGCCGAACGAGGTTTATGCCGAACGAGGCATGAATGCCGAGCGAGGCTGGAATGCCGAACGAGACTGAATGCCGACCGAGGCATGAATGCCGAGCGAGGCTGTAATGCCGAACGAGCCTGGAATGCCGAACGAGGTTTATGCCGGACGAAGCATGAATGCCAAACGAGGTTCATGCCGGACGAGACTGAATGCCGACCGAGGCATGAATGCCGAACGAGGCATGAATGCCGAGGGAGGCTGGAATGCCGAACGAGGATAAATGCCGAATGACCTAGCTGTGCCGAACGAGCATTGACGCCAAATGAGGCTTTCGATGCCGGTCGACCTCTGACTGCCAAACGGGGTTGAATGCCGGACGGTCTCTGAATACCGGTCGAGGCTGAATGCCGGTCGAGGATGAATGCCGAACGACCTTTGATTGACGAACGAGGCTGGATGCCGAACGAGGGCTGAATGTCGAACGAGCTTCCGATGCCGGTCGACCTTTGAATGCCGAATGGGGTTGAATGCCGGAAGGTCTCTAAATACCGGTCGAGGCTGAATGCCGGTCGAGGATGAATGCCGAATGACCTTTGATTGACGAATGAGGCTGGATGCCGAACAAGGGCTGAATGCCGAACGAGGCTTCCGATGTCGGTCGACCTATGAATGTCGAACTAGGTTGAATGCCGACCGACCTAGTTGCCTGGTCAAACCTCCAGGTAACACTTGCCCCCCAAAGTGCATCATGTGGCCGATCGTGATGCGCTTTGAATCATGAGTTCTCCGTGCTTCGCTTCGAGCCTTGGCTTCGTCTTCTTGATATTGTCTTCTTTTGGATGCCGAATGAGGCATCGTATGCCGAACGACATGTTAATGCCGAATGACATACGAATACCGAACGACTTAATTGATGCCGAACGACATCAAAGCCGAACGAGATCAATGCCGAGCGAGGGAGGTGTTCTGACCGGTTCCACCGGTCGTTGTCCCTTCGACTTCCTTTCTTCCCCCTATAAAGGCCGACACTTCACTTCTTTTCCTCTTTTTTACTTTTACCTTCATCCTATTTACGAACTTGCCTCTTACTTCTGCGAATTACATACCCCTTCCTTCTCAAACATCACGTGCTGTCTCACTTCCTTCCCCAGTCAATCGAATTCAATTAGAACCGCACTCCCTATTCCAGAATCTTCCCGAGCTTCAACTCATTTTTCTTTTAGGTGATAACCTTTCCCTCTAACACTCCGCACCGATTAGGAAAACCAGCACAAGGTTCACATTCGTGAACCTCTGCAAAATCGAGGCCAGTGGTAATCGCGTGGAACAGGAGTTAAGGGTGAGGCGTTGTTGTTGAGAGGAGTTTAAGGCCAGGCGGAGTGGAGGAAAGGAGTGGACGTCTGAGGTGCTTGAAGGAGCTATGGCTTTATGTGTCGAGTGATACGGCCCGGCACAGCTACGGCTCGGCATAATTTCAATATGCCGACCGAGACTGGAGGGAAAAGCAGAAAAGAAGTTGTAATTAGGTAGAATGTCGAGCAGCGTGGCTTGGTATGACTTGCCGAAGGACATGACCATGCCGGTCGGCAGGGATGGAGGGAAGGAGTAAAAGTGGTGTTAAGGATAGAATGTCGAGCGATGCGGCTCGGCACGAGCATGGTTCTGCAAGATTTGCCGCATGCCGAACGGCGAAGAGGAAGAGTTGGAAGAGTGGTGTGCCGAACGGTGTGGCTCGGCATGTTTGTGGTTCGGCATGATTGTTAAATGTCGGACGATGAAGTGGTTAGGTAGGAGGGTTGTGTACAACAACAATACCAACCGAATCTAATGCATAATTGACTAAACACATACTTTATGCCTGAACATCAGATAGTGAACAAGGACAGACTCAAACAACAAAGCATATCGACCAATCTGGAATGATAACTCCCGTGTTTAAACAACTGAAAACTTGGACTTAACCTGCTTAATAGTTAATAACCTTTCGAATGTAGCGATGATGTCGAGTTCAAAATATAAATCATCTTACGACAAACCTTCGTAGACGGTCAGCGATGACGGTCTTCGAAGACGACAATTTGATGCTCAAACTTATTTTCTCAATCCAGTGTCTTTTTGTTCGCTTGGCACTTACACTTGAATAATCGCACTAGTTCACACACCACACGGGGGGAATACTTACGTTGTTAAGTCTAATGTTAATTGTTTTTCAAGTATAGTTCAAACAGGTGCTTTGTTGGATTCGATCTTCATTAGAGATGTCTAGAAAATCTTGCTCTGCTACGATCTCAGACAGACCTGGGCCATCCTCTCAACAAGAAGTTGTAGATACTTCGAATCCGTCAACTACCCCTGCTCAAAACTTACCGAGCGCCGCGATAGCATCCGTCGACTTAGCTCCTGACGCTCTGGAGGCAGCTATTTTCTTAGACGACCCAGTCGATTCACAGGCCTTAAAGATTAACGGAAGTACACTCCGTCGGATATGCTCTGTCCACGGAATTGCTTCTGACGACGTGTTAGTTCCTTCGGGGAACGATCGTCCGCATTTGCCCCCAGCCGGGTATACAGCCTGCAATAAGTTCATGTGCTGGGTTGGCAGTGTTCCACCCTTCAACTCCTTCCTTCGTGACTTATTGCAATATATCGAAATTGCTCCTTCACAACTGCCTTCGAACAGCCATGCTTTCTTATATGGCACTTGCATCCTCTTTATGAGTGTCCTCTTCAAGCTTCCGACTCCAGGAGATATCCGTTATATTTATCGCTTCAAGAGACGGTCGGATAGCCCGCCTTTCATATTTCTGGAGCCATATAGTAAAGGCTAAATCCTGACTAGGGCATGGAGCAAATTTTCCCAGTACAAGCAAGAGTGGTTCTATGTTCGTTGTCCTTCCGGTTTCGCTAGGAGTTGAGTGGAAAGGAGTAAGTTCGTTTTCTAGATCAACACTTGAATTTGACGGAATCTGCATCTTTTCTGACTCTTTATCCACTTTTTCAGGTATCAATCCACGTCCCGAAGGCTCCGGATACTTTGAAGCAGTGGCAACTATCCGAGCTCTTCTCGCAGAAGACAGGGACATCAAATCTCTCATTTCAAATGAGTCACTTGCGAGATTCGGGCTACTGGCGGAAGGTTGCCGAATAAACCTTCCCCAAGGCGTCACCCTATCCAGACCTGCTTTAGGCAAGGGAAAAAGGCAGGCCGGGCCTTCAACATGTAACGCCCCTGACACGCCGGAAGAGGGAGAAATTAGAGAAGGCAAGACGCCCGAAGTACTGGGTGAAAATGTTCGTCCCACCAAGGACCCGACAGTCGAAGTCCATGATATTGAAACGTCATCTTCCCCTTCCAAGGGAAAAAAGAAATTGACCTATAAGTTGAGGAGGAAGAAAGTGGGTGGAACTTCTAAAGTTACTCTCATTCCAGAGGAGAGAGAACCTTCCCCCCAACCCTTAGAGAGTTCACTGAAAGGTCTATCGAACCTCACCATCCCTGACGATCTGCTCAATTACGGTTTCGACGACCTAGAAGCGCTTAAGCTTCATTCGCCTGCCATAGGCAATGCAGGCGATCAAGCCCATGTCCAGGGAGAAAAACTCCTATTAGTAGAGATAAAGAAACTGGTCCGTTAGGGGGAACACTAGGATACACACGCGCACATGCACTTCACCCTACATTTCAATTTTTGCCATCACCCCGATTCTTCCTAACTTGTCGTCATTCTTATTCTATGCAGGTGACATGGGACGCTCCCACGGATTCGATCGCCTTCACGGCTCATCCATTTTTCATTATTTGGGCGGGACTCGGGCACCGGCAAGCGCCGGGACAAAGATGACTCTGGAGACCGAGACGATCGTCCCCGAGAGTCGACTTATCGCAAGAAATCACACAGCCAGTCTTCATACTCCCGTAATCTTCCTTCTCAAACAGAACAAGGTAGAGAGAAGTCTTCGCTGAAGGGGTCTCAACCTGACGTTCCCCGTGACCAACATTCTGGCTCATCTAGCACACGGCAGTCTCAGGAACATCGCAAGAGAATGGAACTTTCAAAGCCACCTCCCCCTGTTCCTGCAGCAGACCCGGCGATATCGGAGAAGCTGGCCGAGCTTAGAGTTAAATTTCCTAAAATTTGCTTTGATGGTCTAAAGTTCCTTCCAGCCATCCATCACATTCCGGGACATGTTAAGTAGAGTGCCATTGCTTGCAACAACAACGTTTATGTTCAACATGACGCGTTTGTCCACCTAGTTGAAAAAGTCTCGGAAGTCTCTGTTGAGCGTCAACAGGAAATCGACTGCCTGAAACTTGAAGCTATCTTCGATAAGGACATTATCAAAAATCAGGATGAAGAGCTCTCTTCGTATAAATCCCAGCTCGAGGCCGTCGAACAAAGTGCTAAGGATACTACGGAGGCCGTCGCTCGTCTAGAGACGACTCATAAGAAGGAACTTGACGACGCGGTCCAACGCTGTAGGGCCCTGGCTTTAGAAAAAGATTCTGTTCAAAAAGAAAGGGATGCACTCGCCCTGTAGGTTAAAGAGTTGAAGGAGCTACTCTCTAAGGAGAAGGAAGAGAAAATAGCTGCTCAAGATGATTCCCAACGATACTGCAACTAGATTGTTGCTACGCGACTCCTGAAAGCAAAGCTCGATGATGAGCTTTCTAAGGTCGAGACAGTGAAGGATGAAGCCCGTGAAGAGGGCAAGAAAATAGCTTCCATGGAGATTGACTCCCGCCTTGAGGCAGCTGCAGAGGCCGGTAGAGAGGAGATCAAGCGCATGTTCGACCCGCTGATAGCTGGATACAACGCCCGTGTTCTCATGCATCGGGACTTGACTTTTCTTGGCGAGGGCTATCTCGAATCTCTAGCCGAGGCATGGGAAACTTTGATCAAGATTAGAAAGGTGAAGTCGGGTGTCGAGGAGGTCGATGAAGATGCTTTAGTGAAAGAATTTCTCAGAGGGAACGAGCCTTTAGACCTTTCTGCAGCAATGGCCCTCTTTGTCAAAGGCACTTCTCCATTTGGAACCGAGGCTGTGGCTCCTCCTTCTACTCAATCGGCCGATCGGCCAGCACTTGACCCATTCGAGCAACATGTTGGTTATGATTCGAAAGATCCCGGCCTCGGCATTCACGTACTATCCTCCATTCTAGAGGGTGAGACTCCTCGCACGGCTGAAAGCCAGCAAGAAACCGCTATAAACTCATCTTCTTAAAGTTCAAAGAACCATCGCTTTCGGCGAGAGGTTATTGCGTTTTAATGTTCGTCCTTTGTGTTTTTATGCAGGCCGTTCCGATCCTGAACCGACTCCAAGGAGCGATGACGCCAAGGAGGAGATGGGGAAAGCGAGCGATGCTACTCACGCAGGAGTGACCCCCGGTCCTGATGCTCAGGTGATTGTGGCGCTTGACGATGATAAGTCTGAAACTTCATCCCCTGTCGAAGGGAGTTATGAGATTGAAATTACAGGCGCCTCAGGACACACTTCGAAAGTGAGTATGAAGGAGCAACTTACAGAAGAGAAGAGGAAGAAAGTTGAGATCAAGGTCGAGTCCCAAGTAATGGAACTTGACGACCCGCTGAACAGGCCTCTGAAAGTCATCCTTCCTGGCAAATCAAAACCACTGGATGTTCCTCCTCCCACTCCTGACACCACTTCTTTGGCGAGCAAAACGTCCAAGAGAAAGCATGTGGGGGAAGGGTCGTCCGAGGAAACAAAGGAGGAAAATAAATTAAAGAAATCGAAGAAGTAGCCACTACACTCGTTCAACGAGGGTTAGCTTAGATTATGTAATTACTTTCATTTATTTACCTTCGTAGTCAATGTAGACAGACTTTTGACTCCGAGTTTTGGAGGAGTGGTTGTATAACCCCATTTTGGATTAATAAATAAAGTTTAGTTTCTTCGTCTTTTAAATGACTCTTGTTTTTTAGCTTTCTGTATAACTGTTGTCAAAACTCAAGTTCTTGTGAGTCACCTGAGCCTCCAATCCATTTTCACATTGGTTGGAGATTCTATAGAATTGTACATCTCTTATTTCACATCTTTGGTACTTAGAACATTTTTTAATCCGCGCTCTGGGGACTTAGAGTAATCCAGTCTGCATTCAGGGGACTTGGAGATTTTGAGTTGTTTGTACTATAGTCCGCACTTCGGGGATTTAGAGTACTCCAGTCCGCATTCAGGGGACTTGGAGATTTAAGTCGTTTGTACTCTAGTCCGCACCCCGGTGACTTAGAGAACTCCAGTCCGTGTTCAGGGGACTTGGAGTTTTAAGTCGTTTATATTCTAGTCCGCACTCCGGGGACTTAGAGTACTCCAGTCCGCATTCAGGGTACTTGGAGTTTTAAGTCATTTATACTCTAGTCCACACTCTGGGGACTTAGAGTACTCCGGTCCGCACTCAAGGGACTTGGAGTTTTAAGTCATTTATACCCTAGTCCGCGCTCTGGGGACTTAGAGTACTCCGGTCCGCACTCAGGGGACTCGGAGATTCAAGTCGTTTATACTCTAGTCCGCGCTCTAGGGACTTAGAGTACTCTGGTCCGCACTCAGGGGACTCGGAGATTCAAGTCATTCATACTCTAGTCCGTGCTCTGGGGACTTAGAGAACTTCGGTCCGCACTCAGGGGACTCGGAGATTCAAGTCGTTCATACTATAGTCCGCGCTCTGGGGACTTAGAGTACTCCGGTCCACACTCTGGGGACTCGGAGATTCAAGTCGTTCATACTCTACTCCGCGCTTTGGGGACTTAGAGTACTCTGGTCCGCACTCAGGGGACTCGGAGATTCAAGTTGTTTATACTCTAGTCCGCGCTCTGGGGACTTAGAGTACTCCGGTCCGCACTCAGGGGACTCGGAGATTCAAATTGTTTATGGAGTTCGTACGTCAGACAGGATAATGTAACTCCAGTTGTTTGTCACTGGACTATAAGGTACAGAAACATCAGTAATTCATGGAAAAGACGGCTTCAAGCCTTTATTAATGAAAACAAACTAAATTGTCCGATTACATGGCCAAAAAGAAACTAAGAAACAATGGAACAAAAACATACGAGAAATAACCGCACCTAAAACACGAAAGGCACAATCTAAATATAATAACGTCGCAAATGTTCACTATTCCATGCTCGGGGGAGTGTCATGCCATCAACGGTCGCTAGCTTGAAAGTTCCCTCTCCAAGCTTCCGTTCAATGACATATGGACCTTCCCAGTTGGGATTCATACGTGATGGTACCGGGAAAACTCGTTTCAAAACGAGACCACCCACATCAAAGATTCTTGGACGAACTTTTTCGTTGTAATATCGCTTGACTCGGTGCCTATATGCTGCCGCCCTTAACTCAGCTTCTTCACGTTTTTCATCAACGAAGTCCAGTGATTCCAACAAGAGATCCTGATTCGTCTTAGGATCATAATGTGTCACCTGATGTAATGGAACTTCAAGCTCCACGGGTATAACAGCTTCCGAGCCGTATGCCAATGCGAATGGAGTGTGGCCAGTCGCGGACTTGTGGGTAGTTCTATAAGCCCATAGCGCTATTGGAAGTTCATCTACCCACTTGCCTCCATCCTTTTCCAAACGCTTCTTCAATATGGACTTGATTATTTTGTTCACGGCTTCAACTTGTCCATTAGCCTTCGAATGAGCAACAGCGGCGAACTTTTTCTCAATGCCATACTTTAAACAGAAATCTTTGAATTCTTTACTTTCAAATTGAGTTCCGTTGTCTGTAATGATGGTTCGCGGGAGGCCAAAATGACATATAATGTTTCGTACAACGAAGTTAATGACCTTCTTGGTGGTGATTGTGGCTAAAGGCTCTGTCTCGGCCCATTTTGTGGAGTAGTCGACCGCAACTATCGCGTATTTTGCACCACCTTTATATATATGTGTTACAAATTAAAGAGGGAAAACTTGTTTTATCTTTATTTTAAAAGTCTCTCGCATTAATTAAAACATACGGTACAAATCAGCTTATATAGCTGACCAATAAGAGGCCCAATGGACTAAGGCCCAAACTAAAATAAGCAAAGAGAAAATAACAAATGCAACATCACAACAAAAGAAATAAAGAAAAGCACAATGAACAAGAACACTAATCCAAGAAGAAATATTCGCAACACACCCCCTCAAGTTGATGCATGTAAATCTACCATGCACAACTTGCTTCTCAGGTACTCCAGCTTCTTTCCATCAATCGCTTTGGTAAACACATCAGCAGTTTGCTCCTTTGTTCCAATATGCTTAGCACATACCAAACCTTGCTGCATCTTTTCTCGTACAAAATGGCAATCCACTTCTATATGTTTGGTCCTCTCGTGAAAAACAGGATTTAAGGCAATGTACACAGCAGCTTGGTTATCACACCCTAAAGCAATTGGCTTCTTCACTTCAAACCCAATTTCTGACATTAAGTGATCTACCCACATAATCTCACACACTACTTTAGCCATAGCCCTGTATTCAGACTCGGCACTAGAACGAGCCACAACATTTTGTTTCTTGCTCTTCCACGATATCAGATTTCCTCCTACAAACACACAAAAACCTGTTGTGGATTTTCTATCAACTTTAGAGCCAGCCCAATCTGCATCATAGAAACACTCTACCTCCATATGTCCATGGTTCAAATACATAAGACCATATCCAACAGTCCCCTTCAAATACCCTAGAATCTGCTCAACAGCTCTCCATTGTTGCACAGTTGGTTTGTTCATATATTGACTCACAATGCTAATAGCATAAGCCAAATCTGGTCTGGTTACAGAAAGATAATTTAACTTTCCAACCAACCTCCTATATCTTTCAGGTTCATTGAATACTTCTCCTTTTACAGAAAGATCAACATTTAATGCCATTGGAACTTTGTATGGTTTCATTCCAAGTTTTCATGTTTCATTCAACAAGTCCAAAATATACTTCCTTTGAGATAAAAATATTCCTTTCTCATTTCTGATAACCTCAACACCCAGAAAATATCTCAATTCTCCCAATTCTTTAGTATGAAAGTGCTCATGAATAAACTGTTTTAGAGAACGAATTCCTGCTTCATCACTCCCTGTAATAACAATGTCATCAACATAAACAACTAAGAGTATAATACCTGCATCAGACTTCTTATAGAAAACAGAATGATCAAACTTGCTTTTGATAATGCCAAATGACTCCACTACACTACTAAACTTCCCAAACCATGCTCTTGGACTCTGTTTAAGTCCATACAAGGTCTTGTTCAGCCTGCACACCAATCCATTTCCAGCTTCAACTTGAAAACCAGGAGGTTGACACATGTACATTTCTTCTTGTAAGTCACCATGTAAGAAGGCATTTTTGATATCTAACTGATGTAATTTCCAGTTGTTTATGGTTGCTAAAGAAATGAGTAATCTAATTGAAGTTACCTTAGCCACTGGGGAGAATGTCTCCAAATAGTCTACTCCATATACTTGTGCATAACCCTTTGCCACAAGTCTAGCTTTGTACCTCGCAATACTTCCATCTGGATTGACCTTGACAGAATAAACCCATTTACACCCAATAGCTTCCTTATCTTGAGGTAATTTAACCAAATCCCATGTTTTGTTTGCCTTCAAAGCATTCATTTCTTCCACCATAGCACCATACCATCTGTTATCAGATAAAGCTTCAGAGATACCCTTTGGTGTTGTTACATTATCAAGAGATTTGAGAAGTAAACATGTTTGAGATGGTAAATGATCATATGCCACATATGATGCTATAGGGTATGTACATCGTCTTCTACCTTTCCTTAGGGCAATAGGAAGATTTAGTTCAGGATCACTCGTAGGAATCGGTTCATGAATAGGAATTTCTGGTTGAGCAACAGTTATTTCTTCTTCTACGCTATCACTCAAAGTATATATAAGAAAGTCATCAACCTCATCATCCTTCTGCAGAGCATTTTCTGCTGAATTCTGTGGTGCTTGAAAATAAGGTATGTCTTCATGAAATGTTACATCAATGGACACAAGATACTTCCCAAGGCTTGGACAGTAACATCTATATCCCTTTTGAACACGTGAATATCCCACAAATACACACTTAACAGATTTAGGGTCAAGTTTAGACAAGTTTGGTCTAACATCTCTAGCAAAACAAGTACACCCAAATACTCTGGGTTTAACTGGATACAATGGCTTATCTGGAAGCAAAAGCTTATACGGTATCTCACTATTTAGCACAGAAGATGGCATTCTATTTATAAGGAAGCAAGCAGTGGAAACAGCATCAGCCCAAAAATACTTTGGCATATTCGTTTGAAACATTAAAGCTCTTGCTGTTTCCAGTAGGTGTCTGTTTTTACATTCTGCAACACCATTTTGAGAGGCAGTATATACACATGAAGTCTCATGAATTATGCCTCTATCACTCAGGAATTTTCGAA
The DNA here is from genome assembly GCA_030737815.1 of Allium fistulosum. Classification (NCBI taxonomy): domain Eukaryota; kingdom Viridiplantae; phylum Streptophyta; class Magnoliopsida; order Asparagales; family Amaryllidaceae; genus Allium; species Allium fistulosum. The sequence continues at coordinate 819,393,763 of CM060908.1, read as the reverse complement.
ACAATTCAGATGTATACTCCTTAGCATTATCACTCCTTAGAGTTTTAATCACAGTATTAAACTGGTTTTCTACCTCAGCATAAAATTTGCAAAACACAGAATATAATTCAGATCTACTCTTCATAAGAAATAGCCATGTTGTACGTGTATAATCATCCACAAATGTGACAAAATATTTAAAACCAGGTTTAGAAATGACAGCAGAAGGTCCCCATATATCAGTATGAACAAGCTCAAACATAGTGTTACTTCTTCTATTTATTCTTGGATTTGAAGACAATCTATGATGTTTAGCATATTGACATGAATCACAATCTAGAACTTGTAGTGAATTATATTTAGGGCATAATTTTCTGAAATTAAGTAAAGATGGGTGACCCAATTGACAATGAACCTTGAGTGCTTCATCTTTATTTATACAGGTTGCAGCAATAGATTGGTCTTCCTTCAGCACATATAATCCATTTTGTTCATGACCTCTACCAATAATCTTCATGCTCTTTAACTCCTGGAATACACAATGATTGGGGTAAAAGGATATGCAGCAGTTCATCTTTCTGGTTAACTGACTAACAGATAACAGATTAAAGGCTAATTTTGGAGTATGTAGAACTAGGGTTAAAGATAATTGTGGAGTAAGGGTAACTAACCCAGATCCACTTGTATTTGCTACTGAGCCATTTGCTAAAGTAATACATTGAGCAGATCTATTATTCTCTTGAAATTCAGTGAATAAATGTGAGTTACCTGACATATGATCGGTTGCCCCTGAGTCAATTATCCACTTGTTAGATTTAGCCACTGTTGACACAGAATTGGATACACTCTTCAGCCCTTCTTTGTACTCAGTGAATTTCATGTACTCTTCTACATTAACTAACACAGAACCATCCTCTGCCTTCTGAACAACATTAGCAGTCTGATTTGATGAGTTTTGCCACTTATTATTATTTGATCCACTATTTCCATTATTCTGCCTCTGTCTAGCAAGTTTCCAGCAGTTTTGATATCTATGTCCAGTCTTCTTACAATAAGAACATGAGTTTGAGGAATTCATAGATCTATTTTCAGATCCAGAATTTCTTTGACTAATTAGAGCACTATTGTTAGATGCAGCCGGAGTTTGGTACTTGAACTATCTTCTCTTAAAATTCGGCTAAATACCTCTTGTAAAGATTTAACATCAGATCCAGATAATACTTGCGCTTTAGCTGACTCAAACTCAGATGGTAAACCTCCAAGGAAGCTCATAATCGCCATTTGCTCCCTTTGTTGTTGTTGAATTTTCACATCCGAACTTATAGGTAATAGCAGATTAAATTCTTCATAAATCTTTTTAAAACTCATGAAATAATTCATTAATGTCTGATCCTGCTTCTCAACACGATAGAAGGACTTACATACATCATACATCCTACTTAGATTCCCTTTTCCAGAATACAGAAATTCCAAATAATCCATCAGCTCTTTCACGAACTCACAATGATTAATCAAGCTAATAATACTGCCGTCAATAGTATTTCTAATCTGAAGAAATAGCCTAGCATCATCCCTAAGCCATACCTGATCCTCTTTAGCATCCAAGTCTTCAGCAGGAGGATCTTTACGAAGATGATCATCTTTCTCAATACTCCGAAGATAAAGTCGAATAGTCTTGCTCCAATCAAAATAATTCGATTCCCCCAATTTATGCTCAGTAATTCTTGACATTACTGGCATGACATCCATGATCGACTTGCCTTCCGCCATGATGAAGGTTGATCAGGAAACAGGAGGAAAGAATCAACAACCGAGAGATTACAGATCGAGGTGCTCTGATACCATGTTACAAATTAAAGAGGGAAAACTTGTTTTATCTTTATTTTAAAAGTCTCTCGCATTAATTAAAACATACGGTACAAATCAGCTTATATAGCTGACCAATAAGAGGCCCAATGGACTAAGGCCCAAACTAAAATAAGCAAAGAGAAAATAACAAATGCAACATCACAGCAAAAGAAATAAAGAAAAGCACAATGAACAAGAACACTAATCCAAGAAGAAATATTCGCAACAATATGCAAAGAACCGATTATGTCGATTCCCCAGATTGCAAACGGCCAGGGACTAACCATTTGCGTGAGTTCCGTTGGTGGAGCTCTCGGGATTTTGGCGTATCTTTGACACTTGTCACATTTTCTTACATAGTCTGCAGCATCTTGATTCACAGTTGGCCAATAGTACCCGTAGCGGAGGATCTTTTTTGCTAGTGTCTGCACCCTAGTATGGTCGCCACATTCTCCTTCGTGAACCTCCTCCAAGACCCGCTTTGTCTCATCATGGGCAATGCACCGTAGTAAGGGGACCGAGAACCCCCTCCGATACATTACTCCTCCCTGAATTACATATCGCGCGGCGTTGCGAATAACCTGTCGTCTTTCGCTTCTTCTTTCGGGCAAAGTCCCGTTTAGCAGGTATTGTTTGAATGGGGTTATCCACGATTCCTTCTCGATTTCCGTTCCCAATGGAAAATCAACTTCCATCACATCTATGCTTGGAGCATGTAAGGTTTCGACGGGAACCAATCCCATTTGTTGTGCATCGCCAGTGCTTGCGAATTTGGCCAACGAGTCGGCTTCCTTGTTCTGTTCACGCGGGACATGCGAAATGTTGTAATGTTCGAAGTTCGCCAATAGTTCCTGAACTAGAGCAAGGTACGGAGCAAGCTTTTGTCCCCTTGCTTGGTAATCTCCTCGCACTTGGTACACCACTAGCTGCGAGTCACAAAAGATTTCAACTGATTTTACCCCGAGTTCTCCAACGAGCTTTAAAACAACAATCAATGCTTCATATTCTGCTTCATTATTCGTAGCCAGGAAATTGAGCTTCAAAGCATAACAAATCGATCGATTTTCTGGAGTTACAAGGACTACACCAGCCCCGGAGCAACGATCGTTTGAAGCCCCATCGGTGTACAATTTCCATTGAATGGAGGGAATGACACTGTGACCATCTGGTTCGTCTGATACAGTAAACTCAGCGATGAAATCTGCTAATGCTTGCCCTTGTATGGCTCTTCGTGGCAGGTAGGTAATATCGAACTGACTCAACTCGATAGTCCATTTTAGCATCCTTTCAGAAGTTTCTGGTCGTTGGAGTACCTATCGCAAGGGCTGATCGGTATAGACACTGACTAAGTGTGCTTGAAAGTATGGACGCAGCTTACGTGATGCAATCACCAAGAAATAGGCCAATTTCTCAATTTTAGGATAATTTCTTTCTGCCCCCGTTAAACGTTTACTAACGTAATACACCGGCTTTTGAACTCGGTCCTCCTCGCGGACCAAAGCCGCACTTATAGCATGCAGAGATATAACCAAGTATACGTACAACATTTCGTGGTCTACTGGTTTTGACAGCACTGGAGGACTTTCCAAATGCCTTACCAGATCTCGGAACGCTTCCTCACAGTTGGATGTCCATTCGAAATTCCTTTTTCCTTTCTTTATTATATCGAAGAAGGGAATACACTTGTCTGTGGCTCTGGATATGAATCGACTCAGCGCAGCCACCTTTCCATTCAAGCTTTGTACCTGTTTTATAGTTCTGGGCACTTGTACGTCTCGAATAGCTTGAATCTTTTCCGGGTTAGCTTCAATTCCCCGGGCATTAACAATGAATCCCAAAAACTTCCCCGATGCAACGTCGAAGGAACACTTCAGAGGGTTAATCTTCATCCCATAATATCTGAGTATGCCAAACATCTCTACTAAGTCTCGAATGTGGTCGTTTGACTGTCGTGACTTCACGAGCATGTCATCCACGTAGACATCCATCGTTCTACCAATCTGATCTTTGAACATTCGATTCACCAAATGCTGATAGGTCGCTCCCACGTTTTTCAATCCAAAAGGCATTACTACATAGCAATATAGTCCAACGTCTGTGACGAAACTGGTGTGCTCCTGGTCCGGAATGTGCATCGGGATCTGATTGTATCCCGAGTACGCATCCATGAATGACAACAACTCGTGTCCTGTAGTGGAGTCGACCAACTGATCAATTCTAGGTAATAGGAAACTGTCCTTAAGGAACGCTTTGTTTAAATCAGAATAATGCACGCAAGTTCTCCACTTCCCATTTGCTTTTTTTACCAGCATGGGGTTTGATACCCATTCAGGGTAGAGGGCATCGCGGACGAACCCATTGGCTTTGAGTTTGTCCACCTCCTCTCTGAGAGCAGCGGACCTTTCCGGGTCCATTCCTCTTTTTTTTTGCTTAACTGGGATGTACTTCGGGTCTATGTTCAATATATGACTCGTAATAGTGGGAGAGATCCCGCACATGTTGGAATGTGTCCAAGCGAAAACATCGAGATTCGCTCAGAGGAAATCACTAAGGTCTTCGGTCATCGAGGGGATGAGTTGTGATCCAATCTTCAGTACTCGCGATGGATCGTCTCGGCTGACTGAAATGTTAATCGTTAGTTCAGCCGGTGCTGCTTTTTCTTCCCGGGGTTCCTCATCGTCGTCTCCCGGATCTATGTCTCTGAAGATCCAAGAATTTTGCCCGAGCCAGGGCTCGGGCATTACTTGTCAATTGTCAGTATTCTGAATGCGGACAGAATTGTCCGCAACCTTTCCTTTTTCCCTCCGCTGGGCTTCTCGGAGCTCAGCCACATAACATGCACGACCAGTCGCCTGGTCGCCATGAACAACACCTACTCCTTTGTCAGTCGGAAATTTTAAAGTCAAACACCACGGGGCCAATGCTGCCCTAAACTCAGCCAGGGCCGGTTGGCCCAGAATCACATTGTATGGAGAATCTACATCCAAAACTACGAAAGGTAGGATTCGCACCCTCCTATGCTCACCTTGTCCAGTTCAACTGATAACTCAACATACCCCACTGCGTTCGTCGCTACGCCATTAAAGCCATGTATACGAGCTTTAGATGGCTTCAAATCCTTCGTCCCCATCTTCATTTGGTCATAAGCCTTCTTGAAGATGATATTGACAGAACTTCCACAATCAATTAAAATTATTTTCATAAAATCCGGCCCGATTGTCGTAGATATGACCATCGGGTCAATGGTAGGAGCCTCCACTTGGTCAGCATCTCTGCTCCTGAATACTATATCGTCTGTCATCATGCGCAGCTGTTTAGCAGGGGTCCCATCCTCCACGTTGGAACAACACTCAAAATCTGCATACCTCAAGGAATTAGCATACCGCTCCATTTCTTGCCAGTTCTTATCTACAGGGTGTGGTCCGTCGATGATCGTGTTTATGACCAGTCTGCCAACAGTCCGAGCAGGCTCCTCGGGGTGACGTGGAGCTGGTGCACGACCGAGATTGGACGTTCCCTGTCCACCTTCTTGCGGATTCTTTACGAACTCCTGTAACTTTTTCTGCCTAATCAACTTCTCTATAGCATCGTGTAGGTGTCTGCACTCTTCAGTATTGTCCCCATAAGTCTCATGAAAGCGGCAATACTTCCCGGTCCGCTTTTGTTCCTCGGTTGACTCCTTTGGGCACGGCTTTCTGTATTGAAATTTATTGCAAGTTGATAGGTAAATGTTCTCAAGAGATGCATTCAGTGGGGTATATTCGTTGTAGGTTGGAATTCTCGGCTTCCATTTCCCCTCTTCTCTCTTCTTCCCCTGATTTCTTCCTCCGGATTCCTTAGATTGCCTGGGCTTGTTCTGGACATTAACCTGAACTTTCCCCGAGTTGTCTCCGGATTGCTTCACAGCAATGTTGCTTTTCATGGTCTCCTGAACAGGCCCCAGTGCCTTATCTCGCCTTATCCACCTAGCTTCCTCTCTTCTTATGAACTGATGTGCCTTTGGGTAAAAACGCTCTAGCGTAGTTGGAGGTTTTCCTGCTAGCCAATCTCCAAACTCTGAATCTGGATCCACACCTCGCATCACAGCCATAAGAATTGCGTGATCATTGGGATTACTGACTTCAGTAGCCGCAACATGGAATCTCTGCAAATACTCCTTCAATGACTCCCCGAGAGCTTGGATTACACTTGATAGAGACATCACGTCCTTTGGACGAGTAGTATGTATTCTGAACTGTTCTATAAATTTCTTCGTCAGCTCCTCGAAACTGGATACGGACCGCGGAGGAATTCGGGTGAACCACATGGTAGTGATCCCGGATAGAGTTATTGGAAAGCATCTACACTTGGTTGCATCATTCGCTCTAGCTGAATCCATCATCCATTCGTACCTCATTACATGCTGCCTGGGATCAGTCTTTCCTTCGTAAGCCGGGATAGTTGGCATGCTAAACTTCCTGGGGTACTCAGCCCGTAGGACAGTGTCTGTGAACGGAGTATGACTCCTGGATACCCCCCAATCATCATTCGACAAGCCTTGATTCTCTTTCATCAACTATCTGATCATAGCTGTTAGGTTTGGGGTTTGTATGGAAGATGGAAGGTTGGAGTCTGTCCTATGGGATTGATCAGGTTGATGCCTCCTCTGCTAGCGATCTGCCAAACGTGCATCTTGAGGTTCGGCTTCATTGGCATCTTGGTGAGCCGGGCGTCCATCCTCCACCTGCGCTCCAGCCCCTAAGTTTCTCGTTCATGCTCGGTTGCAGTGTCCGAGGTGTAAATGATCCCATGTTGTTCGATCGGCAGCACCTGCCTGCGTAGTTTCAGTCTTGCGGCATCTACGCCTGGGAGGTTCATCAGACGGAGTCGAGCTGTCAGATGAAGAGTAAGGAGCTTGACTACCCCCAGCATTCTGATGCTGTTGTTTAGTGAGTTGAGGCATAAGGTCGACGTTAGCTTGCATCTGCTCTCCAAGTTGTCTCCTGCTTTCCATGAGCTCTCTCATCAAGTCATTGAACTCTGTTCTGGTGACAACTTGTAACGACCCGATATTTTGGACCATTCGCATCCATACATGTCGGACTTGAATAATTCAAAATACCGAATTGTTAATTTAAATTTAGAAAAACTGAGCATACACAGTAAATAAATAGAACACAGATCACAGAAATAGAGTAATAAATGCAGCAGAAGCAAAAGATAGTAGTTCATGAAGCTACTATATACATATCAGAGTTAAATAAGGTACAACAGATGTCTTGAATACAATAATCAAGTACAATATCAGAATACATCACTAGAATCAACTGGATATCTGAAAGCTGGATAGATAGTTGGATCTCCAAGCGAAGCTCCAACTCCAAAGGTGAGTCTCGAATACTGGTACACTCAGTCTGACCCGAGCGTAAAGCAAAATACAAAACACTCGAGTCAGGATTAACATTCTTATATCAATAAATCCAACTCAAGTGAAATAGCAACTGAAATACAAGTAACTCAAAGGATGTTTGGAATAACCATCCTTTAAGGATCCGTTAAACTATCTACTATGTAGTAGTGTACGGTAAATAGATAATGCCTATCAGTAATATAAAATATCAAAATAGTGTTAAGGCATTACCATTATCCCCCTTAACACATTTTATATAAGCGTTATAGTCTATACAGCACTGTAAACTCCACCGTAAACTAGTGGGATATCAGGGAGTACTCCATAGGTATAACACAAAACAAATCGTAGTGGTCGCGTATATAGGGATACAAGTATGACAAGGCACATGAGGCAATACCCAAGGTAGTGAAACTACCGTTTGCCTGATCCGAACTGGTGAGAACGCATCGCCGCAGTGATCGCAACACCGCGAAACAACACTCCCAAATCAAGGGTGCACCAATCGATAACAAGTAATGAGTAGTTTTCGAAGAAGTGTGTTCGCTCGAGGTAGCTGACCCCATTTGGCCCGGCACGGCTCCTGTTTTAGTCATTTCCAATTTGACACAAGTGTCAAGGCTATCCATTATCGTTCTCTTTCTTCAGTCATCACGTACATCATTCCAACCACTTTATTCTGGATCACAACTCCGCGTATAGTTATTAAAGTGGTTTTCGGTTTTGACAGTGAGTATGTCCCTAACCGATTCTGGTCTCTTTAATAACTTTCGTAATTATTTCACCGATTGGTCATTTAGTAAATTTCAAAACCAAATCAAATTCAATTTCAAATAGAATTTGTAAACCAACATTCCATTTGTCTTTCTATAACAATTTCCATAGCTTACGTTTCAAAACTTCCAAATTACCATTTCAAAATCTTATAATTCAAATTAAATATTTGGTTTAAACAATTTCAATATTCATTTAAATCCGTATATAAGTTTCATTCCGAAATCATTTAAAATGATTTAATCTACATTCAAATCTATTTAAGTTCATTTATCGATTTCATTCAATATTCGTTAAGTAAATTTATTCTTCAAAACAATTTCCATTTAACTTCCAATTTATTAAATCAATTATTTAAGTTCAACTCCATTATATCAATACTTACAAATTGCATTAAATTAAATTCATCAAATCAAATTCTTTACATTTCAAGTCTTACATTAATTTCAATAAAACACATTTTATTTCTTATTAGAGAAATTCAATTTCACTTATTAATTTACTTAGTTACAATTTCAAAACTCAATTAATAAAGAAACTTAATTTCACTTATTCAAGAAGTTCAATTTTAATTAATAAAGAATTCAATTTTATTTAATTATTAAATAATTCAATCTTATTTAATTATTAAATAATTTCAAAACTTAATTATTAAATAATTTCAGACTTAATTATTAAATAATTTCAAACTTAATTATTAAATAATTTCAAAACTTAATTCAATCGTTTCTCAAATTAAACAACGTTCTTTCATCAATTACATTGTTAATATTTTGTTTCATATTATTTAATATTAACATTTTCCTTTCATAAAATTCAAATTCCAACTTCATTTCAAAACCTTATCATTTATTCAAATAAAATCTTCATTTTATTTTTTAATCAAATTTATCGACCAATCGGTTTTTATTTAATTCTCTATCCTATGTCAAAGTTTAATTTGGGTATTTATCATTTCAACCCGATTCCATTTCAATTCACAAATCAAAGCATGGCAAAGGTAACTTGCAGTGTGATAACAGGGAGGGTGTCAAAGTAAATAAATAAGCAATAACAACAATCAATAACAATCCAATAATTAATTCAAATAATCCCGAAATAATCGTATTAATTCGCATTGTTGTTTGTGTAAATTAATATAATTATTTCTAGAATCCACACTATCATTTCATGTAGATTAAAGATTATTACACTAATATTTATACGGTTCTTCAATTGATACCTATTATCCAATTTCATACTACATCAATTTTACAACATACATTTAATGGTTCAAGGTGTACATAACCAAATTTCTACGTGTCAATTAATCTAACATTTAAATAAGGTCATATTATGAAAATGTCATCTAATCAAATTTAGCATATATCAAATCTAACTATCCTACGTCAATTTCAATTTCAAATTATTTATCACTTACACATTAACAATTTAACGTCCAATGTCAACATCAAACAATCAATCATTATCAACTAAACTGAATTATCATTGTATAAATAACAGATAGTGGTGTCAGATGACACAGGTGAACTGATACTGGTAATAACAGTGTAAATAACTGACATCATTATATTTCAATTGTCGTTTCAATTGAAATCAAATTTAATAAATAAAAGAATATTAATCGTGAGTGATTACTCACCTTTTGAGGCTAGGGAGCGAGAATAGACAACGAAGTTGAGTTACGCATTACAGCACGACTTCCGAAGTAATCTAGATTGGCATGAATCGACGAGCAAAGCTGTTAAATAGGAATTGCCGAAATCAAATCAAAACATTCAACATAGCAACAATTACAAAACATGTCCTACGTCAAAGTTTAACAATATAATTCTATGTGCTACCGAGATCGAAATGGTCTGAAATTTGGTATGAATAAAGATCAAAACTTGTATTTCAAACTGCAAAAGAATCACTTGATTTGGACAAGAGATGAGAAAAGTTACGATGTCACGAACATAGACTCATGCCATGTTGCGACTGTCAAATGTTCAGGTCTGAAAACCCCTCTGGGTCTGACTTTCAGGTAAGAAACAAAGGACTGAACCACCTCGTATGAAGCTAAAATTTTATATACAGAAAGTTGAAAACTTTATCTTTTAAACAAAAAGGGAATCACTGAATTCCAACGTAAGACAGAAGAGATACGATGCGATAAACATGAACTCAGGTCGTGTTTGCAGCAGTGTAAAATAATTTCAAGTACAAAAGAACAGCTGCCTGGGTCAAACTTCCAGATCCTCGACCACTAATCAAACGATGTCGGATTTTGCTGAAATTTGACAGGCATAAACTAGGTAACTTCGACTCTTTTTTAAAAATAGAATCAACCCATTCCGATAAAACATGAGTGAGATATGATATCGTGAACATGAAGTCTAACTGCTGTTCAAAATAAATAAATAAATAAATAAATAAACATGCAAACTAACACATTGTTCGATAAACATTAAGACTTTGCAATATATATAAACTATTGTTATAAATACCAATCTTTACAGAAACTATACACTTAACCAATATATATACATTATATTTATTTATATTCAATATTTATGAAATCAGACAGATATATATAGACTAATATATAATTCCTAATATATGCAAACCAAATAATTTTCAAAATCTAGCAGTTCAAATATTATGAATACAAACCGATAAGCCCTGTATAAACTCGTATAAACAAATTATATACATCCACTTAAACGTATCATATACACATTAAACATATATTAAGAATGAACTAAACATTTTATATGATACGCAACATAATATATATATCAAAATATGTGCAACTTTTATACTTGAATCGGTAAACACATATACAGTAACATACAAGTTTTCCTCTTATATATATAAATGTTGTTAAACATTATACTATTAAACCCATATCATTTATATACTAAAAATGAGCTCTATATAATACTCTATACATGTACCTCTTTTATTCTAACCTGTAGACCAACACCAAACAAGATATGCAGACACTATGTATATAAAATATAGAACTACAGCCTCTCACTACACACATTATTTTAAACTTATATATACACACGCAGTCCAACAGGAATAAATAAAAGAAAAGTAATTATAAATACGAAAGCTTTGTAACCTTATGTATATGTAAACTCACTTAAATATACAAGATAGTGCCAACATAACTATATATATAATTACTGAAGCTTTGTATGAATGTACTCTTCATATAATTTCTGCAATCCAATATCTCTACTTTAACCAAATAGATTCACGGTTAAACAACCTATGAATATCACTCAATACAAAAACCAACTCAAATATATATAAACAAATATATATACTAATATAGATACTCTTGCATTAAAACTCAACCATACAGACTAAAGTATGATATACTATAATATAATAAAACAAACTACAATCTATATACATACCATACATAACTCGAGTTGCTGACGGTGGAAAGAAATGAGGGTGCGTGGCACGGCGGCTGAGGTAGGAGGAAGAGCAGGCTTAGGGAACGTAGCGGCATGTGAAGGTAGAGTGGCCGAAGATGTATGGCCATGGAGAGAGGAAAGGAGGCATGGGCTATCACTGGATCTCGGCCTCGACTAGTCGAAGGCTGAGATGGTGCACGGGAAGGAGATAGGGGGTGATGCTGTCTCGAGTTTGATGGCGTTTGTTTGATGTTGGATCGATACTGACGTGTGAGGAAAGAAGAAAGAGTGGAAGAGGAGAGAAAAGTCTCGGTGAGGAAGAAGGTTGTAAATAAATACGGAGCCTCTACTTTATTTCTTATTTACTTGGAACAGAGATGTAGAAGAAAAGACCACACAGAGAAATAACGATCTAGAATTTGTAAATCAACCGATGGGAATAGCAATGGTCAGAGAAAATTTAGTAAATAATAAATGCAAATGACCGTTTGTATCATGGTGAGCAACGAAGGGACAGAAAGTCAGAAAGCTCCTGGCTTTTGGTTGTCTCGGGAAGCAACAAAAAGGCACACGTACAAAGACGGAACCGATACGCTAGGCATTTCGCAGATTTGCACCGCACACCGGACTCCGAATTTGACAATCGAATATATCGTAGAGATCAGCACGACGAGACGATCAAAACGGCATACAGATATCAGTGTTATGATTGAATTATAAAAATTCGAATTTTCTACTAGCGGAAAATGCAGCAAAAACGCAGAAAAATAAGGTCGACGGAGCTAAAGAAGTCCGAATTTGGAAAAACGAAAAATGACGTTTGCTCAGAAGATGGTTTAGAATTTTTCTATGTAGAAATATTTAGGTTCCGAAAACATTTTGTTTTCATCGCTTTTTAACTGATTAAATTGAAGTAGATTTACACCCGAAATAAACTTTCGTATTTTCGGACGAAAATTTACCAGTTACTATGTTTAACTAGACGCATTCCAAATATCAAACTTATATTTCAAAATTTTATCGTTTAAAATTTCGCAAAATTTCAATCTATAACGTTATTAAAACCAGTTAAATTTACGGGTCGTTACACTCTCCCCCACTCAAAACTTTTCGTCCCCGAAAAGGAACGAGGTAGGAGAATAGAAACAACCAGAAAGAAAACAGATTTGAAATACAAAATAACAATTAATTTAAACCATATAAATTCAAATTTAAATTAATTGATATTCAATAATTGATTTAATCCATTTTCACTAAAAGCAATCTCAACTATTTCTAAATTCATTATCTTATTATCCAATTATCATCAATTTACAATTTCTAAAACCATAAATTTGAATAGTCTTATATTATAATCATATTTTTTTTCAGCAATTTAAATTCTTCTTTATTCCAAATTATTGTTAAATTTATTCTACTTAATATATCTTATCACATATATTTAACCCATATAAATTAATTTAAACCATAAAAGTTTCGATTTAAATTAATTTATATTTACTAATTGCTTTTAAATTCAAGGTATTTTCATAAGTTGATCAAATTTCAATTTATTAATTCTTTCAAAACAAATTTATTAATTCTTTAAAAACAAATTTATTTCATTATTAACTGAGTTTTACTTATTATCCTATCTAACTCTATTAACATCTTTATAATCAAAATTTAGTGTATAACATTTATTATAAACACTCAAATTTTTTTTATAAAGACATTTTTTTTATTGTACATTATCCAATTACATTTTAACTTCTGAATAATTTAGGTAAGTTATATTGAAATGAAATTGAGTATTATACAAATAATTTTTTTTTACAATCCAGTTATTTCAAGTTAAACATTTATCCAAGAATTTTGACTTCAGTTTATAATTGAAATCATCTTTAACCTAAAATTTAAGAATTTAAATCTCCGATTTACTTCAAACAATTTAGAGATATATCTATATATTTATATCAAATCAAATTAAATTTATAAAATAAGATACCTATATATATTTAAATCAAATTATACTGAAGAAATTCAAATCAAAATATATTTTTTTCTTTCAAAACAAAACCGTAGCAAAGCTACAGAATAGTATCTCCACTTCGAAACTCAAAAATGAATGTCGATGATGCGGCCGCCATCACCGAAATTATTTTCCAGCGACAAAGAGAAGAGCACTGATTAAACATCTAAAATTTCTTTGGAATGATTTCTATTTGAAAATATCTTAAATACTATACACTTTTAAACTTTCAAATCAAAGTTTGAAATCACCGAAAATTTAAATTCTCAGTTTCTTGATTTAAATTCGTTACAATTTTCAAATAACTTATAAACCATGTTTTTATTTCAATTATTTATATATGAGACAAAAGTCAATCGTTTAGGTGACATATTTAAAACCCAATATTATTTATTAACAAACAATTCAATTAACTATCCAAATTCAGAAAATCATACTTATATATATATATAATATAATTATTCAAAATTTATTTCATTTACCAAACTTAAAAATAATATTGTGTCAGTTTGCTCTGTTCAAGTGTTTTGGAAATTCTATCGATAGCGTTGATCAGACGAATCGATCGAAAACCCAAATCAACATCAACAACTCAAACAACACAATGTATATTAAAACATTTTAAAATATTAATTTACAAATACACTTCCTCGCTCAACGATACAGTAACGGATTTCAAAGCAACGATAGGGATTCAAATTTGATTAATTCAATCAAAGAAAATTTTGATTTGAGAATAAGTTGGAACGAAAGATAAGATGATTATTTAACCGAATAAGGAAATAGATAATCTTATATAAATCGTGGGCAACCATAACCGGGTCGACCGTGACTTCAAGAATAAGATCGATGTGGAATTCCGAGGTAAATCGACATTCGATCTCAAGAAATAGAATTCAGGTATAGCAGGAGATAGATAGCATCGTAAACCGAGGATACAGAAATCTCCGGTAAATCAATGCCTATTGTAAAGGAGTTTCACCCCTTTTCAAATCATTCGAAGTTTGGCGAGACCACCGATTCATTACAAGGGTCATTCGAAGTGGAGTTATGTGATGCTCCAGAATTGAAAGAAGATGAATAGTGAGGGACACGAATGAATTTTTGGAACCGCAGGGAACATTCCAAAATTCAAAGGAATCGAGTCAAATGGAAGAGATTGAAACTTGAATGAGAGTGATTCTGTAAATACATTTACCCTATATGCTAAGTATTTCCTAGAGCTACCAAAGCTCTGATACCAACTGTAACGACCCGATATTTTGGACCATTCGCATCCGCACATGTCGGACTTAAATAATTCAAAATACCGAATTGTTAATTTAAATTTGGCAAAACTGAGCATATACAGTAAATAAATAGAACACAGATCACAGAAATAGAGTAATAAATGCAGCGGAAGCAAAAGATAGTAGTTCATGAAGCTACTATATACATATCAGAGTTAAATAAGGTACAACAGATGTCTTGAATACAATAATCAAGTACAATATTAGAATACATCACTAGAATCAACTGGAAATCTGAAAGCTGGATAGATAGCTGGATCTCCAAGTGAAGCTCGAACTCCAAAGGTGAGTCTCGAATACTGGTACACTCAGTCTGACCCGAGCGTAAAGCAAAACACAAAACACTCGAGTCAGGATTAACATTCTTATATCAATAAATCCAACTCAAGTGAAATAGCAACTGAAATACAAGTAACTCAAAGGATGTTTGGAATAACCATCCTTTAAGGATCCGTTAAACTATCTACTATGTAGTAGTGTACGGTAAATAGATAATGCCTATCAGTAATATAAAATATCAAAATAGTGTTAAGGCGTTACCATTATCCCCCTTAACACATTTTATATAAGCGTTATAGTCTATACAGCACTGTAAACTCCACCGTAAACTAGTGGGATATCAAGGAGTACTCCATAGGTATAACACAAAATAAATCGTAGTGGTCGCGTATATAGGGATACAAGTATGACAAGGCACATGAGGCAATACCCAAGGTAGTGAAACTACCGTTTGCCTGATCCGGACTGGTGAGAACGCATCGCCGCAGTGATCGCAACACCGCGAAACAACACTCCCAAATCAAGGGTGCACCAATCGATAACAAGTAATGAGTAGTTTTCGAAGAAGTGTGTTCGCTCGAGGTAGCTGACCCCATTTGGCCCGGCACGGCTCCTGTTTTAGTCATTTCCAATTTGACACAAGTGTCAAGGCTATCCATTATCGTTCTCTTTCTTCAGTCATCACGTACATCATTCCAACCACTTTATTCTGGATCACAACTCCGCGTATAGTTATTAAAGTGGTTTTCGGTTTTGACAGTGAGTATGTCCCTAACCGATTCCGGTCTCTTTAATAACTTTCATAATTATTTCACCGATTGGTCGTTTAGTAAATTTCAAAACCAAATCAAATTCAATTTCAAATAGAATTTGTAAACCAACATTCCATTTGTCTTTCTATAACAATTTCCATAGCTTACGTTTCAATACTTCCAAATTACCATTTCAAAATCTTATAATTCAAATTAAATATTTGGTTTAAACAATTTCAATATTCATTTAAATCCGTATATAAGTTTCATTCCGAAATCATTTAAAATGATTTAATCTACATTCAAATCTATTTAAGTTCATTTATCGATTTCATTCAATATTCGTTAAGTAAATTTATCCTTCAAAACAATTTCCATTTAACTTCCAATTTATTAAATCAATTATTTAAGTTCAACTCCATTATATCAAAACTTACAAATTGCATTAAATTAAATTCATCAAATCAAATTCTTTACATTTCAAGTCTTACATTAATTTCAATAAAACACATTTTATTTCTTATTAGAGAAATTCAATTTCACTTATTAATTTACTTAGTTACAATTTCAAAACTCAATTAATAAAGAAACTTAATTTCACTTATTCAAGAAGTACAATTTTATTTAATAAAGAATTCAATTTTATTTAATTATTAAATAATTCAATCTTATTTAATTATTAAATAATTACAAAACTTAATTATTAAATAATTTCGGACTTAATTATTAAATAATTTAAAACTTAATTATTAAATAATTTCAAAACTTAATTCAATCGTTTCTCAAATTAAACAACGTTCTTTCATCAATTACATTGTTAATATTTTGTTTCATATTATTTAATATTAACATTTTCCTTTCATAAAATTCAAATTCCAACTTCATTTCAAAACCTTATCATTTATTCAAATAAAATCTTCATTTTATTTTTTAATCAAATTTATCGACCAATCAGTTTTTATTTAATTCTCTATCATAGGTCAAAGTTTAATTTGGGTATTTATCATTTCAACCCGATTCCATTTCAATTCACAAATCAAAGCATGGCTGTTGGGTGAGTTTCAGTCGAACCAACTCACTACCGGATCAAGACGACTGAGCCAACCTTCTCCAAGCTCCTACCGAACCAACTCACTACCGGATCAAGACGACCGAGCCAACCTTCTCCAAGCTCCTACCGAACTAGCTCCTTCCCATGCCTACCGAGCCAAAGCCAATTCCACTCACCACCGGACCACCTACCACCGGTCCAATTCCACTCACCACCGGACCACCTACCACCGGTCCAATTCCTCTCACTACCGAGCCAGAGCCAATTCCACTCACCACCGGACCACCTACCACCGGTCCAATTCCACTCACCACCGGACCACCTACCACCGGTCCAATTCCTCTCACCACCGGACCACCTACCCGAACCAGCCTCAACCCTCTACTACCGGGCCAAGACGTACCGGAACGACACTACTAGGCCAGATTGCATCAGCCTAGACCCACCAGTAGCTATATACATCCAAAACCCCTGCCCCCAGCCTCACTCTATAAATAGAGGGGCAGGGGTACAACAATAGAGGACAAGTTTTGAGAGCTCAAGCACGGATAGAACTTTTCAAACAACTTTCATATACTTGTATCAAAGCTTTGTACTTGTAATTTGAATAGAAAAAGGAGAATAACATATAAAGTGGACGTAGGCACGTTCTGGCCGAACCACTATAAATCTGCGTGTCTTTTACAGTTTAGTCCCTGCTTTTCATATATTTGCATAAATCACCCAAATCACTAAGAACAACCTAAAATCAATTAAATCATACGACTTCGAGGTGTTTGTCCATTTTTTGTGCAAACATTTTTGGTGCTTTCATTGAGAGCTAGAAGCTCGAAGCTTCAGCTTCTTCCACTTAACCTTCTTCCTAACAGCGTCGTTCATCGCTTGGAAAACATGCCTCCCAAGCAGAAGAAAGATGTTAACAAAGGAAAAAACATCGCAACCAGCAGTCTTCCAGATCCAGTGGTCACAGATCAAGTAAATCGTCCCCTTCCAGCAGCAGTACCAAATGAAGGTCAGGCAAATCCGACCACCCCTGCCGCGGAACAGCCGGCAGCAATTACTAGGGCAGATCTAGACAGGGTTGTGGCTGAAGTGACTAACCGCTTCACATCCCAGCAGGAAGCCTTGGTGGACCATCTCATGTCACGCTTAAGGGATGCTGAAGAGTCCAACCGCAACACTGAATCATGGGGTGAGTCCCAGTCTGGAGGATCTCAGAGACAACAAAGGTCTTCCTTCTTCAAAGGAGCTAACGGCAGAAGCAGCCATGGTAGGAGCCGAGACCGAGCTCAGCCCGAAGTTAGGCCTGAGGAAACGCTTGGAACCGAACCCAACGGGGGAGGTACCGAACGGAGGCCAACTGTAGCTGAGCCTGTCATACTGCCTAACCACGGATACACCAATGAACGGGGCCGAGCTAGAGTCCATCCCGAAGTTGGACCCGAGGAAGTGCTTAGATCAGAACCCAGCAGGGGAAGATCAAGGCAAGGGCCAACTGTAGCTGACCCTAGCATGCTCCCAGAAGACCAAAGGCAGCCACTGGAAAATATTAGGAACGATAGGTGATACCATCCCTACAGGTCATCTGGACGGAATCAATCCCACAGAACAGAACCGAACTCATTTCTATCTGCTCCAAATTCTGATGAAAGGATGGCACGCTTGTTTAGAGAGTGCGTCCAATGGGATCAAAGAGATCGAGGGATAGGCACTAGGGTAACCAGCCCTTTCGCCTGCAATATCGAAATTGCTATCACCCCTCGAGAATGGAAAATGCCAACAATGGAACCTTACAAAGGAACCTCTGACCCCGTTGTACACTTGCAGAGATACACACAGCATATGCTCATGAGCGGGGCAACAGAGGGAGTACTGTGCAAATGCTTTCCACTATTCTTAGCAGATCTAGCTACCTCCTGGTTCTACCATCTACCCCAAGGATCCATCAACTCATGGGAGATGTTGAAAGAAAAGTTTATCAGCCAGTTCCGCATTCATGTGGAACAACCCAAGGACGCTTATTCCTTATCCAATATCAAACAGAAACCTGGAGAGAAGCTGCAGCAATATTTAACCCGATTCAATGCCGCAGCGACCGCAGTCCAAGATGCCGATGAGAAGCTTGTCTTAATGGCCCTCTGTAGTGGTGTGCATCCGGATACTAAGTTTGCTAGAAGATTGACGAAAGAAAACCAGCTACTTTACCCGATTTCTTCCATGAAGCCGGGAAATATATGAGGCTTGAAGACGCTACCACTGAGGGGCAGTCAGGGCAACAAAATAAGGCAACTCATAGCAACACGCCCGCTGTAGCAAAGGACGTTCGAAGAAATGATTCTAGAGACAATGCTGGGGGCAAGAAGGGAGAAAAGCGCCTATATCGGCCAGGACCGAGATTCGACACTTACACTCCTTTGAATGAAACCGTCGAAAACATCTTCCTTGCCACCCAAGACGAAGTTAGATACAAACGCCCACAATATAAGAAGGAATCAGATAACTTACAGAAGTCTGGAAAGTTCTGCCGCTTCCACGAATCTCATGGGCATGATACCAATGAGTGCCATCATCTCCGGGACTTGATTGAAGAACACATCAGAAGGAAGAGACTGGAACACTATGTAAAAGGTCAGAACAGGACTCCAGCTCCTGCCAATGAGAACCCAAGGCTACCCTCACCAGAGATAGGCAGAGGAAATCGCAACACTAGTGGCTCTAGTCAAGAGAAGATAGTGGTCCATAACATCTCGGGAGGACCGCACATCGCCGACAGAAGCTGGGCAGAGATGGAAAGATATGGAAAGTCACTTAGAAACAATGAAGACTGTGTTAATTCTGTTATAGAAGAACGCCACCCGAAGCGGAAAGAGAGTGATGACATCACATTCAGTAGGCATGACCTAGAGGGAAGGCAGTACCCTCACATGGATCCCATGGTTATCTCTGCCCGGCTCGGTCCAGCCGAAGTTTTCTGAATTCTAGTAGACACTGGAAGCTCAGTAAATATCTTATTCAAGCATGCATTCGACAAAATGAAACTATCAATAAAGGACGTTTCTCCCTGCAATAAACCACTACATGGTTTCACTGGAGATGCGAAGATGCCTCTCGGGCAACTGGACCTCTTTGTTGAAATTGGAAGTCATCCCCGCTCCGTTGTGCGGAAATAGACATTTGTGCTGATAGAAAACCACTCGGCCTACAACGCCTTCTTAGGAAGGCCACCCTTGTCGGACTTCCAAATTGTCCTGGCCCCATGGTGCCTAAAGATGAAATTTCCAATGGACAATGGAGTAGGGGAAGTAGAGGGAGACCAGGACGTTGCTCAAGACTGCTATGTAACTGAACTTCGCAACAACCACAGGAAGGATAAAGGGAAGAGTGTAGAGGTTTCCCTCTGCACAAAAAGTTTGGAAGCATAGCAACTAAAGAAAGCCCCTCCTCTTCGATATACCAACGACCCTTTCAATGAATTAGACCCCAGGGACAAAGAGGAGGAGGCCACCGCCGAGCCTGCAGAGGCTATGGAATTTGTATCTGTAGACAAACATGACTCGAGTAGACTATTGAAAATCGGGTCCCAACTAAAAGCAGAGTTGAAGGAACAACTCATTGACTTTCTCCGCCACAACTTGGATGTATTTGAATGGTCACATGCTGCCATGACCGGAATCTCCCCTGACATAGCATGCCACGTACTAAACATTGATCCTACCAAGGCGCCCATAAAAAAAGAAAGAGAAGTATGGGGGCAGAACGATCAGCAGCCCTCGATGAAGAAGTAAAGAATCTACTTGCCAATGACTTCATACGAGAAGCCATCTACCCAGAGTGGACCGCCAACCCGGTGCTGGTAAAGAAGGCTAATGGGAAGTGGCGAACATGCATTGACTTCTACAACTTAAATGACGCCTGCCCGAAGGATTGCTTCCCACTTCCCCGAATCGATCAACTTGTAGACAGCATAGCCGGGCACGAACTCTTATCTTTTATGGACGCATACTCAGGATACAACCAAATTCCCATGCATGCTCCCGATCAAGACCACACTAGTTTCATCACTGACCGGGGATTGTACTACTACAAGGTAATGCCTTTCAGACTTAAAAACGCAGGAATCACCTACCAACACCTCGTCAACAAGATGTTTGTGGGCTAATAGGACAAACTATGGAAGTGTATGTGGATGGCATGCTGGTAAAGTCAAGGAAAGCCGACGATCACGTAAGCCACCTGGGCGAGATGTTTCGAGTACTTCGCCAATATGGAATGAAACTTAATCCTCTAAAATGCTCCTTCGAAGTATCATCAGGAAAGTTCTTAGGATTCATCGTCCATGCCAGAGGGATTGAAGCAAACCCTGAACAAGTCCGAGCTCTAAAAGATATCAAAATACCTTCCACTCGAAAGGAAATGCAAAGCCTGAATGGGAAAGTGGCCGCCCTAAGCTGATTCATCTCCAAAGCAACGGACAAGTGCGTCCCCTTCTTTGAAGCTCTAAAGAAAGACAAAGGAAAGTTCGAATGGACTGACGAATGCTTAACAGCTTTCCTTAACTTAATCGAACACCTCCAGAAACTGCCGGTACTCTCGACTCCAACCGAAGGCGAAGAGTTATACCTATACCTTGCTGTATCATCTCATGCTCTAAGCGCTGCTTTGGTAAGAGAAGACAACCACACGCAGCGGCCAGTATACTTTGTAAGTAAGAAGTTTACGGGATCAGAAGTCAGATTTCCTAAACTTGAGAAGCTAGCATACTGTCTACTAATCGCATCACGAAAACTGTGACACAATTTTCAATCCCATTCCATCAGAGTTCTGACCGATCAACCGCTGAGGCAGGTACTCCATTGTCCCGACACTTCTGGGAGACTACTTAAATGGTGCATTGAACTAAGTCAATATGATATTACCTACCATCCTCGCACCGCCATCAAGGGACAAGCCATGGCCGATTTCATTGCCGAATTCACTACCAACGAAGGTAAGGAGCAATCAGAAATAGCAGAAGACATCAAGTGGAACCTCTTTGTGGATGGTGCATCAAACGAACAAGGCTCGGGGGCAGGTGTGGTAATAATCACTCCCAGGGGAAATAAGCCTCACTATGCTGTAAGGTTGGAATTCGCTACCACCAACAACGATGCAGAGTATGAAGCAGTGATAGCTGGATTAGAACTTGCCTTAGAAATCGGAGCCAATTCTTTGTGTCTTCATAGCGATTCTCAACTTATTGTTAATCAAATACTAGGAGAATTCCAGGCTCGAGAAGAACGACTTATAGCATATTTAAAGAAGACCAAGTTACTTCTCAGTCGATTGGACCACTACTTAGTCAAACACATCCCTCGGGAAGAGAACCAAGAGGCTGACGAATTGGCGAAGCAAGCTAGCGTGAAAGACGGCGCTATTTCCGGAGCGGTAGCCATCTCAAAGCAACTGACCCTAAGTTTTGAGCAAGTGAATCTGATAGCTACAACCGAAGAAGCAACTTGGATGACTCCCATCCGAGACTACTTACAAAGTGGCACGCTGCCCAACGGGCGTAACGAAGTCAAGAAAATCTTGAGGAAAGCTTCTCGCTACACAATACAAGAGGACACCCTCTATCGGCGCGGCTTCTCTAACCCTTTATTAAGGTGTGTCGCTGGAAGGGAAGCCAAGGAAATCTTATCCCACATTCATCAAGGAAGCTGCGGAGATCACACTGGAGGGCAGGCTTTGGCAAAAAAGATACTCCGATATGGATATTTCTGGCCCACCTTAAGTAAGGACGCCTTGAATTTCGTCAGAAAGTGTGACAGATGCCAGAAGTTTGCTAAGATTCCGCGACTACCAACAACTGAGATTACTCAAATGACCAGCCCTTGGCCCTTTGCAGTATGGGGAATTGACTTGATCGGCGAACTGCCAATGGGCCGAGGCGAGGCCAAATATGCTATAGTGGCAGTCGACTACTTCACCAAATGGGTGGAGGCAGAACCCCTAAATAAAGTATCTTCAGCAAAAGTTATTAACTTCTTGATCAAAAATGTTCTATGTAGGTACGGAGTCCCATTCAAAATTATACCGGACAATGGTCTTCAGTTTGACAGCGAGGAGTTCGCCAACTGGTGCCAAGAGCATGGAATCCACAAAAGCTTCTCATCCGTAGCTTATCCCTAGGCAAACGGACAAGTCGAAGCCGTCAACAAAATTCTGAAAACTCTAATAAAAAAGAAACTCGAAAAGTCAAAGGGCGCTTGGGTGGATGAGCTCCCTACGGCACTGTGGGCCTATCGCACATCTTTCAGAACATCAACGGGGCATACTCCTTTCTCTTTGGCATACGGATCAGAGGCTATGCTCCCGGTTGAAACCATCGTGCCTTCCCACCGTAGGATCCACTATAACCCAGAAGAGAACGAAGAACTCCTTCACATGTCTTTGGATCTAATCGAGGAGAGAAGAAATGATGCAGCCCTCAAAGCAGCAGCCCACAAGCAAAAGGTGGCAGCACAATACAACTCCAAGGTCAAGCATCGTATCTTACAAGAAGGAGATCTTGTCCTTAAGCGAGTCTTCCCTCGCCCCGGAGCACTAGATCCAATCTGGGATGGACCATATGTAATTCATAAAGATCTCCACAATGGAGCTTATATTTTGTCAACAGTGGACGGAGAGGTGTTCCAGAGGGCATGGAACATCCAACACCTCCGTCGATACTTTTCTTAACTTGTTCTGCCCATATAAAGTGAATTAACAAAGAGAATCAGTGGACGTAGGCATTTTCGTGCCGGACCACTTTAAAAAACCTTGTCTCTTTTTTAACTTGTTCCTTTATATCTTGGCTGCTTGTTAACTTTATCCTTTTATGTTGAACAAAACCCTGTGCAAATAGCATTTTCACTCAAGGCGCTCCACAGCGCAACTTCTCTGGACAAGACCTAACAGGTACTATACGAATCTATGCCCTCGCCAATGAGACACTTTTGCTCCGGCATCCCTCTACTGCGGGTTAACTCATTGCTCGCGACGGCCCTCAAAGCCAACTGTAATGAGCCGATTATAAGCCACCAAGAAGGCCGACTATAACCGAGGCAGCTCATTACGGCGTTCGGCTCGCCGGCAACTGTGAACCTACTTTAAGCCCCAACATAAGGTGTGGCCAGCCAGGGGTAGTTCACGGTTGACGATCGGCACCCACGCTAGCCGGCCACAGTAAATCGAGTAATACCCACGATTACGGGCCATAATGGCCCGGGTAGTTACTGTGCGCAATCTCGGCTCCGATGTGTCTTAAGTACGGCTGTGGTAAAAAAGATTAACTCCCCGCGGAGGCGTAAGATGGGTGACAAATGTCTCCAAGACCCACAGCAAGGGAAAGTGACTACAAAGCCCGTTTGCCACGAACTTAAGCACATCGAAGGCCTTCCGTGATTGGAAGTTTTACTATTTCTCATATTTCAATTCTACTTAAAGAACTTTTCTCTTGTCCTCTATAACAATCCCTAAAGTACAGGACACAGAATAGGAGATATTCGCTAATGGAATCGGGAACTCATAACGGGGCACTAGGCCGCATTCCATACTCAATCACACAAGACATGCAAAGCTGCCATCTACAAGTAACATATGAAGGGCAGTATTTTCTTCTCTCGTGTATAAATACGTAGCTATAATTTATTCACACATCACACTAATGTTGCAAGACATGAAATTATGTTTTAAGCAAGAACTTGACATCAAACACAATTGAATTACAAGAATATGCATAGCTATATTTCTCATACAACATGTCAAAATAGCAAAAACATTCAAAAACGACAGAATCAGCTTAAGTTAAAAAATTACACGTCAAGAATAATGTTGTTTATTACAAGTAGCATAATTACAGCCTAAGAGTTACGTTACTGTTCTGAGACTAACATACACAACAATGTCAAGTTCACAAAAAGATATCCAGGTCAAATCAAGGAGCCGGCTGCGTCGGAGTTTTATCCTTGTCATGTTGCCCACCTGTCCGGTCAAAGAAAGAATTCATTAATGATAAGCAACCAAGTTAACTGAAAGACTAGAAAGGAAGACTTACCAGCACCTGCTTCCTGACCATCCTGGTCATCATCCTCTACTTGCACACCTGCCTCCTCAGCAGCAAGCAGCCGCATACCCTCCTTCACCGCCACCTTCTCCTCCTTGGTAAACTG
This sequence comes from Allium fistulosum, assembly GCA_030737815.1. Lineage (NCBI taxonomy): Eukaryota > Viridiplantae > Streptophyta > Magnoliopsida > Asparagales > Amaryllidaceae > Allium > Allium fistulosum. The sequence continues at coordinate 819,368,786 of CM060908.1, read as the reverse complement.
GGCAGTGACCACATCCATTCTAAAGACCGCGCCACCCTCTTTATCCGCATCAGCCCTGGCCTCCTCCAGAGCCCGAAGATAAATCCTGGCCATAAATCGGGGGTAATCATCCATCCAGGATAAATTACCCTGCTTCCAGGTGCGGAAATACATATCCTGGAGCATCTCATCCATCATCCCCTCGTTTTCCTCAAGCTCCCTCATTCGGGCCTCAGAAGCACGCAGCTTAGCGACGGCAGCATCCCTCTCCGATCGGTATCGTGAGCGGTCAGACTGAAGGGATATCCTCATCGCCTCCATCTCCTCCTTCAACCTGGACTGAGCAAGCTCTGCGGCCTCAAGTCTTCCCGATAATTCCTGCACCCGCTCAAGGTCCGCTTGTCGAACCTCATCCACCATTGTGATGGCCATGTCAATTCGCTCCTTGCAGGCGGCCTCCATTTTTCGCAACTCTGCCCTACTGATCTCTTCCATAGTCTTCTTCAGTTGCCTGGATGCGGCCTCGTGCTGAGAAATTTGGATGGCTTGATCGGCAAGCTGCTTAGCCTGGTCGGAGACCATTAACCGTAGCCGAATGTTGGCACTCCCAATTTCCTCCCCGGCCTTGACTAGTCGGGCATGATGCCCCATCAATTTCTTGGTCTCCTCAGCAACCCGGTCAATATTTTCCTTAGCCTCATCCCCCAGAATTACAACCCGGGTAGTAAGCAAATCAAGGTCCATGGACTTAGCTTCGTCAAGCACCCGTACCATAGGATTGCGAGGGAGAAGATGCTCACCAGTAACCTCATCGAAGGAGATGTCATGAGATGCCGGGTCCAGGTCCGGATGACCCGCAAACGGATTGCAAACTAAGCCAGGGTGATCTATCGGGGTGACGGTTGGATTCTTAGACAGATGTGGGGAAGGTATAAACTCGGTGTCCTCCTTCTCAATATCATGAATAGGCTGGAGTGGGGCCGAAGGGCCAGGAAGAAATTCAAACGTAGATCGACTCCTCTTCCTCTTTTGTATATCTTCTTCAATAACTCCAAGAAGAGGATGATAGCCGACTACGTCTCCAGGACAGTTAGTAAGAGGCTTCGGCTTGGCGGAAGCTTTGAGGAGTTTGTATTGTTCAAGCCTGTGCCGAAGATATGAGGTCTTGGCCGTTTTGCCCGCTCCTGGAATAAAAATCAAGTGTCACCAGCATACATTGAGCCATCATTCAAGAATTAAAAAGAATAGAGAGAAATTCACCTTGAACCGCAGAAGTTGCCTCAGTAGAAGCACTCCCGGAAGATAAATCGATGCCGGTCCCAACCTTATCAGCTTTCTTGGACTTCTCCATTTCCTCCAACTCTTAAAAGGCTTGGCGGAGAGCATCATCCGTCCACTCTTGGATCACGCCCGCCTGCCCAGGAGGCAAAGCCCCAGTGCCATCACCGCCTTGTCCTTTGCCACCATCATCGCCGTGACGATCACCGTCACCTTCTCCACCGCTTCCACTCTCTGCCTCACCTCCTTCATCCTCGCCTTTTTCCCCCTCCACCTTATCCTCCTCCTGAACATCTGGATGTGTGCTGGGAGAGGGTCCATCAGACTTCTTGAGTTTCTTCCCCCCGGCGACTGGATGCGCCGAGAAGGGTCTCCTTTTGCCGCTCTTCGCCGTGGCCCTTCCTGTGGCTTTGGCAGCCCTCTCCTCCGCCGTGTCTCTCTACTAGACCACAGACTGATGTGTAGGATTAGGTTGTGCCCCAGAAGTGTAGCGTTCCTAATCAAGTAAGAGGCCGACCTATCCCTTCCCGTGATGGCTTCTATTTCCGCAGCCATCTGAACCAGGCGGTCATTCTCTACGACCGCAAAGCCACCTGTCGCTAGCAAGAAATAAACACACATGAGAAGAAGCATTGCAGTCAGAACAGAAATCATAAATAAACTTCGACTTACAGCCTGAGGTGAAGCGACGGATGGAAACAGAGTCATCCTTAACAAAAAACCATTCTTTCTTAAACATGCTGAACTTCGAATATAAGTCCAGGACCGGCTTGAAAGATACGGCTGATTCCAAGCTGATGTATGGAGACCCCTTCTTATAGCCTCTCAAGTTGTAAAAATACCGGTTCTCCCGGTTGGAGGGAGGACGCCCGTATCTCCTTTGGAAATGACAAACAGGCTCACCAGGATGGCGTAGGAGTTCGGCTAAAGCTGGAATGGAGCCACCTTTAAGTAAGTGATGAAGCTGGTTATCCAGGCATGGATCGGGGGGATGGCCCCACACATACAGTGGTACCTACTATAGGCGAAATATCCTTAGGGGGGATTATATGGCATCACTCCCTCCCTCGGCAGTAGCATGCGTGCTTTATCAATCCCAAAGGAGCGAGAGATGACATCGAGCTGCTCGTCTTTGAGCGAGCTAGGGAAACAATCGGGAGGCGAGTTCAGAAGCTCCTGAGGACCATACCCATCTACTAATGATCTCGGGGCGGGCCCATGACGTCCCGGTCCTGACGGGGCTGGGGGCACGGCAGAAGGCTCTTCTTTGTCCTGAGATCTCTTCTTTTCTGATCGGGTTTCCACTTTGTGAGACATTTATCTGTAAACACAAAAAGGCACGTTGTTAGAAAAAAGGATGTAGAAATATAAAACAGAAAGTTTTCATGTTCATCCGGTCTTAAGCCCATTCGGCAATAACACACTCGGCAGAAGAAGATCTCACCGGGTTCGGCAAAAGTTAGGAGCTTGATTCGGCTAACACGTTTTGGTTCGGCGAAGACAAAGGTTTGGCTCGGCTGATAAGGGATAACGATGGCATCAGACCCCTACTTATAGGCAAGATGTAAACGACCGAACCAGCTGGTTCGGTACACCGAGCCGAATAAGAATGACCGAACAAAAACAAAGCATGCCATGTGCATACACATGCCCTACTTTGGGGGGCAAGTGTTGGGTGAGTTTCAGCCGAACCAACTCACTACCGGATCAAGACGACCGAGCCAACCTTCTCCAAGCTCCTACCGAACCAACTCACTACCGGATCAAGACGACCGAGCCAACCTTCTCCAAGCTCCTACCGAACCAGCTCCTTCCCATGCCTACCGAGCCAGAGCCAATTCCACTCACCACCGGACCACCTACCACCGGTACAATTCCACTCACCACCGGACCACCTACCACCGGTCCAATTCCTCTCACCACCGGACCACCTACCCGAACCAGCCTCAACCCTCTACCACCGGGCCAAGACGTACTGGACCGACACTTCCAGGCCAGATTGCATCAGCCCCAGGCCCACCAGCAGCTATATACATCCAAGACCCCTGCCCCCAGCCTCACTCTATAAATAGAGGGGCAGGGGTACAACAATAGAGGACAAGTTTTGAGAGCTCAAGCACGGATAGAACTTTTCAAACAACTTTCATATACTTGTATCAAAGCTTTGTACTTGTAATTTGAATAGAAAAAGGAGAATAACATATAAAGTGGACGTAGGCACATTCTGGCCGAACCACTATAAATCTGCGTGTCTTTTACAATTTAGTCCCTGCTTTTCATATATTTGCATAAATCACCCAAATCACTAAGAACAACCTAAAATCAATTAAATCATACGACTTGGAGGTGTTTGTCCATTTTTTGTGCAAACAATGGCAAAGGGAACTTGCAGTGTGATAATAGGGAGGGTGTCAAAGTAAACAAACAAGCAATAACAACAATCAATAACAATCCAATAATTAATTCAAATAATCCCGAAATAATCGTATTAATTCACATTGTTGTTTGTGTAAATTAATATAATTATTTCTAGAATCCACACTATCATTTCTTGTAGATTAAAGATTATTACATTAATATTTATACGGTTCTTCAATTGATATCTATTATCCAATTTCATACTACATCAATTTTACAACATACATTCAATGGTTCAAGGTGTACATAACCAAATTTCTACGTGTCAATTAATCTAACATTTAAATAAGGTCATATTATGCAAATATCATCTAATCAAATTTAGCATATATCAAATCTAACTATCCTACGTCAGTTTCAATTTCAAATTATTTATCACTTACACATTAACAATTTAACGTCCAATGTCAACATCAAACAATCAATCATTATCAACCAAACTGAATTATTATTGTATAAATAACAGATAGTGGTGTCAGATGTCACAGGTGAACTGATACTGGTAATAACAGTGTAAATAACTAACATCAGCATATTTCAATTGTCGTTTCAATTGAAATCAAATTTAATAAATAAAAGAATATTAATCGTGAGTGATTACTCACCTTTTGAGGCTAGGGAGCGAGAATAGACAACGAAGTTGAGTTACGCATTGCAGCACGACTTCCGAGTAATCTAGATTGGCACGAATCGACGAGCAAAGCTGTTAAATAGGAATTTCCGAAATCAAATCAAAACATTCAACATAGCAACAATTACAAAACATGTCCTACGTCAAAGTTTAACAATATAATTCTATGTGCTACCGAGATCGAAATGGTCTGAAATTTGGTATGAATAAAGATCAAAACTTGTATTTCAAACTGCAAAAGAATCACTTGATTTGGACAAGAGACGAGAAAATTTACGATGTCACGAACATAGACTCATGCCATGTTGTGACTGTCAAATGTCCAGGTCTGAAAATCCCTCTGGGTCTGACTTTCAGGTAAGAAACAGAGGACTGAACCATCTCGTATGAAGCTAAAATTTTATATACAGAAAGTAGAAAACTTTATCTTTTAAACAAAAAGGAAATCACTGAATTCCGACGTAAGACAGAAGAGATACGATGCGTCAAACATGAACTCAGGTTGTGTTTGCAGCAGTGTAAAATAATTTCAAGTACAAAAGAACAACTGCCTGGGTCAAACTTCCAGATCCTCGACCACTAATCAAACGATGTCGGATTTTGCTGAAATTTGACAGGCATAAACTAAGTAACTTCGACTCTTTTTTAAAAATAGAATCAACCCATTCCGATAAAACATGAGTGAGATATGATATCGTGAACATGAAGTCTAACTGCTGTTCAAATAAATAAATAAATAAATAAATAAATAAATAAACATGCAAACTAACACATTGTTTGGTAAACATTAAGACTTTGCAATATATATAAACTACTGTTATAAATACCAATCTTTACAGAAACTTTACACTTAACCAATATATATACATTATATTTATTTATATTCAATATTTATGAAATCAGATAGATATATATAGACTAATATATAATTCCTAATATATGCAAACCAAATAATTTTCAAAATCTAGCAGTTCAAATATTATGAATACAAACCGATAAGCCCTGTATAAACTCGTATAAACAAATTATATACATCCACTTAAACGTATCATATACACATTAAACATATATTAAGAATGAACTAAACATTTTATATGATACGCAACATAATATATATATCAAAATATGTGCAACTTTAATACTTGAATCGGTAAACACATATACAGTAACATACAAGTTTTCCTCTTGTATATATAAATGTTGTTAAACATTATACTGTTAAACCCATATCATTCATATACTAAAAATGAGCTCTATATAATACTCTATACATGTACCTCTTTTATTCTAACCTGTAGACCAACACCAAACAAGATATGCAGACACTATGTATATAAAATATAGAACTACAGCCTCTCACTACACACATTATTTTAAACTTATATATACACACGCAGTCCAACAGGAATAAATAAAAGAAAAGTAATTATAAATACGAAAGCTTTGTAACCATATGTATATGTAAACTCACTTAAATATACAAGATAGTGCCAACATAACTATATATATAATTACTGAAGCTTTGTATGAATGTACTCTTCATATAATTTCTGCAATCCAATATCTCTACTTTAACCAAATAGATTCACAGTTAAACAACCTATGAATATCACTCAATACAAAAACCAACTCAAATATATATAAACTAATATATATACTAATATAGATACTCTTGCATTAAAACTCAACCATACAGAATAAAGTATGATATACTATAATATAATAAAACAAACTACAATCTATATACATACCATACATAACTCGAGTTGCTGACGGTGGAAAAAAATGAGGGTGCGTGGCACGAGGCTGAGGTAGGAGGAAGAGCAGGCTTAGGGAACATGGCGGCATGTGAAGGTAGAGTGGCCGAAGATGTATGGCCATGGAGAGAGGAAAGGAGGCATGGGCTATCACTGGATCTCGGCCTCGACCAGTCGAAAGCTGCGATGGTGCACGGGAAGGACATAGGCGGTGATGCTGTCTCGAGTTTGATGGTGGTTGTTTGATGTTGGATCGGTACTGACGTGTGAGGAAAGAAGAAAGAGTGGAAGAGGAGAGAAAAGTCTCGATGAGGAAGAAGGTTGTAAATAAATACGGAGCCTCTACTTTATTTCTTATTTACTTGGAACAAAGATGTAGAAGAAAAGACCACACAGAGAAATAACGATCTAGAATTTGTAAATCAACCGATGGGAATAGCAATGGTCAGAGAAAATTCAGTAAATAATAAATGCAAATGACCGTTTGTATCACGGTGAGCAACGAAGGGACAGAAAGTCAGAAAGCTGATGGCTTTTGGTTGTCTCGGGAAGCAACAAAAAGGCACACGTACAAAGACGGAACCGATACGCTAGGCATTTCGCAGATTTGCACCGCACACCGGACTCCGAATTTGAAAATCGAATATATCGTAGAGATCAGCACGACAAGACGATCAAAACGGCATACAGACATCAGTGTTATGATTGAATTATAAAAATTCGAATTTTCTACTAGCGGAAAATGCAGCAAAAACGCAGAAAAATAAGGTCGACGGAGCTAAAGAAGTCCGAATTTGGAAAAACGAAAAATGGCGTTTGCTCAGAAGATGGTTTAGAATTTTTCTATGTAGAAATATTTAGGTTCCGAAAACATTTTGTTTTCATCGCTTTTTAACTGATTAAATTGAAGTAAATTTACGCGCGAAATAAACTTTCGTATTTTCGGACGAAAATTTACCAGTTACTATGTTTAACTAGACGCATTCCAAATATCAAACTTATATTTCAAAATTTTATCGTTTAAAATTTCGCAAAATTTCAATCTATAACGTTATTAAAACCAGTTAAATTTACGGGTCGTTACACAACTTGCATTTGGTCCTCGGCGGCAGTCCCTGCACCTAGATTTGCTTGCTGATTGCTAGGTCCTACTTGTTGTACGCTAGCGGTCTCATGGGCGTCCGCATTATGAGAGGCTGATCTGGTATGTGGTCTTCCCATTGTAGAGTTATTGGTAGGAACTCTGAGTAGAATCAACGGACGTCTTATGAATGACTCGGATCTCCTTCGGGGGATTTATTCAATCCAGTATCTTCAAAGCAGATCCTTATGGCCCGAGAATTCGATTCTCAGTGAAAGCACCAAAGTGTTAGTACCAAAATTGGTCACTAACCTTGTTGAGAAAGATTGTGTAGAGAGATAAATAAAGAGAGCAAATTTAAACAGAGAGCAATATGCTAAATTGAATGCGGAAAATAAGAACACCAGATTTATAGTGGTGCGGCGTAATTGCCTACGTCCACTTTGAAGTTAATCTTTATTGCTTTACTTGATAATCGATTATAGATAAAATCCGTACACCAATTACTTGAATGCAATTGCTAAGTAAAAAGGATGAGTCTTGAAAGCGGCAGAGTCTCCCCAGTTTTCCCGAAAAAAGGTCCATTTCACTGTGCCCCTACCTCTCTATTTATAGACGAAGATGGGTTGGACTTCCCTGATGGGCCTAGTAGCAAGATACCTCGGCCCAAAATGAGTAACTTCTGTGTGCCGAGCCATAAATGCCGAGCGACAAATGCCGAGTGACAGATGTCGAACGATGTCTCTAAGCTGAACGAGGCAGTACGTTGAGTGGAATGTGTAGGCCGAATGAGATCCGATGTCGAACGAGGTTTATGCCGAACGAGCTTGGAATGCCGAACGAGGTTTATGCTGGACGAAGCATGAATGTCGAACGAGGTTTATGCCGAACGAGACTAAATGCCGACCGAGGCATGAATGTCGACCGAGGCATGAATGCCGACCGAGGCTGGAATGTCGAACGAGCCTGGAATACCAAACGAGGTTTATGCCGGACGAAGCATGAATGCCGAACGAGGTTCATGCCGGACGAGACTGAATGCCGACCGAGGCATGAATGCCGAACGAGGCATGAATGCCGAGGGAGGCTGGAATGCCGAACGAGGATAGATGTCGAACGGCCTAGCTGTGCCGAACGAGCATTGACGCCGAACGAGGCTTCCGATGCCGGTCGACCTCTGAATGCCGAATGGGGTTGAATGCCAGACGGTCTCTGGATACCGGTCGAGGCTGAATGCCGGTCGAGGATGAATGTCGAACGACCTTTGATTGACGAACGAGGCTGGATGTCAGACGAGGGCTGAATGCCGAACGAAGCTTCCGATGCCGGTCGACCTCTGAATGCCGAACGGGGTTGAATGTCGGACGGTCTCTGAATACCGGTCAAGGCTGAATGCCGGTCGAGGATGAATGCCGAACGACCTTTGATTAACGAACGAGGCAGGATGTCGGATGAGGGCTGAATGCCGAACGAGGCTTCCGATGCCGGTCGACCTATGAATGTCGAACTAGGTTGAATACCGACCGACCTAGTTGCCTGGTCAAACCTCCAGGTAACAGATAACATAATTTTTTTCTTTTAGTTGAGGAAAGGGTAGTTTTGGAAAATCTAAAAAGGCTTCACTTTCCAAGTATTTGCATTATATATATGATATATATATATATATAATAATTAATATGCACAACAAATACATATATAAAAGGACTAATGTGTTTGTTTCGGTGTAAATTACAGCACTTATATACGAGTATATTAAACCATGTACACATCTATATGTTGCACACACACTTACACGTATTTGTATATTTGATACGTATATATATTATATGCTACATGCATATATAAAAAATCAAATATTTATTTAAATTAATAAAATAAAATAATTATTTTATTTAAAATTATTTAGATTGGATCTAAATTGATTTAGACTTCATAGGCCCAATAAGATCTAAACATGAATTTTTTTTAAATTACCTATTTAAACCACTGCATGCTAGCCCAAATCCTTCAAAAATAACTTATTATTTTAAATATTCCTAGTCAGGATGTTTTAAGATAGGATATTGATACATCCGTTAGGACTAGAGTACGTAACGCTCTCCAAATGTTGGGTAGTATATTACTCATGGCTGTTAGGGGCACTAAGGGGTAATGTGTTTATAATTACAAGGTAACTATAAAATGAATCACCCAAGAGTTTAATATTTATTAATATAACTAAAGTCAAACAATCAATCACGAAGTGATGATATTACACAGTTCTCTCGACTTGAGAATACTGTTAAACTTCAATATAGATACTCCATTTTGGTTATAGTTAAGAAATGGCATGTCATCCATCGAACGACCATAGATGGTTGGGTCTAAGTCAAAGCATTGAAAGTGAAACACTATTCAATAAAGATTTTATCTCCTTAGTATATGAGGTTAGTTTCACATTGAACTTTAGTCAACTCGATGTTAAAGTCTCCACCAGAGTAGTATGATTATAATAATAATTATTATTGAATTAAAGACTTTATGTTCGGACTAACCAAGTTAAATATGGATGACAATGGAATTTTAACCAAAACATAATTCCATTAGTTCTATAGTGATATAGCTTCGATGAAGATAACTGGCGTAAAAAATAATTACTACTGGGTACTGCTTAAAATAGTAGATTAGATTTCATTGAAAAGACATATAAGCAATAAATTCGGTCATACTATTACACCACTATATAAGGTGATGTGTGAACGTTAATATTCGAATTGTTTGATATTAATTACTCATTGAATTTACACCCGCGAGTCGCACAAACGCACAGATAGATTCTTGAAAATACCTCACAATTAATTGATTTACAATTGTTATAAATTAATTAATATTTATGAAAAATTAATTAATTAATTAATTAATTTGGCGTGGTTAGTATTTTCTATATGCCATTAGTAATTAATTGGATGCTTATATAAAAATTATGTATGCACGAATCAATATACGATATTGATATGCCTTTAAATTGAATTTAATTGCAATTAATTACTTAACAGGTTTGAAGTGTTTAAGGGTCCATGATAGCCTTATGAATAGCCAACCATAGCTAGAGTAAGGGTGGGGTTTTCTTAAGTTTTAAAATGTTAAAACTAAGTAAAATTGAGATTAGAAAATTAAGGAGAAAAGTGCTCCCTGGTTTCTTTATAAATACCTCCTTACACTTTCATTGTTTTGGTTACTAAATCTTTCACCTTTCCTCTATTATAGCCCCCACTTCCTATCCCTCCACTTGGCCGAAAAGTATTGTCCCAAATACACATCAAATAAAAATCCAAGAGGATCTCCAAGTAGTTACATTGATAGGAGCTTAGATCAGGATTGAACCTTGGAATGTCTATTAACAAAGGTGAAAATATATGGCAACGTCTTTAAAGGTAACATTTTATTATATATGTTTACTATATCATCATGTTAGTATAGTTCTATAATTATATTTGAATGAATTTATATGCACAAACATTGTCTAGTTTAATCGTATTGTTCTAGCTTTGTATACGTATAAAATTTTGACTTGAAACATTCTCTATCCATATAGATAAAATGCATGTAAAGACACTTTTTTTAAATCATATATGTGTGTATATATATATATATATATGTACGAAAATTATAAATTATTTTGTTGCATATTGAATATTAAAAAAATAAATTAATATAAACTTGTTATATATATGTGTGTATGTATATTCCTTTATAAATAAGTATGTATACATTGTTTTAAAGTAATATAAGTGTGTATATATATTAATTAATATACATTCTTACAAATTAATATTTTATTTTATAAAGTAATGTTTTCGTTTATTAATAAAAAAGGATTTTTATGGCCGAAAGATAAATTAATATACACACATATACATACATGCATACATACATACATACATATATATATATATACGTACGTACGTACATATGTGTGTGTGTATATATACATATAATTTATAAATGATTTAGTAAAATCAAATATATGTGTGTGTATTTAAAAAATAATTTTCGTTATTTACACATTATTTAAAGTATTATAAAATTTGATTGAATTTTAATGTATAAAAAAATATTTCTTATTTTAAAATTATAGATCAAGATCTGTTTTTTAAATTGTTGTACTATGTAAATCATTGGATATTTTGAAAGATTTTAAATTTTATAATTATTGACCTAGTCAAAATAGTTAGTTATATTTGAAAATTTTTATTATCATATATATATACACATATCATATATATAATTTAATTTTTTTTACGATAATCGATGTGTATATAAAGAGACAAATGTGTCTATTATGGTGTAAACCTAGCACTTACAAATGTACATATTAACCATGTACAATATTTATAGTTGCACCACATGAACTTTACACATATAAGTATATTGATACACTTATAATATTATAATTAAATTTAAATTCAGTTTAAATTTAATTAAACCTTTTATAGACAAATTAAATATATTTAGATCTTATTTAAAATATTTTAGATTGGACAAAATTAATTAGACTTAATAGGCCCAACAAAGATCCAAAATGGTAAATAAAAATTTAAATTCACCCATTTAATCCGTTGCTACCCAGCTAAGTTCCTTCAATGGTAACATAGCCCAATGGCCTATATAGTCTAAGTTATTGGTATTCAGGCTAATTTATTAAAGCTTACCCATTTGATAGGGTATCTAGAAAGGTAGTATCTAAGGTTAGGTTTGGGTAATCAAGTACTCTGCCATACCTAACTACTGACCTATCCCGATGGATGAAGTAAGCCCAGAGGTTATCCCACATATAAAGGCTTGAATTGAATTTAGGACTTGGGCTAATTTTTAAAATCTGTTTTGAAATTTCAAATAATATTTTGAATTTAAAAGTTAAATTTAAAATATGAGAAATTTTATAAATGTTATAAAATATTTTTGAAAATTGTTTAGAAAACTAATTAATTATTTTTGAAAATTTTATTATATTAATTAGATTAATTGAATAAGTAATTTATTAAAATTTATTTAATTAAATTAAAAGCACGCACACACACACACACACACATATATATATATATATATACATCTATATTCATTCATTTATCCTTTTAAGTTAATAATAATAAATTTTCGAAATCAATCATATATATAATTATCATTGTTTTTATTAGTTAAATTAATCAAAATTTAATTAATAATAATATACATGTATAATGATATATGTATATGATATTATAATTGTTAACGTGTATAAATATATTCAATTTTAAAATGATAAAATTAAATAAATTAAAGTGTTAATTAAATAAATAATTGAATTAATTTTTTAATCAATATAATTATAATTAAATTAAATACAATTTAGTTAAACAAAGCGGAACTATAAGACACCCAAATTACATTTAAGGAACAAATACATACGTCCAGTATTTATAACGTGATTTCAGATATGTTTGACACTTGAATCACAATTATAAGAAACTACATTATTCCATAAGTTGATATTACTTAAATAAATATACATTAAAGATTATGAATCTCAAGCATAAATGTTGTCCTCTATCATCTATATATTACTAAATTACTTGCATACTCTTTGGATGTTAAGCTTTCCTCATGCTAGAGAAGTTGTGTGTAATGCTATTAATATATTGACTAGACGAGCTAAGAGACATGCTTGTATTTTTTGAGCTTTCCTCAAGGTATGTGCATTATACTCGGGTCATCATGAAATGGTGGTATGATTGAATAATCTCTCTTTATTTGTTGAGCTTTCCTCAAGGTCAAGATGAGAATAGGACAAAGACCATGGGTTAGGAGTTGTATATGATATAATTAATAAGGTAGTGTTTGTAACAACCTGAATTTTAAGTATTAATTAATTAAAGTTAATAATAGAAATTAATTGATAAAATTAGATTTTTAAATATTAAAACGAGAGTGACTTTTTAATTGTTAAATGGGTTTAAATTGAAAAAAATGTGATAATACAGTTAAATGAATTAAACTATAGGAAAATAAATTCTAGGAATTTTACAATAGTGTGTAAATAACTGAATGTGGTGAATATAAATTTTGTTTGGAATTTTAATATAACTTGTTTTGAATAGAAAATAATTTATAAAAATAAATTAAATAAGAAAATAAAAGTGAGTATATATATATATTTTAAATTTAAACCCAAGCCCATACAGTCAAGCCCAAATCCAATTTCTACACATTTCCAATTCATGATTTTCTTTTCCCCTTCATCAAATAATAGTTCATCGCTTTGAATAACCAGAAGCTTCCTTCCTCATTGATCTTATTCTTTCATAATTATATAACAAATCAAATAAATTCGTATAAATCACCAAACTAATATGTATGCTTTTCAACACCATCTTCGATTAGTGGCTATAAAGGAGTTGGGGAAATCGTTTATGTTGGGTGTGTGCACGTATGGAAGAGAAGAGGAAGAAGATGAACACGGGTATAGGTGAGTTTTGTGCTCACAAATCTATGCCAAATCATGTTAATTTACGTATATATAATTGTGTTTGGATTGCCACCATAGTTATGTAAGAGGTTAGCATCAAACTGAAGTGAATTGGGAATGAAATGGGTTGAATTCGATCCTAAATGCCCGAAATAGCTTTAAGCACCGGTCAACTCTTAGGGTCTATCGGTTGATCTTGACCGATCAACGTTGGCCGTGTTAGTTATATATATATATATAATAGAACATAATAAATAAAATGTAATAAATTAAATCCAATCAACGTTTTATAGAAAATAAACACGTAATATGGATTAGTGATGTTTATATGAAATTTATAAAATAATATAATAAATAATTTTAAGGAGATGATTAATTAAAAAATAAATTAATATATGCTTTTAAAGATTATATAAATATTATGTATATATTTCAAAAAATAAGAAATGTATTCCAATTAATATTTTAGGTATTTAGAAGTAAATTTGGTGGTTAATAAATTTAACTGGAGTTTTATTATTCAATTATTGATGTTGTTGTATATTTTTTTTTGAAATTAGGTAAGAGCTTTATTAAGGCATTTCAGCCCAAGAATGAGACCCAAAATCACTGGCCCAAGTCATACATACAAACCATTTATATTTGTTAAAAGCAACAGAACTCTCGACCTTTCCTAAAAAAGAAAAGTAAAACCAATCTTCTGCTCCTTCTTCTTCATATTTCATGGCGGTCGGAGGTGAGCAAGATAGCTTGTACTTGGGTTATTTGCCAATGGATAGCTCAGATCCCCTTCTCCAATTTGTGCTCCGTCTCGTTCCCGTGAGGTAAAATTCCAGTTTTTGATTCTTCGTTGCACCAGTCGCATGTCGCTTAAAGCAAGCTTACTGACTTCGGTGTAATTTCTTTGTTTGTTCTGAAATAACCGGCTATTTCTCTCCTTCCACACACTCCAAACTGTTACAGTAATAGCAATGCTGCTCAATTTGGTTTCCATGTCTTCGTCGTTCCTTTTCTGAATCAGGTAATTTATTTCATCTGCTAATAAGTGAGTCTGAGGCGATAAATTTATTGAGATTTTACACAGATTCCACACCTCTGTCGAAAAATTGCAGGAAAAAAAGAGATGTTCATGAGTTTCTTCTTCTTGATTACATAACACACATATCTTATCTGTTATAATCCCCCAGTTTGAAAGTCCATCCTTTGTGGGTAGTCTTTTGAGCACCACTTTATACGCAGTAAAAGCCATTTTAGGACTATTGACATGATTCCAGATGATTTGGTCCATTCTACTTTATAATCTTTATGTCTTGCCTCATTCCAAGCTAATTTAGTGGTAAATTCATTTCCAGAATGCTTCCAAACCCAGATATCATTGTCTCGACCACTAAATATCGGCATATATTGAATTTTTCCTTTAATTTCTTGACTCACTGGTATCACGGAACAGTTCCATCCATTATTGTTAATTGCCTCTGTCACTTTTTTATCTGGGCATCCATAATCTGAGAAGGTATTAAGCCCTAGGATATCAATTAAGGATTCTCCTAGGATCCAAGGATCCTTCCATAAATCAGTCTCCCTGCCTGCAGCAATTTCCCTTGTACAATAAGATGCAAGTGTTCTTCTTATTTTCATAATAGGTTTCCATGCAAGAGAAGCATTATTGTCTATTTGCATGCACCGGAAATTACCTCTGATATATCTTCTCCTCATCCATTTCCCCCATAGACCGTTTCCTTTAATAATTCTCCAAGCTTACTTCAGAGTGTAAACCAATCTCATGTCTGTAAGTCTTCTAAGTCCCACACCTCCTTCCTCTTTAGGTCTACATAAGTTCTCATATTTAATCTTGTGTAGCCCTCCTTTCCATATAAAGTCTGCACAAACTTTTTCTATTTTCTATATTGAAGCATCAAGAAGCTGGAATGTTTGTAGCCAGAAATTAACTTTGGAATGAATAATTGTGTGCACCAGTTCAATTCTGCCTGCTAGTGATAGGAGTCTTGAACTCCATCCCTGCAGTCTGTCCCTAATCGAAGAGATTAAAACTGCACATTCTCTATCAGTAATCTTATTGGAGGATAGAGGAACACCTAGGTACTTAATAGGGAGATTACCTTCTTTCACATTTAAATATTCCAAAATTTCATTTCTTCTAATGCATGTTTTTTTGAAGTAACATTTGGTTTTTTGCTCATTCAATTTGAGTCCTGTAAATCTCTCTAGATTGCAGAAAATTTCCTTTACAGCTCTAGCCGATGTCTGGTTGGATTTTATACAAATGAGAAGATCATCTGCATAGAGTAAGTGGGTCACAATAGGCTGGAAATTGTACATAGGCTGAATTAGTCTGTTGTTGTATATTTTAAAATTATGACGATATTCAATTTAATTCTAAAAATGATTATTAACCATTCTTGATGTCTTTCTCTATGTTATTAAATGTTGGCTAGGTGGATAATTTAAATATACAAGTATATGAAGTGATGTTTTATTCTAGATTCGGAAATACAAATAATTATATCTTAAAAGTTATTAAATTGTTTATTCAAAAGATAAATATATATAATATTTGGGAAATAATTAATTATTACTAATTAAGATTTTTCAAAGTATAGTTTATGAAATTTTAATATATAATTTCTTATGAATTACTAACATGTATTTTACTTATGTTTGATTTTTGAGTTTTCTGATTTTTATTTTCACTAAACATATTTCTATGTTATGAATGATTCACCATTTATATAAATTTGATTGAGTTGATACGATACGGTGATGACATCCTTGATATGATTATGTGGTATTTAATTCTATGTAACAAGAAATCTCAATAAATGGAGATATAATACCATCTAGTATGGGGCTTTTGGTAATATTTCTCTAGTTATTCTTTAGACTCGTTATATAGAATATTTTGGGGATTGAGTGGAATTTATAAGTAGTGAGTGAATGTTTGAGTACCACATAGTGGTATGGGACGTTGTTGTGATGTTTATTCGATTATTCATTGTAAATAGAAGACACTTACATGACGAGAATTGTATTTTATGTGTGAGGTGATGCATATAGAGATGAGTATGGCTTTGTGCCTACATTCATCGAGTATGGCTATGTGCGTAACGATGAGAAAGACTTCATGTCTTTATGTATTATTTTGTATGCCACGATTAAGATGTACTCCGTTTATTTGCATCGGAGAGGACCAAATGGAAATAATCCACCCTAGAGGCCTGATCGTGGGATCGCATTATAAATCTACGACACTCTATATTTATGTAGCTTCATGCTGTCGCTTCATAGGTTTGCCCCTATGTCACCTAGGCTAGTAGTCTGTTACATATAGGGGCTAGAGTCGGACACAACTATTGAGTCCTCTCATTGACGAGCATATCGGTGGATATGTGCCACGATTATATGATGGTAACTAAGATCATAGAGATTTTTTGTCACTAAAGCTTGCTTTGTGCTATCAGTCTCCCTTTTGATACCAACAGAGTAGTATTTTGGCATATACTATTGATACACCTCACTTTAGTATAGAGATGGGCTATGTGACCCACATATTGTTATATTTATATGGCTCTATTTGGAACTTCATGTCTATCGTACAGACATATCCCATAACGATGTATTCAAATAGTTATTTCTATGAGAAGATGAGATTATACCTAAGATAGTCGTCTTGAGTATAATGAATTATCATATTATTATTCATATGGATAGGCAGCCTATCTTATCTTTCATATACTGATGATGATGTTCTATTTATCGAGATTAATGGATTTATTTGGGCAATGCTACATGCTAGCCTTGATTATACTTGGTGATATCTTACTTATTATATTTTCTAGATTAGACGATGATTTCTAAATAAGTATGATTCACCCATTTGTGTTGATTCTGTGATTTCTGATTTGATATGTTTCTATATGATTAATGACATCTTTATGCAAGATTTTGAGTTATTCGAGTGATATGATATTTTGTTGATTATTTATAGTATTATAAGTATATTCCATGCATATATTTCCATACATATATACATATATGTATATATTGGTGTATTGAATGTTGACTTGAGTTTCTTTATTAGTGTTATCATATTATTATCCCGATCTTATATTATATCACCTATATTCCTAGATCTTTGATTAGACTTATTCCGATCTGTGTGTTACTTATGTAATACTCGGGTCAGACCGAGATATTTCGGGTACAAGGATGACATGACCAACGTGTATTTTAGTGCGCTTAGAGGAGACTCACATTAGAATTGTTGCATCACATTTGTATGACACTGATTCATTATATGTGTGTATGTGTATGATACAGAATTGTATATTGATTATTTGATGTATTGCATTGTGTAGTAGCTTTTGAGTTGATTTGTATCGTTACAGTATTATATATTTTATACTATATGTTATCACTACGATTCCGACTCTATGTTTTTCTGTTTGAATATTGTATACTATGTATTGTTCTGTCCTAGAGGCACATCTATTTATTACTTTGTACCGATACTGTGTATGTATATGCGAGTTATTTATTTGATGTTTTAATATGTATCAATGATAGTCCAAGGAAATATCCATATGTGTACCTAATATAGCCTAAATTCTCTATATTATCTAACAGGATTGCTCAGTAATACTCTTGGATATAGAGGTGGGGTGTTTCAGTATCCATCACATGCTGCCCTATGATTCGTTGTGCTTTTCTCAAGGCTAGAATCTCAAGGCATGCGAGTCCTAAGACCTACTAGATAAGTCGAAAGATTTCTATGTTTCATCTTGGCATTTTGGAAAAAATAAAAGTCTAGTGGGCACAAACTAGTAAAATTAAATAAATATATTTAACCTTACTAATAATATAAGAACATATTTCTAGATAAATTAAACCAATCTACTTTGGTTAATTTACGCAATTAATATAACTGATAAAATGATCATCAATTAAAATATACAAATGAACTAAATTAAGATTGACATAGAAATATAAATACATACTTACCAATAAATCCTTTGGTATGTTGTCACTTCAAGACCCATGCAAGCATCTAATTATACAACAGCTAAATCATGCAAGATCTTGGTCACTTAGGTGTTTATTTGCTCAGGACTGTGTATTGTCTTCTATGAGTTTTAAACTCTAAAGTAATACAAGAATATGGATAAATTATCCATATTCAATCACATATAAATGTTATATAGTGAATGGTCATGAATCGTAATGTACAAAACCTCGATGAAATCAGTTCATTCTAAATAAGCAAGTAAATCATAATGCCAGATCATGTTTTCAATACGATTGATTACAATAAAGATCTTATTGTGTTAGATGTAGCACTAGGCCAAGAAGTATAAGGTGGACATGAGAAATCAACCACTAAAATGTTAGTTTGATCAGTTTATGTAAAGTACAACCTATTCAATACCCCTAAATCTTAAGGATGATTGAATGCACTTGTGTAAAGAATTCATTATGGCATTTAACTAAGCATTTCTTTTTTGAATGGTGCAGCCATTTAGAAAAGAAAGTGAATGTATATGAGTGGATGTAATTTAGGCATAGTTGGAAAGAGAGTGAATGGTCACCTCTACTTCATAAAGAAACATTGGAAATGAGAAATGTAGAAAATACTAAAAAATACTTGATATGGAATGAGAAATGCAATTTCTATTTCAGTTGTTTTCTTGTAGAAAATTGCTTTCTACTAAATTTATTTCTTCAAGTTATAAATATTTGATCTGCAACACTCGATTGTAAACTTGTTTAAGTGTATGAAATAAAAATTTGTAATAATAGTTGAATTGAGCTTTGTATTTCATATGGTATTATAGTAATGATGGAAATATTAAGAGCACACCATATAACACTTCTTAGTAGTCGCAACAAGTTACGAAAATTATTTTCTAAACATGCCAAATATTATTTATGAAATAATAACTATTTTAGTATTGATTGAATATAGATATAGTCCTATCTCAATATGAATATTTTGAATATTTATTATAAGATGGAACTGTAATAATGGTATTTATTTTCAGAACAAAAGTTATGCGTTATTTGAAACTTTTTACAATTATTTTGGAATTAAAGACTTAGCCATAATTTAGAGAAATAATTCTTTAATCATATGATTATGAATCATATGGTACTAGTGGATTATATATCAAATGATTAAGGGCAAAGCATATATTCAATAGGAGCGACATGAGAGTTATTGGCCTCTTCAGATTGATACATGTAGATGAGCAGATAAGGTCTAATAATACCAAAATGTAACCACTTATTTCAGTAAATTCAAAGATAAATTATGATACATGAACATGTGTCTTTGACACACAAGTAATGCATTTATTATAAGTTCATTGAATATAAAAGGAACATAGAAAACATAACATGTAAATAAAATATGAAGATTCAATTTGATCGAATATGTGAGTGTATTGGAAAGGAGTTTCAAATGTATCAAAAAAAATAAGATTCAATCTCAAAAGTCACTCGCCCTATGATATATAATGGTGTATTGATAATAAGTAATCGGACTTTGTTGGACAAAGTATGATTGATGTTGAGTGAAGTTGAGTTAAGTTCTTTCTATAAGATCATGTACTTAAGAGCAAGTACATATAGTTAAAATTATTTTCATCTAAAGCATAATTTGCGAGGTCATATAAGATAAGAGTTTATAAGAAACCCCTACATATCCTAGGTCAAGTAATTTATAGGCTGTGCGAGTTAAATTGTTGGTAAAGGATCTTGTGTGGAACACTCGAAAGGAGTTTCGGACCGACCAATGTTGCTTTGCTCATTAATGTTATGAACATAAATTTCATAAACTAAAAATTTAATTAGTTTTATATATAAGAAAATTTATAACATATTTATGAATACCTATTCCCTTATACCAAGAAACAATTATTGTTTCAAGAAACACCAACTTCATGGCTAAGGATTTTCTTTTAGGAATTATTAGTACTAATATGGATTTGGATATGATCCAAAGATAAAACTGATTATGAGGGACAAATTGAAATTTAACAAATCTAACCGAACACAATACTTTAGAATTTCTCTCTCACACATTAATGAGAAACTATGATTTTCATATCAACGTCAAGAAAAAACTTACTAGGTTTTCAATAAGCCATTAATAATATTGACTCTGCCATATGGCATAATGCGCAAATCCGTAATGGATTCCAAGTATTTTATCAAAATATGATTTTGATAGTTGTATCCAAAGGAATATTATTCATCGGTAGTGTTTTCAAGAAGAATACCAATGCAGTTAGGAATATAGTTAGCAATGTTGATAAGAATAACATTGTAAATTTCAATTGTTGAAATTAATGTAATAGATTCGACATTTAACGTACTTATGTTAATTCACATGTTACTCACATAATCATCGCTCAGTATGATTTGAGTTTTGATACATGTATGTTGAAACACAAAATTCTAATTTAGAATAGACAGTTTACACATAATAACCTAAGTGACCTGAAGTAGTGAGAGTGATACCGAATTTGTGGGTTTTGGATATGATCCAAAAAAACTGATAAAAATTGTTTTTTAAGCATAAGAGTTGAACAAGTATATTGATAGAAATATCACAGAGTTTGATTTTTAATCAATATGCAGACAAAGTGTGTCTTTATAAGAAAGAACATTAAAAGGTACTTAGATATTTCTAAACTGTAAGTAAATGAAAAACTTATAACTTTTAACCATGTACCCAATTCAAATCATTTTAGTTTGGTTGTTTAATACTCATCATCGGATCTGAAAATGATACCTTGATAATCAACATAAACGTATGTCGGGACAGTCCCATATGATATATATAGACACCATACTAAAACGTTTAATGTAGAATTGAAATAGACTCCTTATGCATTAACAAAAGGACTTATCATATATGCTTTGATATCTATTGTATTGCTAATTGTTTATGTAATTGGTACACTGAGTGAATATCAGATCCAAATTAAGATCAATAAGTAGTAGGTGAGAGAATTCTAAAGTATTTGCGAAATATATAGAATTATTTATAGAAACAACGAACTCCTTAAGAAAGACTATTTGGACTCAAATTTCAAAAGTGATATTGAGTATAATATGTCAATATCAAATTCATATTTAGGTCTAAGTTAAGGAGCTTGGAATTGGAAATGTTCCGAACGTGAAGGTTGTGGTAAATTTAACCAAAAGGTTGCGTACATCTCCTTGAATAGCACTGCTACAAAAGTTGTATATATATGTATATATATAATGCACAAATTTATAATTGAGCTATGATGATGCCAAATATTGAGAATCCCATGACACTATCATATAATGACAATGTCATGATACAGATCATGAAAAAGCCTAGATCTCACTAGAAGTCGAGAAACATACTCTAAAAAGTTCCATATGATAATGGTAATTTATTAGCATGAAAGAGAGTTGATTGACAGGGTAGATAACTAAACATCATAGCTAGGCTATTAATGAGTATCAAAAAAATCCCGAATTCATTCATATCTGTATCCGAAATATGAAAAATTATCCTATATCTAAAAAATAGATATGGATGTAGATATGAACATATCTGCATCTGATAATTATCCACCTGGTTTTTATCAAGATTATAGTTATTTTTTTGTGTATTTAGTACATAAAATAATTATCATTTACTATTTTATAGATGTAAAAAATTTAATACGTTTACAAAAATCAATACCTGCTGCTTAAAATTAATTTTTTTGCATATTTATTTCTTTCTATATTTTCAATTGTGAACTGGTCAAAGAATATCTAATAAATATTTGATATCTATCTGCATCTACGGATATGGATATCCGACAACCGAACTTGATTTCCGATAAGGATACGAATATGACAATATTTGAATCTGTATCAAACCACTTACAGGCTAATCATAGTAGATCCATTCATGAAGGGACAAATGTGATTGATTCTACGCAAACTGATCGAAGAGATGTGACTGGGATTCCATAATTGGCTCCAAGTGCAAGTGGTTGATTGATAGAGTCAGGGGTACGCCCTAGGGGAAATACTGTAATTCATTATTAATTTTTAATTCTGTAATAAAAGGTGTTTTCTTTTTATTATATACTTGTCATACTGAGTTATGTTAATTAGTTGTTTATTTTAAGTATATTAAATAGAGAATCTTTGAATGATATGCTATGTGATAGTGTGTTGTAATCGAGATAAATTTATCAAATTAATATCATATTATTTTAAATGTTCCTAGTCAAGATGTTTGGAAATAGGATATGTGACAGCCTGCACCTGGTAGGACTAAATTTCCGCTAAATCGTAAACCCAAGTCCACCAAAGTACGGATCATTGCTTTGGTATGCTACAAATAATCAAATAAATGCGTATCTAAGCACTATCGATATAATTCATAGTAGAATAGTAAAGTATAATGAACCATATAGTTACTGACCCAGATTGACAATCCTAATATCTAGTGTCCTTGTCAGTGTCAAGCATGCATATGGAAACCTGTCCTTTCACTGTTCCCACCTTGCACAAGTGTTTGTCCCTCTAAAACTATCCTTTGGGTTGTAATGAGAAAAGGGGTCAGAACAACGTTCTAATGTAAGGTAAATTATACATTTTACACATAACACTAGTTTATGCTGATTGCCTTGTACCACATATTATGTCTTTTTATTTACTTAGCCGTCTCTACTCTATGTACGCATACAATATACCCCATCTTCCTAAAGGAGACCAAAACTATATATATAGGTACTGCAGTCCCCCTTTGGACCAAGATACTATCCTCGTTAGTATCCATAACCCAACAACTCGTTAGGATCTATCATCAATGCAGTATCACGTCCTCATCGTCGTGCATACCAAGGAACTCCCGTAGTGCCTAATAACGATGTCATAATAGATTAGCCGTATTCTATGTAATTTTGGGGATTTACCTAACAACTTAATATTATGGACTCAGCTCCATAGACTATTGAGAAGTGAGCTCCTTCGGACTACTGAGGACTCAGCTCCTCAGACTACCCCTATCGTTTGAAAGACCTCTCTTAAGGGTTATCTAGATTTGTCTCCTAACTAACAAACTAGCAAACAACTGTGGCGGCGCATGACCCAAACATGACCTACACTAGTAGAAGATGTAGCATGTATAGGTGTAACTCTTGTCTTTCCACTGACCGCTCAGACCCGATGACGTTCTTGGCCTATTTATAGCTCCTACTTCCTAATATGGTACCAAAAACACTGAAATAGCACCAAGCCTTGCTCACCATCCCATTTAGATTGCCAAATGCAATCAAGGAAATACTCATATTAAAAAGTTGAAGCAGACCCTACCAGGCCGTTACTTCACCTATACGCGAGCATATGTAATTCCACGGTAACTATGGTTGGATATGTCCAACATCAGTATAATGTATACACAACCGCTGGTAGCCCCTTGTAGTGGGTATACTTCTGTTATGTAACACTATCGACCTTGCATTCCAACCCATTCTAATGACTATGCCATTCTTATCCATCTATGTTGTTTGCTAACATTAATAAATCACACCTGAGATAAATGACCACTTGAGGCTACGTATATGTGTGTGTTCATATTTGTTTAATTATTACGCCTCTAATTTTCCATGGTTTATAATATTTCTTACTTGGTCATGCGTTTACCTCTTATTCAATTTAATCTTATTTACCGCTTTCTTTTTAAAAGATCAAAATATATTTTCCCGTTTATATCCCTTTCTCATTAATGAAGTTTTATTTCTATTCTTTTTAACCTTTATTACCCTCTCTTGTTTAGTGGACTTTCCATACCCGTACATTTTATATACATCTTGCCTTTATTCATTTTATTACATGCCTACCTTATTATTGTCTACTATTTGGTTTCCATCTTGTTTCTATTGCATATATTTATATATATTGGTTTTACAATTTAACCATTATTATTACCAGCACTTCAATTCTTTAATTCATACTCAGGGATTTTTCATTTTAGTGCATTGGAATTATATCTCCCTCAAAAGGAAAGATTAATATTGTAAATCTCTATATCTTATCCAAAAAGAGAATTTGTGTTATGTTTGGAATTACAATAAATTATATTTTGTAGTTATTAAAATAGAAAGTACAAAATACGGTAAAATATCCTTATTTTATATATCTATTTCTTTTAAGTGTATTCCTTGTTATTTCAAACGATACACTTTTATTTATGATTCTAAACTTGGCAATCTATAAAACACTACAACACACTACATTCCAGCGAATTAAAATACCACTTAAATCCCAACAATTTATTATAATAACTTCTGATTTACATTTACTTGCATGCGTCAATTAATCAACAAATTTGGAATTACAATATATTTTATCAAAGTCTAGGACTGCTGCTATCTAATACTAAATTTAGGGACTACTACTATGCAATACTTTCCAGATTCAAGTACATGAAATATTAAATACAAGTTATCAACTGTAAAATATATAGGCGAGGTTTACAAATTCATTACCCATATACAATTTTAGCATACAACTCCAAGTTTACGTTTAGGCATACATGAATAGATGTACAATAATATAAATCTAATATTATATAAAAATATATAATTTCTCACTTACCTTTTTAGCTTTTCAAATCTCTAGATCTAATCCCTATTATTTAGTATGAATCCCTTTCTCTCCCTATTTGAATACATATACCACAAGCATACATATATCTATTAGAAATCTAGATCAGAGAAGGGATTTGGATTTAATTTGGATTTTAGATCCGGATTTATAATTTACCTTGACTTTGATTATTTGATTTGACCCTATTCTTCTTCTCAATTATCATCTGCTATTCTCCACCTGTATATATGTATATAAGCCATAACTATATTTAGAATTAAGGATTTATGGAGAAGAGAAAATGGCAGAGCTACGCCATTACTTCAGAAAATATAAGAAGAAAAGTAAAGGGTTAGGTCCATATTTATAGGAGTTCGAACCAATGTCAGTAGTTAAATTAAATTATTTTAAATCTGACTCATTTGGCCACATCAAAATTTCACAATTGGCGTCTCAACTAGTCTACTACTGCCCAAGTTAGGGGTTGACTGGTCGTATTTAGGTATGGTAATTAATTATGCATGTTTTATTTTGTTAATTTGTTTCCATTTTCACCCTACCGAGATAATTTATTTCCATAACCACTTTTCTTAAATGCTAAGAAACTATTAACGTTAATTAATTTATGTTAATTACTTTTCTTTCCTTAATTCCATATATAATTATTTTCGATTCAAAAACTTTAAATATTGATAATTTTTTTGTTTGAACCTCGATCGAAAAATTTATGTATGGAAATTGATCAGAAAATCACCATGAACCCAATGGTGCAAGTAACATAGTCAAATTCCAATGTTTGTAAAAACAGTTATTTTTCGATGTTACTATTTATTAATCTTTTAAATTAATTATCTTAAAATTTTCAGGGTGTTACGGGATATCACATTCATTCAGACTGGAGTACATAACACTCTCTAAATGTCCATTAGTGTATTACAAGGTTATGTGTTGATATTTATTGGATAACTATGGAATGACTCAATCGAGAGTTTTATGGTTGTTAATATAACTAAGGTCAAACAGAGATTCTTAAAGTGATGATATTACAAAGTTTTTTTCGACTTGAAAATACTATTAACGTTCAATTTGGATACCTCACCTTGATTATAGTTAAATCATGGCATAATGTCCATTGAAAACAGTAGTTGGGTCCAATTTAAAGCAATGGAAGTGAAAAACTATTCAACAAATAATTTGTCACGTCGGTTATACTGGGCTAGTATCACGATCAAATATAGTCGATTCCAAGTCAAAGTCTTTGCCTAGAGCAGTTGGTAAATAATTTGTAACACCCCGTAAAAATTAGCAAGAAATTAATTAATAATAAGATAAAAAATGGAAATTTTATAAGTGTTGGAATTTGGTCATGGAAGTTGCATTGTTGCATTCATGGCGATTTTCATATCAATTTTCATATATTAAGTTTTGTACTTGGAGCTCAAACGGAGAAGTTGTCGACGTCTAATGTTTTCAAATTAAAATAATTTGAATGGAATTCAAATTCAAATTTTAAATTAATGTTAATATTGGAATTTAAATATTAATAAATATGTTAATGTTGGTTAGAAATTGGGGTTTAAGGAAACGTTAAAATAAACTTAATGAAAAAATAAGGAATTAAATAAAATTAAAACGACAACATTTAATACGTTCCAAAAACACTAGGATCGGTCGACCACTAGCAGTCGACCCCTTGAGGAAGGGCGATCGAATGGTGACTAGTGTGTCAGCTAGGTTTTTGTAAGGCACGAACGGTCTAGATTTTATTATTTTACACCGACCTAAATCCGACGATTCTGGTGCTTTCTAACCACTATAAATAAGAGGTTAGCCCTCTCACTATTATACAAAAATTATTTAGAACAACAACAAAGTTTTGACAATTTTTTCTATATGATTCATAATTTCTTAGGATTTTTAGGTAAGGGGTTTTAGATATTTTGATATTCGATTTCTAATTCTGTTCTTCTCCAGTCCCTAAAATTCTAAATTTAATTCATATACAATCCAATTGTTGTACATTTTAAAAGGAAGAAGTCTGTAATATTTTAAAAGGAAGAAGTCTGTAAAGAGATTAGAAGCATGCATAATCAAACCGGAAGAGAGCTGGGTACCATCTATGAGTGGAAATCTTCGTTTTTCTCATGTTTTATTAATTGTATAGTATAAGTGGATTTGATGTATACCTTAGAGAATTTTGCTCAAAAAAACACCAACTAAATCTCCAAATTTCTCCCGATGGAAATGTCAATTCTTATGTTATTTGAATAACAATTATTCTATATTAAAATAGCAGAATTTGTGTTAATATTACAATTTGAATATTTCACATTCTATTCCACTTCTGACTTTTCTCTTTTGATGCGATTGGGGTTCTTAAAAGAAAATAAGTTAGGAAATGGTATGTAGAGTATGGGTTCTTCTATTCGTAATTTGCGCAGCTTATTTCCGCAATTTAAATATGAATCCTTTTTTCGTTTATAAGTAAAAGTTGAATAGGGTGTAAAAGGATTTGAATTTTAAGTTCCATCTGTTCTGATTGTACTATATTGATATAGAATAAGTTAGTAACTGATTCTATTTTCTTATGCAAGTATATTGTTGTGCTAAAGAAATTAGTTAATTTGTAAAGTTATTGTATGGAGATAGACTTGTATAAATTGGAAGTTATGACATTTAAAATAGTTAGTACGTGTGTGTTGCGCTATATATATATATATATTAGCGTATAAATAACGTATAATTAATAACATAGTAATCACATAGTATACATAAGTTAGTAATTAGCATTAAACCCCCAGGAAAGAAGTTGAGGTAATTATGGAAAATAATTTATAATTAAAGGCGTAGTAAGGAGATTTGATTATAAGGCCTTAATGTGAAATGTGGTGAGGTCTATATGTTAGTATGTTAGGAGAGTGGAAATTATAGCTATATGGATGCGAGGTCAATCAAAAGCACATAAAAGTCTGTCCAGCTAATCTGGCTACCAGCATTGTGACTTTGGGACCGATGTGAGACATTGCCTATAATAAGTACCCATGGAGGACACGAGGTTAGTCCTAATTCTACAGGGTATGTTTCCCTAATTAATCTAGCTACCGGCAACTATGAATATACAGACTAATGTGAGATATCACAGTTTGGGTTACGGGTCATGATGCTTTAAGGTTCGCCTCCTTCCCACTTAAGATGTATTAAATGGTCGGGGTTATCCTTTAGGAATAGTAGTGGAAAATCTCAGGAAGAGTCCGCTTTAGGTTTGAGGTATTCAGTGGCTACCGTAGGGTCCGCCTCTCCCCAAAAAGAAGTATTAAGTGGCCTGATGAGATTCCATGTGATGTCAACTAGAGAGTACTAAAGAGGGGACCGTCTTCGGTTATGTATTAAATGATGGGGACTACCTAAGATATAGGTATTAAATGGTCAAAGTTTTCCTAATTTCCATTGAAAAGGTGTTAAGTGGCTTGGATACTTTCTCTCACATTGTTAGGGCATGATTAACGGTAGATGTGTGGGACTGGGAAGGGCCTTTGGCCTACAGTTGAAGGTGAGTTAAAGTGTAGGTTCTAGAATTGGACTGGAAGAGCCTTAAGGCTTACAGTTGGAGATATTTCATGTAGGATATATTTAGGATGCGTAAGACATATTCTTATCTAAATTATACTACCTAAATACTATTATGGAAAGACTCGAGATTTTTATTCACCATACTTTGTTGTTTTGACTCACTCCTTATTAGAACAAAGGTTAGAGAAGATGATATTGATCTAGGAGATGAAGGTGGAGGCGAAGTCTTATAACAGTTATCTATCTATTTATGTTTTTGCTATATTTTGATGTACACATTTCATACACGATGTTGTTATGTTAAGATATCGTATTTTGGATATTGAGATATTATGTTATGTTTCTAAGATTTGAAATTCTATAAAAGGGTACTATGTTCTAATATTATATTTTATCATTTCCGTTGTGAGATTCAGATTGCATAAATAGGTAGGTCTGTGTATTATTCGTTGTATCAATTTTGCCAACAAATAGTCAGCTTTGGAATAGGTCTAAGGTTCAATGGGCCTTTACTGGGTCAAAAGTTAGGTCTGTTTCAGGGCAGATTATTACATAATAATTATTATTATAGCAAGGACTCTTTGTGTTCGGGCTGACCAAGTTGAATGTAGAAGTACTTGAATTTTGACCAAAACCAAATTTCATAAGTCCTAACGTGATATAGTTTTAACGAAAAGAATTAGTGTAAAAAATCATTACTATTAAGTACCGCTTAAATAGTAAAATTAGATTTTACTAAAAGGATGTATAAATGTTAAATTTGACCATACTATGACACCACTGGCTAGGGTGACATGTAAATGTTAATATTCAAATTGTTCAATATTAACTGCTGATTGAATTTACAACGATGAGTTGCACAACCGCATTAGTAGATTCTCCGAAATACCCTATATTTTAATTCATTTATAATTGCTACAAATTAATTAAATTAATTAATATCTATGAAATATTAATTAATTATTTGATGTGTTGTATGCTATTAGTATTTTCTGGATATCAATAGTAATTAATTAGGTCTATATATAAAATTTAGATATATACGAATCGGTATACCATATAGATACACATTTAAATTTATTTTAATTGTAATTAATTACTTAACGGATTTAATGTGTTTAAGGTCCCATGATAGCCCTATGATTGGTTGGCCATAGGTAGAGCAAGGATGATTTTTAAAAATGTTAAAACTATGTAATAGTGAGGTTTGAAAATTAAGGAGAAAAGTTATCCCTATTTTCTCCATAAATACCTCTTTACCCTTTCATTGTTTGGTTATTAAATATACCACCTCAACTCTTCTATAGCCACCACTTCCTATCCTTCCCCTTGGCCAAAAATTATTCTCCTAAATACAACATCAAATCAAAATCTAAGAGGTTCTCCAAATAGTTGCATAGCTAGGAGCTTGGATAGGGATTGAATCTAGGAAAGCCTAAAATGAAGTTGCGAATCTAAGGCAACATATTTAAGGGTAACATTATATTATCTATGATTACTTTATCGTCATATTTGTATAATTTTACAATTATATTTGAATGAATTTATATGCATAAACGTTGCCCAAATAATTGTATTGTTATACCTTTGTATATATACATAATTTAGATTTGAAAAATTCTTTATCTTCATAGATTAAATGTTTTATATAAAAAATTGATTTTTTGATACATATATGTGCATATGGAAATTATAAATAATTTTTATTATTTATTAAATATTGAAAACAAAATTAAATTGATAAAAATCTATTTTATGTATATATTGTTTTATAAATAAGTATGCATATATATATATATATAAAATCATTTTAAACTAAATTTAAGTTAGATTACTTTTGATAATAATTTTTCTAATATATATATTATTTTTTAAAAATATAAATACATTGTTTCGAAATCATATATATATATATATACAAGGATTGGCTACACGTCATTTTTGCTACACCTCAAATTTCCTTGATTTCAATAACACGTTCCAAATTAAATAATAAAATGAAGTGATAAGAGAGAGAAAGTATAATTATTTAATTTTGAACATATGGTTGAAATCGGTGGATTTGAGCGTAGCAAAGATGAGGTGTAGCCGATCCTTACCCTATATATATATATATACTAAAATTTTATAAAGTAATGTTTCAGTTTATTAATAAAAATGGATTTTTATGGCTGAAAGATATATTGATGTATTTATATTGATATATTTAATCAATATTTGATTTAGCAAAACCAAAAGTGTGTGTGTATATATATTTAATAAAATATTTCATTAATTACACAATATTTAAAGTATAATAAAATTTGATTTGAATTTTAATATATAAAATATAACTACATTTTTATTTTAAATTATGGACCTAATTTATTTTTAAATTGTTTTACTAAGTAAACTGTTAGATATTTTAAAAGGTCTTAAAATTTAAAATTATTAACTTAGTCAAAATAGTTTGTTTTTATTTAAAAGTATATTATTATTTTCAAAATTATTAATTCACTTATGTACAATTCAAAATAGTTTTGGACATCTTATGTGTATATAAAGGAACAAATGTGTCTGTTGCGGTGTAAATCTTAGCACATAAAACGTATACATTAACCATATAAACTATTTATATCTTGCATGTGCACACACACATATAAGTATATTTGATACACTTATACTATTATAATTAAATTAAAATTAAATTAAACCTTTTATGAACAAATTAAATAAAATTAGATTTTATTTGATTTTAAAATATTTTTAGATTGGATCTAAAATAAGTTAGGCTTCATAGGCCTAACAAAGATCCAAAATTATGAAACATTTTGAAATTTACCCATTTAACCCACTACGAGCCTACCCGGTTTCTTCATGGGCCACACAGCCTGCCTCACAGGTAGGGGCCTTAGCAGGCTTATTAAATGACTCTAGGTCACTCATTCTTGTGACGGAGGGGGGCATACCTCGAGCCATGTTTGGCTTTTAAGTGAGTCGGGATGGTTTGGTTGTCTAGGTTGATCGTTATTGATTGCCGATGGCTGAAGCTGATTCTTCCAGCAAGCGAGCCCTTCTACTAAGCTCCTTTAAGGTCCATAAGGACCAAATTAATCCCGCCCACCCCTTGGCCTGCTATGACTGTGGGGAAATCAATCTTCTTTACCTTTTAGCAATCAACCAAGCCAACCAGCCTCTGGCGGGCTATTTCGCATGGTCGTTCGCTTACATAGGGTATATGGAAATGCTCCCCATCCATCCTTTCTTTGTCAGATATCTAAATCCATCCCATATGGTGCCCAAACAGCTTGCTCCAAACAGCTATTGTTTATTAGCGGGGCTCTTCATAATTTGTAGCGACTTAAACATCCTATAGCCTGATGTAATCTTGATAAGATTGATCTTCAAACTATGCCTATAGACCAAGACCGACCCAGGCAACTACTAATATCTTTACGGGATCGACCAGTCCCCCTCTTCTTTGGTTTTTTGAGCAAGGTATCCAAGCATAGAGATAAGTTTTTCTGCGTGTTGGCCACTATCAGTCTGAACTTCACAACATGGTATTTCAATGTGCTTGATATGCCATTTCCTAAATGCATTTCCTTTTTGGTTCTTTAAAATTATTGATAGCCCATATTTTCTTTTTGTTGCAGTGCCCACTGTCGGAGCTAGTATTAGTGCAGCTATCTATAAGAACTATATTTATAGGATTAGGGTGTCCAACGATTACACTAGAAACTTGGCGATGATTTTAACAAATGAGAACCTCCACCAGGTGGGGCTGTTTAGTCCAAGGCAGACCTTGGGATGTGGTAAGGCCCCAACTAAGACCCCAAACAAGTAGTCTGTTAGGCCTATGAGGGTCATTATTAGGGAGCAGCTGGTGGTGGATATTAATGACAAGGCCACAAAGTCTGGTAAGGGCCGCAATGATGGTGAGTATAAAGGTTATGAGCCAAGTCTCTTTGAGGATGTGATGGTTCCTGACTACATTGTTGAGCGATCCTCAAGTAATTTTAGCATTCTTGAGATGCCCGAGGCGGAGAGGAAAGATAAGTGGGCACAAGAGACGGATATGCCAATAAGCACGGGCACCTTCTTCGAGACACCTCCTGCCTATGGATCTCCAAACCAAATAACTAAAACTGTGCCTCCCGGCACACAAAACTCTAATAGGGCATACTCTGCGGTAACACCAGGTGGTCCTCTTACCTGACTTTAGTTAGAAGGGGAAGGGGGACCAATCAAATGAGGTTAGCCTACCTTTGTCTATATTTTCTTTGAAAATTTTCTAACTCTTTTTCTTGTTCATGTTTTGAAATGGTAAGCCTAAACCTTGTATAAATATTTGATTCAACTACAACGGGGAGAACCCCCTACACATACCCCTACCTCACAACCTCATATGGGCACCAACGCCCAACTACTGATGTCGGTCACTTCTCAACTGGCCAGCTTGGGAAAGGTCTCCCTTGTAGCCTCATCATCTCCAACTCAACATCCCCCTCACTTCTAGGTCAACCATAGCTAGGTGATTCTCTCTGAGGTGGTAGTGGAGCCAAACTCAGTTAGATTTAAGGGGAGGAGAACCGATGAGGATCCGAAGATCTCTGAGGGGATATAATCTTTTAGTTTTTCTCGGGAGGCTGACCTCTTAGGTCGTTTGCCTAGGATCGACAGTGATCGGATCCACTAGCCACTCGAAGGTAGGGATCTTGGATGAAATGGGTTTGTTAGGACTTCTTCAAACCCTGGTAGGGACCACTTTGGAGGTGCAGGCTCAAATGCACCGACCCAAAATTAGGTGGACTAGCCATTCCACTAAGTCGGTATTGGATGTCGAGGTTAGGAGACTTTCATGGTAAGATTCTAGACTTACCGATCTTCTTTTCTTTCCTTCTTTCTTCTATTTATCCATTTCTTGTTCGTAGGCTGGATCTCATGCACTTCACCTTAGCAATGATGTGCTGCTTAACAAAAACCGAGCTGTAGATGATGCCACCACCTACATTTAGTGGAAGAGAAGCTGCTGGATCTTGAGAAGTGGGCCACTGATGTTGAGGCGACTAAGGAAACTACAACCAAAGAAACTATAGACAAGGAGAGGGCAGAGGAGGTGACTATGAGGGAGAGGATTAAGGCAGAAATCACCTTATTAAAGGCAAACTTGGAAGCTAGCTGCAAGGAGATAGATGGCATGTAGGGTACTCTACAGCATATGCATCGTGTTACTTAAGACAAGCTAACCAAGGAAAAGACAATCCTAGAGGAGGATTGGAATGCATAGCTGACAAAGATATTGAAATTAATCTTTACAGCCAACTATCATCTACCTTTGGACATTAGCTTACTTCCTTTGGTGCAATATAATGAAATGCATCATGAGGTGGCGGATGAAATGGTAGTATTTGGGAGGACTCCCTCAACGATTCTGTCGTAGGAATAGATCGCCTCTTTGGAAAGCGGCCTAAGTGGACCGGCCATCAATTATGCTTCAGGAGTGGACAAGGAAATGATACTTGATGATAACTGCCACGTCACCAAACACCTCCCACCCTTGTGAGCAGCTGAGTTATAATCGGTATTTTTGGCACGTTGCTTGCATGTCTTCTTCTTTTTTGTATATTGATCGTGTGAGGACCCGTGTTGTAACGAACTTCCTATTGTGAAATGGAACAAACTCTTTTGATGTATTGAGCTCTCTTCTTTCTTATTTTGGATTCGTCTGTTTTTTTAATATTTCATACTTCTACTGTTCTATTAGCATAACACATATATACTTGTCTTCCTTGTTTACTTATTGTGTGACTTTAATATATATTCTACAATGGGTGTCTTAGACGGCCCCCGACTTTGTTAAGTAAACACATAAACATAGACATTTATACATAATATAACAAACAAGTAGACATAAGGAAAAAAGTACAAACTAACCAAACAAACACATATTCCACTGAGGCAACCTTCCTCTTATCTTGTGTGGCGGACGTGAGTCGAAGGTAGGCGGCCTTTGGTGGTTTCCCGATGTTCATGTTGGTCCACCTTTGTTGTATTCGCGGGTCATGCCAAGGCCCGACTTTTCTTGATAGGGCCACTATAGGTGTTTAAGTCAACCGGCACTACGGATTTGATATTCGGGATTTCAGCATGGGGTAACCGTGTGGCCTTGGCATCAGTACCCTACACTGCTAGAGAGATAGGTAGCATCATAGGCAAAAGAATCAAAACCATGGCATGGGTGGATGCACCATTGGTTCGTCGATGCCTTCAATGTGGATGGGAGCATTGATGACTCGCACATCCATACGAAGTAGCACTATGAATGTCAAATTCAAGATTACTTCATGGGTAATCATGCTCCTCTTGGCACTAATGCCTCGTTACACTAGAGGGATGGGCAACATTATATGTAAACAAATTAGGATCATAGCATGGGTAGTCACACCATCGGTTTATCGATGCCTCAAGCATGGAAGGGAGTGTTGATTGGCTCATACGTCTGTATAGATCAATAAATCAAGGACAAAGGAATTGGGACCGCTATGCACATGGTTGTGCCATCCCTAGGATGATGTCCCCGGTACGTACAAGAGTGTTGATTAGGCTTGCACATCCTTATAAGGCCATTTTAACATTCCTCGGTTTTAGGGGAGGCCCTCCTGTAGCACGTTCTCTCCGGGTAGCCTTCTCTATTTGCATTCCTCAACAAGGAAGAGAGCCTTTATGACTCATCCTAGTCAGATAGCCTTGTTGATTATGCTTGAGTAATGAATGTCTTGGAATGCCCTGCTTTCATTTTATACTTAGATAGATTATTACAAAAAAGTTTCTTTCCCTTATAGTTGTGCCTTACATCATTTTTACACATAGTATGCCCAAAGGTGCTTCGAATTCCAAGTATTGAACAGAAGGGCATCGTTTAGATGTGAGAGACGCTAAGCGCCATTTGCAAGTGTAATGCTGACTACATACGGGCCTTCCTAGTTTGATCGTATTACACCTTAGGCTTGGTTTAAGGTGTTTTCAAAGATCCCACATAGAATCAAGTTTCTGACGATGAACTGGCGGTGCATCACCCTAGCATTATAGAAATTGGCCACCTTTCTCTTATGCTTTTGTGTAGAGTTCTTTCTTCGCTCTCCTTTCTTCTAAGGTATGAAGCCCAAGCTTTAACAACTATTCATTTTTCTTGGGGTCATAAGTGAGGCGTCGAGGAGTGGGAATGTCAACTTGATGTGCAACATGGCTTGATACGTGTAATCTAAAGGGAATGGTGAGTGCCACAGTCGATGTGCGACTCAAGGATTGATATAACCAGAGTACGAGCAGAAGGTTTTCATCCCCATTACCTTCTGCCTTGGTGTGGCACTACTTTAGTGTTGTTTTGATGGTCTTTTTTATAACCTCAACTGCCTATTTTCTTGGGCTGAGAAACTATGGAGAAGCATTTTTCTATCCCATTCCTTTTGTAGAAAACTTAGAACCACCCACTTTTGAACCACGTACTTTTGTTTGTGATGATTTTCTTTGGAAGCTTGAAGCAGCAAGTAATGTTATGGACCATAAATTTTGGAATCTTGGGATTGGTGATCCCAGAGTGGGGTGCCACCTCAACCCACTTTGTGAAGTAATCGATTACGATGATGGCGTGGTTATATCCTCCTTTAGCATTGGGGAGTATTACTCCATATTTCCAAATGGTTGTAAAGGTGAATTGATGCGAACATGGAACCAAAAGGAACTGCTTCCATGATAGAAGTTGGATTGTGATGAGGAAACAAGGGAAAAAGGAAAGTCCAGATAGTATTACGCCAATGTCTTAGGACAATAATAAAACATAAGTACGAGTCGTTCCCTTGAGTGTAGCGCCAATGCCATAATACCGTGTCGGAGTGCTGAGATAGTCATAAAGTATAGGGATTGCTCCTCAATTCTATTACTTTCCTTAATGGGCAAAACTGCAACATAACCTTTAGGTATAAAAAATTAAGGCTATGCTGCGGTCCCAAAAGTAAGCTTTAATATGTTGGAGCTACGGCACAATCTTTAAGTAACAACAAAATGTAGAGATTGTGTCGCGGCCCCAAAAGCAATACTAGTGATATAGACTGTGGCATATTCCTTAAAGCAATTATAAGAAATAGGGATGCGCCGCAATCCTTAAGTTGACGTTAAAGTAATGAGGCTGCACCATAATCTTAAGTTAACATTGAAGTGACAAAAAAACACCAAAATTTTAGAGATATATTACCCAACAAATACGAGGACTCAAAGGATAAGGCAATAAGGCAAAACTGTACCATATCCATAAGCTAAACTATATTCCACAAACTCATGATAGGAACAAGCAAAGACACCATAATTTCATGATGCAACAAATTAATGAACCGCACACATGCATAGATGAGGCCATAATAGGAAACTGCCCCCAGCAAAGGGGAACAACAAAGTTATAAATATTCTAAGACTTCACAATCATAAATGGACTATTGAGAACCGCGTTAACACCTCAGAAGACACATAACATAGTTCCATCCAAAAAAACGACCAAACACAATGCTAGGAGTAGTCAAAGTCACACTACATATCTCGGCAAAAGACAGCGCCACCATGTTGAAGTCTTGTCATACCACCAAAACCTAACCTAAACTATTCGTGCAATAATCTAGATGGCATCTCCACCTCTGTAAAAGCAAAGCTAAATGAAGAAAGGCCGATATTGTTTAACCGCCACAATCTCAAATAGATAAAAACCCATATCAAGTCGTGGCCTATTCAAAATTGGGTTTCCCTCTTTAATTTCAAGCTTCCTGCCTAAGTTCTAAATCCATCAACCCAAACAGAAGTTTCCCACCAATGACCACATTAGCAATCCATGTACAATAAAAAAGCTAGGCAGATGATTGACACATGGAATAATCCAAAGGCCAAAATCAAAGGCACGTAAGATAGACGTAAGTTTGTGTAGTTCTTTGTATTATAAATGATGGGGAATTACAACAGAAAAGGGAGGACTTTTACTTTACTCTTTTGAGCACTGAAATTGAAATTTTTACTCTCTGCCATTTTTTTATATTGAAAATAAAAGAAGAAGATAAGGACATTTTTCCTATGGACAAAGGATTCATTAACATCCAAACCGCATAAATTATTTATCTTTTATTGCTTTCAGTACTTTATTTTACTTTTTATATATTTAGTGCTTAAGTTCAAATGTATTGGTTTAACGAATTGGATAAAGACCTTTCATAAAATTTTGAATATTTTCCATCATAATTATGTAAGCATTACTAGAACATAATTACTTCCTTTAAAGGCAATTTTAATAGTACTTAATCTTGTCGATTCTTAGTCACAAAAGCATTCAGCATCGTGGTTACTTCAAAAAAATACTTTGGTGTTTCTGAGATGAAAAGTCTCATTAACATTTTGACGCTAGAAGGAGGGCTGCTTTCTTCTTCAACAAAATTTACACTCATTTTCTTTAGACACCACTGTAACCCATGTATTCCACCAATTCCTACTCTCTTCCAAACCAAGAACAACTTAATTTGAACTCAAATATACAAAAAAGGCAACTCCTCACCTCCATGATCTAAACCAAGGCAAGCGCTTCTACAGAGCACCCAAGATTCCATCCTACCTACTCTCTAGGCTTTCACAAACTAATTAAATGAACGAATGGAAGTGATAGGTCCATGGCTCAATACCCTACTTTTAAACCAACCTCCTCTCAGCCTTCCGTAGCACTTCACCATCATTCACCAACTGCGCTGATTATGTCGCACGTGAATAATAACGACAATCTAAAAAATGAGAACGGTTACGCCAGTCTAAAGAAAATAGATACCAAGCTCAAAGGCAAGATTCTAATTAATCGCTGAATCAAATCGAAGACTGCAAACATCAACCCATTACTGCTGAAAAAGCAGACATAAACCGCACTAGATGATGATGATGTCACCTCACTCTACAAAGATGGCTCATCCCAATTGGACCCCAACGTGGATGAGATCCGTCAATTGAAAACTCACGTGGAGCAGCTGGCAAGACTTTGTCGACAAAACAACAGGGAGGAAGTAAGGGAAGAAGTTTCTTCCTTGTTTAGTGAAAGTATTATAAAGGCGGACTTCCTTGATAACTTCAAAGCCCTATCAATCGATAAATTTGATGGCACTACTATCCCTAATGACCATATTTGCACTTTTGAGTACTACATGGGCATTCTAAAGGTAGGGAGGATGGACAAATGCTTGCTTTTCCTAGCATATCTAGCTAGGGCAGCTTCCATATGGTTCAAGAGATATGGGCTATGAAAAGTTTGTTCTTGTCCACAGTTAACTACAGATTTCTTAAAATAGTTCAACTCTAGGAGAGGGCTTTCCTAGACATGAATGCCATGTCCTGCGTGAAGCAGGGTGAACATGAAAGCTTATGCCTCTTTATAAAGCACTTCAAATTTGAGGCACTTTGGATTGGGGTGACTAGTGAAGAAGCATTATTGATGGCGACACAAGTTGGGATCGAAGCAACACTGCTGTGGGATAAGAACGGTAGAAGCCATGTCATGGCATGAAAGTTTACTACGATAGAGCCAGTGGCTACATACGAATAGAAGAAGCGGGGTCGCAGAATTACCCATCCGAGGGAGCTTTTGCTCCCCACAATGAGAAAATAAGGGGCCAGAAGGATACCACCCACTTGTGAAGCGGCATAGAGAATTTAATTTTGCAGCTAAAACTCCCCTCACCCATATACCAGGTCAGACATATGAGATGATCAGAGCCTTAGTAGCCTACAATGTCCTAAACAAGCGGAAGAAGCTGGAACAGAAAAGAGGGAGCATATTGTTGCTTCCACATAGCCAATAGCCACCATACTGATAACTTGCAACACTTGAGAAACGAAATCGAGAGACTGATTTAAAAGAGATACCTAGTGAGCCATCGAAAAGAAAGAAATATGGAGATAACTGGAAATCTCTCTCTGGATCTGAATGAAGGTCTAGCAGGAAACCCATCCAATCTTATAGCTTAGATCTCGCTAGAAAAAGCAAAAAAGCACTAGAGCGGTCTGTATAAGAGGCTAAAGTAGAGCAAAGAACCATATTCCATGTAAAGAAGAAGCCTGCTCCGGACATAGTCTTCACTGCTGCTGACGTTGTTGGGTAGTTTTTCACATCAAGACCCACCGATAGTTATGGTGCATATCTCAAACTTTACCATGAAGAAAATATTTATGGATTCTAAGAGATCGGTTAATGTTATTTTCACATCTGAATTTGACTAGATGAAGCTTCCATTAGAAATACTAAAGTCGAGCCTCAAACCAATTTATAGCTTTAATAATACTACGACTGTTCCTATCTAGTCAACACGTCTTCTCTTCATTTCTGGGATTGCCCCTCTTCACAAATCATTCTATGCAAGCTTATCGACAGTCTTTGTACAAGGAATTCTTGGGAAGGCCTACACTAATTGACATTGGGGCAGCAGTTTCTCAGAAAGATTTGCTTATGATGTTGTATACTCCTACTAGAATTTAGGATCAATTAAGAGGAACAATTGTTAGCTAGAGATTGTACAATATAACTCTTAATTCTTGCAATAAAATTATTCAAAACTATTATGTTCTCCTCTAATAATTGTGAAGATGATAACAAAAAAGAAATCAAGCCAGTTCCAAGAACTACATCGGTACAAAATACCGAAACTGATGTTGAAACAGGTCATTCTAAGACCACATCATCAGTAAGCGGGAAGAAGAGGGAGGGTATGCACATGATAGGCATTAAAGAGTGTAATCGATCCATGCATAGTATTTTTCCAAAGAATTTCAAAGAATGGCTTTCTCCTCCACTTCCCAACCTAAAAAGAAGAAGATAGTGAAATAGATCCAAGATTAGGGGAGACAAGGAGAGAGTTGAAACTATTGGATGATCTTGAGGATATAAAGATAGATCCTAAAGAACCTTCGAAGGTTCTCAAGCTAGGGAAAAACTTAAGTGCATAAACCAAAACAGAATTAATAGACTTACTCAAGAAATCAGCAGAATTTTTTTCAAAGACACACTCAAACATGGTAGGAATTGACCCAGTTATCATCTACCATGCACTCAACATCGATCCCAGTGCTTATCTGGTTAGGAAATAGCACAAAACTATAGATCATGAAAGGTATAATGCTCTGCATGAAGAAGTTAAGAAGCTGAAGGCAAATGGGTTCATCAGAAAATTGCCCAAAGTGGGTCGCCAACCCTGTTCTTATGAAGAAGTCCAATGGGAAATGGAGAACTAGCATAGAATACACCAACCTCAACAGGGCATGCCCAAAGGATAGCTTTCCTCTACCTAGAAATGATCGATTAATCGATGTAACTAGTTGACATAAACCCTCTCGTTCATGGATTCATACTTAAGTTACAACCAGATAGCTATGTTTGAACCAGATCAGGAGCATACCGGCTTTGTGATAGACAAATGCTTATATTGCTACAAGGTCATGCCGTTTGGACTCAAAAATGTTGGAGCAACCTATCAAAGGCCAATTAATATGATGTTCTTATATTAGATTGGTAAATATGTCAAAGTATACATGGACGACATGCTCGTTAAGTCGAAAGTAGCACCGAGTTATGTGCAAGGTTTGGAGGAACCATTGCAGTCCTAAGGAAATATAACATGAAGTTTAATCCCTTGAAGTGTACTTCTGCCATTAAGCCAGGAAAGTTTCTAGGGTACATAGTTAGTGCCTGCGGCATTGAAGCAAATCCAAAGCAGATTGATGCTTTAAGGAATACGGGAGTACAAGAAAATTTAAAGGATATCATGAGCATAAATGCTAGAGTGGCCGCTCTAAGCAGATTCATTTCCAAAGAAACTGACAATTATATACTGTTCTTCGACCAAGTGAAAAGAGATGGAATTTCGAATGGATCATTCGATCAGTGCTCTTATCTTATTAAAACCGATAACATGTAAGGACTTATATGTGTATTTAGCTGTAACTGATAACGCAGTTAGTGTTGTAGTGGTCCGAAAAGATGAAGGGACCCAGAGGTCTATATACTTTACAAGCAAGCATCAGTCCGGGGCAGATTCCAACTACTCAATATTTGAAAAGTTAACCTAAAACCTGCTCCTAATAGTAAGAAAACCACGGTCGTACGTTCAAGCGTATCCCATCAAGGTCCTTATAGATAACCACTAAAGTAAATACTACATAACCAAAGACGTCGGGTCACTTGCTAAAATGGGCAATGGAGCTTAGTCATTACGATATCTCCTGCTACCCAATAAAAGCAATCAAAAGACAAGCACTAGTAGATTTCATTACGGAATACATGCTACCTACTGAGCCATGACCTAAGGAAGAGATGCCCACTCCATTGTTCTGGCAATTGCTTGTGGATGCGGCATCAAATTAGCAAAGGGTGGGTACCAGATATGTACTAATCACTCCCTATGAGCAAAAACTATATGGAGCAGTGCACCTCGGTTTCAAAATCACCAATAATGTGGTAGACAATGAGGCTCACCTTAGCTGTAAATCTATATTTAAAGTAACCTATAGTAAAATTCATACTGATTCCTAGTTAGTTGTAAATCAATTGTAAGGGAATTACCAAATGAAAGAGCTTACATTAGCTAAATATGTAAAACTGTCCAAAAGGTTACTAGAGCAATTTAATATTGCCCAAATCCCATGTGAGAATAATTCTTCTGTGAACTCACTTGCTAAACTTGCTAGTACTAAAGTAGCGCAGGTATGATAGTTGTCCCAATAGGACATCAAGCAGAGCCGAGCATTAATAAGGTCAACAAATACTGGTCCTGACTAGAGCACAACAAGTTGTGGTCAGAGAAGCTCATAACCAATAAATAGCGGAAAAGCAAACTCCAATTGTGCCTATCCATACAGAGGAAGACTCATGGATGACCCCTATCAAATAATTCTTGGTATGCGAAGTCCTACTTCCAAACAAGAATGAAGCTCATAAAATTAGATACCAAGCTCTATATTTTTCCTTCTTTAATGGCATATTATGTAGGAGAGTGTACATTACCCTTTATCTTAGATGCATTTCCAAAGAAGAAGGAATATGAGTCCTAGGTGAAGTACGTAAAGGACAAGGCAGAGATCACTCTGGAGGAGGTAAGTTAGCAAAGAAAGTGCTTAGACACTGTTACTTCTAGCCCAATGTACTTCAAGATGCATAGGAATATGTAAGAAAATGCGATAGCTATCAAAGGTTAGCCAGTATCCCAAGACTACCTTCCCATGAGCTCATCCCGTTAGCCAGTCCATGGTCGTTTTATGTATAGGGCATAGATTTGATAGGACCACATCCTATGTCTAAAGTGGGGCAAAGTACACCATGGTGGTAATAGACTACTTCGCCAAGTGGGTAGAAGCAAAACCCTTGGCCACAAATACTGCAAAAAAGATAGTCACTTTTATTGCGAAGAACATAATAATAGGTTTGGAATCACCCATAAAATAATTTTGATAATGGAATCCAATTTGTGAGTAAGGAGTTTATGGAGCTTTGTTGGAGAAATGGGACAATAGAAAAAAATTCTCTTATGTCGCACACCCATAGGCGAATGGGAAAGTCAAAGCAGTAAACAAAATAATTAAGAAAATGCTTAAGGAAAGACTACAAAAGGATAAAGGAAAATGCGTAGAAGAGTTACCTTTGGTATGTAGAGTTATAGAACCTCATCCAGATCCCTATTTGGCCACACACCTTTTTCCTTAACCTATGGCTATGAAGTGATGCCCCTAATTAAAACAAAGGTTCCATCACATAGAAGAATATTGTATGTGGAAGAGCAAAACAAAGAATTAAAAGAAGCTACACTTGATCTTATACAGGAAAGTAGAGACGAGGCAGCAGTCCAATCCACTGCATACTGACAAAGAATGACAAAGAATTACAATGTTAGGCTCAAAGAGAGAATCTTTTGTAAAGTGGATCTAATAATATGAAGAATGGTGGCTAAAACCAAGGACCCGATAGGTGGAGTTCTGAGCCCAAATTAGGAAGCCCACTGGTTGAAGCAGAAGTCTTAGCTAATGGATCATACAGACTCTGAAGACCTAATGGAAACCTAATTTCAAGAACTTGGAATTTGGAGCATCTCAGGCCTTACTTCGTATAAGCAGTGTTATTTTTATAACAAAATGACAAGTATTGTAATTATTATGAGAAGTAATAATACAATAAACTGGACATAGGGATATTAAACAACCCAAACTAGTATAAAAATCACTCTGTATTAATCTTGCTAACTAGCTAAAAACATCGAGTTATACCATACATGACTCGGCTTTTCATCCAAACAATTTCATTGGATATAAGCATATTAGTCGGCTTAAACCCATACAAAAATCCATGCACATGACTTAAGAAAGGTTGTAAATACATGACCTGACTTCACAGTCAAAAAATAGTTTGCCTTTAAATAGCAAGGCAGACCGTGCTAAGTGCATGAACAAAAGATGGACACCAAGTTGAAAATCAAGAAAATCCAAATGAACAGAATTAAAAGCAAGTGCAACAAACTAAAGCTTACAAGGTACTTATATTCATTTATAAGAGAACTCAATTTATACAGTTTCCTTATAGATAATCACACAACCAAAAAAGAATGTCTTATATGACGTACTTTTACAAAAGTGTTCTAAACTACAAATTCCAAAATACTGCTATGATTATGAAGTATTAAGTCTAAGGAACGCTTGCCAAAGGTCGATCCTTTCTAATATGAAAAGTCTTCCTAGGTTCATAGTTAGCACCTGTCCATGGATCCATAGGATAGTCACCATAAAGCCTTCTTTATTATAGAGAAAACTTATATCAAGCGCAAGGTAAAATAATTAAAACATTTATAGCTCATTGTAGAGAAATCTGCTCCATCTTACATTTGACATTCTCCGTTCTAAGCTTTTCCACAAGATTAGAAATTCGATCATGCTTTGGTGCATTAATAGTGGCTACTGCGACACTGGAGGCAACCAGAGCTTCTTGCATTTGATCTTAGAGTTCATAAATCTTAGATATAGCGGTCTCTCTTGTCTGTGCTAAAGTCGTTATTAATTCAGCCTTTGTCTTTTTTGAGTCCT
Organism: Allium fistulosum; assembly: GCA_030737815.1. Lineage (NCBI taxonomy): Eukaryota > Viridiplantae > Streptophyta > Magnoliopsida > Asparagales > Amaryllidaceae > Allium > Allium fistulosum. Next base: position 819,323,835 of record CM060908.1, on the reverse strand, counting down.
TTAAAAAACCACCAAAGTATTTATGTGCATCAGCTTTCCATCCCTTTCTCTATGTGTGAGGGAGCACCCTTGGCTCCGGTCGCTCTAACTACTGCTTGTAATGGTCTCCCAATTCTCTAAGCCTACCTTGATAGTGTAGGAATTGGAAAAGCAACTGGATAAGATTTGTTATCCCGCCTTTTGGCAAGGCCGTGACACTAGGAACTCGACTAGAAACCAAGGACAGTTCGCCTTAAAAACCGGTTATGTATAGGTCTACTATGGATGTCGATGAATTTTGTCCAAGTCCAGATCGGGCTGCAATTAATATGACACGTCAAGCAGAGCCGTGAAAGTCAACGTTCCGAATTTCAAGACAATCGGAGTTCATATGACCAAGTTATCGTCGAGGGAAAACGGAGTGAATGGCCCTAAGGTCGAATCCATAGGCCGAGCCTAAGATTCGAATCATCAACATATGTTTGCTCCGAATCGTTCGTTGTTTCCTTGTTCGAATCCATCAGATTGAAGGGCTTCGAATCGATAAGCCATGCGATGGTTTGGATCCATGAGACATAACCTAGCTTCGAATCCATCGAGCACTCCTTAGTTCGAATCCATCCAAACAGACTACGTTCGAATCCAACATTTTGAATCCATCAAGTTTTCCTCTACTTCGAATCCACCCTGTTGAGGCAGCTTCAAATCAATCAACCGTGACATACCTTTGTCGATTCGAACGAACATATCTTCGAATCCACTCCCTCGAATCCATCACGTCAAAGCAGCTAGAAACATGGATTCGACCCAGTCAACTCGGAGACAAAGTCGGATCAATGCGAAGAAGGCGCACCACATCATCACGAAGGCACATTGAAACATCGATTCGACTATATCGATTCGAGGCGATCGACTCGAGTGAAGCGATTCGAAGGGAATCGATTCGAAGGAGCTTTTCAGCCGATAACATGATCTTGGATCGGTCATATCTCGAGATCTACAAGTCCAAATGCTATGAAATTTTCACAGTAGCTTACTGGCAACCAAAGGAATGTTCATGCCAAATTTCACCTCAGTCAGAGCAAATCTTGATCGATTCGAAGTTGAGTTCGAATCGACCCCGAAGTGGGCCCGGATTTCCTGAAAGCGGGCATGTGGGCCCCCTCACATACAAGAACTGGTCTCCCCGAATTTTAGGCGAAATATCAGCCTCCTACACCTATAAATAGAGCCCCTGGTCATTCAAAAAAGGGGTCGGATAATTCTAAAAGCTAAAGAGCGCCCAGATTCTGCCAGATTTACTCCAAATCACCGCCGCTGCCTTAGATTCAGACTTAGCTTAGAAAATCAGTTGTATTACATTATAAGAAATTGTAATCTTCAAGCATCGAGCAATAAAATCATCAAACTTCATAGTGGACGTAGGCGAACGCCGAACCACTCTAAATCGCTGTCTTCTTTGCAATTTACTTTCTGTTATTTGGAGTTTTTGTTAGATAATCCTCAGTTTTAATTTTCTTTCTTCACTTTTATCTCTTCAAAAACTTCCGAAGAGTGTTGTGCCCATTTTTGGTACAAACACTTTGGTGCTTTCAGTGAGAAAAACCAGCTTTTTCTCCTGCTCCTTGGATCTACCATCGATACCGGATTGCATAAATCCAAGAGGAAGATCCAGATCCCTAATCCAGAATCCTTCCATTCTATTCAGATTTGCATAAAATCTAGGCAAGGAACCCACTATTTAAGATGGTTAGTACAAGAAATACCTCTACAGCTGCTGGACAAGAAGGAAGGGATAGCCAGAATCCTGCACAGCAGCAGCCATCCAATCAAGACAACACTGCTCACTCGGACCCGTCTGGACCTGTCACCAAACAAGAATTCCATGTGTTGCTCCAGGAATTAACTCAAAGTCGGCAACAGTTGGCCGAACAGTTGCGTGCTAATATTGAATTGACCAACCAATTGAATCGCCAAAGGCGTAGGAGGACCAGGAGGGATGATGCTTCCCACTCATCCACTGAAAGTTCTGCTTCATCTGACTATCATGGCAGGTCTACACGTCCCCGATTGGACGCAAGTCATACACAAGTTACCGGATATCAACCTGCCTTGACAGTAGGACAATTGAGGGTCGGACCGTCAACTAGCTTCCAGGTCGGGCCCTCGTCGCGAGGAGGTACTGTTCCCCAGCATACCACAGACAATCGCGCTGCAACCACCGCGGTAGAAACAAGGGTTGATACTCGAAATCTATCAGATCCAAATAATCAACAACGTGGGAGTACTCCTGAACCATACGTCCCAGAAGATGTGGAGCCAAGGAGGCGAGACATGGGCCGTCGACAGCGTTCGGTCCAAACTCGCACTGTGGAACCCGACCACACCTTAGCTCAGCATGTACAGAATGTGGCTATGCCCGATATTTCAACCATGATCCGTCAGATGATCCGCGAAAGCCAAGGCCTTACCAATAACGACTGGGGAATCTCCCGTAGTCATACTCCTTTCACAGATGAGATATTGTACGCTGAACCTCCTCGGCGATTGTGATGCCCCACCTCTATGCTCATAATAACAAAGAGTATTAAAGAAATACTGTCTATTATTACGAAGAATAAGGCTGGATAGGAGCGACCATCCGTAATTGGCCTTACACTAATATTGGTTATCTCGATAGGAGTGGTATATACTTTTTATTTTTCATCTATTATTTATTTACTCCCATCGACATATCCAATTATCAGTATAAAACAAACTACGATAGTTCATAATAGTTTAGGACATTAGATATAACAATAACACAGATAATATAAATGCGGAACACAAATTAACAAAAATCTCATATATATATATAACCGATGTCAGTTACAATATAGTTGACACGATACATATGATACAACTACAACTGTCGACTCTAGAAGTTATATATACAAGTACATTATCGACTAATATACATGAATACATATCGTTCTATACAATGACACGACTACTACAAAGTGACACTGACAACTTCAGAAGATGTGAAAAGTCTTCGAATCCCCAACAGCAACTCAAAGAAGGAAATCTACAACCTGAAATAACTCGGGTCTGACCCGAGTATTACATTCAAAAGAAAATAATACCCAGGTCAGTCTAATTCAAACCAGTTTATTAGTGCATATAGTCAGTAATAATCAAGTATCACATAGACGACAGTCACAGAAATATCATCACCGAAGACGTGGTTATCCAGCTATCAAACAAATGCAAAGGGACAAAGCATGATGAAGCACAGAGACATATAGCAGTAATGTAAACAAACAAATGCAGACAACAGTGAATCAAGTCCAAGCAATACAAATATATATATATATGTACACACATATATATCTGTATCAAACATACAACTGCCATCAACATGAACCAAAGATCGTTACAATGCAAACTCAAGCTTGAAGACAACAGAAGTGATGTCAGAAGTCATACAGTTCAGACTATACAAATATCCCAAGTTCAAGTCCAACAAGATCAAGTTCATCAATGCAGTTCGACAAAGAGGTAACAAGCAACTACAGGGATGAATACAATGTCAAAGATCAAAGACCAGACTACTACAGCAATATCAAAAACAGGTGAAGCAGCAATGTTAAAAGCAGCAAGACCACCAACATAAATATGAAGTGCATCAGCCAACATAGTGAACCAGACTAAGACATCAATGATTAGGGAATGTGCAACAGGACAACATCAATGATACAAGTCAGTTAGCAAGCAGCAGTACCATCAAGCCTCAACAACACAAGTATGTGCATGAATTCGACAGTGTATGAATTCGACAGCATCAACAACAAATGACAAAGTGCAGCAATGAGGCATGATGAATACAGGAACGAAATACAATGAATACAACAGAAGTGCCGAAGTGCAGAATGAACCATATCAGAGAAATAAAGTCGACTGTGTATGTATTTCCCAAAATATGACAAAGTATTAAGGGAAAGAGTCAACAGCGTGAAGAACACGAGATCAGTGCCTATAGAAATCGAACCAAGGCAGACAAAATTATCCACATTGAAACAAAACAAACAACTTATCGAAAATACTCAGAGAGGAACACAAAGATGGTCAGAGCCGAAGTACACAGGGGCCACACAAAATCAAAGCCATAATGATCGGTGAAAGCCAAAGATACAGTGAACAAAAATCAAGTCAGAGACGAGGTTATCAAATTCGAACAGTTCAAAGATTCACCAAATCCATATAATCGAAACAATAAGTATCAATGTATACGAATTTAATTAAAACACAAAAACATCAACATCGGAAGTTCTCGAATTATATTCATGAATAAACGAGATTAAATTAGATGTGAGTGAATAATGTCACTCACAGCAAGTTCCAAAATGACTGAAGTCAAGTACTTAAAGCAATTGCGAAGTCAAAATACATTCACAAAATTTAGCTTGTAGTCGAAGACAACTGCGGGCGAATCAAGACCGGAGTCAGCAGTATCAAGTCAAGATCGAAGTCAAGGTTAAATAGCAGTTTCAAAATAATCTAACAGTAAATTTCAAAAATGGCCGAAGGCCAAATAGGTTCAAATCGAATATCAGGGAATTCAAAGCTACAGTTTCAACCCAAAATCAGAACCATAGCAATTAAGTGACAAAGAATTATATGAACTCGAACGTGATGTGAGTGGAAATCAAAATCACTCAAACGACAGTTCAAAATCAACTCGAGAAACAAGCATCAATAAATACGCTATCGGCTTTGAAACGAAATCGAACAATCGAAATATAGCACTGAACTTGAATTAGAGTGTGAGTGAAAAATCACTCACCTTAGCATTCGGTCGAGACGATAAAATTGACGCCAGCAATCGCGAAAACACTCCCCCGGATCGCCGAAGCTAGCCACGAAATCGATCACTTGATCGAACAAATTGAAGGCAGCGGCAAAGCCCTAATTTTTGTTGAAGAGGGATGCACGAGATCGAAGCCGCCACCATTTTTATTTGAACGAGGCCGCCATAAATTTTCGTTTGTTTGATTAAATTTTTTAGGGTTGCGAAATGAAAAGAAATGAGTGAGGAGGAGGGAACGGGCATAGGCCTTAGTTAATAGTCACCGCAACCAAAAATATGTGGGTCGAGATTAACTTTAAAGCCCGCTTAACCCATGACGATTTTCAAAAGAATTTAAACTGGATTCGAAACTCTCAATAGCAGTAAGCCAACAGAATAAATCGCCAAATGATGATAATTTAACCGGTGCAAAACCCCCGGGTTGTTACAGACTCCCCTCCTTATAAAAATTGCGTCCCCGCAATTTTCATAATTATGGTTGTCAATAACAATAAATTTTCTAACCTAAATTGGTTAAGCTAGAAAAAAATAAAAGACGAGAATACAAACGCCAAAGAAATCTTTCAATTCCATAAAAGCAATTTTTCAAATTCTCAACAAAGTCTGATTATCAGATAGATAATCAGAAAACAGTAGAACTGAAAAATACAATTATCAGCGCATTCAATTCAGTCAACGTAATCTAGAATCAATACGAAACTAGAAAACCGTATATCAATAAAATCAGCAAACACCTAATTATCCAAACGATAGCCAGAATCAATCAACAAATGTTTAATTACCACAAACGGTAATCAAATTTCAAATTCAACAAATATTCGATTATCACAAACGATAATCAAATTTCCAAATTCAATAAATATTTGATTATCTCAAGCGATAATCAAACTTCAAATTCAACAATTACTTGATTATCTCAAGCGATAATCAAATTCAAATCAACCAATATTTAATTATCTAAAGCGATAATTAAATTTCAAATCAGCAAATATTTAATTATCTCAAACGATAATTAAATCTAAAATCAACAAATATTTAATTATCTGAAGCGATAATTAAATCTCAAATCAACAATTATTTAATTATCTGAAGCGATAATTAAATCTCAAATCAACAAATATTTAATTATCTGAAGCGATAATTAAATCTCAAATCAACAAATATTTAATTATCTCAAGCGATAATTAAATCTCAAATCAACAAATATTTAATTATCTCAAACGATAATTAAACCTCAAATCAACAAATATTTAATTATCTAAAGCGATAATTAAATCTCAAATCAACAAATATTTAATTATCTCAAGCGATAATTAAATCTAAAATCAACAAATATTTAATTATCTGAAGCGATAATTAAATCTCAAATCAACAATTATTTAATTATCTGAAGCGATAATTAAATCTCAAATCAACAAATATTTAATTATCTGAAGCGATAATTAAATCTCAAATCAACAAATATTTAATTATCTCAAACGATAATTAAATCTAAAATCAATAAATATTTAATTATCTCAGGCGATAATTAAATCTCAAATCAACAAATATTTAATTATCTAAAGCGATAATTAAATCTCAAATCAACAAATATTTAATTATCTCAAGCGATAATTAAATCTCAAATCAACAAATATTTAATTATCTCAAACGATAATTAAATCTAAAATCAATAAATATTTAATTATCTCAGGCGATAATTAAATCTCAAATCAACAAATATTTAATTATCTAAAGCGATAATTAAATCTCAAATCAACAAATATTTAATTATCTCAAGCGATAATTAAATCTAAAATCAACAAATATTTAATTATCTGAAGCGATAATTAAATCTCAAATCAACAATTATTTAATTATCAAAAACGATAATTAAAAGCAACAATTATCCGATTATCGAAAACGATAATCAGAACCCATATCATCAAATATCTAATTATCACAAGCGATAATTAGAAACAACAAATATCCGATTATCAAAAACGATAATCAGAACTCATATCAACAAATATTTAATTATCACAAGCGATAATTAGAAACAACAAATATCCGATTATCAAAAACGATAATCAGAACTCATATCAACAAATATCCAATTACCTGCAGATAATTGGAAACAACAAATATCTAGAAATCAATTAAGAAGACTAGAAAATCAACATAGAAGCTTGGATCGATCCCATCAGATGGCGAGTTTTTAATTCGCCGCACGTGCATCAACAAATGGCCGAAGCCTACCAAGTACTCAACATAATTTTTGGCGCCCAACAAATGACCCGAAGGTCCGCAGAGTGACCCGAAGGTCTAGTACTGGTATTTGACCCGAAGGTCCAACAAATGACCCAAAGGTCCAACAAATGACCCGAAGGTCCTCATAGTGGCTCGAAAGCACACGAAAGCATCAAAATGTTTCAATTAACGAGTCCGGAATTAACCGAAATAGCAAACGCACATGTCCCATACCACGTGTTTTACTAAATCGTTTGATTCTCTTCATCGTTTCCTTGAAAGTGTGAAATCATCAAATTCATCAAAACAACAGATATTCAATTAACGAGTCCGGAATTAACCGAAATAGTAAAAGTGTGGTTCCATACTCCGCACTTTTGCTAAATCGTTTAAATCTCTTCATCGTTTCCTTGAAAGTGCAAAATTGTGTATTTTGTAAAAATACACTTTACATTCTCAAACGGACAAGTCCGGAATTAAGCGAATCAGTAAAAGAAAGGGGTCATAGTCCTCGATTTTGCTGAAACGTTTAAAACGCTTCCTCATTCTTTTGAAATCGCAAACTGTAAAATTTTTGAAAACAATTTTATTTATTTTGTACAAATAACAATTCGCATTCTCAACTGAACAAGTCCGGAGTTAAGCGAAATAGTAAAAGAAAGGGGTCATAATCCTCGATTTTGCTGAATCGTTTAAGTCGCTTTCTCATTCTTTTGAAAACGCAAACTGCTAAAATTTTATAAAACAATTTTCATTTTAAAAAGATTTTCCAATCACGTGATTAAAACAGCAAATCAGTAACAATTTTGGTAAGGAAATTGTACTTCTCAAAATACCGTAAATACGGTCACAAAACAGCATTGCGGAATAACCGCTTGAAAATCCAATTTTAAAATTTGACGGTTACTGAAGCCAAAGCGACAGTAATTTTAAAACGTCAAAATCACATTAAAACAATTTACATCAAAATGTAATATCAGAGAATTTTCATTCATCAAAATGCCACAAAACACCGTGCTTCAAAAATTTAGCATTGGTGTAAAAATCCCGTTATAAAAATAATGGCAACAAAATACGTTTCATAACCAAGCATCGGTTCAACGTAAAATAAATGCAATAACGTGCAATTCAAATTTTGCACGTACTACAAAATGAACAAAGAAATTATTCGAAGGTATCTTTAATGAAGATAATTCAAAACAGCAAAAGCTAATCGATAGATGATTAGTACAAAAGAAAGCCAGCGGAAATTTCAACAAGAATCACATAACTGTAATTTCTTCGAATCCTCAATTTGGATTCGAAATTTTCAAAGGAACAAAATAATTACAGCTATGTAAACAACAGATGAAATTAATATCAATTTCGTATTTCGATTTTTAAATCAAAAAGATTATCAGTTGTACTCAGCGAAGACAGTTTCACTGTTTCCGCTGCGCACTCTGATAAATAGAACACAAATCAATCAAATCATCGAAACATAATTTCATCAAAACAACAAAACACAATTCCACTTTTATTTTTAAATAAAGGTATTTAAAAATTTCATCAAAATTTCAAAACTTTAGTTTTGACTCAAATCACAGATAAAACATCGACCAATAGTTGTAACATATGTTCCATCCGAGTTACGTTTTATATTATGTCCATAAACCCCAAGCTCTGATACCAACTGTGACGCCCCACCTCTATGCTCATAATAACAAAGAGTATTAAAGAAATACTGTCTATTATTACGAAGAATAAGGCTGGATAGGAGCGACCATCCATAATTGGCCTTACACTAATATTGGTTATCTCGATAGGAGTGGTATATACTTTTTATTTTTCATCTATTATTTATTTACTCCCATCGACATATCCAATTATCAGTATAAAACAAACTACGATAGTTCATAATAGTTTAGGACATTAGATATAACAATAACACAGATAATATAAATGCGGAACACAAATTAACAAAAATCTCATATATATATAACCGATGTCAGTTACAATATAGTTGACACGATACATATGATACAAATACAACTGTCGACTCTAGAAGTTATATATACAAGTACATTATCGACTAATATACATGAATACATATCGTTCTATACAATGACACGACTACTACAAAGTGACACTGACAACTTCAGAAGATGTGAAAAGTCTTCGAATCCCGAACAGCAACTCAAAGAAGGAAATCTACAACCTGAAATAACTCGGGTCTGACTCGAGTATTACATTCAAAAGAAAATAATACCCAGGTCAGTCTAATTCAAACCAGTTTATTAGTGCATATAGTCAGTAATAATCAAGTATCACATAGACGACAGTCACAGAAATATCATCACCGAAGACGTGGTTATCCAGCTATCAAACAAATGCAAAGGGACAAAGCATGATGAAGCACAGAGACATATAGCAGTAATGTAAACAAACAAATGCAGACAACAGTGAATCAAGTCCAAGCAATACAAATATATATATATATGTACACACATATATATCTGTATCAAACATACAGCTGCCATCAACATGAACCAAAGATCGTTACAATGCAAACTCAAGCTTGAAGACAATAGAAGTGATGTCAGAAGTCATACAGTTCAGACTATACAAATATCCCAAGTTCAAGTCCAACAAGATCAAGTTCATCAATGCAGTTCGACAAAGAGGTAACAAGCAACTACAAGGATGAATACAATGTCAAAGATCAAAGACCAGACTACTACAGCAATATCAAAAACAGGTGAAGCAGCAATGTTAAAAGCAGCAAGACCACCAACATAAATATGAAGTGCATCAGCCAACATAGTGAAACAGACTAAGACATCAATGATTAGGGAATGTGCAACAGGACAACATCAATGATACAAGTCAGTTAGCAAGCAGCAGTACCATCAAGCCTCAACAACACAAGTATGTGCATGAATTCGACAGTGTATGAATTCGACAGCATCAACAACAAATGACAAAGTGCAGCAATGAGGCATGATGAATACAGGAACGAAATACAATGAATACAACAGAAGTGCCGAAGTGCAGAATGAACCATATCAGAGAAATAAAGTCGACTGTGTATGTATTTCCCAAAATATGACAAAGTATTAAGGGAAAGAGTCAACAGCGTGAAGAACACGAGATCAGTGCCTATAGAAATCGAACCAAGGCAGACAAAATTATCCACATTGAAACAAAACAAACAACTTATCGAAAATACTCAGAGAGGAACACAAAGATGGTCAGAGCCGAAGTACACAGGGGCCACACAAAATCAAAGCCATAATGATCGGTGAAAGCCAAAGATACAGTGAACAAAAATCAAGTCAGAGACGAGGTTATCAAATTCGAACAGTTCAAAGATTCACCAAATCCATATAATCGAAACAATAAGTATCAATGTATACGAATTTAATTAAAACACAAAAACATCAACATCGGAAGTTCTCGAATTATATTCATGAATAAACGAGATTAAATTAGATGTGAGTGAAGAATGTCACTCACAGCAAGTTCCAAAATGACTGAAGTCAAGTACTTAAAGCAATTGCGAAGTCAAAATACATTCACAAAATTTAGCTTGTAGTCGAAGACAACTGCGGGCGAATCAAGACCGGAGTCAGCAGTATCAAGTCAAGATCGAAGTCAAGGTTAAATAGCAGTTTCAAAATAATCTAACAGTAAATTTCAAAAATGGCCGAAGGCCAAATAGGTTCAAATCGAATATCAGGGAATTCAAAGCTACAGTTTCAACCCAAAATCAGAACCATAGCAATTAAGTGACAAAGAATTATATGAACTCGAACGTGATGTGAGTGGAAATCAAAACCACTCAAACGACAGTTCAAAATCAACTCGAGAAACAAGCATCAATAAATACGCTATCGGCTTTGAAACGAAATCGAACAATCGAAATATAGCACTGAACTTGAATTAGAGTGTGAGTGAAAAATCACTCACCTTAGCATTCGGTCGAGACGATAAAATTGACGCCAGCAATCGCGAAAACACTCCCCCGGATCGCCGAAGCTAGCCACGAAATCGATCACTTGATCGAACAAATTGAAGGCAGCGGCAAAGCCCTAATTTTTGTTGAAGAGGGATGCACGAGATCGAAGCCGCCACCATTTTTATTTGAACGAGGCCGCCATAAATTTTCGTTTGTTTGATTAAATTTTTTAGGGTTGCGAAATGAAAAGAAATGAGTGAGGAGGAGGGAACGGGCATAGGCCTTAGTTAATAGTCACCGCAACCAAAAATATGTGGGTCGAGATTAACTTTAAAGCCCGCTTAACCCATAACGATTTTCAAAAGAATTTAAACTGGATTCGAAACTCTCAATAGCAGTAAGCCAACAGAATAAATCGCCAAATGATGATAATTTAACCGGTGCAAAACCCCCGGGTTGTTATAGCGATTCAGAATGCCAACTCTCCCTATGTACGAAGGAAATTCCGATCCCAATCAACACATTTTGAAATATGAATGGTCAATGAGCGCTGCAAGGGCTGACGATGCAGTAAAGTGTCGAAGTTTTCCCATCTCTCTGGGAGGAATCGCAACAATGTAGTTTACGCGATTACCACCTAGATCTATCTCTTCATTTGATCAACTGGCTAAGAAATTTGTCGAACAGTTCCATATGCTTGTCGCCAGACCTAAAGACGTTAACACCCTATCTAGCGTCACCCAAGCTAAGGGAGAAACACTCAGACGTTATTTGGAAAGATTCCACGCGGCATGTGTAGAGATTAGCAATCCTAATGATAACTCAATCTTGATGGCGTTAACCAAAGGAATCGATCCCGATTCTGAGTTTGGAAATTGGCTAGTTGGGAAACCACCCGCATCGTTGGACCGTTTCTACTCCGAAGCCACTCAATTCTTACGGCAAGAGGACGCAAAACAGTCTAGGAAGCAGGACGATGTGATGCCTAGAACTAAAGGAATACAAAGTAATGTGGCAGTTAAACAGTCCGGTGAGAGTTCTGGAAAAGTTCAGTTGAACATACAGAACAAACAGACTCAGCCGCGAGCAAACAATGGTCAAGATAAAAAGAGAGATCCAAATCGAGGCCCACAGCGCAGGACCCCAATGTTTGATAATTACACGCCATTGAATACATCGTTGGAAATTGTGTACCTGCAAACTTGCAACACTGTGCAATATAAGAAGCCTGCTCCGAAGCAATCATCAGAGAGGTAGATTCAAACAGGGAAGTTTTGTAGATTCCACGAAAGTTACGGCCACAATACCAATGAGTGTCGACATTTGCAAGACCTCATTGAAAAGTTGATCAGGGAGAGAAAGTTAGACCAGTTTGTGCGGGCACCGCAGTCTGGTGGAGTGGGCCCCTCAAATCAAAACCATGCAAAGAATCAAGAAAGACAGGAAGAACCAGGTCGTGTCGGAGGAAGATTGGTAATTAATGCTGTAAGTGGTAGTCCTCATCCAGCGTTTCGAAGCTGGGAGGAAATGGAATCATATAACAACTTGGCAAGATGTACAAACTTCGAGTATGATGATAACTTGGACGATAAACCTTTGACCAAGCGAAAGAGAACGATAACTAACGACATCACTTTCCGAGACAGCAATGTTGACTATGTCGGAAGCCCGACTACTGACCCACTTGTGATATCGACCCAAGTAGGTCCGATGTGGATGAAGAGGATCCTGATTGACTGTGGGAGCTCTGTGAATATCATATTTGTACATGCTTATAATCAAATAAAGATGAAAGCTGGGGATCTAAAACCCTGCCAAACTCATCTCTATGGATTCAATGGCAGCGCTACCATACCTGTTGGGATGGTAGAGTTACCAGTTGAGTTGGGAGCTGGAGAACATAGATCGATTCGGACATTGCAGTTCGTTGTGTTGAATGTAGACTCTCCATATAATGCCTTTTTAGGTCGACCTGCCCTTGCTGAATTCAAGGCCGTAATTGCCCCATGGTGTTTAACTTTAAAGTTCCCAACCGTCAACGGAGTTGGGGTCGTCCAGGGCAACCAGGTTGATTTAAGAACAATCATACACCGAAATCGAGTTGCCCGATTACGCAATGCCAAGGACCAATTTAAAACTTTTGAACTCAGTAAGCTAGTCCCTAAAAAAGATTATCCGGCACTCCCACACATGAGATCAACGTGGAGAGTGTCGCACAAAATTAAGCGAAAGCTCGAAGATGGCAAATTTAAGTTAGCAACCCTTGATGGTTTAGCAAGGGCCTGGAATAGCGAAAGTCTTCGTCGCTACTACAACTGACAGGCTATGTTTATCTATTTAGTTTAATTTCCGTTTTAAAATTTGTTTCTGCATTTCGAAATTAGAACTTGTAATAAGGCAACTAACTTTGCCATATTTTCTGATTTCAGCAATAAAATGCCATTTCTTCGGGCCAGAGCTGTGATTCATTAAATACAATGTACAACATCACGATGCACGGAGAACAAATTCCATCCTGCAAGTGGAATTTATTCAAGTAGGGAGCGGCTGCGATACGGCCGGCCACTCGCTAAGTGAAACCCGAGCTCGGGGGCAAGCCATCACATCAAGGCTAAAAAACGGGTTGATACACAACGATCCTTCGCACAACTCCGTACTCCCAGAATGCGAGACGGAGTATAAACATTAATCAACTCCGTACTCCCAGAGTGCGAGACGGAGTATAAACATTCATCAAACTCCGTATTCCCAGAGTGCGAGGCGGAGTATAAACATTAATCAACTCCGTACTCCTAGAGTGCGAGATGGAGTATAAACCTTTACTTGACTCCGTACTCCCGGAGTGCGAGACGGAGTATAAACATTTACTTGACTCCGTACTCCCAGAGTGCGAGACGGAGTATAAAAATCTACTTAACTCCGTACTCCCAGAGTGTGAGACAGAGTATAAACATTTACTTAACTCCGTACTCCCAGAGTGTGAGACGGAGTATAAACATTTACTTCACTCCGTACTCCCAGAGTGCGAGGCGGAGTATAAACATTAATCAACTCCGTACTCCCAGAGTGCGAGACGGAGTATAAAAATCTACTTAACTCCGTACTCCCAGAGTGCGAGATGGAGTATAAACATTTACTTAACTCCGTACTCCCAGAGTGCGAGACGGAGTATAAACATTTACTTGACTCCGTATTCCCAGAGTGCGAGATGGAGTATAAATATTTATTTAACTCCATACTTACAGAGTGTGAGATAGAGTATAAACATACATCAACTCCACGCTTATCCCCAAGACTGGGGACAGAACCAAAACAGATATTGAATTGAAGACAAAAGGGAACGTGTTTTCATTATCAACAAAAAGAATCTGATTACAAGCTGGTTCAAAAATTCTTACTAGTGGGAGCCGAATCCACATCTATACACGGCTATAGAAAAATCAACAAAACAAAACACTACTCCCGAACGCAACAGAAAACTAAAGAAAGAGTTCAATCTTTCTTCTTCCTTATCTTCTTCTTCGGGTAGTCCCAGTGGATCCGCTACCCGACTTCCTCCTCACTCTCTTACTCTTCTCCAGTTTATCCTCCGATGGCGACATAATGTCAACATCTTCCTCAGAGCTTGACGCAATGGAGATTCTCTTGGAGGGTTGAACTGGGGGCATAGGGGCCGTAACTAGAAGCGGGACCGGAGCACTCGCAATGACCACAGTACCGCCGGCGATATCATCATTAACGGGGCAGGGCCAGAAGGATTCATGCCGGCAGTCACTGCTGCCATCTCCGCATCAATCTCAACCAAAATCTCATCTTCACGAGGTGCTTGGGCCGCGATGGATATGCTAGTGGCTGGCATAAAAGAACTAACAGCTAGAATAGTCCCGCTCATAGAAAAGGATGGATCGACGAAGGGATCGTTGGGTTGACTGAGGAGTTCCTCAATCATCTGAGCGTCAAAAGATAACATGTTCGCTTCCCCTTCTTCGCCGACCACGGTAGATGTCATAATAGCTTCGGTGACAATAGCCCCCTGCGCTTGATAAGAAGCCTGAGATGCAGGAGGCGCAGAAATAACGGCTTCAGTCACTGAAATGTGAAAAAACGAAGAATGTTAGCTAAGGGTATTAATCCAGATTCACCACACTAAATGTATACGAGAGGCGTTCGATTACCTTCCTTAGCCTGGCCCGCAGTATGGGCAGATACAGAGGCAGGAGCATCAGCGGAAGACAATTGCGGCTGGTCAGGATTATAAGCGGGGACGGGCTGGGGATCGACCGCACCAATGGTTTCAGGCAATGTCGGAATTACAGCTCCAACACTTGTTTCGTGATGCTCAATCCCCGAGCCCTCGCACGTCTCTATCTGTTGAACACCAAGCCTCTCTTTCGCCACCGAAATCACCGCCTCATGAAGAACTTTCCTCTCTTCCTCAGTAAGCAAGCGCATCTCAAGCTCGAAGTCATCCAGCGTTTCATCCAGATGCGCTGCTTTCTTCTCCTCCACCAACCTAGTCCAGGCATTATACAGAATCATAGAGTCATCTCCCAGCCATGATAAATTTTTGTGCTCCAGCACGTTGGCATTGTATGTAACCAGGAGATCATCGAAATCAGCGTCCATCCTAGACCGCTCTGCCATAATCTTTTCCTGGATTTCTTCCTCCACAGACTTGGTTTTTGCCACCGCCGCAGCAAGTTCGGCTCGAAGTGACACAGCTTGGTCGCATGCCTCCTGAGCGGTGGTATTAGCAGCATCTTTTTCTTTCACCACCTCTGCAAATTTGGCCTTAAGCTCATTCAGCTCTTTGACGGCGGTGTCCCGCTCAGCTACGACGGTGGTATAGCGGTGTCCCATCCCTTCTACCAAGGCACAGTGTGCCTGCTGCATCCTCGCCATCTTCGCCACAGCATCATCATGTTTTTAAAGTGCTTGGAGTTCTGAGTTTCGAGATGACTCCATCTCAGATTGGAGAACTTGGATGATGCGGTCTTTCTTAACAATGTCAGCATCACGCTCCTCAATAATCTTTGCCCGGTCAAAAGCTACCTTTGAAGCTTTCACAGCTGCTTTGTACCACTCTTTGTATTGAGCATAAAAGTCATGGATATAGCTATGCGCAATATTTTCGGCGTCCGGAGGAATCCTCTTGAGATGGTAGGAAAGACATATGCATCCAGACAAATTTCCGGAAAGTCCTTTTTCATTTGAGCCAGCTGGATGGCTCCTTCGCTTGTCAATTCAGCCGGAGCCTGTTCAACAATGGCAGCTGCCGGCGGTTCAACCCTTTGCCGCTGAGTTTCGGGCCTGGAAGATTGAGAAGGCTGTTGCTGCTGTGAAGGCCCAGGGAGATCTACGGGAGCCCTAGGAGGCGGAGGAGAACGAGATCGCGGTCGGTACTGATAGCTCCTATCTTTGTCAGTACGATCTTGACTAGAATGGCTACGCCAATGCTCTCGATCTCTATCATAGCGATCTTGATTGATATAGCCTCGCCCGTGATCCCTATCCGATTCTCTCCTACGGGAATCATAATATGGGGAAGATTGGCGCACATTACGGAGCCTATCCAAAGTGGATCCGCGGCCTGACATCTCACCTGCGATAAGAAGAAGCTACAGATTAGAATCCTGTAAAACAATGATTAATATGCGAAAGTCGTGTAATGCGGTGGAAGTGTGTGTAAATGTGTAAACCCCTAGACCAACCGGAAGTGTTGACCGCACTCAAAGGAAAGGGCTCGCTCATATTTAAAACATCTTGAAATTCCTCCAACCCGGGATTACATGGAATCAATATAAAATCCGGGATGGGAATATCGTCAAGCCCTTTAAAAGTATCTCTCGAATGAAAAGGGGCGGCCTCAGAAATCATGGCTCCGGAAGTGGGAGGAGACACATCTATAGATTTCCACCCCTTAGACTTAAGTTTTTTGGAAACGACGGCCTTGCTTTTCCATCTTTTTCCCAACTCTTCGAAGTTGCCCGAAAGATCAGCCATCGGCTCCACGTCTGTATGGGTCCTTTCTTCATCGCTCACTTCGGTTATTGTGATTCCGAGCATTTTCTTCGCCATTTTCCTCTTCTTCTTCTTGTTTTTCTTCTTTGAGGCAGGCTTTGACATCCCCTCGATGACTATACTCTGATTTATTTCGATCAAGCCGAGAGCTCTTAAGTTATAGTCATTCAACACCGAGTCGATGTGTCTCAGCTCGCTCGGAACTTCTTGGAGACTTTGAACTATGCCCCTGTAGTACCCGCCATCAGGTCTGGAGATAATGGCTGTAAGAGAGACAAGATGTCAATACCAATGCCAAAAAACTGTTGATCAAGGGAAATCATCGACATATGAGGACACTTACGTCTAGACAACCATCGCCTAGCAAAACCAGGAGGACACCGGACATAAAACCATTCATTCTTGAAATAGCTAAGTCTGGTCCAGGCTCCAATAATAACTTGGCAATTTCTGACTGCCTCCAAAAATGTAAAGGATGGACTATCGCCCCTACTCTTGAAATTAAATATGTATCTAATCTTGGTTGGCCTTGGCGGACGAAAAAGACAGTCCATAAATATGACGAAGGCACTATTCAGCAACGCCTGTCCGTTGGGATGAAGTTGCAAAGGAGCAATTCCTAAGTACGACAACATTTCCCTGATGTATTGGTTAAAAGGAGGAAGAGTTCCAGCCGCACAAGCATGGCGGTAGAAGGCAGTATATCCTTTGGGCGGATTATGCGGTCTGTCATTAGCACTGGGTAATAATACATCGTTCAGAGATATGTTATGTTTCAAGCATATCCGACCCAATAAGGATTCAGAGATATTAGACTGGACAGAATCAACGGGATCCTCGATAAATATAGCCTCCGGCAATTCGTCTGGAGCTAGGTCGATCACATCAGCAGGAATATTGGGAATCTCAAGCACCGGAGGAGGCGAACTCTGTACCTCCTGCTGCTGAGAGCTCGAAGACTCCATAACTGACTACTTATCAGAAATCAGTGTTAAAACAAACAATAAACCCGTGCATCCCGCAGTGTAGAGTGTATGAACGTGTCATGCAGTACAAGTGCTGTGCGTTACTAAAGCAAATTTTACAGACTGAAACGAGATGTACGAACGATGAAACTCTGGAAATCAAGACTGGAAATGATCGTCATCGCTGACCGTCATATCCACGCCATTCAAATGCTACCGAACGATTCAAGTATAAATCTGTTATGTTTTTGGTTAAGTCATGGTTCCATCGACGAGCTTCAAAAGGGAGTCAAGTATAGTCCTACAGTCAGGTTCAATTATGCAAGGCCGAAGCTCGTCGGAGTCAAGTGCGCTAAGGTTCATTAAGATCATCAAAGTTCAACTTGAAATTAGTCGTAGTTCAGATGTTGGAACGAGTAAGAAAAGTTGGATTCTCTAAACTGAAGGCGTTCGAATCCATCGAATCGAATCGATGTGCTTCGAATCCATATGGTTCGACTCGATGTACTTCGGGATGGAGGAACGCTTCGAATCCGTGGGCGCTGAGTGACTTCGTATCGATCGACATTCAATACCTTCGAATCGATCAAGGTATCATTACTTCGAATCGATCGACACGAGGCCTTTTTCCTTTGCAAGCATCGATTCGAAGCTCTGCAGTCAGAGTCGATTCGAGTAAACTCCATTCTAGATCGATTCGAAGCAATGAAAGATAACATCCCTCAAGATCTCTGCTTCTCCTAGGAAATCTCAACGCTTTGTTACACCTCGAATCATCGATTCGAACCATTTTATTCAGATCTCACAACCCTTCAAGATTTTCAGAAGAAAAATTGAAGACGAAGACTTCCAGTTTTGTCATTTTCAACTAGCATCGATCAATTAGTTACCTGGTTTAATGTGATTACGAATGAAGGTTTAAAAGATTCAATCGATTCGGGGAAGACACGTTTTTTCTCGGCTCTGGGAAAATCAATTCGAAGAAGAAGCTATAGCAATAGTGAAAAGTAAAAAGTAAAAATGAAACCGGCCTCACGTATTTATATGGATTCCAGAGAAGATTCGTGGCGCTTCGTCTCCCGGTCATCCTGACAGTTTGCCACCGGTCATTTACCATAGCCATCGATTCGAACTACTGTTCTTGAAACCATCACGTTCGAATCCAGTCACGGCATCGAATCCCTCATGACTTCGAATCCGTCAAGGCAACATCGATGCAGGGCATCATCGATACGAAGCAATTGAACGAGAGCTGAGTTGAAAAATCCTATCGATTCGAAGACTATCGAGTCGAACGACTAATTTCGGATCCATCGGAAACCGTCAATGAGAACGAACGCATTGCTTCAATATAAATAATTACTGGTCTACCTTTTACATCGGTTCAGGAGAGGATCGATACAAGGGGATAATCATAGACATTCATCAAAACGATGTTTTAACTCGAATCTCAAATCGATTCAGGAGAGGATCGATGCAGACTTGGATAATTAACTGAACTGGCAACAACGTGCAAACATGCAATGTTAACAAAAGTCAAGATAACACATATATGCACGTATGTTCGACTGATACTTAATCTTCGACATTCACAGGATTCAGATGCTCGTGTCATCGTAAATCCGACAGCATACAGGTAATCACAATCATACGACGATCAATTACAGCTATACAGGATACAATTTTCAGCGAAACATGTGATGGTTATCAAACAGGAACTGTAGCTTTTCAAAGCACGTCATGTTCACACAAGACGTACTTTGGGGGGCAAATGTTATCCCGCCTTTTGGCAAGGCCGTGACACCAGGAACTCGACTAGAAACCAAGGACAGTTCGCCTGAAAAACCGGTTATGCATAGGTCTACTATGGATGTCGATGAATTTTGTCCAAGTCCAGATCGGGCTGCAATTAATAAGACACGTCAAGCAGAGCCGTGAAAGTCAACGTTCCGAATTTCAAGACAATCGAAGTTCATATGACCAATTTATCGTCGAGGGAAAACAGAGTGAATGGCCCTAAGGTCGAATCCATAGGCCGAGCCTAAGATTCGAATCCATCAACATATGTTTGCTCCGAATCGTTCGTTGTTTCCTTGTTCGAATCCATCAGATTGAAGGGCTTCGAATCGATAAGCCATGCGATGGTTCGGATCCATGAGACATAACCTAGCTTCGAATCCATCGAGCACTCCTTAGTTCGAATCCATCCAAACAGACTACGTTCGAATCCAACATTTCGAACCCATCAAGTTTTCCTCTACTTTGAATCCACCTTGTTGAGGCAGCTTCGAATCAATCAACCGTGAAATACCTTTGTCGATTCGAACGAACACATCTTCGAATCCACTCCCTCGAATCCATCACGTCAAAGCAGCTAGAAACATGGATTCGACCCAGTCAACTCGGAGACAAAGTCGGATCAATGCGAAGAAGGCGCACCACGTCATCATGAAGGCACGTTGAAACATCGATTCGACTATATCGAGTCGATAAGAATCGATTCGAGGCGATCGACTCGAGTGAAGCGATTCGAAGGGAATCGATTCGAAGGAGCTTTTCAGCCGATAACATGATCTTGGATCGATCATATCTCGAGATCTACAAGTCCAAATGCTATGAAATTTTCACAGTAGCTTACTGGCAACCAAAGGAATGTTCATGCCAAATTTCACCTCAGTCAGAGCAAATCTTGTTCGATTCGAAGTTGAGTTCGAATCGACCCCGAAGTGGGCCCGGATTTCCTGAAAGCGGGCATGTGGGCCCCCTCACGTACCAGAACTGGTCTCCTCGAATTTTAGGCGAAATATCAACCGCCTACACCTATAAATAGAGCCCCTGGTCATTCAGAAAAAGGGTCGGATAATTCTAAGAGCTAAAGAGCGCCCAGATTCTGCCAGATTTACTCCAAATCACCGCCGCTGCCTTAGATTCAGACTTAGCTTAGAAAATCAGTTGTATTACATTATAAGAAATTGTAATCTTCAAGCATCGAGCAATAAAATAATCAAACTTCATAGTGGACGTAGGCGAATGTCGAACCACTCTAAATCGTTGTCTTCTGTGCAATTTACTTTCTGTTATTTGGAGTTTTTGTTAGATAATCCTTAGTTTTAATTTTCTTTCTTCACTTTTATCTCTTCAAAAACTTCTGAAGAGTGTTGTGCTCATTTTTGGTACAAACAAGATTAGAGGCAGAAGTGTAGGATAAACCGTCCAAAGCAATACGCCCTAACCTCTCAATGAGATCGATGACAAGACCTTTAGGTAAGGGCATGAATCGAATGCTTAGATCTCGAAAGGACTAGAGAAGTGAGATGGGTGGTGCTTCTGAGGAAGGAAGAGAAGGAGGAGGAGGCATATGAGGTTTCTTGAGAGGTCGATCGAAAGTGCCGACACTAACATTCTTTCTCTTCCCCTTCTACTCCTTTGTCTTCTCTAGTTTCTTTTATAGGGGATCATCAAAAAACACATCTGTGAGGTCTCTAGCCATTTTATTTACATAAAAGGAGTTAAGATCAGTAATTATCTTTGCAAAAAAAATAGAAAATATATTTCATTGTCCATTTTATCAAATTATACCCCTAGCTGAGGAGAATTTATAGATAGAGCAAGGGAAGTTATGAATAGTATGTAGAAAGTCATACTTGCATGGTAACAACTCAATAAAGAATAACTTTGTTTTCCTATCTCCTTTATCCAACCTTAGGATGTCATTCCTACGAGATACGAACGACCTAGTGGCTTGATCAAAAAAAGTAGGATGACTGAGCTGTTGTTGGAAAGAAGAAGGGAAGTTATCTAAATTTGGAATAAAAAATTTGGCCATTCCATTTCCGAATCTTTCGAGTAACATATGTGAGGACCAATTTCTTTGCCTAGGCATAATAAAACCCATAATCACCCTCAGAAGGACTTTTATGAATATCAAATAGAAATTGAAGTTCCTCGCAAGAAGGAGAAGAATATATACTTTTTAGTCCTTGAGATGATGGTTTTGATGACAACAAACTTAGAAAAAGATTATAAAATATAAATACTAACATTATAGTTTAGATATATATGTATATGCAGGATTTAACCATGCAGGTACAAAGAATGAAGACTGAACAGTATAGAGATTCAAGATATCAAGATTGAAGACTCATGAGTATCAAGATTATCAAGAGTTCAAGATTTCAAGATAAGTATTGAGTCTAGAATTATGTTAAAACTTCATAATAGCACTGAAATCTTCACTCCATTTTTCTTTTGGGATGGAACCCATTTGTACCCTTTTAGTGGCTTACAAACCCACGACAAGTAGCTTACAAACCTACGACAAGTGGCTTACAAACCCACGAACATCCTAGTTTTGTTCCAGTTCTCGAGTCCTGATGTGATGAGATATTCTGCAGGAAGAAGCTTGCAAAACTACTTCAAAATGATTTTCAAAACTGCTTTTCAAAATGTTTTAGCCTTAAAAATTATCTTTTCAAATGATTTTCAAAAGGATGTTTTAGCCTTAAAATATTCTTTGTTTTTGTTTTTAATAAACTCTTGTTTTAAACTTCGTTTGTTTTAAACTATCTTTTAATTATAATATATTTATACTTAGATTTAAATATAAAATTATAGTAAAATTATATATATATATTATTCTCTATATTTATCTATGTATTTTATCTATAGTCAAGTATATTTATAAAGTTTAAATAGTTTTTAATATAAGATAAAGGTTATTTTCAAAGAAAATCAAATCTTCAAAAAATGCTTTGGGATGTCGACATGCCCTAGTACCCATGTCGACATAGTGACAGTTAGATTCAAAAATTTGAATTTCAAAAATAGTGTCTATTCGCCATAACCTTTCATGAATGGACATGGCTGTTGTTCTTCTATAAATAGAGGTTAGTTTCAACGAATTTGGATATAGATTTTATGGTTTTTCAATTCTCTTCTTCTTCCACATTTCTTTATACATATTCTTATCATTACTCTGTCGAAATCAACATTGAATCTAACTAGATAATCTCTGGTTTGATTCTCTGTCACTATCTCATCAAGATCCTCACTGTTATTCAGAGTTATAGGCTTTATTTGTAATCAATAGAGTAAAAGGTGTGATTGTAGCCTTGGAAATCAATCAAGTGAGAAAAGGTGAAGGTGTGATTGTAGCCTTGAGAAATCAATTGGGTGAACTTGTTGCCTGGAAATCAAGTATCTCTACCCAGAGGATTGTGATTCTGGAGGGTGTACCTCGTGGCCTTGAAATCAAGGGTTGTAATTGTTGAATTGTTTTTGAAAGAAAATCTGTACTTAGTTGTGCGGGACTGGATGTAGGGTAACTCCGAACCAGTATAAAATCCGGTGTGTTCTTTCCTTTACTGCATTTACTTTATTTCTGCATCTGTGTTTGATTCTGTGATTATATCTGTGTCTGAATATTGCATACATTTGTGTACAAATCAATAATAACTCAAAAAGATTTAGTAATTTCTTATAAACACTATTCACCCCTCTCTAGTGTTCATTCTAGCCTTAAGATCCATATTCCGCATTCCTCACATTTGGTATCAGAGCAAGGTTTTCAAAAGTTTCATAATCTGAATTTTGAAAAGTTTTCTAAATGGCTACCAACACCGGTACTGTTTCTAACACTAGTTCATTTGTAGAAGGTCAGTCTACTGTCAGACCACCACTTTTTAATGGCAGTAACTATGCATATTGGGCATGTAGGATGAAAATATATTTACAAACTGTAGAATTAGACACTTGGAATATCACACAGAATGAATATTCAGAACCCACAACTGACTTTGCACAGTGGACCACTGAGAAAAAGGCTGTTGCACAAAATAATTCTAAAGCAATGAAATTCTATTTTGTTCACTTGATAGGAATGAATTTAATAGAGTGTCAGTTTGTAAGTCTGCATATGAAATCTGGAAAACTTTGCAAGTTACTCATGAAGGAACAAGCAAAGTTAAACAGACCAAAATATCCATGCTCACAAATCAGTTTCAGTTATTTAAAATGAATACTAATGAGTCTATTTCAGATATGTATAGTCGATTTCAGGATATTGTGCATTCTTTAATATCCTTGGGAAAGGAATTTTCGGAAGAAGATCAAGTCAGAAATTTTTTAAATTCTCTCACTCCAAAATGGGATCAAAAGACACTTGCAATTGAAGAGGCAAATGACATCAGTACCTTAAAGATAGAAGAATTGATTGGAAATCTAATGTCATTTGAAGTCCAAATGATCGGGAGAAGAGAAAGCAAAGCATTTGAAAAGAAATCATTGGCATTCAATGCATTAACCGACGGATCAAACTCAAACAGTGATAATGATGAAGAGATAGCATTTATGACTAGGAATTTTCGGAAATTCCTGAAATATAGAAAGATGAATAATCTCAGGAGAAACAACTATAAGCATTCTGGAAATCAGAATGCAGTGCCAAACAATGTCAAATGTTTCAACTGTGATGAACCAGGCCATATGAAAAGAGACTGTCCGTATCCAAATAGGCAGAATCCTCCTATAAACAATGATCTAGTAAAGAAACGGAAGCGTGCATTTACTGCTACTCTAGATGGCTCAGACTCGTTCTCAAGCGATGATGATCAGAAGGCAGATAATTCAAATTTGTGTTTCACGGCAGTTCACGACTTCAACGAATTCAAGGAAACGGACTCAAAAAAAGGTACACATTTACAATACAATTGATTGAAATTGCATGCTTAGAATTAGATGATTGATTGCTTGATTGATTGATTTTGAATTGGTGTGTTGATTGAATTTTAAATTTTTTTTTTTTTTTTAATAATATAATAATATTTTCTGGAATATACTATAATTCTAATAATATTCTAGATATATATATATATAGACATTAAATTAATAAGTATATATATTAGAATACTTAGGAAAAATAAATCATAGAAATTCACAGGCATATGTCAACATAGTCCCTACCCTGATGTCGACATAGGTACTAGAATTTGAAATTCAAAATTTGAATTCAAATGGTTGAATTTCTCTCCACCTTTTCACTTCGTTCAATACTCTGAAAAGGCATCTTTTGGACCAGAGAACATGTCTTTCAAAAATCTATTTATTCACTATCTTTTATCACAACTTTTCACTTTCATTTTCAAATTCAAACTCTCTCTTCAAAAGTTCAAGCTCTCTACTCTCTACTTTAATGGCTTCTTCAAGCAACCCCTCTACCATGAGACTTACCAGAAACTTGAAAGAGCAACTCCTCAATAATCCGGAGGCCATAAAAGCATACATCAATTATGCTAATTATGGAAAAGTCCATCCCGGAAAATTTGCTATTTTTAAAGATTTTGCTTCTTATGAAATTGATACTCTTTTTACAAACAATCAAATTCTTAGTCTTGTTGATTCTTCTCAAAATGATTTTGTTTGTTACCCAAATCTTGTTAAAATTTTCTATGCAAATCTCAATCGAGAATTTTATGAAGGAAATGATAATGAAATTTGGAGTAGTGTCAAAGGCACTAAAATTGTTTTGAATTGTGATCTTTTGGGTACCATTCTCAATTGCAAAAGCACGGGAATGGATCTTTCTAGTTTTCAAATCAATGAACATGATCGTGAGACATTTCATCATATTTTTGAAGGAGATGAAAACTTTAAATTTAAAAATCGAAACTTTCGTCCTAAAGCAAGAATTGTCAATCTTCTCTTACAACATACTTTGACCCCAAGGTCGGGAAATTTTAACAGTCCTACTTCAAAAGTGTGCAAAGCACTTTTTGCTATCTTCGGAAATTATGATATCAATTGGGCGCAAGTTATTTTGGATGAACTTCGTCCTAAAAATTTTGAAATGGGAGAAAACACTTTATATCATGGAATTTACCTTACTCGGATTTTCAACTATTTTGGAGTAAATTTCAAAGGAGAAGAATTTATTTCAAGAAAAGTTTTTAATATCTCAAACATTTCTCTCATGAAAATCCCATATGTTTTTCAACCTTATGAGACTCTTGTCGAAAAGGAAGAGCGTTTGGCTCATGAAGAAATGGAAGAGGAGGAAGAGGAAGAAGAAGAAGGGGATGAAATGGAAATAGAAGAAGAAGAAGAAGGTGAAACATCCCTAGAAAGTATTGAATATCCCTCCAATCCTACCAACAAAACCCTTCTCAAAAACCAAAAGATAATTGTTAAGAATCAACGGATTCTTAAACGATCCGTTAGTAAGAAGTTGGACAAAATGTCATCCAAGTTGACTAAGTTTTTCTCCAAAGTCCGCAAGAAACTTGGATTATCTTCATCATCCTCTAACTAGTTGTATCTTTTCATTTCATGATGTATTACTCTAGTTTGCTTTAGTTTGAATGTTTATGTAGTTCTTTATGGTTAATCATTGTATTATCCTATTATGCAATGAAATTGATTTCATTTTCTGTTATCTAGCTTATCTTATGTCCTGAATAAATGTTAGTATATTATATAAATATATATATACACAATTATTCACAAAATCAAAAAGGTCAGTAAAATTCACTGGACCATGTCGACATCCCCCCTTGACCATGTCAACATGTACTGGTCAGAAATGACATTTCATTTCAAATTTGAAATTTGAATAACTACCCTATGTCTATTCATTTCAAACGAATTCCTACACCTATAAATACCTATTTCTTTCAGAATTCTTCACTCGATATTATTTTCTATCTTCTTTATCTCTTATTCTTCTCACAAATTCAAAAATGGCAAATCCTATTCACAATTTAACCGAGAATCTTGAAGAGACTCTTAATTCGTTCAAGAATATTCTTTCATTCTTTCTTCGTAACCAGCGACACTTAGAGTTGAGTCAAATGCAGATGATCAAGGAGCAAGAAAGGCATTTCGATGCAATGCGATGGATGATTTCTTCACTGCACAAGGATGATAACAAAGCACATCCTCTTGTCTCTCTCACAAATGACAATGAAAATTGGGATGCTATCAAAGCAGACCCTATTTTCGGAGAAGAAGGATGGGTGGAAGTTCCTCGAAACGTTTGATGTTGGTTTGTTTGCTTTGTTTGATTTGATTGCTTTGATTCAAATTGTGTGTTTTGATTGGTTTGATTGACACTTGGTGTGGATTGATGAATGTATACATTGATATATTAATTGAATATCATGTCTATAAGTATAGTTATTTCTTAATCTATCTATTATATACTCTATTATATAGTTTAACGTAGGTACTTAAGTACAAGAATGATGGGAGTTATATAGTTTGGAGTTAGTTTGTTTTTGTTGATGACAAAGGGGGAGAAATATAAAATAGGAGAGTTAGGCATAGATTAAGGGGGAGTTATCAGTTTTAGGGGGAGTTATTAGGATAGAAGTAATATTTTATAAACAAAGGTTGTCATCATCAAAAAAGGGGAGATTGTTAGTCCTTGAGATGATGGTTTTGATGACAACAACCTTAGAATAAGATTATAAAATATAAATACTAACATTATAGTTTAGATATATATGTATATGCAGGATTTAACCATGCAGGTACAAAGAATGAAAACTGTACAGTATAGAGATTCAAGATATCAAGATTGAAGACTCATGAGTATCAAGATTATCAAGAGTTAAAGATTTCAAGATAAGTATTGAGTCTAGAATTATGTTAAAACTTCATAATAGCACTGAAATCTTCACTCCATTTTTCTTTTGGGTTGGAACCCATTTCTACCCTTTTAGTGGCTTACAAACCCACGACAAGTAGCTTACAAACCTACGACAAGTGGCTTACAAACCCACGTTCTAGTTCTCGAGTCCTGATGTGATGAGATATTCTGCAGGAAGAAGCTTGCAAAACTACTTCAAAATGATTTTCAAAACTACTTCAGAATGATTTTCAAAACTGCTTTTCAAAATGTTTTAGCCTTAAAAATTATCTTTTCAAATGATTTTCAAAAAGATGTTTTAGCCTTAAAATATTCTTTGTTTTTGTTTTTAATAAACTCTTGTTTTAAACTTCGTTTGTTTTAAACTATCTTTTAATTATAATATATTTATACTTAGATTTAAATATAAAATTATAGTAAAATTTTATATATATTATTCTCTATATTTATCTATGTATTTTATCTACAGTCAAGTATATTTATAAAGTTTAAATAGTTTTTAATATAATATAAAGGTTATTTTCAAAGAAAATCAAATCTTCAAAAAATGCTTTGGGATGTCGACATGCCCTAGTACCCCATGTCGACATAGTGACAGCTAGATTCAAAAATTTGAATTTCAAAAGAAGTGTCTATTCGCCATAACCTTTCACGAATGGACATGACTGTTATTCTTCTATAAATAGGGGTTAGTTTCAACGAATTTGGATATAGATTTTCTGGTTTTTCACTTCTCTTCTTCTTCCACATTTCTTTATACATATTCTTACCATTACTCTGTCGAAATCAACATTGAATCTAACTAGATAATCTCTGGTTTGATTCTCTGTCACTATCTCATCAAGATCCTCAGTATTATTCAGAGTTATAGGCTTTCTTTGTAATCAATAGAGTAAAAGGTGTGATTGTAGCCTTGGAAATCAATCAAGTGAGAAAAGGTGTGATTGTACCCTTGAGAAATCAATTGGGTGAACTTGTTGCCCGGAAATCAAGTATCTCTACCTAGAGGATTGTGATTCTAGAGGGTGTACCTCGTGGCCTTGAAATCGAGGGTTGTAATTGTTGAATTGTTTTTGAAAGGAAATCCGTACTTAGTTGTGCGGGACTGGATGTAGGGTAACTCCGAACCAGTATAAAATCCGGTGTGATCTTTCCTTTACTGCATTTACTTTATTTCTGCATCTGTGTTTGATTCTGTGATTATATCTGTGTCTGAATATTGCATACATTTGTGTACAAATCAATAATAACTCAAAAAGATTTAGTAATTTCTTATAAACACTATTCACCCCTCTCTAGTGTTCATTCTAGCCTTAAGATCCATATTCCGCATTCCTCACATTTGGTATCAGAGCAAGGTTTTCAAAAGTTTCATAATCTGAATTTTGAAAAGTTTTCTAAATGGCTACCAACACTGGTACTGTTTCTAACACTAGTTCATTTGCCGAAGGTCAGTCTACTGTAAAAGATGGAGCATTAGAAAAAAAGTGGATTTTTAATTTACTCTTTTAAGCACTGAAATCAAAAATTGTACTCTCTACCATTTTTATTTGTACTAAGAATGAAAGAAGAAGATAAAGACACTTTCCTAGTGGACGTAAGATTTACTAATATCCGAACCACGTAAATTTTTTGTGTCATTTATTGCTTTCAACACTTTATTTTACTTTTTCTATCTTTAGCGCTTAAGTTGGAATGTATTGCTTTAATGAATTGGATATAGACCTTTCATAAATATCAAATATTTTCCCTCATAATTATGTAAGCACTACAACAACAAAATTAATTCCTTTAGAGATAATTTTACTACTACTTAATCTTGCCGGTTCTTAATCACGAAAGCATTCAACAGCGTGATTACTTCAAAAAATACTTGGGTGTTTCTGAGACGAAAAATCACATTAACAGGAAACTTTCTGATTAAGTCGATCTCCCAAGTGCTGAACGACCAAGGAGATGTCGTAGAAGTTAATTTTTTAGAGAAGTCCTAGGGATCTTGGCAAACAGCTGACATCGATCATACTTCTTAACATAGTTCATTGTATCTTTGATCATGATTAGCCAGCAGTTACCTTACCGAGCAGCCTGTTTTGCTGGGATTTGTCCTCTAGCATGGTCCCTGCAGACGCCTTCATGTAACTCTTCTAATATGTGGTTAGCTTCATCATTTATGACACAACATGAATGGGGGTAATTACCTCTGTTGATATAGCTTTCCATCCATGATTTTGTAGTAGGGCTCCTAGTAAAGGATTTTTCAAGACTCTTTCCTATCAATAGGTAATTCTCTGGACATAAGATACTTCATTAGCATGGTCATCAAAGTGTTAGTCAGGGTCTCATCAATCTCTATCACAGATGCCCCTAACTCATAGTAGGAGATGACTTGGTCACCAATGGGGCCTAAGGGAAGCTCTCTTCAAGGTGACTTGCTGCTTTGGCCAGCTAGTTGGCCTTGTTGTTGCTCTGACATGGGATGTGTTCTAGTTTGAAGTCGGTGAAAGTGTTGATGAGCCTTTTGAATTCTGCAACATATAGGGTTGATCTGGTTGACGACAAGCGAAGAGTCACTAATCATATACAATGATTCTATCTACCACTCTTTTGCCATCCTCAGACCGGCTATGATGGCTTCATACTTGGTTTGATTATTAGTGGTCTTAAAGCTAAGGTGGACGACAAAGCACAATTCTCTCCTTTTAAGTGTGATAGGACCATGTCGGCCCCTACCCCATTGTTGGTGCTTAGTGATTGTTTCATCTTTATCTCTTTCTGGGCTTGAACATTCCATTATGAAATCGACCACATCTTAACCTCTGATGGAAATGCTAGGAAGGAAAGGTAACATGATGTTGTATGAGTTCCATGGACCATATCAAGAATCGACCTTCTATGTCGGACCAGCTTAGTATTTGCTGTAACATCTACTTAGTGGGTAACCTGATTAGGTGTGCTTGAAAGTACACTCAAGATCATCAGGCCGCCATTAAGAGGCAGAAAGCTAATTTCTCCAATTTAGCATATCTTATTTCTAGGCCCATCAACCTATTGCTTATATAATATATAAGCAACTGGATTTTCTCTTCCTCGTCTTACTTTTCTATAGGTTTGGAAAGTATAAGGGTAGGAAAGATGCTGCTTTAAGTCTTCAGATGCCTTGGGACACTCTTCACTCTAGACAAATGATTTCCCCATCTAAATGAAGTCAAATAAGGGTACACATTAAATGGTTGCCTTTTATATGACTCAACACCACAATCATTTCGTTCAAACTTTGCCTTTACTTGACTGTGCAAGGTATCTGCATATTTTGGATTACCTGAACCTTATCGAGGTTGGCTTAAATACCCTTGACTCTTACTACAAAACTGAAGAATTTACAAAATTAGAAGGTGAAGGAACACTTCTTAGGGTTGATCTTCATGTTATATCAGCAAAGGATGTCAAAAGTCTCAACTAGGTTCTTCACATGCCCCTGGCCTACTCTGATTTCACCAGCATGTCATCCACGTAAACTTCTAAGGATCAACCTATTATTTTGTCGAATATTTTGTTGACAAGCTGTTGATACATTGTTCCTACATTGCGAAGTCCAAACGACATGGCATGGTAGTAGTAGAGTCTCACATTTGTAATAAAAGAAGTGTTCTCTTGGTCCAGACCATGCGTAGCGTTCTAGTTATACCTGGAGTAGGCCTCCATAAATGTGAGTAGCTCGTGTCTACTAGTTGTATCCACAAACTGATCGATGTAGGGAAGTGGAAACTTGTCTTTCAAGAAGCCCTTATTCAGATTTGAGAAGTGAATATAAGTTTTTAACCCAAAAAATGGATCAGCACACTGGATCAAGTGTGAAAGCACTAGAGCAGATAATCAACAGCACAAATCTTACATAAACAATAAATAAAAAGCAGAAGTAAGAAAAGAGACACGAAATTTTTATAGTGGTTCGACTGACTCTGGCCTACGTCCACTTTAATTAATCTTTATTATGATTATACTAGTCAAATCTCTCTGGATATCTACTAGTTAGTCCTTAGATCTAAGTTACAATGATTTTGAATAAGTCACAAGTACAAGGTTTGATGGAGAATCAAGTAACCCCCTTTACGACTGTTGTGAGGGAGAAGAAAGTTGAAGAAGTGAAGGAATTCTAGTAGAATAATGGCGCCTCTCTGCCCGGAAAAGATCCATCTCTATTTGCAAGTAGGTGAGTATTTATAGGGGAATTCAGTGAGTATTGGGCCAGAAGTCCAAGTGTAGAAGAGTCAAGTTGTTATGCCAAGTCATCACTGAAAATCTCAAATCAATCCGAGTCATTTCTATGGATTGCGAGCTATCCATGGGGGATGGATCGCTAGTTATCCATAGGGGATGGATCGCTAGCTATCCATCAACTTAACATATTTTTTTACCAAAAGTCTTTACTTAATGCTACGAAGGATCTTGGAAAGTTTGAGGGCGATCCGATCTATCTTGATGGATTGCTAGCTATCTATAGTGGATGGATTGCTAGATATCCATAGGGGATGGATCGCTAGCTATCCATCTACTTAGCATATTTTTAAGTGATTTTTATGTGGTTGTCTTTATATCTTCTATTTAAGTACCTTGTCCAAATATCATGTCGTTTGGAGTAGTTTGATCATCTGTCTTCTTGGTTCATCTGGTCCAGAAGAATCGTCCATAACTCGCTCAAAACTTAACGAAATCAGACAAAACTTTGCAGGTACTTTCTCTAAGGTGCCATAAAAATTTGAGGTAGTGGGGCCAAATCTACATGGGTCACTAGCTATCCATCTAGTTAGGTCGCTAGCTATCTATCAAATCAACTCCAAATGATCTAATTTTTTTATGAGCCTTCTATTATGTATTCTAAATGTTCTCCCAAAATTTCAAGTCAATTCGACTTCGCATGAGTTATGTAGGTTCATTCTAAGTTAGCTGCTTTTGGTCAAACAACTTGAATTAGGTGAGTCTTCACTTCTCAAGCTAGATTGTTTGGCATGCTATGAAACTTGGGAAGCATCTCTAGGGAACATATTAGATCATGATGCAAGAGGACTGGAGGATCCACGAGCATGCTTTATGGATTGCTAGCGATCCATAGGTGATGGATCGCTAGCGATCCATCGCCTTAGCTTGTTTTGGCATTTTCTTCTTTGGTCTTTCTCTTCTTTTCCTTCTGGTCTTCTTGGTCGATCCTTGAGATATTTTGACTTTTTGTAGATGTTCTAGTTCCTTTTGAATTCTACTGGGTTAAAAACCCAATCAACACTTGCCTCCCAAAGTACGTTATTTGAATGAAAGGCGTGCCTTGCTCCAGAACAAGTTCCAGTAATGAGTTTTTGATTGTTGAGCTTTCTAGCGGATTTAGCCTTGGAAAACCGTCATGTTCCTTTGGATTCTTTCATCAATTACAAGTCGTTCCAAACATGTTATAGCCTAAGACTCTAAACTCTACCTAATTGCAACTTATACATCACGAGCATTCCAGTCTCATCCAGAGTTAGCACATCACATATCTCTAATTACATTACACATCTCTAATCCTCCCATGTTCATCTGGGATTTACATCATTACCTCTCAGATTTAATTCATAGTTATAATATCATATATAAAAATCACATCACATCATAAATTATATATCAAAATCACATTATACATCAAAGTCTTCCTGTGTTCATCCAGTATTTGTCCGTTTTATTCTATTTATAAGGCATTCAAATCCTTTTTTGCAAAATCAAATCTGTTTTAAGGTCTGATCTCTCTAGATCATTTAAGTTTAATGCGCGATCTCTCTGGATCGATTAATGTTTAGTTTAATGTGCGATATCTTCGGATCGTTTAATGTTTTGTTTAATGTGCGATCTCTCCGGATCGTTTAATGTTTTAAGTTATGGGGATGATCTCTCTGGATTGTTTATTGTTTCAGTTCATGGGGATGATCTCTTCGGATCATTTACTTATTAAGTTAAGGGGGATTAAGTAAGCCCATCTACTCACTCTCCAATGAGGGGACTTGCTTCAACCGTTCCAAGCGTTAAAGCTTATCCTAGATCCAAATCTGTCATGCCCCAAGTCATGTGGGCATTATTTCAGTTTATTTTGCTCTAACTCCAGATGCTCCTACATTGGGTCCTATTGTTTATTCCAGCATCTCCCCAAAGTATCAATTGCTCTGGGCGTGGGGAAAAGACTCCACCTTTTTTCAATCCAATTCTGGCAGCTCTTGTGTTGTTCCCTGGAGTTTAATTCCTATTCCCTACATATCTAGCTATCCCTTGTTGCTGGAAGAAGCTATCTGTCCTCTCTTGTTTCCTAGGCAAGATCCCATCTTGCATCTCCCTCATCGTCCTTTCCATTTCTTTTCTAATCACATAGATGGATTGATGAGAAACTGAGGACACCTCTTGGCTGCCCCTAGACTCCGGTTGACTTGCTACAGCTCTAGATCTAGTATTAGGCCTATTCATCTTCTCTAAATCTTAGATTTAAACTTTCAAGTCAAACCGACTTCGTATGAGTTTTGTAGATCCATTTTAAGTTAGCTACTTTTGGTCAAACAACTTGAATCGGGTGAATCTTTCCTTCTATAGCTATGTTGTTTGGCATGCTATGAAACTTGGCAAGCGTCTCTAGGGAACATACTAGATCATGATGCAAGAGGACTAGAGGATCCACGAGCAAGCTTTATGGATCGCAAGCGATCCATAGTTGATGGATCGCTAGCGATCCATCGTCTTAGCTTGT
The DNA here is from genome assembly GCA_030737815.1 of Allium fistulosum. Lineage (NCBI taxonomy): Eukaryota > Viridiplantae > Streptophyta > Magnoliopsida > Asparagales > Amaryllidaceae > Allium > Allium fistulosum. The sequence goes on along the minus strand of CM060908.1, from coordinate 819,289,458 downwards.
TTTGGCATTTTTCTTCTTTGGTCTTTGTCTTCTTTTCCTTCTGGTCTTCTTAGTCGATCCTTGAGATTTTTTGACTTGTTGTAGATGTTCTAGTTCCCTTTGAATTCTATTGGGTTAAAAACCTAGTTAACACAAGTCCTCAAGGCCCCATTCGGCTTATAGACCAATATGTGGTTGGATACCCAAACTGGGTTTTTTTACTTCACAATAAACCATTTTAAAGGAGTTTCTCTACTTCTTCCTTAAGTGCTCTTTATCTTTCTGTATTGAGCAACTTTCTCTTTTGATGGACGGTGTGAGCTTTCAGATCAATGTTGAGGGTGTGACTGATGTTGGAAGGATCAGTGCCAGTCATATCGGTGTGCCCTAAGCAAGCACATCTTTACCGTTCTTCAAAAAACTTATTAACCATCCCTTATCTTTGGATATAGTTCCATGCCTATTTGGACGATCTTATCAGGAACATCGTTGTGAATCGATATTGCTTCAAGTGGAGTGTTGACCCACCATCGAAGTTTGAATCTTCCAGACAGAGGCTCGAGCAGTTCCTCATTATTTTCCTTGGCGCTTTCATCCAGGTCACACTAATCCAATACATGAATCATGTGCTCTAATATTTCCTTAGCTGGGACGGATGTTCATGCTTGAACCTGGGAGCCATGGATTCCTTTAGCTCTTACATATGAGTCTATCGGTGTTGAGGGGGTAGGAGTATTTGTGTCTGTTGTTCCCATTTACTAGTGGGGCTGAACTTATTCGTTCCAAGTTTGTATAAGTTCCTTTGTTTTGTCTGGGTTGGCTAGGGAAAGATGATCCCTGCTAGTTGTGCATTCCTAGCCACCAGCATAAATGGGAACACTAATTTGCTCGTGCGTTTTCTCAAGGGCGGTGGTTGTTTTTCATGCTCTGACTTCAATGCTTCGAGTGGTCCTAATACGAACCAGAGCATTGAGTGGCTCTCATGTTCTCTTGGGCATACCATCATTAAGTGTTGCTAACTCTGCTATAGCAAGAGGACTCCTATTTTTGCTTATTTGAGTGATGTGCTATAGCGATCTCCAGCGGCCTGCTTGTTGCTACACATGCACCCTATTCCTCCTTTGGTTGGGAACTTTATTGTTAGCCACTAAGAGGTCATAATTGCATCCATGTCCGCTAACGTCGGCCTACCTATTAAGATATTAGATGTGGATGGGCGGTCCACTATTACAAAATTTACCAGGATTTCGGGCGTAAGAGGCTCTTGGATGAAAGTAACTATATGTGAGGTAGTCCCTATGGGTACTATGCCAACACCCGCAAATCAATGGATAGGCAGTGAGAAAGAAGTGAGGCTGAAGTTAGGAAGCTCTATCCTGTCAAAAACTTCCTCGAATATCACATCGACAAAGTTGCCTCCGTCAATGAAGACTTGATGCACCTTTGCACTAGCGAAGTTTATTGATATGACCATGGGGTCATAACGGGGAAATCGACTCCTCTCTTATCACCTGTGGTAAAAGCGATATGTGCTTTCTCTTCATCTACCCTAGGAGCCTTTGTGGCCTAGAGGTCGACCGAATACACTTTACTACAAGATCTGAGCTCTCTCCTGTTGTAATTCTGCACCCCTCTATTGCTCTGACCTATATGCGCGCGGGCTACCACAAATTGACAATATCTCTCTATTGACTATGGCCACACTATTTTCGTCTATCCATTAGAGTTGGACAAGTGGATTTTTTCAGGTATTATGTTGCTCTACGTACTGCCTTACATATTGCATCGGTTTGCCCTTATAGATTATCCATTATATTTCATCTTTAAGGTGTCGACACTCGTTGGTGGAGTAGTCATTGAACTGGTGGAACTCATAATTCTTCCCATTACCCCTGGGCTCCTCCCTCAGCTCAGAGAAGGAAGGAGCTGGTTGTTTAAAATGGCACATGATCTCAGGTGGCATGATAGGTTGTTTCCATGTCATAATTCAAAGTTGCGTAATTTGTGTACATAGGCTTGAAGCACCAATCATCTTCCATGCGCTTCTTGTTGTTTTCTTGCCAACCACTCCTTCAGCAATTGTCTTCCCTCAAACCATCTTCGTTATTCCGCCCATTCTCTTGATCACTATCGGAGATGTTAATCTCTTTCACTCTCATTATGTCATTCATCCTTTGGAGGAAATCAGACCTGGACGAAGCAGTTTGCTTCTGTAGTTTCTTCCACATCTAGGACCGGTATCTCACCCCTTAATGCAGGCCAAGTACCAAATTATTCTTAAAACAACTCACCCTTTGTAATATCCTGAAATTAGCACCAAATGATAACGTTTGTCCTCGAATACCAAAAAAGACAGATTAGCTAGGAAAGGTAATTTAAAACAAATACTATGCCAAGGGATATCGATCTGTGTAGTTAATGCCCACTAAAGCCCCACAAACTATCTGCTATAGCGCATAACACTCTTCAACCGCTATATCCTTTTGATTTAGCATTATTAAATAGTAGATCCGCTTTAAGTCCTGCTATTTTCTATTATGCCCGCTAAATCGTAGCTTTTTAGCACCCGCTTTAGCAACATTAATATAAAAATGTTGATTTGACTAGTTCTCTTTTAAATCAAATCAACAAAGCTAGGGTAAATACCTAATTTTGAGGCATCAATGCTCAATATTACTTAGAAATCTATTGTAGTCACCAAACCTAAACAGGATAAATGATGATATTGTTTGATTTAGTTATATAAGATTAAATAATATTTTTATTTCCAACACAACTGATGTGAGAATGAGAATAAATTAACTTTAGATATTTGGTTTAATATCCAATTAAGCTTTTTGCTCCTTCGCTATTTTCCACTATATCCTCACTTTATCCCCGCTATAACTTTTTACACCTCCATCGCAATAGAATCGCTAAACGCTTTAACTACACAGATATCGATAGAATCTCTCAACAGAATGACAACATATAATATAATGAGTATACATGTCTGAAAAAGTATCTGTTGAAATTTGGATATTTTCACCCAGTTGAAGTAAGGAACCATGCATGTATGTTTGGAACATATTCCATTTTAAAAGATTTGGAAAAGCACCATCTTGTTGAAAGGTTCCATACATCATCCCTTTCACAATATAGAATAGGGCAAGATAACAAAGCACACACACAAAAAAGACTGTACTAGTAGAAGTAACTGATAGATGAATATCAATACAAAAAGTTAGAATATGTCAAACTCCCTACAAATGGGGTTTTGAATATAATATCTGATACATCAAGTCTCATATAAAAATACAGATCTATCATGTACTACAACAATATCAAGCATATATACGAAGTATTGACATCACATTCATAGAATGCTCTAACTATCCTGAAAGTGTTTCCCAAAAGCACCTGACTTCCAAACTACACAATCAAGTACCCGAGAGTTGTCATGACTTAAATAGACAAAGATAAAATACTGGTCAAACATAAAGCTGGGAGTGAGGGGAACTATTTCAAAATACTGTGTATCAAAACTATATACATATATCTAACAAGAAGCTACTAAGGCATATCCGGTCCTCTCTACAAACATGGATCAGGGGCAATCCGACAACCCAGAAACATGTAAAGTAAACTGATCACAAAAGTATGGGATAATACCATAACATGCTCTTCTCCTGTAATCAATGAATTAGAACATAATGTAATAAATATTAACAGTATGCCATGATAAGGTAACCCAATATACAAATGCAGAGATAATATAAATATCACAATATAAGTGCATCCTAGAATACAAAATAATATTATCAACCAACTAATATAACACACGTAATATAATGATAAGCTAAAGACAGAGAATACAAATTGATTCTCATCATTATCGATAGGTGTCCATGGTAGACTCGTTCCTTAGATAAATAATGTCCATACCTCGGTGTACCATAGACCTTGTGTCAGACCCGGTGTGTTCGAGCTCGTGTAGGCCTCACCGTACGCCTTAGTGAGCATAGGTGACATACAAACTACTCTATATATCCAAAACTTAAGTCCACATTGGACATCAATCTATAATTCAAATTATCGTGATTCAATGATTTCCGTTTAGGGTCCAAAATAAATGAAGTCAGTACCTCGGTGTACCATAAACCACGAGACGCATCCACAATGATCGAACTCATATAGATCTCACTATACCCCTCAGTGAGCATAAGTAATATATGATCTAATCTATTTACTTGAAACCTACGTTGATCTCATCGTACCCCGTAGTGAGCATAAGTGATATATGATCCACTGGTAGATGATTGTCATCATCTCCCCCTCAGCAGATTTCTTAATAAACTCGCATACCATCTCTACAAAAGAGAATGATGGGCATATCCTGTACAATATGCCATCAAGACCCATAGAGGAACACTGATGCCATACAAGTATATATACATTAAATATAATGTCACATAATCAAATATGTCTACCACAAACGAAGACTAATATCTCATCATCATCTCACTACAAGAAATTTTATTTTTTGTAGCGCTCAAAAAACGCTACAAAAACTTTTGGTGGCGTTTTGATAAACGTTACGAGAAAACATGCCACTAAAAATCCATGATTTTTTGTTGCATTTATTTTAACACCACTATAAATGCATTTTGGCAGCGTTTTTCAAACGCCACCATAAATCTTTTTGTAGCGTTTAAAAAACGCCACCAAAAGATTTTTTGGGGCTACTAATAGAATTTCCAACTTTACCCCTGTTTTACGGTTGCATTTACTCAATGCCACTATATATATTTCGGTAGCGTTTTTGAAACGCTACTAAAAGTTGTTTATTATTTTACACAATTTTTTCATGTTATTATTTCCTATTAATGGTCTATTTTGGTTCTATTATATCAATCAACAATCACTCACATAATCATCATATTCAAATAAGTTAAAAAACACATTAACCATATAATCAAATAAAATATCCATAACCATTCCAATATAATAGTTTTTCGACAAAATGACCTAACTCACATACAATAACCATTTGTATACAAATTTACACATCGAGTATTAATAAATGTTATATCTAACTAGTGCTAACAAAACGTTTGATTACCCATAATTCTTTGTTGCATACACAAGTGAAAGCTAGCATCATCAAGTCCAAATTTGCTCTCTTCAAAAGTCTGATGCCTACATAAGTGAAAGCACAACAGATAGTCAAACAATTACGTTAACTCGTAGGACTTCAAATATGAAATCAAACATCTACAACATTATACAAGTATATCCTACTATAAATGATGTCATATAAATTATCAAAGTTATAAAAAAAGCCATGTTACTTAATTATCCTGTGATGGTGCCCGTGCCCACAAGAATTATCGAGAATCCAATCTTCACATACTACATATTCCCGTGAGTTATTTAGAGTATGTGTTATGGTTGAGTACCTACTTTCTCAAAGTTTACAAATTATCCGGTTAATAATAATAACAATAATAATAATAAAACAAAGAAAAAAATAAAAATAAAAAAACAAACAGGTCCAAATGAAAGACTTTATGACACCCTATGATAGTTGGCTTCTGGAAAATTAAATCCAGCTATTATTTCAAACTAAGCTCATAAGTAACTGAAAACATGTCAAGTAAATAAGAGAGAGTTCAAATTTCTAAGTTTATGACCTAGACTGGGTTAACTCACATGTGCATTTCCCATCAGTTAGGGCCTGCTACTTCACTAAAACCCAACAAACACATCACCATCTCCACATGACCCACATAAAACATACACGTTTGTACATGACTACAACCCAGAAGTAACAAGGGTCAAAGAAAGAACCTGGAAGCAACTCACCGAGTCACCCTTATCTTCCATTGTCCTCAACAGTCAATTATTCACATATTCAAATCAGAAACAAATGTAAAATATAACACCATTAACCAAAAAACGAATGTTCCAATTCAAAAAACAATGGCAGACCCAGACCAAGACATGAACACCCTAACCACCCCAGGCCTATCATTTGCATCCACCCTTCAGATAACAGCCGATTCATATCCATTCTTAAGAATCAATTTAAAAATTCATATTTTAACTTGAAGTTGTGTTCAAACATTAGAGTATCCAGTCATGTTAAGTGTTAAGTTATAAAACCGAAAACTGATCGGCTTATTCGCAAAAGGTCGTAAAAAAGTACAAAATTGGAATTCAAAGAAAAGGATCTTTCCTCTTAGGGAAGCGGAGCTCGTGAAGTGTCACAATAGATCTTTTCTAACATGTCTTTTCTTTTGGTCAACAAATTACTTCTTAGACGGTAGATAGGACTGCAGTGGGCAATTGAAAAGAAAATTATCACTTCCTAGTCATCTGACCAACGTCCATTTCTTTTAAGATGGTTGAGCGCAAAAGATTTGGTTACACTACAAAATATATTACCACCGTTGTGAATGATCCATGTAATCTTAGATGATAGACACGGTAAACGTTAGATACCTTATAACTATTTTGTGAAAATCTATCACGAGCCAATAATGAACTTAAATTGAATACCACAATGATGTTTGAATGAACACTATAGAGGATTCCATCTCGAAAATGTATAGATAGCTATCAAAAAGCAAAGGAATTTAAAAGACAATTGAGATAACTCACCGTTGGTGTATCACCACATGATGTGCTTGAGGCCAATACAACCATTCAAATGTGCAGTCTTCAAAATCTGTAGCAAGTATAGCAAATAAGAAATAGATACAACCTTGATAAAAAAAGGTCTTCTAATTGAACACAGTACATAATATCAGTATACTAACATCACATATAACTTCATTTCCTATCGTACCTTCTATTTTGCACCAGGAACAGCCATACAGTCTTAGAGCTTCTAGAAATTTGTCATGTTCTCCATCAGTCCACCTTTCTCTTTGTCTTGATATTGTGTAAGGTTTCCTTACCTACACTCAAGAATACATATTAAATTAAGTTCAAAAACAAAAAGGTCTACATTTTTATTGATCAACCTTTTCAACTTTAAGTCAGTATTGAAGTATTCATAAAATGTTATACATATTTCACAAGAATACAATATTGAATCAGTATACTAACATCACAAGAATACATATTTCAATCTGGCTGGAAAAAAATTAATCAGCCTTTTCAACTTTAAGTCAGTATTGAAGTATTTATAAAATGTTATAATATGTAAAGCAATTCGTATTCAACATTTTCTACCGCTTCTCTGAAAGTGAATGATAAAATAGAAGCAATCCTCATTGCAGCAAAAAGAATTACTGTTTTACTTACAGTGACAATCTTGAGAAAAGAAGGATTCTCTCCCAAATACTTGACAATCCAAGTAAGAACACTAGCAGTAGTATCTCTTGCAGCAAAAATAACTCCAATGACATTATCAGCGATCTGTTCATCGGTTAAACCTTCTTTAGAATCCATAAAAGAACCAAGAAGATCGTTAGCCACCACATTTCTTTCCCTTCTGGATGAGATTATGGACGACAATATGTGACCCAATTGCTGCCTCGCCTTCATCGAGTTGTGATATAAAGTGCCTGGAATGTTGACTAGCTTTGAATTGTAACCTTTCTCTAGTGTGAAGTAGCATTGCTTCAATTCTTCTACCAAGAACATCTCATCTTTTCCAAATATTGATAGTAGTGCTACATTAAATGTATACTGCATCAATGATAAACAAACTGAATCAGTACCAGTCAGTGACTTACTACAGAAATCCAGCTATTCATTTTTTTTCTCGGGAAATCATTAACTATTCGGAACAACTGATGCATTTTTTAGCAATAGCAATACTGATAAAATGAACCATTCCTTTCGGGTCGACATTGGATTATTTTTAAACAACCCATGCTAATGAGTGAACCTCTGTGTTGGGTTTCCAACCAAAGTAGATGACCTAATTCTTCATTATTCTTAGGTTGATCAAGAAAATATAAAAATCATAAGATATTCAAACTATGAAACATATTAATATCCTAGCCTCCAAGAAGTGGATAAGTGTCTAACCACCAGCAAGTAGTAGAGAGAAAGCGCGGAGGTCAACTAAAATGGTGTCATAAAACTCACCACAAACTGTCTGGATGAATTATATGGGTTGATGTATATGCTAAACAAAAGTCAGCAAATCTTATATATAAGGTAGAAACAAACATATGGGATTTGTAAACATGATTAACCTCATATGTCAACTTTTCTTTCATATCCAAGGATATATAACTGACCATTTTCATTTCTTGAAATGTATTGATGACCTGGCCATCCCAGGATTCAAGGGCTCTTAAAGCAACTTCTTCGATGTGTGACACATTTTCTTTAATAGCCTCAGGCATAAATGCACTATAACTAAACAATCCACTGTCTTACATCTTCGTTACCTATTGCCATCAAACCCCCTACCACTTCAAACAAAATTGCCCATCCACTTCCTGATAGTGAAGACAGACAAAAACATGAAGAAGAAAAAATTGACATAATGCCCTAAAAGGCTAACACATGATAGAGTGACTTAGGCCACGAGCACTATGGCTTGCACTGTGCTTTGTTAAAAATTGTCTTGAAATCCATATTCTAAACATTTTATATTTTATTACTGCAACTACCTTATCAACCAACCATTAACTACTGGATTCAGATGGATTAGGGAAAAGAAAAAAAACAAAGATGAAAATAAGAATTTATAATTGCTTAGGGAACGCAAAACGCTAGGAGTTCTGGAAAACATGCCTATTTCATTTGCCTCTCCACAAAAGAGATATAGAACGGATAGCAAACTCAAAACAGAATTAAAAAGATGAAATTTTGCAGGTACCAGGAGCTCTATCGCTTAAAACATCAATCTGGGAAAGCTGAAATCGGCTGAAATATAAGAAGAATAAAGAATTGATAAATTGTATTATTCAGGGTACAGTGCATATGAAGTTAAAGAATTTATGCTACCTGTGATTGTCCTCCGGTCTTATGCGGTCCCTCTGAAAACGGATGATGGAGTTTTGTGTCGATCCGATACTTCAAATTTTGTATCGGAGGCAAGAGCATAGAGCTTGGAATGTTTCCACGCCATTGATATTAGAAAGAGAGAGGATGATGATTATTGCAATTTTTGTTGTCAAATAAACCTCAACTATCACTTGCTTTTCTAGATGTTCGAAATTTGATGAACCGCAATTGCAAAGATCAACAGCCGAATCGGTCAATCGAGATTAATGGAAGGATGGGGAAACGAAGAGGGAACCAACGATTTCTTTGTGATGAATGGAGAGAGAAAGAAAATTTTCTACGTATCAAGGAATTGGGAATTAGGGATTTAGGAGTAAAGAGGCATAAATTTTCTAAGTAATAAAGAGCAATGAGGCGGTAAATTTTAGGTCACGATTGTTGGCTTAGGCGGAAATTCTTTAGGTGAAGGCGGGAACGGGAAATATTTTTTTTGTTACGTTTATAGTACAATATGAATTAGTATTAGCTGCATTTAGATTTAATCGCCACGAATTATTGCTACTATAAATGGTTTTTCTTGTAGTGTCTATCAATATAGATGGCCTCTACTATAAGACCAATAATAGGTATGACCACTAATGTAAGGCCAATAAAGTATATGACCGCTAATATAATATCAATACGATGTATGGTCATAAATATAAGACCGATACAATTCATCGAACTACGGATACCCCGAGAAAAATGACCGAAGGTACAGACTTACACTGTTCGATCATACTCAATCTTCGAACGTGATCGTATGGCCAATCATCGTGAAGATCTCATACCCGATTGTTATTAGTACCATAGGAATCACTTAATATTCACAACTAGATCTTGAGCTTCACCTTGCATTCCTTCTCCCCAAGTAACCCATAGTCTTCCACAAAATTATGCTAAAGCTCCACACGAACCCGCAATCGAAAAAGGGGAAGAACCCCCGCTTACATGGAACCTAACCTAAGTTTTACTACCCAGTTCAGTGCACTACTTGTCCACCGATGGTGTACTAACGGTAGATCGATGGTAGCATGTCCTAGGCTGTAAATCCTGGGGCAGGTGCCACTAATTGCCACGCCTACCAATTCAAGTGCTGTCTTCTTCATCGCTTCGCCCAATGAGCCTACATGAGATTGCTCGTAATGAGCTTGTATACACATATGGACATTCCCATATGCATATAAAATTATTTACACAATAATAACATTATCAACAATCCAAATCATTCAGCAATTCTAACTACAATACCCATGGCATACCCATACCGGGCTAACTCTTTGAACCTTCTAGCATACTCTAGAAAAGACATTTCTCCTTGCTCCAATTCAACGAACTTCCTAACCAATACCGACTGCGCCATCACTGACATAAATCTTTCTTGAAACCTTCTCTTAAACTCCTCCTAAGTCATAGTTTCCTCATCAACACCAGTTGCAACAGCATTCCACCAAAATAGAGCAGCTCCCTGAAGCTGTCTTGAAGCTAGTCTCCTTTTCTGCTCGTCATTCAACTCCAAGTCAACGAAAATCCTCTCACAATGCAGTAGTCAATTTTCTACCTCAATCGCATCTTCAGTTCCAATGAATGGCTTCCCTCCAAGCCTAATATAGTCTCTGCTCAAATTAGCATAGTGGTTGACTATTAAAGCTTCCTGAATTCCTCCTCCAGCAGCATTCTCTCCAACTACTCCAACTGATATTCCAGCTTGCATCATGTTTACGAAAACCTGATACATGGCTCCCATATCCACTTGGGGAACCCCAGCACCAACATATTCAGCTTGAGCCTGACCTGGACCTCTTCTAGTATTTTGTTAGGCATTTCCATTAGTGGTGGTGCTCTCTCCTCCAAGATTAACTATGCCTCTTCTTCCTTCCATATTTGTATTCAAGCCTCGTGAGATATAGAAGAATAGCCTAACTAGGATAGGAGTCTAGAGATATAGTGTATACTTATATATAACAAATACAAGTGTGTTGCTATAGCGTTATCCCATATCCCGATCTTAACTCTAATTACTAAGGATTATGTTTTCAAAAACCATTTTTAGTTAAAGTATTTCATAAACCAAGCTCTGATACAAAGCTGTAACATCCCCTATCTAGAGGGCCAAAACTAAGCTCTACAGATACTGCAGTCTTCTACAGTATTAGCTTTCGGCGACTAAATACGGCTATGTTAATGGTATCTTTAATATCAGAATCACTTGAATATGAAATAAAACACAGATTTCAAAACAACATTTTCTTCATTACATTCAAAACAGATGTTCCATATTCATCTTACATAATCCCAAATACATTCCCAAGCACAGATAAAACATACTTGTTACAAAATACTCCAAGAGCGGTATATGAAGATACTCCCTTAGATGATCAAAGTCATATAGTCATAATTGACTTAATAAAAACACAGTGGAAATAAAACAAAACATAAAACTCCAACTTCTAAATAGCTATCTGTTTGCTTCCTGCATGCCTCCGTAACATTATTCATCATCCTACTAAAACCTGAAAAAGCCCTTAACCCCACAGCCCACTCAAATTAATTTTGAGCACCCGAGAGTTTAAGGGGAAAAACATAAACTTTGATTCAGACATAAAGCCTGGTGTGAATAATATTATACATCCCAGTTAAATATGTTAAGTGAGACCACGCCGCTTAGCGGAACGGATTTCCCCTCACTAACATCCTTTTAAAACATATCTTTGCAATACCTTTTCCTGCAACCAAAACTAGTTAAATACTATAAAGCATCATTATGTAAAATACATAAATATCAGGTAATAAATGAACTATCTGTTCAAACACATAAGTTTTGTTTGGCTAACTTTTAACCTTTAGCTGACTCGGGACTACCAGAAAATATCAAAAAAATTAATCTAACACCTGTTAAATACTCCTCTTCTGGACGGTCCGTCCTTTATTATCTGTTAAATACTTCCCTTTTGGATGGTCTGTCCCTAATTTAATCATCTTCCAGGTCTTCTTGATCCTAATTGTTTTTTAGGTTCACCAATAATCAATCTGTGTACAAACATATATTCCTTTCGGTGTGACTAGTCTACCTGTGACCAAGCCCTACACACTGGAATTATGGACAACAATTACCTAGGGCCAATAGCTAATGTATAGGGCGCGAGCTTATACCAGTCCCATATGGTATTCTAATATCTGAGTCATTTTACTTAGGGATTCCTTTCTATAATTTTCCTTGAAAACATTTTCAAAATGATTTAAAACCTTTAAATCAAACTTACACAAGGAAAATATATAATCTTAATGCTTTACTCAAAACCACCTTGCCATGTTATATTTATATATATATATATACACTTTACTCAAACCTTAGTTGATGAAACATTTAAGCATTTGAAAGTACCCCTTTCGATTCCATTGAAAGAACCCCTTTATAAATTCCTTGAAAGCATCTCTTTCGAAACCAAGTAAAACCCTTTAATTATCTAGGCTGAAAGACCAAAACATTTCCTTTCGAAACCATTCTTCAAACCCTTACGAAACCATTGAAAACCTTCCTTTCAAAATCATTAAGACCTTAGACATCCCATCTTAAAACAATTTAAAACATTGCCTTAGAAAACCTTGGAAAATCTTCCATTTCAGCCTTTCGAAACCATCACAAAATAGGACCTTTCGACCAGGACCTTTCGAAACCATTAAAACTTTCGACTAAGAACTTTCGAAACCATTCAGGAAATAAAACCTTTCGACTCCTTCGAAAGCTACCTTTCGACTCCATCGAAAGCTTTGCTTTCGACCCCTTCAAAACCATTCAGAAAATAATACCTTTTGAAACCATTAAAACTTTAAAATATAAACCTTTCGAAAGCTCTTTGGGTTCAATTTAAAACATGTGGAAAAACCTCTTTTAAAACCATTCGACTCCTTCGGAAGCTTAGCTTTCTACCACTTCGAAAGCATAAAACATATCTTTTAAAACAATAGGCTCCAGCCCTTTTAATACTTTAAAACATCTCTTTCAAAACCTTGGGTTATACTTCAATTAGAATAAAAAGGGTAAAACATCTAAGTCGAAACCTTCCTTTCGAAACCCTTTCCTAAAGAAAAAGCAATGGTGTCGAAACCATCCCTTTAAAAGCATGGGAGAAGCGGCTGATTTTAAAAGACAATTTTACCGTTCGACCTCGTCGAAAGCCAATGACTTCGAAAGTAAGAAAGGCGATAGCTACGGGTTTCAACCCCTTCGAAAGCTTTAAGCCTTTAAATATTTGACCCAGTCGAAAGCAACCAACTCGAAAGCTTCTTTTCAAAAGCAATGTAGGAGTTACTTTTGACTTATAAAACAAACATATCCCAACCTCTTTAGAACCTAATGTTTCAACCAAGTGCCCCTTTGACCTTGCCCAATACGTTACGTACCAAGTTGCTTGATACCATACGCATTGGTTTCAAAAGCAATGCTGTTGAAAGGTTTGGGTCAGAACCATTAATGCCGAAAGTGGCTAAATCATGCTAAAAGAATGATTTTCATGTTTTTAACTTAAAAGAGAAAACTTTTCAACTAACCTACCTTAATTTGTCAAATTCTTATTGGTACTAAATAATTTTCAGAAAAGTGCTGCCAATAATTTCAGAAATAAACAATGATTTTATTATAAAATTCCCCTTCTCCTTAATTAAATATATAAAACATTTAAGTCACATACCTTAAATAATTTTATATATTCATCAAAACACTTATGAAAAATTTGAAAAAATTCTAGAAAATCTATTTTAATATGTTCTCCAACATATAAAAATTTTAAACCTAAATAATTATTAATTTAGTCGTAAATAATTTTTAACCAAATAAATCATTTTTTTCACTAGAAAATTAGTATAAAATCCAAATTCATTCAGAAAATTATGAAAATTAAAACCCATCTCTAAAATATCATTTTTGACATATATTTAAATTTTCAAGGCAATTGGATGTCATTTAATAAGGTTTTCATATCAAACATATCATAGAAACTAATATGAACATGTATAATTCACCAACAAGCATGTATATAACTTTAATCATTCAAAACATGGCATAAACTTGCAAAATCATTTCGGATCTAACTTAAAACTGAAAACCATAAGAAAATGGGATGTAGTAATCATTTACCTTAGCTTTGAGATTAAAGATGTGAGATTTGATTTTGAATAAGTTGATTAACTTCTTTCTCTTGAAATCTTTAGCTTTATCTTCCTTTGAGAATGAAAATGGTGGTCGGCCTTGATGCATCTTAGTTTGATAGAATGAAAATGAACGTGTGTTTCATTTCCTAAGGGTTTAGGGTATAAGTCCCTCCTATTTCCCATTTTGCCCTTTCCTATTTCCTAACACATTAATTCATGTTGTTTCGTTTTGATTTCCATTTAACATGGCACAACTACCCTTAGTTAAATCAAATCTCAACCTATTAATCTTCACATTATTTTATTTTATTTTACTAATTAAATATCCTAAATAATGTTATAAAATATGGGGTGTTACAGACTCCCCTCCTTAAAGAATTTTGTCCTCGAAATTACGATAAGGTACACAACAAAACAATCAAAGGAAAAACATATCATCAAACAAATCAGGATAAGAGTCTCTAATCCTGCTCTCAGTCTCCCAAGTACAGTCCATAGCATCGTCACTTCACTGGACCTTTACTAATCTGACTGTCTTGTTCCTCAACCTCTTCTCATCTCTCTCCACTATCCGAATCGGCTTCCTAACATTAGTCAAGTCCGGCTCTACTACTAAATCCTCTAACACTGTAGGTATTATAGTAGTCTTAGGATCTCTAACACACTTCCTAAGATGAGAAATATGGAAAACATTATGGACTCCAGCCAAACTATTCAGTAACTCCACTCTATAAGCGAGTTTCCCGATCCTCTCAACAATACGAAAAGGGCCAACGAATCTAGGTGCTAACTTTCCTGACTTCCTGAATCTAATCACACCTTTAATCGGTGAAACCTTAATAAACACATGGTCTCCAACAGAGAATTCCAAGTCTTTCCTTCTTCTATCTACATAACTTTTCTGCCTAGACCGAGCTTCCTTCATCCTAGCTCGATTAACTAAATGAAAATCCAATATTATTATTTCAGACAACAAATTCATTAATAATTTAATTTCAGAAAACTTATATTTATATATAAGATAATCATACAAAACTTTTATTTTATTTATCAAAATATGAAAATGATATTGTGTCAGTTTGCTCTGCTCAAGTGTTTTGGAAATCCTATCGATAGCGTTGATCAGACGAATCGATCGAAAACCCAAATCAACATCAACAACTCAAACAACACAACATATATTAAAACATTTTTAATATTAATTTACAAATACACTTCTTCGCTTGATGATACAAGAATGGATATTCAAAATAAGGATAGGGATTCAATTTTGATAGAAATCAAATCAAAGAGAATTTTTGATTCGAAGATAAGTCCGAAACGGAAGATAAGATGATTTAAATAACAAATAAGAAGATGGATAAGTTTATTTAATTCACGGGCAACCTTAACCGGGTCGTTCGTAACTTCAAGAGTAAGATCGATTGCTGAATTCCGAGGTAAATCAACACTCGATCTCAAGAGATGGAATTCAGGTATAGCAGGGAATAGATAGCCACGTAAACCGAGGATACAGAAATCTCTGGTAAATCAATGCCTATTGTAAAGGAGTTTCACACCTTTAAAATCATTCGAAGATTGGCGAGACTGCCGATCTATTATAGACATCATTTGAAGTGGAGTTATGTGATGCTCCAGAATAGAAAGAAGACGAATAGTGAGGGACACGAATGAAATTTCGGAACCAAGGGGAACGTTCCAAAATTCGAAAGAATCGAATCAAAACGGAAGAGATTGAAACTCAAAATGAAAGTGATTCTGTAAATACATTTACCCTATATGTTAAGTTTTGCCTAGAGCTACCAAAGCTCTGATACCAACTTAACGACCCGCCATTTTGGACCATTCGCGTCCATTATAAGTGTATAGGTAGACACTCATGCCGGAGTTGAATTGCTCAAAATACCGCGTTGTTAATTTAAATTTGGCAAAACTGAACATATACAGTAAATAGATATAATCACAGATCACAGACACAGAGTAATAAATGCAGCGGAAATAAAAGAGATAGTAGTTCATGAAGCTACTATATGAATATATAAAAATACATCAGAGTTTACAACAGAAGAGTAATACGTTACATCAGATACAAATCAGAATACATCACTGGAATCATCGAATACTGAAAGCAGAATAGATGGCTGGATCTTCAAGCAAAGCTCCAACTCCAAAGGTGAGTCTCGAATACTGGTACACTCAGTCTGACCCGAGCGTAAAGCAAAAACACAAGACACTCGAGTCAGGATTAACATTCTTATATTAATAAATCCAACTCAAGTGAAATAGCAATTGAAATACAAGTAACTCAAAGGATGTTTGGAATAACCATCCTTTAAGGATCCGTTAAACTATCTACTAGGTAGTAATGTACGCTAAGTAGATAATGTCTATCAGTAATATAAAGATATCAAAGTAGGGTTAAGCAGGGCCCATACACCTCTTAACCTGTTTATTCCCAAAAGCATATACAAGACCGTAGTTTCCCCAAAACCGGAAGTCACCAGAGGGCAATCCATATACTAAAGGTACAAATCAAAATCGTAGTGGTCGCGCATAGGATAATCAGTATGACAAGGTACATGAGGCGATACCAACTAGGATACTAGTAGTTGCCTGATTCGGACTGATGTTGGGCATAGCAGCTACTACCCCAACACCGCGAAACAACACTCCTAAATCGAGGGGTGCACCCAAATCGAATCACAAAAGTAATAGATATGGTATCGAAGAAGTGTGTCCGCTAGAGATGGCGATCCTCAATGGCCCGGCGCGGCTCCTGTTTTAGTCATGTCAGGGGTCATCCAAAATCGTTCTCTTTCTTCAGTCAACGCGTTCATCAAAACCATCCACTTCGTTCTGGATCAACACTCCGCGTATAGTTATTAAAGTGGTTTTGGTTCAGATAGAGAGTATATCCATTACCGATCCCGGTCTCTTTAATAACTTTCGTAATTATTACACCGATTGGTCATTTATATATTTCAAAAAACCAAATCAATTTCAATTCAATTTCAATTCGTAAATCAACATTTCATTTGTCTTTCAAAACCCATTTCCAATAATTTACGTTTCAAAACTTCCAAATTATCATTTCAAAACCTTATAATTCAATTTCAATCTTTATTTTAAACAATTCAAACATCAATTTAAATTCGTATATAAGATTCAATTCCGAAATCATTTAAATCAATTTAATTTAACATTCAAATCTGTTTAACTTCATTTATCAATTTTATTCAATATTCGTTAAGTAAATTTATCATTCGAATCAATTATACTCAATTTCCAATTCATTAAATCAATTTCTTAAGTTCAGCTTCATTATATCAACTTACAAATCAAATTAAATTAAATTCATCAAATCAATTCTTTACATTTCAAGTCTTACATTAATTCCAAAATATCACCTTTTCATTTCTTGTTAAAGAGAATTCAATTTCAATTATTTATTTACTTACTTAAATAATTTCCAAAACTTAATTAATAAAGAAATCTCAATTTCAATTATTACGAAGTAAAATTCACTTATTCAAAAATTCAATTTAATTTAATCATTAAATAATTCAATCTTATTTAATTATTAAATAATTCAAACTTAATTATTAAATAATTTCAAAGTTTAATAATTTCAAACTTAAATGTAATTTCAAACTTAATTATTAAATCATTTCAACTTAATTCAATCATTTCTCAGATTAAACAACATCCTTTTATCAATTTCATTTTTAATATTCTGTTTCAAATTATTAAATATTAACATTTCCTTTCATAAAAATTCTAATTTCAACTTCATTTCAAAACAATATTATTTATTCAAATAAATCTTCGTTTTAATTTTCAAATCAATTATTGACCAATCGGGTTTATTTAATTTTCTATCCTAGGTCAAAGTTCAATGTGGGTATTTATCATTTCAACCCGATTCCAATTCAATTCCAAATCAAAGCATAGTAAAGGAAACTTGCAGTGTGATAACAGGGATGGTGTCAAAGTAAATAAACAAGCAATAACAACAAACAATAACAATCCAATAATCAATTCAAATAATCCCGAAATAACCTTATTAATTCGCATTGTTATTTGTACGAATTAATATAATTATTTCTAGAATCTACACTATCATTTCATGTAGATTAAAGATTATTACATTACGGTTCTTTACTTGTCATTTATTTACAATTTCATACATCATCAATTTAACAACATACATTCAGTGGTTCAAAATGTAATTAAACAAATCCTACGTGTCAATAAATTCAACAGTTAAAGGGGTCATATTATACAAATGTCAGTTAATCAAACTTACCATTTAATTATCCTATATCAAGTTCAATTTCATGCTATTTATCATTTAACAATAACAATTTAACGTCCAATATAAACATCAACAATCAATCAATTATCAGCCAAACTGTATTATCAACGCATAAATAATTAACAGATAATGGTGTCAGATGTCACAGGTGAACTGATACAGGCAATAGCATATATAACAGTGTAATTAACTAACAGCAGCATATTTCAATTGTCGTTTCAATTGAAATCAAATTTAATAAATAAAAGAACGTTAATCGTGAGTGAGTGCTCACCTTTCGAGGCTAGAGATGCACGAGAAGATGACCCGGATACGCACACTGATACGGTCATAGAGATTGAGTTACGAATCCAAGCAAAACAAATCGGCACGAATTCCACGATCAAAGCTGATAGATAAGGATCGATGAGAACAAGATAATCAATTTTGATATAAACTAAAATATATACATTATTACTATATTATATATATATATTTATTTACAAATCAATATTAAGCCAAACACATATTAAACTAGATATATATTTCGAATCATTTGTTTAAATAAAACACATGTATTTAAAATCAACATATATATATATTTTAAACATCCATATGACCAAAATACTAACGCAACATATGTTTTACCATTTCAAAATATCCATATTTAATAAAAACGATGAGGACAGCAAAACAAAACCCAAACACATAAGATACAGTAAAACATAACTTTATATATAATAATTTAAAACACTATAAGGTGAAGAAAGTCATAAACAACGAACCTAAATAATATAGCAGTTCCAACATTGCTAATACAACAAACATGTCTTGTATAACTCATATAAGACAATTTATATACACCCCATTTAACATATCATAAATACAACAGTTTATAAAATAGATTTTTATAAATTCTATATTAAAACTCAACGGAATATCAGATGTTAGAACACAAACTAAATATATTTACAGTATACATGTTATTATAAACATATCGCTACTTGTATACATACAAAAATAGTTATATGATCATAAATCATATGTATATATATTTAATATACAAAATATACTGAAACTCTTATATATATAAACACTATGCAGATCAAAATGAAACCGACCTATATATCTAATACATATATATATTTACCTTGTTTACAACTTCATGCATGGACAAAATGAGGCAGTAGTTAGTGGAACGGCAACCAAGGTTTCGCCTGTGATTGATGCTTGGTGGGGCGGAGCCGAGGGGAGGAAGAAAGGGTGGGGTGCGAGGTGACGGAACAGATTGCCGAGCATGCTGCGGTAGGTGGAGCGAAGGTTTATGGTGGAAGAAGGCTTGCAGGGAGGAGCTTGACACTGCATGTGTGAAGGTCGGGAGCTAGGTGGTGCTAGCTATCGGGTTCGACACTTGGGGTTGCGTCATGGGTCGGAGTTGGCAGAGCCGGAGTGGCAGGTGATGGGGTAGATGGATTTATGCGACAGTGGCGAGTCGGCTGCACATGAGGCCGGAGTGGGTGGGTGTGGTGGTTCGGCCTGTAGTAGGAGATGAGAGAGGTAATGTGGTTACGACCAGGTTGATGGAGAGAGAGGGATGAGGTGGCGTTTGGTTGTCAGGGTGGTGATGTGGGTTTAGGCTACGGTCAAAGTGGAGGAGGCTTGGGTTCAAGGGACGAGGAGCATGGTCGGGAAGGCTCAGCCTGGGTGGAATTTCGTGGATAAGTGGAAGGTGGAGAGCTTCAGTTCGAAAACAAGAGGGAACGAATAGGTTCTGCCAAAAATATGAACTTTGTTTCATTATATATTTATATTTTTCTCAGATCGAAAAACAAGTTTGCTTCAGAAGAAAATAGATAGGCTCTAGATATTTTTAATAATATTTTCAAAGGAGCAAGAAGAAATGAACAAAAGGACGGAGAAGAAGGGGAGTATGAAACGAACTAGTGAAATATTAGTGCAATGAAACTGATAGAAGTGAAAGGACAACCAGTATAATATATTGAACATTGGGAAAGTAAAAGACATAGGGAATCCAAGAGGCAATTCATAGGAAAAGTAACGTGCAGGCTACAAAAGGTTGAACAGTGCATGCTCATTATTTTCTCAAAATGAACCGTTTTAAAATATTGGAACTGGTGAAAATCAAGTGAAACCCAAAATGGTTTTAA
Source organism: Allium fistulosum (assembly GCA_030737815.1). Taxonomy (NCBI): domain Eukaryota; kingdom Viridiplantae; phylum Streptophyta; class Magnoliopsida; order Asparagales; family Amaryllidaceae; genus Allium; species Allium fistulosum. The sequence continues at coordinate 819,268,875 of CM060908.1, read as the reverse complement.
AACGAGTACCGATACGGTACCACATTTTACAGATTTCGTCGTGCATCCAAGCTCAAACACGGAAAGGGATATACCGTAGAGATCAGCACGATGAGACGATCAAAACGGTATACAGATATCAGTGGTATGATTGAATTATAAAAATTTGAATTTTTCTACTGGCGGAAAATGCAAGAAAAACGCTGAAAAATAAGATCGACGGAGCCAAAGATGTCCGAATTTGGAAAAACGACAAACTGACATTTTGTTCAGAAGATGGTTTAGAATTTTTTTTATGTAAAAATATTTTGGTTTTGAAAACGTTTTATTTTCATTGCTTTTTAACTGATTAAATTGAAGTGAATTTACGCGCGAAATAAACTTTCGTATTTTCAGACGAAAATTTTCCAGTTGCTATGTTTAACTAGATGTATTCCAAATATTAAATTTTATTTCAAAATTTTATCGTTTAAAATTTCACAAAATTTCAACTAATTGCGTTATTAAAACAGTCGAAATTTACGGGTCGTTACATTCTCCCCCACTCAAAACTTTTCGTCCCCGAAAAGGAACGAGGTAGGAGAATAGAAACAACCAGAAAGAAAGCAGATTTGAAATACAAAATAACAATTAATTTAAACCATATAAATTCAAATTGAAATTAATTGATATTCAATACTAGATTTAATTCATTTGATTTCACTAAAATCAATCTCAACTATTTCTAAATTCATTTCTTATTATCCACTTATCTTCAATTTACAATTTCTAAAACCATAAATTTGAATAGTCTTTTATTATAATCATATTTTATCCAACCAGTTTAAATTCTTCTTTATTCCAAATTACTATTAAATTGATTCTACTTAATATATCTACTCACATATATTTAACCCATATAAATTAATTTAAACCATAAAAGTTTCGATTTAAATTAATTTACATCTATTAATTTCTTTAAAATTCAAGGTATTTTCATATGTTGATCAAATTTCAATTTATTAATCTTTTCAAAACAAATTTATTAATTCTTTCAAAACCAATTTATTTCATTGTTAACTGAGTTTACTTATTATCCTATCTAACTCTATTAACATCTTTAAAATCAAGATTTAGTGTATAACATTTATTATAAACACTCAAATTTTATTTATAAATTCAATTTATCTTATATATTATCCTATTACATATTCAACTTCTGAATGATTTAGGTAAGTTGTTTTAGAATGCAGTTGAACAATATACAAATAAAATTTTTCCCAATTCAATTATTCAAGTTTAAATATTAATTCCAAATTTTTGGTTTTATTTATAATTAAAATCATCCTTTAACAAAATTTAAGAATTAGATTTCCGATTAACTTTAAACAATTTAGAGATATATATAATATTTTTATATCAAATCAAATTAAATTTTAAAATAAGATACGTATATATATATATATATAAATCAAATTATACTGAAGAAATTCAAATCAAAATATTTTTCCAAAACAAAACCATAGCAAAGCTACAGAATAGTATCTCCACTTCGAACTCGAAAATGAATGTCGATGATGCGGCCGCCATCACCGAAATTATTTTCCAATGACAAAGAGAAGAGCACTGATTTCAACATTTAAAAGTTCTTTGAAAACGATTTCTATTCGAAAATACTTTCAATAATATACATTAAAATTTTAAAACCAAAGTTCGAAATCACCGAAAACTAATAAATTCTCAAATTTGTGAATTTAATTCAATTCAAATTCCAATCAATTTATAACCAAGTTTATAAATTCATTTATTTATATTATGTAATAGTCAATGATTTACAAAACAATAAATGAAAATCCAATATTATTATTTCAGACAACAAATTCATTAATAATTTAATTTCAGAAAACTTATATTTATATATAAGATAATCATACAAAACTTTTATTTTATTTATCAAAATATGAAAACGATATTGTGTCAGTTTGCTCTGCTCAAGTGTTTTGGAAATCCTATCGATAGCGTTGATCAGACGAATCGATCGAAAACCCAAATCAACATCAACAACTCAAACAACACAACATATATTAAAACATTTTTAATATTAATTTACAAATACACTTCTTCGCTTGATGATACAAGAATGGATATTCAAAATAAGGATAGGGATTCAATTTTGATAGAAATCAAATCAAAGAGAATTTTTGATTCGAAGATAAGTCCGAAACGGAAGATAAGATGATTTAAATAACAAATAAGAAGATGGATAAGTTTATTTAATTCACGGGCAACCTTAACCGGGTCGTTCGTAACTTCAAGAGTAAGATCGATTGCTGAATTCCGAGGTAAATCAACACTCGATCTCAAGAGATGGAATTCAGGTATAGCAGGGAATAGATAGCCACGTAAACCGAGGATACAGAAATCTCCGGTAAATCAATGCCTATTGTAAAGGAGTTTCACACCTTTAAAATCATTCGAAGATTGGCGAGACCGCCGATCTATTATAGACATCATTTGAAGTGGAGTTATGTGATGCTCCAGAATAGAAAGAAGACGAATAGTGAGGGACACGAATGAAATTTCGGAACCGAGGGGAACGTTCCAAAATTCGAAAGAATCGAATCAAAACGGAAGAGATTGAAACTCAAAATGAAAGTGATTCTGTAAATACATTTACCCTATATGTTAAGTTTTGCCTAGAGCTACCAAAGCTCTGATACCAACTTAACGACCCGCCATTTTGGACCATTCGCGTCCATTATAAGTGTATAGGTAGACACTCATGCCGGAGTTGAATTGCTCAAAATACCGCGTTGTTAATTTAAATTTGGCAAAACTGAACATATACAGTAAATAGATATAATCACAGATCACAGACACAGAGTAATAAATGCAGCGGAAATAAAAGAGATAGTAGTTCATGAAGCTACTATATGAATATATAAAAATACATCAGAGTTTACAACAGAAGAGTAATACGATACATCAGATACAAATCAGAATACATCACTGGAATCATCGAATACTGAAAGCAGAATAGATGGCTGGATCTTCAAGCAAAGCTCCAACTCCAAAGGTGAGTCTCGAATACTGGTACACTCAGTCTGACCCGAGCGTAAAGCAAAAACACAAGACACTCGAGTCAGGATTAACATTCTTATATTAATAAATCCAACTCAAGTGAAATAGCAATTGAAATACAAGTAACTCAAAGGATGTTTGGAATAACCATCCTTTAAGGATCCGTTAAACTATCTACTAGGTAGTAATGTACGCTAAGTAGATAATGTCTATCAGTAATATAAAGATATCAAAGTAGGGTTAAGCAGGGCCCATACACCTCTTAACCTGTTTATTCCCAAAAGCATATACAAGACCGTAGTTTCCCCAAAACCGGAAGTCACCAGAGGGCAATCCATATACTAAAGGTACAAATCAAAATCGTAGTGGTCGCGCATAGGATAATCAGTATGACAAGGTACATGAGGCGATACCAACTAGGATACTAGTAGTTGCCTGATTCGGACTGATGTTGGGCATAGCAGCTACTACCCCAACACCGCGAAACAACACTCCCAAATCGAGGGGTGCACCCAAATCGAATCACAAAAGTAATAGATATGGTATCGAAGAAGTGTGTCCGCTAGAGATGGCGATCCTCAATGGCCCGGCGCGGCTCCTGTTTTAGTCATGTCAGGGGTCATCCAAAATCGTTCTCTTTCTTCAGTCAACGCGTTCATCAAAACCATCCACTTCGTTCTGGATCAACACTCCGCGTATAGTTATTAAAGTGGTTTCGGTTCAGATAGAGAGTATATCCATTACCGATCCCGGTCTCTTTAATAACTTTCGTAATTATTACACCGATTGGTCATTTATATATTTCAAAAAACCAAATCAATTTCAATTCAATTTCAATTCGTAAATCAACATTTCATTTGTCTTTCAAAACCCATTTCCAATAATTTACGTTTCAAAACTTCCAAATTATCATTTCAAAACCTTATAATTCAATTTCAATCTTTATTTTAAACAATTCAAACATCAATTTAAATTCGTATATAAGATTCAATTCCGAAATCATTTAAATCAATTTAATTTAACATTCAAATCTGTTTAACTTCATTTATCAATTTTATTCAATATTCGTTAAGTAAATTTATCATTCGAATCAATTATACTCAATTTCCAATTCATTAAATCAATTTCTTAAGTTCAGCTTCATTATATCAACTTACAAATTAAATTAAATTAAATTCATCAAATCAATTCTTTACATTTCAAGTCTTACATTAATTCCAAAATATCACCTTTTCATTTCTTGTTAAAGAGAATTCAATTTCAATTATTTATTTACTTACTTAAATAATTTCCAAAACTTAATTAATAAAGAAATCTCAATTTCAATTATTACGAAGTAAAATTCACTTATTCAAAAATTCAATTTAATTTAATCATTAAATAATTCAATCTTATTTAATTATTAAATAATTCAAACTTAATTATTAAATAATTTCAAAGTTTAATAATTTCAAACTTAAATGTAATTTCAAACTTAATTATTAAATCATTTCAACTTAATTCAATCATTTCTCAGATTAAACAACATCCTTTTATCAATTTCATTTTTAATATTCTGTTTCAAATTATTAAATATTAACATTTCCTTTCATAAAAATTCTAATTTCAACTTCATTTCAAAACAATATTATTTATTCAAATAAATCTTCGTTTTAATTTTCAAATCAATTATTGACCAATCGGGTTTATTTAATTTTCTATCCTAGGTCAAAGTTCAATGTGGGTATTTATCATTTCAACCCGATTCCAATTCAATTCCAAATCAAAGCATAGTAAAGGAAACTTGCAGTGTGATAACAGGGATGGTGTCAAAGTAAATAAACAAGCAATAACAACAAACAATAACAATCCAATAATCAATTCAAATAATCCCGAAATAACCTTATTAATTCGCATTGTTATTTGTACGAATTAATATAATTATTTCTAGAATCTACACTATCATTTCATGTAGATTAAAGATTATTACATTACGGTTCTTCACTTGTCATTTATTTACAATTTCATACATCATCAATTTAACAACATACATTCAGTGGTTCAAAATGTAATTAAACAAATCCTACGTGTCAATAAATTCAACAGTTAAAGGGGTCATATTATACAAATGTCAGTTAATCAAACTTACCATTTAATTATCCTATATCAAGTTCAATTTCATGCTATTTATCATTTAACAATAACAATTTAACGTCCAATATAAACATCAACAATCAATCAATTATCAGCCAAACTGTATTATCAACGCATAAATAATTAACAGATAATGGTGTCAGATGTCACAGGTGAACTGATACAGGCAATAGCATATATAACAGTGTAATTAACTAACAGCAGCATATTTCAATTGTCGTTTCAATTGAAATCAAATTTAATAAATAAAAGAACGTTAATCGTGAGTGAGTGCTCACCTTTCGAGGCTAGAGATGCACGAGAAGATGACCCGGATACGCACACTGATACGGTCATAGAGATTGAGTTACGAATCCAAGCAAAACAAATCGGCACGAATTCCACGATCAAAGCTGATAGATAAGGATCGATGAGAACAAGATAATCAATTTTGATATAAACTAAAATATATACATTATTACTATATTATATATATATATTTATTTACAAATCAATATTAAGCCAAACACATATTAAACTAGATATATATTTCGAATCATTTGTTTAAATAAAACACATGTATTTAAAATCAACATATATATATATTTTAAACATCCATATGACCAAAATACTAACGCAACATATGTTTTACCATTTCAAAATATCCATATTTAATAAAAACGATGAGGACAGCAAAACAAAACCCAAACACATAAGATACAGTAAAACATAACTTTATATATAATAATTTAAAACACTATAAGGTGAAGAAAGTCGTAAACAACGAACCTAAATAATATAGCAGTTCCAACATTGCTAATACAACAAACATGTCTTGTATAACTCGTATAAGACAATTTATATACACCCCATTTAACATATCATAAATACAACAGTTTATAAAATAGATTTTTATAAATTCTATATTAAAACTCAACGGAATATCAGATGTTAGAATACAAACTAAATATATTTACAGTATACATGTTATTATAAACATATCGCTACTTGTATACATACAAAAATAGTTATATGATCATAAATCATATGTATATATATTTAATATACAAAATATACTGAAACTCTTATATATATAAACACTATGCAGATCAAAATGAAACCGACCTATATATCTAATACATATATATATTTACCTTGTTTACAACTTCATGCATGGACAAAATGAGGCAGTAGTTAGTGGAACGGCAACCAAGGTTTCGCCTGTGATTGATGCTTGGTGGGGCGGAGCCGAGGGGAGGAAGAAAGGGTGGGGTGCGAGGTGACAGAACAGATTGCCGAGCATGCTGCGGTAGGTGGAGCGAAGGTTTATGGTGGAAGAAGGCTTGCAGGGAGGAGCTTGACACTGCATGTGTGAAGGTCGGGAGCTAGGTGGTGCTAGCTATCGGGTTCGACACTTGGGGTTGCGTCATGGGTCGGAGTTGGCAGAGCCGGAGTGGCAGGTGATGGGGTAGATGGGTTTATGCGACAGTGGCGAGTCGGCTGCACATGAGGCCGGAGTGGGTGGGTGTGGTGGTTCGGCCTGTAGTAGGAGATGAGAGAGGTAATGTGGTTACGACCAGGTTGATGGAGAGAGAGGGATGAGGTGGCGTTTGGTTGTCAGGGTGGTGATGTGGGTTTAGGCTACGGTCAAAGTGGAGGAGGCTTGGGTTCAAGGGACGAGGAGCATGGTCGGGAAGGCTCAGCCTGGGTGGAATTTCGTGGATAAGTGGAAGGTGGAGAGCTTCAGTTCGAAAACAAGAGGGAACGAATAGGTTCTGCCAAAAATATGAACTTTGTTTCATTATATATTTATATTTTTCTCAGATCGAAAAACAAGTTTGCTTCAGAAGAAAATAGATAGGCTCTAGATATTTTTAATAATATTTTCAAAGGAGCAAGAAGAAATGAACAAAAGGACGGAGAAGAAGGGGAGTATGAAACGAACTAGTGAAATATTAGTGCAATGAAACTGATAGAAGTGAAAGGACAACCAGTATAATATATTGAACATTGGGAAAGTAAAAGACATAGGGAATCCAAGAGGCAATTCATAGGAAAAGTAACGTGCAGGCTACAAAAGGTTGAACAGTGCATGCTCATTATTTTCTCAAAATGAACCGTTTTAAAATATTGGAACTGGTGAAAATCAAGTGAAACCCAAAATGGTTTTAAAACGAGTACCGATACGGTACCACATTTTACAGATTTCGTCGTGCATCCGAGCTCAAACACGGAAAGGGATATACCGTAGAGATCAGCACGATGAGACGATCAAAACGGTATACAGATATCAGTGGTATGATTGAATTATAAAAATTCGAATTTTTCTACTGGCGGAAAATGCAAGAAAAACGCTGAAAAATAAGATCGACGGAGCCAAAGATGTCCGAATTTGGAAAAACGACAAACTGACATTTTGTTCAGAAGATGGTTTAGAATTTTTTTTATGTAAAAATATTTTGGTTTTGAAAACGTTTTATTTTCATTGCTTTTTAACTGATTAAATTGAAGTGAATTTACGCGCGAAATAAACTTTCGTATTTTCAGACGAAAATTTTCCAGTTGCTATGTTTAACTAGATGTATTCCAAATATTAAATTTTATTTCAAAATTTTATCGTTTAAAATTTCACAAAATTTCAACTAATTGCGTTATTAAAACAGTCGAAATTTACGGGTCGTTACACGTTTCATACCTTCTCATAAGAAACTTCTCTTGATATCCCGATTCATCTTCATTCCTCCTGGATGTATAGTGAACTTCGAACGATGGAATTCCTCTAGAACTTCCTTTCTCATATCTCCTACATTCGAAACACCCAACCTTTCTTTCTTTCTCAACCACCCCTTCTGGTCAAGACTAAAATCCTTTAAGTCATCACTCTCTGTTCCTTCCCTTAACTTTCTGATCCGTTCAGCCAAAACTGGATCCTCCTTCTATTTAGAAGCTATCTTCTCAATTATTACCGGTCGAACTTCTAAACAAGACAATACGACACTTCCTGCACTAGAACCTGCCTCGGATCTATACTGCACTCTACAAGCTAATAATGCTTCCAAATATTTCCACTCAGCAATCATAGCCAATACCGCATTCTGATGTTTCTTGCTAAGTGCATCTGCTACCTTATTTCCCTTTCCGGGTGTGTACTCAATTCCAAAATCATAAGCAGCAATAAACTCCAACCATCTCTGCTGTCTCATGTTCAGCTCCTTCTGAGAGAACAAGTACTTCAACGACTTATGATCCATGTAAAGCTCAAATCGCTCTCCCAAAAGATAATGCCTCCACACCTTCAAAGCAAATATAACTGCAGCTAACTCTAAGTCATGCGTAGGCAACCTAACTTCATGTGGTCTGAGCTGTCTAAAAGCATAAACAATCACTTTACCTCTTTGCATCAATACAACTCCCAATCTAGTTCCACACGCATCGGTATAAACAACTAAATCTTGATTCCCTTCCGAAACCACCAACACCGGTGCATGGGTCAATAAGTGTTTCAAGCTCTGGAATGCTTCCTCGCACTTATCGGTCCATACAAACTTTACATATTTTCGCGTAAGCTTAGTCATCGGTGCAGCTATCCGCGAAAAATCTTTTATAAACCTTCGGTAATATCCGGCCAATCCAAGAAAACTCTTTATCTTGGTCACTATCTTGGGTCTCTTCCAATTATTCACCGCCTCAATCTTAGTCGGATCTACAGACAACCCTTTCTCTGAGACTACATGACCAAGGAACTTCACTTCCTTTTTCCAAAAAATGGCACTTTGAAAACTTAGTCTTCAACTGATGCTCCCTCAACGTCTCAAGCACAACTCAAAGATGAACTTCATGCTCCTTCTCATCCTTAAAGTATACCAGAATATCATCTATGAAGGCCAACACAAATCTATCTAAGTGTTCTTGGAAAATTTGGTTCATCAAATCCACAAAGAATGCGGGCGCATTAGTTAGTCCGAACGACATAACTAGTCACTCGTACGATCCATATCTCATCCTAAACGCCGTCAGAGGAATACTATCCTCTGGTACTCTAAGCTGATGAAATCCCATCGCCAAATCCAACTAAGAGAATACCTTGGCTCCACTTAACTGATTGAACAACTCGTCAATTCTCGGTAATGGATATCGATTCTTTATCATCTTCTCATTCAACTTACGATAATCGATACATAGCCTCAACAATTCATCCGGCTTCTTAGCGAATACCGTTGCAATTCCCCAAGGTGAACTGCTTGGTCTAATAAAACTCTTGCCTTCCAAGTCTACCAACTACACCTTCAGCTCTTTCATCTTTGTAGGTGTCATTCTGCTTGGCGGCCTACTCACCGGTTCTGCTCCAGGCACTAAATCAATCCGGAACTCAATGGCTCGTTTCGGTGGCAATCTGGTTATCGGCTCAAACACATTAGCAAATTCTCTAATTATAAAGACTCGATGCAACTCATCCTCTAACTCCATGATACCCAATAAAGCATTCACCTCACAACTTGGGTTTTCTACGGTATAAACTATCTGATCACTACAACTAGGGTGCCTAAGTGATATTTTCCTATCATGGCAAAATATCCTAGCATCATATTTACTTAACCAATCCATCCCAAGGATAATCCCGAACCCCACAAAATCAAATACATGCAAACAACAATCAAAAGTATGACCTAGCAAATCAAACTCTAAATGGTCACACCTCATCCCAAGTGTCGCATACCCTCCTATCGGATTTGCAACCCTTAAGGAAGTAACTAAATATGAGGAATCTAGGTTAAGCTTATCTACCAAACATCGAGAAATAAAAGAATGTGATGCACCAGTATCAAACAGAACGCTAACAGACATACCATGAATCTGTAGCGAGCCTCCCAGAACAGCCTTCCCTTTCTCCTGCATAACTGGCCTTGAAGTTGTGGGCTCCAATGCATACATCTGTCCCTTTCCTTCTCTAATAGGCTCTTTGCATTGGTTCTTATAATGACTGATCTGATCATAATTAAAGCATTGGATGTTCTTCATTCCAATCAACTCCTTTTCTTTCCTTTTTCCTTTTCCGATATGACACTCATGAGCATAGTGGTCTTTCTTATCACATTTATAACAAACCACCTCAGATTTTCCCTTCTTTTGTGCTCCTCCCTTCTGACCATTCTTCTTATGGAAAAACTTCCTTTTCTGGCCATGTCCACTCTGAACCTCCCTCTCTTTCTTCTTCTACAAACAAGCTAACGCCTCTTCCTTCCTTAGTGCCTCTCTACTACTACATCACTTGGATCTCTTAAGTGCAGTAAGGTAGCTCTTCCTAACTTCGGCTTCAAACCTCTTATAAACTTCTCATTTCTCTTTATCACCGTATCAACCATGGCATACCCATACCGGGCTAACTCTTCGAATCTTCTAGCATACTCTAGAACAGGCATATCTCCTTGCTCCAGTTCAGCGAACTTCCTAACTAATACCGACCACACCACCACTGACATAAATCTTTCCAGAAACCTTCTCTTAATCTTCGCCCAAGTCATAGTTTCCTCATCAAAACTAGCTGCAACAACATTCCACCAAAATAGAGTAACTCCCTGAAGCTGTCTTCAAGCTAGTCTCCTTTTCTGCTCGTCATTCAACTCCAAGCCAGAGAAAATCCTCTCACAATGAAGCAACCAATTTTCTACCTCAATCGCACCTTCACTTCCAATGAACGGCTTCCCTCCAAGACTAATATAGTCTCTGCTCAAATTAGCATAGTGGTTGACTATCGGGGCTTCCTGAACTCCTCCTTCAGCAGCATTCCCTCCAACCACTCCAGCTGCAATTCCAGCTTGCAACATGTTTACGAAAAACTGATACATGACTCCCATATCCACATAGGGAACACCCAGCACCAACATTTTAAGCTTGAGCTTGACCTGGACTCTTCTAGCATTTGGTCGGGTATTTCCATTAGTGGTGGTGCAATCTCCTCCAAGATTAACTCTACCTCTTCTTCCTTCCATATCTGTATTCAAGCCTCGTGAGATACAGATGAATAGCCTAACTAAGATAGGAGTCTAAAGATATAGCGTATACTTATATATAACAAATACAAGTGTGTTGATATAGCGTTATCCCATACCCCGATCTTAACTATAAATACCAAGGATTATGTTTTCAAAAACCATTTTTGGTTAAAGTATTTCATAAACCATGCTCTGATACCAAGCTGTAACATCCCCTATCTAGAAGCCCAAAACTAAGCGCTACAACTGCTGCAGCCATCTATAGTATTAGTTTCCGGTGACTAAATACGGCTATGTTAATAGTATCTTTAATGTCAGAAGCACTTGAATATGAAACAAAACACAGATTTCAAAATAACATTTTCTTCAGTACATTCAAACAGATGTTCCGTATTCATCTTACATAATCCCAAATACGTTCCAAGTCACAGATAAAATATAATTATTACAAAAATACGCCAAGAGCATATATGAAGATACCCCCTTGGATGATTAGAGTCATATAGTCTTAATTGACTTAATACAAACACAACAGAAATACAACAAAACTTAAAACTACAACTGCTAAATAGCTATCCATTTGCCTCCTGGATGCCTTCGGTAACATTATTCGTTATCCTACTAAAACCTATAAAAGACCTTAACCCCTCAGCCTACTCAAATCAATTTTGAGCACCCAAGAGTATAAGGAGAAAACATAAACTTCGAGTCAGACATAAATCCTGGTGTGAATAATACTATACATCCCGGTTAATTATGTTAAGTGAGACCACGCCGCTTAGCGGAACGGGTTTCCCCTCACTAACATCCTTTTAAAACATATCTTTGCAAAACCTTTTCCTTCAACCAAGACTGGTTAAATAATATAAAGCATCATTATGTAAACATACATAAATATTAGGTAATAAATAAACTATATATTCAAACACATAAATTTTGTTTGGCTAACTTTTAACCTTTGGCTGAATCGGGCCTACTAGACAATATCAACAAAATTAATCTAACACCTGTTAGATACTCCACTTCTGGACAGTCTATCCTTCACTATCTGTTAAATACTTCCCTTTTGGATGGTTTGTCCCTAACTTAATCATCTTCCAGGTCTTCCTGATCCTAATAGTTTTTCGGGCTCACCAATAACCTATCTATGTATAAACATATATTCCTTTTGGTGTGTAATCATAATTTTAATCTACCTGTGACCAAGCCGTACACACTGGAATTTTGGACAACAATTAGCTGGGGCCAATAGCTAATGTATAGGGCGTGACTCTATACCTGTCTCATCTGGTATTCTAATATCTGAGTCATTTTACTTAGTGATTCCTTCCTATAATTTTCCTTGAATTTTTTTTTCAAAATGATTTAAAACCTTTAAATCAAACTTACACAAGGAAAATATATAATCTTTATGCTTTACTCAAAACTATCTTGCCTTGCTATATATATACACACACACACTTTACTCAAACCTTAGTTGATGAAAACATTTAAGCATTTGAAAGTACCCCTTTCAATTCCATTGAACGTACCCCTTCTAAATCCTTTGAAAGCGTCTCTTTCGAAACCAAGTAAAACCCTTTAATTATCTAGGTCGAAAGACCAAAACATTTCCTTTCAAAACCATTCTTCAAACCCTTTCGAAATAATTGAAAACCTTCCTTTAGAAAGCATTAAGACCTTAGACATCCCATCTTAAAACACTTTAAAACATTGCTTTAGAAAACCATGGAAAACCGTCCATTTCAACCCTTTCGAAACCATCAGAAAATAGGACCTTTCGACTAGGACCTTTTGAAACCATTAAACCATTCGACTAAGACCTTTCGAAACCATTCAGAAAATAAGACCTTTCGACTCCTTCGAAAGCTACCTTTCGACTCCTTCAAAAACTACCTTTCGATTCCATGAAAAGCTTTGCCTTCGACCCCTTCGAAAGCTTTGCTTTCGACCCCTTCGAAACCATTCAAAAAATAGTACCTTTCGAAACCATTAAACCTTTAAAACATTAACCTTTCGAAAGCTCTTTGGGTTCAATTTAAAACATGTGGAAAAACCTCCTTTAAAACCATTCGACTAAGACCTTTTGACTCCTTCGAAAGCATAGCTTTCGACCCCTTCGAAAGCATAAAACATATCTTTTAAAATAATAGGCTCCAGCCTTTTTAATACTTTAAAACACCTCTTTCGAAACCTTGGGTTATACTTCAATTATAATAAAAAGGGTAAAACATCTAAATCGAAACCTTCATTTCGAAACCTTTTCCTAAACAAGAAGCAATGGTGTTGAAACCATCCCTTCGAAAGCATGAGAGAAGCAACTGATTTTAAAAGACAAGTTTACCTTTCGAGCTCGTCGAAAACCAATGACTTCAAAAGGTAGAAAGGCAGCAGATATGGATTTTGACCCCTTCGAAAGCTTTAAACCTTTAAATATTTGACCCGGTCGAAAGCAACAAAGTCGAAAGCTTCTTTTCGAAAGCAAAGCAGGCATTATTTTTGAATTATAAACCAAATATACCCCAACCTCTTTAGAACATAAGGTTTCGACCAAGTGCCCCTTCGACATTGTCCAATACGTTACGTGTTGTCCCGCCTTTTGGCAAGGCCGTGACACCAAGAACTTGACTAGAAACCAATGACAGTTCGTCTTGGAAATCGGTTATACCAGGCTCACTATGGATATCGACGAATTTTTTCTGAGTCCGGATCGAGCTACAATCGACAAGACACGATGAGGGAAGCCATAAAAGTCAACGTTCCAAGTTTCAAGTCAAACCGAGTTCGTATGCTCAAGTTACGATCGATGCAAGATTGGATGAAAACCAGCCACTATTCGAATCGATCGAGTTCTAATCCATCGACTAGCCACTATTCAAATCGATCGAGTACGAATCCATCAGGGAAGCCTACTTCGACTCGATTAGCTCCGCATCGATCGCCAGTGCCTACTTCGACTCGATCAGCTCCGCATCGATCGCCAGTGCCTACTTCAACTCCATCGCCTAAAGAGCTTTGTTCGAATCCATCAAGCTTCTATTGTTCGTATCCATCAGTTGACCCTACTTCATATCCATCGCAGGGTCCCTGTTCGTATCGATCGTATAATGGTTATTCGTATCGATCGTCAAGCCACACCACTTTTATCGATACGAACAGAACGTGACTATCGATACGAACTGAGAAGCCTTCATCGATGAGAACTGTGCATCTTTTATCGATACGAACAAGGAAACCTCCATCGATTCAAACTACACTACCATCGTCGACACGAACATAGCAAGACTATCGATACGGATAACGCAGTTTCGATCTATACAAATAGCGTAGTCCCAATCGATACGAACCAAACAGCCCACCGAAAGTCTCCATTTTGTATCGATCATAACTCGAGATCCACAAGTCCAAATGCCACCAAATTTTCACAGGAGCTTACGCACGTGCTGGAGAATGTCCACGCCAAATTTTGACTCTATCGGACACAATCTTGATCGATACGAAATCCGTTCGTATCGATCACGGATCGGGCCGAAACTTCGTGGGCCTAATCACGTGCCAGAGGGGGTCTCCCGAGATCTAAGCAAAATATCATCCTCCTACACCTATATATAGAGCCCCAGGGCATACAGAAAAGGGCTCTTCTTCTTCTTTGAATTCTCCAACGCCCAGACTCTGCCGGATCAAGTTCTAAACTCCATTGCTGCTACTACCAATGAATTTCACTGCTGAAAATCATTGTTATTTGCTGTAACCTGCTGAAATAAATTGTAATCATAAAAGAAAGATCAATAAAGCAATCAACTTCATAGTGGACATAGGCGATACGCCGAACCACTCTAAATTCTTGTGTCTCTGTGCATTTTAATTACTCTCATTATCTGTTTTTGGAGTTTTTGTTAGATAATCCTCTTTTTCCATTTAATTTCTTCATTTTATCTCTTCAAAAACTTCCGAAGAGTGTTGTGCCCAATTTTGGTACAAACATTATGTACCAAATTGCATGATACCATACACATTGGTTTCGAAAGCAATGATGTCGAAAGGTCTGGGTTGGAACCTTTAATGCCGAAAGTGGCTGAATCATGCTTAAAGAATGATTTTCTTGTTTTTAACTCAAAAGAGAAAACTTTTCAACTAACTTGCCTTTATTTGTCAAATTCTTATTGTTTACTAAATACATTTCAAAAAAGTGTTGCCAATAATTTCAGAAATAAACAATGATTTTATTTTAAAAATTGCCCCTTCTCCTTAATTAAATATATAAAATATTTAAGTCCTATACCTTAACTAATTTTATATATTCATCAAAACACTTCGGAAAAATATGGAAAAATTCCAGGAAATCTATCTTAATATGTTTTCCAACATACAAAAATTTCAAACCCAAATAATTATTAATTTAGCCGTAAATAATTTATAACCCAATAAATCATTTTCTTCACTAGAAAATTAGTATAAAATCCACATTAATTCAGAAAGTTATGACAATTGAAACCCATCTCTAAAATATCATTTCTGACCCATATTTAAATTTTCAAGGCATTTGGATGTTATTTAATAGGGTTTTCATATCAAACATATCATAGAAACTAATATGAACATGTATAATTCATCAACAAGCATATATATATATATTTAATCATTCAAAACATGGCATAAACTTGCAAAATCATTTTGGATCTAACTTAAAACCGAAAACCATAAGAAAATGGGATGTAATAATCATTCACCTTAGCTTTGAGATTAAAGATGTGAGATTTGATGTTGAATAAGTTGATTAACTTCTTTCTCTTGAAATCATTAGCTTTATCTTCCTTTGAGAATGAAAATTGTGGCCGGCCTTGATGTATTTTAGTTTGATAGAATGAAAATGTACATGTGTTTAATTTCCTAAGGGTTTAGGGTATAGGTCCATCCTGTTTTCCATTTTGCCCTTTCCTATTTCCTAACACATTAATTCATGTTGTTTCATTTTGATTTCCATTTAACATGGCACAACTACCCTTAGTTAAATCAAATATCAACCTATTAATCCTCACATTATTTTATTTAATTTAACTAATTAAATATCCTAAATAATGTTATAAAATATGCGGTGTTACACACACTTACCATTTTTTCATTCACTTCTCCTTATCACCATACATTACCAACATCACTTCCTTGACCACCACTAGCAAACTGCTCCTCGCTAAAACAACAAACTCCTCAAGCACCGCAAACTCCTCAAGCACACAACCATTACATCACCACCACTGCTACACCATATCAACATCACCTCAGCAACCTTGAACCACCATCATCCCCAACCGCAACCAAACAACAGCTTCCACTCGAAGCACAACCTCTCCACCTCTCCATCATCTACATCATCTACATCTACCTATAACAAACAAACCTCAATCATCAGACACCCCCAAAACAACGACAACCAAATCCCAGCCTCAACGTCCTCAAACCACTGCATGAAACACCCTCTACACAATTTGACAATCACCCATCACCAAAGAGCTTGTTCCTCCACCTTAAGCACCGCCTCTCTCTCCATCTGCAATACAAAACTGCCTCACCATCTCTTGCATCACATAACCTTCCTCCTACAACACTGCCTGCTTCAACCTACTGCTACAACACACATCCCTTGCATTGTCTCCGCATCGCCTGAAATAAACTGCTCCATCTCCCTTACAAAAAAACCAACCATCTCTATCACAGAACTTCATCTGACTAACATCGAACCAACCCGACCAAGTTTTCACATTCATCCAGCAACCATCACCTCCAACTTCCTTCACCATTTCCTTCCATACACCAACAACTCGCAGCCATGCCAATTCGCAACTTCCTCTGAATATGCAAACAACCCAAACCCCGAATGCACCCTCAACCACAACAGCCAACCTCACTGCATCAGCCTCTTCATTAAAGTCGAGTAAACCAACAAATCACCTCACCCAAAACAAAAATCGCTACCTCCTACTTCCAAAACCATCCAACGCTCTGCCTTCATCTACACCGAAATTCCCCAACCCTAACCGAAATCACCAAAACTCTCCTCCAACCGAGACCAAATCACGATTACACTCGCACCTTGGTTTGGTATTTCACACTTCTTCAAATCACCCAAATTGTGACTTCTCCCAATTGCTATTTCCAATCACATTTTTTAGTATATCATATTGTTTTCTTGAAAAGAATTGATTTTCGCTTTAATAGAGAAAGGGGTAAGTGGAAAGTTGAGTTGTACTGGGCTAGCTTGCTTGTAGTGGCGGGTTGTGTTAACCCATATTTTTTTTCTAAATTTAGTTTTCTTTCTCTTGAATTTTGTTTAAGTGTTTTCCTCTTTAAAAAAAACCAATCATTTCTCTTTAAAAAAACGAGAATTTTTTTGGTTTATCTTTATTTTCATTTGACCTTTGTTTGTCTCTAAAAAGAAAAAATACTTTCAAATAAAAATAGGGTTTGCTTTCTTTTAGCTTTTTTGTTTTATCCTTAATAAGAAATCATTTACAATGCTTATCTTGGTTGCAGGTTGCAGAAAACCAGAACAAAAGGAATTGTTACTTAAACTAACTGCTCTGCTTGCCAAAATAAATCACTTGCTTAACAAAAATTAATGCTTTTAAAATAAATTTGCTAAAAATTCTGCACGCTCTGGTACCGTGCTCTAATCTCTTGTTTTTAATTATTTTGCATTATTGGTTGCTTGCATTTTAAAAATCCAAAAACAACAACAAAATCAAATCTCATTCGTAGTTGTATTGTTGATACACATTTAATTTTTGTTTTGCATTCATTTCATCTCATTTTATATTCTAAGGGCAACACCAAACCACATAAGGTGGGGGAATTCATCACCCCTTCCTTGGCCTAAAAATTGCATTTCACTGTAGAACTTGACTAATAATAATAATGGTTAGACGTTGGACTTAAGGGAGTCGGGAGCTCATCTAGGGCTTAATTGTATCTTGACAAGTTGTCTTCTTTCAATAAACTAATTTCTTGGTGTTTAGGTTACGGCGGAGCAATAATCATTCATAAATATTACAGTGATTCATAAATATTATAGTTATTATTTCTCTAAAGGTACATAAACCTTAGGCTGCATTGCTATGGTGATTCATGGTGCACCAATAACCCTTGTCCAGTACTTGGCTAAGAACTATTTTGTTGGATTAAGTCAAAGTGTGATTATACAATTTTGGGTTAGAAGCTACTAAGGATAGAAAATTTGTAATTAAGTCCTTGCATTCATTTAGTTGCATTAGTTCATGCATATATAAAAAAATCAAACAAAATCAAAAATCCAAAAACAAGCATTTTAGTTAATTTAGTTTTTTAAAACAAAAATACAAAAAAAATTCAACAAAAAAATCTTTTCAAAAAAAATTGAAATCCAAAAAAAATAAAACAAAAATTAAATCTCCCTTTTGAAAAATAAACTCTTTTGGTAAATATTTCTCCTTTAAAAAAACAAAAGAAAATAATTATTTTCACTTCATTTCATTCTCTAAACCTTGTTTCATTCTCTTAACCCTGATTTTCACGTCTTCCTCTCTTTGATATTTTCACTTATGCATGAGTACCTAGACTCGTGACACAACAATGAATCATTTGACCCGAACAAATGATCCTCCAACAATGGCTAACGAAAATCCTCCCTGAACTCTCATAGATAGTCTTTCTCGACCGAGTTTCTATTCCTACTTATATCACATTACCCGCCCCAATGGGTAGTCACTTCAAAATTCATTCAAATCACATTGCCACACTCCCAAAATTTAGCAATTTTGAACACGATGATCCATATATCTTCTTAACAAAATTCGAACAAGTATGTTAACCATTAAACTCCAACAATTATGTGATGATGGAATTAAACTTCGGTTAATTCCATTCGCCCTTACCGATTATGCTGAAAAATGGTTGTGCAGCTTACCGTCGAACTCAATCAAAACTTGGGATGAAATCGTTAAAGTTTTCTTAAAAAATTCTACCCCTTGGAAAAAACAGCCAAAATACGAAAGGAAATTGTAAATTTTCATTAATTCAGGGGTGAACCAGTCGAAAAATACTTTGAAAGATTTAAAGAGATTTTGAAAAAATTTCCATACCATAATTTCAAAAAGTGGACTCTTTGCCAAATCTTATACGATGGATTTGAAAATAGTTCGAACCATGCTTGAATCAATGTGCCAAGGTAATTTTCTCGCCCAACATCACGACGATGCTTGACAATTTCTTGAAATTGGTCGAAAAATCATCCCAATCGGAATGTTCTAACAAAAAATCCATTTATTCACGATCGAGCGCACACTCGATAAGATTATCATTGGCTTTGGAAGCTAAAATCGATGTAATGATTAATAAATTTGACAATGTTTTCTCATTCGATCAAATGAACCAAGCTTCCCAACCATTGTGTTATAAATGCAACGATCTGAATCACATTGCTGATCAGTGCCCTCGTTGGGTTGAACAACTCAATGCTTTTAACAAGGTTAAGAATGACCCATTTTCTCCAACGTACAATCCTGGTTGGAGAAATCATCATAACTTTGCATCAAACCAAAATAACTTTAACATGTATTTGGTTTGTCCCAATTTTCAAGCATTTCTGCATAATGCTTCGAATCCTCCCTTTCAACCCAACCACTTTCAAAAAAATATAGTGCCTTCGTCTCAGAATCAACCTCAACAATCTTTTGCTCCCTAAGACGATAAACGATTGACTTCACTTGAGAAAAGTCTTGAAATGTTGGCTAAAGCAACCACTCAAATCCTCCAATCAAACGGCAATTTGCAAAATTTGTTAACCTCATGCATGCAGAATACGAGTCAGTCAATTGCTAAACTTGTAAGGAAAATGAGTCAATTAGCCACCACTGTGAGTGAACGTGAATGAGGCACATTCCCATGTCAGCCAGTTCTGAATACCAGAAATCAAAACATGAATTCGAATCAAGCCCATGTTGTTCAAGACACCAATGTGAACCAAATGAAAGCTATTATGACTTTGCGTTCCTGTAAACAAATCGATAATTAAGTGGTCAATCCATACGATTTACCGAAAGCTCCTCACGACACTTCAAAAACGACAACCGATTCTGAACAAAGCATTAAGCCAAACATCGAATCAAATGCCAATCCGAATTCTTCTTCTACTTAACTAGACTGACCTACAGAGTATCGAATTCCATTTCCACATCGCCTTCAACCGAAGAAAGATTCCGATCAAATGGAAAAGATGTTGGTAAGTTTTAAACAAGTCAAAGTGAACATTCCTCTTCTTGATATTGTTCAACAAGTTCCAACTTACACTAAATTCTTAAAAGACTTGTGTACTCAAAAACGACACACTCATGTACCCAAGATAGTTTTCTTAGCTGCCGGTCTTAGCAAAGTTTTGTCTCAATCAATCCCCGTAAAATAAAAAGATCTTGGATGTCCGACAATATCATGCACGATAGAAGATAAGACGATTAATAAGTGCTTACTAGACTTGGGTGCGAGTCTCAATTTGATTTCCTATTCATTTTACCAGCAACTTGACTTGGGTGAACTAAAACTGATGAAAGTAACTCTTTAATTTGTCGATCGTTCGATAAAGAAACCCATAGGAGAAATCGAGGACGTGCTCATCAAAATCGATCAATTCATATTCCCCGTCAATTTCATCATCCTAGAGACACAACCTGTGAATAATCCAAGGAGTCAAATTCCATTGATTTTAGGGCGATCTTTCTTAGCCACTTCAAATTCCCTAATCAATTGTCGAAATTGTTCGATGAAAATTTCTTTTGGAAACATGACTTTGGATCTTAACATTTTCAATCTCGAAAATCAATCGAACGAACTACTTGAGAAAACATTGGAAGTTAAATCCATTCAAGAAAATTTTGACAATAAAATAGTTGACCTTAACCATGAATGCGAGACCGAACATGAACAACTGTTTCAAGATGAGCCTAACGAAATCGAAAAGGCGCATTAGTTTGAAACCCTCACTGTTGAGTCAGAACTTCAACCAAATTTTTTGATTGAGCAACCCCCTAGGTTAGAACTCAAACCTCTTCTTGATCACCTTAAGTATGCATACTTATGTGACGACGAAACGTTTCCTGTCATAATCTCTTCAAATCTTCTCTTGATCAAGAAGCTTCCCTTCTTTCAATTCCGTCGAAAAAGAGGTAATTGGATGGTCGATTACTAATATAAAGGGAATTAGTTCCACTCTTGTTCAACATTGCATCCATTTAGTTGATGAAGCCAAGCCTGCTCGTGACGCGCAACGAAGGCTTAACCCGAAAATGAATGATGTAGTAACTCCTCGATAACGGAATCATATGTCCATTTTTTTATAGTTCGTGGGTTAGCCCAATTCATGTCGTGCCTAAAAAGTCCGGACTTACCATTATCACTAACAACGCTAAAGAACTCATTATCCTACCCAAATAGTTTGGCGTGTTTGCATTGATTATCGAAAATTAAATGCTGCAACACGTAGAGATCACTTTTCTCTTCCTTTCATTGACTAAATGCTTGAACGATTAGGCAACCACGAATTCTATCTTTCTTGGTGGTTATTCCGGTTATAACCAAATTTCAATCGCTTCCGAAGATCAAGAGAAAACGACTTTCACGTGTCCCTTTGGCATGTTTGCATATCGACGTATGCCATTTGGCCTTTGCAACGCTCCTGCTACTTTTAATGACGCATGATCAACATCTTTTTCGACATGATCGAACACTTTCTTGAAGTGTTTATGGACGATTTTTCCATCTTTAGAATCTCTTTTTCTGATTGCTTACACCATCTCAAGATGGTTCTAAATCGATGCAAGTACAAACACTTAATGTTAAATTGGAAAAAATGTCATTTCATGGTCAAACATGGCACTGTTCTTGGACATGTCATTTCAAACAAAGCATTGAGGTAGATAAAGCAAAAGTTGACGTAATACGAACCTACCCATCCCCAAATCTGTCAAGGACATTCGTTCATTTCTTGGGCATGCTGGCTTTTGTTGATTCTTTGTGAAAGACTTTAGTAAAATTCTTTGGCCTCTAACAACTCTTCTTGGAAATGACGTTCCATTTGACTTTAATTCTGATTGTTTTTCTGCTTTTGAACGTCTCAAAAATGAACTCATTTCCCCATCATTTGTTCACCTAATTGGAATCTTCATTTCAAAATGATGTGCGATGCCTCTAACTTCGCAGTTGGTGCTGTCTTAGGACAACGCATCAAAAAAATTCTTCATGTAATCTGCTACGCTAGTATGACTCTAAATAATGCTCAACTCACAAAACCACCAAAAAGAACTTCTAGCGGTAGTTTTTACGCTCGAAAAGTTCTGATCTTATTTGATTAGCTCACACATTATGGTTTACACTGACCACTCCTCTCTTAGGTACCTTTTTGCTAAAAAGGAAGCTAAGTCTCATTTAATCTATTGGATCCTTTTACTCTAAGAATTTGACCTTATGATCAAAGACAAAAAAGGATCTGACAATATCATTGCTGATCACCTATCGCGCCTTCCAAATGCACCACCTTTCTTTACCGATCAACGAGAACTTTCCTGATGAATAGCTCCTTTTCGTTTCTGTCAATCCATGGTATGAAGATATAGTGAACTATTTAGTCACTGAGAAAACTCCTTCATTTTGGTCAAAACAAGATAAATATATATTTCTTTCCCAAGTCAAGTACTTCTATTGGGATGATCCATACTTTAAGTACCGTTCTGACCAAATCATTTGAAGTTGAATACCGGATTGCGAAATCAAGAGTGTTCTTTCGTTTTGTCATGACCAAGCTTGTGGTGGTCACTTCGGTCCGAAGAAAACAGCTAAAAAGGTACTTCAATGTGGTTTTTACTAGCCTATGCTTTTCAAAGATGCATTCAAATTCTGTAAAACTTGTGATCACTGCCAAATGTTAGGAAAAATTTCTTGTCAAAACATGATGCCTTTGACCTCATTCTTATGATTGAAATCTTTGACCCTTGGGGTATTGACTTTATAGGACCATTTCCCAACTCTTTTGGAAATATGTACATTCTTCTTACTGTTGATTACGTCTCTAAATATGTTGAAGCCATTCCTTGTAAAATAAATGACCACAAAGTTGTTATGAAATTCATAAAAGAAAATATCTTTTCGAGGTCTGGAACACCTCGCACAATAATTAGCGATAATGGAACCCATTTATGTAATCGATCATTTGAAACTCTAATGTAGAAATACTCAATAACCCACAAGTTATCCACTCCTTATCATCCTCAAACTTGTGGTCAAGTTGAAGTTTCAAATCGCCAAATCAAGCAAATTTTGGAGAAAACTGTGAATAAAATCAAAAAGACTGGTCACAAAAATTGACGGATGCACTGTGGGCTTACAGAACTACGTATAAAACCAATCTTGGGATGTCTCCTTTTAGGCTAGTATATGGCAAAGCATGCCATTTACCCGTCGAACTTGTACAATGTTGTGGGCGATTAAAAACATAAACTTTGATCTTTAAAAAGCTGGCGGAAACAGAAAATTGCAACTCAATGAATTAGAGGAGATTAGGAATGATGCGTATGAAAATGAGAAAATTTACAAGGAAAGAACAATTTTTTTTCATGATAAGTCGATCCTTAGGAAAACATTTTTGCCAAATCCAAAAGTTCTTTTGTATGACTCTTGACTTCATTTGTTCCTTGGGTAATTAAAATCAAGGTGGACAGGACCATACGTGGTACGTACTTTTTTTCCACACTGTGCCATGTATGTAGAAAACCTTAGGGATGGATCAATTTTTAAAGTCAATGGTCATCGTGTAAAACCTTACTTAGAGTTGGCGAGTGATCGAGAGGAGGGGTTCATGATTCTTTATAGGCCACACTACGTCTAGTAAGAAATTTTAACCTCTCTTGAATATTTTTCTCCATTACACTCATTATATCATGCATTGACTGTGGGGACACAGTCAAAATCAAGTGTGAAGGGAGCTAATGTTTATTTTGATTTTTCATGGTTTATGTTTTGCATTTTCATTCCAAAAAAAATCCAATTTTTTTTCTTTTTATCATATCAATTTACTTTTAAAAAAACATGATAGGATAAGTATACGTTTTTGGTTGGTAAATTGAAATTTTTGAAAATTTACTCGTCTCAACAAAAATAAAAATAAAAGTTTAATTACAAGCAACTATGGTTTAACTAGTATATAGGAAGGTTCATAGGTAATAATTATGAAGTATATCCCAATCGTAATCTTTTTTTAAAAGAGTGGTTGATTTAAAGTAAAGGCAATAACATTTTTGATCTTCTAAATTAAGTGGTGCCAGAATGATTTTGCATAACTCTCTCTTTTCAAAAAAGAAAAAGAAAGGATGTTTTATAAAAATAAGAAACACCTAATGTTTGCAACCAAATTAGCCACAAACACCCAAGAATAAGTTTGCGTGGAGAAGTAAATGAAGAAAACTAAACTAAAACAGAGGAATATAGAAAAATAATAAGCAAATCCAAATAGAAATCAAGTACAGCAGGATTTATAGTGGTTCGGCATCGAATGCCTACATCCACTTTGAATATTCTCTTTATTGATTCACTATAATCTTTGTTACAGTAGTAAACATCAAGAAATAATGGAGTATTGAAGAAAGTTGATTACAATAAAAGAGCTATGTAACCAAAAGCGTAAAGATACTCAAATGGACCCCCTAGGCTAGTATTTACAGGCGAAGGCGACTATCTATCTCTCTGAAACTTCGACTACACGACCTCTTTACCCATATAGGCCCACCATAGGGGTTGCTAGCCCCAAACCCCAATGGAGAGGGATCAGAACCGATCCCTCCTTGGTTGATTTGGGTGCAGCGATCCCTATGGTGGCTTCTTCATGCTTAGGTATGATGGCACTCCAAATATCATGTTGATTGGATATGTGGAGCTCGTGTTTTTGCTCAATCTTTGGTTCAGATTCGTTTTAGAGTTGTCCCTACCAATCCCTTCATATTAGATCATGTTGATCCATGCTTATTCGCATATGTACCTTGGACTTCATTATATAGTGTCGATCCATCCGATAACCTATCATGCCGATCCCTCTTATGACTCAACATGCCGATCCCTCTTATCACTTAGCACTATGTCGATCCCTCTTGCTCTAGAATGTATGTCTAATCCTCCTCATCCTAAATGCTATGTCGATCCCTCGAGTACTAACAAGTTATGTTGAACTAGGCACCATCACCTATGTCGATCCCTCTAATACTTCATCCATGTTGACTAACCATCCAAACGACTATGCTGATCCCTGGAGTACAACCCAGCTATGCCGATCCCTGGTCTATCCAAGCTAATTTCCATATTTCTAACATCTTGCGTCGTCTATCTATCAACTCTGTTCTATCTGGGCTTCGTATAACCATCTGAACTATACTTCCGGGTCCTATAGCTATTGTTATCCTTCTTGAGGATAGTCGAATATGTCTTGCATGATCAGTCCAATATAGCCGCGTCTGGTTACCGGGTAACACTTGCCCCCCAAGTACGTCTTGTGAGTAACATGACATGCTTTGAATAAAAAAAGTCTAAATCATTTGTGAAGGCATCGAATCCTACGTTGGTTACTATGACGCTTGGTTGACATTCAATAATGTAAGACCAATGCTGTATTCCGTCTGCATATACAAATCCAATAATGCAGGACTTATAAGCCTTTATTATCTGATCAAGTCTCGAACTTGAGAGTTTCAGGTTTGATTGCAATTCCTGTTGATTTCAAAAAGTTGAACTTTCAAACCATTCCCATGCATATTCATATAAATGTTTCTTTTACTAACTCCCGGATGTGTTCAAAGAATTGTTAAAGAAGGAGAGGGAGGAGAAGATTGAGGCCCAAGGGGAGTCTTAGAAATACTATTAAGAAGTCGTGGAGGCAAGGAGCTTGAAAACAAAACTCAACGAATAGTTTGCCAAGATTGAAGCTCTGAAAGAAGAAGTCCGAGAAGAGGGTAGAAAAGAGATGCTTGAACAACCCCACTCCCAGGTGGAAGCCACCATGGAGTCCGGTAGGAACGAAATCAAGGACTTGTTCGATCCGCTCATTATTGAATATAATATGAAGGTCCTACTGCACCACGACTTAAGCTTTCTCGGGAAGGGTTACCTCGAATCGCTTGCTGAAGGCTGGGAGCATATTGTTAAGATAAAGAAAGAAGAGTTGGGTGAAGTCGAATTCAATGAGGAAGAACTAGTGAGGGATGTGCTTTGAGGAATTGAGCATTCAGATCTGCCTGCTGCTAAACTTCAATTTTTCAAGGCTCCCGCACCTACGAAAGATGGAGAGGATATTGTCAAGTCTTCTAGAACCGATCCTCAGGGTTCCTCTCCAACCCAAGTAGCCAGACCGTCAACTTCTCATGACACGAAGCAGATTCTCTGCTATGATCTGGATAAGCCTGGCTTTGGGCCACAAATGTTATCTCCCATCCTCGAAGGAAGCACTCTGGCGACTACGGAAAGTCAACTGGATGCTGGTATCATACTAAACTTCTCCATATTAGAAAAGTTCTTGTTCTTCATGCACAATGACTTTAGCTAATATCCATGTTTTAATAAATTTATAGGTCTTTCGGGCTCTGACCAGACTCCTAAAAGCGGTGTGGCTGCAGAATAAGAGGAGAAAATGACCGAGGATCCAACATGAGCCGATATTCCATAACCTCATGCTCAAGTCATTGAAGCACTCGATGACGATAAAACTGAAAATCTGCTCTATGCTGACGACCTTGATGATGTCATGATCACTGGTGCCTTCGAACATACCACCAAACTCAGCATGAAAGAACAGATTGAAAATGAGGAGTTGCTAAAGAAAAAGGCAAAGTCCGAGCCTGTCGAGGTGGATATCGATGATCCTTATCCTATACCATTGCAAACCTGGTGGGTCTATCCCTAGTGAAATCCCCTTGGCTACAGAAAGCTCTCCTACCAAAGGTGGTATGGGGTCCCGGAAAAGAAGCATAAGTAGCTCTACCCTTGAAAAATCCAAAATAAAATCGAAGAAGTAGTCGTTATTTCATGTCACTTTATATAGTTTGTGTAATTATTTCTTTCACTAGTCGTAGTTGTATGGGTATGAATCCTGATTTTTTTAAATAACTTGTATTGGAATTTTGGCACTTGTGAATAAAAGTTTTTGTTTTCGATTAAGCATCATGTGAATTGTTATCCGAATAGTTGGACGATTACTTTCCATTCAGTGTACTTGTAATTCATTGATTGCAAATTCTGTTAACAATTCACTATCTTCATCTCAAGGCCTCCTTGCGATCGTAGCCTTGAGTCGTTGTAAACACTAGATATGAGCCGCAGGATTGGGCTATCATAATCATTTTTGGATAATCACACTACTGCCCTCGGTCTCGGGTTGATAAATGTACTGGATGGACGATCTAGTCTCGTCCCGGTCTTGTTTATACTCCCACTTAAGCTTCAAAGATTTAGAGTTGATTAATGAATAGTCTGTTCACACTCATCCCGTTTCTCCTATTCGTACTCCGATGATCGAAGTTTTTCGAAGGATGTCCGGATCACATCTATTTGTGTTTGGTGTGGGTCGATATTGACCATCGACCCGACGACACGATATTTTGGTATGGATCGATATTGACCGTCGACCCAGCTGCACGATATTTTGGTGTGGATCGATATTGACCGTCGACCTAGCGGCACGATATTTTGGTATGGATCGATATTGATCGTTGACCTATTTTGGTCTGGATCGATATTGACCATCGACCCAATGGCACGATATTTTGGTGTGGATCGATATTGACCGTCAACCCAGCGGCACAATAATTTGATGTGGATCGATATTGAGCATCGACCAAACAACACGACATTTTGGTATGGATTGATATTGACCATCGACCCAACGACATGATATTTTTAGTTGCCCGTAACTTCGAACGTCGTTCTAGTTAGTTTTGTATTAAAGCCTCCTTGCGAACGTTGCCTTAAGTCGTAAAGAACACTTAGCTGAAATTATATTAAGCTGTCGTATTCAGCTTTTAGTCGTTCGTACTCCTACCCCCAGTCTTAGGCTAGCGAAGTTAATTCATGGATGGTCGAATTCCATCTGCAATTCGTTTATACTCCTCCTGTCGGTTTCAGGTCGGAGTTTATAGAAAAGAGAGTGGTCGAACTCCATTCATCCATTCATTCATGTTTGTATCCACACTCTAGGGATATGATTCAATTAGTGGGTGGTCAGATCACACCTAATTTGAGTTTATACTCTAGTCCATGCTCTAGGGACTTAGGGTTATTTCGGGAGCAATTGAGTCGCACTCATCGCATTGATTTCGTTTCAATCCGACAGTCTGGGTAGGAATTATTCTATCTCTAGATTGTCGGCCATATTTGTTTCTTATCGCGTGTCCCAATCTTTGGACTATTACGGGAATTTCTAATCGAGCAAATTATTGGAGCTCGTCATGTTTGATCCCATCAGGGATTAGTGTGACTAATCGATCGCAAACTCCGGGAGCCTGTTTACACATATCGATATCAATCAGTTTCATTATGTACTTGGCATACAATGCAATAACAATCATATGAACAAAGGAAGCTTGAAACATTATTCGTTAAATGGAAAGGAACAAACTAATCTATCTTATTACATATTCATAAAGTAAAATTCTAAAGCAAACACTGAAAGTAAGTAGAATTGAAATGTAAAGGAAATAATCTAAGTGAAATAGCATCATAAATGCTCGCTATTCCATATTCTCGAAAGTGTAATGCCATCGACAGTCAATAGCTTGAAAGTTCCTCCTCCAAGCCGCTGTTCAATGACATGCGGTCCTTCCCAAGTCAGGATTCATGTGTAACGGGGCAGGAAAAACATGTTTCAGGATGAGATCGCCAACTTTGAAGGTTCTTGATCGCACTTTAGTGTTGTAATTTCGGACGACTCGATGTCGGTGTGTAGCTGCTCTCAAATTTGCTTCCTCATGCTTCTTATCTATAAAGTCCAAAGATTCCAAGAGAAGATCTTTGTTTGTTTTGGGATCGTAGTAACTCACCCAAGGAGAAGGGACTTCGATTTCTACTAGAATAACGGCTTTGGAACCGTAAGCAAGGGCAAATGGAGTATGGCCAGTCATGGACTTGTGAGTGATTCTGTAGGCCCAAAGCGTCATAAGAAGTTCATTCACCATCTTGCCTCTAGCCTTCTCCTAACGCTTTTTCAGAATAGACTTGATAATTTTATTTATGGCTTCAACCTATCCATTTGCCTAAGGGTGAGCAACCGCTGCGAACCTCTTTTCAATACGACATCTTCGACAAAAATCTTTAAACTCAACACTATCGAATTAGGTCCCATTATCTGTTATAATAGATCGCGGAAGACCGAAGTGACATATGATGTTTCAAACAACAAATTTGATTACTTTCTTGGCTGTGATCGTAGTTAACGGTTCCGCGGCTCGACCCATTTAGTGAAGCAATCAATCGCAGAAATAGCGTACTTCGCACCTCCTTTAGAGATTGTTAAAGAGCCGATGATGTCAATACCCTATATAGCGAATGGCCATGGGCTGACCATTTGCATGATTTCTGTTGGCGGAGCTCTTGGGACTTTTGCATATATCTGGCATTTGTTACATCGTCTTACATAGTCAGCAGCATCCCGGTTTACGGTTGGCCAATAATATCCATAACGGAGTATATTTTTTGCTAAAGTTTGCCCTCTAGTGTGATCACCACATTCTCCTTCATGAACTTCTTTCAGAACACGCTTTATCTCATCATGGGCAATACACCAGAGTAAGGGAACCGAAAAATCTTTTCTATACATAGTTCCTTTTTACATAATATACTATGAAGCTTTGCAAAGAATTTGTCGCTTTTCGTTTCTTCTTTCAGGCAAGATTTCATGTAGTAAATAATCTTTAAATGTTATCATCCACGATTCCCTTTCGAATTCCGCTTCTAGTACTTGATCGACTTCCATCATATTCATACTTGTAGTGTCTAAGACCTCGACCAGAACCAAGCCCATTTGTTACGCATCACCGGTACTAGCAAACTTGTCCAATGAACCAGCCTCTCCTTTTTGGTCGAGTGGGATATGTGAAATGTCATAATACTCAAATTCTTCCAACAACTCCTGGACTCGGGTAAGATACGGAGAAAGTCGTTGTCCCTTAGCCTGATGGTCTCCTCTAACTTGATACACTACCAACTACGAGTCGCAAAAGATTTCAAGAGATTTAACTCCAAGTTCTCTAGCGAGTTTAAGTCCAGCAATCAACGCTTCATACTCAGCCTCGTTGATTGTGGCAGGAAAATGAATCTTTAAAGCATAAAAAATTGACTGGTTTTCAAGGGTTATAAGCACAATCCTAGCTTCAGAACAATGATCATTAGATGCTCCATCAGCATACAATTTCGATCTTAAAGTTGGGATTTTGCTACCTTTAGAAAGATCGTCTTGCACTCTACTATAAAGTACGCCAATGCTTGACCCTGGATAGCTCTTTGAGGAAGATATGTAATGTCAAACTGGCTGAGCTCAATATTCCATTTAAGTAACCTCCAAGATGTCTTAGGTCATTGTAGGACCTGTCATTACAGCTAGTCGGTATAAACGTTGATCGGATGTGCCTGGAAGTACGGACGAAGCTTCCATGGTGCAATTGGCAAGCAATACGCCAATTTCTCTATCTTCGGATAGTTCCTCTCTGCTCCTATTAATCCTTTACTGACGTAATACACTGGTATCTGATTCCAGTATTTATCGTGAACCAATGCGGCACTTATAGCATGCGCCGATACAGCCAAATAAACGTACAACTCCTCATGATCTACCGGCTTTGACAAGACAGGAGGTCTCTCCAAATGATTCACCAGAGCTCAAAATGCGTCTTCGCAATCCTATGTCCATTCGAAATTTCTCTTTCCTTTCCAAATCAAATCAAAGAAAGGAATGCATTTGTCAGTTGCTTTGGAGATAAATCGACTTAAAGCAGCAACCTTCCCATTGAGACTTTGGACTTGTTTAATGGTTCTTAGTACTTGAATATCTCGAATAGCCAGAATCTTCTTGAGATTGGCTTCTATTTCGCGAGCATTGGCAATAAAGCCCAAGAATTTTACTAATGCCACACCAAATGAACATTTCAAGGGATTGATTTTCATGTTGTAATATCGGAGGATGTTGAACATCTCTGCCAACTCTCGAATGTGGTCGGCGACTTCACAAGCATATCATCTACATAGACTTCCATTGTCCTCCCAATCTTATCTTTAAACATACGGTTAACTAAGCGTTGATAGGTTGCTTCGGCGTTCTTCAATACAAATGGCGTTACCACATAACAATATAATCCAACATTCGTAACAAAGCTGGTATGTTCCCGATTAGGGACATTCATTGGGATTTGGTCATACCCCGAGTACGCATCCATAAAAGACAATAATTCATGTCCAGCGGTCAAATCAACTAGTTGATCAATGCTTGGAAGGGGAAAACTAACTTTAGGACATGCCTTGTTCAAATCTAAATAGTAGATACACATCCTCCATTTCCCATTTTCCTTCTTCACCAGTACGGGATTGGATATTCATTCAGGATAGAGGGCGTCGCGGATAAACCCATTGACTTTCAGTTTATCCACCTCTTTAAGAGCGACAGATCTCTCTGAATCCATGCCTAGTCTCTTTTTCTTTACTGGAACATACTTCGGGTCAATGTTTAATGCATGGCTCATGATGGCAGGTGAGATCCCACACATGTCAGCATGAGTTCAAGAAAATACATCTAGATTCGCTCAGAGAAAATCAGCAAGTCCTCTCATCATTGAAAGGCTGAGCTACGATCAAATCTTCAAGACTGGTGATGGGTCTCGTGGCTGACTGTTATATCAATCATCAGCTTAGCCGGCATTGCCTTGGTCTTCTTGGGCCCCTCTTCGTCATCCCTCAGATTTATATCTCTATAGAACCTACTGTGGCGCCCAAGCCAAGGCTTAGGCACCAATTGTCAATCTTCAATAACTTGGATGCGGACAGATTTGTCCACACCCTTTCCCTTCTCCATTCGTTGAGCTTCCCTCAACTCAACTACATAACAGGAACGTCCAGTTGCCTGATCACCATGCACCACTACTACACCATTATCAGTTGAAAACATTAAAGTTTAATACCATGGGGCAAGAGCTGCTCGAAATTCAACCAGGGCCGGTCGGCCCATAATAACATTATACGGTGAATCAACATCCAAAACAATGAACGGTAGGATCCACACTCTCCTACGTTCACCTTCCCCTAATTCAACAGGTAACTCCACATAACCAATAGCCTCAGTTGCCACACCATTAAAACCTTGTATGCAAGCTTTAGATGGTTTCAAATCTTTAGCCTCCATTCTCATTTGATCATAACCCTTCTTAAAAATAATATTCACCGAGCTTCCACAATCAATTAAAATCCTTCTCACCAAAGCAGGACCAATCATGACAGAAATGACCATCGGGTCAATTGTATGAGCCCCTACTTCATCTGCATCCTTGCTTCTAAACACCATATCATCAGTCATCGTATGTTGCTGCTTAGCCGGAGCTTTGTCCTCTATATTTGAACAATACTCAATGTCCACATGCCTTATTGCGCTAGCACAATGCTCCATTTCTTGCCAACTTCAATTCACAGGGCGCGGTCCTCTAATTATCATGTTTATCACTAATCTTCCGCCAGTCCGCGTAGGCTCCTCAGCCCTACGTGGAGCTTGGCCTTGATTGGGCTCAGATGTCCCATGTCTTCCATCATCCAGAGCTTTCACAAACTGCTGCAATTTCTTTTCCTGAATCAACTTTTCGATAGCATCCTAGAGATGCCTGCACTCATTTTTATTATGCCCATAATAGTCGTACCGACAGTATTTTTCGGTCGTTTCTATCTCTCTATCGACTCTTTTGGAAGCGGCTTCCTATATTGTATGGTATTTCATGTAAATAGATAAATATTCTCCATAGATGCATTTAGTGGTGTGTAGTTGTCATACATATGAATCCTAGGTCTTGGTCTCCCAGGCTCCCACTTTCGGTCTTGATTCCTATCCCCATTTCTCTTTTGTTGATTCGGCTTGTTCTGAACATTGACTTGGATTTTTTCGGAATTATTATCAAACTGCTTTATTGCAATGTTGCTTTGTACTGCTTCTCCTTTCGGTCCCATGACATTTTTCTCCTAGAGGACCTAGCTTCCTCCTACCTCAGAAACTAAGCTGCCTTTGAATAGAAGTGCTCAAATGTGGCCGGTGGTTTTCCAGCTAGCAAATCACCAAACTCAGATTCCAAATAAATCCCTCTCATCACGGCTATAAATATAGCATGATCATTTGGGTTACTGACTTTTATAGCGGTGGTATGAAATCTTTCCATATAGTCCTTCAACGATTCCCCCGGAGCCTGGATTACGCAAGAAAGTGACATTACGTCTTTAGGGCGAGTAGCGTGCATTCGGAAATGCTCCACAAACTTAGTTAGTAGTTCATCGAACCTTGAAGTCGATTGCAGGGGTAGTCTTTTAAACCACACCGTCACTATTCCAGAGAGGGTTATAGGAAAGCATCTACATTTGGTTGCGTCATTGGCTCTTGCTGAATCCATCAACCATTCGTACCTCATGATGTGCTGCCTGGGGTCGGTCTTTCCCTCATAGGCAGGCATCAAAGGCATGTTGAACCTTCTCGAATATTCCACATGCAAAACATTGTTAGCAAAATGGGGTATGGCTCCTAGAAATTCCCCAGTCATCATTCGTCAAACCCTGGTTCTCTCTCACCAACTGTCTGACCATTGCCGACAAATCTGGTGTTTAGATGGGTGGTGCCAAGAGGTAGTCATGCTCCACCTCACGTGAATGGTCCGGTCGATGTCTATGGGCTGTTTCACGCCTTCTTGTTCCACCATCCTCTTGATGTGTACCTTGGGCATTCATCTCATCGCTATTCCGGTGGGATCTTTGGTCTGCATTTAGTCGAACTCTAGAATCCAAGCTTTCGAAAATAGCTCCTTCTCGATTTCCCAAGTGTTGCAGGGGAATCCCTCCTTTGGAAGAGGGATCGATACCGATCCTTAGGAAGGGATTGGCACCGATCCTTCTTGGAAGATCATATTGGTCTGCCAAGTGACGTTTCGATGCTTTTGCTTATTCTCCTTTGACCCTACGACGCCTACACCTATGGTATTCATATGATGAGGTTGAACTCTCCAACGCCGAGTAAGAAGTGGGATCCTTTCTGGTGTTCTCACGTTGTTGTTGAGCAATCCAGTTCATTAGGCTAGCATTAGTCTGAATTTGCTCATTCAGCTGTGTACGG
This sequence comes from Allium fistulosum, assembly GCA_030737815.1. Taxonomy (NCBI): domain Eukaryota; kingdom Viridiplantae; phylum Streptophyta; class Magnoliopsida; order Asparagales; family Amaryllidaceae; genus Allium; species Allium fistulosum. Next base: position 819,234,336 of record CM060908.1, on the reverse strand, counting down.
CTTTCCATCAACTCCCTCATTAAGTTATCAAATTCAGCTCTAGTTATAGAATCAGTAGGGTTTGGACTTCAGCATGCTTCACATTTAGATTTGTAGGTCGATTGCTTGGGGCTTCTTGTTGAATGCTACCAGTTTCATTCCCATCCACATTCTGAGAAGTTGATCTAGTATGTCTCACCATTATCGATTTCCTTGCTTACATTCTAGCAAATCTGAGTAATATCTGCAAGTTTTTTAAGATGACTACGGATCACCTTTAAGGGATTTGCTCAATCTAGTAGCAACATAGGGGATTCCATAGCATTGAGAATCAGTCTCTCAATGAAAGCACCAAAATGTTTGCAACCAAATTGGCCACAAACACCCAAGAATAAGTTTGTGTGAAGAAGTAAATGAAGAAAAATAAATTATAACAGAGGAATATAACAAAATAATAAGAAAATCAAAATAGAAATCAAGAACAACAGATTTATAGTGGTTCAACGTCGAATGCCTACATCCACTTTGAATATTCTTTTTATTAATTCGCTATAATCTTGATTACAGTAGCAAATAGCAAGAAATAATGGAGTATTGAAGAAAGTTGATTATAATAAAAGAGCTATGTAACCAGGAGCGTAAAGATCCTCAGAATGACCCCTTAGGCTAGTATTTATAGGCAAAGGCGATCATCAATCTCTCTGAAACTTCAGCTACAGGACCTCCTTACCCATATGGGCCCACCATAGGGGTCGCTAGGCCTAAATCCCAATGGAGAGGGATCGGTACCGATCCCTCCATTGGTTGATTTTGGGGCAACAATCCCTATGGTGGCTTCTTCATGCTTAGGTATGATGGCTCTCCAAATATTATGTTGATTGGATACGTGGAGCTCGTGTTTTTGCTCAATCATTGGTTTAGATTCATTTTAGAGCTGTCCTTGCCGATCCTTTCATATTAGATCATGCCAATCCATGCATATTCAGGTATGTCCCTTGGACTTCATTATATAACGTCGATCCATCTGATAACCTATCGTGCCGATCCCTCTTATGACTCAACTTGTCGATCCCTCTTATTACTTAACACTATGTCGATCCCTCTTGCTCCAGAATGTTATGCTGAACCCTCCTCATCCTAAATGCTATGCCGATCCATCGAGTATTAACAAGTCAGATTGAACCAGACATCATCACCTATGCTGATCCCTCTAATACTTCATCCATGTTAACTATTCATCCAAATGACTATGTCTATCCTTAGAGTACAACCCAGCTATGCCGATCCCTAGTCTATCCAAGATAATTTCCATATTTCTAACATCCTGCGTCATCTATCTATCAACTTCGTTCAATCCAGGCTTCATATAACAATCTGAACTCTACTTCCGGGTCCTATAGCCATTGCTTCACGGTCATCCTTCTTAAGGACAGTCGAATCTATCTTGTGTGATCAGTTCAATATAGTCGGGTTTAGATACCGGGCAACACCTAAAGTCATGTTTTCACACGTAAGTGTGTACACTTGCCATGCTTTTTACCCCTCTCACGTAAGCCCGAAAGGCAGTGCATGATCGGTATATCTGGCCTTAGTTTATCTGAATTAGGTGTATGTAAATAAAATTAAAATAATAATAATAAACACCTAGAGCCATATGTTCATACGCAAGTATTTACACTCGACACGCTCTATACTCTTCTCACGTAAGCTTGAAAGACAATGCATGATTGGTATATCTTCTCTCAGTTTATCTGAGTTAGGTGTGTTGATAATAATGTTAATATTATTTTCAAAATAAAGAGAGAGAAAGAAATTGAAACCCAAGCACTATCCTCACTTATTGTATTTGACTTGTTATTCAAAAGAAACAAAAATGTCACTTTGCAAAAGTTTGATAATCAACTAAAGGATTCATTTCATAGTGGCACTATGTTACCAACCGAAACAACTAGCCAAACTAGAGTCTAATTGTGATGATAACTTAATTTTTGTTGAAAGTTTTGATGAGTAAAAAGACTAAAATTTCTTGAAATAACCAAAACTTATATTGAACTTACTTAAAAGTAAATTCTCCCTTTGTAAATATTTTTGAAAACTTACATCATGTAGTCGCATTAGAATTTGCATATCGCATTTGTATTTTGTGGATAGTATCCGTTGAAAACCCTCACGAGAAAACACTCGTACTACTATGGACACCTAGAGGTTTAACGGCTTGTTGCATACGCTTAACGCAATCGTGTTTCCTACGAAAATGGATTTATCATAGTTTTAGTTTGTTCGAGGACGAATAAAAAGATAAGTGTGGGGGTATTTGATGTACACGTAAAAGTGTATATTTTTACTTCCATATTTAATCTTCTTTTATTCAAATAAATGAGCATATTAGGGTCTTTTACATGTTTGAACCAAAATTTAAATTGTTTTCAAATCATCATTTAGGGAAAAAATGGTAATTTTGTGTATGAATTAATTTTGAGAAAATTTGTTTGCACGTTTTTATTTTTATTTGTTGGAAATTAGGTGCAAATTGGATGGAGCTTCATGGATATATGCATGCACAAATTTTCAAGGCCAAGAGAAAGTAGAAAATAAAAGAATTCAGGCAACATGGAGGAGCCCACATGCCCACTAACTAATGATCCATAATTAAAATCACATGCACATGCTAATGGAGACTTAAACGCATGAATCAATTAATTCCCTAATGATTACATGGAGGTTACACTATCTCAATGGCAATTTTGGTAGTCTCCTAAAAATGAATTAGGGTTTTAAGCATGTATAAATACCCCTTATGTTTCATGTAATGATCTTCCTCTCTTTCATGCAAGTTGTAACATAAAATTTATGAAAATAAAATATCTCTTTAATGGCTTCTTAGCCTTGTTCTTTATTTTCATGAATTTTTTTTCATGCATTCTTTTATTGCTATTTTATTTTATGCTCTCTTATTTACTTTATGCTCTCTTATTTCATGTTAGCAGCGTAGATTTAATTCTTGCAATTAGTTTAGTTTTATTTCATGCTAGTAGTTAGCTCTCTTTTCTTTTAATTAGCTCTCATTGTCCTTGTTTTATTATTATGTTGAAATCACTTTATGTTAATATGTATTCAAATATGAGTAGCTAAACCCCTTCAATTTAGGGGTAATGAAGCTCTCATGAAACATATTAAATTAACATTATGTTTTCATTTGTGATTCTTTTGTGCTTAATCGAATTATGAATTATTGTGGTTTATGTTTTTATTTTAGTGAATTTGATTGTCTAAGTTGGCATCTCAAATAGGCTATGCATAATCCAATATAACATAAACTATTTGATCATTTGCCTAAGTGATTTTGATGATGAAAGTCAAACTGAAATCAAAATTTGATGGTTTACGTTATTAATTCATAGTAAATAGATCACGCTTAAAGTAGATTTTATTTTTAATTTCATGTCATTTTCATGAGAATTGACAAGTGAGTTTGAATGGTGTGTTAGAGTTTGATGTCTTAAGTTGTGCTAATTAATAGCAAAAATAAACCATACTTATAACAAACACATCAATCATTTCTACTTAATATTTTAATGAGAGACTATAAATGAATTTTATGTGGATTTATATGAATGATTGGAAGTGGATTTGCCTCTAAATTGCTTCTTAATCTCATAGTTTTATTCACTTTTGCTCTAATTTATTTTCTTCAATTTTCTAGTTTAAAACAATTTCAAAAACTTTGGGCTAATTTGATTGAGTAATATTAGAATTTAATTCTTCCACTATGGATCTACCTGTATTTGCATATGTACTAGGATTGTACACTATGCGCTTGCAGTTTTTATAACGATTTATTTTTCGATGGTTTTCTAATCGATAGAAATTTCAACCGTCAAACACATAACAATCATAATTCATACATGTATGCTATAGTAACCGATACTACCACAATCATACATGACAATCTATTGGAGAGTAAGCTCAAGTGAGTCGGTATCAAAGTATACCACATACTCTGAGTCATATCAAAAGGTAATAGATCCATATAGTTCCCATCTTGAATTCATATTAGACATGGATGTATGTGTTAGAATGGTGGATTTTCTATCGATTAGAAAACCATCGAAAATATATAATCGTTATAAAACCACAAGCGCACAGCGTACAATCGTAGTTCGTATGCAAGCACGGGTCGACCCGTAGGGAAAGAATTAAATTATAATATTACTCAATAAAATTAGCCCAAAGTTTTTGTAAAATTGTTTTGAACTAGAAAATAGTAGAAAATAAACTAGAGAAAAAATGAATAAAACTATGAAATTAAAGAGCAATTTAGAGGCAAATCCACTCTAATCATTCATATAAATCAATACAGAATTCATTTTATAATCTCTCATTAAAATATTAAGTAGAAATGATAGATGTGTTTTTTATAAGTATGGTTTATTTGTGCTATTAATTCGCACACTTAAACCATCAAACTCTAACATACCATTCAAACCCACTTATCAACACTCATGAAATTGACAACAACAACAACAACTAAGCCATTATTCCCAAACAAGTTGGGGTTGGCTAGAGATGGAACCCAAAACTAAATGAAAAAAAAATCAATTTAAAAGTTATAATAATAACAATAGCAATAACAATAATAAAATAAAGTCAAATAAGTAAATTAATAGTAATAACTAAGTAAAGTAAAATAAAATAAAAAAATATATGTATATATATATAAGAGGAATGATAATAATAATACTAATAGCGATAATGATACTAATAGTAATATTGGTCAAAGACCAAACCTACGTCTTAGGCTCATGTTTCCTAGTCCTATAATCTAAAACTTATAAAACTCGACACTCATGGTTCTAGTACGTGAATCGCTAACTTCCACTCGCTCTGATCTGTCACCAGCTCTTCGGATATACCCCAATCCTTCAAATATCTTTTACTACTTCCTCCCATGTCAACCTTGGTTGACCTCTACCTCTCTTTGAGCATTCAACACGGCCTATAATTCCACCACGCACAGGTGCCTCGGTCGGCCTTCGTTGAAGATGTCCAAACCATCTTAAGCGATGTTGAATTAGCTTCTCCTCAATTGGTGCTACTCCAAGTTTATCATGTATATCATCGTTTCTAATTCGGTCTCTTCTTGTATGACCGCAGCTCCATCGTAGCATACGCATCTCTACTACGCTTACCTTTTGGACGTGTTGGCTTTTAGTAGACCAACATTCTGCACCATACAACATCGCAGGCCTGATTGCCGTTTTGTAGAACTTTCCTTTAAGCTTTTGTGGGACCTTCCTGTCACAAAGAATCCCAGATGCTTGTCGCCATTTCACCCATCCCACTCGAATTCTAAAACTAGCATCTTCATCAATCTCACCATTATACTACAACATTGATCCTAGATATCGAAATAATTCCTTCTTGGGAACTATGTGTCCAGTCAGAGTGACATCTCCATCTTCCGACCTGACACCGCTGAACCCGCACTTCATATACTCTGTTTTGGTTCTGCTAAGCCTAAAACCCTTTGATTCTAAATTCTGTCTCCACAACTCCAGTTGTCTATCAACCCCAATCCTACTTTCATCAATTAGCACAACATCATCAGCAAATAGCATACACCAAGGAATCTCACCTTGTATACCCTTCGTAACCTCATCCATCACTAGAGCAAAAATGTAGGGGCTCAAAGCTGACCCTTGATGTAATCCTATGTTAATGGGAAAGTCACTGGTTTCACCATCGCATGCTCTGACACTAGTCACAACATCATCATACATATCCTTGATAAGTGTAATGTACTTTGTTGGGACTCTCTTCTTTTCCAGGGCCCAACACATCACCTTTCGCGGTACCTTGTCATAAGCTTTCTCCAAATCGATAAATACCATGTATAGATCCTTCTTTTGCTCCCTAAATCTCTCCATAAGTTGTCTTATCAAAAAAATTGCTTCTGTGTTCGACCTCCCAGGCATGAAGCCAAATTGGTTTTTTGAAACACTTGTCATTCTTCTTAGTCTATGCTCAGTGACTCTCTCCCAAAGCTTCATAGTATGACTCATAAGCTTAATTCCTCTGTAGTTTGTGCAACTTTGGATATCTCCTTTATTCTTAAAAATTGAAACTAGTATGCTTTTCCTCCACTCATCTGGCATCTCGTTTGATTTGAAAATATTATTGAACAACTTAGTTAGCCATGCTACCCCTGCATCTCCAAGGCATCTCCACACCTCAATGGGGATGTCATCAGGCCCTAATGCCTTGCCTGCTTTCATCCGTTTTAGTGCCTCCTTTACCTCGGATTCTTGAATTCTCCGAACAAAATGTCTGCAAGTGTCATCAGAAGAGTCGTCTATCTCGATCGTAGTGCTATCACCTTCTTCATTAAATAGTTTGTTGAAATAATCTCTCCATCTATTTTTTATCTCCTCGTCCTTCACCAAAAGTCTATTATTGTCATCTTTGATGCATTTAACTTGGTTGAACTCTCTTGTCTTCCTCTCGCGGAGCTTAGCTATCCTATAGACGTTTTTTTCAACCTCTTTCGTACTTAGGTTATGATATAGATCTTCATACGCCCGACCTCTTGCTTCACTCACCGCTCTCTTTGCGTTCTTCTTTACCACTTTGTACTTTTGCATATTGTCCTCGCTCATATGATAATGTAAGCACTTATAGCATTCCTTCTTCTCTTTGATAGCCTTTTGCACATCACTGTTCCACCACCAAGAATCTTTAGGTTTGCGTTTATTTCCTTTCGCTATCCCAAACACCTCGGTAGCCACTTTCCGAATGCGTCTTGCCATCTCATCCCACTTGTGATTTGCTTCTCCTTCCATATTCCATGCCCCTTCTACCATCACTCTATTCTTAAACACCCGTGAGGCGTCTCCTTTGAGCTTCCACCATTTCGTCCGACTAGTCTTGGCTCCTTTACCCTGTTGAACACGTATTCGGAGACGAAACTCGGATATCAAAAGCTGATGCTGTGAGACGACACATTCTCTAGGTATGACTTTGCAATCTACACAAGCTCGTTTGTCGTCTCTTCTAGTAAGTACAAAGTCAATCTGGCTAAAGTGTTGGCCACTACTAAAAGTAATTAAGTGTGACTGTCTCTTCCTAAAGAATGTATTAGCTATCATGAGGTCATAAGCAATAGTGAAATTCAATATTTCTTCTCCTTCTTGGTTCCTATCGCTATATCCAAAACCACCATGCACTCTCTCAAACCCCCCACTAGTTGTACCAACATGGCCATTGAAATCTCCTCCTATGAAGAGTTTTTCGCTACTAGGCACATCCCTAACCATGACATCTAGCTCTTCCCAGAAATTCCTCTTGACGGCTTCACTTAGACCTACTTGTGGCGCATAAGCACTAATGACGTTCAGAATCATATCACCCACTACCAGCTTAACTAGGATGATCCTGTCCCCTTGTCTCCTAACGTCAACCACTCCGTTTCTAAGGTTCTTGTCAATTAAAATACCTACCCCGTTCTTGTTACGCTCGTTTCCCGTGTACCATAACTTGAAGCCTGTGTTCTCCATATTTAAAAGGAATTAGTAACATAGACCATCAAATTTTGATTCTAGTTTGACTTTCATTATTAAAATCACTTAGGCAAATGATCAAATACTTTATGTTATATTGGGTTAAGCATAGCCTATTTGAGATGTCAACATAGATTATCAATTCATTAAAAGAAAAACATAAACCACCATCATTCATAATTTCCATTAAGTACAAACGAGAGATTACATATGAAATCATTATGTTAATTTAATACGTTTCATGAGAGCTTCATTACCCCTAAATTGAAGGGGTTTAGCTACTCATATTTGAATACGTTTTAACATAAAATGATTTCAACATAAAAAAACAAGAAAAATGAGAGCTAATTAAAAGAAAAGAGAGCTAACTACTTTCATGAAATAAAACTAAACTAATTACGAGATTAAAAACTATGCTAATAACATGAAATAAGAGGAGCATAAAGTAAATAAGAGAGCATAAAATAAAATTGCAATAAAAGTAAGCATAAATTAAAAATGCATGAAAGTAAAGAGTAAGGCTAAGAAGCCATTAAAGAAACATTTTATTTATCATTGATTTATGGCTACAATATTGCATAAAAAGAAGAAGATGACTGCATGAAACATAATGGGTATTTATACATGCTTAAAACCCTAATTCATATTTTAAAGGACTATCTAAAATGCCCTTGAGAAAGTGTAACCTCCAAGTAATCATTAGGGAATTAAATAATCCCCACCAACATGCCTTTAAGCCTTCATTAACATGTGCATGTGCTTTTAATTATGGACCATTAGTTAGTGGGTATGTGGGCTCCTTCATATTGCATGCTTATTTTATTTCCTTTCTTCCTTAGCTTTCAACATATAGCATGCATACATCCATGAAATCTTTATATTTTGCACTTCATCTCCTACAAATAAAAATAAAAATGTGCAAATAAATTTTCTCAAAATTAAATCATAACAAAATTACCCTTTTACCTCCAAATGAAGATGAATGAATGATAATTTGAAAACAATATTAATTTTGGTTTAAACATGTAAAATACCATAATATGCTCATTTATTTAAATAATATACCCCTGAATTGATAAAAATTCACTATTTCGTTTAAGATTTTAGTTGTTTTTTTCCAAGGGGTGGAACATTTTTAAGAAGAATTTAACGAATTCGTCCCAAGTTTTGATTGGGTTCGATGGTAAGCTATACAACCATTTTTTAGCATAATCGATAAGGGAAAATGGAATTAACCGAAGTTTGGTTCCATCATCACATAATTGTTGGGGTTTAATGGTTGCACATACTTGTTCGAATTTTGTTAAAAAAATGTATAGGCCATCGTGTTCAAAATTGCTAAATTTTGGGAATGTGGCGATGTGGTTTGAATGAATTTCAAAGTGATTACCCATTTGGGGCAGGTAATGCGATACAAGAAGGAATAGAAACTCTATCGGGAAAGATTCTACCCATGAGAGTTTAAGGAGCGTTTTCATTCACCATCATTGGAGGATTATTCATTCGAGTTAAATAATTTGTTGTTTTGTCACGAGTCCAGGAACTCATGCACAAGTGAAAATATTAAGAAGAGAAAGTCTTGAAAATCAGGGTTAAGAGAATGAAACAAAGTTTAGAGAATAAAATGAAGTGAATAATTCTTTTCTTTTGTTTTCTTTATATTCTTTTTAAAGCAAAAATATTTACCAAAAATAATTTGTTTTTCAAAAGGGAGATTTGATTTTTCTTTTTTGATTTTTGATTTTGTTTGATTTTTTTTCCAAGGAAAAGATTTGAAAAGTTTTATTTTAATTTTTGTTTTTAAAACAAACTAAGTTTAGGAAAAAAATTACTTTTTGGATTTTGTTTATATATATATATATGCATGAACTAATGCAACTAAATGAATGCAAGGACTTAATTATAAATTTTCTGTCCTTAGTAGCTCCTAACCCAAAATTAAATAATCGAACTTTGACTTAATCTGTAACATCCCACTATTTTGGACCATTCAAATTGACAGTAAATCCACATATGTTGGACTTGAATACTTCAAAACAGTGGATTGTTAAGAAAATTTGGAGCAAATAAAATCAAACACAGAATCACAAACACAAAATATCAGAATAACTCGCAGCGGAAATAAAATACCATAGTAGTTCATGAAGCTACTACATAAATAATCTCAAAACAGATACAAAATATCATAGTCTGAAAAGCAAATACAACAGAAGTCTTAATACATAAGTCACTAATACATAAACACAGCTGAATAGGAAATAACCGAAATGGAAATGGATGACAGATAGATAAATAAGCTCCAGCAAATCTCTAGCTCCAGAAGGTGAATCAGAGCTGTGATACTCAGGCTGACCCGAGCGTAAAGCAAAACACAAAACACTCGAGTCAGGACATACATACTTATACAATGTAAACCAACTCAAGTGAACTGTAATAGAGATGCACAAGTAACTTAAAGGAAGCCTGGGATCGCCCATCCTTTATGGATCCGTTAAACCATCTATTATGTAGCAATGAACGCTATCATAGTAATGTCTAAAGTAAAGCAAACTATGCAAAATAATAATGTTAATGTGACTGGGGTAGCGCAAAGCTGCAGCAATTGCCACCTCTAGCCACACTTTATAACATCCAACCATTATTATAACCCGTGGTTATAAATTTCAAAATGGTTTATATTTTAAATTTTAAACCATTCAAAATGAATTCATTATACTTTTAAATCAAATATTCAATTCCCAAAATTTCAACATTTTCCAAAGCTCGTTTATTCAATTGTAATAATCCAAAACATTGTCTTTTCAGCATTCGCAGCACTTAGAAAATGCTGCTGTAAGTATAGTGGTAAAATTGGAAAACAACACAATTCAGAAACAGTAGCACTTATAAACTGCTGTTGTAGATTTAGTGGTAATTTGAAAACAGTTCATTGTTGTAAACAGCAGCACTTATAAACTACTGCTGTAGAGACAGTAGTAGATTTGAAAAACAATACACTGAAACCACATCATTTCTGGAATGCTACAATTTCTGTTATAATTTGTACTATGACATTTTTAACCAATATATCTTCCACTTTTATCATTTTTAACTTATCAAACTTATTCCACTTTTCAAAATTATTTATCAGGATATCATTTAACTTATAATTTTTAATAAAATAACATTTTATAATTAAATATCCAATTAAATTTTGATTCAATTATTAAGTCAAATTTACATTATAATTTACTTAACTTTTCATTTTAACAAACAAATCTTAATATTTCTTCTTTAAAATATCCATTTCATAACTAAAATATGTTATTTACTAAGTTAAGCTTAAAATTCCATTTTAATCAAATTTTCAATTATTAAGTTAAATCAAATTTTAAATTTCAATTTAAACCATTTACCCACTTATAAAATTTTAACTTATAGAAAATCACTGTTTAAATCATTTAAATCCAATTTAAGTTAAAATCCATATTTTTAAAATTTATTATACTTAATAATTTTAGAAAAATCATTTTAAAATTTAACCATGGGCCGGTATAATATTTTCTAACCTAGGTCAAGTGATACGGATAATATATCATTTCAATCCATAATAAATTAAAATTCTGGGTTTTATCATTTCCAACCCGCAATCCCAAGTCAAATAAAATCGGTCGAGCCTATCATTTCAGCTCGTAACGACTTTTCCCTATTCTAAAGTCTGTTCGGGTATGTATCATTTCAACCCATAGTGATTCTATACTAACAGGGAACTTGCAGTGTGAGAAACAGAAAATAAACAAGCAGTAAAACATATCATATGACGTCAGGTGATGCAACAGGTATATAATCAGGTAATATCATCATATAATGTCAAATAACAGGCAGATGTGAGCATATAACATAGCATATCAACTACTACAATTCAAGTGACATTGTTTCACAATTATATAAGTATGATTTGTCGAGAGTGATAAACTAACCTCTAAATCTAGAGATCAAATTCAAAACACAAATCTAAACTCCGCAAAGCACGAAAAACACGACTATATTCGAGGAGAAGATGATGAGCCAATATTCATACTTTGCAACAACAAATAAAATAAAACAAATATAAGTATATGATTGTACAAAAGAATTTAGACTTAAACAAAATCAAAATACGAACAAAGTGAAGCAAGAGGACTTAACCAAATCAAGTGGGCTCGGCCACTACACAAATAAGCTTGACCACATGATAAATGGCTCAGCCATGATTTGTTTTTGAAGCATATGTGTTCGGCCAAGGCAAGCGAATAGGCACGGCATAGAGTAGGTGAAAGGATGGCAAGCCAAAAGTCACTTGGAAGGAAAAAAGTCAAGGCATGTGAAAGGTCAAGTGGTTCAATGGTTCGACCCTATGCTAATCATGACTCGGCCCTATGGCTAATGTCCTCGGTCATGATAAGTTTGGGCTAGGTAAGCTCGGCCCTAGGCTTGTGAGATGGCTACAAAGGCACGGCTATCGTCAAGTAATGGTATGGCAAAGCATGGGAAGGCAAAAAGACTTGGGCAAGTGCACTTTGGTTCGGCCTATGCTAATTTGGGTTTGGCCACATGGCTAATAGGTTCGGCCATGTTGTGTTATGGGTTAAGAAACATGGATTGTGAGGCTTTGGCATGGGTTTGGTCATGTCCAAAGGCAAGGGAAAGTGGTGAATAAGGGAATGGCCGAGGCAAACAAGGAAGGTGATGTTCTATAGGGTTCGGCTATGGTTTCAAGTGTGGTATGGTAATGGATTGGATCTATGGGTCACGGCAACAACATGGAGTGATGGTGGGATGGTGGAGGCCGATCATGGAGGTGGTGGTGGTGAGATGGTCGGCAAGGCCTAGGGAATGAGCATGGCCGAACTATGCTTGCAACAAAAAGAAATGAAAAGAGAAAAAATAAAGAGAAGAGGAAGCCATGGAAAACTTACTTTGAATTGTTTGTTAGGAAATGAAAAGGGAGATGGAAGATATATGTACGGCTATAGGGGAGGAAACCCACGGCTAAGAAAAGAAAAGGAAGAGACGCAAATCACAATAAAGAAAGAAAACTTAAGTATTTTGAATTTCCAAAGCCATTTGTCAAGCCCAAAACAAAACAAGTTCAAGACAACAAATAAAATAAACAAAGCCAAAACAAAATAAAAGATGGAAAATAAACAGAAAAATGAACAATGAAAATACAGAGGAAAATTGCGTATAAACGCTGAATTTTTATCACATTTAAAAAGTATAAAACAGAATTTAACAAAACGAAAAGCAAAACAAATATCAGAAACAAATACTATTTCAAGGAAAAAGATTAGAAAAATAAAAATTCAAATTTAAAAATTTCAACTGAAAATCAAAGTTTGACCAATGTTGACCAAAATATAAAATTTCCAGAAAGTCATTAATTTATTATATTGGGAAAATAAATTATAACCAAAATCCAAAATACATTGGAAAATTCTAAAATTTCAATTTTAGATGGTAAAAAAATCAAAGTTTCAAATAAATTAAATTTAAAAATATTTGTTAAAATTATGGGTTGTTACACTCTCCCCCACTCAAAACTTTTCGTCCTCGAAAAGGAAGAAGGTAGGAGAATAGGTATAGCTAGAAAGAAAAATAGATTGAAAGGCAATGATGAAGCATTACTTTAAAACTGTATAAATTTAAATTTAAATTAATTAATATTTAATAATTTGGTTAAACCCATTTGTAAAATTTCTTGCTTCCTTTATAAATACCATTTATATGTTTAAATAACACCTTTATAAAAATATGAAAACTTATTTGAATACAATTATTTATATCATTACTTATATTTACAAAGAAGCTATTGAAAACATTTAATCCATAATTCATAAATTTATTAATTTATCTCAAGAGACTTTTCAATATTATTAATAAATCAAAAATCATTTCTTTAAATATATTGTATTTAATTAATAACTTCTAAAATATTTACAACACTAATAATTTACTATTAAACCATGTAGTATATAAACAAACAATATTTTAAACATTTTAAATTATTTAGAAAGAGAATTGATGAAAATATCCTTTATATAATACTTTATCAAAATACTTTTATAATAAAATACTTTATATCGAAACAAATTTTCCTTTTGAAAATACTTTTATAACTCGATGTCTCAACAAGTTTATCCTCATTCTTGCAGACTCTGGCCATGCGTTGATCAGGCGCAAAGCTAGATTTCTCCAAGTATTTAGTAGACTTGTTTCAACACCCAGTGAAAATATTGGAAAAACTTTCAAAACCGATATGGAAATTACAATCCAAACAAATCAACCAAATCGAAGCATGGATCGCAAATACACAATGGTTACGCCTGGGTCCCCCAGGAAACATCCGTACCCGTAGGCCGTCAAACCCCTGCGAATTACGCCATGATAACAACTGTAGACCGTAGATACACAATGGTTACGCCTGGATCCCCCGGGAAACATCCGTACCCGTAGGCCGTCACAGCCCCTGCGGATTACGCTACAAAATGACCATAGATCGCAGATACACAATGGTTACGCCTGGATCCTCCAGGAAACATCCATACCCGAAGGCCGTCACAGTCCCTGCGAATTACGCTATGCAGTCGAGTTCATAAGACCATGGATAACGCCATGGAATTCGATGGACACTCGAGTATCATATCCAGAAAACCCAAATCAGAGAGAATCATATCGATAGAATGAATCCACAATGTGGCCACAAAGCGGATATCAAGTAGAAGGCACTTTCCATATCTTTACTTCGAAAATATATATCATATAGTACCTTTTTAAATCAATTTCAAATATCATACTTATATAAAGTCCATTATATATAAGATTTCATTTCAAATCAAATACTTTCCAAAACCAATAGTATATTAAACCACACTTATATAGACTTCGATTATATAAGATTTCACTTTTCAAATTGAGTACCTTTCCAAATCAATAGTTTTCAAATCAACTTCATACTTATACAAATCAATTTTATACAAGTTCGATAACTCCCAAATCAAGTATTTAGAAAAATAAGGTTCTCAAACTCTAATTCATTTCAATACCAGTTCAGTTTCAAAATCATATACGATTTCACCAAATTATTTCTTCCAAACTAAATATCTTCAGTTTCAAAGTTTCCAAGGTAATAGGTTTAGAAAATAATCCAAGTTTGTTTCCAAATCAACATATTTTATGTCAAACAAATTCATTTCGAAAATCATAGTACTTTCAAGGATATAATACTTTCGAACCCAAACAATTTGAAATAATAATACTTTGGAAATCATAATACTTTGAAATTCAAACTTTGGAAATCATAACCCTTGAAATCATAACACTTTCCTTCAAACAGTTTAGATATTAATAATAGTATATAAAATAAAATAGTTTGTAAAATAAAATATTTAAATAAAATAGTAATAAGTTAAAACAATTTATATTAAACTAATTAGTATTTTTAAAATAGTTTATATTAGAAATAGTTATATTAAAAATAGTTTACATTAAAATTAATATAAAAATAGTCTTAAATATAATTTAAAACACTTTATATAATAAAAATAGTTTCCTCAAATTTCACCAATCAATTCAAATTATCACGAGTTTCAAGATTCAAATTAACCTTAATCTCAATTCATTAATTTCAATTCAATTCAGTTCCTCAATAAACCATTTCAAATTTTATCGATTTCAAATACAGATTTGAACCACAAGATAAACCATTTCAATTTCAATATATTTCAAAGCTTTATATATTCAATATTTCAAAACTAAATTCGCTAATTTCATATATATATATATCAAATTCACTTTACTATTATTTAGTTTTGAAATATTTACTTAATCATTTCAATAACATCTAGATACAACTTCAATTTACAAATTTAAATAACCAAAATATCCCATTTAAATTTATATAAATTTGAAATATGCATTTAAGTCACTTTTAATCAAATCCAAGTTATAAAAATCATATCTTTGAAATTTCAATTTTTTATAAATTTCAGATCAAACTTATTTAAGTATAATTCTTAAATAAATATAATTTCAAATCAATCTCAAATTCATCTTTCCAACCTGAATCATTATAAACTCTATATTTGAAAATATATAGATATCAAATAAATACTGGGTTTTAAATCCCAATCTATTCTCGAAATCAAATCTTTTTCTCAAAATCAATTATACCCCAAAAATGATTTCCCAGTTTATAACCATCCCTTTAAATCCTTTAAACTATTTATTTTTATTTGAAAGATCCAGTTTACCCTTTGAAAATTATTATTATTATTATATATATATATATGGTTTTATAAAAGATGTTACTAAGTTAAAACATTTAAAACTAAATTTTATTCGAAATATATTTAAAACTAAATTTCATATTAATATAATTCAAATAGTCTTATTCATTTACCTAACAAAACAGTTTCAAACTTATTTAAATCTTATTACTTCATACTTTAAACATACAAAACTAAACTTATATACTTTATCAAATAATTTATACTTTCGAAATTTCTTAGCTTTAAAAATTAAACCTCGATTTGGAAGTGTTCGAACATTCAAAATAGTCGGAGAAATCAAATTTCCAATCCAAGAGTTGGAAATTAGCAACAAATCAGTAAATCAATTTCAAAAGATTGGGTTATACCAAATCAATTCCAAAACTCGAGGACTGAACACCGGGCTCGTTCAAACTGTTTCAAATATATATACATATATCTTTCGAATATCAAATCATACTTCGGAATTTGAAACCAAAATTGGTTTCACAAAATCAATCGCATAGCAAAGCTACTAAAGTGGCCTCCCCCACTCTGAAACTCAAAAATCAATGTCGATGATGCGTGCACTCATCACCGAAATCATTCTCCAGCGACATAAGTGGGTTCTGGACTTCTATTTTCTTGAGAACTTCTTTGAAATTTCTTTGAAATCATTGGAACTCATTTAAAGTCATTTGAAACATTTCTTATTCGGAAAATACTTTCAAATCGTATTATTATATATTTTCAAAATCTTAAGACCAATTTCAAAATGCCGGAGTTCATTCTCTCAAATTTCAAATTCAAAACTGTTCAGTTATAAATCATTTTTATATAAATCAATTTCTTATAAAATTTTCAAATTTTCAAATCCTTTCGAAACTTCAAATTCTCGTTTTTTAAAAGGTATATAGTTCTTATCTGAAACATTTCACTTTTATATATAAAATATAATCATTCTTATCAAAATAATAATTTCGATATATAAACGATTTCTAAAATACAAACAAACACAAATTTTCCAAGGGATGATTTAAGAATGGATTTCAAAACAAAGATAGAGATTCAAATTAGTGGAACTCTAATCAAATAGAATTCTGATTCGAAGGTAGGCTCGAACGAAGATGAGATAATTAGTTACAAAATAGTAGATGGACATACTAAATAAATCGTGGTCGACCTTAACCGGGTCAACCGTGACTTCAGGAATATGATCGATGCAAAATTCTAAGGCAAATCGACATTCGATTGCCAGAGATAGAATTCGGCATAGCAAAAGATAGAAGCATCTAAACCGAGGGTATAGAAATCTCCGGTGAATCAATGCCAATTGTAAGGGAGTTTCACTCCTTTACAAATAATTCAAAGATTGGCGGGATCGCCGAGTTTTATAGAGGTCCTTCGAAGTGGAGTTATGGAATGCTCCAGAATTAAAAGAATACAAATAGGGTAAGACAAGAATGGATTTCAGAGCAAGTGGGAGCGTTCCAAAATTCAAAGGAATCCTAATCAAAGAAATTACTAGCCAGGTGGATAAGGAAAGGAATAAGGTCTAGAAAATTTTTGCTTTCAAACAAGAAAATTTATATCAAAATAATCTTTGAAAATCCTTTAAAAATCATTTGAAAAATCATTCTATACTTTGAAAATACGTTCTCTCACAAAGAAATGATTCTGAGATTGATTTCACTCATTCTAGGGTATTTCTACCCTATCTCTAATGAGTTTTTGCTCCGCATGCTAAGGTTTGCCTAAAACCAAAGCTCTGATACCAAATGTAACATCCCACTATTTTGGACCATTCAAATCGACAATAAATCCACACGTGTCGGACTTGAACACTTCAAAACAGTGGATTGTTAAGAAAATTTGGAGCAAATAAAATCAAACACAGAATCACAGACACAGAATGTCAGAATAACTCGCAGCGGAAATAAAATACCATAGTAGTTCATGAAGCTACTACATAAATAATCTCAAAACAGATACAAAATATCATAGTCTGAAAAGCAAATACAACAGAAGTCTGAATACATAAGTCACTAATACATAAACACAACTGAATAGGAAATAACCGAAATGGAAATGGATGACAGATAGATAAATAAGCTCCAGCAAATCTCTAGCTCCAAAAGGTGAATCAGAGCTGTGATACTCAGGCTGACCCGAGCGTAAAGCAAAACACAAAACACTCGAGTCAGGACATACATACTTATACAATGTAAACCAACTCAAGTGAATTGTAATAGAGATGCACAAGTAACTTAAAGGATGCCTGGGATCGCCCATCCTTTAAGGATCCGTTAAACCATCTATTATGTAGAAATGAACGCTATCATAGTAATGTCTAAAGTAAAGCAAACTATGCAAAATAATAATGTTAATGTGACTGGGGTAGCGCAAAGCTGCAGCAATTGCCACCTCTAGCCACACTTTATAACATCCAACCGTTATTATAACCCGTGGTTATAAATTTCAAAATGGTTTATATTTTAAATCAAAACAATTCATTTAAACCATTTAAAATGAAGTCATTATACTTTCAAATCAAATATTCAATTCCCAAAATTTCAACATTTTCCAAAGCTCGTTTATTCAATTGTAATAATCCAAAACATTGTCTTTTCAGCATTCGCAGCACTTAGAAAATGCTGCTGTAAATATAGTGGTAAAATTGGAAAACAACACAATTCAGAAACAGTAGCACTTATAAACTGCTGCTGTAGATTTAGTGGTAATTTGAAAACAGTTCATTGTTGGAAACAACAGCACTTATAAACTGCTGCTGTAGAGACAGTAGTAGATTTGAAAAATAATACACTGAAACCACAACATTTCTGGAATGGTACAATTTCTGTTATAAGTTGTACTATGACATTTTTAAACAATATATCTTTTACTTTTATCATTTTTAACTTATCCAACTTATTCCACTTTTCAAAATTATTTATCAGGATATCATTTAACTTATAATTTTTAAAAAAATAACATTTTATAATTAAATATCCAATTAATTTTGATTCATTTATTAAGTCAAATTTACATTATAATTTGCTTAACTTTTCATTTTAACAAACAAATCTTAATATTTCTTCTTTAAAATATCCATTTCATAGCTAAAATATGTTAAGTACTAAGTTAAGCTTAAAATTCCATTTTAATCAAATTTTCAATTATTAAGTTAAATCAAATTTTAAATTTCAATTTAAACCATTTATCCACTTATAAAATTTTAACTTATAGAAAATCACTGTTTAAATCTTTTAAATCCAATTTAAGTTAAAATCCATATTTTTAAAATTTAAAATACTTAATAATTGTAGAAAAATCATTTTAAAATTTAACCACGGGTCGGTATTATATTTTCTAACCTAGGTCAAGTGATACGGATAATATATCATTTCAATCCGTAATAAATTAAAATTCCAGGTTTATCATTTTCAACCCGCAATCCCAAGTCAAATAAAAATTGCTCGAGCCTATCATTTCAGCTCGTAACGACTTTTCCCTATTCTAAAGTCCGTTGGGGTATGTATCATTTCAACCCATAGTGATTCTATACTAACAGGGAACTTGCAGTGTGAGCAACAGAAAATAAATAAGTAGTAAAACATATCATATGACGTCAGGTAATGCAACAGGTATATAATCAGGTAATATCATCATATAATGTCAGATAACAGGCAGATGTGAGCATATAACATAGCATATCAACTACTACAATTCAAGTGACATTGTTTCACATTTATATAAGTACGATTTGTCGAGAGTGATAACTAACCTCTAAAGCAAGAGATCAAATTCAAAACACAAATCTAAACTCCGCAAAGCACGAAAAGCACGACTAGATTCGAGGAGAAGATGATGAGCCAATATTCATATCTTGCAACAATAAATAAAACAAAACAAATATAAGTATATGATTGTACAAAAGAATTTAGACTTAAACAAAATCAAAATATAAACAAAGTGAAGCAAGAGGACTTAACCAAATCAAGTGGGCCCGGCCACTACACAAATAGGCTTGACCACATGATAAATGGCTCGGTCATGATTTGTTTTTGAAGCATATGTGTTCGGCCAAGGCAAGCGAATAGGCACAGCATAAGGTAGGTGAAAGGATGGCATGCCAAAAGTCACTTGGAAGGCAAAAAGTCAAGGCATGTGAAAGGTCAAGTGGTTCAATGGTTCGGCCCTATGCTAATCATGACTTGGCCCTATGGCTAATGTCCTCGGTCATGATAAGTTTGGGCTAGGTAAGCTCGGCCCTAGGCTTGTGAGATGGCTACAAGGCACGACTATCGTCAAGTAATCGAATGGCAAAGCATGGGAAGGCAAAAGGACTTGGGCAAGTGCACTTTGGTTCGGCCTATGCTGATTTGGGTTTGGCCACATGGCTAATAGGTTCGGCCATATTGTGTTATGGGTCAAGAAACATGGATTGTGTGCCTTTGGCATGGGTTTGGTCACGGCCAAAGGCAAGGGAAAGTGGTGAACAAGGGAATGGCCGAGGCAAATAAGGAAGGTGATGTTCTATAAGGTTCGGCTATGGTTTCAAGTGTGGTATGGTGATGGATTGGATCTATGGGTCACGGCAACAACATGGAGTGATGGTGGGATGGTGGAGGCTGGTCATGGAGGAGGTGGTGGTGGTGAGATGGTCGGCAAGGCCTAGGGAATGAGCATGGCTGAACTATGCTTGCAACAAAAAGAAATGAAAAGAGAAAAAAGAAAGAGAAGAGGAAGCCATGGAAAACTTACTTTGAATTGTTTGTTAGGAAATGAAAAAAAAATGAAAAGAGAGATGGAAGATAAATGATATGTATGGCTATAGGGGAGGAAACACACGGCTAAGAAAAGGAAAAGGAAGAGACACAAATCACTATAAAGAAAGAAAACTTTAAGTCTTTTGAATTTCCAAAGCCATTTGTCAAGCCCAAAATAAAATAAGTTCAAGACAACAAATAAAATAAACAAAGCCCAAACAAAATAAAAGATGGAAAATAAACAGAAAAATGAACAATGAAAATATAGAGGAAATTTGCATATAAACGCTGAATTTTTGTCACATTTAAAATGTATAAAACAGAATTTAACAAAATGAAAAGCAGAACAAATATCAGAAACAAATACTGTTTCAAAGAAAAAGATTAGAAAAATAAAAATTCAAATTTAAAAATTTCAACTAAAAATCAAAGTTTGACCAAAGTTGACCAAAATATAAAGTTTCTAGAAAATTATTAATTTATTATATTGGGAAAATAAATTATAAACAAAATCCAAAATACATTGGAAACTTCTAAAATTTCAATTTTAAATGATAAAAAAATCAAAGTTTCAAATAAATTAAATTTAAAAATATTTGTTAAAATTATAGGTTGTTACATAATCCAACTAAACAGTTCTTAGCCAGGTAACGGACAGGGGTTATCGGTGCACCATGAATCACCGTAGCAATGTAGCCGAGGTTTAAGTACCTTTAGAGAAACAATCACTATAATATTTACGAATCATCATAATATTTATAACTGATTATTGCTCTGCAGTATCCTAGACACCAAGAAGTTAGATTGTCGAAAGAAGACAACTTGTCAAGATACAATTAAGCCCAAGATGAGCTCGCAACACCCTTAAGTCCAATGTCTAACCATTTTTGTTAGTCAAATTCTAAGATAATATGCAATTTGTGGACCAAGGAAGGGGTGATGAAATCCCCCACCTTATGTGAAGTAGGGTATTGCCCTTAGAAAATAAAAACAAGGTGAAATGAATGCAAAACAGAAATTAAACGCGTGTTAACGATGCAACTACAAATGAGATTTGATTTTGATTTTGTTTTTGAAATTTTTTCAAATGCAAGCAACTAACCATGCAAGGAAAATAAGAACAAGAGATAATAGCACGATACCAGAGCGTGCAGAATTATTAGCAATTTTATTTTAAAGTAGCGATTTATTTTATAAGCAAGCAAAGCAGCGTAATTATTTAGCGAGCAGTTCCCCTCCTTCTGATTTTCTGCTTTTGCAACCTGAAAAAATTTGAGCAAGATATATGCAGTGTATTTATTTTTGTTATATATATCGTTTAATAAAGCCAAACGAAATTTTTTTATGAAGATAAGAGAATCTTTCAACACAAAATTGAAAAAACTTTAACACGCATCTTAAAAATGGAATGAATGCACAAAGCCCAAACTCGCAAAGACACAACCTAATACAGTCCTACTAGTAATATCCTACTTCCCCAATCCTCTTTTGTGAAATAAAAATAGCAATTGAAAATAAAGAAGAGTGGGAAAATGCGAAGAAAAAGAAAAAAAATAGAAATAAAAATTTAAAACTTAGAAATCAAAATTCCTGAATTGATTATCAGGTTTATTAAAGTCGCGCTTGCGCTATTGCGGTTTTGTGTTCGCGTCTGGGTGTTATAGAAGTTCGATTAGGTTTGAGGTCATGGATGCGAATTTGGGTTCGTAGTTGCGGCTGCAGGTTAGAGGAATGCTATGGTCGCGATTTGGTTGAGGGATGGCAGTGAAGTGATTGAGGCATTGGAAGTTAAAGGTGTTATGGTGTAGTTGCGTAGTGCTAACAAAGGAAGTTGAGCAGTCGCTTATTTTGATAGGTGTTCGTTTATGATGAAGTGGGTTTGCGATTGAGGAGGGTGGTCACTATTTGCTGTGGAAGTTTTCTGGTGGCTAATTTGAGGATGTAGAAGTTGTGGTTCAGTTGAGGCAAAGTTGTTTGGTTGCGGGTTCTGGCGATTTGGCTGATTTAATTTCAGGAAATTGGAGTTGAAGGGGATTGTATTGCGGTACTGATTGGTGCTCGAATTAGAGTCGCAGGAGGGGAGATGAGGTAGGCGCAGTGGGTTGCAGTCATAGGGTGGTATTGATTGCATGTTGGCATTTTGCAATGGGTGTGGATGTGTTTGGAGGAGGTTGTTGTTAGTCCTTGAGATGATGGTTTTGATGACAACAACCTTAGGACTTGTTATAAAATATAAATACTAATGTTATGGTTTAGATATATATGTATATGCAGAATATAAACATGTAGGTACCAAGAATGAAGACTTTATAGTATAGAGATACAAGAATGATGAATTTAAAGATCGAAGATATCAAGATTGAAGACTCATGAGTATCAAGAAATCAAGTTATCAAGAGTTCAAGATTTCAAACAGTACAAGATAATGTAGTCAGTTTAGAATTATGCTAAAACTTCTTGAAAGCACTTACATCTTTATTCGAAATTTATTCATGGAATGGAATCCACTTCGAGCCTGTTAAAGGGATGGAACCCTAGTGGGATGGAACCCATGACAATATCTAGCGGAACATATAGTGGTCCTATTTTGATATCCACTAATTTTATAAAAATGTTTTTTCAAAAATATATCTCTTGTTTTTAAAAATGTTTTCAAAACTTTCTTTTCAAAAAGACATCTCTCTTGTTTGAAATATTTTAGCCTTAAAACTATTTTTATCATTTTTAATATTTTGATTTCAAAATTGTCCTTGTTTTTAAACCATCTCTTGTTTTAAATATTTAGCTTTAAAATATTTATATACTCAAATTTTAAATCACTTTATAGATTAAGATTATATATATTAAAAATTATTTTCTAAACTCTTTTATATGTTTAAACTATATTCAAATATATTTACAAAGTTTAGAAATTGTTTTGACAAATTATAGAAACCAATTTTAATAAGAAAATTAAAACATCAATTTTGTCTTAAGCATGTCGACATGCATCAACCCCCCATGTCGACATGGTGTTCGTTATTTTCAAATTTCAATTTTCAAAAGAAGTGTCTATTCGTCGTATCCTTTCACGAATAGTTATGGCTGTTGCTCTACTATAAATACCAGTAAGTTCTTAATGAATTTTTACCAGATTTTCATTTATTTTCTCTCCTCTTCATCTTCCACATTTATTCTAAAAGAATCATAAACTATACTCTACCGAAATACCAAGTGAATCAAACTCGATTATCTCTTGTATGATTCTCTGCCACTCTCTCCATAAGATCTCAGTGCTATTCAGAGTTATAGAATCTTTTGTAAATCAAACTGTCGAGTAAAAGGTGCGGTTGAGCCTTGAAATCAATTGGGTGTGATTGTAGCCCCAGAAATCAATTAGGTGATCTTGTAGCCTGGTTAAATCAAGAGAGTTGCCTTGAACTCGAATACAGGAGGGTGTACCTTGTAGCCTTGAAACTGAGGGTGTAATCTGGGAGATTATTTTGAAAAGAAATCTGTACGATTGTACGGGACTGGATGTAGGGTAACTCCGAACCAGTATAAAATCCTGGTGTGTTCTTTCCTTTACTGCTTTTATTTAGTATTTGTATCTGTGTCTGATTCTGTGATTATATTTGTGTTTGTGAATTGCATTTGTTAGTGTTTAAATTGAACAAAATTCAAAAAGATATAAAAAATACATAAAACACTATTCACCCCCCTCTAGTGTTATTCCCGCCTTAAGATCCGTAATTCACATTTCTCACAGTTGTTATGTTGGAATTTAAGTGGTTATGCGGTAAGGAGGATGTAAAGGAGGGTGATGATAGTGGTTCGTTGATAAGGAATGGTTGACGGAAATTGATTGTTTGGATAGTGATGTGTTGCTGTTTGCAACGGTGTGGCTGATGGGATTAGTGATGAAGAGGAAATGATGATGGTAATGGTGGAGTCGTTTGGTTTTGCATAATTCAATGGAGATAATGGCAGTGAAGGTTCTTGCAGTGGAGGAGCAGGTTGATGTGAAGTGTAGCTAAAGAAGTTGAAAGTGATGGTTAGAATGGTTGTTTAGTGATGATCGCAGTTGTATGGTTGTGGGTGGAGGCAGCAAGTTGAAGTTTGGGTTGTTGTAGACTGCGTTATACTGTGGAATGGTAATGGAAGGGTTGCTGTATTGTTTCAGGTAGAGTGTTGACTATTGTGTGAAGGTTGATGGTTGGTGATGTTAGAATTTGGCAGAGGGAGTTTGGTCAGATGTGATGTGTTGTATTGGTAGTAGTGTTGAAGTTGGAAGCAGTTTGAATTGGATTTAAATGCATATTTATTTGATCAGGCTTGAAGGAGTTAGGAGGCCCAAATAAGGGATTTTATGGCTAGCTATAGAAAAGGTAAGGTTGGTTGAATGTTGATTCAAATTGATGTGAAAAGGTAGGAGAAAAGGTGGATTTAGATCCACTTTTTGCACCTATGAACCTACACTATTTAAACACCTCAAACCGCATTTTTCTTCTCTCGAATTTTTGCTCCTCGCTACCTGATTAGGCTACCATATCCTTTCCCTCACTCCTCCATTTCAAGCTTCCAAAACACAAAATTAACTACAAATCGAAGATCGAGGGTTGCTGCTTTCTGGTCGGTAGCTCGTTCTAAAGGTTTTGATACTGATTCAAGGAGTGAATGGATTCAACATCTCAAAGTGTTTCATCTAGTCCTTGGATAAGGTAATAATCTAATTTATATTATTTATCATGTTATTGCTATTATTTTTATGTGCATTATCACGAATTCAAATATGTTTGTGTCGTTAACATTGGATGAATATGTTTGTGTGTATATATATATATTTATTATATATATATATATTGTATATATCATTCGGCAATAAAAAAATTATGTATAATTTAATTTTGGAAATAATTTAAACCATTTAATAATATATAAAACTGGTTTGATTTTAATATGCATGTATATATTATATATAAAATACACTTAATAATTTAGCAACATATATATAACTAATATGTTTTCAATTTATTTAAACCATATATATATATTAATTAATCTAAATATAAAATATAACTTATACAATATTTATATATATCTATAAAATTTATGTAGATGTAAATATATGTATAATAAATTTTGTATATGTTTTTGCTTTAGAATTTTCTTTTCATACTTGATGATTTCTATATGGAAATCAAAATTAAAAAGAGATAAATTTTTAAACCATAAGACTTAAAAATAAGTATTGTTTTTTTGGTCAAATGTGTGTGTGTGTATTTAATTATTTATTTACAACAATGTATATATATATAATTCTTAATATTAATCTATTATGCATATTTATGCTTACGTATATACATATTAAAAAAATACAAGTTTGGAAATATATATATATATGTTATTTATATAAAATTAATATACCAATTTAAATTTGAATTGTTAGATATTTACTATGCAAATCTAAGATTTAGAATTTGGTTATTAAATTTCAATTTGAATTTATAGTAACTTATATTAAATTTATAATTACTACATATTATAATATTAGCTATTTATAGATATACATACGTGCATACACACACACAAACTTGTATATTTTACAATATTTTTTATAAGTTATATATATAAATACACACACACACATGCTTATGTTTGCGCCAAAATTGGTCACAAACCCCAAATATCGTGAAAGCACCAGTGTATGAACACAAATCAGCAGTGTATAATCACAGATCACAGATCTAAGTAATGTAGAGAATAAAAGATGAAGAATAATAAACTTCAAACCGAAAGAAATAGACAGACACAGGATTTATAGTGGTTCGGCTATTTCCGGCCTACGTCCACTTCAAAAGTTAATCTTTTATTGACTTTCCTTGCTGGTTGCAACTGATTACAGTGGATTGCAACGAGAAAATTCGAGTACAACAGCAGCCATGTAGTGCAAAGGTGTTTTTAGAAGAGTCCGGACGTCGGATAGCCAAAAGATCCTTTTTATGTAGGCTCTGTGGTGCTATTTATAGGCGCTCCATGCAAATATCTCGCTCAGATCTCGGGAGACTTGTTCTGGTACGTGTGTGGGCCCACGCGATTGATCCTATGAAGTTTCGGCTCGATCCGTGATCGATTCGAACATAATTCGTATCGATCAAGATTTTGTCCAATGGAGTCGAAATTTGGCATGAACCTTCTTTAGCTTGTACGTAAGCTTCTGTGAAAATTTCATAGCATTTGGAGTTGTAGATCACGAGATATGATCGATATGAGATGTAGTTTTGTTGGTTCGCATCGATTGATTCACATCGATATCTGTTCGTATCGATGCCCCACACGCGCGCGCTGGTGACGTGTCTTTATCTTTAGGGCTCGATCCATTTCCCATGCCGCGTTGAATGCTTCTTCCTTCAAACCATGCATATTTCTAGCCCGTATCCAAGCTTCGTTCTTTTTGGCTTCGTAAACATTCACTCGCATCCATCTGCTTGCATTGGCCACATTCGTGTCCATCGATCTGTATCCATTGGCTACCTCTTATCAATCGATACGAACACGATCGATACGAATCATGGCTCCTGAACCCTTCATACCCACCCAACACAATTATCCTGAGTACGTCCTTCGGTCTTCTTCGTATCGATGCATGAATGGGTCCTTCGTATCGATCAATAATCGATCGATACGAGATGTTTATCCAAGTTCCTTCAACCACTGTTTCATCTTTGGTTTCGATCCGAACCCTGATCGATACGAAATGCACTGGCACACTTCGTTATCCAATCGATACGTATGTATCGATACGAAGTCCGCATCCTGAGGCCATTCTGACCGATGCAAAATAATCGAGTCGAACAAACCATCATGCACTTATCCGTTCAATCCAAGTCCATATTTACCGAGTCGAAGTCCACTTAGCCTTCCTCCCTGATCGATATGAATGTCTTGTTCATACCCATGTTGCTCGATATGAATAACTCATTCGTATCCATACTGGACCGATACGAATTCATATCGATTCGAATGAGATCTCCTTGTGCACGCATCCATCAATTTCTTGAGCAAATGAACTACGTTTGACTTGAAATTTGAAACGTAGCCTCTCCTAGCCTTGATCATCATTCCCAATCGATTCCTTCTTGATTGGAGCTCGGTTAAATTCTGACGACATCGATCATAACCTTGTTTCCAATCGATCTCCAATCCTAGTATCCATCCTTTCTAGCCACTTTGTTGATATTCTGGCTTTGACCATAAGGCGGGATAACATCTTACATATTAGATGACACATATGTATATGGATTGGCTAGTATGTCCATTGCGGCGTAAATCCTAGCATCTATACATGTGCATGTTATGTACACTTTTTATGTTGTCCGTGCACATACACATATTTATGTATATGACACACATATTATATTATATATTAAACATGAAATTAATATAACAAAAATTTATTATAAAATTATTGATTTTATGTAAAATAAACTTAGATAAGATCTAAATGAATTTAGACTTTATAGACCTAAGAAGATCCATTAGAATATTTTTTTTATATTTACCTATTTACTCCGCTGCGTGCTGGCCCAGATCCAACAATGATATCAAAACCCAATAGCCTATGCGGTCTAAATTAGCCATGTTAGGGCTAACTAATTAAGCTTATTATTTAGTAGGGTGTTCGGAAAAGTAACATCGAAGGTTGAGTTTGGGTAATCAAGTATCCTACCCTACGTAGCTATCAACTTGGCTCGAAAAGTGAAGTGAGCCAAAGGTTACCTTTAATAGAAAAACCCCAATCTGAATTGGGTCTTGGGTTAATTTTTCAAATTTTTTTTGAAATTAAAATAAGATTTTAAATTTAAAAGTTAAATTTAAAATAAGAAACATATTATAAAAGTTATAATATAGTTTTCAAAATGTACTGAAAACATTACAAAATTAATTTTGAAAATTCTAGTAATGAATAAGATCAATAAAATAAATTGATTAATCAAATAGTTAATTAACTAAAATATATCTGCACATATAATATATAATGATATACGTTATGTTGTCTCGAGTAGTTAAGACAATGTAAGTATATATGTATATAAAAGAATTTCGAAATTAATAACATTTAATTAAAATTGTTTAATTAAATAATTAGTTAAAAGTTAATTAATAAATAATGTATATATAAAGATATATATATATATAACTATAAGTGTTATAGTATATGTGTTCAATATAAAATGTTATAATTGAATAATATAAAATTAATTAAAATGTTAATTAATTAAATTAATTAAATAAGATTTAATTAATATAATATTTTACAGAAGACTATTATATAAGTAAATTAAATTATAAAAGTTATACAATAAAACTAATATAATATGAATGTATAAATTAAAAGAGGAACATTAAGAAACCCTAGATAGACTTAAGGGATAAATATATATGTATAGTACGTATACCATGATTTCTGATGTGTTCGACACTTGAATGATGAAGGTATTTCATAAAAAATGCATTATTACATAAGTCAATATTACTCAATATAGTGTATCAAAGATTATGAACCTTTAATATAAAGTTGTCCTCTATCATTTATATATTAATATATTACTCGCATACTCTTAGTTGTTGAGCTTTCCTCAAGCTAGGGATGTATATGTAGTACTATTAATATATAGAATAAATGAGGTAAGTTAACTGCATATATTTGTTTAGCTTTCCTCAAGGTATGTGCGTTATACTTAGGCCTTCGCGAAATGGTAGGTGCAAGTGATTAATCTCTCTTTATTTGTTGAGCTTTCCTCAAGGTAAAGATGAGATTAGGACAAGGAACCACGGGTCAGAAGTTGTATACGATAAAACCAATAAGGGGTTATCCATCGTATGCGGGAGTATGATTTGTTGAGCTTTCCTAAAGGTCAAAATCCCAAGATATTCAAGTCCTAACACTCACTAGTAAAGTCGCAAGACTTCTATATTTCATATTAGGGTTTAGAGGAACATAAAAGACTAGTGGAGATTATTGGCAAAATAACATAAAGTTTAATCTCACTAATAAAATAAGAAAATATACTATGAAATTATCTAAATCTATTAAGTTGAAACTGGCAGAAAAATGTCTATACCCAAGCTATTTTTTAAAAATGAAACACTCACCGACCAAACTATTCGATTGGATAAGAGTGATAAAGATATCATTAACATATGAACGTCTTTGGTCATCAATAACTGCACCGCCAAAAAGACAACCCCTTGATGATGTGGATCTCAAACTAAGACTTACTTATGATAAATAGATTTCTGACCTAGTGATCGGCCAAGTTTTCTTGTTGTCTACATTAGACAAGCCATTATAGAGGCAACACAGAGACATGTATGCCCATGAGATTTTTGATAGTCTCAAAGCTCTTTTTGGTGAACAGTCCCGTTCTACAAGGTACAAACTTTTGAAGAAATTGTTTAATACCAAAACGACCAAGGGATGGAAAGTTGATGTGGATTGTATTTTTTGTCAACCTTGGAATTGGACCATGAAAAGCAAAGGTTACTTGCTAATTGTCTGGTTTAAGAGCTAAAAATAAGCATTCAATGGGTAAATGACACAAGATATAGAGTGGTTTGGCAGAGCTGCCTACATCCACTATGAATCCCTCTTATTATACGACTCTCTGACAATTCCAAGGAATTACTAGATATATAACAAGATAAAAGGGGCAGCTTAAGGTTGATGCTACTGCTAATGTTGAGGGCTTGTTGAGCTTCAGAATATAGATGTTGAGTGGCTGTAAGGAACCGCTACTTGATGCTAAACTGAGGGCACAATATCATGAGTGACTGATGGAACCTTCAGATGAATCAACCCTAGACAGGTAGTGACCTACAGTGGAATGGTCGACCCTAGGCGGGTGGCGACCAACAATCGAATGGCCAACCATAAGCATGTGGCGACCAACAAACGCATGGTAGACCTAGGCAGGGGTGACAAAAAAACGAATGATGGATCCTTCGGATGAGTCGACCCTAGCCAGGTAGCGACCAACAACTAAATGGTCGACCCAAGGTGAGTGGCAACCAACAACCGACTGTTCCACCCTAGGCGGGTGACAACTAACAACCGAATGGTCGAACCTATGCGGGTAGCGGTCAAAAACTAAATGGTAGACCCTAGGCAGGTAGCGACCAATAACCGAATGGTAGACCCTAGGCTTGCTGGCCAGTTTTTGACTCTTGAGTAGCTTGTGGTAGGATAGCCCGGGCCTAAACCAGCCTGGACCGAAGGGGTTCAAGCTAAGAAACCTAGATTAGCCTATCTTCTCATTTTCCAAAAATTCAAGTAAAATTTTACACACCAAGTCCATGCCATAAGTTGGCGTAGGCTTGTATAATCTAGAAGACTTCCAACGGTTGACGGTTCTACTATGCAATTAATGGACTATCCATATGGCCTTGCGCCATTAGTTGTGACAGTTGTGCTTCTCCAGATTCAGTATAAAGGTGTCTTCTCGCCCATGTGCATGGTGTGACATAGGACTTATCACCCTTGAACAATCGATATTTCTTTTGCCTTTTTGATTACAGCGACTGCGAATGAAGGGAAAGCATATAAATACTCCATATCCATTCCACTTCAAAGCCATGGAGCTTTAACCATGTAATTTCTTCTGTAGATTTGAATTCTGTATGGTTTTCTCTCCATAGGTGGCTTCGTCTTCCTTTTCCTTTCCATTTCTCTTGAGCGTCTGGCTTTATGTCAAAATTATTTAGGATTTTTGTTAGATTTATTGGGGTTTAGAAATGAGGTAGCATCCTCGGGTATTGAGCTATGCTTGCAAATGGAAGTTCGGACCATTGTTCCTGGTTTTCGACCACTTAAGATGGACTTTACCTTTGGCTAGGACCCAGGTCCCCTAGCCAAAATTCTAACTTTGATCGAATGTCAGTCCCGAGCTATGGATCTGACTGGGGCTAGGTCGCTTCCTTGCTCTGATGCTCCTATTTTCCTGACATCGGGTTGGTTTGGATGTTTTGGAACCCCATTAGGAGGAAGACGGGTCAGTGCCTCTAATTTGGATGTCAACGCTGAGGGCTTAGTCTGCACCTTGACAAGGTTACCTAGGACCTCTTCGTGATCTCTTGCGAGAGTTGATGTGGATGATTTTGGTAGTGGTATCGCACTTTGTCTTCAATAATCTCTTAATCGATCAAAGCATCTGATAAGCTTTGAAGGTAGGACCTTGCTTAATTTTCTTCAACAAGATCTTGATTGTTTCCCTTGCTTTCCGTTTTCTATGCAGTGATAAGAGTGCAGGATGATTGGCCTTCAAAGAGCATTGTTGACGTGCTTCTTCTTCCTTGGTCTTTTCCTTATTTTCAATTAATTAGCGTTTGAAAAATGTTACAAGCCTAGTGGGGCGGGCATTGTGCCCTCGTGCAAAGTCAAACTGAATAAAACATATTTTTTGTTGCAAGCTTGTTGATTAAGAAACTAGCCATGGTAGTTTGATCTTTCTTTTGACTAGTAGGGTAGTGTATTTTGAATAACTAGCAGTCTTTTATGCTAGACTAACCGGAGTTCTTCGGTTTACTGTCGATGCAGGTTGAGGGTTCGAAAGCAAGCATTGACCGTGTCACTGAGTGCTTGTTTGATGCTGAGGTTGGTGTGTGATAGCCAAGACTCAGTATTACTTTGTTGATGGGAAATCCTAGTACGAACATAAAAGATAGGGGGCATGCAGGTTATCCTAGGTGACATGTTGCCCAAGGCATTCATGTATTATTTTCAGTAAAAAATTCTGTTTAAAAATGCTAAGTAGCAAGATTGTCATGCGATGGGTTAAGCCTAATTGTTCATTCATACGAGTTGAGTGCCCGCCTATCGTCAAGTAGCGGGTGACACTGAGTGGGAGCATATGGTTGCACATGGGTTCACCAAGGTGACAAGCAGTCATATACATAGCGGCGGATGAGCGCTGGCTCAAACCGGAGCACATGAGACTCGAGAGTCCTCCAGAGTGACACATCGCTAGTTGCTCAGAAGAATGTAGGGCATGGTTCGATCGAGATTTCATGGTTGGCTCGAGCACTCCTAAATGGTGAAGTGATAATGGTGAGATGGGGGGATGATGCCTTCATTTACAAGAACTTAGCAGATTGAAATTGTGAAAAGTGAGCTTATCTATGCTTTGCTTTAATGGTATGTGGTTTTAATTCATACCTAGCCTCGAGCTGCTTGAAATATCCCTTGAGTGGCATGCAGCAAGTGATGCTTAACCCGACTTATTCTTTTGTGGGCACACTATGGATGTCGGAATTCAACGTAACTCGAGGTAACAGTGTCGGCCTAGACAATATTGTTCCATCCTATTCGGGGGATGAGCAGCATCGTGGATGAGGGGTTTGGAACAATGTAGTTGTGCATCCAGTTGTCTATGTGCCTCAGTGCATAGAGCAGAGACATCTCAACCAAAACCCCGGGGCAGGCGCAGTCCTTAAATAAAGCAACGAGTGCATCACGATTCAACTTTGCTGGATAGCTTGGCAGTCCCGGGCAAGGAAATGAATTCGCGGTACTTCACCCTCGTTAATAGCCAGCCGACCAGGAGTGGAGCAATGGCTAGTGCGGTACTGGGAAGCGAAGGAAGGAGGTCCTCAAATAAGGTAATGAGTACATGAAAACTCAACCTTGTTGGATAGTCCGAGCGTTCCCCAACAGGGAAGTGAATTCTCTATAATTCATCCTCATGGATAGCTTGTCAGCCAGGAGGGGAGCCACTGCTCGTGCGGTCCTGGACAATGAAGGGCAATGGTCCCCAAACAAGTAATGAGCATATGAAAAATCATCCTCGTTAGGTAGCCTAGGCGTTCCCCTACAAGGAAATGAATTCTAGGTAATTCATCCTCGTTAGATAGCCTAGCCTGCCGACCAGGAGGGGAACGATAGCTCGCATGATCCTAGGCGGCAAAGGGCAGCGGCTCTCAAATAAGGTAATGAGCACATGAAAAATTATCCTCGTTGGATAGCCTGGTCATTCACCAATAAGGAAATGAATTCTTAGTAATCTACCTATCGGTTAGGTGGGGAGCGACGACTCGAGTGGTCCTTGGCAACAAAGGGCGATGGTCCCCAAACAAGGTAATGAGCAGATGAAAACAAATCCTTGTCGAATAGCCTTGGCATTCCATGATAAGAATAAAAATTCTAGGTAATTCGTCATCGTGTATAACCAGCTGACTAAGAGTGGAGCGACGGCGCGTGCAGTCCTCGCCGATGAAGGGCAGCGATCCTAAATAAGGTAATGCGCACGTGAAATGTAACACCCCAAATTTTATTGACATTATTCAAGAGATTTAATTAGAATAAATTAAATAGAATAATGTAGATAAGGAGATTGAGGTTGATTAATAAACTAGGTGACCATGCTTAATTAAATCAAATGAACTTATAAAAATGATTAAGTAATATAACACAAGGGCATTAGGGTAATTAGCTACCCATATTCCCACCCTTATACATTCCCTTACTCATACACATTCATTTTTATCTCAAACAAAATTTTAAACGTAAGAAGAAAGCAAGGCCGACCATTAGGAAGAAGAGAAGAGAATATCAACTTAAAGCTTAGGATTCAAGTTAGAGGAAATCAATTTCAATTAAACTTCAATTTCCTTATACAATCTAAGGTGGATAATAATTTCTACATCTCTATTTTGATTTTAACATCATATGGTTTTGGATTTAAGGATAAATCTGTTTTATGATATTGAATGATGATATGCTTGATTTTGATTTATATATGTTTGAACAAGGTTGTTTAAAAAGGGAGATATACACGGTTTTAGGGTAAAACCAAGATAAAATGATTTTTAAATGCTATGGAAAAAATTTATGTTATAGAAAACATGATTTTGGAAATGGGTTTCAATTTCCATAATTTTCTAAGTTTATATGGAATTTATATTAATTTTCTAGTGAAGAAAATGATTTATTGGGTTATAAATTGTTTACGGCTAAAATA
Source organism: Allium fistulosum (assembly GCA_030737815.1). Lineage (NCBI taxonomy): Eukaryota > Viridiplantae > Streptophyta > Magnoliopsida > Asparagales > Amaryllidaceae > Allium > Allium fistulosum. The sequence continues at coordinate 819,199,771 of CM060908.1, read as the reverse complement.
ATTATATATTGGGTTTCAAATTTTTGTATGTTGGAAAACATATTAAAATATATTTTCTGGTATTTTTCCAGATTTGTCCAAAATATTTTGATGAATATATAAAATTATTTAGGGTATGAGACTTAAATGTTTTATATATTTATTAAGGAGAATGGGCAATTTATAAAATAAAATTATTATATATTCTTGAAATCAGTGGTAGCACTTTTATGAAAAGTATTTGTTACCCAATGAGAATTTGACAAACAAAGGCAGGTTAGTTGGAAAATTATCCATTTTACAAAGTAATCATACTTTTAGCATGTTTCTGCCTTTTACAGCATTAAACCTTCCGACCCAGAGCTTTCGACAGGGTCGAGAGGTTCATAGCTTTCGACAAGGTCAAACCAATGCATATGGTATCATGTTACTTGGTACGTAATGAATTGGATAAGGTCGAAGGGTTCTTAGTCAAAAGGTTGATGGCCAAAGAGGTTGGGGTATGTTTGTTTTATAAACCAAAGCTTTCACCTGCTTTGCTTTTGAATTAGAGCTTTCGACTTGGTTTCTTTCAACTAGGTCAAATGTTTGAAATAAAGGTTTTAAACCTTTTGACACAGCCGAAAGGTTACTGCTGCTTTACCATTGAAACCTTTCGACACAGTCGAAAGGTTACTACCACTTATCATTGTTTTGTTTTGAACCTTCCGACACAGTCGAAATGTTATAACCGCTTTTCCAACCTTTCGAAGTTGTTGCTTTCGACAAAGATGAAAGGTTTACTTGTTTTCAAAACCAGCCGCTTCTCCCATTGCTTTTGAAAGTGTTTGTACCAAATTGGGCACAACACTCTTCAGAAGTTTTTGAAGAGATAAAATGAAGAAAATAAATGGAAAAAGAGGATTATCTAACAAAAACTCCAAAAATAGATAATGAAAATAATAAAAACGCATAGAAACACAAGAATTTAGAGTGGTTCGGCGTGTTGCCTACGTCCACTATGAAGTTGATTGCTTTATTGATGTTTCTTTGATGATTACAATTGATTTCAGCGGGTTACAGCAGATAACAATAATTTACAACAGTGAAATTCGTTAGTAGCAGCAGCAATGGAGTTTGGAACTGGATCCGGCAGAGTCTGGGCATTGGAGAATTCAAAGAAGAAGAAGATCCTCTTTCTGTATTCCCTGGGGCTCTATTTATAGGTGTAGGAGGTTGATATTTTGCTCAGATCTCGGGAGACTTCTTCTTGCACGTGAGTAGGCCCGCGCGACCAAGCCCGTGAAGTTTCTGCCCGATCCGTGATGGATACGAACGGATTTCATATCGATCAAGATTGCGTCCGATGGAGTCAAAATTTTCCGTGGAAATTCTTTAGCATGCACGTAAGCTTCTGTGAAAATTTCATAGCCTTTGGACTTGTGGATCTCGAGTTATGATCGATACGAATTGGAGACTTTCGACAGGTTGCTTCGTTAGACTCGATCATTTCGACTCGATCAGTTCGAATCGATGGTTGTGTGTGATCAGGTGGTGACGTGGCATGCATCCTTTGTATCGATCCACCTTCTTCGCCGAGTTGACCGAGTCATTTCTGAGTTTTCGCCTCGTTCGTATCGGTGCTTCTTCCTTGTTTGCATCGATAAAGGATGCACAGTCCGTATCGATAGAAGTTCCTTGGTTCGTATCGATTGTTATGCTCTGTTCGTATCGATCGTGGGGCCTATTTCGTATCGATAAGAGCGATCCACCTAGATGGATTCGAACAAAGACTCTGTGATGGATACGAAGTGGCACGTCCTGATGGATTCGAACAAAGGTTCTATGATGGGTACGAAGTGGCGCGTCCTGATGGATTCGAACAGAGGCTCTGTGATGGAGTCGAACTCGATCGATTCGAACAGTGGCTCTGTGATGGAGTCAAACTCGATCAATTCGAACAGTGGCTCTATGATGGAGTCGAACTCGATCGATCGAACAGTGGCTCTGTGATGGAGTTGAATTTGATCGATTTGAATAGCAGCCAGGCGATGGACTCGAACTCAATCGAGTCAAACAGTGGCCAGTCGATGGATTCGAACACGAGGCTGTTTTTATCCAATTTTGCATCGATCGTAACTTGAGCATACGAACTCGGATTGACTTGAAATTTGGAACGTTAGCTTTTATTGCTTCGCTTGTCGTGTCTTGCCGATTGTGGCTCGATCCGGACTCGGACAAAATTCGTCGATATCCATAGTGAGCCTGCGCATAACCGATCTCTAAGACGAACCATCGTTGATTTCTAGTCAGGTTCTTGGTGTCACGGCCTTGCCAAAAGGCGGGATAGCATTTGCCCCCCAAAGTACGTCTTATGGAAACATGGCGTGCTTTGAAATGCTGCAATCTTCATTCTAAACTGTTATCGTCTTTTCGCTGAAAGTTGTAATCTTTGACTGTCAACTGTTGTACCCTGTATTGTCGTAACTGATTGCTGCTTGACTGAGATTAACCGTTTGTTATTGTAATCATCATCAGATAAGTATCCAATTCCTGTGAATGTCACAAATTGAATATTAGTCCGACGTATACGCATATACGTTAATCTGACTCTCACTGACGTTCACGAGTCATTGTCAGTTCATCTCGTATCAAATTCCATATCGATCCTCTCCTGAACCGATGTGAAATTCGAATTGTAACAACGCTCGATGGTTGTTTTTGAATGTTCCTTCATATCGATCCTCTCCTGAATCGATGTAAATGGTTGGAACCTTATCTTTGCATCGATATGCATCGTATTGATGGATACGAAATGAGCATTTCATATCGATGGATGTGAGGTCCGATGGATACGAAGCGATCGTTCGTATCGATGGATTTAAATGCCTTCAGAACGACCTTTGCTGTGCATTTCGAATCGATGGATCTGGTGTCGTTGGATACGAACAGACAATTCGTATCGATGGGTACTGGTCTCTGGGAGCTTCGATTTGATGGATTCGAACTGATCGTACGTATCGATGCACTGGGGAAGGAGTTGAAAATGATTGATACGAACAAGGATTTTGTATCGATGGATTGTGGATGGAGTCGGAAGCAGTGGATACAAACAATAGTCTCGTATCGATGGACCATGGGATTCAGAAAAATCCCTGTTACAAATTTCATATCGATGAAAACCGAGTGGATGGATACGAATAGTTCGTTCGAATCGATCCTATGGTAACATTTTGTAACCGGTCGAATCCATTGGGAGGCGAATCGTTTATTCCATTCACCCTCAAGTCCATATAAATACTATGGACTTGGCCACTTTTAACTTTTTACTTTTTATTCTTCTGCCTAGTCTTCGTATCGCTCCAAAGACTTGGAAAAGGAGAACTGCTCGACTTCGAATCGAACCAAAACCTTTAAACCCATTAACCATTTTTCGAAATCAGGTAATCAATTGAACAAAATCGGTCCTAAAACGATGAGATCTAGATTCTCATGCCATTCCATTCGAACTCGTGTCCGAACGTTGCTCGAGGAAGTAGATAACGTGCGAGGTCGAGGAAGGATAAAATGGAGTTCGAATCGATCTGGGGAAGAAGAAGAAACAACGGATTCGAAATAGTTGCTGGGCAGTTCTTTGGCCACAATCTCGTATCGATTGAGGAAGAAAGTGTCTTGCTTTGTGTCGATGTCGATGGGAAATCTCGTATCGTTGTCTTGCTTTGGGCTTCGTATCGGTCACAGAACAGTTACCTAGCATTGGTTGTTTCGAATCGATATTGATCGATACGAAATAGATGTCTTCTGATCGATACGAAGTTGGTGTTTTACTAATCGATACGAAGTAGTAGGCTCCGATCGATTCGAACTGTGAGCCATGGGATCGACACGAAAGTGTCTTTAAACGATCGATACGAACTTGAATCTGTACCCCTGATGGATGCGAACAACCATACAGATTGATGTAAACTCGAACTTTGATGATCGACAATATGCCTAACCTTGATGATCTTGAAAACTCTTGTGCATTTGAACATCTAACTCCGTCGAGCTTCATTTCGGCATAATTGGACTTGACTGTTGGACTGCATATTTAACTTTCCTTCGAAGCTCGTCGATGACACTGTAACTTAACAAAACTTTCACAACTTTAACTCGTATCGGTCTCTAAAATTTGGATGGCATGGTTGTGACGGTCAGTGATGACGGTCATTCCAACTGAATTTCGAAGTCTTGTCGTTCGGACATTTTCTCTAATTTTGTTGAATCTTTCAAGTGATATACAGTACTGCACTACACAACACATTCACACACTTTACACTGGGGGATGCACGAGTGTTATTGTCTGTTTAACAATGATTTTTTATAAGCTAGTTAGTCATAGAACCTTCAAGTTCACAACAGCAGGAAGTTCAAGGTTCAATTCCTCCAATAATCGAGATACCGGCCATCGAGGCCGAAGTCATAGATCCAGCACCGGACGAGTTTCATGGTGCCCAGTTCATTTGCAATCCACAGGATTTTGTGCCGTCCGGCATCTCCGAAGATATGCTGGGACAGATTTGTTTAAGGCATGGCTTGTCGCTTGACGACGTTTTACTGCCAGGGCCAACTGATCGACAACATGCTCCCCCGGAGGGGTTTACTGCTTTCAACCGCCATGCTTGCACAGCGGGGATGCTCCCTCCATTTAATCAGTACATACGGGAAATGCTATCTTTCCTTGGAATCTCCCCATCCCAGCTTCACCCCAACGGATACGCCTTGTTGAATAGCACTTTTATCTTGTTTATGGAAATTCTCTTTCGACCACCAAAGCCGATCGAGATTAGATATCTTTTCAACATTAAGAGCCGCGGAGACAGTCCTTCTTTCACATTCTTGGAAGCAGTTAGGAACTGTCAGATTGTAACGGGGTCCTAGGGAAGGCTGAGTTACTTCAAGACAAAATGGTTCTACGTTCGATGCCCCCTGGATTTGCAAGGGTTGTAGTCTTTCTTATGATTTATCAAGATAGTAACAATTGTTCTCAAAATTAACATACTTCTCTTCTTTTACAGATGCGATCTCACGACCCGATGGCGGATATTTCAGAGAGTTAGTTCGGATCCTCCAATCAATTCCGGGTGAAGAGAGGAACATTGACTTGGTCCTAACCGACAGAAATCTCAGAATTATCGGGCTGATTGAACGGAAGCAAAGCATATGGCTGGAAGGGACACTTAGAGCGGTCTCGAAGAAACGGGTGAAACGCAAGGCGCCCGGAGTCGTAATAGCCGAAGAAGTTGATCCGGATAGAACGCCTACTGATAACGAACTCCAAGCTGGGCTTCTTCCGATGTTCAGGATTCAGGAGGAAGGAGAAAAGGCAAGGTAGTTGCTCCCAAGCGTTCTAAATCCATGAGATTGAAATCCGTGGTTATGTCTTTGCCCGTTCCTGGGATTAGAATTTCGAAGGCACCTCCCCCGCAAGTAGAGAATCCTTTTGAAGGGCTTGACGATATTCCGATTCCTGATTATGTGTCGTTTCAACACGACACCGGGATGGAGGAGCTTGATAATGCTCTTGAACTGAGCGGGTCGCTTGCTATGAGTGCGGCCGACATTTCCAGTTGGTCGGGGGATTGCACATGCATACACTTCACTGCACTACTTGATTCATAACTGTAAATCGTCCAACCTAAGAAATCACTAACTTTTCCTTCGTCTCTCACTTTCAGGTACGATGTCCGGAAGTGGATCAATGCTCGAGAACCTTCACTCAGTTCGAAAGTCTTCTTCTACCTATTATGATTCCCGCAGGAGAGACTCAGATAGAGACCGCGATCGTGAGTACTCTAACCAAGATAGGTATGGGCGTGACAGGGACAGAGAATACAGACATCGATCTAGATCTCGCTCTCCTCATCTTAGAATTCAATCTCCACCTCCTGTTCATGTTCCACACCCGCCAGAGCCTCCAAGACACAGACTGTCCTCTCAAACTTCGAGGTCTGAAACTCATCACCAACGAGTTGAAACCGTGCCCCCCATAATTGCAGAGCAGGCCATTACAGAGTCTACGGGGGAAGGCGCTATTAAAATTTCTCAGCTGAGGAAGGAGTTCCCGAACATATGCTTTGATGGTTACGTCTTTCCACCTCACTTAAAGAGAATCCCATCTGGGGTGGAAAACACGATGCATGACTATATTCACGACGTCTACACCCAGTATAGAGAGTGTGTAAAGGCTGCAGAGAAAGCTTCCAAGTTGGCCTTCGAGCGAGCCAAAGCTATTGAGTAGATGGAGTCCGAACTCGCCAAAAAGGACCGAATCATCCAGGTGCTCAATACCGAGGCCGAGTCATCTCGGATATCTAAAATTGAGGCCTCCAAAAAAGATGACGAGGCGACCGTGGCGATGGAGAGGTTGAGGTAGACTCATGTCACCTTGGTGGAGGAGATGGGCCACCGGAACACTATAGTCATCGCCGAACGGGATGCGGCGGTCAAGGAACTCAACGAGCTTAAGGACAAATTCGTTGACATGGCTAAGGAAAAAGATGATGCGAACAACGCGGCCTAGGAGGCATGCGAGCAGGATGTCTTGCTCCGGGGTGAATGGGACGCGGCCGTGGCTAAGGTCCGCATGGTGGAGACTGAGGTTGAGAAGAAAGTGAAATTGGCCGAGTCTAGGCTAGAGGCTGATATTGAAGACCTTCTCGTTGTTTACAACGCCTGGGGTCTAGCTTGGCTCGATGATAATCCGGCACATCTATACAATGCCTGGGGTCGATTAGTTGAAGAAGAGAAGGAGGCACATCTGGGTGAGTCTGTAGATGAATTTGAACTCGAGAATCGCATTCTGAATGAAGATGAAAGGAAGATTCTTCACGAGTCAATGATTCTGCATGAAAAGGAAAGGCTCGGCGCCTAGCACTTCGAAGTAGGAGAGGGTTCAGGGGTTGACCATCATGAGGTGAGTCTTTAAGTTCCAGCGTCAACCTAGCCCGAATCCTCGTCTGCGGTCAATCCCCAAGCTATTCCTGCCTACAATCTGGATCAACCGTAGATGTCTCCGGCTATAGAGCAAGTTACTGAAGCCATTCAGCCGCTTACAAGTCAAACTGAGGAAGGTATTCTGAACATTCCACATATCTGCCTTAAGTCGGAATTCTTACTCGAATTGAGTTCTAACAGTTCTCTTATTTTTCATCCAGTGATTGATACTGCATCGGTCGTGCCTCCTACCACTCAAGAATCGTATCAGATGCAGGGGGGTTAGCGTTACTGAAGTGACCGCCGTGACTACTGCTGCACCTATCGACGATATGCAGGGAAGCTCACTTGTTTTTGATGAGCAGTTGATGGAGGAACTCTTTCATCGTCATGGCGACCCTTTAGCTGACTTGCCATTTGTCATGGGCGGAGGCGTTCCTGCTACAAGCTCTTCGATGCCGACTGCTGATGCTCCCAACGAGGCCCGAGTGATCACTTAAGAGGAGATCTTGGCCGAAATCGACGCTGAAATGGCAGCAGCGGCTCATAGTGGCAGTTTTGGAGGTGGAATGGCGACACTTGGTCCAGCTCCGCTTAGAATGATATCGCCTGGCGGTACATTTTCCGACACTAGTGCGGCCATTCCATCTTCCACATTTGATCCTGTCCCTCCGACTCCGCCGCAGGAAGCATCCCCATTCATTCGAGTTCGGAGTAGGATGTCGAAATCATGCCCCCGCCTGGAGACCGTCCACTGAAAGGCAAAGGCTCAAAGAGGAAAGGTAGTGGCGGCTCCAGCGGGTCTACACAAAAAAGGAAGTCGAGGAAGAAGAAAGATTAGACATGCTTCCTTGGTTTATTTTGACTTTCATTTTGTTGGCCGTGTATAGATGCGGGTTCGGCCCCTGCTAGTAGGAAATTTTTGGAACAAACTTGTACATGAACTTCTTTTACAAACAATAGAAACAAAACTTCTCTTTTTTGGCTTCTTTTCAGTCATTGTGTATTTGCCTAAGTGTTTCAATATCCGAAGTGCACCTGTGAAGTTTCAGCTTCCGAATCAAGTTTGTTTTTGTTTGCCAAGTTCGGAAACTGTGGACATGGTTTATGGCCAGGAAGTGAGTTAAATTTTGACGTCATACCACTTCAGTCGATGGTCGACGCTTAAATCCTGCCCCAGTCTTGGGGGTGAGTTGTAGAACATCAGTCTGTGATCGCTTCTCACTTATAACATGTTGAGTCTTGTGCCACTGAACGGATGTCTAAGACAAGCGGAGATTGAGTGATTCACCCATGCTTGTTCGATTATCGATGATCATATCCGCACTCCGGGGATTTTCATTTGATTACTGGCGGTTGGTCACGCCAGCTCAAGTTTAATTATACGTCTGCGCTCTGGGGACTCGGAATCGACATTTATACTCCGACTCGCACTCCGGGAGTCCGGAGTTGGCATTCACACTCCGTTTCGCACTCTGGAAATTCGGAATTAATGTTTATACTCCAATTCACGCTCTGGGAATCCGGAGTTGATAATGTTTATACCCCGACTCATACTTTGGGAGTTCGGAGTTTATAAACAGATGGTCACTCACGTCTGCTGTGTGTCTTTGGATTTCGCTCGCACTCTGGGAGCGAAAGGTGTATCAGGATTGTGGATGGTTGGATCACATCCACCCCGAGTTAACAAGCGAGGTCGTTAGGTGGACGGGTCCACCTTCCTCAAACTTGGTTCAAATACGGGCGAAGTCGTTAGGCGGACGGATCCACCCTCTTCGTAGACGTATTTTTGTACTATAGTTCACACTCTGGGAATCCGAAGTTGATGTTTATACTCCGACTCGCACTCTGGGAGTTTAGAGTTGATGTTTATACTCCGTTTCACACTCTGGGAATCTGGAGTTGATGTTTATACTCTGACTCGCACTCTGGGAGTCTGGAGTTAAGTACAGGATTGTCGTGTATCAATCCTTTTTTGACTTTGGTGTGTTGGCTTGTCCACGAGCTCGGGTTTCACTTAGCGAGTGACCGGTTGCATCACAGTCACTCTCTATTTGAATAAATCCCACCGTATGGTGAAACTTAGCTCTCCGTGAATAGTGATGATCTTATGAAGCATTTCAAGTAAATCACAACTCTGGCTCGAAGAGATTGCATTTTATTGCTGAAATAAGAAAATATGGCAAAGTTAGTTGCCTTATTACAAATTCTAATTTCGAAATGCAGAAAAAATTGCAAAAATGGAAAATAAACTAAATGAAATAACATAACTTGTTATGTGTAGTAGCAACGAAGACTCTCGCTATTCCAGGCTCTTGGCAAAGTAAGACCGTCAACGGTCGATAATTTGAATGTGCCATCTCCGAGCCTTCGTTCAAAGACATACGGTCCTTCCCATGTCGGCTTCATATGTGAAGGAACCAGATAGATTCTTTTCAGGACGAGATTGCCTAGTTCAAAGGTTCGCGGACGGACCTTGGCGTTGTACAATCAGGCGACTCGACTTCGATGCGCGGCTGCCCTCAAATCAGCCTCTTCACGTTTCTCATCTAGGAAATCGAGAGACTCAGCAAGTAATATAGCATTAGTCTTCGGATCATAGTACATCACATGGTAAGAAGGTACTTCTAGCTTGACCGGAATAACAGCTTCTGAACCATAAGAAAGAGAGAACGGAGTGACCGGTCGTGGACTTGTGGGTTGTTCGGTAAGCCCATAAAGCAATAGGATGTTCATCGACCCACTTGCTCCCGACCTTTTCCAGTCGTTTCTTCAGAATGGACTTTATAACTTTATTGACCGCTTTGACCTGTCCGTTCGCTTGAGGGTGTGCAACCGCAGAGAATTTCTTTTGAATGTGAAACTGTTTGCAAAAATCTTTAAATTCTACACTATCGAATTGGGTTCCGTTGTCAGTAATAATGGTGCGTGGGAGACCGAATTGACAGATAATGTTGCGGACTACAAAGTTGATCACTTTCTTCGTCGTTATGGTAGCAAGAGGCTCAGCTTCAACCCACTTTGTAAAGTAATCAACTGCGACGATGGCGTACTTCGCACCGCCTTTTGCTAGAGGTAAAGTACCAATGATGTCGATGCCCCACATTGCAAATGGCCATGGGCTGACCATTTGCGTTATCTCGGTAGGCAGGGCTCTAGGAATTCGAGCATGCTTCTGACATCTATCACACTTCTTCGCATAATCTGACGCATCGTGATTCACAGTCGGCCAATAATATCCGTATCGAAGTATTTTCTTGGCTAGTGCTTGCCCCCCGGTGTGATCGCCACATTCTTCCTCGTGTACATCGTGCAATACTCGTTTAATTTCATCGTGAGCGATACACTGGAGTAGTGGAACAGAGTACCCACTTCTATACATGATTCCATTCTGGATGGTGAATCGTGAGGCCTTCTGAAGGACTTGTCTCTTTTCACTCCTGCGCTCCGGCAGTATTCCGTGCTCAATGTAATTTATGAGTGGAGTCATCCATGAATCCTTTTCGGGGACGGTTTCGCATACCCAGTCTATTTTTTCCCGGTCAATGCTTGGGGAAGATAATGTCTCTACAGGAACGAGTCCCATTTGCTGAGATTCACCTGTGTTAGCTAACTTCGCCAATGAATCGGCTTTTTGGTTACGTTCTCGAGGTATACAATAAATGGCATAATAATCAAACTGATTTAGCACTTCCTGAAGTCGAGCTAAGTAAGCAGCCAGCCTTCGATCTCTCGCTTGATACTCTCCCCGTACCTGACACATAACTAACTGTGAATCACAATAAATTTCTACAGCGATAATTCTCAAATCTCTGGCAAGCTTTAGTCCAGCTAAGAGGGCTTCATATTCAGCTTCATTATTGGTTGCATGAAAATCGAACTTCAAAGCATAACAAATAGATCAGGCTTCGGGAGTTTCAAGTACAACACCAGCGCCCGAACACCGGTCGTTTGATGCACCATCAGTATACAGCTTCCAGACATATTCGGGAGATTCACTGGTTTTGGGCAAGTCCTCTGGAATGGTAAATTCAGCTATAAAATTGGCTAGGACTTGTCCTTGAATGGCTCGTCTTGGAGTGTAAGTAATATCAAACTGGCTCAGTTCGATGTTCCACTTGAGTAACCTACCAAACGTCTCAGGCCGTGTAAGGACCTGTCGTAACGGCTGGTCGGTGTAAACAATAATAGGATGTGCCTGGAAATATGGTCGGAGTTTTCTTGATGCAATTACAAGGCAATAAGCCAACTTTTCTAGCTTCGGATAATTTCTTTCAGCTCTAGTCAATCGTTTGCTGACGTAGTATACTGGCTTCTGTATCCTGTCTTCTTCTCGAATTAAAGCAGCACTGATAGCGTTTTCTGATATCGCCAAGTATGTGTACAACTTCTCATGATCAATAGGCTTTGATAGGATAGGTGGTGTGATAGATGCTAAACTAGTGCTTGGAAAGCGCCCTCACACTCCGTGGTCCATTCAAAGTTTCGTTTTCCTTTTCGGATCAGATCGAAGAAGGGAATGCATTTGTCAGTGGACTTTGAAATGAACCTGCTCAATGCTGCTACTTTCCCATTGAGACTCTGGACTTGTTTTATAGTTTTCGGAGTCTCAAGATTTCTGATTGCCTAAATCCTTTCATGATTAGCTTCGATTCCCCGAGCATTGACGATAAACCCAAGGAATTTTCCGGATGCAACTCCAAAATGACATTTCAGTGGATTTGAGCTTCATTCTGTATTCTCGAAGTATGTTGAACATAGTTTCCAGGTCTTTAATATGGTTAGTGGAAAATCATGACTTCATAAGCATGTCGTCTACATATACTTCCATTGTTTTCCCGATTTGATTGGCAAACATCCGATTGACCAATCGTTGATAAGCAGCCCCGACATTCTTGAGTTCGAATGGCATAACTTTGTAGCAATAAAGTCCCAGATTGGTTACGAAGCTGGTATGTTCTTGATTAGGTAAATGCATTGGTATCTGATTGTAGCCAGAATACGCGTCCATGAAGGATAAGAGCTCATGCCCGGCTATTGAATCTACTAGATGATCAATTCTGGGAAGCGGAAAACTATCTTTGGGACAAGCTTTATTCAGATCGAAGTAATCGACACATGTTCTCCATTTTCCGTTCGGCTTTCGGACGAGCACGAGATTCGACACCCATTCAGGATATAGCGCATCTCGAATGAACCCGTTCGCTTTAAGCCTTTCTACTTCTTCTTTAAGGGCGGCAGATCTCTTTGGATCCATACCACGCCTTTTCTGTTTGATTGGGACATGCCGTGGGTCAATATTCACAGTGTGGCTCGCGATGTCCGGCAAGATCCCACACATGTCAGAATGCGTCCAAGCGAATTCGTCAAGATTCGCCCGTAGAAATTCAACCAATTCCTCTTGAGTTTGCTGGCATAGTTGAGACCCAATCTTTATCATCTTCGAATCATCATCATTGTCAATTGGGACATCGATCGTCAGTTCGGCCGGGGATGCTTGACTTTCTTTAGATTCTCCTTTGTCTTTAGTTTCTCTTGGGTCAAGATCCCTTTGGAATTGGCGGGGTGCCCGGGCCTAGGCCCGGGCGTTAATTGTCAATTATCAGCAAAGCGGATGTAGAGAGATTCCTCTACGCCCTTTCCTTTGTCCTTTCGCTGCACCTCCCGTAGCTCTGCGACATAACAGGCTCTTCCAGTAGCCTGATCTCCTTGAATGATCTCCACTCCACGATCAGTGGGAAATTTTAGAGTCAAACACCATGGGGCAATGGCTGCCCTGAATTCAGCGAGGGCCGGTCGGCCCAAGAAAGCATTATAAGGGGAGTCTATGTCCAACACAACAAACTGTAATATCCGTACTCTCCGGCGTTCTCCAACTCCCAACTCCACTGGCAGTTCCACCACTCCAGTGGGTATAGTAGCACTTCCGTTGAAACCATGGATTCGGGATTGACAAGTTTTCAAATCTTTGGCTTCCATTTTCATTTGATCATAAGCTCGTTTAAACATGATATTCACAGAGCTTCCACTGTCAACTAAGATCCTCTTCATCCAAGCAGGACCTACTTGAGTTGAGATGACCAGTGGATCGATAGTGGGGGCTTCGACTTTGTCAGCGTCTCTGTTCCTGAACACGATGTCATATGTCATCGTCTTCTGTTGCTTAGCCGGAGCCCCTTCATCAAAACTACTATAACACTCGAAGTCCGCATGCCTGACAGAGCTGGCATACGACTCGATTTCCTTCCAGCTTCGGTCTGCTGGATGAGGACCACCACTTATTGTATTAATAACCAACCTCCCGCCAGTTCGAGCGGGTTCCTCTTCCCTTTCCTGATTTGGTGCACGATTCTGATTTGATGGGCCCGCACCTCCTGACTGCGGCGCCCGCACATACTGATCCAACTTTCGCTCACATATCAGTTTCTCAATGAGATCTTGTAAATGACGACACTCGTTTGTATTATGGCCATAGCTTTAGTGGAATCTGCAAAACTTTCCTGTTTGGACTTGTCTTTCTGTTGATGGTTTCGGGGCAGGCTTCTTGTATTGCATGATGTTACAAGTCTGCAAATACACATTTTCCAATGACATGTTCAATGAAGTATAATTATCGTACATGGGAGCTCTACGTCTTGGGCCACGATTCTGATCTCGTTTTTTACCTTGATTTCCACTATCCCTCTGCTGATTCTGTTTATTTTGTATGTTCAATTGAACTTTTCCAGAACTCTCTCTGGATTGTTTAACGGTGATGTTACTCTAAATTCCTTTGATGTTGGGCCCTACGTCATCCTGCTTCCTAGACTGTTTCGCATCCTCCCTTCTCAAGAATTAGGCTGCCTTGGAATAGAAACGGTCCAATGACGCATGTGGTTTCCCAACTAACCAATTTCCGAACTCGAAATCAGGATCAATCCCCTTAGTCAATGCCATCAGGATAGAGTTATCATTGGGATTGCTTATTTCTGCACACGCAGCATGGAATCGCTCCAAGTAACGTCTAAGTGTTTCTCCGGGAGCTTGAGTAACACTAGACAGAGTGTTAACATCTTTAGGCCTTGCTACGTGCATACGGAATTTTTCAACAAACTTGGTGGCCATCTGGTCAAAATTAGAGATGGATCGTCATGGCAAACGAGTAAACCACATAGTTGCAATGCCCCCCAGGGAAATGGGCAAACTACGACATTTTACTGCATCATCATCTCTCGCAGCATTCATTAGCCATTCATACTTCAAGATGTGTTGATTGGGATCAGAACTTCCTTCATAGACCGGCAAAGTTGGCATCCTGAAGCACGAGGTGGTTCAGCATATAGTATGTCATCGGTGAAAGGGGTATGACTCCGGGAGATTCCCCAGTTGTCGTTAGTGAGACCCTGACTTTCACGGATCATTTGACGAATCATCGTCGGTATATCCGGCATTCGGATACTTGGAGCATGTTGTGCCAAGGTGTGGTCGGGTTCCACAGCGCGGGTCTAGACCGGACGTAGTCGACGGTCCGTGCCTCGCCTCCTTGGTTCAACATTTTCTGGGACATAAGGTTCCAGAGTATGCTCTCATTGGCTACGATGAGGATCAGTTTGATTTCTAGCATCAACCTCTTGTTCGGTAGTAGTGGTGGCGAGGTTGCCTGTGACGTGGTAAGGAGCAGCACCTCCTCGGGATGAAGGTCCAGTATAATGGCTAGTGGATGGTCCAATTCTGGGTTGTCCTAGATTTGAGGTAGGTTGGTGTCCTGTGGTCTGGGTGTAGCTTACATCCAGCCGTGGGCGTGTGGATCTGTGATGATCGTCAAATGAGGCTAAACTCTCTATGGAAGAATAAGAACCTTGGTCTCTTCTGGATGTTCTTCGCCTTTGGCGATTTAGCTGGTTGGTCAACTCTGTGTTGGCGCGCAGTTGTTCAGTTAGCTGTTGCCGACTCTGAGTCAATTCTTGGAGCAGCATCTGGAACTCTTGTCTGGTGACCGGGCCTAATGGATCTGAAGGTCCGACAGCATCTTGGTTGGATGGAGGCAATTGCACGGGGTTTTGTCAGTCCCGTCCTTCTTGATCAGCAGATGTAGAGGTAGTTCGTGTACTTACCATGATGAATTGATGAAAGTCCTTTCCTAGATCTGATGCAAATCTGAATAGAATGGAAGGGCTTCAAGATCTGAGATCTGGATCTTCTTCTTGGATTTGTGCAATCCGGTATCGATAGGAGATCCAAGGAGCAGGAGAAAAATTGGGCTTTTTCTCAGTGAAAGCACCAAAGTGTTTGTACCAAAATTGGGCACAACACTCTTCGAAAGTTTTTGAAGAGTTAAAATGAAGAAAATAAATGGAAAAGGAGGACTATCTAACAAAAACTCCAAAAACAGATAATGAAAATAAAAAAAACGCACAGAAACACAAGAATTTAGAGTGGTTCGGCGTGTTGCCTACGTCCACTATGAAGTTGATTGCTTTATTGATGTTTCTTTGATGATTACAATTGATTTCAGCGGGTTACAGCATATAACAATGATTTACAGTAGTGAAATTCGTTAGTAGCAGCAGCAATGGAGTTTGGAACTGGATCCGGCAGAGTCTGGGCGTTGGAGAATTCAAAGAAGAAGAAGATCCTCTTTTTGTATGCCCTGGGGCTCTATTTATAGGTGTAGGAGGCTGATATTTCGCCCAGATCTCGGGAGACTTCTTCTGGCACGTGAGTAGGCCCGCGCGACCAAGCCCGTGAAGTTTCGGCCCGATCCATGATCGATACGAATGGATTTCGTATCGATCAAGATTGCGTCCGATGGAGTCGAAATTTGGCGTGGACATTCTAGCATGCACGTAAGCTTCTGTGAAAATTTCATAGCATTTGGACTTGTTGATCTCGAGTTATGATCGATACGAATTGGATCGGTAGGCTGCTTCGTTCGACTCGACCATTTCGACTCGATCAGTTCGAATCGATGGTTGTGTGTGATCAGGTAGTGACATGGCACACATCCTTCATATCGATCCACCTTCTTCACCGAGTTGACCGAGTCGTTTCTGAGTTTTTGCCTCGTTCGTATCGGTGCTTCTGCCTTGTTCGCATCGATAAAGGATGCATAGTCCGTATCGATAGAAGTTCCTTGGTTCGTATCGATTGTTATGCTCTGTTCGTATCGATCGTGGGGCCTATTTCGTATCGATAAGAACGATCCACCTAGATGGATTCGAACAAAGACTCTGTGATGGATACGAAGTGGCACGTCCTGATGGATTCGAACAAAGGTTCTGTGATGGGTACGAAGTGGCACGTCCTGATGGATTCGAACAGAGGCTCTGTGATGGAGTCGAATCGATCGATTCGAACAGTGGCTTTGTGATGGAGTCGAATTCGATCGATTCGAACAGCAGCCAGGCGATGGACTCGAACTCGATCGAGTCAAACAGTGGCCAGTCGATGGATTCGAACGCGAGGCTGTTTTTTATCCAATTTTGCATCGATCGTAACTTGAGCATACGAACTCGGATTGACTTGAAATTTGGAACATTGGCTTTTATAGCTTCGCTTGTCGTGTCTTGCCGATTGTGGCTCGATCCAGGCTCGGATAAAATTCACCGATATCCATAGTGAGCCTGCGCATAACCGATCTCTAAGACGAACCGTCGTTGATTTCTAGTCAGGTTCTTGGTGTCACGGCCTTGCCAAAAGGCGGGATAACAGAAAGGTATTGAAGCCTTCGACTTAGATGATATACCCTTGTTTTTAATTGAAGTTTAACCCAAGCTTTCGAAGGAGTTGTTTAAAGGCGGAGGCCTATTGTTTTAAATGAAAATTTTAAAATCTTTTGAAGCAGACCTTCCGACAAGGTCGAAAGGTTACTTTCCGTGTAGTCGAAAGGTTTTAAGAGAGAACTTTAAGCATGTTTTAAATTGAACCCGGTAAGTCTTCGAAAGGTTTATATTTTTAGAGTTAAATGATTTCAAAAAGTTTGAATTGCTGAATGGTTTCAATGGATTCGAAAGGTTTGGTTTCAAAAGGTAGTTTCAAAGACCTTTCGATAAGGTTGAAAGGTTTGGTTTTGAAAGGATTTAAGAGACCCTTCGACAAGGTCGAAGGGTTGGGTATTAAAAGGTCTTTAATGTTTAAGCTTTCGAAGGGTTTTCTTTCCAATGGTTTCGAAAGGTTTTAAGACCCATACTCTAAATTTTTAAGGAAAACCCACAACTTATATAAAGGAGTTTTGTAAAGTATTTATGTATAAAACTTTAAAGAAGTAATTGCTTGGAAAAAAAATGTTAAAAGGTGTTAATTATGTTTTATGAAATGTATTCCAAGGGCCTTAAGGAGTGGTATTGTTAAATTGAGTTTTGCTTCTTCAAATATGAATATATTCACATGATAACCCATTACCGTATTTTGAGGAAAGGGGGTAGAAGAACCATTTAGGTTAACTGAATAGTGAATATAAAATTACTTGAACTCCTGAATGAGTAGAATTGCCTACATGGAGTCAGGGTGACCAAAAATATAGGATGCCTAAACTTTGTAGTTATTGGTGCATACCAAAAGGTTTATAGTAAACCCATGAAAAATATGATAAGGTGATTATTGGTGTATACCAAAAGGTTCATGGTAAACCCATGAAAACTATGATAAGGTAGTTATTGGTGTATTCCAAAGGTTCATCGTAAACCCATGAAAACTATGATTAATTAGTTATTGGAGGAAACCAACAGGTTTGTAGTGAACCCATGAAAACTATGTATTAAGGACTAGTATGAGCTAAGTGGTTTGTAGTGAACCCACGAAAACTCTATCCGGGTTAAGAATTGACATCTGTCAATAGGTTCCTAGTAAACCCATGAAAACTAGGGTAAAAGAGTGGCTGATGGAAGTATTAGTAGGTTCCTAGTCAACCCATGAAAACTAGGATGTGAAGTGAGTTACTGGATAAGTCCATAGGTTTCTACTCAACCCATGAAAACTAGGATAAAGTGATTAGTTAGTGTAATGACTAATAGGACCCCTGAATTTATTAAGTTAACTGGCAGGAGCCTATAGGTTCTTAGTGATCCCATGAAAACTATGAATAGGACAGGGAGTTTATTAATTATAACAAGGTTATTAGTAAACCCATGAAAACTAAAACGGTTAATAGTGACCCTAGAAACTATAATTATGATAGGGTGTCAAATTAAACTGGTAATGGGAAATCCTAATTATTTTCAAGTATGCATATCGTCATAATATTTTAAAATGTATGTTTTAACCATTGTGGATGTAGGAGCACAGAATATGGTTTTATAAAGGTTTTAGGATACTAGTAAGGGGAAACCTGTTCCACTAATCGTATTGGTCTCACTAGATATCTAAAAGGATTGAGATGTTAGATTATTATTCATACCAGGCTTTATGTCAGACTCAAAGTTTTTGTTTTCCCCTTAAACTCTCGGGTACTCAATTGATTTGAGTAGTTTGAGGTTTAGGGTTTTCAGGTTCTTTTCTTAGACGAATAAAGCTTCTAGAGATGTGTAGGAGGCAGATAATTATTTAGTGTTTTTCTTTTCGCAGTGTGTTTTGTTGTAAAAGCAGATTTATTAGCCTTACTATATACTCTGATCAACCAAGGGGGCATCTTCATATGTCACTCTTGGCGTATTTGTAATGATTATATTTTGCTGAACGTGGTTAACGATATGGGATTGTGTAATGAACATCAATGTTTTGATTTAATGTGGAAATATGTTTTTAAATTGTTAAAAATTCTCTATATTTCTGTGATCTGTTTATCAATGTATCTAGCACCGCCGTATTTGGTCGCCGAAGATTAATAACTATGGATGACTGCAACATCCGTAGCCGTTAGTTTTGGGTCTCCAAGTAGGGGGGTGTAACAAGTTGGTATCTGAGCATAGGTTTATGAAACTTTGAAAGTAAAGTTAAACCTAAAAGCTTTTTCAAACATAATCCAATGAATTTAAAATTTAGATCGGGGTTTGGGTTAATGCTATAGTAACGTACTTGTATTTGATATATAGGTATATATCTAAGTACATACTCCCCTCTCTATTAGACCATTCTTCTGTATCTTACTAAGTTTCGTATGTAGATATACGAGAAAGAAGATACGAAGGCAGGAAACGGAAGAGGAAATCTAGGTGGAGGAAGCACCACTACCAATGGAAATGCTCGACCTAATACTCGGAGAAACCAAGGTCGAAAAGCTAATGCTAATCAAAATACCGAGACCAATATAGGTGCTGGAAATCCGCCAATAGATGCGGGGATGGTGTTCGGTTGTTGGCTAATCTTTTGCAAGCAGGAACTGCTGGGAATATTGGTGGAACTAATCCTGAAGTTCCAGTTGGTTCTAACTATGCTAAGCTGAGTAGAGACTATGTTAGTCTGGGAGGAAATCCGTTTGCTGGAATGGAAGATGCCATTGAATTAAAAAATTGGTTATTGAACTATGAAAGGATCTTCATAGACTTAGGCTTAAGTGATGGAGAGAAGAGATGGCTAGCCTCTAGACAGTTGCAAGGGTTAGCGCTTCATTGGTGGAACAGTGCAATGGCCAGAGTGACGTAGGAAGAGTTAACATGGGCTAACTTCAGGAGGAGGTTTAAGCAGAGGTTCTTGTCCGTGGTTGCAAAATCGGCGTTGATGAGGAAGTTTATGGATCTTGTCCAAGGACAGATGTATGTGATCGAGTATGCTGCTAAGTTTGATGAGCTATCTTGATATGGTTATGCTTTGGTTGACATTGATGTCAGAATGAGAGATTAATTAGAGGTTTGAGGCTAGAGCTAGGCAGAATGGCTATGACTCATATTAGAGAACCTTATCATGTGATGGTGGAGATGACCATCCGCCATGAGGAGATGCTTTTTGTTTCAACTAAGGAGAAGTCAGTTGAGTTCCAGGGTTCTCAGGGAAGAAAAAGGAAATTCTTTAAGAATAAAGGAGAGGGAGGCCGCTAAGAAGGCAAATGCTGATTTGGTGTGTATAAGTGTGATAAGAAGGGACATTAAGCTCATGAGTGCCGGATGGGCAAAGGAAAGAAGCCCGCAGAGAAGAAGAATGTGAAATGCTTCATCTTTGACCGAGTTGGGCACTATAAGAACCAGTGTCCAGAGCCAATCAAGGCGGACAGAGGGAAGGTGGTTGCTATTGGACCACCATCTTCTTCTAAACGCACTACAACAGAGAAAGAGAAAATTGTGATGGAAGGTACGCTTTTGATTCAGAATACACCGGTTAGGGTACTTTTTGATACTGGTGCATCACATTCATTTGTATCTCAGTATTTGGTTAATAGGTTATGTATAGAACCCACATACCTTGTACTTCCTTAAGGGTTACGAATCCAATAGGAGGGTATGCAACTCTTGGGATGAGATGTGACCAGTTAGAACTTGAATTTTTAGGACATAAGTTTGCATGCAGTTTATGTTTTTGATTTCGTAGATTTCGGGATCATCTTAGGTATGGATTGGTTGGGTAAGTATGAGGCTAGGATATTTTGTCAGGATAAGGAAATATCATTGAGGCACCCAGATAGTCATAACTGAATCATTATCTCGGTGGAGAATTCCAGTAAGAGTGTTTGTACTTTGTTGAGTACCATGGAGGTTGGAGAAGAGCTTAGTCAGGTTCGTGTAGCCAGAGAATTTGCAGAGTCTTTGAGCCGGTTAGTGGATTACCACCGAAATGAGCTGTTGAATTTCGAATAGACCTTATATCAGGAACTGAACCTATTAGTAGAGTACCTAGTAGGATGACACCGACGGAGATGAAGGAATTGAAGGTAAGGAAGGAATTTTATTAGACCAAGCAGTTCACCTTGGGGAGCAGCTTCGGTATTGTGAAGAAACCAGATGGGTCGTTAAGGATGTGCATCGACTATCGTAAGTTGAACGAAAGGAAGATCAAGAATAGGCACTCTCTGCCGAGGATAGATGACTTATTTGATCAATTGAGTGGAGCCAGAGTGTTTTCACAATTGGATTTGGGGATGGGGTTCGATCAGTTGCGAGTTGCGGAGGATAGCATTCCTTTGATGGCATTTCGGACTACGTATGGTTCGTACGAGTGGTTAGTAATGCCATTCGGGTTGACGAATGCACCTGCTTTCTTTGGTGATTTGATGAACATGGTCTTCAAAGAGCACTTGGATAGGTTTGTGTTGGTGTTCATAGATGACATTTTGGTGTACTATAAAGATGAAAGAGGGCATGAGATTCATCTTAAAGTGGTATTGGAGACGCTGAGGCAGAATCAGCTAAAGGCGAAGTTCTCTTAGTATCATTTTTGGAAGAGAGAAGTTAAGTTTCTTGGTCATGTAGTTTCAGAAGAAGGATTTTCAGTTGATCTGGTTAAGATCAAGGCAGTCAATTTTTGGAAGAGACCTGAGATGGTAACCGAGATCAGGAGTTTTCTTGGACTTGGTGACTATTACTGGAGATTCATCAAGGATTTCTCGCAGATAGCAGCGCCTTTAACTAAGTTGACCAGGAAGGAAGAGAAGTTTGTTTGGTCAGACAAATGTGGGGAACGATTCCTTAAGTTAAAACATTTTTTAATCAATGCACCAGTGTTAGTAGTTCCGGATGGTAACCAAAGGTTGATAGTATACACTAATGCATGTGGGATTGGCTTGGTAGTAGTATTGATGTAGAAGGGCAAAGTTATCGCTTACGCATCTAGGTAGCTTAGACCGCATGAGGTAAGGTATCCTACTCACGACTTGGAGTTAGCTGCGGTGATTTTTGCCTTAAAGATTTGGAGACATTATATTTTGGGAGAGAGATTTGAGTTGTATATCGATCATAAGTCAATAAAGTATTTATTCTCTCAGAAGGAGTTGAATATGAGACAGCAAAGGTGGCTGGAGTTTTTAGCTACTTATGATATTGGTATAGAGTATACTCCTGGGAAAGGAAATAAGGAAGTAGATGCTCCCCGTAGAAAACATCAGAACGTGGTGTTAGCGATGTTGGCAGAATGGAAGGATCTAAAAGGTTTAGCCAGTTGTGGTGTGAAGTTAAGATCGACTGCAAATTCTAGTGGAGGTATTGTCGTGTTGTCTTGTTTAAAGTTCGACCAGTGTTGATTGAGAGGATAGCTTTAAAAGCAAAGAGAAGATCCAATTTTTTCCGAGAGGATTAGAAGGCTTGAGGAAGGATCATAGATTGATGACCTAAAGGATTTTAGTCTTGACCAAAAAGGATGGTTGAGAAAGAAGGGAAGATTGTGCATTCCGAATGTAGAGAACTTAAGGAGGGAAGTCCTAGAAGAAGGTCATCGATCGAAGTTTACAATTCATCCTAAAGGGACTAAAATGTATCAAGACATGAAGAGGAGCTTTTATTGGGAAGGCATGAAGAGGGATGTTGGCTTGTGGGTTAGGTAGTGTATCAACTGTCAACAAGTGAAAGCCGAACATCAGAATCCAAGTGGGTTACTTCAACCTTTAGACATTCCAGTTTGGAAATGGGATTCGATATCGATGGATTTTATAGACGGGTTGCCAAGGTCAAATAGAGGAAATAAAAGCATATAGGTTATAGTGGACAGGTTGACCAAGAGTGCCCATTTTGTTCCCGTAAAGTCAACAGGATGGCACCTGTTTTAGCAAAGTTGTTCATGAAGAATATAGTTAGACTTCATGGGTCCTAGTAGCATAGTCAGCGATAGAGATGCATTATTCACTAGTGAATTTTAGAGGAGTCTACAAGAGGTACTAGGTACCAAGCTCAAGATGAGTACAACTTATCACCCACAAACGGATGGGCAGACAGTGAGTGTCAATAAGGTACTCGAGGATTTATTGAGAGCTTGTGTGTTATACTTTGGTGGATCTTGGGAAGATCACCTATACTTGATTAAGTTCTCCTATAATAATAGTTATCAGACTAGTATAGGAATGGCGCCTTTTGAAGCTTTGTATGGAAGACCATGCAAATATCCAGCATGTTGGTTAAAGACTAGAGACGGATTGGTCTTAGGTCCAGATTTGGTTAGGGAAGCGTTAGAGAAGATTGAGTTAATCCGAGGATGGATGAAGGAAGATCAATCCAAGCAGAAGAGTTACATATATAAGAGGCGTAAAGACTTAGAGTTCTCAGTGGAAGACATGGTTTTCATTAAGGTATCACCGATGAAGGGTGTAATACGATTTGGAAAGTCGGGAAAGTTGGCCTCGAGGTATGTTGGTCCATTCCAGATTACAGGAAGAATTGGAAAGCTTGCTTATAGAAAAGAGTTGCCAAGTAGTATGGCAGGTGTCCATAATGTATTCCATGTGTCTCATCTTCGTAAGTATGTGCATGATCCAGAGTCTACTATTCCACAGATGGAGTTGGAGGATTTGATAGTAGAACCTAATTTGACTTCTGTTAGACAACCAGTTCGGGTTGTAGCGAGAGATGAAAAGAGATTGAGGACCAAGATAGTCAAGTTGGTAAAGGTTCAGTAAAGCGACAACGAGAAAGTCTATACATGGGAGATAGAAGACAGGATTTGAGAGGCTTATCCTGATCTGCTTTGATGGTATGTCTATATCAGCTTTATATTGATTATGATAGTCAGGTAGGCTAGTATGGTTGTTAGGAGATGTTACAGATGATTGCTATGTTTGCTAGTTAGTCCTTGCTGAATTTCGAGGACGAAATTCTTTAAGGATGGGAGACTGTAACACCCCTGATTTTAGTAACATTATTCAAGAGATTTAATTAGAATAAATTAAATAGAATAATGTAGATAAGGAGATTGAGATTGATTAATAAACTAGGTGGCCGTGCTTAATTAAATCAAATGAACTTATAAAAATGATTAAGTAATAGAACACAAGGGTATTAGGGTAATTAGCCACCCATATTTCCCACCCTTATACTATCCCCTTAGTCATACACGTTCATTTTTATCTCAAAAAAAATTTAAAACATAAGAAGAAAGCAAGGCCGGCCATTAGCAAGAAGAGAAGAGAAAATCAACTTAAAGCTTAGGATTCAAGTTAGAGGAAATCAATCTCAACCAAACTTCAATTTCCTTATCCAATCTAAGGTGAATAATAATAACTACATCTCTATTTTGATTTTAACATCGTATGGTTTCAAATTTAAGGATAAATCTGTTTTATGATATTGAATGATGATATGCTTGATTTTGGTTTATATATGTTTGAACAAGGTTGTTTAAAAAGGGAGATATACACGGTTTTAGGGTAAAACCAAGATGAAATGATTTTTAAATGCCATTGGAAAATTTTATGCTATAGAAAACATGATTTTGGAGATGAGTTTCAATTTCCATAATTTTCTGAGTTTATGTTGAATTTATATTAATTTTCTAGTGAAGAAAATGATTTATTGGGTTATAAATTATTTATGGCTAAAATAATTATAAATTAGGTTTGAAATTTTTGTATGTTAGAAAACATATTAAAATAGATTTTCTGGTATTTTTCTAGATTTTTCTTAAATGTTTTGATGAATATATAAAATTGTTTAAGCTTTGGGACTTATGTTTTATGTATTTATTAAGGAGAAGGGACAATTTATAAAACAATATTATTATTTATTCCTGAAATTAGTGGCAGCACTTTTCTGAAAAGTATTTGTTAACCAATGAGAATTTGACAAACAAAGGAAGGTTAGTTGGAAAATTATCCTTTTTAAGTCATAAACAAAGAAATCTTACTTTTAGCATGTTTCAGCCTTTTACAACATTAAACCTTCCGACTCAGACCTCCCGACAAGGTCGAGAGGTTCATAGCTTTTGACAAGATCAAACCAATGCATATGGTATCAATTTACTTGGTACGTACTGAATTGGATAAGGTCGAAGAATTCTTAGACGAAAGGTTAATGGCCAAAGAGGTTGGGGTATGTTTGTTTTATAAACTAAAGCTTTCACCTGCTTTGCTTTCGAATTAGAGCTTTCGACTTGGTTGCTTTCAACCAGGTCAAATGTTTGTAATAAAGGTTTTAAACCTTTCGACACAGTTGACAGGTTACTGCTGCTTTACCACTATTTTGTTTTGAAAGCTTTCGACACAGTCGAAAGGTTACTGCCACTTTTCATTGTTTTGTTTTGAACCTTCAGACACAGTCAAAAGGTTATAGGCGCTTTTCCAACCTTTCGAAGTCATTGCTTTCGACAAAGATGAAAGCTTTACTTTTTTTTAAAACCATCCACTTCTCTTATTGCTTTCAAAAGGTATCAAAGCCTTCGACTTAAATGATTTACCCTTGTTTTATAATTGAAGTATAACCCAAGCTTTCGAAGGAGTTATTTAAAGGCAGAGGCCTTTTGTTTTAAATGAAATGTTTTAAAGCTTTCGAAGCAGACCTTCCGACAAGGTCGAATAGTTGCTTTAAGTGCAGTCGAAAGTTTTTAAGAGAGAACTTTAAGCATGTTTTAAATTGAACCCAGTAAGTCTTCGAAAGTTTTGAATTGCTGAATGGTTTCAATGGATTCGAAAGGTTTGGTTTCAAAAGGTTGTTTCAAAGACTTTCGACAAGGACGAAAGGTTTAGTTCTGAAAGGATTTAAGAGACCCTTCGACAAGGTCGAAGGGTTGGGTATTAAATGGTCTTTAAGATTTTTTAAGCTTTCGAAGAGTTTGCTTTCCAATGGTTTTGAAAGGTTTTAAGACCTATACTCTAAATTTTTAAGGAAAACCCACGGCTTATATAAAGGAGTTTTGTAAAGACTTTAAGTATAAATCTTTGAAGAAGTAATTGTTTGGAAAAAAAAAATATGTTAAAAGGTGTTAACTATGTTTTATGAAATGTATTCCAAGGGCCTTAAACCCATAGGAGTGGTATTGTTAAATTGAGTTTTGCTTCTTCGAATATGAATATATTCACATGATAACCCATTACCGTATTTTGGGGAAAGGGGGTAGAAGAAGCATTTAGGTTAACTAAATAGTGAATATAAAATTACTTAAACTCCTGAATGAGTAGAATTGCACCCATGGAGTCAGGGTGACCTAAAATATAGGATACCTAAACTTTGTAATTGGAGTAGTTAGTAAACCCATGAAAACTATGTATAGGATACCTAAACTTTGTCAATTCTTAGTCAGGGTAAACCCAGAACTTTGTAATTGGAGTAGTTAGAAACTTTGTATAGGATACCTAAACTTTGCCAATTCTTAGTCAGGGTAAACCCATGAAAACTATGATGAAGTAGTTAGTAAACCCATGAAAACTATGATTAAGTAGTTATTGGAAGAAACCAACATGTTCATAGTTAACGCTTGAAAGCTATGTATTAAGGACTAGTATGAGCTATGTGGTTTGTAGTGAACCCGTGAAAACTCTATCCAGATAAAGAATTGACATTAGTCAATAGGTTCCTAGTAAACCCATGAAAACTAGGGCAAAAGAGTTGCTAATGGAAGTATCAGTAGGTTCCTAGTCAACCCATGAAAACTAGGATGTGAAGTGAGTTACTGGATAAGTCCATAGGTTCCTACTCAGCCTATGAAAACTAGGATAAGGTGATTAGTTAGTGGAATGACTAGTAGGTTCAGGAAGAGCCATGAATTAATTAAGTTAAATGGCAGGAGCCTATAGGTTCTTAGTTATCCCATGAAAACTATGAATAAGACAAGGAGTCTATTAATTATAACAAGGTTATTAGTAAACCCATGAAAACTAAAAAGGTTAATGGTGACCTTAGAAACTATAATTATGATAGGGTGTCCAATTAAACTGGTAATGGGAAATCCTAATTATTTTCATGTATGCATATCATAATATTTTAAAATGTATGTTTTCACCATTGTGGATGCAGGAGCACATAATATGGTTTTATAAAGGTTTTCGGATACTAGTGTGGGGAAAACTCGTTCTGCTAAGTGGCATGGTCTCACTAGATATCTAAATGGATTGAGATGTTAGATTATTATTCATACCAGGCTTTATGTATGACTCGAATTTTTTATTTTCCCCTTAAACTCTTGGGTACTTAATTGATTTTGAGTAGTTTGAGGTTTAGGGTTTTCAGGTTCTCTTCTAAGACAAATAAAGCTTCCGGAGACGTGCAGGAGGCAGATAGTTATTTAGTGTTTTTCTTCTCGCCGTGTGTTTTGTTGTAAAGGCAGATTTATTAGCCTTACTATATACCCTGATCAACCAAGGGGGCATCTTCATATGTCGCTCTTTGCGAATTTGTAAAAATTATATTTTGCAGAACGTGGTTAATGATATGGGATTATGTAATGAACATCAATGTTTTGATTTAATGTGGAAATATGTTTTTGAATTGTTAAAATTTTACCATATTTATGTGATCTGTGTATCAATGTATCTAGCACCGCCGTATTTGGTCGCCGAAGATTAATAACTATGGATGACTGTAGCATCTGTAGCCGTTAGTTTTGGGCCTTCAAGTAGGGGGATGTTACATAAAAACTTATCCTCGTTATTGGCATAAAAAATGGCTGTCAACACCCAAACAATGTGAAAGAAGCACAAATCCAATAACCATTTCCAAATTGAGTGAAGCGGAGAATAAATATGAAAAATAAAAAATTAAAATAGTAAGAAATGAAAACAAGAGGTTTTATAGAGGTTCGGCTGACTCCGGCATATGTCGACTCCAAAGATTTTCCTTTTATTTATATTATTGATTATAGTTACAATGATTTAAATCCGAGTAATCCAAGTAATAAAAATGGTAGAGTGTAGCCAAGAGAGAAGAAATCCCCAAATGAGTTTCATGCCCGCTGTATTAATAGGGAAAGACGAATAAATATTTAGTTTAAATTCCACATGGAGAATATCCAGACTAGGATGACCCCGTTCCTTGAAAATAAGTCACATTAGGCCCACTTTGGGGGATTGATGTCAATCCCTATAGGGGAGATTGGTGCAGATCCCCTAATGTGAAGGAGTGGGGACCAACGATCAGTCATGGGAGTCCCCTATGACATCCTCTTCCTATTTCCTGAGTTGTTTGTGTAGTTCCCTAAGTGTTTTCTGGAGTAACCAATCAATCTTTGATAAATTGATCTGCGGAGTTGAGTGTCCATATCCATAGTGATCCGATCCCCTTCCTGGAGGAAGTAATCCGATCTAATCCCCTGCCTAGGAAGAGTTCCAATCCATACTTAACCTATTCTGATATGCCATTCGTTTGAATTCGCTTGATTATCATCCATAACCTTGCTAATAATTGATCTCTGATCCTATTAATCATCTCTTCGGGCTTCCTGCCTTGATGATCATGAAATCTGTTTTGCTAAATCCATGGTACTACGGCCTTGCCAAAAGGTAGGATAACATTTGCCCCCCAAAACGTGCCTTGCAATAAGGTGTGTTTTAAATTTCTATAAGTCCAAGGTCCGAAATCCATTGACAACCAAATATTACAATCCAAAATCCATTCCTTTGCCAAAGAAAATTTCCATGAGCCATTCGGTGTTCGCCCAGGAGTTGGTATTTGCATGTCAAATCCTCAATCTCTCTGGATTGTCAGTGAAATCCAAGACCATTCAAAGTCAATAGGCAATTTCAAAACCATTCCAAATCCTTAGCCGAATCCATATCCATCCAAAGCTAGTAACCAAATCGATGATCTCACCGAATTGTTTTCCAAATCCAAAGACACGATCTCACTGGATCATTATCAAGATCCTTGATCTCTTCGAATCGTTAGCCAAATCCTCGATCTCACAGAATCATTGTCCAAATTCTTGACCTCTTTGGGTCAATATCAAATCCATAACCATTTGAAATCCTGGAAGTCAGTAAGCCAATCTGCAATCTCTCCAAATCATTATGGAAGTTCATGGTCTGTCCGGGTTGATCGATGGCCTCTTTGGACCCTTAGTAAGCCCGATCCACTTGCTCTTCATTGAGCGAACTTAATGACGAGTGAGTCGATCCTGTCGCTCTTTAGCGAAGCGAATTACTCCCTGCACTCTGACCCTTTTGGGGCATATAAAGATGTCTTGATCCTCCTGGACCGATCAAAACCTTTTATAGCTCTTGATGGACCCCATTTTTCGCTCTCCAGTAAAGGGGAACAATGACAAGTAATCTGATTTTGTCACCCTCCGGTAAAGCGACTTCACTTCCTACACATCGGATCAGTGTTCCTGAACATAACGCGATGCACTAGCCTTCTTAGGCCGATCATGGTCTCTCAGGACCCTTGCTGGACCCCATCCAGTCACTCCCTAGCAATAGGGGGAGCAACAATAAATAAGTCGATCTTGTCGCTCTCCAATGAAGTGACTCACTTCTTTCACTTCGGTCCCCGACTCTTCGGTCAGGGACATAATGCGATCAATTCCGTAGCGACTTCCTTTCTCCGGCCTCAACTCTTCGGTTAAGGGCTTAATCCATGATTTCCTCCGATGCCCCCATCACTTCCATATGCCCGATATACCTCATCAAGTGTACTGTAGGGTCCGACCGTCCGTCGTACACCTCAAGTGTTGGTAATTTGAACTCCAATAGGTTCTTAGCTTGCTAGATATTTAGAGTGATCAGATTTCAATTGACATCTACCAGACTCCTATTGGGCAATCCTCCTCTCATTATCCATTGTATCGCCTCAGCCATCCTTTCATTCTCATCCATTGGTGGCCTCCAATCCATATTACCAGCCTATCCTCCAACTCCACGAGGGTATTCTGAAATGTGCTCCTCTAGAAGTGCATCCACATTTCGATCTGCATCAAACTACACAGCACCGACCTCTGGCCTACCGACATCCGATCCAATCTGACCTGGGGGTATATCCCCCAAGCCTAAGGGATCGGTGCCGATCCCTCTTGCTTTCCTGGGTTTTGCCCCAGGCTGCTATGTTCCGTTCTCCTGCCTGTTAGCTCTGTTTCCATACCCCTAATAATGATTTTCTGCATCTCCTGCCACTCCAACTCCTTGATCCAAATTGCCAGTAGCTCCGGCTCTAGCCTTTTCAATTTGCCTAAGAGAATTTTACATCATCTCCTCTTATTTCTTCATCATCCACTCCTGCATTGCCTCCATCATAGTCTCCATCTCATTTCTAGTGATGTAGACGGATGGTTGATTAGCTCCAGCATCTGAGAAAGCCTCCCGACTCCCTCCATGGTGACACCTATTTATCAATAGCCTCATTGCTTATTGCTTAGCCATTGCTTCCTAGATCTAATTGTCAAAGCTTCCAAATCCACGGGTGCAAGTCTTCTCAATATAAGCACCAAAATGTTGACATCAAAAATGGCCCCTAACACCTAAACAATGTGAAAGCACCACAAATCCAATAACCATTTCCAAACATGGTGAAGTAGAGAATAAGATATAAAGAATAGAAAATTAAAACAGTAAGAAACGAACACAAGAGGTTTTATAGTGGTTCAGCTTACTTTGGCCTACGTCCACTAGAAATATTTTCTTTTATTTATGCTACCGAATACAGTTTAAATGATTTGAATCTGAGTAACAAAAACGGCAGAGTTTAGCCAAGAGAGAAGAAGATGCCCAAATGAGTGTCATGCCCATATATTTATAGGGGAAGCCGGACAAATATCCAACTGAAAATCTCTATACAGAACCTTCAGACTAGGTTGACCCTGCTTCCCAAAAATGGGGGGCATTGGGCCCACTTTGGGGGATCGGTGCTGATCCCCAAATGTGGGCGAGTGGGGCTCGAAGATTGGTCATGGGGATTCCCCATGACATCCTCCTCCTATTTCTAGAGTTGTTTGCATAGTTCCCTAAGTGTTTTATGGAGTAACTGGTCGATCTTTGATGAGTTGATCTGCTGAGTTGAGTGTTCATATCCAAGTCATCCAATTTGATCTCCTACTTAAGGAAAGTAATCTGATCTGATCCCTTACCTAGGGGAAGTGCCAATCCATACTTAACCAATTCTGAGATGCCATTCGTCTGAATCCGCTTGATAATCATCCAAAACCTTGCTTATAACTGATCTTTAATCCTGATAACCATCTCTTCGAGCTTTCTACCTTGATGACCACAAAATCCATTTTTCCAAAACTATGGTATCACAGCCTTGCTAAAAGGTAGGATAACACTCATTTAATAGCCTGGCCATTCCCCAACACGGAAATGAATTCTTAGTAATTTATTCTCGTGGATAGCTTATCGATCAGGAGGGGAATAATGGCTCGCACGGTCTTGAGCAGTGAAGGGTGGCAGTCCCCAAACAAGGTTATAAGAACATGAAAACTCATTCTCCTTGGATAGCCTAGGCAAACCCCTACAAGGAAATGAATCCTTAAAAAATTCATCCTCATAGATAGACTGCTGGTCGGAAGGGCAGCGACGGCTCGCACGGTCCTAGTCGTGGAAGGGAGGCAGTCCCCAAAGAAGGTAACAAGCACATGAAAACCCATCCTCGTTAGATAGCTTGGCAGTGGGTGCTAAACAATGTGGGCTCTAAAGAATTCATCACTCTCTTCACAGAAGGTTGGGGGCTCTGGAACAAGCTTGAGAGAGCCAGCAGTTGCTAATCTTGGATGCTCCCAGAAACTTAAATGGGCATCTAATTGCTTATGGAAACTATTGAGGGTAAAGACAGAGGAGGGATTCACTCAGCAACATGTAGGGGCTGCCCTAGATATTGACTTGAGTGCTGGATCTCGGGGATATTCCAGAGAGGAGGTGAAGATCAAACAATGACCATCGTGCCCCTAGGTTTAGTCATGAGGATGATAGACCAGGGCATCTTATAGAGGCATTCTTGGAAAGAAGAGGGAGGCTCATTCCATATGCTCGGGTGGTCCTTTCGGTGATCCGAGGTGCGAGTGGGACCAAACTCGCAGTTGCCGTATTTCAAACTAGATAAGGGATACCAAATGCGTAAAGAGCTTGCATGGGAGGCTACCAACCACAAGATTGAAGGTTTGGGCCCTCCTCCTAGCGCTAGAATTTTGACTGTATTTTTCGTCAACCTCAAAATTTTACTGCGAAAAGCAAAGGTTGCTTGCTAATCGTCCAGTTTAAGAGCTAAAAATGAGCATTCAATGGATAAATGACACAAAATATTGAATGGTTCAGCAGAGATGCCTACATTCAATATGAATTTCACTTATTATACAGCTCACTTTCAATTACTGGGAATAATAAGATATACAACAAGATAGAAGGGGTGGCTCAAGGCTGATGTTGATGCTAATCTTGAGGGCTTGCTGAGATTAAGAATGTAGACGGTGAGCTATTGTGACGAACTGCTACTTGATGTGAAACCAAGGACACAAATTATGAGTGGCTGATGGATCATGTAGATGAATCAACCTTAGGCAGCTGGCGACCAACTACCGAATGGTCGACCCTAGGCGGATGGCGACTAACTTCCAGATAGTTTCCCCTAGGCTGGTGGTGACTAACAACCTCTTTGAAGTTGCCATGCATGGGGTATTTATAGTGGTTGAAACTGATGCTAGGACGACTGAAATGATGCCATAAAACTGGCTGGAAAGACGTTGCATAGTAGGTCTAATTAATAAGGGACGGTTGGCAAAGAAAAGGGAATCAATGGTGGGAGTCAGCATCAATAAGGAAAACCATGCCCTTCTCTTATTATTCAGGTTAGTTTCATGCACAATGGCAGCATGTTGCATAACATGATCTGTGTCAAAAGAGGACACACATGGTTATACTTCTTTGTAGGCCTTACCCACATGCTGACGTGGCAAGGCGGACTAGATATGTCAGCCTTTTCCTAGGGAAATGGAATGAGTTGGGAAACCATAAGAGGTCATGTTGAAGGAATGGGCCGAACAGATAGGTTTGGTTGTAGTGCTCAGAATGATACGAAGGACCAACTGTAAGGTTACTTATAGGGGTTGCATCAGAGCCGGGCTGGCGATGGGCCCGAGGGAGGTGCTCGAGTAGACGGGTGTCCGGGAGCCAACTGGTCATAAAAAGTGGTAGGACGATGGGGATCAGGCTGTGTAGTGAGGAAGCCTTGCTTTTCTTATCGAGCTAATTGTTAGTCATTTCCTCGGGTTGCACTGACCGGGAGCTGACCTAAAATGCTATGGAGAAGATGGGCAAACATAGGTCCGACCTAGAAGATAGTCTTAGGAGATTTGCTAGCCCGCTTTTGACTCTAATATAGCCTGTGGTAGGCTATTTTAGGCCCAAGCCGACCCATACCGAAGCGGATCAAGCTAAGAAACCTTGATCAATTTATCTTCTTATTTATGAAAAATTTAAGTATAGTGGATGATTACGTTCTAATGATGAAAGACTATATTTATAAACTTACATGGTTAAACATAGCGATAAGCAATGAAATTCAAGTAGATTTAATCCTTAGATCTACTACTCCCGAGTATGAGCCATACATATTAAACTATAATATGAACTGGTTGAATGTAAGCCTCGTGTAACTCCTCAATATGTTGAGGTTGGTCAAGTCTTCGTCCATGGATCAAGTTGTTGTACTTATGTTAAGGGAAACATGTTACTTTCGAAAGGTTTGAAGAAGCAAAAAAGGATTAACAAGAAAAATAAAAAGACTGTTGCTATGGAAAAGGGTGAATTTTATCATCGTCGCAAGAAGGGTCATTGGAAATGGGATTGTCCATAGTATTTGAAGATCGTCAAAAAGAAGAAGCATAATGGTTCTACCGCTCCATCGGGTATATTTATGATTCTAAATTGTTTTGCGATCAATAAATTATCTTGCATTTTACTGGATTTGGAATTCATGTCTGCAATTCGTTACATGGGCTTAGAAACTAGCATCGCGTGGCAATAGGAGAAAGGAGGCTTTAATTTGTTGATGTGTTTATTGTAGATGCAACGATAGTTGGAATTTTTTATTTAAGTTTGCTGAGTAGATTTATTTTGATATTAAATAATTGCAGCAATGTAAAAGACTTTATTTATGTGTCTAGATTGTCTGAGACTAGTTATTGTTACTCAAATTTTCAATAAATAAAAAGATAGGCTAATCAAGGTTTTTTAGCTTAATCCGCTTCAGTTTGGGCTGGCATGGGCCCAAGTAAGTGTACCATAAGCTACTCAACCGTTAAAAGCATGACAGCAAGTCTCCCTTGACTGCCTTCAAAGTTGGACCCATATCAGCCCGTCCTCTCCATGGCACTTCAGGTCTACTGCATCCTGAGGAAACGACCAACCGTTAGCTCAACAATCAAAGTTTGGCATCCACATTACTTGGCCCAGTCCCCATTGTCCGAGCCCCCTCTTATGACTAGTTGGCTCATAGATAGCCCATCTACTCGAGCACCTCCCTCTTCCATCTCCAGCCCGGCTCTGATGGAGCCTCCACAAGCAACCTTACGGTTGGTCCTTCATATCATTCTGAGCAATGCAACCAAACCTGTCCAGCATAGCCCATTCCTTCAGCACAACCTCTAACGATTTCCTACCTCTTTCCATATTCATGGAGAAAGGCTGACCTATTTGGTCTGCCTACGAGCAAGGCCGACAAAGAAGTACAACCAAGTGTGTCCACTTCTGACACAGAGAAGTTGTGCAACATAATACCACTGTGCATGAACATTACCTGAATAGTAAGTGTAACGCATGTTTTTCCTTGTTGATTCTCGTCATTGATTCCCTTCACTTTTCCAACTGTCCCACAATAATCAAATTTGTGGTGTAGCGCCTTTCCAACCGGTTTTACGACATCATCTCAACCGTCCTAGCACTTGAACCACTATAAATACCCCATGCATTGAAACTTCAAAGGGGGTTGTTGGTTGCCATCCGCCTAAGTTCAACCATTCGGTTGTTGAACACCACCCGCCTATGGTCGACCATTCGGTTGTTGGTCGCCACCCGCCTAGTGTCGAACATTCGGTTGTTGGTCACCACCCGCCTAGGGTCGATCAAGTAGCATCAAGTAGCAGTTCCTCACAGTAGCTCACCATCTACGGTCTTAAGCTCAATAAGCCCTTAAGATTAGTAGCAGCATTAGCATTGAGCCACCCCTTTTATCTTGCTATATATCATGTAATTCCCTATAATTGTAGGATGCTGTATAATAAGAGGAATAGTGGACGTAGTTAGCTATGTCGAACAACTCTATATCTCATGTCAGTTACCCTTTGAATGCTCATTTTTATCTCTTCAACCGAATGCTTGGCAAGTAATCATTGCATTTTATGGTGCAATTCTGAGGTTGATGAAAAATATAGTTAACATTCCAACATTATAAAGAAGGCTGAATCTTCGAGCTTATGGCTGGTAGCCCCTATGCAAGCTCTTTTCGCACTTGGTATCCCTCATCTAGTAAGAAATATTGAAATTGTGAGTGCATTCCCGCTCGCACCTCTGATCACTGGGAAGACCCCTTAGCAAGTAGAACAAGCCTCCATCCACTTGCCAAGCATGCCCCTACGAGATGCCCTGATCGATCGACCTCATGACTTGACCCTGTGTAAGATGGCCATCATCAGTAATCTCAATCTACGCTTCCTTCTAGGAAAATCCCTGAGATCCAGCACTCATGTCAATATCCGGGTCAGCCTTCTACGGGCTTCCGAATGAATCCCTCTCCATCTTCAACCTTGACAATTTCCAGGAGAAACCAGATGCCCATCCATGTTGCTAGGGCATCTTAGATAAGCAGCCAATGACTCTCTCAAGCTTGGGCTAGAGCCCAGGACCATCTATGAAGAGAGCATTGAAGTCTTCAGATCCTACATTGTTTAGCACTATTGCAAATGCTATCCAACAAAGATGAGTTTTAATGTGATCGTTACCTTATTTGGGGACCCTTGCTTCGACACCAAGGACTACGCGAGTCGTCGTTCCCCTCGTGGCTTGCAGGCTATCCACAAGGGTGAATTACCGAGAATTCATTTTATTATCAGGGAATGCCATGGCTATCCAATAAGGATGAGTTTTCATGTCTCATTACCTTGTTTGTGGGCCGCTGCCCTTCGACGCCTAGGACCGCGCTAGTTGTTGCTCCCTTCCTGGATGGTTGGTTATCCATGAGGATGAATTATCAAGAATTCATTTCCTTGTTGGTGAATACCCAGGCTACCCAATGAGGATGAGTATTCATGTATTCATTACCCACCTTGGGGACCGCCACCCTTCGCTATCCAAGACCGCGCGAGTCGCCGCTCCCCTCCTGACAGGTAGGCTCTCCATGAGGATGAATTATCGAGAATTCATTTCCTTGTCGGGGAATGCCTAGACTATCCAATGAGGATGAGTTTTCATATGCTCAATACCTTGTTTAAGAACCATAATCCTTCGCGTGCAAGTCTTCGCTCCTCTCCCGGTAGGTATCCACGAGAGTGAATTGCTGAGAATTCATTTCCTAGTCAAAGAGTGCCAGGCTATCCAGCAATGACATGCATTTGTTTCTTTGTTCGGGGACAACCCCCTGCCTCAGAGGTCTTGGTAAGATGTCTCTCCCCTATGCACTAGGGCACATCGATGACTGGATGCATAGCAGCAACGGTCTGAACCCCTTGTCCATAATTTCGCTCATTCTCCGAACAGTATGGGACACTTATCTAGACTGGCACTGTTACCTCGAGTAATGTTGAAGTTCAACATCCGTTGTGTGCCCAGGTAACAATAAGCTGGGTCAGCCTCCATCTACAGCATGTCACCCAGGGAAGCTTTTAAGTCGCTCAGTGCTTAGGTTCGAACTAGGACCATCTACCATTAAGCAACGCATAGATACGTCCACTTTTAATAATTTCTATCTGCTAAGTTCTTGTGAACGACGGCACCACCTGCCTATTTCACCATTATCACTCCATCGTACAAAAATGCTCGAGCCAACCATGTATACCCAGTCAAGCCGGGCCCTACAGTCCTTTAAGCAATAGGGACATGTCACCTTAGCAAATCTCCGAGCCCTACATGCTATGGTTTGAGTCAAGGCCCGTCTACCATTATGCACACAACTGCTTGTCACCCTAGAGATCCCATGGGCAATCAAGCGTTCCCACTCAGCACAAGTGCCACCCACCACTTAATGATTGGTATGCACTCGGCTCGTATGACCGAACAATCGAGCTTACCCCATCATATGAAAATCTTGCTACTTAGCGCATTTTAAATAGATTGTTGCTTGAAATAATACATGAACGCCATGAGCAGTGCATCACACTGGAAACCTTCAAGCCCTCCAACGCTTAGGTCTGAACTGGGACCGCCCATCGACCAATCAATATAGCGATGCTTAGCTACCACACACCGACCTCAGCACCTTCCCGAGAAGGCAACCGAACAATTATAGTCAGACCAACAAAAAATACGGCTAGTTATTCAAAATACACTACACTACAAGTCGAAAGCAAGATCAAACTACCATAGCTAGTTTCTCAACAAACAAGCTTGCAATAAAGAATATATTTTATTTAGTTTAATAGTGCACGGTGGCACAATTCCTGCCCCATCAGGCTTACAGCTGTTTTCAATTGCTTATTAGTTTAAAAGAAGGTAAAGAGTAAGGAAGTAGAAGCATGTTAACAGTGCTATTCCAAGGCCAGTCGGCTCATGCTCTTATCATCACCTATAAAATGGCTAGCAAGGGAAACAATCAAGAACTTGCTAAAGAAAACCGAGCAAGCTCCCATATTCAAAGCACCTTAGATGCTTCAATTGACCTATGCCTTTTTCAAGATGGAAGAGGAAGATGAAACCTTCTGTTATTTATGAAGAGAAAACTATGTAGAGTTCAAAACTGTAAAATAAATTACATGGCCAAAGCTTCATGATTTGAAGTGAAAGGGGCTATTTATGTGCCTTTCCCTTCAATTGTAATCGTTGTAATCGAAAACATAAAAGAAATCTTGACCATTCAAAGGCAATAAGTGATGTGTGATACCACGCATGTGGGCGAGAAGACACCTTTTTGCCGCATCTTGAGAAGCACAACCATCACAACTAATTGTGCAAGGCCGTGTGGATAGTGCATTAATTGCAAAGTAGAAACTTCGGTCAATGGAAGGCTTCCAGATTTTACAAACCCGATGTCCACTCACGGGCGTAGGCTTGGGGGCAAAATGTTACTCGAATTTTTCGTAAATAATAAGATGGGATAATCAAGGTTTCTTACCTTAACCCACTTCGGTCCATATCAACCTAGGCCTAGGCCACTGTACTACGAGCTAATCGAGAGTCAAAAGAAGGCCAACAAGTCTCCCTCGAATATCGTCTAGGTTGAACCCTATAATCCCGTCCTCTCCCAGGCTCTTCAGGTTGGCCACCCGGACAGTGCATCCTAAGGCCATAACCAGCCGTCAGCTTGACAAGAAAAGCAAGGCATCTGCACTACTCAGCCTAGTCCCTATTAGCCGCCCTCTCTTATGACCACTTGGCTTCGAGATAGCCTGTCCACTCGACCATCTCTGTTAGCCAATCACCAACCCAGCTCCAATGCAGCCACCATAAGCAACCATATGGTTGGTCTTCCGTATCTATCTTAGCAGTTCAACCAGACATGTATGGCTCAGCCCGTTCCTTCAGCGCAACTTGTGGTGGTTTCCCACCTCGTCGCATATATCTAAGAAAAAGCCGACATGTCTGGTCTACCTTGCCGCATCAGCATACGGCAAGGCCGACAGAGAAGTACAACCAAGTGTGTCCTCTTTTGACATGGATCATGTCGTGCAACATTCTACCACTGTGCATGAACATAACCTGAATTATAAGGGCAAGGCATGGTTTCCCTGTTGATGTTGACCCCCACCGCTTATTTCCTTCACTTCGCCAACTGTCCCCCATTAATTAGATATATGGTGTAGCTCCTTTCTAGTCAATTTTACAACATCATCTCAACCGTCTCAGCATCAGTTTCAACAACTATAAATACACATATGCATGGAAACTTTAAAGGCGTTGTTGATCGCCACCCACCTAGGGTCAGTCGTTCGGTATTTGGCCGCCACCAACCTAGAGTTTACCTACCCCCTAGGGTAGACCTACCGCCTAGGGTCGACCATTCGGTTATTGGATACAACCCACCCAGGGTCGATCATTCGGTTGTTGGTCGGCACCCGCCTAGGGTCGATTCATCTGAAGGATCCATCGCTCACTCACGATCCCACGTCCTCGGTTTAACATCAAGCCGTGATTCCTCATAACAGCTCACAGTCTACATTCTTAATCTCAACAAGCCCTCAAGATTAGCAGCAGCATCAGCCTTGAGCCGCACCTTTATCTTGTTGTATATCTTATGATTCCCAGTAATTATAAGAGAGCTGTATAATATGAGGAATGCACATTAGATGTGCTCTTCCAAACCACTCTATATCTTGTGTCATTTACCCATTGAATGCTCATTTTTAGCTTTTAAACTGGATGTTTAGCAAGTAACCTTTGCTTTTCATGGTGCAATTCTGAGGTTGACAAAGAATACAATCAACGATTATATTTTTCACAGTGCTAATAATGTTATGAACATTATTTTAGATGGTAAGAATGTTTGTGATGGTATTTTAAATGATGGAATTTATGTAATCAATATAAATTATGTCTGTTCCATGAGTAGTTCTTCGAATAACAATATAAATAAAGATTATCTTCAGCATTGTAGGCTAGGTTATATAAGTGAGAAACGACTGCATAAATTGAAAACCAAAGGTTTTCTCCCATCATTTAATTTTGAATCATTTGACACGCGTGAGTCATGTCTCAAAGGTAAGATGACCAAGCACCCCTTTAGTAGGAGCACTAAAAGAGTTGATGAACTCTTAGGACTCGTGCATGCTAATGTTTGTAGCTCAGTGCCTGTAATTACTAAAGGTAATAGTTCATGTTTTGTAATCTTTACTAATGATTTCTTGAGACTACGATATGTGTTTCTTATGAAGAACAAATCGGACCACTATGAGAAATTTATTCAATATAAGAATAAGGTTGAAAATTAGACAAACCAAAAGACAAAATACTTCGATCTGATCGAGGAAGTGAGTATGTTGGACAAGAACTCTAACTATACTTAAAAGATAATTGGATTATCTCTTAGGTTGCTCCTTTATATACTCTACAACACAATAGTCTTTCGGAGTAAAGGAACAAAACCTTATTAGATATGGTTCATTCCATGATGAGTAAGACCGAGTTATCTCTGTCATATTGAGGATCTGCGCTAGAAACCATAGCGCATATGCTGAATTTATTTCCTACTAAGTCTGTGCCTAAGACACCATATGAGATGTGGCATGGGAAGAAATCACGCCTCTATTATTTGAAGGTATGGGGTTGTTAAGCATCCGTTAAGAACGTCGACTCCAATAAGCTTGAAGCAAGATCAGTCTTGTGTAAGTTTATAGAATATACCAAGAATTCAAGGGGCTATATTTTCTAAAACACTTAGTGTTACCCGGTATCCTAACCTGGCTATATTGAATTGATTGCATGAGATAGATTAGACTTTTAACAAGTACAATGACCACGAGGCAATGATTATTGGACCTAGAAGTAAAATACAGATGATTATATAAAGCCAGAGTTGAACGGAATTGGTGGATAAATAATGCAAGATGCTCGAAATATGAACTTTAGCTTAGACAAGCAAGGAATCGGCATGGCTTGGAAGCACCATAGAGATCGGTATGGTTGGATAGACGAGGGGTCGGCATGGTCGAAGCAAGAAAGGGATCGACATAGATGAAAGTAGATGGATCGGCATGGTTTGTTGGCTTGGAAAGTTATACTTCAACTCCTAAGGAAGGGATCGACATAGCATATAAAAGGGCTCGGCATAGATGGATGGATCGGCATACTTGAGTCCACCAAAGAGGGATCAACACATGTCAGAGACCAAGTGCATTCTTGCATTCAACGATCAATATATTGGTATCTAAAGGTCCAAGGCAGATGAAATTTGGAGAGCAAGGTATATGGACCCTAGGGAACCTACCCTAGGGATTGCATGGTAAATGGGCAAAGAAAGAGGGATCGGCAAGAAACAACGGCATAAATAATCTTAGATCAAAGGTAATGCAATA
Source organism: Allium fistulosum (assembly GCA_030737815.1). NCBI lineage: Eukaryota > Viridiplantae > Streptophyta > Magnoliopsida > Asparagales > Amaryllidaceae > Allium > Allium fistulosum. The sequence continues at coordinate 819,158,941 of CM060908.1, read as the reverse complement.
ACTCGAACTCCGTTGATCCAAATGACTTGGAAATTGAAGAGCCAATATATTTAAGCATGAAGAAGCCACCATAGGGATCGCTGCCCAAAAATCGACCAATGAATGGATCTGTATCGATCCCTCCTCATTAGGATTTGGGCTTAGCGACCCCTCTGGTGGACCCATATGGATTAGAAGGTCCTACAGCCGAAGTTTTAGTGAGATAGGTGGTTACATTCACCTATATACTGGCCTAGGGGGTTATTATGAGGATCTTTACGCTACTGGTTACTTGAGTCTTTATTGTAATCAAGCTTTTTCTTACTTCTTGCTGCTGTAATCAAACTGTTAGTGAATCAATAAAGATAATCTTCAAAGTGAACGTAGGCATACAACGCCAAACCACTATAAATTCTCGTGTTCTACATTTTTGCTTTGATTAGTTTTTTAGCTTAATCTATTCCTCGGTTTCAATTTTACTTTCTTTATTTACTTCTCTACCTAATCTACTCTTGGGTGTTTGCGACCAATTTGGTTGCAAACATTTTGGTACTTTCACTGAAAACCTGATTCTTAGCTTGTTAGGATCCTCTTTGTCGCTACTGGAGGAAAATCCCCCAAAGGATATCCATAGTTATATTTATAAAGTCACATATACTATTCGGATTTACTAAAATCTAAGTATGGAGACTGATATTACTAGAGTGAAGGAATTACTCAACCTTCTGTTCTGGCCGGAGATTTAAGAGGTCACTTAAACCTTTCGACCTGATTATACTCATTACTCGGCATCTAGCTTTATCACTTCATTGTATTTTATCTCCCTCGAAAACCGAAGGTAATTATTTATTGATCAACATCTCTTTTGACTCCCTCCGGAAGGTTAAAAACCTTTTGGCATCAACGAAAAGTGATATTACTCTATCTGTCACTCTCTTGACGCTTTCGGCTTCCTTGGTTGATATTCCTTTTGTGAAAAACCTTTCGAAAAGAATGTATCATCCAAACATATTTAGATAATAATAAGAGCTAATTTGATATGCTATGAGACTCATATCTGGAATTAATCCACAAGTCGCATTCCCCCTTTTGTGGTTGATGCTAAGTAAAGGAGAATGAAACTTATGAAAATGTCTATCGACAGTTTCATGGCATATACTTGAAATAAATAAAGAATATAAGAAATAAATCATAAATGGTTAGCCGTTAATATTAAATTAATGCATAATCATGATTATCCCCAAATTCCGAGTCGATCACAAGACACAATTCATTTTATTTCTTCATGATGAAATTCAATACAAAATTTAAGAGGTTAGCCCCCAATCTGATTTCTAAACTAGGGTTACATATTAGTCAGCGGAAGCAAGAGTAGTTGGTGTGTAGGAGAATGGGAAGAAAATCGGATCCCGAAATAGGACACCTTGGGTCCTATTTATAGATGCAGGTGACCCTCCTTTCGGCCATGCCTTCGTTGGGGACGGAAGGTTGCTTCTTATATGCCAATGTAAACCTTCTGTCTTGACAGAAGGTTGTTTCTTATATGTCGTTGTAAACCTTTCAGTCTTGACGGAAGGTTGGTTCATTGTACATCATCATGGACCGCTGAATGCCGTCGAAGGGTTTGAATTTCCCAATGAATATATGAACTCCTCATCTCTCCAGCAGGATTGGTTTCTTATAAGGTATTGTAAACCCTTCGACCTTGTTGGAAGGTTGCTCCCTTACTTGATTACCGCCAAGAGCTACGCTCTTCTTGATTGTTGTCGAAAGACCGTCTTCTATTGTGTTATGGATGTTGTATTTACTTAAAACTTTCGGTATTGTCGAAAGGTGCCTAATATGTGTTTTAACCGGTTCGAAAGGCTTATTATGCTTTCGAAAGGGTTGTTATTGAGTCACATATACTTGTTCTGACTTCTCTACCCCTTTCAGAAGGTAATGACTCTTCGAAAGACGATAGATGAAACCCTTTGTCTACTCTGAAAGGTTTAAAACAGTTGCAAACTATTATCTGCATTCCCTTAATCTTTTCAGAAAGGTTTGGGTGACCTTCTTTTTCCCTTGTCTTTATGTTACGTTGGGTGGCTCCGTGACCATTTTTCTATTTTGTCCAGGAGGTGCTTAGCAGTTTTATATCTAGCTATTTTGTTGTGCTTCAGCAGTTCATTCCTTTGCGATTGCGAAAGCCTTACCTTGAAGCTACCATGTTCTTCTTCTTCACTTGTGCCATACAACCCTTTCGGTGTCGTTGGAAGGTGAATTCTTCTGGCACTCTTTACCTATGCGGAAGGTTTCTGAAGTGCCTTCTTTATATTCATTTACATTTCATGGTTAACATTTAGCCCCCCTTGCATAAAGAAGGCTTTTGTTCTTTAGGACAAAGGTTCCAGGGTCGCCGAGCTGCCCCTGCATTCCTGTAATTCATTTAATAATATTTACCCGGTTAGTTTATACTATAAGTATCTTTTTAATATGGTTGACTTCTAACTTTGAATTTAATTTTGTTGGGATATTCATCCTTTAAAAATTCGGAACCAAACAGCAATTACTCTCCATTTTGTTATAGATAATAAAAGTTTCTTGGCAATAGGATGTTAAAAGACCATGAATGGGTAGTTTAGAAGCTTGTGTTTTGCGACAATAAAGATCAAAAGTTCCATAATAATGAGAGAGGACCAGAATCCCAATCTGATCATTTGTCCTGACATAAAAGTCCAGGAGATCACTCTTGGTTGTAAACATTAAAAGTTTAGATGGCTTATCTTCTCATTTATTAACAGAAATCTGTAAGGCTGCTTCTAGTAGTAAGCAGTAGGAGAACGGGAGTGCACATCTTAATAATGCGCAATAGAAAACCAGAAATCTACTTTGGCATTGATGATGGAAATTTGAAAAATTGCTTCTGGTAATAATAGATGATTAGAATGTCCTTTTCTGGTATTTGATGGTAAAAGTCCGGGGCATCATTTAATAAAAGAAGTCCAGGATTCCATTTCTGGTGATTAATAGCAGAAGATGAGAATACCCTTTCCGGTAACTAATAATAGAAGACCAAAATTCCACTTTTGGTAATTGATAATAGAAGACCATAATACCATTTCTGGTAAATAATAGAGGACCAGAATACCATTTCTGGTAGTTAATAATAGAAGACCATAATACCATTTTTGGTAAATAATAGAGGACCAGAATACCATTTCTAGTAATTAATAATAGAAGACCAGAATACCATTTCTGGTAAATGATAGAAGACCAAAATACCATTTCTGGTAATTAATAATATATTACCAGAATACCATTTCTGGTAATTAATAGAAGACCAGAATACCATTTCTGGTAATTAATAATAGAAGGCCAAAATACCCGTCTAGCAGAAGTTCGAGAATTCCTTCTGATTCTGTCTATTGAATACGCCATCTTCAGGCTTTGAGGATGTCTTGCATGCTTTTTCTTTCTTGGACTCGAGTTTTCTTTGTCCATTTGTCATTTTTTTAGCCTATTTCAGGCGGGACTCTTTTGTCCGATTTTGTGGTTATTTAGCCAGAGCCTATTCCAGGCTGTTTTTCATTTTTGACACTACCGACTTTTTTAGTGGTTGTTGTTTTAAGCGATGCCAATTTCTAGCGTTGCCTATTTTAGGCATGGACTTTTCTTAGTTCGCTGGACATTTCATCCAGATTTCTGGTGCGCTCGGCTAGCTTATTCTGAAACAGGGCCCGAGGACTTACCCGACCTCCCTTCAGGAGACGCCTTAACCTGGCCATAGCGTAACATGGTTAAAGGCTTGTTCGGTACCTTGGCCAGGCCATAGCGTGGCAGGACCGAGGGATTACCCGTCCACCCTCTAGGAGACACCTTATCTTATCCATAGTGTGACGTGGATAATGGCTTGTGCTGCTTTAACCTGGCCATTTTTGATTTTGGCGCGGATAAAGGCTTATGCCCTCCCTCCAAGAGGTGCCTTGACTTGACCATCTCGGTGCGACCAAGAGCTTTCTACCATTATCGTTAGCCTACCATCTTAGGTAGCCTAAGTTTGAGGAGAACTTTATTTCCGACCATGTAGACTCCTCTTTATGAATCATAAAAAATGGGCATTCTTGAAAATTCTTTATTCATTCAGTGTTGGAAAATATGGTTTCAAATGTTCTACGTTCCAGGTTCTTGGTACCATATTACCATCAGGATGGCATAACTTGTAGGCCCCTGGGGGTATCGCTTTGAAGATTATTAGGGGAGCTTCCCAATTTGGTCCCAATATCCCATCCGATGGGTCTCTTGTATTGGCCATTACTCTTCTAAGTACCAAATCCCCTTGCTTGAATGACCTTGTTTTCACCTTTGAGTGGTAGTATTTCGAAACTCTCCTTTGGTACTCAGTCGTTCTTAAGGCTGCTTCATCTCTTAATTCATGAATTAGGTCGAGCGATTCCTTTCTCAACTCTTGGTTTGGGTTAAAGGCGTAAGCAATCCTTCGACGAAAAGGTATTTCGATTTCTACTGGTAGCATTGCCTCACATCCATATGTCAGTGAATACGGGGTGTGACCCGTTGCGGTTCTAGTGGATGTTCTGTAAGCCCACAAAACTTAGGGTAATTCCTTTACCCAATTCTCTTTTACCTTATTCAGTCTTTTTCAAGATTGTCTTTATAGTTTTATTAGCAGCTTCAATGGCTCCATTGGCTTTTAGGTGAGTGACGAAAGAGAAACTTTTTATGATCCCATTCTTATGACAAAATTGTGAAAATTCTACACTCTCAAATTGGCTTCCGTTGTCGGATATTATCTTGTAAGGTATCCCAAACCTTGCGACAATGTTTCTGATGACAAATCTCAGTACTTCCCAAAGGTGATTTTCGAAAGTGGTTCTGCTTCAACCCATTTTGTGAACTAATCAATTGCCACTACAGCATATTTTGCTCCTCCTTTGGAGATTGGAATCGGCCCGATTAAATCAATTCCCCAAACATCAAATGGCCATGGTGTAGTAATGGGAGTTAGTTGACTTGGTGGTAGACGTGGTATCTTCGAATAACGTTGGCATTTTTCACACCTTTTAACATAGTCAATTGCTTGGTTGGTCAACCGTGGCCAGTAAAACCCTTGCCTCATTACCTTTTTGGCCAGTTTAATTCCATTAGAGTGGTCTCCACAAAATCCTTCGTGTGCTTCCTTTAATATCCTTATCGTGTGCTTCCTTTAATATCCTTAACCTGCTCTCGGGTTTTACACATCATAGGGAAGAGCATAGCCTTTTTTATACAGAATTCCGTCCATAAAGGTAAAGCTTTAGGCTTGCCTTTTTAACTTTCGTGCTTCTATCTTATCTGTTGGCAGTGTCCTATTAACAATATAATTCATAATTGGAGTCATCCATATGTTTTTGTAACGTTTTTGTGTTATCGGTGCTATAGGTTCTTTATTCATTATTTCCTGATTTACTTCTTCCGGTCTTTGTGCCAAGGCTTGTGATCAGGTTAATACTAATAGTTCCTCGGTTTTCTCTTGCTTATTCTCCTCAATGCTGGGATTGGCCTGAAATCCCACAGGCACAATTTGAGTTTCGGGGGCCCCTCTTGAGCTTGCCAACTTAGCCAGGGAATCTGCTTGGGAATTATCTCCTCTTGGTATTTGATGTATCGAGAAATCTTCAAAAAGCAAGAGCATTTTCAAAACTTTCTTCACATACTGACTAAGTTTGTGATCTTTGGTTTGATATTCTTGTCAGATTTGGTTAACCATCAATTGGGAATCGCTGAGTACTTGAATCCTCGGGATTTTGAGTTATAGAGCTAGGGTTAATAATGCAACCATGGATTCATATTCTGCTACATTGTTAGTTGCTGAAAATTCCATTTTCATAGTATAATGAAGTTTGTGTCCATCTGGGGTAATTATAACATATCCTGCCTCGGCCCCCTGTTCGTTTGAGGTGCCATCCACAAATAATTGCCATTTTGGTTTTACATCCCTTTCGCTTTCGGATTGTTCTAAAATGAATCTCGTACACTCGTTAATGAAATCAGCTAAAGCTTGTCCTTTTATAGCAGTTCTTAGCTGATACGCTATATCATACTAACTTAATTCGATGCCCCACTTAATCAATCTTCTAGAAGTTTCAGGCTTTCCAAAGACTAGTTTCAATGGAAAGTTGGTTAACACTTTTATCGGGTGCGCTTGGAAGTAAGGCCTTAACTTCCGGGCCGTTAACTTAGAGAGTATGCCAGTTTCTCAATGACTGGGTATCGGATTTCAGCGTCCTTTAATCTTCTACTCACATAATTAACCGGTATTTGTAACCCCTTGTGATTTCTGATAAATACCGAACTTACTGCGTGTTCAGAGATTGCCATGTACAAGAATAAGTCCACTCCTTCTTCGGGACTAGATAATATCGGTGGTTTTTTGAAATGTAGCTTCAACTCTTGAAATGTCATTTTGCAATCCTCATTCCATTCAAATTTTTTCTTTTTCTTTATTACTTCAAAGAAAGGTATGCACTTATCAGTGGCCTTTGATATAAACCATCATAGCGCTACTACTTTCCCGTTTAAACTCATAACATCTTTATTTGTCTTAGGCTCATCCATATCCTTAATGGCCTCGATCTACTCTGGGCTAGCCTCAATCCCTTGTGCACTTTAGGGCTGTCAATTTCCTACAAGACCCGAAACATGACCCCGAAACCCGCATGGAAATTAGCAGGTTAACCCGACCCGTTAATTTGGCGGGTCATTTTCGAGTTAACCCGAATTTGACCCGTTTATAAACGGGTGGGTTTCGGGTTGACCCGCTAACCCGAAATTGACCCGTTAACAACCTGTTTATACTTATATAGGTTGACCCGACCCGTATACGACCCGACCCGTATACGAACCGACCCGTATACGACCCGAACCGACCCATTTATGATCCATTTGTACCTTATACGGGTTATACGGGTTGACCCGACCCGTTTACGACCCGTTCCGACCCGTTTACGACCCAATTATACCTTATACGGGTTGACCTGACCCGTTTACGACCCATTTACACCTTATACGGGTTGACCCGACCCATTTACGACCCGACCCGATCCGACCCGTTTATAATCGGGTTACACGGGTCGGGTCGGGTCAACCCGTTTATAAACGGGTCGTCTTCGGGTTGAGCTTTTCTGACCGGTTTAATAAACGGGTAGACCCAACCCATTTAAAATCAACCTGAACCCGACTTGACCCGACCCAAACCCGACCTGACCTGACCCATTGACAGCCCTAGTGCACTTACAATATAGCCAAGAAATTTTCCGGAATGGACTCCAAAATTGCATTTTAGGGGTTGAGTTTCATTTGATATTTACGGAGCACTTTGAACATTTCATCTAGATCTTCAAGATGATCCTTGGCCTCTTGGGATTTTACCAACATGTCGTCTACATAAACTTCCATATTTTTCTCGATTTTCTCTTTAAACATTTGGTTAACCAACCTTTGATAAGTTGCCCTAGCATTTTTCAATCCAAACAGCATTACCTTATAACAATAGGTTCCCTTATCAGTAATAAAGCTGGTATGCTCTTCATCGGGTTTGAACATAGGGATCTGATTGTATCCAGAATACGCATCCATCAACGAGAGCAACTTATGTCCGCTGGTGGAGTCGACCAATTGATCTATCCTTGGCGGGGGTAATAGTCCTTTGGATAAGCTTTATTCAAATATGTATAATCCACGCATGTCCGCCACTTCCGGTTAGATTTATTTACTAGAACCGGATTTGCCAACCATTCAGGGTACCAGACTTCATTGATAAACCATTTTGCTGCAATTTTTTGACTTCCTCCTTTAGGGCGTTGGTCCTTACCTTATCTAATTGTCTTTTCTTTTGCCTGACCGAAGGGATGTTTGGATTAATTTTCAAGGCATGAATCGTAACCGTGGGGTCAATCCAACCATTTCAGAGTGGGTCCAAGCAAAAACATCTTTATTGGCCTTTAAGAAGTCTGTCAATCCTGAATTTAAGTGCTCCTCAAGATCTTTTCCTATTCTGATTATTTTCGTAGAATCGGTTGAATCTATTGGAACCTCTTCGGTTTCTTCCACCGATTTAACTCTTTCAACCTCCCCCGACAGCCTAGCTCTGTGACAATTTCACTTTCCTCTACCGAGTTGGAATCCATTCTCTTTCTTTTCCCATAAACCGCAAACATTTTGCGGCAATACATTTGTTAGTTTTATCAGATTTTTTCTTTGCTTTGAACAATAGATGTAGAAATCCATTTACCGAAGGCTGTAGAGTAATGGAAGAATCAAAGTAACAAGTGAACTCCCTGTTATATTGCTCTAGAGTTGCAAAATACATTTCTCTTGATGCAAATTGCTCACCTCGGATGGTACCCCGACCGTTTTTAGTAAGGAACTTGAGAATTAGGTATTTTGGTGAGACAAATGCGTCAACTTCGCCTAGCGCCGGCCCGTCCAAAGAAGGCATTGTAGAATGATGGTTGATCTATGATCATAAATGTTGTTTCAAAAACTCAGGAGCATGGGGGGAGTCCTAGTTGAACCAAAAGCTTTACTTGCCTAAGTAGAGTCGTCCCCTTAGAACCCGAAGATAGGTTTGGGGCTAGGGTCAAGCTTGTCCTTGGAAATTACCATCTATTCAAATGCATGACGAAATATCACATTTATAGCACTTCCTGTATCAACCAAGAATTTCGTGACCACCAAGGACCCTATTTGAGCTGTGATCATTAATGGGTCATTTTGGGGATGATGGATTCCCCATCTTAATTCTTGTGGATTGATCCCTAGTGTGTGTGTATTGATGTTGTATTTTGGGCTCTTGAGTGGCAGTTCTTCTTGTACAGAAAATACACCCTTCTTGGCCTCATGAATGTATTTATTCCGAGCACTTTGACTTCTACCGATAGGATGCAGTCCACCGTATATAACATCAATTCTGTTTTGAGGTGGAACAAGGATTAGTGGGTCCTCATCCTTGATTATATTTACGGCATTACCAGCAGGCTTTATTGCATTAGTATTTGACAGGAGAGTTGGTTGCGGATTCTTCACGAATTCCTTCAACTACCCTTCTCGAATTAACTTATGAATTATTCCAGCCAGTACCTTACATTCGTTGGTTCTGTGGCCATTCGCCTTATGGTAGGCACAATATTTGTCTCCTTTCTTCTGTTCATGGTAATTTTGAGCTTTGAACGAAGTAGGGAAGTTGACCATATCTTGGTTCATTGCATTGATGTAGGAAATCGGTCGGTTTGACGCCACCGCATTAGTATTACTGTCTTCCTATCTAGCTCTCTTAGGAATCCTTTCTTGGCCGAATTTACCACTATCCTTCTTATGACTAAATTTCTACTTTGAGTAGTACAATTCTTCCATTCGAATAAATTTGTCGGCTTGAAAATGGAAGTCTTGAAGATCCCGACATCCATGGATAAACAACTCCTTCCAGAATGGAGAATTGACTATGAGACCCGAGTGAACAGCAATGAGCTTGTCTCCATCATTCATTCCTTTGGCCTTCAAGGCTTCAGTATTGAACCTCTTCGGATAATCTCCTAATGACTCTCCTTGGTTTTGTCTGATGTTAGCAAGCACGGTATAATCAATAGAGGTATCCTTACATATGCAAAACCGAGAAGAGAACTCATAGGAGAATTGTTTCAAAGAATATATCGTGTTTTCACGATATTGTTAGTACCATTTAGCACCAGCTCCTTGTAGTGTGACTGGAAAGAGCCGACATCTAACAGCGCCGGAAGCATTGTATAAATCCATCTGACTATCAAAGGCCATCAAATGGTCATCCGGGTCAGTTTTCCCATAATATTTCATAGTTGGGAACATTACATGAGGTGATATAGGTACTGACATGATTTCATCAATAAAAGGGGCAACCCTTTCGTTGTTGTTTACTCTTTCATCTTCAGTTCTCTTACACTTGACATTCAATAGGTCCTTTACAGCCTTTTCTGCTACATCTTTGTAGTTTGATCTTGCTATTGACTAGTAGGGTAGTGTATTTTGAATAGCTAGCAGTCTTTTATGCTAGACTAACCAGAGTTCTTCGGTTTACTGTCGATGCAGGTTGAGGGATTCGAAAGCAAGCATTGACCGTGTCACTAAGTGCTTGTTTGATGCTGAGGTTGGTGTGTGACAGCCAAGACTCATTGTATTGCTTTGTTGATGGGAAATCCTAGTACGAACCTAAGAGCTAAGGGGTGTTTCCTGGAGATTTGACCAGGCAACTGAGTACTCGGCGTACAGGACGACTCGGTGTCAACTAGTGATCGGCATCTCATAGTACTCGGCGTAGTGTTCAGCATCTCATAGTACTCGGCGTAGTACTCGGCATCCAGTGGTACTCGGCGTTAGAAGACGTTCGGCGTATATAACTACTCTACATGGCAGCATCGTTCGGCCAAAGGATCGTTCGGCTAAGAAGCATCGTTCGGCCAAAGGATCGTTCGGCTAAGAAGCATCGTTCGGCCAAAGGATCGTTCGGCTTCGACTGACAACTGTTCTGCACTTCCCACCCATCAAACGTACCGTTCGGCATTGAGAAGGTGGTTCGGCGTCAACGTGTTCGGTCTACTTGGTTCGGCATACAACGACCACTACACTTGGGCTAGAGTGTTTGGCCACCAAGCCCACCTGGGAAGTCCAGCCCATATTTGTCTATAAATAGAGGGGCAGGGTCACAGTGAAAAGGGATCCTTTTTTGGAGAAAATACGGGGAGACTCTGCCATTTTCAAGACTCATCTTCTCTACTTAAACAACTTCATTCAAGCATTTGATTCACGAATTGTATTTGTAATCAACAATAAGGAAGATCAATAAAGTTTAATCTCAAAGTGGACGTAGGCATTTACGCTGAACCACTATAAATCTGGTGTTCTTACTTTCTGCATTTAAATTAGCATTGTCTTCTCCGTTTAATTTACTTTCATCACTTATATCTCTACACAATCTTTCTGAACGAGGTTAGTGACCAATTTTGGTGCTAACACTTTGGTGCTTTCACTGAGAATTGAATTCTCAGACCTCAAGGATCTGCTTTGAAGCTACTGGATTGAATAAATCCCCCAAAGAAGATCCGACTCACTGATAGGACATCCGTTGATTCTACTCAGAGTTCATACCGATAACTCTACAATGGCAGGACCACGTACCAGGTCAGCTTCTCATAATGCGGATGCTCGCGAGACGGCTAGCGTGCAACAAGACTGAAGCTGCTGACAGCTCTACTTCCTCTGATGAACCTCCCAGGCGCAGACGCCGCAAGACTGAAGCTGCTGTTCAAACAGCTGGAGACCGTGACCAAGCAAGAGCTGGAAACTTCAGGACAGGAGTACAAATGGAGGCCGAACGCTCCAGAAAAGGCGTAGGCCGAACGCTCCAGAAAAGGCGTATGCCAAACGCTCCAGAAAAGGCATATGCCGAACGTTCCAGAAAAGGCGTATGCCGAACGCTCCAGAAAAGGCATATGCCGAACGCTCCAGAAAAGGCGTATGCCGAACGCTCCAGAAAAGGCATATGCCGAACGCTCCAGAAAAGGCGTATGCCGAACGCTCCAGAAAAGGCATATGCCGAACGTTCCAGAAAAGGCGTAGGCCGAACGCCCTAATGCCGAACGGTATTGTATGCCGAACGACTCGGTTGTGCCGAACAGTGTGGATGCCGAACAGCTTTGGCCGAGCCACTTCTGGACGATCCACTTTGGCCGAACAGCTTTGGCCGAACCACTCCAGGCCGAACCACTCTGGCCGAACAGTCTTGGCCGAACAGCTTTGGCCGAACCACTCCAGGCCGATCCACTCTGGCCGAACAGCCTTGGCCGAACAACTTTGGCCGAACCATTCCAGGCCGATCCATACCTCTATGCCAAACACCTCTGTAATGCCGAACGGTATTGTATGCCGAACGCTCATCAATGCCGAACGGTATTGTATGCCGAGCACCTCTGGAATTAAGTTACACCGGTCACCTATACAACCCCTATTTCTAAAAAAAAAAAAATATTTTCGGGTACGACCCAAATTTCCAAAAAAGAGGCCGATCCATACCTCTGTATGCCGAGCACCTCTGGAATTAAGTTACACCGGTCACCTCTGGAACCCTAGCCGCAGCGCAGTGCCTCCGGATAATGAGTTCAAAACTCAACTTAGTAAAGGAACATTCTATCCACTTCCCTGACATCCCATGATCGACCAGGGCATAGAGGATCTAGCGGCAGCTTATGAACGGCATCAAGGGAACAGACAAGCAACCGCTATCCAAACGGTACTCCCAAAGGTTGGAGAACATAGATGATATGACTCTAGCAAACGCCAAGATGACTCCAAGCACCATTCTTCGCTGACCCAGCACCTCGAATTTAATGACCCCAAGCAAACCAATGCTCTAAAACAATTTATTCCAAATACTAACAAGGGTATCATACTGATCGCGTTTGAGGAAAGTCGACCTCCAGATATATTTTGGCAGCTAGTTAGCTAAAGAGCCTCCTACGACTATGGATCGTTTCTTCTACAAAATGAATCAGAACTAAAGTGAGGAGGAGTGGAGCAGACTAAGAAAAATAACAATGAAGGCCCGTTGGCTAAGGATGTAGATCCCAGTAGCCGAAACAAGACTTCAGAATTCAGCTCATATGCTCTTTGAAAGATTCAATTGACAACCTCTACTTGAAGACTCACGACTCAAAGTGGTACTGGAAACCAACCTCGAGAGAGTACACCAAAGTCTAAAGAAAATCAGGGGAATGTTGTATATTCCCAGATGCTCACTAATCCTAACACGAGCGATTACAAACACCTCCGAGGTGTGATCGAAAAGATGACCTGGAAAGGAAAGCTTCAATAGTATGTACAAGTCCAGCAGAATGGCGGGCAGCGAATATCTGATGCCTATTAATAAAGGGCTATGATTATCAATTGGACGGTTGACGGCCAACATCCCTTTGAAAGAAGCCAGGGGCGGAGTCGATTAGCGAGCACACGACGCTGCTTCACATATCAATGAGATTTACCATAATCTTCTTTGGATTATTTCCATTTCCATCTCTATTTCAATTATTCTATGAACTACGACTAGCTTGAACTAAACTACTTTCAAAACGGTGCAGGTGTCCAGGTACTCAGATTTGGTTGCCAACCAATCTACGCAGACCATGATCGGACGTGTGGAGTTACATCTGGACGAGAATAATTCTATTGCTCATCATCAACCATATGCCTTTGATTTGGGGCTATGGATTAAATACAATGTACAACATCACGATGAACGGAGAGCTGAATTCCATCCTGCAAGTGGAATTTATTCAAGTAGAGAGCGGCTGCGATACGACCAACCACTCACTAAGTGAAACTCGAGCTCGGGGGCAAGCCATCACATCAAGGCTAAAAATGGGTTGATACACGACGATCCTTCGCACAACTCCGTACTCCCAGAGTGCGAGACGGAGTATAAACATCTACTTAACTCCGTACTCCCAGAGTGTGAGACGGAGTATAAACATTAATCAACTCCGTACTCCCAGAGTGCGAGACGGAGTATAAACATTAGTCAACTCCGTACTCCCAGAGTGTGAGACGGAGTTTAAACATTCGCTTAACTCCGTACTCCCAGAGTGCGAGACGGAGTATAAACATTAATCAACTCCGTATTTCCAGAGTGTGAGACGGAGTATAAACATACATCAACTCCATACTCATCCCCAAAACTGGGGGCAGAACCAAAGCAAAGCATGCTAGTTGAACATTTGTCTAAAAGAAGATTGCAACGAAACGATTAAGAGACGACTGTCAAGCAATCAACTGAACGAAAATATTCAGCATGAAAGACTGCGGTTTTTTCAAAGCACGTCATGTTTACACAAGACGTCCTTTGGGGGGCAAATGTTATCCCGCCTTTTGGCAAGGCCGTGACACCAAGAACTTGATTAGAAACCAGTGACAGTTCGTCTTGGAGATCGGTTACACAAAGGCTCACTATGGATATCGATGGATTTTGTCCGAGTCTGGATCGAGCCACGATTAACAAGACATAACAATCAAAGCCAGGGAAGCCAATGTTCCAAGTCTCAAGACGATCCGAGTTCGTATGCTCAACTTATGATCGATTCGAACAACCGACCATCCATCCATCAACCTCCACATTTGACTTGGAGACCTAAACTGCTTGGAATGAACATGGCCCGATCATCCACTCCAATCGAGTCATAGAACAAAGTTCGACAAAATACAGATACACCTCATGAAGCTCAGTGACGCCGGGATCCGTCTAAAGTGGACGTAATTTGATCATCTACACATCAAATCCTACCCTGAACACGAAAGGTTGTTCGAAAGCCCAACTTGAAGTAGCTATGGTAGACTGCGTACTCACTAACCATCGCTGTCAAAATACGGACACGACTGCACCTTGGAACATATGCAACTTACTTTGTCTACTCAACAATCTATTATCCTTATTTTCTAGAAGGAGATACAGAGCAAATTGTAAGAGATTTGGCTATCTAACCCAACATGGATGTGATTCAACCATCTGTCATATACCTCCTTCCTTGACTTGATTGGAAGAGCTATAATCACCAAGCGGACGAGAATCGATCGTCCATTTTTCTAATTTCGTCCCTCATCCTAGGGGGCAGAATCCCATTCCGTGAGCAAACGTGTTTCGATTGTTCATTCGACGACATTAGCCTCGATACAGTAGATGAATACAAATTAAAAAATGGAAATACGACTGCTCTCAACTAAAACCTCCAAGTCCCCAGAGTGCGGACTAGAGTACTCTAAGTCCCCAGAGCGCGGACTAGAGTATAAACGACTAAAACCTCCAAGTCCCCAGAGTGCGGACTGGAGTACTCTAAGTCCCCAGAGCGCGGACTAGAGTATAAACGATTTAAACCTCCAAGTCCCCAGAGTGCGGACTGGAGTACTCTAAGTCTCCAGAGCGCGGACTAGAGTATAAATGATTTAAACCTCCAAGTCCCCAGAGTGCGGACTGGAGTACTCTAAGTCCCCAGAGCGCGGACTAGAGTATAAACGACTAAAACCTCCAAGTCCCCAGAGTGCGGACTGGAGTACTCTAAGTCCCCAGAGCGCGGACTAGAGTATAAACGATTTAAACCTCCAAGTCCCCAGAGTGCGGACTGGAGTACTCTAAGTCTCCAGAGCGCGGACTAGAGTATAAATGATTTAAACCTCCAAGTCCCCAGAGTGCGGACTGGAGTACTCTAAGTCCCCAGAGCACGGACTAGAGTATAAACGACTAGAGTACTCTAAGTCCCCAGAGCGCGGACTAGAGTATAAACGACTAAAACCTCCAAGTCCCCAGAGTGCGGACTGGAGTACTCTAAGTCCCCAGAGCGCGGACTAGAGTATAAACGATTTAAACCTCCAAGTCCCCAGAGTGCGGACTGGAGTACTCTAAGTCTCCAGAGCGCGGACTAGAGTATAAATGATTTAAACCTCCAAGTCCCTAGAGTGCGGACTGGAGTACTCTAAGTCCCCAGAGCGCGGACTAGAGTATAAACGACTAAAACCTCCAAGTCCCCAGAGTGTGGACTGGAGTACTCTAAGTCCCCAGAGCGCGGACTAGAGTATAAACGATTTAAACCTCCAAGTCCCCAGAGTGCGGACTGGAGTACTCTAAGTCTCCAGAGCGCGGACTAGAGTATAAATGATTTAAACCTCCAAGTCCCCAGAGTGCGGACTGGAGTACTCTAAGTCCCCAGAGCACGGACTAGAGTATAAACGACTAAAACCTCCAAGTCCCCAGAGCGCGGACTAGAGTATAAACGATTTAAACCTCCAAGTCCCCAGAGTGCGGACTGGAGTACTCTAAGTCCCCAGAGCGTGGACTAGAGTATAAACGACTTAAACCTCCAAGTCCCCAGAGTGCGGACTGGAGTACTCTGAGTCCCCAGAGCGCGGACTAGAGTATAAACGACTTAAACCTCCAAGTCCCCAGAGTGCGGACTGGAGTACTCTAAGTCCCCAGAGCGTGGAATAGAGTATAAATGACTTAAACCTCTAAGTCCCCAAGAGCGTGGAATAGAGTATAAATGACTTAAACCTCTAAGTCCCCAGAGCGCGGACAAGAGTATAAATGACATAAACCTCCAAGTCCCCCGAGTGCGGACTGGAGTACTCTAAGTCCCCAGAGCGTGGACTAGAGTATAAACAACTTAAACCTCCAAGTCCCCAGAGTGCGGACTGGAGTACTCTAAGTCCCCAGAGCGCGGACTAGAGTATAAACGATTTAAACCTCCAAGTCCCCAGAGTGCGGACTGGAGTACTCTAAGTCTCCAGAGCGCGGACTAGAGTATAAATGATTTAAACCTCCAAGTCCCCAGAGTGCGGACTGGAGTACTCTAAGTCCCCAGAGCGCGGACTAGAGTATAAACGACTAAAACCTCCAAGTCCCCAGAGTGCGGACTGGAGTACTCTAAGTCCCCAGAGCGCGGACTAGAGTATAAACGATTTAAACCTCCAAGTCCCCAGAGTGCGGACTGGAGTACTCTAAGTCTCCAGAGCGCGGACTAGAGTATAAATGATTTAAACCTCCAAGTCCCCAGAGTGCGGACTGGAGTACTCTAAGTCCCCAGAGCACGGACTAGAGTATAAACGACTAGAGTACTCTAAGTCCCCAGAGCGCGGACTAGAGTATAAACGACTAAAACCTCCAAGTCCCCAGAGTGCGGACTGGAGTACTCTAAGTCCCCAGAGCGCGGACTAGAGTATAAACGATTTAAACCTCCAAGTCCCCAGAGTGCGGACTGGAGTACTCTAAGTCTCCAGAGCGCGGACTAGAGTATAAATGATTTAAACCTCCAAGTCCCTAGAGTGCGGACTGGAGTACTCTAAGTCCCCAGAGCGCGGACTAGAGTATAAACGACTAAAACCTCCAAGTCCCCAGAGTGCGGACTGGAGTACTCTAAGTCCCCAGAGCGCGGACTAGAGTATAAACGATTTAAACCTCCAAGTCCCCAGAGTGCGGACTGGAGTACTCTAAGTCTCCAGAGCGCGGACTAGAGTATAAATGATTTAAACCTCCAAGTCCCCAGAGTGCGGACTGGAGTACTCTAAGTCCCCAGAGCACGGACTAGAGTATAAACGACTAAAACCTCCAAGTCCCCAGAGCGCGGACTAGAGTATAAACGATTTAAACCTCCAAGTCCCCAGAGTGCGGACTGGAGTACTCTAAGTCCCCAGAGCGTGGACTAGAGTATAAACGACTTAAACCTCCAAGTCCCTAGAGTGCGGACTGGAGTACTCTGAGTCCCCAGAGCGCGGACTAGAGTATAAACGACTTAAACCTCCAAGTCCCCAGAGTGCGGACTGGAGTACTCTAAGTCCCCAGAGCGTGGAATAGAGTATAAATGACTTAAACCTCTAAGTCCCCAAGAGCGTGGAATAGAGTATAAATGACTTAAACCTCTAAGTCCCCAGAGCGCGGACAAGAGTATAAATGACATAAACCTCCAAGTCCCCCGAGTGCGGACTGGAGTACTCTAAGTCCCCAGAGCGTGGACTAGAGTATAAACAACTTAAACCTCCAAGTCCCCAGAGTGCGGACTGGAGTACTCTAAGTCCCCAGAGCGCGGACTAGAGTATAAATGACTTAAACCTCCAAGTCCCCAGAGTGCTGACTGGAGTACTCCAACTCCCCAGAGTGCGGACTCGAATATAAGCGAATTGGATCTCCAAGTTCCCTGAATATGAACTATGACACAGATGACTTGAATTTGTCAAATCCCTAACATACGGGCTAGAAAGTTTTCTAAGTGCTCGAAGCACAGAATGGAAGTTCAACGACTCCCGAAGAGTTTCCGAGTTATATGAAGATGGACCGAGAAGTCTATGTTACTCACAACTGCTTGGATTAAAGTCACAATCACAAAGAAAACTGAACAATAAGAGTCTTTTGTAAGACAGAAAAAGAACTAAACCTTATTCAGAAATGAGTTTCTATTACAACCCCTCCAAAGTTCGGAGTCGACATTCTATTTACAAGGACTAGGAAATAGATGAAAATAATTACATGACTTAAATTAACTCTCGTTGAACGAGGATAGTAATCACTTCTTGTGCTTCTTCAACTTCTTTCCAGATGGCTCCTCTCCAGAGCATTTACCCTTGGTACTCTTCTTTGATAGAGGGGTAGCAACTGAAGGAGTACGGGGGCCTTCCATGGGCTTGGATCCGCCAAGAAGGATGACCTTCAACGGCTTGTTCAAAGGATCGTCCAAGTCCACAACTCGGGGCTCTACTATGACCTTGACCGTCTCCCCCTTCTCTATCTCGAGCCGCTCCTCCATGCTCAATTCAGATGTGTGCCCAGAGGCGCCTGTAATTTCTACTTTATAACCCCCGTCGGTAGGAGAGAAGGTCTCAGACTTGTCTTCATCAAGCGCTCCGATCACCTGAGCGTCTGGACCAGGAGCCTCCCCTGCGTGAGTGGCTTCACTTGTTCTCTCCCCCACTTCCTTGGCGACATCGCTCCTCGGAGTGGGCTCGGGGTCAGAACGCCTGCACACAATCATGGAAAACAAGCATTAGAATGCAATAGTCCTACATAAAGAATAACGACTTTCGAAATCTTAAAGAGAATCTTAAAGAGAAGGATTATCTACCAGGTCTAGGCAGACTCTCAGCCATCCAGGGGGTCTCACCCTTTGGAATGGGAGACAGAATGCGGACTAAAGTACTCTAAGTCCCTGAGCGCGGACTAGAGTATAAATGACTCAAAAACCTCTACGTCCCCAGAGTGCGGACTACAGTACTCTCAGTCCCCAGAGCATGGACTAGATTATAGACAACTTTAGAAAAATCCCTAAATCCCAGAAGCGGACCAGATTACTCTAAGTTCCCAGAGTGCGAACTAGAGTATAAACGAGTTGACGAAAATCTCTGCGTCTCGAACTGTGGACTAAAGCATAAACCGTTCGGCAAATATCTAAGTCCCCGGAGCGTGGACCGAAGCATGAACACAAATTGGGCGCGAGTCAACCGGGGGGAGAATAACACTAAGTCACCAGAGTGCAGAGTGGTGTATGATCATCGATAAATAGACGAGTGGATTCCGACCATTTTCTATTCTGTAAACTTCGGCCTGGAATCGACAGGAGGATTATTAACACGCTGAGGATGGAGTTCGACCATCCAACTAGTGACCTGGCCAAATCAATGCTGGGGGCAGGGGTACAAAACACTAAAAAGCCGAATACGACAGCTTACTATAGCTCTAGCATGGCGTTCTTTATAACTTGAGGCAGCGACTGCAGGGAGGCCTCAATACAGAACCAATCGAAACGGAATCCAAAGCTACGAGCAACCTACTATATCATACCTCAGAACAGGGGTCAATGCCGATCCGCGCCAAGCACATACGAATGTGACTCGGATGTTTGTTTTTTGAAAAACTATGACCCCCAGAGTATGGAAAGGAGGGTAAACCACGAATACTTGGTCAAAAATTCTCCAGCACCCTCGTTCGATTCGTCAGGAGGAGTATGAAACTGGATGAGCATAACCCGACTGCATTTGTAGCCAAGTTTACCCCGAGATCTGATTACAGAGCATGAACCAAAGTGGACGTGGATGACCATCCACTGTCCAAATTACGCCCTGAAACTTACGTGGCATCGAAGTATTCCTCTTGGAATGAAAAACCACGATAAAATCCAAGATAGGCGAGACCTAGTCTCCCATCGACTGACATGATCCCACGATTCAACGGGAAAGAGAGTAAAGCTAAAGTGGGCGTGGTTAGCCTTCCTACTTATCAGTATATGCCCCAGACCTGGGGGCACGAGCAAGAAGCAAGATGAATGTGAACCGACTTTTCACCAATCACCTCTATGTCTTTGGAGTTTAGGTGAAAACATATACATAGCTAGGACGAGACTCAACCGTCCATGTAGTACATTTATCAACCCGAGACTGGGAGAAGACGCATGGTCATCCAAAGATTGGCTACGATAGCTCAGTATTAAAACTTGTGTATAGTGCTTACAGCTACTCAAGGCAACGACCGAAAGGATGCCCAGAGATAGAATCATTAAATCAATGCCAAAGCTTGTGGGTAACTGACTGTCACTCCAACCCGAAGGACGAGTGAAGGATCATGAATGCATCGAATAGAAAATGCGTTACTCGAATATACAGGCAAATTCAAACTCATGGCAAGATCCAGCTATGCAGTTGCACGCAACTCGAGGCTGGCCCCTACTCGACGTTTCCTTCAACGCGCTTTTAAGCCTGATCTTTGGCCATTTGCTGATAATCTATTAAAGCATTCAGAACCCTTCGCTATTAGGCTCAATAACTCATGACAAGACTCTAGGATTCGACTAGAGTAACCATCAACTTTGGCCGTCCCAACCATATTTCACATTGAATGTTATGATAGTTACATCTTTACTCAAAGAATCTGGGATGGCACCTGCGAATCTGACGGTCGACATTACAACCAGCCATGGCGACCCTTTCCGAGCGCTGAATATCGGATCACAGCTCAGTGCAGTGATGATAAAAGAACTAGTTGAATTTTTCTGAATAAATGATGATATCTTCCCTTGAACCCATTCTGACATGCATATGTGATTTCATTAACTATCGCGAGCCATGCATTGGATATCAACCCGAAGCTACAAAAGCTAGCACAATCTCTATTGATTTCTTCATGAAAGCTCCACTCTTACTTTTAGGCTCACCCCATCAACGCCTATGCCCACCAGCCATTGCGACAGGGCATACGATGGCCTGAGACGTCTGAAAGACTATTTAAATAGAATATCGAACTAAGCTAATTCGATATCACTTATTTTCCACGAAGGGCTATCCAAGGACGGAAATTAGCAGACCTCACACCCAAATTCACTACCTCAGATGACTATTCAAAGAGTAGCAGAGAACCAACCATAAGATGGAAAATGTACGCGGATGGAGCACCCAATGATCAGTGTTATGGAATAGGAATCATGATAATGACTCCTGAGGAACGATCAATCTACTACGTCCTAAAACTTGATTTACCTGTAACAAACAACGATGCTTAGTATGAAGCCTTGACTGCCAGCCTCAAATCTGCTAGAGGATTTGAAGTGAAAACTTTACATATCTTTCGTGGTTCTTGATTGGTAGTATACAAATTTAAGGAAGTTGATCTTGCTAGGGGGCATTGTCTTGCTCCTTATCTCGGCCAAGTCCAAGAGCTACTAACCGACTTCACGTATTACATCATTACACACGAACTCAGTGAACAAAATGAAAAGGTGTCATGGTTGACTCCTATCAAAGACTATCTGCAATAAAGAATTCTTAATGAATGGAGGAATGGAAAACGACAGATCCTCCTCAAAGCTTCACGCCAAATCATCTAAGAATAAGTCGTGTGTCAAAAGGAGTTTATCCATCCCCACGCTTCGGCATATCGCCCATGATGATATCTTGAGCAAAGTCTATGAAGAAGAACGCGGTAATAACATCAGGGGGAAAACCATGATAAAGAAGATACTCTGCTACAGGTATTACTGGCCAACTATCAACCCAGAAGCGGTTGATCATGCTAGACAATGTGACGAGTGCAAGATGTTTGCAAAAAATCCGGGAACACCGCCGACGGAAATTAGTCAAATGGCTAGTTCATAGCCGTTTGCCACTTGGGGGCACTGAAATCATCTTCTTGTCGATCCTCAAGATGGTGCGAAATACACCACCATAGCAGTTGATTACGTCACCAAATGGGCAGATGAAGAACTCTAACCATGACCAAGATGAAGAAAATAATCAACTTCTTTATCCGTAACGTCATCTGTCCTTATGACCTTCCATGATCCATTATAACTGCAAATGGACAGGTTGAAGCTGTGAACCAAATCATAGAGTCAGTACTAAAGAGAGGTTTGGAAAACTCCTCAAGTGGCTGATTGCAACCCTTATTTCACAGAAAATACAAACAAGGAATCGCGATTGAATTGCAATTAAACTAGATGGAGTTGGTGACGACTTATGAGCATATAAAACGCATCCGAGAGCCAATGGCAAGAACATGTACCCGAACGTGCATGTGTACATCCTTAAAAGTTCGACTTCTTGAAATCAACAGAAATTGAATTCTCACTAAGGGTTATTAAGAAAAGACTAGATCAGATAGCCGAGCTTATTAGCTCTGCAGAATCAGTCATGTATGGCCACTAATGAACCACAACCCTGGATTTATAATATTGGGAATCGACCAAGCATCACGATGACCTTAGAAGGATACAACACCTTGGGAGGATAATGATTATTCAAGAAACATGGTGGATTTCTTTCTGAAGACAAGGAATACTCGCTGATTCAAAGCGTGTTGTGTTGCTTCACACGACACACTTTGGGGGGCAAGTGTTTCCTGGAGATTTGACCAGGCAACTGAGTACTCGGCGTACAGGACGACTCGGTGTCAACTAGTGATCGGCATCTCATAGTACTCGGCGTAGTGTTCAGCATCTCATAGTACTCGGCGTAGTACTCGGCATCCAGTGGTACTCGGCGTTAGAAGACGTTCGGCGTATATAACTACTCTACATGGCAGCATCGTTCGGCCAAAGGATCGTTCGGCTAAGAAGCATCGTTCGGCCAAAGGATCGTTCGGCTAAGAAGCATCGTTCGGCCAAAGGATCGTTCGGCTTCGACTGACAACTGTTCTGCACTTCCCACCCATCAAACGTACCGTTCGGCATTGAGAAGGTGGTTCGGCGTCAACGTGTTCGGTCTACTTGGTTCGGCATACAACGACCACTACACTTGGGCTAGAGTGTTTGGCCACCAAGCCCACCTGGGAAGTCCAGCCCATATTTGTCTATAAATAGAGGGGCAGGGTCACAGTGAAAAGGGATCCTTTTTTGGAGAAAATACGGGGAGACTCTGCCATTTTCAAGACTCATCTTCTCTACTTAAACAACTTCATTCAAGCATTTGATTCACGAATTGTATTTGTAATCAACAATAAGGAAGATCAATAAAGTTTAATCTCAAAGTGGACGTAGGCATTTACGCTGAACCACTATAAATCTGGTGTTCTTACTTTCTGCATTTAAATTAGCATTGTCTTCTCCGTTTAATTTACTTTCATCACTTATATCTCTACACAATCTTTCTGAACGAGGTTAGTGACCAATTTTGGTGCTAACAAGGGGCATGCAAGTTATCCTAGGTGACATGTTGCCCAAGGCATTCATGTATTATTTTCAGTAAAAAATTCTGTTTAAAAATGCTAAGTAGCAAGATTGTCATGCGATGGGTTAAGCCCAATTGTTCATTCATACGAGTTGAGTGCCTGCCTATCATCAAGTAGCGGGTGACACTGAGTGGGAGTATATGGTTGCACATGGGTTCACCAAGGTGACAAGCAGTCATATACATAGCGGCGGATGGGCGCTGGCTTAAACCGGAGCACATGAGACTCGAGGGTTCTCCAGAGTGACACGTCGCTAGTTGCTTAGAAGAATGTAGGGCCTGGTTCGATCGAGATTGCATGGTTGGCTTGAGCACTCCTATATGGTGAAGTGATAATGGTGAGACGGGGGGATGATGCCTTCATTTACAAGAACTTAGCAGATTGAAATTGTGAAAAGTGAGCTTATCTATGCTTTGCTTTAATGGTATGTGGTTTTAATTCATACCTAGCCTCGAGCTGCTTGAAAGCTCCCTTGAGTGACATGCTGCAAGTGAAGCTTAACCCAACTTATTCTTTTGTGGGCACACTATGGATGTCGGAATTCAACGTAACTCGAGGTAACAGTGTTGGCCTAGACAATAGTGTTCCATCCTATTCGGGGGATGAGCAGCATCGTGGATGAGGGGTTTGGAACAATGTAGTTGTGCATCCAGTTGTCTATGTGCCCTAATGCATAGAGCAGAGACATCTCAACCAACCCCCGGGGCAGGTGCAGTCCCTAAATAAAGCAACGAGTGCATCACGATTCAACTTTGCTGGATAGCTTGGCAGTCCCGGGCAAGGAAATGAATTCTCAGTACTTCACCCTCGTTGATAGCCAGCCGACCAGGAGTGGAGCGATGGCTAGTGCGGTACTGGGAAGCGAAGGAAGGAGGTCCTTAAATAAGGTAATGAGTACATGAAAACTCAACCTTGATGGATAGTCCGAGCGTTCCCCGGTAGGGAAGTGAATTCTCTATAATTCATCCTCATGGATAGCTTGTCGGCCAGGAGGGGAGCCACTTCTCGTGCGGTCCTGGACAATGAAGGGCAATGGTCCCCAAACAAGTAATGAGCATATGATAAATCATCCTCGTTAGGTAGCCTAGGCGTTCCCCAACAAGGAAATGAATTATAGGTAATTCATCCTCGTTAGATGGCCTAGCCTGCCGACCAAGAGGGGAACGATAGCTCGCGTGATCCTAGGCGGCAAAGGGCAGCGGCCCTCAAATAAGGTAACGAGCACATGAAAAATTATCCTCGTTGGATAGCCTAGTCATTCACCAATAAGGAAATGAATTCTTAGCAATCCACCTATCGGTTAGGTGGGGAGCGACGGCTCGAGTGGTCCCCAAACAAGGTAATGAGCAGATGAAAACAAATCCTTATCGAATAGCCTTGGCATTCCATGATAAGAAAAGAATTCTAGGTAATTCGTCATCATGGATAACCAGCTGACTAAGAGTGGAGCGACAGCACGTGTAGTCCTCATCGATGAAGGGCAGCGGTTCTAAATAAGGTAATGCGCACGTGAAATGTAACACCCCAAATATTATTGACATTATTCAAGAGATTTAATTAGAATAAATTAAATAGAATAATGTAGATAAGGAGATTGAGGTTGATTAATAAACTAGGTGACCGTTCTTAATTAAATCAAATGAACTTATAAAAATGATTAAGTAATATAACACAAGGGCATTAGGGTAACTAGCCACCCATATTCCCACCCTTATACAATCCCCTTACTCATACACATTCATTTTTATCTCAAACAAAATTTTAAACGTAAGAAGAAAGCAAGGCCGACCATTAGGAAGAAGAGAAGAGAAAATCAACTTAAAGCTTAGGATTCAAGTTAGAGGAAATCAATTTCAATCAAACTTCAATTTCCTTATACAATCTAAGGTAGATAATAATTTCTACATCTCTATTTTGATTTTAACATCATATGGTTTTGGATTTAAGGATAAATCTGTTTTATGATATTGAATGATGATATGCTTGATTTTGATTTATATATGTTTGAACAAGGTTGTTTAAAAAGGGAGATATACACGGTTTTAGGGTAAAACCAAGATAAAATGATTTTTAAATGCTATGGAAAAACTTTATGTTATAGAAAACAAGATTTTGGAGATGGGTTTCAATTTCCATAATTTTCTAAGTTTATATGGAATTTATATTAATTTTCTAGTGAAGAAAATGATTTGTTGGGTTATAAATTGTTTACGGCTAAAATAATTATAATTGGGTTTCAAATTTTTGTATGTTGGAAAACATATTAAAATGGATTTTCTGGTATTTTTCCCGATTTCTCCAAAATATTTTTATGAATATATAAAATTCTTTAAGGTATGGAACTTAAATATTTTATATATTTATTAAGGAGAATGGGCAATTTATAAATTAAAATTATTATATATTCTTGAAATCAGTGGTAGCACTTTTCTGAAAAGTATTTGTTATCCAATGAGAATTTGACAAACAAAGGCAGGTTAGTTGGAAAATTATCCGTTTTAAAAAGAAATCATACTTTTAGCATGTTTCAGCCTTTTACAGCATTAAACCTTCCGACCCAGACCTTTCGACAGGGTCGAGAGGTTCATAGCTTTCGACAAGGTCAAACCAATGCATATGGTATCATGTTACTTGGTACGTAATGAATTGGATAAGGTCGAAGGGTTCTTAGTCGAAAGGTTGATGGCCAAAGAGGTTGGGGTATGTTTGTTTTATAAACTAAAGCTTTCACCTGCTTTGCTTTCAAATTAGAGCTTTCGACTTGGTTGCTTTCGACTAGGTCAAATGTTTGAAATAAAGGTTTTAAACCTTTTGACACAACCGAAAGGTTACTGCTGCTTTACCATTGAATCCTTTCGACATAGTCGAAAGGTTACTACCACTTATCATTGTTTTGTTTTGAACCTTCCAACACAGTCGAAAGGTTATAACCGCTTTTCCAACCTTTCGAAGTCGTTGCTTTCGACAAAGATGAAAGGTTTACTTGTTTTAAAAATCAGCCGCTTCTCCCATTGCTTTCGAAAGGTATCAAAGCCTTCGACTTAGATGATATACCCTTGTTTTATAATTAAAGTTTAACCCAAGCTTTCGAAGGAGTTGTTTAAAGGCGAAGGCCTATTGTTTTAAATGAAATGTTTTAAATCTTTTGAAGCAGACCTTCCGACAAGGTAGAAAGGTTACTTTCCGTGTAGTCGAAAGATTTTAAGAGAAAATTTTAAGCATGTTTTAAATTGAACCCAGTAAGTCTTCGAAAGGTTTATATTTTTAGAGTTAAATGATTTCAAAAAGTTTGAATTGCTGAATGGTTTCAATGGATTCGAAAGGTTTGGTTTCAAAAGGTTGTTTCAAAGACCTTTCAACAAGGTTGAAAGGTTTGGTTTTGAAAGGATTTAAGAGACCCTTCAACAAGGTCGAAGGGTTGGGTATTAAAAGGTCTTTAATGTTTAAGCTTTCGAAGGGTTTTCTTTCCAATGGTTTCGAAAGGTTTTAAGACCCATACTCTAAATTTTTAAGGAAAACCCACAGCTTATATAAAGGAGTTTTGTAAAGTATTTATGTATAAAACTTTAAAGAAGTAATTGCCTGGAAAAAAATATATGTTAAAAGGTGTTAATTATGTTTTATGAAATGTATTCCAAGGGCCTTAAAGCCACATGAGTGGTATTGTTAAATTGAGTTTTGCTTCTTCAAATATGAATATATTCACATGATAACCCATAACCGTATTTTAAGGAAAGGGGGTAGAAGAACCATTTAGGTTAACTGAATAGTGAATATAAAATTACTTGAACTCCTGAATGAGTAGAATTGCATACATGGAGTCGGGGTGACCTAAAATATAGGATGCCTAAACTTTGTAGTTATTGGTGCATACCAAAATGTTTATAGTAAACCCATGAAAACTATGATAAGGTGGTTATTGGTGTATACCAAAAGGTTCATGGTAAACCCATGACAACTATGATAAGGTAGTTATTGGTGTATTCCAAAGGTTCGTCGTAAACCCATGAAAACTATGATTAAGTAGTTATTGGTGGAAACCAGCAGGTTCATAGTTAACCCATGAAAACTATGTATTAAGGACTAGTATGAGCTAAGTGGTTTGTAGTGAACCTATGAAAATTCTATCCGCGTTAAGAATTAACATCGGTCAATAGGTTCCTAGTAGACCCATGAAAACTAGGGTAAAAGAGTGGCTAATGGAAGTATTAGTAGGTTCCTAGTCAACCCATGAAAACTAGGATGTGAAGTGAGTTATTGGATAAGTCCATAGGTTTCTACTCAACCCATGAAAACTAGGATAAAGTGATTAGTTAGTGTAATGACTAATAGGACCCCTGAATTAATTAAGTTAACTGGCAGGATCCTATAGGTTCTAATTGATCCCATGAAAACTATGAATATGAAAGGGAGTCTATTAATTATAACAAGGTTATTAGTAAACCCATGAAAACTAAAAAGGTTAATAGTGACCCTAGAAACTATAATTATGATAGGGTGTCAAATTAAACTGGTAATGGGAAATCCTAATTATTTTCAAGTATGCATATCATCATAATATTTTAAAATGTATGTTTTAACCATTGTGGATGTAGGAGCACAAAATATGGTTTTATAAAGGTTTTAGAATACTAGTAAGGGGAAAACCCGTTCCGCTAATCGGCGTGGTCTCACTAGATATCTAAAAGGATTGTGATGTTAGATTATTATTCATACCAGGCTTTATGTCTGACTCGAAGTTTTTGTTTTCCCCTTAAACTCTCGGGTACTCAATTGATTTGAGTAGTTTTAGGTTTAGGGTTTTCAGGTTCTTTTCTTAGACAAATAAAGCTTCCGGAGATGTGTAGGAGGCAAATAATTATTTAGTGTTTTTCTTTTCGCAGTGAGTTTTGTTGTAAAGGAAGATTTATTAGCCTTACTATATACTCTGATCAACCAAGGAGGCATCTTCATATGTCGCTCTTGGCGTATTTGTAATGATTATATTTTGCTGAACATGGTTAACGATATGGGATTGTGTAATGAACATCAATGTTTTGATTTAATGTGGAAATATGTTTTTGAATTGTTAAATTTTTTCTATATTTCTATGATCTGTTTATCAATGTATCTAGCACTGCCGTATTTGGTCGCCGAAGATTAATAACTATGGACGACGGCAGCATCCGTAGCCGTTAGTTTTGGGTCTCCAAGTAAGGGGATGTAACAAGTTGGTATCTGAGCATAGGTTTATGAAACTTTGAAAGAAAAGTTAAACCTAAAAGCTTTTTCAAACTTAAACCTAAAAGCTTTTTCAAACATAACCCAATGAATTTAAAATTTATATCGGGGTTTGGGTTAATGTTATAGTAACGTACTTGTATTTGATATATATGTATATATCTAAGTACATACTCCCCTCTCTCTTAGACCATTCTTCTAGGTGGAGGAAGCGCCACTACCAATGGAAATGCTCGACCTAATACTCGGAGAAACCAAGATCGAAAACTAATGCTAATAAAAATACCGAGGCCAATATAGGTGCTGGAAATCCTTCAATAGATGCGGGGATGGTGTTCGGTTGTTGGCTAATCTTTTGCAAGCAGGAATTGCTGGGAATATTGGTGGAACTAATCCTGTATTTCCAGCTGGTTATAACTATGCTAAGCTGAGTAGAGACTATGTTAGTCTAGGAGGAAAGCCGTTTGCTGGAATGGAAGATGCCGTTGAAGTAGAAAATTGGTTGTTGAACTATGAAAGGATCTTCACAGACTTAGGCTTAAGTGATGGAGAGAAGAGATGGCTAGCCTCTAGACAGTTGCAAGGGTTAGCGCTTCATTGGTGGAACAGTGCGATGGCCGGAGTGCCGAAGTGCCGGAGGAAGAGTTAACATGGGCTGACTTCAGGAGGATGTTTAAGCAGAGGTTCTTGTCCGTGGTTGCAAAATCGGCGTTGATGAGGAAGTTTATGGATCTTGTCCAAGGACAGATGTATGTGATCGAGTATGCTGCTAAGTTTGATGAGCTATCTTGATATGGTTATGCTTTGGTTGACACTGATGTCAGAATGAGAGATTCATTAGAGGTTTGAGGCTAGAGCTAGGCAGAATGGCTATGACTCATATTAGAGAAACCTTATCATGTGATGGTGGAGATGACCGTCCACCATGAGGAGATGCTTTTTGTTTCAACTAAGGAGAAGTCAGTTGAGTTCCAGGGTTCTCAGGAAGAAAAAGGAAATTCTTTAAGAAGAAAGGAGGCCAGAAGAGGGAGGCCGCTAAGAAGGCAAATGCTGATTTGGTGTGTTATAAGTGTGATAAGAAGGGCCATTATGCTCATGAGTGCCGGACGGGCAAAGGAAAGAAGCCTGCAGAGAAAAAGAATGTGAAATGCATCATCTTTGACCAAGTTGGGCACTTTAAGAACTAGTGTCCAGAGCCAGTCAAGGAGGACAGAGGGAAGGTGGTTGTTATTGGACCACCATCTTCTTCTAAACGCACTACAACAGAGAAAGGGAAAACTGTGATGGAAGGTACGCTTTTGATTCAGAATATACCGGTTAGGGTACTTTTTGATATTGGTGCATCACATTCATTTGTATCTCAGTATTTGGTTAATAGGTTATGTATAGAACCCACATACCTTGTACTTCCTTAAGGGTTACGAATCCAATAGGAGGGTATGCAACTCTTGGGATGAGATGTGACCAGTTAGAACTTGAATTTTTAGGACATAAGTTTGCATGCAGTTTATTTGTTTTTGATTTCGTAGATTTCGAGATCATCTTAGGTATGGATTGGTTGGGTAAGTATGAGGCTAGGATATTTTGTCAGGATGGGGAAATATCATTGAGGCACCCAGATAGTCATAACTGAATCATTATCTCAGTGGAGAATTCCAATAAGAGTGTTTGTACTTTGTTGAGTACCATTGAGGTTGGAGAAGAGCTTAGTCAGGTTCGTGTAGCCAAAGAATTTGCAGAGTCTTTGAGCCGGTTACTAGATTACCACCGAAATGAGCTGTTGAATTTCGAATAGACCTTATATCGGGAACGGAACCTGTCGGTAGAACACTTAGTAGGATGACACCGACGGAGATGAAGGAATTGAAGGTGCAGCTAGTGGATCTTGAAGGAAGGAATTTTATAAGACCAATCAGTTCACCTTGGGGAGCAGCTTTGGTGTTTGTGAAGAAACCAGATGGGTCGTTAAGGATGTGCATCGACTATCGTAAGTTGAATGAAAGGACGATCAAGAATAGGCACCCTCTACCGAGGATAGATGACTTATTTGATCAATTGAGTGGAGCCAGAGTGTTTCCCAATTGGATTTGGGGATGGGGTTCCATCAGTTGCGAGTTGCAGAGGATAGCATTCCTTTGATGGCATTTCGGACTATGTATGGTTCGTACGAGTGGTTAGTAATGCCATTCGGGTTGATGAATGCACATGCTTTCTTTGTTGATTTGATGAACAGGGTCTTCAAAGAGCACTTGGATAGGTTTGTGTTGGTGTTCATAGATGACATTTTGGTGTACTCTAAAGATGAAAGAGAGCATGAGATTCATCTTAGAGTGGTGTTGGAGATGCTGAGGCAGAATCAGCTAAAGGCGAAGTTCTCTTAGTATCATTTTTGGAAGAGAGAAGTTAAGTTAATGGTCATGTAGTTTCAGAAGAAGGAATGTCAGTTGATCTGGTTAAGATCAAGGCAGTCAATAATTGGAAGAGACCTGAGATGGTAACCGAGATCAGGAGTTTTCTTGGACTTGGTGACTATTACTGGAGATTCATAAAGGATTTCTCGTAGATAGCAGCGCCTTTGACTAAGTTGACCAGGAAGGAAGAGAAGTTTGTTTGGTCCGACAAATGTGGGGAAGGATTCCTTAAGTTAAAACATTTGTTAACCAATGCACCAGTGTTAGTAGTTCCGGATGGTAACTAAAGGTTGATAGTATACACTAATGCATGTGGGACTGGGTTGGTAGCAGTATTGATGCAGAAGGGCAAAGTTATCGCTTACGCATCTAGGTAGCTTAGTCCGCACGAGGTAAGGTATCCTACTCACGACTTGGAGTTAGCTGCGGTAATTTTTGCCTTGAAGATTTGGAGACATTATCTTTTGGGAGAGAGATTTTGTGGTGACCCTCATCCTAAAATGCTTAGAATTTTTTTTTATACAAGAGGAACTCACCACTAACCCCAATTACTTTTATATTTAAATTTTTATATAGTTTCCAATTATTTTTCCCAAGACCCTGGAATTACTAATATAATCATATCAGTATACAAAGATTAAACCAATTATATATTTGATGATACACAATTGTTCCTTTATTATTATTTTGTGTATATATATATATATCAGAGTCAATTTAAATCAAAGTGAAAACAAAATATCATGCAATCTATTGACAAGCCATTTATTTCCTTTCTGAATCTTGTTCTACTGCCAGAGGTGTATTTTAGCAAATTACAACACTTAAACCTTTTATCTGACTATAAATATTGATCTGCCTAAATAATTCTATTAACACAAACATAGTGTTTCCTTAATCTTATCAGTGTTATCAGATATACACATAACACTACTCATAAGTTATTTCCATTTATCATTTTAGGTTGATTAGGAGAGTACTTTTAGCATTTTAAAGTTTAATATGATGCAGACCTACAAACTTGGTGGTTTGTGAGATATGCTTGGAGTTATATAAGGGCTGCTTGGTGTTTTCTTTAATTTGTCCCGGAAGCACATTACACTTCACTGATTGAAATGAAGTGGTTCCAGGCATCCAAGGGTTTGACTCATGGCCATCTAGGCCGGCCATAGTCCCTCCTTTACCACTTGTAAACCCATATCCCTCATGTTAACAAACTTCTACAAAGTGCTACTCCTAAATTTCCAAGCCTTTTTATGTCCAGTTCAAGTTTTCTGGAAAAATCATTCTTATAGGTGTTCAATCATTTATCAAAAATTCAGTACCTTTCAAGTCTACTATTCTCAAAGATCTTTCTGAAAATTTAAATACTCAAATTTATACAAGTTTCCAGAATTCATGCACATGCCAGTATCATTTACCTGCCATACACAAATTCATTTCACTTGAATATTCTACAAAAATCTTGAGAGTTCATTTCAAAAATTAAATCCCCTTAGCAGTTCAATTTCCATAAGACAAAATATAAACAATAGAAATCAGAGGTTCAAATATATATACATATACATATATCAGTATCAACTATCTGACATGCATACATTTATTCCACTTGGATATTCCTTATTCAAATCTTGTCAAAACTATTATGATTTTATTTAAAGAAAATCATAGAATAAACTCAGGCAATAAAACCAGAGATCATTACATTCACATTTTATATTTATGTGTTATACCCATGCCCTTGTTTTCTCCAAATCAGATGATCACAACATCAATAAAAATCAAACTCCATCAATTATCATTCAAAATGAATTTTACTTAAGTACAAGTTTTCATCCTCAAATACTTAGAAAGTTTCCTACAAGTACTTCAATTGCAGAAAATAGAATTTGTCTAGTAATTCCATTACAAAGCAACTGCAAATTTAAAACAAGTCTCTCTTATTTATACTAGCAGCCAATGCCTTCTTTACTAATCAAGCCAACTTCAATTTCCTGCAAGCAAATCATTTAGCTGCCCCAAATAATTTTTGAGACACCCAGATGATTGCAAGGGCAACCAAAAGGGTCAGTTTACACTGGTATGAGCATTTATCAATTTTGTATATATGTACATAATTGTAGTAATCTTGCAATGCCTTCCTAGATTAACAGGTCTTATACTTAGCATGTTTTGGTTCATTCAAAAAGACACAATACCACATTCAACAAATCAAACAATGCACAACAGTCAGTTAAGATTAAGCATGTGTACAAATTTTTTTAATTCATCCTCATCAAAACTTAGGTAAGTAATCTCTGTTTTATACTCCAAATTTCCACCCAGCAAATTAATCAATGAACAATGTTTAACTTGATTAAATCTAACACCAAATCTGAAAGTTTATAACCCAGATTTTTAAACCCCTACCCCCATTTATTTCATGGTCTTTAACTCCTTGTCAAATGAACACTATGTATGCATTGTGATGGAAACTCCCAGGTTGTTTAAATTATTCCAACACACAAAGGCCTCAGGGTGCTGTTGCACCATGCACATACTTGCTTCCACCTGAAGTAAGCAGATCATTGACTACCCCCAAGTGACCAGTTTAGTTTTTCTTTTTTTTATATCAAAGAAATATGACTGCCTGCATATTTTCTGACTCAACCCCATGTTCCCCTATTAATCTTGATCCATGTTTAATGATGATAGAACAAGAATACTTAAAACATGTTAACTCTGAAAGCCAAATTACAGATCAATGCTCCAAACAAAAATGCACAAACAAACACCCATATCACCCATAACAAATCATTTCAGAGATTCAAATAACTCATAGTATTTTTAGGCTACCTGCAATAGGACTTAATGCCATTGCATACAAAAGATAAATACTCACATAATGTTTCTTCTTTCACTGCCTTAATTTCTTAGAACAGCAAATCCCCCAAAGCCTCAAGCTAGTGTTTCTCCTTGCTTATTTTATTTTTGTTTTGATCCCGAGAGAGTGATGGTTTTGGCTATGTGCAGTTATTTATAAATCCATTTCTAGGGTTTTAGAAAATGGGTAATTCCCCTGATACCCTTAGATGTTTATGTACACATCATATTTCTGTGTGATCATAAATTGGAAATGCATACTTTAATTAGCCATTTCGGGGATCATACATTTTTAGACACTCAATACTATTTTCATGACTCCTTTCTACTCATGCCATAAGCATGTGACCCTTAGTTTATTATTATTTTTTTATAAGTTTTAAGGAAATCTGAAAATCTACTTTGTATATATTTTCTTTCTACCTATCCATTACCTCCTTTCTATCAGACATA
This sequence comes from Allium fistulosum, assembly GCA_030737815.1. Taxonomy (NCBI): domain Eukaryota; kingdom Viridiplantae; phylum Streptophyta; class Magnoliopsida; order Asparagales; family Amaryllidaceae; genus Allium; species Allium fistulosum. The sequence continues at coordinate 819,124,771 of CM060908.1, read as the reverse complement.
CTACCATACTTTGTAATGTAAAAATCATTTACCCAAATTATTTGCTTGGAATAAATATGGTATGGAAATTTTATTTGATTCTGTATATGTATATATATATATTTCTGCCTTTTTGTCAAATCAGTCAACTCCCTTTTTAAATTAAAAATCACATATATTATGCTAATTATTTTCTGGCACAATTATAAGACATATAAACCTTTATATTAAACCTCATTTTTATTTTATCTTCATATAAAACAGCAAACACCCCATATATATTAAATGTATATATATTTACATAATTCTTTGAACATAAAACTATATTTATTTTGAGCTCCAATTTTTCTTCTAATTACCTTGATTCCTTGCATTTTATCCAACAGAAGCTCTCATTTAATTTTATTCATTGCCAAATTCTTTTCTGTTTTAATGCAATATATATATATACACTTTTATATATATCTCAGAATTTTCTAATATAAATATATGTATTATTTTATTTTATTTTAGGGTCATTACATACCCTCCCCCTTAAAGGAATTATGTCCTCATAATTTCACCTAATCTCTCCAATTAAAAACACTAATCCATAGCCTGTTTTAACTCCATAACCCCATACCCATATTTTATGAAAACAAACAATGTATAAGTATATTTAGAAAAATCATCTTAGGCTGCTTAGACATACCTCTCCATCAGTAAATAAACTGGGGTATTTAGCCCTCATTTTATCTTCAACCTCCCATGTACAATCATTAGTGTCCAAGCTCCATTGGATTTTCACCAGTTTGATCACCTTGTTCCTCAACTTTTTCTCTTCCTTGGCAACTATCCCTACTGGTTCATTGGTATAAACCAAATTCTTCTGGACTTGAACTTGAGTAGGTGACTCCAGAATTGCTCCTTCATCATGCACCCATTTTCTCAATTGAGAAACATGAAATACAGGATGCACACCACTCAACTCCTCAGGTAACTTGAGTCTGTAGGCCATAGCACCAATTCTCTGCATAATTTCATATGGTCCTACAAATCTTGGTGATAGCTTACCAAATTTTCCAAACCTGAACACTTTCTTCATTGGTGATACTTTCAGAAAAACATGCTCTCCTACTTCAAACTCCATTGGCTTTCTCTTTCTATCTGCATAAGACTTTTGTCTTGATTGTGCTGCCTTCATTCTATGCCTAACCAATTCAATCATGTTGGAAGTTTCTTTAACATGATCTGGCCCCAACATTACACCCTCTCCTGCTTCCAACCAACAGGCAGGAGACATGCAAGGTCTCCCATACAAGGCTTCAAAGGGAGCCATTCCTATGGTTGATTGATAGCTATTGTTGTAAGTGAATTCTGCCAAGTGAATATGATCCTCCCAATTTCCCCCAAAATCAAGCACACATGCTCTAAGTAAATCTTCCAATATTTTATTCACTATCTCTGTTTGCCCATCACTTTGAGGATGGTAGGCAGTGCTTAAACAAAGTTGTGTTCCCATTGCTTCTTGGAAACTTTCCCAAAATCTTGAGGTGAACAAAGTGTCTCTATCACTTACAATAGTCTTGGGTATGCCATGTAACCTCACCACTTCTTTGATAAACAATTGCGCAAGCCTAGATGCATTTCTATCTGACCTGACAGGAACAAAGTGAGCTGATTTGGTTAGTCTATCAACAATTACCCATATACTATCATTGCCTTTCTTAGTTCTAGGCAAACCATCCACAAAATCCATGGAAATGCTTTCCCACTTCCACTGAGGTACCTCCAAAGGTTGCAACATGCCAGAGGGCTTTTGGTGGTCTGCTTTAATTTGTTGACATGTGGAACATTTTGCCACATATCTTGCCACTGCTTGCTTCATCCCTGGCAACCAGTAGCCTCTTTTTAAATCATGATACATCTTAGTACCACCAGGGTGTATGGTGTACCTGGTCTTGTGATGCTCATTCATGATTTCTTCCTTCAATTCTGCAATGTTTGGTACACAAAGCTTATCATTTTTCCTCAAATAACCTTGGGAATCTATTTTAAAATTCTCTGACTCAATGTTGTTTAATAACATTTCTTTCTTCTCCTTCAGACTTTGATCTTAATCTTGCATGCTACCAACTTTCTCCACCAGATTAGACTTCACTGTGATTATTCCCAGTGTACCATACTCCACCATATCACCATGCTCTTTAAAATTCACTGCATCCTTACTGTATATATCTGCCTCCCCAAGCACTGCAAGATTTTTAAACTCATCAATCATCAAACTGGCTAATCTAACATGATTTCTGCTCAAAGCATCTGCTACTCTATCAGCTTTTCCAGGAGTGTACAATATATCTAAATCATATGCAGCCAGAAACTCCAACCACCTTGCTTGCCTCATATTTAAATCTTTTTGAGAAAATAAATATTTCAATGCTTGATGATCTGTGAATAATTCAAATTTTGCCCCAAGCAAATAATGCCTCCATAATTTTAGTGCAAACACTATTGCAGCTAATTCTAGATCATGAGTTGCATATTTGGTTTCATTGGGTTTAAGCTGTCTTGATGCATATGCCACTACCTTGCCATGTTGCATAAGCACTGCACCTAACCCAGATCCACTAGCATCAGTGTATACAACCATTCCTTCATTTGCTTCTGGGATTTGTAGGACAGGAGCTTCCACCAATGCTTGCTTCAATTTCTCAAAAGCTTGTTCACACTGCTCAGTCCACACATATGGTTGGTTCTTCTTGGTTAGTTTGGTCATTGGTGCAGCTATTCTTGAAAAATCCTTGATGAACCTCCTATAATACCCTGCCAAACCTAAGAATGACCTCACCTCAGTCACTGTTTTGGGTCTACTCCATGATTGAACTGCAATGACCTTGCTTGGATCTACACTTACTCCCTGCTGTGACACTATGTGTCCTAAGAATTTTACTTCATGTTGCCAAAATGTACACTTTGAATACTTGGCTTTTAATTCATGTTTTCTAAGTCTGGATAATACTAAATGTAGGTGCATGGCATGATCATTTTCTGTCTTTGAATAAATTAATATGTCATCTATAAACACCAAGACAAACTTATCCAAAAAGTCTTTAAAAATTCTATTCATCAAGTCTACAAAATAGGAGGGAGCATTGGTCAAGCCAAATGGCATTACTAGAAATTCATAAAGGCCATACCTTGTATTAAAGGCTGTGTACTCAATGCTTTCCTCTGCAACTTTCATCTGATGAAATCCAGAGGCTAAGTCTAGCCTTGAAAATATTTTAGCCCCATGCAATTGATCAAATAGATCATCTATTCTAGGCAGTGGGTACTTATTTTTAATAGTCACTTTCTTTAAATCTCTGTAGTCTACACACAACCTCATTGTTCCATCATGTTTCTTGACAAATAGCACTGGGGAACCCCAACTGGAACTACTTGATCTTATAAATCCTTTCTCTTCTAATTCTTCTAGTTGATGTTTTAATTCTACCAACTCTTTTGGACCCATTCTATAAGGCTTCTTAATGATTGGATTTGTTCCAGGAATTAATTTTATTTTAAATTCAACTGGTCTGTTTTGAGGAATTCCTTTCACTTCTCCAAACACATCTACATATTCATTGACTACTAGGATTTCCTCTATCTTTAATTCTTTTTGAACTTCATTAATACTCTAGATTTTATTAAAACATGTATTCTTTGCTATTTCACTTAAGATGGTAATTCTTTTGCCTTCATTTGTTTCCAAAGAGATAGTAAGGTTTTCTAAATTTAAAATTGCTTTATTTCTCATTAACCAATCTACCCCCAAAATAATCCCCATACCAGGGTAATTTAAGGTATATAAATCTGAATTAAATTCATAACCCCCTATAATTAATTTCAGACCCAAACACTTCATCCCCAACATACAATGACTCCCTATGGGACTGTGTACAACCAAGGGCTGATCAATGGAAACACATGCAAGTGTTAACTTCTTTACAATTTCCAAAGATATTAGTGAATGTGAGGCACCAGTGTCATATATTACTGATATGGGTTGGGTATGAATAAAAATTATACCTTCAAGTTGCCCAACATTCCCAGTGTTACTTGCTGCCAAAGCTCCTACCCTTGCTGTTCCCCTATTGGTTTCTGGGCAATCCTTCTTGAGATGACCCATCTTTCCACAATTATAGCATCCTCCTCTGGGTATCTTGGGGTCAGGGCATTGGTTACTATAATGTCCAGGTTTTCCATAATTAAAACAATGAGTGAACTTCTTGCTTTCAGGTGCTGTTGCTCCTTCCCCTTTCTTAACTCCTTTACTTGCATTTCTCTTGTCATAAGGTTGCACTTTGTTCTGACCACCTTTCTTCTTGTTGAGCTTCATATTCCTGAATTTCTCTCTTGCAGTGTCATGTTGCTCAAATGAGAGAGTTAGATCAATTACTTGATCAAAGGTTTTGTCCTTGTATGGCAACATTGCCCTTGACAAACTAGGGTTCAAACCTTGAATGTACCTTGCATTCTTTGCTTCTGCATTCCCTATTAACACCAGTCCATACTTGGATAAAGCTTCAAACTTCTGAGTGTATTCATTCACATTCATACTTCCTTGCCTTAATCTAATAAAGTCTTCAAGTAGTGTGGCCTTGGCAGATGCTGGGACAAATCTGGCCTCAAGCATGTCCTTGAAATTATTCCAAGTAATGGTATCCTCTTGTCTTCCTGCTGTCACAACTTCCCACCAATCCAGTGCAACCCCTTTCAATTTCCTTGAAGCTATCTGTCTCTTTCTTTGGTCATTGATTTGCATATCTGTGAAGACCCTCTCCATAGTTTTTATCCAAGTTTGAACACCTATAGCTCCTTCAGTACCTTCAAAATCCTTTCCTCCCAAAGTGGTACAAGTCTTAAGCAGTTTGGAGAGTTCCTCATGAGGATTGTCTTGCCTTGGTGCCATTCCATCCCTTAAAGCTCTCACAAAATCCTCCATGTTCATCACAGGTGGCTCACGTGATGATCCTGCACCTGTGTGATGCCTTGGTCCTACCATAATGCTATAAATATGATTTTTATGTTAGTTTATTTACCCCTATCAGTTTTTGGTGTCTTTACTTGGTTCATTTTCATTTCTGTGCACACTGTGCATGTGTCACATGTACACACATATATTTCTTGACATACAGCAAAAACATTCAACACCAACAATTCAAACAATGCATTCAAACATCCATATGCATACAACAACATTTACTATGTTATTTAAAACATAGCTCTGATACCAACTGTGGTGACCCTCATCCTAAAATGCTTAGAATTTTTTTTTTATACAAGAGGAACTCTCCACTAACCCCAATTACTTTTATATTTAAATTTTTATATAGTTTCCAATTATTTTTCCCAAGACCCTGGAATTACTAATATAATCATATCAGTATACAAAGATTAAACCAATTATATATTTGATGATACACAATTGTTCCTTTATTATTATTTTATATATATATATATATATATATATATATATATATATATATCAGAGTCAATTTAAATCAAAGTGAAAACAAAATATCATGCAATCTATTGACAAGCCATTTATTTCCTTTCTGAATCTTGTTCTACTGCCAGAGGTGTATTTTAGCAAATTACAACACTTAAACCTTTTATCTGACTATAAATATTGATCTGCCTAAATAATTCTATTAACACAAACATAGTGTTTCCTTAATCTTATCAGTGTTATCAGGTATACACATAACACTACTCATAAGTTATTTCCATTTATCATTTTAGGTTGATTAGGAGAGTACTTTTAGCATTTTAAAGTTTAATATGATGCAGACCTACAAACTTGGTGGTTTGTGAGATATGCTTGGAGTTATATAAGGGCTGCTTGGTGTTTTCTTTAATTTGTCCCGGAAGCACATTACACTTCACTGATTGAAATGAAGTGGTTCCAGGCATCCAAGGGTTTGACTCATGGCCATCTAGGCCGGCCATAGTCCCTCCTTTACCACTTGTAAACCCATATCCCTCATGTTAACAAACTTCTACAAAGTGCTACTCCTAAATTTCCAAGCCTTTTTATGTCCAGTTCAAGTTTTCTGGAAAAATCATTCTTATAGGTGTTCAATCATTTATCAAAAATTCAGTACCTTTCAAGTCTACTATTCTCAAAGATCTTTCTGAAAATTTAAATACTCAAATTTATACAAGTTTCCAGAATTCATGCACATGCCAGTATCATTTACCTGCCATACACAAATTCATTTCACTTGAATATTCTACAAAAATCTTGAGAGTTCATTTCAAAAATTAAATCCCCTTAGCAGTTCAATTTCCATAAGACAAAATATAAACAATAGAAATCAGAGGTTCAAATATATATACATATACATATATCAGTATCAACTATCTGACATGCATACATTTATTCCACTGGGATATTTCTTATTCAAATCTTGTCAAAACTATTATGATTTTATTTAAAGAAAATCATAGAATAAACTCAGGCAATAAAACCAGAGATCATTACATTCACATTTTATATTTATGTGTTATACCCATGCCCTTGTTTTCTCCAAATCAGATGATCACAACATCAATAAAAATCAAACTCCATCAATTATCATTCAAAATGAATTTTACTTAAGTACAAGTTTTCATCCTCAAATACTTAGAAAGTTTCCTACAAGTACTTCAATTGCAGAAAATAGAATTTGTCTAGTAATTCCATTACAAAGCAACTGCAAATTTAAAACAAGTCTCTCTTATTTATACTAGCAGCCAATGCCTTCTTTACTCATCAAGCCAACTTCAATTTCCTGAAAGCAAATCATTTAGCTGCCCCAAATAATTTTTGAGACACCCAGATGATTGCAAGGGCAACCAAAAGGGTCAGTTTACACTGGTATGAGCATTTATCAATTTTGTATATATGTACATAATTGTAGTAATCTTGCAATGCCTTCCTAGATTAACAGGTCTTATACTTAGCATGTTTTGGTTCATTCAAAAAGACACAATACCACATTCAACAAATCAAACAATGCACAACAGTCAGTTAAGATTAAGCATGTGTACAAATTTTTTTAATTCATCCTCATCAAAACTTAGGTAAGTAATCTCTGTTTTATACTCCAAATTTCCACCCAGCAAATTAATCAATGAACAATGTTTAACTTGATTAAATCTAACACCAAATCTGAAAGTTTATAACCCAGATTTTTAAACCCCTACCCCCATTTATTTCATGGTCTTTAACTCCTTGTCAAATGAACACTATGTATGCATTGTGATGGAAACTCCCAGGTTGTTTAAATTATTCCAACACACAAAGGCCTCAGGGTGCTGTTGCACCATGCACATACTTGCTTCCACCTGAAGTAAGCAGATCATTGACTACCCCCAAGTGACCAGTTTAGTTTTTCTTTTTTTTTTATCAGAGAAATATGACTGCCTGCATATTTTCTGACTCAACCCCATGTTCCCCTATTAATCTTGATCCATGTTTAATGATGATAGAACAAGAATACTTAAAACATGTTAACTCTGAAAGCCAAATTACAGATCAATGCTCCAAACAAAAATGCACAAACAAACACCCATATCACCCATAACAAATCATTTCAGAGATTCAAATAACTCATAGTATTTTTAGGCTGCCTGCAATAGGACTTAATGCCATTGCATACAAAAGATAAATACTCACATAATGTTTCTTCTTTCACTGCCTTAATTTCTTAGAACAGCAAATCCCCCAAAGCCTCAAGCTAGTGTTTCTCCTTGCTTATTTTATTTTTGTTTTGATCCCGAGAGAGTGATGGTTTTGGCTATGTGCAGTTATTTATAAATCCATTTCTAGGGTTTTAGAAAATGGGTAATTCCCCTGATACCCTTAGATGTTTATGTACACATCATATTTCTGTGTGATCATAAATTGGAAATGCATACTTTAATTAGCCATTTCGGGGATCATACATTTTTAGACACTCAATACTATTTTCATGACTCCTTTCTACTCATGCCATAAGCATGTGACCCTTAGTTTATTATTTTTTTTTATAAGTTTTAAGGAAATCTGAAAATCTACTTTGTATATATTTTCTTTCTACCTATCCATTACCTCCTTTCTATCAGACATACTACCATACTTTGTAATGTAAAAATCATTTACCCAAATTATTTGCTTGGAATAAATATGGTATGGAAATTTTATTTGATTCTGTATATGTATATATATATATTTCTGCCTTTTTGTCAAATCAGTCAACTCCCTTTTTAAATTAAAAATCACATATATTATGCTAATTATTTTCTGGCACAATTATAAGACATATAAACCTTTATATTAAACCTCATTTTTATTTTATCTTCATATAAAACAGCAAACACCCCATATATATTAAATGTATATATATTTACATAATTCTTTGAACATAAAACTATATTTATTTTGAGCTCCAATTTTTCTTCTAATTACCTTGATTCCTTGCATTTTATCCAACAGAAGCTCTCATTTAATTTTATTCATTGCCAAATTCTTTTCTGTTTTAATGCAATATATATATATATATACTTTTATATATATCTCAGAATTTTCTAATATAAATATATGTATTATTTTATTTTATTTTAGGGTCATTACAGATTTGAGTTGTATACCGATCATAAGTCATTAAAGAATTTATTCACTCAAAAGGAGTTGAATATGAGACAGCAAAGGTGGTTGGAGTTTTTAGCTACTTATGATATTGGTATAGAGTATACTCCTGGGAAAGGAAATAAGGTAGCAGATGCTCTCAGTAGAAAACATCAGAACGTGATGTTAGCAATGTTGGCAGAATGGAAGGATCTAAAAGTTTTAGCCAGTTGTGGTGTGCAGTTAAGATCGACTGCAAATTCTAATGGAGGTATTGTCGTGTTGTCTTGTTTAGAGTTCGACCAGTGCTGATTGAGAGGATAGCTTCTAAAAGCAAAGAGAAGATCCAATTTTAGCCGAGATGATTAGAAGGCTTGAGGAAGGATCATAGATTGATGACCTAAAGGATTTTAGTCTTGACCAAAGATGATGGTTGAGAAAGAAGGGAAGATTGTGCATTCCGAATGTAGAGAACTTAAGGAGAGAATTCCTAGAAGAAGGTCATCGATCGAAGTTTATAATTCATCCTAAAGGGACCAAGATGTATGAAGACATGAAGAGGAGCTTTTATTGGGAAGGCATGAAGAGGGATGTTGGCTTGTGGGTTAGGTAGTGTATCAACTGTCAACAAGTGAAAGCCGAACATCAGAATCCAAGTGGGTTACTTCAACCTTTAGACATTCCAGTTTGGAAATGGGATTCGATATCGATGGATTTTATAGACGGGTTGCCAAGGTCAAATAGAGGAAATGAAAGCATATGGGTTATAGTGGACAGGTTAACCAAGAGTGCCCATTTCGTTACGGTAAAGTCAACCAGGATGGCACCTGTTTTAGCAAAGTTGTTCATGAAGAATATAGTTAGACTTCATGGGTCCTAGTAGCATAGTCAGCGATAGAGATGCATTATTCACTAGTGAATTTTATAGGAGTCTACAAGAGGTACTAGGTACCAAGCTCAAGATGAGTACATCTTATCACCCACAAACGGATGGGCAGACAGAGAGGGTCAATAAGGTACTCGAGGATTTATTGAGAGCTTGTGTGTTATACTTTGGTGGATATTGGGAAGATCACATGTACTTGATTGTGTTAATTCAAATGATTTTTCAAAATTATCTTGTTTTCAAAATGATTTCAAAACTTTCCTTTTAAAAAGATTCAAAACCCTCGATTCCATTTTTAAATAATTTTAGCCTCAAAAACATCTTTATTTTCAGAGTCAAAATTACTCCTGATTTTAAACTATCTTTTCAAATAATATATTTAACTTTTAAATATTTATACTTAGATTTAAATATAAAATTATAGTTAAATTATGTATATATTGTTCTTTATATTTACTTATGTATTTTAACTATAGTTAAGTATATTTATAAAGTTTAAAATAATTTTAATATAAAATAGAGGTTATTTTCAAAGAAAATCAAAACACCAAAAATCCCTTTGGGATGTCGACATACCCATATACCCCATGTCGACATAGTGTCAGTTGGCTTCAAAATTCAAATTTCAAAAGAAGTGTCTATTCGCCATAACTCTTCACGAATGGACATGACTGTTGTTCTTCTATAAATAGGGGTCAGTTTCAACGAATTTTTAATCACTTTTTTCTGGTTTTCACTCCTCTTCTTCTTCCACATTTCTTAATACAAAATCATACCATTACTCTGCCGAAATCAACATCGAATCATACTCGATTATTTCTAGTGTGATTCTCCATCACTATCTCTACAAGATCCAAGTGCTAATCTGAGTTATAGACTTCTTTGTAATCAATCGAGCGAGAAAAGGTGTGATTGTAGCCTTGGAAATCAATCAAGCGAGAAAAGGTGTGATTGTAGCCTTGGAAATCAATTGGGTGAACTTGTTGCCCCGGAAATCAAGTATCTCTACCCAGAGGATTGTTATTCTGGAGGGTGTACCTCGTAGCCTTGAAACCGAGGGTTTTAATTGTTGAATTGCTTTTGAAAGGAAATCCGTACTTAGTTGTGCGGGACTAGATGTAGGGTAACTCTGAACCAGTATAAAATCCGGTGTGTTCTTTCCTTTACTACTTTTAATTTATTTTTGCATCTATGTTTGTTTCTGTGTTCTTGTCTATGTCTGATTAGTGCATACATTGTTAACAAATTAAGATAAACTCAAATAGATTAACATATTTCTTAAAACACTATTCACCCCCCTTCTAGTGTTAATTCTAGCCTTAAGATCCTTAATCCGCATTTCTCACATTTGGTATCAGAGCTTGGTTTTCAAAAGTTTCATAATCTGAATTTTGAAAAGTTTTAAAATGGCTATTTTTGAAAAATTTGTTAAAACTAGTTTAGAATTGTTTAAATCATCATTGTTCCATGAGTCTGCATATGAATGTTATTCAAATTCTAGTTGTCTACCCAAATTTTATAATGTGCAGGAAAGATGCTTTATGGGTATTGAGGAATCAATCCACAATGGACAATTTGTGCAAATCAAAAGGAATAAGTGGATACTTGATAGTGGATGCTCTAAACACATGACTGGTAATCTGGATATGCTGAATAATATTATATACAAAGACGGAGGACTGGTTAACTTTGGAGACAACTCGTAAGGATACGTGATTGGCATCGGCAATGTCGGTAACTCTGAAACTCCTATTATTACTAATGTTTTGCTAGTTAAGAATCTGAAACACAATCTGCTAAGTATAAGTCAACTATGTGATAAAGGATATAAAATTAAATTTGAAAAAGATAAATGTCATATTGAAGATAATAACTCAACCATAATATTTGAGGGAACTAGGAAATAGAATATTTATATTCTTAGTATGAAAGTTTCAAATGATAACCTATGTCTTTTGGCAAATACAAGTGACCCTTGGATTTGGCATAAGAGATTTGGACATTTGAATTTCAAACTCTTATCTAGACTGTCAAAACATGATCTAGTAAGAGGTCTCCCTAAAATGAATTTTAAAGTAGATAGTTTATGTGATGCATGTCAATTAGGAAAGCTTAGAAAAAGTTCTTTCAAATTAAAAGACATGATTTCGACAAAAAATCACAAATTTTCTTTTCCATGTCTGCTCCTGATGTCCCTCTCCTTCCCCCCTTCGTCCTCTCAACAGTACCTCCCCTTCCCAACGTCAACTCTGTCGAATCACCCCTTACCTCCGCAGTAAATCCTGTCCTTTATCAAACTTCTTCTGATCATTCGCCCCCTCCATCCAACAAACCAGTTCCTCCTGTCTCCTCCAAGGTACCCTCTCCTCTTTGTCTATCAGCAATTGTCCCTTCGTCCTCTCCTGTCCTTGTCACCATTCCTACGGTCATCCCCCATCATGTTCCCCCTGATCCATTTCCTTTTCAACCTGCCATTCATCCTCCAACTCATGTCGTCATCCCCCCCTCTAATCTAGGTGAACGGAAATGGACCTCACTGTTTAAGCGCAAACCCAGGAACGCTGGGAAATACATTCCCGTTGACCTATCTCCTGTGTATGAAGATGAAGCTTTAGTGCCTCCGCTGGATGTTATTGAAGCTGGTGCTACGATCTGGAATGGAACAATAGTTGGTTTTTTCCTTGACAAGCCACTATCGTACACAGTTGTTGTTCAGAAGCTTAAGAATATATGGAAACTAAAAGGCTCTGTCACAGTTAAATCGGATGGTATAATATTCTTATTCAACTTCTCTTGTAGTGAAGACAGAAAAATAATTCTACAGAGTGATCCTATTATTATGAATAATAAGTTATTCATAATAAAACCATATGATGCAGCTGTGAGTAATGTTACAGGCTCTGTCACCGCTGTACCGGTTTGGGTACATTTGTATAATCTCCCAATATTTGCATGGTCGCCCTAGGAATTAACTGGCTCAGTAGTCAATTGGGTAAACTATTATGTATGGATGAAATGACAGAGAAGCAAGATAGGTTGAGCTTTGCGAAGTGCTTGATTAAGGTTAGGCCGGATAAGGAGCTAGTAGATGAATTTACGGTTAAGCTGGTTGAAGGTGGACATCAGAAAATCTATGTCGAGTATCTATGGAGGCCAGATGTATATGTTAAGTGCAAGAAGTTCGGACATAAAACTGCAGGTTGTGATAATAGTGAAAAATGTAAAGCTAGGAATGAAAGAGAAAATAGAAAAAATGAAAGAGAGGAAGACAAAGAAGATAACACAGTGACTGCCCAAGTTCACAAAAAGGTCAGACCAATCAACAAACAGAACATTAGAAAATGGCAGCATGTTAAGAAAAAGAGAATAGTAAATGCTGTGATGGAAGTTCATGAGGAACAAACAGGAGAAAAGAATGGTGAAAAGGTGAATGAAAAAGTTAGCGTCGATATTCCTGCTAAAAAGAAGGCTGAGGAAATGGAGCGAGTAGAGAAGGAAAACTTGGTTAAAGAAAGGAGCGAAACTGTTATAGCCAACCCACAAGCTAATGCTAATAATTTGGTTGAGGAGAAAACAAAACCGAAAGATGTGAATACTGGAGTGGAGGATATAGTTGATAATCTTTTGATATCTAATAAATTTGATGTCCTCGTGGGACTGGATGAGGTGGATAATATTAGTGACATGTATTATGATAGATTGAATGTGGATGAAAAGGGTGAAGCAATAAATGTTAATACTGACGAAGTAATGAAAAATGATGCAGCAGAGCAAGAGGTGCAAAAAGACATAAGCAACAAAAATTCAAAACAGGATAAAGCTGTTCTCTCAATTCAACTGCTTGATGAGGTAGATAAAAGTGAAGGCAATATAACAAACAAAACTGGAAATAAAGACATTGGGTCAATCTTTGAAAGTAAAATTGAAGAGGGACATAACACAAGTGCAAAGAAAAATAAAAAGAGTATAAAAAGGAATACACAACTCATGAAGGCTGCTGATACGAGTAAGGATACGCTCATGCATGTTGATGCATGCACAGCATGTACAGGTTGTTCTACCAACAACAGACAATGAATATTCCCCACCCAGTTGCTAATAGACCACCAGAACCATTACCTCTACATGTGTACTCCAACATCAAGCCACCATCTGCTTACAAATCGCCTCCCCCATTATCTCACTCTCCTCCATCCTCACCTCTATCCTCACCATCAATTCTTAATCACTCTACTCTCGCCTCCCCCCAACAAAAGATGGAACAACAAATAGTGAAGTGACACCACTATCAGCTACAATTCCTAACTACTTGTCCTCTTCACAAGCAGTGACTAGGAGAATGAAGATAGAAATGCTTAACGCCCGTGCTCATCAATGATGACCCATATAGGAGCATGGAATCTACGTGGGGGTCATCATGTCATCAAACTTGATCAATGTAAACAATTAATCAGTTCACACAAGTTATCAATATTAGCGATACTTGAGACTAAGTTAAATCGAGCTTTGACTGTCAAGGCAGCCAATTACATAAATCCAGATTGGAGCTTTATTCACAATCTGAATGAAGCACCATACGGTAGGATTATGATTCTTTACAATCCCCTTCATGTCCAACTAACTCCTCTCCATTCCAATTCCCAAATGATGCATTGCCATGCTCATTCTTCCTCTGATAATACTTCCTTTTATGTTACCATTGTATATGCCTCTAACTCAGCTTCTGCTAGAGCAGCATTGTTTGTAGTTATCCCAGCTTTGAGGCAGTCCTCTCATCCGTGGATTATAATTGGGGACTTCAACTATTGTTATTCTCTCTCTGATAGAGTCGGAGGAAATCCCCTATCCCTTAATGAAATACAACCTCTTGCAGATACCCTCAACAATGCTGAGCTAATTCCGGTTAGATCCAATGGAATGCAGTACTCATGGAATAATAAAAGAAGGCATGGTAGAAGAACCTTTTCTAGGATCGATTACACTTTCTCAAACCAATCTGCATTAACCAAATGGCCTCTCCTCTTCTGCCTTCTCCCTCCTCCTCTTCTTTCGGACCACTCTCCTCAAATAATTCATCTTCGCGGAGCGGACAAGAGAGGAAAAACAAATTTTAAATTTTTTAACTCTTGGGTTGATGAACCAGACTTTAGGATGACTGCTTTTAATGCTTGGAGTAAAACTCATAATGGTAATCACTTATTTGTTTTGCAGGAAAAAATAAAAGAAATTAAAGAAGCCTTGAAGCTGTGGTCATATATGAGATTTGGCAAAGGAGAGAAATTGAGCACTTCGATTGGAAAAAAGCTTACTGAAGTTCAAACGGCTATGATGTCTGATGTTTCAAATGCAAACCTTTCTTCAATTGAAAATACTTTGTCCCAGCAGTACTATGAGGCGTTAGCTAAAGAAAGTGATATGATAAGGCAAAAGTCAGAATTAAATGGCGTGAAAAAGGAGATAGAAATAGTGCGTACTTCCATGCTACTCTCAGGAACAAGCAACGTAGAGAAAATATCGCAACTATCAATGATATGAATGGTGTGCTTAAAACATCTGTTGTTGATGTTCAGGATGCCTTTGTTCAAAATTTCTCTTCCATATTTGGCAATACGAACAATTTCGTTCCTTGTATTGATGAGATCCCTTCTGACATCCTACCAAGAATATCTGCAGATGACTATAACTTCCTTTGCACCGAAGTTACCACTAAAGAAATTGAACAGGCGATGTTTTCTCTAAACAGTAACTCATGCGGTGGCCCTGATGGGTTGAACGCTAAATTCTACACTTCATGTTGGTCCTTTGTTTCAACTGATGTGAGCAATGCCATAAAGCTTTTCTTCAAGAAGTCCAACTATTCAGGTCGTACAACTACACCAATATAGCTCTAATTCCCAAAAATAAGAACGCTCATCATGTTAATGAATTTCGTCCTATATCATGTTGTAATACCATTTATAAATGCATCTCAAAGGTAATTGCTTCGAGACTTAAGCTTGTGCTTCCTAGAATTATTAGCAAGAATCAAGCTGCTTTCCTTCCTGGTAGGAATATTCTGGATCATATCCTTCTCTCGCATGAACTACTTAAAGGTTATAAACGTAAGAATGCTACCCCGAAAGCTATGATAAAACTTGATATCATGAAGGCCTTTGATATGTTACAGTGGGACAACATCATTCGTATCATGGGCTATATGAATTCCCCGCCCCACTTTATTGCTTGGATATATGAATGTATCTCTACTCCAACATATTCGGTCATTGTCAATGGTATTGCTGCTGGTTTTTTTGGAAGTAGACAAGGCATAAGGCAGGGAGACCCATTATCTGCATATGTCTTTATTATGGTTATGGAACTTCTAACGAGAATGATCAACAAGCTAATAAACCAAGGAAAGTTCAAGCTCCATCATGCGTGCATTGATCCTCAAATCTCAACGTTGATGTTTGCTGATGATTTAGTAGTGTTTTGTACTCCGGACATCACAACTGTCAACAATTTGATGCATACTTTTGATCAGTTTTATGCGATGACTAGATTAAAGATTAACATCCAGAAATAAGAAATCATATTGGCAGGTGTTAACATGGAACAAGTAGATGAAATTTCTCTAGCTACTCGCATGTCGCCTAACACTTCCACTGTTTCCTACTTAGGCCTGCCGCTTGCAACATCAAAAATAACAACTAATCAATGTCTGCCTCTTTTTGAGAGAATTACAGCTAGATTAAACTGTTGGACTACGGGAAAGCTTAGCCAAGCTGGTAGACTTACCTTAATTAAGTCGGTTATTTATGCGATGCAAGTGTACTGGGCTAGAACATTCGTTCTACCCTTTAAGTTAATTACGATGATTAGAAGTTATGAGATTTCTATGGACGGGCAGGACAACGGGTAGATACATTGCGCCAATTAAATTTAGCAAAGTTGAGCGACCTATGAATAAAGGGGGTCTTGGTATCATTAACTTAACTCAATGGAATACGGTGGCGTTTGCAAAACATGTGGACACCTACTTTAACTGTGACGACAGCCTATGGGCTGAATGGTCGCGACAAAATGTTGTCAGGCGAATGAGCTTATGGAATATGATAAAGCCACAAAACTTGAGTTGGACATGGCAAAGTATATTCAAGATTAAGGAGACTTTACTACCTCTCATTCAAATGAACTCTAACCCTATATACAGTGTGAGTTTCTGGGATGATCCATGGCTTGACAGGGGGATGATTCTTAGAAGGCAGTTTACGTACAATGAGATTCAGCAAACTGGCATTCACTTAGCAGCGAAGGTAAGGGATGTTCTCTTTAATTTCCTGAGTACATATACCTTTTCTTCCAACCCGAGAATTCAGAACGTTTGGAATTCGATCAAAAGGTATACTCCGCTGTCATCCTCATCTGATAAGCTTGTATGGTGTGATAAAAAGTCTAGGTATAAAATTGGCGACGCATATGACTACTTGATGAAGAACACTGCACAGCCAAAGTGGAAATGGTGGAAGCGAACATGGAATATGGACAGTAGTCTGAGAGAAAACCTTTTGCTGTGGAAAGTGCTTAACCGTGCAATCATGACTAAGGCTAAACTTGCATGCATGGGAATGAATGTTAACATTTTTTGCTCATTCTGCTATGATCAAGTTGAGACTGTTGAACATCTCTACTTCGAATGTTCAGAAATTAAACAAGTTTGGGCTGCGGTTATGTCTAAACTCTGTAGATATGATATTTCTCTTGACAATCAGGTCGAGTGGAATATTATCCATGAAAAAACATGCCACATGCAAAAAGATAAGAGAATTTTTTGTGCTGTTCTGAAGAGTTTTATTGCAGTAGTCTGGAGAGAACGTAACACTAGAGTATTTGATGCCAACAGCGCAAAAACTGAAGCTATGTTCAAGCTTTGGATAATTCATGAGATCAAAATTTTCTCTGGGTATGCTTAAATTCTCATTTGATCCGGGAATAAATCAATCCTTCTAGATGAGATAACTGTGATTTGTTTTTTTATTATTTTAGTTTCCAGTTTTTTGTAGCACTTTGTTTTCCTCTGTTCTCTGAGCTTGCTCTGTGTTGTATGTGTTGTGTTTCTTATGGTGCTGCAGTAAAATGGTCGGGGACCATCCAACCCCGTCGGCCTTGCCAAAAAAAAGACATGATTTCAACTTCAAAACCCCTTGAGTTACTTCATCTTGATTTATTTGGTCCATCACAAATTCTGTCAATAAATCATAGTAAATATGTTTTTGTAATTGTAGATGATTTTTCTAGATTTACATGGACAATATTTTTGAAACATAAAAGTGATACTTTTGAATGTTTTAAGAACTTTACAAAAGGGTTCAAAATCAATTATCTTTAAAAATTGTAACTATACGTAGTGATCACGGTGGTGAATTTGAAAATGAAAAATTTGAGGAATTCTGCAATAAGAAGGGAATAACTCACAATTTCTCATTTCCAAGAACTCCACAACAAAATGGAGTAGTTGAACATAAAAATAGAACGATACAAGAGTGTGCGAGAACTATGCTTTCAGATAGTAATTTACCAAAACACTTTTGGGAAGAAGCTGTTGCTACCGCCTGTTATATTTTGAATAGAATTTTGATTAGACCTTTAACTGATAAGACACCTTATGAACTTCTTCATGGAAAGAAACCTAAGGTATCATATTTCAGAATTTTTGGAAGTAAATGCTTTATTTTAAATACAAAAGATAATTTGGATAAATTTGATCCTAAATCCGACAAAGGAATCTTTATCGGATATTCTAATAGAAGTAAAGCTTATAGAGTTTTTAATTTAAAATCTAACACCATCGAAGAAACAATGCATGTTTCGTTTGATGAAAATTTAAAAGATTTTGAAATTACAAATGATGAAGAAGATTTAATTACTCAAAATCAGGAATCAACCGAAATTAATAATGAAATTAATCATCCTAATAAAAGGATTAAGCTTTTAAAGGATCATCCTATTGAAAATATAATAGGAGATATGCAATCTATTGTTACAACTAGAAATCAATTAAGTAAAATGAGTAATGTAGCATTTATATCAACTATTGAACCCAAAAATCCTAAAGAAGCATCAACTGATGATTCATGGATTTTGGCTATGCAAGGAGAATTAAATCAATTCACTAGAAATGAAGTTTGGGAACTTGTTCCTAGACCTGAAGATAAAACTATAATTGGAACTAAATGGGTTTATAAATAAAATGAATGAACAAGGTGAGGTCGTTAGAAATAAAGCACGATTAGTCGCCCAAGGTTATTGTCAAGAAGAAGGTATAGATTGTGACGAAACCTTTGCTCCTGTAGCAAGATTAGTAGCCATTAGGATTCTACTTGCTTTCGCAAATCATAATAATTTCAAATTATTTCAAATGGTTGTTAAAAGTGCATTTTTAAATGGTTTTGTAAAAGAAGAAGTATATGTTGATCAACCACCACTTTTTGAAGATGAAAATTTTCCAAACCATGTGTATCAAGAATGAAGATTGTACAGTATAGAGATTCAAGATACAGAGATAGAAGACTCATGAGTATCAAGATTATCAAGAGTTCAAGGTTAAGTTTGTTTTATTAGGAATATTTGTTAAAACTCATAGAAAGGCACTGACATCTTAATATCCAATTTATTCGTGGAATGGAATCCACTTCGAGCCCGTAAAGGGATGGAACCCTAAGTAGGATGGAACCTACGAAAATCTAGTGGGACATTGTTTTGTATCCACTAATTTTAATTCAAATGATTTTTAAAAATTATCTTGTTTTCAAAATGATTTCAAAACTTTCCTTTTAAAAAGATTCAAAACCCTCGATTCCGTTTTTAAATAATTTTAGCCTAAAAAACAACTTTATTTTCAGAGTCAAAATTACTCCTGATTTTAAACTATCTTTTCAAATAATATATTTAACTTTTAAATATTTATACTTAGATTTAAATATAAAATTATAGTTAAATTATGTATATATTGTTCTTTATATTTACTTATGTACTTTAACTATAGTTAAGTATATTTATAAAGTTTAAAATAATTTTAATATAAAATAGAGGTTATTTTCAAAGAAAATCAAAACACCAAAAATCCCTTTGGGATGTCGACATACCCAAATACCCCATGTCGACATAGAGTCAGTTGGCTTCAAAATTCAAATTTCAAAAGAAGTGTCTATTCGCCATAACTCTTCACGAATGGACATGACTGTTGTTCTTTTATAAATAGGGGTCAGTTTCAACGAATTTTCAATCACTTTTTTCTAGTTTTCACGTCTCTTCTTCTTCCACATTTCTTAATACAAAATCATACCATTACTCTGCCGAAATCAACATCGAATCATACTCGATTATTTCTAGTGTGATTCTCCATCACTATATCTACAAGATCCAAGTGCTAATCTGAGTTATAGACTTCTTTGTAATCAATCGAGCGAGAAAAGGTGTGATTGTAGCCTTGGAAATCAATCAAGTGAGAAAAGGTGTGATTGTAGCCTTGGAAATCAATTGGGTGAACTTGTTGCCCCGGAAATCAAGTATCTCTACCTAGAGGATTGTTATTCTGGAGGGTGTACCTCGTAGCCTTGAAACCGAGGGTTGTAATTGTTGAATTGCTTTTGAAAGGAAATCCGTACTTAGTTGTGCGGGACTGGATGTAGGGTAACTCCGAACCAGTATAAAATCCGGTGTGTTCTTTCCTTTACTGCTTTTACTTTATTTTTGCATCTGTGTTTGTTTCTGTGTTCTTGTCTGTGTCTGATTAGTGCATACATTGTTAACAAATTAAGATAAACTCAAAAAGATTAACAGATTTCTTAAAACACTATTCACTCTCCCTCTAGTAAAGGCAGATTTATTAGCCTTACTATATACGCTGATCAACCAAGGGGGCATCTTCATATGTCGCTCTTTGCGAATTTGTAAAAATTATATTTTGCAGAACGTGGTTAACGATATGGGATTATGTAATGAACATCAATGTTTTGATTTAATGTGGAAATATGTTTTTGAATTGTTAAAATTTTACCATATTTCTGTGATCTGTGTATCAATGTATCTAGCACCGCCGTATTTGGTCGCCGAAGATTAATAACTATGGATGACTGTAGCATCTGTAGCCGTTAATTTTGGGCCTTCAATTAAGGGGATGTTACATAAAAACTTATCCTCGTTATTGGCATCAAAAATGGCTGTCAACACCCAAACAATGTGAAAGAAGTGCAAATCCAATAACCAATTCCAAATTGAGTTAAGCAGAGAATAAATATGAAAAATAAAAAATAAAAACAGTAAGAAATGAAAACAAGAGGTTTTATAGAGGTTCGGCTGACTCCGACATATGTCCACTCCAAATATTTTCCTTTTATTTATATTATTGATTATAGTTACAATGATTTAAATCCGAGTAATCCAAGTAATAAAAATGGTAGAGTGTAGCCAAGAGAGAAGAAGATCCCCAAATGAGTGTCATGCCCGCTGTATTTATAGGGAAAGACGAATAAATATTTAGTTGAAAATCCACATGGAGAACATCCAGACCAGGATGACCCCATTCCTTGAAAATAGGTCACATTAGACCCACTTTGGGGGATTGATGTCAATCCCTATAGGGGAGATCGGTGCAGATCCCCTAATGTGAAGGAGTGGGGACCAACGATCGGTCATGGGAGTCCCCTATGACATCCTCTTCCTGTTTCCTGAATTGTTTGTGTAGTTCCCTAAGTGTTTTCTGGAGTAACCAATCGATCTTTGATAAATTGATCTACGGAGTTGAGTTTCCATATCCAAAGTGATCTGATCCCCTTCCCAAAGGAAGTAATCCGATCTGATCCCCTGCCTAGGAAGAGTTCCAATCCATACTTAACCTATTCTGATATGCCATTCGTCTGAATTCGCTTGATTATCATCCATAACCTTGCTAATAATTGATCTCCGATCCTATTAATCATCTCTTCGGGCTTCCTGCCTTGATGATCATGAAATCTATTTCGCTAAATCCATGGTACTACGGCCTTGCCAATGGTAGGATAACATTTGCCCCCCAAAACGTGCCTTGCGATAAGGTGTGTTTTAAATTGCTATAAGTCCAAGGTCCGAAATCCATTGACAACCAAATATTACAATCCAAAATCCATTCCTTTGCCAAAAAAAAATTCCATGAGCCATTCGGTGTTCGCCCAGGAGTTAGTATTTGCATGTCAAATCCTCAATCTCTCTGGATTGTCAGTGAAATCCATAACCATTCAAAGTCGATAGACAATTTCAAAACCATTCCAAATCCTTAGCCGAATCCATATCCATCCAAACCTAGTAACCAAATCGATGATCTCACCGAATTGTTTTCCAAATCCAAAGACTCGATCTCACTGGATCATTATCAAGATCCTTGATCTCTTCGGATCGTTAGCCAAATCCTCGATCTCACCGAATCGTTGTCCAAATTCTTGAACTCTTTGGGTCAGTATCAAATCCATAACCATTTGAAATTCTGGAAGTCAGTAAGCCAATTTGCAATCTCTCCAAATCATTATCGAAGTTCATGGTCTGTCCGGGATGATCGATGGTCTCTTTGGACCCTTAGTAAGCCCGATCCACTTGCTCTTTGGTGAGCAGACTTAATGACGAGTGAGTCGATCCTATCGCTCTTTAGCGAAGCGAATTACTCCCTGCACTCCGACCCTTTTGGGGCATATAACGATGTCTTGATCCTCCTAGACCGATCAAAACCTTTTATAGCTCTTGTTGGACCCCATTTTTCACTCTCCGGTAAAGGGGAACAATGACAAGTAAGCTGATTTTGTCGCCCTCCGGTAAAGCGACTTCACTTCCTACACATCGGATCAGTGTTCCAGAACATAACGCGATGGACTAGCCTTCTTAGGCCGATCATGGTCTCTCAGGACCCTTGCTGGACCCCATCCAGTCACTCCCTAGCAATAGGGGGAGCAGCAATAAATAAGTCGATCTTGTCGTTCTCCAGGGAAGTGACTCACTTCTTTCACTTCGGTCCCTGACTCTTCGGTCAGGGACATAATGCGATCAATTTCGTACCGACTTCCTTTCTCCGGCCTCGACTCTTCGGTTAAGGGCTTAATCCATGATTTCCTCCGATGCTCTCAGCACTTCCATATGCCAGATATACCTCATCAAGTGTACTGTAGGGTCCGACTGTCCGTCGTACACCTCAAGTGTTGGTAATTTGAACTCCAATCGGTTCTTAGCTTGCCAGATATTTAGAGTGATTGGATTTCAATTGACATCTACCAGACTCCTGTTGGGCAATCCTCATCTCATTATCCATTGTATCGCCTCAGCCATCCTTTCATTCTCATCCATTGGTGGCCTCCAATCCATATTACTAGCCTGTCCCCCAACTCCACGAGGGTATTCTGAAACGTGCTCCTCTAGAAGTGCATCCACGTTTCGA
Source organism: Allium fistulosum (assembly GCA_030737815.1). NCBI lineage: Eukaryota > Viridiplantae > Streptophyta > Magnoliopsida > Asparagales > Amaryllidaceae > Allium > Allium fistulosum. Next base: position 819,101,854 of record CM060908.1, on the reverse strand, counting down.
TCTGCATCAAACTACACAGCACCGAACGTTGGCCTACCGACATCCGATCCAACCTGACCTGGGGGTATGCCCCCCAAGCCTAAGGGATCGGTGCCGATCCCTCTTGCTTTCCCGGGGTTTGCCCCAGGCTGCTATGTTCCGTTCTCCTGCCTGTTAGCTCTGCTTCTATACCCCTAATAATGATTTTATGCATCTCCTGCCACTCCAACTCCTTGATCCAAATTGCCAGTAGCTCCGGCTCTAGCCTTTTCGATTTTCCTAAGAGAATTTTGCATCATCTCCTCTTATTTCTTCATCACCAGCTCCTGCATCGCCTCCATCATAGTCTCCATCTCATTTCTAGTAATGTAGACGGATGGTTGATTAGCTCCAGCATCTGAGAATGCCTCATGACTCCCTCCATGGTGACACCTATTTATCAATAGCCTCATTGCTTATTGCTTAGCCATAGCTTCCTAGATCTAACTATCAAAGCTTCCAAATCCGCGGGTGCAAGTCTTCTCAATGAAAGCACCAAAATGTTGGCATCAAAAATGGCCCCTAACACCTAAACAATGTGAAAGCACCACAAATCTAATAACCATTTCCAAACATAGTGCAGTAGAGAATAAGATATAAAGAATAGAAAATTAAAACAGTAAGAAATGAACACAAGAGGTTTTATAGTGGTTCAGCTTACTCTGGCCTACGTCCACTAGAAATATTTTATTTTATTTATACTACCGACCACAGTTACAATGATTTGAATCTGAGTAACAAAAATGGCAGAGTTTAGCCAAGAGAGAAGAAGAAGCCCAAATGAGTGTCATGCCCATATATTTATAGGGGAATCCGGAAAAATATCCAACTGAAAATCTCTACACGGAACCTTCAGACTAGGTTGACCCTGCTTCCCAAAAATGGGGCGCATTGGGCCCACTTTGGGGGATCGGTGCTGATCCCCTAATGTGGGCGAGTGGGGCTCGGAGATTGGTCATGGGGATCCCCCATGACATCCTCCTCCTATTTCCAGAGTTGTTTGCATAGTTCCTTAAGTGTTTTATGGAGTAACTGATCGATCTTTGATGAGTTGATCTGCTCCCTTGGCTAGGGGAAGTGCCAATCCATACTTAACCAATTCTGAGATGCCATTCGTCTGAATCCGCTTGTCAATCATCCAAAACCTTGCTTATAACTGATCTTTAATCCTGATAACCATCTCTTCGGGCTTTCTGCCTTGATGACCACAAAATCCATTTTTCCAAAAATATGGTATCACGGCCTTGCTAAAAGGTAGGATAGCACTCATTTAATAGCATGGCCATTCCCCAACACGGAAATGAATTCTCAGTAATTTATTCTCGTGGATAGCCTATCGATCAGGAGGGGAATGATGGCTCGCACGGTCTTGCGCAGCGAAGGGTGGCAGTCCCCAAACAAGGTAATAAGAACATGAAAACTCATTCTCCTTGGATTGCCTAGGCATACCCCTACAAGGAAATGAATCCTTAAAAAATTCATCCTCATAGATAGACTGCTGGTCGGAAGGGCAGCGACGGCTCGCACAGTCCTAGTCGGGGAAGGGAGGCAGTCCCCAAAGAAGGTAACGAGCACATGAAAACTCATCCTCGTTAGATAGCTTGGCAGTGGGTGCTAAACAATGTGGGCTCTGAAGAATTCATGGCTCTCTTCACAGAAGGTTGGGGGCTCTGGAACAAGCTTGAGAGAGCCATTGGTTGCTAATCTTAGATGCCCCCAGAAACATTAATGAGCATCTAATTGCTTATGGAAACCATTGAGGGTAAAGACGGAGGAGGGATTCACTCAGCAACATGTAGGGAGCTGCCCTTGATATTGACTTGAGTGCTGGATATCGAGGATATTCCATAGAGGAGGTAAAGATCAAACGATGACCATCGTGCCCCTAGGTTTAGTCATGAGGCTGATAGACCAGGGCATCTTATAGAGGCATGCTTGGCAAGCAAAGGGAGGCTCATTCCCTATGCTCGGGTGGTCCTTTCGGTGATCGGAGGTGCGAGTGGGACCACACTTGCAGTTGCCGTATTTCAAACTAGGTAAGGGATACCAAATGCGTAAAGAGCTTGCATGGGAGGCTACCAACCACAAGATTGAAGGTTTGGGCCCTCCTCCTAGCGCTAGAATGTTGACTGTATTTTTCGTCAACCTCAAAATTTCATAGCGAAAAGCAAAGGATGCTTGCTAATCGTCCAGTTTAAGAGCTAAAAATGAGCATTCAATGGATAAATGACACAAAATATTGAATGGTTCAGCAGAGATGCCTACATTCAATGTGAATTTCACTTATTATACAGCTCACTTTCAATTACTGGGAATACTAAGATATACAACAAGATAGAAGGGGTGGCTCAAGGATGATGTTGATCCTAATCTTGAGGGCTTGCTGAGATTAAAATTGTAGGCGGTGAGCTATTGTGACGAACTGCTACTTGATGTGAAACCAAGGACACGAGATTATGAGTGGCTGATGGATCATGTAGATGAATCAACCTTAGGCAGCTGGCGACCAACTACCGAATGTTGGACCCTAGGCGGATGGCAACTAACTTCCAGATAGTTGCCCCTAGGCTGGTGGAGACTAACAACCTCTTTGAAGTTTCCATGCATGGGGTATTTATAGTGGTTGAAACTGATGCTAGGACGACTGAATGATGCCATAAAAATGGCTGGAAAGACGCTGCATAGTAGGTCTGATTAATGAGGGACGGTTGGCAAAGAAAAGGGAATCAATGGTAGGAGTCAGCATCAACAAGGAAAACCATGCCCTTCCCTTATTATTCAGGTTATTTTCATGCACAATGGCAGCATGTTGCATAGCAAGATCTGTTTCAAAAGAGGACACACATGGTTATACTTCTTTGTAGGCCTTACCCATATGCCGACGTGGCAAGGCGGACTAGATATGTCAGCCTTTTTCTGGGGAAATGGAATGAGTTGGGAAACCATAAGAGGTCGTGTTGAAGGAATGGGCCGAACGGATAGGTTTGGTTGCAGTGCTCAGAATGATACGAAGGACCAACTGTAAGGTTACTTATAGGGGTTGCATCAGAGCCGGGCTGGCGATGGGCCCGAGGGAGGTGCTCGAGTAGACGGGTGTCCGGGAGCCAACTGGTCATAAAAAGTGGTAGGACGATGGGAATCAGGCTGTGTAGTGAGGAAGCCTTACTTTTCTTATCGAGCTAATTGTTAGTCATTTCCTCGGGTTGCACTGACCGGGAGCTGACTTAAAATGCTATGGAGAAGATGGGCAAACAGGGGTCCGACCTAGAAGATAGTCTTGGGAGATTTGCTGGCCTGCTTTTGACTCTAATATAGCCAGTGGTAGAATATTTTAGGCCCAAGCTGACCCAGACCGAGGTGGATCAAGCTAAGAAATCTTGATCAATTTATCTTCTTATTTACGACAAATTTAAGTATAGTGGATGATTACGTTCTAATGATGAAAGACTATATTTATAAACTTACATGGTTAAACATAGTGATAAGAAACGAAATTCAAGTAGATTTAATCCTTAGATCTACTGCTCCCGAGTATAAGCCATACATATTAAACTATAATATGAACTGGTTGAATGTAAGCCTCGTGTAGCTCCTCAATATGTTGAGGTTGGCCGAGTCTTCGTCCATGGATCAAGTGGTTGTACTTATGTTAAGGGAAACACGTTACTTTCGAAAGGTTTGAAGAAGCACAAAAGGATTAACAAGAAAAATAAAAAAACTATTGCTATGGACAAGGGTGAATTTTATCATCGTCCCAAGAAGGGTCATTGGAAATGGGATTGTCCATAGTATTTGAAGATCGTCAAAAAGAAGAAGCATAATGGTTCTACCGCTCCATCGGGTATATTTATTATTCTAAATTGTTTTGCGATCAATAAATTATCTTGCATTTTAGATACTGGATTTGGAACTAACATCTGCAATTCGTTACATGGGCTTAGAAACTAGCATCGCGTGGCAATAGGAGAAAGGAGGCTTTAAGCTGTTGATGTGTTTATTATAAATGCAACGACGGTTGGAAATTTTTATTTAAGTTTGCTGAGTAGATTTATTTTGATATTAAATAATTGCGGCAATGTAAAAGACTTTATTTATGTGTCTAGATTGTCTGAGACTGGTTATTGTTACTCAAATTTTCAATAAATAAAAAGATAGGCTAATCAAGGTTTTTTAGCTTAATCCGCTTCAGTTTGGGCTGGCTTGGGCCCAAGCAAGTGTACCATAAGCTACTCAACCGTTAAAAGCAGGACAGCAAGTCTCCCTTGACTGCCTTCCAAGTTGGACCCTTATCAGCCCATCCTCTCCAAGGCACTTCAGGTCCAGTGCATCTTGAGGAAACGACCAACAATTAGCTCAACAATCAAAGCATGGCATCCACATTACTTGGCCTAGTACCCATTGTCCGGGGCCCCTCTTATGACCAGTTGGCTCACAGATAGCCCATCTACTCGAGCACCTCCCTCTTCCATCTCCAGCCCGGCTCCGATGGAGCCTCCACAAGCAACCTTACGGTTGGTCCTTCATATCATTCTGAGCAATGCAACCAAACCTGTCCAGCATAACCCATTCCTTCAGCACAACCTCTAACGATTTCCTACCTCTTTTCATATTCATGGAGAAAGGCTGACCTATTTGGTCTGCCTACGAGCAAGGCCGACAAAGAAGTACAACCAAGTGTGTCCACTTCTAACACAGAGAAGTTGTGCAACATACTACCACTGTGCATGCACATTACCTGAATAGTAAGTGTAACGCATATTTTTCCTTGTTGATTCCCGTCATTGATTCCCTTCACTTTTCCAACTGTCCCACAATAATCAAATTTGTGGTGTACAGCCTTTCCAACCGGTTTTACGACATCATCTCAACCATCCTAACACCAGTTTGAACCACTATAAATACCCCATGCATTGAAACTTCAAAGGGGTTGTTGGTTGCCATCCTTCTAAGTTCAACCATTCGGTTGTTGAACACCACCCGCCTATGGTCGACCATTCGGTTGTTGGTCGCCACCCGCCTAGGGTCGAACATTCGGTTGTTGGTCACCACCCGCCTAGGGTCGATCAAGTAGCATCAAGTAGCAGTTCCTCACAGTAGCTCACCATCTACAGTCTTAAGCTCAATAAGCCCTTAAGATTAGTAGCAGCATTAGCATTGAGCCACCCCTTTTATCTTGCTGTATATCCTATAATTCCCTATAATTGTAGGATGCTGTATAATAAGAGGAATAATGGACGTAGTTAGCTCTGCCGAACAACTCTATATCTCATGTCAGTTACCCTTTGAATGCTCATTTTTATCTCTTCAACTGAATGCTTGGCATGTAATCATTGCATTTTATGGTGCAATTCTGAGGTTGATGAAAAATATAGTTAACAATCCGACATTATAAAGAAGGCTGAATCTTCGAGCTTATAGCTGGTAGCCCCTACGTAAGCTCTTTTCGCACTTGGTATCCCTCATCTAGTAAGAAATATTGAAATTGTGAGTGCATTCCCACTCGCACCTCCGATCACTGGGAAGACCCCTCAGCAAGGGGAACAAGCCTCCATCCACTTGCCAAGCATGCCCCTACGAGATGCCCTGATCGATCGACCTCATGAATTGACCCGGTGTAAGATGGCCATCATTAGTAATCTCGATCTACGCTTCCTTCCAGGAAAATCCCTGAGATCCAGCACTCATGTCAATAACCGGGTCAGCCTCCTGTGGGCTTCGGAATGAATCCCTCTCCATCTTCAACCTTGACAATTTCCAAGAGAAACCATATGCCCATCCATGTTGCTGGGGCATCTTAGATAAGCAACCAACGGCTCTCTCAAGCTTGGGCTAGAGCCCAGGACCTTCTATGAAGAGAGCATTGAAGTCTTTAGAGCCTACATTGTTTAGCACTATTGCAAATGCTATCCAACAAAGATGAGTTTTAATGTGATCGTTACCTTATTTGGGGACCCTTGCTTCGACACCAAGGACTACGTGAGTCGTCGTTCCCCTCTTAGCTAGTAGGCTATCCACAAGGGTGAATTACTGAGAATTCATTTTATTATCAGGGAATGCCATGGCTATCCAATAAGGATGAGTTTTCATGTCTCATTACCTTGTTTGTGGGTCGCTGCCCTTCGACGCCTAGGACCGTGCTAGTTGTCGCCCCCCTCTTGAATGGTTGGTTATCCATGAGGATGAATTATCAAGAATTCATTTCCTTGTTGGTGAATACCCAGGCTACCCAATGAGGATGAGTATTCATGTATTCATTACCCAGCTTGGGGACCGCCACCCTTCGCCATCCAAGACCGCGCGAGTCGCCGCTCCCCTCCTGACCGGTAGGCTCTCCATGAGGATGAATTGTCAAGAATTCATTTCCTTGTTAGGGAACGCCTAGACTATCCAATGAGGATGAGTTTTCATATGCTCAATACCTTGTTTAGGAACCATAATCCTTCGCATGCAAGTCGTCGCTCCTCTCCCGGTAGGTATCCATGAGGGTGGATTGCTGAGAATTCATTTCCTAGTCAAAGAGTGCCAGGCTATCCAGCAATGCCATGCATTTGTTTCTTTGTTCGGGGACAACCCCCTGCCTCAGGGGTCTTGGTAAGATGTCTCTCCCCTATGCACTAGGGCACATCGATGATTGGATGCATAGCAGCAACGGTCTGAACCCCTTGTCCATAATTTCGCTCATTATCCGAACAGGATGGGACACTTATCTGGACTGGCACTGTTACCTCAAGTAATGTTGAAGTTCGACATCCGTTGTGTGCCCAGGTAACAATAAGCTGGGTCAGCCTCCATCTACAACATGTCACCCATGGGAGCTTTTAAGTCGCTCAGTGCTTAGGTTCGAACTAGGACCACCTACCATTAAGCAACGCACATATACGTTCACTTTTAATAATTTATATCTGCTAAGTTCTTGTGAACGACGGTACCACCAGCCCCTCTCACCATTATCACTCCATCATACAAAAATGCTCGAGCCAACCATGTATACCCAGTCGACCCGGGCCCTACAGTCCTGTAAGCAATAGGGACATGTCACCTTAGCAAATCTCCGAGCTCTACATGCTATGGTTTGAGTCAAGGCCCGTCTACCATTATGCACACAACCGCTTGTCACCCTAGAGATCCCATGGGCAATCAAGCGTTCCCACTCAGCACCAGTGCCACCCACCACTTAATGATTGGTAGGCACTCGGCTCGTATGACCGAACAATCGAGCTTACCCCATCATATAAAAATCTTGCTAGTTAGCGCATTTTAAATAGATTTTATTGCTTGAAATAATACACGAACGCCATGAATAGTGCACCACACAGGAAACCTTCAAGCCCTCCAACACTTAGGTTTGAACTGGGATGGCCCATCAACCAATCAATATAGCGATGCTTAGCTACCACACACCGACCTCAACACCTAATAAGCACCTTCCCGAGAAGGCAACCGAACAATTCTAATCAGACCAACATAAAATACAGCTAGTTATTCAAAATATGCTACACTACAAGTCGAAAGCAAGATCAAACTACCATAGCTAGTTTCTCAACAAACAAGCTTGCAATAAAGAATATATTTTATTTAGTTTAATAGTGCACGGTGGCACAATTCCTGCCCCATCAGGCTTACAGCTGTTTTCAATCGCTTATTAGTTTATAAGAAGGTAAAGAGTAAGGAACTAGAAGCATGTTAACAGTGCTATTCCAAGGCCAGTCGGCTCATGCTCTTATCATCACCTATAAATGGCTAGCAAGGGAAACAATCAAGAACTTGCTAAAGAAAACCGAGCAAGCTCCCATCTTCAAAGCACCTTAGATGCTTCAATTGATCTATGCCTTTTTCAAGAAGGAAGAGGAAGATGAAACCATCTGTTATTTATGAAGAGAAAACTATGTAGAGTTCAAAACTGTAGAAGAAATTACCTGGCCAAAGCTCCATGATTTGAAGTGAAAGGGGCTATTTATGTGCCTTTCCCTTCAATTGTAATTGTTGTAATCGAAAACATAAAAGAAATCTTGACCATTCAAAGGCAATAAGTGACGTGTCATACCACGCATGTGGGCGAGAAGACACCTTTTTGCCGCATCTTGAGAAGCACAACCATCGCAACTAATTGTGCAAGGCCGTGTGGATAGTGCATTAATTGCAAAGTAGAAACTTTGGTCAATGGAAGGCTTCCAAATTTTACAAACCCGATGTCCACTCGCGGGCGTAGGCTTGGGGGCAAAATGTTACTCGAATTTTTCGTAAATAATAAGATGGGATAATCAAGGTTTCTTACCTTAATCCACTTCGGTCAATATCAACCTAGGCCTAGGCCACTGTACTACGAGCTAATCGAGAGTCAGAAGAAAGCCAGCAAGTCTCCCTCGAATATCGTCCAGGTTGAACCCTATAATCCCGTCCTCTCCAAGGCACTTCAGGTCGACCACCCAGATAGTGCATCCTAAGGAAATAACTAGCCGTCAGCTTGACAAAAAAAGCAAGGCATCTGCACTACGCAGCCTAGTCCCTATTAGTCGCCCCCTCTTATGACCACTTAGCTTCGAGACAGCCTATCCACTCGACCATCTCTGTCAGCCAATCACCAACCTGGCTCAAATGCAGCCACCATAAGCAACCATATGGTTGGTCCTCCGTATCTATCTTAGCAGTTCAACCAGACATGTATGGCTCAGCCCGTTCCTTCAGCGCAACTTGTGGTGGTTTCCCACCTCTTCGCATATATCAAAGAAGAAGCCGACATGTCTGGTCTACCTTGCCACATTAGCATACGGTAAGGCCGACAGAGAAGTACAACCAAGTGTGTCCTCTTTTGACATGGATCATGTCGTGCAACATTCTACCACTGTGCATGAACATAACCTGAATTGTAAGGGCAAGGCATGGTTTCCCTGTTGATGTTGACCCCCAACGCTTATTTCCTTCACTTCGCCAACTGTCCCCCATTAATTAGATATATGGTGTAGCTCCTTTCTAGTCAATTTTACAACATCATCTCAACCGTCTCGGCATCAGTTTCAACAACTATAAATACACCTATGCATGGAAACTTTAAAGGCGTTGTTGATCGCCACCCACCTAGGGTCAGCATTCGGTATTTGGCCACCACCAGCCTAGGGTTTACCTACCACCTAGGGTTGACCTACCGCCTAGGGTCGACCATTCGGTTATTGGATACCACCCACCCAGGGTCGATCATTCGGTTGTTGGTCGTCACCCACCTAGGGTCGATTCATCTGAAGGATCCATTGGTCACTCACGATCCCACGTCCTCGGTTTAACATCAAGTCGTGATTCCTCATAATAGCTCACCGTCAACATTCTTAATCTCAACGAGCCCTCAAGATTAGCAGCAGCATCAGCCTTGAGCTGCACCTTTATCTTGTTGTATATCTTATGATTCCCAGTAATTATAAGAGAGCCGTATAATATGAGGAATGCACATTAGATGTGCTCTGCCAAACCACTCTATATCTTGTGTCATTTACCCATTGAATGCTCATTTTTAGCTTTTAAACTGGATGTTTAGCAAGTAAACTTTGCTTTTCGTGGTGCAATTCTGAGGTTGACAAAGAATACAATCAACGATTATATTTTCACGGTGCTAATAATGTTATGAACTTTATTTTAGATGGTAAGAACGTTTGTGATGGTATTTTAAATGATGGCATTTATGTAATCAATATAAATTATGTCCATTCCATGAGTAGTTCTTCGAATAACAATATAAATAAATATTATCTTCAGCATTATAGGCTAGGTTATATAAGTGAGAAACGACTGCATAAATTGAAAACCAAAGGTTTTCTCCCATCATTTAATTTTGAATCATTTGACACGCGTGAGTCATGTCTCAAAGGTAAGATGACCAAGCACCCCTTTAGTAGGAGCACTAAAAGAGTTGATGAACTCTTAGGACTTGTGCATGCTAATGTTTGTAGCTCAGTGCATGTAATTACTAAAGATAATAGTTCATGTTTTGTAATCTTTACTAATGATTTCTTGAGACTACGATATGTGTTTCTTATGAAGAACAAATCGGACGTCTATGAGAAATTTATTCAATATAAGAATGAGGTTGATAATTAGACAAACCAAAAGAAAAAATACTTCGACCTGATCGAGGAAGTGAGTATGTTGGACAAGAACTCTAACTATACTTAAAAGATAATTGGATTATCTCTTAGGTTTCTCCTTTATATACTCTACAACACTATAGTCTTCAGAGTAAAGGAACAAAACCTTATTAGATATGGTTCATTCCATGATGAGTAAGACCGAGTTATCTCTGTCATATTGAGGATATGCGCTAGAAACCATAGCGCATATGCTGAATTTATTTCCTACTAAGTCTGTGCCTAAGACACCATATGAGATGTGGCATGGGAAAAAATCCCACCTCTATTATTTGAAGGTATGGGGTTGTCAAGCCTGCATTAAGAACGTCGACTCCAATAAGCTTGAAGCAAGATCAGTCTTGTGTAAGTTTATAGAATATACCAAGAATTCAAGGGGCTATATTTTCTACAACACTTATTGTTACCCGGTATCCTAACCTGGCTATATTTAACTGATTTCATGAGATAGATTAGACTGTTAACAAGTACAATGACCACGAGGCAATGATTGTCGGACCCAGAAGTAAAATACAGATGATTATAAAGCCAGAGTTAAACGGAATTGGTGGATAAATAATGCAGGATGCTCGAAATATGAACTTTAGCTTAGACAAGCAAGGAATCGGCATGGCTTGGAAGCACCATAGAGATCGGTATGGTTGGATAGACGAGGGGTCGGCATGGATGAAGCAAGAAAGGGATCGACATAGATGAAAGTAGATGGATCGGCATGGTTTGTTGGCTTGGAAAGTTATACTTCAACTCCTAAGGAAGGGATCGACATAGCATATAAAAGGGCTCGGCATAGATGGATGGATCGGCATACTTGAGTCCACTAAAGAGGGATCGACAAATGTCAGAGACCAAGTGCATTCTTGCATTCAACGATCAATATATTGGTATCTAAAGGTCCAAGGCAGATGAAATTTGGAGAGCAAGGTATATGGACCCTAGGGAACTTACCCTAGTGATTGCATGGCTAATGGGCAAAGAAAGAGGGATCGGCATACAACCATATCTAGGGATCAGCAAGAAACAACGACATAAATAATCTTAGATCAAAGTTAATGCAATAACTCGAACTCCATTGATCCAAATGACTTGAAAATTGAAGAGCCAATATATTTAAGCATGCAGAAGCCACCATAGGGATCGCTGCCAAAAATCGACCTATGAATGGATCCGTATCGATCCCTCTTCATTAGGATTTGGGCCTAGCGACCCCTCTGGTGGGCCCATATGGATTAGAAGGTCCTACAACCGAAGTTTTAGAGAGATAGGTGGTTACATTCACCTATAAATACTGGCCTAGGGGGTCATTCTGAGGATCTTTACGCTGCTGGTTACTTGAGTCTTTATTGTAATCAAGCTTTTTCTTACTTCTTGCTGTTGTAATCAAACTGTTAGTGAATCAATAAAGATAATCTTCAAAGTGAACGTAGGCATACAACGCCAAACCACTATAAATTCTCGTGTTCTACATTTTTGTTAATCTATTCCTCGGTTTCAAATTTACTTTCTTCATTTACTTCTCTACCTAATCTACTCTTGGGTGTTTGCGACCAATTTAGTTGCAAACATTTTGGTACTTTCACTGAAAACCTGATTCTTAGCTTGTTAGGATCCTCTTTGTCGCTAATGGGTTGGGAAAATCCCGCAAAGGAGATCCATGGTTACCTTTATAAAGTCACATATACTATTCAGATTTACTAAAATCTAAGTAAGGAGACTGATAATGGTGAGACATAATAGATCTACTTCTTAGAATGTGGATGGAAATGAGACTTGTTAACAAGATTTCCTATTAACATCCCCAATGCATTACACAACATTGTTTAATGTGGGCTCAACCTTTCGGTCGAGTGAATTCATGTTTTTGAATGAAATGACTAAGCTGAATGGTTCCAAGGTCTTAATTTTAACCATTGTTTGAGATGATCAATGTCAGAGGACTTTAGGAGACTATTTATCCTTTGAAGAAATTAAGGAAGGATTTATTAACTTTTAACCAGGTAGAAGCGTTAAAGTTCCATCCAAACCTTTCGGCTTGACTAGAGTGAAGGAATTACTCAACCTTCCATTCTGGCCGGAGATTTAAGAGGTCACTTAAACTTTTCGACCTGATTATACTCATTACTCGACATCTGGCTTTATCACTTCATTATATTTTATCTCCCTCGAAAACCGAAGGTAATTATTTATTGATCAACATCTCTTTTGATTCCCTTCGGAAGGTTATAATCCTTTCGACGTCATCGAAAAGTGATATTACTTTATCTGTCACTCTCTTAACGCTTTCGGCTTCCTTGGTTGATATTCCTTTTGTGAAAAACCTTTCGAAAAGAATGTATCATCCAAACATATTTAGATAATAATAAGAGCTAATTTGATATGCTATGAGACTCATATCTAGAATTAATCCACAAGTCGCATTCCCCCCTTTTGTGGTTGATGCTAAGTAAAGGAGAATGAAACTTATGACAATGTCTATCGACAGTTTCATGGCATATACTTGAAATAAATAAAGAATATAAGAAATAAATCATAAATGGTTAGCCGTTAATATTAAATTAATGCATAATCATGATTATCCCCAAATTCCGAGTCGATCACAAGCCACAATTCTTTTTATTTCTTCATGATGAAATTCGATACAAAATTTAAGAGGTTAGCCCCCAATCTGATTTCTAAATTAGGGTTACAGATTAGTCAGCGGAAGCAAGAGTAGTTGGTGTGTAGGAGAATGGAAAGAAAATCAGATCCCGAAATAGGACACCTTGGGTCCTATTTATAGAAGCAGGCGGCCCTCCTTTCGGCCATGCCTTTGTCGGGGATGGAAGGTTGCTTCTTATATGCCATTGTAAACCTTCTGTCTTGACAGAAGGTTGTTTCTTATATGCCGTTGTAAACCTTTCGGTCTTGACGGAAGGTTGGTTCATTGTACATCATCATGGATCGCTGAATGCCGTCGAAGGGTTTGTATTTCCCAATGAATGCATGAACTACTCATCTCTCCGGCAGGGTTGGTTTCTTATAAGGTATTGTAAACCCTTCGACCTTGTTGGAAGGTTGCTCCTTTACTTGATTACTGTCGAGAGCTACGGTCTTCTTGATTGTTGTCGAAAGACTGTCTTCTATTGTGTTATGGATGCTGCATTTACTTAAAACTTTCGGTATTGTCGAAAGGTGCCTAATATGTGTTTTAACCGGTTCAAAGGCTTATTATGCTTTCAAAAGGGTTGTTATTGAGTCACATATACTTGTCCTGACTTCTCTGCCCCTTTCATAAGGTAATGACTCTTCAAATGATGAGAGATGAAACCCTCTATCTACTCTGAAAGGTTTAAAATAGTTGCAAACTATTATCTACATTCCCTCAATCTTTTCAGAAAGGTTTGGGGTGACCTTCTTTTTCCCTGGTCTTTATGTTACGTTGGGTGGCTCCGTGACCATTTTTCTATTTTGTCCAGGAGGTGCTTAGCAGTTTTATATCTAGCTATTTTGTTGCGCTTCAGTAGTTCATTCCTTCGCGATTGCGAAAGCCTTACCCTGAAGCTACCATGTGCTTCTTCTTCACTTGTGCCATACAACCCTTTTGGTGTCGTCGGAATGTGAATTCTTCTGGCACTCTTTACCTATGCGGAAGGTTTCCGAAGTGCCTTCTTTATCTTCATTTACATTTCATGGTTAACATTTAGCCCCCCATGCATAAAGAAGGCTTTTGTTCTTTAGGACAAAGGTTCCAGGGTCGCCGAGCTGCCCCTGCATTCCTGTAATTCATTTAATAATATTTACCGGGTTAGTTTATACTATAAGTATCTTTTTAATATGGTTGACTTCTAACTTTGATTTTATTTTGGTGGGAGATTCATCCTTTAAATTTTCGGAACCAAACAGCAATTACTCCCCATTTCGTTATAGATAATAAAAGTTTCTTGGAAATAGGATGTTAAAAGACCATGAATGGGTAGTTTAGAAGCTTGTGTTTTGCGACAATAAAGATCAAAAGTTCTATAATAATGAGAGAGGACCAGAATCCTAATCTGATCATTTGTCCTGACATAAAAGTCCAGGAGATCACTCTTGGTTGTAAACATTAAAAGTTTAGATGGCTTATCTTGTCATTTAGTAACAGAAATCCGTAAGGCTGCTTCTAGTAGTAAGTAGTAGGAGAATGGGAGTGCACATCTTAATAATGCGCAATAGAAAACCAGAAATCTACTTTGGCATTGATGATGGAAATTTGAAAAATCACTTCTGGTAATAATAGATGATTAGAATGTCATTTTCTGATATTTGATGGTAAAAGTCCAGGGCATCATTTAATGAGAGAAGTCCAGGATTCCATTTCTGGTGATTAATAGCAGAAGATGAGAATACCATTTCCGGTAGCTAATAATAGAAGACCAAAATTCCATTTTTAGTAATTGATAATAGAAGACCAGAATACCATTTCTGGTAAATAATAGAGGACCAGAATACCATTTCTGGTAGTTAATAATAGAAGACCATAATACCATTTTTGGTAAATAATAGAGGACCAGAATACCATTTCTGGTAATTAATAATAGAAGACCAGAATACAATTTCTGGTAAATGATAGAAGACCAGAATACAATTTCTGGTAATTAATAATAGAAGGCCAGAATACCATTTCTGGTAATTAATAATATATGACCAGAATACCATTTCTGGTAATTAATAGAAGACCAGAATACCATTTCTGGTAATTAATAATAGAAGGCCAAAATACCCGTCTAGCAGAAGTTCGAGAATTCCTTCTGATTCTGTCTATTGAATATGCCATCTTCAGGCTTTGAGGATGTCTTGCATGCTTTTTCTTTCTTGGGTTCGAGTTTTCTTTGTCCATTTGTTATTTGTTTTGGCCTATTTCAGGCGGGACTCTTTTGTCCGATTTTGTGCTTATTTAAGCAGAGCCTATTTTAGGCTGTTTTTCATTTTTGACACTACCGACTTTTTTAGTTGTTGCTATTTTAGGCGATGCCAATTTCTAGCGTTGCCTATTTTAGGCATGGACTTTTCATAGTCCACCGGACATTTCATCTAGATTTCGGGTGCGTTCGGCTAGCTTATTCTAAAGCAGGGCCCGAGGACTTACCCGACCTCCCTTCAGGAGGCGCCTTAACCTGGCAATAGCGTAACGTGAATAAGGGCTTGTTCGGTACCTTGGCCAGGCCATAGCGTGGCAGGACCAAGGGATTACCTGTCCACCCTCTAGGAGGCACCTTATCCTAGCCATAGCATGACGCAGATAAGGGCTTGTGCTGCTTTAACCTGGCCATTTCTTATTTTGGCACGGATAAAGGCTTACGCCCTCCCTCCAAGAGGTGCCTTGACTTGACCATCTCGGTGCGACCAAGAGATTTCTATCATTATTGGTAGACCAAGTTTGAGGAGAATTTTATTTCCGACCATGTAGACTCCTCTTAATGAATCATAAAAAATGGGCATTCTTGAAAATGCTTTATTCATTCAGTGTCGGAAAATATGGCTTCAAATGTTCTACGTTCCAGGTTCTTGGTACCATATTACCATCAGGATTGCATAACTTGTAGGCCCCTGGGGGTATTTCTTTGAAGATTATTAGGGGACCTTCCCAATTTGGTCCCAATGTCCCATCCGATGTGTCTCTTGTATTGGCCATTACTCTTCTAAGTACCAAATCCCCTTGCTTGAATGACCTTGTTTTCACCTTTGAATTGTAGTATTTCAAAATTCTCCTTTGGTACTCAGTTTTTCTTAAGGCTGCTTCATCTCTTAATTCATGAATTAGGTCGAGCGATTCCTTTCTCAACTCTTGGTTTGGGTTAAAGGCGTAAGAAATCCTTCGACGAAAAGGTATTTCGATTTCTACTGGTAGCATTGCCTCGCATCCATATGTTAGTGAATACGGGGTATGACCTGTTGCGGTTCTAGTGGATGTTCTGTAAGCCCACAAAACTTAGAGTAATTCCTCTACCCAATTCTCTTTTGCCTTATTCAGTCTTTTTCAAGATTGTCTTTATAGTTTTATTAGCATCTTTAACGGCTCCATTGGCTTTTAGGTGAGTGACGGAAGAGAAACTTTTTATGATCCCATTCTTATGACAAAATTGTGAAAATTCTACACTCTCAAATTGGGTTCCGTTGTCGGATATTATCTTGTAAGGTATCCCAAACCTTGCGATAATGTTTCTGATGACAAATCTCAGTACTTCCCAAAGGTGATTTTCGGAAGTGGTTCTGCTTCAACCCATTTTGTGAAGTAATCAATTGCCACTATAGCATATTTTGCTCCTCCTTTGGAGATTGGAAGCGGCCCGATTAAATCAATTCCCCAAACATCAAATGGCCATGGTGTAGTAATGGGAGTTAGTTGACTTGGTGGGAGACGTGGTATCTTCGAATAACGTTGGCATTTTTCACACCTTTTAACATAGTCAATTGCTTGGTTGGTCAATTGTGGCCAGTAAAACCCTTGCCTCATTACCTTTTTGGCCAGATTAATTCCATTAGAGTGGTCTCCACAAAATCCTTCGTGTGCTTCCTTTAATATCCTTAACCTGCTCTCGGGTTTTACACATCGCAAATAGGTAAGAGCATAACCTTTTTTATACAGAATTCTGTCCATAATGGTGAAGCTTTGGGCTTGCCTTTTTAACTTTCGTGCTTCTATCTTATATGTTGGAAGTATCCTATTAACAATATAATTCATAATTGGAGTCATCCATGTGTTTTCGTAACGTTCTTGTGCTATCGATGCTATAGGTTCTTTATTCATTATTTCCTGATTTACTTCTTCCGGTCTTTGTGCCAAGGCTTGTGATCGGGTTAATACTAATAGTTCCTCGGTATTCTCTTGCTTATTCTCCTCAATGCTGGGATTGGCCTGAAATCCCACAGGCACAATTTGAGTATCGGGGGCCCCTCTTGAGCTTGCCAACTTAGCCAGCGAATCTGCTTGGGAATTATCTCCTCTTGGTATTTGATGTATCGAGAAATCTTCAAAAAGCGAGAGCATTTTCAAAACTTTCTTCACATACTGACTAAGTTTGTGATCTTTGGTTTGATATACTTGTCTGATTTGGTTAACCATTAATTGGGAATCGCTGAATACTTAAATCCTCGAGATTTTGAGTTATAGAGCTAGGGTTAATAATGCAACCATGGATTCATATTCTGCTACATTGTTAGTTGCTGAAAATTCCAATTTCATAGCATAATGAAGTTTGTGTACATCTGGGGTAATTATAACATATCCTGCCTCGGCCCCTTGTTCGTTTGAGGCGCCATCCACAAATAATTGCCATTTTGGTTTTACCTCCCTTTCGCTTTCGGTTTGTTCTAAAATGAATCACGTACACTCGTTAATGAAATCAGCTAAAGCTTGTCCTTTTGTAGCCGTTCTTGGCTGATATGCTATATCATACTAACTTAATTTGATGCCCCACTTAATCAATCTACTAGAAGTTTCAGGCTTTCCAAAGACTAGTTTCAATGGAAAGTTGGTTAACACTTTTATCGGGTGCGCTTGGAAGTAAGGCCTTAACTTCCGAGCCGTTAACTTAGACAGTATGCCAGTTTCTCAATGACTGAGTATCGGATTTCAGCGTCCTTTGATCTTCTACTCACATAATAAACCGGCAGTTGTAATCCCTTGTCATTTCTGATCAATACTGAACTTACTGCGTGTTCAGAGATTGCCATGTACAAGAATAAGTCCTCTCCTTCTTCGGGACTAGATAATATAGGTGGTTTTTTGAAATGTAGCTTCAACTCTTGAAACGTCATTTTGCAATCCTCATTCCATTCGAATTTTTTCTTTTTCTTTTTCTTTATTACTTCAAAGAAAGGTATGCACTTATCAGTGGCCTTTGATATAAACCATCTTAGCGCTACTACTTTCCCATTTAAACTCATAACATCTTTATTTGTCTTAGGCTCATCCATATCCTTAATGGCCTCGATCTACTCTGGGCTAGCCTCAATCCTTGTGCACTTACAATATAGCCAAGAAATTTTCCGGAATAGACTCCAAAATTGCATTTTGGGGGTTGAGTTTCATTTGATATTTACGGAGCACTTTGAACATTTCATCTTGATCTTCAAGATGATCCTTGGCCTCTTGGGATTTTACCAACATGTCGTCTACATAAACTTCCATAATTTTCTCGATTTTCTCTTTAAACATTTGGTTAACCAACCTTTGATAAGTTGCCCTAGCATTTTTCAATCCAAACAGCATTACCTTATAACAATAGGTTCCCTTATCAGTAATAAAGCTGGTATGCTCTTCATTGGGTTTGAACATAGGGATCTGATTGTATCCAGAATACGCATCCATCAACGAGAGCAACTTATGTCCGCTGGTGGAGTCGACCAATTGATCTATCCTTGGCGGGGGTAATAGTCCTTTGGATAAGCTTTATTCAAATATGTATAATCCACGCATGTCCGCCACTTCCGGTTAGATTTATTTACTAGAACCGGATTTGCCAACCATTCAGGGTACCAGACTTCATTGATAAACCCATTTTGCTGCAATTTTTTGACTTCCTCCTTTAGGGCGTTGGTCCTTACCTTATCTAATTGTCTTTTCTTTTGCCTGACCGAAGGGATGTTTGGATTAATTTTCAAGGCATGAATCGTAACCGTGGGGTCAATCCAACCATTTCAGAGTGGGTCCAAGCAAAAACATCTTTATTGGCCTTTAAGAAGTCTGTCAATCCTGAATTTAAGTGCTCCTCAAGATCTTTTCCTATTCTGATTATTTTGGTAGAATCGGTTGAATCTATTGGAACCTCTTCGTTTTCTTCCACTGATTTAACTCTTTCAACCTCCCCCGACAGCCTAGCTCTGTGACAATTTCACTTTCCTCTACCGAGTTGGAATCCATTCTCTTTCTTTTCCCATAAACCGCAAACATTTTGCGACAATACATTTGTTAGTTTTATCAAATTTTTTCTTTGCTTTGAACAATAGATGTAGAAATCCATTTACCGAAGGCTGTAGAGTAATGGAAGAATCAAAGTAACAAGTGAACTCCCTGTTATATTGCTCTAGAGTTGCAAAATACATTTCTCTTGATGCAAACTGCTCACCTCGGATGGTACCCCGACCGTTTTTAGTAAGGAACTTGAGAATTAGGTATTTTGGTGAGACAAATGCGTCAACTTCGCCTAGCGCCGGCCCGTCCGAAGAAGGCATTGTAGAATGATGGTTGATCTATGATCATAAATGTTGTTTCAAAGACTCAGGAGCATGGGGGGAGTCCTAGTTGAACCAAAAGCTTTACTTGCCTAAGTAGAGTCGTCCCCTTATTTTTGAACCCGAAGATAGGTTCGGGGCTAGGCTCAAGCTTGTCCTTGGAAATTACCATCTATTCAAATGCATGACGAAATATCACATTTACAGCACTTCCTGTATCAACCAAGAATTTCGTGACCACCAAGGACCCTATTTGAGCTGTGATCATTAATGGGTCATTTTGGGGATGATGGATTCCCCATCTTAATTCTTGTGGATTGATCCCTAGTGTGTGTATTGATGTTGTATTTTGGGCTCTTGAGTGGCAGTTCTTCTTGTACAGAAAATACACCCTTCTTGGCCTCACGAATGTATTTATTCCGAGCACTTTGACTTCTACCGACAGGATGCAGTCCACCGTATATAACATCAATTCTGTTTTGAGGTGGAACAAGGATTAGTGGGTCCTCATCCTTGATTATATTTACGGCATTAGCAGCAGGCTTTATTGCATCAGTATCTGACGGGAGAGTTGGTTGCGGATTCTTCACGAATTCCTTCAACTACCCTTCTCGAATTAACTTATGAATTATTCCAGCCAGTACCTTACATTCGTTGGTTCTGTGGCCATTCGCCTTATGGTAGGCACAATATTTGTCTCCTTTCTTCTGTTCATGGTAATTTTGAGCTTTGAACGAAGTAGGGAAGTTGACCATATGTAACAACCCGCATATTTGTCGATTTTATATTTAAATATTTTATTTAAATATTTCACCATTCGTCGGATGTTTGTCCGAAAAGCTACTTTTTGCAAACAGTCGAATTAGGACTCGAGACCACCTCCATTGAGTTCAAAATGTCGTTTGCGATCTTTTTGAGTGTAAACTTCGATATGTTTGGAGCTAGTCAAAATTTGACCATTTTCACTTTGGGTTTGGTTTTGGGTTCAGCCCCTTTGCCAACTTAACCCCCAAATCTGAACCTCCCCTCTCCACTCACTCTCACTTCCTCCTCTTTTCAGTTTCAAAGCAAAAATGGTGGGAGAGATTGGAAATTAAAACTCCATGCCCTAGTTCCTCTTGCAAATTCTTGTTCTTGCTCCAAAATTCAAAGAGAACTCATTGGTAAGCTTTCTCTTCATCTTCTCCAACCCGTTCTCCTTTCAATTTCAGAAATCCTAAACCTAACTTTAGGAATGTTCTTCTTTTTGAGCATAGATTCAAGCTCATTTGGGTTGTGTTGAAGAGTGGTTGATTCTCCCTTTGCTTTCAAGCTTCTTCTTCATTGATTTGGGTTCAAAGGTGAGATTTTTATCTCACATCTAAGTCAATAATTATCTTCGATTGTTAGGTATGAATTCCTAACACTTATCCTTGTGCAATTCCTGAGTCGTTGTTGCTCGACCGATCGTTATCGATGTCGTTTGGCCATTTTTGGCCTAGGTTCAGGGAATGCCCTGAATAACAGTTTCAGCCGTCTGAACGTATGGTTCAGACGTCTGAATGGAATACTGGGAATTTTCTTCTCCCAGCATTCAGACATCTGAATCAAAATTTCAGACGTCTGAATTGGTTCGTTTTGAACCAGAAAAGGAATAGGCTAAAAAGTGCCTATTTCAGACGTCTGAAATCTAGGATTCAGATGTCTGAATTCTGTTCTGGAAAATAGTTTATTTTCCAGATTCAGACGTCTGAATTCTTGACCTCAGACATCTGAATCTGCTGTGTTTTTCCTATTTGCCTTTTTAGCTTGAATATCCAACTCTAATCAAGTCGAGTTGATTCCCTTTTTGTGTTATCATTTATTATCGGCCACTTTGTTAAGTCGCCCACCTTTTTAAACTTAGGTCGCTTGTCTTCACTAAGTCGTACCGTTTTGACGGGGCGCTGCCCCCTGGACCCCCGCGACCTGACCCAGAACGTTCAAACCCAGAAGTTCGAATCCATGCGGTTCGAATCGATACGAATCGATTCGAAGGAAACAAGGTCCAGATCTTCGAATCCATGCGGTTCGAATCGATAGAGCCTAAGGGAGGACGGATACTTCGAATCCATGAATTTAGTGCAGATTCGAATCGATTGGAATATCACGTCTTCGACTCAGTTATAGCAGCATTGCTTCGAATCGATCGCTTCGATACAATCTTCTTTCATGATCATCGATTCGAAATCTGACACTTAGAATCGATTCGAACAAATTACTCCCAGATCGATGCGAAGCAGTGAACAAAAACGATGTCCACCATGACAAGTTTCTTTCCCCAAGTCTATCGATTCGACCCATTCCAGATCTGACGATCCTTCAAAACTTCTCAGAAGATATGATGGGATCACTACCAAGAATCCAAAATTTTTACGTTCTACACTCGAATCGGTTCCATATTTACCTGATTGGATTCGATTATAAAACAAAAGCTTGGGAGAATGTTGTCGATTCGAACGAAGACGTGGAACTTCCTAATCTGAAGGATTGATTCGAAGAAATAGCTGAAACAATGAGGAAAAGTAAAAAGTGAGAAGTGAATAGGAGCCCGGTATATATAGGGGAAATGTGGCGATTCGCCTCCCGGTATATATGACCGGCTTCTATAGGTGAGAGAATCGACTCGAATCGATTCGTTGCGGCATGTTCGAATCCATTGTGACCACTAGTTCGAGTCCATCACGACACAGAGTCGTTCCACCAGTTCGAATCCCTCCCTTAGTTCGAATCCATCCGGTTTCGAATCCTTTACAACATCGAATCCATTTCAGCAACATCGAAACGAAGCAGCATTGATTCGAGCACTCACAACTTCGACTCCACCAACTCAGAGAACATCAAATCCACACAATATCGATTCGAAGAGGCACAGCTTCGAATCCATCGCCAACCACTAATGAAAATGGACGAACCGTCTCAATGTTAAAAATTGCTTGTCTACTCTTCATACCGATTCAGGAGAGGATCGATGCGGGAGGATGACCATAGACAATCATAAAAGTAATGATTTAACTCAAATCTCAAATCGGTTCAGGAGAGGACCGATGCAGATTTCGATAGCAAAACCGAACTGACAACAACTTGCGATCGCGCAACGTTAACCAAGGTCAAGATAATACACGTATACACGTATTTTTGACTAATGTTTTGGTCTTTATCATCAACAGGAATCAAATGTTCATCTCGTCATGACTCAAAAGCCCAGACAGCCAGTCACGATTATACGACGGTCGATTACTGCAATACAGAATGCAACTTTCGATAAAGCATGTTGTAGCAATCCAATGAGAGACTGCAGCTTTTCAAAGCACGTCATGTTTACACAAGACGTACTTTGGGGGGTAAATGTTATCCCGCCTTTTGGCAAGGCCGTGACACCAAGGACTTGACTAGATACCGGTGACAGGTCGTCTCGGGAGTCGGTTACACGTAAGGATCGCTACGGATATCGATGAATTTTGTCCGAGTCCGGATCGGGCTGCAATTGATAAGACATGCCAAGCAAGGCCAGAGGAAACGACGTTCCAATTTTCGAGTCAATCCGAGTTCGTATGCTCAAGATATCACCAATGGAAAATGGAGGAGACAGCCTTGTATTCGAATCCATAAAAGACCCTATGTTCGAATCAATGAGGTAGGAATGCTATTCGAATCCATTAAGGTCGACTCGATCACCTTCGTATCCATCAAGTTTTGCACGCTTCGTATCCATCGTGGAAGCCTTCCTTCGAATCCATCCTTTTTGCCTGGCTTCGAATCCATCGTGGGAGCCTTCCTTCGAATCCATCCCTTTTGCCTGGCTTCGAATCCATCGAGCACTCCTTAGTTCGAATCCATCCAAACAGACCACACTAAAATCCAACAGTTCGAACCCGGTAGGCAGTCCTCTACTTCAAATCCATATAATAGATGCGCCTCGACTCCATCCCATAAGCTACTTCGAGTCCACCCTGTTAAGGTAACCTCGAATCCACTAGGCCACGGCAGCAAGGAACGTGGAGTCGACCCAGTCAATCCGGAGTGGAAACCGGATCGATACGAAGCATACGCACCACGTCACCATCTTCACGTGCAGGTGGATCGATTCGAACGAATCGATTCGAGCATATCGATTCGAACGACTCCAGAATTCGAAAAACACCAACTTGAATCGATCATAACTCGAGTTCTACAAGTCCAAATGCCATGAAATTTTCACAGAAGCTTAAGCACATGATGAAGAATGTTCACATCAAATTTCAGCTCGATTGGATGATTTCTTGATCGATTCGAACCAAGGGTCGAATCGATCCCAAAGTGGGCCCGGATCTCCAGATTTCGGCCATGTGGGCCCCCTGACGTGCCAGAACTGGTCTCCCCTCATTTTAGGCGAAATATCAGCCTCCTACACCTATAAATAGAGCCCCTGGTCATTCAGAAAAGAGGTCGGATAATTCTAAGTACTGAAGAGCGCCCAGATTCTGCCAGATTTACTCCAGAACTCTGCCGCTGCTTTAGATTGACACTTAGCATTTAAATTCAGTTGTATTGCCTTATTAACTACTGTAATCTTCAAGTAATCGATCAATAAAATCATCAAACTTCATAGTGGGCGTAGGCAAAACGCCGAACCACTCTAAATCGCTTGTCTTTGCAATTTACTTTCTGTTATTTGGAGTTTTTGTTAGATAATCCACAGTTTTAATTTTCATTCTTCACTTTTATCTCTTCAAAAACTTCTGAAGAGTGTTGTGCCCATTTTTGGTACAAACACTTTGGTGCTTTCACTGAGAAAAAACCAGCTTTTTTCTCCTGCTCCTTGGATCTACCATCGATACCGGATTGCACAAATCCAAGAGGAAGATCCAGATCTTCGATTCACAGTCCTTCCATTCTACTCAGATTTGCATAAAATCTAGGAAAAGGATTCATCATTCAAAATGGTTAGCACGAGAACCACTTCTGCAGCTCCAGGACAAGAAGGTAGGGATGGACAAAATCCTGCTCAACAGCAGCCATCCAACCAAGACAACACTGCCCACTCAGATCCGTCTGGGGCAGTCACTAGACAAGAATTCCAAGTATTGCTTCAAGAGCTGACTCAGAGTCGACAGCAATTAGCCGAACAGTTGCGTGCCAATATCGAATTGACAAACCAACTGAACCGCCAGGGCCGTAGGAGGTCCAGAAGGGATGATGTTTCTCGCTCATCCACTGAAAGTTCTGCTTCATCAGACTACTATCACAGATCTACCCGTCCTCGATTAGACGGGGGTCATGCACAAACGACCGGATATCAACCCGCTTTGACTGTTGGACAGTTGAGGGCAGGACCATCGACTAGCTTTCAGGCCGGGCCCTCCATACAAGGAGGCCCTACTACACAGCATACCGCGGACAATCATGCCACAGCTGCCACAATAGAAACAAGGGTTGATACCCAAAATCTTTCAGAGCCAAATAATCGGCAACGTGGGCGTACTCCTGAACCGTACGTCCTAGAGGACGCTGAGCCAAGGAGGCAAAATTTGGACCGTCGACAGCGCCCGGTCCGAACTCGCGCTGTGGAACCCGACCACACCTTAGCTCGGCAAGCTCAAAATGTAGCAATGCCAGACATCTCGACTATGATACGTCAGATGATCCGCGAAAGCCAAGGCCTTACCAACGATGACTGGGGACTTTCCCGTAGTCACACTCCCTTCACAGACGAGATACTGAGTGCTGAACCTCCCCGGCGATTCAGAATGCCAACCCTTCCTATGTACGAAGGAAATTCTGATCCCAATCAACACATCTTGAAATATGAATGGTCAATGAGCGCCGCAAGGGCCGATGATGCAGTAAAATGTCGAAGTTTCCCCATCTCTCTAGGTGGAATTGCAACGATGTGGTTCACGAGATTGCCACCTAGGTCTATCTCTTCATTTGATCAACTGGCTAAGAAATTTGTGGAACAATTTCGCATGCATGTCGCTAGACCCAAAGATGTCAACACCTTATCCAGTGTTACCCAGGCTCGAGGGGAAACGTTAAGGCGTTACTTAGAGAGATTCCATGCGGCATGTGTGGAGATTAGTAATCCCAACGACAACTCAATCTTAATGGCATTGACAAAGGGGATTGACCCTGATTCTGAGTTTGGAAACTGGTTAGCCGGAAAACCACCCGCATCGTTGGACCGTTTCTACTCCAAAGCCGCACAATTCTTACGGCAAGAGGACGCAAAACAGTCTAGGAAGCAGGACGATGAGGGACCCAGGAGCAAAGGAATACAAAGCAATGTAGCAGTAAAACAGTCCGGTGACAATTCCGGAAAAGTTCAGTTGAACATACAAAACAAGCAAACGCAGCCAAGAGGTAACAATGGTCAGAATAAGAAAAGAGATCCAAATCGGGGTCCACGACGTGAGGCTCCAATGTTCGATAATTACACACCATTGAATACATCGTTGGAAAATGTGTACCTACAGACTTGCAATACTATGCAATACAAGAAGCCGGCTCCGAAGCAATCGTCGGAGAGGCAGATTCAAACAGGGAAGTTCTGTAGATTCCACGAAAGTTATGGCCACAACACCAATGAATGTCGGCACTTGCAGGACCTCATTGAGAAGTTGATCAGAGAGAGGAAGTTAGATCAGTTTGTGCGGGCACCGCAGTCTGGAGGGGCGGGCCCCTCAAATCAAAATCATGTACAGAATCCAGAAAGACAGGAAGAACCAGGTCGTGTCGGAGGAAGACTGGTAATTAATGTTGTAAGTGATAGTCCTCGTACAGCGAAACGAAGCTGGGGAGAAATAAAATCATATAACAACTTGGCTAGACGAACAGACTTTGAGTACGATGATAACTTGGACAATAAACCTTCGACCAAACGAAAAAGAGTGACAATTAACGACATCACTTTCCGAGACAACGATACTGATTATGTCGGAAGCCCGACTACTGACCCACTCGTGATATCGGCACAAGTAGGTCCAGCTTGGATGAAGAGGATACTAATTGACTGCGGGAGCTCTGTGAATATCCTTTTCATACATGCTTATAATCAAATGAGGATGAATCCCAGGGATTTGGAACCTTGCCAAACTCACCTCCATGGATTCAACGGTAGCACTACCGTACCTATTGGGATGGTGAAGTTACCAGTTAGGTTGGGATCTAAGGAACATAGAAGAGTTCGGACATTACAGTTCACTGTGTTGAACATAGTCTCGCCATACAACGCTTTCTTAGGACGACCTGCCCTTACTGAATTCAGAGCCGTAATTGCCCCATGGTGCTTAACCTTAAAGTTCCCTACCGTCAACAGAGTTGGAATCGTCCAGGGCGACCAGGTTGACTTGAGAACAGTCATACGCCGAAAACGAGTCGCCCGATTACGCAATGCCGAGGACCGACTTAAAACTTTTGAACGCAATGAGATTGTCATTAAAAAAAGAATACCCAGCACAACTACACATGAAACCAACATGGAAGGGATCACATGAGATTAAGCAGGAGCTCGGGGATGATGTATATGAGATGACGACCGCTGATGGTCTAGCTTCACCAAAGGCCTTGGATAGCGAAAGACTTCGTCGCTATTGCACATAACAGGCTATGTTTATCTATTTAGTTTAAATTCTGTTTTAAATTTTGTTTCTGCATTTCGAAATTAGAATTTGTAATAAGGCAACTGACTTTGCCATGTTTTCTTATTTCAGCAATAAAATGCCATCTCTTTGAGCCAGAGCTGTGATTCATTAAATACAATGTACAACATCACGATGCACGAAGAGCTAAATTCCATCACACAGTGGGATTTATTCAAGTAGGGAGTGGCTATGAAGCAATCAACCACTCACCAAATGAAACCCGAGCTCGGGGGCAAGCCATCACATCCGGCCAGAAATGGGTTGATACACGACAACCTTTTCCTTAACTCCGTACTCCCAGAGTGCGAGGCGGAGTATAAACATTTTCCTAAATCCCAGAGTACTCCGAGAGCGCGAGCTGGGTACAAACTTTTTAACTAACTCCGTACTCCCAGAGTGCGAGGCGGAGTATAAACATTTTCCTAAAACCCCAGAGTACTCCGAGAGCGCGAGCTGGGTACAAACTTTTTAACTAACTCCGTACTCCCAGAGTGCGAGGCGGAGTATAAACATTTTCCTAAAACCCCAGAGTACTCCGAGAGCGCGAGCTGGGTATAGATACCAACAAACTCCAGCTTCCGAGAGCACGAACTGGAGTATAAACATTAACTAACTCTGGATTCCGAGAGCACGAACCGGAGTATAAACATCAACAAACTCCAGCTTCCGAGAGCGCGAACTGGAGTATAAACATTATCTAACTCCGTACTCCCAGAGTGCGAGGCGGAGTATAAACATTCATCTAACTCCTTACTCCCAGAGTGCGAGGCGGAGTATAAACATGCATTCAACTCCGTACTCCCAGAGCGCGAGACGGGGCATAAACATACGCCAACTCCACACTTATTCCCAATGCTGGGGGCAGAACCATAACACATGACAAGTTGAAGACGAAGAGGGAATAAATTTTCATTTCCACTATCGACAAAAAGAATCTGATTACAAAGTGTTAAAAGAAAATTCTGCTAGTGGGAGCCGAATCCACATCTATACATGGCAATAGAGAAATCAACAAAATGCTACCCTACGCAACAAAGATTTAGAGAAAGAGTTCAATCTTTCTTCTTCCTTATCTTCTTCTTCGGGGTAGCCCCACCAGATCCACTGCCTGATTTTTTCCTCAATCGCTTACTCTTTTCGGGCTTGCCCTCCGGCAGCGATATAATGTCGACGTCTTCCTCAGAGCTGGAGGCGACGGAAGTTCTTCTAGGAGGATGAGCAGGAGGCATAGGAGTAGTAGCAGGAGGAGGGACAGGAGGGGTCTCGATCATTACAGTACCGCCCGGTGAAATCACCATTAACGGGGCAGGCCCGGGCGGATTCGTACCAACATTCCCTGCTGCCATCTCGACAGCAATCTCAGCAATAACGTCGTCCTCACGAGATACTTGGGCCGCATCGGATGTGCCAATAGCTGGCATAGATGAACTAACGGCCGGAGCAGCCTCACTCACAGCATCGGACGGGTTGGCAGAGGGATCGATGGGTTCATTGAGAAGCTCCTCAATCATTTGAGCGCTGAAAGAAAACATATTCGCATCTCCCTCCTCGCCAATCAAAGTGGAAGTCGTGACGGCTTCAGAAAAAACAACCCCTTGTGTTTGATGAGGAACTGATAGAGCAAGGGGCGCAGAAGAAATAGCTTCAGTCACTAAAATGCGACAAAACGAAGAATGTTAGCCAAGTGTGTTGCTTAAGGTTCTTCACGACTAAACTATGAGAAGCGTTCAAATACCTTCCTTGGTCTGGACCGAAACATGGGTGGAATCATCGGCGGAAGATAATAACGGTTGGTCAGGATTATATGCAGGAACAGATTGGGGGTCTACCGCACCAGTGGTTTCGGGCAATGTTGGGATTACGGCTCCAACACTTGCCTCGTGATGCGCGGTCCCCGAACCTTCGCCTGTCTCTAGAGATTGAACGCCAAGCTTTTCTTTCACCATAGAGATCGCCACCTCATGAAGGGTCTTCCTCTCATCCTCGGTGAGCAAACGCATCTCCAGCTCAAAGTCGTCAAATGTTTCATCTGGATGCACTGCTTTCTTCTCATTCACCAGCCGGGTCCAGGCATTGTACAAGATCATGGAGTCATCTCCCAGCCACGCTAAATTTCTATGCTCCAGCACATTAGCGTTGTACGTGACAAGGAGATCGTCGAACTCAGCGTCCAGCCTGGACCTCTCCTCCAAAATCTTTTCCTGGATTTCTGCTTCCGCAGACTTAGACTTGACCGCCACCGCAGCAAGTTCGGCCCTAAGAGATACCGCTTGGTTGCAAGCCTCTTGTGCAGTGGCGTTTGCGTCATCCTTCTCCTTCACCATTTCAGCGAATTTGGCCTTGAGCTCGTTCAGCTCTTTAACGGCTAAGTCTCGCTCAGCTGCAACGGTGGTGTTGCGGTGGCCCATCTCTTCTACCGTGGCGCAATGTTCCTGTTGCATCCTAGCCATTTTGGCCACGGCGTCCTCGTGTTTCTGGAGAGCTTGAAGTTCAAAACTCCGGGACGTCTCCATTTCAGATTGAAGAACTTCAATGATGCGTTTCTGTTTAGCAATTTCAGCATCACGTTCAGCAATAATCTTCGCCCTGTCAAAAGCCACTCTAGAAGCCTTCACGGCTGCCTTGTACCACTCCTTGTACTGAGCGTAGAAGTCGTGAATATAACTATGAGCGGTGGTCTCAGCTTCCGGAGGAATTCTTTTGAAGTTAGGAGGGAAGATATAGCCATCCATGCAAATTTCCGGGTAGTCATTTTTCATTTGGGCAAGTTTAGCAGCTCCCTCGCTTGTCAACTCAGCCGGAGCTTGTTCAATTATAGCGGCTGCTGTCGGTTCCATTCTTGGCCGCTGAATATCAGGCCGAGAAGATTGAGAAGGCAACTGTTGCTGATGAGATGGCCCTGGGAGGTCTACTGGAGCCCTGGGAGGCGGAGGAGAACGAGATCGGGGTCGGTACTGGTATCCCCGGTCTCTGTCAGAGTAATCATAGCCAGAACGGTTACGCAAGTAATCTCTGTCTCTATCATAACGTTCTTGACTCGAATAGCCTCGCCCATGGTCCCTATCTGTCTCTCTCCTACGGGAATCGTAAAATGGAGAAGATTGGCGCACATTCCGAAGCCTATCTAGAGTAGAGCCACGTCCTGACATCTCACCTGCGATAAGAAAGAATTACGGATTAAAATCCCATAAAGCAATGTTTACTATGCAAAAGTCATGAAGTGCCGTGGGAGTGTGTGTAAATGTGTAAACCCCCAAAACCGACCGGAAGTGTTGACCGCACTTAAAGGAAAAGGCTCGTTCACGTTTAGAACATCTTGAAATTCCTCCAACCCAGGATCATGAGAAATCGATATATAATCTGGGATAGGAATATCGTCTAGCCCTTTGAAAGAATCTCTCGAATGAGAAGGGGCGGCCTCAGAAATCATGACCCCGGAAGCGGGAAGAAACACATCTACGGATTTTCCACCCTTGGACTTAAGTTTTTTGGAAACGGCGGCCTTGACTTTCCGTTTTTCTCCCGATTCTTCAAAGTTTCCCGAGAGATCAGCCATCGGCTCTGAATCTGTGCGGGTTCTTTCTTCATCACCCGCCTTAATTATTCTGATTTCGAGTGACTTCTTCACTTTTTTCTTCTTGGTTTTCTTCTTATCTCCCTTCTTGGAGGCAGACTTTGCAAAGCCCTCGACAACTATGCTTTGATTGATGTCAATCAAGCCAAGAACTCTTAAGTTGTAATCATTCAGCACCGAGTCAATATGCCTCAGCTCGCTTGGGACTTCTTGAAGGCTCCGGACGGTACCCTTGAAACGCCCTCCATCGGGCCTAGAGATAATAGCTGTAAAAGGAATGGAATGTCAATTTTAACACTAAAGAGCTATTGGTCAAGGAAACAGGTTAAGGCGCTTACGTCTAGACAACCATCGCCTAGCGAAACCCGGAGGGCATCGAACGTAGAACCACTCGTTCTTGAAATAGCTCAGTCGAGTCCAAGCTCCAACTACAACTTGGCAATTCCTAACTGCCTCCAAAAATGTAAAAGACGGGCTATCACCCCTACTCTTGAAGTTAAATATGTGTCTGATCTCGGAAGGCCTCGGCGGGCGAAAGAGACAGTCCATAAATATTATAAAGGCACTGTTCAGCAACGCGTGCCCGTTGGGATGAAGTTGTGAAGGAGCGATTCCTAAATATGATAACATCCCTCTGATATATTGGTTGAAAGGAGGAAGAGTTCCAGCCGCACAAGCATGACGATAGAATGCTGTATATCCTTCAGGCGGATTGTGCGGTCTATCAGTGGCACTAGGCAATAATACATCACCTAGAGATATGTTATGCTTTAAGCATATTCGTCCCAATAAGGATTCAGAGAGGTTAGACTGAACCGAATCAACAGGGTCCTCAATAAATATCGCCTCCGGCAATTCATCTGGAGCTGGATCGATTACATTGGCAGGGATATCGGGAATCTCAAGAACCGGAGGAGTCGAGCTCTGTACCTCTTGTTGTTGGGAGCTCGAAGATTCCATAATTAGCTAACTCATCAGAAAGCAACGTTAAGTTCATAAACGGCCCGTGCGTGCCCCGGTGTACTGTGTATGAACGTGTCGTGCAGTGCAAGTGCTATGCGTTACTTAAGCAGATTCTACCAATTAAAGCAAGATGTTCGTACAACATATCTTGGGAGTTTGAGAATGAAAATGACCGTCATCGCTGACCGTCACTTCCACAACATCCAAACGCTAAGAACCAACCTCGTGTATGAATCAGTTATATTATTGGTTGAGTCATAGTTCCATCGACGAGCTTCAAAGGAAATTCAAGTTCAAGTTTTACAGTCGTGTTCGACTATGCAAGGCCGAAGGTCGTCGGAGTCAAGTGTGCTAAAGCTCGTTAAATTTATCAAATTTCAACTTGAGATTGGTCGTAGTTCGGATGTTGGAGCAAATCAGGAAGATTTAGGTTTCGAAAATCAGAACGTTCAAACCCAGAAGTTCGAATCCATGCGGTTCGAATCGATACGAATCGATTCGAAGGAAACAAGGTCCAGATCTTCGAATCCATGCGGTTCGAATCGATAGAGCCTAAGGGAGGACGGATACTTCGAATCCATGAATTTAGTGCAGATTCGAATCGATTGGAATATCACGTCTTCGACTCAGTTATAGCAGCATTGCTTCGAATCGATCGCTTCGATACAATCTTCTTTCATGATCATCGATTCGAAATCTGACACTTAGAATCGATTCGAACAAATTACTCCCAGATCGATGCGAAGCAGTGAACAAAAACGATGTCCACCATGACAAGTTTCTTTCCCCAAGTCTATCGATTCGACCCATTCCAGATGTGACGATCCTTCAAAACTTCTCAGAAGATATGATGGGATCACTACCAAGAATCCAAAATTTTTACGTTCTACACTCGAATCGGTTCCATATTTACCTGATTGGATTCGATTATAAAACAAAAGCTTGGGAGAATGTTGTCGATTCGAACGAAGACGTGGAACTTCCTAATCTGAAGGATTGATTCGAAGAAACAGCTGAAACAATGAGGAAAAGTAAAAAGTGAGAAGTGAATAGGAGCCCGGTATATATAGGGGAAATGTGGCGATTCGCCTCCCGGTATATCTGACCGGCTTCTATAGGTGAGAGAATCGACTCGAATCGATTCGTTGCGGCATGTTCGAATCCATTGTGACCACTAGTTCGAGTCCATCACGACACAGAGTCGTTCCACCAGTTCGAATCCCTCCCTTAGTTCGAATCCATCCGGTTTCGAATCCTTTACAACATCGAATCCATTTCAGCAACATCGAAACGAAGCAGCATTGATTCGAGCACTCACAACTTCGACTCCACCAACTCAGAGAACATCAAATCCACACAATATCGATTCGAAGAGGCACAGCTTCGAATCCATCGCCAACCACTAATGAAAATGGACGAACCGTCTCAATGTTAAAAATTGCTTGTCTACTCTTCATACCGATTCAGGAGAGGATCGATGCGGGAGGATGACCATAGACAATCATAAAAGTAATGATTTAACTCAAATCTCAAATCGGTTCAGGAGAGGACCGATGCAGATTTCGATAGCAAAACCGAACTGACAACAACTTGCGATCGCGCAACGTTAACCAAGGTCAAGATAATACACGTATACACGTATTTTTGACTAATGTTTTGGTCTTTATCATCAACAGGAATCAAATGTTCATCTCGTCATGACTCAAAAGCCCAGACAGCCAGTCACGATTATACGACGGTCGATTACTGCAATACAGAATGCAACTTTCGATAAAGCATGTTGTAGCAATCCAATGAGAGACTGCAGCTTTTCAAAGCACGTCATGTTTACACAAGACGTACTTTGGGGGGCAAATGTTATCCCGCCTTTTGGCAAGGCCGTGACACCAAGGACTTGACTAGATACCGGTGACAGGTCGTCTCGGGAGTCGGTTACATGTAAGGATCGCTACGGATATCGATGAATTTTGTCCGAGTCCGGATCGGGCTGCAATTGATAAGACATGCCAAGCAAGGCCAGAGGAAACGACGTTCCAATTTTCGAGTCAATCCGAGTTCGTATGCTCAAGATATCACCAATGGAAAATGGAGGAGACAGCCTTGTATTCGAATCCATAAAAGACCCTATGTTCGAATCAATGAGGTAGGAATGCTATTCGAATCCATTAAGGTCGACTCGATCACCTTCGTATCCATCAAGTTTTGCACGCTTCGTATCCATCGTGGAAGCCTTCCTTCGAATCCATCCTTTTTGCCTGGCTTCGAATCCATCGTGGGAGCCTTCCTTCGAATCCATCCCTTTTGCCTGGCTTCGAATCCATCGAGCACTCCTTAGTTCGAATCCATCCAAACAGACCACACTAAAATCCAACAGTTCGAACCCGGTAGGCAGTCCTCTACTTCGAATCCATATAATAGATGCGCCTCGACTCCATCCCATAAGCTACTTCGAGTCCACCCTGTTAAGGTAACCTCGAATCCACTAGGCCACGGCAGCAAGGAACGTGGAGTCGACCCAGTCAATCCGGAGTGGAAACCGGATCGATACGAAGCATACGCACCACGTCACCATCTTCACGTGCAGGAGGATCGATTCGAACGAATCGATTCGAGCATATCGATTCGAACGACTCCAAAATTCGAAAAACACCAACTTGAATCGATCATAACTCGAGTTCTACAAGTCCAAATGCCATGAAATTTTCACAGAAGCTTAAGCACATGATGAAGAATGTTCACATCAAATTTCAGCTCGATTGGATGATTTCTTGATCTATTCGAACCAAGGGTCGAATCGATCCCAAAGTGGGCCCGGATCTCCAGATTTCGGCCATGTGGGCCCCCTGACGTGCCAGAACTGGTCTCCCCTCATTTTAGGCGAAATATCAGCCTCCTACACCTATAAATAGAGCCCCTGGTCATTCAGAAAAGAGGTCGGATAATTCTAAGTACTGAAGAGCGCCCAGATTCTGCCAGATTTACTCCAGAACACCGCCGCTGCTTTAGATTGACACTTAGCATTTAAATTCAGTTGTATTACCTTATTAACTACTGTAATCTTCAAGTAATCGAGCAATAAAATCATCAAACTTCATAGTGGACGTAGGCAAAACGCCGAACCACTCTAAATCGCTTGTCTTTGCAATTTACTTTCTGTTATTTGGAGTTTTTGTTAGATAATCCACAGTTTTAATTTTCATTCTTCACTTTTATCTCTTCAAAAACTTCCGAAGAGTGTTGTGCCCATTTTTGGTACAAACAGATACCCCGAGTATAAACATGATGGAAATCGAACAAACACAAGAGGCGGAATCTAAAAGGGACTCGTGGATGAATCCAATTAAAGACTATTCACTACGTGGAATCTTGCCTGAAAAAAGAAATGAAAAGTGACAAGTCCTTCAAAAAGCTTCACAATATATTATGCAAGAAGGAATTATGTATAGGAAAGATTTCTCGGTCCCCTTACTCCAGTATATCGCTCATGATGAGATAAAGCGTGTTCTAAAGGAAGTTCATGAACGAGAATTGATGTGCACGTAAATGTGCATATTTTTACCACCATATTTAATCTATTTAAATTAAATAAATGATCATATCGGTCATTTTAACTTGTTTAAACCAAAATTCATATTATTTTCAAATCATCACATATTCATCTTTATCCAAGGGGAAAATGGTCATTTCTGTTCATATATTAATTTGAGAAAATTTAATTGGAAATTTTTATATTATTTTATAGGAATTTGGTTTCATATACAAGTGGTTTCGTGAAGATGTATACATGCACAAGAGTGAAGATAAAGAAATGAAGATGGAAATAATTCAAAGGCATGATAATGGAGGACCCCACCTACCCACCTACCTTAATGTACAAATTAGAGGCTAATGCACATGCTTATGGAATTAATGGCTTCATGTACACTTAAATAATGGTTAGTAGAAGCTAATGATTACTTGGCCTCCACACTTTCTCAAGGGTATTTTGGGCATTCCCCTAAAATATGAATTATGGTTTAACACATGTATAAGTACCCTTTGTGTTTCATCTAACCCCTTCTTCTTGAGTTCCTCTTAGTTTTAGTTTAGGCTCAAAATAAAAGGACAAGCTCTCTTTCTTTCTTTTTTCATGGCTACTTAGCCATTTCTATTTTCATGTAATTTCCTTTCTTTTTCTTATGCAATTTGATTACTTGTTCATTTTACTTTCCTTGTTCATTTACTTTAATGTTGGTAGTGTAGATTTACATTCATGCAAAGTAGTTAGTTTTAATTCTTGTTAATTAGCTTCTCTTTTCCATTACCTTTCATTTTTCTTTCTTTTTGCTTTCATGTTGTAAGCTACATTTGTTAATCAAATGACAAATATGAGAGGCTAAACCCCTTCAATTTAGGTGTAATGAAGCTCTCTAATTATGTAGCTTCAACTATTTGTTAATTCATGCTCTTTTTTGTGCTTAATGATGCTGATAGAAATGGTTTACTAGTTGTTTTTGCTTTGAATTTGATAGCCTATATTATTGACACCAAATAGGCTATGCTTAAACAATCACTAACACTAATTGCCTATTCATCAAAATATGATTATGGCAAAAGAAAGTGATTTGAAATTAAAATTAGATGGTCTATATTTCTAATCAATAGTTAATAGGCCATACTTAAAATAGATTTCATTTTCATTGTCAAATTTCATGAAAGTTAGTAAGTGGTTTAAGAGGTGCGTTATAGTTTGATGGCTTATGTTGGCTAATCAATAGCACAAATATGTCATACTTATGATAAGCACATCAATTAAAGCACTAATGACCATAAAAGAGAGATTATGATTTCATATGTGTTGAACTACATGATCTAGAGAGTGGATTTATTCTCTAAATTGTCATTTAACCCTTATATTTTCATCTCTTTTCTTTTAGTTAGTTAGCTAATTTTCAAATTCTCTAGCTCAACTTTCACTCGACTTTGGTTTAATTTGATTGAATAGATTTTTAAAATCATCAATTCCCTACGGATCGACCCGTATTCACCACGTACTACAAGTGTACGCCGTGCGCTTGCGGTTATATTTTAATTTGAAAATTTGTTCTGCTATTTTCTAACTCGATAGAAATTTAGTCGATCGAACAAGTTTTTGGCGCCATTGCCGGGGAGTTGTTTTGATTTTCTATTCTTCGAATTATTTTTGTTTGATTGTAATGTGTTTGTTTTGTGTGTTTGTACATTTAAAAAAAATTGTGTGTTTCTGTGCATTTCGATTTTGTTGTTTGTAGTTTGCTACTTTCTTTTTCATTAGCATTTGCATTTTCTATACAAAAAAAACATACACAATTCAAAAAAAATTCATTTCATTTCAAATTGCACTTACATATCATTTGCACTTTCTTCTTTTGTTTACATTGCTTTCAAAAAGAAAAAAAAAACACTACACTTCTCTGATTTCTGTTTTCATAACTGTGCAACTGTGCACTACAACCCAATACAAACTCAACACAGTGCACCATACAACAACTATAACTTAAAACACATCTTCCTTCCCTTCATTCAATTCGTTGCCATATCAGTGGACAATGCACACACCACCAATTCACCATTACTGATAACATTGTCCCACCACCAATCGACAGTCATCTCTGCCTCTGTCAGCCATCCAACTGCTCCTCTTCTTCAAAACTGTAGCCACTCCTACATACCACAAACATCACAAATACTTACTGCTTGCTCAACCCTTTACTGCCTAGCTACAACCCATCATTACATACCATACCTTTAAACAAACTTCCACGCAACAACTGAACCACTTCAAATATTCCGTTGCTTCAACCTGCTGCTGCAGTGTATTGCACTCAATCACTATAACATCATCCTATTGCAAGCTTCCATACATTATACCATCACTTCTGCAACTCAAGAGTGCTACCACCTTCATCACCCATCAAACCACACTTCACAACAACCTTTCACAACGATTACCATCGCCTGTCTTTGTTTCAACATTTCAATTGCTACAACAACCTCACTGACACTACATCACCTCCTCTAATCATTCTATACCCACCATACAAAAACCACAGTGCTCAAACATTCATAAACCACTACCATTCACTTTTATATCAATACAAACCCTCTGTCATTTTTACTGCACTTACCAACATTCCCTACTATCAGTTTCAAGCAACACACTTGCTACTCCTTGCATTCTTCTTCGCATCGACTTCACCCCACTAAAATCCACCCACTGCTTCTTCCATCTTCACGCAAGTTACCGAACCCCCATCAACATCCAACAGCCCCATCACTCCTGAACACCACTGCGCAACTGCACAAGCAAACAAGACTGCTGCCTCTTATCATCTTCATATCATTTCTACAAAAACTGTCACAACCAAAATCCCACTGCCTTTGAACAACCACACTTCAAGTTCCACAACCATTAGTTACCCTGCATTCAACCAAAACTGTGCCCATCAGACTGCTGCCATTCCCCTATTTACAGTTCATCAACAACTTGACCATTGTCTCGGCTTCATCTAATCTCAGTTCACCACCACCCTGTCTACTATCTGTCCACCAATTCTATATCATCCTCAACCCATAAGACCTCACTGCAGCTAACTGCCATCTTCTTCGACAGTTCATCACTACGACCATAAATCAACCACGACCACTATCTACTTTCAGCCATGACCTGAACGCCCTGACCACACTTCTGCAAAACAACACCCAATTTCCAGAACCAGAGAACCTACTGCCTCAATCAACCATTTCCCTCAACCCCAACGTCAACAGTGACCACCCCTCTTTTCTACAATCACATAAACCATCACTGAAAATAACTGTTGTGCCACCACGCGACCACCACAGCCTCGACCGCCACCTCGATCATCACAGCCAGCAATCGAACTCCACACCAACCCCCTCGAACCCAGAAACCATCTCCACCTCCTTCCGCTTCGACTAACAGTACAATCCGAAATCACGAGCACGAACTCCAATTCGCAACCCTTAGTTGCGATTTTGAAGGATAAATTTGATTTTGAGAAAATTCGATTTTGGGAATTAAGCTGTTTGGGAATATACGAGAAGTGGGTTAAGTTTATCTTATTGTATCGGTGAAATAGGATAGAACAGTGGTTTGGGTATTGGACTTTGTAATTGG
Organism: Allium fistulosum; assembly: GCA_030737815.1. Taxonomy (NCBI): domain Eukaryota; kingdom Viridiplantae; phylum Streptophyta; class Magnoliopsida; order Asparagales; family Amaryllidaceae; genus Allium; species Allium fistulosum. Next base: position 819,063,181 of record CM060908.1, on the reverse strand, counting down.
GCCCGGGCTTGTTTTGATTTAAAAAAATATTTTCCTTTTAAATCTTTGATAAAAAAAAATTGTGTGTTCGAAAAAAAAACAAAGAAAAGGAAAATTCGAAAAACCAAAAAAAATATTTTTTTTTAAAGTAAAACTTCACTTTAAAATTTTGTTTCCTTTTCAAAAAAAAACAAAGAGTCTCTCCCTAAAAAAAACTTTTTTTAGTTTTGTTTGTTTTGTTTGTATTATTTCTTAATAAAAAAGACCCAAGTTGTTTCATTTTAATTTGTTTTACTTCTTCCTTAAAAAAGAACAAACAAACAAGTTAGATTTAATTTTGTATAGTTTCATTCGTTTTGTTTTAGGTTCATTTCTTTTCAATTTTCAATTTTCTTACTTTCTTCTTTGATATATATATATATAATCTGTGTATATATCTTTGTTTTATCTTTCAGGTTGCAAAAAAACAGAAGGAGAAGGATTGCGCTGCTAAGCTTGCCAAAAAAAATAATAACTGCTCCGCTATCTTATAAAAAATTTGCTGCTTTTAACCCTTATCTATTTTTTTTATTTGTCTTGCATTGTTGTTTGCTTGCATTTAAAAAGAACCAAAAACAAAAATCCATTCGTAGTTGCATTGTTAATACACGTTTAATTTCTGCTTTGCATTTCATCCTAGATTTTGATTAATAATAACGATTAGACATCGTTAACTTTTAATTGTATATTAACAAGTTGTCTTCTTTGAACAATTTAATTTCTTGGTGTCTAGGCTACGATAGAGCAATAACCATTTATAAATATTACGGTGATTCGTAAATATTATAGTGGTTGTTTCTCTGAAGGTACTTAAACCTTCGGCTGCATTGCTACAGTGATTCGTGGTGCACCGATAACTCCTGCCCGTTACATGGCTGAGAACTATCTTGTTGATTTAAGAGAATTTGTAATTATACAATTTTGGGTTAACTTAGGATAAATCATTTGTAATTAGCCCTTGCATTCATTTAGTTGCATTAGTTCATGCATATTTAAAAAAAACAAAAAAAATTCAAAATCCAAAACTAAAAAAATTGTAAATATTCCTTTTCCTTGGAAATTTTTAAATCCTTTTTCTTTGAAATTTCAAAAATCCAAACAAATTTAGAAAAAATCCAAAATCCAAAAAAAATTATAAAACCTTTTCAAAAAAATCCCACAAAAACAAACATAAATCAATTTCCCTTTTGAAAATAAATTTTATTTGTAAATATTTTTCCTTTATATAAAAAAAACAAAAAAATTCTTGAAAATGTCCGAGTTACCCTACTTACGTGAATTTTACAATAGTTGTGAGAATCAATATAATCCGTATGATTTCACTCAAAATTCTTATGGTTATTTCAATAACAACTATTGTTTAAACGATTCGAGTTTTGAACCACAAAATTTTCAAAATGACGAACAACCCTTGAATCTCGAAAATAGCATTTCATCTCTACTTGAAATCTCTACACAACAGAATCAAAGTATAAATGATTTGTGTAATTCATATTTGTGTAATAACTCGAGTCAAAAATTTCAAAATTTGAATTCAATTCAAAATTCAAACAATTTCGATTATAACCCATGTCAATTCAATTTCGAACTCCAAAATGAATTTCAAACTCAAAATGAATTTCAAACTCAAAATGAAAATGGAAACAACTTTTCAAATGAATTTGGCAATGGGAATAATCTTAACCACGCTACGATTGAAAATCTCTGTTCTACACAAATTCAAAGTGAAAATTCTCATGCTAATAACTATAAATTGGATTTTGTTGAGCAAATGAATGAAATTTACAATGATCACATGGATTCGTTGTTTGAAACATATATGAAACAACGTGAAAAACAAAATCAAATCCCAACGTGTGACGAGTCAAATAATAATCCATCTTTTACCACAATTGACGAATTTCAAATAACAACTTTTGAAATTGAAAACGACAATCTTAATGAAGTTGTTGAAAATTTGGTGATTGACTTGGATTTAAATTCTTTTGAGGGTGTGGAACCAAATTTGAAATTCGATCTTCCTTTTCTCGATTTCAAAATTTTGAATATGACAACTTTGGATTTTGAACTTAATATATACGATGAAGTTGTTGATAATCAAACAAAGGAAGATGAATTTAACGAACACGATTTCTTTGGACTTTTTGAAAATGAGTTGTTGAATTCTGAAAGGGATGATTTAAATCACCATTTTGATTTTGAATTCAATAATTTTGAAGAATTTTTCAATGAACAGCTTGAATTTCAATTTGGTGAAAATAAACTTGAACTTCAATCAATCGTTTTATCAACCCCAAAAATCATCCAAAATAAAACAACTCGTACGATTTTTGATAAAATGACATTCGTTTTTCCAAATCAACATTCAATTTTGAAATCTTTTACGGTTTGGTTTTTCAAGCTTAAGAAGTGTCTCGCATACTTGACGAGACAAATGAATCGATCTTTGGAAGATCGTTTCATTTACTTTTTAACGATATACTTTCTAATGTCATGTAAATAATCATTTTTTCATTTTCATTTAAATAAAGGTTATGTTTTTATTTTTCTCCTTCCAATTGGGTTAACTATGGGGACACAGTCAAAATCAAGTGTGGGGGAGACTCGTCATCATTTTTCAATTTTTCATGGTTTATTTTTAATTTTTCTTTCCAAAATAAAAAAAGATCTCAAAAACAAAAACAAAAAAAAACAAATTTTTTTAAGCTTTTTTGATTTAATTTTAAAGAAACACTATAGGATAAATATATGGTTTTGGTTTATTAAATTGAAACTTTTGAAATTTAATTTGTCTTAACAAAAACAAAAATGAAGTTTGATTACAAATAAAAATGGTTTAACTAGTATATAGGAAGATTCATACGTGATAATTATGAAATATATCCTAATTGAAAATCTTTGTTTTAAAAAGTGGTTGATTTAAAGTGAAGGATATAACATTTTTTTGTCTTCTAAGTTAAATGATGCTAAGATGATTTTGCGAAACTCTCTCCCTAAAAAAAATCAAAAACACAAAAAATAAAAATATTTCTTGTATATATGTATATATTTTCTTAATAAACACCTAGAGTCATGTGTTCACACTCGTGTGTTCGCTCGCCATGCTCTGTACCCTTCTCACGTAAGCCCGAAAGGCAGTGCACGATCGGTATATCTGGCCTCAGTTTACCTGAGTTAGGTGTGTATATAAAAATTATTTTACTAATAGCGCCTACAGTCAATAAGTGTTCACACTTGTGTGTTCACTCACCACGCTCTGTATTCCCCTCACATCAGTCCGCAAGGCAGTGCATGGGTAATATATTTGGCCTCAGTTTATCTGAGTTAGGCATATGTAAATAATGCTAATATCAACAAAATTTTCAAAAGAAAAAAATGGAGAGAGTAAGCAATTGAAATCCAAGCACTATTTTAACTTATTTGATTTGACTTGTTATTGAAAAGAAGTAAAATTACCACTTTGATAAACTTTGATAATCAACTAAGGATCCATTTTATAATTACACTTTGTTATCAACCGAAACAACGAGTTCAACTATATTCTATTTGTTATGATAACATAATTTTTGTTGGAAATTTTGACGAGTAAATGACTTAAATTTCAAGATAATGACCAAAACCTATATTTAACTTATTTGTGTCGAATTAAAAGTAAACCCTTCATTTGTATATATTTTCAGAAACTTGCATTCATCTCTTTGTAAATAAATCTTACATTGTGTAAATATTTTCATCCTGCATTTGGATTTTGTGGGTATTATCCTCTGAAAACCCTCACGAGACAACACTCGTCCTACTGGGGACACCCAGAGGTTTAACGGATTGTTGCATATGCTCAATGCAATCGTGCTCCCTACGAAAACGGATTTATCTTAGTTTTCCTTTATTCGAGGACGAATAAAAAGATAAGTGTGGGGGTATTTGATGTGCACGTAAATGTGCATATTTTTACCACCATATTTAATCTATTTAAATTAAATAAATGATCATATCGGGCATTTTAACTTGTTTAAACCATAATTCATATTATTTTCAAATCGTCACATATTCATCTTTATCCAAGGGCAAAATGGTCATTTTTGTGCATATATTAATTTGAGAAAATTTAATTGGAAATTTCTATATTATTTTATAGGAATTTGGCTTCATATACAAGTGGTTTCATGAAGATGTATGCATGCACAAGAGTGAAGATAAAGAAATGAAGATGGAAATAATTCAAAGGCATGATAATGGAGGACCCCACCTACCCACCTACCTTAATGTACAAATTAGAGGCTAATGCACATGCTTATGGAATTAATGGCTTCATGTACACTTAAATGATGGTTAGTAGAAGCTAATGATTACTTGGCCTCCACACTTTCTCAAGGGTATTTTGGGCATTCCCCTAAAATATGAATTATGGTTTAACACATGTATAAGTACCCCTTGTGTTTCATCTAACCCCTTCTTCTTGAGTTCCTCTTAGTTTTAGTTTAGGCTCAAAATAAAATGACATGCTCTCTTTCTTTCTTTTTTCATGGCTACTTAGCCATTTTTATTTTCATGTAATTTCCTTTCTTTTTCTTATGCAATTTAATTACTTGTTCATTTTACTTTCCTTGTTCATTTTACTTTCCTTGTTCATTTACTTTAATGTTGGTAGTGTAGATTTACATTCACGCAAAGTGGTTAGTTTTAATTATTGTTAATTAGCTTCTCTTTTCCATTACCTTTCATTTTTCTTTCTTTTTGCTTTCATGTTGCTAGCTACATTTTTTAATCAAATGACAAATATGAGAGGCTAAACCCCTTCAATTTAGGGGTAATGAAGCTCTCTAATTATGTAGCTTCAACTATTTGTTAATTCATGCTCTCTTTTTGTGCTTAATGATGATGATAGAAATGGTTTACTAGTTGTTTTTGCTTTGAATTTGATAGCCTATATTATTGACACCAAATAGGCCATGCTTAAACAATCACTAACACTAATTGCCTCTTCATCAAAATATGATTATGGAAAAATAAAGTGATTTGAAATTAAAATTTGATGGTCTATATTTCTAATCAATAGTTAATAGGCTATACTTAAAATCGATTTCATTTTCATTGTCAAATTTCATGAAAGTTGGTAAGTGGTTTAAGGGCTATGTTATAGTTTGATGGCTTATGTTGGCTAATCAATAGCACAAATATGTCATACTTATGATAAGCACATCAATTAAAGTACTAATGACCATAAAAGAGAGGTTATGATTTCATATGTGTTGAAGTACATGATCTAGAGAGTGGATTTATTCTCTAAATTGTCATTTAACCCTTATATTTGCATCTCTTTTCTTTTAGTTAGTTAGCTAATTTTCTAATTCTCTAGCTCAACTTTCACACGACTTTGGTTTAATTTGATTAAATAGATTTTTAAAATCATTAATTCCCTGCGGATCGACCCATATTCGCCACGTACTACAAGTGTATGTCGTGCGCTTGCGGTTATATTTTAATTTGAAAATTCGTTCGATTATTTTCTAACTCGATAGAAATTTAGCCCATCGAACAAGAATACGGTGATCACACTGGGGGACAAACTCTGGCAATGAAAATACTTCGTTATGGGTATTATTGGGCAACCGTAAATTGAGACACCGTTGATTATGTAAGATGACGTTATAAATGCCAAATATATGCGAAAGTCCCAAGAGCTCGGCCAACGGCAATTACGCAAATGGTCAGCCCATGGTCATTCGCTATGTGGGGGTATAGGCATTATCGATTCTTTACCAATCTCTAAAGGTGGTGCAAAGTACGCTATCGTTGCAGTTGATTACTTCACCAAGTGGACCGAGGTAGAACCTTTAGCCACAATCACAACCAAAAAATTAATCAACTTTATTTTTCGAAACATCATATGTCGCTTTTATCTTCCACGGACTATTTAGCGGATAATGGGACTCAATTTGATAATGCTGAATTTAGAAACTTTTGTCGAAGATATCATATTGAAAAGAGATTTGTAGTGGTCACTCACCCTCGGGCAAATGGACAGGTTGAAGCTGTAAATTAAATCATCAAGTCTATTTTGAAGAAGCATTTGGAGAAGGCTAGAGGCAAGTGAGTGGATGAACTCCCTATAGCACTTTAAGCTTACAGAACCACTCACAAATCCATGACTGGCCATACTTCATTCGCCTTGCTTACGGTTCTGAAGCCGTTATTCCTGTTGAACTCGAAGTCCCTTCTCATCGAGTGACTTACTACAATCCCAAAACAAATAAGATCTCTTCTTGGAATCTCTGAACTTTATAAATGAAAAGCATGAAGAAGTCGATCTGAGGGAGGTTGCACACCGACATCGAGTCGCTCGGTATTACAACATTAAAGTTCGACCAAGAACCTTCGAATTTGGTTATCTCATCCTGAAACGGGTTTTTCCTACCCGACACACATGAATCCGATTTGGGAAGGACATATGTCATTGAACAGAGGCTTGGAGAAGAAACTTTCAAGCTAGCGACTTTCGATGGCATTACACTTTCAAGAGCATGGAATAGCAAAAATTTATGACGCTATTTCACTTAGTTTATTTTCTTTACATTTCAGTTTTATTTACTTTCACAGTTTGCTTTAGCATTTGATTTTCCGAATATGTAATAAGACATTTTATGTTGTTCCTTTCCATTTAATGAATAAAGTTTTAGTCTTTCGCTGTATTTATGTTTGATATTGCATTGTATGCTGATTACATAGGGAAAGTGATTGATCTCGATGTTGTGAACTTGCTCCTAGAGTTTGAGATCAATCAATCATGATAACTCCCAATGGGATCAGATAAGATGAGCTCAATTAACTTGTTCGTTTTACAATTCTCATTCATAATCCAAAGAACGAGATATGCAATAAGGGATGAATGTGGCCGACAATCTAGAGACTGAAATATTCTTGCCTAGATTGTAAGACTGAAACAAAATCAAAGCGATCGAGATACGACCGATCGCTCGCTATATCAAAACCCCAAATTTTAGGGCGCAAACTAATCAATCAAAAAGAGTACGACCTGATTGCTCTTTGAAATAACTTTAATTCCCTAGAGGGCGGACTGGAGTATAAACATAAATCAGGTGTGAACCGACCACCCGCAAAATAACTCTAATTCCCCAAAGTGTGGACTGGAGTATAAACATAAATCGGGTGTGAACCAACCATCCATAAAATAATTCTAAGTCCCCAGAGTGTGGACTAGTGTATAAACATAAATCGAGCATGAATCCACCACTTACTAGATAACACTGAGTCCTCAGAGTGTGGACTAGAGTATAAACATAAACTGGATGCGGACCGACCACCCATCAAGTGAACCTTATCCCCAGAATGTGGATATAAACATGAATGAATAGATGATGGATTTCGATTATTCTCTGTTCCACAAACTCTGGCCTAAAACCGACAGGAGGATTATAAATTCGCTAAGGATGGAATTTGATCGTCCGACTTCTGGCCTCGCCAAATCAATACTGAGGGCAGAAGCACAATTATTCAAAAAACCACTGAATCTGACAGCGTAACACTAAGGCCTGAGCCTGGTGTTTGATACGACTCGAGGCCACGACCACTTGAGGCCTTGGGATGGAGTTGGTGAATTGTTACCAGAGTTTACAAGTAAGAATTACAACTACATTGAATGAAAGTAATCGTTCAACTACTTAAATAACAATTCACATGGAAGCTTAACAAAAAAAACTTTTATTTACATAACAAGTGTCGAAATTTAAGTACAAGTTATTCCAAAAGATCGGGATTCATACCCATAACCAGTGAAAGGAACAACTGTGCAAACTATGTATGAGTTGAAGCGACATCTATTTCTTCAACTTCCTCTCTTTTTTGGATTTGTCGAGAGTAGAGCCACTTGTGCTTCTCTTTCGGGACACCTTGCCACCTTTAGCAGGAGAGCTTGTGGAGGTAAGAGGAAGTTCACCAGGGATTGACCCACCCGATGGACTAATTTTGCAATAGAACAAGATGAGGATCATCAATTTCCACCTCGGTGGGTTCAATCTTAGCTTTTCATTTCAATGATTCCTCCTTTTCAATCTGCTCCTTCATGTTAGTTTTATCAGTGCATTCTGAGGCACCGACAATTATTACATTATCAGACTTGTCAACCGGTAGTGGATCCTCAATCTTATCATTATCAAGGGAAACGATGACTTGAGCATCGAGCCTCGGAACATCAGCAACTGTAGGGCCCTCAGCCAGTTTCTCTTCTTGCTCTACGGCAGCACCACTTCTAGGAGTTTGACTAAGGCCCAGCTTGTAAAATTTGTTAAAATAGGGAGATTAGCAAAAAACCTTTGTGCATGAAGAACAAAACTTTTTATATACTAAGGAGTAAAGTGTGATACCAACATCTGATTGACTCTCCGCGTTTTTCGGGGTGCGTCCTTCTAAAATAGGGGATAACATCTTGGATTCAAAGCAAGGTTTGTCCGGATCGTACCCAAGATCATACTCCGTATCAAAAGAGATTGATGATCCGGCTACCTAGGACGGAGAGGGAGCCTTAGGATCAGTCATTAAAGATCCAACAATATGTTCTCCTTCTTTGGTAGGTGCAGAAGCATTGAAAAATTGAAGCTTTGCGGCAGCTAGATCCGAGAGCTCATTTCCATGAAGAATTTCCCTCACTAATTCTTCCTCGTTGAGCTCGGCTTCACCTAGTTCGTTTTTCTTCATCTCAATAATGTGCTCCCAAGATTTAATAAGTGATTCGAGATAACCCTCACCGAGAAAACTTATGTCATGATGGATCAGAACTTTGGCATTGTATTCAATGATTAACGAGATGAATAAGTCCTTAATCTCATTCCTACCGGACTCCATGGCAGCTTCCACTTGGGAGTTAACTTGTTCGATCATCTCTTTTCGACCCTCTTCTCGGGCTTCTTCTTTAACAACTTCGATTTTAGTGAATTGCTCCTCAAGTTTAGCCTTTAAGCTCATGGCCTCAACAACTTCCTCACGGTACTTCTGTGATTCCTCTTGAGCTTCGATTTTTTCCTCCTTTTCCTTCTTGAAAAGTTTTTCAAGTTCCTCGATGCAGCAAGCCCGAGAGTCGTTTTCCTTTTGCAAGGAGTCCTTTTCTAAAGCAAGTGCCCCGCTTTGATGAAGTGCCACATCGAGTTCCTGTTTATGAGAAACTTCCAAATGACTTACTGCCTCTGCCGTTTCCTTAGCGTTTTTCTCCGATCCAACAAGTTGGGTTTTTAATTCTAAAAATTCAGCATCCTAATGTTTGATTATGTCCTTATCATGTATAGCTTCCAACTTGAGGCGGTCTATCTCATGTTGTCACTCAATGGATAATTCGGAGAAATTTTCTGCCAAATGTATAAACGATTCGTGCTACATAAATACGTCATTGACGCACACGAGAGAACTTTCCTTGGTGTGCCCTAAAATTATGTGAATGGAAGGAATTTGAGACCACCAAAGAATTTTTTTGGAAAAGTGGCCTTAAGCTCGGCAAACTTCTCTGCCGTGGAAACATTGGGAGCAGTAGCCGACAAAGGCGGATCAGAGGTAGCAACTGGATATTTGCCTGATTGACGCTCATGAAATTATCTAGAGCTCGAGGAGCCAGAATATTGCTTGTGAGAAGCAGCGGTATGAGGGCCGCGGTATGAAGGCCGGTCTCCACTATGAGCAGGAAAGTTAGACTGCTCGCCTTGACGAGATGTCTAGGAATGGGATTTTCATTTATAAGAGGAAGAAATTCCTTTGAGTAATAATTCTTATCCCGTCCCTCATCCTTCTCCCTACGCCGGGTAGACTCTAAATCCCGGCTAGATCGGTGGTGTGGTGAAGAAATTCAGAGGCGATCGAAGGCTTTGGATTGAAAAATTGCACCTATAAAGACCAAATGAGAATGCATTAGTAATTGTCGCACGAAAGATTTACAAAAAGTGTATAGTGAAGTGTATATGGTTGTGAGTGCCCTAGTGCTTTCCCCCAACAGACCGGTGATATAGCCTTGCTCATCGGTGTTTTCTCTCCTTTATCAGAAAGTCAGATGCCTTTACAACTTTTAGTATGAGAGTTTAGTCTTTCAATGTTGATGTTCGGAAAGTCGTAGGTCATGATGTCATCTAGAATTTGAAGATTTGAAAACCCCTTTAATGAACTTTCCAAGTGTTGAGAGGATGATTCCTCTTCAACCAGAGAAATAACAAACTTTGGATCTGCGGCGGTTTTTCTTCTACGAAGTTTGTACCCCAACCTTTTCTTTCTTTATTGGTGTTTGGGATTGTGCGCCTTGCGATGTTTTGAACATTGGTGCCTTTCCCTAGCCTGCATCAACATCTTCTAGTTTATTAGCCTGAGAATCCTTAATCTCGCCCTCCTTGGTATCGTCCCAGTCCTCTCGGCAGGGGGCACGATGGGGTGATGGTATCCCTCCTATGTTCTGCAACATTCCTTGGTAATGCTACACTTCCAGGAAGCCCGATAGTATGGCCATTTTACAATATCCCAAACAAGAATAGTAACTCATCGGTTATGAGAAGAATGTCCCTATCCTCAACGGGGGTGACACGAATGGCAGCAATGGCTCTTGAAAAATCGACGCCTTCAGGACGAGGGCGAACACCTGAAAGAACTCCAGATGTTAGTAGATTCAAAGGAAAAGATATGACTTGGACTGGTGAACTTGAGAAAGAAGTAAGGTAATACTTACGTCCTTCTAACCATCGTCTCGTAAAGCCGGGAGGGCATCGAACGTAAAATCATTCATGCTTCAATAATGAGAGTTTGTTCCAAGTGCTCATCAGAACTTGGCAATTTGGCGAGAGTTCGAGAAAGACATAAGAAGGGCTTCCCGATCCTTGTTGAAGTTGTAGATAAATCTTATATCTTCAGGAGTAGGCGGACGAAATAAAACATTCATGAACAGCAAGAAGGTTCCATGTATGAAAGCATAACTACTTGGGTGAAGTTGAGTAGGGGCTATCCCAAGATATCTCAGCATTTCTCGGACAAAAGAATTGAAGGGCGGTACACATCCAGCCCAACACACAAACTTATTACACGCTGTGTACCCTACTGGCAGCAAGTGAGGCCTATCATGTCTTGAAGGAACCAAGATGTCCCCAAACAAAATTCCGTGAATTGAACATAGTCAGCAGAGAGCAGTCTCGCCAATTCAAGAAGCCTGTGAATCCACTGGTTTATTTAGAAGAATAGCGCCCTCTATAGCATCAGGAGCAGGGCTTATGTTTTCCGCTAGAAGGACTGGAATATCTAAGAAAAGATCGGCTCCTAGGTTAGAAACTATTGTTTGTTCCACTTGTAGGCTAGGAGAAAGCCTATTAGATATAGTTGCGAAACTTGACTTTGCTTCAGAACTAATGTGTTGCATCGCCGGATCAGAAGACATATCAGCTGAATGCTTCGAGCATCTGGAATCTATATCAACTATACTCAGTAGATAATCGAGATTAGAAAAAATAACCAGTTCCTCCCATGCTAAGTGTGAACTAGTGTAGTGTAGTATAGTATATAACAGATATAAACAGTTTGAAATTGAAAAAAACAAAATAAAACGACGAGACTTGGGAGTTTTGTCTAGAGAAACCGTCATTGCTGATCATCTCAACTAGCAAGAAAATTTATCAGCTACGAAAGCTTTAGGATCGGCTATCGGCATATCAAAGTATGAAGTCTGTTACTTAAGTTCATTTGCAAGGTTGTCACTTAGTCCATATTAAAGGTTCCAGAAATCTGATTGTTCAATCTCAAGTTTGACAGTGACTATGCACATTATATTGTTCATCGTCATCATATATTCAAGGTCAGTAAGGCAAACTAATGATGATTGTTCGAACAAATTAGGTTGGATTAGTTTGCAAGGAATATGTCAACCGCTAGGGTATATGTCGATCCCTTTTCCAGAAGCTCCTATACCAATCCCTGCATCAAAACCATCCCTACCGATCCATCGCTTAGAGTCACTAACACCGATCCTTATACCACCACCCTATATTGATCCCTCTCCTCAACTAAATTATCGATCCCTCTTCTTAACTAAAAAAACCGACCCTTGCCTGGCCGATCCCTACCACTGCCGTATTACAGTCTACTGATCCCTTCATCTCTCTACTCCTGACTTTTCTTCCCTCAGAATCCCTCGCCGAACTCTCATTTTATCTCCTCATCTCCTCTTCCTACACCTAATTCAACCTATTAAACCTTTATTACAGTAATCACCAACCTCTCCAAGATCGTTCACCATCACAACCTCATACACACATCAAAAACTCAAGGATGATAATCTAATCGTATGATTAAAAGAAGTATTACGAAATCATACCTATATGAAAATGTGGGGGTTCGAATTAAGGTAAGGACAAGTGTTTGGGGATTATCGAATCGGAGACGATGGAAAGGCGAGTTTGTGGGCTAGGTTGAGTCGTGGATGGATTTAAGACTGAAGGTTGGAGAGCTTGGGTTCATCAAGAAGTTTAAGTGCGAAGGCATGTAAATGGGAAAAGTGAAGAGGGAGGAAGGCTTGTATATATATGTATGTATAGGAGAGGGTTTGACTGCAAGGGCATTGAACGTGTAATAAGGGGAGATGGGCCGGCGTAGAAGCCTGCCGACTCCTATTTTCGTGGCTAAAAGGATGGATCGACATAATGATTGTCGATCCCTATAGATTAAAAAAAGAAAAAAAAGAAAAATAATTATAAGGATTTAGCTATGAACGTGAATATACAGGATATTGCAGAAATTGGCAACGACCCGTAAATGTTCGAGCACGTCCGGGAGCCAACGACAGAAACGTGTATATGGATGCGCACGATAATAAAAAGTTTATAAGTTTATAACTCTTGCATAACCGGATTTATATATATTGACCAAATATGGCCCTAGATTTATATTATTAGAAATCGACTAGGCATCATGGCAATCGATGAAGAACTCAATGCCTTGAAAAAGCAATTTGACAAAGGGATAACAATCAATCATGAAGCTAGATGGACTTCTTTCTGACAATTCAGACTTGTTTCGATTCAAAGCACGTCATGTTACTCATAAGACATACTTTGGGGGGTAAGTTTTACCCGGTATCCTAACCTGGCTATATTGAACTGACTACATAAGATAGATTCAACTGTTATTAGGTACGATAACCATGGGTTAATGATTGTCAGACCCAGAAGTAAAGTACAAATGATTATATAAAGCCGGAGTTGAACGGAGTTGGTGGATAAACAATGAAGGATTCTCGAAATATGGACTTTAGCTTTGACAAGCAAGGGATCGGCATGGCTTGGAAGCAACATAAGGATCGATATGGTTGGATAGACGAGGGGTCAGCATGGTCGAAGCAAGAAAGGGATCGATGTAGATGAAATTAGATCGATCAGCATGGTTTGTTGGCTTGGAAAGTTATACTTTAACTCATAAGGAAGGGATCGACATAGCATATAAAAGGGCTCGGCACAAAAGGATGGATCAGCACATTTGAGTCCACCAAGGAGGGATCGACACATGTTAGAGACCAAGTGCATTCTTTCATTCAACGATCAATATTTTAGGATCTAAAGATCCAGTGCAGATGAAATTTGAAGAGTAAGGTTTGGACCTTAGGGAACCTATCCTAGGGATCGCATGGCAAATGGGAAAAGAAAGAGGGATCAGCATACAACCATTTCTAGGGATTGGCAGGAAACAATGGCATAAACAATCTTAGATCAAAAGTCTTGCAATAACTTGAGCTCTATTGATCTATGACTTGAAAATTAAAGAGCTAATATATTTAAGCATGTAGAAGCCACCATAGGGATCCTTGCCCAAAATTCGACGAATGAAGGGATCGGTACCAATCCCTCTTCATTGGGATTTAGGCCTAGCGACCCCTCTGGTGGGCCCATATGGATTAGAAGGTCCTATAGCCAAAGTGTCAAAGAGATTGGTAGTCACGTTCACCTATAAATACTGGCTTAAGGGGTCATTCTGAGGATCTTTACGGTGTTGGTTGCTTGAGTCTTTATTGTAATCAAGTTTTTTCTTACTTCTTGCTACTTTAATCAAACTATTAGTGAATCAATAAAGATAATCTTCAAAGTGGATGTAGGCATACAACTCTGAACCACTATAAATTTCGGTGTTCTTGATTTTATGCTTTGATTAGTCTGTTAGTTTAATCTATTCCTCAGTTTCAATTTTACTTTCTTCATTTACTTCTCTTAATAAATCTACTCTTGGGTGTTTGTGACCAATTTGGTTGCAAACACTTAGAAACAAAAATTTATTGTTTCCACACACTTCGTCTTTTTAGAAAGGAATTCCCATCAAAAGAAATTAACAACAAAGTTTTAGACCTGGATGAGATCCAAGTAACTAACACTAAGGGTAAACCAGTGGGATAACCAAGTTCACCCGTATATGAAAATACGCAATCTATTAAAAGGTCTAGTAGGAAATTTTACACACTAGAGAGATACTACAGTTTTCTCATGGATGGTGAGAAGGAGGACTTTGTCTTAGATGACAACACTCTTATATCATTCCAATAAGCACTGTACAGTAAAAACTCTATACTTTGGCTTAGAGCAATGAAATCTAAAATAGATTTAATGTATGAAAACAAAGTGTGGACTTTGCCTAACATACCCGAAGGGATAAAATCCATCGGCTGCTAATGGATTTTTAAGAAGAAATGAAATGCAGATGGACAAGTGGAGATATATAAGGCTAGGCTAGTTATGAAAGGAATTTTTCAAATTCAAGGCATTGAATATGACGCAACCTTTTTGCCCATAGCTACACTTAAGTCCATTTGGATTACGACAGCTATTGTTGCACTCTATGACTACAAAATATGAAAAATGGATGTAAAGATGGCATTTCTAAATGGTGATTTAGAAAAAACTATCTATACGTCACAGCCTAAGGGTTTCGTAGTTAGTGGGAGTGAGGGCAAAGCTAACAAGTTGTCAAAGTCCATTTATGGACTTAAATAAGCTTTAAGGAATTGGAATAAGTGTTTTGATAAAGTGATCAAACAGTTTGGTTTTTATCAGAACACAGGGGAAGTATGCATATACCGAAAGGAATGGGGAAATGCTATCATACTCTTAGTACTATACGATAATGAACTTCTATTGATTGCAATGACATTTTATTATTTCAATTGGTAAATGCTTGGCTTTCTAATAATTTCTCCATAAAGAAATAGGAGAAGCAGTTTACATATTAGGTATAAGAATCTATAGAGATGAATCTAAGAGTCCGTTGGGATTGTCTCAATACATGTACATAGATACCATACTAAAAAGGTTTAGTATGGAGAATTCCAAGTCTGGAAATTTTCCAACGCAATCTAGAATCGTCCTTTCTAAGAAGGACGCTCCTCAGATTGATGAGGAGAGCATATAAAGAGGATACCATATGCTTCGGCAATCGGTTCCATAATGTAGGCTATGCTATGTACTGGACTGGATATGGCATGCGCATTAGGATGCGTAAGCCAATATTGGTTTAATCTTGGAGAAAAGCATTTGACGATTGTAAGTGTATACTTAAGCATTTAAGAAATACTAGGGACTTATTCCTAATATAGGAGAATGGAGACCTCCTTATGAAGGGGTGTACTGACTCTAGCTTTTAGAGTGATTTCTATGATAGTAAATTAGTGTCGGCTTATGTTTTTATGCTCAACAATGGGGCTGCTAGTTAGAAAGTTCCACACAACAAACAGTAGTTGATTCCACGAGGGAAGCCAAGTACATCATCCTTAACGAAGCAACTAAGAAGGCGGTATGTATGCACAAGTTTTTAAGTGAGCTTGGAGTGGTTCCCGATACAAAGAATCTGATGGCGTTGTTTTGTGACAACAATGCGGCGATAAAGATCGGAAAGGAGCCAAGAGAAAAATCATGACATATTCTTTGAAATTTCCACCTCATCAGAGAATACATTGAGAAGAAAGAGGTCATGATACAAAGAGTAGATACCAAGGATAACATAGCATCCATTCACGAAGGGTCTAGCTTGGTTGGTTCTTGTAAAACTGATTGAAGGGATGAGATTGAGATTCCATAATTAGCCCAAGTGTATGTGGGAGATGGATATAGTTAGGGGTATGCCTAAGGGGCAATTCTATAATTTATTGTAAATTATTAATTCCGTATTAAACTCTCCTTTGAAATAAAGTTGTTTTTCCTTTTGCTATATGCCTGTTATAATGCGTTATAATTGATTAATTATTTAATTTAAGTATATTTAATAGAAAATTCATAAATGATGTGTTCAGTGATAGTAATTACAATTGCTGTAATACTTAGTATTTTATCACAATATAATAAACATATCGTTTTAAATATTCATAGTCAAGATGTAGCGAGACTAGATATCGATGCATCCGTTGAGACTAGAGTACGTAACGCTCTTTAAATGTTGGGCAGTGTATTACTTGTTATCTGGCTTTTTAACCAAGCAGGATTTTACTCGAGTTTGAACATTAGGATAAAAATAAAACAATTCATGGACTTGAGAACATTCTTAGAAGGGATATAGAAAGGGTCACAAGAGTTTGGAGAGTGATTGGAGTTAAGGAGAGTGATTGGTACCGAATAGATCTACGCGGTACCAAGCTCTTTCTTAGGCAAATTTTGGGTTTTGGAGCTATGGATTTTGGAAACCTAGCTTGAGTGATCATAGTGAAGTACATTTCTTAAGGAATGCACAAACAACACTAAAAGATTTCTGAAGGAAAGCAGACAAGTGAAAGTGATATTGGAACCTCTTGGAAACAACATGATCTTTATGGAAAAATGCTTGGAGTACAATGGATCGAAGATAGAAGACCAAAGGAGAGAAGGAGTAGCACCCCCTTCAAAATTTAGGTTGATACCGACCAAATCTAGTTGGTACGAAGTAGAATTTATGGCCCGGGGGACTCTGTCTTCCCCTTCTACATTCTCGGATCTAGATCCAGACCTAGTATTTCATAGATTTACGACTCTACTAAAAGGTTTCCCTATAAATACAAAGCCTATGGCATTTGGAAAAGGACTTTTGGCATTTTTGTTCTCTTCATCTTCTTTCATTCCTCACCATAGTCACAAAGTCGGATATTATTGGTTGTTCTAGGCTATAAGAACTTGTCAATCCCTAACACTAGTGACTCTTAATAAAATAATTAATAAAGTACAGTGGACATAGGCCACAGATTGTCGAACCACTTTAAAATTATTTGCGTTCTCTCTATTTTTCACATATTTTTCTGCTATATCTCTATTTTCCTACAGGATTTTAGGCATTATGCCTTTTTTAGGCTCAACATTTTGGTGCTTTCATCGAGAAAGGAGAATCTCAGGCATAGATCTAGCTATCTATTTCGGATTGGAGTGTCCAGAGGTTAGATCCAAAATCTTTTTATCAAGGAACTTGAAGGATTTGCTCATAGGAATTAGTGGCACCTAGAAGGTCAGAAAGATCATCAGGAGTAGTAGTTGATGCAGATGAAGGAGCTTCTCATCATATGGAGGTTAGCAACTAGTAGGCGTTGTAAGGACCATCTTCTCCTTATGAGATAGTTACCAGAATGGAGTTTGATAAAATGATGCATGAGCTTAATCAAAAGATAGCTGATAATCAGAAAGGTCTATTGGAAAAGAGGATGCTAGCGTAGCTCTACTAACCCAGCAATCATAGAGGACAGGAGGAGTAGGAGGGAAGTTTCACCTACGGGATCTGAAGAATAGAACTCGTTTACTTCTAGTTAGAACGGAAGAGATAGAAAATAAAAGGAGAAGGAGAAGTCTACTGAGGTAGCAGTGGGAGTTGCAGGAGGAAGTTGAAAGATCCACTTCAAAGGAATTCAACTCAGTATCGATTTGAATTTGGTCGATATCGAGAAGAATTTGGGCAGTTTGAGGGGACAAGGAGACGAGGCCATGGGCTTGTCAGATTCTGAGGATGATCTACAGCATGATGGTAATATTTATGAGCTTGCATGATGTAGTTGTTTGAGATGTTGGAGTGCAAATAACCACAACGGAGCCAATCGGGCATCAGAAAAGATCTGAAGAAGTAATTGTCCCAAAGGCTGAAGAACCTAGATGTTAGCAAGCAAACTAAGGCCATTTTCAAAGTCAAACGTTCGGTGTAGCTCCTGATAGTTGACCTTTAGAGTTTCAGGCTAGTGAAGAGTACTTAGCGGATATGGTTAAGCAGTTAAGAGAATAAATGGATGAAGAATGAGGATGAGGTTCCACACGAAGCAGAACTCCATTCACAAAGAACATTCTAAGGAAGTAGTATCCAAAAGGTTTACAATACCAACGATGTTGTCGTATAATGGATCTATCAATCCTAAGTAGCACTTGTTTAAAAATGAATAGCATTTGGATGGTCCCAGGGTGACGAATGCGGTATGGTGTAGGTGTTTTCCCATCTTTCTAGAAGGTGTTGCGATGTGGTTCACTCAACTGACACTGAAATCCATATCAACATTTGATTAGCTGGCAAAGAAGTTTATGGAGCATTTTAGGCTCAATACCGCTCATCCTAAGGATGTGATGTTCTTGTCGATCCTTTCTCAAGGACTAAGGAATCATTGAAGGGGTTCATAAACATATTTAACATTGCATTAACACAAGCTAACAATTCAAAGGAGGATTTGGTGTTTATCGCTTTGGTCTGAAGCATACATTCGGGCACATACTTTGGTAAATGGTGGAAGATGAATCAACCAATGACTATGGAGGAATTCCATCGAAAGGCCAATCAGTTCTTGCGGTTGGAAGAAGAAAGTCAAACTACTAGAAAAATATGATGGTGAGCAGTCAAAAGAGGTGATTCAAAGCAATGTGGCAGTTAAGAAGACCGGTGAGAGTTCCGGTATTGTAGCAATAAATGTTGGAAATCTAAAATGATTAAAAGAAAAGGAATAAATGCCCTAGTGTTAGGGAAATGAATTCAAAAAGCGCCCAAGTAGTATGAGGTTGGATGAGTAAACGCTCTAAATGACATATTGGATAATATATATACCTGGCTACATAAGGAACAAAATGATATAAAATGCCATCTATGAAGTATGCGATCGAAGAGGAAAGGCACTCAGGAAAGTACTGTGTTTTCCATGAAACTCGTGGATACAACACGAACGAGTTCCGACATTGTAGAGATTTTATCGAAAAATTGATAAAGAAGAAAAGGTTGAAATAGCATGTCAGAGATCCGCAGTATAGCTGACAAAATGCCAGACCCTAAGGGTCGAATGCCCAACGGAACCAACCTGAACCCAATAGAGAAGCTCCCAGGAAAACTGATGGAAGGTTAGTCATAAATACCATAACAAGAGGACCTCATCCAGTTGAGAAAATCTAGAAGGAAATGGAATATTACACGAGCTCTTTAAAGCATGCACCACGGTAGAGTTGCTTTGCCATATATGATGAAGCTCCAACTAAGCAACAAAGGATGGTAACATATGAAAAGAATATGGATTTTGATGGAGTTGAAGCGCCAACCTTCAACCCCATGTTGATATCGGCTACTGTTGGACCTATTGTAGTACGCCGAGTTTTTGTGGATAACGGAAGCTTGGTGAATATCTTGTTTAAAAGAACATTTGACCAAATGCAAATCAGTGTAAAGGATGTTAAGCCTTTAAATCCAGGATTCAGGGGTTCACTGGAGAGTCAAAACAATAAGTTGGCAGAATTGGTTTATCCGTTGAGTTAGGGGATGGAGATAGTAAGGTTGTGCGGATCCAAACGTTTGTTGTAGTAGATAAGTATTCGACGTATAACGCCTTCCTAGGCTGACCGGCCTTGGTAGATTTTAGGATAGCACTTGTAACGACCCGTAAATTTTTAACTGTTTTAATAGCGTAATTAACTGAAATTTTGTGAAATTTTAAATAATTAAATTTGGAAATAAAAATTTGATATTTGGAATGCGTCTACTTAAACATAGCATATGGTAAATTTTCATCTGATAATATGGAAGTTTATTTTCTAGTATAATTTTATTTCAATTTAAATCAGTTAATATTTGATGATAATAAAATGTTTTCCAAACCTGAATATTTTTCTATAGAAAATTTGTAAATCATCTTCTGAGTGAGACGTCATATTTCGTTTCTTCAAATTGGACTTCTATTGCTCCGTTCATCTTATTTATGACATTTTAGCAGCATTTCGATACCGATATCGACTTTTGATAGGATGATCGTATCACTGATATCTGTGTATCGTTTTGATCGTCTCATCGTGTTGATCTCCACAGTATATTCATTCGGGTATTTCGGAGTACCGGTACGAGGCGGAATCCGTGAAAAAGGTTATCCGGATCGGTAATCATTTGAGCCCTTTTGTTTTCTTTGTGTCTCTCCATTTTCCGTCGTGAATAACCAACGGCCATTTGCATTTATTTCCATCAGTTCACGCATGCAACCTTTCCATGACTTTTACAATTCCAAATTTCAATTGTTATATTTATATTTTGCTCTGTAACCTTTTTTCATTTTTTTTTGCATTGAAACTTGCTCTGTGATTTTATATCCTTTCTATCTTCCCTTCTACCATTCTTACCTCTCCCCTCACGTCCTCCTCCAACGCAATCGATCAAGCCGTGAAGCCATTTCTATCTCCTCCTCTCCCGATCATCACTTCACCGCCTACCAACGCCGCCCGCGAGCAGCCTACCCGACCCACCATTCGTTGTGACCAATCTCCCACCTCAGAACCCCACGTCAGATCCTCTTCGCCTCGACTGTTCCTTCAGACCTCGGCCACCCTTCCCATTCTCTGTCCCGGACATCCTCACACCCATGGCCTTCTCACTCCACCTTCACGCACCCATGCAAACCGATCATTCTAGCCGTGCATCTTATTTTTGAGGTATTGATATATGTGTGTTCTGTTTATGTGTGTTATAGTCTAGAATTTGCTCATAACCGTTATTTATAATCCATATATATATATACATATTTTTAGTCTGGTTATTTGTGATGTCTGTGAGGAGAAATCGTATTCATATAAGCTATATTAGTTTACATTTTATATAGTATATAATAATGTATTTAACTACATACGTATATATATCCTATATATAAAGTGGTGGGCTATATAATGTTACATATGTGGTATATTTTGTGTGTATATGTATATTCGCTGTATATAATATGTCATATTTTTTACTTAAGTTGTGGTATTTTGAAACCGTTTTAATAATTGCTTATATATTTGCTTATGTATATAGTTGTTTATTGACATATGTTATTTGTATATGGCTGATTTCAAAATAATATTCGTATGTAAGTCGGTTATTTGAGATGGTTTTATACTAATCTATTTTGTTTTAAAGGTTTTAGTACGAGTGTTATATATATTGTATTTGGAAGTTATATATATATTATGTTAGTTTTGCAGCTATACAAATATACCCTACGTCTATATCTGTTATACAAGTCAGATTTGTTACATATAATACAGCTTTATATAAATAGTTAAGACCGTTATATATTGTTTGAAATATTTTGGATATATATATTATACAATGTTTAATATATATATATATATATATGATTTGTCAATACATATTTATGTAGAGTTTTGTAAAATTATATATATACTTATATATTAGTTTATATGCGAATACTTGAGTCTTGTTTTATTTTTATATATGGTATAATAATTTACATAAGAATATGCTTACTGTATTTCATAAGTTTGCCTGAGTATTAAGTGTAAAGTTTATATTATAATTAAAAAGAGATTGGCTTTGAATATTTTGGTATACATGTGCAGTGGTTTGGAATGTTACTGGGCGTGTTAAATCAAGTATTGAGTTTAAGATTTAAAGAATGTTTACATCTTGGCTGAGAAGAAGATGCTCTTCTCTGTTTTATTTTATGTATTTAAGTCCTATATACACTTTGATATGTATACAGTCGGGTTTTGATTGCTGTTTTATAATAAAGGTGATGTTTGTTTATTAAAGTGTTGATTGCTAAGTTATATAGATTTATAAATATAGATGGTTATCGGCTTAAGAAAAAAAACTAAACTAAGATCTGTATATTTCTCTATATAAAACCTATTTTGTCTTTGTCTTATATTTTACTGTATATATATTTACAGTTACAAAGTATAAGAATTGTACACATTCCAATATATATATTATATTTTTTTATGTTCGAATCTGTTGGTCATTTATATTAATTTATATAAGTCATACTAGTTTATACATAATTCGTTTCAGTCTATAACAAACATATTCTGATCTATTCCATCAATCCCTTATTTATCAGCTTTTGTTCGTCGTGCCTGCTTTCTTCATCGAATTCTTGCCCATCTCATTTTGCTTTGGGAATTCGTAGCTTGCCCTGTTGTCAAACTCTCTAGCCTCGAAAGGTGAGCAATCACTCATGATTAACATTCTTATATTTATTAAATTTGATTTCAATTGAAACGACAATTGAAATATGCTGATGTTAGATTTTACATTGCTATATATATATGTCATTATCTGTATCTGTTCACCTGTGACATCTGACACCACTATCTGTTATTTATCAATGATGATATATGCATGTTACTGTTGTTATATTACTATCATCTGTTATCACTCTACAAGTTCCCTGTTAGTATAGAATTCACTATGGGTTGAAATGATACATACCCGAACGATCTGTAGAATAGGAGAAAATCGTTATGGGTTGAAATGATAAACCCGAGCAATTTTCATTGAATTGAATTTGGGATTGCGGGTTGAAAAGATATATACCCGTATATATTTAAATTGCGGATTGAAATGATAAATATCTGTATCACTTGACCATAGGATAGAAAATTATATACAGACATCGTTGGTCTATATATAAATATTTTGAAAATGATTTCTATGGTTTTGAAAAGAAATATATGATTTTAACAAATATTGATTTTTAAGATTTATTAAAGTTGATTTAATAAAGTTGATATATACTATGTTTAAGTATTTATTTAATATATATATATATATATTTTCAAATATAGAGTTTGAAATGATTCAGGTTGAAAAGATAAATTTGAAATTGATTTGGAATTATATTTACTTAAGAATTATACTTAAATAAGTTTGATTTGAAATTTTTAATTTTGAGATTTTAAAGATATTATTTTATAACTTGATTTTAGTTTAAAGTGATTAAACGAATATTTTAAGTTTAATTAATCGAAAGAAATATTTAGTGGTTTGAAATTTAGGGTTTTATTTAAATGATATTGGGTTTATTAAGTGAATATTTCAAAACTAAATAATAGTAAAGTGAATTTGATATATATATATGAAATTATCAAATTTAGTTTTGAAATGTTGAATTTTTAAAGCTTTGAAATATATTGATATTGAAATGGCATATTTTATGGTTTAAATATGTATTTGAAATCGATAATTTGAAATGGTTTACTGAAAAACTGAATCAAATTGAAATTGATGATTTGAGATTTGATTAAATTTGAATTTTTGGAATTCGAGTTGATTTGAATTTATTTATGAAATTTGTGGAAACTATTTGATTATATAAAGTACTTTAAACTATATTTAAAACTATTTTATATATTTTTATGAACTATTTTTAATATAACTATTATTTTATAAACTATTTTAATATAAACTATTTTTAAATATACTAATTATTTTAATATAATTTGTTTCAACTTATAACTATTTATATAAATTATTATATTTTATAAACTATTTTATTTTATATACTATTATTAATATCTAAACTGTTTGAAGGAAAGTGATATGATTTCAAAGTGTTATGATTTCCAAAGTTATGAATTTCAAAGTGTTATGATTTCCAAAGTTATGAATTTCAAAGTATTATGATTTCCAAAGTATTATTACTTCAAATTGTTTAGTTTCGAAAGTATTATATCTTTGAAAGTACTATGATTTTGGAAGTGAATATATTTGAAATGGAAATGATATCGTATTGATTTGGTTTTTGAAATGAAATGATATTTTGGTTTTGAAGTATAAACTATTTTTAAATGACCACGGTGTTATAATAACGATTGGTTGTTAAAGAGACCGAGATCGGATATGGGCATACTCTTTGTCGATACCGAAAACCACTTTAACAACTGTGTACGTGGTGGAGATTCCAGAATGAAGTAGGATGGCGGTGAAGATCCTAAAGGTATATTTACGTGGACCCGACTCCCGTGAGTTGGCTTAAGGTGGCTAAAACAGGAGCGATCATCGGACCAATGAGGTAGCACCTCTGATCGGACACATTTCTTCGATACTATTCTATTACTTTGTGATTGATTCGGTGGCCACCCTTCAATTTTTGATTTGGGAGTGTGTCTCGAGGTGGGCGGTAGTGGCTGCTATGCGTTTCCACCAGCCCGTGCGCGTAATTGGTATATCTACCCTGGCATTGCCTCGTTGTGCCGTGTCACCTACCATAGCGAGTTTTACTACGAGTTTGGATTTGTGTCGTAGCCTATGGAGTATTGAGGGTAGCTCCCGATCTGGGGGTACGCTGATACTAGATAGACTACTGGGACTATTATGTGTTAAGGGCTATATGGGTAACCCCTTAACGCTATTTAAAAGTAAGTTTATTTTACTATTAGACATTATTATAATAGCGTATATTACTACATAGTAGATAGTTTAACGGATCCTTAGATGATGGTTATCCCAAACATCCTTTAAGTTACTGTATTTCAGTTGATATTTCACTTGAGTTGAATTTATTAATATAAGAATGTTAATCCTGACTCGAGTGTTTTGTGTTTTGCTTTACGCTCGGGTCAGACTGAGTGATACAGTATTCGAGACTCGCCTTTGGAGTTGGAGCTTCGCTTGGAGATCTAGCTATCTATCCTGCTTTCAGTTGTTCAGTTGATTCCAGTGATGTATTCAGATCTTGTATTTGATTATTGTATCGAGGCATCTATGTATTCGTGACTTCTGTTATATCTTGTTTAACTCTGTTATATATATATATACATAGTAGCTTCATGAACTACTATTCTTTTGTTTCCGCTGCATTATTGTTATATTACTCTGTATCTATGATCTGTGATTATTTTATTTACTGTATATGTTGAGTTTTGCCAAATTTAAATTAACAATCTGATATTTTGAGCAATTCAAATCCGACATGTATGGATGCGAATGGTTGAAAATTTCAGGTCGTTACATGTGGTATCAGAGCTCTGGTTTTAGGCAAACTCAGCATATAGAGTAAAAGTCAATTACAGAATCACTTTCGTTCGAGCTTGAATTCGTTCTTCTTTGACTCAGTTTCTTTGAATTCTGGAACGTTCCCTTTGGTTCCAAAGTCCATTCGTGTCTCCCATATTCGTGTCTTTTTGATTCTGGAGTATCCCATAACTTCACTTCGAATGATCTCTATAATAAATCGACGGTCTCGCCAATCTCTGAATGATTTGTAAAGGGGTGAACTCCTTTACAATAAGCATTTATTCACCGGAGATTTTGTATCGTTGGTTTACGATGCTGTTATCTTTTGTTATACTCGAATTCTATCTCTGGCGATCGAATGTCGATTTGCCTCAGAATTCTGCATCGATCTTATTTATGAAGTCACGGTTGACCCGGTTAAGGTTGCCCACGATTTATATAAGTCTATCCATTCTTTTCTCTCTTTGAAATCTATTTATCTCCTTATCGAGCCTATCTTCTAGTTGAATTCTTTTGGTTAGGATCCCTCTAAATTTGAATCTATATCCCTATCTTTGTTTTGAAATCCATCTTTGAATCATCGAGCGAGGGAGTGTAATTTTGTATTTGTAATTAATATAAAGGTTTTATAGTGTGTTGTTTGAGTTGATGTTGATTTTGGTTTTCAATCGATTCGTCTGATCAGCGATATCGATAGGATTTCCAAAACACTTGAACAGAGCAAATTGACACAATATTATTTTCAAATTTGGTAAATGAAATAAATTTGTATGATTATATTATATATATATATATAAGTAAAATTTTCTGGAATTTAATAGGTTAATTAAATTAATTGTTGAAATGATAATATTTGATTATCATTTATTGTTCTAAATGAATTTATAAACATGGTTTATAAATTGATTTGGAATTGAAATGAATTTAAATTAAGAATTTGAGAATTTAAATTTCCAAAAAAATTCAAACTTTGGTTTTAAAGTTTTAAAATGTATATTATCTAAAGTATTTTCGAATAGAAATGGTTTTCAAATAATTTTCAAATGTTTAAATCAGTGCTCTCCTCTTTTGTCGCTGGAAAATAATTTCGGTGATGGCGGCCACATCATCGACATTCATTTTCGAGTTTCAGAGTGGAGAGACCATTCTGTAGCTTTGCTACGGTTTTGTTTTGGAAAATAAATTTTGTTTTGAATAGTATGACTTAATATATATAGGTATGATTTGATTTGATATATATTGTATATATATAAATTTATCTATAAAAAGGTTTGAAGTTAATTGGGAATCAAATTCTTAAATTTATGTTAAAGGTGTTTTTAATTATAAAATAAAGCCAAAAATTTGAATAAATATTTAAATTTGAAATAATTGAATTGAAATTTTGTTTTTGTATAATACCCAATTTCATTCTAATACAACTTACCTAAATCATTCAGAAGTTTAAAATATAATTGGATAATATACAATATAAAATGACTTTATAAGGAAAGATTTGACTGTTATAATAAATGTTATACACTTAAATTTTATTATAAAGATGTTAATTGAGATAAACAGAATAATAAGTTAATTGAATAATAGATGAGACAAATAAATTTGTTTTGAAGGAATTAATAAATTGATCTTAAGTGAACTCAAATGGATTAAACCAAAATGCTCCTTGGTGCCCTGTGCAGTTAATGCCCCGCTATTACCCCGCTATAACCCCGCTATATCTCATAGCGGATTTCTACCGCTACGATTTTTCCATATAGCCCCAATATATAGCCTTTCCGCTTTAAGCCCCGCTATTTCCGCTATATCCCGTTATTCCCGCTATATTCCGCTATTTCCGCTATATCTTCTTTAATAAAATGAATAGAAAAATTGCATTTATACATTATAAAAATTATGAAACTAGTTTATTTGATTTAATTTTTAATATATTTTTAGAAATGAAAATACTCTAATATTCTACTAAATTCAATTATGTTATATAACAGTTTTATGTTTATTTAAAGTATATTCGCACATGTTTTTATTTAAAATTATTTATGTATTAATTATAATTCAATTGAATGATATTTTTTCATTTATTTACCATTTATATATTTGAAAAAACATCAAGTACGATTTTTATATACTATTTTAGACCCATCCGCTATATCCCGCTATATCCTCGCTGTATCCCCGCTATGACTTTTTGCACCTCCACCGCTTTGAATCCGCCGAGCGCTTTAACTGCACAGTTGGTGCCTCATGATGAGGTTCCCTACAGAGAATGGTGTCAGAGTGGTAGGAGACCAGAGCACCAAAAGGGAATGTTATGTTGCTTAGTCAAGAGAAACAAAGCGACGAGAAAATGAAAGAGTGTAGAGAAGGCTTTTTGCATTAAGAACTCGAAAGCATAGGAATTAAAGCCCAATCCCAGGCTCAGGAACCATAGCAGGTTCGATAAGTGTATGGATCCTAGAAAGAAGTCAAAGGAAGTGCGGGCAGCACTGGTAGAACTAACGATCGACGTTCCAGTTGATATTGATGATCCTTCCCAGAATCATAAGATTTGGTCTCAGCTTGGTAGACCGAGGAAGGAATTGGTTAATTTCCTTCCAGGGAATTTGGACATATTCGCTTAGATGCATTATGATATGTGCAGGATATCGCAGGAGGTAGCATGTCCTACACTGAATGTGGATCCAAAATTTCCACTGGTGAAGCAAAAATGACATAGTCTTGGTCTGTTGTGATCCACTGTGCGAAAAAAGGAAGTGGATAAGCTGATGACGAATGACTTTGTACGCGATGCTTTATACCCGAAATGGGTATTGAATCCCGTGTTGGTCAAGAAATCAAAAGGAAAGTGGTGGACATATATTGACTATTCTGACCTGAATAAAGCATGCCTGAAGGATAGCTTTCCCTTGCCAAGGGTTGACCAACTGGTAGATGGGACCGCAGGACATGATTTTCTCTCATTTATGGATGCTTATTCAAGCTATAACCAGACACCGATGCATGTACCGGATCGGGAGCACACCAGCTTTATAACGGATTTAGGATTGCATTATTACCGAGTAATGTCGTTCAGTTTGAAGAATGCAAAAGTTATATACCAGAGGTTGGTGAACTCTATGTTCATAAAAAAATCAGATGAACGATGGAAGTATACAAAGATGATATGTTAGTGAAGTCACGGCTATCAAGGAATCACATGGATGATCTTTCTGGAATGTTTGAGGTATGGCGGAAGTGTGGAATGAAGTTGAATCCATTGAAATGCTCATTTGGAATTGCATCGAGGTAACTTCTGGGATTTATTATGAATTCAATGGACATTGAGGATAATCCAGAGCAGATTAATGCCTTAAGGAACATGTGAGCCCCGATTGCGAAGAAGGAGTTGCAGAACTTAAATGGGAAGGTTAATTTTTTGAGTTGGTTTATCTCAAAGGCAATAGATAAATACACAACGTTCTTCGATGCATTCATAAAGGGTAAGAAGAATTTTGAATGGAATAAGGATTGTCAGAACGCCTTTGAGGAGTTACTAAGGCATATGGAAACGCCACCGTTTTAACCAAACTATTGGACAGAGATGATTTGTTCATTTATTTAGTGGTATTTTCTCACATACTAAGTAAAACAATGGTACGTGATGAGCTAAGGATTCAAAGGCCAGTTTATTACATCAGAAAGTGATTTACCAAAGCCGAGAAGAATTACCCAAAGTTTCAGAAACTTTCTTATTTCTTATTGATTGCGTCGAGGAAGTTACAACCATATTTCCAAGCTCATCCGATTAAGGAGCTAAAGGATCAGCTCTGGAAATAGGTATTGTATCAACCCAAGACCTTGAGGAGATTGTTGAAACGGAACATTGAATTAAGCCAGTATGATATTACTTACCATCCAAGGAGAGCGATAAATGGGCAGGTGTTGGAGGATTTCACCGCTAAGTATATCGCACGAGATAGCGAAGAGGAGGAAAATATGGTCACGCTTCCTTATTGGAAATTATTTGTAAATGGAGCTCCAAACGAACATAGATCCGGTGTGGGAGTAGCACTTGTAACTCCAGAGGGATGATTGGGTTGTTATGCATTGAGATTGGAATTTCCCACAACCAATAGTAAGGCGGAGTACGAGGCATTGATATCGGGATTAAGAATAGTAAAGGAGCTAGGAACAAGATGCTGCAGATATTTAGTGATTCCCAGTTGGTGGTTTATCAAGTGAAGAAGGCATATCAGGCTAAGGATGTGAGATTTTTCTTTACATGACAAAGGTACTAGAGCTGTTGGATGATATAGAGGATTATACGATTACACACATCCCTAGAGAGGATAATGCAAAAGTTGATTCATTGGCAAAGTTAGCTAGTTCTGAAGAAGCACAAGCAATCGGCTTGGTTCTAATGGAAGTACTAACATCTCCAACTAGCGATCGGATGAATGTTGAGTGGATTTTGGAGGCTGTGGTGGAAATGGAGTCATGGATGACTCCAATCAAGGATTCTACTCAAGGGAGTTCTCCCGGGTACATGAATGAACGAAAGAAACTCCTTCAAAAAACACCGTGGTTCATGATGCAAGAAGGAGTGCCATACAGAAGAGGATTCTCTACCCCCTTACATAGGTATGTAACCAAGGATGAAGCTAGGAAAATCCTCATGGAGATCCATGATAGTAGCTTTGGTGACCACACCGGGGGGCATACACTAGCAAAAAGGGTACTTTGTTATAAATATTTCCGACCAATGATAAATCGAGATGCAGCTAATTATACCAAACGATGCGACCGTTGCTAGAGATTTGCATAGATATCAAGAGCCCTATCGACAGAGCTTACATAAATGGCCAGCCCGTGGTCGTTTGCAGTTTAGGGAATTGACATTAGCGGTGTGTTACCGATGGCAAAAGGAGGAGCTAAGTACATAATAGTTGCGGTGGACTATTTCATGAAGTGGGTTGAAGTGGAACTGCTTGCAATGATAATAACGAAAAAGGTGATCAACTTCTAAACAAAGAACATTATCTGCAGGTTCAGAGTAACTTGGAAGATCATAATGGATAATGGAACTTGATTTGAAATTATCGAGTTTAAGGGTTTCTGCAATCGGTACAAAATTGAAAAATCCTATCAGTGGTAATACATCCACATGCAAACGGACAAGTCGAAGAGGTGAATAAAATCATGAAATCCACTTTAAAGAATTGGTTAACGAGATCCAAGGACAACTCGGTCAATGAGCTTCCACTGGTATTGTGGGCTTATTAGACGACACACAAGTCTGCGACTGGACATAAGCCACTCGCTCTAGCATATGGATCCGAAGCCATGATCCCGATAGACTCGAAATTCCCTTCTCATTGTAAAAGGCATTATGATCCAAAGGTAAACAAGGAGCTCTTGCTTGAGTCCCTCGATTTGGTTGGTGAGAAGAAAAAGGAAGCAGAATTAAGGGTAGTTGCTCGCCTTAAAGAGTAGCATGACATTATAACACCAAGGACCAAAACCGTACCTTCAAGATAGGGTATCATGTTTTAAAACGCATTCCCCCTGGTATGGGGGCAGTTGGCCCAAATTGGGAAGGACCTTGTGTGATCGAAGAAAAGCTTGGAGATGAAAAGTTCAAGATGGCTACTATAGACATAATCCCAATTCTACGGGCATTGAATAGTAATCTGCTGCGACGCTATTTCGTACAGTTTATTTTATTTTATTTTTTGCAAAAGCCACCCGAGGATTCTGGAGGCAATGTAATAGGACAGGAATTGCCGCATTTTTAGTTTATAAATAAAAATTATCTTCTTGAACCAATGGAATCGTATTCTTGTAAGCAAAATTCCTATGTTACGCGATTAGTAGTATAGTCAGGTACAAACTCCTTTTGTCCAGGATTAGGACCGAGAAGTATGATTTCGAGCGTTGATCAGATAATTCAACTGTACAAACTTAGGTACTTGGGAAGTGGAACCAACTTTTTTTGTCCAGGATCAGGACCAGGGAGCATAATTATAGGGCCCAATCGGATTATTCGTTCTTAACCTTCAAGTATTGAGTGTTGCCTGGAACCAGGCAATGTCAAGAAGGGACACCGAGGATAAGGCGACTAAAGCACCGGTTTTCAAAGATTTAAACTGGTGCATGGATAGAAATTTATTGAGCATGCTAGTACCCTGGAAGGATACGCTGGGTAAAGGATAAGCGAGGACGGTCAATTAATACTCTCGGTTAACACCCGAAGATAGGTGGGCTGAGAGCAGATTTGTAACGACCCAGAATTTATATTAATTAAAACTTGAATATTTAATTGATTTTAAATATTAATAAGTGAGTTTAATAAGTCGAGTAATTTAAAATTCGAATAATTGGATTTAATTGGGTAATTAAATCGATAAATTAAATAGTGAAATTCCAGACTTACTTGAAAATTGGGTTTAATGTGAAGGAAAATGATTTATGAAGTTATATTAAATCATATTGGAGTTATAGTAATGTTATAGAACTTTTAAAATTGAATTTAGAGTTAATCTGTGAAAATTGAATATTTTAATATTAAATCGACTAGTGAAATTAGCCATTTTTCGAACAGTCTCAGATTTCGATGAAACTAATTTCATCGGATCCGTAATGTTAAATTATTGTATGGTTTCAAATTTCGTGTCAATCGGATGTACCATTTGTCCGGGGCAAGCCAAAACGCATCGAAATCGGTTTGAATCAGTTTAATTTAAATTGATCGTTTATTTCCATAACTTGCACAGACGATAGAATTAGCTTCCGAAACCTGTTCCATTGTGTTCAGAACGCGGGGTAAACCCTAGAAACGCCGGTCACCGCGCGTAAATCGAAGTTCGAAAATTCCAGAATGAATAGTGTTTCGTCGGTCCTCTATAAAAGGACCCCTTTGTTTTTCTTTTTGCAAAATAAAACAAACTAGGGTTAGCCGGCCCTAAAATTTCGACGGCCAGAAAATTGATGAAACTTCTCCCCTTAAATTCTCTCAATCCATTCAGTATTTTGAAAACTCTCAACTAACGAATCGAAGAGCTTCGTGAGCCCTTCGAATCCATATGGGGATGATGGGTATTCGAGCAACATGGAGGCCGCTAGGAGGGCGTGACAGTCGGCCGTTCGTGCTCGTCTAGGGGGAGCTGGGGTCGACCGGACTTCAAGGGGTTGGGGGCGGTGGTTCGTGAGGTGATGGCGCACGCAATGGCGTGGCCCGATCGACTTCCGATCGCGTATAGGAGGCGCGACCAACGGATTTTGTTGCATGCAGTTGGGTTTTGTTCTTCGCGAACGATGCCTGGAGGAAGATGAAGTATAGCGGCCGAGATCTTCTAGGGTTTGCAACGAACGGTTATGATGAACGTGGGTTTGAAAATTAAAAGGAAATTTGTAAATAAATTATAATTTATATCGTGTAAATGTTTAAACTGCTATAATTTGTTCGTACGAGGTCGGAAAATTACGAAAATTTTTGCGTTGGCTTCGTATCGTCGAGCTCTTCGCGATGCAACTGGATTGGAGTCGTTTGGAGCTAGCGAAAATTTCGGGTAAAATTAAACGTCCGTTTAATTTTATTCGAAATAAAACGCTACAGATTGCTATCGGAAAATCAAGGTGAGAACTTCTCACTCAATCGAAATTGTTCAATGTATATTTTAAATAGTTAGATTTAAAATTGCTTGAATGTATGTTTGAATGATGATTGTTATCTGTTGATTGAAATAGACATTATACGCCGTTATTAAGCGGAGGTTAATTATTAAAAACATATACCGCGATAATTTCACATTGAAGTGAAATTCGTATTATATATGTATATAGCAATATATATATATTGGCATATGTATATATTGCAGTTGTGATTTCCCGCATTGTATAGCGGATGAGACCCTATTGCGCCGCATAATAACGGATAATATTTATTAAACCCATATACCGCGATATTCCGTACTGGAGCGGAATTGGTATTGTGCTAACGTCTGTGGATGCAGGGAAGCAGGTTGGAGGGATCCAACTGGATTCCTCACCAATATTTATTTGATTACAGATATTGTGATATTTGTTGATTATCATATGATGATATGTGATGTTTGATTGTCGTGATTGATGATTAGTGATGTTGCATCATCGGATCCATTTTTGAAGTTTAAAAATAACGATTTTGATTTATAAAGGATTTTTAAAGTGATTTTTGAAAGTATACGTTTTATTGAATTTTGGAATTGATTCATTTTAAATAAATAAACGTTAAAATTTGTGTGTTATGAAAATTATGAGATTTGTGAAATATAACCAAAGAGTGATTTTTGAAATAAATAGTTGATTAATTTATAAAATGGTTTAAATTGGGATTTTTGAATTATTATGAACGATTTATCTAAAAGATGTACAAAATTGATATTTTATAAATTAAGAATACTGGAATTATAAAACGAGTTTTTATAAGTGTTAAAAATGAAATAAAAATGGATTTCATAAGTGAAAGAAATTTATAGACTTATGATTTGTGAAGTTATAAAATGAATAGATGTTGTAAATAACTGGATTATAAGTTCTTAACTTATAATATAGACTTCCGGTATAAAATTGAGTTATATAGATTGAATTGGATAACAAAGGAGATATATTCGTGATTTTGGACAGCGAATTATCCTTTAAGTTAAATGTTGTAATAATAAGAGTTTGGTTGGGAATTTTATCCATGATTTTGGACAGTGGATAATCTTTTAAATAAAATGTGTAGAAATGTTGAATTTGGATAACGTAGTATATTTACGATTTTGGACCGTAAATATATTATTAAATTAAATGGATATGTTTTGGAGAAGTGATATTACGAAATGAAGTAATTGTTTTAAAAGATGTTTTAAAACGTGTTAAGTATCGAATACATAGATTTCAACATTCATTGTTGAAATAGACATTTCGAGGAATAAGGAAATGGTGGACTATAACAATGTTGTTATAGTAAATGGTTTCCGAAAGGAAATGTTTTATATAGTATTGGGATTTATATATCTATCTAAATTTCGAATCCCTATACTAGTGATTTTGGGTCGTCGTAACGATGTTTTATGCAACATTCGTTTTGACTCAAACAAATGTGTTTAAGAGAATGTTTCCTTAAAGAATGAAATAGATACTTAATTTTGATTTAAGTATATTGAATATTTTCAAATGTTGAAAATAAATGGATTTGTGAATTACCTATTATTAAACAGGTATGGAAATATTTTCCAATATGAAGTGAAATGTTTTGAGATTTATCTTCAAAGATAAATTGAAATGTGGAAATTGATTTGAAATTGTTTTCAAATAGTTGAAGTGTGGAAATTATATATCTGGTAAAGATATTTTTGAAAAGATAAATAATTTGGAAAATTATGTGGAATCTGATGATGTTGCGCATCTTTATTGATAGTTAAATAACCGACTATCAATAATTACCTTGAAAGGGTATTTGTTGTGATTTGCTTGAATTTGAATGCCACACTTATTTTTGAATAAGCGCTCACTATTCGGATTAGCCGGGAAAGGACCTTTGTGTCGTATAACCCATTCTGAATTTGTGATACGACGATATGGATCGTATTGAAGACCGGTGGTGAAGACCGGGTATTTATGAAAACGATAGGATGACCTATCGATTGTCTCTGCACAGTTAGCTACGGTATTGAGATTTCCTTTGTGATGGGAAGTTTTATCCGGATTGTGAATATCCGGATTGCAAGGGCTTCTTTGGAAGTGCCTTCGGTTCTATTCGAACCCGGAACAGACTTGTATGGTTACGTGTTTGACATTACATTTTGAGATGTAAAGCTGATTTCTTTCAAATACATTTCTGTTGGTGGCGGAGAATTTATTCTCTTAGCTTAACACCCTTCTCTGAGACGTACGAGCTTAGAGGTTATGTAGTTGAAATTTATCAGCGATATATCCCAATTTGGTAATGTGACATGCTGAGTGTTGCTGTGAAATGATCATTGTTTGATCATTTGTGATATGATCATTTGTTTGATCATTTATCTTTGTGATCATTACTTTGATCATTTGTTTGACCCAAAGCATAGCTTTTGTATAAAGCGTAGCTTTGTGGACGAAACTTCGTCAGGGCCTCAACAACCCGGAAATGGTCGAAACAGGAATGTTGCAGCAAGGTTATGAGGGTCGCACCCTTTAGGGTATGTCATTTCCTTCTGGAAAGGGGTGGTATCATGGTATGGAGCCCAGATACTTACTCATGTGGACACACTTTATTTATTATGTGTGATGATGTTACCGAGCGCTCGGATAAAGGTCCCAAAGGACCGGGTGATGACATATTCGTGAGTTACCTAGTTACAGGGGTAACCCGGCCTTGTTTGGCAGAGAGCAGTTTGTCTCTCGGAGCGTCCAGCCATAGGCGTTTCCTACGTGGCATAGGAAGTTCCTTAGCCTGACCATTTGTTGGAAATCCAAAGAAACAATATGAACCTTTACGATTGCAATTGTATTACCTGCTATGGAATGTGGCGGTAACCTGCTATTGAACATAGTAGCTATAGTAGGCTTAACGTGAAATGCCTATGCTGGCTAAGATTAATATTATACTTTCGAAATGTTTTATGCACTAATAATAATAATCCAATGATTTTGCGTAGTAAGCATGTTTGACTATCATAAGAAGAAATCTCCTCCAATTCTGCGTTTGCATTGTGTGTGTGGCGGGAGGTCTTATGGTAGTTTCATTTTTCGAAAGCATTGCGGGTTTCAATGTTAAAATTCTTTTGTTGTGTGTTTGAAAGATAAACTATTTTAGTTCTCACACCAGTCACCATGACTGACCTGGAGTTTATTGTTTCCTTCCTAAACTCTGGGTGCCCATCATTTTCCACACGGGCAGTCTAGAGTCAGGTTATCAGGTCATTCTGGATTCAGGAGATGCTTTGGAGCTCAGTGGCGAGCTGGATGGCGAGACGTACCACTTGTATATGATATTATTTATTCCGCTGTGTATTCTGTATGAGGACAAGTTTATATAACTTTCCAGTTGTGTTGTATATTGTTATTGTAAACTCTGATGATGATGTAATGTATAAAACGATATAGTTCTTTGATTTAAAGATTATTCATTTATCTATTATATGTTGTTCCGCTGCGAATGTGAGATTCTGATATTGTTTCTGTTTCTGATGTTGTTCTGTTGTTCTTCTTTCTTTTTCTTCTATCTTTTCTTCTACCTCTTCTTTCTTAAACCCTAAGAATTCGGTTTTCCGGCATTCGATGGCTCGGCAGTCGATACAGTGGACGTATTGATGTCGATATTCGGAAGTCGAAGAATCGGGTCCTTACAACGTGGTATCAGAGCATATGGTTAAGTGACAACCATACTCTGTTGGGTGTTACTCATTAGAGATAGAGTCAGTAGTACTCTAGAATGAGTTGAGTGTAATAATAAATACGAGCGCGTATTTGTTAGTTAATATAAAATTGTTTTATATTGTGATGATTGGTTTGTTGAGTGGTATATGGATTCTGGTCGGTATTGTCCGTACAACTCTATCGATAGGGATCTCTAAACACTTGTATAGAACAATTCGGCACGATATTGTTTTAAAATTGGGTAAATCAAATAATTTTACCTCGATTATATTTTGCATATAAGGAAATAATTTTTCAGAATTATTAAAGAGTATATAATTGATTGTTTGATTGTTTAAAAATGTAAATATATATAAGTTAATGAAAGTTGTCTAAATAAGTTAAATAAAACAACAATTGTAAAAGAATAAATTGTATAAAAGCAAATGAATTATAAGTATGAAGTTATAATTAAAATGATTTACAATGGTAAAATAATCTTATATATAAGAAGTGAATTTTTATAAGTAAAAGATTTGTAATGTGATTTATAAAATAAAATGAAATTTTTGGAAAGAATTTAAAGCACTAAATTCACTATTGTTGCTGGGAAATAATAAGGGTGATGACTGCAACATCATCAGTATCATTTTCGAGTTTCTGTGTGATTGATTTGCTACCCATAGTAAATGGAAAATTGGAGTTTTGTTGTGATAAACAAATTTAAATTAAAAACCCAAGTTGAAAGTGATAAATATAAGTGAAATAAGATTTATACTTATGATATGAGATAATAGATTTAACTTTGGTAAAGTTAATGAATTTGAGTAGCATAATGAAATATGATGTGAAATTTAACTAAAAGAAAGTTAATAGATTAAATCAGATTTGGAAGTTTATATATAAGTTGTATAACTTATTAAATGAGGAAAATGTAAGTAAAACAAATTGTTAAAATGGTTAAACAATTTTGTTAAGAAAAATGAGATGTGAATTTGAATAAGTGATGAAAATTGACTTTGGAAAAAAGTTAAATAGAATTTGAATCTAAAATTAATTTATAAGTGGAAACTTAAGTTAAATTAAACAAATGATGTTTGAAATGGAAAGTAACTTAAGTAATGGTGAATGAATTTGATTTTGGGTATCAAAATTAATTAATGAAATGAAATGATGAATGTGAACTTGAGTTATATAAATGAAATTTAACTTTAATTGTAAAATGAATTAGCAATTGAATTGAATAAATGGATTGAATATTAATCAATCTAATGTGAATGGATGGATGTTAATCAATTGAATGTAAATAATTGATATGAAACAATGAATATAAGTGTTAATTCATTAGAAACTAATGAAGTTGAGAAATTGAATAAATTGAATGGAAGTCAATTTAATATCAACCAATTGAAATTAAAAGTGTTGAACCAAAGTGAATGTGAATGAATAAATTGTTGTGTTGAATGACATTGGTTGTTATTTGATTGTTAGTTGATTGTGTATAATTCATTAAGTGATAATGAAATTGAATTAGCGAAATTAAAAGCTATGCAATTGAAATAAATTTGAATAAAATTGGATTTGACTTGGAAGTGAACCAACTTGAATGTAAATTAGTGAATGTAACTAATTAAATAAATGAATGTTGATAAAATCCAATGTAAATGAATCAAATATGATTTAAAAATGAAAACCAATTCAATGAATATAAATGAAAAGTGAATGTATATTGATTTGGTTATGAATTGATTTGGATAAACATTGATTTGTTGGATGTTGGATGTTGGATGAATGTTTATTGGATGATGGTTGCATTTATTGTTTGTTGCATTTGCTATATTGACACATATGTAGTTATTATGTTGCTATATGATGTATATTGATATTATTTTCTATGTACATGTTCTCATTTGTTTGATTGAGTGTTTAGTAGGTGCGGATGGCGGTTGCTTCGCATTTGGAGCTCGCTTTCGCGCTATATTAGCCGTATACGCTCGCTAAAAATATAATAAGGTACATATCTCGGATTAAATATCGTACTTTTACACTTTTTTCCCTACGAGATG
This sequence comes from Allium fistulosum, assembly GCA_030737815.1. NCBI lineage: Eukaryota > Viridiplantae > Streptophyta > Magnoliopsida > Asparagales > Amaryllidaceae > Allium > Allium fistulosum. The sequence continues at coordinate 819,024,560 of CM060908.1, read as the reverse complement.
CCTCATCACTTGATGAGATGTATATTTGTGATATATATATACAGTCATTTTTTTCCAGATCGAGCCGCGCAAAGGAGGCTATGGCGAAATTTTCGAAAATTTAAGGCGTTAGAATATTTTTGAGAAATTGGAAAATTTTGAAAACTAAGTATGATTTGAAAACTTAGTAAAGTTGTTGTAATAAGTTTAACTATTGGATTTTGGAAAAGTTAAACACTTAAGAGATTTGTTAATCTAATTTGAATGATTTGTTTTGAAAAGTTAATAGATTTTGTATCTTTTTCTTACTTGGTAATTTCGAGGACGAAATTCTTTTAAGGGGGGAAGTTTGTAACGACCTAGAATTTATATTAATTAAAACTTGAATATTTAATTGATTTTAAATATTAATAAGTGAGTTTAATAAGTCGAGTAATTTAAAATTCGAATAATTGGATTTAATTGGGTAATTAAATCGATAAATTAAATAGTGAAATTCCAGACTTACTTGAAAATTGGGTTTAATGTGAAGGAAAATGATTTATGAAGTTATATTAAATCATATTGGAGTTATAGTAATGTTATAGAACTTTTAAAATTGAATTTAGAGTTAATCTATGAAAATTGAATATTTTAATATTAAATCGACTAGTGAAATTAGCCATTTTTCGAACAGTCTCAGATTTTGATGAAACAAGTTTCATCGGATCCGTAATGTTAAATTATTGTATAGTTTCAAATTTCGTGTCAATCAGATGTACCGTTTGTCCGGGGCAAGCCAAAACGCATCGAAATCGGTTTGAATCAGTTTAATTTAAATTGATCGTTTATTTCCATAACTTGCACAGACGATAGAATTAGCTTCCGAAACCTGTTCCATTGTGTTCGTAACACGGGGTAAACCCTAGAAACGCTGGTCACCGCGCGTAAATCGAAGTTCGAAAATTCCAGAATGAATAGTGTTTCGTCGGTTCTTTATAAAAGGACCCCTTTGTTTTTCTTTTTGCAAAATAAAACAAACTAGGGTTAGCCGGCCCTAAAATTTCGACGGCCAGAAAATTGATGAAACTTCTCCCCTTAAATTCTCTCAATCCATTTAGTATTTTTGAAAACTCTCAACTAACGAATCGAAGAGCTTCGTGAGCCCTTCGAATCCATATAGGGATGATGGGTATTCGAGCAGCATGGAAGCCGCTAGGAGGGCGTGACAGTCGGCAATTCGTGCTTGTCTAGGGGGAGATGGGGTCGACCGGACTTCAAGGGGTTGGGGACGGTGGTTCGTGAGGTGATGGCGCACGCAATGGCGTGGCCCGATCGACTTCCGATCGCGTATAGGAGGCGCGACCATCGGATTTTGTTGCATGCTGTTGGGTTTTGTTCTTCGCGAACGATGCCTGGAGGAAGATGAAGTATAGCGGCCGAGATCTTCTAGGTTTTGCAACGAACGGTTATGATGAACGTGGGTTTGAAAATTAAAAGGAAATTTGTAAATAAATTATAATTTATATCGTGTAAATGTTTAAACTGCTATAATTTGTTCGTACGAGGTCGGAAAATTATGAAACTTTTTGCGTTGGCTTCGTATCGTCGAGCTCTTCGCAATGCAACTAGATTGGAGTCGTTTTGAGCTAGCAAAAATTTCGGGTAAAATTAAACGTCCATTCGAAATAAAACGCTACAGATTGCTATCGGAAAATCAAGGTGAGAACTTCTCACTCAATCGAAATTGTTCGATGTATATTTTAAATAGTTAGATTTAAAATTGCTTGAATGTATGTTTGAATGATGATTGTTATCTGTTGATTGAAATAGACATTATACGCCGTTATTAAGCGGAGGTTAATTATTAAAAACATATACCGCGATAATTTCACATTGAAGTGAAATTGGTATTATATATGTATATAGCAATATATATATATTGGCATATGTATATATTGCAGTTGTGATTTCCCGCATTGTATAGCGGATGAGACCCTATTGCGCCGCATAATAGCGGATAATATTTATTAAACCCATATACCGTGATATTCCGTACTGGGGCGGAATTGGTATTGTGCTAACGTCTGGGGATGCAGGGAAGCAGGTTGGAGGGATCCAACTGGATTCCTCGCCAATATTTATTTAATTACAGATATTGTGATATTTGTTGATTATCATATGGTGATATGTAATGTTTGATTGTCGTGATTGATGATTGGTGCTGTTGCATCATCGGATCCATTTTTGAAGTTTAAAAATAATGATTTTGATTTATAAAAGATTTTTAAAGTGATTTTTGAAAGTATACGTTTTATTGAATTTTGGAATTGATTCATTTTAAATAAATAAACGTTAAAAATTTTATGTTATGAAAATTATGAGATTTGTGAAATATAACCAAAGAGTGATTTTTGAAATAAATAGTTGATTAATTTATAAAATGGTTTAAATTGGGATTTTTGAATTATTATGAACGATTTATCTAAAAGATGTACAAAATTGATATTTTATAAATTAAGAATACTGGAATTATAAAACGAGTTTTTATAAGTGTTAAAAATGAAATAAAACTGGATTTCATAAGTGAACGAAATTTATAGACTTATGATTTGTGAAGTTATAAAATGAATAGATGTTGTAAATAACTGGATTATAAGTTCTTAACTTATAATATAGACTTCCGGTATAAAATTGAGTTATATAGATTGAATTGGATAACAAAGGAGATATATTCGTGATTTTGGACAACGAATTATCCTTTAAGTTAAATGTTGTAATAATAAGAGTTTGGTTGGGAATTTTATCCACGATTTTGGACAGTGGATAATCTTTTAAATAAAATGTGTAGAAATGTTGAATTTGGATAACGTAGTATATTTACGATTTTGGACCGTAAATATATTATTAAATTAAATGGATATGTTTTGGAGAAGTGATATTACGAAATGAAGTAATTGTTTTAAAAGATGTTTTAAAACGTGTTAAGTATCGAATACATAGATTTCAACATTCATTGTTGAAATAGACGTTTCGAGGAATAAGGAAATGGTGGACTATAACACTGTTGTTATAGTAAATGGTTTCCGAAAGGAAATGTTTTATATAGTATTGGGATTTATATATCTATCTAAATTTCGAATCCCTATACTAGTGATTTTGGGTCGTCGTAACGATGTTTTACGCAACATTCGTTTTGACTCAAACAAATGTGTTTAAGAGAATGTTTCCTTAAAGAATGAAATAGATACTTAATTTTGATTTAAGTATATTGAATATTTTCAAATGTTGAAAATAAATGGATTTGTGAATTACCTATTATTAAATAGGTATGGAAATATTTTCCAATATGAAGTGAAATGTTTTGAGATTTATCTTCAAAGATAAATTGAAATGTGGAAATTGATTTGAAATTGGTTTCAAATAGTTGAAGTGTGGAAATTATATATCTGGTAAAGATATTTTTGATAAGATAAATAATTTGGAAAATTATGTGGAATCTGATGATGTTGCGCATCTTTATTGATAGTTAAATAACCGACTATCAATAATTACCTTGAAAGGGTATTTGTTGTGATTTGCTTGAATTTGAATGCCACACTTATTTTTGAATAAGCGCTCACTATTCGGATTAGCCGGGAAAGGACCTTTGTGTCGTATAACCCATTCTGAATTTGTGATACGACGATATGGATCGTATTGAAGAACGGTGGTGAAGACCGGGTATTTATGAAAACGATAGGATGACCTATCGATTGTCTCTGCACCGTTAGCTACGGTATTGAGATTTCCTTTGTGATGGGAAGTTTTATCCGGATTGTGAATATCCGGATTGCAAGGGCTTCTTTGGAAGTGCCTTCGGTTTTGTTCGAACCCGGAACAGACTTGTATGGTTACGTGTTTGACATTACATTTTGAGATGTAAAGCTGATTTCTTTCAAATACATTTCTGTTGGTGGCGGAAAATTTATTCTCTTAGCTTAACACCCTTCTCTGAGACGTACGAGCTCAGAGGTTATGTAGTTGAAATTTATCAGCGATATATCCCAATTTGGTAATGTGACATGCTGAGTGTTGCTGTGAAATGATCATTGTTTGATCATTTGTGATATGATCATTTGTTTGATCATTTATCTTTGTGATCATTACTTTGATCATTTGTTTGACCCAAAGCATAGCTTTTGTATAAAGCGTAGCTTTGTGGACGAGACTTCGTCAGGGCCTCAACAACCCGGAAATGGTCGAAACAGGAATGTTGCGGCAAGGTTATGAGGGTCGCGCCCTTTAGGGTATGTCATTTCCTTCTAGAAAGGGGTGGTATCATGGTATGGAGCCCATATACTTACTCATGTGGACACACTTTATTTATTATGTGTGATGATGTTACCGAGCGCTCGGGTAAAGGTCCCAAAGGACCGGGTGATGACATATTCGTGAGTTACCTAGTTACAGGGGTAACCCGGCCTTATTTGGCAGAGAGCAGTTTGTCTCTCGGAGCGTCCAGCCAGAGGCGTTTTCTACGTGGCATAGGAAGTTCCTTAGCCCGACCATTTGTTGGAAATCCAAAGAAACAATACGAACCTTTACAATTGCAATTGTATTACCTGCTATGGAATGTGGCGGTAACCTGCTATTGAACATAGTAGCTATAGTAGGCATAACATGAAATGACTATGCTGGCTAAGATTAATATTATACTTTCGAAATGTTTTCTGCACTATGCACTAATAATAATAATCCAATGATTTTGCGTAGTAAGCATGTTTGACTATCATAAGAAGAAATCTCCTCCAATTCTGCGTTTGCATTGTGTGTGTGGTGGGAGGTCTTATGGTAGTTTCATTTTCCAAAAGCATTGCGAGTTTCAATGTTAAAATTCTTTTGTTGTGTGTTTGAAAGATAAACTGTTTTAGTTCTCACACCAGTCACCATGACTGACCTGGAGTTTATTGTTTCCTTCCTAAACTCTGGGTGCCCATCATTTTCCACACGGGCAGTCTAGAGTCAGGTTATCAGGTCATTCTGGATCAGGAGATGCTTTGGAGCTCAGTGGCGAGCTGGATGGCGAGACGTACCACTTGTATATGATATTATTTATTCCGTTGTGTATTTTGTATGAGGACAAGTTTATATAACTGTCCAGTTGTGTTGTATATTGTTATTGTAAACTCTGATGATGATGTAATGTATAAAATGATATAGTTCTTTGATTTAAAGATTATTCATTTATCTATTATATGTTGTTCCGCTGCGAATGTGAGATTCTGATATTGTTTCTGTTTCTGATGTTGTTTTGTTGTTCTTCTTTCTTTTTCTTCTATCTTTTCTTCTACCTCTTCTTTCTTAAACCCTAAGAATTCGGTTTTCCGGCATTCGATGGCTCGGTAGTCGATACAGTGGACGTATTGATGTCGATATTCGGAAGTCGAAGAATCGGGTCCTTACAAGATTCCTAGAAATAGGTGTCTAAAGGCACGGGTTCTCGGATATTTGAACCAATCTATGATTAGGATATTCATTACTACGCTTGCAGCCTAGTAGGACACACTGGACCGAGGATAAGCGAGGATAGTCGCTAAAAAGAAAGGAATGATCGAACTCCAACGGCCTAGGATCAAGATTAGAAGGGTGTAATTGGATCGGGGGCAATCAGATAAATTTCCCCACATGATTAATAACCGACCAATGCCCGGAGATAGGCAACGTCAATAAAAAATGCCCATACTTTGGCATTGGAATTAAAAGCTTGAAAATAGAACTCACTATGCGATAAAGCAACGTGAATATTACGTTTTTACTCATGGCTAAGCAAGACACACTTTGTCAAGGTTTGATAGTGTAAACGTGCGGATAACACCGATCGTGCTCGATTATTGGTGAGATCGGAATGTTGGGAGACAAATGTTCAAACCATTACTTCCCATACGTAGGGAATAGAGCGGTACTTGGATTATTTATCACTTGTTGACGGTTAGAGGAAACTCGACCTAACACAAACAGGAATTACCATGGAGTTAGTTAAATAATAGTTTTGTTTAGCCAAACGAAAATGCTTTGGCAATAGTAAACAAAATGAATAATAGTACATAAGTAAAGCAATTGCAATAGTTTTTTTATATACACAGAGTTGTAGTAAATAAAAGCATTGCACATAAATAGGCCTATATAATAGGAATAAATTATAGTTCAAGCAATTATATTATATATGCAAGCAGTTGTACATAAGTAGGTATAGTGTATAAAAGTACAGAAAAGTGAATAGAAATTACAAATGAAAAGTAATCTTTCATCACTACAACGTTTTCACATCAAGGTTCATGAAGGCTACTCCCACACAAATGCAACTAATATACAACAAAAGGAAAACAAAAGGTGACGTCCTAAGTAGACAAACATAAACTATCTTTCCGTCATCGGATAATAGCCGATGACTCTATTTCTTTTGGCCCTTCTTCTTCTTCTTCTTACGATCCTTACCATTTGAGCCATCACGAGGCCACTTTTGACCCTTACCATCTTTCAGCGTGTGACCTCCTGAAGAGGTAGTGTCGCCTTCGAAAATAGCGATGGCAGGAATTTCAAAACGGCTGGAAGAAAGTCAGAAGTCTTCGTAGTAATGCCAACACTGCTTCTCTTAGGATGACAAATAACAAGGGGAGGAATGGGAGAAGAAGATTTTGGTTCTTCGGCACTTAAAGGCTTATCAAGGCCAGACTCAAGTTTAATCCAACCTTGAAAAGGTCAATCTTTAGTCTCCCCACTATAGTGATTTGGTCAGTTGGGACTGCAGCACTGGTAATAGAAACATCTTTCTCCAGAGATAAAGACACGTTGTCTAGGTTTTCTAAAGCAGTGATCTTCTTGGAATCGGGCTCTAGGCCAGAACTGGAAGGAGGAACAGGAGTGATGAGCCTTGTGGAAAAGTAGGTAGATACATTAAAGATTATTGTAGAACCCAGGCCTTGAATGGCCGACGGTAGAGGAGGGAGATGCGGATGGCCTACAAGTTGACAAACCGAATGGTAAAGGTTAGAGACGAATCTAAGTGAGAACTAAAGTTTCTCGAACATCGGTGAAATGAGGGATATATCTTTACTTGGACTAGATTGTTGGGTAGGAAACTTGGTGTTTCCTGGAGATTTGACCAGGCAACTAGTACTCAGCTTCCAGTGGAACACAGCGTCATAGAATGTTCGGCATATCGTAGTACTCGGCATACAAGACTACTCGGCGTCAGTTAGCGCTCGGCATCAATAGAACTCAGCAGCAGGAGTGTAGTAGAACTCGGCGACAGGTGCACTCGGCAACAGGAGTGTTCGGCATAATGTAGAACTCGGCAGCGGGAGCACTCGGCATCCAACAGGAGTACTCGGCATCTGGGAAACGAGAGCACTCGGCATCCAACAGGTGTACTCGGCAATGGAAGTACTCGGCATCCGGGAGACGTTCGGTGTACATAACCATTCAACATGACACTATCGTTCGGTGAGGGAGCATTGTTCGGTCAAGAGCTTCAAACAGGGATACGTTCGGCTTCAACTGCAACCATCCTGCACTCCCCACACATTAGACGTACCATTCGGCTTAGAAAGGACCGTTCGGCATGGGGAGGACCGTTCGACATTATGACGTTCGGCATGCCTGGTTCGGCAAGCAGCAAACACTGTACTCGGGCTAGATTGTTCGGCCACCAAGCCCACTTGGAAGTCCAGCCCATATTTGCCTATAAATAGAGGGGCAGGGTCACAGTGAAGAGGGATCCTTTTTTGGAGAGAACACTGGGGGAGACTCTGCCATTTTTTAGACCCATCTTCTCTACTTAACAACTTCATTCAAGCATCTGATTCACGAATTGTATTTGTAATCATCTAGTAAGAAGATCAATAAAGTTTAACCTCAAAGTGGACGTAGGAAATTACGCTGAACCACTATAAATTTGTTGTTCTTACTTTCTGCATTTAAATTAGCATTGTCTTCTCTGTTTAATTTACCTTCATCACTTATTTCTCTACATAATCTTTCTCTAAGAGGTTAGTGACCAATTTTGGTGCTAACACTTTGGTGCTTTCACTGAGAATTGAATTCTCAGACCTCAAGGATCTGCTTTGAAGCTACTGGATTACAAATCCCCCAAAGAAGATCCGACTCACTGATAGGACATCCGTTGATTCTACTCAGAGTTCATACCAATAACTCTACAATGGCAGGACCACGTACCAGGTCAGCTTCTCATAATGCGGATGCCCGCGAGACTGCTAGCGTGCAACAAGCAGGACCTAGTAATCAACCAACAATTCCGGATGTAGGAATTGCTGCTCAGGACCAAGCTCCGGTTGTCACCAGGATAGAGTTCAACGACTTGATGAGAGAACTCAGAGAAAGCAGGAGACAACTAGGAGAGCGGATGTAAGCTAACGCCAACCTAATGGCACAGCTCACTCAACAGCAGCAACAGAATGCTGGGGGCAATCCCGCTCCTTATTCCTCATCCGACAGCTCAACTTCTTCTGACGAACCTCCCAGGCGTAGACGCCGTAAGACTGAAGCTGCGCGGGCAGAAGCTGCTGTTCAAACAGCTAGAGATCGTGACCAAGCAAGAGCTGCAAACTTCAGGACCGGAGTGCAAATGGAGGATGGAGGCCCAGACCATCAAAACGCTAACGATGTCGAACCTCAAGACGCACGATTGGCAGATCGCCAGGAGAGGAGGCATCAGCACGGACAGTCGCGTAGAACAGACTCTAACCATCCCCCTTCCATTCAAACACCAGATCTGACAGCCATGGTCAGGCAATTGATGAAAGAAAATCAGGGTTTATCAAATGATGATTGGGGAGTATCAAGAAGTCATACTCCGTTCACAGATGTTGTGTTGCAGGCGGCATACCCCAGGAAGTTTAGTATGCCTACTATCCCTACGTATGAGGGAAAGACTGACCCCAGACAGCATGTCATGAGGTACGAATGGATGATGGATTCAGCCAGAGCGAATGATGCCACCAAGTGTAGATGCTTTCCGATTACTTTATCTGGGATAGCTACTATGTGGTTCACCCGACTCCCTCCGCGGTCCGTATCAAATTTCGAGGAATTGGCAAAGAAGTTCATTGAGCAGTTCAGGATACACACCAAACGTCCAAAGGACGTAATGTCTCTGTCAAGTGTAATCCAAAATCCTGGGGAGTCATTGAAGGAATATTTACAAAGGTTCCATGTCGCGGCAACTGAAGTCAGTAATCCCAACGATCATGCGATTCTAATGGCTGTGATGAGAGGTGTGGATCCGGAGTCTGAATTTGGAGACTGGTTGGTAGGAAAGCCTCCGACCACACTAGAGTGTTTCTACTCAAAGGCACACCAGTTCATAAGAAGAGAGGAAGCTAGGTGGGTACGACGAGATAAGGCACCAGGACCTGTCCAAGAGTCTATGAAGAGCAACATTGCTGTGAAGCAGTCCGGAGACAGCTCGGGAAAGGTCCAAGTCAATGTCCAAAACAAGCCTGGACAGCCTAAGGAGTCTGGAGGAAGAAATCAAGGGAAGAAGAGAGAAGCGGGGAAGTGGAAGTCGAGAATTCCAAGCTACAGCGAATATACTCCGCTGAACGCGCCGCTTGAGAACATCTACCTATCCACCTGCAATACTTTTCAATACAGAAAGCCACGTCCAAAAGAATCAACCGAGGAACAGAAGCGGACCGGGAAATATTGTTGCTTCCATGAGACTTATGGGCACAATACGGAAGAATGCAGACACCTGCACGACGCTATCGAGAAGTTGATCAGGAAAAAGAAGTTGCAAGAATTTGTGAAGGATCCACAGGAAGGAGGACAGGGAACGTCCAACCCAGGTCGTGCACCAGCTCCACGTCATCCCGAGGAACCTGCCCGAACCGTAGGTAGACTAGTCATAAATACAATTATCGGCGGACCCCACCCCGCAGATAAGAATTGGCAGGAGATGGAGCGATATGCAAGTTCCCTGAAGCATGCAGATTTTGAGTGCTGTTCGAACGTGGAGGATGGGACCCCTTCTAAGCAGCAGCGTGTAATGACAGACGATATAGTGTTCAGAAACAGAGACGCTGATCAAGTAGAGGCTCCGACCATCGACCCGATGGTCATATCTGCGACGATCGGACCAGCATATGTAAAAAGAATTCTGATTGATTGCGGAAGTTCAGTCAACATCATCTTCAAGAAGGCTTATGACCAAATGAAACTGGAAACCAAGGACTTGAAACCGTCCAAGGCTCGTATACACGGCTTTAACGGCGCAGCGACCGATGCCGTGGGTTATGTTGAGTTACCAGTTGAACTGGGACAAGGCGAGCGTCGGAGGGTGCGAATTCTACCCTTCGTAGTTCTAGATGTGGATTCTCCATGTAACATTTTCTTGGGCCGGCCGGCCCTGGCTGAGTTTAGGGCAGCGTTAGCCCCGTGGTATTTAACTTTGAAGTTCCCAACTGACAAAGGAGTAGGTATTGTTCATGGCGACCAAGCAGCTGGTCGTTCCTGTTATGTGGCTGAGCTCCGAGAGGCCCATCGGAGGGAGAAGGGAAAGGTTGCGGACAATCCCGTCCACATCCTTAATGCGGATTATTGACAAGTAGTGCCCGAGCCCTGGCTCGGGCATAGTTCTCGGATCTTCAGAGATATAGATCCGAGAGACGACGATGAGAAACCCAGGGAAGAGAAGGCAGCGCCGGCTGAATTAACAATTGACATTTCAGTTAGCCGTGACGACCCTTCGCGAATACTGAAGATCGGATCACAGCTTGGCCCCGCGATGACTGAAGACCTTAGCGACTTCCTCCGGGCGAATCTTGATGTTTTCGCCTGGACGCATTCTGATATGTGTGGGATTTCTCCCGCCATCACGAGTCATATGTTGAACATAGACCCGAAATACGTCCCGGTTAAACAAAAAAGGAGAGGAATGGACCCGGAGAGGTCCGCTGCTCTCAAAGAGGAGGTGGACAAACTCAAAGAAAATGGGTTCGTCCGCGACGCCCTCTACCCTGAATGGGTATCCAACCCCGTGCTGGTAAAAAAGGCGAATGGGAAGTGGAGGACTTGCATAGATTATTCCGACTTGAACAAAGCATGTCCAAAGGACAGTTTCCCGTTGCCTAGGATCGATCAGTTGGTCGACTCCACCGCGGGACACGAGCTGTTATCATTCATGGATGCATACTCAGGGTACAACCAAATCCCAATGCATATTCCAGACCAAGAACACACCAGCTTCGTTACGAATGTCGGGCTTTATTGCTACGTAGTGATGCCATTTGGATTGAAGAATGCAGGAGCGACTTACTAGCGTTTAGTGAATCGAATGTTCAAGGACCAACTGGGTAGAACGATGGAAGTCTATGTGGATGACATGCTCGTGAAGTCACGACGGTCAAACGACCACATTCGAGACTTGGCTGAAATGTTCGACATACTCAGGTTTTATGGGATGAAGATCAACCCTCTGAAGTGTTCCTTCGACGTTGCATCGGGGAAGTTTTTGGGATTCATCGTCAATGCTAAAGGAATCGAAGCTAACCCAGAAAAGATCCAAGCTATCCGAGATGTGCAAGTGCCCAGGACTATAAAGCAGGTGCAGAGCTTAAATGGAAAAGTAGCTGCGTTAAGTCGATTCATATCCAGGGCAACTGACAAGTGCATCCCATTCTTTGACATAATAAAGAAAGGAAAGAGGAATTTTGAGTGGACGCCTAGTTGTGAGGAAGCCTTCCGGGATCTGGTGAGGCATCTGGAGAGTCCACCAATGCTGTCAAAACCAGTAAACCACGAGATGCTATACGTATACTTGGCTGTATCCCCGCATGCGATAAGTGCGGCTTTAGTTCGTTAGGAGGATCGAGTCCAGAGGCCGGTGTATTATGTTAGCAAGCGTTTAACGGGGGCGGAGAGAAATTACCCTAAAATTGAGAAATTGGCTTATTGCTTGGTGATTGCATCACGTAAGCTGCGCCCATACTTTCAAGCACACTCAATCAGTGTTTATACCGATCAACCCCTGAGGCAGGTACTCCAACGGTCGGAAACTTCTGGAAGATTGCTAAAATGGAACATCGAATTGAGCCAATTCGATATCGCCTACTTACCACGAAGAGCCATCCAAGGGCAAGCATTAGCAGATTTCATCGCTGAGTTTACCATTCCCGTCGAACCGGATAATCACGACGTCATTCCCCCCGTCCGATGGAAATTATACACTGATGGGGCATCAAACGACCGTTGCTCCGGCGCAGGCGTAGTTCTTATAACTCCGGAAAATCGATCAATCTGTTATGCTTTGAAGCTCGATTTCCCAGCTAAAAATAACGAAGCAGAATATGAAGCACTGATTGCGGGCTTGAAGCTCATCGGAGAACTCGGGATTAAATCAGTTGAAATCTTTTGTGACTCACAGTTGGTGGTTTATCAAATACGGGGAGACTACCAAGCAAAGGGACGAAAGCTTGCACCGTACCTTGTTCGGGTCCAAGAACTACTATCAAATCTTGAGCGTTATGACATTTCGCATGTCCCGCGCGAACTGAACAAAGAAGCCGACTTATTGGCTAAGTTTGCGAGTACCGGCGATGCACAGCAAATGGGATTGTATCCCGTTGAAGTCTTGCATGCCCCGAGCATAGACGAGATGAAAGTCGATTGCGTGTTGGAAACAAAAATCGAGAAGGAATCGTGGATAACCCCATTCAAACTGTACCTGACGACCGGGGCTTTACCAGAAAAAAGAAGCGAAAGACGGCAGGTCCTTCGAAAGGCCGCGCGATACGTAATGCAGGATGGATCAATGTATCGAAAGGATTCTCAGTCCCATTATTACGATGCATCGCTCATGATGAGACAAAGCGGGTCTTAAGAGAGGTTCACGAAGGGGAATGTGGCGACCATACTGGGGGGCAAACGCTAGCAAAAAAGATCCTCCGCTATGGATATTACTGGCCAACCGTAAACCGGGACGCCGCAGACTATGCAAGAAAGTGTGACAAGTGCCAAAGATATGCGAAAATACCGAGGACTCCAGCAACGGAACTCACACAAATGGTTAGTCCCTGGCCATTTGCAATCTGGGGAATCGACATAATCGGCTCTTTGCCTATATCCAGAGGTGGTGCGAGATACGCGATAGTTGCAGTCGACTATTTCACAAAATGGGCGGAGGCAGAACCTTTGGCCACAATCACCTCTAAGAAGGTCATTAACTTCGTTGTACGAAACATTATATGCCGCTTTGGCCTTCCTCGCACCATCATTACGGACAACGGGACGCAATTTGAAAGTAGATAGTTCAAAGAGTTCTGTTTAAAGTACGGCATCGAGAAAAAGTTCGCCGCCGTTGCACACCCAAAAGCTAACGGACAAGTCGAGGCCGTTAACAAAATAATCAAGTCCATACTGAAGAAGCGTCTGGAGAAGGTTGGAGGCAAGTGGGTAGATGAACTCCCGACAGCATTATGGGCATATAGAACTACCTACAAGTCCGCGACCGGCCACACTCCATTCGCCTTGGCATACGGCTCCGAAGCCGTTATACCCGTGGAACTTGAATTTCCATCACACCGAGTGACATACTATGATCCCAAGACGAACCAGAATCTCTTGTTGGAATCACTGGACTGCGTCGATGAAAAGCATAAAGAAGCCGAATTAAGGGCGGCAGCGCATAGGCACCGAGTCAAGCGCTACTACGACGGCAGAGTTCGCCCAAGGATCTTTGATGTGGGTGATCTCGTTCTGAAATGAGTTTTCCTGATACCATCACATATGAATCCCAACTGGGAAGGTCCGTACGCCATTGAACGGAAGCTTGGAGAGGGAACATTCAAGCTAGCAACCGTTGATGGCACGACACTCCCCCGAGCATGGAACAGTGAACATCTGCGGCACTATTACATTTAGCATGTTTTCTTTCTTGTTTTAGGCACTTTTATTTCCTGCATGTTTCCATTCAGTCATAACTTAGTTTCTTTTTAAAGTTGTAATCGAGCAGTTTAGTTGATTTTCATTAATAAAGGCTTGAAGCCGTATTTTCCACAGATCACTAATGTTTCTATACCCCATGACCGGATGACGAATTACATTATCCTATACGGAGTACGGACTCGTGTAAACGATTTCAAATCTCTAAATCCCCAGAGCGTGGATCGGAGTACTCTAAGTCCCCGGAGCGCGGACTAGAGTATAAACGATTTCAAATCTCCGAATCCCCAGAGCGCGGATCGGAGTACTCTAAGTCCTCGGAGCACGGACTAGAGTATAAACGATTTCAAATCTCCGAATCCCCAGAGCACGGATCGGAGTACTCTAAGTCCCCGGAGCGCGGACTAGAGTATAAACGATTTCAAATCTCCGAATCCCCAGAGCGCGGATCGGAGTACTCCAAGTCCCCAGAGCGCGGACTAGAGTATAAACGATCTCGAATCTCCGAATCCCCAGAGCGCGGATCGGAGTACTCTAAGTCCCCGGAGCACGGACTAGAGTATAAACGATTTCAAATCTCCGAATCCCCAGAGCGCGGATCGGAGTACTCTAAGTCCCCGAAGCACGGACTAGAGTATAAACGATTTCAAATCTCCGAATACCCAAAGCGCGGATCGGAGTACTCCAAGTCCCCGGAGCGCGGACTAGAGTATAAACGATCTCGAATCTCCGAATCCCCAGAGCGCGGATCGGAGTACTCCAAGTCCCCGGAGCGCGGACTAGAGTATAAACGATTTCAAATCTCCGAATCCCCAGAGCGCAGATCGGAGTACTCTAAGTCCCCGGAGCGCGGACTAGAGTATAAACAATTTCGAATCTCCGAATCCCCAGAGCGCGAATCGGAGTACTCCAAGTCCCCGGAGCGCGGACTAGAGTATAAACGATATCGAATCTCCAAATCCCCAGAGCGCAAATCGGAGTACTCTAAGTCCCCGGAGCGCGGACTAGAGTATAAACGATCTCAAATCTCCGAATCCCCAGAGCGCGGATCGGAGTACTCTAAGTCCCCGGAGCGCGGACTAGAGTATAAACGATTGCAAATCTTCGAGTCCCCAGAGCGCGGATCGCAGTACCCTAAGTCCCTAGAATGCGGACTAGAGTATAAACGATGCGAACCTCCGAATCCCCTGAACGCGGATCAACTTACTCTAAATCCCCGGAGCGCAGATTTAGAAAAAAGTCCAAGTACTCGAGAGATGTAGAACAAGAAATATGCCACGTCCGGAGATGTTTGAACAACACGAAAATGGACTGGGAGATAATGCGACTACAGTTAATCATCAAACAAAAGAAAAGCAAGAGAATCATTCAAACAAAAAAGAAACTAAACTTCATTCAAATAATTCAAAATGGGGTTACACAGTTACTCCTACAAAACTCAGAGTTGAGAACTTATCTATACAGGCTACAGGACTTAAGCAAGAAGCTCGTTGAACGAGTGTATTAATTATTTCTTCGGTTTCTTCTTCTTGTCTTCCTTTGTTTTTTCCGACAACTCCTCTCCTTCACGCTTTTTCTTGGATTTCTTGCTTGATAAAGAAGCGGAGTCAGGAGTAGGAGACGGAACATCTAGTGGTTTGGACCTGCCCGGGAGAATGATTTTCAAAGGTCTGTTCCGCGGGTCGGTAAGTTCCAGGATTCCAGGTTCAACTTTGACCTCGGCCTTTTTCTTATCCTCTGCGGCGAGGCGGTCCTTCATGCTCATCTGTGAAGTATGCTCAAAGGCGCCAGTGATTTCAATTTCATCACTACCTTCGGCAGGAGATGAAGTGTCAAGCTTAACATCATCTAGCGCCCCAATCACTTGAGCATCGGGACCAGGAATTACTCCCGCATGGACAGCGTCGCTAGTTTTCTCTGCCTCCTCCTTGGCATCATCGCTCCTTGGAGTCGACTCGGCATCAGAACAGCCTACATGAAAACATAAAGAATGAGCGTTAGAACGAATAACCACTGCTGAAAAATGATGGGATCTTTCAACTTCTAGAAAAGAAGAGTTTCCTACCGGGTTCTGGTTGGCTATCGGTTGCGCGTGGGGTTTCACCCTCCAGAATAGGAGATAGCACATGAACACCAATCCCGGGATCTTCAGGGTCGTAGCTGACGTGCTGCTCGAACGGGTCAAGTGTCGGCGGACCGGCCGGTTGAGCAGCGGGAGGAGCAGCAGTGTGAGGAGCCATAGTCTCAGCCCCATACGGGCCAGCTTCATCATTTTTCTCTTTTGGAAGGGGAGAGCCTTTGCTATAAAGCGTCAATGCTGTGGATAAATCCGCTGGCTCATTCCCCCTAAGGAACTCCTTCACCAAAGCATCCTCATCGACCTCTTCAGAGCCCGACTCGATTTTCCTGATCTTTATCAAAGTTTCCCAGGCCTCAGCTAGGGATTCGAGGTAGCCGTCGCCCAAGAATGTTAAGTCGCGATGCATAAGGACGCGGGCTCCATATTCTACGATCAACGGGTCAAACATGCATTTGACTTCTTCCCTGCCGGCTTCTGCGGCCGCCTCGAAACGAGAGTTAATCTCCTCCGCAGCCTTTCTTTTGCCCTCCTCACGGGCCTCATCCTTCATTTTCTCAACCCCAGCAAGTTCGTCATCGAGCTTCGTTTTCAGGAGACGAGTAGCAACGATTTCTTCACAGTATCGTTGTGATTCTTCTTGAGCAGCTACCTTGTCCTCCTTCTCCTTGGAGAGTAATTCTTTCAGCTCTCTGACTTGCACGACGAGCGCGTCCCTCTCTTTTTGGACAGAGTCTTTTTCTAGGGCGAGGGCACCGCTGCGCTGGACTGCTTCATCAAGCTCCTTCTTGTGAGCCATCTCTAAGCGAGTAACTGCCTCAGCAGTATCTTTTGCACTTTGTTCAGCGGCTTCCAGCTTCGACTTGTACGAAGCGAGCTCTACGTCTTGGTGCTCGATGATGTTTTTGTCGCATCCAGCCTCCAGTTTCAGGCGATCAATCTCATGTTGACGCTCAACGGACACCTCCGAGATCTTCTCCACTAAGTGCACAAATGCGTCATGTTGAACATAGACGTCGTTATTGCAGGCAATGGCACTCTGCTTCACGTGCCCAGGAATATGGTGAATAGCCGGGAGGAACTTCAAACCGTCAAAGCAAATTTTCGGAAACTTGGCCTTAAGATCGACCATCTTTTCCGCAACAGTTGGGTCCACCGCAGGAGTAGGAGGAGGAGGCTTTGGAAGTTCCGCTCTTTTTCGTTTCCCGAACTTGCCTTGTACTCGATGAACCGGAGTGTTGTTCTCGAGGAGCATCAGATTGGTAACCCTTCTGTGAAGACTTCTCTTTATCTGGCTCAGTTGGAGGAAGAGGATCACGGGACTGTGAAGATTGAGAATATGCCTTCTTACGGTGAGACGAATCGCGGGGACGATTGTCTCTATCTTCGTAATCATCCCTGTCCCTACGTCTGCCTGAGCCTGAGTCCTGTCCGGAGTGATGAAATATGGAAGAGCCATGAAGGCGATCGAGTCCGTGAGAGCGTCCCATGTCACCTGCAAAGAATGGAGATAACAACGAGTTAGGAAAAATCCGAGAAATAAAAAAAATGAAGTGTATGATGGAATGCGTATGTGCGTGCGTGTCCTAGTGTTCCCCCCGACGGACCCGTTCGTTTATCTTTACTAACCGGAGTGTTGTCTCCTTGGACTGGGAGTTGAACTCCCGCATTGCCTCTAGCGGGTGAAGAAAATTTGAGGGCTTCAGGATCATCAAACCCATAATTAAGTATATCATCGGGAATAGATAGGTTCGATAGACCCCTCAGGGAACTTTCCAGGTGCTGCGAGGAAGCCTCTTTCTCAGGCGGGATAGGCATGACTTTTGAAGTGCCACCAACTTTCTCCTTCTGAACTTTATATTTTAACTTCTTCTTTCTCTTCGAAGGGGAGGATGACGTTTCAATGTCTTGGACTTCGACCGCCAGATTCCAAGCGGGACCCACATTCTCGTCTTGAGTCTCAGGAGCTTCATCTTCTTTGCGCCCACCTTCCTCGTGCGTATCGGGAGTGCGACGCGACGACGATCCGACCTGTTTTTTCCCTTTACCGGACGAAGGTTTGGGAATGATGACACCTTCTGGAAGGCTGATCCGACGACTAGGGGCTAGCAAGCCAAACCCCGACAGTGATTCATTTGAAATGATAGTCCGAATGTCTCATTCCTCGGCAGGAAGAGCTCTAATGGCTTCAACAGCCTCAGAATATCCTCGGCCTTCCGGACGTGGGTTGATACCTGAAAAGATGAAACAAGGAGTTAGGAAAAGCATGACTCCGGTTAAATGCGAATAGTGACTCGGCAGAGAGACTTACTGCCTTCAACCCATCTCCTTGCAAAACCAGGAGGGCAGCGCACATAAAGCCATTCCTGTTTGTACAGGGCGAATTTACTGCATGCCCCTGTCAAGATTTGGCATTTGTGGTACGGCTCGAGGAACATAAAGGAAGGACTGTCTTTTCATCTCTTGATCATATAAATGTATCTGATATCGCCAGCGGTTGGAGGTCTAGAGAAGACGGCCATGAAAAGTAAGTAGGTCCCGTATAGAAACGCATGGCTGTTCGGGTGCAGCTGCGACGGAGCTATGTCAATATACTGCAATACATCCCGAAGAAATAAATTGAATGGAGGCACGCTGCCCATCCAACACATGAACTTGTTACAGGCGGTATACCCAACTGGGGGCAGATAAGGACGATCGTGTCGCGAAGGGACCAACACGTCGGCGAAAGGGATCCCATGAATGGAGCATATCCGTCGGAGAGCGGATTCGTTGATCTTCGAAGCTTGTGAATCGATCGGATTGTCTAGAAGAATTGCTGCCTCCAAAGCATCAGGTGCTAAGTTGTGAGCAGGAGAAGTCGACGGATTAGAAGTATCAGCAGCTTCTGGCCTTGATGACGGCCCAGGCCTGTTGGATATAGTGGCGGAGCTAGACTTTCTTGACATCCTCAATAAATAACGAATCCGGCTAAGTGCCCGAGAAAACTATACTCAAAAGACGTTGAACGTTAGAATTAACAACACAAACTTTCCCCCACGTGATGTGTGAACTCGTGCAAGCAATCGTGTACAAGCAATAAAAAGATATAAAAATGAGCTGCGAATCGTTGTCTTCGAAGACCGTCATCGTTGACCGTCTCGAAAAGCCCACCAGGTGGTGATTACAGTTCCAGACTCATAAAATATATAATTTATGAAGTGGTCGGCCTAAGTGTAGTTTGACATTTATACTGTTCGGCATTTAAATGGTGTTTGGCAATTGCATTGTACGGTCTAGGCTTCGTTCGGCATTGAGAATGTTCGGCCTAAGTATATGTCGGCATGTATGTTTGTTCGGCTAAGTCATTGTTCGGCTAAAAGCTTTGTTCGGTTGAAGTCATTATTCGACCTAAGGATTGTTCGGCAATTGTATTGTTCGGTTTAGGGTTTGTTCGGCCACCAAGCCCACTTGAGAATGTTCGGCCTAAGTATAGGTCGGCATGTATGTTTGTTCGGCTAAAGTCAATGTTCGGCTAAAAGCTTTGTTCGGCTGAAATCATTGTTCGGCTAAAGCGGTGTTCGGCTAAAGTCATTGTTCGACCTAAGGAGTGTTCGGCTAAAGTCAATGTTCGGCTAAAAGCTTCGTTCGGCTAAGTTATAGTTTGGCATTTTAATGAGTGCTCGGCCTGGGTTTGATCGGCCAAGGTAGTGCTCGGCAGCCTTCCATTCCACCATCCGACGCATGACGACATACGCCGGAGCAGCGCTACGCCAAACAACACCCTTACCTCCTCCAACACCTCCATTCTTTCTTCTTCCCTTCAGCTTCGGTTCGACGCGAAGGAACTAAGCACATACTCATCGTTCGGCAGTAGAGACGCAATAAAGACGACCTACTCGAAAACTTTCTACGCGACACACTCGGCCATCTCGTTTGAAACCTACTTGAATCGTACGAGGAAAAATACCTAAGTTTGCAGGCCGGAGATGGGGATGGTGTAGTTAAGTTTTAAATTCGGACGACTGAATAGAATTACAAGTCTTCGAAGAACGGCAGAAGTAAAAAAGTAAAAGGGAGAAGAAGGAAATGACCTGGTTTTATAGGGAAGGGAAGTGGAAGTCGAAGGAGCTATACCCGGTGGAACCGGTCAAAGCCAGAGTGTTCGGCATCGGAAGGCAGTGTCGTCCGGCATGAGGAGTGTTCGGTTTCGACTGCTTCGTTCAGCATCTGTACCACGCTCATCATACACCTCCACCACTGATATTCTCAAGAAAGCGTCTCCAAAGAGAGTTGACCTAGATTCGAAGCAAAGTACGGGGGATATGCAATTCAAAGCGTACCACGATTTAGCCACGTAATACACTTTGGGGGGCAAGTGTTTCCTGGAGATTTGACCAGGCAACTAGTACTCGGCTTCCAGTGGAACACAGCGTCATAGAATGTTCGGCATATCGTAGTACTCGGCATACAAGACTACTCGGCGTCAGCTAGCACTTGGCATCAATAGAACTCGGCAACAGGAGTGTAGTAGAACTCGGCGACAGGTGCACTCGGCAACAGGAGTGTTCGGCATAATGTAGAACTCGGCAGCGGGAGCACTCGGCATCCAACAGGAGTACTCGGCATTCGGGAAACGAGAGCACTCGGCATCCAACAGGAGTACTCGGTAACGGAAGTACTCGGCATCCGGGAGACGACCCGTGTACATAACCATTCAACATGACACTATCGTTCAGTCAGGGAGCATTGTTCGGTCAAGAGCTTCAAACAGGGATACGTTCGGCTTCAACTGCAACCATCCTGCACTCCCCACACATCAGACGTACCATTCGGCTTAGAAAGGACCGTTCGGCATGGGGAGGACCGTTCGGCATGCCTGGTTCGGCAAGCAGCAAACACTGTACTCGGGCTAGAGTGTTCAGCCACCAAGCCCACTTGGAAGTCCAGCCCATATTTGCCTATAAATAGAGGGGCAGGGTCACAGTGAAGAGGGATCCTTTTTTGGAGAGAACACTGGGGGAGACTCTGCCATTTTTTAGACCCATCTTCTCTACTTAACAACTTCATTCAAGCATCTGATTCACGAATTGTATTTGTAATCATCTAGTAAGAAGATCAATAAAGTTTAACCTCAAAGTGGACGTAGGCAATTACGCTGAACCACTATAAATTTGTTGTTCTTACTTTCTGCATTTAAATTAGCATTGTCTTCTCTGTTTAATTTACCTTCATCACTTATTTCTCTACATAATCTTTCTCTAGGAGGTTAGTGACCAATTTTGGTGCTAACACTTGGTTAATTCACGCTCTTCTGGTGATGATTACATCAGTTGGTCGGCAAGGGTGGAGGGAACACAGGGTTCAACAAGAGTGATTGTAGCTGAAGTCAGAATGAATTGGGTGGCCCCGTAGTTGGTCCCCTCAATTGCAGGAATATCCGCGGCAAGCTCTTCGGATTTGGAAACCAATGATTCTGCCTAGCCCGATGCGCTTGGATCGAGAGGAGCTTCAATGATGGCTTTAGGGGCAGCATCCTCTTCGGCCAGGATGGTCTTTCCCTCTTTAATTTTCGCTATATTGTCAACGTCCAGGTACTAGCCATCAATTCTTCTTTGGTGAGGCCTTCGCCAGTCGCCTCGACACAGCATAACACTTCCTCCCAAGCATCGGCGAGGGCTACGACATACGTACTCCTTGGCCATTTTAGATTTTTATATTGAATCAAATTAGCAAAAAATTGTTGGACAGTATTGTTCAACTCTTCCCTATCTTTTGCCTTCCGCTCTTTGAGCTCCTTTAGATCATGTGAAACGATGGTATAGTCAAGTTTAATATGTAGTTTCTCAGTTTTTACTAGCAATAAACTCTCCTCGAGCTTGTCTTTTCCGCCAGGATCCTGTGGACCTTAGCTACCTGATCTTCAATGATTTTATCCTTGACCTAGATAGTCTCATTCTTCACAGTTAGGGCCAAGTTATTCTTGGTAAGCTGTGTTTTTAGGGTAGCATTATCCTCATAAGCAGTCTTTAGCATATTTTTTTATTATGATTTTTGCATCTGTATAGGAATAATCTGCCCTAAAATGGACCTAAACTCCGATCCAGAAAAGGCCCATCGAATTTTAGACCCATTCCAAAGATGGTTGTTGGTTGGTATAAAGAATAATACATAGCTATTTATCTATACGTTCAGAACTCACAGCAGAAGGATAAAATATAATAACAGAAATAGTTCGCATTTCATCTAAAGTCTAAATGTCATAAAATCCATACATAATACCAATAACAACTGTCACATATCCATAATACAATATTTTCAAAATACAACGTTATTTTCCAGTGGGTACATCAGAAAATAACATGAGTAGATATATAGATAAACTACCACAAGTTTCCTTATCGCCTTCGCCTTGGACATCGTCTTTCTAAACCTACATTGTAATGAGGAAGGAGTCAGAACAATATATGTCAGGTGAATAAAAATCCCGAGCCTTACTATAATAGTAGCTGGGCAATATAATTTAAACGAATATGTCTTTCGTATATTAGCTTTGATCTTACCAACTCTAAGCTCTAAGGCTTCCCAATTCTAATTCCATAACTATTACTCTTACAACCTACTAACATATATCTATCGTCAGTAATGTCTTATCGATGTGAGAGATAGTACCTAAGCCACTTAATACATTTTTGCAGACTCTAACCATTTAATACCTTATTTAAGGCAGGTTCTCCATCATTCAATGTCTATCCCAAGGTAGACATCTTACTAGTACTTATCTAGCTGATATTGCATGGAATCTCTTCAGCCACTTAATACTTCATATTGAAGCGGACCCTTTTCAAGGTATCCTTTATCGTGTCTACCCATTAACTCCGACCATTTACTACTTCCTACATTGGAAAGAGGCTGGCCCTCACACGACCACTTGATACCTTCAATCCCTATAGCAGGTCCTTCATATTATGACCCATACCCCACAGTGAGGTCACACATTAGTCTAAATATTTGTAGGTATTGGTAGCTAGATTAGCCGCGTAGTGTTACCCAACATAATTTTGGACTAACCTCGCATCATTCTTTGTTACTTATTATAGGTGATGTCTCACATTAGCCACAAAAGTCACAATACTGGTAGCCAGATTAGGTGGGTAGGCTTTCGTGTGCTTTTGACTGACCTTGCATCTATATAACTTAGTCATAATTTATAACACTCTCATATTATCATACATCTCACCGCATTCATTTTTTAGACCTTATAAGAAAACCTACTTATTTCGCCTCTACAATTACTCACTTGCTAAGAGGGAATTCAATAATAATTAATAACCCATTAACTACGCTATTAATAAATTATTATCTAGCGTTATTTACACTAATACACAGACACACACACACACACATATGACATCTCACATTAGTCTGAATATTCGTAGTTTATTGGTAGCCATATTAGCTGTGTAGTTTTACCCTACCGAATTTTTGACTAACCTCGCATTATCCATTGTTACTTATTATAGGTGATGTCTCACATCAGTCATAAAGTCACGTTGTTGATAGCCACATTAGGTAGACTGACTTCCTTGGGCTTTTGACCGACCTCGTACCCCTATAACTTAGTCATAATTTATGACACTCTTATATTATCATACATCTCACTACATTCATTATTTAGACCTTATAAGAAAACCTACTTATTTTGCCTCTATAATTAATCACTTTCTAAGAGGGAATTCAATAATAATTAATAACCTATTAACTATGCTATTAATAAATTATTCTTATGTTATTTACACTAATTTATATATATATAAACACATATGCACTTAGTAAATTTCAAAGCATGCGGAGTTTACGTCCTAAACTAACATTTAAATGTCAAATCATCAAAAATTATACAAGTCCAATTTCCATATTAACAAATGTACCATAAATCCAATATATGTAATTCAATCAGCGGACTTGTATAAAATAGAATCTGAACCCACTTATTTTATATCAAAACAACGGAATAAATCAATAGTATAAACTTGCAAATTTGAACACTTTTTTGCTCTGTTCAACTTCTTTTTACATAAAATTTGACAAAGGGAATTTCTATTCAATTTGTGGAAATAGGCGGTGTAACCTATGAAAAAGAACTCGTAACTTATACACCATTTTCTAATCAATATCCCTTAATCAGATTTAAAAATAAAAAGTGGAATAGAAGGTAAAACATTAAACTTGCGAAATATACAAAAATTCTATTATTTTAATTTAAATCAATTGAGATTCTAACCTAAGAATTAACATTTCGCTTTGGGGGAATTTTGGAGTTTTGGTGTGATGTTTTTGTTAACCAAAAATTCCCCAAGGCATATACCAAATTCAAACTACACGATTCAATTACTAAAACAGAAAGACTAAGATTTCCACTCACAACAGGTCCTTAGCTCTTTGTCTTTTTGGATTTTATGCCTTCAGCAATCTCTTTTAGATCTCCCCTTTTAGATATACACAACAAGAGATTTGTATATATAGATTAGATTCGAAAATAGAGGGATTTATATGAGAATAGAAATATAAATAAAATAATAAACATCTAGAATCGGTTACATGAAACCCTAAAGAACTTTTTTGAATCTTTGAGGAGAGATAGATCTTCGCTTGGTTCCCAAAATAATTCATGAATAAAAGTGAGGGGACTGGGCTCTTATTTATAGTGGTTGGAACGCACCAGAATCATTAGATTTAAGTTGGTTAAAAATAATAAAATCTGGTATGTTCATTTGCAGTAAACCCTAGCTTCCACCTTTGTTGATTGGTTGATCACCTCTACCTTGCCGGTCAACCGGTGTAGTTATCTTGGGAACGTTATTTCTTTCGTTAATCAAATTATTTTAGTCCTTAATTAACTTTTTAATGTTAACGTTGATTTCAACTATTACTTAACCCTAAGTCTAATTATTATTACTTTTCAAATTTGAAATTTGAGAATTTTTTAGTTATTTGGATTTGAATTCTATTTAAATTATTTTGAATCCAAATACTTCAAATGTCCATAACTTTTCCATTTAAGCTACGTTTTCAACATATTATACATAGAAAGTGATTAGAAAATCGCTACGAACGCAGGGGCATAACTTCTGTGGTCAAATTCGGACTTCTGCAAAATTTTCATTTTTAGCCTTACCTCATTTAATTAATTTATCTAATTTATTTATTTCTTATTAAATTTTACGGGGTGTTACATTTTCTCTTCCTTAAAAAAGATTTCGTCTTCGAAATCTTTCCAAGAGGCGGACAACATAACGTGCAATAAACATCCATGTTATATAACCAAGCTCTCTATACAACCATCTACTCAACCAAAAGTGTAGTGTGATTAGGTGTGCAGACATACTATAAGTGAGCCCTAGCATGAGTTATGGTCGTGACACATAAGTAGGTATGTAAACACCCTAAACATGCATAAAATTTCTATATGAGTGCAAACTGATAATGAAAAGCCTAGCAACCATCTCCTGTCATCCAATATAGCAACCATAATGCAACCAAAATCTAATTTTCGAGAGAAAAGTTTGCCGGTTAAAAGCTTAAGATGAGAGATCCTCATCTTCTCTTTGGTTTCCCATGCGATTTCCATCGGGTTGTCTCCCATTGTACTCGAAGTAGCCTAATTTCGTTGTTGTGGAGCTTCCTAGTTCCATGCTTCATAATGCGTGCAGTGGCAAGGGATGCTGTTGGCTCCATCTTAATGTCCCCGAATTGATTAGGCTCTACCACAGTAGCAGTGCTATGAAGGCATTTCCTCAAGTGCGAAATATAAAAAACATAATGGGCTCCAGCCAATCTGTCTGGTAGCTTTACGCGATAAGCAAGTTTTCATGTTCTTTCCAAAACTCGAAAAGACCCGACAAATTTCGATGCCAACTTTCCCGATTTTCCAAATCTCACGACTTTCCTAAGAGGGGAAACTTTGATTAACATCGTATCTCCAACCTCGAACTCCAACTCTTTCCTTCCTTCTCTTATCCATGTAGAATGTTTGGCGGGTTATAAGCAGTACTAAGGTTTAATGAATTTCCTAAAGCTACTTGCAAACTCCTCCAAAACTCGCTGGTAAATAAGAGATCCCTATCTATAACGATACTAACTGGAATTCCATGAAGTTGAACCACCTCTTTGATATAAATCTATGCTGGAGATGTTATAATCCTATTGCTCCTAATGGGAATAAAGTGGGCGCTTTTAGTGAGTCTATCCACTATGACCTAAATTGCTTTGTTGCCTCTTTAACTCATAGGCAGCCTATTTATAAATTCACTTGATATATGTTCCTCTTTCCAAGTCGTAATTTCTAATGGAAATAACAATCCTTCGGGATTCCCTTGCTCAGACTTTATCCTTTGGCATGTTAAACATTTAAAAACAAATTCAGCTACCATCTTCTTCATCCCTGGCCAACTTAAAATTCATTTCATATCCTTATACATCTTATCTCCTCTGAGGTGAATGGTCATCCTTGAACGGTGACACTCCGCAAAAAGTTTCTCCAACACACTATCAATCTTTGGAATGCAAAGGCATCCATCTCTCCTCAAACATCCCTTCTCGTCAAATGCATATCTACTGACATGGAGTAATAGTTCTCCTCTAGCCTAAAATATCAACTACCTCCTTATCCTTCTTTTGCTCTAATCCAATGTAGTTCATCAATGCCGGCCTAACCTCCATTGTTACTAAATAGCCTTGGATGGGTTCTATTGGCGATTTGAAGTTTAAATTCAAGAGGAATTCAAACTGCCACCACTCATATAAATCACCTAAGGTAGTATGCCTCTGGCTAAGAGCGTCAGCAACAACATTCCCTTTTCTAAGGGTATAATATATCCCGAAGTAATAAGATGATATAAACACCATCCATCTTTGCTGCCTAAAATTTAAATCTTTTTAGGAAAATAGGTATTTGAGCAATTTATGGTCGGTGAACAACTCAAACATTTCTCTCAAAAGATAATTCCTTCATGTCTTCAAGGCAAAAACAATGGCTGCCAACTCCAAGTCATAAACTAGGTATCTCTTATCATGGTCCTTTAATTGCCTAATAGCATAATCTATTACTCTTCCTTCTTATATAAGAACTACTCCCAATCATGTGCTACTTTCATTATGTAAACTATAAAAGGTTTCATCCCATCAGGAATGATGAGTGTTGGTGCACTTGTTAATAGCTCTGTTAGCTTCTCAAACTCTTTCATGCATATCTCATCCCATACAAAGACTAGATTCTTCTTGATTAGGTGAGTTAAAGACACTTCTACCTCTGCAAAGTCCTTTATGAATTTCCTATGGTAACCCGCTAACCCTAGAAAACTCCTAACCTCCGTGGCATTCTTAGGAACCTTCCAGCTCTGAATAGCTTCCACTTTTGCAGGGTCCACTGCTAGCCCATTTTCAAAAACAATGTGTCAAAGAAATCTCATCTCCTTGTTCGAAAAATGACATTTTGACAATCTGGTTTTAAGTTGGTGCTTCCTTAAAGTCCCTAGTATCTCCCTTAAGTGATTTCCATGCTCTCCTTCACCCTTGGAGAACACTAAGATGTCATTAACAAAAACTATGACCAACTTATTCAATTATCCCTTAAATACTCTACTCATCAAATCTACGAATTATGTTGGGCATTCATCAATCCAAAAGGCGTCACTTCCCATTCATTGAGTCCACCTGGCATGCAAAACGTGGTCTTCGGTTTGCTATCCTCTGCAATCCTTAGCAGATGAAATCCAGTTGCAAAGTCCAACCGGGAGAAGATTTTGGCTCCCACAAGCTGATCAAACAAATCATCTATTCTAGGTAAGGGATACCTATTCTTCCTTATCAACTTGCTATGTTCCCTATAGTCGACACATAGCCTTAGTAAGCCATCTGCCTTAGTGGCAAAGACAACACGGGCTCCCTATTTGTAAGTACTTCGTCGGATGAATCCCTTCTGCAATAGCTTTGAGATCTGCTTATCGAACTCTCGCTTTTTCTTTGAGGGCCATGTATCTTAATGGTAGAGCGATTGATCTAGCATCTTTCTCTAAATCAATCCGAAACTCGATCTCCCTTCGGGGTAGGAGATCCAAGACTTCTTCAAAGACATCATGAAATTTTCAAACTATGGGTACGGATTAAAGCTCATTTTGAGATAGGTCGACGAATGTAAATAGCTAAAATTTTTGAACTACAAGTACGGATGAAATCAACATCTTGAAATTAAGAATGTACGCATTACATATGAAATCAACATCGCATATGTCAACCACTTTGTCTTTGCAAATTGAGAAAAGATATGTCGAACCCCCAATAGGATTTGAGACAACTATTGGGTTGGTGACAATTTGGGTTTAAAGATTTAAGGAGTCGATTAAATTCCTAGCTATACATGAATGTGATGCTCCGAAGTCAAATAGGGTACGAATTGTATTCCCAAAAATAAGAGTAATACCTTTCATCGACACCTTCCTTTGGTCTCTAGAGGGTGGTCTGCTCGAAATAGGGATAGCCTCAATGGCATAGGCTTGTCCATCCTGCCCTTCCTTCACCAGCTTCGAACAAAGATTCTTATAGTGTCCTTCTTCGTGGCAATGGTAACACTTTCCCTTACAAGCTTCCTTCAATAGATTCACCTTGCAATCTTTAGTGATATGTCCTTTCTTTTGGTATCTCTTGTAGACCTTACCTTCTTTCTTAGACTTTCCTTTCGACTTCTTATTTTCCAAAAAAAATCTATTCTTGGCACCGCCTTGGTTTTAAGTAGATTCTGCCTTCTCATTCTCAATCTCTTTCTCCTTCGCACTAGCCGTCTACAGCAAAGACATCTCAACTAGCATCTCATATATGGCACTAGTGGATACATGGGTCAATAACAATTCTCTAAGTAGGGAGTTTAGGCACTTGATAAACTTCATGGCCTTTTTCAAGGGTGTGTCAATCAAATTCATTCTGAACATAGCTAGCTTTGTGAATTAACTAAAATACTCCTTCAATGTGGAGTCTCTCTGCCTAAGCTATATAAACCTCTCTATTTACAAACTCACTTCTGCTCTCGACATAAACAGTGACTCAAATCGGCTCTTAAACTCATCCTAAGTGACAATCCTCTCAACATTCACCTCGGCTATATTATTCCACTAATTTAAGGCCTCTCCCTTAAGATGCCAAACTATCATTCTCTGCTTCATCTGATCTTCCCAACCAAGTTCCAAAAATATCTTCTCACAGTCATTTATCCATGTCTTTGTTTCCACGAAACCTTTTGTTCCCGAATATACTCTTCCTTGCATATTTAGAAAATCCCTACACATTTTTGGAAAGTCAAAGGAGCGAGGTGCTGCTTTGGTAGGCGGGGCAGTGGATGTCGTCGTTGCAACTTGCCGAGGAACAGAGACTTACCTACGTGCCTGAGGTATTGTTTAATCCATTCGGACATCCCTTGAATGGTGGGCATTCATCGGGCAGGATTCCCAGCCTCAGAAGAAGATGGGTTTTTAACCATAATCTACTATCTGTAGGTTAAAATTTCAGTTACAATGACAAAGTATATTATTATATACTTAAATAAAGATTTTCCTAATGTATTTGCATATGCTCAAAAATAGAGTGTGTGATATATATATATATATATATATATATATATAGTAGAGGTTTTTTGAAAAATCCTTTAAAAAATAATAAGCACTTCCCTTATGCATGTACTTATCCTCAATGATTCGGTAACCTAAGCTCTGATACCAAATGTAACAACCCACGCTGAAATGGACCTAAATTCCGACCCAGGAAAGGCACATCATAACTTAGACCCGTTTCAAAGCTAGCTGTTGATTGGTATAAAGTACAATATAGAGCTATTTATCTACACATTCAGAACTCACCGCGGAAGGATAAAATATAATAACAGAAAAAAAATCCCATTTCATTTAAAATCAAAATGTTATAAAATCCATAACATAACACCAATAATAACCATATAGCATTTTCAAAATACAACATTATTTTTCAATGGGTACATAAGAAAATAACATGTGTATATAAACAAATAAATAGCCACAAGTTTACTCCTCGCCTTCGCCTTCAACATCGCCTTTCCTAGCTTGTATTGTAATGAGAAAGGAGTTAGAACAACATATTTCTGGTGAATAAAAATCTTGATCCTTACTATAATAGTACTTGGGCAGTATGATTTAAATATAAATATGTCTTTAGTATATTAGCTTTAATCTTTCCACCTCTAAGATCTAAAACTTTCCCAGTTCTAATTCCATAACTGTTACACTTATAACTCAATAAACCATAACTATCATCGGTAATGTCCTATCAATGTAAGTGATGGTATTCGAGCCAATGAATATCTTTTTAATGATAATTAGGCAGACTTTGACCATGTAATACCTTATTTAAGGCAGGTTCCCCGTCATTTAATACCTACCCCAAGGCGGACTCTTCATTGTTACTTATCCAGCTGATATTGCATAAAATCTTTTCGATCACTTAATACTTCATAATAAAGTGGACCCTTTCCAAGATATCCACTGTCATGCTACCCATTAACCCTGACCATTTACTACTCCCTACATAGGGAAAAGGTGGGCCCTCACACAGCCACTTAATACCTTCAATCCCTCAAGCAAGTCCTTCGTATTATGACCCATACCCCAGAGTGACGTCTCACATTAGTCCGACTATTCGTAGGTACAGGTAGCCTGATTAGCAGCATGTTTTACCCTATAGAGTTTGGGAATAACCTCTCATCATCCATAGTTACTTATTATAGGTGATGTCTTACATAAGCCCCAAAGCAACATTACTGGTAGACAGATTAGCTAAGCAGACTTCCTTGTGCTTTTGACTGACCTCGCACCCCTATAACTTAGTCACAATTTATAGCACTCTCATATTATCACACATCTCACCGCATCATTATTTAGGCCTTCTAAACCTTTTCATTTCGCCTCTACAATTAATCATTTCCTAAGGGGGAATTCAATTATAATTAATAACTTATTAACTACACGATTAATACATTATAATCTCATGTTATTTATGCTAATTTATATATATATATGCACTTAGTAAATTTCTAAGTGCGCATAGTTTATGCCCTAAACTAACATTTAAATGTCAAATTTTCAAAAATTATACAAGTCTCATTTCTATATTAAAAATATACATAAATCCCATATCCATAATTCAATCAACAGACTTGTTTAAAATAGAATCCAAACCCACCTATTTTATATTAAATCAATAGTAGAAACTTGCAAATTTGAGTGCTTTTACATTCTATTCAACTTTGTTTTACATGAAATTAGACAAAGGGAATTCTTGTTTGTACCTTATTTTTAATCAAAATCCCTTAATCAGATCGAAAAAAAGGTGGAATAAAAGATAAAACATTAAAATTGCAAAATATACAAAAATTCCATTATTTTAATATGAATCAATTGAGATTCCAATCTAAGAATTGACATTTTGCTTTGGGAGAATTTTGGGGGTTTTAATGTAATGTTTTCTTAAACCAAAATTCCTCAAGGCATATATCAAATCCAAACTACAATATCCAATTACTAAAATAAAAAGACCAAGATTTCCATCACAACAGGTTCTTAGCTCTTCCTCTTTTTAGATTTGTCACGCCTTCAATAATCTCTTTCAGATTACCCCTTTTAGATATATACAACAAGTGATTTGTATATATATATATATTAGATTTAGAAGTCGAGGGATTTGGGGAGAATATAATTAGAAATAAAATAATAAGTTCTAGAATCTGTTAACTAAAACCCTAAAGAACTTTTCTAAATCTTTGAGGAGAGAGACTGATAGAGCTTCGCTTGGTTCCCAAAATAATTCATGAATAAAAGTGAGGGGGCTAGGCTCTTATTTATAGTGGTTGGTATGCACCAGAATCATCGGATTTAAATCGATTAAAAATAATAAATTTTGGTACATTCATTTGTAAAAAACCCCTAGCTTCCACCTTCATTGATCGGTCAACCGCCCCTACCCTATCGGTCGACTGCTAGCGGTCTACCGCCCTTGGTGTGAGGAATGCAGATTAAGGATCTTAAGGCTAGAATTAACACTAGAGGGGGGTGAATAGTGTTTTAAGAAATTTGTTAATCTTTTTGAGTTTATCTTAATTTGTTAACAATGTATACACTTATCAGACACATATATGAACACAAAATCAAACACAGATGCAAATATAAAGTAAAAGCAGTAAAGGAAAGAACACACCGGATTTTATACTGGTTCGGAGTTACCCTACATCCAGTCCCGCACAACTAAGTACGGATTTCCTTTCAAAACCAATTCAACAATTACAACCCTCGATTTCAAGGCTACGAGGTACACCCTCCAGAATAACAATCCTCTGGGTAGAGATACTTGATTTCCGGGGCAACAAGTTCACCCAATTGATTTCCAAGGCTACAATCACATCTTCTCTCGCTCAATTGATTTCCAAGGCTACAATCACACCTTTTCTCGCTCGATTGATTACAAAAAGTCTATAACTCAGATTAGCACTTGGATCTTGTAGAGATACTGATGGAGAATCACACTAGAAGTAATCGAGTATGATTCGATGTTGATTTCGGCAGAGTAATCGTATGATTTTGTATTAAGAAATGTGGAAGAAGAAGAGGAGTGAAAACCAGAAAAAAGTGATTAAAAATTCGTTGAAACTGACCCCTATTTATAGAAGAACAACAGCCATGACCATTCATGAAGAGTTATGGCGAATAGACACTTCTTTTGAAATTTGAATTTTGAACTCAATTGTCACCATGTCGACATGGTCACCATAGGCATGTCGACAACCCAAATAAATTTTTGATGTTTTGATTTTCTTTGAAAATAACCTTTATCTTATATTAAAACTATTTTAAAACTTTATAAATATACTTGAATATAGTTGAAATTCATAAGTAAATATAAAGAACAATATATATATATATTATTTAACTATAATTTAAATCAAAGTATAAATAATTTAAAAGTTAAATATATTATTTGAAAAGATAGTTTAAAATCAGGAGTAATTTGACTTTGAAATTAAAGATGTTTTTGAGGCTAAAATTATTTAAAATCAGGATAGAGAGTTTTGAATCTTTTAAAAGGAAAGTTTTGAAATCATTTTGAAAACAAGATAATTTTGTAAAATCATTTGAATTAAAATTAGTGGATACAAAACAATGTCCCACTAGATTTTCGTAGGTTCCATCCTACTTAGGGTTCCATCCCTTTAACGGGCTCGAAGTGGATTCCATTCCACGAATAAATTGGATATTAAGATGCCAGTGCTTTTCTACGAGTTTTAACAAATATTCCTAATAAAACAAACTTAACCTTGAAATCTTGAACTCTTGATAATCTTGATACTCATGAGTCTTCTATCTCTATATCTTGAATCTCTATACTGTACAGTCTTCATTCTTGATACCTGCATGGTTAGATCCTGCATATACATATATATATCTAAACTTGTAATGTTGGTATTTATATTTTATAATCTATTCTAAGGTTGTTGTCATTAAAACCAACTCCTCAGGGACTAACAATCTCCCCCTTTTTGATGATGACAACCTTTGTTTATAAAATATTCCTTCTATCCTAATAACTCCCCCTTAATTTATGCCTAACTATCCTATTTTATACTTCCCCCCCTTTGTCATCAACAAAAAAACTTACTCTAAACTAGATAACTCCAAACTATATAACTCCCCCTGAAACTAAGACTTCATTACTTGTGATTATAATGATAGTGTTATCATACATAATCAATACTTAACTAAAATATAATCCTAAACTATTAACTATCCTAACTAAGAATTCATAATACTAACACACATAAGAACACGAATTTATTTATTACGAGTATGGTTGTATTTACATTTGCGTTTGAAAAACATATAAACATAAATAACAACGAAAAGAAAGAGAAGAAACTAATGTGTGTTTCTGAACATAGGAGATTTATGAATTGAACAGTTTGGATAGTGGAAACAGAAATTTCCACGTTGTTCAACAAGATTCCTATTTTTGTCGAAACACACTTCTCCAACGCATACTACTTGGTCATGATCCTCCTCGTGTGCTTCTTCCATCGGTTCTTCTTCTTTTTCGTCGCTGACCTCATGTTCTTGATTGAGTGAAGAGTCTTCATCGATCAAGATAGGGTTGGCATGGTTATCCATTAGGAATTTTTGTAAATTCCTAAGAATCTTGCCTTGCCTCTCTTGCTCTTTCGCCATACGAAGTTGAGTCACTTGAATTTCAGTAAACATCTGAAGAGTATCCTTCATAGACTCCTCCAATTTAGTTACACGTGCGAGAGTAGAGCATTGGAATGGACCAGAAGTAGGAGAGGGGAATAAGAAAGTTGATTTTAAGTTTGATTTAGAGGAATATGACATTATTATATATATTTCAGAATAGAAAATGAAGAGAAAACAGAGAGAATGAATAAGAATTCGAAATAGGGAAGAATATATAACTGAATTTTTTGAATTTTGGTGGGAAAATTTAAAAATAAATAAAAACGTTACATGTCGACATGTCTTCCTAGGGGATGTCGACATGGTCCTCATATTTTAACTTTATGATTTATTTTAATATTAATTATTAATTATACTTGTTATTTATATTTCATATTTCAGTTATAGAACAAATACCTAATTCTCTTCTTAATTTAGTAAATATAGATTCATTTAATGGTTTTGTTAAGATATCAGCGATTTGATTCTCAGAGTTTATATATTCGAGAGTAATTACTTCTTTAGTTATATTAT
Organism: Allium fistulosum; assembly: GCA_030737815.1. Classification (NCBI taxonomy): domain Eukaryota; kingdom Viridiplantae; phylum Streptophyta; class Magnoliopsida; order Asparagales; family Amaryllidaceae; genus Allium; species Allium fistulosum. The sequence continues at coordinate 818,989,778 of CM060908.1, read as the reverse complement.
CTCTAAGAAAATGATGTCGAATATCAATATGTTTAGTTCGAGCATGATGAGTAGGATTTTTAGATAAATTTATTGCACTAGTATTATCACAATAAATTGGCGATTTTGAGATATTTAATCCAAAATCTCTTAAGGTTTGTTGCATATATATTACTTGAGAACAAGCCAAAGCAGCAGAAATATACTCTGCTTCAGTTGTTGATAGAGAAATTGTATTTTGCTTTTTACTAAACCAGGAAACCAGAGAATGTCCCAAAAAGTGACAAGTTCCACTTGTACTTTTTCGGTCTGATTTACATCCACCATAGTCAGCATCACAGTATGATATTAAATCAAATGAATCATTTTTAGGATAAAATAAGCCATAATCAGAGGTGTGTTTAATATATCTTATGATACGTTTTACAGCTTTTAAGTAGGGCTGTTATGGTAACGGTAAATTTACCATTACCAGACCATTACCAGCCAATCGGTTACCATTTTTGAGTGAAATCGGTATACCGGTTTAATTGGTATGGTAACGGTAAATTTACCATTTTCTATGGTAAATCATCGGTAACATTTCTTTAATACCAACGGTAATGGTAATTTTACCAGTCAATTTATAGTATATGTATATTCATGTAACATGCTTTATTATAAGCATTTAGAACCAAGCAAATGATTAAATTTAGTTTATTAATCAGGTGAAATAATGTTAAATACACTTCACTTCTTTCTCATTTATGTCTTTTATTAAGTAACACAATAAATTATATAATGAAGCACCGTTATGGTGTGAATATGTGTTATGTTACTAACCTTTTTTAGACAAACGGTAATTTACCATTACCAGTGTAATGGTTACCAGATTATCGGTATACCAATCTTTGGTATACCAGCCGATCGGTAACTGTAATGGTAAGCAATTTTTGCTTACCAGTAAAAATGGTACGGTAATGGTATTTATGAAATGGTAATGGTAACCATTACCATAATAGCCCTATTTTAAGTGAGTTTCTTTAGGATGAGATTGATATCTTGCACAAAGACATACACTATGCATGATATCAGGTCTACTAGCAGTGATATAGAGCAATGATCCGATCATTCCTCTATACAACTTTTGATCTACATCTTTCGAGAGATCTTCTTTACTTAGATATTCATTAGTTGTCATGGGAGTAGGTTTTCCACTCGCAGTAGTCAAACCAAATTTATTAACTAGTTCTTTAGTATATTTTTCTTGACTAATAAAAATACCATTATCTAACTATTTTATTTGTAATCCTAAAAAGAAGTTTAATTCACCCATATGACTCATCTCAATCTCTTTTGTCATTATTTCAGAAAATTCTTTATTCATTTCAAAATTAGTTGATCCAAAAATGATATCATCTATGTAAACTTGTACTAGTTGAATATCATTTTTATTTCTTTTAATAAAAAGAGTATTATCTATTTTACCAATCTCAAAATTTGATTGTAATAAATAAGATCTTAGTCTATCATACCAGGCTCTAGGAGCTTGTTTTAGACCATATAAAGCTTTCTTAAGTTTGTACACATGGTTTGGAAAATTTTCATCTTCAAAAAGTGGTGGTTATTCAACATATACTTCTTCTTTTACAAAACCATTTAAAAATGCACTTTTAACATCCATTTGAAATAATTTGAAATTATTATGATTTGCGAAAGCAAGTAGAATCCTAATGGCTTCTAATCTTACTGCAGGAGCAAAGGTTTCGTCATAATCTATACCTTCTTCTTGACAATAACCTTGGGCGTCTAATCGTGCTTTATTTCTAACGACCTCACCTTGTTCATTCGTTTTATTTTTATAAACCCATTTAGTTCCAATTATAGTTTTATCTTCAGGTCTAGGAACAAGTTCCCAAACTTCATTTCTAGTGAATTGATTTAATTCTTCTTGCATAGCCAAAATCCATGAATCATCAGTTGATGCTTCTTTAGGATTTTTGGGTTCAATAGTTGATATAAATGCTACATTGCTCATTTTATTTAGTTGATTTCTAGTTGTAACAATAGATTGCATATCTCCTATTATATTTTCAATAGGATGATCTTTTAAAAGTTTAATCCTTTTATTAGGATGATTAATTTCATTATTAATTTCGGTTGATTCCTGATTTTGAGTAATTAAATCTTCTTCATCATTTGTAATTTCAAAATCTTTTAAATTTTCATCAAACGAAACATGCATTGTTTCTTCGATGGTGTTAGATCTTAAATTAAAAACTCTATAAGCTTTACTTCTATTAGAATATCCGATAAAGATTCCTTTGTCGGATTTAGGATCAAATTTATCCAAATTATATTTTGTATTTAAAATAAAGCATTTACTTCCAAAAATTCTGAAGTATGATACCTTAGGTTTCTTTCCATGAAGAAGTTCATAAGGTGTCTTATCAGTTAAAGGTCTAATTAAAATTCTATTCAAAATATAACAGGCGGTAGCAACAGCTTCTGCCCAAAAGTGTTTTGGTAAATTACTATCTGAAAGCATAGTTCTCGCACACTCTTGTATCGTTCTATTTTTACATTCAACTACTCCGTTTTGTTGTGGAGTTCTTGGAAATGAGAAATTGTGAGTTATTCCCTTCTTATTGCGGAATTCCTCAAACTTTTCATTTTCAAATTCACCACCGTGATCACTACGAATAGTTATAATTTTTAAAGATAATTGATTTTGAATCCTTTTTGTAAAGTTCTTAAAACATTCAAAAGTATCACTTTTATGTTTCAAAAATATTGTCCATGTAAATCTAGAATAATCATCTACAATTACAAAAACATATTTACTATGATTTATTGACTGAATTTGAGATGGGCCAAATAAATCAAGATGAAGTAATTCAAGGGTTTTTGAAGTTGAAATCATATCTTTTAATTTAAAGGAACTTTTTCTAAGCTTTCCTAATTGACATGCATCACATAAACTATCTACTTTAAAATTCATTTTAGGGAGACCTCTTACTAGATCATGTTTTGACAGTCTAGATAAGAGTTTGAAATTCAAATGTCCAAATCTCTTATGCCAAATCCAAGGGTCACTTGTATTTGCCAAAAGACATAGGTTATCATTTGAAACTTTCATACAATATAAATATTCTTTTTCCTAGTTCCCTCAAATATTATGGTTGAGTTATTATCTTCAATATGACATTTATCTTTTTCAAATTTAATTTTATATCCTTTATCACATAGTTGACTTATACTTAGCAGATTGTGTTTCAGATTCTTAACTAGCAAAACATTAGTAATAATAGGAGTTTCAAAGTTACTGACATTGCCGATGCCAATCACGTATCCTTTCGAGTTGTCTCCAAAGTTAACCAGTCCTCCGTCTTTGTATATAATATTATTCAGCATATCCGGATTACCAGTCATGTGTCTAAAGCATCCACTATCAAGTATCCACTTATTCCTTTTGATCTACACAGATTGCCCATTGTGAATTGTTTCCTTAATGCCCATAAAGCATCTTTCCTGCACATTATAAAATTTGGGTAGACAACTAGAATTTGAATAACATTCATATGCAGACTCATGGAACAATGATGATTTAAACAATTCTAAACTAGTTTTAACAGATTTTTCAAAAATAGCCATTTTAAAACTTTTCAAAATTCAGATTATGAAACTTTTGAAAACAAAGCTCTGATACCAAATGTGAGGAATGCGGATTAAGGATCTTAAGGCTAGAATTAACACTAGAGGGGGGTGAATAGTGTTTTAAGAAATTTGTTAATCTTTTTAAGTTTATCTTAATTTGTTGACAATGTATACACTAATCAGACACAGATATGAACACAGAATCAAACACAGATGCAAATATAAAGTAAAAGCAGTAAAGGAAAGAACACACCGGATTTTATACTGGTTCGGAGTTACCCTACATCCAGTCCCGCACAGCTAAGTACGGATTTCCTTTCAAAACCAATTCAACAATTACAACCCTCGATTTCAAGGCTACGAGGTACACCCTCCAGAATAACAATCCTCTGGGTAGAGATACTTGATTTCCGGGGCAACAAGTTCACCCAATTGATTTCCAAGGTTACAATCACACCTTCTCTCGCTCAATTGATTTCGAAGGCTACAATCACACCTTTTCTCGCTCGATTGATTACAAAAAGTCTATAACTCAGATTAGCACTTGGATCTTGTAGAGATACTGATGGAGAATCACACTAGAAGTAATCGAGTATGATTCGATGTTGATTTCGGCAGAGTAATGGTATGATTTTGTATTAAGAAATTTGGAAGAAGAAGAGGAGTGAAAACCAGAAAAAAGTGATTAAAAATTCGTTGAAACTGACCTCTATTTATAGAAGAACAACAGCCATGACCATTCATGAAGAGTTATGGCGAATAGACACTTCTTTTGAAATTTGAAATTTGAATTTTGAACTCAACTGTCACCATGTCGACATTGTCACCATAGGCATGTCGACATCCCAAAGCAGTTTTTAATGTTTTGATTTTCTTTGAAAATAACCTTTATCTTATATTAAAACTATTTTAAAACTTTATAAATATACTTGAATATAGTTGAAATTCATAAGTAAATATAATGAACAATATATATATATATATTATTTAACTATAATTTAAATCAAAGTATAAATAATTTAAAAGTTAAATATATTATTTGAAAAGATAGTTTAAAATCAGGAGTAATTTGACTTTGAAATTAAAGATGTTTTTGAGGCTAAAATTATTTAAAATCAGGATAGAGAGTTTTGAATCTTTTAAAGGAAAGTTTTGAAATCATTTTGAAAACAAGATAATTTTGTAAAATCATTTGAATTAAAATTAGTGGATACAAAACAATGTCCCACTAGATTTTCGTAGGTTCCATCCTACTTAGGGTTCCATCCCTTTAACAGGCTCGAAGTGGATTCCATTCCACGAATAAATTGGATATTAAGATGCCAGTGCTTTTCTATGAGTTTTAACAAATATTCCTAATAAAACAAACTTAACCTTGAAATCTTGAACTCTTGATATCTTGATACTCATGAGTCTTCTATCTCTATATCTTGAATCTCTATACTATACAGTCTTCATTCTTGATACCTGCATGGTTAGATCCTGCATATACATATATATCTAAACTTGTCATGTTAGTATTTATATTTTATAATCTATTCTAAGGTTGTTGTCATCAAAACCAGCTCCTCAGGGACTAACACTTGGTAGGTAGTCGATCGATGTAGTTATTTTGGGAATGTTATTTCTATGCCATTAATCGATTTATTTTATTCCTTAATTAACCTTTTAACTTTAACGTTAATTTCAATGATTACTTAATAGCCAAGTCTAATTACTATTACTTTTTAAATTTCAAATTTGATAATTGTTTAGGGATTTAAATTTAGTTCTATTTAAATTATTTTGAATTCAAAAACTTCAAATTTACATAAATTTTCCATTTGAGTTCTATTTCCAACATAGTATATGTGGAAATTGATCAGAAAATCGCCATGAACACAACGACCTAACTTCCACGGTCAAATTTTGACTTTTGCAAAAATTCCATTTTTCGCATTATCTCATTTAGTTAATTTATCTAACTTATTTATTTCTTATTAATTTTTGCGGGGTGTTACAGGTATGGGCTTTCTTCATTTCTTCCATCAAGCTTTTGGTTTTAGCCTTAGATTTTAGAGCAGCATCTCTCTCTGCCTTCATCTTATCTAATCAGCTTTATATCCCTCTATCAAACTATCGTAAGTCCTTTTTTCAGATTCAAATGCTAATTGTTCATTTAATTGATTTGGTTGACCTTAGAGAGGGCACAAGTGAGCTTCTTTCACTCATAGCCTTAATTAATAAGCTCCTGGACCCATAAGACCATCTAATCTACTTCCACCTTAGGAATATTCTTGATGTCACTGTTGAACATGACACTAGTTAAGCAATGGTTAGGAAAAGAATCCTACATCCGGGTTGATGGAGTTGGGATAGGAGTTGGAGGAGCGGTGATTCCTTTAGATTAAGGGGCACGGTTGTGGTCAAGGAACGAGAAATCAAATTTTATTGGTATCTAGGAAGTTAGGGTTGACAACGAGGCAAAGAAATACTAGAAGATGAGTCACGACGATCGTATGAGTCTATGTACCATTTTTAGTGGTCATAAGACTGTGTCTCTTTAACCTGCCTTATCTTCTGATCCATCTTAGCCAGGCAATTTTCTACGATTCGTGTTCTTTCTCCTTCCTTTGGAATCTCTCCTCCTCTGTTTCTTTGTTACTCCAATAGCTGGAGCGAGGTAGATCATGAGTGCGTCTTCTCTCTTTACCAATGCCATATTAAAGGTTATTGTATCTATCTCTACCTATAGTACTTGAAACAAGAAAAAAGATCATATAAGTTCTAGAATTTTGAAATTCGAGTGAACACAAGAGATGTGTGCTTGTGATCCTAAAAGTACGTAGAGTGCTAATGTCCACTTAAGTACTCTATGGACTATATTCATGTGGAAATAAAGATATGGTCTTGCTTCCTTTGGCTAGCATACCCCTGAATGGGGAGCTAAAGCCCGGAGAGCCATCCTTGAGAAGATTGGCAATCGAAACATCGAAGTTGCTCAACGAGGCAAAAATATCGTCAAAAGAGCTAGCTGGTAGGGTCACCTCGGCTAAGGGTGACGTGCTTAGCTCTACGGATATCTTGGAAGATTTTATGATTATACGTTTCAAGTGAAGGAAGGTAGGAAGTCTAGTGCCTTTAGGAGATGTCTTGTCATATGACTCGTCTCCTTCTGGACTAATATTGTAATCACTGTCGTCTTCCTCAATGTTTTCTTCTTCCTCTTCCTCTTTTTCTTCTTCTTTTCATTCTTTCCTTCCTTCCTTATTGCTTTCTTCTTGAATTATTTGCAATCTGGCTCCTATATCTCCATCTTCTCGAACTTCACTGATGTTGGGATCTTTTATTGCTCTACCGACTGGCTCATCGACGTTTGTCGTATTCAATGGACCTTCAGCTTCCACTTGAAAATTATCGCCAGAGCTACGAGCAAGGGCTGAAGATCGAGCAAGCATTCTAGAACTACTCAGTGGAGTAGTTGTAGGAACAACGGAGCGATTAGGATGTAGTAGACCGCACCAACGAAGGATCTTGTTTGTTAAAAGTATGCAGTGTTGCGGTGTAAGAAGCTAACTCTCTTAAGAGTTTCCAATGTTTTAGTACGCTCTTCACTAGTATCTCGAGCAGAAATATCTGAGAGGGAATTGATCAGAGGTAAAACGCTTGGACTGTAGAAATCCAAGTATGAGAAGAGAGAATGGAAAAGAATCTTACTATCAGAAAGCCAAGGTCGGTTAAAGCGATACGGGCAGCGAATGAAGAAACACTCGTTTTTGAAATATGAATGCTTATTGTGGAGCTTTTCAATGACCTTGCATCTACACCAGGCCTTGATGATCATATAGGATGGTGAGTTATGTCTTTGTTTAAAATTCAGGATGTGAGTTAACTCCTTGAAATTTGGAGGTCGTCCGAATTAGTTCATGAATAGCACGTATAGGGAGCTTAAACAGTTGCCACTAGGCAAAATTGCTCAGTACTTAAACAGTTGGCCACTAGGCAAAATTTCTCAGTACTTAAACGATGGAGGAAGAAAGCTTGGTCCTGAAATGAGGATATATTGAAAAAATTCTAAGTGTTCGGTACTTAAACAGTTGGCCACTAGGCAAAATTGCTCAGTACCGAAAAGAACCACTCAGTATCGAAATGAATTTTTAGGAATAATCTAGAAAAAGGGAAAGGAAAGAGTAGATTGTTCTTTGCTAAGGAATAGAATGATCTCCAGAATGTGGATCTTGTCCTTAGCATGGAGAACGGAATTTGTACTATTTAAGACAGTTGAACGGATATCCTGGATTGAAGACAATGGTTCAAAGCATCTGTTAAATAAAACTGACGTATATAGATAATGGTAAATGTTTGTCTTGTTCCAAAGCATGCTTTATTTCCAATGAAAGCATACTCTGGGAGGCAAGTGTTATCTGGCTTTTTAACCAATTAGGTTTTCACTCGAATCTGAATGTCAGGATGAAGTTGAAAAGATTCATGGACTTGGGAACATGCTTAGAAGGACAAAAGGAAGGGCCTCAAGAGTTTGCAGAGTGATTATAGTTAAGGAGAGTGATCGGTACCGACTAGAACTACTTGGTACGAAGCTCTTTCTAAAGCAACTTTTCGGTTTTAGAGCTATGGCTTGTGGAAATTTGGCTTGATTGATTGTAGTTAAGTATATTTCTCATGGAACAAACGAACAAATCTAAAGGAATTCTGAATGAAAGTAGGCAAGTGCAAGTGATATTGGAACCTCTCGGAAATAACTCGATCTCTATGGAAAATGCTCGAAGTACAATGGATCAAAGATAGAAGACCAAAGGAGGGAAGGAGTAGCTCCCCCTTTAAAATTCAAGTCGATATTGACCACTTCTGGTCAGTAACGAGTAGAATTTATGGCCCGAGGGACTCCGTCTTCCCCTCCTGCATTCTCGGATCTAGATCTGGACCTGGTATTTCATAGATTTGTACCTATGCTAGATGGTTTCCCAATTAATACAAGGCCTATGGTTTTTGGAAAAGGACCTTTGGCTTTTTTGTTCTCTTCATCTTCTATCTCTCCTCACCATAGTCACTAAGGTAGATATTATTAGTTCTAGGCTATAAGAACTTGGCAATCCTTTTACTAGTGACTTTATGTCAAATAATGAATAAACTACAATGGATTTAGGCCAGAAATTATCGAACCACTTTAAAAATCTTGGTGTTCTCTCTATTTTTCATGTATTTTTGTGCTAGATCTCTATTTTCTTATAGGTCTATGGGGTGTTGTGCCATTTTTAGGCTCAATGTTACTCATGACTACTCATGGCACCTAGGGGTTAAGTACTAATAGTTATTGGATAACTATGGAATGACACACTCGATAGTTTTCAGTTAGTTAATATAACTAAGGTCAAATAGAAAATATCGATGTGACAGTATTACACAGCTCTCTTGACATGAGAATACAATTGATCTTCAATGTGGAAACTCTACTTTGATTATAGTTAAATCATGACATAACATCCATCGAAAATTATAGTTGGGTCAAGTGTAAGCATTGGAACTGAAAAACTATTCAATAGTGGATTCATCTCTTTAGTTATATGCGGTTAGTATCACGGTCGGCCGAAGTGAACTAAAAGTTAAAATCACTGGCTAGAGTAGTTCGGTTAATAATAATTGTTTTTATTGTACCAAAGACTTTGTGTTTGGAATATAAAGTTGAATATGGATGATACTAGAATTTTGACCATTACCAAATTCCATAAGTCCTAATCTATACTATACTATTAAAGCTGAGTACCTCTATAAGCTCTCTCATTGATTCGTGCCTTTTCCACTTCTCATAAATTAAAAGCAAGATATTCAATCTCTTTATGATAATGTTTTTTATTTATATTTTTAGTAAACTTTATTGTTTTCACAACCTAGCTATTTTGATGAGAATGCTTAAAGTATTATATTTTCGGTCTTTTTTGCTGAATTAGAACCATCGATTAGATTGATTTAAATATTTTAATCAACTTCTTCATAAAAATATTTTTTATAAATAAATTATTTTGTTTATATTTTTCATCTATGTATGAAGTTAATAAAGAGTAGAATATTAACTTCAGATCCCTTTTGTTGTTTTAAATGTAAAGCATGTCCTTTTTTGTAAATTTGGTCCCTACTACTTTACCGACACACCCGAACCAAAATTAACATCCACTAAACAATTTAGTTTCAAACTTTAAAATGTGATAGCTTTACTACGTTAATTGGATTTAAGAATCATATAAAACCTCAAATTTAATATGCTTTTCAATGATATCCATTGTTGATAGCTAAAAACAATTTTTTTAAAATCTATACTATACGATTAAAACTGAGTACCTCTATGAGCTCTCTCATTGATTCGTGCATTTTCCACTTTTCATTAATTACAGGAAAGTTATTCAACCTCTTTATGATAATGTTTTTTTCATTTTAATAAGCTTTATTATTTTCATAACCCAACTATTTTGATGAGAATGCTTAAAGTATTATATTTTTGGTCATATTTTACTGAATTAACACCATCGATTAGTTTGATTTAAATATATTAATCAACTTCTTTATAAACATAATTTTTATAACTAAATTATTTTGTTTATATTTTTTATCCATGTATGAAGTTAATAAAAAGCAGAATATTAACTTCAGGTCCATATTTGTTGTTTTAAATGTACTAAGTCTTTTTCTATAAATTTGATCCTTACTACTTTACCGACATACCCGAACCAATCCGCTAAATGATTTAATTCCAAACTTTAAAATGTGATAACTTTTTCTACATTAATTGAATTTAAGAATCGTTTTCACTATGAAACCTCAAATTTAATATGCTTTCCAATGATATCCATTGTTGATAGCTAAAAATAAATTTTTTGAAATCATAATTTATATAGCAGTTTTAACTGCATTTATAAAATCCAATTATTTTGTGTCACCGTTGTGTACTGCGTTTCTATAACAACATTATTATGGATGATCATTACCATTATATAGTAGTTTTAACTATATTATTATAATGCAATTATTATCTTTTAGCATATTTGAAAGAAACTTTTTTTGAATTATACAATTATGGTTGCCTTTGAATACTATAACCGCATTATGTAATAAAGTAATAATTTTGGTTGTATTTGATAGTTTATTCAAACTTAATGCAGTTACAATTTAACCCCATCAAAATAAATGGTGTAATAATTTAAAGGCATTTTTTGAATTAATTTAACTACATTAGAATTTTCTAACTGCATTTCCTATTGATGATTTTGACTATATTTGATAATTTTATTCAATTTAAACAGTTATAAATTAATTAAATTAAGAAAATGCAGTTATAATTTACCAGAAAGTTTTGGATTAATTTAACTACATTTGAAGATTTTTAACCACATTTATCTGATGTAGTAATAAATTTGGCTACATTTCATAAATTTATTCAATCTTAATACAATTAAAATCTAACTACATTAAGAAAATGCAGTTATAATTTAATGAAAATTTTGAATTATGCATGGTAGCAATTGAATATTTCAACTATATTTATGTGATGTAGTAATAATTTTGGTTGTGCTCGATGATTTATTCGAGCTTATTGAGTTATAATTTAAATGCATTAAGCAAAAGCGGTTATTATTTTACAGTTTTTTCATAATTAAGCAATTATTGTTGCGGTTGAATATTTTAACTGCATTTGTGTGATGCAATACTAATTTTGATTGTAGTAGATGATTTTATTTGATGTTAACGATAGTAATTTAACCGCATTATGAAAATGCAGTTATAATTTTAAATAGACACCAAATATGAATTGACTTTAACTGCATATTTATTAATTTTGTACATGCTGATTTGAATGATGCAATTATAGTTGCATTTTGAATGATGTAGTTAGAAATACAATATCTATATGAAAGGCTACAATTTTTCAAAAAAAAATCAATGACTGAGTATTTACATATGAATAACACATATCATTTAAAAGATCATAAATATGTTGATTTAATGGTGAAAACTGTTTGGTAATCTGATGTTTTTAGAAAATGTTATTGTGTTTTGAATATTTGAAATCTATATAGGTGTGAAGTATTAAAATGGGTATAAGAATAGCAGTTACTAATAAAGGATGTCAATGGACAAGGACCTGATTTACATAAATTATCGAGAAAGAATATTTTGTTTTTTTTTGAAATGGTACTTTATATACAACATGTTACTGGGAGAACATAATACATGTCAATAAACGTTCGAATCACGCTAAGCAAATTTCGAACTTGTGACCTCTCGCGCAAAAGCCGAATCGCTTAACCACTGGGACAATGGTGCTTGTTATGCAGTGATGACTTTAGTTTGTAATGCATTATTCTTTTATCTATGTAATTTTTCTTATTTTTACATTCATGACTTCCTAACGTATTAGTATGCAAAATTGATGCTCGCAATTTTCAGTGTCAAGCAGTTTTGTTCCCCCGAATTCTTTAATGGTTAGATAGAAAATGGTTGGGAATATTTAGCATAGAATAAACTAGTGTAGTATATGTACAAATGCATTTTTTCTCTTAAACAGGTTGAAGATTAGTAATCTACTAAGTCGAAGATTTCATTTAATTATAAATGTACATTTGGTTAGGATCATTAGATTTTTTTGATAGGTATATCGAATTGCTTCACGGTTATGTTAATAAGACTACTAATTATTAGGGGTGTTCATTTTTTTTAATTTTGTATGTCAGAATTAAAAGTGTAATGCAATTTTGGTCTATACACTACTATAAACCTATAGTTTTTAATGGGCTTTTGGCATCGTTATGTCAATGCTAATTTAATTAGCAACATCAAAAGCTCAAATGGAAAAATGATCATGACTAAAAAGTTAGGATTCCATTATGATTCCAATTTAGTGATGCATAGTGATACCAGAAACATTTTTGATACTATATAGATGTCGACATTCTAATGCACTGGAACCTATGCTTACATTGATGGTCAAGCTTTCAATGAAATTATACATACATATGAGCTTAAAATTTGGGAAGATGTATTAAATTCCAACGTACATGTCTGTCATGTAAAAATATATGTAGGAAACCATCATAAGATAAGGTATTCATTTTTTTTCTCTCCTTGTTTAATTGTTTACATTTTGAAATAATAATTTTGAAATAACTCACTCAGATTTGGGACTTCATGTTCTTGAAGGATCCAACGCGTGATGAAAGAAACCGCAAGGAAAAAAGTAATTCACGAATAATTAGCGAGCTAAAAATTAATTTTTATCAAAATCAATTAAAACTTTTTTCACTTCAAAATTCATGAATCAACACACCGTATGTTTGAGTAGAAATCAATTATTCACCAATACTTAATAATACTTCATTTTCCAAGGTACTCAATTCTAATACATTAAAAAACATAATGTCATTCCATAAAATAAGGTATCTTCATTAACAGGATAACAAATGGTTGCATGTATGAAATAATTAACTCCAAGTTTTAATTTCAATTGCATTTCAAAAACTATCGTACCTCACACCTTCAATTTTAAGGTAGGATATGTTTCTGTAAATTCTTATCAAATAACCAATTTTTCTGATGAAATGATATGATAGCATTTTTTATTGTTATTAAAACTTAAAGTTTTAATTATCCTAACTTAATAGATTGCACAAAGAAGTAGATATGGGTAAATTCGATCGACCAATGTCCTTCTAACAAATAAGTAGAAATATCATTCACATGAAGAAAAAACTTGCGTGAGTATCGCATTAATAATGCTTTAGTGAGTTGTAATGCTACAATCGGAATTCAACAGTAGTTTCTATGATTTTTGTTTCATTCATCATCACCTTCGTTGGATAAGGTTGCTTAATGTTTATTTTTTTATGTAATATGAGCACACTATTGAACTTAAAATGATTTTTTTTTGTTTTCTAATATGAGACGTTTGTTTTAAACTAGCAAATTAGCGCTATTATTACTTTTCTATCTCTCTTTCTTCAATTGTTTAAAAGTTTAAGCTCATACCCAAAAAATATTCTTTTCGACCACTAATTTTACATCTTCAAAATAGTTGTGCTACTTTTCTAATATTTGCTGAGAAAGAATCAATGAGATTACGAATACTATCATGGACTAAAAATGTAATTTTTCACAGAATTAAATAGCTTCCTATTATTTTCTGCGATTTTATATAGATTTGTTGTAAATAGCCACTTTTTGCTTTATTGCATTTACATTGCGGATCAATCTTTCTACAAATAACCGTGTGTGAAGCACGGGTTCACACTAGTGTGATATAATTTTGATGAAGAGAATTGGTTTATACCTAAGAGTCAGACAATCGAAATGTTGAATACTCATATTACCACCTGATTTAATTAACTATAACTTTATAAATTAATTTAATTAATATTTGTGAAATATTAATTATAAAATTTTATTTAATTTATATTGATCAATATTAAATAGTGTGTATATAATAGTTATGGACACACGTATCAATATCTGATATCGATGTGTGTTTGAATTAATGTAAATGCATAATTATTTGATCGGGCTTGGAGGTATTTAGAAGGCCTAATAGGGGATGTTATATCTGGCTATATCAGGGGCAAAGGTGTGTTGAATGTTGATTCAAATTGAGGTGAAAAGTTAGGAGAAAAAGGTGGATCTATATCCTATTTTTGCTCGTTTGAACCTACACTATTTAAACGTCTCAAACTCAATTTTTCTTCTCCTGAATTTTTCTTTCCTCTACCTGATTAGGCCGGCCATATCCCTTGCCTCCCTTTTCCACTTCAAGCTTACAAAATACAAAATTAAATACTGAAGATCAGTGGTTGCCGCTTCAAGTTTGGTAGCTCTTTATAAAGGTTCAGATACTGATTGAAGGAGTAAACAGATTCAACATCTCAAAGTGTTTCATCTAGGATTTGGACAAGGTATTAATCTAATCTATATTATTTATATATTACTTATCGTGTCATTATTCTATTATTATTTTTGTATACATTATCATGAATTCATATATGTTTGTCCTATTAACATTGGATAAACATGTTTGTATATATGTGTGTTAAAGAATTGCATATATATCATTCGGCAGTAATTATATAAATATTATGTATATTTTTTTTTTGGAAAAAATTTAAAATAATTAATAATATTTACAACTAGTTTGATTTTAAAATACATGTACATATTATATGTAATATATATATACTTATAAATTTAGCAGCATATATACACCTAGTATGTTTTCTGAAAAAAATTAAATCATATATATATATATTTATATATACATACATACACATATATATTTTATAAAGTTGTTTTAAATATAAAATTTAACTTTTACAATAGTTATATATATCTATAAAATATATGTAATATGTAAATACACGCGCGCGCACACGCGCACACAGACACATATATATATATACATATTAAATTTTGTATATGTTTTTGTTTTTAGAAAAAATAAATTTACTTTCTTCATACTTGATGATTTTTGTACAGAAATAAAAACTAAAAAAACCAAAATTTTAAACCGCAAGATTTATTAAAAAAAATTGGCAGAATGTGTGTATATATATAATTATTTATTTACATCAAAACATATATATATATATATTATATAAAATTCTTAACATTAATTTAATATGCATATATACAATTATTTATATAAATATATATATATATATATTAATTTAATATGCATATATACAATTATTTATATAAATATATATATATATATTAATTTACAAGTTTCGAGATATATATGATATATATTTATTTAAAATTAATATACTAATTTGAATTTGAATTGTTAAATATTTACTACGTAGATCTCGATCTAAGATTTAGAATTTCAATTTTAAATTTGGATTATAAATTTGAATTTGAATTTATTGTTGTTATCATAATTATTGATCATAAAGGTGGGCGACGTGCAACATAACTAAAAGCTAAGGGCGTCGTTCTACATTGATGCTACATATGGCCAGTGCCATATATTCTCAGTATCGCCCCTATTCAAGGTTGCCACTCTTCGACATCGCCACTCAAGTGGCAACACATATCAACAAGGCCAAGATTGATAATGTACTTAATCAATGTTGCCTCTAATCAGAGTCACTCTTTATTGATACAACTATCTCATGTCGCTACTCTTCTATGTTTATGGATACTGCTCTTTGTCAATTATTGAATATTACCATATAATGATGTCGAGAATCATAATTAGTGAAGATAAACTGGATGACGCTGCCTCCTATCAACGTCGCTCATCATTGATGCCGCTTGTAATCAATGCCATTAAGTGACGATGTTACATCCCTATTGATGATGTTTCAACTCTTGGAGTCATCTTCCAGATAACACCATCCATCACTAACGACGCCAATGGTCAACGCCACACGTCATCTTTTATATACCACATTTTATCAACACTTGGAGGACACCGCATACTTATGCATGCGATGTTGATAACGAATGTCATCAATGTCCACAGAAGTTAACAATGCCGACACTAAATTGGATGAAGTTGCTCTTTCTCAATACTGTCATATATAACGCTGCTCCATCAATGCTTAGTGCCACCTTTAACTAATGCCGCTAATAACTAATCAAGAGCACCTTGATGCATAAGATCATCGATGTCGAATACCATTGCTACTAAAGAGGCATCTAAGTTCAATTATTGTCGTCATCAAACGAAGACTAACGCACAGCAAAATTGAAGCTGTCGAAGCCGTTGCCAAAGAGTGTCGAAGTCATGCAATGCCTACCCCTATAAATACAGACCTAGGGGTTATGGAGAGGGGGTGAATTATTCTTACTTCTCTTCTTACATTTTACACTTTGTAACCTTAAATCAATTTGGGATTTTTACCAATTGTATCACTTGAACCTTGTCTACAAAGAGAGTTGAATATTGAACCATTGCATAGCATATCAACGTGAGGACTTATGACTTGCAACTTACATATTGACTTGACTTGTGACTTGTATATCGACTTTGTTCAAATATGATTTCAACATGATTTTTTTCTTGGTATTGAATGCATGCCAACATTGCTATGGACTTGATATTAAATGTGCTTCATTCTAATGACTTAGTTTAGTCTTGCCTTATCCTCCCTTGATGAACTCTATCTTCTTCACACTTTTGGGGTTAACGAAGAAATTCATTAACATTTTGGTGCTAGAAAGAGGGTTTGAACCTCTGACTCTGTTAAAAACCTAAGTGGAACTACCCTAGCTTGCATATATTTGGCTCAGAAGACTTGCCCCTACTAAGCATATACCATTCCAATCTAACTTACCTTTGATCTTCAACACCAATTAATCACATCAACTAAGTTTCGCTTAGTCATGCCAATTAATCATGTTAAGATCTCTGAACAAGGATCCTCTGAGTCTCAAATGATTAGGCGAACTTACCAAATCACTAATGATCCTCGGTTTCATGAAGAACAAGTATTAAGAATCAGGGCACTACAAATCATGGAAAATAAAAGAAGATAAGTAGCATATTACAACCTATATAGATGGAGTTTGAATTCATTTCACATAGATCCAACACCAATCTTCGCCCTAGAAAAGTAGTGCAAAAAGGATAATGTCTTCTTGAAAATATGGAAGGAAATTCAACTCAATGCAAAGGTGACCATTTTAAAAAGAGAAATAACAAAGGATTTTGATCGATTCACTAGAAGGTGGAAAATGTCCTAAACGACTCTCGAGAACTAAGTGAAAATCAAGACTCTCCAAAAAGGAAGCTCGTTACGAAAGCTAAGGAGCCTATCATGCATAAGAATGCCAAAGAGAATTCTAAAGGACCAACTTCCAAAAGATTACAACTTCCTAAAAACCACTCTCTTACCATATCTTATGAGAATATATATCTCTTGACTAAAGAGAAGCACATTTATTCGCCTTCACAAAAGAAGCATCCAAAGAAGGAAAGGAATCTTGGAGGGGTATATTATTACTATCACTGAGCAAATGGACATGACAAAACCGATGTCGAAGCTTAGAAGGCCTGATCAACAATTTCCTAAGGCAGGGAAATCTCAACTAATTTGTATAAAGATGTTTAATCAGCCATCAATAAAATAAGATCTTCTGAATGAAATAAGTGGATCTACATAGTTGAGGAGTAAAACTCTTCTAAATAATGGAAAGCCTAAACCACTGCCAAAGGTAGTAGTAAGGGGCTATGCTTTTATACCCGCCAAGATGGCCTAGTCAAAGCACCTCCTAGAGGGAGGTCAGTGTAAGCCTTTGGTCCCATCTGAAAAGGCCTGACCAAAGCATCTACAATCTTTCAATGCTGCCTACGCAGTCTGGTTGGAGCGTCTCCTAGATGAAGGACAAGTAAGCCTTTGGCCTATCCAAAGCACTGAACCAGACTTTAGTGTCATCATCAAAGGCCTTAGTGAAGCGCCTCTTAGAGGAAGGTCGGGTAAGTCTACAGTGCCGCTTGATGAAGTTAACCAAACGCACTAGGCAACAAAATCTAAATCACCATCTAAGACGGTGATATGGGGTTCGATCCAAGTAGAGATCATCACCTAAGATCGTGCCAAAAAACCAATCAAAATTAGTGCCAAGCAGCAATCAATATCAATTAATTTTCTAGAGGAAGATCTATCAAAAGTCAGGGCCAGTTAGCTCTCCAAGTCAAACAATCTTCTAGAGAAAGATCTGTCGAATATGAGCCATTGTGCTCCTCAATAAACACAACCTTCATTTGCTAGATAAGGATTTCTGGTCTTCTATTCTTATTACCAGATAAGGATTTCTAGTCTTCAATCATTATTGCCAGATAAGGATTTTTAGTCTTCTTTTGTTACTGCTTTCTGATCTTCTATTATTATTACCAAATAAGGATTTCTGGTCTTCTATCATTATTGCTAGATTAGGATTTCTGGTCTTCTTTTATTACTGGCAGATAAGGATTTTTGGTCTTTTATTATTACCAGATAAGGATTTATGGTCTTCTATCATTATTGCCAGATAAGGATTTCTTGTCTTATTTTTTTACTACCAGATAAGGATCTCTAGTCTTCTAACATTATTGTTAGAAGGATTTCCGATCTTCTATTATTGCCAGATGGATTTACGGTCTTTTATCAGATGGGATTTCTAGTCTTCTATAATTGCCAAACAGGTGTTCTGGTCTTCTACTACTATTGCCAGATAGGTTTTCTGGTCTTCTATTACCATCGCTAGATAGACATAATGCTTTAATAAATTATTCAAAGGATTCATCACTTTGACAACAAAGTTTTGCCAAATCAATTCTCAATTCAAATTCATTTAACGGGAATCTCCATTACTAGACAAGCTACTAAATATTATGGGAAAGAAACTTCTTGTACCAAGTTCTAAAGAGCTCAATAAGCAAGGGTCTCAGTTCCCTTAATAAGCACAATATTGATCTATACAACCAAAGCTCAAAAAGCGGAAAGCAGAATACTAACTGCCAAGCAATTTCAAATAAGAGCTAGTACTTGATTTAAAACTACATACCTAACATTCGAGGTAACATTCATTCAAATAAAAATACATTCATGGTATAATATACCGTATGCAAAGTTGCAGGTACAAGAATCAAACAAAAAGAAGAGCTTATTTAAAGCAAATTTTTGCTAAAGCTCAAGGCTCTATGTTTGCTTTTCCAAATCTTTGGCAGTTAAAGGGTCAGTAATGCAGCGAAGGGCCACATCCAAAAGCTCCTTGATTTTTTTTCCTCTGAATAGTGTTTGCATCATCAACTGAATCAATTTGAATCTTCAAAGCATGTTGAAGAGTCTTGTTGGTCCTCTCAAAGTTTTACCCTTGCTTTTTAACAATTCAATTTCCAGTTTAAGAAAATATTTCTCACATTCAAGCTTTTCGACTTTACTTTTATAGACATTAAGATGCTGAGATATTTTTTCATTCCACTTCTTGATGAAGTGTGCATGCACTCAAATATAACTTGTTTGTCCCACCAGGAGATCACTTTATTACTTAAGTCGGGAGGTCGGTTTGTCAAAGTAAGAAATTCTTGACTGACTAAAGACTAAGATCTGGTTGGCTTTCTGAGAGTGGGAGTAGGAAGGCTGGATTCGCCTCCACTTGCAATAAGTTCCAGAGATTTACGAGGTACTTGACTTTTCATTAACTTCACTTTAAGGTCATTCATTGATGTAATTTGACCATCTCGGCATCGATCTCGACTGAGGGCTTAGAACCTAGAACCGTGTTAATATTTTCTCTCAATGCTTGAGATTCTTTGGTTTTCTTGTCAATTTGATCCTCTAAGCTTAAGGTTACTTCTTTATGCTTTCTAAATATCGACTTTAGTTGATAGTCTTTTTTGTGCCACTCTTTTGCATTTGGGTTTGGAAACCGTAAAGTTAAGGCATCTAGGAAAGAACGGCTCTTTTCAATGTCAGCAATTAGTCTATCTTTAATCCCGATTACACATGAAAGAACATCTATAGGAACAACTATGAGTGCTAATTGGTTTTCCTAATCAAAATAGATAATAATCAATAAATGAAAGACAAGCTCTTTCATTGATAACAACAAAGTTTACAAACAAGAAAGAAAATCAAATTACACCACAACTCTATTTTTAAACGTTCGGTTAACTCTTAAAGTTTTGAAACTACGGTTTTGGCACTTTAAAATGACCTAGCCGATAAGGTAAGGATAAAATCAAAGGAAGGTTTAATTCCTTTCGGGGCATAAACCGGAGGAAATCGACGAAAATCTCATTCCCCAATCGGAGAGCT
Source organism: Allium fistulosum (assembly GCA_030737815.1). NCBI lineage: Eukaryota > Viridiplantae > Streptophyta > Magnoliopsida > Asparagales > Amaryllidaceae > Allium > Allium fistulosum. Next base: position 818,969,385 of record CM060908.1, on the reverse strand, counting down.
AGCTTGTTCATATATTAATTTGGCAGGTAGGTTCAGATTTCACTGAGTAGTTTGTCTTTCTCATCATCCAAGAAGTCAAAGCAGAAATGAGGGAATCCCATGTAAACTTCTTGAAGATCTCTAAGAAAATAGTGTTTTGCTAACTTAGACGTCCTAAAAATTGAAGAATTCTCCTTAAAATCCTTCTTTGGCTAAGCAAACTTATTCAATAGTTCCATAGAACCAGGACTACTCAAGTGCTCCTTAATCTGTGCAATAAATGAAAGTTAGACTAAACAAAAGAAAAACGAAGGTAGAAAAGTTTATAAGCTACTTGAGTTACACAATACAATTATACAATCACCCTGGTTCATACAATATTGATTTCTTGTACGATTCAGAAATAAATCTTTCCTTATTGTATTTGAGTTTTTGAGGGGAAGAGAATGGGAAGAAAGAGGAATAGAGGTAACTCTTAGGAGATTCCAACACACCCTAGGATGAGGGTCAGACCTATGCTCATCTACGTATCTACGATGAAGACATCTAAGCAAACCCTCGCAGTTGTTGCTTAAATAGGTGAAATCAATGAATATACCCCTAAAGCAAACTTTATAGAGAAATTCTACCAAAGCATCTTATCATCAGCCAAAATCCAAAAGAGGGTCATTAACTCGGCATTCTTCGCTAAGAGTCTCTCTTGGTGAAGGCGTGCTTTCTTCATTTGTGGAGCAACTTGCCCTTCTTTGAAAAACTTAATTTCAACGCACTCACAGTAAGGCTCTTATATTTCTCGAATAGTTTATCATACTCTTTCAATTGTCTATCCAGCTCCTTATTTAATATGTCTATCTCCATTTGTTTCTTTTCAAGCCTAACTTCATAATGGTATTTTGATTCTCTCCTTAAATAAAATAATTCATGTATTAACTAGGAATTGCTGGATAGTTTGAAACATTTAAATAGAGAAAATCATAACTGAGAAAGTGGGATTGGAGAGGAAGAAATTTGCTCTCTCCCTTTAGACGTGGCTTTGAGGAGAACCATCTTTTCAAGAAAGATCTCTTGTTGAGGGATCGGGAGTTTCAATAGCTTCCGTACCCTGGTCTGCCAAGTCCGGGTAAGCATCTCCCTATCCATCCTTATCATATGGCAGTCCAGAGAGACACTCTCCTTGCCTCCACCGTTGCCATTATTGTTATCATCATCATTGTCATTACCATCACCATGGTCATCATCGCCCTTAAACTCATCATCATCCTCCTCCTCGTTATGAGACTCGGTCTCCTCATCAGTCAAAAGATCATCAAAGGTCAATAGCTTCTTAGCACCAATCTCTTCCTCTTCCTTGGAAGGTCCTTCTCCATGTACCTGAGGTTTATTCAGCATGGCTTCGACTTTCTCCATGAACTTCTTATTCAAAGTTGGAGGGAGAGAAGGAAAGTCAAAATCCAGACATTTGTGAGCGTTGTCAACATACGCAATAAAAATAGCCTTCTTATAGAATCTCTCAACAATATTATTGAGAGCCGAGTCAAGGAAATGGGATGGCTTTTGCATTGCATCTATAATCATGCCAGTTGATTTGTTCCTGAGGATTCTCTTCTTTTACAATTTTCTCTTGAGAGATAAATTCTCCTCCACAAGCTTGGCCTCCCTTATGTCGGCCTCCTCATGTGATGTTTCCAAATATTTTTCCTTAACATCTGAAATAAATTTGGCATTTCTTTCTTTATGAAGTAAAGTTTCAATTTCCTTAAGTGAGGTGGTGAGCTTTTCTTTTTATTTTATAGCCTCACCCCTCGCCGTTGAGATGTAAATTATGTAATCATTAAGTGAAGAAACCTGCTCTTTAAGCTTGGACAATTCATTAGAAGATCGTGAAGTATCCTTTTGAAGCATAAGTGTTTGCACCAAAAATGGTCACAAACCCCAAGTGTAGTGAAAGCACCAGCGTATGAATACGAATCAACAGTATTCACACACAAATCACAGATCTAAGCAAGTAACAAGCAGCAAATAAGAAATAATGAACAGTGACACACGATTTATAGTGGTTCGGCTATCTCCGGCCTACGTCCACTTCAAGGTTTTTATGATTTTATTGCTCGATGCTTGAAGATTACAATTTCGTATGTTGTATTACAACTGATTTGCTGAACTAAGTCTGAATCTAAGGCAGCAATGGTGATCTGGAGTAAATCTGGCAGAATCTGGGCGCTCTTTAGCTCTCAAAATTGTCCGAGCCCTTTTCTGAATGACCAGGGGCTCTATTTATAGGTGTAGGAGGCTAATATTTCGCCTAAATTGAGGGGAGACCAGTTCTGGCACGTGAGGGAGCCCACATGGCCGAGATCTGGAGATCCGGGCCCACTTTGGGATCGATTCGACCCTTGGTTCGAATCGATCAAGAAATTTTCCAATCAAGCTGAAATTTGGTGTGGACATTCTTCAACATGTGCTCAAGCTTCTGTGAAAATTTCATAGCATTTGGACTTGAAGATCTCGAGTTATGATTGATTCAAGGTCGCTTTTCTGGTTGCAGTGCTCCGTTCGAATCGATTACGTTCGAATCCATAGGGTCGACTCCATCTCCTAGCACGTGAAGGCAATGACGTGGTGCGCGTGCTTCGGGTTAATCCCCCTTTTTCTTCGAGTTTTACTGAGTCAAATCCGTGGTTTTAGTCGCGTTTACTTGGTGGATTCGAAGAGAAGGATCTGAAGGTATACTCCTTTGATTCGATCAAATGTGCGTTCCTTCGTATCGATCGAGGGACAAGTAGCTCGAATCGATCTCTTGTGCAAGTCCTCGAATCGATGGTTTCGAGTGATGTTGATCGATTCGAAGCTATGCATTGCTCACGGATTCGAACAACCTTTTACTTGATGGATTCGAACCAAGGTTGGGTTTATGGTTTCGAACGTGAGGCTATCTTGTGGATTCGAAGGTGGGAATACTCTGATGGATTCGAAGCAGGGAGAAACCGATGGATTCGAATCGACTAAGACCTCATCGATTCGATGTAGATCACATGAGCTTGATGCGTTGGATACGAAGACGATGAAGTCGAAGGCTAAAGCATTTCTCATGGATTCGAAGCCATCAGGAGAACTTTGTTGGAGTCGAGTTTGATGGATTCGACCCTAGGGGATTCGAACCTTAGGGAGACGAACCCAAGGCTATGTGCTCCACTTGCGTCGATGATATCTTGGGCGTATGAACTCGGATTGACTCAAGATTTGGAATGTTGCTTCATCTGACCTTGCTTGACATGTCTTATCAATTGCAGCCCGATCCGGACTCGGACAAAATTTATCGATATCTGTGGTGAACCTGCGATGCACAATCGACGTTCATGACTAATAATCATTGATTTTCAGTTAATCTTTGGGTATCTCGACTTTTCCAAAAGTTGGGATAACATTTTGCCCCCCAAAACATGCCTTTTTGGTAAAAGGCGTGTTTTGATCAGTCTTAAGTTGGATGTAGTGAGTCCATGTTTTACTCATAGCTTATAGCATTTTCAATCAAGTCCATGGCTGTTCGAAGCCGAATTGTTATCAATTTTTTCCAGTGGAAGTTAAGAATGAAATTCTACGGTCTCTCCGTACTATTGTTGGTCACTCCGGACCCTTGTCAAACCCATTCTAGATTTAGCGATTCAATAGAAAGATCCTATTGCACTCCGGCATTGCTTTCTATCCCTTGCACTCTGGCCCCAACTAGGGCGTATAGCGATGTCTTGGTCGTTCTCGACCGATCATAGCCTCTCCGGGCTAATGCTGGATCCCATCCTGTCACTCTCCGGTGAAGGGGAAACAACGTTAAGTGAGTCAATCCTGTCGCTCTCCGGCGAAGCGACTCACCTCCTGCACTCCGGTTCAGTGTATCTGAACATTAAGCGATGTCATGACCTGAATCGTCGGTCGATCACAGCCTCTCCGGGCTCATGCTGGATCCCATCCTATCACTCTCCGGTGAAGGGGAAACAACGTTAAGTGAGTCAATCCTGTCGCTCTCCGGCGAAGCGACTCACCTCCTGCACTCCGGTTCAGTGTATCTGAACATTAAGCTATGTCATAGCCTAAATCGTGGGCCGATCATAGCCTCTCCAGGCTCTTATCGAATCCTGATCCAATCACTCTCCGGTGAATAGGAAACGATGCTTAAGTGAGTTGATCCTGTCGCTCTCCGGCGAAGCAACTCACTTCTTGCACTCCGGACCTTGCCTCTCCGGGTAGGATCATAAAGCGATCATGTTTATATTGATATTTAATGTTTATCCTTTAACTCTCCGGTCAAAGGTTTATTTTAATAAGTGTTCCTTTATTAAATTCAAATCCTAGATGTTCAATCTCAAACACCAGGAAAAACAAGATAATGCCTCTCCGGGCGGAGCGGTCTATTTCCATCCCAGAGCATGCCTAGGGATCTCTCCGGTTCCCGTACATGAGTAAGTGGGATAGCCGTTTTATTTTGGAAATCAAATCTAAGAAAACTAATCGACCAGAATCCAAATCTTGAACTTGGCCCTTGCCATCACAATCAGTTGATGACGAGTCGTGATCCCGATCCACGATCATTCCTGTTTGGTTGAGGCGATAGTTGTTCGGGTCTAACCGCCGTCGTGCATTCTCTGACATACTGTGGCAATCTACCACTCCTGGCATGTTCTTCCACCTCATCCTTCAGGTGGCGGCATTCATCGGTAGTGTGCCCATCCAGCTCATGGAATAGGCAGTACTTTCCAGTCTTACGTTCCCGCTCTGTGGGATCTCTCCTGGGTGGTTTTCGATAGGGGAGTTGCCCCCGAGTTTCGGTGTAAATTCGTTCCAGTCCTGCCACCAAGTCTGTGTATTGCCTGAATCTGGGCTCTCGGAATTTCTTCCGTTTATCAGGACCATCATGTGCGTCATCCTGCTTTCTCTTCCTTTGTCCGCCCTGGACTGTTCCCTGGCGTTTCCTTCGCCTTGTGCAACATTTATTTCCTGCCTCTCGGCTCGTGATTCCTCTAATCGAATGAATTTTTCAGCTTCATGGAAAAACTCTCCAAGATCTTGTGGTGGATCTTTAGTCAAAGAGTCTTTGAATTCGGTGCCTTCTCCAACTCCTGCCACTGTCGCCATCAAAATCATTGATGGGTCCGGGCGATCTACAGAAGTCACCGTCGCATTAAATCGTAACAAAAAATCTTTTATGGACTCTCCGGTCCTTTGTTTTATTGATTCCAAAGTCATCACGCTCTTAGGTCGCGTCACGTGAACCCTAAACTGCTTCATGAAGCAATCCACAAGCTCGCCCCATGTCCTGATTGATCCTGTCTCTAGCTGTCTAAACCAAAGCGCAGCCAAATCTGATAAGAATAAGGGGAAACATCGTGCCATTACTTCCTCGGATGCTCCCAGCACTTCCATGTGTCTGATATATCTGGTGATATGCATGGTCGGGTCTGACTTTCCGTCATAAGGATTCAGCGTTGGTAGTTTGAACTTCGGAGGGTTCCTTGCATTCCTGATATTCGGAGCGAACGGACTCCGACTAACTTCTTCCAATCCTCCTCCTGAAAACCCTCCTCTCATGAGTCGTCTCACTAGGCCGATCATTCTTTCATCTCCATCTAGGGGTTGCCCCCTTGTCATGTCTCTGTCTTTCCCTTCGAGTCTTGTAGGGAATTCTGGTACGTACTCTTCGGGTGGCTCGTTAGCATTTGTGTTGGCCCTAGCCGGTTGAGCTCCTTCCAAAGGTACTTCTGCGTTGGATCCTGCGGGCCTGCCCCCAAGCCCTTGTTGATTGCCTTCTGGTTCTGTATTCTGTCCTCCGTTGGGTTCCATAGCCCTAGCTCCTTGTTCCACATTCACAGCCGCTGTAGCTGGTCCAAGGTTCTGTGTTCCCGCAGCTCTCATCTGTTCAAAGAAATTCTGCAGCATCTCTTGTTGGCTTTTCATCATTCTCTCCTGCATTAGGTTATTCATAGCCTCCATCTCATCTCTAGTAATGTAGATCGAAGCTTGTCCTTCTCCAGCGCCAGAGGATGCCTCTTGACTTCCTCCCTGTTGGCTCCTTTCAGCTCTTTGTCTTGTTTGTCGAGTCATCGTAGAGCCAAATCTGAATCCTTAAAATTTCAAGTCTAAACTTTGAATTTGGTGTAGCGGGTGCTAGCTCTTCTCAGTGAAAGCACCAAAGTGTTTGCACCAAAAATGGTCACAAACCCCAAGTGTAGTGAAAGCACCAGCGTATGAATACGAATCAACAGTATTCACACACAAATCACAGATCTAAGCAAGTAACAAGCAGCAAATAAGAAATAATGAACAGTGACACACGATTTATAGTGGTTCGGCTATCTCCGGCCTACGTCCACTTCAAGGTTTTTATGATTTTATTGCTCGATGCTTGAAGATTACAATTTCGTATGTTGTATTACAACTGATTTGCTGAACTAAGTCTGAATCTAAGGCAGCAATGGTGATCTGGAGTAAATCTGGCAGAATCTGGGCGCTCTTTAGCTCTCAAAATTGTCCGACCCCTTTTCTGAATGACCAAGGGCTCTATTTATAGGTGTAGGAGGCTGATATTTCGCCTAAATTGAGGGGAGACCAGTTCTGGCACGTGAGGGAGCCCACATGGCCAAGATCTGGAGATCCGGGCCCACTTTGGGATCGATTCGACCCTTGGTTCGAATCGATCAAGAAATTGTCCAATCAAGCTGAAATTTGGTGTGGACATTCTTCAACATGTGCTCAAGCTTCTATGAAAATTTCATAGCATTTGGACTTGAAGATCTCGAGTTATGATCGATTTAAGGTCGCTTTTCTGGTTGCAGTGCTCCGTTCGAATCGATTACGTTCGAATCCATAGGGTCGACTCCATCTCCTAGCACGTGAAGGCAATGACGTGGTGCGCGTGCTTCGGGTTAATCCCCCTTTTTCTCCGAGTTTTACTGAGTCAAATCCGTGGTTTTAGTCGCGTTTACTTGGTGGATTCGAAGAGAAGGATCTGAAGGTATACTCCTTTGATTCGATCAAATGTGCGTTCCTTCGTATCGATCGAGGGACAAGTAGCTCGAATCGATCTCTTGTGCAAGTCCTCGAATCGATGGTTTCGAGTGATGTTGATCAATTCGAAGCTATGCATTGCTCACGGATTCGAACAACCTTTTACTTGATGGATTCGAACCAAGGTTGGGTTTATGGTTTCGAACGTGAGGCTATCTTGTGGATTCGAAGGTGGGAATACTCTGATGGATTCGAAGCAGGGAGAAACCGATGGATTCGAATCGACTAAGACCTCATCGATTCGATGTAGATCACATGAGCTTGATGCGTTGGATACGAAGACGATGAAGTCGAAGGCTAAAGCATTTCTCATGGATTCAAAGCCATCAGGAGAACTTTGTTGGAGTCGAGTTTGATGGATTCGACCCTAGGGGATTCGAACCATAGGGAGATGAACCCAAGGCTATGTGCTCCACTTGCGTCGATGATATCTTGGGCGTATGAACTCGGATTGACTCGAGATTTGGAATGTTGCTTCATCTGACCTTGCTTGACATGTCTTATCAATTGCAGCCCGATCCGGACTCGGACAAAATTTATCGATATTCGTGGTGAACCTGCGATGCACAATCGATGTTCATGACTAATAATCATTGATTTTCAGTTAATCTTTGGGTATCTCGACTTTGCCAAAAGTTGGGATAACAATAAGTATATGTTTAGACGCCTGAAATGAGTAGTAAACATGAATAAGGATGTTATGCATAAATGATTAAGTAACCTAAAACGGTTAAGTAGAAAAGTGCGTTCCAACAGAAATTATTTAAGAATAGCAAATCATTGATCTTGAGTATGGGAGGAAGGCTATGTGGCTTAAAGGTAGCGAAAGATGGGGATTGAATGACCAATTGGAGAAGGTCATCAGACTTATTAACTGGGCTGGAGACTAGGAATTAGAAAGGAGCGGGTCTTCTAGAGAGATACATAGTCCAAACTCCTCGCAGAGACATTTTAGTGCCCCAGGAGTACCTAGAAAAGTAATATAAAGGAGCAAGTCTTGAGATTGCCCCACCTCAGTCGTTTGGTGAGTTCCTTCCCCAAAAGAGCCAAGGTTTAGGGCCTCAGAATCTGAGTCGATGTCTACAAATGGAACCTCCTTCACAATAACAGGGGTGTGCGTGCCCCCGATCTTAGATTTCTTACTAGGAGTGATAGCAGCTGCAGAACCATCACTTGGTTTCCTTTTTATATATTTGAATGAACTGGCAATGGCATCCCTAAGAGATTGGGACTCTGGAGCTTGAGTCGGGGCAGAAGTTCTATATTTACTCATTTTATTTTTAGGGGCATCACTTGTGGCTTCCTTCTTTGTAGGAATAACTACTAAGACAGATGAGCCTGAATCCGGAAAATAAGTTTATACGATAATGTCACAGGATATTTTGTATAAAATGCAATGATATCTTACCCATCTCAGCTGAACTAGTGAATTAGAAGTAAAGGAATTTGACTTGCTCGTTACTAATGACAAATTTCCTTGAGCATTGTACTTAACCATCGGGAGCTCCCCCAAGACCTTGTGGCAATCTAAAATAATAGAATATTAAAGAAGTTTAGCTGGAGTTAATAGCTTGAGCCTATTTCCCATTTTCTCTACGGCCTGAGTTAAGGATAGCACAATTTTTTGATCTTCAGCGTTTAGCTTCTTAGGGGCAAGATCCGAAAGGAAAACACCTATTAGTACGGAAAATAAACTAACATAGATAACCAGGAAAAAGAAACTTACCAGCAATAGAAAAGGTCCCTATAATGTCAGAGAAGCACTTGACAAAAAAAGAATTGCGTTTCCCAACCCCTCGTCTAGTTGACAGCCCTAGATATCATACTTTTTAGGTGGGGACGGAAGCGGTACAGTTGATGATCTAATTGTTCGCCCACCTTAGCAGGACTAGCTATCGAATGGAAAATTTTAGCACTAAGGGAAGGAGTCCTACCTTTCAAACCAAGACTTCCAAGCAAGTCATATATGTGTAAGAGTTTGGTAGGAATTGAATTGGTATAATGCCTAGATGTTCCAGATATCTTAGGAGAAAGCTAGAATAAGGAACGTAACCTATATGCCAGATATGTTTGGGGGTAAAAGCAAAATACCCCTCTGGTAGGCTATAGATGTCTGCAAGGCCCGTGGGAATGGCTTCAATCCCAATAATTCCAAACCACTCAAGGATGGAATTCACTTCTTCCGGGGTCATGATATATGACGAATTCAAAAGATTATCTCCTTTCTTACTGGCTGAAGGTGAAGGTTAGGCCCTTTTTTAGGCTTCTTAACGGACTTCTTTCGCTAGGCTTCTTGATGGACTTCTTACTAAGCTGTTGACCTTTCATTTTCTTGCTACATGATATTGTTCCAATTTTAAAAAATACTTATGTTTGTTATATGCTTTACCATATACTAAGTTAAGAGGTGCCCAAATGTCAACCAATTACCTAAGCTATGACATCAAAATACTAAAAATATAAAGCCTAACATAGTACTTATGATAAATCAATAATCATTAGATAGGCAATGTAGAGGAAAAAACTATTAATTAATTTAAATTAATTAAAAACTTTTAAATCAATTAAAGGTGTACTAATTAAGCTTATAATAGCATACTAAGCCCATGAAATTTGCATAAAAATTGAATAAAAGTTAACATGTGGCATCAATAACCCTATATCCACTAAACCAATCAATGTCGAAGGACGCATAGCTTATATTATGAAATGATGGTGAATGCTGCAATTATAATCAAAGTCAAAGTAACAGGGATGTCAATATTAATGAATGATGACGACATGGTTCAATAATGTACTAATTGTTTAAGTAGCTGATACGGTGTTAGAATATTGGTGTTGAAAATAGCGATATAGAAGAAGGCTCAATTTATAATAAAAAAGTAGCAACAAAAGGATGATAACATACAGTAAGACCTACGATATCAAATCAATATTGGAAGCAAACAACGTCGCCCATAATGAATACCGAACTAAGTGATGTTGCATATAACCAATGTAGATTTTATCATAACAATAAAGGGTTGTCACACTTCATCTCATTCATTAATGATATAAGAGTCTCATGATGTAAATGTCAAGCTATTAGGATAATAAGTTATTACGGAGCTTCGCTAATGTCAAGTATCATAATGATGTCGTAAATGATCGATGTTGACATGGTGAAAGTCGATATCGAGTTTTAGGTCAAATAAGTCAAGTACGTCATTAGTAAACCTAAAATATCATACTAATTCATGCTATATGAAAGCCTTGTGCTATTGATTAATCAATATCAAACCATCCAGTGGTGTTGTGAATATTGGCACCAACACAGATTTGAGTAGTAATGGTTCGGGTATGATAAGATATCCGCTTCAACATTAACCGAGAAACCTCCAAATTCCTAAATCGGTGCCAACAAATAATTAATAAATCTAAAATCAGTAAGATGGTACCATATGTTTAACAATTAACAATCACAATCGACAATCAAAATTTAAGTATTGAAGCCGAATGATCAAACCCAAGTGCCGATTCAAAAATAATAAAATCTAAGCAAAAACCTAACCATAATTTCAATGCAAAAATCATGTAAATTAACTTGTGATTTAATCAAACAAAAGTCACACCTTAGCTTTTAAAGTTGTTATCAATGAACTAAAATTTACAGTTGATATTGGAAAATTCAATTTCTTGCTTGAGCTTTTAAATTACAGGTGAAAGAACGGCGAAAGGGAAGCTTGACTATTTATAGAAGAAAAGGAGGATGCACTGTGATCGTTGGTTCAGTTTAAACGGATGGTTAGATTTGTTTGGAATATCAATAGGCAGTAAATATAATATCGACGGCATTGACTTGAAAAGTCAATGGCTCATCTACACTAAGGGGGAAAATATTATCATAATTATTGATCATAAAGATGGGCGACGTGCAACATAACTAAAAGCTAAGGGTGTCGTTCAACATTGATGATGCATATGACCAGTACCGTATATTCTCAGTATCACCCCTATTTAAGGTTGCCACTCTTCGACATCACCACTCAAGCGGCACCACATATGAACAAGGCATAGATTGATAACACACTTAATCAATGTCGCCTCATGTCGGTGTTGCTCTTTATTGATACCACTATCTCATGCTACTACTCTTATATGTTTATTGATACCGCTCTTCATTAATTATTGAATATTACCATATGATGATGCCAGGAATCATAATTGCCGAAGCTAAAATGGATGAAGCCACCTCCTATCAACGTCGCTTATCATTGATGTCGCTTGTAATCAATGTCGTTAAGTGATGATGTCGCGTCTTTATTAATGACGTTTCCATTCTAATGTCATACTTCTTAGAGTCGTCTTTCCGATAGCACCATCCATCATTGGCGATGCCAATGGTCAACGCCGCACATCATCTTTTATATAGCACATTTCATCAATACTTGGAGGATGCCGCATACTTATGCATGCTATATTGATGGCGAACGTCATCAATGTCCATAGAAGTTAACAATACCGACGCTAAATTGGATGAAGTTGCCCTTTCTCAATACTTCCATATATCAATACCGCTCCTCATCGATGCTTAGTGTCGCCTTCAACTAATGCCACTGATAACCAATCAAGAGCACCTTATTGCATAAGATCATCAACGTCGAGACCACTGCTATTAAGGCGGCATCGAAATTCCATTATTGTCGTTGTCAAATGAAGGCTAGCGCATAGCAACATTAAGGTTGCCGAAGAGTGTCGAAGTCATGCAGCTCCCATCCCCTATAAATACAGACCTAGGGGTTATGGAGAGGAGGCGAATCATTCTTTGTTCTTTTCTTACATTTTACACTTTGTAACCCTAAATCCATTTAAGGATTTTTACCAATTGCATCATTTGAACCTTGTACACAAAGAGAATTGAATATTGAACCATTGCATAGCATATCAACGTAAGGACTTATGACTTGTGACTTACATATTGACTTGACTTGTGACTTGCATATCGACTTTGTTCAAATAGTATATTCAGCATGATTTTTTGCCTTGGTATTGAATGCATGCCGACATTGTTATGGACGTGATATCAAACGTTCTTCATTCTAATGACTTATTTTAGTCTTGCCTTAACCTCCCTTGATCAACTTTATTTTCCTCACACTTTTGGAGTCAATAAAGAAATTCGCTAACAATAGTTATTTATATTAAATTTACAATCACTACATATTATAATATAAACAATTTATACATACACACACGCATATATATACACACACACATAAACATAAACTTATATATTTTACAAATATCATTTTATAATTTATATATAAGACACACATAGATATATACATATATATATATATATGCAAATAAACGAACTCACGGTAGAATGAATTTTAATGGCTGCTCCTGATACTTTTCGAGGCGACTTTCTTGCCTATCATCTCTCTTTATTTCTTCTCCCCCGTATCTTCCTTCGACTGTATTGCTTCTGCCAACCTCCTTCAAGTCGCGTCATAGGGATCTTCTTGTGCCGCCTGATGTAGTTGCATCTCTGACTAGATATGGCTGGTCCTTTAGTGCTCCATCGATACCCGCCATTGGTCATCTTCCTTGCACTGCTTCAACTCCGGTGACTGATCTTACTGTGTCGCATCCTACGCATTTAAATTAATTCCACGTCCTGGTTTTTAATATGGAAACAAAACCAAATCTCTAGCAATGCCTATTTCTAGAATAATCAACAGATGTACTCGGAGTTCCCCTATTTTGTCATTAATAAAGGCTGTCGCCACTGGTGTAGTTGGTCAGTGGTCTCAGGTTGAAATTCCAATCCTTGGTGAATGTATAACTGATATTGATCGTGTTGATTATGAAGTAACAATAGATGAGAATGTTTTTGCTTGCTCGCAAGTTAATAATGGTCACTCCAATATGGATTGAAATGCTGAATGCATGCAAGGTGTTTGTGGATATGCTGTTTGTAACAACCCTGGTTGAAGTTAAATTTAAATAAATATATTGGAATAAAATTTTGAGGATTTAAATTAGATTTTTGGAATTATTAGGAATAAAATGGATAAACTTGATTTAAAATTCAAATTAGTATTTTAATTGCATTTTTGCAAACCCATAAGTCATTAAAATTCATATTAGTGAAATAAATAATATTTGTGAATTTCAGGATTATTTTGAGAAGTAAATGATAGCTATTAGAAGTGTGAATAAGTTTTATACCATTAATATTTGAGAAATTAAATCTATTTTATAATTATATGATGGATAATTAAATAAAAATAAATAAAAGCTGAATTAAAAAGAGTTATCCAGATATCAAAATATTATTTGTAAAACAAATTGTGAATAAATTCAAATTAGATCGAAAATTATTTACAAATAAAATATCGGGTTAAATAAAAGATAAGTGAAGTATATGTAATTAGTATTACTAAAACATAAGATTCAAATAAGAGCCTAAGCCCAAATTTTAAACTCCTCTCTCTCTCTCTTACGTGAAACTCCTCTCTCTCTCTTACGTGAACAGCCTATACCCTAATCCATTAAAACCCGAATACTAATTGCCCTAAGCCCTAAAAAATGCTTAGTAGGAAATTAAACGGGAAAAAAAGTAATGCGAGACGAGATGGTGGTCGGAGGAGGGGCAGGTGCGACTTCAAGGAGGCTTCGATGATGGCGATGCAAGATGAACGCGAGCAGTATGTAGCACGTTCATGGTGGAAACTAGGGCAATGTGGCGAACGATGAGCGCAACTTCGAGGATAGCTGGCGGCATTCGTTCGTGCGAGACGAATTAGGAGCATCGAAAAGGGAGGTACGGCTTGATGTGGAGGCAGTGACCTTGGCGCAGAAGGCTGGAAACTCATGCTCGACAGCAGCTAGGGTTTGGGTTTCAAGCGTGGATAGTGATGGTGTGCGACGACTTAGTCGAGACTAAAACAAAATCGGTTAAGGTGAGTTAACATATTTAACTCACGCATATTTGTTTAAAAGTAATTAATTCTCTTGACATGCTTGTTTGAATTTGGATTGAGATAATAATTGATTGAGAATGATTGAATTGCTTGAATTACTTGTCATGGTTTCAATTTTTTTGATTATTGAATTGCATGTTCGAAATATTGAATTTGAATACATTATCGATTATGAAATTGCATGATATTGAAAACCATCGAAATTCATTTGATCATTTGTACAAAATTATATGGTTGTCATTCATCGTTTGTGTGACCGGGGTTGTCAGAAAGTAACTCGGGTCGCTAAATAATTCCGTATTATGGAATTATATATTTTATAGAGCGATGTCAGTTTTAGAAGTTGTATCTTGATGGGTTTATTGTTTGAATTGTTTAAATGTTTTAAAAGAATTTCAAAAATAAGATTTTATCTATTTTTATCCTTATTGGAATTTAATTTACAAAATATAGTTGAAATTTTATTACATTCTTTAACTTATTCTTATTTCAAAATTTCTATTCAAAGCTTTTAAAAATGAGTAATGTTTAATTATAAAACCTTTTTTAATTTACTATTTTAAGAATAAAACTTTGGAAATGTTTTAGAGGCAAAGAATAAAATATAGTATTATTTTATAAAAGCGATTTTGAAAGTAATAAATTTTAATTTCTATTGATTTTGTTATAAAAGAGGTTTAAATGATTTTGAAAGAGTTCCAAAAGCTTTCGTAAATAAGCAAGTCTTCTTTAAAGTGAGTTTATGGAATTAAAAGTGATTTTGGAAAATTATATCTCTGTATAGATAAAATTAATTTAAAACTCTTTTACTTTATTTATTATGGATTTGAGATTTTAATGAGATTTCGTGCTTTTCTATGAAACATGGAATTTTAATAAATGGTTGAATTGTCGGATTGGTATGGGACATTTCGTACAATTATTTCGCTTATTATTATAATTTGTTTAATACAGTTTGCAAGGAAATTACTAGCTTTTAGTAAATATTTGAATTTACTTTCTGGTATGAGACGATTAGTTAAATTTTAGTGATTACTAAAGTGAAAGTAATCTACACTTTAGAGTTGTATTATCTTGGGGTGTTCGGATTCCATTGTTAGGCCGATAGATCCCTGAGAGAAAACAATTCATTTTCATCGACCTAAGAGTCGATACATTTTTATATTTGGGTAGGCAGGCCTACTTTTTAGTTAGGTCTGTTCTGGTATAACTCTACTGCCTTTTTGTTTCTAGGACAAAGGTTATATTACAGCACTATCAGATTATTTTAGTATACAGTTAGACAATGTTTACCTATTTGTTTGTTAGGTAAATTCGCATAACTAGCGTATTTGTTTGTTAGACAAGTAGTCTATTTGTTTGTTAGACTGCCTTATACTATGTGGGGGATCTACTTGTTTGTTAGATCTGTGTCGTTGTTTTAAACGATAGTCGACAACCATCATTATTTTATTACTGATGATTATTTCTTCATAGATTTTGGTACGGGTATTTGGTATCCTTTTGAGTTTGAAGAATTTTGAATTGATTGTCACCATTTTTTTAAACGATAGTCGATCGGAGACTTGATATGCATTTATGTGGTGATTTGGAATGATATACCTCATTTTGATTATTTGTCCTAGCATATTTTATTATGACTTATTTTACTGTTAAGTCATATTCGTGTTATCAAGTATCTCACCCTTTTATTTAGATATGGCCTGATCCGTTTATTATTTTATAATACTCGAGTTAGGCGGTGGCTCCACAGGCATAGAGACTCATTGACTGTTGGATTTTGTGCTAGAACCAGAGTAGACTATTTTGACTATTTTAGTTTACTTCATCATTCTATATATTGACACTTAGAAGGATATGTCATGTATATTATTTAGTAATCACTGTGTACCTGATACTGTATTTGAAGTGATATATATATATATATATATTTATGTAGGTCAAGTGCTGATATTTTGAAGATTCACATTTTATTATGTTGTATAATGTATATTATTCCACTGTGATCTGTGATTCTGATTCTGAATTATTTATATTATAACTGTTCTGAATATTTTAAATCGGTGTGTTTATTACTTTGTATTAATACTGTATACATCAAATTTTCAGTTCAGATCCTCATAATGGTAATAAAGACGCATCAATGTTAGTCCAAAGATATATTTACATTCGGTCGTCCTTAACCAGCTGTATTCTCCATGTTATTGGACGACATTACTGGTAATATTCTTTAATAATATGGGTATAGCGTGGGGTCGTTACACTATCAGCAATCAAATGTAGGAACCTTAGGTCATTTCTGATGTCTCTATTATTATGCCTGCTCATAACAATTGGCCTTCGCTATTTAAGTCTTTGCCCAAGAACGCGGGACTTTCTCTCTTTCCACGTTCAATACGGTCACGATTGACGATTTTATTGTGCCTCCAATTGAAGTGGTTCAAGAGGGCGTGAACTATTGGTTTTATTATATAGTAGGATTTTTCTTGGACTCTTATCCTCCGTATACTATTGTCCGGGATAAATGCAAATAAGTCTGGAAATTGAAAGGTAGTCTTCAAGTTCAATTCTTCAATACCATGTTTTATTTCAAATTTGCTAATAAGGAAGACAAGTTGCAAGCTCTTGAGAGTAGTCCATTAATCATTATGGGGAAACCATTTATCCCTAGGCCAATTCTAAAGTGGGTCCCAAGGATTAGGATTCCCTCTTCATCTGACCCTGCTATATCCATTCCAGAAGCGAAAGCTCCCTTTGACACTCTGGTTACTGTAGCTACACTAGACTCTGCCCCAAAGGATGACATAATTTACTAGGACTCTATCGAGCGTGCTTGGATTCACACTGCGACAACGAATAATTATCATATGTTGTAGGCGAAGAAGGGGAATCTAGAATACTCACATATCATGTAGAAGGGGGAGGTCTAACTCTAAAAATAGCTGGAGATAAAGGCTAACTCAATTGGCAACTGTTTTTGGATGCACCATGGGATAGGAAATTTCTCT
This sequence comes from Allium fistulosum, assembly GCA_030737815.1. NCBI lineage: Eukaryota > Viridiplantae > Streptophyta > Magnoliopsida > Asparagales > Amaryllidaceae > Allium > Allium fistulosum. The sequence continues at coordinate 818,952,374 of CM060908.1, read as the reverse complement.
ACACCACACTCTCGAGGTCATTTGATCCTAAACTTGCAATGCTCTTTTCTTCTATTCTGTATGCTTATAGTCCATGTATTGATGATGATGTCAGTAATGACAGGGGGATTAGTAGTCCTCCTTTGGATAGTAGTTTAGACATGTCTGTCTAAGTCCTGAATTTTTCTTTTGTTGTTGTATTAGCTGATCTGGAGCCAGTTCTGATCGCCTATTCTATAATGATTTGAATAAAAATAGTGGATGGCACACTTAAAACATCGGCTAGCCTAGCTAATACATACATACATACATACATACATATATATATGTATGTATGTATGTATGTATGTATATGTATGTGTATGTGTATGTGTATATGTATATATGCGTGTGTGTGTGTGTGTGTATGCTTGCATATTAGACGACATGTGTGTGTGTATATGGATGGGCTAATATGTCCATTGTTGTGTAAATTCCAGCATCTATATGTGGACATGTTAAACCGTGTACACATTTTATGTTGCATGTGCACATACACATATATAATACATATATTATATTATATTAAACAAAGTCGAAAATTCCCGTACGTGACAGCGTATTCTGAAGCTCCTGTTAACTTCAGTATTATCAATATGAATTTTAAAAGCTTTTGAAATATTTTTCTTCAACTTAAAATTGAAGATTCGAATTTTTATTCAACGCTATATAGATTAAATTCTGTAATTTAACCGCCAATGTCAAAGTTATATCGGGGATTCAAATTAAATCATCGTTCAAATATTTAAAATTAATTAAATATTCTCAATTTAATTTGTTCAAAATTCTGGGTCGTTACAGACTTCCCCCCTTAAAAGAATTTCGTCCTCGAAATTACAAGTTAGGAAAAAAATGGTCCTTAACTCGTCTATCATTTTTCACAATCAATAGTTTTATCAAATTTTCAAAACAAATCTCTCTACTAAAGATTCGTTATTAATTCAACTAAATTTTCCAACTCCAATTATAAGTTTCAAACAATATTGTTTACTACTCTATTCAAATTTAAATTCAAATTCAAATTTTAAACTTCCAAATTTTCTCAAAATTTTTCTAACGCCCTAAATTTTCGAAAAATTTCGCCAGCGTCTCCTTTGCGCGGCTAATACGGCACGACTACAAAACGTCCCTACGGACTCTCAGATTTCAAAAAGAAAAAGAAAAAGGCAAGCGGCTAGACAAGAAATCATCAAATTTCATATTGAAATTCAAATACTTACCTTTTGTCGAGCAATTCAAATTTATCTTTGCAATTCAATTCCAATTCCTTTATACCTGTATATCTACTAGCCATAATATCTAGTTACAACATTCAATCCATTTTGCAAATTCGATTACAAAATTTCAATATATACTTCTTATATCCTCTTTAAATTCGCTATTGAAGTTACATATTCAATTCCGTTCAATTTTTCATTTCAATTTCATTTGAATTCAATTTACCATTTCAATTAAATTTGGATTCAAATTAGCTTCTGAATATTGAATTTTATCGATTATCCTTTATTCATAACTGCACTATTTTAAATTAGTTCCAATTACTAATTCATTCGTCTTCAATTTGAATTTCATTCCAATCAGATTTCAAATATTCTATAAGTTATCAACTTATTTTTATTTCGATTTATATAATCACTTATATATTCATATTACAAATTCATTTCATTAATGAATTTTAAATTTTCCAATATCTATCTGGAATTCCATTTTCATTTATAAATTACATTTACAATTCATATTTACCATTTTATTCATATATGAATTCATCTCTTTATATTTCAATTCACATTTATAAATTTCATTCGTTAAATGGATTTTTATTTAACTTTAAACTTTACAAGTTATCAACTTCATAATATTTCATGAATATTTTTATATAGTATTCCAGAGTCTTTTCAACCTTTTCAAAGCCATTTTGAAAACAATTCAAATTATCCTTTGAATTTCAAAAAAACAAAACCCAAATTTTTCAAACAACTTTCATTTAAAACAATTTGGCAGCAATTCCTCTTTTGGAAACCCGAAAATGAACATCGATAATGCTGCAGTCATTACCGAAGTTATTTTCCAGCGACCGAAAAGAGTTTAGAGCTTTTCATTCCTTCAAAACATTTTCCAAAACCTTCGAAATCCATTTTCAAATCAAAAGGATTTAAACTTTCCAAATCTCCAAAATTTTCAAATTCTTTTCAAAACATTTCCAAAAACTTCTTTGGAATTCCGTTTCAAATTATAAGTCACATTTATAATTTACATCCTTTAATTTCATTTGTATATGGATTTATTTCTTAACTTTGAAGTTACGATTTCAATTTCTTATTCAATTTCATATAATAATGATAACATTTCAATGTTATTACTTCCTAACAACCATGCAACCATATACTGTAATAGTTTACAGAAAATCATTTCTTTTGTATACAAAAATAGTTTTGGGCAAAATTATCTCATTTACCCTATTTAAAACAATATTGTGCCGAATTGTTCTATATAAGTGTTTAGAGATCCCTATCGATAGAGTTGTACGGACAATACCGACCAGAATCCATATACCACTCAACAAACCAATCATCACAATATAAACAATTTTATATTCACTAACAAATACGCGCTCGTATCTATTATTACACTCAAACTCATTCTAGAGTACTACTGACTCTATCTCTAATGAGTAACACCCAACAGAGCAGGGTTGTCGCTTAACCATATGCTCTGATACCACGCTGTCACGTACGGGAATTTTCGACTTTCGAAAATTCGACATCGATACTCACTTCAACTCGCGAAAACTTCCCCGAAAAAACGAACTGCCCAGTATCACGAGAGAAACCCCACTGTTCATCGCTCGTATCACGGCGTCGCCACCGCACTGCCTCGATAAAACGAACCAATGTTGCGCCATCGATTGCCGTGCTCGTGAGCATCCCTCTGACAATCGTAATCCCCAACTCGAGTTGCCGCCTCCATCGCGATCGTTGTCCAGATCGAACCTTCCATCCACTGCCATGCTTCGCGAGCATCACGACTTGACTTAGCTAGCTTCGACTATGCCGGCGACTTCAATTTCATTCACGTACTCGCTCCAGACTCGAGCGAAGAACGCGTCGCCCCTCCTAGAATCGCGCGCCCTCTCCTTTCATCGCGAAGCCACCCTGGGCTCGAGTCGCACGAGACTCGTCGACGAAGCCAGGCTTCTCAAACTCGAACTCGAGTTCTATTTCATATCGAATTTGAACAAGAGGGGAGTTTCGTTTTAAACGGAGACGGCCATTCTTCGTTTGCTCCTTTTTAAATCTGAGGAATGAGGGAGAGGGAAAGAGGACGAATAAATTCAGCTGAACGCCATTTTCATTTGAACAAAATGATTTCTCGCGTGAGGAATAAACGAGATGAAGGGGAGACAAGAGGAGACAAGACGCGATGTTTTCAGAGTATAGGTCTGCTTACACGATCTCGTTCGTGATTCTCTGCGTGTTTTAAGGGAAGATAACGTGTTACGTTTTACCAAATTTTAAATTAAAAATGAATTTGAATTTGATTTTATTCTGATGCGTTTGCATATCGCACGGTCACGTATTAACTCTGAAAAATACGAAATTTGAAATCCGGTAATAATTCAATATTACGGACCCAATGGAACTGGTTTCATCGAATTCCAAGACTGCGCCTCGAACGGCTATTTTTAAATATCGATACGAACGATGTAATTTCAAAATTGAACAATTCACTTCCAAATTAAATTCTGAAGCTCCTGTTAACTTCAGTATTATCAATATGAATTTTAAAAGCTTTTGAAATATTTTTCTTCAACTTAAAATTGAAGATTCGAATTTTTATTCAACGCTATATAGATTAAATTCTGTAATTTAACCGCCAATGTCAAAGTTATATCGGGGATTCAAATTAAATCATCGTTCAAATATTTAAAATTAATTAAATATTCTCAATTTAATTTGTTCAAAATTCTGGGTCGTTATAGAAACACTAATGCAATGAAACTTTATTATAAATTGAATAAAATATTGATTTTATTTAAAATAAATTTAGATACGATCAAAATAAATTTAGACTTCATTGGCCTAATAGGATCCAAATGGAATATTTCTTTTTTGAAATTTACTCATTTATCCTACTGCGTGCTAGCCCAGATACGACAACATTAATTTGAACTCTTTATTCATCAGATCATATGCTTTTTTAATATCCACTTTGATGCACATTTTACCTGTGATTTTCTTATGTGCTAACATTATGCCTTCTGCAATATTTCTCTTAGGTATACAACCATGTTGATTTTCTTAAATGAGTAGTTGAAGAATAGATTTAAATCCATAACAAATTAACTTTAACATCACTTTATATGCAAAATTACAACATCTTATGGATCTGTAGTCATTCATTGATTCGAGTGGGGATTTCTTAGGAATTAAAGTTAAAAAGGTGTGATTGATTTCTTCGGTAATTTATCCTCCATCAAAACAACCTTGCATAGTAGCCAGTGAGCTACCTTTTAGTTTCTTCTAATGTTATTGGAAAAATTGTAAAGAAAACTCATCTGGACCAAGCTTTGTCTTCATGAGTCACTACATACTTAAGTCCTTCTAAAGTAAATGGAAAATTTGAGTAATTTTTTCTAAACTCTACGATTTTTATCTTACAGGTTATATATGAAAACTCACAAGTATAACCCCTTTTATTATACAAATCTTTAAAGAAATTAATAGCTTCATCAATTAACTCACTATCGGTTTTTGGATTAGATCCATCAGAATTAACACACAAGTATGACACCTTTGTTTCCAACTTGAAGTAAATTATATAATTGATTTCCCATATGAGGAACAAACAAGTATTCTTCTAATATTGGTTTGTAATCATCATATTGACATCGGTATTTGCAATACTTGAATGGTCTTACATCTTCTACATTGTTGCATTAAGTTAGCCAAATAATAACCGGGGAATGATCACTAGACATGGAAGTTAATGTTGTAGCTTTAGAATGTGGAAATTTGGTGAACCAATCATGATTTATTGGTACCCGGTATCTTTTTGAGGACCAGATCTCCATGTAAATTTTACCAAGTTCATGTTCCATAAATCCATATTTAATAAGGCAGCTCACAGTTGTTTAGTTGATCTATTTTTGCTTATTATCAAGACTTTACCATTAGATTTTTTTTTAGTAAGCCTTACACAATTTAAATCCCTCATTAAAAGCCATGGGAATTTAAAATGTTTACGATCTATTGTCCCATAGGCTTTTTTTAGGAGTTTCAACATATATGAAAGAGATAACTAATTCAGCAACCCATTTGTTTTGCATAAAATTTGTAATATGTTGCATACTTGTCATCATCCTAACAATTTTTATTAATTTACACCAGTATTCTATATTTAAGAAAAAATTTGTGTTACTTAAAGAACTAATATTTATCATAGTAAGATAGATTAGTTTTATTAATGTTGGTTTCCAGCAAAACTACTACCGAACACTTATTTGTTAGACTTTAGTAATATAATATTCCATATTTAAGTAGATCCTAAATATATTTGAGTGTATGTGGAATTATGACTCAAATTCAATGCCTATTTTATAGATTTGGTCTTTTAGAGATTTTGTGGATTTGGTAGAGTGATTAGTTGCCTCTTTTTTATTGCATTAGAGAAGACAACAAATTATCTACATAGGAAAGATTTATGAAAGTATTCAACAGCTTCTTAAAAAAGATATTTTGTCAAAGCTAATATAAATATATATGTATAGGGTTCATTATATGTATATGGAAAAAAAATTATTTTTCTATGATTTTGGAAATTGGGATATCTTCTCAAATTTTAGGTTTTGTTTTGTAACCTTTTGGTGAATTAATAAAGGTTTCTTAGGAGGAATTTATCTGTTTGTTTTCTTCACTTATCTCTTCTAAAATCTAATTATGTAGGGATCCTAGGAAAAACCCTAACAGTTAGTATCAGAGCCTACTACATAAATTTTTTAAAGAGATTTTGATTATGGAGAAGATAAGTGTAGAAAAACTTAATGGGAGAAATTGGGGGTTATGGAAGGCGAAGATGGAGGACTTTCTATATCTTAATGATCTTCACCAACCATTGGAGAACAAAGGGAAGAAACCTAAAAATGTATCTAAAGCAAAATGGGAAACTTTAGATAGGAAGGCGGCAGCGGCTATTTGGTGTTTTTTGAAAAATACGGTGTTTCATATTATTGCCAATGAAACATCCGCTTTTGGAATTTGAAAGAAATTGGAAGGAATTTATGCAAAGAACTCCGCAACAAAAAAGGCGCTTCTAATGAGAAGATTAGTCAATCTAAAGCTTAAGGAAGGTGGGTCAATTGGAGAGCATCTCAATGATTTTCAGGAAATTGTGAACCAGTTTGTAGTCGTAAAATACAAGGTGGGTGATGAGACACAAGCTTTGATGTCAATGAGTTCATTACCGAAGAGTTGGAAAACACTTGTGCTTGCATTAAATAACTCAAATTCGAATGGATTTGTTTCAATGGGATCGGTGGTTAGTAGCCTACTTAATAAAAAGATGCGGAGGATGAATCTAATAGAAGAAAAACAATAAGGAGAAAGAGGAAATTGAAAATCCAGTTGAAGAGATACGTCTTGCAAGGAGGGATAATCGTCTAAACATGGAAATGCGACCAAATAGATCAAACATGGAGAGGATTTCGTCTGCTATTACTATGAAAAACTGGTTGCCAACTAAGATTTTGAAAAAAGCTTAAAAAGGACTACTAAAAAATGAAAGCATTGGAGGAAGAAAAAGACAAGCTTGATGAAGGCAACGACGATGAGGTTAATTTTGGTATTAGTAATGACATTATCTATTTTGACGAAAGAAAAGGAGATGGTTGGGTACTTGATTCAGGTGCTTGCCTGCATATGCAATCAAAAGGAAGCGTTTATCGATTATAAAGAGCAAGATGCTATGATGGAATTTGTTAACGGTGGGGACTTGCATGTTAAGGAGATAGGTTCAATTAGGTTGAATATGCATGATAGAAGGGTGGTGAAGCTTAAAGAAATTAGACACATCCCAAAATTACAAAGAACCTTGTTTCTGTAGGACAGTCGGAGGTAAAAACAGAAATTTCCCGACTCGAGGTGGATTTACAAGGGTTTGAAAGAGTAATAGGGAGATGCTGTGCGCAAAAGGAGGAAGAAATAATGTATATAAATTTCTTAGGAAAATGGTGGAGAATGAAGGAACTTCTCAAACTGGTGGTGGAGAGGCAAATTTGCCAGAATCAAGGTGGAGTCATCAACAGAAATGTAACACCCTGTAATGCATTAGTAATTTTATTAGTTAGTTAGTTAATTAATTAGGCTCTGAAAATAGAATTTGTACAAACGATGGAATTTGACTACGAAACATGCACCATTGCGTTCGTGGTGAAATTTTGAGCAACTTTCATATTCGGAGTTTTGCGATCAGAGTTCAAACGAATAAGTTACGGACGAAAAACGAATTCGGAACGAAAATAATTAAATAAGAAATAGTTAACATATACAATTAATTAGCTGGGGCCCATAGGTCGACTCGTGCATTGGAGTAGTCGAACAGGGGCGGTCGACCCTTAGGAAGGGGGCAGTCGACCGCTTCGTTCGTGACGGCTCCAATAAACCTAGGCCACAATGGCCCGAATTTAATATATATTGATCTAAAGGTTCTGGTTGATTCTAGCGCCTATGAATTTAGGCCAAGTCCTCCTTTCTCTTCTCATATTTTTCTAAAAGTAGTAGCGAAGCTATGTGATTTCTTCTTCTCCGCCGTCTTTATAAATTATAATGATAAGATATTTGTATCTATTCATACAAATCGGAGAAGAGTAGAAATCTAATATAAAAAAGGGAGAAGAGAATCAACCATATGCATATTTGAGGTAATTTATATATTTGTATCTATTTTCTCTTCCAATCTCAAATCTCTTCTCAGATCTATTATTCAAATGTATGTATATACTTTTATATATATCTCTTGAATTAAAAAGGATTTGAAGATGAATCAAAGATTCTACTTCAAATTTGGAGATATGGATCGCTTTTAAAAGGTGAGTGGGAATTCCTATAGGTTGTTATAATACGAAAATTATCTTGTTGGCGTTTATTTGATTTTTATGCCTAATTGGATAAATATATATGAGTTATAGGCAATGAATTAAATACGATCTGAATATAATAAATATCACCTACATATTCTTGTTTATAAATTGATTCAGCATTGTATACAACCTGATCTGGACATCAGTCCCAAAAGTATGAATTTAGAATAATAATTTAAATGAAATTTATTCCAGATCTAAAATAGGTTGTATAAGAATATTATAAATTTTGATTACTACCCTAATCTTGTTAGAATATAAACTTTTCTATATTTCGAATTGCTAGAATTTAGATCCATTTAATATTTGTAAATTAGTTTGATTTCTTTCCCTTTTAAAAGGATACAGCGTTTGATCTAACAAGGAATAGATGCAAATTGAAAGAGAAAGAGATGTGTAAAGAATGAATTCATTATAGTTTACACTATCTATTTCAATAATGAAAAGAAATGATTATTACTTATAATTTCATACGATGAGATCTTTTATATTTTAAAGTTAAATCTTTTATTTGGACTAATTTATGGAATATAGCGGATAATCGTTTTAGATATGATTCCAACAATTTAACTTTGAAAAGTATATTCCGGTAAAGGTATATAACTAGAACATATTTAATAAAAGTAAATATTTTTATGTAATTACTGCGCTTATAATAATAAAATAAAAAGCTAATAACGACGCTTTTGCATAATATTCACATTTAGGATAATTAACTGGTAAGAAAAGAATTTAAAAGGTTGTAACTCCAAAAATGGTAATAAATATGGGAGTTGCAATAAATGAATATGGAAATGGATTAATAGGACTGATAAAAATGGAATAGATATAAAATGTTACTAAAATTAGTAACCATACATAAATGTCTTAGGAAATGTCCGTTAGAATTTTATGGACAAATTGACATTTATGAGCATTAAACGGGGATATATGGGTAGATAAATATTTAAGGTAAATCTTATTGCCTTAAATAAAAAGGGAATTAATAAACCAAGTCCAATGTCTACCTAAGCTAATATAAATAAAGGGTTAGGATGGTTAATTGGACTTAGTGAGTTAGTGATGCGAAGTTAGTAGAGTCACTCGATGGAAGACTGCCCTTCACTTTGAGGCTACTAGCAGTCTGGTGTACTTACTACTGATGTGAGATATCACTTATCCAATGGCCCATGATGACGCGAGAGATTGGGCTTGCTTTCTTAATTAGAAAGTATTAAATGGTTCAAATTTGGAATTAGGAGCAATGAGGGATATCTCCATAGGGGTACGCTTCTAGTTTGAGGTCTTAAGTGGCTGAAGGATCCTCCTCTCTCCTAAATGGAAGTATTAAGTAACCTAGTGAGATTCCAAATAAATAAATAAATAAGGATGTCTCTCAAAAGGGTTTACTTCAGCATTGAGGTCTTAAGTGGCTGAAGGGTCTGCCTCCCTACCGAAAGAAGTAACCTAATGAGATGCCATATTTATAATTAAAGAGTGAGTAGATATCTCGGGAAGGCTTCGCTTCAGGTTTGGGCTCTTAGTGACTATAAAGTCTTCCTTTTTCTTATAAAATAAGTATTAAGTAGCCCAATGAGATTTCCAAAAATTGACAGCTAGATAGTACCATTGAGGAGCACGCTTCTGGAATTAGTTCTTAAATGACGGAGTCTACCTATTTTCTACTGGGAAATATTAAGAGGCTTGGGTACAGTCTCTTACATTGCTAAAGTCGAAATAATAATAGTACCATTTAGGAACACGTCTTGGGGATAGGTCTTAAATGATGGGGTCTGTCTTAGTTAAGGTCTTAAATGACCAAATTCTTCGTATTTTCTAACGAAAGGTATTAAGTGATTTGGGTACTGTTTATTACATCACTATGATTTTATCGGCGATGCGGTAATAGTTGGACATTGAATGTCGGAAGCCTTAAATAGTGGTTAGAGGTCTTGTGGCTAGGACCCACTGACCATTGACAATATTGTTAGGAAACCACCTTGGAAATAAGTCTTAAATGACAGGGTCTATCTCAATTATGGTCGTAAATGATAGAGTCTACCTATTTCTCTTTTAAAAGTATTATAGAAGCCCGCTTTATATTTAGAAGTACTAAGTGGATAATGGGTTTGAAAGTATTGGGTGGTTGATATGGCTTCATTAATATTTCGTACCTTGGAAAGGGATAAGTATGTAATCGTGTATGCAATGCAAGGTTAGATTAGAATTGCTAACTTTGATGGATATAACAATTAAATGGAAACCTATCGGTATAAGTTTATGCTATGGACAGTTTATATTTTTCCAGTCACCAGAACGTCGTTTTGCCTTCTCCTCATTACAACCAACATCATAGATTTGGAGGAACAGGTCAGTGGAGTTAGATGTGCTATGCTGTTGGAGAGTCTTCTTTCTCTCATGCTCGATGCTGATATAAAAATCTGCTATCCAAGGAATACCCTTAGTTCCAAGGTAGTAGTCATAGCCAGTATTCTTATCCTATTATTGTTTCCGCTGTGAATGTAGATTTCTATCAATCTATGATATGCTCATGCTTATTTGCAGGTACCAAATCCAACGATCTGTGCTCTAATGGACTTGGGTTTCGATTTTTGTCAAAATTTGGGCCCATTAAGGTGCGAGTTGTTGCATTTGATATCAGAGCACTAGATTAGTAGATCAGGGAAATTAGGATAAATTGAGAGAACGTATTCTACTATCCTATCTAGTAATAATATATTCTTACGCAAGATTCTAAGAATTCCAACTATAGAAGTATTTGTAGTTCCACTCGGAAGTAATAGGCAAAGCAATAATGAGTTGTAAATATTTTATAGCTAAGATTTTCACGCCGACTTTAAAGTACCCCACGGAGTGCTGGCGATGCGTAAAGCGCTGATGATAAAGGGCATGAGTACGACATATGGCTGAATCCCGGAGACTGGAGGTGTTCGACTTGACGATTGAGATTCTAACTACCTTGGGATTTTGGACTTTGAGTTCTAGTCGGAGACACACAATTATTCCAGATGGATGGGAAATTAGATTATGTATGTCGCAATTCTCCAAAAGTAAGTTTTGCTATGGTGCATTCAGTGATCACCTCTTTGATGGCAGACCAGATATTTTTGTGAATAATTAGTGTCAATTCCTTAGTCTAAAACCGGTGAGAAAATTTTTATGAAGTATATTTTGGAAATGCCTTGGATTTTTGAAAAAGGGGTTTTCAAAGGATTTCTTTTTCCAAGGATTTATTTTGGACATTTTGTGTTTTGGGAAAGTTTTGAAATTTTAATTTTCAAAGAAACACGTATACCAATAAGTTGGTCATGTTAAGAAATTTCTAGTTTGTAAAAGATTAATTCTATAAATCCTTAAATGTTTATATGTATATATCAGTGAAGGCTTGATACTGATTTTGGCAAGAAAATAGTTTTTCAAATTTAGGAAGTTTTGTGTTTTAAAAAGGTATTTGGAAACCCTGAAATATTTATATATATAAGTTTGACTTTAAGTTTATAAAGTCGAGGGTTTTTATATTTCTCTCTTTATGGTACAGATAAAATATGAATGACATTCAACATTATTGGGATATGTAAATTTAAGTGTTGTTAAACCCACCAGCTATTGGAAGAAATATTTTCGTGCGAAGTAGGCAAGAAATAGCATCTGAAATATTTTTGGGTTTTTGGAAGTGTTGTTGGTCGCAACAATTTTGCTGAGGCTATCACAATCTTGCCAAGAAAGGGTCTAAACGGTAAGGTGGATACCGTCGTATGGAAAGCGGAATTTTTCTGGACAAGTTAAGTTAAAGATGGTGTGTGGAACGGTCATAAGAATATTAATTAATTTACCCGGCCCTATTGGGTCCAGGTTAAGGATGCGTCCAAATCTGGGCTAGCGGTCGACCGCTAGGTGGATTCAGGCTGAACCCGAACTTAGAATGTGAATATAGGTTACGTCCAATCCATCGACCGTCGCAAACCCCCTCACTCTCTTCCTCCGCTTTAATTTTTAACCAAAACCAATTCCACCTCCCACTTCCTCTGCTAAACCAAGGCCTCTCTCCTCCATTCCTCCACCAACTGACGCCAAAATCCTTGCACGTCAGATCTTGCCCCACCGCTACTCTGATCTAAACCTTTTTTTCCTTTTCCAACTGCCTCTCAACCTATGGCACCACCACGTACCAACGGCTCTTCCTCTCATCATCCCATCCTCACTCCGCAAGAAGCCGCTTGGCTTGACCGGATTGAGCGGAAGATAGCACCTATCTTGGACGGACTTTGATTTCCTTCACGGACGGCCAGTGAAGTTCAAAGGTTTCGCTGCTCTCGGCTTTGAAGAGCTTTTCATCGCAGCAGAACTTGCACCGATTCTCCGCTTTGAGACTTATAAGAAGGAATATTACCCGCGTCGCGTCCTTCTTTTCGAAGCACAAATGGCGCAGAATTTTGATAATGACAACAGCCACATTGAGTCCGAGGTGAAGGAGCTCGGATTGAGATGTCAGATGATGATCTTGCTAGAATTTTGGAGTTATCTACAATAGGCGTAGATTTGAACGACATTGAAATGACTGACCCTGAGATTCTTCAACGAATCTTTTCTAGAAATGTCGGTGATTGGAGGACCGAAAATTTACAACCGGTGGCCCGTCTCAACGTGCGCATCATTCAGCACAACATCATTCCCAAGACGGGGAGTCTTGACTGGATCTATATCTTAGTGCAAAAAGCGCCTATGTTAATTGGCGGCGTAACCTTCAATTGGGCTTGTGTCTTGATGCTCCATATGGTTGATCGGGGAGTTGGTACCCCAAGGACTCGCTTTCCATATTGTCACTTGCTCACTTGAGTGTTTAGGCGTTATGAAGTAAATTTGAGTGGAGAGCCAGTAGTAAAGAAGTCCTCCCGCCAACGACTGCACCACCATTAAGAGGATGAATATTTCTTTGCTGCCTACCGCCTACCGCACCACCTGTACCGCCACCAGAGCAGCAACACCAGTAGTTCGGTATAGCGTAGGGCACCGAATGATACATGAGTCCTGAGCTTGTTGTTATCCATCAGGTTCAGGCAGAGCCCCGAGAGATTAGGACGGAGCAACGGCTCCAAGGGCGTGAAATTGGGTGCATAGCCACCATGCTACGACCATTCCGGTCACGGCAATAGCTCGAGCTCCAACCGCGGAGCGAGACCTTCTCATAGTTCTTAGACGTGTTTTATTTAGAATTGTTGTATCTTTTTATTTTTAGTATTTGTTCTTTTCTTTTTGGATTGTTGGGTTGTAAAACTGTTGGTTGTCTCTTATAAAAGACACGCACGATATTAGGAGTATTTATTCAATTTCTTTGTTATTGTTTCTGGATATGTGAACTGCTTCTATATAACATATAGTAAAGAAATAATATAAATATGATAATCTCATAAAGGCACTTAACTAACAGTAAATGCAATGTAAGACTGAAAGTTTAGAATAGTTAAAAAAATTAGCGAAGGACATGACAAAGTTTTGATATCGCGGGTCATTCCTCATGTTCCTTAAAAGCTAATTTCTTTTTTGAATAATAAACGTGTTGATATTTTTAAATAAAATGTCAACTTCTTAGGTAATGGTTAGTCATAGAATTTTGGAATTTGATTTATGCGTTGGGCGCATAACTAACTTCCAACTACGCTGAAATTGTGGTTTGATTTATCAAATGTTTTTAGAAGGAAAATATTTTGAAAAAAAAGTAAGAAAAAAGTTTTGTGTTTTCGTTATTTTTGACTCTTAAATTATTTTTAGAGTTTTTGTTAAAATTTTATTTCAAGGGACCCACAGGTCGATCCGCGTATTGGAGCGGTCGACCAGGGGAAGTCGACTGCTTCATTCGTAACGGCTCCAGTAAATCTAGGCCGCAACGTTCCGAATTTAATATATTTCGATCTAACATTTTCGGTTGATTCTAGAGCCTATAAATTCAAGTCTAGCCCTTGCTTCTCTTCTCATATTTTTTTTTGGAAGCAGTAGCAAAGCTGTGCCATTTCTTCTTCTCCACCTTCTTTCTAAATTATAAAAATAAGATATTTGTATTCATATTCATACAAATCGGAAAAGAGTAGAAATCTAATAAAAAACGGAGAAGAGAAGAGAATCAACCATATGCATATTTGAGCTGATTTATATATTTATATATTTGTATCTATTTTCTCACCCAATCCTAAATTTCTTCTTAGATCTATAATTATAATGTATTTATATACCTTTTATACATTTTTTTTGGATTAAAAAGGATTTGTAGATGGATCAAAGGTTCAACTTCAGATCTGGAGATTTGGATCGCTTTTAAACGGTGGGTGGGAATTTCTATAGATTGTTATAATATGAACATTATTCCGTTGGTGTTTATTTGATTATGCCTAATTAGATAATTATATATGAGTTGTAGGCAATGAATTGAATACGATTTGAATATAATAAATATCGCCTACATATTCTTGTTTATAAATTGATTTAGCATTGTATACAACATGATCTGGACATCAGTCCTAAAAGTATGAATTTAGAATATTAATTAAATGAAATTTATTCCAGATCTGAAATAGGTTGTATAAGAATGTTATAAATTTGGATTATTATCCTAATCTTGTTAGAATATAAACTTTTCTATATTTCGACTTGCTAGAATTTAGATCGGTTTAATATTTGTAAATTAGTTTGATTTCTTTCCCCTTTAGAAATATACAGCGTTTGATCTAACAAGAAATAGGTGCAAATAGAAAGAGAAAGATATATGTAAAGTATGAATTCATTGTAGTTTACATTGTCTATTTCAATAATAAAAAGAAATGATTGTTCCTTGTAATTTCAAACGATGCAATCTTTTATATTTTAAAGTTAAATCTTTTGTTTTGGATTAATTTATGGAAATTATAGCGGATAATCTTTTTAGATATGATTCTAACAATTTAACATGGAAAAGTATATTCTAGTAAAGGTATATAACTAGAACATATTTAAATAAAATAAATATTTGTACGTAATTACTGTGCTTATAATAATTAAATAAAAACTAATAATGACGCTTGCGCGTAATATTCACATTTAGGATAATTAACTAATAAGAAAAGAATTTAAAAGGTTGTAACTCCAATAAATGGTAATAAACATGGGAGGTGCAATAAATGAATAGAGAAATGAATTAGTGAGACTAATAAAAATGGAATAGATATAAAATGTTACTAATTTGAAATTACTAATCATACATAAATGTCGTAGGAAATGTCCGTTAGGATTTAATGGACAACTTGACATTCATGAGCATTAGACAGGGATTTATGGGTAGATAAATATTTAAGGTAAATCTTATTGCCTTAAATAAAAAGGGAATTTGTAAGCTAAGTCCAATGTCTACCTAAGCGAATATAAATAAAGACATATGATGGTTATTCGGACTTAGTGGGTTAGTGATGTGAGGTCAGTAGAGTCGCTCGATGAAAGACTGCCCTTCACTTTGGGGCTACTAGAAGTCGGGTGTACTTACTACTGATGTGAGATATCCCTTATCCAATGGTCCGTGATGACGTGAGAGATTGGGCTTGCTTTTTTAATTGGAAAGTATTAAATGGTCCAAATTTGAAATTAGGAGCGATGAGGGATATCCCCATATGGATTCGCTTTTGCTTTGAGGTCTCAAGTGGTTGAAGGGTCTGCCTCTTTCCTAAATGGAAGTATTAAATAACCTAGTGAGATTCCAAATAAATAAGGATGTCTCTAAAAAAGGGTTTCTTCAGTGTTGAGGTCTTAAGTGGCTGAAGGATCCGCCTCCCTACCGAAAGAAG
Organism: Allium fistulosum; assembly: GCA_030737815.1. Lineage (NCBI taxonomy): Eukaryota > Viridiplantae > Streptophyta > Magnoliopsida > Asparagales > Amaryllidaceae > Allium > Allium fistulosum. The sequence goes on along the minus strand of CM060908.1, from coordinate 818,936,417 downwards.
TAACCTAATGAGATGCCATATTTACAATTAAAGAGTGAGTGGATAACTCGAAAAGGGTTCGCTTTAGGTTTGGGGTTTTAAGTGACTATAAAGTCCTCCTCATTCCTATGAAAGAAGTATTAAGTAGCCCAATGATATTTCCATGCAATGACAGCTAGATAGTACCGTTGAAGAGCACGCTTTTGGAATTAGATCTTAAATGACGGGATCTACCTATTTTCCACCAAGAAGTATTAAGTGGCTTGGGTATAGTATCTTACATTGCTAAAGCCGAAATAATAATAGTACCATTTAGGAGCACGCCTTGGGGATATGTCTTAAATGATGGTGTCTGCCTTAGTTAAGGTCTTAAATGACCAAAGTCTGCCTCTTTTTTAATGAAAGGTATTAAGTGGCATGCGTACTGATTATTACATCATTACGGTTTTATCGACGATATATGTGATAATAATTGACCACTAAATGTTAGAAACCTTAAATAGCGGTTAGAGGTCTTGTAGCTAGGACCCACTGACCATTGAAAACATCATTAGGAAACCACCTTGGAAGTAGGTCTTAAATAATGGGGTCCATCTCAATCAAGGTCGTAAATGATAGAGTCTACGTGTTTCTCTTTTAATAGTATTATAGAAGCCCGCTTCATATTTAGAAGTACTAAGTGGCTAATGGGTTTGATTGGGTGATTGATATGGCTTCATTTATATTTCGTACCTTGGGAAGGGATAAGTATGTAATCGTGTGTGCAATGCAATGTTAGATTAGAATTGCTAACTTTGATGGACATAACAATTAAATGGAAACCTGTTGATATAAGTTTATGTTATGGACAGTTTATATTTTAGTCACTAGAACGTTGTTCTGACCCCCACCTCATTACAACCCACATGATAGATTTAGAGGAATGGGTCACCGGAGTTGGATGTGTTTTGTTGTTGGAGAGTTTTCTTTCTCTCATGTTCGATGCGGATGTGAAAATCTGCTATCAAAGGAATATCGTTAGTTTCAAGGTAGTAGTCATAGTCAGTATTCTTATCCCATTATTGTTTCCGCTGTGAGTTTAGATTTCTATCAATCTCTGATAATGCTAGTGCTTATTTGCAGGTATCAAATCCAACGATCTGTGCTCTGATGGACTTGGGTTTCGATTTTTGTCGAAATTTGGACCTATTAATGTCACGTACAGGAATTTTCGACTTTCGAAAATTCGACATCGATACTCACTTTATCGACTGCCGAGCAATCGAGTGCCGGAAACTCCAATAGTGAGGGTTTTAAATAGAAGAAAAAGGTAGAAGAAGAAGAAAAAAAGAAGGAACAGAAAGAAAAAGAGAACATCAGAATAGAAAACAATATCAGAATCTTACACATCGCAGCGGAACAATATATAATAGATAATCACTAGTCTTTTAAAACAAAGAACTATATCAGTTTATACATACATCAATCAGAGTCAATATACAACAATGGACAGTTATATAAACTTGTCCTCATACAGAATACACAGCGGAATAAATACTATCAGATTCCAAATAATTTTCCCAAATTATTTTATCTTCCAAAATATCTTTTACTAGATATAAAATTTCCACACTTCAAAAATAAATCAATATTTATTTTTAAACAACTCCCTTTCTTTTATAAATTCCATAGTAATTTATATTTCAAAAATATCTACTGATATACGATTTTCAAATCGATTCCAATATTCATTTTCAATTTATCTTTAAGAAGATAAAATCTCAAAACGTTTCATTTCATTTTGGGAATGCATTTCCCTACTTATTTAAAAATAAGTAATTCACAAATCATTTATTTTCAACATTTGAAAATATTCAATATACTTAAATCAATATTAAGTATACATTTCATTCTTTAAGGAAATCATTAATTTCAACATCTATTTGAGTCAGAACGAATGTTGCGTAAAACATCGTTACGACGACTCAAAATCACTAGTATAGGGATTCGAAAATTAAGATAGATATATAAATCCCAATACTACATCAAAACATTTCCTTTCGGAAATCATTTACTATAACAACAGTGTTATAGTCCACCATTTCCTTATATTTCTCGAAAACGTCTATTTCAACAATGAATGTTGAAATCTATGTATTCGATACTTATCACGTTTTAAAACATCTTTTAAAACAATTACTTCATTTCGTAATATCACTTTTCCAAAACATATCCATTTTACTCAATAATATATTCACTGTCCAAAATCGTGAATATACTTCACTAACCAAATTTCAATCTTTTCTACACATTTTATTTCAATAGAGATTCGCTATCCAAAATCGCGAATATATCTTCTTTAGAAATCTTCTATATTTAATTTATCCAATTCAATCTATTTTCGAATTTACAAACACGTTCATAAATTCTATTTCTCTTTTATAACAACTTTGACTTATAGATCTTCTTTATTAACAATTCGATCAATATTCCACTTAAAGGCAAAAATCCAATTTATAAGTGAATCTCTTATAAATCTTTTATTATACAATTTCATTCATTTTATAACTTCATACTTTATAAATCTATAAACTTCATATTTTCACAATTTATAATTCTATAAATCTCATGTCTTCACAATTTATAATTCTATAAATTTCTAACACTTATAAAAACTCATTTTAAAATTCCAATACTTTTAATTGATAAATATCAATTCTGTACATCTTTTATATACATCATTTTTAATAATTCAAAAGAAATCCAAACTTAAATTATTTTATAAATTACTTGACTATTTATTTCAAAATCACCTTTCGGATATATTTCACAATTTAAAATTTTCATAACTTTAAATTTATAACATTTATTTATTTAAGATAAATAAATTCAAAAATTTAATAAATCGTATACTTTCAAAAAATCACTTCAAAATCCCTTTTAAAGTAAAAATCGTTTATTTTTAAACTTTAAAATTGAACCCGATGATGCAACGCACCAATTAGTCCATCACAACATTCAATATCATATATCAATATGATAACAGCATATACAACAAATATCTGCAAATAATAATATTGGTGAGGAATCCAGTTGGATCCCTCCAACCTGTTTCCCTGCATCCAAAGACGTTAGCACAATACCAATTCCACTTCGAGGTGGAATATCGCGGTATATGGGTTTTTATAATATATCCGCTTACTAACGGCGCAATAGGGTCTCATCCGCTATACGAGGCGGGAAATCAATCAATCCAATATATACATATGCCAATATGTATATATTGCTATATATATAGATATATCCTATCATATCTAATATCACATCCAAATAGCAATCATAGCAATCAATAACTGCAAAAATTCCACATTCAATTTGAGTGAGAAAAATCTCACCTTAGCTATTAATTTGGCAATCCATCTCTTTTTTCGGCTCGACTTCCTTGATTTATACCTTGTATAAATATTTATACACATTTATTAATATTCGAAACAATTAATTAACCAATTTCCGTTTTTAATTGTTTAATCCTGATAGTTCTGTTCTAAACCAATTTCTCTTTTTTATAAATTTATTTAACTAAATTTTTTTTTTAAAACTAAATTTCCTTTAAAAATTTACTTCCAGTAACTAAACAAATCAGATTTTCATAAATAAATCCGTTTAACTAAATTTTCTTTAACAATTGTTTTCACCTTTTGAACCACACATACTAAAATAAAATAACCTATATATACATATTATTTCTGCTTATAAATTATTTTCCTTTACTGTAAACAAATAATATCTATTTTGGAAGCTTCCTACACTAAAATAAAATTCGAATCCTTATATAACAATATCTGTTTTACTATTAAATTTAGAAATCCATTTTATACTTTCTTTTAACAATATATATATATATTTAAATTGAAAAGAAAATAAATCAAGTATACCTTCACTGTAAAGCTCAAACTCAGACGACCACCTCCACAGCTCCGATCGAGCATAACTACCCCCAATGCCTTCGTCGATCGCCAGACTTCCCACGTCGTCACTGACTAACCCCAACCCACGCGCACGCCATCTCGCCTTACCATCGCGAGCTCGAACGCGAGCATCACCAGAAGTCGAACAACCCCACACTCCGTCGACTTCGATCAAGTGGAGCTCCACCGTTGCCGAGGTGTCACAAACTAATTAGATGGTTCTCAGCATGATTTCCACATTGGTCTCGACCTTCAGATCAGATTGATTCGAGATGCCTCGCGACTTGAAAGGAGGCGATTCCGAGCTTCGCCAGACCATCACGACCATTGCCAGAACTTCGAACCCCCCCCCGACTGCTTGCCGCCACCTCATCGCGCTCGTGCGCTTGCCACTACCCACGTCGATCCCCTCCAACCAGCTCGACCTCCCCACGTTGCTCGAACTTGCCCTAGTTTTCGACATTTAGTCGACCGTCGTTCGAACGAGAGAAACCCAGGCTCGAGCTCCACCGATCGCGATTTCGAGCTCGATTTAATTTCGCGGTTCGCCCCTTTTCGTTTGAACGAAAGAATGGGGACGAGTTGTTTTGAAGTTGAAATAATGGAATGAGTTTAAATTTTCTTTCGAACTGTATATGTTTTGAACAGATAAGGAAGAGGACGTATTTGAAAAGGAAAGGGAATGGCTGGCACGATTTGTTTCGTGATTTCTGCGTGATTGTTGGCGTGAGTTAAGGGAAGACGACGTGCTAATGTCCCCCAATTTAAATTTTAAATTTAAATTCAATTCAATTTTATTTCGACGCGTTTTTGTGTCGTGTGCTCACATATCAACTCAAAAAAATACGAAATTTGAAATCCGGTAATAACAAACTATTACGGACCCAATGGAACTGGTTTCGTCGAATTCCGAGACTGTGCCTCGGAACGCTATTTTTAAATATCGGTTCGAACAATTAAATTCAAAACTGAACGAAACACTTTGAAATTCAATTCTGAAACTTCTACTATCTTCAGTATTATCATTACGAATTTTAAAGGCTTTTGAAATATTTTTCTTCAACTGTAAATTGAAGATTTAAATTTTTATTCAACTTACAATAGATTAAATTTTATAATTTAATCGCCAAATTCAAAGTTATATTCGGGATTCAAATTAAATCATCGTTCAAATATTTAAAATTAATTAAATATTCTCAATTTAATTTGTTCAAAATTCAGGGTCGTTACAGACTTCCCCCCTTAAAAGAATTTCGTCCCGAAATTTCAAGTTAGGAAGAAAAAAACCCTTAACTCGTCTACTATCTTTCAACATCTAATAGTTTTATCAAATTTCAAAACAAATCTTTCTACTAAAGATTCGTTATCATTCAACTAAATTTCTAAACATTTTCATAATTTTCAAACAATATTGTTTAACTTCAAAATTCAAATTTAAATTCAAATTCAAATTTAAACTTTCAAAATTTTCTCAAAATTTTTCTAACACTCGAAATTTTCGAAAAATTTTGCCAGCGTCTCCTTTGCGCGGCTAATACGGTACGACTACAAAACGTCCCTACGGACTCTCAAATTTCAAAAAGAAAAGGAAAAGCCAAGCGGCTAGACAAGAAATCATCAAAAACTCATATTAAAACTCAAATACATACCTTTTTCGAGCAAATTCAAATTCATCTTTGAAATAAATTTTCCAATCCCTTTATACACCTGTATATCCTACTAGCCATTATATCTAGTTACAGCATTCAAACTATTTTGCAAATTTGATTACAAAATTTCGATACTTCTTATATCATCTTTAAATTCGCTATTGAAGTTACATATTCAATTTCGTTCAATTTTTCATTTCAATTTCATTTGAATTCAATTCACAATTCCAACCTTATTTGGATTCTATTTAACTTCTGAATATTGAATTTTATCAATTATCTTTCATTCACAACTGCAACATTTTAAATTAGTTTCATTTACTAATTTATCACAAATTGTAATTCACTTTATTCAAATTTGTTTTCAACATTCAGTTTCAATTCCAGTTTTATTCTTTCGTTCATTCCCAAAATTTATTTTCAATTTGCCATTTTGGTTTATAACCACTCATCTTAAACTGGATTTCAAATTCCATATGAATTTAATTCATTTCACTTTATTTAATTTATTCACTTATACTTAATTTAATTTAACTCCATCCTTTAAATTGAATTTATTCTATCAATTCAAATTGTATAAGTTATCAACTTAATAATATTTCACAAATATTTCTACATAGTATTCCAGAGTTTACCAACATTTCAAAAACCATTTTGAAAACAGTTCAAATTATCCTTTGAATTTTCTAAAACAAAACCCAAATTTTCCAAACAACTTCCATTTACAACAATTTGGCAGCAATTCCTCTTTTGGAAACCCGAAAATGAACACCGGTGATGTCGCGATCATCAGCGGATTTATTTTCCAGCGACCGAAAAGAGTTTAGAGCTTTTATCTCTCCAAAAGACTTTTCAAAACCTTTGAAATACATTTTCAACTCCAAAAGAATTTAAACTTTCCAAATCTCCAAAATTTTCAAATTCTTTTCAAAACATTTCCAAATACTTCTCGGGAATTCCGTTTCAAATTACAAATCACATTTAAAATTTATATTCTCAAATTTTATTTATACATGGATTTATTTCCTAACTTTGGAGTTACGATTTCAATTTCTTATTCAATTTCATATAATAACGATAACATTTCCATATTATCACTTTCCTAACAACCATGCAACCATATACTATGATAATTCATAGAAAATCATTTCTTTTCTATACAAAAATAGTTTTGGGCAAAATTATTTCATTTACCCTATTTAAAACAATATTGTGCTGAATTGTTCTATTCAAGTGTTTAGAGATCCCTATCGATAGAGTTGTACGGACAATACCAACCAGAATCTATATACCACTCAACAAACCAATCATCACAATATAAAACAATTTTATATTCACTAACAAATACGCGCTCGTATCAATTATTACACTCAAACTCATTCTAGAGTACTACTGACTCTATCTCTAATGAGTAACACCCAACAGAGCAGGGTTGTCGCTTAACCATATGCTCTGATACCAAGCTGTCACGTACAGGAATTTTCGACTTTCGAAAATTCGACATCGATACTCACTTTATCGACTGCCGAGCAATCGAGTGTCGGAAACTCCAATAGTGAGGGTTTTAAATAGAAGAAAAAGGTAGAAGAAGAAGAAAAAAAGAAGGAACAGAAAGAAAAAGAGAACATCAGAATAGAAAACAATATCAGAATCTTACACATCGCAGCGGAACAATATATAATAGATAATCACTAGTCTTTTAAAACAAAGAACTATATCAGTTTATACATACATCAATCAGAGTCAATATACAACAATGGACAGTTATATAAACTTGTCCTCATACAGAATACACAGCGGAATAAATACTATCAGATTCCAAATAATTTTCCCAAATTATTTTATCTTCCAAAATATCTTTTACTAGATATAAAATTTCCACACTTCAAAAATAAATCAATATTTATTTTTAAACAACTCCCTTTCTTTTATAAATTCCATAGTGAATTTATATTTCAAAAATATCTACTGATATACGATTTTCAAATCGATTCCAATATTCATTTTCAATTTATCTTTAAGAAGATAAAATCTCAAAACGTTTCATTTCATTTTGGGAATGCATTTCCCTACTTATTTAAAAATAAGTAATTCACAAATCATTTATTTTCAACATTTGAAAATATTCAATATACTTAAATCAATATTAAGTATACATTTCATTCTTTAAGGAAATCATTAATTTCAACATCTATTTGAGTCAAAACGAATGTTGCGTAAAACATCGTTACGACGACTTAAAATCACTAGTATAGGGATTCGAAAATTAAGATAGATATATAAATCCCAATACTACATCAAAACATTTCCTTTCGGAAATCATTTACTATAACAACAGTGTTATAGTCCACCATTTCCTTATATTTCTCGAAAACGTCTATTTCAACAATGAATGTTGAAATCTATGTATTCGATACTTATCACGTTTTAAAACATCTTTTAAAACAATTACTTCATTTCGTAATATCACTTTTCCAAAACATATCCATTTTACTCAATAATATATTCACTGTCCAAAATCGTGAATATACTTCACTAACCAAATTTCAATCTTTTCTACACATTTTATTTCAATAGAGATTCGCTATCCAAAATCGCGAATATATCTTCTTTAGAAATCTTCTATATTTAATTTATCCAATTCAATCTATTTTCGAATTTACAAACACGTTCATAAATTCTATTTCTCTTTTATAACAACTTTGACTTATAGATCTTCTTTATTAACAATTCGATCAATATTCCACTTAAAGGCAAAAATCCAATTTATAAGTGAATCTCTTATAAATCTTTTATTATACAATTTCATTCATTTTATAACTTCATACTTTATAAATCTATAAACTTCATATTTTCACAATTTATAATTCTATAAATCTCATGTCTTCACAATTTATAATTCTATAAATTTCTAACACTTATAAAAACTCATTTTAAAATTCCAATACTTTTAATTGATAAATATCAATTCTGTACATCTTTTATATACATCATTTTTAATAATTCAAAAGAAATCCAAACTTAAATTATTTTATAAATTACTTGACTATTTATTTCAAAATCACCTTTCGGATATATTTCACAATTTAAAATTTTCATAACTTTAAATTTATAACATTTATTTATTTAAGATAAATAAATTCAAAAATTTAATAAATCGTATACTTTCAAAAAATCACTTCAAAATCCCTTTTAAAGTAAAAATCGTTTATTTTTAAACTTTAAAATTGAACCCGATGATGCAACGCACCAATTAGTCCATCACAACATTCAATATCATATATCAATATGATAACAGCATATACAACAAATATCTGCAAATAATAATATTGGTGAGGAATCCAGTTGGATCCCTCCAACCTGTTTCCCTGCATCCAAAGACGTTAGCACAATACCAATTCCACTTCGAGGTGGAATATCGCGGTATATGGGTTTTTATAATATATCCGCTTACTAACGGCGCAATAGGGTCTCATCCGCTATACGAGGCGGGAAATCAATCAATCCAATATATACATATGCCAATATGTATATATTGCTATATATATAGATATATCCTATCATATCTAATATCACATCCAAATAGCAATCATAGCAATCAATAACTGCAAAAATTCCACATTCAATTTGAGTGAGAAAAATCTCACCTTAGCTATTAATTTGGCAATCCATCTCTTTTTTCGGCTCGACTTCCTTGATTTATACCTTGTATAAATATTTATACACATTTATTAATATTCGAAACAATTAATTAACCAATTTCCGTTTTTAATTGTTTAATCCTGATAGTTCTGTTCTAAACCAATTTCTCTTTTTTATAAATTTATTTAACTAATTTTTTTTTTAAAACTAAATTTCCTTTAAAAATTTACTTCCAGTAACTAAACAAATCAGATTTTCATAAATAAATCCGTTTAACTAAATTTTCTTTAACAATTGTTTTCATCTTTTGAACCACACATACTAAAATAAAATAACCTATATATACATATTATTTCTGCTTATAAATTATTTTCCTTTACTGTAAACAAATAATATCTATTTTGGAAGCTTCCTACACTAAAATAAAATTCGAATCCTTATATAACAATATCTGTTTTACTATTAAATTTAGAAATCCATTTTATACTTTCTTTTAACAATATATATATATATATATATTTAAATTGAAAAGAAAATAAATCAAGTATACCTTCACTGTAAAGCTCAAACTCAGACGACCACCTCCACAGCTCCGATCGAGCATAACTACCCCCAATGCCTTCGTCGATCGCCAGACTTCCCACGTCGTCACTGACTAACCCCAACCCACGCGCGCGCCATCTCGCCTTACCATCGCGAGCTCGAACGCGAGCATCACCAGAAGTCGAACAACCCCACACTCCGTCGACTTCGATCAAGTGGAGCTCCCCCGTTGCCGAGGTGTCACAAACTAATTAGATGGTTCTCAGCATGATTTCCACATTGGTCTAGACCTTCAGATCAGATTGATTCGAGATGCCTCGCGACTTGAAAGGAGGCGATTCCGAGCTTCGCCAGACCATCGCGACCATTGCCAGAACTTCGAACCCCCCCCCCCCCCGACTGCTTGCCGCCACCTCATCGCGCTCGTGCGCTTGCCACTACCCACGTCGATCCCCTCCAACCAGCTCGACCTCCCCACGTTGCTCGAACTTGCCCTAGTTTTCGACATTCAGTCGACCGCCGTTCGAACGAGAGAAACCCAGGCTCGAGCTCCACCGATCGCGATTTCGAGCTCGATTTAATTTCGCGGTTCGCCCCTTTTCGTTTGAACGAAAGAATGGGGACGAGTTGTTTTGAAGTTGAAATAATGGAATGAGTTTAAATTTTCTTTCGAACTGTATATGTTTTGAACAGATAAGGAAGAGGACGTATTTGAAAAGGAAAGGGAATGGCTGGCACGATTTGTTTCGTGATTTCTGCGTGATTGTTGGCGTGAGTTAAGGGAAGACGACGTGCTAATGTCCCCCAATTTAAATTTTAAATTTAAATTCAATTCAATTTTATTTCGACGCGTTTTTGTGTCGTGTGCTCACATATCAACTCAAAAAAATACGAAATTTGAAATCCGGTAATAACAAACTATTACGGACCCAATGGAACTGGTTTCGTCGAATTCCGAGACTGTACCTCGGAACGCTATTTTTAAATATCGGTTCGAACAATTAAATTCAAAACTGAACGAAACACTTTGAAATTCAATTCTGAAGCTTCTACTATCTTCAGTATTATCATTACGAATTTTAAAGGCTTTTGAAATATTTTTCTTCAACTGTAAATTGAAGATTTAAATTTTTATTCAACTTACAATAGATTAAATTTTATAATTTAATCGCCAAATTCAAAGTTATATTCGGGATTCAAATTAAATCATCGTTCAAATATTTAAAATTAATTAAATATTCTCAATTTAATTTGTTCAAAATTCAGGGTCGTTACAATTAAGGCGCAGGTTGTTGCAGGAAAACCGCATGGAAGCCATTATGATATTACACATAGCTTTGATTTATTGATGATATGCATGTTCAATTAGGAGCATGCGCAATTAAGTGGTTTGAAGGTTAGTCATTTTTGGAATTGTGATATTTGTTTCGATGGCAATATTGAAGATTATTTGGAGTTTGAGGTTTCAGGAGGAGCTTGGATGACATTTATGGAATATTGTATCAATGTGAAGATTATTAGATTTTAGTGATACAATATTCCATATTTAAGTAGATCTTGAAGATATCAGAGTCTGAGTGGAATTATGACTCAAGTTCATTGTCTATTTTATAGATTTGTTAGATTTTAAAGAGTAATTAATCGCACCTTTTAAAGATTTGTGGATTTGGTAGAGTGATTAGTTGCGTCTTTTATTGCATTAGAGAGGCAACAAATTATCTACATAAGAAAGATTTATGAAAGTATTCAATAGTTTCTTAAAAAAGATATTTTGCCAAGACTATTATAAAATAGACATGTATAGGGTTCATTAAATATACATACAAAAAAGTTTATTTTTCTAAGGTTTTGAAAATTGAGATATATTCTCAATTTTTAGGCTTTCTTTTGTAATGTTTTGATGAGTTAACAAAGGTTTTTTGTGAAATTTGTGTGTTTGTTTTGTTCACTTCTTATTTGGATAGGGATTCTAGGAAAATCCCTAATATTAATAACCCCGACTACTTTAATGTCTAGCCATCTATCAGAGCCATTAAACCCCCTGACAGTCCATGTCATTGACAAGTCTATCACTCCTCCTTGCTATGTGACGAGTAAGCAGCTCCAAATTTTCATTGTCTTTCTTGCTTTTATTTTTCTTGCTTCCTTTAAAGCTTTCCCTAATTCATTTTTAATCAACAGGTCATACCTTTGGCAAGGGTATGGGGATTGCATGAGTTGAAGTTTCTGAAGTCAAATTGGCTCCGGCTTTTATTGGAATAGCTTCAGTTTCAGTTGAAGGATGCTATAGTTCCTGCAATATATCGAAGTTATCATTGATACAATTGTAATTTATTGAAATTCTACGTAACTTATTGTAACAAATAGTGAGAGAGGTCGAAAAAGTTTCCCTCTTGATGACGAGGTCAGGGCGGCATGCAATTCTTTTAACATCTCAGTCTCTATTATGAGTGATACTTGTATAGATGTGACTGTGATGCGGTTTGCTTTGAAACAGCCATGTTAGCTTCAGATGCTATGCTTGAGTTGAGAGTTTGATTTCTCTATTTAAGTGCGGCATTGTCCTTCCCCTAGTGGTCTTCATTTGCACTATAATTGAGTTGATGAATTATCCTGATATCTAAAAGCGCTTCGGCACTTGTTGCTGCTTTTGTTTCTGTGTTTTCTTCTGCTATGCGTTGATTTTCTTTTTCTTTTTGTTTTTTGTGGTTTTCATCTGTAGTTGCTTTTGAATTGGAAGTAACTGCTTCAAGGCCATTTGTAGTGTATCTTGTGCTTCTGCAATTTCTTTATGTTCCATGTTCGCATCCAGTGCGACATACTTATGTGCTTGTTTTGTATGTAGCATCTTTGCCTGCATAACTGAGAATGTTTGAATCCAGTGTGATAGCCTCCAAATTGTCCTTCAAAACTCGACAAGAGACCCCTTAGATTGAAGACTTAAATGTTGTATGACCCTGTTCTCAATCTTTAATGATTTGGATTATGTTTAAATACACAATTCTCTAGTTTGTTTGGAGGGTGTTATCCCGCCTTTTGGCAAGGCGGAGATATCAAAGAACTTGACTAGAAACCAGTAACGGTTCGTCTTAGAGATCGGTGATACCCAGGCTCACCATGGATATCGATGAATTTTGTCCGAGTCCGGATCAAGCTACAATCGACAAGACACGACGAGCGAGGCAATGAGAGTCAACGCTCCAAATTTCAAGTCAATCCGAGTTCGTATGCTCAAGTTACGATCGATGCAAAATTGGATGAAAAACCGCCTCGAGTTTGAATCCATCGACTGGCCACTATTTGAATCGATCGAGTTCGAATCCATCGACTGGCTGATGTTCGAATAGATCGAGTTCGAATCCATCAGGGAAAGCTTTGTTCAAATCGATCAGCTCTGCATCGATCACCAAAGCCTACTTCGAATCGATCAGCTCTACATCGATCACCAGAGTCTACTTCGCATCCATCGGTTAGCTACTGTTCGAATCCATCAGTAGATCACTGTTCGTATCCTTCAAGTCCAGTTGCTTCGTATCCATCGAGAAGTCCTTATTCGTATCGATCCATATCATGGTTATTCGTATCGATCTGGCTACCAGTGTTCGAATCCATCTGGCCACTTCAACTTCGTATTGATCGACTGGAGTCATTTCCTATCGATACGAACAAGGCGACGCAGTTAACTTATTCCACATATTCTCCATCGATGCGAACAAAGCTTGTTGCATCGATACGAACGAGAGTTACCTCCCATCGATTCGAACAAGACAAATGATTCGATACGAACAAGGCAAAAACCCTGGATGACTCGATCGACTCGGCGAAGAAAGTGGATCGATACGAAGAATGTTCGCCATGTCACCACCTGATCACGCGCAACCATCGATTCGAACAAGATCGAGTCGAAATGATCGAGTCAAACCAAACAGCCTGCCAAAAGTCTCCATTTCGTATCGATCATAACTCGAGATCCACAAGTCCAAATGCCACCAAATTTTCACAGGAGCTTACGCACATGCTAAAGAACGTACACACCAAATTTCGACTCCATTGGACGAAATCTTGATCGATACGAAATCTGTTCGTATCGATCACGGATCGGGTCGAAACTTCACGGGCTTGGTCGCGTGGGCCCGCTCACATGCCAGAAGAACACTCCCAAGATCTGAGCGAAATATCAGCCTCCTACACCTATAAATAGAGCCCCAGGGCATACAGAAAAAGGATCTTTGAATCTATTGAATTTCTAACGCCCAGACTCTGCCGGATTCAACTCTAAACTCCATTGCTGCTGCTGCTAACGAGTTTTACTACTGTAATTCATTGTTATCCGCTGTAACCTGCTACAATCAATTGTAATCATCAAAGAAACATCAATAAAGCAATCAACTTTATAGTGGACGTAGGCAATACGCCGAACCACTCTAAATTCTTATGTTTCTGTGCGTTTTAATTACTTTCATTATCTGTTTTTGGAGTTTTTGTTAGATAATCCTCTTTTTCCATTTTATATCTTCATTTTATCTCTTCAAAGACTTTCGAAGAGTGTTGTGCCCAATTTTGGTACAAACAGAGGGATTTGCTTATTTTCTCATGGAAGCCAGTAAAGTAGTTTAAGAAAGTGGTTAACAAAACTAAGTGTGGAAAAAGTATATGAATGTTATAATATATGTAAATATAAAAGTGAATATGCTTTTGTGTTTTTCTATTTAGTCCCACATCATGGGATATATTCAATCTCATGCTCCAAGGCCTACATATAAAGGAGCCAATGTAATGTAATTGAACCAATCAATCTCTATGTAACCGATATCAGTGTGAATAACATTTTCTCCTCACTCCTCTTTTCTAATGGCTTCTTATCACTTTTTAGTTTATAACACGTTATTAGCACGATCTCTAAAATAATGTATAGATCTACAATTGTGATAATCTATGAAATCAGATCTATTCTTTTCCAGATCCAATTATAAATCTCAAAACGGTAAGTCATTTTTCTGATCTGATTGATCTAATCTTCCAAATCATTTTTTCTTTTTCTTTTTTAGATCTCATTCCATTCTAGATCTACTTCTTCAGATCTGAATCTATTGTCTTATCTTTTAGATTTTATTATATTAGTCTTATAATTTTAGATCTTATATAGATCTAAACTTTGAGATCTCATTCTTATTTTGTTAGTTATTATATTTCAGATCTAATTTTTTTTTCTATTTTTCTGATCTCATTATATTATAGATCTCAATATCATGGTTATTTTTATGTTTTTGAGTTCATTTATTTTGGAATGCAAGTTTGAACTTGAAAATTTTTGATATTGTTGATTCAATAAAATTTATTGAATTTGATTGTATTTAGTTTGGACATGGATTTGAGAAATCAAACATGGTTGGTAAATGGAGTTTTCATTTTGAAAACCTTTTGATTTGATTTAGATTTGAATGAAGGCTTTGAAAATTACTTTGATATATGATTTATATTTCCAAAAGAAATATTTTATTGTTTCTTAGAGAAACAAATATAAAGATAATACGTATCTAGAAGATCGTATTAAGTTGAGATCTAACATTGATTTTGATTTAGCACATCTGAAGTGAATGGAAACATTAATAAAAGCTTACATGATAAGCTTAATATCTTCCAATATTTCCTTAAAAAAAGGAAAGGAAATAAGAATTGAGAACCTTCAGTTTCTATAATGACAAAAGGTTGAGTTTCCATAAATCAGCGAATTACAAGTTTCCTCAAAATAAAGAACCAGAAGTTCTAACTAAAAAAAAGATCAGAAAATTTAATCCTCAAACGGAAATAGGTTTTGACAACAACTTGAAGTTGTGCAAAGAAATTATTTTAATAGAAGTTGTATAACTCAAAGTCCAAGACCAGAAGTCTTGAATTATGAAAAGACTTTCTGATAAAGTTTACAAGTTCGAATTCTTATCAGTATTTTTTTTATTTCTCAAAATGTACAAGCTTCTAAAAAAAAGGAAAATTTTACACAAAATTTGAGAACTTGAAGTTTATAACAAATTAATGAACTTGAAGTTCATGAATTAGAAGCCCGAAGCTCTATTGAAATTGTGTAAAATGATAAGGTTGTACTTCTTGAAGAAGTTAACGGAAATTAATAAATCATCATATGAGATAATGATGCTGCATTCAAGAGATTACAAAAATTTCCAAATGAGTTATACCTTACCTTATATCTTCATATTTACATTATATTAACCAAATATCCTGAAGATATTATGTTATATGATATTTCAAACATCATCGGATTGAAAAAGTAACTATTAATCTAGTCTTGGAAAGGGATGTTTATTATTTGGTATGAATTCAAATAACATTTCAATTTATATGTTGTAGTCAGTTTAAATTATTTTTCCCAATTATTTACTTCCAATTATGGAAAAGTATACATGATAAATTAACAGGTTTAGCGCAATGCAAAATCTAATTTCATTTCAATGAGTAATTGTAATTTAATTATTCTCTTTATTGCTTTCCCATTGATAAATCTATGATAACTCAAACTTGAAGTTTGATAAGTACTATAAAATAATCAGTAGATCTGGTTTTTTCTAATCATGAAGAAAAAATCCCGATGTTTTGACAAATTACTTCTATGTACATATGGCTAGCTATTTAGTTATAGAAACACATTTTAACATTCTCTATAATAGATTATTTATATGTCATACTATTTATATACACGAATGTGTGTGTGTATATTAATCTCTTAAAGAGATGTTTTAGAGATTTATTTATATTTATATTGCAAAATTCAACATTCCAGAGGAGATGTTATAGGAATTTTATTTTTGTTACATTGCAATTCCTTAAAAGGAAACACTATATTTCCTGAAGGAATATCATATAGAAGTTTTGAAATAATAACAATAATTTATCCCTAGAAAAAAAAGGGAATTTTATACCAATATTACACTCCAGAAGTAGTGGTTTTATCTTCGCATCTTTCTTTCATTTGGTGCATCTAATTTTGTTACTATATTTAAAGTTTGATATGTCATTTCAAAGATAATTACAACAATAATCTCCAGTAGGGATGTTTTATGTTATTGTAAAGGTGGTAATTATATAATTTCTACAAAAGAAATATTGTACATTGATATGGCATTCCAATAGTGCATATATATCTCTAGAAGAGATAAATTCACTCCAGAAGTGGTGATAATAAAATATCCCTAAAAGAGACTACTAAATTAGGAAATGATAACATATCTCTAGAAGAGATTTGTTTATATATTTGGTAATTTTATTAAACCAAATAAATGCATAGAAATTTGATTATGAAGGATCCTAATTTAGTTTAGATTAGATCCTAAAAGTTTGAGAGCTATGCAACGTGTATCATATATTTCATTATAATTATATCAAACCCCCAAAATAGGTAAGAAATTAAATTATCTCTAGAATATATTGTTCTATGTTCATATGTCTAATTATATCATAAAGGTCATGTTCCTAGTTATTATTTCATAAGAAATATTACACGCATAATAATTTCTTGAAGAAATATCTTTAAATATTCTCCTGAAGAGATAGTCTATATTTCATATCATAATTTTCATGCAAGCTATACATACGGTCTTGAGGAGATCTATATCTGTAACATTCCAAGTATCCAGAAGATACTCTTATTATTATTTTTGCTGTAATTTTTTTTGCAGAACTCTCAAAAGAGATGTGTAGAAATGTTTGTATGCAATTATAAATTATTCTTTGATAAGTAATCATAATTAATGTTCAAAACTGATATTTGAGATATAATTGAGGAATAAAACTTAACAACTTGAAGTTGTGTGTATACTTTGTTCAAACCAGAAGTTCGATATGGTTCCAAACCAAATATTTTGAACATTATCATGCGGTTTTGACGGATTCACATTGACATTGATTTATAAATAGAAATTAATAGTTAAAATATACAATGATGCAAAATATTAAGTAACTTGAATAAATTTGCTACACAATAAGTAAATTCCTCTAATTGGCTAGATCAATAAATGAGAACAAACTCTAATAAGAAATATCAATTGAATTCATTTTATCAACTGATAAAAAAATTATTCTCCTATTATTAATATGTATGGTGTATTTGCTAGTAGCAATATCATAATTGATCAAAATGAGAATCCAAAGATGCTTATTATTTAACATGACAATGTTTGTCAACATTGAGGGGGAGGATAAAGGGATACAAGCTCATTTTGATCATCAGTGTTAAATATTTGTTAAAATATACAATGATGCAAAATATTAAGTAACTTGAATAAATTATCAATAATATCCCTAGTAAACTTTCTCCAATACAGATTTGAATCCCTGAAATATCAAAATGTGTAAACCACATTTGAAATGTGGTTCAAAAGTCAGTTCAAAATATTTTTGGAGTAAGTAATAAAGATGTCAAATAAAGGAGGTGGGTGTTCTTGAAGAAACACTTAAGGGTGCTCTAAAAGAGATCCATGACATGATTGTCAAATAACCCTAGAAGTGGTTTAGGTACCTAAAATATGATAAATAAAGAGTTCTCAATAAATCATATCTAGAACTGACAATAAATAATCATTGATTATAAATTTATAAATAATAAAGCGTTTATGTTTATAAAATGGATTAAAGATCCTGAATTAGAGAAAAACATGACTGGCCATCATGAAATTCTCCTAAATAAGAAATGTGGGCCTGTAGTCTACAAAATAAAATTAGAAACATGTATATAAAGTGGCAAAAGTACACTAAAATTATTAAAGCACATATAGTATCAACAGCATGTTAAGTGCCATGGGCATGTTGTTTTTAGAGATAATTGAATTGATTGAAGCAATATAAGTGTTTGAAACACTTAAAATACCCTGAAGGTATAAATATTGTTTAAATCATAATAAACAATGAAAGTACACAAATTCCTGAAGAATATAAGTAACTTTGGTGGTTATAAAGAAGGTACAGAACAAGGAGCGTAGATTACAACTTCTTTTAAGTATTGTTGTAATGAAAACCTTGATATAATTCATGATGAGTAGATTACTTTCTATTTTTAAGTATTGTTGTAATGAAACTCTTAATATCCATTGAAGTGGTAGTTACGATATGCAAATACTTATTAAAGTATACAAATTCCTGAAGAATATATATAACTTTTGTAGTTATAAAGAATGCAAAAGACATGAAGTGTAGATTACAACCTTCTTTTAAGTATTATTGTAATGAAAATCTTAATATACTTTAAGATGAGTAGATTACTTCCTGCTTTTTAGTAATGTTGTAATGAAATTTTTAATATTCATGAAAGATGTATAGTTGCAATACGCAAAACTGATTTGAAGCAAAAAAATGAAAGCACATGAAGTGTTTTTCATAAAAGTAGCATACAAAATGCATAAAATGCAAATCATATTTGGAAGAAACAATCTTAGAAAATTTGATTGTATCGAAGGAAACTATTAATAAATTGTATTGTTAATGAGATTCATATTTATGGATCCAGAAGTATCTATAACCAATTTGAGTTATCGAAAGACGAGTACGAATTCAGAGTAAAATTTTAAATCGGTGGGAGCATCCATAAGTATTTTATAATGCACTCTTTTTCCTTAACTGAGATTTTTCCCACTGAGTTTTTATTAGTAAGGTTTTAATGAGGCATTATCTTGATCCAGAAGTATCAACTCCCCGAAACATTTGAAAATAAGTTATAATGTACTTTTTTTCCTTATTTAAGATTTTTCCCACTAGGTTTTGTTTACTAAGGTTTTAACGATGCATTATCTTGATCTAGAAGAATCAAACATCTTTTCAAAAAATAACATCTCAAATATATTATTTAAGTTAAATTGTATTTTTATCCCTAACTAAGATTTTTCACAGAAGGTTTCTCTTAGTAAAGTTTTAACGAGGCATTAGTTTGATCCAGAAGTATCAAGCTTCATTTGAAGAAATAAGAAAATAAAATATGTCATTGTACTCTTTTTCCTTCACTAAGATTTTTCTCATTGGGTTTTTCTTAGTAAGGTTTTAATGAGGTATTATTTTGATCTCCAAGTATCAAACTCTTTAAAAGGAATATCATTTTATGATATCTATGATTTCAAGTTGCACTCTTTTCCTCGTTCAAGGTTTTTCCATTAGGTTTCCTAAAAGAGGTTTTTAATGAGGCAACAGACAATATTTCAACGACTGAATGGATGTATGAAAGCAAGATAATAATGAGGATGAACAATTGTCATGGACGTTTCAAAAGGAACAATTTCTAGCTATCATATGAGCATTCAAGATTTTGAAGACGCATACTCAAGGGGGAGTGTTATAATATATATAAATATAAAAGTGAATATGCTTTTGTGTTTTTCTATTTAGTCTCACATCATGGGATATGTTCAATCTCATACTCCAAGGCCTATATGTAAAGGAGCATATGTAATGTAATTGAATCAACATGAAATTATTGTGAAGGACAAAATTTCCCAGCATTTTAGCCTCAAGGATAGACCTTCAGTATTTTTGTCTGAAGTACAACTTTCTTTAGGTACTAGTTTTTCGTTATCGGTAGAAGTTTTTAGGTATCAGTTTGTAGTTAGCGGTAGCAGTTTTTAGGTATCAGTTTTTAGTTCGGTGGCAGTTTTGAAAGAATGTTTGTCCTTATGAATAATTTTGAAAAAATGTTTATCCTTATGATTAATTTTTAGGAGAATGTTTGTCATTGTGGTTAAAATATCGAAGTTGTGTCCTTGAGGCTAAAAATATATAAATTTTTGTCCTTTAAATTAATTCCCCCTTGAATCAATCAATTTCTATGTAACTGATATCATTGTGAATAACATTTTCTTCTCTCTTCTCTTTTCTTTTCTAATGGCTTCTTATCTCTTTTTAGTTTATAACAATGAAAAAATCGTCTATGAGATAGAGTTTTTAATTTTAACTAGCAATGAATGTGACCTAATATGCTATTTAACTCATGTGACTTTTTATTTGATCCATTTCAATTATATAAAATCATATCTCCTTATCTTCTTTATCGAAACATACATGTTGTTTGCACAAAAAATGGACAAACACCTCAAAGTTGTATGATTTAGTGGATCTTGTGTTGTTCTTAGCGATTTGAGTAATTTACGCAAATATATGAAAAGCAGGGGCTAAACTGTAAAAAGACACGCAAATTTATAATGGTTCAGCCAGAATGTGCCTACGTCCACTTTATATGTTATTTCTCTTCTCTTCTTTTGATTACAAGTACAAAGCTTTAATACAAGTAAAAGAAAGTTGTTAGAAAGTTCCTTCCGTGCTTGAGCTCTCAAAAGTTGTCCCCATTGTTGTACCCCTGCCCCTCTATTTATAGAGTGAGGTTGGGAGCAGGGGTCTTGGATGTATATGGTTGCTGATGGGCCTGGGCTAATATAACCTGGCCTGGTGGAGTTGGTTCGGTTTGCTTTGGTTCGGCGGAAGAGGATGAGTGGACCGGTGGCAGCTTGGTCCGGTGGTAGGAGCATGGTGGTCCGGTGGCAGCTTGGTCCGGTGGTAGGAGCATGGTGGTCCGGTGGAAGCTTGGTCCGGTGGTAGGAGCATGGTGGTCCGGTGGAAGCTTGGTCCGGTGGTAGGAGCATGGTGGTCTGGTGGAAGCTTGGTCCGGTGGTAGGCCAGATGTAGGTCGGTTCGGTGGGAGACCGGATGAGAGTTGGTTCTTGCCTCTTGGTTCGGTGGTAGAAATGCACACAACACTTGCCCCCCAAAGTAGGGTATGCGCGTGAGCATGGCGTGCTTTGCTTTAAGTTTGGAGGAGCTTTCTTCCGGTTTTCATTACCGAGCCAACCGGTCCGGTAGTCCACTTTCGTCTATAAGTAGAGGCCACGCGCCACCGTTATTCCCTACCAAGTGTAACAGCCGGACCAGATCCCTCCCAGCCGAATCAACTTCTTTGCCGAATCACGTTGCTAGCCGAATCAAGGTGAGGTTCTTTTTGCCGAATGAACTCACGAGTTGAGTGCCGAATGAACTCACGAGTTGAGCGCCGAATGAACTCACGAGTTGAGTGCCGAATGAACTCACGAGTTGAGCGCCGAATGAACTCACGAGTTGAGTGCCGAATGAACTCACGAGTTGAGTGCCGAATGAACTCACGAGTTGAGCGCCGAATGAACTCACGAGTTGAGCGCCGAATGAACTTTATATCAAGTGAACATGTGTTTCATACTTCGAATTTTTAAGCGAAATCCCAGATTACGCTGCTTGTATATTCTAACGATATACTTTTCCCATGTTTGCAGATAAATGTCTCGAAAAGTTGAAACTCGATCAGATAAGAGGAGATCCGGGGGTGAAGGAGAGTCCTCGGCCGTGCCCCCAGCTCAATCAGGATCGGAGCGTCATGGGCCCGCCCCGAGGTCATTAGTGGATGGGTATGGTCCCCAGGAGTTGTTGGATTCCCCGCCTGACTGCTTTCCCAGCTCTCTCAAAGAGGAGCAACTCGATGTTATATCCCGTTCCTTTGGGATCGATAGAGCCCTCATGCTGCTGCCGGGCCCAGGAGTCATGCCATACAGTCCTCCCGAAGGATACTTTGCTTATAGTAGGTACCATTGCATGTGTGGTGCTATCCCGCCTCTCAATGCTTGGGTAGTCAGCTTCCTCACGTATCTGAAGGTGGCCCCATTCCAGCTTCAGCCCAATTCTTATGCCTGCTCCCGACCAAGACCACACTAGTTTCATCACCAATCGGGGTTTCTACTGCTACAAAGTGTGCAGGTAGAGGATGACGACCAGGATGGTCAAGAAGCAGGTGCTGGTAAGTTTTCCTTTCTAGTCTTTCCGTTAACTTGGTTACTCATCACTAATGAATCCTTTTTATGACCGGACAGGCGGGCAAAAGAGTAGGGACAAGACTTCGACGCAACCGGCTCCCTGATTGGACCTGGAAAATTCTTTTTGTAGGCTTGGCAGTGTTGTATCTGTTAGTCTTAAGACAGTAGAGTAACTTCTAAGTTGTAATTCTTGCTACTTGTAATAATATTATTCTTGACGTGTAATTTTTTAGCTTAAGCTGATTCTGTTGTTTCTTGAATATTTGTTGTTATTTCGACATATCGTACGAGACATGTAGCTATGCATATTCTTGTAATTAAATTGTGTTTGATGTCAGATTCTGGTTTTAAATCATAATCTCATGACTTGCAATGTTAGCGTGTGGTGTGAAAAAATTAAATTACAGTCATGCATATGCACATAAAGGAAGAAAATACCGCCTTTCATGTTCTGTTTGTAAATGGCAGTTTCGAATAACTTGTATGACCAAGCATGGAAAGCAGTCGAATGCCCTGCCATCTGATTGTGAATCTCTGCATCCATTGGCGGGTATCTCTTACCCTGCATCCTGTACTTTATGGTTTGTTATAGAGGATAGGGGGAAAGTTTTTTAAGTAAAATTGAAACATGTGAAATGGTAAAACTTCCAGTCACGGAAGGCCTTCGATGTGCTTAAGTTCGTGGCAAACGGGTTTTGTAGTCACTTTCCCTAGCTGTGGGTCTTGGAGACATTTGTCACCCATCTTACGCCTCCGCGGGGAGTTAATTCTTTTTTACCACAGCCGCACTTAAGACACACCGGAGCCGAGATCACGCACAGTAACTACCCGGGCCATTATGGCCCGTACTCATGGGTATTATTCGACTTACTGTGGCCGGCTAGCGTGGGTGCCGATCGTCAACTGTGAACTGCCCCTGGCTGGCCACACCTTATGTTGGG
The DNA here is from genome assembly GCA_030737815.1 of Allium fistulosum. Taxonomy (NCBI): domain Eukaryota; kingdom Viridiplantae; phylum Streptophyta; class Magnoliopsida; order Asparagales; family Amaryllidaceae; genus Allium; species Allium fistulosum. Next base: position 818,912,892 of record CM060908.1, on the reverse strand, counting down.
GCTTATAATCGGTTCACAGTCGCCGGCGAGCCTAACGCCGTAATGAGCTGCCTCGGCTATAGTCGGCCTTCTCGGTGGCTTATAATCGACTCATTACAGTTGGCTTTAAGGGCCGTCGCGAGCAATGAGTTAACCCGCAGCAGAGGGATGCTGGAGCAAAAGTGTCTCATTGGCGAGGGCATAGATTCGCATAGTACCTGTTGGGTCTTGTCCACGTGAAGTTGCATCGTGGAGTGCTTTGAATAGAAATGCTATATGCTCAGGATTTTGTTCAACAGAAAAGGATAAAGTTAACAAGCAGCCAAGATACAAAGGAACAAGTTAAAAAAGAGACAAGGCTTTTTTAAAGTGGTTCGGCACGAAAAAATGCCTACGTCCACTGATTCTCTTTGTTAATTCACTTCATATGGGCAATACAAGTTAAGAAAAGTATCGACGGAGATGTTGGATGTTCCATGTCCTCTGGAACACCTCTCCGTCCACTGTTGACAAAATATAGGCTCCGTTGTGGAGATCTTTATGAATTACATATGGTCCATCCCAGATTGGGTCTAGTGCTCCGGGGCGAGGGAAGATTCGCTTGAGGACAAGATCCCCTTCTCGTACGGTACGATGCTTGACTTTGGAGTTGTATTGTGCTGCCACCTTTTGCTTGTGGGCTGCTGTTTTTAGGACTGCATCATTCCTTCTCTCCTCGACTAGATCCAAAGACATGTTGAGGAGCTCTTCGTTCTCTTCTGGGTTATAGTGGATCCTACGGTGGGAAGGCACAATGGTTTCAACTGGGAGCATAGCCTCCGATCCGTATGCCAAAGAGAAAGGAGTGTGCCCTGTTGATGTTCTGAAAGATGTGCGGTAGGCCCATAGTGCCGTAGGGAGTTCATCCACCCAAGCGCCCTTTGACTTTTCGAGCTTCTTTTTTATCAGAGTTTTCAGAATTTTGTTGACTGCTTCGACTTGTCCGTTTGCTTGGGGATATGCTACGGATGAGAAGCTTTTGTGAATTCCGTGTTCTTGGCACCAGTTGGCGAATTCCTCGCTGTCAAACTGAAGTCCATTGTCTGATATGATTTTTAATGGGACTCCGTACCTGCACAGAACGTTTTTGATTAAGAAGTTGATAACTTTCGCTGAAGATACTTTATTTAGAGGTTCCGCTTCCACCCATTTGGTGAAATAGTCGACTGCTACTATAGCATATTTGGCGCCGCCTCGACCCATTGGCAGTTCACCGATTAAGTCAATTCCCCATACTGCAAAGGGCCAAGGGCTGGTCATCTGAGTAATCTCGGTTGTTGGTAGCCGAGGGATCTTAGCGAATTTTTGGCATCTGTCACACTTTTTGACGAAATCTAAGGCGTCCTTGCTTAAGGTGGGCCAGAAATATCCGTATCGGAGTATCTTTTTTGCTAACGTTTGCCCTCCGGTGTGATCTCCGCAGCTTCCTTGATGAATGTTGGATAAGATTTCCTTGGCTCCCCTTCCGGCGACACACCTTAACAACGGGTTAGAGAACCCGCGCCGATAGAGGATGTCTCCTTGTATTGTGTAGCGGGACGCTTTCCTCAAGATTTTCTTGACTTCGTTACGTCCGTCGGGTAGTGTGCCATTCTGTAGGTAGTCTCGGATGGGAGTCATCCAAGTTGCCTCTTCGGTTGCAGTTATCAGATTCACTTGCTCAAAACTTGGGATCGTTTGCTTTGAGACGGTTACTGCTCCGAAGATGGCGACGTCTCTCATACTTGCTTGCTTTGCCAATTCGTCGGCCTCTTGGTTCTCTTCCCGAGGGATGTGTTTGACTAAGTAGTGGTCCAATCGGTTGAGAAGTAACTTGGTCTTCTTTAGATATGCTATGAGTCGCTCTTCTCGAGCTTGGAATTCCCCTAGTATTTGATTAACAATAAGCTGAGAATCGCTGTGAAGACACAAAGAATTGGCTCCGATCTCGATAGCAATTTCCAATCCGGCTATTACTGCTTCATATTCCGCATCGTTGTTGGTGGCAACGAACTCCAACCTTATAGCATAGTGCAGTTTATTTCCCCTGGGAGTGATTATTACCACACCTGCCCCCGAGCCTTGTTCGTTAGATGCACCGTCCACAAAGAGATTCCACTTGATATCTTCTGTTATTTCCAATTGCTCCTTATCCTCGTTGGTAGTGAATTCTGCAATGAAATCAGCCATGGCTTGTCCCTTGATGGCGGTGCGAGGGTGATAGGTGATATCATATTGACTCAGCTCAATACACCATTTAAGTAGTCGCCCGGAAGTGTCGGGACGATGGAGTACCTGCCTCAGTGGTTGATCGGTCAGAACTTTGATGGAATGGGATTGGAAGTAGTGACGTAGCTTTCGTGAAGTGATTAGTAAGCAGTATGCTAACTTTTCAAGCTTAGGATATCTGACTTCCGCCCCAGCAAACCTTTTACTGACGAAGTAAATTGGTCGTTGCGTGCGGTTGTCTTCCCTTACCAAGGCAGCGCTTAGAGCGTGAGATGACACAGCAAGGTATAGGTATAATTCTTCGCCTTCGCTTGGGGTCGAGAGTACCGGTGGTTTCTGGAGGTGTTCGATTAGGTTAAGGAAAGCGGTTAAGCATTCGTCCGTCCATTCGAACCTTCCTTTATCTTTCTTTAGAGCTTCGAAAAAGGGGACGCACTTGTCCGTTGCTTTGGAGATGAATCGGCTTAGGGCAGCCACTTTTCCATTTAGGCTTTGCATTTCCTTTCGGGTGGAAGGTATCTTGATGTCCCTTAATGCTCGGACTTGTTCAGGGTTTGCTTCTATCCCTCGGGCATGGACGATGAATCCTAAGAATTTTCCCGATGACACTCCGAAGGAGCACTTTAGTGGATTCAACTTCATTCCATACTGTCGAAGTACTTGGAACATTTCGCCTAGGTGGCTTACGTGATCTTTGGCTTTCCGTGATTTTACCAGCATGTCGTCTACATATACTTCCATTGTTCGTCCTATTAGCCCTGCAAACATCTTGTTGACGAGGCGTTGGTAGGTGGCTCCTGCATTTTTAAGTCCGAAGGGCATCACTTTGTAGCAGTATAAACCCCGATTGGTGATGAAACTAGTGTGGACTTGGTCGGGAGCATGCATAGGAATTTGGTTGTATCCTGAGTATGCATCCATAAAAGACAGGAGTTCGTGCCCGGCTGTGCTGTCTACAAGTTGATCGATTCTGGGAAGCGGGAAGCAATCCTTTGGGCAGGCGTCGTTTAGGTTGGAGAAGTCAATGCAAGTCCGCCACTTCCCATTAGCCTTCTTTACTAGTACCGGGTTGGCGATCCATTCTGGGTAAATAGATTCTCGTATGAAGTCATTGGCGAGTAGATTCTTTACTTCTTCATCGAGGGCTGCTGATCGCTCTGCCCCCATACTTCTCTTTTTTTGTTTTACAGGCGCCTTGGTAGGATCAATTTTTAATACGTGGCATGCTATGTTGGGGGAGATTCCGGTCATGTCAGCGTGTGACCAAGCGAACACATCCAAGTTGTGGCGGAGAAAATCAATGAGTTGTTCCTTCAATTCAGTTTTCAGCTGCGACCCAATTTTCAGTAGCCTACTTGAGTCGTGCTTGTCTACAGATATAAACTCCATAGCCTCTGCAGGCTCGGCGGTGGCCTCCTCATCTTTGTCCCTAGGATCTAATTCATTGAAAGGGTCGCTGGTGTATCGAAGAGGAGGGGCTTTCTTTAGTTGCTATGCTTCAAGGCTTTTTGTGCAGAGGGCAATCTCTACACCTTTCCCTTTATCTCTCCTGTGGTTGTTGCGAAGTTCGGTTACATAGCAGTCTCGTGCAATATCTTGGTCTCCTTCCACTTCCCCTACCCCCATTGTCTGTTGGAAATTTCATTTTCAGGCACCACGGGGCTAGGACAATCTGGAAGTCAGATAGGGCTGGTCTTCCTAGGAAGGCGTTGTAGGCCGAATGGTTTTCTATTAGCACAAACGTCTGTTTCCTTACAACGGAGCGGGGATGGCTTCCAATTTCAACGAAGAGGTCCAGCTGCCCGATGGGCATTTTCGCATCTCCAGTGAAACCGTGTAGCGGTTTATCGCAGGGAGATACATCCTTCATTGATAGCCTCATTTTGTCGAGTGCGTGTTTGAACAGGATATTTACAGAGCTTCCAGTGTCTACCAGGATTCGGTAAACTTCGGCGGGACCGAGTCGGGCAGAGATAACCATGGGATCCATGTGAGGGTACTGTCTTCCTTCTAGGTCGCGTTTACTGAATGTGATGTCATCATTTTCTTTCCGCTTTGGGTGGCGCTCTTCTATAACCGTATTGACACAGTCTCTATTGTCTCTAAGCGACTTCCCATATCTTTCCATCTCTTTCCAACTTCTGTCTGCGATGTGCGGACCTCCTGAGATGGTATGGACCACTATCTTCTCTTGACTAGAGCTGCTAGCGTTGCGGTCGCCTCTGCCGGTCCCTGGTGAGGGTAGCCTTGGGTTTTCATTGGCAGGAGCTGGAGTCCTGTCTTGACTTTTTACATAGCGTTCCAGTTTCTTTCTTCTGATGTGTTCCTCAATCAGATCTCGGAGATGATGGCATTCGTTGGTATCATGTCCGTGGGATTCGTGGAAGCGGCAGAATTTTCCAGATTTCTGTGCGCTATCTGATTCCTTCTTGTATGGTGGGCGTTTGTATCTAACTTCGCCTTGGGTGGCAAGGAAGATATTTTCGACGGTCTCGTTCAAAGGGGTGTAAGAGTCGAATCTTGGTCCTGGCCGATATAGGCGTTTTTCTACTTTCTTGCCCCCAGCATTGTCTCTGGAATCATTTCTTCGAGCGTCCCTCGCCACAGCAGGGGCGTTGCCATGGGTCGTCTTACTTTGCTGTCCTGACTGCCCCTCAATGGCAGCATCCTCAAGCCTCATGTATTTCCCGGCTTCATGGAAGAAATCGGGTAAAGAAGCTGGTTTTTCTTTTGTCAATCTTCTAGCAAATTTAGTGTCCGGATGCACCCCACTGCAGAGGGCCATCAGGATAAGCTTCTCATCGGCGTCTTGAACTGCGGCTGCTGCGGCGTTGAATCTGGTTAGGTATTGCTGCAGCTTTTCTCCAGGTTTCTGCTTGACGCTGGATAAGGAATAAGCGTCCTTAGGTTGCTCCACATGAATGCGGAACTGACTGATAAATTTTTCTTTCAACATTTCCCATGAGCTGATGGATCCTTGGGGTAGATGACAGAACCAGGAGGTAGCAAGATCTGCTAAGAAGAGCGGAAAGCATTTGCACAGTACTCCCTCTGTTGCTCCACTCATGAGCATATGCTGTGTGTATCTCTGTAAGTGTACAACGGGATCGGAGGTTCCTTTGTAGGGTTCCATTGTTGGCATCTTCCATTCTCGGGGGGTGATAGCAACTTCGATATTGCGGGCGAAAGGGCTGGTTACCCTAGCACCTATCCCTCGATCTCTTTGCTCCCGTTGGACACACTCTCTGAATAAGCGCGCCATCCTTTCATCAGAATTTGGAGCAGACAGAAATGAGTTTGGTTCTGTTCTGTGGGGTTGATTCCGTCCAGACAACCTGTAGGGATGGTATCGTCTATCATTCCTCATATTTTCCAGTGGCTGTCTTTGATCTTCTGGGAGCATGCTTGGGTCAGCTACAGTTGGCCCTTGCCTTGATCTTCCCCTGTTGGGTTCTGATCTAAGTACTTCCTCGGGTCCAACTTCGGGCTGAACTCTAGCTCGGCCCCGTTCACTGGTGTTTCTGTGGTTAGGCAGCATGACAGGCTCAGCTGCAGTTGACCTTCGCCCGGTACCTTCCCCGTTGGGTTCGGCACCAAACGTTTCCTCAGGCCTAACTTCGGGCTGGGCTCGGTCTCGGCTCCTACCTCGGCTACTCCTGCCGTTAGCTCCTTCGAAGAAGGAAGATCTTTGCTGTCTCTGAGATCCTCCAGACTGGGACTCGCCCCATGATTCAGTGTTGCGGTTGGATTCTTCAGCGTCCCTCAAGCGTGACATGAGATGGTCCACCAAGGCTTCCTGCTGGGACGTGAAGCGGTTAGTTACTTCAACAACAGCTCTGTCCAAATCTGCCCTAGTAATTGCTGCAGGCTGTTCTGTGGCAGGAGTGGTTGGGTTAGCCTGTCCTTCATTTGTTGCCGTTGCTGGAGGAGGACGATTTACTTGATTCGCGGCAGCTGGGTCAGGAAGGCTACTGGATGCGATGTTTTTTCCTTTGTTAACATCTTTTCTCTGTTTGGGAGGCATGTTTTCCAAGTGGCGGACGATGCTGTTAGGAAAACTCGTTAAGTAGATGAAGCTGAAGCTTCGAGTTTCTATTTCTCAGTGAAAGCACCAAAAATGTTTGCACAAAAAATGGACAAACACCTCAAAGTTGTATGATTTAGTGGATCTTGTGTTGTTCTTAGCGATTTGAGTAATTTACGCAAATATATGAAAAGCAGGGGCTAAACTGTAAAAAGACACGCAAATTTATAGTGGTTCAGCCAGAATGTGCCTACGTCCACTTTATATGTTATTTCTCTTCTCTTCTTTTGATTACAAGTACAAAGCTTTAATACAAGTAAAAGAAAGTTGTTAGAAAGTTCCTTCCGTGCTTGAGCTCTCAAAAGTTGTCCCCATTGTTGTACCCCTGCCCCTCTATTTATAGAGTGAGGTTGGGAGCAGGGGTCTTGGATGTATATGGTTGCTGATGGGCCTGGGCTAATATAACCTGGCCTGGTGGAGTTGGTTCGGTTTGCTTTGGTTCGGCGGAAGAGGATGAGTGGACCGGTGGCAGCTTGGTCCGGTGGTAGGAGCATGGTGGTCCGGTGGAAGCTTGGTCCGGTGGTAGGAGCATGGTGGTCCGGTGGAAGCTTGGTCCGGTGGTAGGCCAGATGTAGGTCGGTTCGGTGGGAGACCAGATGAGAGTTGGTTCTTGCCTCTTGGTTCGGTGGTAGAAATGCACACAACACATGTCAAAATTCATTTTTTGTATTTTTTCTTTCAACATCATCAAACATGATTTGCATATTTAAATTACATATATATAAATTAGTAAAATACTAAAATAGATGATAGAGATGAGGGTCGCTGCAACTTGAACCAAAATACCCCACAAGAAAATTTCGCTTTATATTGACCATGATAAAGTATCGCACTGTTTTGTATGTCCTATCTGAGCATTCACCGAACACTCAATTAACAAAATAATTTTCTACTGGATTCAGATGCATGAATATGCTACAGAAATAACTCAATTTTGGCTGTAAAAATAAGCAAATATTTTACAATTGGATTCCCTATAAAATGTACAATATGCAACATGAACAATCATAAACCCTTGGAAAACGAACTATGCCCTGATATCTTTGCTATCTTCTTCTCCTTCATAGCCTTCCTCATCTTCTCAACCTCATCCCATTTCCCAACCATTGCATACACATTGGAAAGAACAACGTAAACTCCATCATTCCAAGGTTCCAACTCCATCAAATTCTTTGCTGCCCACTCTCCAACCTCAACATCGCCATGCTTCTCGCTGGCTCCCAACAAAGTTCCAAACACAGTCGCGTTCTGACCCATCGGCATCTTCTCTGCCACTTCTCTCGCTTCCTCCATTCTTCCAACTCTACCCAACATATCGATAACGCAGCCGTAGTGAACCTCTTTTGGTTCTACCTTGTATGTTTCTTTCATATTTTTTAAGTAATGCATTCCTTTATCGATTAGACCACCATGTGCACATGCATTTAGAACTGCTACCATTGTTATGTGGTTTGGGCTTATGCCTTGGTGGATCATACTTTGGAAGAAATCGATCGCGAGCTTTTCTTGCCCATGTGTTCCTAGACCGGTGATCATCGTGGTCCATGATGATACGTTGCGCAGTGGCATCTTTTTGAATATTTTTTGCGCTATATCTGTGCGGCCGCACTTGCAGTACATGTCGAGCAATGAGTTGGAGACTGTTATCTCAAGTCTTTCGATGGACTTCACCTGATAAAACGAGTAAATGTAACTGCATAAGGATAATGTATAACAATGTAAGATTAACTGATCTAACTAGAATGTTGTTAATTACTTTTTAGTATGTTATTAAAAAAACAGAATCTTTCATGAAACATGAAATAATAATATTTTTTAGTCTATATTTCAATTTAAGACATCTAGTTCAATTATTGTGCATATGTTGGTTTGTTTATAATGAAATGGCATTTTTAAGAAGATAAATAATCATATGAAATACTAGGGTTGTTATGGTAACGGTAAATTTACCATTACCAGTCAATCGGTTACCATTTTAAAGTAAAGTCGGTATACTAACATAATCGGTACGGTAATGGTAAATTTACCATTTTTTACGGTAAAACTTCGGTAATATTTTTTTCAAAACCAGCGGTAACGGTAATTTACCAGTCCATTTATAATACATTTATATTCGTGCAAGGTATTGTATTACGGGCATTTAGAAGCAAAAAACAGTTCAATTTATTTCAGTAATTCAACTCAAATGATGATAAATGCACTTTTTTTCTATGTCATTTATTAAGTGACCCAATGGGATATATAATGAAGCATCATTCAGTGTAAAAATATATCAACTTATTATTTTTCTAGACAAATGGTAATTTACTATTACCAATGTAACGGTTACCAGTTTATTGGTATACCAGTCAGTCGGTAACGGTAACGGTAAACAATTTTAGTTTAACAGTAAAAACGGTACGGTAACGGTATTTACAAAATGGTAACGATAACCATTACCATAACAGCCCTATGAAATACAATGCAAAATAGTGGAAACGAATTAAAAAGAACCCATGCAAAGAATTGTAAAAAATTATAAACTATAAGGATTGAAATATTAATATTGGAAGAGATTTAAGGAGATGGTCGTAAATAATAATAGAAATTATAAATTATAGAGACGTAATGTAAAATGGCACGTTATAAATTTAATCCACTTTTCAAAAGCAATAACATGACTAGTCCATTTTCGAAAGCTACTACATATATAGGTCTGGTTTTGTCATGCTGACGCGGAGCCAACGCTCTTTCATGGCGCATTCTGAAAATGCGTTATGAAGAATTTTTTTTATATGTTGAAATGAAGCCAACGCTCTTTCATGGCATATTTTCAAATAAAGGCATGTGAGAAATTATTTTTTTACCAATTTCTTTAGCTCCATTTGAAAATGCGCCATAAAGGAAACTTTAAAAAAGAAAAGAAAATGATTCATAGTGCATTATCAAAATGCATCATGACAGAGCGCTAATTTGGTGTCATCATGGTGAAAACAAGTCTATATTTGTAATAAGTTTTCAAATTAACCAAAATTTGTTATTAGCTTTGAAAAGTTGGTTAAATTTAATGAAAAACTTGGAAATTCGTAACTAATGGGATGCTTGGAAATAATCTATGGAATCCCTAATTTATTGAGAGGTTTGGAACTTTTTTTAAATTTACTATTATTTATTAGATTCACAACTTGTTGAATTATATATGAACTTGTATTAACAATAAATATAAAAGTCATGCCATCAACTCAGTATTCATCCCAGAAATAAACAATTCACCTAAAAAGATGAAGCTTGTTTTGAGTTTGTATAAATTTGTGCCTAAAAAGCAAGGTAGTGTTTGATTTGAAAACAAATTTTGTATTTTACGTTGTCAATATATGTTAAATGGCTTGAAAAAGAAGGAGAAATCGGAAAATACTAATCATTGCAATAAAAAGAAGAAGGGGAAGGAAGAACATACTTTTTTATATTTCTCAAAAGGACGGAAAAAAAGCATTAGTCTCGATTTTGTATGTTAAATCATTTTTCAAATCGATCGTTGTCCACCCTTTTTTCATCGTCCATGCATTTTAAAGTACATGTTTTCAACACAAAACAAAAAACTCATTTTCAAACCAAACGCTACCTATTATCTTATAGTATGGAGACATCCATTGCAGATTGACTGCGAAGACACTGAGTAATTATGTGAACTAATTGTAAGATCAAGATATAAAATCCTGTGATTAAAATCGACAGAGTATGGAAAAAAATGCAAAAGTTGCTAACAACCACATGATAGCTTATAAGTGAAAATATTTGAGAGATGATTAGAAGACAATTGGATATTTGAACAAAAGTTAGAATGAATTAATCTCCACTCTAAAGTGAAGTTAAAAAGCTTGCTTGCATAATCATCTTGGAGAAGGAAAAGTGGTTGCTAGAGAGAATTGTGTAATATTAGCAAATAACTGAAGCAACCAAATATGATGAACACGGAACAAAGACAATGGATATTCCTTGAGTTAAGGATCAAGAAGTAATTAAGATTTGTACTCTGATAGTCATCAAATACAAAAAAAATTCCTAACACATCATAACATATGAAAATGTTCACCATGTGGAAATCCCTCTGCAAAATAGTTTAGGTAGCGTTTGATTTGAAAACAAGTTTTGTGTTTTGCATTTTTAACGTGTATTTTAACATGCACGAAAGAGAAGAACGGATAGTGAAAAACGGTTGATTTGAAAAATAGGTTTAACATATGAACTTAAAAATATATATTTTTTTCTGCCTTTTGTAAAATATCAAAAACTATCTTCTTCTTTCTCCTTCTCCCCTTTGTAGAAATGACTATGATTTTCCAACTCGTTTCCCTCTCCCACGCTATTTGACATATATATTAAAAACGTAAAATACAAAACTCATTTTCAAACCAAATACTATCTTAACTTTAATCAGGGTTGTCATAGTTTAATTTCAAAGACTTCAAACTGTTGTAAATAAAGATCTGGATCACCGCAGATAGAGGACGATGGCCATGTACAAACAATGCTGAAAGTTTGACACAATGAGTTTATTTTTTCATGTTACATTTTCTTGCTAAGAGCACCACCAAAACTCGTGGATGGCTGCTCAGATTTTGTTACATTCGACTCTCGATCACACCATTTTTTAAGTCTTTGCCGATAGAAAGAGATTGATGGGAAAAAGAAGGCGATCGGTGAATCGATGGATAAATCCACAGGCGTAGGCTCCGAGGTAGCGGACGGAGCCAACCGTCACTTACATGTTTGGATTTGATTTGGGAATAACCTGATCAATCCATACAAATAACTCGGTACCAACTGTCGTTTATTTTACCTAATCCGAGAAGAGATTGCTTAAAGGTCATAGAGCAAGAAGGAAGGGAAGCTAGAAACAGAACGATTCATATATATGTGACTGAAGATGCGGCCATGCGATGTTAGGTTGTCACTTAGGGTTCATGGATTATTTGACCTAAACAGGCTGATTCCTCGCCTTTTGGTTTTAAGAACAGTGTCTGTGAGAAAATGAGGGGAATAATAGAGAACAACCCCATTACAACATGAATGTTGACGGACGATCGACAAAAAAGAAAGCTGATGCCTTTGATTTTAAAAGTTTTTTAATCTTATCGGCTTCATTTCGTATAGCGACAATGCTTTCTCTTTCTTAGCACTCCACCCCGAGCTCTGGTTATGCTTTGCTTTATTTTCTCAATTATAGTCTATTTTCTTTGACTTGACTCAGCTTAGCGAGAGACAACTATTAGTGAAGTGTCGGGAGACTCAGGAAAGCGCACCAAACCCAAAAATGATGTAGTAGCTTATCTCTTGCTTGTAGGGTACGTGAAGTTGGTGAGCCGTATGATGGGTAACTATCTCCTGCTGTTCGAAGAGGACTGAGCTGTTAGTTAGTACCTCCTTGGTTTCGGGGTGGACCACTTCACTCGTTAATCACCTGGATCGTTTGGCTTGTCCCTTTTATATTATGGGGAAATGAAAAGCGAGTAAACGCGTCAATTCAGAGACAGATGCGTGAGTTTTATTTCTAAAATTCTTTGCTAAAACCCTTGTCTTTTGTTAGGAAAATAACAATTTTCCCGAATCTAAGGGTTAGCATTTCTCACTTCGCTACACTTCCCTCAAACATGGATTCAAGTTCTCTTCTCATGTAAATGCATTCTTTTAATGAATAGCCGGTTGCTGCAGAAAAGGAAGAAACTGCAAAGGCTATGAAATTAAGGTGGATCCTCCGAAGATGGAACAACATCTAGTCCCGGCTTAACCACACTAGGAATTTTGTTTGTTCCTGCCCAATGCTTGCTATTTCGCCTAGAAATGATTCAAGATCTAAAGGGGCTCTCAATTCATCCAACTCAAAAAAAAAAATTGGAGTCCTTCGAGCTTGGGAAAATCTTCTCAAAACCGAATCGAATTCATCGAACTTATTGCTTTATACCTCTTTGTCTCTATCCGGTGGTCTTAAGTGCTGAGCTAAGCGACGGTACACACCTTCGCTTTGTCCCCGAACTCAATAAAACGAGTGTGAAATCAATATAGGAAATGTGAACTAAGCTAAGTAAGATTAACATTCGACCTGGTTAATCAGATTAACTTATATTCTCTACCGGATAATTGGTTAATATTATATTGATGTGGTTCAATACCTAAATCTTACTTTATACCTTATACTGGTAAAAATTAAGATAATCAGCTTATTAGGGCAGTAGATGCTTTGGATAAAGCAAGTGAATTATCATCGATGAACCACGTCACGGGCACGAATGAACAACAAAAACGGAAGTATGGAACCTTCTGATATGACTCCCACTACTACACTCGTTACCTTAGCTACAGGCTCTACTCATCAATCCTGATAACTTAGCTCTGCATCTCTATAGACAGGGCTGGCCTAAGGGGAAGTCCACCAAACCCTTGGGCTAGTCAAATCAATATGTTCTAAAAAAAATATTTGAATATAAATCTCAGCCAGGGGCAATTTAAAAAATAAGCAGATAGATTATGCATTCTAAAAGTATAACATGAATTGGAAGTTTAGCCATTTAATTTGGTTAGCCTGGCTCGGTGGTAAGTTATGCATGTGTTAATCCAGTGACTAGAGTTCAAGACCTCTACTGAAATGGGAACGGCTGGAGGACGTTCCGGATCTCTATAAACCTTTTGTGTTCTTATTTTCAGCTCTCGTCTTTTATTTTCTTTCGTCTTACTAAACTGCTTGGTACCTCACTCAGAAAATGAGTGTTTTTCAAACCTGCTTTTGGCGTTGTGTTGGTGTAGTTAAAAACACATCAAAACTACTGACCCCAAACAATAGGGAGCCTAGATTCTACAATATATCATACATACGGTGATGAATCAAAAAAACTAAAAATTGAGCACGCAATTAAAAACTTTCAACGGAAAATAGAGTACAAGTAACCAAAATATCACCTGCAAGGCCAACTTATGAACCTGCTCAGCCAACCCAATGCGGCCCAACCTCCCACAAGCAGACACAATACTGACCATAGTCAACTCGTCGGGTACCACTCCACATCTCATCATCTCCATAAATGACTTAACAACCTCAACTTCAAATCCACATTGGCACAACCCATTAATCATCGCATTCCAACTCCCGATCTTTCTATTAATATTTTCATCAAACACTTTACGTGCACTTTCCATGAAACCCATTTTCGCGTAGAAACTAATAACCCCGCTTTCCGTAAACTCACAATCATTCAGCCCATGTTTTATAGATACGCCATGCATTTGCACACCGGAATAAAAAGAGTACGTGACTGATGATGCTTTGAGAGATAGTGGTAGAGTGTAGAGATCCGGGTGCAGACTTAGTTGGTGCATTTGGGTGTAGATAAAAAGGGTAAGTATTGGGTGCGAATTGCGAATGTAAGAACGCATTAGGGAGTTGTAATGGTTTGGAGATGAAAGGAGGTTGAGACGGAGCATGTGGGTGTGGATTTGGAGGAGAACTTTTGGGTCTCGGCAGGAGACGAGATATTTTGATAATGCGTTTGCATAGTTGAGTTTGGCTTGCGGATTCAGGGTTTGAGCATTAAGGAAGTGGACGTGATAAGAATAGCAATGTAGTTTTAGATTTATGAGCTTAGGAAGATGGAGGATACACATTTGCTATGCGTGGTGAAACATTACATTTAAAAAGCATAAACATGCCCGGTTGTCCCTTATTTCACAAAAATAAAAAATAAAAACAAAACGAAAAAAAATAAAATAAAAGAAGAGCAAGATAAATAAACAAAGATGTGCCAAGTGGCAAGACTTAGGAGTGGGTGTTTGGCTAGTTCGGCTAGTATGATGATGTAATTATTGAATCGAATTAAAACCAATGAAAATGAAAACCAAATCAAATTTATTAAATTAAGTCTGATTGGTTCGAAAAACTAAAAATATTTCACATTCTATATTTAGACTGTTCATTATATTTCAAAATAAAACATAAATATATTATTAAAGTATTTTTATTTAATATCACTATGTTTTTTAATAGTAATTTTGATACATATACGATAAATAAATTCTATTTCTATCACTACACTAATCTAATCTAAAAAATTCAATGAAACATTAGTAATTTTAATAATATAATAGAAGTTTGATTAATTTGGTTAATTCGATAACTGAATTTATTTTACTTTACAAGCCGAATATAAACCAATTTAGTTTCAAAATCAAGGTAAACTGACCAAAATAAACTTATTTGGTTGATTTATTTTGTTTAACCAAAAATTGCTCATCCCTAGTAAGCTCTTTAGGTTGTGATACTAGAGGTTTTGGGTTCGATCCTAAGACAGCAAAATGAGTGTTTTACTTAAATTAAGTATCTCTTGTTATATTTAAAAAAAAAAGAATAATTCCTTCGACGTAATTTTCTTCCTCCATCCTTCCATCGCTCCCACCTCCCATTCTCCAACATTTTTTTATTCCTCTATCATGTCCAAATTAAAACCGAAAGTAACTAAATTGCAACAAATTATACATTACTTTGGTTAATTATAAGATTCTAAACTAAAATCCAAAAGAAATTTTAAAGAAAAACAACATAATTATCTTATATTTTAAATTTAAGGTTTCACATACAAAGGACATTCAATCTCATTCAGATATAGAAGAAAGCAGGGGTAAATTGTGAAGGATAGAGTGGGAACAAATTTATTTGGAGGAAAGGGGGCTGTTGACTCAGCAAACTTAGAGATATTTTAATATGCATTTTTCTTACTGTAGCTAATTAGCATTTTGGATTTGCATATGTAAGGAGGGTAGGCTATTTAGAGGGTCATCTCAGGTCAATCCTTAGCCATCACACTTGTTTTGATAGAGTCAAGGTGTGCCCTAGAGGCAATTCTGTAATTTATTGTAAATTAATTAACTATGTAATCAGTTCTCATTCGTAATAAAGGTGTTTTTCTTTCTATTATATATATTTGTTATAATATGTTATAAATAATTAAATGCTTAATTAAAATATATTTAACAGAAAATCCATAAATGGTGTGTTTGTGATAATAATTAAAAATAGTTACAATCATGAGCATTATATTACAATATTATAAAACACATCATTTTAAATGTTCCTAGTCAAGATGCATCGAGATTGGATTTCGATGTATTCGTTGAGAATAGAGTATGTAATGCTCTACAAATATTGAACGGTGGATTACTCATGACTACTGAGGGCACCTAGGGATTACATACCGATAATTATTTGATAACTACGGAACGATACACTTGATAGTTTTCTGTTGGTTAATATAACTAAGGTCAAACAAAAAATATCGATGTCACTAATTTACACAATTTTTTGGACCTGAGAATACCATGAATCATCAATATGAAAGCTCCACTTTGATTATAGTCAAATCATGGCACGAAGTCCATCGAGTGACTATAGTTGGGTCGATTAGAAGTATTGGAATTGAAGCACCATGCAAGAGAGAATTCATCTCCTCAGTTATATAGGGTTAATATCACGGTCAACTCAAGTCAACCCAAAGTCTAAATCTCTGGCCAAAGTAGTTCGGTTGATAATAATTGTTATTATTGGACCAAGGACTTTATGTTTGGACTATATAATTGAATATAGACGATATGTGAATTTTGACCATTACCAAATTTCATAATTCCAAAGTGATATAGTTGTGATGAAGAGAATTTGTGTAAATTAATGTCACAACTAAGCAACGCTTAATAATGTAAAATTCGATTTTACCATAACTAAGTAAGCGATAAATTTAGCCAAAATGTCACACCACCTGCTAAGTAACATGTGATCATTAACGTTCAAATAATTCGATGTTAATCATTGACCAAATTTACACCTGGTGAGTCACTCAACCGAAATGATGAATTCTCTTTAGATCAAATGATTTAATTAGTTTATAATTGTTATAAATTAACTAAAGTAATTAATATTTTTTAAATATTAATTATAAATTTTTGAATATGATTTGAGGAATAAATATTATAGTATATATATTTATAATAGTTATAAACATCAATCGATATGCGATATCGATAAGCAACTAAATCAGATTTAATTAATAATATTTATTTGGGCTTAAATCGGATATTAGCCCATGATGATAAGATGATAATGTCGGCAGCAACAAGGTTTATAAGGGGCAGCTAAAAAGGTTGGAGGTGTTTTGAGATGGATGGCTTAGAGTTAGTGAGAATTGGTATGGAATATAATCCATATCTTTCTTTCATCTACTATAAGAGGACCCCTAATCCTAACTGTTTAAGAACATTTTGGCTGCCATTATCCCCTCCATTGCGACTGAATTCATCTTTAAGGAGCTCTAACAACTTAGTTCAATTCAAAAGACGGCAACTATTGGGTAATCAAAGGTTTACGGTTCAATGATTAGCGGTCTGCCGAATAGAAAAGTTTTCAATGGAGAGAGAGTTCATCATTAATAGGTGTGCTTCAAGGCATTAGTTTCAGGTATTATTATATTGTGTTATATGATTTATAACTTTTGAATAATATTTTATTATTCATGTATATATATATTGTTAGTAGGAGATAATTCTTATATGTATTGATGTTGTCACATACTAGATTGGTTATATGTTTGCATTCATTAAAAAAACCAATTTTTTCCCATATAGACTAGATATGCACAGCCATATAATCTATTTACAGTAGTTATTATTTTATTATTAATAAATATACATATGTTAATATGTCATTTAACACTACTACAAAACAGACCATTTGCATCGGTTGTTTACCCCCCTTTTGCATCAGTTCAATAACCGATGCATATGCAACCGATGCAACAGGCTTAAAACTTTTGCATCAGTTCTGAAACCGATGCAAAAAGGTCCTTTTTGCATCGGTTGTTACTAACAACTGATGCAAAATATCATGATTGGTTGCTTGAACACAGCCCTCATGTTGCATCGGTTGTAATGAAAACCGATGCAACAAATGAACTTGTTGCATAGGTTGTTGTTGAAAACCGATGCAAACTAATCCCTCAAAAACCATTATTACGGTACTCAAATAGAATATATATATATATATATTGATAATCTTTATATATATATATATATATATAAAAGAAAAAACATACACAAAAAAGAAAACATTGCATTCATCTTCAATTTTGTTACAGATTTTCAGTTACATTTCAATTCATTGGCACTTTCATCACTGTACATTTTCGATTTCTATAAAAAAACTACACTACACTGTGCACTGTCCTCTCTACCATCAACATTACAACTTACTCAGTCACAGTCCATTCTACTTCTACGCAAGGCAACCAAGCCATTTTGATACAATTCATCTCCATACGTGACATTTTCACCAGAACCTGTTCTCTTCAAAGCAGTT
The DNA here is from genome assembly GCA_030737815.1 of Allium fistulosum. Classification (NCBI taxonomy): domain Eukaryota; kingdom Viridiplantae; phylum Streptophyta; class Magnoliopsida; order Asparagales; family Amaryllidaceae; genus Allium; species Allium fistulosum. Next base: position 818,895,214 of record CM060908.1, on the reverse strand, counting down.
GGATCCAAAAAACATATCTGATACAAACCAAGTCATTATCAGTCCGATGTCTTATCATTACTCAAACTACAACCAGCAATAATTGATGCAAAGCCATAGCTGGTAGCAATTAATATCATTTCATCAATAAACAAAAGAAGTACCTGATACTTTAAATTATATCAAAACATATTTCCAGATGTGATAAATTGCTACCAATAGGCAAGTAGAGTTTTACATCCAAATATACCCTGCAAAAGGAAATTAACAGTATCAACTTGAAATGAGAAACCATGCCCAGATTAAATAACCAAAATCCATAAAGCACTCCTAAATAGCGTGTACTTGTCTAAAGCAATAACAAGAAGATTATGTTTCTCCTATAGTTATTCCTGAATGGGCTCCGTTCCCAAGTCATTGGCAAGAATACTAAATTTTAAAGCAGTATAACTTCCATGCAATTACAAAATGGAATGCCGTAAAAGCATGCACATTCTGTTAATAGCAGCATTGTAGATATTTACATCCACCATTTGTTAATAGCGTGCATACACTCGCCGAAGAATACATGCACTTACACATGAATATACACACAATCACTCGCCGAAGGAAAATTTGATGCTTAACGAAGAAGAAAAAACATAAAACACTCATAATATCCAAAAAAATATTTAATTACCTAATATTTGAGATTATTGTAAAAAAAATTATGCCATCATGTTTCTAGATAAAGAAAATTTAACAATTTACCTCATGATGACGCCGACTCAGTCTAAGAAACAAACTATAATAGGTTTTTCCGTTTAAGTAATGGACGATCTTGCTTTTCTTTATACCCTGTACTCTCATGTTCTGCATTGTGCATTACCTGCACAAAATTTAAAACATTTGATGAAGTGTTTTGATGTAACAAGTCTTTTAACAACAGTTCAACTCCATAATCGCCCATATAACTTTCTTAGCGCCTGCTATCAACAACTCCTAACCATCCACCTTCACAGTACAACCATACTCTCCTCTGCTACATAACAGTTCTTTCAAAACTTCACGCAACAAACTGCCCAAACATTATTGTCAAGCTACCGCCAGTCAACAAACATTCATATCACTACATACATAGCCGCAGTTCCACCATCTCTGTCTACCACAAACATAATACATCAACACAAATCCACTTCATTGCCAACTCTGCACTACCATAATTTCATACAAACTGTGCAACACTCCCCCGCCGTCAACCACTCTTTCATACAAACCACCCTCTTCAACTGTTCAACATTCCAATCCCTCACCATATCATATCTGCTACAACTACATCATCCACCCATCAACCTTCACCTCCTTGCCAATATCACAACAGTTGCTGCCTTGTACACTTCCCTCCACATACAACTACCTCCCTCCACATACAATTCAACAATTTCATCATATCCTTCTCTGACAACAACCATCAACTCAAATACAACATACAAAACTGCTCTCCCCACTTCACCATAAAACAACTTACACCATCAAATCTGTTGTCACACTCTTACAATCCTCCACTACCCTCTGTCCATTGAACTCATTTCTAAACTCATTCAACAACCCTTAACTTGCCTACACCCCTTGGCTTCACAATTACCTCTGCTTATACTACAGCCATTACCACTGCTTCACAATTTCCTTTGCTTCGACAACAGACCTCCAGCCATTCAAGACCACTGTCTTCTACACATAAGAAACCAACCCGCCTTCACTTTGTATCCAACACCCAAGACTGCACTTCTGCCTGCATTTCTGCCACTAACCAAGCTTTCAAGCACCCTTCATTCACATCAACAACTGTCAGCAGCACCTAAACAACCAAGCTTTTTAGAATTAAGGGACAGGATATCATCTACATTTCACAAATTAGCACGAACCAAAACATCATATGGCATACTCAGTTCGGATCTGCACTAGAGTAGCAGTCGATTTCGAGCATCTCAAATCTCAAACAACATCAAGTATCTCAAGTTTTCCATCAACGACATCAACGTCAAGCAAGCAGGTCAAGAATTCGCAAGCAAGGCGTGATTCACTTTCTACATTCAGAAACTTCAGCGACGTCGCAGGTACTTCCAGGCGAGGCGAAGTGGTCATCGGCAGCAGCAAATATTTCCAAGCATCGCTCTTCAAATCTCGAGTTTATTAAATAGCAACGCAATCGACAGTTCAGATCTAGGCATGTAGAGGAATCAAACTTCACGAAATTGATGCAGCGAGCTCCACCTCTAGATTAGACTTCGACGATAGTGGGCGATTTTTCTGGGAGCGGTGAATCACGGTAGATTGAGACCAAAGCTAAAAAAAATTGATTTTATTCGGCAGAATTATTTTTTGGACAAGATGAAATGAAAAGGCAAAGAGTAGTTCACTTGGATATCATCCAAGAACATCTCCGACTGATAAAAGGGGCAACATTCAAAATGGACCTTCATTATCGCCTTAAGATGTTGATGCCGTTCGACCTCGCCTTGCCCTAACATGCTTGAAACACGCCTCCTAACAATTGCCGCTGACGACGTACGCAAGGCTTATTGCCTGTATTTTATTTGAGTTTGGAATTAATATTGAAGGTGAAGGTGGAGATGAAAAGGAGATTTGGTTTAAGGTGGACTGTAAAATTATTTGGCGATGGAATGAAAATTTGATGGAGATACAAAAATTTGAGAACAAAAATTTTAGCGGCAAACAAAAATGATTTGGCGGCAAACAAAAATTTACCGTAGTTGCATCGTACCAATGGCATCGGTTGTTGTTAACGACTGATGCAAATTTGATTTTTTATTAACTATTGCTTTTCATGTACCAGTTGCATCGGTTATTAAGATAGAACTGATGCAAATAGTTCTATTTGCATCAGTTTTTACTTCAACTGATGCAAATGAGGCGAAGCAATATGCATTTTTTGTACTAGTGTAATTATAATTATATGGTTTGCATTTAAATATATCATCATATCATGTTAGTAATTGAACATATATTTTATAAATGTATATTTACAATAATTATAATTTCTGGTTGATGTAAATTGTTTTTATCATTATTATTATTTATTGTTATTATTTTTGGTAAAAGCCAGTCGATTTTATAGCGGACCGTCCACTTTTTATTACTACAAAAGTAACAATTACATATAGGAACATGAGTTAGCTCGATTGCCATAACTACTAAAAAAAGCACACAAAAGAAATAAAAAGCCTAACTAATTCAAAATGAATTAATAAGGTTTTTAAATTTGGCTTCTTAAAATTCTAACTAAATTCAAAAGTAGAGTGCTCTCTAATTTCCTATCACCATGAAAAAGTCAAACTTTTCTTTCTGACCACATTGCATACACAAATTTCTTTAGCGCTTTCAGCAAAAATTTGCCTTTGTAATTTCTTCGCTTTGTTGCCTTAAAAATGAAAAAATCATTCAAGCTTTGGATCCATATATGGATTATTCAAGTTCAGATTACTCAGGAGATGCTTCCAAATATAAAATGAGTAAGAGCAAGAAAAGAAAATACGACTTATGTTTTTATGGTTGTTGCTGCATAGCAAACAGATTGGGTTTTGTAACATTCCTTTGTGCATCAAGTTATCTTGGGTATGCATAGCATTGTTTATGATTTTCCATTAAAGAAGGTTTTCTTTTAGGCTCGAATCTGAAGACCATATTCTTGTGTGCCAAGGAAAAGCATGTAAAAAAGAGTAACTAGAGATGGCTTTGTATATTGACGATATAATGTAAGCCTTACCATACCGTAGATTATAATTGAGAGACTGATCAAAACATATCCCTTCAATAGTGTTTAAACAGACCTGATCAGAGCAGAACTTGAATAGGAAGGATCATTATATTATCACTGAAATAATATGAAGCCTTACTTGAATCAGGGATTCCAGAGATTTGCTTGACACTACAATCAATAATATTTGAGAAAATTAATCCTTTAGATGACCAAGAATCATGCCAAAAGGAAACATTATTAGGTTTAGACAAGGTGCATTCAAAAAAGGAAGGAAAAGAGCTCTCAACTCTAAAACGCTTCTCTAAGTCCAGCTACAGTCTAAAGGGGATTGCAAAGTCCAAAAATGATTTTTCTTTATTAGGTTATTCCTGGTCTATAAATCCTAAAGGTTATGGGAGTTTGATAACAACTTGTTTATGAGAGAGGAAAAGGAAGCATTATTCTAAATTTTAATGTTCATAATTTCCAAACCACCATATTCATAAGGCAGAGCAATTTTCTTGAAAGAAATAGGAATCAACTTGTTTGAATGAGGTTTCCATGCCAAAGACAGTGGTTAATTGCTTAGTTGATGATGTTTATGAGCTTAGAAGGTAGAATATATGTGCGAGCATAGTACAAATACATGGAAATAGCTATGGATTTTTCCACAATTAATCTTCTAGTAATTGATAATTTTGATGAAGGCCAAGAGGATAGTTTGCTAATGACTTTGTCATACAAAGGAAGGCATTAACTGGTGGTAATTTTAGAAGAAAGGAGATGAGCATCAAGGTAAGTATCATTGCGGTGAAGAGTTGACGGGGAAGATAAATTAAACAGGGAGATTCTTTTAGATTCAGGTATGCCAACTATCAACAAATTTGATTTAGCCTTGTTAATCGATAAACCAATGATGCAGTCGAAATTGCTTAGGGTTTCAAGGCAATTGCCATGGATTTGATGAAGAGAATAAGATCATCTGCAAACATTAGTGAAGAGATCATTGGGGACTTACGCATAGGATGCAGATCTATATCTTTTTTAAGCACAGCCATGTTTATCATTGATGTGAGCAACTCTATTGTAGCAGTAAATAAATATGGTGAGATCGGATCACCTTGTCTAATTCCTTAGGTTCCTTTAAAATATCCAAATATGCAGCCATTAAGGGATAATGAATACTAGGTAGTAGACATACATGTGTATAGCCAAGCCAAGAAAGGTAAAGGGAGGTTCATGGCATGAAGAATGTTAATGATGGACTTCCATTGAATTGGATCGGAAGCTTTTTGTCACCTTGTTTGTCCCATTGAACTTTAAGTTTTTGTTTAACCATTTTCCCTTCTTCAATTATAGCTTTTTGGAGAGCTTCATTTAGCTTATGTTCTTCATTAGAAACAGGTATACCAATGGGATTGAGCATCATAGAAGACTGGACAATTGCGAGATTATTTCTTATGCCAGTGGAGATTCTTGTGCCTTCACCAAAATTCATGTGTACCTATTCCTTTAAGGTAGCTTTCAATCTTCTTAACTTTTCCTGCAAAACGTACATAGGGCTACCATATTGGGGAGTTTTCCAAGAATTAAAAACAATTTTATTAAAATTTGGATTTTCGTTCCAGAAATTAAAAAATTAAAAAAGAAGGAGTGGCACTTTACGGTAGCTTTTCCCTAGTCCATAATAATTGGAGAGTGATCAGATAATGAAGGGGTGGGGTAATTAGCAACAAGCTTAGACCAAGTAGATAGTGATTCAAAGTTATGGTAGGCTCTGTCAAGCTTGCAAAAAGTTCTAGGTCCAGTTCTACTACGGTTGTTCCAGGTATAGAAATAGCTTATTGAGCTAATAGGAATCAATTCAGAGCAATGGATGCAATTGTTTAGGGGTCAGTACCTTGATAGGATAAAGAGGAACCAACGGATTTATCATGAGAAAATTTCATGCAATTCTAATCTCCAAAATAAATCCATGGAGAATTGGATGGTTTAAGAGAGCGGATTAAATCAAGTATGACTTACATGTGGTCCTTATTATTTTCTACATATAAAGAAGAGAGGTGAAAAGACTAGTTAGAAGGGATATGAGTGATTAATAAGTGGATTAGTTGTCTGTGAACTAATAGTCGAGAGATAGAGAATATACAAGGGTTTCAAATGATAAGTAATCTACCAAATGGTGTTTGAGCAAGGTTGTGGAGTATTGACTAATTTGGATCGATAAAGTGGACAATTGTGTAGGATAATTCATAGTTTAGTTTGACTTTAGAAACGACAAGGAGTTAGAGATTGTGAAAGTGGATGAGATTCTTGATTTCAATATGCTTGTCAAAAGAATGAGCTCCTCTATTGTTCCAACATCTAATTTTGTCAATCATTAAAGAAAATTGGTTTTGGAGACTGATGCAGTTTTGAAACTAGATGATAAGGAAGAAATGTCAAGTAATTTTAAACCAGCTTGATAAATGGGGTATATATTCCCTTTGTCAAGGTCGGAAGGTAGAGAAGAGTGAAAGACAATTTTCTTTGATCGTCCTCTTTTTTGAAGAGTTTGGGTTTTTAGTGCATTAATTAAAAACAGATGTGTCATTAGATTAGTGAACTACTAAGATATGATCAAGGGGGTTGAGGGAAGTGTAAAGGCCATGTTGAAGAGGAGTAATAGGAATTGGTAGAGAGTTTGAATGATTGAGGGAGGAGGATGAATGGATTACATTATGAAACACAATGTACATGTTAGTGTGCATGTCACTGAGAGATGTGTCTTTTGAGATTGATATTTCAGGCATAGTTGCTTTTGCAACTGAGAAGTTTGGAGGAGAATGTGGGTTAGGAGAAGTATTGGAATTGTAAGTGTCATTTGCATTGGAGAGTGAATCAGTTGCATGGTTAAAGCATTGTTGGCCAATAGGATCGGAGATATTGTTATAGGGAGTGATATTGTTTGCATCAATGCATGCATCCATATCTGCAGTTGCAATAAATTCACCATCTTCTAAGTCTTCAAAGACTGCGTATTTATTATGCTGATGGGTAGACACTTCAATTGAAACATAAGGAGTTTTCCCTTTAGAAACATTAATTTTACTTTCATCGGGCATACTATCATTGGTTTCCTCATCATTTGTCTAAGTAGAATTTATGTCACTTTGAACTGATAGGGTTTGACATATTCCCATCATTGGTTGCACCAACCACTGCACTTGTGCTAGGGTTTGACATAGGAAGTTTTTCCTTATTGGATTTATTGGGATTAATCTTTCTCCAAACCATATTCTGCTTTTTTGATTTCCTTTTAACTTCAATGTACTTTTCATTATCCTGATTAATGACTTTCATTTCTTTTACTACAACTTCTTTAGCAATTCCAGAATCACCATAATTGTCTAGTAGGCATTATTTCCATTTAAATCACTAACTAACTTTCTTGTCATCAACCCATAATTAACAATAGTATAACCAAATATCTTGCAATCAGTACAAATTAGTGGACGCCATGAATATTCAATTTTAAGATTTTCACAAAATTCATCTCCTACATTTATAAAATCAGGCAATTCCCTTTCTGGAGTGATCTCTATCAAGCATTTAACATACTCAAAACACTTCATTTTTTAAGTGTTCGCATCATAACAAATGAGTTTGCCTAGGTGACAACATAACCAATTAATTCCAATGGGGCTATGTTATTAAGTGGATTTTATAGAGGTGTATCCACATTGGAACACTTTGAATTTTTTAGGTTGTGCAGTTTTGCAAAACCAGGGTTCCAAGTAGAGATTATAAACATTTAACTTTCGATGAAAGTGGGATCCATTTTGATAACTTTTAATTTGTCTTCTTCACAAAAAAACTTGAAATAACAAATTTTCCTGCCAGATAGCATTTCGATGGATCCTTTAAGTTTCCAATGTCTTGTTAAATGAGTTTTGACTGCCATGAAGTTCACTACCTCACTAAGAAAAAAAACAACTAGCCAACCAGACCAAGATTTTATTCCTTCACTGATTAACTTCAGGTGGAGGGTCAAGTGAAGTATCGTTGTATGAAATGACAAAATGAACAGGGGAATAGATACCATCATTTCTTGATTTTGCACTGAAAATGGATGACCATTTTGAGGCAATAGGAAGGGGATTGTTTATTAAGGGGTGGAAAAGGGTCATGAGGAAGAGGAGGAGAGACCAGAGGAGATTGGTCAGTTAGTGGCGGAGAGGGGATGGTAGTGACGGAGAGCGGAATGGAAAGAACAATGATGGTATGGATAATGGAAGGAATAAGGGAAGGGGATTGGCTGCCATGATTAGGCATGAATGAACCTATTATTTATTCTTATTTAAATCAATATATTATGTAAATAATTTATATAAAACAAAATATGTTTTGAAAATTAACTTCTAAATTTTATAGCATGAAATAAGCTCTTGGCCAAAAAATTAGAATTTAAAAATCATTTTTAATATTTTTAAAAGTATTATAATATACATCCGGAAAAACAATTAATTGTTAAAAATAAATTTTGACCTAGTAAAACTATGGAAAAGTTCTTCAATCCTCTAAATATCATGTTGGATTTCTTGAAAGTTTAAAATTTAAATAATTAGTTTTGAAAATATCTTTTATTAATATTTTATTGTTTTTTGATTAATTAATTAATATATTTTTTAACATAATAAAATTTGTAATAAAATTTTGTTATGTTGTGTATACGATTTGGAAGCGTGTAAAAATAAAAATAATTATTTTATTTTATTAGTTAATATATATATATATATATATATATATATGTATATGTATGTATCTTGATATTATAAATATGCTTATGTGTGTATTAAAAAAATTATTGTTTTATTTTTGTACTTCATAAATATATATTAGTTCATAATTAAAAGGAAACCTTTTATATATTATGTTTATATATATATATATCTATGTGTGTGCCCTAATTTTTCTTTCAATAATGCACATATTTATAAATTATTAATATTTTACATATATAAGTATATCTATAATATTTATATAAATAATAAGTTCAAAAACATATATTTGACAACATACAACACATATCGGATGAGCTAACGTCCTTTGCGGTGTAAATCCCAACATCTACACATGGCATGTTATACCTTGCAAAGATTATTATGTGATACATGCGCGCGCACACATATATGTATATGATACATATGTGTACAATTATATGTATAAAACATAAATTAAGTATAACTATATATAATTTATAAATTTAAATAAAATAAAAGATTTTATTTAAATAAATTTAGAAATGTTATAAATAAATTAGACTTTATAGGCCCGATATAGTCCAATAAGGGAAAAAAATTTGAAATTCACCCATAACTTCCGCTATGGGCTAGCCTAGTTCCAACATGTTTGACCCTTATGGATTGGAGTGGGTTAAAATTAATGATAGGTTTGGAAAATTCAAGTCAATGCCAGTTGATATTTCATTTTTTACAACAGTCGACCAACTGATAAAATGAAATTTTGATTGGATGTGTTGTAAAGGCAAAAGCTACGAGTTCAAGCCCGTCAGTCTCGAACTAGGATCTCATGAATTTATCAATTCATTTTCTTTGTTTTTGGAAAAGAGAGGACAAAGTGTAAAATAGAATCAAATAAATTTACGATGCGAAAGATTCTATCTTTTATTTTTCATATATTATCAGATAAATATGGGAAATTCATTTTCTTCCCCTTTACTACACAAAAGATAAAAGATATATTAAATGATAGATAAATGTATAAAATGAAATTTGGTGATGCGTTATCTTTTCTAATAGTTATAATAGGGTTCTTTTTTTCATTTTTTTACTCGATCGTAATGTCTGAAAATACGCTTATTATAAATATTAGTGAGGTCACAAGTTCAAAGAACGCTGATGCAAGAAGTTTACATTTATTTTCTATTTTTCTTCTCATGAGTTTCAATCTCAAATCAAATAAATATATATTACGTTCTTCGTATTTTTCAATTTATGTTTATTAACAAAATTAGAATTAGTTATTTAAGATTATTTCATATTTTTATTCAAAGATATTTTTGTACACACAAGCATCACATACCAAAAGTGTCATAATAATAAAGAGAGCTGATGTGAATCAAATAAAATTGTTATAATTTTATAAATAAACTGGACCCGTTTATAAACTACGGGTTGCCTAAATTTACCTTGCAACTTTGTAATCATATTTTATAGCTCATTTACATCGATTCACATGGATTACTTGTTATCTTGGTATCTTGTAAGTTGAAGGATTTTAATTGATTAGATATGATATCTTGCGAAACTATGTCACATTTCTTCCATATTCAATACGTGTTGTCGTATAGCTTCTACAATTTAATAGTTCAGGTTTTAAATCTTTAGCCCTCCTTTTATATTAACAGTTTTTTGTGTGTGTGAGTGTGTGTGTTTGTTTGTTTGTTTGTGTGTGTGTGTGTGTATTTATTTAGGGGGGAGGCGAGATTCAAGGTGTCTCTTCTTAACACAAATTATCCATACTTCACTTGCAGTTGCCCAAATATCATTTGTTATATCCTATCATTTTCTTAAACATTACCAGATACAATATGTGATCATATTGTAATTATGAGATAATTTGATCCATTATGAATTTCGAATGATAATAAAAATAATTAATAAAGTAAATGGTACCACATTAAATCTATAAATCAGTCAAGATAACATGCTCAAGTGGTAAGTGGAATGGTGTTTTAAATTGAGGTTGTATAGGTTATGGTTTCGAATCATCCAAATATCAAAATAAGTGCTCTTCTTCAATAAAGTGCCACTTTTATTCTCAAAAAATTATAAATTAAAGGATACCAAATTATATAAGGAATAGTGTTGTAGTAAGTTGCAAACCATGTAAAATCCAAGTATGGTGGATGAAGATAATTGTTTTAGTCGGGACTTAAAGAGATTAAATATATGTTTATTTTTATTATACATGTAACACAAATAATGAGAGGTTATGTGGGAGTAAAGATGTTGTATGTATGAAGTGAAAGGATAAGAAACTGACACGAAGTAAATAAAAATAGTATTGGATATTTATGATAGAGTTAAGAGTGTGTCATAAAGGCAATTATGTAATTTATTATGTAAAATTACTCTATAAGTAATCTTGTTTGAAATGAAGTATGCTTTTGATTTTGTTTTCCATTATATTGTTATTATATTATGATATAAATAATATGTTAATTACATTAAACATATATAAGTATAAAATCTTTAGGAGTAATGTTTGCTGATTGCAGTTACAAATGTGTACGTAACCATGAGTATTGAATCAATGAAGACAAAAGCACTAACTCCTTAAAGTTCATAGTCGAGATGTATCAAGAAAAGGATATCAATACATCTTTTGAGACTAATGTACATAACGCTCTCCATATGATGAATGGTGATTTACTAATTGAAAGTCTATGCGGATCGAGTAATATGATTATATTTACTAAATAAAAACTTATATCAAACTGGCAGTATAAAAGTTGCAATAAGTAAAGTGCACTAGAGATTTTTATACTGGTTTGAACTTCTTGTTCTACATACAATCCCAGACTCCTTCTGAAATTAACTAACTATATCCTTACTTAGCCCGGAGGAACAAGTTTACAGTCTGCCTAAGCTACCGAATAGGACTCGTCCCTGTAACAACTTCAATGGGACTTCGACTACATATAGTAGTGAATTTCTTGACTGATTATGTTCTAAACAACACGGATAAGTCTATTTGAGTACGCCCTTCCTATATTCTCCTTGAGATGAAGATTTGAACGTGTAATTGTAGAAAGTAAATAGTTGAAAATATTTGTAAGTTACAAGTATAGATCAGAAAGATAGAAAGAATTAGTAAACTAAAAAGTGAAATCTCAACTCTATTTATAGATTTGAAAAGTTCTAAATCAATAGTTGCAACCATTTGAATAATTGCAACTCTTGAGAAAGATGATGACTCTTTAAATTTTAAATTTCTGTGAAGAGTTGTCTCTGTTCATCAGGTTCAGAAGTCCGAACAAAAGTTCCTAGAAGTCTGGACAAATATGAAAATTTCCAGAAAGCAATAGGAAAAAAAAAGTCATCCAGATGTCTGGAATTTTCATACCAGACGTCTAGATTCAATATAGACGTTTAGAATAAAAAATTCAGACGTTTGAAATTGAACTAAAAAGTTCTTTTAAATTGAAAGTATAAAAACATCTATGGTGGAAGTGACAGATGTCTGTGATGGAGGTGATAGATGTTTGTAATTAAACTATATTGTTCATTTTATATTATATTATAATTTAAACATACACAGACGTCTGGGATAAAAATTTCAAACGTCTGAAATTGAACTATTTTGTTCATTTACTTTGAAATGCTATATTTTCTTTATAAAATGGTATTTTGACTATTTTCTTTGAATAAACATGTATAATAGTTATATTGCAAAGATAATTTCCAAAATATATTTTTGGTGTGTGTAATCATCAAATTGAAGTTTGTACATAAAATCTAGACCGACAAAAATTAAGATATAAAACCTATTTGTTTTTTTTCAAGCAGCCCGGTTTTGGTGTCGATCGTCATATCTCCTTGTATATATTTCTGCACATATAATGATTGTATATATACATATGGAAATGTATAGTTGTCTCATTGAAACTAAAAAAGGTAGGATCTAACATTCTCCCCTTTTGAGGATGACAACTATATATTTTAATTAATAAGAATGCAAAGCAAGTATAACCCCCTATCAATATGCCTAGATATTATCCCCATTTGTCATTAATAAAAAGAAATACATGTATCCAACTTGTAAAATATCAAGAACATGACCAGATCATAACTAAAACAATATAGCATATGAAATGATGATATGGCGCAAATAACAAAACAGCTGTATAAAATAACAAGAACATGATATAAAATCCCACTTATAAGTAGAACAATACAGCTATAACATCACAACTAGAACAACAAGTATCCATAACATTACCACAATAAGGAAACATCACGTACACACTACACATATCCATCACATTAAGTACAAACATAACCCAAGCTTTAACAATACACAACAAGGCTTACCATAAGTTCATCAAAAACATAAAAATTACACAACAACAACATACCATAAAACAATACCTACTTAAACATATGAAAATCCAAAGAAACTTGAAAATGTAGGATGTCCAAAAAAGCATAGATCCCATCCATGAAATAAAAGCCCGGTTCCCATGAAAGCTTACTAAAATAATGAAATTTTGAGTATGAGTAATATGTGTTTTTGGAGTAATAAAGTAAAAGAAGATTAGTAATTTTTTTATAAAGATTTTACCTTACCAGTCACCCCAATTCGATGATGGTGGTGGTGAACGTCCTCCGCTTAAATTCTTCCATATCCTTTTGAGAATTGTTTTGATATTTTTGATCTTATTTTCCTTTCGTTTGATACTTGTTTCAATATGGTCAAGACGGGTGTTGACGTGTGAAAAGCCCTTGGACATTTGACGTTTAAGCTTCTTTTGATTCTTTGATAAAGTGATGTCGGGTTGAAGTTTCTCATTTCTAGTGTAGGATTTGTAATCACCATCATGCTCAATTTCTATATTTTCTTCGATCGTTGGGCCTTTACCTTTTCGTTGTAGATTGTATTGTTCCAAAGGGAGATATTTAGGAATATCTTCTGTATTAAACTAAAAAAACCTATTCCCAGCAAGTTGAATTGTGCTATGATTGGTTCCATGACCTTGAATATTACAGGCATTTGGTATCCTAGTGATGTAAGGAGCATATACCAAGGTTTGTTTCTTAATGTCGAAATATATTTGTAGCTCTTTGTAAATGAAATCGGTCCAAACTACTTTGATGTAGCCAAAGATAGCATATAATGCTCTAAATTCGTTATCATAAATAACTTTATGGCTACCTTGTCTTGGAAATACCGTTTTTATCATCATTCAGAGAAGGAGTCTAGGGCAAAGATTGATGGATTTGAACTCAGTAAGTGATGCAAAATTGGATCATGGATTTTTACGAATTCTACATCATCTAAATCAATACCATCATGACGACATTTAAAAATTCGAGCTATGCCATTAACCTTAATTATTAGAATGTTTCCAAGGACACTAGTCCAAAGAACACTTTTATATCAATGTAATAGCCGTATTATTTATGTTGGCTAAGAAAAGAAGGATGCTAAGGTCACAAATTTGAACTTGGTTATCTCTATAATCTATTAAACTAGTAATTTGAGCATCATCGGTAAAAGCTAATAGATTATATTGAGGATATTTATGAAGATCATGAAAAATACCATGGAAAACCTTCAATTGAGATAAATGCTTGAATCTAGCCTTTTTTCATGATATAGCTAAGCCTCTAGTTGATCTTCATTTGGAGGAGCATTTGAGGATTCAACATTCTTTCCCTTTCATTTTTGTATTTTTAGGAGGCATTTTTTACAAATGGAGTTTGAAAATTGAGATTTTGAAATCTAGGGTCTAATAAGGAGGTTTAAACATGAATGAGGAATGAATAGGAGACTGTTTGAGATAAAGAGATAGGTTAAATTGATGAAGGGGTAGGTGAAAAGTAGGTTTGAATATTTATTTTTTAAATTCAGCAACCTTTCAAACGTCTGGACTAAAATAATCAAACGTCTACTAGGGGAAAGTTTCAAAACATAGAATAGCTGAACAACCTGAACTGATTCCATACGTCTAGAATAAAATTTCTAGACGTCTACTATAGGTAAATTTGAAAACAGAGAACATTGGAACAATTTGAGTTGTTTCTAGACGTTTGGAATTTTTAATCCAGACGTATGTTTAAGTTAAATATTGAAAATTTTATTATCAACAGCAGTCCAGAAGTCTGAAGCTTTTGTTCAGGCATCAAACATGGTGCGTTTTTCATACATGTACACGCTAGTGTACAGATTTAAGTTTATCTTTGTTGTATTTGATTTTAACTGACATAAAGCAAATAATTTTATTATTTTTATTTTTATTTTTATTTTATTACAACAAATAATACACACACACACACACACACATATATATATATAAGATAAGATATTGTAGTTTTTGCTAGTGAATGTCCACAAATAGCCAGAACGCATCTTTCCAGAAAATTTAGATGTGCTCACCGCCTTCTTTGCTCATGATACATTTCCTTTTATACTTCCATCATCTCTTGTTGTTAATGAAATATTTCATCGATTTTGGTATTGGAAGACGATGATTCAAGATTGAAAGACCAATTGACTTTCTTACCTTTAGGAGAGTAACCAGTGTTTTAGGTCGGTGATGGAATGGTATTAACCAAAGATGATTTATTTGATGGTGGAGTTGTTTTGGTTGGTGTTGAATGAGAGATTTTTGAAGATGGTGAGCTATAATTGATAGATGAATTAGCTGAGTCATAGATTGAAGACATTGTTTGAGTTTTAAGTTTCCCCGTAATAAATATATTTGAATTTGGATATATGTATATATAACTTTACAAAAATGTTGTTTATATATAACATATATTTGTTAAATTTAGAATTAATTTTAAAGCCTGAAAATCACTTTAAAATTATAACTATTATATTTTAGTTTTCTATCTCTGTTTTTAACGGTTGGTATAAGATAGGTTTATGGCCTTACAATTTTTGTGTATTTTTATAAGTTGTTGGTTTATATTTCTTTTTAAAGATATAAAAAAATATTTCTAACAGCTTGGCCAAGTATTTTTGAAAAAATTATTAAGATTTTTACTCCATTGTGACCAAAAGAATTTTGATATGTAGAGTAATTATTATAATTCATGTAGTGATACAATGCCAAGTTCACGTCTTAGCTTAATAGATGAATTTTCATTTAGTGATTTTGTGAAAATTTCTAAAATTTGATTTTCAAACAATACAAAATTTGGTGATATCACATCATTTTCTATGTTGTCACGTAGGAAATGTTAACGTACATCTATGTGTTCGATACGAGAATGATTTATTGGATTTTTTGACAAGTTAATAGCAGTTGTATTATCATAAAAAAATTGCAGATTTATTTACGTATACCCATAGTCGTGAAGAGTTTGATGCATGTATATCACTTGTGCGCACGCCAAAGCAGCGGATTATATTCTGCTTCACACGTTGATAGTGAAACACAATTTTGTTTTTTACTAAACAACGATACTAGAGACTGTCCGAAAAAATTGATAAGCACCGCTCATACTCTTCATGTCTATTCGACATCCTCCGAAGTCAGCATCGCTGAATGACACAAGTTCGAAAGGACGGATAGAAGATGTCGTAGTCTCTAATGTTGCTTAAGTAACATAGAATTTTTTTCACGACTCGCAAATATGATTCTTTGAGATTTGCTTGAAACTGTGCACATAAGTAGACACTCATCATGACATCGGGGCTGTTGGAACTGGGCCAGCCCGCAGCGGTAGTAGTGGGTGTATTTCAAATTTTTTTTATCCTATTGGATCTTTATTGGGCCTATGAAGTCTAATTCATTTAGAACAATTCTAAATTTGTTTTAAATAATATCATGTATTTTATTTAAATTTAAGTATTTTGTAATGTAAAGTTAATTTGAATGATTTAATTTATACATATACATATACATATGTGTGTGCATGTGTAACATAATAATCCGTGAAGGGTATAACATGCTCATATATATATGTTGGGTTTTACATCACAACGGGCACATTAGCTCATTTCGTACGTATTGTATGTTGTCTAAATATATGCATAAATCTATAATGCAAAGTATATTTATTTAAATACGTATACATATATTTAAAAGGGGTTTTTAGGCTCAAGGAAAAAGTTGGAGAAAAATTTAGTCTTAGGGACAATAAATTTGCTTTTTAGGCTAAAGGACACTTCTTAGTGTAAATCACAGAATGATAGTTGTAACTATCATTTTCTGTTTACACTGAAAAATGTCCTTCAGACTAAAAAACAAACTTGTTGTCTTTGAGAATACTTTTTTTTGCAACTTCTTCCCTGTGCCTATTTTCCAGTATTTAAAATATATTTTATAACTAAAAGTCTCAAAATTAAATGTATATATAATTTAAAACATTTGTATAGATATATATACATAATTAAACATATAAAATTATACATACATATATATATAATAATTAAAATTATATATATAAGGTTAAATAAAATGTGTATATATATATGAATAATTAATTACAATCAAATACTTAAAATATAAATATATATATATTTTAAAATTATTTCCAGATCGAAATTAGCATAACAAACATAAAATAATAATTTTATAATTTTACCATTATTATATATATATATATGTAATAAATAGTTTTGATCATAATAATTAAAAATATTAGTAATAAATATTAAAAATCAAATTCTAAAATTTACGAAAATTTAGGATCATAAGATATAGGTCTAATTTTTTTTCTTGATTTTGTGAAATAAAATATTATTTTTAATAAATAAAAGAAATGTTCAACCGAAGTAATTTAATTATTAAAAATATTAAAAATTAAAAAAAAAATTGAAAATTTTATTGTGGGTTACTACATAGATGTAGTAATTTTAGAAAATATAAAATCGAATTTTCAGTGCAATAATTATTTTAGATATAATAAAAAATTCAAATAATCAATAAAAGATAATTTAAAATTATTTATATATTTTTTTTTGAATTTGAGAATTCATATTATGTACAAATAGGTGTAAGGAAAAATTCTAAGTTTTTACTGCAAATTAGATTTGTTTATACATAAATTAATATATAAATATATGTAAAATAATTAATAATGACAAAATTTAATTTTTTACTGCAAATTAGATTTGTTTATACATAAATTATAACACATAATAATATAACCATGCACATAACCAAACTAATTTGCAACAATTACATATACCTATGAAAATCTCACCTAACTAGATATACAGCATTAATATATATACAGATTTGGGATTAATCAATATTAAATCATAAAATATGATATGATTACTGTAATATATAAATAAAATATCAATTGATGATGCCTTTGAGTCCACTTGAATCAATGAATTCCCTTTTCTAGTTATGCTCGATCCGTCAGATTGCAAGTCTGGAATCGTCGACCTTTTCTATCAAATAGTGTTTTTACTTAACTTCAATTGATTTGAAATTCTTAGAACTGATATGGGGATTAATTTTGGCCAGCAAACTTGATAATTATGGCACCCAAAAGTTATTTTTGATTAAGGGTTTAGAGATCCATATATATAGCCTTGTACAAGAGAGATATTAGGAGAATCTCATTACCTATTCTCTCTTAATCTTAGCCATCCATCTCTAGGTCTAATCCTAAGTTTTAGCCACCTCCAATAACTTGTCAAAACCGAAATTTGTAGCCCTAATGATGGGCTTTAAACCCATTTAAGCCCAAGCCAAAATGCTATGCAATTAAATCTAATTTAATCGCTTATCGATATCGTATATCGATTGGTACATTTATAACTATTATAAATATATAACAATTTCTGTTTCTCAAACCATTTTCAAATTTTTATAATTATTATTTCATAAATATTAATTAATTTAATTTATTTATAACAATTATAAACTAATTAAATCATTCGGTCTTAAGGGAATTCATCATTTTAGTTGTGTAACTCTTGGGTGTAAATTTGATCAGCAATTAACAACGAACTATTCGAATGTTAACGTTCACACGTCACTTAGCAAGTGGTGTGACATTATGGCCAAATTTATCGCTTATTCATTTTCATTAAAATCTTATTTAATTTAATAAGCGTTACCCATTAGTGACATTTATATACACCAATTCTCTTCGTCAAAAAACTGTATAACTTTGGATTTATGGAATTTGGTAATGGTCAAAATTCCAATATTGTCCATGTTCAACTCTATAGTCCAAACACAAAATCCTTGGTTTAATAATAAAAATTATAATTAACCGTACTACTATGGCCAGAGATTTTGACTTTGGGTTGACTTGAGTTGACCATGATACTAACCTCATATAACTGAAGTGACGAATCCTCTCTTGAATAGTGTCTTCCTTCCAATACTTCCACTTGACCCAACTATAATCACTTGATGGATGTCGTTCCATGATTTGACTATAATCAAAGCAGAGTTTTTCATATTGAAGGTTGACAGTATTCTCAAATCGAAATAATTGTGTAAATTAGTCAGATCGATATTTTCTATTTGACCTTAGTTATATTAACCAACAGAAAACTATCGAGTGAGTCGGTCCATAGTTATCCAATAACTATCAGTACGTAACCCCTTGGTGCCCCTAGCAGTCATGAGTAATACACTGCCCAACATTTGAAGAACATTACGTACTCTACTCTCAACGGATACATCGATATCCAGTCTCGATGCATCTTGACTAAGAACATTTAAAATGGTACATTTGTTTCATTGTGATAAATTACTCACGGTTACACACTTTGTAACTACTATCGAAAACCATACCATTTATGGATTTTCTATTAAATATACTTTTAATTTAAATTTATTAGTTAATATAACCACATTATACCAAGTATATAATAGAAAGAAAATATCTTTATTTCGAACAAGATTGGTCAACGAGTTAGATATATATAACAAATTACATAATTGCCCCTAGGGCATACCCCTAACTCTATAAATCTCCCACTTGCACTTAGGGTCAATTATGGAATCTTATTCCAACTTCTCTAATCGGTTTTCTCAAAACCAATTAGGTCAGTTCCTTTCTGAACGGGTATGCCATTATGTTTTAATTATCTACTCCGTCAATCAACTTTCTCCGACGGTGATAAACTGTTTTATCATGTGGAACAATTCGGAGTATGTCTCTCAACTTTGAGTGAGCTCTAAGTTCTATTACGAACTATATTACGACATTGTTATCATATAACTCTATCATGAGATTCTCAACATTTGGAATCGGCTCAGTTATAAATTTGTGCACTTATATTTTTTTATATACATTATTTTGATTGCGGCGCTATTCAAGGCGATGTACCTAGCCTTTTTTCATTGAATCAGCCACGGTCTTTCATTTGGAACATTTCCAACTTAAAGATTTGTTATTGACATATTATACTCAATATTATAAATACACGAGAACTTCAAACAACCAGTTAGTGATATCAATTTGGATTTGATATTTGTTTCATGTATCAAATACATAAACAAATCATGATATCGTAGACAACACAACATGTATGATAATTCCTTTTGCCAATGCAAAGGAATCAATCTTACATGTTCCATATTAAACATTTTAATAAGGTGTCTTTGCATATCATTTGGGACATTCCCAACATCTTTTATACTTACTATAAAAGACATCATTTATTAATCCAATGTTGAGTATTAAAACAACTAAGGCCGATTTTAACACAAGTACATCGTTAAAATTAACAACGTGTTGTTTACTTATAGCTTAGAAATATCATTGTACCTTTTAACATTCTTTCTTATGAACACACGCTTCCTCTGCACTTTGATTGAAAATCAAACTATTTGATATTTCTATCAAAATACTTATTCAATCTTGATGCTTATAAAATGATACTTTCGAATCATTTCTTGGATCATATCCAAAGACTCACAAACTCAATATCTCTCCCACTGACTTCGAGACATTTTGCTTATTATGTATATACAGTTTAGTCTAAATCATTATTTAGAATTTTCTATTTCAATACGTATGTACCAAACATAAAGTCATATCAAGTGGTAATTTTGTGAGTAAATCCGAATTAACTTGAGTACGTTGAATACCGAAACTATTACACTAATTTTAACAATTGAAATTTGCGATATTATTCTCATCAACGTTGCTCATTTAATTCCAACTGCATTAGTATTGCTCATAAAGACATAATCACGGCTGATGGATCACATCCCTTAGGTTACGACTACCAAAATCATATTTTGACAGCGTACTTAGAATTCTTTCAGATTTGTGCATCATACCATATGACAGAGTCAACACTCTTAGTGGTTTAATTAAACAATCGAGGATTATATATTTTCGACATTGACAGGAAACTCATAGTTTCTCTTCAATGAGCTAGAATACTTATTAGAAATTCTAATGCAACGTGTTCGTTTAGGTTGGTCAATTTTATTTCATCTCATCTAATCAGTTATATCTTTGGACCGTATCCAAATCCTTTTTACTACCAATAATTTCTCAAGGAAATTCCTTCACAATGAAGTTGGTATTTCTTGAAATGTTTCTCAGCGCAATAGAATAGGTATTCATAAATGTTTTATGAATTTCCTTATTCATTAAACTGAGTTGGTTTTAGTTTACAAAAGTTATGTTCGAAAAATAAATATGTCATCCAATGACAGTCTTTTCAAAATCCTTTTGGGAAGATTCATATAAGATCCTTCATGAACAATTATTATGTGCAATCTTTTGACCCACACAACTTGCCAACTCCTTGGCCTAGGATATGTTGGAGTTTCTTATAAACCCTTATTTTGTGTGATTTTTTAAACCGTTATTTAGATGAAATAATATTAACCTTGTGTACTACTCTTAAGTACATGACCTTACAGAAAGAAACCAACTCAACTTCACTCACAATTAATCGCACATTGTTCAATAAAGTTCGATTACCCCTTATCGATGCATCATTATGCATCACATGGAGGAGTGACTTTTGAGATTGAATCTTTATTCATTTTTAGGTACATTCAGACCTTTTTTGAATATACTCACTCATTTGATCAAATCGAATCATTTCCATTGCATGTTATTTTATTAACTTATGTTTTGTACTATATGAGTTTGCCGTAGACATACTATATGTGTATCAAATACACATGTCCATGTCGATGATAACTCATCGGTGAATATGATGAAGTACAAGGATTCGTTTTGGTATTTATAGAATTATGATTGCATACATCTATATGTATCAATCCAAGGAGTTCATCAACTCTTATGATACTCCCACTGAATGGGTGCATAGCCCTTTATTGTTTGAGATATAATTAACAAGCATCATATGATTCAAAATCAAACAATAAAATAATTTCTCAAAACTACGACTTAGTCTATAATTCCAAAACAACTATAAATAATATTAGATGATTTTATATTTTCCAATGCATCACTTATACTATAAGAAAAAATTACCATATTATAGTTTCACAAAGAATATTCAGAATATTCATATTGAAATATAGCTATGTTTATTTATTTTTAGTCGATACCGAAAAATAATCATTATTTCATAAATAATGTATGGTAAGTTATACGAAAACAATTTTTGTACTATGATGTAATTAGTAAGTGCTATATCGTATGCTCCCACTATTTCCGCCATTACTATAATAGCGTATTAAATTTGGAGATCCGTCATTCACTTAATACAATTTGTTTATTTCATACACTTCAATTATTTACAATGGAGAGTTCGTTGATCAAATATCTTGAGCTCAAAGAAATAAATCTCATAGAAAACAATTTTCTATATGAAAATACATTTCAGAATAGAAATCATATTTCTTATTCCAATATTAAGTATCAATTATTTATTACAATTCATATTTTCAATGTTTCTCTATGAAGCAGAAGTGAGTATTCATTCTCTTCATAACAACTGTACCTTAAATTACATCTATTCTTATACATTCGTTTTCCTTTCAAATAGTCAAACTATTTAAAAGAAAACCTTACTACAATATCATAAGACACTCTTTACAAAAGCACATTCGATTATCCTTAACATTTAAGGACATCAAATATGTTGCACTTTACGTAAACCGATCAAATGACATTTCAACGATCGAGTTCTTTTATCTATCTTGTAGTTTTGGCCTTATGTTACATTAACATAATATGATCTCTTTTGTAATCAACCAGATTGAATACTCGATCTCGCACTAAGGTTTATTCGGTGTTTCGGATAAACTAATTTCATCGAAATATTGTACAGTACAAACTTTGACCATTCATCATATAACATTTATATGCAATTGTATATGGATCAAATATCCATAGTCTTGTATTGTTTTAGAGTTCGAAACTCATAAAATGCAATACATGGTCTTGACCAAATAAATGCATAAGTGACCAAACCATGAATGTATTCAGTAGTTATAAAATCAGGCACTTGCATGGGTGTTGAAACGTTAACATGCAATAGGAATTTGATAGTGGGTATTATATTTCCATTTGTCAACTTTCAATTCAGTTTGTTTGTATATGTTAATTGATAAACATTTAATCAATCATATTAAATGCACAAATTTATCATTGTAGATAATTATAACATTATTTAGCATATGTTCTTACAATATTAGAAAGGTTAAATGTTACCATTTCATTTTTCTAATAAGGCTCCCACTAGTCTTTTATGATTCTCCAAACCCTAAGATGAAACACATAAGTCTTTCGACTTCACTAGTGGGTGTTAGGACTCGTCTGTCTTGGTATTCTGACCTTGAGTTTGCTCAACAAATCATAGCCCCACAAACGATGGATAACTCCTTATCGGTTGTATCACATACAACTCCTAACCTATTTTTCCTTATCCTAATCTCATTTCGACCTTGAGTTTTCTCAACAAATCGAAAGAGATTATTCACTCATACCTATCATATCGTGATGGCCTAAGTATAGTATATGCACCTTGAGTTTGCTCAATAAATACATATAGTTATCTTACCTCATCTGTTCAATATATTAATAATACTACACATAACATCCTCAACTTGAGTTTGCTCAACAACTAAGGAGTATGTAAGTAATTTATTAATATACATATAGTAGAGGATAACATTATATTGAAGATTCATAATCTTCAATATAATATATTGAGTGATACCAACTTATGAAATAATGTATTTCTTATTAAATACCCTCGTGATTCAAGTCTTAGTTTTCAAAACTATTTTGAAAATTAGTCCAAAGCCCAATTCAAACTGGGCCTTTTCTATTAGGGGCAACCTTTGGGCTCACATCACCTTTCAGGCCAGGCAGGTAACCAGGTAGGATAGGATACTTGATTACCCAATTCCAATCCTAGACATAACCTTTCAAGACACCATACTAAGTGCACAAGCTTAATTAGTTAGCCCTAACATGACTAATTTATACTGCATAGGCTATTGGGCTCTGATACCATTGTTGGAACTGGGTCAGCCCACAGCGGTAGTGGTGGGTGTATTTCAATTTTTTTTATCCTATTAGATCTTTATTGGGCCTATGAAGTATAATTCATTTAGAACAATTCTAAATTTATTTTAAATAAAATCAGGTATTTTATTTAAATTTAAGTATTTTGTCATGTAAAGTTAATTTGAACGATTTAATTTATATATATACATGTATCATATACATATACATATGTGTGTGCATGTGTAACATAATAATCCGTGAAGGGTATAACATGCCCGTATATAGATGTTGGGATTTACATCGCAACGGGCACATTAGCTCATTTTGTATGTATTGTATGTTGTCTGAATATGTGCATAAATCTATAATGCAAAGTATATTTATATAAATTCATTTACATATATTTAAAATATATTTTATAACTAAAAGTCTCAAAATTAAATGTATATATAATTTAAAACATTTGTATAAATATATATACATAAGTAAACATATAAAATTATACATACATATATATATAATAATTAAAATTATATATATATAAGGTTATATATGAATAATTAATTACATTCAAATACTTAAAATATAAATATATATATACTTTTAAAATTATTTCCAGATCTAAATTAGCATAAAAACATAAAATAATAATTTCATAATTTTATCATTATTATATATATAATAAATAGTTTTGATCATAATAATTAAAAATATTAGTAATAAATATTTAAAAAATCAAACTTTAAAATTTACAAAAATTTAGGATCATAAAATACAGGTTCAAAATTTTTTTCATCATTTTTTGAAATAAAATATTATTTTTAATAAATAAAATAAATTTTCAACTGAAGTCATTTAATTATTAAAAATAATAAATATTAACAAAAAATGATGAAAAGTTTTTCATGGGTTACTACATAGATGTATTAATTTAAAAAATATAAAATTGAATTTTAAGTGCAATAATTATTTTAGATATAATAAACAATTCAAATAATCAATAAAAGATAATTTAAAACTATTCATATATATATATAATTTATTTTCAAATTTGATAATTCATATTATGTATTAGTAGGTGTACGGAAAAATTCTAAGCTATTTATACATTATAAATATACATATATGTAATTATATGTTTAAAATATACATTAGTCTATATTTAGATTAATATATAAATATACATAAAATAATTAATAATGACAAAATTTAATTTTTTTTTACAGCAAATTAGATTCGGTAATACATAAATTATAACACATAATAATATAACCATGCACATAACCAAACTAATTTGTGACAACTACATATACCTACGAAAATCTCACCTAACTAGATATACAACATTAATATATATACAGATTTGGGACTAATCAATATTAAATCATAAAATATGATATGACTACTGTAATATATAAATAAAATACAAATTGATGATGCCTTTGGTCCACTTGAATCAATGAATTCCCTTCTCTAGTTATGCTCGATCCGTCAGATTGCAAGTCTGGAATCGTCGACCTTTTCTATCAAATAGTGTTTTTACTTGACTTGAATTGATTTGAGATTCTTAGAACTGATATGGGGATTAATTTCGGCCAGCTAACTTGATAATTATGGCAGCCAAAAGTTGTTTTTGACTAAGGGTTTAGAGATCCATATATACAGCCTTGTACAAGAGAGATATTAGGACAATCTCATTACCTATTCTCTCTTAATCTTAGCCATCCATCTCTAGATCTAATCCTAAGTTTTAACCGCCTCCAATAACTTCTCAAAACCAAAATTTTCAGCCCTAATGATGGGCTTTAAACCCATTTAAGCCCAAGCCAAAATGTTATGCAATTAAATCTAATTTAATCGCTTATCGATATCGTATATTGATTGGTACATTTATAAACATATAACAATTTCTGTTTCTCAAACCATTTTCAAATTTTTATAATTATTATTTCATAAATATTAATTAATTTAATTTATTTATAACAATTATAAACTAATTAAATCATTCGGTCTTAAGGGAATTCATCATTTCAGTTGTGTAACTCTTGGGTGTAAATTTGGTCAGCAATTAACACCGAACTATTCGAATATTAACGTTCACACATCACTTAGCAAGTGGTGTGACATTATGACCAAATTTATCGCTTATTCATTTTTAGTAAAATCTTATATAATTTGATAAGCGTTACCCGTTAGTGACATTTATATACACCAATTCTCTTCGTCAAAAACTGTATCACTTTGGATTTATGGAATTTGGTAATGGTCAAAATTCCAATATTGTCCATATTCAACTCTATAGTCCAAACACAAAATCCTTGGTTCAATAATAACAATTATTATTAACCGTACTACTCTGGCCAGAGATTTTGACTTTGGGTTGACTTGAGTTGACCATGATACTAACCTCATATAACCGAAGTGACGAATCCTCTCTTAAATAGTGTCTTCCGTCCAATACTTCCACTCGACCGAACTATAATCACTTGATGGATGTCATTCCATGATTTGACTATAATCAAAGCAGAGTTTTTCATATTGAAGGTTGATAGTATTCCCAAGTCGAAAGAATTGTTTAAATTAGTCACATCGATATTTTCTATTTGGCCTTAGTTATATTAACCAACAGAAAACTATCGAGTGAGTCGTTCCATAGTTATCCAATAACTATCTGTACGTAACTCCTTGGTGCACCCAGCAGTCATGAGTAATACACTGTCCAACATTTGAAGAGCGTTACGTACTCTAGTCTCTACGGACACATCGATATCTAGTCTCGATGCATCTTGACTAGGAACATTTAAAATGGTACATTTGTTTCATTGTGATAAATTACTCACAGTTACAACACTTTGTAACTATTATCACAAAACATACGATTTATGGATTTTCTATTAAATATACTTTTAATTAAATTTATTAATTAATATAACCACATTACATCAAGTACATAATAGAAAGAAGATACCTTTATTTCGAACAAGATTGGTCAACGAGTTAGATATATGTAAAAAAATACATAATTGCCCTTAGGGAATACCCCTAACTCTATCAGGAGCGACTAGCGGTTAAGTATAATAAGGATCCAATCATACTTCGATATAATTTTTGATGTATACTTTTTTCTTTTTCATCTCTATCGAGGTGAACCGTAGTGCTCGTAGGTGTTGGTTTACTGAATGTGTTTTCCATTCCAAAACGTTTTATTAAATTAGTACAATGTTTTCCATGGTTAATTAAAATACCACTTTTTAGTTGTTTAATTTGTAGACCAAGAAAATATGAGAGTTCTCCCATATGGGATATCTCGAATTCACTGGTCATTAAAAATTCTTTGCACTAATTTTCATTTGTAGATCAGAATATTATGTCGTCTACATAATTT
Source organism: Allium fistulosum (assembly GCA_030737815.1). NCBI lineage: Eukaryota > Viridiplantae > Streptophyta > Magnoliopsida > Asparagales > Amaryllidaceae > Allium > Allium fistulosum. The sequence goes on along the minus strand of CM060908.1, from coordinate 818,867,949 downwards.
ATATTATTAACAAATCTTTCTTATCTCTTTTAATAAACAAAGTTTGATCAATTTTTTTAGTCTTTCATACCAAGCTCGGGTGCTTGTTTCAATCTGTACAAAGCTTTCTTAAGTTTATAGACATGATAAGGAAATATTTCATGTTTTAAAAGAGGTGCTTGTTCTACAAAAAAATTTCTTAATAAAACCATTTAAAAATGCACTTTTAATGTCCATTTTATAAAGTTTGAAATTATGATGACAAGAGAAAGCTAGTAAGATTCATATTGCTTCAAGTCTTACAACATGAGCAAAAGTTTCTTCATAGTATATCCACTCTTCTTGACTTGTGCAACTAATTTAGCCTTATTTCGAGTTATATTACCATTTTTTCCGCTTTATTTTTATAAACCCATTTAGTACCAATCACTGTTTGATCATTTGGTCTTGGAACTAATTTCCAAACATCATTTCGCTGAAATTGGTTTAACTCTTCTTGCATGGCTAAAATCCAATAATCATCGGTTGAAGCCACTTTAAGATTTTTAGGTTCTATATTAGAAATAAAAGCTACATGTCCCATTTGATTTAATAAGTGTTTTGTTCTAACATTAGTATTTACTTCACCAATTATATTTCAATTAGATGATTTTTTAAATTCGTATAGGAGTTCGAAGTTCATTTTCAATTGTATTTTCTTCATTTTGAGTTATAGTATTTTAAGGAGGATCTTGTATACTTGTTGCTCTATAACATCTTCTTCATTATTTTTATAATTATTGAAATTTTCATCAAATGATACTTGCAAAGTTTCCTCTATAGTTTTTGTGCGTTTATTATATATTCTATATGCTTTGCTACTTTCCGAATAGCCAATAAATATTCCTTCATCAGATTTCGGATCGAATTTTCCTAGTTAATATTTTTTATATTTAAAATAAAACGTTTTGATCCAAAAATTCTTATATATATGATATATTTGGTTTTCTACGATTAAAAAGTTCGTGTGGTGTATGTTTGGTTAAGGGTCGAATAGTGACACCATTTGGGACGTAACATGCAGTAAACACGGCTTCTGCCTATAAATGTTTTGGTAGTTGACTGCCACTAATTAGAGTCCTAGCACATTCCTGTAACGTCCGATTCTTTCTTTCTACAATTCCATTTTTTGTGGACTAGGAAATGAGAAATTATGACTAATACCCTTTTTGTTGAATTTTTTAAAAATAGTTCGTTTTCAAATTGCCACCATGATAACTTCTAATATTTTTACCTTTTAAACTTTTTAAGTTTTGAATTCTTTTAGTAAAAAATTTAAATGATTCAAAAGTATCACCTTTGTTTTTCAATAATAATATCCATGTATATCTAGAAAAATCATCTACAATTATAAAAACTTCTTTCCTAGGTTTTTTATATTCTAATCCTCTTTTACTAGAAATAGAATGTGAATTTTCTATAATTTTAGAAAGATTCTCTCTACCTTTATTAAAGTTAGACACATTTTTAGTAACGTTTCCTAACTTGGTTTTAAGACTACATATTTCTAATTCTAATATTTTATTACTAGAATTTAAATAGTGATTTTCTTCTATTAATATATCATTTTTATTTTTCTGAGTTTCTATTTCATCACTTAACATAGTGAACTGTGTTGATATATTGGTACATGAATCTTGAGATTTTACTAACTCTTCTTCTTGTATTTTCTTTTCTTCTTTTAGCATGTCAATTTCTAATTTACTTCTATTCAATTTTGCTAATATATCTTTATATTTTCTATTCAAACCTTTTAGCTTGTCTAATAACTCACAATTTATCTCAAGTAGATCATTAAATAAAAGTTCTCTTACATCGTCATTAGTAGCCATGAAGCATACATTTGCTTGTTCAGAATCACTTCACTATCTGACCATGAAGAAGAGTCTGAATCATCCCAAGTTACTGAAAAAGCTTGCTTTTTCTTCTTATAAAATTTCTCATAATATTTTTGAAGCTATTCTTTCGTTCTGGACAGACTCTTTTTATGTGACCCATCTTATCACATTCATAGCATTTGAGTGAGGAAGTTGATGGATTGTTGTTGTTGTTTCTGTTGTTTCCAACCTTCTTATTCTTTATGAATTTCAGAAACTTTCTGAAAGTCTTAGCTAAGATTGCGATACCTTCATCATCTTCATCGAAGTCTTCATTTTTTGCTTGAAATGCAATTGTTTTTCTATCATGAGCTTGTACTCGTTTAACCTGCAAATTCATTTCATATGTTATGAGATTTCCTATTTACTCTTTTGGTTTAATGGTAGAAATATCATTAGCTTTTTCAATAGCTAAGACCTTTGGTTCCCACTCATCCGTTAAAGAGTTTAGGATTTTTGAAACAATATCAAAATCAGTGTATTTTTCTCCTAGTGCCAGAAGTGAGTGATATATGTCTTAAAATATAAAATACATATCATTTATAGTTTCATCTTGCTTCATTTTAAAATTCTAAAAATGATTTTTAAGCATTGAATCTTGCTTTATTTGACCTTGTTTGTACCTTCATGTGTTACTTTGAGAGTACACCAAATTTCATATGCTGATTTGCATATACCAACACTATTAAACTCATTTTTATCTAAAGAACAAAATAACATTTTCATATTTTAGCATTTGCAGAATAGTTTCTATGTGTTTGACCATTGTGCATAAGCAGTGGTAGGTATGGTGTATTCTTGTTGAGTGATATTCCAAGTGTCATAGCCATTTTCTTGCATATAAATCCTCGTCCTAGTTGACCAATAATTGTAATTTAGTCTGTTAAATAATGGTGGTCGTACAATTGACTGACCTTCAACAAAGCTTGATGCAATATTATTATCCATATTACTTGAATATCAAAACTATGTTATAGTTAAATAATAGCCTGCTCTGATACCAAATGAAAGTTTATGCGGATCAAGTAATATGATTATATCTACTAAATAAAAACTTATATCAAACTGGCAGTATAAAAATTGTAATAAGTAAAGTGCACCGGAGATTTTTATATTGGTTCGAACTTCCCATTCTACGTCCAGTCCCAGGCTCCTTCTGGAATTAACTATACCTTCACTTTACCCGAAGGAACAGGTTTACAATCTTCCTAAGCTGCTGAATATGACTTCGGGCCTGTAATAACTTCAACAGGACTTCGATTATAGATGGTAGTAAATTTCTTCATTGATTGTGTTCTAAACAACACGGATAAGTCTATTTGAGTACAACCTTTCTATAATTCCTTGAGATGATGATTTGAATGTGTAATTGCAGGAAATAAATAGTTGACAATATTTGTAAATCACAAGTGAGTATAGATCAAAAATATAGAAAGAATTAGTAAATTAAAAAGTGAAATCTCAACTCTATTAATAGATTTGAAAAGTTCTAAATCAATAGTTGCAACTATTTGAATAATTGCAACTCTTGAGAAAGAAGATGACTCTTTAAAATTTGAATTTCTATGAAGATTTGTCTCTGTTCGTCAGGTCCAAAAGTCTGAGCAAAAGTTCCCAGATGTTTGGACGAATATAAATAATTCCAGAAAGCACAGGAACAAAAAACAAGTCATCCAGACATTTAGAATTTTCGTACCAGACGTCTAGATTCGAAATAAACGTCTAGTATAAAAATTCAAACGTCTAGAATTAAACTAAAAATTTCCTTTAAATTGAAAGTATATGGACGTCTGTAATGGAAGTGACAAACGTCTGGAACTGAAATATTTTGTTCATTTTATATTGTATTATAATTTAAACAACATCTGGGATAAAAATGCTAGACGTCTGAAATTGAACTATTTTGTTCATTTACTTTGAAATGCTATATTTTCCTTATAAAAGGATATTTTGACTATTTTCTTTGAATAAAAATGTATTATAAAATAGTTATGTTACAAAGATAATTTCTAAAATATATATTTGTGTGTGTGTAATCATCAAATTGGAGATTGTACATAAGATCTAAACCGACAAAAATTAAGATATAAAATTTATTTGTTTTCTTCAATTTCAACCCGGTTTTGATGTCGATCGTCATATCTCCTTGTATATTTTCCTGCACATATAATGATTGTATATATACATATGGAAATATATAGTTGTCTCATTGAAACTAAAAAAGGCAGGATCTAACACTCATGACCATGGGGGGCACCACAGGGTTACGTTCTTATGGTTATTTGGAACAATCATAAAATGGTCCAACTAGAGTCTTCTATAGATTAATAGAACTAAGTCAAAATATGAGATCCCAGGTAACATTATACAGTAGTCTTTTGACTTGGTAGCACTATCGAACTTGAGTACGTAGACTGTACTTTGACTACGGTCAGCCATATGACATAGGGACCGTGTACGGCCATAGTTGGGTATACATTGAAATGCTTAGAGTGAAATATTACTCAAGAAAGGATTCCTCTCATATAGTATAGAAGGTCGGTACCACCGTAATTGGTAAGTCAACTTAAAATCAAAATCTTTAGTTGGAGTAAATTGATTAATCGGCAAATGCTATCCGATCAAACCAAGAACTTTAAAGTGACTTACACAATTAGTATGGGTGTTGATAAAATTTTTGATCTTAGACCAAAATCTATATATCTAGGTGATATAATGATGACAAAAAGAATATGTGTGCAAAATTCCATTGGTAGGTGAGCTTATTATAGAATGGAAATACAATTTTGCCTAAATAGTCTGTATGCATTGAAATTTTCCCTATATTGTACTTCAGCAAAGTCTGTACAAGCTTTAGTATTTTAATCGTAAAATATTGAATGTGGACTGAGTTCATACTAGAGAGTCAATACAACCGTGTTATTAATTATTTCTAAGTTACACACTGATAAAATAAATTTATATATGTTATAAAATAATAAATATATTATATTAATATTTTATAGCTATTTTACTTATTTACTTAAAGCTTAAAATTGGACAAAACGATGCACAAAAGTTATATGATGGTTTGATCGGTTTGGGAGCTAGATATTGATTAAATGGTGATTCAAATTGGAGTCAAAGGGGTCTTTGACCTTGCTTTGTCAACCTTTAGACCGGCTACATAAAGCGGTAGATAACGACTAATCCAAGCCTTCAAAGGTAAGAGGAAATTGTGGAGAAAAGGGTGCAAACCCTTGGCTATAAATATCGCAGCCTCCACACGATTCAGAACACATTATTTTTATGCTTCTCCCTCCCTCTCTTTTAGCCACCCACCCCCTCCACATTGATGAAGCCTTGATTCAGTGTTGCAAACTAAAGTTAAGGAGGAGGCCATGAAGCTCCGGGAGGGAATTGTGAATAAACAACATGTTGGGCTCTGGGCATGATGACTTCGGTGAAAGGTATACTTTTGGATCTTCATATATTCACATTTATAATTATGTATGCTATCATGTTCGTTATTGTGCCATAATTATATTGGACCATACTTAAAAGTGGAAATTATTTATTATTTTAAAACCTTTGAAAAAACATTAATATTTTCTGAAATATACAAAATTTACATATATGATAACATATATATTATTAAAACTTTATTTTCAACGAGCTTTTAAAAAACTATAAGCATTGAATTTATATATTAACGTTTTAAACAAAATTGTTTAAAATTATGTTTTTTGTTTTTAAATTAAAAATTAATTTTATTCCTTACTATTTCAAATATCAAAAACGTTAATATATGTATATATCCATGCATGTGTGTTTGTATAATTAAGTATCCACATAGATATTTGATTAAAAAAATTCAGATTAGAATAGTAAACATTAGTGTGTGTGTGTATGTGTGTGTGTATAAATTTATCACTAAGTCAAACTATTTTAAAATTTAGTTTTTAACATATTATATATATTCGCTAAATTAATGTCAATAAAAAGAACTTACTTACGGCTGCAATAATTTTTAAATTATAATAAAAAATATTTAAAATCTGAACTATTAATATTAGGTCTCCTCGGTCTCCTACACTACCTCCGTCCCCGCTCTTGATCTTCCGGAGCTTATCCATCGCTTTTGCTTCGCCATAGGTTAGCTGCGCTACCTTTCTGACAGTCGCCATGAGAATGAGTGAGTTAAGCTTGTAAGACTAAACAAAGGTACGTAAGGTAGCTACGTTAGCTACATTCCCAGTTGGCCCTTGAAAGAACATAATTTGCATTAGGTCAGCACCAACCAGGCTAGCCATTTCACACGAAAGGTGGAAGTCACAATAGAAGACATCGCTCCTAAGCATCCAATACTTTCTCTAGCAAGAGAGAGATGATGAATGTACAGACTCACTATTAACTTCGAGGCAGAGATGGCCTTATTTCGGATAAAGATGAGTTTATGCATATTTCTATGGTGCTTCTTATGATTATTCAACAAGTCAGGTGCACAGCTCTCTATAGTCCACAATTTTATTAATAGTCAAAAATAAATCTAATAATTATATATTTATATAAAATTTAATATATAGTATTATCTTACAACAAATAATTTGTTTTATAATATTATATATATACATACATATGTTATATGTTCATATATATAGACACACACACATACATTATACATATGTATATATATGTTTTAAATGTAAATTTTATTTATAAAATTTCAATGGTAAATTTTTATTATTATTACTACATTTTTTTTACAAGTATGGAATAATATCACATGATTTACTTTGTGACATTATAATGACATCACATCACCACATGACATCTTATTAACCGTAGGACACAATTATCAATTTTCCCCATGAACCCTTAGGATAGTTTATATATTTATATTATTGTGATGTTCATATTATGAATATGAATATCATATAATATAAAAATATAAAATTCCAGATCATTAACTTGAATGAAGACTGTTCTTCCTAATATGATATCACCTATTCAATCTGCTCTCGTGAATTCCAGATCAATCATTGATAATATCTTCCTCACCCAAGAAGTAAAGAAGGGTTATGTTAGAAGCTCTATCTCTCCTAAGTGCTTAACCAAACTAGAGACTTATTAAGGTATTGACAGTGTCACTGGGACTCTTTTATAGCCATACTTTCAAAAATGATTTTTCCCTCATCCATTTATTGCATGGTTATCCATATATTTCCTCATAACACTATTCTACCATCATTAATGGGAAACCAAATGGATATTTTAAAGGAAATGTAGGGACCATATAGGGTGATCCATTATCTGCTTATCTATTCATCACCATAATGGGGGGTCCTTCACATTCTACTTAATTAAGCCGTCATCAATAAACAAATGGATGTTCATCCATGTTGCAAATATCCCATCGGTACTAATCTTAATTATACATATGACATCATCATATTCACTAAACCTAATGCAAAGTCCATTCTATCTCTCAAAAATACTCTTCACATTTTTAAGATTATGACGAGCTTATCCATCAACGTGCCTAAATCCAATATCTTAATTGTTGGGTTATCCACTGAAGACAAAACCAACATATTAAATGTCTCCCGATTCTGTAAAATGGCTTCTAGCACCTTTTACTTGGGAGTTCCACTAATTTATTCCAAAATAAAAGTAGCCTCTTTCATTCCTTTGTATGAAAAGATTATTAATAGATTGATTGAATGCTCTAACGACACTCTTAACTAGGCTGGTAGGCTAAAAATCATTAACTCAATTTTAATTGCAATGACAATTTATTGGTCTACTCGTTTCATTCTTCCTTCCAAGCTACTCAACATGATTAAGAGGGATTTAACCACTACCTTTGGCATGGATCTCCCCACTCAAGAAAACTGATACCCATTGCTTTCACTAAAGTTCAAATGCCAAGGAATTTAGGTGGCCTTGGAATTATTAACATCGCTATTTGAAACAAGGCAGCAATTTCAAAAGTCATCAACCAGATTCTCCTATCCTATGACTCCCTCATGATTACATGGCTCAAACATCATTACTTACACAATAAGGTTTTTTGGTAGATCATTAATCCCTAAACTATAGCTGGCTATGGAAGAATACAATCAAGCATAGTGATGCCATGCTCTCCCATGTACAAACTATCCCTTCAAACAATAACTACTACTACTTCTGGTACTCTCATTGGTGCTCATTTGATATTATTATCAACAACCCAATTAGACATAAACTCAAAGTTCTGATTAGGATCCCTAACCAAGCCAATGCAAATTTTTCATTCATAATAGTGCAGTCTCCCTTCCTCATACCAGCTCTTTTGCTCCTAGAGCCCTTTGGAACACTTTAAAGAGCACGTCAATACCCATTACTATTGTCAAATTAATCGAAAGTTACTAATCAAAATCCATTTTGTCACTGGAATTTACAAACTCCTAATGGAATTTGATCAAACATTTGTATTCCCATGGAATAAATGAGTATGGTCTACTTTTGATGCTGAAAGTAATAACCTTATGCTTTGAAAAGCCATGTCCAACTCCATACATACCCTCAAAAAACTCTAGTTGACCGAAATTACCGACTGTGACACTTATATCCTCTATAGTGTCAAATAGTAAACCAACACACACCTCTTCTTCGAATGCAGTTACCCTTTCAAAACATTGAAGCACCAACTGCATTTTGTTGGTTGTCATCCCCCTAGATGCAACTCTATTGATGAATGACATGGAATTTTCAAACCGAGAAGATGGCACAACCCCACAATCATCCTTCTAGCACCGCTGAAGAAAACGTTTCGTAGCGTCCTGACAAAAAGGAATGACAGCATTTTCAATGGGAAATAAGATCTTGTCTCTTAGGTTAATGAGAATCGTCAAGGAAAAGGTGAAGAAAAAATTACTTGCCTAGAGCATGCTGTAACAACCCTCTTTGAAATAGGCCTAATTTACGATCCAATAAAATCCCATCAAATCTTAGGTCCATTTCGAAGCTGGTGCTGATTAGTATAATTGATTAGAAATAAACAACATACAGAAATATCTATCTATATTTCAGAATCTCACAGCCGAAGAAATGAAATATAATAACAAGATATAGTACATATCTCATAAAACCAAGTCATAATAGTAAAATGTCACAACAATCATAAGACAAGTCAGAAACATAATCTAGGTACATCACAACAGCATAAATAGATAACTGATAAAAATAACTATTTGCCTGACCTCCTCCATCTTCTCCACACTCGTCATTGTACCTAACATGTAGGTTGAGGAGGGAGTCAGAACAACAATGTTTGGTGAATGAAAATCTCAAGTTTTGCATTAATAGTATATGGATAGTAATCCTTTGGATATGTACTGTGTCTTAGGTATTATTTTACGTCTTCTAAGCATACCCTCGATTATATAACCATAACCCTACCATCCATCTTTATGATTATAAAATCAAATGTAGTGGAACTATGGAGAAATGGGTTCAACAACCCATCTCCCATCTAAACAATATCGTAGTGATGAGAGACAGAGAAACCGGGACACTTACCACCTTTCAAATAGGAATAGGCAGACCCCTCTGGCCATTTAATACCTAAACCCAATGTAGACCCCTTCTATTACATCCTAGCTACCATCGTAAAATCTCTTCTAGGCTACTTAATACTTTTTACATAGGGAAGAGGCTGACCCTCAGGCCATTTAATACCTTAACCCCGAAGTGGACCCCCTCTCAAGAGATTTTCCCTAACGATAATCCCAACCATTTAACACTTCTTAATAGGGAGATGCAGACCATAACACAGCCATTTAATACCACACCCTGAAGTAGGCCCATCCTAAGATTACCACGTCTTTATGATCCATCACCCAAATGTGAGTCCTTGCATTAGTCCAACCATATGTAGGTGCCGATAGCCAAATTAACTAGGCAGTCATACCCTACAAACTAGAACTAACCTCGCATCACCGTGGATACTTATTATAGGCGTTCCACATTAGTTACAAAAAGTCACATTACTAGTAGCCAAATTAGCTGGGCAGGCTTTTGTGTGCTTTCCAACTAACCTCGCATCCCTATAAATTAGCCATGATTTCTGCTCTCCAACGTTCAACGCATAAAACTATGTCAATATATATGCATAATACATACATACGTATACATATAATATACACACATTACCCGTATTTACACATCAAAGGACTTATAAGGGAAAGTCCTTATTTCGCCTTTATTTATGGATTAATTTCCATAATTATCCTTAACTCATCTTTATTAGATTGACTGTTTATTATTAATTGCTATTTATGTGTCTAAACTATTATATACGTTAGAATTTTATAATTATAATTGCAGGTTTCAAAGTTTAAGGGAAGATTTAGCCTAACGTTAAATTGTACCTAATTAATTTTTATGCCTAACATTAACTTATTACATTTATCTATTGTTTATTCAAGGTAATATATTATTTACGTATTAAAAACTACAATTTCTATACCAGTCCGAAACAATATGGTAATCACATAAGGGTTAATATTATCAATAAGTTAACAACATAATTCAGACTTGTACATAAAAAATGGAATCCAAATGTACAATTTATTTTATATTAATATATACTAGGACCATGCCTCCTTCTCCAACGAGGCAATTTTATGATGGAAACCTTTTATATAACATCAACAATTTAAACATATGGTGTTGAAACAACAAAGAAATCAGGCTTATTTCAATTGTTTCAAATAGGTCATGCAAACTATGGACAAGAGTAATACAAATTTCTATTTACCTGATTTGCATACTTATTTATATCTATTTTTTTGGAATTCTTTGTTATTACAACACCAAAATGAATCAAATAGAATACAAAATGTTTATTTCATAAATATTAATAAAATCCTATCTTATTGCACCAAAATAAACAACTAAGATTCCAAACCATTCAAGATTTACATATTATGGGAAGATTAGGGGGCTTTAAGTTATTAAAATTTTGTAAGCAAAAACTTCCAAGGCACAAAACAAATCCAAACATCAAGCTACACAATATACTATTCGGGAAAAATTTAGATTTTCAATCTCACAATTTCCAATGAACCAGCTTGGATTCGCTTTGCATGGTAGTCTTTCTCTTTCTACAAGTTATCTCCTTTTTATTGAATAATAATTTTTTTATGCATATCAGATTTAGGAATTATGGATTAGGGAAGAAGAGAAAGATACACAAATATATTATATATATATATATATTTGCCTTTCTCCTTTGCTAGATCTCCTTAAATCTTTGAAGGTATATATTTATTTTTGAAGTTGGAGTTCGAGAAGTTTTACTGTGGAGAAAGAGAATGGTAAAGTGTCATTGACGGCTTAAGATTTGTATAAAAAGAATGAGGGGGATAGCCTCTTATTTATAGTTACTTGGATGCGTGAGAACGGTTAGATGAAGAATCTTTTATTCATTTAAAATCTGAGCTGTTAGGCCCAAGCAAACCCTAACCGTCACACAAAGACCAGTCATTGGTCTTTCATAGGCGATTGATTGCCCTATAAAGGCGGCAACCAGTTATCATCTTCTTGTTAACATTAATTTTTATATATTTGCTACATATTTTAAATTTAATGTTAATGATTACTTCAACGTTAAGTCTGGTATTTACCGTTTATTATGACATTAAGTTTTATAATATTTATTACCTTAATTAGTTTTGAATTATTTCTGATTCGGAATTCTCAAACTTCAATGACTTCTTCGTTCAAACTCCAACTGCAAAGCTCTATATATGAAAATTGCATAAAAATTTGACATGAACATAATGGTACAAGTTTCGTAGCCAAATTTCAACATTTACAAAAAATATATTTTTAACATCGTTATTGATTAATTTATTTTTCTTATTTAATTTCATGTTAGTTTTGTAGGGTGTTACATTCTTCCCCCTTAAAAGAATTTCATCCCTAAAATTTCTAAGGGATAGGTAGTGTTACACGCACTCTACAACCATGTTGTAAACCAAGTTATTTACACCACTATCTAATCAATCAAAAGTGCAATTTAATTATATATGCAATATATCTATAAGTGAGCTCAAACCTAGCGTGAATGCAAGGTTGTGACATATAGACATGTGTGCTAACAATCTAAATATGCATGAAATTCTATATGCGTGCAAAAATAACATAAAAAGTAGGGCAACCATCATGTACCATCCAATCTAGCAACCACAATGAAACCATAACCTACATAATACTAAATCTAGATGGAGGAAATTTACCAGAGAAAAGCGCTGGGTGAGAAGCCTTCATTTTTTCTTCCATTTCCCTAGTGCTCTCAACCGGATTATTTCCCCATTGAACTCGGACCGGCCTAATTTCTTTGTTACAAAGCTTCCTAACTCTGTGCCCCATTATGCATGTGGTGGCACAGAATACTATTGGTTATGTCTTTATATCTGCTAACCGATCAAGCTCCATTATGGCAGTTGTGCTATGTAGACACTTTCTCAGATGTAATACATGGAAAAATTATGGATTCCATCCAACTTAGCTAGAAGCTCTGCTCGTTATGCAAGTCTCCCCACTCTCTCCAAAATCGGGAAAGGCCCATCAAATCTCGGTGCCAACTTCTCTGAGGTTCTAAATCTCATAACCTTCTTAAGTAAGGAAACTTTAACAAACACCAAGTCCCTAACTGAGAACTCCAACTCCTTCTATCGCCCTTCAACATAGGATTTCTGTCAGTCTTGAGTGGTCTTCATTAGCTGTCGGATTACCTCAACCTTCTCCATGGTCTCAAGTATCAAATCTGACCCAAGTAGAATTTTGTCGGTATTCTCCCACCACTAACTAAGTGACTTACATGGCCTCCCGTAAAAGGTTTCAAAGGGTGTCATACCTATCATCGCCTGATAACTGTAATTATAAGTGAATTCTACTAAAGGTAAATGTTGCTCCACTGTCCATCGTAATCCATGATGAAAGCCCTCCATAAATCCTCCATGATCCTGTTCACTCTTTCCGGCTGTCCGTCGTTCTAAAAGTGGTAAGAAGTGCTAAGATTCATTGTCATCCCTAAACCTGACTACAGACTCCTCCAAAATTCACTAGTAAATAAGGGGGTCTCTATCGCTGATAATACCAACTGGAATTCCATGTAATTGGACCACTTCCTTGATGCAACTATGATAGAGATGTTGTAGTCCTTTACTCCTTACTGAAATAAAATGGGCACTTTTAGTGAGTCTATCCGCTATAACCCAAATAGCTTCATCTTTCTGACTCTTATGCAACCCATCTATGAAATCTAATGATATGTATTCCCACTTCCAAGTTTGGACCTCTAACGGTAATAACATATTTCTGGGCTTTCCTTGCTCAGTTTTGATTCGTTGGCATGTCAAACACCTTAATACATATTCCACTGCATGCCTCTTCATTCTTGGTCAAAAGAAAACCCACTTCATGTCCTTATACATCTTATCTCCACTGGGATGAATAGCCATCTTAGAATAGTGGCACTCAACCAATACTTCTTCCACAACATCCTCTATGATTTGAACACAGAGTCGGCTATCTCTCCTTAGTCGTCCTCTTTCATCGATCGAATACCTAACTTGATGGAGAAAATAGTATTCCGTATTCAACTTAGCTAAAATATCTAACATTGACGCATCCTTCTTCTAATCTTGACCGATATGGTCCATCAATGTTGGCCTTACTTCCATTGCTGCCAAATATCCTGAAGTTAATTCTAATGGCGATTGGAAATTAAAATTCGAAAGGAATTCCAACTGCCTCCACTCATAAATAACACCTAGAGTAGCATGCCTCCGGCTAAGAGCGTTGGCAACAACATTCCCTTTTCCGAGGGTATACTAAATCTCGAAGTTATATGATGTTATAAACTCCATCCACCTTCGCTGCCTAAGGTTCTAGTATTTTTGGAAAATAGATATTTAAGGGAATTACAATCCTTAAATAGCTTAAACCTTTCTCGTAAAAGATAATGCCACTACATCTTCAAGGCGAATATGATAATCATTGATTCTAAATCATGAGGGAGATACCTCTCTTCATGATCCTTCAACTGCCTGCTTGCAAAGGCTACCACCTTCCCTTCTTGCATAAGAACAAATCCTAACCCTGTACCGCACTCGTCAATGTAAATAGTGAAAGGTTTTGATCCATTTGGGATCGTTAGTACATATGCATTGGTTAATAGATCCTTCGCAAAGGCTTTCGTGCATTTCTCATCTCATGTGAAGATTAAGTTATTCTTGGTTATGTTAGTCAGTGGTACAACTTTCTTTGCAAAGTCCTTAATGAACTTCCTATAGTAACTTGTCAAACCAAGAAAACTCCTAATTTTCGTATTAGTCTTTGAAATCTTCTAGTCTTGAATAGCTGCTACCTTTGTCGGGTCAACTGACGACCCCTTTTCGGAGACAATATGGCCAAGAAACCTTACCTCCATCCACTAAAAATGACACTTTGAGAATTTGGATTTTTGTTGGTGCCTTCTCAAGGTCTCTAGTACCTCCCTTAATTGATTTTCTTACAAACTTTCATTTTTAGAGAATACTGGAATAGCATCCACAAATACTACGACATATTTATTCAGTTGCCCCCTAAAAACTCTATTCATCAAATCTACAAAGTATGCAACGACATTTGTTAACCCAAAAGGCATCACTTCACATTCATACAATCCGTCTGGAGTGCGAAAAGTGATCTTCCCCTTGCTATCTTCGACTATTCTCAATTGGTGAAATCCGATAGAAAAATCTAACTGAGAAAAGATTTTGGCACCAATAGGCTAGTCAAATAAGTCATCTATTCATGGTAAGGGGTACCCCTTCTTCTTAGTCGGCTTGTTGAGTTCTTGGTAATCGACATATAGCCTCAATGAGCCGTCTACCTTAATGGTGAAGATAATTGGTGCTCCATATTTCAAAGTACTAACAATGGATAAACTTCTTCTATAATGGCTCTAAAATATGCTTATCTGGTTCTTGTCTCTCTTTGGGGGCCATATGTCTCAGTGGCAGTGCGACTGGTCTAGCACTTTCTGCAAATCAATCCTAAATTCTATTTATCTTCGAGGTAGGAGACCGAAAACTTCTTCAAAAATGTCCAGAAATTCTCAAACCACGGATACAAATGAGAGCTCATCATGTGACAGCTAAGAGAATACGGATAACTCAAATTAGCTAAGCCTTGGGGTATGCAATGAACATTTATATCTCGGCCCTCATAACTCCTCAACCACATAATCCTCCTATCACATTCTAAGCCAGCCTCATAGTACGATAACCAATCATTCCCAAGATAAGCTCATATCCCTCAAAATCCAGAACATATGCATTACATATGAAGTCTACATTACATATGTCCACAATTAGGTCTTTGCAAATCATAGAAAGATGTGACGACCCCCTAATAGTACTTGACATGAGTATAAGGTCATTGACAAGTTGGGCACCTAGTTCTTAGGTTTTGATTACATTTTTGGCTATAAATGAATGTGATGCTCCTGAATCAAACAAGGTATGAAAAGTATTCCCGAATATAATAGTTATACCTTCCATAGCAGCTTATCCCTTGTCCTTGGGAGTGGGTTTGCTTGAGATACGTACAGCTTTGATGGCATAGGCTTGCATGACGTATCCCTCCTTGGCTAGCTTTAGGCACTAGTCATTATATTTTCATTCCTTGTTGCAAGTACGCACCTCCTTTTGAACTCCTCTCTCATCAAATTCGTCCTACAATCCTTAGCGATATGTCCTTACTTGTGGCATCTATTGCATGTTTGAGCTCCCTTTTTGAGCTTTCCTTTGGCCTTCTTATCATTCTAGAACTTTACTTTCTTAGATCCCACTTATTTACCGGACTGCCTTACCTTATCCTTCCCTTCCTTACCAACCGTTTGAAGTAGGGCTAACTCAACTAGCGTCTCATAGGTTGCGCCTGCGGGAACTTGAATTAAGAGTAGTTCTCTTAAGAGAGAATTTAGACCCTTCACAAATTTCATTGCCTTTTTAACTTGGGTATCAATTAGACTCATTCCAAATTTGACCAACTCTTTGAACTTGTTAATATACTCATTTACTGTGGTATCCCTTTCTTCAGATGGATGAACTTCTCTAATTGTACGTTTAGTTCTACAATGGATATGAATCACGACTTGAAGTGAGCCTTGAATTCAGCCCAAGTTATGCCTTCCTCGGCATTCTCCACATTTACTATGATCCACCAACTCAGTGCCTCTTCTTTCAAGTGCTATATGGCTAAGTCCTCCTAACTTGATCTTCCAATTCCAGTTCCTTGAATATGCGTTCAGAGTCATCGATCCAAGCTCTAGTTCCACCAAAATCCTTTGTGCCCAAGAATACCCATTCACCCATATTTTGAAAATCCTAACATAGCTTAGGGAAGTCTAGTGATCAGAATGCTGGCTTAGGGGATGGAGCAACTGGCGCCACGGGTGCAGCTTGTTATGGAATGGGGATTTTCCCCGCAACTCTTAAGTATTGCTGAAACCGCTTCAGCATATCTTGTCTGGTGGGTATATCTTGGGTGGTAGGGTTCCTAACCTCAAAGCCTTTGTTTTTAGCCATAATCAACTATTTGTAGGTTCAAATTTTAGCCATGACTTCCTACGATGGTATTAACTGCTAAATTAAAATTTTGCCTAGTGTGTTTAAGTATGTCCTAATATGTATATATATAGTTGAATTCCGAAAAGAATTTTGAAAAATAACAAATACGTACTCTCGCATATTCCTATTCACGTTGATCAGATAACCTAAGCTTTGATACCAAATGTAACAACCCTATCTAAAACAGGTCTAATTTTCGACCTAATAAAAAGTCCATCGAACATCACGTCCATTCAAAAGCTGGCTGCTGGTTAGTACAATTGATTAAAAATAAACAACATATAGAGCTATCTATCTATACTTTCAAAATCTCACGATGGAAGGAATAAAATATAATAACAAGATAAAGTATCCATCTCATAAAACCAAGTCATAAGAGTATAATGTCACAACAATCATAAGACAAGTCTGAAAATAATATGGGTACATCGTAATAGCATAAATAGAGAACTAATAAAAATAACTATCCGCCAGGCCTCCCCCGTCTGCTCCATACTCATTGTTGTACTTAACCTATAGGTTCTAGCGAGGAGGTAATCAAAACAACAATGTTTGGTAAATGAAAACATCAAGTTTTACAATAATAGTATGTAGGCAGTATCCTTAGGATATGTACTAAGTCTTACATATTATTTTACCTCATCCAAGCATGCCCTGAACTATAGAACCATAACCCTACGATCCATCTCTACGACTATAAAAGTGAATATAGTACAACTATGGAGTACATGGGTTTAATAACCCATCTCCCATCCAACCATATCATAACGATGAGAGAGAGTACCTGATACTTTTCCTACCTTTCAAATAGGAATAGGTAGACCCCTCCGACCATTTGATACCTAAACCCAAGGAGGACCCCTTCTAGTAAATCCTAGCTTCCACCATAAAAGCTTTTATATGCCACTTAATACTTCTAACATAGGGAAGGGGCAGACTCTCTGTCCATTTAATACATCAACCATGAATCGGACCCCACCCCCAGGAGATTTTCCTTAATGACAATCACGACCATTTAATACTTCTCAATCGGGAGAGACAGACCCTAACACAACCATTTAATACCCCAGCTCGAAGTAAGCCCACCCTGGGATTACCTCGTCCTTATGATTCGTCACCCAATTATGAGGTCTCACATTAGTCCAACCATTTATAGGTGCTGGTAGCCAGATTAGCTGGGTAGTCTTACCCTACAAACTGGGACTAGCCTCACGTCACTGTGGGTGCTTATTATAGGCAATGTCCCACAACAGTTATAAAAGTCACACCGCTGGTAGCCAAATTAGTTGGGCAGGCTTTCGTGTGCTTTCCAACTGACCTCGCATCCCTATAACTTACCCATAATTTCTACTCTCCGACATTCACCACACAAAACTATGTCAATATATATGCACAATACATATATATGCATAAATAATACACACACACACACACACCTTCCTCATTTGTATTTATGCATTAAAGGTCTTATAATTGAAACTCTTATTTCGCCTTTATTTATGGATTAATTTTCATAATTATCTTTAACTCATCTTTATTAGATTGTTTGTTGATTAGTAATTTGCATTTATGTGCCTTAATTATTACATACGTTGTAAGTCATGACTATAATTGTAAGTTTCTAAGTTTAATGGAAGATATAGCCTAATGTTAAATTGTACCTAATTAATTTTTACGCCTAATATTAATTTATTACATTTGTTTGATGTATATTCGGGATGGTATATTATTTTCATGTTAACAACTACAATTTCTATAAAAGTCCCAAACAATACAGTATTTACATAAGGGTCAATATTATCAATAATTTCACAATATAATTTAGACTTGTACATTAAAAAAGGAAATCCAAAAGTCCAATTTTATTTTATATTAATATAATAGGACCACGCCTCCTTTTCCAAAGAGGAAATTTTATGGTATAAACCTTTTATATTACATCAAAAATTTGAATATATAGCGTTGTAACAACAAAGAAATCAATGCTTATTTAAATTATTTCAAATAGGCGGTGAACACTACAAACAAGAGTAAAAGAAAAAAATATTTTTCTCTTCTTTGCACAACTATTTCTATCTATTTATTTTGGAATTCTTTGTTATTACAACAACAAAGTGAATTAAATAGAATACAAAATGTTTATCTCGTAAATATTAATAAAATATAATCCTATTACATTAAAATAAAACAACAAAGATTCCAGACAATTCAAGATTTACATATTATGGGGAGATTTTGGGGCTTTAAGTTATTAAATTTTTGTATGAAAAATATCCCAAGACACAATACCAGTCCAAACAACAAACTACACAATATACTATTATGGGGAAAATTATATTTCCGCTCACAGAATTTCCAATGAACCAGCTTGGATTTGCTTTGTGTGATAGCCTTTCCCTTTCTCTAAGTTATCTCCTTTTTATTATACAATAAATTTGTTTACATGTATTAGATTTAGAAAGTATAAATTAGGGAAGAAAATAGGGATATACAATATATATCTATGTGTGTGTGTGTGTATTTTAACAACTTGCAATTCCCAACACACTGATCCTATGTTTCGGGTGACTTTCGGACTTGCATTATTATACCAAGAAATACAACCTATCGGGTTTTTAAAACATTACAGAGCATAATTATATGAGTGAATTCTAAGACATTCTACACTTTCAGATCTCACAGCGGAAGGAATTAAAATATAAGTACTGAAAAATAGACATTTTAGAAAAACAATCTCCAAAACACTTAATTGCCATATACACTGTTTTCAAAGTACAATATAAGTTTTATAAGCTTTTAATATAATAAGTACTACATGATGAACAATAAAGAATATGAGAACTTCAATGTGAAGCTCCTTTCTCCATGTACTATGCCCAATCAACTGCTAACTTGTCATCCTATGGTAGGGAAAGAAAGGAAAAAGGGAGGGTCGGAAAAAGTTTTGTGAATGAGTTCAAGTTTAATATGTGATGATCATGTGCAGTTAACTTTAACTCTACTCTAGATGACATAAGGTGTACTACAAGTGTCCGTGAATTCTTAAGGTCCATTACCTAAGGGTTCTTGTCTAATAAATACTTACACTGCAACTTGTGTAGGCTACTACAAGGATCGAACTACAGATCGAACCTCACAACTAACGATCGGCCACCTCTCTTAGAGCTACCCAAATAAGGAAACACTACCAGTAGGCTACTATGGGAATAAATTTCCACTAATATCACCGTCACTAGGCTACCGTGGGAACTACTCCGGACTACTATCACCTCTCTATGCTACTGTGAGAATTACTCCCCGCTAAAATCACGCCACTAGGCTACTGAAGAACCGATTTTTTCTCTAACTACTACTACATGTAACCCAACTACGCATCGGGGGGAACACACAATACCGATTCGCTGAAGTGTCTCATTGCCCGCATCCTATCCACCACTCGACATAGTGTTTGCCTCTTATTCCACGCACTGGGATCCTCCATCAGAACTGTATCACATCGCATCAGAAATCATGCATATTAGGATTCCCATTATACCGGCCACACTACATCAGGAATCCTCATTGATGTTGCGTGTCTACTGTGGAACCTCATATGAGTTCCATTACGATAAAAATCGGCCCAGTCGAATAATCAACCCCAAAATTGGGTAACCGACATTTACCTAATACCGCAATGACCTAGCGTCAACTAATAGGGAACTAGCTTCCCTACTATCTCTAATCACTTAGCCCAAAATAGGCCTACACAACAATAAGCAATTGTATAAATTTTTATTATTATCTTGGGCCTTAGGCCAAGGTTCAGATTCTACAATTTACACGTTTACCGGTCGACCACTAACCCTAGCTGATCGGCCGTTGGGGATCAGTAGTCGACCGGTCGTAGGTTAAAATCTAAGGTTTGTTAATTTTCTGATATTGATTTTACTTCAGTTGATTTCATTTTAATTACAGTTTAAAGTGAACCCTAATCATTAATTTTGACCAGTCTATATTTCTCAATTTCAATTTCATTTTAATTTTTATTGTTCAATCTAGAGTTTGCAGATTTATCAATTAAAAGGCATACTGAGTTTATAGATCTTAAAATTTACAGTTATGTAATTAATTGCTAGCATAAATATTAGATTTATCAAATTATAGTGAATTCAACTTCTACCCTAGATTACATATTTCAATTTAGGGTTTACAGTTTCTATTTTAAATTACTAACACCCTAAATCAATTAGAATAGATTAAACCTAATTGTAATAATCATCTAATTAACTTTGTTCCTACTTACCTCAAGCCTAAGCTCTTCCTAATTACTTTGCTTGAGAATCGCCCCTCCGTACGCTTGCTCTGTCTAGATCCAGTTTATTATGTTCTTCTAGTTTGACTTTATTTTGGTTGTTAAAGAATTTTAGGGTTAGTGGAGAAGTTAGAATTCGACCGAGTTTCGGTATGGTAAACCGTTGTGTGAATTTTAGGCTTGGGTTAGGCTTAAATTCATAGGGGTTGGAAAATAGTTTAGGCCATTTGATTTAGGCCGGTGAATCTTTACAATGATCACACACTCTAATCTAATACTTGGCAACAAAGTAACACATCACCACTATTTGAATACGTCATAAACAATTCAATTTTACACAAGCTATGATTGATGGCTTGCCCTTCTGGGTCGACCGGTACCGATCGATCATCGACCATCTTGGGTCAACCGGTCATAGTAAATTTTTGTAATGTCTTTATTTTTAAATGTTTATTCAATTTTCAATTCTTCCTATGCCCATAAATTTTCTAAACAAACCCCCGATTTCGAAGTGTTATATATGAAAATTGCCTAGAAAATGATTACGAACACAATTGTGCAAGTTCATGCCAAATTCGGACGTTTATGTAAATTTCATTTTAGTCCTTAATGTTATTAAAATTTAATTTTCTTATTAAATTTCCGTTAAATTTCGATGTGTTACATTCTCCCCTCTTAAAAGGATTTCGTCCCCAAAATCTCAAATGACGGAAAAATGTAACTTACCCACACAATAAGCAATAGCACAATCATCTACACATCCATCATCAACGGGCAATCATTGTCCATAGAGATTTTCTAATGCAATATGTACATATATATGCAACGTAAAATGCGCGTGAATCTATACTAATGTGAAGGGTAGGCAGTCTCCTGGTCTAGTCGACCTCCTGTCATGCAAATGCTCATGCCATACATCCAAAATGTATGCAACTTCCTAAGTAAATAAACTTGCAATCCTACATGTATGCACAACCATTTTATCCATATGCAACATCCGTATGCATAATGTCCAATAACACAAACAACAGTCAAGAAATAATGTGAATGTATTTGTACTAGCTAGAGGATATACTATCCTAAATGTGTAAAAGAAACAATCCAACAATATATTTGCTTTGCTTTAGAATCGTCTCTCCTTTTTAATTGTTTGGAATCATCTTTGTCTACGCATGTGGATATCCCCTTTAGTTCATTTGACTACATCCCTTCTTTTAATTTTGATATATCTCTCTACTTTTATTTTAATTTATATTGAAGAAATTATGTTAGAGGAGAGAACAAAGTGGTAGGGTTTTAGTACATTGACTAATAGTTGTGATGGATTAGGGTTTAGGTTAGGTGTATATTTTAGAGAATCTTTGTTTCCATCCTATACGCTAATTAATTACTTCATTCTCATATAAAGATATTTGGTAAAATCTGGGATGTCAGATTAATATATTGAATCCAGATATTTATTTAGTTAATGCTTTTTTAACCCCTAAGTTTTATATATTTAAACCTTCTTTAAGGTTAAATAATCTATGTAAATTCTTTTTTACTATTGACATCAATCATTTATATTTATTTCATTTTACTATGCTAAATAAAATCTTTTCATTATCCTTGTTTATATCATTATAATCAATTCATTAACACACACACACATACACACACACACGATTAAGAAATTTGCTTTTCTCTTTCAATACTTAACTAGTATTTATCTTTTCACATCAAGGTATTACATTTGCCCTCTTTAATGCCATTAATAGCCATTTATTCAAATTAGTCAACACTATTCATACGTATTTTCACTTTTATTATTATTAAATATTTACTTGCCTTTTATTTATTGATGGAATTTAAATGAAGATTTATTTCTATAAAAATTATCCCTTCATTCTTGTTCTCTTACCTGTACATTTATAAAAACTCTTTTCCTTTTCCCTTGTTAATGTAACTATCACATTATCTTAATTAGTGCCACTAATTATAAGTCAGTCAATCAAAAATTATAACCCCAATTAATATTCTTAATTGATATTCTATACACACACATATTTATTATTAACCTTTCTGAGAAACTTGGATTTCTATTCAAACATGTAAATATATGTATTAACCAAAGGCCTTATCCTTTACAAATAAAGAACTAGCATATTCTTTCTTTCTTTAAAGATTCATTTCCCTATTTTATTACTTTATTTATATAGTATTGCATGTATTCTTATTCTTGTTAAACATATCATTATATTTCTATTCTAACCTAAGTTATTAATGTTTAATGATAAATCCGATTATTAATTAGTGTCTTTATCTATACACCTCACTTAAGATAATCTTTTACTTTCATATATATATATATATATATTTATCTTTCAAAAATACAATTTTAGACATATCCTTTTCTTTTTCAATATATGTAACTTTTATAAAATGCTTTCTTTTCGTACATATTTTGTTACGCTGTCTTTTTTTTAAAACAACACTTTACTTTTGTGCATACATTATTACTCTTACTTTCAAATATATAAATTAAAGTAGATGTATTTTTTCCGTTTTAAAGTATTTTGTTATATTCACTTTTTAATACGTATTAATTACATCAATACATTCCATAAAAGGATAATTAATGCTCTCTCCTTTTACTCTAAATATCTTCTTCTTGTTTATTAATGTCCATTGAAAAAATCGTTACTTTTTTAAATATGTTAATATATTCTCTCTTTTTCATTTCTATAGTATATTCAACCTATTAAGTACAACGAACAATTAATGCTTTCCCTTTGAAGCATTTCCACATTTGTGTACATAAATACCTTTCCCTTTCTTTTCTTTTTAATGCACACTCAACATTATACCCTCTTTCTTTTCTTTTCTTGGAGTAATTCATGCATGTTCAACTTATTTCTTAACAAATAAGTTTTCTTTATTCTTGCATTAATTCGTAAACATAATTTCAAAATAGGTGCAAAATACGCGCTATTGTTAAACATTCGGTATTTCTTCATATGGCATCTGTTTCTAACAAATTATATATGAATTTGGCCTAGAAAAATCTACTTAACACAATGCAAAAGCCAAATTTCCCAAATTCTTCCATTTGTAAAAATTTATTACTTTGTTCTTTTATGTGAAATTACTTTTTTACCCTTGTTAATATTTTAATTTATTATTAAAAATATTGTGGTGTTACATGTAACAAATTGCATAATTTCCCCTAGTGTATATCCCTAACTCTACCGTGACATACGATGTCGTTACATACATACATATATATAATATAATTAATTGCTTAACAAGCTTTTGGAAGTAATAATCCATGCAATGGTATGATGTGGTCGACCATAATAGAGAGAGAGAGGAAGAGATATGGATGAGATCTAACAAATGGAAACTAAAGGGGAAGTTTTAAAAAAAGGGAATGAAGATTTCTATCCCTAAATAAGACAAAACTTTCCTCATTCATTCAACTGATTGACTCTTCTTATTCCATCTATGGCCAACAACTCCCTCCTATGTTTCTCATGACAGAATAATCACACCAAATATGTTTAATTAATTAGATTAATCAAATAATGGAAAAATATTCAAATAAAATATGATTTAAAAATAGTTAGATGGGATCTAATGTTGAATATTAGATTTCATAGGCTCACTAAGATCCAACCAAGATCCAACAAAATGTCATTACAATGTGAGCTTATTATAGATAAGAAAATGGATTTCATGTAAATGACCTGTATAGGGTTTAGTATTTAAATTGTATAAATACTAATTGAGACCGAGTTCATACCAAAGAGTCAACATAACTACGTTGTTAATTATTTTAGAATTCAACCAATGTTAAAATTTATTTATAAATGCTACAAATTAATAAAAATGTTGTATTAATGTTATATGGCATTTTTAATTATTTATTTGAAGCTTAAAATCGATCAGAATGATAAATAAAAGTGGTACGTCTATTTGATTGTAAAAGGAGTTCGAATTAAATAATTGAAACATTGATTCAAATAGAAGTTAGATGGGTTTCTGACCTTGCTTGGTCAAATAGGAGTCAAATAATGAAACGACCCGACTTTCCAGCCCCGGAAAATCGAACCATTTGTGTTAAAGAAGAAGAGGTAGAAGAAGAAGAAACAGAAAATCAACAACAGAATCTCACACCGCAGCGGAATAAAATATAATATATACAAAACAGATCTTTACTCAAATCAAAACAATATCTGTTTACACATTACATTCACAGAGTACATCATCAGAGTTCAACACATCCATATCATACAACTGAATACACAGCGGAAAAATAATAGCAAGTACGGAAAATACGTCTCGACATCCAGCTCGTCTCCTGAGCTTCACAGCATCATATCCTGTATCCTGTTTATCTCGGTCTGACCCGAGCATCATATAAAACAATACCCGAGTCAGTCTGGAATACCAGCGTGAGAAAATCACACTCAATTTGATTATTAAAGTTTCAAAATCCTTTGAAAAACAAAAGCATCTCGTAAGACCACGCCACAAATAAACATGTCGGGTTTTTACCTTACGATAGCTAGAACACTTTTTATAAAATCCTCTGATATTATAATAGTGTCTATTTACAAATACTTATTCAAATAGCTGAAATTGTTACATGATTAAATTCCAGCATACTAGGTATACAAACAAATACCGTACAAGGCACGTAGGGAGAATGGATTTCCAACGAATGACTAGGCACTGGGGTACCACCTGTCACAGTACGTGGCCTAGATCACAGTACCGAGGAGTACGCCCGCTCCCCTGCAACACAAGGCCGGAATCACCTATGGGCAATTCCGAATATGACCACCCCACGGTTGGGATCAGCAACCGCAACACTAAGCCGAAATAAAAAGGGACATCTAGACAGGGATGACCATACTCTCCAGTGGGGGCTACCCACGAAGCCTTGCTGCATAACCCCTGATTTTCAGTCATTCCCGGTTGATGAGGCTTGAGGCTAAACGTTACCTTCATAGAACGTTTCACTTAGAATGCCCATCGTCCCCTGACGATGTCCGAAAGCATTCATCCATACGAGTCCGTTCCGGGTCCGAACAGAACTGATAACACTATCCCCTTATCAATATTACCCTCGTTTCCCCACGAAACGTACAAACCGGATCGAAGTGGTTTTCGAGTCTCCAGACCTAGAATCCCGGTATACGGAAACCCGATCCCGGTCTCTTCGAAACGATCAGCGCATTTGGCCACTATTGATAGTCGGTTGTTTAACTATCAATTAACATCCATAACAACCATCAACAATCAATAATTACTCCAAATTATTTATATCCCTCAAAATACCTTCACAAGATATTATTTCCATTTCAATTCCCATTGGAAACAATTTCAAACTATATTCCTCTCACGGAATAATTTCCCAAATATTTATTTTCACTGGAATGCCAAGTACAAAACCATTTTAGATTTTTAAAATAATTTTAAAACACTTTATTATAAAAATACTTTATAAGAACGCCTTTTTAAACTTCTTTAATATTTAAGTTAAAATATATTTAAAGATATTTAAATAAAACCATTTTAAAGAATATAAACAAATTTCCTTTTAAAACATATTACCAAATCACTTTTATATTAATTACAAAAATAGAATTGAAAATACTACTTCAGAAAATTTACATTTGGAAATAATAGATTTTCTAAACATAATTTTTAAAATAACAATGAATTTTTTTACAAATAATTAAAATCGCTTTAAAACAAAATGTACTTGGCCGTCCAGAAAATACTTCTCTTTCACTTCTCTTTTAAAATAAATCATCATTTATTTTTAATCCAATTCACCTTCTCTCATAAATTCCATCCTGAATTTATATTTAAAATATCCACCGATATTTAATTTACTTTATAAACCCAGTTTATAATACCAAATTCCATTTCTCTTTAAATTTCAAATTCCAAAACATTTAAATCGATTTATGATTGATTTCCAATTTTACTTTGCCTTGGAATAATTTTACTTACATATTTGAAATAAATTTCTCATTCTTACTTCAGTTATCTCAAAATACTTTAACTCCCAGATTTAAAATTCTTCATACTGGGCTAATCCATTTAAATTGAAATATCAATTACAGATTTCAAGATTTCTTATTTATTCTTTAATTAGATTTAATCTTTAAATCGAAAATAAATCCGTTATTCTTTAATTCAATATCGTTAAGTTAAAAACCCATTACTTCCCTTTAAATTTCTTTCCATATTAAATTAAAATTTTCAAATTACAATATTTCTCTTATTTCAACTCATTATTAATTCTATTCAATTCACTCGAATTATTTATTAAATTTTTATTCTTTTCAAAAAAAAAAAAAAAATCAATTTCAAAGATTTATAACTCATTATACTGGGGATTCAATCAACCACAACATCCAACACAAATCATCACAGGATAACAACTATCATAACACAGAATATTTTAAACAAATTAAATAATTTGAGGAATCCAGTTGGATCCCTCCAACCTGTTTCCCTGCATCCACAGACGTTAGCACAATACCAATTCCACTTCGAGGTGGAATATCGCGGTATATGGAATTTAAAATAAATCATCCGTTATTATGCGGCGCATAGGGTCTCATCCGCTATATATGGCGGGAATATCAACTCCAATATATACTACTATATATATACCATCACATCAATCAAATCAATCATCCATCCAGACATTCAAATTTTACCAATTAAATTTAAATAAAACTGAGTGAGATTAACTCACCTTAGCTTTTGCAATCCAACCGAACCAGCTTGTTTTCTTCCATATTTTGACCTTGTAAAAAATATTTTGCAGTTTATTAATATTTAGATTAACCGATCAATTAATTCCTAATACCGTGGTTTCAACTATTAGTTTGGTTATAAATAAATTTTCTTTTAATAGATATTTGAACTAATTGAAAAATCACTTACCATTAAATAACTTAATTAGCTAAGGTTTTAGTTTTTAGGCTAATTTCTCTTTAATAAAATATTTAACTACATTTAACTTTCAGAACTGAATTGAATAAAATAACCTCTTGTAAAATTATTTAAATAAGTTTTATTAAATAAAACCACTTTTATAATATATATAAACTGTATTTAAAATCTTTACTAAGATTAAATTTTTATTTCTGCTCGCATATTGAAACTGCATATCATATATATATTATTTATTTTTACTGTTCAACATTAACAGTTTGATTCCCATTTTTTTCAAAATTAAACTAGTAATTGGAGACTGATATAACTTAAAAGAAAACAAATTTACCTACACGATAGACCCTCGACTTCGGCAAGATCTGAATCGCGACCCACAAATTTCGATTACCAGCTTCCCCCCCTTCAACATTGGCAGCATCGCTCCACCATTGGACGAATCAATTTCGTCGTTGACTTCCTCTTTGCTGCCTCGTGATTTCAACGCAGCCTCGACGTCGACTGCGAGCCCCCAACCATCAACGAATCACGACATGCCGCCCGCTCTGCCTGAAGCTGCTTGAACCGATAAACTACCCCTCGTCGCCAGCCACATTTCGCTCGAGATTTCAGCCAACCCAGCTCACGCGACTGCTCCCCCTCCATCGCAACGCGAACGCGTTCCTCACTATCCCACTGCCCGACCTCGTAAAGCCCCCCTTTCCTCTAATTTTCGATTTTATTTTGCGGTTGCGTTTGGGGATTAGGGTATCGACATGCCACAAAGAATCATAGGGTATCGGCCTTGGATGAATAAAGTGAATAGGGGAGATCGAGATTTAATTTGAATCCTATTACGTTTTTTTTTCAAGCAAGAGACGAAGGAAGTGATATAAAACAGACAGAGGCGTGCTAGGGAAGCTTAGTTACAGTGATTTTTATTTTAAAGGGTCTGCCTGTACTTTTGTAAAGAAAAAGGGAAACATGAGAAGATGGTTGCGTATTCCATCCACATGCTACAGTGGCACGA
The DNA here is from genome assembly GCA_030737815.1 of Allium fistulosum. NCBI lineage: Eukaryota > Viridiplantae > Streptophyta > Magnoliopsida > Asparagales > Amaryllidaceae > Allium > Allium fistulosum. Next base: position 818,839,149 of record CM060908.1, on the reverse strand, counting down.
AAAAGTTTTGATGTAAAGGTTAATTGACTGGTCAACTTATTTATATAAATTATTTAAATTGAATTTTCGATAGAAATTTAAGTGCGTTATATATATATCACACGCTCACGTAACGATTCCAATTGCTACGGAAATTAGAATCTGGCAATAATAAAATATTACGAATCCAATGGAACTAGTTTCGTCGAATTCCGAAACTGTGCCCCGGACGGCTATATTTTAAAATTAATTTAAACGATAAAATTTGAAACTGAACGAACCACTTTTACATTTAAATTTAAACGTTCTATTATCTTCAGTATTATCAATATAGATTTTATAGGCATTCAAATTATTTTTAACAGCCTTAAAATTCCAGATTCAACGTCTTACCTAATTCCCAAAAATTAAATCTGATAATTAAATTTCCAAATAAATGGTGATATTCGAAATTTAGATTACAAATTAACTTTTAAATAATTAAAATTAATTAAATATTTCAATTTTAAATGCTCAAAAATTCCGGGTCGTCACATTCCTCCCCCCTTAAAAGAATTTCGTCCCCGAAATTACTAGTTAAGAGGAATGGTCCAGTTCCCGTTTATCATTTCTCCTAAACAAACAGTTTTATCAATTTATCATTCCAAACTTTTTATTTAAAGATCATCCTGCCAATTAACTGTCCACATTTTAACCATAGTTTCCAAACAACTTAATTTTACTTCACAATTCAAATTCAAATTCAAATTTAAATTATTCAAAATTTCTCGAAAATTTTTCTAACTCCCAAATTTTCCGAAAAATTTCGCCAGCGTCTCCTTTGCGCGGCTAGCTCGGTACAACTACAAAATGGCTCTACGGCCTCCCAATCTCAAAAAGAAAACAAAAAGCCAAGTGGCTGGATCAACAACCCAATCAAATTTCATATAGAAATTCAAATACATACCTTTTTGGTCGAGCAATTTAATTTATCTTCAAAATCAAAAATCCAATTTCATTTCCCTTTAGCTTTACAAACCCTGTATATTTTACTAAACAAAATGTCCAAATTCACTTATTGGATTTCCAATACTAATTTACTAAAGAATTCCATTCATTCCTGTCTTAAGTGCAATATAAGTATTACATATTTCTTAATTTATTTTCACTTTACAAGCAAAGTTATATATTCATTTCTATTCAACTTTGCATTCAAATCTCATTTGAATTCAATTGACAGTTTCAATTCTATTTGAATTCATTTTATCTTCAAATTTCATTCAGATTTCATTTAGCTCGTTACACAATTTCAATCGATTATCAATTACATCAATGTTCTTTTTATTCACATTCATTGTTATTCCATACACTTATCTACAATTTCCATTCTTATCCAATTTCCATTTTAATCACTTCTGCCTTTACTACTTTCCTTGGATTTAATTTATCTTCCTCTCTGAATATATTCCATCAGTTACATTTACTAATTAATTCAAATTCCGATTAACAGTTTATTCACAAACTTCACTTCTTTAGTTCCCTCAATTCCACCCCACTTTTACATTCACGTTTGAATTAGATTCCAATATCCAGTTTCAATTTCATTTGCTAAACGAATTTAAACCACTTATCAATAATGAAAATCTCAAAAATTCCAAAAATTTTCCAACTCCCAAAAATTGCGAAAATTTTTGGCAGAGTCTCCCTTGTACGGAGGGACTTCTGCGATATCGCAGGATGCACAAAAATGTATATACATCGGCTTCAGGCCGGAAAAAGAAACAAAACAGTTCATATTTCCTATTTTGAATTTTTGGCGTAGGCGTACCTTTATTTTTAGCATTTTTTTAAAGCAAGCGATGATTTATTTAGCATTCAACGCAATCCATAATGCAGCCAAACGGCTTCCCTGAACCTGTACTAACTCAATATAACATGTGAGTAACCAATATAGGAAGTTTATAGCCTTTCATTTATATGAAAATAGCTAAAACATGATTTCTATATATAATGCATTTTATACACTTCCAACCGCACATATGAGATATGTCAATGCTTATTTTGAATGCTTTCGATCAAATTCTAATGTCATTTCATTCGATTTCAAAAGTTTACAATTCATTTCAATTAAAACAATTCAATTTACACTTAATTCCATTCAATTTCAATGGTTTACAATTAAATATATATTTTTTTATTCAGTTTATTTTAATTCAAACAAACTTATATTTATTACAATTGATTCCAAAATCAATTTATATTGCTTATATTTCCTTATACAATTCTATGAAATCTCGTTTATGTCAACGACAGTATTTTTCAAATTCGGTGATATTTACTTAAAGAATATCCATTCCAGTTTATAATTACTTTAAATTGATACCAATACCATCTATATTGAATTCGATCTCATTTTAATTGACTTCGTTCAATTTATTTTACATTCCATATTCCATTTACAACCCAAACATTAGTCACATTAAATTGATACGCAACTTACATTCCATCTCATTAACTGATTAATTATCTGTTGGCTTATTCCAAATTTTATACCCAATATTAGATTTTATTTCAAAATCATCTAACTACTTTACCGTCGTTAAATCTGCTTTATAATTCAAGTTTTAGATGTTATTCATTTCCAATACAATAAATTTTGTTTGACTTATTTATGCCACATCGAAATTTTATAAGTCACAAATTTATTTATATTCTGGTTTCATCTTGTTACAATCAATTCCATTTTAGTTTATACTAGAATTGTATTTATTCACAACTTAAGTCATTTCTATTCCAATTTGTTTTTATTTCACTTAACAGCATTCAAAATAGATGTGTCGAGCTCTATTTATATTATCTACATTCAGTTTGTTAGTATTACAACTTGAATTGCATTTAATAATTACTATTCAATCCAAGTTCATCTTCAATTTCATTATTAAATCACAATTCAACTTCCATTTAGCCAATTTATTCTTCAACTCGAGTTCATTTCCATATTCCACAAATTAATTAAGTAGTTCATTCAAATTTTTTTATCCAATATTTGAATTTCATTTTAAAAATCACTCTAATCATTTCACTTGAGTTTAACCTATTTCATAACTCAAGTTCTGGATATTATCTATTTTTCCCAAAATACAAAACAATTTTATTTGGCTTATTTATTCATTTTTTTTTTATTTTTGTAAGTCACATTTTATTATCTCAGAAACTCTTTTCAATCAGAATTCCAGAGTTCTAAACAATTTTCCAAAATTTCAAAATCACCTTTGAAATCAACTACATCCAAAATTCTTTGGCAAATGCAAGTATTCCCTTGAATTCCAAAACCAACCCAGTTCACAATCATATTCAATTTAAAACAGTTTGGTAGCAATTTCTCTTGGAAACTCGAAAATAGACATCGATGATGCTGCAGTCATAACCGAAGTCATTTTCCAGCGACCGAAAGAGAATTAAATGCTTTTATTTCTTTAAAACATTTCAAATATTTTTAAGTTTCAAATCTTCCAAAAACCCTCTTGGAAACCATTTTCAACTCAAAGGAATTTTATTTCCAAAATTACTAATCCCCAAATTCTTCCAATTCATATTCACATATTACTCTGGAATTTCATATCATTATAAATCACATTTACAAATTTTATTCGTTTATGAATTTATTTCCTTAACTTTTAGTTATAATTCGATTTCTTATTCAATTCCTTATAATAGTGATAATAATTTAATTTTATCACTTCTTAACAAATCAAACAACCAATACATAATAATTTACAAAAATTATTTCCTTCCTATACAAAAATAATTTGGGCAAAATTATTTCATTTACCCATTTAAAACAATATTGTGTCGAATTGTTCTATTCAAGTGTTTAGAAACCCCTTCGATACAGTTGCGCAGACTATGCCGACGAAGGTTCATATACCACTCAATAAATCAACCAACACAATATAAAACCATTTTATATTCACTAATAAATACGCGCTCATATCTATTAATACTCTCAAAATTTCCACCAGGGCCAAGGTTATCGCCAACCTTCGCTCTGATACCAAGTGAAACGACCCGACTTTCCAGCCCCGGAAAATCGAACCATTTGTGTTAAAGAAGAAGAGGTAGAAGAAGAAGAAACAGAAAATCAACAACAGAATCTCACACCGCAGCGGAATAAAATATAATATATACAAAACAGATCTTTACTCAAATCAAAACAATATCTGTTTACACATTACATTCACAGAGTACATCATCAGAGTTCAACACATCCATATCATACAACTGAATACACAGCGGAAAAATAATAGCAAGTACGGAAAATACGTCTCGACATCCAGCTCGTCTCCTGAGCTTCACAGCATCATATCCTGTATCCTGTTTATCTCGGTCTGACCCGAGCATCATATAAAACAATACCCGAGTCAGTCTGGAATACCAGCGTGAGAAAATCACACTCAATTTGATTATTAAAGTTTCAAAATCCTTTGAAAAACAAAAGCATCTCGTAAGACCACGCCACAAATAAACATGTCGGGTTTTTACCTTACGATAGCTAAAACACTTTTTATAAAATCCTCTGATATTATAATAGTGTCTATTTACAAATACTTATTCAAATAGCTGAAATTGTTACATGATTAAATTCCAGCATACTAGGTATACAAACAAATACCGTACAAGGCACGTAGGGAGAATGGATTTCCAACGAATGACTAGGCACTGGGGTACCACCTGTCACAGTACGTGGCCTAGATCACAGTACCGAGGAGTACGCCCGCTCCCCTGCAACACAAGGCCGGAATCACCTATGGGCAATTCCGAATATGACCACCCCACGGTTGGGATCAGCAACCGCAACACTAAGCCGAAATAAAAAGGGACATCTAGACAGGGATGACCATACTCTCCAGTGGGGGCTACCCACGAAGCCTTGCTGCATAACCCCTGATTTTCAGTCATTCCCGGTTGATGAGGCTTGAGGCTAAACGTTACCTTCATAGAACGTTTCACTTAGAATGCCCATCGTCCCCTGACGATGTCCGAAAGCATTCATCCATACGAGTCCGTTCCGGGTCCGAACAGAACTGATAACACTATCCCCTTATCAATATTACCCTCGTTTCCCCACGAAACATACAAACCGGATCGAAGTGGTTTTCGAGTCTCCAGACCTAGAATCCCGGTATACGGAAACCCGATCCCGGTCTCTTCGAAACGATCAGCGCATTTGGCCACTATTGATAGTCGGTTGTTTAACTATCAATTAACATCCATAACAACCATCAACAATCAATAATTACTCCAAATTATTTATATCCCTCAAAATACCTTCACAAGATATTATTTCCATTTCAATTCCCATTGGAAACAATTTCAAACTATATTCCTCTCACGGAATAATTTCCCAAATATTTATTTTCACTGGAATGCCAAGTACAAAACCATTTTAGATTTTTAAAATAATTTTAAAACACTTTATTATAAAAATACTTTATAAGAACGCCTTTTTAAACTTCTTTAATATTTAAGTTAAAATATATTTAAAGATATTTAAATAAAACCATTTTAAAGAATATAAACAAATTTCCTTTTAAAACATATTACCAAATCACTTTTATATTAATTACAAAAATAGAATTGAAAATACTACTTCAGAAAATTTACATTTGGAAATAATAGATTTTCTAAACATAATTTTTAAAATAACAATGAATTTTTTTACAAATAATTAAAATCGCTTTAAAACAAAATGTACTTGGCCGTCCAGAAAATACTTCTCTTTCACTTCTCTTTTAAAATAAATCATCATTTATTTTTAATCCAATTCACCTTCTCTCATAAATTCCATCCTGAATTTATATTTAAAATATCCACCGATATTTAATTTACTTTATAAACCCAGTTTATAATACCAAATTCCATTTCTCTTTAAATTTCAAATTCCAAAACATTTAAATCGATTTATGATTGATTTCCAATTTTACTTTGCCTTGGAATAATTTTACTTACATATTTGAAATAAATTTCTCATTCTTACTTCAGTTATCTCAAAATACTTTAACTCCCAGATTTAAAATTCTTCATACTGGGCTAATCCATTTAAATTGAAATATCAATTACAGATTTCAAGATTTCTTATTTATTCTTTAATTAGATTTAATCTTTAAATCGAAAATAAATCCGTTATTCTTTAATTCAATATCGTTAAGTTAAAAACCCATTACTTCCCTTTAAATTTCTTTCCATATTAAATTAAAATTTTCAAATTACAATATTTCTCTTATTTCAACTCATTATTAATTCTATTCAATTCACTCGAATTATTTATTAAATTTTTATTCTTTTCAAAAAAAAAAAAAAAATCAATTTCAAAGATTTATAACTCATTATACTGGGGATTCAATCAACCACAACATCCAACACAAATCATCACAGGATAACAACTATCATAACACAGAATATTTTAAACAAATTAAATAATTTGAGGAATCCAGTTGGATCCCTCCAACCTGTTTCCCTGCATCCACAGACGTTAGCACAATACCAATTCCACTTCGAGGTGGAATATCGCGGTATATGGAATTTAAAATAAATCATCCGTTATTATGCGGCGCATAGGGTCTCATCCGCTATATATGGCGGGAATATCAACTCCAATATATACTACTATATATATACCATCACATCAATCAAATCAATCATCCATCCAGACATTCAAATTTTACCAATTAAATTTAAATAAAACTGAGTGAGATTAACTCACCTTAGCTTTTGCAATCCAACCGAACCAGCTTGTTTTCTTCCATATTTTGACCTTGTAAAAAATATTTTGCAGTTTATTAATATTTAGATTAACCGATCAATTAATTCCTAATACCGTGGTTTCAACTATTAGTTTGGTTATAAATAAATTTTCTTTTAATAGATATTTGAACTAATTGAAAAATCACTTACCATTAAATAACTTAATTAGCTAAGGTTTTAGTTTTTAGGCTAATTTCTCTTTAATAAAATATTTAACTACATTTAACTTTCAGAACTGAATTGAATAAAATAACCTCTTGTAAAATTATTTAAATAAGTTTTATTAAATAAAACCACTTTTATAATATATATAAACTGTATTTAAAATCTTTACTAAGATTAAATTTTTATTTCTGCTCGCATATTGAAACTGCATATCATATATATATTATTTATTTTTACTGTTCAACATTAACAGTTTGATTCCCATTTTTTTCAAAATTAAACTAGTAATTGGAGACTGATATAACTTAAAAGAAAACAAATTTACCTACACGATAGACCCTCGACTTCGGCAAGATCTGAATCGCGACCCACAAATTTCGATTACCAGCTTCCCCCCCTTCAACATTGGCAGCATCGCTCCACCATTGGACGAATCAATTTCGTCGTTGACTTCCTCTTTGCTGCCTCGTGATTTCAACGCAGCCTCGACGTCGACTGCGAGCCCCCAACCATCAACGAATCACGACATGCCGCCCGCTCTGCCTGAAGCTGCTTGAACCGATAAACTACCCCTCGTCGCCAGCCACATTTCGCTCGAGATTTCAGCCAACCCAGCTCACGCGACTGCTCCCCCTCCATCGCAACGCGAACGCGTTCCTCACTATCCCACTGCCCGACCTCGTAAAGCCCCCCCTTCCTCTAATTTTCGATTTTATTTTGCGGTTGCGTTTGGGGATTAGGGTATCGACATGCCACAAAGAATCATAGGGTATCGGCCTTGGATGAATAAAGTGAATAGGGGAGATCGAGATTTAATTTGAATCCTATTACGTTTTTTTTTCAAGCAAGAGACGAAGGAAGTGATATAAAACAGACAGAGGCGTGCTAGGGAAGCTTAGTTACAGTGATTTTTATTTTAAAGGGTCTGCCTGTACTTTTGTAAAGAAAAAGGGAAACATGAGAAGATGGTTGCGTATTCCATCCACATGCTACAGTGGCACGAAAAAGTTTTGATGTAAAGGTTAATTGACTGGTCAACTTATTTATATAAATTATTTAAATTGAATTTTCGATAGAAATTTAAGTGCGTTATATATATATCACACGCTCACGTAACGATTCCAATTGCTACGGAAATTAGAATCTGGCAATAATAAAATATTACGAATCCAATGGAACTAGTTTCGTCGAATTCCGAAACTGTGCCCCGGACGGCTATATTTTAAAATTAATTTAAACGATAAAATTTGAAACTGAACGAACCACTTTTACATTTAAATTTAAACGTTCTATTATCTTCAGTATTATCAATATAGATTTTATAGGCATTCAAATTATTTTTAACAGCCTTAAAATTCCAGATTCAACGTCTTACCTAATTCCCAAAAATTAAATCTGATAATTAAATTTCCAAATAAATGGTGATATTCGAAATTTAGATTACAAATTAACTTTTAAATAATTAAAATTAATTAAATATTTCAATTTTAAATGCTCAAAAATTCCGGGTCGTCACAAATAAGCTTTTAACCTTTCTTGTTCTATGTATGAGGCCAGCCATATATAAGAAGGTAGCTTGGAAGACCTATTCTTCTAGAGTTTGAGAGAATATAAGAGATATTTTGGCATCCCCTTTGCTATCAATAAATAGCCTCAAGTTTATTTCTCCTTACACAAATTCAATACTACACTCGCCCTAATTGATCATTGGTGAAGCCAAGGTGGCAGTTTTGCAAACTGTAACTAAGGAGGAGAACGAAGGTCTAAGGAAAAAACAACCAATAAACAATATGTTTGAATCTTGGTTAGATTTCAAAGGTGAAAGCTACATATTCTAATTTAACTATATATATATATATATGATCTTTTATATGCTAAGAATTTACACATATACATCTCGACAAATCAAAAGTTTTCACACTTATTAAAATATTTTGTATATAAACAATATATATAAATACATACATACATATATATATATGCACATTATTAGATACATAAATATAAATTTTATATTTAGCTTTACAAATAATAGTAATAATTTTAGATTTGAAATTATTTTACACAAATATATTTACATATATTAAAACTATTTTAAATTTAAATTTATTATATATTAAGTGTTCAAATTTTAATATTTCATAAAAAAATTAATTTTGTTTTTCTATTTTGTTTCAAATATATAACAGAATTGTATGTATAAGTGAATTCCCATATGGAAATCTTAAAAAAAAATAGTTTTGTCAAAATGTTTTCGGTTAGAAATAGATAAAAACAAAATTTTATTTTCATTTAAAATGTCAAAGGAGTTTTAGAATTTAAGTTTTTTGAATTTTTTAAATCTGAAATCAAAATGGATTTTTATCAACAAAAAAATTCATGGCTGTTGTGATTTACTAAATACTAAAAATAAATTTTTTTATATATTACTGGATATTTTATTTTTAAACGATCAAATTTTGTTTGAACTTTGATTTTCAACTTATTAGATATAATGTTAGTTAAATCCAACTATAATACATATCATAAAATATTTGAATATAAAATTTTATGCATATGTGTGTGTGTGTGTATATACATATACATATACATATACATATATATATATATATCGTTTACTTATAACAATGAACTATAGTTTAAAATTATATATATATACATATATATATTTATATAGTGTAGATATAAACCTTATTATTTGATGCATATATGTGTGCGCAAGCCCCCGCGCGTGTGTGTGAATATCCATTGATATTAATATTGACATATATTTATCACCTATACATTTATTAACCACGAGTCACAACCGTTAATTTTGTCTTTATACCTCTCGGTTAGTTTATACATTTATATAGTTGTGATGTTTATATTTTGAATATGAACTTCACTACATACTAAAATATAAGATTAAAATTAAGTTAAATTAATAATAAAACATTATTATTAAATATTTTAAATAAATTAAAATATTACACTTACTCTCACTATAACAAAACAGGCTTTTTACAACGGGCAATGCCCGTTGTAATATGTGTTCCACAATGGGCAGCGGACCGTTGTAATAGGCGATGCTGTAATAGGTCACCCATATTTTACAACGGGCAGTTAATGTTGTAAAGACCGTTGTAGTAAACTTTTTTACAACGGTCGCCGACCGTTGTAATAGACTGTAATACAAGCTTCTTTGCCCGTTGCAAAATACTATCATACAAGATGGATAGCATGTTTTACAACATTCCCTGACCGTTGTAAAAAACATTTTGACAACGGTTTTCGACCGTTGTGAAAATGATTTTTACAACGGTTATTGACCGTTGTAATAGAGTATAATACAACGCGCTTTGACCGTTGCAGAAAAAATGCAAATTAAAAAAAAATTACAGCAACGTATAAGTAGCACATCCATACAAATAATGAATAATTTAACAGTAATAAATATTACGCACAAACAACCAAAATCACATGCGAAAAGACTAAAAGATAGTCATAAAATTCCAACACTCCAAAAAGTCAGATAAGTTTACCTCCCAAATTCATAAAGCATTAATACATAACAGTCGGCTATAAATATCAAGTTCTAAGTACAATCATACTAGACTAAGGATATAAAGTCTTTGTGCCACGCGACGGTTGATCCAACGGCCTCTTTAATAGTGGACATCTCTGAATTTGGCCTAAATAAAAAAGCTTCTGGTTCCACCGCTACATCCACCCATACTTTCCAAGCTTCTGCTCCAAGCTTTACAAAATGTACCGACGCATCAGGATCAGTGCTTGCTATTGTCCCCTCTGCAACTACGTTCTTCTCCCAACTCAATAGCCTGCACTTTTTTTTCATCAAACCATCCACAATAACTCGTTCTTGCTGATCTTGAACCTGCTGCGTATTGTTGCTATCGCGGTGTGACTGCAAGAAAAAAAAACCATGTGATTCAATCACCTAAATTGAGAACAGTCATCAATGTTCATGCTGATCATACATGAGGTTGGCCAGCTACATATAAAACCACTTACTAAATATGGAATTGCTGACTTTCTTCTCAACTAACTTACTGAACGCCCACTGCACACATATCACAATTGACATAAACTGTAGTAGATAAATGTCATAACTCAATTTCTCAACGACAAACCAATACCAACATCGATTCATCAATTATTTTCCCAATCTCAATAGATCTTCATGGAACTCACATCTAAGCATCAATCTGAACAGCTGATCACTTGATTTAAATAAGATTCATGATCTAATAAACTCACGACATATCATTAACCAAATAATTAAAAACTTCACAAACATAAATTTACTATGTTTATTAAATCTTTTCTAAATGGAAGAAAATAATAATCAAAGATCAATTTATTAAACAGTTTTTAATGTCAATTAAAAACTTGACCAAAAATTCAAAACTCACTATTACCTGAAACATCACTCACAAAATCTTCAGTTAGTAATTACATTCTACGCCATTAAAGTTTCCATTGCTTGTACAATCTCGTTTTCCATGTCAGCCATCTGGGAGTACTTAATCTAAAGCAAATAAACTTTTCAAGTGAGTAAATCAAAGCTTAAGTATGCTAGAAAAACTACACGACAAAAAGGCATAGGTCGGGGAAAAAATATAATACTTTACAGTAAGCTCAATCTATACTCTAAAGTGTTCAATTCTCGAGGACTACCGCTCGGTTGAACCAAGCGCACTGTGGTCAGAAAAACTGATTGCTGCTGTGTGCCCACAAGCCACATGATCCATCCAGTGACGTCTTGTTCTTTGATTGATGGATTTCTATTGCTAGCATTCACAATCATAACAGGCAAGCTTACAGTCCACACCCACACAGCCTATTATGTAAATGTGTAAGAGGATATGTATTACATCCATAATATTAAAAATATTGATAGGCCAAAAGGACCTGACAGATCTCATATTGTAAACATAGAAACTAAATTGCTACTATTTTTCTTTTTTTCTTTTTGGAAAAATGATTAAAAAAATAGTTTTATAATGTAAATATTTGTGAAATCATCAAATAGAAGTGAGGGAGTGGGTTACAACATAAAAGGCTCAATTCTTTCATAAAAAAAGGATGGCTTGCTAGTAAGTTATTACATAGACGGGAGAAACTAAAATATGGTGATCAGATGTTTTGCTGGGCCTACATGTTGGCTTTTCTTTTGTTATAAAGAGGTTTTCAAAAGGAAAAAGTATGAATGTCATTTATACCTGAAATACCCAGAAAAAAGCTAGTTTTCCAATGTTAAAATGCATTTCATCAATCGAAGATCTTCCACCAACACCCTCCACAACACTATTGCAAAATCCTAGTGTTAAGAAAGAAAGAGATAAGCACCGAATTGAAAATTGTTAACAGTTTATGTGGTTCAATAATAAAGTTTCATTTCACTATAATCCTTTTAAATGTTCTAATACGGCAATATCTTATCTCTAGTAATTGAAAATTTAGCATGAATAGAAATTAACTTAAAAAGTGCAATATATAAATGGTGTACTTGGGAAAAATAATACACAACTAAAGCAGCTACAAGTTCAAACAAAGCCTAAACAAAGTATGAGAAAACCATGACCTAGAGAACTGAAAAAGGGGCATGTTCAGATATCAAAATCTTCAGTTAGTAATTACACCTCATAAAAGAGGATTTTTTTCTTTAAAAAGCTAAAGATTACAGACATCATAAGACAAAAACATCACTGAAAGTCAACCAAGTAACATTTAGCAGTCATGTAAACTTTATACAGGCTCTAACTAAGAAATGGACTAAATTATTACTAGACCTTATCCTAAGGAAACAAAACAAAAACAAAAAAACAACTACCAAGTTCAGCATCTCCTGCCTCTGCATCATTTTCCCACAATCGCGAACAACCAACCAACCACACAATCAAACACACTCTATGCTTTCAAGCTGGACCATCAAGCTAACATACCATATAAATTTACTTGAAATTCACAATCATACATGCTCTTCCCAAAACCTATAAATTTTGTACATTGATATTTTACTTACGCTCGCTATGCGACCGTTTATCATTACAAACCAACTAACAAAGTAACAATGTGAAGAGGAGTCTTTTTATATTTAAATAAAACGCACATTTTATAATTCTTTGGATGGAAGACTAAAACACAATAAACCATATGTTGCATGGTGACAAATCTGACATGTGCCTAAAAAGCAACATTGGTGCAACTGCTAAACTATTATAGCTTGTAACACAAACTTTTTAGCTAAATTTTGATGTGACTCGGTGGCTTAAAAATGATCCAGTATCATTCATTCCAGGATGGCGATTAACTGTATTTAGTTGAAAACTTGCTAAGGATAGTTGATCATTCTTTTGTACTACGATAAAGCTATTGCCTATTTCATTTCTTCTGACATTAGGATAAACTGTTTTCTATATCATTACCAGCTTAGTACATATTACACTTCTTTGTTATTTTCTTCGTTTACTTAAAAATGACCATAGACCCTACATATCTAAATACTTCTACAATTAATGTCATTTCGTGACTGCCATAACTTGTCAAAGCCATGCGAAATTATTGTACTCTCTAACTTATTAATATCAGGGATAGGTATATATTAATGAATTAACAAAAGTGGGAATGTTATTCATGAACTAAGCCTTGTTAGCAATGATACCATGGTTGTAGTGATAAAGTACTACGATTATTACGTTACCCATGAGAAGAATAATGCATGTGAATAAATTATAGCTTAATTCACATGACGTAAACTTTCTATATTGTCAAGATACATCCAATGCTTTAAATATATGTGGAATTCGAACATATAACATTATGGACCAGTTGAAGATTTGGACAAATAATGTGATATAGAACCGTTGAGGGAATATCTTGGTGAAAACGATGCGATAAAGATCAATAAACGAGAATTCAGCTAGCCCAGTATTTTACTACAATGAATGTCCCGGCGAAAATGATAATACATGGACTTTGATGATCATTTTACCATATTATGAAAAGAAAAGCAAAATGAACCAAATCGAAACTGCTATTAAGCAGCTAACAGTATTCAGATAACACCGCCGCATCGTAAATGAAGTTTTTATATCATCTTTTAAATGAAGTCTGCACAGATTAAATGATCTACCAGGTATTTCATTACTTATTTTTTATATCATCTTTTAAATGAAGTTTGCACAGATTTGATCAAAAGATATAGATATATACTTGATTCTCCGTTATATCTAAGATTAGAATAAAGTACCACTTTTGTTATTTAAAAAAAATATCAATTATATCCTTAATTATGATTGCAGTTCAAAAAAGTAAACCAAATTTGTTGTTTGTATAATTTTATCATTAAATATAACTGCACAAAGTCATTTTCTCTATCATATCAACCTGTTGTTTGTATCTTTAATCTAAACCGAACTATCATTTTAAAATCTAAAACTAAATTGATTTATAAATATTCAACAACAACACAAGAGTTTGGACAGACAAAACTTGCGATGACAGCTTGCAAAAAGGGGTGTGGAAAACTCTAGTTAGGAATTAAGGTATAGGTTATTCTAAAAATAAAAATTTGCTCTTATTATTATAAACAACAACAAAAATACTTGGAAGATTCAAATTTGCTCTTATTATTATAAACACCTCTGCTCCTTGCTCCAAATAACAGCAAAAAATATATTAGATGATGCAAGAGCATGCTTTTCATATGCACAGCACTACTACACTATCATTAATATATGATTTACTGATTTTTTTTGAGAAATCCAAAGTTAAAAAAGGAAAGCCAAACAGGTAGGCATTTTAAACAACAAAATCATATCCACAACCAAAAAGAGCATGTCAAGCAAGCAATTAAAGGAAACGACAAGCATGTCAAGCAAGCAATCATGTTCTGGTAATTCAGTTTCAAGGAAACGACAAGCATGTCAAGCAAGCAATCATGATTAAATATATCAAATATAACAATGCCTATAAAATATAACAATGCCGCCACAAACAAAGGTTCAATATATAATATATCACTAGATTGAACTCAACAACAAATTAAATTAAGTCTTCAGAAGACATTTATGTACCTTGAAATCGATTAGTTGCTTGCAATCCTTGAACCAATAAGCAGTAGTACTAACAAGAGGTGTGGTGATTGAATCCGACTGCAATCGACGTCCATATCTCTCACCTATAAAAAATAAATAAATCAATCAATAAAAAATCCAACAACAGTCAAGCAAACAAAGAGCAATGATGAACATATTTCCTAGACAGGACCCTTAAAAATTTAAACAAAGATGCAAACAAATAAAGAGATTTCATTTATCGCTTGAGTGCATATAAGTTTTTATTCAAAAAATGAGATCTAATTCAAAAAATTACCAGCATGAATCAAAACGCTCTCATCAGAGCTAAACACTGCAGAATCATATTTAACTTCAGCCTCGCTATCTACATCTCCACCTATAACCACACCGTTACAGTCACCACCTTCACTGGCAGTGACCGTAATCCCCACCTCCTCTGGTACAACCACGGCCCCATCCAGCGCAAAAGCAGCAGGAGGGGAAGCAGCAGCGGAAGGAGGAACATCGTCGGGAATCGCGAGCTGGTCCAAGAAGCCGCCACCACTTGCGCTACACCAATGTTGCTACAGTTCCTGCGAGCTTTGATGCTGAGCTGGCGAACGAAATTTGGAGGAAACCGGAGGATGAGAGTGGAGGAGAAGCCATGGCGGATGGAAGATCTAGGGTTTGACCAAGATTTATGGTTTGAGTTTTGAGGTGAGTAGGTGAAATTAGGGTTGGGGGTCGGGCGGGAATTTGAGATGGTGGAAGTGGAGTTTGAGAAGAAAGAGCAAGCAATCACTTGAATTCCCAAATCGAAAACCCTAGCTTCAGTGCAGGCAAACGAAAGTTCATACAAATCGCAAGTGTTTTTATCTCAATAAAAATTTGAGTCTGGGAGAGAAAGTGCCCTAATCACGTGAGATTTAGTACTCCATTTATTACAACGGCCATAGGGAGAATGTTGTAAAATATACATCTATTGCAACGGGCAGAAGCTGACCATTGTAATATTGCTCTATTACAACGGGCAAATGATGCAAGTTGTAAGAAAGGCGTTGGACAGAGCATCTATTACAACGGTCATAAGACGACCGTTGTAATATCTGTCTATTACAACGGGCAATATATGCCCGTTGTAAAAAGGACGTTGTAATAGAGTATTTTTGTTGTAGTGTCTTTTATTAATAAATACTAAATTTGATTTCATATAAATAAAATTTATTCAAATGAACATGAAATAAGTTCTTGTGCAATTTAATAAAAGGATTTTTTTTGAAATTCACTCTTTAAATCTCGCTGCCAAGACACCAAATCTAATACACTGATCATATCTTGATTTTTACGTTTATTCTATTGAGGATGTACAAGTTTATGAATTTTTATCTTAAATTTTGATAGCATCAAAATTTCAAGTTTTAAACCTCCATTAGTCCAAATCTCATCAAAAAGTTAATCTTTTTCTTACTAACCTCAACCTAACCATCATTAGAAGGGTAAATAGCAAAGGGATTGAAGATCTATCAATTTGGTTGCTTGGGATTTATGTTCTCGGCTGTCCACTTTAGATTTAGGCATCTAAATTGGTATTTTGGATATTAGAAGAATGATTATTGATCTCTCGCTATTCTATGCTTGTCCATATAGTTAAAAATGATGTTTTTGATATGATTTCCATGTTAAAACAATTTTAAACTTTAACTTAGCCCTTAAAAATCTTTATCGTTGAATTTAAAAAGATTAAAATTAATGAGTTTTAAATGACTTTCGCAAACCCTTTTTGATCATATGGTCATTATAGTGCAAAACTTAGGCTAAATTTTGTATACTTATAATGTTTCGATGGATTGTATGTGTTAGATGAATACCTATGGATGACATGTATGTTTGGATGTATTGCTTTGATATGGTTTTTTAGTGCTTTTAGATTACTTAGGAATCGATCGTCGATTTGGGAAAAATGAAATCAAACTTGCTCAAAATAGGGTGAAACTTGGAGGAGGGGCTCTGGAGGATGGGAGGAGTCTATACTTCAGATCGTAGGTCAGTTGGAGTTAATTTGGGCACTCAACTTCATATCGGTATCAACTAGTAGCACTGGTTGGTAAGAATCTTAAATTCAGTTTGGTGGAAGGAGCACTTCGGGTCAAAGGTTACGAAACTTCAGGACACACTTCGAGTTGAGGCTAAGGGGAGTTCTAGAAGTTAGAGCTTCAAAAAATTGATCAAGTATGGAAGTCAATACCAACCACTTCAGGCCATACCGATGTTTTTTCTTGGTCGTAGAGTGGACCAGGGGACCAAGGGAGTTGAGAAATGATGAAGTGATGATTTGGAGCTCTAGGAAAATGAAAGATGGCAAGAGATCGGCGTGAAAGACTTAGCAAAAATTTGCTATGTGATGGCCCGGATTTTTCGACGCTCGAAAATCGACATCAATACGTTCACTGTATTACATGCCGAGCAATCAAATGCCGAAAATACCAGATCGTTAGGGAAAAAGAAGAAAGAGGTAGAAGAAGAACTAGAACAACAACACAGAATCTCACAATCACAGCGGAACAATATACAATAGATAATAACATGTCTTTATACAAAAAGAACTATAACTGTTATTTATACATTACATCATCAGAGTACAACACAATTAATAACTCAATACCGGACAGTTATAATAACTTGCCCTTACAAATGCTGAATATACAGCCTACAATACACAGCAGGATATAATCAAATACGTGAAATACGTCTTCGTCATTCAGCTCGTCTCCTGAGCTCCATAGCATCCTATCCTGAATCTGTAATACTCGGTCTGACCCGAGCATTATAATAAAATAACACCCGAGTCAGTCTGGAAAACCAGCATGAGAAAACACACTCAATTTAAATTATTAAAGTTATCAAATCCTTTGAAAAACAAAGGTATCTCGTAAGACCACGCCACACATAAACACGACGGGTTTTTACCTTACGATAACCAAAACATTTCATATCAAATCCTCTGATATTATAATAGTGGCTAAGTACAAATACTTATTCAAATAGCTGAAACTGTTACATTAATTAAATTCCAGCATACTAGGCTCTACAACCAAAACCGTAAAAGCACATATTGGAGAATGGATCCATACGAATGACTAGGCACTGGGGTATCACCTATTATAGTACACGTCTAGAAAAATGTACCGAGGACCACGCCGGGATCCCCTGCAACACAAGACTGGACTATCCCTAACCTGAATAGATCGAATATGCTATCACCCAGGTGTTCCCATCCTTTTCTAGCTCCTTCCATGTATCGTAGTAATAATATCCGAGGGTATCTAGAAAGGTGATAAACATACCCTAATTGGGTGTGACCCACTTAGCCTTGCTGCATCTCCCCTGCTTTTCAGTCATTCCCAGTTGATGAGGCTAGAGGCTATGATTACCTTTTTAAGGAATTTTCACTTAGAATGCTCATTGTCCTCCAATGACAATGTACTGATAGCATTCATCCATACTAGTCCGTTCTGGGTCCGAACGGAACCGAAGGCACTATTCCTACTACATCCATTTTGGAATCATCCTCAGGATTAGTAGCGATTAGCCCTTGCACTTCACTGCTCCATCTTTGACTCTATGCTCTTGTTTTCCATTTGAAAACGTACTCGTTGGATCGAAGTGGTTTTCGGATAACTTATCTGATCATGGTCTCTTCGAAACAATGTTCGATATTTCCGGTAAACTCAACCCCGGTTCTTTAGGAAATAAACAGACGAAAATAAGATCGGAGATCACCTCCTAACCATTAGTGGACGGATTTCCTTATAAACGTCCTAGAAGAACGAACGAGTTTATACGTACAGTATAACACCTCGAACGGTAACTGTACCATATAATTCCCGTGTTTCTTCTAGATATTCCCAAAGTTATATTTTGGGTCCAGATTTGATAGTCGGTTATTTAACTATCAAATAAACAATCATTCAACCAAATATTTCCTTTTCCACTCAAAACACTAAGTCTTCTTTCAATTAATATTTCAATCACTTAAATCTCTTTATCCAAAATACATTCTTTTCTTACCGAATTTAGTATATTCACAAACTATTCTTTTCAAAAATATTTGAAAACCCTTTTAAAATAATAAGGAAAGTACCACTACGGTATCAATCAAGGATTCACAGCTCAATGGTTACGTCTCTATCCTAGAGAAATCCAAAACTCAACTGTAGGCACTCACTGCCTCCGATTACGCCATAAAAGTATACCATTACTTTCCGAAACTTCATTTAATAATTTCTCAAAATAATACTTATAAAATTTCTATATAAATTTCCAAATTAATTTCAGGCAAATACTCTTTAAATAAAAGTTATTATATAAAACTAATGTTAATATTGAATAATTTATCCTTTAAAATAATAATACTGATTAATTTCTAAATAATAATTAACTTAATATCAACCATCTATAAACTACTTAATTAATAATTAAATATACTTTAACAATTAAAAATAACTAAATAATTAATTTTCTGAAATACTCTTTAACACTTTTAAATTTCTAGTTAATACTTAAAAATCCTTCGTTTTAAAATAAACTTAACTTCTCAGAAAAAATATATTTTTCAGCTCTAATATAGCCAGTCTAATATTTATAAATCTCTCTCGATTTATCACCAATTGATTTACGTCCCAATTTCGTAAATCCCCTTTTCACATTTTCTAAAAATAAATCTATCATTTATTTTTAAGCCGATTTACCCATCTCCTTATAAATCCTCACCGTGAGTTTTATAACTTCAATTTTATCCACTGATAATCACTTCGCTTTATTTATAAACTCTGTTTATAAATTCCATAGTCTCATTTCCCATTTATAACGGTTTCACAATACTTAATCGATTTTTAAATCGATTTCTAAAATTGAATTCCATTTTCAAATAAATTTCCCAAAATAACCCAACTGTATTTCCAAAACCCAACTAAATTCAGATTCCACTTCCTTTTCATAATTTAAAGTCCTATTTAAAATCTAGTATAATAATTTCATATTTTATTTTCAAATTTCCCTTTTATTTTCCCAACTATTTTAAATCTCGATTTTAAAATCTTTTTACACTTAAACAAATTGCTTAAGTTTTATTATTAAAAATCCTTTTGTTTGCATTATTCCAAAATCTCTATTTTCCATATTCCAAAATTATCAAGTACAATTTTAAAATCAAACTATTTATTTTCCCCAAATTCATTTCTTTAAATTAAATCCAAACTTCACTATAAATATTTTACTTCAAAATTTCTTTTTTTTAATTCAATATTCATATTTATGGTTTTTTTTAAAATACCAAAAATCCAGATCAATGCTACCGTAGCATCCAATAAATTCAATCACACAATAATCTATCACAGATTTCTTAAACAAATCATATATCAATATATGAAATTTAATTCAACATTTTTGAGGAATCCAGTTGGATCCCTCCAACCTGTTTCCCTGCATCCACAGATGTTAATACAACATAAAAATACAAATCCCACTTTGAGGGTAATATCGCGGTATATAGGGTCATCCGCTATATATATGCGGGAATATCAATCACTCCAATATATATACTACTATATATATATTATCACATTCAGCTGATAAAAATATATCAATTCAACCAATTCAATCAATAATTAGTTTCAACTATTTAAAATTAATGGCAGTAGATCCAAAATTGAGTGAGATTAACTCACATTGATTTTTACTGTCGTTCCATTCTGATTAATTTGAACATGTTTGAATTTATCTGAAAATTTCAAAAGCTCCAAATTTGTCCAAACCATTTCCTATGCGTAGATGATGACATCACGATCCCAACGCAACTTGAATCGTCCGAATTGGACGTCGTATGCATGAGATACGCATTTTATAAGTTTGAATGTAATTTATATAAACAAATTCTTATTTTTTATATATATAAAAGAAGCCCATACCCCATAACCTGGCCCGCTTGCTACAGTGCCTTCTCCCCCTTTTCTTTTCAATTTCGAATGCCTGTAGCCACCACGTTCGTGCACGCCCCTTTCTCGTGTCAGTGACACACCCACTCCTCTCGCCTACGGCCAAAACTCCACCGCCAAACCATTCGCCAGCCTCCCACGACCATTCCCTAAGCCTTCGATTCGTCGAACATCGCCCAAATCAAATCGCGACAGCACCCATAGCCATGTCGACCACCACTAGGTCGCACCCCCCAAACCGCAACCGTATGCCACGAAACCCCACCAGAAGCAGCGCCTCCACATGCTCAATCTGATTCCGAGCTCGAACCCCCATGTCGTCGCTCGAACCACGAGAGACGGCAAGCCCTAGCTGCTCTGGCCCATCACTGTCGAATACGAACTCGTGCCACACCTTACAATAACCATACCAGATTGAATAAAATTGAAAAGCATGAATTTTCAAACTTGTTTGGTGATTTTTCATTAAGTGTTCGAGGAGAAATAATTTTTTTGAAGTTCTGCCATTTTTTTCTTGCTTTCTCTTTATTGTATAGTTGCGTGATGATGCAATGAAGAAGGACGTGCTCTAATAAGGAGGGAAACGTGTTTGAATGGATGTACAGTGTTTTGAGGTGATGAAAAAAAAAACAGCTGATGTGAAAATATTTGTCAAATCCATTATATATATATTATTTAAATTACAAAACGTCTCGATTTTGTAGCTTAAAATCTCGACCTCCTATCGAGGCGTGCCGCTAGATGTTTATAATGTTATACCCCTATTTCGAACGCAATGTAAAAGGTTTCGAGTCCAAATTCGATCGTACGGTAGCTTTTGGACCCAATTATTATATTGAATTTTCGATATAAATTTCAGCGCGTTTATACCTCGTATGGGCAAATGATAACTCCAAACACTATGAAATTTGAAATCCGATAATAATACACTATTACGGATTCAATGAAACTTGTTTCGTCGAATTCCGAGATTGTGCCTTGGAAGGCTATTTTTAAATGTAAATTTAAACAATATATTTTTAAAACTGAACAAATCACTTTTAAATTCAGTTTAAAAAGTTTTTATTATTTTTAGTATTATTAATATAAATTTTATAAGCCTCTAAATTATTTTTATCAAGCTTAAAACTCAAGATTCACTAATTTACCCAATATTCAATTATTAAATTAAATAACTAAATTATCCAATAAATCATTTTATTTGAAATTCAAGTTAAAAATCAACTTTTAAATATTTTAAATCAATTAAATATTCCAATTTCAAATAACCAAAATTCTGGGTCGTTACAGGCTAAGTATTGGTTAAGGGATTCATACAAGTACCGACCTCTTTTGGTCGGTACCGTACCGACATGAATTGAAGAAGCCAAACTTGGTTAAACATCCAAGGGGTGCTTCAAGGTTTTTTGTAGGTCGTGTTGAAGGTGTTCGTTTGTTCATTCGATGTCCAATTGTGATGTGATAGCACAATTAAGGTTGAAGCTATGGGACTTCGATGATGGTAACTCGACGGATATGGAGTTGTGTTCCGATGACGATGACTCGATGCTGAATAGAGTCATGATGATGATTATCTATCTGGGCGGGTTCAAGGAAGGGTGGCCCATGGATATAATGTTGAATGGTTTTATCATGGAATGAAAGAAATGTAGAATGGTTCCTTGAGGATGAACATAAACTAGATGGAGTAAGGAAAGGGCTCGGATATGTGTGCTCAGGGATCATTGATACTCGGAGTGTTTTCTGTTGTACTTGAAAGAAGAGATATTGTGAGGATGCTCGCTGGGTACTTGGAATGGCTGCCCTGGATCAGTGGAAAGGATCCATATACATTAGATCGATGGAATGGATCTAATGTCAGATTCGGGCTATGAGTGAGTACACTAAAAACCAAGATTTTTCCATTAATCCTTGATAGAGGAATGGTCATACGAGTTATCATATATCCAAGGCATATTGAGTGGAATTGAGGATTGTTTGATGGATGATGTGTTTGCTTTGGTTGTTTTCTCATAGTCTATCATTTTATGGATGTCATATGACGTAGGTATTGTGGATGTGGATACCTAGACGCCTGGAATTGTACTTACAATGTGGTACACCTAATGATGATAATAGAGTAGTATATTATGTTTGTTAGTGCTAACTTTTTGGTTGTAGGGACAAGTCAGGTATGGTTCGTATACGCTTGTTCCTTAATATATCGACTTATATAGTATTTTGAGATTTCTTATCACTCACACCGGACTATTGTCCGACTTTAAATCTGAAGTTTCAGGACTTTAAGTTTGTAAAGAAATACAATTCAGCTATGTTTAGAATCACTTCTAAACTGAAATTATGTGGAGAAAAAGTGGATGATGCGTAAATTCTTGAAAAGACTTTTTCAACATTTCATGCCTCGAATATACTCCTACAGCAGCAATAACAAGAGCGTCATTTTACAAAATATTCTGAACTCATAGAATTTTTATTAATTGCTAAGTAAAATAATGAATTGCTTATTAGAAATCACTCCTCAAGACCAACTGGTTCAGCTGCATTACCAGAAGTTAATGCTAACTTTGCCCACTCTGAAAGAGGTCGAGGTCAAGGTAGAGGACGTGGTCGTGGACTTAAACATGGATATAACTCCAGTAGAGGTGGTTACAATGGTTTTAGAGGTAAAAAAACTACCGATTTTAAAAAGAAACAAAAGAAAAATGAGCCTGAAAAGAACGATGATTCAACTTCAGAAAATAAAAAGCATTATGAGGAAATTTGTTATAGATTTGGACGCTCTGGTCCATGGTCACGTACATATAGATCATCAACGAAAATAGTTGAAGAATATCAAAGCTCGAAGAATATTGAGGCAAAAAATGTTGAAGGATTGTTTGACAGTACTAACCTGAAGTTAGATGATTTCTTCGAAGATGATGATAGAAATTTCATTAATGATGAAAGTCTGAGTACAATGATCAATGATATGACAGAGTTGACCAACTAGAAGTAGCTCGAAATTTGTTGTGTGGCTTTCGTTTTATTTTAGCTAGTGTTTGTTTGTTTGTTTTCTTTTTCAAAACTAGTAGAAATAATGCTAGATTTATTTTAGCTAGTGTTTCGTTTTATTTTAGCTAGTGTTGGGTCCTTAATGTAGGTGGGAATTTATGCTAGATTTGATTCACTCCCGATAATTCGTTATATTGAACCTCTTACAGGTGATATCTTCACTGCAAGATTTTCTGGCTGTAAATTTGATGAGACGATTTTCCCGCCGTTAGGGGGAGAAAAGACCGTCCCAATAGAACAGTGTGAAATATCATGGAATAACCCATCTATGTCTCATTTGGATCCACGTACCAAAAAATGCCAGTATGAGGTACAAAGAATTTTGCATCTTCAAAATATCGCAAATCAAATGCCAGATGCATTTAATGATGCTACAAAAATAACTAAATCTCACATTCTAGCAACAAATACACCAGCTAGAATTGAAGTCCCAAAAGGACCAAAATTGAATATAGTAGCAAATGAATCTAAAGCAAGACAAAAGCTTGGAAGACCCATTGGTTCAAAGGATTTGGCGTCCAGTAAAAGAAAGTCTAATGAAAAATCATCAATTGATAAACCTCTCGAAGAGGTTATAAATAATCCAAAAGATCATGTAAATGAAAATCCCAATTCTCCTAAAAATGCCGAAGGAACTATTATCCCAGAAGAAATGATAGAAGCTTCCAAAAATAAAATGGCACATAATAATAATGAGATCTCAATATTTTATACAAACTATGGAGAAACGTGAGATCGAAGTAAAATAATAATCGATGATGTATTCTCATTCGCAGTAGCATAACTGAAAGTCATGACTATAATGAGAATAATGATAATGAACCAACTAGCATAGATGAATGAAAAAGACATGATTGGTCAAAATGGATAGATGTTATCCAAGTTGAGCTAGATTCACTTTAAAAACATGATGTATTTGGACCGATAGAGAAAACAGTAGAAAATGTTAAACCAATAGCTAGGTTATAAATGGGTATTCGTTAGAAAAATAAAAATAAAAATGAAGTCATGAGATATTAGACACGACTTATCGCACAAGGTTTCCTGTAGAGAACAGATTTTGATTTTAAAGAAACATACTCCCCTGTTATGGATGTCATAACATTTCAATATTTAATAAGCCTTGTAGTTTCTTGAAAAATTTGATATGAGATTAACTGATGTTGTGACAGCTTATCTTTACGGTGATACCGTTATTTACATGAAAGTCCGAGATGGTTATAAGTTGCCTGAAGCAAAATCAAAGTCCATGTACTCACGAAAACTAAAATGGTCACTATATGGTTTGAAACAATTCGGAAGAATGGGGTATAACCGTCTTAGTGAATATTTGGTAAAAGCATGATATAAAAACAATCTCATTTTTCCACGTGTCTTTTTAAAGAAATCAGTAAATGGATTTGTTATTTTAGAAGTTTATGTTGATGATATAAATTTGATTGGGACTCCAGAAAAGATTGATGGAACAATAAATTACTTAAAGAAAGAATTTGAAATGAAAGATCTTGGCAAAATTAAGTACTGTCTCAATCTACAGATCGACCATAGTACCAAAGGCATACTAATCCATCAGTCAAACTGCATTGAGAAAATCTTGAAGCATTCACAAATGGACAAAGCATATCCACTTAGTACGTCCATGGTTGTCAGATCTTTAGATATTAAAAAGGACCATTATCGTCCAAAAAAAGATAATGAAAATGTGCTTGTCCAAAAGTACCATATCTCAGTGCCATTGGTGGATTATTATATTTGGTACAATGCACGAGACCAGATATTGCATTCTCAGTAGATCCTCTAGCAAGATACAGTTCGGAACCAACGAAAAGACACTGAAATGGTATAAAACATATCATGGGATATCTTGGTGGAACGACAAACTTAGGTTTGTTTTATTCTAACATAGGTAATAATCGAATCTAGTTGGCTATGCTGATGTAGATTATCTTTCTGATCCACATAAAGTAAGATCACAAACTGGGTATGTATTTAGTAACAGTAATGCAGCTATTTCATGGCGATCTATGAAGTAAACATTGGTAGTGACATCATCTAATCATTCTGAAATACTAGCACTACATGAAACAAGTCGAGAATGTATTTGGTTAAGATAATTAATTGAGCATATTTGAAAGACGTCTCAACTCCCCTTAGCTACAGAAAGACCAACTATTATTTATGAAGACGGTGCAACATGCGTAGCTCAAATCCAGACATGTTACATCAAGGGTAATAGGACGGAGCACATTTCTCCTAAATTATTCTTCACACATGAATTACAAAAAGATAATAAGATAGAGGTGAAACAAATCCAGTCCGAAGAAAAGTTGGCAGATCTATTCACAAAAGCATTTCCAAAATTAACGTTCCAAAAGATGGTGTACAAAATTGATATGCGTCGGTTACATCAACAAACTAATTGAATAATGCGTTATAAATCAGGTGGAACATCTAAAAGTATGGTATAATGTACTTTTTTTCCTTCACTAATATTTTTTTGATGTTTGTTAGTAAGATTATAATGAGACATTATTTTAATCCAGAAGTCTCAACCCTCACAGTAACATTATCAAACATGTTATCTAAAGATGAAACAAAGTTGCACTCTTTTCCTTGTTTATGATTTTTTTCATTGGGTTTTTCATAACAAGGTTTTTTAATAAGACAATCACTCTTATCATTTTTTCATGCGCATATTCGAGAGGGAGGGGGTGGTGTTGTAATATATTTTAATATAAGGATGAATATGCTAATATGTCAAAGGCATTATTGTAATCTCAATTGGATATGGTATTGGTAATCTGAATGGGTAAAGTATTCTCTCCCTAATGGTCTCACTAATTTTTATTCTATAACAATTTCACCTAATTTACGTATTAATTACACTTCTTAATAATTTTTAATTATTACAGTTAACATATTTACGGTCTAATCCTCTTCCTATTCTCGCGTAAACCTGTTCAAAGGGTTAGTTACCCTTTAAGTAAAGTAGTTAATAACAGGTTTACGCGGGAATAGGAAGAGGATTAGGTAATAATTTACGGTAATTAAGAAGTGAACTTAATACGTAAACCTGTGAAAAGTGATTAATTCTACGCGCTCTCCTGCGGAATCGATCTTTATTTTTTTTGGGGTGCGCCTCGTGTATTTGTGCCCAAACGTATAGGCGGACTTTTTGTCTTTAATTTTCCATTATAAACTCCGAATTCGCAGGAACGCTGCCTATATTTTCAGTTCGCAAATGGAAGCTTCGGATTTCACTTACGGAAATTACCCCAACTCGGAAAATAATGAATTCGTTCAGGAGAATAATTTCGTGGTGGAGGAGTTCTTCAATTTTTCGAACAAAGATGACGAAGTCATCATCGACGAAAATGATGCAGCTAAAGACGCCAATCTCGGAGAGTCCGCCAATTCTGCCGGTTCTGGTGATAGTAGCAATTTATCCGGTGACGGTCAGCACTTTTCTGGCGAACTTTACGAGCCGGTAATTTTTCAGTATTATTAATTTTGGGTGAATTAAAATTACCGAATAGTTCAACAGCATGGCGTTATTGAATTTGAAGTTTCTAACACTTGTTGCATTTATTTATTCCGCGAATATTTTCATAGTTTTTGGGAAATTATAGTTTGATACCTTTTATTTGTGGTATTTACGTTCATTACCTTTTGTATAGCAAGATGAATTAGAAGATTTGCAATGGGTTTCACACATTGTAGAAGAAAACGACTTGTTTTCAGCTGAAGAGCACAAAAAACTCCAATTAATTTCCGGAGTCAAAGCGGTTTCAAGTTCGGATGCAAATTCTTCAATATCCGAAATCCGCGAAATCGGATGCAAATTCACGGCCCAACAACCGACAAAAGCAGCTCGGAGCAAAAGGTCGCGCAACTCGCAAAACCTCTGGTCATCCCGGCTGCTAGTTCCAACTCAATCGGATTCAGAGTCCATGTATCTAGTCAACCCAGACCAGGCGAGAAAATGCCCGAAACCCGTTAAGAGAAAGGAACCTGCGATGATGGCTGCATCAGACGGTAGGAAATGCTTGCATTGCGCAACAGACAAAACTCCACAATGGAGAACTGGGCCGTTGGGCCCAAAGACTTTATGCAATGCATGTGGGGTCAGGTACAAGTCGGGCCGGTTAGTGCCTGAGTACCGGCCGGCTGCCAGCCCGACATTTGTGACTACGCAGCATTCGAATTCGCACAGGAAAGTAATGGAACTGAGGAGGAAGAAGGAAATGCAGACGCAGCAGTTTATGAGCAGCGTTTATGACGATGGGGACGATAAGTTTTTGATTCATCAGCAGTTAACCACTGATTATAGGCAGCTGATTTGAATTTTTAAAGTTCTGTTCCCCTTGTTGCCTTTTGAACTTTGAAGCCGTAGCTTATTTGATGTTTCTTTCATTAATTTTGCGCAGTTTTATTTCTTTTTTTCTTTTTAATCGAGAAATTCAGTTTCTTTTAATGTAAGAACAATAATAATGTTAGTTACAGAGAAGTGTATGACAATTTTGCAGTGAGTAGTGAATGGTTTGGTTGAGAAAGTTTGGTAAATTGTGAGTGAAATGATGTGTGCACAGAGATAATGTGGAGCACCGAACCACAATTGATGTGTGCACGTGGTTGGTCATTTTGGTTCCAATGTGAACTCCGTTTAGATATTATCAAACAAATGTCGACATATCATGTATATTTTAAGTATCAGCACCCCACTGTGTCTGTGTCCGTGTTCATATATATATATATATATATATATATATATATATATATATATATATATAGGACATGACTTTGTTAGGGTGAGTTATGCGTGATTACTGTTAAAGATTGGACTTGTATGTTAGAAGGATGCTATGTAATTTGGAAACATAAGAGTGATAATTTGTCATTTTATCATTTCTTTTTATTGCTTGATGTTTATGCAAAGTACAGAAGGAAGAATACAAGGCAAGCATGGAGCATCCCCAGGAGTTCCTTTATGTTAGCATCGAGTGCAAGGGGTCCTAGCTATATGCAAGAGATTATGTCAATTTAAACCAAGCACATGCAATGCATGTGCATCTTTTGTGATATTTTCTGAATTATACAGAGTAGATAATGAAGAAATAAAAGGATGAAGAAATATATGACATGAAAAGAGGTTTGCTCTGCAGACACATGAGCTTTGTGCACATCAATTTGTTATTAGTTTCGTTTTGCACACAAGTTTTTATTGTTCAAATAGTGCCGCCCATATTGCAAATACCGCCACAAACTGAATATCGCCGTTAGCGTTGAATACAATTTTATTAGGGTATACAATTTGTATTGAATAGTGTCCCTAGCCACAAGGACAAATTATCATAATATATCCGAGGCCAAGTTAACATGATCCTACATTACCAGTTGATGATCCATAGACTGGGCTGCTATGAAACATACCCATGCATGCAAATCAAATCAATATTTATTTTAATAGTGAAATCTTCATTAATTTAGATAATTTTATAATGGTGATTAGAGGGAAACATACGTAACGGAAATCACATGTACATTATTAAAGTCATGACTGTGGAGCAAGGGAACGTGCTGCTACGTGTCGTATGCATTAATTAAACTTGTTATCGCTGCTTTATAACTGAAGTGAAGAACAAGAATTAATTGATCTGAGCAGTGAATATTTTGGGAAGAAATGAGTATGCTACGCGCAAAGTTTACGTCTGCTTTTCGCTTACCCATTTATTAGGACTTGATATTAGTTGTTTTTCTTTTTCCCTTTTCAAACTTTCGTAATCTTGTTTGAAAAAAAAAAGGAGTAGAATTGAATGTTAAAGGTAATGTATAATACCAATTGATTGATCATCAACTATAGTTGACGTAGAGGTGTAAATGGATCGGACCGGATAGAGGTATGTCTTAGCTCTATCATCTAGATTCAGACAAATACGGACCGGACAAACTTTAAGTTTGGAAATTGTTCGTACGAGCCAAACAGTTGACAAATAATGTTCGGACAACAGAAAAACATTGAATATTTTTGGACGAACATTTTTTCGTACGTTATTTCTTATTCTAATTCGTGTCGTGAATGAAAATCGTACAGACATAGATCTAACGCCTTACAGCCTCGGACCAAGCCGGATGTCGGACAATCGAACAAAATTTACAGTCCTAATTTAACGTAGCACTACTCAATAAATAAAAGGAAAATCTATTATGATACAAAATGTAGACACAATTGGTTATACAAGGAATCTTCATCATTGGATTGCCCTGAATCTCCATCATTGAATTACCTTCTGATTTTTATCTTCCATAAAAAAAAATCAAATAGTTCAGATCTTTTGTGTCACCGATTGTGTTTTACTTTGTCCAACAACCGACCACATAAATAAATAGAAGAAAAAACAACAAGCATGTGTATATGTGTCATCTCTAAGTCTTTGTAAGTACTCATATTAGCGTCGAGCTTCATTTCAAATCACTTTGACTCAACTTCATTCTCTAACATTTCAGCAACTAAGAGAAAGATCGATACTTTGAAATCCTTCCTTTCTTCGAACGTAACAAACAAAGATATAATCAAATCAATTCTCTAAATTCATTTTTGGATCTTCATCAATGTCTCCGCTATTCACAAGCTATTCACAAAACGTGAGAATTGCCTCCTCATATGTTATATGTATGTTGGATTATCAATGATGGATCCCTGTGTTTCCCATGCTAAACTAAGTGTGCATTAAGTTCCTTTTATGTTCCTTTTTTATGTATTTCAAAGATTGCTAGTTCAACAAATCCTAGGCATCTACATCCAAATGAGTAATTCCATTAACCACTTCCGCCCTTTCTTTCGAGAATTCTCAATCAACACATTTTACTCTTATAGTCTCTCAACATGAATATTTGTCTCTATTTCTTGTCTTTCCCTTCAGCGTAATGTTCTTTTTTTGTTTCACTTTCCTTATTCTCTCATAGTTCTCTTTCTCCGATTAAACGCCTAAAATTCGGTTCAAACTAACACTAAAAAACATTTGAAAACAACGCTTGATACTCGACCTGGATGTTGATCCGCATCAATCCATGAGTCCACTTGGTGCTAGACCTGAAGTTGATTTTGGATCAAAAACCTTTAAGCATATAGCAACTTAACCCGGGTCCAAAAAAAATTACCGACCCAAGCCTCATGCACTCGAGCTTGACCCTAAGTTTTTCAATAGCTCCACCCGAAGACAATACCGCTTCAACTCAAGCCCCTAGCGTTCAATTAGTCAATTAGCTTCAACTCATTACCAACCACTCAAGACCAAAGGCTTCCTAATGCAACCTCTCGAAGCTTGACCCTTCATCGTTCTGCCATTCGTTTTTTACCCCTAATTTGGTTAAATTTGACAATGTTCAATATACGCTTATTTTAGAGTCAAATGCTCCATATTCGAAATAAGTATACATTTGCAACTTTGTTATAAATTAGAAAAGCCTATATGTACTAGATCATTTAAAGGATAAGGGAACTTCTCTTCTACCTCACTCCATTGAAGAATATATATAAAGAACAAGAAGATGAGTTGTAACAATAAAGCAATAAAATATGAAGTAAATATCGCTTCATTAACATCTGAACCACTACATAATCATCTCATTTACTTTTCGACAATTTTATCTTTTCCTTTTTAGTCTGATTTCTCTTTCCCAAACCTATTTCTATTTTGAATTTATTTTATTTTTTATGTTTATTGTATCAATGCCATAAAAATAATTTCGGATAAAACACGAGGATTATGCCTATTTTTAATGCAAATTGATTGGTGCTTTGTTGAGAAAAGGATAAGATCCTTTAAAGGATAAGATCATGTCCATTAATTTTAAATGATTTTCCAATACAACGTCTATTTTTCTATCTAATTGGGGAAGATTTTACAAATAAGAATCACTTTTTTCTTTATTTTTTCAAAAGCTATTGCTTAAATGGCTTTTCCTAGACGAGAAAACAAAATTCCAATAATGGTGATCAAGGAGATAATCATCTACTCTTTTCTCAACCCCCAAGGTGAATGGAAACCACTGAATTGATCGAGGTATCATATATATACCACAAATAAACCGATAAAAGAGCCTCTATCATAACAGACTCCGATCAATTAAATGATCGAACAACTATAGAAGCTCCTAATCATCCTATAAAACCATATGAGCCAAATCAAAGTGAACATAACATGCACAAAGGTGAAATTGACCAATATCAAGTTCGAACTTGAGGTAGTCAAAATCAACCACCAAGTGATCGAAACTACACTATACGCTAAAAAAGGACGGGTGGCTAGTCAAAATCATCCAGATCCATCGACTCATGGGAAACTTTAGCTTAAGAGCTCTAAAAGCAATTTTGAATACATCAAAAGAGTTAAAGATATTATAACTCTGGATAATATCAAACAAAGAGATAGATGAAAGAACCATATCTACGGTGTTTTAATGATAACAATCAAACAATAATTGTGATGACCGCCCTATACCACCGACATCCAAAGTAACCAAATAGTGCACTATTGTCGTGTCCAGTTGATATAGGATGATCATAAGGGTTGAAAATGAAACAAATATAGCATAACATGTCGTATATTTCACAGTGCATGTGATAAAATATAATATGCATCACAGATATAAACAGGAGAGACAATAATAACCAAGTGAATCAACAAATCAGAGTAAAGATCCATAGATTTACATCACAAATATATTAGAGTTTATACAACAGAAGTAAGCTTAATAATTTTCTATAATAAAAAAATAAGCAGACACTATCAAGACTCCCTAGTACTGTACAGTGGAATAAGCATAGAAATCCATATAAGTATATAATACGAGATCGCTCCATCCAGCTCGTTCTTCGAACAGCTAATGGGTCGCACCTAGACTTGCTATCTAGTCTACTCATTTAAGAGTACCCAAGATAATAAGAAATAAAGCATAAAACCTTAGGTTAGAAAATAGTCTAGTGTAAGCGGTAAATGAATCTCAAAATACTATATAGGTAAATATAGTAAGGAACACGGTATACGAATCATACCTGACCCGTCCCTACAGCCAAAAAATTAGCTCAATATAATATGCTACTCTACAAATACCATAAAGATACCCTCCTCCGAATAGAATGACGGGTATCCGTGTATTCCTATTTCCAATACTTACTTCCAATGATATCTTCAAGTGATAAACTATGAAAGAAAGGAACCATAGCATCCATAACACAATCCTCACTATCACTCAATGTGCTCTAAATATATGATTACTCATATGGCTCCCTTACCGCCAAGGACCAATTGAAACCCCGGTTTTTAGTGTACTCTCATATCTCATAGCCCAAATCTAGATACGTGTCTCGTAGCCCCAAGCTAGACACTAGACCTAAAGCCACCGGTCTAGGGTATTCAAATCCTCCCCATCAATCCATAGGCATCAATTATAATACCCCTGCTTCGAGTACAATAGAAAACACGCCAAGTATTAACGATCCCTTAGCACACATATCTGATCCCTTCCTTTGCTCAATCCAGTTTCCATTATCCTTAACGAACCCTTCCACGTTTCCCTATTCCATGGCTTCTGTAACAACCTTGCTTTCTACGCCGTAAATAAATGAATTTAATTAAAATGAAATTGTTTGAATTTGATATTTGATAATTAATCTTTTGAAAAATAATTTTTTTAGTTAATTCAATTCTATTTAATAAAAGGTTTTAATTTAATAAATTGAATTAAATTAACCAATTCTTTTCAAATAATATACTGAAACTAAAAAAATTATTTCAATTAAATACAAAATATTTTTAAAGTGTAAATAATTGTTATGTGACTAAAATAATGGAAAATTAGTAGCCGCGCATTGAATTAAATTAAATTATATTGGGTTGTTATCGAAATATATTTAATCTAACGAGGTGCAAATTAATTTAAAATCAAATTGAAATCCATTTATAATAAATTAAAAGAAGTTGTAGAAAAAAATAAAAAGAAAGTTAAAACTTAATTGAATTTGAATTTTGGGGCCCAAACTAAGTTAAAAGCGCAACGTAGTGTCTAGAAGCTTCCTCTCTTTTATTTTCACTAACAAGCCAAAACTCCTTTTGCCGAGTATTTCCCTAATCCAGATTTTGCCCTAAAATGTTCAAATCGACCAACGTGTAAAAAAGGAAAATAAAAGACGAAGCTCGCGCTGGTGACTGTTTTGACCTAGGAGTGGGCGACATCCTGATCGATAATGCCATGGAAAAAGACAGTTGCGACCAAAGCTGAATTGCAATTTGGTGCATCGTGAGTGGCACATGGCATGAAGGCGATGATGTGATGGAGGAGGGAGCTCGGAACTCTAGTGATGGGCGGTTGGAGTTATGGCACGTGACTGCTGACGAGCTTTTAGGTGTGATGTATGTACAAATGTTGAGTAAGGGCTAAAGCAATTAAAGCTTGGGTTTGGGAGTTTTTGACATTGCGGAGTGAGTACAAGTTTCTTACTCACATCTATGCTCTAGTATTCACTGTATATTTTGATATCATATTTGCTTGAATTTGATTTGGATAAAACTAGTTGAAGTTGATTAATGTTGATTGAATTTTAGTTATGAATCTTGGATGAGTTATTTTGGATAATTCACCACTAAGATTTCGATTATAAATTTAATGAATTCTTTGATTGTTTGGTGATATGTGTGTTTGTTGATACATATTGAATTGGATGAAATTGAATTGTATAATTTTGATCAAATGTTGTTGTGATGAGATCACACTAGCAATCGATCAGCGGAAGGGGATGAATAAATTGAAATAGAAGATTTTAAAGAAAATGAAATACTTTTGGAAATAAATAGTAGATCATCGAATGAATTTTATTTAAATTTTGAAATATTATTAGTGATGGAAAATTGTTTAAGTGAATTGTTTTAGAATATATATAAATAGAAATTATTTAGTAAGTGATGATTTGCGGGATTTGATCAAATAAATGAGTTCTCGAATTTTTTTATTAGTGTTCATTTACTATAGATTATAAAGATATTTAAATGATTTTTATAAAATATTATTTATAATTTATAATTTAAGGTGAGTTGTTAATGTTATTTGAATGTACTAAATTTGGAAGGAAGTAATTATATGATGAATGCAATTTATTTATTGAATGAAAATTTTCATTTATGGAATTTATTTTTAAGTAAAATTTTGGAAGTAATATATTTATTGCAATTGACTATTTTTTGTATAAAAGGAATTGAATTATTTTGGAGGCAAAATTTTAGGGATTTTGGTGTATAAACTAAACGCAAAAACTAATGTTATGGTATTAAATATTTGGAAAGGTATTATACAAGATATAATTTTGATTTGATAGATTATTTTCAATAATGATAGTTATAAAGGATTTGAATTGAAAATGCGGGTTTTAAACACATTGGCTTTAGGACATTATTTTTTTTAATTGGAAATCCTTATGGGAAAAGTAGTATTATTCAAATTTATTATATAAAAAAAGTATGAATTATAAAAATTCTTTAATATTATTATATTATTTTCGAATATTAGAGAGGAACTTTAAAAGATGTATGAATTATTTTTAGAAAGAGTTTTAACTAATTTGGAATTGAATTGTAACTTGTAGATTGTCCTAGTAATTAAATTAAAGGCTTACAGTTATTTATTACTAAACGAAAACTAGATTTAGGAAAGATTGGAAATTTTATGAATTGATTTTTCTTTCAATTAAAAATTTATACTTGAAATTGTTATAAAGATTTTGGGAGCAAATATATTTTTAAAACCCCTTCTGAATCGACAAATAATAGAATTCTATGTTTTGATTACTATATATTTTAATGTAACAAAAAATTAGAATAAATGGAGTTACAATACCGTTTAGGATGGGACATTCACTAACATTTCTCCAGTTATTCTTTGGACTTGTGTTAACGATATAACCTAATGGTGCATTGAATTAGGGTCAATCGAAAGAAGAACCCTTTCGAAAGACTTTGAAACAGCTTGTTTTGACAAAATGGTGATTTTATATTACATCTTATGTATAGACCCCTTTCGAAGGGATCGAAATGAGTTCTATATGAGAGAAATCATTCAAAAGCACCCATCCGAGGGTGTCGATACAGCTGCTATGAAAGGATCTCCTTCGAAAGGCAAGTTCTTTTCGAAAGCATACAAATGCCTTCCAAAAACATCCCTTCGAAGGTGTTGATTAGATAGATATGAGGAGAACCCTTTCGAAAGTCCAATGCCTTTCGAAAGGATTCGAAACTCGATGTGTATATATTTGAGTAAAGAGTGGATTCAATGTGCTATAGAGCCTTATTTTGGATAAATGTTATAAGTCCAATTGACTCGATAACGTTGAATTATCATCATCACATTATTTTAGTGCCGTAAGGACTTTGGACGTAATGATAATATGATTTAAAGTCAAGATATCCAAATGGATTATATAGCGTAGCATATGCTAATAAAGGGCTAAGAAGATAAGTGTGTATCATGTGCTATTGGTCATTAGACAAGCTAATGGCCGAGATGATCATTCTCATGTTCAAAATCATTATCAAGTCCATGCATCCTCACTTTTTATTTCTCACAAATGGATTACAAGTAATATAATTTATCCTTAATTTGATTTAGGGTTACAAGAATTCGACTTGACAAAGAAATGCAGGAATCAAAAATCGGTCCCGAATTTGGACCCCTAGGGTCATATTTATAGATGGGGGTTAGAACCTTCCTCATCCATCCTTCCAAAGCCGTCAAAAGGTCTCTTCATCAACCTTTCGCTGTCATTGATGTTAGGGTGCTTCTACTTTCTTTGT
This sequence comes from Allium fistulosum, assembly GCA_030737815.1. Lineage (NCBI taxonomy): Eukaryota > Viridiplantae > Streptophyta > Magnoliopsida > Asparagales > Amaryllidaceae > Allium > Allium fistulosum. Next base: position 818,802,273 of record CM060908.1, on the reverse strand, counting down.
TTAAGCTTTCGTAACACTTGAATCTTCTTTCCACCATTGGGTATCGAATTGATTTCCACACCACTTATATGCATCTTTGGAGGCTTTCGTCACTATAGAAAGGTTATTTTCTTGGTTTCGAGAGGGTTGTAACATAGTTGAAGGCTTACTGGACCTCTTCATTCCTGTTGAAATCTAGTTCTAATATGGTAGGTTGTTATTTATACAAGCGCGGAAGAGCATTTGGATGGGTTTGAAAGGATCTAGTGGTGGCGGAAAGATCATTGCACAAGGTCACTTATAATGGAAGAAGCTTCTTGATGGACCGATGATGGTTGCAGATAGTAGCTTTCGAAAGTAATCCCCTTGATTAATGTGGAAGCCCATCTTCTGATGCTTGCAGAAGAAATATTAACATATATGAAGCCTTTCTAATTCTTGCGGAAGGGTTTAACCAATTCGAAAGGCTAGTCTTTGCAAAGCCATGCTTTTGAATGGGAAGTGTAGGTAGAGTCTTCTTCTGCGGAAGGTAGATAGTGGCTTAACCAATCGTTTCGACTGATTTGATTTATGTGGATGGTATAATGTTGGAAGAGTTCCTTATTTTCATCTTCTGTGGAAGCATCCAACGCTTACAGCACCAATCCAATCTCTTCGGAAGCTACTCCAATGCATTCAAAACCACCTTTTTGAACCATGGCTGAACCCTTTTTGAACCATGGCTGAACCCTTTTTTCAACTCTTGCAAAGCCGCTATAATGCTTTTGCAAGCCTTCTTTTAACACATGCGGAACCCTTTTTTTGATGCCTTCGGAAGCCTTCTTTCATACCTATATTCTTGAGTGAACTTTATGGTTAACATCTAGCCCCCTTGTATGAAAGAAGCTTTTGTTTTTTAGGACAAAAATCCAAGAATTCTCTTTTGCATTGTTTCATCCTCAATGGTGTTCCTTATCAATCTTATTTTCCTGCAAAGTACAAAGTAGACAACATTTCTTATTATTAATTTGAAATTTATGTAATAATATGCTCAGTAGTTTGTCCATATTGTTGGAGATAATATTAGAATTCCTGATAATAGAATTCTAGAAATCTAAATCTGGGAATAATGGAAATTAATATATCATCATCTGAAGATAATATGTGATGGGAAGTTAGCAGTTGGGAACGATTAAAGACTGGAAATTCTTGTCTGACAATAATAGAAGTCCTGAAATCTAACTTTGGTAATGATGAGAGAAGACCAGAAATTCGTTTTTGGTTATATTAATAGAAGACCAGAAATCTAAGTATAGAACTAATAATAGAGGGTCAGAAATCCAGATCTGGTATTAACAATAGAAGTTTAGCAATCCTCTTCTGGAAATAACTGATAGAAGACCAAGAACAATCGTTTAGTAATAATAAAAGCCTGCAAATCATCATCTGAAAACAAGTCATAAAAGACCAGGAATCCTCATTTGGGGACAAATAATAGGAGTCCAGAAACCCTCATCTGGAAATAATAGAAGACTTAAAACCCAGATTCAAGTATTGATAAGTGTAGCCTAGAAGTTAATAGTAGAAGACTCAAGACCCAATTCGGCCTTTAGTAAGAGAGACCTAGAAATTATTATTTGGAAATTAATAGAAGACCAGAAGTCCATAATAGAGGTCTTGAAATCAATGATAGATTACCCAAAACCTAAATTCGGGTATTAATGACTGAAGTCCATAAATTAATAGAAAATGACCTGAAACCTAGATTCGGGTATTAATAATTGAAATCCAGAAATCATCTTTTGGAAATAGCCGAAGGCTATAAATTCATATCTAATAATGAAAGTAATCCGGGAATTATCATCCGGAACTAGTAGAAGACTAGAAATCTGTTCCTGGTAATAAGAAGGAAAGTTTAGAAATCATTATTTGAATAAGGGAAGTTCATAAATTCTCATCTGAGCCTTTTGTTCTACACTACTCTTTGGACTTTGATTGTTCGAATATTTTGCTTTGTGTTGCCTTTTTGGTTCCAGGTACCTGATTCTTTTGAAGTGCGCCATCTTGTAGGCTTTGTATATTGTTAATGCTTTGTGTGTTACCCCTGAGCTTGGGCGTCTTAGTCCGTTGTTGTCTAGTGAGCTTGGTTAGCTTATCCACAAGTAGGACCCAAGGACTTACCCGACCTCCCTCCAAGAGGCGCTCCAGCCAGGTCTTATAGACGGGACTGAAGGCTTGTCCGGTGCCTCGACCAGGCCATGGCATGACGGGATCAAGGGCTTACTCTATCCTCCCTCTAGGAGGTGCTTCAACCAGGCCTTATAGGCATGAATAAAGGCTGGTCGGTGCCTTGAACTGGCTATAGCATGGCGCGTTTAAGGGTTTACTCCGTCCTCCTTCCAGGAGGCGCCTTGATCTGTCCATAGCATGGCGCGATCAAGGGCTTGCAGATACTTTAACTTGACCATAGCGTGACGGGGATAAAGGATTACTTTGACCTCCCTCTAGGAGGTGCTTTGACCTAACCATCTTGGCATGGACAAAGGCTTGTGACCTTTTAAGGTAGTTTCCAAGTTTAAGGAGAATTCTTCTCCTGACCATGTAGATTTTCTTAAAAAAGAGACGCTTTATTCATCCAATGTTGAAAAATATGGTCGCAAATGTTCCGTGTTCCATGTCCTTGGAAGCATATTGCCATCTGGTCGACATAATTTGTAAGCTCCCGGAGGAATTGCTTTGCACACAATTAGAGGACCTTCCCAGTTTGGTCCTAGCGTCCGTCTGCGGGATTTCTAGTCTTTGCCATCACTCTTAGGAGCACTAGATCTCCTTCTTGAAATGATCTTGTCTTTACTTTTGAGTTGTAGTATTTTGATATTCTTCTTTGATACTCGGCAGTTCGAATAGCTGCTTCATCTCTTAGTTCATGTATGAAGTCCAATGACTCTTTCTTTAACTCTTGGTTTGGATCGAACATGTATGCAATTCTTCGATGGGAAGGTATTTTAGTTTCGAATGGTAACATTGCTTCACATACGTATGTTAGAGAGTAAGGGATATGACCTGTAGCAGTTTTGGTGTATGTACGATATGCCGAGAGTACAAGTGGTAATTCTTCCACCCAATTTCCTTCGGCCTTATTTAGTCGTTTTTTTCAAGATGGTCTTAATAGTCTTGTTGGATGCTTTGACGGCTGCATTAGCCTTTGGATGTGCTACGGAAAGAAAACTTTTGATGGTTCCATCCTTATGGCAAAATCGGGAAAATTCTTCACTTTCAAATTGTGTTCCATTTTCTAGTATAATCTTGTAAGGGATCCTAAATCTAGTGATGATGTTCTTAATAACTAATCTAAGTACTTTCCTTGAAGTAATTTTAGGAAGCGGTTCTGCTTCTACCCATTTAGTAAAGTAATCAATGGCAACTACAGCATATTTTGCCCCTCCTTTAGAAATTGGCAATGATCTAATCAAATCAATTCCCCATACATCAAAGGGCCATGGACTGAAGATTGGGGTTAATTGGCATGGTGGTAAATGGAGAATCTTTGAGTTTTTTTGGCACCCTTCGCATTTCTTTACGTGCTCTATAGCTTGACTAGTCATTTGAGGCCAATAGAAACCTTGTCTTATTACTTTCTTAGCCAACTTTATCCCATTGGAATGGTCTCCACAAAATCATGCATGGGCTTCTTTTAGTAATTTTATTCCATCCTCAGAACTTACACATCTTAAGTAAGGAAGAGCATATCCTTTCTTATAGAGAATTCCATCCATCATAGTGAAGGTCGGAGCTTGACGCCTGATTCTCCTAGCTTCCGTTTTGTCAGATGGTAATATTCCATTGGTAAGATATTATATAATAGGTGTCATCCAAGTGTTCTTGTAGCAGTTATCTGTTGTTGGATGAAGGGGCTCTTCATATGGAATTTCTTCATCAATTTCTCTTTCTTCTCTTACTTGTGTCATGGTTTGGAATATAGTTAAAACCAATAGTTCTTTCCTTGGTTCGAGCATTTTCTCTTCAAGACTGGGACTTGCTCGATACCCTACTGGTACGTATGGGTTTCTGGAGCTCCTCTTGAACTAGCCAATTTTGCTAATGAATCTGCTTGAGAATTATCTCCCCTTGTGACCTGGTGTATAGAAAAATCTTCAAATAGGTTCAATTTTAGCACCTTCTTAACATATAGGGATAGCCTAATGTCTTTAGTCTGATATATCTACTTTATCTGATTTACCATTAGTTGAGAGTCACTAAAGATTTGAATTCGTGAGACCTTGAGTTGTAAGGCTAGAGTTAGTCCTGCCACCATTGACTCATATTCAGCCACATTTTTTATTGTAGGAAATCCTAGCTTCATCGCATAGTGTAGGCGGTGTCCATCTAGTGTGATTATGACATACCCTATTCCAACTCCTTGCTCATTTAATGCCCCATCCATAAATAGTTGCCATATGGGTTTTTGATCTTTTTCTTTCTCTAACCGCTCTTTAACAAAGCATGTGCATTCATTGATAAAATCCTATAAGGCTTGCCCTTTGATTGCCGTTCGTGGCTGAAATTCGATGTCATATTGGCTAAGTTCAATTCCATATTTTACTAGTCTACCTGAAGTCACAGGTTTACTGAAAACCTACTTAAGCGGAAAGTTAGTCAATACTCTTGTCGGATGTGCTTGGAAGTATGCTCTGAGTTTCCGTGCTGTAAGTATCAAACAATAAGCCAACTTTTTTATGACTGGGTATCAAACTTCGGCATCCTTCAATCATCTGCTCACATAATAAATGGGAAGCTGAGTTTCATTTTCTTCTCTAATCGGAACCGAACTAACTGCATGTTCTGAGTCTGCCATATATAAGTATAAGATTTCTCCATTCTCGGGGCTGGATAATATTGGTGGCTTATCTAAATGATTTTTTAATTCTTGGAAGGCTTTCTTACAGTCTTCTCCTCACTCAAAGTTCTTTCTTTTCTTTATTACATTAAAGAATGGGATGCATTTATCGGTTGCCTTGGAGATGAATCTGCTCAAAGCTACAATTCTACCATTTAAACTCATTACATCTTTGCTTGTTTTGGACTCGACCATGCCTTTGATAGCTTGGATCTGGTCAAAACTTGCTTCAATGCCTTGTGCACTAACAATGTAACCTAAGAACTTTTCGGAATGAACCTCGAAAGAATATTTCTGAGGATTTAGTTTCATTTGATACCTTCGTAATACATCAAACATTTTTTTAAGATCTTTAAGATGATTCTCAGCTTCATAGGACTTTACTAGCATATCATCCATGTAAACCTCCATATTTCGACCAATTTGTTCCTTGAACATTCTATTGACTAATCTTTGATAAGTAGTTCCTACATTCTTTAGTCCGAAAGGCATTGCTTTATAACAGAAAGTTCCCCAATCAATAATGAATCTTGTATGTTCTTCGTTTTTCTTTAACATGGGAATTTTTTTATTTCTTGAATAAGCATCCATGAGAGATAATAGCTTGTGTCCGCTAGTTGCATCAACTAACTGGTCTATTCTGGGTAGCGGATAACAGTCTTTCGGGCATGCTTTGTTCAGATCAGTTTAATCGACCTAGATTCTCCACCTGCCATTCGACTTCTTTACCAACATAGGGTTTGCCAGCCATTTTGGATAAAAAACTTCTCAAATGAATACGTTTTCAAATAGCATTTTAACCTCTTCTTTCAAGGCATCAGATCGAACTTTGTCAAATTGCCTCTTCTTTTTCGGACATGAGTCATGTTTGGATTAATATTTTGTGTGTGGCACATAATTGATGGGTTAATCTCGACCATATCTGAATGGGTCCATGCAAATACGCCTTTGTTAGCTTTAAAAAATTGAATCAAGTCTGTTTTCAAGTTGTGCTCTAACTCTTTTCCCACTTTGACTATTTTGGTTGAATCAGTTGGATCTATACGTACTTCCTCAACATCCTCTATAGGCTTTATCCTTTCCATTTCTCCTCGGCAATCCAGTTCTATGATGATCTCGTCTTATTCTATAGAGTTAGCATCGGTCCTCTTCCTCTTCCCTCTAGGTGAGATGTACCTTTCAAATACACATTAGTCGTTTTATTATATCATATTTTTTCTTCGAATGTTAGATGTAAAAATCCATCATCCAAAGGCTGAAAATAGTAGAGGAATCATAGTAAGAAGAGTACTCCCTTTTGTATTGATCGAACGTTGCAAAATACATTTCATGGGAGCTAAATTGTTCTTCTCGAATAGTACCCAACCTCTTTTAGTTAAGAACTTACCATCAGGTATTTTGGTGATACAAAAGCATCCACCTCATCCAGCGTAGGACGTCCAAAGAAGCATTGTAATATGAAGGATGATCGATGATCACGAAGAGAGTCTCAAAAGTTCTGCAGCATGGTGGTAGGCCCATCCGCACCAGTAGCTTTACTTGCCCTACCGATGTCGACCCCTATTATTGAACACGAAGGTAAGTTCAAGACTAAGCTCCAGTTTATCCTCAGGAATGCCCATCTGATCAAAGGCTTGCTTGAAGATGACATTAACTGCATTTCCAGTATCTACTAGAATCTTGGATATTATCGAAAGCCCGATTTGAGTTGTGATCATAAGGGGGTCATTATGGGGATGATGAATTCCTTTCTTTAGCTCTTGTGGAGTGATGACAAGATTTGGAATTTGTATATTAAGTCGTGGGTTTTTGAACGGGAGCTCTTCCTGCACAGAGAACACTCCTTCCCTAGCTTCCTTGATATATCTGTTCCTAGCTCCTTTACTATTTCTTGTCGGATGTGGTCCCTCATGAATCACATCAATCTAGTTCAAAGGTGGACTTAAGTTCAATGGATCTTCATCCTATAAGACATTCACAGCATTACTATAGAATTTTCGCACTCCATTGTCAGTTCGAAGTGCTTTCTATTTATTTTGGACAAATTCTTTTAGATGTCCTTCACGGATCAACTTTTGAATAATTTCGGCTAGCACTCGGCATTTTTCTGTCTTATGGCCATTTGTCTTATGATAAGCACAATAATCATCCCCTTTTTTCTGCTCGGGAATTTCCTGGCCTTGAATGAAGTGGGGAAATTAACCTTTTCTTTAGTTGTGGCGTAGATATAAGAAAAATGTTTATTCAAAGCGACCGAATTGGTGTTGGAGTCTTCACACCTTGACCTTTTGTGTCCTCGATCGAATCCAAATCTTCCAATTTCCTTCTTGGGGTTAGTTTTCCTTTTAGCATAGTATAATTCATCCATTCGAATGAATTTATCAGCTTGAAAGCGAAAATCCTATAAATTTTTGCATCCATGGACGAAGAGCTCTTTCCAAAACGGCGTGTTTTCTATCAATCTGAATGCACTGCAATTAGCTTATCTCTATCGTTCATGTCTTTGGCCTTCAACACCTCTATATTGAACCTTTTGAGATAATCACCCAATGATTCTCCTTGCTTTTGCTTGATTTTTGCCAAAACGGCGTAGTCAATTGTTGGATCTTTGCATATGCAAAATTGAGCAGAGAATTGTTTCCATGAGTAGATAGTTTTCTCCCGATATTGGAGGTACCATTTTGCAGCCTCCTTGAAGTGTTACTGGGAATAATCTGCATCGCACTGCCCCCCAAGCATTATAAAGGTCCATCTGGCTGTCAAAAGCCATTAGGTGGTCATCAGGATCAGTAGTGCCGTGGTATTTCATAGTTGGAACTTTAACATGGAAAGGAATTGTTGTTGACATGATTTAGTCAATGAACGAAGCTACTCGATCGTTATCATTCACTTGCTCATCTAAAGTTATTTTCTCTTTAGCATTCAGCATGTCTTTAACAGCTTTCTATACCACGTCCTTCAAATATGCTTAAGTATCATGATAGCCTTTTCGATCTGGATTATATCCCTTTGAGGTGGAAGTTTCAGATTGCTCCATATATTTGCCTTGCATTCTGCCCTGATTATCAACTTCAGTTGCATAATGTCTCTTTTTATTTGATGATGTCAAGTCAATTTTGCTTCTGTCTTCAAATGAGTGAGCCTTTAAATTCCTTCTTGAAGAGACCACTTCGTCTCCTATTGTTGGCTTAGCGGTTTTAGACGATTTCTGAAGAAGGACTACTTCCAGGCGTTCCTTCATTTGTATTAGTTGTTGTTTCAAATGTTTTATCCTAGCCGCACTGTCATTAGGTTGCACTGGAGTTGATGGTTGTCCTGGCACAGCACCTTCTAAGTTGAAGGTTGGTGTAATATTTTCCTCCAAAACTGTTGTTTGCACCGCTTCTTCATCCAATCGGCTAAGTCTTTTGATTTCATTTTCCTTACAACAAATCAAACTTCCATAATTAGTCTATAAGGAAAGAATAAGGTCAGAGGTTCAAGCTCTTTTTCTAGCGCCAAAATGTTAACAATATAAATCATCAACACCTGGTGCATTGAATGGGGGTCAATCAGAAGAAGAGCCCTTTCGAAAGACTTTGAAACAGCTTGTATTGGCAAATGGTGATTTGATATTACCATCTTATGTACAGACCCCTTTCGAAGGGATTAAAAATTAAAATGATTTCAAGATGAAAGAATTCATTCAAAAGCACCCTTCCGAGGGTGTTGATACAACTGCTATGAAAGGATCTCCTTCGAAAGGCAAGTTCTTCGAAAGCATACAAATGCCTTCCAAAAGCATCATTTTGAAGGTGTTGATTTGATAGATATGAGCAGAACCCTTTCGAAAGTCTAATGCCTTTCGAAATGATTCGAAACTCGATGTGTATATATTTGAGTAAAGAGTGGATTCAATGTGCCATAGAGCCTTATTTTGGATAAATATTATAAGTCCAATGGACTTGATAATGTCGAATTGCCATCATCATGTTACTTTAGTGCCGCAAGGGCTTTGGATGTAATGATAATATGCTTTAAAGTCAAGATATCCAAATAGGTTCTATAACGTAGCATATGCTAATAAAATTTGAGAAGATAAGTGTGTATCATGTGCAATTGGTCATTAGATAAGCTAATGGCCGAGATAATCATTCTCTTCTTTGAAATCAATATCAAGTCCATGCATCCTCTCTTTTTATTTCTCACAAATGGATTATAAGTTATAGAATTTATCCACAATTTGATTTAAGGTTACAAGACTTCGACTTGACAAAGAAATGCAGAAATCAAAAACCAGTCCCGAACTTGGACCCGTAGGGTTGTATTTATAGATGCGGGTTAGACCCTTCCGCGTCCATCCTTCCGAAGTTGTCGAAAGGTCTCTTCACCTACCTTTCGCTGACATTGATGTTAAGGTGCTTCTTCTTTCTTTGTTTAAGCTTTCAACACTTGAATCTTCCTACTGCCATTGGGTATCGAACCAATTTCCACACCACTTATATGCATCTTTGGAGGCTTTCGCCACCATCGAAAGGGTATTTTCTTAGTTTCGAGAGGGTTGTAACATAGTTGAAGGCTTCCTGGACCTCTTCAATACTGTTGAGATCTGGTGCTAATACGGTAGGTTGTTATTTGTACAAGTGTGGAAGAGCATTTGGATGGGTTTGAAAGGATCTAGTGGTGGTGGAAAGATCATTGCGCAAGGTCACTTATAATGGAAGAAGCTTCTTAATGGATTGATGATGGTTGCAAATAGTAGCTTTCGAAAGTAATCCCCTTAATTAATGAGGAAGCCCATCTTCTGATGCTTGCGGAAGCAATATTAACATATACGAAGCCTTTCTAATTCTTGCGGAAGGGTTTAACCGATTCAAAAGGCTAGTCTTTGCAAAGCCATGCTTTCGAATGGGAAGTGTAGGTAGAGTCTTCTTCTGTGGAAGGTAGATAGTGGTGGAACCAATCGTTTCGAAAGATTGGATTTATGTGGAAGAGATAATGTTGTAAGAGTTCCTTATTTTCATCTTCTGTGGAAGCATCCAACGCTTACAACACCAATCCAATCTCTTCGGAAGCTACTTCAATGCCTTCGAAACCACCTTTTTAAACCATGGCGGAACCCTTTTTTCAACTCTTGCAAAGCCTCTATATTCTTTTGTAGGCCTTCTTCTAACACCTGCAGAACCCTTCTTTTGATGCCATCGGAAGCCTTCTTTCATACCTACATTCTTGAGTGAACTTTACGGTTAACAACTTGTTATATAAAATAATAGGCGAGTAGTTTACGAACATTGAGTAAATGTTCAAGTAGCACCGGGTGGTATGTGACACCTGATCTGATACTTGCTTGATTACTCTCTAAAAGTAGATGTCACTCGATAGGGTCATGTCTACAGGGTATTGTTTATTATTTATGGTGTTGCGAGATGAGAGTGAGAAGGCTTCGAGCCATAAGTGCGTCTATCTTGTGAGCATGCTCCCATTATACGGGGAAGAGTAAACCAGATTGGCTAGCATTTATCCTAGTGGTCTGATTGCGGGGTCGCTCCGCGAATCCGTGACACGTCTTTTTGTGTATACGGCTGAGAGCCACTGCCCCCGTGTCACATAGGCCAGTTGTCAGTTACCATTGGGGAACTTATAGTGTTGTTACCATTGCATAGTGTTGTCTTCTACTAGATGGATATTGGATCACGATGGCCGTCGAGGTAACCGATGACTGTAGAAACAGCGCTGTGAGCGTGTGAGGAAGGATTTCTGGAGCAGGCTAAGGGCTATCAGCCTTCCGTCTAGTTGTTGTTGATATAGACACTACTTATTCACCTTTAGGAGATCGTTATAGGTATGGCTATAAGCCAACTAGATCATTTACCTAGACCGATGCCAATATAGTTATTATATATGATACTGAGAGCCCATTTAGACTAAGAGTCTAAGGTGATTATCTAAAATACTGAGAGTTAAGTAGATCATTAGAGATTTGAGAGGCCATATAGTTATTTCTTTGGCTGAGAGCTAAGGCGATTACTATGAGGCTAATGTCTAGACAATTATTATGGAATCATCAATCTCCTTGATTATTCTTTGGACTGAGAGTCCTTGTAGTTGAGTAACGCCGTACACATTGTTTATATTGCTATCGAGGATAGCTAGTAGTGGTGAGAGCATCGAGTTAGGCCCTTTCCTATCTTTTATGGTTATATGAGATATGACCTTGGCTACCGAGGGTGTGCCATATTTGTATTTTATGTAGGTTTATATGCGATGATTATTAAAGATCCCGGGTATGTCTACTTTACGATTATCTGAAAGATAATAGGAGGCATCATTGAGAGCATGTCATATGTTGTTGTTATTATTTATATTAATGATATTTAGATGCATGGATTATTTCACCCATTTTGACATTATATACATGGTATGTGGTTTGACTTGACTTATATATGGGTGATTTTACTTATGTATAGTTTTGTATTGGAACGTTATTCTCCAGATATGTTGACACCTACATTCTAGACATAGTCTGACCCGTGTGTTATTTATATAATATTTTGGTCAGTCTAAGGCATTTCAGGTTCAAGGACCGATGACCAGTATGTGGATGTTGAGCGTAGATGGAGGATAGAGTATTTGTATGTAGTTTGTACATTTGTATTTACACGTATTCATTTGTTGATGAGATGTATGTATTGGACATGTTAGGTATATTTTTTTATGTTAGTGGGTATTGACTATTTTTGTAAACCCGCTTGGAATCGTGTATATTTATTATTATATATTATCGCTGCGTTCATGACTCCGTGTTCTCCATGATCCCTTTTATATTGTGTATTGTTCTATCCTAGAGGCATACGTGTGTATTGCATTGTGCCGATACCATGTACGTATATATGAGCTATTTATGATTTTTGAGGTCGTACAAGTGTTAGCCCAAAGAACTATTCATGTGTGTACCCCATACAGCCTTATTCTCCATATTATATGACAGTATTACCCAGTAATACTCTTGGATAATATGAGTATAGAGGTGGGGTGTTACACTTGGTATCCGAGCTAGGTTTAGAACAGTACAGAGTATAAGAGACACGAGTCCTGGCCTTAGTTGAGACTTAAAGTCCCTGTCCCTATGGGTGTGTGTTAGAATATTATTTATACTCAAGTGATAGTAAGAGTATACAATGATTACTGGGGTAATAATTTGAAGGCGTATTTGTTATTTTTTCGAATATATATTTTTATTTATCACTATTATTTTTTAGTGTTAATCTCCATGTGGAATTTAAGTTAATGGAGATAGAGAGATAAAGAGTAGTATGCTCGACCAGTAGCATCGACATTAGTGAAGGTGAATAAACCTCTGTGTAGCTTGATGTGACTGAAGGATCCAATAGTGATCACAGTGCACGGTAGATGCTAATTTGTAGTTTTCCGCTGAAGGCGTTTGTTTGTTTGATGTGTGATGATTGTATTATTATCAATGATGGTTGAATTGAATGTATATACGAATTTTGGAATTTAATATTTCATATCAAATAAGCATATGATTAATAAAATAGAAATAATATTTTTTTAACGATCAAAAATATTTTAGTAGTTTATTATGATGTTAGTTTATCCGTAGAATGATTTAAAAATTCCGGTCGATGCGTCTGATCAGCGTCATCAATAGAAATTCCAAAATGCTTATGCGAAGTAGTCCGACACAATATTTTGAAAATGATATAAGAAATATCTTATTTGAAAAATTGTGACTTATTGTACATATATAGTGATATATTATTTTGAAAACAGAAAATATTATTTTTCCAAATATAAATATTTTTGAATAACATATGCAGCCAATTGGCGAGCCAAATCACTAAAAATTTGTGGTGCGACAGCGTTGTATAGTTTAATATAAATTAAATTATGGATTATTGCATACAAATATAAATAATTGTTTAAGATTGTATTAAAAGAATTTTCTAATGAAATATGTATAAATAGATAAATAAATTTGTTTTGAGTAAAGGAAAAAAAGAATAATTTCAAAAGAGGAAAATACAAAAAATATATCATGTGGGAATGTTTTGAAATCATTTCAAAAGAAATGAAATTCATTGTTTTACTCTATAAGTTAATTTACTAGGAGAATTTGAATTTCTGAAACTTTTAGTTATTCGGAAACAAGAAAAAAAATATGAATGGTTTAATCATTTCACTATTTTTGGTATTAGATGTATTTTCTAATTTTAGTTGCAAATTTGGAGCATAAAACAATCATCATTGGGTAAAGGAATGACTTCTAATCTTTTTATTAATAACCTTCATTGCTTTCATGAAGGGGGTATACGTGAAACCCCACAGATTGCTTGAAAAATATAGAGCATAATTTGGAAAACATGATTTGTACGTGTACTTATTATGAATTAATTATACATGAACTTGATTTTCTAATGAATTATACACAGACTAACTAACAAATAATTCTAGCTAGCAGCCCAAAAAGGCTAGGACGGTTGTAATTCCTATGTATGATCCGGGATTTGCATGTTGGTCTCTATGTTATTGACGTGTAGGATTATGTATATGATTTTATGGAACTTCAAAGTGGCAAAACTGAACGGGTATCTCACATACTTTTGTATAATAATCATGATATACTAGTCATTGATTAGTGTTGTCAACTTAAGGAGTTCAAGCCTGTAAGTTATAGTAAAATTATCTGAAGAAGCATGCGGATTAAACATAATTATGCAAATTTGACAGAAGATATGTATGAAATATCTTCTGTTATGACGTATATTTGTGAATGAAGTATTTTTCCGTAGACTCAATAAAAAAAGAAAAAAAGGCCATTTTTCCAATCAAGACAGCTAAGAAAAGAAATAATAGAACTAGGCCTCGGCAAAAACTAATTACCAAACTAGGTCTCGTTTCGGTTTTAACTTGCGCAAATATAGAGTGCCCAAGTGTTATTTTTTTTTTAATTATAGCTTGCGCATTCTATAAATGCGCAAGCTATATTTAATGCTTGCGCAAGTATGAAGTGCGCAAACTCATTTTTAAGCATTAAATAGATAGAGAGCATAGATCTGAGCTCATTTATCTATATTTCTACTTTCTTCCTCAAACCCTCCCCATTTCCCAATCCAAACTCATTTTTCTTACATATCCAAATTCACAATCACCTTATTAATCAAATAGTTGCTAAACTATATATGGAATCATCTTCTTCATCATTACAAAACAAAGGTAATATAATAATTAATATTTTTGAAAATTAAGATGTAATTTTGCTATTGTTGATGTTGTTGAAAATGAAGAGTTATTAGTAAAAGTAGTGTTAATTGTTAGACAGCGGTGTTGTTGTTGAATTAGTTGTTAGTGTTTAATGAACTAGGAAACCCTATTTAAGCAGTAGTAATTTACACGTTAATTGTTTCTTGTTTATTTTGACGGTAGACGTTAATGATTGGGAGATAGACGACGAAACATTGATGAAACATTTTGATGAGCTTGAAAAGAAAATTAGAGTTGCAAGTTCAAGTCATATTGACTTTGATGTTGATCATGTTCTGGAAACACAGTTCGAACAGTACCGCGTAAATTCCATTCAGGATCATCAACCTTACACGCTCGTTTACGTGAAGTTGTTTCTACGGAAATGTCCTGTAACAACCCGCCTTTTTGGACAGTTTAAATCGACAAATCAACACACATGTCAACTCAAACCATTCAAAAGGGAGGATTGTTAATGGGGTAAATAAGAAAAGAAGAGAAAAGGAACAAGAAACAATCACAGAATCTCGCAGCGGAAAGATAAAATATAATAATCAAATAAACAGTTCATGAAGCTGTTTAATATACTTTTGATTATCATTTATACATCATTTATCAGAGTTATACATATACAACAGAACAAATAAAATAATGCAGCAGACAGCATGATGCAAGGATAATAATAGTAATAGTATACCAAATCTTCGTCTTCGTCCTCCAGAATAGATCTTCAATAAGCTGAAAAACTCAGGACTGACCCGAGCGTAATGAAAAGACAAAACACTCGAGTCAGGACTAAAACATCCTTATGTAAATTAATCCATCGTAAATAAATATGAATGCAACGGCGTCAGAGATGTTTACGGGGTTTGACATCTCCTATCCAGTGTCAACGTGAGTGCAATAACTTAAGAGATGTTACGGGATTTTCCATCTCTCAAGGATCCGTTAAACTATCTACTATGTAGTACAATACGCTATTATAATATGTTTACATTAAAGTAAAAGTATTAAAATAGCATTAAGGCGTTACCATAATCCCCCTTAACACATTTTTATTCCCAAGAGCATATACAAGACCGTAGTTTCCCCAAAACCGGAAGTCACCAGAGGGCAATCCATATACTAAAGGTACAAACCAAAACGTAGCAGTCGCGAATAGGATAATCAGTATGACAAGGTACATGAGGCGATACCAACTAGGATACTAGTAGTTGCGTGATCCGGACTGATGTTGAGCATAGCAGCTACTACCTCAACACCGTGAAACAACACTCCCAAATCAAGGGGTGCACCCAAATCGAATCACAAAGGTAATAGATATGATATCGAAGAAGTGTGTCCGCTAGAGGTGGCGAACCTCAATGGCCCGGCGCGGCTCCTGTTTTAGTCATGTCAGGGGTCATCCAATATCGTTCTCTTTCTTCAGTCAACGCGTTCACCAAACCATCCACTTCATTTTGGATCAACACTCCGCGTATAATAGTTATTAAAGTGGTTTTCGGTATCGATAGAGAGTATGTCCATATCTGATCCCGGTCTCTTTAATAACTACGTATTATTACACCGATGGCTCTTTTACATTTCAAATTGATTCAAAATTGATATCAAGATATCATATTCGCTTCAAAATCAAATCCATTTCAAATATCATCATATCTATTCAAGATGTAAGATTCTGTTTCAAAAATCATTTTTCGCCTCAATATCAAATTTCGATTTCAAAATCATTTCGAATTTCAATCTAGGTTGCAACTTCATTTAACCCAATTCATATTTAAATTCAAGATTTAAATATAAACATTTCACCTTATTGACCAGCTTGAAATTTTTAGAAAATAGTTTTAAGTAGTTTAAAAATAGTTTAAATAATTAAAATAGTTAAAAATACTTAAAATCTTTAAATGGATTACAAATAGATGAATTAGTTTAAAATAATTTAAATTGGGTTAAGAAGATTTAAAATAGATTAAAATAGTTTAAGTATTTAAAGATGGTTTATATAACAGAGAAATTTGGAAACAAAATGAAACAGCTTCAAAACCAAACCATTTCAATTATAACTTCCCAATTCAAATCAATTTCAATTTCCATTCTACCGATTCAATTTCGATTTTAATTCAAATCAATGTCAACTTGACTTCAAATTAATTCAATTCTACATTCACCTTTAATTAATTCAATTTCAATTTTTATCGATTTGGAGCTTGATTTTCAAAATATCAATTTATAACACTTAACAAAATTATCCTTCAATATTCAACTTTTAAATCCAAATTTCAAATATGATTCAATTCCAAGCTCAATTTCAAAATATCATTTTTATATCACTTTTACTTAGTAATACTCAAAGCTTGAAATAATGTTCAATCCTTAAACAAATAAATTTTCGAAATTCAATCATATCCCAATTTTAGATTTCAAAGTCTCAACTTAAATTATTTAACAATTTCTTTTAACTAAAATTTATTTCAACCTTCCAAACTCAATTTTTGATAAATTCGATTTCTATAAATTGATTTTATTTATAACCTTTAAATCAAATATTTGAATAAATTTCAAATCAACGATTTTAAAATTATTAATTTAACCAATCCGGTGTCCGTATATAATTTTCTATCCTATGGCCAAGTGATTAGTTATTTCAATTAAATGTCAGGGATGAATATATATCACTTAAATCAAATCACAGTGTCATATGTATGCATAACAGGATATATATAAAAGAAAATAAACATCCAAGCATTTAAATATCAACCAATAGCATCCATCGAAATACATCATCCAATAGACAATACAATTTACGGCAATTTCATAGTTATCAATATCAGGAAATTTAATCGCAATTAAATTTTAATTTCAATTTGACTGTCAATTTAATTTTCAACGGTGAATTCAAATGACAATCTATATGACAATTAAATTTTATCAAACAACGACAAATAAAATTCATATCACTTCATAATATCAAATTTAACTACCATAAAGATATTCAGTACGTTGTGAGCGTTATAAAACACTCACCTTGATTTTCTGTTGTCGCCGAGACGTTACGGATTGGAACTAAAATCGGACGACGCCCGATTTTATCCCAAATTTTGACTGTCTCCAAATCTATCCAAATCTGTTTCATTGCAAAGCTCTCGTCATCACGATCGCAACGCAAAAAGTCTCGCTTAAAATGGACCTCGTATGTGAGAATTATACATTTTATAAGTTCTTCGATTTAATAAAATTAAATTTAAATGCAAATTCATTTAATAATTAAAACCCACCAAATCATCACAAGACCGGGCCCAAAAACTTCTTCCCCAAATTTGAGATGCCTGTACACGCACAAGGAAAAACCCACCATGCCGTGCACTGTTCTCCGGTGATATAAAGTTCGACTTCACGAAAACAACTTCCGACCTCGCCATCGCTCATCTCACCAAAATCTCCACCATCTCGTACCCCTAACTCCGAGCTCGACGTCACCGTGGAAGTCGCGACCCAAAGGGTCTTCCCTTCGACCATGCGATGATCGCACCCATCATCTCTCCACCGAGCTCCTCCAAAACAACTACCAGGGTGCTAAACAACCACCCGATTAAGAATCCAAGCTCCAAAATCCACCTCGAAGCCCCCAGCTCTCCAAATCCTAAACCCTAGTTTCGGCCTCTCCTAACTTCACACTGTCGAGCGACCAACGTCATCACTGAACCCCATGGAACTATGCCAGATCGAAGGTCAAGATGAAATAGGATTTTTAAAATTAGTTACGTGGTTTTTAGGCGAGTAGAATAGTAGTTAGGAATTTTTGAAGTTTTGGTTTAAACTTTTCTTTACTGTCTGAAGCTTGCGTGAAAAATATAAAGGAGAAGGAGATGTGATCCTTGCGTGTTTGAACGGGATAACTAAAGTGATTTGAGGTTAGATAAAGCGGCTGATGTGAATAAAAGGTCAAGTCGACGAATAAATAAATTATTTAAATTATCAAACCGTCTCTAATACAACATAAAATTGTCAACTTCTAGTTATTCGCTTAAAAATCCAATTTTAAATGTTAACAATCTTCATTGTTGTTTAAATAAACTTTACATTAACTTCCGGTTTCATTTTCAATCATATTATATTCAAAATTCAATTATTCAAATATTTGCAAATATTAAATTTTTAACGATTTTGATTATTCAAAAATTCACTATCATGAGATATTGAAAATGACTTAAACGAATTCAAATTATAGAACAATTATTTCCATTATACAGTTATTCAATTCCCGTTATTCAATTTTATTCAATTATTCAATTAATTTCCAATATTAAATTTAAACAATTTAATTGTTCAATATTCAATAAATTTCAATATTAAATTTTGAATAAATTTCCGTTATCAGTCAATTACTTTATTCACATCCAGTGCATCCAACATTTGTTATTCAACTTCAGTTATTGATTATAAACCCAGCTAATATATATAATTTCATTTCAATTGCAATTGGTTTCCAAATTAAATTCGACCGACTAAATAAATTAGTAACTTATAATAATTATCACCTTTAACTTTTAATCACACTTATAAGTTTATTATTTACAAACAAGTGTCACAATTACCTATATAATACTAATTAGATTCCATTACCAATGACTATATTTTATTTCATTAGTTAACCCAATATTTACATTTGCTTCTTATATTCCCTTTATAACCAAGTTATAATATTTAAGTCATTTCAATTGATTGGAATTTCATTCAATTCATTAATTGTTAACTTAGATAAATATTGTTGCAATCCATTCTAGTTATTATTATCATAAATAAATCACAAATTTTTAATTCTTCCAACATTAAATTATGAATTCTTATTAAATTAGCTATTTTAATTATCGAAAATTTACGGGTCGTTACATTCTTCCCCACTCAAAACTTTTCGTCCTCGAAAAGGAAAAAGAAAGGAAAAGGAACTAAGTAAAGAATTCAACAGTTGATATATTTTGTTCAAAATTATCAATTTTAAAACAATGAAATTTCATTTATAAAGTCGTTACTACGCTTCCACTACACTACTTCGATTGGCTTACGAAATTTCAAGTTGGTTACCCAAACGAGTTATAAAATTTTAAAACTTGAAAATTTTCTAACACTCGGATTTACGAAAAATTTCGGCAGAGTCTCCTTTGCGCGGCTCGATCGGTACAGCTACAAAACGCCACTACGGGCCCCAAATCAACAAAAGAAAACCAAAAGCCAAGTGGCTCCAATCAAAAATCACCAAATCCAATGACAAAATAAACACGTACCTATTTGTCGGGCCATCCAAATTTCTTGATTTAAATACCTGCATCTTATTTATCAATGATATCCAATCATATAATTTAAAATCCTTTTATAATTTACAATTTCAAATTTTCAATATTAGCTTTACTTAAACCTGTACGAAGTACATATATCATCCGTACGCAATATCAAATCTGATCACTCATTCGATCACACAATTTCACTTCCAAACTAGTATCTTTCACACGACTCTCTAGTGCGGACTCAGATTTAGTTCCTTGATCGGAAACTGTTATTCTCCTTGCATAGCCATATACTATGATAGAGAATTCCAGAATCGAATCAAAAATCCATATCCAGGGTTCGCCGTCGAGAATCGAGTGAAAAATCCTAACTCGGATCGATATGAATTATCTCAAAATTCTGTGCTCGAAATTTGGATCAAATCGTTATGCGAATAAAATAATATACGTACAACTTACGTATTAACTTTCAATAGACTACTATCCAATTCATCTATATTCAATTATTTTACTTACCTTCATTTCATTTACAATTTATTATTCTTAATGCATTATATTCATATCCCTTATTTACTTCATATATCCATTTCTTTACATAGCATGTTCCTTTATACTATCATTTCTTATGCATCATTTCATACAATTTGCTTAGTTAAGTTCATTTTAACCATTCCATGTAATTTAATTAAATTGAATTTCATTCTTCAATTTATTCTTAGCTATACCAAATTCATTTGTTAACATTTATTTTATTTTCAAAATTTTCAGTTAATAACAATTCATTTGTGGAACATTTTATTAATCATCACTTAGTTTATAATCATTCTATAAAAGGCATATATAAGAAGTTAGACTTTATCTAAGTTTATAATTATCTCAAAAGTCATAAATTTCAATTTCACAATTTCTTTGCAAATTTATATTTAATTCGATAACTAATTCACAAAGATATGGCTGGATTCATTTTCCTTCTTTCTTAAGTTCTACTTACTTATTCCATTTAGCCATTCATCATTTCATATTATATTTAAGTATATATAACATTTATTTTTTTACAACTAAATTTCCATTTATATACATTTTAGTTACTTTTAAGTTTTGCTTACTTGTATATTTCAATTACTTTTAGGTTTTGTTTACTTGTATAATATCCCATTACATATCCAAAACATCATTTTAACTTTTTAACATTTGGTAAGTCATATTATATGTTATTAGAATGCAATTTGATACAATACAAATTTATAGGATTCATTTTACTTAATTAGAAGGTTCACAATTTCACTTACTTAAATTTTCTTTAATTTTCAATACTTTTCATTTTTTTTAAGAGTTACACTTCAACTCTAAAGTTTCTTAAAACATTTAGCTTAGAGTTTTTTTTTCTTATTACATAAGTTCTGGTTATTCACATTTAATTCAGATAACTTGAAAAATATCAATTAACAGAACTTAAAAATTTAAATGCCCGGTTTATTTCAAATCATTTGAAATAAATATATACATTTATATCTTATATATATATATATATATCAAATCATACCTTTTGAGTTTAAATCAAAATGCATTTTTTTTCAAAACAGTTTCGAAGCAAAGCAAAGCTTCGTAGAAGCCTCCTCCACTTTGAGACTCGAAAATGAACGTCGATGATGCTGCGCAGTCATCACAGAAATTATTTTCCAGCGACAGAAGAGAGGAGTATTGAATTCATTCCTTCTTAAAAATCTTTTCAAAATATTTCCTATAAATATTTTCCAACTAGTATCACTATATTTTCTTCAAAGCTTTGAAAACCATTTTAAAAGTCCCCGGGTCTTGAATTCAATATTTCTCAATTTAAATCTATTTTAATTTATAAGTCACCTTTATAAAATTTTCTTATAAAATTTTCTTTCTTAAAACATTCCACAAGTTGTTTTATTATTGTTCATCTTGTAATTCACCTTATTTATTAAATTACAATATCCAATTAATGATAATAACCAATATTATCATTCCTAACAACCAGGTAAGCTAGGTAAGTCACAATAATTTCTGAAATTTTTTTTATATACAAAATATAATTAGAGCAAAATTATTTCATTTACCCAATTTCAAAACAATACTATGTCGAATTGTTCTGTTTAAGTGTTTAGAGATCCCTATAAATGACGTTAATTACTCGTATTGACCAGGATCCATAAGCCACTCAACAAATCAACCGACACAATATAAAACATTTTATATAACTAACAAATACTCTCTCATATGTATACACTCAGCGACTCATCATAGGGTATTACTACCCTATTTATAAAGAGTCGGACCCCACAAAGCTAAGGTTATCGCTAAACCAAAGCTCTGATACCAACTGTAACAACCCGCCTTTTTGGACAGTTTAAATCGACAAATCAACACACATGTCAACTCAAACCATTCAAAAGGGAGGATTGTTAATGGGGTAAATAAGAAAAGAAGAGAAAAGGAACAAGAAACAATCACAGAATCTCGCAGCGGAAAGATAAAATATAATAATCAAATAAACAGTTCATGAAGCTGTTTAATATACTTTTGATTATCATTTATACATCATTTATCAGAGTTATACATATACAACAGAACAAATAAAATAATGCAGCAGACAGCATGATGCAAGGATAATAATAGTAATAGTATACCAAATCTTCATCTTCGTCCTCCAGAATAGATCTTCAATAAGCTGAAAAACTCAGGACTGACCCGAGCGTAATGAAAAGACAAAACACTCGAGTCAGGACTAAAACATCCTTATGTAAGTTAATCCATCGTAAATAAATATGAATGCAACGGCGTCAGAGATGTTTACGGGGTTTGACATCTCCTATCCAGTGTCAACGTGAGTGCAATAACTTAAGAGATGTTACGGGATTTTCCATCTCTCAAGGATCCGTTAAACTATCTACTATGTAGTACAATACGCTATTATAATATGTCTACATTAAAGTAAAAGTATTAAAATAGCGTTAAGGCGTTACCATAATCCCCCTTAACACATTTTTATTCCCAAGAGCATATACAAGACCGTAGTTTCCCCAAAACCGGAAGTCACCAGAGGGAAATCCATATACTAAAGGTACAAACCAAAACATAGCAGTCGCGAATAGGATAATCAGTATGACAAGGTACATGAGGCGATACCAACTAGGATACTAGTAGTTGCGTGATCCGGACTGATGTTGAGCATAGCAGCTACTACCTCAACACCGCAAAACAACACTCCCAAATCAAGGGGTACACCCAAATCGAATCACAAAGGTAATAGATATGGTATCGAAGAAGTGTGTCCGCTAGAGGTGGCGAACCTCAATGGCCCGGCGCGGCTCATGTTTTAGTCATGTCAGGGGTCATCCAATATCGTTCTCTTTCTTCAGTCAACGCGTTCACCAAACCATCCACTTCATTCTGGATCAACACTCCGCGTATAATAGTTATTAAAGTGGTTTTCGGTATCGACAGAGAGTATGTCCATATCCGATCCCGGTCTCTTTAATAACTACGTATTATTACACCGATGGCTCTTTTACATTTCAAATTGATTCAAAATTGATATCAAGATATCATATTCACTTCAAAATCAAATCCATTTCAAATATCATCATATCTATTCAAGATGTAAGATTCCGTTTAAAAAATCATTTTTTGCCTCAATATCTAATTTCGATTTCAAAATCATTTCGAATTTCAATCTAGGTTGCAACTTCATTTAACCCAATTCGTATTTAAATTCAAGATTTAAATATAAACATTTCACCTTATTGACCAGCTTGAAATTTTTAGAAAATAGTTTTAAGTAGTTTAAAAATAGTTTAAATAATTAAAATAGTTAAAAATACTTAAAATCTTTAAATGGATTACAAATAGATGAATTAGTTTAAAATAATTTAAATTAGGTTAAGTAGATTTAAAATAGATTAAAATAGTTTAAGTATTTAAAGATGGTTTATATAACAGAGAAATTTGGAAACAAAATGAAAGAGCTTCAAAACCAAACCATTTCAATTATAACTTCCCAATTCAAATCAATTTCAATTTCCATTCTACCGATTCAATTTCGATTTCAATTCAAATCAATGTCAACTTGACTTCAAATTAATTCAATTCTACATTCACCTTTAATTAATTCAATTTCAATTTTTATCGATTTGGAGCTTGATTTTCAAAATATCAATTTATAACACTTAACAAAATTATCCTTCAATATTCAACTTTTAAATCCAAATTTCAAATATGATTCAATTCCAAGCTCAATTTCAAAATATCATTTTTATATCACTTTTACTTAGTAATACTCAAAGCTCGAAATAATGTTCAATCCTTAAACAAATAAATTTTCGAAATTCAATCATATCCCAATTTTAGATTTCAAAGTCTCAACTTAAATTATTTAACAATTTCTTTTAACTAAAATTTATTTCAACCTTCCAAACTCAATTTTTGATAAATTCGATTTCTATAAATTGATTTTATTTATAACCTTTAAATCAAATATTTGAATAAATTTCAAATCAACGATTTTAAAATTATTAATTTAACCAATCCGGTGTCCGTATATAATTTTCTATCCTATGGCCAAGTGATTAGTTATTTCAATTAAATGTCAGGGATGAATATATATCACTTAAATCAAATCACAGTGTCATATGTATGCATAACAGGATATATATATAAGAAAATAAACATCCAAGCATTTAAATATCAACCAATAGCATCCATCGAAATACATCATCCAATAGACAATACAATTTACGGCAATTTCATAGTTATCAATATCAGGAAATTTAATCGCAATTAAATTTTAATTTCAATTTGACTGTCAATTTAATTTTCAACGGTGAATTCAAATGACAATCTATATGACAATTAAATTTTATCAAACAACGACAAATAAAATTCATATCACTTCATAATATCAAATTTAACTACCATAAAGATATTTAGTACGTTGTGAGCGTTATAAAACACTCACCTTGATTTTTTGTTGTCGCCGAGACGTTACGGATTGGAACTAAAATCGGACGACGCCCGATTTTATCCCAAATTTTGACTGTCTCCAAATCTATCCAAATCTGTTTCATTGCAAAGCTCTCGTCATCACGATCGCAACGCAAAAAGTCTCGCTTAAAATGGACCTCGTATGTGAGAATTATACATTTTATAAGTTCTTCGATTTAATAAAATTAAATTTAAATGCAAATTCATTTAATAATTAAAACCCACCAAATCATCACAAGACCCGGCCCAAAAACTTCTTCCCCAAATTTGAGATGCCTGTACACGCACAAGGAAAAACCCACCATGCCGTGCACTGTTCTCCGGTGATACAGAGTTCGACTTCACGAAAACAACTTCCGACCTCGCCATCGCTCATCTCACCAAAATCTCCACCATCTCATACCCCTAACTCCGAGCTCAACGTCACCGTGGAAGTCGCGACCCAGAGGGTCTTCCCTTCGACCATGCGATGATCGCACCAATCATCTCTCCACCGAGCTCCTCCAAAACAACTACCAGGGTGCTAAACAACCACCCGATTAAGAATCCAAGCTCAAAATCCACCTCGATGCCCCCAGCTCTCCAAATCCTAAACCCTAGTTTCGGCCTCTCCTAGCTTCACACTGTCGAGCGACCAACGTCATCACCGAACCCCATGGAACTATGCCAGATCGAAGGTCAAGATGAAATAGGATTTTTAAAATTGGTTACGTGGTTTTTAGGCGAGTAGAATAATAGTTAGGAATTTTTGAAGTTTTGGTTTAAACTTTTCTTTACTGTCTGAAGCTTGCATGAAAAATATAAAGGAGAAGGAGATGTGATCCTTGCGTGTTTGAACGGGATGGCTAAAGTGATTTGAGGTTAGATAAAGCGGCTGATGTGAATAAAAGGTCAAGTCGACGAATAAATAAATTATTTAAATTATCAAACCGTCTCTAATACAACATAAAATTGTCAACTTCTAGTTATTCGCTTAAAAATCCAATTTTAAATGTTAACAATCTTCATTGTTGTTTAAATAAACTTTAAATTAACTTCCGGTTTCATTTTCAATCATATTATATTCAAAATTCAATTATTCAAATATTTGCAAATATTAAATTTTTAACGATTTTGATTATTCAAAAATTCACTATCATGAGATATTGAAAATGACTTAAACGAATTCAAATTATAGAACAATTATTTCCATTATATAGTTATTCAATTCCCGTTATTCAATTTTATTCAATTATTCAATTAATTTCCAATATTAAATTTAAACAATTTAATTGTTCAATATTCAACAAATTTCAATATTAGATTTTGAATAAATTTCCGTTATCAGTCAATTACTTCCAGTGCATCCAACATTTGTTATTCAACTTCAGTTATTGATTATAAACCCAGCTAATATATATAATTTCATTTCAATTGCAATTGGTTTCCAAATTAAATTCGACCGACTAAATAAATTAGTAACTTATAATAATTATCACCTTTAACTTTTAATCACACTTATAAGTTTATTATTTACAAACAAGTGTCACAATTACCTATATAATACTAATTAGATTCCATTACCAATGACTATATTTTATTTCATTAGTTAACCCAATATTTACATTTGCTTCTTATATTCCCTTTATAACCAAGTTATAATATTTAAGTCATTTCAATTGATTGGAATTTCATTCAATTCATTAATAGTTAACTTAGATAAATATTGTTGCAATCCATTCTAGTTATTATTATCATAAATAAATCACAAATTTTTAATTCTTCCAACATTAAATTGAATTCTTATTAAATTAGCTATTTTAATTATTGAAAATTTACGGGTCGTTACATGTCCGGTCATCAACATACAGTTGATGGAAATTTTCCAACGCCTATACATCTTGTAGGTCCATCCGTGCCAAGGGGACAACGACCATATCCAAATTGTTATTGCGGAGATATGTGTGTAGTGGTTGTTTGCAAAAAGGAAAAGAATGCTGGATGAAGATTTTTCCGGTGTAGTTCGTACAACGAACATAGACTGAATTCTCGTGAAGATGCTTGTTGCAATTATTTTAAATGGATTTATCAACCCCTGTGCGAAAGGGGATTTTGAGTATGCCCACGAACTGCAAGCTGAAATAAGTCGTTTGAAAATTGTGAATGAAGAACTAAGGACAAATAGTGAGAGGCCTAGAATGTGGTAGATGTTTGGGACTTGGTTAAGTTGTCATATTTGGATTTTATGTTGAACCGTTGTATTTGTGATATGTTGTTGCGAACATGTTTCTATTTGTTGTAACCCGTAACGTGTGCAAGCTAGATAGTTTATTATGTTGTTGAAATTCATTTGATAGTGTTGACTTTATTGATGAAATATATTGGTTGCGTTATTATATTGATTTGCTTGTTTGGTTTTTTTAAAGATTGAGTTGACTGCTTTTGTTTGAAGATTGCCTGCGGAAGCAAAATCTACTTAGAAAAAATAGGTAATAATTCATCAAATTGATGTTTATAGTTATGTCAGTGAATAAAAATTATGAATGTGGTATCGGAACTTATTTTGCAGATAATGTCAAAGGTTCTGACTATATTTTACTTTGATGGCGAATTGTTGGTTAATGATGAAGGTAAACCTAGATATGTGGACGGGAAGCGAAAAGGATCGACAATAAAAAATCATTGTAGTTTCGAAGAGCTTAAACAAAGGGCATTTGAAGTAACAAAAGCAAATCCTGTGATATATGATTTAAAATTAGCGGTGAAATGAGTTCGGGGTGATGGTGCATCCGCTATTGATTTGGAAGACGACGATGATTTGAACTCCACCTTTTCGGTTGGAATGAGAGTGATAGAAATCTACGTTGTGAAAGTGGAACATGAAAATGTGGTTGAAACATAAGCGCCAGTAATCTCTGCGGATGAGTATATGCACACTACACAGTTACAAGAAACACAATGGTTGGCGTATCCTTCATATCTTTTAAGCCATCAAGGTAGAGAGTTTACAAACTTACTTCACAGATACAGCGAAATGGCTGGAGTCTCTTCTAGTCAGGAACAAAATATGATGCAGAACGCTATAAATCCAAATCGGTCGCAAGCGTTTGAAAAGTGAGTACTATTATACGTTGGCACTTGTATTTACATTAATGAAAAATATCTGACCTTTGTTTTTTGTATTCGTAGTGTCGAAGATGCATTTACTAGTTGTGATGACGATGGTGCTGATGATCATGTTCATACTTCACACGAGATTTGTGGGTAATTGGATAGCATGGAAGTAGCTTGTGCGGATGATGACGATAGTACTTGGATCCATCAAATGGAAGTTAACAATGATGCAATCATATATGCAGACATTGAGGAGGCAGATGATGTAAATGCGGAAGAAGAACAAATCACATATGAAGAGGCTCTAGCCGATGATTTATGCACGGCATCAATGATGGTGAAATCAATAATGGAAATTTGTCAACTAGACGTGGAAGTTTTTGGAAGAGAATGTGCGGAGAAAGGTCCACGAGTTGGGATAATTTTTGAAAGTAAGCAGAAGCTTATTGAACAGTTATGTGAATGGGCGATTAAATGTTTAGTTTCGTTTCAAATTTTGAAATCGCGTGCAAATCAATACACGGTCTGTTGTGATGTGGAAGAAACATGCCCTTGGCGAGTTCATGCAAGCCTTTCGGTAAGAAAAAATTCAAATTGGTGGAAGATAACTACATATGGCGGTGATCACACTTGTGTAAATGCAACCATCAACTCAAACCATCAACAGGTGACTGCTAAATTTATATGCAGCAAAATTCTTCCGTTGATTAAAGCTAAAACAAACATGACTGCAAGAACTATTCAAGAGACAATGTCCAATATGTTTCATATTAAAGTGAGTTATTCTCGAGCCTGGCACGTACTATAGAAAGCTGTTGCAATGATTTATGGCGATTGGGAATCGTCGTACGCGAAATTGCCAAAATATCTTAGAGCCCTACAACATACCAACCTCGGAACCGTATATAATGTCATTCATAGTCGTGGTGTTTTTGATGGTGCCTTTTGGGCTTTCGGACCTTCTATTCATGGCTTCAACCACTGTCGACCCATATTGTCTATTGATGCCACTCATTTATACGGGAAGTATCCGGGTACATTACTAGTAGCTACTGGGGTGGATGCAAATCAAGGGCTATTTCCTTTAGCATTTACTATTGTACAAACAGAGTCGTGGCAAACGTGGAGTTGGTTTATTCGTTGCATATGGAATTATATTCCATCCGTACGTACTAGATGTATCACCTTTATCTCGGATCATATGAAAGGAATTCCACGTGCGCTTAGAAAAGCTTGGCCAATTGAACATCATCATCGCTTTTGTATCCGTCATATTAAAGCAAATTTCAAGAAAGCGGGATTTGGCATGGATGAGCTACAAAATTTGTTACACACATATGCCACGGCATCGGAGGTCGTAAAATACAATGATCTTCGAAAACAGTTGAAGGATGTAAATCGAGATGCCGATGCGTGGATTGAAAGAAGTTTGAAAGACTAGGAATCAAGCTGGACTCTTTGTCATGACGACAGAGTAAGATTCAATATGACGACGACCAACATTTCCGAAAGCTTTAATGGTGTGCTCAAAGGAACTAGGAATTTACCTGTTAGATCATTGGTTGCACGTACGTTTCATCGACTGAACCATTACTTCGTCGAACGACGAACTTCAAGGGAAGAGTGCACGTCGCAGTTCGCACCTAGGTGGGAAGCATTAGCGCGGAGAAGAATGGAAGAATTGAGGCTCATGTCTATAGAGAGATATAGCTTCGTTGAATGGCAGGTGAAAGATGTGCATATGTTTGATTATATGGTGAATATCGAAGATAATGTTGCCAAATGTTCATGCAACATGCCAACTTAGATCATTTTCCGTGCTCCCATGTATTAGCGGCTTGTTCACGTGGTTCGGGTGGTGCTAATAGAGCGTATTTTGACTTAATCTCCACGTGGTACACGAAGGCTATGTATTCCGCAGCTTATGCTCCTTTATTCCACCCTGTACCAGATAGTCGACATTGGGACGTCTACGATGGTCCAATTATACAACCACCGCCCGTGCGCAGAAATTCAAGCCGTCCTCGGTCTACTTGAATAAAAGGTTTCATGAATCCGCCATCTTCATACGGCCAGAACAAATGTAGCAAATGTGGTTCTATTGGCCACAAGAAGAAAACTTCTCCACGTTGAATTGTAGTAGAAGTAGAACGTCTATGTTATTGTATGACTTGTTGAAACTATTTTGGATGTTGTGGCATGTTGTTGACTTTTTTATGTGATGGTGTTGTCATTCGAATGGTGTTTGCATGTTATATAGAATGTTATTTAAACTTTTTGTGTGAAATTGTGTGATTTATGGTGTTGAAACAGCTCACTGTCCCGGACAGGGCCAAAAACACGCTTGCGCATATATGGAATGCGCAAGCTATGTTGTCAATATAGCTTGCGCATTCCAGAAATGTGCAAGCTATATGTAAAATATAGCTTGCGCATTCCAAATATGCGCAAGCGTATAGCTGGGTTATTTGCAGCATTCCACAAATGCTACAATAGACCAAATGTAGCATTTGTGGATTGTTGTAAATAACCCAAAAATAGCTTGCGCATTCCACAAATACGCAAGCTATTTTTTGGGTCTATTCCAAACAGAGAGCTGCTCTGCCACACTGCAAAACCCCAAATTCCAAAATACATCTTGACCAACATTCTATAAGCATGCACATACCATTCCATTAGCAATACCATCACAAAACAAAATAAATAACATGCCACAACATCCAAATGACAATTTAAAATCATCCAAAAAAGGTTGATCAAGTCGTACAATAACATAGAAATATATTAGTCAACAACCCCTTACCCAACCAACGTAACAATAACAATAAGACCAACACCATCAATTACGAATCCGTCTAAGCTCAAGTGGGGTGTCTCTCTTCTTCTTCTTCTTCTTCTTCTGTTTGTACACGATGGGAGCCGATCCTTGGCCTTCTTCGAATGTAGGAGCAGGTGTCGAAAGTGGAATTTCTTGTTGTTGACTTGGCCCAAAAATGAGCTCTTCTTATTGAATTTCCCACTGCGGCGGCTCTTACGCATGCTCGTATGTCGACTGTCCAACATATTCGAATTGTTGTTCTCCTTCATGCCAAACGGGCCATTCAACATGAGTTTCTCCACCAGTGTATTGCTGCTCTACCTCGGGCTAAGCGGGCCATCCAGCTGTTGTTTCGCCACCGGGATGTTGTGAAGCCTCCCTCTCCGCATGTGCCTCCTCCCATTGAGCTTGTCCATCCGCTACTGTAGTATGTGTCTCCTTTGTATAACGTGGTGGCTCTTCTACAATGCGCAACTGTTTGGCCGGCCTTCTTAGCTTATTCCGACCCAAAATCATGTCAAGTATTCGTCGTAGGTCAATGCACTTGCTTTTGACCTTGTCCGGCTCCATATGAATTTCTTCTATTTCGCCCACCACATCCAAAGCACTGTATATTCCGCTTACCTAAACCATAAGTCATAACAATGCATCAATATGAGATAATAATTGAACTATCAAAAATTTGAAATTACAATACTTACCACATCACGTTCTAGAGGAGCACGGGGAGTGTACGCAACCAACTTCCTTGCCGACTTTTTAAGAATATAACGACGAGTAATTCGCCAATACCAATATTCGTACTCGCTCAAAGGTGTCGGAGGCTCACGTGCTCGTTCGGCACGATCAATTCTTGATTGCCAAATAGCAATACTTTCCTCCAAAAATATCATCCATCTAATGGGTTCTGGGTCAAGGGGGACGACATGATCGGGAATGTGCTGATAATCAAAGTAAAACTGTCTCATAACCCGATCGGGTGCATACAACTCAAAGTCTAAAAATTGAATCAGTCGGCTCTTATCAATCCAACCGGCGAACGAATACTCAATGTCCGGATGCCCAAACTTATACACTAATGAATATGGTTCCCATATAACCACATCATCCACCAACAAATCCAACTCATTACGGTAAAACTGTAGATTTCTTGGCGTCTCACGTCATCTCCTAGCACAATTCCACCTAGCCCCGAATGGAAGATACAGATCTAAGTCGGTAGAAATTCTAATAGACGGCGTCCAATAGCAATATGCGACCATGACCATAGTTGCAACAACATTGCAGAACCCCCTAAAACTTTTCGATGTTGCAAGGCAACGTGTGAAAAATCACTATACAAATAGCAGAGAACAGCACTACCCCAAGAATGATAACCACAGTCAGCCAAATCATTCAAAAAGGTAAAAATTTCAAATTTAATCTCCCTTTCGAATGATCGGGAAATAATCGGCAACTCATAAAATACAATATCACGGCACGAGTGTGGCGAAGTATATCTAAATCGGTCGCCCCTTCGGGTAGTGGTTCGGAAAATTCACTTTTAAACCAAGTCATTGATAATTCACTTTTAGACTTAACCGCCTCACTAGGTGGAAAAATACCAAGCAAGTCATGAGCCAATTTGATGTAATCGATATCTAAATTTTGCGAACATACCGGGCGACCGTCTGCTTTAAGACCGAAAAGAAAATTCACATCCGCTAGAGTCACTGTCATCTCCCCGACTCTCATATGAAACGCATTTGTTTCCGGCCTCCATCTATCGCATAAAGCGGTAATAAGGTGATGATCGAGCCGAATGTAGTCGATTTGCATAGCTTTCCAAAATCCGGAGATTCGTAGATTCGGCTCCAATCTTGGATCTTTATAATCGATCTTCTTGAGCTTGCTCGAACGATCGCATATCTTCATAGTTTCAACACCCTAAAATGTATAAACAAATTAAAATTAGTGCTTCATATTTTCATTCCCCCAGTTTACCAATATCGAACATTTACCTCCATTAATGTGTCGTTTTGGCTCCTATGGTGTTTTTGAAGATAGAGAACACTTCTATCTTCGGGCCCGGGAGACAATTCTACAAACAACAATAACCATTTATCACTACAAAAACTATGTACAAAGTTAGGGTTTTGGCTATACGAACAATCCAAATCCTTTTTCATTTTCAACAAACAAACCTACAATTATAGCATATTGACATCCAAAATCAACATAACTACTCTTCCATTAACAACAACAATCATTTTTCAAGTAGTATTCATTTTGCAATAACTTTTTTACCTCTAATCAAAGAAGAAGATGAGCTTCCTTCCATTTTACGCTTAATCTAGTGATTGATTCAAGAAATAGAGCTAGAGCAATGTTTTTGAGGTGATATATTTGGATTTGGAAGGGGTTTGGAGTTGGGAATGGGGAGGGTTTTGTGAAAATTTGAGAGAGATGAAGAAATGAGGAATGAAGCAGCTCTCTGTCCATTTCGTGCCTGAATTTGTACTTGCGCATTCCATAAGTGTGCAAGCACTATCCTATAGCTTGCGCACTTATGGAATGCGCAAGCTATAAGTATAAAAATATATACTTGCGCATTCCATAATTGCGCAAGTGTTATGCAAAACGAGGCCTAGTTTTGTAATTAGTTTTCTTTGAGGCCTACTTGTGCAATATGTTTTCTCCCGGAGCACTGTTTGAAAAATTGTCCCAAAAAAAGGTTTTTTTCCAGTATAATCGGTTGCATTTTCGTTTGTTTAAGCATGCATGCAGTTTTGAATTTTTACATTTATTTACCAGAAGCTTGTATCTGTGTTAAAATTTTCTTGAGCTATATTTGGTTCAATCAATTTGGAGAAAAAATGTGCTTGGTTCTATGTTCGAATGAAGTGAATGTACTTGTTTTAAAATGAAAATTAGAAAACAAGTTAAAAAAAAGTAATGATGAACTATAATTAAAATTTAGTGATAATCTGCATCTGCAAATATATCTTGTGCATTGTTACATTTACCATTGTAGCTATTATCAAAATATGCCTGAACATTTAGTTGTGTTATATTTGCAGACTGCAGGTGTTCTTTTTTTATGCTGGTCCTATCTTTAATCTAATTTCTTTTTGCTTGTTTATTTGTTTCATTTCACGCCTAATGTTTTTATATGTGTAGATTGCAGAGCATGTATTTCAAGTTTGTGAACTCTATTCATCTCCAAGTTCCTAAACATCCGTCAGCACATTAAAGTATGAATTATAAAATTATTTAATATTATTATATTATTTTCGATTAATAGAGAAGAAATTTAAAAAATGTATGAATTATTTTTAGAAAGAGTTTTAAGTAATTTGGAATTGAATTGTAACTTACAGATTTTCCTAGTAACTAAATTAGAGGTTTGCAAATATTTATTTCTAAACAGAAAATGGATTTTTAGAAAAGATTGGAAATTTCATAAATTGATTTTCTTTCGATTAAAAATTTATATTTGAAATTGTTACGAAGATTTTGGGAGTAAATATATTTTAAAAACTCCTTCCAAATTAATAAATAATAGAATTGTATGTTTTGATTGCCATATATTTCTGTAGAATAAACAGAGTTATAATACCATTTGGAATGGATCATTCGGTAACATTTCTCCAGTTATTATTTGGACCTGTTATATAGAATAATAGACGAGTGTAGTTTACGAACATTGAATAAATGTTCGAGTACCACTGGGTGGTATAGGACACCCGATCTGATACTTGTTCGATTACTCTTTGTAAGTAGATGTCACTTGATAAGGTCATGTCTACGGGGTATTGTTTATTATTTACGGTGTTGCAAGCTGAGATTGAGCAGGATGCGAGCCATAAATGTGTCTACCTTGTGAGTATGCTCCCATTATATGGCGGGGAGTAAACCAGATTGACTAGTATCCATCCTAACGGCTTGATTGCGGGATCGCTTCCCGAATCCGTGACATATCCTCATGACATTTCTTTTTGTGTATATGGCTGCGAGCCACTGCCCCCGTGTTACTTAGGCCAACAGTCAGTTACCATTTGGGAACTTGCAGGGTCGTGACCATTGCATAGCATTGTCTTGCACTAGATGGATATGGGGTCATGATGACCGTCGAGGTAACCGATGACTGTAAAAGCAGCGTTGAGAGTGTGTAAGGAAGACTCCTGGAGCAGGCTGAGAGCTATCAGTCTCTCCTCTGGTTATTGTTGACATAAACACTACTTATTCACCTTTAGGAGATCGTTATAGATGTGGCTGAGAGCCAACTAGATGATTTGTCGAGATCGATGCAATATAGTTATTATATATAGTGTTGAGAGCCCATTTAGACTGAGAGTCCAAGGTGATTATCTACGATACTTTGAGTTAAGTAGATTATTAGAGGCTTGAGAGACCATATAGTTATTTCTTTGGCTGAAAGCCAAGATGATTACTATGAGGCTAATGTCTAGACGATTATCATAAAATCACCATCTCCTTGATTATTCTTTGGACTGCGAGTCCTTGTAGTTGAGTAACCCCATACACATTGTTTATATTGCTATCGAGGATAGCTAGAGGTGCTAAGAGCATCGAGTTAGGCCCTTTTCTATCTTTTATGGTTATCTGAGAGACGATGTTGGCTACCGAGGGATTTCATATTTGTATTTCTTGTATGTAGGTTTTATATATGATATTATGACAAATCCCGAGCATGTTTTGTAACACCCCATCAAAATGGGAGTAATAGTCCCACATCGCGGAAAAACACTATGAAGTGGGTGCTTATATACAAAAGCCTTCACCTCATAAAAACATCGAGGCATTTTGAGGACCAAAACCCCACACCTTGGCTTGGCCCATGAGGTGGAGGTGACTAAGTTGGGGACAATATCTCCGTTAAGTGAGGTGCAGGCTTTTACATGTTTACTTTACGATTATTTGAAAGATGATCGGAGGCATCGTTGAGACATGTCCTATGTTGTTGCGATTATTTATATTAATGATATTTGGATGCATGGATTATTTCACCCATTTTGACATTATATACATGGTTTGTGGTTTGACTTGACTTATATATGGGTGATTTTACTTATGTGTTGTTTTGTATTGGAATGTTATTGTCGAGATATATTGACACCTACATTCTAGATATAGTTTGACCTGTGTGTTATTTATATAATACTCGAGTCAGTCCGAGACATTTTAGGTTCAAGGACAGATGACCAATATATGGATGTTGGGCATAGATGGAGGATAGAGTCTTGTATATAGTTTGTACATTTCTATTTACATGTGTTCATTTGTTGATGAGATGTATATATTGAACATATTATGTATATTTTTGATGTTGTGGTTATTTGAATATTTTTGTAAACATAGTTGGACTCGTGTATATTTATTATTATGTATTATCGTCACGTTCATGACTCTGCGTTCTCCATTATCTCTTTTATATTGTGTATTGTTCTATTCTAGAGACACACTTGTATATTGCTTTATGCCAATACCATATATGTATATATGAGCTGTTTATGGTTTTTGAGATCGCAGTGGTGTTAGCCCAAGGAAATATTCACGTATGTACCCCATACAGCCTTATTCTCTGTGTTATCTGACAAAATTACCCAGTAATACTCTTGGATAGTGTGGGTATAGAGGTAGGGTGTTATATCTCTCTCCATTATCGAGCCGCCATCTTCGGGGCCTACTTCCTTCATGAGTTACCATCCGAAGCCTTAAAGCTTTTATCGTGTTGTACATCGTCATCAAGCCTCATGCGAATGAGCCAACATCTCCAGCATGACCTAACAGTCTCCACTTCCTCTTTTGGAAGTCTCACTCAAATTCAACGATAGAAATAACTCGGTACCGAGTTAATATGACTCGGCACGAGTCATACACTTAGCCCATTTTGGCTAAATTTCCTTCTTTACTTCTAGTACTCCATTCTCAAGTGCTTTAGACCCCGACCCATCCATCAAAACAATGCGGCATTACTCTAAAGCATTCATCTTCAAGTTATAGAAACAACTCGACATCGTGTCTAATACTTAGCCAATCTCCTAAATCTCACCTTAGTCCATCTCCTCTAGCCTTGCTCCAAAGATCCCCCAAAACCGCCGACCCATTTGGCCAATCAAAATAACTCGGTACCGAGTTAAATGACTTGGTACCAAGTTATTTCCTTAGCGAATTTTGCCATGCGACTTGAACTACAGGCTCCCTCCATGCTCCAAAACCTCTCCTTCAAATTTCATCCAATTCCGACCATCTTTGCCTTTGATTCATTGAATTTTCCAACCAATTTTCTAAGTATCTAAAACATTAGTAAACAACATCAAAACACAACATACAAACATAGATAATCATGCGTATACAACTATTCACATAAGCAATACATAAGATTATGGTAATCAAGCAAATTCTAATTTTAATCCAAGCGATCCATAAACATCAATATGAATAAAGGGAATTACAAAATTATTGTTGAAAATGGCTTTAAAATTTATGAATTTAGGTCACAAACATATGTTAGCATGTGATTAAAGTTAAAATAGGATTTAATGCTCGTAATCATGTTAAAACATGTAATTCTATCATATAAACTTGCACAGTATAGTGAGAAGTCAAAAACCACTCACTAATTATCCAAAATACCAAATTTTCTCCCTAGATCTGAAATGGACAACAATAGAGAATGATGCAAATCAACCAAAATGATGATCCCTAGCTTCTATTTGATAGCACCTCTCTAATCGATGATTTGGCTAAGATTAGAAAGGAAATTGTGTGATTTTTGATGAAATTAGGGTTAATGGAGGTTTAGAACTTTTTTGGGAAAGAGAGAAATGACTTAATTCAATTTCTACAGCCTCCTATTTATACTAATCTCGAAATGGGTAAGTGGGCTTAAGTATGGGTTTGGTTAATTACCCACTAAAACTGGCCAGCATCAACCAAAAATTAAAACAACAATAACTTTCTACTGGTAAGTCCGTTTTCTCATTATAACCACTCAACGGAATGAGAAACCATCATATTGAAGCACTGGAATTGGTTTGAGATCCTAATTCAACTCTTGTCAAAAGTTTTATCTCAAAGAAGATTTTTAGCGTCAAAACGGTATCATAGAAATTTGGAAAAAATCATAGATGTCCTAAATATCCCTAAGAGTAATATTCCAAAATTATAGAGCCATATGACCTCACATAAATAAAATAAAAATATTTATGATCCTCCGATGCGTAAAATACGGGTCGTTACACTCTTCCCCCTTTAGTAATTTTGTCCCCGAAATCTCTAAACAAGTCAAAGAATAATAAACCATAATTATCCTACATGCTTAGCAATCACATGCAACCATCAGGCATATCAAACAAGCAATCATACAATCAATGGTATATGTGAACCTAACCTAGCATGCAGAATACTAACCTATCAAATACGATAAACAGCGATGAAAGTAGATATAATGAATCTTACTATTCAAAGAGCTCCAGATGAGTAGTTCTGATTCTCTCCTTGGTTCCCATGTACAAGCGCCTTCACTTTCGCTCCATTGTACTTTTACTAATTTCACTAACTTTCTCCTTAGTTGTTTCGTATAATGTCCGACAATACGAACCGGCCTATGAGATCTTGAAACTTCTGGTTCTACCTCAACATCTTCAAATTGATACGGTGTAATTATAATGCCCGAGTCTTGCACAAATTTCCATCGATAAGAGAAATGAAAGACATTGTGCATGCCAGCCATCTTCTGAGGTAAGTCGACTATATGCTAGCTTCCTAATCCTCTCTACTATCGGAAAAGGAGCTACAAATCTTGATGCTAACTTCCCCTTGTTACTGAATCGAACAACATTCTTCAAAGGAGATACCTTCACAAAAACTATATCCTCAAGAGAAAATTCTAAATCCATTTGTCCCTTATCGGCATAGCTCTTTTATCGATACTGAGCAGTAATGATCTTAATCTTTTTTAAAGTCTCTCTAAATATATCTGGTCCAAGTATCAGTTTATTGCCCACTTCCTACCAACATGAAGGAGCATTACACGATCCGCCATACGATGCTTCATATGAAGTCATACAAATACTAGACTGATAACTATCATTGTAGGTAAACTCTACCATATGTAGATGATCATTCCATGATCCTCCAAAATCTATGATGCAAGCTCGTAAGAGATCTTCCAATATATGATTTACTCTCTCGGTCTGCCCATCCGTTTGTGGGTGATAAGCAGTACTGAGATGTAGCTTGATACCTAACGCCTCTTGTAAGCTCTTCCAAATTCCACTGTTGAACAACAGGTTTCGGTCCCTCACAATGCTCTTTGGCACACCACGAAATCATACTATCCACTTTATATACAACTTGACCAACTTGGATTCCGTTCTAATCGATTTGATGGGTATAAATATGGTGCTCTTGGTCAATTGGTCAACCACGACTCAAATTCTATTCTCGGTAGTACATCAACAAAATCCATCAATATTTGCTCCCATTTTCACATAGGAACATCAAGAGGTTGCAGCAATCCTCTGGGCTTTTTCTACTCTGCCTTTACCAATTGGCAGTTCATACACTTTGAGATGAATAATCCGATATACCTCTTAATACCTTCCTAATAATAGGCCTGCTTCATATCTCGGTACATCTTATTACCGCTGGGATGTATAGTTAATCTATAATGGTGGCACTCTCATAGCAATCATCTCACAATCCATCAACATCTGGAACACACAATCTCCCATCCTTACAGAACCAACCTTCTCAGTCGAGTCTGTATCGCTTTATATCCTTAGACTCTACTTCCTCTTCTAGTTTGCTATAATCTCTGTTATCCTAGCGTCTTGCTTCTGACCAGTAGCGATCCTTTGAATCAGAGTAGGTCTGATCGATAGACTTGCCAACATCTCTGGCTCCAACTTGCAATGAGGTCTGAAGTCATATGCCGCAATATACTCAATCTGCTTTCATTTTAAGAACGTTGCTCCTAAACTATCATGTCCTCTACTCACTGCATCAGCGACCGCATTTCCGTTACCCAGGGTATAGGAAATACTAAAATCATAGGAGGCTAAGAACTCTAACCACCGTTGCTGTCGAAGGTTGAGATCCTTTTGAGAGAAAGGTACTTCAAGGATTTGTGGTCCATAAACATCTCAAATCTTTCTTCTAAGAGATAATCCCTCCACTTCTTCAAAGCAAAAACTATTGATGTCAAACGTCCGTATAAACTGTCAACTCCTCATTTCACTTGGAATTATCAATATCGGTGCACTTATCAACCTCTCTTTCAGACTCACAAACACATGCTCACACTTTGCATCCCAAACAAAAGTCTGATTCTTCTTTATTAAATTGGTCAACGGTGCTGCTATCTTTGAAAATTCCTTGATGAAAAACCTATAGTATCCTGCCAATCCTCGGAAATTCCTTATATACGTAGCATTCTTGGGCTGGCCCCAATCTTAAACCGCTACCACCTTCGCAGGCACCACTGCAATGCCCTGCCTAAAGATGATGTGACCCAAGAATCTCAGCTCTCCTTTCCAAAAGTGACATTTCGAAAACTTGGCCTTTAACTTATGCCTCCTTAACACCTCAAGCACAGTCCTCAAGTGTTTCTTGTGTTCGTCCTCGGTCCATGAATAGATTAGGATATCATCCACAAACATAAGTATGAACTTGTTCAGTTGGTCTTTAAAGACCTGATTCATGATATCTATAAAGTATGATGGAGTGTTAGTCAGCCCAAACAACATAACAATGCACTCATAAAAACTTGATGGCATACGAAACACGGTAATATGCACACTTTCCTTTGTTACTCTCAACTGGTGAAATCCCGTTGCCAAATCCAGTTGAGAGAATACCCTCGCACCATGGAGCTGATCGAACAAATCATCAATACATGGGAGTGGATACTTGTTCTCCCTCATCACTTAATTTAGCTCACGATAATCCACACATAACCTCAAAGAGTCAACCATCTTAGTGGCGAATGCTACCGGTGCACCGTATCAGATATACTTCTACGAATGAACCCTCTCCTTAACAGGTCATTCACTTGCATCTCTAATTACTTTTTCTCTCTAGGTTCCATATGCCTCAAAGGCATAACTATTGGTTTGACATCCTTTACTAAGTCTGTCCGAAACTCAATTTCCCGATGCGGTGGTAATCCGATCACCTTCTCAAATATGTTCGGATACTCTCTAATGATATGCACAATGATAACCCCTCCTATGGAACCTCAAGCGAATATAGAAGGTAACCATAAAACCGCCGTTTGGTAGGTATCCAATCACTACCATCCGCCCTTCCACACCTCCAACTGTCACTAACAGCCTCACGCAATCCACTATCACCACATACTTTTTTAGCCAGTCCATTCCCAAGATAATCCTGAACCCAACAAAATTTAAGATAAAGCAATCATAAACAAAAGAGCATACATGACTCGATAAGACTAAATCATGGCAGACCATACACATGCCAGTAGAGCCTCCAATAGGGTTTGTCACAATCAAAAGTCGGTCTACTATATCAGATCTCAATCCAAATCTGTCTACTACATCACTAGATATGAATGAATGTGAAGCCCCGGTATAAAAAAGAACATGTATGAGAACATCACTAATGGAAAGCATACCTTAAATAACGACTCTCTTCCCCTTTCTCCTTCGCCAAGGGAGCACTCGATGAAGTCAGAAAAGTGTCCAAAGCATATACATTCACAACTTGCTTCTCCTAGACAGGTTCTGGACAATTCTTCTGCAAATGCCTCGGCTTGCCATAGTTATAGCACTTCTTCTTCACACTCACTTTCCAGTCTTTGATCAAGCGACCCATTTCCTTACACCCGTAGTAGGAGGGTTTCAGTATGGTCTTCTTCTGGGCATTATTTCTTTGAGACCGCCAACTCTTCTCGTTCCGCTTTTTCTTGCCTCTACAGCATTGCTGTGGTTTTGGCACCTCTTTCTCAACAAAAACAATAGCTGACTTGGATTTTGGATACATATTTTCATGGCAGAGAGCTTTCTTGACAAGCTTCTGAAATGGCTCATCGATGTGATCTACCAACTCTCTAAGATAATCGTCTAGATCAATGATGAACTTCTCATTCTTTCTCAATGGAGTGTCGATGAAAGACATCACATACCTCGACAAAGCATCAAATTCAGCAGCATACTGAGTAACAGACATCTCTCCATATTTTAGATCAGTGAACTTTCTAAACAGCTATAATAAATCGGGTTTTTCGACCCTCGAAAATCGACACTAATACATCCACTGTATTGCATGCCGAGCATTCAAATGCCAGAAAGATCGATCGTTAGGGGAAAGAAAGAAGATAAGAAGAAACTAAACAATCACAGAATCTCACAATGCAACGGAAAAACATATATTAATCAATATAATTCTTTACAAAGTCATTTCTAAACGATACACCAAAGTCATACTAATACAAATTTTACCCTAGGACAGTTATAACAGCCTGTCCCTACCTAACTGGTACAAGATACATATAATACAACCGAAACATGATAATAATTAGCTATCAATGAAGCCTCATGCTCCAAGCTCCTCCAAAATGCATCCGGGGAAAACCTGAACTACTTGGCTGCCCATAAAAATTTGAGCACCCAAGAGTTTTAGGGAAAG
The DNA here is from genome assembly GCA_030737815.1 of Allium fistulosum. NCBI lineage: Eukaryota > Viridiplantae > Streptophyta > Magnoliopsida > Asparagales > Amaryllidaceae > Allium > Allium fistulosum. Next base: position 818,760,317 of record CM060908.1, on the reverse strand, counting down.
AAAATAAAACTTCAGGTCAGACATGTGTCTGGTGTGAGTAAACTCAAACTGAATTATTATGTTTAAAACCCATTTAAAATCAAAGGTATCTCGTAAGACCACGCCGCATATAAACACTAACGGGTTTTTACCTTACGATAACCAAAACATTTATATCAAAAAATCCAGTGATATTATAATAATGTCTAAGGGTGAAAATAATAATAATCAAGTAGCTGTGATGCTTGTGCCTGTACATCACAACAATAATAGGTATATAATCAAAAACCGATAAAGTGCGTTCGTTGATTGTGCAGGATTCCATGGAGGTGCTCTCAGTACTTTGAGAAACGGTCCTTCTACACAAGGATCAAAAATACCTTTCCGAAGCAGCATACATCCCTAGTGATGTACCGTAGGAAAAATATAGCTGGTCTTGCTAAGACCGAGTGCATCGCCCTATGCATGCATAACAGTTATAAATAACGTCTTGGTGGAGCCGACTACACCCTATGGGTTTGCCAACCCTACTGGCCATGCCTCTTATATCTGGTTTTAATCATTACCGCTGGTGAGGCTACGTCTAGCATTCCAGCTCATGCACCGCCATTAAAACAGATCATGGAATCCCATATGGATTTCAATACCTAACGGGCCTTGGAATCACACATGGATTCCCATATCTAAAGTAGATCTTGGAATCACACATGTATTCTCATACCCCAATGGGTTTCGAAACCACACATGGATTCCAACATCTCAATATATCATGAAACTTCTTCATAGAACCATATATGGTTTTTGGAGTGGTTCTGGTACGAGTTATCTCTTATGAGTACACTCCCCCGCTTATCGGATGCCCCAAAAACCAATCGTCGATTTTCGGAATGCTCAATGCCGGTTCTTTAGGAAATAATCAAATAATACATAAGAGCGAGGATCACCCTCTAACCGTTTAAGTGGACGAATCTCCTTATCATTTTTCCTAGAAGAACAAACGAGTTTATACGTATAGTATAGCACCACCAACGGTAACTATACCATATAATTCCCATGTTTCTCCTAGATATTTCCAGAGTTAAAATCCTTCGGTGTTAAGTAGGGAATTGGTTCCCTACCACCAAAATAAAAAAGGATTACATATTTAGGCCAAGGTTTGATAGTCAGTTATTTAACTATCAAATAATCAAATAGAGATCACATTTCCTATGGAAAACACTAAGCCTCATTTAATTAAATTCCCATTAATTAGAATCTCTTTCCAGAATATTTATCAAATTATTCATTTACTTATCTCACCGGAATAAGTATATTCACAAACCATTCCTTTCAAAAATAGTTGAAAACTTTTAAAAATAGATATGGAAAGGACCATTCAATATCAATCATGGATCGCAGTTTACGCAATAGTTACATCTCTATCAAGAGAAAACATAATAAACTGTAGGCAATCTCTGCCCCTCGAATTATGCCATGAAAATCAACCACTTCTTTCCAAAACTCTTTATTTCATAAATATTTCGAAATCTTTTTATAAAGATTCTTTATAAATTCCTAATTTCAATTTAGAAAAATACTCGTTTATAAATCTCAAACCATTTATAAAACTCCCTTTTCAAATCACTAAACCATTTATAAACCTCTTTCCTAAAGTCATTCAAAACTCAACTTATCCAAGTTCAAACTTCTTCCAAAAATATAACTCCTTTAACAAATCCTTTTATAAAATATCATTTGTGAAACACTTTATGAAAACCCTTTTATTTAGTAAAAACTCCTTTTATAAACAAGTTATTACTTATAAATACCTTTATTAAACAATAATATAACTTGAAATCATTTATAAACTTTAAAACCCACTTTGGTTAAAGAACTTAAGTTAACTCAAAAACCCACTTTATAAATCCAGAAGAGGCTTAGCAATCCCAATGGTACTAACTTAAGTCACCATTCAATTTCAATGTGAATTTCAATTCACTTAACAAATATTTTCATAGGTCAACAGGTATGTAAATTCAATTTATATCCAAAACAGGGAATAACATGTCAATATAAACACTGGTATATATAGATCCAAATAACATAATAGTAGGATGGTGATTTATCCTACCAAATAGATATCCAAACAATTCAATCAATTTATAGTAGAACGGGAATTTATTCTGCTAAAACACATGTCTACACAAACAATTACATTATAGCAGAACGGGGATTTATTCTGCTATCAGATGTCCAAACATCAAACAATCAACATATAGTAGAACGGGGATTTATTCTGCTAATATATGTCCATTGTCCACACAATAAATAATTACATTATAGCAGAACGAGTATTTATTTTGCTAACACATGTCAACACAATCAAACCATTTACATAACTCTTTCACAATTGTTTGTCCACTTAACGGTATCAACATTTGAATCACTTGTGTTCAAAACCATCTATAAAAAGTGAAGTACTTTTAAAACAATCTAATTCTTGGAAAATAAGGATTAAAAACTTAAAATTCCATAAAATGATTAATTACAAGTTAAACTCTTATTGAATCGTAATTAATTTTTATTAAATTAAACTTAATTTAATTATAAATTAATAACTAATTAAACCTTTAATAAATAATTTATAATAAATAATTTATTTATAAATTAAACTCTTAATTAATCCTTTATTAATTATTAAATAATAATTTAAAACCTTTATTAATAATTAACTATCAATTAATCTCAATTAATTAATTAATTAATCTTTTACTTAAAACTTAAATAATAAATTAAACCTTTAATGAATAATTTATTATAATTTAAAACCCTAATGAGTTTATAATTAAAAATAGTTAAACACTTGATTAAATAAATAAATAAATAATTGACCTTATATTTGATTAATAATTAATTAAAAATAAATCATATACTTAACTCATAATTAATTAAAAGTTAATCTTACTTTTAAAAGATATAAACTAGTAGCTAATATTTATTTAATTAAGATTAATGAACCTTGTTTAATACTTAATTAATTATTAATTACCAAGCTTAATTGTTATTCGACATTTTGCCCCGGGTATATTAAACTGATTGCACCAGTTAGATTCGACTGCTATCGAGGCCAATGAGACTAGAGTGGATGGTTGTGGGGCTCAGAAGTTAAGTACCGATGATAACAAAAAGTCAAGGTTGAATGGAATTGATAGATATGCAAGGCAGAATGTTTGAATTATGAAATATGGTTCAACATATAGTAGGGATCGACATAAATTAGCTCCAATAATAAGGATCAACATGTTTCAAAGTGTGAGAGCATTCCTATATAAAACAATCAATATCTCAAGATCTACAAGTCCAATGAATATAAAATTTGGAGAGCAAGATATGGGGACACTAGGGAGCCTACCCTAGGGATCACACCTCAAATGGACAAAGTTAGAGGGATCGGCACTTTTCCTTTAGTAGGGATTGGCAGGAATCTATAAGCAATCCATGTTGATGCAAAGATCAAGTAATAACTCGAGTTCTACTGATCCAATTGGCATGAAATTTGGAGGCTAAACATATTTTAGCATGAGGAAGCTACCTTAGGGATCGCATGTCAAAACTCGACCAGAGTAGGGATCGGTATCGATCCCTCTTATTTGGAAATTGGGCCATGCGATCCCTCTAGTGGACATGGTTTCAAAGATCCTTCTACCGAGTTTTCAGAGAGATATTTGGCCATCTTCGTCTATAAATACAAGCCGGGTTGTTCATTTTCGGTACTTTTAAGCTACTGGTTGCTTTATATTCTTTTGTAACTAAGGATTTTCATCCGACCCCTATTGTACGTAGATTATAAAGTGATTAATAAAGCAATCTATTTAAAGTGGACGTAGGCAAATAACGCCAAACCACTATAAATCATTGTGTGCGTGTTATTCTTTCAAATATTTGCTATTATCCTCTGTTTTCATTTTACATTCTTCATTTATTTCTCTTTAAAACTTTTATTGGTTGTTTGTGCCAAATTTTGGTGCAAATATTTTGGTGCTTTCACTGAGAGCCTTGATTCTCAACTTATTAGGATCTCTTTGTTGCTACTGGATTGCATAAATCCCTCGAAGGAGATCCACAATTATTTTCAAGAAGTTTTCTTGTTCTATTTAGATTTGCAGAACTATAAGCAAAGCTATCAACAATGGTGAGGAACACTAGATCTACTTCTCAGAACGTGGAAGGAAACGAGAATGCTAGTATCCAGCAAGGAGGCCGGAGCAGTCAACCAATGGATGTGAATGCTGAACCAGTTGAAGTCCAGAATCCAACTGATTTTATTACAAGAGCTGAATTCTAGAATCTAATGAGAAAGCTAATGGATAGCCGTCGACAATTAAATCAGTAGATTTAGACCAATATCAACTAAATGAACAACTCAGTCAACAAAAGCAAGGAAAAGCTGGAGGGACCCTACCCCTTACTCAGCATCGGAGAGTTCTAGTTCATCGGATGAGAATTATATGCATAGGCGTCGTAGAATAGAAGGATATCGCGTAGAAACTTTAGGGCGTCAACAGACAGACCATCGTGGTCTGCTAAAACAGATCGGTGCCGATCCCTTCATAGGGATCGATACCGATCCCTCCTCCAGAGGAGGGAACTTACCTATGCACACTAGGATTCAAGTTGGAGCTGCCACAGCTGATTTAGATAATGGAGTTCAATTAAAAGTTGACCAAATGCTTCCCCAGAATGAAGATGAAGTGAATTTACGAGATATACATTGGGAAGATGTTAAACCAAGAAGGTGCGGAATGGCCCGTAGACATCGACCAGACCATTTGCGTGAGGTGGAACATGACCACCGCTTGGCACCAACTATCCAGATGATGGACTTATCAGCTATGGTTAGACAATTAGTGAGAGAGAGCCAAGGCTTGACCAATGATGACTGGATAATCTCGAGAAGCCATACCTCGTTCACTGATAATGTCCTACATGCACAGTATCCAAGAAGGTTCAATTTTTCATCGATGCCTACCTACGAGGGAAAAACTGACCCCAGGCAGCACATCTTGAGATATGAATGGCTGATGGATTCCCCACGAGCAAATGATGAAACCAAGTGTAGATGTTCTCCCATAACTCTCTCTGGAATAGTAGCAATATAATTTACAAGGTTAACCCCATGGTAGATCTCCAGATTTGATGATTTGGCAACAAGGTCTGTGGAGCAGTTTCCAATGCACGCAACTCGCCCCAAAGATGTAATGTCCCTATCCAGCTTGATCCAGGCTCCGAGAGAATCGTTGAAAGGTTATTTGGAGAGATTCCATACAGCTGTTACAGAAATCAGTAATTTGAATGACCATGCAATATTAATGGCTGTAACAAGAGGGATTGATCCAGAGTTTGATTTTGGTGATTGGTTAGCTGGCAAGCCACCTGCAACGTTAGAGTGTTTTTACGCAAAGGCGGCTCAGTATTTGAGGAAGGAGGAAGCCAGATGGTCCAGGAAGAAGAACTTTGTGGAACCAAGTGGAGAGGGAGTACAAAGTAATATTGTAGTAAAGCGGTCTGATGATAGCTCTGGAAAAATTCAAATGAATGTCCAGAACAAGCCGAATCAACAAAAGAAAGGTGGAGATAGGAGCCGAAAACAAAAGAGGGATTCTGGAAGAGGGAGGCTTAGGATTTCGATGTACGATACTTACACGCCACTGAATACGTCACTAGAGAATATCTATTTGTCTACCTGCAAGACCATGTAGTACAGGAAGCTGCCTCCAAAAGAATCAATCGAGATACATAAACAAACTGGAAAATATTGTTGGTTTCACTAACGCTATGGGCATAACACGAACGAATGCATGCATCTCCAGGATGTTATCAAAAAGCTGATTCGAGAAAGGAAGTTAGGGCAGTTTGTAAAATCCCCGCAGGATGGCAGGCAGGGGACATCTGACCCCAACCGAGGACAAGCATCACATAGGGCTGAGGAGCCTGCGAGAACTAGTGGAAGATTGGCAATTAATACAATAGTCGGGGGACCACATCCGGTTGATAAAAGTTGGCATGAGATGGAGCACTATGTTAGTGCAATTAAGCATGTGGATTTGGAATTCTGTTCAAATACGGAAGATGGAGCTCCGGCAAAACAACAACATACAATGGCAGATGATATCGTGTTTAGAAACGGAGATGCATATAAGGTGGAGGCTCCAATGATCGACCCAATGGTCATTTCGACTATGTTTGGCCCCGCTTTAGTGAAAATTATACTGGTTGACTGTGGAAGTTCTGTAAATATAATTTTCAAAAAAGCTTATGATCAGATGAGGATGGAAGTTAAGGACTTGAAACCATCTAAAGCATGCATTCATGGCTTTAATGGTGCTACAACTAAAGCTATTGGCTATGTTGAATTACCTGTAGCGTTGGGAGAAGGTGACCATAGGAGAGTGCGGATTCTGCCATTTGTTGTTTTGGATGTTGACTCTTCATACAACGCTTTTCTGGGTCGATCGGCCCTGGCTGAGTTCCGGGCAGCTCTTGCCCCAGAGTGTTTGACTTTGAAGTTTCCGATAGATAATGGTGTTGGAGTTGTTCATGGTGATCAGGCGACCAGACGTGCTTGTTATGTAGCTGAGTTGAGGGATGCTCAACGAAAGGAAAAAGGTAAGGGTGTGGACAAGTCAATCCGCATCCAAGCCACTGAAGATTGACAACTAGCGCTTGAGCCTTGGCTCGGGCGCCACAGTAGGTTCTTTATAGATATAGGTCTAAGAGATGATGAGGAGGAGCCCAAAGAGACTAAGGTTGCACCGGCTTAGCTAACGATTGACATCACAGTCAGCCACGACGACCCATCACGGGTCCTAAAGATCGGATCGCAGCTTAGCCTTCCAATGATGAAAGAACTCGCTGGATTCTCCGAGTGAATCTCGATGTATTTGCTTGGACTCACTCTGACATTTGTGGGATCTCGCCTGCTATTACGAGCCATGCATTGAATATCGACCCGAGGCATGTCCCGGTGAAACAAAAAAGACGAGGCATGGATCCGGAGAGATCTGACGCTCTTAAAGAGGAGATGGCTATACTCAAAGACAATAGGTTTATTTGAGACGCCCTCCACCCTAAGTGGGTATCTAATCCTGTACTTGTGAGAAAGGTGAATGGGAAATGGCGGACATGTGTTGATTACTCGGACTTGAACAGGCGTGCCCAAAAGACAACTTTCCCATTCCAAGGATCGACCAGGTGGCAGATTCGACCACGGGACACGAGTTACTATCTTTCATGGATGCATACCCAGGATATAACCAAATCCAGATGCACGTTCCCAATCAAGAGCACACTAGTCTTTATCGATGTTGGATTATATTGCTATGTGGTGATGCAATTTGGAGTAGAGAATGGGAGTGACCTATCAGTGCCTAGTTAACAGAATGTTTAAAGATCAGATAGGAAAAATGATGGAGGTATATTTGGATGGTATGCTCATGAAGTCATGATAGTCTAGCAACCACATTAGAGACTTGGTAGAAATGTTTGACATCCTCCGATATTACAAGATGAAGATTAATCCTCTGAAGTGTTCTTTTGGCATTGCATCAGGAAAGTTCTTGGGTTTCATCGTTAATGCCCACGAAATCAAAGCTAATCCCAAGAAGATCCAAGCTATTCGCAATATTCAAGAATCAAATACCATCAAACAAGTATAGAGCCTGAATGGGAAGGTCGCTGCCCTAAGCCGATTCATTTCCAGAGCTACCGATAAATGCATTCCTTTCTTTGACTTGATTAGGCGAAGAAAAAGAAATTTCGAATGGACCAGGATTGTAAAGATGCATTTCAAGCTTTGATGAACCACTTAGAGTGACCTCCCATCTTATCAAAGCCAGTGGATCATGAAGATTTATATATCTACTTATCTATGTCGGTACATGCTATAAGTGACGTGTTGCTTCGCGAAGAGAATCAAATCCAGAGACCGGTCTATTATGTTAGCAAGCGATTGACAGGAGCTGAAAGGAACTATCCGAAGATAGAGAAACTGGCATACTGTTTATCGATTGCATCATGAAAGCTCTACCCTTACTTCTAGGTACACCCCTCAATGTTTACACCGACCAGCTGTTACGATAGGTCCTGCAGCGACCTGAGACATCTAGAAGGTTACTCAAGTATAACATCGAGCTTAGCCAATTCGATATCACTTATCTTCCTTGGAGGGCTGTCCAGGGGTTAGGCACTGGTAGGTTTTATAGCAAAATTTACTTCATATGATGATTCCTAGAGAGGAGTGAAACCCCTACCATACGGTGGATGTTGTATACAGATGGAGCATCCAATGATCATTGTTTCGGAGCTGGGATTGTGCCGGTGACTCCCAAGATCGGTCAATTTTCTATGCTTTAAAGCTTGATTTCTCTGCAACAAACAATAAAGCCGAGCATAAGGCGCTGATTGCTGGACTTAAACTCGCCAGAGAACTGGGAATAAAGTCTCTTGCGACTTACAATTGGTAGTATACTAAGTCAGGGGAGATTACCAAGCTAAAAGACAATGGCTTGCCCCATACCTTACCCAAGTCCAAGAGTTGTTGATTGACTTTGAAAACTACAACATTTCGCACATTCCTCAGGATCGAAACAGAGAGAAGCTGATTCATTGGAAAAGTTTGCTAGCACCGGGGACGCACAACAGATGGGATTGGTTCCAGTTGAAGTATTAAATGCCCTGAGTATAAACATGATGGAAATATACCAGGTACTGGAGATGGAGCCTGAGAAGGAATCATGGATGACTCCGATTAAAAACTATTTGCTATGGGAAGTTATTCCTGAACAAAGGAATGAAAAGTGACAAGTCCTTCGTAAAGCTTCACGATATATCGTACAGGAAGGAGTTATGTACAGAAAGAGTTTTTTTGTTCCCCTGCTCCGATGTATCACTCATGATGAGATAAAACGAGTCCTAAAAGAAGTTCATGAAGGAGAATGTGGTGATCACACTGGTGGGTAAACTCTAGCAAAGAAAATACTACTTTATGGGTAATATTGGCCAACCATTAATCGAGACGTTGCTGATTATGTAAGGCGATGCGACAAGTGCCTGATATATGCAAAAGTTCCAAGAGCTCCGCCCTCAGAAATTACACAAATGGCCAGTCCATGGCCATTTGCCATATGGGCATAGATATTATTGCCTTTACCGATGTCTAAAGGTAAAGTGAACTACGCCATCGTCGCAGTTGATTACTTCACCAAATGGGCCGAAGCAGAACCATTAGCTATGCTCACAATGAAGAAAGTGATCAACTTCATTGTCCGGAACATCATATGTCGTTTGGTCTTCCACGAACTATTGTAACATATAACATGACTCAATTCGACAGTGCTGAATTCAAAGACTTCTGCCGTCGGCATCGTATTGAAAAGAGATTTGCAGTTGTCGCTCACCCTCAAGCGAATGGGCAAGTTGAAGTTGTGAACAAAATCATAAAATCCATTCTGAAGAAGCGTTTGGAAAAGGCTAGAGGCAAGTGGATGGATGAACTCTTGACAGCACTATGAGCTTATAGGACAACCTACAAGTCCACTATTGGCCATACTCCATTCGCCCTGGCTTATTGTTCCAAAGCTATTGTTCCTGTTGAGCTCGAAGTTCCTTCTCATCGAGTGACCTACTATGATCCCAAAACGAATAAAGATATCCTCTTGAAATCTCTAGACTTTGTAGATGAGAAGCGTGAAGAAGCTGATTTGAGGGCAGCTGCGCACCGGTACCGAGTTGCCCGATACTACAACACCATAGTCCGACCTAGAACCTTTGAAATCGCCGATCTTGTCTTGAAATGGGTTTTTCCTGCCCCGTTGCATATGAATCCTACTTGGGAAGGACCATACGTCATTGAATAGAGGCTTGGAGAGGGAACTTTCAAGCTAGTGACTTTTGATGGCATCGCACTCTCAAGGGCGTGGAACAACGAGCATTTACGATGCTATTTCACTTAGTTTATTTCTTTTCCATTTAGTTCTATTTAGTTTCAAGATTTGCTTTAGCATTTTTTTTCCAAATATGTAATAAGACAAATTATGTTTTTTCTTTCCATTTAGCAAATAATGTTTTGAATTTCCTTCGTATTTGTGTTTGCTGTAGCGATACATATTAGTTACGATACTGGACTAACTAGTATTGACATGTCCGAGCAGGTTCCTAGAGTTTGGAGCAAGCCGAGTACGTAGGTTCACGATTGAACTAAATGAAATGAGAATGGTTCGACCATTCATTTGACGATCCACATTCACAACCCGATGGGCAGAATGCCCAATGAAGGAGGGATGTAGTTCGACCATCTAATGACCAAATTAATCCCATCCAGTGATGGGACATTCACGAATCAAAAGCGATCATGATATGACCGATCACTCGCTAAGTCAAAACCCCGAACTTGGGGGCAAATTAACCAATTAAGGAAAGTACAATCCAACTATTTTTCGAAATAAATTTAAGTTCCCAAAGCGTGGACTGGAGTATAAACAAAAGCTGGGTGCGATTCGACTACCCACCAATTAACTCTTATCCCCAATGTGCGGGTGTGAGTATAGACAGATAAATGAGTGCGGTTCGACCATTCACTATTCCATGAACTCCGGCCTGAAACCGACAGGAGGAGTATAAACTCCCTAAGGATGTAGTTTGACCATCCACCGTCTAACTCCACTAACCCAAGACTGGGTGCAGGAGTATAATCACTCAAACCACTGAATCCGACAGCACAACACCAAAAGACGAGTCCTGTGCTTGGTTCGACTCAGGGCTACGACCACGTGGAGGCCTTGGGATAAAATGAATGGATTGTTACCCGAGTCAATGTGCAACAAATTATAAGTACATGGAATGGAAAGTAATAACTCAACTACTTAAGTAACAATTTGAGAGTTCAACAGGAACCAAAAAATCTTTTATTTGCATAATAACCTTCAAAATTATGATTTGAGTTTACTCGAAAAACGGGGGCCTGTCCCATACAATGACGGCCAACAAGAGGAAAAACAGTTATACAAGTTATATACAAACAGAGCCAAAGCGACGACTATTTCTTCGATCTTCTCTTCTTTTTGGATTTTTGGGGAGTAGCGCCACCTGAACTTCCACCTGTATGTTTCCCCGATCTTTTACCACCTTTGGCGGGAGAGCTTTCGAGAGTAGGAGGGAGTTTTTCGAAAATCGACCCGCCAAGTGGAATGACTTGTAATAGGATGAGATTCAGATCGTTGATATACACATTAATGGGTTCAATCTTGGCTTGTTTCTTTAATAACTCCTCCCTCTCGATGCGCTCCTTTAAGCTAAGCTCTTCGGTGTGTTTAGTAGCGCCGGTGATCATAACATCATCAGATTCATCCCACGATAGTGGATCTTCAGCTTTATCATCATCTACTGCTCCAATAACTTGAGAATCGGACCCTGGAGCATTAGTGGCTGCCAGAATCTTAGTTGATGTCGACCGTTGCTCCATAGCGGCATCACTTTATAGAGTTTGGCTAGGACCCGAAAGACCTATGGATTTGTGGAAACAAGAGGATAAATTCATGAATATTGGGCATGGAGGAGAAAACCTCTCGAAAAATGGAAAATAAAGTGGAATACTTACGTCTGCCTGACTCTCGATTATCGCCGGAGTACTCCTTTCCAGAATAGGGGTCGGCACGTTAGATTGATAACCGGGTTTGTCCGAATCGTAGCTCAGATACTTTCCCCAGATGAAAGAAGCTGATGCACTGGCTGCTTGAAAAGAAGAGGGGCCCTTAGGATCAGACTTCGAAGACTTAACGATATTTTTCCCTTTGCTAGAAGATGCTGAATGTCGAAGTATCAGAGTCTCGCAGCAACAAGGTCTGGGGGTTCATCTCCACGAAGGATCTCCCGCACTAGTTTCTCTTCGTCCAAATCGGCTTCGCCCATGGTTTTCTTTTTCATTTCAACAATATATTCCCAAGCCTCGACAAGAGACTCAAGATAACCCTCACCAAGAAAGCTCAGATTGCGTTGGAGAAGGACTTTAGCATTGTATTCAATGATCAGGGGATCAAACATGTCCTTGATTTCATTCAGACCGGCTACCTTGGCATCCTCTATTTGGGCCTCGAGTTGTTCTCTCATCTCATTGCGGCCCGCTTCCTTCGCCTCTTCTTTGAGGACTTTAATATGAGCAAGTTGCTCATCAAGTTTAATCTTCAAAGTCTGGGCCTTAACAGTTTCTTCACAATATCTTTGCAATTCTTCTTGAGCTTCGTTTTTCTCTTCCCTCTCCTTCTTAAGAAGTTCTTCGAGCTCCTCAACCCGGTAGGCTAAAATGTCTCTCTCCTTTTGCAAAGTATCTTTCTTCAAGGCAAGTGCACTGCTACGGTTAAGAGCAACATCAAGTTCCATTTTGTGGGCAGCCTTAAGACGACTCACTGCCTCAAATATTTCCTTGGCACTTTTTTCTGCCTCGGTCATTTTTACCATCAAATCCGAGATCTCAGTGTCTTGGTGTTTGATTATACCTTTGTCGTGGATCGCCTCTAGCTTTAGCCGATCAATTTCATGCTATCGCTCAATAGGCACCTATGAGATTTTTTTTGCCAAGTGCTGGAATGATTCATGTTGAACAAAAACGTCGTTGACGCATGCTAGAGAGCTTGCATTAACATTCCTTAGGATTGTATGAATGGAGGAGTGGAACTTAAGCCCGTCAAGACAAATCTTTGGGAAATGACCTTAAGTTCGACCAATTTCCATACCATGGAATCTTCAGGATTAGTGGTCAGCAAAGATGGATCGGAAGCAACGATTGGACGTTTGCTCGACCTGCTGTCACGGGACTGTTTGGAGCTGGATGAACCATAATATTGCTCAAGCGGTATGGCGACTGGAGGACCGTGGAAAGAGGTCTTATCGCAACTATGCACAGGAAGATTAGGTTGCACTTCCTGATGGGATGACCGAGATTGGGATTTATGTTTTGAAGATGAAGATCCCCTCAAGCGACGACTTCTTTTTCCATCGCCATCCCTCTCTCTACGCCAACCTGATTCTAAATCACGTTTGGATCCATATTGCGTCGAGGAGCCCCTCAAGCGATCGAAAGCTCGGGATTGAGACATCAAACCTGCAAAAAACAAAATATCAAAGTATAAGTTACTATCGTACAAAAGATAGGTGGAAATCGTGTGGTGAAGTGCACGTGATTGTGAGTGTCCTAGTGTCCCCCCCAACGGACCGATTGTTGTAGCCTTGCTCATGGGAGTTTTCTTTCCTTTACCAGTAGGAATAATGTCGTTACCACTTATGGTGGGAGAATCGAGCCCATCGATGTTGATGTTAGGGAAGTTATAAGTCATGATGTCATCAGGGATTTGGAGATTTGAAAACCCTTTCATCGAACTTTCTAAATGTTGAGAAGATGACTCTTCATCGACAGAAGTGATAACGAACTCTGGATCCTTAGTAGTTTTTCTCCTACGAAGCATATATGCAAGTTTCTTTCTTCTCTTAGCCGACGTGTGAGGTTGTGCACCTAGTGATGGTCCGACCACAGGCGCCTTGCCCGGGCCTGCGTCTGCGCCGCCGGGCTCGTTGGTCTGGGCACCCTTAATTTTGCCTTTTTCGACGTCATCCTGAGTACCCTCAACTGGGGGGCACGGTCGGGTTATTGATATCCCCTTCTTGTTCTATAATGTTTCTTGGTAATGCAGCGCTTCTTGGAAGTCCGATGCTGCGGCCTTCTTCTAGTAGCCCAAATAGAGATAACCACTCATCAGTTACGAGGAGTCTAATGTCCCTGTTTTCGACCGGGGTGGCACGAATTGTAGAAATTGCTCTTGAAAAACTATCGCCCTTTGGGCGTGGGTGGATACCTTTAGATATTCAGAATGTTAGTTGATTCAGAATATGGCTTGGATTAAGGAATTTGAGAATAAAGCAAAAACGACACTTACGTCCTTCCAACCATCGCCTTGCAAAGCCAAGCAAACATCGAATGTAGAACCACTCGTGTTTAAAAAGGGTGAGTTTATTCCAAACACCCATTAAGACTTAACAGCTGGGTGAAGGCTTGAGGAAAACATAAGGAGGACTTCCTGACCATCGTTTAAAATTGTAAACAAACCTTATGTCCTCAGGAGTTGGCGGGCAGAACAGAACGCTCGTAGATAATAAGATAGTGACATGGAGAAAGGCATAGCTGTTTGAGTGAAGCTAAGTGGGGGCTATTCCAAGATATTTAAGCATCTCCCGGATGAAATAATTAAAGGGTGGCATTCATCCAGCCCAGCACAAGAATTTTTTGCATGCTGTGTGCCCCTCCGGGGACAAGTGAGCCCTGTCATTTATTGAAGGAGCCAGGACGTCTTCAAATGGAATTCCGTGTCTAGAACATAGTCTGTAAAGGGTGGGCTCACCAATTCTGGAGGCTTGGGAATCTGCCAAGTTATCTAAAAGTATAGCGCCTTCCATAGCATCAGGGGCAGGACTTATATCTTCCGCCGGGAGGACGGGAACGTCAGAGAAAGGTTGATCGACGGGCCGAAAACTTCTGGTTGCTCAGTTTGACGACCAGGGGAGAGCCTACCAGATATAGTTGCAGAACTTGACTCAGCTACGAAGTTACTATGCTGTGAAGTTGGTTCAGAAGACATTACAGCTAGACGCTCTGAACGTCTGAAGTCCATGTCAACTATACTTAGTAGATAATCAGATTAGAAAAGTTTACCCGTCCCCCCATGCTAAGTATAAGCTAGTGTGGTGTAGTGTAGTGCAGAAATAAATAGCTTAAAATAAGAAAGTGAAGTTAAATGACGAGACTTTGGATTTCGACTAGAGTGACCGTCATTGCTAACCGTCTCAACCGGCGAGGAGATTGATCAGTCATGTAAGCTTTAGGATTGACTATCGACATATCAAAGAGTAAAATCCATTATTCAAGTCCATGTGTTAAGTTTTAGTCGTATTCTAAGTTCCAAAGATTTGATTGTCCAATCTTAAGTTCGATAGTGGATATGCAAGTCCTGTTGTTCATAGTTGTCATACGTTCAAATTCATTGAGATGGAAGTGTTTTTAGTTGCTTAAAGTTTTCAAGTTCAATTCGAAATCTAAGAATTAGCCAAGTACTTGCCGATCCATATATATAAACCCCACTATGTCGATCCCTACCCCAGAGCATTACGATCGATCCCTCTCTCCAAACAAAAGATGCCGATCCCTTTCCTTTAACAAATATGTCAATCCCACCATGCTAACCCATTCCAACCAATCCTTCCTTCATCCAACAATATTGCCGATCCCCTTCCTTCTACAATTCTTGTGTTATCCTTCAGAATTTTCAGACTGAACCCTATGCCATCTCCCCTTTTCTACTTCCTTCCTCATCATTCTATCGAACCCTACTCCCTTCCACATCTCGTCTTCCCCAAACAGCCTATGCCATCAATTATCCACCACGTCGCACTCTAAACTATCGCAGATGGAGTAGAATCCATCACCTCGTCATAAAATCAAAAGCAAAAGATGGGAAGCTCACCTAAATATATCAAAGACGAGCTGTGAAAGGAAAAAGATTGGATTATGGTTCGAATGAAAGGTGAAATGATAATCTAAAACTATGTAGGAAGACATATTTACTAATGAAGGCAACGTTCCAGTGGTAAGGAAGGGATAATATTTTTTTTCAAGGCAAGGGAGGGTTCGGTCGTGGAAAGGTAAATGAAAAGGAGATGAATAAGTGAAAGGTGAGGAGAAGGAATGTTGGATTATATATGGGAACAAAGGATCGACCTATGCCTACAAGCTCAACGCAATATAGGGAGAGATCAGTTAAAAAGATACTGATCCCTATTGACATGCGCATAAAAAAGAGGAAAGAGAAAAAAGAAGAGAGAGGAGGGATCGGCTAAACATATGCCGATCCCTACAAATGCTTTTAAAAAAAGAGAAAGAAAAAAAAGAGGTATCAGCTATGAGTATGTATGCAAACAAACATAGGCGTGGAAATTATTCAAAGCACGTATGTTCAAAATGCAATGAAATTGCATCTTACTTGATGAAAATTAGCGACGACCCATGAGCGTATGAAGGCGCCCGAGAGC
This sequence comes from Allium fistulosum, assembly GCA_030737815.1. Lineage (NCBI taxonomy): Eukaryota > Viridiplantae > Streptophyta > Magnoliopsida > Asparagales > Amaryllidaceae > Allium > Allium fistulosum. Next base: position 818,744,231 of record CM060908.1, on the reverse strand, counting down.
TAACAACAAGGACGTGTATCTGAACGTGCACGTGTATGGTTAAAAAGGTTCAATTTTAGAAATTGATAGAGATTGAAATCAAACCTAAAATCCTCAAGTTCAAGGTTGGACCAGATATAGTCTCGTGGAACCCGACTTATATATCAATTGACATATTATTACCCTGGATTCTTACTATTGGAGATCGACCAAGCGTCACGATGAACAAAGAGGGATAGAACACTTTGGGAAATTAATTCAATAGCGACTATTCGGAAAACTGAAAGGATTTTCTTTCCACCAACACCAACTTGCTTGGATTCAAAGCACGTCATGTTCAGGACAAGACGTACTTTGGGGGGCAGATGTTTTCCAGCATTTTGACCCGGCTATATTAAACTGATTGCACAGGTTAGATTCGACTGTTATCGAGGCCAATGAGTCCAGAGTGATGATTGTGGGGCCCAGAAGTCAAGTACTGATGATAACACGAAGTCGAGTTTGAATGGAATTGATAGATATGCACGGAAAAATGTTCGAAGTATGAAATATGGTTCAACATGTAGGAGGGATCGACATAAATTAGCTCTAATAATAGGAATCGGCATGTTTCAAGTTGTGAAATTATTCCAAAAGAAAACAATCAATATCTCAAGATCTATAAGTCCAATGCATATGAAATTTGGAGAGCAAGATATGAGGACCCTAGGGATCGCACCTCAAAAGGTTAAAATTGGAGGGATCAACACTCTTCCCTCGGTAGGGATCGGCAGGAATCAGCAAGTAATCCATGTTGAAGAAAAGATCAAGTAATAACTCGAGTTCTACTGTTCCAATTGGCATGAAATTTAGAGGCTAAACATATTTTAGCATGAGAAAACTACCTTAAGGATCGCACACCAAAACTCGACTAAAGTAGGGATCAATACCGATCCCTCTTCTTTGGGAATTGGGCCATGCGATCCCTCTAATGGGCCCAAATGGTTTCAAAGGTCCTTCTGCTGAGTTTTCGGCAAGATATTTGATCATCTTTATCTATAAATACAAGCTGGGTTGTTCATTTTGAAGACTTTTACGCTGCTGGTTGCTTTATATTCTTTGTAACTAAGGATTTTCATCTGATCCCTATTGTACTAAGATTATAAAGTGGTTAATAAAGCAATCTATTCAATGTGGACATAGGCAAACAACAACGAACCACTATAAATCGTTGTGTTCGTGTTATTCTTTCAATTATTTGCTATTATCCTCTGTTTTCATTTTACATTCTTCATTTATTTCTCATTAAAACTTCTATTGGGTGTTTGTGCTAATTTTTGGTGTAAACAATAATTAATTAATAATTAATTATTAAAACTTAACTAACTTTCTAAAACATTTTTATTAAGTTTATAAAACCTTTCCAAAAATAATTTTAAAGTATGATAGTGAATTATAAAAAAAGGACTTTTATCGAAACTGCATCCATAGCGACTATCGCTATGCATACCATAACTTCCAAACTTGATTAACATCTCAAATAGTCTTTAAAACATTAGTTTTTAACTCTAACTTACTTTATGAACTTAATATAAAGATGAGTTATTTTCAGACTATTTAAGATGAGGTATTTTCAGACTTGAAAATATGGGTCCGAAAATAAGTCAGAAAAAATGTATTTTTGTCCTAAAAATATTCGAAATTTTAAAAAGTGGTTCAAATGAAAATTATAGCCACTGGAATTATACATGGTTTGAAACAAAAATATTAATTTGGTTAACATATGAGGAAGATATAATAGAAGGAAGGGGAGGAAAAATTTGAAGAAGGAAAGGGCTATTTATAAGCAAGAGAGAAGGTGAATTACCTAATTACCCTTTTCCTTTCCCATCCACTCATTTTCTTCCACCTCATCACCTGGGCCCCCTCCTAACACTTCATGTTAAAACATGTTTAAACATGTTTAAGTACTTAGTGCACTTTATGTCTCTCCTGATGTGACATTATATCTTTTTTTTCCTAATTATATTTTAAACTTTATATACTTAAGTGTAGACTCATGCATACATACATTATACAAGACTAACTTATTTAAAAATGTAAATGTTTGATTAACACAAAGAGTTTAAAACATTTCCAATAAATTTTATCCGATGAAAAGTCGAAAATTCAGAAAACGAATTTCGGTCACATTTCGATTTTTTTTCGAGCTAAATAGTTTTGTAAACAAATTTTGAAAACTATTTCACCATCATTATTTATTATTAAAAAGATTTTTATATTCATTATAAAACCTATATATTTGAATATTTAAAATTAGTTAAATATTTGCAAATCAAAGAAGTGAAATTCCGGGATGTTACACTCTTCCCCCTTAAAAGAACTTCGTCCCTGACATTACACCTCAACCTATCCTAGACAACACTTAACGCTATACATCAGTTCGTATGATGTACATAGATCATTCGTATACAATGTCGGATTTGATCACTACTCTAATACATAACTTCACTTCCGAACTAGTATCGCTCACTTGATTATCTAGTGCAGACTCCGATGGGGTTGCTTGATTAGGAACCTCTGTTATCCTTACATAGCCATGTACTATGATAGAAAACATTGGTCCCATCCCAAAATCCTCATTAAGTGCTCGCCATCAAAAACCGAGTAATAGATCCTTACTTGGAATGGTGTGAAACACCTCAAAGTCGTGTACTCAAAACTTAGATCAAACTAAATGGAAACGAGAAATGATCTACATCCAATTTACGCACTTCTGTAATTGGTTCAACATAATACCAATTCTATTTCCACTAAATTATTTATGAAAAAATTTCATAAAACTAAACTTAGGTTCACTTGGATACTACTCCATTACATCCTAAGAGTATGTCCCCTATCTGCTTCAGTTATTCCAATTTTCATTTATCTCCCTAAGAAAACTAAAGATCCAAATACCCGGTCTTATTTCAAAAACTTTTTGAAATGAAACTCTATATTTCAATCATAGAAAATATATACCTACAGCCCAAGTAATTCCAAAATGATACTAAGGAACTGAGTACCACTAACAGTATCGTACACTCCCTTACTAAGAAGGGTAATACTTAAGAGAAGTGTTTACCATCCGAACACATCTCTTCCCCAATTTTAGGTTATTTTCGAGCCACTCGAACTAGTGAACTTAAGAATATTACTTTTATTTCAAAATCCCATTTTTTAAACAACACTTCTCATATTTCCAACAAAACATTTATCACCAACTTGTTTTGGGTTCATTCGGGTTGAACTTGTGTTGATTGTACAATGATAAAGAGAATAATTTACCAAGTGCACTAAAATTTTCGCCTAGGCAAACATCCGATTGTTACTTAGAAGATTATTCATATCATCATAAAACAAATCAAAACTCCTTCCCCCTAGCCAATCCAAAGAAAATAACTCTTACTTAACATTTTCATCTCTAAAATTTTATTCTTGAACTAAAATTGCTTTCAAATAATACTATTATTATCTTTCAAAATCTTGAAACATTTTCCAAAAGCCCCGGGATTTAAGTTCTCAAGTTTTCAACATATATTATCTTAATTAAAAGACACATTCCTTGAAATCCATTTTGTAAATCAACTTTTATAAAACATTTTCATAATATTTATTTCAAATATTCTAGCTTTTAAAAAACATCTTTTATTAAATCAATTTATCACGTTATTAATCAAAGGCCTTATAGTCAAATTGTGAAACTTAATTTACAAGGCGTTCATTTTAATGTTTTTCCTATTTCTATTTACCTACCCCAAATCTTAAAAAGGGAAGCTACCTATACACACTAACAATAGTCAATGCTCAACTGGACAAGCATAACTAACAAAATCCTAATTGATAATAATAGAATATTATTATACCATACAATACTGTACTATTTTGAAAATCATTCTTTTATATATAAATTAGGATTTTGGGTAAATTATTTCATTCACCCAATTTCAAAGCAATACGATGTCGATTTGCCTAGTTTAAGTGTTTAGAAATCCCTATCAACACGGTGGTGCCCCACATCTTGACTAGAATTCATAAACCGCTCAACAAATAAATAAATACAATATAAAACATTTTGTGTTCATTAATAAATACGCGCTCTTATATATAATACACTCATACTCATTCTAGGGTCTCACTCACCCTATCTCAAATGAGTTTACCCCACCAGAACCAAGGTTCTCACTTAACCTTACGCTTTGATACCAAATGTAATGAACCGGGTTTTTCGACCCTCGAAAATCGACACTAATACGTCCACTGTATTCCGTATCGAGCATTTAAGTGCCGAAAAGACTGATCATTAGGGGGAAGAAAGAAGATAAGAAGAAACTAAACAATTACAGAATCTCACAATGTAATGGAATAACATATATTAATCAACATAATTCTTTACAAAGTCATTTCCAAATGATACATCAGAGTCGTACTAATATAAATTTTACCCTAGGATAGTTATAACAGCTGTCCCTACCTAACTGATATAAGATACATATAATATAGCCAAAACAAGATAATAACTAGCTATCGATGAAGCTTTTTGCTCCAAGCTCTTCCAAGATGCATCCGGGGAAAACCTGAACTACTTGGCTGCCCATAAAAATTTGAGCACCCAAGAGTTTTAGGGATAGAAATTAAAACACCGAGTCAGACATGGGTCTGGTGTCAGTAAACTTAAACAACTGAATTATTATGTTTACAACCCTTTTAAAATCAATGGTATCTCGTAAGACCACGCTGCACATAAACACAGACAGGTTTTTACCTTACGATAACCAAAACATTTATATCAGAAAATCCATTGATATTATAATAATGTCTAAGGGTGAAAATAATAATAATCAAGTAGCTGTGATGCTCGTGAGTGTACATCACAACAATAATTGGTATATAATCAAAAACCGATAAAGTACGTTCGATAATTGTGTAGGATTCCGCGGAGGTGCGATCTTTACTTTAAGAAACTGTCCTCCTGCACAAGGATTAGAGATATCCTTCCGAAGTAGCATACATCCCTAGTGATGTACCATAGGAAAAAAATAGCCGGTCTCGCTAAGACCGAGTGCTTCTCCCCATGCATGCATAACAACTATAGATAATGTCTAGGTGGAGCCGACTACACCCTATGGGTTTGCCAATCCTACTAGCCATGCCTCCTATCTCTAGTTTTAGTCATTACCGTTGGTGAGGCTACGTCTAGCATTCCAGCTCATGCACCGCTGTCAAAATAGATCATGGAATCCCATATGGATTCCAACACCCCAACGGGTCTTGGAATCACACATGGAATCCCATATCTCAAGTAGATCTTGGAATCACATGGATTCCCATACGCCAATGGGTTTCGGAACCATACAAGGATTCCAACATCTCAATATATCACGAAACTCCTTCATAGAATCGTATATGGTTTTTGGAGTGGTTACGGTACGAGTCATCTCTTACGAGTACACTCCCCCGCCTACCGGGCACCCCAAAAACAAATCGTCGATATCCAGAATGCTCAATACCAGTTCTTTAGGAAATAATCGAACAATACATAAGAGCGGGGATCATCCCCTAACCATTTAAGTGGACGGATCTCCTTATCATTTCTCCTAAAAGAACAAACGAGTTTATACGTACAATATAGCACCACCGACTATAACTGTATAATATAATTCTCGTGTTTCTCCTGGATATTTCCAGAGTTAAAATCCTTCGGTGTTAAGTAGTGAATTGATTCCCTACCACTAAAACTAAGAAGGATTCATATTTAGGCCAAGATTTGATAGTCGGTTATTTAACTATCAAATAATCAAACAGAGATCACATTTCCCATGGAAACCACTAAGCCTCATTTAAATAAATTCCCATTAATTAGAATCTCTTTCCGAAATATTTATCAAATTGTTCGTATACTTATCTCATCGAAATAAGTATATTCACAAACCATTCCTTTCAAAAATACTTGAAAACTTTTAAAAATAGATATGGAAAGTACCATTCAATATCAATCATGGATCGCTATTTACGCAATGGTTACGTCTCTATCCCAGAGAAAACATAGTAGACTGTAGACAATCTTTGCCCCTCGAATTACACCATGAAAATCAACCATTTCTTTTCAATCTCTTTATTTCATAAATATCTCCAAAATCTATTTATAAAGCTTCTTTATAAATTCCCAATTTTAATTTAGAAAAATACTCTTTTATAAATCTCAAAGCATTTATAAAACTCCCCTTTTCAAATCACTAAACCATTTATAAACCTCTTTCCCAAAATCATTCAAAACCCAACTTATTTTCCAAGTTCAAACTTCTTCCAAAAATATAACTCCTTTAACAAATCCTTTTATAAAATATCATTTGTGAAACACTTTAGGAAAACCCTTTTATTTAGTAAAAACTCCGCTTATAAACAAGTTATTACTTATAAATACCTTCATTAAACAATATTATAACTTGAAAATCATTTATAAACTTTAAAACCAAATTTGTTTAAAGAACTTAAGTTAACTCAAAATTCAACTTTATAAGTTCAAAAGAGGCTTAGCCATCCCAATGGTTCTAAATTAAGTTACCATTCAATTTCAATTTGAATTTCAATTCACTTAACAGTTATTTACATAGGTCAACAGGTATGTAAATTCAATTTATATCCAAAACAGGGAATAACATGTCAATATAAACATTGGCACATGCATGTCCAAATCACATAATAGTAGGATGGTGGTTTGTCCTACTAAATAAATGTCCAAACAGTTCAATTAGTTTATAGCAGAACGAGAATTTATTCTGCTAAAACACATGTCCACACAAACAACAATTCCATTATAGCAGAACGGGGATTTATTTTGCTATCAGATATCCAAACAATCAAATAATCAATTTATAACAGATCGAGGTTTTGTTATGCTAACATATATCCACACAATAAACAATTACATTATAGAAGAACGGGGATTTATTCTGCTAACGCATGTCCACACAATCAAACCATTTACATAACTCTTTCATAATTGTTTGTGTACTTAATGGTATCGACATTTGAATCCCTTGTGTTCAAAACCATCTTTTACAAAAGAAGAACCTTTAAAACAATTTGATTCTAGGAAAACAAGGATTAAAAACTTAAAACTCCATAAAATGATTAATTGCAAGTTAAACTCTTATTTAATCGTAATTAATCTTTATTAAATTGAACTTAATTTAATTATAAATTAATAAATAATTAAACCTTTAATAAATAACTTATTTATAAATTAAACCCTTAATCAATCCTTTATTAATTATTAAATAATAATTAAAAACCTTTATTAACAAATAATTATTAATTAATCTCAATTAAATAATTATTTAATTAAAACTTAAATAATAAATTAAATCTTTAATAAATAATTTATTATAATTTAAAACCCAAATTAATTTATCACTAAAAATAGTTAAACACTTGATTAATTAAATAAATAAATAATTGACCTTATATTTGATTAATAATTATTTAAAAATAAATCATATACTTAACTCATAATTAATTAAAAATTAATCCTACTTTTAAAGGATAATTAACTAGTAACTAATCTTTATTTAATTAAGATTAATGAACCTTGTTTAATACTTAATTAATGATTAGTTACTAAGCTTAATTAATTAATTATTAAAACTTAATTAACTTTCTAAAACATTTTTATTAAGTTTATAAAACCTTTCCAAAATAATTTTAAAATATAAAACTGAATTTTATCGAAACTGCATCCATAGCGATTATCGCTATGGATACCATAACTTCCAAACTTGATTAACATCTCAAATAGTCTTTTAGAACATTATTTTTTAACTCTAACTTACTTTTATAACTTAATATAACATTTTTAAGCAAAACAAAACGTTATACACTTTAGTAAACTTTTTATTTAAAACAAAGTAAGCAATCAAATTTAAAAACTTAAAGGATCGCTATGTCGAACACAAACACCTTTTAAGTGATAACCTTGCTCACTAACTTTTCCGTTTACTAACTTTACTTACTAACTTTCCATATCTCTTCCAATCACAAAATAAAGACCATAACTTTATAACCAAAAATGTTGCTTTAACATTCGATTCACATATCTATGCTAAACCACAAACTAGCAACATATGTACATCCAAACCATATGATAATTCAACCATCCAAACAATATATTCTACAACCAAATATGCAACATAATAAAGGTTGAATCTTTCCACAAAAATTTAGAAGTTTACTCACTAAAATTTGCAAAACTCTTTCGAAAACTTGAAATACTTTAGAACTTGCAAAGCTTGGAAAAGTTACTCTTCTCCTCAATTTTGGCCATGTTACTCTCGAAATTTGGAAAAGTGGTCTGAAGAAAAGTTCTTAAAAATTCTTTTCTCTACAATTTTAAAAATATCACTAAATTTTAATTTTTTTTGAGGAAGATATGGTCAAAATAAGATGAGGCATTTTCGGACTTGAAAATATGGGTCCGAAAATAAGTCAGAAAAAATGTATTTTTGACCTAAAAATATTCGAAATTTGAAAAAGTGGTTCTAATAAAAGTTATAGCCACTGGAATTATACATGGTTTGAAGAAAAGAAAACCTTAATTTGGTTAACAGATGAGGAAGATATGATAGAAGGAAGAGGAGGAAAAAGTTGAAGAAGGAAAGAGCTATTTATAAGCAAGAGAGAAGGTGAATTACCTAATTACCCTTGTCCTCTGCCCTCCACTCATTTTCTTCCACCTCACCACCTTGTCCCCCTCCTAAAACTTCATGTTAAAACAATTTAAACATGTTTAAGTACTTAGCGTACTTTATATCTTCCATGATGTGACATTATATCTTTGTTTTCCTAATTATATCTTAAACTTTATATACTTAAGTGTATACACATGCATACATACATTATACAAGCCTACATTATTTAAAATGTATATGTTTGATTAATACAAAGAGTTCAGAACATTTTCGATAACTTTTATCCGACGAAAAGTCGAAAATTCGAAAAACGAATTTCGGTCACATTTTCGATTTTTTTTCAAGCTAAATATTTTTGTAAACAAATTTTGAAAACTATTTCACCATCATTATTTATTATTAAAATGAGTTTTATTTCATTATAAAACCGATATATTTGAATATTTGAAATTAATTAAATATTCACATATCAAAGCAATGAAATTCTGTGTCGTTACAATAGCACCGACTTCTATGCAGCCGGGATAAGCTTCTCTTCAAACCTAACCCTAAATTGGTCCTAAGTAAACTGATCTTTGGAAGTAGCAATGGTAATGGCATTCCACCAGTTTATGACCCACCCTTGAAGCTGTCTAGAGGCCAGCTTCCTCTTCATGGCATCATCAATTTCCATAACTCCAAAAATACACTCGCAAGTATCCAACCAAATCTACACCTCTATGGCTGAATCCGTTTTGTGGAATGGTTTACCTCCCAAAGTAGAATAATCCTTGCTCATCTTAGCAAAGTTAGCCCTTGGTGATTGCGTAGGAGCACCTCCACCAACAGCTACATTAAGAGCAGCAGCCTGAACATTCTACATCATATTCCCCATCATAGCATTAAACATTGCCTAAAAGTCAGGTGTAGCAGGCCCCGACCCAGTTCCCTCTTCAACTCCAAAACCAGAATTTATCACAATATTTCTTATATGCTAGTTCATTCTTAATCTGTAACAACAATGGTCAGTCTCTCATAAAGGAAACTATGTCTATGGTACTCATGTGCATGAGACTTATTCTGTTTACTATATTACCATGTTGTTTTGAAAAACAAAGTATATAACAAGTACACACTCTCTCATATACACACACACTCTCGATCTAGTCTAGGGTGATAATACATTTCCTATCTCTATTGGACCATAGTATCAACTCAGCTTAATCGTGTAACCTCAGCTCTGATACTAATGCGACGACCGCCCTATACCACCGACACCCAAAGTAACCAAATAGTGCGTTGCTGCCATACTCGGCCGATATAGGATGAGCATCAGGGTTGAAAATGAAATAAATACAGTATAACCTGTTGTATATCTCACAACGCATGGGATAAAATATAATATGTATCACAAATATAAATAGGAGAGACAGTAATAACCAAGTGAATCGACAAATAAGAGTAAAGATCCATAGACTTGCATCATGAATGTGGTAGAATATACAACAGAAGTAAACTCAATAACTGTCTCATAACAAACAAATAAGTAGACACTGCCAAGGCTCTCCAGTGCTGCACATCGAAATAAGCATATAAATCCATATAAGTATATAATACGAGATCCCTCCATCTAGCTCGTTCTCCGAACAACTACTACACGCATCTAGACATGCTATCTAGTCTACTCATTTAAGAGTACCCAAGGTAATAAGAAACAAAGCATAAAACCTTGGCACAGACAACAGTTTGGTGTGAGCAGTAAATGAATCTCAAAATACTATATAGGTAAATATAGTAAGGAACACGGTATACGAATCATACCTGACCTGTCCCTACAACCGAAGAATCAGCATATAACAACATAATATGCTACCCTACAAATATCATAAAGGTACACTCCTCAGAATAGATTGATGGGTGTCCAGGCGTTCCCATCTCTAATACCTACTTTTAGTGATATCTCCGAGCGATAAACTATGAAAGAAAGTAATCAAAGCAATCACAACATCCATCATACAATCCTCACTATTACTCAATGTGCTTTGAATATATGATAACTCATATGGCTTCCTTACTACCAGGGACTAATAGAAATCTTGGTTTTCAATGTACACTCGTATCTCATAGCCCAAAGCTAGATACGTGTCTCGTGGCCCAAAGGTAGACATTAGATCCATAGCCACTAGTCAGGGAATTCAGATCCTCTCTAATGATCTATGGGCGTCCCCACTTATAATATCCCTGGTTCGAGTACAATAGAAAACACTTCGAGTATTAACGATCCGTTAGCACACACATCCAAGCCCTTCCTTTACTCAATCCAGTTTCCATTATCCTCGAGGAACCCTTCCACGTTCCATTATTCCATGGCTTCCTCCATTATTGAGCCGCCATCTTCGAAACTTACTCCCTTCATGAGTTACTATCCGAAGACTTAAAGCTTTTATCATGCTGTTACATCGCTGTCAAGCCTCATGCGAACGAGCCAACAACTCCAGCATTTACAGAGTCCCCACTTCCCCTCCTGGAAGTTTCACTTCAATCCAACGTAAAGAAATAACTCGGTACTAAGTTAAAATGACTCAGCATTGAGTCGTATGCTTAGCCAATTTTGGCTAAGTCTCCTTCCTTGCTTCTAGTACTCCATTACCAAGTGCTTTAGACCCCGACCCATCCATTAAAACAACTCGACAACATTCTAAAGCTTTTATCTCCAAGTTTTAGAAGTAACTTGGCATGGTGCCCAATACTTGGCCAATCTCCTACATCTCGCCTTAGCTCATCTCCTCTAGCCTTGCACTAGAGATCCCCTAAAAATGCTGACTCGTTTGGCCAATCAAAATGACTTGGTACCGAGTTAAATGAGTCGGTTCAAGTTGTTTCATTAGCGAAGTTTGGCATGTGACTTGAACTACTAGCTCACTCTATGCTCCAGAGCCTCTACTCTAAGTTTCATCCAATTTCGACCATCATTGCCTTTGATTCGTTGAATTTGCCGACCAATTTCCTTAGTATCTAAAATACTAGCAAACAACATTAAAGCACAACATACAAACATAGAGAATCATACATGTACAACTATTCACACAAGCAATACATAAGATTATGATAATCAAGCAAATTCTAATCTAAATCCAAGCAATCCATAAACACATGAATGTGAATAAAGGGAATTACAAAATCATCATTGATAACCACTTTAGAATTTATGAATTTAGGTCATAAACATATGTTAGCATGTGATTAAAATTAGAAAATGATTTAATGCCAAAAATCATGTTAAAACGTGTAATTCTACCATATAAACATGCATAGTATAGTGAAAAGTCAAAAACCACTCACCAATTACCCAAAATACCCAATTCACTTCCTACATCTGAAAAGGACAACAATTGAGAATAATGCAAATCAACCAAAATGATGATCTCTAGCTTTTATTTGAAAATCACTTCTCTAATCGATGATTTGACCAAGATTAGAAAGGAAATCGTATGATTTTTGATGAAATTAGGCTTAATGGAGGTTTAGAACTATTTTGGGAAAGAGGGAAATGACTTAGTTCAATTCCTACAGCCCTTATTTATACTAATCTCAAAATGAAATAGTATACTTAAGTATGGTTTTAATTAATTACCCACTAAAATTGGCCAGCAACAGCCAATACTTAAAACAACCATAACTTTCTACTGGCAAGTCCGTTTTCCTACCGTGACCACTCTACAAAATTAGAAACCATCATCCTGAACTAGTAGAACTGGTTTGCGATCCTAACTTGACTCCTATCAAAAAAAATTGCTCGAACAAGATTTTTAAGGTCAAAATGGTCACATAGAAATTTAGAAAAAATTATAGATGTCCAAAATATCCTTAAGAGTCATATCCTAAAATTATAGATTCATAGGACCTTACATGAATAAAATAAAATATTTTACAATCCTCCGATACGTATAATAAAGATCGTTACAACAATGCTACTAATGATTTCATTAAGTATATCATAGATTTAGTAAGCAATCATTGGAAGCGAAGAATAAAAACACATATCAAAGAATACCTTGCTTCAAAAAATTAGATGAGCTTCGAAAGAACAACGGTGGTGTTAATAAACTACTACAACGCATCAAAGCCGAAAGCTATACACCGAAGAACTCAAACAAAACTATGAAGGGTATGTCAACAAAAATATAAAGGACTAGTCGACTGAATCCTAATCCAATCGATTGAATTAGCTGACAAATTGACATTTCAGTCTTTTAAATTTGGGTTTGATTTAAATTTTACACCCAGTCGACTAAAAATAAATCCAGTCAACTAAAAACAATGCTCTATCTTCTGTTTTTGATGGTGGTCTTGGGCTTGATTTTTATACTAGTTTAGTTGAGTGAAATTTTCTCCCCATGGACTAAATTAGTATTAAAAGGCTATATTCCTAAAGCGGTATCTTCGTATCTCTTCGTGCCTACAATTGCTTCTCTTCATCAATGACAATTCTAAAAGGTTGCGCCTCTTCTTTAACATCCCTACAACACCTATAAAATCCCCAAACCATCCCTGAATCATTACACATAGCCATAAAATGATATTATACTATATGCTTTGATTTTCTCTCAATTCCAAAGCAAGAGTCCGACTTCAAGAGATTTATGTGATTCACATATTATCGACTGTTGTGCTTCATCTCCATATCCCATATTCTAGTCGAACAAACTCCTTAGCCTCTACATCTCCACTTAATATAGTTTGGTTTGGTTATGGGAGTCATTATATATCAAAGAGACTATATATCAAGATACGTTGTGTTAGAAAGTAACATTTGTTGCACTACTTGTAATATTTATTGAAGTCCTATTCGATTATTCAGGCGGAGTTTGTAAACCGGTTCCTTCGGATGAAGTGAGGGTACTGACAGTGAAATATCAAAGGGGATCTTTAGGACTTCATGTAGGAAGAGAGGTCTGAACCAGTATAAAGTTGACTGTGTGGTCTACTATATTATTTCCCCTGCATTTACACTATTTACTACTAGTGGCCATCTTCGATCCTGTGCATAGTGACTAACAAGGGTATCAGAACCTAGTGTTCTACCAATCATAACAACATCCAAAAACAATGAACAGAAAGAGAAAATGCAATCAAAGCTCAAAGACAGTTGAGAAAAAGAAAAAAATTGAAAGCAGTCAACAAAATCAAGGTAAAAGTGTTGCATGGCTAGTCTCAAATCAAAATCGGTACGCTTAGATTCTTTATATATTGATCTTTTTACAAACACATGAGAATTTATTAAAAGATTTTAAAGCATCACAAAAGGTCAATTCTATTGTTTTGGCTAAATTAGATGATTATGATCATGAAATTAGTATTTTAACGAAAGAAAATAAGTTTTTCGTAAAACAAACTAAAGATTTTGAAAATACATTGGAAGAACTTTACCAAAGGAATTTCTATTAAAAAATAATGAGCGTTTAAATAATAAAAATATCGATCTTTCAAAGTAAATCAAAGAATTGCAAAATAAAAATATATTTTTGGAAAAGTCTTTAAAACAATTCAAATTCTAAACTCTTGTCTCTTGAAAAAGAGAACAGTGCTTTAAATGTTATAAATCTGGAATTAATTAAAGGGTGTGAACTTTTAAAAGGTAATAATATGATTTTGCAAAAAGAAATTTGTAACTCTAAAGCTAGTTTTGGCAAATTAAATGAGTAAGCTATCAATAAGGGTAAAAATGATTTGGCTTCCTTAAGTACGAATACCAAAGCTCACAATAATAGAACTAATTTAGGTTGTAAACAAGATAAGTGTAAAAATAGTGCTAGATAAGCTTTCATGTGTAAACATTTTAATACTAATGCTAAAAATCGATATAGTCATAAAACCACTGCTAAAAATCGATATAGTCTTAAAACCACTTCTTGACATGATAATATTACGCTCCGAAATAGAGAACATCCTTTGAATACTAGATCAATGATAATTAATATTAATATATGGGTTCATGTTAATCGAACCGATCATGATAGACAATTATACACTAACAATTATTACGACACCGATAAATAATGAAAATTATATTTTTAAGCGATTAACCCTTCCAACTGGATATGACTTCCTAAGTTTTGAATCCTATATTTTTTCAAAAAATGTGTATCATTTTGCCTACACTTGACTTATCTATTTGATACTCATCACTTTGCAATGATATTAAAATTATTTATTTTTGACTTGTCTATGGTATTCTCCATTTATTTTTAATTTTCTCATAATTTTTGTTAATTACAAAGGGAAGAAATAATGACCACATAGATAAGGGGAGTACATAGTTAAAATTTAAAGAGAAATATTATATTTAGGGGGTGTTTTTATCATAGAATATGCCTATGCTCTTATCCCTTTTTTTTATGACAAAGGGGGAGAAGAATGTGTGCTTTGCATATTTATATTGGCATAAACTACTTAAGATAAGGGAAATGAACTTATACAACATATATTTAGGGGAAGCTATTATTTTATTTTACAAAGTTGTGTGGTTGTCATCATCAAAAAGTGGAAGAATGAAAGAACCATATCTATGGTGTTTTGATGATAACAACTAAACAAAAATACTACCAACGATTTCATCAAGTATAATATAGATTTAATAAGCAATCATCAGAAGAGACAAGAATAAAAACACGTATCAGAGAATACTTTACCTCACAAGATTACACGAGCTTTAGAAGAATAGCAATGGTGTTAACAAATTATTGCAACGCATCAAAGTCGGAAGATATACACCGAAGAATTCAAACAAAACTGTGAAGGATAAGTCAAAAAAAATATAAAGGTCTACTGAATCCTAATCCAATCGACCTTATTAGTTTAAAAACTGACATTTTAGTCTTCTGAATTTTTGATTTCTTTAGCGCATAAATTTTACGCTAGGTCAGTCAACTGAAAATAAATCATGTCACTGAACCCAATCAACTGAAAACAATGCCCTGTCTTCTATTTTTGATGATGGTGTTGGGCTTGATTTTTGTAATAGTTTATTCAACTGAATTTTTCTCCCAGTCGACTGAATTAGTATAAAAATGCTATATTCCTGAAGTGGTGTCTTCACATCTCTTCGCGTCCGCAATTTCTTCTCTTTGTCAATGGCAAATCTGAAAGGTTGCACCCCTTCTTTAGCATCCCTACAACATCTATAAAATCCCTTAACCTGACCTGAATCATTACACATTACCATACAACAATATTCCACTCCATGCTTTGATTCTCTCTCAATTCCAAAAGCAAGAGTTAGAACTTTAAGAGATTTAGATACTATTGACTCGTGTGCTTCATCTCCACATCCCATATTCTAGTCGGATAAACTTCTTAGCCTCTACACCTCCATTTAATATAGTATGGTTTGGTTATAGGAGTCATTGTACATCAAAGAGACAATCTGTATATCAAGATAAGTTGTGTTAGAAAGTAACATTTGTTACACTACTTGTAATAGTCATTGAAGTCTTATTCGGTTGTGGAGGCGGAGTCTATGAACCTGTTCCTTCGGGTAAAGTGAGGATGTTGATAGTGAAATACTGAAGGGGCGATTTGAGACTGGACGTAGGATGGGAGGTCCGAACCAATATAAAATTGACTGTGTGATCTACTATATTATTTCTGCTGCATTTACATTGTTTACAACAGGTGACCATCTTTGATCTTATGCATAGCGATTGCCAATAGAGAATCTTTGAAAGAATACATTACCCGATTCAATGCTGAAACCACCATCTTCAAATGATTGAACCCTTGGGTGGTCAACAAGGTATTAGTAATTTTAATAGATAAAAATATCCAACTGTCAAAAATTTGATTATGAACTTAACCTATAACTTATGGGAATTCTATAAATGGGGCGAAAATTTCGCTTAGAAGAGGCATGAGCCAAACAATCCTCCTTCGATGAATCCATGGTGATAAGTAGAATATAACTAATCCAAAAAAGTAATTTAAAGCCAATAAGAAAGACAACAATGACAAATGTCCCTTTAACTAAGGTGGCCCTTCTTTACAAAGGTATACTGCCTAACCCAACTGATAGAATCTATCAAGCAGATTTACTTATCAGCTCAAAGTACGATTACATATAAGAAGCTGCCATGTAGACCTGATACCATGGAAGGTAAAAAGGACTATAAAGTACCACTAATTTTAGTTACATTCAGGGAACAACATGAACCAGTGTCGTCAACTAAAGGATGCTAATGTAGAGTTGATCCAATAACACAAATGTCAATAGTACAATTCATTCAGTAATAATCCTCATAAACAGAATGACAAAAATAGTTACCACCTTGAATAATTACATAAACTTTATCCTTTAGGGTTTGCCTGCAACATATAGTCCCATGAAGTTGGCTACTAAGGTCATGTTAACACATTTCTTTCTCTAGAAGAATAAGAGTGTTTCCAGGATTACTCACACATGTATGAGATTTCTCAGATCTTGATTGCTAAAGACACTCTCTAAGTGAAACATGGAAACAATAGAATTCCTGAGCCTTTTTATTTCAAGAATTTGACGAACTTTATGAACAATGCTTTATCTCTTATTAGGATGTAATAAGAGGATTTTGATTGTACTATAAGCGTCTACTATTTATATTAATATATAAACCATACTATTGTTGTGAACCTCTTTATCTAAATAGGAACTCTCGGACTTCATGATTAGACATAAACCCTATTTGGGCAAGTTATTCTCACCTCTCCAAAGGAACTATGAGGGAGCAAAGACTTAACCTATACCTATATTGAATTTCCACCTTGGTATCCCAAACAATCTACACATATAAACCTTATCCCCGAAGGAACTAGGATGAAAGCAGAGAAGAAAATGACTTCCATCACTATAGCATGTTCCGCACTGTGCAATGATGATCTTCTACTACAACATGCTGCACTATGTAGTAATCGACTCACACTCTGTTACTATATCTCATTTCACACCATGTAACAGTGTTCAATCACTACACCAAGTTCAAGACTGTGCAACGACGTCATCCTACTATGGCATGTTCTGCCGTATGTAGTAGTCAACTCCCTTTTTGTTATCATGGCACATTTCACATTATGTGTTAACTTTCAATCATTGTAGCATACTCCACACTATGCAGTGATGTCATCCTACTTTAGCATTTTCTGCACTGTGCAACAAACGACTATTGTTATATCATGTTCCACGCTATGAAACATCATCCTTTCATTAATGTAATAAGTTATGCTCTATTCAATAACATCCAATCACTGTACCATATCTAGTTATAGGATGTTTTTATTAGATTCGATGCATTATGCGGTGGGATAAGGAGTAATTTCGAGAGAAAAAAATTACTTTTATTGAACTTGCAAAAGATCGTATAATGTTCTTATGAACAATCTTAATTTTACAACAAATCATATAATTATTGTATAATCATTGGATTTTTTGATAAAATTAAATTAATATTTTATTTAATAGCATCACTATTAATTTTAATTTATTGTTGACATTATCATGAGCATCAATATGCTAAATGATATATATAATGTACATGTGTGTATACACATTATATTAATGTCTATGTTAGTGTACACACATGATATATATATATATATATATATATATATATATATATATATATATATATATATAACTTCGTACGATAACTGCATATGTATGTACGTTAATGGAATGCACAATATGCGCGCGCGTGCACACACATATATGCAGTATTTATATATGCATATATATATATGCGGTATTTAATACAAATGCATATATACTATACTTGTTATAACAATTTATTCTACCGTTATATGTATGCATTAATTATTAAATTTCATAGCTGATCATAAAATTAGAATGGAAAAAGTTTAGGATTTACTTGATCGATTAAATTCATGCACCATTGAAACAAAACATAAATATTAATCAAACACATGTTATAGTAATTAGCTGGACCATTATGTATATGTACTAATTATTTAAAGTCATAATTAATCTCTAGTTCAAATAGAAAATGTCATGACTTGGTTAGTTAATTTACACTTTATATTTTGAAATTGCGACAATAAGATGTTTACAATTAATAAAAGCTAAAAGCATATGTCTTGATTTAATGCATGTGCATCTACAAAGATGTAATAACAGTAATAAAACATTATTGTATTAAATAATACTAATAGGTCCGAAAACTAAATTACTTCAAAAAATAAAAACTTAATTTATGAAAATTAATTTGATCGAAAGTATATCAGTATTATTTTATATATAATTTTATTATACAATATGTGTGAATAACTTGAAAAAAAGATATATATTTTGATATAATGAAATAATTTTGAGAACTAAGATTGCTTTTGGCTAATTATGATGTAGGAAAATTATCTCTAATATAGACTAAGAAATATTTGAAGCCGCTCTCGATGCACTCCTTTAATCATATATCCAAGCCTTGCATAGGTCTAGCCTCAATCCTGTCAAAAAATCTACAATCGGTAGACCAATTAATCCATAATCTGTCATTCGATTATTGTGTTGTTTTGATATAGAGTAACCCATTATTTTGTAATATTGATTTTGATTCTTCATTTCTTCTTATTTTTTGTTTTAATATTCTATAATGCATTACTATATTACTACAAAATTATACCATCATTTTAACATCATATCATTTTGTATAACCATTAACATCATTTAGTATTATTTGTGTACCTATTTCATGTCAATAAATCACTGTATTGCACCAATCTTTGTATTTCATTACATTTGTGTCCATTAATCATCATTTAATATTTATTAATCTCTGAAACCATAATAGACAATGTCTTGCTGATATTATACATCGACCAATGTCCAAATTCATGCATTTATACCCATTTTCAAAACTTATAGCACAAAACCTAATACGTTGTCTTCATGCTGACTCTAGCATCAAATAAACCATTTATATATCCACTTACTTAACCATTCAATGATATTCGTTTAAATAGAGATTAATCTTCATTAAATTCCAAAAAAAACCTCTAGGCTTAGACAAGAAACAATCTTATATAAGTATAATCACATTATATGATAACCCAACGAATTCTAATCATATAGATTTTATTTAAGTCTCTAGATAGCTGTAAATTCGTCAATCTTCTCTGTTGGTATGAAGTATGAGAACCAGAATCTCCTCTAATTGAACTAGAATTGGTGTCAATGCAGTAATAGCCTACGAAAATTAACTCAAAATTTAATAAAAAAATTAAATTTAAATACAACAAGGGTAAAAATGGGATTTTTACAAAAGTTAGAATTTGGCTATGAAACTTGCATCATTATATTCATGACAATTTTTTGGATAATTATAAATATCCAAATCAGTTTACTTTTTCATAATTATATAAATACATCTTGCATACTTGAATTATATTTATATATATAATACAATTTCATAAATTACTTGAGTGACTATAAAAAACTTCTAAGTAATAATTCAAGTTTTATTACAATAAAGTTCTAATAAATTCACTTTGTTTATTTAGTAAACTTAAAAAGATAAATTTCCATTATATTTAGCAAACATGTATTAATCTAATTCATTTATAGTTCAATCGATACATTATTAAAACATGAATACATATATATTAAGTCTCCACTCTTCTATAAAATTACAACTAATATTCTGTAACATCCCGCTTCCGGAGGGTCAAAACTAACTGCTACGGATGCTGCAGTCATCCATAGGTGTTATTTCTGAGTGACCGAAGTCAGAATCTTGAAACTATTGACAACACAGAAACACAAGAATATGAAGAAATAAAAATTAAACTTCAACAAAACAGAATTTCTCATTTCTTATGAATTTTAATTTAAGATTTAATTACAAAATCCCAAACGTTAACCACGTTCAGATCACGTATACATGTACAAAATACGATAAGAGCGACATATGGAGATGTCCCCTTATGATGATCTGAGAACTAATAAATATGAACATTATAGTTCTTAGTACATCACAGCAGAATACACAAAATAGCTCCTATATAGCTAATACTGCCTCCTGCATGTCTCTGGAAGCTTATTCATCCAAAAACCTGAAAGTCTCCCACTCTCAGACTACTCAAACTAATTTTGAGTACCCCCAAGTTTTGTGGAGAAACACAAACTTCGAGTCAGACAATAAGTCTGGTGTGAATAATCCCATATCATCTCTTATCATAAATAGATATCTAATGAGACCACGCCGATAGCGGAATGGGTTTTCCCCTCGCTAGTATACAAAATAAAACATGCAAATCATTTACTATGCCCTTGCACTCAAAATGATTAGTCTTAGCATAATATGAAATAAATCCATAAATCATATGTATTGGATATCTCATCCACCCATTTATTAGATATCCCATCTAAAAGCAATTTATTAGATTTCTCATCAAAAATCAATTTATTAGAGGTCCCCTCTAAAATCTTTAAAATGACTATCCGTCATGATTTAATAGGACTTTTCATCCCAAATCCCTTTAAAATAAATGCAGATTATCCATCGTACATTGTTTTATAAAAGATGGTGTGGGCTACCCACCGCACACTCCATAGTTTTCCTAGAATGATTATGAACCCTTGGATGCCAAATCCCGAGGCTAACCACCTTTGGCAAAACATTCTTTACTTTAGAAATTTGATGTGGGCTATCCACCGCACATTCCATGGTTTTCCTAGGTTAACCAAGAACCCATCACTTGGCCGAAAATATCATGATCCCCATGATTATTTATAAAAACTCATGATCCCCATGATTATATATTTGTCCCCAGGTATTCCACCTATTTAACCTATTCTCATTGGTAGCCCCAATTAGGTTAAATTAAATTAAAACACATTGATAGCCCCAATGTATAATTTCAAAAGCATATTTCTGTTTGTAACCCCAAACTATGTATCGAAATCAGTAATCCCACCCCCGATGTCCCCAAGGTTTAATAACATCGAATTTATATAAGTCTCCCTCTTACATGTTCAAACAAAATAAGTATTTTATGATATAACCCTTCGAAGTAACCCATTCAAATTAGAAAAATTTTACTCAAGAAAAATGACTAAAATAGCCCTTTAAAACACTTCGAATGAAGTCCCATTCGAAAGCAAATAAACATCCAAAGTTAGCCCCTTCGGAAACCTTTCTTTTGAAATAATCACAAAATCATACCTTTCGTAATCATTGAAGGTAACCCCTTCAAAACCTTTCGAAATTAAACCTTTCGAAATCAGAACCTTTCGAAATTAAAACCTTTCGAAATCAAAACCTTTTGGAATCATTGAAGATAACCCCTTCAAAACCTTTCGAAATCAAACCTTTTGAAATCAAAACCTTTCGAAATCAAAACCTTTCGAAATCAAAACTTTCGAAATCAAAACCTTTCGAAATCAAAACCTTTCGCAATCATTCAAAAACAATGAAGTGTTGGTGTTGGAACCAACCCTTCGAAAGCATACTTCCGACCATGTCGGAAGGTTTACCCTTCGGCTTGCCGAAGTTATTAAAACACCTTTTCAGAAAACATTTTAAAACAGTACTCTTGAAGGTTTAAGCTTTCGAAGATCCCCTTCGAAACCGCTTCCTGAATATTAATAAAAAATTTAGCCTTTTATAAAATGATAGAGTCGAAGATCCCCCTTCAACTTATTCGAAAGCAATTTTTATTTCTATTCGAAAGCAAAAGAAGCAGCCTCCCATCCCTTCGCCTTTCTCTTCCCTTCGGCCCCGTGCCTACCTTTCAACTTGGGCGGAGGGTAACTGTTTACCTTGCTTGTGGAGTCGAAGGCAAAACTGGGCCCACTGAATTGATGCTTTTATCTTGCTTCTCTAATTTTGATTGGTTGTGGAACCTTCTTCTGTACTTCCAAATAGTAAAAAATATACAAAAGTCAACATTTTTCTTAAAACACTGTACTTCTTCCCCAAATATTTCTGAAGGCAATTTCCTTTCAAATTTAAGTAATTTCGGAAGCAAATTTTCAGTTTAGCCCTTGGGCTTAAATAATTTAATTACCTTAGTAAATCACTAAGGAAAAATTTCCAAAAATCACCAAAAATCAGATAAATCATATACTTCAACATATTAAAATTTCAAAGCATACGAAGATAAATATAATTTGGAATTGAACCAAAACTGAAATAAAACGTGTTAATTAACCTATTAATGTTTAAAAACACCTATGTCTTATCCAAACAAAGGTTTAAATGGTTATATCCTAACCAAAATCACAAACATGAATCGGGTATAACCCATAACCGATCCAAACATAGAAAAATGAGATGATAAACATGATTATTCACCTTGATTAGTTGATTAGAGAATGAGATACTTTCCTAGCTTTAATTCCTTAGCTTATTCTTCAATTTAAACTCTTCCTGGAGCTTTTTAATGGTCGGCCAAAATATATGGAAGTTAAGAATGAAAAGTGGAAGTTTATTAAGGTGGAGGAAAAGATATATACAAAGAAATGTAGCCCCATTTTGAAGTTTACCCCTTAGGAAATTCCTCCTCCTAAATTTAGTTAAGTCTTATTTTAGTTCATTCATTTAGACACGGCCGTAGGATTTATTAATCTCATCTCCAATTATTCACATTATTCTATTTCATTTATCCAATTAAATATCCCGAATAATGTTAATTAAAATTTAGGGGCATTACAGACTCCCTCCCTTAAAGAATTTCGTCCCCGAAATTTCAGTATGGACAAAACAACAAGCTTATAGCCCATGCAAGCAAAGCTAGTATAACCTACCAGCCAAATTCTATATAAACCCTATATAGAACATACCATCTAAAATAGCCCAGGAAAAGTAGCCCTAATTATGTCTTCTGTCTCCCAAGTACAGTCCTTTATGTTGTCGCTCCACTAAACTTTCACCAACCTGACTGTCTTGTTCCTTAACCTCTTCTCATATTTCTCCACAACACGAATTGGTTGCCTCGCAAAAGTCATATCTGGTTCCACCACTAAGTCCTCCAGCGCCGTTGGAGCGATAGTAGTTTCTGGATCATGAACATACTTCCTAAGATGAGAAACATGAAACACATTGTGGACCCCGGCCAAACTGCTCGGTAATTCTACTCGGTATGCAAGTCTCCCAATCCTCTATGATATAGGAAATGGTCCAACATATCTCGGTGCTAGCTTCCCTGTCTTCTCGAACCGAACCACACCTTTCATCGTCGATATCTTGATGAAAACTCTATCTCCAATTGAGAACTCTAGGTCCTTACGCCTTTTGTCTGCGTAACTCTTCTGCCTAGACTGAGCTTCCTTCATTCTTTCTCATATCAACTCGATCTTATCCGTCGCCTCTCTCACCAAATCTGGACCAAGGACCAATCTGTCTCCGGTCTCTAACCAACATGCTGGTGATTTGCATGGCCTTCCATACAAAGCTTCATAAGGCGCCATTCCTATAGTAATCTGATAACTATTATTATAGGAAAACCCCACTAAGTGCAAGTGATCTTCCCAAGAACCACTGAAATCCGGCACACAAGCTCTCAATGGATTTTCCAGTACCTTGTTGACTCTCTCTGTCTGCCCATCCGTCTAAGGATGATATGCGGTATTCATCTTGAGCTTAGTGCCTAACATACTCTGCAGGCTCTTCCAGAACTCACTAGTAAACAAAGCATCTCTATCACTGACGATACTACTAGGAATTCCATGCACTCTAATGATGTTCTTCATGAACAACTTATCCAAAACAGGTGCCGTCCTGGTTGACCTTACCGGAATGAAATGGGCACTCTTGGTCAATCTGTCCACTATGACCCATATACTTTCATTACCCCGGTTTGACCTTGGCAGCCCCTCAATAAAATCCATTGATATCGTGTCCCACTTCCAAACTAGAATATCCAAAGGCTGAAGCAAGCCACTTGGCTTCTGATGTTCGGCTTTTATTTGCTGACAGTTCAAACACTGTTTTACCCGTAAGCCAGCATCCCTCTTCATTCCTTCCCATAAGAAAATTCTCTTTATATCCTGATACATCTTGGTTCCCCCAGGATGAATCGTAAACTTCAAACAATGACATTCCCTAAGAACTTCCTTCCTAAGGTTTCCAACATCCGGAACACATAACCGTTCCTTCTTTCTAACCCAACCCCTGCGGTCAAGAATAAAATCATTTAAGTCATCAATCTCGGCTCCAGTTTCTAACCTTC
Organism: Allium fistulosum; assembly: GCA_030737815.1. Classification (NCBI taxonomy): domain Eukaryota; kingdom Viridiplantae; phylum Streptophyta; class Magnoliopsida; order Asparagales; family Amaryllidaceae; genus Allium; species Allium fistulosum. The sequence continues at coordinate 818,719,356 of CM060908.1, read as the reverse complement.
TAATCCTCTCGGCTAACACTGGATCCTCTTTCTGCCTAGAAGCAATCCGTTCGATCAACACTTGTCGAACTTCCAAACAAGACATCATGGCAATGTTCCGACTAGATCCAGCAGTCGACCACAACTGCACACTGCTAGCAGCCAGTGCTTCCAGGTCTTTCCATTCTGCCAACATAGCTAACGCCACATTCTGATGTTTCCTGCTAAGCGCATCTGCCACCTTATTTCCTTTTCCCGCTGTATACTCGATGCTAAAATCATAAGCTGCAACAAACTCCATCCATCTCTGCCATCTCATGTTCAGCTCCTTCTGAGAGAATAAATACCGTAGAGGCTTATGATCTGTAAAAAGCTCAAACCTTTCTCCCAAAAGATAATTTCTCCACACCTTCAATGTGAAGATTACCGCTGCCAACTCCAAATCATGAGTAGGGTATCTCACTTCATGCGGTCTAAGCTGTCTAGAAGCATAGGCAATACCCTTTCCATTCTACATCAGCACGACACCTAACCTAGTACCACAAGCATCTGTGTAAACTACCAATTAGACCTGTCAAAATATGACCCAACCCATTAACCCAACCCATTTACCCTACTTATAAATGGGTTGGGTCAACCAATTGTTGAATATTATTAAATGGGTTATGGGTTGGGTTGACCCATTTTTAAAAGGGTTATAAATGGGTAACCCATTTACCCATTTATTAAAAACATTAAATTTTCATATAAATTTGAAAAATAAGAATTTTGAACATACATTGTAGTTTTTCATAGAGACTGACAGTTGTACTTAGAAAATAAAAGACTACCGCATCCCCATATTTGAATTCCGCCTAGTGCAGAAGCCGCTATTTTTTTTGTTCAAACTGCAATAACTCCTTTGTTATAACTCGGAATCAGGCGAGACTTCGACCGATGAATTCCCACCTAAATTACGAACAGTATGAAACACTCGGATACTTCATCGTGTGAACGCACACTGTAGTTCTCCAAGGGGACTGACAATTGTACTTGGAAAATAATAAGCTACCACATCCCCATATTCGAACTCTGCCTAGTGTAGAAGCCGCTATTTTTTTTGTTCGGACTGCAATAACTCCTTCGTTCTAACTCGGAATTAGGCGGGATTTCGACCGATTAACTCCCACCTAAATTACAGACAGTATGGAACACTCGGATACTTCATCGTGTGAACGCACACTGTAGTTCTTCAAGGGGACTGATAGTTGTACTTAGAAAATAACAGACTACCACATCCCCATATTTGAACTCCGCCTAGTGCAGAAGCCGCTATTTTTTTGTTCGGACTGCAATAACTCCTTAGTTCTAACTCGGAATCAGGCAAGACTTCGACCGATTAACTCCCACCTAATTTACGGATAGTATGGAACACTTGGATCTTCATCGTGTGAACACACACTGTAGTTCTCCAAGGGGACTGACAGTTGTACTTAGAAAATAACAGGCTACCACATCCACATATTTGAACTCCGCCTAGTGCAGAAGCCGCTATTTTTTTTGTTCAGACTGCAATAACTCCTTCGTTCTAACTTAGAATCAGGCGGGACTTCGACCGATTAACTCCTACCCAAATTACGGACAATATGGAACACTCGGATACTTCATCGTGTGAACACATACTGTAGTTCTCCAAGGGGATTGACAGTTGTACTTAGAAAATAACAGGCTACCACATCCACATATTTAACTCCACCTAGTGCAGAAGCCGCTATTTTTTTTGTTCAGACTGCAATAACTCCTTCGTTCTAACTCAGAATCAGGCGGGACTTCGACCGATTAACTCCCACCTAAATTACGGACTGTATGGAACACTCGGATACTTTATCGTGTGAACTCACACTGTAGTTCTCCAAGGGGACTGATGGTTGTACTTAGAAAATAATAAGCTGCCGCATCCCCATATTTGAATTTTGATGAAAATTAGAATTTTAAATTTTTATCGGAACTCAAAACATAAAAATTAGAATCAGAATTATTTTATATTTATTTGTTTTTTATTAGTCAAATTAAATTTAAGTCTTTAAATGGGTTAAATGGGTAACCCGCTTATTAAGTGGGTTAGGTCATAAATGGGTTGGGTCATAAATGGGTAAAAAAAGAATGGGTCATAAATGGGTTGGGTCGAGTTACTCAACCCGTTTGACAGGCCTACTACCAATCCCTGATTCCCATCAGGAACTACTAACACGGGCGCATTGGTTAACAAATGTTTCAACTTAAGGAATGCCTCCTTACATTTGTTAGACCAAACAAACTTCACGTCCTTCCTGGTTAGCATAGTCAAGGATGCAGCTATCCGCGAGAAATCCTTAATAAACCTTCGGTAGTAACCTGCAAGTCCAAGAAAGCTTCTAATCTCGCTTACCGTCTCTGGTCTCTTCCAATTGTTAACAGCTTCGATCTTATCCGGATCAACTGCTAACCCTTCCTCGAAAACTACATGACCAAGGAACTTCACTTCCTTCTTCCAGAAATGACACTTGAAGAATTTCGCCTTCAGCTGATGTTGCCTTAGCATCTCCAACACTATTCTAAGATGATCTGCATGATCATTCTCATTCTTAGAATATACCAAAATGTCATCAATAAAAACCAACACGAACCTATCCAAGTGCTCTCGGAAAACCCGGTTCATCAAATCCACGAAGAAAGCTGGCACATTTGTAAATCCGAATGGCATAACTAACCACTCGTAAGACCCATATCTGGTCCTAAACGCCGTCAATGGAATACTGTCCTCTACCACTCTTAGTTGATGGAAACCTGTCGCTAAATCTAGCTGGGAAAACACTCTAGCTCCACTCAACTGATCGAATAAGTCGTCGATCCTCGACAAAGGATACCTATTCTTGATCGTCCTCTCATTCAGCATATGATAGTCGATACACATCCTTAACGACCCATCTGGCTTCTTCACGAATACCGCGACCATTCCCCAAGGCTAACTTCTTGGCCGAATGATATTCTTTCCTCCCAATTCCACTAGTTGCACCTTCAATTCCTTCATCTCGGTTAGTGACATCTTGCTAAGTGGTCTACTTACGGGTTTAGCTCCTGGTATGAGATCTATTCGAAACTCGATTGCTCTTTTCGGCGGCAAGCCCGAAACTGGTTCAAACACATCCGCAAACTATCTTGCTACATAAACCTGCTTCAACTCGGCTTCCGTTCCCATAGCACCCAATAACGTATAAGCATTTCCGCTCAAACTCCTTACTGAGTAAATGACTTGGTTACGGCTATAAGGGTGTCTCAATGATATTTCCCCCTCCTGGCAAAATATCCTAGCATCACATCTATCTAACCAATTCATACCCAATATGATCCCGAAACCCACAAAATCAAAAACATATAAACTACATGCAAACATATGACCTAACAAATCAAGTTCTAACTGGTCATATCTCATTCCCAGAGTTGCATACCCTCCTATAGGATTTGCAACCCTTAAAGGGGTAATAAGGTATAAAGGTTCGAGACATAAGCAATCTACTAAATACTGAGATATAAATGAGTATGATGCACTGGTATCAAATAGTATCCTAACCGGAGTACTATGAACCATAAGCATACCTTCCATCACAGCTTTTCTTTTCTCAGCAGCCACTGGTCTAGAGGATGATGGTTCCAACGCAAAAACTTTTCCCTTTCCAGCTTCAGCAGCCTCGGGACACTTGTCCTTGTAATGCCCCATCTGGCCATAGTTGTAGCACTTCACATTCGGCCTCACTGCAACTGCTCTTCCATCACCCGAGCAACACTCATTAGCATAGTGCCCCTTCTTGTCACACTTGTAACAAACAATACTGGCCTTGCTCTTCTTAGCTATTACCCCCGATTGGGCACCTTTCTTCTTGAAGAACTTCCGCTTCTTACCCTGAAAATTCCGAACCTCAATCGGTTTCCCCTTTCCACAAGTAGAAAGCATCTCTTAATTCCGAATAGCCATCTGAACAACAATATGACACGGATCCCGGAGGTTTGGCATGGTTGCTCTGGAAATCTCAGGATTCAACCCCCTGATAAACTTATCATTCCTCCGAATGATAGTATCCACGGTAGCATATCCGTAACGGGATAGCTCATCAAACTCTGTAGTATACTCAATCACTGATCTATCCCCAGGACTAAATCTGCAAATTTCCTTAGCAACGCTGACTTGGCAACCTCAGATAGAAATCTTTCTTTGAACCTCCTTCGAAATTCAGTCCAAGTCAGGTCTTCCTCTGGCTCTCCCACGGTAACTCCGTTCCACCAAAACAATGCTGCTCCCTGCAATTGCCTTAAAGCAAGTCTCCTCTTCTGCATATCCGTCAAGTCGAGATCTGCAAATATCCTCTCACAATGCAATAGCCAGTTCTCCACTCCTACTACATCCTCAGTCCCCAGAAAAGGCTTCCCTCCAAGACTAGCGTAATCCTTGCTCAGCTTGGCATAATTATTGCCAACTGGGGCCATTGGATTAGCTCCTCCATCATTCCCTACAGCTGCTCCAGCTTGCATCATATTCACGAAGAATTGATACATTATCCCCATATCAACTGGCAGAATCTCAGCACCAACATTAGCATTTGCATCTGGGTTTGCATTTGCCTATCGACCTTGGTTGCTCCTAGTATTGGGTCGAACATTTCCACATGTTGCGGTGTGTCTCCCACCTTTATTCACTCTTCCGTTTCCTGCCTCCATATCTTACTTCCCTGCTACCTGAAATCCAATCTTGGTAAGATGCAGAAGAACGGTTTAAGAGAGTGGGGAATACATACTTAGGTATTTATAGCAAAGTACATGTACGTTACTATAATGCTTACCCAAGCCCAACCATATTTTAGTTTCATTAGATTATGCTTTAAAATATTTTAAGGTACAAATTCCTTTTAAGTACATAAACCATGCTCTGATACCAACTTGTAAAATCCCGCTTCTGGAGGCTCAAAACTAACTGCTATGGATGCTGCGGTCATCCATAGGTGTTATTTCTGAGTGACTGAAATCAGAATCTTGAAACTATTGGAAACACAGAAACACAAGAATATGAAAAAAAAATTAAACTTCAACAAAACAGAATTTCTCATTTTTTATGAATTTTAATTTAAGATTTAATTACAAAATCCCAGACCTTAACCATGTTCAGATCACATATACATGTACAAAATACGATAAGAGAGACATATGGAGATGTCCCCTTATGATGATCAGAGAACTAATAAATATGAACTTTACAGTTCTTAGTACATCACAGCGGAATACACAAAATAGCTCCTATATAGCTAATACTGCCTCCTGCATGTCTCTGGAAGCTTATTCGTCCAAAAACCTAAAAGTCTCCCACGCTCAGACTACTCAAATTAATTTTGAGTACCCGAAATTTTTATGGAGAAACACAAACTTCGAGTCAGACAATAAGTCTGGTGTGAATAATCCCCTATCATCTCTTATCATAAATAGATTTCTAGTGAGACCACGCCGCTTAGTAGAACGAGTTTTCCCCTCACTAGTATCCAAAATAAAACATGCAAATCATTTACTATGCCCCTGCACCCAAAATGATTAGTCTTAGCATAATATGAAATAAAGCCATAAATCATATGTATTGGATATCCCATCCACTCATTTATTAGATATCCCATCTAAAAGCTTTTTTAGATTTCCCATCTAAAATCAATTTATTAGAATTCCCCTCTAAAATCTTTAAAATGACTATCCGTCGTGATTTAATAGGAATGTCCATCCCAAATCCCTTTAAAATAAATGCAGATTATCCATCATACATTGTTTTATAAAAGATGGTGTGGGCTACCCACCGCACACTCCATAGTTTTCCTAGGATGACTATGAACCCTTGGGTGCCAAATCCCGAGGCTAACCACCTCTGGCAAAACATTCTTTAGTTTAGAAATTTGATGTGGGCTATCCACCGCACATTCCATGGTTTTCCTAGGTTAACCAAGAACCCATCACTTGGCCAAAAATATCATGATCCCCATGATTATTTATAAAACTCATGATCCCCATGATTATATATTTTTCCCCAAGTATTCCACCTACTTAACCTATTCTCATTGGTAGCCCCAATTAGGTTAAATTAAATAAAAACACATTGATAGCCCCAATGTATAATTTCAAAGGCATTTTTCTGTTTGTAACCCCAAACTATGTATCAAATTCAGTAATCCCACCCCGATGTCCCCAAGGTTTAATAACATCGAATTTATATAAGGCTCCCCCTTACATGTTCAAACAAAATAAGTATTTTATGCTATAACCCTTCGAAGTAACCCCTTCAAATTAGCAAAGTTTTACTCAAGAAAAATGGCTAAAACAGCCCTTTAAAACCCTTCGAATGAAGTCCAATTCGAAAGCAAATGCAGAGAGCAGCTTTTATAATGAACTGGAAAGCTTTTGAAGCAGGAATGAATTTGCATGCACTTGTTTTAAAATCTTAAATACATGTTTATACGAATGAAGTACTGTGATTATGTTTGGACATAAGTGATCATCTCTGTTCTCAGTTTTTAGAGTTTAAAGCTTAGATTAAAATTCCTCTCACTCTAATCTCTGTTAGGCCGGGGTATTTAAACTAAATATGTTTGTAAAGTCAAGATCTAGGCCTTAAAAAAAAATACTTTTGAGAAAATTTAAATATAGATTATCTGGAAATTTAAATATACAGTGAACAAGCTTTCAACACTTAATCTATTTTGTTCCGTTTCCGCTGTGAGTATTTGTGTTTGTTTTCTTTCTCTTCTTTTCTTTTCTACTTCTCACCCCTTTCTTTCTTACTGTCGATGCGATTTTCCGGGAGTGGAAAGCCGGGTCGTCACATTTGTAAAACATCCAAAGTTAGCCCCTTCGAAAACCCTTCTTTTGAAAGCATCACAAAATCATACCATTCGCTATCATTGAAGGTAACCCCTTCAAAACCCTTAGAAATCAAACCTTTCGAAATCAAATCTTCCAAAATTAGAACCTTTTGAAATCAAAACCTTTCGAAATCAAACCTTTTGAAATCAATCCTTTCGAACCCAAAACCTTTCGGAATCATTGAAGATAACCCCTTCAAAACCTTTCGAAATCAAACCTTTCAAAATCAAAACCTTTCAAAATCAAAACCTTTCGAAATCAAAACCTTTCGCAGTCATTCAAAAACAATGAAGTGTTGGTGTTGGAACCAACCCGTCGAAAGCATACTTCCGACCATGTCGGAAGGTTTACCCTTCGGCTTGCCGAAAGGTATTAAAACACCTTTTTAGAAAACATTTTAAAACAGTACTCTTGAAGATTTAAGCTTTCGAAGATCCCTTCGAAACCCCTTCCTGATTATATATATATAATTTAGTCTTTTATAAAATGATAGAGTCGAAGATACCCCTTCAACTTATTTGAAAGCAATTTTTATTTCTATTCAAAAGCAAAAGAAGCAGCCTCCCCATCCCTTCGCCTTTCTCTTCCCTTCGGCCCCGTGCCTACCTTTCAACTTAGGCGGAGGGTAACTGTTTACCTTCCGTCTCAGGCGAAAGGTACCGTTCGACTTCATCGAAAGGGTAAAAGCGGGCTTGTTGGAGTCGAAGGCAAATCTGGGCCCACTGAATTGATGCTTTTATCTTGCTTCTCTAATTTTGTTTGGTTGTGGAACCTTCTTCTGTACTTCCAAATAGTAAAAAATATACAAAAGTCCACATTTTTCTTAAAACACTGTACTTCTTCCCCAAATATTTCTAAAGGCAATTTCCTTTCGAATTTAAGTAATTTCGGAAGCAAATTTTCAGTTTAGCCCTTAGGCTTAAATAATTTAATTACCTTAGTAAATCACTGAGGAAATTTTTCCAAAATCACCAAAAATCAGATAAATCATATACTTCAACATATTAAAATTTCAAAGCATATGAAAATCAATATAATTCGGAATTTAACCAAAACCAAAATAAAACGTGTTAATTAACCCATTAACGTTTAAAAACACCTATGTCTTATCCAAACAAATGTTTAAATGGTTATATCCTAACCAAAATCACAAACATGAATCGGGTATAACCCATAGCCGATCCAAACATAGAAAAATGAGATGATAAACATGATTATTCACCTTGATTAGTTGATTGGAGAATGAGATACTTTCCTAGCTTTAATTCCTTAGCTTATTCTTCAATTTAAACTCTTCCTAGAGCTTTTTAATGGTTGACCGAAATATATGGAAGTTAAGAATGAAAAAGTGGAAGTTTATTATGGTGGAGGAAGAGATATATACAAAGAAATGTAGCCCCATTTCCAAGTTTACCCCTTAGGAAATTCCTCCTCCTAAATTTTGTTAAGTCTTATTTTAGTTCATTTATTTAGACATGGCCATAGGATTTATTAATCTCATCTCCCTAATTATTCACATTATTCTATTTAATTTATTCAATTAAATATCCTGAATAATGTTAATTAAAATTCAGGGGTATTACATATTTATATAAACAATACAAGTAAACTCACTTTGTTTGTTTATTAAACTGATGATTAATATTTATGCACGTATCATGAATAATGAGTTTATATATATTAAAGTTTAAGCATCTTTAATTTAATTTATTCTAGATGTAATTATAAATATATTTTTCAATTATATCTTACATAAGCTTCCATAATTATAAAATTACACTTGAAACATATATATACAAGAGGTGGCCATTTTGTGTATATTATATAATGGTTGGTAACATAGTTTTGCATTGGTAGAATAATTAAGTTACTAAGATTATATCGGAAGATTTACATATCAGCATTGAATAAAATAGTGAAGGGATATAAATTAGCTTGCATAAGTTTAAGAATTTACAGATTCACTAACATATATATATTATTCAACTGCACACACTACATCATGTACCATACTCGACCAAGCACAGATGCACACAAAAGATACATGAGCAGTCAGAAAAACTCAAGGTAGCAGATCAAAGTAATTCACAGGGAAATGGCAGCTTAATTCAATTCAACAAAAGGAACGTGGTAAATTAAAATAGAGAGTACATTACACACATATGTTTTGGTACACACATTGAAGCACACCTGTACCCTAAAACACACACGTGATACTTATGAACATTGAACTAAACCATGAATGCACACAAGAAATAAAATATAGCAGGAAACGAGAAAAAGACCGACTTGAGATTCTCTCAAGCACGAACTGAAACAAAATAAACATAGACTAGAATATAGATATGTGAGTATTTTTAATCACCTAAAGCTTGCACGCTCAACTTCTCCTCCTCACTCCTTCAACACTCGCGCACCACACAATCCCAGCACCACGTACAACCCTATTCGTGCCAAATATGCTAAAGGATGAATGGAAGCCCATACTTGAATTTTGTGATTTATGACAATTTATGGAATTTGTCCTTAATTTTTAAAGTGGGGAGAATCTTTTTCTTGCTTAGCTTCAGGTGCAAGTTCATTAGCATGGATCGGTTTTTCATGAGTAATTTTTTTTTATGAAATGTCGAATTGGTTTACTTGATTTTTGGAAGAAGTTGGAGAATAAGAGTTTCTGGGTTTTCTAAATACAAGGATATGGATTTAGAAATAAAAGAGAACGGGCTTGTGAATGTTCGGCTTGGTTAAAGTATTTTATTTTCATTTTCTTTTACTTTTATAACTAATTTCTATTTAATTCAAATAATAATAAATTCCTATTTTATTTAATCTAATTAAAATGATATATATTTCAAAATCACCTCCTGACCACATTAATGTTATATTTTTATTTGCTTCACCTTTATAAAGTATTATTCTCACTTTTTAACTTATTTAAATTCAAATATTTTTATTTTCGTATATTATACTTATTTTAAACTTTAAATATTATAATTTCACGATTTAAATTATTTTATTAAATAAATTCCAAACCAATTTATCAAATAAATTTCCAAATTACAAATTAATTAATTAAATTACTATTACTAACTTAAATTAATTATTACTAAAAATTAGATTGTTACATATTTCCCCCTTAACAAAATTGTGTCATCGCAATTTCCTATAGGGAAGAATCTATAACAAACAAATTATATTAAACTAAATAATTCCCTATGAATTACATTTTTAAATAATAATCATTTACCAAACATTACCAAAATTAAATTTTACATATTAGATCATGTCAATATTTCATTTAAACAAAATTATCAAGTATTCACACATATATTTTTTCCAAAAATTCCACTTCATTACAACTCAAATTTAACTTAAAATTCAAATTTCCATTCAATAATCCCCAAAATATTTTACAAACAAAAATTTATAGTCCAAAATTTCTTTTAAAACATCAATTTTCTATTAATAAATAATCTTTTAATGCATTCCTTAATTTTAACACATTGTTCTTCAACCAAAAATTATTTTCCAATTCTATTTTGCAAACTCTTTTCATAAATTTGTACAACTATTTATCACTTTTAAATTAATACTTGGTGGAACAATTTAAATTTTATTTTAAAATTTTAATATTTCAAAGATATTTCGATATTGCTTATTTAAATAATTCTCAACTGGATAATTTATTGCACTCTAAAATCAAACACTTCTTTCTTTATCATTTAATATATATAATAAAAATACAATCTTTCTTTTCCTTCAAATATATGCAAATTCTCCAATATAACAGAATATAACAATGCCACCTTGTCATTTATTATAGTGATTACTAATATCAATTGGCTGGAATATTGGTATAATCAATAATGCCACACAAATGACCACAACCGTTCACTAATGTCTAGTGGCTGCAGACATTGCTTAGAACACATACAAACATATAAAATATCCTTTATAAGTATAAATATCAAATATGACACTTACCAAAATAACTTACTTTACATAAATTCTCATTTAAAACATTCAATTCTATTTAAAATTACTTTAATTTCCCATAAATTATTCTTATTTTCCTAAAACATTGCGTTCAATTATCTCATTCAAGCATTCAAGAATCTCAGTCGAATGCATATGCATCCACATCGACCAAAATCCTTAACACACTCAATGATCAAATTAATACTATTTTTGTTTCAAAAATTTATATAAATATTACTTTCACATATTTTCAAACATACCAAACTAAATGAAACTGTATAAATTCATTTTTAAATCTACATTTTACACTATATTTATAATTTATATTGTTCTCGAAAGATTTCCAATTGAAACACTTGCTTGGCTTCCAAAAGCATTTAACAACAATAATCATAGCCATACATACATAATTATGCTACATAATAAATTATTTCAATAACATTACTATACCATCAAACAATTATTATTCATACTTATTTATAATAAATATAACTCAATATTGAAATTCACATCATAATTTGGAAAAATGCTGACAAATTACAAAATGAAACTCAATATCAACAATTTCAAATATCCAAATACACATAAGAAGTAAAATAAATATACTCAGCGAAAACTAATAAATAGATTTTCCGCTACGCACTTTAATCAAAATAAAACCAAAACTTAACTACAATATCAAACCAAACACCGCCATATAATACAAAACCCTTCAGAATCATAAATAAATATAACTGGTTAGACTAACTCCTTTTGTCATTGCTATTCCAACCATTTTATATTCAAAAGAAAAGAAATTAGTTATATATTTAAATACCTATATTTGTAAAATCACAAATGCGTCCCTTTGATGATTATCCTAGTAATCATCCTATGCATATACAATATACTATCACTTATTATAGAAAATTACCTAACACTCCTAAGGGCAGGGACTCTAAGTCTCATCTAATGTCTCGACTCATGTCTTTGATATATGATGTATTTTTCTGAATCTGCTCTAATACCATATTGAAACACCCCACCTCTATACCCATACTATCCAAAAGTATTACAGATTAATACTGTCAGATAATACGGAGAATAAGGCTATATGGGGTACGCACGTGAATATTCTCTTGGACTAATACTGGAACCTATCAAAATAACTAATAAATAACTCACCTTTATATACACAGTATCAGTACAAAATAATAAGAATGTGTGCCTCCAAGATGGAACAATACATAATTTATAGTAAATCACAGAGAACATAGAGTGTATCGCAATGATAATACATAATATATGGTACAGATATCTCAGTTATCAACTATCTCTATACAATATGATAAAAAGACAATATACAGCTCAATGTCAACATATACAATGAATCAATGTCATATAAATAATGTTTAACAATTCTAATGTATAATTCCTCTAAGCCCAATAAAACAAATGCTGGTGTTAGTCGTCCCTGTACCTGAAATGTCTCGGACTGACCCGAGCATTGGTTATAAACACACGGATCAAACTATATCTAATCAAGAGTCCATAATATGGGTATACAACATGGATTAATAATATAATAATATTAACTTAGATAATCAAATCATCAGACGACAAGTCAAAAGTTGCATATAAATATAATGTGAATGCCTAAAATTTATGTGTATGTGTGTGTAAAGTTATAAATAATCCACAAGGCATCACATTACTGAAACTTAAATCCCTTTCAAACAATTAGAACTAATATCGAAGATGTCATCACCCATATAGAATAATATCAAATCAAAAATCACAAAAACAATACTAATGGGTGAACCACACATATCCAGAAATCATCATTAAATTCCAGAAATATCGATAAATGAGAAATCACCAAGTATAATAAGGCTAGCACGAAGCTTTTCTCAAATATATCTCTTAATCTCAGTATATAAAATATCAACATAAATATATACAATAGGACTGGCTGCCTATCAATATACAGAGAATCCATCATACTCTGGATATATATCACTGGTATAATATCATCTTATCATATACATAAGAATATCAATAGCTATCATGATGGGAAATGACTGTATGACAGATATATAGTCCTAAGTAGAGTCATCTATATAACAGTATATGTGCACCTGACATATATCAATATTACAGCAAGGTGTATCAATCATATATGCCAATATACCACTTCGTTAGTACCAGAAGGGAGACTGATGGCACTAAGTAAGTTCCAGAGACACTAAGTCTCTACAGTCAATAGTTACCTTACATTCATCTTGACACATATCCATTAGTGTGCTCGTCAACGCGATGACTAATTAGTTATGATATTATAATTGCCCCTATAGGTAACATACTACTGGCCTAGGTGACACAAGGGCAAACACGTGCATAATAGTATCACTAGCTATATATAATATGGTGTCATAGATCTAGGGTGCGACCCCATGATCAGGCCGCTGTGGTGGATTATAGCCATCTGATCCTCTCCAACAAAAATAATTAGGAGTACATCATAATAATGACACATAGAACTAATACATATATACAAGAAGTCATGGTCATCGTTAGGCATAGAGCCGTACTCACTAAAGATAGGCATATAGCTATATATCACTACGCATCGCCTCACACTATCAACTTTATTTCTGTCACGTATGTGTCATCTACTTACAATGAATAACCGAATAAATATCACAATAACATCTCGTACCACTACTTAATACTCAAACATTTATTCTCTGTTTATAAATTACACTTAATCTCACTCATATTCTATATGATGGGTCCAAAGAATAACCAGAGAAATATTATCGAATGCCCCATCCCAAATGGTATATAACTCCGTTTATTTAGATTTCTCATCACATAGAATTTAATACAATAAAATCATATCAAAGATGTCATCACCATATCATACCAAAATCATTATCAAATTAATATCAACAGTGAATCATTTACAGTTTAATTCAACTAACCGGAAAAGAATAACTCTGAACAGATTATATGAATTGGTATAAATGTGAAACATTACAATCAATATCTAAAATTAAGCATTCATCAATATGTTATATAAGAGAATAAACATCCAAAAATGATTAACAAGAATATATTATAAGATTAACTAAAATTTGAATTCTATTAGAAATGAATAATTTCCCAATCTTTTTATAAATAACCAACAATTAAACTTTTTCTAATAATATACGGAACTCCATTCTTTTATTTAAATTCACCAAAGTAGTCTTTAGAACTAATTACTACATATAGGGATTATTTATTAATTTATTATGGTTAAATATTAATTAAAATTATTATAAATATCCAAATTAGTTTACTATAAATAACTTCGAAGTAACAATCCATGTTTTATTACAATGAAGTTCTAATAAATTCATTTTGTTATTTAGTAAACCTAGAAAAATATATTTCCATTATATTTAGAAAACATGTATTAATTTAATTCATTCATAGTTCAATTGATACATTATTAAAACATGAATACATATATATTAAGTCTCACTCTTCTATAAAATAACAACTAATATTCATAGAAACGATACAAGTAAACTCACTTTGTTTGTTTATTAAACTGATAATTCATAATTATGCATGTATCATGACTAATGAGTTTATATATATTAAAGTTCAAGCATATTTAATTTAGCTTATTCTAAATGTAATTATAAATATATTTTTCAACTATAACTTACATAAGCTTCCATAATTATAAATTACATATGAAACATATACACACACACACACACACAAGAGGTGACCATTAAGTGTATATATATAATGTTTAGTAATAGTAGTTTTGCATTGCTAGAATACTTATGTCACTAAGATTATAATGTGAGATTTACATAGCAGTATTGAATAAAATATTGAAGGTATATAAATTAGCTTGCATAAGTATAAGAAATAATAGATTCACTAACACATATATATTCCAACTGCACACACTCCATTATGTACACGTACTCGAACAAGCACAGACACATGCAAAAGATACACGAGCAGTTAGAAAAACCAAAGGCAGCAGATCAAAGTAATTCATAGGGAAATGGAAGCTTGATTCAAGTCAATAGAAGAAGGAATATAGTAAATTAAAATAGAGGGTATCATACACACACGTGTTCTGGTACACACATTGAAGCACACATGTACCCTGAAACACACACACGATACTCATAAACACTAAACTAAACCACGCACGCATATAAGGAATATAATATAGTAGGAAACAAGAAGAAAGGTCGACTTGAGATTCTCTCAATCACAAACTAAAACAAAACAAACATAGACTAGAATATAGATATGTAAGTATTTGTTAGCGAATTTCTTTGTTAACCCCAAAAAGTGTAAGGAAAAAGGAGTGTGGTTGAGTGAAGGTTTGGTTAATCCTTGTTAACCTCAATGAGTGTTGGCAAAAGCGACACTTGGTTGAGAAATGGCTTAGGTAAATTTTCTTTGTATTTTCAAGTCCATGATGAAGTCATATATATGTTTATGTCGAAGCTATGCACACTCATGTCGAAGTCATGTTATCTTGAAATCAATCAGTGTAGAACAATCTCATACAAGTAGAAATCAAGATTATGAATGTTTAGGAATTCAAAGCAAGTTATGGTTAAAAATCATAAGTGCTTTGGAACTCGAAACAAGTCATAATTCATGATATCTTTATTCATATGCCATGGAATTGTTGAATATACAAGGTCCTATGTGCAATTGTTACAAAAGTACAATTGGCAGTAAAAATACCCAAATCGATTTAGGGTTACAAAGTTTAAAATGTAAGAAGTGAGAAAAGAATGATCCGTCCCTTCCTTCATGCTCCTAGGTCTGTACTTATTGGGGTGGTAAGGCACGGCATTGTTGCCATATGGAAATGTTGCGATGCGGCATACTTGATTTTCGGCATTAATAGCTTTCTTGATGGTGCTTGACATTATGCCTTGGTTTGATAATCTTCGGTATCCTTTGAATGTTGATAAGTTATGACATCACATCTACTTTGATAACCCATGATATCATCTTGGAATGCATTGTGCAGCGATATCCATTAATGGCCGACGATATAAGACATGTGCTTCTTCCTGGTGCTTTAGTCGATGAAGTGCGACATCATCATGTCATGACATTGGAAATAGGCGGTATTGATGAGACACGACATCACTTGAAGTACGAAATCGGAGGAAGGAGACATTAAAGAGATGCAGTATTAACCTGAGGCAATCTGCCTTTATGGTTGAAGTGCGACATTAATGGAATGCGGCATCAATGGGATGCGATATTGACTAGAAGCAATATCTATTCTTATCTTGATGAGATATGGTACTGGATTCATATGATATATCCACTAATGACATGCTAGATGTAACATCATTCATTCGGCCTTGTTGATGGAGGGTGGCATAGATAGCATGGGACATTACTGTATGCCTTCGATATTGATTTTCATATCAATGATAGGCGGCATTGATAATGTAAACACACCGACGACATGTGATATTGATGTCGTCGATATAGCAGTGTCCATAGGTGATATACTTTGAGGCATCTTCGGAACCAACATTCTTTACTGTGATGAAGTTCGATATCATCCATCCTTACACCAGTGTAAGATGCTTTCTATGATGTGCATATCTCATATTCGACAATCTACCGATTTTGAAATTATGGTTGTCGACACGCCCTTATGCCTTTGGAATCACAAATAGTAATAACATTTTCCTTCCTAGTATGAAAGAAGCATTAAATTTTCAAGTCAATATCTCGATAATGGCGCTTGCCACTCATTGGTATTCTGAGTAGATCCAATCATTTATTCAAATTTGATCCAATGTTGACTGTATGTCTTCTTCCTCCCTATGAATACCTGAGATTTTCACCATTTCTTCTCTTACCCGTGACATAAAGCTCAAGCAAAAAAGTTGTAAAATCCACAAAATTATTCACAAATTCTAGGTTTTTTAGCATCGAAGTTAAGGTTAAGGTATGGTTCTTAGTTTAATCAAATAAATCGACAAGCTAAATTAGGGGATTTTTTGTTCGAATAGTTGTTAGGGGTTTAATGGGGTATTTTTTATTTTGAATCGTCACTTAGGTTTTGATACCAGATCTGGATTGTTAATCTTCAAATTTTTAGTTAAATCAAAAACGTTATACTTATGGAAGGAGTTAGCTTTAAATTGCTATATCATTGGAGGATTTAATTGTTGATAGAGTTAGGTGACACTAATTTATAATCCTAGGAGCTTCTAATCAAATTACGAAATGGATTATTTATTTAAACCCGAAACCTCGATATTACCTTATTTTATTTTGAAATTGATGCTTTACGATATCATTATGATGTTCGGTATTAATTAGGTTTATTTTTGTTTACTTTTTCGACAATCGTCCTAAATGTTAGGAACTATTATAGTGCAGTATCTTTATATCATCAATAACAAAACAAAAGAGCGACAACTAGTTTAATACCTAGAAGTAATTATAATGCGAAATTTTTATCATGTCGGTAACTAATTATGGGTGTAGCTAAACATGTTGTCGTGTGAATTCGATATACTTACTGTATGTTATCACTCTTTTTTCGGTAATAGTTTTAAACATTTTTGTTCAAATTTTATACGATAACGTTATCTCATGACATAGTTATTGTAACCAATTCATGCATTATTTATACACTTAGTACTTTTTTTAGAAATATTTTTGAATCATTTTGACATCATATATTGACTTCGTCCATTTATCATTTCGATATTGATCATTATCACGACATCACATTATAGTTTTATAGTGCCACTAATATGACATTTGATATAAATTTATCAATTCCACATGAACTATATTAACTTGGCATGATATTCAGGATACATTAAGGATAGTTCTTCATTTAAATTTTATAGCCATAAATTTATTTTCTTACCATGGTTCTAACATTATTTTCACACCTTTGCTCGGCTAAAATTTAAGCATTTTATGAATGTTGACATGAATTACCCAATGGTTACAACCTTCGTTGTAAGTATAATAGTGAACTTTAGACTTTAACATTTTTGTGTTATAATTTAGGAAATTTATAATCAATTTGCTACTTCTTGTTCTATAATATTGTTGCCTATTTTATATTATGGACATTATAAGTTTCATAAAATATTCAACACTTTTCTGATTTGGTATAGTATCACCTGGCAGATAAATGGAAAACAAGAAAGCATGTAAGAAAACAATCAAGAAGACCAGTAAGGGCCTTAAAGCTTCTATATTTGCTAAGAAAGGGGATCGTCTTCTGAACCAGTTGTATATTACCACTTAAGATGAAGTGGATTCCATTCTCAGACAATTTGGTATCAAAGGCATAGAAGCCAAGCCTATCGATCCTTTTAGTAGGATAGACAATCCTCAAGAGGGTTTTTTGCCTTCACACCAATTCATATATGACATTCAGGATATCTTTCTTTTTTTGACTTTCTCTTGCGATTTCTGGAGCACCTAAACATTGCTCCAATCCAGTTGAATCCAAACTCATACACCTATTTAACTTGCTTTGAAGTTCTTTCCAAGGAGGCCAAGCTTCCTTTTCTCAATGCTGAAATTCTTCATACTCTAAATAGCCCTATGAGAATAGGTGAGCAGTTGGATAATCTTCTGTATCACATTCGACCCCTTCCGAAGAGCTTAATCACCAATACCATCAACAAGACAAAGGAATGGGAAACTCAGTTTTTCTATCTTAGATGCTACTCTAGAATTAGAGGAACTTTCTCCATTATCAGTAAGTCTCTATTTTTTTGTTACGTATGTTATATTTTCCACCCTCTTACGATGAATGATTGCTTTTAGTTGCTGCCCCTAAGCAGTTAAGCTGTTCTATCGAGGACACTATCCAGTCTCTTACTCGGGCATCTGAGACCATGGGTAGTAGGTTCTCACTTCTGACAAAAGCAAAGCTTTGCAGCTACTCTTTAATCCTAGATCATCATAAAATTTTGGGACAACCTCCGATGATAAAGGGTAATGCACAGGGAAAACGATCCCTAGTAGTTGGCAAGCAGAAATCCTTCTCTATTTCTTCTCCAGTCCAACTCGAGCCTTCTGGTAAGTTATCATTGCAACTTGTATAGAATCTCTCATGATATTATCTTATAAGCTTTTTCCTTTGATTCAGGTTCATCTGCTCTTGTTATTGCTTCCAAAGAGAAGGAATTTATAAGTGATGCCCCCAAGGAGAAGGGAAGTAAAGATGATGCCTCCGCCTCAACTCAGTTGAGCAAACCTGCTCTGATAGCGGATTCCATTATTAGAGAGATTGAGGCATTGAAAAGAAAACCTAACAATGATTCTATTTCTCAGACCTCAACCCTAAGAAAAAAGCCTCTCTCAAGCTGCCACAGTCTTCGGCTTATTCTAAAGATCACCTCTTCATTTTTCTCTAACAACTTTTATAGGTATGCATTTTCTTTTGTTTAGTTGATCTATGTTTTTAACTTTGTATATCATATTCTAACTGTTATCTATTATTCATTCCAGGCGGCTAAACACTCTTTCTTTAAGAGGTCGCTCAAGGGTGCTCCAATGAGGTACCCAAGCTTAAAGAACAGATTTCCTTGCTTAACTCCAGTATAATTGAGATTACAATAGTAAGGGGTGATGCGATGATCGAGAAAGAGAAACTTGCCTCCTTACTTAATTAGGAGAAATGCTAAATAGTTGTTAGAGAAGGAGGTGAAAATGATGAAAGCAAAACTTGAGGAGGCCAATAAAGAAAAGGCCAAGCTTGCTAATGAAAACAAGTCCTTTAAAAAAAAGTTGCAAAGGAAAGATACCCTTTTGACTTACTCGACCAATATTATTAGGGATGCAAAGAAAAATATCTCTTTCTTTCTTAACAATGCTCTTACCACCATCACCGAAAAGTGCTATGAGAGGGCCTTGCTTGTGGCGTTGCTAACAACATAGGAAAATACCCAAAACATGGACTTTCCTTCCCTTCCAAACTGGACCGAAAAGTTTAAAAGGAAGTTCAGCATCATATTAGGGAGAACCAAGGGGTCCGTTGAGGAGGAATCTCCTATCAAAGAGGAGGTCGATGCTAAAAACTGTTATCTTTTGACAACCACTCAGCTGATGAAGAGACAAAGACTGATGATGATAATGACAACAATGATGATGGTGACCATGATGATGATGGTCATGATGATGGTAATGATGGTGGTGATGGAAATAGAAAGGTTCCTTCTAAACCAAAAGATGGGGAAGACATATTGAGTGGTGCTAACATAGACTCAACTATCCAAGATGCAGCTTCACTGAACTCCTTGATCCTTAAGATGATACAGGGAAAGATTCTTCTTGAAAAGTCAGTGCTTCCCCAAGCTACCAGCCTAAAGGGAAAGGACAAGCTCCATCTTCCCAAGTCCCAATCTCTTAGGTATGGAGTTCTTTATTTAAATATCTTAAGTTATCAAGCAGTTTTTAGTTAATACACTAATTATTCTAGTTAAGGAGAAAGACAAAATATTATTATGAGACCATGCTCAAAAAGAGTCAAAGGGAGGTCTGCCGACTACACGGGGAAGTCGACAGACTAGTAGACGAATATAATAATTTATTCGAAAAATATAAGCATCTCATTACTAGCGTTGTGAGGCTGAGTTTTCAAGTAAAATCAGGCTGCCTCTCACGTGAAGTGAGCTCGCCTCCATCGAGACAAAATTATAAAAGAGAATGCAGAATTGATGTCCCTCTTTTGGATGCTGATTGATGATAGAAATGCTTTAGTGGAATTTCTCTATAGAGTTTACTCTAGGGGAAAATTTGTTGACTTTTCTTACTCACGCGAAAATTGTAGGGGTTTACTTAGACATTTCCATCATAGGTATCTAGATGAGCATGGGTCTGATCCCCATCCCGGGGAGTGTTGGAATCTTCCTGGGGTGGCTACCATCCCCCTCTCTCCTCATTCTCTTCCTCCTGAGAAAATTAAATATAATAAAAAGAGATTTATTTCTGAGTTTTACAAAGGATCAATATTGTATGAACCTTGAATAGTTTTATGATTATAATATGTAATTCAAGTAGCTCATGAATTTTATCACTTATGTTTCTTTGTACTTAGTCTATTTTTCATATACTATATAGATTGTGGAACCCTCAAGTAGTTCCGTTCCTATAGAACTCTTGAATAAATTTATCAAGTTAAAAAGGGATTTTAAAGAGAAATCCTTAATTTTGAAAACATCTCAGTTAGTAAGATATTGCTTTCTTAGAGACCTTCAAGAAGTTTACACACGATTCCCTCACTTTCGTTTTGACTTCTTAGGTGATGAGAAAGATAAATTGCTTAGTGAAATTCAGACTAATCATGCCAAATGATTGTGTGGTCAAACCAGCCCTCTGGCCAGAAAATAGGACTGTCATCAATTCCTCCAGTTAATACCCTAGAAGGGATCAAAGTTTCTTGCGACTCCACCCTTACTTTATCTGTTAGGTCACTTAAAAAGGTCAAGACCACTGTTTCAAAGCTTTGAAAGTTGGTTGTATATATAATTGATGTAGTTTTGAATTTTCTCAAGTTGTAAACCTTTGTCATTTAATAAAGAAAATATTTTCTGTGTATTTGATTCTTTTTATTTGTTAGGAAAAGCAATTAATACTCGCTTCTATCGGCCCAAATATTCTTCCAGAAGTGATTCCATTAAAGATAGGCTCAGAGGTGAACTTGAGAAGAAAATTTCCTCTCAAGTCACTTCAACTTTGCAGTATCCAAATAATCCAGATGCACAAAACTGGCATGATAAGTATTATAAACTAAGTTCTACAGTTAGTAGTTTGAATGAGATGACTTCTGATTTAGAGAAGAAAATCAAAGCAAAAGATGGGAGAATTCAAAAATTGTTGGAAAAGATAGACACAATTATGCAATCCAAACCTTCTGCCTAAAGCACAGAAACTGACACGAAAATTGCGCATCTACATTAGAAAGTAACAAACCTTGAGGTGGAACTAATAAAAAGTCAATTAGATTGCCAATCCTTGGAGCTTATTGCAAGTAAGGCAATTTTAATCTTCCTACTCCTACTCCTATAGTTGGTCAAGAGCAATTTTATGGTATATTAAACCCTCATAGGAGTTTGGATAAAGATGAACTTTCCAGGTGGTGCAAATAAGTTAGATTCGAGTATGTTCAATTCTTGAATAACGAGTGGATTGATAAAGTCTCTTCCCACCTTAATTTTTATGAGGCCCAAGTTGAAAGGCTCGATCGCGAGAAATATTCTCTTGAGCATGAGGTTTGGAAACTTAAAGGCAATATTAAGATATTGAAGGGAGCAAATAAAGCCCTCGATCATGCACTGCAAATTCAAATTGAACCAATTGATGATGCACTGTTCGGAAGAAGGAGAAGAAGCTTAAATAGCTTTTGATTATGGTGATTCGATATATCACCGATTCTTCTCTGGTTGCCAAAGATTTGAAGAAATTGGCCCAAGATCTTGTTTCTCAACAGAGAATTACTTGTAATATTTTTAGCTCGACTTACATGTTATCCAATGTTTTTTTCCAGCACTTTTGTATATATTGAATAATAAACTCATACCTGAATGGTTGGTATTTTGAATTCTATTCTTTGCTTTTGTCTAAGATCTATAATTAGCTTTCCATTTTTAATCTAACGCTTGCTGCTTTTGTTTTGAGCACAAACTAATAATTTGCTTGCCAAGAGAACTAGGAGCCTTAGCTAGTTAGTAACGGAGATTCCTGTTACTATAGTAAGAAATTTGAATTCTGATACAAACTTTTCAAATTGGGAGCCGATTTAATGAAGCATTGTGCTTGAGTAATAGTCTGCTTAGTAACGGAGATTCCCCTTATAATAGGTATTGATCTTGATTTCATAGAAGATTTGAAAATCAACTGGTAAGACTAGAAAACTATCTGGTAATAATAGAAGACCAAAAAACTCATCTAACAATAATAGAAGAACAGAAAACCCATTTGGTAGTAATAGAAGACAAGAAAACCCATCTGGTAATAATATAAGACTAAAAAACCTCTTTCGCAATAATATAAGACCAAAAAATTATTCTGGTAATATTAGAAGATCAAAAGACCCATCTGGCAGTAATAGAAGACTAAGAAACCCATCTGGAAGTAATAAAAGACCAAAAAACTATTCTAATAATAATAGAAGACTATAAAATTATTCTAGTAATAATAATTTCTTGGATAGGAGAAGAATAGGAAATATAATCTTCCATGCGGATGACAGAATTATATTTTTCCTTTGGAGATTGCTTCCTCTTTTCTCAGGAGCTAAATTGCCCGTATTTGATTGTGCTTCATCTAAAAGATTGCTTTGATACATTCTTTTGGATTGAGTTCGATTGACTTAGCAGATTCCTTTGCCACCATTTTAGGCAACGATTTATAGACAGTACTAAATGCTGGTTCGATGCTTTGGCCAAGCCATCTTAGGCAGGACCAAAGGCTTATTCTATCCTTCCTCTAGAAGGCGCTCCGGCTGGGTGACGTAGACGGGATCGAAGGCTTACAAATACTTTGGCCATGCTTTTTCAAATAGGACTAAAGGCTTACTCTAACCTCCCTCTAGGAGGTGCTTTGACTAGGCCATCTTGGTGGGGACAAAGACTTTTTTCTTTATTTAAGGAGAATCTTACTCTTTTTTATAATTGATCCAATAGGTACACTTAAGAAATTCTTCTTTATTCAGTATCTCTTTACAAAACTCTTCAAGTTTTCCTTGTTCTAGGAAATTATTAATCATCCCTTCCAAGCTTCAACATTGATTTGTGTCGTGTCCATTAGAATGCTGATAATGATAGTATAATCCTTCAAGATTTTTCTCATTCTTGGGTCGCTTCTTTTGTGAAGGCCAATAGTTGAGCCTTTCCATGGTTAAGAGGTAGATATTCTCATAAGAAGTAGTAAGCGATTAATTCTTAAAAAGTCATGATCTTTTGGAAAATGATCCTCTTGATTGGCGTTTAACTCTTTTGTTGCTTGTGAAAGACTCCTCATCTTCGGTGGCCAATTTTCTCTTTAGAGAGTTTTGTGCTTCATTTATTTTATAGGATCGATCAAGCACATTTCTCCATTTTCTAGTAAATTGATCGAAATTCCATTCTATTTCCTTTTCTAAGATGGTTCCCATAGCTTTAAGTTGGATTCCCTTTCTCATCTTTAAGAAGATGTTATCTATTTTGTATTTCCTTCCTAGGGCAAAGATTGGCGTTGGCCCTATATGGAATGGATTCAGACTACATTTTTCCAGATTATAAGGAGCCATTTGTCTCTTCTTATCCTTCATTATTTGTAGTGCCATTAATCTTAATACATGCTCTTTATGAAGTCAAGGATCACTTGTAATTTAGTAGATTGGCCTAGTCATATGAGGCTCGAAGGATCCTTGCTTGGAGAAGGTCATTATTCAAATGAGGTTGAACAGGCTTGGAATGAGATATGCTTGGTAGGGAAAAAATACTTTAAGCCCTATATATGCAGGTTAAGGTGGTTCCACTTATGAGTTAAGCAGAGATGGAGGCTTGGGCCCTCCTTTGAGCGCCAAAAATGTTAACGAATTTCTTTGTTAACCCCAAAAAAGTGTAAGGAAAAAGAAACATGGTTGAGGCAAGTTTTTGTTGACCCTTGTTAACCTCAACGAGTGTTGGCAAAAGTGACACTTGGTTGAGAAATGGCTTACATAAATTTGCTTGGTATATTCAAGTCCATGATGAAGTCATAGATATGTTAATGTCGAAGCAATGCACAAACTCATGTTGAAGTCATGTTATCTTGAAATCGATCAATGCAGAACAATCTCATACAAGTAGAAATCGAGATTACGAGTGATTAGGAGTCGAAGCAAGTTATGATTAAAAATCACAAGTGCTTTGGAACTCGAAACAAGTCATAATTCATGATATCTTTTGCCATGCAATTGTTGAATATACAAGGTCCTATGTGCGATTGTTTGAAAAGTACATTTGGGACTAAAAATCCCTAAACCAATTTAGGGTTACAAAATTTAAAATGTAAGAAGTAAGAAAAGAATGAGTTGCCCCTTCCTCCATGCCCATAGGTCTGTATTTATAGGGGTGGTAAGGCGCGACATAGTTGCCATGCGGTATGGTTACCATGCGGCATACTTGATTTTCGGCATCAATGGCTTTCTCGATGGCGCTTGACATTATGCCTTTGTTTTATAATCTTTATTATCCTTTGAATGTTGATAAGTTACGACATTACATCCGCTTTGATAACTTTTGATATCGTCTTGGAAAGCAATGTGTAGCGATATCCTTTCATGGCTGATGATATGCGACATGCACTTCCTCCTAATGCTTTAGTTGATGAAGTGCGACATCATCATGTCACGGCATTGGAAATAGGTGGTATTTATGAGATGTGACATCACTTAAAGGATAACATTAGAGGGAGGCGGAATTGAAGAGATGTGATATTAACCTGAGGCGATATTAAACTTTCTGCCTCCATGGGTGAAGTGTGACATTGATGGAACGCGACATCAATGGGATGCGGTACTGACTAGATGTGATATCCATTCTTGCTTGATGAGATATGGTACTGGCTTCATGTGATATCATCCACTGGCGACACGAGAGATACGACATCATTCATTCGGCTTTGTTGATAAAGTGTGGCATCGATAGCATGCGACATTACTATATACCTTTAATATTGCTTTTCATACCGTTGATGAGCGACATTGATAATGTAAACACACCGACGACATGCAATCTTGATGCCGCCGATATTGTGTTGTCCATAGGCGATATACTTTAAGGCATCTTAAGAACTAACATTCTTCGGTGTGATGAAGTTCGATATCATCCACCCTTACACCGGTGCGAGATTCTTTCAATGATGCGACATGCCTTATATTCGACAATCTATCAATTTCCGAATATGGTTTTCGACATGCCCTTATGCCTTCAGAATTACAAATAGTAGTAACAGTATTTTTACATTTGAAGCTTGCACGCTCAACTTCTTCTCCTCACTCCTTCAATAGTCACGCGCTATGCAATCCCAGCACTGCATACAACCCCATTCGTGCTAGATATGCTAAAGGATGAATGGAAGCCCATACTTGAATTTTGTGAATTATGATAATTTATGAGATTTGTTCTTAATTTTTTAAAGTGAGGAGAATCATGTTCTTGCTTTGCTTCAAGTGCAAGTCTATTAACATAGATCGGTTTTTCATGAGTAATTTTTTTAATGAAATGTCGAATATGATTACTTGATTTCTGGAAGAAGTTAGAGTATATGAGTTTTTTGTTTTTTCTAAATACAGGGATATGGATTTAGAAATAAAAGAGAAGAGAATGGCCGGTGAATGTTGGACTTGGTTAAAGTATTTTATTTCTATTTTCTTTTACTTTTATAACTAAGTTCTATTTAATTCAAATAATCAGAAATTCCAATTTAATTTAAATAAAATGATCTATGTTTCACAATCACTTCCTAACCACATTAATGTTAGATTTCCATTTGCTTCACCTTTATAAAATATTATCCCACTCTTTAACTTATTTAAATTCAAATATTTTATTTTCATATTTTATACTTATTTTAAACTTTAAATATTATAATTTCATGATTTAAATTCTTTTATTAAATAAATTTCAAACCAATTTATCAAATAAATTTCCAAATTCTAAATTAAATAATTAAATTACTATTATTAACTTAAATTAATTATTACTAAAAAATCGGGTTGTTACATGCATCCAATACGATTGATTACAATAATGATCTTGTTTTGTTAAATATAACACTGGATCAAAGGCTATAAGATAGATCTAAGAATTCGATCACTAAAAAGTCTGTTTGATCAGTTAACATAAAATACAATTTATTTGATACCCTTAAAAGTTAAGGATGATCAAATGCACTTTTGTAAAGAGTTCGTTATGAAAGTGTAGTAAGGATTTCCTTTGAATGGTTCAACGGTTTAGAAAGGAAATCAAATGTCTAAGAGTGGATGTAACCTGAGCCACTGTTAGGATGAAGAGAACGAATGGTCACTTCTACTTTATAAAGAAACTCAAAAACGAGGAGGTTAAAATAACTATAAATACTTAACTTTGGAATGAAAAATATGATTTCTATTCCAAATGTTTTTTCACATAGAAAATTAT
Organism: Allium fistulosum; assembly: GCA_030737815.1. Taxonomy (NCBI): domain Eukaryota; kingdom Viridiplantae; phylum Streptophyta; class Magnoliopsida; order Asparagales; family Amaryllidaceae; genus Allium; species Allium fistulosum. Next base: position 818,692,309 of record CM060908.1, on the reverse strand, counting down.
TTTCTATGATTTCTAGTGCTTTGAATTTAAGATACTTGGTTTGAAAATTTTCGAATGAAAACTAGCTACAGTTAGTTAAATAAATAGCCTATATTAAGTGGTTGAATGGAGCTTCGTATTTCATAGGCTATTATAAAAAGTTATATTTGCGCGCATTGATATACGATGTTGATGTAATTTAAAGATAATTGCATGAAATGATTTATGAAAATCTTATGTCATTTGATGAAATGATTTGTGGAAATTTTATGTCATTTGATGACATATGTGTAAAGAAAGGATATGAGAGAGACAAACAATCAAGGGAATTAATTAGAGAAGTTTTAAATAAAGAATGGAAAGGTTTCGATCTTTCAAATAAAATGTATTCTCTAATTCATTCTGTATGTACAATTCATTTTCCTTCTCATTCATTCTTTCTCTTTCTCTCCTCTTAACTTTTCATGGCAGAAACAAAAACGAAAAGAAAATGAATTTTCAAAATCTTTCAACTCTAAATAATAAAATAAAATAAAATAAGACAATTGTGGTTCATCCATCTCTTGCAAGGATAGGATGTGGATCTTGAAGATCTTAGGTGATATCATCATTCAAAGTGTGATTTCTGGGCGACATCCTAAGGTGATTCAATCGGATCTAGAAGCATTCTTCATTCAAGGTGCAGATCGGAGGCAACATCAACAAGGTGTGTTTTAAGGATTGGGTAGCAAGATATTGTCGTTTTCTATATATAGGTAGTGATTTTGCAATGTTTGATGGAAATTTAATTTGACTTTCATAATTTGTATGATGTATTACTGTCTTGCTTAATTAATTTCTTTTATGAAGATTGAATTATTTATTGAATGATATGATTGAGTTTTCATTTGATAGACCAAAATTAAATTTGTTTATGTTTTAAAACGACATTTAAGTATAGACCTATATTTTTAAACATTCTAATTAAATTGTAATTCTTCATATCTGAATGTTTATATGTTCGAATTGATTAGCTGCTTTTCTTTACTTTATCAAATTGAAACTAAATCTATATATTTTAAAATATAATGTTTTATTTTAGTTCTACATTTTAACATTTAATTTAAATTCTGTTTCTTTAAACATGAAAATTTTACATTTTCATATTGATTGATTAAATTATATTTAAAGTTAAAAATGAAATTTATATGGAATCAGTACAATGTTGCAATTGTATGTTTTAATCTTTCATAACACGGTGTAATTTTAGTTTTGAATTTTAATACATGTATGTATCTATGTTTGCATGTATTGCTTGCACTTTTTATTGCATTAGATATTTACATATGAATAAAAGGAATTTTAACAACAAATCAAAGTTTTGAAATTGATTGTAATAACCAGCTAATTTATATTATTAGAAAGCTTTGATTGAATTCCATATATACATATTTGGATCTACTTGTATGTGTTCATATAAATTTTTTATACGTATATTGTCATAGTATGAAATCATTTCTTTTTTTTAATTAATACAATAATGTATACATACAATTCATTGTTTGCCTTCCATATTCTTACATTATGAGACCTATTGATTGTCATTAATATGTCGCATTAATTAAGTTTATAAAAAGGAAAACTGTATCATTCACCCTTGTCATCCCTTATTTATTTCCATTTCAATTCCTATGTAATAACCATTCAAATTGTTCTTGTTTATTTTATGTATACATATCAATTACCACTGATTATGCACACTCCATGTATGTTGCACTTGCATAATATTTACTGTGAATATATTTACAATTCATGTCATATTTGGATTAGTCATTGTTAACCCGCCTTTTGGCAAGGCCGTGGACAGACGGATTTAACTTAAACAACTTCAAAACTATCGAGAATAAAGTATGATGTATTCGGTTTAAAATGATGAAGTTCACTTGAATATGTCGTTGGGAAAAGGAGTGGAGAAACTACATGGCTCGGCCTAGGCAGTTTGGCAGATATTGCTTGGCATTGGGATGGTTCGGCGTTGGAGGCTGTTCGGCATAGAGAGATCGTCGTTCGACATAGAGGGATCGTTCGGCACTGAACAAGTGCTCGGCATTAGAAGTATCGTTCGGCATAGAGGAATGTTCGGCACTGGACGAGCGTTCGGCATAGAGAGATCGTCGTTCGGCATTGGATGGAGCGCTCGGCATTAACCAACGTTCGGCATCTGGAGACGTTCGGCATTGGATGGATCGTTCGGCATACCTCACCTCGCTCGGCATTGCACCTCGCACCTCGATACCTCTATACCTCGCACCTCCATATCTTGGTACCTCATACCTCCATACCTCGCACCTCCATATCTTGGTACCTCGCACCTCCATACCTCGGTACCTCGCACCTCCATATCATGGTACCTCGCACCTCCATCCCTCGGTACCTCGCACCTCCATACCTCGGCACCTCCATACCTCGGTACCTCGCACCTCCATACCTCGGCACTTCGCACCTCCGTACCTCGGTACCTCGCACCTCCCTACGTTCGGCATGAGGAGATCATTCGGCATTGACACCTTGTTCGGCATTCAGCGTTCGACATCTATGGTTTGGCATACGGAGACCACTCCATTTGGGCTGAGGTACTCGGCTACCAGGCCCACCAGGGAAGTCCAACCCATCTTTGTCTATAAATAGAGAGGCAGGGGCACAGTAAAAGAGGATCTTCTTTCTGCTCTCCTACTTTCTCTTTTCTAAGGCTAAGGCAACTCTGCCATTTTGTAACCGTAATCGATTATTACAGCAATAAAAAGCAAACTTCTGGAGTGGACGTAGGCCGGAGTTAGCCGAACCACTATAAAATCTGTTGTTCTTTACTGCTTTCATTTCAGTTTTAACTGTTCTTCACATTATTACTCTCTACGTACATTCTATCTCTAAGCTGTGACTGGTATTTGGTGCTTTCATCCGGATTTGGGGGTTAGTGACCAATTTTGGCGCTAACACTTTGGTTCTTTCACTGAGAACTGAACTTCAGGAATTTTGGAGTTAGGAACTTGAATCTTAGAAAGCAATGGGAAGACCACCAACGAGGAAGCAAGCAGTGGAAATGAGCAATCAGGAAGGAAGTCAAGCGGCATCTTCTGGAGCTGGAGAGGGTCATGCATCCATCTACATAACTCGGGACGAGATGCAAGTGATGATGAATTCCATGCAAGAGCAGATGAAACGGCAAGAGGAGATGATGCAGGCTCTTCTTAGGCAATTTGGACAACCAGGAACTGCAGGTGCTCAAGATCGTGGAGCTGGACCAGAGGAACTCAACCAACGGACAGATGGAGTGAATCAGCAGGGGGCAGCTCCCAATCAACAAATAGTTAACAATCTAGATGGACCTAGACTCGGGGGCACACCACCAGGTGATGCTGGACCAGTTCATGGAGGGATACCGAATAACGCTACGCGGCCTGACATCGATAGGAATACAGGAGTACGTGATGAAGAATATGTGCCAGAATTTCCTCGGGGACTTGGGGGGCAGTCTGGATTGGTTGGAAACACTGGATTGGCTGACATTATCAGGCGGACTATTCGTGGAGGTCTGACAAACAGGGATTCAGAGGGAGTTAACAAAAGTCCATTTACCCGGAACATCAGGACAGCTAGGAATCCGTCCGATTTCAAACTACCCACTCTAGAAGTATACAACGGGAAGACGGATCCCACCGACCACTTGATGAGGTACACTAGGCATATGGAAGTGCTGGGGGCAACGGAGGAAGTTATGGCCCGATGTTTCCTCCTGTACTTGACTGAAATTGCTGCTATGTGGTTCAGACAGCTGGAGGATGGATCCATTGGAACATGGACAGAACTGGTGGACAAGTTCTTAAGTCAGTTTCGAGTTCACATAAAAAGGCCAAAGAACGTGATGACGCTAACATCAGTCAAACAGGGGGCAGATGAATCGCTCAGGACATTCTTAACTCGATTTAATGCAGCAGTCGCTTCGGTGGATCGGCCAGATCCATCAATGGTTCTGATGGCTGCGGTATCAGGAGTCAGAGATAACTCGGATTTCAAAGTATCATTGGTATGGGACCCACAGTTGGATCTTGGGGAATTCTTTCATGAAGCTGAAAGATTTCTTCGACAAGAGGATGCATGTTTAGATGTGAAGTCAAAGGAAGTAAACACGACTAAGGATGGAGGACTACTCGGCGAAAGCTCAGGTGGGGGCAAGGATAAAGGGAAAAGGAAGCGCTGGGGAGAACCAAAGTTCTCCACTTACACAGGATTAAACGCAACGTTGGAGCGGATTTTCTTAGATACTCGAGATCGCCTTCCCTATCGAAGGCCATCGAGGAGGGAACCCACAGAACGTGAAAGGGCATCAGGAAGGTACTGTCTCTTTCATGACCTGGACGGGCATGACACTAACAGCTGCCGACATCTAAAGGATATAATCGAGGAGCATATAAGGAATGGTCAGTTGCGACAGTATGTCGGAACTCGGAATGCGGCGGTGGAATAGGAGCAGCCACCGCCTACCTTGAGCGACGAGGGCATGAGGCCCAGGAATGGTGGCCGATTGGTCATCAACTAATTTTAATGGTTTGGAATAAGTAACAAACTCCGGGCAAACGGTTAAATCACTTACTCATGTACGGGGTCGGAGATAACCCTCAGGCATGCTCTGAGATGATGGCTTACCGAGACGCCCGAGTTTGCGAAATCTGTTTTTCCTTTGAATTGGACATTTGCTTTTTCTGGTTTGGTTTTGGAGTTTGGTTTGAACTCCCTGTTTTGCTCATTTTCTGGTTTGGATTCTGGTTTGGATGTTTGTTTTTTGGTATGGATTTTCGATATGGGTTTCTGGTTTTCTATTTGGATTTGGTTTTCGGATCAGATTTTGATTGGATTTTCTCTGGATTTTGGCTAAAAGGTCGTCGAGTATGGACTATGCTCGGCAAGGGTCCGAAGAGACCAGGATTCGGCCTAGGACTTAGGCCATATATTATCGGTTACTATTTTAGGTCGTCGAGTATGGACTATGCTCGGCAAGGGTCCGGAGTGACCATGATTCGGCTTAGGACTTAAACCACGGCATTGTTCGACGTTCAGGGACACTGAACCATGAACACCATGGAATTACTTAACGTAGGTCGTCAAGTGTGGGTTGCACTTGGAAAGAACCCGGAGAGGTTACGGATTTGGATATTGGCTATGGATAGCTAAGGATTCGGACAAGGACCCGGAGCGGTCCCAGATTTGGATATCGACCCGGAGAGGTCACGGATATGGTTATAGGTTATTGGATATGGATGGATTGGAACTCGATAGTCGAGTTCAGATGGATGTGGAATTGGATAAGGACTTGGTCACAGGATAAGAATCAGACATCGACTCGGAACAGTCACGGAAATGGATCAGGATATGGACGTGGCACTCGGATAAGATGGCTTGGTAATGGATTGGATTATGAATCGGAAAGTATGGATGTGGATAACATACATACTTGGGATATTGGACTTGAGGCTATTCAAAACACACCTTTCACAGCAAGGTATGTTTTGGGGGGCAAGTGTTAACCCGCCTTTTGGCAAGGCCGTGGATAGACGGATTTAACTTAAACAACTTCAAAACTATCGAGACTAAAGTATGATGGATTCGGTTTAAAATGATGAAGTTCACTTGAATATATCGTTGGGAAAAGGAGTGGAGAAACTACATGGCTCGACCTAGGCAGTTTGGCAGATATCGCTTGGCATTGGGATGGTTCGGCGTTGGAGGCTGTTCGGCATAGAGAGATCGTCGTTCGACATAGAGGGATCGTTCGGCACTGAACGAGTGCTCGGCATTAGAAGGATTGTTCGGCATAGAGGAATGTTCAGCACTGGACGAGCGTTCGGCATAGAGAGATCGTCGTTCGGCATTGGATGGAGCGCTCGGCATTAACCAACGTTCGGCATCTGGAGACGTTCGGCATTGGATGGATCGTTCGGCATACCTCACCTCGCTCGGCATTGCACCTCGCACCTCGATACCTCTATACCTCACACCTCCATATCTTGGTACCTCATACCTCCATACCTCGCACCTCCATATCTTGGTACCTCGCACCTCCATACCTCGGTACCTCGCACCTCCATATCTTGGTACCTCGCACCTCCATATCTTGGTACCTCGCACCTCCATACCTCGGTACCTCGCACCTCCATACCTCGGCACCTCGCACCTCCATACCTCGATACCTCGGTACCTCGCACCTCCCTACGTTCGGCATGAGGAGATCGTTCGGCATTCACACCTTGTTCGGCATTCAGCGTTCGGCATCTATGGTTCGGCATACGGAGACCACTCCATTTGGGCTGAGGTACTCGGCTACCAGGCCCACCAGGGAAGTCCAACCCATCTTTGTCTATAAATAGAGAGGCAAGGGCACAGTAAAAGAGGATCTTCTTTCTGCTCTCCTACTTTCTCTTTTCTAAGGCTAAGGCAACTCTGCCATTTTGTAACTGTAATCGATTATTACAGCAATAAAAAGCAAACTTCTGGAGTGGACGTAGGCCGGAGTTAGCCGAACCACTATAAAATCTATTGTTCTTTACTGCTTTCATTTCAGTTTTAACTGTTCTTCACATTATTACTCTCTACATACATTCTATCTCTGAGCTGTGACTGGTATTTGGTGCTTTCATCCGGATTTGGGGGTTAGTGACCAATTTTGGCGCTAACAGTCATTTATGTTGTTTTATTAATAAATTATTTTATATAACTAAGAGAAGGAAATGAAAAGATTCCTTCTCTAACTAAATTTACGATCCCTCATTAATTGAATGATTTAAGAGAAAGGAAATGAAAAGTTACCGTTAACCCAAAAAAATGGATCAACACCCTGGTTTGAGTTTGAAAGCACCAGCCCTGTTCTGACAGAGCAATATCACAGATAACAGGTATAGAAAAAGAACAGTAAAAGAAAGAAGACATGGAATTTTTATAGTGGTTCGGCTATTAGTGAAGCCTATGTTCACTTTATAGTTATATTATATACTGATTGTCGTTACAAGTAGTGTTTGGTTACAAGGATTTTGATTACCCATAGCTAGATTGAATTCCCAGAGTTGGAATCCACCGGAGAATCACAGTGAATCCCTTTGGAGATTGTTGTGAGGGAGGTAGAGAGTGAAGAAAGTTTCCAGCAGAGCTTTCGCAACCAGTCCGGAGAAGATCCAGTTTATGTTGCAGGCAGGACAGTATTTATAGAGATTGGAGAGCTTCTAGGCCACTTCATCACTTGCTTGCAGATGGACACATGACGACCTAAGGGAATTTAGCTTGCAATCCGAGCCAAAACCATGGATCGCTAGCGATCCATGGACTATGGATCGCTAGCGATCTATAGACTTGGCATGCTCGCGAGCTAATGACTTAGCTCTCCTTTCCATTATCTCGCCTAGTTAGCTCGTTGAAGACTCATGGACAAGTATGGATTGCTGGTGATCCATTGTGTATGGATCGCTAGCGATCCATACACTTATCATATTTTCCCAATTTTTATGCTTTCCTTCTTTTCTTCCATGCACCATAGCGACCCGCCATCTTGCATGGATCGCTAGCGATCCATAGGTATGGATCACTGGCGATCCAAGCACTTAGGCTATTTTTGGAGTTTGGAGTTTGGGATGTTACCATGGCCTTGTATCATCGTTGTTTGTGTAGTCTCATTGCACGTTGCTCGTTCTTGATGACGATCTACTACCTGGTTGTGCTTTGACTGCTGACTGGGCCGCACGGATGCTGGTCTCTTGGTTTAGTCGAACTCAGTCGTTTCTTTAGTAATATGGCTTGGCTCTCATTAATTTCTTGCCTTAGCCTCTTTGGTTAAGTTTTAAATCATTCTGATGTCACAAAATTGCTCTGTTTTCTAGTGGGTCTTGCTAGGTTAAAAACCCGAATAACATTTGCCCCCTAGAGTACGTCTTCGTTGTAAACAAGGTGTGTTGTGGATGTTATCGCTTTCAATATCTGTTCATCGAATTCTAAGTGTTCACATTAGAGTTTTACGGATACATGGAAGGTCATGCTGTTGATCACCTAGCTCTAGTCTCGACTGCTATTGCTTGTCTTAATGGGTCAAATTTCTTCTTATAGCTTCCTTGTATGCTTCAGAATGATGGGTAGATGTTGGAGCTCGAGTTCGAGAAAAATCTGCCCCCAACCTTATGGGTCGCTAGCAATCCATGTATGATGGATCGCTAGTGACCTGACTACTTGAAAAAATTTGGATTCCAAAAGATTGGTCGCTAGCGATCCATGATGGATCGCAGGCGATCCAATTACTTCGCTAATTTTTGCTTTGTTCTTTTATTTCTACCTATATATGTTTTCTCGGGCCGATCTAATTACTTATTAGAGCCAATCCATTTCAATCTCTTCACGCAACCTGAGCCTCCGTGCGATCCAAACCCTGTTGCTTCCAGCAATCCGATCCTTTCACTTAGCCGTGAACCCTTCCAGTGTTTTGCCATGATTCTCCCTAGTGAATCTCAGATTGTCCCTCCTTGAAACCCTAGCTTACCACTGCCCTAAGTCGCTGTCGATCAATCCTTTAGCTCGCCACCAATCCATCTTCAGCTCGTTGATTCTGAGTCTTTGATCACTCCTGTGTTTTAGCGTTCAATCTGAGTTGGGTTTGCTAATCGTAGTGTTTGCTTGACGGTGAGTTTGTATTTGCGATGTTTATCATGAGAAGGTCTAATTGATTATGGTCTAATGGAGGAAGATAGTAAATCGAGTCTTGAGTTTTTCATGGAACGACACCGGGGCTTGGTTCAATGCTTGACACGATATGCTATCTTCGTCCATTAGGCCAGAATTGACTTGTGCCGAGTTCCATAGATAGTACTGCACGACACTTCGCTAGTCGATCCCGATCCTTCCGAAGGATTTGGACTTATCTTTCTTTCTTGTTGCATGCTCGGTATCCCTATAGTGAAAAGAGTTTTCTGTGTCGCTTCGGACAATGGATCTATTATCGATCATTGACCGATAACGGGTAAGTGTACAGGAAGTAAAAACAAGTGCGAACGATGTGGGAAACTTTTTTCCTTTTCTATTGCGAGCGAACTATCTACACAGGATAGAGCGTTTGTAGTATTTCGGATACCGAGCTCACCCCCTATAGACATCACGATGCACTTGCCCTGGTATACACTTGAAGTCCGTCGCGCCGATGCGAATCGATATCTCTCCAGAATTCAAGTGTAGTAAGGGGAAATTACTAAATTAGAATAAAATCACCTGACCGTCTTGAATGCGAGTTTCGTTGTTTTAGAATGAAGCACCCATCTTCGCGCCGTAAATCGAGTGGAAGAAGTCCGACACTTTTAGCAGCCGAATCATTGTCCGTCGCTCTTTCTCCTACCACTTCACAAGCAGAATACGGTCAGTTGGTCCCAGTTGGGCCGGTCGTGGATCAAACACCTCCCAACTTTAGATTTCTACTCAACCCGCCGGAGAGAGCGTCTTCGATGGTCTCCGCTAAAGTTCTGCATAATATCTGTGTGCAGCATGGTATATCAGAAGAGGACGTACGCCTACAGGAAAAGGACGAGTTTTGTCATATGCCTCCCCCAGGATATACCCATCGTTACATGTGCCTGAATGGAGTCATGCCTCCCTTTAACAACTTTTTGCGTGAGACTCTTTCTAACTTAGGCATTGCCCCATTTCAGATTCATTCCAACGGCTATGCTATCTTGACTTGCTTGCATGTTCTTTTCATGCGGACATTCAACCGCGCTCCAAGCTTTGACGAGTTATGGTACCTTCTGTCATTCAAGAGGAGAGGTGAATGTCCATCCTTGATTGTAATTGAAGCCCAAAGGAACTGGAAAATTTTCTTGCGCCTGCAGAGCAACTTGTCATAATTCAAGACGCAATATTTCTTCGATAGATGTCCCAAGGGGTTCAACGTCTGTGGACGACATGGGGTAAGTTCCTTTTCCCATCTATTGAGCTTTGATGCGTTGTAGTAGAGTTTCTAACCAGCCGTATGTCTATTGTAGTTATTCCAAGGCCAAATAGAGACATGGCACTCAATGAAGTATTTCAGATTCTAAAGGCTATTGATGCCGAGGAAAGATGCGTTAAAGAATTGCTGACCGATGAAAACTTGCATCGATATGGATTACTGTATCTGGGTAGATCTGCTTTTTAAGTTGAAGTCCTCTCCCCTGCTTGGTCCAGGGTTCGCATACGATCCACTTCTTCCTCTTGCGGCTCCGAAGAAGGCGCTTCTCAAGAGAAAGAGGGCTTATCCGGAGAGTCAGTTGAAGAGGCTCGTGAAGAAAGAGATGTCACTGCGGCCGAAGTCAGCGGCTCGGTCAAAATGCCTCCGATCCCGGAAGAGGAAGAAAAAGAGTTCCAATAAAGGGAAGGCAAGGCCGTAGTGGGCTTAGATAAGGAGGAGGGCAAACTCGAGAGTAGTAGCGACGAGTCTACCTTTAGTGACGACTTCTATGCAGAATTCGATGATGGGGAATCAAAATCGTGCGATGAGACCCCGGGCATGAGTCCTGTCCTTCCGAGCTCTCCTCCTCTAGAAGCGAGCGATAAAGATAATGCCCCAGAGAACAGAGAGCATCAGGATGCCCCGAATAAAGATGTTAGCATAGAGTTTGGGGATTTGAGTGACGTCTACGTCGATTTTGATGCGATAATGGGGGAAGACTTTAAATTCGAGGAGGTGACCCCCTTGGGCAATACTGCGCCCGAAGTTAGTCTGGTCTTGCCCGTGACGGCTGCCCTATCCGGTTCGTGACGACGCTTTGGGCCTTTTTCCGAAATACACTACACATCTCATTAGGATTGCACTCACTTTCCCACTTTCTTTCCGTGCCTATTTTCTATTTCTAAAATCTTTTATTTATGTTTTGTGCCAGGTATGATGAAAGGACGTGGCCTCTATGATGACTTCGAAGAGTTCACTGACTCCCAGCGCTGGTCTAAGCGCCCTTCTGGACGTTATCATCCCCGAGAAATGGAGGAGGAGGAGTACAGGAGGAGGAAGGAACTAGAGGCCGAAACCTGTTGCCAAGAAGAAAGAGATCGGAGCCGGTTATACAGAGGCAGATATGAGAAAAAGGGATCTTTTGATGAAAGGGAGGATCCATCGAAGAGATCAAAATTCGACCACCATTCGCACTCTTCGGAACAACAGGTTTCCGCTCTGATGCGCTCCTCAACGGGTCAAGAAATCGCGGTGACTTCTGCTCTTGCTCCGCCTTCAACTTGCACCCTGCCATCTTCCATTGTTACTGCCCCTAGTGCTTCATGCCCCTACTGGAGATCTGCCTATATTCTTCCTCCAGGTCCCCCCAAGCTTGAGGCAGTGCTCCTCGGTTGGTTCTTAAAGGGAGTAAAGTTTGATCGCGATCTGTACCCGGTTTGTAAAGGTTCGTACATGCCACACCTTCAAGCTATTCAACACGATTTGGACCAAGCTGAAGGGTGGGAATAATTGTGTAAGCAGCTAGCGGACACCAACCGCAATAACTACCAGGATATCCTCTCTTTAGAGTTGGAGAAGGATGATTTTGAAAAAGCATTGTCAGAACGTGATGCCAAAATCAAACTGCTAGAGGAAGAGAAACCAGTGGCACTGCAAGAGGGCAAGAGGAGCGCCGACTTGTTAAAAGAAGTGAAAGAGGCTCATGCGAGAATAGAGATCGTCTATAGGGACGAGATAAAAAAGGCTCACACCGAAGAGGCAAAATTAAAAGGAGAAGTGGCTGCTTGTAAAGCAATGATCGAGGCTCAAAGGAAAACCATTACTGATCACGATCTCATCGTTAAGGGGCACAACAAGACTATTTCCGACCTAGCCGAGACAATTGCCATGCTACAGGCTCAGGTCGAGCAACTAAGCCCCGATAAGTCTGCTATTGAAGTTAAGAAAGCGGTCGTTAGAGCGGATTACCTGGCGCTTCAAAATGCTTTTGAAAGAAAAATGGAGAAGCTAGACGCAACCATTCTGAATATTTATGTTAACTCCCTATTGCACCAGGGGAGTCTCAGCTACTTAGATCCAAAGTTCCCGCGCACTCTCGCTTTGATTTGGGAAGAAATCTTGTCTCGCTTTTCTGATATCGGTAGCGTCTATACTGAGCGGGAGTTGCAAGATGCCTATCTTAACGACGAATCAAAGAAGGCGTTGCTCGAGGGCTAGGAAATTCTTCGAATCGGAAGAGAGGAAGAATCCACCGATGCTGCCTTGACGACTGCTGTTGTAGCGCTCACCAAGCCTTTTATTTCTGACGCAGGCGAATCTTCAGGGCAGCCCCATGGCCTGTCAATAAGTTCACAGCTTGAGACTCTCCCTCAGGTAGTGGAACCATCAAAAGAAGGTGAAGTGGTGAGTATGAAGTTGACATTCTCGACCATTCCTTTGGTGCAGGTAATGTTCTTTCTTCCTCTGAGTTCGGGAGCTTCCAACTTATGCCGCAAGAGCAGGAAGAATCTAATGCTTTCGTTTTTGATCTTATAGGTCTGTCTACCCTTCTTGTTGATGTGCTAGCTTCTTCAGCGCCCGAGCCCGCTTCTATCTCTACAGCCTCCATGCTCGTCTTTGTTCCTATTCACGTTTCCATGTCCGTGTCCGGCTCACAGACATGGCCGGAGTCCGAAAAGATAGCCGTGCTTCATGGCCTGGATGACCCTTCTGTGTTTTTGGAAGGCGACGTAACAACGACAGAGGTTAAGGAGCAGGAAGTTCAGACGGAGCAGCCCTGTGACTCAACACGAATTGGTCGCTATCAAGAAGGAAAAGTTTGAAGCGATTAAAGCCTCAAAGAGCTCCCACAAATCACAGAAATGCAAAGTGAAGGGAGAATCTTCTGAGAAGGCTGCAGAGGAAGAGGAGGACATTGCCATTGAGGTGTTCATTGACATTGCTAGCAACGACACCACTCCTGAGATGAAGCAGTAGCTGCCAACAAAGGGCGGAAAGGGGAGTGGTGGAAGAAAGCGTTGAGAAGCTTGCATGAAGACTAATTTGTTTTTGGTTCTTTTTGAGTCATTTTGTTTAAGTGCAGAATCTGCACTTAGTGTCCTTGCTGTGGAGTTTGTATTTTCTCTTTGTTAGCCGATGTTGTGTGGGTACGGCCCCCATGTTTTGACCCTTTGTAAAGAAAATTATAAGTAATATATTGATATTTTTACTGTACTCTTATCTATCTTTTCATACGTGTTATGTGTACTTGTGCTTGTTTTGTTTACACCTATCCAAATTTTGTGATTATCGCCAAAAAATTTACTTGGAGTATCAATTCTTTGTTTGTAGTGACAGAACTTGTGAACTTATTGTTTTTTTTGTTTGGAGTGACAGAACTTGTGAACTTATTGTTTATATTTAAGTACCGGTGTATGTCTCCCAGTTCATAAGGTTGTTTTCTTCAAACAATTTCCAAATGACCGATAACTTAGGGTTTAGATAATTCTCATATTATACTTAAAATTTGGCTAAGTCACAGCTTGATTTTCCTTTTTTCAGAAGTTTTGCAACTTTAGCATGTAATCCAAGTTTCTTGTGATATTCCATTAGGTATGCAATATATGTGTGTTTGAGAGGTGCACATTGCATAGGTTAACTGAGGGCAGTTTTAGTCATTAAGTGTCCTTAGTTGAAACTTTTCTGTTGGTTTGTAGCATTCCAAATTTGTTGGAGTTATGCTCATTATTCCTGATTATAGAAGCAGTTGGCGCTGGTTACGAGATGCATGGTTTTTGGTGCTCCTTGGTGTTGCCTATCTTCTGGCCATGCGAGGAGCATGTGTTTAAGTGCTCCTCGATGCTGCCTATCTTCCGGCAGGGTGAGGAGTTTAAGTTTTAAGAATCAGTGCATGATTTTTCATGCTCCTCGGTGTTGCCTATCTTCGGGCAACGTGAGGAGCTAGTGTTTTGGAATTTAGTGGGCGGCTTATGGAGTGCGCGGCTTTTGAAACTCCTCGGTGTTGCCTATCTTCGGGCAACGTGAGGGGTGTGTGTTTTGGCACGGCTTATGAGATGCATGGTTTTTAGTTCTCCTCGGTGTTGCCTATCTTCGGGCAACATGAGGAGTTGGCATTTCAGAGATTAGTGCACGACTTACGAAATGCGTGGCTTTTCATGCTCCTCGGTGTTGCCTACCTTTGATCAACGTGAAGAGTGTATGTTTTGGAAGTTAGTGCGCGGCTTACGAAATGCGCGGCTTTTTGAGCTCCTCGTTGTTGCCTATCTTCAAGCAACGTGAGGAGCGTATGTTTTGGAAGTTAGTGCACGGCTTACGAAATGCGAGGCTTTTCGTGCTCCTCGGTGTTGCCTATCTTCGGGCAATGTGAGGAGCGTAAGTTTTGGAATTTAGTGCACGGATTTTGAAATGGGCGGATTTTCGTGCTCTTCGGTGTTGCCTATCTTTGGGCAACGTGAGGAGCGTATGTTTTTGGAGTTAGTGCACGGCTTACGAAATGCACGGCTTTTCGTGCTCCTCGGTGTTGCCTATCTTCGGGCAACGTGAGTAGCGTATGTTTTAGCCTTCCCGATGTTGCCGGGGCAACACCGGTTTTTAGAAGACCAAGATTGGGTTCCGCCGATCTAATGGTTTGAGTCGATTTGCTTCCGTCGACCCGACGGGCAGTTATTACGAATACGGTTTTGTTGGTTCAAGAAGCAAACTTTATTAAGGAAAGCAGGGCAGCTTTTGCCTATGTACAATGTCCCCGGCATCCCAGGATGGCTTATTTGCTGGAAAGTAAAATGTATATAAGGTAGCTTTCAGACAAAGTAAGGGCAAAGCAATTCGCTATTCCATGCCCTAGGAACTTGAGTACCATCGAGGGTTGTTAGCTTGAAAGTCCTGTCTCTTAGCTTTTGATTGATGACATACAGTTCTTCCTAGTTTGGTCCGAAGGTCACTGGAATAGGGTAAACTCACTTGAGCACAGGATCTCCCACTTCGAATGTTTGATTGTGAACTTTGGAGTTGAAGTACCGTGCGACCCTTTTTTGGTGGGCATCAGTTCTCAACTCTACTTCTTCCCTTCTTTCATCAATCATATCTAGCGATTCGAGTAGGAGCTGCTCGTTTTGCTTTTGATTGAAGTTTTGCCTTCGGTGTGAGGGGACTTCCAGTTCAACAGGAATCATTGCTTCTGAACCATACACCAAGGCGAATGGAGTGTTGTCGGTTGCCGCTTTGTGGATAGTTCTGTAAGCCCATAGTGCGAGTGGAAGTTCATTAACCAAATTTCCTTTTTCTTTTGTTAGTCGCTTTTTGATAGTGGACTTGATGATCTTGTTTATCGCTTCCACCTGCTCGTTTGCTTGCGGATGAGCCATGGCGAAAAGCTCTTTTCAATTCGGAAGCGCTTGCAGAAGTCTTGAAACTCAGCACTTTTGAATTGATTTCCATTATCTGTGATGACTTTTTGGAGCACACCAAACCCGCAAATAATGTTTTTAGTAACGAAATTAATGACTTTCTTTCTGGTTATGGTGACCAGCGGTTCTGCTTCGGCCCATTTTGTGAAATAATCTACAGGAACTGTAGCATATTTGGCCCATCCTTTTGCTATTGGCAGAACGCTGATCAAGTCGATTCCCCATATTGCAAACGGTCATGGGCTAACCATCTGCGTTAGCTCCGTTGAAGGAGTTCTCTTGATTTTGTTGAACCTTTGACAGTGATCGCATCCTCTGGCATAGTCTGTAGCATTGTGGTTTATTGTTGGCCAGAAATATCCATATCGAAGAACTTTCTTCGCTAGGGTCTGCTCTCCAGTGTGGTCCCCACATTCGCCTTCATGCACCTCCCTTAGTATACGTCGTGCTTCATTATCGGTTACATACCAAAGAAGGGGGTTTAAGAATCCCATTCGATCGAGAATTCCATCTTGTATCACAAACCGTGGGGCTTTTCGGAAAAGCTTTTTCCATTGGTTCCGGTCAGTTAGAAGGGTTCCCGCAAGTAGGTAGTCCTTTATCGGTGTCATCCATGTTTCTAGTTCGACGATTGTCTCGAGGATCCAGTCGACGTTCATCTCATCTATGCTCGGGGTGGTTAAAGTTTCGACTGGGACGAGCCCCAATGGTTGAGCTTCCCCAGAGCTTGCTAGTTTAGCCAAATAGTCAGCCTTGGTGTTTTGTTCTCGTGGAATGTGGGCTAAGGTATAATGTTCGATGTCTCTTAGCAGTTCTTGCACTTTGGACAGGTACGGGGCATGATTCTCTCCTCGAGCCTAATATCCCCCCTTTACTTGACAGACAACCAGCTGGGAGTCAGTGTAGATGCGAATGCATTTTACCTTAAGCTCTTTCACCATCTTTAGTCCTTCAATAAGCGCCTCGTATTCCGCTTCGTTATTAGTCGCAGGGAATTCCAAGCGCAGGGTATAGCAAATGGCTCTCCCTTCAGGGGTTTGGAGCACTACCCCTACCCCTAAACAAAGATTGTTAGACACACCATCTACATAGAGTTTCCATTGAGTCTCCACCTCCAGCGGCGCTTCTTCCTCGTCGTCCCGTATGGTAAACTCGGCAATGAAGTCTGCTAACGCTTGCCTATTGATAGCTTTCCTAGGATGGTATGCAATATCATATTGACTTAGCTCTATGTTCCATTTGAGGAGTTGCCCAGAAGTTTTGAGTCAGTACAACACTTGTTTCGAGGGCTGGTCGGTTAATACTTTGATTGGATGTGCCTGAAAGTATGGTCGTAACTTCCGGGATGCGATCAAGAGGTAATACGCTAGCTTTTCCAGTTTTAGGAAATTCTTCTCATCTCCGGTGAATCGTTTGCTGATGTAATACACGGGTCGCTAGATTCTCGTTTCTTCCCGCACGAGAGCGGCGCTCTGTGCATGCAGTAAGACCGCTAAGTAAATGTATAGGTCTTCTCTATCCACAGGCTTTGATAAGATTGGCGGAGCTTCCATTTGTCGTAGCAGTTCTTCGAAAGCTGTTTGACAAGCTTCACTCCATTCGAAGGTTTTCTTTCCCTTCTTCAGTGCATCGAAGAATGGTATGCACTTGTCTATAGCTTTCGAGATAAATCGGCTCAGTGCTACAACTTTCCATTCATGTTTTGAAGTTCCTTCTTATTTTTCGGGGTTTGGACTTCTAGTAGCCTTACTATGAACCTCAAGAATTTCCTTCTTATTTTTGAAGTTCCATTCATGTTTTGAAGTTCCTTCTTATTTTTCGAGGCCTCGGGCACTTACTATAAACCTCAAGAATTTCCCAAAGGCTACCCCGAAGTGACATTTGAGTGGTTTGAGCTTCATTCCATACTTCCGGAGTATTTCGAACATTTCATTGAGATTTTCTAGAAGGTTAGCAGCTACTCGAGATTTGGTGTTTGGACATAGTATTCACTAGCCTTTGGTACGTTGCCCCGGCGTTTTTTAAACCGAATGGAATTACTCTGTAGCAGTACAATCCCAAATCGATGATGAAGCTGGTGTTCTCTTGATCGGGCTCATGCATCAGGATCTGGTTGTAGCCCGAGTAGCATCCATAAATGAAAGCAATTCATGTCCCGCCGTTCCATCCATAAGCTGATCTATTCTGGGGAGTGGGAAGCTATCTTTCGGGCAAGCTTTATTTAGATCCAAAAGGTCAATACAAATTCACCATTTTCCATTAGACTTCTTGACTAAGACTCGGTTTGATACCCATTCAGGGTAAGTTGTGTCTCGGATGAAGTCCTTAGCCATCAGTTCATCCACCTCCTCTCTCGGTGCCTTGGACCGTTCAGGGCCCAAGCTGCGCCTTTTTTGCTTTACTGGTTTGAATTTGGGGTCAATATTGAGTGCATGATAGGCAATTTCGAGTGATATCCTACACATATCAAAGTGTGTCCAAGCAAATACGTCTAAATTGGCGTGGAGGAATTTAGTTAGTTATGACTGCATCCTGTTTCCAAGGTGCGATCGGATTTTCAAGACCCATGTTGGGTCGTCCATACAGACTGGGACAGACATTATCAATTCTACCGGTGCTGCCCAATCCTTCCATGAACTCTTCTTTTTAGGGTCCAAAGCCTTTTCGAATCGGCTATGGTCCCCGAGCCAGGGGCGACTCTGTAATTGCTATTTAGTGGGCTCACGAATGTGGAGAGTTTTCCCCACATCCTTTCATTTTTCCTTTCTTCTTGACTCACGCAATTCTGCGATGTAGCATTCCTGGGCGGCGCTTTGGTCTCCTTTCACAATTCCAACTCCGTGCTCTGTAGGGAACTTCATTGTAAGGCACCACTGGGCCAATGCTATTCTGAAGTCAGCTAATGTGGGTTGTCCCAAGAAGGCGTTTAATGTTGACATTTCATCCACGATCACAAAAGTTTGAATGAGGGTAACCCTTCGCTCACCCTCTCCAAGTTCCACAGGAAGGTCAATTGTTCCCACCAGTTGTTTGGGCTCGCCTGTAAACCCTTGAATCTTTGTGTGGTACGTGGATACGCTTTTCATGCTAATCTTCATCAGATCGAAAGGACGTTTGAAGAGTATGTTAACAGAGCTGCCGCTATCAACCAACACCCGTCAAACTATAGTAGGTCTGATTCCTACCGTCACCACCATCGGATCGAGAGTTGGAGCTTCGATCCCTTCGATGTCCTGATTTCAAAACACTATATCGTCATTCAAAACCCTTTGCAGCTTGGCTGGAGTTTCATCTTCTATAGTTAAACATGATTCCTTCAGAGCATGCTTCAACGAACTTTCATATCGCTCCATTTCCCCCAACATCTTTGTACGGGGTGTGGCACCCAGATATTGTTCCAATAATAAGCCTTTGGTCAGTTCGTTTTGACCCTTCTTCACCAGTTCGCGCTTGATTCCTTCATTCTCCAAGAGGCTGAGGAGCCGCAGATTGATCGAGGTTTTGAGGATTTCTTACGTACTACTGGAGCTTATTGTCCAGGATCAACTACTCAATGAGATTCTTTAGACGGCATCACTCGTTTGTATTGTGGCCGTGTGTCTCTTGGAAGTGGCAGAATCTTCCCAAGCGCTTCTACTGCTCTGTTGCTTCCTTTCTAGAGGGCTTTTTGTATTCCTCAGTACCTTGAGTCATGAGAAAAATGTTTTCCGGTGTGTCGTTTAAGGGAGTGTAGCCTTCAGGCCTAAATCCTTTGAGCTTTTTATTATTGCCATCACCATTCTTCTTATTAGAGTTTTGACATTTTCTCGTTGAATTTCCGTCTTTCCCAGTGATTCCTTCAGCAGTCCGAGAAGTGTGTGCATTTTGACTCATTGCTACATCACTTTGCCCGACGTTCATCGGTTGCACACTAGTAGACTTCCTTTCCAATTCCTACGCTTCCTCTAACCATAGGTACTGACTTGCTTTACGATTGAAATCTTTCCTAGTGGTAGGTTGCTTCATCTTAATCCACTTTCCGAATTCAGTTTCCGGGTGAATGGCACAGACTAATGCCATAAAAACCATGTCTTCGTTAGGGTTGCTTACTTCTATCACTGTGGTGTTAAACCTGTTCATGAAAGATTTCAATGATTCGTTGTGCCCTTAGAACAACCCGGATAGGGATATGACGTCTTTTGGCTGCGCAGTATGGAGTCTGAACTGATCAAGGAACCTTATCGCCAATTGGTCAAAAGTAGGGATTGATCTTGGTAGAAGCCTAGTGAACCACATTGACACAACTCCTTCGAGAAAGATAAGAAAGCATCTACATCGAACAGCTTCAGAGGCATTCGCTCCGTCCATATACCAACTGTATTTGTACAAGTGAGGTTTTGGGTCTTTTGTCCCGTCATGGGACTATATAGTTGGCATTGTGCATTTTTCTGGATATTTATCATTCAAGATTTTATCGATGAAGGGAGTCCGGCTTGGTGTGGATCCCCATTCATCATCTCTTCTATTTTTACTCTCCTCCATTAATCGTTTAACCATATCCGCTATGTATGCCTCTGATGTCTGGTAGTCCTGAGGACGACAATCAGTCACTACGCCAAGTGTTTGGCTTTACAAACGGCCTTGGTGAGTGGGCTGAAAACCTAGGCTCTCCTGTCTCCGGGAGAGCCACTCCTGCAGGGTCCCGTTGGCTTGCGGTTGGCCTAGCAGGAGCTGTTTGAATATTCCTAGCATTATCGAAGGCATTGGCATTTTCTTCCAATTTGTCGTCTTGCTCTCCGTCCTTTGAGTTAGAGATCCATAACTATGTCTTCCAACGAGGTCTTTGCCCCTTGATTCAAGTTCAGAATAGGTTGCCTCATGGCGAATGGAGTACTTGCATTTCCATCCACGTTAAGTCCTGTTGTCACCCTTTTTTGTAGTTGTTCTCCATTTCTTCTATGTAGACCAGAAACAGAGGAATTATCTTGTTCTATAGCAACCGCGGGATCTGGTATAGTCCTTGGAGCAGGGTTTGACTGTAAGGTTAGGAGAGCGTTAAGCTTATCCATTGGAGCCTTTTGGCCACTATCCATTTTTTGGTTGATCTCGTCAACCATTTTATTCAACTCATCCCTGGTGACAACTTCGTGCTGACTGGAGGATGCTGGCGTCTGATTTCCTAAGTTAGCACCATTTACTTCAGTTTGTTGGGGATTAACTTCTTCTCTAGCTATTACTGCCCATATGGATCTTCCAAAGGTAGTTCTTCTTCTTCCAGGGGCCATTAATTCCAAACAGCGGATTCTTCAAGCAAAGATTCAGGATCTAACTTCTGGACCTATGGGATCCAAAGTAGATAGTTAGATCTGGATCCTAAGTTGGAGTTCTCAGTGAAAGCACCAAAATGTTAAACCAAAAAATTGATCAACACCCTGGTTTAAGTTTGAAAGCACCAACCCTGTTCTGATAAAGCAAAATCACAAATAGCGGGTGTAGAAAAAATAAGTAAAAGAAAGAAGACAGAGAATTTTTATAGTGGTTCGGCTGTTAATGAAGCCTACGTCCACTTTATAGTTTTATTATAGACTGATTGCCGTTACAAGTAGTGTTTGGTTACAAGGCTTTTGATTATCCATAGCTAGATTGAATTCCCAGTGTTGGAATCCACTAGAGAATCATAGTGAATCCCTTGGGAGATTGTTGTGAGGGAGGTAGAGAGTGAAGAAAGTTTCCAGTAGAGCTTCCACAACCAGTCCGGAGAAGATCCAGTTTATGTTGCAGGCAGGACGGTATTTATAGAGATCAGAGAGCATCTGGGCTAGGCCACTTCGTCACTTGCTTGCAGATGGACACAGGACGACCTAAGGGAGTTTAACTTGCGATCCGAGCCAAAACCATGGATCGCTAGCGATCCATAGACTTGGCTTGCTCGCGAGCTAATAACTAAGCTCTCCTTTCCATTGTCTCGCCTAGTTAGCTCATTGAAGACCCATGGACAAGTATGGATCGCTGGCGATCCATGGTGTATGGATCGCTAGCTATCCATACACTAAGCATATTTCCCAATCTTTTTGCTTTCCTACTTTTCTTCCATGCACCATAGCGACCCACCATCTTGCATGGATCGCTAGCGATCCATAGGGTATGGATCGTTGGCGATCCAAGCACTTAGGCTATTTTTGGAGTTTGGGATGTTTACATGTCCTTGTTCATCATTGTTTGTGTAGTCTCGTTGCACTTTGCTCCGTCTTGATGACAATCTACTGGCTGGTTATGCTTTGACTGCTGAATGGGCTGAACGGACGCTGATCTCTTGGTTTAGTCGAACTCGGTCATTGCTTTAGTAATATGGCTTGGCTCTCGTTAACTCCTTGCCTTAGCCTCTTTGGTTAAGTTCTAAGTCATTCTGATGTCACGGAATTGCTCTATTTTCTAGTGGGTCCTGCTGGATTAAAAACTCGGATTACATTTACCTTCTCTAAATAAATTTATGCCCCCTCATTAATTGAATAAGTTAAGAGAAAGGAAATGAAAATTTTTCTTCTCCAAATAAATTTATGCCCCCTCGTTAATTGAATAAGTTAAGAGAAAGGAAATGAAATATTTCCTTCTCTAAATAAATTTGAAAAGTAAACGTTACACACAAATTTGTATATAAGGGTATATTTGATATACTATAACTTACATACACATTAAATTAAAGAAAACGTTATTTTTGAAGTTAAATAAAACATTGATTTTATTTAAAAGAAACTTAGAAAAGTTTCAAATTAATTTAGACTTCATAGGTCAAAATCCAAAATAGTTAAAATTCTAGAAATTCACCCATTTCTTCCGCTGCGGGCTGACCCAGTTCTAACAATGGTATCAAATCCTAATAGCCTATGCAGTTTAAATTAGTCATGTTAGGGCTAACTACTTAAGCTTGCCCACTAAGTACGATGTCTAGATAGGTAATGTCTAGGATTGGAATAGGTAATCAAGTACCCTATCCAACCTGGTTACCAGCCTGGCCTGGAAGGTGGAGTAAGCCCAAAGGTTACCCCTAACAAAAAGCCCAATTTAATTGGGCCTTGGGCTAATTTTCAAAATAGCTTTGAAAATTAAGACAAGATTTTAAATTTAAAAGTTAAATTTAAAATAAAACACGTTTATTATAAAAGGTTATAATATAACATAAATTTTCAAAATGTTTGAAAATCTGTCGAAAAGTTCAAAATGTTTGAAACTATGTAAATATAATTTAAAATTTTAAAATTATTAATATGATTAATAATATAAATTAATTAAATGAGTTAATTAATTAATATTTATATGCATGTATTATGTATGTTGATATATGTTATGTTATTTTAAAGTGTTTAAGATAACATAAGCATACTTGTATGTATATAAGATAAATTTTCAAAATTGATATAATTTAATTAAAATTGTTTAATTAATAAAGCAAATATAGGTTAGTTAATTAACTAGAAATATGCATATATATAAGATATATGTGTCTTACTATAACGGTTATAGTAGATATGTCCAACATAAAAGTTGAATTAGGATACTAATTTAAAATTAATTAAAGAGTTGATTAATTAAAATTAACTAAATATGATTTAATTAATAAAATGTTATACATAAGATTATTGTATAAGTTAATTAAAATATAAAATTTATATAATAATGAAACTTATATAATATAAGTGTATAAACTAAAGGTGGAACATTAAAGAAACCCAAATAGACTTAAGGAATAAATACATATGTCAATGTATGTATATTGTGATTTCTGATGTGTCTGACACTTGGATCACCTGGGTATTTCATATGAAATACATTATTCCATATAAGTAGATATCACTCGATATGATTTACTGAAGATTATGAATCTTCAATATAATGTTGTCCTCTACCATATATATATATATATATATTAATAAATTACTTGCATACTCCTTAATTGTTGAGCAAACTCAAGCAAGGGATGTTTTGTGTAGTATTATTAATATATTGAATAGACGAGGTAAGATAACTATATGTATTGTTGAGAAAACTCAGGGTACATATACTATACTCAGGCCGTCGTGATGTGGTAGGTATGAGTGAATAATCTCTTTCGATTTGTTGAGCAAACTCAAGGTCAAAATGGGATTAGGACAAGGAAAACTAGGTTAGGAGTTGTATGTGATACAACCAATAAGTAGTTATCCATCATTTGTGGGGCTATGATTTGTTAGCAAACTCAAGGTCAGAATACCAAGACAGACGAGTCCTAACACCCATTAGTGAAGTCGAAAGACTTCTATGTTTCATCTTAGGGTTTGGAGAAACATAAAAGACTAATGGGAGCCTTATTAGAAAAATGAAATGGTAACATTTAACCTTTCTAATATTGTAAGAACATATGCTAAATAATGTTATAATTATCTACAATGATAATTTTGTGCATTTGATATGATTGATAAATGTTTATCAATTAACATATACAAACAAACTGAATTGAAAGTTGACAAATGGAAATATAATACCCACTATTAAATGCCTATTGCTTGTTAATGTTTTCTATACCTATGTAAGTGTCTAATTTTTACAACTACTTAACACATTCATAAAATGGTCACTTACGTGCTTATTTGGTTGAGACCGTGTATTTCACTTTATGAGTTTCGAACTCTAAAAGCAATACAAGACTATGGATATTTGATCCATATACTATCATTTATAAATGTTATATGGTGAACGGTCACGGTTCGAAATGTATGATACTTCAATGAATATAGTTCATGGGAAATAAGCCAATAAAGAGTATTTTTGAGATCATGCATTCAACTTGATTGATTACAAAAGGGATCATATTGTGTTAATGCAACACAAGACCAAAAACTACAAGATAGATCTAAGAACTCGATTGATGAAATATCATTTTGATTGGTTTACGTAAAGTGCAACATATTTGATGTCCTTAATTGATAAGGATAATCAAATGCGCTTTTTGTAAAGAGTTTGTTATGATACTGTAGTAAGGTTTTCTTTTGAATAGTTTGACCATTTGAAAGGAAAACGAATGTACAAGAATATATGTAATTTAAGGTACAGTTGGGATGAAGAGAATGAATAGTCACTTTTTCTTCATAGAGAAAGATTGGAAACAAGAATTATTATAATAATTGATACTTAATATTAGAATAAGAAATATGATTTCTATTTCGAAATGTATTTTTATATAGAAAATGGTTTTCTATGAGATTTACTTCCTTGAGCTCAAGATATTTGATCAACGAACTCTCCACTGTAAATAGTTGCAGTGTATGAAATAAACAAATTGTATTAAGTGAATGATGGACCTCCGAATTTAGTATGCTATTATAATAATGGTGGAAATAGTGGGAGCATGCCATATAGCACTTATTAATTGCATCATAGTATGGAAATTGTTTTCGTAAAACTTACCGCACATTATTTTTGAAATAATGATTATTTTTCGATATCGACGGAAAAAAAAGACATGGCTATATTTCAATATGAATATTATGAATATTTTTTATGAAATAAACCTATAATGTGGTAATTTTTTTATAACAAAAGTGATGCATTGGAAAATACAAAAGTATCTAATATTATTTACAGTTGTTTTGGAATTATAGACTAAGCCGTAGTTTTGAGAAATAATTTTATTGTATGATTTTGAATCATATGATACTTGTTAATTATATCTCAAACAGTAAAGGGTTATGCACCCATTTAGTGGGAGTATCATAAGAGTCGATGAACTTTTCGGATTGATACATGTAGATGTATGCAGTGGTAATTCTATAAATACCAAAATGGTTCCACATACTTCGTCATTTTCATCGATGAGTTATCATTGACATGTACATGTGTATTAGATACACATGTAGTATGTCTATGGTAAAGTTATAGAATATAAAACAGAAGTAAATAAAATAACATGCGATAGAAATGGTTTGATTCGATCGAATAAGTGAGTGAGTGTATTGGAAAATGTTCTGAACGTACCTACAATTAATAAAGATTCAATCTCAAAATTACTCTCCATGTGATACATAATGATGCATCGATATGGAGTAATCGAATTTTATTGGACAATGTACGATTAATTGTGAGTGAAGTTGAGTTAGTTTCTTTCTATAAGGTAATGTACTTAAGGGTAGTACATAAGATTAATATTATTTCATCCGAATAATAGTTTACAGAATTTTATAAGATAAGGGTTTATAAGAAACTCCAACATATCCTAAGCCAAGGAGTTGGCAGATTGTGCGAGTTGAAAGATTGCACGTAATAATTGTTCATGAGGGATCTTATATGAATCTCTCCAAAAGTATTTTGGAAACACTATCATTGGATGACATATTTATGTTTCAGACATAATTTTTTTAAACTAAAACCAAATCAGCTTTATAAATAAAGAAATTCAAAAAACGTTTATGAATACCTATTCTATTGCACTGAGAAACAATTGTTGTTTCAAGATATACCAACTTCATTGTGACGAAATTTCTTTGAGGAATTATTGATAGTAAAATGGAATTGGATACGATCCATAGATAGAACTGATTATATGAGATGAAATTAAATTAAATAACCTAACGAACACGTAGCATTAGAATGTCTAATAAGTATTCTCCCACATCAAAGTTTCTTGTTAATGTCGACTTGTCGAGAATATATAACCCTAGATTGTTTAATTAAACCATTAAGAGTGTTGACTCTATATGGTATGATGTACAAATCCGAAAGAATTCCAAGTATGCTATCAAAATATAGATTTTGGTGGTCATAACTGAAGGGATATGATCCATCGACCACGACGGTGTCTTTATGAGTAAGACTAATGCAGTTGGAATTAAATGAGCAATGTTGATAAGAATAATATCACAAATTTCAGTTGTTGAAATTAGCGTAATAGATTTGATATTAAACATGTTCAAGTCAATTCGGATTTACTCATAAAATTATCGCTTGATAAGTCCTAGTGTTTTGGTACATATGTATTGAAGCAAAAAAATTAAATAACGATTTAGAGTAAGCTGTTTACACATATTAACCAAAAATGTCTCAAAGTCAGTGGGAGCGAGATTGAGTTTGTGAGTCTTAGGATATGATCCAAGAAATGATATGAAAGTATCATTTTATTAGCATCAAGATTGAACAAGTATTTTGATAGAAATATCAAATAGTTTGATTTTCAATCAAAGTGCAAAGGAAGCGTGTGTTCATAAGAAAGAACGTTAAAATGTACATTGATATTTCTAAACTATAAGTAAACAACACGTTGCTAATTTTAACGATGTACTTGTGTTAAAATCAGCTTTAGTTGTTTTAATACTCAACATTGGATTAATAAATGATATCTTTCATAGTAAGTATAAAAGATGTCGGGAATGTCCCAAATGATATGCAAGGACACCTTATTAAATGTTTAATACAGAACACGTAAGATTGATTCATTTGTATTGGTAAAAGGAATTATCATACATGTTATGTTGTCTACGATACCATGATTTGTTTATGTATTTGATACATGAAGCAAATATCAAATCCAAATTGACATCATTAAATGGTTGTTTGAGGCGTTCTCGTGTATTTATTGAATACTGGAGAATTGTTTACAGAAACAAAAACTTCTTATGAAGGAGTGTTCAAACTCAAACTTCATAAGCCATATTGAGTGTAGTATGTCAATAATAAATTCAAGTTAAGAATCTTTAAGTTGGAAATGTTCCAAATAAAAGACCGTAGCTTATTCAATGAAAAAAGGCTACGTACATCGCCTTGGATATTGCCGCAATAAAAATAATGTATATAAAATTACAACTGCACAAATTTATAACTGAGCCGATTTCAAATGTTGAGAATCTCGTAACGTTGTTATGGTAACGATGTCGCGATATGGTTCGTAATAGAACTTAGAGCTCACTAGAGGTTGAGAGACATACTTTGAATTGTTCCACGTGATAAAGCAGTTTATCACCATTGGAGAGAGATCATTGATAGAGTAGATAATTAAAACATAATAGCTACCCGTTCACAAAGGGAATGAACTAATTGGTTTTGAGATAACCGATTGGAGAAGTTGGAATAAGATTCCATAATTAACCCCAAGTGCAAGTGGGAGATTGATAGAGTTAGGGGTATGTCCTATGGGCAGTTATGTAATTTGTTACATATACCTAACTTGTTGACCAATCTTGTTCGAAATAAAGGTATTTTCTTTCTATTATATACTTGATATAATGGGGTTATATTAATTAATCAATTTAATTAGAAGTATATTTAATAGAAAATCCATAAATGGTATGTTTTGTGATAGTAGTTACAAAGTGTTGTAACTGTGAGAAATTTATCATAATGAAACAAATGTACCATTTTAAATGTTCCTAGTCAAGATGCATTGAGACTGGATATCAATGTATCCGTTGAGACTAGAGTACGTAACGCTTTCCAAATGTTGGGCAGTGTATTACTCATGACTGTTAGGGGCACCAAGGGGTTACGTACTAATAGTTATGGGATAACTATGGAATGACCCACTCGATAGTTTTCTGTTGGTTAATATAACTAAAGTCAAGTAGAGAATATCGATGCGAATAATTTACACTGTTCTCTCGACTTGAGAATACCATTGATCTTCAATAAGGAAGCTCTGCTTTGATTATAGTTAAATCATGGGACGGCGTCCATCGAACGACTATAGTTGGGTCGAGTGGAAGCTTTGGAAGTGAAACACTGTTCAAGTGAGGATTCGTCTCCTTGGTTATATGAGGTTAGTATCACGGTCAACTAAAGTCAACTCAAAGTCAAAGTCTCTGGCCGGAGCATTTCGGTTAATAATAATTGTTATTACTGAACTAAAGACTTTGTTTTTAGACTATAAAGTTGAATGTGGATGATATTGGAATTTTGACCATCACCAAATTCCGTAAGTCCAAAGTGATATAGTTTTGACGAAGAGAATTGGTGTAAATAATTGTCACAATTAGGTACCACTTATAATATAAAATTAGATTTTTCCAAAAGATGTGTAAGCGATAAATTCGGCCAAAAAGTCACACCACCTGCTAAGTGACGTGTGAACGTTAATATTCAAATAGTTCGATATTAATCGCTGACTGAATTTACACCTTTGAGTCGCACAACCGTAATGTTGAATTCTTTGAAAAACCACATGATTTAATTAATTTACAAAATGTTGTAAATTGATTAACTAATTGATATTTGAGAAATATTAATTATTATTAATTTGATGTTTGGAAGTTTTTTGCAATTATTTTAATGCATTTATAAGTTATATTTACGCGCATTGATATACGATGTTGATGTAATTTAATGATAATTGCATGAAATGATTTATGGAAATTTTATGTCATTTGATGACATGATTTATGGAAATTTTATTTTATTTGATGACATGATTTGTGGAAATTTATGTCATTTGATGACATACGTGTAAAAAGGATCGGAGAGAGAGAAACAATCAAGTGAAATAATTAGAGAAGTTTTAATTAAAGAATGGAAAAGGCTTCAATCTTTAAAATAAAACATATTATCTAATTCGTTATGTATGTACAATTCATTTTCCTTCTCATTCATTCTTTCTCTTTCTCTCCTCCTAACTTTTCATGGCAGAAACAAAAAAAGAAAATGAATTTCCAAAAAATTTCCAAATAAAAAAATCAAATAAAATAAAACAAAAGTGGTTCATCCATCTCTTGCAAGGATAGGATGTGGATCTTGAAGATTTTAGGAGATATCATCATTCAAGGTGTGATTTCTAAGCAACATCCTAGGGTGATTCAATCGGATCTAGAAGCATTCTTCATTCAAGGTGTAAATCAAAGGCAACATCAACAAGGTGCGTTTTAAGGATTGGGTAGTAAGGTATGTCATTTTCTATATATAGATAGTGATTTTGCATTGTTTGATGGAAATTTAATTTGACTTTCATAATTTGTATGATGTATTACTGTCTTGCTTAATTAAAAAATTGTTTATGAAGATTGAATTATTTGTTGAATGGTATGATTGAGTTTTCATTTGATAGATCAATATTAAATTTGTTTATGTTTTAAAAAAATATTTAAGTGTAGATCTATGTTTTTAAACATTCTAATTAAATTGTAATTCTTCAGATTTGAATGTTTACATGTTCAAATTGATTAGCTGCTTTTCTTTACTTTGTTAAATTGAAACTAAATCTATATATTTTAAAATACAATGTTTTATTTTAGTTCTATGTTTTAACATTTAATTTAAATTCCATTTCTTTAAATCTGGAAATTTACATTTTCATGTTGATTGATTGAATTATATTTAAAGTTAAAAATGAAATTTATATGGAATCAATACAATGTTTCGATTGTATGTTTTAATCTTTCAAAACAAAGTGTAATTTTAGTTTTAAATTTTAATACAAGTATGTATGTATATTTTCATGTATTACTTGCACTTTTTATTGTATTAGATATTTACATATAAATAAAAGGAATTTTAACAACAAATCAAAGTTATGAAATTGACTGTAATAACCATTTAATTTATATTATTAGAAAGCTTTGATTGAATTCCATATATACATATTTGGATCTACTTGTATGTGTTTATATAAAATTATTTCTCTTTACATATATTGTCATAGTATGAAATCATTTTTTTAATTAAGACAATATTGTATGCATACAATTCATTGTTTACCTTCCATATTCTTATGTTATGGTACCTATTGATTGTCATTAGTATGTCGCATTAATTATGTTTACAAAAAGGGAAACTGTATCATTCACCCTTGTCATCCCATATTTAATTCCATTTCTATTCCTATGTAATAACAATTCAATTTGTTCTTGTTTATTTTATGTATACATATCAATTACCACTGATTATGCACACTCCATGTATGTTACACTTGCACAATATTTACTGTGAATATATTTACAATTCATGTCATATTTAGATTAGTCATTAATTTTATTTTATTAATCAATTATTTAATTTAATTAAGAGAAGGAAATGAAAAGCTTCCTTCTCTAACTAAATTTATGATCCCTCATTAATTGAATAATTTAAGAGAAAGGAAATGAAAAGTTTCCTTCCCTAAATAAATTTATGCCCTCTCATTAATTGAATAAGTTAAGAGAAAGGAAATGAAAAGTTTCCTTCTCCAAATAAATTTATGCCCCCTCATTAGTTGAATAAGTTAAGAGAAAGGAAATGAAATATTTCATTCTCTAAATAAATTTGAAAAGTAAATGTTACAAACAAATTTGTACATAAGAGTATATTTGATATACTCTAACTTACATACACATTAAATTAAAGTGAAACTTTATTTATGAAGTTAAATAAAATATTGATTTTATTTAAAAGAAACTTAGACAAGTTCCAAAATGAATTTAGACTTCATAGGCCCATTAAAAATCCAAAATGGTTAAAATTCTTGAAATTCACTCATTTCTTCCACTACGGGCTGACCCAGTCTAACAATTATAGTAATTACGGAAATAGTGGGAGCATGCCAAATAACATTTATTGATCGCATCAAGTTATGAAAATTGTTTTCATAAAACACACCAAATATTATTTATGAAATAATAATGATTTTCTAGTACTTACTGAAAAATAGACATAGTTTATTTTAGTATGAATATTATGAATATTCGTTATAAAATAAACTATAGTACCGGTATTTATGATGCATTATAAAATATAGAAGTATCAAAATTTGTATGCAATTATTTTGGAGTTATGGACTAAGCCATAGTTTGAGAAATAATTTCTATTATATGACTATTAATCATATAATACTAATAAATAACATCTTAGACAATTAAGGGTAAAGCACCCATTCGGTGGGAGCATCATAAGAGCAGATGAACTCAATGGATTGACACATATAGATGTATGCAATCAAAAGTCTATTAATTTCAAAACAGTTCCACATACCTTTTTGTATTCACCGATGAATTATCACAGATATAAACATGAGTATATGATACACATTTTGTATGTTAAAGATGAGTTCACAGAACATGAAATGAAAGTAAATAACATACCACTCAATAGAAAATAAAAACGATTCGATTTGATGGAATTGGTGAGTTATTGGAAAGTGTTCCAAACGTACCTAAAATGAATAAAGATTCAATCTAAAAATTTATTCATCCCTATGATACATAATGATGTATCGATAAGAAGTAACTGAACTTTGTTGGACAAATTATGATTAAGGTGAGTGATGTAGAGTTAACTTATTTATGTAAGATCGTGTACTTAAAAGTAAAGGTTAAAATTAATTTCATCTAAAGTGGTTTTTAAAATCTTAGAAGATAAGGGTTTATAAGAAACCCTAACATATCCTAAGCCAAGGAGTTGGCATGTTGTGCGAGTCGAAAGACTACATGCAATAATTTTTCGTGAGGGATTCTATGAATTGCCCCAAAAGGAGTTTGGAAATGATTATCATTGGATGACATATTTATATTTTGAACGTAAGTTTTGTAAACTAAAATCAAATCAATTTTATATATAAGGCAATTTCTAAATTTTTTATGAATATTGATTATATTGCACTGAGAAATAATTGTTGTTTCATAAAATACCAACTTCATAGCAAATGAATTTCTTTTAGAAATTGCTGGTAGTAAAATTGATTTGGATATAATCCAAGTATAAAACTAAATTCGAGGGATGAAATGAATTAACCAAACCTAAATGAACACAATGCATTAGAATGTCTAATATATATTCTTTCATATTGAAGAGAAAATCTGAGTTTCTTATCAATTCAACAAAGATAATCCTCAGTTGTCGATTAAACTATTAAGAGTTTGACTCCATAATATGGTATGATGCATAAATGGTTACAAATAAGCTACAAAAATATGATTTTGGTAGTTGTACTTAAGGGATATGGTCCATCGATCGCAAATATGTCTTCGAGAGAAAGACTAACGTGGTAGGAACATAAAGAGCAATGTTGATACGAATAACTTCATAAATTTCAATCATTGAAATTAGTGTTATAGATTCGTTATTCAACATGCTAAAGTTAATACGGATCTACACGCAAATTCATTATTCAACATGCTAAAGTAGTTTCGGAACTACCCACAAAATTATCGCTTGGTATGACTTTGTGTTTTGGCACATATATGTTATGAAAATTCCAAATAATGACTTGGAACAGACTATTTACACATGACATCAAATGTGTCTCAAAGTCAGTGGAAGTATCATTTTATAAGCCTTAGAATTGAATAGGTATTTTTATAGAAATACTGAATGCTTTGATTTTCAATCGAAATGCAAAGGAAGCGTGTGCCCATAAGAAAGAACCACGAAAAGGTACATAAATATTTCTAGACTATAAGTAAACAACATACTGTTGATTGTTAACGATGCACTTATGTTGCAATCAGTAATAGTTTGGTTGTTTAATACCTGATATTGGATTTGTTAATTATATCTTTTATATTAAGTATAAAGGATATTGGAAATGTCCCAAAACCACATGCAAAGACGACTTATTAGAATGTTTAATAAGGAATTTGTAAGATGGATTCCTTATGCTTTAGCAATAGGAATCATCATGCATATTGTATTATCTACAGTATCATATTTTGCTTATGTATTTGATCCATGAAGCAAATATTAAATCCAAATTGGGTCACTAAATTGTAGTATAGAATATTCTCGAGTTGATTGACAAAGTAGAAAAGTAAAATTACATTATAAATCCATTTAAAAAGGTCTAAATTGATTAATTCTCATCAAACTGATTGAATGGATAGAATAGAGATGCCATAATTGGCCCCAATTGCAAGTGGGATTGATAGAGTTAGTGGTATACCATAGGGGAAATTATATAATTTGTTACATATATCCAACTCAATAACCAATCTTGTTCGAAATAAAGGTGTCTTCTTACTATTATATATCTGATATAATGTGCTATATTAACTAATTAATTTAATTAAAAGAATATTAAATAGAAAGTCCATAAATGGTATGTTTTGTGATAGCAGTTACAAAGTGTTGTATCCATGAGTAATTTAACACAACAAAAATAAACATACAATTTTAAATATTCCTAGTCATGATGTATCGAGACCGGATATCGATACATCCTTTGAGACTAGAGTACATAATGCTCTTCTAATATTGGGTAGTGTATTACTCATGGCTGCTTGGGCACCAAGTAGTTATGTATTAATAGTTATTAGATAACTATGGAATCACTTGATAGTTTTCGTTGTTAATATAATCACTATTGTAAAAATCCTTCTAGGCCCTCGCCTGGGCCATGCTTAGGCGGTAAGCGAGGCTTACCAACTAGCAATTTGCCTAGGCCCGCCTAGACAAGGTTTACCATCTCAATATAAGAATCAAAACATGTATTTGGACACTGGTTATACATTATTTAAGGTTCAGTGCCATATGTGCTAGTTTTAGGCGGTATTGCCTCCTTGGATACTCCAAAGCACATTAAAATCCCAAAATTCTAATTTATATCACTCAAGACTAAACAAAACACTAAAATTTCATCAAAAATACACAAGTTATCAAAAATTCTTAGCTTCGATAATCCCTACCTAAACAATTACCTAGTCCATACTAACCGCCTAGCGATTTTTACAACCTTGAATATTACCAAGGCCAAATAGAAAACATCGATGTGATAAAATTACATAATCATGAGTTGGGAGTACCGTTAATCTTCATTGTGGAAGCTTCGCTTTGATTTAATCATGGCACAACATCAATCAAATGACTATAGTTGAGTCAAGTGGAAGCACTGAAAGTGAAACACTACTTAAAGAAGATTCATCTCCTCAATCATATGAGGATAGTATCACGGTCAATTGAAGTAAATTCAATGTCAAAATCTCTGGCCCTAGAAATTCAGTTAATAATAATCGTTATTATTGACCAAGGAGTCTGTGTTTGTGAATATGGACAATAACGGTGTAACAACCCGTCTTTTTACTATATTTTATGAATTTTTATATTCGATAAAATATATTGAGTTTGCATTCAATGTTTTAAAATACGTTGACATAAAATTAAAAGTTGATAAATTGAAATAAACCGTGTAGATCTATTTCAATCCGTTGAGCTAAGAAAGCACATAATTTGATTTTTTGATAAATGAAGATCTAAAAGTGGACGTTGCATGCACTAAATGCATCCATAAATGAACCTTTATATATAGTCTTAACAATTTCGTATTCCATACTTCTTTGTATAGTTAAACTAGTCATACAAAAAATGATTTATATTCCATAACAAACCAAATGATGTGAACTGCGTCTTACATGGATTTCGAATGAAGAAGTTATAGCATATTCGATCATTAAACAATAAATAGCAGAAGTTTGAACACAAAGGTTATAGAATAATGTGTTAAACTTCCATCAAGACTAAAATCATCCAAATTCGCTAAGAATAGAAGAAGTTATGTATAAATTTCTAAAAGGTTCTTGAAATGGGTTGTGGCAATAGACCAGAAACCATTGTTAACATTGTGTCATGATTTTACAGCAATTAGACTTCGAATATGTTCACATGATTAAAAGAAAAGTTATATATATATATATATTTCAATTATCTTTTCAGTGATACCAAAATCTTTAATATCCATCAAGGGTATTATAAGTTATGGATAAAGTATAGAAAGGAGTTCTGCCCTAAATTCTTCTTAACAACAACCAAAGAACTTAACCCATTTTGTAACTACTGTTGGGGTCTAATAACTTTCAAATTAAGAAATGTGGTACAAATATAAGTTATAGATAATTTAGTTATCTTTCTAACACAAAAGTAATCACCAAAATCCATTTGATATGTAAGAAGTTATGCTTGAAAAATTATAAGAGGTTTCCATTTGAGCATTTAGTTAAAACAGGCAGAAATTAAGGTTGACATTATAGCCAAATTTTTTGACCTGAAAACGATCGACTTAGAGAAACATTGCCTGGTTGAACATTTAAGACCTTTCTTTGAATCGGTTTTCTAGAACACCAAAGAAAAGTAAAATTTGTTTAGTCTATCAAAAGTTATAAGCAAAATACTGAGAGGTGTTGGGATAATTCCGAGCCACTTATATAATTATGAAAAAGTTCACATATCATGCCTTAATATAACAAAAAATTATATGGTAAAATAGAGTTTTGTGTGATCTTGATCATAGAACCCCCTTACTTTCTTAAATATAGACTTCTTCCCACTTCCTATTTATTTTCCTTTTTCTTTTCTTTCTTTGGTTTGTTTATATATATTCGCACTAGGTTAATTTGCTGTAGAAGAGAATATGAGTAAAGATGGAGCGTGTATGGATAGCTTCTTTACCTTTCATCACGAGGGTAATACAAGAATGAGAGACGTGTATTCGTGGTTCCCAAAAATGATGCTTGGATGGTCATTTGTATTAGTGGAAACTATGCATTTTATTTCTTAAGACATTTGGTCATTTGTATTAGTGGAAACTATGCTTGGAGGGTAATACAAGAATGAGACACGTGTATTCGTGGTTCCCAAAAATTTCAAGCATTGTTCATTTGACAAATGTTTAAAATATTTTGACAAAAGTTACTATAATTTGCCAAATGTCCCACTTCCTACCATTTGTTGCTTTAATCATTTAGGTGAGATGCATGTGTGAAGTATATGTAGTGAAGAAAGAAGTATGGTATACGACATTTGTTAAAACTATATATATAGTTCATTTATGGACCCATTTAGTGCACGCAACGTCCATTTTCGGGTCTTCATTTATTAAAAATCAAATTACATGTTTGCTCAACTCAGTGCATCGATTATAGTTCTATGCAATTTATTTCAATTTAACAACTTTTAATTTTATGTCAACGTATTTAAAATGTCGAATGGAAACTCATTATATTAACAAATATAAATATTTATAAAATATAGTAAACATGTGGGTTGTTACAATTGGAATTTTGACCATTACCAAATTCCATAAGTCCAAAGTGATATTGTTTGTACCAAAAATGGGCACAACACTCTTCGAGAGTTGTTTGAAGAGATAAAATGAAGATTGTAAATGCAAAACAGAGGTTATCTAACAAAAACTCCAACAAACAGAAATGTAAAATGCACAGACAAGCAATTTAGAGTGGTTCGGCGTATAGCCTACGTCCACTATGAAGTTTTGATGATTTTATTGATTCTCTTTCAATGATTACAAGCGGTTACAGCAATGAACATCGGATTACAGATTAGAATTCAAAATTGACAGCAAAAGTATGATGCAAATCTTAATCCGGCAGAGTCTGGACGCTTCAGAGAAAAAAGATCCTTTTTCTGTTGATTCTGGGGCTCTATTTATAGGCGTAGGAGGCTTAGATTTCGCTCAAACTCCGGGAGACTTGGCCTGACACGTGAGGGGACCCATTCGA
This sequence comes from Allium fistulosum, assembly GCA_030737815.1. Classification (NCBI taxonomy): domain Eukaryota; kingdom Viridiplantae; phylum Streptophyta; class Magnoliopsida; order Asparagales; family Amaryllidaceae; genus Allium; species Allium fistulosum. The sequence continues at coordinate 818,655,533 of CM060908.1, read as the reverse complement.
CCATTTCCAGAGAGTTTCAAGTCGATCTGTGATCGATACAAAATCATTTCGTATCGATCAAGATTACCTCCAATCGAGCTCAAATTTGGTGGAGATGTTCCTCGGTATGTGTGCAACCTTCAGTTAAAATTTCATGGTATTTGGATCAGCGGATTGAGAGATATCATCGATACGAGGCGATGTTCTTCGCTAGGCTGTCTGGTTCGAATCCATTTCTCTGAGCTGAGGGCTTCGAATCGATGGTGTCACGCGCCTCTGTGAAGACGTGGAACGCACACTTCGCCTCGATCCGGTCTTTACTCCGAGTCGACCGTGTTGACTCCATATATCTCGGCGCATTCGCATCGAGGGATGACTTGGTGCGCGCGCTTCGCCTCGATCCGGTCTCAGCACCGCATTGACTGTTTCGATTCCATGTATCTCGCCTCGTTTTCTTCGAGAGATGACACGTTGTCCAAGCTGGTTGACCTGATGGATACGAGTAAGTCATTTCGCATGGATTCGAAGCAAGGTTCTCAGATGGATACGAAGTAGACACTGAATGATGGATGTGAAATCACCCATAGCGATGGATACGAAATCTGGGCCGGGCTGATTGATACGAAATCCATCGAGACGAATTCGATGGATTCGAAGCATGCTTAACTTCGATCGATACGAACTGCTGCTTCCCGATGGATACGAAAAGATGCTCTCCCCTTTGACTTGCATCCATCATAACTCGAGCATATGAACTCGAATCGATCTGAAACTTGGAGCGTTGGTTTGCTTTATTTTCCCGATCATGTCTCATCGATTGGGGCTTGATCCGGACTTGGTCAAAATTCAACGATATCCATGACAAACGACATTTGGAATCCAACTTCTTGGTTTCCTGGCCTTGCCAAAAGGCGGGATAACATTTGCCCCCCAAAGTACGTCTTGTGAAAACATGACGTGCTTTGAAAAGCTGCAGGTCTCCTTTGAATAATTTGAAAGTCGTACCCTTTAGCCATTCTCTTGTATCGGTCCTCTCATGAATCGATGCTAAAAGTTGGAAGGCCTTTCTTCGTATCGATGTGGGTTGACTTGATGGATACGAAAATGGTCATTCGTATCGATGGTCACAAATCGCGGTGGATTTTGATTTGAATTGGCGATATCTGATGGATACGTAGTGACTGTTCGTATCGATGGGTTTGCTCTGTTGTGAGTCGATGGATCACAAAGTGGACATTTCGAACCGATGGAGTCTGTTATCTTCAGGTGGCTTCCCTGTGTGCTTCGAAACGATGGAGTCCAGTGCCTTTAGGTGGCTTTCTTGTGCGCTCCGAATCGATGAAGGCTAGTGGGCTCGATATGAATGCCCGCATCGATGCGCTGCTTGACTGGCTGCGACCGGTCATGTTGACTGGGAGATGAATCGACCCAGTTCGCCTCCAGGCTTCATATAAATACCGGGGACTTGGCTCGATTTCACTTTTTTACCTTTTACTTTTACTGTTGCCTTCTGCATTTTCGCATCGATTCACGAACTTAGAAAGAGATAATAGTTTTGTACTTTCGACTCTATCAGCTTCAATCCACCAGATCTTGAAATCTCAATCTTAAACTAGGTAATCCACCACAAATCTAAATGACGAAACTATCTTCGATCTACTCTTTCTTCGTCAATCAACCACTCTGGCAATTGGTAAAACCAGATCTGGTTCGAAGTCCAGATGGCCATGGCGACGCTCTGGTAGATTGGAGAAGAAAGAGTGGAGAAGGCAAAAGCGAATCGATCTAGGGGCCGTGTTCGAATCGACGAAGACAGCGACATCTTTTCTTAGATCCCGTATCGATTCTTGGGATAAGTCAATGAGGGAGATCCAGTTCGCATCGATGGATATGATGATGGATCGTATCGACGCGAAATGATCAATACGAAAAACTAAAAAATGTATCTTAGTTTCAGATCGATACGAATCTTGCCTTCGCGATCGATGTTAAGCTAAGGCCTTTTCTGATCGATACAAACCAGGCAACCAAGGATCGATGCGAAGTACTCTGATCTTCGATGGATTCGAACTTGACTCCTGACGATCGATTCGAAGCATGCTCACGGGTATCGATTCGAACCGGTATCATGATGGATTCGAACGAGCCTCTTTTGATTGATTCGAACTTCCCATTATGGATGCGAAATCTTGACATTCTTCAGCATAACTCCGATGAGCTTCATTCTTGCATATCTGGACTTGATAATTAAATTGCATATTTGACTACCTCTCGAAGCTCGTCGATGGAACTGCCATTTAACAGAAAAGTACAACGAACTCTTTAATCTTGAATCGATCGTTATCACCTGGATAGCGTGGTCGTGACGGTCAACGATGACGGTCATGCCTGTTTGACTTCCAGAATTTAGTCGCTTGCATGTTTTCTTTAACTCTGCAGAATTTGCTCAAGTCACGCACAACATTTGCACTACACAACACATTCATGCACTTTACACTGGGGAATGCACGGGCTTTTTATCATCTAATGATGGTTTCTCGTGAGTTAGCTAGTGATGGAACCGTCGAGTTCGCAGCAGCAAGAAACTCAGAACCCTATCCCTCCCAGACTTGAGATTCCAGACATCGAGGCCGAAGCTATTGGTCCAGCTCCGGATGAGTTGCCCGATGCGTCCTTCATTAATAGTCCACCTGATTCTGTCCCGTCCAATATCTCTGAAGACATGCTAGGGAGAATATGCTTAAGGCATGGCTTATCTTTGGATGAAGTACTGTTGCCTGGACCGGACGACAGGCCACATAATCCCCCGGAGGGGTATACTGCTTTTAATCGACATGCGTGCGCAGCCGGCACACTTCCTCCGTTCAATGATTACATACGAGAAGTGTTGGCTTATCTGGACATCGCTCCATCTCAATTGCATCCAAACGGATATGCCTCACTCAACAGCTTGCTCATTGTATTCATGGAATACCTCCATCGTTTTCCCCGTATGACCGACATAAGATACTTGTTTAATTTCAAGAGTCGGACTGACAGCCCATCTTATACGTTCTTGGAGTCTGTAAGGAACTGTCAAGTTGTCGCGGGGTCGTGGACTAGGCTAAGCTACTTTAAGTCGGAGTGGTTCTATGTCCGATGTCCTCCGGGGTTTGCCAGAAGATGGCTGTTCAGACGTGAGTATTGTCTTTTTTCCTAAGTAATTGACAGGGCAATTTTCGGAGTGAAAATAAACTTACGTCTTCTTCTCTTTTTCTTTTAGCAATCATCCAGCGTCCTGAGGGTGGCTACTATAAAGAGATAGTTCGGGTCCTCCAAGAGATTCCTAGCGAAGAAAGGAATATTGAACTGTTACTGACAGATCGGAATCTCAAAGTTCTTGGGTTGATCGGCCGGAGGCAGAGCATAAGGCTCGATGGTGCATTAAAGACCGTCTCCAGAAAAAAGGTCAAGCGGATGAAACCCAGGGTTGTGATAATTGAGGAACCCGATTCAGAGAAAACTCATACCGATGAGGAACCGTTGGTCGGCCCTGCTAATGCAACCCCGGAGTCCGACGCAAAGAGGAAAGGCAAAGCAGTGGCCTCAAAACAGCCTAAGTCCGGGAGGCGGAAGTCTGTGGTTTTGCACCGTCCTTTGCCGGGAGTTAAGATTACGGAAGCATCCTCCCTGCAAGCTGAAGATCAATTCGAAGGGCCTGCTGACCCTCCAATCCCGGACATCGAGCCGGAGCAACACGACGTTGAATCGGGTGGACCGCGACATATCGTCGATGTTAGCGAGTCTAATCTTGCCAGTGCGATTGACACTTCTGGTTGGTCCGGGGGTTACACATTCACACACTCTTCACGGCACAACACATTTTCCTAACCGTAAACAACACATCGTAAACGGTTACTGATTCTCCGTGGTTTTCTTTTCAGGTACGATGTCTGGGCAAGGTTCTGTGCTTGGGAGTTTGCGCAACAAGCGCCGTTATCATGAGCCACGCAGGAGAGAGGGCGAGAGGGATTACGACTCAGGACATTCTGGTCAGGAGAAGTCTGACAGAGATAGGGGATACGTTCGCCGATCCCGATCTCGCTCTCCTCCCCCCAGGACCTCTGCACCTCCTACGGCCGCAGTTACTCGTCCTCCTGAAACTTCACGGCCTAGGCCGCCTTCTCAAGCTTCAAGATCCGATCCTCCACGCAGGACTGAAATAGCCACCTCCTCGGCTACTGTACCGGTCCCGACCGAGGCGTCTAGCGAAGGAGTGCTTAAACTGGCACAGATGAGGAAGGAATTTCCCGACATCTGTTTTGATGGTTATGTCTTCCCTCCGCACTTGAAGAGAATTCCGCCAACCGCTGAAACCACTATCCATGATTACGTTGCGGACATCTTTTTCCAGTACAGGGAATGGGGACGGGCAGCGAGGAAGGCGTCTAAAGTGGCATTCGATCGGGGCGTCACCATTGAGAAGCTCGAGAAGGAGTTGGGTCACAACGACCAAATCATAAAAGCGCTCAACTCGGAGGCTGAGTCTTCCCGTAAATCTGAAATGGAGGCTCTAAAGAAGGTTGATGAAGTGAACGCTGTCATGACCAGGATGAAGCAAGAGCATTATACCGCCATTGAGGACATGGGTCACAGGAACACTTCTATTACCGCCGAGAGGGATGCCGCTCTTAAGGAGCTTAATGAGCTGAAATCAAAGTTTTCCGAGATGGCGAAGGAGAAAGACGCAGCTAATGTCTCTGCGCAGGAGGCCTGTGATCAGGCAGTGACGCTCCGAAAGGAGAAGGAAGCGGCTATACAACAAGCCCATGAAGCTGAGGCTGGGGTTGACGAGAAGGTACGGCAGGCGGAGGCCAGGATTGAGGCCGAGGTGGAAGAGCTACTCGTCACTTATAATGCCAATGTGCTAAGGCACCGAGATTTGACATGGCTTGACGATTACCCCACGCATCTCTATAACGCCTGGAACCTACTGGTTGATGAGGAGAAATCCGGGCACCCTGATGAAGCCCTTGATGAATTCGAGCTGGAGAACCGCATCCTCAATGATGACGAAAAGAAGGTTCTCCATGACTCCATGATTTCCCACGACAAGGTGAGGCTTGGTGCTCAGATCCTGGAGGTCGGAGAGAGCTCTGGTGCAGAACACCGTGTTATGAGTTCTGAGATAATCGTGTCATCTCAGTCTGAGTCAACTCCGATGATCTACCCCCAGCCTATTCCGGCATATGATCCAGATCAACCACATTTATCTCCTATTAAGGAACATCCTTCTGAAGTAGTTCAGACGACCTCGAGCCAAACCGAGGAAGGTACTCTGAACTAACTTCTTGTATATTTGGATTGAAGAATCTGTGTTGAAATGTTACTAATGACATGTCTTTTTCCTTTGATCAGTGACAGGAGTTGCTCCAGCCGCGCCTCTCACCACCCAAGAATCAGGCCAAGCACCAGGAGCCATCATCTCTGAGGCGACCTCCGTCGCGACAATGGCACCAGTTGGAGTAACGCAGGGGAGCTCACTTTCTTTCGACGAACAGATGATAAACGAACTCCTTGGCCGTCAGAGTGATCCTTTTGCGGACTTGCCATTCGGCTTGGGTGGATTCACGGCTACTTCTGACACCCTATCTCAGACTACTACGGCTCCTAGCGAAGCCAGAGCACAGCGGGAAGCGGCGATGTTGGTCGAGATTAATTCCGAGATGGCGGCCGCGGCGCACGGCGGCGATGTAGATGGCGGAGCTGCAGCACAGTGCCCTAATCCTCTTATGATTGTGTCTCCTGGGGGCACACTTACTGATACTGATGTGCCAGTCCCTCCTCCGGCTACGGAGTCTGTTCCTCCAACTCCTCCCGCGGGAAGCATCCCTATAGAGTCCAGCTCAGACGAGGACGTTGACATTATGCCTTCACCCGAAGGGAGCTTGCCTAAGGAGAAAGGCTCCAAGCGAAAGGGTACTGGTGGTTCCAGTAGCTCCTCGAGGAAGAAGAAGCTGAGGAAGCATAAGGATTAGACATTCTTTTCATAGGAAGTTAGGGACTTTTGTTATTTTCTCTGTTTTTCCTCTTTGTAGGCCGTGTTTAGATGCGGGTTCGGCCCCTGCTAGTAGGAATGTTTTGGAAAAAACTCATGTATGAACCCTTGTTCTTGAGTTAGTTGAAATAAAATTTTGTTTTCTAGCTTCAGCTTATGTTCCTTTCTATGCTTGAATATTGCAGTGTTCGGACTTTGGTCCAGTGTACTTGCATTATCTGATTGTTTCAAGAATAGCTTATTTTACTTGTTAAGTATGGAAATCTCGGACTTGAGTTGTGATAGAGGATCGCATCGGAGCTGAGCATCGCATAGTCTCGGGTAATGACTAACATTTGCCTCTGCCCCCAGTTCCAGGGTTAAGTTGTGATGATCAGCTTGTGATTGCAGCAAGCGAGGACCGAGTGGCCGAACTACACTTGTTTTCTTATGCATCGTTCCATCCACACTCCGGGGATATATGTCATCTCGTAAGCGGTTGCTCGCACTCTGGGAACATGGAGTTGACTGATGTTTGTACTCCGTCTCGCACTCTGGGAGCATGGAGTTGGTCGTTTATACTCCGCATCGCACTCTGGGAATGCGGAGTTGAATGTTTATACTCCACTTCGCACTCTGGGAATATGGAGTTAAATGTTTATACTCCGCTTCGCACTCTGGGAATGCGGAGTTGAATGTTTATACTCCGCTTCGCACTCTGGGAATGCGGAGTTGGATGTTTATACTCCACTTCGCACTCTGGGAATATGGAGTTAAATGTTTATGCTCCGTCTCGCACTCTGGGAGGACGGAGTCGAATGTTTATACTCCACTTCGCACTCTGGGAATATGGAGTTAAATGTTTATACTCCGCTTCGCACTCTGGGAATGCGGAGTTGAATGTTTATACTCCGCTTCGCACTCTGGGAATGCGGAGTTGGATGTTTATACTCCACTTCGCACTCTGGGAATATGGAGTTAAATGTTTATGCTCCGTCTCGCACTCTGGGAGGACGGAGTTGAATGTTTATACTCCACTTCGCACTCTGGGAATATGGAGTTAAATGTTTATACTCCGTCTCGCGCTCTGGGAGGACGGAGTCGAATGTTTATACTCCACTTCGCACTCTGGGAATATGGAGTTAAATGTTTATACTCCGCTTCGCACTCTGGGAATGCGGAGTTGAATGTTTATACTCCGCTTCGCACTCTGGGAATGCGGAGTTGGATGTTTATACTCCACTTCGCACTCTGGGAATATGGAGTTAAATGTTTATGCTCCGTCTCGCACTCTGGGAGGACGGAGTCGAATGTTTATACTCCACTTCGCACTCTGGGAATATGGAGTTAAATGTTTATACTCCGTCTCGCGCTCTGGGAGGACGGAGTCGAATGTTTATACTCCACTTCGCACTCTGGGAATATGGAGTTAAATGTTTATACTCCGTCTCGTGCTCTGGGAGGACGGAGTCGGATGTTTATACTCCACTTCGCACTCTGGGAATATGGAGTTAAATGTTTATGCTCCGTCTCGCACTCTGGGAGGACGGAGTTGAATGTTTATACTCCACTTCGCACTCTGGGAATATGGAGTTAAATGTTTATACTCCGTCTCGCGCTCTGGGAGGACGGAGTCGAATGTTTATACTCCACTTCGCACTCTGGGAATATGGAGTTAAATGTTTATACTCCGCTTCGCACTCTGGGAATGCGGAGTTGAATGTTTATACTCCGCTTCGCACTCTGGGAATGCGGAGTTGGATGTTTATACTCCACTTCGCACTCTGGGAATATGGAGTTAAATGTTTATGCTCCGTCTCGCACTCTGGGAGGACGGAGTCGAATGTTTATACTCCACTTCGCACTCTGGGAATATGGAGTTAAATGTTTATACTCCGTCTCGCGCTCTGGGAGGACGGAGTCGAATGTTTATACTCCACTTCGCACTCTGGGAATATGGAGTTAAATGTTTATACTCCGTCTCGTGCTCTGGGAGGACGGAGTCGGATGTTTATACTCCACTTCGCACTCTGGGAATATGGAGTTAAATGTTTATGCTCCGTCTCGCACTCTGGGAGGACGGAGTCGAATGTTTATACTCCACTTCGCACTCTGGGAATATGGAGTTAAATGTTTATACTCCGTCTCGCGCTCTGGGAGGACGGAGTCGAATGTTTATACTCCACTTCGCACTCTGGGAATATGGAGTTAAATGTTTATACTCCGCTTCGCACTCTGGGAATGCGGAGTTGAATGTTTATACTCCGCTTCGCACTCTGGGAATGCGGAGTTGGATGTTTATACTCCACTTCGCACTCTGGGAATATGGAGTTAAATGTTTATGCTCCGTCTCGCACTCTGGGAGGATGGAGTCGAATGTTTATACTCCACTTCGCACTCTGGGAATATGGAGTTAAATGTTTATACTCCGTCTCGCGCTCTGGGAGGACGGAGTCGAATGTTTATACTCCACTTCGCACTCTGGGAATATGGAGTTAAATGTTTATACTCCGTCTCGCGCTCTGGGAGGACGGAGTCGCATGTTTATACTCCACTTTGCACTATGGGAATATGGAGTTAATTGTAGGATTGTCGTGTGTCAACCCTATTAATATCGGTGTCATGGCTTGTCCCCGAGCTCGGGTTTCACCTAGTGAGTGGCCGGTCGTATCACAGCCACTCTCCATTTGAATAAGTCCCATTGCATGATGGGATTTAGCTCTTCGTGCATCGTGATGTTGTATATCGTACTTAATGAATCACAGCTCTGGCTCGAAGGAGTGGCATTTTATTTCTGAAATAAGAAAATGCGGCAAAGTCAGTTGCCTTATTACAAAATTCAAATTTCGGAATGCAGAAACAAATTGCTAAATAGAATGAAATAAATAAAGCCTGTCATATGTAATAGCGGCGGAGACTTTCGTTGTTCCAAGCCCTTGGTAAATCGAGACCGTCAACAGTCGATAGCTTGAATCTACCATCTCCGAGCTTTCGTGTAATTACATACGGTCCTCCCCAGTTTGGCTTCATGTGCGAAGGAACTGGGTAGATTCTCTTGAGTACTAGGTCGCCGAGTCCAAAGGTTCGAGGTCGAACCTTGGTGTTGTACAGTCGGGCGACCCGGCTTCGATGTGCAGCTGCTCTCAAATCGGCCTCTTCCCGTTTTTCATCCAATAGATCCAAAGACTTGGCCAGGAGTATGGCGTTTGTTTTTGGATCATAATAAGTCACGCGATGAGAGAGCACTTCTGTCTCGACCGGAATAACGGCCTCTGAGCCATAAGATAGGGAAAATGGAGTGTGTCCGGTCGCGGTTTTGTGGGTCGTTCGATAGGCCCATAACGCCATAGGAAGTTCATCGACCCACTTGCCCCCAGCCTTCTCCAATCGTTTCTTCAGGATCAATTTTATAACTTTGTTGACAGCTTCAACCTGTCCATTCGCTTGGGGGTGTGCGACAGTCGAGAACTTTTTGCGGATATGAAACCGTTGACAGAAATTCTTGAATTCCGCACTCTCGAATTGGGCTCCGTTATCAGTGATGATAGTATGCGGGAGTCCAAATCGACAGATGATGTTGCGAACCACGAAATTTATCACTTTCTTTGTCGTAATGGTTGCAAGGGCTTCGGCCTCAGCCCACTTTGTGAAGTAGTCAACGGCGACGATGGCGTATTTCGCACCGCCTTTTGCTAAAGGTAAAGCGCCGATGATGTCAATGCCCCACATTGCGAATGGCCAGGGACTGACCATTTGGGTTATTTCAGTTGGCGGAGCTCTCGGAATTCGGGCATGTATCTGGCATTTATCGCACTTCCGGGCATAGTTTGCCGCATCTCGGTTCACTGTCGGCCAGTAGTACCCATATCGGAGTATCTTCTTAGCGAGAGCTTGTCCTCCGGTATGATCGCCACACTCTCCTTCATGCACGTCATGTAACACTCATTTGATTTCCTCGTGGGCGATACACCTGAGGAGAGGAACGGAATAACCTCTCCTGTACATGACTCCGTTTTGGATGACGAACCGCGAAGCTTTTCGCTGAATTTGTCTCTTCTCATTTCTAGGTTCAGGCAGCGTCCCATTCTCAATGTAATTCCAATACGAAGTCATCCAAGATTCTCTACTGGGAGCGGTTTCAAATACAGAGTTCATTTCTATCCGATCGATGCTCGGAGTGGCCAAAGTTTCAACGGGGACAAGTCCCATTTGTTGCGCTTCACCTGTGCTAGCTAACTTTGCCAGTGAATCGGCTTTCTGATTGCGCTCCCGAGGCACATAATAGATGGCATAATAATCAAACCGGTTTAGTATCTCCTGAACTCGAGCCAAGTAAGCAGCCAGTCTTCGGTCTCTTGCCTGATATTCTCCTCGTACTTGACATACCACTAACTGTGAATCGCAATAAATTTCTACAGCGATAATTCTCAAGTCCCTGGCAAACTTTAGGCCGGTTAGGAGGGCTTCGTATTCGGCTTCATTATTAGTTGCACGAAAGTCGAATTTAAGAGCATAACATATGGATCGGCCCTCGGGAGTCTCAAGTACAACCCTAGCGCCCGAACACCGGTCATTCGATGCACCATCAGTATACAGCTTCCAGATGTATTCGGGAGATTTACTAGTCTCGGGTAAGTCTTCTGGAACGGTGAATTCAACTATGAAATCAGCCAGGACTTGTCCTTGAATGGCCCTCCGCGGAGCGTATGCGATATCAAATTGGCTTAGCTCAATGTTCCACTTGAGTAACCTACCGGACGTCTCAGGCCGCATGAGGACCTGTCGTAACGGCTGGTCGGCATACACGGTAAGTGGATGAGCTTGGAAGTAAGGATGGAGCTTCCTTAAGGCAATGACCAAGCAATAGGCCAGTTTCTCCAATCTCGGATAATTTCTTTCAGCTCCTGTTAGTCGCTTACTAACATAGTAGACCGGGTTTTGCACTTTGTCTTCTTCCCGGACTAGAGCAGCACTGATCGCATGTTCTGATACTGCCAGGTAGAGATATAGTTGCTCGTGGTCAACCGGTTTTGATAAGATTGGAGGTGTGGAGAGATGTTGAACTAATGATCGGAACGCGCCTTCACACTCCGTGGTCCATTCAAAGTTTCGTTTGCCCTTCCGGATCAGGTCGAAGAAAGGAATGCATTTATCGGTGGACTTTGAAATGAACCTGCTCAATGCTGCGACCTTCCCGTTAAGACTCTGGACTTGTTTTATAGTTCTAGGGGTTTGCAAATTTCTAATAGCCCAGATCTTCTCAGGATTCGCCTCTATTCCTCGAGCGTTGACGATGAACCCAAGGAATTTTCCGGATGCAACGCCAAAGTGACATTTGAGTGGGTTGAGCTTCATTCCGTACTCCCGGAGGATGCTGAACATTGAATTCAAATCTCTGACGTGATCGGTGGAGAATCGGGACTTCACCAGCATGTCATCCACGTAAACCTCCATGGTCTTCCCAATCTGATCAGCGAACATTCGGTTGACTAAGCGTTGGTATGTTGCTCCAGCGTTCTTTAGACCAAACGGCATGACTTTGTAACAATAGAGTCTCAGGTCGGTCACGAAGCTGGTATGTTCCTGATCAGGTAAATGCATGGGTATCTTATTGTAGCCGGAATAAGCGTCCATAAAGGATAGTAGTTCATGTCCGGCCGTCGAATCTACGAGCTGATCGATTCGGGGAAGTGGGAAGCTATCTTTTGGACAGGCCTTGTTTAGGTCAGAGTAATCAACACAGGTTCTCCACTTCCCGTTTGGTTTCCGAACTAGTATAGGGTTGGACACCCATTCTGGATACAAGGCATCTCGAATGAACCCATTCGATTGCAGTTTATCAACTTCCTCCTTAAGGGCGGCAGATCTCTCTGGATCCATACCGCGCCTTTTCTGCTTTACTGGGACATGTCGCGGATCTATATTCAGGGAGTGACTTGCAATGCTCGGCGAGATCCCGCACATGTCAGAGTGTGTCCAGGCGAAGACGTCGAGATTCGCCCGAAGAAATTCGACCAATTCCTGCTGTGTCTGTTTGTTTAGTTGAGACCCAACTTTCAACATCTTTGAATCATCATCCTCACTGATTGGGACGTCCACAGTCAGTTCGGCTGGAGAAGCTTGACTCTCCGTTGATTCGTCTTTATCCTCGTTGTCCCTGGGGTCCAGGTCTTTCAGGAATTGGTCGTGGTGCCCGGGCCGAGGCCCAGGCATCAATTGTCAATTATCGACAGAACGGACGTAGAGAGATTCCTCTACGCCCTTTCCCTTCTCTTTACGTTGCGCCCCGCGCAGCTCAGCAACATAACAGGCCCTTCCTGTGGCCTGATCTCCTTGAACAACTCCAATCCCATGATCAGTGGGAAATTTCAAAGTTAGACACCATGGGGCGATCGCCGCCCTGAACTCAGCTAAGGCTGGTCGACCCAGAAACGCATTATACGGCGAGTCGATTTCTAGCACAACAAATGGTAACATTCGGACCCTCCGGCGTTCTCCAACGCCTAACTCGACTGGGAGTTCAGTTATTCCGATGGGTATCGTGGCACTTCCGTTGAAACCATGGATTCTGGATAAACAGGGTTTCAAATCCTTTGTCTCCATCTTCATTAGATCGTAAGCCCGTTTAAGCAAGATGTTCACAGAGCTCCCACTGTCAACCAGGATCCTCTTCATCCAAGCAGGACCTACCTGGGCAGATATGACTAGTGGGTCGATTGTAGGGGCTTCGACTTTATCGGCGTCTCGGCTCCTGAACACGATATCATCGGACATTATCTTTTGTTGCTTCGCCGGGGTTCCATCCTCGCAATTACTATAACACTCGAAGTCCGCATGCCTGATAGAACTGGCATACGACTCCATTTCCCCCCAGCTTCTGTCTGCCAGATGGGGACCACCACTTATTGTGTTGATAACTAATCTCCCGCCCGCACGGGCGGGTTCCTCCTCTCTTTCCTGATTTTGTGAACGATTTTGATTCGAGGGGCCCGCTCCGCCAGGCTGCGGCGCCCGTACAAACTGATCTAGCTTCCTCTCTCTAATCAGCTTCTCGATGAGGTCCTGTAAGTGCCGACACTCATTGGTATTGTGTCCATAGCTTTCATGGAACCTACAGAATTTCCCTGTCTGAATCTGTCTCTCCGACGAGGGCTTCGGAGCAGGCTTCTTATACTGTACAGTGTTACAAGTCTGTAAGTATACGTTTTCCAATGACGTGTTTAGCGGCGTATAACTGTCAAACATCTGAGCTCTACGTCGTGGACCTCGGTTCTCGTCTCTCTTCTTATTCTGGCCATTGTTTCCTCTCTGCTGGGTTTGCTTGTTTTGTATATTCAGTTGAACTTTCCCGGAACTCTCGCCGGACTGTTTAACTGCCACATTGCTTTGTATTCCCTCAATGCTGGGCCTCGCATCGTCCTGCTTCCTAGACTGTTTTGCGTCCTCCTGCCGCAGGAATTGAGCGGCCTTGGAGTAAAACGGTCCAACGATGCAGGCGGTTTTCCAGCTAGCCAGTTTCCGAATTCAGAATCAGGATCAATTCCCTTGGTCAGAGCCATCAAGATTGAATTATCGTTGGGATTGGTGATCTCGACGCATGCTGCGTGGAACCTCTCCAGGTAACGCCTGAGCGTTTCTCCAGGAGCTTGAGTGACGCTGGACAAGGTGTTGACGTCTTTTGGCCTAGCAACATGCATCCGGAATTGCTCCACAAACCTCTTGGCCAATTGATCGAACGAAGAAATTGATCTAGGTGGTAGGCGAGTAAACCACATTGTCGCGATTCCCCCCAGAGAGATGGGGAAACTCCGACACTTCACTGCATCGTCGGCCCTTGCAGCGCTCATCGACCATTCATATTTCAGAATATGCTGGTTGGGGTCACTATTCCCTTCATACATCGGGAGAGTCGGCATTCTGAATCGCCTAGGGGGTTCGGCATGTAACACTTCGTCTGCGAAAGGGGTATGACTACGAGAAATCCCCCAGTCATCATTGGTGAGCCCCTGACTCTCGCGGATCATCTGATGTATCATGGTTGATATATCCGAAACGGGCAGATTCTGAGCGTGATGAGCTAAGGCGTGGTCGGGTTCCACGGTGCGAGTTGGGATCGGGCGCTGTCGACGATCTGTATCTCGCCTCCTTGGCTCAACGTCTTCTGGGACATAAGGTTCAGGAGTATGTCCTCGCTGTTGATTGATCGGCTCTGATTGATTTCGGGTATCGACCCTTGTCTCTGCTGCGGCGGTCGTGGCGCGGTTATCCGTGGTGTACTGTGGGGCAGTACCTCCTCGTGTTGAGGGACCCGTTTGGAAGCTGGTCGACGGTCCTACCCTCAGTTGTCCAACAGTTAAGGCGGGCTGATATTCAGCAGCTTGAGCGCGACTCCCCTCTAGTCGAGGACGGGTAGTTCGGTGGTGATAATCAGATGAAGCTGAGCTTTCGGTAGACGCTCTGGAGACATCATCTCTCCTGGACCTTCTGTGCCCCCGGCGGTTTAGCTGGTTGGTCAGCTCGATGTTGGCGCACAACTGTTCCGCCAACTGCTGACGGCTTTGGGTCAGCTCCTGGAGCAATACCTAAAACTCCTGTCGGGTGACTAGCCCCGTTGAGTCTGAGTGAGTGGTATTGTCTTGATTGGAAGAAGGCGGCTGTGTGGGATTCTGCCTATCTCTGCCTTCTTGCTCTGCAGCGGTAGCGCCAGTTCTTGTGCTGACCATTCTCGGTGGTGGAGTCCTTTCCTAGATTTTGAGCAAATCTGAATAGAATGGAAGGATTCCGGACTGGATATCTGGATCTTCCTCTTGGATTTGTGCAATCCGGTATCGACGGCAGATCCGATGAGCAGGAGAAAAAGCTGGTTTTCTCAGTGAAAGCACCAAAGTGTTTGTACCAAAAATGGGCACAACACTCTTCGGGAGTTGTTTGAAGAGATAAAATGAAGATTGTAAATGCAAAACAGAGGTTATCTAACAAAAACTCCAACAAACAGAAATGTAAAATGCACAGACAAGCAATTTAGAGTGGTTCGGCGTATAGCCTACGTCCACTATGAAGTTTTGATGATTTTATTGATTCTCTTTCAATGATTACAAGTGGTTACAGCAATGAACAGCGGATTACAGATTAGAATTCGAAATTGACAGCAAAAGTATGATGCAAATCTTAATCCGGTAGAGTCTGGACGCTTCAGAGAAAAAAGATCCTTTTTCTGTTGATTCTGGGGCTCTATTTATAGGCGTAGGAGGCTTAGATTTCGCTCAAACTCCGGGAGACTTGGCCTGACACGTGAGGGGACCCATTCGACCATTTCCAGAGAGTTTCAAGTCGATCTGTGATCGATACGAAATCATTTCGTATCGATCAAGATTACCTCCAATCGAGCTCAAATTTGGTGGAGATGTTCCTCGGTATGTGTGCAACCTTCAGTTAAAATTTCATGGTATTTGGATCAGCGGATTGAGAGATATCATCGATACGAGGCGATGTTCTTCGCTAGGCTGTCTGGTTCGAATCCATTTCTCTGAGCTGAGGGCTTCGAATCGATGGTGTCACGCGCCTCTGTGAAGACGTGGAACGCACACTTCGCCTCGATCCGGTCTTTACTCCGAGTCGACCGTGTTGACTCCATATATCTCGGCGCATTTGCATCGAGGGATGACGTGGTGCGCGCGCTTCGCCTCGATCCGATCTCAGCGCCGCATTGACTATTTCGATTCCATGTATCTCGCCTCGTTTTCTTCGAGAGATGACACGTTGTCCAAGCTGGTTGACCTGATGGATACGAGTAAGTCATTTCGCATGGATTCGAAGCAAGGTTCTCAGATGGATACGAAGTAGACACTGAATGATGGATGTGAAATCACCCATAGTGATGGATACGAAATCTGGGCTGGGCTGATTGATACGAAATCCATCGAGACGAATTCGATGGATTCGAAGCATGCTTAACTTCGATCGATACGAACTGCTGCTTCCCGATGGATATGAAAAGATGCTCTCCCCTTTGACTTGCATCCATCATAACTCGAGCATATGAACTCGGATCGATCTGAAACTTGGAGCGTTGGTTTGCTTTATTTTCCCGATCATGTCTCATCGATTGGGGCTTGATCCGGACTTGGTCAAAATTCAATGATATCCATGACAAACGACATTTGGAATCCAACTTCTTGGTGTCCTGGCCTTGCCAAAAGGCGGGATAACAGATATAGTTTTGATAAAGAGAATCAGTGTAAATAATTGTCACTATCAGGTAACACTTATAATGTAAAATTCGATTTTATCGAAACTAAGCGATAAATTTGGTCATAATATCACACCACCTCCTAAGTGACGTGTGAACGTTAATATTTGAATTGTACAATATTAATCGCTGACCAAATTTACACCTAAGAGTCATATAACTGAAACGTTGAATACTACTTTTACCACCCGATTTAATTAATTAGTAGTTATTATAAATTAATTAATATTCGTTAAATATTATTATAAAATTTTATTTGATGTATGTTCAATGAGATTAAACAGTGTGTTTATAATTGGTATAAATATACCGAACAATATACGATATCGATACGCGTTTAAATTGGATCTAAATACGATGAATATTGTTTAGGCTTGAAATGGATTTGAGGCCCATATCGGGGTTGCTAACTTTAGCCATGATGGAAGCAAAGATGGTATAGCAATATTGATGGCTAAGGTGAGTTGGAATTTGAATTAAAACAGAGGAGAATTTGTATGAGAAAAATAAGGATCCAGATCCTTATTTTACTCCTTATGATCTCCTTATTCAATTATCTCTAACCCACACTTCTCAATGACTTTTGGGAGCTTCCATACCACCCTCTTGGTAGTCGAAATCATTCTTCTCTTCTACTCAAATTCAAGCATCTTAAATATAAAATCAAATCAAATGCAATCGTTTGTGGTAAAGCTGTTCGGGAACTAGCAATTTTTGGACTTGGAATTGGATTCAAGGAGTTTAGTTCATCATTTCAAAGTGCGAATACCAGGCCTTGGTGAAAGGTACATATCTTGTTTATTAACATATATAAATGTTTATTTAATTATTATATAATATGCCAGTTAGTTAGAAATTGTTACTAATCTATATGTGTTGGTGTTGTCATCATTTGATGATAACGTATATATGTGTATAATAATAAACTTTTGACATATATAAAGCTCACGGCTATAATCTAATAAAAAAGTTTCTTTTCCATATATAGTAATATTATAAAATGATTAAACTTTTTATGAAATTCAAACACAATAATATAAAGTATACGTTTATCACTGCATTCATTTATAACTATAATTTAAAGGTATTACAATTAAAAATATATGTCAAAATCGAATATATATATATATATATCCATGTGTATATATATATTAAGTTTAAACATTGTTTGCAACCAAATTGGCCACAAACACCAGAGAATGAGTTTAAGTAATGAAATAAATGAAGAAATTAAACGAAAACGGTGGAATAACAATGAATATCAAGAAAAATGCAGTAGAAAGCAAAAACAACAGGATTTATAGTGGTTCAGCGCTGATTGCCTACGTCCACTTTGAATGCTCTCTTTATTGCTTCACAATTCACTTGATTACAGTTACAATCAGTAAGAAATTATAAGAGATCAGAAAAGAATAAAGGAAGTTGGTTACAATAATGGCAGAGTTTCACTTGCAATCCAAAAGTCCCTTTAGGCCCCCTGTGCCTATATTTATAGATGAAGGCGGCCTTCAATTTGACTGAAAATTCGGCATCTGGACCTCCTCATATAGGCCCAATATAAGGAGGGCTAGGCCCAACTCTCAATGAATAGGGGTCGGTACCGAACCCTCCATGAGTTGAGTTTGAGCTAGCGATCCCTATCGTGGCTCTCTTATAGTCTATAATGATGGTGTTCCAAATATCAAGGCGATTGGAAGCATGAGGCTATAGTTCTTGTAATACTTCGGTTTTGATCTCAACATTGTCTAAGTTATGCCGATCCCTCCTGGTCCTCAAATGTGTGCCGATCCGTACCTCACAGTCCATTCCGTGCCAACCCATATTCCACAAATTAAACATGTCAATCCCTTTTGCTTAAATCATACCATGCCGATCCGTATTGCTCTAGCCTCATCATACCGACCCTTATTCCCTGAACATCAACATGCCGACCCCTCTAGCTTTATCATACCGACCCATAGCTTAAGAACATACCATGCCAATCCCTTTCGCTGACGAACAATATGCCGATCCTACTGGTTTTACAACCTAGACCGATCCCCCATCATCTCAATCATATGTCGAACCATATCCTCCACACATATTATGCCAACCCGTGACCACACATCTATACCGATCCTTCCATATTTCATCCAATTTGTCAAACATTAATGTCGATCCCTATTCCAACCAAACTAAACCTTATAATTCGACATCTCGCATCATCCATTTATTAACTCCATTTATCCCGAGCTTGATACAACTGCGCAGATGTTATTTTTTGGTCATGTGGTTGTTGTCTCATGATTATCTTTCCCATTAGTAGTCGAG
This sequence comes from Allium fistulosum, assembly GCA_030737815.1. Taxonomy (NCBI): domain Eukaryota; kingdom Viridiplantae; phylum Streptophyta; class Magnoliopsida; order Asparagales; family Amaryllidaceae; genus Allium; species Allium fistulosum. The sequence goes on along the minus strand of CM060908.1, from coordinate 818,636,979 downwards.
TCTGGCCCTCGTAACCAGACCTATGTAGCCGGGTCAAGGCACCGGGTAACAATTGTCCCCCAAAGTACGTCTTGTGAATAACATAACGTGCTTTGAATTGGAAAAAATCAAGGTTCCTGGGAACAAGTCTGTTCAACATCCCGGTCGATCACTGTTCCTTCATTAACCTTCATTGATACAAGTCTGATGTCGTACTTCATTAGTATGCACAGATTTGGTCATATGAGATCTTTAGGTTCTCTTCTGATTTGACATCAAGCTTGATCGTTTCAAGCTAACTGCCATTTCAGTTACTTTCAAAAAGTTGAATTCATAAATCTTCCGTGCATGCTCATACATATGTTTCTGTTGTTGACTTCCGGATGTGTTTGGATGGTCGTTGGTCTTTGCCAAGTTGTTTTATTCTGTATGCTTTTGTTTACAGTCTAACCTTCACGATATCGGTTGCCATTCGGTTTCCAAACATCTTCCATTGCCTTCTGTCCTCCTTTTCATTTCACTTACATCCACCAATCATACACATCTCCCTTTTTTCTTTCTTTTTTATATTTCATTATTACATATACATTTTTTATTATAATTATATTTTTTATTTTTTTAGGAGGGATCGACATTCGGTATGTCGATCCCTTAGCAGGCCTATGCGGATAGGGATCGGCATTGCCTTGAGGCCGATCCCTTTTTAATCTTATGACCGAGTCACTTGGTGTGACCAGTTTGCCTTCCCTTCCTCATTACCCATATAAAAACATGCACCTATCTCCTTTCTCTCTTCACTTTACCTTCCCCGCACTTAAACCCTTTTCTTTTTGCTCTTTGCCCAACCGAACACTTTGAAGCAAGACAAGCTTCTTCTTTAAACTTGAATTTGAGTGCGAGATTCCATTTTTGATCTGCATCACCATTAATTTTCCTTTAGTCCAAGTTCTGATCTCATAATCTATACCGAATAGGTATGATTCCCTCTAACAATCACATTAATCGAGTCATGGATCCTGAGCTTGGAAGAGTTTGAGTGTCATTTAGGTGTATTGCTTAGCGGGTTATGTTAAGTCACGTGGGAGAGGAAGAGAGGATGAATGAGTAGGAAAAAGAGGAAGGAGAAGAAAAAGGAAAGGGAGAAGGGGATGAAAAGGAAGGGTTTGGTAGATGCTTTTTGAAGGGATGATAGGAAGTCTAACTTTAGGATTGGGTAGGAAGAGTTCAGAGAGGGATTGACATGATATTGTGGCATTGTTTGGTGAGGGATCAGTGAGAAGTAGCTAGAGAGAGTTTGATATAAGAGATGGTTTTGTGGAGAGGGGTCAGTAGGAACTGTGTCTGTTTGAGGGATCGGTGCGTAGTTGTTAGGCAGGGGTTTGGTATTGGTAATTTAGGTGTAGGGATCGGCGTAGATAAGGGTCTTAAGAGGGATCGGTGAAGAGGCTTATCCATAGGAATCGGCTTAGGAATTAAAAAGTAAGGTTCGTCCTGGAAGTTTAAGTACATGGGTCGACATATAGACTAGAAGGAAGGGATTAGTGTTCTCACATAAGTTGAAGCGTAGGGGTCGGCTACGAGATTGGGACATAGGGATCGGCATACGATGTAGGGATCGGTGTTGACCATAAAAACCAGCCTAACTCAAGTCGTTCAAACATTTAACTGCACATTGCCTTGCTCGAACATAAAATGACTGAGAACAACGCGACTTGCATACTTGGACCAACGGACTTAAGTTTGAACAAACAAATTCTTGGTCTACCTAACATGAACTAAGTATAAAATTGGCTAAACAAACTTGAACAATGGACTTCATAATTCAGAACGTGAACATCTGATCCTAAAGCTCAGGTTGCCGATCAACCTTCATGTTGTTTGAGATGGTCAGCGATGACGGTCTCTCTGGACGAAACCTCCAAGTTTTGACATTTTACTTTTGCTTCTCTGATTTCAGACTGCTTATGTTTATTCCATATTGCACTACACTAGTTCACACACGACACGGGGGTGGGGGATAGGTTTTTATTTCTAGTATTGATTTATCTACTGAGTATAAATGTCATAGATTGAAGTTACACGGAGCGCTCACTCATAATGTCTTCTGAACCGTCCGCGAGATCGAGCTCTGCCACCCTATCAGACAAACCTACTCCGAGTCATCAAGCAAAACAAATAGAGGCATTGGACCCGTAAGCAAATCTTTTTTATGACATCCCAGTCTTTCCTACAGAAGTTATTGACCCGGCTCCCGATCATGTTGAGGGTGCCATCATCTTAAACAATCTGGCTGACTCATAAGCATCCAGAATCGACGAAGCCGCTCTTCGTCGATTATGTTCCATCCATGGGATTCCTTTCAAAGACGTTCTAGTTCCATCGCGGCAAGACGGACCTCACTTGCCCCCAACCGGATATACTGCTTGTAAGAATTCATGTGCTGGGCCGGATACGTGCCTCCCTTCAATTCTTTCATTCGGGAAATATTGAGATACTTAGGGATCGCCCCTACTCAACTGCACCCTAATAGTTATGCTTTTATCCATGGCACTTTTCTTCTCTTCATGAACATCATGTTCCGTTCGCCAACTCCTGAAGACCTCCGACACTTCTACAATTTCAAAAGAGGGCTGATAGTCCTTTGTACGTCTTTTTTGAACCCTTGCCCAAATGCCAGGTCTTAACGGGTGCATGGAACAAGCTCTCTCTATTCAAACACGAGTGGTTCTATGTACGGTGTCCTCCCGGCTTCGCAAGAAGATGGTTGGAAGGACGTAGGTGTTATTCCTGGCTTCGTCTTTAGCTCAAAGGTCTAAGTCGCAACTTCAACTTCTTTCTCAATCATACTAACATCTCCTGTTTTTTGGTATCCGCCCTCGACCTGAAGGTGTCGAGTATTCCAGGGCAGTTGCGGCCATTCGTGCTACTCCCATTGAGGATCGAGACATCAAACTCCTTGTCACCCACGAGCTGCTCTTATTGTTTGGGCTGTTGGAAGACGACCGCAAAATTGGGCTTCTTGGTAGCAAAGTGGTCCCGAGAATTGCTGTTGAAAGAAGGGTAGAAGCAAGTGACCCGGTGATGCCCCTAGTTGAGGGGAATCAACAAGACATTGAAGAAGGAGAGATAAGAGAATCCCAAGATGCGGGGATGAGAGGCGAAGGCGTAGGCCCCGAAAAAGTGCCGGTAGTCGAAGCGCTATAGACCAGCAAAATGCAAACTCCACCGAAGAGGAGAAAAAGGTTGGTGTACAAGTTATGAAAGAGCATGGCCGGGGCAAATCCGGAATTTGTCATAACCCCAATCGAAAATGAATCGTCTTCCCGGCAAATGGAAAGTTCGTTGAAGGGACTCTCTGACATTCGATTTCGGATGATTTATTAAATTACAACTTCACTAACCTTGACGTCATAGGGCTTAACTATCCCACGAGAAGTGGCGAAGGCGTACAACCTTCCAATAGGAGGGAGGAAACTCCAATGAGTAAAGCTAATGTTACCGGTCCATCGAGGGAAACACTAGGACACACATAAGCACTTGCACTCCACCATCCACTTGTGATTAACTCTTCATGTAACAATCCCTAATATGCTCCTATTTGGCTCTTTTATAAGTGCAATGTCACACTCACACACTTTCGATCGTCTTCGAGGCTCTTCCACTTACTTTCGCTCGGGTCGGGATTTCGAATCTGGAAGACGCGGAGACAAACTGGTCTCAGACACACGCTCTGCATCAAGGTGATCCATCAAACCCTCCTGCTTATAGTGGAGATAAATCCTCACATCAGGGTTCCCAAGCTGCCACTCCTCACGATCAAAACTCCAGGTCGTCAAGCACAAGGCAATCCAGTGAGCGTCATAAACATCCACTAGTTACGTCTGAACAAATCCCACCGGTTCCTGCCCTGATCCTTCCATGGCGGAGAAGTTAGCCGAACTCAAAGCTACTTCCCGAAAATCTGCTTCGACGGGATCAAGTTCCTCCCCTCCGTACAAGTCATTCCTGGAAGTGCCAAATAGAGCTCATTAGCATGCATGAATGATGTGTATGTCCAACACGAAGCATTTATTCACTTAGCTGAGAAAGTCTCCGAAGTTTCGATTAAGCGCCAGCAGGAAATCGATCGCCTCAAACTGAAGGCTATTCATGACAAAGATATCATCAAACATCAAGATGCCGAGCTGATTAAATATAAAGCTCAACTTGCCGCTATAGAGAAGAACGCGAAGGAAACAGCTAAGGCGGTAAGTCGTTTGGAAACTTCGCATAAAAAAGAACTAGATGTGGCGCTCCATCATAGCGGCACCTTGGCTTAAGAGAAGGACTCCTTACAAAATGAGAAAGACGTCTTAGCTCGTCGTGTTGGGGAGCTTGAAAAATTATTATTCAAAGAGAGGGAGGAAAAACTTGAGGCATAGGAAGAGTCGCAGAAATACCGTGAGGCTTGAAAAATTATTATTCAAAGAGAAGGAGGAAAAACTTGAGGCACAGGAAGAGTCACAGAAATACCGCGAGGAGATTATTGAAATAAGGAATTTAAAACCGAAACTTGATGAGAAACTCGCCCAGATTGAAGCCTTGAAAGTAAAAGCTCATGAAGAGGGCATGAAAGAGGTGCTCGTAGAAGCCATCTCCCGGGTAGAGGCTGCCACTGAGTCTGGTAGGGAAGAGATCAGGAACTTGTTCGATATGCTCATTGCTGAATACAACGCAAAAGTTCTCCTTCACCGTGACTTGACCTTTCTAGGCAAAGGCTATCTTGAATCGCTCGCCGAAGTCTGGGAGATTGTCACCAAAATCAAGAAAGAAGAGTTAGGAGTGGCGGAGCTTGATGAAAAGGCATTTGTGCAAGAAGTGCTCCGAGGAAACGAGCCGTTTGATTTGGCCGCCGTGAAACTTCAATTCTACAAAGCTCTTACACCGGCCAAAGAAAGAGAAGGTATCGTAAGATCTTCTGGAACTGAAGCCAAGGGTCCTTCTCCTACTCAACTAGCTGGAATGTCATCTTCTCAACCCATGGAACAACATGTCAGTTATGACCCGGACAGGCCCGGACTTGGCCCAAACATTTTGTCTCCTACTTGAAGGAAGCACTCTGATGACCACAGAGAGCCAACTGGATGCTGGTATCGTACTGGATCTTCTTGAATTCAAAATGTTATTGTTTTTGGCAAATAACAGCCATCGACTAACGCATGCGCCTTAACTAACTTTTGCATGTCACCACGATCCAGAGCAAACTCCTAGGAGCAATATCGCCATGGAGCAGCAAGAGAAAGTGGCTGAGGCTTCAGCTGTTGCAGATATTCCAGGGTCCGATGCTCGAGTCATCGATGCGCTCGAGGAGGATAAGCCCGAAGATCCGTCCTTTAGCAAGTAGTGGGATGATGTAGTGATGACGGGTGCCATGGAGCACACTGCTTAGAGCAGTATGGAGGAGCAGATTGAAGAAGAAGAGAGATTGAAGCACGAAGTTAAAATGGAGCCCGTTGAGGTCGTGGCTGAAGATCCTATTCCTGCACCTTTGTAGGTCATTCCACCGGGCGGGATGATTCCTATTGATATTCCTCCACCTTCAAGCGTCTCCGCCAAGGTCAGCAAAGGATCATGGAAAAGACACTCGACCGATTCAACTCCCGAAAAGCCAAAGAAGGAGAAGAAATCAAGGAAATAGTTAGTGTTTTGTGTTATTGTACATAGTTTGGATAAGTTAGGCATGCGTTTCTTTTCTTGGTAGTAGGTGTACGGGCGTGGATCCCGAACTTTTGAATAATTTGTAAGAAATTTTTGAGATAGTGTTAGCACCATAATTGGTCACTAACACCCTAGAGTAGATTTGTGTAGAGAGATAAATGAAGAAAGTAACTGGAAACAGAGGAATAACACATTATAATGCAAAAATAACAGCAAAAAACGAGAATAATATAATTATAGTGGTTCGGCGTAACTGCCTACGTCCACTTTGAATGTAATTTTTATTGCTTCCTCAACTGTTTTAATATAGATATAATCCACAAAGAATAGATTGAATTCAGTTTAGGATGAAAAGGAAATGAGTACAAAAAATGGCAGAGTCTCCTCTCAGTTCTCCAAAAAGGATCCCCAAAAATGGAGCCCTGCCCTTCTATTTATAGATGGAGATAACCTAGCTTCTCTGAGCTTGAATCTCTCTCCAGTCATTCAGGCCCATCACCAAGAGAGTTCGGCCCACAACTGAAAGTTAGGAAAGCCGATCTGGGAACGCCGATCCCTCAAAGCCGACCCGGTGTTTTCCTGGGTGTTGACTCGAAGCAGTCCTAACTCTGGCTCGAAGCATTCCGGACCATGACTTGAAGCAACTCGCTCTCTTGCCTATGCCGAACCATTCCTCTTTTCCATATTGCCGACTCCTCGAGTTAATGGGATGTCGACTCGAAATAGCTGACCTAGCTGCTTCATGCTGAACCCTAGTAATAGGCGACCCATTGCTTTGCCGAACCGACTCGATCATTGGATGCCGATCCCCTGAAGCAAAAGGATATGCCGACCCCAAGTTCCCTTGCCGACCCGAAGTCATGCAAACAATGAACTAGAGTATGCCGATCTGGGGTACCTATCAAGCTCATGTAAACATAGTGATCCCACTCAATGCCGACCCGGGGAATTGCCATCTCTAACCCGAAGATATGCCGACCCCTTCAAGTGTCGACTTGATCCAAATGCACCGACCCAAGGTGACCGACCCCTTCGAGTGCCGACCTGACTTGAACACACCGACCCAAAGTGACCGACCCATATGCTTCATGCCGATCCGAAATGACCGACCCCTAGCCATTCTCCACTGCTGATCCCTTTTCCACACCGAACCCCCACAATTATGCCGACCCGATGCCAAACGATCCCTAGGCTCAAAGTAACACCGATCCACTCATATGCCGACCCTTAGTAGTTGATTCACACCGACTCGAAGTCGATAATGAGATAACTTGAAGTAAACTCCTCCATGACCCGAAGTAGATCAATTCTTGACCCTACTCCCATCAACTTTCCATTATAGCTTCAGCAACTACCACTTTGTAGCCGGGCCAAGGTACCGGGTAACATTTTCCCCCCCAAAGTGCGTCTTGTGAATAATAAGATGCGCTTTGAATCAGCGAGTAATCCCTGTTCCCAGAGGCTAGCTCATTCAAATCGATTACTGATCATTGCTTCCCATTAACCTTCAAAGAAGCTCCATGTCGTTCGAACTTACCAGCTTTGCCTTAAGGAAGCCCTAGAGTCCTTTGTTCAACTTTTCAAAAGTCGACTGTATACAACCTTTCAGAGGCTGGGAAAATGAAGGATTTCCCAAGCTTATGTCTTTTCCCCATTCAAGAAGTTTTTTAAAGAATTAGGAGTGGAGGGGGTCGGTATATGAATGCCGACCCCTCAATGGTTATATGTGAGCTAAGGTCGGCATTGTAGAATGGCCGACCCCTTGGAATACGACTGGGTCTCCAGGAGAAGACCGGTTTGTATTCCACCCAACATATAAATGCTTGGCTCCAACAATCTCCCTCTCCTACTTTCATTTATCTCACTTATTTCCATTAGATTTTCTCAAAACCAACATATCTTTCCCCCGTCGATTTGCCATTATCTCTCAATAAATCGCCTTCCCAATCACGATCCTCCACCGCCGCGCAACTCTAAAGCTTGTTATCCATTTGCCTTGCTTAAAACTAGTTCATAGGTATGAATTTTTGTTCTCTCTCAATTGCCGGACTTTGTCTTCCGATCCCACCTAAGCCTTAAGGCTTCGTAAGCATGTGTAGCTTCCTCATCGAGAGGAAGAAGAGATAACCAGGGAGAGAGAGAAAAAGTAGGCGTGGGTTGGAGCTGGCCTAATAGAGTTTAGCAGAAGGGATATAGGAAAAAGGGGTCGGTATAGGGTTAGGGGGTGTGGCTGGAGTGTAAGTCTGAGGAGAGAATTTGGCACATAGTTCTAAGGAGAGAGGTTGGTATACTGGTCTAAGGAGAGGTCGGTACGTTACATAGGGAGAATCGGGTCGGTGAGTTCTTGAGGGAAGTCCGGGTCGGTAAGTTTTCACATAGAGGAGCGGTCGATATGTCTCTGAAAGGAGGATCGGTCGGTATATTATGAAGAGTTGAGGGATCGGTATTTTTATGAGAGAAAATCAGGTCGGTAGGTTTTGTGAGTGGGCGATCGGGTCGGTATGTCTTTGAGAGGAGGGTTCGCTGATAAAGTCAAGGCATAGGGGTCGGCGTTGAGAGGCTGGGATCAGCATCGACAACCAAAAACACTCCAATTTGCTTGATATGAATATTATGACCTCATATCTCTACGCCTAAGCATAAACTGATGAATAATGACATGCCTCTTCACACATAAGCTTATGGGCATAACTTGAATCAACAAAACCATAGTTCTAACAGCGCAATTTAAATGCTAAACTGGCATACCGATTCCAAGTAATGGACTCCACAATTTAAAACGTCAACGCCCAATCTCAGGTCTCTCGATGCCGACCATCTTCTACGCTGCCTGGGACGGTCAGCGACGACGGTCTCCAGGACATAAGCTCGAAACTTCATCGTTTTACTCTCGTTTCTTCAATCTTAAGCTTTTTTCTGTACTTATGTTAGAATCGTCGCACTAGTTCACACACAACACGGGGGAATATATTATTATTACTTCTAATATCGATTATCTCTCGAGTATAGCTTAAATAGGTATTTATTCACATCAAGCACCTTCCCGCAATGTCTTCTAAATCAGATAAGAAATCAAGCTCTGCTACTATATCCGACAAACCTGGGCCAAGTCACCGGCAAGAGGTGGTAGAGACGTTGAGCCTGCAGTTTGACCCCATTCCTGACATTCTGGTTTTTCTGCTGAGGTCATAGACCTGGCTCCTGATGCCGTAGACGATGCTATTATCTTGGATAACCCGATTGACTCGCAAGCCTAAAAAATTGGCGAAATCACTCTTCGTCGATTGTGCTCTATTCACGGACTTCCTTTTGAAGATGTTTTAGTTCCATCGAGGCAAGATCTACCCCATTTGCCCCTAGCCGGATACACTGCATGCAACAAATTCATGTGTTGGGCCAGATGTGTGCCACCCTTCAACTTTTTCATTCGCGAGGTGCTAAAATACATGGGGATCGCCCTACCCAATTGCATCCTAACAGCTACACGTTCATTCATAGCACCTTTTTGCTCTTTATGAGCATTCTATTCCGACCTCCAACTCCTGAAGACATCCGCTATATTTACTATTTCAAGAGACGTGTTGATATCCCTTCTTACATATTCCTTGAGCCATTTCCCAAATGGCAAGTTCTAATGGGTGCATGGAACAAGCTCTCTCAATTCAAGCAAGAGTGGTTCTACATGCGCTGTCCTCCTGGCTTCGCGAGAAGATGGTTGGAAGGACGTAAGTTTCATTCCCACTTCGTCCCTTACACCAGGACTTAAATCACATTTTTCTGAAAGTTCAAACTTTTTAACCCTTCCAGGTGTTCGCCCATGGCCCAAAGGTACTAGGTACTCCAGAGCAGTCGAGGCTATATGCGCCACCCCAGTGGAAGATCGGGACATCAAACTGTTAGTTTTCAACGAACTTCTCTCGTTATTCCGATTACTAGCAGATGGCCGCAGGATTGGCCTTCCAAGAAGCACAACGACCTCAAAGGCAACTGCTGAGAGGAGGTGAGAACAAGTTGGTTCCTCAGTGCCCCCTATTGAAGGGGCTCATGATACCACCGAGGGAGGGGAGATTAAGGAAACGGAGGTCCCATCGCCAATAAATGAGAACATAAGTTCCGGACAGGCGCTAGCAGTCGACGCTCCCTGCACTAACAAGCCGCAACCTTCCCCAAAAAAGAAAAAGAGTTTGGCATATAGAATTAAAAAGAAAGAAGCTCGGGCGACTCTAAAGTACGTAATAACTCCTATTGAGAAGGGATCGTCTTCCTAGAAAATCAAAAGCTCGCTAAAGGGACTCTCTGACTTGTCCATTCCTGATGACTTATTGAATTATGACTTTGCTAATCTTGGTGCCGAGGGGCTCAACTCGCCCGCGAGAAGCGGTGAAGGCATACAATTCCATAACCAGGGAGAAAAAATCCCACGAGTAAAGCGAAAACTACTGGTCCGTTATGGGGATGCACTAGGAAACACACAAGCACTTACACTTCATCACTAACTTGCATTCAATTTTCCATGTGGCTTCCACTAATTTGTTCTCGCTTAATCTTATGTACAGGTGCAATGACTCACTCTCATAGCTTCGACCGCATTCGTAGCTCTTCTATCTTTCATCGCTCAGGCCGAGACTCAAAATCCGAAAAATGGAGGGATAGAGATGAAAGCGGAGATAGAGATTACTACTCTAGAGAATCGTCTTCATCCTCAAGAAGGAGAACCCACAGGCATACTTCATATCCAAGCGAACCCACAAATCCGTTAGCGCGTGGTGGAAACAAGTCTACTTACCGAGGCTCCCAGTCAGACGCCCCCGCGATCAAAATTCTGGCTCTTCGAGTACTAGGCAGTCTCGTGAGCATCACAAGAAATCATTGACTCCGATGAGACCAACTCCTCCAGCTCCCGCTCATGACGCAACCACGACAGAAATATTAGCCGAGCTTAAGGCTATGTTCCCAAAGATCTACTTCGACGGGCTGAAATTCCTTCCCGCTATACATCCTATCTCCAGGAATGCCAAAGTAGATGCTCTCGCATGCACGGACGATGTGTATGTTCAACATGATGCGTTTGTGCACCTGGTCGAAAAAGTTTCAGAGGTCTCTACTGAGCATCAATATGAGATCGACCGCCTCAAGCTAGAAGCCGTTCATAACAAAGACATTATAAAGAGCTTGGATGACGAAGTGCCCTTATACAAAACCCAACTTGAGACTGCAAAAAAGAATGCCAAGGAAACAACTGAGGTGGTTAGTCGCTTAGAGACCAGTCACAAAAAGGAATTAGACGAAGCACATCAACACAGCTCGCCGAGTGGAAGAGTTGGAGATACTTTTGTCCAAAGAGAAAGAGGAGAAGATTGCAGCGCGGGAGGAATGACAGAAATATTGTGATGAAATCGTCGAGACAAGGAACTTGAAAATGAAGCTCGACGAGGAACTATCCCAAATTGAAGCGCTGAAGGATGCAGCTCGTGAAGAAGGAAAAAAGTAGCACTTGCAGAGGCCGACTCCCGAATTGAGGCAGCGATCGAGTCCAGTAGGGAGGAGATTAAATGCTTATTCGACCCACTCGTCGCTGAATATAATGAGAGGGTCCTTATGCACCGCGACTTATCCTTCTTGGGCGATGGTTACCTCGAATTGCTTGCCGAAGCGTGGGACACTCTTGTCAAAATCAAGAAAGTGGAGTCGTGCGTTGAAGAGATCGATGAGGAGGCACTCGCGAAGGAAGTGCTCCGAGGAAATGAGCTCTCCGACGTAGCCGCAGCAAGACTTCTTTTTTGCGGAGCTTCCCCAACGTCGAAGGAGAAAGAAGATATCGCCGGTCCATCTGGCACTGAGTCTCAAGTCCTCCCTTTCGTCTAACCGGCCAAGGTTTCATCTCCTGAACCTCTCGACCAGTATGTTGGTTATGATTCGGAGAAGCCCGGACTTGGCATTCATACATTGTTTCCAATCATCAAGGGGTATACTCCAATGACCACCGAGAGTCAGCTGGATGCTAGTACTTAATTTTACCTTTTATAGTTCAAGAAGTTGCCGCTTTTGGTGAATAACGGATGTACTCTAACATTTTTTTTCCATGAAACCATGTAGGTCATTCTGGTCCTGAACCGATTCCAAGGAGTAATGTCGCCATAGAGCTAGAATAAAAGGAGACCGAGGCACCATCCGTCGGAGACACTCCGGGCCTTGATGCTCAAGTAATCGAAGCACTAGATGAAGATAAGCCCGAGGATCCGCCACTTGCTGAAGAACATGATGATTTTATAATCATGGGCTCATCAGAGCACACCACCAAGCTCAGTATGAAGGAGCAAATCGAAGAGGTGGAAAAGGAGAAACTCAAAGTTAAGAGTGAGCCCTAGGTGATGTAGATTGACGATCCTCTTAATAGGCCACTGAAATTCATTCCTCCTGGCAGGACTGCACCCATGGATGTTCCTCCTCCTTCCTCGAGTACCTCCTCACAAGTGAGTAAAGGGTCTAGAAAGAAGCGTTTGGCTGAGGAAACTTCGGAAAAATCAAAGAAGGAGAAAAAAGCAAAGAAATAGCTGTTGTGTTGTAACGTTTTGCTTAGCTTGAATAAATTAGAGTCGTGTAGTCGTCTTTCTTTTCTTTCTTTCGTCAATAGTCGATGTATATAGGCTTGGCTCCGAACTTTCGGAGGAGTTGTAAGGAAGTTTTTTGAAAAGTAAATAAATTTTTGTTCCTTTGCATTTACAGACTTTCCTTATATCATTTATAATTTAACCCGCAATTGGGATTCAGAGAGTTCATGAGTCATTTATATTCTAGTCCGTATTCGAAGGACTTAGAAACTTTTGTCCACATTTTGGGGATTTAGGAATTTTTGAAATCTTTTATACTCTAGTCCACACTCTAGGGACTTAGAGTACTCTAATCTGCACTGAGGACTTAGAGATTTTTTGAAATCATTTATACTCTAATCCACGCTCAAGGGACTCAGAGTACTCTAATCCACACTCTGGGGACTTGGAGATTTTGTGAAATCATTTATACTCTAGTCCGCGCTCTGGGGACTCAGAGTACTCTAATCCGCACTCTGGGGATTTAGAGATTTTGTGAAATTGTTTATACTCTAGTCCGCGCTCTAGGGACTCCGAGTACTCTAATCCGCACTCTGGGGATTTAAAGGTTTTTTGAAATCGTTTATACTCTAGTCCACGTTCTGGGGACTCAAAGTACTCTAATCCGCACTCTAGGGATTTAGAGATTTTTTGAAATCGTTTATACTCTAGTCTGCGTTCTGGGGACTCAGAGTACTATAATCCGCACTCTGGGGATTTAGAGATTTTTTGTACAAAGCCAGTCAACTTTTAGTTTCATGTGTGTGTTCATACGTCACATGCGTTAGTGCTAACGAACCTTGACTTGTAATTATATCACATGAAATATCAACAGTTCACAGAAAAAATAGCTTCAAGCTTTTATTGAATGTATAAAATAGGGACAGATTGAATTGTCTTATTACATATCAAAAATAGAGAACAAAAATGAAAGCAAATACTGTAAACAACTATGATTAGAATGCAAAAGAAACAAACTAAGTAAAATAGCGGCGCAAATGCTCGCTATTCCACGCTCTGGGGAGTATTGCACCATCGACAGTCGCTAGCTTGAAGGTTACTTCTCTAAGCCTTCGTTCAGTGACATAAGGACCTTCCCATATGGGATTCATGTGTGATGGTACATGAAAGACTCGCTTCAGAACAAGGTCCCCCACATCAAAAACTCTTGGCCAGACTTTCACGTTATAGTATCAGGCGACTCGGTGCCGGTGTGCGGCTGCCCTTAAATCAGCCTCCTCACGCTTCTCGTTAATAAAGTCCAATGACTCTAGTAAAAGATCTTAGTTTGTTCTGGGATTGTAATAAGTTACCCGGTGGGAAGGGACTTCAAGCTCCATGGGTATAACCACTTCGACGTCGTATGCCAAGGAGAATGGAGTATGGCCAATCACGGACTTGTGGGTGGTTCTGTATGCCCAGAGTGCCGTTGGAAGCTCGTCCACCCACTTGCCTCTAGCCTTTTCCAAACGCTTTTTCAAGATGGATTTGATTATCTTATTCACGGCTTCAACTTGCTCATTTGCCTTAGGGTAAGCGACTGTTGCAAACCTCTTCTCGATATGATGTTTCCAACAAAACTCTTTAAATTCCTTCTCTCAAATTGAATTCCGTTGTCAGTAATGATAGTCCGGGGGAGACCGAAGCGGCATATAATGTTCCACACGACAAAACTAGTAACCTTTTTGGTGGTGATCGTAGCCAATGGTTCAGCTTCTGCCCATTTTGTGAAGTAATCTACTACGACGATTGCGTATTTTGCACCACCTTTGGAAATTGGCAACGAGCCAATAATTTCAATTCCCCATATCGCAAACAGCCACAGACTAACCATTTGTGTGATTTCTGTCGGTGGCGCTCTTGGGATTTTTGCATACTTCTGGCATTTATCACATCTTCTCACATAGTCTGCGGCGTCCCGATTCACGGTTAGCCAGTAGTACCCATAACGGAGTATCTTTTTGGCTTGCATTTGATCCCATTATGGTCGCTACATTCTCCTTCATGGACTTCTTTTAGAACTCGTTTTATCTCATCGTGGGCGATGCACCTGAGCAAGGAAATAGAGAATCCCTTTCGATACATAATCCCATCTCGCATAACATATCACGAGGCATTATGAAGGACTTGTCGTCTTTCGTTTCTTCTCTCAGGCAAGGTCCCGCGCAACAAGTATTCTTTGAAGGGGGACATCTATGGTTCCCTTTCGGTCTCCGACTCTGGCACAAGATCAACTTCCATCACATTTATACTTGGGGTATGTAAAGTTTCGACGGGAACTAAGCCCATTTGCTGTGTGTAGCTAGTGCTTGCAAATTTTTCCAAGGAATCAGCTTCCTTGTTTTGCTCGCACGGGATGTGCAAAATATCGTAGTATTCGAGGTCCGCCAATAATTCATGGCCCAAGTAAGGTACGGAGCATGCCTCTGTCCCCTTTCCTGTTAGTCTCCCCGGACTTGGTATACCACCAGCTATGAGTCGCAAAAGATTTTTACCGATTTCACTCCAAGTTCTTTAGCAAGCTTCAGTCCAGTGATCAATGCTTCATACTCAGCTTCGTTGTTCATAGCGGGGAAATCAAGCTTCAAAGCATAACAAATCGACTGATTCTTGGGAGTCACAAGAACAACACCAGCCCCAGAACAATGGTCATTAGACGTTCCATTAGTATACAGTTTCCATCGCATAGTGGGAATCACTTCACTTCCATTCGGTTCATCCTGCATAGTGAACTCGGCAATAAAATCCGCCAACGCTTGTCCCTGGATAGCTCTTCAAGGCAGGAAGGTGATGTCGAACTGAATGAGCTCGATGTTCCACTTAATTAATCTTCTAGAAGTTTTTGGTCGTTGGAGTACCTTCCGTAAAGGTTGGTCGGTATAGATGATGATTGGATGTGCCTGGAAATACGGGCGGAGTTTGCACGATGCGATCACCAACCAGTAAGCCAACTTCTCTATCTTGGGATAATTTCTTTCTACCCCCGTTAAACGCTTACTAACACAGTACACCGGCTTTTGGATTCGGTCTTCCTCGCGAACCAAAGCTGCACTTATGGCGTGCTGGGATACGGCTAGGTAAATATAAAGCAACTTATGATCCACGGGCTTCGACAAAATAGGGGAACTCTCCAGGTGATTCACTAGAGCTCGGAACGCGTCTTTACAATCCGGCGTCCAGTCAAAATTCCTTTTCCCTTTCCTTATTAAATCAAAGAAAGGGATACATTTGTTGGTTGCCCTGGATATAAAGCGACTCAATGCAGCGACCTTCCCGTTCAGGCTCTACACTTGTTTTACTGTTTTGGGTGCCTGTATATCCCGAATAGCTTGAATCTTTTTCGGGTTCACTTCAATTCCTTGCGCGTTGACAATGAAACCTAGAAACTTTCTAGATGCAATGCCAAAGGAACACTTCAACGGATTAATTTTCATGCCGTAGAACCTGAGTATATCAAACATCTCCGCTAAGTCCCGAATGTGGTCGTTTGACTGCCGTGACTTCATGAGCATGTCATCCACATAGACTTCCATCATTCTGCCAATCTGATCCTTAAACATCCAATTCACCAGACGCTGATAAGTTGCTCCCGCATTCTTCAACCTGAACGACATTACCACATAATAGTACAATCCAATATCTGTGACAAAACTGGTGTGCCCCTGATCTGGGATGTGCATCAGAATTTGATTGTATCCCGAATACACATCCATAAACGACAACAACTCATGTCCCGCTGTTGAGTCAACCAGCCGATCAATTCTAGGCAAGGGAAAATTATCCTTTGGGCATGCTTTGTTCGGGTCTTAATAATCAATACATGCCCTCCATTTCCCATTCGCCTTCCTTACCAGTACAGGGTTAGATATCCATTCGGGACAGTGGGCGTCGCGAATAAACCCATTGGCTTTAAGTTTATCCACCTTCTCCTTGAGAGCAACGGACCTCTCCGGGTCCATGCTTCGTCTCTTCTGTTTTACCGGACATACTTTGGATCAATATTCAACATATGGCTCGTGATGGCGGGTGAAATCCCACACATATCAGAATGGGTCCAAGCAAAAACATCAAGATTCGCTCGGAGAAAATCAGTAAGATCCCTCATCATCGAGGGGCTGAGCTGTGATCCTATTTTTAATACCCGTGTCGGGTCATCGTGGCCGACTGTGATGTCAATCGTCATCTCAGCCAACACTACCTTAGCTTCTTTGAGTTCTTCATCATCGACTCTCGGATCTATATCTTTATAGAACTGACTGTGTTGCCCAAGCCAAGGCTCAGGCACTACATGTCAATCTTCAGCAACATGGATGCTGACGGACTTGTCCGTACCCTTTCCCTTCTCTCTTCGCTGGGCCTCTCTCAGCTCGGCCACATAACAAGCACGACCAGTAGCTTGATCACCATGCACTACACCAACACCATTGTCCATCAGAAATTACAAAGTCAAGCACCTCAGGGCCAAAGCTGCCCTAAACTCAGCCAGAGCTGGTCGGCCTAGAAAAACATTATACAGAGAATCAACATCCAAAACAATGAGCGGTAGGATCTGCACCCTCCTATGTTCACCTTCGCCTAATTCGACTGGCAACTCAACAAAACCCATTGCTTCCGTAGCTACACCATTAAGCCATGAATACGGGCTTTAGATGGTTTCAGATCCTTAGCCTTCATCTTCATTTGATCATAAGCCCTCTTAAAGATAATATAGACAAAATTTCCACAATCAATTAATATTTTTCTCACAAGTGTTGGTCCGATCAAAGCGGAGATAACCATTGGATCAATAGTAGGAGCCTCCACTTAATCGGCATCCCTACTCCTAAATACTATATCATTTGTCATCATTCATTGTTGCTTTGCCGGAGTCCCATCTTCGGTGTTTGAGCAACACTCAAAATCCGCATGTCTCAAGGAACTAGCATAACGTTCCATTTCTTGCCAACTTTTATCTGCAGGATGTGGCCCACCAACTATTGTGTTTATCACCAGTCTTCTGCCGGTCCGAGCGGGCTCTTCGGGTCGACGTGGAGCTTGTCCTTGGTCAGAATCAGACGTCCCCTATCCACCTTCCTACGGATTTTTAACAAACTGCTGCAACTTTTTATGGCGGATCAGCTTTTCTATAGCATCGTGGAGGTGCCTACACTCATTAGTGTTGTGCTCATAGGTCTCGTGAAACCGGCAGTACTTCCCGGTTTGCTTTTGTTCTTTAGTCGATTCTTTTGGGCGCGGCTTTTGGTATTGAAAAGTATTAAAGATGGATAGATAAATATTTTCCAAAGATGCGTTCAGGGGCGTATAGTCATTATAAGTCGGGATCCTCGGCTTCCACTTTCCTGTTTCCCTCTTCCGTTCGGAATTTCCTCCTCCGGTTCCTTTTGGTTGCTCCGTTTTATTTTGAACGTTAACTTGGACCTTACCAGAGCTCTCGCCAGATTGTTTCATTGCAATATTGCTTTTCACTACTTCCCTGCTAGGTCCTGCAGCACTGCCCCTTCTCAACAACCTGGTCTCCTCCTTTCTCATGAACTGATTTGCCTTTGAATAAAAACGCTCCAGGGTGGTTGGCGGTTTTCCTGCTAGCCAGTCACCAAATTCAGATTCTGGATCAACACCTCGCATCACGGCCATAAGAATGGCATGGTCATTCGGATTACTATTTTCGATAGTAGCAACATGGAATCTCCGCAAATAGTTCTTCAATGACTCACCCGGAGTCTGAATCACACTGGATAATGACATCACGTCTTTCGGGCGAGTAGCATGGATCCTGAATTGCTCCACGAACCTCGCCAGCTCATCAAATCTGGAGATCCATCATGGGGGGAGTCTTGTGAACCACATGGTAGCGATTCTAGACAGAGTTATTGGGAAGCACCTGCACTTGGTCGCATTATTTTCCCTAGCCGAGTCCATCATCCACTCGTACCTCATTATGTGTTGTTGAGGGTCGGTCTTCCCTTCATAAGCAGGCATTGTGGGCAAGCTAAACCTTCGAGGGTACTCAGCTTGTAAGAAGTTATCAGTAAACGGAGTATGACTCCTCGATACTCCCCAATCATCATTGGTCAAGCCCTGATTCTCCCTCATCAGTTTCCTGACCATAGCAGACAAATCCGGAGTCTGAATGGGAGGTGCTAGGTCGGTATCCACCCTGCGTGATTGCCCCGGTTGGCGCCTTCTCGACCTGTGATCATCTAAGTGTACACCCTGAGGACCTGCTTCATTACCACCCAGGTGAGGCGGTTGACCAGCTTCTACGCATGCTCCAGAGCCTAAGTTTCTCACTCCAGGTTGAGCGTGACTTCCCATGTGTAGTTGAGGAGCCACTGTCCTAGTCAAGGAGTCTGGATCATCTCTTTTGGATTGTCCACGATGGCTTGTCACAAATTGCTCCGTTGCTCTAGTTTGCGCCGTTTCAATCCTCCGGCGTTTACACCTGTGGTGTTCATCTGACGAAGTTGAGCTGTCGGATGATGAGTAGGAAACAGGGCTTCCACCAGCATTCTGACGATGATGTTGAGCGATCTGGTTCATCAAGTTGCCATTTGCTTGGATCTGCTCATTAAGCTGTCTCCTGCTTTCCATGAGCTCCCTCATCAGATCATTGAACTTAGCCCGGGTGACGACTTCTGCATGGCTCTGGACGGCGACGGGTTCCACACCTGTAGTTGGTTGGTTGCTTGGTCCTACTTGCTGGACACTAGTAGTCTCATTACCATTGGCGTTATGGGAGGCGGATCTGGTGCGTGGCCTTGCCAACTTAGAGTTATTTGTGAAAACTCTGAATAGAATCTGTAAACTTTTGAGAACAAACTTGGATCTCCTTCGGGGGATTTCTTCAATCCAGTAGCAACAAAGTCGATCCTAGCAGCCTGAGTTCAACTCTCAGTGAAAGCACCAAAATGTTAGCACCAGAACTGGTCACTAACACCCTAGAGTAGATTTGTGTAGAGAGATAAACGAAGAAAGTAAATGGAAACAAAGGAATAACACAATATAATGGAAAAATAACAGCAAAAAACGAGAACAATAGAATTATAGTGGTTCGATATAACTGCCTACGTCCACTTTGAATGTAATTTTTATTGCTTTCTCAACTGTTTTAATACAGATACAATCCACAAAGAACAGCTTGAATTCAGTTTAGGATAACAAGGAAACGAGTACAAAAAATGGCAGAGTCTCCTCTCAGTTCCCCAAAAAAGATTCCCAAAAATGGAGCCCTGCCCCTCTATTTATAGATGGAGATAACCTAGCTTCTCTGAGCTTGAATCTCTCTCCAGTCATTCAGGCCCATCACCAAGAGAGTTCGGCCCACAGCTGACAAGTTAGGAAAGCCGACCTGGGAACGCCGATCCCTCAAAGCCGACCCGGTGTTTTCCTGGGTGTTGACTCGAAGCAGTCCTAACTCTGGCTCAAAGCATTACAGACAATGACTCGAAGCAACTCGCTCTGTTGCCTATGCCGAACCATTCCTCCTTTCCATAATGCCGACCCCTCGAGTTAATGGGATGCCGACCCGAAATAGCCGACCCGGGTACTTCATGCCGAACCCTGGTAATAGCCGACCCATTGCTTTGCCGAACTGACTCGATCATTGGATGTCGATCCCTTGAAGCAAAAGGATATGCCGACCCCAAGTTCCCTTGCCGAACTGAAGTCAGGCAAGCAATAACCCAGAGTATGCCGATCCGGGGCCCCTATCAAGCTCATGTAAACATACCGATCCCACTCAATGCCAACCCGGGGAATTGCCATCTCTAACCCGAAGCTATGCCGACCCCTTCAAGTGCCGACCTAATCCAAATGGACCAACCCAAAGTGACCGACCCCTTTGAGTGCCGACGTGACTTGAAACACCGACCCAAAGTGACCGACCCCTATGCTTCATGCCGATCCGAAATGACCGACCCCTAGCCATTCTCCACTGTTGATCCCTTTTCCACACTGAACCCCCACAATTATGTCGACTCGGTGCCAAACGATCCCTAGGCTCGCTGTAATACCGACCCACTCGTATGCTGTCCCCTCGTAATTGATTCACACCGACTCGAAGTCGATAATGAGACGACTCGAAGTAAACGCCCTTGTGACTCGAAGTAAACTCCTTCATGACCCGAAGTAGATTAATTCTTGACCCTACTCCCATCAACGTTCCACTATAGCTTCTGCAACTACCACATTGTAGTCGGGCCAAGGTACTAGGTAACAGATAGTGAATAAAAGTTTTGGTCTTTTGATTAATCATCGCGTGAATTATTATTTCATCAATAGAGTAATTACTTCCCATTTCATGTACTTGCAAGAATTTTCACAAGTCTCGTTAATAATTCACTATATCGATCTCGAAGCCTCTTCGTAGGCGCCACCTTGAGTCGTAAGCAATGCCGAGTCGGAACTATAACTAACGGTTGTATCTTGCCGCCAACATTTCGAGTCTCTTCCGTTGATTTGAGATCGTAATTTGTGGGATAGAGAACAATTGAAAACTCGTCCATCCACTCATTGGGTTTTTGAGTTAGCATGTGGTCTGGGAACTTAAAATTTCCTAGTTTGCAGTCAAGGACTTAGAATTTTTTAGTCTGCAGTCAGGGGCTTAAAGATTTTTGCCAAATCATTTATACTCTAGTCCATAGTCAGGGACTTAGAGTACTCTAGTCTGCGGTCAGGGACTTAGAGATTTTCGTTGAATCGTTTATACTCTAGTCCGCAGTCAGGGACTTAGAGTACTCTAGTCCTCAGTCAGGGACTTAGAGATTTTCATCAAATTGTTTATACCCTAGTCCGCAGTCAGGGACTTAGAGTACTTTAGTCCGTAGTCAGGGACTTAGAGATTTTCGTCAAATCGCTTATACCCTAGTCCGCAGTCAGGGACTCAGAGTACTCTAGTCCGCAGTCAGGCACTTAGAGATTTTCGTCCAATCGTTTATACCCTAGTCCACAGTCAGGGACTTAGAGTACTCTAGTCCATAGTCAGGGACTTAGAGAATTTTGTCGAATCGTTTATACTCTAGTCCGCGGTAAGGAACTTAGAGTACTCTAGTCCGCAGTCAGGGACTTAGAGTACTCTAGTCCGCAGTCAGAGACTTAGAGATTGTCGTCAAATTGTTTATACTCTAGTCCGTAGTCAAGGATTTAGAGTACTCTAGTCTGCAGTTAGGGACTTAGAGTACTCTAGTCCGCAGTCAGGGACTTAGAGATTTTTGTCGAATTGTTTATACTCTAGTCCGCAATCAGGGATAGAGATTTTCGTCAAATTGTTTATACTCTAGTCCACCGTCAGGGACTTAGAGTACTCTAGTCCGCGTCAGTGACTCAGAGATTTTTTGTCGTTTTCATACCGTCGGCGTCCTTTGTTTCTTATTGCAAGCTTTGCCTTTCGATTCACCTGCGGGAACCGCCAGCCAAGCAAACTTACAAAGCCCCCTCGTTCGATCTCATCGGGGATCGGTATGACTGATCAACTTCTAACTTTGTGAATATGTTTATACATCGCGGATGTCCATATCAATTAGTTCCAACACATACTTAGCATAATCATGCAATAACAGTAGCTTATGCAAAGAAAGCTTCAAGATTTTATTCATCATAAGAGTAGGAACATAATAACTTGTCTTACTACATATCAAAAAAGTCAAACACCAAAGCAAATATTGAAAGCAACTAATACTGAAATATAAAAGAAATAGTCTAGGTGAAATGGCGTCGTAAATGCTCACCATGCCACGCTCTTGGAAGCGTCACACCATCAACAGTCGCTATCTTGAAAGTTCCTTCTCCAAGCCTCTGTTCAATGACATATGGCCCTTCCCATGTCGGGTTCATGTGTGACGGGACTAGGAAATTCCATTTTAGGACAAGGTCGCCAACTTCAAAGGTCCTCAATCGGACTTTTGTATTATAGTACTGGTCGATTCGATGTCGATGTGCAGCTGCTCTCAAATCGACCTCCTTGCCCTTCTCCTCGATAAAGTCCAACGACTGCAATAAGAGATTTTGGTTTGTTCTGGGATCGTAGTAAGTCATCCGATGGGAAGGGACTTCGAGTTCTAAAGGAATTATTGCTTCGGTTTCGTAAGCAAGAGCAAATGGAGTATGGCCGGTCGCGGACTTGTGAGTAGTCCTGTAGGCCCAAAGTGCGGTGGGAAGCTCATCCACCCACTTGTCTCTAGCCTTCTCCAAACGCTTCTTCGGAATAGACTTGATAATTTTGTTCACAGCTTCGACCTGTCCATTCGCCTGAGGGTGAGCGACCGTCGCAAACCTTTTCTCAATATGATAATTTTTAACTTTCTTAGTTGTAATTGTGGCTAACGGTTCCGCTTCACCCCATTTGGTGAAGTAGTCAATCGCGTATTTCACGACACCTTTGGAAATTGGTAGAGAGCCGATGATGTTAATACCCCACATAGCGAATGGCCATGGGTTGACCATTTGTGTGATCTCCGTTGGCGGGGCTCTTGGTACTTTAGCATATATCTGGCATTTGTCGCATCGTCTAACGTAGTCAGCTGCATCTTGGTTCACAGTCGGCCCGTAGCATCCATAACGGAGTATCTTTTTTGCTAAAGTTTGCCCGCCAGTGTGATCGCCGCACTCCCCCTCATGAACTTCACTTAAGACACGCTTTATCTTGTCGTGGGCAATACACCGGAGTAAGGGAACAAAAAACCCTTTTTGTACATAGTTCCTTCTTGCATAATATATCGTGAAGCTTTAAGAAGGACTTGTCGTTTTTCATTCCTCTTCTCGGCCAGATTCCGTACAATAGGTATTCTTTAAATGGAGTCATCCATGATTCCTTTTCGGGTTCCGTTTCCAGTACTCGATCAATTTCCATCACATTTATACTTGGGGTATGTAGTATCTCGATTAGAACCAAGCCCATCTATTGTGCATCACCAGTACTCGCGAACTTTGCTAACGAGTCGGCTTCCCCATTCTGCTTACGCGGGATATGCGAAATGTCATAGTATTCGATATCCGCCAACAACTCCTGAACTTGGGTAAGATATAGGGCAAGTCGTTGTCCCTTTGCTTGGTAGTCCCCTCTAACCTGGTACACCACCAGTTGCGAGTCGCAAAAGATTTCTATAGATTTCACCCCGAGCTCTCTAGCAAGTTTAAGTCCAGCAATTAACACCTCATACCCGACTTCGTTGTTCAGAGCAGAAAAATCAAGCTTCAGAGCATAACAAATCGATCGGTTCTCAGGGGTTACAAGAACGATGCCCACTTCGGAACAATGATCATTGGATGCTCCATCGGTATATAGCTTCCATCATATAGTAGGGATTACACCACTCTCTGAGGGCTCGTTCTGCATGGTAAACTTTGCTATAAAGTCTGCCAATGCTTGTCCCTGGATAGCTCTTCAAGGCAGATACGTAATGTCGAACTGGATACGCTCGATGTTCCACTTAAGCAGCCTTCCAGACGTCTCAGGTCGTTGTAGGACCTGTCGTAAGGGTTGGTCGGTGTAAACGTTGATTGGATGTGCCTGAAAGTACGGGCAAAGTTTGCACGACGCGATCACCAAGTAGTACGCCAATTTCTCTATCTTCGGGTAGTTTCTTTCTGCCCCTGTTAATTGTTTACTAACGTAGTACACTGGTCTCTGAATTCGGTTCTCCTCACGAATCAAAGCGGCACTTATGGCATGTGGCGATACGGCCAAGTAAATATACAACTCCTTATGATCTACCGGCTTTGACAAAACAGATGGTCTCTCTAGATGATTCACCAAATCTTGGAATGCGCCTTCACAGTCTTGCATCCACTCGAAATTCCTCTTCCCTTTCCTTATCAAATCAAAGAAAGGAATGCATTTATCGATCGCCCTGGATATGAATCGACTCAAAGCAGCGACCTTCGCGTTCAGACTCGGCACTTGCTTAATAGTTCTGGGTGCTTGTATATCCCGAATGGCTTGAATCTTTTCTGGATTTACTTCAATTCCTCGCGCATTGACAATAAAGCCCAGGAACTTCCCTGACGCAACACCGAATGAGCACTTCAAAGGGTTGATTTTCATGCTATAAATCGAAGGATGTCGAACATCTCACCTAAGTCTCGAATGTGATCGTTTGATCGCCATGACTTCATGAGCATATCATCCACATAGACTTCCATCGTCCTTCCGATATGATTCTTAAACATTCGGTTAACCAAACGTTGATAGGTCGCTCCTGCATTCTTTAATCCGAATGGCATTACTACATAACAGTATTAGCCAACATCCGTGACAAAACTGGTGTGCTCCTAATTTGGGGCGTGCATCGGGATTTGGTTATACCCCGAGTACGCATCCATAAACGATAACAATTCATGCCCTACAGTTGAAACAACTGGCTGATCAATTCTAGCCAGGGGAAAACTATCCTTGAGGCACGCCTTGTTTAGGTCCGAATAGTCAATACACGTTCTCCATTTCCCATTTGCCTTCTTCACCAATATGGGGTTAGATATCCATTCGGGATAGAGGGCATCGCGAATAAACCCGTTGGCTTTAATGTTATCCACCTCCTCTTTAAGAGCAACGGATCTCTCCGGATCCATGCCTCATCTTTTCTGTTTCACCGGAACATACTTTGGATCAATGTTTAATGCATGGCTCGCAATGGCAAGCGAGATCCCACACATGTCAGAATGAGTCCAAGCGAATACATCCAGATTCGCTTGGAGGAAATCAGTAAGTTCTCTCATCATGGAAGGGTTGAGTTGCGATCCAATCTTCAATACTCGCGATGGGTCATCGTAGTTGACTGTGATATCAATCGTCAGCTCGGCTGGCGCTGCCTTAGTCTCCTTGGGTTCCTCCTCATCCTCTTCGGATCTATATCTCTATAGAACCGACTGTGATGCCCAAGCCAAGGCTTGGGCGCCATTTGTCAGTCTTCAGTGACCTAGATGCGGACAGGCTTGTCCACACCCTTTCCCTTCTCTTTCCACCGAGCCTCTCTCACCTCAGCTACATAACAGGCACGTCCAGTCGCCTGATCACCGTGCACAATACCTACTCTGTTATCAGTCGGGAATTTCAATGTCAAACACCACGGGGCAAGAGCTGCCCGAAATTCAGCCAAGGTCGGATGCCCAGAAAAACATTGTACGGTGAATCAACATCCAAAACAATGAATGATAGGATCAGCACCCTCCTACGTTCACCTTCCCCCAATTTGACCGGCAATTCTACATAACCAACTGCCTCGGTAGCCACACCATTGAAACCGTGTATACGGAGCTTCTGCAATCAATCAAATCCTTCTCACTAGAGCGGGGCCAATTATGGTGGAGATAACAATCGGATCAATAGTAGGGTCCTTTACTCTATCGGCATCTCTGCTTCTGAATACTATATAATCCGTCACTGTACGATGTTGCTTGGCCGGAGTTCCGTCCTCCGTATTCGAGCAATATTCAAAATCCACATGTCTCGCTGAACTAGCATAGCGCTTCATTTCCTACCATCTTCTGTCCGCAGGATGCAGTCCACCAACTATCGTGTTTATTACCAATCTTCCACCGATACGTGCAGGCTCGTCAACCCTATGCGGAGCCTCTCCTCGATTGGGGTCAGACGTACCCTGTCCGCCATCCTGTGGATTTTTCACAAATTGTTGCAACTTTTTCTCCCAAATCAATTTCTTAATGGCATTGTGGAGATGTCTACACTCATCTGTATTGTGCCCGCAACATTTATGAAACCGACAGTACTTCCCGGTTTGCTTTTGTGCCTCTATCGATTCTTTTGGACGCAGCTTCCTATATTGGAAAGTATTACATGTGGACAGATAGATGTTCTCCAAGGATGTATTCAAAGGTGTATGGTCATCATACAAAGGAAACTTGGACCTCCACTTTTCGGGCTCCCTTTTCCAGTCACGATTCCCTTTTCCACTCCTTTTCTATTGACTCGGCTTGTTTTGAACATTGACCTGAACCTTCCCAGAATTCTCACCAGAGTGCTTTACCATGATGTTGCTCTGTATCGCTTCTCTGCTTGGCCCTATAACATTGCTTTTTCTAGACAATCTGGCCTCTTCCTTTCACATGAACTGGGCCACCTTTGAGTAGAAGCGCTCCAGCATGGCCGGCGGTTTCCAACTATCCAATCATCGAACTCGGATTCAAGTCAACCCCCCTCGTTACAACCATAAGTATCACGTGGTCATTAGGGTTACTAACTTCGGTAGCAGAAACATGAAATCTCTGCAAGTAGTCCTTTAGTGATTCCCTCGGAGCTTGGATTACACTAGACAACGACATCACATCTTTGGGGCGAGTAGCGTGAATCCTGAACTGCTCCATAAATTTCATTGCTAGCTTGTCAAATCTTGAGATTGATCGCGGGGGTAGTCTTGTGAACCACATCGCAGCGATCCCAGAAAGAGTTATGGGGAAGCATCTACACTTGGTAGCATCATTCACTCTTGCCGAGTTCATCAACCATTCATACCTCATGATGTGTTGCCTGGGGTCAGTTTTCCCTTTATAAGCAGGCATCGTAGGCATGTTAAACCTTCTGGGATACTCCGCATGTAGAATATCATCGGTAAATGGGGTGTGGCTCTTAGAAATTTCCCAGTCGTCGTTTGTCAATCCCTAGTTCTCCCTCATTAGCTGTCTGACCATTGCGGATAAATCAGGTGTCTGGATAGGTTTTGCCAAGTGATGGTCGTGCTCCACCTCGCACGAATGTTCCGGTCGGTGTCTCCGAGCCATTTCATGCCTCCTTGGCCTACCATCCTCCTGATGTAAATTCTGAGCATTCACTTCATTATCATTCTGGAGAGGTAGTTGGTCATCATCCAAACGTATTCCAACGTCCAAGTTCCCGAACCCAGCATGAGCACGGTTCTTCGCTTGCATCTGGTGAGCTATCCCTTTGGTTGAGGGATCGGTACCGACCCCTATGAAGGGATCGACACCGACTTATCTCGGTAGACAGCGTCGGTCTGCCGAGCATTGCTCCATCGCTCCATTTCATGTTGCTTCAACTCTGCGATGCCTACGCCTATGGTGCTCGTCCGGTGAAGTTGAACAATCTGATGCCGAGTAAGAAGCGAGATCCCTTCTGGCGCTTTGGCGTTGTTATTGAGCAATTTAGTTCATCAAGTCGGCATTAGTCTTGATTTGCTCGTTCAGTTGCCTACGGCTTTCCATTAGCTCTCTTATCAAGTTTTTAAATTCGGCTCGGGTAATGGAATTAGCGGGGTTCTGAATTGCAGCAAGCTCCACATTTACATTAGCAGATTGGTTGCTTGGGCCCCCTTGTTGGACACTGGCAGTTTCGTTGGCATCAACATTGTGGGAAGTAGATCTGGTGCGCCTTACCATCCTGGATTCCTCTACTTAGATCTTGGGAAGTCTGAATAGTATCTGCAAGCCACCGAGGATGAATCTGGATCTCCTGTGGGGGATTTCTTCAATCCAGTAGCAACAAAGGTGATCCTAATAGCCTGAGAATTTTCATCTCTTAGTGAAAGCACCAAAATGTTTGCAACCAAATTGGCCACAAACACCCGAGAATAGGTTTAAGTAGTGAAATAAATGAAAACAGAGGAATAACACTGAATATCAAGAAAAATGCCGCAGAAAGCAAAAACAACAGGATATATAGTGGTTCGACGCTGATTGCCTATGTCCACTTTGAATGCTCTCTTTATTGCTTCACAATCCACTTGATTACAGTTATAATTAGTAAGAAATTACAAGAGATCAGAAAAGAATAAAAGAAGTTGGTTATAATAATGGCAGAGTTTCACTTGCAACCCAAAAGTCCCTCAAAATAGCCCCATGTGCCTGTATTTATAGATGAAGGCAGCCTTCAATCTGATTGAAACTTCGACATCTGGACCTCCTCAACCATATGGGCCCACCATAGGGAGGGCTAGGCCTAACTCTCAATGAATAGGGGTCGGTACCGAACCTTCCATGAGTTGAGTTTGGGCTAGCGATCCCTATGGTGGCTCTCTTATACTCTATAATGATGGTGTTTCAAATATCAAGGCGATTGGACGCATGGGGCTCTAGTTCTTGTAATACTTCGGTTTTGATCTCAACACTGTCTAGGTTATGCCGATCCCTCCTGGTCCTCAAATGTGTGTCGATCCGTACCTCACAGTCCATCCCGTGCCAACCCATATTCCATAAATGAAACATGCCGACCCCTTTGGCTTAAACCATACCATGTCGATTCGCATCACTCCAGCCTCATCATTCTGACCCTTATTCCCTGACCATCAACATGCCGACCCCTCTAGCTTTATCATACCGACCCATAGCTTACGAACATACCATGCCGATCCCTTTCGCTGACGATCAATATGTCGATCCCACTAGTTTTACAACCTAGGCCGATCCCCCATCATCTCAATCATATGTCGAACCATATCCTCCACACATATTATTCCGACCCGTGACCTAATTACATCTACACCGATCCATCCATATTTCATCCAATTTGTCAGACATTCATGCCGATCTCTATTCCAACCAAACTAAACCTCATAATTCGACATCTCGCTTCATCCATCTATTAACTCCATTTATCCCGGGCTTGATACAACCGTCCAGACCTTATATTTTGATCATGTGGCTGTTGTCTCGTGATCATATTTCCCATCAGCAGTCGAGTCTGGCACTCGTAACCAGACCTATGTAGTCGGGTCAAGGCACCAGGTAACAAACATTTATATTTTTAAATATATATAAGTATACGTATAAGATTATAAAATACATACACAAAAATTATTTTATAAAACATATACTTGTTTATTTTATTTTCAAAAAAATTTAAAATCTATTTGTATTGATTTTCGTATGGAAATAGATAATTAAGAAACATTTTTTAACCCAAAAAATTTTAAACCGAAAAAGCCATGCATTCTAAGCATATATATGTATATAATAATGAAATTACATTATACACAATTATATGCATCAATTATGTGTATGTATATGTATAGATTTTATAAATAATATTTTAATATGTATACACATACATATATACATATATAAATTGATTTTGACATTTATATAAACATTACATATATATTCGTTCAAATTTTAATATATTAAATTTAAAATTTGTAGTTACAAGATTTTATTAAGGCCGTCTAGATCTAACTATAAAATTGAATTTTAAATTTGAATTTTATCTTGTATTGTTTATATTATTATTTACAATTATTTTATATTATAATGAAGTGTGTGTATTGGAAATGGGTTCCTTTTATTGCTATTAATACAATTACAAAACACAATCACATGAACTGGTCCAATAATAACAGGCCTACATAGTGCAAGAAATTAAAAAAAAATTTGCATTTTAAATACTAAATGTTGATCATATCATTTCTTCAAATGGAAACCTAAATGTTAAAGCCATCTAAATACCCTATCATGCCTTTCCTTCGGGTATAGATAATTCTATTAAGCCCAAAACTTCATAACATCTTAAGCCTTTCTTTATTTATCAAATAGTATTCAGTTAAGCCTAGTTAGCCCTCATTGTATCTTCAGTTACAGAACATCTTTAGGGAACTACTTCACATGAGAACATTAATTAATCATGTGTATCTCTTCATTCATTATAACCATCCTTTGGAAAACTGCATTCACTGAAAACTATGAATCTTACGTGACTTCCATCTTCTTCGACGAAAATTCCACAACATTCATCTTCCTCCAGAAACGATTCCTCTCATCATATGCTGGTTTCCAGATTGATTGCAAGTCCGGCACCCTATTAGTGACAATAATCTTTTGGCTTCCCGAAACATGAATCGAAATCGCCCT
Organism: Allium fistulosum; assembly: GCA_030737815.1. NCBI lineage: Eukaryota > Viridiplantae > Streptophyta > Magnoliopsida > Asparagales > Amaryllidaceae > Allium > Allium fistulosum. The sequence continues at coordinate 818,606,905 of CM060908.1, read as the reverse complement.
AATTCGCAGATTTAGGTTCAAGAAACGAAGTGGATTCTCGAACTAATTTTGTAGTTATCCAGATTTTGGTCTTGCTTCTTTGAATCAATTGCGAGTCCCGTAACTCAATATTGTAATCGACTTTAGTCCGACCTTCCATCGCCAACTAGTAGCCGCCTTGCCTTATTCTTATCTACTAAGAATCAATTTGCTTTGTATCTCTAATTTCCAAATACATGTCAAAGTTGCGATTTGAAAACCATGGTCCACAGTTTTCAATTCGTGGTTTGGATTGCAATCTTGGTGTTCTCATCCATAGTCACAGTAATCCCTTGTATCTCAGATCCATTTTGGAATCAGTTATTGTTTCACCCAGATCCTTATAAAGTCGCCTTTAATTGATAGAGAAAGTCTTCCTAACTCAACATAGATTGTTAATTTAAGGAAAAACAAGCATTATTTTTTCTATAGAGAAAGCAATAGTGATTTCATTATAGCCCGGATTTCGTAGATGTCTCCTTAGATCGTCATGAATCTTCCAAAACCAAAGCAGCCAAAATTTAAAAAGATTATCCCAGCCTTCTCCCATTGTTGTGGAGTCCCTTTACAAGAGAGTGGGTCCAACGGTTTAGGAGGGTTAATATTCACGTGCTGAATATTACCCCCTTAATAGTAAGGGGGGCGTCCAATAGTTGGGCGCTGATTTAATCAGCGTCCGTGGTGCTGATTTAACACAACTAACATTCCCTATTAACACAACTAACTTTCACAACTAGTATTCCTTGTTATACTGGGCGCTGATATAATCAGCGTCCAGCTATAGGCGCTGATTAAATCAGTGCCCGAGGCCAATGCAAAATTCTGAATTGATTTCTAAATATTAGCCTTAATATTCATGTTGGAGTGGAAATTTTTGACTTGCCTTAATATTAAGGCCGAATAGTTTGCTGTTGGAGATGCTTCAATTATACATATATACACACACACTCATACATACATACATTAGTATAATCAATTACATTATATATATGCATATGTCTTATTTTACAACGTGTTTATTCAAAAGAAAATACACACAACCCACCTAGATTACAACGAAAAGTAAGTGTTAGGTAACAATTCGATATATTTATAATTTTACAGATCCTTTTTCAGTTCCGTAAGTTTCATCTCCTTTTCCTTTTCTAGCTCGTTTGATCTCCTTCCTTTCCATTTTCAAAATCGCGATTGCCGATACTCAAAGAGACCTAGGCTTCCAGAAGTAGTTGTTCCTCCTCAACGTCACTGTTACGTAGTTTCTTTTTATGCTTGCAAATACCTTTGATGCCTGCTTCTGTCAATCTATAAATCTATTCTAATTTCCTTTCTTTCTTTTAAAATACGTGTTGATTCCTCTCCTTCCAAACATATTGGACGGTAGCTGTCACTATTACATGCTTTATCTACTTTAACCGGGATAGATCCTCCATGGTTGCTGCTTAGGTATAACAATTCGTCCTCTAAGCACTTTTTGGAGAATGAATATTCAAAAAAAAATTAATGGGATTCATTTTTAGTCTGGCATAATTGACAACTTAATTGTACATTTAGACCCCATTTAGCTAATTTTCAGTAGTTGGTAGTCCTAAATTAGCTGTCTTATAAGTAAAAAATACCATCTTTGGGTTATTTGTTCTCGATCATATTGCAGATGCTCAATTTTTGATTTCATGCTTTGTTCTCATATCTTGCCATGCTGATTTCGTAGAAAAGTTTTCATCTTTATTTGGGTTCAAGTCCATTTGTCATTTATTATTTAAATTTGGATAAATAGGAATACATTGGACATTTGAGTAAATGACCCGAAGGACTTTTCTCTCTTGACACCAGCTTCCATTGCTTATGATTGAGTTAATTTTGTTGTCATAACCACCCACACTTGTAACCGTACCCCAACCAAGTTTGGATATTAGGGTATTCCCATTCAACCAAGGATCCTTCCGTAAACTTGTGTCTTTTCCATTTGCAAATTTTCTGCATATGTGTTTGCTAAGTTCATCACTGCCTTTAAGTATGTTTTTCCACAGTCCTAATGCATTATTCTCACCTTTCATTACCCAAAAATTATCGTTAGTGCATCTAGCTATGTTTTTCCACAGTCCTGGTGCGTCTATTTTCATTACCCAAAAATTATCGTTAGTGTATCTTGCTCTCATCCTTTCAAACCATAGACTTTTAGATGCGACTATTTTTCGACCAAGTTTTAAATTATTTGCCTTTTTAATCTCCTTGGGATTTGTCAAACCTACTCCCCCTTCTGTTATGGGTCTGCACAGCCAGAGACGGCCCAGGGGGAAGCCCACCAAGCCCATGGGCTGGGGCAACCCCCCAGGCTTAGGGCAACAAAAAAACAAATTGGATTATCGTTCAGAAATTTCACTTTTCCCTCCCGTTCAACTCTCCAATTCCATCGAGCAATAAAATTTAGGGTTTGGCTCCAACTCTAATCCCATCACTGAATCTCATTTGTGTTGCTCTGTCCATCTCCATTTGCTGCCCCGACCATCTCCATTTGTTGCCCCGGCTCTCTATTCTCCATCGCCGAAGACTGCTACTTGCTGCTCCCTCCATCTTTCCAGACGAATTAAGGTAATTTTTTTAATTGCTTTTTAAATCAGAATCTTATTAGGTTTATTTAGTTGTTTGTTTAGTGGGAAATACTGACATTATCTATTTAGTTCAGAAATTGAATGTATTGGATGAATTTTATTAGGTTGTTTTAGTTGTTTGGTGGGAAATATTGACAATTTTAGTTGTTCCAGATAAGTGAATTAAACTTTCCAGACTACTATATGGTTGTTTAGAAATTGGATGAATCATGAATGGATTCCATTTATTTTGTTTAGTTTATTATTTCACTACATTATCTATTGATTAACTTAAATCGGTTGATTAATTCACTACTTGGCGCCTGCTATTAAGCGTCACAAACTGGTGTTGTATTATTCCGTAGGTTGTAGTTTGTGATGTAGTTTGCTTATTATCAAAATATCAAATATGAGCATTATTGTTCCTTCATGCCATAAGCAAATCATTCTTGTTTGTTCAGGTTGTATATTAGAACTCATAAACAGAGAGCATATAAATGTAAACATAGTCCAGGTGGATGTTAAAACTTAAAACTCATAAACAGAAAGTATACATAGGAGACGTACGCTGGTTAATAAATAAAGCTGGAATTTAGACTCATGATGAAACGAACGGGTAATGTTATTTTATTTTATTTTGGTGACATCTTCTGAAAGTTTGATTTAATTGGATGTATAAATGCTTTGTGACCTTAGCCAGGTCGCGTTGATGTATATTTTGTGGCATATTGAAATCAAGCTTAGCAAACTTAAGAAAAGTAGGTTTCACGTATGCTTCCTTCTCATAAAGAAAACAAAACAAAACAAAAAACAACAAAAAAAACCACAAAATTTTATATAGGAACGGGCAACAAAATTCAAGTATGGCTTAGGCAACGGATTATTTGGGCCGGCACTGCACAGCACATCATAACTGACCATGTGTAGGCTAGCCTTCCAGATGAGTTAGCACATACTGGGTTTATTTTTTAATAGAACAATTGAGAATTTGAAAAGTTTGAACCCAAAACCTCACCTTGGCAATAATTACAGTGTGAAATACTCAAATCTTCCTGTAAAAGACAATAATTTTAAACTCCAACCATTTAACTTGTCTTTGATTTTCTGAACTAATTCATCACATTATTTATTATCAATCACAACAGACGACAAAGAAACTCCTAGATATTTTACTAACAAGTTTCCTTCCATTATATCCATAATATGCAAAGTTATTTGTTTGTCCTTGCAAAATTTATTAAAGTAGCATTTTGGTTTCTAGTTGTTTGGTTGGAGTTCAATATGTTTTCCTAAATTATTGGATATGTCTTTAATACACTTTGTTGCCTCTGCATTGTTTTTGATCGCCACAATTAAGTCATTAGCGTATATAAGATTATGCAATGCTGGCAGATGGTTGTATAAAGGTAAATAGACTCTGATGACATGCTAATTCCATCTAGAGGGAGAAGTAATCCATTGCCACTGTAAAGAGGTAAGGTGATGGAGGATCACCTGCCTTAGCCCTCCATTACTGCTTATGAATCCTCTAGGGGTTCCATTAATCATGATAGAAAATTTTGGAGTTGAAATACATTCTTTAATGAGATTTATTAATCTTGTGGGGTAGCCCATACATAATAGCATGTGAATTATAAATTTTCTATTTATTTTCTCATAAGCTTTATCAAGAACCACTTTAATGCAAAGTTTGTCTGCTTCCTTTTTATTGAAGTTTCTGACTAATACATGCTCTAGGAGAAAATTTTCAAAAATGCGTCTACCCTTTATTAATGCTAGTTGACACTCTAAAATTAGGTCTGTTAAAATCTAAATGATTATATTGCATATCACCTTGCTAACTATTTTATAAACATATTACAACATGCTATCGATTTAAGTCTTCTATCATGTTGGGCTTACTTATTTTGGAATAAATGTAATGAAAGTGTGGTTGAGTTCATGTAAAATCTTACTAGGGTTGAATGATTCCTGAGTTGCTTCTACTATCGAATGTTTCAGGTCCCCAAAACGATGCTTGAAGAATTCGGATTTCTAACAATCTGGATTGAAGATTGATTCAACATTGGTAGTGAAAATAATATCCTTGATCTCTGTAACAACTCGCACCTCGATGAGCCCGAATTTTGACTAAATCAAAACTAAGTCCATTAGGGTATAGATCGTTGGTTTTGGTAACCTGTAATTAACATAAGCGTATTAGATATCTTTTTAACGGCCAATTTCCTATCGAATTAGTAAATAGACGAAAAATTGTAATAAATAATCGCAAGCGCATGGCGTACAATGTTAGTATGTGGCGAGTACGGGTCGATCCGCAGGGAAAGAATTAAATTTAAAATTACAAAATCAAATTAAACCGAATGATGAGATTGTTTTAGAAACTAAAAATACTAAAACTAAGCAAAAATTGAGATTAAAAACTATGTGATTAAAAATCAATTTAGAGACAAACCCACTTTCCTATTCTCATGAAAATCAACACAAAATAAATTATGTTGAATCTGCATGATTAAGAGAAAGCTTCATTACCCCTAAATTGTAGGGATTTAGCCTCTCATTTGTGTTATCATTTCAACACATAAAGATTTCAACATTAAAAAATACAAAAGAAGTAGAAACTAAACAATGGAAGAAAAGGAGATTAAATACTAAACTACTTGCATAAAAATAAAACTACACACCTTGCATGAATGTAAATCTAATCTACTTATAATGAAAAGAAGAGAGCATAGAAATAAACATGAACATAAAAGTAAATAAAAGCATGTAGAAAAGAGAAGGCTTAGGAAACCATTTTTATTTCACTTTGATTTTGTGGTTACAACTCACTAATTATAAAAGATCATTTACACATAAGAGGGCTATTTATACATGCACAAAACCCTAATTCAATTTTTAGGGAGCTTCCCAAAATGCCCTTTAGGAAGTTTGGCCACCAAGTAACCATTACCCTCTAATTAATCCATCATCGAGTATGCATGAAGCTTTAACCTTCACTTAGTTGTCCATTAGCTTCTAATTGTAGATTTAGGTAAGTGGGTAGGTGGGGTCCTCCATGATCACGAGTTTGAATTATTTCCATCTTCATTCCTTTGTATTCTCTTGTGCATGCATATATTCCATGAAAACCTCTTCCATTTGAATCCAAATTCCTATAAAAATCATAAAAAATGTCCATGTAAAAATTCACAAATTAACACATGCACAAAAATGATCATTTTGCCTTTGTATGAAGACGAATATATGATGATTTGAAAATAATTGAATTTTGGTTTAAACATGTTAAAATACCCTATTATGACATTTATTTAAATAAAAATAGATAAAATATGGATGTAAATATATGCACATTTACGTGCACATCAAATACCCCCACACTTATCTTTTTATTCGTCCTCGAATAAAGAAAAACTAAGATAAATCCGTTTTCGTAGGGAGCATGATTGCATTGAGCGTATGTGTTATCCCGCCTTTTGGCAAGACCGTGACACCAAGAACTTGACAAGAAATCAATGACGGTCCGGCTTAGAGATCGGTTATGCGCAGGCTCACTATGGATATCAACGAATTTTGTCCGAGTCCGGATCAAGCTACAATTGACAAGACACGACGAGAAAAGCCGTGAAAGTCAACGTTCCAAATTTCAAATCAATCGGAGTTAATATGCTCAAGATACGATCGATACAAGTCGATGGGGATCCACTCTGTTTCGTATCGATCGGCTAGGCCTCTGTTCGTTTCGATCAGCTTCGTATCGATCAGAAGGCCCTAGTTCGAATCGATCAGGTTCGCATCCATCACCAGAGTCCACATCGCATCCATCGCCTGAAGAGCTTTGTTCGTATCCATCAGTTGACCTTACTTCGTATCCATCGAGGAACCACTGTTCATATCCTTCAAACCCAGTTACTTCGTATCCATTGAGAAGTCCTTGTTCGTATCGATACACGTCATGGTTATTCGTATCGATCGGGCTACCAGTGTTCGAATCCATCTGGCCACGTCAACTTCGTCTCGATCAAATGGAGTCATTTCCGATCGATACGAACAAGGCCACGCAGTTGAATTATTCCATGTGTTCTCCATCGATACGAAACAAGGGTCACCTTCCATCGATTCGAACAAGACAAGTGCCTCGATACGAACAAGGCAAAAGTCCTGGAGCGACTCGATCAACTCGGCGAAGAAGGTGGGTCGATCTGAAGAATGCTCGCCATGTCACCACTTGATCACGCGCAACTATCGATTCGAACAGGATCGAGTCGTACGAAGTAGTCAACCGAAAATCCCAATTCGTATCGATCATATCTCGCGATCCACAAGTCCAAATGCCACCAAATTTTCACAGGAGCCTACGTGCATGCTGAAGAATGTTCACACCAAGTTTCGACTCCATTGGATGAAATATTGATCGATACGAAATCCATTCGTATCGATCACGGATCAGGTCGAAACTTCACGGGCTTGGTCGCGTGAGCCCGCTCACGTGCCAAAAGGAGCCTCCCGAGATCTGAGCGAAATATCAGCCTCCTACACTTATAAATAGACCCCCAGAGCCAACATAAAGGGGATCTTCTTCTTCTTTGAATTCTCCAACGTCCAGACTCTGCCGGATCCAGTTCTAAACTCCATTGCTGCTGCTGCTAACGAATTTTACTACTGTAAATCATTGTTATCTATTGTAACCCGCTGCAATCAATTGTAATCATCAAAGAAACATCAATAAAGCAATCAACTTCATAGTGGACATAGGCAACACGCCGAACTACTCTAAATTCTTGTGTTTCTGTGTGTTGTTATTACTTTCATTATCTGTTTTTTGGAGTTTTTGTTAGATAATCCCTTTTTTCCATTTAATTTCTTCATTTTATCTTTTCAAAAACTTCCAAAGAGTGTTGTGTCCAATTTTGGTACAAACACTTTGGTGCTTTCACTGAGAAAAAACCTAATTTTTTTCTGCTCCTTGGATCTCCTATCGATACTGGATTGCATAAATCCAAGAAGAAGATCCAGATCTCAGACCTTGAAGCCCTTCCATTCTATTCAGATTTGCATCAGATCTAGGAAAGGGCTTTCATTAATTCACCATGGTAAGTACACGAACTACCTCTACAGCTGCTGATCAAGAAGGAAGGGACCGACAGAATCCCGTGCAATTGCCTCCATCCAACCAACATGCCGCCGGACCTTCAGATCCATCAGGCCCGGTTACCAGACAAGAGTTTCAGATGTTGCTCCAAGAATTGACCCAGAGTCGGCAACAGCTAACTGAACAACTGCGCGCCAACACAAAGTTGACCAACCAGCTAAATCGCCAAAGGCGCAGAAGATCCAGAAGAGACCAAGGTTCTTATTCTTCCACAGAGAGTTCAGCCTCATCTGACGATCATCACAGATCCACACGCCCACGGCTGGATGTAAGCTACACCCAGGCCACAGGACACCAACCTGCCTTGAATCTAGGACAACCCAGAACTGGACCATCCACTAGCCATCATACCGGACCTTCATCCCGAGGAGGTGCCGCTCCCTACCATGTCACAGGTAACCTTGCTACCACCACCACTACCGAACAAGGAGTTGATGCTAGAAACCAAGCTGATCCTCATCGTAGCCAACGAGATCATACTCTAGAGCCTTATGTCCTAGAAAATGTTGAACCAAGGAGGCAAGGCACAGACCGTCGACCGCGTCCGGTCCAGACTCGTGCTGTGGAACCCGACCACACCTTGGCACACCATGCTCCTAATATCAGGATGCTGGATATACCAACGATGATTCGCCAAATGATCCGTGAAAGTCAGGGTCTCACTAATGACGACTGGGGAATCTCCCGGAGTCATACCCCTTTCACCGATGACATATTGTATGCTGAACCACCTCGGCGCTTCAGAATGCCAACTTTACCAGTCTATGAAGGAAGTTCTGATCCCAACCAACACATCCTGAAGTATGAATGGCTGATGAACGCTGCGAGAGCTGATGACGCAGTAAAATGCTGTAGTTTCTCCATTTCCCTAGGGGGCATTGCAACTATGTGGTTTACTCGTTTGCCACCGTGATCCATTTCTAATTTTGACCAGATGGCCACCAAGTTTGTTGAACAGTTCTGTATGCACGTAGCAAGGTCTAAAGATGTTAACACTCTGTCTAGTGTTACTCAAGCTCCCGGAGAAACACTTGGACGTTACTTGGAGCGATTCCATGCTGCGTGTGCAGAAATAAGCAATCCCAATGACAACTCTATCCTGATGGCATTGACTAAGGGGGTTGATCCTGATTCCGAGTTCGGAAATTGATTAGCTGGGAAACCGCCTGCGTCATTGGACCGTTTCTATTCCAAGGCAGCCCAATTCTTGAGGAGGGAGGATGCGAAACAGTCTAGGAAGCAGGATGACACATGGCCCAACATTGAAGGAATTCAGAGTAACATCGCTGTTAAACAATCCGAGGAGAGTTCTGGAAAAGTTCAGTTGAATACACAAAATAAACAGAATCAGCAGAGGAACAATGGAAATCAAGGTAAGAAGCGAGATCAAAGCCGTGGTCCACGACGTAGAGCTCCCATGTTTGACAATTATACTCCATTGAATACGTCGTTGGAAAATGTGTATTTGCAAACCTATAATACCATGCAACACAAGAAACCTGCCCCGAAGCCGTTGACAGAAAGGCAGGTCCAAACAGGGAAGTTTTGTAGATTCCACGAAAGTTATGGCCATAATACAAACGCGTGTCGTCATTTACAAGACCTCATTGAAAAGCTAATACGTGAGAAAAAGTTGGATCGGTATGTGCGGGCGTCGCAGTCAGAAGGTGCGGGCCCATCGAATCAGAATCGTGCGCCAAATCAAGAAAGACAGGAGGAACCCGCTCGTACTGGCGGAAGGTTGGTTATCAATACAATAAGTGGTGGTCCTCATCCAGCAGACCGAAGCTGGAAGGAAATGGAGTCGTATGCCAGCTCTATCAGGCATGCGGACTTCGAGTGTTATAGTAGTTTTGATGAAGGGGCTCCGACCAAACAGCAGAAGACGATGGCAGATGACATCGTGTTTAGAAGTAGAGACGCTGATAAAGTCGAAGCCTCCACTATCGATCCACTGGTCATCTCAGCTCAAGTAGGTCCTGCTTGGATGAAGAGGATCTTAGTTGATAGTGGAAGCTCTGTGAATATTATGTTTAAACGAGCTTATGATCAAATGAGAATGGAAGCCAAAGATTTGAAACCTTGTCAATCTCGAATCCATGGTTTCAATGGAAGTGCTACTATACCCACTGGATTAGTGGAGCTGCCGGTGGAGTTGGGAGTTGGAGAACGCCGGAGAGTGCGGATATTGCAGTTCGTCGTGTTGGACATAGATTGCCCTTATAATGCTTTCTTGGGCCGACCGGCCCTCGTTGAATTCAGGGCAGCCATTGCCCCGTGGTGTTTGACTTTAAAGTTTCCCACCGATCGTGGAGTGGGAATCATTCAAGGAGATCAGGCTGCTGGAAGAGCCTGTTATGTTGTCGAGCTGCGGGAGGCGTAGCGAAAGGAGAAAGGAAAGCGCGTAGAGGAATCTCTCTGCGTCCGTTTTGCTGATAATTGACAATTAACGCCTAGGCCTAGGCCCGGGCACCCTAGCCAATTCCAAAGGGATCTTGACCCAAGAGAAACCGAAGACGAAGGAGAATCTAAAGAAAGTCAAGCATCCCCGGCCGAACTGACGATCGATGTCCCAATTGACAATGATGATGATTCGAAAATGATAAAGATCGGGTCTCAGCTAAGCCAGCAAACTCAAGAGGAATTGGTTGAGTTTTTACGAGCGAATCTTGACGTATTCGCCTGAACGCATTCTGATATGTGTGGGATCTCACCAGACATTGCGAGCCACACTCTGAATATTGACCCGCAGCATGTCCCGGTCAAACAGAAAAGGCGTGGTATGGATCCAGAGAGATCTGCCGCCCTTAAAGAAGAGGTAGAAAAGCTTAAAGCGAACGGGTTCATTTGAGATGCATTATATCCAGAATGGGTGTCGAATCCCGTGCTCGTTCGAAAGTCAAACGGAAAGTGGAGAACATGTGTCGATTACTCCGATCTGAATAAAGCTTGTCCCAAAGACAGTTTCCCGCTTCCCAGAATTGATCAGCTAGTAGATTCAACAGCTGGGCATGAGCTCTTATCCTTCATGGACGCGTATTCTGGCTACAATCAGATACCGATGCATTTACTCAATCAAGAACATACCAGCTTCGTAACCAATCTGGGACTTTAGTGCTACAAAGTTATGCCATTCGGACTCAAGAATGCCGGGGCTACTTATCAACGATTGGTCAATCGAATGTTTGCCAATCAAATCGGGAAAACCATGGAAGTATATGTAGACGACATGCTTGTGAAGTCACGATTTTCCACTGACGATATTAAAGACCTGGGAACTATGTTCAACATACTTCGAGAATACAGAATGAAGCTTAACCCACTAAAATGTCACTTTGGAGTTACATCCGGAAAATTCCTTGGGTTCATCGTCAACGCTCGAGGGATCGAAGCTAATCCTGAAAAGATTTTGGCTATCAGAAATCTTGAAACTCCAAAAACTATAAAGCAAGTCTAGAGTCTCAATGGGAAAGTAGCAGCATTGAGCATGTTCATTTCAAAGTCCACTGACAAATGCATTCCCTTCTTCGATCTGATCCGAAAAGGAGAATGAAACTTTGAATGGGCCACGGAGTGTGAGGGCGCTTTCCAAGCACTAGTTCAACATCTATCCACACCACCTATCCTGTCAAAGCCTATTGATCATGAGAAGTTGTACATATACTTGGCGATATCAGAAAACGCTATCAGCGCTGCCTTAGTTCGAGAAGAAGACAGGATACAGAAGCTAGTATACTACGTCAGCAAGCGATTGACTGGGGCTGAAAGGAATTATCCGAAATTAGAGAATTTGGATTATTGTCTTGTTATTGCATCAAGAAAACTCCGACCATATTTCCAGGCACATCCCATTATTGTTTACACCGACCAGCCGTTACGACAGGTCCTTACGCGGCCTGAGACGTCTGGTAGGTTACTCAAGTGGAACATCGAACTGAGCCAGTTTGATATCACTTACACTCCAAGACGAGCCATTCAAGGACAAGTCCTAGCCGATTTCATAGCTGAATTTACCATTCCAAAGGACTTGTCTGAAACCAGTGAATCCCCCGAATACGTCTGGAAGCTTTATACTGACGGTGCATCAAACGACCAGTGTTCGGACGCTGGTGTTGTACTTGAAACTCCCGAAGGCCGATCTATATGTTATGCTTTAAAGTTCGATTTTCATGCAACCAATAATGAAGCTGAATATGAAGCCCTCTTAGCTGGACTAAAGCTTGCCAGAGATTTGAGAATTATCGCTGTGGAAATTTATTGTGATTCACAGTTAGTTGTGTGTCAGGTACGGGGAGAGTATCAAGCGAGAGATCGAAGGCTGTCTGCTTACTTAGCTCGAGTTCAGAAAGCACCGAATCGGTTTGATTATTATGCCATTTATTGTATACCTCGAGAACGCAACCAAAAAGCCGATTCATTGGCGAAGCTAGCCAGCATAGGTGAAGCTCAGCAAATGGGACTCGTTCCCGTAGAGAAGTTATTTTCTCCAAGCATTGACCGGGCAGAAATAGACAGGGTATGCGTAACCGTCCCCGAAAAGGATTCATGGATGACTCCACTTAGAAATTACATTGAGCACAGAACCCTGCCGGAGCGCAGGAGTGAAAAGAGACAAGTCCTTCGGAAGGCCTCACGATTCACCATCCAGAACGGAATCATGTACAGAAGAGGGTACTATGTTCCTTTACTCCGGTGTATCGCTCACGATGAAGTTAAACGGGTATTGCACGATGTACACGAGGGAGAATGTGGCGATCACACCGGGGGGCAAGCACTTGCCAAGAAAATACTTCGATACGGATATTACTGGCCTACTATGAATCGCGATGCGTCGGATTATGCAAAGAATTGTGATAAATGTCAGAAGCACGCTCAAATTCCTAGAGCCCCTCCTACCGAGATAACGCAAATGGTCAGCCCATGGCCGTTTGCAATGTGGGGCATCGACATCATTGGTACTTTACCTCTGGCAAAAGATGGTGCGAAATACGCCATCGTCGCAGTTGATTACTTTACAAAGTGGGCTGAAGCTGAGCCTCTTGCTACCATAACGACGAAGAAAGTGATCAACTTCGTAGTCCGCAACATTATCTGTCGAGTCGGTCTCCCACACACCATTATTACTGACAACGGAACCCAATTCGACAGTGCAGAATTTAAAGATTTTTGCAAACGATTTCGCATTCAAAAGAAATTCTCTGCAGTTGCGCACCCTCAAGCGAACGGACAGGTCGAAGCAGTCAATAAAGTATAAAGTCCATTCTGAAGAAACAACTGGAAAAGGTCGGGGGCAAGTGGGTCGATGAACTTCCTATGGCTTTATGGGCTTACCGAACAACCCACAAGTCCACGACCGGTCACACTCCGTTCTCTCTTTCTTATGGTTCAGAAGCTGTTATTCCGGTCGAGCTAGATGTACCTTCTCACCATGTGACGTACTATGATCCGAAGACTAATGCTATCCTACTTGCTGAATCTCTCGATTTACTAGATGAGAAGCGTGAAGAGGCTGATTTGAGGGCAACCGCGCATCGAAGTCGAGTCGCCCGATTGTACAATGCCAAGGTCCATCCACGAACCTTTGAACTAGGCGATCTCGTCTTAAAAAGAATCTATCCGGTTCCTTCGCATATGAAGCCGACATGGGAAGGACCGTATGTCATTGAACGAAGGCTTGGAGATGGCACATTCAAATTATCGACCGTTGACGGTCTTACTTTGCCAAGAGCCTGGAATAGCGAGAGTCTTCGTCGCTACTACACATAACAGGCTATGTTATTTCATTTAGTTTATTTTCCATTTTGCAATTTTTTTCTGCATTTCGAAATTAGAATTTGTAATAAGGCAGCTGACTTTGCCATATTTTCTTATTTCAGCAAAAAATGCAATCTCTTCGAGCCAGAGCTGTGATTAACTTGAAATACTTCATATGAACATCACCATGCACGGAGAGCTAAGTTTCACCATATGATGGGATTTATTCAAATAGAGAGTGACTGTGATGCAACCGGTCACTCGCTAAGTGAAACCCGAGCTCGGGGACAAGTCATCACACCAAAGTCAAAAAAGGATTGATACACGACAATCCTTTACTTGACCCCAGATTCCCAGAGTGCGAACTGGAGTACAAAAATACATCTATGGAGAGGGTGGATCCGTCTGCCAAACGAATTCGTCCGTATCTGAACCAAGTTTGAGGAGGGTGGACCCGTCCATCTAACGACCTCGCTTGTTAACTCAGGGTGGATGTTATCCGACCATCCACGATCCTGATACACCTTTCGCTCCTAGAGTGCGAGCGAAATCCAAAACATACAGCAGATGTGACTGACCGTCTGCTTATCAACTCCGAACTCCCAGAGTGTGAGTCGGAGTATAAACATCAACTCCAAATTCCCAAAGCGCGAAACGGAGTATAAACATCAACTCCGAATTCCCAGAGTGCAAATTGGAGTATAAACATTAACTCCGAATTCCCAAAGTGCGAAATGGAGTGTAAATGCCAACTCCGGACTCCCAAAGTGCGAGTCGGAGTATAAATGTCGATTTCGAGTCCCCAGAGCACGGACGTATAATTAAAACTTAAGCCGACGTGACCAACCGTCAGTAAGCAAATGAGAATCCCCGGAGTGCAGATATGATCACCGATAATCGAACAAGTATGGATGAACCACTCAATCTCCACTTGTCCCGAACATCCGTTCAGAGGCACTAGACTCAACGTGTTGTAAGTAAAATGCAATCGCTGGTTGATGTTCAACAACTCAACCCCAAGACTGGGGGGTAGGACTTAAGCATTGACCATTGACTGAAGCGGTGCAACGTCATAATTCAACTCGCTTTCCGGTCGCGAACCATGTCCATAGTTTCCAGACTTGGTGCAAAAAGACAAACTTAAATCGGAAGCTGGAACTTTACAAGTGCATTTCAAACATTGAAACACTTAAGCAAATACACTAGAAGCTAAAAAAGAAAAGTTTCATTTCCACTATTTATGAAAGAAATTCATGTACAAGTTTGTTCCAAAAAATTCCTACTAGCAGGAGCCGAACCCGCATCTATACACGACCAACAAAATGAAAGTAAAAATAAACCCAGGAAGCATGTCTAATCTTTCTTCTTCCTCAGCTTCCTTTTTGGTGTAGACCCGCTGGAGCCGCCACTACCTTTCCTCTTTGAACCTTTACTTTTTGGTGGTCGGTCTCCAGGCGAGGGCATGATCTCGACATCCTCCTCCAAACTCGAATGAATAGGGATGCTTCCTGCGGGTGTAGTCGTAGGAACATGATCAATTGTAGAAGGTGGAATGGGCACACTGGTGTCGAAAACTGTAGCACCAGGAGATATCATTCTGAGCGGAGCTGGCCCAAATGCCGCCATCCCACCTCCAAAACTGCCACCATGTGCCGTTGCATTCATCTCAGCGTCGATCTCGGCCAATATCTCCTCTTCAGTAATCGTTCGAGCCTCGCTGGGAGCATCAGTAGTTGGCATCGAAGAACTTGTAGCAGGAACGCCTCCATCCATGACAAATGGTAGGTCGGCAAAAGGATCGCCATGACGGCGGAAGAGTTCCTCCATCAGCTGCTCATCAAAAACAAGTGAGCTACCCTGCATTTCGTCGAGCGGCACAATTATGGTTACAGTGGTCGCTTCGGTAACGATAACCCCCTGCGTCTGATATGATTCTTGAGTAGCAGGAGGCACGACCGGTGCAACATCAATCACTGGACAAAAAATAAGAGAACTGTTAGAACTTAATTCAAGTGAAAATTCCGACCCGAGACAGATATGTGAAATGTTCAAAATACCTTCCTCAGTTTGACTTGTAAGCGGCTGGACGGCTTCAGTAACTTGCTCTGTAGTCGGAGACATCTACGGTTGATCCGGATTGTAGGCAGGAACAGCTTGGGGATCAACCGCAGGCAAGGACTCAGGCTGGGTTGACGCTGGAACTTCAAGACTCGCCTCATGATGGTCAACCCCTGAACCCTCTCCTACTTCGAAGTGCTGGGCGCCGAGCCTTTCCTTTTCATGCAGAATCATTGACTCGTGAAGAATCTTCCTTTCATCTTCATTCAGAATGCGATTCTCGAGTTCAAATTCATCTACAGACTCACCCAGATGCGCCTCCTTCTCTTCTTCAACTAATCGGCCCCAGGCGTTGTATAAGTGCGCTGGATAATCATCGAGCCAGGCTAGACCCCTATGCCTCAGCACGTTAGCATTGTAAACAACGAGAAGGTCTTCAATACCAGCCTCTAGCCTGGACTCGGCCGATTTCACTTTCTCCTCAACCTCAGTCTCCACCTTGCGAACCTTAGCCATGGCCGCATCCCGTTCACCCCGGAGCAAGACAGCCTGTTCGCACGCCTCCTGGGCTGCGTTGTTCGCATCATCCTTTTCCTTAGCCATGTCGGAGAATTCGGCCTTAAGCTCGTTAAGTTCCTTGACCGCCGCATCCCGTTCGGCGGTGACTGTAGTGTTCCGGTGGCCCATCTCCTCCACCAAGGCGACATGAGTCTGCCTCAACCTCTCCATTGCCACGTTCGCTTCATCAGCTTTTTTGGTGACATCAATTTCAGATTTCCGAGAAGACTCGGCCTCAGCAGTGAGCACTTGAATGATCCGGTCCCTTTGAGCGATCTCGGTCTCCATTTTTTCAATTGTCTTGGCTCGCTCAAAGGCCAACTTGGAAGCTTTCTCCGCAGCCTTTACCCACTCTCTATACTGGGTGTAGATATCATGAATGTAATCATGCATTGTGTTTTCCACTCCAGATGGGATTCTCTTTAAGTGAGGTGGAAAGACGTAGCCATCGAAGCATATGTTCGGGAACTCCTTCCTCAGCTGAGCAATTTTAATAGCCCCTTCCCTCGTGGGCTCAGTAATGGCCTGCTCTGCAATTATGGGGGGCACGGTTTTAATTCACTGGTGATGAGTTTCGGACCTCGAAGTTTGAGAGGACGGTCTGTGTCGTGGAGGCTCTGGCGGGTGTGGAACATGAACATGAGGTGGAGACGGAAGTCTAAGAGGAGGAGAGCGAGATCTAGATCGGTGTCTGTATTCCCTGTCCCTGTCCCGCTCGTACCTCTCTTGATTAGAGTACCCGCGATCGCGGTCTCTATCAGAGTCTCTCCTGCGGGAATCATAATAGGTAGAAGACTTTCGGGCCGAGCGAAGGCTCCCAAGCATTGATCCTCTCCCGGACATCGTACCTGAAAATGAGAAACAAAGGAAAAGTTAGTGATCTCTTGGACTGGGCGATTTACGATTATGAATCATGCAGTGCAGTGTATGTATGTGCAACCCCCCGACCAACTGGAAATGTCGGCCGCACTCATAGCAAGCGACCCGCTCAGATCAAGAGCATTATCAAGCTCCTCCGTCCCGGTGTCGTGTTGAAACGACACATAATCCGGAATCGGAATATCAGCAAGCCCTTCCAAAGGATTCTCTACTTGCGGGGGAGGAGCCTTCGAAATTCTAATCACCTGAACAGGCAAAGACATGACCACAGATTTCAATTTCGTGGATTTAGAACGTTTATGAGCAACTGCCTTGCCTTTTCTCCTTCCTCCTGAATCTTGAACACCGGAAGAAGGCCTAGCTTGGAGTTCATTATCAGTGAGCATTCTCTCCAGATCGACCTCTTCGGCTATTACGACGTCGGGCGCTTTGCGTTTCGTCCGTTTTTTTGAGACCGCTCTAAGTTTCCCTTCCAGCCGTATGCTCTGCCTATGTTCAATTAGCCCGACAATTCTCAAGTTCATGTCGGTTAGAACCACGTCAATGTTCCTCTCTTCGCCTGGAACTGCTTGGAGGATCCGAACTAACTCTCTGAAATATCCACCATCGGGTCATGAGATTGCGGCTGTAAAAGAGGAGAAGTATGTCAGTTTTGAAAATGATTACTATTATCCCGATAATTCATGAAAATGACTGCAACACTTACGTCTATCCAACCATCGCCTAGCGAATCCAGGAGGGCAACAAACGTAGAACCATTCTGTCTTGAAGTAACTCAGCCTTCCCCAGGATTCCGTTACTATTTGACAGTTCCTGACCGCTTCCAAAAATGTGAAAGAAGGGCTATCTCCGCGGCTCTTGATGTTGAAGAGATATCTGATCTCGATCGGCTTTGGTGGTCGAAAGAGAATTTCCATAAACAAAATGAAGGTGCTATTCAACAAGGCGTACCCGTTGGGGTGTAGCTGAGATGGAGCGATTCCAAGGAATGACATCATCTCCCTTATGTACTGATTAAATGGAGGAAGTGTCCCCGCTGTGCAAGCATGACGGTTGGAAGCAGTAAACCCTTCAGGGGGAACATGTGGTCTATCAGTTGGCCCTGGCAGTAAAACATCGTCAAGCGACAAGCCATGCCTTAAACAAATCCATCCCAGCATATCTTCAGAGATGCCGGACGGCACGGAGTCTTGTGGACTGCAAATGAACCGGGCGCCAGGAAACTCGTCCGATGCTGGATCTATAACTTCGACTTTGATGGCCGGTACCTCGATGGTGGAAGGAATTGAACTCAGAAGTTCCTGCTGTTGCGAACTTGAGGGTTCCATGACTAACTAGCTTATGAAAAATCATTGTTAAACAGGCAATAACACTCGTGCATCCCCCAGTGTAAAATGTGTGAATGTGTTGTGCAGTGCAGTGCTGTATATTACTTGAAAAGTTCCACAGAGTTAAGGAAAGCATGTAAACGACGAGACTTCGAAATTCAGTCGGAATGGCCGTCATCGCTGACTATCACAACCGTGCCATCCAGATGTTAGGGATCAGTCCAAGTTAAAATTTGTTATCGTTTTGTTAAATTATAGTTCCATCGACGAGCTTCGCAAGACAGTCAGATTTGCCATTCTAAGGTCAAGTCCAATTATGCAAGTTTGAAGCTTGTCGGAGTCAGTTTTTCAAGTATACAGGGGATTACAAGTTCTTTAACGTTCAATTCGTATCGATCACAAGAGCCTTGTTCACATTGATAATTCATATTCATCTGTGTGCAAGTTCGACTCGGTCAAAAGCTGAAGACTTCGAATCGATCCAGGGTGATCATTTCGCATCCATCAATTGGGTCGCCATCGTATCGATCCCTGGTGCATAATTCGAATCGATCGAAAACTCTGGGTTTCGAATCCATCAGACGCAACCTCTTCGTATCGATCAACATGCTCGAGACACTCGCATCGATCATCCCGACTCGATGCAAAAGCTTAGCCATCGATCGATATGAAGGCCTCCATCTCATCATCTCGAAGCCCTGACCCTAGATCGACACGAAAACGAGGACCAAGCCATCTTCCTCCACACTCCCTCTTCCCCAGATCGATTTGAACTCCATCTTCTCCTTCCTCGACCTCGCACAATATCTACTTCCCCAAACCACGTCCATACATGAATTCGAATGGAATGGCATGAGAATTTGAATCTCATCATTTTAGGATTGACTTTGTTCAATTAATTACTTGATTTTGGATAACCGGTTAAAGGGGTTAAAGGTTTATGATTCGATTCGAAGGCAAGCGGTTCTCGTTTTCCAGTCTCTGGAGCGATACAAAGGGCTGCAGAAGAAACGAGCAAGTGAAAAGTAAAAAGTGAAAAACGGCTAAGTCCATATTATTTATATGGATTCGAATGAGAAGGCAAAAACGATTCGCCTCCCAGTGGACTCGACCGGCTACGAATCTCACTACGGGATCGATTCGAACAAGCTATTTGAATCCATCAACTAGAGCCTCTATCGAAGCAAAATTGCCAACAAATGCTTTTCTGAGTCACCCAAATCCATCGATACGAAGCCACTGTTCGTATCGATCACTTTCGACTCCATCCCTAGTGCGGCGATACGAACTATGCAGTTCGAATCCATCGAATCACAGCTCTCAGAGGCCAGTACCAATCGATACGGATTGTCTGTTCGTGTCCAATGACACCAGGTCCATCGATTCGAAATATACAACAAGGGATGTTCTGAAGGCATTAAACTCCATCGATACGAACGATCGCTTCGTATCAATCGAACCTCACATCCATCGATTCGAAATGTTCATTTTGTATCCATCTATATGATGCATATCGACGCAAAGATAATGTTCCAACCTTTTACATCGATTCAGGAGAGGATCAGTGCGGAGGAACATTCAAAAACAACCATCGAGCGTTGTTACAATTTGAATTTCACATCGGTTCAGGAGAGGATCGATACGAAATTCGATACGGGATAAACTGACAACGACTCGCGAACGTGCAACGTTAACGAGAGTCAAATTAAAATATATGCATATACGTCGGACTAATATTCAATTTTTAGCATTCACAGGAATTGGATAATTATCTGATAACGATTATAACAACAAACAGCTAATCGCAGTCAAGCAGCAATCAGTTACAACAATACAGGGTGCAACAGTTGACAATCAACAGTTCATATTACCGAGAAAATCAGTCAAAGATTACAACTTTCAGCGAAAAGACGATAACTGTTCAGAATAAAGATTACAGATTTTCAAAGCACATCATGTTTCCACAAGACGTACTTTGGGGGGCAAATGTTATCCCGCCTTTTGGCAAGACCGTCACACCAAGAACTTGACTAGAAATCAATGAAGACCCGTCTTAGAGATCGGTTATGCGCAGGCTCACTATGGATATCAACGAATTTTGTCCGAGTCCAGATCAAGCTACAATCGACAAGACACGACGAGCAAAGCTGTGAAAGTCAACGTTCCAAATTTAAAATCAATCGGAGTTAATATGCTCAAGATACGATCGATACAAGTCGAGGGGGATCCACTCTGTTTCGTATCGATCGGCTATGCCTCTGTTCGAATCGATCAGCTTCGTATCGATCAGAAGGCCCTAGTTCGAATCGATCAGGTTCGCATCCATCACCAGAGTCCACATCGCATCCATCGCCTGAAGAGCTTTGTTCGTATCCATCAGTTGACCTTACCTCGTATCCATCGAGGAACCACTGTTCTTATCCTTCAAACCCAGTTACTTCGTATCCATCGATAAGTCCTTGTTCGTATCGATCCACGTCATGGTTATTCGTATCGATCGGGCTACCAGTGTTCGAGTCCATCTGGCCACGTCAACTTCGTATCGATCAAATGGAGTCATTTCTAATCGATACGAACAAGGCCACGCAGTTGAATTATTCCATGTGTTCTCCATCGATACGAAACAAGGGTCACCTTCCATTGATTCGAACAAGATAAGTGCCTCGATACGAACAAGGCGAAAGTCCTGGAGCGACTCGATCAACTTGGCAAAGAAGGTGGGTCGATCCGGAGAATGCTCGCCACGTCACCACTTGATCACGTGCAACTATCGATTCGAACAGGATCGAGTCGAAATGATCGAGTCGAACGAAGCAGTCAACCGAAAATCCCACGTATCGATCATATCTCGCGATCCACAAGTCCAAATGCCACCAAATTTTCACAGGAGCCTACGTGCATGCTGAAGAATGTTCACACCAAGTTTTGACTCCATTGGATGAAATATTGATCGATACGAAATCCGTTCGTATCGATCACGGATCGGGTCGAAACTTCACGGGCTTGGTCGCGTGGGCCCGCTTACGTGCCAGAAGGAGCCTCCCGAGATCTGAGCGAAATATCAGCCTCCTACACCTATAAATAGACCCCCAGAGCCAATAGAAAGGGGATCTTCTTCTTCTTTGAATTCTCCAATGCCCAGACTCTGCCGGATCCAGTTCTAAACTCCATTGCTGCTGCTGCTAACGAATTTTACTGGTGTAAATCATTGTTATCTGTTGTAACCCGCTGCAATCAATTGTAATCATCAAAGAAACATCAATAAAGCAATCAACTTCATAGTGGACGTAGGCAACACGCCGAACCACTTTAAATTCTTGTATTTCTGTGCGTTGTTATTACTTTCATTATCTGTTTTTTGGAGTTTTTCTTAGATAACCCCCTTTTTCCATTTAATTTTTTCATTTTATCTCTTCAAAAACTTCCGAAGAGTGTTGTGCCCAATTTTGGTACAAATAGTATGCAACAAGCCGTTAAACCTCTAGGGGTCCCTAGTAGGACGAGTGTTGTTTCGTGAGGGTTTTAAGTGGATACTGCCCACAAAATCCAAATGCGAAATGAGAAATGTCCTAAATGAAAGATTTATTTACAAAGACATCAATGCAAGTTTTTCGAAAATATTTACAAATGAAGAATTTACTTTTTAAATTGACACGAGTGAGTTAGATATAAGTTTCGATTATCATCATGAAATTTCAGTCATTTACTCATCATGAAATTTCAGTCATTTACTCATCATGAAATTTCAGTCATTTACTCATCATAAACTTCAAACAAAAGCTCAGTTCACATTACATTCGACTCTAACTTAACCAGTTGTTTCAGATGAAAACATAGTGCAATTATGAAATGAATTCTTTAATTGATCATCTGAGTTTGCAACGTAGTATCTTCATTTCTTTTTGTATAACAAGTCAAATCCATAAAGTTAAGATGATGCTTGGGTTTCAATTGCTTACTCTCTCTTTATTTGAAAGAAATATTAACATTATTATTATTTACACACCTAACTCAGGTAAACTGAGGCCAGATATACCACCCATGCATTGCCTTTTGGGCTTACGTGAGGGGAATACAAAGCATGGTGAGTGCACACACTTACGTGCATACACCTATCGACTGTAGGTGGTTTTTATTAAGTTTTATTTTATTTACACATCTAACTCAGATAAACCGAGGCCAGATATACCACCCATGCACTACCTTTCGAGCTTGCGTGAAGGGAGTACAGAGCATGGCAAGTGTACACACTTGCGTGTATACACCTATCGACTATAGGTGGTTTTTATTATCATTCTTCTTTTTCTTTTTTCTTTCTTTTGCTTTTTTTGAAAGAGAGAGAGTTTTGCAAAATCAACTTAGCACTACCTAACTTTAGAGATTAAAAATGTTATTGTAAATACTTTAAATCAACCACTCTTTTAAACAAGGACTTCAATTTAGAATAAATTTCATAACCATCACCTAAGAATCGTCCTATATACTAGTTACACCAAAGTTTCTTGTAATTTAAACTTTATTTTTTTGTTATTCGTTAAGACAAGTAACTTTCCAATTTAATTTAATGACCAAAACTGAAAGCTTACTCCATCGTGCCTATTCAAAAGTAAATTAAAATGCAATTTTTTTTAAATTTTTGATTTTTTTTGAAATAAAGGTAGGAAAACAAAGAAATTGCAAAACTAAACTATGCAAAGTAAAAATGAAAATGAGACTCTCCCCCCACACTTGATTTTTACAGTGTCCTCACAGTCAATGCATGACATAATGAGTGAACGGGAGAAAAATATTTACATATTTACAAGAGAGTGTTAAAATTTCTTACTAGACGTAGTGTGGCTCATGAATAATCATGAGCTCCTCCTCTCGATCGCTTGGCAATTCTTAGTACGGCTTCAAACGATGACCATTAACTTTGAAAATCGATCCATCCTTAGGGTTTTTTATTTCAATAGCACCGTGTGGATAGACAGTTCGTATCACATATGGTCCAGTCCATCTTGATTTTAGTTTCCCAGGAATAAATGAAGTCGACAGTCATATAAAAGAACTTTCTGATTTGGCTCAAACGTTTTTCTTAGGATTGACTTATCATGAAAAACATTGGTTTTTTCCTTGTAAATTTTCGAGTTTTCATACGCGTCGTTCCTAATCTCTTCTAATTCGTTGAGTTGCAATTTTCTGTTTTCGCCAGCCCTTTCAAGATCGAAGTTTAAGTTCTTTATTGCCCAAAGCGCTTTATGTTCAAGTTCAATGGGTAAGTGACATGCTTTACCGTATATTAACCGAAAAGATGACATTCTAAGATTAGTTTTAAAAGCAGTACGGTAAGCCTAAAGCGCATCAGTCAATTTCTGAGACCAATCTTTTCGATTCTTATTAACATTTTTCTCCAAAATTGGTTAATTTGTCAACTCAAAACTTCAACTTGACCACAAGTGTGAGGGTGATAAGGAGTGGAAAACTTGTGGGTTATCGAGTATTTCTTCATTAAAGCTTCAAATGATCGATTGCAAAAGTGTGTTCCGTCATCACTGATTATTGTGCGAGGTGTGCCGAACCTCAAAAAGATGTCTTCTTTTATGAATTTCACAACAATTTTATGGTCATTTGTTCTATACGGAACGGCTTCAATCCATTTGGAAACATAATCGATAGCAAGAAGAATGTAAAAATTTCCGAAAGAATTTGGGAATGGTCCCATTAAGTCAATTCCCCAAACGTCAAAAATTTCGATCGTAAGGATGGGGGTCAAAGGCATCATGTTTCATCGAGAGGTTTTTCCAAACATTTGGCATCGATCACACGTTTTACAAAACTCGAATGCATCTTTGAAAAGCGTGGGCCAGTAAAAACCACATTGAAGCACCTTTTCTACGGTTTTCTTAGGTCTGAAATGGCCACCACAAGCTTGGTCATGACAAAATGAAAGAACATTCTTAATTTCACTATCCGGGACGCATCATCGAATGATTTGGTCGGAACAGTACTTAAACAAGTAAGGATCGTCCCAATAGAAGTATTTCACTTGGGAAAGAAATTTGTATTTATCTTGTTTGGACCAAAAGGAAGGAGTTTCCTTAGTGACTAAGTAGTTCGCTATATCGGCAAACCAAGGTCGATAGAAACTGAAAAGAGAGTGCATCAGGAAAGTTCTTGTTGATGGATAAAGAAGATGGTGCGTTTGGAAGACGAGACAAGTGATCGGCTATGACATTATCGGATCCATTTTAGTCTTTGATTGTAAGGTCAAATTCTTGAAGTAAAAGGATCCAACGATTCAAACGAGATTTAGCATCCTTTTTGGCAAAAAGGTATCGAAGAGCAGTATGGTCGGTGTAGACCGTGATGTGTGAACGTATCAAGTAAGGTCGAAACTTTTCAAGCGCAGAAATGACAGCTAGAAGCTCTTTTTTGGTTGTTGTGTAGTTGAGTTGAGCATCGTTCAAAGTCATACTCGCGTAGTAAATGACACGAATGATTTTGTTGATGCGTTGTCCTAAGACAGCACCAACCGCAATGTTAGAAGCGTCATACATTATTTCGAAAGGATGATCCCAATTGGGTGCGCAAATGATTGGAGCAGAAATGAGTTTGTTTTTAAGACGTTCAAAAGAAGAGACAGAACCAAAATTGAAATCGAAAGGAATGTCTTTTCCTAGAAGAGTAGTCAAAGGACGAGCAATTTTGCTAAAGTCTTTCACAAAGTGTCGGTAAAAGCCAGCGTGTCCTAGAAATGATCGAATGTTCTTAACAGATTTGGGAATGGGTAGGTTTGCAATTTCGTCAACTTTCACTTTATCTACCTCAATGCCTTTATTTGAAATGACGTATCCAAGGACTATGCCTTGTTTCACCATAAAGTGGCATTTTTCCCAATTCAAAGTCAAATGTTTCTTTTTATATCGATTTAGAACCAACTCAAGATGATGTAAGCACTCAAAAAAAGAATCTCCAAAGGTAGAAAAATCGTCCATAAAAACTTTTAGAAAGCGTTAGATCATGTCAGAAAAGATGCCAACCATGCATCGTTGAAAAGTCGCAGGGGCGTTACAAAGTCCGAATGGCATACGTCAATAAGCAAAGGTACCGAAAGGACATGCGAAAGTGGTTTTCTCTTGATCTTCGGGAGCGATTGCAATTTGGTTATAACCGAAATAACCATCAAGACAGTAGTAGAATTCGTGGCCAGCTAATCGTTCAAGCATTTAGTCGATGAAAGTAAGACGGAAGTGATCTTTACAAGTTACAGCATTTAATTTTTGATAATCAATGCAAACGCGCTAACCCGTTTGAGTACGAGTTGGAATGAGTTCGTTAGCATCATTCGTGATAACAGTAAGTCCAGACTTTTAAGGCACGACATGAATTAGGCTAACCCACGATCTATCAGAGATGGGATATATGATACCGTTATCGAGGAGCTTAAGAATTTCATCATGAATCGCGTCTTTCATTTTTGGGTTAAGCCTCCGTTGCGCATCATGAGTGGGTTTGGCTTCGTCAATTAAGTGAATGCGATGTTGAACAATAGCAGAGCTAATTCCCTTAATATCGGTAATGGACCACCCAATTGCTTCTCTGTTTTTCGAAAGAATAGAGAGAAGAGAAGCTTCTTGGTCAAGAGAAAGATCGTTAGAAATTATGAAAGGATAAGTTTCGTTTTCGCTTAAGTGTACGTACTTAAGGCGAGTAGGAAGAGGTTTGAGCTCTAGCCTAGGAGGTGGCTCAATCAAAGAATTCGGTTGAGATTCGGACTCAACCGTGAGAGGCTCGAATGGAAGCGTGTTTTCAATATCCTGAGGAACATCATGAAACAATTTCTTCTACTCGGCCTCACATTCATCATTTAGATTCATCGATTCATTTTCAAAATTTTCTTGAATGGTACTAACTTCCAACGTGTTGTCGAGTGGTTCATTCAATTAATTTTCTAAATTAAAGATGTTAAGATTGATGGTCATGTTACCAAAAGAAATTTTCATTAAACCGTTTCGACAATTAAATAAAGCATTTGAAGTGGCTAAGAAAGGTCATCCTAGAATCAAAGGAATTTGGCTCGTCAGATTGTTTACAGGTTGAGTTTCAAGGTCAATGAAACTGACGGGGAATATGAATTCCCCCACTCTAATATGTACGTCTTCGATTTCTCCTATCGGTTTCTTTACAGAACGATTGACCAATTGAAGGGTGATCTTAGTCGATTTAAGCTCACCTAGACCTAGTTGCTGGTAAACTGAATATGGGAGCAAGTTTACGCTAGCACCTAGGTCTAACAAACATTTTTTGATTCTCTTGTCTCCTATTGTACATGAGATCATGGAGCAACCAGGATTTTTGTATTTAACGGGAATGGATTAAGACAAGACTTCGCTTAGACTAGCAGCTAAAAAGACTTTCTTTGGCACTTGAGTGAGTCGTTTTTGAGTACACAAGTCCATTAAAAATTTGGCATAGGTCGGGACTTGTTGGATGATATCTAAGAGAGGAATGTTCACTTTGACTTGTTTAAAGATTTCTAATATCTTTTCTATTTGTTCTGAATGTTTCTTAGGTCGAAGTCGACGTGGAAATGGAATTCGAAACTCAGTAGGTCGGTCCTCTTGAGTTGGAAAAGAATTAGACTCAGAATTCGGTTCAAGGTTTGGTTCGATGTTAGGATTAGAATCATTCATTGTTTTCGAAGAATCGAGAGGAATATCCGGTAAGTTGTTTGGATTGACAACTTGATTATCGATTTGCTTACTGGATCGCAAATTGGCGATTGAGTACATTTGATTCAAATTACTGTCTTGAATGACATGAGCTTGGTTCGAGTTTGTGTTTTGTTTTCTAGGGTTTGGAACAGGTTGACTCGGGAAAGTGCCTCTTTCCCGTTCACTCACGGAAGTGGCTAACTGACTCATTTGCATTTCGAGTTTAGCAATCGATTGACTCGTATTTTGCATGTATGAATTTAACAAATTTTGCGATTGCATTGTCGCATTGGCCAAGGCTTCAATACTCTTTTCAAGGGAGGTCATCGGATTGTCATCTTGAGGAACGAAAGATTGTTGTGCTTGGTTTTGAGAAGGGGACACGAAATTTTGCTGAAATTGTTTCGGTAGAAAAGGGGGATTTGAATTTGAAGCGTTGTTCGGAAATGATTGAAAAGATGGTCAAATCTAACTCGTGTTCGAATTGTTTTGATTCCAAGCAAAGTTAGGATGATTTCTCTAACCAGGATTGTACGTTGGAGAAAACGGATCATTCTTAAATTTATTAAAAGCATTGATTTGTTCTAACGAGTATGGACACTGATCGGCGATATGATTTAGATCGTTGCATCTGTAACACAGGACTTGAGAAGCTTGGTTCATTTGATTTGAGGAAAGGACATTATCGAATTTTGTTATCATCGCATCGATTTTCACTTCTAAGGCCAAAGAGGATCCTACGAATAGCGCTTGCTCGGGAATAAATCGATTTCTCGTTAGATCGTTCCCATTGTGATGATTTTTCGGATAGGCTTTCAAGAAATTGCCAAGCGGCATCGTGATATTGGGCTAGAAAGTTTCCTTGGCACATCGATTCTAGCATTATTCGAGAATTATTATCAAGTCCATCATACAGAATTTGGCAAAGAGTCCATTTTTCAAAGTTATGGTGTGGACATTTGATTAAAATTTCTTAAATCTTTCAAAAGTATTTTGCAAATGATTCACCCCCGAATTGATGAAAATTTACAATTTCGTTTCGAACTTTTGTTGTTTGTTCCAAGGAGTAAAACTTCTTTAAGAAGGTTGTAGTAAATTCTTCCCAAGTTTTGATCGAATTCGAAGGTAAACTATATAACCATTTTTCAGCGTAATTGGTAAGTGCGAATGGAATTAACCTAAGTTTGATTCCATCGTCACATAGTTGTTGGAATTTTAATGGTTGCACAAACTTGTTCAAATTTGGTTAAAAAGATATAAGGATCATCATGTTCAAGATTGCTGAATTTCGAAATCGTGTTAACGTAATTCGAATGAATCTCAAAGTGATTGCCCGTCGGGGCGGGCAAGGTGATGCAAGAAGGGATAGAAACTCGATTGGGGAAGATTCTATCCGTAAGAGTTTGAGGGGCGTTCTCGTTCGCCATTTCAGAAGGATCGTTTGTTCGGGTTAAACGATTTATAGAAGGGTCTCGAATCCAAGTATTCGTAAAAGTGTCACGAGTCCAAGTACTCACGCACTAGTGAAAGTTGAGAAGAAAAAGAAGTTAGAATCGAATTTTAAGAGAAAGAAACAAGATTTGGAAAATGAAGCGAAAAATTATTTTTGTTTTTTTTTTAAAAGGAAAATATTTACCAAAAGGAATTTATTTTTAAAAGGGAAATTTGATTTTTGGTTTTTTTTTGGATTTTCAAATCTTTTTAAAAAAACTAAGTTAAGTCAAATTTACAATTTTTTTGATTTTGGATTATTTTTGAATATGCATGAACTAATGCAACTAAATGAATGCAAGGACTTAATTACAAATTTTCTATCGTTAGTAGCTCCTAACCCAAAATTGTATAATCACACATTGTCTTAATCCAACAAAATATTTCTTAGCCAGGTAACGGGCAGGGGTTATCGGTGCACCACGAATCACCGTAGCAATGCAACTGAAGGTTTAAGTACCTTTAGAAGAACAACCAGTATAATATATACGAATCACCGTAATTTTTATAACTGGTTATTACTCTGCCGTAGCCTAGACACCAAGAAATAAAATTGTTCAAAGAAAACAATTTTCAAGATACAATTAAGCCCTAGGGGAGCTTGCGACACCCTTAAGTCTAATGTTTAACATTTATTATTAGTCAAATTCTACGATGAAATGCGATTTGTGGGCCAAGGAAAGGGTGATGAAATCCCCCACCTTATGTGAATTGGGGTATTGCCCTTAGAAAAGAAAAATAAGATGAAATGAATGCAAAACAGAAATTAAACGTGTATTAACAATGCAACTAAAATGAAGTTTGTTTTTGTTTTTGGATTTTTTTGGATTGTTGAATTTTTTTTATATATATAAATGCAAATGCATGCAACCAACAATGCAATTAAAATAAAACTGGAGATGAAAGCACGATATCAAAGCGTGCAGAATTATTAGCAATTTTTTTTCTTTTTTCTTAGCGGCATTTTTTTGCAAGAAAGCAAAGCAAAGCGATTCCTCTCGATTTTCTGCTTTGGCAACCTGAAACTACAAACAATATATACACAAGTTTTTTTTCCTTTTTTAAACAAATTAAAACAAACCAAGTTAAAAAAACAAAAAAAATTTTAAAATTCAAATTCTATTTTATTTTTTATTTTATTTTAAAAAAAAATAAACAAGGTAAACCCAAGAAACTAAAACAAAGAAATTTAAAAGAGAATATTTTTTTAAGAAGAGGAAGAGATAATAAAACTCAAACTTAAAACTAAATAAAAAAACAGAAAATAAATAAATAAAATAAAAACAAAAACAAATCACACAATAACAATCTCAACCCGGCTCAAGAAGGAAACAAGACTTCACGTTCCTTTCTGTTAAATGAAATTCGACTTCCCTCTTTTCAAAATAATTAAAAAAAATTAAAAGCGATTCCTCTTAGTTCGAAGCGATTTCGGGGAGGTTGTTCGGGTTGCGATGCTTTCGATTTGGGTTGCAGTGGGTTTACTGGATCGGGGGAAGGCGGTGATTCGATTTGGTGACTTGGATTGTTTGAAGAGGCAGTTCGATGATTTGGGGATTTCGACAGTGATGAGACAAGCAGGGGAGGTTCTCTGGTGGGTTATTGTGATGTATGGAGTCGTGGTGGAGGATGCGAGGAGGTGAAGTGATACTGGTCGTGAATTGTGTTTCAGATTTTGAGATTGGATGCTGTTGTTTAGGGTGACGGGGAAGTTGATGGTTGGTTGCTTAAGGTGTATGAAGTGATTGATAAGTAGTGGTTGTGGTTTGTGATGGAGTAGGAAGGTAATGGCATAGAGATGTTGTAGCGGCAGGATTTGATTGGTTTCAGGTGGCAGGTCGTGGAGATAGGTAGTTGTTCGTTGGGTGTTGACAGCAAGTGATGGATGGCATAAGTTTGAAGGGAAAAAGTGTTAGATGGTGAGGTTTCTGGTGGTCGGGGAGATAAGATGTGTAGTAAGGTGTTTGTATGACTAGGTGAATGGAGTGATAATAATGGGGAGATGCACGTAGTAGGAGGAAGTGTGTGGCTGCCGTTGATAGGAGTTTGGGGGTTGCTTGCTGGGTTATTTAGGGGGAAGAAGTGGCTGTTAAAGTAGTGGATTGTGGTGAAGGTTGGTAGTTACTTGAATGTGGAGTGGAGTTTTAGCATAGAGAGTTGATTGAAAGGAAGGTTGACAAGGGATGGTAGGAAGTTGGTTGAAGTGTTTAGGTTGATGAATTGTTGTAAGAGATATGGGGATGAAGAATTGGACAAAACTAGAAATCTAGAGATGCACAAAACAATGGAATGAACACATGTATACAGAAATGTCAAAATGTAGATTTGTAATGTAGAAAATGTAACACAAATGTAGATGAAATGAAAATGAAGTAGTTCGATTTCCTGTAAAAGAATAACAGAACTGTGTATTTCTTTTCTTTTCAATAATGATGAAAATGTAAAAATGAAAACACACTCAAATGGAGGCAGAGAATAGAAATAACAAGTGAAATGTTTTTTTAATGACGAGGAAAGATGAAATGAAGAGAAAAGAGGAGATGAACACAACAGAAACAAAATTTCAAACTAAATGGAAAAAAAACACAAAATGCATAACCTTAAAACAGAAATGACACAGTAGAAACAACAGAGAAATTGATTTTCAATGAAAATGCAAGCAAAATAAAACTGACACACAATGAAACATTGCACAACAACAAGATGCAATGGATAAGAGACCTAAATGGACACACATACAATTGTTTTTTTTGTTTTTTTTCGAAAAGTAACACAAAATAAAATAAAACAAAAACAAATATAATCCGAAGAGTAAAATTAAAATTAAATTGCTTTCCTCGGCAATGGCGCCAAAAACTTGTTTAACGGCCAATTTCCTATTGAATCAGAAAATAGCCGAAAAATTGTAATAAAATAACCGCAAGCGCATGGCTTACAATGTTACTACGTGGCGAGTACGGGTCGATCCGTAGGGAAAAAATTAAATTTAAAATTACTCTAATCAAATTAAACCGAATGATGAGATTGTTTTAGAAACTAAAAATGTTAAAACTAAGCAAAAATTAGATTAAAAACTCTGTGATTAAAAATCAATTTAGAGGCAAATCTACTTTCCTATTCTTATGAAAATCAACACAAAATAAATTATGTTGAATCTGCATGATTAAGAGAAAGCTTCATTACCCCTAAATTGTAGGGATTTAGCCTCTCATTTGTGTTATCATTTCAACACATAGAGATTTGAACATCAAAAAAACAAAAGAAGTAGAAACTAAACAAAGGAAGAAAAGGAGATTAACTACTAAACTACTTGCATAAAAATAAACCTACACAAAACTTGGTGCAACTCATTTGAAACACAGATATCTCAATTAGTAACCACCATGCATGCTGAACAAACTCAACCAACTTCCCATCCCCATTACAAATTTTCCATTCAACTCCCTGGATGGCCATCCAATCATCCCAAACCAACCTTTGATAATTCTCAGCCATCCTCCCCCCCAAGCATGCCAAAAAGGAAGATTCAAACAAGATCAAGATCTCTGTCAGCCCAGAGAAGGAACATCACCACCACACCTCTATAATTATTTATGTATACAAAAATAGCAACATGGAATTTAAGAGGAGCGCATAGCAATCTGAAACTTGATCAAGTAAAGAAATATATCTCTGAGTATAATATCTGTCTTATTGGCCTGCTTGAAACTAAGCTAAACCTTACCCTATCCCAAAAAGCAGCCAACTACATTAATCCAAATTGGTCCATACATCATAACCTTGATGCTGCTGCCTATGGTAGAATTCTTGTCATTTTTAACCCCTCTGAACTAACTATTTCTCCCATTCTGTCTTCTAGACAATCCATTCATTTTCATGTGCTTCATTCCCAAACCCAGAACTCTTTCTACTTAACAATTGTGTATGCTGACAACTCAGTAAACTCAAGAAATGCCTTTCTCAAAACATTGCCACCATTAAGACAAGCTTCACACCCTTGGCTTGTTTTGGGTGATTTCAACACCTGTTATGGATTTTATGATAAGTTTGGTGGCTCCCCACTTACACCCAGAGAACTTGATCCTATCAATCTATCTGTTTTTGATTCTGAGTTAATATTAGTGAATAAATCAGGAGCCAAGTACTCATGGAATAATAGAAGTAGAAGTGGTGTTCGTACCTTTACCACTATTGACCATGCTTTTTGCAATTTTCAAGCCCTTTCTCTTTGGCCAACTCTATCTGTTTACCTCCCACATCCCATTCTATCTGACCACTCCCCTCTAATTTTGTCTATTGGAAACCAAATTAGAAGAGAAAAGAGAAGTTTCAAATTTTTTAATGCTTGGGTTAAGCATGAGCACTTTCTTGTATTAGTTTCCCAAGTAAATGCAGTTTTTACTTGTTTTGGTAACCCGATGTTTAAGTTTTGCAGGAAACTCAAGTATATTAAGCAAGCTATTAAACAATGGGCTACAACAACTTTTGGTAATGGTGGTCTGCTGTCTACAACACTTACACAACAACTGAAGACAAAACAAGACTATATGATGGAACACCCACTTGACATTCAAGCAGCTGATGAGGAGAGGAGATTATTTATGGAGGTTAATACAGCTCTGCAATTAGAAGCCAACATGAAGAGACAGCAACTGCACAAAAGATGGATTGATGAAGGAGACAAAAACACAAAGTTTTATCATGATTCAATTAAAGTAAAGCAAGCAAGAGAAAACATACATAGTATAACTAATGAGCATGGCACACTGCATTCAACACCTGATACAGTTGACCAAGCTTTTATCCAATATTTCAATAAGCAATTTGGAAATCATGATGGCTTTCTTCCTGATCTGGACTTAATATCTAATTCTGCTCTCCCAAGCATCACAACCCAGGAAGCAACAACTCTAATAAGGCCTGTCACTGATGAGGAAATCAAGTCAACTCTTTTCTCCATGAACAAACATTCTTCAGGTGGGCCAGATGGATTAAATGTAGTATTTTTTACATCCACATGGAGTATCCTTGGCAGTGATTTTTGCAAGGCAATACACAATTTCTTTAACAAATGCAAAATTCTTGGAGAAATCAACTGCACCAATATTGCTCTTATCCCCAAGGTCTCTCCTGCTTCTAGTGTTACTTCTTATAGGTCCATTTCATGTTGTAATGTGGTGTACAAGTGCATATCAAAAATTCTTGCAAAAAGGCTAGTTTCTGTGCTTCCTACTGTTGTCTCTAACAACCAATCAGCCTTTTTACCAAATAGGGACATTATTGATAATGTGCTCCTGGCTCAAGAACTGCTCAAAAGTTATGGTAAAAGTTATGGCTCCCCTACAGCAGCACTCAAAATTGATATATCAAAGGCATACGATTCTATTCTTTGGGAATCCATAGTCAGGATTATGGCAGTGATGGGATTCCCAAAAATCTTTGTGTCTTGGATATATGTCTGTATATCCACTCCATCTTACTCTGTAGTAATAAATGGAAGACCTGTTGGCTGTTTTAGGGGTAGCAAAGGAATAAGGCAGGGGGACCCGTTATCATCATACTTGTTTCTGTTGGTCATGGAGCTGTTATCTGTTATCCTCAGAACTAGTTACACCAATAAGAACATAAAGTATCACCCAAAGTGTTCTCATCATCATATAACATCTATCATGTTTGCTGATGATGTTATGATGTTCACAAAACCTGAGTTGCCTTCTTTGAATGGTATTAAGGAAGCTCTGCATACTTTCAACAAAATGACTGGCCTATCTATAAATCAAAACAAATCATCATTGCTTGTTACTGGTATCAGTCCTGGTCTGGCTGCTGACCTCCACCTACAGTCTGGATTCTCTAGCATGGCAAATGACATGAAGTACCTTGGTCTTCCTCTAATAACAAAAAGAATAACAAAGGATGACTGTTTTCCATTATACCACAAAATAACCTCTGTAATGTCAGCTTGGGAAAATAGGTACTTAACTCAAAGTGGAAGGCTTGTTCTAATAAAATCTGTAGTCTTCTCCTCTATTGTTTACTGGGCTCGCACTATGATTCTACCAGTTAAATTATTGCAACTTGTCAGATCAGCAATGAACAGATTCTTTTGGACAGGAAGTATACACAACAGAAAATTAGTGCCATGTGCATTTTCCAAATTTGAGACACCCTTGAAATTAGGTGGACTGGGAGTTTTTGATGTCAAGAAGTGGAACATTGCAGCAATAAGTAAACAGTTTGATGCTCTCATTAATAGACGAAGTAGTTTATGGGTTGAATGGACGTGGCATTACAACATAAAGAACAGGCATTTCTGGATTATGGAAATCCCTCAGCTGTGTAGTTGGACTTGGCGAAGCATGCTGAAGTACAGAGAAGTCTATCTACCAATGATACAATATCCAGTCAACGTCAGAGTGGCAGTTAATTTTTGGACTGATCCATGGGTTAGAAATGGCCTAATCTTATCTAAAAAATGTTCATACTCTCAGATTATTCAAACTGGTATCCAAATTACAGCTAATGCTAATGCTTTCTTACATAATGGTAAAATACAGTTGCCTTACAGCAGTAACCATGTTATTCAGCAAATATGGTCAGATATACAACAAATTACTTTCAGTGACTTGCTAAGTGACACTGTGTTATGGCACAACAAAGCACACTCTGTCAAAGAGGTTTACAAATACCTTACTGATAGTGTTCCCCTGCCTGCTATTAAATGGTATGAAGTTATTTGGTCTACTGACTCTGTGCCACAGGATAATTTAATGATGTGGAAAGTGTTAAACAGTGCCTTGCTTACTAGAAGCCTACTGCATAAGTTTGGGATGGCATGTTCAACACAGTGCTTGTTTTGTGATCTACAAGAAGAAACTACTGAACACATTTATTTTGATTGTTCTGCCTTGCAACATATCTTACATAAGATCGGTGGTCTCACTGGTATTAACCTTTCTGGTCATACTACTAGAATACTGTGGAGTATTATATACAAAGCTACTAGGTGGAGAACTGAGCATGGAAGAGTTTTGGCAGTTTGCTTGAAAGTTTACATGGCTGTGATATGGAGTGAAAGAAATACCATAGTTTTTGAAAATGTAAGAAGAAATGAAACTGATCTATGGAATGAAGTCAAGTGCCGCACCTACAAGCTTTTGAAGAACAGTGTTGGTATTTTCCCTCAGTCTTTGATTCACGTTTGGGCTTGATTGTGCTGTTTTATTTTTTTGTTTGTATTTTCTATTTTTTTTTCTACCTTATGTTTTTCCTCTGTTGTTCTTTTTTATTGTTGTTTGCAATAAAACTGGTAGGGGCCCAGTTAACCCCGCTGGCTTTGCCAAACAAAAAAACTACACTACTTGCATGAATGTAAATCTAATCTACTAACAATGAGAGCATAGAAATAAACATGAACATAAAAGTAAATAAAAGCATGTAGAAAAGAGAAGGCTTAGGAAGCCATTTTTATTTTACTTTGATTTTGTGGTTACAACTCACTAATTATAAAAGATCAGTTACATGTACATAAGTGGGTTATTTATACATGCACAAAATCCTAATTCAATTTTTAGGGAGCTTCCCAAAATGCCCTTTAGGAAGTGCGGCCACCAAGTAACCATTAGCCTCTAATTAATCCATCATCAAGTATGCATGAAGCTTTAAACCTCTACTTAGTTGTCCATTAGCTTCTAATTGTAAATTTAGGTAAGTGGGTAGGTGGGGTCCTCCATGATCATGAGTTTGAATTATTTTCATCTTCATTCCTTTGTATTCTCTTGTGCATGCATATATTCCATGAAAATTCTTCCATTTGAATCCAAATTCCTATAAAAATCATAATAAATGTCCCAAGTAAAAATTCACAAATTAACACATGCACAAAAATGACCATTTTGCCCCTGTATGAAGATGAATATATGATGATTTGGAAATAATTGAATTTTGGTTTAAACATGTTAAAATACCCTATTATAACATTTATTTAAATAAAAATAGATAAAATATGGATGTAAATATATGCACATTTACGTGCACATCAGTATCGATTAATATAAGTTCACAGCGGGGTAGAAAATATAATTTAACATAAATATTGACTTAGGCTATTGCATCGGAATC
Organism: Allium fistulosum; assembly: GCA_030737815.1. NCBI lineage: Eukaryota > Viridiplantae > Streptophyta > Magnoliopsida > Asparagales > Amaryllidaceae > Allium > Allium fistulosum. The sequence continues at coordinate 818,570,262 of CM060908.1, read as the reverse complement.
AACATATTCCTTGGATTTCTAATTGTCTTGCCAGCACCAAGCATGAACAAGAAGACTTCTCCATCTACCATTGCCATCTTGCTCTAATAACTCATCCCTCTAAATTTATTATGTGGGTTGTAATGAGGAAGGAGGTCAGAACAACGTTCTAATTACTGAAAAATTGCATTTATGTCGATTGTTTTCCATTTAAGTGTTATGTCTGTTATTCACCGCTAATCCGTTCAATACTATATTCGTGTACGATATATCTACCCTGATCTTCTTCAATATACTTTATATATGCCCATATACATACATATCTAAACATGAACTACCCAAAACTTCGACCACTTAACTCTTCTTAAATAGAGGTGAAGCAGACCAAATGACCATTTAATACCTCAACGCCGAATCGGGCCCTCCGCAATGTAATCGCTAGTCGATCGATCTTAACTACAAAGACTGATATATGGCTTTATAATTCATAATTTAATTGTCGTACTACCAACGCATCTCAAAGACTTTATCTAAGGGTTAACCAGCCCACCTCCAACAAACAATCAACTAACCAACTACCTTCGAGGTCTGTGCATATCCCATACGGATTCTACACTAGTAGGAAGCAAAATCCGTCAGAGCATAACTCAAGCCATTGCTACCGATCACTCAGGACCACTGGTGGTCATAGCCTATATGCGGCCCTATTACTAAATATCAATCCTATAAAAATATTGACGTAGCCTGCTAACCTTCCTCAGTTGACATCTCATTTAGACTAACCTAATGTAAGTCAAGGAAAATTCCCTTTTCAATTACTTAATACCTCTTCTTAGAATTGAAGCAGACTACATTTCCTTAAAGTCTAGGCCATTTAATACTTCAAATCCAAGGTAAACCCTTGGTATATTTTCCCTTACCTATCTGCAACACATATCTCTTCCCTATGGGTCTTATGGTTGAAGATGTCCCACATTGGTAGTAAGTATACACAACTGCTGGTAGCCTCTACGTGAATGGCAGACTTATATTGTCTAACTTTACTGACCTTGCATACCAACCCACTAAACCTAACTAATCCTCATATGCTCAAATATTAGGCTAAGCCCACTAATTCATGGTTGTCCGAACACATTATTAAGGCTATATAGTTTCCTACTATGAAAATTATACTGCCTCCCAGCATTTATTTCCTAACGTATATGCTTATCTACTGTATTCTACAAATGTCAATTGTCCGTAATAATTAGTTATTATTCTTCCAATTGGACAATTTCAAATAATACTTATTTATCCATTATAATTCAACTTATTAGGACTATTTTTTTCACATAATTTCCATAATAATTTCTTTAATCGGTCCCATTAATGCGTTTATATCCACATTAAAATCTTGTAACTCCCTATTTACTATCTTTTCTATCTATCCTAACCCTATTATTTACTCTACTATTTATTCTTAATGTTCTAGTTATATCTAATACGAATATCGATGTATATTACGCTGCATGAGTATAATTCTGTTTTTAAGCGTTAAGCGCGGTTATAGGTGTTTATGTACATATTTATATTTTTAACTACTAATCCCTAACTATAATACTTCTTTCCAAGTTTTAATTCATCAGGGATATCCTTCCAAAAAAGATTACTGTTATAATTTTTCTTAAATTAACCAAAATGAGACCGTTGCTTCGTTTGAAATTACAAGGAATTATTTTTTTCGTTTATTGAAATAGACAATGCAATCTACGGAGAAGAGTATCCGTACTTTACACATCTCTCTCCTGTTTGGTATATTTCTTCTTAATTCAAACGTCGCACTTTTTATGCATTTAAGGAATTAGATAATTTATATGGAGGTTACACGGAGAACACTCCTAATATATTAAAACATGGATATTCATGTTCCAAATTATATTAAGGAAATCTTAGATATAGTAACATTTTTACAACCCAACTATAAATCTGGAATAAATTCTACAACTTAGTCAATATTCAACTTTAATAAATTTTGGGATTGATTTCCAGATTAAGGTGTAAATAACATTCCTATTTCAGTTTCCTAACTTACAAAATATATAGGCGATATTCCTATACGTTCGTTTTAAGCTTATAAACTATCAGATCTTACTTAGGCATAATAATTAAATAAAATCCAATGATATAAATTCCAGTGTTATACATAAATCATATAACTTCCCACTCACCTTTCAAGCTTTCCAAATCTACTGAATCTAAATCCATTCCTTAGATTTAACTCCATCTCCATTTCAATCCAAAAGAATATGTAATAAGTTATATACATACTATTAGAATTACAGATCTGAGAAGAGAAAAGGTAATATAAATTTATAATAATGAAATTTACCATTTTCTTTTGTAATGTTGATTCACTTCTTCTCTTCTTCCCTTTTATTTTCCGCCCTCCTCCAAATTGTATAAATACAAAATATTTTATAATTAGAAGGAACAATGAAGAAGGGAAAATTGCAGGGCTTTGCTGCTTTTGGTCAGAAAATGTGAGAGGAGAAGTGAGGGTTAGCCATGCATTTATAAGCGCTCGAATTAATCGTATTCGTTAGATTAAAATAATTAAATCTAGGTCGTTCGACCACCTAGCCGCCACCATACGAACTGGTCGACCGCTAACGGTCTACCTGCCCAGGGAGAGGGTCGACCAATAGGGTCTGCGTTTAGTGTTATTTATTTCTTATTTCTGTTTTTTAGCTATTTTCATTTCAAAAAATTTAAAAGCTAGTAACTTTTTGTCTGAACTCCGATCAAGAAACTCTGAATAAGAAAGCAGCTCAGAAAATGGTCGTGAATGCAATGATGCAAGTTTTGTGGCCAAATTCCGACGTTCGCTCAAATTTTATTTTTGAGCCTTAATAATTATTTACTAATTAACGTAAATTTTACAGGGTGTTACATACTTCCCCTTAAAAGAATTTTGTCTCAGAAATTCCCCAATGATTGACATGTGAGGCACAATGCAACGATCCTAAACTATCTAACAAATTGGTATACAATCAATTTTGTAGCCAAATGTGTGTAAGTGCACGATGTATCACAACATAAAAGACATGCATGCTAAATGAATCTAAATCGGTGCCTCCTATATGAATGCGTTCTTTTAAAAAAAATAAAAATAAGATGTAAACAACCTGTATATACTGGCAGTACTATATATATGCATAATTTTAAAATCCAAAAATCCTTTTCTACATAATAATTTCCACACTCCTACAAAAAGGAGTATGGTTCAACCAATTTTGCATCCAAATCCTACCATCCAAAACTCTAACACGTAAAAATTTTGTTTCTTAGACCTTTACTCATATGCTGGAAAAAGGAATCTGTACGGAAAATTTTACATTTCTACCATTCTATTGGGTACCAATCCCGTCGTAAATTGAAAATTTCTCTATTTTTCTCGAATTTTCTCGAATTTTCTCCAATTTTTCCAAGTACAATATGAATAAGGTGATTTATTTTGAAGCTCTAAAACAGAATTATCTTTAAAAACAGATTCTCGTTCGTCATTAACAAGATATGGAATTTAAATTCCAATGCTAAAATAGCTTTTTCCCTTGTTATGTCTACACTTAACCTACCACCAACCTCAATGCACAGCTAAATTTGTATCTACTAACCTATCAATCCCCCTTATGCTAAGCATGTGGCATTTGAAAATCAGAAATTCTTATTTCAAAGAAAACTTTCTGTCCTTCCAGTCAAACTTGCAAAGTGGTTTGAAAAGTCAAATTCCCAAAAACATTTAAACACCATTTTTCTTTCATAACATTTGAACATGGATTTTCAAAATCATTTGAACACTATGTTTTTTTCAAAATCAATTGAACGCAACTTTTCAAAATATTCGCCTTTTCCATTCTTACAATAAATCAAGCCACATTTCAACGTAATTGGAATTAAGTCATGAGTTAATGCATATGATTGACCCTAGTCTTGTTTAACAAATCCTAGACTTTAAAACTCATTCATTTCTTTGAAATGACAACACACTGGCCAATTATAAATTTTAGCTTTTAAGGCACAGATATAATGACTGTGATTTCACAACAACATTAGTCTATTCATCGCTCGTTAAAATTTACATTTATAAATTTTCAGTCTTACATTGCTTTTGTCCTTAGTTAACTAGCCAAATGAGATTTCCATATTTATATTATTTCTCCCAGATACATAATAGCGATGACCATATCCAGAAACAAAAGTACAGTGAAAAATAGAAACATATTTCATAATATATCGTATGCGTTTACAAAGATTTAACTAAGAGTTACAACCCAAACAACCTAAAGAAAAGGAAAAAATGCTGAAAGAGGGACAATAACAACTACTACTAATCCTAAATACTACCTAGAAGCTAGAAGAGGGTCTTGATCCCCTAGAAGCTCGAACCATTACCGCGACACTTAAATGGGTATGGGATAGTAGCCATGCCCCGATCTTATGGTTCTAGCAGCGCAGCTCGGCTCATATCTCCCTAAGCTCGGCCTCAATCTGGAGCTGAGTGTCTTAGATCGCTACTAGCTCGGGGTTCTGAGACCTTACCGCTCCATGTCCTTGCTCCGCCTCCTGCTGCTCCTCTACTACTGGTGCCACTAACTCCGCTGGCAACTCTTCAATCCCTGTTCTTTTAAGTGATGCTTTATCAAACGGGGTAGTGACCTTCTTTTGAACCGGTTCCCCATGGAGGTTCTTTCTGTATCGTCTAAAGACACTAGTTCAGAGATGGAAATATGGAATATAACTCCATGGGGTCCCTACCCCAAGAACCACATAGTTGTTAATGATAATGTGAGCCCAACTGATTACTATATCGCTATAATGGAATAGGTGGCCTTCTGAACAAGCGGATAAATCAGGTCGATGCTCCCCGTCTTCATAATAATGTTCTATTGAATTATGCGAACGACGGGGTTGTCTATAGGCCGCACATTATCTATCCTCCAGACTCCAACGACTCTAAGAAAGATCCTCTATAGAATCTCCTGATCAATAGTCTGAATATTTACCACATCAGCTCCCTCCATAGTTATCCCCAACATATCTCCAAAATCGTCATCTGACAGATCAGTCTCTACTCCCTTCACCTCCGGTCTAAGACTACCGATATCATGATCAAACTTGTGCTACAAATTGGCGTTAAATAGCTGCATGCAACGTGGGTAGCTATCCTGCTCAAAAGTACCATAGCTAAGGATTGGTGCTAGTCCTGCAGCTGTGAACGGACCCCTAGTCTAAAGGAGGCAAAATCTCCAAATTTCACTCGTCATCCTTGAAGAAAGGCGAAGTTTGCCAAGGTCTAGATTTAGATTTTTCAGTAATTTCAGTCGAGCCAAGCGATCTCCTTAGGGTAAGACCCAAATTGCGTGAGGATGTTTAGGCGGTTCGTAGTAGTTCTATGGACCAATCTAGATAGAGGGGTGCTAGATCTAAAAATTTGTTGCTTGACATTTGGGGGGCATGTCAGTCGTCAGCGGCTATAGATGGAGGGTTGATTGAAAATTTGAGGTGGGAGAGGAGAGGGTTTGTAAGGAGGGAGGATGGGGATGATGAAATAAGAGGAGGCGACCTGGACGTGACTATATGCCGTTTTCGAGGTTCCTGTTGCACATTTTACCTGACAACAGGTCAATCACTTTAGGGAAACCGGTTGATACCGGCCGATTGGTTGTCAAATGCTTAGCTAGGTTAAACCTGGACCCTATTCGGGTCAGGTCAATTATTTAAATTATCGATTAATAAGATCGTTTCGCGCCGTCTTCATCTTCTTCGATCTGATATGATCCAAATTGTTCCAAGAAATTCCTGCCTTCTACATGACGGGGCCTTATCATGCCGCCTAGCTCATCGAACCCTTTTCTTCTTCTATCTTGTGGTACTCTTTACTTATACTGCTTTGGTCATAAACTTGCTTCAAAACCCCAAAAATATTTTAGCTGCCATTCTTCGTATTTCCTTTCTACGGAATTGTTTCTCCTATTATGTTATCAGTCATCCCAACACTTCCTTATTCCATACCCTAACTAAATTAAGTACCATTCCATTTTATCCATCCCTTGAAGAAAGAATTTTAAAAACCTTCAATTTTTATAAATAAGATAAATCGTCAAGCTAAACATATGCTCTCATTTATATATATTTCAAAAACAATAAATCCCCCTTTTCCAAAAACATTTTAAACCAAGACTTTTTGACTCTACACTCTTAAAATGAAAATTTATGGACTTACGTTTTCAAAACAATTGTTGAATAAATCCTTTGAAAAACTTATTTAAAACAATTTAAGGAATTTTCAAAATATTTTGTCAAATTCCTTTACGTGGGGTCGGACTCAGAAATGGTCTTTATTTCGTCTACACATCTTCGAAAAAATACGGTTCATCATCTTTTGGTGTCAAATGAACACTTTCTTGTGAGAACTTTCTCTTCTCCTATTATATCTTTCTTCCGAATGTTTGCAACATATAGTTTCTTACTTCCCATTGGTCTGAATGAAATATGTATCTTCGAGCAACAATCCATTCAAATTCACAATCACAAGGAAGCCTAGGCCCAACAAAGGAGTCAAGCATCATCTAGCCTCCGGGATTTCTCTATATGTCATGCTCATGCTCTTCTTGGACAAAGCCTTACGTATAGCCAATACTCTATAGGATAATCAGGATAGGTGTATAAGTTTAACTCTATTTATTGGCTCAACTCATATTCCAACTATGATAGTCCGATTTTGGTTCGGTCCGGTTTGAACCCATATTAAATATGAAATAAGAGAATTACTTCCATCAACAATCAATTTATGAAGGCAATTATGTAAAGCTTTTACACTTAAAGGTTAAAATAAACATTATGTTATACTGAAATGAAAGATTAGTTCTTAATTGTATGAATATTTCAATTTGCCATCTAGCTACAAGTGAGAATTTTTTAGTAGATTAACCAATTAGCAATGTTAATCAATGCATAATCGTTAAGTAAAATGACTAGAATAAGATTATAATTAGCATTTATCCAAAAATGAGACGACTAATGTCATAGAAAACTATATATTCTTCCTTTATGACAATGATTATTATTTATATAAGCTGAAAATAGAATATACATTGTTAGCATAAAAATAAGATAGGGGTTGCTTATATTTTTATCATAAGATTACTAGTATACATATAATCGGTCCGGTTTAATAGGTCGGTTCAATTGTTCAAACTGCAACCGAACCATATCGATGCGGATCTGTCCGGTTTGGGGTATTTACTTTGGTTAGAAGATTCAGTGTGGGTTTCCGTATCATTTTTGCGGTCCGTTGCGGCAGTTTCCGTATAGCAGTGAGATTTATGCCTACTCCTAGCCTATATGCTAGCCCTACAACTAAATACTGGTGCAACAAAAATACTAACATAGCCCGTCGAGCTTCCTTTGTTGATTTCCCATTTAGACTAACTTAATGTAAGTCAAGGAAAATGCCCATTTTAGTTACTTAATACCTCTTCTTAGAATTGAAGCAGACCCCATTTTCTAAAAAGTACCGGGCCATTTAACACTTGGAATCCGAGGCGAACCATACGTATATTTTTCCCTACCTATCCATAACGCCCCATGGGTCTTATGGTTGAAAATGTCCCATATCGGTAGTAAATATACACAACTTCCGATAGTCTCTAAAGAGCATACTTCTGTTGTGTAGCTCTACTAACCTCGCATGCCAATCCACTAAACCAAACCAATCCTCATATGCTCAAATATTAAGGTAGGCCCACTAATTCATGCTTATCCTAATGCATTATTAAGGCTATATAATTTTCCACTATGAAAATTATACTGCCTCCTTGCATTTGATTCCTGACTTATACACTTATCTACTATATTTTATAAATGTCAATTGTTTGTAATAATTGATAATTATTATTCTAACTAGACAATTTCTAATAACATTATTTATCTATTCTAATTCAACTTATTGTCCCTATTTTGCTTTCATATAGTTTCCATAGTAATTTCTTTAATCAGCCTCATTAATGCATTTATGTCTCCATTAAAATCTTATAACTCCTTATACTACACAATTATTGTCCTATTAACTTCAGAGTTACTATCTTTTCCATCTACACTTCATAATCTTATTATTTACAACACTATTTATTATAACGTTCTAGTTATATCTAATACGAATATCAATGTATATTACGTTGTGTGTATATTTTTATTTTTAAATGTTAAGCGCGGTTATACATGTTTATGTATATATTTATATTCTTAAGTTTTAATCCCTAACTAGAACATTCCTTTCCTTGTTTTAATTCATCAGAGCTATCCTTACAGAAAGAATTACCGTTATAACTTTCCATATATTAACCATAAGTGAGATCGTTGCTTCGTTCGAAATTACAAGGAATTATTTATTTTCTTTTATTGAAATAGACAATGCAAACTATGGAGAAGAGTATCCATATTTAAAACAACTCTCACTTATTTCATATATTCCTTGTTGTTCAAACACCACACTTTTTATTCATCAAAGAAATTAGATAATTTATGGAGTTTACACGAAGAACACTCCCGATAAATTAAAACATAGAAATTCACATTCCAAATTAGATTAGGGCAATCTAAGATATACTATCATTTTTACTACCCAACTATAAATCTAGAATAAAGTCTACAATGTTATCAACATTCAACTTTTATTAAATTAGGGACTAATTTCTAGAATTAAGCCTATAACTCATCAGATCTTACTTAGGAATAATAATTAAATAAAATACAATGATATAATTTCAAATGTTATATGTATATCCTATGATTTCTCACTCACCTTTAAGCTTTCCAAATCTCCCCAATATGAATCGATTCCTTAGATTTAACTCCATCTTTTCAATCCAAAAGAATATGTATAATAAGATATATATGTGCTATTAGAATTACAAATCTAAGAAAAGATTTGGGGTTAAGGGAATATAGGTTTATAATAATGAAGTTTACCTTTTTGTTTCGCAAATTTGATTCGATTCTTCTCTTCTTTCTTTTTATTTTCCCTCCTTCTCCAATTTGTATAAATACAAAATATTTTGTAATTACGAGGCAAAGAGGAGAAGGGAAAATGGTGGAGCTTCACTACATTTGATCAGAAAATATAAGAAAAAATATAAGAAGAGAACTGAGGAGTTAGACCATTATTTATAAGCACTCAAATCAATCATATCCATTAGATTAAAATAATTAAATCTGGGCCGTTTGACTAAGGTTCAACCCTAACCACCACCATATGAACCGGTCGACTACTAGTAGTCGAGCGGCCCAAGGAGAGGGTCGATCGATGGGGTCCACATTTAATGTTATTTATTTCTTATTTTTGGTTTTTAATTCTTTTGTTACGAAAACTTTAATCACCAATAACGTTTTTGTTTGAACTCTGATAGCAAAACTCCAAATTTAAAAGTTGCTCAAAAAATTACTACAAATGCAATGGTGCAAGTTTCGTTGCCAAATCTAACGTTTGCATAAATTCCATTTTTGAACCTTAATAGTTATTTATTAATTAACGTAAATTTTACGGGGTATTACAATCACCTGCTCAGAAGTGGTAGCTTGTAGCATGTCAATACCTTTCTCATTTATCAAGGCCTTGTAATTAACATGAGGTAAGACAAAATACATTGTCCATTATATAGATTCGAAAATATGTGATTGCTTCCTGTTCGAATAGTTAATATTTGTAACAATTTCCCTATTTGTTGCTAGTGCGTTGAGTTGGTAATTGCAGTTTTTTTTATAGGACATCTTTGTATAAAACATAAATTTGTGCACTTATCCCCTTGAGTTAGCCATTTCTCTTTAGCCTTTTCCTTGATTTCTACAGCTGTCAATGCATTGCATTTTACATCGTATATATTATCATATACACACACACTTATAATAGACAACACACATGTATATAGAGGGGCTAAGATCTTAGTTGGGGTGTAAATCCCAACACTAACATGAAATATGTTAAATCGTATACACTAATATGCTACATGCTTACGTGTATATAATACACATACATATATATTATATAATACAACTTATACAATACATAAACCATATTCCTAATTTAAATAAAATATCAATTTTTCATAAAATAAAATTTAGATAAGATTTAAATAAATTTAGACTTCATAGGCCAATTAAGATCCAAATGGAATTTTAAAATTTAGTCATTTACATCACTACTTGCTGGCCCAGTTCCAACAATATGGCCATTTTAGTGAAACTAGTTATAGGATAAATTTTATATGCTAATCATGTTTGGATGGACTGTATGTATTAGATGAACGCTTATGGATGATATGTATGTTTGGATGCATTGCTTTGATATGACTTGTTACTGCTTTTAGATTACTTAGGAATTGGTCATCAATTTTTGAAAAATGAGTCAAATTTGATCAAAATGGGATGAAACTTGGAAGAGGGACTCTGGAGGATTGGAGGAGTCCATACTTCAAGTCATAGGTTAGTTGGAGTTGATTTGGGTAGTCAACTTCATGTCGGTACCGGGTAGTAGCATTGGTCGGTAGGAGTCTTTAATTTAGTTCGATGGAAGGAGCACTTCGGGTTAAAGGCTATGGAGATTTAGGGAACATTTCGAGTTAAGCCTAAAGGGGGGAGTTCCAGGAGTTATAGCTTTAAAAAAAGACTAAGTATGGAAGTTAGTACCAATTATTTTAGGTCGGTACCGATCTTTTTTCTCGACAATATAGTGGACCGGGGGCTTGGAGAGTTGAGAAGTGAAAAAGGGGAGTTTTAGGCAAATGAAAGATGGTAAGAGATCAGCGTAAAGGACTTAGCCAAAATTGGCTAAGCATTGATTAAGGGATTCATATCGGTACCGATCTCTTTCGATTAGTATCGACATGAATTGAAGGAGCCATACTTGGTCAAACTTCCAAGGGGTGCTTCATGGTTCATGTCGATCATCTAAAAGTATTCACTTGTTCGTTTGGCGTTCGATTGTGAAGTAATAACACGATGAAGGATGATAGTTTTGAGACTTCGATGATGGTAACTCGAGGGTGATGGAGTTATGTTCCGGGGATGAAGGCTTGATGTTGAATAAAGTCGCGAGGATGATTATCCACAAGGGCAGGTTCTAGGAAGGGTGATCCTAGATATAATGTTGAATGGTTCTATCTTTAGGAAGAAAGGAATGTGGAATGGTTCCTTGAGGATCAATGAAAACTAGATAAAGCACGAAAAGTGCTCGAATACGCGTATTAAGGGATCATTGATACTCGAAGTGTTTTCTGGTGTACTCGAAAGCAGGGGTTTGTGAGGACGCTCATTGGGTATTTGGAATGGCTACCCAGGTCGGTGGAATAGATCGACATACCCTGGATCATCGAAATGGATCCAGTGTTAACTTTAAGCTGGAAGCGAGTACACTAAAAAAGGATTTTTTAACTAATCCCTATTAAAGTAAGGTTCATAGAGTTATTATATATCCAAGGCACACTGAGTAGCTTTGAGGATTGGTTGAAGAAGGCTACGTTTTCTTTAGTTGTTTTCTCGTATTCTGTCACATTAGAGATGTCAAGTGTTTGTACCAAAATTGGGCACAACACTCTTCGGAAGTTTTTGAAGAGATAAAATGAAGAAATTAAATGGAAAAGGAGGATTATCTAACAAAAACTCCAAAAACAGATAATGAAAGTAATAAAAACGCACAGAAACACAAGAATTTAGAGTGGTTCGGCGTGTTGCCTACGTCCACTATGAAGTTGATTGCTTTATTGATGTTTCTTTGGTGATTACAATTGATTGCAGCGGGGTACAGCAGATAACAATGATTTACAGCAGTAAAATTCGTTAGCAGCAGTAGCAATGGAGTTTAGAACTAGATCCGAAAGAGTCTGGGCGTTGGAGAATTCGAAGATGAAGAAGATCCCTTTTCTGTTTGCTCTGGGGGTCTATTTATAGGTGTAGGAGGCTGATATTTCGCTCAGATCTCGGGAGACTCCTTCTGGCATGTGAGCGGGCCCACGCGCCTAAGCCCGTGAAGTTTCGACCCGATCCGTGATCGATACGAACGGATTTCGTATCGATCAAGATTTCGTCCAATGGAGTCGAAATTTGGTGTGTACGTTCTTTAGCATGCACGTAAGCCTCTGTGAAAATTTGGTGGCATTTGGACTTGTGGATCTCGAGTTATGATCGATTCCAATTGGAGACTTTCGACAGGCTGTTTGGTTCGACTTGATCATTTCGACTCGATCTTGTTCGAATCGATGGCTGCGCGTGCCCAGGTGATGACATGGCAAGCAATCTTCGGATCGACCCACCTTTTACGCCAAATTGATGGGTTTTCGCCTTGTTCGTATCGAAGCATTTGTCTTGTTCGAATCGATGGAAGGTAACTCTCGTTCGTATCGATGCAACGAGCTTTGTTCGTATCGATGGAGGACACGTGGAATAAGTTAACTACGTGGCCTTGTTCGTATCGATTGGAAATGACTCCATTTGATCGATACGAAGTTGACGTGGCCAGATGGACTCGAACACTGGTAGCTCGATCGATACGAACAACCATGATGTGGATCGATACGAACAAGGACCTCTCGATGGATACGAAGTAACTGGGTTTGAAGTACACGAACAGTGGTCCATTAATGGATACGAACAGAGGTTCTCTGATGGATACGAAGTGGACATTGGACGCAGAGCTGATCGATTCGAAGTAGGCTTTGGCGATCGATGCGGAGCCGATCGATTCAAAAAAAGCTTTCCCTGATGGATTCGAACTCGATCGATTCAAACAGCAGCCAAGTGATGGATTCGAACTCGATCGAGTCGAACAGTGGCCAGTCGATGGATTCGAACGCGAGGCTGTTTTTAATCCAATTTTGCATCGATCGTAACTTGAGCATACGAACTCGGATTGGCTTGAAATTTGGAGTGTTGACTTTCATTGCTTCGCTTGTCGTGTTTTGTCGATTGTGGCTCGATTCGGACTCGGACAAAATTCGTCGATATCCATAGTGAGTCTGCATATAACCGATCTTTAATACGAACCGTCATCGGTTTCTAGTCAAGTTCTTGGTGTCACGGCCTTGCCAAAAGGCGGGATAACATTTCCCCCCAAAGTACGTCTTGTGGAAACATGATGTGCTTTGAAAAGATGTAATCTTTATTCTAAACAGTTATTGTCTTTCCGCTGAAAGTTGTAATCTTTGAATGATTTTCTCTGTAACATGAACTGTTGATTGTCAACTGCTGTACCCTGTATTGTTGTAACTGATTGCTGAATGCTAGTGATTAGCTGTTTGTTGTTGTAATCGTTATTAGATAAGTATCCAATTCCTTTGGATGTTGAAAATTGAATATTATTCCGACATATATGCATATATGTTAATTTAAATCTCGCTAACGTTTGCACGTTCACGAGTCGTTGTCAGTTTATCTCGTAACGAATCCCGTATCGATCCTCTCCTGAACCGATGTGAGATTCGAATTGTAACAACGCTCGATGGTTGTTTTTTGAATGTTCCTTCGTATCGATCCTCTCCTGAATCGACGTAAAAGGTTAAAACAATGTCTTTGCATCGGCATACACCGTATTGATGGATACGAAATGAACATTTCGCATTGATGGATATGAGCTTCGATGGATACGAAACAATCGTTCTTATCGATGGTAACAAACTTCGGTGGATTCCATTGTAGTCCGTGTCATTTTCGAATCGATGTGCGGGTCACAAAGATGGATACGAAATACGCCTTTGTATCGATTGATATTGGCCTCTGGATGCCGTGGTTCGATGAATTCGAACTGCATAGTTCGTATCGTTGCACTGGGGATGGAGTCGAAAATGGTCGATACGAACAAGGGCTTCGTATCGATGGATTTGGGTGACTCAGAAAAGCCTTCGTTGGCAACTTCGCTTCGATAAAAGCTCGAGTTGATGGATTCGAATAGCTTGTTCGAATCGATCCCGTGGTGACGTTTTGCAACCGGTTGAGTTTACTGGGAGGCGAATTGTTTCTCCCTTCACACTCGAGTCCATATAAATACTTTGGACTTAGTCATTTTTCACTTTTCACTTTTCACTTGTTTACTTTTCCCTTGTCTTCATATCGCTTCGTGTAGAGAGAAACGAGACTGTTCTTGAACCAAGCAACCCATCGATCCTTGGAATCGATCACTTTAACTAGGTAATTAAATAATCAATATATTCCCAAAATGATTAGACTCGAATTCGAACGTTGTCCTGCCCACGGTTATTGCCAGTTCCGGTGTCGGCGATGCCGGAGTTGGGTCGAAGCGAGGTTGAGGAAGGCCATGGCATTTTCGTCATTTGGGGAAGAAGAAGTGAGGACGGGTACGAGATTGTTAGTGGGCAATTTTTTGGCCTTAACCTCGTATCGATTGAAGAAGAGAATGTCTTGCCTTGTATCGATCCCGATGTGAAATCTCGTATCGCTACCTTGCTTCGTATCGATCATGGAACAGTTACTTAGCATCGGTTGTTTCGAAACGATATTGATCGATACGAAGTAGACGATATTGATCGATGCGAAACAGATGTTTTCTGATCGATACGAACTACGTGCCATGGGATCGATACAAAATTGTCTCCGAACGACCGATACGAATTTGAACCTGAACGATTGATACAAACTACGTGCCTTAACCTGTTTTCTGATGGATACAAACAACTTCACGGATCGATTTGAACTCGAACTTTTGATGATCGACAATGAGCCTAACTTCGATGATCTTGAAAACTCTTGTGCATCTGAACATCTAACTCCGATGAGCTTCATTTTGGCATAATTGGACTTGACCGTTGGACTGCATATTTGATTTCCCTTCGAAGCTCATCGATGGAACTGCAACTTTAACAAAATTCTAACAAACTTTAACTCAGATCGGTCTCTGTTATCTGGATGGCACGGTTGTGACGGTCAGCGATGACGGTCATTCCGGCTGAATTTCGAAATCTCGTCATTTACATGCTTTCCTTAACTCTGTGGAATTTTTCAAGTAATATATAGCACTGAACTGCACAACATATTCACACACTTCACACTGCGGGATGCACGGGTTTATTATCTGTTTAACGATGATTTTTCATAAGCTAGTTAGTCATGGAACCTTCAAGTTAACAACAGCAGGAAGTTCAAGGTTCAATCCCTCCAATAATCGAGATACCGGTCATCGAGGCCGAAGTCATAGATCCAGCACCGGACGAGTTTCCAGGCGCCCGGTTCATTTGTCGTCCACAAGACTCTATGTTGTCCGGTATTTCCGAAGATATGCTGGGACGGATTTGTTTAAGGCATGGCTTGTCGCTCGATGATGTGTTACTGCCAGGGCCAAATGATAAGCCACATGCTCCTCCGAAGGGGTTTACTGCTTTCAACCGTCATGCTTGCACAGCGGGGATGCTTCCTCCATTTAATCAGTACATAAGGGAAATGATGTCATTCCTTGGAATCACTCCGTCCCAGCTACACCCCAACGGATACGCCTTGTTGAATAGCACTTTCATCTTGTTTATGGAAATACTCTTTCGACCACCAAAGCCGATCGAGATTAGATATCTTTTCAACATCGAGAGCCGCGGAGACAGCCCTTCTTTCACATTCTTGGAAGCAGTTAGGAACTGTCAGATTGTAACGGGGTCCTGGGGAAGGCTGAGTTACTTTAAGACGGAATGGTTCTACGTTCGATGCCCGCCTGGATTCGCTAGGCGATGGTTGGATAGACGTAAGTGTTGCAGTCTTTTTCATGAATTATCGAGATGATAGTAATCGACCTCAAAACTTACATACTTTTCTTCTTTTACAGCCGCGATCTCACGACCCGATGGCGGATATTTCAGAGAGTTAGTCCGGATCCTCCAAGCAGTTCCGGGTGAAGAGAGGAACATTGACGTGGTTCTAACCGACAGAAGCTTGAGAATTGTCGGGCTGATTGAACGTAAGTAAAGCATACGGCTGGAAGGGACACTCAGAGCGGTCTCGAAGAAGAGGGTGAAACGCAAAGCGCCCAGCATCGTGATAACCGAAGAGGTTGATCCTGAGAGAACGCCCACCGATAACGAACTCCAAGCTAGGCCTTCTTCCGGTGTTCAAGATTCAGGAGGAAGGAGAAAAGGCAAGGCAGTTGCTCACAAGCATTCTAAATCCATGAGATTGAAATCCGTGGTGATGTCTTTGCCTGTTCAGGGGATTATAATTTCGAAGGCTCCTCCCCGCAAGTAAAGAATCCTTTCGAAGGGCTTGCTGATATTTCGATTCCGGATTATGTGTCGTTTCAACACGACATCGGGACGGAGGAGCTTGACAATGCTCTTGATCTGAGCGGGTCGCTTGCTATGAGTGCGGCCGACATTTCCAGTTGGTCGGGGGGTTGCACATACATACACTTCACTGCACTGCATGATTCATAATCGTAAATCGCCCAGTCCAAGAGATCACTAACTTTTCCTTTGTTTCTCATTTTCAGGTACGATGTCCGGGAGAGGATCAATGCTTGGGAGCCTTCGCTCGGCCCGAAAGTCTTCTACCTATTATGATTCCCGCAGGAGAGATTCAAATAGAGACCGCGATCGCGGGTACTCTAATCAAGAGAGGTACGAGCGGGACAGGGACAGAGAATATAGACACCGATCTAGGTCTCGCTCTCCACCTCTTAGACTTCCATCTCCACCTCCTGCTCATGTTCCACACCCGCCAGAGCCTCCGCGACACCGACCGTCTTCTCAAACTTCGAGGTCCGAAACTCATCACCAGCGAGTTGAAACCGTGCCCTCCATAATTGTAGAGCAGGCCATTACCGAGCCCACGGGGGAAGGGGCTATTAAAATTGCTCAGCTGAGGAAGGAGTTCCCGAACATATGCTTCGATGGCTACGTCTTTCCACCTCACTTAAAGAGAATCCCATCTGTAGTGGAAAACACGATGCATTATTACATTCATGACATCTACACCCAGTATAGAGAGTGGGTGGAGGCTGCGGAAAAAGCTTCCAAGTTGGCCTTTGAGCGAGCCAAGACAATTGAAAAAATGGAGACCGAGATCGCTCAAAGGGACCGGATCATTCAATTGCTCACTGCTGAGGCTGAGTCTTCTCGGAAATCTGAAATTGATGCCACCAAAAAAGCTGATGAAGCGAACGTGGCAATGGAGAGGTTGAGGCAGACACATGTTGCCTTAGTGGAGGAGATGGGCCATCGGAATACAACAGTCACCGCCGAACGGGATGCGGCGGTCAAGGAACTCAATGAGCTTAAGGCCAAATTTTCTTACATGGCCAAGGAAAAGGATGATGCGGACAACGCAGCCCAGGAGGCGTGCAAGCAGGCCGTCTTGTTCTGGGGTGAACGGGATGCGGCCATGGCCAAAGTTCGCGAGGTGGAGACTGAGGTTGAGGAGAAAGTGAAATCGGCCGAGTCCAAGCTAGAGGCTGATATTGAAGACCCTCTCGTTGTTTACAACGCTAACGTGCTGAGGCACAGGGGTCTAGCCTGGCTCGATGATTATCCGGCGCATCTATACAACGCCTGGGGCCGATTAGTTGAAGAAGAGAAGGAGACGCATCTGGGTGAGTCTGTAGATGAATTTGAACTCGAGAATCGCATTCTGAATGAAGATGAGAGGAAGATTCTCCACGAGTTAATGATTCTGCATGAAAAGGAAAGGTTCGGCGCCCAGCACTTCGAAGTAGGAGAGGGTTCAGGGGTTGACCATCATGAGGCGAGTCTTGAAGTTCCAACGTCAACCCAGCCTGAATCTTTGCCGGCGGTTGATCCCCAAGCTGTTCTTGCCTATAATCCGGATCAGCCGCAGATGTCTCCGGCCATAGAGCAAGTTGTTGAGGCCGTTTAGCCGCTTACAAGCCAAACTGAGGAAGGTATTCTGAACATTCCACATATCTGCCTTAATTCGGAATCTTTACTCGAATTAAGTTCTAACAGTTCTCTTATTTTTGTCCAGTGATCGATGCTGCACCGGTCGTACCTCCTGCTACTCAAGAATCATATCAGACGCATGGGGCTATCGTTACTGAAGCGACCACTGTAATTGCGACCGCCCCGCTTGACGAAATTCAGGGAAGCTCACTTGTTTTTTATGAGCAGCTGATGGAGGAACTCTTTCGCCGTCATGGCGATACTCTTGCCGACCAGCCATTTGTCATGGGTGGAGGTGTTCCTGCTACAAGTTCTTCGATGCCAACTACTGATGCTCCCAGCGAGGCTCGAACGATTACTGAAGAGGAGATTTTGGCCGAAATCGACGCTGAAATGGAAGCAGCGGGTCGCGGTGGCAGTTTTGGAGGTGGGATGGCGGCACCTGGTCCATCTCCGCTTAGAATGATATCGCCCGGCGGTACATTTTTCGACAGTAGTGCGCCCATTCCATCTTCTACACTTGATCCTGTTCCTCCGACTCTGCCCGCAGGAAGCATCCCTATTCACTCAAGCTCGGAGGAGGATGTCGAGATCATGCCCCCGTCTGGAGACCGACCGCCCAAAGGCTCAAAGAG
The DNA here is from genome assembly GCA_030737815.1 of Allium fistulosum. Taxonomy (NCBI): domain Eukaryota; kingdom Viridiplantae; phylum Streptophyta; class Magnoliopsida; order Asparagales; family Amaryllidaceae; genus Allium; species Allium fistulosum. The sequence continues at coordinate 818,551,730 of CM060908.1, read as the reverse complement.
GAAAGGTAGTGGCGGCTCCAGCAGGTCTACACCAAAAAGGAAGCCGAGGAAGAAAAAAGATTAGACACGCTTTCTTGGTTTATTTTGATTTTCCTTTTGTTGGCCGTGTATAGATGCGGGTTCGGCCCCTGCTAGTAGGAATTTTTGGAACAAACTTGTACACGAATTTCTTTCATAAATAGTAGAAATGAAACTTTTCTTTTTTAGCTACTTGTGCGTTTGCTTAAGTGTTCCAATGTTTGAAATGCACTTGTAAAGTTCCAGCTTCCGACTCAAGTTTGTCTTTTTGCACCAAATCTGGAAACTGTGGACATGGTTCGCGACCGGGAAGCGAGTTGAATTTTGACGTTGCACCGCATCGGTCAATGGTCAATGCTTAAGTCCTGCCCCCCAGTCTTGGGGTTGAGTCGTTGAACATCAGCCAGCGATTGCATTTTACTTACAACACGTTGAGTCTAGTGCCGCTGAACGGATGTTCGGGACAAGTGGAGATCGAGTGGTTCATCCACACTTGTTCGATTATCGGTGATCATATCCGCACTCCGGGGATTCTCATTTGCTTACTGGTGGTTGGTCACGCCGGCTTAAGTTTTAATTATACGTCCGCACTCTAGGGACTCGGAATCGACATTTATACTCCGACCCGCACTCTGGGAGTTAGGAGTTGGCATTTACACTCCGTTTCGCACTCTGGGAATTCAGAGTTAATGTTTATACTCCGATTCGCACTCTGGGAATTCGGAGTGGATGTTTATACTCCGTTTCGCGCTCTGGGAATTTGGAGTTAATGTTTATACTCCGACTCGCGCTCTGGGAGTTCGGGGTTGGTACTTATACTCCAATTCGCGCTCTGGGAATTTGGAGTTGATGTTTTTACTCTGACTCGCACTCTGGGAGTTCGGAGTTGATGTTTATACCCCAACTCGCACTCTGGGAGTCCGGAGTTGATAAACAGACGGTCGGTCACATCTGCTGTATGTTTTGGATTTCGCTCACACTCTGGGAGTGAAAGGTGTATTAGGATCATGGATGGTCGGATCACATCCACCCCGAGTTAACAAGCGAGGTCGTTAGATGGACGGGTCCACCCTCCTCAAACTTGGTTCAGATACGGACGAAGTCGTTAGGCGGACGGATCCACCCTCTTCGTAGACATATTTTTGTACTCCAATTCGCACTCTGGGAATCTGGAGTTAAGTAAAGGATTGTCGTGTATCAATCCTTTTTTGACTTTGGTGTGATGGCTTGTCCCCAAGCTTGGGTTTCACTTAGTGGGTGACCGGTTGCATCACAGTCACTCCCTATTTGAATAAATCCCACTGTATGGTGAAACTTAGCTCTCCGTGCATGGTGATGTTCATATGAAGTATTTCAAGTAAATCACAACTCTGGCTCGAATAGATTGCATTTTATTGCTGAAATAAGAAAATATGGCAAAGTCAGCTGCCTTATTACAAATTCTAATTTCGAAATGCAGAAAAAAATTGCAAAAATGGAAAATAAACTAAATGAAATAACATAGCCTGTTATGTGTAGTAGCGACGAAGACTCTCGCTATTCCAAGCTTGTGGCAAAGTAAGACCGTCAACGGTCGATAATTTGAATGTGCCATCCCCGAGCCTTCGTTCAATGACATACGGTCCTTCCCATGTCGGCTTCATATGCGAAGGAACCAGATATATTCTTTTCAAGACGAGATCACCTAGTTCAAAGGTTCGCGGACGGACCTTGGCGTTGTACAATCGGGCGACTCGACTTCGATGCGCGGCTGCCCTCAAATCAGCCTCTTCACGCTTCTCATCTAGTAAATCGAGAGATTCAGCAAGTAATATAGCATTAGTCTTCGGATCATAATACGTCACACGATGAGAAGGTACTTCTAGCTCGACTGGAATGACAGCTTCTGAACCATAAGAGAGAGAGAATGGAGTGTGACTGGTCGCGGACTTGTGGGTTGTTCGGTAAGCCCATAAAGCCATAGGAAGTTCATCGACCCACTTGCCCCCGACCTTTTCCAGTCGTTTCTTCAGAATGGACTTTATAACTTTATAACTTTTCAGAATTTCTTTTGAATGTGAAATCGTTTGCAAAAATCTTTAAACTCTGCACTGTCGAATTGGGTTCTGTTGTCAGTAATAATGGTGTGTGGGAGACCGAATCGACATATAATGTTGCGGACTACAAAGTTGATTACTTTTTTCGTCGTTATGGTAGCAAGAGGCTCAGCATCAGCCCACTTTGTAAAGTAATCAACTGCGACGATGGCGTATTTCGCACCACCTTTTGCCAGAGGTAAAGTACCAATGATGTCGATGCCCCACATTGCAAACGGCCATGGGCTAACCATTTGCGTTATCTCAGTAGGAGGGGCTCTAGGAATTCGAGCATGCTTTTGACATTTATCACACTTCTTTGCATAGTCTGATGCATCGCGATTCACAGTAGGCCAGTAATATCCGTATCGAAGTATTTTCTTGGCAAGTGCTTGCCCCCCGGTGTGATCGCCACATTCTCCCTCGTGTACATCGTGCAATACTTGTTTAATTTCATCGTGAGCGATACACCGGAGTAGAGGAACAGAGTACCCTCTTCTGTATATGATTCCATTCTGGATGGTGAATCGTGAGGCCTTCCGAAGGACTTGTCTCTTTTCACTCCTGCGCTCCGGCAGGGTCCCGTGCTCAATGTAATTTCTGAGTGGAGTCATCCATGAATCCTTTTCGTGGACGGTTTCACATACCCAGTCTATTTCTTCCCGGTCAATGCTTGGGGAAGATAACATCTCTACGGGAACGAGTCCCATTTGCTGAGCTTCACCTGTGTTGGCCAGCTTCGCCAATGAATCGGCTTTTTGGTTGCGTTCTGGAGGTATACAATAAATGGCATAATAATCAAGCTGATTCAGTACTTCCTGAACTCGAGCTAAGTTAGCAGCCAGCCTTCGATCTCTCGCTTGATACTCTCATCGTACCTGACACACAACTAACTGTGAATCACAATAAATTTCCACAGCGATAATTCTCATATCTCAGGCAAGCTTTAGTCCAGCTAAGAGGGCTTCATATTCAGCTTCATTATTGGTTGCATGAAAATCGAACTTTAAAGCATAACATATAGATCGGCCTTCGGGAGTTTCAAGTACAACACCAGCTCCCGAACACCGGTCGTTTGATGCACCATCAGTATACAGCCTCCAGACATATTCGGGAGATTCACTGGTTTCGGGCAAGTCCTCTGGAACGGTAAATTCAGCTATAAAATCGGCTAGGACTTGTCCTTGAATGGCTCGTCTTGGAGTGTAAGCGATATCAAACTGGCTCAGTTCGATGTTCCACTTGAGTAACCTACCAGACGTCTCAGGCCGCGTAAGGACCTGTCGTAATGGCTGGTCGATGTAAACAATAATAGGATGTGCCTGGAAATATGGTCGGAGTTTTCTTGATGCAATAACAAGGCAATAAGCCAACTTTTCTAGTTTTGGATAATTCCTTTCAGCTCCAGTCAATCGTTTGCTGACGTAGTATACTGGCTTTTGTATCTTGTCTTTTTCTTGAATTAAGGTAGCGCTGATAGTGTTTTCTGATATCGCCAAGTAAACGTACATCTTCTCATGATCAATAGGTTTTGACAAGATAGGTGCTGTGGATAGATGCTGAACTAGTGCTTGGAAAGCGCTCTCACACCTCGTGGTCCATTCAAAGTTTCGTTTTCCTTTTCGGATCAGATCAAAGAAGGGGATGCATTTGTCAGTGGACTTTGAAATGAACTTGCTCAAGGCTGCTACTTTCCCATTGAGACTCTGGACTTGCTTTATAGTTTTCGGAGTTTCAAGATTTCTGATTGCCCAGATCTTTTCAGGATTAGCTTCGATCCCTCGAGCATTGACGATGAACCCAAGGAATTTTCCGGATGCAACCCCAAAATGACATTTCAGTGGATTGAGCTTCATTATGTACTCTCGAAGTATGTTGAACATAGTTTCTAGGTCTTTAATATGGTCAGTGGAAAATCGTGACTTCACAAGCATGTCGTCTACATATACTTCCATGGTTTTCCCGATTTGATTGGCAAACATCCGATTGACCAATCGTTGATAAGTAGCCCCGGCATTCTTGAGTCCGAATGGCATAACTTTGTAGCAATAAAAGTCCCAGATTGGTTACGAAGCTGTTTATGTTCTTGATCGGGTAAATGCATCGGTATCTGATTGTAGCCAGAATACGCGTCCATGAAGGATAAGAGCTCATGCCCAGTTGTTGAATCTACTAGCTGGTCAATTCTGGGAAGCGGGAAACTATCTTTAGGACAAGCTTTATTCAGATCGGAGTAATCGACACATGTTCTCCACTTTCTGTTTGACTTTCGGACGAGCACGGGATTCGACACCCATTCTGGATATAATGCATCTCGAATGAACCCGTTCGCTTTAAGCTTTTCTACTTCTTCTTTAAGGGTGGTAGATCTCTCTGGATCCATACCACGCCTTTTCTGTTTGACCGGGACATGCTGCGGGTCAATATTCAGAGTGTGGCTCACGATGTCTGGCGAGATCCCACACATATCAGAATGCGTCTAGGCGAATACATCAAGATTCGCCCGCAGAAATTCAACCAATTCCTCTTGAGTTTGCTGGCTTAGCTGAGCCCCAATCTTTATCATTTTCGAATCATCGTCATTGTCAATTGGGACATCGATTGTCAGTTCGGCCGGGGATGCTTGACTTTCTTTAGATTCTCCTTCATCTTCAGTTTCTCTTGGGTCAAGATCCCTTTGGAATAGGTTGGGGTGCCCGGGCCTAGGCCCAGGCGTTAATTGTCAATTATTAACAAAACGGACGTAGAGAGATTCCTCTACGCCCTTTCCTTTCTCCTTTCGCTGCGCCTCCCGCAGCTCGGCAACATAACAGGCTCTCCCAGCAGCCTGATCTCATTGAATGATTCCCACTCCACGATCAGTGGGAAACTTTAAAGTCAAACACCACGGGGCAATGGCGGCCCTGAATTCAGCAAGGGCCGGTCGGCCCAAGAAGGCATTATAAGGGGAGTCTATGTCCAACACAACGAACTGCAATATCTGCACTCTCCGGCGTTCTCCAACTCCCAACTCCACTGGCAGCTCCACTACTTCAGTGGGTATAGTAGCACTTCCATTGAAACCATGGATTCGAGATTGACAAGGTTTCAAATCTTTGGCTTCCATTCTCATTTGATCATAAGCTCGTTTAAACATAATATTCACAGAGCTTCCACTGTCAACTAAGATCCTCTTCATCCAAGCAGGACCTACTTGAGCTGAGATGACCAGCGGATCGATAGTGGGGGCTTCGACTTTATCAGCGTCTCTGTTTCTGAACACGATGTCATCTGTCATCGTCTTCTGCTGTTTGGCCGGAGCCCCTTCATCAAAACGACTACAACACTCGAAGTCTGCATGCTTGATAGAGCTGGCATACGACTCCATTTCCTTCCAGCTTCGGTCTGCTGGATGAGGACCACCACTTATTGTATTAATAACCAACCTCCCTCCAGTACGAGCGGGTTCCTCCTGTCTTTCCTGGTTTGGAGCACGGTTCTGATTCGATGGGCCCGCACCTCCTGACTGCGGCGCCCGCACATACTGATCCAACTTTCATTCACGTATCAACTTCTCAATGAGATCTTGTAAATGATGACACTCATTTGTATTATGGCCATAACTTTCATGGAATCTACAAAACTTCCCTGTTTGGACCTGCCTTTCTGTCGACGGCTTCGGGGTTGGCTTCTTGTATTGCATGGTATTACAGGTCTGCAAATACACATTCTCCAGCGACGTATTTAATGGAGTATAATTGTCAAACATGGGAGCTCTACGTCTTGGACCACGGCTTTGATCTCGCTTCTTACCTTGATTTCCACTGTCCCTCTGCTGATTCTGCTTGTTTTGTATATTCAACTGAACTTTTCCAGAATTCTCCCTGGATTGTTTAACGGCGATGTTACTCTAAATTCCTTCAATGTTGGGCCCTGTGTCATCCTGCTTCCTAGACTGTTTCGCATCCTCCCTTCTCAAGAATTAGGCTGCCTTGGAATAGAAACGGTCCAATGACGCAGGCGGTTTCCCAGCTAACCAATTTCTGAACTCGGAATCAGGATCAATCCCCTTAGTCAATGCCATCAGGATAGAGTTGTCATTGGGATTGCTTATTTCTGCACACGCAGCGTGGAATCGCTCCAAGTAACGTCTAAGTGTTTCTCCAGAAGCTTGAGTGACACTAGACAGAGTGTTAACATCTTTAGGCCTTGCTACGTGCATACGAAATTGTTCGACAAACTTGGTGGCCATCTGGTCAAAGTTAGAAATGGATCGTGGTGGCAAGCGAGTAAACCACATAGTTTCAATGCCCCCTAGGGAAATGGGGAAACTACGGCATTTTACTGCATCATCAGCTCTCGCAGCATTCATCAGCCATTCATACTTCAGGATGTGTTGGTTGGGATCGGAACTTCCTTCATAGACTGGTAAAGTTGGCATCCTGAAGCGCCGAGGTGGTTTAGCATATAATATGTCATCAGTGAAAATGGTATGACTCTGGGAGATTCCCCAGTCATCATTAGTGAGACCCTGACTTTCACGGATCATCTGACAAATCATCATCGTTATATCTGGCATTCGGATATTTGGAGCATGCTGCGCCAAGGTGTGGTCGGGTTCCACAGCGTGAGTCTGGACCGGAAGTGGTCGACGGTCCATGCCTCGCCTCCTTGGTTCAACATTTTCTGGGACATAAGGCTCTGGAGTGTGCTCTCGTTGGCTACGATGAGGATCAGTTTGATTTCTAGCATCAACCCCTTGTTCGGTAGTGGTGGTAGTAGCAAGGTTGCCTGTGACATGGTAAGGAGCAGCACCTCCTCGGGATGAAGGTCCGGTATGATGACTAGTGGATGGTCCAGTTTTGGGTTGTCCTAGATTCGAGGCAGGTTGGTGTCCTGTGGCCTGGGTGTGGCTTACATCCAGCCGTGGGCGTGTGGATCGGTGATGATCATCAGATGAGGCTGAACTCTCTGTGGAAGAATAAGAACCTTGGTCTCTTCTGGATCTTCTGCGCCTTTGGCGATTCAGCTGGTTGGTCAACTCTGTGTTGGCGCGCAGTTGTTCAGTTAGTTGTTGCCGACTCTGGGTCAACTCTTGAAGCAGCATCTGAAACTCTTGTCTGGTAACCGAGCCTGATGGATCTGAATGTCCGGCAGCATCTTGGTTGGATGGAGGCAACTGCACGGGATTCTGTATGTCTCGTGCTTCTTGATTAGCAGCTATAGAGGCAGTTCGTGTACTTACCATGATGAATTGATGAAAGTCCTTTCCTAGATCTGAATAGAATGGAAGGGCTTGAAGAATTGAGATCTGGATCTTCTTCTTGGATTTATGCAATCCGGTATCGATAGGAGATCCAAGGAGCAGGAGAAAAATTGGGTTTTGTTCTCAGTGAAAGCACCAAAGTGTTTGTACCAAAATTGGGCACAACACTCTTCGGAAGTTTTTGAAGAGATAAAATGAAGAAATTAAATGGAAAAAGAGGATTATCTAACAAAAACTCCAAAAACAGATAATGAAAGTAATAAAAAGCACAGAAACACAAGAATTTAGAGTGGTTCGGCATGTTGCCTACGTCCATTATGAAGTTAATTGCTTTATTGATGTTTCTTTGATGATTACAATTGATTGCAGCGGGTTACAGCAGATAACAATGATTTACAGCAGTAAAATTCGTTAGCAGCAGCAGCAATGGAGTTTAGAACTGGATCCGGCAGAGTCTGAGCGTTGGAGAATTCAAAGATGAAGAAGATCCCTTTTCTGTTGGCTCTGGGGGTCTATTTATAGGTGTAGGAGGCTGATATTTCGCTTAGATCTCAGGAGACTCCTTCTGGCACATGAGCTGGCCCACGCGTCCAAGCCCGTGAAGTTTCGACCCGATCCGTGATCGATACGAACGGATTTCGTATCGATCAAGATTTCGTCTAATGGAGTCGAAATTTGGTGTGTACGTTCTTTAACATGCATGTAAGCCTCTGTGAAAATTTGGTGGCATTTGGACTTGTGGATCTCGAGTTATGATCGATTCGAATTGGAGACTTTCGGCAGGCTGTTTGGTTCGACTCGATCAATTTGACTCGATCTTGTTCGAATCGATGGCTGCGCATGCCCAGGTGATGACGTGGCGAGCAATCTTCGGATCGACCCACCTTTTACGCCAAGTTGATCGAGTTGTCCAGGGTTTTCGCCTTGTTCGAATCGAAGCATTTGTCTAGTTCGAATCGATGGAAGGTAACTCTCATTCATATCGATGCAACGAGCTTTGTTCGTATCGATGGAGGACACGTGGAATAAGTTAACTGCATGGCCTTGTTCGTATCGATTGGAAATGACTCCATTTGATCGATACGAAGTTGACGTGGCCAGATGGACTCGAACACTGGTAGCTCGATCGATACGAACAACCATGACGTGGATCGATACAAACAAGGATCTCTCGATGGATACGAAGTAATTGGGTTTGAAGGACACGAACAGTGGTCCATTGATGGATACGAACAGAGGTTCTCTAATGGATACGAAGTGGACATTGGACGATCGATGTGGAGCTGATCGATTCGAAGTAGGCTTTGAAGATCGATGCGGAGCCGATCGATTCGAACAAAGCTTTCCCTGATGGATTCGAACTCGATCGATTCGAACAGCAGCCAGGTGATGGATTCGAACTCGATCGAGTCGAACAGTGGCCAGTCAATGGATTCGAACGCGAGGCTGTTTTTCATCCAATTTTGCATCGATCGTAACTTGAGCATACGAACTCGGATTGGCCTGAAATTTGGAATGTTGACTTTCATTGCTTCGCTCGTCGTGCTTTGTCGATTGTGGCTCGATCCGGACTCAGAAAGAATTCGTCGATATCCATAATGAGTCTGCATATAACCGATCTTTAATACGAACCGTCATCGGTTTCTAGTCAAGTTGTTGGTGTCACGGCCTTGCCAAAAGGCGGGATAACATCATATGATGTAGGTATTGTGAATGTTGATGCCTAGACACCTTATATTGTACATAGGATGTAGTACACCTGGTGGTCATAATGGATAGAGTTAGGGGTATACCTTAGGGGTAATTATGTAATTGTAACATATATCTAACTCAATAATCAATCTTGTTCGAAATGAATGGTGTTTTCTTTCTATTATATATGTGATATAATGTGTTATATTAATTAATTAATTTAATTAAAAGTATATTTAATAAAAAAAACTCCATAATTGGTATGTTTTGTGATGGTAGTTACAAAATGTTGCAACCATGACTAGTTTATCACAATGAAAATAAACATACCATTACAAATATTCCAAATCAAGATGTATCAAAACCGGATATCGATACATTTTTCGAGACAAGAATCACTACGCCATAGATTGCATACTGCAACACCAAAGAAGTGATGCAGGATGTGCCAAAAAATGTTGCTGAAGGCTAAAAAAGGGCAAAGGCAACACTTTCTCGGTGTTGCATTTTGCCGCGTTGCCGCAGACCTCAAAGGCAACATTTTGACTATCTAAGGCAACATAAGAAATATTGTTGCAATAGAATCCTATTTGGGTCTATAGCAACATCCATAGGTGCATGTAGCAACATTCAAAAATGTTGCTATAGATATTAATTTTCTGAATTTGTGGGGCCCACAATGTAGAGCATATTTGATTTTTTAATAGAAATAAATATTTATTTAATAAAATGCTATTGCACAGAATTTGATATTCAAACAGTAATTTATTTAAATAAATATTTTATTTCAACATTTAAAATAGTACAAATTCCCGACTCCACTATTTTACAATTCAATGATAAATAACACAGATATTCACATATACAGATATTCCTCACTACATCACTCAGTTCACTCATTACATATGCAGTTTCAATTTATACAGACACCGACACTGACAAATATATGACGAGCCGAGTGCCGAGCCGAAGGCGAGCCGAGTGCCGAGCCGAAGGCGAGCCGAGAAGCGGGTCCGGGCGCAGCGCCGGCGGGGGTCCGGGGCACCGCAGTCCAACATATATTAAAGCGCCGGCGGGGGTCCGGGGCACCGCCCGATTCATCCGATTTCGGAAGATCGAGCCTTCTTTGAAACCTGTCTTCAACTCCATTTCAGATTGAATCCAACATTTGAGCAATCTGCAAAAATACACACTGACGCAGTAAAATTGAAAAGGAAATATTTTTGCAGTATAAAATAAAATGTAATTTTGAAAATATTATTTGCCTCAGTTATTTGGGTGACAATTTGGTCCAAGCAGTTGACAATGCACAAGAACAAAAATGAAACAGAAGCATGCTACAGAAATAAACAGCATGCTCAATGAATTGGTCAGAGCAAACTATACCAGACTTGTATGCCAAACATAAAACAACAGTGGACAGAGCTCAACAAAAGAACTCAAACTCACAATTAAACCAAAACTCCAACCATATTCAAAAATACAGACCAACAGAAGTGTCAAGTGAATGAGCTGCAGCAATTTCAAAAATGGCCGAAGTCAGATAATATAAGAAATATGAACTCGAGCAAGTCCAGCTACCATATGAAAGCAACCATACATATATACATGTGTGAAACAGCATGTATATATATAGGCAGTGCAAACAGGCTCAAAGGACCAGTGCATATATACATGTTCAAGTGCAACAACAAACACATATATACATACATGAATGCATATATATACATGATAATGGAAAACATAAGTGATACAACAGTTTCAGTGAACAAGTGAAGCACAAAGAGAAAGGTACACAAGTGTGTGTGTGGCACCAATGGAAACAGTATGGTGAAGCAACTTGACTACAAAAACTCAAGTGAAATATATTACAAGTTCAAGCTACAGGATGTCAACCAGAAGATATATTACAAGTTCAAGCTACAGGATGAACAGACATAGCCAAAGTCAACCACGAACAGTAGCAAGTTCAACCAATTCAAATCAAGTTGCCGAAGTCTAGTTAAATGTCAAAGGCAAAGTCACGATGAACAATCAATTAAATGACCGATGTCAACAGATATATACGAACGTAAATCTAGGGGTTCGAACCCTATATAAACACATTAACATCATCGGCAGATAGTATCGAGTTCAAGCAAGCAATACAGTAAAGTAAAAGCAACAAATTACATACCCGAATACACAGTTGAACTCAAGCAAAATCGAAGGAGCTGTATTCGAAGCAAGGAGACGATCGATTGCCAAAGCAAATCAGAAGAACAGCAATTGTAATCGATCGACAATCAATCGGGTCCTTCGATATTAGACGAAGCCCTAATCGCACAAGGCCGAAGCCCTAGCTAATCTCACAGGAGCGAAGACAAGGCCGAAGCCCTAGCTAATCTCACAGGAGCGAAGACAAGGCCAAAGCCCTAGCTAATCTCATAGGAGCGAACACGAGGCCAAAGCCCTAATTTCAGAGCAAAAGAGGAACAAGATAGGAGCAGCCATTATCACATACGAGAAAAGGGGATCTACTCTAAACTAGTTCAGGTGGTAAAACGAAATTTTGGGGCAAATTGCAGTGGTGATCCATTTTAACAACCAGATTAAATGTAGACCGTTGGATCGTATTCACGCGGATTGCTAATTTTATTAATTTTTTAATTTGAATACATCTATAGCTACTGCAACATCTTGTTGATACCTATGCTAACACCTTGAAGCGAGTGTTGTAATAGACAAAAATCAGCATACCTATCGTTACATTATAGCTAGCAACACCTTGTAATTTCATTGCAGTAGGCCATCTATGGCGTAGTGAATATGCAATACTATCAAAATATTTGGCAGTGCATTACTCATGACTGCGTGGGGGCACCAATGGATTATGTGCTGATAGTTTATGACATGCTTGATGGTTAATATAACCAAGGTCTAACAAAAAATATTGATATGACAATATTAAATAATTCCCTTGATTTAAGAATATTCTCAAGCTTCAATATGCAAACTTCGATTTGATTGTAGTTAAATCATGTTACGATATCCATCTAATGACCATAATTTGGTTGAACAGAAGCATTGGAAGTGAAACACTATTAATGAGAGAATTTGCCACATTGGTTATATGGGTTAGTATCATTGTCAACTGAAGTCAACTCAAAGTCAAAGTCTCTAGCTAGAGAAGTTCAGTAAATAATGAATGATATTACTGAACCAAGAACTTTGTGTTTGGACTATAGAGTTAAATACGGATGACCATTACCAAATTCCATAAATCCAATGTGATATAGTTTTCACAAAAAGAATTGATATAAATAATTGTCACTATTGGGTAAAACTTAAATAAAGTAAAATTGGATTTTACCAAAGTCAAGTAAGCGATAAATATTGTCATAATGTCATACCACTTGTTAAGTGACGTGTGAACGTTGATATTCGAGTTGTTCGACATTAATCGCAGGCCGAATTTACACATAAGAGTCATAAAACCGAAACGTTGAATACTCATGTTACCACCCGATTTAATTAAATTACAATTGTTATAAATAATTAAATTAATTAATATTTATGAAATATTAGTTATAAAATTTTATCTGATATTTGTTGAACAATATTAGAAGTGTGCATATAATAGTTATAAATACACTAATCGATATACGATAACAATATGCGTTCAAATTAGATTTATATTTGTTATTTATTGATCGAGCTTGAAACGATTTTAAGACCTATGATGGGACCTACTGAGGATATGATGGCACAAGGAGGCAAGCTATATGATGGCTAAGGAGGGACTAGATTTTGAATTCAAAGAGATGAATAGGTAAGAGAGAAAAGTGGATCTTGATCCTCCTTTTTCTCATTAGATCTCCACTATATATTCATCTTTAACCCCTCACTTTGTTTTTGCTATCTTCCTCCATTTTCTATAGCCATGGCAGGCACTCCCCCTCCCTTTTTCTTAAAATTTTCAATCTTTAAACAGCAAATCAAATAAGATTCAAACACTAGTGATAGCTGCATTTAATCTAGTAGCGTTTTCTGGGTTCTTAGTGTTTGTACCAAAAATGGGCACAACACTCTTCGGGAGTTATTTGAAGAGATAAAATGAAGAACGTAAATGTAAAACAGAGATTATCTAACAAAAACTCCAATAAACAGAATTGTAAATACGCAGACAAGCAATTTAGAGTGGTTCGGCGTATCGCCTACGTCCACTATGAAGTTTTGATGATTTTATTGATTCTCTTTCAATGATTACAAGTGATTACAGCGAACAACAGCGAATTATAGCTTGGAATTCAGATTCAACAGTAAGAATAAGATGCAAATCTCGATCCGGCAGAGTGTGGACGCTTCAGAATCCAGATCCTCTTTTCTGAATGACCAGGGGTCCTATTTATAGGTGTAGGAGGCTGATATTTCGCCTAAATTGAGGGGAGACCGGTTCTGGCACGTGAGGGGACCCACATGCCCGCTCTTTGGAAATCTGGGCCCACTTTGGGATCGATTCGACCCTTGCTTCGAATCGATCAAGATTTGCTCCGATTAAGCTGAAATTTGGCATGGACATTCCTTAGGTTGCCAGTTAGCTCCTGTCCAAATTTCATAGCATTTGGACTTGTAGATCTCGAGATATGATCAATTCAAGATTTCATTTCTGGCTGATGTGGTCTGTTCGAATCGATCCCCTTCGAATCGATAGGGTCGAATCGATGGTTTGTGCGTGCGAATGGTGACGTGTCGCGCGCGCTTCTCGGGGGTATCCAGCTTTTTCTCCGAGTTTACTGGGTCGAATCCATGGTTTTAGGCGCCTTTAGTTACTGGATTCGAGGGGATGGATACGAGGAGACGTTTGTTCGAATCGATCGAGGTTTCCCATAGTTGATCGATTCGAAGCTACCTCAACAGGGTGGATTCGAAGTAAATTATGGGATGGAGTCGAAGTATATCGATTGCATGGATTCGGAGTAGAGGAAGACCTGATGGATTCGAACCGAGGCTTGGTTTTATGGATTCGAATACGGGCTTTACTGATGGATTCGAACAAAGCAAAATTCGATGGATTCGAAGTGGAGTGCTCTGGTGGATTCGACCATGTCTTCTGCCGATGGATACGGAGAGGTCAACATTGATGGATACGAAATCAGGCCATTTGATGGATACGAAAACATGGCCTTTCCCTTCAACTTGTATCCATCATAACTTGAGCATATGAACTCGGATTGACTCGAAACTTGAAACGTTGACTCCCATGGTTTAGCTTGTCATGTCCTAGCAATTTTGGCCCAATCCGGACTCGGACAAAATTCATCGATATCCATAGTGAGCCTGTGTATGACCGATCTCTAGGACGGACTGCCATTGGATTACTAGTCAATTCCTTGGTGTCACGGCCTTGCCAAAAGGCGGGATAACATTTGCCCCCCAAAGTACGTCTTGTGGGAACATGACGTGCTTTGAAATACTGCTATCATTACTTTGAATAGTTATTGTCTTTTCGGTGGAAGCTGTGACCTTCGACCGTTCTTCTTGATAATGTAAACTGTTGATTGTCGACTGCTGTACCATGTATTGTTGCGACCGATTGCTGTATGCTAGCGGTTACCCGTTTGTTGTTGTAATCGTTATCAAATGAGCTTCCAATTCCTGTAAATCTGGAATATTGAAGATTAGTCCAACATTTATGCATATATGTTAATCTGACTCTCGCTGACGTTCACGAGTCGTTGTCAGTTTATCTTATATTGAATTCCGTATCGATCCTCTCCTGAACCGACGTGAAATTCATTGTAACAACATTTGATGGTTGTTCTTGAATGCTTCCTCGCAACGATCCTCTCCTGAATCGATGTGAAGGGTTGGAATATATGCTTAGTATCGGTGAATACGTAATATCGGGTCTTGGATCGATGGATACAAAAGTAATACTTTGTATCGACGGGGTCAAACGATCCATACATAATCATGCAGTGATGCTTCACGGAGGATATGCCATTTCTTATTCGTTTATTCAATAAGAATCCCCGATTGTGGATAATCTTCGATAGGAGTTATCCATGACTCCTCTCCTAGATCCATCTCTAAGATCTAGCTGATCTTCATATGCCGATGCTTGGAATAATAAGAATTTCAACTGGGACAAAGTCTGTTTGTCGTGCATCCCCAGAACTGGCCAGTGACTTAGCTTTTTTTATTTTGTTTTCCAAGGATGTGTGTAATGGTGTAATAGTTGAAGTCGACTAGTAGCTTTTGGACCCGGTTGAGATAAGGTGCAAGACGTTGCCCCCTAGTCAGACAATCTTCCCTGACTTGGCGTACTACTAACTAGTAATTACATAAGACATGTAAAGTTTCCACTCGTAGTTTTCTTGTAAGTTTGAGTACCAAGGCTTCATACTTAGCTTCGTTATTTGTTGCAAGGAAGTTGAGTTTGAGGGCATGGCAGATCGATCGTTCCTCAGTAGTCATCAACGCAATTCCGACGTTAAAAAAGCCGATTATTGGAAGTTCCATCCGTGTACGTCCTCCATCGGTTGGACGGTTTGCCACTGTTCTTCGGATAGTCGTCTGATGTGGTGGATTCAGATATGAAGTATGCTAATGTTTGATCATGGAGAGCTCTCCGAGGGAGATATGTGAAATCAAATTGGCTTAGCTCGATATCCCATTCGAGTATCCTTTCAGACATCTAAGGTTCCCATTAGATCTAGCGTTCTCAAGTTTGAATCCAAAGAATGCAGTATAGCACTACAGGTCCGGATCTGTGATGAAATAGTTGTATTCCTGGTCTAGGACATGTTTCAGTATCTGATTGCATCTAGAGTTTGCATCCATGGATGAGAGTAATTCATGTCTGATGGTTAAGTCAATTAGTTGATTGATCATTGGATGTGGAAGCTATGCTTTGCCATGCCTCGTGCAAATCTGGGTAGTCGGTGTATGTTCGCCACTCTCCTTTTATTTCTCTCATAAGCAACGGATTGAATATTCATTTTGGGTAGAGGACATCGCGGATAAACCTATTGGTTTTGAGTAGATTCGCCCCCTCCTTAAGTGTAGCAGATCTTTCTGGATCCATGTTGCTTTGTTTTTATTCACCGAGACATGCATCGGGTTGGCACTTAGTGCAGGGTTCTTAATGGTGGGTAAGAATCCATTTATACACATGAGATTGAGTCCAAGCGAACATATCAAATTCACCTGAAGCAATGCAGTCGACTCTTGCACCATCATTGCGCAGAGTTGTGATCTGATCCACAATACACGTGAAGGGTTGTAGGTGCCTCATGTGTTTATTTTCAATGGTAAATGATCAGGCTTATAAGGATGTTAAATCAAAGGGTTAGTAGAATTTAGCCTCGTACTGCATGCTGCTACATAGTTGGCTCCAGCTTTGAGATTGAATTTACTTGTGTTTCTGAATGATCAGTCGCCCATGAGTTTGGGTATTGATTTGATGATTCTATCTCTAGGCATCCTTTCGGTCGCAACCTAGAGTTGTTACGAATATCAAGCATGGGTCATAGGTTGAAATTGTCATAGTTAACTCTCGGATAATTACTCCTTTTCCCCCAGTGACGGGTTGGCGGATGCATTACGCGGACGGTCTAGTCTCGTCCTAGCGGTGTTTATACTGTAGTTCAAGCTTTTAGAATTAGAGTTCATTGATGAATGGTTGAATCATATTAATCTTATCTTCTTGCTCGTGCCCCCAAGTCTGGGGAGTATCTCGATAAGTGGCAGGGTAGACAATGTCCGCTTCAATTTTGTATTATATTCCATTGAACCATAGGATCAAATTAACGGACGGAGGACCGAGTCGTGCCTATCATGCATTATGTTCTAGTTCTTTCCTCTAGGCGGAATACATCGTTACTTTGCCGACATTCGGACATAAGCTAGATTCTGGATGGTCAACGACATTCGCTCTGCTGCTTATGTCGCCATACTTTGGGCAAAAACTGAAGAGTGAATCGTCTAGTCAGATCCAATGCAGGATTGGTGCTTCCCTTGTCGAATCTAGGGTAAGAATCAGTGTGCAGATGTTTAGGTTGCACTTGTTTCGAATCGTTCTTTTAGCCGGATCATGGTAAGAGTCAATGAATGAATGGTCGCGTTGCATTCATTTGGAGTTGGCTGATCAACCATGTCCATTTCGATTTACGTTCTCCCGTTAGATCTAGGGATAAAGTCAGCTCAAATGCAGTCATGTCATGCTCATTTGGTCTCATGCTCTTCCTGACGGATCGAAGGAAGGCGACGAAGGACGAATGGTCAAGTCACACTCATTCGTGGTTTATTCTTTTATCCGTGCTATGCTGGTCGAAGATATTCGATGCATGCTCGGGTCACATCGATTTGTAGTTGAAGAGGATTGATATTGACCGTCGATTCGACGGCATGATGCAGAATGCTCGGACCTCATTTCCTGTCAATCCGATGGTATGATATGAAAGGCGCAGATCGACATTGCCCGTCGATCCGGCGGTATGATATGATTGGTTGCTTGTAACTTAGGGCGTCATTATGTTTGGTTGGCATTAAGGCCTCCTTGCAGTCGTTGCCTTAAGTTTTAATGGACGCTAAGTCGGAGAGGCAGCGAGTCACCTTTCTCTTCTTTCAGTAATTTGTACTTCTGCCCCCAGTCTTGGGGATAAGCCGTAATAGGCGTTATGTAATATTGTTCACTGCTTAATTTTAACATCCACACTCTGGGGACTTGTATCTTTATGACAGCTGTTGATCACTCATTTTCATGTGTTGAGTCTGCGCCTATGCTCGGGGAATGAGTGATGTAACTTGGTTGAGATGCAGTCGAAGTTGTTAGGTGGACGGGTCCACCCTCCTCGAGGCCGTACTTGGTTGTAGTTTATACTCCGGCTCGAGCTCTCGGAGTCCGGAGTTAGTTTAATGTTTATACTCCAGTTCGCGCTCTCGGAATCCGGAGTTAGTTAATGTTTATACTCCAGTTCGCGCTCTCGGAAGCTGGAGTTTGTTGATGTTTATACTCTGGTTCGCGCTCTCGGAATCCAGAGTTAGTTAGTGTTTATACTCCAGTTCGCGCTCTCGGAAGCTGGAGTTTATTGATGTTTATACTCCGGTTCGCGCTCTCGGAATCCGGAGTTAGTTAATGTTTATACTCCAGTTCGCGCTCTCGGAAGCTGGAGTTTGTTGATGTTTATACTCCGGTTCGCGCTCTCGGAATCCGGAGTTAGTTAATATTTATACTCCAGTTCGCGCTCTCGGAAGCTGGAGTTTGTTGATATTTATACCCAGCTCGCGCTCTCGGAGTACTCTGGGGTTTTGTGAATGTTTATACTCCGTCTCGCGCTCTGGGAGTACGGAGTTGAATGAATGTTTATACTCCGCCTTGCACTCTGGGAGTACGGAGTTAAGGAATGTTTATACTCCGCCTCGCACTCTGGGAGTACGGAGTTAAGTAAAAAGTTTGTACCCAGCTCGCGCTCTCGGAGTACTCTGGGATTTTAGGAAAATGTTTATACTCCGCCTCGCACTCTGGGAGTACGGAGTTAAGTAAAAAGTTTGTACCCAGCTCGCGCTCTCGGAGTACTCTGGGGTTTTAGGAAAATGTTTATACTCCGCCTCGCACTCTGGGAGTACGGAGTTAAGTAAAAAGTTTGTACCCAGCTCGCGCTCTCGGAGTACTCTGGGGTTTTAGGAAAATGTTTATACTCCGCCTCGCACTCTGGGAGTACGGAGTTAAGTAAAAAGTTTGTACCCAGCTCGCGCTCTCGGAGTACTCTGGGATTTTAGGAAAATGTTTATACTCCGCCTCGCACTCTGGGAGTACGGAGTTAAGTGAATGTTTATACTCCGCCTCGCACTCTGGGAGTACGGAGTTAAGGAATGTTTATACTCCGCCTCGCACTCTGGGAGTACGGAGTTAAGTAAAAAGTTGTCGTGTATCAGCCCATTTCTGGCCTGATGTGAGGGCTTGTCCCTGAGCTAGGTGTTTCGCTTAGCGAGTGATCGGTGGGATCCCGATTAACTTCCACTTATAGGCCCCTCAACAAAGGATGAGGTTTAGAGTATGGACGGTTAGATCGCGTCCATGTTCATTTGGATTCCGCTTTTGCCAGGCCTAAGGAATAAGATTAGTGTTCTGGCAAGCTTTGTGCTCGAGCATAGGAAAGGATGGTCGAATTACATCCACTTTGAGTTGTATATTTTCCCTTAAGTCGGGTGCAAGAAATGGAGAGCAGACAGTCGAGTCACATCCAATTTATACTTTGCATTCTTTCGATCGAGCTAAGGAAGAGAGTTGAAATGACGGCTCATGATGGATAGTGAGTAGACAATCAGTCGTTGATGACTTTAAATTGAGGGATGGACCTTTAAACATGTGTTCCCTCAAATAATCCCAAATGTCTAATGTAGGATTGGATGCATGGATGGTGACATCACGTCCACCCTTGATGTGATTCCGATTTTATCGGGCATTAGAAGAAGCATAAGTATTTTGGCAAGCTTCAAGTACGAGATGGAGAAGGCACTGTTGGGACATATAACTCCAAGTCTTTCTTACATCTCCTAATTAAATTGCGTAGACAGATGAGTGGATGGTCGGTTGCATCCACTTTGTACTAAAGTCCTGACCTTGTCGGTCTCTTCCGCTTTGATGCCTTGCCCCCAGTCAGGGGCATATAGTAGCCGATGAGTGGTCGAATCATGCTCATCACGATGATACCTCAATGATTTGATCATGGTCCGCGGAGGTTGTTTTGCACCCAATCTTAAGTACCCGGTTACCTGCATCATTTGCAAGTAGTTTAATTCAAGTAGGTCATATTTCGCAACGTAAATGAAATTGAATTAGAAATAATTCAAAAGAGATCAGATCAAATCTCATTGATAAGTGAGGCAGCGTCGTATGCTCGCTATTGTACATCATTCCATCCCTTCTCAGTTTGAAGTCTAACGCAAATGGTTCAATTTGATCAAAGTCCTTGATCGATAGGGGTCGGATGTTCCCGGTCCTTCGTTTTATGGGGCTTGCATATATGGTCGGAGCTATCCTTCCCGGAGAAGCCTTATGGCGTTGGCGTTCACGGTAGCCATTTAGAGAAGAGGAGTTTTCCGATCTAGAGTATGGAGCAGGTCCCCTCCTTATCCTGCTATGTTGATCCTTCATCTGATTCATCAACTCAAAATTTGCCTAGACATGTTGGTGTAGTTGTCGGCGGCAGTCTACCAGTTCTCTTGTCAAAGTCTGAAAATAAGCGCCGGTGATGAATTCATTTATGGGTATCGGCAGCAACTGGCTGCGGGCTTTGGATAAATTCGTTGGCTGCCAGCTTCTTCATTCACTTCAACAATATAAGAAGTAGATCTGGTATGTCTAACCACGATTGACAATGTTCTTTGAGGAATGGGGGAAGACAGCTACATTTGATAGCAGTCATCACTCTTGGTGTAAGCCATGCGCAATTCTCACTTCATGAGGTAGTGCCGGGGGTTGTATTTCCATAACACATCGACATAGTTAACATGTTGAATTTTCACTGGAAGTTTTGCATGTAGGATGGTTTCAACGAATAGGTCTCGACTAGGAAAGATTCCCCAATCGGCATTATGATCAGGCTCATTTTATTGCCCAGGCGTCTTGTAACACTGGTCAATGACGTATGCATGATTGCGTTCGAGTTGTTTGCAATGCCGATAGGACGGTGAGTTGGTTAAAATGGGCTAACAGATTGGTGTTTATCCCAAACTTTCATCCAGATAGGGGACCTATATAGGGTATTAAGGAAGTCTTCTTGAGGTTGTATGCCATTCTTTTAGTCATGTGGACGTAGAATGATTAAGATGCGGGCATTTGAAGATGGTTCAGCGGTGACCAGCTATGCTTTGAGTCGATAGAGTAGACAGTGTAGGGGAGTCGTCATATTAGCCGTCGTACCATAGTTGTCAACTCAGGAGTTTGAAAGCTGGTCAATTGGAGGAAGTTGCATTCCACCTTAAAAGCATGATATATTAATCAACCCCAGTTCTTGGCATACTAACTAGGTTCTCCAGCCTTTGGGAGTACGGTTGAGTAGTATTTCTTTACCCATTCCTTGATTGCAACTCAACATTTGTTGTTGTGATCTCCTATGTCTTGTTCAGTCATGGAACAATTAGAAGCATGGATGGAATGTTCCTTCATTAAATTGGTGATTGAATCGACAATGCGGGTGCCCTGCGCTGCGGCTAGGGTTCGGGGTCGTACCCGAAAAATATTTTTTTTTTAAATTTCGTATCGATACGAATTGGATACAATTGGATCGATTCGAATTGCAGTTGAGTACCGATACGAATTGGGTGTAAATGGATGGATACGAAGCAGTGCACCCTGGTGGATACGAAGCAGTGCACCCTGATGGATACGAAGCAGTGCACCCTGGTGGATACGAAGTAGCGCACCCCAATGGATACGAAGTAGCGCATCCTGATGGATACGAAGAAGCACATCGTGATGGATACGAAGAAGCGCACCCCAATGGATACGAAGTAGCGCATCTTGATGGATACGAAGAAGCACATCGTGATGGATACGAAGAAGCGCACCCCAATGGATACGAAGTAGCGCATCCTGATGGATACGAAGAAGCACATCGTGATGGATACGAAGAAGTGCACCCTGATGGATACGAAGTAGATGGATGCGAGAAACAGCATATTTTCATGGATACGAAAAATTGCATTTTTTCTGGATTCGAAAATATGGGTACGGAATTCATGATGAATGCAGTTCCTCTTAGATCTGGAGCAATCTGAATAGAATAGAAGAAACCACTGAATGGAAGATCTGGATCTCCTCCTTAGATTTTTGCAATCCAACGACGGTAGTAGATCCAACGAGCAGGAGAAAAAACTTGGTTTTTTTCTCAGTGAAAGCACCAAAGTGTTTGTACCAAAAATGGGCACAACACTCTTCGGGAGTTATTTGAAGAGATAAAATGAAGAACGTAAATGTAAAACAGAGATTATCTAACAAAAACTCCAATAAACAGAATTGTAAATACGTAGACAAGCAATTTAGAGTGGTTCGGCGTATCGCCTACGTCCACTATGAAGTTTTGATGATTTTATTGATTCTCTTTCAATGATTACAAGTGATTACAGCAAACAACAGCGAATTATAGCTTGGAATTCAGATTCAACAGTAAGAATAAGATGCAAATCTCGATCCGGCAGAGTGTGGACGCTTCAGAATCCAGATCCTCTTTTCTGAATGACCAGGGGTCCTATTTATAGGTGTAGAAGGCTGATATTTCGCCTAAATTGAGGGGAGACCGGTTCTGGCACGTGAGGGGGCCCACATGCCCGCTCTTTGGAAATCCGGGCCCACTTTGGGATCGATTCGACCCTTGCTTCGAATCGATCAAGATTTGCTCCGATTGAGCTGAAATTTGGCATGGACATTCCTTAGGTTGCCAGTTAGCTCCTGTCCAAATTTCATAGCATTTGGACTTGTAGATCTCGAGATACGATCAATTCAAGATTTCATTTCTGGCTGATGTGGTCTGTTCGAATCGATCCCCTTCGAATCGATAGGGTCGAATCGATGGTTTGTGCGTGCGAATGGTGACGTGTCGCGCGCGCTTCTCGGGGGTATCCAGCTTTTTCTCCGAGTTTACTGGGTCGAATCCATGGTTTTAGGCGCCTTTAGTTACTGGATTCGAGGGGATGGATACGAGGAGACGTTCGTTCGAATCGATCGAGGTTTCCCATAGTTGATCGATTCGAAGCTGCCTCAACAGGGTGGATTCGAAGTAAATTATGGGATGGAGTCGAAGTATATCGATTGCATGGATTCGGAGTAGAGGAAGACCTGATGGATTCGAACCGAGGCTTGGTTTTATGGATTCGAATACGGGCTTTACTGATGGATTCGAACAAAGCAAAATTTGATGGATTCGAAGTGGAGTGCTCTGGTGGATTCGACCATATCTTCTGCCGATGGATACGGAGAGGTCAACATTGATGGATACGAAATCAGGCCATTTGATGGATACGAAAACATGGCCTATCCCTTCAACTTGTATCCATCATAACTTGAGCATATGAACTCGGATTGACTCGAAACTTGAAACGTTGACTCCCATGGTTTAGCTTGTCATGTCCTAGCAATTTTGGCCCAATCCGGACTCGGACAAAATTCGTCGATATCCATAGTGAGCCTGTGTATGACCGATCTCTAGGACGGACTGTCATTGGATTACTAGTCAATTCCTTGGTGTCACGGCCTTGCCAAAAGGCGGGATAACACTTAAATCGTTTCAAGGAAATCTGATTTTACGTCTCAAAGTATATTGTCAGGGCACTAGGTGAGAGGTAAAATTCTCTTTTTACAATGACATATTAATTATATCATCTTCATATATGAGATATGTTTATATATAGCAGTTGAATACTTTACGAATCCATATGACATTGTGTTTTCTTTATTAGACGAACTACATACATGTGTGTATATAAAAAAAATTTATTTAACACTTGTATAATCATACATTTTGCTCATGATAATTAAAATTGTTTTTTTCAAAATAATAATATTAAATATTTGAAGAAATCATGATTTTAAAAGAAAATGTTAAGTAAAATATATTTTATATTAATATATATCACACACATATTTATAGTTTCAATTTTCTTATATATAGTATCTTATGTTTGAATGCAATATAGTATTTTATTTGAATTAAATGTTATATCTTAATACATATAAATACTCACATTATAAGTTATATAAAATATGTTTATAAAAATATTTAACATAATACATACAAATATTGTTTTAGGAATAATAAATTAATATATATATATATATTTTTGTATGGAAATCAAATAAATGAATAAAAATTAATTTTTGATAAAAACGAAGTAAAGAAAAAAAATTGGCTGAAAAATATGTATATTTATACTTATATTAATTTACACAAAATATATTTATAAATGTATATTTATATTTAAAATAAAAAAATTATTTTCGAAATACATACATATATATAAACACAATATTAATTTATTAGTTTGAATTTGTAAATACTAGATATTTGGTTCTGTAAATCTAGATCTAAATCTAAATCTAAATTTTGAATTTTGAATCTAATAACTAAATTTGATATTTATAAATTCTTTATATTAAATTTATAATTATACAATGGGGATAACATATCTGTTGCGATGTAAGTTCCAATATCTGTATACGGGCATGTCAAACCATCTACACCTTTCATGTTGCTCATGCACGTACATAGCTATGTTGTATATGGTACATGTTAACATATTTCTTTGTTAATCAAATATGCAAGGTAAGGAATGTCAAGTTTAGATAAGAGCTTGAGTGACCTTATGCAAAGCTCAAGAAAAGTATACAAGTCCAGGATTGAGTCCAAGTCCGAAAGTACA
Organism: Allium fistulosum; assembly: GCA_030737815.1. Lineage (NCBI taxonomy): Eukaryota > Viridiplantae > Streptophyta > Magnoliopsida > Asparagales > Amaryllidaceae > Allium > Allium fistulosum. Next base: position 818,527,295 of record CM060908.1, on the reverse strand, counting down.
TAATATGCATGTCGATAGTTCAAGTTCAAGTACATGTAGGAGTCATATGCATGTTACAAGTTCGATAATGGTCAAATATCTTTATTCGATTGGCGTATGCTTTGCAAAGTTTATTTTCAAGTCCTTATATGCAAAAGTCAACAATTTACCATCGGTTCAACAAATCCCCAATTCAATTTAAGGTTTACAACTTGAGAATGTATGAATGAGGAAAGAAAACTTCTCCTCTTCCTTGGTGTCGATGAGGGTCTATTTATAGAGTTGTCAATCGAGCGGGATGGTTGACACATGTGGCACATCTTCAAATCCGATGATTCCGATAGCAACATTGTGATGGAGAATTTTCATTCTATTGTTGAAATTCGACATACTATGTTATATTAGTTTGGCAATATCATCTCCCCTCTGTAGCCATTCGACGACGTTTATTATGGTAGGTATTTGATAAAAGCACCGGGGTAGCGGCTCGATAGTAGTTGATATATTACAGGTTCAACATCTCTTAAAATCTCGATATCCCCACTCTCTGACTAAATGCGACATCCTCATGTTCTATGACACTTCGGGTTGTGGCAGCTCCACATGCATAAGTGTTTGTTGACTTAGCATCTACATACTTAATATCTTCTTATAGCTTTAGGTCCTTCTTTCGTTTCTCATTCTACAACGCCATGCATTGTAGAGGTTCGGCGACCCCTTTCTATACTTTTGCTACCTCAATTACACATAAGCTCGATAACCCTTTGTGTTGTAGGAGCTTGATACAACCTCTTTGCATTGTTCATGCTCGATATCCTTCGTGCTTTCCAATTGCTTGGAATTCCACACCCTTAGAAGTTCGGCATCCCTTCTACACTCAAGAATTTGACATCCTTTTTCATTATAGAGGGTCAATACCTCCTCAGGATTGGTAGTAGCTCACTATTCTTTGTTGAATGTCTAATTACTTCTCCTTCTTTATGCTTGACATCTTCTATCATTCCAAAACACAACATGCTCATTCTAGATGTTCGGTACCTATATTTGTAGTAGCATTTACCCTCCCTTGTGTGGAAGAAACTTATTGTACGGTAGTTTAATATGACATTTCAAGTTACTGCCTCGATATTCACATTGCCACCTCGATATTCACATTGCCTTCTCGATATTGACATTGCCCCCTTTTAGTATTTTGCTTTGATCTTATTCGTTCATTTCAATTGAAATCAGTGCTCTAGATCACTTCTCTCTTTTCCTATAAATATCTGCTTCTCCCACTTCTTTAAGCTTTTCCTGTAAGCTAAACTCAAAACGGCTATTTTAATTTTCTTATCTCAATCAAAAGCTTTTGACTTCCATAGTATTCAAGCTCGATTCTAATGTTCGACTCTATTTTCAATAAATTTAAATGAAAAAACAAGGGGTTTTTAATTTTGAAATTAGGGTTTTATTGATTCGGCATCTTTATAAGCCTTCTAGGGTTCGATTAGCGACTGGACTTACGTATTCATTATGATTTTGAGAGTTCCAATGTTTGGATTTAAATGTCGATGGCAGTATATTACTTTGTTGATTAATCACAAATTCAATAATATATGGATTTTGATATCTATTACAAACTCGGGATCCTTCTGGAAACTGGATAACTCATTAGGATGTTGATAACTATAAGATCGACGTCTACTCTAGAAACTCGATACTCAATTAAGAGTTTAGTTAATTGTTAAAAACTCGATACTTAAAATTTGACATCCTATTGGGGGTTTGCTAATTAGTTATCAATTCACAAATTTATCAACCATCTTAAAACTCGACATCCAATTAGAGATTCGGCACCGTGTTAAGGTTTTGCTAGCTAGTTATAATTTCGACAACGACAACAAGTAAAGACTTGGTTACTAGTTGTAAATCTAACAACAATTTAAAGAATTAATATCTAGTTATAAGCTCGATATCCTTCTATAAATTCAACACCTTGCTATGGGTTTGATAACTAATCATTGTGCTTCCAACCAGTTACGAATTAAATTACTATTTACACATTCGTCACTCTATTACAAACTCGACAACTTGGTAAAGCACTTTTAAATAATTTCAAACTCGTTGACTATTTATAAGCTCGATATCTTGATACGGATTCGACAACTAGCCGTAGGTTCGACACCCCATTATGAACTCAATAATATAATGTACGTGCAATACCTTGTTAAGAAACTAATGACTAGTGACAAGCTTGACATCCAACTATGAACTTAATAATCATTATGAATTTTCAATTAGTTATGAATATACTAAAATTGATATCTTGTTGTAAGGTCGATATCTAGCAATGAACTACTTAGTGAATTATCAAGTAGCTAAAAAAATTTATAATTATTTGTGGTTTTGGCATTTCCTGGTATTTAATAAACATCTAATTGTCCATTCTGGCATCTATATCTAGGGATTTAAGTTTTCCTTAATGTTTTCTCAAGTATTCCAAACTATAAAATATGCAATATTTCCCTGATCTTGTATAATACCATCTGGTAGATAAATGACTGGTAAGAAATATGAGAAGGGCTCTAAACCTTTTCCTTCTCAAGGATGTTTGAAATCTTCTACTTTAGAGAAGGGAGATTACAAGCTTAACCAATCCTCTATAACTTCCCAGAATGAACTAGATACCATCCTTCAGTAGTTTGGCATTGTAAATATAGAAGCCATCGTTGCTAGTTCATCCGGTAGGATAAATAATCATCCAGAAGGATTTTTCGCTTTTACTTCTATCCACATTTGGCATTCAGGCTACCATCTTATTCCAGAATTTCTTATATAGTTCTTGGAGCACTTGGGTATTGCTCTGATACAACTAGCACCCAACTTTTGTACCTATTTGAGTTACCTGGAGATCCTTACTAGGGAAGCCAACCTTCCCCACTTAACGCTGAAATCCTTCATTCATTAGTGAATCTTGTGAAGGTAGGAAAACAACTAGAGGGTTCTATATATCATCTTCTTCTTTATCCGAAAAGCTTGATCACTAATCTGATCAACAAAGCAAGGGACTGGGGAAATCAATTCTCATTAAGTACTATACCCCTAGAATCAAGGGGTTCTTCTCTGTTTTCAGTAAGGTTTACTGCTTTTTATCATTTATACTATATGTTGTTGTTCTCTTGCGATAATTATTCTCTTTCAGGATTTACTTCCAGAGGGTCTAATTCCTCTGTTGCCACCACCATTAATGCTTCGAATCAAGATTTTAAAGATATAAGGAATAGGCTTAGACTAGGGATGTTACGGTTGAACCATTAACTGCTCAACTGTACTAACCATTCATGCGGTTACCATCTATAATGGTAACGGTTACGGTAACAGTTGAAGAATTAGATAACCGCGGTTGACCATCCAACCATACATGATTGTTTTGTATAATATTTAACATTAAGATATAAAAATTAGTAATTTAAGTTAGAGGAATAACTTGTACATTAATAATATATGCCTTCATGAACTAATAAAATGTGCATGCATATTGGACGTTTTATAAATAAATAAATAAATTTGCAAGAAATAGTTAGAGCTGTATGAATTTATCATCAATAATGCATATAATTGAAAATATATGTACAACATGCTTCAAAACTGAAAATATAACGATTAATCATCATAGACGGTTGCGTTAATGGTTATAATAATTTATAACTGTCAACAACGGTTATAGTTATGGTTGGTGGTAATAATAACGGTTACTGCAATCGTAACACCCCTAGCTTAGACTATTGACTGAGGCCAATCACCATAAATACTCTTTGGTCTTGGAAAATTACAGAGTGCTTAAGGAACCTCCAAAGGTCAAGGGAGATGCTTACGAAAAACGAGCCTTAGTTGTTAGTAATCAAAAATCTTTTTCTTCTTCCTCTCCTATTCAACAGGATTCTTCTAATACTTTCTTATTACATCTCCAATGAGGTTTTCAATACTATCATCTTATGATTCGTTCTTTGACTTAGGTTCGTCCCTCACCATCTCGGCTGCTAAGACCAAGAACATAGGCTCCTACTTCTTCTTCAATTGTGACTGTTTCCATTAAGGATTCCGTTGCTAATGCCCTTAGGGCTTTTGAAGATCAAAAAAGGAAGTCGAATTCTGGCGACTTGTCCAGTTTTTAACTCTTCCTTCTAGTAAAAAGACTAAAATTTGAAAAGGTCAAACTCTTCCTAATATTAATAAATAGAGGAACGAAGATATGGCAGCAATTAACTAAGTTTCCAGTTTTGTTTACTTAAGCATGCAAGATCAAGACCCTCAGAGCAAAATAGATGCTACTCACACCCCAAACCCTGATTTTAATATTTTGGTTCCTTCGTCTGCAAGTGTCATTCTACGCTTGTATCAAGACTTAGGCTTTACCCCTCCTTCTCCCGAGTCTCTTCCCTTCGAGGTTCCGGCTTAAATTATCCCTCCCGTGGCTTAAATCATTAAGCTATTTAGTCTCCACTTGTGACCTCTTTACTACCATTGCAGCCTTCCACCCTTAGTAGATATCACCTTCATATCTTCTTTCAAAAACTTATTGTGGTATGTTTCTTTATGAAAATTTGGTTCCATATACCTTTACTTATTATATGAATGTTATATATTTTAGGTTTCCAAACATATGTTCTTCCTTTAGCAAGCTTCTCATGAATCTACTAATTAAGTTCCATCTTTTAAGGAGCATATCTCATCACTGACAAACAAAGTCAAGTCCCTTGAGGAACAAATTGTAGAAATTTTGAAAAGGACGGATGAGATAGCCGCCGTAAAGAATAAATTTGCATCTGACCTAGATGAAGAAAAGAAAAGGAGGCTTACTACAGAAGAGAGAGTGAAATTCTTGGAAAAAGAGCATGAGCAAGTCCAGGACGAGAATGTTCATATGGCTGTAGAATTCACGTCTTTAAAAGGTCGGTTGGAAAGAAAGGAGGCCACTCTTGCCCATGCCAAAAGGAAAAGTTTTTCTCTTTATAGAACTCTCCCAAAAATAAAGGAAGAATGCTATGAAAAGGCTCTCTTTATTGCATACTTTGATAACACAAAAAATTTCCCTAAGTTGGATTATCCTTCACTCCCATCCTTAAATGATAAGTTCAAGATAAAGTTCGACCTCAATTTAGGGAGATTTCTTGGGTCATTGCAACATGAATTTTCAGAGTAGGAAACCATTAACTCCCGGGAGTTATTATCTTTCGATGATCCCTAGCCTGAGGAAGACAAGGACAGAGACGATGGGGGAGATGGTGATGACAAAGATGACTGTGAAGATAAAGATGAGGACAACAATGATAATGATTTCGGGAATAACATAGGTGGTAGTAACAAAGACCCTAAGGGACTAGGGAACGGTGGTGTTGGGTAAGGTGGCCATGGATTGGGTTTATCTGCTCATGATGCAAAAAAATTCAACCTTTTTGGGTCCTAGAATGTTCCTTAGGAAGATATCTCATCAAAAGATCCCCCTTCTCTCGAACATCAAGTAAATGAGAAAACCCAAGTTACCATCTCACAAGATCCCACAGTGCAAGTATGAAACTTTTCATTTCTAAATGTCTATCACTATTCATTAGGTTTAGTTAATAAGTTTGCCATTTTAGTTCAGGAAAAGAAACAAATATCATTATGAGATTTTGCATAAGAGCAGTGAGCGGAAGGTGCGACGATTAAATAAAGAAATTGGGAACCTGGTTGACGATTATAAAAGTTTATCTGATAAGTATAGATGTCTTCAAATTTATGCCAACCGGTTAAAAGATTTTAAAGAAAAGCGGGTTACCCGGCTCCTAAAAGGATCTCGTCTCCATAGGGAAAGAGTTCTAAAGGAAAACGCAGAGTTGACTACACTCTTCTGGATGCTTATTGAAGATTGAGACACTTTATTGGAGTTCCTTTATAAAATTTATTCCAGGAATATTTCTGTTGACTTTTCCTTCATACGGAAGGGAAATGGGGGCTTACTTAGACGTCTTCATAGTAGATACTTAAATGACCATGGGTTTGACCCCCATCCTGGGGAGTGTTGTAATCTTCCCAGGATCGCGACCATTCCACTTTCCCCTAATACTCTTCCCCCTAAGAAAGCTAAGTTTAACAAAGAGAAATTCATTTCTATGTTTTATAAAGGATCAATGTCGTATGAACCTATGTAACTTTGTTGTTTGTAATATGCAATTCAGACAATTTTATAAATATCAATTTACCTATTTCCTTGCAGCTTACTTGTCTTCCTTAAAATATATAGGTTAAGGGGCCACTGGGTACTCCTATTTCAAAAGAACTTTTAAGTAAATTTGTCAAATTAAAAAGGGATTTCAAGGAGAAAACATTAATCCTCCAAACCCCCGACTAGCAAAATACTGCTTCCTTAAGGATCTCTAAGAAGTTTATTCATGTCTTTCCAACTTTTCTTTTGATTTCCTATGTGACAAAAAGGACAATTTTTTTAAAGAGATACAAATTAATTATGCTAAATTATTATGTGGTGAAGTTAGCCCTCCTGTCAAACAGTGGGATTACCATCGGTTCCCTCCAGTTAGTACCCCTCAAGGGTTTAATATTTCTTTTGACTTCACCCTCTCAATGTCCATGGGTTCACTTAAAACGGCTCAAACTTTCATTTTTAAACTTTAAGAATTGAATGTACAAAACTTGTATTATTGATGTAATCTGAATTTCTTCATGTTTGTAAATCTTGTTGACATTAATAAGAAAGTATACTTTTCCATGCATTGATTTCTTTTTCTTTCTTTATTTTCAGTAGGAAAGTAAATTAATGCTCACGTCCAATGATTCAGATTTCCTCTACCGAATGAACAATGTTAAAGCTAAACTAATGTTGAACATTAAGAAGAAATGCTCTTCTCAAGATGCTTCAGTTACATTGTTTCTAGATAACCCAAAAGCACAAGAATGGCACAACAAGTATTATCAATTGAAATCGAAACTAAGCAGCATGAAAGAGATGACCTCATGCATAGAGGATAAAATCAAAGAAAAAGATAAAGAGATCCCGAGGCTGAAAGAGAGTGTGCATGCGACTGGCCAAACTGGTCCTTCAGGTTAAGGAATTGAGGCTGATGTAGAAATTGCCCAACAACATCAAAGAATAGAGGATCTTGAAGTGAACCTACTAAAAATTCAAGTATTCTGCCATTCTCTGGATCTTATTGCAAGTGGGGGTGAATCCAACCTTCCTACTTCTACTCCTACAAAAACGACTAGGTCACACACTTCAACTGTCAAAGTGGACTTACCTTCCTTGTTAAACCCACCTCCGGATTTGGATCATGGACATATCTCCAGATGGTGCCAAAAGGTTAGATATGAATGCCTCTAATTTCTGAATGGGCAATGGGACAATAAGGTTTCACAATATATTGAAACTATCAGAGCCAAGTTGAGGAGCTTGGGCATGAAAAATACGTTCGTGAGCAGAAAGTTAAGAAATTTCAAAGTAAGATCAAAACTCTGAAAGGAGCCAACAAAAAGCTTAATCACACATTAAAGGTTCAAATTAGCTCTATTGATGACATAAATATTATTCGAAAGTAGGAGAAAAAACTCAAAGAGTTCTTGGATGTAGCGGCCTGACATATCACCAAACTTTCTTCGGCCATCGAAGTTCTGAAGTAAAAGGTGTAGGATCTTGAATCTCAACTGAAAGTAACCGAGGTGATATCACTTGAAAACTCTCAACTAGATTCCCTTGTTGATTACTTGCTTAAAGTAATAGTTTCCTTTGGTTTGGAAATTGACTATTCCTTTATAGGTCCAGAAATGAACCAGGGGCTGAGTAGAGGAGTAGAGGCGGGATACAGATAATATCAACACTTTTTCTTATATAGGTGTTCTGATCATCTCAGAAATATTAGAGGTCCTCCTCTTTTTCTTAGAGATGGCCCTTCTTCAAGTGAAAGTCACACATGTCTCTTTGAGGTAAAGGGAAAGGGAAAAGAGAAAGTGTACAAACATTATCCACTCCCACAACCTGCTTCTCCCTTTAGAAAGATTTTATTAACCCTTTTTGACATATGTAATTTGTACATAATATGTAAAGCAAATAAACTTGTACCTAATTGATTGATACCTCAAATTAACATTGTGTTTTTCTTTTCCCTATTCTTGCGTTACATTCGAATCTGTTGAATGATCTTGAAATGTGCAGTTTACTTTAGATTTTTAATTTGATTCAGTATGATTCACGTTCTTTGATTAAGCGTAGTTTTTCTTTCTTGATACAAGCTTTGATAATAGGACTAGAGATCCATTTGATAAGAAGATCAAAAATCCACTCGATCAAAGGTCTAGAGGATCATTTATTCTGATAGAAGAATCCACCGTCGATTTAATATAAAACCAAAAATATATTTAATAATGAAGAACCTCATTATGTAATAGAAAATTTGAATTCCGATCTAGGAATAAAAGATTGAGAGCTAATTCAGTTTGGTGTTTTGAAAAATGAGGCCTTTGACTCAAGTGATAATTTTCCCTTTGGCAATAAAGATTTGGAGCTTCTTAGATGTATACATTTAGCATTGAAATCTTGATCATAGGAAACAGGTAACCCATGACCTTTCCTTTGAAGATTGCTTTGACTTTGCCTTGGAGCAGGATAGCTCGCGTTTGATCAACTTCATTTAGAAGATTCCTTTGGTCCTTCTCCAAGATAGAGTTTGATTTTCCCGATCGATTTCTTTTACCCCTTCTTACCTTCCAAGTAAGGATTTAGGCTTTGATTGAACTCTTTTGCTCCTTATTACCTTATAGGTAATGATTTAGGCTTTAATTGATCTCTTTCGCCCCTTATAACCTTATAGGCAATGATTTAGGCTTTGATTGAGCCCCTTATTGCTTTATAGATAATGATTTAGGCCGGTCGGTGCATTTGGTTAGCCATCTAAGGTGGAACCACAGTCTTTCCCATCCTTCTTCTATGAGGCACTTCAGTTAGGCCTTATAGGCGGAACTGAAAGCTGGTTCGGTGCATTGGCTACGTCATTTTAGGCTTGAACAAAGGCTTACTCCATCCTGCCTCTAGGAAGTACTTCGACCAGGGCACTTAGGTGGGACCGAAGGCTTACAGTGCTTTGGCCAGGCCATCTCAGGCAGCACCAAAGGCTTACTCTGACCTCCCTTTAGAAAACTTCAGCCATGCCACATAGGCGGGGCCGAAGGCTTATAGTACTTTAACCATGTCATCTTAGGCTGGACCAAAGGTTTACTCTGACCTCCCTCTAGGAGGTGCTTTGACTAGGCCCTTATAGCGGGATCAAAGGCTTTTCCTTTATTTTACGAATCCTTTTCATCAAGAATCCCATTTTGTTATGGACTTGCTTAAATTTTTCTTTCAAATTCATTAAGCTCTCCTTTTCCCGAGAAATTCTCAATCATTCCCTTTAAGGCTTGGCATTGTTTGGTACTGTGGCCATTTGTGTTGTGATATGACAGTAAGCACCTACGAGATTTCATTCATTTCTCGGTCACTTTTTCTTTGAAGGCCAATAAATCAACCTCTCCTTACTTAAGAAATAGATGTTCTCGTAGGAAGTGGTAAGAGAAGGGTCTTAGAAAATTGGGAGTTCTTAAAGAATTGTGCTTTTTATTCCCATTTGGTCCTTTTGTAATATGGGATAGGCTCATTAGTTTCCATAGCAAACTTTCTTTTCGAAGACTTTTGTGTTTCAATCGGCGTGGGGAAGTGATTAATTGCTCTCTTCCACTTTCGATAAACTTATCGAAGTTTCTTGTCATTTCACTTTCAAACATGGTTCCTTTGGCTTGAAGTTATATAGCCTTTCTTATGTCTGACAAACAAGTCGTTCTTTGTTTTATCTTCTTTTTCTAGGGTGAAGATTGTGGTAGGTCCCATATGAAAAGGATTTGTACTCCAATTGTCTCGATCATAAGGAGTCTCTTTTCTTCCATAATTTTCAGTGCCAATAACCTCAACACTTGTTCCTCATGGAATTGAGGGTTATGACTACCTTGACAAACTGGCTTGGCCAAGTGAGGCTTAGAGGATCCTTGTCCTGAAATGGTCATTATGCCATTCAAGATAGGTTATGCGAGATTTGTAAAGTCCTTTATGGGGATATGCGGGTTAGGGAAGTCATCTATATCCTTTATATGCAAGATAAGGTAAGTTCAATATAGGGATATGCAGGGAATTGGAGGTTCGAGCCTTCTTCTAGTGCCGAAATATTAACAAATTTCTTTGTTGACCGAATATACAAGGTAAGGCAAGTTCAGTTTAGATAAGGGCTTGAGTGGCCTTATGCAAAGCCCAAGAAAAGTATGCAAGTCCAAGTTCGAGTCCAAGTCCGAAGTACATAATATGCATGTCCATAGTTCAAGTTGAAGTACATGTAGGAGTCATATGCATGTTACAAGTTCGATAATGGTCAAATATCTTTATTCGATTGGACTATGCTATGCAAAGTTTATTGTCCAAGTCCTTATATGTAAAAGTCAACAATTTACAATCAGATCTAAAAATCCTCAATTTAATTTAGGGTTTACAACTTGAAAATGTAAGAACAGGGAAAGAAATATTCACCCCTTCCTTGGTGTCGATGGGGGGTCTATTTATAGAGTTATCACTGAGCGGGATGGTTGACACATGGCACATCTTCAAATTTGATGGTTCCTAGCAACACTATGTTGGAGTTTTGGTATTTGTTGAGATTCGACATACTTTATTATATTGGTTTGTAGCATCATCTCCCTTCGGAAGCCATTCGATAGCGTTAATTATGGTAGGTATTCGATAACAACACTGGGGTAACACCTCGATAGTAGTTGATATATTACAGGTTTCAAATCTCTTAGAAGCTCAATATCCCCACTCTTTGACTAGATGCGATATCATCATGTTCTATAACACTTCGGATTGTAACAGCTCGACATGCATAAGTGTTTATTGACTCGGCATCTACATACTTGATATCTTCTTATAGCTTCACATCCTTCCTTCGTTTCTCATTCTACAATGACATGCATTGTAGAGGTTTGAGAACTCCTTTCTGTGCTTTTGCTGCCTCAATTACACTTAGGCTATAACGACCTGGGATTTCACTGCTTTGATTAGTGAATATTTAATTAATTTAAATATTCAATATATAGGTTTTATAATGAAAATAAACTCATTTTAATTAATTAATAATGATGGTAAAATCATTTTCAAAATTTGTTTAGCAAATTTAATAGTTCGTAGAAAAACAAAAAATGTGACCAAAGAACATTTTTCGAAATTTTGACCTTTCGACAACGGAAAGTTGTCAGGAATGTTGTTCGTCTTTGTGTACTATATGTACATATATATAAGAGTTAATTAAATAGATGATAATACACATAGAAATAAATTATCTTATATTAATTTGGATTAGTAAGTGATGAGACAAGATATAGTTTTAAAAATAATACTCTTTATACAAATATATATTAAGTATTGTCACATCTTAAATTTGTAATCATTAACCATAATTATCTCTTATCACATCTTAGTTAATTAATAATTAAACTTATATATATATATATAAAAGAAAGTGATGTGATTAAACATAATAATTATATATAATCAGTGTTTTAAATCTCGGATTTTGGCCAATATCTCGGGAAAATATCTCGGCTATCTCGGGCGATATTTAAAACACTTATAACTAAATAGGCTACCAAATCTCGGATTTTGGCCGATATCTCGGATTTTTCATCTCGGCCATCTCGGGGCCGATATATATATAAGAAAGCGATGTGACTATACATAATAAATATATATAAAAGAAAGTGATGTGACTAAACATAATTATATATATATATATATAAAAGAGTGACAAAGTGATTAGGTGTGAAATCTTGCCTATAAATAGCCCACGTGTTTCTCCATTTTTCCTCCTCTTTCCACCAACCTTTTTTTTCCTCATTTCTATCTCAAATTGAGATTTTCTTCTTTTGGAACCATGTGAAATTTTAATGGCTACAACATTCTAGTTTAGCATTTTTTCAAATTTCTGTCATAGCTATGTCAAAATACCCAATCTTTGCAAAGCAAATTTTCACCTGGAATTTCAAGTCTGAAAATTATCCTTCCGCTTTTGATCATAACTTCTTCAATACAAATCGAAAATGAGTGATTCTTTTATTGAAATGATAGAGAAAATAAATTCCAATAACTTTCTCTTTGAGTCCTTTTGAAATTCCGTGAGGAGTTAGCCTAAAAATCAGTTGCAAAATGACCTAATTTTGGGTTCATTTTCGACAAATCGGTGTTTATCCGAAGTTGCTCTACATTACCAAAACATATCTCACTTCCTTGTTCATCCATGGCCTAGCCTACCTAGTACATTTAGGATTCATGACTCCATCTTTTTGCTTAGGAATGGGAGTGTAGGTCGTACTCAAGTCAGCGAAATTTTGGATAGCCTTCGGTGAGCAAATTCCTTAACTTTTTGGGAAAGAATTTACATTTATATATATGGTTGTTATATGGTTGTATTTGTGGTGTTATTATTTGGATTATGGTATGGTTTGGATGTATATATGTGTGCTAATTTGTGGTTTATCATTAGAACTTTGAATTGATGATTTAAGTGGTGTTTTGGTTATAAATTTATGATCTTTGGCTTGGAATTGGAAGTGATATGGAAAGTTAGTAAGTAAAATTAGTAAATGGAAGAGTTAGTGAGCAACAAGTTGGAAATTACAGGTATCCATAGCGATAGTCGCTATGGATGCAGTTCGTTTAAAAATTCGATTTTCGCAAAGTTTGGTTTTTATACTTCAAATTGTTTTGTAAACGGTTTATAAACTAAATAATGATATTTTAAAAGGTAAATTAAGAGTATAATAATAAATTTTTACTTAATTATGTTTTGATAATTAATAATTAATTAAGGATTAAACAAGCGTTATTAACTTTTATTAATTAAAGGTTGGTTGTTAATTAATTATCTTTTAAATTTAAGATTTATTTTAATTAATTATTAATTAAGTTAGTTAATTATGAGTTAAGTATATGATTTATTTTAATTAACTATTATTTAAATATAGGATTAATTATTAATTAATTATTAATTAAGTGTTTAATTATTTTCAAACTATAAATTAATTAAGTTTTAATTTATAATAAATTATTTATTAAAGGTTTAATTTATTATTTAAGTTTAATTAAAGATTATTTAATTAATTAATTGAGATTAATTAATATTTAATTATTAATAAAGGTATAATTAATTATTTAATAATTAATAAAGGATTAATTTAGATTTAATTAATAGTTAATTACTGTTAACTATTTAATTAAATTAAGTTAAGATTCAATTAAAATTAATTATTTTTGAAAGGGTTTAAAAGTTTTAAATCCTTTGGTTTTCAAAAGTAAAATTGTTTAAAGGTACTTCTTTTTCAAAGATGGTTTTTGTAACGACCCAGAATTTTGAACGAATTAAATTGAGAATATTTAATTTATTTTAAATATTTGAACGATAATCTAATTCGAATCCCGAATTTGAATATTGAAATCGGCGATTAAATTATAAAATTTAATCGATTGAAGTGAATAAAATTTAAATCTTCAATTTAAAGTTGAAGAAAAATATTTCAAAAGCTTATAAAACTCGTCTTGATAATTCTGAAGATGATTGAAGCTTCAGGATCTAATTTCGAATTGATTTGTTCAGATTTGAATTTTATCGTTCGAATCGAATTTAAAAATAGCCGTCCGAGGCACAGTCTCGGAATTCGACGAAACCAGTTTCATTGGGTCCGTAATATTGAATTATTACTGGATTTCAAATTTCGTATTAAACGGAGTTGCCGTGTGACTGTACGATATGAAAACGCATTGTAAAATTAAAATCGAATTTCCATTTAAATTTAAATTTAGTCAATGTCAGCACACTTTCTTTTCCCTTTAAACATGCCTAGTATCACGTAGAAAATCCCGGAGAGAAATCGTGCGAGCACGTTATTTCTCTGCTAAATCACGTTCGTTTGTCCTCCCCATTTCTCTACAAAACTCATACGAGAGCAGTTCATTTTGATTTCAAAACTTCAATGGCCGAACAATATAAATAATATCCTAGCGCTCGTTTTCTTCTCAGTTCAACTGCCTCTTCCTTTTCGTTTTCTACCAAATCGAAACGAAATCATTCGTTTATAAAAATCGGGTCCAACCTTCAAACAAAAACAAAAAAAAGAAGAAGGGAAAACGAACGAAATGCTTCCATTCGAATCACTCGCGATCCAAGCTAGGGGACTTAGGGCACGCGAGCACGACGCTATTTTCGGCAAGGCACGACTGCTAGGGTTTTGATCTGATGAAGGTGCTCGACCTCGAGGGGTTGCGCAGTTTGAGGTTCGCTATGGCTCGATTCGAGAGCGCTAGGCTGTGACGACGTGGCTTCGATTCAAGCGAGGCAGAGATCTCGAGCACGACAAGGATGATATTGTCATGGTCGCGAGTTGATTGAGAAATTGGCGTGAGAGGGGAGGCGATGTGCGGTGCTGGAGGCTCATGGTCTGGAATCGAATAAACAGCGATTGTCGCGGAGCTCGAAGGGATGTGGTGGTGGTCAACGTCAGGAAGATGGTTGCGAGTGGCAGTTTACGGTATTGTTTTTCTTTTATTTTTATTACATATATATATGCAGAAAACGGGAAAATTATTTCCAGCAAAGCATAAATATTTCTGTCTAATTTAATTCATATATAAAGTTTTGGGAAAAATATAGGAATTTTTAGAATATTTAAAGTTTATGTAGAAATGGGTTTTTAAACCTATCTAGATTTTTTTGAAAATGAAGAAAAGTAAAATACAATTTACTAGGTTGTGTTAGAATAGTTTATTAAGGTAATTTATTCGATTAATAAACTTATTTAATTAATTTTGTTCCTAAAAGATTATTATAGGAAAATTGAATAAAAGAAAATATATATATTCCTTTGTTAAATAAATAAACAAACAGTAATTTATTTGTTCGATTTATCTGAATATTAATGAAACCTTATAATGCCAGTTACAAGGTCTATAAATCGAGAAAACGAAAGAAGAATTGGATTGGATTGCAAATAAAAGCTAAGGTGAGATTTTCTCACTCAATTGAAAAGTGGAATTTTCAGTTATTGATTGATTACTGTTTGTATTAGATATGATAGGATATATCTATATATATATATATAGCAATATATACATATTGGCATATGTATATATTGGATTGATGATTTCCCGCCTCGTATAGCGGATGAGACCCTATTGCGCCGTTAGTAAGCGGATTTTTATAAAAACCCATATACCGCGATAATTCCGTACTGGAGCGGAATTGGTATTGTGCTAACATCTTTGGATGCAGGGAAACAGGTTGGAGGGATCCAACTGGACCCCTCACATTGATTTGATTTATTTCTATTGTGATATGAATCTGTGAATGATTATAGTGATGCTATTAATCATATTGATGTCTGGAAATTGTTTAAAAGCTAAAATTTAGCTGAATGGATGTTTGATATCATTGGATTCCAAAAATAAACGAAATTGAATTTTTGAAATCAAAATAGAAATTTCTAAGTGAATCAATTTTAGAAATTGAATAAATCTTGAAGAAAGGAATTTTTAAAGTATAAAAAGTTAATTTTTATAATCTTATTGAATAAAATCCAGAATAAAGTGAAAATGCTAAATAAATGGATTTCATAAAATAGTGATTATAAATTGAAGAATTTAATTTAAAATTTGGATTTTTAAAATAGATTGAAAGAAACGATTGAAATTTATTTCCTTAAAAAGGAATTTATTTAAAAGAAGATAAATTGGAAATCCAATAGAAATTTAATTGGTAAATTGAAATAAGTGATGAAATCAATGTAAAATGATTTCAATTTGAAGAATCCATTTTAAAACCGAATATTGAATAATTTGAGAAAAATAAGGAATTCACTTAGTAGTGATAAATAAATTTGAAATCAATATTGAAATTGATTTGGTATTGAAGTTTTTATAAATAGAATAAAAAAAATTTAAAAGTTGTTTATAAATCCGAAATTACTTATTTTGATAAGTAAAATATAGAAGTTAATAAAAAGAAATTTATAAGTTGAAGTTGTTATTAAAATAGAAATAGAATTTATAAACGTTGTTTTATAAATTCGGAATCGATTGAATTTGATGAATTTAATATAGAAGGTTATTAAGGAAATTTTATCCACGATTTTGGATAGTGGATAATTCTCGAAATAAATGTGTAGAAATGATTGAAATTGGGTTAAGTGAATTATATTCACGATTTTGGACAGTGAATATATTGTTAAGTAAAATGGATTTATTTTTGAAGAAGTGATATTAAAAATGAAGTTAAACATTTTAAAGATGTTTTAAAACGTATTATGAATCGAAAGCATAGATTTCAACGTTCATTGTTGAAATAGGCGTTTTCGAAAATATAAGGAAATGATGGACTATAACACTGTTGTTATAGTAAATGATTTCCGAAAGGAAATGTTTTGATGTAGTATTGGGATTTATATATCTTAAATTTCGAATCCCTATACTAGAGATTTTGAGTCGTCGTAACGATGTTTTACGTAACATTCGTTTTGACTCAAATAAATGTTATAGTAAATGGTTTCCTTAAAAGAATGAAATATATACTTAATTTGATTTAAGTATATCGAATATTTTCAAGTGTTGAAAATGAATAGATTTGTGAAACACTTATTTTTAAATAAGTATGGAATTGCTTTTCCAATATGAAATGAACGCTTTGAGAATTTATCCTTGTAAAGATAAATTGAAATTGAATATTGAAATCGATTTTGAAAAATCGAATATTAGTAGATATTCGAAAAATATAAATTCAATATGGAATTTATAAAAGAAAAGGGAATTTGTTTAAAAATAAATATCGATTTATTTTAGGAGTGTGGAAATTATATATCTAGTAAAGATATTTTGGAAGATGAAATAATTTGGAAAATTATTTGGAATCTGATGATGTGCGCATCTTTATTGATAGTTAAATAACCGACTATCAATAATTACCTTTAGATAGGTATTTGTTGTGAATTGGATGAATTTGAATGCCACACTTATTTTGAATAATCGCTCACTATTCGGGTTAGCCGGGAAAGGACCATGGGGTCGTATAACCCATTCCGAATATGTGATACGTCGTTATGAATCGCATTTGAAGATCGGTGTTGAAGACCGGATATTTTTGAAAACGGAAGGATTACCGTCGAGTTACTCTACATCGACTGATCTTCGATTTAGAGGTTTTATCACCCTTAGTGACGGGAAGTCCTGACGTGATTAGAAAATTATCCGGAAAATGCAAGGGCTTCGTGAGAAGTGCCTTCGGTTCTGTTCGATCCCGGAACAGACTTGTATGGATTGTGTGTCTGACGTTACAATTTGAGATATAAAGCTGATTTCTTTCAAATACATTTCTGTTGGTGGCGGAGAATTTATTCTCTTAGCTTAACACCCTTCTCTGAGACGTACGAGCTCAGAGGTTATGTAGTTGAAATTCATCAGCGATATATCCCAATTTGGTAACGTGGCATACTGAGTGTTGCTGTGAAATGATCAGTGTTTGATCATTTGCGATATGATCATTTGTTTGATCTTATATCTTTGTGATCATAGGTTGATCATTTTTGTTTGACCCGAAGCAGGGCTTTTTGAGAAAGCGTAGCTTTGTGGACGAGACTTCATTGAGCCTCACACCCCGGAAATGGTCGAAATAGGAAGGATGCGGCAAGGTTCTAGGGAGTAGCGCCCCTTAGTGTATGTCATTCCTTCTGGATAAAGGTGGTATCATGGTATGGAGCCCAGATACTTAACCTCTGTGGTTGCTGCAAAATTTATTTCTTTGTGGTTTGTTGCGAATCGGGGATCCTCGGGAAGATCGGTGACGATCGGGGGATGGCATACGCGTGTCAGTAGTTACCTATTTTTGCAGAGGTAACCCGGCCTTGTGTTGGCAGAGATCCGGTTAGGTTCTCGGGTCGTCTATTCCAGGGACGTACCCATCGTGGATAGGAAGTTCCTTAGCCTGACCATTTGTTGGAAATCCAAAGAAACAATACGAGCCTTTACGATTTCAATTGTATAACCTGTCTCCTCAGGAGGCAGCTATAGCAGGCATAATATAATGGTACCTATGCTGGCTAAGATTTATATTCTACTTTCGAAATGTTTTCCACTATGCACTAATAATAATATCAAAAAGAATTTGATTTTTGCGTAGTAAGCATCTTTGACTATCATAAGAAGAAATCTCCTCCAAGTCTGCGTTTGCATTGTGTGTGTGGTGGGAGGTCTTATGGTAGTTTCATTTTCCAAAAGCATTGCGAATTGACTTTAAAATCTTCCTGTTGTTTATTTTAAAGAATAACTGTTTTACGATCTCACACCAGTCTTGCTATATTACAGCATGATAGGGGATTCTCGCTTCGCAGTTTGGTGGCGAACGGGAGACTCTTACCCCTACATGTCCCTGAGAGGGATGGGTTGGTTAGGCAGAGGCCGTGACAGTCAAGAGGCTGGCCGTAAAAGCAAGTTTGGGGTACCATTGTCAGCCACGGTGGGGCCGGGATGGTTGAGAAGCCTACCGGTGGTGACCGCTTACTCCGCTATGTGACAAAGTGGTATCAGAGCATATGGTTAAGCGACAACCCTGCTCTGTTGGGTGTTACTCATTAGAGATAGAGTCAGTAGTACTCTAGAATGAGTTGAGTGTAATAATAGATATGAGCGCGTATTTGTTATTTGAAAATAAAAATTGTTTTGTATTGTGTTGACTTATCGGTTGATTGTTTATGGATTCTGGTCGGTGCAGTCTAGCTAACTGTAATCGATAGGGGTTTCTAAACTCTTAAACAAGATAAACCGACACAGTATTGTTTTAAATAGGGTAAATGAAATAATTTTGCCCAAAGCTATTTTTGTATAGAAAAGAAATGTTTTTCTATGAAGTACTATAGTATATGGTTGCATGGATGTTAGGAAAGTGATAATATTGAAATGTTATCATTACTATTGAAACTGAATAAGAAATTGTAATCATAACTCCAAGGTTAAGAAATAAATTCACATATAAATGAAAATTGAGAATATAAATTATAAATGTGATTTGTAATTTAAAACGGGATTCCAGAGAAGTATTTGGAAATGTTTTGAAAAGAATTTGAAAATTTTGGAGATTTGGAAAGTTTAAACCATTTTTGATTTGGAAATGTATTTCAAAGGGTTTGAAAAGTATTTTGGAGAAATAAAAGCTCTAAACTCTTTCCGGTCGCTGGAAAATAATTCCGATGATGATCGCGACATCACCGGTATTCATTTTCGGGTTTCCAAAAGAGGAATTGCTGCCGATTGTTTTAAATGAAAGTTGTTTGGGAAATTTGGATTTTGTCTAGAAAATTCAAAAGATAAATTTGAATTGTTTTCAAAAATGGTTTTGAAAATGTTATTAAGACTCTGGGATACCATATAAGAATATTTATGAAATATTATCAAGTGGATAACTTATACAATTTGATGTTTGATAGAATGAATTTAACTTAAAAGAATGAAGTTAAATCAAAGCAAGTATAAGTGAATCAATTAAATGAAAGTGAAATTGAAAGTTGAAATTCATTTCGAATTCGTAAGCAAATGAAATGAATTGAATTGAATAATTGTAAAAGAAAGATAAATTGAATTCGAATTGGAAATCCAGTTAAATGTGAGTGGTTATAAACTGAAATAGCAAACTGAAAATAAATTTTGGAAATGAGCAAAAGAATAAAACTGGAATTAAAACTGAATATTGAAAATGAAGTTGAATTGTGTGAAATTAAATGAAGTTTTGAGATTAGTTTGAAGTGAACTAAAGTTAATTGATAAAATTCAATATCCAGAAGTAAACTAAATCCAAATTAGATTGGAATTGTGAATTGAATTCGAATGAGAATTAAAATGTAAAATTGAATGAGAATAGATATGTAACTTCAATAGTAAGTTAAAAATGTGTAAACAGTTTATATTTGAAATTTTGTAATAGAATTTGCAAAATAGTTTGAATGCTGTAACTAGATATAATGGTTAGTAGATATACAGGTGTAAAGGAATTGGGATTTTAATTTAGAAGAGAATTTGAATTGCTCGACAAAAAGGTATGTATTTAAATTTGAATATGAGATTTGATGACTTATTTCTCTAGCCGCTTGGCTGTTTCTTTTTCTTTTTGAAATCTGAGAGTCCGTAGGGACGTTTTGTAGTCGTACCGTATTAGCCGCGCAAAGGAGACGCTGGTGAAATTTTTCGAAAATTTCGAGTGTTAGAAAATTTTTGAGAAAATTTTGAAAGTTTAAATTTGAATTTAAATTTGAACTTTGAAGTAAAACAATGATATTTGAAAACTATGAAAGATTCTAGGAAAGTTAGTTGAATTAATAACGAATCTTTAGTAGAAAGATTTGTTTTGATGAATTGATAAACTATTAGATGTTGAAAAATAGTAGACGAGTTAAGGACTTTTTTTCCTAACTTGTAATTTCGGGACGAAATTCTTTTAAGGGGGGAAGTTTGTAACGACCCAGAATTTTGAACGAATTAAATTGAGAATATTTAATTTATTTTAAATATTTGAACGATAATCTAATTCGAATCCCGAATTTGAATATTGAAATCGGCGATTAAATTATAAAATTTAATCGATTGAAGTGAATAAAATTTAAATCTTCAATTTAAAGTTGAAGAAAAATATTTCAAAAGCTTATAAAACTCGTCTTGATAATTCTGAAGATGATTGAAGCTTCAGGATCTAATTTCGAATTGATTTGTTCAGATTTGAATTTTATCGTTCGAATCGAATTTAAAAATAGCCGTCCGAGGCACAGTCTCGGAATTCGACGAAACCAGTTTCATTGGGTCCGTAATATTGAATTATTACTGGATTTCAAATTTCGTATTAAACGGAGTTGCCGTGTGACTGTACGATATGAAAGCGCGTTGTAAAATTAAAATCGAATTTCCATTTAAATTTAAATTTAGTCAATGTCAGCACACTTTCTTTTCCCTTTAAACATGCCTAGTATCACGTAGAAAATCCCGGAGAGAAATCGTGCGAGCACATTATTTCTCTGCTAAATCACGTTCGTTTGTCCTCCCCATTTCTCTACAAAACTCATACGAGAGCAGTTCATTTTGATTTCAAAACTTCAATGGCCGAACAATATAAATAATATCCTAGCGCTCGTTTTCTTCTCAGTTCAACTGCCTCTTCCTTTTCGTTTTCTACCAAATCGAAACGAAATCATTCGTTTATAAAAATCGGGTCCAACCTTCAAACAAAAACAAAAAAAAGAAGAAGGGAAAACGAACGAAATGCTTCCATTCGAATCACTCGCGATCCAAGCTAGGGGACTTAGGGCACGCGAGCACGACGCTATTTTCGGCAAGGCACGACTGCTAGGGTTTTGATCTGATGAAGGTGCTCGACCTCGAGGGGTTGCGCAGTTTGAGGTTCGCTATGGCTCGATTCGAGAGCGCTAGGCTGTGACGACGTGGCTTCGATTCAAGCGAGGCATAGATCTCGAGCACGACAAGGATGATATTGTCATGGTCGCGAGTTGATTGAGAAATTGGCGTGAGAGGGGAGGCGATGTGCGGTGCTGGAGGCTCGTGGTCTGGAATCGAATAAACAGCGATTGTCGCGGAGCTCGAAGGGATGTGGTGGTGGTCAACGTCAGGAAGATGGTTGCGAGTGGCAGTTTACGGTATTGTTTTTCTTTTATTTTTATTACATATATATATGCAGAAAACGGGAAAATTATTTCCAGCAAAGCATAAATATTTCTGTCTAATTTAATTCATATATAAAGTTTTGGGAAAAATATAGGAATTTTTAGAATATTTAAAGTTTATGTAGAAATGGGTTTTTAAACCTATCTAGATTTTTTTGAAAATGAAGAAAAGTAAAATACAATTTACTAGGTTGTGTTAAAATAGTTTATTAAGGTAATTTATTCGATTAATAAACTTATTTAATTAATTTTGTTCCTAAAAGATTATTATAGGAAAATTGAATAAAAGAAAATATATATATTCCTTTGTTAAATAAATAAACAAACAGTAATTTATTTGTTCGATTTATCTGAATATTAATGAAACCTTATAATGCCAGTTACAAGGTCTATAAATCGAGAAAACGAAAGAAGAATTGGATTGGATTGCAAATAAAAGCTAAGGTGAGATTTTCTCACTCAATTGAAAAGTGGAATTTTCAGTTATTGATTGATTGCTGTTTGTATTAGATATGATAGGATATATCTATATATATATATAGCAATATATACATATTGGCATATGTATATATTGGATTGATGATTTCCCGCCTCGTATAGCGGATGAGACCCTATTGCGCCGTTAGTAAGCGGATTTTTATAAAAACCCATATACCGCGATAATTCCATACTGGAGCGGAATTGGTATTGTGCTAACATCTTTGGATGCAGGGAAACAGGTTGGAGGGATCCAACTGGACCCCTCACATTGATTTGATTTATTTCTATTGTGATATGAATCTGTGAATGATTATAGTGATGCTATTAATCATATTGATGTCTGGAAATTGTTTAAGAGCTAAAATTTAGCTAAATGGATGTTTGATATCATTGGATTCCAAAAATAAACGAAATTGAATTTTTGAAATCAAAATAGAAATTTCTAAGTGAATCAATTTTAGAAATTGAATAAATCTTGAAGAAAGGAATTTTTAAAGTATAAAAAGTTAATTTTTATAATCTTATTGAATAAAATCCAGAATAAAGTGAAAATGCTAAATAAATGGATTTCATAAAATAGTGATTATAAATTGAAGAATTTAATTTAAAATTTGGATTTTTAAAATAGATTGAAAGAAACGATTGAAATTTATTTCCTTAAAAAGGAATTTATTTAAAAGAAGATAAATTGGAAATCCAATAGAAATTTAATTGGTAAATTGAAATAAGTGATGAAATCAATGTAAAATGATTTCAATTTGAAGAATCCATTTTAAAACCGAATATTGAATAATTTGAGAAAAATAAGGAATTCACTTAGTAGTGATAAATAAATTTGAAATCAATATTGAAATTGATTTGGTATTGAAGTTTTTATAAATAGAATAAAAAAATTTAAAAGTTGTTTATAAATCCGAAATTACTTATTTTGATAAGTAAAATATAGAAGTTAATAAAAAGAAATTTATAAGTTGAAGTTGTTATTAAAATAGAAATAGAATTTATAAACGTTGTTTTATAAATTCGGAATCGATTGAATTTGATGAATTTAATATAGAAGGTTATTAAGGAAATTTTATCCACGATTTTGGATAGTGGATAATTCTCGAAATAAATGTGTAGAAATGATTGAAATTGGGTTAAGTGAATTATATTCACGATTTTGGACGGTGAATATATTGTTAAGTAAAATGGATTTATTTTTGAAGAAGTGATATTAAAAATGAAGTTAAAAATTTTAAAGATGTTTTAAAACGTATTATGAATCGAAAGCATAGATTTCAACGTTCATTGTTGAAATAGGCGTTTTCGAAAATATAAGGAAATGATGGACTATAACACTGTTGTTATAGTAAATGATTTCCGAAAGGAAATGTTTTGATGTAGTATTGGGATTTATATATCTTAAATTTCGAATCCCTATACTAGAGATTTTGAGTCGTCGTAACGATGTTTTACGTAACATTCGTTTTGACTCAAATAAATGTTATAGTAAATGGTTTCCTTAAAAGAATGAAATATATACTTAATTTGATTTAAGTATATCGAATATTTTCAAGTGTTGAAAATGAATAGATTTGTGAAACACTTATTTTTAAATAAGTATGGAATTGCTTTTCCAATATGAAATGAACGCTTTGAGAATTTATCCTTGTAAAGATAAATTGAAATTGAATATTGAAATCGATTTTGAAAAATCGAATATTAGTAGATATTCGAAAAATATAAATTCAATATGGAATTTATAAAAGAAAAGGGAATTTGTTTAAAAATAAATATCGATTTATTTTAGGAGTGTGGAAATTATATATCTAGTAAAGATATTTTGGAAGATGAAATAATTTGGAAAATTATTTGGAATCTGATGATGTGCGCATCTTTATTGATAGTTAAATAACCGACTATCAATAATTACCTTTAGATAGGTATTTGTTGTGAATTGGATGAATTTGAATGCCACACTTATTTTGAATAATCGCTCACTATTCGGGTTAGCCGGGAAAGGACCATGGGGTCGTATAACCCATTCCGAATATGTGATACGTCGTTATGAATCGCATTTGAAGACCGGTGTTGAAGACCGGATATTTTTGAAAACGGAAGGATTACCGTCGAGTTACTCTACATCGACTGATCTTCGATTTAGAGGTTTTATCACCCTTAGTGACGGGAAGTCCTGACGTGATTAGAAAATTATCTGGAAAATGCAAGGGCTTCGTGAGAAGTGCCTTCGGTTCTGTTCGATCCCGGAACAGACTTGTATGGATTGTGTGTCTGACGTTACAATTTGAGATATAAAGCTGATTTCTTTCAAATACATTTCTGTTGGTGGCGGAGAATTTATTCTCTTAGCTTAACACCCTTCTCTGAGACGTACGAGCTCAGAGGTTATGTAGTTGAAATTCATCAGCGATATATCCCAATTTGGTAACGTGGCATACTGAGTGTTGCTGTGAAATGATCAGTGTTTGATCATTTGCGATATGATCATTTGTTTGATCTTATATCTTTGTGATCATAGGTTGATCATTTTTGTTTGACCCGAAGCAGGGCTTTTTGAGAAAGCGTAGCTTTGTGGACGAGACTTCATCGAGCCTCACACCCCGGAAATGGTCGAAACAGGAAGGATGCGGCAAGGTTCTAGGGAGTAGCGCCCCTTAGTGTATGTCATTCCTTCTGGATAAAGGTGGTATCATGGTATGGAGCCCAGATACTTAACCTCTCTGGTTGCTGCAAAATTTATTTCTTTGTGGTTTGTTGCGAATCGAGGATCCTCGGGAAGATCGGTGACGATCGGGGGATGGCATACGCGTGTCAGTAGTTACCTATTTTTGCAGAGGTAACCCGGCCTTGTGTTGGCAGAGATCCGGTTAGGTTCTCGGGTCGTCTATTCCAGGGACGTACCCATCGTGGATAGGAAGTTCCTTAGCCTGACCATTTGTTGGAAATCCAAAGAAACAATACGAGCCTTTACGATTTCAATTGTATAACCTGTCTCCTCAGGAGGCAGCTATAGCAGGCATAATATAATGGTACCTATGCTGGCTAAGATTTATATTCTACTTTCGAAATGTTTTCCACTATGCACTAATAATAATATCAAAAAGAATTTGATTTTTGCGTAGTAAGCATCTTTGACTATCATAAGAAGAAATCTCCTCCAAGTCTGCGTTTGCATTGTGTGTGTGGTGGGAGGTCTTATGGTAGTTTCATTTTCCAAAAGCATTGCGAATTGACTTTAAAATCTTCCTGTTGTTTATTTTAAAGAATAACTGTTTTACGATCTCACACCAGTCACCATGACTGACTCGGAGTTTATTGTTTCCCTTCTAAACTCTGGGTGCCCACCAATTTCCACACGGGCAGTCTAGAGTTAGATTATCAGGATATTCTGGATATTCTGGAGCTTTGGAGATAAGCTGGAGGACGAGACGTAGTATTTGTATCTGATAGTATTTATTCCGCTGTGTATTCTGTATGAGGACAAGTTATATAACTGTCCATTGTTGTATATTGACGCTGATGATTGATGTATGTAAAAACTGATATAGTTCTTTGTTTTAAAAGACTAGTGTTATCTATTATATATTGTTCCGCTGCGATGTGTAAGATTCTGATATTGTTTTCTGTTCTGATGTTGTTCTGGTGTGTTTTCTTCTTCTTCTACTTTTTCTTTTTCTTAAAACCCTCACTATTGGAGTTTCCGGCACTCGATTGCTCGGCAGTCGATAAAGTGAGTATCGATGTCGAATTTTCGAAAGTCGAAAATTCCGGTATGTGACAGTTTTGAATACAAGTGATTCAAGTGTTGATACCATTAAGAAACCATATAACTGTGACTGAGTTATAATGTAGATCGTTGGGTTGTTTGGATATGTGTTAGCAGAATAAATCCCCGTTCTGCTATAAATCGATTGTTTGTTTGTTTGGTTGTTTGGACATGTGCTAGCAGAATAAATCCCTATTCTGCTATAAATTTATTGTTGGTTTGTTTTTGTAGACATGTGTTAGCAGAATAAATTCTCGTTCTTCTATGAATTGATTGAGTTGTTTGGACATCTGTTTAGCAGAACAAATCACCATCCTGCTATTATGTTATTTGGACATGTTTATGATAATTAGTTCATATTGACATGTTATTCCCTGTTTTGGATATGAGTTGTATTTACATATATGTTGACCTATGTAAATAACTGTTAAGTGAATTAGAACTAAAATTGAATGGTAACTTAAATTAGTATCTTTTGAATTTCTAAGCCTCTTTTCGAATTATTAAAGTATGTTTTTGAATTAACTTAAATTCTTAAATCAATTTGGTTTTAAAGGTTATAAATGATTTTCAAATTTTATTATTATTTTATAAAGTTATTTTTATATAATATCTTGTTTTTAAAAAGGGGTTTATTAAATAAAAAGTTTTACCTAGAGTGATTTACAAAGGATATCTTAAAAATGATATTTTATAAAGGAGATTCTATAAAGAAATTATGAAGGAAGATTTTTGAATAGTTTTAAAAATAGAAAGAGATTTTATAAATCATTTTAGATATTTTTGAAAGAAGTTTTAAATCAAGTTTGAAAACTTTTAAGTGGTTTGAAATGTGAAGTCAACTTATAAAAAGAATTATTATAAGGAATAAGTAAATGTGTTTTATAGGAGGTGGTGTTTTTGAAAGGGAATTGTTTAGCCATTTAATATGGAATTTTAAGGAAATGGAATTTCCAAAATGTTTTGGTAAATACTTATTTTTTTTTCAAGTAAAAAGGAATGTAAGAGGTTTGGAAATAGGGTTTGAAAAGATCTTTTGATCAGGTTTTATAAAGTGATTTTATTAATTAAAGTTTAATTAATAAAGGCTTAGATGATCTGTAACGACCCGTAAATTTCAACTGTTTTAATAACGTAATTAGTTGAAATTTTATGAAATTTTAAACAAGAAAATTTTGAAATATAAATTTGATATTGGGAATG
This sequence comes from Allium fistulosum, assembly GCA_030737815.1. Lineage (NCBI taxonomy): Eukaryota > Viridiplantae > Streptophyta > Magnoliopsida > Asparagales > Amaryllidaceae > Allium > Allium fistulosum. The sequence goes on along the minus strand of CM060908.1, from coordinate 818,500,060 downwards.
CGTTTAGTTAAACATAGCAACTGGTAAATTTTCGTCCGAAAATATGAAAGTTTATTTCGCGCATAAATTTACTTCAATTTAATCAGTTAAAAAGCGATGAAAATAAAATGTTTCTGAAACCTAAATATTTTTACATAGAAAAATTCTAAACCATCTTCTGAGCAAGATGTCAGTTTGTCGTTTTTCCAAATTCGGACATCTTTGGCTCCGTCGATCTTATTTTTCTGCGTTTTTCTTGCATTTTTCGATATTAGAAAATTTGAATTTTTATAATTCGATAAAACACTGATATCTATATGCCGTTTGGATCGTCTCGTCGTGCTGATCTCTACGGTATATTCGATTGTCAAAATTTGGAGTTCGTTGTACGTTGCACTTTACGTAACGCTTACCGTATCGGTACCGGTTTGTGACGTTTGGTTTTATGACCATTTGAATTCATTGTCCCTTCAGCTTTTCTTTGTGAAACTAAATAGCCGGTTGCATTTATATCTTCATTCATTTCCAATGTCTTTTATCTCGGTTCACTCTTCCAAAATTATTTTTCCTCTTTGTTTCCAGAGAAACAAAAACCATAATTCAGTTGTTCATACTGTTCGTCTCCCTCTCCCTCTTTTCCTCCTCCTTCCATTCGTCGCTTGAACTTTGCCGCTCCACCATACTTCCGTTCTCTTCCCTCCAACCCACCGTTCTTCACCCTAAATAGCAGATCCCTTCCACGCACTAGGAGCAGCCGACCCCACTTCGTTCTCCGCCAAGAACCATCAGCCACGCCGACTAACAACTCGATCCCGCTGTACCTCCGCCTCCATCCAAACACCACACCCATAGCCCGACCTCCCACAGCCGGCCACTCCCCGTCCCTAGTCACCCACCCGGTTCGGCCTCGTTCTTTTCGCGCTCTTCCCCCTTCTCTTGCCGATTATCAATCCCAGCCTCTATTCCACGTGGTATAGGTAATATATTTACCTATTGTATAGTTTATTAGTTGTTTATATATATATTTATATTGTTATACTACATACGTTACTTGAATTGTAGTATATGTTAATTATAGATATTCTAGTTCATGTAAGCTTTAGTCTGTAATTTATTCTTTCGGTTTAAATATATATATACTATAGGTTAGTTATAAAATTTTATATATATAGAGTTTGATTTTTATGTATATACACGTTATAGTACTGTATGTGAATAAGCTTGCAAGGGTCAGGCCAAGATATGATTATGATGACTATGATACTCCCAGATTAATGTAGGAAAGGCCAAGTAAGTTTTTGTTTCATTTTGGATTAATTGAGAGATCTTCAACAGCGTTCTAAGGATATCACTGTGTTTTATTAAAAAAAAAATTTCGTTGTGGTTCATAACGCATGACTATTTAAGGGCTCAAATGGACTTTAAACTCATTGGGTTCAGTATGTGCTGATGATTCGGTTCTACTGACGAAAATGAACTTCATAGTTTCTTGATGTAGTTGAGAACGCTCGTGTATGTATCCTCGTCATTTCAAAAAAAAAGTAATGTATTGTTTAGAATATAACGTACAGTGTTCTATTTTATCAGTTTAAACTTTTGGTCTGTTAGTTGTTTTCCTAAGCTATATAAATAACTATATATGTTCAACCGTTAAGTTTTAAATGTATTAATTCAAAAATTTATTATTTTACATACATTTGATTTTAATATTTGAGTTTGTTTAAAACAGTTGATTTTGAAATAATATACATATTTTTTTTTGAGTTTGAGAATTTAGAATATGACTTTATATATATAGTTATTTATAGTCATATATAATTTCACTTATACCAGTATCATCATCGGTTCAATTCTGATTTAATCTATTCTCATCAATTTCTATTTATTAGCTTTGTCGTCAACTTCGCGTTCAAATCTAGCTTTGATTTGGAAGTGTTGCCTGGATTCGTAACTCGTCTCATTCTCGTTCATCTCTAACCTCGAAAGGTGAGCAATCACTCACGATTAACGTTCTTTTATTTTATTAAATTTGATTTCAATTGAAACGACAAATTGAAATATGCTGTTGTAGTTAGCTACACTGTTATATATGCTATTACCTGTATCAGTTCACCTGTGACATCTGACACCATTATCTGCTATTTATACAAATATAATCTAGTTTAGTTGATAAATGGATTGATTGTTTGATTGTTTATACTGGATGCTAATTGTAATGTATAAAAGTGATAAATATTATGCAAGTAAATTTGATGTAGGATAATTAAATTTTGAATCGACATATATGTTGAAATTGATTAGTTGGATATGACCCCTTTTAATTGTTAAATTAATTGACATGTAAAATAGTGATAATTACACTTTGAACCATTGAACGTATATTGGATTAATTTTTGTAGTGATAAAATTGAAATCGAATGACAAGTGAAGAACCGTATGAATAATTAGTGTAATAATCTTTAATCTACATGAAATGATAGTGTAGATTCTAGAAATAATTATATTAATTTGCACAAACAACAATGCGAATTAATACGATTATTTCGGGATTATTTGAATTGATTTTTGGATTGATATTGGATGTTGTTATTGATTGTTTATTTACTTTGACACCATCCCAGTTATCACACTGCAAGTTCCCTTTGTTATGCTTCGATTTTTGAATTGAATTGGAATTGGGTGGAAATGATAAATACCCAAATTGAACTTTGACCTAGGATAGAGAATTAAATAAAAACCTGATTGGTCAATAATTTGATAAAAATAAAATGAAGATTTTTTTTGAATAAGTAAAAATGGTTTTGAAACGAAGTTGGAAATTGAATTTTAATGAAATTTAAAATGTGAATATTTAATAATCTGAAACAAAACTGATGAAAGAATGTTGTTTAATTTGAGAAATGATTGAATTAAGTTTGAAATGATTTAATAATTAAGTTTGAAATTATAATTAAGTTTGAAATCATTAAACTTTGAAATTATTTAATAATTAAGTTTGAATTATTTAATAATTAAATAAGATTGAATTATTTAATAATTAAATAAATTGAATTCTTTAATAAGTGAAATTGAACTTCTTGAATAATTGAAAATTGAGTTTCTTTATTGATTAAGTTTTGGAAAATTATTTGAGTATGTAAATAAGATAAATTGAATTTCTTTAACAAGAAATAAAATGTGATTTATTGAAATTAATGTAAGACTTGAAAGTTAAAGAATTTGATTTGACGAATTTAATTTAATTCAATTTGTAAGTTTTGATATAATGAAGTTGAACTTAAGAAATTGATTTAATGAATTGGAAATTAAATAGAATTGTTTTGAATGATAAATTTACTTAACGAATATTGAATAAAATCGATAAATGAAGTTAAACTGATTTGAATGTTAAATTAAATTAATTTAAATGATTTCGGAATGAAACGTAGATACGAACTTGAATAAATATTGAATTGTTTTAATTAAAATTTGAAATTGTATTATGAGATTTTGAAATGGTAATTTGGAAGTTTTGAAACGAAAATTTTGGAAATTGATTTCGAAAGACAAATGAAATGTTGATTTACAAATTCTAATTGAAATTGAATTTGATTTGGTTTTGAAATATATTAAACGACCAATCGGTGTAATAATTACGGAAGTTATTAAAGAGACCGGAATCGGTTATGGACATACTCTCTGTCTAAACCGAAAACCACTTTAATAACTATACGCGGAGTGTGATCCAAAATGAAGTGGTTGGAATGATGTACGTGATGACTGAAGAAAGAGAACGATAATGGATAGCCTTGACACTTGTGTCAAATTGGAAATGACTAAAACAGGAGCCGTGCCGGACCAATGGAGGTCAGCTACCTCAAGTGAACACACTTCTTCGAACTACTCATTACTTGTTGTCGATTGGTGCACCCTTGATTTTGGGAGTGTTGTTTCACGGTGTTGCGGTCGCTACGGCGATGCGTTCTCACCAATCCGGATCAGGCAAACGGTAGTATCACTACCTTGGGTATTGCCTCATGTGCCTTGTCATACTTGTATCCCTATATACGTGACCACTACGATTTGTTTTGTGTTATACCTATGGAGTACTCCCTGATAGCCCACTAGTTTACGGTGGAGTTTACAGTGTTGTATAGACTATAACGCTTGTATAAAATGTGTTAAGGGGGATAATGGTAACGCCTTAACACTATTTTGATACCTTATATTACTGATAGACATTATCTACTTAGCGTACATTACTACCTAGTAGATAGTTTAACGGATCCTTAAAGGATGGTTATTCCAAACATCCTTTGAGTTACTTGTATTTCAATTGCTATTTCACTTGAGTTGGATTTATTAATATAAGAATGTTAATCCTGACTCGAGTGTCTTGTGTTTTTGCTTTACGCTCGGGTCAGACTGAGTGTACCAGTATTCGAGACTCACCTTTGAAGTTGGAGCTTGCTTGAAGATCCAGCCATCTATTCTGCTTTCTGTATTCGATGATTCCAGTGATGTATTCTGATTTGTATCTGATGTATCGTATTACTCTTCCGTTGTATCTAGTTTAACTCTGATGTAACTTATACATTTATATAGTAGCTTCATGAACTACTATCTCTTTTATTTCCACTGCATTTATTACTCTGTGTCTGTGATCTGTGATTATTTATTTACTGTATATGTTCAGTTTTGCTAAATTTAAATTAACAACGCGGTATTTTGAGCAATTCAATTCTGGCATGAGTGTCTACCTATACACTTATAATGGATGCGAATGGTCCAAAATATCGGGTCGTTACAGTTGGTATCAGAGCTTTGGTAGCTCTAGGCAAAACTTAGCATATAGGGTAAATGTATTTACAGAATCACTCTCATTCGAGTTTCAATCCCTTCCTTTGACTCAATTCTTTTGAATTTTGGAACGTTCCCCTCGGTTCCGAAATTCAGTCGTGTCCTTCACTATTCGCCTTCTTTCGATTCTGGAGCACCCCATAACTCCATTTTTAAATGATATCTATAATAGATCGGCGGTCTCGCCAATCTTCGAATGATTCGTAAAGGAGCAAAACTCCTTTATAATAGGCATCGATTTACCGGAGATTTCTATATCCTCAGTTTACGATGCTATCTATTCCCTGCTATACCTGAATTCCATCTCTTGAGATCGAGTGTTGATTTACCTCGGAATTCAGCATCGATCTTATTCTTGAAGTCGCGGTCGACCCGGTTAAGGTTGCCCGTGAATTAAATAAGCTTATCCATCTCCCGATTCTGTTAATTGAATCATCTTTTCTTTTCTTTTGAACTTGAATTCGAATCAGAATTCTCTTTAAATTTGAGTCCATCAAAATTGAAACCCTATCCTTATTTTGAAAATTCATTCCTGTATCGTCGAGCAAAGAAATGTATTTGTAAACTAATATTTAAATGTTTTTATATTGTGATGTTTGAGTTGTTGATGTTGATTTGGGTTTTCGATCGATTCGTCTGATCAACGCTATTGATAGGATTTCCAAAACACTTGAGCAGAGCAAACTGACACAATATCGTTTTCAAATTTGATAAATAAAATAAAAGTTTTGTATGATTATATTATATATAAGTTTTCTGAAATTAAATTATTAATGAATTTGTTGTCGGAAATAATAATATTGATTTTCATTTATTGTTTTGTAAACCATTGACTATTGCATAATATAAATAAATGAATTTATAAACTTGGTTATAAATTGATTGGAATTTGAAATGAATTTAATTCAGAAATTTGAGAATTTATTAGTTTTCGGTGATTTCGAACTTTGGTTTTTAAAATTTTAAAGTATATATTATTGAAAGTATTTTCGAATAGAAATCATTTCAAAGGATTTTTAAAATGCTGAAATTAGTGCTCTTCTCTTTGTCGCTGGAAAATAATTTCGGTGATGGCGGCCGCATCATCGACATTCATTTTCGAGTTTCGAAGTGGAGATACTATTCTGTAGCTTTGCTACAGTTTTGTTTTGAAAAATATTTTGATTTGAATTTCTTCAGTATAAATTTGATTTATATATATAGGTATCTTATTTTAAAATTTAATCTGATTTGATATAAACACATTATATATATCTCTAAATTGTTTAAGGTTAATCGGAAATCTAATTCTTAAATTTTGTTAAAGGATGATTTTAATTATAAATAAAACCAAAATTTGGAATAAATATTTAAACTTGAATAATTGAATTGGGAAAATTTTTATTTGTATATTGTTCAACTGCGTTCTAATACAACTTACCTAAATCATTGAGAAGTTGAATATGTAATTGAATAATATATAATATAAATTGAATTTATAAATAAAATTTGAGTGTTTATAATAAATGTTATACACTAAATTTTGATTATAAAGATGTTAATAGAGTTAGATAGGATAATAAGTAAACTCAGTTAATAATGAAATAAATTTGTTTTGAAAGAATTAATAAATTTATTTTGAAAGAATTAATAAATTGAAATTTGATCAACATATGAAAATACCTTGAATTTAAAAGAAATTAATAGATGTAAATTAATTTAAATCGAAACTTTTATGTTTAAATTTAATTTATATGGGTTAAATGTATGTGAGTAGATATATTAAGTAGAATAAATTTAACAATAATTTGGAATAAAGAAGAATTTAAAATTGTCGAAGAAAATATGATTATAATAAAAGACTATTCAAATTTATGGCTTTAGAAATTGTAAATTTAAGAAAATGGGATAATAAGATAATGAATTTAGAAATAGTTGAGATTGATTTTTAGTGAAATCAAATGGATTAAATCAATTATTGAATATCAATTAATTTAAATTTGAATTTATATGTTTTAAATTAATTGTTATTTTGTATTTCAAATCTGTTTTTCTTTCTGGTTGTTCTATTCTCCTACCTCATTCCTTTTCGGGGACGAAAAGTTTTGAGTGGGGGAGAGTGTAACGACCCGTAAATTTCAACTGTTTTAATAACGTAATTAGTTGAAATTTTATGAAATTTTAAACAAGAAAATTTTGAAATATAAATTTGATATTGGGAATGCGTTTAGTTAAACATAGCAACTGGTAAATTTTCGTCCGAAAATATGAAAGTTTATTTCGCGCATAAATTTACTTCAATTTAATCAGTTAAAAAGCGATGAAAATAAATTGTTTCTGAAACCTAAATATTTTTACATAGAAAAATTCTAAACCATCTTCTGAGCAAGATGTCAGTTTGTCGTTTTTCCAAATTCGGACATCTTTGGCTCCGTCGATCTTATTTTTCTGCGTTTCTCTTGCATTTTTCGATATTAGAAAATTCGAATTTTTATAATTCGATAAAACACTGATATCTATATGCCGTTTGGATCGTCTCGTCGTGCTGATCTCTACGGTATATTCGATTGTCAAAATTCGGAGTTCGTTGTACGTTGCACTTTACGTAACGCTTACCGTATCGGTACCGGTTTGTGACGTTTGGTTTTATGACCATTTGAATTCATTGTCCCTTCAGCTTTTCTTTGTGAAACTAAATAGCCGGTTGCATTTATATCTTCGTTCATTTCCAATGTCTTTTATCTCGGTTCACTCTTCCAAATTTATTTTTCCTCTTTGTTTCCAGAGGAACAAAAACCATAATTCAGTTGTTCATACTGTTCGTCTCCCTCTCCCTCTTTTCCTCCTCCTTCCATTCGTCGCTTGAACTTTGCCGCTCCACCATACTTCCGTTCCCTTCCCTCCAACCCACCGTTCTTCACCCTAAATAGCAGATCCCTTCCACGCACTAGAAGCAGCCGACCCCACTTCGTCCTCCGCCAAGAACCATCAGCCACGCCGACCAACAACTCGATCCCGCTGTACCTCCGCCTCCATCCAAACACCACACCCATAGCCCGACCTCCCACAGCCGGCCACTCCCCGTCCCTAGTCACCCACCCGGTTCGGCCTCGTTCTTCTCGCGCTCTTCCCCCTTCTCTTGTCGATTATCAATCCCAGCCTCTATTCCACGTGGTATAGGTAATATATTTACCTATTGTATAGTTTATTAGTTGTTTATATATATATTTATACTGTTATATTACATACGTTACTTGAATTGTAGTATATGTTAATTATAGATATTCTAGTTCACGTAAGCTTTAGTCTGTAATTTATTCTTTCGGTTTAAATATATATATACTATAGGTTAGTTATAAAATTTTATATATATAGAGTTTGATTTTTATGTATATACACGTTATAGTACTGTATGTGAATATGCTTGCAAGGGTCAGGCCAAGATATGATTATGATGACTATGATACTCCCAGATTAATGTAGGAAAGGCCAAGTAAGTTTTTGTTTCATTTTGGATTAATTGAGAGATCTTCAACAGCGTTCTAAGGATATCACTGTGTTTTATTAACTTTATGTTTTTTTTTCGTTGTGGTTCATAACGCATGACTATTTAAGAGCTCAAATGGACTTTAAACTCAATGGGTTCAGTATGTGCTGATGATTCGGTTCTACTGACGAAAATGAACTTTATAGTTTCTTGATGTAGTTGAGAACGCTCGTGTATGTATCCTCGTCATTTCAAAAAAAAAGTAATGTATTGTTTAGAATATAACGTACAGTGTTCTATTTTATCAGTTTAAACTTTTGGTCTGTTAGTTGTTTTCCTAAGCTATATAAATAACTATATATGTTCAACCGTTAAGTTTTAAATGTATTAATTCAAAAATTTATTATTTTACATACATTTGACTTTAATATTTGAGTTTGTTTAAAACAGTTGATTTTGAAATAATATACATATTTTTTATGAGTTTGAGAATTTAGAATATGACTTTATATATATAGTTATTTATAGTCATATATAAGTTCACTTATACCAGTATCATCATCGGTTCAATTCTGATTTGATCTATTCTCATCAATTTCTATTTATCAGCTTTGTCGTCAACTTCGCGTTCAAATCTAGCTTGATTTGGAAGTCGTGCCTGGATTCGTAACTTGTCTCATTCTCGTTCATCTCTAACCTCGAAAGGTGAGCAATCACTCACGATTAACGTTCTTTTATTTTATTAAATTTGATTTCAATTGAAACGACAAATTGAAATATGCTGCTGTAGTTAGCTACACTGTTATATATGCTATTACCTGTATCAGTTCACCTGTGACATCTGACACCATTATCTGCTATTTATACAATGATAATCCAGTTTAGTTGATAAATGGATTGATTGTTTGATTGTTTATATTGGATGCTAATTGTAATGTATAAAAGTGATAAATATTATGCAAGTAAATTTGGCGTAGGATAATTAAATTTTGAATCGACATATATGTTGAAATTGATTAGTTGGATATGACCCCTTTTAATTGTTAAATTAATTGACATGTAAAATAGTGATAATTACACTTTGAACCATTGAACGTATATTGGATTAATTTTTGTAGTGATAAAATTGAAATCGAATGACAAGTGAAGAACCGTATGAATAATTAGTGTAATAATCTTTAATCTACATGAAATGATAGTGTAGATTCTAGAAATAATTATATTAATTTGCACAAACAACAATGCGAATTAATACGATTATTTCGGGATTATTTGAATTGATTTTTGGATTGATATTGGATGTTGTTATTGATTGTTTATTTACTTTGACACCATCCCAGTTATCACACTGCAAGTTCCCTTTGTTATGCTTCGATTTTTGAATTGAATTGGAATCGGATTGAAATGATAAATACCCAAATTGAACTTTGACCTAGGATAGAGAATTAAATAAAAACCCGATTGGTCAATAATTTGATAAAAATAAAATGAAGATTTTTTTTGAATAAGTAAAAATGGTTTTGAAACGAAGTTGGAAATTGAATTTTAATGAAATTTAAAATGTGAATATTTAATAATCTGAAACAAAATTGATGAAAGAATGTTGTTTAATTTGAGAAATGATTGAATTAAGTTTGAAATGATTTAATAATTAAGTTTGAAATTATAATTAAGTTTGAAATCATTAAACTTTGAAATTATTTAATAATTAAGTTTGAATTATTTAATAATTAAATAAGATTGAATTATTTAATAATTAAATAAATTGAATTCTTTAATAAGTGAAATTGAACTTCTTGAATAATTGAAAATTGAGTTTCTTTATTGATTAAGTTTTGGAAAATTATTTGAGTAAGTAAATAAGATAAATTGAATTTCTTTAACAAGAAATAAAATGTGATTTATTTAAATTAATGTAAGACTTGAAAGTTAAAGAATTTGATTTGACGAATTTAATTTAATTCAATTTGTAAGTTTTGATATAATGAAGTTGAACTTAAGAAATTGATTTAATGAATTGGAAATTAAATAGAATTGTTTTGAATGATAAATTTACTTAACGAATATTGAATAAAATCGATAAATGAAGTTAAACTGATTTGAATGTTAAATTAAATTAATTTAAATGATTTCGGAATGAAACTTATATACAAACTTGAATAAATATTGAATTGTTTTAATTAAAATTTGAAATTGTATTATGAGATTTTGAAATGGTAATTTGGAAGTTTTGAAACGAAAATTTTGGAAATTGATTTCGAAAGACAAATGAAATGTTGATTTACAAATTCTAATTGAAATTGAATTTGATTTGGTTTTGAAATATATTAAACGACCAATCGGTGTAATAATTACGGAAGTTATTAAAGAGACCGGAATCGGTTATGGACATACTCTCTGTCTAAACCGAAAACCACTTTAATAACTATACGCGGAGTGTGATCCAGAATGAAGTGGTTGGAATGATGTACGTGATGACTGAAGAAAGAGAACGATAATGGATAGCCTTGACACTTGTGTCAAATTGGAAATGACTAAAACAGGAGCCGTGCCGGGCCAATGGAGGTTAGCTACCTCAAGTGAACACACTTCTTCGAACTACTCATTACTTGTTGTCGATTGGTGCACCCTTGATTTTGGGAGTGTTGTTCACGGTGTTGCGGTCGCTGCGGCGATGCGTTCTCACCAGTCCGGATTAGGCAAACGGTAGTATCACTACCTTGGGTATTGCCTCATGTGCCTTGTCATACTTGTATCCCTATATACGCGACCACTACGATTTGTTTTGTGTTATACCTATGGAGTACTCCCTGATAGCCCACTAGTTTACGGTGGAGTTTACAGTGTTGTATAGACTATAACGCTTGTATAAAATGTGTTAAGGGGGATAATGGTAACGCCTTAAAACTATTTTGATACCTTATATTACTGATAGACATTATCTACTTAGCGTACATTACTACCTAGTAGATAGTTTAACGGATCCTTAAAGGATGGTTATTCCAAACATCCTTTGAGTTACTTGTATTTCAATTGCTATTTCACTTGAGTTGGATTTATTAATATAAGAATGTTAATCCTGACTCGAGTGTCTTGTGTTTTTGCTTTACGCTCGGGTCAGACTGAGTGTACCAGTATTCGAGACTCACCTTTGAAGTTGGAGCTTGCTTGAAGATCCAGCCATCTATTCTGCTTTCTGTATTCGATGATTCCAGTGATGTATTCTGATTTGTATCTGATGTATCGTATTACTCTTCCGTTGTATCTGGTTTAACTCTGATGTAACTTATACATTTATATAGTAGCTTCATGAACTACTATCTCTTTTATTTCCACTGCATTTATTACTCTGTGTCTGTGATCTGTGATTATTTATTTACTGTATATGTTCAGTTTTGCCAAATTTAAATTAACAACGCGGTATTTTGAGCAATTCAATTCCGACATGAGTGTCTACCTATACACTTATAATGGATGCGAATGGTCCAAAATATCGGGTCGTTACATGATCCCATACGAAATGGAATCTATATTTGATTGTTTGTATAAATTGATAGTTAAATAATCGACTATCAAATCTGGACCAAAACCTAACTTTGGGAATATTTAGGAGAAACATGAAAATTATATGGTATAGTTACCGTCGAAAGTCTTATATTGTACGTATAAACTCGTTCCGTTCTTCTAGGATAAATGATAAGGAAATTCGTCGATAAATGGTTAGGAGGTGAACTCCGCTCTTATCTTTTGTCTGTTTATTTCCTAAAGAACTGGGGTTGAGTTTACCAGAAATTTCGGAAGTTGTTTCGAAGAGACCGGAATCAGATATGTTATCCGAAAACCAATTCGATCCAACTCAGGCATTTCGGAATGAAGATATCTTGAAGCATGGAATCTAAGATGGAGTTTTGAAGTGCAAGGGCTATTTTGTATTTTCCTTGGGAGGGATTTCCCATAATGGATGTAATAGGAATAGTGCCTTCGGTTTCGTTCAGTCGCAGAACGAACTTATATGGATGAATGCTAGCATTGCATTGACGCCTAGAGGGTAGTGTTAGTATTCCAAGTGGGATTTCTATTTAGAAGGTAAAACGTAGCCTCGAACCCATCAACCACCAAATGACAAAAATCAAGCATGCACCAGGGCCAAGTGGGTCGCTACCAAGTAGGGTAAGGTCATTCCAAATCTTGATCGGTTGTTATCTCTCATTTGTATGCTTCGGGACCCATTAATGGAGGGATGATCATATTCGGTACTACTAGTCAATTGGTAGGCCAGTCCTGTGCGGCAGGGGTATAAGATGTTCTTGTCAAACCCCGGTGCATTTATCTAGAGATGTACCGTCGAAAGGTAGTTCCTTAACTTGTCATAGTATGGAATCCAATCTCCAATACGTGCTTTATGGTTTTGATTGTAGAGCCTAGTATGCTAAAAATTAACTAATGTAACAATTTCGGCTATTTTAATAAGTATTTGTACTTAGAAACTATTATAATATCATAGGATTTTCAAGTGGTTTTGATTATCGTAAGGTAAAAACCTATCTGTGTTTATGTGCGGCGTGGTCTTACGAGATACCTTTGGTTTTAAAAGGGTTTTGAAAAGCAATAATTCAGTTGCTTTGAGTTTACTCACACCTGACCTATGTCTGACCTGGAGTTTTATTTCTTTCCCTAAAACTCTTGGGTGCTCAAATTTTTATGAGCAGCCAAGCAGTCCAGGTTTTCTACGGATGCACTTGGAGGAGCTTGGAGTAAGAGGCTTCATCGTTAGATAGTTATTACTTGTTTCCGCTGTATATTATGTACTCTATATCTGATGTATAAGGACAAGCTTTTATAACCGTTCTAGGTTAGAATTGTATTAGTGTAACTCCGATGTATCTGTTTTGAGATGACTTTGTAAAACATTATATGATTAATATATGTTATTCCGTTGCATTCTGAGATTCCGTGTTTACTTTTTGTTTCTTCTATCCTCTATCTCCTTTCTTTTTCTCTAATAATACGCCTTTTGTTCAATTTAAGTAGACGTGTGTGGTTTATTGCCAACTTAAACTGTATAGAAAAGTGGGTCATTACGTAGGCTTGATAACCCTTTATATTGTCGAAGCTCAATACCACCTCTTTGTTGTGTTCATATTCGATATCCTTCATGCTTGCCAACTGCTTGGAATTCCACACCCTTAGAAGTTCGACTTCCCTTCTACACTCGATAATTCGACATCCCTTTTCATTATAAAGGCTTAACACCTCCTCAAGATTACTTGAAGCATGCTCTTCTTTGTTAAATGTCTGATTACTTCTTCTTCTTTATTCTCAACATCTTCTTTCAGTCCAAAACTCGACATGATTTTTCTAGATATTTGATACCTATATTTGGAGTAACAGTACACAAATTATATAATATAAATTTAAAATTAATATATCTTCATTTACGAATTAAATAAAATATTTATTTTATTTAAAACAAATTTAGATAAGATATAAAAAAAATTAGACTTCATAGGCCCAACAAGATCCAAAATGGAATAAAAAAATTGAAATTTATCCATTTACCCCCTACATACTGGCTTGGTACCAACAATGGTATAGAGCCAAATAACTTATGCGGTCTAAAATAATGTTATCCCACCTTTTGGTCAAGGCCGTGATATCAAAACAATTAACTGGAAACCAAAGATAGTCATCCCGATTGCCAGTTACGTACAGGTGAGCTATGGATATTAGTGAATTTCGACCGAGTCCGGATTAAGCCACAATTGATATGACACGACAATCAAAGAAGTGGAAGCCAACGTTCCAAATTTCAAGTCAATCGAGGTTCGTATGCTCAAGATATGATCGATGCAAACTAAGGAAATAAGCACATTCGCATCATTTCGTATCCATCAACTAAAAGGCTTTGTTCGTATCCATTATCATGCATCCATCTGTTCGTATCCATCAGATGTCTGCTGTTCGTATCCATCACGAACCTGCAATTTCGTGTCCATAAAAGCATGGTTACACTTTGTATCCACCAAAGGTAAGGCTTCGTTCGTATCCATCCATCCTGAGGATGTAGTTCGTATCCATCTGCTGGTCTTGTTCGTATCCATGAAAAACCCTACTACGTACCCATCATTTTGCATCTTCTTCATATCGATCAAGTGTGCACTCCACTCCCATCACTCAAGGCTAATTCGTATCGATCAACACGTATAGAATCGATACGAAATGCACAACTGGATCGATACGAACAGAATGACTGAATCGATACGAACAAGGCACAACTGGAGCGATACGAACAAATGGATACGAACCGTATCGATGCGAATTCAGCAGCCTACATAAAACCCAAGTTTGCATCGATCATAACTGACAATCTACAAGTCCAAATGCCACCAAATTTTCACAGGAGCTTGCGTCCAACCTAAAGAATGTTCCTGCTCAATTTCAACTCGATTGGACCAAATCTTGATCGATACGAAATTGGTTCGTATCGATCACGAACCGAGTGCAAATCACATAGGATCGATCGCGTGGGCCCGCCCACGTGCCAAAAGAAGTCTCCCAAGATCTGAGCGAGATATTTGCATCCTACGCCTATAAATAGCATCCCAGAGCCTACAGAAAAAGGATCTTTGGCTCTCCGACGTCCAGACTCTGCCGAAAACATTCTTACACTCCATGTTCACTGTTGTACTCGAAATTTGTTACTGTAATCCACTGTAATCAGTTGTAACCAGCGGGTAAAGTCAATGAAAGATTAACTTTTGAATTGGACGTAGGCCGAAGATAGCCGAACCACTATAAATCTTGTGTCTCTCTCTACTTCTTTCCATTTTAAGTTTATTATTTTTCTTTTTTTATTCTATACATTACTTAGATCTGTGATCTGTGATCACATACTGCTGATCTGTGTTCATACACCGGTGCTTTCACGATATTTGGGGTTTGTGACCAATTTTGGCGCCAACAATTTAGTGCTTTCACTGAGAACTGAACTCAGGGATTCCAAGGCTTGGATTTCGGATTTGAAAGATCGAGGATATGGATCTGGAAAGCTATGACAAGGCAATCAACAAGAAGAAAAAGATTTGAAAGGAGTCAGCACGAAGGTAGTCAGGAGGCTTCCTCGGGAGCGAATCAAGCCTCCATCTTCATCACCAGAGACGAGATGGAAACGATGGTAAAGAGCAAGAGGAGATGATACATAAACCTACTTCGGCAAGTTGGACAAGTTGGAGTGCAGAATCAAGGGAACACAACTACAGGAGATGCTGGAGATAGAGATCAGGAGCACAGAGCAACCAGAATAGGGCAGGACCATCAGGAGCAGCACCAGAACTAGGGGGCACTCACCCAGAGCATGTCGATCCAATCCTGAGCAGAATACCAGGTGGAGCTGTGCAACCTGGCATTGATAGAAGAATGGACGCTCGTCCAGGAGTGCAGATTCCAGGAATCCCTCGTGAACTCGGGGGGCGGACTGGGAGCAATGAACAAGGACTGCAGATTGGCGACAATGATAGATTGGCCGAGATGATTAGGAGAGCCATGAGAGGCGGATTGGGGAATAGAGACTTGGAGGATGTGAATCAGAGTCCCTTTGCTCCTACGATCAAGCAAACCAGGAATCCACCAGAATTCAAGTTACCAACACTGGAGATGTATGACGGGAGAACAGATCCCGCTGTTCACTTGAAAAGGTACATGAGGCATATGGAAGTACTGGGAGCATCAGAGGAGGTCATGGCGCGATGCTTCCCTTTGTATCTGACGGATATAGCGGCGTTATGGTTCAGACAGCTGGAGAGTGGCTCTATTGGCACATGGAAGGAGTTGATTGAAAGGTTTATGAGACAATTTCGGGTCCACATAGCCAGACCCAAGAACGTGATGACTTTGACATCGATGAAGCAGTGGAAAGGAGAGTTGCTCAGGGACTTCTTGACCAGATTCAATGTGGCAGTGGCTTCGGTGGATTGACCTGATCCGTCGATGGTTTTGATGGCAGCAGTCTCAGGCGTTGCGGATAATTCAGATTTCAAGATATCATTGGAACGTGACCCATCGATGGATCTCGGGGAGTTCTACCATGAAGCAGAAAGGTTTCTAAGGCAGGAAGATGCGCAGGCTGAGAGAGAAGGGAGAGAGGCTGAAGCTTATGCAGTAAGGGGTGGAGGCCCACCCAGGGAGGATCCAAATAAATATGATAAAGGGAAAAGGAAAATGGATGACAACGGTAATGCTTCAAAAAGGCCACGGAGGAGTTCAAAGTTTACTTCCTACATGGATTTGACTGAGACTCTGGAAAGGATTTACTTGGATACTCGAGGGCGCCTCCAGTATCAAAGGCCGGCAAGAAGGGAACCTTCTGAATACGAGCAGGCATCGAGAAAGCATTGTCTATTCCATGAGCTGGATGGGCACAACACGAACGACTGTAGGCATTTGAAGGATATCGTTGAGGAGCATGTAAGGAATGGTCATCTACAACAATATGTAAGGAATTGAGCTGTGGCAATGGAACGGGAACGACCACCGCCCACTTCAGGCGAAGACGGCACTGGATCTAGGCGACGTCATCAGCTTGTTATCAACTAAATAGATTTATGGCTTTGAATAAGTAGTAAACCCCAAAGTGATGCGGCTAAGTCACTAACACATGTACGGGATCGAGGACGGTCCCTAGGCATGCTCTGAGATGATGATAAACCGTGATGCTTGGGTTTATGAAATCTTGTTTTCTTTTTATTTGCTGTGGACTCTGGTTTAATTCATGGTACTGTGGCTATTTGTTTTCTTGGTTGTAAAAAACTTTCTTTTTGTTAGTCGGATTCTGTGATGATTGGATTTGGATTAATATAATAAAGAATATCGGCTAGTCCTTGGCCAGAGAGCTGAGGCCGGATAATATAAAAGTCCTTGGCCGAAGAGCCAAGGCCGGAGAATATAAAAGTCCTTGGCCGGAGAATATAAAAGTCCTTGGCCGGAGAGCCGAGGCCGGAGAATATAAAAGTCCTTGGCCGAGAGCCGAGGTCGGAGAATATAAAATCCCTTAACCGGAGAGTCGGGGTCAGAACAGGATAACGCGACCCAGCGAGGTCTATGGATTTAAAGTCAAACCCAGAAAGGTTATGGATTCGGATTATGGATACGAATATCGACTATGAACAACTAAGGATTCAGATATCAACCCAGAGAGGTCCTGGATTCGGTCATTGGTTATCGGATATAGATGGATTAGAACTCAGTTGTCGAGTTCGGATGGATATGAAATTGGCCAAGGGTTTGGTTACTGGATTCAAAATCGAACATCGACTCGGAACAGTCACGGAAATGGATCAGGATATGGTTGTGGCACTCGAATAGGATAGCTATGGACGGAATATGGACTTCGGATATCAGCTTCGGAACTATTCAAAACACACCTTCTTACCACAAGGCATGTTTTGGGGGGCAAATGTTATCCCACCTTTTGGTCAAGGCTGTGATATCAAAAGAATTAATTGGAAACCAAAGATAGTCATCCCGATTGCCAGTTACGTAAAGGTGAGCTATGGATATCAGTGAATTTCGACCGAGTCTGGATTAAGCCATAATTGATATGACACGACAATCAAAGAGGCGGAAGCCAACGTTCCAAATTTCAAGTCAATCGGGGTTCGTATGCTCAAGATATAATCGATGCGAACTAAGGAAATCAACACATTCGCATCATTTCGTATCCATCAACTAAAAGGCTTTGTTCGTATCCGTCATCATGCATCCATCTGTTCGTATCCATCAGATGTTTGCTGTTCGTATCCATCACAAACCTGCAATTGTGTCCATGAAAGCATGGTTACACTTCGTATCCACCAAAGGTAAGGCTTCGTTCGTATCCATCCATCCTGAGGATGTAGTTCGTATCCATCTGCTGGTCTTGTTCGTATCCATGAAAAACCCTACTTCATACCCATCATTTTGCGTCATCTTCGTATCGATCAAGTGTGCACTCCACTCCCATCACTCAAGGCTAATTCGTATCGATCAACATGTATATAATCGATACGAAATGCACAACTGGATCGATACGAACAGAATGACTGAATCGATACGAACAAGGCACAACTGGAGCGATACGAACAAATGTATACGAACCGTATCAATGCAAATTCAGCAGCCTACATAAAACCCAAGTTTGCATCGATCATAACTGACAATCTACAAGTCCAAATGCCACCAAATTTTCACAGGAGCTTGCGTACAACCTAAAGAATGTTCCTTCTCAATTTCGACTCGATTGGACCAAATCTTGATCGATACGAAATTGGTTCGTATCGATCACGGATCGAGTGCAAATCACATGGGATCGATCTTGTGGGCCCGCCCATGTGCCAGAAGAAGTCTCCCGAGATCTGAGCGAGATATTTGCATCCTACGTCTATAAATAGCATCCCAGAGCCTATAGAAAAAGGATCTTTGGCTCTCCGACATCCAGACTCTGTCGAAAACTTTCTTACACTCCAAGTTCACTGTTGTACTCGAAATTTGTTACTGTAATCCGTTGTAATCAGTTGTAACCAGCGGGTAAAGTCAATAAAAGATTAACTTTTGAAGTGGACGTAGGCCGGAGATAGCCGAACCACTATAAATCTTGTGTCTCTGTCTACTTCTTTCCGTTTTAAGTTTATTATTCTTCATTTTTTATTCTCTACATTACTTAGATCTGTGATTTGTGATCACATACTGCTGCTCTGTGTTCATACACTGGTGCTTTCACGATATTTGGGGTTTGTGACCAATTTTGGCACAAACAAATAATAATATCATTAAAGCCTACCCATATAGTAGGGTGTCTATAAAAGTAGTGTATAAGGTTGGGTTTGGATAATCAAGTACTCTTCCCTATGTAGCTATTAATTTAGCCTGAAAAGATGAGGTAAGCCCGAAGGTTATCTCTAATAGAAAATGCCCAATTTGAATTGGGCCATGGGTTGATTTCAAAATCATTTTGAAATTAAAATAAAAGATTTAAGTTTAAAAGTTAATTTAAATAAGAAAATTATTATAAATGTTATAATATAAAATTTCAAATTATTTTAAAATTTTAAATTTTATTTTTAAATTTAAAATAAAATACATATTATAAAAGTTATAATATAACTTTTCAAAATGTTTGAAAATTTATAAAATTAATTTTGAAAATATTATTTATTAATAAGATAAATAAAATAAATGAATTAATTAAATAAGTTAATTAATTAAATACATACACAACGTATAATGTATGTAATGATATATGTTCTGTTGTCTTGAATTATTTAAGACAATATGAGTATACATGTATGTATAATATTTTTTTTCAAAATCAATAAAATTTAATTAAAATTATTTAATTAAATTAACTAAAGGTTATTTAATAAATTAAATACATATATTTAAGATATATGTGTATTACTATAAAAGCTGCAATATATATATTCAATGTAATAATTTATAATTGAATAATATTATAATTAATTAAAGTGCTAATAATTAAATTAATTAAATAATATTTAATTAATATAATACCGTACATAAAATATTATATAAGTTAAACAAAGTATAAATTATATAGTAATAAAATATATATATAAGGTAAAAGTACAGAAAAGGGTGAAATGGTAAGAAATTTAAAATAGACTTAAGAAATAAATACACAAATATGTATAATACATATACCATGACTTTTGATGTATCTGACACTTGAATCACGAGGGTATTTCATAAGAAATACATCATTCCACAAATAAATATCATTTAATTAATTATATTAAAGATTATGAATCTTTAATATAAGTGTTATCCTCTATTGTTATATATTAATAAATTACTTGCATTCTTTTGGGTTGTTGAGAAAACTCAAGCTAGAGTTGTTATTTGTTGTGTTTCTAATATATTGATTAGATGAGGTAAAATAACTATATGTATTTGTTGAGCAAACTCAAGGTACATATACAATAATTAGGCCATCTCGAAATAGTAAGTATGTGTGAATAATTTCTTTTGATTTGTTGAGTATACTTAAGGTCGAAATGAGATTAGGACAAGGAACCATAGTTATGAGTTGTATATGATACAACCGATAAGGAGTTATCCGTCGTTTGTGGAGCTATGACTTGTTGAGCAAACTCAAAATCAGAATACTAAGACAAAACGAGTCCCAACACCCACTAGTAAAGTTGAAAGACTTCTATGTTTTTCCTTAAGGTTTGGAGAAACATAAAAGACTAATAGGAGCCTTATTAGGAAAATAAAATGGTAGCATTTAACATTTCTAATATTGTAAGAACATTTGCTACATAAAGTTATAATAGTCTACATTGATAAATTTGTGCGATTAATATAATTGGTAGAATGTTTATTATTTGAAATATACAAATGGACTGAATTAATATTGATAAAAAGAGATATAAAATGTACTTACTAATAAATTTTTGCACGTTGACCCATGCAAGCGCCTAATTGAACAACTATTAAATATGCCCGTAACTTGGTCACTTACGAGTTTACTTGCTTAAGACTATGTATTGTCTTAAATGAGTTTTGAACTCTTAAAGCAATACAAGAGTATGGATATTTGATCCATATACGATTGCATATAAATGACATATGGTGAACGACCATAATTTGTAATGTACGAAACCTTGATGAAATAAGTTCATTCAAAATAAGCAAGTAAACCATAGTGTGAGATTGGATATTTAAAATGGTTGATTACAGTCATGCTCTTGTTGTGTTTAATGTAACATTAGACCAAAAGCTACAAGATTGGTATAAGAATTCAATCACTGAAATGTCGGTTTGATTAGTTTATGTAAAGTGTAACGCGTTTGATATCCTTAAATATTAAGGATGAATGAATGCACTTTTGTAAAGAGTTCTTTATTATATTGTAGTAAGGATTTCTTTGAATAATACGGTCATTTAGAAAGTAAATCGAAGTATAAAATGGATGTAAGCTAGGCACGGTTGGGATAAAGAGAGTGAATGGTCACTTCTGCTTCATAAAGAAACATAAAAATGAAAACTGTAAAATAATAGTTGATAGTTAACATTGGTGTTTCCTGGAGATTTGAACAGGCAACTAGTACTCGGCTTCCAGTGGAACACAGCGTCATAGAATGTTCGGCATATCGTAGTACTCGGCATACAAGACTACTCGGCGTCAACTAGCACTCGACATCAACTAATGCTCGGCGTCAGCTAGCGCTCGGCATCAATAGAATTCGGCAACAGGAGTGTAGTAGAACTCGGCGACAGGTGCACTCGGCAACAGGAATGTAGTAGAACTCGGCGACAGGTGCACTCGGCAACAGGAGTGTTCGGCATAATGTAGAACTCGGCAGCGGGAGCACTCGGCATCCAACAGGAGTACTCGGCAACGGGAGTACTCGGCATCCAACAGGAGTACTCTGCATCCGGGAAACGAGAGCACTCGGCATCCAACGGGAGTACTCGGCAACGGAAGTACTCGGCATCCGAGAGACGTTCGGTGTACATAACCATTCAACATGACACTATCATTCGGTCAGGGAGCATTGTTCGGTCAAGAGCTTCAAACAGGGATACGTTCGGCTTCAACTGCAACCATCCTGCACTCCCCACACATCAGACGTACCATTTGGCTTAGAAAGGACCGTTCGGCATGGGGAGGACCGTTCGGCATTATGACGTTCGGCATGCCTGGTTCGGCAAGCAGTAAACACTGTACTCGGACTAGAGTGTTCGGCCACCAAGCCCACTTGGAAGTCCAGCCCATATTTGCCTATATATAGAGGGGTAGGGTCACAGTGAAGAGGGATCCTTTTTTGGAGAGAACACTGGGGGAGACTCTGCCATTTTTTAGACCCATCTTCTCTACTTAACAACTTCATTCAAGCATCTGATTCACGAATTGTATTTGTAATCATCTAGTAAGAAGATCAATAAAGTTTAACCTCAAAGTGGACGTAGGCAATTACGCTGAACCACTATAAATTTGTTGTTCTTACTTTCTGCATTTAAATTAGCATTGTCTTCTCTGTTTAATTTACCTTCGTCACTTATTTCTCTACATAATCCTTCTCTAAGAGGTTAGTAACCAATTTTGGTGCTAACACTTTGGTGCTTTCACTGAGAGTTGAATTCTCAGACCTCAAGGATCTGCTTTGAAGCTACTAGATTGAACAAATCCCCCAAAGAAGATCCGACTCACTGATAGGACATCCGTTGATTCTACTCAGAGCTCATACCAATAACTCTATAATGGCAGGACCACGTACCAGGTCAGCTTCTCATAATGCGGATGCCCGTGAGACTGCTAGCGTGCTACAAGCAGGACCTAGCAACCAACCAGCAATTCCGGGTGAAGGGATTGCCGCCCAGGACCAAACTCCAGTTGTCACCAGAATAGAGTTCGACGACTTGATGAGAGAGCTCAGGGAAAACAGGAGACAACTAGGAGAGCAAATGCAAGCTAACGCCAACCTGATGGCACAGCTCACTCAACAGCAGCAACAGAATGCTGGGGGCAATCCCGCTCCTTATTCCTCATCTGACAGCTCTACTTCCTCTGATGAACCTCCCAAGCGCATACGCCGCAAGACTGAAGCTGCACGAGCAGAAGCTGCTGTTCAAACAGCTGGAGACCGTGACCAAGCAAGAGCTGGAAACTTCAGGACCGGAGTACAAATGGAGGATGGAGGCCCAGATCATCAAAACGCTAACGATGTCGAACCTCAAGACGCACGATTGGCAGATCGCCAGGAGAGGAGGCATCAGCATGGACAGGCGCGTAGAACAGACTCTAACCTTCCGCCTTCCATACAGACACCAGATCTGACAGCCATGATCAGGCAATTGATGAAAGAAAATCAGGGCTTATCGAACGATGATTGGGGAGTGTCAAGAAATCACACTCCATTCACGGATATTGTGTTACAGGCGGCGTACCCAAGAAAGTTTAGTATGCCAACTATCCCTGCGTACGAGGGAAAGACTGAACCCAGACAGCATGTCATGAGGTACGAATGGATGATGGATTCAGCTAGAGCAAATGATGCCACCAAGTGTAGATGCTTTCCAATTACTCTATCTGGGATCGCTACTATGTGGTTTACCCGACTTCCTCCGTGGTCTGTATCCAATTTCAAGGAGTTGGCAAAGAAGTTTATTGAGCAGTTCAGGATACACACTACTCGTCCGAAGGACGTAATGTCTCTGTCAAGTGTAATCCAAAGTCCCGGGGAGTCATTGAAGGAATATTTACAAAGGTTCCATGTCACGGCAACTGAAGTCAGTAATCCCAATGATCATGCAATTCTAATGGCTGTAATGAGAGGTGTGGATCCGGAGTCTGAATTTGGAGACTGGTTGGCAGGAAAACCTCCGACTACGCTAGAGCGTTTCTACTCAAAGGCACACCAGTTCATAAGAAGAGAGGAAGCTAGGTGGGTACGACGAGATAAGGCACCAGGACCTGTCCAAGAGTCTATGAAGAGCAACATTACTGTGAAGCAGTCCGGAGACAGCTCGGGAAAGGTCCAAGTCAATGTCCAAAACAAGCCTGGACAGCCTAAGGAGTCTGGAGGAAGAAATCAAGGGAAGAAGAGAGAAGCAGGGAAGTGGAAGTCGAGAATTCCAAGCTACAGCGAATATACTCCGCTGAACGCGCCGCTCGAGAACATCTACCTATCCACCTGCAATACCGTTCAGTACAGAAAGCCACGTCCAAAAGAATCAACCGAGGAACAGAAGCGGACCGGGAAATATTGTCGCTTCCATGAGACTTATGGGCACAATACGGAAGAATGCAGACACCTGCACGACGCTATCGAGAAGTTGATCAGGCAAAAGAAGTTGCAAGAATTTGTGAAGGATCCACAGGAAGGAGGACAGGGAACGTCCAACCCAGGTCGTGCACCAGCTCCGTCATCTTGAGGAGCCTGCCCGAACCGTAGGCAGACTGGTCATAAATACAATTATCGGCGGACCTCACCCCACAGATAAGAATTGGCAAGAGATGGAGCGGTATGCAAGCTCCCTGAAGCATGCAGATTTTGAGTGTTGTTCGAACGTGGATGATGGGACCCCTGCTAAGCAACAGCGCGTAATGACGGACGATATAGTGTTCAGAAACAGAGATGCTGATCAAGTAGAGGCCCCAACCATCGACCCGATGGTCATATCTACGACGATCGGACCAGCATATGTGAAAAAAATTCTGATTGATTGCAGAAGTTCAGTCAACATCATCTTCAAGAAGGCTTATGACCAAATGAAACTGGAAACAAAAGACCTGAAACCGTCCAAGGCTCGTATACACGGCTTTAACGGCGCAGCGACCGACGCCGTGGGGTACGTTGAGTTACCAGTTGAACTGGGACAAGGCGAGCATCGGAGGGTGCTAATTCTACCCTTCGTAGTTTTGGATGTGGATTCTCCATACAATGTTTTCTTGGGTCGGCCGGCCCTGGCTGAGTTTAGGGCAGCGTTAGCCCCGTGGTGTTTAACTTTGAAGTTCCCAACTGACAAAGGAGTAGGTATTGTTCATGGCGACCAAGCAGCTAGTCGTTCCTGTTATGTGGCTGAGCTCCGAGAGGCCTATCGGAGGGAGAAGGGAAAGGTTGCGGACAATCCCGTCCGCATCCTTAATACGGATGATTGACAAGTAGTGCCCGAGCCCTGGCTCGGGCATAGTTCTCGGATCTTCAGAGATATAGATCCGAGAGACGACGATGAGAAACCCAGGGAAGAGAAGGCAGCGCCGGCTGAATTAACAATTGACATTTCAGTTAGCCGTGACGACCCTTCGCGAATACTAAAGATCGGATCACAGCTTAGCCCCGCGATAACTGAAGACCTTAGCGACTTCCTCCGGGCAAATCTTGATGTTTTCGCCTGGACGCATTCTGATATGTGTGGGATCTCTCCCGCCATCACGAGTCATATGTTGAACATAGACCCGAAATACGTCCCGGTTAAACAAAAAAGGAGAGGAATGGACCCGGAGAGGTCCGCTGCTCTCGGAGAGGAGGTGGACAAACTCAAAGCAAATGGGTTCGTCCGCGACGCCCTCTACCCTGAATGGGTATCCAACCCCGTGCTGGTAAAAAAGGCGAATGGGAAGTGGAGGACTTGCGTAGATTATTCCGACTTGAACAAAGTATGTCCAAAGGACAGTTTCCCGTTGCCTAGGATCGATCAGTTGGTCGACTCCACCGTAGGACACGAGCTGTTATCATTCATGGATGCATACTCAGGGTACAACCAAATCCCGATGCATATTCCAGACCAAGAACACACCAGCTTCGTTACGAATGTCTGGCTTTATTGCTATGTAGTGATGCCCTTTGGATTAAAGAACGCAGGAGCGACTTACCAGCGTTTAGTGAATCGAATGTTCAAGGACCAACTGGGTAGAACGATGGAAGTCTATGTGGATGACATGCTCGTGATGTCACGACGGTCAAACGACCACATTCGAGACTTGGCTGAAATGTTCGACATACTCAGGTTTTATGGGATGAAAATCAACCCTCTGAAGTGTTCCTTCGGCATTGCATCGGGGAAGTTTTTGGGATTCATCATCAATGCTAGAGGAATCGAAGCTAACCCAGAAAAGATCCAAGCTATCCGAGATGTGCAAGTGCCCAGGACTATAAAGCAGGTGCAGAGCTTAAATGGAAAAGTAGCTGCGTTAAGTCGATTTATATCCAGGGCAACTGACAAGTGCATCCCATTCTTTGACATAATAAAGAAAGGAAAGAGGAATTTTGAGTGGACGCCTAGTTGTGAGGAAGCCTTCCGGGATCTGGTGAGGCATCTGGAGAGTCCACCAATGCTGTCAAAACCAGTAAACCACGAGATGCTATACGTATACTTGGCTGTATCCCCGCATGCGATAAGTGCGGCTTTAGTTCGTGAGGAGGATCGAGTCCAGAGGCCGGTGTATTATGTTAGCAAGCGTTTAACGGGGGCGGAGAGAAATTACCCTAAAATCGAGAAATTGACTTATTGCTTGGTGATTGCATCACGTAAGCTGCGTCCATACTTTCAAGCACACTCAATCAGTGTTTATACCGATCAACCCCTGAGGCAGGTACTCCAACGGCCGGAAACTTCTGGAAGATTGCTAAAATGGAACATCGAATTGAGCCAATTCGATATCGCCTACTTACCACGAAGAGCCATCCAAGGGCAAGCATTAGCAGATTTCATCGCTGAGTTTACCATTCCCGTCGAACCGGATAATCACGACGTCATTCCCCCCGCCGATGGAAATTATACATTGATGGGGCATCAAACGACCGTTGCTCCGGCGCAGGCGTAGTTCTTATAACTCCGGAAAACCGATCAATCTGTTATGCTTTGAAGCTCGATTTCCCAGCTACAAATAACGAAGCAGAATATGAAGCACTGATTGTGGGCTTGAAGCTCATCGGAGAACTCGGGATTAAATCAGTTGAAATCTTTTGTGACTCACAGTTGGTGGTCTATCAAGTGCGGGGAGACTACCAAGCAAAGGGACGAAAGCTTGCTCCGTACCTTGTTCGGGTCCAAGAACTACTATCAAATCTTGAGCGTTATGACATTTCGCATGTCCCACGCGAACTGAACAAAGAAGCCGACTTATTGGCTAAGTTTGCGAGTACCGGCGATGCACAACAAATGGGATTGTATCCAGTTGAAGTCTTGCATGCCCCGAGCATAGACGAGATGAAAGTCGATTGCGTGTTGGAAACAAAAATCGAGAAGGAATCGTGGATAACCCCATTCAAACTGTACCTGACGACCGGGGCTTTACCAGAAAAAAGAAGCGAAAGATGGCAGGTCCTTCGAAAGGCCGCGCGATACGTAATGCAGGATGGATCAATGTATCGAAAAGGATTCTCAGTCCCATTATTACGATGCATCGCTCATGATGAGACAAAGTGGGTCTTAAGAGAGGTTCACGAAGGGGAATGTGGCGACCATACTGGGGGGCAAACGCTAGCAAAAAAGATGCTCCGCTATGGATATTACTAGCCAACCGTAAACCAGGACGCCGCAGACTATGCAAGAAAGTGTGACAAGTGTCAAAGATATGCGAAAATACCGAGGACTCCAGCAACGGAACTCACACAAATGGTTAGTCCCTGGCCATTTGCAATCTGGGTAATCGACATAATCGGCTCTTTGCCTATATCCAGAGGTGGCACGAGATACGCGATAGTTGCAGTCGACTATTTCACAAAATGGGCGGAGGCAGAACCTTTGGCCACAATCACCTCTAAGAAGGTCATTAACTTCATTGTACGAAACATTATATGCCGCTTTGGCCTTCCTCGCACCATCATTACGGACAACGGGACGCAATTTGAAAGTAGAGAGTTCAAAGAGTTCTGTTTAAAGTACGGCATCGAGAAAAAGTTCGCCGCCGTTGCACACCCAAAAGCTAACGGACAAGTCGAGGCCGTTAACAAAATAATCAAGTCCATACTGAAGAAGCGTCTGGAGAAGGTTGGAGGCAAGTGGGTAGATGAACTCCCGATAGCATTATGGGCATATAGAACTACCCACAAGTCCGCGACCGGCCACACTCCATTCGCCTTGGCATACGGCTCCGAAGCCGTTATACCCGTGGAACTTGAAGTTCAATCACACCGAGTGACATACTATGATCCCAAGACGAACCAGAATCTCTTGTTGGAATCACTGGACTGCATCGATGAAAAGCATGAAGAAGCCGAATTAAGGGCGGCAGCGCATAGGCACCAAGTCAAGCGCTACTACGACGGCAGAGTCCGCCCAAGGATCTTTGATGTGGGTGATCTCGTTCTTAAACAAGTTTTCCCGATACCATCACGTATGAATCCCAGCTGGGAAGGTCCGTACGCCATTGAACGGAAGCTTGGAGAGGGAACATTCAAGCTAGCGACCGTTGATGGCACGACACTCCCCCGAGCATGGAACAGTGAACATCTACGGCACTATTACATTTAGCATGTTTTCTTTCTTGTTTTAGGCACTTTTATTTCCTACATGTTTCCGTTCAGTCATAACTTAGTTTCTTTTTAAAGTTGTAATCGAGCAGTTTAGTTGATTTTCATTAATAAAGGCTTGAAGCCGTATTTTCCACAGATCACTAATGTTTCTATACCCCATGACCGGATGACGAATTACATTATCCTATACGGAGTACGGACTCGTGTAAACGATTTCAAATCTCTGAATCCCCAGAGCGCGGATCGGAGTACTCTAAGTCCCCAGAGCGCGGACTAGAGTATAAACGATTTCAGATCTCTGAATCCCCAGAGCGCGGATCGGAGTACTCTAAGTCCCCGGAGCACGGACTAGAGTATAAACGATTTCAAATCTCCGAATCCCCAGAGCGCGGATCGGAGTACTCCAAGTCCCCGGAGCGCGGACTAGAGTATAAACGATCTCAAATCTCCGAATCCCCAGAGCGCGGATCGGAGTACTCCAAGTCCCCAGAGCGCGGACTAGAGTATAAACGATTTCAAATCTCCGAATCCCCAGAGCGCGGATCGGAGTACTCTAAGTCCCCGGAGCGCGGACTAGAGTATAAACGATTTTGAATCTCTGAATCCCCAGAGCGCGGATCGGAGTACTCCAAGTCCCCGGAGTGCGGACTAGAGTATAAACGATATCGAATCTCCGAATCCCCACAGTGCGGATCGGAGTACTCTAAGTCCCCGGAGCGCGGACTAGAGTATAAATGATCTCAAATCTCCGAATCCCCAGAGCGCGGATCGGAGTACTCTAAGTCCCCGGAGCGTAGACTAGAGTATAAACGATTGCAAATCTTCGAGTCCCCAGAGCGCGGATCGCAGTACCCTAAGTCCCAAGAATGCGGACTAGAGTATAAACGATGCGAACCTCCGAATCCCCTGAACACGGATCAACTTACTCTAAATCCCCGGAGCATAGATTTAGAAAAAAGTCCAAGTACTCGAGAGATGTGGAACAAGAAATATGCCACGTCCGGAGATGTTTGAACAACACGAAATGGACTGGGAGATAATGCGACTACAGTTAATCATCAAACAAAAGAAAAGCAAGAGAATCATTCAAACAAAAAAGAAACTAAACTTCATTCAAATAGTTCAAAATGGGGTTACACAGTTACTCCTACAAAACTCAGAGTTGAGAACTTATCTATACAAGCTACAGGACTTAAGCAAGAAGCTCGTTGAACGAGTGTATTAATTATTTCTTCGATTTCTTCTTCTTGTCTTCCTTTGTTTTTTCCGACGACTCCTCTCCTTCATGCTTTTTCTTGGATTTCTTGCTTGCTAAAGAAGCGGAGTCAGGAGTAGGAGACGGAACATCTAGTGGTTTGGACCTGCCCGGGAGAATGATTTTCAAAGGTCTGTTCCGCGGGTCGGTAAGTTCCAGGATTCTAGGTTCAACTTTGACCTCGGCCTTTTTCTTCTCCTCTGCGGCGAGGCGGTCCTTCATGCTCATCTGTGAAGTATGCTCAGAGGCGCCAGTGATTTCAATTTCATCACTACCTTCGGCAGGAGATGAAGTGTCAAGCTTATCATCATCTAGCGCCCCAATCACTTGAGCATCGGGACCAGGAATTACTCCCGCATGGACAGCGTCGCTAGTTTTCTCTGCCTCCTCCTTGGCATCATCGCTCCTTGGAGTCGGCTCGGCGTCAGAACAGCCTACATGAAAACATAAAGAATGAGCGTTAGAACGAATAACCACTGCTGAAAAGTGACGGGATCTTTCAACTTCTAGAAAAGAAGAGTTTCCTACCGGGTTCTGGTTGGCTATCGGTTGCGCGTGGGGTTTCACCCTCCAGAATAGGAGATAGCACATGAACACCAAGCCCAGGATCTTCAGGGTCGTAGCCGGCGTGCTGCTCGAACGGGTCAAGTGTCGGCCGACCGGCCGGTTGAGCAGCGGGAGGAGCAGCAGTGTGAGGAGCCATAGTCTCAACCCCAGACGGGCCAACTTCATCATTTTTCTCTTTTGGAAGGGGAGAGCCTTTACTATAAAGCGTCAATGCTGCGGATAAATCCGCTGGCTCATTCCCCATAAGGAACTCCTTCACCAAAGCATCCTCATCGACCTCTTCAGAGCCCGACTCGATTTTCCTGATCTTTATCAAAGTTTCCCAGGCCTCAGCTAGGGATTCGAGGTAGCCGTCGCCCAAGAATGTTAAGTCGCGATGCATAAGGACGCGGGCTCCATATTCAGCGATCAACGGGTCAAACATGCATTTGACTTCTTCCCTGCCGGCTTCTGCGGCCGCCTCGAGACGAGAGTCAATCTCCTCCGCAGCCTTTCTTTTGCCCTCCTCACGGGCCTCATCCTTCATTTTCTCAACCCCAGCAAGTTCTTCATCGAGCTTCGTTTTCAGGAGACGAGTAGCAACGATTTCATCACAGTATCGTTGTGATTCTTCTTGAGCAGCTACCTTGTCCTCCTTCTCCTTGGAGAGTAATTCTTTCAGCTCTCTGACTTGCACGACGAGCGCGTCCCTCTCTTTTTGGACAGAGTCTTTTTCTAGGGCGAGGGCACCGCTGCGCTGGACTGCTTCATCAAGCTCCTTCTTGTGAGCCATCTCTAAGCGAGTAACTGCCTCAGCAGTATCTTTTGCACTTTGTTCAACGGCTTCCAGCTTCGACTTGTACGAAGCGAGCTCTACGTCTTGGTGCTCGATGATGTTTTTGTCGCAGCCAGCCTTCAGTTTCAGGGGATCAATCTCATGTTGACGCTCAATGGACACCTCCGAGATCTTCTCCACCAAGTGCACAAAC
Organism: Allium fistulosum; assembly: GCA_030737815.1. NCBI lineage: Eukaryota > Viridiplantae > Streptophyta > Magnoliopsida > Asparagales > Amaryllidaceae > Allium > Allium fistulosum. The sequence continues at coordinate 818,469,007 of CM060908.1, read as the reverse complement.
GCGTCATGTTGAACATAGACGTCGTTATTGCAGGCAATGGCACTCTGCTTCACGTGCCCAGGAATATGGTGAATAGCCGGGAGGAACTTCAAACCGTCAAAGCAAATTTTCGGAAACTTGGCCTTGAGATCGACCATCTTTTCCGCAACAGTTGGGTCCACCGCAGGGGTAGGAGGAGGAGGCTTTGGAAGTTCCGCCCTTTTTCGTTGCTCCCGAACTTGCCTTGTACTCGATGAACCGGAGTGTTGTTCTCGAGGAGCATCAGATTGGTAACCCTTCTGTGAAGACTTCTCTTTATCTGGCTCAGTTGGAGGAAGAGGATCACGAGACTGTGAAGATTGAGAATATGCCTTCTTACGGTGAGACGAATCGCGGGGACAATTGTCTCTATCTTCATAATCATCCCTGTCCCTACGTCTGCCTGAGCCTGAGTCCCGTCCGGAGTGATGAAATATGGAAGAGCCATGAAGGCGATCGAGTCCATGAGAGCGTCCCATGTCACCTGCAAAGAATGGAGATAACAACGAGTTAGGAAAAATCCGAGAAATAAAAAAAATGAAGTGTATGATGGAATGCGTATGTGCATACGTGTCCTAGTGTTCCCCCCGACGGACCCGTTCGTTTATCTTTACTAATCGGAGTGTTGTCTCCTTGGACCAGGAGTTGAACTCCCGCATTGCCTCTAGCGGGTGAAGAAAATTTGAGGGCTTCAGGATCATCAAACCCATAATTAAGTATATCATCGGGAATAGATAGGTTCGATAGACCCCTCAGGGAACTTTCCAGGTGCTGCGAGGAAGCCTCTTTCTCAGGCGGGATAGGCATGACTTTTGAAGTGCCACCAACTTTCTCCTTCTGAACTTTATATTTTAACTTCTTCTTTCTCTTCGAAGGGGAGGATGACGTTTCAATGTCTTGGACTTCGACCGCCAGATTCCAAGCGGGACCCACATTCTCGTCTTGAGTCTCAAGAGCTTCATCTTCTTTGCGCCCACCTTCCTCGTGCGTATCGGGAGTGCGACACGACGACGATCCGGCCTGTTTTTTCCCTTTATCGGACGAAGGTTCGGGAATGATGACACCTTTTGGAAGGCTGATCCGATGACCAGGGGCTAGCAAGCCAAACCCCGACAGTGATTCATTTGAAATGATAGTCTGGATGTCTCGTTCCTCGGCAGGAAGAGCTCTAATGGCTTCAACAGCCTCAGAATATCCTCGGCCTTCCGGACGCGGGTTGATACCTGAAAAGATGAAACAAAGAGTTAGGAAAAGCATGACTCCGGTTAAATGCGAATAGTGACTCGGCAGAGAGACTTACTGCCTTCAACCCATCTCCTCGCAAAACCAGGAGGGCAGTGCACATAAAACCATTCATGTTTGTACAGGGCGAATTTACTGCATGCCCCTGTCAAGATTTGGCATTTGTGGTACGGCTTGAGGAACATAAAGAAGGATTGTCTTTTTGTCTCTTGATCATATAAATGTATCTGATATTGCCAGCGGTTGGAGGTCTAGAGAAGACGGCCATGAAAAGTAAGTAGGTCTCGTATAGAAACGCATGGCCGTTCGGGTGCAGTTGCGACAGAGCTATGTCAATATACTGCAATACATCCCGGAGAAATAAATTAAACGGAGGCACGCTGCCCATCCAACACATGAACTTGTTACAGGCGGTATACCCGACTGGGGGCAGATGAGGACGATCGTGTTTCGAAGGGACCAACACGTCGGCGAAAGGGATCCCATGAATGGAGCATATCCGTCGGAGAGCGGTTTCGTTGATCTTCGAAGCTTGTGAATCGATCGGATTGTCTAGAAGAATTGCTGCCTCCAGGGCATCAGGTGCTAAGTTGTGAGCAGGAGAAGTCGACGGATTAGAAGTATCAGCAGTTTCTGGCATTGATGACGGCCCAGGCCTGTCGGATATAGTGGCAGAGCTAGACTTTCTTGACATCCTCAATAAATAGCGAATCCGGCTAAGTGCCCGAGAAAACTATACTCAAAAGACGTTGAACGTTAGAATTAACAACACGAACTTTCCCCCCACGTGATGTGTGAACTCATGCAAGCAATCGTGTACAAGCAATAAAAAGATATAAAAATGAGCTGTGAATCGTCGTCTTCGAAGACCGTCATCGCTGACCGTCTCGAAAAGCCCACCAGGTGGTGATTACAGTTCCAGATTCATAAAATATATAATTTATGAAGTGGTCGGCATAAGTGTAGTTTGACATTTATACTGTTCGGCATTTAAATGGTGTTCGGCAATTGTATTGTACGGTCTAGGCTTCGTTCGGCATTGAGAATGTTCGGCCTAAGTATAGGTCGGCATGTATGTTTGTTCGGCTAAAAACTTTGTTCGGTTGAAGTCATTATTCGACCTAAGGATTGTTCGGCAATTGTATTGTTCGGTTTAGGGTTTGTTCGGCCACCAAGCCCACTTGAGAATGTCCGGCCTAAGTATAGGTCGGCATGTATGTTTGTTCGGCTAAAGTCAATGTTTGGCTAAAAGCTTTGTTCGGCTGAAGTCATTGTTCGGCTAAAGCGGTGTTCGGCTAAAGTCATTGTTCGACCTAAGGAGTGTTCGGCTAAAGTCAATGTTCGGCTAAAAGCTTCGTTCGGCTAAGTTATAGTTTGGCATTTTAATGAGTGCCCAGCCTGGGTTTGATCGGCCAAGGTAGTGCTCGGCAGCCTTCCATTCCACCATCCGGCGCATGACGACATACGCCGGAGCAGCGCTACGCCAAACAACACCCTTACCTCCTCCAACACCTCCATTCTTTCTTCTTCCCTTCAGCTTCGGTTCGACGCGAAGGAACTAAGCACATACTCATCGTTCGGAAGTAGAGACGCAATAAAGACGACCTACTCGAAAACTTTCTACGCGACACACTCGGCCATCTCGTTTGAAACCTACTTGAATCGTACGAGGAAAAATACCTAAGTTTGCAGGTCGGAGATGGGGATGGTGTAGTTAAGTTTTAAATTCGGACGGATGAATAGAATTACAAGTCTTCGAAGAACGGAAGAAGTAAAAAAGTAAAAGGGAGAAGAAGGAAAAGACCTGGTTTTATAGGGAAGGGAAGTGGAAGTCGAAGGGGCTATACCCGGTGGAACCGGTCAAAGCCAGAGTGTTCGGCATCGGAAGGCAGTGTCGTCTGGCATGAGGAGTGTTCGGTTTCGACTGCTTCGTTCGGCATCTGTACCACGCTCGTCATACACCTCCACCACTGATATTCTCAAGAAAGCGTCTCCAAAGAGAGTTGACCTAGATTCGAAGCGAAGTACGGGGGATATGCAATTCAAAGCATACCACGATTCAGCCATGTAATATACTTTGGGGGGCAAGTGTTTCCTGGAGATTTGACCAGGCAACTAGTACTCGGCTTCCAGTGGAACACAGCGTCATAGAATGTTCGGCATATCGTAGTACTCGGCATACAAGACTACTCGGCGTCAACTAGCACTCGACATCAACTAATGCTCGGCGTCAGCTAGCGCTCGGCATCAATAGAATTCGGCAACAGGAGTGTAGTAGAACTCGGCGACAGGTGCACTCGGCAACAGGAATGTAGTAGAACTCGGCGACAGGTGCACTCGGCAACAGGAGTGTTCGGCATAATGTAGAACTCGGCAGCGGGAGCACTCGGCATCCAACAGGAGTACTCGGCAACGGGAGTACTCGGCATCTAACAGGAGTACTCGGCATCCGGGAAACGAGAGCACTCGGCATCCAACAGGAGTACTCGGCAATGGAAGTACTCGGCATCCGGGAGACGTTCGGTGTACATAACCATTCAACATGACACTATCGTTCGGTCAGGGAGCATTGTTCGGTCAAGAGCTTTAAACAGGGATACGTTCGGCTTCAACTGCAACCATCCTGCACTCCCCACACATCAGACGTACCATTCGGCTTAGAAAGGACCGTTCGGCATGGGGAGGACCGTTCGGTATTATGACGTTCGGCATGCCTGGTTCGGCAAGCAGCAAACACTGTACTCGGGCTAGAGTGTTCGGCCACCAAGCCCACTTGGAAGTCCAGCCCATATTTGCCTATAAATAGAGGGGCAGGGTCACAGTGAAGAGGGATACTTTTTTGGAGAGAACACTGGGGGAGACTCTGCCATTTTTTAGACCCATCTTCTCTACTTAACAACTTCATTCAAGCATCTGATTCACGAATTGTATTTGTAATCATCTAGTAAGAAGATCAATAAAGTTTAACCTCAAAGTGGACGTAGGCAATTACGCTGAACCACTATAAATTTGTTGTTCTTACTTTCTGCATTTAAATTAGCATTGTCTTCTCTGTTTAATTTACCTTCATCACTTATTTCTCTACATAATCTTTCTCTAAGAGGTTAGTGACCAATTTTGGTGCTAACAATTGGAATGAGAAATATTGTAACGACCCAGAAGTTTCTCACTTAAAATATGGATATTTAATTATATTTTTAATAATTAATAAATGGATTTTGTAACCCAAATAAACTCCTTTAAATAATAATAAATGATAGTGAAATCATTACTAAATTTTGTTTACAAAATTAATTAGTTCGAAGAAAGATTGGAAATGTGGCCGGAATTTGTTTTCCGAATTTTCAATTTTTTCGTTATCTAAAAGTTGTCAGAATTGTCAAAACATTTTTGAATACACATTCATTCATTTATGAATATATTGGACATGGAAATGTACATGTGAATATGCATGTATGCTTGAGTATATATTCATATATGATAAGATAAGAAATTTTTATAAAAAGTATATGTATATTATATATAATATAAAGATTCCACCTTAGACAAAAAGTACAAAAAGAGGACAAACATGTTTGTTTTGATTTAATAAGAAGGTGGCTAGGGGGAAAATTCATGTGCGGGGAAAGGAGGAGGTGAGGTGGCTTGTTGTGAGTGTAGCGTATAAGGACATGGCTATTTTGGTAAATTCCCATTTTAACTTTATATATGACTAATTTTTTTCCAATTTCCTTTTCACTTTCTCATTCTCTTTTCCCATTCCAAAATTCCTAAAGCTCTTAAGCATAATTTCCATGGCTTCCTACCCCATTTCAAAGTTTTAAAAACCATATAATTTCACTTAAATCTCTTAAGCAACTTGCTAAAACACTTCTACACTCACTACTTCACTTTCTCTTCCAAAATCAAGCACATCTACACCTTAAATAGCCAAGGTCGTGCCCCTACATGTCTATGGCCAAACCATATTGAGCATAAGCCAAGCTCATTTCCAAAGTTTCAAAGCAAAGTTCAAGTCTTTCCATAGGATTCAAAAATCCTAAGTCTTTTTGCAAAAGTTTGAAAATATTTCGTTTAAACAAGGTGAGTAAATTCTAATCTTTTTGGGAAAGAACTTATCTTTATATATATATATATTTATATGGCTATATATATATATATATCTCTGTGTGTGTGTTATAGCACCTTTTGACTAGGCAGTATATCATAAAAGTTGGCTAAAAGACTTCTGTGATCCTCAAGGTAGGAAGCCCAAAGAGATGGTTATCAGGCTTGGAAATCGATGATATTTGGAACTATGGACAATAGTTGGACAGATTCGGACCAGGTCCCAATCAAGGTGCAATCAATATGAAGAATCAACGAAGGCCACGTGAGGCCACATTTCAAATTTCAAGTCAATCGGAGTTCATATGCTCGAGTTCTGAGCAAAAGAAAAATTTATATGGATAGATAGGGGACAATCCGTAAAACAACGTAAATTGACGAAGATCGATCTATATCTCAAAATCTACAAAGCCAATTCACTTGAAACTTTTAAAGCATCAAAATATTGAAGAGTGGAGCCCATAAAAACGATCGTTATTGGAACGATTGTACAAATCAGCCAGAACGATCCATAGTTTCACGGAAAATGCGATATCTCAAAAACGATACGTTGGAATTGTACAAAATTTGGAGAGTAAGTGGCTAACATCATGTAACATCTCCATGATCGATCGCAGCTTAAAAGGATGAAACCTTGGATAAGAGGCGGATCGTTATTGGAACGATCATACAAATCAGCATAACGATTCATAGTTTTACTCAAAATGCGATATCTCACAAACGATGTGTTAGAATTGCACGAAATTTGGAGAGAAGTTAGCTTAAATCATGGAGTACCCCCATGATTGATTGCATCTCAAAAGGATGAAATCTTGGAAAAGAGGCCGATCGTTATTTGAACGATCATACAAATCAGCATAACGATCCATAGTTTTACGGAAAATGCGATATCTCACAAACGGTATGTCGGAATTGCACGAAATTTAGAGAGCAAGTAGCTTACATCATGGAGCATCCCAATGATCGACCATAGCTCAAAAGGATGAAACCTTGGAAAAGAGGCCGATCGTTATTGGAAAGATCGTACAAATCAGCATAACGATCCATAGTTTTACGGAAAATACGATATCTCACCACGGTACATCAGAATTGCATGAAATTTGGAGAGAAAGTAGCTAACATCGTGGAGCACCATCGTGATTGATCGCAGCTCAAAAGGATAAATCATGGAATGATCTAATTTCTAGTCAAAACAGCGAAGATCGATATCTCATAAACGGTAAGTCGGATTGGCACGAAACTTTAGTAGCAAGGACTAGAAGCATGGGGAACCCTATAAAAACAATCACAACGCCATTTGAGTTAGTAGGGAATGATCGACCTAAATTATTTTTTGTGTCCGATCGATCCCAAATTTTTTGAGTCGGGTCATATGGGCCTCGAGGTTCTTCTGTCGAAATTTCAACACCATCCATGCATGTCTTCACTTATAAATACCACGGACTCAGTTCATTGCAAGGGACTTTTCAGCTGCCTCTCCTTCATCACTTCTTATCTATTCCCCCATTATTTTTCTTAGGCAAAAAAACTGTACTTGTAATCTTACACTATAAATAAAAGACTATCGGCATGGACGTAGGTCGGAGTTTGTCGAACCACTATAAAACTTGCGTGTTCATTTACTTTTCTGTAATCTACTCTGTGATATGTGAATCTCTATTTCTTTGTTAGGATATAAAAATTGGAAATGGATTCTTTCACATACAATAGGGTGTTTGTTACCATTTTGGCCCAAACATTTTGGTGCTTTCATTGAGAGGGACTTTCTCCCGTGGATTTGGAAGCTAGGATCTTTGATTTGGAAACTTGGATACTTAGATCTAGGAAGCAATGGCTATGCAATCAATAAGGAGACCATTAGAGAATAGGAGCCATCATGAAGGGAGTCAGGAGGCTTCTTCTAGAGCTGGAGTAAATCAGACGTCTACATCACCATAGATGAAATGGGAACAATGATGGATGCTATGCAAGAGAGGAAGCTAAAGAGACAGGAGGAGATGATGCAAGATCTACTCTGACAGATTGGACAAGCTGGAACACAAAACCAAGGAAATAGAGTAGCAGGAAACGCTGGAAATACGGATCATGGAGTTGGAGCAGCAGGAGCTGAGGAAAACCAGAATCAGGACTTGGAGCGGAAACTAGCTGGCTTGATATGGATTGGAACAAACTAGGGGCAAGCCCTGACTGAGGAAGATGGATCAGCATGCATCTATTCACATGGATCGGCACTCCTCCCCGTGGAACTGGGGGCACGGTTTTGGATGGCTTTGTAAGGAAATGGATAGCGGTGATGGAATAGGAGTAGCCATCATCCGCTACAAATTGGAGCGAACCCGGCTTAAGGGCATAGGTCGTCATCTCTTGATCGACATGAGATTAAGTAAAAGAAACTCCATATTAAAACGGCTAAGTCACTTACACATGTACGGGATCGAGGTCCGTCCCTAGGCATGCTCTGAGATGGAAGTAAGCCACCATAATAAATGATTCTGAAACTCACTTGAATGTGAAAAACAAGTATTTTGCCTCGAGCGGCACTCGATCTCGAACGATCACATTTTGCCTCAAACTGCACTCGATCTTGAATGATCACATTACGCCTTGAACGACACTCGATCTCGAACGATCACATTACGCCACGAACCGGCACTCGATCTGGAATGATCACATTTCGTCTCGAACAAGCACTCGATCTCGAACGATCACATTTCGCCTCGAATGACACTCGATCTCGAACGGTCACATTATGCCTCGAACAGGCACTCAATCTCGAACGATCACATGTCGCCTCGAACGACACTCGATCTCAAACGATCACATTACGCATCGAACAGGCACTTGATCTCGAACGATCACATTTGGCCTCGAACGGCACTCGATCTCGAATGATCATATTTTTCCTCGAACATGCACTCGATCTCGAACAATCACATTACGCCTCGAATAGGCACTCGATCTTGGACAATCACATTTTTCCTTGAACAGGCACTCGAGCTCGAACAATCACATTACGCCTCGAACAGGCACTCGAACTCGAACGATCGCATTTTGCCTCAAACATGCATTCGATCTTGAACGATTGCATTTCGCCTCGAACAGACACTCGATCCTGTGCGATCGTTATCAGCTGGGAAGGCTATGAATTTGATTAATGGTCCCGAATGGTCGTTACTAACAATCAGGCAAGATCACAGATTTGTTCACAGGTCATCAACGGGTTTCGAAAATTGGGCTTAAGGCAATTCAAAACTCGCCTTCCTACCACAAGGCATGTTTTGGGGGACAAATGTTGTACCGCCTTTTGACCGGGCAGTATATCATAAAATTTGACCAGATGGCTTCTGTGATCATCAAGACAGGAAACCCGAAGAGACGGTTGTCAGGCTTGGAAATCGATGATATTTGGAACTATGGATCATGGTTGGGAAGATTCGGACCAGGTCCCAATTAAGGTGCAATCAATATGAGGTGACAATAAAGGCCCCTTGAGGCCACATTTCAAATTTCAATTCAATCTAAGTTCATATGCTCGAGTTATTGGCAAAGGAATAATTTATATGGATCGATCGGGAACGATCCATAAAACAACGTAAATCGATGAAGATTGATCAATATCTCAAAATCTACAAAGCCAATTCACTTAAAACTTTCAGAGCATCAATATATTGAAGAGTGGAGCCCATAAAAACGATCACATGACAAAACTCCCAAATCTTGGAAAAAAGGCCGATCGTTATTGGAATGATCGTACAAATCAGCCAAAATGATCCATAGTTTAACGGAAAATGCAATATCTCACAAACGGTATGTCAGAATTGCATGAAATTTGGAGAGAAAGTAGTTAACATCATGGAAAACATCCATGATAGATCGTAGCTCAAAAGAATGAAACCTTGGAAAAGAGGCCGATCGTTATTGAAACGATCGTACAAATCAACATAACGATCCATAGTTTTATGGAAAATGCGATATCTTACAAATGATACATCGGAATTTCACGAAATTTGAAGAAATAGTAGCTTACATCATGGAGCACTCCCATGACCGATGGCATCTCAAAAGGATGAAATCTTGGAAAAGAGGTCGATCGTTATTGGAAAGATCATACAAATCAGCATAATGATCCATAGTTTTACGGAAAATGCGATATCTCATAAGCGGTACGTCGGAATTGCACGAAATTTAGAGAGCAAGTAGATTACATCATGGAACATCCAATGATCGATCGTAGATTAAAAGGATGAAGCATGGAATGATCTCCTATGATCCTATTTCTAGTCAAAACAGTGAGAATCGATCGTTATCTCACAAACGGTAAGTTAGAATTGCGCGAAACTTTGGGAACAAAGACTAGAGGTAGGGGACCCCATAAAAACGATTGCAACCCCATTGAATTAGTATGAAATGATCGGCCTAAATTATTTTTTGGGGTCCGATCGATCCCAAATTTCGTGGGTCGGGTCATATAGGCCTAGAAGTTCTTCTACCGAAATTTCAGCCCGATCCATGCACGTCTTCAACTATAAGTACCGCGAACTTGGCTCATTGCAAGGGACTTTTCGGCCGGCTCTCCTTCATCACTTTTATCTCTTCCTCTATTATTTTTCTAAGATAAAAAAACAACTGTACTAATAATCTTACAGTATAAATAAAAGATTATTTAAGTGGATGTAGGCCGGAGTTTGCCGAACCACTAAAAAACTTACGTGTTCATTTACTTTTCTGCAATCTATTCTTTGATCTGTGAATCTCTATTTCTCTGTTTGGATCTAAATATTGGAAATGGATGGTTTCACATACAACAAGATGTTTGTGATTATTTTTGGCCCAAACAATATATATGATGTTTTTGTATGAATTATAGCATGGTGTGGATGTGTATGTATGTGCTAATTTTTTGTTAGTATTAGAACTTGAATTGAAAGGCTAAAGTGATGCCTTGGGTTATAAAGTTGTGATTTTGGTTATGTTATGGAAATGATATTATATGTATGAGTAATCTTGGATTTTTGGTTTGATGTTATGGAAGTTAATACTTGGAAATGTTGAAAGGGATTGAGATCCTTTTAAAGTTCAAATCATGTTATTTAACTTTTGGTTTATAAAATAAAGTTCCTAACTTTGAATTAGAGTTTTCGAAATTGTTTTTAAAACAATGTTTTCAAAAGTAAAGAAGGTAAGAGATGAGGTTTGGATAATAGCTTAGAAAGTGATTTTAAGTTATGGCATCCATAGCAATAGTTGCTATGGATGCAATTCGGAAATATACGATTTTCAAGTTTGTAAGCTTTCTTTTAAAATTGTTTTGAAAACCATTTCAAACATAATTAGAGATTATAAAACTTAATTAACTCTTAGTTGATGAGTTTGATAATTAAATTATTTATTAAAAATAATTATTAATTAAGTAATTAAGTTAAGTAATTAGGGTTTAAGAATTAATTAATTAAGTTAATCATTTGTAGTTAATTAAGAAAGTTTTAATTAATGATTAATTAAGTTAACAGGTAATTATTTTAATTAATTTTATTTAATAAAGTTAATTATTATTTTAAATTAATTATTTAACTAAGAGTTATTTATTTACTTAATTATTAATTAATTAATTAGGGATTAATTTAAAATAATTGTTTATTAAATAAAGTTTAATTATTTATTTATTTTTAACTAATTAAGGTTTAATTATTTAGTTAATTTTTAATTAATTAAGGGTAATTATTAGTAATTAATCAAAACTTAACTATGAATAATTAAGGTTTAAATTTTGATTAAAGGATGATTAACTAAGGATTAATTGAGCTTTAATTTATGATTTTATGTTGATTTATATTATTTTTAAGTTATTTTAAACTCTAATAGTTCTTTATTTTAAATCAACTTTCTTCTCTCAGCGAATTGTTTTTAAACCAAAGGATCTCTTGTCCATGCCATTAAGTACCTAAGCAAATTAAAATAGTTAGAATAAAACAATGACACGTTTTATTGTAAGTAAGTTGACTTGTACTTATCACAAATATCGCATTTCGAAAGCGTGATGAATACAAGTCAGCTAATTTTGATAAGCGGGTCATGATAATTTAAGCATATGGAATATATTTCCATATGTAAATATTTACACCCTGATTGTGGAGTTGTCCACTATAAAAACTTGACCGTTTAACATTATCAAATGCTGGTTCGGAGAGACCGCGATCGGATAACAGTTGTTATTTGAAAACTGCTTCGGACAAACGTAAGCATTCGAATTGGAAATAGTGAAGGCAAAGTCCAAGATTTTAAAGTGCAAGGACTATTTGCTACTAACCCTAAGGGTGATTCCAAAATGGGTGTAGTGGAAGTAGTGCCTTCGGTTCATTCATCTCCTGAACGACTTGTATGGATGAGTACTGACATTGTGTCAACATTGGAAGGCGATGTTAGCATTCCAAGGTAGTTCTACAGTAAAGGTAAACATAGCCTCAGGCCTCATCAATAGGAAATGACCAAAACAGGGTATGCAACAGGGCTATGTGGGTCGCTCCCATCAGGGTATGTCATCACCATATCTAGAATCGATATTTGACCCTTTTGGTATGCTCCCGGTATGGTTGCCGATCCCAACCGTGGTGGTGATGTATTCGGTACTACTAGTCAAGTGGTAGGCCGGTTCTGTAGAGCAGGGGTAAAAGAAGTTCTTGACAGACCCCAGGTGTATTTTATCTAGAGATGCACCTTTCGGAAGGTAAAACTTTACCTGATCATGTATGGAATCCATTCTCCAATAAGTACCGTACGGATTTAGTTGTACCCAAATATGTTGAAATGTGATATGCAAGCATTTCAGCTATGTTCTATTTTACTTGAAAACCCTAGACATTATCATAATACCACTGGATTACTATATAAAGTATTTTGGTTATCGTAAGGTAAAAATCCGTCTGTGTTTATATGTGGCGTGGTCTTACGAGATACTCTTGATTTGAAAAGTGTTTTAATAGTAATAATTTAGTTGTTTGAGTTTACTCACACCAGACCCATGTTTGACCTGGAGTTTTATTTTCTTTCCCTAAAACTCTTGGGTACTCAAAATTTTATGAGTAGCCAAGTAATCTAGGTTTCTCATGATTGTATTTTGGAGGAGCTGGAGCAGGTGGCTTCAACATTAGCTAGCTAGTATCTTATTCCACTGTGTGTATCACTAGTACAAAACAGATCAGTTGCTTCGCCTCATTTGTGTCGGTTGTCCATAAAACCGACACAAATAGTGTAATTTGTGTCAGTTGTTTATTAACAACCGAAACTATTGACTTATGGGGTAAGAAGAAAATGTTAAAAATGTAATTTGCATCTATTGTTCTTAAGAAACCGACACAGTTGAAGGGAAGCAATAGATTTACTCGTGTCGGTTGTTTGAACAACCGACACAATTAAATACAATAGCATCGGTTGTCCAAAAACCGACACCATAGGCAGGCAACTTTTCCCCCCAAATCCATTTCAGCCGCCCCATCTTTTCCCGCGAACCCTAAATTTTAGAGGGAAAATTTTTAGCCATCACGCTCTTCTTTTCTTCTTCGTAAAAAAGAGAGAGAGAAAACAGCAAATCGCACGCTTTTATTCCTTCTTCTCTCTACCCATTAAGCTTGAAAAGGTACTAAATTTTGAACCTTGGCAATCGAGAAATGAAATTTGTTAGCCCGGCAGAAATCAAATTAGTTAATTACTACTGTGTTTTTTCCATTTATTTGTTTATTGAAGTTTTATTTAGCCAAATGCACCTCAATACTATACTCCATTATATCCAAATCAATAATGAAAAAGGAATTATGATACTCAACTGGTCGACAATATAATGGCAGAGATTAATAATTGCTTAGTTTTGATAATATACACAGGGAGATAACGCATGCGATTGGAATACTCCAATGGTAAAATTTCACTGTTCGTTTTGATAATACATTGGATTTTCATTAAGGAATATATGCAAACAAAAGGAGTGTTTGACGTAATGAAGTAGTAACTGAGATGGGTTTAGCCCCACTTTTTATCTACATGAACAAGTCCAAGATGAGTATTGGTTTTGTTTTGTTCATGAGTTATGCAATTGATAGCAGTCGTCTATCTTGACAAAAAATTCTACCATGAGTTATGTATTTTGTAGCAATTTTATATGTTGACAAGATTGATATAGAAATTTCATAATTTGTCACTGTTTTTGTGTAAGTACTTGGCTTCAGGTTAACTAAGTTAGTTCTTAGTTTCACATTTAGTGGTTGGTTATAAGTATTAGCGGGGTTGATGGAGATTCCAAGGCTATATCTTCAGTCAATCTTGGGGGCTCAAATATCTTTGAGAACGAAAAAAGTTGTTTTGTGATTGATTATAATGATTGAGCATTAAAAGTTCTTAGTTTCTTGTTATCTAGTAAATTAGAAGTATCATCATTCTGTGAAAAAAAACAGGGATATATATAAATTTCAGATATGTTTGTATTTTAAAGATTCAGACATGATAACAGAAGATGGTTATGTTCAGTAGCTTAAAGTTTTGCCTTATCAGCTTGATTATCATTATACCTTAAAAATAAGTATCATGTCTATTACTTAAAAGTTCTTAGCTACTGTTTTCAAAGATTCAGATACGATGAATAGAAGAAGATGGTTATGTTCAGTAGCATATAAGCAACTGTTATTGACTTAATAAAAGTTTTCCATTTCAGTTTGATTATCAGTAGTATACCTTAAAAGTATCATATCTATTACTTATGAGTTCTTAGCTAATGGATGTGGCACTCTACGTTTCAAGTATTCCAAAGTTCTTAGCTTTTCCTAAAATTACCCTTTTCTCAATTTTTAATACACTTGCATATTCAATTCATTTCTGATAAGCAACTTTTTCTTCCCTCAATAATCCAGATTAATACAGTTTCCAGCACAAAAATGGCCTAAACCATCCATTTCTGATAAGCAACTTTTTCTGACTAACATTTCAGGTCGTACAAAGTGAAACCATAACTTCCTAAACTCATCCTTTTCAAGTGCCATAGTGATAATAAATAGGCTGGTAGCAATTAGCAAATTAATCGTATAATTATTCTTGGCATTACAGTTACATCACACTTAAGTGATTGAAAGCAATATCTGCATATCATAGCTAAAAGCAATTTTACAAGATATGTTCTCTAATGTTCAATCAGTTCCACAGATTGAGGGAAAAATTATTTATTAATTTATAGCAGTGTAAATGCACCCATATGCAATGGCCTAGCCAGAAAATAGCATTGGGGGTGGGGCAAAGTTTGAAAACAGCATGGGATGCAGGGCGATGGGCCCGAATTTTTTTTTGACAATTATTCAACTAGTAGTAAAAAATACTTATAACCAACCACTAAATAACCAACCAAAAATAATGAAAACAAGTACTTGGCAGTGGAATTAGCGGGGTTTTCCATTGGAAGCAGTCTTTCTTTACAAAGCGTTTGTAAGAATTAGTGGTATATTTCAATATTTTGGGTTTTAGACTGAAAACAAGGATGATGCTTAACATCAAAGGATAAAACAAGAAGATTGAAAAATAAGTACCATTTGTTAATTACTTTGTTTCCAGTATAATATATTTGTTAACTAAATATTTTGGTTTTATGTATATTGATAACAATTTGAGGAATAGACTATAACAACAGTAATTACATATATGTTTTTGTGGAAATTTGATGTACGATGCTTCAATTATTTTTATCCTGTAACTTTGTTCCAATGTAGTGCATTGATTCCTACTGATCACATGAAATACATTATTTTGCATTAAAGCAATTATGGATTTATTTTGATATGTATAATAAGAGTTAAATTTTTAGCATATTTAGTTGGTTATTTGAAATAATTGTATAATAAGGATTGACTTGGACCTTTGTAATAGTTAATGGATCTTATAAAATTTTGACAAAGTAGAAACTAAAAAAAGGATTCATAATTTTTACTAAGGGACAATTTGCAGACATTTTTTTTTCTTGATTCCTAGTTTAGAAAATTTAGTAGAAAAAATCTTAGATACAATTATTTCATTTGTCCATTTATAAAAGCTTCGCAATGAACTTATAATTGTTAGTAAGTGAAGATGGTTTTTAGATTTTTGAATTTACATATGCTAGGCATATGCATTTATGGATTAAAATTTCTGATTGTTTATTTATTATCTTGTGGGAAGAAAAAGATATCAACAATTCATTACACCTTTAGGTATTATCTTATCTTTTAGCTTTAGAAATAGTCTTACTGTTTATTTATAAAACGTCATGTTGGTTGTTGTGCTGTTATCTAGTTCACATGCTTGAATATTTTGATCATTGAGTTCCTTGAAAGCTACAACATTGTTTTTTCAAGGTCTTGATATGTGCTTTTAACAACTGTCCTCTCTGTTTGAGTCATCTTAAATTTTGTGAAGTTATGCTAAGTCCACATCCTCACCTACTGCATTATTCTGTGATATATTGATGTTATAGTCATTTACACTTTTTTAACATTTTTTGTTAGGAGAATTTAATGTTTACCTTTGCAAAGTTTTTGCACTCTATTATAAACTGGTTTTGAGCTATAAGCATGTTCAAGATTTTTTGTTCATGTTTAATTTTTTCGTACACAATGATTTGTGTCTCTACTGTGCAGATAAAAATGGTTTGGGTTAAAAAATTGTTTTAAGCAGAGTTCACAATATAATTCTGCGCATAACTATTTTTTAAACTTTTTATCCTTTAACCTAAAAAATTTTACATCATGTAAATTTGAACGTATCCAACTATCACAATGAACGAATGTATAACTGAAATTATATTAATGTCATTTGTTTCAGACATTGTTAAATATATTGCAAAGCAGTTAAAAGCTAAAGTAGAGTCTCCATCATTTAGAAGATGGATATACAACCAATTTGCATCATTTATGTTTAAATTTGCCAGCTTTTCAATGCTGGTATGAGGAAAAATAATATTTAATAACTTTTACTGCGTCACATTACGCACCTGCTAACCCACTTTTTGTAAAATCAACAGCAGGCAGTCCTGATTTCCCTTTCCATGAATTTGGGAATCATGACTTGGATAACCCATTTTTGGAGTAGACAATTCCCTGTAACCATTAAGACATGCTGCTTCTGCAACCAATAGCCATGATGATGTAATCAAATTCAAGGACTCTTCCCTCAAGAAATTCAACTCTCCCATGTAAAAATCTCTTGACACCAGGCAAAATTTCAGTTTTGCATAAATACACTTCTCTATTTCTTACTGTTTGCAGATGGCACACTTAATATTCAACATGGAGATCTATAGGTTACTATAAAGGTCAGTTGCTTATTCTTTGTAAAATTTTATTATGGCACTGACATTTATGACTAAATAGCTACCTGGTAATGTTTTTTTAGGAGAAAAGGCTGATATCCATGTTGACTGTTTTAAATTTCAATCGAGTAAAATCACAGTATCTTTGTTAAAGAACTACCTGTTGATGCATTATATACATGGACACTTATATTTATACACTTTCTTTATGCATATTACATTGTAAAATTACAAAATGTTGTTTTCATAATCTCTGTTTGAAACTGAACCAGTAATTGGAAACTCATTTACCTATATATTTTTAACAGACACAATATATTGGGTCATACATATATACACACACATACACATGCATGCACCCGCACACGCGCTATAACACACACATGTATACATATAAATAAATAAACTTAGGCAACAGATAGTTGGACCTTGTAAACCTTATGGATGTTAGGCTTGAGGTTGCAAGATTTGATATTGTTTTTCAGATTCTTAATTGAACATTTCAATCAATTGAACGTCTCAAGCACCAAAAATTGAGTGCAATGTAATTATTTCGAACGAAAATTTGTGTAGTGCTGTAGCGTAGTCCTTTATTTGGATTTGATGTTATTTCAAAAGAAAACTGAAAAAAAGAAGATCCCTCTTGTTAAGTCAATAATTAGTTTTGTAGATGCTGCCTCATTGTTTATAGTATGATAGCACCTCATATAACTTTTTACGAAGACTGAAAGATAATTTACTTCAGAACTGGGGAGGAGGAGTTATGTTCTATTTGTTAATAAAGAGTAGACATGCTTGAAAATAGAATTTGGAACCATCCAGAAGCCTGTCATCTGTTTTTTCTTTTGTTTGATGAGTTCTGGATGGTAGTGGAGTATTTTGCATGTTGTATTTTGAACCATCCAGAATCCTGTTACTATGCAGTTTGTATTGCAAATTTCTATACCGTATTTGACAGTCATACGAATCATTTAAACTTGCTTGCTTTTGTATATCTGAAATGATTTTCTGTGTTGGAATATAGATGTAGAGCATGTAGCACCAGAAAATATAGTCCTCTGCAAGCACTACATGTTTACAACTTCAACATGACCACAAATAAACAGTGTAGTACCAATTTGATATTTTCTCAAACCTCAAAGATTTCCACACCAAGTTCCCACTTTGCTTTACATCCCGGTTTGATATTTTCTCAAACTTCGAAGAACTGTAGTCTGTCTAATGATCCATAATCAATATTGATGCATGTTTTTACGGCAGCACTTCAATTCACATAAATGTGAAATGTCTTTTACGTCATTATTATGCACTAAGATTTACCTAATTGTACTGATTTGGTAGGCACTATTATATCTGGCATTTTGTTAGATGTTTTAGGACACTCGCATTGCAGCATTGCAGTCGTTCGTTAATATATTGTACACCCTTTCGGTAATTTGGTTACCTGACATTGCCAAAATAAAATTTGTATTATTATATGTAGCATAGAACTTTGTTAATATTTGCAAGTATTTTGTTTTCCTGCTACCACACTTGTTTTTTAAATAATATCTCTTCTATATATAAAATAAACCTAAAAAGATGGTTATGCACTTGAAGCTCAAATCATTCAATTATCAGCTTGACTTAGCAATTGCAAAGTCGAGGTTAAACTCCATATGCCACAACCTTCTGAGCCAGTTTACACTTACCCACAACTGCCACCGAAGAAGTCGTATATTAGCAAGTTGGTTAGTTCTGTTTTGATGCGTAAGCAATGGTTCATATGATCAGGTTTGTGAACCGAAGAAGATGCTGTTAACGTTAGTTCCTCATTCAATTAGTTTACAACTTAGATAAAATTGTGTTGGGTATAAAGGGTGAGTTTATATGAAGCAAAATTAGATTAGATCTGAGACTACTTGGTTATCGTTTGAAATTTTCTTCTTTGATAGTTTGAAAGCCAATGTAGCTTAACATGATTCTGGTTAATTTGGTAGTATTTATAATAGACTAGATTAGTATGCTATAAAAATCTAATAATGTGGACTAAGTCCTGGTGGGAACTTCAATGCCAGTTATTATTTTTTAGGCCGTAGCTTCTCTTGTCAACTGAAGGTATCAAAGTTGTAGCATTATATAATGATAAAGGTACATCTTCAGTTTCATGAAATTTCTTGCTTTTTCATTATTTATTCATAATTCACTTTTTGGGTAAGCATTTGTTTCTTTATAAGTTTGTCCTTGTGCCTGTTTTTATATAAACAAAACTGTAAACTAATCTTTTAGTCTTTCTGCTGCTTACTCTTGTAAAGTGGATCATTCTTTTCCATCTTTTTTCCAGATAATGGTCTTTAAGTTTAAACCAAATTGTTAATTTTATCACTTACAATAGAAAACAATGAAGCAATAATTTACCTTTGTTTTTTAATTTTCATCGCAAGAGACAACAGTGAATAAAAGTTCTCTTCCTGGTCTTGTTACAACATAGACCGTTACCTAGAAGATAACATCAAATATGAAAATAATTATTAGCTAGGATATTTACCTCTGTTACTTTGTATAAAACAATGACTTAATTATTGTCTTTTGTATAACAATTCTCTTAATTGCAGGACTTTGTACGAGAAGGTTCTTATAACCAACAAGAGATAGACGAGGTTCGAGAGAATTTAGCTAGTTATATCATGTATAATTGGATGTAGTTGGTTGTGTACGCTGATCTTTTGTAACGTACGTTGGTATATTTTGTTATGTACGTTATGTTTGTGATAGATTATATTCTATTTTGGTCTGTAAACATGAATTCTGTTGATGGACAATATAATTATATTTTTTGTTCAATCGGTTCATAGTAACGTTGGTTTATAAAAAATTAAAATTCAATTTCATACTGTTTTTATAATCTTAAATGGTAATAATATTATTTTTTTTTGCTTCAGATATTACTTGTGTCAGTTGTTGCTTCAAAGGGATCCCTGATACAACTGTATATCAATTGTGTCGGTTGAAAAAACAAACATAACCGACACAAATATCAATCATTTGTGTCGGTTATTAATAAAAAACCGACACAAAACTACGAACAGTTGTGTCGGTTTTTCTAAAAGGACCGACACAATAAACGGCGGTGTGCTTCACTATACAAGCTGATTTGTGTCGGTTCTTTTAGAAAGACCGACACAATTGTTCATAGTTTTGTGTCGGTTCTTTAATAACAACCGACACAAATGATTGTTATCTGTGTCGGTCGTACAACCGACACAACAGAAAATGTCTTTTGTGTCGTCTTCATATGAGTCGGTTGTAAAACCGACACAACAGGAGTTACACAACCAACACAAATGACCAGTTTTGTACTAGTGTGTATATATATATATATGTATTTTGCATTAGTGATGTAAGGACATGTAGCTATGACTGTCCAGTTTTGAACTTGTACTATTATGACTCTGATGCACTATTATGGCAGTATCTATGTAAAATCTTATGTTGAATAATATATTTTGTTTCGTTCCATTGTGATATTCCATGATTGTTTGGTTTTCTTCTTATCTTACTTTATCTTTTTACCCTTAATGGCTTGTCTTTCGAAGTAAGGAAGGCGATTCGTTACATTTAGTATCAGAGCATAGGTTGGGCGAACACCTAGGATTTGTGTTGGGGTCAACATCGAGAGAGCGTATTTGTAATTTTTATTCTTATACCTGTATATATATTTCGGATAGTTAGATCAGCTTTGATAGTTCTGGTTGGTGTAATTCCTTTAAGATTATCTCATCTAAGTATTCTAAGAGTTATCTTACTATGTCCAGGTAGTAAGACATGAATAACAGAGGCAGATGAGGTAGGGAAGCAGGTAGCACTACTACTACAAATTGTCAAACCCAAAATCCTGGAGGAGTTCGGATTGTCAAAGAGGCAAAACCAAAGTAACCAAGTGTGAATTTCGCAACCTTATGTTAGAATTACACCAATCTTGGAGGGAAACCATTTAAAGGAACCGAGTCTATCATGGAAGTGCAAGCTTGGTTACGATCTTGTGGAAAGATTTTTAAGGTCTTGGCTTATAAGATGAACATAAAAGGTTCTTAGCAGCATGGCAACTGCAAGAGGGGCAGCAGCTTGTTGGGACTCCTTTACTGCAAATGTTCCATAAGAAGAGTTTTTCGTAGGCTCGATTTATAGAAGAATTTGAGGATCAGTTCCTATCTGCAGCTGCTAGGACTAGGATGTACAGGAACTTCATGGAATTGAAGCAAGGGGATCTGTCTGTAGCAGAATATGAGACAAAGTTCAACGAGCTATCTTGCTTTGGACTAGAATGATCAATACCCTGTTAAAGAAAAATGTGATGTTCATTATGGGAATGAGGGAAAGTTTCCACGAAAAGATGACTGCTCATATAAAAGGTTCTTTTGTTGATTTAGTGGACTTGGCTCTCAGGTGAGGTCTTGGAAAAGAAGAAGCCTACATCAGCAACAACCGGTGGAAATGCTAATGGTAACAATTCCAACAAGAGAAAGTTTAATCCTAATTGGAAGAATCAAGGAAAGGGAAAGCCAGGCGATAGGGCTCAAGGGAGTGGATTTAAGGATTTTGTTTGCCATAAGTGTCGACAGAAGGGCCATATCGCAAAGTTTTGCAAGAATTTTGGAGTTCAGCAGCAACGGCAACATCAAAGTGGACCTACCTCCTCGATGGTCTAGAAGACACTTTGTTTTAATTACCATCAGCATGGGCATATGGTAAAGGACTGCCCACTCATGAAAAAGGTGAAGCAGCCCAAGGTGTACGCTATTAAGAATGAACCATCGACTTCAACGAATGTTAAGGAGAAAGGCATCCTTGGACGTGCCTTACTGATCAATAGTATTTTGTTCAAGCATTGTTTGATACTAGTGCTTCTCATAGTTTTATCTCTTTAAAATCAGTAAGCAAATTTCATCTTATTCCAAGTATTATAGAAAACTCTATGTGTATGTCTAACCCTAGAGACGGGGTAACCCATTTGAATATGATTGGTAAGAATGTGACAATTTCCTGCCTTTCTCATCACTTTCTTACGACCCACATGTCTTAGACTTTAAAGGATTTGACATTATTCTAGGTATGGATTGGTTATCAAAGCATAAGGCTGTCTTAAAATGTAATAAGAGAACTGTATCTTTAGTGATCGATATAGGAAGAACGGCTAAAGTATTATGTAAGGAACCTGGTATTCATATGTGTAGTTTCTTACATGCCCTGGAAGCATCCCAAGAAAAATTGTGGTTTATTGAAGTTGTTAAGAATTTTCCCAATGTATTCGAAGAGGTTAAAAGTTTACCCCCGCACAGGGAGATAGAGTTCCGCATGATTTGGTCCCTTGTGCAAGGCCTATGGTTCAACCTAAGCAAAGGATGGCTCCGAGGGAGAGAGAGGAGTTGGTAAGTCAAACCTAGGTCCTATTAAGGACAGGATTGATTAGGCCCAGTCGTTCGAGTTGGGGATCAGCTGTGGTGTTTACGGCTAAGTCTGATGGATCTTTAAGGTTGTGTATGGATTATAAGGAATTGAATAAGTTGACCATTAGGAACAACTATCCTTTACCCCGCATCGATGATCATTTTGACCAACTTCATGGTGCTATGATATTTTCTCAAATGGATCTAGCTAATGGATTTCATCAGTTGAGGGTTAATGAAGATAGTATACCCTTAACTGCATTTATGGGCCTTGACTATTTCTTTGAGTGATTGGTTATGCCTTTCGGGCTAACCAATGCACCTGCATATTTTGTAGACCTTATGAACCGTGTTTTCCAATATGTTCTTAACAAGTTTATGTTATTTTCATCGATGACATTCTTATCTACTCCAAGTTCGAGGAGGAGCATAAACATCATTTGGAAGTGGTATTAAAGACATTAAGGAGGCATGTTCTTAAGGCAAAGTTTTCTAAGTACCAATTTTGGCAATTAGAGGTAAGGTGTTTAGGGCACATTGTATCGGAAGATGTTATTTCAATGGACCTAGTAAAAGTGGAGGCTATTCAAGAATGGAAGTGACTGCGAACTTCTATTGAAGTTTGTAGTTTCTTAGGTATGGCAGAGTACTACAGGAGGTTCATTTAAGATTATTCCAAGATTTCCTCACATTTGACTAAGCTGGCTAAGAAGGGGGAGAAGTTTATATGGACTCCAAAGTGTGAAGAAGCATTTCTGGAATTGAAGAAGAGATTGAACGGTGCACCAGTTTTGGCAGTTCCTGATAGAAATAGTGGGTTCACAGTTTATACAGATGCTTGTGGAGTGGGACTAGGCGCTTTTTTGATGCAACATAGTAGTTATTGCATATGAAAGTAGACTGTTGAAGCCTCACAAGAAGAACTATGCTACGCATGACCTGGAGTTGCTGTCGTTGTCTTTGCATTGAAAATGTGGAGGAGCTACTTACTAGATAAGGATCCTTCTATTCCTCTTAGTTTCTTTCAAATCTTTAGAGATTCTAAGAGTAAGTTTCTTCTTTAATTAGGTGAAAATTTCGAGCTCTTCACGGATCATAAGTTCCTGAAGTATCTTTTCACTCAGAAGGATATGAACCTGAGGCAGCAGAGGTGGTTAGAGTTTCTGGCGTCCTATGACTTGGATATTCTCTATACACCAGTGAAGGCTAATGTGGTGGCAGACGCTTTAAGTAGGAATGTAGTCTTGGCTCTTTTAGAGGTTACCCCAACTCTTCAGGAAAGGATTGTGAGCAATCAAAGGAAGGATAAATTTATGAAAGAATTAATCAAGGAGTCGAGAAGGGTCGATGTTCAGATTTTGAGATAGATAGTCGAGGCGCTTTAAGGATGAATAGACGATGTGTTCCAGCTGTGGATGGACTGAGACAAGAAGTTTTGTTAGAGTGCCACAAATCTAAGTTAAGTATACATCCTGGAGTTCATATGATGTACATGAATATGAAAAGAGTATTCTAGTGGCCAAGAATGAAGATGGATATCTCTATCTTTGTAAGTAGGTATGCGAGCTGTCAGCAAATCAAAGGGGGTCATCGGAAAACTGCTGGATTACTTCAACCTTTGGAAATGCCAATTTGGAAATAGGAGATGATATCGATGGATTTCATCGATGGTTTACCCAGAACCAGATAAATAAATGAAGGAGTATGGGTTATTGTGGATCGATTAACTAAGAGTGCTCATTTTATTCCAGTCAAGCCAACTAGAAATACAACTTCATTAGCAGAGATTTATATGAGGGAGATAGTTCACCTACATGGAGTCCCAATGAGTATAGTAAGTGATTGAGACCCTATCTTTACAAGTAAGTTCTGGGAAGCTTTGCAAGTTGCATTTGGAACAAAGCTGAGTCTGAGCATAGCCTACCACCCTCAAACCGATGGACAAACTGAGAGGGTTAACCGCACCTTGGAGTATATGTGAGGGCCTGCATCTTGGACTTTGAAGGGTCTTAGGAAAATCATCTGCATCTAGTGGAATTCTCCTACAACAACAACTTTCAAACTAGCATTGGCATCGCGCCTTATAAAGCTCTCTATGGAAGGTCGTGCAAGTCACCAGCATGTTGGGTAGAGTCTGGAGGTTGTCTAGTGCTTGGGCCAGATATGATTCGAGAGGCAATAGAGAAAGTTGTAGTGATTAAGAAAAGGATGAGGGAAGCTTGACAGTGGTTAGACATCCAATTCATATTATAGATCAGGATGAGAAGAGGTTGTGCACTAAGGTGGTGAAGTTAGTTAAGATCCAGTGGAGTGAGGACCCCAGGGACTGCACTGGGAAGATTGTGGATCACATGAGAGAAGCCTATCCCGAGTTGATGTTAGGATAGTTGTTTATTGGTTGTATGTATAGTATATGCCTTGTTTGCTATGATTGCTTAGTGTATATCTTTTGCATGTGTTTTATGTTATGAATATATGGCTTTTGTGTAGTTTGAGTTGTCTCCTTATTTGCTAATTTGGGGACGAAGTTCTTTTAAGGGAGGAGAATGTAACGACCCAGAAGTCGATCACTTAGAATATGGATATTTAATTATATTTTTAATAATTAATCAATTGATTTTATAATCTAAATAATCACCTTTAAAATAATAATTAATGATAGTGAAATCATTTTCAAATTTTGTTTAAAAAAATAATTAGTTCAAAGAAAGATTGAAAATGTGATTGGAATTTTTCGAATTTTCTACTTTTCGTCGTCTAAAAGTTGTCGGAATTGTCGTAACATTTTTGAATACACATTCATACATTTATGAATATCTTGGATATGGAAATGTACATGTGAATATGCATGTTCACCTAAGTATATATGCATATATGATAAGATAAGATATTTTTATAACATGTACATATATATATCTGTGTGTGTGTATTACATAATATAAAGATTCCACCTTAGACAAAAAGAGGGCAAACATGTTTGTTTTGATTTAATAGGAAGGTGGCTAGGGGGCAAATTTAAGTGAGGGGAAAGGAGAGGGTGAGGTGGCATGTTGTGAGTGGAGGGTATAAGGACATCGCTATTTTGGTAAATTCCCATTTTAACTTTATATAAAACTAATTTTTTTTTCCAATTTCTTTTTCACTTTCTCGTTTTGTTTTTCCATTTCAAAATTCCTAAAGCTCTTAAGAAAAATTCCCTTGGCTTCCTACCTCATTTCAAAGTTTCAAAAACCATATATTTCCAATTAAATCCCTTAAACAACTTTCTAAAACACTTATACACTCAATACTTCACTTTCTCTTCCAAAATCAAGCACATCTTCACCTTAAATAGCCAAGGTCGTACCCCTACATGCCTATGGCCGAACCATATTGAGCATAAGCAAAGCTCATTTCCAAAGTTTCAAATCAAAGTTCAAGTCTTTCCGTAAGATTCAAAAATCCTAAGTCTTTTTGCAATAGTTTGAAAGATTTTGTTTAAACTAGGTGAGTAGATTCTAATATTATTGGGAAAGAACTTACCTTTATATATATATGTTGTTATATGGCTATATATATATATATATATGATGTTTATTGTATGAATTATAGCATGGTTTGGATGTGTATGTATGTGCTAATTTGTGGTTAGTATTAGAACTTGAATTGAAAGGCTAAAGTGATGCCTTGGGTTATAATGTTGTGGTTTCGGTTATGTTATGGAAATGATATTCTATGTATGTGTAATCTTGGATTTTTGGTTGGATGGTTATGGAAGTTAATACTTAGAAATGTTGAAAGGGATTGAGATTCTTTTAAAGTTCAAATCATGTTATTTATCTTTTGATTTATTAAGTGTTTCAAAAAGAAGAAAATAAAGTTCCTAACTTTGAATTAGAGTTTTCGAAATTGTTTTTAAAACAATGTTTCCAAAAGTAAGGAAGGTAAGAGATGAGGTTTGGATAATAGCTTAGAAGTGATTCTATGTTATGTCATCCATAGCAATAGTCGCTATGGATGCAATTTGGAAATATACGATTTTCAAGTTTTTAAGCTTTCTTTTAAAATTGTTTTGAAAACCATTTCAAACTTATATAGAGATTATAAAACTTAATTAACTATTAATTAATGAGTTGAACTATTAAATTATTTATTGAAAAAAATTACTAATTAATTAAGTTATGTAATTAGGTTTTAAGAATTAATTAATTAAGTTAATTATTTCTAGTTAATTTAGAAAATCTTAATTAATGATTAATTAAGTTAAGAGGTAATTATTTTAATTAATTTTATTTAATCAAGTTAATTATATTTTTAAATTAATATTTAACTAATTATTATTTAATTAAGAGTTATTTATTTACTTAATTATTAATTAATTAGGGTTTAATTTAAAATAAATGTTTATTAAATTAAGTTTAATTATTATTTAACTAGAGTTTAATTATTTAATTAATTTTTAATGAATTAAGGGTAGTTATTAGTAATTAATTAAGAATTAACAGAATAATTAAGGTTTAAATTTTGATTTAAGTATGATTAATTAAGGATTAATTAAGCTTTAATTTATGATTTAATGATGATTTATTTATTATTTTAAGTTATTTAAACTCCAACAGCTCTTTATTTTAAATCAACTTTCTTCTCCCGGTGAGATTTTTTTAAACTAAAGGATCACTTGTCCATGCCATCAAGTAGCCAAACAAATTAAAATAGTTAGAATAAAACAATGACATGTTTTATTGGAAGTAAGTCGACTTGTACTTATCACAAATACTGCATTTTGGAAGCTTGATGAATACAAGGGATTTAATTTCGATAAGCAGGTCATGATAATTTAAAGCATATGGAATATATTTCCATATGTAAATCTTTACACCATGATAGTGCGGTTGTCCACTATAAAAACTTGACCCTTTAACATTATCGAATATTGGTTTGGAGAGACCGGGATCAGATAGCAGTTGTTATCCGAAAACCACTTCGAACCATCGTAAGCGTTCGAATTGGAAATAGTGAAGGCAAGGTCCAAGATGAAGACTTTGAAGTGCAAGGACTATTTGTTACTACCTCTGAGGGTGATTCCAAAATGGGTGTAGTGGAAGTTGTGCCTTCGGTTCATTTATCTCCTGAACGACTTGTGTGGATGAGTACTGACATTGTGTCAACATCTGGAAGGCAATGTTAGCATTCCAAGGTAGTTCTACAGTAAAGGTAAACGCGGCCTCAGGCCTCATCAATACGAAATGACCAAAACAGGGTATGCAACACGGCTATGTGGGTCGCTCCCATCAGGGTATGTCATCACCATATCTAGAGTCGATATTTGACCCTTTTGGTATGCTCCCGGTATGGCTGCCGATTCCAACCGTGGTGGTGATGTATTCGGTACTACTAGTCAAGTGGTAGGCCGGTTCTGTATAGCAGGGGTAAAAGATGTTCTTGACAGACCCCGGGTGTATTTTATCTAGAGATGCACCTTTCGGAAGGTAGTTCCTTACTTGATCATGTATGGAATCCATTCTCCAATGGTATCGTACGGATTTAGTTGTACCCAAATATGTTGAAATGTGAGACGCAAGCATTTCAGCTATGTTCTATTTTACTTGAAAACCCTAGACATTATCATAATACCACTGGATTACTATATAAAGTATTTTGGTTATCGTAAGGTAAAAACCCGTTCGTGTTTATGTATGGCGTGGTCTTACGAGATACTCTTGATTTGAAAAGTGTTTTAATAGTAATAATTCAGTTGTTTAAGTTTACTCACACCAGACCCATGTCTAACCTAGAGTTTTATTTTCTTTCTCTAAAACTCTTAGCAACTTAAATTTTAATGAGTAGCCAAGTGGTCCAGGTTTCTCACAATTGAATTTTGGAGGAGCTGGAGCAGGTGGCTTCAATGTTAGCTAGCTACTATCTTCTTCCACTATGTATATATGTATGTATTTTGTATTAGTGATGTAAGGACAAGTAGTTATAGCTGTCCCCATTTTGAACTTGTATAATTATTACTCTGATGTACTACTCTGGCAGTATATATGTAAAATTTTATGTTGATTAATATATGTTGTTTCGTTACGTTATGAGATTCTATGATTGTTTAGTTTTCTTCTTATCTTCCTTTTTCTTTTTACCCTTAATGGCTCATCTTTGGAAGTAAGGAAGGCAATTTATTACAACTATTATTTCTGTTCTAAAATGTATTTTCATACAAAAAATTGTTTTCTATGAGATTTATTCTTATGAGGTTAAAATATTTGATTTAAAAACTCTCGACTATAAAACTGGTTATAATTAATGGAATAAGTAGCCTACATTAAATGGTTGAATGGGCCTCCTTATTTCGTATGCTTTATAGTAATGACAGAGTTAGTGGGGCTTGTCATATAGCACTTCTTGGTCGCATCAAGTTATGAAAATTGATTATGTAAAACATACCAAACATTATTTGTGAAATAATAATTGTTTTAGTGCAGACTAAAAATAGTCACAGTTTTATTTCAATATCAATATTATGCGCCTTCATTATAAAATAAAGTATAATGGTGGTATTTTCGATGCACTGGAAAATATAGATGTATCTAAATTTATGCTACTATTTTGAAATTATGGACTAAGCCATAGTTTTGAGAAGTAATTTTTGATTATATGATTATTAATCATATGGTACTAGTAAATTATATCTCAGACAGTTAAGGAAAAAGGCCCATTCAATGAGAGCCTAATAAGAGTTGTTAAACTCTACAGATTAATGCATGCAGATGTATGCAATCTAAATTCTATTAATACCAAATCGATTCCATATACTTTGTTGTATTCACCAATGAATTATCATAAATATGAACATGTGTGTATGATAAACATATGGTATGTTAATGATGAATTCATATAATATAAAACAAAAGTAAATTGCAATAACGTACAATAGAAAATAAAAAATGATTTGATTTGATTAAATAGGTGAGTATATTGAAAAGAGTTCTGAACGTACTAAATAATGTATAAGACTAAGAACGAATAAAGATTCAATATCAATAGTCACTCCTCTCTGTGATACATAAAGCTATATCGATAAGGAATAATCAAACTTTGCTTAACAATAGTGGTGAGAAGCTGAGTTAACTTCTTTTTATAAGGTCATGTACTTAAGAGTAGTAAACAAGGTCAGAATTAATTTCTTCTAAAAAGTTAGTTTACAAAATCATACAAGATAAGGATTTTTAAAACGAACAATCCTAGGCCAAAGAGTTGTTAGGTTGTGCGAGTCAAAAGGTTGCACATAATAATTGTTTGTGAGGGATCTTGTATGAATCGCCCCAGAGGGAGTTTGGGAACGAGAATCATTGGAAAACCCATTTATGTTAAACATAAGTATTGTAAACTAAAACCAAATCAATTTATATACAAAGCGGTTCATAAAGTGTTTATGAATACCTAATCTGCTGCACTAAGAAACAAGTGTTTTTCAAGAAATACTAACTTTGTAGCGAAGGAATTTCTTTGAGAAATTATTAGTAGTAAAATGGATTTGGATATGATTCAAATATAAAACTGATAATATGGAATGAAATGAAATTAACCTAACCTAAATGGACACATTGCATTAGAGTATCTAATAAGTAATCTTACTCATGGAAGAGAAACTATAAGCTTCTTATCAATATCGAGAGTAGATAATTTTCAGTTGTCAATTAAGCCATTAAGAGTATTATCTCTACGATATGTTATGATGCAGAGATCCGATGTGGATTCCAACTATGTTATCAAAATATGATTTTGGTAGTTGTCCCTAGAGGGATATGATCCATCGACCGCGAATATGTCTTCAAGAGAAAGACTAATGTAGTTGGAATATAATGAGCAACGTTGATAAAAGTAACCTTGTAAATTTCAATTGTTGAAATTAGCATAATAGATTCGTTATTCAATGTGCTGAAGTTAATTTGGATTAACCCACAAAATTATCGGTTGTTATGATTTTGTGGTTTGCTACATATGTGTTGATATGGAAGATCCTAAATAATGATTTAGAATGGACTATTTACCCATAATAACCAAATTGTGCAACGCTCCGTAAATTTAATGAGAATCAGTTAAAAAGAAATTGACTAATAATTAGTAATGCCAAAAAAAATTCACAAATTTCAGAAGTCGACTACAAACTTGCACTATCGTGTTCATAGTGATTTTCTGATAATTTTTCATACATAAAGCTTTATGAATGGAGTTAAAACGAAAAAGATATTAACATTTGAATATTTTGGATTGAAAACTATTATATATGTAATTAAAGAAATAAATGTAATTATTTAACACTAGATAATGTTACCGGTTGCTTAACATTTAAGAATAATAAACATTTAATCAGATCAATTAAAATTTTAAGAAATAACATAAAATGGAAAACAAAGCAACGTATGCAAAATTAGACAACTGGCTGACTATTGGTTGGGATCGGTTGTAGTTTAGCAGTCAAATGCTTGTGTGCTGGCAGTTGATAAGTTGAACCTAAGCCCGGTGTCTTAGGTTTGTAGAATTTAATCTAACAGATGTCATTGATTCGAACCCCTATAAATACAGGTCTAACCACTCACTTTTCTTCTAATATTTTTTGAAGTAATGACGAAGCTCTACCATCTTCCTTTCTATACAGATTCTTAAATATAAATAAAACTATAGTCTATGTACGTATTTACAGGTGGAGAATAGCAGAGAATATAGAGAAGAAGAATAAGGTCGAATCGAATCGCCAAAGCCAAGGTAAATTATAAATCCAGAATCAAATCTAAATTAAATTCAAATCTCTTCTTAGATCTAGATTTCTAATAGATATATGTGTATGCTTGTAGTACATATTTCGATAGGGAGAAAAAGGGAAGTCAAATAGGAATAATAGGAATTAGATATGAAAATTCATAAGCTTAAAGGTGAGTGATAAATTATATATTTTTATATGATATTAGATTTGTATTGTTGTAAATATGTTACTTGTATGCTTGAAAGTAACTTTGGAGTTATAGGGTTTAATATATACATGAAATGAATTTGAAAACCATGCCTACATATTCCGTGAACTGTTAATTTAGATTAAATATTGCGTATACTTGGATTTGGAAAGTAAGGGTGTAAGTAATCCTGAAGTAAATGAATTCGCATGGTAATTCTATATTTGTTGTGTGATAACATATGTTAATAAATGTGAATCATATGTCAAAAAATATGAATTAAAAGATATTATAAATTAGAGTGGGATTAAGTGGTGTTTTAATTCATTGGAATGAAGTGTGTTGCAATATAAATCACTATAAATTATCCATTTTTCGAAATATAAATAAAAGTGTATCATTTGAAATAACAAGGAACGTGCTAAAAAGAAAGAGATGTACAAAATAGAGTTGTTTACCATAATTTTTACTGCCTATTTCAATTATAATAGAAAATAAAATTCCTTGTAATTCCAAACATAATAAAAGTCGGAAATTATATTGTTAACATTTCCTTTAGGGAAGATGTAATTCCTATGCATTAAAATACAAAAATCCCTAAGTATAATCCAAAGTAATGTAAGTAGTAGTAGTAATAATAATTCAATTATAAATCCGATAAATGCGATGAGTTAGAAAATAATTGTAAGTGATGAAATGTATTTAAAATGAAAAACGTGTAACTAAGAAAACCACAATAATTAAAGAAAGATTACAATAATTGGAACGAAACAACAAAATATACCTAATAGTATCAGATAAGAGCTAAGTGTTAAATGACATTTAATCCAATAAAGTAAAAGTAAGTGGTAAATGGCATTTAAAAGTGGTTAATGGAACAAGAAGTAAGCTGGATAAAATAACTAAATAACAACATTTGAACATTTAAGGCATAGTAGTATTAATAAATTTATGTAGCCTCAGTATGTGTTTATGACGGACATGAATTATTGAATTTAGTCAATAGCTTAGATTAAATATGAATGACATAGTCATTAATACGGGTTGGAATGTGAGGTCGGTAGTGTTACATAACAGAAGTCTGCCAACCGGAAGGGGCTATCAATAGTTGTGTATACATTATACCGATGTAGGTCATATCTAACAATAGGACACGTGGAGTTATATGTTCACATATAGGTGAAGATAATATACCAAAGTAGGAGGGTTCGCCCCGATCGAAGTGTCAAAAGACAAGCAGACTCTGCTTCAACCTTTTAGGGGGTACATGTTAAGTAACTATATAGGCATTTCCTAAATTGCAATAGGCAATCAAAATGGGATAGTGAGTATAGGCTCGATATTATGATAGTGAGTTTGGTACCATATATGTGAGGAGTAGGAGTTGTTTACATAAGTCGAGATCATTATCGGTCCTGAGCTGTCGGCGGAAAGACGAGGGTTACGCCTAAATGGACTACACCTCCTACTAGTGTAGATGACACTTAAGACATTCACCATCTCATAGTTGTTTGGTAGATTAATTGTTGTTAGGAGGAAAGGCCAGATAATCTTAGTGGAGGCCTTTCAAACAAATAATACTGCTAAATAGTTGTAACGTCATTATTAGGCACTATGGGAGTTGCTTTGTATACATAGCGGTGAGAATGTGATAATGTGTTGGCGATGGATCCTGATGAGATGCTGAGTAACCAATACTAGCGGGGAAAGTATCTTGGTCCAAAAGAGGACCGTGGCACTAATATATATTCATGTATGTAGTTACTGTCTACCTCGAGTGGGGAGGCGTATCGTACGCGTATATGAAGTCAAGACGACTAAGTAAAACAATAGACATAACATGTAATGGAAGGCATTGGCATAAGCTAGTGTTATATATAAAATGTGTAATTTACCGATCACCAGAACATTGGACTGACCATCTCCTTATTACAACCTACATATTAGGTTTAGAGGAACAGGTATAGGTACAAGCCGAGAACGGTAGAAGGACAGATTTCCTTATGCACGCTCAACATCGGCAAGGGCACTAGACATCAGAAATGTTAGCCTCGGTCAGTAGTCATAATATTTGTTGTACTTCACTCTTCCGCTGTGAGTTTATACTGATAGTGTTCTAATATACATTTGTTATTTGCAAGATACCAAAACAAACGATCTGTACCCTAGTGGACTTGAATTTTTGACTTAGCGAAAAGCTGTGACGACCCCACCGCTATGCCCAGTTTAGCAAAGAACATTACAAGTAATGTCGTCTGCTAATCCGGAGAATATGGCTGGTTAAGGGTGATCGAATATGAATATATCTTTATACTAATACTGAAATGTCTTATTTACCTTTTTGAGGATCTGAACTGAAATTTAGACGCATACAGTATTAATACAAAGTAATAAAGACACCGATTAAAATTATTCAGAATTGTATATAATATAAATAAATCAAAATCAGAGTCACAGATCACAGCGGAATAATATACATCATTATATACATAATAGAATGTGAGTCAACAAAATATTAGTACTAAACCCACAAAATATATACATCATATCCAAAATCTTATATCAGGTACAAAGTCACAATTATATAATATATATGACATAAACTCCTAATAGTCAATATATACAAGTATGAAGTAAACTAAAACTATCAAAATAGTCTACTTCAATGCTAGCCCAAAATCCAAAGGTCAATGGTCCATGTACTTGTAAAGTCTCGGCCTGACCCGAGTATTAAAATAATAAACGGGCCAGACTATCTCTAAATAAAAGGTGAGATACTAATATCATAACTTTATTACTTAAAATAATAAGTCATATAAATATGCCGAAGAAACAATCATAATAAGGCATATTAAATTCACTATATAAATCCATAATGACTTAACTCTAAAATAGTCATCTCAAAATATGCCTAAATCCCAAAAATTCAAAAACGCATATCAACCCAATAAATACAGATCTCAAAATTTTGACTTAACAATAACCAAATAAATCATAAATAGAATACGCCCAAAACAAATACTCAAATAAGGCATATCTAACAAATCACTGTTTCATAAATGCATATCAAGTCTCAATAGAATATCATCTCAAAATATGGTGATAACCAATTCAAAATTCCTCAGAGCCATAAAAGGATACATAATATCGATACTAAAAATCTCTGAAGAAATAATCATCAATAATGAAATAATAATGGTAGTCATCTATCAGTTTAATACGGTGACATGAAATCTTTCGAAAGAGACCCGCTACATAGAAAGGAAGCCTTCCAAAGAGACTGCAGATTAGGGACACCGCTCAAAGAAAAGAGCAGCCGTGTACCTAATCTGTCCTATGCAAATTTACTGTCCAAAAGAGGTAAACATTGTCTAACTGTATAAAACAAAATAAACTGATAGGTTGTAGTATCTATAGACTGCGATGTCTGTAAAAATCTGCCTTCCGAAAGAGATGGGTGTATTTACACCATAACAGATCTTCCGATAGAGATCTGCCTACCCAAATCTAAAAATGTATCGATTCTCAGATCGATAAAAATGAGTTATATTCTCTTAGGGATCTATTGGTCTGAACTCGAACACTCTAAGATAATACAACTCTAAGTGTTAATTTCTATCACTCCAGTAATTACAAGAATTTAATTAACTGTCCCATACCAGATAGTAAATTCAAGTATTTACTAAAAGCTAGTAATTTCCACTTTAGACTCTATTTAACAAATTATAGTAACAACCGAAAGAATTGTACAAAATGTCCCATACCACCCGATAATTCAATCATTTATTAAAATTCTTTGTTTCATAGAAAAGCATGAAATTCAATAGAAACAAAAGTGAAAGCATTAATTGTTCGAAATCAATGTTTCCAAAAGTCATCAAAGAAATACCAAAATGGTATATAATTATACAAAGGCTAAACACAATTAAAGCCAATAATAGGTTATAGTTTGAAGGAAAGTAATACAAATCTTATTATATAAGAATGATTTCTAAATTGCTTTATCTATAGTTTACTTTCACATTTATCACTTTTAAAATCCAATAACTCATATTTAAAAAAAAAGAATTACAAAGTTTTAAGTTTTAAAATAAAATTACTTTATTAGGTCTTTAAATTAAAACAATATTTAAGTAATTGATAATTCACTTTATTTCAAATCTATATGGATATATATAATATTACTTCATAAACACTTTAAAACCATAAACTAATTGTAAACTAAAAAATCTTAAATACATTTATTTTTAAAACAAAGTTTTTCTTTTCATAATTGACAACTTACTTTGTTTTAAAAATCAATTTAAATATATATACATACAAATAAAGATATAATTTTCCAAAGGCTTTAAATTCTTCTAAAATCATTTAAATAGTTTTTATAGCTAAAATTATTTGAAATTGAATTTATTACTTACATAATCAGTTTTCTAAAATAATACCATATCTTATCTTTGCCTCTAAAGCATTTCCAAAATTTTATACTGATAAATAATAATTTTAAAACGATTTTGTAAATAAATATTACCTATCTTTGAAGGTTTTAATTGGAAATTTTAAAATAAACAATAAGTTAAGAGGATAATATAATCTAACTATATATTTTATAAATTAAATTCCAATATGGATCAAAATGGATAAAATCTCTTTTTTGAAATTCATTTAAAAACATTTAAATAATTCAAACAATAAATTCATCAAAAAATTCAACTATGAGAGCCATTGCCGCTCTATAAAATATCACTTCAAATATGAAATTATTTATCAACCCGAGTTGCTTTCAGGCAAACTCCGATCATACAAACAATGTATGTGTTTTTAGCCATCGGCCTAAACTTGAAATGAATAATATAATCTTAACATGTAACCTTATTTTAACCATTTGATTCATTTTCAACTATCGATTCAATTCAACATTTCAAACATATATTTCAACTAATTCAAACACCAATCCAATTGAAACTATAGCATGAAATTGTATTTCAATCCTATAATTCAATCACTACCAAAGATTAACGCAATTCATAGTTTAAGCAAAGCATACAAAAAGGAACTTAACTAATTTAGATATAGGTGTGTGAGTTGATTAAAATAACTCACCTTATCGAAGAGCAGAAACAAATTAGGCCTTTAGCGATCGCTATTCGAAACCCATCGACTACATCCAAGTTTAGCCGTTAATAATTCCAGCTTCAACCTCGAAAAAACCCGAACGCATCACCGATACACGAGCATAGCCCAAGCCTCTGCCTTGCAATCCACAAACCAAAAATGCATCCCTGCTGCTTTGAACTGCAGCCAAACCTCTATCATCATGCCTTCGCCCTCAACTCCTTTTGTCACCTCAGCCAAGCCCGTAGTCTGCCTCTAGTTCGCCGTCGACCGCCTACCCTGGTCGCGACCTGCTGCCCTAGCGCCATCTAGCACCACTTGCAATCGTCGACGCTAGTTCCAGGCGCCATGTCCCTTCGGCCTACTTCAGTCGTCGCCGCCATCCTCTGCTTCGAGGCCACGTCGTCGTCGCCAACACCGAGACGCGACTCATCCATGCCTGTTCCACCGCCCCTTGTAACTGACGTCAAGATGCTCGCATTTCAGAGCGTGATTCCTTCGTCCATATTTTTTCTTTTCTTTCGATTATCGATTTGGGAATTTTTGAAAAAAGATGGAATGGAGTCTATGGTTTTGGGGATAAGGTTATTGATAGAAGGCTGGTTGCAAATAATTAGGGAAATGGAATTTTAAATGGGCCTTGAGCCCTTAAGTTTCAGTCTACTATATAAGTATGTATTCCCTCTTCCTTATTTCTAACTATATAAAAAGAAAAGACTCTTATTTATTTATTATAAATATATTTCAACTTAATTGGAACTGA
Source organism: Allium fistulosum (assembly GCA_030737815.1). Taxonomy (NCBI): domain Eukaryota; kingdom Viridiplantae; phylum Streptophyta; class Magnoliopsida; order Asparagales; family Amaryllidaceae; genus Allium; species Allium fistulosum. The sequence continues at coordinate 818,432,092 of CM060908.1, read as the reverse complement.
TTTGCACTTCCAACTACAAAATATAATTTAATGACTAAATAATTCAATTCATTGTCAATTCACTATATATATTTCTCTATTGAATTGATGTAAGTAAATTTATTTATCTTCATCAATTATTGGTTTTATTTAATATCAAATAAGACTTCTTTCCATTTATTTCAATCATACAAAATTATTTACATTTTAAGATATAACACTATATCCCATTTAATATATATTTCCTGGAAAGAATTTATTAATTAATTAAATTATTAAAACAAAAATTTATTATTAAATAGACTCCAATTAAGTAAAAAAAAATGAGTTTCAAAATAATAGTTATCAAAAATCGAATACGGACGTTTTTATTTTAATTAAATTCGTATAATATTACGGTTCCGAAAATAGGGTTGTTACAGACCTCCTTCCTTATGATAATTGCGTCCTTGCAATTTCTTACAGGACGACATCAAAAATACATGCAAAAATTAACTCTCTTTGAATTTTACTATTAAGTTGAAACTTGATCAAAACTAAGGAAGTTAACATTAGAATTAAACTTATCGTATATTATAAATTTAAATAGATTCATTTATTAATTTCTGTTTCAACGTAAAAGAAAATTTATTGAAAATTTTCTATGTGTTAAAAATTTTGGAAAATTTCGGCAGAGTCTCCTTTGTACGGAGAACCGTTTGCAATTTCACAAATATAATATATAAGATATACATTGACCACACGGTTGAAAACACAATATATATCAATATTTCAAGCATTGCTATATTTAATCCAAAAGCATACCTTTTATTTTAGTATTTAAAGCAAAGCGGTTAACTTTTAAAGTGGCCAAAGCAAGCTATCACCACCACTTAGTCCAAATATGATTTGAGAGTACTTAATCTCAACTTAAGTTCAAGTATTAGTTGCATATAGAGATATACAAAATGCATGCATTCTTTTGAATGTAGAAACCACATTACCTTAACATTAAAACACACTTGTTATCCAAATCATTGTTATTATTTGTAATATAAGGACAGAAATTTGAATGTAGCATTGGTTTGGTCTTGATGGTATATTACTATATTGAGTTAAAAAGTGAGCAACACTGCAGACTATAGTGTACCTTATACATGGAGTTCGTTGAAATATTTACATATGTAAGAAGACTAACCATGCGTTTTGCATATATAAAAGAACTATTTTAAATTTATTTTATTTTTACATATATATATATATATGTCTGTGTGTGTGTGTGTGTGTGCATTGTCCCTTATTAATTTTACTCCCATAGAAGGTAGCAATAAAACTGTAAAAGCAACTTTAATGTTTATTTTTGATGTAATTAACTGAACTAATATAACTCAAAATTTGTTCACTGTTCATAATTCAGTATGATGTGCATGCATACACTAAACTGGTTTAACAATTATTCAGAATATGTTCAGAAACAACTGATAAAACTAAATGCTTGAAATCAAGATAAAAATATCTAAAAACTGACTGTATCGACCCATAAATTTTCTTTCGATAGAAGTGGTTGCATTATTAAACCTTGCTTTTGATAATAAAATTCCACCTCATATTCATCTTCAGGACTTCAACATTTGAATAATGGAAGAAGGCTTCGCAAGTTAAGGTTTATTTCAATTGTGTGATAAATATGAGTGAGCAAACAGCAATAACATTTGTTTTGTACAATGTTTATAAAATATTAGCTCGTTAAACCATCAAGACTGAGATGAGAAGAATAATTCTCAAGAAATTTATTCAAATATCATGTACTTCAAGATTCATTTATATATATATATATATTGAAAAGCTCTAACAATCATTCACTTTTTTTCCACCACTGTCAAATTTTTTTTTTACAAGCTCATTAAGGTGCGGTTTGTCACAAATTGTCTCGAAGTCGGTAGGAGAGATATTGAGTCTGTGGGTTTTTGGATATGATCCAAGAATGATACAGGGGTATCATTTTATAAGCATCAGAATTGAGTAAGCATTTTGATATAAATACAAAATAGATTGATTTTCGATCAAAATAAAGAGAAAATGTGTGTCCATAAGAAAGAACCACTAAAAGGTACATGGATATTTCTAGTCTATAAGTAAACAACATAATGTTGATTGTTAACGATGTACTTGTGTAAAATCAATAATAGTTTGGTTTTTAATATTCGATATTGGATTTGTTTATAAATCTTTTATATTAAGTATAAGTATGTTGGGAATCTCTCAAACGATATGCAAAGACACCTTATTTAAATGTTAATGAGGAACATATGGATTCTTTATGCTTTAGCAATATGAATTATCATACATGGTGTATTTGTCTACAATATCATAATTTTCTTATGTATGTGATGCATGAAGAAAATATCGATTCCAAATTATGGTCACTAAATTATGGTTTAGAGTATTCTCAAGTATTTACAAAATACCAAAGAATTGTTTAAAGCGACAACAAACTCCTTATAAAGGAGTATGCATACTTAAACTTCATAAGTGATGTTGAGTATAATATGTCAATATTAAATTCATGTTCAAATCTTATTAAGGAGATTTAAGTTGGAAATATTCTAAATAAAAAGTTGTTGCTAATTCAATGAAAAGGCTAAGTACACCGCCTTAAATAGCGCCAAAATAAAAGCAATGTATATAAATATAAATGCATAAATTATAACTGAGCTAGGGGTGATTCCAAGTATTGATAATACTACATCATTGTTATATGATAACAATGTAATAATAAGAGCTCATTAGAAGTTGAGAACATACTTCGAATAGTTCGGCATGATAAAGGCAATTTATCAACATCGGAGAAAGTTGGTTGATAGAGTAGATAATTAAAACTACATAGTAGATTCATTCACGAAGGGTCTAATTCGATCAATTCTCATTATATTAATTGAAGGGATGGAATCGTGATTCTATAGTTAGCCGAAATGCAACTAAGTGATTGATAGAGTTAGGGGTATGACCTAGGGGGCAATTATGTAATTATTACATATATCTAACTCGATAATTAATCTTGTTCAACATAAATGATGTGCTCTTTCTATTATTTACTTGATGTAATGTATTATGTTAATTAATCAATTAAACTAAAAGTATACTTAATAGAAAATCCATAAATGGTATGTTTTGTGTAAGTAGTTACAAAGTGTTGTTACTAAGAATCTTTAAGAAGGCTTTGTACTTTATTTGGATGGATAGGAACACTAGGGTGTTTAAAGGGCAAGCTACCTCTAAACATGTAATGGTCCTCTGTATTATTAGATCTTTATAACTTTTCCTTGTCTTTTGAGTTGACCCCTTGTTTTTGGTGTTTTCCTTATTGTAATATCATGTAATTCTCTTTTTGTTAATAATAATTATGGTAGGGGTCCATTTAACCCTGCTGGCTTTGCCAAAAAAATAAACAAACTATTTTAAATATTCCTAGTCAAGATGTATCGAGACTAGTGTGACGAACCGGATTTCTGCACCCGTCAAAATCATCGAAAACCTATCCGATATAAACTACAAATGAAAACTACCGATTTGATACCTAATATCGTTTGATAAATATTTAACACTATTGTAACACCCCTAATTTTTATTTAACATTATTCAGGATATTTAATTGGATAAATTAAATAGAATGATGTGAATAATTGGGGAGATGAGATTAATAAATCCAATGTACGTGTCTTAATGAATGAACTAAAATAGGACTTAACCAAATTAAGAAGGAGGAATTTCCCAAGGGGTAAACTAGGAAATGGGGCTGCATTTCTTAGTATAAATCTCTCCCTCCACCTTAATAAACTTTTACTTTCTCATTCATAACTCCTCACCTATATTTCGGCCAGCCATTAAAAGCTCAAGAAAGAACAATAAATTGAAGATAAAGCTAGGAAATTATCTCATTCTCCAATTAACTAATCAAGGTGAATAATAGTGTAAATCATCTCATTTTTACTTGTTTTGGTTCGGTTATAGATAGTAACTGAATATATTTTTCTATGTTGATCGTGTTTGGATCTAATAATCATTGTTTGGATAGAATAATGATTTATGGTGATTTATTGGGATTTTTATGGAACTAAAATGATGGGTTTTAGAGTAAAAACCTTAGTAAATGACCTCCAAATGGCTTGAATTTTGAATATGTTGTGTAAAACGTAATTTTGGAGATGATTTTTTAATTTCATAATTTTTGGAGTTAATAGGAATATTTGATGAATTTCCTAAGTTGAAAAAGGCATTTATTACTGGTTTTAATTATTAAAAATAATAAAATACTGAATTCTGGCCCGAAATTTTTATATGATGAAGAAAATCTTATTTTAGATTTTTGGTGAATTTCTGAGATTTTTCCCAAGTGATTTCGATTTATTATGAATTTTCTAAGCTAAAAAGACATGATAATTATATTAAAATATTAATATAATTAATTATTTTGAAAATAGTTTCGGAAATAATAAATCTGATCTATAGCAGATTTTCTGCAAATAAATTGCTAAAATATGTCTTTAACCAATAGAAATTTGACAAAGAATTGTTAAAGTATGTTATTAACCAATAGGAATTTGACAAAAAAAAGTGTGGCAGTTTTCGAGTTATTTACAACTCTGCCACTGAACCTTCCGAACTCGTCGGAAGCAACCTTTCGTCGTAGAACCTTCTGCAGCATTTTTGCATCTTTCTGCAGCATTTTTATGGACCATCTGACCTTGTCGGAAGCAACCTTTCATCATAGAACCTTCCGCAGCATTTCTGCACATTTTTGCAACATTTTTATGAACCTTTCGACCTTGTCGAAAGCACCTTCTGACCTTGTCGGATGGTACCTTTCGACAGCAGTTGTAAACTTTGCGGAAGCCCTTTTTTAGCAGTTTTCTCCAGCTATGTTTGTAAACTTCAAATAGGCATAACTTTCTAACCGTAAGCCTGTTTTTATATTGTTACCACTCTACGGAAAGGGAAACCATTATTTGAACACAACGGAATATGTTAGAGACCTTAATTCTATGCCTATAAAAAGTTATGGCTAAAACAAAATTTTATATTTCCGAAGAGGTTGTTTTCTTTGCTTTCGAATATGTTTGCTTGGTTTTCTTTGCCTTCGAAGGAGATACTTTCGAAGGGGTTGTAAAAAAAAATTTCTTTTGACCAAGTTTTATATTTTTGAAAGGTAGAATTTAAATTATTATAAGGCAGGAGCGTAATGTTTTTAAGATTTTTCGAAGGAGGTTACTCTATGAAGTCAAAAGCTCGGTTTCGAAGGTATCAAAAGGTTTTATGACTGAAACCCTATTTTTAAACGAAAAACCATGGCTATATTAAAGAAGTTTTTATAATGGTTTAAGAAGAATCTATTTGTGATAAGTTAAACCCACAGGAGTGGTATTGCTATATTATTATATTGCTTCTTCTAAAATGAACATATTCACTTTATAATGGACCCATAACTATATTTTGGGAAAAAAGGTAGGAGAACCAGTTAGGTTAACCCAGTAGTGAATATAAATTGAATAAACTCCTAAATGAGTAAAATATAAAGGAAAGATATTGGCAGGGGCCGATAGGTTTCCAGTAAGCCCATAAAAAACTGTATGATATTGGCAGGGACCAATATGTTAATAGTTAGCCCATGAAAATAGGTGTAAATGAAGATGTTAGATAAATAGGTTCATAGTTAGCCCATGAAAACTATGTGTAAATAAAGATGTCAGATAAACAGGTTCATAGTTAGCCCATGAAAACTATGTGTAAATGAAGATGTCAGATAGACAGGTTCAAAGTTAGCCCATGAAAACTAAGTGTAAATGAAGATGTTAGATAGACAGGTTCATAGCAAGCCCGTGAAAACTATGTAATTGGACGGGGAGTCCTTAAATGTTTAACCGGTTATTAGTTAGCCCATGAAAACTAACAATTTAATAGTAATCCTAGAAACTATAATTGAAATAGATAGTCATAATAAATGGGGATGGGGAAATCCAGATTTGATTTGCTTGTTTTGCATATCATCATAATGTTTTGAAATACTGTGTTTTTAACAATTGTGGATGCAGGAGCATAGTATATGGTTTTATAAAGGTTTTAGGATACTAGTGAGGGGAAAACCCGTTCCGCTAAGCAGCGTGGTCTCACTAGATATCTATTTGGTTTGAGATGATAGACTACTATTCATACCAAGCTTTATATCTGACTCGAAGTTTTTTCTTTCCCCTTAAACTCTCGGGTACTCAATTGATTTTGACTAGTTTGAGGTTTAGGGTTTTTCTTAGACGAATAAAGCTTCCGAAGGCTTGCATGAGGCAGATAGTTATTTAGAGTTTTCTTTTCCGTTGTGTATTTGGATGTAAAGGCAGATTTATTAGCCTTACTATATACTTTGATCAACCAAGGGGGCATCTTTATATGTCGCTCTTGGCGTATGTGTAATAATTATATTTTTGTTGAACGTGCTTAACGTTTTGGGATTATGTAATGAACATCAAAATGATTTGATTTGAATGTGGTAATATGTTTTTGAATTTTTTCCATATTCTTGTGATTTGTGTATCAATGTATCTAGCACCGTCGTATTTGGTCGCCGAAGATTAATAACTATGGATGACTGCAGCATCCGTAGCCATTAGTTTTGGGCCTCCAAGTAGGGGGATGTTATTAAATGTATAAGATACAAATTCAGTTTATACAACTTATTAGTGGAATGTATTAATTCTACAAGGTGTGTTTATTACATATCAAATACTAATGTATACAAATCTACCGCTGCGCACTTTGATGAGAGAGGCACCAATATCCTTACCTACAAACTCAATAAACATGTCAATGCAGAATAAAATGATAAGCAGGAAAGATACATGAACGTCAGACAAATAACAACCTATAACAGATAAACAGGATATGGTTACATTATTTTTGGGGCTGCATCACTACCACTTATGACTGCCTACGTACCCCTATCTAATTGGGTACCCAAATAGATGCAGGTTCAAGCCACATAGTTCTCCTACCACAAATAGGACTCATGGAACCTATGATGCAACAAAAAAATGCAATTCTCTAATTGCATACTTAGGTTTAATCTTCATGTTTAGATTCTTCAATCTAATTTACTTCATTTTATTCAAAAGCACTTTGAAAAGAAAAATCTCTTGTTATCCCGCCATTTGGCAAGGCCGTGACACCAAGGACTTAACTAGCAACCGGTGACAGATCGTCTCGAAGATCAGCTACGCGCAAGGATCGCTATGGATATCGATGAAATTTTCCCGAGTCCAGATCGGGCTGCAATCGATAAGGCACGTCAAGCAGGGTAGTAGAAACCAATGTTCCAAATTTCGGGGCAATCCGAGTTCGTATGCTCAAGATATCACCAACGAAAAATGGAGTAGACAGTCCTTAGTTCGAATCCATAGGCGAAGCCTATATTCGAATCCATGAAACACGTATCCATCAAACCGGCATCACCTCAGCATGGTCGAATCCATCAAACGTGTATTGCTTCGAATCCATGAGGAACACCTTTGCTTCAACTCCATCGAGCAAGCCCATGGTTCGAATCCGTCCAAATAGCCGTGCTACGAATCCATCCTCACATTCCCACCTTCGAATCCATCAAGGAGAAACCCTTCGATTACATACAGTTGAGGGAGCTTCGACTCCATACCACTATTGTCTTCGAATCCCAAAGACAGAGGATGCTTCGTATCGATCAGTCATGACCTTCCACGATCGATACGAAGGAGCACGAATTCAATCGATTCGAAGAAAGCGCGTCTTCGAATCGATAGTCTCGAATCCACCTAGTCTACGCAGCTAAAACCCTGGGTACGACTCAGTAAAACTCGGAGATAAAAGAGGGTTGACCCGAAGCATGCGCGCCACGCCATTGTCTTCGCGCGCAGGAGGATCGATTCGTACGAATCGATTCGAACTAAGATCGATTCGAACCAGGCTAGTCAACCAGAAATGCAATCTTGAATCGATCATAACTTGAGATCTACGCATCCAAATGCTATGAAATTTTCACAGAAGCTTGAGCACATGTTGAAGAATGTCCACACCAAATTTCAACTCGATTGGACAATTTCTTGATCGATTCGAACCAAGGGTCGAATCGATCCCAAAGTGGGCCCGGATCTCCAGATTTCGGCCATGTGGGCCCCCTGACGTACCAGAACTGGTCTCCCCGGATTTTAGGCGAAATATCAGCCTCCTACACCTATAAATAGAGCGCCTGGTCATTCAGAAAAGGGGTCGGATAATTCTAAGTACTGAAGAGCGCCCAGATTCTGCCAGACTTACTCCAGAACACCGCCGCTGCTTTAGATTGAGACTTAGCATAAAAATTCAGTTGTATTACATTATAAACTACTGTAATCTTCAAGTATCGAGCAATAAAATCATCAAACTTCATAGTGGACGTAGGCAAAACGCCGAACCACTCTAAATCGCTTGTCGTTGCAACTTATTTTCTGTTACTTGGAGTTTTTGTTAGATAATCCACAGTTTTAATTTTCATTCTTCACTTTTATCTCTTCAAAAACTTCCGAAGAGTGTTGTGCCCATTTTTAGTACAAACACTTTGGTGCTTTCACTGAGAAAAAACCAGCTTTTTTCTCCTGCTCCTTGGATCTACCATCGATACCGGATTGCACAAATCCAAGAGGAAGATCCAGATCTCTAATTCATAATCCTTCCATTCTATTCAAATTTGCATAAAGTCTAGGAAAAGGATTCATCATTCAAAATGGTTAGCACAAGAACCACTTCTACAGCTGCTGGACAAGAAGGTAGGGATGGACAGAATCTTGCTCAACAGCAGCCATCCAACCAAGACAATGTCGCTCATTCAGAACCGTCTGGACCAGTCACCAGACAGGAGCTCCATATGTTGCTCCAAGAGCTAACTCAAAGTCGGCAACAATTGGCCGAACAGTTGCGTGCTAATATTTAATTAACAAACCAACTGAACCGCCAAGGCCGCAGAAGGTCCAGACGGGATGATATCTCCCGATCATCTACTGAAAGTTCCGCCTCATCGGACTACTATCACAGATCTACCCATCCTCGATTAGACGGGAGCCATGCACAAACGGTCGGATATCAACCCGCCTTGATTGTTGGACAGTTGAGGGCAGGACCGTCAACCAGCTTCCAGGCTGGGCCATCAGCACAAGGAGGCCCTACTACACAGCATACCGCAGACAATCATACCGCAGCTGCCACAATAGAAACAAGGGTTGATACCCGAAATCTTTCAGAGCCAAATAATCGGCAACATAGGCGTACTTCTGAACCATACGTTCCAGAAGATGCTGAGCCAAGGAGGCGAAACTTGGACCGTCGACAGCGCCCGGTCCAAACTCGCACTGTGGAACCCGACCACACCTTAGCTCAGCATGCTCAAAATGTAGCAATGCCAGACATCTCGACTATGATACGTCAGATGATCCGCGAAAGCCAAGGTCTTACCAACGACGATTGAGGGATTTCTCAAAGTCATACTCCTTTCACGGACGAGATACTATACACTGAACCTCCTCGGCGATTCAGAATGCCAACTCTCCCTATGTACGAAGGAAATTCTGATCCCAATCAGCACATTTTGAAATATGAATGGTCAATGAGCGCCGCAAGGGCCGACGATGCCGTGAAATGTCGAAGTTTCCCCATCTCACTGGGAGGAATTGCAACAATGTGGTTTACAAGATTACCTCCAAGATCTATCTCTTCATTTGACCAATTAGCTAAGAAATTTGTTGAACAATTTCGCATGCATGTCGCTAGACCCAAAGATGTTAACACCCTGTCCAGTGTTACCCAAGCTCGTGGGGAAACACTAAGGCGTTACTTGGAGAGATTCCATGCGGCATGTGTGGAGATTAGTAATCCCAACGACAACTCAATTTTAATGGCATTGACAAAGGGAATTGATCCCGATTCCGAATTGGAAACTGGTTAGCCGGAAAACCACCCGCATCGTTGGACCGTTTCTACTCCAAAGCCGCTCAATTCTTACGGCAAGAGGACGTGAAACAGTCTAGGAAGCAGGACGATGCGAAGCCCGGAAGTGAGGGAATACAAAGCAATGTAGCAGTTAAACAGTCCGGTGACAATTCCGGAAAAGTTCAGTTAAACATACAGAACAAACAAACTCAGCCAAGAGGTAGCAATGGTCAAAATAAGAAGAGAGATCTGAATCCAGGCCCACGGCGTAGAGCTCCGATGTTCGAAAGTTATACACCATTAAATACATCGCTAGAAAATGTGTACCTACAAACTTGCAACACCGAACAGTATAAGAAACCCGCTCCGAAGCGGTCATCGGAGAGGCAGATTCAGACAGGAAAGTTTTGTAGATTTCACGAGAGTTATGGCCACAATACAAATGACTGTCGACATTTGCAGGACCTCATAGAAAAGCTGATCAGGGAGAGGAAGTTAGATCAATTCGTGCAGGCACCACAGTCTGGTGGTGCGGGCCCGTCAAATCCAAACCGTACACAGGATCAAGAAAGACAAGAGGAACCCGCTCGTACAGGCGGGAGGCTAGTTATCAATACCATAAGTGGTGGTCCTCATCCAGCGGACAGAAGCTGGAGGGAAATGGAGTCATATGCTAGCTCTATCAGGCATGCGAGCTTCGAATGCTGCAGTAATTGTGAGGATGGAACCCCGGCTAAGCAACAAAAGACGATGTCTGACGATATCATATTTAGAAGCAGAGATGCTGACAAAATCGAAGCTCCAACAATTGACCCACTGGTCATATCTGCCCAGGTTGGTCCTGTTTGGATGAAGAGGATCCTGGTTAACAGTGGGAGTTCTGTAAACATTCTATTCAAACGAGCTTATGATTTAATGAAGATGGAAGCAAAAGACTTGAAACCCTGCCAATCTCGAGTTCACGGCTTCAATGGGAGTGCAACAATACCCACTGGGATAGTGGAACTACCAGTGGAACTGGGGATTGGAGAAAGCAGGAGAGTCCGACTGCTGCAATTTGTTGTTCTTGACATCGCTTCACCGTATAATGCATTCCTGGGTCGACCAGCCCTTGCTGAATTCAGGGCAGCCATTGCCCCGTGGTGTTTGACTTTAAAATTCCCAACTGACCATGGTATAGGAATCGTTCAAGGAGATCAAGCAGCAGGAAGAGCCTGTTACGTTGCTGAGTTGCGTGAAGCACAGAAGAAGGAGAAAGGAAAGGGCGTAGAGGAATCTCTCTGCGTCCGTTTTACTGATAATTGACAACTAGCGCCTGGGTCCCAGCCCGGGCGCCACTACCAATTCCTTAAAGATCTTGACCCTAGAGATAACGAAGATAAAGAGGAAGTTAAAGAGAATCAAGCGTCTCCAGCCGAACTGACTGTGGACGTCCCGGTCAGTGAGGATGACGACTCAAAAGTACTAAAAGTTGGGTCTCAACTGGGAAAACAGGTACAACAGGAATTGGTTGAATTTCTCCAAGCGAATCTCGATGTCTTCGCCTGGACGCACTCTGACATGTGCGGAATCTCACCGAACATTGCAAGTCACTCCTTGAATATTGATCCGAGACATGTTCCGATCAAGCAAAAGAGGCGTGGTATGGATCCAGAGAGATCTGCCGCCCTTAAAGAAGAGATTGACAAGTTGCAATCAAATGGTTTCATCCGAGATGCTCTATACCCGGAGTGGGTGTCAAATCCGGTAATGGTTCGAAAACCGAATGGGAAATGAAGAACTTGTGTCGACTACTCCGACTTAAACAAAGCTTGTCCAAAAGATAGTTTTCCACTTCCTCGAATTGACCAACTCGTAGACTCAACCGCAGGCCATGAATTGTTATCCTTTATGGATGCTTATTCCGGTTATAATCAAATACCTATGCATCTACCCAATCAAGAACATACCAGTTTCGTGACCGATCTGGGACTCTACTGTTACAGAGTCATGCCTTTTGGTTTAAAGAATGCCGGAGAAACCTACCAACGCTTGGTTAATCGAATGTTCGCTGACCAGATCGGGAAGACCATGGAAGTTTATGTGGATGACATGTTAGTAAAGTCCCGATTTTCTACAGATCACGTCAGGGATTTAGACTCAATGTTCTGCATCCTACGTGAATATGGAATGAAGCTTAACCCATTGAAGTGCCACTTTGGCGTTGCATCCGGAAAGTTCCTCGGTTTCATCGTCAACGCTCGTGGGATAGAAGCAAATCCCGAAAAGATCTGGGCAATAAGGAATTTGCAAACTCCAAGGACCATAAAGCAAGTCCAGAGTCTCAATGGGAAGGTAGCAGCGCTAAGCAGGTTCATTTCAAAATCCACTGATAAATGCATTCCTTTCTTTGATCTAATCCGGAAGGGAAAACAAAACTTTGAATGGAACATGGAATGTGAAGGCGCATTCCGATCGCTGGTCCAACATCTCTCTACGCCACCGATCTTGTCAAAACCGATCGATCACGAGCAATTATATCTTTATCTGGCAGTATCAGAGCATGCGATCAGTGCTGCTTTGGTCCGAGAAGAAGATCGAGTGCAGAAACCGGTCTATTATGTTAGTAAACGATTGATCGGAGCTGAAAGAAATTACCCCAGGTTGGAGAAACTGGCTTATTGCCTGGTCATTGCCTCAAGAAAGCTTCGTCCTTATTTCCAAGCTCATCCGCTTACTGTGTATACCGATCAGCCGTTACGACAGGTCCTCACGCGGCCTGAGACGTCTGGAAGGTTACTCAAGTGGAACATCGAACTGAGTCAATTTGACATTACTTATGCTCCGCGGAATGCCATTCAAGGGCAAGTCCTAGCTGACTTCATAGCTGAATTTACTGTTCCAGACGACTTACCCGAAACCAGCGAATCTCCTGAATATGTCTGGAAACTTTATACAGATGGTGCATCAAACGATCGGTGTTCGGGCGCTGGTGTTGTACTAGAAACCCCCGAAGGTCGATCCATATGCTATGCTTTGAAGTTTGATTTTCACGCAACCAACAATGAAGCTGAATATGAAGCTCTATTGACTGGGTTAAAACTTGCCAGAGATCTGAGAATTATCGCTATAGAAATTTATTGTGATTCACAGTTGGTTGTGTGCCAGGTACGGGGAGAATATCAAGCAAGAGATCGAAGATTAGCAGCTTATCTAGCCCGAGTTCAGGAAATACTGGATCAATTTGATTATTACGCCATTTACTATATACCTCGAGATCACAATCAAAAGGCCGACTCCTTGGCAAAGCTGGCCAGCACAGGTGAAGCACAGCAGATGGGACTTGTCCCGGTCGAAACTTTGTCCTTCCCAAGTATCGATCAAATAAAAACGAATGATGTGTTGGAAACCTCTCCCAGCAGATAATCATGGATGACTCCGTATCAAAATTATATTGAGAATGGGATATTGCCTGAACACCGAAATGAGAAAAGGCAAATTTTACGAAAAGCTTCACGATTCATCATACAGGATGGGATCATGTATAGAAAAGGTTATTCTGTTCCACTCCTCCGGTGTATCGCTCACGACGAAGTCAAACGAGTATTACAAGACGTACACGAAGGAGAATGTGGCGATCACACCGGTGGACAAGCGCTTGCCAAGAAAATACTCCGATATGGATATTACTGGCCGACAGTGAACCGAGATGCAGCCAACTATGCCAGAAAGTGCGACAAGTGCCAAAAACACGCTCGAATTCCAAGGGCCCCACCTACCGAGATAACTCAAATGGTCAGTCCCTGGCCGTTCGCTATGTGGGGTATCGATATCATCGGCGCTTTACCTCTGGCAAGAGGTGGTGCGAAGTATGCCATCGTCGCAGTTGACTACTTCACGAAATGGGCCGAGGCCGAAGCTCTCGCAACGATCACGTCGAAGAAAGTAATAAACTTTGTAGTCCGCAATATCATTTGTCGATTTGGACTCCCGCATACCATCATCACCGATAATGGGACCCAATTCGAAAGTTCGGAGTTCAAGAATTTCTGTCAACGGTTTCATATTCATAAAAAGTTCTCTGCAGTCACACATCCACAAGCAAACGGTCAGGTCGAAGCTGTTAACAAAGTTATCAAATCCATCTTAAAGAAACGACTGGTAAAGGCTCGGGGCAAATGGGTCGATGAACTCCCTATGGCATTATGGGCTTATCGAACAACTCACAAGACCGCAACTGGACACACCCCATTTTCCTTATCTTATGGCTCGAAGGCCGTTATTCCAGTAGAGACAGAAGTATTTTCTCACCACGTAACTTATTACGATCCAAAAACAAATGCCATATTACTCGCTGAATCTTTGGATCTGTTAAACGAGAAACGGGAAGAAGCTGATTTGAGAGCGGCCGCATACCGAAGTCGGGTCGCCCGGTTATATAACACCAAAGTTCGACCCCAAACCTTTGAACTCGGTGATCTTGTCCTCAAGAGAATCTACCCGGTTCCTTCACACATGAAACCAAATTGGGAAGGACCGTACGTGATTACACAAAGACTTGGAGAAGGCACATTCAAACTATCAACCGTGGACGGTCTAGTTTTGCCAAGGGCCTGGAACAGCGAGAGTCTCCGTCGCTACTACATATGATAGGCTTTATTCATTTCATTATGTTTTTCATTCAGTAATTTACTTTTGCATTTTCGAAATTAGAATTTGTAATAAGGCAACTGACTTGCCATATTTTCTTATTTCAGCAATAAAATGCCATCTCTTCGAGACAGAGCTGTGATTCATTAAATACAATGTACAACATCACGATGCACGAAGAGCTAAATTCCATCACACAGTGGAATTTATTCAAGTAGGGAGTGGCTATGAAGTATTCAACCACTCACTAAATGAAACCCGAGCTCGGGGGCAAGCCACCACATCAGGCCAAAGACGGGTTGATACACGACAACCCTTCATTTAACTCCGCACTCCCAGAGTGCGAGGCGGAGTATAAACATTTTCCTAACTCCGTACTCCCAGAGTGCGAGGCGGAGTATAAACATTTTCCAAAATCCCAGAGTACTCCGAGAGCGCGAGCTGGGCACAAACTCCTTACTTAACTCCGTACTCCCAGAGTGCGAGGCGGAGTATAAACATTTTCCTAACTCCGTACTCCCAGAGTGCGAGGCGGAGTATAAACATTTACAAAACCCCAGAGTACTCCGAGAGCGCGAGCTGGGTACAAACTTTTTGCTTAACTCCGTACTCCCAGAGTGCGAGGCGGAGTATAAACATTCATTCAACTCCGTGCTCCCAGAGCGCGAGACGGAGTATAAACATTCACAAAACCTAGAGTACTCCGAGAGCGCGAGCTGGGTATAAATATCAACAAACTCCAGACTCCCAGAGTGCGAGGCGGGGTATAAACAAACGTCAACTCCACACTTATCCCCAATACTGGGGGCAGGATCATAACACATAACAAGTTGAAGACAAAAGGGAATAAGTTTTCATTTCCACTATCAACAAAAAGAATCTGATTACAAAGTTTTTCAAAAAATTCTGCTAGTGGGAGCCGAATCCACATCTATACACGGCTATAGAAAAATCAACAAAATACTACCCTGCACAGCGGAGAATTAAAGAAAGAGTTCAATCTTTCTTCTTCCTTATTTTCTTCTTCGGGGTAGCTCCGCCAGATCCGCTGCCTGATTTTCCCCTCAACCGCTTACTCTTTTCAGGCTTGTCCTCCGGCAGCGACATAATATCAACGTCTTCCTCAGAGCTTGAGACGACGGAAATTCTTCTCGGGGGACGAGTTGAAGGCATGGGAACAGTAACAGGGGGTGGGGCAGGAACAGCTTCAATAACTACAGTACCGCCCGGTGAGATCACCATTAATGGGGCAGGCCCTGACGGATTCATACCAGCAGTCCCTGCTGCCATCTCGGCATCAATCTCAGTAAGAACTTCGTCCTCGCGGGATGCTTGGGCCACATCGGATGTACCAGTAGCTGGCATAGATGAACTAACGGCTAGAGCAGCCCCACTCATTGCATCGGACGGATTAACCGAGGGATTGATGGGTTCATTAAGAAGTTCCTCAATCATTTGAGCACTAAAAGAAAACATGTTTGCATCTCCCTCTTCGCCAACCAAGGTAGAAGTCGTGATGGCTTCAGTAAAAACAGCCCCTTGTGTTTGATATGGAACTGATAGTGCAAGAGGCGCAGAAACAACGACTTCAGTCACTGAAATGCGGCAAAGCGAAAATTGTTAGCCAAGTGTGTTGCTTAAGGTACTTCACAACTAAAATGCGGGAAGCGTTCAAATACCTTCCTTAGTCTGGACCGGAACGTGGGCAGAATCATCGGCGGAAGATAATAGCGGTTGGTCAGGATTATATGCAGGAACAGATTGGGGATCTATCGCACCAGTGGTTTCGGGCAATGTTGGAATTACAGCTTCAACACTTGCCTCGTGATGCGCGATCCCCGAGCCTTCGCCTGTCTCTAGAGATCGAACACCAAGCTTTTCTTTCGCCGTAGAAATTACCGCCTCATGAAGGACCTTCCTCTCATCCTCGGTGAGCCAACGCATCTCCAACTCAAAGTCATCGAGTGTTTCATCTGGATGCGCTGCTCTCTTTTCATCCACCAGTCGGGTCCAGGCGTTGTACAGGATCATGGAGTCATCTCCCAGCCACGCTAAATTTCTGTGCTCCAGAACATTAGCGTTGTACGTGACCAAGAGATCATCAAACTCAGCATCAAGCCTGGACCTCTCCTCCAAAATCTTTTCTTGGATTTCTGCTTCCGCAGACTTAGTCTTGACCGCCGCCGCAGCAAGTTCGGCCCTGAGAGATACTGCTTGGTCGCAAGCCTCTTGTGCAGTGGCGTTTGCGTCATCCTTCTCCTTCACCATTTCGGCAAATTTGGCCTTGAGCTCGTTCAGCTCTTTAACGGCTAAGTCTCGCTCAGCTGCAATGGTGGTGTTGCGGTGGCCCATCTCTTCTACCGTGGCGCAGTGTTCCTGTTGCATCCTCGCCATTTTGGCCACGGCATCCTCATGTTTCTGAAGTGCTTCAAGCTCTAACTTCCGGAGCGTCTCCATTTCGGATTGAAGAACCTGAATAATACGTTTCTGTTTAACAATGTCAGCATCGCGCTCGGCAATAATCCTCGCCCGGTCAAAAGCTACCCTCGATGCTTTCGCTGCCGCTTTGTACCACTCCTTATACTGAGCATAGAAGTCACGGATATAGTTATGAGCAATGTTCTCAGCATCCGGAGGAATTCTTTTAAGATTAGGAGGGAAGACATAAGCATCCATACAAATTTCAGGAAAATCTCTTTTCATTTGCGCAAGTTTGATGGCTCCCTCACTTGACAACTCAGTCGGAGCTTGTTCTATTATAGCGGCTGTTGTCGGTTCCATTCTTGGCTGCTGAGTATCAGGCCGAGAAGATTGAGAAGGCGGCTGTTGCTGTTGAGAAGGCCCGGGAAGATCAACTGGGGCCCTAGGAGGCGGAGGAGAGTGAGATCGGGGTCGGTACTGGTATCCCCAGTCTCTGTCAGAGTAATCATGGCCAGAATGGCCACGCGAGTAATCTCTATCTCTATCATAACGTTCTTGACTTGAATAGCCTCACCCATGATCCCTATCTGTCTCTCTCCTGCGGGAATCATAAAATGGAGAAGATTGGCGCACGTTCCGGAGCCTATCCAAAGTGGAGCCTCTGCCTGACATTTCACCTGCGATAAAAAAGGATTATGGGTTAGGATCCGATAAAGCAATGTTTACTATGCAAAAGTCATGAAGTGCTGTGAAAGTGTGTGTAAATGTGTAAACCCCCAAACCGACCGGAAGTGTTAACCGCACTTAAAGGAAAGGGCTCGTTCATATTTAGGACATCTTGAAATTCCTCCAACCCAGGATTATGAGAAATCGATATATAATCTGGGATAGGAATATCGTCAAGCCCTTTGAAAGAATCTCTCAAATGAGAAGCGGCGGCCTCAGAAATCGTGACTCCGGAAGTGGGAGGAAACACATCTACAGATTTCCCCCCTTGGACTTAAGTTTTTTAGAAACGGCGGCCTTGCCTTTCCGTTTTTCTCCCGATTCTTCAAAGTTTCCCGAGAGATCAGCCATCGGCTCCGAATCTGTATGGGTTCTTTCTTCATCACTCGCTTCGGTTATAGTGATTCTGAGCGGTTTCTTCACCGTTTTCTTCTTCGTTTTCTTCTTGGTTTTCTTCTTGTTCTCCTTCTTGGAGGCAGGCTTTGCCAACCCTTCGATAACTATACTTTGATTGATTTCGATCAGACCGAGAGTTCTTAAGTTATAGTCATCCATCACCGAGTCAATATGTCTTAGCTCACTCGGAACTTCTTGAAGACTTCGGACTATACCCCTGAAGTACCCGCCATCGGGTCTGGAAATAATGGCTGTAAGAGAAATAAGATGTCAATACTAATGCCAAAAAGCAATTGGTCAAGAGAACAGGTTAAGGCACTTACGTCTAGACAACCATCGCCTAGCAAAACCCGGAGGGCATCGAACATAGAACCATTCGTTCTTGAAATAACTCAGTCGGGTCCAGGCTCCGACAACAACTTGGCAATTCCTAACTGCCTCCAGGAATGTAAAAGACGGGCTGTCACCCCTACTCTTAAAGTTAAATATATGTCTAATCTCAGTTGGCCTTGGCGGGCGAAAGAGACAGTCCATAAATATGACGAAGGCACTGTTCAGCAACGCGTGCCCGTTGGGATGAAGTTGTGAAGGGGCGATTCCTAAATATGATAGCATCCCTCTGATATATTGATTGAAAGGAGGGAGAGTCCCGGCCGCGCAAGCATGACGATAGAAAGCTGTATATCCTTCGGGCGGATTGTGCGGTCTATCAGCGGCACTGGGTAATAACACATCGTCCAGAGATATGTTATGTTTCAAGCAAATTCGGCCCAATAAGGATTCGGAAATGTTAGATTGGACAGAGTCAACGGGGTCCTTGATAAATATTGCCTTTGGCAATTCATCTGGAGCCGGATCGATCGCATCGGCAGGAATATCGGGAATCTCAAGCACCGGTGGAGTCGAGCTCTGTACCTCTTGTTGTTGGGAGCTCGAAGATTCCATAATTAACTAACTCATCAGAAAGCAATGTTAAGTTCTTAAACAGCTCGTGCGTTCCCCAGTGTAGTGTGTATGGATGTGTCGTATAGTACGAGTGTTGTGCGTTACTTAAGCAGATTTTACAGATTGAAACAAGATGTCCGTGCAACAAAACTTGGAAATTTGAATGAGGTTGACCGTCATCGCTGACCGTCACTCCAACGCCATCAAACGCTACGAACCACTTCAAATATAAGTCAGTTGTATTATTGGTTAAGTCATAGTTCCATCGACGAGCTTCAAAGGAAATTCAAGTTTAAACCTTTCAGTCAAGTTCGATTATGCAAGGCCGAAGCTCATCGGAGTCAAGTATGCTAAAATTCATTATGTTCGTCAGAGTACAACTTGAAGTTGGTCGTAGTTCGGATGTTGGAGAAAATCAGAAGAGTAGTAGTCTCTGAAGCAAAGACGTTCGAATCGATCAGGGCGAATCAATGCGGGGCGAATCGATGAAGATCGAATCGATTGCTTTCAAATTCGTGTGGTTCGACTCGATGTAATTCCGGGATGGAGAAGCGCTTCGAATCCATGAACACTGAGTAACTTCGAATCGATCAAAAATTAAATACCTTCGAATCGATCGGGGTATCATTACTTCGAATCGATCGACGTGAGACCTTTTTGTCTTTCGTAACCATCGATTCGAAGCCGTGCGATCGAGATCGATTCGAATCGCTCATTTCTGGATCGAGGCGAAGCAATGGAGAACAACGTCCATCAATAGCTAACTTGAAATTGATGCGATTCCTCAGGGTCATCGAGTCAACCCATTTCACGTAGACCCCATAACTCTTCGAAATTTTCAGAAGGAAAGATTGAATTGATGCCAGAAAACTTCCAGTTTCATCACTCTTAGATCGACTCGATCCATTGGTTACCTGATTTGGTTTGATTACAAATGAAAACTTGGAGGAATTTGATCAACTCGTGGAAATCGCGATTTTTTCTGACTCTGAAAGATCGATTCGAAGAAGGGAGCAATTGCGACAGTAAAAAGTAAATGTGAAATTGGCCTCGCGTATTTATATGGGTTCCAAGGACGACTCAAGGCTCTTCGTATCCCGGTCATGTTGACCGGTCATAACAGGTCACAACTCCATCGATTCGAACGATCGCTCGATTACCCATCACCTTCGAATCCATCCCTTAATTCGAATCCATCTGGCTTCGGACCCTTAAACCACATCGAATCCATCCATACGGTATCGACGCAAAGCATCATCGATTCAAAGTAGACAATTCAAACTCACCAATTCGAACTCCAACGTGCGTACGTTACGAGTCAGCTTCGAGTCCATACCTCCGAATCCATCATTGTCGAATTCATTAAAGCTTCGAGTCCATCCGGGTAGCATCGATGCGAAGCCCCATCAATACAAACTCCATCGAGTCGAAGCTCCATCGATTCGAGGCAATTGACGGAAAATGAATCAAAGTCACTGTGTCACATCAATTCGAAGTGCCGACCTTAAAACCATCGACTCATGGCGATATCAAAGATAATCGATTCGAATCATCACCTCGAATCCATCGAAAACAATCGAATGAGGATAAACGCATCGCTCCAAATATAAAAATTACTGCTTGTCTATCTTGTGCAACGATTCAGGAGAGGATCGATACCAAGGGATAATCATAGACAATCATAAAAGCAATGTTTTAACTCGAATCTCAAACCGGTCCAGGAGAGGACCGATGCAGAATTCGATAACAAACCGAACTAACAACGATTTGCGATCACGCAATGTTAACCAAAGTCAAGATAATACACGTATGCACATATCTTTGACTAATGTTCGATCTTTGTCATTTACAAGGATCAAATGTTCATCTCGTCATGACTCAAAGAACTAACAGCCAGTCACAATTATACGACGATCAATTACAGCGATACAGAATGCAACTTTCGGTAAAGCATGTCATAGATGTCCAATGAGAGACTGCAGCTTTTCAAAGCACGTCATGTTTACACTAGACGTACTTTGGGGGGCAAATGTTATCCCGCCTTTTGGCAAGGCCGTGACACCAAGGACTTAACTAGTAACCGGTGACAGATCATCTCGAAGATCAGCTACGCGCAAGGATCGCTATGGATATCGATGAAATTTTCCCGAGTCCAGATCGGGCTGTAATCGATAAGGCACGTCAAGCAGGGTAGTAGAAACCAATGTTCCAAATTTCGGGGCAATCCGAGTTCGTATGCTCAAGATATCACCAACGAAAAATGGAGTAGACAGTCCTTAGTTCGAATCCATAGGCGAAGCCTATATTCGAATCCATGAAACACGTATCCATCAAACCGGCATCACCTCAACATGGTCGAATCCATCAAACGTGTATTGCTTCAAATCCATGAGGAACACCTTTGCTTCAACTCCATCGAGCAAGCCCATGGTTCGAATCCGTCCAAATAGCCGTGCTACGAATCCATCCTCACATTCCCACCTTCGAATCCATCAAGGAGAAACCCTTCGATTACATACAGTTGAGGGAGCTTCGACTCCATAACACTATTGTCTTCGAATCCCAAAGACAGAGGATGCTTCGTATCGATCAGTCATGACCTTCCACGATCGATACGAAGGAGCACGAATTCAAACGATTCGACGAAAGCGCGTCTTCGAATCGATAGTCTCGAATCCACCTAGTCTACGCAGCTAAAACCCCGGGTACGACTCAGTAAAACTCGAAGATAAAAGAGGGTTGACCCGAAGCATGCGCGCCACGCCATTGTCTTCGCGCGCAGGAGGATCGATTCGTACGAATCGATTCGAACTAAGATCGATTCGAACCAGGCTAGTCAACCAAAAATGCAATCTTGAATCGATCATAACTTGAGATCTACGCATCCAAATGCTATGAAATTTTCACAGAAGCTTGAGCACATGTTGAAGAATGTCCACACCAAATTTCATCTCGATTAGACAATTTCTTGATCGATTCGAACCAAGGGTCGAATCGATCCCAAAGTGGGCCCGGATCTCCAGATTTCGGCCATGTGGGCCCCCTGACGTACCAGAACTGGTCTCCCCGGATTTTAGGTGAAATATCAGCCTCCTACACCTATAAATAGAGTCCCTGGTCATTCAGAAAAGGGGTCGGATAATTCTAAGTACTGAAGAGCGCCCAGATTCTGCCAGACTTACTCCAGAACACCGCCGCTGCTTTAGATTGAGACTTAGCATAAAAATTCAGTTGTATTACATTATAAACTACTGTAATCTTCAAGTATCGAGCAATAAAATCATCAAACTTCATAGTGGACGTAGGCAAAACGCCGAACCACTCTAAATCGCTTGTCTTTGCAACTTATTTTCTGTTACTTGGAGTTTTTGTTAGATAATCCATAGTTTTAATTTTCATTCTTCACTTTTATCTCTTCAAAAACTTCCGAAGAGTGTTGTGCCCATTTTTGGTACAAACATCTCTCATAAGAACATGTCACACATAAACATGAAAGGGCTTTTACCTTATGGTAACTTAAAACACTTTATACGTCAAATCATTTAATATTATTTTTAGTGACATTCTTTGAAATCATTTACAAATAAACTTATAATAGTTAGCTAAAATGTTTGCATCTCACATTTCTATATTTGCACAACTAAGTCTGTACGGCACTTATTGGATATTGGATTTCCAACTGAATAGTGAGGTAAGGGACTACCTCCCGTACAGTGCGTTTCTAGAGGAATGCACCCGAGTCCCCTATGTTGGTCCTCATGCGAATGAAGACCGGCCTATCCAAAAATATAATATCTGAATAGCACCGAGTATTACATCACCCAGCCATTATTGACCTATCTGGGATGTAGAGCATACACCATATAATTTAAACCCGATGTTATAGCGGGTAGAATTTTTTTATATCTAGAAAGGTGATTCCATGCCCGGATGGTAGCGAGCCACTTAGCCTTAAAGCATCCCCAGTTTTACTATTCCCAGGTGTGAGGCTTTGAGGGAACTATTACCTTTCATATAGCATATATTCAAACTTGTAATGTGACTATGCTATTCCCTAAACACACAACTGATTTATATAGACGTATAACTCCAGAGCTCATACATCTCAGGAAAGGGTGTTAAGCTAAGAGAAGTTGTCTTCTCCGCTACCAAATAGATGATATGTTCATGGAGATCAATCAATATGATCTAGAAATTCAACATCATACATTCGTTCATACAAGTTGTCCAGGAACAGGACAAACCGAAGGCACTCTCCTACCACATCCTGTCAGCATTACCCCTAGGATTAGTAGCGAGTTAGTCCCTCCACACAAAGATTTCAGAACGAAAGGACCACTGCTATATATTTATTTCGAGGGGCCATTCCAAAATTATCAACAAGCAGTCCTTCCATTATGAAGATCCTCGTCTTCAAAATCAAGGTCTTAAATATATATTTTCTTCACTTTCGGAACGTAAATTGGTTCGAAGTGGTTTTCGAATAAGTATTGCCCAAATCCGATCCAGGTTCCTTCGAATCAATTATCGATAAAAAGATGTTTTATAAGTAGGTGATTATCATTTGATTTATTCATTTCTTTTTATCAAGATATATATATATATATATATATATATATCTTTAAAACATTCTTGTTGGTATATACGGAATATTAAACCTCTGTTTATTAAATTCTTTGGTTTAATTAAACCTTTTTTTAAAACTTGGAATAATTTCAAAACATTTTATTTAGGAAAATATTTCCAAATCATTTATTTAAATCTTAACAAAGATTTATTATTATCAAAACGTAACTTTTTAATTAGTTGAAAACATATTATCCAAGATGGTAAATCCAAATTGTTTTAAATTTAGAAAATTTAATCTTTTATACTTTACTTGTTTCTGACATTTCGACCTTACCTATTCCACGCCTCGAGGAGGCCAGGTGAGCAGGGCATTGATTTCTCCTGAATATATCCTTGGTTTAAGCACCTCACCCAGATTTCACGAATAGAAAAATCAGGTGTACTCGTCGGCTTATTAGAGCCAAGATTAAAACATATACTTATAACAGCCTTTCTTTATTTCATTTATTTAAATTCTTCTAAATAAATTATAAAATCTTCAAAAAAACTTAATTATTTATTTAAAAACATTTATAAAAGATTTGGGAAAGAATTGTTAAGTTTAAAATCATATTTTAATTGTTATTGAAAATCGCTGCAAATAGTGCTGCGAATAGTGTTTTTAAAGTTATATTGATCAAAACGACTTTTCAATTATTTAAAAATTTATTTATATAACTCAAATCTCTTTTAAACATATTAAAAGATTTATAAAGATTTTTCCATATTTTTATGGAATCTAAAAATATCAAATTCAAATCATTTTTAACTTTGGTCGTCAAACTACAAAACCGCAATATTTTTGAAAACTTGTTTTACTTATATTTCAACATCTACTTATTGAAATATCGATCCATTTCTTTTGTTTGAAAACTATGGATATGATAGTTTGGAAAATTCTTATAACAAAGAATTCTGAACTATATTCTACTTTGTATACTCATCCAAATTTTACGGCACGAAATCACGAACTACCGTTACGCGACGCGCCTAGTTTTGACTTGTTTTTCATTTCTTATTCAAACTTCACCAAATCTGTTTCTAGTGTTTATAAACATTATTAAATCACTTTAAACCATTTTCAAGAGGTTTAACATCTCGTATATACCATTTCATTAATAAAAGGAAAGTGATTTTCTTTGTGATTTTCAATGTGTATATAACGTGACTTGTTAATGAAATCAAACAACCACATTAAACTACCAAACATGATTAACAATCATCATAACCAAGCATAGCAAACAATATTATACCATCCAGTGTGTGTGTATATATAATAGTATAAATGGAGTTATCTCACCCATTTCTAAGTCCAATTCTTCCTACCAACATTCAAACGAATCGACACTTCACTAAATCATCATAAAAACAACTCCATCACCTTCCTTGCTCTCGGCCATCCTTCCTACACTACCATAGTTCATGTCACAATGGTCTAGAGTCAAAGAGCTTGGCCATTGGAAAAATAAGAGGTCTTTAGTTCACAATATTTGGACCCGGAAATGAGTCATCTTCTCTTACCTTTTGACTATGTTGTACTCAAAATTTGGAAAAGTTTTCAATTGTAAATGTTGCAAATTATTTTCTCTACTATTTAAAAAAAAGAATTACTTAATTCCAAGTTATTTTGAAGGAGATTTGGTCAAAAGAAGAAGATGTACTCTAGGATTCACAAAAATCAAACCCGAGAATGCACCGAAAAGAATTGGGTTTTTGACATAGCTAAGATCAAAATGGGAAGAAGTGGAAAACATGAAAGTTGTAGCAACTAGAATTATAGAGGGTTTGAAAAATAGAATTTCTCCATTTGGTTCTGGTTTAGAGAATGTATGGAAGATGGAAAATGGGCTAAGGAGGTGAGTATTTGTAGGTAAGTTCATCAAAATATTTACAAACATCATCATGAGCTATCACCTCACCATCACCTCCACCACCTACCACCTCCCTCCTACACCACCCTAGGATAGCTAGAAGTCACCTCAAGCATGGAAAATGCCATGTGCCCTCTTGGATGTGACATTTGATGTGACAAATGGTGATAATTACTTTAGATAAGTCTTTTCTCTATCCACCATCACCACACCTATGCGCCACACCACCCCTATGCGCCACATCCTCCTTCATCATCACTTAGCACGGCCATGTGACACCCCACCCCGAGACCTACATTAACAAAGAGTATTACTGGGTAATACTGTCTGCTAATGCAGAGAATAGGGCTGGATAGGAGCGACCATCTATAGCCTTGTCTTAAATATCTATTGAATACGTCGACAAATGCCATTTTTTTTCTTTTTTATCTCAAGTGGATCGACATATCCAATAAATACTTAATACAAAGCCATAGGTGGCTATAGGATCTATCAGAACAAAATACAACAACTCGAATGCAAAAAAACATCACAGAACAGTAGATCATCACATACATATACACATATACAGATATATCACAGAGTATACAAAATGATACATGTCAAGTGGTACAGCAACCACAATATACAGGCGAGTCAAAAGAATATACATATCAGTGTTGCAACCAAAAAGGACTACACAAAAAGCTATAACAAAACGAGCTAGCAGAATAGTCCATGTAGAAGCATAATAGGCTAAGTCCAAATGTACCTAACCTGAAACACCTTGGTCTGATCCGAGTATAAAATACACGGGTCGGTCTAGCTAAACAAATCAGTTTACAAGGATAAGCGATAATATGAGCATAAGGATAGTTTGATAATATACTCAAGTGAGAAGGGACAATTAAAGTGTATGTTACATCAAGTGATAATATGGTATCACTACACAACCATATAATCTCAAAAGAGATAAAATAACGCATAAAACGCTAAAAGTAGCGAGCCTCATATCATCGGCATTCATAAAACATCAAATATGGTTTTAAGGGAAAACCTAAATCCGCCATCTTGGCAAACCCAAACATGCATAAAGAGATCCCATCTCAAACACGCCATAAGGCAAATATATCTCTAAAGAGGAGAATAAAATCTCAAGTAAACGCCAAAAGGCAAATCTCATATAACGCCAGTGTAGGCAATTCAAATCTCTAAAATTTAACTTCCAAGAGTTCAAATTCCCGAAAGGTAATCGCCACTAATATATATCGAATGGTTCAAAGGACCAATTCTAAAAAAGGGCGATACACTAGGAAAATCACAAACATCAATGAAATCATCTCAAAGATATAGCACGTGCTTATGGCCGAAGCCCGCCAAGTACTGCTTTCTCAAAATAAGGTGCCACGTCTCTTAGACAAACGTCCCGAAGGACAATAAATACGTCTCTTAGACAAACATCCCGAAGGACAACATCCCGAAGGACAAAAACGTCGCAATGACAAATGTCTCTTAGCCAAACATCCCGAAGGACAAATGACCCAAAGGTCCAGTACTGGAAAATACGTCTCTTAGACAAATGTGTCACAAACTCTCGGATAGGAACCCGAAAAGTGTTATCGTGTGTCCCATACCACACGTTCGCACTAAACGGTTTACTAACCGCTATTAAATTTCACACTCAAAGCAGTAAAAAGTTTACCTCATCTCAATAGTAAACTCGACCCGAAGGTCAAAACGATCAAACGGACAAGTCGGGAATTAAACAATAAGATAAACGCACGTATCACATACCACGTGTTTTACCAAACCGTTTAGTTCTCCTTCTCATTCGCTCGAATAGTGCAAAAACGTGTATTATATATACAAAATAATTTACTTGAGACACAAGCTTTTAATACTAATTTTGAAAGCCATATTTGAAAATTCCCTTATTATCGAGAATAAATAGATTCTATATTTGAAAATACTTTAAAAATATCATATAGTAATAATTTAAAATGCCCATTAATTTTAAAAATTATTTCAAAAAGTTTTGGAAAAATCCGTGCTCGAAAACAAATAAAAACCCAAGAAATCACTCGAATCGATATTCGAATTCAATTCAAATTTGATTCAAGTTTAATCCAAAATTTGAATTTAAAATCTTTAAAATTTGGCTATTCTACCGATAGACATCATGGCCTCAAAATATTTCAGAATTATCACAAAACATGAAGTAAAAGTCAAAAGTCGGACGGAAAAAGATCATAAAAATGCATAGGCTAAATAATACCCAGGTCTGAAATCTTCTCTGGGTTCAACTTTCGGACATAAAACCGGTAGCCAAACGACCTTTGATTGAACTAAATATTGGTGAGCACAAAGTAGAAAACTTCATATTTCAAACAAAAAAGACTCAATTAATTCCGACAGAAAGTGGAAAAGTTACGCTGTTTCAAACATGGACTCAGACCATGTTTGTAACAGTTCAACAGAATATGCCCAGGCCTGAAAATCCATTCTGTGTTCAACTTTCAGGCATAAAACAGAGGAACAAACGACATCGTATTGAGCTCAAAATTGGTATTTATGTAGTCGAAAACTTTATATTTCAAAAAAAAGAATCATGAAATTAGGATAAAGTATGAGAAAGTTATGATGTATCAAAGTTGAACCCAGGCAGTATTTTCACTGTAAAAATCTGGGCAAAAACATGCTCCGAATCAAAGTTCGGCAGCATAATGCTATAAGCTATATAGGTAAAAATGCCTGAAATTTGGTATGCTTATAGAAGAAAACTTTATCTTTCAAACAAAAACAGAATCATGCAATTCGAGTAAGAAACGAAAGAGATATGTTGTCTCAAACATGGGCTCAGGCCATGTTTGCAGCAACTCAAAAAACAAAATGTGTACAGGTAATTTCCAGGCTGTGCATTGATTTTGCAGCAAGTTTTTCAGGTATCAAACGAAAGTGTTTTGCTATGAAATTTTGCATATATATACTACAACATCTGAACTATCAATAGAAGAAAATCCGGTAGAATTTCGTTGCTAGAATTGAGAGAAAATTACATGCAAAATGACACCTAAACTCAGTTTTTTACAGAAACAAAAACATCAACCAAAAATCAATATTTTCAAGCTATTTGCATATATTTTTGCATTTGAAGCTTTGCTTCAGCTAGAGATTGTGAGTTTATTAACTCACCTATGCGAATATGAAGACCAAACTTTGGAGAACTGAAGAAAGTTGAAGGCTTTGCCTTTGATTATTGCCTTAGGAACCTGAAAATGAAGATAGAACAACATGCAATAGAGAAACAGCAGGTTATAGACAATCAACTTTTGAAAATCAGATTTTGATGAAATAGAAATGGTTTTCATAGTGATTACCTGAGAAAAATAGTTTCAATTTGATTGAAAACAACAATAATTGGATTAATTTGGAGAATTTTTGAGCTAGGGTTGAAAGAGGAATGGGTTTCTTAGTTTCTGTCTTCTCTTTTCTTTTACTGTACATACAGTATAATGAGAAGAAGAGGAACTCTTCTCTCTACAGGCTAGGCTAAGAAATGGGTTTGGACCCAAAATAAAAGATTTTAGTTAGCCTTAGGAAAAATCAATTTATCACTTAAACACATAAATACACTTATGTAATCAATAAAACAACATTATACACAAGATTTCTACTCAATAAATTACACAAACCTATTTTCATGTTTAATAAAACATTTTGCAAATAATAAAAAGATAATTTTGTTATGAAAATATTTTTATTATCAAAACTCTTATTTTTAAATAAATATACAATTTACACAAATATTTACAAAAAAATGCTATTTTTAACTCCAAAAATTATACAAAAATTATTTTCTTGCATAATAAAATGCAATAAATCATTCCAACATCAATTTTATAACCAAAACTTATTTTTAAACAAAATTCCATCTTTTTATTTATAATATACACATATTAAAACAAATACTTCTTTTAAAAATTAATAAAAGAAGCATTTGGTGATAATTACAAGAATCATTGCATTTTTACTAAATAAAAATCATATATCATTCATATTTCTCACAAACAACCAAGATAAAGTTTTAAAACTTTATTTTTCTCATTTTATTTCTGAAATCCATTGTTTATGTAAAATAAACAATTTTAAATCTCTAATTTATTTTTATTTCTCAATATTAAATTATAACCGCCGTTATAATTTAATATTTACAGGTAATCACCAAAACCAGGGTTGTTACAGCCAAGTCCCCTCCACCACCACCCAGGCACGGCTGACATGACCCCCTCCCATGTGCATGTGATGATGGTTGTACTTTATTGTGTAGTGTTGACTTAAGGTTGCTTAAGTGTTAAGGAGTTATTAAAATATCTCATATATATATTTTTGTTTCCGTATATAATTAGTATATATGTGTATATATGTATATATATGTGTGTGTGTTCATGTGCATGTGTATATGTACATATGTTTGTTACATTAATCCACAACGTTGCACAACTTGTACACGTTGAATTGTTACGAATCCCGATTTCGATTTCCGGTCACATTTTCATTTCTTAGTTAATATATATATACATATATATTTGTTAACAAAGTTTGAAACTAATTTCTTCTTATTATTAATTAATTAAAATGATCCCATTTGAATTATAAAAACATATAAATCAATATTGAACAATTGTTTTCAAAAAGCGTTTTTATATTGATAAACTGATATCGATTTTCCTTATATTTTCAAATCAATTATATATCTTTATAAAACCATTATAAATGGTTTATTATTTAAAACTAATGAAAATGAATTATTATCATCTTAAAACAATTATTTGAATAATCATGATTATTTATTATCACTCAAAACAATATTATTTTTATTATCAACCATTTATTTGAATATTTTTAAAAATAAATATAATTTATTAAAGTGATAAATTTGCGGGTCATTATAGACTCTCCTTCTTAAAAGAATTTCGTCCCCGAATTACACCAGAACAAAAACCCGAAGGTGTTTGCCCGAAATATTTATTTTTAAACTAATACCTGTACGATGTATATAGATCATCCATATGCCATATTTGATTCGATCTACTATTCGAATTTACAACTTTTACTTCTGAATTAGTATTGATCCCCTGATTCTCTAGTGTGGACTCTGATCAGGCTGAAAAGTTTATTTCCCTTACATAGCTCTCGACTATGATTGAGAACATAAGTACCCAACCATAAACCATCGTCAATGTTCGTCGTTAAGAATCGAGTGATAAATCCTTTTTCGGATCGATGTAAACCCCTCAAACTTCCCAAATTCTTTATAAAAACTTTTCATTTATTAAGTTTCACTCAAAAGTCTACCCCGTTATAAAATCTTCTTTATAGTACTTATTACTTTATTTATAAAAATGCCATTTGTAAATATATCCCTTTATTTACAAAACTTTGTTTATAAATTTATCACTTCGAAATGTTTATTTATAAAATATTTCTATCTCTTTTCGTAAAGAAACCGTTTAAATTTAAAAGGTAATTTATCTTCTATTTTCCAATTTTATGACCAACTTCTCTGATTATAATATGTAACGACCCGCCTTTTGGACAGTTTAAATCGACAAATCAACCACACATGCCGATTCTAAACCATTCAAAGGGCGGATGGTTAATGGGGTTAAATAAGAAAAGAAAAGAAAGAACAGAAACAAACTCAGAATCTCGCAGCGGAAGGAACAAGATATAATAATAAAATAACAGTTCATGAAGCTGTTAAATAAATAAATTTGGTTATTATTATACATCATAAATCAGAGTTACATACATATCAGAGATAATACAATAATGCAGCGGAAAATAATACAGTAGTAGAATACAATGATGTAATACCAAACTTCGTCTTCGTCCTCCAGAATAGATCTTCAACCTTATCTGAAATGCTCAGGCTGACCCGAGCGTAATGAAAAGACAAAACACTCGAGTCAGGACTAAAATATCTCATGTAAGTCAAATCGAATAAGAAATATGAGTGTGACGGCGTCAGAGATGTTTACGGGGTTTGACATCTCCTATCCAGTGTCAACGTGAGTGCAATAACTTAAGAGATGTTACGGGATTTTCCATCTCTCAAGGATCCGTTAAACTATCTACTATGTAGTACAATACGCTATTATAATATGTCTACGTTAAAGTAAAAGTATTAAAATAGCGTTAAGCCATGGCCCATTCCACCCTTAACACAGTTTATATTCCCAAGAGCATATACAAGACCGTAGTTTCCCCAAAACCGGAAGTCACCAGAGGGCAATCCATATACTAAAGGTACAAATCAAAACGTAGTGGTCGCGAATAGGATAATCAGTATGACAAGGTACATGAGGCGATACCAACTAGGATACTAGTAGTTGCCTGATCCGGACTGATGTTGGGCATAGCAGCTACTACCCCAACACCGCGAAACAACACTCCCAAAATCGAGGGGTGCACCCAAATCGAATCACAAAAGTAATAGATATGGTAACGAAGAAGTGTGTCCGCTAGAGATGGCGAACCTCAATGGCCCGGCGCGGCTCCTGTTTTAGTCATGTCAGGGGTCATCCAATATCGTTCTCATTCTTCAGTCAACGCGTTCACCGAACCATCCACTTCATTCTGGATCAACACTCCGTGTATAATAGTTATTAAAGTGGTTTTCGGTATCGACAGAGAGTATGTCCATGTCCGATCCCGGTCTCTTTAATAACTACGTATTATTACACCGATGGCTCTTTTACATTTTCAAAATCAATTCATAATTGATTATCAAAAATATCATATCCGTTTCAAAATCAAAGCCATTTCAAAATCATCATATCTACTCAAAATATACGATTTCATTTCAAAATCATTTTTCGCCTCAATATCTCATTTCAATTTCAAAATCGATTCAGCTTCTCAAAAACCATTTCAAATTTTCAAGTTCAAATACATATTTGAACCACAAAATAAACAATTTCACTTTCAATATATTACAAAACTTTAAATATTTCACATTTCAAAACAGCTCATATATTTATATAAGAATATAAGATTCGCTTTAAAACCATTTCGTATTCAAATTAGAATATACTTCAAATTAAACATCCGTATTAAGTAGTTTACTTAATTTCTGGAACAATTCCAATTCAATAAACTTAGATTAACATTCGGATTTCAAGAATTCATTTAAGTATTAACTTCCAAATCAATTTCAGTCCAAATCCTATTCAAATCAATTTTATCTTCAAATTTAATTCAATAGTTTCAATTTAGTCCAATTCACAAATTTCTTTGAATTTCGATTAAATTCCAAATTAATTAAATCTCAATTTCAAATAAATTTTCAATTCCAAACTCAAACTTGAAATATCATTTCATATAAATTTTCTTAGAAATATTCAGAGTTCGATTAAAAGTCCAATCTTTTAAAACAAATCAACTTTCGAAAATTTACGCCGTATTTCAAAAAAAAAATTAAAAAATCTAAACTTCGAATAATTAAACAATTTCATTTACCAAGTTTAAATTCCAACATCTCGAGCTTCAATTCAAAATAATTCAATTTCCATAAATTGGATTTTTATTCTTAAAATCAATTCATTTAAATAATTTCAAAACAACTTTAAAATCATTTAATTTAACCAACCCGGTGTCCGTATATAATTCTCTAACCTATGGCCAAGTGGTTAGTTATTTCAATTAAATGTCAGGGATGAATATATATTACTTAAACCAATCACAGTGTCATGTGCATGTATAACAGGATATATATAAGCAAATAAACATCCAAACATTTAAATATCAACCAATAGCATCCATCGAAATAAATCATCCAATAGTCAATACAATTCACGGCAATTTCATAGTTATCAATATCGGGAAATTTGATTTCAATTAAATCCTAATTTCAATTTACTGTCAATTTAAATTTTCAACGGTGAATTCACACGACAATCTGTATGACAATTAAATTTTTATCAAACAACGACAAATAAATTCATATCACTTCATAATGTCAAATTTAACTACCATAAAATATTCAGTACATTGTGAGCGTTATAAAACACTCACCTTTTGAATTTAAATTGAATTTAAATTCAATTTAAACCCAAAAATTTGACAGTCTCCAAATCCATCCAAACCAGCGTCAAAGTGTCCAGAATTTCGATATGATCCTAACAAAAGAAACCTCGTCCAAATCCGAGTCTGTATGCAAAAGTTATGAAAATTTGAAGATTGGAAAATTCTGGTGCTGAGTCGACTTCGAGTTCAACCCGGTCCGCCGCCTCAAATACCCGATGCCTGCTTGGAGTTTTTTGCGAAAACGACCCGATGACCCGAGTAGTTTTCTTCCCGACTCGAAGTAGCTCCAGGGTTTTTCCCCCTGAAACCCGAAGCGCGTAAATCTCGAATTTTTTTTTTTTTAGATTTTGAAATTTGGGAATTAGGTTTTGTCTGCCATTGGAATGAGAAGCTAAGAAGAAGATGAATTGTACGTACAGAAAAATGAAGATTAGGGAGGCTAGGGTTTATAACTGTGTTTATATAGGTATGTTAGAGATAGAGTAGATAGACTGGATAGATGAACGTGCGGAACAAACTATGGCCCGAAAAGCCCGTTCTGACCCCGGAACGAAATTGAGTAAACCCATATATCGAAATAGGTGTTTTAAAATATTCTGAGCGCGATGGAAAAAGT
Source organism: Allium fistulosum (assembly GCA_030737815.1). Classification (NCBI taxonomy): domain Eukaryota; kingdom Viridiplantae; phylum Streptophyta; class Magnoliopsida; order Asparagales; family Amaryllidaceae; genus Allium; species Allium fistulosum. Next base: position 818,397,877 of record CM060908.1, on the reverse strand, counting down.
TTCACGTCCAAATTCCATTGTATGAAGAAGTTATGCTGAAAAAGAAATGCTCAAATTGATTTCAAAAATCGATTTCAATTAAATTGATTTCAAGGCGTTTCGCGTTCGTACGATCAAACGACAAGTCCGATCGTTACGAAACTTGAAACCCTACAATAATATGACATTACGGATCCGATGAAACTAGTTTCGTCGAAATCCGAGATTTTTTGAAAAATGACTATTTTCTCTCGCCGAATTAATATTAAAACAATTCGATGTGTTTCGAGCTGCCACGGTCAAACGATAACTCCGATTGCTACGAAAATTGAAATCCGGCAATAACAAACTATTACGGATCCAATGGAACTAGTTTCGTTCCATTCTGAGACTGTTAGAAAAATGGCTATTTTTCAGTCGATAATTAAATATTAAAAATATTCAATTTTCACAAATTAACTTTAAATTCAATTTTAAAAGTTCTATAGCATTACTATAACTCCAATATGATAAGATAAAATTTTACAAATCATTTTCAATCATATTCAACTCGATTTTCAATTATTTCTGAAATTTAACTTATTAAATTATCGATTTAATTGTCTAATTAAATCCAATATTCGAAAATAAATTATTCGACTGTTTAATTTCAATATAAAATTCCCAATTTTAAATTATTAACTTTTAAATCAAATTTCAATTGTTCACAAATTCCATTTTTAATTTCATAGTAATTAACAATCTTTTACAATGCAATTTTCCATTATAAATCCAATATAAAAGATTATATTAGATTCAGCGTTCAATTATATTGTAATTCAAATTCAAGTTAGTTAATTCCAAATGAATTCTTTTATTTCGATTTACACTTTCATTATTGAATCAACCATTTACTTATACATTATTATCAATAGTTTATAATTCATTTACTTTCATTTTCTTCAGCTATCATCTTATTTAAATTCACAGTAATATTAAATTACATTCATTTACGTTGATTTCCATATTATAATTTCAATATTAAATGTAACATTTTATTTATTTCGTTGTTTACAATCAAATTCAATTCAATTCAATTACTTGTTACATTCAAATTTAAATCTTTTACTTACATTCAATTACAAGTTAACATCTTTATCAAATTACAGTTTCAGTTATTACCTGCTTTCAATCAACTGTAATATTAAGTTACATTTATTTATATTAGTTTCAATAACATAACTTCCATTATTAAATCTACCATTTTACTTATTCTTTGTTTACAATCATAACATATTTGGTTTACAATCAAATTCAATTCATTATTTACATTCACTACAAGTTAACATCCATATTTAATTTACAAATAAGTTATTTCAGAATTCAGTTTTGTATTTTAACTTGTAATTCACATTTAACAACACAAAATTTTATTTCCTTCGGATTTTTATCCAAAATTTTCATTTTAATTCGTATTTTTAAAGTGTTAAAAATACGGGTCGTTACATTCTCCCCCACTTAAAACTTTTCGTCCTCGAAAAGGAACGGAGAAGGGGAAACCATCATTTAGATATAATTCATTCAAAATATTCTACTTATTTGCAAAATTTAGTTATAGGATTTCTTTTTTTTCACAAAATTTTCTAACTCCCGGATTTTTGAAAAATTTTAGCAGCACTTCCTTTGCGCGGCTAGGACCGAAAAATTTCATAGTAGTAATAATTGCATGATATACATCTCATTACAAGAATGAGGCATCCCAAAACATGGGGAACACAATAATATACCACAACATAAACTGTAATCCGAGAACATACCTTTTATTTAGCGTTTATTAGCATTTTAACTTACATTTTGCATTAAGCGCAGAAGCGAGCTCCACAAGCGAAGCGCAACCCCTTTGCTACCTACTAAAATGCTCAATAACCAAGTTAGAACCATGCATATAAAGATAGATCGATATACTTATCATAAACAACACACATATAACATGTTTAGCTTCAAAACTGAAATTCAATTTCCAGGACAGCAAACGAATCTCAGTTTTTGGTCACCTAAACGATAAAATTTGACAATGGAATCTAAACAAAAGTTGTTGCATTCGTTTCAGGCTTCCCGGAATGTCCAAAATCATTGAATTCGGACCTTCCGTTCAAAAGTTACGACCGTTTTACTAAATAGATACGCCTCAGTCTGGCAATGAATTGCGCAGGTCAGCGACGTTTGGTCACGTTTTTGACCTTCTAAACGATAGCAAAACACCAATTGCTTAAAACAAAAGTTTTAGTTTAAGTTCTAAGCTTTCCAGAAAGTGCAAGATCATCAAAATCCGACAAACCAGTAAAAAGTTATGGCAAAAATACTAAGAGTATATGCTACTGAGTTTGCTTCCCTTTTACACAGGCCAGCGAGAAGATTCAAATTTTTAACTAAGTAAATGAAGGAATTTCTCAATACAGTCTAAACAAAAGTCGTGCTATAGTTTCTAAACTTTCCGAAAAGTCTAATATCGTTGAACTTCGTCCAGCCATTTAAAAGTTATGGTTGTTTTCGTTTCAGCATATATTGGACAATTTTGGATTTTTTTCAAAATTTTGCTTTTATTATTTCAAAGTACAAACCATCAAACTTTAAATTTTCTAAAGAAACCATCATAAACACAAAGTCGTTTATTTTCTTATTTATCCATGAAATACGTTTACATTCAATTTGTTTCCGATCTATTCAAGTTTGTTTCATTCACATTTTAAATTCAAGTCAATTTGCTTCAATTTAAATTGGATTCAATTATATTTAATTTCACTTTGCTTCAAATTTGAATTTAATTATTTTAAAATTTTATTCCGTTTATTCAATTCCATTAACACTAATGAATTCTACTAAATCAATTACCATCCATCAAACAACCAATGCATATCAAACATTACCATCCATCCAGAATCTACACTAAATCAATTATACATTTCCAAGTAAAATTTTCTATTTCATACACTTCCAAGTTTATTGACATTTAGTTATATTCAACTTTAATTAGTTTCCATTTACAAATTTTATATTTCATTAATTTTAAATTTTATTCATTCGCTTGTATATATCATTCATTTTACAGCTTAAATTTCTTTTATATTTACAACTATCAATAAATCTTCACATTTTATTATCCACTCTCACACAAACATCCTTTAAGTTACTTGTATTTCAATTGCTATTTCACTTGAGTTGGATTTATTAATATAAGAATGTTAATCCTGACTCGAGTGTCTTATGTTTTTGCTTTACGCTCGGGTCAGACTGAGTGTACCAGTATTCGAGACTCACCTTTGAAGTTGGAGCTTTGCTTGAAGATCCAGCCATCTATTCTGCTTCAGTATTCGATGATTCCAGTGATGTATTCTGATTTGTATCTGATGTATCATATTACTCTTCCGTTGTATCTGGTTTAACTCTGATGTAACTTATACATTTATATAGTAGCTTCATGAACTACTATCTCTTTTATTTCCGCTGCACTTATTACTCTGTGTCTGTGATCTGTGATTATTTATTTACTGTATATGTTCAGTTTTTCCAAATTTAAAATAACAACGCGGTATTTTGAGCAATTCAATTCCGGCATGAGTGTCTACCTATACACTTATAATGGATGCGAATGGTGCAAAATATCGGGTCGTTACATAATATATATTCCTTTTTAACTAACCTTTATATCCAAAATTTACCTATTAATTAATGATTCAAAATTATCCTTTTAACTTTAGAAAATTTTATAGACCGAGTAACTCCAAATTAATACCAAGGAACTGGGTACTACCAATAGTATCACATATTCCCTTAACAAGAAGGGTAATACTTAAGAGAAGCGTTAGCCATCCGAACTCAACTCCTACCCATTTTTAGTTATTTTCGAGTCACTCGAACTAGTTAACCTTTAGATTCTTTTCAAAAATACCGGGATTTAGATTTTTAGAAATTTCTCTATAAAAACACGTTTTACAAATCCAATTTATTTAATTACTTATAAAAAACACATTCATAAATTTATTTACCTTGAATATATTCCTTAAATCGATATTATTTAGCGAACACCACATAGTCAAACTATGAAACTAAATTCATGAGGTGTTCGTGCTTAATTAGATTGAAGTGAATTAATATGATCGTTAAATATCTTATAGTCCAATCATGAATTAAATCCCAAAGCATTTAGCCTAAAATTGCTTTCTACCCAACCCATGCTAAAGGAAATTAATTGCTCAAAAACTAGCCAATCAACAAAAGCTAAGCACGCCAAAAACAATTATATCACCCACAACCCTGGTCGGAGGTACGGTGACTTATCCTATTCATTTTATTTATCAAATTAAGGTTGCTTCATTTTAAAATTCCTAGGTTGATTTACTAACCTAGACAATTTGTACATAGGCACTTAACCTATGCTCTAATACCAACTGTGACAATTGGGCCTTCGGTCCTCCCGGCAGTGGGTACAACTACCGTGGCTCACACTGGTACCTCGCCATTTGCTTATATGGCCAGCCACTCAACTACACCAAACCGGAGGACATGTAGAATATGATTCAACTGCTCGCCACCAAACACAAAGCAAGAACCCCCTATCATGCTGCACCATTGTGCCAAAGCAAACCCGATCCCGGCTCGTTCGAATTAATTATCGATAAAAAGTGTTTTATAAGTAGGTGATTATCATTTGATTTATTCATTTCTTTTTATAGAAAAATATCTCCGATATATATATATATATATATATATATATCACTTTAAAAAATCTTGTTGGTATATATGGAATCATTAAATGTTTCTTTATTAAAAAATTTAGTTTAATAAAACCTTTTTTTAAAACTTGGAACAATTTCAAAACATTTTATTTAGGAAAATATTTCCAAATCATTTATTCAAATCTTAACAAAGATTTCTTATTTTAAAAACGTAACTTTTTAATAAATTGAAAACATGTTATCTAAGATGGTAAATCCAAATTGTTTTAAATTTGGAAATTTTAATCTTTTATACTTAACTCGTTTCCGATATTTCGACCTTATCTATCCCCCGCTTGGGGGAGGCCAGGTGAGATAGGGCACTGGTTGCTCCTGAACATCTCCTTGGTTTAAGCACCTCACCTAGATCTCATGAATAAAAAAATCAGGTGTACTTGTCGGCTTAATAGAGCCAAGATTAAAACATTTGCTTATAACAGCTTTTCTTTAATTCATTTATTTAAATTCTTTTAAATAAATTAAAAAATCATCTTCAAAACACTTAATTATTTATTTAAAAGCATTTATAAAAGATTTGGAAAAGAATTGTTAATTTTAAAACCATATTTTAATTGTTATTGAAAATCGCTGCAAATAGTGCTGGGAGTAGTGTATTTAAAGTTATATCGATCAAAAAAAATTTCTATTATTTGAAAATTTATTTATATAACTCAAATCTATTTTAAAGGATTTTAAAATATTTATAAAGATTTTTCCATATTTTTATGGAGTTTAAAAATATCCAATTTAAATCATTTTTAACTTTGGTCGTTAAACTGCAAAATCGCGATATTTTTGAAAACTTGTTTTACTTATATTTCAAAATCTACTTATTAAAATCTCGATCCTTTTCTTTTGTTTGGAAACTATGGATATAATAGTTCGGAAAATTCTTATCACAAAAAATTCCAAGCTATATTCCTCTTTTTATACTCATCTAAATTTTACGCCGCGAAATCGCGAACTACCCTTGTTTCTAGTGTTTACAAAACATTATTAAATCATTTTAAACCATTTTCAAGTGGTTTAACATTTCATATATACCATTTCATTAATAAAAGGAAAGTGATTTCTTTTGCGATTTTCGACGTGTATTTAATGTGACTTGTTAATGAAATCAAACAATCATATTAAACAAGAAAACATGATTAACAATCATCACAATCAAACATAGCAACCAATATTATATCATTCGATATATATATATATATATATATATATATATATATAATAGTATATATGGATTTACCTCACACATTTCCAAGTCCAATTCTTCCTACCAACATTCAAACGAATCGACACTTCACCAAATCATCACGAAAACTACTCCACCACCCTTCTTGTTCTCGGCCATCCATCCTCCACTACCACAGCTCACGTCACAAGGGTCTAGGATCAAAGAGCTCGACCAATGGAAAAAGAAGAGGTCTTTAGTTCACAATATTTGGACCCGAAAATGAGTCATTTTCTCTTGGCTTTTTGACTATGTTGTACTGAAAATTTGGGGAACTTGTCAACTGTAAAGTTGCAAATTCTTTTCTCTATTATTTAAAAAAAACGAATTACTTAATTCTGAGTTGTTTTGAAGGAATATGGTCAAAAGAAGAAGATGTATTCTTAGATTCGCAAAAATCAAACCCAAGAATGCACTGGAAAGAAATGGGTTTTTGACATAGCTAAGATCAAAATGGGAAGAAGTGGTAAGCATAAAAGTTGTAGCCACTGAAATTATAGAGGTTTGAAAAAAGAGTTTCTCCATTTGGTTCGGATTTGGAGATGTTATGGAAGATGGAAAATGAGCTAAGGAGGTGGGTATTTATAGGCAAGTTCATCAAAATATCTACAAACATCATCATGAGCTATCACCCCACCATCACCTCCAATACCTATCACCTCCCTCCTGCACCACCCTAGGATGGCCAAAAGTCAACTCAAGCATGGGTAAGGCCACATGCCCCCTTGGATGTGACATTTGATGTGACAAATGGTGATAATTACCTTAGATATTTTAAGTGTTTTCTCTCTCCACCATCATTACCCCTATGCGCCACCTCCTCCTTCATCATCACCTAGCACGACCAAGTCCCCTCCACTACTACCTAGGCATGACTAGCTTGTCCCCCTCCCATGTGCATGTGATGATGGTTTTACTTTGATGTGTAGTTATGACTTAAGGTTTCTTAAGTGTTAAGGAGTTATTAAAATATCTCTTATATATATTTTTGAATTTGTATATAATTAGTATATATGTATGTATGTGTGTATATATATGTGTGTTCATGTGTGTACATGTCCATTGATTTGTACATGTATATGTGCATATGTATGTTACATTTAATCCGCAGTGTTGCATAACTTCTACACGTTGAATTGTTACGAATCCTAATTTCGATTTCCGGTCACATTTTCATTTCTTAGTTTATATATATATACATACATATATATATACATATGTATTTGTAAACAAAGTTTGAAAACTAGTTTTTATTATTATTAATTAATTAAAACGATCCCATTTGAATTTTAAAACCATATAAATCAATATTGAACAATTGTTTTCAAAAATCGTTTTTATATTGATAAACCGATATTGATTTTCCTTATATTTTTAGATCAATTATATATCTTTATAAACCATTATAAATGATTTATTATCACTTCAAAACTAATTAAAATGAATTATTATCATCTTAAAATAATTATTTGAATAATCATAATTATTTATTATCACTCAAAACAATATTATTTGTATTATCAACCTTTTATTTGAATATTTTTAAAAATAAATATAATTTATCAAAGTGATAAATTTGTGGGTCGTTACAACTAGACACCGATACATCCGTCTAGACTAGAGTACATAACTATAACATCCCCTATCTATAGGCCCAAAGCAAAGCGCTACAGATGCAGCCGTCATCTATAGTATTAACTTCTGGTGACTATATACAGCTATGTTAATGATATCCATAATATCAGAAGCATTTGAGTATGAAACAAAATCACAGATTTCCAAAAATGACATTTTATCGATTACATTTCAAAACACATATTTCACATTCAAGTTACATAATCCCATAATCGTTTCCCAGGTTCAGATAAAATATGATTATTACATAAATATGCTAAGGGCGACATATAATGATGCCCCTTGATTGAACAGAGTATTGTATAGACATAACTGTCTTAAATACAACACGGCGGAATAAAACAAAATAGAACAATAACTCATAAATAACTATCCGTCAGTTACTTGCTCGTCTCCAGAAGCTTTATTCGTCAACCTACTAAAACCTATAAAACCTCAATCCTCAGCCTACTCAAATCAATTTTTAGCACCCAAGAGTTTAAGGAGAAAAACATAAACTTTGAGTCAGACATAAAGCCTGATGTGAATAATACTATACATCTCCGTTATTTGATATTAAGTGAGATCACGCCGCTTAGCGAAATAGGTTTCCCCTCACTAATACCCTTTTAAAACATATCTTTTGCAAACCTTTATCCTACAACCAAAACTGGTTAAAAACTATAAAGCATGATTATGTAAACATACATATCAGATAATAAACGAACTATCTGTCCGAACACTATAGTTTTGTTTGGCCAACTATTAACCTATGGCTGACTCGGGCCTACCAGACAATATAACCAAATAGTCTAACACCTGTTAGACACTCCTCCTCTGAACGGACTATCCCTAACTATCTGTTAAATACTCCTCTTCTAGACGGTCTGTCCCTAACGTAACATCTCATAGGGTCACCTGATCCTAATGGTTTTGCGGGCTCACCAATAACCTATCTGTATACAAATATACATTCATTTCTGTGTGTAATCATAATTTTAGTCTTACCTATGACAAAGCCCTACATATTGGAATTTTAGACTAAATTAGTTGGGGTTAATAGCTAATGTATAGAGCATGATCCTATTCCGGTCCCATCTGGTATTCTAAGATCTGATTCATTTTACTTAGGGAGATCTTCCTAAAATTTCCCTTGAAAACCTTTTCTTCTCAAATTGATTAAAAACCTTTAAATCAAACTTAAACAAGGAAAATATATACTCTATGCTTTACTCAAAATCACCTTGCCATGTTATATATACTTTATCCAAATCTTTGTTGATGAAAACATTTAAACCTTTGAAAGTACCCCTTTCGATCCCATTGAAAGTATCCCCTTCATAACCAAATAATCCCTTTCTTTCATCTAGCCCGAAAGGCCAAAACCTTCCTTTCCAAACCATTTACATAAACCTTTCAAAACCATTAAAACGCCTTTTCCTTCAAAAGCTAAAAACCTTAGACATCTTATCATTAAGACCTTTAATCATAGGCTTTCGAAACCATTGGTTAAACCTTTCGAAACCATTGAGGAACCACCCCTCAAAAACCTTCCTTAAAACCCTTTCGAAAGCATTTGGGTTAAAAATTTAAAACATGTGGAAAAACCCTTCGAACCCTTTGGGTTAATCTTTAAAAATCTCTAAGGGTCACAAACAATAGGGTCGAAAGCAACTCTTTCGAAAGCTATTTCCCAAATAAAGAAGTGTTGGTGTCAAAACCAACCTTTCAAAAGCATTGGAGAAGCAATAGGGTTTTATTAAACAAAAGCAACCCTTTCGAAGGCATTGCTTCGAAAGGTAGAAAAGCGGCGGCTAGGGTTTTCGACCCCGACGAAAGCATTTACTTAAAAACAAAGGCGCAACCTCTTAAAACTATTCTTTAAACCATTTACCCAGCAAAAAGTCAACTAATTCGAAAGCTATTCAGTCGAAAGCAAAGAAGGCGTATTTTTCATTTAAACCAAAGTAGCGCTTCGACCTCATTTGGAACCCCAGGTTTCGACCTCATACCTTTCACCTATGTCCAATTCGCTGCGCACCAAGTCTTTGGTGCCTTGCGCATTGGTTTCGATGATGATGATGGCGGAGGAACTCTGTAACGAGTCGGGTTTTGCCCGCTCGAAAATCAACATCCGTACTTCACATTGTACTAGAATGCCGCAGATTCGACCGTTCAAATCCGATTCGCCGGAGCTATAACACAATTAAGTAAATAACACAGCGGAAGAAAAGAATAATACATTGATATACAATATCTGATACAACAGAGTGATACAATGAATATCAATATACATCAGAGATATGATACAACAAATAGCAGCGGAAAAGAAAAGATAACAACAGCAGCGGAACAATATCAATAGAAGTGATAACTCCAAAATGATCTTCAGACAAGAATGAATCCACAACTCCAAGATAAGCAACTCCGATGAATGAACTAGCTCCAGATAATCTATTAAACCTGAATATCTGAAAAGAAACCCAACTCTAGACTGCTCGTGTGGAAAATTATGAGCACCCAGAGTTTAGGAAAGGAACAATAAACTCCGGATCAGTCATGGGACTGGTGTGAGCAACAAAAACAGTTTATCTACAAAAGATTTTTAAACATTGAAATCCGCAATGTTTTTGGAAAATGAAACTACCATAAGGCCTCCCGCCACACACACAATGCAAACGCAGAATTGGAGGAGATTTCTCCTTATGATAGTCAAAGATGCTTACTACGCAAAATCATTGAATTATTATTATTAGTGCATAGTGGAAAACAATTCGAAAGTATAATATTAATCTTAGCCAACATACGACCAGTATCGTATGCCTACTATAGCTACCATCTAAATAGTGGTGACCACCGTACGTAAATGGCAGGTTCTACAACTAAAACCGTACAAGTTCCGTATTGGAGAAATGGATTTCCAACAAATGGTCAGGCTAAGGAACTTCCTTTCGCCGCATGGGATCGCCTCTGGCGGGACGCCCCGAGAGACAAACTGCTCTCTGCCAACAAGGCCGGGTTACCCCTGTAACAGGTAACTCACGAATATGCCACCTCCCGGTCCTTTGGGACCTTTATCCGAGCGCTCGATATCCAACATCACACATAAATAAGTGTATCCACATGAGTAAGTATCTGGGCTCCATACCATGATACCACCTCTTTCCAGAAGGAAATGACATACCCTAAAGGGCGCGACCCTCATAACCTTGCCGCAACGATCCTGTTTCGACCATTTCCGGGTTGTGAGGCCCTGACGAAGTCTCGTCCACAAAGCTACGCTTTGTCACAAAGCCATGCTTTGGGTCAACAGATGATCAACCTATGATCACAAAGATAAATGATCAAACAAATGATCATATCACAAATGATCAAACGATGATCATCACACAGCTACACTCAGCATGTCACATTACCAAATTGGGATATATCGCTGATAACCTTCAACTACATAACCTCTGAGCTCGTACGTCTCAGAGAAGGGTGTTAAGCTAAGAGAATAAATTCTCCGCCACCAACAGAAATGTATTTGAAAGAAATCTGCTTTATATCTCAAGGTGTAATGTCAGACATACAATCCATACAAGTCTGTTCCGGGTTCGAACAGAACCGAAGGCACTTCTCACGAAGCCCTTGCAATTCCGGATAATTTCCAATCACGTCCGGACTTCCCATCACAAAGGGTGATAAAATCTCTATACCGGGGACCAGTCGGTGTAGAGACATTCGACGAGTTGTCCTTTCGTTTTTGTAAATATCCGGTCTTCAACACCGGTCTTCAAATGCTATCCATATACGACGTATCAGTATTCGGAACGGGTTATATGACACAAAGGTCCTCTCCCGGCTAAACCGAATAACGGGCGCAATATTTTAAAAACATATGGATATTGGGATGTCAATTAAGTCACAACTTACTACCCAAAACTTTTCTTTTCAAATGGTTTAAACAAATTACCATTTCAAATCTTTTAAAACAAAAAGATTCATTTTAACAACCTTCAACGGTTTAACAATTTCCACACTTTAATCTTTTAAACAAAAGATTCATTCACAGATTTTCCAAATTAATTCCCATTTCAATTTGATTAACTCGTTAAATCTTTAAATCAAGATTTAACTTATAGCTTTCAAAACAATTCAATTTCAATGGTTTAAACAAATCATCATTTTAAATCTGTTAAAAATAACCAGATTTTATTCATAGCTTTCAAAAAGAATTCATTCATAACTTAGAAACCATTTTTCAATTCAATCTTAAAATTCCCTTAATTAAACTGGAATTTCTTCTTTTATCTGAAAACTTTTATCATTTGGAAACAAACAGTTTCACTTCGGAAAATCTGATCTCATTTATACGAGTTAAAGTCTTGGGTTAAATCCAAATTCTCAAACGATACTTTTAAAATGGTTTAACTTCCTATAAACACATTTAAATCATCTTTAATCAAAATTTCCAATCATTGAATTCAATTCTAAATATTGAATTCAAATTCAAATTAAATTATTTAAATTGGAAAATTTACCAAGTTATTCAAAATAACTTTCATCTTAAAAACCCCCTTTCAAAAGCTTTAACATTTAACCCAAATCCAATTTCAAAATTAATTGAAATTAAAATTTCAATTTCAAAACATAAATTTTAAATCATCTGTGACTTAACTGATTTCCACGTGAAATCCATATTGGTGTGTGTAAGAGTGTGGTCCAGGGGTTTAACATAATAGTGCAACATCATACAATCATCACAGATCATAATACAGAAATATAGTTGATAAACAATATAAAGTATATCGCTTATCGTTCATTCACAGGTCAGAGATATATATCACAGATAAGTAAATTACAGATCACAACATAAATCAAGATGTATCACAAAACATCACAAATCAGGGATATCAAACAATTCACATTCAATAGAATCCAAACATTCATAAGTAAGGTCAATTACTATCTAATTAGAATTAAATTAGATTAGTCACTAATCCTGGTTTAATTAATATTAATTAATTACAACCCATTTTAATTAATTATTCTTTAATCATTTATTAATTAATCATTAATAAATCACATTAATTTAATTAACCTTTAATAATAAATTTATAATTCATCTCTTCAAAAATGGTGACCGCGCCCCCTCCCTCCCCTATTCCCGCCCATCTGTCCTTTCCCAGACAATCCAATCAACCTTGTCCCTCCTCTCCCTTGCTTGTTCCGCCAGCTGCATCCAGCCCCTTGACAGATCCATCCAACCCACCCTCACCTAGTCTTCCTTCTTCGTTGCCATCTCTCCCCTTGTTGGTCAGCCCCCTTCCTCCTTCTTCACTGCCATCTCTTCCTAGTTCTAATCCTATTCCTGTTCCTACTCTTTCGTGGAACTCGCTTTTCAAAGCCAAACCGAATAATGCTGGAAAGTTTGTCCCTCGTGAAATTCAATTGCAATTCAATGGTGAAGCTATCGTCCCTCCTGCTGACGTTGTTCAAGCTGGTAATGATATGTGGAGAGATTATCTTGTAGGTTTCTTTTTAGACACCCCATTGCCTTATGCTACTGTTTTATACTACCTAAAGAAAGTCTGGAAATTAAGTGGTTCGATCTCAGTCAAATCTGATGGGTTTCTATTTCTATTCAAATTCACAAATGAAGATGATAGAATCAGAATATCAGAGGCTGACCCTGTTGTGATGAGGAATAAATTATTTATTGTGAAACCGTGGGATGTAAATATTGGAAATAACTGTAGTAGCATTAAAACAGTTCCAGTATGGATAAAATTAACAAACATTCCTTTGTTTGCCTGGTCATCGTTGGGAATTAATTGGTTAGCATCTAGAGTAGGTAAGCTGCTATGTATGGATGCTTCAACTGAAAAATTTGAGCGTATTTCTTTTGCCAAATGTTTAGTTGAAGTGTATCCAAACAAAGAACTGCCAGATAAATTTACTGTTCAACTGCAAAATGGATCGGTACAAGTAGTTAATGTAACTTACCTATGGAAACCACTGATATGTACTTTGTGCAAGGAGTTTGGACACCAGCTGAGTAGTTGCAAAAATGTAGAAAATGGAAAGAAATTAGATAAAGAAGCAATGATTGAAAAACAGAAGAAAGTATATGATGGTAGGAATGTAGTAAAGGGACAAGGCAGTGATAAACAGACCAGTTTTAAACAAAAATGGCAGAAAGTCAGCAAAACCAATAGTAATAGGAACAACAACTGTGTAATAAATGATGAGGTAGAATTGGTGATGCACGGTGAAAATCAAAAAACTATTGGAACAAGTGCTGGAGTTAACAGTGGTGTGATAGAAACAGTAAATGCAAAACAAAGAGATACTGTTAGTGCAAGTAACATGTTCACCTTGCAACAAACTGAAGTTGAAGTCCAAGAAATAAATATGGTGAAAGAGAAGGAGAATGTTGAAATATTTGATCAGAGAATAAGATCAGAACAAATACCAAAAACTACTGGAAAAATAAATGTGCAAGTGTGTGCAGTAAGTACTAGCAACATGTACACATTGCTACAAACTGATGAAGAAGAACACGAAGCAAATAATATGCAACTTATAGAAGAAGGTGAAATAACTGACCAGCTTACATGTACAGAGCAACAATCAATTATGACTGAGAAAACAAACCATTCTGCAAAACAAATCCCCACTGACACACTTGATCAGCCAATAACTAGAGAACAACAAACAACAAAAATGAAAGAAAAAAAGGAAAATGGAAGTAACAAGCAACATAGAAAAGAAACTGACAAAGTATGTACATCAACTGATACATCTTCATCTGATCTTGACAACAATTGGTGCAAAACATTTGAAACCCAGATAACTCAATTAGTAACATCCAAGCAAGGTGAACAATCCCCAATATCTTCTCTTTCTCACTACAATTTTTCCATTCCCATCCCTGGTTGGCCTGACCCCAGCACCCCCACACCTGTCTCTCTCAACCAACCTACCACATCATCTCCTGTCTCACCCAACCAACCTCCCACACCCCCAACAAAACAAAAAAGGAAGATACAAACAAGATCCAGATCTCTGTCAGCTCAGAGAAGAAACAACCCCCTCTCTTCTCAATAGTTTTTATAATGCATACAAAAATAGCAACTTGGAATCTCAGAGGGGCTCATAACAAATTGAAACTTGATCAAGTTAAGAATTATATCTCTGAATATAACCTCTGCCTCATTGGCCTTCTTGAAACTAAGCTAAATCTTCCACTATCTCAAAAGGCTGTCAACTACATCAATCCAACCTGGTCCTTCCATCATAACCTAGATTCAGCTTCTTATGGTAGAATTCTTGTTTTGTATAACCCCTCTGAAATAACTCTTTCTCCCATTCTTTCGAGTAGACAATCTATACATTATCACTTGCTTCTTACTCAAACCCAAACCTCTTTCTACTTAACAATTGTGTACGCTGACAATTCTACCATATCAAGGAATGCTTTCCTTAAAACTATTCCTCCTTTAAGACAAGCTTCTCATCCATGGCTGGTGATGGGTGACTTCAACTCTTGTTTTAGTTTTAATGACAAGTTCGGTGGCAACCCACTTACTCCTAGGGATCTTGATCCAATCAACCAAGCTGTTATTGATTCTGAGTTACTGTTGGTGAATAAATCTGGTGCCAAGTACTCTTGGAATAATAGAAGCAGAAGTGGAGTGCGTACCTTTACAACTATTGATCATTCCTTTTGCAATTTCCAAGCTCTTTCTCTTTGGCCTTACCTTACAGTTTTCCTCCCACAACCTATCCTATCTGATCACTCAGCCCAAATCCTGTCCCTTGGTAACCATTTGCGAAGAGAAAAAAGAAGTTTCAAATTTTTTAATGCTTGGGCTAAGCATGAACACTTTCTAGTTCTGATATCAAAAGCAAATGCAGATTTTTTTTGTTATGGTAACCCCATGTTTAAATTTTGCAGGAAACTCAAGTACATTAAGCAAGCTATCAAACAGTGGGTCTCTACAACCTTTGGTAGAGGTGGTCTGCTGTCTGCTACTCTTACTCGGCAACTTAAAATAAAGCAAGATTTTATGATGGAACATCCTCTTGACGTACAAGCAGCTGATGAAGAAAGAAAACTACTTTTAGAAGTTAACTCTGCTTTGGAACTTGAAGCCAACATGAAGAGACAACAACTACACAAAAAATGGCATGATGAAGGTGACAAAAACACGAAGTTTTACCATGATTCTATCAAACTTAAGCAGGCAAGAGAAAACATTCATAGTATAACTGATGACCAAGGCATATTGCACTCTACTCCTGAAACTGTTGACAATGCACTTATACAATACTTCACCAAGCAGTATGGTAATATAGATGGCTTTACACCAGATCTTGACTTAATTTCTGAAACTGTCCTCCCAAACATCAATAATTTGGAAGCTTCATTTCTTGTCAGTCCTGTTACTGATGAAGAAATCAAGGCAACCCTTTTCTCTATGAACAAACTCTCATCTGGTGGCCCTGATGGTCTAAATGTAGTTTTTTTTATAAGCTCTTGGAGTATTCTTGGAAGTGATTTTTGCAAGGCAATACACAACTTCTTTAATACTTGCAAGATTCTTGGAGAAATCAACTGTACCAATATAGCATTAATTCCCAAATGCTCTCCCGCTTCCTCTGTTAGCTCTTTTAGGCCCATATCTTGTTGTAATGTAGTGTACAAGTGCATATCTAAAATTCTAGCAGCCAGATTAGTCTCAGTTCTTCCTTCTGTTGTCTCTAATAATCAATCAGCTTTTCTTCCAAACAGAGACATCATTGATAATGTTCTCTTGGCTCAAGAACTTCTCAAAAGTTATGGTAAAAGCAATAGCACCCCTGCTGCAGCTCTGAAAATTGACATAACTAAAGCTTACGACTCAATCCATTGGGAATCCATAGTTAGGATCATGGCTGTTATGGGATTCCCCAAAATATTCGTGTCTTGGATATATGTATGTATTTCCACACCTTCCTACTCTATTGTGATTAATGGCAGACCAGTAGGAAATTTTAGAGGAAGAAAAGGTATCAGGCAAGGAGACCCGTTATCTTCTTACCTGTTTCTGATAGTTATGGAAGTGCTAACAGTTACCCTAAGAGCTGGTTACAACAGGAAAATAATTAAGTACCACCCCAAGTGTTCTCATCAACAAATTACATCCATCATGTTTGCTGATGATGTCATGATGTTTACAAAGCCTGAGTTGCCTTCTCTGAATGGAATTAAAGAAGCTCTGCATAAATTTAACAAAATGACAGGCCTATCCATAAACCAAAATAAATCTTCTATGCTAGTCTCTGGTATCAGTAATGAACAAGCTGCTTTACTTCATCTGCAGTCTGGTTTTGCAAGTATGGAGAATGACATGAAGTACCTTGGACTGCCTCTTATAACTAAAAGAATTACTAAAAATGACTGTTATCCTTTATATCACAAGATAACTTCGATTATGACAGCATGGGATAATAGGAAATTAACTCAATCTGGTAGGCTTGTTCTCATAAAATCTGTTGTCTTCTCTTCTATTGTTTACTGGGCTCGCACTATCATTCTTCCTATCAAGTTATTACATTTACTCAGATCTGCAATGAGTAGGTTCTTTTGGACAGGAAGCATTCACAACAGGAAAATTGTCCCATGTGCTTTTTCAAAATTTGAAGTTCCCTTTAAGTCTGGTGGGCTTGGAATCTTAGACATAAGGAAGTGGAATATAGCGGCTATTAGCAAACAGTTTGATGCCATCATAAATAAAAGGGATAGTTTATGGGTGGAATGGACATGGCATCACAATATCAAGAACAAGGATTTCTGGGTTATGGAGATCCCTCAACTTAGTAGTTGGACTTGGAGAAGCATCCTTAAGTATAGAGAGGTCTTTCTGCCATTTATTCAATACTCAGTTAATGCCAGTTCAAAGGTGAAGTTTTGGAACGAACCATGGGGTAGACAAGGCCTAATTTTATCTAAATTATTTTCCTTCTCACAAATAGTGCAAACAGGTATTTCCTTATCTGCTGATGCTAATTCCTACTTGCTTAATGGAAATATACAGTTGCCTACCACCAGTAATCAAGAAATCCAGCATACTTGGGATATAATACAACAAACTAATTTCACTGCCATACAATCCAACTCTATTAAGTGGAATGGGAAACCACATTCTGTTATGGGAGTTTATAATTCCCTGACAGAAAGTGATCCATTGCCTGCAGCTCTCTGGCATGAAGTTATATGGTCGACTGATACTGTCCCTCAATACAATCTTATGATGTGGAAAGTGATCAACAATGCTTTGCTTACTAGATCTATGTTACAAAAGGTTGGTATGATCTGTCCCATGCAATGCCTTTTCTGTGAAATTGAAGAGGAAACAACCGATCATATTTTCTTTGAGTGCCCTGCCTTGCACAACTTGCTATTCCACTTAGGTGGAAAAACTGGTACTTATCTTACTGGTCACACTAGCATCATACAGTGGAACATAATACTCAAAGCAACCAAATGGAGAACGGTTGAAAGTAGAGTGTTAACTGTGTGTTTAAAGGTCTTCGTGGCTGTGATTTGGAGGGAAAGAAACTTAAGAGTTTTTGAAAATGTTAGAAGGAATGACATGGTCTTATGGACAGATATGAAATGCAGTATTCACAAGCAACTGAAGCACTGTGCTAGTAGCATCCCGCTGTCTATGTTACATGCTTGGGCATGATTTTGTAGTTTCTCTTCCTTGTGTTTTCTTCCACTTTTTTATTTTTCAGTTTTCTTCCTCTTTGTTTTTTTTCTCTGTATCTCTTTTTTATTGTTTGTTGCAATAAAACTGGTAGGGGCCCAGTTAACCCCGCTGGCATTGCCAAAAAAAAAAATAATAAATTTATAATTAATTATCCCTTAGTTAATTACCCTTTATTTAATTACATTAATTAATTTATCATTAATTATGTCTTAATCACATTAATTTCCACTAGTTACTTTATTAAGTGATTATTCTTAATTATCTTCATTAATACCAAAATCTTCAATTAATAATGTTACAATTTATCATTATTAACACATTAATTTATTCAAGAAATCAAGGTTAATCAAAATATAAATTTATTTTAATTAATTCCATTATTTATTTAGAATAATTAATTACTAAATAATGTCAAAATTTTATTAAATTAAAACTTAATTATTTCCAAAATAACTAACTTAAACCTTTACTAATCCCATTTCCAGATTTAGACTTTTGATTTAAACTTGCTTAAATCCTAGATTTTAAATTTTAAAACCCTTATTAAAATTTGTTTTAAGCATTTAAAATTGTTAAATGTTTATATTTTATAATCTGGTTTTATTTTCAAATTTTGCATTTTAATTCTACTTTTAAACCCAGGTTTTAAAACTTGTTTTAAACTTTAGTTTTAAGCCTTACTTACAATTTTTAAACAAAACAGGTTACTGTAAAACCTGTAACTAACTAGACCCTGAGACAACACAAATGCACCGAGTCGCCTCCCTCTTTACTTCGAGCAACTTCAACATTCACTCGAGCCAATACCGAGACCAAACAACTCACCAAACATCTGAACAACCCAGACATACACACGCCACTGTGCACGCGCACGGCGTATCGCCGCTGCTCCAGCGAGCTCCACCAACGTCGGCAAGTCGCGAATCCTTCCAATGCTCGAATTTGAAACTCGATTCAATCCTAAAAACTCTGATTCGAAAATTTACATTTCGTTCGAAACTGAACTCGAACCCATTGAACGAAAACACCTCGTCGTCGCGTCACAGACCACCGGAGTTCATGCAACTCCGGCCACCACCTCGTCGTCAACCCAGCTTCCATCACCCAGAAATTCGCCGCGCTCGATCAATCATAGGTGACGCAATCACCTCGAAGACAACTGCTACCCAACTGACAGTTAAACCCTAGATCCATATCATCCCAACGCTATGATCATTTATAAATTCGATTTGTATTTTTCTATTGACCCTTAATGCTCCAGCAATCTTCACTGATGATCACGATATTCACTTCGCCGTGGGTCATCGGGAATGGATAGAAATGAGTTCTCTGATCATCATACAATTGCTCGAAATTTACTCATTTAAAAATCAAGATTTAACTACCAAAATTCATCAATTCGTAACCCCTATCAGATTTCAAAATCCATTTATAAAATTAAAAGCATTGATTTTTCACGAGTTAACAAATTTTTACTGACTTCATTTATTTCCTGGAAATCCACTTGATAATTTTACTTGAAAATGATTCTTAAACTTCAAGCTTGATTATACAAACACGTTTGATCTAAATTATGAGACCTGAAATCAATTAAAGAGGAAGAATTTGATATTTGAACGGGTTTTGAAAACCTGAAACTAAAGACAGGGATGAACAACATGCACAGGCAAAATCTACATATATGCCTAGATTTATACATATGCAAACCAATGCCCAATCTTGCTTCCATCATAGATTCAAATCACAGATCAAATACCAGAGTTTTCAAAAGATTTTAAAGTTTGCTCACCATATTTTTCCAGGAGAAGAAAACAGAGTTTGAAATGTTGAATCTGCTAGCTGAAACCATTCCTTTGATCTCTGCCTTGATTAATTCGTGTTGTTGTTTTGATTGAATCTTGTTTAAATTTTACAGTTGCATGTGCTTCAGATTTTCTCAAGTTTTGGATGAACGGACAAGAAAAAAAATGAAGAAGTTGATAGATATAAACAAGTTACAGGGTAGATATGTTTATTTGTTTAAGCTGAAATGAAAGTTGTACAAGTGATATTATGTATTTGTACAACATCAGAGATATTTTTATCAAGTGGTGGCTGATGTACATCTCGAGTTGGCTAAAATGTTATGTACTAAGGGATATAGCATTAATTGCTTGAGTCCTCTGCATTGTTTATCTCGGCTGAAAGTTTACTTGGGTATGGGTTGAGATGATTTCGACCATGCTAGAGGTACTGGCATTTATTATGTTATGGGGGCTGCATACCTTTTTTTTTTCTTCTTTTCTATGTACTTTGTTTCCAGCCTATACTTTCTTCTATTATTTGTTTGCACATAGATACTTTCATGAATATAGATATAGATATAAAGTAGTTTTAGTTATGTTATGTATATATTTCTTTTGCTTTGACTTATGTTTTTTTTTGTTACATGAAGATTACGTTTTGTTTTAGCCTTCTTACTTAGGAATATAAATGAAATTCTATATTTTAATATGTTGTTAAATTTCTTCTAATTTATTTCTATTTATACTCTATTATTTATTTTTCTTTAATATTTATTGTTTTATATTAAATTTATAAATTCAAGTTATTATTAACCATCATTTGTAATATTTATTACTATCATTTATTATTATTAAACCATTTATTTACGATTTAATTTCAAATCCAATATATACATACATACATATATATAAATTCAAATTTACTCATATATATCCATATACAATATTTACAATTTTAAATTAAATGATTTATACAAAATATATTTGAATTCGGGGAAACTCGCATCACCGCATTGATTATTTTACAATTTTATTCAAAAATTCGTTTAATTATCAATTTAAATTTATATAAAATCCGGGGTCGTTACAGACTTCCCCCCTTAAAAGAATTTCGTCCTCGAAATTCACAGGCACGAAAACAAAGACAGATGAAGAATGTTTCATTTAATCAAACTGAACATTGATTCTGCATTAGGCTTACCAAATCAGAATATCAAAATCAGATATGAGAACGAATCTGTTTAACAATCAACAAAATACTCGGGTTATCCAGATCTACGAAATATGCAGGGGCATCGGTCAGTTCGAAAGGAATAACTAACTATTCGTAGAATATATCCGGACCCAAAGAATAGATAGATATATGGATACAGTTTCAAAATTTTCAGTTTAGAAATTAAAGCATATCTATCAACCATAGCAATCAAAGCAACCAATTCATCCATACAAACAATTTTGGTCTATCCGGAGTTTACGTCCCATTTTAATATATCAATTTCCTTTCTGGATCTACCAGAAACTATCGAAGAATTGAGAAAAGATGACGAACAAAAGAGATCGATAGAGAAAAGATTGCTTCCTTGTTGTTACAGGATATTGACCATTTACAGTCGTATTCCCCTGTCCCCTATCACATCCTCTTCTTGCACTCATATCTACTATCAGTGGATAGTAAGAGAATTTACTGAGGCACACGACGGATATCTGAGGATACTCATTCTAGAGTTTACTTCACTCTATCTCTAATGAGCTACTTAACGTGTTATACTCCTGAGCTAAAGTTCAACCTTAGCTCTGATACCACATGTAACGAGTCGGGTTTTGCCCGCTCGAAAATCAACATCCGTACTTCACATTGTACTAGAATGCCGCAGATTCGACCGTTCAAATCCGATTCGCCGGAGCTATAACACAATTAAGTAAATAACACAGCGGAAGAAAAGAATAATACATTGATATACAATATCTGATACAACAGAGTGATACAATGAATATCAATATACATCAGAGATATGATACAACAAATAGCAGCGGAAAAGAAAAGATAACAACAGCAGCGGAACAATATCAATAGAAGTGATAACTCCAAAATGATCTTCAGACAAGAATGAATCCACAACTCCAAGATAAGCAACTCCGATGAATGAACTAGCTCCAGATAATCTACTAAACCTGAATATCTGAAAAGAAACCCAACTCTAGACTGCTCGTGTGGAAAATTATGAGCACCCAGAGTTTAGGAAAGGAACAATAAACTCCGGATCAGTCATGGGACTGGTGTGAGCAACAAAAACAGTTTATCTACAAAAGATTTTTAAACATTGAAATCCGCAATGTTTTTGGAAAATGAAACTACCATAAGGCCTCCCGCCACACACACAATGCAAACGCAGAATTGGAGGAGATTTCTCCTTATGATAGTCAAAGATGCTTACTACGCAAAATCATTGAATTATTATTATTAGTGCATAGTGGAAAACAATTCGAAAGTATAATATTAATCTTAGCCAACATACGACCAGTATCGTATGCCTACTATAGCTACCATCTAAACAGTGGTGACCACCGTACGTAAATGGCAGGTTCTACAACTAAAACCGTACAAGTTCCGTATTGGAGAAATGGATTTCCAACAAATGGTCAGGCTAAGGAACTTCCTTTCGCCGCATGGGATCGCCTCTGGCGGGACGCCCCAAGAGACAAACTGCTCTCTGCCAACAAGGTCGGGTTACCCCTGTAACAGGTAACTCATGAATATGCCACCTCCCGGTCCTTTGGGACCTTTATCCGAGCGCTCGATATCCAACATCACACATAAATAAGTGTATCCACATGAGTAAGTATCTGGGCTCCATACCATGATACCACCCCTTTCCAGAAGGAAATGACATACCCTAAAGGGCGCGACCCTCATAACCTTGCCGCAACGATCCTGTTTCGACCATTTCCGGGTTGTGAGGCCCTGACGAAGTCTCGTCCACAAAGCTACGCTTTGTCACAAAGCCATGCTTTGGGTCAACAGATGATCAACCTATGATCACAAAGATAAATGATCAAACAAATGATCATATCACAAATGATCAAACGATGATCATCACACAGCTACACTCAGCATGTCACATTACCAAATTGGGATATATCGCTGATAACCTTCAACTACATAACCTCTGAGCTCGTACGTCTCAGAGAAGGGTGTTAAGCTAAGAGAATAAATTCTCCGCCACCAACAGAAATGTATTTGAAAGAAATCTGCTTTATATCTCAAGGTGTAATGTCAGACATACAATCCATACAAGTCTGTTCCGGGTTCGAACAGAACCGAAGGCACTTCTCACGAAGCCCTTGCAATTCCGGATAATTTCCAATCACGTCCGGACTTCCCATCACAAAGGGTGATAAAATCTCTATACCGGGGACCAGTCGGTGCAGAGACATTCGACGAGTTGTCCTTTCGTTTTTGTAAATATCCGGTCTTCAACACCGGTCTTCAAATGCTATCCATATACGACGTATCAGTATTCGGAACGGGTTATATGACACAAAGGTCCTCTCCCGGCTAAACCGAATAACGGGCGCAATATTTTAAAAACATATGGATATTGGGATGTCAATTAAGTCACAACTTACTACCCAAAACTTTTCTTTTCAAATGGTTTAAACAAATTACCATTTCAAATCTTTTAAAACAAAAAGATTCATTTTAACAACCTTCAACGGTTTAACAATTTCCACACTTTAATCTTTTAAACAAAAGATTCATTCACAGATTTTCCAAATTAATTCCCATTTCAATTTGATTAACTCGTTAAATCTTTAAATCAAGATTTAACTTATAGCTTTCAAAACAATTCAATTTCAATGGTTTAAACAAATCATCATTTTAAATCTGTTAAAAATAACCAGATTTTATTCATAGCTTTCAAAAAGAATTCATTCATAACTTAGAAACCATTTTTCAATTCAATCTTAAAATTCCCTTAATTAAACTGGAATTTCTTCTTTTATCTGAAAACTTTTATCATTTGGAAACAAACAGTTTCACTTCGGAAAATCTGATCTCATTTATACGAGTTAAAGTCTTGGGTTAAATCCAAATTCTCAAACGATACTTTTAAAATGGTTTAACTTCCTATAAACACATTTAAATCATCTTTAATCAAAATTTCCAATCATTGAATTCAATTCTAAATATTGAATTCAAATTCAAATTAAATTATTTAAATTGGAAATTTTACCAAGTTATTCAAAATAACTTTCATCTTAAAAACCCCCTTTCAAAAGCTTTAACATTTAACCCAAATCCAATTTCAAAATTAATTGAAATTAAAATTTCAATTTCAAAACATAAATTTTAAATCATCTGTGACTTAACTGATTTCCACGTGAAATCCATATTGGTGTGTGTAAGAGTGTGGTCCAGGGGTTTAACATAATAGTGCAACATCATACAATCATCACAGATCATAATACAGAAATATAGTTGATAAACAATATAAACTATATCGCTTATCGTTCATTCACAGGTCATAGATATATATCACAGATAAGTAAATTACAGATCACAACATAAATCAAGATGTATCACAAAACATCACAAATCAGGGATATCAAACAATTCACATTCAATAGAATCCAAACATTCATAAGTAAGGTCAATTACTATCTAATTAAAATTAAATTAGATTAGTCACTAATCCTGGTTTAATTAATATTAATTAATTACAACCCATTTTAATTAATTATTCTTTAATCATTTATTAATTAATCATTAATAAATCACATTAATTTAATTAACCTTTAATAATAAATTTATAATTAATTATCCCTTAGTTAATTACCCTTTATTTAATTACATTAATTAATTTATCATTAATTATGTCTTAATCACATTAATTTCCACTAGTTACTTTATTAAGTGATTATTCTTAATTATCTTCATTAATACCAAAATCTTCAATTAATAATGTTACAATTTATCATTATTAACACATTAATTTATTCAAGAAATCAAGGTTAATCAAAATATAAATTTATTTTAATTAATTCCATTATTTATTTAGAATAATTAATTACTAAATAATGTCAAAATTTTATTAAATTAAAACTTAATTATTTCCAAAATAACTAACTTAAACCTTTACTAATCCCATTTCCAAATTTAGACTTTTGATTTAAACTTGCTTAAATCCTAGATTTTAAATTTTAAAACCCTTATTAAAATTTGTTTTAAGCATTTAAAATTGTTAAATGTTTATATTTTATAATCTGGTTTTATTTTCAAATTTTGCATTTTAATTCTACTTTTAAACCCAGGTTTTAAAACTTGTTTTAAACTTTAGTTTTAAGCCTTACTTACAATTTTTAAACAAAACAGGTTACTGTAAAACCTGTAACTAACTAGACCCTGAGACAACACAAATGCACCGAGTCGCCTCCCTCTTTACTTCGAGCAACTTCAACATTCACTCGAGCCAATACCGAGACCAAACAACTCACCAAACATCTGAACAACCCAGACATACACACGCCACTGTGCACGCGCACGGCGTATCGCCGCTGCTCCGGCGAGCTCCACCAACGTCGGCAAGTCGCGAATCCTTCCAATGCTCGAATTTGAAACTCGATTCAATCCTAAAAACTCTGATTCGAAAATTTACATTTCGTTCGAAACTGAACTCGAACCCATTGAACGAAAACACCTCGTCGTCGCGTCACAGACCACCGGAGTTCATGCAACTCCGGCCACCACCTCGTCGTCAACCCAGCTTCCATCACCCAGAAATTCGCCGCGCTCGATCAATCATAGGTGACGCAATCACCTCGAAGACAACTGCTACCCAACTGACAGTTAAACCCTAGATCCATATCATCCCAACGCTATGATCATTTATAAATTCGATTTGTATTTTTCTATTGACCCTTAATGCTCCAGCAATCTTCACTGATGATCACGATATTCACTTCACCGTGGGTCATCGGGAATGGATAGAAATGAGTTCTCTGATCATCATACAATTGCTCGAAATTTACTCATTTAAAAATCAAGATTTAACTACCAAAATTCATCAATTCGTAACCCCTATCAGATTTCAAAATCCATTTATAAAATTAAAAGCATTGATTTTTCATGAGTTAACAAATTTTTACTGACTTCATTTATTTCCTGGAAATCCACTTGATAATTTTACTTGAAAATGATTCTTAAACTTCAAGCTTGATTATACAAACACGTTTGATCTAAATTATGAGACCTGAAATCAATTAAAGAGGAAGAATTTGATATTTGAACGGGTTTTGAAAACCTGAAACTAAAGATAGGGATGAACAACATGCACAGGCAAAATCTACATATATGCCTAGATTTATACATATGCAAACCAATGCCCAATCTTGCTTCCATCATAGATTCAAATCACAGATCAAATACCAGAGTTTTCAAAAGATTTTAAAGTTTGCTCACCATATTTTTCCAGGAGAAGAAAACAGAGTTTGAAATGTTGAATCTGCTAGCTGAAACCATTCCTTTGATCTCTGCCTTGATTAATTCGTGTTGTTGTTTTGATTGAATCTTGTTTAAATTTTACAGTTGCATGTGCTTCAGATTTTCTCAAGTTTTGGATGAACGAACAAGAAAAAAAAATGAAGAAGTTGATAGATATAAACAAGTTACAGGGTAGATATGTTTATTTGTTTAAGCTGAAATGAAAGTTGTACAAGTGATATTATGTATTTGTACAACATCAGAGATATTTTTATCAAGTGGTGGCTGATGTACATCTCGAGTTGGCTAAAATGTTATGTACTAAGGGATATAGCATTAATTGCTTGAGTCCTCTGCATTGTTTATCTCGGCTGAAAGTTTACTTGGGTATGGGTTGAGATGATTTCGACCATGCTAGAGGTACTGGCATTTATTATGTTATGGGGGCTGCATACCTTTTTTTTTTCTTCTTTTCTATGTACTTTGTTTCCAGCCTATACTTTCTTCTATTATTTGTTTGCACATAGATACTTTCATGAATATAGATATAGATATAAAGTAGTTTTAGTTATGTTATGTATATATTTCTTTTGCTTTGACTTATGTTTATTTTTTTTTGTTACATGAAGATTACGTTTTGTTTTAGCCTTCTTACTTAGGAATATAAATGAAATTCTATATTTTAATATGTTGTTAAATTTCTTCTAATTTATTTCTATTTATACTCTATTATTTATTTTTCTTTAATATTTATTGTTTTATATTAAATTTATAAATTCAAGTTATTATTAACCATCATTTGTAATATTTATTACTATCATTTATTATTATTAAACCATTTATTTACGATTTAATTTCAAATCCAATATATACATACATACATATATATATAAATTCAAATTTACTCATATATATCCATATACAATATTTACAATTTTAAATTAAATGATTTATACAAAATATATTTGAATTCGGGGAAACTCGCATCACCGCATTGATTATTTTACAATTTTATTCAAAAATTCGTTTAATTATCAATTTAAATTTATATAAAATCCGGGGTCGTTACAAACTCAGTCGAAAGCCAACCAAGTCGATAGCAAGGAGCCAAAAGTGGCGAAACATGTTGAAAGCATGTAAAAACTGAACTTTTGCTTTTAAAAGTAATCATTTTAACTAACCTGCCTTATTTGTCAAAATCTTATTGGTTGCTAATTTTTCTTTTCTAAAAGCACTGCCATAATTTCAGAATTAATTAATTTAAATCACTTGCAAGATACCACTTCTCCTTTTATAAATATATAAAACATTTAAGTCTCATACCTTAAATAATTTTATATATTCATCAAAACACTCTGGAAAATTATACAAAAATTCCAGAAAATCCTTTTTAATATGTTTTCTAACATATATAAATTTCAGACCCAAATTATTTATAATTTAACCGTAAATTATTTATAACCCAATAAATCATTTTCTTTACTAGAAAATTAATATAAAATCCACATTAATTCAGAAAATTATGAAAATTGAAACCCATCTCTAAAATATCATTTCTGATCTATACCTAAAATGGCAAGTTATATAGATGTCATTTAATAGAGTTTTCACATCAAAACTTATCATAAAATCTATACGAATAAGCATAAATCATCAACAAGCATATATAAACATTTTGTCCTTCGAAATCATGGCTAAACTATGCAAGATAAATTTGGATTTCCTTAAAACCGAAAACATTTAAGAAATAAGAGATGTAGTCATTATTAACCTTAGCTTTGTGATTTAGTATATGAGATTTGATCTTGATTAAGTGATTTGATTCGTCCTCTTGAAAATCCTAGCTTTATCTTCTCTTGAGATTGCTAATGGTGGTCGGCCCTAGACTTAAAATTTTGATAATGAAATGAACGTATGAATGAGTTCCCAAGGGTTTAGGGTATAAGAATATTCTTTTTCTAGTTTGCCCTTACCTGTTTTATTTCATGTTATCTTGTTATGATTTACTCATTAACATGGCATGGCTACCCCTGTTAATCACAAATCTCAGTCCATTAATCATCATATTACATTATTTTATTTTATTTAGCTAATTAAATATCCTAAATAATGTTACTAAAAATATGGGGTGTTATAATAACGCTCTCCAAATATTGGGTAGTGTATTACTCATGTCTACTGGGGCATTAAGGGGTTACAACTGATAATTATTGGATTACTATGGAATGACACACTCGATAGTTTTTTGTTGGTTAATATAAATAAGGTCAAATAGAAAATATCAATGTGACAATATTACTCAATTCCATCGACTTGAGTTTCAAGCTTCAATTTGGAAGATCTGCTTTGTTATAGTTAAATGTGGCGCGGTGTCCATTGAATAACTATGGTTGGATTAAGTGGAAGCATTGGAAGTGAAACAATATTCAAGAGAGTATTTGTCTCTTTAATTATATATGGTTAGAATCGCAGTAAATTGAAAGTCATAGTTTCTAACTTGAGCGGTTCGGTTAAAAATAATTATTATTACTGAACCAAGGACTTTGTTTTCAGACTATAGAGTTGAACTGGATGATATTGAAATTTTGACCATTACCAAATTCCAAAGTCCAAAGTAAAATAGTTTTGACGAAGATAATTGTTATAAATTATTACCACTACAGAGCAACATTTGAATAAAGTAGAATTTGATTTTACCAAAGCCAAGTGATTGATAAATTTGGTCATATGTCACACCACATGCTAAGTAATGTGTGAACGTTAATATCCAAATTGTTTGATATTAATCGCTGGCTGAATTAACACCTCAAAGTCACAAAATCGAAATGTTGAATACACCTATTACCACTCGATTTAATTAAATTATAATTTTTATAAATTGATTAAATTAACTAATATTTATGAAATATTAATTATAAAATTTTATTTGATATCTATTCATCAATATTATAAGTGTTATATAATAGTTAAAAATACATTAATCATCATATGATATCGATACGTGTTTGAATTGGATTTAAATGTGTTATTTATTGATCAGAGTTGAACTAATTTTAAGGCCCATGATGGGACCTATTGAGTGCGGCTATGATTGCATACGGAGGTTGGCCATATAACGGCCAAGGAGGGCTTGAACATTGAACTCAAGGAGATGAACAGAAAAGAGAGAAAGGTGGATCAAGATCCTCCTTTTTCTCCTTAGATCTCCCCTATATATTCATCTCTAACCCCTCATTTTACTTTTGCACTCTTCCTCTATTTACTACAGCAATAGCCAGCCACTCCACCTCCCTTCTCCTTGAAAATTTCAAGCTTGAAATATTAAATAAAATAATATTCGAACAGCAGTGGTAGCTGCATTCAGTCTAGTAGTGTTTCTTGGATTATGAAATTATTTCAAAAGGTTTTGATTCTACGTTTCAAGGTGTACTATCTGGGCATTGAGTGGAAGGTAAAATTCTCCTTTTACAATTATATTAATTTATGTAATGTACATTATATGACATATGTGTTTAGATAGCAGTTGAATATATCATGAATCTATATAATATTGTGCTGCCTTCGTTAGATGGATCGTATATATGTATGTATATAAAAAATTGTTTTACATATGTATAATCATACATATCGCTCACGACATTTGAATTTTTTTTCAAAAACAATAATATTAAATGATCTAAAAAAATGATTTAAATAAACACTGTTAAGTAAATATGTTTAACATATATATATATATATATATATATATATATATATAAATTTATATTTTCTAAATTATCTATATAAATTTTTATATTCGACTATAATATAGTATTTTATTTTAATTAAATGTCATATCTAAATATATACACACATTATAAATTATATAAAATATGTTTATATGAATATTTAACATAATATATATACATAAATACATACATACATATATATATATATATTATTTTCAAAATAATAAATAGTAATTTTTTCATAGATTTCCATACAAAAATAAAATAAATAAATAAATAAAAATTCATTTTTGATAAAAACAAAGTAAAGCAAAAATATTGACAAAAAATATGTATGTTTATACATATATTAATTTACATGACATATATTTATAAGTATACATAATACGTATATGTAATATTTCTATATATTAATATATATTTAATAATAAAAATGATTTTCAAACTATATATGTATTTACACAAAATTAATATATTAGTTTGAATTTGAAAATACTAGACATTTCATTTTGTAGATCTAGAACTAGATCTAAATTTTGAATTTTGAATCTAATAATTGAATTTATAAATTTATAAATTCTTTATATTAAATTTATAATTACTTTATAAACTATATATATAAGTATACACATATATATTAATAGCACACATGTATAAAGAGGGGCTAACATGTCTGTTGCGGTATAAATCCCAACATATATATTTGAGATGCCAAACTTTGTACACCTTTCATGTTGCAAATGCAGGTACACAGTTATGTGTATATGATAAAAATATTATATTATGTCATATAAATTTGAAATAAATAAAACTTTATTTATAAATTTAATAAAATATTGATTTTATTCAAAACTAATTTAGACTTCATAGGTCCAATAAGATCCAAGATGGAATTTTTTTTAAAATTTACTCATTTACCCGACTGCATGTTGGCCCGGTTCCAACAATAGTAGAGTAGCATATTATGTTTGTTTTGTGTTAACTCTTTTGTTGTACGGACATGGTTTGTATAACCTTGTACCTTACCATATCGACTTGTATAGTATTTTGAGTTTTCTTATCACTCACACAAGACTGTTGCTTGGCTTGAGGTTTCATGCTTTGCTTCTTATTTTCTCGTGTATTCTTAGATGAGTAGAGTAGATTGCAGGTCTGGGTGGTAGGTGGTGGACGTGCAGAGGACGAGCAGAATGGAGCTTTCTCATATTATATATGGACTTATGCTTATTCTGTTATGCGACGATATGGAGCCTATACAGTGTTTTTTATTATAGTAAGAGATAGTTTAAGTTTACTGTCACTTATATAAAATCTACTATTATCTTGTATAACTTTGTGAATCTATGTACTTTGATATTGCGATTCATTTTAGTCATTACGTCTCGCCTGTGTCTATGATGTTTGTTATTACATATTATTCGATTGGCTGTGAGATATATCTGACATGTTTTATGATTGTTTCTTTTCTTTTCACCTTTGGTTACCATCCCACATTGACTGGGCATTGATAGAATTAGGGGTATGCCCTAGGCGCAGTTATGTAATTTGTTACATATATCTAACTCATTGACCAATCTTGTTTGAAATAATGGTGTTTTCTTTCTATTATATACTTAATACAATGTGTTATATTAATTAATTAATTTGATTAAAAGTATATTTAAAAGAAAATCCATAAATGGCATGTTTTGCGATAGTAGTTACGAGTTGGTGTAACTATGAGTAATTTATCACAATAAATATACCATTTTAAATGTTTCTAGTCAAGATGCATCAAGACTGGATATCGATGTATCGGTTGAGACTAGAGTGTGTAACACTTTCTAAATATTGGGCAGTGTATTACTCATGGCCATTAGAGGAACCTAGGGGTTACGTACTGGTAGTTACTGGATAACCATGGAGCGACTCACTGGATAATTTTCAGTTGGTTAATATAATTAAGGTCAAACATAAAATATCGATGCAACTAATTTACATAGTTCTCCCGACTTGAGAATATTGTCAATCTTCAATATGAAAGCTCTGCTTTGATTATAGTCAAGTCATTGCACGACGTCCATCAAAAGACTATAGTTCGGTCGAATGGAAGTGTTGGAAGTGGATCACTACTTAAGAGAGGACTCATCTCCTCGGTTATATAGGATTAGTGTCATGGTTAAATCAAGTCAGCTCAAAGTCAAAATCTCTAGCCAGAGAATTTCGATAATAATAATTGTTATTATTGAACGAAGGACTTAGTTTTTGGACTATAGAGTTAAATATGTATGATATTGGAATTTGACCATTACCAAATTCCATAAGTCCAAAGTGACAGAGTTTGACGAAGGGAATTGGTATAAAATAAAAGTCACAACCGGGTTGTTAACCCATAAAATGGACTAACACCCTAGATTGAGTGTGAAAGCACCAGCCCTGTTCTTACAGGACAATCATATGGATAATAGATATAAAAAGAAAGTAGAAATAGAAAGAGACAAGAAGATTTTTATAGTGGTTCGGCAGTTAAGGAAGCCTACGTCCACTTTATAGTTTTTATCATAGACTGATTGTTGTTACAAGATGTATTTGATTACAAAGCTCTTGAATATCCTTAGCTAGATTGAATCTCCAAAGTTGGGATCCACTGGAGAATCATAATGAACCCCTTTGAAGATTGTGGTGAGGGAGATGAAGAGTGAAGAAAGCTTCTAGCAGAGTTTCCGCTATCATTCTGGAGGGATCCAGTTTATGATGCAGATATGAGAGTATTTATAGAGATTGGA
Organism: Allium fistulosum; assembly: GCA_030737815.1. Classification (NCBI taxonomy): domain Eukaryota; kingdom Viridiplantae; phylum Streptophyta; class Magnoliopsida; order Asparagales; family Amaryllidaceae; genus Allium; species Allium fistulosum. The sequence goes on along the minus strand of CM060908.1, from coordinate 818,364,793 downwards.
GAGCTTCTAGGCCATGCCTGTTCGCCAACTACTCACAGATGATCACAGGAAGGTCCACTGTAGCTTTACCTCGCGACCCGAGCCAAAACCATGATCGCTAGCGATCCATAGTCTATGGATCTATGGTGACCCTCACTTTATAACACATAAATTTTTTTTTTTTACATTCAAGAGGAATTCACCACTAAACCTCATTACTTTTATATTTGAATATTTATATAATTTCTAAATATTTTTCCCAGGACCCTGGTTTACCAATATAATCATATCAGTGTACAAACAAATTATGTCAATTATATATTTGATGATATACAATTGTTTTTTTTATTATCTTGAAGTGATAAATCATAAAAGTGATTGTAGAAACAATCAATCATAAAAATTCACATTCGAAGACGTGAATAAAATCCAAAGAAATCAGTAACGAATCCATCAAAAATGGATATTTTCAAAAATAGGCAAATTAGGCAAAATCAGCAGTTCAGACGTCTAAATTTTTATGACAGATGTCTAAATTTGATCTCAGACGTCTAAATTTTTATGGCAGATGTCTAAATTTGATCTCAAACGTCTAAATTTTTATGACAGATGTCTAAATTTGATCTCAGATGTCTAAATTTTTATGACAGACGTCTCAGAGGTTTAAAATTGAAACAGAGAGGTAAAAAAAACATTTTGAACTAATTCAGTGTCTTTCAGGTCTACTGCTCTCATAGTTCTATTTGAAATTTAAATACTCAATTACATACAAATTTCCAGAATTCGTGCACATGCCAGTATCACTTACCTGCCATGCACAAATTCATTTCACTTGAGTATCCTACTAAATTTTTTTTTGAGAGTTCATTTCAAAAACCAACCCCCTTAGCTGTTTAATTTTCTTAAGACAAAATATAAGCAATAAAAATCAGAGATCAAATATATATGCACATATCATATGTATATAATATGTCTATCTCCTTATTTTTCTCCAAATCAGACATTCATAAAAGAAATTAGTAGTTAACCAAACATCATCAATGATCACTCACAACAGGTTTTACTTAAGTACATGTTTTCAACCCAAATACTTAGTAATCTCCTTACAAGGAACTTCAGTTACAACATAAAATTTTGACTAATAAGTTCATTACAAAGCAACTACAGATTTTTAAAACTGGTTTCTTTTATTTATACTAGCAGCTAATTGCCATCTTCATTCATCAAGCCAACTTCATCTTCCTGCAAGCAAATCACTGAGCTGCCCCAATTTTAATGAGACACCCAGATGATTGCAAGGGCAACCAAAAGGGTCAGTTTTCACTGGTATGAGCATTTATCAATTTTGTATACATATTCATATTTTTTTTTTTGATAATCTTGCAGTGCCTTCCTAGTTTAACAGATTTTTATACTTAGCATGTTTTGGTTCATAAAGAGATACAAACACATTCATCTATTTAAACAATACACAGCAAACAGTTAAAATAAACATATATACAATTCTTAATTCATTCTCCCCAAATCTAGATAAATAAACTCAGGTTTTATACTCCAAATTTTAACCCAGCAACTAATCAATGAACAATGTTTATCTTGATTAAATTAACACCATATCTGGATATTTATAACCCAGATTTTTAAACCCCTGTCCCCATTTATTTTATGGTCTTTAACTCCTTGTCAAATGAACACTATGTATGCATTGTGAAGGAAACTCCCAGGTTGTTTTAAATTATTCCAACACACAAAGGCCTCAGGGTGCAGTTGCACCATGCATATACTTGCTCCCACCTGAAGTAAGCAGATCATTGACTAACTCCCAAGTGACCAATTTAGTTTTTCTTTCATTCATATTTCAGAAAGATATAACTGCTTGTATATTTTCTGGTTCAACCCCATGTTCCCCTATTTAATCTATATCCATGTTTAATGATGATAAGATAGAACAAGAATGCTCAAAACATGTTAACTCTAAAAGCCCACTTACAGATTAATGCTCCAATCAAAAATGCACAAACAAACATCCATATCACCCATAACAAATCATTTCAGAGATTTAAATGACTCATAATATTTTAGGCTGCCTGCAATAGGACTTAATGCCATTGCATACAAAGGATAAATACTCACCTAATGTTTTCCTTTCACTGCCTTAATCCTTTGAACAGCAAATCCCCCAAAGCCTCAAGCTAGTGTTTCTCCTAGTTTATTTTATTTTTGTTTTGATCCCGTGTAACAACCCATAAATTTTAAACGGTTTGAATAACGTATTTAATTGAATTTGTAAGAAATTTTAAATAATAATATTTGAAATAAAAATTTAATGTTTATATTACGTATAATTAAATATAAGTAGTTGAATTAGATTTTTATTTTTTTTTGATTTTAATACGAAATTAATATTTGTATTTGTTGAAATCTTTCCATTAAGGAAAGAGAATGTATTAAAATGAACATTTAATTTGGTAGTTAACATAATGATATTTTATTTATAAGTTTTAAAAGAGAAATTTTTTTTTTCAAAATGTTTTCCAAATATAATAATTATTATAAGAAAGATATTTTGAAATAAGTAAAGTATAAATTAATAGGTAGAGAATAAGTAGTATAAATTAATAGGTAGAGAATAAATAGGTAACGTATAAATTAATAGGTAGAGAATAAATAGGTAACGTATAAATTAATAGGTAGAGAATAAATAGGTAACGTATAAATTAATAGGTAGAGAGTAAATAGTATAAATTAATAGGTAGAGAATAAATAAGTAACATATAAATTAATAGGCATAGAATAAATAAGTAACGTATAAAATTTAGATACGTTACTTTTTGTATAAATTTAGCGTATATTGTACTAACTATATGAAAAATATATATGAACAACGCATTCAATATTGTTTAAAAATCTTATTTTAAAATCTAATCTTTATACATATTTATTTTAATTTATTTCCTCTATTCACCAGCATTCAAACTTTATACATATTTTAATTTATTTCCTCTATCCATCCATACCATTTCAAAAGTTGAAACGTATAAAATACTATACGTTATTTCGCATTCATTGATTTCTTTTATTTATATAAACTTTATATTCGTTGCACGTTACATTCATTTATTTGACCGGTCCTTTCCTTTGTTATTTCCGAATTTCGCGCGTTACTAACCAATGCTCCATATTTATTTTCCTTAATAATTCAGCTAAATTTAAGGATCACTGTTGCTTTTACATTTTGTTTATATCACCTTTCCCCTATTTTAGCCGGTTGCATTTGATATTTCCTTGATTTAAGCTTTCTAACTTTTAAATTTCCACTACTCTATATTTATTTCTGTACGTTTATCTTTGCTTGAATTTCTCTGTCCATTCCTTTTTCCATTTTAATATTCTTCATTTCCAAACTCATTACGTGCTCTCCAAACAAACAAAAATTTATTTCTTTAAACGTATAGCCGTTACTTTTCCATCATCTCAGTTTATTTTCAAATTGATACGTTACCTCTGGTCTATCTGTCTATTCCTTTTAGCATTCCTCAATTTTAAGCAAATAATTTTCCCAATTCACGTTTGAAACGTTCCTATTCCTGGCTATTAATATAATTGAAATCAGTGTCTTTTGCTTAAATTATGGCATACGTTCAAAGCATAAATTATTCTCAGCTAAATTTTAGCCATTACTATCTTTATTTCTTGCCACTTTAAACAAAATTTCTTTCCACTTTATCAATGTGGGGCTTCTCTTATAAATACAAATCACTCGTACATACCCTACTCCATATCAATAGACCTTCATCTCCTCTCTTGCGTATGAAGCTTCTTCTGTAGGTAAATGGCTGCACTAATTTTTTTTTCTTCTTACTTCTTTTCTTTTTCTTCTTCTTTTTTCATCCTTTTCTTTTGTTTTCTTATTGTTTATATTGCTTTTCCTTTATTTTAAGCACAACATGTTTTTCTCTATATTTTTTTACATGTTTTGATTTTCAATGTAACATAAAAGTTTATAATTTACACGTATATATATATATATATATATATATATATATATATTTAAAAAGGATCTCTTTATATTAAGGTCACATGGTATTTGGAGAAGTATGTTTAAACTATTTTGTCACTTTTCTTTATATTTTACAGTCCCGGTCCTAGGAGCATTTGATTGTTGGCTATACATTTTGGGTCTAAGTATTTACATTTAAAAGATAATGTTTAAATTTATGTAAAGGAAGGCAAAATTTTGATGTATAAACTGGGATAGTTTAACATAAATAGGCAAGGCCATCATTAATTCATACTTTCTATTTTCATCAGTTTTGGTTTATGCATTTAGTAATGCTAACTAAGCTATATATATATATATTGAATAACAAGTGTTTATAGCTTTCTTTGTCGCAGTTAATATAAGTTATGTTGAAAATGGGTCTCAACATTGTTTTTCTTTATACTTGCATGTGTTTATGTACATTTCAATATGAAAGTTACAATATTTATTTCAAATTTTATTACATTTGATTTTTAATACAAAACAATGATTTTTCTTACATACGTATTTTGTTTTGATATTGGTCTTAAAAAGAAATATTAATTTAATAAGAAAATAATATATTTATTTTGATTTATATATGTATATGTGCTTTAAATGGATATTGTTTTCAAATTCTCTTATACCAATTTTCTTCATCAAATCCGGTTCTAATTTGATTCCGTCGATTCCTATTATCAGCTTTGTCCGTCGTGCCCGTTTTCTCCATCGAATCGTATCCATCTAGCGTCGCTTGGAATTCGTGGCTCGTTTCCTTGTCAAATCTGTTTAGCCTCGAAAGGTGAGCAATCACTCACGATTAACATTCTTATATTTATTAAATTTGATTTCAATTGAAACGACAATTGAAATATGCTGCTGTAGTTATTTAAATTGTTATATATTCTATTATCTTTAACTGCTCACTTATGGGATATGACACCATATCCTATTCTTTATATTTATTTTTAATGATATATGCCTGTTGTTATTATTTTCATATCTGTTATCACTCTGCAAGTTCCCTGTTAGTATAGAAATCACTATGGGTTGAAATGATACATACCCGAACGGACTTTAGAATAGGAGAAAATCGTTATGGGTTGAAATGATAAACCCAAGCGATTTTCATTTGAATTGAAATTGGGATTACGGGTATCTACCCGTATGTATTTAAATTTACGGATTGAAAAGATAAATATCTGTATCACTTGACCATAAGATAGGAAATTATATACAGACACCGTTGGTCCATATATAAATATTTTGAAAATAAATTCTATGGTTTTGAAAAGAAATATATGGTTTTAATAAATGTTGATTCTTAAATTATTATATATAAATGGTAATGATATATATATATATATATATATAGATTTAATTTAATTAAGATTGATTTAATACATATAATATGGTTAAGTATTTAAATTTATATTTCAAATTAGATTTTGGTAATAATTTGAATAAGAAGATTGGGAAGATAATTTGAATTTAGTTGAAATTGTATTCAATAGATAATTTTATTTAATTAAACCGATTTGAACTTATTGAAATTGAGATTTAAGACATGATTTATAACTTGGGTTTGATTAAGTAATTTAATAAATATTTCTTGTTTAAATAAATTTAAGAAAATATTTAGTAAAAATGTAATTTAAGGCTAGTTAAATGATATTGAATTTATTAAGTGAATATTCCCTGATTAAATAATAAAATGAAGTTAGATCAAGAGCTATACGAAACTGTTAAATTTACTTTGAAATGGTTGAATATTAAAGCTTTGAAATATATTGGAATTTTAAATGGTTTATTTTGTGATTCAAATCTGTATTTGAAATCGATAAAATTCGAATTTGTTATTTAGAAACTGAATTGAATTAAAATGGAAAATTTTAGATTGAATTAAATGTGTATTTGGAATTTGAGTTGTTTTGAATCGATTTGTGGGACTTGGGGAAATTATTAAATACTTTAAAAATTATTTAATCTATCTATACTATTTTGGAAAATAGATATATTTGAAATGAAATGATATTTTGGTTTGAAGGATAAATTAATTTGGAATGACCACGGTGTTATAGTGTATATTTCCACCTTGTAGATAGTTCTGAAGATCCTTAGAGGATGGTTATCCCAAACATCCTTTAAGTTACTTGTATTTCAGTTGATATTTCACTTGAGTTGGATTTATTAGTATAAGAATGTTAATCCTGACTCGAGTGTTTTGTGTTTTGCTTTACGCTCGGGTCAGACCGAGTGATACAACATTTGAGACTCACCTTTGGAGTTTGGAGCTTCATTTGGAGATCCAACTATCGATTCAGCTTTCAGCTTTTCCAGTTGATTTGTTCAGAGAGGTCATCTATTCGTACTGAAGACTTCACTGCATTTGAGATATTCTGTTGTATTTTATTTCTAACTCTGATGTTTATATAGTAGCTTCATGAACTACTATTTATTTATTCCGCTGTGTATTATTGTATTACTCTGTGTCTATGATTCTGTGATTGATGTATTTACTGTACATGCTGAGTTTTGCCAAATTTAAATTAACAATCTGATATTTTGAATTATTCAAGTCCGACATGTGTGGATTTATTGTCGATTTGAATGGTCCAAAATACTGGGTCGTTACATCCCGAGAGAAAGATGGATTTGGTTATGTGCAGTTATTTATAAATCCATTCTAGGGTTTAAGAAAATGGGTAATTCCCCTGATACCCTTGGGTGTTCATGTACATATCACATTCCTGTGTGGTCCTAAGTTGGAAATGCACACATTAGGTTGCTTTAATTAGTTATTTCGGGGATCATGCATTTTTAACACTGCATGCTATTTTCATGTCTCCATTTTATTCATGCCATATGCAGGTGATCCTTTATTCATTTCTTTTTATAAGTTTAAGGAATCTGAAAATCTCCTTTGTATTTTCTACCTATCTATTATCTCCATTCAATCATGCATACTATCATACCTTATTATGTAATGTAAAAATCATTCACCCATATTATTTTCTTGAAATAAATATAAGATATGGAAATTTTTATTTGATTCTGTATGTGTGTATATATATATATATATATTTCTGCCTCTTTGTCAAATCAGTAACTCCTTCTATATTTAAATAAAAATCACATATATTATGCTAATTATTTTTAGCACAATTATAAGACAAGTAAACCTTTTTATTAAACTTCATCTTATTCTATCTTTAAATAAAACAGAAAACACTCCATATATATATTAATGTATGTATTTATATAATTCTTTGGACATAGAGCTATATTTATTTTGAGCTCCAATTTTTCTTTTAATCACCTTAATCCCTTGCATTTTATCAAACAGAAGCTCCCATGCAAATTTTTATTTATTGCCAAATTTTTTTTCTGTTTTAATGCATTATATATACATATTATAATTTCAGAATTTCTTAATATAAATGTATATTTTTCATTTTATTTTTATTTTATTTTAGGGTCATTACATACCCTCCCCCTTAAAGGAATTATGTCCCCATAATTTTTCTCCAATTAAAAAAAAAACTAATCTATAGCCTGTTTTAACTCCATAACCCCATACTCACAGTTTATGAAAGCAAACAATATATATACAAGAATATTTTAGAAAAATCATCATAAGCTGCTTAAACATACCTCTCCATCAGTAAACAAATTGGGGTATTTAGCCCTCATTTTATCTTCAACCTCCCATGTACAATCATTAGTGTCCAAGCTCCATTGAATTTTTACCAGTTTGTTCACCTTGTTCCTCAACTTTTTCTCTTCCTTGGCAACTATCCCTACTGGTTCATTTGTATAAATCAAATTCTTTTGGACTTGAATTTGAGTAGGTGACTCCAGAATTGCTCCTTCATCATGCACCCATTTTCTCAATTGAGAAACATGAAATACTGGATGCACACCACTCAACTCCTCAGGTAACTTAAGTCTGTAGGCCATAGCACCAATTCTTTGCATAATTTCATATGGTCCTACAAATCTTGGTGATAGCTTACCAGATTTCCCAAACCTGAACACCTTCTTCATTGGTGATACCTTCAGAAAAACATGCTCTCCTACTTCAAACTCCATTGGCTTTCTCTTTCTATCTGCATAAGACTTCTGTCTTGATTGTGCTGCCTTCATTCTATGCCTAACTAATTCAATCATGTTGGAAGTTTCTTTAACATGATCTGGCCCCAACATTACACCCTCTCCTGCTTCCAACCAACAGGCAGGAGACATGCAGGGTCTCCCATACAAGGCTTCAAAGGGAGCCATTCCTATTGTTGATTGATAGCTATTGTTGTAAGTGAATTCTGCCAAGTGAATATGATCCTCCCAATTACCCCCAAAATCAAGCACACATGCTCTAAGTAAATCTTCCAATATTTTATTCACTATCTCTGTTTGCCCATCACTTTGAGGATGGTAGGCAGTGCTTAAACAAAGTTGTGTTCCCATTGCTTCTTGGAAGCTTTCCCAAAATCTTGAGGTGAACAAAGTGTCTCTATCACTTACAATAGTCTTGGGTATACCATGTAGCCTCACCACTTCCTTAATAAATAATTGTGCGAGCCTATGTGCATTTCTATCTGACCTGACAGGGACAAAGTGAGCTGATTTGGTTAGTCTATCGACAATCACCCATATACTATCATTGCCTTTCTTAGTTCTAGGCAAACCATCCACAAAATCCATGGAAATACTTTCCCATTTCCACTGAGGTACCTCCAAAGGTTGCAACATGCCAGAAGGCTTTTGGTGGTCTGCTTTAATTTGTTGACATGTGAAACACTTTGCCACATATCTTGCCACTGCTTGCTTCATTCCTGGCCACCAGTAGCTTCTTTTTAAATCATGATACATTTTAGTACCACCAGGGTGTATGGTGTACTTGGTCTTGTGATGCTCATTCATGATTTCTTCCTTCAACTCTGCAAGGTCTGGTACACAAAGCTTATCATTTTTCCTCAAATAACCCTTGGAATCTATTTTAAAATTTTCCAACTCAAGGTTGCTAAGTAACATTTCCTTCTTTTCCTTCAAATTTTTATCTTGGTCTTGCATGCCACCAATTTTCTCCACCAGATTAGACTTCACTGTGATTATTCCCAGTGTACCATACTCCACCATATCACCATGTTCTTTAAAATTCACTTCATCCTTGCTGTATATATCTGCCTCCCCAAGCACTGCAAGGTTTTTAAATTCATCAATCATCAAACTGGCTAATCTAATATGATTTCTGCTCAAAGCATCCGCCACTCTATTAGCTTTTCCAGGAGTGTACAAAATATCTAAATCATATGCAGCTAGAAACTCCAACCACCTTGCTTGCCTCATATTTAAATCTTTTTGAGAAAATAAATATTTCAATGCTTGATGATCTGTGAATAATTCAAATTTTGCCCCAAGCAAATAATGCCTCCATAGTTTTAGTGCAAACACTATTGCAGCTAATTCTAGATCATGAGTTGCATATTTGGTTTCATTGGGTTTAAGCTGTCTTGATGCATATGCCACCACCTTGCCATGTTGCATAAGCACTGCACCTAACCCAGACCCACTAGCATCAGTGTATACAACCATTTCTTCATTTGCTTCTGGGATTTGCAGGACAGGAGCTTCCACCAATGCTTGTTTCAATTTCTCAAAAGCTTGTTCACACTGCTCAGTCCACACATATGGTTGGTTCTTCTTGGTTAGTTTGGTCATTGGTGCTGCTATTCTTGAAAAATCCTTGATGAACCTCCTATAGTACCCTGCCAAACCTAAGAATGACCTTACCTCAGTCACTGTCTTGGGTCTACTCCATGTTTGAACTGCAATGACCTTGCCTGGATCTACACTTACTCCCTGCTGTGACACTATGTGTCCTAAGAATTTTACTTCATGTTGCCAAAATATACACTTTGAATACTTGGCTTTTAATTCATGTTCTCTAAGTCTGGATAATACTAAATGTAGGTGCATAGCATGGTCATTTTCTAACTTTGAATAAATTAATATGTCATCTATAAATACCAAGACAAACTTATCCAAAAAGTCTCTAAAAATTCTATTCATCAAGTCTACAAAATAGGAGGGAGCATTGGTCAAACCAAATGGCATTACTAGAAATTCATAAAGGCCATACCTTGTGTTGAAGGCTGTGTACTCAATGCTTTCCTCTGCAACTTTCACAATATAGCTTTTTGGAGTGCCTCGAAGTAGTGGGTAGACATCTCCAGACAAATTTGAGGTCGTAGGCATGCAACCCTATGGATCACTAGTGATCTATAGCTAATGGGTCGCTGGCGATCCATAGCAGATGGATCACTAGCGACCTGACTACTTAGCATTTTTTCTGTGTGTTTCCCTTTCCTATTTAAACTCTCAAGCCGACCTCCCCCATGCCTATTTCATGACACGATCTTACCAACTCCTCCAGCGATTCGAGCTTCCTCCCGTGACCTAATCCATCTTCTTCGGCGACCCGATCCAACCCTGTTCACGTTTCCATCGCGATTTCCTCGGCGCCGCTGAAATTGCTTTGCCACCGACTCCAAAAATCTAACCATCTCCTAAATTTCTGTCGCACCAAACCCTTGTCCTTTTGTTTGCTTTGTAGGGTCGCCGCTGATCCACCTTATTTGGCTTGCTGACCTTGAAGCTTCGACGAACTTCATGTTTAGATTGTTAATTCGAGGTGGGTTCGCTGATTATGACGTTGGTTTGTCGTTTTGGCGGCGAAGTTGTATTCGTGGTGTTAGTCGTGAAGAGGCCGAGTCGATTGCGGCTTAATAGAGGAAAATAGTAAATTAAGTCTTGAGTTCTTCACGGAACGACATTCGGACCTTGCCCCGGTGCTTGACATGTTTTGCTATCTTCGTCCATTGAGCCAGAATTGACTTGTGCCAGGTCCCATAGCTGATACCACACGACACATTGTGAATTGGTTTTGTCCTTCCGGAGGATTCAGATTGATTTTGCTTTCTTTTGCACGCAGGGTGTACCTGTACTAGAAGGGACTTTCTGCGTCATTTCGGACAATGGATCCGTAATCGATCGTCGATCGATAACGGGTAAGTGTCGAAGAAGTAATTTCAAAAAGAAAGTGATAGAGGAAGTCCTTTTACCTCTCAACTACGAGCATACTATCTACACGGGGTAGAGCGTTTGTAGTGTTTAGGACACCGAGCCCACCACCGATAGATAAAACATCGCACTTGCCCCGGTACATACTTGAAGCCCGACACATCAGTACTAGCCGATATTTCTCCGAAATTCAAGTGTAGTAAGTTTAGCTGCTTTATCTGTCTTTGGTTTCATCGCTTGTTGTTTCGTTTGGTTCAATAATACTTCTTTTTTTTAGAGTGGGATTACCTGACCGTTTCAGATGTAAGTTCTATTGTTTAGAATGAAGTAATTGTCCTCTCGTCGCAAGTCTAGCGGAGGAAGTCCTACACTTTCGGAGGCCGAGTCGTCGTCCGTCGCCCCTCCTTCTTCTGCTTCACAGGCTGAGTATGGCCAGCTAGTTCCGATTGGTCCGGTCATGGACTGGACTCCTCTTAATTTCAGAGTTCTTCTAAATTCGCCAGAGAGAGCTTCTTCCGTGATCTCTGCTAAAGTTTTGCACAATATTTGTCTGCAACACGGCATCCCGGAGGAAGATGTGCGCCTCCCAGAGAAGGAAGAGTTTTCTCATATGCCACCCCCGGATATACCGCTTGTCATCGATATATATGCTTGAACGGAGCTATGCCCCCTTTTAACAATTTCTTGAGAGAGACCCTCTCTAACTTAGGAATTGCTCCGTTTCAGATTCACCCCAATGGCTACGCCATCTTAACTTGTCTGCATGTTCTTTTCATGCGAACATTTAACCGTGCCCCAAGCTTTGACGAGTTGAGATACTTTCTTTCATTCAAAAGAAGAAATGAGCATCCTTCCTTGGTTGCAATCGAGGCCCAGAGGAATCATAAAATTGTATTGCAACTGTAGAGCAACTTATGCCACTTCAAGACCCAATATTTCTTTGTCAGATGTCCTGAGGGGTTCAACCGTCTTTGGACAATAGAGGGTAAGTTCCCTTTCTTTCTCGTTGAGTTTCGATGTGTCACTGTGGGATTTCTAACAAGTCTAATACTTCTTATATTCCACGGTTGAATAGGGACTTGTCTCTCGATGGAACTTTCCGAACCCTAAAGGCTATCGATGCTCGAGAAAGATCTGTTAAGGTCTTGTTGATTGACGAACACTTTCTTCGATACGGAGTGCTGCATCTGGGAAGATCCACAGTTCCAGTTAAGGTCCCATCTCCTTCTCGATCCAGGGTACGGACGCGATCCACCTCCTCATCTTACGGTTCCGAAGAGGGCGCTTTTCAAGAACGGGAAGGCCCGTCCGGCGAGTCGGCTGAAGAGACTCATGAGAGAAAAGACGCCGCAACCGAGGCTAGTTTCCCGGCTAGAATGCCCTCGATTCCAGAAGAAGAGGAAAAGGAATTTAATCAAAGGGAAGGCAAGGCTGCGATGGACATAGAAAAAGAGGAGGGAGAGATTTTGAGTAGTAGCGATGAGTCCACTTTTAGTGATGACTTTTATGTAGAATCCGATGATGGGGATTCTGAATCGTGTGATGAGACTCCGAGGATGAGCCCTGTTGTCCCGAATTCTCCTCCCCTAAAGATAAGCAAAAAAGCTGATGCTTTAGAAGCTGGACGACGTCGAGATTCCCCAATCAAAAGACGCCGGTGTAGATTTCAGAGATCTAGGCAATGTATACGTCGATTTTGACGCGCTCATGGGGGAAGACTTCAAATTCGAAGAGATGTCTCCTCGTCCGAGCCATATTGCGCCCGGAATTAGTCCAATTCATTCCACGACGGCCGCCCGCTCCGGTTCGTGACGTCGCTTTAGGCCCTCCTCTAAAACAGATTACACGTTTCACAAGGGTTACACTCACTTACACATATATTTTTCATGCCTATTCTCCATTTCTAAGACTTTTTATATATCTTCCATGTCAGGTAGCATGAGAGGACGCGGTCTCTATGATGATTTCAAATAATTCACTGACTGTCAACGCTAGTCAAAGCGGTCTTCCGGCTGTCACCAGCCCCGTGAAACGGAGGAGGAATATCAAAAAAGAAAAGATTTAGAGGCTGAGGCTCGCCATCGAAATGAGAGGGAATGGGGCCGAGTATAAAAAGGTAGGTATGAAAAAAGAAGACTTTTGATGAGAGAGAGGAGCTGCCGAAAAATTTGAAATTTGATCACGATTCCCATTCTTCGAAACAACAGGCCTTCACTCCGGCCTCCGCTTCGATTGGTTCTGAAATCCCAGTTTCTTCTGTACACATTCCATCTTCAACTCAAGCTCCGTCGTCTTATATGACTCTTGCCCCTAGTTCTTCACGCCCCCACTGGAGACATGCCTATGTCCTTCCATCTGGTCTTCCCAGGCTTGAGGCAGCGCTCCCCGAGTGATTTTTAAGGGGGGCTAAGTTTGATCGTGATCTTCATCTGGTTCGTAGAGATACATATATGCCTCACCTCCAGGCAATCCAGAATGATTTAGAATAGGCCGAAGGGTAGGAAAAATTAAGCAAGCGGTTGGAGAACATGAATCGTATCAACTATCAGGAAATCCTCTCCTTCGAATCGGGGAAAGGTGATTTTGAAAGAGCATTAGCGGAACGCGATGCCAGAATCAAATAGTTGGAATAGGAAAAAGATGCAGCGCTTTGAGAAAGCAAAACAGCGCTGTTTTGCTGAAGGAGCTAAAAGAGGCGAATGCGAAGATCGAGATCATCCTGAGAGACGAAATCAAAAAAGCGCATGCCGAAGAAGTTAAACTACAAGCGGAACTTAAAGCCCGCGGTACAATCATTGAAGCCCAGAGGAAGACTATTTCCGACCACGACATGGTCATAAAAATCCACAATAAGACGATCACTGAATATGAAGACGCCGTGAAGTCGTGCGATAAGAAAATCTTCGACCAGGCTGAGATGATTGCCATGCTCCAGGACCGAGTCGCGCAGCTTAGCGCCGATAAAACTCGTGTCGAAGTTGAGAAGGCCACCATTATGGTGGATTATTTGGAGCTTCAGAATACTTTCGAGAGAAATATGGAGAAGATGGATGATACCATCTTGAATTTCTATGTCAACTCCCTGCTACGCCAGGGGTGTCTCAGCTACTTGGGCCCTAAATTCCCGCGCACTCTCACTGTGGTTTGGGAGGAGATCTTGAGCCGCTTTCGTGATATTGGTGATGTTTATACCGAGCGAGAGTTAGAGAGCACCTACCTCAATGTGGAATCATAGAAGGCGTTGCTGGAGTGCTGGGAGATTTTGCGGATTGAGAGAGAAAAGAAGGCTGTCAATGCTACCACGACAACAACTGCTGAAGCGCTTCCGGAGCCTTTTATTTCCGGTGTCGGTGAACCATCGAGGCAGCCCTGTGATCTATCAACAAGTTCTGGTCTTGAAGCTTCCCCTCGAATTGTGGAACCGTCGGAGGAGGGTGAAGGCGGTGAATACGAGATTGACATTCTCGGTCAATCTTCTGGTGCAGGTAATCTACTTGCTTCTTCCGAGTTTGAAAATTTTCATCTCACGCCGTAAGAGCAGGACGAATTTAACGCTTTCATTTTTATCTTATAGGTCCGTCCTCCTTATCTATCGATCCGCCGGCTTCCTCGATACGTGGACCTATTGCTATCTCTATCACTATTGTGCTCGTTTCTGTACCTGCTCTGGTCGTCGTGTCCGTGTCTGGTTTGCAGCCGGGGCCATAATCCAAGAAGATCGCCGCACTGCATGGTTTGGATAACCCATCCATATCTTTGGAGGGTGATTTCACGGCGGGCGAAGCTCGGGAGCAAGAAATTCATATTAAGAAGCCGCGCAGATCTCAAGAACAACTAGTTGCCGTTAAAAAAGAGAAGGTTGAAGCAAGCAAGGCCTCTGAGAGCTCCCGCATATCTCGGAAAAGTAAAACGAAAGGCGAGTTTTCTGAAAAAGTCACAGAGCAGGAAGAGGACATCAACAGCAAGGAGATCGTCGACATCACTGGCAGCGACACCACCCCTGAGGCAAAGCAAAAACTTCGAACAAAAGGCGGAAAGGGGAGTGGTGGAAGAAGCGCTAAGTAGCTTGGGTGGTAGCTAATTTGGTTTTTATTCACTTTTCATTGTTTTGTTCAAGTGCAGAGTCTGCACTTAGTGTTTTTGTTGTGCTGCCTGTACTTTTCCTTTTGTTAGCCGCTATTGTGTGGGTACGGCTCCCACGTTTTGACCTTGTACAGAAGAAAATTATGAGTAATATACTGCCGATATTTTGACTGTACCTTTACTTATCTACTCATATGTGTTCTGTGCGCCTATGTTTATTTTGTTTACTTCCATTTTACTTTATCTAGTCCTGTGATTACCGTCAAAATTCTTTGTCTGGAGAAACAAAACTTGTGAAATTTTTGTTTTTAAACATTTTTATTTGAATGCCAGTTTATGCACCCTAGTTCACAGGGCTGTTTAGTTTGAACACTTGACAAACGACTGATAATTATGGTTTGAACAGTTTGCATACTAAAACTCGGAATTTGACTAAGTCACAATTCGATTTTTTCTTTTTTGCGAGTTTTGTAACTTTAGTTTTTATGCGATTCTAGACAGTATGTAACATATGCATGTTTGAGATGTGCATAAAAACGTAAACTTGGTGTAGAACATACAGTTATGAGATTAACGTACAGTTACAAGATTAACTTAATGAATAATCTTTGCGAATTTTTAGAAGTTAAACCACTTATCACTTCTCAGAAATGTGAGTTGGTACTTATGAGTATCGTTTCTTTGAATTTTTTCAATCTTCAAATATGCACTTCATTGCTTAGGGTTTGCACATCATACGAGTTAACTGTAGATAGTCAAATGTTATTCACGTTAAATGTTTCGGTTCACCATGGGGTGTCTGCAATTGGAGTTTTCTACTGATTCGTAGCACTTTGATTTTGTTGGAGTCGCGCCCGTTACTCCCGATAATTGGAGTGGGTTGATCTTCGCAATTCCTGTAATTGATTAGTTTCCCGGTACTGCCGGGGCGATTCCGATATTTAAAATACTTCTCAATGTTGCCAATCTTCGGGCAACGTGAGGAGTTTATGTTTTAAGAGCGTAATTTAACGGCTCGGAAAGTTAGCGCATGGCTTATAAAGTGCATGGCTTTTGATACTTCTCAACATTGCCTATCTTCGGGCAATGCGATGAGTTTGTATTTTAAGAGTTAGTGCGCGGCTTACGGGATACGTGGCTTTTTCGTTTGAGTCGCGCGGCTTATGAAGTGCGCGGCTTTGATACTTCTCAGCGTTGTCTATCTTCAGGCAACGCGATGAGTTTGTGTTTTAAGAGTTAGTGCATAGCTTACGGGATGCGCGGCTTTTTCATTTGAGCCTTCCCAATGTTGTCGGGGCAACACCGGTTCTTAGAAGGCGGGGATCGGGTTCCGCCGATCAAACGGTTTGAGTCGATTTGCTTCCGTCGACCCGGTAGGTAAGTGGAGCATACTTGGGCGTGATTCCACTTTCTCAAGTAGCAATTGTATGGTTTTGAGTCGATTTGACCTCCTCGACTCAGCAGATTACTATTAAGAACACAATTTCGTTGGTTCAAAAAGCGAATCAATTTTATTAATAGAAGTTGGGAAAGTTTTTGCCTATTTACAATGCCCTCGGCTTCCCAGGACGGCTTATTTGCTGAAAAATAGAAAGCACATAAGGTAGTTTTCAAGTGAAGTAGCGGCGCAGTGATTCGCTGTTCCACGCTTTGGGAATTTGGACTTCGTCGATGGTTGTCAATTTGAAAGTTCCATCCCTTAGCTTTTAATTGATCACATATGGCGCTTCCCAGTTTGGTTCGAAGGTTCCCGGCACATGATAGATCCATTTGAGGATGAGGTCTCCCACTTCGAAGGTTTGGTTGTAGACCTTGGAGTTGAAGTACCGCGTGACCCTTTTTTGGTGGGCAACGGTCCGTAACTCGGCTTCTTCCCTCCTTTCGTCAATCATATCCAGTGATTCGAGTAGGAGCTGTTCATTTTGCTTCCGATTAAATTTATGCCTATGGTGGGAGGGGACTTCTAGTTCGATGAGAATCATTGTTTCTGAGCCATATGCCAAGGTGAACGGAGTGTGTCCAGTTGCCGCTTTGTGTGTTTTCCTGTAAGCCCATAGTGCGAGTGGAAGTTCATCAACCCAGTTTCCTTTTGCTTAAGTTAGTTGCTTTTTGATAGTGGACTTGATGATCTTGTTTATTGCTTCCACTTACCCGTTCGCTTGCGGATGAGCAATTATAGAGAAGCTCTTCTCAATTCGGAAGCGTTTGTAGAAGTTTTGAACTCAACGCTTTCGAATTGGGTCCCGTTATTAGTGATGATTTTCTGTGGCACACCAAACCTGCAAACAATGTTTTTAGTAACAAAATTAATGACTTTCTTTGTAGTAATGGGGGCCAGCGGTTTCGCTTCTGCCCATTTCATGAAATAGTCAACAGAAACTATAGCGTATTTTTCCCCTTCTTTGGCTATTGGCAATGCGCCAATCAAGTCGATTTCCCATATCACAAATGGCCACGGGCGGACCATCTGTGTTAATTCTATTAAGGGAGTTCTTTTAATTTTTTCGAACCTTTGGCAACGATCACATCGTCTGGCGTTGTCAGCTGCATCACGGTTTATTGTCGGCCAGAAATACCCATACCAAATAACTTTCTTTGCAAGGGTTTGCCCCCTAGTATGATCTCCGCATTCGCCTTTACGCACTTCCTTCAGGATCCGTCGAGCTTAGTCGTCAGTCACACAACTAAGAAGGGGAGGTTGAGAATCCTCTTTGGTAAAGTATTCCATCCCGTATTACGAATCGCGGTGATTTTCGAAAAATATTTTCCGTTGATTCCGATCAATTAGAAAGGTCCCTTTAAGTAAATAGTCCTTGATTTGCGTCATCCATTTTTCCAGTTCGATGGTGGTCTCGAGAATCCAGTCGACGCCCATTTCGTCTATGCTCTGGGCAGTTAGAGTCTCAACCGGGGCTAGTCCCAACGATTGAGCTTCTCCGGAGCTTGCCAGTTAAGCTAAGTAATCAGCTTTGGTGTTTTACTCCCGTGGAATATGGGTTATGGTATAATGTTCGATGTTGATCGGCAACTCTTGTACTTTAGACAGATACGGGGTAAGATTTTCCCCTCGGGCCTGGTACTCGCCTTTTACTTGGCAAACGACTAGCTAGGAGTCACTGTAGATGTGGACGGACTTTATTCCGAGCTCTCTCACAACTTTCAGCCCGGCTATTAATGCTTCGTATTCTCCTTCATTATTTTTTGCAGGAAATTCCAAGCATAAGGGGTAGCAAATGGCTCGTCCTTTGGGGGTTTCAAGCACTACTTCTGCCCCCGAACAGAGGTTGTTAGATGCGCCATCAACAAAGAGTTTCCATTGCGTCTCCACTTCCGATGGTGTTTCTTCTTCGTCGTCCCATATGGTAAACTCGACGATGAAATTTTCCAGCGCTTTCCCGTTGATAGCCTTTCTCAGATGGTAGGTAATATCATATTAGCTCGGTTCAATGTTCCACTTGAGAAGTCGTCTGGAAGTTTCAGGTCGGTACAGTACTTGTTTCAGAGGCTGATCAATCGGTACTTTGATTGGATGTGCTTGGAAATACGGTCGTAGCTTCGTAGACGCGATCAAGAGGCAATACGCTAGCTTCTCTAACTTTGGGTAATTTTTCTGGACTCCAGTAAACCACTTGCTAATGTAGTATACGGGTCGTTGGATTTTCGCCTCTTCACGCACAAGGGTAGCACTTAACGCATAAGGTGAGATTGCTAGGTAAATGAACAGGTCCTCTCTGTCCATTGGCTTTGACAGAATTGGCAGGGCTTCCATGTGTCGCATCAATTCTTCAAATGCAGTTTGACATGCTGCATTCCATTCGAAGTTTTTCTTCCCTTTCTCTAACGCGTCAAAGAACGGTATGCACTTGTCGGTGGCTTTCAAGATAAATCGACTTAAAGCTGCGACCTTCCCATTCAACCTTTGCAATTCTTTCTTGTTCTTCGGGGCTTGGACTTCTCGTAGGGCCGTTATCTACTCTGGATTTGCTTTAATGCCCCTTGCACTTACGATGAATCCTAAGAACTTTCTGTAGGCTACTCCAAAGTGACATTTAAGAGGATTGAGCTTCATCCCATACTTTCGGAGTATTTCAAACATTTCAGCGAGATTATCCAGATGATTGGCAGCTGCTCGCGATTTGACCAACATGTCATCCATGTAAACCTCCATAGTTTTCCTGATTTCGCGCTTAAACATGGTATTTACCAACCTTTGATAAGTTGCCCCGGCATTCTTTAAGCTGAATGGCATTACCCTATTGCAGTATATTCTCAGATCGGTGATGAAGCTAGTGTTCTCTTGATCACATTCGTGCATCAGGATTTTGTTGTACCCGGAGTGTGCGTCTATAAATGATAGCAGTTCATGTCCTGCCATTCCATCCACAAGCTGGTCTATTCTGGGCAGAGGGAAGCTATCTTTCATGCAAGCCTTGTTTAAGTCCGAGTAGTCAATACAGGTTCGCCACCTCCCATTTGACTTTTTGACTAAGACCGGGTTAGATACCCATTCAAGATAAGTTGCATCACGGATAAAGCTGTTGACTATTAACTTGTCCACCTCTTCTCTTAACGCCTTGGACCGTTCAAGGCCCAAGCTGCGCCTTTTTTGCTTTACAGGCGTGAACTTGGGGTTAATGTTAAGCGTGTGGCATGCAATCTTTGGTGACACCCCACACATATCGAAATGCGTCCATGCGAACACATCCAAGTTGGCGCGAAGAAATTTTAGTAAGTTCCGACCGTATCTTGTTTCCAAGGTGCGATCTGATTTTCAAGACTCTTGTTCGGTTGTCCATATCAATTGGAACAGTCCATCGGTTCAGCCGGTACTGCCCGATCCTCCCCAGAACTCTTTTTTTAGGGTCTGAAGCCTTGTCGCATCGGCTATGGTCCCCAAGCCAGGGGCGACTCTGTAGTTGCTATTCAGAAGGTTCACGAATGTGGAGAGTTCTCCCCACATCCTTCCCCTTTTCCCTTCTTCTGGATTCATGTAACTCTGCAATGTAACATTCTCTGGCGGCGCATTGATCTCCTTTGACCACCCTGATTCCTTTTGCAGTTGGGAACTTCATGGTAAGACACCATTGGGCTAGATCGACTCTGAAATCGGCTAAGGTGGGTCGTACCAATAAGGCGTTATATGCAGAAGTTTCATCCACAATTACAATTACAAAGGTTTGAATTAGGTTAACCCTTTGATCGCCCTCTCCAAGCTCCACTGGCAAGTCAATTGTCCCCACGGGTTGTTTGGGTTCGCCAGTAAACCTTTGGATTTTTGTTTGGCATGCAGACGCTCTTTATGCCAATCTTCATTTGGTCAAAGGTACGTTTGAAAAGTATGTTGATAGAACTGCCGCTATATAACAGTACTTGTCGGACCACAGGGGGTCTGGTTCCTATTGTCACCACCATTGGATCGAGATTCGGAGCTTTGATCCCTTCGATATCTCGGTTTCTGAATACAATATCATTATTTAAAGTTTTTTGCTGCTTGGTTGGAGCCCCATCTTCTATTGTGGAACATGATTCCTTCAGAGCGTACTTTAATGAACTTGCATACCGCTCCATCTCTCCCCCAACTTCTCTGTGCAGGATGTGGGCCTCCAGTCACCGTTCCAATAATGAGTATATGGTCAGTTCGCTTTGATCCCTCTTCACTAGTTCTGGATTGGTTTTTTTGATTCTTGGGGGCTTGAGGAGTCACGGGCTGGTCAGGATTCTGTGGTTTTCTCACATATTGCTGAAGCTTGTTCTCCCGGATTAGCTCTTCAATCAAGTTCTTTAGGTGGCGGCATTCATTCGTGTTGTGACCGTGCGTCTCGTGGAAGCGGCAAAACTTCCTTGAGCGCTTCTGTTGTTCGGTTGCTTCCTTCTTAGAGGGTTTTTTATATTCCTCGGTCCCTTGTGTTGCGAGATAAATGTTTTCCGGAGTTTCGTTGAGAGGGGTGTAATCTTCAAGCTTGAAGCCCTTAAGGCGTTTATTGTTTCCATTTTTCTTATTGGAATTCTGATTCTTCCTTTTTTAATTTTCATCTTTCCCCGTGATTCCTTCGGTAGTCCCGGAAGCGTTCATATTCTGATTCGTTGCCACGTCACTCTGTCCTATGTTCAACAGTTGCATGCCAGTTGACTTCCTTTCTAGCTCCTACGCCTCCTCCAATCTCAAGTATTGACTTACTTTGTGATTGAAATCCTTCACTATAGTGGGTTACTTCATCTTGATCCACTTTCCAAACTCAGTTTCGGGATGAATGGCTCGGAGCAAAGCCATGAAAACCATGTCCTCATTTGGATTGCTGACCTCTGTCACTTTGGTATTGAACCGGTTCGTGAAAGATTTCAGTGATTTGTTTCATCCCTGGAATAATCCGGATAGGGACATCACATCTTTAGGTTGCACGGTATGGTGCCTGAATTGATCGATGAATCTTGTGGCTAGTTGATCGAAAGTAGAGATGGATTTCGACGGAAACCTGGTGAACCACATAGAAGCGATTCCTTCCAAGAAAATGGAAAAACATCTTCATTGAACAACTTCTGAAGTGTTTGCTCCGTCCATGTACCAACTATACTTGTACAAATGGGGTTTTAGGTCCTTCGTTCCGTCATAGGATGGGATAGTTGGCATCATGAATTTTTTTGGATATCGCTCATTCAAGATCTCATCAGTGAAGGGAGTCCGACTTGGTGCAGATCCCCACTCATCATCTCTTCTGTTTTTATTTTCGTCCATCAATCGCTTAACCATATCCGCAATAAATGCCTCTGATGTCCGGTAATCTTGGGGACGGCTATCAGTCACTGCACCAAGTGTTTGACTTTGCAAATGGTCTTGGCAAGTGGGCTGAAGCCTAGGCTCTCCTATCTTTGGGAGAACCACTCCCTCGGGGTCCCGTTGGCTTACGGTCGTTCTGACTGGGGCTGTTTTGACATTTTCAGCATTGTCGAACGCATTAGCATTCTCTTCCAACTTATCATCATTAAATTGTTCTTCATCCTCTGAATTGGAGAGGTCCATGGCTATATCCTCTCGTGGGGTTTTCACCCCTTGGTTCAAGTTCAAAGTTGGTTGCCTCGCGGTGAGTGAAGTACTTGTATTCCCTTCTGCATTGATTCACATAGTTCATGCTGTCACCCTTTTCTGCGGCTGCTTCCTGTTTCTCCTTATTAAGCCAGAAACAGAAGAAATTTCTTGCTCTATGGCAGCCGTGGGTTCAACCAAAGTTCTTGGAGCAGGGTTTGACTGTAAGGTTAAGAGAGTAGTGAGCTTATCCATCAGAGCTCTCTGACTGCTTTTCATTTTTTGGTTGATTTGGTCAACCATTTTGTTCAACTCGTCTCTTGTTACGACTTCGCATTGATTGGAAGATGATGGCGCCTGATCTCCTACGTTGGGACCATTTACTTCAGTTTGCTGATGATTCATATCCTTCCCAGCTACTACTGCCCCTATGGACCTCCCAGAGGTAGTTCTCTTCCTTTTTGGAGCCATTGATTCCAAGTAACAGATTCTTCAAGTAAAGATTGAGGTCCTAACTTATGGACCTGTCTGATCCAAAGTAGACAGCTAGATCCAAACCCTGAGTTGGCCTTCTCGATGAAAGCACCAAAATGTAAACCCAAAAATGGACTAACATGCTGGCTTGAGTGTGAAAGCACCAGCCATGTTCTTACAGAAGAATAATATGAATAAGAGATATAAAACGAAAGTAGAAATAGAAAGGAGACATAAATATTTTTATAGTGGTTCAGCTGTTAACGAAGCCTACGTCCACTTTATAGTTTTTATTATAGACTGATTGTTGTTACAAGATGTATTTGATTACAAAGCTCTTGAATATCCTTAGCTAGATTGAATCTCCAAAGTTGGGATCCACTGGAGAATCACAATGAGCCCCTTTGAAGATTGTGGTGAGGGAGATGAAGAGTGAAGAAAACTTTCAGCAGAGTTTCTGCTATCAGTCTAGAGAGATCCAATTTATGTTGCAGATAGGAGAGTATTTATAGAGATTGGAGAGCTTCTGGGCCAGGCATGTTCGCCAACTACTCACAGATGATCACAGGACGGTCCACTGGAGCTTGCCTCGCGACCAGAGCCAAAACCATGGATCGCTAGCGATCCATAGTGTTTGCCTGGGAGCAAGCCAACTCCTTCGTTTTAGCCCTTTGCTTTGTTTTGTATGAATTGCAACGACCCTATGTTGATCTATGGATCGCTGGCGATCCATAGTGTATGGATCACTGGCGATCCATACACTTAGCCTATTTTTGGACTTTGGTGTCTGGATTGTCTTTATTGTCTTTTGTCGATGTGTTGTGGCACGTGCCTTGTTTTGATGACGGTTTACTTGCCGGTTGTATTTAGCTGCTGATTGGACTAGACAAATGCTTGTCTCTTGATTTAACCAACTCAGAACCTCATCAAACTCAGTCAGTGCTTCTATAATATGGATTGAATTATGATACAAGGGCTCGAAAAACTCCTGAGTTAATACTATGGATCGCTAGCGATCCATAGGCCATGGATCGCTAGCGATTCATGTCCTTAGTGGATTTCTCATTCTTTTTCCTGGCTTCCTTTAACTTGTTACTCTAATTCTTCTGGTTGACTTATGGGTTGTTTTGACTCGACTAAGTTGTTCCGACTTTTCTTGGATCCTGCTGGGATAAAAAAACCCGGATAACACGGGTAATGCTTAATAATGTAAAATTGATTTTTCTATAAAATTAAGTAATCAATAAATTTGGCTAAAATGTCACACCAGCTGTTAAATGATGTGTGAATATTAATATTAAAATAGTTCGATGTTAATCGCTGACCGAATTTATATCCAACAAGTCACACAACCGAAATGGAAAATTCTCTTTAGAAAAAATGACTTAATTAGTTTATAATTGTTATAAATTAATTAGATTAGTCAATGTTTATTAAATGTTAATTATAAAATTTGATTATTATATAAAGAATAAATATTGTTGTATATATATTTAATAGTTATAAATATATCGATTGATATGAGATATCGAAAAGGAATTAAATTAGATATAATTAAATATATTTATTTGGGCTTAAATTAGCTATTAACTCATGATGTTGGGAAGCTATTTTTTGCAACAAACATGAGGTATAGGGGTGGCTAAAATAGGGTATAGGGGCTTGGTGATGGATGGTTGAGATTTGGTGAGAAATGGTATTAGATGTGATCCACCTCTCTCTCTATTTCAACCACTATAAAAGGCCCATATCCCTAACTTTAGTAGGACTTTTTGCTACCTCCTTTCTGAATTTGTTGGCCAATCCATACCTCTAAGAGCTCAATCAATACTCAAATCAAATCGATTTAAGGCAATAGTTATTTGAAAGCAAAGGGTCTACGGTTCAAGGATTAGCAAACTGCCAAATCGAGGAAGTTTCAAAGGAAGGAAAACTCATCATTACAAGGTGTACTTAAGGGCATTAGTTTTAGTTATGTGTTTAATTTTCTATATGATATATAATCTCTGTATAACTGCATATTGTTCATATATATATATATATATGAGTTTTTAGGCTCAAGGAAAAAGTTGAAAAAAAAATTAGTCTCAGAGACAACAAGTTTACTTTTTAGGCTGAAGGACACTTTATAGTGCAAATCACAGAATAATAGTTGTAACTATCATTTTCTGTTTACACTAAAAAATGTCCTTCAGACTAAAAAGCAAACTTGTTGTTCTTAAGACTAAATTTTTTAGCAACTTCTTCTTTGTGCCCATTTTCCTGTATATATATATATATATATATATATGTATATATATATATATATATATATATATATATATATATATATAATGATATTGTTAGTTAGGTAGAAGCATGATAATTAAGTAAAATATAATGGCGGTTGCTAACATCAATGGAGACTGAAACCCTAGGGTTTCATCTATCGAGGTGACTAAAGATGATGAAAAAGAGGATGTAAGGTGGAAAGAAGTTAGAAATCGAAAATCTTAATCTCAGGTTACTGCAGCACCGCCCAATCCTAGACAAAATCAAGCAATGGGACCCAACTGCACATTTTCAAGCCTGGAATCTGGACATGGGCAGATGTGATTGTGGGGAATACCCGTAGAAATGGTAGGGTAGAGAAGTTTGGTTCAGCTCATAATGACGAGGGTGTGTATGCCGAATTAGATGATAAGGTGTTCGTTAATGTCAGCATCATGTGGAACAATTCTATATATGTATATTTGGTAGGGCGCAAACCTTATTATGCTCGCCTAAATGCTTACGTAAAACGTGAGTTGAAGCCTTTTGGAAGCTGGGACATGTTTTCCAGCGAGAATGATTTTTATTTGATTAAATTCTTCAACTAAGCAGGTTACAAGAAGGTGTTGGATGGCGGTCCATGATTCATTGACAGTAAGTTTAATTTAATCAAAAAGTGGGAGCCTAATCTCAATCTAGAGTGTGATATGCTAGAATCTCACCCTGTCTGGGTCAGACTAATTAACGTAGATCTATCTCTATGGAACGCCTGGGGCATAAGTAAGATTGCAAGTCTAATAAGTAATTTGTTGTACATGGATGACTAAACAAGAAACGGGAAAAGACTAAACTACACTCGTGTTCTCATCGACATAAAAGCAACAAAAGACCCGAAACATCAAGTTAGAGCGAAAGACAACAAAGGGAACCTATATGTGCAGGATGTAGAGTATGAGTACGTTCCCCCAAGCTGTAAGCATTACAAATGCTTTGGACATTCGGATGCCTAATGTGAAGTGTCAGTGCAGCCTATCAAGCAAGTATGGAAAATAAAAGAAAGCAGTAGTCCGATTAGCAACCTATGCACAGATCAAAGCAACCAAGACAAAAACTTGAATTCTCCCTCATGGAAGAACCCTTGGTGGCTGCTGTGGAATCTCGTCTACATACTAATAATTTACATTAACAAGATTTACAAAGCCCAGTTATCCCTCCTTTTGGCCCAGCTACTTTTCAGGAGAAGGAGGCCCAGTTGGAAACAGCTGGAAAAGAGACGGCCCAGGTAGAGTCCGAGGCAAATACCAAGAAGGTGCTAGCAACTCCAGGCCTTGTTGGTGGCCCTCCTTAGAAGCTGCATGAAAACATGGAAGAACTGAGTAAGATACAAATTGACATCAATGTCTCAGAAATGAAGCAGATGAAGCTGATGTAGAAGAACAACATACTGGTAAATTTTATACTAAACCAAATCTAAGCTATGAAAAATAGTTTATAGGCAAAGGTTAGAAAGGTAAGGCAGTCGGTTTGCAAGGGGGTGCTCCTAGACAATTGAGCAGCAAGTCTCTTCAAACTAAATGTTCATCATAAGCTGGAACGTTAAAGGTCTAAATAATGATGCCCATCAATTAAACCTCTTAAATCTTAGAATGTTGTTGTTACCTTCGATTATGGGCAAACTTTAGAACATGTTTAATAATAATAATCTTAGATAGTAGAATGGGATCATGTTCGTAATAATGATTTTGCAGTAAAGGAAGAATTCTTGTGTTATGGAACAAACTAGTATGGCAAACACAAGTTTTATTTAAAGAGGAACAATAAATTACACTTCAAGCTGTTAACTCGAGTGGCCTTATAATTTACATTACGTTTGTATATGAGTAACCTTGCATCTTACAGACAATCTCTATAGTCAAGTCTTAAAAACACAGCTAC
The DNA here is from genome assembly GCA_030737815.1 of Allium fistulosum. Classification (NCBI taxonomy): domain Eukaryota; kingdom Viridiplantae; phylum Streptophyta; class Magnoliopsida; order Asparagales; family Amaryllidaceae; genus Allium; species Allium fistulosum. Next base: position 818,337,950 of record CM060908.1, on the reverse strand, counting down.
ATCCTTCAAATGGCATTGGATTGTGCTTGGAGATTTCAATTTAGTTCAAAAGCAGAAGAGAAAAGAGGTGGACTTACATTAAGAGTGTCCCAACTACTCGAAGTCAACAATTATGCGTTGTCCACAGGGCTTGTAGAGCCAGTCCATGTAGGCATGCAATTTACATGGAGAAGTGGTGAATGTAAGAAAATATCATGCAAACTTGATAGAGTTCAATTCATTCTGATTGTATGAACTTGTTTTTTGATCTTTAAGTGAACATTCTTCCTAGCTCTACCAGCGACCATAGTCCATTGCACATCTCTCTAACTGTTAGACCTCCTTTAGATAAAGGCGGGCCTTTCGGATATGCAAACGAGTGGCATCTATGTGAAGGTTATAACAAAGCTGTTGATTTTAGTACGTGCGATAGTGTGGAAGGTTGCCAAATTTTCAAACTTTTCCACATTCTCAAAACCATCAAGCAAAGGTTAAAGGACGGGAACAAGTGCAGGCCGAAGGACAATGATAATATAACTAAGCTTCAGAAGGAGTGCGAGAATTACCTAAACAAGATTGATGCTGGTTCTCTTGATGCAGACTCATGGAGTCTTTTCTACCAAGCCCAGGACAAACTCAAAAAAGTATTAAAGGTCAAATCCATTGAACTAAAGCAAAATGCCAAAGAAAAATAGCCAATCGAAGGGGATGAGTGCACTAAATTCTTTTATACCAAATATCAGGTGTTAGAGGAGAAGGCCACTAAATATTACGCTAATTTCTACAATGGGAAATTAGAAAGTAACTTACCACAAATAAGTTGCTGCAGACTGCTGAACTCCAGCGGTAAGTGCATGCTATGTAGATGGATCACTGAACAAGAGGTCTGGACTGCCTTGGATTCCAACCATTGGGATTCCAATCCTGGACCAGAATGTCTAGAGTCTGATTTCTACAGACACCACTGGAGGGACCTGAAAATAACATTGTCTCAGCAATTCAAGACTCATTTCACTCTGATAAAATTATGAAAGAAATTAATCACACTTTCATATGTTTAAACCCAAAGAATGACAAGCCTGCAAAAATTGAAGATTTTAGACCAATAACCTACTGCAATGTGATCTACAAAACCCTGAGTAAGGTTATATGCAATAGAATAAAGAAAGTCTTACCAAATTTCATTGCTAATTGTCAAAGTGCATTTATCAAAGGGCGAAGTAATTCTAAAAAATCATTAATGTCCCATGAACTAATTAGAAATTTTAACAAAAAAGGTGCAGATAAGCTTTGCTTAAAAGTTGACCTCCACAAAGCATATGATAAGATAAATAGACTCTTTATCCTTCACATGCTTAGTTGTATGGGGTTCCTAAAAAATAGGTAGAGTTGATAAGTGATTGTATTACTACTCCTACCTTTTTCATCTTGGTGAATGGTATCCCTAAGTGTCACATCAGCAGTCCTCGTGGCATTAGACAAGGAGATCGTCTATCTCCTTATATATTCGCAATTTCTATGGAATATTTTTCTCTTTTAAGTGGAGTTAGCTAGTCATAACAAGTTGTTTCAGACTATACATAACTTCTACCCTAGAGTAAGCCACCGGTTATACGCTGATTATTTTATTATTTGTATTAAATCAAGTAAACAAGCGGCTACAACCATTATAGATATTTTTCATAACTTGGAAAAAAAGTGGGTTTGAAACTCAACAAAATCAAGACCAAATGCTATTTCAACAAGTTTTGCAACAACAAGGCTGAAGTCCTGGCTATTTTTAGGGTTCAAGGAGGTGAGTTACCACTTAAATATCTTGGAGTTCATCTCTCCTCGAATAAGATAACAAGTAGAGAATGTATGGAATTAATTTCTAAAATCAGGGACAAACTTCAAGGATGGAGTTCCAGACTCTTATCCATTCGTAGAAGAATTGAACTTGCCCATACTATAATTCAAGCGAAAGTGAATTTTTGGTTACAGCCTTTTTAGCTCCCATATGCATCTATAGATAAATTTGAGCAGGTTCGTGCAGATTTTATATTAAAGGGAGGGCTACTTAAAATCAAATATCACAATCTGTGTAGAACCAAATCTAAAGGAGGGGTGGGTCTCAGGGATTTGATTTAAAGGACATGAGACTAGCTTTCACTTTGAAATAAGGCTAGAAAATTATTAATTCAAATTGTTTATAAGCAAGATGGATGAGGAAACATTATATCAAGCACAGTTTCTGGCTTATGGCCGTTGATAACAATGCTTCCCCTGCGTGGAAAGCTATATTGCGAATTAGAGATAAACTAGCTGAAAACTGCACTGGAGAGTTCTCTAAGGGGAAGGAAACGAATCTCTAGAAGGACCCTTGGGTTAATGACAAATCGCATATTAAATCTTTGGGATGGGACACCTTTTCTGCCTACGATTGTCTAGACTTGCCTGTGGAATCAATCATTTGCAACAACACTTGGCACTATGATTTCATTCCTTGCTCTGATGCTCTCTAAAGACAAATCGAATACATGCCTCTGTATTTCAACGGGTAATGTGACATCTGGGCTTGGAAGCATGGCAACGTATTTTCTATTAAATCTGCGTGGGAAGTTCTGAGGAGCAAGGAACTTAAGCTGGAATGGTCTAAAGTTGTCTGGTATGGAGTCAACTGCCCCAAGATGGCCTTAACCACATATAAAGTCATGTTAGATCGTCCCCCTACTAGAGACCGCCTGGTGAAATAGGGTACCATTAATGGAAAAACTGTGGTTTGTGCAAAGTTAAAGAAAAAGTCATGCGCATCTCTTCTTTGAGTGCAAATTCTCACAAAAATTCTAGGACTACTGTAGATCTACGTCTGATTTCAATTTTTCCAACTACAAATTACACGAAATCATTATTTACCTAACTGGAAGAAGGAAAGTTGTAGACGTGAAAGCCAAGTTGAGTACAATTGCTATTACAGTGGTTGCGTGGAGCATATGGAGAGAGAGAGAAATCACCGATTGTTTCAAGAGGAGGAAAGAAGCATAGAACAAGTTAGCGGATTAGCGAAGATGGACATCAAATTAACTGCTAAGAGAATCAGAGGAAGAAGGCTTACCACTGGCTCGGTATCAGTACAAAACATGACTGGAGAAGAGGATTGGAGGACGTCACCAAGAGAAATCCTAGGTACTAGCTCCGATGTTCGACCGCCATAAGTAGATCTGTCGAAGTAGAGAGAGAAGGTTATTTAGATCTAAAGTTGGAGAATGTTCAGTTGGAAGTATATTTACCTTTTTATCTTTTGATGTACGCACATGTTATGTAATGAGGCTGTCGGCCGATCGAACTTTGGGTTGAAATGCCTTAATAATATTTATCCCCTTTCAAAAAATATATTGTTAGTTAGGTGAGATTCATATAGGTATAGATGTTGTCCAATGTAGATTGGTTATGTGTATGTGTTTATCAAATAAAAAAATATTTTTTACATGAAGATCTGATGTACATAGCTGAATTAATTTTATTTTATGTATCATTATTTTATCAATTACTACATTCATATATTGATATACTAATTAATTAATTTATATAACTTGTATTGAACTATATAATAATATCATGTAAATAATTAAAATAATATTTCATAAATGTATATTTAAATCAATTATGATTTTTGTGACTGTAAATAATTTTTTATAATTATTTAATTTTTTTTATATTTCAATTAATGTAAAAATTAAAAAATCATATAAAATAAAATAAAAAATTCAACTTTGAAAGCTTCTCCTTTTAAAATAAAAACTTTAATGGCGTCTACCACTACCCTGCCCTCTGCCCCCAACACCCCCTCCTCCCCTCACCCTCCTACAATTTCCTTTGTTCCGCCAAGATATGCTCTACACTTCCGGCATCCTGCCCCTGCCCAACCCCCCATTCTCCCTACCCCACCATCGTTTGCCTCCCCCCCCCCCCCCCGACATCCTGATACCTGCCTCGCCAGTGGTGTCCCATCGCTATGCCAGCAAATACCCCTCATACCAAAAAGGCGGCCCCAGCTTCGCCCAAGTCGTGTTATCCCATCAACCTCCGCCTCTCCTTCCCAAACCCAAACGTCCCAAACTCGTCCCAAAATTCAAATCCACGCGGGAAACGGTCATTTTCCTTTGTTCCAGAGGGCGGTGCCTGAAATGTGCAGGAATTGGACACGTGGCAAAATCATGCAGAAATGGAAAGATTTGCTATTATTGCGGATTCTTTGGTCACTTTTCATCCACCTGCCCCATGAAGAGACAGGCTTCGTTCCCTGTGCAGCCCGCCCTCTCATCTTCCAAGACTAATAATGCCAAAAAACTCTCTCCTCCAAATAATTATCCCCATTCTGCACCAAAAACCCGATTTCCCATACCTAATCCTTCCCCTGGACCCACAAAAGCTAGGGCCCCACAACCTGATTCAAAGTCGATTCACATCCCATCATCATCATCAGCCCTTTCTCCACTTTCCAATATCAACCTAAGCCCTCCCTCTCCTAAATCCTCCCCACATAACCCTTTAGCTCCTCTCTTCGCAAAAAAATTTCCAAGCCCTCAATTCCTCATGGAAAACTCAGCCCGCTACCTCATTGCCACAATAACCCAAGGTTTCTGGAGTATTCTAGACATCCAAGCTGCCCTTAACCAACATGGGCATCGAGAAAGGCCAATTTGGATGTTGACCGATAACAGCTTTCTCATCTACTGTGACTCTGAGATAGAGAGAAATGTCTCCGTCACGACTGGTTCCTTAGCCAAACCAGGTGGCACTGTCTTCCTGAGACCCTGGACTGACCATGATAACTTCTCCGCCCCCTCCCTCGAACCTGAATCTTGGGTCAAAGTTGAAGGTTTCCCCGAACTCCTCAAGGATAACCCAGATGCCATTGGAGAAGCCTTAAAACCCATGGGCAGACTCATTGCTTTGGATGACTGCGACTGGGCCTAAATTGATCACCGGTTTCTCTACGCTAAATTCCAATTCTTCGAGGGCATCTCAACTCCCTGTTCCTTCGTGGCATCTCTCAACAACACTGACTTCCTCCTAACCATCAACCGCTGGCAGCACTCTCACCCAAACCGTGCCCCTGATACCACCTACCTTGGCCTCGATTACAACCTTGAACAAAATTTCAACTTTCTTGACCAGAAATGGTCTACCCCTGAAATACTCTTAGATCAAGATGACTTCTTTGATGCCATGTTTCACGAAGCCACCTTGCCACCCCCTACCCTTCCTGTTTTGCCACTACAAGACACCTCCTTTGAAGTATCAGGTCCCAGAAGAGGGATCCCAACCCAATTCGATAGATGGGACCCAATGCTGGATCTCGACCTTTCCCTCCCTCTCCACCAACAAACTATTCAGCCTCCCGAACCTGGTTTCGACCCCTCCAACCTCATCCTCCCTGACTTCCCCATTATCACAGCCCCTATCCAAGCCGATCCCCACCCCGTTGACGTCTCCTCCCCCATAAATGTGGCCCCTCCACTTGAACTTAATCTGGACGCGGTAGCTCAGACCCCCCAGCTCGACGCAGCAAAATTCCTCTCCCCAGCACTGGTTAGGCGTAGCTCCAGATTGGTTGGAGCAGCTTCAGATCCTGGACAACCTGGTAGTTTTCTATTGCCTGTTGTTTTTTCATCCGCAAATAAAAGGCTTAATAAAATTTTATCTCGTTGCGTGGGCGTGAGTTTGCACGATGAACACTACACATGCATGCAAACTCTAGAACAAGAGCGCATTTCCCAATCCCAATGAAACTTATCACTTGGAATGTACGGGGGTTGGGGGACCCATCTAAGCGCTATGCTGTAAACACAATCCTGTCCCCTTACAAAATTGATATTATAATGCTTCAAGAAACTAAGTTAGCCGACCCCACACAATCTCACTTGACACAAACTGTTGGTACACTCTTATCTGGGTGGGCCCACATTGATGCTATTGGATCCCGCGGTGGGATCATAACAGCATGGAATGAAAATAAATGGTCCCTACATCAAATCATCAAATTCCCCTCAGTACTTAATGTCGCTCTGCGAAACTCTGAATCTGGCATAATCTACTTTTTCTCAAATGTATATGGCCCCTCCGACCCACAAGGCAGGGCTGTCCTGTGGGACCATTGCATTGACTTCGCAGCCCGAATAAATGGCCCATGGATTATTGCCGGAGATTTTAACACCACTAGACACCCCTCTGAAAGAAACTCTGGTAACCTTTCCAATGACTCAACCGCCTTCAACAACTTCATCAATTCTTGTGTGCTAATTGATCCCCCCATCAGTAACCGCCTCTTTACCTGGTCTAACCGTAGAGATAACCCATCCCTGGCTAAACTAGATAGATTTCTTTTCAACACAACCTGGGAAGACCAACATCCTCTCTCATCTGTCTCGGGTCTGGCAACCACGATCTCAGACCATTGCCCCCACCTGTTTGATACTGGCTCTCTGAACACCACCCACAAACCATTTAGATTCGAACAACTCTGGCTTCTAGAACCATCTTTTGATGACTTTGTCAAGTTGGCCTGGTCCCAACCCACCAATCTAGAATCTCCTACTGCTCGTATTGTGGCCAAGCTCCGTTCGCTCAGAAAATTGATAAGACCTTGGGCCAAATACATCTGGGGCTCCCTCAAATATCGGATCTCACTTGTCCAAGATGAAATCCTCAACCTTAATATCCTAGCTGAATCCCAATCCCTATCTGAACCAGAAACACATCAGTTGAACCTCCTCGAAATGGAACTGGACAGGCTCCTTAAACAGGAAGAAATCGGTTGGAAACAACGCTCCAGAGCAAAGTGGTTGGAAGAAGGAGATAGAAACACGGCCTACTTCCACAGGCTAGCAAACGGACGACGCAGATCCTCGACCATCTCTAACATACATCATAACAATATCACCTACTCTGACCAATCTGATCTCCTCCGCCTCTTCACCAGCCATCACCGCAACATACTTGGTAAACCTTCCCCCCCTCTACCAGACATAGACTGGAGTCTCCTTTACCCTGACCCCCATAGTCTGCAAGTAGACCACCCCTTCTCGGAACAAGAAATCTGGAATGCAGTCAAAGATATGTCAGACAATAAAGCTCCTGGACCTGATGGCTTTGGCCCCCTTTTCTTCAAACACTTCTGGAATACTGTGAAATCTGACATTATGGACATGTGCCTCGAATTTCAAAATGATCCCAGCTCGGTTACACGAATCAACTACGCCATCATATCCCTCATCCCAAAATCTGATGACCCCTCCTCCATTGATTCCTTTCGACCTATCAGCCTCCTCAACACCACCTTCAAAATCATTACAAAAATCCTGGCAAACCGACTTCAAACGGTAATATCCCCTCTAGTTGGCCTGGAACAATCAGCCTTCATACTCGGGCGCAATATCCTAGACTGTGTGGCCGCCACTCAAGAAGTGGTGTCTTTCTGCCACCGAACAAACACCCCAGGAATCCTACTTAAGCTTGACTTCTCCAAAGTCTTTGACTCAGTCAACTGGAACTTCATTCTCGCTCTACTACGGCATAGAGGCTTCCCACCGAGATGGTGCTCCTGGATATCCTCTATCCTGAACTCCAGCATGTCTTCTGTATCAGTCAACGGAGAACTTGGCGGTCTGATCAAATCTATGAGAGGCCTTCGTCAAGGAGACCCCCTCTCCCCCCTAATTTTTGTTCTTATTGCAGATGTCTTCAACCGTATGATTAAACTGTCCATCTCCAACAATCACTTAGCCGGAATCAGCATCCCTACAGCCAACCTTCAAATTTCCAACCTACAATTTGCAGACGATACCATCCTCTTTGCCTCACCCAATCCTAATCACCTACACTGCCTCAAAGTTCTCCTCTACGTTTTCGAATTAATCTCTGGCCTTTCCATCAACTTCCACAAAAGCTCCCTTATCATGCTTGGCAATTCCAACCACCTAGGTCCCGCAACCGCTGCCATTCTCAACTGCAAACTTTCCCAGTTTCCAATTTCCTACCTGGGCCTTCCCATTCGGCCCACCAGACTCACGCGTCCTGACTGGTTACCCCTCATCAACAAAATAGAATCCCGCCTTGCATCCTGGAAAGCCGCTTCCCTCTCGACAGCTGGTAGATTAATCCTAGTTAAATCGGTCCTCTCTGCCATCCCCTCCTACTGGATCTCCTTCCACAAACTCCCCTCTTGGGTCTCCAATAAAATTGACATAACCCGCAGGACTTTCTTATGGAATGGCTCCAAAGCAAAATGCCTTATCAACTGGCGCTCAGTCTGCCTCCCAAAATGCCATGGTGGCCTTGGTGTCCCGGATCTCTCCTTGCTCAACACTGCCCTATTAACAAAATGGCTCTGGCGTTTTCTCTCTCCCGAAAATTTCCTCTGGAAGGATTGGATCCTTCTCTCATATCACTACTCCAATCCACACCTAGCTCTACACCTCCCTCCCAGTTGCAGACCTTCTCCATTCTGGTCCAATGTCCTCCACACCATCCCCCGAGTCAAACCCCTCTTTCATGTTTTAACAGGCAATGGCAACAACTGTCTTTTTTGGCATGACACGTGGATAGCCTCTTTCCCCCTAGCCAAAACACTACCCAACCTCTTCTCCTCCACAAATCTTCAACTGGCCACCACTTCTACCCTGTGTCACCTGGGCCCCAGTAGCCTTCATCCCCCCTCCATATTTTCCATCGAAACTTTCAATGAACTTCTCGTAGCCTCGAAAATCATACAATCCCTTCGCCTGTCCCACTCACCAGACCGCTTCACCTGGGCACTTAACCCATCAAAAGGCTTCTCTGTATCATCTTGCTACTCTTTTCTCATCCACCCTGGCCGCCTTTTCCCCTACAGCAGGATCTGGAACTGCCATTCACACCCTCGATTTCTCTTCTTCCAATGGTGCCTCATCCGTAACCGTATCAACACCAAAGACAGACTTATTCGCTTAAACATCCCCACTGACCCCCTCTGCGTTTTTTGCTCCTCTCATGACGAAACAATTACCCACCTTTTCCTGGACTGTGACTTCTCTTTTGCAATTTGGGCCTCAACCAGCGCGCATCTTTTGGGTTACATTCCGGATTGCATTCCATTTTTTGAATACTGGCAGCAAGACCTTGGGAATCACAATCTCGACATCTTTATCACTATTTACTGCTGGTGCATCTGGAAAGAACGAAATGCTGTTGTCTTCAACAAACCTAGATCTTCATCCACGGCCATCTGTAGCAGAATCTCACAACTTTTCTACTACTGGACAGGTACCAGCTCGGCTCCTTTCTGATTTAGGCTGAGGTCCGCTCCTGCCGACTCGATAGAATCAATGGCCAGTACCAGTGCCTCCCCGCGGTAGCAGCTCCGGCGCGATTCTGTCTGCCCCTTTTTGTTTGCTAAATGATCGATGTCGGCGTTTTTGTCCCATTCTGTACTCCATTAGCTTTTTTGTACATTTCTTTGTTAGCTAACTTAGCCTATTTTTTTTGGCCACCGGTTGGGCTTGTCAACCGGACTTTACTTCATATTTTCCTAATATTAATATTAACCGGCTGTGTAGTCTATCACTACACAACCGTCTCTCTTAAAAAAAAAATCATATAAAATAAATTATGCTTCGAAAATAGGATTTTAAAATTTTATAGAATTTTTTCAACGTAGAAACTCATGGCCGAAAATTCATATTTTCTTAAACTATTTTTATATTTTTTTAAATAATTTTATTTTCAGTCAAAAATATTTAATTAATAAAAAAAAAATTAACTAAGAAAAATATGGAATTTTTTCTTAAGCCTTAAAATATTGTCTCTGATTTTCTGGAAGTTTAAAATTCAAAAAAATATTATATAAATATTTTCTATCATTTATTTACAGTTGTTTAACTAACTAATTCATATAATATATATATATATATTATTCTAGCTCATATTTACATTTAATTATTATACATATACTTATGTATATTAATTTTTTGAGAAAAAATGAGTGATCCTCACAAGAAGGAGAGCACTCATTTATTTTATTCCACACTATTGAGGAGCTGCCAACAAGCCTAGCAGATAGCAATACCCCTCATACAAATAAAAAATAAAAAAACCCCAAAAGCCTATACAACTAAGGTCCAAATTGAATACAACAAAAAAGAAAATAAAAAAAAAACAAAACCAAAAACAAATCTTCCAAATCAGCAATATTCGCTATTCCTTAACCAATACCTACAGCTGCTAAGAAAAAACTAAACAAGAGTTGTGAATAAAAAATACAAATATATATACATTAATAAATATGTATATATATTAATCTTTTTATGAGCGTAAAGAAAACAAGGCAAGTAAAATAACTATAACTAAACAAATATATGTTGCCACCAAATTACAACATATCATAGCTTGTATAACATTAATGCTCTATAAGACAACCCATCAACAAAGGATAACAATATTATTGATACAAATATCTAATATTAACACCTGACATAAAAAACTTACCCAGACAGTGATATTCGAACACTCTAGCACATGTAAACAAATAACAAACAGTTGGGCTATAAAACTAGCACTCCAGATTTTAAAACAAATAATATATATTATAACTGAAATTCATGTACAAACTCTCAAGTGAAAACTTCTTAAAACCGACTACAAGCTACTACTTTAGTTTTTCTGTTACAATCATATAAAATCAACAATACTTACATGATCAAATGCATTCCAGTTGTGATCGCATGATGAGGCACTACCTGTTTGTGCCAACACACTTTCGAATTACAAATCCCATATTACTGATACAAACATATAATTGAAACTTTTTCTACCAATATATACACAACTTGGCCCGTAATGACTTTCCAGAATTTACAGATAGTGAACTGTTATTTCCTCATTCCTTTCTGGCCTTGACATTAATTATGAATTCTGAATTTTGAAAGTTGCAATGACATTAATGATTGTTCTAGAGCTCGAATCCAATTTAAACTGACAGTAGATGAACGAAATAAATTGACAATATAACCTAACACAATCAACAGTAAAAAAACAAAAGAAAACCAAAATGCTTTAATACAAATAGAATTAAACCACACTAGAAATAAATCAAAATGTCTGTAAAAAATGGTAACTTAAAAAATCCAATACAATTGAAAAAAAAGCACAGTAATGCACGTTTTACATATTAGCCTTGACTGAAGAAAACTATTGCCTAAAAACAAATAATATAAGATCATTATATATGGATCATACTGTTAGTTCAACAGCAAGAGAAAAATACTAATAATAGAAAACTATAGATAACAGTTTTTGAAAACAGATTATACCTCTTATCAATTGCCTGTAGGAAACATTTTTTGAAAAATTTATGTATAATATAAAGCCTGTAAACAATATAGTACAAGGAATCTAAATCCTACAATGCAAAATAGGTAACGGATATATCATGTTTAAAGTGAATAACAGCCAAGGTTTTAAATCTCGGATTTCGGTCATGTCTCGTCTTGAAGAATTTAGAGAGCTTATCTTGTATCGGGTGAGATCTCGAACGAGATGAGTGCATCTCGGTCGTCCATCTCGGATTTACATCTCGGTTTCTAAAATTCATTTTGGAGTTATTTCGGAGTATATGTCATGTCGAAAATTAGTTTTGATACACCTAAATTTATAATACTAGTCACTACCTTAAGGAAAACACTATGCACTTACCTTGAATATATCACATGCTTATCATTAGTAATTTAGTATGGAAAAATATCACTTGTATCATGTAAAATAAACAAATAACTAGATTTCATGAATAATGTTCAATATAATATCATATGAGATAAAGTAGACAAGAAACAAACCATAACATATGCACCTTTACTTTGTTTGATCATTCACTTAGCTTTCCTACACAATATAATGGCTCATTTCTACCTTTTATGATTTATAGTGCTGCAAGGGAAATCTTAATTTTATAACTTCAAATACAAAAGTCTACAAGTAGAAATAAGATATTCTATGTCTGATTATAGTATTTAATTATTAGCAAACAAAATCTCATTAAGCAACTAATAGCATAGATATTTCAAACAAACGTAGAAAATAGCATACATAGTACAAACAATTTTCAAACATTTAGTAATATTATAAGAAAAGCAAAAAAAATGATGTACGAATGAACATGTAATCATCAAATGAAATTAATAGATGAAAGAGAATTCCTTTATCTCTTAAAAATAAGCCTTGAGGAAAAAAATTATAGCAGCAAAGACTAAATGAAATCAAATTGGGAATCCATTTGGAACATAAAGTTAAATAAGTGAATCCCAAAATTTATAGCCGCAAAAAAATAGGGTTAGGAATAAAACTCAAAAAAGTGTCGAAAAAAGAAAAATGATATCGGATGTAAATTAATTTGGATCAGAAACCTAAATGAAAATCATAAAGTGAAATACTTACCATAATCGATGTAGATTTTATCATCTTCTTACACTTCTCACTGCCGTAAAATAAGAGACGGAGATTAAATAAGATTATATAAGAAATAAGGGTTAAAAAAAGCACAACTAAGAAGGCTTAAATTAAAGTAAAGGATGAGCCAGCCCAATACGGAAAAAGAGTTGATTTTTTCCAAAATTCAACAACTCGGCCGATATCTTGCTGTTAAATCTCGTCTGAGATATCGAACGAGATATTGAAATATCATCCGAGATTTGGGTCAGACGAGATTCAAACGAAATAGCATGTTTCAAATCGTCCGGGCTTGAAAACGAGATCTCGGCCGAGATGAGCAAGATTTAAAACCTTGATAACAGCTGAGTAAGCATGAAACACTAAAACTGATATAATAAAAGAAAGTAGAAAAGCAGTAAAAAAAATGAAGTTATAAAAATAATATAGAAAGAAAATATATATCAGCTGATTTAATAATTTAACTATCACTATGTTAAAATAATCTTTTTAAAATTTAAAAGAATAAACAAAGAAAGCATAATGAACGTAATATTATGGTAACAAGAAATCCTTTCTAAAATTTAATTTACAATTTAATGTTTAAAAGATTAAACTGGAAAAAGTTTAATAACTAAACTAACAAATTATACTAACAGACTATACTAACAGATAATAAACACATTGGCCGAGAATCTAAAAAAACACACTCAAATAATATGTTCCCATAATAAGTCAAATTCCATTAATGTAAACAGGGTACAAAAATAAAAAACTTGTAAACCAATTAAAACTACACAATTAAAAACAAAAAACGATGCTAAGTAAACATACTAACTAATATATAGAACTAACTGTATTAGAACTAACTAACATATAAACGAAACTAAGTAAACATACGTACTAATAATATGTTCCCATACTTCTGTGTAAAAAGAGGCAACATGATACTATAATAACATAATATGACAAAACTATATTTAGAACTAACTTACATACTAACTAGCATATAAGAAAATTTTATAAGATTATCAGTAATATGAAGTAAAGAATATAATGTAAAATTATGACCTAAAATAAATAAAGGACAGATCTACTAAACATAACTTAAAAAGTTATAACAAACAAAAATAAAACATCAATTGAAATAAGCAAGAATTCCTAAACAATATAATACCAAATGGCTAAAAACTTTTACTATGAATTAAAATATTAAAATTAAGGTAAAGAAGATATTCCCAAAATCTGAAAAGAAAACCATAAGTTTTAAAATTAAAAGATTGAATGAAAATATAAACATAATATAACTATCACCCAGAAATTTACAAACAACAAAACATATTATTATAGAGTATATGAAAATTATCTATCACCTCTATCAAAACTTTAAAAATAATAATATATATTTATAGACCTTATGTTAAAAAAGCATAAAGTAAGATATTTAAAAATAAGGTATACATGCTTTTGAAAATAAAATAAACATGGCTCTATTATTAGAACAAGTTATCAATATTAGAATAAAAAACTTTCCTGAAAAGATTAAAAAATAGAATAAACAAGGTATATGACAAGTTAAATAAAATTAGAGATTAATATTCTATTAAATGCAGAATATTAGAAGAATTCCTATAATGTAAGTCTAAATAATCTAAATTTAGATTTAAAAAGTTATTATTAATAGAACAAAAAGTTTTTCTGAAAGAATCTATACGAAATTTTGTTTTTCTAAGAAACTTCTTAAATTTATATTTTTATTTAATTTATAACTAGGATTTGAAATCCAATTAAAACTAAATATAGAAATAGCATATATTATTTGATCCAAACTTAAATTAGAATTATTAAAAATACGTTGATTTCTATCAAACCAAATATACCAAGATATAATGGTGAAAATAGTATATAGTAAAAATCTGTTCGAACCCAAATAAAGAAATCTAATATTATTCCAATAATTCTCACTAGTAATATAAGTAAAATTAGTATTAAAATTGAATAGATTTAGAGTTTTTGCAAAAATATATTTAGTGTTATTACAATTAAAATATAAATGCAAAATATCCTCCTTTTCATTGTTACAAAAACAACATTTTTTATCATTACAAATATATTTCTTTTTTAACAATTCAATAGTATTCAATTTTTTATGTAAAATTAACCACATATGCACCTTGGCTTTAGATGGAGCATTAGCTTTCCAAATGTATTTAAAATTATTCATTTTAGTTCAAGAAAAATTAATAAATTTGTAAAAAGAATTAGATGTATATTTTTTCCTATTATCCCAACTCCAATTTATAATATCTTTATCATTGTCAATATTATAAAATTCCAGTTTAGCACACAATAAAGCAAATTGAACAAAATAGTTACCAGTTAACGTACGATTAAAATTAAAATGCCAAGGAAAATCTAACTCCGGTCTATAAATATCAGAAATTAGAACAAATTTAAAATTACAGATTTCATATAATTCTTCAAATTCCACTTTAAATGGAACACTTGATAACCAACAATCATGCCAAAACGAAGTATTGTTACCAGAATGTACAATATTATTAATTCCTAATTTATATATATTAAAGTTTAAAATAATTGGTTTCCAAAAATGAGAAATGTTATTTGTGTTACTTATAGACAAGTGTGACAAATTAAATGTACCTTCGTACCATTGATTTGATATTAGTTCTTTCCTATAAAGAAGTTTCATTATTATCTCTAAATTTCCAAAACCATTTTCCTAAAAGAGAAATATTAGAGTTATGCAAATTTATAATTCCTAAACCCCCTTTATTTTTGGATTTACAAACCATATCCCATTTTACAAGACATTTGTTGTTACAATTTGAATTGTAACCACTCCATAAAAAATCTCTTCTTAATTTGTCTATTTTATCTATTACCCATTTAGGAAAGCGATAAAACGACATCCAATAAATGGGTAATGCAGATAAAACGAATTAATAAGGATAATTCTACCTGCTCTCGATAACAATTTACTATTCCAATTAGAAAGTCTTTTATTAATTTTATCAATAATGGTATTCCAATCATCATGTTTAAGATTTTATGGTATAATTAAGAAACCTAAATATTCAATTGGAAATTTCATTGTTTTACAGTTTAAAGTAAACGCGATTTGATTTTCTAAATTATCTACATTATTTAAAACTAAAACTGAACTTTTGTCAAAATTAATCTTTAAACCCGAAAGAAGTTCAAAGCTATATAAAATAAATTTAAGTGTAATAATATGCTTAGGTAAATGAGACGTGAAAATCATGGTATCATCTGCAAATTGTAAAACCAAAAGACCATTGCTAATAATCTCACTACCAATACAACCTAATAATCTATTGATAGTAGCTGTCTTGATGATTCTAGAAAAAACATCGGCCGCTAAATTAAATAATAAAGGCGAAAGAGGATCCCCTTGTCTAAGATCACGTCTAGACTGAGTTTTATCTCTTAGAATTCCATTAATCATAATACTAGAGTTACCCGTAGAAAGCAATGACATAATCCAACTAATCCACCGAGTACTAAAACCCCTAACTATTAAAACCTCTTTAAGGAAAACCCCATCAATAGAATCAAAGGCTTTAGCAAAATCTAATTTTAAAAGAGAACAAGTGACATTATTTTTGCAACAGTAATTAATATATTCTTGGACTACCGCTATACCATCTGTAATATTCCTACCCTTTATGAAGCAGTTTGAGAACTGTCAATTAAAGCATTCCTTTTAGTATTTAATTTGTTAGCTAAAACTTTAGATATAATTTTAAAAGAACAATTTAATAAAGAAATAGGACGAAAATCTTTTAATTGATTGGCACCTAATTTTTTATGTAGTAAAATTACATTAGCGTAATTAAATCTTCCTATTTGCAAAGAGCCTTTATAGAATTCATTAAACATTTTAACAATATCATCTTTAAGAACATTCCAAAAAGTCTCATAAAAAAAGGAAAACCGTCCGGTCCTGGAGCTTTATCATTAGGCATGTCTTTTATAGCCTTAATAATTTCCACTTCATTAAAAGGATCATCTAAGCCACCTAGATCAACTCTAGAGTCATCATTGTAAAGAAAGTCCCAATTAGCTTTAATCCTATGCCTATTAGTTGTACTAAAAATATTTGTATAATAATAAGTAAATTCCTTATTAAGTTCTACTTGGTCAAATATCTCTACATCATTAATGAAAATGGAATTAATGGAATTACACCGTTTTCTACAATTAGCTGTTTTATGATAAAAAATTAGTATTCAAATCTCCTTCATCCATCCATTGAATTCTGGATCTTTGTTTCCACATTATTTCTTCTTGAATAATAGTTTTATTTAATTCGTCTTTTAAATTATAAAGAACATTTTTTTTCAGAAATATTTAAATTTCTCACTTCCTCAATTTTATTCAATTTAAGAATATCATTCATTAATTTTTCTTTTTTAAATCTAATGTTACAAAAAACATCTCTATTCCATTTTTTGAGAAAAAATCTTAAATTTCTAAGTACTTTAGCAATATCACCCGGGAATTTGGAATTATAATTATTCATAGAAAGCATTTGTTAACCATTGAATGTTTAAAGTTATTTTCCATTAACCACATCTTTTCAAATCTAAAGATTTTATTACCAAAGACCGCATTGGAACATGATAAAACAATTGGACAATGATCCGAAAAAATGTAAGGTAGTCTAACAACTTTACAAGAAGGAAATTTGTCCTCAATTTCATCACTAATAAAAATCCTGTCTAGTAAAGCCATGGAAGGAAATTCTCTATTATTCGACGAAGTAAATTGTCTATTACTTAATTTAATTTAAATCAGATTACTATTAATAATAAAATTATCAAAATCTTCCATAGCCTCTAAATCACCTTCCTTGGGGGATCTCTCACCTAAAAATATAGTTACATTGAAATCTCAACCAATAATCCAAGGACCCGGAGTCAAAGACCTAAAATCCAAACATTTCGACCAAAGCACCCTACGTCCTATTTTTGAACTAGGCCCGTAAACATTAGAAATATTAAGGACAGAGTCGTCTTTAGTGTCAGTAAAAATTAAATGCATCGAATGTTATTTAAAAATGGACTGTAAAAGTTTAACACAATTATCTCTCCAACCTATCATAAGACCTCCAGCACTACCTCTAGTTGGTGAAAGTGTACGTGTAGTACTAAGGATCGTGTAATATGGTATATTAATGCGGAAACTGGTAATAACAGTAAAGTAAAAATTAAAGTAAGCACACCAGGAATTTTTATACTGGTTCGAACTTCCCGTTCTACGTCCAGTCCCAGAATACCCTCTGGATTTAAACTAAACCCCTCACTTAACCCGGAGGAATAGGTATACGACACCTGAGCAGCCGAACAGGAATTTTTCTGCCTCAACAACCGAAGAGGACTTCAACTTAATACAAAATGTTTGTTGACGAATGTGTTCTAAATAACACTGATTGTCTTTTGATAGTACAACTTTCCTATAATCAAATCCTCAAGAATATGTATGTGTGTGAAGATTTAGAAGGAAGATAATCACGTATAATCGAAGTATATGAATAAATTCAAGGATTCTAGTGATATTGAATAAGAGTGAATGCTTTTATTTGCAGAAATGAGAAGAGATTAGATTTCAGAAATATAAACAAGAATCGGTGATTGTAGAAGTGAATTGAATATGTTTATATAGTTGTAGAAGAGTTGTAATCTTTCATGAATAGTTTTAGTCAACAGTAGTGTCCATACCTCTTGAAATAGAGGACGTTACTCTTCATGAAAAGATCGCGTCTCTTCAGAAAACTAGCCGTTTTTCTCTGGTCGGTCGACCGGAAAAACTGGCCGGTCAGCTGAGTTGAAAAACGTATACAAAACAGAAAGTCACTGTGCATATGATACAGGGTCGGTCGACCGAGGATCCTGGTCGGTCGGCCGGCCTGATGTTATATGCACAGTGAACATATTTTTTGATATAAAATGTTTTGTGTGCGTGTGTGATTATTTGAGGAATGATTTTAACATTGTTCTAAGACTCAAATAAAATAAAATATCCATACTAATCTCTGAATTGTAAGATTATCTTCTTTGTAGTGCACGGTATGCATTTATTCTCTTTTTGTCGCTTTCATATAGCATTCTCGTCGTATGATCTCTGAAGCTTGTGTCATGAATCAAAACTCATGAATCAACATTCTCCCCCTTTTTGATTGATGACAATACTTATGTGACGAAGTAATATTGACATATATATTATAGTTCTCCCCCTGAATGTATGGCGACTTTTCTGCAAAAATTCGTTAATTTGCATACATTTCTCCCCCTTTGTCATCGACAAAAAGGAATACTTATAACAGACTGAAGTAATGCAAAAAAACTTTTAAATTTACATGGTACATTCTTTGAGCTTAATTAGAAATAATTTAAATATGTTTGCTTAGAACATAACATAACAATTAATTAAGAAACAAAATAAACTACAAGAGATTCTTGAAAGTTAAAATAAATTTAAAAAAAATACTACAATTACTCCTCATCTTCGTCGGTATCCCACTGTTCTGGATGAAGATTTTCATCGAGAGGAGCCGGTTCCTTACCCCGTCTGTGAGTGGTAGGTGCGGGAGTTGCCGATGTGCTGGAACTTGTGTTCTCGGATGTAGACCAAGAGAAATTTGGTGCGGGTCTTTTTCCAGGAGCAACAAATGAAGCACCGGCTTCAGAAGAGCATGATAAGGCATCCCATAAATTTACGAAGAAGTCTTTGATCTTTTTGAAACGCCCATCAATTTTTCGAAGGCGAGAATCCAAAGCTAGTTGATTTTGGGCTAAAATATCTATGGCAGCCGCTGTGCTAGTACCGGGAGGTGGTCTTTGGATAGAGGTTTGACGAGTTAAACGTTCTAAGGAATGAGTGGAGGGTTGAGGAGTAGAATAGCTACGACGTAGTTGTTCTCGTGGAATGGTACGCCATTGCTGAAAGGTTGTGATTTGGGATGGTGCATCGGGTAACTTCATCAATTTTATTGTTCGTGAGTCAAAGGTACGAACTTTGGATGTTTCGGATTCCGGTGCATGAGTGACAAAGTTGTTAATCAACCGCATTATGTATTCTCCATAGTAAATATGGAGCATTTTTCCTTGGTTGAATGTAAGGAATTCATCCATAAGAAGTTGTGTCCAATTTACCCGAATGTTTCCACACATAGCATATAACGCCTTGAAGTTTTCAGGATATACTAAGTGGTACGACCCTCCTCTTGGAACAATAGACTTCATCATGAATCGATGAAAAAGTCGTGCTTTAGGTCGGAGAGATGAAGTTTGCCTTAAGTCGGTAGCATCATCTTCAAAGAATAAGTGACTTAGGCGGTCACGAGTTGATGGATTACAATCTACATCATGTAATGAGATTCCACCCGGTCGAGCATTTAAAATATGATTCATTCGATCAATGGAGAGAAACATCGATGTGCCACATACCGAAGTCCAAACACAATTTTCAGTGTTTCTAGGTGGATTGACAAGATTGAGATTTGCTAAGAATAACTTGACCATTATATGATTAATCTTCAAGTTGTTTTTCCTATGGTCAAGAAAAGCATCAAGACCACTTTCAAGAGCGGCGTTTTCAACACCGTAGGCGGTAAAATCAGGATAACTTACAAACGACTCCTCAAAGATTTTTGCATCTTGAAGCTTTATCCATCTTTCTAAAGCTTTTTCACTTACTAACCAAGAAGCAATTTGAGAATATACAGGAGTGGAGGAAGATTGGCCAGCGGTAGTCTTAGATTTCTTTTTGGGAGCCATTTTTCTTGAAGAATTTGAAGAAGTTTTAGAAAGGTTGTAATGGGGGCTAGGGTTCAAATCTGTTGTGGAAGAGTAAAGTGAAGAGGTGAGATAAAAAGGTGAAGGGTTGGGTTAAAAAATGAAGACAATTTTAGCAGAATAACACGTTCGGTCGACTGAAGGACCTGGGTCGGTCGACCGAGTTTAGGTTCAGAACAGTGCTGAAACTTTCGGGAAAAGCTTCGGTCGACTGGTGCAGGGAATTCGGTTGACCAAGTTTAAAAAATATTCTACTGTTATTACCGAAAGCATGTCATGTTGTTGTTTGTTTTTTTTTTTGTTTTTTGTTTTTTTAAATAAGAATTATAGAAATATAATCATATTATTACATCATATTTATTTATACAGCTTATATAAAAAAATAACATATATATACTAAAATATAGCCATAATGAATTAGCATCGACGTTCCCATGAATTTGGAGATGGAACGTTTTCTACCGGTGACCATATTGGAGCTATTGGAGATTGAACATGGTTAGAGGGAGATGGAGTTCTATAAGAAGGTTCAGCAACATCATCCTTCTTAGATGAACAAAATTTCATGGCAATCTTTTCAAGGAAGCTTAAACGTCTTGCCGTGACTTTCTGTTCGTAATAAAGTTCCCTTTGCATATTCATCTGTTGTTGTTGGTAGTGATGAATTTCATCAATCTTTTGTTTGGTTGATGGAGTTACTACCATTTCCTTTTTCCCTTTCTTTTTATCAGGTGTATAACCTGTATGGGAGTCTTCCCATGGTTTCCACCTGTGTCGGGGATCATTATCTGGAGAGGGAAATTCTAAAACACGATTTGGCATTGGAAATGTAGGATAAGGACCACCTTCGGGGATACGATCAGAATAGTCGTCGTCCGGGGAAGTATAAGAGAGATGAGAATTTTCAGAATTGTAGACATCATTATTAGAAGACATTTTTGTTTTAAGTTTTTGTTTTGTATTTGATGCTCTATTCAATAAGCATATGTATGTATATATATAACCATATTTTCTAAAAAAATAGTGGTCTAAAATCAAATTTTAGTTTTAATCACATAATTCTTTAAACAAAAACTGTTTACAAATGAATGACATACAATGCTTTAGAGTTAAAAAATAGTATATTCTGAAATCAAGTTTCAATGATGTAAATTAGAAACAGAGCTGGAACAAGAAACACCCATAGCCCAAGTGGCTATACTACAACATCTTACATAAAAGTCAGAAGTCATGAGTTCGAGTACCGCTCTGGTCAGAAAAAATAATTTTATATTTTTCATCATTATATATATATATATATATATTATTATAAAAATTCTATTTTATTCATAAGTCTTTAAACGACATTATACCTAAATCTCGTCTTAGTTTTATAAAAGAAATTTCATTTAGTGGTTTAGTAAAAATGTCAGCTATTTGATTTTCAGTATTGATAAATTCTAGATTTATTAATCCTTTTTCCAAACAATCACGAAGAAAATGATGACGAATATCTATGTGTTTTGTTCGGGAATGATTGACCGGATTTTTTGAAAGGTTTATTGCACTGGTATTATCACAATAAATTATTGATTTTTCAAGATGACAATTAAAATCTTGTAATGTCTGTTGCATATATACGACTTGTGCACATGCCAAAGCAGCAGATATATATTCTGCTTCACATGTTGATAAAGAAACACAATTTTGTTTCTTACTAAACCAAGAGACTAAAGAACGTCCAATGAAGTGACACGTTCCGCTCGTACTTTTTCGATCCGTCCGACTTCCTCCAAAATCAGCATCACTGTAGGAAACTAATTCAAAAGGACATTCTTTCGGATAAAATAGTCCGAAATCTTTGGTTTTAGTTAGATAACGAATAATGCGTTTAATTGCTCTCATATGTGATTCTTTGGGATTTGCTTGAAATCGAGCACATAAACAGACACTCATCATAATATCGGGGCGACTTGCTGTTAAATAAAGTAAAGAACCTATCATACTACGATATAACTTTTGATCAACACTTTTGCCATCTTCATCTCTATCGAGATGAACCGTTGTACTCATAGGAGTTGGTTTGGCAGCAGTATTTTCAAGACCAAAACGTTTGATTAAATTATAACAATATTTTTCTTGATTAATAAAAATTCCCTTTTCAATTTGTTTAATTTGTAATCCAAGAAAATATGACAATTCTCCCATATGAGACATTTCAAATTCATTTGTCATTATGGTTGAAAATTCTTGACATAATTTTTCATTTGTCGAGCCGAAAATAATATCGTCAACATATATTTGAATTATTAAAATATCTTTATTAGTTTTCTTAATAAAAAGTGTTTGATCTACTTTACCGATTTCAAAACCAGATTCTAATAAATAACTTTTAAGACGATCATACCAAGCACGTGGTGCTTGTTTTAAACCGTATAACGCCTTTTTAAGTTTATATACATGATCCGGAAATTTTTCATGATTAAACAAAGGTGGTTGTTCAACAAAAACATTTTCTTTTATGAATCCATTTAAAAATGCACTTTTAACATCCATTTGATATAGTTTAAAATTATGAAAACATGCATAAGCTAATAATATTCGTATTGCTTCAAGTCGGGCGACTGGAGCAAACGTCTCTTCGTAATCAATACCTTCTTCTTGATTATATCCTTGTGCAACTAATCTAGCTTTATTCCTTGTTATATTTCCTAGTTCATCTGCTTTATTTTTGAAAACCCATTTAGTACCGATGACTGATTGATCACTAGGTCTAGGAACGAGTTCCCAAACTTCGTTTCGTTCGAATTGATTTAATTCTTCTTGCATGGCAAGTATCCAGTAGTCATCAGTTGAAGCTTCTTTTATATTCTTAGGTTCTATGTTAGAAAGAAAAGCAACATGACCAGCTTGATTTAATTGATGTCTGGTTTTAACATTCGTATTAACTTCTCCAATTATATTTTGCACAGGATGATCTTTTAAAATTCTAGGTGGAGATTTTATTAAATTGGAAGTTACATTTGTATTGGTTTCATGAATATCAAGATTTTCATTTGTACTAATATTCTGAGTAGATTCATCATCAGAATCAATAGTAACACTCGGATTTATATTTTTAAAATTTTCGTTGAAAGAAACATGTAAACTTTCTTCAATAATTTGAGTTCGTTTATTATAAATTCGATAGGCCTTGCTTCGTTCCGAATATCCAACAAATATACCTTCATCGGATTTTGGATCGAATTTGCCTAGTTGATCTTTAGTATTTAAAATAAAACATTTGGAACCAAAAACTTTTAGATATGAAATATTTGGTTTTCTTCCATTTAGAAGTTCATATGGTGTATTTTTAGTTAATGGTCGAATAGAAACACGATTCAGTACGTAACAAGCAGTAGCCACAGCTTCTGCCCAAAATTGTTTCGATAAAGTTGTTCCATTTAGTAAAGTTCTTGCACATTCTTGTAACGTTCTATTTTTCCTTTCTACAACTCCATTTTGTTGTGGTGTTCTAGGAAAAGAGAAATTATGGTTAATACCCTTTTTGTTACAAAATTGTTCAAAAACTTCATTTTCAAATTCGCCTCCATGATCACTTCTTATATTTTTAATTTTCAAAGTTTTAATATTTTGAATTCTTTTAACAAAAACTTTAAAATTATCAAAAGTATCACTTTTATTTTTCAAAAAGAAAATCCAAGTATATCTAGAGAAATCATCTACAATAACAAAAACATATCTATTATGATTAATAGATTGCACTTGAGTTGGACCAAAAAGATCCATGTGTAAAAGTTCAAGTGGTTGTTCTGTAGATATTACTTTCTTTGATTTAAAAGAAGATTTTGTTAATTTTCCTAATTTACATGCATCACAAAATATGTTAGTTTTGAATTTTATATCGGGTAACCCTTTAACTAATTTATTTTTAGCAAGTTTGTTGATGGTATTAAAATTTATGTGACAAAATCTTTTGTGCCAAAGGCAAGAATCATTCTCTTTAGCTACTAGACACAAATTTGAATCATTATTAACATTCATATTTAGGATATAAATATTTTTATCTCTATTTCCTTCGAAAATAATGTTGTGATTTTTATCAAAAATGTTACATTTATTTTCTGAAAAAGTTATATTAAAACCTTTGTCGCATAGTTGACTAATACTTAATAAATTATGTTTTAAATTTTTAACTAATAAAACATCAGTAATGAGAGGTAAATTAGATGTACCATTGCTATTGACATTGCCTTTGCCGATGATATACCCTTTTGAGTTATCTCCAAAGGTGACTGCTCCTCCATTTGAGTATATAATGTTTGATAACATTTCTTTGTTTCCAGTCATGTGTTTTGAGCAACCGCTATCTAAAATCCATTTTCCTCTCTTTTTATGTGGTACCTGCAAAAATTATAAAAAGTTGGTACCCAATCTTTTTAGGGTCCTAAGAGTTAGATCTTAGGAAGCCAAACCCATACGGGTTCAGAATTCCCTTTATAAACATAATTCTTGTTATTATGAACAGTTTCCATAAAACTTTTGATATGTTTATTCCTTATCAATGTATTATTGGTTTTTGGAATCCATATCTTAATAGTTTTAGTATTTGAATAAACTGTTTTCCTAATATCTTTCTTAATTTTATTATTAATTTTACTTTTAGCATAATTATTTTGTTTCTTAAATCCTAGTCCAGATTTATTGTTGGAAGTTTGAGAGTTTTCTAGTATACTAGAAAGATTTTCTCTTCCTTTATTGAAATTAGAAACATTTTTAGAAATATCATCAAATTTTATTTTAAGACTAGATTTTTCTAACTCTAAATCCTTAATTTTAGATATTAAATCATTATTTTCAAAAAGTAAAACATCATTTTTATTTTTCTGAATTTCTAGTTCCTCAGATATTGACGTAATTTGAGAAGATAAGTTAGAATTCGATTGTTGAGAGATTTCAAGTTCTTCTTCCAATATTACCTTCTCATCTTTTAACATATCTACTTCTAAAACTGTTCTATCTAACTTTCTTTGCAACTCCTTATTTTTCTTTTTAAGTTGTTTTGTTAAATTTACTAATTCAGAATTTATTTCAATTAAATCTTCAAAAGTAAAATCACTTACATCGTCTGACGAAGCCATGAAGCATACATTTGCTTGTTCATTATCACTTTCACTCTCTGATGAGGATGATGAGTCAGTGTCGTCCCAAGTGACTGAAAAAGCTTTTCGTTTGTTTTTGTCCTTCTTGAAATTGTTCTTTTTACGATCTGGACAATCTTTCTTCATGTGTCCTTTCTTGTGACATTCATAACATTCCATTGTTGAAGATGATGGTTTGCTGCTATTAGAATTGTTGTTGGAATTATTTTTGTTTCCCTTGAATTTGTTTCTGTTGAATTTCAAAAACTTTTTGAAATTTTTAGCGATCATTGCCATATCTTCATTATCTGAGTCGGAATCATCTTTCTGCTTGGAATGCTACATTTTTCTTTTCTTGTGCTCCATTTCGTTTTGCCTGCAAATTTACTTCGTAGGACATTAAATTACCTATCAATCCTTCTGGTTTTAATGTTGACAAATCAGTTGCTTCTTCAATAGCTAGGACTTTTCATTCCCATTCGTCCGTTAAAGAATTCAAGATTTTTGTAACAACATCAAAATCAGTAAACTTTTGTTCTAGAGACAATAGAGCATGATAAATATCCTGAAATCTAGAGTACATGTCATTTATAGATTCATTTGGCCTCATTTTAAAGTTTTCAAATTGATGTTTCAGCATAGAAATTTTGCTCAATTTAACTTTGTTCGTTCCTTCATGTGAAACTTTAAGAGTTCTCCAAATTTCATAGCCGGAAGTACACATTCTAACTCTATTGAATTCATTTCTATCTAATGCACAAAATAAAATATTCATAGCCTTAGCATTTGATGTAGCATCTAATTTTTGTGTGTTACTCCAAGTCGAGTATTCTCCAGTAGGAATTGTGTATTCCCTTTGTATAATATTCCAGATATCAAACCCACTTGATTGCATATAGATTCTTATTCTAGTTGACCAATAATTATAATTTATACCATTGAAAAGTGGAGGTCGTGAAGTCGATTGACCTTCTGTGAAACTAGAATTAGTGTGAGTGTTAACATCGTTAATTTGTGTGGTTGCCATATTACTAAAAATAAGTAAATATCAAATAACTTTGTGATGGTTATAAGATAACCTTGCTCTGATACCAAATGAAAGTGTACGTGTAGTACTAAGGATCGTGTAATATGGTATATTAATGCGGAAACTGGTAATAACAGTAAAGTAAAAATTAAAGTAAGCACACCAGGAATTTTTATACTGGTTCGAACTTCCCGTTCTACGTCCAGTCCCAGAATACCCTCTGGATTTAAACTAAACCCCTCACTTAACCCGGAGGAATAGGTATACGACACCTGAGCAGCCGAACAGGAATTTTTCCGCCTCAACAACCGAAGAGGACTTCAACTTAATACAAAATGTTTGTTGACGAATGTGTTCTAAATAACATTGATTGTCTTTTGATAGTACAACTTTCCTATAATCAAATCCTCAAGAATATGTATGTGTGTGAAGATTTAGAAGGAAGATAATCACGTAGAATCGAAGTATATGAATAAATTCAAGGATTCTAGTGATATTGAATAAGAGTGAATGCTTTTATTTGCAGAAATGAGAAGAGATTAGATTTCAGAAATATAAACAAGAATCGGTGATTGTAGAAGTGAATTGAATATGTTTATATAGTTGTAGAAGAGTTGTAATCTTTCATGAATAGTTTTAGTCAACAGTAGTGTCCATACCTCTTGAAATAGAGGACATTACTCTTCATGAAAAGATCGCGTCTCTTCAGAAAACTAGCCGTTTTTCTCTGGTCGGTCGACCGGAAAAACTGGCCGGTCAGCTGAGTTGAAAAACGTATACAAAACAGAAAGTCACTGTGCATATGATACAGGGTCGGTCGACCGAGGATCCTGGTCGGTCGGCCGACCTGATGTTATATGCACAGTGAACATATTTTTTGATATAAAATGTTTTGTGTGCGTGTGTGATTATTTGAGGAATGATTTTAACATTGTTCTAAGACTCAAATAAAATAAAATATCCATACTAATCTCTGAATTGTAAGATTATCTTCTTTGTAGTGCACGGTATGCATTTATTCTCTTTTTGTCGCTTTCATATAGCATTCTCGTCGTATGATCTCTGAAGCTTGTGTCATGAATCAAAACTCATGAATCAACAGTTGGAAGATAGGCCCAATGATCAAAAAAATGGCCCCCTAGACTTTTAAAAATACGATAATCGGGATTCTCTATTTTAGTTCCTTGAAGAAGAACAATATCAATATTATTATCTTTGAACACATATTTAACTTCTCTACACTTATATAAATCATTCAATCCTCTAATATTCCAACTAATCAATTTCATTTATCTAATGATTTAATCCGTTCTAATTCTTTATTTTTAATAAATTCAATATCTAATTGACTATCATCAAAAATTAAACCTGAATTCTTAGCTAGAAAGTGCATATCATTAGTAGACAAATTATTTAAAGCGCAAGAACAAAACGTACTACCCAAAGGAAAACCTATACCTGAGCTAGAGTTATCGGAAACACTAGAAACCACTCTACCAAGCCGTGCACTTCTTCTAACTGTTTTTCGCACGAACGAACAAGAAGTAGAACCAAAGCTGCTCCTTTTCATCCTTTTATTGCTACTGATTCTACCACCTGAATGTGAAGAAGAACAATCAAATCTCAAAGCAGCCACACTT
Source organism: Allium fistulosum (assembly GCA_030737815.1). Taxonomy (NCBI): domain Eukaryota; kingdom Viridiplantae; phylum Streptophyta; class Magnoliopsida; order Asparagales; family Amaryllidaceae; genus Allium; species Allium fistulosum. The sequence continues at coordinate 818,309,902 of CM060908.1, read as the reverse complement.
TCAACAGCCTTCAGGTCCTTATTGCCACTCATGCCACCACGGTTATTTAAACAAGGTGAAGAAGAGTTTTTGTTCCAAGAAGAAATATCATCCAACCAACTTTTCAAATCAGTAAAAAGGATGATTTGGTAGTTTTTTTCTTCCACTGATTTTCTAGAATCTCTGTCAATAGCTCTTGAATCACCATGGTTGCTATCTTTAACTAGATTTCCAAAGTTACTGTCAACAATTCCCGAGTCACCATGTTTCTTTATCCCAAAATATACATTTTCATCCACATAACTTTTAATCATTCCAAAATCTGTAACTAAACCAATTCTTCAACAGGATTATCAACACTTAAACATCCCTTCGCTTTATCTCTCTTACAACCATCCGAGACTTCACCATTGTTCAAATGTAATTGTGAACCATCCAAAAAAAATCCTATATCTTCAATATCCTTTAAACAATCAAAACGGTTACAAATCTCCATCTCGAACCCATTCTTGAAAAAAAAATTACCTTTGAATTTTCTGCAATGCTTAAAGCCTAAGTTTGTATCCAGATTTTGCGACTGATTTTTAGAAAAAATCAGTGTATCATCATCAACCAAAGGATGCAAATTTGAGTTATAATGAATGACAACCGGATCTAAAAGCATAGGATCAAAAAAATCAAACCTTTGGGAATCTAAATCAACAACATAGCTTGAAGCATCATCCTCCACTGGCTTACAATACAAATCATTTACTCTCGAGATACCAACAAAAATACTATCACCAACATGACCAACCGCCTCCGAAAATGCAACAAAATCTTGCCTCATTTGCTTTCGAAAACTCAATTTCGAATTTCCACCATCCCAATTTCCAAAAGATCTAGGTTTCTTATGATTACGTTCAAAATTAACAGAGTTTACCACATCGAAATGTTTGAATAAGTCTTCTAGAAAATCGATACCTTCTTTTCTTTGGTTCCATAAATGATCCAAAAGGATTCTCTTAAGCTTCATACATTTTAATACAAACAAAAAACCATGTTCTAAAATTGATTTCTTCTTCTCTGATTTCCAAAAATTGATCCTTTTTGACCAAAAAAAACACATATGAAGCATCTAATAGGTTCTCTGCAATCCTTAGCCAAATGCGAAAACTCACCACATCTAAAGCAAAACTTTTTTCCCTTTCTAGAATCGATCCAGCTTCTCTGATTTACCGCACGTTTGTTGATAGGCAAGAACGCCGATTCCTTAACTACTTGAGCGTATGTATGCTTTCTTGAAGGGTACTCAGTAAAAGTCGAATCCACTGATTTAGGCAATAACGGTTGATGAGAGGGGGGAAAGAAGTATTGAGGTAGATCATCTGTGGATAAGGAATGAGGGAAGCAGTAATGTGGAGGAAAATTGCTAGGTTTCAGAGGAAGATTGAGAGATTGCGAAATTGGGCAAGAAAAGAACGCCATTGTGTAAATTTTAGATTTTAAATTATATGTTTTTATCGAGAAGTTATATACTTATGTATATTATATATTATATATAATAATTATTATATATAGTTATGTTACTCTAATACATACATACATATATGTCATACTAATAATAAAACTTATATATTACATATATATGTACATTTATAAATATGTTTATTTACTATTTAATACGATAGTATTTATATGTATATAAATCTATAATATTTTGTCATTATATATATATATATTTACACTTTAATATAATAAGTATAAATACATACATATATTTAGACAACATACAATACATATAGAATGAGCTAACATGTCTATTGCGGTGTTAATCCCAACATCTATATATGGGCATGTTGTATCTTGCATAGAATATCATGTTACACATGCACACACATACACATATGTATATGATACATATGTATACTTTTATATTTAATTAAACATAAATTAAATAAAAATTAATCCATTAGTTATGAATTTAAATGAAATAAAAGTTTTTATTTAAATCAAATTTAGAAACATTCAAAATAAATTAGACTTCATAGGCCCAATAAAGATGCAATAGGGTAAAATTGAAATTCACCCATAACTTCCGCTACGGGCTGACCTAGTTTCAACAACGGTATCGGAGCCCAATAACCTATGTAGTCTAATTATACATGTTAGGATTAACTAATTAAGCTCACAGCACAGCTAGTAGGGTGTCTAAAAAGGTAGTATCCAGGATTGAGTTTGGGTAATCAAGTACTCCGCCATACTTGACTTCTAGCCTAACCTGAACAAATATGTAAGCCTAAAGTTTGTCCCTAATAGAAAAGACACAATTTGAATTGGGCCTTGGGATAATTTTCAAAATTATTTGAAAATTAAAAATATAAGTTTTTAAATTTAAAAATATATATATACATATATTATAAAAGTTATAATATAATAATTTTTTTCAAAATGTTTGAAAAATAATACATATTAATTTTGAAAATTTTAACTTTATTAATTAGATTAATAAAATAAATTAATTAAATAAGTTAATTAATAAAATAAATATATAAATGCATTATATATTATGATATATATTATGTTATTTTAAAATGTTTAAAGTAACATAAATATACATGTATTTATATTAATTGAATTTTGAAATTAATGAAATTTAATTAAATTGTTTAATTAAATAAGTTAATTTATGTTCCTTCTGATTTGCGTTACTCGCCAGAATCTGATACTTACTACACCTTTATCAGTGATGTTGGGGGAGAGAGTTGTAGTCTTTTATATCATATCGAGGGTGAGGGTCTTACTCTAACTAGGACTAGTGAGATTGGTGAGGAGAATAAAAGTAAGTTCTATGATGTCACTTGGGATAGGAAATTCATTTACTCACACGCTTCTGATGGTTATGATCCGAATCTGGCAGCTCTTTTCTTTGGCTTTGTGCATGTTATTGGCCCTTCGTCTGACATTAGTTTTGGCCGCTCCTATTCAAAGGGCGTGTAGTCTTGTTGTTTAGTAGTCTAAGCTCCTTTGGCCTAGCTCCTATACTTTATTTTTCATTGTGGTTGGGCTTCTTGCTCCCATTTAGATGTTCTGTGTATGTGCAAAACACCTGTTTTCCATTTATTTATACAGTGGCACGACCCACTTTAAAGCTGGCTAGCTTTGCTAAAAAAAAGTTAATTGAAGGTTAATTAATTAAATTAATTAATGGTTAAGTAAGTAAATAAATATATTAAAAGTTAATTAATTAAATAATATACCTATATATATGGTATATGTGTAATACTATAAAGGTTATGGTATGTAATAAATATTTAATATAAATATTATATTAGAATAATATAAAATTAATTAAAATGATAATTAATTAAAATTATTTAAATAAGATTCAATTAATATAATATTATACATAAGACTATTATATAAGTAATATGGAATATAAAAGTTATATAGTAAATAAAAATTATATAATAGAATGTATAAATTAAAAGTGGAACATTAAGAAACCCTAATTAGATTTAAGGAATAAATACATAGGTAAATGTATATATAACATGATTTCAGGTGTGTCCGACACTTGAATCACAATGGTAATTCGTAAGAAATATATTATTCCATAAGTCGATATCACTCGATACAATATATTGAAGATTATGAATCTTAGACATAAAGTTGTCCTCTATCATTTATATATTAATAGATTACTTACATGCTCTTTAGTTATTGAGCTTTCCTCATGCTAGAGATGTTATGTGTAGTACTATTAATATGTTAAATAGACGAGGTAAGCTAACCACACATATTTGTTGAACTTTCCTCAAGGTATGTGCACTATACTTAGGTCATCACAAAATGATAGGTATGAGTGAATAATCCCACTTTATTCATTGAGATTTCCTCAAGGTAAAGGTAGGATTAAGACAAGGAACCATAGGTTAGGAGTTGTATGTGATACAACCGATAAGGAGTTATCCATTGCATGCGGGCCTATGATTGTTGAGCTTTCCTCAAGGTCAGAATCCCAAGGTATATGAGTCCTAACACCCACTAGTAAAGTCGGAAGACTTCCATATTTCTCTTAAGGTTCAGAGAAACATAAAGACTAGTGGGAGCCTTATTAGAAAAATGAAATGACAACATTTAACCTTTTTAATATTGTAAGAAAATATACTATATAATGTTATAACAATCTACATTGATAAATTTATGTATTTAAGATGATTGATAAAATGTTATTAATTAAGATATATAATTAAACTTAATTGAAATTTGACAAATAGAGATATAAAATACTTACTATAGTAAATGCTTACGCGTGTTAACGCTTCAACAGCCATGCAAGTGCTTGATTTTACAACAACTAAATATGTTCGTAATTTGATTGCTTACGTGTTTATTTGGCCGAGATCTTTTGTTGCATTGTATGATTTTCTAACTCTAAATTCAATATGAGATTATGGATATTTGATCCATACACTATTGTATATAAGTGTTATATGGGGAATAGTCACAGTTCGTAGTGTATGATACTTCGATGAAGTAAGTTCATTTAAATAAGCCAACAGACGGTACTATGAGATTGAGTACTAAATTTGATTGGTTATAAAGGGATCATATTATGTTAAATGTAACAATAAACCAATACTATAAAATAGATCTAAGAACTCAATCACTGGAACGTCAGTTTGATCAGTTTATGTAAAGTGCAACATATTTGATGTCCTTAATTGTTAAGGATTATCGAATGCGATTTTGCAAAGAGTTCATTATGATATTGTAGTAAGGATTTTATTTTGAATGGTCTGACCATCTAAAAAGAAAAACGAATGTACAAGAGTAGATGTGATTTAAGGTATAGTTGAGATGAAGAGAGTGAATGGCCACTTCTGCTTCGTAATGAAACATCATAAATGAGAACTGTAATAATAATAAACGATACTTAAATTGATAAGAAATATGATTTCTATTGCAAAATGTATTTTCATATAGAAAATTGCTTTCTGTGAGATTTATTTCTTTGAGTTCAAGATATTTGATCAAGGAACTCTCCACTATAAACTAGCTACAGAATATAAAATAAATGAACTACATTAAGTGAAAGATGGACCTCCAAATTTAATACGCTATTATAATAATGGTAGATATAGTGAGAGTAAGCCACATAGTACTTATTGATTGCATCAAGTTACGAAATTGTTTTCGTAAAACACACCAAACATAATTTGTGAAATAAGGACTATTTTTCAGCATTGACTGAAAATAGTCACAGTTATGTTTTGGTTTGAATATTATGAATATTCATAATGAAATAAAACTACAATACGGTATTTGTTTCCATAACAAAAGTGATGCATTAGAAAATAAATAAGTGACTAAAATTATTTACAATTATTTTGGAATTGTAGACTAAGCCATAGTTTTGAGAAATTATTTTATCATATGATTATGAATCATATGAAACTGATTAATTATATCTCATACAATTAAGGGCAATGCGCCCATTTAGTGGAAGCATCATAGGAGTCGATGAACTCTTTATATTAATACATATAGATGTATGCAACCATAAGTCTTTTAATGCCAAAACTGTTTCACATACTTCGTTATATTCACCGATGAGTTATCACCGACGAGTTATCACCGACATGGGCATATGTATTTGATACACATGTAGTATGTCTAAGATAGAGTCACAAAGAATAAAACGGAAGTAAATAAAATAACATGCAATAGAAAATAAAATTATTCGATTAGATCGAATATATGAGCATATATACTGGAAAGTGTTCCAAATGTACCTAAGATGAATAAAGATTCAACCTCAAAAGCCACTCCTTCCTGTGATACATAATGATGTATCGATAAGGAGTGATCGAACTTTGTTGGACAAAGTACGATTGAAGTTGAATTAATTTCTTTCTACAAGGTTATGTACTTAAGAGTAGTACACAAGGTTAATATTATTTCATCTATATAATACTTTACAAAATCATACAATATAAGGGTTTATAAGAAACCCCAACATATCCTAGGCCAAAGAGTTGGTAGGTTGCACGAGTCGAAAATCTGCACGTAATAATTTTTCATGAGGGATCTTGTATGAATCTCCCAAAAAGTAGTTTGGGAAGGACTGTTATTGGATGACATATTTATGTTTTGAACATAAGTTGTATAAACAAAAACTAAATCAGTTTTATAGAAAAGGCAATTCATAAATCGTTTATGAATACCTATTCTAGTGCATTAAGAAACGATTGTTGTTTCAAGAAATACCAACTTCATAGTGAATGAATTTCTTTGAGAAATTATTAGTAGTAAAATGGAATTGGATATGACCCAAAAATAAAACAGATAAGAATGAGATGAAACAGAAGTTAACTAACCTAAATGAATACATCGCATTAGAGTGACTAATAAGTATTCTTGCACATTAAAGAGAAACTATGAGTTTCTTATTAATGTCAAAAATATATAATCCTCGGTTGTTTAATTAAACCATTAAGAGTGTTGACTCTATAATATGGTACGCTACACAAATCCGAAATTGATTCCAAGTGCATTAACAAAATATGATTTTGATAGTTGTATCTGAAGGGATATGATCCTTCGGCCGTGAATGTGTCTTTAAGAGCAAGGCTAATGCAGTTGGAATAAAATTAGCAACATTGATAAGAATAGTATTGCAAATTTCAATTGTTGAAATTAGCGTAATAGATTTGATGTTCAATGTGCTCGAGTTAATTCAGATTTGCTCATAAAATTATCGCTTGATATAACTTTATGTTTTGGTACGTACATATTGAAAAGAAAAAATTCTAAATAATGATTTAGAGTAAGCTTTTTACACATGATAACCAAAAATGTCTTGAAATTAGTGTGGGCAATATTGATTTTGTGAGTCCTTGGATATGATCCAAGAAATGATAGAAAGTATCATTTTATAAGCATCGAAATTGAATAAATATTTTGATAGAAATATCAAATAGTTTGATTGTCAATCAAAATGCAGAGGAAACGTGTGTTCATAAGAAAAAATATTAAAAATGTACATTATTATTTCTAAACTATAAGTAAACAACATGTTGTTTATTATAACAATGTACTTGTGCTAAAATCAACCTTAGTTGTTTTAATACTCAATGTTTGATTGTAAATGATGTCTTTTATAGTGAGCATAAAAGATATTAAGAATGTTCCAAATTGATATGCAAAGACACCTTATTAAACTGTTTAATATAGAACATGTGAGATGAATTCCTTATGCATTGGCAATAGAAATTATCATACATATTATGTTTTCTACGATATCGCGATTTGTTCATGTATTTGATACTTGAAGCAAATATTAAATCCAAATTGATATAATTGAATGATAGTTTAGAGTGTTCTCGTGTAATTATAAAATACTAGAGAACTGTTTATAGAAATAACGAACTCCTTATGAAGGAGTATTCAGACTCAAAACTTCATAAGTGATATTGAGTATAGTATGTCAATAATAAATTCAAGTTAAGAATTTTAAGTTGGAAATGTTACAATTGAAAGACTGTAGCTGATTCATAAGTGATATTGAGTATAGTTTATTAGCATCAAAGAGAGAGTTAATTGACAGAGTAGAAAATTAAAACATAATAGCATACTCGTTCACTAAGGGACTGACACGATCGGTTTAATGGAAACCGATTGGAGAAGTTGGAATGAGATTCCATAATTGACCACAAGTACAAGTAGAAGATTGATAAAATTAGGAGTATGCCCTATGGGCAATTATGTAATTTGTTATATATATCTAACTCGTTGATCAATCTTGTTCGAAATAATGGTGTTTTCTTTCTATAATATACTTGATATAATGTGTTATAATAATTAATTAATTAATTAAAAGTATATTTAATAGAAAGTCCATAAATGTTTTGTTTTCTGATAGTAGTTACAAGGTGTTGTAACCGTGAATAATTTATCACAATAAATATAAATATACCATTTTAAATGTTTCTAGTAAAGTGCATCAAAAATGGATATCGGTGTATCCATTGAGACTAGAGTACGTAAAGCTCTCCTAATATTGGGCAGTGTATTACTCATAGCTGTTGAGGGAATCTCAAGGTTACGTACTGATAGTTATTGAAAAACTACGGAGCAACTCACTGGATAGTTTTTTATTGGTTAATACAACTAAGGTCAAACAGAAAATATCGATGTGACTGATTTACATAGTTCTCTCGACTTGAGAATACTGTCAATATTCAGTATGAAAGCTCCACTTTGATTATATTCAATTCATGGCATGACGTCCATCGAATGACTATAGTTGGTTCGAATGGAAGTATTGAAAATGAGGCACAATTCAAGACAGGATTCGTCTCCTCGGTTATATGGTGTTAGTATCATGGTCAACTCAAAGTCAACTCAAAGTCAAAGTTTCGAGCCAGAGCATTTCGGTTAATAATAATTGTTATTATTGAACAAAGGACTTAGTGTTTGGACTATAGAGTTGAATATGTTCGATATTGGAATTTTGACCATTATCAAGTTCCATAAGTCCAAAGTGATATAGTTTTGACAAAGAAAATTGGCGTAAAATAAAAGTCACAACTGGGTAATGCATAATAATGTAAAATTGATTTTTTTTCTAAAACTAAGTAAGCAATAAATTTGACCAAATGTTACACCACCTTCTAAGTGATGTGTGAACATTAACATTCGAATAGTTTGATGTTAATCGCCGACTGAATTTACACCCGACGAGTCACATAACCGAAATGATGAATTCTCTTTAAACCAAATGACTTAATTAGTTTATAATTGTTATAAATTAATTAAATTAATCAATGTTTATCAAATATTAATTATAAAATATGATTTGAGGAATAAATATTGTTATGTATATATTTATAATAGTTATAAAGATATCGATTGATATGAGATATTGATAAGAAATTAAGGTAGATTTAATTAAATATATTTATTTGAGCTTAAATGGGCTATTAGCCCATGATGTTAGGAAGTTATTTTCCATAGAAAACATGGGTATATGGGTGGCTAAAATAGGGTATAGGTGTTTGGTAATGGATGGTTGAGATTTGGTGAGAAATGGTATTAGATGTGATCCAACTTTCTCTCTATTTCAACCACTATAAAAAAGGCCCCTAACCCTAACTTTAGTAAGACTTATTGCTGCCTCCTTTCTCTATTTGCTAACCGATCCATACCTCTAAGAGATCAATCAATACTCAAATCAAATCGATTCGAAGCAACAACTATTTGATAGCAAGGGGTCTACGGTTTAAGGATTAGCAATCTGCCGAATAGAAGAAGTTTCAAAAGAAGGAGAACTCATCATTACAAGGTATACTTCAAGGCATTAGTTTTAGATATGTGTTTAATTTTCTATGTGATATATAATCTCTGTATAACTACATATTGTTCTTGTGTGTGTATTATCATATTGTTAGTTAGGTGAGATTCCTATAGGTATTGATGTTGTCACATATAGACTGGTTATGTGTATGTGTTTTATCAAATAAAAAAACTTATATTGAACCATATAATTATATCTTGTAAGTAATTGAATTAATATTTTTCAAATGTATGTTTACATCAATTATTATTTTTTGTGACTATAAATAATTTTTAATAACTATTTAATATTTTTATTATTATTTACATCAGTGTATGGATTGAAAAATAATATAAAATAAATCATGCTTCAAAAATTGGATTATAAATTTTATAAAATTATATTTTCACCATAGAAACTAACAGCCAAAAATTCATATTTTTAAACTATTTTTATATTTTTAAAAAATAATTTTATTTTTGGTGAAAACTATTTAATTAATTAAAAATTTTGACTTAGGAAAATATGGAATTTCTTCTTAAGCCTTAAAATATTATTCTTGATTTTTTGGAAGTTTAAATTCAAAAAAATTATTATATAAATATTTTCTATCATTTACTTATAGTTGTTCGAATAATTAATGCTTATTATATATATATATATAATAAAATTGTAATAAAATTTGGATCTGCTGTGAATTCGATTTGGAATGATTTTGAAATTTTTTATAATTTATACACACATATTATTCTAGCTCATATTTATATTTAATTATTATATTCAAACTTATATATATTTAGCAAAGCTAGCAGGTTTGATCGGGCCTTTACCACATATCTAAATGAATAAGAAACTGGTGTTCGGTATATGCATAGGAAAAGCTTTAAGAAAAGGAAAAACAGGAGCTTGGCAAAAGTAACAAAGTACTAAAAACCAATAGACCAAAACCAAATCCCCTTTAAAAGAGGAAGATCCACTCCCGTCATCCGAAGAATCAGGACCACTAACATGCAAGAACCCTAAAAAAAGAGATCCTAAAGAAGGAACGAAATCAACAGAATCTTAGCAGTATATATACTTCCTATCCCAGGATCTATCCAAAAGAGTAGGGCAATTCAAATCACCAAAATGACCAAGAACAATAAGAGAAAGGCCATCACCTTCCACATGATAAAATAACTGTATTTCATCTTCATCACCGCCAATATACTTGAAAAAACAACCTTCCAAAGGGTCAAACCTCATTTTCGAATGCGCATGATACCAAGTACGATCAGACGAATCCTAAGCAACATCAAGAACAACAAGGGGGATCATTAATAACCGGAGGCACATTCTGAGGTAGAGAAGCTATAAGAACAGGGAGAACATTCGAGACCCACTTCATGACCGGAGGTTGAGGAAGTGGGATCCTATTAGATGGTGGAATACGAGCAATGTAAGAGTACAAGCTTCCATAAGGTGGCCAAAAGGCTGATAAGTCATGCAAATATCAGGTTTCCAATTGTACCGAACAACAACCTCGGGATCATGTCCCTCAAATATTCTAACCTTAAGCATTGAAGGCAAACGCTTCTAAGGGGTGATTTCAATAAAGCTTTGGCTTACACCAACCTTGTAACAACCCGGGATTTTGTAACAATTAATTATCGTCAAATGACGATTAAATTGGTTGTTAATTGCTATTAGAATTTTTAATCAGGTTTAAATTCTTTTTAAAAATTTGTTGAGAGGTTATACGGGCTTTAAATTGAAATCTAGGCCCACGTCTCTTTAGCTTGGGCTGTGATAATTATCAAAGTGAATACCATTCCTCATTTTATTCATTTTCATTCGCAAGCCCTAACAAATGAAAAAAATGGCGGCCCGTCCTTCTTCTTTGTGAAAAGGTTGCTTTGCTCGTTCGTTCAGAATTGGGGCTGTCGACTTTGATTTCTCGATTGAATGAGTGATTTCGCCCCTTGCTCTGTTGATCGAGTGATTCCTTATAGCTTGCTTCGGCTGCTTCTATTGCGTCGAAATAGGTGAGTGATTTTCTCACTCACATATGTAATTTAAACCCATTTATTCGTGAATTCTGTTGCTTGATTTCGTGGCTATCACTGTTTTGAATTTTGGTGATTTTGTCAATTTCGTATATTTTGTGAATTGATACCCCCGGCTTGTTTTGATGTCGTGATTGCCACGGCTTTGGTTTGAAAACTTTCGATCTTTCTGTTGACATTCTGACTTGGCTTGATCATTGTCTTATGCTCTGCTGACTTGGTTCATGGTGATTTTTATCTCTTGTAGCATGGATTTCAAAACTGACTTCGGCTTTGACTTGATTACTGTCTTTGTAAAAAAAACTGTTGTATGGATATATATATATATGCATACATACATTTGTATGTGTGTATGCATATATTGTTGACCATTGTTTGAGTCATGTGTTTGTCTCCTATGCATAGCATATTGAACTGTGATGCATTGTATTTGTTGAGTCACTGGTTTCATTGATGATGAGGCTTTGTATTATTCAATTTGAAACTGTTCTTAAGTTGATGGCCATCTCCATTTTTGCTGCTGGTCTGCATTGCATCACTGGGCTGTTTTGAGCTCATATACATGTATACATATATGTGCATATATGTATATTATGTTGTACTGCACTTGAATTTGATTGTTGTTGTTCTTTATTTAATGGTTGCAGTGCACTTTGGTTTCATGATGTATGCTTCGACTTTGATGCTCTGTTGCATATACATGTATTCATTGTGAACTGGTCGACACACTTCAAGTAGCTTGAGTCATGTAGTTCACTTTGATAATCATGTTTCCAGGCTATACATTTGTTGTTTGCATTTTTCCAGTTTCATTTAGTTGACACTGTTTCACTTCCACTTCATGTATATTGGTATGGTGTGCTCTATCTTGAGTCTTGTTTACTTGATAGCATTTAGTCTAGTGTAGTTGTACACTTGGTTACTTTCTTGGTCGAAACTGGTCATTCGTGTTGTAGTGGTACACTTGCTTACATTCTAGGTGGAGTTACCTCTCTGGTCATGCTTTCACCCTTGTATTCTTCACTCTGGCCATACTGCACTGTTGCTTGTTTCGATGCTATGTGCTTGTTGTCCTGTTGCACTTGCAGTGTACCATGCTGGAGTGTTTTCTGATCAGGTTGCATTCCATATGTGTACATCATGCATATTCACTTGGTCGTGCTCATTTTGTAGCTTGACTTTTACATGCTGTCTGATTTTGCTTTAAGCCCATTTCTGGTTTGTATTGAAATTATACTTGTACATTTGGGTTTGCTTTTTGGAAATTCCACCTGAGTCTGATACTTGTGCTTCATCAACTTGGTTGTTACAGTTTGGTTTGTACTGTTGTATCATCGATTTTGAAAATGGATAGTTGTTGGTTTGCTTAATTGGAATTCAGCAGCTAGTTTCTATGTATTCGTTGTGTGGCTTGACTTGAGTCACTAATTGTTGGTCGAGACTTGTTTTAGTTGTCTTGACCGTTTTCCTATACTTGCACATTTTTAAGTGTACCTGTGTTGGATCCAGTTTCACAACTCGGGTTTGACCTTGTGCTCGTTTATGAATTTTCATTGTGCATTCATGTGCACTTTGTTCATTTGATGGTTACTGAGTGGATGCTGTACGTTGTAGTTCCATCTGGTTCATATTGATTTGAGTTGGTGCCATTTGCTTTTGATTCATTGAGCTTTTGTGTATTTCATCACTGTAGTGGCGAGGCAGTACATGCGAGCGTGTACTGCAGCCAAAACAGGATTGGCGTTTTAATTGATATTTCAATTTCTTGAATTGTTTTGTGTGTTCAATTCAATATATTTTGAATTGTACTTTGATTTGGTTTGATTTGATCATTTTGTTGTTGTCTAATTATCTATTGATAATTAGATTATGAGTTTCTAATTATTTATTTAATAATTAGATTTTGTTGATAATTATTGTTTCGGCAATTTTGGGGTTTTCATATTATCTTCATTGATAACCTTTTTATTTATCCTTGTTGATGATTTGAATTTGCTGATTTGTTGTTTAACACTGTTTAGTGTTATATCTACCGTTATCCGATTTCCTTGTTAATGGATTGGATAGACGAGATTTCTGTGACTGTCGTCTATTTGGTTATTTAATTATTATTGCTTATGTGCATTAATAACTGAGTTTGAATTAGACTGACCCGTGTATTATTTTCTTTTGAATTTAATACTCGGGTCAGACCGAGTTATTTCGGGTTGTTGATATATTGCTTTGGGTCGCTGCTTGAGCTATGAAGTCTCTTCATATCTTTTGGAGTAGTCGTCGTCATTTCGTAGTAGTCAGTGTATCTGATCTAGGTTGATATGTATTCATGTATATTATTCGATAATGTACTTGTATATATAACTTCCAGAGTCGACAGTTGTAGTTGTATCATATGTATTGTATCAAATGTATTATAACTGCCTTCAGTTATATATATATATGAGATTTGATATTATCTGTGTTTCGCATTTAGCTTATCTGTGTCATTATTTTATATATACTGTCCTAAACTATTATGAACCATCGTAGTTCGTTTTATACTGGAATTGGGTATGTCAATGGGAGTAATAACCAGAGATGAAAATAAATATACCACTTCTATCGAGGTAACCGATACTAGTGCAAAGCCTAACTATGGATGGCCGCTCCTATCCAGCCTTATTCTTCATAATAACAGACAGTATTTCTTTTGATACTCTTTGTTATTGTGAGCATAGAGGTGGGGCATCACAGTTGGTATCAGAGCGAGGGGTTTATGGACATAATATATAACATAACTTAGATGGAACATGTGTTACAACTATTAGTTGATGTTTTTATTTGTGCCTTGAGTCAAAACTAAAGTTTTGAAATTATGATGAAATTTTTAAATATCGTTATTTAAAAATAAAAGTGAAATTGTGTTCTGATGATTTGATTGATTTGTGTTTTGTTTATCAGAGTGCCCAGCGGAAATAGTGAGACTGTCTTCGCTGAGTACAACTGATAACCTTTTTGATTTAAAAATCAGAATATGAAAATGGAATTAGTTTCATTGTGTTGTTTAACCAGTGGTCTTGATTTTGTTGAGATTTTTGCTGGTTTTCTTTTATGCTAATCACATATTGATTAGATTTTTGCTGTTTAAAATATATCTTCATTGAAGATATAATCGAGTGATTTCTTTGTTCATCTTGTAGTGTGCGTGCAAATTTGAGTTGCACGTTATTGCATTGATTTTACGTTGAACCGATGTTTGGTTTAAACGTATTTTGTTGCCGTTATTTCTATAACGGGATTTTTACACCGATGCTAAATTTTTGAAGCACTGTGTTTAGTTGACATTTTTACTGAATGAAAATTCACTGGTATTACATTTTGATGTGAATTATTTTGATGAGATTTTGACGTATAAAAATTACTGTCGCTTTGGCTTCAGTAACAGTCAAATTTTAAAGTGGATTTTCAAGCGGTTATTCCGCAATGCTGACTTGATACCCGTTTTTACGGTGTTTTGAGAAGTGCGATTTTCTTATTGAAATTGCTACAGATGTTGCTATTTTAATCACGTGTTTTGAAATTGTTTTTAAAATAAAATTGTTTTAAATTTTTTACAGTTTGCACTTTCAAAAGAATGAGGAAGCGATTTAAACGCTTCAGCAAAATTGAGGACTATGAACCCCCACTTTTACTGTTTCGCTTAATTCCGGACTTGTCCGTTTGAGAACGTAAAATGTTATTTATATAAAATACGAAAATTTTACAGTTTGCGCTTTCAAAAGAATGAGGAAGCGATTTAAACGATTCAGCAAAATCGAGGACTATGAACCCTTACTTTTACTGATTCGCTTAATTCCGAACTTGTCCGTTTGAGAATGTAAAATGTTATTTTTACAAAATACACAATTTTGCACTTTCAAGGAAACGATGAAGAGAATCAAACGATTTCGTAAAAATCGTGGTATGGACATGTGCGTTTGCTATTTCGGTTAATTCCGGACTCGTTAATTGAAACATCTGCTGTTTGATGATTCTGATGATTTATTGGGCTTTCGGGCCACTCTGTTGGACCTTCGGGTCATATGATGGACCTTCGGGTCAAATACCAGTACGAGACCTTCGGGTCACTCTGCGGACCTTCGGGTCATCTGATGGGCGCCAATATTTTATAGTACTTGGTAGGCTTCGGCCATATGTTGTTGCACGTGCAGCGTAGCTAAAACTCGCCATCTGATGGGATCGATCCAACCTTTTATGTTGATTTTCTAGAGTATCTTAATTGATTTCTAGATATTTGTTGTTTCTAATTATCTGCAGGTAATTAGATATTTGCTGATTTGAGTTCTGATTATCGTTTTTGATAATTAGATAATTGTTGATTTGAGATTTCTGATTATCGTTTTTGATAATTAGATATTTGTGATTTCTGATTATCGTTTTTGATAATTAGATAATTGTTGATTTGATGATTTCTGATTATCGTTTTTGATAATTAGATATTTGTTGATTTGAGATTTCTTATTATCGTTTTTGATAATTAGATATTTGTTGATTTGATGATTTCTGATTATCGTTTTTGATAATTAGATATTTGATATTTCTGATTATCGTTTTTGATAATTAGATATTTGTTGTTTTCTAATTATCGTATTTGGTAATTAGATATTTGCTGATTTGAGTTCTGATTATCGTTTGTGATAATTAGATATTTGCTGATTTGAGTTCTGGTCATCGTTTGTGATAATTAGATATTTGCTGATTTGAGTTCTGATTATCATTTTTGATAATTAGATAATTGTTGATTTGAGATTTCTGATTATCGTTTTTGATAATTAGATATTTGTGATTTCTGATTATCGTTTTTGATAATTAGATATTTGTGATTTCTGATTATCGTTTTTGATAATTAGATAATTGTTGATTTGAGATTTCTGATTATCGTTTTTGATAATTAGATATTTGTTGTTTCTGGTTATCGTTTTTGATAATTAGATATTTGTTGATTTGAGATTTCTGATTATCGTTTTTGATAATTAGATATTTGTTGATTTGATGATTTTTGATTATCGTTTTTGATAATTAGATATTTGAGATTTCTGATTATCGTTTTTGATAATTAGATATTTGTTGATTTGAGTTCTGATTATCGTTTTTGATAATTAGATATTTGTTGATTTGATGATTTCTGATTATCGTTTTTGATAATTAGATATTTGAGATTTCTGATTATCGTTTTTGATAATTAGATATTTGTTGTTTTCTGATTATCGTATTTGGTAATTAGATATTTGCTGATTTGAGTTCTGATCATCGTTTGTGATAATTAGATATTTGCTGATTTGAGTTCTGATTATCGTTTTTGATAATTAGATAATTGTTGATTTGAGATTTCTGATTATCGTTTTTGATAATTAGATATTTGTGATTTCTGATTATCGTTTTTGATAATTAGATAATTATTGATTTGAGATTTCTGATTATCGTTTTTGATAATTAGATATTTGTTGTTTCTGATTATTGGTTTTGATAATTAGATATTTTTTGATTTGAGATTTCTGATTATCGTTTTTGATAAATTAGATATTTGTTGTTTTCTGATTATCGTTTTTGATAATTGGATATTTGCTAATTTTACTGATTATGAGATTTTCTAGTCTCTAATTGATTCTAGATTATGTTGATTATATTGGATTGTTATTTTCTATCTATCTCTGTTGATAGTTAGAGTTTGCTGATTATGAAGTTCGTGTTTTCTAGTTAATTGTTTGCTAACTAGATAATTGCGGTTTTGTGATTGTGATTTGTGTTTTCTAATTGTCTTTGTTGGTAATTAGATTTTGTTGTTTTATAATTATCGTATCGATAATTAGATATAGTTGTTTTGTGATTTCTATATTCTAATTATCTAATTGATAATTGAATATTGCTGATAATTGCATTTGTTCAGTTTCGTTGTTTTCTGGTTATCTATTTGATAATTAGATTTTGTTAAAAATCGGTGAATTTCTTTTATGAAATTAAAAGATTTCTTTGACGTCTGTGTTCTTGACCCTTATTTTTCTAGCTTAACCAGTTTATGTTAGAAAAATAATAGTTATTGACGACTTTAATTATGAAAATTACGGGGACGCAATTTTTTTTATAAGGAGCGGAGTCTGTAACAACCCGGGATTTTGTAACAATTAATTATCGTCAAATGACGAATAAATTGGTTGTTAATTGCTATTGGAATTTTTAATGAGGTTTAAATTCTTTTTAAAAATTTGTTGAGAGGTTATACAGGCTTTAAATTGAAATCTTGGCCCACGTCTCTTTAGCTTGGGGCTGTGATATTTATCAAAGTGAATACCATTCCTTATTTTATTCATTTTCATTCGCAAGCCCTAACAAATGAAAAAAATGGCGGCCCGTCCTTCTTCTTTGTGAAAAGGTTGCTTTGCTCGTTCATTCAGAATTGGGGCTATCGACTTTGATTTCTCGATTGAATGAGTGATTTCGCCCCTTGCTCTGTTGATCGACCGATTCCTTATAGCTTGCTTCGGCTGCTTCTATTGCGTCGAAATAGGTGAGTGATTTTCTCACTCACATATGTAATTTAAACCCATTTATTCGTGAATTCTATTGCTTGATTTCGTGGCTATCACTGTTTTGAATTTTGGTGACTTTGTCAATTTCGTATATTTTGTGAATTGATACCCCCGGCTTGTTTTGATGTCGTGATTGCCACGGCTTTGGTTTGAAAACGTTCGATCTTTCTGTTGACATTCTGACTTGACTTGATCACTGTCTTATGCTCTGCTGACTTGGTTCATGGTGATTTTTATCTCTTGTAGCATTGATTTCAAAACTGACTTCGGCTTTGACTTGATTACTGTCTTTGTAAAAAAAAAGAACCGTTGTATGGATATATATGCATACATACATTCGTATATGTGTATGCATATACTGTTGACCATTGTTTAAGTCATGTGTTTGTCTCCTATGCATAACATATTGAACTGTGATGCATTGTATTTGTTGAGTCACTGTTTCCATTGATGATGAGGCTTTGTATTGTTCAATTTGAAACTGTTCTTAAGTTGATGGCCATCTCCATTTTTGCTGCTGGTCTGCATTGCATCACTGGGCTGTTTTGAGCTCATATACATGTATACATATATGTGCATATATGTATATTATGTTGTACTGCACTTGAATTTGATTGCTGTTGTTCTTTATTTAATGGTTGCAGTACACTTTGGTTTCATGATGTATGCTTCGACTCTGATGCTATGTTGCATATACATGTATTCATTGTGAACTGGTCAACACACTTCAAGTAGCTTGAGTCATGTAGTTCACTTTGATAATCATGTTTCCAGGCTATACATTTGTTGTTTGCATTTTTCCAGTTTCATTTAGTTGACACTGTTTCACTTCCACTTCATGTATATTGGTATGGTGTGCACTGTCTTGAGTCTTGTTTACTTGATAGCATATGGTCTGGTGTAGTTGTACACTTGGTTACATTCTTGGTCGAAACTGGTCATTCGTGTTGTAGTGGTACACTTGCTTACATTCTAGGTGGAGTTACCTCTCTGGTCATGCTTTCACTCTTGTAGTCTTCACTCTGGCCATACTGCACTATTGCTTGTTTCGATGCTATGTGCTTGTTGTCCTGTTGCACTTGCAGTGTACCATGCTGGAGTGTTTTCTGATCAGGTTGCATTCCATATGTGTACATCATGCATATTCACTTGGTCATGCTCATTTTGTAGCTTGACTTTTACATGCTGTCTGATTTTGCTTTAAGTCCATTTTTGGTTTGTATTGAAATTATACTTGTACATTTGGGTTTGCTTTTTGGAAATTCCACCTGAGTCTGATACTTGTGCTTCATCAACTTGGTTGTTACAGTTTGGTTTGTACTGTTGTATCACCGATTTTGAAACTGGATAGTTGCTGGTTTGCTTAATTGGAATTCAGCAGCTAGTTTCTATGTATTCGTTGTGTGGCTTGACTTGAGTCACTAATTGTTGGTCGAGACTTGTTTTAGTTGTCTTAACCGTTTTCCTATACTTGCACATTTTTAAGTGTACCTGTGTTGAATCTAGTTTCACAACTCGGGTTTGACCTTGTGCTCGTTTATGAATTTTCATTGTGCATTCATGTGCACTTTGTTCATTTGATGGTTACTGGGTGGATGTTGTACGTTGTAGTTCCATCTGGTTTATTTTGATTTAAGTTGGTGCCATTTGCTTTTGATTCATTGAGCTTTTGTGTATTTCATCACTGTAGTGGCGAGGCAGTACATGCGAGCGTGTACTGCAGCCAAAACAGGGTTGGCATTTTAATTGATATTTCAATTTCTTGAATTATTTTGTGTGTTCAATTCAATATATTTTGAATTGTACTTTGATTTGGTTTGATTTGATCATTTTGTTGTTGTCTAATTATCTATTGATAATTAGATTACGAGTTTCTAATTATTTATTTAATAATTAGATTTTGTTGATAATTGTTGTTTAGGCAATTTTGGGGTTTTCATATTATCTTCATTGATAACCTTTTTATTTATCCTTGTTGATGATTTGAATTTGCTGATTTGTTGTTTAACACTGTTTAGTGTTATATCTACCGTTATCTGATTTCCTTGTTAAAGGATTGGATAGACGAGATTTCTATGACTGTCGTTTATTTGGTTATTTAATTATTATTGCTTCTATGCGTTAATAACAGAGTTTGAATTAGACTGACCCGTGTATTATTTTCTTTTGAATTTAATACTCGGGTCAGACCGAGTTATTTCAGGTTGTTGATATATTGCTTTGGGTTGCTGCTTGAGCTATGAAGTCTCTTCATATCTTTTGGAGTAGTCGTCGTCATTTCGTAGTAGTCAGTGTATCTGATCTAGGTTGATATGTATTCATGTATATTATTCGATAATGTACTTGTATATATAACTTCCAGAGTCGACAGTTGTAGTTGTATCATATGTATTCTATCAAATGTATTGTAACTGCCTTCAGTTATATATATATGAAATTTGATATTAGCTGTGTTCCGCATTTAGCTTATCTGTGTCATTATTTTATATATACTGTCCTAAACTATTATGAACCATCATAGTTCGTTTTATACTGGAATTGGGTATGTCGATGGGAGTAATAACCAGAGATGAAAATAAATATACCACTCCTATCGAGGTAACCGATACTAGTGTAAAGCCTAACTACGGATGGCCGCTCTTATCCAGCCTTATTCTTCATAATAACATACAGTATTTCTTTTAATACTCTTTGTTATTGTGAGCATAGAGGTGGGGCATCACAAACCTTTTCCTGGCCACAGTATTAGAATCAAAACAAATCACCTTGCCAACAAGGCTGACATGCGAATCAAGCCCAATCATGGGTTGCATGATAGAAGGGATGTGAGAGAAGTGCACTCAGATAGGAATAGATAACACATTTTCCTTAACCTTGTCCACTGACGGACTCCAGTTACTTATAATGAAAGGCTTCCCATCTTTAAGTATCAGATCAGCTTCTAGTTCATGTTGTATTTCATCACTTCTCATGAATTTGAAACAGAACATTGCATTATTAAAATGCATACTAATAATGGTCCGACTGGGTTTCCATACTTGACTATAACGCGCTTTAACCAGACGATAGACTGGGTTAGAATCCAAGAAAAAACCAATAAAATAGTTAGACTAATAATCAACTCCCACTTGCAAAACTTCGATAAGAGGAACCATCACTCCGTCGATCTCAGCATTGTCAAACGAACGGGGAGAATAGACCCTAGCATTTCACAGCAATATAGTAAATAGTGACATCCATTTTGGAGCCTCAATAGGAGAAGAGGCATGAAAGCCAGGAACTATAGGAGATACCTGTGCATTAGGTTGGGGGGATATTGAGATCGACATTTTCACAACCATCACATGTGCATACATCTTCTCCAACTATACAACTGCTAACCGTATTTTCGTGTACAACATCTAACCCTTCAACCGAATCAATACCAATAACACACTCAATTTAAGAATTATTTGCACCGAAGTCGGGCCTATTTATTTCAGTCCACTGGCCAACTTTTCCAGAAGATGCAGCCAGAATTAAAGGAGATAGAGGGTATGACGTACCCTGAGAATGGATCTTAGCAATGCTAGAGATTGGAGAAGTAAAAGACTTGGACTTCGAATTATCTAACATAGAAACCAAAGCTTGTAGTTGAGCAGCAAGGCTAGATCGAGATACAAGAGGAGATGGCCTTAACGGTGGAGTTCCCAAGGGCGGACAAACGATCGCAGAACCAATAGCTTGATGACCAGAGGCGGCTAAAGATGGGGAGCTAAAGGAACGCTCGGATTTGGTTATCAACGCTACAGAATCAAGCGGCACCAGAACCTCGCGAGAGCACGACATGGATGGAAGAAAAAGTGAGCAAGAGAGAAAAAGCCAAAGGAAACAAACAGAGGTGAGAAAAGAAGGGAGAGCGGATTCAAAGAAAAGTCGCCAAAATATTATCAGGACAGGAAGCCACTAATGCGAAAAAGTTTTATGATAAATCCGAAAAATCAATATATATTATATATTATATATTATATATATACTACATATATAATTATTTTACTCCAATACAAATATATATTTGTATGTATATCATAATAATTAAAAACTTATATATTACATATATATTTATTTATATATATGTTTATTTAATTTTTAATACAGTAATATTTATATGTATATAAATCTATAATATTTTCTCATAATACACACACATACACACTTTGATATTTATATATAACAAGTATAAATACATACAAGATGAGCTAACATGCCTGTTGCGACGTAAATCTCAACACTATATACGGGCAACTTATACCTTGCACGGAATATAATGTTACACATGCACACGCATACACATATGTATATTTATATATTTAATAAAACATAAATTAAATAAAATTCAATCCATTATTTATAAATTTAAATGAAATAAAAGATTTTATTTAAATTAAATTTAGAAATGTTCTAAATAAATTAGACTTCATAGGGCTAATAAAGATGCAATAGGGTAAAAAAAATTGAAATTCATCCACAACTTCTGATGCGGGCTAGCCTAGTTCCAACAGGCACCGTATTAGTACACTCTTCCTTTCTAAAGTCTAGAATATACCACAGTAAGTATATTGGGTGCTGGAGGTGTAGGCTGATCGCCATAAATCCTTTCTCATGTAATATTTCTCATTCAAATACATATACTTAAATTAATTGGATTACTAAGGGTTAAACTATTTACAAAAAACTAGTTGGATAATATATTTTAATCAATCTTATAAATTCTAAAAAAATGAAAATTTTAATACGAATACCATCATCGTTTCAACATAAAGAAACATCAAAATTAATTTTTCATACAAATATATAGATATAAAAATCAAATAACATAGATTATCTACGTAGTTAATAGTAAGAAATTTGATTTATAATTCATTTATCCCTTTTTTATAAATTTCATTGCAAATTCTATTTTTTTAAATACAACTTACCATGCCTCAAAACTTCTACGATTATTAAAAAGACCAACCTTAATTCTTTCCTAATATTTATGTTTCAGTCCATGTGTTTATGATAATTAAATAACCTTAAATTTAACTTACTTAAATAAATTTAGTTAACCAATATTTATTATTTTGTCTAGAAAATCATAAAAATATGGAAATTTCAATTATATATAACTTATTTATTGAATGAAAATGGTAAGATTATTTTTTATTCAAATATAAAGATATACGAATAATAATAACAAATTTAACTTATAATTCATTTATCTCGATAAATTTACCATGCATTATATACGGTTTTATTTTTAAATGCCCACCTTTCAAACTTTATGCAACTATTTAGAAAACCTCCTCACTTTTATCCTAATATTTCACATTTGAGTCTATATATTTAAATTAATTAGGTAATTATAAATCTAAATTATTTGAACAAATTCAAATAACTAATACTAAGTAAGTTAGCTAATACATTGTAAAAAATATGAAAATTTCACCAAGTTTACTTTTATTTGTATGCCTTTATCTTGTTACGTATATATGTATATTCATTTTCCTATGTACATATATATATGTGCAAGACTTATATTTGTTGTTGAGATTTCTAAGTTTAGTAATCTGTTATGATTTAGACAGATTATGCCACATTCACCATCCTTAATTGGATGCAGTCGCTGATAGATTGATGCTTCTATATTGGAAGATAATCACGCCTGGACACACCACCATAACCGTTGCTGTATTTTGACTTATCGGGGCTTTATTTAGAGCAAACTTTTTACTTCTTAATATCTCTACCGTCCACTAGTTTATAGGTCTAGGATTTTTTATTTTCAGGTGGGGTTTTTTTCTATTTTATGTAAGAGGATTATGCTACCTGCCAGGCTTGTTCACAGCTCCTATTTTAAGGGTGGAATAAAATTAAATGAATGCTCTCTTTCTTGAGAATTTCACTCATTTTAATCAAATAAAACATGAAAATTTCGATTTGCTTGCCATATTTATATTAACAAAAAAGGTAAAATTATTTGTCGTTGAAATATAAATATAAATATATATATCATAGAATATAGTTATATGCGTAAATAATAAGAACAAATTTAATCCATGATTCACTTATCTCAAATTTATATTGCCATTAAGCTGAAGAATTATGTATTTTATCTTCAAATACCTATAATTCAGAATCCCTATAATTATTTTCAAAATTCTCTTCGATTCTCTTTCAACATTTTGCATTTATCTATGTGTATCGAATTAAATTACGTTACCTAAAATTTAAACTATTTAAAGTAAACTTGGTTAATTAATATTCATTATTTTGTCTAACAAATCCTAAATTATGATAATATGAATATGTATGTCATATTAATTTTATAACAAAAATGGTAAAATTATTTTTTCATTAAAATATTGCACTGCAAAATTTTATGTAAAATACATATATAAATTGTATAAGTAGGCAAAATAAAGAACTTAATTTATAATTCATTTGTCTCACTAAATTAATCATAACATTTCATTGCAAATTTTAGGTATTTTAAGCTTCAATACCTACATTACTGAACATCTACAATCACCTTAATTATTTCCATATTTAAGTCCGTATATTAAATCACTTATACGATCTTAAATTGAATATTTAAATAAATTTTGTTAATTATTATCGATTGTCTAATAAATCCAAAAAAAAGATAATTGCAATATATACACACACAAACACACACACATACCATATTAATATTAATAAAAATGGTCACATAACATAAATTATGTATAAACAATAATAGAAATTTAATAGATAATTTAATTTTAATTAAATTATCATAATAAACTTATCTTACATCGCATTGCAAAATTTTGTTTTTAATTTCAAATATCATCACATTATTGCATATATTTTCACAAAATCATGCTTAATTTCTCCTAGAGTTTATGCTTACATCCATTTATTTTAATTAATTATGTAATCTTAAATTCAAATTATTTAAGTATATATTCCATTAACCAATATTAGTCAATTTGTCTACAAATACTAAACATATGAACATATATATATATAGTCATATAAAAAATTATATTTTTAGTCAAATATATAAATATATAAATAAAATAACGTAAATTGTACACATATTAATTTGTTATTCATCCGGTCAAAGACCGCTGGCTTACTGGCAACCGGTATGGTGCTCTAGACTAAGGTTATAAAGATCTTGAATTTGAATCCTCGAGACATCAAAATGGGCGATCTACTTAAATAATGTACCGTCTTATCGTAAATTAAGAATTATTGTTCATTTATCTCGTTAATTTTATCACACATTGCATAATTGGATTCTATTTATATCAACACTAAAAGTATAAATGCTATATTTATAATATTGCCATGTGCAAAACATGAATTTCACACTGATCAAATAATAGTAAGGTGAAATATTTCTATCTTATTTATTCTATGAGTTTTCTCCCTTCTCTTTAAGTCTCTCTAAAATTTGTTTTCAAATTCCTATGGTATCGCTTTATGCTTATTTTGCTAATTCTCTCCTACTATTTTAAATTATAATATATACATCTCAAATTTTCTCTATTTATTTACAAAGGGTTCCTCAAGTCTAGCTTAATATTTCACATTAAAGTACATATATTTTAATGAATAACATAATCTAAAATTATTTAATTAAATTAGTTAGCCCATATTTCTTAATCTATCCATTAAATCCTTAAAAAATGACAATTTCAATATGTACAATGCTATTGTATCAACAAAAGTGGAAAATTATTTTTCCATTCAAATATAACAATATATAAATTACATAAGATAATTATATACATAGATATAATAATAAATTTGATTTATAATCCATTTACCTCATTGAAATCATACATAGTGTTGCAAAATTTAGCATTTTACTTCAAATACCTAAAATTTAAATTTTCAATAACTATTCACAAAACTCTCCTCAATTCTCTTGATATTTTATATTTAGTGTGTTACTATTGGCACCCAAAAAAATTCTTCTAGCTCCCAGAACTAAATGCTACCTTACAAAATTTGCTTCTGTTCTTCCTAGCACCAACTATTATTTTGTTTTAACTAAATAGGTACCCAAATATTTCAAACCTATATTTTCAATTTCAAAAATGTTTTTTCATTCGAAACTCAAGTTTATTCTCAATTGTATTATATTTTCTATCCTCCATATAACAACCAGAAAACCAGAAAATTATATGTTGAAAAAATGCATAAATGTTGTATGATAAAATGTTACATTTCAATTATTTGCATTGAGATTTTCAGTTATAATATCATCAACTTTATATCTTTTAAATTTGTATTAGCCATGAGATCATTAAACTTGTCCTAAAATAAATAACTAAACAACATATCTAAAGTTGGTATTAGAAGAAAAAATAGACTTTAAGAAATAAAAGGTAAACTAACCTCTTTGGTTCGTCAAAATTAGGATCATCCATAGAGTTTTTGCTTAGCTTCATCTATTAGGCAAAAAAGAGACTTTTCTTCCGTCTTTTAGGTTTGAAAATTCTATTTTTTAATGATTTTTAAGAGAGTGTACGTAGTTTTTTCTAATGGAGATGAAAAGAATGGTTATATAAAATTCAATGAGAAAATAAATTTTGTTGGCCATATGCATATGGAATTTTTTTAATAAATGATAAAAATTTAATGGTAGCTAGAAGCATTTTCCTAGATGCTAATAGTAGCACACTATATTTAACTTCGTATGTTTAAAACAATTACGCAATACTAAGTTTAAACTATTTAAATATTCCAGTTAACTAATAGTATTAATTTATCTAATAAATCATATAACATTATTATTTGAATATATACATAACATATTCATACTAACAAAAAGGGTAAAATTATTTTTCAAGAAAATGTGAAACATATAAATTACATAATATGAATAATATACATAAATAATGATAACAAATGTAATTTATAGTCAAAAATGTCGACAACTTTCAAATTTAATCACGATTTTCACTTCAAACATCTTCGATCTACTTTGCATCTCAATTTCTAGGGTTCCTCTCGACTTTTTCCTCAGTAGTTTTGGTCATCGTTTGTCGTTCACGTCTGTGACCTACCATCATCTTTTTGGTGGCCGTGGTTTATGAATCTCGACGTAGTGGTTGAGTTTTTGCCTCTGTCTCAGGGCTGTTGGCCTCTTGCAGGCGCTATCTTCTTTTTGCAGGCAGTTGTGGGTCCTTGCTGGATATCCCTGAAGCTATCTCCATTGGTGGTGCTGGTTTGAAGGTGGGTGACAGTCCTATACTGGAGGGTACTGTTTTGACGGATGGCTCTAATAAGGTAACCGCCTCCTCTTTTGGTAATATTAATGCATGCTCTAATGTTGTTAGGGATAGTTGCAAGCCTGCTTGCTCTTGGTCATCTTTGTTTAAGAAAATGCCTAGCAGTGCAGGCTTTTTTGTGCCTAAGCAATATGATGTCGCTTTTGCGAATACTCCTGTCCCCCCAAAGGAAATCGTTGATGTTGGAATTGCGTTTTGGAATGCCTATTTAGTTGGCTTTTTTAGATGAGACCCCTCATTACTTGGTTGTCTAGAAACATGTCCTTGGTTTATGGTGTTTGCATGGTTCGGTTAAGGTTAGATGTGACCACTCGATGTTTGCGTGGTTCGGTTAAGGTCAGATGTGATCACTCGATCTATTTTTTTTAATATTCTTCTCCCTTCAAGAGAGAGATCTCGTGTTTTGGAATCTGAATGTATTATTATTGAGAGTAAAGTGTTTTTCATCACACAGTGGTCCCTATCTATCGATCTTGCTCGCGAACAAGTTTTATCTATTCCCGTTTGGGCGCACATCTCAAATATTCCTTCCATTTTTCAATCGCTTGAGGGGGTAAACTGGATTGCCAACCATATTGATCGGCTGGTTTGTTTTGACATTTCCACCGAGCATAGATAGTTCCTCCGTTATGCCAAGGCTCTTATTGGGATTTCCCCCACTCGGCAGCTGCCATCCATTATTCATGTCTCTCTTGACGTGGGGCGGGTTACTAATATCAACATCTCTTACTAGTGGAAGCCTTATTTATGACCTATGCCATTCCTTTGGCCATGAAATTCCCAACTGCCATCATACTGGTGCCGATTCTAACAGTCTTCCCCCCAAGGTCCTTTTGCCTAAGCCCCTTAGAAAGCCTTGGGAGGTGAAAGCTTCCAATCCCTCCTAGCATCCTGCTTGTCCCTTATCCCCTATCACTTCAGCCTCTCCTGAGTTTAAGGACCCATAGCTCGTTACTCATCCTTCTACTCCTATCCCGCCTGCACCTCCCTGGGACTACTTCTCCTCCGAATCCAAACCCCTCCTCTGTCATTGTCACCTTGATCATAGCCCTAAAGAAGCAATTTGTCCATGCCTTGATTGAAGACCCTCCTTGTGTTGAGCTTATTTCCTAGGAAATTAAAGCCAAACTTTTAGAAGTTACACCTTTAGTTTACTGTAGGGAGGCCGGGACTTGGACTGTAGAGATACTGGCTTTTGCTACCACTCTGCGTGGAAGGTGTTCTCAAAATGGATCTATGATGACAAAAAAGATAAGAGGGAGCTTTTCTACAGACTCTTAGATGACGAGTTGGTTCAATGCAATGATGGTGAGTTTGACGCTAATAACGAGGCGATTTTAGCTGCGAAGGACCAGGATAGTTATTTCATCTTCTCGCCCCACACTCCTTGATACAGGCCCGAGATTATGTCTTGGTTCCGTCGTTGCACTATATTTAGCTTCTTCTATTATTTCTTGGTTGTCAAGCTTAGCTAAGTTTGCATTTCTTTTCTATGGGACATTGTCAGTTGTTTTGCTATTCTGCTAGGCATGTAGGTTTTGTTTTGTTTCTATATATGGTATCGAACCAGGCATGTTGGCTTCGTGATTGTTACGTGGGTAGCCCTACGGGTCATTGATTTCTTTTTTATATATTTATATATATCTAGTACGGCTATATGGTCCTTGGACCATAAATCCTTTAATCAAATTTTTTTATAGTTAATTTATTTTAATAAATTGATCATGCATGCGTTGTAAAATTCGAAGTTTTATTTCAAGCATATACATTTAAATTTTCTACAGTAATTTATAAAACGTCCTCAGCTCTCTTAATATTTTGTATTTAAGTTTTTATATTCAAATTATTTATGTAATATTAAATTTATGCTATTGAATACATATAGTTACCTAGTACTTTAATTTATCTAAAAATTCTAGAAATATGGTAACTTCGATATGTATACAATATTCATATTCACAAAATGTTATCGGTTTCATTCAAATATAGAGATGTATAAATCACATAACATAATTTACGTATATGAAATAATAAATGTAATTTATAACTTATTAATCACAATAAGTTTATCATACATTGTATTATGAAATTCTATTTTTAGCTTCAAACACCAATGTTTTAAATATTTCTAAATTATTTATGAAATCCACCTCAATTCTCTTTAAATATTTTACTTTTACGTTTATATAGTTAAATCAATTATGCATTCCTAAATTTAAACCGTTTAAATATAAATTTAATCTACCAATATCTGGTAATTCATTTAACAAACCTAAAAATATTATAATTTCAATATGTATACTATATTCAATTCAATAAAAAAGGTAAGCTGGATTTTCATTTAATTATAAAGATTTGTGCATATATGTATGTATGTGTATGTAGGTGTGTGTGTGTTATGTACACAAAATTTGATTTGTAATTCATTTATATTAATAAATTTATCATACTTTCAGTATAACGTTTTGTTTTTAACTTCAAATGCCCACATTTTAAAATTACTGCAATTATTTATAAACAATCCTCGATTTTATAATGTTATTTTACATTTAGTTTAATATATCTAAGATAATTACATATTCTTATATTTAAACCATTTAAATGGATTCAATTATATAATATCATTAATACTTCTAACAAATCTAAAAATTATGACAATTTCAATATGTATATTATATTTATGTTGATAGAAATTATAAAAGATATTCTTCTATTATAAAGATTTTCATAAATCATATAACATAGATTATTCACATAAACATAATAACATTTATTTTTATAATTTACTTGTCTTAATAAATTTATTATATGTTGCATTATTTTATCTTCGAATTCCTACATATTTAAACTTCAACAATTATATACAGGAGAAGTCTATGTATTTAATTTAAGTACATAAATGTAAATTTTCATAAATTCAAATATAATATTTCCTTCAATAAATCCTTAAAATATGATAGTTTCAATACATATAACTATTTATATGGCATAAAATGGTAAAACTATTTTTCCACTCAAATGTAATGCCATATATATAATCACATAACATAGATTATAAACATAAACAGCAGTAAAAGTCTTGGTTTATAAATATTCACCTCAATGAATTTATCAAACGTTACATAACAAAATTCTATTTTTAACAGTAAAAGTATAAATATTTCCACGTGCAAGGCACGTGTTACACACTAGCTAATATATTTATAACTTAAGCAAATGTAGTTTTTCTTAAAAGTTCAAATATTTTCAGATAAAATAAAATTCAGTTTAATTTACAACAAAGATTGACTTCTTCGTTAAAATCTAGTTTTTTGCTTTGAAAATTCAAATAATTTATTCAACTACGTTCAAGTATCATCAAAATAATAATAATTAAACATTCATGTTAAAAACCCTAAGTTGTTAAAAACACACTTTTCAAAATATTGAAAAATTAAAAAAATTTATAAAGATTTAAGACAAATTGATGAATTCATCGAAATTCATAGTACTGGAAAACCGTAAAAAGTCGTTATATTTTTCTCATAGAATGTAAATCTTTATTAATAGTTGGAATAGAAATACAATTTTTTGGTTCAACTGTGAAGTTTTCAGAATACCGTCAATATATAAGTTTGAAAGTTACTAAGGATCGTGCAATAAGGAATATTAAATAAACTATCTACTTACGCAGAATGTAAATTTAAAAGTAAAGCAATAAAGTAAATGACACCAGAGATTTTTATACTGGTTCGTACTTCTCGTTCTACGTCCAGTCCCAGACTCCTTTTCGAATTTAACTATCAACCTCACTTAATCCGGAGGAACAGGTATTACACCGTCGGAGCAACTGAATAGGACATCAACCACCTAAGCAATAGAATAGGACTTCAACCACCTTAGCAACCGAACAGGACTTCAATAATACAGAAAATTATCTGACTGAATGTGCTCTATTAATAGCAAGGATAAGTTTTTAGAGTACACCCTTCCTATAATCTTCTCCTTTGTGGTATATTGTATAATTCGAGAAGACAAAAAGTTTATTAGATCACCAATGAAGTATTCTTGAATGAACAAGTGATCAGAATGAAGTTTTTAAGTATCGAATGCTTATAGTTCAAATAGCAAGATAGATTATAAATAAGAATAAGAATTGATAATTAAAACAATGGAATTCATGACTATTTATAGAGATTAAGAGTTGTATTCGTTCATGAAAGATAGCCATGAAAAGATATGGAAGCAACTCTTGAATCAAGAGTTGTTTTTGTTCATTAAAATGAAGTGTCTCTTGATAAACTAGTCGTTATGAAGATTCAGTCGTCTGTATGGAGCAACTCAGCTGGCTGAATTGATTAAAAATAAAACCCGCAAGTAAATAGTGCAAAAAGCATCAAATTCAACCGGGTGAATTATCATATTCGGTCGTCTGAATATTCAATCATATTTGTGCACATGCACAGCAGCCAGTCGGCTGTCTCATGCCATTCAGCCGGCTAAGTTAGTGTTTACTGGGTTTTCTACTTGTTTTGATGAACTTTATATTATGTGTGCGTGCATATACCACTTCGGAGAGATTTTAACATATATTTACTACTAAACTCAAACTTTAAACTTAATACTTTGCTGAAGTTTCAATCCGGAATCTGGTCTTCAAATTGATAGAATATTTCTCGAGTAAAAAACAATATCTTCTCCTGCAAGTATAGTTAGATCTAAACGATACATTTACCTATATAGTTGTCATAATAAAAACACCAAAATTCAAGATTCTAACATTCTTCCCCTTTTTGATGATGACAACTATGCAAGTTATATAAATAAAAACAGATTTATACTCCCCCCGTCTTAATACTCTCCCTATCGTTATGACGTACATTTTTCTCCCCCTTTGTCATTGACAAAAATGAAAATTAATAGATAGGAGAAATATTAAAAATATATGCAATGTTGATATGATTAAAAAGGACAAATTAGACAACTATGAAGAAAATTTGTTTAAAAAACAGAAAATGGAAATCTTTGAAATACTATTCATGCGTAAAATTGTTGAAAAATAACAAACTTTGAAACATGTTTAAAAAGTAGAAATTTACAACTTAATATAGTTTGAAATAATGTTCATGTGTATAGAATAATATGGTTCAAAAATAGCAATAATTTAGTATAGTCCCAAAACATGTTCAGAAATAGTAATAATATGGTTTAAAAATCGTACTTAGTTTGTTAAAGGTTATTTGAAGCAAAAACAACAAATATGAAAATGAAAACATGGACTATGACTGGAAAAATAAGCATAAGTCCAAGTAACTTACATTAACAACGACAAATTTACATATGAAGCATTCACATAAACAATTAAAACAAGAACATAAACACAAACTTAGCTAACACATTATCAAACAACATAAATAAGCATTTTAAATTGTCACATCAAAACACAACTAAAGAAACTTAAAAGTCACAAGACAATCCCATAAGACACACATATTACACAATTGTTTTTCAAATAAAATAGTTCATGATAAAAAGAGTGATAAAAAGCAATAACTTACCAAATTACTCCTCCTTCTCTTCTTCTTCATCGTCATCTTCTTCATCGGAAGATGTCCATGTGAAATGGCTCCGGATTCTCAATGATTGCCGTTGAGGTGGAAGTTGAACATGGCACTTTCTCCCAAATTTTATTCAAATAGCCTTTGATCGAATTAAGCTTTTTGTTCGTCTTTGTAACATTTTTTCTCTACTCTAGCCAATCGACGATTTAATTTGCTTTGATTTCGAGAGAGTGTTACAAGAGCTTGCTTAGGGCCAACATCGACATTTAATTCACTAATCTCATCCTCATCTTCTTCTTCTTGAGGTGGTTGAGAGGATGAAGCTATGTTGGTGTCACGCTATTGCGGAATACCTTGGTTTCGATTTGCAACCCACTCTTGATAAATTATTATTTGTTGAGTCATGGGTCGTCGAGGAAGTCCTATGAGACTAAGCGTCTTAGAGTTGAGTTCACTTATTTTTGTAAACTCGGCATCAGGTAAAGCAACACCAAAATTCTGCAAGATCCTCAAGATATACGCTCCATAATGAATGGTTCGATAATTTCTTTTACTGTAACTTAAAAATTCATCTAAAATTATTTTACCCCAATTCACTCGTTTAGAGGAGTAAATAGTGTACAAAGCTTGAAAATCTCTCTTGTAAACTTTCTCATAACTTCCGATCCGGGGCTGAAGAGATCGAATAAGAGCACGGTGGATAATTCTTGCCTTTGGACGTAAGGCACTGATTCTAAAACGGTTAAATCGTCCGACAAGAATCGATATGATACTTCATCACGATGGTCCATATCGACATCAATATCATCAATATCCAACCCCTCGGATGGACATCTTAGAATGTGCCCTAACCTTTGAAGGGGTAAGTAAATTTTTACTCCACAAACTAACGTCCATATATAATCACTTCTGTGGATTTTGATGATCAAGATTCATGTTGGCATAGAAGAGTTTAATCAAAAGAGGGTAGGTTTTAACGTTATTAGAATCATACCCAATTAGAGAATCAAAACCATGAGCTTTGGCTAATTCTCTAATCGCATAGCCATTGAACTCAGGAAATTTCATAAAGGCTCCCTAGAAAAGCTTGAAATTTTCATGCTATTAAAGCGATTCACCGCCGTGTCATTATGTAGCCAGGCTCGAATTTGACTTTCAGATGGTCCAGTTGTCGATTCTCTCGCTTTTTTCGATATTGGAGGCATGTTGTTTTTTGAAAAATGAAGAAAGATGGAACTTTTGGAATAAAGTAGGGTTTTCATTTTGTTTTTCTGAGTAGAAGGTAGGTAGAAGAGGAGTGAATAGGTAAGTTTTATTAATAAGAGAGGTCTGAATTTGAATTGGTATGTTGGGGAACGTGCTAGACTATTTTAAAAAAAACTGAAACCTTTCAGGTCAGCCGGCTGAGTTAAAGGAATTTCAACTCGT
This sequence comes from Allium fistulosum, assembly GCA_030737815.1. NCBI lineage: Eukaryota > Viridiplantae > Streptophyta > Magnoliopsida > Asparagales > Amaryllidaceae > Allium > Allium fistulosum. The sequence continues at coordinate 818,275,720 of CM060908.1, read as the reverse complement.
AAGAAAACAGTATGTTTTTGGCTCAAATCAGCTGTCTGACTTTGGGTATTCAGCTGGCTGAATTCTGGGAAATTTTTTTCCAGCTATGAATATTCAGCCGGCTGAATGGCTTAAGTCAGCCGGCTGAGTTTGTTGTCTCAACACAAATTAACTTTTCTTTGAAACTTTTGAACACATAATACATTTTTTATATATACTTGAGTAATTTCAATGATTTATTCATCACATCCCAACATTCAAAACACATATATATATAATCCGTAGATATGAGTTCACGATATAGTCTTAGTTATCGTTTTGTTTGTAGTTGTCATATTGCCTATCCCAAGAATTCAGTTCAATTTTCGTGTTTTCCGTAGATGGTTTAAGAGGAGACCAATACGGCTGTGCAGGACTGGTCTCCTGATGAGACGACCCTTCTCCCCATAAATTTCTTGGTGTAAGAGTGCCTTTGGGAGGAGATTCAATGAAACAAGGTGATTTTATATGAAGACAATTTTTCGTCGGAGTGTGTCCCCATATTACGAACAAACACTTTTCTAGAAACCGCAGATGCATACTCTGACCTTCTTCTTGATTGCAACCTTGGGCTACCAATCTTGCTTTATTTCGAGTTATATTACCCTGCTCGTCTGCCTTATTTTTGAATACCCATTTAGTGCCAATAACTATTTGGTCACTAGGTCTAGGAACTAGTTCCCAAACATCATTTCGTTCAAATTAGTTTAGTTCTTCTTGCATAGCTATAATCCAGTAATCATCATTTGAAGTTTCTTTTATATTTTTGGGTTCAATCATAGAGATGAAGGCTACATGACCCATTTGATTTAATTGATCTCTAGTTTTTAAATTTAAATTTATTTCTCCAGTAACATTTTCTAAAGAGTGATTTCTTAGTATCCTAAGAGGAGAATGTATTTCATTTCAGTAGGAGTATTATTGTTAATGGCTATGGTTTCATGATTCAAGTTTTCTGAATTATTTATATCAAGATCATCATCTTCATCTTTGTTTTTAATTTGCGAATTTTCGTTAAAATACATATGTAGTGTTTCTTCAAATATTTTGGTTCCTTTGTCAAAAACTTTATAAGCTTTACTAAATTTAGGATATCCAATAAAAATTCCTTCATCCGATTTTGGATCAAATTTTCCAAGTTGATCTTTTGTATTTAAAATAAAACATTTTGAACCAAAGGTTTTAAAGTAAGAAATATTTGGTTACTTTCCGTTAAATAATTCATATGGTGTGTGCTTAGTTAAAAGTCGAATCGAAACTCTATTTAATACATAGCAAGCAGTTGCAACAGCCTCTGCCCAAAATTGTTTTGTTAAATTGCTATCACTAAGTAGAGTTCGAGCGCACTCTTGGAGTGTTCTATTTTTCCTTTCTACAACTCCATTTTGTTGTGGAGTTCTAGGAAAAGAAAAATTATGAAAAATTCCTTTCTTATTACAAAAATTTTCAAACATTTCATTATCAAATTCGTCACCAGGATCACTTCGAATGTTTTTTATTTTCAAATTTTTGAAATTCTGAACTCGCTTAGCAAAAATTTTGAAATTTTCAAAAACTTTTATGTTTTAAAAAGATCATCCATGTGTTTGTACCAAAATTGGGCACAACACTCTTCGGATGTGTTTGAAGAGATAAAATGAAGAATATAAATGGAAAATGAGGAAAATCTAACAAACACACCAATAATAAGCAAGAAAATCACACAGAAACAAACGGATTTAGAGTAGTTCGACGTATTGCCTACATCCACTATGAAATGATTGACTTTATTGATTTTTGCTTGCTGGTTACAGCGTGTTACAACGGTAGAATTCGAGTACCACAATGATTCCGGCAGAGTCTGGACGTCAAAGAGCCAAAAGTCCTTTTTCAGTAGGTCTTGGGCTGCTATTTATAGGCGTAGGCTGCAAATATCTCGCTCAGATCTCGGAAGACTTCTTCTCTCATGAGGGTGGGCCCACGCGATCGATCCCTGACCGTTTGGAGTCGATGCGTGATCGATACGAACGTAATTCGTATCAATCAGGATTTAGACCAACCGAGTCGGGATCGATCATGGACATTCCTGAGGATGTACGCAAGTTCCTGTGAAAATTTTGTGGCATTTGGACTTGTAGATTTTGAGTTATGATCGATGCAAGTTTGGATTTTTCGAAGGCTGCTGAATTCGCATCCCTTCTTGTTCGTATCGATCTGTTCATATCGATAGCTTTCGTATCGATCAGGGTGACATGGAGCTATATTCCACGATCGATCCACTTTTCATGCCGTGTGACTGTTTCTTCCATTTGAATCGTGCTTTGTTCGTATCGACCAGGAATTACTTTTCGTATCGATCTAGACAGCTCTTTTCGTATCGATGTTTCAGAGGCGGCTTCGTATCGATATTCGTTGTTAGCTTCGTATCGACAACTGTAGGCCGCTTCATATCGATGGAAGGTGACGTCATTCATATCGATCTGTCATGCGCTCTTCGTATCGATTGTTGGCTGATCGATATGAAATGTGTGGATGGGAAGATCGATACGAAGTGTGTAGAAATGGAATCGTTACGAAACGATGACTATTGATGGATACGAAGGGGAACGAGCTTGATGGATACGAAGAGAGGTGGTTTTTGATGGACACGAAGAGAGCTACCCGGATGGATACGAAGTGGACTCATGTGTTACTGATCGATACAAAGCCCTGTGCAGTTGATGGGTTTGAACAGGACCGATGCGAACAGAGGCGGAATGATGGATATGAATGAGTGGTTCTCCTTGATCTGCATCGATCGTAACTTGGGCATACAGACTCCGATTGACTTGAAATTTGGAATGTTTGATTTTATGGCTTTTCTTATCATGTCATGTTAATTGTGGCTCGATCCAGACTCGAGCAAAATTTACCAGTATCCATAGCGAACCTGTGTATACCAATTTTCGGGATGAACTGTCTTTGACTCCCAGTCAATTTCTTGGTGTCACGGCCTTGCCAAAAGGCGGGATAACATTTGCCCTCCAAAGTACGTCTTTTGAGAACATGACGTGCTTTGAAAAGCTGCAATCTTCATTCTGAACAGTTTTATCTGACTTGTTTGGACGGTTGTTGTCTTCTCGTCGAAAGATGTAACCCTTTATTGATCTTTAGTAACATAAATAATGAATTGTTGACTGCTAATTGTTGTACTGTGTATTGTTGTAACTGAGTATTAAATGATGGAAAACGGTTGTCCGTTGTTGTAATTGTCACAAGGTGAGCATTCAACTTCTGTGAATTTTGAAAATTGAATATTAATTCGACAGACATGCATGTATGTTAATCTGACTCTCGTTAACGTTCGTACGTTCACGAGTCGTTGTCAGTTCAGTTTTTTTTGAATCGAATTCTGTATCGATCCTCTCCTGAATCGATGTGAAATTTGAGTTGTAACAATGCTTGACGGTTGTTTTGGAGTTTCTCTTCGCATCGATCCTCTCCTGGATCGAGTTTAAATGTTTGAATGCTTGCTTCGTATCGATGGCCATCGATACGAACATGATGGTCTCTTTGGGATGAGTCGTGTCAATGGCTACAAAGCTTCCATTTTCCTTGAACAGGTGGATATGAAATTGACACTTCGTACCGAAAGAGCAGAGCAGTGTGAATGAGACTCTTTTATATATTTTGCATCGATGAAATCCCCACTGATGGATACGAAATGAACATTTCGTATCGATGGAGTCACGTGGTTCCAGGGAAACCTGGCTGCTCCTTTCGTATCAATCGAGAATGGATACGATGGTAGTTACCGAGCCGATGGCCAATGGATACGAATAGGTCATTTCGTATCGGTTAAGGTGTACACCTCTTCATCCAGTCCATTCATATTGGGAGATGAATCGACATATACCTTCCATATATATACATGATTCTATACTTAGAAAATTTTTACTTGTTCGTTTATTCTATAGCCTTCGTATCGATATAGAGACTGAGAAAAAGAATCATTCGTCCCCAAATTGAAAAAACTCATTAAATCCTCGAACCGTCCGCTTAAGCTAGGTAATTAACTAACCAACACCACTCTAAAATGATGAGATTCGAGCTCTCGTTCCATTCCTTCCGTACTTGCAGCCGATTCTGGTTGTGAGGTGGTCGGAGGTAGGATAGAGCAAGGTCGAGGAAGGAGGAGATGGAGCTCGGGTCGATTGTAGAAGAAGGAGTTTGGGAGCTATCGTATCGACGATGGATGAAGGGCGAGTTCGTATCAATCCAAATGGAACACGACTTTGTATCGGTTGACAGAGCTGTTTCGTATCGATAGAAAGCGCTTATTCGCATCGATCGATTGACGGTCGATACTTGTATCGATCCAGAGTGATCGATACGTAGTTTTGGTTTGGCGATCGATACGAAAATCAATCGATGCGAAAGGGAGAATATTGCATCGATACGAAATAGCTTTTGGGTGATCGACGCGAAGGGGCGTACTATGATCAATATGAATTGCCATTTTCATGACCGATACGAATGGAGCCTCTGGTGATCGATCCAATTCTCGACCTTGATGGATACGAAAATTTTGAATAATTGAACACTTAACTCTGACGAGCTTTAGCCTTGCATAATTGAACTTAACCGTTTCACTACACATTCGACTGCCTTTCGAAGCTCGTCGATGGAACTGTAACTTGATTGAATTTAATAAACTTTAACTCGGATCTGTCTCTAAAGTCTGGATGGTACGGTTGTGACGGTCAGCGATGACGGTCACTCCGGTTGAATCTCGAAGTCTTGTCGTTTGAACATTTCTCAAGTTCTGTGGAATCTTTTAAGTATTATGTAGCACTGCACTGTACAACGCATTCATGCACTTCACACTGGGGAACACATGGGCTTATTATCATCTAATGATGGTTTTTGATGAGTTGATTAGTTATGGAATCTACAAGTTCACAGCGGCAGGAGCCTCAAAGTTCATCTTCTTTGATAATAGAGATCCCGGCTATTGCAGCCGAAGTAATAGGTCCAGCTCCGGACGAGCTGCCGGGAGTAACTTTTATCGTGAATCCACAAGATTCCATGCCATCCAATGTCTCCGAAGATATGCTAGGGCGAATATGCTTAAGACATGGTTTATCATTAGATGATGTTCTGCTACCCGGCCCGAATGACAGGCCACATGCTCCCCTAGAAGGATTCACGGCCTTTAATCGGCATTCGTGTACAACTGGAACACTTCCTCCATTCAACCAGTATATTTGAGAAGTGTTAGCTTTCTTCGGAATCGCTCCATCGCAATTACATCCAAATGGATATGCACTGTTGAACAATCTATTCATCATCTTCATGGAACATCTCTTTTGACCCCCGACTCCGGAAGAAATCAGATACTTGTTTAATGTCATGAGTCGGGGAGACAATCCTTCATTCATGTTTCTGGAGGCAGTTAGGAATTGCCAAGTGGTGGCGGGATCCTGGACCAGGCTTCGCTACTTTAAGACGGAGTGGTTCTACATCTAATGCCCTCCAGGGTTTACTAGCTGATGGTTAGTCATACGTAAGTGCTGCAATTTTCTAGTAGTTAACGAAATAGTCATAATTGACGTTGAAACTAATATCTTCTTTCCTTTACAGCCACAATTCCGCGACCCGAAGATGCTCAGTTCAAAGAAATAGTACGGATTCTTCAGGAAGTGCCGAGCAAAATGAGAGATATGGACTCGGTGCTCACGGATAGAAACTTGAGGATTGTCGGGCTAATCGATCAAAATCAAAGCACAAGACTGGGAGGATCGCTTAGGGCAGCCCCGGTGAGACGAGTGAAATGTAAAGCACACGGGGTTGTAATAGCTGAGGAGGGCGATGAAGAAAATACGCCTACTAACGACGAACCCGTAGCCGGGCCTTCTGACAACTTTCGGGGTTTAGAGGGAAGGATAAAAGGCAAGGCAGTAGCACATAAGCGTCATAAATCTTCGAGATGGAAATCCGTAGTCGTGTCTCTACCAGCCTCCGGTGTTAGAGTTTCAGAGGCTCCTCCTTTACAAGTAGAGAATCCTTTCGAAGGGCTCCTTAACATTCCAATTCCGGACTATGTGTCGCTTCAACACGACACCGGATTGGAAGGGCTTCAAAGTGTTTTAGATTTAAGCAAGCCACTTCCTACAAGTGTGGCCGACACATCCGGTTGGTCGGGGGGTTTAACACATGCATACACTTCATGGCACTACACAATTTCCAATCTTAAGTTACTTATTTCTGGAGATTACCGATTCTGCTTTTCTTTCTATTTTATAGATACGATGACTCAGCGAGAATCTATGTTAGGAAGCCTTCTCTCTATGCTCCAGTCATCCAGTTCATACTATGAGTCCCGTAGGAGGGAAGCTGATAGAGACCGCGATCGCGATTATTCTAGTCAAGAACGTTATGAGAGGGAGAGGGATAGAGATAGAGAATATAGATATCGCTCCTAATCACGTTCTCCACCTCCTCGAGCTCCAACACTACCCTCTGGCCACGAAAAACAATCCTTAGAGCTTTCATGCAAACCGCCTTCTCAAAATCCTAGATCTGATTTGCAACGCCGTAGAACCGAGGCCGAAACTCCCGCTATTATTGAACAAGCGGTCACCGAGCCCACTGGAGAAGAAGCGATTAGAATCGCCCAGTTGAAAAAATACTTCCCAAATATTTTTTTCAATGGTTTCGTCTTCCCTCCGCATTTAAAGAGAATTCCAGTTGAGGCAGAGCAGACTATGCATGATTACATCCATGACATATATACCCAGTATCGAGAGTGGATGAAAACTACGGGCAAAGCATCAGCGGTGGCCTTTGAGCGGCAAAAGTAATCTAGAAGTTAGAGACCGATATCTCTCAAAAGGACCGTATAATACAAGTGCTTAACAATGAGGCCGAATCTTCCAGGAAGTCGGAAATACGGGCCACTAAGAAAGACGATGAGGCAAATCAATCCATGGAAAGGATGTGACAGACGCATTTTGCTTTGGTCGAGGAGATGGGCCATCGAAACACAACTGTTACGGCCGAGAGGGATGCCACGCTAAAGGAGCTGAGGACCTTAAGGCCAAATTCTCCGAAATCGTCAAAGAAAAAGGCGATGCAAACAAAGCGGAGCAGGAGGCGTGTGAACAAGCTGTGGCGCTTCGGGGTGAAAGGGATGCGGCAACACTTAAAATTCGGGAGGCTGAGGCCAAGGTTGAGGATGAAGTTAAGACGACAGAGGCCAGGATAGAGGCCGATATTGAAGATCTTCTGATCACATACAATGCCAGAGTATTGAAGTACAGGGATCTAACCTAGCTCGATAATTATCCAACACACCTGTATAACGCTTAGGGCCGGTTGGTGCAGGATGAGAAAGCTGAACGATAGGCAGAATCAGTTGATGAGTTCGAGCTTGAGAACCGGGTGCTAAATGAAGATGAAAGGAAAGTTCTCCATGACATCATGATTGTATATGAAAAGGAGAAACTTAGCACTCAGCACTCGGAGGCTGGGGAAGGTTCTGGTGTTGAGCACCACGATGCAGGTTCTGAAACTCTTGTGCCAACCCAGCCTGAATCTACATCTGCGGTTTATCCTCAGTCTGTTCCTGCATATAATCCTAATCAACCGCGGTTATCTCCAGTTCACGAGCACGTCACTGAAGCTGCTCCAGTTCCGCCTGCAAGTTATTTTAAGGAAGGTATTCTGAACATCTCTTGTGCTCATTCAGTGTGGGAAGCGTTATTTGAAGCAATCACTAATAACTTTATCTTTGTCTCTGTTCAGTGATAGGAGCTACATCTTCCATGCCTCCTGCAACCCAAGAATTGCATCACGAGCAGGAGGTTATCATAACGGAAGCGACCACGACAACGGCTACTGCACCTACGGATGGGGTACAAGGGAGCACACTCACTTTCGATGAACAGATGATGGAGGAACTTCTCGGTCATCACAGTGACCCCTTTGTTAATCTACCGTTTGTCATGAGTGGAGGCGCACCAGTAACCAGCTCTTCGGGCCCAACTGCTAACGTCCCTGGTGATGCTCAAACAATTCATGAAGAGGAGATACTGGCTGAAATCAATGCCGAGATGGAAGCAGCTGCGTGGGGCAGTGGCTTTAGAGGTGGAATGGCGGCACCTGGCCCAGCCCCCTTGCAGATGATCTCCTTGGGAGGAACGATCGTTGATACAAGTGTGCCTCCTCCGCCTACTAACATCGATCCTATCCCTCCGACTCCGCCTTTGGGAAGCATTCATATTCACTTGGATTCGGAGGAGGAAGTTGACATAATGCTCCCAAATGGAGATCATCCATCAAAAGGCAAGGGTTCGAAGAGGAAACCAAGCGGCGAATCCAGCGGGTCAACGCCGAAGAAAAAACCAAGAAAAAAGAAAGAATAGATATGCCTCTTCGGCTCATTTTTGGTAGATAGTTAGGAATCCACTTTTGTTTTCTTTTTTGTAGGTCGTGTATAGATGCGGGTTCGCCCCTTCTAGTAGGACTTTTGGTATGGTTTTGTACTTACCCTTTTTCTTCCAAAGAATAATTGAAATAAAATTTCATTTTGTCTTCAGCTCAAATTGTGTTCATTTGTTAAAGTGCTTCAGCATTCGAACTTTTCATTCAATACACTTATGGAGTTTTAGTCTTTAAATCGGACCTAGGTTTAGTTGCTAAGTTCCGGAGTCACGGCTCCGGTTCGCGATCGAGCGCTAAGTCGAATTCTGATATTGCATTGTCTCAATCAGTGGCTGGCACTTAAGTTTTACTCCCTGTTCCGGGAAGAAATTGAAAAGGTTGGTTAACAATCGTTGATTGCCTTTAATATATCGGGCTTAACTTCGCTGAAACAGAATTGAAACATGACAAGTTCAGGTGGTCGAATCACACTTGCTCGTCTATTGGTGATCGCAACCACACTCTAGGGATTGCACTTGTAGACCGGTGGTATGTCACACATGCACAAGGTTTTGAGATACGTCCGCGCTCCGGGGACTTAAGTTATTTTATGGGCGGTCAGTCACACCCGTTTGGTATTCAGAACTTCGTCCGCACTCTGGGGACTTAGATCGATTCGTGGGTGGTTAGTCACACCCGACTTGTGTTTATACTCTAACCCGCACACTGGGGATTTAGAGTTATTCGATGTTTATACTCCAGTTCACATTCTGAGAATCTGGAGTTATTTAATGTTTATAATATGATTCGCACTCTGGGAATTTGGAGTTAGTTGATGGGTGGTCAATTACACCCACTTGGTATTTATATTTATACTCCAGCTCGCACTCCGGGAGTCTGGAGTCGGCCGACAGATGGTCAGTCACATCTGTTTAGGCTTTAGGATTTCGTTCGCACTCCAAGAACGACGGATCTATCAGGATCGTGGATGGTCGACTCACATTTACCCTGAGTTAACAAGTGAGGTCGTTAGACGGACGGATCCATCCTCCTTGAACTTGGTTCAAATACGGGAGAAGTCATTAGGTGGACGGATCCACCCTCTTCGAAACCGCATTTACAGGTTTATACTCCAGTTTGCACTCTAGGAATCTGGAGTTAGTTAGAGGATTGTCATGTATCAATCCTTTTTTGGCTTCAGTGTGATGACTTGTCCCCGAGCTCGGGTTTCACTTAGTGAGTGACCAGTCATATCACAGTCACTCCCTATTTGAATAAATCCCATCGTACGGTGGAACTTAACCCTCCATGCATAGTGATGGTCATATGACGCATCTCAAATAAATCACAGCTCTGGCTCGAAGAGATTGCATTTTATTGCTGAAATAAGAAAATATGGCAAAGTCAATTGCCTTATTACAAATTCAAATTTAGAAATGCATAAACAAATTACAAATGAAAAATAGACTAAATAAATAAACAGAGCTTGTTATGTATAGTAGCGACGTAAACTTTCGCTGTTCCAAACTCTTGGCAGAAGGAGACCGTCAACGGTCGATAATTTGAATGTGCCATCTCCGAGCTTTCGTTCAATAACATACGACCCTTCCCACATTGGCTTCATATGTGAAGGGACCGGGTAAATTCTCTTGAGGACGAGATCGCCGAGTTCAAAGGTGCGGGGTCGGACCTTGGCATTGTATAACCGAGCGACTCGGCTTCGGTATGCGACTGCCCTCAGATCAGCCTCTTCGCGCTTCTCATCCAATAAATCCAGAGATTCGGGTAAGTAATATAGCATTTGTCTTCGGATCATAATAGGTCATGCGATGAGAAGGTACTTCCATCTCGACTGGAATAACGGCTTCTGAACCGTAGGAAAGGGAGAAAGGAGTGTGGCTGGTTGCCGATTTGTGGGTTGTCCGATAAGCCCATAGGGCCATAGGAAGTTCATCGACCCATTAGCCCCCGGCCTTTTCCAGTCGTTTAGTCAGAATAGACTTTATAACTTTATTAACAACTTCAACCTGTCCATTCGCTTGAGGGTTTGCAACTGCGGAGAACTTCTTCTGGATGTGAAACCGTTGACGGAAATTATTAAACTCAACACTGTCGAATTGAGCTCCATTGTCTATGACGATGGTATGTGGGGGACCAAATCGACAGATAATGTTGCGCACTACAAAGTTGATCACTTTCTTTTTTGTGATTGTAGCAAAGGGTTCAGCTTCCGCCCACTTGGTAAAGTAATCAACTGCGACGATGGCGTACTTCGCACCACCTTTGGCTAGAGGTAGAGAGCCAATAATGTCAATGCCTCATACTGCAAATGGACATGGACCGACCATCTGAGTTATTTCGGTAGGTGGGGATCTTGGAATTCGAGCATGCTTCTGACATCTGTCTCATTTTCTGGGGTAATCTGATGCATCGCGATTTACGGTCGCCCAATAGTATCCGTATCGGAGTACTTTTTGGTAAGAGCTAGCCCCCCCGGTGTGATCGCCACATTCTCCTTCGTGTACGTCATTCAATACCCGTTTGATTTCATCGTGAGCGATACACCAGAGTAAAGGAACAGAGTACCCTCTTCTATACATGACTCCATTTTGGATAGTGAACCACGAAGCTTTTCTAAGAACTTGTATCTTTTCACTCCTGCGCTCCGGCAGGGTCCCATGCTCGAGATAATGTCTGAACGGAGTCATCCATGACTCCTTATCGGGAATGACCTCAAACACCCAATCTGTTTCCATCTTATCGATGCTAGAGGAAGATAATGTTTCCACGGGAACGATTCCCATTTGTTGTGCCTCACCTGTACCAGCTAACTTTGCTAATGAGTCGGCTTTCTGATTGCGCTCTTGGGGTATACAATAAATGGCATAATAATCAAAATGATTTAGTATCTCCTGGACCCGAGCTAGGTAATCAGCCAGCCTTCGGTCTTTGGTCTGGAACTCCCCCCAAACTTGACATACGACCAACTGCGAATCACAATAAATCTCCACAGCAATGACTCTTAAATCTCTGGCAAGTCTCAATCCAGCTAGTAGGGCTTCATATTCGGCTTCATTGTTGGTCGCACGAAAATAAAACTTTAAAGCATTGCATATAGATCGTCCTTCAGGAGTTTCAAGTACAACCCCTGCACCTGAGCAACGGTCATTTGATGCACCATCAGTATGCAGCTTCCAGATATACTTGGAAGATTCACTGGTTTCGGGCAAGTCCTCCAGGATAGTGAATTCAGCTATGAAATCTGCTAGGACTTGTCCTTGAATGGCTCGCCATGGAGTGTAAGTAATGTTAAACTGACTTAGCTCGAAGTTCCACTTAAGTAACCTTCCAGACATCTCAGGTCGCGTAAGGACCTGTCGTAACGGCTAGTCGGTGTAGACAATGATAGGATGAGCCTGAAAATACGGACGGAGCTTCCTCGAGGCAATAACAAGAAAATAAGCCAACTTTTCCAGCTTAGGATATATTCTCTCTGCCCCGGTCAGTCATTTGCTAATGTAATATACTGGCCGTTGTATCCGATCTTCCTCCCGAACTAGGGCGGCACTGATAGCATTCTCTGACATCGCCAAGTAAATGTATAATCTCTCATGGTCAATAGGCTTTGACAGAATGGGTGGTGTAGAAAGATGTTGAACTAGAGCTCGGAATGCGCCCTCAGATTCCGTAGTCCATTCAAAGTTTCGTTTCCCTTTTCTGATCAGGTCGAAGAAGGGAATGCATTTGTCAGTGGATTTTGAGATGAACCTGCTCAGTGCTGCTACTTTCTCGTTGAGGCTTTAGACTTGCTTTATAGTTCTCGGAGTCTCAAGATTTCTAATTGCCCAGATCTTCTCAGGATTAGCTTCGATCCCTCGAGCATTGATGATAAACCCGAGGAATTTTCCGGATGCGACCCCAAAGTGACATTTCAACCGGTTGAGATTCATTCTACATTCTCGGAGGATATTAAACATTGAATCCAGGTCTTTGATATGATCAGTGGAGAATCGCGACTTCACGAGCATGTCATCCACATATACCTCCATGGTTTTTCTGATCTGGTTAGCAAACATTCGATTAACTAACCGTTGGTAAGTTGCCCTAGCATTCTTGAGTCCGAAAGGCATAACTTTATAGTAGTAAAGTCCCATATTGGTTACGAAGCTGGTATGCTCCTGGTCGAGCAAGTGCATGGGTATTTGATTGTAGCCGGAATACGCATCCATGAAGGATAAGATCTCACGTCCAGCTGTTGAGTTTACGAGCTGATCAATCCATGGAAGTGGAAAACCGTCTTTAGGGCAGGCTTTATTCAAGTCTGAGTAACCAATGCATGTTCTCCATTTCCCGTTTGGATTTCGGACAAGTACATGATTTGACACCCATTCCAAATATAATGCATCTCGGATAAACCCGTTCGATTTGAGCTTTTCTACCTCTTCCTTAAGGGCGGAATATCCCTCTAGATCCATACTACGCCTTTTTTGTTTGACCGGGACATGTCGTGGGTCAATATTCAATGTGTGGCTCGCGATGTCTAGCGAGATCCCACACATGTCAGAGTGAGTCCAGGCAAACACGTCGTGGTTTGCCCGGAGAAATTCAACCAATTCCTCTTGCATTTATTGGCTTAGCTGAGATCCAATCTTTATCATTCTAGAATCATCATTATCGTCGATCGGAACATCGATCGTCAGTTCGGCCGGGGAAGCTTGACTGTCTTTACTTCGGTCTTCACTTTCAATATCTCTCGGATCAAGATCCCTTGGGAATTGGTTGGGGTGCCCAGCTTGGGCCCAAGCGTCAATTGTCAATTCTGAGCAAAGCGGACGCAGAGAGATTCCTCTATGCCCTTTCCTTTTTCTTTTCGCTGCGCCTCCCGCAGCTCAACAACATAACAGGCTCATCCAACAGCCTGGTCTCCCTGAACAACTCCGACTCCATTGTCGGTAGGGAATTTTAAAGTCAAATACCAAGGGGCAATGACAGCCCTGAACTCGGCTAGGGCTGGTTGGCCCAAAAAAGCATTGTATGGCGAATCTATATCCAATACAACAAACTGTAGTATTTGGACTCTCCGGCGTTCTGCAATTCCTAGTTCCACTGGTAGTTCCACCATCCCAGTGGGTATAGTCGCACTTCCATTGAAGCCATGGATGCGTTACTGACAAGGCCTCAGATCTTTTGCTTCCATTTTCATCTGGTCATAAGCTCGCTTAAACAATATATTTACTGAACTTCCACTGTCCACTAGGATCCTCTTCATCCAAGCAGGACCTATTTGAGCTGAAATGACATGTGGATCAATGGTAAGGGCTTCGACTCTGTTGGCATCCCGGTCTTGAAACACGATGTCATCAGTCATCGTTTTCTGTTGCTTGGCCGGAGCCCCGTCTTCCAGACTACTACAACATTTGAAGCCTGCATGCCTGATAGAGTTGGCATACGAATCCATTTCCCTCTAGCTCTGATATGCTGGATGTGGACCACCACTAACAGTATTTATCACCAACCTCCCGCCAGTACGAGCGGGTTCCTTCTGTCTTGCCTGGTTTGGCATATGGTTCTGATTCAATGGGCTCGCACCTCCGGACTGCGGCGCCCACACAAACTGTTCCAACTTTCTTTCACATATCAACTTCTCAATAATATCATGCAAATGACGACACTCATTCGTGTTATGGCCATAGCTATCATGAAATCTGCATACTTTCCTGTCTGAATCTGTTTTTCCGACGACTGCTTTGGAGCAGGTTTCTTATGCTGAATAGTATTGCAAGTTTGTAAGTACACATTCTCCAACGATGTATTCAAAAGGGTATAATTATTAAACATAGGAGCCCTACGTCGCGGCCCGCGATTCTGATCCTGTTTCCTATTTTGATTTCCATTATCTTTTTGTTTGATTCTGTTTATTCTGTATATTCAGTTGTACCTTTCCGAAACTCTCCCCGGTTTGTTTAACAGCAACATTGCTCTAGATTCCTTCCACACTGGATCCTGCGTCATCCTTCTTCCTAGACTATTTCGCATCCTCCCTTCTCAAGAATTGGACTGCCTTGGAATAGAAATGGTCTAATGACGTAGGAGGTTTTCCGACCAACCAGTTGCCGAACTCGGAATCGAGATCGATCCCCTTAGTCGGTGCCATCAGAATTGAGTTATCGTTAGGATTACTAATCTCAGTGCATGTAGCATGAAATCTCTCCAGATAACGTATGAGTGTCTCTCCAGGGGCTTGAGTGAAACTAGACAAAGTATTAACGTCTTTCGGCCTTGCGACATGCGTGCGAAATTGCTCAATAAACTTTGTTGCCAACTGGTCAAAACACGAGATAGATCGAGGTAGTAAACGGGTAAACCACATAGTTGCTATGCCCCTAGAGAAATCGGGAAGCTTCGACACTTGACCGCATCATCGGCTCGTGCAGCGTTCATCAACCATTCGTACTTTAAGATATGCTGATTAGGATCAGTGCTCCCTTCATAAACGGGTAGAGTTGGCATCCTGAATCGCCGAGGTAGTTCAGCATAGAGTATATCATCAGTGAAAGGGGTATGACTCCGGGAGATTCCTCAGTCATCGTTAGTAAGACCCTGAATTTAACGGATCATTTGACGGATCATCATCGGGATGTCCGGCATCTAAACATTTTGAGCATGTTGGGCCAAGGTGTGGTCAGGTTCCACAATGCGAGGAGGGGCCAGTCGCGGTCGACGGTCCATGTCTCGCCTCCTTGGTTATGTGTCTTCAGAACATAAGGCTCGGGAGTATGGTTGCATTGGCGGTGGGTCGGATCCGTTCGGTTCCGAGCATCAACTCCCAATTTAGTAGCAGTGGAAGTGCGGTTGTCGGTAAGGTGATACGGGGTAGTACCTCCTCGGGAGGAGGGTCCAGTCTGATGGCTGGTTGACGGGCCAACCCTTGGTTGCCCAAGACTCAAGGTGCGCTGATGTCCGGTAGCTTGTGTGTAACTTCCGTCCAGCCGTGGGCGTGTGGATCTATGATTAAAGTTAGAAGAGGCTGAACTTTCAGCGGATGAATAGGAAGCCTGATCCCTTTTGGATCTCCTTCGTCTTTGACAGTTTAGTTGATTGGTCAGTTCTGCATTGGCTCGCAGTTGCTGATTAAGCTGTTGGCGGCTTTGAGTAAGCTCTTGCATTAGCAATTGGAATTCTTCCCTGGTGACAGGGCCTTGTGGATCTGATGGCTCGACAGCATTCTGATCGGCAGGAGGTAATTGTACGGGGTTCTGTCTGTCCCGTCCTTCCGGATCTGCGGTAGTTGAGGTAGTCCTAGTGTTAACCATGATGGATAGCGAAGCTCTTTCCTAGACTTGATGCAAATCTTAATAGGATGGAAGAACTTTAAACTTGGAATCTGGATCTTCTTCTTAGATTTATGCAATCCGATATAGATAGTAGATCCAACGAGCAGGAGAAAAACTGGGTTTTCTCAGTGAAAGCACCAAAGTGTTTGTACCAAAATTGGGCATAACACTCTTCGGATGTGTTTGAAGAGATAAAATGAAGAATATAAATGGAAAAAGAGGAAAATCTAACAAACACACCAATAATAAGCAAGAAAATCACACAGAAACACACGAATTTAGAGTGGTTCGGTGTATCGCCTACGTCCACTATGAAATGATTGACTTTATTAATTTTGGCTTGCTGGTTACAGCGTGTTACAACAGTAGAATTCGAGTACCACAATGATTTCGGCAGAGTCTGGACGTCAAAGAGCCAAAAGTCCTTTTTCAGTAGGTCCTGGGCTGCTATTTATAGGCGTAGGCTGCAAATATCCCGCTCAGATCTCGGAAGACCTCTTCTCTCATGTGGGTGGGCCCACGCGATCGATCCCTGACCGTTTGGAGTCGATCTATGATCGATACGAATGTAATTCGTATTGATCAGGATTTAGTCCAACCGAGTCGGGATCGATCATGGACATTCCTGAGGATGTACGCAAGCTCCTGTGAAAATTTTGTTGCATTTGGACTTGTAGATTTTGACTTATGATTGATGCAAGTTTGGATTTTTCGAAGGCTGCTGAATTCGCATCACTTCCTGTTCGTATCGATCTGTTCGTATCGATAGCTTTCGTATCGATCAGGGTGACGTGGAGCTATATTCCAGGATCGATCCACTTTTCATGCCGCGTGAATGTTTCTGCCATTTGAATCGTGGTTTGTTCGTATCGACCTAGAATTACTTTTCGTATCGATCTGGACAGCTCTTTTCGTATCGATGTTTCAGAGGCAGCTTTGTATCGATATTCGTTGTTGGCTTCGTATCGAAAATTATAGGCCGCTTCGTATCGATGGAAGGTGACGTCATTCGTATCGATCTGCCATGCGCTCTTCGTATCAATTGTTGGCTGATCGATACGAAATGTGTGGATGGGAAGATCGATATGAAGTGTGTAGAAATGGAATCGTTACGAAACAATGACTATTGATGGATACGAAGGGGAACGAGCTTGATGGATACGAAGAGAGGTGGTTTTTGATGGACATGAAGAGAGCTACCCGGATGGATACGAAGTTGTAACGATTGCGATTTTTCGTCGCTCGAAAATCGACATTAATACATTCACTGTATCAACTGCCGAGCAATCGAATGCTGGAAAACAGAATTGTTATGGATAAAAAGAAGAGGTAGAAGAAGACAGAAGAAAAAGAAAGAAGAAACAACAGAAAAACACAGAAACAGAAAACAATATCAGAATCTTACATATCGCAGTGGAACAACATATAATAGATAAATGAATAATCTTTAAACCAAAGAACTATATCATTTTATACATTACATCATCATCAGAGTTTACAACAACAATACAACACTGGACAGTTATATAACTTGTCCTCATACAGAATACACAGCGGAATAAATAATATCATATACAAGTGGTACGTCTCGCCATCCAGCTCACCACTAAGCTCCACAGTATCCCGAATCCAGAATGACCCGATAACCTGACTCTAGACTGCCCGTGTGGAAATTGGTGGGCACCCAGAGTTTAGGAAGAAAACAATAAACTCCAGGTCAGTCATGGTGACTGGTGTGAGAACTAAAACAGTTTATCTTTAGAAACAAACAACAAAAGAATTTTAACATTAAAACCCACAATGCTTTTGGAAAATGAAACTACCATAAGACCTCCCGCCACACACACAATGCAAACGCAGAATTGGAGGAGATTTCTTCTTATGATAGTCAAATATGCTTACTACGCAAATCATTGGATTATTATTATTAGTGCATAGTGCAGAAAACATTTCGAAAATATAATATTAATCTTAGCCAACATACAACCATTATTGTATGCCTACTATAGCTACTATGTTCAATAGCAGGTTACCGCCACATTCCATAGCAGGTAATACAACTAAAACCGTACAAGGTTCGTATTGTTTCTTTGGATTTTCCAACAAATGGTCAGGCTAAGGAACTTCCTATGCCACGAAAGAAAACGCCTCTGGCTGGACGCTCCGAGAGACAAACTGCTCTCTGCCAACAAGGCCGGGTTACCCCTGTAACTAGGTAACTCACAAATATGCCATCCCCCGGTCCTTTGGGACCTTTATCCGAGCGCTCGGTAACCAACATCACACATAATAAATAAGGTGTGTCCACATGAGTAAGTATCTGGGCTCCATACCATGATACCACCCCTTTCCAGAAGGAAATGACATACCCTAAAGGGCGCGACCCTCATAACCTTGCCGCAACATTCCTGTTTCGACCATTTCCGGGTTGTGAGGCCCTGACGAAGTCTCGTCCACAAAGCTACGCTTTTTTACAAAAGCTATGCTTTGGGTCAAACAAATGATCAAAGTAATGATCACAAAGATAAATGATCAAACAAATGATCATATCACAAATGATCAAACAATGATCATTTCACAGCAACACTCAACATGTCACATTACCAAATTGGGAATATATCGCTGATAACCTTCAACTACATAACCTCTGAGCTCGTACGTCTCAGAGAAGGGTGTTAAGCTAAGAGAATAAATTCTCCACCACCAACAGAAATGTATTTGAAAGAAATCAGCTTTACATCTCAAAATGTAATGTCAAACATGTAACCATACAAGTCTGTTCCGGGTTCGAACAGAACCGAAGGCACTTCCAAAAGAAGTCCTTGCAATTCGGGTATTCACAATCCCGATAAAACTTCCCATCACAAAGGAAATCTCTATACCGTAGCTAACGGTGCAGAGATAATCGATAGGTCATCCTATCGTTTTCACAAACACCCGGTCTTCACCACCGGTCTTCAATACGATCCATATCGTCGTATCACAAATTCGGAATGGGTTATACGACCCAAAGGTCCTTTCCCGGCTAACCCGAATAGTGAGCGCTTATTCAAAAATAAGTGTGGCATTCAAATTCAAGCAAATCACAATAAATACCCATTCAAGGTAATTATTGATAGTCGGTTATTTAACTATCAATAGGTTTGCACAGCATCATCAGATTCCAAATAATTTTCCAAATTATTTATCTTCCAAAAATATCTTTACAAGATATATAATTTTCCACACTTCAAAAATAAATCAATGTTTATTTTTAAACAAATTCCCCTTTCCTTTATAAATTCCATAGTGAATTTAAATTTCCAATATCCACTGATATACGATTTTCAAATCGATTTCAAATATTCAATTTTCAATTTATCTTTAAAAAGATAAAATCTCAAAACATTTCACTTCATATTGGAAAACACTTCCATACTTATTTAATAATAAGTAATTCACAAATCTATTTATTTTAAGCATTTGGAAAATATTCGATATACTTAAATCCAGTTAAGTATATATTTATTCTTTAAGGAAACATTCTCTTAAACATTTATTTGAGTCAAAACGAATGTTGCATAAAACATCGTTACGACAACTCAAAAATCACTAGTATAGGGATTCGAAATTTAGATAGATATATATATAAATCCCAATACTATATAAAATATTTCCTTTCGGAAACCATTTACTATAACAACAGTGTTATAGTCCACCATTTCCTTATTCCTTGAAACGTCTATTTCAACAATAAATGTTGAAATCTATGTTTTCGATACTTAACACGTTTTAAAACATCTTTTTAAAACAATTACTTCATTTCGTAATATCACTTCTCCAAAACATACCCATTTTATCTAATAATATATTCACTGTCCAAAATCGTGAATATACTTTATTTACCCAATTCAATGTTTCCACACATTTATTAAAAGATTATCCATCGCCTAAAATCGTGGATATAACTCCTTTAATTAACTTCTAAAATTCACTTATCAAAATAAGTGATTTTGGATTTATAAACAACGTTTATAAATCCCATTTATATTTTATAACAATTTCAACTTATAAAAATCATTTTTTTCGCAAATTCTGTTTACATCCCCTTTAAGTGTAAAAATCTAATTTATAAGTAAATTACTTATAAATCTTTTATTTTACAACATCTATTCATTTTATAACTTCACATTATAAATCTATTAATTTCATTCACTTATGAAATCCATTTATACTTCTTTTTAACACTTATAAAAACTCATTTTATAATTCCAATATTTTAATTTATAAATATCAATTGTTATAAATCTTTTATATAAACCATTTATAATTATTCCAAAAATCTCAATTTAAATAAACCAATTCTATAAAACGTATACTTTCAAAAATCACTTTAAAAAATCCCTTTAAAATCAAAATCGTTATCTTAAACTTCAAAAATGGATCTGATGATGCAACAACACCAAATAGTCAATCACAGCATCCAAACATCATATATCATCATATGATAACAGAATATACAACAATATCTGTAAATAAATCACTACGGTGAGGAATCCAGTCGGATCCCTCCAACCTGTTTCCCTGCATCCACAGATGTTAGCACAATACCAATTTCACTTTACAGTGAAATTATCGCGGTATATGGGATTCATAAATATTATCCGCTATTATACGGCGCAATAGGGTCTCATCCGCTATGCAATGCGGGAAATCAACTCCAATATATACATATTCCAATATATATATATATATTGCTATATACATATATAATATCAATTTCACTTCAATGTGAAATATTCGCGGTATATGTTTTTAATAAATAACCTCCGCTTACTAACGGCGTATAATGTCTATTTATCACAATAAATATCAATCAGCATTCAATCATCACAATTAACACTATCAACAATTTTAAATCTCAACTATTTAAAATTCAAATCGAAACAAAACATTCGATTGAGTGAGGAGTTCTCACCTTTGCTTTTAAAACGGTTGCAGCGTTTTATTTCGGATAAAATTAAACGGACATTTAATTTTACCCAAAAATTTCACTGATTCTAAACGACTCCAATCCAGCTCCATTGCGTATTGCTCGACCATACGATTCCAACGCAAAAAGTTTCGTCCAAAACGGACCTAGTATAACAAAGTTATGGCTTTTTAAAGTTTGTACACATTTTAATAAAATCAATTTACAACTTTTTTTTTTATATACCCAGAACATCATGGCCGTTCATCTTTGCTTCAGGAAATCTGGGCCACTCACGCAAGCTTCTTCCCTTCATGTTCTCTTCCAGACAATGAAACCCATAGGCCGACCATTTAGGGTTTGACATCGCCACCACCACGAGCCTCCTGGAGATGATCGACGACCACCGTTGCGAAGCCCCGCTCGAGAGCCACCATCGGCCACAACCCCATAGAGCTCGGCCTCTCCCCTATGCCTCGAAACACGTGCGACCTGATGGTGAACGGCAGCCACTACCTCCCTCCACGTCTCACCATTCTCCATCTCGACCGTTGGATTTACTCGTCTCGACGAGATCTACAACTTTGTAGTTGATAAGTTTTGCTAATTGTTCACGGATTGGGAGTAATTGAGGGAAGAAAATGAACAATTTTCGGCCATTAATGAATAAATGGCGGCCTGAAGAAGATAGCTAGGGTTTCAGCCCCTGCACGCATATATATACACATAACCCAATTATATTATTATTTAATTCATCTTAAAGCAACTTTTCAAACGATCTCCAAACAACACGTGCCGACAGGCGTTTCTAAGGTTTACCCCACGTTCCGAACACAATGAAATGTGTTTTGGAGGCTAATTCCATCGTATGTGCGAGTTACGGAAATAAACGATCGATTTTAAATTAAACCGATTAAATTAATTTCTAGGCGTTTTGGCTTGCCCCGGACAAACGGTACATCCGATTGACACGAAATTTGAAACCATACAATAATATCACATTACGGATCCGATGAAACTAGTTTCGTCAAAATCCGAGACTGTTTGAAAAATGGCTAATTTCACTAGTTGATTAAATATTAAAATATTCAATTTTCACAGATTAACTCTAAATTCAATTTTAAAAGTTCTATAACATCATTATAACTCCAATATAATTTAATATAACTTTATAAATCATTTTTATCCACATTTAATCCAGATTTCAATTATTTACCCAAATTCAGGTATTTAAATAAATAATTTAATCGTCCAATTAAATCACTATATCGAAATTAAATTAACTCGACTTCCAAATCTTACTTATTAATATTTAAAATTAATTAAATATTCGAATTTCAAATGACAGAAATTCTGGGTCGTTACAGACTTCCCCCCTTAAAAGAATTTCGTCCTCGAAATTGCAAAGTAAGAAAAATTCACAAAATCCATTAACTTTCCAAAATCCACTTCGTGAAAATATTAAATTCACCTTTTTCAAAACCTTTAACTTCAACCAAAACAATGGTTTCCATTTTCTAATTCAATTCATATATTTTCATTACAATTTAGAAATTGACTTTTCATTAACAAAAATTTCCAAAATTTCCCGAAAATTTTCTAACGTCTTAAATTTTCAGAAAAATTCGCCAGCATCTCCTTTGCGTGGTTCGATCGTAGTATGATCACAATAGACATAAATATATATACATCGACCCACCCGGTCGGAAAAGCAGAAAAACAGTTCATATTTCCTATTTTTATTGCGTAGGCGTACCTTTTTAGCATTTTTAAGCAAAGCAGTTATTAATTTAGCATTTTAGCGCAACCAAATCAACCGAACGGTAGCCACCGCACCTGTACTTACTCAATTTAAATATGTAAGTAACATATATATAAATTATTAACAATTTACTCTTTTAAACAACTACAACACTTGCATATCAAAGAAATGCATACTAAACAAATTTTATAAGCAACTTATAAAATCTCAACATTACTTGCAATTGTTTACAACCAATTCATATATAATGACATTCAATTATTCATTTTCAATTAGTTTATATTTGCTAATTTACATTCAAGTTGGTTCACTTTCAATTCAAATCAATTACTATTTAAATTTACTTCACTTTCAATTTAAATCTAATTACATAGCTTCCAATTTTAATCAATTCAATTTCATTAGCACTTAATGAATTATACTACATACAATCAACCAACAATCAAATAACAACCAATGTATATTCAACACAACCAAATAAATTCAATTTACTTTACTTACATTTGATTTGGTTCAATACTTTTAATTAGCTTTAATGAATTAACACTTACATTCATTATTCCATATCAATTTATTCGCATTCGATTGATTAACATTCAATCCATTTATTAATTCAATTGCTAATCCATTTAACAAATAAAATTGAATTTTATTTATATAACTCAAGTTCACATTTATTTAATAAATTCACTTTATTAATTTACTTTGATATCAAAATCAAACTCATTCAACATTACTTAAGTTATTTTCCATTTAAACATCATTTGTTTAACTTAACTTAAGTTTCCACTTATTAATCAAATTCAGATTCCAATTCTATTTAACTTTTACCAAAGTCAAAATTTATTATCTCATATTATAAGTTCAAAACTGGATTACTTATATTCAACAATTACAGCTTAGATTTAATTGATTCACTTATACTTACTTTAATTTAACTCCATCCTTTAAGTTAAATTTATTACATCAAAATTCAAATTATACAAGTATCAACTCATTTATTATTCCCATAAATATTTTAAAGGGGGAATTAATTTAAAGGACAAAATTTTGTATATTTTTAGCCTCAAGGACATGACCTCAATATTTTAACCACAAGGACAAACATTTTCCCAAAAATTATTTACAATGACAAACATTTTTTCAAAATTATTCATAAGGACAAACATTTTTCCAAAACTACTACTGAACTAAAAACTGATACCTAAAAACTGTTACCGATAACTACAAACTGATACCTAAAAACTGTAAAAACTGATACCTAAAGAAAGTTGTCCTTCAGGCTAAAATACTGAAGGTCTGTACTTGAGGCTAAAATGCTGAGAAATTTTGTCCTTGACAATAATTTCCTGTATTTTAAATAGGATTCCAGAGTCTTTTCAACCTTTCAAAATCAATTTTTGAAATCAATTCAAATTATCTTTTGAATTTCCAAAACAAAATCCAAATTTTCCAATCAACTTTCATTTAAAATAATCTAGCAGCAATTCCTCTTTTGGAAACCCAAAAATGAACACCAATGATGTCGCGATCATCATCGGAATTATTTTCCAAGGACCTGAAAAGAGTTTAGAGCTTTCATCTCTCCAAAACAATTTCCCAAAATATCAAATCCTTTCAAAACACTTCCCTGGAATTTTATTTTTAGATTATAAATCCTTTATAAATCTTTCACTTATATAATTTCACTTCTTATATATAAGATTATTTTACCATTGCAAATCATTTTAATTATAACTTCATTCATTATAATTCATTTGCTTATACACTTTATTCTTTTACAATTGTTGTTTTATTTAACTTATTCAAACAAATTTTATCAACTTATATATATTTACATTTTTAACAACCAAACAATCAATCATATACACTTTAATAATTTCAGAAAAATTATTTCCTTTATATACAAAATATAATCGAGGTAAAATTATTTCATTTACCCAATTTAAAACAATATCGTTCCGAATTATTCTGAATAAGTGTTTAGAGATCCCTATCGATAGAGTTGTACTGACAATACCGACCAAAATCCATATACCACTCAACAAATCAATCATCACAATATAAAACAATTTTATATTCACTAACAAATACGCGCTCGTATCTATTATTACACTCGCACTCATTCTAGAGCACTACTGACTCTATCTCTAATGAGTAACACCCAACAGAGCAGGGTTGTCGCTTAACCATATGCTCTGATACCAAATGTAATGATTGCGATTTTTCGTCGCTCGAAAATCGACATTAATACATTCACTGTATCAACTGCCGAGCAATCGAATGCCGGAAAACCGAATTGTTATGGAGAAAAAGAAGAGGTAGAAGAAGACAGAAGAAAACGAAAGAAGAAACAACAGAAAAACACAGAAACCGAAAACAATATCAGAATCTCACATATCGTAGTGGAACAACATATAATAGATAAATGAATAATCTTTAAACCAAAGAACTATATCATTTTATACATTACATCATCATCAGAGTTTACAACAACAATACAACACTGGACGGTTATATAACTTGTCCTCATACAGAATACACAGCGGAATAAATAATATCATATACAAGTGGTACGTCTCGCCATCCAGCTCACCACTAAGCTCCACAGCATCCCGAATCCAGAATGACCTGATAACCTGACTCTAGACTGCCCGTGTGGAAATTGGTGGGCACCTAGAGTTTAGGAAGAAAACAATAAACTCCAGGTCAGTCATGGTGACTGGTGTGAGAACTAAAACAGTTTATCTTTAGAAACAAACAACAAAAGAATTTTAACATTAAAACCCACAATGCTTTTGGAAAATGAAACTACCATAAGACCTCCCGCCACACACACACAATGCAAACGCAGAATTGGAGGAGATTTCTTCTTATGATAGTCAAATATGCTTACTACGCAAATCATTGGATTATTATTATTAGTGCATAGTGCAGAAAACATTTCGAAAATATAATATTAATCTTAGCCAACATACAACCATTATTGTATGCCTACTATAGCTACTATGTTCAATAGCAGGTTACCGCCACATTCCATAGCAGGTAATACAACTAAAACCGTACAAGGTTCGTATTGTTTCTTTGGATTTTCCAACAAATGGTCAGGCTAAGGAACTTCCTATGCCACGAAAGAAAACGCCTCTGGCTGGACGCTCCGAGAGACAAACTGCTCTCTGCCAACAAGGCCGGGTTACCCCTGTAACTAGGTAACTCACAAATATGCCATCCCCCGGTCCTTTGGGACCTTTATCCGAGCGCTCGGTAACCAACATCACACATAATAAATAAGGTGTGTCCACATGAGTAAGTATCTAGGCTCCATACCATGATATCACCCCTTTCCAGAAGGAAATGATATACCCTAAAGGGCGCGACCCTCATAACCTTGCCGCAACATTCCTGTTTCGACCATTTCCGGGTTGTGAGGCCCTGACGAAGTCTCGTCCACAAAGCTATGCTTTTTTACAAAAGCTATGCTTTGGGTCAAACAAATGATCAAAGTAATGATCACAAAGATAAATGATCAAACAAATGATCATATCACAAATGATCAAACAATGATCATTTCACAGCAACACTCAGCATGTCACATTACCAAATTGGGAATATATCGCTGATAACCTTCAACTACATAACCTCTGAGCTCGTACGTCTCAGAGAAGGGTGTTAAGCTAAGAGAATAAATTCTCCGCCACCAACAGAAATGTATTTGAAAGAAATCAGCTTTACATCTCAAAATGTAATGTCAGACATGTAACCATACAAGTCTGTTCCGGGTTCGAACAGAACCGAAGACACTTCCAAAAGAAGCCCTTGCAATCCGGGTATTCACAATCCCGATAAAACTTCCTATCAGAAAGGAAATCTCCATACCGTAGCTAACGGTGCAGAGACAATCGATAGGTCATCCTATCGTTTTCACAAACACCTGGTCTTCACCACCGATCTTCAATACGATCCATATCGTCATATCACAAATTCGGAATGGGTTATACGACCCAAAGGTCCTTTCCCGGCTAAACCGAATAGTGAGCGCTTATTCAAAAATAAGTGTGGCATTCAAATTCAAGCAAATCACAATAAATACCCATTCAAGGTAATTATTGATAGTCGGTTATTTAACTATCAATAGGTTTGCACAGCATCATCAGATTCCAAATAATTTTCCAAATTATTTATCTTCCAAAAATATCTTTACAAGATATATAATTTTCCACACTTCAAAAATAAATCAATGTTTATTTTTAAACAAATTCCCCTTTCCTTTATAAATTCCATAGTGAATTTAAATTTCCAATATCCACTGATATACGATTTTCAAATCGATTTCAAATATTTAATTTATCTTTAAAAAGATAAAATCTCAAAACATTTCACTTCATATTGGAAAACACTTCCATACTTATTTAATAATAAGTAATTCACAAATCTATTTATTTTCAGCATTTGGAAAATATTCGATATACTTAAATTCAGTTAAGTATATATTTATTCTTTAAGGAAACATTCTCTTAAACATTTATTTGAGTCAAAACGAATGTTGCGTAAAACATCGTTACGACAACTCAAAATTCACTAGTATAGGGATTCGAAATTTAGATAGATATATATATAAATCCCAATACTATATAAAACATTTCCTTTCGGAAACCATTTACTATAACAACAATGTTATAGTCCACCATTTCCTTATTCCTCGAAACGTCTATTTCAACAATAAATGTTGAAATCTATGTTTTCGATACTTAACACGTTTTAAAACATCTTTTTAAAACAATTACTTCATTTCGTAATATCACTTCTCCAAAACATACCCATTTTATCTAATAATATATTCACTGTCCAAAATCGTGAATATACTTTATTTACCCAATTCAATGTTTCCACACATTTATTAAAAGATTATCCATCGCCTAAAATCGTGGATATAACTCCTTTAATTAACTTCTAAAATTCACTTATCAAAATAAGTGATTTTGGATTTATAAACAACGTTTATAAATCCCATTTATATTTTATAACAATTTCAACTTATAAAAATCATTTTTTTCGCAAATTCTGTTTACATCCCCTTTAAGTGTAAAAATCTAATTTATAAGTAAATTACTTATAAATCTTTTATTTTACAACATCTATTCATTTTATAACTTCACATTATAAATCTATTAATTTCATTCACTTATGAAATCCATTTATACTTCTTTTTAACACTTATAAAAACTCATTTTATAATTCCAATATTTTAATTTATAAATATCAATTGTTATAAATCTTTTATATAAACCGTTTATAATTATTCCAAAAATCTCAATTTAAATAAACCAATTCTATAAAACGTATACTTTCAAAAATCACTTTAAAAATCCCTTTAAAATCAAAATCGTTATCTTAAACTTCAAAAATGGATCTGATGATGCAACAACACCAAATAGTCAATCACAGCATCCAAACATCATATATCATCATATGATAACAGAATATACAACAATATCTGTAAATAAATCACTACGGTGAGGAATCCAGTCGGATCCCTCCAACCTGTTTTCCTGCATCCACAGATGTTAGCACAATACCAATTTCACTTCACAGTGAAATTATCGCGGTATATGGGATTCATAAATATTATCCGCTATTTACGGCGCAATAGGGTCTCATCCGCTATACAATGCGGGAAATCAACTCCAATATATACATATTCCAATATATATATATATTGCTATATACATATATAATACCAATTTCACTTCAATGTGAAATATTCGCGGTATATGTTTTTAATAAATAACCTCCGCTTACTAACGGCGTATAATGTCTATTTATCATAATAAATAGCAATCATCATTCAATCATCACAATTAACACTATCAACAATTTTAAATCTCAACTATTTAAAATTCAAATCGAAACAAAACATTCGATTGAGTGAGGAGTTCTCACCTTTGCTTTTAAAACGGTTGCAGCGTTTTATTTCGGATAAAATTAAACGGACGTTTAATTTTACCCAAAAATTTCACTGATTTCAAATGACTCCAATCCAGCTCCATTGTGTAGTGCTCGACCATACGATTCCAACGCAAAAAGTTTCGTCCGAAACGGACCTAGTATAACAAAGTTATGGCTTTTTAAAGTTTGTACACATTTTAATAAAATCAATTTACAACTTTTTTTATTATTATTATTATTTTTTATACCCAGAACATCATGGCCGTTCATCTTTTCTTCAGGAAATCTGGGCCACTCACGCAAGCTTCTTCCCTTCACGTTCTCTTCCAGACAATGAAACCCATAGGCCGACCATTTAGGGTTTGACATCGCCACCACCACGAGCCTCCTGGAGATGATCGGCGACCACTGTTGCGAAGCCCCGCTCGAGAGCCACCATCGGCCACAAGCCCATAGAGCTCGGCCTCCCCCCTATGCCTAGAAACACGTGCGACCTGATGGTGAACGGCATCCACTACCTCCCTCCACGTCGCACCATTCTCCATCTCGACCGTTGGATTTACTCGTCTCGACGAGATTTACAACTTTGAAGTTGATAAGTTTTGCTAATTGTTCACGGATTGGGAGTAATTGAGGGAAGAAAATGAACAATTTTCGGCCATTAATGAATAAATGGCGGCCTGAAGAAGATAGCTAGGGTTTCAGCCCCTTGCACGCATATATATACACATAACCCAATTATATTATTATTTAATTCATCTTAAAGCAACTTTTCAAACGATCTCCAAACAACACGTGCCGACAGGCATTTCTAAGGTTTACCCCGCATTCCGAACACAATGGAATGTGTTTTGGAGGCTAATTCCATCGTATGTGCGAGTTACGGAAATAAACGATCGATTTTAAATTAAACCGATTAAATTAATTTCTAGGCGTTTTGGCTTGCCCCGGACAAACGGTACATTCGATTGACACGAAATTTGAAACCATACAATAATATCACATTACGGATCCGATGAAACTGGTTTCGTTGAAATCCGAGACTGTTTGAAAAATGGCTAATTTCACTAGTCGATTAAATATTAAAATATTCAATTTTCACAGATTAACTCTAAATTCAATTTTAAAAGTTCTATAACATCATTATAACTCCAATATAATTTAATATAACTTTATAAATCATTTTTATCCACATTTAATCCAGATTTCAATTATTTACCCAAATTCAGGTATTTAAATAAATAATTTAATCGCCCAATTAAATCACTATATCAAAATTAAATTAATTCGACTTCCAAATCTTACTTATTAATATTTAAAATTAATTAAATATTCGAATTTCAAATGACAGAAATTCTGGGTCGTTACAGAAGTGGACTCACGTGTTACTGATCGATACAAAGCCCTGTGCAGTTGATGGGTTCGAACAAGCGAACAGAGGCAGAATGATGAATACGAATGAGTAGGTCTGTAACAGCCCGATATTTTTAAAACGAAATTTTAATTAAAAATAAACATTCTGAAATATTGTGATGAATTTAAAAGTGTAAAAAAAAAATTTTTTTGTTGAAACGGGAAATTTAAAGCGTTACATTTCGTTACGTATATTTTTATCCGTTCTTAACTTTATATTTAAATCAAATTTATTAAAGAGGATAATAGCTATTTTAATTTTGGTTTAAAATGGTACGTTACTTTATTGAAAGAAACTGTTAGCATTTTTAATTTTATTTAATAAAGGAATCAAATCATAGAGTTGTACGTTTTTTTTCTTTAACTCTTCAAGTTCAGCAGCATAGTTTAAGCCTAAAAACGTGCGCATGAGATATTATTTCTTCCTCTACGTTTCCATCAACTGACTGGAAATTTAAAAGCCTTCTTTTTCTACCGTTCAAGACCATTTCCTTTTTGCCTTCTCTACAAATCAGTGAATAGCTTTTGACAGTCCTCGTTCTCAAACAAAAATTTCAATACAAAAGAAAAAAAAATCATTTTTCGTGAGCATCTCTGGAAGGTACAGGTAAAAGACAACATCCACTTTCTTTTGTTTCACCTTTTCTCACTTTATTTCTTTGCCTGTACCCTGTGTTTACTTTATCATTTTGCTGTACCTTGCTTTAATATTTTTGCTGAACCATGTTTGTCACCTCCTACCCATATTTCCCTCCGCATCAGCCTACCTCCACCACCAACCCCATGCCTACCCACCACGTCATGCCATTTCACCAGTCCCCACGTCACCTCCATGCTCGGCCTAGACCACCACCGACCCCATATCTGACCTCGTCGAGAACCACCACGAACCCTACCCAGTTCGCCACCACGTCTCCACCACGTCAGCCCTCCATCTCACCACCCACCACGAGACCAGCCACCATTCACCTCCGGATCGAAACCGCCAGTCCCACGCCTTCGCTCATCCACCACCACGCCAAAGCCACAGCCAGTCGCCACGAACGAAGCTGCCACGTCCCCCTCCAACCGAACCCAGCCCTACCACCGAACCCAGCCCTACCACGAACGAAGCTTTTGTTTTGAAGTTAAATATGTATCGCCTCTAACTTTTGTTTTGAAAACGAAAATTTCTTTTTGCTTCAGTTTTAGTTGGTTGCCTTTGTCCTTGTATGAACCAGAGAAGTGAAAAGAAAAATGTTTTGTCACTTTGAATATATATAGTTATAATCTATATTTTAAGAAAAGTGGTCGGGCTATTTGCTGTCGATTTTCAACTTGTTTCTTTTTCGGTTGTTTGCTTCATTTGAAAGTTCGTTATTCGTGCAATTTTAGATTTGATTATTTATTGTGCTTTTGGTTTGAATCCAGTTGGCGCATCCGCTAACGATTGATCGTGCTATCCGCGTGACTTCGATTTACATCGTACTTCTTTCTTTCTGAATTTCCAGCTCCGTAGAGGTGAGTAAATCTCACACGAATATTCATACTTATATGATTGTGAAACGACCGCAACTGAATGTGTAGAAATAAATAAATAAATAAATGATGTTATAATTACCTGTGATTTATTTATAGTTGATGTTAATTGTTAAAACTGCATATCGTATCATCTGTTATGTTCTGTTCTTATTTTACTGTTATTCTATTCTGTTAAATCACACTGCAGGTTCCCTGTAGAATAGAATCACTATGGGTTGAAATGATACATACCCGAACGGACTTTAGAATAAGGGAAGGTCGTTATGGGCTGAAATGATAGGCCTGAGCGATTTTCAAATTAAATTTTATTTACTTGGGATTGCGGGTTTGAAATGATAAAACCCGGATTTTCTTTGTAAATTACGGATTGAAATGATATAGTATCCGTATCACTTGAATTAGGCTAGAAAATATTATACAGACCCGTGGTTATTTTTCTGTATTTTCTGAATATTTTTAAATAATTTAAAATTTGTAATAATATTAAATTGATTTAAACCGAATTTTTAAGTGATTTATTTAAAATAGAAATGATTTTTCTATGTGATAAATATAAATAAATGGAGGAATATTGATTTTAAACGAAACTTAAATTTGAAATTTTGATAAAAAGAAAGATGGAAACTTAAGTTAATTTAATTGAAATGAAATTTAGTTTTAAATTGGTGAAAAAGAAAATGGAGTTTAAATTTTAAATGTTGAAATGAATGAAATAAGCAAATTTGTAAGTTTTGGTTTTAACTTGTAAAATTTCTCTTTAAATAAATTAGTTAAAGGATTGAAAATGAACATTTTAATGTATGATTTTATAAATTTTAACTAGGTAGAATCTGTAGCACTTGTTAAGTGTTGTGGATTGTATAAGTGAACCAAAAGACTAAAATGAACTAAGGCTATGATAGTACTTGGTAAGTGCTGTTGTAGCAGAAACTAAAATTGAACCTGAACTAATAAAGGGCTACTGTAGCACTTGTTAAGGACTGCAGTAGGCTGAAATATGATTTTTGTTTAAAACTGAATTGTTATAGCAGTTTATAAATGTTGTTTTGTTGAATAAAATTGTTTTCAAATATAACTTACCGTCGCATTTTTTAATGCCGTGAAAGCTGAAATTTTAACGTTATTGTTTTTAAGTGAATAAGTGAACTCCGAAAAGGTTAGATTTTAGAAATTTAATATTTGATTTTTTTAAAAAGAATAATGTCTTTGTTTTTAAATGATTTAATTCGAAGTATATTTGATAAATTGTTTTAAATCTATAACCACGGGTTATAATAACGATTGGTTGGCAAAGAGACCGGGATCGGATATGGACATACTCTCTGTCGATACCGAAAACCACTTTGACAACCGTGTACGCGGTGGAGATTCCAGAATGAAGTAGGATGGTGGCGACGTTCTTAAGGTATGTTACGTGGACCCAACTCCCGTGAGTTGGCATAAGGTGGCTAAAACAGGAGCGATCTCGGACCAGTGAGGTAGCACCTCTTCTCGGACGCATTTCTTCGATATTATACTCTTACTTGTGATTTGACTAGATGGCCATCCTCCGATTTGGGAATGTTGTTCGAGGTGGAACGGTAGTGGCTGCTATGCGTATCCATCAGTCCGTGTGCGTAATTGGTATATCTACCCTGGCATTGCCTAGTTGTGCCGTGTCACCTACCATATCGAGCTTTACTACGATTATGATTTTAAGATCCGACCGCGTTAAGGTTCTCCATCCCCTTAACGCTATTTTCCGATATGATTATACTTTACTTATTTAGACACTATTATAATAGCGAATATTACTACATAGTAGATAGTTTAACGGATCCTTAGAGGATGGGCGGTCCCAAGCATCTTCTAAGTTACTTGTACCTTTACTACAGTTCATTTGAGTTGGTTTACATTGTATAAGTATGTATATCCTGACTCGAGTGTTATGTTTTATTTTACGCTCGGGTCAGCCTGAGTATTCACAGTTTTGGATTCACCTTTCTGGAGCTCGGAATCACTGGAGATTCTGCTTATCTAGTTATCTTCCTATTTCAGTTTCAGTTGTCTTATTTCAGCTTTTGTTTTAGAGACTTGTGTATTTGGGATTTCTATTGTACTTGTTTCAGCACTGTATTGGGTTTCAGACTATGTATTTTGTATTTGATTTTAGACTATGTATTTTAGTGGCTTCATGAACCACTATGGTTATTTTAAATTCCGTTGCGAGTTATTCTGATATTTCTGTGTCTGTGATTCTGTGAATGATTTTATTTGCTCCAAATTTTACTACAATCTGTTATTTTGCATTATTCAAGTCTGACATGTGTGGATTATTGTCGATTTGAATGGTCCAAAATAGTGGGTCGTTACATTTGGTATCAGAGCTTTGGTTTAGGCAAACCTTAGCCTATGGAGCAAAAACTCATTAGAGATAGGGTAGAAATACCCTAGAATGAGTGAAATCAAACTCAGAATCATTTCCTTGTGAGTGAACGTATTTTCAAAGTATAAAATGATTTTAAAATGATTTTTCAAATGATTTTTCAAAGATTATTTTGAGATAAAGTTTTCTTGTTTTAAGAAGAAATTTTCTAAACTTCCTTCTTTCTGTATCTACCTTGTTAGGAATTTTGTTATTAGGATATTCACCCAAGTGACCTTATCGTATTTTATCTTAACTTATCTTTGTCTTCTCTGTACCTTGTCCTAAATTATTCTTGATATTTCTAGGATGAATCATGGAAATGCTAGAGGTAGGGGTCGTGGTATTGCCCCAGTTGCTCCACCTGTTGCACCCGTTAAGTTTACAGTTCTCTGCAAAGAATTCTCTCAGCTCGGTGGCACTAAGTTCACCGGTTCAGAGAGTATCATCGAAGCCCAGCAATGGCTAAGAAGTTTGGAAAGAATCTTTACTAGTTTAGAGATCACTGATGCCCAGAAGCGTCAGTTAGCAGCATGGCAGCTGCAAGAGTCAGCCCTAGATTGGTGGGAGTCTGTTATGACTCGCACTAACGTAGGTGATCTTTCATGGGAGCAGTTCAGGTATCCTTTGAGTTAACTTGAATTTTTCCCATTTCCTTTCCTTTTGAATTCATCTTAAGTTCAGTTTCTGTATCTTCTTTCCAGGGAGGCTTTTGTGGCAAAATGGATGCCCGAAGCCGGGAAATCTCAGCTTTACTGTGAATTCATGGACCTCAAGCAGGGTACCATGTCCTTCTCAGAGTATGAACGGAAGTTCAATGAACTTTCCAAATTCGGTCCTGGTCTTATCGACACTCAGCTGAAAAAGAATGAGAAGTTCATTTCTGGAGCTCGCCCACAGTTCTACGATCGCCTTATTTCACATGTTCATGGCACATTTACTGAGCTCATGGATATGGCTATTCGCTATGAGAACCCTACCTCCAAGGGTCCTGCTGCTTCTGGTACTCATGTCTCACAATCTTCCTCTGCAAATTCCAAGAAGAGAAAGCCCAACTTCCACCAGCAGAAGAAAAATTGGATCAAACATGCGGGCTTGGGATCTTCAGCATCTGCTCCTTCTCAGAGACACCCTATTGATCTTTCCTCCATTACTTGCTTCAAATGTGACCAGAAGGGACACTATTCCAATAGTTGCCCTAATCCGTCCAGTGCTGCTATTCCTCCACCCCAGGTTACCAGGAACGATCTTTGTCATGTTTGTCTTCAGCCGGGTCATTTTAGGAAGGACTGTCCTTTATATCAGAAGGGAAAGCCATCTGGCGTATTTGCTGTCACATCTGCTTCATCACCTGCTCCTGCACCTGCTCCTGCTCCTAGCGATGGTCAAGGTACTCTTCAAGGCACCTTTACTTTATTTCATTATCCTGTTCGTGTTTTATTTGATACTTAGGCTTCACATAGTTTTATTTCTGATGACCTGTGTAATAAGTTTGAACATCTCCTTTCTCCTGAGTATGCTTCTGTTCCTCTATGTGTTTCTAATCCTATTGGTGGTCCCGCAAATCTTAATAAGATTTGTAAACATGTGAAACTCCTCCATTCCGATCATAGTTTTAGTGGCGATTTCTATATCCTTGGTTTCGATGCTTTTGATTTGTTGCTTGGAAGTGATTGGCTTGATGGACACGATGCCCGTATCTCGTGTAAATCCCGAATTGTTTCTCTTAAGGATGATCGAGGAAATTCTTTGGTTATTCAGGGCCGTATGCCTCATGATTATGCTGGTAGCTTTATCTTTTCTCTAGATGCTTCTATTGATGATCTTCAGTCGACCCGTGTAGTCAATCA
The DNA here is from genome assembly GCA_030737815.1 of Allium fistulosum. Taxonomy (NCBI): domain Eukaryota; kingdom Viridiplantae; phylum Streptophyta; class Magnoliopsida; order Asparagales; family Amaryllidaceae; genus Allium; species Allium fistulosum. The sequence continues at coordinate 818,240,139 of CM060908.1, read as the reverse complement.
CTACCCGGATGTATTTGGTGAAGTTACTGCTTTACCTCCCAAGCGGGAAATTGATTTCCGCATTGATCTCATTCCTGGAGCTCGACTTATAGTTCTTCCTCCTAGAAGAATGGCACCCCGCGAGAAGGTTGAGTTAAGGAAACAAATTGAAGACCTATCTTCCAAGGGTCTGATCAGACCTAGTTTTTCTGAATGGGGAGCCGCGGTGGTTTTCGTCACCAAGTCCGATGGTTCTCTTCGGATGTGTGTTGATTATAGGGAGTTGAACAAACTCACTATGAAAAATAGATATCCAATGCCTCGCATCAATGACATGTTTGATCAGCTTTATGGTGCTACTGTTTTCTCTCAGCTTGATCTTGCCACAGGTTTTCACCAACTCAGAGTTGCTGAGGAAAGTATTCCTAAAACTGCTTTCCGTACTGAAAATGGATTCTTTGAATGGTTAGTCATGCCTTTTGGTTTGACTAATGCTCCCGCTTTCTTTCTTGACTTGATGAATCGTGTTTTCCGTGATGTGCTTAATAAATTTGTTCTAGTCTTTGTGGATGATATCCTCATTTTCTCCAAGTCTGAAGAAGAACATGAGTCACATTTGAAATCTGTTCTTGAGACTCTTCAAAAGCATCAGTTAAAAGCTAAATTTTCTAAATGCCATTTCTGGAAGGATGAAGTCCGTTTCCTCGGGCATATTGTTTCTAGTAATGGAGTTTCAGTTGATCCAATCAAGATCGCTGCGATCAATGTAAGTTCTTCTTTCTTTCTAATTCCTTGTTTCATTCAATTTACTCTATCTTTCCTATTATCCTTCTTTTCCCTATTCTGTGCAGGATTGGGAAACCCCTAAGACTCCTACTGATATCCGTAGTTTTCTGGGCCTCGCCGGTTATTACCGGAGATTCATTGAGAATTTCGCTCGGATTGCTGCACCTCTCACTGCTTTAACTCGGAAGAATGCTAAGTTTATATGGAATAGTAAGTGTGAAGCCGCGTTCAATGAGTTAAAAGACAAGCTTACTTCCGCACCTGTTCTTACCGTTCCAAATGGAAATGAGGGATTAACGGTATACACTGATGCTTGTCGAGAAGGTTTGGGAGCTGTTCTGATGCAGGATGGTAGAGTGATTGCTTATGCTAGTAGACAGTTGAAGACTCATGAAGTAAATTACGCTGCCCATGATCTAGAGTTGCTTGCAGTTGTTTTCGCTTTGAAGCTTTGGAGACATCATCTGTTGGGTACCAAGTTCGAGCTTTTCACAGATCATCAGTCTTTGAGGTATATTTTCTCTCAGAAGGATTTGAATCAGAGACAAGTTAGATGGTTAGAGTTCCTTGCTTCTTATGACCTCGACATCAACTATACACCGGGAAAGGCAAATGTTGTGGCGGATGCTTTGAGTAGGAAGAAAGCTTTGTTGTGTCAGATTGTTGTTTCTTCACCTCTTGTGGATCGTATTATGGTTAGACAGGATGAGGATCAGATACTTAGATTGATTAAGGAAAGTGTTCGAAGCAGAGTTGGAGGTAGTAGTCTTGATGGTAATGGAGCTCAGATTGACGATAAGGGTGTATTGAGGATTAATAATAGGATTTGTGTCCCGAATGTTGATGGATTGAGACAGGAGTTACTTCGGGAGAATCATCAGTCCAGACTTTCTATTCATCCAGGCGTAACCAAGATGTATCAGGACATGAAGAAGTTATATTGGTGGAAAGGTATGAAGCGAGATATTTCCATTTTCGTCAATAGGTGTGCGACTTGTCAGCAAGTCAAGGCAGATCATCAGAAGACCCCTGGTTTATTGCAGCCTCTTGAGATTCCCAATTGGAAGTGGGAACAAGTTTCTATGGATTTCATTGATGGTTTACCGAGGACTAGGAAGGGTAATGAGAGTATCTGGGTTATTGTGGATAGATTGACCAAATCAGCTCATTTCATTCCGGTCAAGTCTGCCCGTTCAGCTTCTAGTTTGTTTGAGATTTACATGAGGGAGATTGTTCGTCTCCATGGTGTTCCTCTCAGTATCGTTTGTGATCGTGATCCTATCTTTACTAGTAGGTTTTGGAAAGCCTTTCAGGATTCTTTGGGTACTCATCTAAATCTGAGCACTGCTTACCATCCACAGACCGACGGTCAAACGGAAAGGGTGAATCAGATTTTAGAAGATCTTCTTCGTGCTTGTGTGCTTGATTATGGAGGATCTTGGGAAGATCATCTCCATCTTGTCGAATTCACTTATAACAATAGTTATCAGGCCAGTATTGAGACATCTCCATTTTCTGCTCTTTACGGACGACCTTGTAGATCTCCTTCTTGTTGGATTGAATCCGGTAATCGTTTGGTTCTTGGTCCTGAGATGGTTTTGGAAGCTTCAGAGAGAGTCGAAGAGATTAAGAGGAAGTTGAGGATTGCTCAGGATAGACAGAAGAAGTACGCCGATCGTCGAAGACGGAGTTTAGAGTTTGCTGTTGGTGATTTGGTTTTCCTTAAGGTCTCTCCCTTAAGGAATGTTATTCGTTTTGGTCGTAGAGGAAAGCTTTCTCCTAGATTTGTAGGTCCTTTCCGCATTTTGGAAAGAATTGGCTCTCTTGCTTATCGTCTGGATTTACCCGAGAAATTTTCTGGAATACACAATGTCTTTCATGTGTCTCATCTTCGTCGCTATCTGCATGATCCATCCCTTATTATTCAGCCTTCTGCTCTTGATAGTTTGGATATCGAGCCAAATCTGACTGTTGAGAGGAAGCCACTTCGTATCGTCGATCGAGGTACGAAGCAGCTAAGAAGAAAATCTGTTAACCTGGTCAAAGTGCAGTGGAGCACTGATGAACGGGATTGCACCTGGGAGACGGAGGAGAGCATTCGTGCTTCGAATCCGGAATTGTTTATTTCAGGTACTTTTGCTATTTTGTCTTATCTTTCATTGTTTTCCTTCTTCGTTCCTTTTCGAGGACGAAAAGCTTTGAGTGGGGGAGAGTGTAACAGCCCGATATTTTTAAAACGAAATTTTAATTAAAAATAAACATTCTGAAATATTGTGTTGAATTTAAAAGTGTAAAAAAAAAAATTTTGTTGAAACGGGAAATTTAAAGCGTTACATTTCGTTACGTATATTTTTATCCGTTCTTAACTTTATATTTAAATCAAATTTATTAAAGAGGATAATAGCTATTTTAATTTTGGTTTAAAATGGTACGTTACTTTATTGAAAGAAATTGTTAGCATTTTTAATTTTATTTAATAAAGGAATCAAATCATAGAGTTGTACGTTTTTTTTTGCTTTAACTCTTCAAGTTCAGCAGCATAGTTTAAGCCTAAAAACGTGCGCATGAGATATTATTTCTTCCTCTACGTTTCCATCAACTGACTGGAAATTTAAAAGCCTTCTTTTTCTACCGTTCAAGACCATTTCCTTTTTGCCTTCTCTACAAATCAGTGAATAGCTTTTGACAGTCCTCGTTCTCAAACAAAAATTTCAATACAAAAGAAAAAAAAAATCATTTTTCGTGAGCATCTCTGGAAGGTACAGGTAAAAGACAACATCCACTTTCTTTTGTTTCACTTTTTCTCACTTTATTTCTTTGCCTGTACCCTGTGTTTACTTTATCATTTTGCTGTACCTTGCTTTAATATTTTTGCTGAACCATGTTTGTCACCTCCTACCCATATTTCCCTCCGCATCAGCCTACCTCCACCACCAACCCCATGCCTACCCACCACGTCATCCCATTTCACCAGTCCCCACGTCACCTCCATGCTCGGCCTAGACCACCACCGACCCCATACCTGACCTCGCCGAGAACCACCACGAACCCTACCCAGTTCGCCACCACGTCTCCACCACGTCAGCCCTCCATCTCACCACCCACCACGAGACCAGCCACCATTCACCTCCGGATCGAAACCGCCAGTCCCACGCCTTCGCTCATCCACCACCACGCCAAAGCCACAGCCAGTCGCCACGAACGAAGCTGCCACGTCCCCCTCCAACCGAACCCAGCCCTACCACCGAACCCAGACAAAGTCCTTCGCTCCTCCGAACGAACCTACCCCATACCAGACCGAGACCACCGCATGCTTTTCTTTCATGTTGTTTATTTTTGTCGCCCCTGCTTTGTTCTTGCTGTACCATTTTGTTGCCTACCACATGCTTGGCCAATCACCAGAGAAATGAAAAGAATTGTATGTTGGTATCTTAGTTATAGTTTCCACCGAGCCCTATTTTGAAAGAAGAAAAAAAATGCTTTTGTCACCTGTATTTGTAACTTCAGTTTATTTTCTCACTGACTTGTTTTGAAAAAAAAAATGAACTAAAATTTATTTCAGTTTTGTTTGCTGTCGGGAATTGTATATTGCCTCTGGCTTTGAAAAGAGAAATGAGAAAAAGTTGTTTGTCACCTGGTATTTGGAAGTATAGTTTTTCCAGAGCTTTTGTTTTGAAGTTAAATATGTATCGCCTCTAACTTTTGTTTTGAAAACGAAAATTTCTTTTTGCTTCAGTTTTAGTTGGTTGCCTTTGTCCTTGTATGAACCAGAGAAGTGAAAAGAAAAATGTTTTGTCACTTTGAATATATATAGTTATAATCTATATTTTAAGAAAAGTGGTCGGGCTATTTGCTGTCGATTTTCAACTTGTTTCTTTTTCGGTTGTTTGCTTCATTTAAAAGTTCGTTATTCGTGCAATTTTAGATTTGATTATTTATTGTGCTTTTGGTTTGAATCCAGTTGGCGCATCCGCTAACGATTGATCGTGCTATCCACGTGACTTCGATTTACATCGTACTTCTTTCTTTCTGAATTTCCAGCTCCGTAGAGGTGAGTAAATCTCACACGAATATTCATACTTATATGATTGTGAAACGACCGCAACTGAATGTGTAGAAATAAATAAATAAATAAATGATGTTATAATTACCTGTGATTTATTTATAGTTGATGTTAATTGTTAAAACTGCATATCGTATCATCTGTTATGTTCTGTTCTTATTTTACTGTTATTCTATTCTGTTAAATCACACTGCAAGTTCCCTGTAGAATAGAATCACTATGGGTTGAAATGATACATACCCGAACGGACTTTAGAATAAGGGAAGGTCGTTATGGGCTGAAATGATAGGCCTGAGCGATTTTCAAATTAAATTTTATTTACTTGGGATTGCGGGTTTGAAATGATAAAACCCGGATTTTCTTTGTAAATTACGGATTGAAATGATATAGTATCCGTATCACTTGAATTAGGCTAGAAAATATTATACAGACCCGTGGTTATTTTTCTGTATTTTCTGAATATTTTTAAATAATTTAAAATTTGTAATAATATTAAATTGATTTAAACCGAATTTTTAAGTGATTTATTTAAAATAGAAATGATTTTTCTATGTGATAAATATAAATAAATGGAGGAATATTGATTTTAAACGAAACTTAAATTTGAAATTTTGATAAAAAGAAAGATGGAAACTTAAGTTAATTTAATTGAAATGAAATTTAGTTTTAAATTGGTGAAAAAGAAAATGGAGTTTAAATTTTAAATGTTGAAATGAATGAAATAAGCAAATTTGTAAGTTTTGGTTTTAACTTGTAAAATTTCTCTTTAAATAAATTAGTTAAAGGATTGAAAATGAACATTTTAATGTATGATTTTATAAATTTTAACTAGGTAGAATCTGTAGCACTTGTTAAGTGTTGTGGATTGTATAAGTGAACCAAAAGACTAAAATGAACTAAGGCTATGATAGTACTTGGTAAGTGCTGTTGTAGCAGAAACTAAAATTGAACCTGAACTAATAAAGGGCTACTGTAGCACTTGTTAAGGACTGCAGTAGGCTGAAATATGATTTTTGTTTAAAACTGAATTGTTATAGCAGTTTATAAATGTTGTTTTGTTGAATAAAATTGTTTTCAAATATAACTTACCGTCGCATTTTTTAATGCCGTGAAAGCTGAAATTTTAACGTTATTGTTTTTAAGTGAATAAGTGAACTCCGAAAAGGTTAGATTTTAGAAATTTAATATTTGATTTTTTTTAAAAAGAATAATGTCTTTGTTTTTAAATGATTTAATTCGAAGTATATTTGATAAATTGTTTTAAATCTATAACCACGGGTTATAATAACGATTGGTTGGCAAAGAGACCGGGATCGGATATGGACATACTCTCTGTCGATACCGAAAACCACTTTGACAACCGTGTACGCGGTGGAGATTCCAGAATGAAGTAGGATGGTGGCGACGTTCTTAAGGTATGTTACGTGGACCCAACTCCCGTGAGTTGGCATAAGGTGGCTAAAACAGGAGCGATCTCGGACCAGTGAGGTAGCACATCTTCTCGGACGCATTTCTTCGATATTATACTCTTACTTGTGATTTGACTAGATGGCCATCCTCCGATTTGGGAATGTTGTTCGAGGTGGAACGGTAGTGGCTGCTATGCGTATCCATCAGTCCGTGTGCGTAATTGGTATATCTACCCTGGCATTGTCTAGTTGTGCCGTGTCATCTACCATATCGAGCTTTACTACGATTATGATTTTAAGATCCGACCGCGTTAAGGTTCTCCATCCCCTTAACGCTATTTTCAGATATGATTATACTTTACTTATTTAGACACTATTATAATAGCGAATATTACTACATAGTAGATAGTTTAACGGATCCTTAGAGGATGGGCGGTCCCAAGCATCTTCTAAGTTACTTGTACCTTTACTACAGTTCATTTGAGTTGGTTTACATTGTATAAGTATGTATATCCTGACTCGAGTGTTATGTTTTATTTTACGCTCGGGTCAGCCTGAGTATTCACAGTTTTGGATTCACCTTTCTGGAGCTCGGAATCACTGGAGATTCTGCTTATCTAGTTATCTTCCTATTTCAGTTTCAGTTGTCTTATTTCAGCTTTTGTTTTAGAGACTTGTGTATTTGGGATTTCTATTGTACTTGTTTCAGCACTGTATTGGGTTTCAGACTATGTATTTTGTATTTGATTTTAGACTATGTATTTTAGTGGCTTCATGAACCACTATGGTTATTTTAAATTCCGCTGCGAGTTATTCTGATATTTCTGTGTCTGTGATTCTGTGAATGATTTTATTTGCTCCAAATTTTACTACAATCTGTTATTTTGCATTATTCAAGTCTGACATGTGTGGATTATTGTCGATTTGAATGGTCCAAAATAGTGGGTCGTTACAAGGTCTCCTTGATCTGCATCGATCGTAACTTGGGCATACAGACTCCGATTGACTTGAAATTTGGAATGTTGGCTTTTATGGCTTTGCTTATCATGTCATGTTAATTGTGACTCGATTCGGACTCGGGCAAAATTTACCAGTATCCATGGCGAACCTGTGTATACCGTTTTTCGGGATGAACTGTATTTGACTCCCAGTCAATTTCTTGATGTCACGACCTTGCCAAAAGGCGGGATAACACCATATATATCTAGAAAAGTCATCTACTATTACAAAACCATACTTGCTGCGATTAATTGACTGTGTTTGAGTTGGTCCAAAAAGATCTAAATGTAACAATTCTAATGGTTGTAATGTAGAAATTACTTTCTTAGCTTTAAATGAAGATTTTGTTAATTTCCCTAATTGACATGCATCACAAATGTTATTGACTTTAAAATGCATTTTGGGTAAACCTTTGACTAAACTATTCTTAGATAGTTTGCTTATAGCTTTGAAGTTAATATGGCAAAACCTTTTGTGCCATAACCAAGGATCATTGTCTCTAGACATTAAGCACATATTTGTATTATAATTTACTTTTATATTTAAAACATATATGTTTCTTTTACGATATCCTTCAAAGATCTATTTTTGAATTCTATCGTAAATATTACATTTATCTTTTCAAAAGTGATTTTGTAGTTTTTATCACATAATTGGCTAATGCTCAAAAGATTATGTTTTAAATTTTTAACATGTAAAACATTAGTAATAAGAGGTAAATTTGACGTACTATCATTGCTCACATTGCCTTTGTCGATGATATAACCTTTGGAGTTATCTCCAAAAGTGACGGATCCTCCATCAGAGTACTGAATATTTGTCAACATATTTTCGTTTCCCGTCATGTGTTTTGAGAAACTACTGTCAAGTATCCATTTTCCTCTTTTTAAATTTGGTACTTCGTTGGTTGAAGCCATAAAGTACATATTGACTTATTTAGAGTCACTGTCAGTGTCACTGTTTGATGAGGAAGAAGAATCAGAATCATCCCAAGTAACAGCAAAAGCTTGTTTCTTTCTAAATCTTTCATTTTTGCTTTGTAATTGTTTCTTTCCTTTTTGCGATCCGGACAAACTTTCTCTATATACCCTCTTTCTGTGACATTCAAAGCACTCTAGAATTGAAGATGACTGTTTGTTATTGTTGCCTCTCCTGTTGTTTCCAAATTTCTTGTTTTTTCGAAAATTTAAAAATTTATTAAAGTTCTTAGCAATAAAAGCCATGTCATTTTCATCTTCTTCTGAATCTTCTTGTTTAGCTTGGAATGCTATGGTCTTTCTGTCTTAGGCTTGATCCCTTTTTGCCTGCAAGTTTACTTCGTATGACATGAGATTTCTTATTAACTCTTCGGGTTTTATGGTAGAAATATTGTTAGCTTCTTCTATAGCTAAGACTTTCCATTCCCATTCATCCGTTAAAGAGTTTAGGATTTTCGAGACAATATCAAAATCAGTATATTTTTCTCCTAGTGCCAATAGTGAGTGATATATGTCTTGAAACCTTGAATATATTTCATTTATAGTCTCATCCTGTTTCATTCTGAAATTTTGAAATTGATTTTTAAGCATAATCTTGCTTTGTTTAACTTTGTTTGTTCCTTCATGTGTAACTTTAAGAGTTTGCCAAATTTCACAAGCTATTGTACACATGCTAACTCTATTAAATTCATTTTTATCTAAAGCACAAAATAGCATATTCATGGCTTTTGCATTTGAGGTAACATCTAACTTTTGTGTGTTTGACCATTATGCATATGGTGTGGTTGGTATAATATATTCTTCCCGAGTTATATTCCAAGTGTCATATCTGTTTGCCTGCATATAAATTCTCATGCGAGTAGACCAATAATTATAATTCAAACCGTTAAATAGTAGTGGTCGTGGAGTGGATTGACCTTCAATGAAACTAGATGAAGAAGTATATTCCATATTACTTGATTATCAAAAAACTTTGTTACTGTTTTATGATGATATGCTCTGATACCAATTGAAAGTGACTAAGGATCGTGCAATATGGAATATTAAATAAACTATCTACTTATGCAGAATGTAAATGTAAAAGTAAAGTAATAAAGTAAATAACACCAGATATTTTTATACCAGTTCGAACTTTTCGTTCTACGTCCAATCCCAGACTCCTTTTGAAATTTAACTATCAACCCTCACTTAACCCGGAGGAACTGGTATTACACCGCCTGAGCAACCGAACAGGACTTCAACCACCTAAGCAACATAATAGGACTTCAACCGCCTGAGCAAACGAACAGGACTTCAATAATACAGAAAATTATCCGACTGAATGTGCTCTTTTAATAGCACAAATAAGTCTTTAGAGTATTCCCTTCCTATAATCTTCTCCTTTGTGGTATATCGTGTAATTCGTGAAGACATGAAGTTTATTAGATCACCAATGAAGTATTCTTGAATGAACAAGTGACCAGAATGAAGTTTTTAAGCATTGAATGCTTAGAGTTCAAATAGCAAGATAGATAAGAAATAAGAATAAGAATTGATAATCAAAACAATGGAATTCATAGCTATTTATAGAGATTAAGAGTTGTATTCGTTCATGAAAGATAGTCATGAAAAGATATGGAAGCAACTCTTGAATCAAGACTTGTTTCTGTTCATTAAAATGAAGCGTCTCTTGAAAAACTAGCCATTATGAAGATTCAGCCGTCTGAATGGAGCAACTCAGCCGGCTGAATTGATTAAAAATAAAACCTGCAAGTAAATAGTGCAAAATGCATCAAATTCAGCTGGCTGAATTATCATATTCAACCGTCTGAATATTCAATCACATTAGTGCACATGCACGGCAACCAGCCGACTGGCTCATGCCATTCAGCCGGCTGAGTTAGTTTTTTGTGGGTTTTCTACTTGTTTTATTGAACATTATATTATGTGTGTACGTGCATATACCACTACAGAGAGATTTTAACATATATTTACTACTAAACTCGGACCTTAAACTTAATACTTTGTTGAAGCTTTAATCCGGAATCTGGTCTTCAAATTGTTAGAATATTTCTCAAGTAAAAAACAATATCTTATCCTGCAAGTTTAGTTAGATCTAAACGATACATTTACTTATATAGTTGTCACAATCGAAACACCAAAATTCGAGGTTCTAACAAAGTTCATATGTTAAAATCATTTTTATTTCATACCAACGTACACGTAAATTTGAATAGGTAAAATGACCATATAATTATTCATAAAAGTATTCAAATACAAATGTTGAATATTCTACACTACACTAAACTGGAACTATTAAGATTGTACGATTATATATATCATATTTATATCGGTATTAGATTTTTTTTAAATTATCTTTGACCTAATCCTCAAAGCTTGGGATTCAACTATATCTATAGGTTCAAAATTACAAATTAAATATTGTATATATTGTATTTTAGAAAAGTCATGGATCCTAAAATATCTTAGGAAATCGCTTCTAAATAAATGATTTTTGCTTGATTTTTAATCAATCCATCCATATTCTAAATAGTTGTCGTTCTCCACCACTCGCCACTCCATCTTTCTCTACCACTCGCCACTCTGTCGCTCTCCACCATTCTTTGTTGCACTTCACCATTCTTCGTTGTTCACTGCTATGTCTTTGTTCTTCACCGCTATCTGATGTTCACCATCGTTCCTCACTACCACTTCACGCAAGTTCTTTGTACTAATTTTTTTGATTTGCACTTGCAAATCACGTATATTTCTACTAAGTATACAGTCTTATATTTTTGAAACATATGTTGTTTGTACTAAAATTTATCATGCACGCGCTTAGCGCATGCCATTGGGAAACGTAATAATAATTGATTATTTTTTGTTAGTGAAAGTGTGAAACTAAGAAGTATCAATAAATATGATTCATACTAAACTCATTTTATTTTTGAGTTATTTAGAGAAACAAGCTCGTTTGTAAATTGCTTAGAATTATATGTCTTCCAAACAAATACTACAGATACTTGTTACTACTTGTTAGATAATTGCTAGTTTCGGAGTTCTTACTCCCGACTTTTGTACCGCAGTCCGAATCGTCAACCAACCGTGTCATCCATATTGGCAAATTCAACCTTTTTTGTTAATCTTTAAAAAAAAATTTATTTTGGGCTTATAATAGGATAAACTAAGTAGTACAAAATAATAATCTGCTTAAGCGATAGGACTAGTATAAAAACTTGAATGGTGAAAACAATTTGATTGGTTTTATCATTATGCAGCGATTAAGTTGTGCGTAAAATAGTAATCATGGATTTTTCATTTGAGCGGATTACCAATTAATAAAAGTAGACGAATAAACCCTCTAGGAAAAATATTATTGGTGTTCGCCACCTGCCATATCCATCTAATCCAACGGGGGAAGGATTTCCAGTGTCAAGTTCACCTACGTGGCATTAGACCCGTCAAATGGGTTGGGTTGGGTTGAAATGAGTTGGGTCGATTTTGACCCAACCCATTTATCGCTCATTCTTTTTGACCCATAGAATACATGGGTTAGACTGACCCAACCCATTTAATAAACAGATTACCCATTTAACTCATTTAAATACGGGGATGTACCCTGTTATTTTCTAAGTACAACCATTAGTCACAATAGAGAACTACAATGTGCATTAACAAGACGAAGTATCGGAGCGTTCCATATTGTTCGTAATTTAGGTGGGAGTTCATCAGTTGAAGTCTCGTCTGATTCCGAGTTAGTATGAAGAAGTTACTACAGTTTGAACAGAAGAAACAGCGGCTTCAGCTTAGGCAGAGTTCAAACATGGGAATGTAGCCTGTTATTTTCTAAGTACAACTGTTAGTTACCATGGAAAACTACACTGTGCATTCAAAAGATGAAGTATCGGAGCGTTCCGTTTTGTCCTTAATTTAGATGGGATTTCAATGGTCGAAGTCTCGTCCAATCCGAGTTAGTATGAAGATCTACCACACCATGTATAAAAAAATAACGGCTATTGCCTAGGCGGAGTTTAAATATGGGGATGTAGCATGTTATTTTCTAAGTACAACTGTTAGTCACTATGGAGAACTACAGTGTGTGTTTACAGGATAAAGTATACGAGCGTTGTATATTGTCCATAATTTAGGTGAGAGTTTATTGGCCAAAGTCTTGTCTAATTTCAAGTTTGTATGAAGAAATTGCTACAGTTTGAATAAAAAAATAGCGACTTCTGCCTAGGCGAAATTCAAATATGAGAATGTAGCATGTTATTTTCTAAGTATAACTGTTAGTCACAATGGAGAACTACAGTGCGCGTTCACAAGCTGAAGTATCCGAACGTTCCATATTTTCTGTAATTTAGGTGTGAGTTTATTGGTCGAAGTCTCATCCGATTCTGAATTTGTATAAAGAAATTATTGCAGTTTGAACAAAAAAATAGCGGTTTCTGCTTAGTCGGAGTTCAAATATGGGATGTGGTCTGTTATTTGCTAAGTATAACCGTTAGTCATCATGAAGAATTACAGTGTTCGTTCACAAAATGAAATCTCCGGGTAATTCATATTGTCCGTAATTTAGGTCGAAGTCTATTGGTCGAAGTCCTGATTTCTGGTTAGTATGAAGAAGTTATTGCAGTTTGAACAAACAACATAGCGGCTTACTACTAATCGTGCGAGTAAAAAAATTCAAATTTTCAAAATTTATACTTTTGAATTTTAAGCTTTTAATAAATGAATAAATGGCTTACCCATTTATAACCCATTTAAAAATATATCAATCCGTTTATGACATGTTTAATAAAGATTAATAAATAGTTTGAGCCAACTTATTTATAAATAAGTATGATAAATGGTTTGTGTCATAATTTGACATGCCTAGCATTATAACAACATTTATTTGAGTTATCAAAACATTCAATGATCCGTAATTACAAAACAGAAGACGTCAAATTTGATAGTCAAATCCAATTAATAATTGAAAATTAAAGACAAAAGGTCCGCCTCTACGTTTGGTAACCCTTTGAGTAAAGTAGTTACGTTAAGAAGTGAAATTAATACGTAAACCTGTGAAAAGTGATTAATTCTACGCACTTTAGCTCTCCTGCGGAATCGATCTTTATTATTTTTCCGGTGCGCCTCGTGTATTTGTGCCCAAACGTATAGGCGGACTTTTTGTCTTTATTTTTACATTATAAACTCCGAATTCGCAGGAACGCTACCTATATTTTCAGTTCGCAAATGGAAGCTTCGGATTTCACTTACGGAAATTACCCCAACTCGGAAAACAATGAATTCGTTCAGGAGAATAATTTCGTGGTGGAGGAGTTTTTCAATTTCTCGAACGAAGATGACGAAGTCATCAACGACGAAAATGATGCAGCTAAAGACGCCAATCTCGGAGAGTCCGCCAATTCTGCCGGTTCTGGTGATAGTAGCAATTCATCCGGTGACGGTCAGCACTTTTCTGGCGAACTTTATGAGCCGGTAATTTTTCAGTATTATTAATTTTGGGTGAATTAAAATTACCGAATAGTTCAACGGCATGGCGTTATTGAATTTGAAGTTTCTAACACTTGTTGCATTTATTTATTCCGCGAATATTTTCATAATTTTTTGGGAAAATTATAGTTAGATACCTTTTATTCGTGGTATTTACGTTCATTGCCTTTTGTATAGCAAGATGAATTAGAAGATTTGCAATGGGTTTCACACATTGTAGAAGAAAAGGACTTATTTTCAGCTGAAGAGTACAAAAAACTCCAATTAATTTCCGGAGTCAAAGCGGGTTCAAGTTCGGATGCAAACTCTTCAATATCCGAAATCCGCGAAATCGGGTGCAAATTCACGGCCCAACAACCGACAAAAGCAGCTCGGAGCAAAAGGTCGCGCAACTCGCAAAACCTCTGGTCATCCCGGCTGCTAGTCCCAACTCAGTCGGATTCAGAGTCCATGTATCTAGTCAACCCAGACCAGGCGAGAAAATGCCCGAAACCCGTTAAGAGAAAGGAACCTGCGATGATGGCTGCATCAGACGGTAGGAAATGCTTACATTGCGCAACAGACAAAACTCCGCAATGGAGAACTGGGCCGTTGGGCCCAAAGACATTGTGCAATGCTTGTGGTGTCAGGTACAAGTCCGGCCGGTTAGTGCCTGAGTACCGGCCCGCTGCCAGCCCGACATTTGTGACTACGCAGCACTCGAATTCGCACAGGAAAGTAATGGAGCTGAGGAGGAAGAAGGAAATGCAGACGCAGCAGTTTATGAGCAGCGTTTATGACGACGGAGATGATAAGTTTTTGATTCATCAGCAGTTAACCACTGATTATAGGCAGCTGATTTAATTTTTTAAAGTTCTGTTTCCCTTGTTGCTTTTTGAACTTTGAAGCCGTAGCCTATTTGATGTTTCTTTCATTAATTTTGCGCAGTTTTATTTCTTTTCTTTTTTTTAATCGAGAAATTCAGTTTCTTTTAATGTAAGAACAATAATAATGTTAGTTAAAGAGAAGTGTATGAAAATTTTGCAGTGAGTGGTGAATCAGTGAATGGTTTGGTTGGGAAAGTTTGGTAAATTGTCAGTGCAGTGATGTATGCACAGAGATAATGTGGAGCACCGAACCACAATTGATGCGTGCACGTGGTTGGTCATTTTGGTCCCAATGCGAACCCCATTTAGATATTTTCAAACAAATGTTAATGTTAGCAAATAATAATGTTAGTTTGCCTTTATCTGTTAAATTTTGGTGATATAAAATCACAAATAGAATAAGACAAATATACAAAAGGAAGATTGAGAAGATTCTGTTTCTCCTAATCAATAAGCATATTTGATTATGTTTATTTTTCTCTTTAATTGGCTAATTTATTTATTTTTGTCACATAATATTAATTTGGGAGTTAATAATTAATGTTATAAATAGCTTAGAAGAGGGAGTGGAAAAGTGTGGAAAAGTATTTAGCAATTCTCCTTCTTCTATTTTTGTTTTTCTTGATGTTCGTCTACAACTGAAATAGCGATTTCAACAACACTCCTTTCAATTGCTTGAAAGAAGGAAAATTTTACTTTGGGGCATAGATCTAGAAGACCCTGGATGGATTGTTAATAGCTAATTTCGAGGAAAGGTTTATGTGGATGTCGCTTCGTATTGTTACATGGGCTGGGCTTGGTAGTTTTATTCGTCTTGTGGTGTTGTTCTTCTTCGCCCAGTTTTGGGTCGGGCTTAGTCTTTGTTTTTATTCTGCTTTCGGTTTTGTTTTTCTTATTTTCCTTGTATTACACACAACTGTATTAGTGTTTGTAACAATAGAGGATGTCGTGCTTTTTTTCCTTGCCACAATGGTGAAGTTTTTTAAGGAGACGAATTCTTCTATTTATGGTTCTCATCGTCATTAATAAAGGAACCTTTATCTTTCAAAAAAAAAATCAAGACTTCTTCTTAATTACGTTATTGATTCTATTTTTGTTTTATTTACTTTATTTGGTGGGTTAATTGTAAACGATTGTTTTTTGAGAATCAATATATATGGTTGTTGGGTGAAACCTTATGTGTTGCTCTCTTGATCTCTCTGTGTTTTAGATCTATTTTCACCATTGTTTATCTTCAAATATTATTATTTTCATCCAATATTATCCTTTTTTACTTGGGTGATATAAGATTCTGAGATAGACTTCCGCAACAATCTTATCCTTTGTTAGGTTTTGCGCAACAAAAATCCTAACAAATTGGTATCAGAGCTAGATTATCGCAAGGCTAAGGATAATTTTGGATTTATATACTTGTTAAGATGTTAGATTTAATTTCCTTCTCGAAGATTGCACTTCTAAATGGAAAACATTAGAGTATTTGAAAACTTAAGATGGAGGATGTTTTATATCTCACTGAATTTCATAAGCCAATTGAAGATGATGGAAACAGGCCCTCAAATATTGAATAGGGTAAATGAAAGAAGATGGACAAGAAGACGATTGTTTTAATTCATCGGTATCTTAATGATTCAGTTTTCCACCATGTGGCTAGTTGTAAATCTGCGAAGGCTTTGTGGGATAAGTTAGTATCTTTATATGAGTCAAAAAGTGCTACCAGTAAGGCTTTTCTTGTTTGAAAATTAGTTCAGTTGAGGCTGAATGGAGAGAATTCTATAGCAGAACATTTGAACGAATTTCAAGATGTAATAAATCAGTTGTCAAGTATGGATGTCAAATTTGATAATGAATTATAAGCTCTTTGTTGATAAGTTCGCTTTGAAGAGACGATTTGGTTGAAGGTGGAGATCAAAGATGTGTTGGAGATATGTGATTTTGCATAAAGGTGTAGGAGTGTTAAATTTTGGCCATACAAAATCATAAATAGAAGGAAACAAATATGCAAAAGAAAGAAAGTGAATTTTGTTTTCCCTAATAATAGACATATTTGGTTATGTTTGTTTATCTCTCTAATTAGCTATTCAATTTATTTTTTGTCATATAATATTAACTTTGATATTAAGTAATTGATATTATAAATAGCCTAGAAGGGTGAGTGGAAAAGTGTGGAAAAGTATTTGCTATTTCTCTCTTCTTTCATATTTGTTCTTCTTCTCCAAAAGCTAAAAAGTCATTGTTATAGAGATCAAGACTCCTTTTCAATTTAGTTATTTGTCTATTTTTGTTTTGTTTACTTTTATTTGGTCGGTTAATTATAGACAATTGTTTTTTGAGAATCAATATAAATGGTTATTGGCAGGAACCTTGTGTGTTGCTCTCTTTGATCTCTTTATGTTTTAGATTTATCTTCACCATTGTTTATCTTCAAATATTATTATTTTAATCCAATATTATCACTTTGTACTTGAGTGATATAAGATTCTGCGATAGGCTTCCGTAACAATTTTATTTTTTGTTAGGTTTTGCGCAACAAAAATCCTAACAGTATCATCACCTCAAACAATAGAACACCCATTAGTCTCGTGATTTCCACCAGAAGCTCCAAATTAAATAACAATACTTTCTCTCTCTTCTCATTATCTTTATTATTTAATTTGAAGTTTGTGGTGAAAATCACAGGACTAATGTGATGCTGAATTATTTGTGGTGTTATTGAATGCTCCTCATATAATAAAGGAGCGTTCAATGGAATTCAAATAGTGCTGCATTCCAAATGTTCCTTGCTCTCCATCAAAAGCTCTTATTTAAATAATAGTTGCTTCTTTCTTTTTTTTCTTTGATTTTCATAAACCATCTGTTTTTGTTTGACAGTTTTTATTTTTGCTTGGATGAATGATTTTACGATTTGGACATGATTTTGTCAGTGTGAGTTATGCGTGATTACTTTTAAAGATTGGACTTGTATGCAAGAAGGATGCTATGTAATTTGAAAACATAAATGAGATAATGTCATTTTATCATTTCTTTTTATGCAAAGTACAGAAGGAAGAATACAAAGCAAGCATGGGGCATCTCAGGAGTTCGATCCTTTGTGTTAGCATCAAGTGCAAGGGGTCCTAGCTAGTATGCAAGAGATTATGTCAATTTAAACCAAGCACATGCAATGCATGTGCATCTTTTGCGATATTTTCTGAATTATACAGAGTAGACAATGAAGAAATAAAAGGCTCTACCTTTTTTCCTATAGGTCGAGGTTAACTATTTGAGGCCGTGTAGTTCATGCCACGCTATTACCCCGCTATAACCCCGCTATATCTAATAGCGGATTTTTACCGCTACGATATTTCCATATAGCTCCAAAATATAGCCTTTCCGCTTTAAACTCCGCTATTTCCGATATATCCCGTTATTCCCGCTATATCTTCTTTAATAAAATGAATTGAAAAATTGCATTTATACATTATAAAAATTAATAAACTAATTTATTTGATTTAATTTTTAATATATTTTCAGAAATAAGAATACCTTAATATTCTACTAAATTCAATTATGTTATATAATAGTTTTACGTTTATTTAAAGTATATTCGCACATGTTTTTATTTAAAATTATTTATGTATTAATTATAATTCAATTGAATGATAATTTTTTATTTAATTATCATTTATATATTTGTAAAAACATTAAGTACGAGTTTTATATGCTATTTTAGAGTAATCCGTTATATCCCGCTATATTCTCGCTGTATCATCGCTATGACTTTTTGCACCTCCACCGCTTTGAATCTGCCGAGCGCTTTAACTGTGCAGATTTGAGGAATAGACAATGGTACAGACTTTATATTCTGCAAACTTGTTATATATGACATGAAAAGAGATTTGCTGTGCAGACACATGAGCTTTGTGCACATCAATTTGTTATTAGTTTCGTTTTGCACACAGGTCTTTATTGTTCAAATAGTGCCGCCCATATTGCAAATACCGCCACAAACTGAATATCGTCGTTAGCGTTGAATTCAACTTTATTAGGGTATACAATTTTGTATTGAATAGCGTCCCTAGCCATAAGGACAAATCATCATAATATATCCGAGGCCAAGTTAACATTGGAATTGTTACCGATGTACAATTAGCGCCGCAACCTCCAATTAAAATGAAACCGAGTAATATTTCTTGATGTTTGTGCACACATGATCCTACGTTACCTGTTGATGAAACATACCCATGCATGCAAATCAAACCAATATTTAATTTAACTGCGAAATCTTCATTAATTTAGATAATTTTATAATGGTGATTAGAGGGAAACATACGTAACGGAAATCACATGTACATTATTAAATTCATGACTGTGGAGCAAGGGAACGTGCTGCTACGTGTCGCATGCATTAATTAAACTTGTTATCGCTGCTTTATAAGTGAAGTGAAGAACAAGAATCAATGGACTTGAGCAGTGAATATTTTGGGAAGAAATAACGTGCTATGCACAAAGTTTACATGTGCTTTTTGGCTACCCAGCCCCTTAAGAATAACTTCTCACGCTTCCCTTTCGTTTGGACTTTAGATATTAGTTGTTTATTTCCCTTCTTTGAAACTTCATGAGCTTATCTGAAAAAAGAATATAATTGAATGTTCAGGGCAATGTCACGTTAAATAATTGGTCCTAAGTACATTCAACGTAGAATTACTCACTAAATAAAAGAAAAAACAACAAACATGTAACATATATCATCTCTAAGTATTTATAAGTTGTAAGCTCGTATTAGAGCATTTCCAACGCCGGGAGGTGGGTTGCGTCGAGGGGATCGAACGAAAACCCTCCCTCAACGCGTGGGAAAGAAGCACACATATGATTTCCCTTAGCTGGTCAAATTTTAGCTGGCTAAGGAATTGGTTGTGAATTGCAAATCCATAGCCGTTGTATTGCAATCTACACAAGCTGTGAATTGCAATCCACAATGTATATTTAGCCGGCTAGAATTTAGCCGGTTAAGTGTACAATGAGCAACCGGCTATAAATAAGCCGGTTACCCTATTTCGTTCATCCCTCCTTCTCCTCTTCTTTTTTTCTCTTCTTTTCAGCCGCTGTCATTGTTTCCAACAATAAAAAAAAATTCAGAAAATTATAAAAATGAGAAGAGTTTTGAGAAGAATCCGAGGAAGCGACTGTCGTAGTGGCGGAAAAGTTACACCGGCCGTAGAAAACGCCCCTGTCGAAGAAAGCGCAGACGTACCGACGACGGGTACTGCAGGTCGACAAAGCACAGTGGTTAGACGAAGGCGTGCGGGTAGAAATACAACAAATACGGTTCTGGATTCCCACATCGATCAAAATTTGGGACCCGACAAGGATTTGATTAATTCCGTTTACTTCCAGACGACGAAGTACACGTCAACACGTGTGTTGAAAATTCTGTAAGTTATCTACCTTCAAATTATTTTATTAGTTAAAATTGTACAATAAAAATTGAATATGCAATCTGTTTTAAATTAGGCTTGTCGTGAGCGCACCCGTGGCTCTTGGGTTAGTGTAATCCGCCTTTATAGAATGATCTGATCATATGATGCCAACGACATTATTCATGCTTTTCTTCGAGATATATGATTTGGAGATTTCTTGAGTACGTATTTACATAATTACTGTTTATTTATTTAATGCTTTTAGCGCTTTCAATAACCGTAAATTGGTATAATAGGTATCGATATTCTTTTAAATTCGGATGTTCAGTTATGTAGTGCTTTAGCCGCCTGTTTGTGGAAGGCCACTCATACATTTCACTTCGGTTTTGGAGAGTTGAGCTTTACCCTATTAGACTTTACTATGCTTACCAGTTTAGGCATTGGAAGGGGGGTGACCTTACCATATGACGAGGAGTAGCAGCACTATCACCGTTTATTCAGTGTACTTCCACATCTTGACTTACATGATGGACTGTCATCCGGATTGCAGATTAGATGCTCTTATATTAAACAAGCAATCAATGAATTGATACATGGTGGTAGCATAGAGAACAATTTGGAGATTACTCGACTGTTTATTATGTACATGATGGAGAACTTATTCTTTACAAATGCACCGAACACGTTGCCGACCAGATATGTTGCACCTGTAGCGGAGTTGTCGTTTGATAGTCCAATCGCATGTGATCGGGGGACTCCGAGTCTCCGATATTAGCGTATTTGTATCACCTTTTGGATTATCAATGCATCGTTAAGGGTATATCCACGTCCATTACAGGTTTTTGGGAGCTTTTACAGTACTGATACTATGAGTGCTTTCGCAACATGACTTATCCGACGTTGGACTCCACATTACCTCATTTCTTTCCCCGAGTTAGATCATGGGCCCGAGAGAACCGCAGAATGGTGCAAGGAGGGGAGGCACGTCATATATTTGCACTACAAGAGAAAGGGCAATTTCTGACAGCTTGCAGCCGTCAGCGGCTGTTGCGAGCCGTCGGAATACGGACCATGCATTTCGTCCACTTCCGACGGCTTCGATGAAGGTATTGCGACGGCTAGCGATGGCTCTTCCGTCGGCACTTCCGACGGAAAAGCCGACCACATGGCATGAAAATTTTCCATTAAACCGTCGCCAATTTCGCTCAAAAAACCATCGGAAGTTGTCGATCATCATCGAAAAAAATGGTCAATAGGCCGCCGGAAACCGTCGTAAATCTAGGTAAATTTTGTTTTTCTGCAGCACAACATCACTTCCACACCAATATATAACACAACTCATCAAAATCAATATATAAGTCAGATATATAAGCTGAAATAAATATCAATATCAATATAAAACTCAAGTATCATCATATGAAACACAAACATATTCAATCAATACAAACCAAACCTTCCATCATCAGTCTCACCCATCCAACTCCAATATTTACATCCAACATCAATGTACAATATATACATCCAACATCAAACTCCACATATCAACTCCAAAAATCAACCATCAAATCAACCACCAAATCAATCACACAAATCAACCACCAGATCAACCACACAAATCAATGTCAAACACTACATGTCCATAAATTAACCTCACTATCACTCAATGTTTATATACACCAGTTTAAAAAAAACTACAAATCGTACCTCAAGACTCATCATCGACTCCGGAACCACCGGACGAAGGGGATGTTCCATGACGCTCCACATACTCGGTCAAACGCTGGTTGAGCTGCTCCATTCACACTGCTCGGAGGCGGTCCTGTTTCTGCAGCTGTGCAATCTGTTGTTGAAGCTCATTAATCTCCGCGTTATCTTGAACCTTTCGGTAAGCCCTTTGTGATATCCGAGTCTACAAAACAAGCCGAAATATGTTTAAGTTATTACGTAACTTTTATAAAAATTAAGCAAATTTTACAAAGTAGTTAATTTTTATAAATTACCGATTGGTTGTCGTAGCCGTAGCGCCTGTTTCTCTAGGTTGGGTCCATAACAGGCCAAAGATCGCGTCCTTCTCGTTAGTGGTCAACTGCTCCCGTCTGGAATGCTCAAGCATCTACACACGTGCCTGCATAACTTTTTCCTGTAACACAAAATTAAATACAAATAAATATTACATGACATTATTATAATATTTTATAACTAATTAATTAAAATGATCATTATTGATAACTTATAACTTAAAATATGCTTACATGTGCGGCGTATGCTCTATCATCCTCATGTCAGACATACGACGTTGATCCCTTATCGTCAATCTGCCTAACGACATGGGTATGCTCAAACACGTCCATATACTAGACAGAACCCCTACGCGCTCTTTTCTACAATAATTGGTGTATATTATTGTTGTTCATACAAACTTATACTAAAAATATAATAACTGTTCGTAAGTGCAATCAATTAATTTACCAGGTTCTCGCGATGGTGCTGAAATGATTTTGAGCCACCATAGTGTGTGACAGGATTTTTCTGCCTGTTCGCAGAGTTCCTTCCGACTCCGCCTGCAAATTAAAAATTAAGATTATATTTTACAGGTATAAATTGTGTATTCTGTACTGAATACATTAAGGTGATATCTGATAGACTTACCTTGAATTCATCGCTACTCCACCATGCGACCCAAGCATCCCAGATGCTGGCGCCCATCCATTGTGGCTTCTTCCTAGTTTTTCTTATGGTAGACAACGTATCCCTATAATTCTTTGCCACTTTTGAGTTTCAATGGCGCTGGCAAAGAGACATGTCCTCCTCTTGTAAGTCTACTACCCCCTGTATATATGTTGAAAAAATATAAGTTATACATTTATACTTAGTCATTAAATTGTAAAGTGATTATATATAATGATATATAATGTTACAGTTACCAGGATGTCCTGCCATATGTTGTCCCGTACATGGTCCGGGATCCTGCTCCACTTCGTCCAGCATGCAGTCATACGACTCAAGTATGCCTGCTTCGACATGCTGAACACAATGTTAGAAGGCTTAAGCTCAAAACCCTTGCATTAAATATGATACAGAAAAATCATGACTAATATATCATACAAAATATTTATAATGCTGAAGTAAATTTAATACTTACGAGCCATCAGCTTTCGGTAGCAATCTAACTACCGTACGCGGCGCCTCCTGCGAAGGGCTGCTGCCATCGCCACCACTGCGACCTGTCCCTCTCTAAGGGCTAGAAGGGGAACCAGACTGTGAAGAACTCTGCCGCCTAAAGAAGGACATCTGTAATACCTGTCATATACATATTATTTTATTATGGCAGAATATATCATTCAATTATGAGTAAACATATCAGGATTTAACATCAATAATTGCATGTAACATACAAAAAAGTATAACATCAATACTCCCATAAATTACCTTTTCTCAATATGTATACTATTAAATTAGTCCTCGTCGTTTTCTGATTCAGACTATGTCTCGTACTCTATATTGTTTTCCTTTGTGGTCTCAAATGCTTCTACTAATAAATTTGATTCATCATTTAGAGGTCCTAAATCGGTTTGATCATTTGTTATTGCAAATTCGTCATTTTTCTCGATATCCGCTTGGTACGTTTGTTCGTCTAGAATATTCTTTCCATCAAAAGTAAATCTTGTCTTCGTTTTAAAAACCGCCGACCAATCTGCTTTATCTCTTTTTAGAGATGGATAAGGAGCATAACAAACTTGTAGGGCATGTTTTGCTAGTATAAACGGATCTTACTTATGATAACGTGATGTATACTTTATTTCAATAATATTATATTTTTGGTGCACGTTGATTCCAGAACCTAGAACATTATTGAACCAGTTGCATCTAAAGAAATAAACTTCTTCCGCGGGTCTGGTGAAATATGTTAATTGCAAAATCTGAGTTAACACGCTGCAAAAATCATTTATTTGATCATTTGGATCATCACTACCTTTAACATATACACCGATATGGTTAGTTAATTTTTCAACCCCGTATTCTTTGGTGTTGAATTTTTATCCATTGACAAAGAACATTGGATATGTCTTGACTTTTCTTTTTGGTCTCATCGCAAGATGTTTCAACCCTTCATCGACCACACAATTTACCGGATCATATACATGGTTCGAAAACCAAGTAGCAATTTTTTTGCTGATATCCCCGCTTGGATGTTGTGATTCATAAATACTACATATACTGATAATATATTGCAATATAACTAATACACACATGTATTATTCAAGCAAATAATTTTGTATGTGTTATTCATTAGTACCTAACAAATGGCGCAACTTCTGCACAGTTAATAAGAACATATGTGTGGGCTACATGATAAAATCTGTCGTCTAACCATATTTCCACACATTTTCCAGCAGGGCGTCCCTGCTGTCTAAAAATAGATAGCATTGATTCAGAAGAATCTTGTTCAATGCCCTCATCATTTCGTGTAGCACTTTCAAAAAATAAATTCACATGGTCACTAAAATAATAAGAGAGAAAGAACGAAGCTTTTTCTTTGATATATGATTTGCGTATCGAACCTTCAACTCGTGCTTTATGTCTCACTTTTTTCTTTAGATGATTTAAGTACCTGTTAAGAATAATTATGATTAAATTTTATTACATGTGGTTAAACTAAAATTTAACAACTCAATATTAATACCTTTCAAACGGATACATCCATCCATATTGCACAGGACCTCGAAGACGTGCTTCAAATTGAAGATGAACGGGTAAATGCTCTATTACATTAAAGAAACAAGGAGAAAATATTTTCTCTAGTTTGCATAGCAGAATAGGAATTTTTTCCTCAAGTTTACGTAGACGATTAACATTTAAGGTAGTTGAACAAAGCTCCTTATAAAACAAACTAAGTTCTATTACAACCATCCAAACTTTTGTGGGCAATATTTCTTTGAAAGCGACGGGTAAAAAATGTTCCATCATTACATGAAAATCATGAATTTTCATCCCACTCGGTTTATCGTTCTTATAGTCGACACATCTACGAAGATTAGAGGAAATCCCATCAGGAAATCTTAATCCTTCCACCCACTTTAACAGTAATGTAACTTGGTTACCGTCTAGTTCGTAGCATGCTTTGATATTTTTTGTGTCATTTGGCCTCATATGAAGTTCAGGACGATTGCATATTGCTTCTATATCACATCTTGATTTCAAATCATCTTTAATCTTTCCTTTAACATTCAGAACTGTGTTAAATACATTATCGAACACGTTTTTCTCGTTGTGCATCATGTCGATATTACGATGAATTAGGAGATTTTTCCAATAAGGCAACTCCCAAAATATACTTTGCTTGCATCAATTATGATTGTCGATTTACCTTGAATTTCAATTTGTTCGCTGGTTTCATGTATCTTCGGATAATCCTTGACAAAGTCATAAATATCTTCGCTTGACCAAATTGTTGGTGGTTGCAAGATCTCAACTCTATTACTTATAAAGTTTTTTAATATTTTCTAAAAGGATGATTTATATGGAGAAAATACCGATGATAGTCAAACCACGAAATTTTCTTCCCATGCGGTAAAGAAAATGCTCGTGTTTCTTCCATGCAATAAGGGCAAGCTAGATGACCAGCCGTACTCCAACCCGATAGTATTGCATACGCAGGAAAATCGCTTATAGTCCACAGTAGAGAAGCGAACATACGATTTTTTTTTTGAAATGTCGTATATTTCAACACCTTCATACCACAGTGTTTTCAACTCTTCAATCAACGGTTGTAAATATACGTCGATTCCTTATGTTGAATCATCAAGGCCAGGGATGACAATAGTGAGAAACATATACAATTTGAACCAAATTGAGAGAACGGTGAAAATCCATCCGTACATAAACCAAGTCTAACATTACGGCTCTACGCTGCGAAAGTGGGGTATATCTTATCAAAATGCTTCCATGCTTCTCCATCAGCTGGGTGTGTTAACGTACCTTCTTTCCGTTTTCTTAAACAATGCCATCTCATATGGTGTGCGGTTATAAAAGATGCATATAACCTTTGAAGCCTAGAAGTGATGAGTAAGTAATGCATGCGCTTGTACAAAACTTCCTTTCCCTTCTTTTTTCTTGGTTTGTATCTTTCCTGGTTACATATTTTACAATTCCTAAGACTGATGTCTTCTTTCCAATACAACATGTATCTATTTTTTGATACAGAACCAAAAGCAGACATAAGTTTTTTTCACTTCATAATGATTTTCGCACATTAAATTATCGGGTGGCATATGCCGTTTTGCAGCTTGTACTATAGCTGTAAACCTTGCTTCTGTGAAGTTGTATTTTGATTTTATCGCAATGTATTCTGCAGTTACTGATAGTTGAGTACCGCTTGTACAACCATCCCAAAGGGGTTTCTTAGCAGCCTCCAATAAATCATAAAGTTTTTGCTCCAATACTTGGTTCTTCTTCGACAATAACATCGTTACCATTAACTTTAACAGTATGGAACATTGAACGTGCTGCATCTTCAACCATATCTTCTATGAGATTCATCAGAACAAGTTCATTATCCACCTCCTCCTCTGAATGTACGGGATTAGGTGCTATAAGTTCTTCATGACGATCCCACACCAAATAATTCGGCACGAAACCATATTGACGTAAATGAACTATTACCATATCCGGTATCAAATGCTTCAATAGTTTGCACCTACTACTTGGACAATGAATTTCTTCGTCGTTTCCATTATTACGTAAAGCGAATTCAATAAAGACGTGCACACCATTTTGAAAATGTTCACTTATTGAACCTCCAATTTCTCTTCTTTGTTGGTACATCCAACTCCGATCGATAAAATAATTAACCATTTTTCCTACTTTAAAACATAAAAACGAATTAATCATTTACGTCTTGACATTTTATTTTTCAAATAAATCATACATTTAAATTTTCGCAAATATATAATATTATTCTATTTAATTTTATTTTCAAACGGATTTACACAAATTATTATATGAATGTAATCTACAATTTTTAGGTTATTGTTTTACACTTTGATGAATGGTCATCTTACTTCCCGTTACAAACACAGTAGTAATTATATTTTGCAAATCATTTTATTTTAAACGATTCAACAAAATTTCGGCAGTACTTCCCTTTGTTCCCTGTATCGTACACTTGTGTGTGTACACAGGGAACAAAAAGAAAGTGTTGTTGAAATTTTGTAAACTGTTTAAAATAAAATGATTTGCAAAATATAATTACTACTGTGTTTGTAACTTGTCCAATATAGGGACAAATCTGACAAATATTGTATCGAATGAATATAAATGTCCTTTTTTGATAAAAACGAATATCCATACAACATCATATACAATATTTGTCAGACGGGGCCAAAAACTCTCTAAGGGATTTACAAAAAGTAAAGCGTATTATACAATAATTTATTTACATTCTAAAAAACGCATACAGTAAATCATCGTTTTCGTCATCTTGAAAAAGCATACACCAAAATTCTGAGCATCGACTCTAATTAATCCAAAGTAGCTCTGATGCGCATATGCACTAATTAATCAACGCATATACACCAACTAACGCACATATACACTAAATTTTTTTTATCAACATTTCAATGATAAACAATTATAATAACAACCTAATTATCATTCAGTATGGTGTACCAAACAATCAACGGGGTATTATACAACTATAACAACAAATTAACCCTAATTTAACAAATCAAAATGAATTAGGATTTAGGAATAAAACCTGATTGGAGATTGATGAAGGGGTTAGTCTTGTTGAGATTGGAGAATGACGAAGCTGGAGAAGCTCGGGAGGCATGTCGGTTGGCTGACGACGGGAAGGAGGCGGTAGTAGGGTTTTTGTTTGGATTTGGGGGAAAATGAAAATGAAGCAGCAGCTCTCGGCCAGGAGGCCTGTATGCACGATAATTTTTGATGGCTAGCGACATCCGCTGACGGCTTAGTTGTTTCGATTTTTGATGGCTAACGATGGCTAGTATATTTTATTTACGAAAATGCCACGGAGTTCGACAGTCGTCGGAAAATGCAATCGGCGGCCGTCGAAAGCCTCCGTTGCTATTTGCTGTTGTTCTATAGTGTTGCTGTGGCTCGAAATTAGATCGAGTTACGGACCACACGAGAGAGTGTTGTTTGCATCCTTATGATGGTTTGCCTTTTATGACCGACCCTATCATAGTGCATGCTGCATCCTATCTGCTAGACGTTTTCCATTGGTATCATCCTCATCTAGCTTAGGATGTTATTGGTTCCTCCATGAGCGTAGTTGGAGACATGCATTAGATGGTGATTTTATTCCCGACGATCCACATCCGGATACACCTTTTTTGAAGGTGTATGACAGCGTTGCTTTACAGGAGTATGCAGGGTAGTGGTTGTCCACTAATTACTTCATCATCGTGAATTTAGATTATGCATCTTTTTGGCGTCAGTTTTACACTCCACCGCATATAGCTACTTTTGTTCATGTTGTATCCGTTGATTTGGTAGGGCCTTCAGGCATCCGCAGTGGTATTGTCTCCCTTGTTTTACAGGACCTTACATAGAGTACTCAGGTATATCATGCTCCACAGCCATCCAAGATAGGAGATTATGGTTGGATAGTCGGTATACCGACAACGTCAGGAGTTGATAGATATGTTGATATTCCTCGGCTTGAGATTTCGCAGTATCCAGATCCAGCTATATTTTCATTTGAGGATTTGTTTCAGATGCAGATGGGACTCCGCCAGGTCATGTACGTCGAGCATTGACGGAGCATAGATGAGTTGACTACTCGTATTAACAAGCTTACTACAGCTGATGAGCAGCGATATCATCCTATACGCATATATGACGACGATGGTGATGCAGTCCATCTTTTTGATGATGAGTACCAGTTTGATGAGCCATAGTGGTTGTATGTACTACTACTATTTGTATGTCTTATCAGTGTGTGTATCGGTGTATTATCATTGTTCTGTATTTCCTAGCAGAGTTTGTATCAGTGTATTTTCACTGGTTTGTATGTACCAGCAGTGTTTGTATCAGTATATTATCATTGTTTGTATTTACTAGCATTGTTTGTACCAGTGTATTATCCATATGTGTACTTACTAGTAGTGTTTGCATAACTGTATCAGCTTTGGATTTCCTATTTTGTTTGACTACGTGTACATCACTATGTGAAGGAACAAACACAATTGTGTTTGTTTATATCCACGTTTGTAGACGCTTGCCATGTGGTTGATTAGAAGGCACTTGATTCACGAGACGTGGATCATGAACTTTCTATTTAAACCAAAGTTTTGTATTGAAAATTCACAACATCTTCAATTATTCTCAACATCGTTAATAATCTTCAATGTCAACCGAAAGCTGGACTCCTGATGATTATTTAGCACTAATAAATTTGTACATAGAAACCAACCGTAGACACATGGAAGAGGAGTTGGAGCAAGATTTTTGGGTCACTCTAAACGAGACTTTTAACAGTCATCCTGATTGTTGATTAATTCAAAGGATTTTGGAAATACAAAGCACTTTTTTCATGTTTACTAGAGCTTGTCGAAGATATAGAATCCTAATCAATATAACCAGTGGGTCAACTAGCTTAAATTCTATTTCAGACAAGACCCGACCTCCTAACATCCATCAGCTTTAATCCACATCACTCAGCTTTAATCAATATGACCAGTGGGTCCATTAGCTTTAATTCTGTTTCAGACAAGACCCGACCTCCTAACATCCATTAGCTTTAATCCGCATCACTCAGCTTTAATCAATATGACAAGTGGGTCCATTAGCTTTAATTCTATTTCAAACAAGACCCGACCTTCTGAAATCCATCAGCTTTAATCCGCATCACTCAGCTTTAATCAATATGACCAGTGGGTCCATTAGCTTTAATTTCATTCTTTAATCCATATGACTGGATCCTGTGACATTCCATTATCCATTAAACATCAACAGCTTATAAATAGAAGTAAGGATGTCGAATAATTTACTCATTCAAACTTCCAAACAAATCACCACCGTTCTTCTACCTATATTAAATGAGTTCTCTAAAAAGTTTGTGGTGCTTCTCATCCTCGTCTTCGTCATCTTCATCATCTTCCAACGATTTTATTGAACATTGTATTACTCAACAAAGAATGTTTGCTACTGAAACGAGGGATTTAATGACCCATGAAATTGCTGAAAGCTCTACGTCATCCCAAGGAGGTAGCATTGTTGGAAGAAAAGACTTGCATTATGGATATTACTATGTTGACGTTCATAATCAGTTGATCAAGGGTTATTTTACGGCAAACCCCGTGCATGGGGACATGGATTTTAGATGAAGATTCTGTATGTCAAAGAATATCTTTAATCGGATTCTCGACAAATTAACCGAAACAAACATTTTTTTCACCCACAGAAGAAATGGAATCAACGAACTTGGAATTTCTCCACTGTAAAAGGTTACGGCTGCACTTCGCATGATATTATATGAAACTTCTGGTGATTCGCAAGATGACAAAGTGCAGATTAGAGACTCAATAGCAATATTATGTATGAAAGAATTTTGCAAAACCGTTGTTTGTATGTTTGGTGAAGAATATCTTCGACCCCTACCCCTTAAGACATTGACAAATTGCTAGCAATGAGATCTCAACGTGGATTTCTAGGTATGTTAGGTAGCTTAGATTGTATGCATTGGAGGTGGAAAAACTGTCCAGTTGCATTGCAGGGCCAATACACAGGACATTGCAAAAAGGCAACTCTGGTCTTGGAAGCTGTTGCTTCGTTCGATTTGTATATATGGCATACTTTTTTTGGAGCACCAGGTTCACTAAATGATATTAACGTTATACGACAATCATATTTATTTAATGACTTATGTAGTGATATATCACCTCCATGCAATTACAAAATAAGAGACAAAGATCATTCTATGAGTTATTATCTAGTAGATGGATCCACCCAAAATGGAAAACACTTGTGCAAGCTTACAAAAGACCAAATAACGCAAAAGAAGCTAGGTTCACCAAACAACAAGAGAGTTTGAGGAAAGGTGTCGAACGAGCATTTGGAGTGCTTCAAGGTAGGTTTCATATATTAAGAAAAGTGGTATACTACCACGATCCTACAGTATTATCTGATATCATATACTGCTATATAATTTTACATAATATGATTTTCGAAGAAGAATGTGGTGGGTATGAGCTTCAACTGACTAACTATCCGGACATTGTTGTAGCATTTCAAAAAGAAGCTTTTAAGGACCCAAATACTTTTTCCGAATACTTGCAAAGAATACAAGACATTCGAGATCCACAAGCTCATCTAGATCTAAGGGAAGAACTAGTGGAACACTACTGAGAACATATAGGAAACAATTAGTATAAGTGATGTTTAGATGGTGCTTGTGTTTCACTTATCTATTGTAATAAGTTGTTGTTGACATTTTGTACTAATGTTTGTGTTTGAATTTGTTATATCTACTGTACTAAGTTGTATTGACATGTTAATAGTAATAACAATAGCGAGAATGCCAAGTCAAGATGAGCTTGAAACTATAACAATAGCAATAACAACAAAATTGACAACAATAGCATTACTAATAACTCCAACTAATACAACGACAATCACATTAACAACAACACTAACAATGACACTACAACCAACACTTACGAGATCAAATAATAGATGCAATGCTAAGATATATTGTAGGAAACTAGTTTCCTACAAACCCCCTTGATGTCTATGAGACTCCTCAAATTGCTTCTCCATATACATCCTATTAACGTAAAAATCGACGCTAACACCCCGGTGTGAGTATTAGTAAAGTGAAAGCACCACCCGTTGGTACGGGAACAGAATATAAGCAGAGAAATCACAGAAAAGCAGTAAAAAGACAACAGTTTTATAGTGGTTCGGCTTATGATTTAGCCTACGTCCACTTTAAACTCCTTTATTGATGATCCGATTACAATTCTTTACAATACACTTTGATTACAACACACTTAAGACGAGTAGCTAGAACTTGAATCGAGAAGAGCTCTTCGAATCCATGTCGAATGTGTTAGATCTCTTCCAAAAGTTCATTGAAGCGTCTTCGGTGTTTGGAGTGCTTGAAGTGTTGGATGAGTCGAGAAAACAGCAGAGTATCGGCGTTCCAGAAATGAGCCCAAAAGTCCCCCTCTCAGTTGGAGTAGGTGGGGTATTTATAGGGAGAAAACTGTGTTGAGCCAAAGGTCGCGAGCGACCTAAGGTACGTCGTAGGTCGCGAGCGACCTAAGATAGGTTGTGGGTCGCCAGCGACTTAGAAGACTTGATAGCGTTGCACTTGATCTGTCTGAACTGGGTGGTAAGTTGTAGGTCGTGAGCGACCTAGGGGAGTAGTTGGCGACTTAACCATGTTGAGATATCTGGTCGAGCGACCTAAGTTGATACGACCTATAACTATGCGACATAACAAAACGAAGCTGGTAGCTTGCTAGGTATCTTAGGTCGTTTAGTTGTTAAGTCGCTGGGTCTCTAGGTCGTTGAACCGTTCCATCCTTAGGTCGCTAGCAGTGTTCAGCCCCTTAGGTCGCTAGCAGTGTTCAGCCCCTTAGGTCGCTAGTCCACGATAACTTTAGGTCGCCAAGTCGTGATATCTTAAGGTCGCTAGGTCGCTCCATCCTTTAGGTCGCTAGCTCATTCTGGCATGTGTTAGTCGCTAAGTCGTCATCTGTTTAGTTCGTTAGGTCGCTTATACTTTTAGGTCGTTAGGTCGCTGTTCCTGTAGGTCGTTAGGTTGTTGGTTCTTTAGGTCGCTAGGTCGCTTATCACTCTAGATCGCTGGGTCGCGGAAAAGAGGAGTTAACACTTGCCCCTCGAAGTGCATGCCTATGTCATAGGTCGTGTGCTTCGACATAATTCCGCTAGGTCGTGAGCGACCCAAGAGATCTGTTAACTCGCGTGCCCATTCGCCTTCCTCTTTTCCTCCTTTATAGTCCATTAACTCGTTTCTTCTTCTTCATTTAGTTGCTTGCTCCTGCCGCCATTGCCGAATTTGAACTCAAGAACTCCAGAGCGAGATTCCCTTCCTCGTTGTTTTCGATCATCATTCCCAACAACAATCTTAGGTAAACCGATGATTCATCCATTGTGTTTTACCATCGATTTCTCCATAGCCATTTTCACATGATTTTCGTTACCCTGCTATAAGATTACCTCCTGATTCATCCTTCGATTATCACTGAATCGTTGGTAATCGCTTTAAAATTGAATTGGCCTAGGATTTCACAGAGTTGTTTTGGCGAGTATTTTGAATTTGTGGAGATTATCGATGGTTTTTGGAAATTTGGAGGAGACGCTGAGGCTTTAGGTGCTCGGAGGAGACGAAGGGATATTTGGTTAATGGGTTAGTGGATTTTAGGTTAAGCCATGGTGCTTCTGGTGATGCTGGATGCATGGCAAAACGTTATTGGAGAATAGGGCATAGCGGCTCTGGCGGGAGATAGTTTGAAATCGCTGCGTCGCTTCAGCAACGACCTAGTGAATCTGAGCGACCTAAAGAGCTTTACGACCTAACGGATCTGGCCGACCTAATAATTCTCGTGACCTAAGGATCCTTGCGACTTAACTTCATATAGCATCACCTTTAGCGACTTAATTTTTAGGTCGCGCTGGGATTCAAACGACCTAGGACTTAGCTAGATTTGCACATGAATTCCAAGCAGGACGACCTAAGGAGAACCCGACCTATGCTAGGTCGCTTGAGCACAATCTGGACGACCTAACTTCTTACGGCATAGGTTTTAGGTCGCGGCCGAGCTAGTACTTGGACTAATTTTCATTATCTTGACCTGAAGCCTTATTCCTTAATATGCATCATAACTTTAACTTGAATCATCAACCTGAACTGTCGAGATAACTCGCCTGAACTCATTGCATTTCTTTACAGATTATATTAACTTTAACGCTAATAACCTATTAAACACAACATTTGCAGAAAAATGGGACGAATATACTGCCATTGACTGCCCATATCGAATGACAGATTAGTCGATAAAGAATAATCAACTTAAATGAACTTTGTGAATGAAATGCTGTGAATCAACAAATTCAAGTGAAGTATTAAAGCAAAGCTAAAATAATCAACTAAAGTTGATCTGCTTGCATCAACACTGTACTTGAACTTAAAATAACAAGCCCTGAAACTCTATAATCGACTAATGTCAACTAATTTGATTCCAGTTATATTTGCTTGTCATTTTACTAGTTTTGCACAACACTTCACACTTTTAGGAAACGTGCACCTTCATATTTGAATATCCAGTTCCTTGTGTAGAACGACTTCTCAACAAGGAGAAATAGGGCAAGCTGAAGAGGTTTTTCCAACTGCTAACCCGTTGAATGATCCCCCGGAAAGAGCTTCGACCACTTTGAACCACAGAGTTTTTAGTCAGTTGTGCATTCAGTTCGGCATTGCTGAAGCAGACGCTCGGCTTCCCGGGATAAATGATACTGCTGATAGGCCACCTCACGACTTCATTGCAGTTAACCGACAGATGTGCTTGAATGGAGCTATTCCTCCTTTCAATGATTTTCTTCGAATGCTCCTTCTCCGATTAACCATCTCTCCTTTCCAACTACACCCCAATGGCTACGCCATCTTGATAGGGTTGTGTGTGTTATTCAGGAGGACACTTGACCGTCTTCCGAGCTTCGAAGAAGTCTGCTATTTGTGCACTTTTGCGAAGAACAAAGATCATCCTTCAATTATTCTCGTGAGAGGCGCGAGAAACCGTAAACTGATTTTAGACTTGCCCGAGAGTGCGCACGGGTTTTTAAGTCAATTCTTCTATGTTCCTTGCCCCCCGGGGTTCTATGCCATCTGGAGAATTGGAAGTAAGATTGCTAATTTCTGCTCACTCCACCTTTTCTGAATTTCTTTGAACTCGAATTGCCAAGTACTTAACTTAAATCTTTACTTTTGTAGCACTTCCTCCTCCGCTTAGAGATCCCAGTCACAAGCCAACCTTAGAAACATTAAGTGCCGTGGCGGCTGAGGAGAGAAGCATTAAGTTTTTGTTGAAAGACGAGTTTCTACACCAATTTGGGCTTTTACATCCCTCTCGATCTACTCAGATTCATGAAGTTTCTAGTTCTGAGACTGAAACATCAGCTGCCCCGGTTTCTACCAAGAAGTCGCATCGAAGGAAACTGCTGCAGGAGCTTTGTTAGTGAAATGTTCCACCCCTGCCAATGTCGCGGGGTCATCCGGCAAGCTTACACTTTCCCCGGTAATTGAAGAAGGAGTTGA
Source organism: Allium fistulosum (assembly GCA_030737815.1). Lineage (NCBI taxonomy): Eukaryota > Viridiplantae > Streptophyta > Magnoliopsida > Asparagales > Amaryllidaceae > Allium > Allium fistulosum. The sequence continues at coordinate 818,204,879 of CM060908.1, read as the reverse complement.
AAAAGAAAGCTCCGCTGGGCATGATGGTGACGATATTTATGGTGGACTGAGTGACCTGATGATAACTTCATAGGAGCTTTTTAAGGATGACCCTGTTACTACTAAAGTTATTTCTCCAGTAGTTGAGGCGACATCCGCCCTGCAACAAGCTCCGTCAGCTCAAGAGTTGACACCGGTTGCAAAAGTTGTCACCGCTCCTAAGTCAAAGAGTGGTTTGTAGTTTGACGCGCGTAGTTTCCACATCACACACACTTAGGATTTTTGACGATTATACGCACTTAGCTTCTTTACTTCGAAGATTTTGAAGTTTCGTATCTTTTTCATTTTCAGATTCTTCGATGGGGCGCAGTAGCTCGTCCTACAATGACTTCTGGCGCTATGGAGGGCGTGACACTTATGATCACAGACGCTATCTCCCTGCCCGTAGGGAAACTGATGAAGAAAGAGCTGCTAGGAAGGCTCAAGAAAGAAGAGCCCATGAGGAGAGATATGAGAGAAGGGATGAACGATACGACTCTTCTCACAGAGGTGATGATTCCCATAAAAGAAAATCCCATGATGATAAAGGGAAGAGTCACATCGTTGAAGATCCAAACAAGCGGGCCAAGCTTAGCGACGCGTTTGCAATTTCTGAAAAGACCGCTGCTTCTATCCCTCTTGACATCCCCTTCGGTTCTCCTGCTCTTAAGAAAACTGATATTTAGACAATCATTAGCAGGGCTCGGTACCGAGTTGAACAAGGTCCGGCTACTCTTTAAAGTCGGTTCTCGCAGTGGTGCTTGAAGGGAGTGCGCTTTGATCTCGATTTGGTCCCTATCGACAAGCAAGCCATGTTGCGGAATCTTGATGCCGTCAAGCTTGACATTGAGAGAATGTTCGGATGGCAAAAACTTGTCAACGAGCTTCAGAGAGTAAACCGTGCCAATCTTGAGGCGATGCTGACTATGGAAAATGATAAATCCGAGTGGTAGAAAGTTCTCGACCAGCACGATGCAGAAATGAAGAGTATCGCCGATGACCATGAGAGACTCGAGGCTGAAGTTGAAAAACTCAAAAATGAGCTTGCTGCCTCATCCACTTCCTACACTCAAAAGGAAGAAGTGCTTCAAAAACAAGTACGGGATGCCCACGCCACTCAATGATATGCTGAGGCTCAGCTTGATGCTGAACAGAAGATGACAGAAATCTATCGTACCGACATTGCCCAGCTACGGGAGAAGGCAAGTTCCCAGGACTTGGAAATTATAAGGTTGCAGGCTCAATTATTAAAGACTGAAAAAGAGCGCGATGAGGCCATCGCTGGAAAAGAAGCAGCTGAGCAATCGCACGAGGCGACGAAGGCCAACATCAGCTCTACTTTATTTGATTTTTATCTTCATAGTGTTTTGGGGCGCGGAAGCCTCTCATTCTTGGGCCCGAAATATGAGATCACCTTGGCTGAAGTGTGGGAGGCCGCAATTGATATGCTCGGAGGTGCTGGCTATGATGAAGCAGACCTTGAGGCACATTATTTTGATGATGAAACTCGTGCCACTCTTGCCAGAGGAAAGGAGCAACTCGCTAAAGTGCGAGCCGGATCGACGGAAGAGGAGCATCCAGGGAAGGAAGCACCTTTAACTGCCCCTGCCCATACTTCGATTTCGGCCGACGTTGATATCATAGGCTCCAGTTCCCATTCTCCGCCTCCTGCTAAAGCCAAAACCGAGATTACAACTGCACAGGGCGGAGACGAAGGTGAAGAAAGCGCTGAAGCACAAGCCTATGAGGTTGACATTATAAAGCCGACTCCTCCAGGTAACTTCTACGTTGAACCAAGTCAAGCGGATTACTTGTTTGCTTCAACTGAGCTTGATGAGTTTCTCGCTTATTACTTAAGTCTCGATGAGCCACCATCTCCTCTCTTTACGAGGAATACTGATTTTGACTTTTCTTCTTCTTTAACGGAAATACCAGATGCTGCACAAACTTCTCCTCCTCCAGCTACTATTCCTCCATCTTCTCAAGTTACTCCTCCTTCTGCTTCTCAACCGGGGTCGCAGGAAGAAAAAATAGAAGCTCTTCAAGACTTGGACGATCCGGCTGCTTCGCAAGAACAGAAGGCGGAAGAACTTGAGGAGGGTGAGAAGACCCCGGAGCAACCTTATGACGATGACACAAAGCTTTTTGCATTGATTTCTCCGGGAAGTGAGTCTTCTTCAAAGAAGAAAGGGAAACGCGCAGTTTCAAGGAAGAAGAAGAAAAGCGCTTCTGCCGGTGAAGAAAAAGTGGAAGCAGATCCAGCTACACCTCCTTCTCCTTCTTCCCCGACCCGTCCACGCCGGATTCAGAAATTAATCATCAAGCCGGGCAAGAGCTCTAAAGGTGGCGGGAAGAAGGAGTAATGAACTTGACTTTACGCTTCTTGTTTTGCTTTTTGTTTGTATTCTCATACCTATATTGACCGGAGATTGTGCGGGTACCGGCCCCTGCTTTTTGAAACCTGCACATGTATGAAACTTTTTATAGTGTGGAATAAAATGATTCTTTTTGCTTGTACAAACTTCTATCTGTATTTGAGAATGCATTTATTCCCTATTTTCATACAAGTTTCTTTATTTACTTTGTGTGATATTGCAGTGAGCTAGTGGTATGTTGTTTAAGCGTTGCTTTTATTAATATAGCTATATGCCCCCATACCGCGGCTCATTGCAATATTCTGAAAAGACTTGTACTCTTATTTTAGAGAATAATTCTTCCATTTTGAGGAAATATTATTCTACTTTTAGTAGAGTATGCCTTGTATTGGAGAAGTTTTTTTTATATATACTTCAACTTTCGGAGATGGTCACTTTTTGTTTTTTGAAAAGTGGACTCCCCTACGCAGTGAAGCGAGCTTTCGAAGAAAACTTCGATCTATTTGCCAGAAAATTATATTTCATCGTTGAATGGGCCCACAGGACAGACGTCAGCTGTTTTATCGGATATTTGTTTGCACAAATAATCATAAGTATTCAGCTGCGGCCTGGAACCTTCTTTTTGAGAAGGCGCCCCTTTAGTGGTTCCATCGACGAAGTTTTTGGATGTGCCTCATTAAAGGGCTTCACTTGTTTAGTGCTTCCGAAGAAGGTTTGTGCCTCCGAAGCAGTTTTTTGCTTACGAAGAGGTCTTTGTTTGTGTGCCTCCGAAGAGGGCTTGTGCCTCCGAAGAGGAGCATTTGGCCTCCGAAGAGGAGCATTTGGACTCCGAAGAGTAGCATTTGGACTATGAGGAGTAGCATTAGGACTCCGAAGAGTAGCACGTGGACTCCGAAGAGTAGCATTTGGACTCCGAAGAGTAGCATGTGGACTCTGAGGAGTAGCATTTGGACTCTGAGGAGTAGCATTTGGACTCCTAAGAGTAGCATTTGGACTCCGAAGAGTCGCATGTGGACTTTGAGGAGTAGCATTTGGACTCCGAAGAGTAGCATTTGGACTCTGAGGAGTAGCATTTGGACTCCGAAGAGTAGCATGTGGACTCCGAAGAGTATCATTTGGACTCCGAAGAGTAGCATGTGGACTCTGAGGAGTAGCATTTGGACTCTGAGGAGTAGCATTTGGACTCCGAAGAGTAGCATGTGGACTCTGAGGAGTAGCATTTGGACTCCGAAGAGTAGCATGTGGACTCTGAGGAGTAGCATTTGGACTCCGAAGAGTAGCACTTGGACTCCGAAGAGTAGCATGTGGACTCCGAGGAGTAGCATTTGGACTCTGAAGAGTAGCACTTGGACTCCGAAGAGTAGCATGTGGACTCTGAGGAGTAGCATTTGGACTCCGAAGAGTAGCACTTGGACTCCGAAGAGTAGCATGTGGACTCCGAAGAGTAGCATGTGGACTCTGAGGAGTAGCATTTGGACTCCGAAGAGTAGCATTTGGACTCTGAGGAGTAGCATTTGGACTCCGAAGAGTAGCATTTGGACTCCGAAGAGTAGCATTTGGACTCCGAAGAGTAGCATGTGGACTCTGAGGAGTAGCATTTGGACTCCGAAGAGTAGCATTTGGACTCCGAAGAGTAGCACTTAGACTTCGAAGAGTAGCATGTGGACTCTGAAGAGTAGCATGTGGACTCTGAGGAGTAGCATTTGGACTCCGAAGAGTAGCATTTGGACTCCGAAGAGAAGCATTTGGACTCTGAAGAGTAGCATGTGGACTCTGAGGAGTAGAATTTGGACTACGAAGAGTAGCATTTGGACTCCGAAGAGTAGCACTTGGACTCCGAAGAGTAGCATGTGGACTCCGAAGAGTAGCATGTGGACTTTGAGGAGTAGCATTTGGACTCCGAAGAGTAGCATTATTGCTTGTATCCTTCCACCATCTGCTTCTTAGCGATTCCTCATTATCACTTCAAGTACATGTCCAATTCTTTTGCAAGTTGTTTGTTTGTTTGTTTTTGCCAGAGAAGTGTACTTTATCGTTGAGTGAATCCACGGGGCAGACGCAAGCTACTTTACCGGATGTTCGTTTGCACAAACGATCGCGATTGGTTAGCAAGGGTCTGGAACCTTCTCGTCAGGAAGGTGCCCGCTTTGGTGGAACCATCAACTGCTTGTGAATAGCACTTCTTTTGTAGGAGTTGAATCTTGGAACTTTATGTCTTGGCATTTGTTTGTTGAGTGATTTGTAGGAATCGCTTGGCTTCGTGATGTGTTGAATAGGTAAGCTTTGCTTTGATTGCCTGCAATATTAAATCGACATTTTAGCAATATTTTTAATATATTTGCATATCGAAATGAAACAGGCATCTTATAGTATTAAAGAACACAAGACTTATAATTCTCTATTATTGATTCGCACTGATTTCTCAGTGGTTTACAATACAAAAGTTATACATCCATCCTCACTTTACAAATTTAAGCAATGCTTTTTAAGTAAAATATGGACGCAGTCATTGCTATTCCAAAATCTCGGGATTGAATTTCCATTTCCACTGGATTCATAGTTTTGGATCCATATACCAGACAGAATGAAAGGTGCCCCGTTGCTGTTTTGTGGGTAGTTAGCCGCACTTTGATTGACTTCATCTCAAAGTGTAAGCATATCTCTCCAACTCGTCCCAACTTCTGCCTGCTGGGTGAGGACCCCCTGTGACAACATTAATAACAAGTCTCCCAGATTCCTGTGCTGCAGTCTTGTCATCTGAGCCGTATTGATGAGTAGGAAGTTGTTGCCCCTGAGTGGATGAGGTTGGGTCGATTCTGTTTTTCTTCACATATTGTTGCAGTTTATTCTGTTTCAGCAACTCTTCAATCACATTCTTTAATTGGCAACATTGGTTAGTGTCATGGGCAGGTTGATTGTGAAATCGACAGAATTTCCCATTATGCATTGCACCTCTCCCCATCTCAGGTGGTTTGGGATACTCGACAACATCCTTCGTTGCGAAGAAGATATTTTCCGGTGTATCAGTTAAGGGAGTAAAATCTGAAGGATTAAAGTGGCGAGGTTTCTTCTCATTCCCCCGCTTCTTTCCTCCATCATTTTCCTTTTTCTGGTTTCCAGATTCTCTTTTGTTAGAAGCAACATCGTTATTCTTGACTTCGGCAACAACTACTTTCGCTGGCGCAGAAAGGCTTTCTAGGCGCATGAATTCGTCGGCCTTTTTATAAAACTTCTCAAGTGAATTCGGTTCCTTCATTTTTAACCATCTTCCGAATTCACTTGATTTGTCGATGGTTCGCATCAAGTAAGTCAGGATCATACAGGGTTCTGCATTATCCACTTCGGCCAAGGCTATATTGAAACGGTTCAAGAAAGATTTGACAGATTCTCCAGGAGCTTGTTCAAGGCTGGACAGTGACATTATATCCTTAGCTTTTGAAGCATACAACCTAAACTGATCCTTGAATTTTCGAGTTAAGTCGGAGAATTGATCTACGGACCGAACTGGTAGCTTTGTGAACCAAAGTAGAGCCACTCCTTCCAAGTACACTGGAAAGTATCGGCATTTAATCTCATTTGATGCTCTTGCATCGGTCTTATGCCAGTCATACTTATATAGGAAATGATTAGGGTCACTTGTCCCTCTATAGGCCGGGATAGTAGGAGGTACAAATTTCCTTGGAAATTCTGCTTTCAGGATCCTTTCAGTAAACGGAGTTTTGCTTGGAGCAAATCCCCAGTCGCTCTCATTTTCTTCCCTTTGCATGCTCTCTTTCATGATTCGGCGAACCATCCCCGACAGGTACTCTTCATTGTTCAGAGGCATCGCCGGGCAGACGTCAGCTATTCTTTCAGAAGTTTGCCTGGGAAAATGTTCGCGAAAAGTTGGCTGCGGCCTTGAACCTTCAGCTTGGAAAGGTGGCGCTTCGGCGGTGCCAGTTGCCCTTTGAGGAATACCTTTCTCTTGGGAATTATAGGCATCTTCGGCAAAGGTTGTTTCATTGTTTTCTGGTTGTCGATTTGCCCCAAGCATAGCATTTAACCTGTCCATCATCAAAGCGTTTTGAGCTTCAATTTGTTGGTATAATCCAGACACTACATCGTCTAATTCAGCCCTTGTGACTCCAACGGTAGGAGTTGCCTGGTTTGCTGTTGGGGAAGCGGAGGTCCCCTCATGAGCATTTCCGGATCTGGTAGATCTACTCTTTCTTCTATGAGCCATGATTTCAGATAGACTTCTGGTCTTTAGAGAAATTCTTTCAACGAACTTTTGCGAAGTAATGGTGAAAATATTCCTGAGTTGGGTTCTCAGTGAAAGCACCAAAAATGTTAACGTAAAAATTGACGCTAACACCCCGGTGTGAGTATTAGTAAAGTGAAAGCACCACCCGTTGGTACGGGAACAGAATATAAGCAGAGAAATCACAGAAAAGCAGTAAAAAGACAACAGTTTTATAGTGGTTCGGCTTATGATTTAGCCTACGTCCACTTTAAACTCCTTTATTGATGATCCAATTACAATTCTTTACAATACACTTTGATTACAACACACTTAAGACGAGTAGCTAGAACTTGAATCGAGAAGAGCTCTTCGAATCCATGTCGAATGTGTTAGATCTCTTCCAAAAGTTCGTTGAAGCGTCTTCGGTGTTTGGAGTGCTTGAAGTGTTGGATGAGTCGAGAAAACAGCAGAGTATCGGCGTTCCAGAAATGAGCCCAAAAGTCCCCCTCTCAGTTGGAGTAGGTGGGGTATTTATAGGGAGAAAACCGTGCTGAGCCATAGGTCGCGAGCGACCTAAGGTAGGTCGTAGGTCGCGTGCGATCTAAGATAGGTTGTGGGTCGCCAGCGACTTAGAAGACTTGATAGCGTTGCACTTGATCTGTCTGAACTGGGTGGTAAGTTGTAGGTCGTGAGCGACCTAGGGGAGTAGTTGGCGACTTAACCATGTTGAGATATCTGGTCGAGCGACCTAAGTTGATTCGACCTATAACTATGTGACATAACAAAACGAAGCTGGTAGCTTGCTAGGTATCTTAGGTCGTTTAGTTGTTAAGTCGCTGGGTCTCTAGGTCGTTGAACCGTTCCATCCTTAGGTCGCTAGCAGTGTTCAGCCCCTTAGGTCGCTAGCAGTGTTCAGCCCCTTAGGTCGCTAGTCCACGATAACTTTAGGTCGCCAAGTCGTGATATCTTAAGGTCGCTAGGTCGCTCCATCCTTTAGGTCGCTAGCTCATTCTGGCATGTGTTAGTCGCTAAGTCGTCATCTGTTTAGTTCGTTAGGTCGCTTATACTTTTAGGTCGTTAGGTCGTTGTTCCTGTAGGTCGTTAGGTTGTTGGTTCTTTAGGTCGCTATGTCGCTTATCACTCTAGATCGTTGGGTCGCGGAAAAGAGGAGTTAACACATCCTTTGCACTGGATTGAGTTCGTTCAAGTTGCAAGTTAAAAGAGCCATATCATCAGCTCTTTGTTGTCGAGCTAATTCTTGTTTTCTTAATTCTAGCTCGTCATTTCTTAAATTTTGTTTTTTATCATGACGCCATTGTTTTTCCATTTTCCTTTCAAGTCTCTTTGTTTCTTTTGTTTCCATGTATAATTTATTTGCATCTTCAGCACATATGCTCTGCAATATGTTCATAATGTGCGCTGTAATCGGGGGCAGTTTTTTCTCACGCTTGAACCTTCCCAGCGGCCTACCACCTATACTAGTTGTGAAGGGGGTGTCTTCATGTGGATCAAAACTACCAAGGCTAGATTCATCGCTCATATTTCTAGAAAGAAAGCACATTATTGAATGTTCTTGTCACACTCGACTCCATTTTTCCTCTTTTGCGAGTATGTCATAACAATGGTGCAAGTTGAATGGTTGATTATTATGTTCTGACATATACACTGCATTTTCTTGATTGAGCTATAGATGATGAAGTACTATAAGAAGAATAAAACATAAAACTTGATAATTTGAACTTCAAATTTAAAATCATTACCAGGTCCATGTCGTTTGCCCCACTTTGTTGTCTTGAATGCAGGCCGGCCATTATTTCTTTCCAACATTGACAAGCGGCATTTATTCTTTTCCAAGACTGCTTCAAAGAATCAACCGTTCGTGGAAGACTATTTGGACTTCAAAGATTGAACATATTGCGTAGAGAATTCTAAAAAAAAGTTTCACTTTGGCTCGTACCTTTCTTATTGTCTCTAGAACATTCAACCCAACAAAATGCAAATTCAGCTTGCTCGTCTAACGACCATTTAACCATTTTTGCGGCTTTTGGGTCCGCATTTGCAGATTCAATAATGTTGATTCTCATTGTTTGATTTCCCCAAGTTTGAGTAGAGGACAAATTAGAATTCCTATAAAATCTTCTTCTTCGGCTATTTCATTACCATCGAATTCAGTTTCTTGGTTTTCAAATCTATTATCTCCAAATTGATTATTGAGATTCCTCGATAAATTTTGTGAACGATAAGGCAATACTGACCATGGTTGGCTATTGGAAGATACGTAATTTTGATCATAGTTATTGTTTTGTTGAAACGAACTATTTTGCAAATATTCCCATTTTGAGAATTTTGGTAATGGTTTGAATCTTGTTGAGAATGAAAGAAATTTTGATCTTGTTGTGGCTGATACGAATTTGGAGTTTGTTGAGAATGAAACTAATTTTGATCGTGTTGAGAATTATACATATTCTGATTGAATTGAGTCGGATTCTAATTATCTGATCTTAGTTGAGATAGAAATCTAGGAGATGAAGGTTTTTGAGATTTTCCTTTTGATGTTTTCGACATTACTAAGATTGTTTGAAGAAAATGTGTTGATGAGAGTAAGAAATATAATTGAAATGGTGTAAATAAAATTTTGAAATTGATAAGTTATATAGATGGGGATGGAGAGGGATAGGCAGTAGCCATTTACATGACCTTTGGGACTTAGCCGGCCGTATTATAGCCGGCTAAGTGGCAATGATCATATGGTAGACCGTTGACAATCTGTGGCCTTAGCCGGCCAAGCTTAACCGGCTTTATTTTGGCCGGCTAAGAAGCAACCCCCGGGGTTGCTTTGGCAGCCTTCCGGGTTCCTAAAGCAACCCAGAAGAGCTCAACTGACCCCCTGTTGGGGGTCGGTTGCTTCCCAACCGACACTCGGTTGGGAATGCTCTTAGGATCGAATTTCCTTTGTTTTTTCATTTTTTAACCGATCTAAATCAACTTCATTCTTTAATGATCTCCTCATGTGTTCTTTATACATTGGGTTATTAATGATGAATTTCTCTAAATGTTTCCCATGCTAAACTAAGTCAGCATACAATTCCTTTGTGTCTCTTTTCTATTTATTTTGAAGATTTCAAGTTCAACAAATTCTAGGGGTCTATATCTAATGAGTATTTTCTTTAACCTCTTTCAACCTTTCATTCGGATTCTCAAACAAGACATTTTATTCTTTTAGTCTCTCAATATGAACATTTACCACTATTTTTTTTATATTTCCCTTTATCTTGATCTTCCTTTTTTATTTCACTTTCCTTACTCGCATCATAGTTCTCTTTCTCTAATTCAACTCTTGAAGTTCGATTCAAATCGACTCCAAATAAAAACTTGGAAATAACGGTCGATACTCAACTAGAATGCTGATCCGCAACAATCCATGAGTCCACTTGATGCTAGACCTGAAGTTGATTTTGGATCAAAAATCATTAAACATATAGCAACTTGACTTGGATCTCCCTAAAGATCACTCCAAAGAAAATTTTCGAACCAAGCCTCGTGCGCTCGCTCGAGCTCGACCTGAAAACAACACCAATTAAACTCAAGCCTCTTGCCTTCAACCAGTCAATTAGCTTCAACCCATACCAACCACTCAAGACCAGAAGCTTCCCAGTGGAACCTTTCAAAGCTCTACCCACTACTAGAAATACAAGGATTTACCGGCGCCACTATGTTGTCGGTAAGTCATTGGAAAACTCCTTACTAACGACTTTGTTGTCGTCGGTATAAATCCCTTGTCAAAATAGCCTTCGACGACATGCCGACAATACGTGTGAATTACGATGACTTACCAACAGAATTTTCGACGCTTTGCCGACGAAATTTCTTTCGACAACATTTAGGCGCCTCATACCAAAAGTAAAATCTAGACAATAACGACGACTTAGCAACGACTTCATTTTGGATGACTTACTAACCGCATTCTGACGACTACATGTAGATGCCTAACCCAAATCGTAAATCTGAATTTTCTGATTATTTGCCGACGACTTGCTGAAACGACTTGCTGAGACCAAATTTTCAGCATTTATGCTGCTCTTCTTTCCCTCAAACCAATATACAAAGCAAGTCATTCCAATAATTTCATACATGTAAATATAACACCAAACCAACACAATATCATATCCAAATATATGTAAAACAAAAAAATAACAAAAAACATAGAATAATAAAACAACACCATAAATCCATAAAAATGACAAATACATATCCGTACACAACATCATATCCATGCCACATCATGTCCACACACAACATCTCATACCCATACACTAAGCAACATCAGAAATACTTACATCATAATACATCATGTCCATACAAAAAACTCATGACTGTAGCGGTGACACATTTCTATATTGCTGGCTAAACATTTGGTACAAAGCTTCGACTTGCTTTTTCTGCTCGATCGTCTCTTCCTCATGCTTCCTCGCCATCTCCCTTTATGCAGACATCTCCTCCTCATGCTTCTGAAATAACTCTACAAGCTTTCTTGTCAAACCCTCCAACTCAACCTAGATCTGCGTCCAAATATGGGTAGCGCTATAGGAAGAGCCTCTCTCACTGGAAGACAGTGTAAATCAATCATATAAAATTTTAAGCATCATAATATTATAAACCAAATTGCACTTAACTATTTACCAAATTATCAAATATTAGAAGGGGAAACCTTAACATAAATGTTTTCTTTTTAAAAGACATATTAGAAAGGGGAATTATTCACCAATTTATAAAATATTAGAAGGGGGAACTTAACATAACTATTTAAAATTTTAACATCATATTAAAAACAAATGGTGAATTAATGGGCAGATTATGAACAAAATAGATAGTGTCTTGTTGGGTAGTTAACATAAATATTTTCTTTTTAAAAGAAATTTCAGTCTGATTATAACTTACCGCAGGAGTATTCCCAAGGTTGGGAATGCGATACCTCTTCTTTTTCAATGAATCAGACAAATCGAGAAACACCAGCTTTTCCACCTTAAGAGTCATCATAAAACCCTATTCAATCAACTCACTAGCAGCATGTTTTTGCTGATTTATTTGAGAAAAATGAGTGATCCTTACAAGAAGGAGTGCACTCATATGTTTTTACTGATTTATAATTTTTCAATTTTGTAAGTGTAGGAAATTGAATTAAATTCGATTACAACTTAAATCAAGTTGTGTAGACAACTTACAGTAAACTTGGTAGTAGCAGCATCAACCCACCCAAACATCCCCTCACTCGACTCGAACTTGTGAGTTCGAACATACACGTCCCAGGCGGCTGCGACTCTTTGATACTGTGTAGACTAATAAAAAACAGGCATCAATGACGACTTATTAAAATTTGATTTAAAAATTAAATTAAATGTACCAAATCTTGTTGATAGTCCGCAAAAGATATCGAGCCATCGTAGTGTAATCTTTGATTTTGTGCCTTATTTTGCTACATTTACTTTAGCACGTGCCTTCACATCTTCTCGCTCCCAATACAACTTGAACTGGTGGTAAATCTCTTGAGCAAGCCCATTTACCTTCTTTCTGCTTTTCTTCATCTCGTGCGCCTTCTCTTTGTATCTTTGCTTTCTGCTCCTAGATTTTCATAAGCGCTTAAGATGTGTTGGGTTTCCATTGATATTTACTCTGCATTTGTATTTAAATATATTGTCAACATATAAATTTATATATAAAAAATCAAGTATACATCAGATTTATTTTACCATAAAATCATTGAACATGACGTCTTTGATGTCGGGTGGAAAATCCGAGAATCTAGGTTAGAACTAATTCACCCTGGCAAGCATAAAATCACAAATGCTATCACTCTAATTCCGCTGCCGAAGTTTAAATAAATTGTATAATAAATGTGAAGTTATTTGATATGATAACTTATCGATTTAAAAATAAATATAAGTGCAATTTCACTTACCTTCCTTTGGCACATTGAATAATGCTGATTCGACCTATAGATGCTTTGGAATAAAAAATGGATGCATGTGTAGATAGACCTACAACATTATTGTGACGACTTGGAATTTTAGATATTTGAAAATGAAATATTTAATTGATTTTAAATATTTGAAAGGTAGTTTTAACTTGAATTTCAAATATCACTGTTTATTTGGTAATTAAATTATTAAGTTAAATAATTTGAAGTTGGGTAAAATGTTGAATATGGAGTTTTAAGCCTGTTAAAAATAATTTGAAGGCTTGGAAAATTTACATTGTTAATACTGAAGATAGTAAAAGTGTTAAGCTTGAATTTGGAAGCGTTTTGTTAAGTTTTGAAATTTTATCGTTTAAGTTGATATCTAAAAATAGCCTTCCGAGGCACAGTCTTGGAATTTGACGAAACTAGTTCCATTGGATCCGTAATATTGTATTATTATCGGATTTCAATTTTCGTAACGTTTGGAGTTGTTGTGTGAGCGTACGATAGACAAACGCGCTGGAATCTATATCGAAAATTCAATTAAATTACTGAGTCTAAAATGCTATCTTCTCCATACGATCGAATTAGGACTCGAAACCTTTTCCATTGCGTTCGGAATAGGGGTATAACATTATGAACGCCTGGTGGCATGCCTCGATAGGAAGTCGATATTTTGAGTTGCCTTTATCGAAACAATTTAAATTTAATTAAAAATATATATATTTATATTCTGATCAAATTTTTCACATCAGTTGGAAATATCCACATCAAAACTTTTTCTCTTCACTTCAGCAGCACTGTAGCTAGGAAATTTCTACACACAAGATGATTCAACATGTTACATATGATCCTTAATTCACGCTGCCGTCCCGTTCAAATCAAGTTTGTTTTTTTATCATGCAACCTTTCTTTTTCCTCTTTCAATTTCAAATGGCTGAAAAAGATAATGATCGTGTTCTTTCCTTTTCTAAATCGAACGAATTCGTTCGTTCACACAAAATATTAAAAAAAAATTATTTAGATTGTTTAATATTCTGTGTTATGAATATTCGATATTCTGTGATGAATTATATTGATAATGGGCAATGTTGGATGCTATGGTTTGATTTAATATATTTTGGTATACTGAGAAATCAAAATATATAGAATTGGATTTTTGGAAAGAAAATAAAAAAGAGAATTTTTAAGTAAAATAATTATAGAGAATTTGAATAAATTTAAGAATAAATTGGAAAGGAATAAAAGTGATTTTAAAATCCTAATAAATAAATTCCGAGTATGGAAAAGGGATTTTAAGTAAACCGAGAAATAACGAATTTTAAAAATTAAGTGATATTACTTAAAGAAATAGAGAATTTATTTTAAAATTCAAGGTACATTTATTTAAAAGGAATAAGAAAGGAATTTGGGAAATCTGGAAATAGATATTTTCAGTTTAAATTTTTTAAATCATAATAAAGAAATAAAATATGAAAGTTAATGGATTTTGAAATAAATGGAGTAAGTAAGGAAATTTTAATTCAAAGTGAAGTAAATTGGAAATCAATTGTAAATTGATTTAAGTGTTTGGAGTTAGAATTTAAAAGAGAAGTGAGATTTTGGAATTTATAAACTGGGTTTATAAAGTGAAGCAAAATATCAGTGGATATTTGGAAACATAAATTCAAGGTGGGGATTTATAAAGGAATGTGAATTTGTTTAAAAAAAATAAAAATAAATAAATAGTGATTTATTTTTTAAAAGGATGTGAAAGAGAAGCATATTTCCTTGAATAGCCAAGTACGTTTCCAAAGCAAAGTTTTAAGTATAAGTTAAAGGTTTTAAAGTGTTTCAAAGTGTGTTTCAGAAAATTTATTATTTTTCAAATGATTAAATTTTGAAGTAAGTATTTCTCAAATTTATTATAGTAGTAATTATTAAAAGTGATGTAGTATTTTGTTTTAGAAAGGATAAAATTTAATGTTATATTTTATAAGTAGCTTTATTTTAAATATTCTTTAAGCATATATTTTTGAATAAAGTATTAAAGTAGTTTTTAATTTAAATGTTTAAAGAATATTTCGTAATATAGTATTTTAAATTATTTTAGAATCTAAAGTGTTTGTACTTGGTGATTTCAGTGGAAATAGAAAATATTAGGAAATTTATTCTGTGAGAGAAAGATGGTTTGAACTGTTTTCAAAAGGGTTGAAAATGGAAATATATCTTGCGAAGATATTTTGAGGTCAATAAATAATTTGGAAAATTATTTATGTTTGATGGTTGTTTGTGAATGTTATTTAATAGTTAAATAACCGACTATCAATATTGGCCAATGCGCTGATCATTTCGAAGAGACCGGGATCGGGATTTATTTTCCGAAAACCACTTCGATCCGGTTTGTACATTTTCGTGGGGAAAACAAATTTGGAGTCGAAGATGGAGCAGTGAAGTGCAAGGGCTAATCGCTACTAATCCTGAGGGTGATTCCAAAATGGATGTAGTAGGAATAGTGCCTTCGGTTCCGTTCGAACCCGGAACGGACTTGTATGGATGAATGCTTTCGGAACATCGTCAGGAGGACGATGAGCATTCTAAGTGAAATGTTCTAAAAAGGTAACGCTTAGCCTTGAGCCTCATCAACCAGGAATGACTGAAAATCAGGGGTTATTCAGCATGGCTATGTGGGTAGCACCCATTAGGGTGAGGTCATCCCTGTCTAGATGTCCCTTTATATTTCGGCTGTGTGGCGGTTGCTGATCCCAACCGCGGGGTGATTTTACTCGGAATTATCCAGTAAGGGGTAGTTCCGGCCTTGTGTTGCATGGGATCGGGCGTGGTCCTCGGTACGCTGATCTAGACCAGGTACCGTGACAGGTGGTACCCCAGTGCCTAGTCATTAGTTGGAAATCCATTCTCCCTACGTGCCTTTACGATTTTTGTTTGTAGAACCCACTTTGTGGCTAGTATGCTGGAATTTAATCATGTAATAATTTCATCTATTTGAATAAGTATTTGTATATAGACACTATTATAATATCAGAGGATTTTGATAAGAAAGTGTTTTGGCTATCGTAAGGTAAAAACCTGACATGTTTATTTGTGGCGTGGTCTTACGAAATGCTTTTGATTTCAAAGGGTTTGGAAAACTTTAATAATCCAATTGAGTGTGTTTTCTCACGCTGGTTTTCTAGACTGACTCGGGTGTTATTTTATTATAATGCTCGGGTCAGACCGAGTATTATAGATTACAGGAAAGGATACTGTGGAGCTCAGGAGACGAGCTGGATGGCGAGACGTACTTCCGTACTTGATTATTATTCCGCTGTGTATCATAAGTGGTATAGTCATATTGTGAGGACAAGTTATTATAACTGTCCTGAATTGTGAAGTTGATTGTATTGTACTCTGATGTTGAACTCTGATGATGTAATGTATAAACAGATATAGTTTCTTTCTGTAAAGACCATTTATTATCTATTATATTTTATTCCGCTGCGATGGTTAGATTCTATTGTTGTTCTATTTCCTTCTTCTACCTCTTCTTCTTTAACCCAAATGGTTCGTATTTCCGTTCTTCTTGAGTTGATTTGATAGAGATTAGTGTCAATTTAAGGGGTACGGATTTGCGGGCCATTACAATCATGATCCTCATGATCAGACCCAATCAATGGTGATAAAAAGAGTGGAGGATCATCGCTTATAATAGGTGACCAAGACCCTCCCTGGACCGAAGATGTCCCAGGGGAATAAAATGCTAAGGGGTCGTGCGCTACTTCTTCGAATCATGCATACATATTTCTTGAACAAGTCCTTAAATCCTAGTCCTCTTTATGTTATATCTAAGAATTTATTAGGATAAAAAAAATATTGAATCATAATTACATTTTTCTTGAACCAGTCCTCAAATCCTTTACTAGTGGCAACAGTTGGATTTTCTTCTCCTAGTTGATTGTTGAACAATTAATGAGGACAAAGAAAAATATACAACATGAAGAAAATACTACAATGCATATCAAATTAGATTTAATAACTCTTCACAATCAAGGAGCACCGTTGATTTGGCCAAATTGAAACCCTTAATTAACTCGAAACCTCTATTTCTCCATATACTAGATGGATGTCCCCGTTTTTGGAAAATTGTAGAGAAATCTTGGGTGAATCAACCATTTCATCATCATTATGATCACTATTAAAATTTAACTTAATGTGATCTTCGACATAATAACTAAAAAATGTGGATGCTTCTTCTGCAATGTATGTTTGATAAATAAAACCTTCAACGTGTGCTTTTTATTTCACTTTCTTTTTTAAGTGGCCCAAATACCTATATATGAAGATTTACAATACAAAAATTTACAATGTTACAATGACTAATGAAAAAAAATCAAATTTACATAATATTTTTAGTATTGTGCATACCTTTCGAATGGATATATCCAACCTTATTGTACCGGTCCTTGTTGTAATGCTTCAGTTGGTAAATGTATAGGTTGATTTTTCATGCAATTAAAAACACCTGGAGGTAATATTTTCTCCAATTTGCATAGTTCTTTTTGTATATCATTTTCAAGTTGTTGTAGACGAGTTCTGTTGAGCGTAGTCAAGCATATATCTTTAAAGAATAAACTAAGCTCGGTTATTGGCATACAAACCTTTTGTGACAACAACTCTTTAAACACTATCAGGGATATAGTTTCGAGAAATAAATAATAGTCACGACTCTTCACACTCGACAGTGATGGTCCTTCATATCAACACAACGTTTTAAGTTAGAAGAAATCCCATCTAGGAACATCAAAGAATCAACCCATTCTTACAGTTTTCTACGTCAATTGCTTTCCAACTCATAATAGGCTAATCATTTAAATTTTTAAAGTTTATTATCAATTTTTAGCTTTGGATGATTACAATACAATGCAATATCCTTAATGGACTTTAAATCATCTTTCGTTTTTTCTTTCGCATTCATTATCATATTAAAGTGATTCTCAAAAACAATCTTCTTGATATGCATTACGTCTAGATTATGTCGAATTCATAAATGCTTCCAATAAGGTGACTCCTAACATATAATCTATTTGCACCAATTATGAATTTTTCCTTTACCAGAGATTTTTGGTTCTTTGCATAACTCGTGTACTTTTGCATAATCTTAAACGAGCTTGTTCACATCTTCGCTACTCAAAATGTTCTAAGTGAATATAAAGTAATAACGGTATTTGCTTTGAAATTGTTCTCATCAAATCTAAAACGATCGTTTTGATGCAAAATCATGACGGTCCACCAACATTGTTTGCCACTAAATTTTAATCGAAAGGATTATGTTGAATCCATGCAAACGAGACAAGTAATATACCAATTGTACTCTATCTAAAAGCATCCTATATGTAGGAAAATCGCTTATCATCCACAATAAAGATGCAAATATTCTGAAAGTATTTTTTGATACTTCATAAATTATAATGCCTTCTATCCATAGTCTTTTCAGTTCATCCACTAAAGGCTGCAAATATACGTCCATCCCAATTTTAGGATTTCTCGATCCTATAACTATTACAGTTAAAAACATGTACGAGTTCTTCCTGCACATCCATGGTGGCAAATTATAAGGTATTGGAATAACTGACCACGTTGAGTAAGGTTTATTACCAAATGAAGCAAATGATACAAATTCATCGGTACATAAACCAAACCTTACATTATGGGATTCTTTAGCAAAATCAGGATATATGTTATCGAAATGCTTCCAAGCATCACCATCTGATGGATGTCATAAAACATCTTTAGCTCGCTGTCATTCACTATGTCATTGCATGTGTTTTGCAGTAGCAAAAGATGCATACAATCTTTGTAATCTATTTATAAGGGGAAAGTAAAGCTTACGAGTAAAAAAAGCATGCATTTACCACTGCTCTTTATCGATTTATATATTTGGTTGCTGTAGAATTTACAAGTTGTAAGATTTTTATCTTTCTTCCAATATATCACGCATCCACTTGGACATGTGTCAATCTTTTCATACAACAAACCAAAGGCAGATACTTCTTTATTAGAGAATACTAATTTTCTACCAAGACATTATCTGTTTGAAGCATTTCCTTACAAAGACTAAGAATCGAGCTCATTAGATTTTTCAACCCGTTTTATGTAGATTTTATAGCGATTAACCTAGATGTCGTTGACAAATGCATTATTTTACATCCATTATACAATGATCCTTTTGAAGCTTCTAACATATCGAATATTTTTCAATTCTAGGTCAAGTTCCTTGTCTATTTTTGGTTCATTTGTCCACATACTTGGACTAGCAGCATCATGAACCATTTCTATCATTATATCTTCTGTATTAGGTTCTTCAAAATCAACATCTGTGTTTTCAGGTTCATCTTCAATTATAACTTTCGATTCACGTCTTGTTTGAACTTCACCATGAAATTTCCACATGTGGTAGTCTAGCATAAAATCCTTTGTGTGCAAATGTAAAGCTATAATATCATATTCCTAGAGTTCCACACAACGATATTTATTACACGGACACTAGATTTCTTTCATAATTGTTTTATCATTAGAAGCAACCTTTAGAAATGCTCCCACACCTCGACAAAATTGCAATGGTACTTTTTTTGAACTTCTTATACATCCAACTTCGAGCTTTCAAATAATTCATTATGTACTCTATGAAAATAAGCAAAAAACAATATTATACACCATTAAGTTTTATTTTATAAGATTAATACCATACAATATTGTTTTCTTTTACTAATGTTTATTATTAATATCATATATAATTAATTTTTATTTTATTATTAACACAATACAAAAAAAATTCTTTCACTAATATCATATACCATGATTTATTAATCACTTATTTTTTTATTAATATCATACAATATTATTTTCTTTAATAAAATAATATATCACTATTTATTCATCGTTAATTTTTATCATATTCTTAAAATTTTAATTTTACAATTAAGTAAATGGTAATGACAAGAGTAAACTATGATTTAACCGACTGGCTATCCTACCTCCATTGAAAACACAAAAATATATACGTAATTCATAAATCAATACTTATCATGAATGGTTCACAAAATTTCGGCAGCACTTTCCCTTATTCTATATGTCGTGCACAACAAAACAAACAAGAAGAATACAATAGGAAGTGTTGTCAAAACTTTACGAATTATTTAGGATAAAATACCGATTTAAGACACACTCGTATATTTTTCAGTTTATAACATGTCCGATATCGAGACAAATCCGATGAATATTGTATCAAATAAATATTGATTTTTGTTTTATTAAAAACGAATATCAATATATTAATCATACACAAAACTCGTCAGATGGGGCCAACAAATCTATGGGTTCTCATCAATTGAACTAAAACTAACAAATCAAAGTGTAATGTAATTCCAAATTCCTTCATACACACATGCATTTTTAGTCAACCATTTATAATAACACATATTTCACTCTAAACCAATCCATATCATCCAAACTATTCTTAGTATAATCAGTTAAAATTACATAACCATAATGGATATTATAAATATGAAAGAACCATACCTTTGAAGCTTTGGAGGCTAAAGGGGGCTTGGGACTTGGAACACATCGACGAAGGCTTAGGGGTTTGGAACAACGTCGATGGAGGGTGCCTTTGAAAAAGAATATGTTAAAGATGGAGGATTTTCAGCAATATCTAGGAGGAGGGTTCGGGTCTAGAGGCGGCGGAGCATGGTGATAGGGAGGAGGGTTCTGGAGGTGGTGGAAACTCACATCGCAATCGGGTTTGGAGATGGTGGTTTATGTACGTCAGTAGAGAGGCAGCGAGCATGATGATGGGGAGAAGGGTTCGGGGTCGGGTCTGGAGGCAGAGCAAGGCAATAGGGAACTAAGGGATTTAATTCTTGATTTTTTATTTAGGGGTAAATGAAATGGGAAGGTAATTCGAGTCTGAGTGTATGCTAGTGGAAAAAAGTCACTGATAAATAGAAATTTTTGACGACATACCGACAACTATCATGACAAGTGGAAGGTATTCTGTTTTTCTCAAGCAGCCATCGGTATGTCGTTGAAAATTTTGACGACTTACCGATGACATTTTTTGTCTATATACTGATGACTTACGGACGGTGGCGCCTTATGTTGTTGGTAACACTTCGTAGGTATATTGCTTATTTTCTAGTGATGACCCTACCTCACCATACCATTTGTTTTTTATCCCTAACTCGGTTAAATTTAGCTATGTTCAATATACGTTTATTTTAGAGTTAAATACTCCATTTTTGAAATAAGTATATATTTGAAATTTTACCATAAATTTGAAAAGCCTACAGGTACCTGATCATTTGAAGAATAAAGGAACTTCTCTCCAACACAAAAGAGATCTCCATTATTATCCTTATCTCTACATATGTATAAATAACTCCATTGAAGAATATTTATAAAAGAATAAGAAAATGAATTGTATACGGTAAAGTAATTAAATACGAAGTGGATGTATGCTTCGTCAACATCTGCATCATTATATAATTCATATCTCATTTACTTTTCAACAATTTTATCTTTTCTTTTTGTGTCAAATTTCTCTTTCCCAAACCTATTTCTATTTTGAATTTATTTTACTTTTTATGTATATTGTATCAAATTGATAAAAATACATTTGGATAGAATGTAATGGTTATGCCTACTTTTTGATGCAAATCGATTGGTGCTTTCATTGAGAAAAGGATAAGATC
Source organism: Allium fistulosum (assembly GCA_030737815.1). Classification (NCBI taxonomy): domain Eukaryota; kingdom Viridiplantae; phylum Streptophyta; class Magnoliopsida; order Asparagales; family Amaryllidaceae; genus Allium; species Allium fistulosum. The sequence goes on along the minus strand of CM060908.1, from coordinate 818,183,579 downwards.
CTTTAAAGGATAAGAGCCTTTGAAGGATAAGATCATATCAACTTATTTTAAAGATTTTATAATATAACATTTTAAAAAAAATTAATTGGGAAAGGTTTTACAGATAAGGATCATTTTTTTCTTCAATTTTGCACAAGCTCTTTCTTAAATGGTTTTTATGAGATAAGAAACCAATTCCAACAATGGTGACCAAGAAGGAAGTCATCTACCCTCTCCTTAACCCCCATGGTGAGTGGAAACCACAAAATTGACCAAGATGTGTCAAAATATATCCTATGAACAAACTAATCAAAGGCCTCTATTGTAACAGATTCTGACCAATTAAATAATGGAACAACTACGGTAGCTCCTAATCATCCTATAGAACCATATGAACCAAATTAAACTGAAAATAACTTGCAAAAAGGTTACACCGACCAAAATCAAGTTCAAACTCAAGATATTCAAAATCAACCCCCAAGCAATCAAAACCTAACCTAAACGCTCAAAACGGGCATGTAGTTAGTCAAAATAATCTAGATCCATCGACTCATGGGAAACTCTGGCTTACGAGCTCTAAAAGCAATTATTGAATATGTTAGTTCAAAATTTGGTTCAACCTAATGTGCTTTAGTCACAAAGATTTTATGGTAATTGCATAAGATAGAATACTTAGTAAAGCGTGCTAGTATTAAGTCCGTATGGAGTCATTATGCAAATAGTGCTTTGTTAGGATCCTTGATTAGAAAGTTATTCAAGTTTGACCTACCGGTCATTAAAATCCCAAATTCCAACTTATTTGTCATTCACATGATAAAATGAAAATGAGGAAGAAGAACAGTTCGGAATTCGCCCCTTTCTAGCAGGGGGTGCATGCCTATTTATAGAGCTCCTCAGCCCTTAGATTCATGTCACGTGTCATTGTAAAAATGAACGGTCATGATTTGCTGACGCGGGACATGTTTGGGATGACAATTGGCATAATCTTTCTTGAGCTTCTCAATGATGACATGGCACAATTAGTCTAATAGGAGAATGCCATGTGGCCAACTGGGTGTTGACTTTGGGAGTATTCTTCAAAATGTGATAGCTCTAGTTACCAATATGCAATGGCTTCCTTGGCCTTCATCATGTAATAAACTTCTTAAGTTACCAACGTGAAATATCTTTGAAACATCAAGCTACGATAGCTCGACTAATCAAGATGTGATAGCTTTGAAATGCCGACTTTAGATAACTTAATCAATCAACATGCGATAGCTTTGAAACACCATGCTTCGATAGTTTAACCAATCAACATGTGATAGCTTTGAAACATCAACCTTCGAAAGCTCAACCATAAAACACCAACCTTCGATAGCTCATCCAATCAACATGAGATAGCTTTGAAACAATAACATCTGATAGCTCAACCAATCAACATGCGATAGCTTTGAAGCATCAACCTTCGATGGCTCCTTCTTTTATCTTATCATACATTTGTTTCTCTCATATCAACTTTCATAGCTACATGGTGTTAATCTGCGATAACCATGATTATGTCATCTTTCGATAGCTTTCTTTGTTAGCTTGCGATAGCTTCTAAAACATGATAACTTCCTTGTGTATTCAATTTTGCAATAGCCGTTTTCTATCAATATGAGGTATCTACTTAGTCTTTAACCTATGTTAGTTTTCATATTCAACCTTGTTAACTTTTTGAAAATTTTAGGTGTAACACTTGCCCTTCCCTTCATAAGAAGTTTTCTTATGCTTTAGCTTAAGTAAATGATGTGCACGTAAATGTGCATATTTTTACTCCATATTTAATCGAATTAATTAAATAAATGAACATACAGGGTGTTTTAACATGTTTAAACCAAAATTCAAATTATTTTCAAATGATCATTTATTCATCTTCATATAGGGGCAAAATGGTCATTTTTGTGCATATATTAATTTGAGAAAATTTACTTGAAATTTTTTATGTTATTTTGTAGGAATTTGAATTCAAATTACAAGAGGCGTCATGAAGATATGCATGCATAAGAGTTAGAAAACAAATGAAGATGGAAATAATTCATTTCATCCAACATGGAGGACCCCACCTACCCACTTACCATGACCTACTATTAAGAGCTAATGCACATGCTAAATGGCCATTTTAGTTACATGCACACTTAATGGAGGATTAATTCATGCTAATGATAATTTGGTGGCCACACTTCCTCAAGGGCAATTTGGGTAGTCCCCAAAAATATGATTAGGGTTTCAAAACATGTATAAATACCCCATATATTCATGTAATTAAGCTCTTAGCCTCCTCTTTAGTTAGTTTAGTCTTAGGCTCAAAAATAAATATAAGCTCTCTTTCTTTTTCATGGCTACTTAGCCATTTTTTTCTTTCATGTAATTTTCTTTTTTATGCAATTTTAATTCATTCTCTTTTCTATTTACATGTTTTCTTTCCTCTTATGTTAGTAGCTTAGTTTCATTTCTTATGCAAGTAGATTAGCTTTTATTTCATTTTAATTAGCTCTCTTTTTAATTAGCTTGCATTTTCTTCTTGTTTTTGTTTCACGTTGTAATCAACATTTGTTGAAATGATAACAAATATGAGAAGCTAAAACCCTTCAATTTAGGGGTAATGAAGCTCTCTAATTATGTAGATTCAACATAATTTGATCATTTATGTTCTCTTTTTGTGCTTAATTGAAAGTTGCATGTTGATGTAAGTTTATTAATGAAGATAGTCTATGATGTTAATCACATATTGGCTATTCTTACTCAAATAAACACAATTTACATCATCATCTAACTAATTGATTTTGGTAATGGAAGTGGATTTAGAATCAAAATTTGATGGTTTATGTTACTAATTCAATAGTAATTAAGTCATGCTTAAAATAGATTTTATTTTTAATTTCATTGTCATTTTCATGAGAGTTAAGAAGTGGTTTAATGGGTGTGCTATAGTTTGATGGTTTATATTGGGCTAATTAATAGCACAAATATTCCATACTTATGATAAACACATCAATTAAATTCACTAATGACAAAAAAGATCATAATTTCATGCTATGTTGATTTATGTGATCATGAGAGTGGATTTATCTCTAAATTGTATTTTCATCTCATAGTTTTCATTCACTTTTGTAGTAGTTAGTTTTTGCAATTTTTTGTAGTTAACAACACTTTTAATTCTTGGTTTAATTTGATTGAATAGTAATTTTAAAATCTAAACAATTCCCTGTGGATCGACCCATACTCGCCATGTACTAGAATTGTATGTTGTGTGCTTGCGGTTATGTTTAATTTAATTTTTTCAGCTATTTTTCTAGTCCAATAGAGAATTAGCCGTCAAATAGTAAACTTCTATTACTGTTTTACTTCTTCTTTTCTCGAGTTGTCATTCCTTGTTGCTATGCTTTCTATCATTGACTGCTTGTGCTCCTTAATTGACAATAACTTTTGGTCTTAACAATTATGATTTTTCTGCAAGCTATTTTATTGAAAATGTTTTTCAACAAATAGAATTTTTCCAAGATTTTATTTGGAAATTATTTGATACAAAATTTGGACATAAATTTATTGAAGTGTGGTTTTTCAAAACATAAAAATTTGAAAGCAAGGAATTCCCTTTAAAACCTTTTTTCAAAAATAGTTTTTATCATAACTAATTGACGTTATTTCAAGGCGAAAATTTCTTGAAATTTCAAAGGAACGTTCCTTATTCGTGCTTGTTCTGAGCTTGGTTGTTCATCGAGTCAAGAGTCCAGTTGATTGTCCTTCTTTGGATGGTTGCTTTCAAAGACCTTACTTGGCTATCGAAGGCTTCATTGACCGCCTCCCTTGGATGGATGCTTTGGCTAGCCTGGTGGTAGAACCAAAGGCTTAGTTGACCATCACTCTTTGAATGTATGCTTCGGCTAGGCCTTGTGGCAGAATCGAAGGCTTATCGTCCATTTCCCTTGGGTGGGTGCTTTGGTCGGGACTTAAGGCAGGACCAAAGGCTTAATTGGCCATCACTCTTTGAATGGGTTCTTCGGTCAGGCCTTACGGCGGGATCGAAGCCTTCTTGTCCATCTCCCTTGGATTGGTACTTTGGCTAGGCCTTGAGATGGGACAAAGGCCTAATTAACCATCACTCTTTGAACGGGTGTTTCGACTAGGCCTTACGGCGGGATCAAAGGCTTCTCGTCCATCTTCTTTGGATGGGTGCTTTGGTTAGGCCTTGAGATGGGACCAAAGGCTTAATTGACCATCACTCTTTGGAATGAGTGCTTTGACTAGACTTTGTGGTGGGACCGAAGGCTACTCATCCATCTCCCATGGATGGATGCTTTGGCCAGGCCTTAAGGCAGGACCAAAGGCTTAATTATTCCCTTTCTGATATGAGGTGTGCTTCTGCTTAACAAATCTCGCTAACCTCATCAGGTTAGGAGCTAAGTCAAACATATTGCATCTCGGTCCGAGGGCTATTATTTAGGAAAACCATTTGGTAATCCATTTTATTCATCCAACGTTGTGAAATATGGACTCAAATGTTTGGTGTTCCATGTTCTTGCTATCACATTTCTATCTGGTCTACTTAGTAAGTTCATGGAGGAATAACTTCATGAATGACCAATGGTCCCTTCTAATTTGGTCCTAGCGGATCATCTATTAGATCCTTTTTATTTGTCCTTACTCTCTTTAGCACTATATCTCCTTCTATGAACATCCTTCCTTTTACTCTCGAATTATAATATCTAGAGAATCTTCATTGGTATTCGGCTATTCACATAGCAGCTAGATCTCTTAGTTCGTTAATCAAGTTCAGAGACTCTTTCTTTATCTCTTAATTTGAATTGTAAGTGTATGCAGTTCTTCGACACGAAGAGACTTTGACCTTAACTGGTAGCATCGCTTCAGATACATTTGTTAAAGAATATAAGGTATGTCTAGTAGCTATTCTTATGGAAGTTCTATATGACTATAAAATGTGGGGAAGTTTCTCCACTCAGTTTCCTTTTGCTTTACCCAGTTGTTTCTATAAAATATTCTTTATGGTTTAATTTGCTACTTCTACTGCCCCTATTATCTTTTAGGTGAGCTACTGACCAAAAGCTTTTTACTATACCATTCTTCTCACAAAAATGGGTGAATTCTTAAATTAAGTCACATTATCAAAAATGATCTTATTTGGGAGCCTGAATCTAATAACAATATTTTTAATGACAAACTTAATACTTTCCCAACGGTAATGTTTGGCAATGGTTCTGCTTCTACCCATTTGGTAAAGTAATCAATGGCTATTATGGCAAATTTTGCTCTTCCTTTTGAGACTAGAAGGGGTCTAATAAATCAATTACCCACACATCAAAAGGCCATAGGCTTGCGATAGTAATCAACTCATTCGGAGGTAACTACGGATTCTAGAAAACTTTTGACACTTATTACGTCTTTTAACATAGGTTAATGCATCCTTGGTTATGCAAGGCCAATAATATCCTTGCCTTATTACATTCTTTGCTAGTTTTACTCCATTAGAGTGGTCCCCACAAAATCCCTCATGGGTTTCCTTCTGTAGTCTTGCTCCGGTTCTGGGGTAATGCATCACAAGTAAGGTGTTGAATACCCTTTCCTATATAATATCCCATCTATATGGTATATGAAGGTGCTTGGTATCTTAACTTATGCAACTTAGTTTTTCTTTTATGCAATACCTTTTTTCCAAATACTTGATTAAAGGCATCATCCAACTGTTAGCATATTGATCCTCAGAAGCACTTACTCTCATTCTTTTAGGGACTTTTCCATGACTACCATTTTCTCGAGGGTCCTCCTTATCATATTGCAGCTGCTGAGTTTAGGATCGAGTTAGAACTAATGCCTCGTTATTTAATCTTCTTTTCTATAATTCGATAATAGGGTTCTGTTGGAATGGAAACAATTTTGACTTCTACTGCCCCTCGTGAGATCGCTAACTTTTCCAAAGTGTCCGTTTGTGCGTTCTTTTCTCGTGGTATTTGATGAATAGATAAATCTTCAAACTGGGCTAGCATTTCATGGATTATTTTTATGTATTGAGCCAACCGTGTATCTTAGGTTTGATATACCTTTTTCAATTGGTTTACCATTAACTGTGAATCGCTAAATATTTCGATCCTTGGATAATTTTAGTGGTTGAGCCAAAGTTAACCCTGCTATCATTGATTCATGATCGGCTATATTATTAGTTGCGAAAAACCCTGGCTTCATTGCACAATGTAGCATGTGCTCATCAGATGTAATTATCTCATAAACGGATCCAGCTCCCCGTTCATTCGAAGCTCCATCTACATATAACTTCCACCTTGGCTCAAGCTTTTTTTCCTTTTCTAATTTCTCTTAAATGAATTTTGTACACCATGCTACAAAGTCAGCCAAGGCTTGCCCTTTAATTGGTACTTGGGCTAAATATTCAATGTCGTAATGACTCAATTCCATCCCTTATTTTATTAATCTTCCTGAAGTGTCGGGTTTGCCGACGACTTTCCTTAACGAATAGTTGGTTAGCACTTTGATTAAGTGATCTTGAAAATAAGACCTTAACTTTTGCGTTGTTAGCAGCAAGAAATAGGCTAACTTTTCTATAATGGGGTATTTATCTTTATCATCCTTCAACCTCTTGCTCGTGTAGTATACCGGGAATTGGACCCCGTTTTCTTCCTTTATTAGGACCAAGCTAATTGCATGTTCTAATACTGCCATATATAAGAACAAGCTCTTTCCATCTACGGGGTTAGAGAGTATCGACAGTTTTCTAAATGGTATATTAGCTCCTGGAAGCCTTTTTGACACTTTTCTATCCATTCAAAGGTTTTTCGTTTCTTAATTACATTGAAGAAAGTAATGCATTTATCATTTGCCCTTGATATGAGTTTGTTAAGTGTGGTGACTCATCCTTTTAGTCCCATTACTTCTTTACCATTTTTGGTTATGCCATATCTCTAATTGCTTTTATCTAATCAAGATTAGCCTCTATTCCCCTGCACTTACGATGTATCCTAAGAATTTCTTGGATTAGATTCCGAAGGAACACTTTTGCAGATTCAATTTCATTTTTTACTTCCTCAATATCCCAAACATATCGTTTAAATCACTTATATGGTTGGCTTTTTTCTTGGAATTCACTAACATATCACCCATATATACTTCCAATGTTTTCCTCAATTTGGCATTCGAACATTTATTTTCCAACTTTTGATACGTCGCTTTCGCATTATATCATGAATGCATTCCCCAATCAGTTACAAAACTTGTATGTTCTTGATCAGCTTTAAATATATGGACCTGATTATATCATGAATATGCATCTATGAATGAAAACAACTTATGACCGCTTATGGCATCAACTAGCTGATCAATTCTAAGAAATTGGTAGTTATCTTTTGGGCATGCTTTATTTAAAGGGACAGTTTGGCACAGTCCCTAGTAAGTTTCAAAATACACAAAAACCCCAGTAAAAAAAAGTTTGTAAATTAGGTCCCTAGAATTAAGTTACCGAATAATGGCATACACTTATGCAATTATTCAGTGAATAATTGCAGACATTTATGCAATTATATTAAAAAATTGCAGACATTTCCACAATTATTCACTGAAAAATTGCGGAAATTTAAGCAATTTTTTCAAAAATTTGTGGAAAATTCCGCAATTATTCATCAAAAAAATTGCGGAAATTTCTTCAATTATTCATCGAAAAAATTGCATAAATTTATGCAACTTTTGGATATAATTGCATAAATGTCTGCAATTATTCAGTGAATAATTGCATGACTACATGCAATTACTTAGTAACTTAATTCTAGGGACCTAATTTACACACTTTTTTTTACTGGGGTTTTGTGTATTTTGAAACTTATTAGGGACCTGAGCCTAATATTCACTTATTTAAATCTATATAGTCAACACACGGTCTCTAATATCCATTAGACTTTTTGACCAATAATATATTTGCTATCCACTTTGGGTAAAATACTTATCTAATGAATTCATTTTCTAATAGCTTCTTTACATCCTCTTTTAGTGTTAAAGTACGAACTTTATCCAACCGACTTTTTGACCAATAATGTAACATCCCACTATTTTGACCATTCAAATCGACAATAAATCCACACATGTCAGACTTGAATACTTCAAAACAGTGGATTGTCAAGAAAATTTGGAGCAAATAAAACCAAACACAGAATCACAGACACAGAATACCAGAATAACTCACAGCGGAAATAAAATACCATAGTAGTTCATGAAGCTACTATATACAACTCTCAAAACATATACACAATCTCATAGTCAAAATAGATACAATAGAAGTCAGGATACATAAGTCAAAAATACAGAGACAATACTGAATAGGAAAATAACTAGAATAGAATCGATGAATCGATAGACAAATAAGCTCCAATAAATCTCTAGCTTCAGAAGGTGAATCCAAAGCTGTGATTCTCAGGCTAACCCAAGCGTAAAGTAAAACACAAACATTCGAGTCAGGACATACATACTTATACAATGTAAACCAACTCAAGTGAACTGTAAAAGCAATGCACAATAACTTAAAGGATGCTTGGGATCGCCCATCCTTTAAGGATCCGTTAAACCGTAAATTGAGCAGTAATAAACACTATCATAGAAATATCCATATTAAAGTAAACAATGCAAATAACAGTGTAAATGTGACTAGGGTAGCGCAGAGCTGCAGTAATCGCTCACCTCTAGCCACACCCTCAAATTAAAGGTGTGCATCCAAATAAATCACAAGGAAATAAAATGGCATACAGAGAAGTGTACCCGTGGTTATAGATTTCAAAATGGTTTATAATTTCGAATTAAAAATTGTTCATTTAAACCATTAAAGGATTAAGTCATTATACCTTCAAATCAAATATTAAATTCTCAAAATTTAACCTTTTTTGAGCTCATTTAAATACTTTAAACATTTAAATTTCCGCTTCCGCAGCACTTAGAAATACTGCGGTTAGTTACATTTGAAAACAATTCAATTCAGCAAAAGACATCATTTACAAAACTGCTGTAGTAGTTCAGTTATAACTAAAAATCTTATTTCAGCCAACTGCAGCACTTATCAAATGCTACTGTAGCTCTTTTATTAGTTTCCTGTTTTAATTTAGTTTCTGTAACTACAGCACTTACCAAGTGCTGCAATATCCCTTAGTTCATTTTAGCCTTTAGTTCACTTCTGCAACTACAGCACTTACCAAGTGCTGCAGATTCTTATTAGTTCATATTTTAGTTAATTTTCAGAAACGATAGCATTTCTGAAGTGCTACTAAAGACATTTCCAGATTTACAATAGAATTTCAGCAACAAATAAACTTCAATTTAAACCATTTTAATTATATAAAAATCATATATTTCCCACTTTAAAATGGTTATTTAAATACCCTTTAACTTATGATTTTTATAAAGTAAACTTCACAAATAAATATCAAATTTTTCATTACTTCACTTATTAAATTCAAGTGTACAATTTTCCTATTCTTTACATTCACTTAACACTTTAATTTAATTTATCATTTCACAAATAAAACTAAATTTCCATTTTATTCTCTTTTACATAAACTACCATTTTTAAAACCAAATCTCACAAATTCCAAGTCAAGTTAAATTCCAAATTACCATTTTAAGCATTCATTTGTTTAACATTTTATATTCATAAAAAAATCAATAACACTTTACTAAATCATTTTAAATTCAAATTAATCAAAATGTCATAATTTACATTTTTAAAATACTTAAAAATATCCATAAAATATATATAAAATAACCACGGGTCTATATACTATTTTCTAACCTGTCAAGTGATACGGATAATATATCATTTCAATCCGTAATTTAAAGAAAAATACGGGTTCTATCATTTCAAACCCGCAATCCCAAGTTAAATATAAATAAATAAAAATCGCTCAGGCTTATCATTTCAGCCCATAACGATTTTTCCCTATTCTAAAGTCCGTTCGGGTATGTATCATTTCAACCCATAGTGATTCTATTTTACAGGGAACTTGCAGTGTGAGAAACAGAAATAAATAAACAGTATAACAGAAAATAACATAGCAGATGATGTGACAAGTTTATAACAGGGTTTAACGTCATATAATTCACATCACAGGCAGATATAACATGATAAAAAATTCTACACATTCACTTGTTGTCACTTCACAAATTATATACGTATAAATGTCATGAGTGAATACTCGCCTTTTTAAGCTGGAGTTTGCAAATCAAAACACACAGATAAATTCAGAAAGCACGATAGCACGACTTGATTTGAGTGGAGAGAGAGCCAAGATATAAATCTTGTATTCAACAACCAAACAAAGCAAATATAAATATAAATACAATACCAAAATTTATTAGAATGAAAATAGAAATAGAATGTACACAAGACATCACCAAGCTTTTCCATCAATTTTGCTTGACCATAACTCACATATGCTCGGCCACAACATGGTTTAGGCTCGGCCACACATGTTTTCAGGTTGAAATGGATCTGGTTTGGATCATAAGTGCACGGCTACAAAGGAATAGGAAGTGGTTTGGAGTTACAATGGGAAGAAGATCAAAAGGCAAGGCTAAAAGGAGGTTTGGTTCAATCATAGGCTCGGCCTATGGCACATTTGGGCTCGGCCATGCTCTGGTTCAGGTCAGGTCAGAGGTCATGCTAGTAGTCAAAGGTCAGGTTATGATGGTGGTGGAGCTAGGGGTGGTGGCCTAGGCAAGATATGGAAGTGGTGGTGAAGTTTAGGTCGACTATGCTTGGTTTTGTGGAGTTTTTAGCCAAGTTTTGAGGTGTTTTGCTCATGCTATTGTCATGGCCAGATCTAATCTAAGGGATAGGTGTTTGGCAATGGATGATGAGGAGGAGGAGATGGTGGTGGTCGGAGAAGATGGTGGTGGTTGAGGCCGAGCTAGACAAGAGGAAGCAAGGCAAAACAATGGAAAAATGAAGAAGAAAGGTACAAACGAAGGAGGCCATTGCTTACCCAAAATTTCCAGGAATGAATTAGCCGTGAATGATGATTGAAATGAGAAGTTTTCACGTGAAAATGAAAAAAAAAGCTCACGGCTATACTAGAGGAAATGGACGGCTAAAGCTAGAAAGTGAAAGGGCAAGCAAATGAAGAGACTAGGCAATGTAAGGTCACAAGTTTAAAAGCTTTGTCTCTTTGAATTTCCAATTCATTTTAATTCAATATGAACAAATAAAAATCAATTTAACAAAATAAAAGTTAAAACAAAATAAAGTAGAAATGAACATACAAGTAGTAAAGGAAATTCCAACTCAACAAAATTCACATAATTTAATTCAAAACCCAAAACAAAATAAAAGATGGGAAATAATATAGAAAATGAAAAATAAAAATGCAGATAAAATTCTATGTGTAAAATGCTAAATTCATCAAATTCTAAAAAGTTTAAAACGGAATTCGACAAAACGAAAAACAGAGCGGATATCAGAACCAATTACTGTTTCAAAGAAAAGGTTAAAATTTAACTTTCCAAATTTTCAATAAACAATAAAGGTGTGACAAAATATAATATTTCCAGAAAATCAATATTTAATTGTATTTGGAAAAATAAGAATAAAAAAATGAAACAAAAATCCAAATACATAGGAAAAATTCCAAACTTCAATTTAAAATTATGTAAAGATCAAAGTTTCAAAAAAAATTTATTTAAAATATTTATTAAAATTATGGGTTGTTACACTCTCCCTCACTCAAATCTTTTCGTCCTCGAAAAGGAAGAAGACAGGAGAATAGGAATAGCTAGCAGGAAAAATAAGATAAATAGGAATAGCAAGTAGGAAAAATGGTGAATCGGGATAGCTACGAGGGAAAATAGGTCGAAAGACAAGGATGAACCATTAATTTAAAACCATATAAATTCAATTGGAATTCTTTAATATTTAGTAACTTGGTTAAATCCATTTTATTATATCCATAATAGTCTTTTAAATTCAAATTGTCAGTAAAAAGGTAAACAATATTTAAAACACTTTAAAAATCTTTAGAAAGGAAAATAACTGATCAAAATATCCTTTATATAATACTTTACCAAAATACTTTTATAACTCGATGTCTTAACAAGTTTATCCTCGTTCCTGCAGACTCTGGCCATGTGTTGATCAGACGCAAAGCTAGAATTCTCTAGGTACTTAGTAGACTTGTTTCAACACCCAGTGGAAATACTGGAAAACTTTTTAAAAACAGATATGGAAAGTACAATCCAAACAAAACAACCAAAACCTTTGTCTAACCATGGATCGCAGATACACAATGGTTACGCCTGGATCCCCCAGGAAACAATCTGTATCCGTAAGCTTTCTCCGCCCTGCGAATTACGCCATGATGACTAGTAGACTGCAGATACACAATGGTTACGCCTGGATCTCCCAGGAAATAATCCGTATCCGTAAGCTATCTCAGCCCTGCGGATTTCGCTACTAAATACGACCTACATAGATCGCAGGATACACAATGATTACGCCTGGATCCCCCAGGAAACAATCTGTACCCCTAGGCCATCTCAGCCAGGCGAATTACACTATGCAGTCGCGCTCGTAAGACCATGGAGATTGCCATGGAATTTGATGGACACTCGAGTATCATATCCGGAAAACCAAATCAAAGAGAATAATATCGATAGAATGAATCCACAATGTGGCCACAAAGCGGATATCAAGCAGAAGACACTTTCCATATCTTTACTTCGAAAATATGTATCATATAGTACCTTTTCAAATCAATGTCAAATATCGTACTTATATAAAGTCCATTATATATAAGATTTCATTTTCAAATCAAATACCTTCCAAAACCAATAGTATATCAAATCACACTTATATAGACTTTGATTATATAAGATTTCACCTTTCAAATTGAGTACCTTTCACAATCAATAGTTTTCGAATCAATTTCATACTTATACAAACCAATTTTTATATAAGTTCGATAACTCCCAAATCAAGTATTTAGTAACACAAGGTTCTCAAATTTCAATTTGTTTTAATATCGATACAATTTTCAAAATCATATACGCTTTCACCAAATTATTCTTCCAAATCAAATATTTTCAGTTTTAAAGTTTCCAAAATAATAAATTTAGAAAATAATCTAAGTTTCTAAATCAATATAATTTAAGTCAACCAATTCATTTCCAAAATCAATGGTTTTCAAAATCATCTTATACTTACATAAGGTCCATCTTATATCAGGATCAAAATTTTCCAAAATCAATTACGCTGCATGAAGAGCCATATGGGATTGAACATCTTTGCTTTATAAAAGGTTTTGAATTTAGAATAGTTTTGTATACAAAATAGTTTTGTAAATAAAATAGTTTGTAAAATAGTTTTGTAAAATAGTTTTGTAAAATAGTTTTGTATGTAAAATAGAATAAAATAGTTTGTTTAAGAAAAATAAAAGAAAATAGTTTTAAAAAAAATGGTTTTAAATCGATAGTAGTTTTGCATAAAAGAAAAATTCCAATTAAATTACAAAGATATCCAACCCAACAACTTCAAATTCCAGCATCAAGTATATCAATGATATTAGAACATAAGATGTACATAGTCATCATTTCGCAACATCACATTCGATCGCTCGCTCCATCACACAAGTTCGCTTTCGAACTAGTATTGGCCATTCGACTTCCCTAATGCGGACTTCGATATGGTTTCTCAACTAGAAGCCATCAGTCTCCTTGCATAGCCATATACTATGATAGAGAATTCTAGAATCAAGCCCAAAATCCATATCAAATATTCGCCATCAAGAATCAAATGAAAAATCCTAACACGAAATGGTGTAATTCACCTCGGACTTGTGTACTCAAACCTGGATCAAATTAATTATGCGAATAAAACATCATATGTACAGCTTATGTATCTATTCCAACTTGTTAAATATATAGTTACATAAAGATGTTACTAAGTTAAAACATGTAAACTAAATTTTATTCAATTTTTTTTTTAAAAAAAATCTAAATTTCATATTAGCATAATTCAAAATAGTCTTATTCATTTACTTAACAAACTATTTGAAACTTATTTAAATCATATTACTACATACTTTAAACATACATACCAAACTTATATACTTTATACTTTTCAAAATTACTTAGCTTTGAAGAGTTAACCTTGATTTGGAAGTGTTCGAACCTTCAAAATAGTCGAAGAAATCATATTTCAATCCAAGAGATGGAAATCACCAACAAATCAGTAAATCAATTTCAAAAGATAGGGTTATATATATCAATCAAATCTGAAACTCAAAGACTGAACACCGGCTCATTTCGACTGTTCGAATCTATATATATATCTTCCGAATATCAAATCACACTTCGGAATTTGAAATCAAAATTGGTTTCACAAATCAATCGCATAGTAAAGCTACCGAAGTGGCCTCTCCCCCTCTCTGAAACTTGAAAATCAATGTCGATGATGCATGCATTCATCACCAAAATTATTTTCCAGCGACATAAGTGGGTTCTGGACTTCTATTTTCTCGAAAACTTCTTTTGGAATTTCTTCGAAATCATTGAAACCCATTAAAATCATTTGAAACATTTCTTATTCGGAAAATACTTTCAAATCGTATTATTTTTATTTTCAAATCTTAAAACCAGTTTCAAAAAATGCCGAAGTTCAATCACTCAAATTTAGATTCAAAACCTTCAGTTATAAATCATTTTATATGAAACCATTCCTTATATAATTTTCAAAATTTCGAATCCTTTCGAAACTTCACTTTCTCATTTTAAAATGGTATATAATCCTTATCGAAAACATTTCACCTTAATATAAAAATATGGTCATCCTTATCAAAATAATGACTTCGATGAATACACAATTTCCAAAAATACGATCAACCACAAAATTTTTCCAAGGGATGATTCAAGGATGGATTTCAAAACAAAACAAAGATTCAAATTTTTAAAGGTACCCTAATCAATTAGAATTCTGATTCGAAGATAAGCTCGAACGAAGATGAGGTAATTAAATTTCCAAATAGAAGATGGATAAGCCCATATAAATCGCGGGCGACCTTAACAGGGTCAACCGTGACTTCAGGAATATAATCGATGCGAAAATCTAAGGCAAATCGACCTTCGATCGCCAGAGATAGAATCCAGGTATAGCAGAAGGTAGATAGCATCGTAAACCGAGGATACAGAAATCTCCGGTGAATCAATGCCAATTGTAAGGGAGTTTTACCCCTTTTACAAATCATTCAAAGATTGGCAGAATCGCCGATCTTTCTAGAGGTCATTCAAAGGGGAGTTATGGAACGCTCCAAAAATCAAAGGAATACAGATAGGGGAGACATGAATGGATTTCAGAACAAGTGGGAGCATTCCAAAGTTCAAAGGAATCCAAATCGATAAGAATCCTAACCGAGATTAGAGTTAAATAACCTATATCAATACAAAAGAATTCCCATTCATCATTTTGAAAAGACTCAAATTCATATCATACGAAAAACAGGAGCATAAATATCTTAAGTTTGACAACTTCAGCTAAGCAAAAGATACAATAGAGTTCACTAAATGCAACCTAACATACTATTGATTTTGCCATACCGAAAATAGATTCCTATCAACAATGAATCTAGATCAAACAAGCTAGAATTTCAAAATTTAAGAGGTTCCTAATCAAAGAAATTACTAACATGGTGGATACGAAAGGAATGAAGTTTAGAAAAAAATTTACTTTCAAAGCAAGAAAATTTATATCAAAATAATCTTTGAAAATTCTTTAAAATTATTTGAAAATCATTTTATACTTCGAAAATACGTTCTCTCACAAAGAAATGATTCTGAGATTGATTTCACTTATTCTAGGGTATTTCTACCCTATCTCTAATGAGTTTTTGCTCCGTAGGCTAAGGTTTGCCTAAAACCAAAGCTTTGATACCAAATGTAACATCCCACTATTTTGGACCATTCAAATCAACAATAAATCCACACATGTCAGACTTGAATACTTCAAAACAGTGGATTGTCAAAAAAATTTGGAGCAAATAAAACCAAACACAGAATCATAGACACAGAATATCAGAATAACTCGCAGCAGAAATAAAATACCATAGTAGTTCATGAAGCTACTATATACAACTCTCAAATCATATATAAAATCTCATAGTCAAAATAGATACAATAGAAGTCAGGATACATAAGTCAATAATACAGAGACAATACTGAATAGGAAAATAACTGGAATATAAATTGATGAATCGATAGACAAATAAGCTCCAATAAATCTCTAGCTCCAGAAGGTGAATCCAAAGCTGTGATTCTCAGGCTGACCCGAGCGTAAAGTAAAACACAAACACTTGAGTCAGGACATACATACTTATACAATATAAACCAACTCAAGTGAACTGTAAAAGCAATGAACAATAACTTAAAGGATGCTTGGGATCGCCCATCCTTTAAGGATCCGTTAAACCATAAATTGAGCAGTAATAAACACTATCATAGAAATATCCATATTAAAGTAAACAATGCAAATAACAGTGTAAATGTGACTAGGGAAGCGCAAAGCTACAGTAATCGCTCACCTCTAGCCACACCCTCAAATTAAAGGTGTGCATCCAAATAAATCACAAGGAAATAAAATGGCATACAAAGAAGTGTACCCGTGGTTATAGATTTCAAAATGGTTTATAATTTCGAATTAAAAATTGTTCATTTAAACCATTAAAGGATGAGGTCATTATACCTTCAAATCAAATATTAAATTCTCAAAATTTAACCTTTTCTGAGCTCATTTAAATACTTTAAAAATTTAAATTTCAGCTTCCGCAGCACTTAGAAATACTGCGGTTAGTTACATTTGAAAACAATTCAATTCAGCAAAGACAGCATTTACAAAACTGTTGTAGTAGTTCAGTTATAACTAAAAATCTTATTTTAGCCAACTGCAGCACTTATCAAGTGCTACTGTAGCTCTTTTATTAGCTTCATTTAATTTAGTTTCTTCAACTACAGCACTTACCAAGTGCTGCAATAGCCCTTAGTTCATTTTAGCCTTTAGTTCACTTCTGCAACTACAGCACTTACCAAGTGCTGCAGATTCTTATTAGTTCAAATTTTATTTAATTTTCAGAAACGATAGCATTTCTGAAGTGCTACTAAAGACATTTCCAGATTTACAATAGAATTTCAGCAACAAATAAACTTCAATTTAAACCATTTTAATTATATAAAAATCCTATATTTCTCACTTTAAAATGGTCATTTAAATACCCTTTAACTTATGATTTTTATAAAGTAAATTTCACAAATAAATATCAAATTTTTCATTACTTCACTTATTAAATTCAAGTGTACAATTTTCCTATTCTTTGCATTCACTTAACACTTTAATTTAATTTATCATTTCACAAATAAAACTAAATTTCCATTTTATTTTCTTTTACATAAACTTCCATTTTTAAAACCAAATCTCTCAAATTCCAAGTCAAGTTAAATTCCAAATAACCATTTTAAGCATTCATTTGTTTAACATTTTATATTCATAGAAAAATCAATAACACTTTACTAAATCATTTTAAATTCAAATTAATCAAAATGTCATAATTTACATTTTTAAAATACTTAAAAATATCCAGAAAAATATATAAAATAACCATGGGTCTGTATACTATTTTCTAACGTGTCAAGTGATACGGATAATATATCATTTCAATTCGTAATTAAAAGAAAAATCCGGGTTCTATCATTTCAAACCCGCAATCCCAAGTTAAATAAAAATAAATAAAAATCGCTCAGGCTTATCATTTCAGCCCATAACGATTTTTCCCTATTCTAAAGTCCGTTCGGGTATGTATCATTTCAATCCATAGTGATTCTATTTTACAGGGAACTTGCAGTGTGAGAAATAGAAATAAATAAACAGTATAACAGAAAATAACATAGCAGATGATGTGACAAGTTTATAACAGGGTTTAACATCATATAATTCACAACACAGGCAGATATAACATGATAAAAAATTCTACACATTCACTAGTTGTCACTTCACAAATTATATAAGTATAAATGTCATGAGTGAATACTCACCTTTTTAAGCTGGAGTTCGCAAATCAAAACACATAGATAAATTCAGAAAGCACGATAGCACGACTTGATTTGAGTGGAGAGAGAGCCAAGATATAAATCTTGTATTCAACAACCAAACAAAGCAAATATAAATATTAATACAATACCAAAATTTATTAGAACGAAAATAGAAATAGAATGTACACAAGACATCACCAAGCTTTTCCATCAATTTTGCTTGACCATAACTCACATATGCTCGGCCACAACATGGTTTAGGCTCGGCCACACATGTTTTCAGGTTGAAATGGATCTGGTTTGGATCATAAGTGCACGGCTATAAAGGAATAGGAAGTGGTTTGGAGTTACAATGGGAAGAAGGTCAAAAGGCAAGGCTAAAAGGAGGTTTGGTTCAATCATAGGCTCGGCCTATGGCACATTTGGGCTCGGCCATGCTCTGGTTCAGGTCAGATCAGAGGTCATGCTGGTGGTCAAAGGTTAGGTCATGATGGTGGTGGAGCTAGGGGTGGTGGCTGAGGCAAATTATGGAAGTGGTGGTGAAGTTTAGGTCGACTATGTTTGGTTTTGTGGAGTGTTTAGCCAAGTTTTGAGGTGTTTTGCTCATGCTATTGTCATGGCCAAATCTGATCTGAGGGATAGGTGTTTGGCAGTGGATGATGAGGAGGAGGAGATGGTGGTGGTGGTCGGAGAAGATGGTGGTCGTTGAGGTCGAGCTAGACAAGAGGAAGCAAGGCAAAACAATGGAAAAATGAAGAAAGGTAGAAAAGAAGGAGGCCATTGCTTACCCAAAATTTCCAGAAATGAATTAGCTGTGAATGATGATTGAAATGAGAAGTTTTCATGTGAAAATGAAAATAAAACTCACGGCTATACTAGAGGAAATGGACGGCTAAAGCTGGAAAGTGAAAGGGCAAGCAAATGAAGAGACTAGGCAATGTAAGGTCACAAGTTTAAAAGCTTTGTCTCTTTGAATTTCCAATTCATTTTAATTCAATATGAACAAATAAAAATCAATTTAACAAAATAAAAGTTAAAACAAAATAAAGTAGAAATGAAAATAAATAAATAGTCTTAGAAAAATAAGAAAATAGTTTAATTTATTGAAACTATAATTAAAAATTGTAAATAAACATACAACTAGTAAAGGAAATTCCAACTCAACAAAATTCACATAATTTAATTCAAAACCCAAAAAAAAATAAAGGATGGCAAATAATATAGAAAATGAAAAATAAAAATGCAGATAAAATTCTGTGTGTAAAATGCTAAATTCATCAAATTCTAAAATGTTTAAAACGGAATTCGACGAAACGAAAAACAGAGCGGATATCAGAACCAAATACTGTTTCAAAGAAAAGATTAAACTTTCAAAATTTTCAATAAAAAATAAAGGTGTGACAAAATATAATATTTCCATAAAATCAATATTTAATTGTATTTGGAAAAATAAGAATAAAAAAATGAAACAAAAATCCAAATACATAGGAAAAATTCCAAACTTCAATTTAAAATTATGTAAAGATCAAAGTTTCAAAAAAAAATTATTTAAAATATTTATTAAAATTATGGGTTGTTACAAATAATATATTTTCTATCCACTTTGGGTAAAATACACACGGTCTCTAATATCCATTATTGTAGGGTTGATTCCTTCCAGCATGAGTCCAAGCAAAGAGATCTTTACTTGACTGTAAAAATGAGATTACCTCCTCTCTCGTATCCTTATCCATCCTTCTTCCTATCTTCACCACCTTAATCGAACCTTGAGAATATAAGCATATTTCCACTAAATCTTCCATAGATTGTGTGTTTCTTAACCGTTTCCAGAATCCATATCTGGTACCATCTCTTCTAAAACTTCGTTCTTATTTTGGTCTTCTTGATTGAACTCCACTTAATTCTTTTTCCTATCTTTTGATTCAATCATCTGCTTAGTATTCGATGCTCTTTAATCAGAAAACTTTGTTTGTTTGCCTTATATATCAATTCTTTAGGACTGGTATATAGGGGCTTAGGATTTTTAGTTATTTAACATAGGTTTAGAACAAGATTCACCCTCTCTATTATATTGCTCAAGTATGGAAAAATACATTTCACGAGAACTAAATTTATTCCCCACTTACAATTCCTCATCTTGCTTTGGAAAGGTACTTCAAATGCTAATGTTTTGGGTACACCGTTAACCAAAAAAATGGATCAACGCCCTAAATTAAGTGTGAAAGCACCAGCTCTATTCTTATAGAGAAATAATATAAAAATTAGATGTAATAGTAGTTTGGCTATTAACGAAGACTACGTCCACTTTATAACTTTCTATTAGCTGACTGCTATTACAGGTTGAATCGAATTATAATATGATTGAATCTCCTAAGTTATATCAACTTACCAGAGCAAGAGTTCACTGGAGAATCACAGTGAACCCTTAGATGACTGTTGTGAAATAGGAGAAGGGTGAAGGATAGTTTCTATAGAGTTCCAACAGCCAATCCAGAAGATCCTGTTTATGTTGCAGGTAGGATTGTATTTATAGGGATTGGAGAGCTCTTGGGCTAGGCCGCTTTGCTAGGAGCTCGCATTTGAAGGTACAAAGATTCTTACAAAGTTTCATAGCGAGACGACCTAATATGATGGATCACTAGTGATCCATAGGGCACGGATCGCTAGCGATCCATGCAGTTAGGGTATTTTCAGCTCGTTTCAATTGGATCTTGTTCCTTGCCTTATGTAGGTACTCTCCATGCAATTTCATGACTAGATGCCTTGTTTTGATGATGATTGATGTTTAGGTTGCGTTGAACTATTATTGGAATCAGATGAATGCCCACTTCTCGAACTAGCTTGCTTGGAATATTATGAAACTTGGTAAACATCCCTAGAAAACATACTAAATCATGATGCAAGAAGAATTGTTGTCCAATGAGAAATATTCATGGATCGCTAGCGATCCATGGGTGATAGATCGCCAGCGATCCATGCCTTTAAGCTATTTTTTTTGTCTCTTGAGCCTTTCTTGGTTCCTTCTCCTGGTTCTTTTCGTTGATTCTTGAGTTATTTTATCCCGTCGTAGATGTTTTAGTTCCCTTTGAATTGTACTGGGTTAAAAACCCGGTTAACATTTTCCCCTTAGAGTATGTCTTTTTTGGAAACAAGGCGTGCTCTGAAAGTAATTACTTTTGAGTTTCCCTTTAGTGAGGTTCAATTGATTGCGTTGAGGCCATCATGCGATTTTGGCTTTGGCTATTTAACCGTCTGTTGAGTTCTGATGTGAATTGTTGTTGCTCGTAACAATGAATCAATTTCGATCTCACAGCTTTCCAAATGCTTGCAAATAACACATGGATCACGCTTAGAGAGTTTGGAGAAAATCAACTACAATTTGATGGACCGCTAGCGATCCATAGTCCATGGATCGCTAGCGATCCAAGGACTCAGCGGATTTTTTGCGCAATCTCCTATTTAACTTTATATGGGCCAACTTTCCACCATTCTATATTTTCACCTGCTAGCCGAGCCTTTTACCTTGTGACCAGATCCAAAGTCTTCAAAACCCTAAATTCGTTTCCACCATCGCCACCGTTAATCTCCACCTCCGAAGCTTCTTGCCATCGACCCCACTGGACATCGCCGTCTCCATGATCTAGCCCTTAGCTTCTAAAACTTTGTTTATTTGGATCACCGCCGACCTTGCCCACTTGGATCACCGCCGACCTTGCCCACTTGGATCACCACCGATCTTATTTGCCTTAGGACGCTAACAGCCTGAGTTTAACCATGTTCGCCTTTTGAATTTTGACTAGAGGTGGGTGACGTAGATTTTGACGTTTGTTTATCGATTTGGTGATGAAGTTGTGTTGGTGGCGGATGCAATGGAGAATTCAAGTTGATTGCAACTTTGTGGAAGAAGATAGTAAATCGAGTCTTGAGTTCTTCACAGAACGAAGCTCGGATTTTGTCCCGGTTCTTGACATGTTTTTCTATCTTTGTTCGCAGAATCAGAATTAACTATGGCATCTTGCGGATTAGTTTTGGTTTTTCTAGGAGGTGATAATGGCTTAGGGTAGCGCCCTATATGCAGCTCACGCTATTATCACTTTCCGTAAAATTAACATCGACTTATGTTGAGAATTCTGTACTTGATTTGGGCCCATTGATCTATAGTTGCTCACTTTGGATTGGTCCTGTCATTGCACAGTTGGCGTACCTGGAATAGGAAGAGCTTTCCGTGTTGCTTCGGACAACGGATCCATTATCGACCGTTGGTCGATAACGGGTAAGTGTAGGAGAAATAACTTTAATAATGATACGAAAAGCTCTTTTCTTTCTTCGCTGTGAGTGAACCATTTACACAGGATAAAGCATTTGTAGTGTTCAGGACACCGAGCCCATCCCACATAGATAACACACTGCACTTGCCCCAGTCAACGCTTGAAACCCGACGAGTCGGCCTAAATCAATATTTTTTTGGAATTCATATTAAGCATAAGGGAACTTTTACTTATAAATAGAATTACCTAACCACGTTAGAGACAAGTTCTATTGTGTAGAATGAAGCACCCATCATCCTACCGTAAATCCAGTGGAGGAAGTCCGGCACTCTCAGAAGCCGAATCGACATTAGTTACGCCTTCACCAACGGTTTCAGTAGCACCTACTTCTTCGGTACCGCCAGCTAATATGGTCAGCTAGTTCCAGTTGGTCCAGTTGTAGATCGAACTCCTCCAAACTTTAGTGTTCCACTCAACTCTCCGGAGAGAGCCTCCTCCATAATCTCTACTAAATTTTTGCATAACATTTGTTTACAGCATGGCATTCCGAATGATGACGTACGCCTTCCATCGAAAAATGAATTTGCGCATATGCCACCTTCGGGATACACCACTTGCCACCAATACATGTGCTTGAATGGAGCAGTACCCCCTTCAATCACTTCTTGAGAGAGACTCTTCTAAACTTAGGAATTGCTATGCGATTTTGACTAGCCTTCACGTTTTATTTATGCGGACATTTAATCGTGCCCCAAGCTTTGATGAGTTGAGATATTTCCTCTCATTCAAGAAGAGAGAAGAATGTCCATCCTTCGTGATCATCGAGGCTCAAAGAAACCGCAAAATCGTGTCGCAGCTTCAAAGTAACCTACCCCAATTCAAGACCCAATATTTGTTCATTAGGTGTCCTGAGGGATTTAATCGTCTTTGGATGACCGGGGGGTAAGTCTTCTATTTTACTCGTTGAGATTTAATATGTTGATTGGGATTTTTGATAGACTGAATACTCCTTGCAGTTATTCTGAGATCGAACAAAGATCCATCACTCATCCCATCTTCCATACTATGAAGGCTGTAGACGCTAAAGAGAGATCGGTCAATTTTTTGCTAACAGATGAGAATTTGCTTAGATACCAATTGTTGCATTCTGGGAGATCTGCCGTAGCCGTTGAAGTTCCGTCTCCTTCCCGTTCCAAAATTCGAACATGCTCCCCTTCTTCATCACACGGCTCTAAAGAGGGCGGTCTTTCAGATGGAGAAGTCCGTCTGGCGGGTCAACCGAAGAAATTTATGAAGGAAGAGGTGTTACGACCGAAGTCAGTTGCCCGATTAGGATGCCCCAGATCCTTGAGGAGGGGGAAGAAGAATTCAAGTAGCACGAGGGAAAGGCTGTGGTGATAACGGAAATGGAAGAGGGTGAAATTGAGAACAGTAGCAGCTATGATTCCTCCTCTAAAGATGATGAATTTAATGCAAGTTCTGGTGAAGGAAACTTCAAATCATGTGATGAAACTCCGGGAATGAGTCCTATTCTCCCGGATTCGCCTCCCCAAGAGATTCGTGCTAAAGATGCTCCCCCAACAGCCGAGCGACTTCATGGTTCTCCGCCTAAGGAAACCGATGTTAGCTTTGGGGACTTGAGCGACGTTTATGTAGACATCGATGAACTTGTAGGAGATGATTTCGAGTTCGAGGGATTGTCCCCTTGCCCTGGTCCTGTTGTGTCTAGAGTTAGCCCGATTCCCACAGCGGTGACTTCCTGATCTGGTTTGTGAAGTCCTTTTAGGCCTCCTATGACACGTTACACATTTCACTAGGGTCATGTTCACCTACATATGCATTATTTAGGTTCATTTCCTATCGCTAAAGTTCTCTATTTATTTTTTTATATCAGGTACTATGAGAGGCCGTGGACTTTATGAGCACCTTGAATAATTTACTGACGCACAATCCCGGTCAAGACGGAGTTCAAGCCACCACCAACCCCGAGAAACTGAGGAAGAGTGGAGAAGGAGGAAAGGTTTGAAAGCCGAAGTTTGTCGTCTGGACGACAGGGACCGAGGCAAAGTTTACAGGGGTGGTTATGTGAAGAGGAAAACTCCAACGACTGGGAAGAGTGTAACATCCCCTATCTAGAGGCCGAAAGCTAAGCACTACAAATGCTGCAGTTATCCATAGTATTAACTTTCAGCGACTAAATACGGCTATGTTAATGGTATCCATAATATCAGAAGCATTTAACTATGAAACAAAATCACAGATTTCAAAAACATCTTTTCACATTACATTTCCAAAACACGTGTTTCACATTCAAATTACATAATCCCATAGTCATTTCCCAAGTTTAGATAAAATATAATTATTACATAAATACACCAAGAGCGACATATGATGATGCCCCCTTGGTTGACCAGAGCACTATATAGACATAACTGTCTTAAGTACAACATAGTGGAATAAACTAAACAAAACAACAACTCCTAAATAGCTATCCGTCAGCCACCTGCTCGTCTCCGGAAGCTTTATTCGTCAACCTACTAAAAACCTATAAAACCTTTAACCCTCAGCCTACTCAAATCAATTTTGAGCATCCGAGAGTTTAAGGGGAAAACATAAACTTCGAGTCAGACATAAAGCCTGGTGTGAATAATACTATACAACTCGAATATACGATAATAAGTGAGACCACGCCCCTTAGCGGAACGGGTTTCCCCTCACTAATATCCTTTTAAAACATATCTTTTTCAAATCATAATCTTACAACCAAAAATGGTTAAAACTGTAAAGCATTATTATGTAAACATACATATCAGGTAACAGATGGACTATCTGTCCGAACACTATCGTTTTGTTTGGCTAACTACTAACCTTTGGCCGACTCGGGCCTACCAAACAATATAACAAAATAATCTAACATCTGTTAGACACACCTCTTCTGGAAGGTCTGTCCTTAACTATCTATTAAATACTTCTGTTATGGACGGTCTGTCCCTACCTTAACATCTCCTAGGGTCACCTGATCCTAAAGGTTTTACGGGCTCACCAATAACCTATCTGTATACAAGCATATATTCCCTTCTGTGTGCAATCATAATTTTAGTCTTACCTGTGACAATGCCCTACACACTGGAATTTTGGATTAAATTAGCTGGGGCTAATAGCTAATGTATAGGGCGCGGCCCTATACCTGTCTCATCTGGTATTCTAATATCTTAGTCATTTTACTTAGGGACACCTTCCTAAAAAAATTCTTGAAAACCTTTTCATTTGAAATTGATTTAAAACCTTTTAAACCAAACTTAAACAAGAAAAACACTTATACTTTATGCTTTACTCAGAATCACCTTACCATGTTATATATATACTTTACTCAAACCTTTGTTGATGAAAACATTTAACTTTTGAAAGTACCCCTTTCGAATCCATTGAAAGCACCTCTTTCGAAACCAATTAAAACCCTTTATTCAACCTAGGCCGAAAGGCCAAAACCTTCCTTTCGAAACCATTCTTAAAACCTTTCAAAACTCTTGATAAACCTTCCTTTCGAAAGCTTTAAAACCTTAGACATCTTTCTTTTAAAACACTTTAGAATTGCCTTTCGAAAACATTGGAAAAACCTTTCCTCTTAGACCTTTCGAAACCACTGGAATACCTTCCTTCAAAACCTTTCGAAGTCATTAGGGAACCACCCCTTCAAAACCTTCTTTTAAACCCTTTCGTAAGCAATAAAACATTAACCCTTTCGAAAGCCTTTAGGTTCATTTAAAACATATGGAAACCTTTCGAAACCATTCAAAATTTAACCCTTCGAAACCTTTGAAAACCGTTTCGGTCGAAACCATTTGGATTATGCCTTCAAGTAGAGCAAAAGGATCTGAAACCCATTAAAGTCAAAAGCATTCCTTTCGAAAGCTATTCTTAAGTAAAGAAGTGATGGTGTCGAAACCAACCTTTCAAAAGCATTAGAGAAGTGGCCAAATTTAAAACGAAGTATACCTTCCGAAACCATTGACTTCGAAAGCACAACCTCTTTAAAACCACTTCTTTAAACCATTTGACCTGGTCAGAAGCCAACCAAGTCGAAAGCAATATAGTCGAAAGCAAAGCAGGTGCATTTTCAATTTAAAACAAAGCAGCGCTTCGACCCCTTCGGAACCCCTGGGTTTCGACCTCATACCTTCCGCCTTCATTCCAATTTATTGTGCACCAAGTCTTTGATGCCATACGCAATGGTTTTGATAGTGATGGGGGTAAAGGAACTAAGTCGAAATCCATCTATATTGGAAGCAGGGTGCCAAAAGTGGCGAAACATGTTATTTGCAGGTAAAAATGATTTTTAACCTTTTTAAGTAAACTTTTTAACTAAGCTGCCTTGTTTGTCTAAATTTTATTGGTTGTGAATTTTCTTTTCCAAAAGTATTGCCTAAATTTCAGAAATAAACTCTTTAATTTATTTGCATAATACCCCTTCTCCTTTTATAAATAAATAAAACATTTAAGTCCCATACCTCAAATAATTTTATATATTCATCAAAATACTTAGGAAAATTTTACAAAAATTTTAGAAAATCATTTTCAATATGTCTTCAAACATATATAAATTTTAGATCAAATAAATAATTATTTAGCCGTAAATAATTTATAACCCAAATAATCATTTTCTATACTAGAAAATTTATATAAAATCCACATTAATTCAGAAAATTATGAAAATTGAAACCCATCTCTAAATTATCATTTTTGATCTAAATCTAAAATCCCAAGGCATTTGGATGTCATTTAATAGGGTTTTCTTATCAAAACATATCAAAAAATTATATGAACAAGCATAAACCATCTACAAACATTTATACACATCTAATCATTCAAAAACATGGCATAAGCTAGCAAAACACTTCGGATTTAACTTAAAACCGTAAACATTTAGGAAAATAAGATGTAGTCATTATTCCCCTTAGCTTGAGATTATGTATTTGAGATTTGGATAGCTATTGATTTGATTAACCTTCTTCCTTGGCTTTTTCTTCCTCTAGTTCTCTAAAATGGTGGCAGGCCTCTTGTTTTTAATTTGCAAATGAGAATGAATTAAGAGAATACACAGCTAAGGGGTTTAAGGTTTAGGGTATAAGTATTTTCCTTATTCCCATTTTGACCCTGCCTACTTCCTAACCCTTTGTCTATTTCATGCTATCTCATTTTGTTTTACTCATTAACATGGCACGACTACCCCTATTAATCACAAATCTTAATCCATTAATCATCTTACATTATTTTATTTTATTTAGCTAATTAAATATCTTAAATAATGTTACTAAAAATATAGGGTGTTACAATCTCCCTTCCTTAAAAGAATTTCGTCCTCGAAATTATGATAAGGCACACAACAAAACAATCAAAGGTAAAACATACCATCAAACAAATCAGGATAAGCATCTCTAATCCTGCTCTCAGTCTCCCATGTACAGTCTCTAGCGTCGTCACTCCACTGGACCTACTATCCGGATAGGCTTCCAAACTATAGTCATGTCTGGTTCCACTGCTAAATCTTCTAACACAGTCGGTGCTATAGTAGTGTCTGGATCCTTAACACACTTCCTCAGATGAAATACATGGAAAACATCATGGACTCCTGCCAAACTACTCGGTAACTCTACTCTATACGTGAGTTTCCCGATCCTCTCTAAAATAGGAAACGATCCTACGAATCTCGGTGCTAACTTACCTGTCTTCCCAAACCTGATAACACCTTTCTTCGGTGAACTTTGACGAAAACATGATCTCCAATAGAGAATTCTAAATCTTTCCGTCTTCTATCTGCATAGCTATTCTTCCTAAACTGAGCTTCCTTCATTCTCGCTCTTATCAGCTCAATCATTTATGCTGCTTCTATTACCAAATCGGGACCAAGGACTAATCTATCTCCGGTCTCTAACCAATATACAGGGGATTTGCATGGTCTTCCATACAAAGCCTCAAACGATGCCATCACTATATTAGTCTGATAACTATTGTTATACGAAAAAATCGACTAGGTGTAGATGGTCTTCCCATGATCCCCCGAAGTCTAATACACAAGCTCTTAATAAGTCTTCCAAGATCTTGTTAACTCTTTTCGTTTGCACATCTGTCTGCGGATGGTAAGCGGTATTCATATTGAGTTTGGTTCCTAAACTTTCCTGTAGGTTTTTCCAGAATTTGCTAGTGAATAAAGAATCTCTATTACTAACAATACTACTAGGAATTCCGTGAAGTCTAGCTGCATTCTTCATAAATAACTTAGCCAATACAGGCGCCTCCTATTTGACTTAACGGGAATGAAATGGGCACTCTTGGTCAATCTATCCATTATGACATATACTTTCATTTCCCCTATTATATCTCGGCAACCCGTCTATGAAATCCATAAAAATAGAATCCCACTTCCATACCAGAATATCCAATGGCTGAAGCAACCCACTTGACTTCTGATGCTCAGTTTTCACCTGATGACAGTTCAAATATTGTTTCACCCATAAGCCAACATCCCTCTTCATGCCTTCCCAGAAGAAACTTCTCTTCATATCTTAATACATCTTCATTCCTCCTGGATGAATAATGAACTTTGAACGATGGCATTCCTCCAAAACTTCTTTCCTTATGCCTTCCACATCTGGAACACATCCACTTTCTTAACCATCCACTTTGGTCATGACTGAAATCCTTCAAGTCATCGCTCTCCATTCCATCCTTTGATTTCCTGATCCTTTCAGCTAACACTGGATCCTCTTCCTGTTTAGAATCAATCTTCTCAATCAATACCTGTCAGACTTCTAAACAAGATAACATAGCAGATTCTCCACTGGACCCAGCCTTGGATCTCCACTGCACTCTGCAAGTTGACAATGCTTCCAAGTCTTTCCGTTTCGCTATTATAGCCAACAATGCATTCTGATGTTTCCTACTAAGCGCGTCTGCAACCTTGTTACCTTTCCCTGGTGTGTATTCAATCCCAAAATCATAAGCATCAATAAACTCTAACCACCTCTGTTGTCTCATGTTCAGCTCCTTCTGAGAGAACAAGTACTTCAACGACTTATGATCCATATAAAGCTCAAACCTCTCTCCCAAAAGGTAATGCCTCCAAACCTTCAATGCAAATATCACTGCAGCTAACTCCAAGTCATGCGTTGGATATCTAAGCTCATGCGGTCTAAGCTGTCTAGAAGCATAGGCAATCACTTTACCTCTCTGCATCAACACAGCTCCTAATCCAATTCCACACGCATCCGTATAAACTATCGAGTCCTGATTTCCCTCTGGAACCACTAACATAGGTGCATGGGTCAACAAGTGTTTCAAGCTCTGGAACGCTTCCTCACACTTCTTGGTCCACACAAACTTTACATCCTTTCGTGTTAGCTTGGTCATCAGCGCCGCTATCCGCGAAAAATCCTTTATAAACCTTCGATAATATCCAGCCAACCCAAGGAAACTTCTTATCTTATTTACCCTCTCTGGTCTCTTCCAGTTATTAACAGCTTTGATCTTATCTGGATCGACTGAAAACCCCCTCTCTGAGATTATATGACATAGAAACTTCACCTCCTTCTTCCAAAAATGACACTTCGAAAACTTTGCCTTTAGCTGATGCTGCCTCAGCATCTCAAGCACCACTCTAAGATGAACTTCATGCTCCTTCTCATCCTTATAGTATATCAGAATATCATCTATGAACACCAACACGAATCTATCTAAGTGCTCTCTGAAAATTTGGTTCATCAAATCCACAAAGAATGCCAGCGCATTAGTGAGTCCGAATGACATAACTAACCATTTGTATAACCCATACCTTGTTATAAACGTTGTCAACGGTATACTACTTCTGCTACTCTAAGCTGATGGAAACCTGTTGTTAAGTCTAACTAAGAAAATACCTTAGCTCCACTCAACTGATCGAACAAATCGTCAATCCTAGGAAATGGATATCGATTATTAATCATTCTCTCATTCAACTTATACATAGCCTTAACGATCCATCCGGCATCTTAGCAACTACTACGACTGCTCCCCAAGGTGAACTACTTGGTCTGATAAAACTCTTGCCTTCCAAATCTACCAACTGAGCCTTCAACTCCCTCATTTCTGTCGGCATCATCCTGCTTAGTGGTCTACTTACCAGTTCTGCTCCAAGCACCAAATCTATCTGAAACTCAGTGGCTCGTTTCGGTGGCAATCCTACTACCGGTTCGAAAATATTTGTGAATTTTCTAACCACGAAAACGCGATTCAACTCATCCTCCAACTCCACAACTCCCAACGGAGCATTCACCTCATAGTTACGATTTTCTATGGTATAAACTATCCGATCAGTATAGTCCAGGTGTCTAAGTGATATTTTCCTATCCTTGAAAAATATCCTAGCATCATACTCACTTAAACAATCCATACCTAATATAATTCCGAACCCTACAAAGTCAAACAACTGCAAACTGCAAACAAAGGTGTAACCTAACAAGTCAAATTCTAAGTGGTCACACTTCATCCCAAGTGTCGCATACCCTCCTATCAGAATTGCAACTCTTAAGGAAGTAACTAAATATATGGGTTCTAGGTTAAGCTTATCTACCAAACAATCAAGATATAAAAGAATGTGATGCACCAGTATCAAACAAAACGCTAACAGACATATCATGGATCTGAAGCATACCTCCCAAAACTGCATTTCCTTTCTCTTGCACTGTCGGCTTCAAAGTAGCAGGCTCTAATGCAAATACTTGGCCTTTATCTCTTTTAGCTAGCTCTTTGCACCGGTTCTTGTAGTGCCCAATTTGATCATGGTTGAAACATCTAACTCCTTTCTTCTCAGCAGCCTTCTTTCTTTTGCATATCAAGCATTTATGAGCATAATGGCCTTTCTTATCACACTTGTAACAGACCACTTCAGACTTCCCCTTCTTTGCTGCTCCATCTTTCTGAGCACCCTTCTTATGAAAGACATTTCTCTTTTAACCTTGCCCGACTTGGACCTCCTTCTCCTTCTTCTTCTCCAAACAAGCAAGCATCTCTTCATGTCTTAACGTCATCTCCACTACCATATCACATGGATCTCTGATATGCGGTAAGGTAGCCCTAGCCCACTCAAGCTTCAATCCCCTGATGAACTTCTCATTCCTCTTCATCACTCTATCAATAGTGGCATACCCATATCTAGCTAATTCTTCAAACCTGCTAGCATACTCCAAAATAGACATTTCTCCTTATTCTGACTCAGAAAACTTTCTGATCAAAACAGACTGTGCCATTACCGACATGAACATCTCCTGGAACCTTCTCCTAAACTCAGCCCATGTCATCTCTTCTTCATTTACCCCGCCGTCACACTATTCAACCAAAATAAAGCTGCTCCTTGAAGCTGTCTCGAAGCAAGTCTCCTCTTCTGCTCATCATTGAGCCCTAAGTCAGCAAATATCCTTTCATAGTGCAGCAACCAATTCTCCACTTCTATAGCATCTTCGGTTCTTACAAATGACTTCCCTCCAAGTCTAGCATAGTCTCTACTCAAATTAGCATAATGGTTGACAACCAGAGCTTCCTAAACTCCTTCTGCAGCATTTCCTCCAACCATTCCAGCAGCAATTCTAGCTTGCATCATGTTTACGAAAAACTGATACATAGCTCCCATATTCACCTGTGGGACTCCAGCACCAACATTCTCAGCTTGATCCTGACCTTGAGTCCTCCTTGTATTGGGTCGGGCACTTCCATTAGTGGTGGTTTTGTCCCCTCCTAGGTTAACTCTGCCTCTTCTACCATCCATATCTGTATTCAAACCTCATAAGATATAGAAGAATAACCTAACAGAGATAAGAGACTAGAGATAAAACATATACTTATATATAACAAATACAGCTATGTTACTATAGCGTTATCCCATGCCACAATCTTACTCTAATTCCTTAAGATTATGTTTCCAAAATCATTTTTAATTAAAGTTTTTCATAAACCTATGCTCTGATATCAAGTTGTAACATCCCCTAACTAGAGGCCCAAAGCTAAGCGCTACAGATGCTGCAGTCATCCATAATATTAACTTTCGGCGACTAAATACGGCTATGTTAATGGTATCCATAATATCAGAAGCATTTGAATATGAAACAAAATAACAGATTTCAAAAACAACTTTTCACATTACATTTCCACAACACATGTTTCACATTCAAATTACATAATCCCATAATCGATTTCCAGGTTCAGATAAAATATAATTATTACATAAGTACGCCAAGAACGACATATGATGATGCCCCCTTGGTTAACCAGGGCACTATATAGACATAACTGTCTTAAGTACAACACAACGGAATAAAACTAAACAAAAAAGCAACTCATAAATAACTATCCATCAGCCACCTACTCGTCTCTGAAAGCTTTATTCATCAATGTACTAAAAACCTGTAAAACCTTTAACCCTCAGCGTACTCAAATCAATTTTGAGCACCCGAGAGTTTAAGGGGAAAACATAAACTTTGAGTTAGACATAAAGCCTGGTGTGAATGATACTATACATCTCGGAAATATGATATTAAGTGAGACCATACCGCTTAGTGGAACTGGTTTCCCCTTACTAATATCCGTTTAAAACATATCTTTTGCAAATCATAATATCGCAACCAAAACTGGTTAAACCTGTAAAGCATTATTATGTAAACATACATATCAGGTAAAAAATGGACTATCTGTCCGAACACTATAGTTTTGTTTGGCTGACTCGTGCCTACTAGACAATATAACAAAATAAACTAACATCTATTAGACACACCTCTTCTGGGCGGTCTATCCTTAACTATCTGTTAAATACTTCTCTTCTGGACAGTCTGTCCCTAACTTAACATCTCCCAGGGTCACCTGATCCTAATGGTT
Source organism: Allium fistulosum (assembly GCA_030737815.1). Lineage (NCBI taxonomy): Eukaryota > Viridiplantae > Streptophyta > Magnoliopsida > Asparagales > Amaryllidaceae > Allium > Allium fistulosum. The sequence goes on along the minus strand of CM060908.1, from coordinate 818,150,343 downwards.
TTGCGGGCTCACCAATAACCTCTCTATATACAAGCATATATTTCCTTCTGTGTGCAATCATAATTTTAGTCTTACCTGTGACAAAGCCCTACACACTGGAATTTTGGACAAAATTAGTTGGGGCTAATAGCTAATGTATAGGGCGCGATCCTATACCAGTCTCATCTGGTATTCCAATATTTGAGTCATTTACTTAGGGATACCTTTCCAAAATTTTCCTTGAAAACCTTTTCTTTGAAATTGATTTAAAACCTTTTAAACCAAACTTAAACAAGGAAAACACTTATACTCCATGCTTTACTCAAAATCACCTTACCATGTTATATATATATACACTTTACTCAAACCTTTGTTAATGAAAACATTTAACTTTTGAAAGTACCCCTTTCGAATCCATTGAAAGCACCTCTTTCGAAACCAAGTAAAACCCTTTATTCAACCTAGGCCGAAAGGTCAAAACCTTCCTCTCAAAACCATTCTTAAAACCTTTCGAAACCCTTGAAAAACCTTCCTTTCGAAAGCTTTAAAATCTTAGACATCATTCTTTAAAACACTTTAAAACTACCTTTCAAAAACATTGGAAAAACCTTTCCTCTTAGACCTTTCAAAACCACTGGAATACATTCCTTCAAAACCTTTCGAAATCATACCACCCCTTCGAAACCTTCATTTAAAACCCTTTCGAAAGCAATAAAATATTAACCCTTTCGAAAGCCTTTGGGTTCAATTAAAACATGTGGAAACCTTTCGAAGTCATTAGGGAACCACCCCTTCAAAACCTTCTTTTAAACCCTTTCGAAAGCAATAAAACATTAACCCTTTCGAAAGCCTTTAGGTTCATTTAAAACATATGGAAACCTTTCGAAACCATTCAAAATTTAACCTTCGAAACCTTTGAAAACCGTTTCGGTCGAAACCATTTGGATTATGCCTTCAAGTTTAAAACCAACCTTCCAAAAGCATTGGAGAAGTGGCCAAGTTTAAAACGAAGTATACCTTCCAAAACCATTGACTTTGAAAGTTAGGGAAAGCGACAGTTAAAGGGCTTCGACCGAGTCGAAAGCGTGTGTTTAAAAACAAAGGTGCAACCTCTTTAAAACCACTTCTTTAAACCATTTGAGAAGCCAACCAAGTCAAAAGCAATATAGTCGAAAGCAAAGCAGGCGCATTTTAATCTTAAAATAAAGCAGTGCTTCGACCCCTTCAGAACCCCTGGGTTTCGACCTCATACCTTCCGCCTTCTTTCCAATTCGCTACGCACCAAGTCTTTGATGTCATATGCATTGGTTTCGATAGTGATGGGGGCGAAGGAACTAAGTCAAAAGCGATCTATGTCGGAAGTAGGGTGCCGAAAGTGGCGAAACATGCTATTTGCAGGTAAAACTGATTTTTAACCATTTTAAGTAAACTTTTTAACTAACGTGCCTTGTTTGTCTAAATTTTATTGGTTGCAAATTTTCTTTTCCAAAAGTACTGCCAAAATTTCAGAAATAAACTCTTTAATTTATTTACAAAATACCCCTTCTCCTTATATATATATATAATACATTTAAGTCTCATACCTCAAATAATTTTATATATTCATCAAAATACTTAGGAAAATTCTACAAAAATTTCAAAAAATCATTTTCATTATGTTTTCTAACAGATATAAATTTCTGATCCAAATAAATAATTATTTAGCCATGAATAATTTATAACCCAAATAATCATTTTCTACACTAGAAAATTTATATAAAATCCACAATAATTCAGAAAATTATGAAAATTGAAATCCATCTCTAAAATATCATTTCTGATCTAAATCTAAAATCGCAAGGCATTTGGATGTTATTTAATAGGGTTTTCTTATCAAAACATATCAAAAAATTATATGAACAAGCATAAATCATCAACAAGCATATATACACATTTAATCATTAAAAACATGGCATAAACTTGCAAAAAACACTCCAGATTTAACTTGAAACCGAAAACATTTAGGAAAATGAGATGTAGTCATTAGTCACCTTAGCTTGAGATTAAGGATTTGAGATTTGAATAGCTTTTGATTTGATTAGCCTTCTTCCTATAGTTCTCTAAAATGGTGGTCGGCCTCTAAAATGGTAGTCGGCCTCTAAAATAGGGTATATGGATTTTCCTTGTTCCTATTTTGCCCTTGCCTACTTCCTAACCCTTTGTCTATTTCATGTTATCTCATTTTGTTTTACTCATTTAACATGGCACTGCTACCCCTATTAATCACAAATCTCAATCCATTAAACATCTTACATTATTTTATTTTATTTAGCTAATTAAATATCCTAAATAATGTTACTAAAAATATGAGGTGTTACAAAGAGCCATCCAAGAAATCGAAGGTAGATCGCGGTTCTCATCCATCTGAGCACCAAGCATTTGCCCCGGCTCCAGTCTCTGTTGGAATTGAAGTTCCAACTTCTACTGTTCAAGTTTCTCCATCAATCCAGGCCCCGTCATCTCACATAGTGACTGTTTCTGGTTCTTCACATCCCCGTAAGAGGTCGGCTTATATTCTCATGTCCAGTTCCCCTAAGCTTGAAGTTGCGCTTCTCGGATGGTTTTTGAAAGGAGCTAAATTTGATCATGACCTACGCCCAATCCACAAAGATTCTTATGTGCCCCATCTCTAGGCGATTCAAAGCGATTTGGATCAAGCTGAAGGATGGGAGAAGTTATGCAAGCAACTGGCAGACACCAACCGTAACAACTACCAAGAGATCCTTTCCTTCGAGTCAGAAAAGGACAATTATGAGAGGATATTAATGGAATGCGATACCAGAATCAAGCAATTAATGAAGGAGAGGGATGCTGCATTCCGTGAGAGTAAGTGCAACGCCAACTTGCTGAAGGAATTGAGAGAGGCCCACGCCAAAATTGAGATCATGTTTTGAGACGATCAAGAAGGCCCATGTGGATGAGGTTAAGATGAAAGAGGAGCTTGAAACCATGACGAGACCATTGAAGCTCAAAAGAAAACTATTGCTGGTCATAACGAAGTCATCGAAGCTTATAAAAAAGATAATAGCTGATTATGCGGGAATGATGGAATCCCATGACAAGACCATTTCTGATCAGACCGAAATGATTGCTTCGCTCCAGGAAAGAGTCGCCCAGCTTAACATAGAAAAGATCCAAGTTGAAGTTGAGAAGGCCGCCATGACAACGAACTGCTTAGAGTTGCAGCATACTTTCGAAAGGAAAATGAAGAAGATGGATGACACCATCTTGAATTTTTACGTTAACTCCTTGCTGCATCAGGGCAGCCTTAGCTATGTGGGTCCCAAATTCCCACATACTCTTGCGGTGGTTTGGGAAGAAGTTCCAGCTCGTTTCCAAGAGAACGGAGACATATACATAGAGTAAGAGTTGGAGGATGCCTATCTCAACGAAGAGTAGAAGAAGGCTTTGGTAGAGGGTCGGGAAATCATAAAGATTGAGAGGGAACATGAGGCCGCCAATGTTGCTGCAACTACAACTGCTTAAATGCTATCAGTGCCTTTCATTTCCGGGCCTAGCGACTCATCAAAACAGCTTCACAATCAGTTAGGAACTATTTCGATTTCAATCGGTACTGCTTTGTTGTCTGCCCCTCCAGCAGCTTTCTCGGAAGCCTCAGTTGGTCCTGGAACTTCTTCAAAGATCATTCAGCCATCCAAAGAAGGAGAAGGTGGAGAGTATGAAATTGAAATTCTCGACCACTCTTCTGATGCAGGTAAACTGCTTGTTTCCTCCGAGTTTGAGAATGTTTAGCTCATGCTGCAAGAACACGACGAATTAAATGCTTTCATTTTTGATCTTACAAGTTCGTCTTCTTTGCCTACTGAACTGCCAATTTCTTCGGTCCCAGGGCCTGCTACTATTTCGACTGCTTCAACGCTTGTTTCCGTAGCTGCTTCCATTGCCGCGCCCGTGTCTGGCTCACAACCAGGGCCGAAATCCAAGAAGATCACCGCTCTGCATAGCCTGGATGTCCCTTCTGTATCCCTGAAGGGCGATTCGACAGTAGTTGACACTCGAAAGCAAGCAGACCAAGCTGGGCAGCTAAGTAAATATGAATCACGGTTGGTGGCGGTTAAAAGGGAAAAATTGAGGAGAGGAAGTCTTCAAGGAGTTCTTGCAAGTCCTGGAAGCGCAAGACCAAGGGGGAGTCCTTCGAGGGGGTTGAAGAACAAGGAGGAGATGCTGGCATGAAGGCGATAATTGATATTTCAGGTAGCGACACATTGACGGGGATTTTGAGAAGAAGAAACTTCCGAACAAAGGTGGGAAAGGAAGCGATCGAAAGAAACATTGACAGGCTCAAGTAATAGTGGAGCCGGATATTGGGGCATTCTGATTTGTTTGATATGTGCTTTGTACAAGTGTAGAATCTGCATTTATTACTTTTGTTGTTGTTGCATATGTATTTTTCTTTTTGTTGGCCGATGTTGTGTGGGTATGGCCCCCACATTTTGACTTTGTATAGAAAACGTTATAAGGAATGAAAATATTAATGTTTTAACTATCATCTCTTCTATGTTCTTCCTTATTCGTGATGTACTTATCTTGCTTTTTCATTACTTATGTGTGCACATGGCACGATTGCTTGTCCCATTATTTCTATACTTCATATTGCCGTGTTGTGTTTCTCGGTATGCGACGCCTTTATTTTTGTGATTTTACGCAATATGTATGCACACTTTTTTTTAACTTTTATAACTAGATCCATTGTGATTCCCAAAATTATTTATTTGGAGAAATAGGCCTGTGGATTAGTTTTACTTTCAACTTAATGTTGGTATGTGCTTGCCTCCTACTTTATAGGGTTATTTTCTTCGAACACTTGACTAATGACCGGTTTGCCCGATTGACTCGGATGTTTGTAGCCGAATATACCTTATGGTTCCTATTTGCGAGAACTAGTGATCCGAGCATCTTGACTCTGGGGATTTTGTCGATCAACAATCGGAATTATTTGTTGATTTCTAGGTGTGCGATATTGCTGGACCCACGTCGATTACTTTTGATAGTAGGAATGGATTCTTGTTAGTCCTGCAATAGATGAGTTTCACGGCATTGTCGGGACAATACCAGTACTTAAGAGTGTGCTCGGCTTTTAAGAGTGTATGCAGCTTATGGGATGCATGGCATTTGGAAGTGAGCGTAGCTTATGGGAAGCGCGACTTTTGGGATTGATATGACCCATCGATGCAGAATGGTTTGGAGTTTCTCGACATTACCAATATTTGGATAACGTGAGGAGTTCGTGTTTTTAGAGCATGGTTCCACGGTTCAAGAAGTAATGCATGGCTTATGGGGGTGTGTGGCTTTTGGGATCGATATGACCCGTCGATTCGGAATGGTTTGAGTCAATTTGCTTTCGTCGACCCGACGGGTAGATGGGGCATATGTTAACCGGCATCTTGTCCCGGTTACAAAATGACAGTTGAAGAAATTATCATTAGCACTAGACAAGATTCTGATCAAGGAGAGACTGGAGGTGGTAGCAAGTTGTCAGGCCCATAACAAAGCAAGAGCATTCGGCCTACCTGGCCTGGTGCGTAGATTCACCTACTATGGGCAGAGGCACCTTGTTCCTAAGCCCATGAGGGAAGTCCAACCCATCTCCTCTATAAATAGGAGGGCAGTAGCACAATGAAAGGGACCTTCTTTGGGAGAACATTGGGGAGACTCTGCCACTTTGAAGAATGATTATTTTCAGACCAAACTTGTATTCAAGTCATTAATATATGGATTGTATCTGTATTCAACTACTTGTGAAAGAAATAAAGATCAAAACTCAAAGTGGATGTAGGCAGTTACGCTGAACCACTATAAATCCGGTGTTCTTACTTTCTGCATTTAAATTAGCATATTCTTCCTTGTTTAATTTAACTTCATCACTTACATCTCTACACAATCTTTCTCAACGAGGTTAGTGACCAATTTTGGTGCTAACAGCATACTTGAGTGTGGTTCCACTATCTCAAGTAGCAATTGGATTGTTTTGAGTCGATTTGACCATATAGACTCAGCAAGTTACTTTTATGAACATAGTTTTATTGGTTTAGAAAGCAAAGCAATTTTATTAATAAAAGTTGGGCAAAATCTGCTTATTTACAATGCCTTCGGTATTTCGGGATGGCTTATTTGTGGGAAATAAGAAATACACAAGATAATCTTAGGTAAAGTAACGATGCAGTGATTTGTTGTTTCAAGCTCGGGGAATTCGGGTTCCATCAACGGTTGTTAGCTTGAAAGGTCGTCCCCTAGCTTCTGGCTGATCATGTAGGGCCCTTCCCAGTTTGGTCTAAATGTTCCTGTTACCGGGTAGAACCGTTAGAGGACTAGGTCTCCCACTTCGAAAGTGCGGTTATAGACTTTAGAACTGAAATATCATGCGACCCTTTTCTGGTGAGCAGCAGTCCTTAACTCGGCTTCTTCCCTCTTCTCATCGATCAAATAGATCGACTCGAGTAGGAGTAGCTTGTTTTGCCCTTGATTGAAGTTTTGCCTTCGATGAGAGGGGGCTTCTAGCTCGATTGAGATCATTGCTTCTGAACCATATGCCAGGGCAAACGGGGGGTGCTCTATTGCAGATTTGTGCGTTGTCCTGTAAGCCCATGGTGTGAGTGGAAGTTCATCAATCCAATTTCCTTTAGCTTTAGTTAGCCGCTTTTTGAAGGTGGACTCGATGATCTTGTTCACTACTTCCACTTGCCCGTTTACCTGTGGATGTGCAACAGCGGAATAGCTTTTCTCGATTCGAAAGCGTTTGCAAAAGTCTTTGAACTCGGTGCTTTTGAATTGAGTCCCGTTGTCAGTGATGATCTTTTATGGCACTCCAAACCTGCAAATGATGTTTTTAGTGACACAATTAATAACTTTCTTTGTGGTAATAGTGGCCAGCGGTTCCGCTTCGGCCCATTTAGCGAAATAGTCAATAGCCACTATAGCATATTTGGCTCCTCCTTTGGCCATTGGTAATACGCCAATCAAATCAATTCCCTGGATCACGAATGGCTACGGGCTGACCATCCGTGTCAGCTCTGTCGAAGGAGTTCTTTTGATCTTGCCGAATCTTTGGCATTTGTCGTACCATTTGGCATAATCTACTGCGTTGCTCTTTACTGTTGGCCAAAAATACCCATATCGGAGACTTTTTTGCGAGGGTTTGCCCCCAAGTGTGATCTCCGCAGTCGCCTTCATGAACTTCCCCAAGGATTCTTCGAGCTTCATCGTTGGTCACACATCTGGGCAAGGGGGTAGAGAATTCCCTTCGATAGAGCATCCCATTCTGTACTACAAACCATGGCGCCTTCCGAAGGAGCTTTTTTCTGTTGATTCTTGTCTGCAAGGAGTGTTCCTTTGAGCATGTAGTCTTGATTGGGGTCATCCACGATTCCGACTCTTCAGTTGTCTCAAAAATCCAACCTATTATCCATCTCGCTTATGATAGGAGCAATCAAGGTTTTGACTAGGACTAGCCCCAAGGACTGAGTTTCTTTAGAACTGGCCAGTTTAGCGAGCTTGGTATTCACCTTTCGCCTAGCAGACAACTAGCTGAGAGTCGCCATAGATGTGCATGGACTTTATCCTGAGTTCCTTCACAACTTTCAGCCTAGCTATCAATGCTTCATACTCCACTTTGTTATTTGTTGCAGGGAATTCCAAGCGTAAGGCATAGCAAACGAATCCTAGCCGCAGCACAGTGCCTCCAGATAGTAAATTCAAAACTCAACTTAATAAAGGAACATTCTATCCACTTCCCTGACATCCCATGATCGACCAAGGCATAGAGGATCTATCGGCAGCTTATGAACGGCATCAAGGGAACGGACAAGCAACCGCTATTCAAACGGTACCCCCAAAGGTTGGAGCACATAGATGATATGACTCTAGCAAACGCTAAGATGACTCCAAGCACCATTCTTCGCTGACCCAGCACTTCTAATTTAGTGACTCCAAGCAAACCAATGCTCTAAGCAATTTATTCCAAATACTAACAAGGGTATCATACTGATCGCGTTTGAGGAAAGTCGACCATCCAGATATATTTTGGCAGCTAATTAGCTAAAGAGCCTCATACGACTATGGATCGTATCTTTTACAAAATGAATCAGAACTAAAGTGAGGAGGAGTGGAGCAGACTAAGAAAAATAACAATGAAGGCCCGTTGGCTAAGGATGTAGATCCCAGTAGCCGAAACAAGACTTCAGAATTTAGCTCATACGCTCTTCGAAAGATTCATTTGACAACCTCTACTTGAAGACTCACGACTCGGAGTGGTACTGGAAACCAACCTCGAGAGAGTACACCAAAGTCTAAAGAAAATCAGGGGAACGTTGTATATTCCCAAATGCTCACTGATCCTAACACGGACGATTACAAACACCTTCGAGGTGTGATCGAAAAGATGACCTGGAAAGGAAAGCGTCAATAGTATGTACAAGTCCTGCAGAATGGTGGGCATCGAATATCCGATGCCTATTAATAAAGGGCTATGATTATCAATTGGACGGTTGACGGCCGACATCCCTTTGAAAGGAGCCAGGGGCGGAGTCGAATAACGAGCACACGATGCTGCTTCACATATCAATGAGATTTACCATAATCTTCTTTGAATTATTTCCATTTCCATCTCTGTTTCAATTGTTCTATGAACTACGACTAGCTTGAACTAAACTACTTTCAAAACGATGCAGGTGACCAGGTACTCAGATTTGGTTGCCAACCAATCTACGCAGACCATGATCGGACGTGTGGAGTTACGTCTGGATGAGCATAATTCAATCGCTCATCATCAACCATATGCCTTTGATTTGGGGCTATGGACTAAATATTGAAAAGTTCATCACGATCAGAGCCCAATACAATGTCAACATGACCAACCATCCATTCATCGACCTCCACGTTTGACTCGGAGACCTAAGCAAGGCTTGGAATGGGTATGGCCTGATCATCCACTCAAATCGAGTCATAGAACAAAGTTCGACAAAATATAGATGCCCTCCTGAAACTCAGTGGCGCCAGGATCCGTCTAGAGTGGATATGATTTGTTCATCTACACATCAAATCCTACCTCGAACACAAAAGGTTATTCGAAAGCCCGACTTGAAGTAGTTGTGGTGGACTGCCTACTCATTAACCATCGCTCTCAATATATGAACACGACTGCACCTTGGAACATAGGCAACTTACTTTGTCTACTCAACAATCTATTATCCTTATTTTCTGGAAGGAGATACGGAGCAAATTGTGAGAGATTTGGCTATCTAACCCAACATGGATGTGATCCAACCATCTGTCATATACCTCCTTCCTTGACTTGATTGGAAGAGCTATAATCACCAAGCGGACGAGAATCGATCATCCATTTTTCAAATTCCGTCCCTCATCCTGGGGGGCAGAATCCCATTCCGTGAGCAAACGTGGTTCGATTGTTCATTCGACGACATTAGCCTCGATACAGTAGATGAATACAAATTAAAGAGTGGAAATACGACTTCTCTCAACTTAAACCTCCAAGTCCCCAGAGTGCGGACTAGAGTACTCTAAGTCCCCAGAGCGCGGACTAGAGTATAAATGACTTAAACCTCCAAGTCCCTAGATTGCGGACTAGAGTACAATAAGTCCCCAGAGCGCGGACTAGAGTATAAATGACTTAAACCTCTAAGTCCCCAGAGCGTGGACTAGAGTATAAACGACTTAAACCTCCAAGTCCCCAGAGTGCGGACTGGAGTACTCTAAGTCCCCAGAGTGCGGACTGGAGTATAAATGACTTAAACCTCCAAGTCCCCATATTGCGGACTGGAATACTTTAAGTCCCCAGAGCGCGGACTAGAGTATAAATGACTTAAACCTCTAAGTCCCCAGAGCGCGGACTAGAGTATAAATGACTCAAACCTCCATGTCCCCAGAGTGCGGACTGGAGTACTCTAAGTCCCCAGAACGCGGACTAGAGTATAAATGACTTAAACCTCCAAGTCCTCAGATTGCGGACTGGAGTACTCTAAGTCCCCAGAGCGCGAACTAGAGTATAAATGACTTAAACCTCTAAGTCCCCAGAGCGCGGACTAGAGTATAAACGACTCAAACCTCCAAGTCCCCGGAGTGCGGACTGGAGTACTCTAAGTCCCCAGAGCGTGGACTAGAGTATAAACGACTTAAACCTCCAAGTCCCCGGAGTGCGGACTGGAGTACTCTAAGTCCCCAGAGCGCGGACTAGAGTATAAATGACTCAAACCTCCAAGTCCCCAGAGTGCAGACTGGAGTACTCTAAGACCCCAGAGCGTGGACTAGAGTATAAACGACTTAAACCTCCAAGTCCCCAGAGTGCGGACTGGAGTACTCTAAGTCCCCAGAGCGCGGACTAGAGTATAAATGACTTAAACCTCCAAGTCCCCAGAGTGCGGACTGGAGCACTCTAAGTCCCCAGAGCGCGGACTAGAGTATAAACGACTTAAATCTCTAAGTCCCCAGAGTGCGGACTGGAGTACTCTAAGTCCCCAGAGCTCGGACTAGAGTATAAATGACTTAAACCTCTAAGTCCCCAGAGTGCGGACTCGAATATAGGCAAATCGGATCTCCAAGTTCCCTGAATATGAACTATGACACAAATGACTTGAATTTGTCAAATCCCTGACATACGGGCTAGAAAGTATTCTAAGTGCTCGAAGCACAGAATGGAAGTTCAACGACTCCCGAAGAGTTTCCGAGTTATATGAAGATGGACTGAGAAGTCTATGTTACTCACAACTACGTGGATTAAAATCACAATCACAAAGAAAACTGAATAATAAGAGTCTTTTGTAAGATAGAAAAAGGAACTAAACCTTATTCAGAAACGAGTTTCTATTACAACCCCTCCAAAGTTCGGAGTCGACATTCTATTTACAAGAACTAAGGAAATAGATGAAAATAATTACATTACTTAAACTAACTCTCGTTGAACGAGGATAGTAATCACTTCTTGTACTTCTTCAACTTTTTTCCAGACGGCTCCTCTCCAGAGCATTTACCCTTGGTACTCTTCTTTGATAGAGGGGTAGCAACTGATGGAGTACGGGGGCCTTCTATGGGCTTGGACCCGCCAGGAAGGATGACCTTCAACGGCTTGTTCAAAGGATCGTCCAAGTCCACAACTCGGGGCTCTACTATGACCTTGACCGTCTCCTCCTTCTCTTTCTCGAGCCGCTCCTCCATGCTCAATTCGGATGTGTGCTCAGAGGCGCCTGTAATTTCTACTTCATAACCCCCGTCGGTAGGAGAGGAGGTTTCAGACTTGTCTTCATCAAGCGCTCCGATCACCTGAGCGTCTGGACCAGGAGCTTCCCCTGCGTGAGTGGCTTCACTTGTTTTCTCCCACACTTCCTTGGCGACATCGCTCCTCGGAGTAGGCTCGGGGTCAGAACGGCCTGCACAAAATCGTGGAAAACAAGCATTAGAATGCAATAGTCATGCATAAAGAATAACGACTTTCGAAATCTTAAAGAGAATCTTAAAGAGAAGGATTATCTACCAGGTTTAGGCAAACTCTCAGCCATCCGAGGGGTCTCACCCTCTGGAACGGGAGACAGAATGCGGACTAAAGTACTCTAAGTCCCTGAGTGCGGACTAGAGTATAAATGACTCAAAAACCTCTACGTCCCCAGAGTGCGGACTACAGTACTCTCAGTCCCCAGAGCATGGACTAGATTATAGACAACTTCAGAAAAATCCCTAAATCCCAGAAGCGGACCAGATTACTCTAAGTTCCCAGAGTGCAAACTAGAGTATAAACGAGTTGACGAAAATCTCTACGTCTCGAACTGTGGACTAAAGCATAAACCGTTCGACAAATCTCTAAGTCCCCGGAGCGTGGACCGAAGCATGAACACAAATTGGGCGCGAGTCAACCGGAGGGAGAATAACACTAAGTCACCAGAATGCAGAGTGGTGTATAAACATCGATAAATAGACGAGTGGATTCCGACCATTTTCTATTCCATAAACTTCGGCCTGGAATCGACAAAAGGATTATTAACCCGCTGAGGATGGAGTTCGACCATCCAACTAGTGACCTGGCCAAATCAATGCTGGGGGCAGGGGTACAAAACACTAAAAAACCTAATACGACAACTTACTATAGCCCTAGCGTGGCGTTCTTTATAACTTGAGGCAGCGACTGCAGGGAGGCCTCAATACAGAACCAATCGAAACGGCATCCAAAGCTACGAGCAACCTACTATATCATACCTCAGACCAAGGGTCAATGCTGATCCGCACCAAGCACATATGAATGTGACTCGGATGTTTTTTGAAAAACTATGACCCCCAGAGTATGGAAAGGAGGGTAAACCACGAATACTTGGTCAAAAATTCTCCAGCACCCTCGTTCGATTCGTCAAGAGGAGTATGAAACTGGATGAGCATAACCCGACTGCATTTGTAGCCAACTTTACCCCGCGATCTAATTACAGAGCATGAGCCAAAGTGGACGTGGATGACCACCCACTGTCCAAATTACGCCCTGAAACTTACGTGGCATCGAAGTATTCCTCTTGGAATGAAAAACCACGATAAAATCCAAGATAGGCGAGACCTAGTCTCCCATCGACTGACATGATCCCACGATTCAACGGGAAAGAGAGTAAAGCTAAAGTGGGCGTGGCTGGCCTTCCTACTTATCGGTATATGCCCCAGACCTGGGTGCACGAGCGAGAAGCAAGATGAATGTGAACCGACTATTCACCAATCACCTCTATGTCTTTGGAGTTTAGGTGAAAACATAAACATAGCTAGGATGAGACTCAACCATCCATGCAGTACATTTATCAACCCGAGACTGGGAGAAGACGCATGGTCATCCAAAAACTGGCTACGATAGCTCGGTATTAAAACTTATATATAGTGCTTACAGCTATTCAAGGCAACGACCGAAAGGATGCCTAGAGATAGAATCGTTAAATCGATACCTTAGCTCATGGGCAATTGACTTTCACTCCAACCTGAAGGACGGGTAAAGAATCATGAATGCATTGAATAGAAAGTGCGTTACTCGAATGCACAAGCAAATTCAAACTCATAGCAAGATCCAGCTATACAGTTGCATGCCACTCGAGGCTGACCCCCACTCGACATTTCCTTTAATGCGCTTTTAAGCCTGATTTTTGGCCATCTGCTGATAATCTATTAGAGCATTCGGAGCCCTTCGCTATTAGACTCAATAACTCATGACAAGACTCTAGGATTCGACTAGAGTAACCATCAACATTGGCTGTCCCAACCATATTTCACATTGAATGTTATGCAAAATAGTTACATCTTTACTCAAAGAATCTGGGATGGCACCTGCTAAGCTGACGGTCGACATTACAGCCAGCCATGGCGACCCTTTCCGGGTGCTGGATATCGGATCACAACTCAGTGCAATGATGATAAAAGAATTAGTTGGATTTTTCTGAATAAATGATGATATGTTCCCTTGGACCCATTTTGACATGCATATGTGATTTCATTAACTATCGCGAGCCATGCATTGGATATCAACCTGAAGCTACAAAAGCTAGCACAATCTCTATTGATTTCATCATGAAAGCTCCACTCTTACTTTTAGGCTCACCCCATTAACGTCTTTGCCTACCAGCCGTTGCGACAGGGCATACAATGACCTGAGACGTCTGAAAGACTACTTGAATAGAATATTGAACTAAGCTAATTCGATATCACTTATTTCCCATGAAGGGCTATCCAAGGACGGAAATTAGCAGACCTCACACCCAAATTCACTACCTCAGATGACTACTCAAAGAGTAGCAGAGAACCAACCATAAGATGGAAAATGTACGCGGATGGAGCATCCAATGATCAGTGTTATGGCATAGGAGTCATGATAATGACTCCTGAGGAACGATCAATCTGCTACGTCCTAAAACTTGATTTACCTGTAACAAACAACGATGCTTAGTATGGAACCTTGACTGCCAGCCTCAAACTTGCTAGAGGATTTGAAGTGAAAACTTTATATATATTTTGTGATTCTTGATTGGTAGTATACAAATTTAAGGAAGTTGATCTTGCTAGGGGGCATTGTCTTGCTCCTTATCTCGGCCAAGTCCAAGAGCTACTAACCGACTTCACATATTACATCATTACACACGTACTCAGCGAGCAAAATGAAAAGGTGTCATGGTTGACTCCTATCAAAGACTATCTACAATGAGGAATTCTTACTGAACGGAGGAATGGAAAACGACGGATCCTCCTCAAAGCTTCACGACAAATCATCTAAGAATAATTCGTGTGTCAAAAGGAGTTTATCCATCCCCATGCTTCGGCATATAGCCCATGATGATATCTTGAGCAAAATCTATGAAGAAGAATGAGGTAATAACATCAGGGGGAAAACCATGATAAAGAAGATACTCTGCTACAGGTATTACTGGCCAACTATCAACCCAGATGCGGTTGATCATGCTAGACAATGTTACAAGTGCAAGATGTTTGCAAAAAGTCCGGGAACCCCGCCGATGGAAATTAGTCAAATGGCTAGTTCATAGCCGTTTGCCACTTGGGGGCACTGAAATCATCTTCTTGTCGATCCTAAAGGTGGTGCGAAATACACCATCATAGCAGTTGATTACGTCACCAAATGGGCAGATGAAGAACTCTTAACCACGACCAAGATGAAGAAAATAATCAACTTCTTTATCCGTATCATCATCTGTCCTTATGACCTTCCATGATCCATTATAACTGCAAATGGACAGGTTGAAGCTGTGAACAAAATCATAGAGTCTGTACTGAAGAGAGGTTTGGAAAACTCCTCAAGTGGCCGATTGCAACCCTTATTTCACAAAAAATACAAACAAGGAATCGCGATTGAATTGCAATTAAACTAGATGGAGTTGGCGACGACTTATGAGCATATAAAACAAATCCGAGAGCCAATGGCAAGAACATGTACCCGAACGTGCATGTGTACATCCGAAAAAGTTCGATTTCTTGAAATCAACAGAAATTGAATTCTCACTAAGGGTTATTAAGAGAAGACTTGATCATATAGCCTAAGCTTATTAGCTCTGCAGAATCAGACACGGATGGCCACTGATGAACTACAACCCAGGATTTATAATATTGGGAATCGACCAAGCATCACGATGACCAAAGAAGGATACAACACCTTGGGAGGATAAATTGGAGGATAATGACTATTCAAGAAACATGGTGGATTTCTTTCTGAAGACAAGGGATACTCGCTGATTCAAAGCGTGTTGTGTTGCTTCACACGACACACTTTGGGAGGCAAGTGTTAACCGGCATCTTGGCCCGGTTACAAAATGACAGTTGAAGAAATTATCATTAGCACTAGACAAGATTCTAATCAAGGAGAGACTGGAGGTGGTAGCAAGTTGTCAGGCCCATAACAAAGCAAGAGCATTCGGCCTGCCTGGCCTGGTGCGTAGATTCACCTACTATGGGCAGAGGCACCTTGTTCCTAAGCCCATGAGGGAAGTCCAACCCATCTCGTCTATAAATAGGAGGGCAGTAGCACAATGAAAGGGACCTTCTTTGGGAGAACAATGGGGAGACTTTGCCACTTTGAAGACTGATTATTTTCAGTCCAAACTTGTATTCAAGTCATTAATATATGGATTGTATCTGTATTCAACTACTTGTGAAAGAAATAAAGATCAAAACTCAAAGTGGATGTAGGCAGTTACGTTGAACCACTATAAATCCGGTGTTCTTACTTTCTGCATTTAAATTAGCATATTCTTCCTTGTTTAATTTAACTTCATCACTTACATCTCTACACAATCTTTCTCAACGAGGTTAGTGACCAATTTTGGTGCTAACAGCATACTTGAGTGTAGTTCCACTATCTCAAGTAGCAATTGGATTGTTTTGAGTCGATTTGACCATATAGACTCAGCAAGTTACTTTTATGAACATAGTTTTATTGGTTTAGAAAGCAAAGCAATTTTATTAATAAAAGTTGGGCAAGTTCTGCTTATTTACAATGCCTCCGGTATTTCGGGATGGCTTATTTGTGGGAAATAAGAAATACACAAGATAATCTTAGGTAAAGTAACGATGCAGTGATTTGTTGTTTCAAGCTCGGGGAATTCGGGTTCCATCAACGGTTGTTAGCTTGAAAGGTCGTCCCCTAGCTTCTGGCTGATCATGTAGGGCCCTTCCCAGTTTGGTCTGAATGTTCCTGTTACCGGGTAGAACCGTTTGAGGACTAGGTCTCCCACTTCGAAAGTGCGGTTATAGACTTTAGAATTGAAATATCATGCGACCCTTTTCTGGTGAGCAGTAGTCCTTAACAGGGCTTCTTCCCTCTTCTCATCGATCAAATAGATCGACTCGAGTAGGAGTAGCTTGTTTTGCCCTTGATTGAAGTTTTGCCTTCGATGAGAGGGGGCTTCTAGCTCGATTGAGATCATTGCTTCTGAACCATATGCCAGGGAAAACGGGGGGTGCTCTATTGCAGATTTGTGCGTTGTCCTGTAAGCCCATGGTGTGAGTGGAAGTTCATCAATCCAATTTCCTTTAACTTTAGTTAGCCGCTTTTTGAAGGTGGACTCGATGATCTTGTTCACTACTTCCACTTGCCCGTTTACCTGTGGATGTGCAACAGCGGAATAGCTTTTCTCGATTCGAAAGCGTTTGCAAAAGTCTTTGAACTCGGCGCTTTTGAATTGAGTCCCGTTGTCAGTGATGATCTTTTATGGCACTCCAAACCTGCAAATGATGTTTTTAGTGACACAATTAATAACTTTCTTTGTGGTAATAGTGGCCAGCGGTTCTGCTTCGGCCCATTTAGCGAAATAGTCAATAGCAACTATAGCATATTTGGCTCCTCCTTTGGCCATTGGTAATACGCCAATCAAATCAATTCCTTGGATCACGAATGGCTACGGGCTGACCATCCGTGTCAGCTCTGTCGAAGGAGTTCTTTTGATCTTGCCGAATCTTTGGCATTTGTCGTACCATCTGGCATAATCTACTGCGTTGCTCTTTACTGTTGGCCAAAAATACCCATATCGGAGACTTTTTTGCGAGGGTTTGCCCCCAAGTGTGATCTCCGCAGTCACCTTCATGAACTTCCCCAAGGATTCTTCGGGCTTCATCGTTGGTCACACATCCGGGCAAGGGGGTAGAGAATTCCCTTCGATAGAGTATCCCATTCTGTACTATAAACCATGGCGCCTTCCGAAGGAGCTTTTTTCTATTGATTCTTGTCTGCAAGGAGTGTTCCTTTGAGCATGTAGTCTTGATTGGGGTCATCCACGATTCCAACTCTTCGGTTGTCTCAATAATCCAACCTATTATCCATCTCGCTTATGATAGGAGCAATCAAGGTTTTGACTAGGACTAGCCCCAAGGACTGAGCTTCTTCAGAACTGGCCAGTTTAGCGAGCTTGGTATTCATCTTTCGCCTAGCAGACAACTAGCTGAGAGTCGCCATAGATGTGCATGGACTTTATCCTGAGTTCCTTCACAACTTTCAGCCTAGCTATCAGTGCTTCATACTCCACTTTGTTATTTGTTGCAGGGAATTCCAAGCGTAAGGCATAGCAAACGAATCGCCCTTTGGGAGTTTTGAGAACTACTCTAGACCCAAAAGTAGAAGTTGTTACATGCACCATCGACGAAAAATTTCCAACGTGTTTCCACTTCCGGGTCTACTTCTTCTCCGTTATCTCGCATAGTGAATTCGGCAATGAAGTCTGCCAACGCCTAACCGTTGATCACCCTTCATGGATGGTAAGTGATTTCGTATTGACTCAACTCGATGTTCCATTTCATAAGCCACCCAGAGGTCTCTGGTAGTACTTGCTTCAAGGGATGATCTGTTAGTACTTTGATCGGGTGTGCCTAGAACTATGGTCGTAACTTTTTGGATGCGATCAATAGGCAATATGCTAGTTTTTCCAATTTAGGATAGTTCTTCTTGGCTCTAGTGAACCATTTACGGATGTAATATATGGTCACTGGATTTTAGCTTCTTCTCGTATGAGCACGGTGCTTAATGCATATGGCGAGACTGCTAAGTAGATAAACAGGTCTTCTCCTTCTACCGGCTTGGACAGGATTGGCTTCGTTTCCATATGTCGTAGCAACTCTTCGAAAGCAATTTGACAAGCTTGAGTCCATTCGAAGTTCTTCTTTCCCTTCTTTGGTGCGTCAAATAATGGTATACATTGTCAGTTCTTTCGAGATGAACCAGCTTAATGCTACAACTTTTCCATTCAAGCTTTGTAACTCCTTCTTATTCCTTGGGGCCTTGACTTCCCGTAAAGCGGTAATTTGTTTAGGATTTGCTTCGATGCCTTTGGCGCTTACAATGAATCCCAAGAACTTTCTTGAGGCTACCCCGAAGTGACATTTTAGTGGATTGAGTTTCATTCCATATTTGCGGAGTATTTCAAACATCTCGGTGAGGTTGTCCAAGTGATTTGTGGCTATGCACGATTTAACTAGCATATCATCTACATAAACTTCCATAGTCTTTCTGCTGCCGTTTGAACTTGGCATTCACCAGTCATTGGTAGGTTGCCCTAGCATTTTTTAAGCCAAATGGCATTACTTTGCAATAGTATAACCTCAAATCAGTGATGAAACTTGTATTTTCTTGGTTAGGTACATGCATCATGATCTGATTATACCCCTACTCAGCATCCATTAATGATAGCAGTTCATATCCAGCTGTCTTGTCCACAAGTAGGTCAATTCTAGGTAGAGGAAAGTTGTCTTTTGGGCAAGCTTTGTTTAGGTCCGAATAGCCGATACAGGTTCGCCATTTTCGGTTGGACTTCTTGACTAAGACCGGGTTATATACCGATTCGGGGCATGTTGCATCACGAATAAAACCATTCGCCATTAGCTTATCGACTTCTTCTCTCAGCGCTTCGGACCATTTGGGTCCTAGGCTGCGTCTCTTCTACTTCGTTGGTGTATACATGGGATCAATATTAAGTGCATGGCATGTAATTTCCGACGAAACTCCGCACATATCAGCATGTATCTAAGCGAATACATCCAGGTTGGTGCAAAGGAATGTGATGAGTTTCAGTCGCTTCTTATTTCCAAGATGTGATCCAATCTTCAGGACCCATCTCGGGTCATCCATATCGACTGGGACGGACATCGTCAATTCTGCCGGTGCTACTCGCTCCTCCCCTGAACTCTTCTTTCTACGGTCCAAATCCTTATCGAATCGGCTACGGTCCTCATGCCAGGGGCGGCTCTATAGTTTCTATTCGATAGGTTCACAAATGTGGAGAGTTCTCCCTACATTCTTCCCCTTTTCTTTTCTTCTATACTCGCATAGTTCTGCGATCTAGCACTCTCTAGCGGCACTTTGGTCTCCTTTGATCACCCTAACTCCATTTTTTATCAGAAATTTCGTGTTTAGACACCACTGAGCTAAACAATCCTAAAATCTACCGAAGCGGGCCAACCCAAGAAAGCATTGTACATGGATATTTCATCTACAATCATAAAGGTTTGGATAAGGATGACTCTTCGGTCACCTTCTTGGAGTTCTACGGGAAAATTGATTATTCCGATGGGTTGCTTAAGTTCACCTGTGAATCCCTGAATGTTCATTCGGTAAGTGGAAACGTCTTTCATATCGATCTTCATTTGATCAAATGTGTTTTTGAAAAGGATATTCACAGAACTACCACTGTGTATCAATACTTATCGGACCATAGCTAGTCTAATTCCTACTATCACGACCATAGGGTCAAGGGTCGGAGCTTCTATTCCTTCAGTATCTCGATTTCAGAACAATATGTCATCGTTTAGGGTCCTCTGCTGCTTGGTAGGAGTTTCGTCTTCGAGCATAAAACATGAATCCTTTGAAGCATGTCTTAGTGAGCTTGCATGTCGCTCCATTTCTCCCCAACTCTTCTGCGCGGGATGAGGTTCTCCAGATATTATTCCGATAATAAGTCTCTAGTCAATCCGTCTAAATCCTTCTTCGCTAGTTTTGGCTTGGTTTCCTCGATCTCTAGAAGCTTTCAGTGCTGCAAGCTAGTCAGGATTTTGCGGCATCCTCACATACTGCTGAAGCTTGTTTTTCCGAATCTGTTCTTCAATCAGGTTCTTCAAGTGATGACACTCATTCATGTTGTGACCATGTGTTTCATGGAAATGGCAGTACTTGCCGAAGCGCTTTTGTTGTTCAGTCGCTTCCTTTATAGGCGGCTTCTTGTACTCCTCCGTCCCTTGTGTCGCAAGGTAGATGTTTTCTAGAGTATCCTTGACCAGGGTGTAGTCTTCAGGCCTGAATCTTTTAAGCCGCTTGCTGCTTCCGTTTCGTTTGTTGGAATTCTGATTCCCGTCCTTTCCTGTGT
Organism: Allium fistulosum; assembly: GCA_030737815.1. Classification (NCBI taxonomy): domain Eukaryota; kingdom Viridiplantae; phylum Streptophyta; class Magnoliopsida; order Asparagales; family Amaryllidaceae; genus Allium; species Allium fistulosum. Next base: position 818,129,989 of record CM060908.1, on the reverse strand, counting down.
TTTCGGCGGCGGTCCCAGAGGTATTTGCATCTTGGTTTGTCGCTATACCATTCTGCCCAACGTTAGTTGGTTGCAGGTTAGCAGGTCTTCTTCTAGATCTTCTTCTTCTTACAATCTCAAGTACTAGCTCGCCTTTCAATTAAAGTCCTTCCTAGTGGTAGGTTGCTTTATTTTGATACATTTTCCGAATTCAGTATCGGGATGGATGGCGTAAGCTAGAGCCATGAAGACAATATCTTTGTTTGGATTACTTACTTCAGTGACTATGGTGTTAAACCAACTCATAAAGGATATCAAAGATTCATTTTGTCCCTGGGATAGGCCTAATAAGGATATCACGTCTTTTGGTTGTGTCATGTGAAGCCTAAATTGATCAAGGAACATCGCTGCTAATTCACCGAAAGTATAGATGGATTTAGGTGGGAGCCTGGTGAACCACATGGAAGCATTCCCTCTAGAAAGATTGGTAAACATCTACAACGAACAACACTTGAAGCATTCGCTCCATCAATGTACCAATTGTATTTATACAAGTGGGGTTTCAGATCCCTAGTTTCATCGTAGGACGGGATAGTTGGCATAGTGAACTTTTTAGGATATTGTTTATTCAGAATGTCCTCAGTGAAGGGAGTATGGCTTGGTGTAGATCCTTATTCATCATCTTTCCTATTCTTGCTTTCGTCCATTAAGCGCTTGACTATGTCCGCAATATATGCCTCAGATGTCCGGTAATCCGTGGGTTGGCTGTCAATGACCGTACCAAGTGTTTGATTTGGCAAACGGTCTTGGTTAGTAAGCTGAAGCCTAGGCTCTTCTATCTTTGAGAGAGCCACTCCCTTGGAGTTTCGTTGGCTTGCGGTTGGTTGTACGGGACAGTTTAGACCTCTCTGCTAGTATTTAGTACGTTAGTGTTCTCTTTCAACTTGTCATCGTCAATTTTCTCCATCTTTAGAGTCAGAGAGATTTAATGCTATATCTTCCCGTGGGGTTTTTGTCCCAAGATTTAAGTTTACGACAGGCTGCTTTGCAGTTGGTGGATTGCTTACATTTCCTTCTATAGTGATTCTTGCAGCTCCACCTACTACCCCCTTTTGCTGTTGCTTTCCGTTTAGGCTATAAAGGGAAGAGTTTTCCTACTCTAATCAGCAGCAGGCTCTGGCGTGGTTCTCGGAGTAGCAAGCGATTGCAAGGTTAGGAGGGCATTTAATTTTTCCATAAAATCTTTTTGGTTGTTCTCCATCTTTTGATTGTTTTCATCCACCATCTTGTTTGACTCGCATCTAGTGACAACTTCATGTTGGATAGAAGATCTCGGCATCTAATCCCTTATGTTAGCGCTAGAGTTTACTATGGCTAATGGGTTGTTGGCGTCGTTGACTTCAACTTGCTGAGGATTGGTTTCCTCTCCAACTATTATAGCTCCTATGGATATTCCGGAATTAGTTCTCTTTCTTCCTTGTGCCATTGATTCTCAACAAAAAAATTCTAAGCAAAAGATTAGGGATCTAACTTCTGAACTAGTTTGATCCAAAGTAGACAGCTAGATCTAAGCCTGAGTTGGGTTCTCAGTGAAAGTACCAAAATGTTAATCCAAAAAATGGATCAACACTCTGGTTTGAGTGTGAAATAACTACCCCTGTTCTTACAGAGCAATAATATAAAAAATAGATGTAAAAAGAGCAGTTGTTGTAAAAAGACAAGAAGATTTTTATAGTGGTTCGGCTGTTAATGAAGCCTACATTCACTTTATAACTTTTTATTAACTGACTGTTGTTATAAGTTGAATCGGATTACAATATGATTAAATCTCCTAAGTTAGATCAAGTCACCAGTGCAAGAGTTCACTGGAGAATCACAGTGAACCCCTAGATGACTGTTGTGAGGGAGGAGAAGAGTGAAGAATAGTTTCTGCAGAGTTCCAGCAGCCAGTCAAGAAGATCCTATTTATGTTATAGGTAGGATTGTATTTATAGGGGTTGGAGAGCTCTTGGGCTAGGCCGCTTTGGTAAGAGCTTGCATTTGAAGGCACGAAGACTCTCCCAAAGTTTCATAGCAAAGCGACCTAATATGATGGATCGCTAGCAATTCATAGGCAGTTATGGTATTTTCAACTCGTTTCGATTGGATCTTGTTCCTTGCCTTATGTAGGTACTCTCCATGCAATTTCATGACTAGATGCCTTGTTTTGATGATGATTCACGTTCAAGTTGCATTGAACTATTACTGAAATCAGATGAATGCCCACTTCTTGAACTGGCTTGCTTGGAATATCATGAAACTTAGCAAACATTCCTAGAAAACATACTAGATCACGATGCAAGAAGAATGGTTTCTTATGAGCAATATTCATTAATCGCTGTGATCCATAGGTGATGGATCGGTAGCGATCCATCACCTTATGATATTTTTGTTTTTTGTATCTTAAACCTTTCTTGGTTTCTTCTCCTAGTTCTTTTGGTTGATTCTTGAGTTATTTCATCCTTCTGTAGATGTTTTAGTTCCCTTTGAATTCTATTGGTTTAAAAACCTGGTTAAGGGACACAAAGACATCAATCTCATCTAGTGCAGGTCGTCTGAAAAATGAGTTGCAATAAGATGGCTAGTTCATTACCACAAATAGAGTTTCAAAAGTTCTTGAATAAGGTGGTGTCCTAACCTAAACATACAGTTTGATTTGCCCAATCAGTGTGGAGCCCTTGTTGTTGTACCCAAAAATAGGCTCCAAAAGGTTTAAGCTTTTGTTCCGGAACATCCATTTTATCAAAAGCACTCTTAAAGGTGACATTAACCGCGCTTCCAATGTCAACCAATATTTTAGACATAAAAGTCCAATTTGCACGGTTATATAAGCGGATCTATGTATGGATGCCTAGCTCCCCTCAATTTCTTTGGAGTTTAAGCAAATCTGAGAGTCGAATGGAATTTTTGTGAGTCATGGTTGGGAATTTTTACTAGTCGTGGTTGGTGGTTCTTTACTTATTGAATAGATCCGTTCCTTGACCTCTCTTATATATCGACTTCTCGCGCCTTTACTCATTCCTATAACATGTAGCCCATCGTGGATCAGATCAATGCGGTAAATTGGTTATAGCAAATCCAAAGGAAGCTCGTTTTCTAAGATGTTGGCATTGAAATTTCTCATTACGAAATAGTTTCAAATCATTTTTGACAAACTCTTTAAGCACTCCTCTTCTAATCATATTTTGCATGATTCTAGCTAGAACTCGACAATCATCTATCATATGGCCATTCACCTTGTACAATGCACAATAATATCCATATTTATTTAGTTTTGGATTTGTATTTGATCTGAATGACATGGAGTATTCAATCTCATCTTTAGTTATGGCATAGATATAAGAGGTGGATTGATTCAATTCAACAAGATTCGCTTTAGGAAATTCATCCCATTTTGCTCTTTAATTTTGGGTCATAAAGCCTCCCCTTTCTCTTTGCTTCTTCTTGTCAAGGAATATTTCACCAGATGAACTTTTCTACTTGGAAGTGAAAATCTTGCAAATCCTTGCAACCATGACTATAAAGCTCTTTCCAAAAAAAAATAACCTAGACTTTATGGCCACTAATTTCTCTATTTCACTTAGTTTTTTTGTCTTGTTAGCTTCAACGTTAAACCTTTTCAAATAATATCTCAATAACTACCTTGGTCTTTGCTTTATGTTGGCTAACACACTCACATCAATAGTAGGTCTTTAGAAGTGTAGAATTGAGTTGAGAATTCATAAGCAAACCGCTCCCATGTGTAAATAGTCTGATCACGATAGCATCTATACCACTTTGTAGTTGCACCAAAGAAAGTGGTTTGGAATAGCCAACATCTCACTGCTCCAGGGGCATCATACAAGTCCATCTGGCTCTCTAAAGCATCAAATGGTCATCTAATTAAGTTGTACCATCATATTTGATTGATGGGATTTTAATGTACATTGCCAATGGGACCGCCATGATTTCTTCGGTGAACGGAGTCTCTTTCAAGTTGTTATTCACTTCAGGGTTCTTGGTCCTTTTTTCTTTCAGGTTTGCTATATCACTTACCATCTTGTTGGCCAAGTCCTTCAAATATGCTTCATTATTTTTATAGTCCCTTCATTGTGGTTTATATTCTTTTTGCAATGTAAAACTAGAGGGGGAATATCGACTTTTTATTTGGCTTTTGAGTCATATGATTTTCATTCCTTTTTTGCGGTCCTAAAGTGCTCCTTTTAACATTCTTACTTTTCAAGTTTGGCCCTTTGACCTTCCCTCGAGGAGATTCAACTTCTTCTTCTTTATTTTCTTTTGTCCTTCGTGATGTTCTCTAAACAAATTTTTAGAGACAAGTACTTCAATTAGTTCTTGCATCGTTTGAAGTTGTCTCTTCATGATTTTAAGTTCATTCTCTTTTTCTTATGTCTCCACTGGTGTCGATGTTTGGCCTACTTGTGAATTTTCTATATTAAATTGAGTTATGTTCTCCTCAAGATTTGTACGGTGCATGATTTCCCCTTACACATGGACATTAACTTTCTTGATCTATCTACCCATTTCACAAGAATTTGGTGGTCAAATAGTGGTCAATAAGTTGTCATTCCCTGAGTTCGACTCTCAATGGAAGCACCACTTAACGTTAGGTTGAAATTTGCTTCAATCTAATGTGCTTTAGTCATAAAGAGTTATGACACTTGAGTAAGATAGAATACTTAGTCTTATGTGCTATTATTAAGTCAATATGGAGTCATTATGCAGATAGTGCTTTGTTAAGTCCTTGATTAAAAAGTCACAAATTCAAATTTGACCTAACGGCCATTAAATTCTCAAATTCAAGCTTCTTCATTACACATGAGATAAAATAAAAATTAGGAAGAAGAACAATTCGGAATTCATCACTTTCTTGTAGGGGGTATATGCTATTTATACAGAACCTCAACCCATTTATGACACGTGTGATTTGGGAAAATGAATGGTCGTGATTTGCTAACGTGGCACATGTTCGGGATGACATATGACACAATCTTTCTCTAGCTTCTTCATGATGACGTGTGTAACAACCCACCCTGAAATAGGCCTAAATTTCGACCCAAAAAAGGGCCATTAAAACTTAGATCCATTCCAAAGCCGGCGGTTAGTTAGTAAAAAAACAATACAGAGCTATCTATCCATTCTTTCAAAACTCACAGTGGAAGGAACAAAATATACTAACAAATAAGTACCCATTTTTATTTCAAAACAGTTGTCATAACATAATGTCAACATAAACTGTAACATCATTTTGTTCGAAAGTACATTTCTTAGGTACAATAGAAAATAACATGAAATGATAGATAATAACTGCCACAAGCTTCACTCTCGCAATACTAATGCATCATCAACTCCTTCTCTAACATGTGTTGTAATGAGAAGGGAGTCGGAACAAAAAATGTATGGTGAATAAAAACCTCGAGCCCTATAATTTTGGTACTTGGGCAGTATAATTTAAATAAGAATATGTCTTGCACATTTAAACAATTTCAAAATGATTTAATACTTCATATAAGGAAAGAAGGCGGGCCCTTAAACCACCACTTAATACCTTTCATTTTCAAAGTATGTTTCCTTATCCTATAACCCATAACCAATGTCATAAATGTCTAACAATGCATGAGATAGAACCCAAGCCACTTAATACTATTTAATGGAAAACAGGCAGATTCTGACCATTTAAGACCTCAATTGAGGTAGGGTCCCATCATTTAATACCTATTCCTAAGGGGAACTCCACGTAGGTATCAATTTAGCTGACATTGCATGGAAATCTCTTCGGATACTCAATACTTCTTATTAAAGCGGACCTTTCCGAGATATCCTTAACCGTGCCTAAACCCAATCCCGACCATTTAATACTTCATTTGGGGAAGAAGGTGGGCCCTCAAACAACCACTTAATATCTCCATAACCTTGAAGCAGGTCCTTTGTCTTATGACCCGTCCCACGGTGACGTCTCACATTAGCCCAACTATTCGTAGGTACTGGTAACCAGATTAACCGAGCAGATTTACTCTACAAAATTAGGACTAGCCTTGCATCATCGTAGTTACTTATCATATGAGATGTCTCACATCAGCCCTAAAGTCAAACTGCTGGTGTCAGGTTAGCTAGGCAGACTTTTGTGTGTCTTCTGACTGACCTCGCATCACTACGACTTAGTCATATTTATAACACTCTTAATATACTATCACACACCTCACCGTGTCCATTAACTAGGCTGTATAAGAATTCCTTTTTTTGCCTTAACAAAACAATTACCTTCCTAAGAGAGATTTAATGATAATTATTACCTAATTAGTTATGCAATTATACATTATAATCGTATGCTATTTATGGTAATTGATATATAAATAAATACGCGCTTATTATTTATATGCGTGCGGATATTATGCCCTAACTAGCATTAAATGTCAATTCCTTTCTAATAACAATAACACAAGTCATTTTTCCATATTATCAATGGTGCCATATTTCCAATATCCATAACAAGGGATTTAAATATCCTTAACAAAGGTTTCAACATTCATATCCAAAAATTGTAATAAACAAACTTGTGTATAATAAAATTTTCAACTCAATATATCACATCAAATCATGGAATAATCTCAAAAATAAAAATTGCAATTCTAGTTTCAATCTCTATTCAACCTCTCTTTTACAAAGAGTTAAACAATGGAATTTCACTTTTATTTTCATATAAAATAACTGGTATAAACAACAAATAAATTCATACTTTATACCATGTTCATTAATAGAGGTTTCATAATCAAATTAGAGGAGTGGAATAGAATTTGAGATCGCCAAAAACTGCAAACTATATAATTCCAACAATTCAATGTAAACAATTGAGAATTCCAATAAGAGTTGACATTTCGAATTAAAGGAGTTTTGGGGTGTTTTGTTCTTTTTTTATTTTTGTAAACCCAAAACCCCTCAGGCATATTTAAATCCATAACATACAAATCAATTACTGAAATAAAAAATGCTAAGATTCCCACTCACAGTTGGTCCTTAGCTTTGCTTCTCTTTGAATTTGAAACATCTATTATAATATCCTTCAGATCTCTTCTTATTGATATATACAACAAGGGATTTGTATATATATTGAATTCGGAAAGATTGGAGGAAAAAAGGATTAGAAATTAAATAGTAAACAAAAAGATAGGTATATAGGATTTCTTAACTGAAACCCTAATGGAGTTTTCTGAATCTAAGAAGAGATGAACTGACAGAGATTCACTGATGCTTCCAAAATATTTGTGAATAAAAGTGAGAGGTCTATGGTCTTATTTATAGAGGTTGAAATGCACTAGATTCGTAGGATGAAAGTAGGTTAAAAGGGGATAAACCTAGAATGTTCCTTGATAGGAAAACCCAAGCCACCACCAACAGGAGCAGTCGACCGCCCTGTACGCACCGGTCGACTGCTAGCGGTCGACCAATTGGGGTCGATGGTCGACCCCTCCTCCTATTTTGGGAACATAATTATATTTCTACCATTGGTTTTATTTAATTCCTGCATTAAATTTAACATAAACGGTTTCTTAGCCCCCAAGTCTAATCTCAATTAATTTTAAATTTTTAAATTTTATTATTTATTTGAATTTGAATTAAATTATTTTAAACCTGAAAACGCCAAATGCCCATAACTTCATCATTTGAGCCCCGTTTTCAGCATATTATATATGGAAACAGATCAGAATTTTGCCATGAATGCAACGTTACAACTTTCATAGCCAAATTCCAACATTTACAAAATTTCCATTCTTATCTCTACTTAATTCAATTTACTTATTCAATTCCTACTGATTTTACGGGGCTATATTCACCCCCCTTAAAAAGGATTCCGTCCCCGAAATCTCTCCAAGGGGCGAACAACGTAACGCGCAATAACATTCATACTATACAACCAAGTTATCTACACAACCATTTACTCAACCAAAGTGCAATGTGATTATGTACAGCATACATGCTATAAATGAGCTTAACCCTAGCTAGCACGAGTGTGTGATCGTGTCATACAAGTATGTATGCAAATACCCTAAACATGCATAAAAATCTACATGAGTGTAAAGTGATTGTGAAAAAGTGTAGCAAGCATCACCTACCATCCAATCTAGCAACCACAATGCAACCAAAATCCTAATTTTGGAGAGAAAAGTTTACCAGTGAAAAGCTTAAGACGTGAAGTTCTCATGCCTTTTACCGGATTTCTCCCCATTATGCTCGTGCCAACCTAATTTCTTTCTTACGAAGCCTCCTATTTCTGTGCTCCACAATGCATGCAATGGCACAGGACGCTATTGGCTCTATCTCAATATCCTCCAATTAATCAGGATCTACCACAATTTCTATGCTATGAAGGTATTTTCTTAAATGCAAAACGCAAAAAACGTCATAGACTCCTATCAACTTACAAGTTCTCTTATGTTTTCCAATATTAGGAAAGGCCCAATAGATTTTGGTGCCAACTTTTCCATCTTTCCAAATCTTATGAACTTCACACACCGCCTAACTAACTCTAACTTTTCGAAGTCTCTAAATTCAAATTTGGTACGAGTAGAATTTTGTCAGTGGATTCCCACCCACAATTTGGCGAATTGTATGGCCTTCCATAAAGTGCTTCAAGGGTGCCATACAAATCATCTATTGGTGACTGCTGTTATACACGAATTCTGCTAAAGGTAAGTGCTGCTTCTGATGTCCCCTAAAGTCCATGATGCAAGCTCTCAACAAATCCTTCAAGTTTCCATTCATTCCTTTAGTTTGCCCGATGGTCTACGGGTGATAAGCGCTTCTAAGATTTAACGAAGTTCCTAAAGTTGCCTGCAAACTCCTTCAAAATTTGCTAGTAATTAAGGGGTACCTCTTACAAATGATGCTACCTAAATTCCAAGAAGCCGAACCTCTTTCTTGATATGAATCTGCATTAGAGACGCTGTGGTCCTATTGTCCTAAATGGAAATAAAAAGGTCTCTCTCTCCCAGTGATAATTTTTTTTCTACCTTCTTTTCCATCCTTGTCCAATAAAAAAATTCTATTCACATGTCTATATATATTTTCTCTTTCTTAAAGGTGACATTTTATGAGCTAAATTTTTATGTTTCCCAAAATTCTAAACTTTTTGGATTGAAACATTCATTAGATTTAGGTTGCTAATCTAATTCCTCATTAACTTCCAGTCTTACTTATGGTTTATCGCTAGTTAAGTGTCCCCATAAAATTTCCTTACTTACATTGCTTCTCAATATGCATATATATATATATATATATCAAGTGGTTTAATCCCATTCATAAAATCAACATAGGAATAAAATAGGGATATATCTCATACCACATCATACACTTTTCCAATAACAAAGGGAGATAACTAGTGATTGCAACCCAAAAACTATAAAAGAAAACTTTGTTGGAAGTTGCCATTTATCATCAAGTGGTATAAATGGTGTAGAGGTCCTAACACTCCTTACTAAATTATGATAGGTATTTCCCAATGTGTCATTCCATTATTACCTATTTTCTTTAATTTTCCTTTCTTTTCTTCTAATAAATGTCGTCCATCCATTGCTTCGATTAATATATTCATAACAGTTGATCATTACAATCAAAATTGGACCATCCCTAACTAATCCTTATTTAATGCCTTTAACCTTCTTCAGGTTTCAAAATCTATCCGTTACTTAGATCTAATTCTTCTGTAAATGCCACATTAAATTTCCCTAATCAGTCCCCATTGGATTCCTTTTTCCCTTATTAATTACAAATTATTACCCATTAAATTTGCAATTAATGTCCATAAATCCTAATTTTCTAATTAATAATTAATACACATATAGTTTTATTTTATGCTATTTCCATATATTCTTATTTCTAGTCGTTAAGCATGGTTATACTTGTATACTAATTTCTAAACTGGAACGCTTATTTCCACGTTTTTAATTTATTAGAGCTATTCTTAAAAAGGACTACTGTTACAATCTCACATGGATTAACCGTTAATGAAATTCTTGATTTGTTTGAATTTACAAAGAAGTATTTCTTTTCTTTTATTGAAAGATACAGTGTTGATAATGGAAGGGATATCCATATCTTATAGATCCCTTTCCCATTTCAGTGCATCCTTTGTTAATTCCAACAACGCGTTTTTATACATATTTTGAAATATGGTAATTTATGGAAATTACACGAAAACTGCTTTAAATAAATTAAACATGGAAAGTTACATTTTAAGCTATCTAGGGCAACCTAATTTACAATCCAATTATAGATTTGGAATATATTTACAGCCTTACCAACTTCTACCAATAGAGATTTGAGACTGATTTCAAATTTTCAGATCAGGTTATACATTCTATTCTTATTTTCATATCCTAAAAACATTAATTTGTCCTACTTAGATAGTGATCCCTATCTACTCCATAAAAATTGGGTTTCACTATTCTTTTAAAACCAAAATTTCAGCAGATATAAAATAATTTTAAATAAACTATTTCTTGTAAAAATTGGATCAATACCCTGGATTGATTGTGAAAGCACCAGCCCTGTTCTTACAGAGCAATAATTTAGAAAATAAATGTAAAAAGAGCAGAAATAGTAAGGAGACAATAAGATTTTTATGGTGGTTCTCCTGTTAATGAAATCTACATCCACTTTATAAGCTTTATTATCGACTGACTGCTATTACAAGTTGAATTCGGTTACAAGTTGAAGAGATTAGAATAAGTCACAAGTGCAAGAGTTCACTGGAGAATCATAGTGAACTCCTAGATGACTGTTGTGTGGGAGAAGAAGAGTGAAGAATAATCTCTGCAAAGTTCCAGCAGCCAGTCCAGAAGATCCTCTTTGTGTTGCAGGTAGGATTTTATATATAGAGGTAGGAGAGCAGTTGGGCCAAGGCCAACTTGTCAGAAGCATCTACTTAGTGCTAAGAAGAAGTCCAGAAAAACCCAAGGTGGCCCGAGCTAAATTAATGGATCGCCAGCGATCCATGGGTGATGGATCGCTAGTTTGATCCATGACTCTAAACTGTTTTTGAGTCTACTATTTTGGGTTGCCTTCCTTTTATCTATTTGAATGCTTTGTCCAAATATCAAGTCGTTTGGAGTTTGTTTGATCAGCTGTCTTCATAGGTCATCTTGTCCATAAGAATTATCCATAACTTGCTCAAAACTTAACAAAATCATACGAAACTTTGTAGGTACACTCTAGAGGATGCCTGGGACCTACCCTAAAAATTTCAGGTGGTGGGGCCCATTCTACATAAATCGCTAGCGATCATTTTGTAGGTCGTTAGTGATCCATCTAGCATTATCCAATCAAACCTATTTTTGGCGAGTGCCTTCTTTTATGTCTTCTAAGTATTCTCCAAAATTTCAAGTCAATCTGACTCAGTATGAGTTCTCTAGATCCGTTTTAAGTTAGCTGCTTTGGTCAAAAAGTGGGTAAACACAAAGTAAACTGATTAACCGGTAACTGTTATTGGATTACACCAAAGGCTTTAAATTCTACTTAGTTAGTTATAGATACTATTGGAGCTTTTGACCATTGAACAAATTCTAGATGCAGACGTGGAAGCTGGAACAGGAAGAGAAACAACCATGGAAGATGTGGAGATGGCGGCAAGTCCGAGCACTGAAGAAGCTGGCACGTCAACAGAGAAGGTAGATGGACCTATAAGATCAAAAATGAAAGCATTAAATTCTTCTTGCTCTTGCGGCATAAGTTGGAAACTCCCAAATTTGGAGGAGGTGAGAACATTACTTGCACCAGAGGAACGGTCAAGAATAGCAACCTCAAATTCACCACCTTCGCCCTCTTTTGATGGCTTCACTACCTGAGGGAGAGGTTCTAGTCCCGAACTCGCAGGTAATTCGTGAAGCTACTCTGATGATTTGCTCGCGCCAGAGATAGAAGGCTTGGTGAGCGCTTTGGCAGTGGTTGTCAAGGAAGCATCAGTGGCCTCCTGCTCCCTTTCAACTCAAAGAATTTCCCGGCCCTCGAGCAACGCTTTCTTCGATTCTTCATTCAGATAAGCGTCCTCCATCTCCTGCTCGGTGTAGACATCGCCGCTATCAGAAAAGCAGGACAAGATTTCTTCCCATACTAGAGCAAGAGTGTGCGGGAATTTCGGGCCCAGATAACTAATACTTCCTTGATGCAACAAGGAGTTAACATAAAAATCCAGGAAGGTTTCATCAAGCTTCTCCATCTTTCTTTCAAGGCATTCTGGAGCTCCAAATAATCCGCTCTCACAACAGCTTTCTCAACCTCAATAGCAGGCTTATCAGCACTAAGCTGTGCGACCTGAGCCTGTAACTTAGCAATGATCTCGGCCTGGTCAAAAATGGATTTGTTGTGCCCTTCAATGATGAGGTCATGATCAGCAATTGTTTTCTGTTGAGCCTCAATCGTTGCGCTGTAGGCTGTCACTTCTTGTTTTAATTTTTCCTCCTCCGTGTGAGCCTTTTTTTATTTCGTCTCTGTAGACGATCTCTATTCGGGTGTGAGCTTCTTTCACCTCTTTCAGCAAGTCAGTATTTCTCTTGCTCTCTTACTGTGCTGCCACTTTCTCTTCCTACGGCTACTTAATCTTGGCGTCATGATCGGCCAATTCCCTCTCAAAGTCGCCCTTGTCTGATTCGAAGGAGAGGATCTCTTGATAATTATTATGATTTGTATCCGCCAATTGTTTACAGAGCTTCTTCCATCCTTTAGCCTGTTCTAAGTCGCTCTGAATGGCCTAGAGGTGCGGCATGTACGAACCTTTACGGATTGGTCGCAAATCATGATCGAACTTAACCCCTTTTAAGAACCAACCAGGAAGAGCTGCCTCAGGTTTGGGGGGGCCCGAAGGAAGGGAATATGTAGGTCTCCGTTGTGGGCAAGAAGCACCGGGGGCAGCAGTAACTATGGAAGATGACAAAATGTGAGTCGAAGGTGGAAGCGGGGCAAAAGTAATAGGAATTTCTTGGCCCACATAAGAGTGTTTTGGAGCAAGCTTTGAAGAATAAGGACGATGTTCAAACTTAGACATTTTCGATGGCTTATCCCTCTCCTCAAGAGATCACCTGTTCTCGTACCCACCTTTATACGATCGACTTCGGTCCCTTTCTTCTTGATGGCGGGTTTCCGCTTTGACTTCTTTCCTCCTTCTATATTCCCCCTCCGTTCCTCAGGATTGATAACGACTGGAGGTGCGCTTGGAGTACCACTATGAGTCAGTAAACTCTTCAAAGTCGTCATAGAAACCTCGTCCTCTTGTCATATCTGGCATAAAACATACATAAAAAGTTTCAAAAACATAGGATAAACACTAGGAATATGGAGAAATGAATGAAAATGAAGATAATCCTAGAGTGACGTGGATTGTGTTTCTAAGGAGAGCCTAAAACATCATTACGAACCGGGACGGAGTGTCGTCGTAGGTGGAATCGGACTAACTTCGGCAGTTGTGGGCGGAATTGGGTTAACTTCTGGCGTGATATCACCCAAGCTAGGAGGCACCGTAAAAAATTTAAAATCATCTTTCATGAACTCATCAAAGTAAATATAAGCATCGTTGAAATCCCCGAACTCCGCTCCAACGTCTTTACTTGGAGGGTCTCGATGCCTTCCGGATTCTAGCGCGTGGTCTTTAACATTTATATCAGGGAGAGGCGAGATTGGAATAATGGGACTCATACCCAGAGTTTCATCACAAGACTCTGAGTCCCCACTGTCGGATTTAGACAAGATGTAATCACTAGCAGTGGACTCATCACTACTACTTTCAAACACTCCCTCTTCCTTTTCCAAATCCACCGCGGCCTTGCCTTCTCCTTGTTCGAACTCCTCTTCTACTTCCTTCGGGATTTGAGGCATTCTACATAGGCTGCTTAATTCAGTTGCAATAGCCTCTTCCCTCTCATGGGCTTCGTCGATGGATCCTCGGGATAGGCTTTCTCTCTCTTGAGAGGCACCTTCTTTGGAATCGTGGGAGGAGGAAATAGATCTCGTATGAAGCCTGGATCGAGCAGGAGAAGGAATGTCAACTTGAATGGAAGATCTACCTGGAGCCAGTAGTCCATAGTGACGCACGTTTTCATCAGTTGGTAATACTTTAATGCTTCTCTCCTCGGCATCGATTGCCTTTAAAGTCTCATAAACTTCATTGAGTGTCGCGTCTCTATTCGGCCTTGGAGTAACTACAAGAGACATAAGGCTGGTTAGGAACTCCATGGCAACACATCAAAAGTTCGATGAATAAAAAGAAGCTTACCCCATGTCATCCACCGACGATTGAACCTCTCGGGGCACCTAACAAAGAAATATTGCATCTTAAATTGCGATAAGTTGCTTTGTAAGTGCTGGATGATTTTTCGGTTTCTCTGGGCTTCGATTATAATCACGGAGGGACAATCATCTCTCCTCTTGAATGCCAGAAAGTACCGCAACTCGTTAAAGCTTGGAGCGCGGTTGAACGCCCGCATGAAAAGAACATGCAAGCAAGTTAGGATGGCATAGCCATTCGGATGAAGCTAAAATGAGGCAATACCCAAGTTTGAGAGAATCTCATGCAGAAAGTCGTTGAAGGGAGGCACGGCTCCGTTCAAACACATGTATCAGTGGCAAGCGATGTACCCCAGGGGAGGCATATGAGTGAATTCGTCCTTCTCTGGTAGACGAACATCCTCTTCGGGAATTCCGTGTTGCGCACAAATGTTATGAAGGACCTTGGCAGAAACAACCGATGAAGCTCTCTCAGGCGGATTAAGCAGAACTCTAAAGTTGGGAGGCATACGATCCATGATTGGCCGAATTGGGACTAACTGGCCATATTGAGCTTGCGAAGTGGATGATGATTTGGCTTTTGAGAGCGTCGGGCTTCCCTCGATTGACTTACGATGCATGGATGGCTGGTTCATTCTAAATAACAGAACTCGTGTCTGAAAACAGTCAAGTAAAATTATCCTAAACTAATAGCTTCCCCTGCAACACTTGAATTCTGATGAAACATTAACTTGTAATCGCCACATCGGACTTCAAGTGCGGACTGGGGCAAGTAAAGTGTGCTATCTATATGGGATAAACTCGGTGCTCGATACAATGCAAACGCCCTATCCCGTGTAGATAGTTCACTTGCAGTGGAAGAAGAAAAGAACTTCCTATGTCACTTCGTTGTCTTCTTTTGTTTCTACTTCTTGTACACTTACCCGTTATCGATCCATGATCGATAACGAATTCGTTGTCCGAAGCGACGTAGAAAACTATTCTCACTGCAGAACGCCGAGTGTGCAACAAGCAAGCAGGATAAGTCCAAATTCTGCAAAAGAATCGTGATCGACCGGTGATGTGACGTATAGTAACAGCTGTGAAACCGGACACAAGTCAATTCTAGTCTAATGGATGAAGATAGCAAAACGTGTCAAGCACTGGGCCAAAGCCGGAATGTCATTCCGGGAAACAACTCGAGACACGATTTACTATCTTCCTCCATTAAACCACAATCAACTCGAACTTCTCACAATCAACATTGCAAATGGAAACTCGTCATCAAATCATTACACAAACACCTAATTAGCAAACCAACTAAGATGACCCACCTCTGATTGAATCCAAAAATACACGGGAGATCAAAGACGTAGAATCAACGAGACGTGGATGGACCGCTGGCGAGCTAGGAGATGGGTCGGCTACAGTTCAAAAGCAAGCTAGGGTTTGGATTCAAACATATGGATCAATAGCCAAGTCTATGGATCGGTAAGGAAATGCTTGCGACGTGGAGATGGATCTGAGGAGGCAATCGATCGGATCGAGCAAGAGTATGAATCGCTTGAAATTGGATCGTGCTGGAATTAGGTCATGTGAAAATACAAAGGTTCGGGTCGAATGAAGGAATTAGGTCGGTTCAAATATAAGTAGGTAGAAAGAATGAAGCGTGAAAATTTCCTAAGGCATTGGGTCACCTGCGACCCATCGTGGGTCGCTAGCGACCCAAGTCCCCAAAGGAGATTTTCAGAACGGTATGGATTGCTAGCGATCCATATGCAATGGGTCGCTAGCAACCCATAGGGTTGTGGCTACTGTTCCTTGAGCTTGTCTTATGACATTAATTTACCTTTTCAAAGCATGCCGGGAAGCTATGGGCAGAAATGTAATCCGTTACGGCAAGCGATGGCAGTCAATACCAAAGCGAGATGACCAACATCATAACCTACTACGTATTTATAAAGCCCTAATGCAATCACTTGGAAATCGACAGATGGATATTAAGGGTGATAACTTCCAAAGCACGCCTTGTTTACAACGAAAACGTACTCTGGGGGGCAAATGTTATCCGGGTTTTTAACCCAGCAGGAACCAGTAGGAAACAGAACAACCTCGTGCTGTCAGAATGGTTCGGAACTTAACCAAAAAAGCTAAGATAAGGGATTAACGAGGGCCAAGCTACATTACTAAGACAACAACGACAAAAGATCATGGAAACATCTCAAACTCCAAACTCCAGAAAAATCCTAGGTGTTGGGATCACCAGCGATCCAAACATTTCTCTAATTCAACAACAAACTAACCAAGGATGCAATAAAGGAGAGGCCAAGACAATGGCTCCCTAACGAGCCAAGTCCATGGGTCACCAATGACCCCATGCTTTTGCCTCAGTTTGCGAGCCAAACCCCCATAGGTCATTCCCAACCTACCTGTGAGCAGATGATGAAGTGGTCTGGCCCAGAAGCACTCTGTTCCATGTAAATATCGTCTTGCCTGCAACATAAAGAGGATCTTCTCCGAACTGGTTGCTGAAGCTTTGCTAGAATTATTCTTCACTCTCTACCTCCCTCACAACAATCTCCAAAGGAATTCACTGTGATTCTTCTATGGATTCCAACTCTATGGATTCAATCTAGCTAAAGATAATCAAAGCCTTGTAATCAAACATCTCTTGTAACAATAATCAGTCTTTAATAAAACTATAAAGTGGACGTAATCTTCATTAACAACCGAACCGCTATAAAAATTCTCTGTCTACTTTCTTTTACTGTTCTCTTCCTATATCTGTGATCTGTGATATTGCTCTATCAAAACAGGGCTGGTGCTTTCAAACTCTAACCAGGGTGTTGATTCATTTTTTGGGTTAACAATATATATATATAAGCGTATCTATAATATCTAAATATATATACCCATATATATATATGTGTGTGTGTGTATGTATATTAATTATGTATTTAAAAAATATATACATTTTTAAACCTTTCCAGATCAAATGTATAACACAAAATAAATTATTTATATTTATTGCACACACACATATATATTAATTATTCAAAATACAATAAAATAAAATAAAAATATTTTTCTGTTATATTATTCAAATTTTAAATTTTAGAAAATCAAACATGTATTTCAAGGTTACGAAAATTTTACAGAATTTTACGAGTCAAAATAATATTTTTAATTAATTGACTGATTTCGATCATTTAATTGATTTTTTAAAAATAAAAAGAATGACTTTTAAATTCTGATTTTTTGGCCGAGAGTTTATAAAATGATAAAAAAAATTAAAAAATTAAAAATTATTTTTTGAAACATATTTTATTGTATGTGATTTATTTAATTAGTATATTGATTTAAATGATATTAAATAATAGTAAATAAATATTAAAATTAATTTGCAGCGACCGAAAAATATAATCTATGTAGATATGCATTTATAAAATATAGGTTCAACTATTAACATGATATGATGGTATAATTAATTACAAGTCATATAATTAAAATTAGGTAGTGTATTAATACATACATACATACAAATATATATATATATATATATATCTTAATTAATAAAATGATAATAATTAAAATAAAATTTATTTGGCTCTACACTTCGGATCTATGTTTAAAAAAATGTGTTTTTTAAAAATAAATTAAAATATACATATAACCAATCTAATATGTGACAACATTGATGATTCAAATAAGAATCTCACCTAACTAGTAATATAACAATGAGATATATATGAATAATATAATGTTATCTAGAAATCATAAATCATATAGTATAGTAAATACATACCTATGATAATGTCTTATAGCACACCTTGGAATGATGGGTTCTCCCTCCTTTGAAATTTTCTCAATTCGGCAGATTGCTAATCCTTGAACCGTAGATCTTTAGCTATCCAATAGCTATCGCCTTTTTAATTGAATAGAGTTGAATATGTTGGAGATCCTTTCTGATGAGATCGGATAGTAATGATGAGGAAATGGCAGCCAACATCTCATACCATTTCTCATCAAATCTTAACCATCCATCTCTAAACCCTCTAGCCTTTTTAGCTGCCTCTTACAAGCCCTATTGCTAAAATAGTCATTTAAGCCCAAATAAATATTATTAATTAAATCTAATTTAATTGCTTGTCGACATCGCATATCGATCAATATATTTATAACTATTATAAATATATACAATAATATTTATTCCTCAAATCGTATTCAGAATTTTAAAATTAACATTTTATAAAAAATAATTAAGATAATTAATTTATAACAATTATAAACAAATTAATTTGTTTGGTCTAAAGAGAATTCATTATTCCGGTTGTGCGACTTGTCAGGAGTAAATTCAATCAACGATTAACATCGAACTATTTGAATGTTAATGTTCACACGCCACTTAGCAGGTGGTGTGACATTTTGGCCAAATTTATCACTTAATTGGTTTCGGTAAAATCCAATTTTATATTATTAAGCGTTACCCGGTTGAGCCATTTATTTACACCAATTCTCTTCATCAAAACTATATCACTTTGGACTTATGGAATTTGGCAATGATCAAAATTCCAGTATCATCCATATTCAACTTTATAGTCCAAATACAAAGTCCTTAGTTCAATAATAACAATTATTATTGATCAAAATGCTCTGGCCAGAGACTTTGACTATGAGTTGACTTGAGTTGACCATGATACTAAGTCCATATAACTAAAGAGACGAATCCTCTCTTGAATAATGCTTAACTTCTAATACTTCCGCTCGACCCAACTATAGTCACCTGATGGATGACATGCCATGATTTGACTATAATCAACATGGAGCTTTCATATTGAAGATCCGCAGTATTTTCAAGTCGAGAGAACTGTGTAAATCAGTCACATCAGTATTTTCTATTTGACCTTATTTATATTAACCAATAGAAAACTATTGAGTGGATTGTTCCATATTTATCCAATAACTATCAGTATGTAACCTCTTAGTGCCCCAACAGTCATGAGTAATACACTGCCCAGCATTTGGAGAGCGTTACATACTCTAGTCTCAATGGATACGTCGATATCCAGTCTCGATGCATCTTGACTAGGAATATTTTAAATTATATATTTGTTTTCACTATGATAAATTACTCGCAGTTACAACACTTTGTAACTACTATCATAAAATATGTCATTTATAATTTTTCTATTAAATATACTGTTAATTAAATTAATTAATTAACATAACACATTATATCAAGGAATAATAGAAAGAAAACATCTTTTATTTCAAACAAGATGGACTATCGAGTTTGATATATGTAAAAAATTACATAATTTCTCCTAGGGTATACCCATAGCTCTATCAGTTAAAGTTTTGGTTAGTTGAGTCTAGAGAGAAAGTGTTTGCAGGCTAACTATTTATAAACCACAAATATTAAAATATCTCTTTTTCTCTCTCAAACCCTTGTAGACTAAGTCCCCAAAGCCTCCCTCTTCTATGGCTGGCTTACATTGACCCCATGCTTGGTCAAAATTTCAATTTGAATCAATTATTTAATTAAACTATTTAAGCACCTTTTTTAATCAAACCGACTTATAACTTTTATACATTATTCTGGCGATTATAAGCTTCAAATAAATAATTAAAAATGCTAAAAAAATTAAAATAATATTTGTATTAGTTGGTTATTAATTTTTAACATTTATAAATTAATTTTAAAAGTGGTCGATTTTAGAAAATAACTAACAAAGCGGTTGTGTTGACTCTCTTGTGTGAAATTGATCCTTAGTCAATATTTAAACAACTAAAATACCAAAGAACGTATAAACTTTGCTAAATACAATATCGGGCATAATACAACACTTACAGATTTGTTAGGCAAAATCCAATTTCTAGTCTATAATAAGATCACCTATTAACCACATTTTATACATGTATTCTTTCCATCATCACTGTATTACTTAAATATCCAGATTATGATTTATGGTCAAAAAATCTATAAATGTTCATATTTAATTACGTACACCTTTAAAGTCCTTGGTTCAATCCGATAATAATTATGGATTAACCAATTTATTCGAGCTAGAGATTTTGGATTCTAATTTGACTACCAATTAGGATAGTACTAACCTTCTACAATGAAGGGTACGGATCCTCTTCTAGGTAGTGTTTCATTTCAAGTAGTTCAATATATACCCAATTGTAATCCTAACAAGTTCGTCATGCAAAATGTTTAACAATAATCTAAGTATAGCCTAGCTACTCAAGATCGAAAACACCCACAAGTTTGAAGACTATTGTACATCGTTATAAGGAGAGTTATCATTTTGAATTAGTTGTATTAACATATAGAAGACTCTCGTTGAGTCGTTCTATGATTGTTTCAAACAACCACAAGTATGTAACCTCTTAGTGCCTCTAATGGTCATGAGTAAGTCACCATCTATCGTACGGAGAGCGTCACACACATTAGTCTCAAAATATGTATCGATGTCCTTTTCTCGATACATCTTGACGAGGAAAATTTAAGAATTTAGTGGTTATACATATGTATGAATGTATGTATGTATGTATCAGTTCAATACACGTGGTTACGAACACATTCATAACTGTAATCAATAAAACACTTTTCCTAAGAATTTTCTACTTATATGTGTTTATTATAATTAATTCATTATTTATATATATAACAACATATATAAAAATAAAACTAAAAGCATAATTTGAATAAGATTCTTTCATAAGAGTAAGTTTATGTAATAAATTACATAATTGCCTCTAAGGCACACCATTAACTCTATCAATCTCTCACTTTCACTTAGGGCCAATTATGATGCCTTATGCACATACATTCGATCATTCTACTTAAACTAGACCGAGAAGGTGCCTTAGTGACTGAGTCTATGGTAATATTATTTCTTATCAACTTTTCGATTAAACTCCTTTATCACGCGTTAATTACGGAGAACTTATCTCGACTTCTTATCGAATGCCAGTTCCTATTGCAATCTACACTACTTTACTGGTATCGTAATACATTATTGGACTCTTAATGGTAGAAATACCCCTAGATCTCTTATAAATTTATGCATATATGCTACTTTCATTGCAGCACTATTCAAAGAAATATACGTAGCCTCTATAGTTGAACTGCCACAAAATATCATCTGAAATATTTCCAACTTAAAGCTCCTACATTAAGGTTGAACATGAATTTAAGATTGACTTTCCATATTCGATGTCACTTATGAAGTTTGAGTCTAAATATTCCTTCATAAAGAGTTTGTTGTTTTCATAAATCATTCTTTAGCATTTCATAAATACCGGAGAATACTATTAACTACCAATTAGTGATCCTACCTCATATTTGATATTCAGCTAATACATCAAGTATATACGAAAATCTAGTATACCACATAACATAACATATACGACAATCCCTATTACCAATACATAAGTGATCTACATCTTATATTCCATATTAATATTTTAATATGGTGTTCATGTATACGGATTGTGACAATCCCAACATTTTCTTATACCGAGTATAAGAGATGTCTCTTTCAAATCCTTCATTGAGAATTAAACAACCATACTAAAATTGATTTTAATATGAGTATTGTGACAACCGCCCTGCCCCTCCAACATCTAAGTATAACTACATGGTGCGTTGTTGCAGTGTTCTACCAATGTAGGTTGATTGTCAAGGGTGAAAAGAATGGAAAAAATTATCGAACCTGTCATGTATCTCATAGTGCATCGAATAAAATATAATATACACCATAGATATAAAACAGGTGAGACAGTAATAACTAAATGAATCACAATATCAGAGGACGTTGGTTTATAAAGTTATAAGAAATGGTATAGAGTTTATACAACTAAAGATAAACTCAAACCGTCTCTAATATACAATTAGTGAACACTGTCTAGGGTCCACAATGTCGCACAACGGAATAAGCATAAGTATCCATATAAAATATGAGAAAGTTCCACACTGCTCATCCTCTACACTGCCACCGCATATCACCTAGACGTGTTATATAGTTTACTCATTTAAGTGTACCAGAGATAATAAGAAGTAGAACATAAAACCTCGAGTCAGACAACAGTCAGGTGTGACCAATATGAAATCTCAACATACTATACAAGTCGATATAGTAAGGAACAAGGGTAAATGAACCATACCAGACCTATTCATGCAATCAATGAATTAGCATATAATGAACATAATAGGCTACACTATAATCATCATAAAGGTGCACTACAACCCAAGTACAATAATGGGTGTCCAGGCATCTACATCCACAAAACTTACATTATACGACATCCCTAAAGTGACAGTCAACTAGAAAAGCAACCAAAGCAAACATAGCATCCATCAAGCAATTATCGATGCCATTCATGTGCCATAGATATATGATAACTCGTATGACCATTCTTCTACTAGAATTGATGGAAAAATTTCGGTTTTCGGTGTACAGACCCATAGCCTGAATCTGATACTAAATCCATTCTGCCGATCTAAGGTATACATATCCATTTTGCCGATCCGGGGTAGCCATTCCATGCACCCAAAGAGCATCTTAATAATACTTTGGCTTACAAATACATTAGGAAGCACTCTGAATATCAACGATCACTTAGCATGTGTATTCGAGTCCTCTCCTTGCACCTAAACGTTTCCATTTATCATTATGGAACTATTCCGCATTCATTTCTTTCCACAATAGAACCATTCAACATTATATCCATGAGTCACCCTTCTAGAACCCACCCTTGTGGATAATCATCCTCATTTCTCCAGTCAACATCAAGTCATCATCATTGGAACATAACTTCATTCATCGTTGAGTTACCATCCTCAAAGTCCCGAACCAATCATCCTCCATTGTGCTGCTACATTGCCATCAAACACCAAGCAAATAAACAAAAGCCTTTAGCATATCCAGTAGAGTCCCTGAAGCATCCCCTGAAAGTTTGGCCTCATTTGGACCTATATATTCAGGTCGGTACTAACCTGAAGTGGTCGGTACCATCAGAATATTTGACCCACTTTGGGTCCTTCTGCTTTCCTTAAGTTCCCTACTTCCAATATTTAGGCTTCTAAGTCACCCGACCCTTCCCATCGCATGGAAAAGAGGTCGATACCGACCTAAGTTGTCAGTACCAATCTCCATACTTAGCCAAATTTTGATCTTTGGCTCCTGAAATTCATATATTGCCTTATCCCAAAGCACACCTCGAAGTCCCTTAGCTTTTGCTCCAAAGCATTTCTTCCATAGGTTCAAACTACATCTCACTCCACCGACCAAAATTCTACTCGATACTGACATCTAGTTGAGCATCCAAACCAATTCTATATAACTTATAGCCTGAATTATAGGCTCCTCCCATCTGCTAAGTTTCATCCCATTTTGAGCAATTTTTTCTTTGTTTTGCCTAAATCGATAACCAATTCCTATCTATCCTAAAAGCACCAGCAAACCATATCAAAATAGTTCATCCAAACATACATATCATTTATAAGCATGCATTTAACATATACAATTCATCCAAACAAGAATAACAAACAAGATTTATCCTAGATCTAGTTTTGTACCAAAATAACAATATGATCCAAAAGAGGTTGCAAAACAATTTAAAATCAAACTAATCCTTTTAAATTCATCCATAAACCCTTTTTAAGGGTTTTAAAATCATATGAGCATCAAAAATCATGTTGAAACACTAACTTTAACTACATGAAGGAGTATAGGATAGTGAGAGATCAATAATCACCGACTTAATACCTAAAATACCAATTTAGATGTCAAAATCCAAAGTGAAAAGCAGAAAATCTTAATCCAAAGCATCCAAATGATGAATCTATGACCCCCTTCACTAACTACCCTTCAAATGATGGATTAGACTAAGATTAGTAAGAAGAAGATGAAATTTTTAATGAAATTAGGGTCAATGGAGGATTGGAATTGTTTTGGGAAAGTGGAAAATGATTTATATCTATCCAATCTCCCCAATTAGGCACAATTTGCAAAAGTATTTAGTGGGTCTAAGTATGAGCTTAGTTTAATTGCCCACTAATATGTCCAGTAGAAAACAGAATTTAGAATAGCCATATTTTATAAACGGTAAGTCTGTTTTTCTATTATGACCACTCTACGGAAAGAGAAACCACAAGCCCGATCTATTGGAAGTATTTTCAAACCCTAATTCAATATCTATCAAAAGTATAGTCCTTACAAGAATTTTTAGGTACAAAACGTCAGATATAAATTATGAACGTAGAAAATGTCCTTATTAGTCATTTCCTAAAATTTTATAGTCATATGACATCATAAGAAATAAATAATAATATTTTACGATCCTCCAATATGTAAAATATAGGTCGTTGCAAGTACATCATGATAATCAATAGTATGTTGTTTGCTTATAATATTAGAAATGATTGGGTACCTTTGATTTTCTTTCTTATAGACATACGCTTCCTCTGTATTTTTAACAATATCAAACAGTTTGATTTCCATGTTAAAATACTTGCTTAACCTCTAAATTTTTATTTAACGTCATTGTTATATCATCTCTTAGATCATATCTGGAAATGAATGAACTATGTTATCACTCCCACTGCCTTCGAGATATTTTGTTTATTTTGTGCAAAAAGCCTCTTCTAGATCATAATATAGAAGTCATTTTTTAACATCAAGGTGCCAAAACTCAAAGTCATATGGTGCGGTAATTAGCGAGTGGAATCTGAATGGACTTAAGCATGTTAACTAGTGAAATCACTCAACTAATTTATTTATTTGAAATGAATGAAGTTATTTCCTTTAAATACCACTTTATGCAATTCCAATTGCAGTGGTCTTTTCTCGAAGACTCGGTTGCGTCTGATGTATCATATCCTTTTGGGTACAATCACTGAAATCATATTTTGTCAATGTACTTTGAACACTTTTAGTATTTAAAGCATCGCACCATGTGGAAGAGTCTATACATTTCGTGGTTTGTTAACAACCGAGAAGATTGTAATTTTTAACAATTTATTTTCTCGACATTGATAAGAAACTTGTAGTTTCTCTTCAATATAGATAAATTCTTATTAGACATTCAAAGTGTAACTATGTCCATTTTATGTTTGGTTAAAATTTACTTCACCTATACAATCAATTGCTATGCTAGAGTCTTGGATTGTATGCAAATATGTCACACTACCACTAATTTCTCTAGAAATAAATTCCTTCCACAAGAAGGTGGTATGTTTTGAAACAACAATTTTTCTCTCGATGCAGTGAAATAAGCGTTCATAACATTTTATGCATATCATGTAGACTTACATAGAATAGATCTAGTTTAAAGTTTATGAAACTTGCATTTATAACGTAAATTGGACAACCGCATATCTTAAACTATTTAAGATTGAGCTTCCATCCTTATTCATGTCTTATATGAATTCGTAAACTATACTTTAGGTGGAAAAAAAATTTAACACGTGTACTTGCTCTGAAGTACCTACCCTTATAGAAAGAAGTAACTCAACCTCACTCATATCATTATCAATCATCCTTTGTCAAAAAAAAGTATGATTACTCCTTATCGATACACCATTATGTAGCATAGGAAGGAGTGGCATTGAGAATGAATCTTATTCATCTTTAGGTATTATTGAAATACTTATTCGATACACTCACCCATTCGATCAAATCAAATTAAGTTATTTCCTTTGCATTTTATATATTCTACTTCCATTTTATATATTCTATAATCTTATCATAGATATCTAACTTGTGTATATAATATAAATTTTCATATCCATGGTAATTCATTGGTGAATTTAACAAAGTAAATGGATTCGGTTATGGTATTATTGGACTTTTTGATGCATACGTCTATTTGCAGAAATTCTAGGAGTGTGTTAACAACTTTTGTCACTCCCACCAAATGGGTGATTTATATTTAATAATTTTAGTTATAATTCACAAGTACCATATGATTCATAATCATATGATTAAAGAACTATTTCTCAAAGATACGACTTGGTTTATAATTTCAAAATTAATTGTTAAATATTTTAGATACTTCTATACTTTCTATAGCTAACACATCACCATTGTTATGTAAACAAATATGATCGTGGAAATGCTAAATCAAATATTTGTTTTATAACAAATATTCAAATTGAAATAAAACTGCTGCTATTTTCGATGAAACAGAAAACAATTATTATTTTATAAATAAAATTTAGAAACCCCAAAAGTAACCTTTTAAAATTTGATGTGTCCACTAGTAGATTTTTTATGGTATGCTCCCACTATTTCCACTGTCACAATAACAATTGTTGATATTACGAGCTTCATTTCGCTGCTTATTATGAGCTATTTCTTTCTTTTACTATTACTAATTTGTAGTTGAGAGTTTCGAACCAAATACCTCAATTTCAAAGTAATAAATAAAAAAATGCATTTATCTATAAGAAAAATACATTTGGAATAGGAACCATTTTTCTTATTCCCTTATCAAGGGTCTACAAATACTTACACAATTCTATTTCTGATTTCCCTTCATAAAGTGGAAATGATCATTCATTATCTTCATCCCAAACATTATAATTAGTCTCAAACTTTCATTTTGTTCTTTTGGAAGATTGAACCATTTAAAAATGATGCCCTTTACTACAAGATTGCATAAAATACTTAACAAAAATGCATTCGGTCATTGTTAATGTTTTAAGATTATCGAATAAGTTGTATTTAAGTAAACATATCAAAATTGACAATTCAATGATCGAATTCCTATGCCTTTCTATAGTCCTTAGTCTACTATTATCTCTAACACAATAAGATCCTTATTATATTCGATGGTTTTGAACATATGATCTTGCATTATGGTTTACTAGCTCATTTTGAATGAAATATTTTTATCAAGATTTCATATAATATGAATGCAGTTGTTTACCATACAATTGTTGCATGTGATAGAATATGGATCAAATATCTATACTCTTGCATTTTTAAAGAGTCATAACTCAAGGAAGACAATACACAATCTCAGACAAATAAACACTTAAGTGACCAAGACATGGATATTTTTAATGGTTACAAAATTTTAGCTCTTGCATGGGTCCTGAAGAGACAATTTGCCAAAAGATTTATTGGTAAGTATATTTACATGTCTTTTATCAATCTTTGATTTAGTTGATTCAATATATTGTAGCATCCCGTATCTGGAGGCCAAAAGCTAAGCGCTATGGATGCTGTAGTCATCCACAGTATTAACTCCTGGTGACGAAATATGGCAATGTTAATGGTATCCATAATATCAGAAGCACTTGAATATGAGCAAAATCATATATTTTCAAAAAAAAATTCAGTGATTACATTTCAATAAATCATATCCAAGTTACAAAAATCCCAAACGTATTCCCAAGCATTGATCAAATATAATTTACAACAATACGCCAAGAGCGACATATGAAGATGCCCCCTTGGATGATCAAAGCAATATAGACATAATTGTCTTAATACACAGCGGAAACCATGTGCACTACCTTTCGACTTCCTCCAATTCACTACGTACCACTTTCTTGGTACCATGTCAATAAAACAGGTTAAAAAGGGTGGACTAACTGTCCTTAAGAAGTAGCAAGGTCCGTTATGCTAACAAATGAACTAACTGTTCATATCTATGCTAACTATCCTTATTTGGACTAATTGTCCACTGGACTGACTGCCCTTAAAATGGACTGACTGTCCGAATTTAAATGAGCTGACTGGCCGAATTTTCTTTTGGGTTAACTACCCTTCAAATTTTCCTTGAAAACCTTTTCAAAATGATTTAGTTCGTCTCAGCTTACTGATAACTAGTGAGACCATGCCGCTTAGCGGAACGGGTTTCCTCTCACTAATATCTCTTTTCAAAACATATATTTAGCAAATCCTTTTCTGCAACCAAACTGGTTAATCATCTGATTATAATAATAATATAGCAATGTCCATTATGCTAAACAGGAAATAAAATGGACCGTCTGTCTATAATCTGAACTATCTATTCTAAATTCTGAGTTATATGCTCTTTTCTAGACAATCTGTCCTAAAACTGGTTATAACAAAATAGCAATATCTTTTATGCTAGATAATTGGCTATCGGCCCAAAACAGGTAAAAAGGGTAGACTAACTGTCCTTAAAAATTTAGCAAGGTCCGTTATGCTAATAAACAAACTATCTATTCATATTAGAGCTCTCTGCTCTTTCTGGACTAACTGTCCTCTGGGCTGACTGCCCTCAAAATGGACTAACTGTCCGAATTTAAAATGAGCCGACTGGCCGAATTTTCTTTTGGGTTACCTACCCTTCAAAATATCTGAGCTAACTGCTCTTTAAGTTTTCCTTGAAACCTTTTCAAAATGATTTAATCCGTCAAATCATATATATACAAGGAAAATACATCTTTTGCTTTACTCTAAGCTACTTTTTGCCACGTTATATATATACTTTACCCAGAATAATGTTGATGATGTTCAATAAGGATTGTCTATCTTTTAAAATAAGTTAAAGTCCTTTATAACTTAAAACACTTAGGCTATTTGCCTAATTCTTATATTTGAAATCTTTGCTTAAAACCTTTACAACATTTCGAAAACATGGAAGGTAACTCCTTCAAAATCATTCATAAAACCCTTCGAAAGTATTCAAGGTAACTCCTTAATATCCTTTAATAAACCTTTCGAAATCATTGAAGGTAACTCCTTCTAAACCTTTTAAAAGCTTTCTTTTCATAAGCTTTAAAACATATGACACCCGCCTTTAAATCCTTTAAACCTTAGCCTTTTGAAAACATAGCTAAACTATACCTTTCGGAATCAATGTATCTCAAAACCTTTCAAAGACATTGGGTTCAATTTAAAACAGGTGGAAAACCATTCGAAACCAATCAAAGTTAACTACTTTGAAACCTTTAAAATGTTTCGACTTAAAACAATTGGATTATACGAAGGGATCAGAAAAACATTGGAGTCGAAAGCAACTACTTCGAAACCTTCATAAAACCTTTCGAAATCAAAACCTTTCGAAATCAAACCTTTCGAAATCAAACCTTTTGAAATCAAACCTTTCGAAATCAAAACCTTTCGAAATCAATGGAGAGAGGCGGCAAGTTTTAGAAAACAAAAGATAACCTTTGACTCCATCTGTGTCGAAAGGTTAGGAAGCGGCAAATATGCTTCCCACCTGGCCGAAAGCTATACCTTTTGACTTTGCCGAAAGGTTTCAATTAAAACAAGAAAGCAAATCAATCGAAACCTTTTCCTTTTAAACCTTTTGACAATTTCGAAAGCTCTTTGTCGAAAGCTAGTAAGTGTATTTTTCTTTAAAACCAAAACAAAACTTCATCTCTTCCGAAAGCTATAACCTTTCGTCCTTAACCTTTCGACTTCCTCCAACTCACTACGTACCAGTTTTCTGATACCATGTGCATTGGTATTTAATCTAATCGGAAGGTTTGATACCCTTCGACCTTGTCAGAAGGTCTGGAATGAAGGTGGAAGCTCTTGCCGAAAGAGTTGAAACAGTGAAAATACTGTTTGAAATAGTTCTTTTGTACCCCACCTGCCTTGTTTGTCTAAATTTGATTGGTTGCCAGAATTTTATATTCAAAAGTGCTGCCGACTTCCTTATTTGGTAATTTGAATAATAAAAAAACCCTTTCTCCTTTATAATTATATAAAACATTTAAGTCCCATATCTTAAATAATTTTATATAATCATCAAAACACCTTCAAAAATACTGGAAAAATTCCAAAAACTAAATTAGTACGTTCTCTTCAACATATAAAAATTTCGGATCCAAACAATAATTATTTTTACTCGTAAATAATTTTATAATCCAAATCAACCTTTTCTTCCTTAGAAAATTCATAACAATTCCACAAAAATTCTGAAAATTGAAACCCATCTCTAAAATAACTTTTTAGATCATCATAAAAATTCGCAAGGCTAACGGGTGTCATTTAATAAGGTTTTCATCTTAAAACATGTCATAAAATCTATATGAACATACATAAATCATCAACATGTATATATAATCTTTTACCATTCGAAAACATGGAAAACATTTGCAAAATCATTCGGAATTAACCTTAAAACTGAAACCAAAAATATTTAGAGATGTAAACGTTATTCACCTTTTCTTTAATGATTAAGGAGCTTGAGATTTGAACGAGTTTGATTTGAATTTGCTTTCCTTAAGCCTTTCTTTTGTTTCCTCTTCTTCTTCCTTTGTTAATGGTGGTCGACCAAGCTTTTTAATTTTTTTTTGAGAATGAGAATGAACGTATGCTGAAATACACGGCATAAGGAAGATGATATAGGAATGGCCTCTTTCCCATAATACTCCTCCTTTAATTCATTTTTAAACCCTTCATTTAATTTATTAGTTAAAAGGCACGGCTACCTTAATTAAATCAAATCTCAATCTCCTAATCAACACATTATTTTATTTATTTTATCTAACTAAATCTCCTAAATAATGTTATCAAAAATCTGGGGTGTTATAGACTCCCCTCCTTAAAGAATTTCGTCCACGAAATTACAATAAGGCTCATAATAAACAAGAAGGTAAAACATACCATCAAAACATGTCAGGATAAGTATCTCTAATCTTGCTCTTAACCTCCCAAGTACAGTCTTTGTCATCGTCATTCCAATGGACTTTGACTAATATGACCGTCTTGGTTCTAAGCCTCTTCTCATCTGCAACAATGCGAACTGGCTTCATCACTATGGTCAAGTCTGGTTCTACCACTAAATCATCTAGCACTGTCGGTGCAATAGAAGTCTCCGGGTCTCTAACACACTTTTTGAGATGAGAAATATGAAAAACATCATGGACACCTACCAAACTGTTCGGTAACTCAAGTCTGTACGCGAGCTTCCCGATTCTCTCAAGAATAGGAAAAGGTCCTATGAACCTAGGAGATAACTTCCCCGACTTCCCAAATCTAAGCACACCCTTCATTGATGATACTTTGACGAAAACTTGGTCCCCAACCGAGAACTCCAAATCTTTCCATCTCTTATCTGCATAATTTTCTGCCTCGACTGAGCCTCCTTCATCCTATCTCGAATGACCTCAATCTTTTCTGCAGCTTCTCTGACCAAATCTGGACCAAGAATCAACCTATCCCCGATCTCCAACCAACAAATAGGAGATTTGCATGGCCTTCCATACAAAGCTTCAAATGGTGCCATCCCAATACTAGCTCGATAACTGATGTTATACGAAAACTCGACTAGATGTAGATGGTCCTCCCATGATCCCCCAAAGTTAAAAACACAAGCTCTCAACAGATCTCCCAAGATCTTGTTAACTCTTTCCGTTTGTCCATCTATATGCGGATGGTAAGCGGTACTCATCATAAGCTTAGTTCCTAAAATTTCTCGTAGATTCTTTCAAAACTCGCTAGTGAACAAGGAATCTCTATCAATAACTATGCTGCTAGGAACTCCATGCAGTCTAATCACATTCTTCATGAACAATCTTGCTAAAACAGGTGTCGTCCTGGTTGACTTAACTGGAATGAAATGGGCACTCTTGGTCAATCTATCCACTATAACCCATATACTTTCATTTCCCCTGTTCGACCTTGGCAACCCTTCTATGAAGTCCATAGAAATAGAATCCCATTTCCATACTGGAATATCTAACGGCTAAAGCAAACCACTCGGTTTTTGGTGTTCAGCCTTTGCCTGCTGGAAATTCAAGCACCGCCTTACACACAAACCAATATCCCGCTTCATTCCATCCCAGAAGAAACTCCTTTTCATATCCTGATACATCTTGGTACCTCCGGGATGTATAGTGAACTTTGAACGATGGCATTCATCTAAGACTTCCTTTCTTATATTTCCAATACTCGGAACACATAATCTTCCTTTCTTTCTCAACCATCCATTCTGGTCAAGACTGAAATCTTTCAAGTCATCGCTCTTGGTTACTTCCTTTAACTTACTGATCCGTTCAGCTAACACTGGATCTTCCATCTGCTTAGAAGCAATTCGTTCGATCAAAACTGGTCGAACTTCTAAACAAGACAATACAACTGTATCACCACTAGACCCTGCCTCGGATCTCCACTGCACTTTGCAATCTGCTAATGCTTCTAAATCTTTCCACTCAGTCATCATTGCCAACACTGCATTCTGATGCTTCCTGCTATGTGCATCTGCAACCCGGTTGCCTTTCCCTGGTGTGTACTCAATCCCAAAATCATAAGCGGCTATGAACTCTAACCATCCCTGTTGTCTCATGTTCAGCTCCTTCTAAGAGAACAAATACTTCAGCGACTTATGATCTGTAAACAACTCAATCCTTTCTCCCAAAAGGTAATGTCTCCACACCTACAAAGCAAAAAATCACAGCAGCTAACTCTAAATCATGCGTTGGATATCTGACCTCATGCGGTCTAAGATGTCCAGAAGCATAGGCAATCACTTTACCTCTGCATCAGCACATCTCCTAATCATGTTCCACATGCATCGGTATAAACTACCAAGTCCCGATTCCCCTATGGAACTATAAACACAGGTGCATGGGTCAATAAGTGTTTCAAACTCTGGAATGCTTCCTCACACTTATCGGTCCACACAAACTTCACATCCTTCCTAGTTAGCCTGGTCATCGGTGCTGCTATCCACAAGAAATCCTTAATGAATCTCCGATAGTAACCAGCCAACCCAAGGAAACTCTTAATCTCAGTTACTGTCTCGGGTCTCTTCCAACTATTCACTGCCTCAATCTTAGTCGGATCTACTGATAACCCTTCCTATGAGATGACATGACCAAGAAACTTCACCTCCTTCTTCCAGAAGTGACACTTTGAAAACTTCATTTCAGCTGATGTTGTCTCAACGTCTCAAGCACTACTCTAAGATGAACTTCATGCTCTTTTTCATCCTTAGAGTAAATCAAGATATCATCTATGAAAACCAGCACGAACCTATCCAAGTGCTCTCGAAAAATCCGGTTCATCAAATCCACAAAGAAAGCTAGAGAATTCATCAGTTCGAACGGCATAACTAAACATTCGTACGATTCATATCTGGTCCTGAATGTTGTCAAAGGTACACTATCCTCTACTACCCTGAGCTGATGGAAACCCGTTGCCAAATCCAACCGAGAAAATACCTTTGCTCCGCTTAGCTGGTCGAACAAATCGTCAATCCTGGGCAATGGATATCGATTCTTTATCGTCCTCTTATTCAATTTACGATAATCGATACATAGCCTCAACGATCCGTCCGGCTTCTTAGAAAACACTGCCGCTGCACCCCACGGCGAACTACTCGGCCTGACAAAACTCTTGCTTTCCACATCCACCAACTGCACCTTCAACTCCCTCATCTCCGAAGGGGTCATCCTGCTTGGCGGTCTACTCACCAGTTCTGCTCCAAGAACTAAATCTATCTGAAATTCAATAGCTCGTTTCGGTGGCAATCCAACTACAAGCTCAAACATCTCTACGAATTCTCTAACCACGAAAACTTGGCTCAACTCATCATCTGAATCCAAAGCACCCAACAAAGCAAACACTGCATCGCTAGAACCTCCTACGGTGAAAACAATCTGATCGCTACAATCCGGGTGACAAAGAGATATCTTCCTACCCTGGCAAAATATCTTAGCATCGTACTCATTTAACCAATCCATACCTAGGATGATCCCAAACCCCACAAAATCAAACACATGCAAACTGCACTCAAAAGTATGACCTAACAGGTCAAACTCAAACTGGTCACACCTCAACCCTAGAGTTGCATACCCTCCTATTGGATTCACAACCCGTAAGGAAGTAACTGAACATGTGGGTTCAAGGTTAAGCTTATCTATCAAACATCTAGATATAAAAGAATGCGATGCACCAATATCAAATAAAACGCTGACAGACATACCATGAATCTGGAGCATTCCCCCAAGAACTGACTTTCCTTCTCCTGGGCTGTTGGCTTGGAAGCGGTAGGCTCCAATGCATACACCTTGCCTAATGGGCTCCTTGCACTGGTTCTTATAATGGCTTATCTGGTTACAGTTAAAACACCTGACATTCTTCCCCTTAGCCACATCCTACGCTTTCCCTGAGCAACATTCGTTAGCAAAGTGCCCTTTCTTGTCGCATTTATAGCAGACAACTTCAGACTTCGCTTTCTTGGCTGCTCCACCCTTCTGAGCACCCTTCTTGGTAAAGAACATCCTCTTCTAGCTCTGCCCAACCTGGACCACTTTTGCCTTGCCCTTCTCCAGAGACTCAAGGACTTCTTCCTAACTCAAAGCCATCGCTATAACATTATCAGAAGGATCTCTAAGATGAGACAAAGTAGCACTAGCCAATTCTGGCTTCAACCCTCTGATAAACTTCTCATTCCGTTTCAACACGGTATCCACCGATGCATACCCATACCGAGCCAACTCTTCGAACTTCCCGGCATACTCAGCAACAGACATCTCTCCCTACACCAGCTCGGCAAACTGCCTAATCAAATCTGACTGTGCCATTACTGACATAAACCTCTCCTGAAATCTCCCCTTGAAATCCTCCCAGGTTACTGTCTTCACATACTCTGTTGTTGTTACGCTGTTCCACTAGGACAATGAAATCCCCTAAAGCTTCCTGGACGCCAACCTCCTCTTCTGCTCGTCATTGAGCCCTAAATCTGCAAAAATCCTTTCGCAGTGCATCAACCAATTTTCCACTTCAATGGCATCCTCTGCTCCCATAAACGCCTTCCCTCCTAGCTTTACATAATCACCGCTCATCTTAGCGAAATGATCAACTACTGGAAATTCTGGAACTCCTGCTCCTATGGCATTTCCTCCTACCACTCCGGCTGCAACTCCTACCTGCATCATATTCTTGAAAAACTAATACATGGCTTCCATTCCGACCTGCGAGACTTCAGCACCAACATTCTCTGCCTGACCTTGACCTCTCCCTGCATTAGGTCCGGTATTCCTTTCGGTGCTTCCCCCTCCTTGGTTAACTCTGCTTCTTCTACCAACCATATCTGTATTCAAACCTCGTGAGATACAGAAAGATAACCTAATCAAAGATAGATGAGTGGAGATAAAGCGTATACTTATATATAGCAAATACAAGTACATTACTATAGCGTTAACCCAACCCCAAATTTTACTTTAATTTCTTTGGATTTTTGTTTTCAAAACCAATTTTTAGTTAAATTTTTTCATAAACCTATGCTCCGATACCAAGTTATAGCATCCCGTATCTGGTGGCCAAAAGCTAAGCGATATGGATGCTGCAGTCATCCATAGTATTAACTTCTGGTGATGAAATGCGGCAATGTTAATGGTATCCATAATATTAGAAGCACTTGAATATGAGCAAAATCATAGATTTTCAAAAACAACAATTTTCAGTGATTACATTTTAACAAATCATATCCAAGTTACAAAAATCCCAAACGTATTCCTATGCATTGATCAAATAGAAGTTACAACAATACACCAAGAGCGACATATGAAGATGCCTCCTTGGATGATCAAAGCAATATAGACATAATTGTCTTAATACACAGCGGAAACCATGTGCACTACCTTTCGACTTCCTCCAATTCACTACGTACCACTTTCTTGGTACCATGTGCATTGGTATTTAATCTAATTGGAAGGTTTGATGCCCTTCGACCTTGTTAGAAGGTTTGGAATGAAGGTGGAAGCTCTCGCCAAAAGAGTTAAAATAGTGAAAATACCGTTTGAAATAGTTCTTTTGTACCACCTGCCTTGTTTGTCTAAATTTGATTGGTTGCCAAAATTTTATATTCAAAAGTGCTGCCGACTTCCTTATTTGGAAATTTAAATAATTTTAAAAAACCCTTTTCTCCTTTATAATTATATAAAACATTTAAGTCCCATTCCTTAAATAATTTTATATGATCATCAAAACACCTTCAAAAATTCTGGAAAAATTACAGAAAGTAAATTAGTATGTTCTCTTCAACATATAAAAATTTCGGATCCAAACAATAATTATTTTACTTGTAAATAATTTTATAATCCAAATTAACCTTTTCTTCCTTAGAAAATTCATAACAATTCCACAAAAATTCTGAAAATTCTGAAAATTGAAACCCATCTCTAAAATAACGTTTTTGATCATCATAAAAGTTCACAAGGCTAACAGATGTCATTTAATAGGATTTTCATCTTAAAACATGTCATAAAATCTATATGAACATACATAAATCATCAACATGTATATACAATCTTTTATCATTCGAAAACATGGCAAACATTTGCAAAATCATTCGGAATTAACCTTAAAACCGAAACCAAAAATATTTAGAGATGTAAACGTTATTCACCTTTTGCTTTAATAATTAAGGAGCTTGAGATTTGAACGAGTTTGATTTGAATTTGCTTTCCTTAAGCCTTTCTTTTATTTCCTCTTCTTCTTCCTTTGTTAATGGTGGCCGGCCAAGCTTTTTAATTATTATTTTTGAGAATGAGAATGAATGTGTGCTGAAATACACGGCCTAAGGAAGATGATATAGGAATGGCCTCTTTCCCATAATACCCCTCCTCTAATTCATTTTTAAACCCTTCATTTAATTTATTAGTTAAAAGGCATGGCTACCTTAATTAAATCAAATCTCAATCTCCTAATCGACACATTATTTTATATAGTTTATCTAACTAAATCTCCTAAATAATGTTATCAAAAATTTGGGGTGTTACATATATTTTAATCGATAATTTTTTTATCAATTATATTAACTGTGCTAATTTATATTTAGTATATTTTATAATATCACATATGTTCTTATACTAGTTATATTGGTTTATTATATTTATCTAATAAGGCTCAAACTAAATCATGCATCTCCCAAAAACCCTAAAAGAGATACAAGAGTTTCATAAATTCCTTTAGTGGGTGTAAGGGTCTATTTATCATGTTACTACAACCTTAAGGGTGCTCAAAAAATTGTAGTCCCCATAAACCGAAAGTAACACTTTACTAATTATATCTCGTATATAACTTCTAATATACTGTTAAATATGCTCCTACTCATCTTTATGGCCTTGAGAGTGCTCAATAAATAATAAAATACATTAGGTACCCTAAACCCATCATTTCATGAAATCCTAATGGAGGAGTTATGTAACCCTTGAGGGTGCTCAACAAAGTTAAATAACATTCTTCCTTATATAGGGATAATAGAAGCATCACCTTAGATGTTCTATAACTTAATGGTGCCCAACAACTATAAGATGTAAGGTACTCTATTTATATTATAAACGATGGAGAGTGTTACCATCAAATTTTTCATAGCCTTAGAAGAGGCTTGAACAAATGGATTGGACTTTAGTGTGATAGACTTGGAGGCAAGCTTGAAATGGTGGTGGAGAAGACTTCAGCAAGTTTGGAGTTGATGGTGCTAAGGGAAAGAGATTGGTACCAATATGAAATCAGGTCGGTACCGATCACTTTTCATGCACATTCATGACTTTTTAGAGTAATGGTTAAAGGATGGGTAGCTAAAGTGAACGTCTTTAGGCCCATTTCTGAAGGAATAGTTGAACAACTCCAAAAAAATCAGTCAAAAAGGACAAGTACTATATGTATTAGAATTTCTCGGCAACAACCTGATTTCTAAGGCAAAATTGCTCAGAACTTCATGGATCAAAGGTGGAAGACCAAGTGGAGGAAGATGGCACAACTTGCCATCATAAAATCGTGTCAGTATTGATCACTACAAATTAGTACCGAGATGATTTTATTGGCCAAATAACCTTGTCTCCCCTCCTACTTTCTTGGATCTGATGTTGGAACTGGTATTTTGTAGATCTATGGCTTTGTTTGGCAATTTTCTATAAAATGAGATTTAGAGCATTTGGAAAATGACTTTTTGGCACTTTATCTTCTTTACTCTCTTTCTCTACATGACCCTGGTCACAAAGGAAG
This sequence comes from Allium fistulosum, assembly GCA_030737815.1. Lineage (NCBI taxonomy): Eukaryota > Viridiplantae > Streptophyta > Magnoliopsida > Asparagales > Amaryllidaceae > Allium > Allium fistulosum. Next base: position 818,091,764 of record CM060908.1, on the reverse strand, counting down.
CTATTTTTTTCCATTTTACAATGTTAGATAGGTAAAAACCTTGTATTTGTAACCAAAATCTATAAGCAATAAGATTAAAGTGGACGTAGCCTTAGATTTCCTGAACCACAATAAAATTCTGGAGTTTCTTACTTTATTTTGCTAGATCTCTACATTTTATTTCATTTAAGGGTTTTAGTGTCAATTTTTGGCGCAACATTTTTGGTAATTTCACCGAGAAAGAATTAGATTTGAAGATTTGAAGTTTGGATCTGAAGTTTGGAAGAGATGAAGAGGCTTTTCACTAGAGCAATCATAGGACCAAGTCAACCAAAGCATAGGGGCAACTGGGAGGTATCCTTAAGTGCAAATCCATCAGTCTATGTGACCAGAGAAGAGATGGAGAAGACGTTGAAAGAGTTGCAAGATGGAGTAATGGCTTGATAGCAGGAAATGCTAGATGGATTTTTCAGAAGGATGGATCAACAGTGAATAGTTGGAGCTGCTGGAATTCATAACCAAAGACTTGAACCCAATGCAGGAAAATTTGGAGTTCGAATAGAGCAAACTAGAACTAAGCCTCCATAGCCAATTCATATTGATACTAACCAGAATCTGGTCGGTACCGACATGAGTTTACAAGGGGGCACAGTGGATCCAAACTTATTGCAAGCTGGGATGCCGAGCGCGGACAACGCTGGAGCTAGGAGTGCAGATCAGAATGCGGATGCATGATAATAGGAGTTGAAACCAGAAGCTCACCATAGGAATTGGGGACATAAGCTATATATCAGAGACTTCCATTAGATGGCAATGACTAATAGCTGAAATGATTAGAAGAATAGTAAGAGGTGGACCTCCAGACTAGCGTTTGGAGGACATGAGTCGAAATCCATTTATTCCTAACATTCGGTACGCAAAGAATCCACCCGATTTCAAACCGCCGACATTGGAACTATACAATGGTAGGACATATCCGACTATTCATCTAATGAGATACATCCGATATATGGAGGTGTTGGGTGCTTCTGAGGAAGTCACTGGATGTTGTTTCCTATTATATTTGCGGAATGGTTGCAATATGGTTCAGGAAGTTAGAGAATTGGTCCATAAGCACGTGAGCCGGGTTGGTGGACAAATTCTTAAGACAATTCAGAGTTCACATTTCACGACTGAAGAATACGATGACGCTTTCAAGTGTGAAGCAAAGGTTCAAAGAGATCTTAAGGAGTTATTTGACTAGGTTTAACGCACCAGCCACTGTGGTTCATAACTCGAATCCATAGATAATTATGATAGTAACAGTGTTTGGAGTCACGAATCAGCCTAATTTCAAAATTACTTTAGAAAGGGATACATCGATGGACCTTACAAAGTTTTACCATGAAGCTAAGAGATATCTATGCCAGGAGGACACTGAGGCTAAAAATGCTAAAGTTAATGTTGTAGATAATGGAGGACCGTCCGGAGCAGGATATAACAGAGTAAATTGAAAGTGGAAAGCCAATGAAGGATTTAAAGGACCGAAGCAGTAAAGTAGGGAACCGAAATTCCCTTCCTACACTGACCTAACCAAAAGCTTTGAGATGATATACCTAGATACTAAGGGAAGATCCATTATCAGAGGCTAGTTAAGAAAGAAACCACTGATCGAGAGAGAAGTTCTGGAAAGTTTTGGTTGTTCAATGAGCTGTGTAACGACCCGATATTTTCAACCATTCGCATCCATTATAAGTGTATAGGTAGACACTCATGCCGGAATTGAATTGCTCAAAATACCACGTTGTAAATAAAATTTGGCAAATCTCAGAATATGCAGTAAATAAATATAATCACAGTTCACAAACACAGAGTAAAATAATGCAGCGAAAGTAAAAGAAATAGTAGTTCATGAAGCTACTATATAAATATATCAGAGTACATAAGATACAATAGAAGAAATAGAGTACAACAGGAGTATAAATAAGATAACCAAGTACAAGCTGAACAGAGCAACATAACTGAAGTAGATAGAACAAGACTAGCAGATAATCTCCAGCGATTCAAATCTCCAGAAGGTGGAAATCCAAATCTGTGAATACTCAGGCTGACCCGAGCGTAAAGCAAAACACAAAACACTCGAGTCAGGACAATATATACTTATATAATATAAACCAACTCAAGTGAACTGTAATAAAGGTACAAGTAACTTAAAGAATGCTTGGGATCGCCCATTCTTTAAGGATCCGTTAAACTATTTACTATGTAGTAATATATGCTATATACAGTAGTGTCTAATTAGTAAAGTATAATCATATAGAAAATAGCGTTAAGGGGATGGAGAACCTTAACGCGGTCGGATCTTAAAATCATAATCGTAGTAAAGCTCGATATGGTAGGTGACACGGCACAACTAGGCAATGCCAGGGTAAATATAGCAATTACGCATCCGGACTAGTGGTGACGCATAGCAGCCACTACCGCCCACCTCGAACAACACTCCCAATCAAGGGTGGCCACCAAATCAATCACAAGTAATAGAATGGTATCGAAGAAGTGTGTCCGATCATAGGTGCTACCTCATTGGTCCGTCAATCGCTCCTGTTTTAGCCACCTTATGCCAACTCATGGGAGTTGGGTCCACGTATATACCTTAGGATCGTCGCCACCATCCTACTTCATTCTGGAATCTCCACCGCATACACGGTTGTCAAAGTGGTTTTCGGTATCGACAGAGAGTATGTCCATATCTGATCCCGGTCGCTTTGCCAACCAATCGTTATTATAACCCGTGGTTATAACTTTTAAAAACAATACTTTACTTCAAAATAAAATATCATTTCAAACCATATCTTTATCAAAATAAAGATTTATCATTTCCAAATCATTTCAATATTCCAAATATCGTATCCTTTCAAACTTCTTTTCAAATCATTTCAATATATCAAAATATCATATCTTCCAAAACTTAAATTTCAAATCATCTCAATATATCAAAATATCATATCTTCCAAAACTTAAATTTCAAATCATCTCAATATCAAAATATCATATCTTTGATAGTTATACTTCGAAACCAAAAATCATTTTTATTTCAAAACTATACCCATTTCAAAACAATATCATTTCCATTTCAAACATATATTCACCTTTCAAATAGTCTATACTTTCAAAGTTATAATTCTTTTGAAACTAAAACATTTGAAATCATTATACTTTAAAAATCACAACATTTCGAAAACATATATTTGAAATCATCTTTTAATTCTACAAATTTACAAATTTATTAAATTAAACCCAAATTCCAAATTTTTATTTTTATTTCAAACCATCATTTTCAACTCAAATTCAGTTTACTAATAAACCATTTCAAATCTTATAAATTTCAAATATAGGTTTAATTCACAAAATACAATATTCAATCTTTAGTATATTTCAAAGCTTAAATATCCCACATTTCATAAATTCAAAATCATATATATACATTTCAAAATATCAAAATATTATTCAAAACATCATTCATTTATATTTCATTTAAATACCATTTGAATCCATTCTTTTTATTAAATTTAAATACCATTTTAAACTCACATAAAAATCAAATTCTTCCATTTAAAACCGTTTAAATGTCTCTTCATTATCTTTAGCATTTTTAACATTTTATTTCCAAAATTATATCATTTTCCAAAGATTATTTTTCATTAAAATTTATTAAAACAACAAAATATAGTTTCCATAGCACTTACAAAATGCTATGTAAAGTTATAGTTTAAAATAGTTCATTTAACAAAACGACAGCACTTAAATGTTGTAATATATTTCCATTAAAATTAAAATAAACTTAAATGTTAAGTTTAACCACTATAGCACTTACAAAGTGCTATAATAGCCTTTATTCCAAATTAACTCTTTAGTTCATTTAAACAACTACAGCAATTACAAACTGCTGTAATATCTTTTACATACATTTCAAAAATGCTGTCAAATCAAATTTAGAGCTTAATTACCATTTCACAAATTTAACTAAATTTCCAATTTTATTTAATTAACTTAAACCTTTAATTAAAACCAAATTTCACATTTCCTAGTCAAGTTATATTTTAAAAGATCACTTTTAAACATTCATTTATTTAACCACTTAAATTCATAGAAAAATCAATAATGCTTTAATAAATCACTTAAATTCAAATTTAATAAAATTATCATATTTACCATTTCCAAATAAAATTTAATATCCATTTTATTTATATAACTTAAATATCATTTTTAACCAAAATTCCAAATTTCCACTTAAATTATATTTCAAAAATCCAGTTAAACCATTCATTAATTTCATTTTTAACACATAGAAAAATCATAATTTCTTTAATTCAAAATATTTCAAAATCATTTTAAATCAAATTTCCTAAATTTATATTTTTAAAATACTTAAAAATATCCAAAACACTTTATAAAATAACCACGGGCCTGTATATAGTTTTCTAGCCTAGGTCAAGTGATACAGATATATATCATTTCAATCCGCAATTTACAAAGAAAACCGGGTCATTTCAAACCCGCAGTCCCAAGTAAAATGAATGAAATGAAAACCGCTCAGGCCTATCATTTCAGCCTATAACGATTTTCCCTTATTCTAAAGTCCGTTCGGGTATGTATCATTTCAACCCATAGTGATTCTAGTCTACAGGGAACTTGCAGTGTGACAAACTGATATAAATAACAGAATAACATGAAATAACAGTAACATAGGGTATAACAGGTGTAAATACAAATATGAACATCATATGAATAAAATATGACAGTTATAACAGGATGATGTAAATTACAGATTCAAGTGTGATCAGTTTATTACTTATATAAGTATAAATTGTCTGGTGAGATGTACTCACCGGTTTGAGCTGATGACACAACGACGAATTGCACAAACGAGATCTACACAAGCACGAAAGCACGACACAGATTTGAATGGAAGAGCCAAAGTATTAATTCTCTTGAATACAAGTCACACAAAACAATAAAATATACATAAGATTTCAACCCAAAATTCAATAACAAAGCTAGAAACGATTGTATAAAACAAGTCCAAAATCATTGCACTTGCTTTCAACTTCCTATACTTCAGTTTCAGGTCTGAAGTGTACTGGTAAGGGTTGGATTTTGATCTGGTCTTGGGTCTATATGGTCGGCCTAACATGGTTTAAAAGATGGTGCAATAGGTGGGTGCATGGATCTATCAATACAAGGCAACTACCATCAATTCAAGCCACTATATGGTTCGGCCAAGGGGTCCTATGGGTTCGGCCTGATGTTCTGGTGGTGGTGGGTGGTGTGGCAGTGGGTGGTGGTCAGGTCAGAGCAAGGGGTGGTGGTGGAAGTGGCGGCAAAGGAGGTGGAAGTGGTGATAGAGGAAGGGAAGGCTAGGCTAGAACATATGTTGATAGTTTGTGAAAGTTTGGATGGTTCTCTTGCATGGGGTTGGTCGGCCTGATGGGATGGTGATCTGGAGGTGGTGGTGGGGTCGGCCTAGCAGCTGGAGGAGGTGGGGCCGGCTACATCTAGTTGAAAGCAATGGCAATGGTTAGTAGAAAATCAAAGAAAAACAAGAGAAGAGAAGAAAAAAACATTACCAAACTTTGATCAAGGAAGAAGAGATTGATGCCGTATGTTTTTATGGTGAGAAGTGTTTGTTTTTCACGTGAAAGGAGATGGGAAGAACGGCAGAAAGAAGGAAGGAAGTGAACGGCAAAAAATAATGTAAAGGTGGTTGTAGAAAATGAAGAGGTGGAAGATAAAAAGGCAATGACAATTCAAAAGTCCAAAACCCTTTCATATTTCTTTATTTTGTTTTAAATAACTTTATATTTCTGGTAATAATAGTAATACCAGATAAGAATTCGAAAATCTATCAAAATATAAAAATATATAAAATTATTTATAATTTATATAAAGTTAAAATAGGAAAATAACTAAAATTAGTAAACTAGTCTAGAAAATTTGAAATTAATTGGAATAAATTTTGGAAAAATCATACGAGCTTGTAATATATTTTTAAACATAAATAATATCATAAAATAAAAATGCATGCACAAAATCAATAAATAAATTTTAATTAAATAAAATTTAAATGAAGAAAATAGCAGAAAATAGGAAACTTGGCTTTATAAATTGAAATAAATTCAAGTATACTTTAGAAAATTTATATTATCATTTTAAAAATATTAAAAGACATAAAATAACCTATTAACACATATTAAAACAAAATATGACAATAAAATATAATTTGTATGATTTAAAATAAATAATATTGCAAAATAAACAGTTTATACACAAAATTGAAACTTACATAACTTCTACAATATAAGTCCGTTTTCAATGAAGCGAAAAGCAGTATTCATGTTATTAAATCTATTTTCATAATAAAATATAAAATTTATAATTTCAAATATTTAAAATTTAAATTTAAAAGTCAAAGTTGACTATTTTAACCAAAATTCACTTTTTTGGAAAATTATTCTATTCAGTCATATTTGGAATTCTAATCCATATCAAAATCAAAGTTTATATTTAAAATAACAAATTTATTCTTTTTCATAAATAAAGCTTTTTAAATCTGGAAATATCAATTTAAAAATAATTGTAAAATACAGGGTTGTTACAAGCTGGATGGGTATAAAACAAACGAATGCAGGCGTCTGCTAAATTTAATAGAAGAACAGGTTCCGAGCAACCGGTTGCAACTACAGTGGTGCAGTAGGAGCTACCACCATCTGTGGAAAATGCATCAGGATAAGACTGTGATCTGGATCGAGAATGATTATCTCATGATCTAGATGGATATGGGTCAGTTTTAATCCCCTTATTTTGCTTTTTATTCAAATAAATAAGGTGGAATTGCTATCATGTCGCTTACACATATACGAGACCTCAATTGGTCTCTAGACATGCTCTGAGTTAGATGTTTGGTGGTAATTATTGATAATAGGAATGCTTAGAATGTTTTCTTTTTTATTTGATTTGGATTTAGTAAATGAATATTTGATTTTGAAAATCATTTAAACATGATAACTGATATATAAACTGACTGGACATGGTTTACCCAACCGGAGAGACAGGGCAATGAACCATAAGGTACAAGTCCCCTTGTCAAAGAGCGAGTGAATGGACTTGTAATGAAAAATAAGTTCCTTCACCGGAGAGTGAGCGAATAAACTTGCTTGACATTGGGTTCCCTCACCGGAGAGCGAGCGGATTGGACTCAACATGAATATATGATCCGGATAGGTCAGACTCTAGATTGAACATTGATTATGAGATCCAAAGAGATCTAGATTTGACCTTAAGATTTGAACGCCTTATAATGGGATAATCATTACTAATTATTATTATCTCGATTCGATTGGACATATTTATAATGGGATGCTAGGCGATTTTAAACGATTTATAAGTAATGTTTCAATTGGTGGTAGTGCACTCCTACGATTAACAATGCATGATTGCATGATAAATGATTAACCTAAGATAAATAAATTCCAATGAACATGAGATGATATAGATACTGACTTATGATAACTTAACCCCAGGCGAACTTGGTATGACTTTGGTAATGATATGTGATAACTTAACTCTGGGCGAACACGGGATGGCTTTGGTAATGATATGTGATATGATAACTCCGAGTGAACACGAAATGATTACGATTTACAACAAACATTTAAGGAGGGACTAGAGTCCTTAGCTATTATGGTCTAGAACGACCTTTGCTTCGCAGGTGAATTTGAAGAAACGTGATGATTCACCACTACTTGGATCGGTGGATAGCTAAAGAGCTCGACTACCAATGATTGATCACCCTTGATACTTCTCGAGCAAAGCACACTTTACGTTCATAAGGCATACTTTGAGGTGCAAGTGTTACAGTCAAATTTTCCATAGCTTTAGAATAGGCTTGAATAGATGGATTGGACTTCAGAATGATGAAAGAATTGATCTAGAGACTTAATGCAAGCTTGGAATGGCAGTGGAAAAGACTTCAAGAGTTTGGAGTTGACTGCGCTGAGGAATGGAGATTGGTACCGATATGAAATCAGATCATTATCGATCACTTTTCAAGCACATTCATGACTTCTAGAGTAATGGTCAATGGATAGTTGGCTAAAGTGACCGTCTTGAGGACCATTTATGAAAGAATAGTTGAATAACTCCAAAAAGCTTGGCAGAAAAGGACAATTACTAGATGCATCAGAACTTATCGGCAACAACCTGATTTCTAAGACAAAAGTGCTTGGAGCTTGATGAATCGAATGTAGAAGACCAAGTGGAGGAAGATGGCACAACTTGCCATCATAAAATCAGATTGGTACTGATCACTATTTATCGGTATCGAGATGATTTTATTAACAAGGGGACCTCGTCCCCTCATACTTTCTCGGATATGATATTTGAACCGATATTTCATAGATCTACGACTTTGTTTGGGGGCGATTTCTCTATAAATATGAGACCTAGAGTATTTGGGAAAACAACTTTGGACACTTTATCTTATTCACTTTCTTTCTCTACACGACCGTGGTAATAAAGGAAGCTAAATTTTGTTGTTCTAGGCTGTTAGATCAGTAAAAATTTTGTTTGTGACCAAAATCTATATGCAATGAGATTAAAGTGGACGTATTCCTCAAATTTGACGAACCATAATAAAAATTCTGGTGTTTCTTACTTTATTTTGCTAGATCTCTCCATTTTATTTCGTTTTTGGGGGTGTTATGTCATTCTTTTGCGCAACAGAGAGTGTTATTATTTTAAATTATTAATTCTAAATAATTTTACAGAGTATTATCAACTATTTAAGGGAGATGAGTATAACTCATGGTATCATATATCTTTATATACATCCAATGTATTACACCCTTAAGTCTCAAGGGTTTTAATTTATTTTACCTTCCGTTTTCTTTAAACATAAAATACACACGCACACGTACATATTTAATTATTGCAACATTTATAGTCTATTAATATACACACACAAGTATGCACGCACGTGCACACACACATATACTTATATGTATTCTTTCTTTAATTAAACAATTTAATTAATTATAAATATGTTATTTATATTTATTAAATTTGAAACAATTTGAAATTTACTAAACTAGAACTTTTATAAATATTTTACATTTTAAAATAACTTTAAATTATATTCATAATACTTATAAATTTTAGTCAAATTTAAAGAAATTTTAAATTGGCATTTTGTAGCCCTTTATAAAATCTTGTGATACTTTACTTAAATTTAAAACAGTTTTAAATTTAGTTTATGATATTCAAATACATTTATTTGAATCAACCTAAGACGCGGAACACTTTTGAGCCTACTACAATGGCACATACTCTTAGAAGAGTCCAATGTGACATGCCAAGTAAAGGCTAGATGATGGAGGTTATTTACTCATAATAGCGGCTCTTAATTAAAGTGATTTTCCCCCCTTTCTAGACAAGCAGGTTTTTTGAGTGGTCGGTGCATTTTTATAAAATAATTAAAATAGAAATGAGGCTGCTACATGACACCGACGCTACAATGGCACATCACCCTCACACAAAATACATAACTAACTAGCTAACACCTAACAAAAATGCAAACAGGGCATCGACAAGCTATTACCATGAAATTCCTATATCTGCCATGAAATCAGGTAAAAAGCAGAGACTTCATACAAGAGAAATGCAGTTCAAAGTAGTTGCATATCAAACCAGATAACGTGCAAACAACTGACAGGGGGATCAACATCTAAATACACAAACCTATTCCAAGCGAATGATGTGCAAACCAAAATCCCAACTAGCTAGTCTTACGCCTTGTCCTATTTAGCACGACATTAAACATCATTGCAAAACACTCTTGCTACATTGCAACAATGCCAGTGGTGTTGTTATGAAGTGAGGATTGAGAGATAAGGCATCAGACAAATCAGAGTAGTGAACATTGTTAAACGGAGAGAAATGCGGCCAAAATTACAAGTGAATATAGTATGTACAACACAGGTGTCATATTTGTATATTAATCAATTCTAGAGAGCCGATCACAGATATATCATGCAAAAAATAGAGTACAGTAAAGTAAAGGAAACAAAGATTTACAGTGGCTCCACTGAAATATGCCAACATTCATTTTCCATTCTCATAACTTTTCCTATAGATCTTTAGCAATGCTTGAAATACAAATTATGAAGATCAGTAACTCAAAAAAAGGTAAGATACAGCTCCAATTAAAGTGGTTTGATAGTCTTGTTTGGCGATTTTTACTCTTTAACTTGCCCGCTATTACTATTCAACCCTTGGGGTATTCATAGGAGTGGGTATATACAATGGCTAGCTCAGTAGTCCCACCAAAATAAGCCATTTTCATATATAACTGGCTCGATTCGGCTATTGTGGTTCGGCGGTTTTGTTGGTTCAGCAGTGCATTGTTCGGTAGTAGAGTATCGAAAAAGAATTTTTGTTCGGTAGTCGACTACCGAACAAGAATTTCAGTTCGGTGGCAAGTACCAAACCAAATGTTCAATTGGGTTGTCTACTAAACCATGTAATTGGCATCCGTAAAATTCATCTTTTCATTCTGTTTTTTCTCGTGCTATCTTCTGATACTCAACTTCCTATCCTAACCTTGTGACCAAGTGATGATGCACCAATTACAGACTTTCCAGCCATTCCTATGCTCCTTAACATCTTTTCGCATTCATAGTGGTGTCGGTGAAAACACTAACAACACTTGCCCCCCAAAGCATGCTTTCGTGTATACAAAGTGTGCTTTTCTTCATTCCACAATCATGCCTCTTCGCGAGTGATCTTATTTGCAGCATGTTTCATCGTAGTATGTTTTGAGTTGGTCGTTTGCTACAAATTTTGACTCATCTCTGTTAATACTTTAGTTATTGATTTTGATGATAACAACCTTGATAACAACGATATACAATATAGATGTTAATGGTTTGCCAAGTTATATAGCATATAGTGCAGGATATTACATAGGTGTTGAAACGAAGACTGTACAGTATAATGTCTCAAGAAATGAACATGAAGACTCATGGGTATAAAGACCAAGATATGAATATCTCAAGACTATAATATAGTATGGAGTCATAGAATATAGATAAAGTCCTCGGTAGCAATCTTTGATCTCTATCTCCAATTTTTCTATCTTTTATATATTTTTTTAAAAATTTCAAAATTATTTAAAAAGATTTTATAAAAGTTATTCAAAGATCAAAATATTTGTAAACTATGTTTAAAGTGTTTTACAAAGTATCAAACTATTTTATAAAGTATAGGGCTTCCAAATTTTTTTTAAAGAGAAATAAGTTTTCAACATTTACAAGCATATGTCGACATATACCCAGATGGCATGTCGACATACATGATGCCAGATGGTTTTTCAAATTTTAAAAAGAAATCTCTATTCGTTGCAACTCTTCACGAATGGACACATCTATTTATACGCTATATAAGGAGTTCAAACGATTTTTTCGGTAGTTATTAACTTATTTTCTTCTCTCCTCTTACTCTCTTAAAAATTCCATTAAAAATATACCAAATTCTCTTCAAAATAACTTAGAATCAATTCATACTTATTCAATACTACTTTCTTACTGTTATGGAATCATCTCTCTCTCAAATCAGAACAAAGTGCTGTCCAAGTGGTTATAGGATCCATTATATTCAAAGTTCAAGAAATCATCTTTGGAAAAACCATCAAACTCTATTTGTATTTACTTAGGTGTGCTTGTATCCCATTCAAATCAACTAGGTGTGTTTTGTAGACCGGAAATCTAAGTAGGTGTGCTTGTAGCCCGTCCAAATCAAGTGGGTCTACCCAGAGCCCGAAAAATCAGGAGAGTGAGTCTCGTAGCCTCAGAATTGAGATTGTAATTGGGTTTGCCTTCTGTCCATTTAAATATTGGCACTTGAAAAGAAATATGTATAAATAATTGAACGAGACTGGATTTAGGAGAAATCCTAACTAGTATAAAATCTCTAGTGTCATCTCTCTAACTCTCTACTTTGCTTTACTACTTTTATTTTTATCTATGATTGCTTCTGTGATCGATCGTTGATAAGTATAACTCTGTGTTTTTAATATGCCAAGTAATATTTAACTTGAAACAAATTTAAAAAGATTTACAAAAAATTAGAAATCACTATTCACCCCCTCTAGTGTTTGATTAGCCTTAAGGTCCATAATTTCGCAACCAACATTTGGTATTAGAGCACTAGGTTTTCAGAAACTCGTAATTTAATTTTTGAAAAGTTTTAATGGCTAGCAACATCGTTAGTACATTTGTTAACACTTTTTTCGAATGACAATCTACTACTAACCTCCACTTTTTAATGGCAGCAATTATACTTATTGGTCATCTAGGATGAAGATTTATTTACACTCTAATGGTTTAGGTATTTGGATTGCTACACAAAATAAGTACACAGAACCTTAGACTAATTTTGCATAATGTACTGCTGACCAAAAAGTATTTGCACAAAATAATTCTAAATCCATGCATATTTTATTTTGTTTACTGGATAAAAATAAATTTAATAGAGTCTCTATTTGTAAATCTGCATGTGAAATTTGGAGAACACTGCAAGTTACAGATGAGGGCACTAGTAAAGTTAGACCAAAATTGTCAGGCTAACTAATTAGTTCCAATTATTTAAAATGAATCCAAATGAGTCTATTTCTGACATTTTACTGTAGATTTCAAGATATAGTGCAGTCTTTAATAGCATTAGGTAAAAACTTTTCTAAAGAGGACCAAGTTAAAAAAATTCTCAATTCACTCTCTTTGGAATGAGATCAAAAGACAATAGCAATAGAAGAGGCTAATGATATTAGCACTCTGAAAATTGAAGAGTTAATAGGCAATTTAATATCCTATGAAGCATAAGTGCATGAAGAAGAGAAAGCAAGGTAATAGAAAAGAAATCCATTGTTTACAGTGCAATAACCGACGATCATGATTCAAACGATGAAAATGGCGAAGTAATTGCTTTCATGACAAGAAATTTCAGAAAAGGAACAACTTTCGAAGACCTAAAAACAAGACTCCTGGAACTACAACTAGATATTCCAATTGCGATGAACTCGGTCATCTACAATGAGATTGTCCACATCTGAATAAATCAAAGATCTCACCAGTTACTGATTCATCAAGAAAAATAAAGAGAGCTTATACAGCAACATGACTCAGATACTTCCTCAAGTGACAATGAACCAGATACTGAGGATGCAAACATGTGTTTTACGGTAATAGTTGATTAATTAGAACATATCAAAGAAAAGAGCAAAAAGCGGTACTTTTTACATTTAACTTTTATTTCATTTTTTTGTGTTTTGTGCGTTTTTAGGATTAACATATAGGTTAATAATAATATTGGATGAATATAAGTATATAAGTATGTGTATATATAGGAATGTATTATCTTAGTTTTAATTTTGAATTTTTTGGGCTATATATCGACATACCTTCAGACTATATGTCAACATACATGCCGAAATTTTGAAATTTCTTTTCATATTCAAAATTTGAATTTTCCGCTCTTTTGCATTTATTTCAAAAACTAAAAGAGCATCTTTTCAAAACTGAAATGTCAGTTCTCTCTCTATTAATTCATGGTAACTCTATCTATTCAATCACTCACATTATTTTAAAATTCAAAACATCTCTTCATTATCTTATCTCCTTGAAATCTAAAAAATGGCCTCCTCAAGTCAAACTCCTAAAACCATAAGGCTCTCTAAGAGAACCAAAGGCTTTCTCTTTAATGAAAAAGAGGTCATTAAAACCTATATGGAGTATGCTACTTTCAATAAAAAATTCCTAAAAGATTTGCTAAATTCGAAGATTTTTCCTCTTATGGTTTACAAGATCTCTGTTTGAACATGAAAATTTTGGTTTAAGTGACTTTTCTCAAAATGATTTTGATTGTTACCCGGATTTGGTCAAAATGTTTTATGCAAATTTGAATGGAAAAAATTTTCAAGGAGAAGAGGGACAAATTTGGAGTATTTTAAATGACACTCAAATTGTTTTAAATTATGAACTTTAGGGTCATATACTTGATTGAAAATCTAGTGGAGTTGGCCTCTCCACTTTTCAAATTAATAAAAAAAATCGTGAAGTCTTTCACGACATTTTCGAAAGTGATGAAGAATTTGATTTTAAACACAAGAATCGTCGACCAAAATCGAGACTTATGAGTCTCATTTTACAACAAAGTATCACTCGGAGAACAGGTAATTACAATAACCCTACTCAAAAAAATTTAAAGCTCTTTTCGCCATTTACGGAAGCTATAACATCAATTGGGCTCAAGTCGTTTTAGATGAATTTGTTCAAAAGAACATTTCTAGACACGAGAACATGCTCTATCATATTGTGTATCTTACTAGAATTTTCATATATTTTGCTGTTGATTTAAAAGGAGAACAAACTCTTCCTCAAAAGTTTTCGACACGGCCAACATCTTTGTTATGCACATTCCACCATTTTTTGAACCATATGAGACACTTACCGAAAAGGAACAAAGATTAGCATATGAAAAGGAACAAGAAATTAAACAAGAAGAAGAGGAAAAAGGTGACAAAATGGATGTAGAAGAGGAAGAAGAGAAGGAGGAAGAAGCAGATACTTCTTTAGAAAGTCTCGACAAGCCATCACAGCCCTTCAACAAAGAGATACTAAGGAATAAAGAAAAGCTTCTTAAAAATCAAAAGAAGCTAAAGCGTTCATTTAGTATAGAGTTCACATCTCTTTCCAACAAAGTGAACAAATACTTTGGAAAGATCATTCACAAGCTTGGTGGAAATTCATCATCATCATTTACATCTCTCTATGCCTATCTAGTTATTTACTTGTGATATCTAGCTTTGTATTCCTTAGTAATGTGTGTTTTTAATTAAATTCATGTTAGTTTCATGTATTTCTTTCAAAATCCATGTACTTTTCTATTTCCATTAATGAAAATTATTTCTTATCGTTATATATAGTTCTATTAATCTCTAAAAAAGTATAAAAATATAGTAGTGTTAGGTAGAAACAAAATCCATAACACAAATGCTTAATAATGCATTTTAAGGTATATACGTTGACATACATATATATCATATGTCGATATATGTTGACCGTTGGTCAAAAATTTTATTGAAAATAAATTAACTACCACATATTTGATCCTTCTAAACGAATTTTCATCCTATATAAGTCTATTACTTCCATAAAAATTCATTATTCATTCTATTCTTTTATTCCCTTTCAATCTCATACTTCTCTCTTAAAAATGTCTTCTCTGCATCGAAAATTATGTGAAAATCTAGAAGAAACACTTCAATCTTTCAAGAATATTCTTAGTTTTAACTTGAGAAATCAAAGGCATTTAGAGTTAAGTCAAATGTAGATATTCAAAGAAGAAGAGAAGTGTTAACGAATTTCTTCGTCAACACCCAAAGGTTGCATGAGAAGAGAAGTTTGGATGAATGAAGGCTTTGATATCCCTTGTAAACCTCAACTAGTGTTGGAAAAAGCGAAACTTAGTTGAGTAAGGTCTTGGAAAATTTGTCTTAGCATGTTTAAGTCCATGGTGAATGTAACGACCCGTATTTTTACGAATCGAAAAGTTCGTAAAAATCTGGAATTTTTAACGTTGTTAAGTCGTTTCAGATTTTGGGCAGAATTTTGTTCAAGTCCTAAGTCGTGACCGACTTAAGGGATAAGAGCGACCTAAGAAGACTGACCGAGTTAAGGAAATCGGCGAGTTAGGTGATAAGTCGTGGACGAGTTAAGTGATAAGTCGACTGGGCGAGTTAACGACCTAAGAGATAGACGACCTAAGGAACTGACCGACTTAGGAGAGTTGGCGACTTAAAGAAGTAGACGACTTAGGAGTTTGGTTGAAAAATCTCTGTGTTGGAGTTAAGTCGTAAGTTGTACACCAGTTAAGTCGGAGGCCCTGCTAAGTCGTAAGTCATAGGGTTGTTAAGTCGCTAAGTCGCAAGGGAGGTTGAGTCGTATCTCGTTAAGTCGACGGTCGCGACTTTGTTAAGTCGCAATGGTGCTAAGTCGCTAAGTCGTCCAGGCGACTTAGGAGGGAACGCGCACATGTGTTTGGTCGTAGACGTACGTTAGGACGCGTGAGTGTTAAGTCGGCCACAGTTAAGTCGTAGGTCAGTTACCCAGTTAAATCACGCACTTGTTAAGTCGTAGGTCGCGCGCGCATTATTAGGTCATAGGTCGCTGGGTATGTTAAGTCGTAGGTCATTGAGGCAGTTAGGTCGTGAGGCGGAGAGAGAGTTAAGTCGGAGATGACTTAAGGGGGGGAATCAGCCTATAAATACACGCCTTTGCTCACATTTTGAGATGCGGATTTTCGAAGCAACAAAGTGCTGCCATTTTTAGAGCTCGACTTCTACACTTCTTCACTTCTTTTCTCTACTCTAATCTAGTGATTCCTTCCGTCCATATTGAAGATCAAATCGAAGATTCAAGAGCTTAGATTGAAGATCTTCATCCTTCGAAGAGAGATTTCATCATTTGAAGCGGATTTGTGATAGATCGAGTTAGATCCTTCGCTGTCCAGATCTGAAGTGTGTTGCTTTTGGGTTGTTTAGGTGATTTGGTGAGTGCTGATTATCTCTTACACGGATCCAAAGGAGTATATCGGATCGTTGGCTTGATTTTGTGTTAAAGTAGTGATTTCCATGCATTTTTGTAAACCTAAGTATAGATCCATATAGATCCATTGTTCATGATGATTTGACATCCATTTTACTACATGATAACCTATGCAAGTTCATTCATCAAGATTATAGAGATGTTTCTCATGTTTTCATGCTTGTTAGACTTTCGACTCTTTATTTACGAAATTGCCATTGTTGTTAATATTGTCTATCTATATCATATTTGAATGCTTGTTTACTTGGATTAATGTTTGACTTGATTGATTGATATGAATTAGATGATTGATGATTTGATTTAGTCCGAAGATGATTTAAAAGCTAAGGGAAAGGCTCTTGAATTGGGAAAGCTGCTCGTGGCATATGTAGCGGATGAGGAAGCTCATATGGATAGATTTGATGATGATGATGTTGAGATGAGGCTTTGCTATGATGATGATGAAGCGAAGTATGATATGAGATAGCCTTGGTCTAATCCAGACAGGATCATTCCAAGCATGTTGATAACTCGGTGATATGGTTCGAGTTTGAGGATAATGGTTTGCTCGAGAGGCGCTTGAGCTAGTATGGAAATAGTCGTCGAGGAGGATGACTAGGAGGCTGAGATCTCATCGTTATTGAAGGTTCTAGCATGCTCAAAGCAAGAGTACGTTGGGCAGATTCGATAGTCCCTGAAGGCTACTGATTGGTAGTCAAGTACTCTGGGCAGATTCGATAGTCCTAGGCACGGGTCACGATGACGTGCGGAGTTATGTCTAGAACCGGGGTTTCCATTAGCCCTTGACAGATGGATGAAAGAATGAGCCGGTCATTCAATTAACGATGATATCAAAGCAATGATAACAGTGATAGCCAGAGTCATGGATGTTTGGTTGTATCGTCATTCGGTCTCAAGAGCGGTATTTTCTGGGTGCCTATCTGATCTTGGTTTAGGCCTTGGGGGTTTGTACTTGGAAAGCATCGCCCTTAACTCGAGTGATAATTGCTTTACTTTAAATTGTATGCTTTGTTATGTTTGCTTCTGCTTAGTGTGTGTCTAGGGGCTATCACTGTAGAAAGAGGTGGAGTGGGAGGGTTGTATTCCTATTCCTTTTCCTTTATGCTCTTTTGGTATGTTGGTTGGTTAATTTACCGCTCACTAAGACTGTTGTCTGACTCAAGGCTTTATGTTTTAACTCTTATTGCCTTGGGCTGTTCGTCCATTTTGGAACGGGCAGACTAGGTAGCAGGTGACAGGTGTTGTTCTTGCTTTCCACGATGCTGATGACGAAGACGAGCTGGAGTATTGCATATTACTTCTTACTATATGTACTGGATGTTCCGCTGCTTTGTATTCTCTGAGTGATATGTAGTGAGGTTTGTTGTATTGACTATTCAGATGTTTGTATTCAACTATTATGAAGTTTTATTAATGAGATTCTATTTTGTGAAGCTTCACTATATATTTGTTCTATTGTATTTTGTCCATGCACTGTGAGTAATACGATAGATTCTGCTGTTTCTAATCTACCCTGACAATCGTCCATGGTCGCCTGGCACACTTTACAGCGCATTTTCTCTAGGTTCAGTGCAAGGGTCATGGGCGGTCGTCACATTTGGTATCAGAGCCTTGGTTAATCGATTTTACCCAACGCTCGTTGACGTAACTACGTATGAGAGACGTAATTGTATTTTGATGGATGATTACTATATATAATATAGTAGCTTAGTAGAGTTTGAGTCCTTTATGCAGTTGTTTCTCTAGGTGTTCTAATCATTCCTTTTTATAGATATTAAGGATGAGTCGAAGAGGGAGACCAGCTGCTAGGGAAGGCCGTGCTACTAAAGGGGCTGCTGATTATGCTGCCATGTTCGAAGCTATGATGACTTCGATCATGAGAAGGATGCCAGCTCCCGGGCCATCGATGGATGTTGGAGTTCAAGTTCAAACTCCAAAACCGGTGGACTTTGCTAAGTTGTGTAAGGATTATACTGCTCTTGGAGGAAAGGTTTTCTTTGTAACAGAATCAACCATTGAAGTCCAAAGATGGATAGATGCTTGTAGGAGGATCTTTGGTGATTTGGGAATTGAGGATGCAACTAAGAGGAAGTTAGCATCAAGACAGCTTCAAGGGAGAGCCTCGGATTGGTGGAACTCTATTACCATCAATACTCCGGAGGAAGAGATTACTTGGGAGCAATTCCAAACCAGATTTGAAGCTAAGTTCATTTCTACGGCTCAGAAGTCTGTTCTATTCAAGAAGTTTGTGGAGCTCAAGCAAGGTGGAAGACCAGTTATTGAGTATGTTTCTGAGTTTGAAGCTTTGTCCAAGTATGCCCGGTCGTATATTGAATCTTCGTATCAGAAGAATGAAAAGTTTGTGACAGGCTTGGACAGTTATCTTGGAAGACAGTTGGTGGATCATTTAGACGATTCATTTGAGAAGCTTGTGGAGAAGGCTCTCAGGCATGAGAATCTGTTTCCTAAGGAAGGATCTGTTGTTGATGTGACCAGGGAAGAGTCTAAACCCCAGCAGGGTGGAAACAAGAAGAGGAAGCAGCAGCAGTAAAAGGGTAAGGATGGCCAGAAGAAGCCGAAGGGCGAAGTGACCTGCTACAATTGTCAACAGAAGGGCCATTTCTCTAGGGATTGTAAGAATCCGAAGGTGCCGATGAAGTGTCACAACTGTGACAAGCCGGGGCATGTCAGGAAGAATTGTCCAGAACCGCGGAAGGACAAGCAGATTGTGCAAGCTTATGCTTTGGGGGCTGTTCCATCATCTTCGAAAGCTCCTACCGCGGAAGAGAAAGGAAAGAGTATAGTGGTTCAAGGTACTCTCTCCATTTGTGGTGTTCCAGTTAGAGTGCTATTTGATACCGGGGCGTCGCATTCATTTGTTTGTAACGAACTTGTAGGCCGGTTAGGTTTAGAACCGGATATTGTTGATAGGCCATTGGTTGTGACTAATCCAGTTGGGGGTTCGTCTTGTTTGTGTATGCTATGCCGTGGTCTGATTGTATCGAGTCATGGTTGCTCTTTTGTTTGTGATTGTTTTGTTCTGAACTTTGCGGGGTTCGGAATTATTTTGGGTATGGACTGGCTTAAGAAGTATGCGGCAAAGATTGATTGTGAAAGGTTGGAGGTGACAGTCGAGAATGTGGAGGGGCGAAAGATTGTGATACGATGTAAGCATGAAGAAGGCGTCTTCATGAGCTTCATGTATTCGCTGGTTGTTCCACGGGATGGACTGTCATCTGTGACAATCGCTAATGGATTTGAGGATATCTTTGACAAGGTCAAAGGGTTACCGCCGCATAGAGAGATCGAGTTTCGTATAGATCTAGTTGAAGGAGCCAGACCTGTTGTGATGCCTCTTAGGCGGATGGCGCCTAGGGAACAGCAGGAGTTGAGGGTGCATGTTGATGATCTTTTGCAGAAAGGATTCATTCGGCGTAGTGTGTCCGAATGGGGTGCACTAGTTGTGTTTGTAACCAAGGCAGATGGGTCATTGAGATTGTATGTGGATTATCGTGAGCTGAATAAAGTGACTAAGAAGAACAAGTATCCATTGCCGAGAATAGATGACTTGTTTGATCAGCTTCACGAAGCTAAGGTGTTTTCTCAGATGGATTTGGCAACGGGATTTCGAGTGGCTAAGGATAGTGTGCCGAAGACTGCTTTTAGGACACCATCCAGTTTCTTTGAGTGGCTGGTAATGCCGTTTAGATTGACTAATGCGCCAGCATATTTTGTGGATCTTATGAATAGAGTGTTCAGAGATCAGTTGAGTAAGTTCGTGCTAGTGTTTGTAGATGATATTCTGATTTATTCCAGAACTGAGGAAAAGCACGAGACGCACTTGCGTATTGTTTTGGAAATCTTGCGGAAACATCAGCTGAAGGCTAAGTTTTCGAAGTGTCACTTCTGGAAGAGTGAAGTGAGGTTCTTAGGCCATGTTATCTCTGGAAATGGAATAGCGGTTGATCCCGCTAAAGTGGCAGCAATCCAGGATTGGGTTAGACCTAAGAATGCATCGGATGTGAGAAGTTTTCTTGGATTAGCAGGATATTATCGTCGATTTATCAAAGACTTCTCCAAGATAGCTGCACCGTTAACAGGATTGATGAAGAAGAACCAAGTGTTCAGATGGGATGCTAAGTGTGAGCAAGCTTTCGGAATCCTGAAAGAGAGATTGACAAGTGCTCCTGTTTTGACTATTCCAAGTAGGAATGATGAGATGGTGGTTTACACCGACGCATGTGGTACTGGACTTGGAGCAGTGCTGATGCAGAGGGATAAAGTTGTTGCATATGCCAGTCGACAACTGAAGCCGCATGAACGGAATTATCCGACTCATGATTTGGAATTAGCGGCGATTGTATTTGCTCTGAAGATGTGGAGACATTATCTATTGGGAGTTCGATTCGAGTTGTTTACGGATCATAAGTCGTTGAAGTATCTTTTCTCCCAAAAGGATTTGAATCTTCGGCAGCAACGATGGCTAGAGTTTTTGGCATCATATGATTTTGGTATAGCTTATACTCCGGGAAAGGGTAACACGGTGGCAGATGCGTTAAGTCGAAGACATGCAGGATTGGGAGCCATGTTTTCAGAATGGAAGAATCTCGAGTATTTAGCTGGATTTGACTTTAGGCCCAGATGTGAATTGGAATCTGAGATGTTGGCAAACTTATCGATAAGACCGACTCTTGTTGAGAGAATTGGCGAGAGTCAAAAGCGAGATGATAAGCTTGTCAAGATTATCCGTGATTTGGAATCTGGATTGGATCCAGAAAAGGATAAGGGATTCGAGGTTGATCGAGAAGGTTGGCTTCGGAAGCAAGGACGACTAGTTGTTCCCGATATAGATGAATTGAGAAGTGAAGTTCTGAAGGAAAGTCATCACTCGAAGCTGACAATTCATCCAGGTGGAAATAAGATGTATCAGGATATGAAGAGAACCTATTACTGGGAAGGCATGAAGAAGGATGTTGGAAATTTTATTTCCAAGTGCATGAACTGCAAGTTGGTAAAAGCTGAACAGAAGAAGCCAAGTGGATTGCTTCAGCCATTGGAAGTTCCTACATGGAAGTGGGAGCAAATATCGATGGATTTTATTGATGGGCTACCTAGAACAAGAGCGGGAAATGAAGGGATTTGGGTCATCGTAGATCGTCTGACTAAGAGTGCCAGATTCATTCATGTTCGATCGACTAGGACTGCATCAAAGTTGGCTGAGTTGTATGTTAAGTGGATAGTTCGATTCCATGGTATTCCGAAGAGTATAGTGAGCGATCGAGATCCATTGTTCACTAGTGGATTTTGGAAGAGCTTCCAGGAAGTTTTGGGAACCGAGTTATGTTTGAGTACAGCTTATCACCCTCAAACAGATGGTCAGACCGAGAGAGTCAACCGAGTTTTGGAAGATCTCCTCAGAGCTTGTGTTTTAGATTTTGGAGGATCATGGGAAGATCACCTTCATTTGGTGGAATTTTCATATAACAACAGTTACCAGTCAAGCATTGGTATGGCACCGTATGAGGCATTGTATGGAAGACCGTGTAACTCTCCGACATGTTGGTTAGAGACAGGAGAAAAACTGATGCTTGGGCCAGAGATGATTCGACAGACTTCGGATTGCATAGAAATCATTCGGCAACGAATGAAAGCAGCCCAAGACTGACAGAAAAGTTATGCCGATAAGCGTCGTAAGGATTTGGAATTCGACGTTAGTGATATGGTTTTTGTGAAGATTTCTCCACTAAAGAATGTTATTCGATTCGGGAAGAAAGGGAAATTGACTCCGAGATTTGTTGGACCATTCCCGATCATCGAGCGAATTGGAAAGCTCGCCTACAGATTGGAATTACCAGAAAAGATGTCGGGTGTGCACAATGTTTTTCACGTATCGTATCTACGAAAGTATGTGCACGACTCGAATACAGTAGTTTCTGCTGATAGCTGTGAAGATTTCGAAATTGATCCAGTCAATAAGAGACCTCGTAAGCCGCTTCGTGTTGTGGAAACCGACACGAAACAGCTTAGGAGGAAGGTAGTTAAGTTGCTCAAGATACAATGGAGTGACGATGATAACGACTGTACATGGGAGGTGGAAGAGAGGATGAAAGCAGCTCATCCCGAACTCTTCAAGGTATGGCCCTAAGGTGTCGTGTCATCTAACGACATTGTAACTTGTTCTAAGTTTTAGAATTCTGCATGCTAAGCTAGAATTGGATGCATGGTTTGTTGATTGCTATGGATGGTAGGCATGCAGAATAGTCTTTGATTGCTTTGTTTGTTTGGAATTTCGGGGGCGAAATTCCTAAGGGGGAGAGAATGTAACGACCCGTATTTTTACGGATCAAAAAGTTCGTAAAAATCTGGAATTTTTAGCGTTGTTAAGTCGTTTCAGATTTTGGGCAGAATTTTGTTCAAGTCCTAAGTCGTGACCGACATAAGGGATAAGAGCGACCTAAGAAGACTGACCGAGTTAAGGAAATCGGCGAGTTAGGTGATAAGTCATGGACGAGTTAAGTGATAAGTCGACTGGGCGAGTTAACGATCTAAGAGATAGACGACCTAAGGAACTGACCGACTTAGGAGAGTTGGCGACTTAAAGAAGTAGACGACTTAGGAGTTTGGTTGAAAAATCTCTGTGTTGGAGTTAAGTCGTAAGTTGTACACCAGTTAAGTCGGAGGCCCTGCTAAGTCGTAAGTCGTAGGGTTGTTAAGTCGCTAAGTCGCAAGGAAGGTTGAGTCGTATCTCGTTAAGTCGACGGTCGCGACTTTGTTAAGTCGCAATGGTGCTAAGTCGCTAAGTCGTCCAGGCGACTTAGGAGGGAATGCGCACATGTGTTAGGTCGTAGACGTACGTTAGGACGCGTGAGTGTTAAGTCGGCCACAGTTAAGTCGTAGGTCAGTTACCCAGTTAAGTCACGCACTTGTTAAGTCGTAGGTCGCGCGCGCATTATTAGGTCATAGGTCGCTGGGTATGTTAAGTCGTAGGTCGTTGAGGCAGTTAGGTCGTGAGGCGGAGAGAGAGTTAAGTCGGAGACGACTTAAGGGGGGAATCAGCCTATAAATACACGCCTTTGCTCACATTTTGAGATGCGGATTTTCGAAGCGACGAAGTGCTGCCATTTTTAGAGCTCGACTTCTACACTTCTTCACTTCTTTTCTCTACTCTAATCTAGTAATTCCTTCCGTCCATATTGAAGATCAAATCGAAGATTCAAGAGCTTAGATTGAAGATCTTCATCCTTCGAAGAGAGATTTCATCGTTTGAAGCGGATTTGTGATAGATCGAGTTAGATCCTTCGCTGTCCAGATCTGAAGTGTGTGTCTTTTGAGTTGTTTAGGTGATTTGGTGAGTGGTGATTATCTCTCACACGGATCCAAAGGAGTATATCGGATCGTTGGCTTGATTTTGTGTTAAAGTAGTGATTTCCATGCATTTTTGTAAACCTAAGTATAGATCCATATAGATCCATTGTTCATGATGATTTGACATCCATTTTACTACATGATAACCTATGCAAGTTCATTCATCAAGATTATAGAGATGTTTCTCATGTTTTCATGCTTGTTAGACTTTCGACTCTTTATTTACGAAATTGCCATTGTTGTTAATATTATCTATCTAGATCATATTTGAATGCTTGTTTACTTGGATTAATGTTTGACTTGATTGATTGATATGAATTAGATGATTGATGATTTGATTTAGTCCGAAGATGATTTAAAAGCTAAGGGAAAGGCTCTTGAATTGGGAAAGCTGCTCGTGGCATATGTAGCGGATGAGGAAGCTCATATGGATAGATTTGATGATGATGATGTTGAGA
Source organism: Allium fistulosum (assembly GCA_030737815.1). NCBI lineage: Eukaryota > Viridiplantae > Streptophyta > Magnoliopsida > Asparagales > Amaryllidaceae > Allium > Allium fistulosum. Next base: position 818,067,268 of record CM060908.1, on the reverse strand, counting down.
TGAGGCTTTGCTATGATGATGATGAAGCGAAGTATGATATGAGATAGCCTTGGTCTAATCCAGACGGGATCATTCCAAGCATGTTGATAACTCGGTGATATGGTTCGAGTTTGAGGATAATGGTTTGCTCGAGAGGCGCTTGAGCTAGTATGGAAATAGTCGTCGAGGAGGATGACTAGGAGGCTGAGATCTCATCGTTGTTGAAGGTTCTAGCATGCTCAAAGCAAGAGTACTTTGGGCAGATTCGATAGTCCCTGAAGGCTACTGATTGGTAGTCAAGTACTCTGGGCAGATTCGATAGTCCTTGGCACGGGTCACGATGACGTGCAGAGTTATGTCTAGAACCGGGGTTTCCATTAGCCCTTGACGGACGGATGAAAGAATGAGACGGTCATTCAATTAACGATGATATCAAAGCAATGATAACAGTGATAGCCAGAGTCATGGATGTTTGGTTGTATCGTCATTCGGTCTCAAGAGCGGTATTTTCTGGGTGCCTATCTGATCTTGGTTTAGGCCTTGGGGGTTTGTACTTGGAAAGCATCGCCCTTGACTCGAGTGATAATTGCTTTACTTTAAATTGTATGCTTTGTTATGTTTTCTTCTGCTTAGTGTGTGTCTGGGGGCTATCACTGTAGAAAGAGGTGGAGTGGGAGGGTTGTATTCCTATTCCTTTTCCTTTATGCTCTTTTGGTATGTTGGTTAGTTAATTTACCGCTCACTAAGACTGTTGTCTGACTCAAGGCTTTATGTTTTAACTCTTATTGCCTTGGGCTGTTCGTCCATTTTGGGACGGGCAGACTAGGTAGCAGGTGACAGGTGCTGTTCTTGCTTTCCACGATGCTGATGACGAAGACGAGCTGGAGTATTGCATATTACTTCTTACTATATGTACTGGATGTTCCGCTGCTTTGTATTCTCTGAGTGATATGTAGTGAGGCTTGTTGTATTGACTATTCAGATGTTTGTATTCAACTATTATGAAGTTTTATTGATGAGATTCTATTCTGTGAAGCTTCACTATATATTTGTTCTATTGTATTTTGTCCATGCGCTGTGAGTAATACGATAGATTCTGCTGTTTTTAATCTACCCTGACAATCGTCCATGGTCGCCTGGCATACTTTACAGCGCATTTTCTCTAGGTTCAGTGCAGGGGTCATGGGCGGTCGTCACAGTGACGTTATAAGCATGATCATGTTGAAGTCATGTAATCTTGGAGTCAATCTATATAAGCAATCTTATGCAAATAAAAGTCAAGAATATGAGTGCTTTTGGAATTCGAAGCAAGCTATAATTAAAATCACAAATGCTTTGGAACTCAAAAGCAAGCTATTATTCAAGAGGTTTTATTCATATCTCATGTAATAGTTGTGTGTACAAGGTCCTATGTGCAAAAGGTACAATCAGTACTAAATCCCCAAATCAATTTGGGGTTACAAAGTTTAAAAATGTAAGAAGTTAAGGAAAGAATCATCAGCCCCTTCTCTCATACCCCTAGGTCCGTATTTATAGGGGTGAGTAGATGCAGCATGGCTGATATGCGTCATCAATTAGTTTATCTCTGTGGTATGCATGATTCCTCTTTGGCATGATGATCTACGAAATTCTTTGCATAAAGTGAGATTCGACATTACCTATGTTGATGGCGCATGGCGTCATACTTCAGCATCTATTCGCTCAATGGTGAACTTCAACGCTTAGCATCCATCCTACCTTGATAATCTTCATTGAAGACGTTCAATATCAACATTGTATTGAGAATATGTAGCCTCCTTTGAAAGTCGAGGAAGTGCGGCATTACTATGGCACGACATCAATAAGCAGCGACATTGATAAATGACGATATTGGCAATGATTGGTATTGATAACAAGCGTCTTTTATAGCAACGACATTGATAACAAGTGGTATTGACAAGCGACATTGATAAAGCGCAACATTGATAACATGCGATATTGATAATAGGCTATATTGATGATAATCGGTCTTAATTACAAGCGGTATTGATAATAGGTGACATTGATGATATGCGGCATTAATAAGAGACGACATTTGTGACAAGCAGTATTGATAGGAGATGGCATTACTTTGAAGGGTGATATTAGAATAAGGCGATATTGGAGAGATGCAGTATTAATCCGGGGCGGCAATTATTCTTTTGGCCATATGGAAGAAGTGTTAAATTGATGGATTATGGCATTATTCATTCAACTCCATAGGAATGCGTCGTTGATGACCTTTACTTTATTAGCGACACGTGGCATTGTAGATGATTCTTTATTAACGAGGCGCAACACCGATTCATCTTCATACTATCGACATTGGCTGTTGATGCGATGTTGTAACTATGTCAGCACGCCGCATATTTTCTGCATCAATATTAGTAGTGACATTTGACACATTTTTGTTGCCTTTATATGCTTTATAATGGTCGTCATTATAGAGACCTTGACATTCCTTCTTGGAATGAAGTTAGACATTCCTTCTACTTGTCATATTATTTCCTAAGAAGCCCAACTTTAGATTCGTCAATTCAATATCATTCTCCATTTGGAAATTATGTCGATGACATTTTCCCTCTTAGTATCAAGGATGCATTGGCTTTCTAAGTCAATAGTTTTGAGAATCGTGCTTGCTACATATTGGTATTCCTTACAAATCCACCCATCCATTCAAAACTGATTCATTGGTAACCGCACGTCTTTTTTTTCCATTATAAATAGCACGTCGTTTTCTTCTTTCTCTTTTACCTATGATTGAAAACTCAAGCAAGCAAACTTAAATATTCACAAGAACATTTATAGATTATAGTTCTTGTCATCAAAGCAAAAAATCAACGTACTACTCTCACTTTTATCGATTAAATTGACAAGTTAAATAAGGAGATTTTATATCAAATTTTTTATTAGGATTTACATTCATGGATGTTAGTATTCATATTATCGTTCAAATTAATGATCGATTGTGCTTAAAGATTAAATTAGCGACGAATTTCTATGTCGTTTGGATGATTTTAGGATTAATTAGTAGTTAAGCAACATTGACTTTGTATCCTAGTCATTTATAGTTTAACAGTGAAACGAATAGTCTATCAAACCTAAAACTTAACATCGACTTGTTCTGTATTGGCATTAATTTTTTACGTCATTATCAGGATTTCGATATTGATTAATTTACTCTGTTTTACGATGTCACTCTCATTCCGATGTTCGGTGTTAACTAAGTTTTCTCCTTTATCTATTACTTTAACAATCAATTATGTAGTTCAAAGTATTAATAGCGCAAGGTCATTATGCCGCTAATATACAAAGATGCAACAACCGATTTTAAATTATAACACGACATTCTATTACGTCGACATTAACTAGAAGGATTATCATTTGAATTCGGCATTAATCTATCCATTAGACATGGGTTTATCGATGCACATTATACTTAGGATACCTTTATGTTAACTCTCATTCTTTTTTATCATAAGTTTAGCATTTATTTATGCACTTTTAGTCGACTTAAAATTTTAGTTCTCTTATGAATTTGATATTGATTATTCAATGGTCATTGATTTGTTGTAAAATGTATGTTAGACTTTCGGCTTTTGATATTTAGATAATAGGTGAATCACTTGAATGCTTTTTGACTTAGCTCATAATAACCCATCTTTATAATGAACATCCAACTTTAGAAAAATATCACAGGGCTCAAAGATAAGCAAGAAATCCATCCAGAAGATTAGTATGGGTTCCAAAGCTCCTCCCTTTAAGTTAATTCTTCTTTGGTTGTTGAAGATTGGTGTTTGATATAGAGCCGCTTGTAAATTTCACTACAACAAAAATACTCTATTACAACAGCGTTTTTACAATGGTCAAAAAATACCTGTTGTAATAGAAACCTATTATAATTGTTTTATCTTGCTTGTTGTAATAAATGTTACTTTTCCACAACTCTTTTTATTTGCTCGTTGTAATAGATACATATTATAACATTTTTCATCTGCCCGTTGTAATAGATGCCTATTACAACTGTTTACTTTTGTTCGTTGCAATAGATACCAATTTTCATCAACACCTGTTTTCTGTTTCTCCGTTGTAATAAATGCCTACTACAACCATTTTCCTGTTGTAATATATGCCAATTTTCACAACTTTTTTTTTGTTAGTTGTAATAAGTACATTTTACAAACTTTTTAGTTTACCAATTGTAATAGATACATAATTAATATTAAAAAATTACTATTAAATAATCAATAATTAACTTTAACAATTAATATATAATAATTAATGTTTAATATTTAATTAGTTTACTATTTTAATAATTAATAATTAATAATTTATTATAGTTTAATAATTAACATTTAATAATTAATAATATTTAGTAAAATATTTAATTAATTATCGATAATTAATAATTAGTAATTAATGATTACTAATTACTATTAATAATTAATAATATATACATAATAATTAGTATTTAATAATTAATATTCAATTATAATTAAGAAGTAAAATATTGAATCAGTCTTAATTTCTACTACAACTGATGATCATTAATAAATAATTTACATATGATTTACAATTATTTATAACAAATAATAAGTTAATATAATTATTTATTAATAATTAGTAAATTATAGTTAATAATTTATAATAGTATTGTATAAATAGTAGTACATACCTAATGATGTATAATTTCTACTTAATAAGTTATTATAATTAATGATTTATAATTCATAAATAATGGAGTATAGTAAACCTTTAGAAACGACTTCATTAAGCATTGAAAACTAACTTATACTTAATAAGTTCTTCTGCTTTGTATTTTCAATCTTCCGCTTAAAATTTCTGTGTATTTTGATTCTCCCGCTTAAAACTTTGCATTCCCTCTGCTCTACCTAAAAGTCGGAAAAAAAAAAAAAATCAAAATCCACACTTTAACAAATTTTCGTTCCTTTGCACCTGGATCTAAATCCATACCAGTAAATTTAACCGCGCTTTCTTTTCTAGAATCAACAAAAAACAATGTTGACTTCTTCAAAATATTCATGCTACAAAAATCACGCCGCCTATTGTCAATCTGAAGTTCGATGCTTCTGCCTCAAATCGATTGATTGAAGAACTGACCGTGACCAAGATTGTTCGAATCTAAGTTGAGAGCAAATGATTACTGTGATTGGATCTGAATCTACTGCCAATCTGGAGTTTATTATCAAAATATAACTCGTCGCCTTCAACTACAGACAGCCGCCATCTAGATCTCAAGCCATGCCTAAAAAGCTCTATTCACTTGTATTTGGATCTCAAATTCGTATTGTCATTGTCTGCTACTTTGAAGATGATCTAGAGAGCTTCTTGGGACTGATGCCTGCTATTGATGCTGAAAACGTTAATGATGCTGGAGTTTAGATCTGAGTAGCTACATCCGGTCTGGAAACAGTGTTTGACATGAGTCTAGTTTGGAAATGCTGCAGTCGAAAGTATGAATCTAAAGTCGTGCCTGGAACAAGGGTTCACATCCGTGTTTGAGTTTGGTGCTACAACACTTGAGGTGAATGGTTTCTATTATCTAGCTTGAGTGTTGATAAATAAATGAATGTTTGTTTGAGAATGATGGCCTGCTATTTTGGTTGTAACGCCTGCTGTCAAAATGCTTACCAGTGTTTTTGGAGGAAATGAGATATCTGCTGTTGATGTTGGTAATGAAGCTCACGACCTAGGCAGTTACGGTGAATGATGCTGACATCGATGGTAAGTGCAGCGATGGGAAAGCAATAGATGAGTATAATTATTAATTTTTAATTACACTGAGTATTTTATTTTCTTTTGTTTCAATCTTTTTATATGCTGCAAACATCATTGGATCACCATCCAAAGCTTGGCAATGATACTTAACACCCTAGTTTATGTTCGAACATATTAACGCATCACTAGAAATTTGGTAAATATTGAGTGATAATAGTTAGTGGGATCATGTCAGGGAACTTGATAAATAGACTAAAAGGTTTGGACTAAAATGTATTTTCGATGGAAAAGGATTTGTAATTGGGAAGTGGAAATGGTTTTGCGGTTGAATAGAGGGTTATATGTAACTGAGTGTTTATTATATGATGATGATGGGAATGAGATATTGATGAAGGCAAATTCTATTTCAACTCGAGTATTTACTTAGTAGCCCCACAAAAATTTAAAAAGTCTGTAAATCCAAAAAATAACCTAGTAGCCCTTTACCATTTTCAGAACTACATTTTCCATTACTCAAAATGCGAAAAATTGAATTTTCTTTTCACTGATTTAGAGACTAGGGTTAGAATTTTTTTTCGCTGATTTAGAAACTTAGTAGTGAAAAATTGAATTTTTTCTTAGTAAATCTATACACCCAAAAAATAACTTAGTACTGAAAAACTGAACTTTTTCTTCACTGATTTTGAAACCTAATTCATATTTTCTTCAGAACTACAATTAGAAAAGTCTATAAACTCAAAAAACAACTTAGTAGTGAAAAATTAATTTTTTTTTCACTGATTTAGAAACTAGAGTTTTGAAGAAGCGGTGTTTAGACAGTAATAACCTGACGTAAGAAGCTAATGGAATTGAGAAGAAAGAAAGTACGTAGCTTTTTAAGGGTATTTTAGTTTTTAAAATTTTATTTATTTTAGAAGGGCTATTAAGTAATTATCTGTGTTGAAATAGAATTTGCCATTGATGAACTTTGATTACTTGGCTTTTACTGTCTTTCGTGTTACTGAAATTGTTATTTCAAAATTTAGTGGATAACGCAAGTTATAAGAGTTGAATCCATCACATGTTAATTTAAAGAGGCTAGATAGAAATTGAGAGTAAAAGTAATTGTGATAAAGGAGGATAGCAGAATGATTAATGAATTGTATTACTTTGTTTGTTATTTCTCAATACAATAGATACAGTGCCTCTGACTGTATTTATACAAATCGAATACTTTGTTGGGTCGGATAATAAACAGAGCCCGATACCCACAACTGCTTTTGAACATAAAATAGAGGTTAGGGTTTCCGCCTCTCTCATATTCTAACTCCCCCGTTCAGTTCTATCAAGGGTTTCTTCTTCCTTCCCCAAATCTGCCTTCTCGTCTTCGATTCTTAAGTCTTCCTTGAATCTAGAGAAGTTTTTGGTAGATAGAGCTTTCGTTAAAACGTCTGCTCTTTGAAATTGTGCTGGAACGTGATTAACTTTCAGTTTGCCCTTTAAAACTTTCTCGCGAACGAAGTGCAGATCTATCTCGATGTGCTTCGTTCGTGAGTGTAGGACAGGGTTTGATGAGAGGGAGACTGAGCTCAGATTGTCGCACCAAATAATTGGGGTCTTTGTGGAATTGATTTGAATTTCGTTGAGCAGTGACATGATCCATGTAATTTCGGCTGTGGTACTTGCGATTGCTCTATATTCCGCCTTTGTACTGGAGCGCGAAATAATAGCCTGCTTCTTTGAGCTCCATGAGATAGGGTTGCTCCCGAGGAACACACAGTAGCCGGTGGTGGATCTTCGGTCATTTGGATCGGAGGCCCAGTCTGCATCGTTGTAAGCTTGTATGTATAGTCCTTTCTTATTGTTGAGATGAAGTCCATGGTCCATTGTTCCTCTCAGGTATCTTAATATGCGTTTTACTGCTTTCCAATGATTGCTGAGTGAGTTATGCATGAATTGGCAGACCTTGTTGACACTGTAACTTATGTCTGGCCTGGTTACGATGATGTATTGTAGTGCACCTACAATACTTCTGTATTCTGTTTCATTTGGTATACCCTCTCCTGAGTCTTTAGATAGTCTGAGGCTACTGACCATGGGAGTGAGAAGAGATTTTGCCTGATCCATTTTTGCTCTTTTTAGAAGATCTTGTATGTATCTTCTTTGGCATAGGAACATTTCTGATTTGCTTCTTCTAGTGACCTCAATTCCAAGAAAGTAGTGTAAGTCACCTAAATCCTTTATGGAGAACGTTTTGTCAAGATGATCCACAATTTGTTTTATAGTTTGATTGTCGTTTCCAGTAATGATAATATCATCCACGTATACAAGTATGTAGGTGAGTCTTTCTTGTTTATTATTCATGTACAGTGAGCTGTCTGATTTAGTTGGTGTAAAGCCCAGTGTCAGTAGAATTGAGCTTTTCATTCCATACCCGAGGATCTTGCTTCAGTCCGTATATAGCTTTGTGTAATTTGCATACCAGTTTATTGCTGTCTTCCTTGTAGTACCCCTCTGGTTGTTCCATATAAACTGTTTCATTTAATTCTCCATTAAGAAAGGCATTATTTACATCCAGTTGTCTAATCTTCCATCCTCTGTGAATAGCTAGAGTTAGCATGATTCTGATTGTGGTAGGTTTGACAACTGGGGAAAATGTTTCGTTGAAGTCAAAGCCATATTGTTGGTTATATCCCTTGGCTACAAGCCTTGCCTTATATTTTGCAATGCTTCCATCTGGTCTTCTCTTTACTTTGTAGGTCCACTTACATCCAATGATGTTTTCATCCTTGGGTGGTAATACAAGGCTCCATGTTTTATTTCTGATGAGAGCTTCATATTCATTGTCCATAGCTTGTTTCCAGTTATTGTTTGTAATAGCTTCACTGTAGTTTCTTGGTTCAGTAGAGTCAAGTTGAGCATTATATATTTTTGGCTTGAATATTCCAGCTTTAGATCTTGTAATCATGTGATGTCTTGAAATTTCAGGTTGTTGTTCCTGTGAAGGTGTACTCTCATTGATATGCAGAGATGTTGATGATGAGGGTTCTCCTGGACTTGGACTGATGTCACTCCCTTGACTATTATTAGGAAAGGAGCTGGAGGGATCATGTGAGTTATGACCTGATCCAGCTTCACTGTTGGATGTAGTGTGTTGCAACCCATGGTCTCTCTGCACACTTTCATTGGTTCTGTTCCATTCTGGTAAGACAAGTATGGGTTGTATAGTGAGACTTTCTTTGTTGTATACTTTTTCAGTTGCTTTTGAATTTTTATCTGCAAATGGAAAAATATTCTCATTAAATACTACATGTCTTGAGATATAGATCCTACCATCCTTACTTAGACATCTGTATCCCTTCTGGTTGTTTCTATATCCTATGAAGGTGCATGGGGCAGACCTAAGACTTAATTTATGTTTATTGTATGGTCTCAAATAAGGAAAACATAAGCACCCAAATGTTTTTAAATTCTTATATTCTGGTTTTATCCCAAATGCCACTTCTATGGGACTCAGATGTTTAAGAATTTTGGTAGGAAGTCTATTGATTAAGTATACAGCAGTGTTGAAGGCTTCTGGCCAGAACTTCATGGGTAAAGAGGCCTGTGCAAGTAATGTAAGGCCTGTTTCCACTATATGTCTATGTTTTCTCTCGGCTATCCCATTTTGCTCAGATGTATAAGGGCAAGTTGTTCCGTGAACAATGCATTTTCTATGAAAATATTCTTTTAGTGGTTTATACTCACTGCCACCATCAGTTTGCATGATTTTGACTTCATTGCATAACTGTTTTTCTGCTTGTGTTATAAATTGTATAACAGCTTCTTGTGCCTCTGATTTAGACTTAAGAAGGTATATCCAAGTATACCTAGAAAATAAATCAACAAAGAATATATAGTACCTGTAGTTGTAGTCTGAACATATGGGAGCTGGTCCCCATAGATCTGTTGCCACTACTTGTAGTGGTTTACTAATAACAGTAGTAGAATCTGTAAAAGGTAATTTATGGCTTTTGCCTAATTGACAGTAAGTACATATATATGGTAGAGAAACATCAACAGAAATATTATTGCTCATAAGAATTTGTTTTACAGTACTTATATTGGGATGTCCTAATCTATAGTGCCACTGAGTAAATGTTTTCTGATTTATATCATGTGACTCAGTGCTGTTACACCACATATTCTTAGTATTGTCCTTTCTTGTATTTCCAAGATTGAGTTTGTATAATCCTTTGTCTAATTTACCCTGTAACAATATATCTTGATTCAGTAAATCCCTAACTAGACAGAATTTAGGGTGAAACTCAAAATACACATTGTTGTCATTAGCAAATTGAGATACACTCAATAAATTTTTCTTGATTTGTGGTACTCTCAATAAGTTATTGAGATAAAGAAATCTTTTACCTGAGATACTGCTGTTTCCAACATGTGTGATTTTTAGAGCTTCACCATTTCCCATATGAATGGAATGCATACCTGTGTATTCTTTGTTGCCAATGTTGAGATTCTGTAGGTTGTTTGTGAGATGATTGGTTGCACCTGAGTCTGGATACCAGTCTTCTTCTGAGATTTCATCAGATCTAGTAAGTCTTTCAGAGTTTGTGTTCTGTGTTTTTGAATTTTCAGCCTGATTGCATTGTCTTTGATCTATTTGTGCTACATTTGCACTGGAATTGTGATTTTTTTGATTTGCTTGATTTTGTTGGTTTGGATAGGAATCAGTATTGAGTCTGAAGTAGCACTGCCTAGCTGTATGTCCAGGTCTTTCACAAATTTGACATTTAGTTCTGTTGCCATTCCATCTTCCACTTCTCCCTCTACCTCTCTGCATATTGTTACCTCTTTGATTGAAGTTTTCTTGTCTTGAATTTTGACTTTCTTGCCTTTTCCCTTGATTTCTGTTTCTTGAACTTGATGCATAGTTGAGAGATAGTTCAGTATTGTTTTCTTTTCTTTGGTCTATTCTTCCTTCATGAGATAGTAATATAGAACTGACATGTTGCATATCTGGTAGATCTCGTTGTGATGAGATAATTGCTACAACTGACTCATATTCATTATCCAGACCATTTAGAATGGTCAAGATCTGTTCAGTATCAGACACTTTGTGCCCTGCAGTATCAAGAAGATCATAATATGATTTTACTTTGGTCAGATATTCCCTCATTGACATACCTTCTTTCCTGAGATTCTGTAATTGTCTTTTGTAGTACATAATTCTTGCAGCTGACTGTGTGTTAAAGTTCTGTTGAATTGCAGACCATATCTCAAAAGAAGTTTTGCACCCTACGATTTGTGATAGAAGTCCTGAGCTGATGGATGACAACAGCCATGCTGCAAGTAAGCTATCCTGTCTCTGATAATTGATGAATTCCTTGTTGACCACCCTTTCTCCTGTGATGTCTGTTATCATCCTTGCAGGGACAGTTGCTGTTCCATACAGGAAGTCTTCTAGCCCATATCCTCTTATACTGGTTTCAATTTGATATTTCCATAGTATGAAGTTATTTTCATCAAGAGTTGTTACTAACTTGTCTTTTGGCTTTATGATCTTGCAGGACATCATTTCACTGGATGAAGAGTCTTGATTTCTTGATCTTGACCCTTCCTGACTTTTGGCTCCACTTGTTGCTGATGATGTAGCGTCGTCAGCCATGTTGAGTTAAGAGAATTCTGATTACCTTCAATGGTGCAGTCAAGGTTCTTGATGCAAGAACTTTTGGCGAGGCACTTTCAGAGAGAATTTCTTGATTCAGAGTTGGGTTATGCAGATCTCTCAAATGATGAGATTGCAGAAAATTCTGAGAGCAACCAGGATGGTGACTGATGATACTTATCTGACACCTTCCTTGGACGGCTCTATGATGATGCTTGGATTCTCTGATGAGAGCAGATTTTGATACTGTCGTTAGACAGATTTTTTCTTTGGCTTTGATACCAAGATAGAAATTGAGAGTAAAAGTAATTGTGATAAAGGAGGATAGCAGAATGATTAATGAATTGTATTACTTTGTTTGTTATTTCTCAATACAATAGATACAGTGCCTCTGACTGTATTTATACAAATCGAATACTTTGTTGGGCCGGATAATAAACAGAGCCCGATACCCACAACTGCTTTTGAACATAAAATAGAGGTTAGGGTTTCCCCCTCTCTCATATTCTAACTAGGCTATAGAATGTTAAATAATTAAAACTACTGCAAATAAGTTGGTACAAGTCACTGTAAAAGTTAGCCCAAGTCATGGTTGATGTATTACTGTAAGTTATCTAAGTGGTTGTTAACACAACTTATATTATGGAAGTCTATCGCAAACTTGGTTTGCACAATTACGAAATGCAATATCCTATAGCACACAATGGATAAACGCGCTTCTTAAGTTAAAAGGCTACCTCATGTTATTAGTGCTCCTGAAAATGTCACTAATCGTATTTATTGGAAGGTTATCCTTGGCGTCGCTATGTTGATATTTGGAAGAAACTATTAATTAAGGTCCAACAAAATACAATTAGTTTCTTTTCCATATATTATTTATATGTTTTTAGTGGAAGTGAAAGTTGAAATTTATTTTTAGCATATAATTTTCTTTAATACTTAGAAGGGTGGGAAGCAAAATGATATAGGTAGAATGGAACCACTGTTTAAATGGCTAAGAATTTATAGAATTATCTAATATTATTAATCTAGAGAAAATCAACCCTACACTTTATCACAATGACAGTAAAACAAACAAATGAATCTATACAATAATCAAACAATAATGGAGTCCAATTATTATTATAGCATCACGATAACAAATATCATGTAGATAGAAAATAAACAGAGAGACGCGGTGATATTATAGTAGTTCCACAAGTTCAGCAATTGTGTACATTTTTTTCAAATAAAAAATATTGATAGTTGATAGAGTTGCATAATATCTGATCACAACTTTAAGAATTGCACCTAATTTCATACGCGTCAATCACTTATTAATTTTGTGTTGTACGTGTTAAATAGCTGGTACATAAAATCTTGAAATTTTTGGGCACATAAACCAGTAGTTGATTTGAAATGTATACACTAACAGGTTGGACCTTAATCCGTTGAATGCCAATTTAATCATCTGGTGAAATATAATAAGATTTACCTAAATTTTTAGCCTAAAATTTAGGAGTAGCATTGTTATTATGCTACATTTTGATCTGGTAAAACTGAATAATGGTTGGAGGATGACTATTAGTCTATTAGATAAAGAGGAAAGCAAGCAACTATACGTTGGGGCAGAGACTTTCACTTATTTTCTTGTTATAGTCGTTTTCTTTGTTATATATTCAGAGTCCAACTATTACTACATCTTTTATTTTACCATCCTTTTTTATTCGAGTCCTTTATTTCTTTGAAATCTCATTAATTGAGAGAATTCGTAAGGCATATCTGCCTATTATTAATACGTTCTTTTAAAAAATGCAGATGTATTGATTATGCACTTTCAATTGACAACATCCCAAAGAATACTCTTAAAGTACTTTTAAGTTGCTGCCATAGTGCCATGGGATTTGAGGCCTAAGAAGACTAAGCCATCCGGATGAAGCTTACAAAACAATCAGGTACACTTTAATTTATTGTTTTTTGTTTTTTTTGTGTAAGTTTCATGATCAGTGTTTAGAAATAAAGATGTGATATCATTGACCACATTGATCAATTACATTTATGAGGATAAATTGATAAGCTTTGTGCTACAGTCACATGTCATCTTACTTACAGTTGATGTTAGTTGATTAATTTGACTTTTAGTATGTTTGATTTATAGTGTGACGAATGTGATTACAAGTCCATTAGAACTATATTTGAGTGTTAAATGTATTTACAACTTTGATCTTAGTCCTTGGTCTTTCTTGCTAAAGCGGTGTCACCATTTGATAGTATACTAAAGTTTTGGTAATTTTTCCTGAAAATACCATCCACTCATGTAATTGAATTTAAAAGCTATCTCAAACAATATGATATCATGTCAGGCACGCTTCTCTATAGCACTCAGAGAACATTGATAGTGTGAATAATACACAATAGCATTCGAATCTTTGACATTAAATATGTTATTTTAATTGACATGATTCTTAAATTATCTTTTTGAGTTAAAGAGCTGATGCTGGTGTTGCCGAAAGAGTTGATGCTGGGGTTCATGCTGCTAAAGTTCAAGGGTTAAGGCATACACAAAGTTAGATGAATCCTATATTCATTATATTTTCATTGTATTGGTAGGTATATCTATTTCTTCTATAGGTTTGGTGCAATATTTTGGCTTCAGTAGCAATTTTTTTTAAGTTTATGAGTGTAATGTAATAGTATTTATATTTTTTTTTCTAATTTGAATTTTTTTAACAACGTACAAAAACAGTTGTAAAAGACCCAATTGCAACGGGCAAAAACAATTGTAAAAGGTCCAATTGCAACGGGCAAAAGTAGTTGTAAATGATTCTATTGCAACGGATGTGAACCGCTGTAAAAAATATTTATTACAATGGCTTTTACAATGGTTTTAAAGCGTTGTAAAATTTTTTGGGTCTATTATAACATCATATAATACGATGAGCGTATGTCCGTTGCGAATCTCCTATTACAACTGGTATTGCCCTTTGACGGGTATTTTGTTGTAGTTCTTAACTAGACTCCCTTGTTCAATTTTTTTGTTCCTTTAGCTTGTCTTCTTAGTATAATTCTTGTTTCTAGACCTAAAATATGCTTCAACAAAGTGGTTACCAATCTAGGAAATTATAAATTTATTTAACAGAGAACTAGAAAATTATCTGATACTAATTTTAAAGAGTAGGCCATAAAACTATTTGACATTAAGATCATAATTTCATCTAATAATAATAAATCCAGAATGCCATCCTTTGATAATAATAAGAAGATCAGAAAACCATTTAGCAATAATAATCTTAATAGAAGGCCAGAAATTGATCCGATAATAAGAACAAAAATTCATTTGATAATAATAAGAAGATTAAAAAACCATCTGGCAATAATAATACGAATAGAAGGCTAGAAATCCATCTGATAATAATAAGAAGACCAGAAATCCATTCGATAATAAGAAGAAGATCGGAAAACCATCTCGTAATAATAATTTGAATAGAAGCCTAGGAATTCACCTGATAAGAATAATAAGACCAGAAATCAATCTGACAATAAGAAGAAGACCAGAAAACCATCTGGCAATAATAATATGAATAGAAGACCAGAAATTCATCTGATAATAAGAAGACTAGAAATCTATTTGATAATAAGAAATAACCAGAAAACCATCTGGCAATAATAAGAAGACCAGAAAAAACCATTTGGCAATTCTTATTTTCTCCGGAGACTAATACTTTGAACAATGGAGATTTGTGTTGTTTAATGGAATGTCTCTTGCTAAGAGATATGTGAGCTTTAAGTTGTTTATTATTATTAATAGTTTTATATTGGAGAAAAGTAGTTTTATTCGACCATTCAGCCGTTCATCAAAGTAGTTCCATTCGGCCATTCAACTGTTTAGCCATTCAACCGTTCAGCCGTTCAACAGAGTAGTTGCATTCGGTTGTTTGGCCATTCAACAGAGTAATTCCATTCGTCCGTTTGGCTGTTTAGCTTGAAATCGGTCTAATTAATTTATTAATACTGATTACACAGACCTTCCTCTGAAGGCTTTCCTATCTTTGGGTTTGGACCAAACCTATTAGAAGTCTATTTTGATCTATCCTCTGGATGAAATTATTCTTACCCTTATAGTAAGGATTTATTCTTTGCTTAATTCCCTTTGCCTCTTCATTGGGATTTGCCTCTCTTTAGGCTTGGACTCTTAGTCTCTTCTATCTTCACCCCTCCTTGGGCTTTGCCTCTCTTTGGGCTTTGGACATCTTAGTCCCTTTAGGAGTCACTCTGGAAATGCGTCGGAGGCTTTGTCCCTCCCTCTAGGAGGTGCTTCGAAAATGTGTCGGAGGCTTTGTCCCTCCCTCTAGGCGGTGCTCCAGAAATACGTCGGAGGCTTTGTCTCTCCCTCTACATGGTGCTTCGAAAATACGTCAGAGGCTTTATAGTAGAAAGAAGTTTTTGGAAAACTTGTTTGTTAAAATGATTTTTTGGCCAGTTAATATGTTTGGGAAAACCATTTTGAAAACTTCAACTTTTTTGATATAAATTTTCCCTTTGGAAGAAAGAATTTTTCAAAAAAGAACTTTGGAAAATTAAAGAATATTTCCTCAAAATCGGTCTTTCCTTTGTAAAGCACTTTTATTGGTTTCGGTTTTGAAACAATGAATTTAAAATGATTTTGGATATATGAATTCTTTGATAAAGAAGCCCCTTCTTAGCATTGCCACTAAGAACGGTTTTTTCCTTTGAGCCAGCCTCATAATAGAAATGCAAATCTCAAATAAGAGACCGAGTGGTCATGATTCGTGAACCAATAGCCCTTTAATCGAGAATATGCTCTTCTATTTAGAGTTTTAGCGATGTTAATGGGCCTTAGTAGCTCCAAAAAATTCTCTTTAGAAAATATGGATAGGTTTTTCTTTCTCAATAATTTTTGAAAGCTTTGAAAATGCTTTTGTTAACATGTGTTAAATCAAAACCTTTTATGTGCATTTACTGATGCTAAGCAAATTTTTTTGAAGATTTTATTAATCTTCCTTGAAATAGATAAATATATACTTTCCCTAATCTATAGGGTAATTGGTAATAATTCTTTTTATTTTTGGAAATATTTTTCTCAAAGATATGTTTGGTAAAACTTTTACAATAAAATTGCTTCTTAAAAAATAATGTTGGTGTATATTACTCCACCTTTGTATAATTTCACTACTTCAGGTTTTGGTTAGAAAAAAGGAATGTCTTGTTCGTAAGTTTGAAAAGTTCTGATTCATGAACTAATGGACTTTGCAGACAAGAACAAATTTTTCATTAAGAATCCCTTCTTTTGGGAGGGTTTTGAGTATTTACCTCTTTTTCGGAGATCGGCTTATGCCAGAGGGTTTACTATGATTCAGAAGACTATAAAGTAACCCTTTATACTACATAAATTTGGGCCTTGATGTAGTGAGCTATTTTATCTTGGATATTTGATCTATCCACTTTTACGGAAAACTAGAAACCTGTTATGCTTTGACAATAAAATCCAGGACCTCCTGGATGTTATTCATAGTAGATTGGTCTTCATTTTAACTTGTAAAGAAACTCTAATTTTGTGTTAGCATATGATGAATTTCAAGTACAAATCAAATTAGGAATTTTGACGAGTAGAGTTGATCCATTGTGGGCAACTGCCACAAAATTTCATAGTTTGACTAGAATCTGATTTTGAAATTGCAAAAGCTGTTTTTCTCTTGTAGAAAAAGTTTGGTTTCAGGTGCTTGGACTATTCTCTTTAGAGCAAGAAATCTTTTAAGTTTCCTTAAAGATTTTTTTTAGAAATCCCGATTTGATCATATTCTGAATTATTTCCGCCAAGATGCGGCCTTTGTCGGTCTTATGCCCATTTACTTTATGATAGACATAATAATCTCTTCCTATATTTGGTTCAGGATGACTACATATTTTGTAAAATGTGGTGAGATTTTCAACATCTTTTGCCACGGCGAAAATGTGAGAGAGGAGTTTGTTTAAGTTTATATAATTGGATTCAGAAATCTTCTTCCGACTCTCTCTTTTACTTTCACCCCCTTTTGGTCTTTTGTTGGAATGATTGGAGCTGAACTTTTCTTCTTTTTTTTGTTTCCTTGAGATTTCTTTTTGGCATGGTACATCTCATCCATAAGAATGAATTTCTCAGCTTGGAAATGGAAGTGTTGTTGATCCTAGCATCCGTGAATATGAAGTTCTTTCCAAAAAGGAGTTTGCTCAATTAGTCCTAAACGAACTGCCATCAGCTTTTCCCTATCGGTCACATCTTCTGCTCTTAATGCTTCTGTGTCAAATCTCTTTAGGTATTCGCCAAGTAATTCCCCTAGCCTTTGCTTGATATTAGCTAACATACTAGATTCTATAGTCGGGTCCTTATATATGTAAAAATGCATCGAGAATTCATAAGAAAATTGCTCCCAAGCGTAGATGGTCTTTTCTTGGTAATGCCTATACCGTTTGGCAGCTGCTCCATGAAAAGTTACGGGAAAGAGCTTACAACGAATTGCCCTAGTGACATTATACAAATCCATTTGACTTTAAAAGCTAAAAGGTGATCATCTGGATCAGTAGTTCCATCATACTTTAGTGAAGGAATTTTGACGTGAGACGGAATCTTTATAGCCATTATTTCTTCTGTAAAAAAGCTTTTCGAAAGCTATCCTTAGGTCAAGGGTTCCTTTCTTCTCAAGCATATCTTTTGTCATTTGGTAGGGAATGTCACTTTGGTAGGTTTTGTCATCATAAGAGTTCCTCTTGTAGGACTTATGCTATCTACGCGAGTTTAAGCTATTTGATTGTTCATGGTATCTTCCTGCTTGACTTTCTTGATTTTCGTTTTGTCGACTCTTTTTAGCCATGTTGCTTTCTTTTTTGCGATCTTGGAAAATATATTTTCGGTTCCTCATCTTGGGTTTTACTTGGAGATTCCGCTTCAACCTCTTCTTCCATAAGCTTGGCCTCACTGCTTGTGAGCTTTGTTAAAGTCGAAGGTTGTCTAACCTTCATATTCTTTATATTGAATTTCAGGATGATATTGTCTTCCAAAGTCATTTGTGTGACTTCTTTATTTGGTACGTTATTATTTCTCCTGGCTCTCACCATTTTCCCAAAAACAAAAGAGCTTTAAGCAATCAGTTTATGGAGAGAATTATAAGGAATCAGAGGTTTGATCCCTCCTTCTAGCGCCAAAATGTTAATGAATTTCTTCGTCAACACCCAAAGGTTGCATGAGAAGAGAAGTTTGGATGAATGAAGGCTTGGATATCCCTTGTAAACTTCAACGAGTGTTGGCAAAAGCGATACTTGGTTGAGTAAGGGCTTGGAAAATTGGGCTTAGCATGTTTAAGTCAATGATGACGTTACAAACATGATTATGTTAAAATCATGTAATCTTGGTGTCAATCTATATAGGCAATCTTATGCAAATAGGAGTCAAGAATATGAGTGCTTTTGGAATCCTAGGCAAGCTATGATTATAATCACAAATGCTTTGGAACTCAAAAGCAAACCATAATTCAAGATGTTTTATTCATATCCCATGTAATAGTTGAGTGTACAAGGTCCAATGTGAAAAAGGTAGAATCGGCACTAAATCCCCAAATCAATTTATGGTTACAAAAGTTTAAAAATGTAAGAAGTTGAGGAAAGAATCATCGACCTCCCTCTCTCATACCCCTAGGTTCGTATTTATAGGGGTGAGTAGATGCGGCATGGCTGGTATGCGACACAGTTGCTATGCATCATCAATTAGTTTATCTCGGTGGTATGCATGATTCTTCTTTGGCTTGATGATCTACGACATTCTTTACATAAAGTAAGCTTCGGCATTACCCATGTTGATGGCACATGGCGTCATACTTCAGCATCCACTCACTCAATGGTGAACTTCGGCACTTAGCATCCAACCCGCCTTGATAATCTTCATTGACGACGTTCAATATCAACATTATATTGAGGATATGTGGCCTCCTTTGGAGGTTGATGAAGTGCGGCATTACTGTGGCACAACATCAATAAGTAGCGACATTATAAGTGGCGATATTGGAAATGATTGGCATTGATAACAAGTGGCTTTGATAGTAGATGGCATTGATAACAAACGGCATTGTTAACAGGCAATATTGATAATAGGCGGTCTTGATGATAAGCGACATTAAATCAGATGGTGTTGATAATATGCGACATTATTGATAAGCCGCATTAATAAGAGATGGCATTGGTGATTAGCAGTATTGATAGGAGATGACATTACTTTGAAGGGGGATATTAGAATAAGGCGACATTGGAGAGATGCGGTATTAATCTGGGGCGGCATTGATTCTTCTGGCTATATGGAAGAAGTGTTCCATTGACGGAATACACCATTATTCATTCAACTCCATAAGTATGCGGCATTGATGACATTCGATGAACTTTACTTTATTAACGACAAGCGACATTATAGACGATTCTTTATTGATGAGGAGTGGCATCATATACTTTCAGCACTAATCCATCTTCATACTATCGGCATTAGCTATTGATGTGATGTTGTGACTATGTCGGCATGCCGCACATTTTCGGCATCAATATTAGTAGTGACATTTGACACCTTCATGTTGCTTTTATATGCTTTATAACGGTCGTCATTATAAAGGCCTTAACATTCCTTCTTGTAATGAAGTTCGTCGTTCCTTCTACTTGTCATATTATTTCCTCGTAAGCCCAACTTTAGACTCATCAATTCGATATCATACTCCCTTTGGAAATTATTTGGATAACAAGAAGAATTTTGATGTCATTCAATGAATGATTTCTTCCTTAAACAAAGACGATCAAAACAACAACCCAGAATGCTCTATTAACAAAGTTAATGAAGATTGGGATGCCATCAAAGCATATCCAATCTTTGGATCTGATAGTTGGGTTGAAGTTCCGCGAAACGTCTAGTTATAAGGTTGGATTTGATGTGTGTGTGTATATTATTACTCTTAGGATTTGATTTGATTTTGTTTGGTTTGTACATTTGAACTGGATTTATTTGCTTTGGTTTGATTGTTTATTTATGTTTGAATTGACAATTTGATATGTATGGTTTGAATTGGGTAAATAAAATCTTATTTTATTTATAAGTCTCTGTTATCATATCATAATCATCATATAATCATCATGTTTAGTATGGTTTGATTGTTTTACTTGGATATTGATTTTGACAACATAGTTTCTAAGTATTTGATTTAGGAGGAGTTTTTATTTTTTCAACCATTTTTGTTGGTGACAAAAGGGGAGAAAAATATAAAATATACATGTGCATATATTCAAGGGGAGTTATCTAACTCAGAGGGAGTTATATTATATTTCATATATAGGAATATTTAATGGTTGTCATCATAAAAAAAGGGGAGATTGTTAATACCACAGTTATTGATTTTGATGATAACAACCTTGATAACAACAATATACAATATATATACTAATGTTTTGCCAAGTTATATAGTATATAGTGTAGGATATTACATTGGTGTTGAATCGAAGACTGTATAGCATAAAGACTCAAGAAATGGACATTAAGACTAATGAGTACAAAGACCAAGATATGAAGATCTCAAGGCTATAATATAGTGTATAGAGTCCTGGAAGCAATTTTTGATCTCTATCTCCTATTTTTCTCTTTTATATTTTTAAAAACAAAATAAATTTTCAAAATATATTTAAATATATTTTATAAAAGTTTTTCAAAGATCAAAATGTTTATAAACTATGTTTAAAGTGTTTTACAAAGTATCAAACTATTTTACAAAGAATAGGGTTTTCTAAACCTTTTAAACAGAAATAAGTTTTCAAAATTTACAAGCATGTGTCGACATATACCCAAATGGTATGTCGACATACATGCCGATTTACTCAACATTTCCACATTGACTAAGTACAATAGTTCATGGCCTTAGCAAAAGGTGATGACCTTAAGTTGGGTTGCATGGTTAGTTGACGGAATTAACCATCTTTATGGTGGATTTACAATTTGACCTTAGGATTAATAATAATATCATGGGTGCCTAGTTCGGCTAGGATGGATGTGGCATTAAGGCAGAACCAAATCTAAGTGTTAGTTTGTAGCCTGTTAAAATTACCAAAGATGGTTTATGAATTTGAACCACGTACCTTAACATGGATAATAGGTGAAGTTCATTCAAACAACCAAATGAGGGGTTTTGGCATTAACTCTTATAGCCATTGATTGGCAGGAGATAGGCTATAATCTTGTATGAGATATTACATAGCGATTTCTTGTCAATTAAGGAAATTGGGTTAGTATATACATTGGTTCGATTGTTTTTGCTACCGAACTAATGACTTGGCATACTTTGGCATGTTAGCTTAACCTTAACACCCTAGCGCTGGGTTGATAAACTAGGTTAGGATGTGTCCATGTCACTTTGTGGATCTACTAAGTCTAATTATGTTTACATCAAAAGTTGCCACAAACACCCTAAAGATTTACAGAGGAGAATAAAATGAAGAAAAGTAAATGAAAAGCAAGAGGAAACAACACACAACAGTTTTTGTGGCTCGACTAGACACTAGGCCACATCCACTTGAAATTTGTTTACGATTTTTCTAAGGTTTTACAATGTGGTATTATGGATCGATAGTCTATGTATGGGTGATGACACGTGTGGTTACAATAATAGTACAAAAATTTAAAATGCAAAAAAAGGATCCTCCAATAGTGCATATCACCCTCTATTTATAAACGAAGATCAACGAATTTCTCCACCACATTCTCCCCACATTCCCTATATCTAAAAGGAGTTGCTCTGAGATTGCGGCCAAACTAACAAGTCTCATGGATCGGTACTGAACCATGCCCTGTAGATCGGTACCAATCCATTAGATTGATTGTTAAAACTTTTTTTTATCTTTCGAGGTTGCTTGGTCGACTTGCATCTTTATCTATAGAACTTGGTTGCATCGATATGAGCTTGAACTTGAGTGAATTATAGAGTTCGGTGGTTGAGTAAAATGCACTTAGTTTAGTTGCTTTGAAACTTGGATTTATCCATCACCATTTGGGCCATGGGTTGCTATCGAACTATCTTGCATTGCATGTTTGGATCAACAACCGTTGTAGCTTGACACAACATAGGGTTATGGATCATTTAAGGATGATGGATCGGTACTGATACATGGCTATGGATCGATACTGATCCAAGACTTCTCTTGGATCTTGAGCTTTGACTTCGGCTTTTGAGTTGACTTGGCATGTAGGCGATTTTGGAGATCTTTGGCATGCTAGTGGCTTAATTCGTTGATCCTACCTGATATCTGAGTTGAGAGGTTATCATTTTGGATTTATGGTCGGTTATTCTCCGGTTTAATCAATCCAACTTGCCAAATATGGCTTGGTTATAAAGCTAGATAACATTTGCCCCTCAAAATATATTTTGTGTTTATAAGATATGCTTCAGATTAAGACAAACTGCTAATTATACATCATCGGTTTTGAGCTTTATTTTGAATAGACGCCGTTTCTTTGCTGAACTATTTTCATAAACATTGTATCTTTGTTGATCGTCATATCACTTTGAAAAGACTTGAGCCTGCGACTCTTGGTCAATATAAAAACTAAAGCATGCAGCTCGAGTTCACTATTCTATCTCCAGAAAGTTTCCAACAGCCTCTTTCTCTTAATTGGTCAAGTAGAGTTTTCTTGTTTTGAACTTGATTTGGATTTGCATGGTATTTAAAGGCAGCTTTCATCACCAACTCCCTTTTATTTTTATTCTTTATTATTACAATTATTATTATTATTTTAATGATCATTTGGTACCGATCCATGGACCATGGATAAATACTGTTTGCACCAAAAATTGGCACAAACACCCAATAGAGATTTTGTAGAGGAACAAATGAAGAATAAAAAATGTAAACATAGAGAATATAACAGTAAAGTAATAAGAAATAAGTAAATAACAGAGACTCGACGGTTTATGGTGGTTCGGCGTTGTTTGCCTTTGTCCACTTTGAAGAGATGACTTTATTAATCACTTTGTAAACTGAGTACAATAGGGATCGGATTAGAATCCTTAGTTACAAAAGAGTACAAAGCAACAAGCAGTGTAAAGATCTCTAAAATAAACAATAAAGTCTGTATTTATAGAGGAAGACGACGAAAATATCTCCCTGAAAATTCGGTAGAAGGCTCTCCAGATCCATAGGGGCCCACAAAAAGGATCGCATGGTCCAAATCCCAAGAAATAGGGATCAGCGCCGATCCCTATTGTTGGAGATTTAGGGGCTACATCCCTATGTGTGCTTCTCAATGTTGTATTATGCTTGGCCTCCAAGTTTCATGTCAATTGGGCTTGTAGATGTAAGTTATTGATCGATCATTGTTGCAGTGTGTTGTGTTGTCTGATTCTGGCCGATCCCTCTTTCTTGTGCTTTTTGGGGTGCGATCCCTAGGGTGGACTTCCTAGAGTCCTCTCTTCTTGTTCCCAAAGTTTCATGCGTATTTGAATTTTAGATTTTGAGGTATCGATCATTTTCCATTGAGTTGCACTGCTTAGCTGAAGTAATCTGATCCCTTTGGTTGAGAGGGGTCATACCTTATCCCTTTTCTAGACTAGTTTATATTCTGTACTTAGAACATTCTGTAGAGCATGTCTCTTGATTCTGTTTGATTACGGCTTCATATTATCATCTGTACTTGATTTTTGGACCGCACAATCATCGCTCTGGGCTACTGGCCTTAATGATAGTCGAGTCTAACTTGTCTAGTCAGTTCAGATATAACCGAGTCAAAATGCCAGATAACGCTTGCCCTCCAAAGTACGTCTTGTGTCGAACATGATGTGCTTTGAATCGAAGCAAGTTAGAGTCGCCGGAAAGAAATCCATCCAATTTTCTAAATAGTCGTTATCCTTCCGTTGAATTATTTTCTCAAAGTGTCGTATCTCCCTTTGATCATCATAACGCTTGGTCGATTTCCAATAGTATAAATTCAGGATTGTATTCCACCGGTTGCTATCTGTGTCCGGTTCTACGGCGCTAGTAAGATTTTGCTATCTGATCCAGCTTCATCATTGAAAGCTTTAGGTGAGAATTCAATTTCTACCGATTTCAAAAATTGAATTTTTAGAATATACACATGCACGTTCAGGTACAGGTCTTTGTCGTTGGCTCCCGGATGCGTTTGTACGCTCGTGCGTCGTTGCAAAATTTTATTGAATCAGATGCAATTACATTGCATTTTTTATTTTACTATTTTATTATTATTTTTTAAAAATAGGGACCAGAATTTTTTAACCGACCCTTTCTCTTATTTTCATTTTTTTAATGTACGTGCATAGATACGTAGAGATCGGGTGGATCCCCTTTGGATAGGGATTATATCCGGTCCCTTTTAATTTAAGGGACTTAATATTTTGGCTTCATGGAGAAGGTGGAGTGGGCCGATCCCTTTAGCCCTATATAAACAATTTTTCTTTCTCTTATTCTTCCACTTTACTTAAGTTGCTTTCGTTTATTTGCTTCTCCACAACCAAACCCTATTCCCCTCTTTTCCTTCTTTAACTTCGAATCAAAATCCATCACGACCCTTCATACCTTTGTCCATCCAATCCCTCTTCCCCTTCAATTTCGATCATCTCCAAACCATTCACCATCGCTGTTGACTTCTCCACATCTCACCGTCGATTTATATACATAGGTTGGTTTTTAGTTTTGACTGTGTTTGATTTGGTGACCAGATGATGGGTCTTTCCACGTTAAATTGCTTGGACGAGGGGTTGAATTAGGTGAAGAAGAGGAGAATGGTGGCGACATTGGGTTCGGTGAGGTGGTAGAAGAGGAGAAAGAAAGGAGTGAGGGACCGTTGATGGTTTAAAGGGGGAAGGAAGGGATTAGTGGTTTGTTTCTTCAAGTAGGGATTGGAGGAAGAAGTGAATGGAGAGAAGAAGGGAATCAATTATAGGGATCGGTGTGAATTTGAGAAAGAAGGGATCGGTTACATTAGTGGATGAGGGATCAGTTGTTGATGTTTTGGAGAGGGATCGATGGTGTTATAGAATAGAGGGATCAGTCATAGGCTTTATGAGAGGGATTAGTTGTATTAAAATAAAGGGATCGACTATGTGATAAAATGGGTTAAAAACTCGTGAATTTTTAACAAATCAAACCATACAAATCCGTACGAACAATCAAGGCCAATCCCACCTTGGTACACTTGAACATATGAACTATTATGGACAGCAAGACTAGCATATCTAAATTTAAACTTGAAATCAAACGATCACATTCCTAGAAATTAAATATGAAATGTAACTTAGCATAAAGATTTCAACAATGAACTTCAAACTTTAACATGCCAACAATCGATCCCAAAGCCTATACAACCGACCAATTTAAATGCCAATTGAGACGGTCAGCAATAACGGTCACTCTAGTCGGAATGAGTCTCAGTCCATTAGTTAACCTTTTCTCTGGCGTTTCCATCCTTCCTATGGAAGAGATAGATCCTGCCCCTGATACATTAGAAGGTGTTGTATTTCTAGATGAACCGGTGGACTACCAAGCCTTCAGAATTGGTGAGGCCGCTCTTTGTAGGCTGTGCTCTAAACATGGAATCACATTTGGAAATGTTTTAGTCCCTTCAAGGAATATAAGGGCCCACTTGCCCCCGGAGGGGTATACGTCTTGCAATAAATTTATGTGTTGGGCCGGATGTGTACCTTCCTTTAATTCATTTATTCGAGAGATGCTATACTATTTGGGAATAGCTCTGCTCAGCTGCATTCGAACAACTATGTTTTCTTTATGGCACTTTCTTGCTATTTATGGATGTTCTATTCCGTCCGCCAATTCCTGAAGACATCCGGTTCATCTACAATTTTAAGCGACGAACGAGAAACCTTTCTCATACTTTTGTCGAGCCCATGCCTAACTGTCAAGTTCTGACTGTTTCTTGGAAAAAGCTTAGTGTCTTTAAGCATGAAGGTTCTACGTTCATTGTCCGCCCGACTTTGCGGGGTGATGGTCAAAAGGGCGTAAGTGTTGCCTTCACTTTATTTTCAAATTCTTAAGTCGAAGTCGTATCCTGAACTAACAAATACCTTAAAAATTTGCAAGTGTCCATCCACGACCCGAAGGTGATAATTATTCAAGGGTGGTTTCTGCAATCCCCGCTACCTTAGTTGAGGACAGGGACATCAGATCCCTAGTAAACAATGAGTGGTTATCTCCTTTTGGGTTGCTAAAAGAAGGTCGCAGCATCGGGCTTCCAAGAAGCATTGCATTACGAAGAAATGTGGTCAAACAGGAAGGCAACACCGATATCCCTATCGCGCCCTCAATCGAGGAGGCTCAGAATGATGTTGAAGAAGGAGAAAATTAGAGATGATGACGCCAATGAGCCTAGCAATGATGATGTAGGTTCGGGCAACGCACCTGTTGTCGAATCATCACAAGGCACTCAATCTCATGCACCGACAAGGAAAGGAAAAGTGCTTGCTTACAAACTCCGTAGGAGAAATATTGCTAAGAAGGCCAAGTTCACTATCACCTCTGTTGAAGAAGAATCTTCCTCTTAGCCTTTAGAAAGTTCGATGGAAGGATTCTCAAGTCTACCGATTCCAAATAACATCGAGACTTTTGACTTTTCCAATATTAGTGTCGGGGGGCTTAATTCTCCCGCCAAGATTGGTGATAACATTCCTCCCACTAGGTAAATCACTCCTATAAATAAGGCCACAGTAACTGGTCCATCGATAGGACACTCACAATCATGCGCACTTTACTGCACGATTTTTGTATATCTTTTATTTGATTGTCACTTATATGATTTTGTTTGGTTTGCAGGTGCTATGTATCGTTTTTTTTCCTTTGATTTCTTAAGGGGCTCCTCAACACATTATGGATCCAGTCGTGGTCCGAAGTCGGGCAGGCATCGTGAAAGGGGTGACACTCGATAAAGAAGCCATCATTCAAGAGAATCTTTATCCTCTAAGCAAAAGTCAAAATCTCAATCATCTCATTGCCAAGAAGTTCAGTCCAATCCTTCTGTATATAGCGGGATCATACCTCTTCTCATGTTACCCCAACTGCTGTGCCACATTAGCATCATTCGGGTTCATCTGGGTCTTGACACCCTCGCGACCGCTGGTCGAACAAAGTCGTATTGTTACATTTGAGCTTGCTTTAACTACTATAGTTCCCGAGGCCTCTACAGCTGAACGGTTGGCTGAACTTAAGGTCAAATTTCCAAAAATCTATTTTGATGGACTAAAGTTTCTTCCTTCTATCCGTACAATTCCACCGAGTGCTAAAGCGGGTTCGCTTGCATGTGTTAACCATGTCTCTGTGCAGCATGAAGCATTCCAGTACTTCGCTGAGAAAATCTTTGAGGTGTCTACTGATAGGCAACATGAAATCGATCGCCTTAAGCTGGAGGCAATCCATGATAAAGACATAATCAAACTTCAAGATGATGAGATTACAGAGTTGACCACAAAGTTAACCACAATAGGGAAAAGTGCTAAAGAAATGTCTGAAGTGATTAATCATCTGGAAATGGCTCACAAGAAGGAACTGGACACTGCTATTCAACGCAGCGGTGCACTTGCCTTAAGGAAAGACACTCTTTAGAAAGAGAAGGACACTCTGGCCCTTCGTGTTAAAGAGCTCGAAGGATTGCTTCAAAAAGAAAGGGATGCTAAATACGTCGCTCAGATGGAATCCCAAAAGTATTGCGAAAAGGCCGTAGAGGCTCGTGAGCTGAAAATTAAACTCGACAAAGATCTTGCTCGGATTGAGGCCCTCAAAAAAGAGGTGAGGGAAGCTGGTCGTCAGGAGGTCAGAGGGAAAACTGGGGCCCAGTTGGAGGAAGCGAGAGAGGAAGGCATGAATGAGATCAAGGACATATTTGATCCATTGATCGTTGAGTACAATGCCAAGGTCCTAATCCACCGTGACTTAAGCTTTTTGGGAAATGGTTACCCTGAATCGCTTGGCGAGGCTTGGGACTATATCGTCGATATGTAAAAGAAGACTCTTGGCGAAGCCGATGTTGATGAGGAAATATTGTTTCGAGAAATAGTACATGGATTTGAACTTTTAGATCTCATCGCTGCAAGGCCAAGATACTTTGATATTTTCGCACCTTCTGACAAAGAAAAAGGCATCGCTGAAGCTTCAGGGTCTGATCCCAAAGATTCCTCTTTACTTCAACCAGCCGGCATATCGATTTCTCTTTGTCCGAGACAAGACCCAAGCTATGATCTGGATAGACCCGGCTACAAATTAAAGGTGCTGACCCCTATTCAAGAAGGGTGCACTCCGGCAACAACCGGAAGTCAGCCGCGGGTATCCCACTCTATTCTCCATTACTCGAGAGGTTTCGCTCTTCATGCCCAATAGTTCTAGGCTTATTCGCTTGTTCCCATAAATCTACATGTCTCTTGGCTACCAGTCAAACTCCAAGAAGTGGTGCTGCTATGGAGCAACAACCAATACTTACTGATGTTCCAACGGCTACTAACATTTCAGTGCCCAATTCTCAAGTTATTGGAGCTCATGTTGACGAAAAGGCCGACGATCAGCCGTTGCAAGATGAATTTGATGATGTTATGATCATGGGTGCCTTTAAACACATTAATAAGCTCAACTTGAAGGAGTGTATCGAGGGATAGAATTTATTGAAAAGAAATCCAAAACCAAGCTTGTTGATCTGGACGTCAATGATCCAAACCTTATCCCACTTCAAGTCATTCACCCTGGTGGGTCGATTCCTGCGAGTAACATTCCTCCCACTTCTAAAGGTGACACCGTTTTGAATCTCGCATCCAAAGATATTTCTCTGAAGGGAGGTAAGAGCGGTAAGGGATTGAAGACAGGAACAGGGGAAGGCTTGAGTGGATCCACTCCTAAGAAACTCAAGAGGGAGAAGAAGCAGAATAAGTACCCGTCATGTTGGCTAAGTTTGTACATAGCTTATGTAGCTATTTTTCTTTTTGTTGGCTGTGTTTGTAAGGGTAAGGCACTCGCTTTTGGATAAACACTTGAACTATGATTCCAAAGTTTTATGTAAATAAAATTTCTTTATTTTTGGTTGAACTCTTATGTGGATTTGTTTAAGTAGTCGAGCTATTACTTTTCTATTCAATGTACTTGTAATTTGTTGTTCGTTGGTTCGGATGATAATCCGTTAATTCTATCTCAAGGCCTCCATGCGGTGATGGCCTTAAGTCTTACTAAACACTGGGCTTGAGCCCTAGTGTCATACTTTCGGATTTAGCGGTTTAAGCAGTTACATTCCTACCCCCAGTCTCAGGTTAGAGGACTTAGATAGTAGATGGTTGAATTCCATCCTTAGCGAGTGGTCGATCGGGTTAGAATCCTTAGTTACAAAAGAGTACAAAGCAACAAGCAGTGTAAAGATCCCCAAAATGAACAATCAAATATGTATTTATTGAGGAAGACGGCGACTTCTTGAAAATTCGACAAAAGGCTCTCCAGATCCATAGGGGCCCATAGGAGGGATCGCATGGCCCAAATCCCAAGAAATAGGGATTAACGTTGATCCCTATTGTTGGAGATTTAGGGGCTGCGATCCCTGTGGGTGCTTCTCTATGTTGTATTGTGTTTGGCCTCCAACTTTCATGTTAATTGGACTTGTAGATGTTGAGTTATTAATCGATCATTGTTCCAATGTGTTGTGTAGTCTGATTCTGGCTGATCCCTTTAGAGGGAAGATCCCTCTTTCTTGTGCTTTTTGGGGTGCGATCCCGATGGTGGACTCCCTAAGGTCCCCTCTTCTTGTTCCCAAAGTTTCATATGTATCCGACTTTTGGATTTTGAGATACCGATCGTTTTCCATTGAGTTGCATTGTTTAGCTAAAGTAATCCGATGCCTTTGGTTGAGAGGGGTCATACTCAATCCCTTTTCCAGACAAGTTTATTGTAACATCCTAGATTTTTGTTAACATTATTTAGGATATTTAATTAGCTAAATTAAATAAACTAATGTGTTGATTAGGGGATTGAGATTTGATTTTATTTAAGGGGTAGCCATGCCATTTAACAATGAATTAAGAAAAGAATTAAAATGAATTAGAGAAGGGCTAAAATAGGAAAGAGGTCATTCCTAAATCCCTTAAACTTGGCCGTGTATTCTCCTAAACACATTCATTTTTCATTTTCAAAAATTTTAAGCAAGAGGCCGGTCAACATTAACAAGAGCAAAGTGAAAAAGATAGAGAAAAGCTAGGAAGAAGCTTAAGCAAATCAAATCCATTCACATCTCAATCTCTTTAATCTCTAAAGCTAAGGTGAATAATATTTACATCTCATATTTGTTTTGTTTTCGATTTTAAGATGAAATCTGAAATATTTTGCATTGATTTGCCATGTTTTTGAATGATGGAATGATTATATATATGTTGATGATTTATGGTTGTTTACATAGATTTTATGACATGTTTTGATATGAAAACCCTATTAAATTATATCCAAATGCCTTGCAAATTTTTAAGAAGATCATAAATGATATTTTAGAGATGTATTTCAATTTTCAGAATTTTTGTGGAATTTATATGTATTTTATAGTGAAGAAAATGTTACTTTAGG
Organism: Allium fistulosum; assembly: GCA_030737815.1. Classification (NCBI taxonomy): domain Eukaryota; kingdom Viridiplantae; phylum Streptophyta; class Magnoliopsida; order Asparagales; family Amaryllidaceae; genus Allium; species Allium fistulosum. The sequence goes on along the minus strand of CM060908.1, from coordinate 818,036,298 downwards.
TTATAAATTATTTACGGTTAAATAATAAAAGATTTGGGTCTAAATTTTTATATGTTGGAAAACATATTAAAAGAGATTTTCTGGAATTTTTGTAGAATTTTCCTAAGTGTTTTAATGGGTATATAACATTATTTAAAGTATGAGACTTAAATGTTTTATATATTTATAAAAGAAGAAGGGACTTTTACAAATAATCCAAATAGTTAGTCCTAAAAATTGCAGTACTTTTTAGTGGTAAAGAAAAGAGGCAACCAATCAAAATTAGACATGTAAAGCAGGTTAGGTGAAAAGAACTATTTGCTACATGTTTTTCACTGTTTTGATGCTTTTGGCACCAGGTTCCGCCTCCTTAGCATCGCCTCCGACACAGTCGAAACCAATGTACATGGTATCAGGAAACTGGTACGTAGTGAATTGGATGTAGGCGAAAGGTATGGAGTCGAAACCAGGGGTTCCGAAGGGATTGAGGCTTTACTTTGTTTTTAAATAAAAATACTCCTGCTTGCTTTCGACTAAATGGCTTTCGACTGAGTAGCTTTCGACTCGGTTAGCTTTAGACTGGGTTTAATGGATTTAAAGAAATGGTTTCGATTGGGTTGCGCTTTTTTTTAAATGATTGCTTTCGACTAAGTCGAAGCCTTTTTACTGCTGCTTTTTACCTTTCGACGCAGATGGTTTCGAAAGGGTTGTTTACTTTGTTTTCTAAAATTTGGCCACTTCTCCAATGCTTTCGAAGGGATGGTGTCGACACCATCACTTCTTTACTTAGGAAATGGTTTCAAAACAGATGCTTTCAACTTAAATTTTTTAAAGACCCTTTTTCTATGATTGAAGTAAAACCCAAATGGTTTCGAAAGAGACAGTTTTAAATGGTTTCGAAATAGATGCTTTCGACTTTAATGGGTTTCTAATCCTTTTGCTCTACTTGAAGGCAAAATCCAAAGGGTTTCAACCAAAACAGTTTTCAAAGGTTTCGAAGGGGTAAATTTTTGAATGGTTTCGAACTTTGGCTCAAAATTGAATTATTTTAAAAGGTTTGAACATTGAATTGAACAGCGAAGTTAAATTTGATTTAAATTGATATTTTGGAAATCGAGCTCGAAATTTATATAAATTGAAATGGTTTAAAATTGAGAACTGAGTTGAAATTTAACCATTGAATCAAATAGTTGAAGCTGAAATTGAAATTAATTTGGAAATTGGAAATGATTTGAATTGGAAGATTTGGAATTGAAATTAAAATTGATTTGAATTGAAATTTGAATCGAAGTTAATTCGAATTGAAATCAGAATTGAATCAATTTAAATTGAAATGAAAATTGTAAATGATTTGAATTGGAAGATTTGGAATTGAATCAGTTTGACTTTGAAACTATTTTTAAATAAATTATTTTCATATAAACAGATTTAAAATCTACCTTTTAAATATCCAAATTATTTTGATTTTCCAATCTATTTTACTATATAAACCATTTTCAATACTAAAAGTATTTTATATTAAAATATTTTAACTTTTTAAACTATTTAAATTTTTTCAAACTATTTTCTAATAATTCAAACTGGTCAAAAGGTGGAATGGTTATACTTAAATCATGGATTTAAATGCGAATTGGGTTAAAATGAAGTTATAACCTAAATTGTAATTCGAACCAAACTTTGAAGTGAAATTGACATATCGAACTGAATTGACATATTTTGAGTAAATATGAGGATTTTTGAAACGAATGATATTTTGAAGCGAATATGATATTTTGATATGAAGTATGAATTGTTTTTGAAATATAAAAGTACCAACCGGTGTGTAAAACGACGTTGGTTTTTAAAGAGACCAGAGTCTCTTATTGACATACTCTCTGTCAATATTGGAACCACTTTAACAACTGTGTACGCGGAGGAGACTCCAGAACGAAGTGGTTGGATTTGGCGTCGTTTGCTGGATTTGAAGAAAGAGAACGATGATGGATAGACCCCGACACTTGTGCTAATTTGAAATGACTAAAACATGATGGCTTGACAGGGCCAAGCGGGCTAGCTACCCCTAGCAGACATCCGTTCTTCGATTTTCTTCTTGGACTTGGTCCATACTATTATTCCTTGTTGTTGGTTTCGATTGGTACACCTTGATTTTGGGATAACCTCCCTTTGACTTGATATGGGACGGATGGACGCGGTAGTTGATCGTGGCTACGATGCGTTACCACCAGCCCTGCGACCCGAACTGGTAGTATCATACCTTGGGCATTGCCTCACGTGCCTTGTCATACTTTTATCCCTATACGAGACCCTACGGTTTTGGTTTAGTGTTGTCGCATCATGGCGCATCCCTATTCCCCGACGTGCTAATGGGGCGTTATATGCATACTGTATGACAATGCTTAAAAACGCGTTAAGGGGGATCAATGTAAAGCCTTAACGCTATGAAAAATATTTATTTTACCGATTAGACATTATATATATAGCGTATTCTATTATATATAATATTTTGACAGATCCTTAGGAGATGGAAAATCCCATAACATCTCTTGAGTTATTGCACGCACGTTATACACTGGATAGGAGATGTGAAACCCCGTAAGCATCTCTGACGCCACTGCACTCATGTTATATGTGATATCAATTTGACTCACATAAGGATATTTTAGTCCTGACTCGAGAGTTTTGTCTTTTCATTACGCTCGGGTCAGCCCTGGGTTTTCAGCGCATTGAAGATCATTTCTGGAGGACGAAGACGAAGACGAAGATTTGGTATATTATTAATACTAGGATCATTCCCTGCATAATGCTGTTCTGCTGCATTATTTTATTTGTCCCTGTAGTATATATAACTCGGATAAATGTTGTGTAAATTATAATCAAATGTATAGTAAATAGCTTAATGAACTGTTTATTTGATTATTATATTTTGTCATTCCGCCACGAGATTCTGTGTTTGTTTTCTTCTTTTTTTCTTATTTTTCTTAATTAACCCCATTGATTATCTATGTTCCGGATTATTAAAGTTGGACATGTATGGATTATTGTCGATTTAAACCTTCTGAAATGTGGGTCGTCACAGTTAGTATTGAAGCTTTGATTTTGCGATAACCTTAGCTTTGTGGGATTTGACTCATTAGAGATAGGGTAGTAATACCCTAGAATGAGTCTGTTTGAGCGTATATGTATATGAGAGCGCGTACTTGTTAGTGTTATAAAATGTTTTATACTGTGTTTACTTATCATTTGAGTTATTTATGAATTCTAGTTGGTGAGTAGGACGCCATGTTATCGATAGGGATTTCTAAACGCTTAAACGAGGCAAGTCGACATAATATTGTTTTAAGATAGGGTAAATGAAATATTTTTACCTAAATTATATATTATATATTAAAAGAAAGTGAATGAGAATAAATTAGTAAGTGAAATTAATGTGAGTAATTGAATTTGATTTAAATTAAATTTAAGTTGGATGTAAATAAATTGAATGCAAATGAAATAAGTGAAGGTTAAATAAAGAAAAGTGATACACTTAAGTATAAGAGGTAAGAAATATAAGTTTAAATTATCAAATGAATAGATTTATAAAATAAATTGAATATGAACTAAATAGGTTGAGAAAAAAACTAAGTTTGGAAATATTAACTTAACTAATTTGAATCCATTGATGTTTATAAAATTAAGTAATGAGTTATGAAATAAAAATATAATCTTAGTTTAAGTTGAAATAATGAATTTAAACTAAGAATTTGAGAATTTAAATTCTGGTGCTTTTGAAATTGTTTTCAAGATTTTGAAAATAATATTAGTGTTATCTAAAAATATTTACGAATAGAAATTGTTTCAAAAGGAATTAAAAGGAAATAAATCCTGTACTCCCCTCTTCTGTTGCTGCAAAATAATTTCGGTGATGGCAGCCATATCATCGACATTCATTTTCAAGTTTCAAAGTATGGGAGGCCACTTAGTAGCTTTGCTACGCTTTTGATTCAACAAACAGATTTTGATTTAAAATTTCTTAATACGATTTGATATATATAAAAGATATGAGTATATATATTATTTTAAAATGATTTAAAATGAACCCGGTATTTGAATTCTTAAGTTCTTGTTAATTAATGATTTTCAGTTGTAGAAATAAAGTGAGTTTTTGAATAGTTGGGAACCTCTAAAATGATAAATAAGCAATATAAGCTAAGTGTTCAAATAAAATACGAGAAGTTAAATTATAAATCTTCAAATTTCAAGACAATGGAAATTTAAACTACTGTAAATTGTTGAACATTCTTATTTAACTAAAATGAATAAGATAAATTTGTATAACATTCAATTACATTCTAAAAACATATATAAAACTTACCAAAAATGTTTAAAAAGTTGAATTGTTAAATATGAATGGTAATAAAATATTATACAAGTTTGAACTTGAGTAATAAGAGATGTTTAAAGAAATATTCCAAATTGAAATTGTGTTTAAAGAAATATTTGTAAAAATTAAATTAAGTTGTTATAAAGAAATGTAATACACTTAGTTAATATTCTAAGAAATTGTTGAATGAATGATTTGAGTAGTAAAAGAAATACTATTTAGATACGAATTTAAGAGAAGGTAAACAAATAATAAATTAAACCATATCTTTGTAAATTGTTTGAAAAAAAATAAAATTTTTTTTGCAAAGGATGTTTTATGATTTAATTATAGCTTTCTGAGATAATTATAATTTAAATAATATTGTGTAAAAGAAGATACATCTATATAAAGTGATTATAAACATAAGAAGTGATTAATGAAATAAGAAAGTTGAAATTTGAATTATGAAATGAAATTTTTCTTAAGTCAAGTTGAATGAAATTAATTGATGAAATAAGTTAATGAAATAAATTTTAAGATGAAAGTTAACATAAGAAAGTTGAATGAAAGTGATTGTGATAAAAAGAAAATTTTATTAATATGAATTTGTGTTATAAAATAAAATTTAATTAAGTAAAATTATTAATATGAATTTGAATAAATGAAATGAATAAATAAAGTGAATCAATGAATTAATATGAACTTAAGATACAAAGTAATAATAATGAACATGAGTTGTGTTATATAAAATGTTTATAATAAACTTGAATGGTTTATAAATGATATTAATATTAAAGAGAATATACTAAGTGGTAATAAAATAAAATTTAACTTAAACAAGGTTAAATGGAATAATTTTATAAAATTGTTCATAAATGAAGTTATATGAAATATGTTAAACAAAAATTGAAACAATTGGAATTTAACAAATTAAATTGAATAAATTGAATGTGAATGAAATAGAAGTGAATAAATTTGAAGCAAACTGATTGAATGTTAATAAAAATTGGATATTAATAAGAAATGAAGTGTATAAATTAAATATTGATATTGGATAATGTAAATTCACATAGTTATGAATTAATTAGATGAATATTGATGTTTGAATGGTTTCTTTTGTTGCAAACCATTGTTATTACTGATTTTCTTGCAAACCATAGTTATGAACTCGCTCGTATTAATGATAATAAGGTACATATCTCGGATTACATACCACACTTTTATATTTTTCCTTACGGGATGCCTCATCATTGGGACGAGATGTATATTTGGTATATATATTTGTATTGTAAAAAATTTCCGATCGAGCCGCACAAAGGAGAAGCTGTCGAAATTTTCCGTAAATCCGGGTGTGAGAAAATTTTTGAGATTTTAAAATTTTCATAACTTGTTTTATAAATAAGTTCTAATTTCCGTAAAGCCGATATCGGAGTGGCATAGCAGAAGCATAGTAAAAGTTTTAAAATAAGATTTTAAAGTTCTATAAGTTGATTATTTTGAGTAAATATATCAAATGTTAGGTTTCTTACTTAACCCCTTTTCGAGGACGAAAAATTTTGAGTGGGGGAGAGTGTAACGACCTGTATTTTTAACTATTTTAAATTATTAAATTTAATACGATTATTGAATAAAAATGGTTAGAAATAAAAATTTAATTATTTATTAATCTAGTTTATTTAATATGAACTTGAATAAAATTTTGAAATAAACAATTTCAATAACCAGTATTGAAATGAAGTTCAATGTATTGACTGCGTTTATAATCAATAACTAGAATTGAATAATAAATATTGAATTATTTAGATGAAAATAAAATAATTGTTGATAATTAAAATTCATTTGAAATTTAATGATTTATTAATATCGATTTATTGGATAATTAAACCGTTTAAATTTAATATTGGAAATTATTTAAATAATTGAATTCTGAATTTAATATGAATGAAAATGATATCGAAAGTTGATTTAAATTTTATTTAAATATGAAAGAAAATTGTTAACTTTTAAAATTGAATTCCAAGTGATTAAATTAAATTTTGGAAACTACTTCTTTTAATTAACGAGTAAAAATAGCCATTTCGGCCACTGTCTCGGATTTCGACGAAACCAGTTTCATCGGATCCGTAATAGTGAATTATTGTAGGATTTCAAGTTTCGTAGTGATCAGACTTATCGTTTGACCGTGAGAGCATAAAACACGTAGAAATTAATTAAAGGAATTTAATTAAAATAAATTGATTTTGAAATGCTATCTTCTGAATACGATCGAATTAGGCCTCGAGACTAGTTCCATTGAGTTCGGAATGGGGGTAAAACATTAAGAACGCCAGGCGGCACGCTTCGTTTGGAATCCGGAAATTTCGCGGGTCAATAGTGTTGGATATTTATATAATGGATCGTGTTATCATCATTCGTTCCAAAACCCTAAAGCAATTTATAGCCACGTCTCTTGTAACGAATTAATGACCGATAATTCACGTTCTTCCTCCTCTGATTTCTCTTTATCCACGCAATGAAATCAAAAACTTCCAAAAGGGAAAACATAGATCTCAATGAGATCTACACATCCAATGGTGGAATCGTGGCGGAACGTCTCGGAATCGCCCAAATCTGGCTTTGAATGTCACGCTTGTTTTCCTCATTTTCTCACGAACGGCGGTGGCTGATGAGGCGGTGTTCGAGGTGGAGGAGCAAGCCGAGGCGCATCTTGTAGGGTGCTTGGATGGTCGTTCGGTCGTCAAAGGCAGCGCGCGCGTTTAATGATGGTTGCGTAAGTTTTGGGTTTCTTGCGTGACCTGGGAACTGTAGCACGAACGAGAGAGAGAGGTACATGTTAATGTTTTAGTTATATTATTATTTGTTAATTATAATTTAATTTAAATCGTTATGCTAATTATTGCGTAACTTCTCCATACGAGGTCCGATTTAGATGAAACAAGCCGCGTTGGAATCGTATCGATGTCGTTTTCCCCATGGAATTAAATTGGAATTTATTTGAAGTTGAAATATTTTCAGTTTCAAATAAAAGGTGAGTGTTTTAAACGCTCACGAATGACTTAAATCCTAAAGTGATTTAAATTTATTGATTGTTGTTTGGTAAATTTAACTGATATAGAAATCGATATGAAATTTATATGGTAGAAATTTTGAATTAACAGTTAAATTGAAATTAGAATTAAACTGCTAGTAAAATTCCCGATTACTGATAATTGGGTAATTGTTGTGATATTTGACTGATTTGGATGATTGATTGTGATGGATGCCAATTGGTTGATATTTTGGATGTTTGTATGTTTATTTATTTATATATATATATCCTGTTATCACCCTGAATTATTTACTATATATAAAACTATAAATTGAATTATTTTGAATATATTAAGAAATAGGTTGAAATGATATATACTTATGACACTTTGACTTGGATTGAAATGATACATATCTGTTACCCCGCCATTTGGACAACGCCGGGATATCAACAAATTGGCTAAAAAGGATGGATATCAGGATTGGAGATCGATTGGAAACAAGGCTATGATCAATACCGCCAAAATTGGACCAAGATCCAATCAAGGTGGGATCGATAGGGAATGATAAACAAGGCTACCTTTCAAATTTCAGGGAAATTGGAGTTCGTATGCTCAAGTTATGGATGGATCAATATTCATGGAAAATCAGTTCGTATCGATACTTTCGTATCGATCGAAGTAGGCTCGGCTATTTGCTTTGGATCGATGGGTTTTGTATCGATGCAATGCGCATCGATTGGATGAATACGTCAAGGCATGTTGGCACGCTTCGTATCGATCAAAGCTTGGATCGATACGAAAAAAGCAAGACTAGGATGGATACAGACTTGATAGATACGAAGTCATATGCTTCACCAGGACACTCGGGATCGATACAAAGGAAGGCATGTGTGGATCAATATGAAGAACAAAGCTTTGGATGGATATAGAAGATTCAGGAGCCATTTTCGTATCGACCGAGTTCGTATCGATCGATACGAAGGAAATGGTCAAGATGGAGCACGAAACATGGATCACAGCGTGAGAAGCGGGTCGATTCGAAAGCTATGGACACGTGATGATGGATACGAAGGCTCGGATCGTGATGGATACGAATCATGGATACGTAATCATCAGCCAACACTAGAAAATTGAAACTTGGATCGATCATATCTCATAAATTACACACTATAATTTCATGAAATTTGGAGAGCAAGGACTTTGCACCATCATCTTTCACCATGATCGATCTCAGCTCATTTGGAGTGATTCTTGATCAGTATGAAATCCATATGGATCGATCGAGGAACGATCCCAAACCACTCTAGATCGATCATGTAGGCCCACCTGCGCGTGAGAAAGGGTATTCCGAGTTTTGGGGCAGATATTTCCAGATCTACTCCTATAAATAGCAACTCCATGGCGGCTATAAGAGGATCTTCTTCTTCTTTCCTAGGCGAAACTCTGTCATTTTGGTTAATGGTTTTCAAAGGATTGTAATTGTAATCTCAGTATAAAGGAAATAAAAGGACAATTTAAAGTGGACGTAGGCCAGAGATAGCCGAACCATTATAAATCTTGTGTCCTCCCTTACTTTCTTTCATTTTAATTTTGTTATTTCTTCATTTTTACTCTCTACATCATCTGGATACTAAGGATTCGTGTTTAAACACCAGTGCTTTGACTACTTTTGGGGTTTGTGACCATTTTTGGCGCAAACACTTTGGTTCTTTCACCGAGAAAACCAGTACCCGCTACATTGAGTTTGGAGTTCATATTTGGAAAGCTAAAGGATGAGATCTAGGAGGAACCATGAGGGAAGTCAAGAGGCTTCCTCCGGAGCTGGAACAAATCAGGCATCCATCTACATCACGAGGGATGAGCTGCAGACTATGATGGATTCCATGCAGGAGCAGTTGACAAAAAGGAAAGAGGAGATGGTGCAGAACCTTCTTAGGCAGTTCGGACAGGCAGGAGTAGCAGGAGCTGCTGGAGCACAGATCCATGGAGTTGGACCAAAAGGACTCAACAGGTAATCAGATTGAGTAGTTCAGCAGGAGGCAACCCCCAATCAGCAAACAACTATCAATCTGGAAGGATATAGACTCGGGGGCACACCACCGTGTCATGCTGGACCAGTTCATGGAGGAATATCAGGTGGCGCTGCACAACATGGTGCCGACAGGAATACAGTAGTGCGTGACGAGGAGTACGTACCGGAATTCCCTCAAGGACTCGGGGGGCAGTTAGGAAATGAAGACGGAGGGCAACCCTTAGTGAACAACTTTGGATTGGCTGAAATTATCCGGCGAACTATGCACGAAGGTCTGACAAACAGAGATCTGAAAGGAATAATTAGGAATCCATTTACTCATAACATCAGGATGGCTAGGAATCCACCAGAGTTCAAGCTGCCTACTCTGGAAGTATAGAACGGTAGGACGAATTCTACCGATCATTTGATGAGGTATACAAGACACATGGAAGCGCTGAGGGCATCGGAGGAGGTTATGGCCCAATGTTTCCCCTTGTACTTAACGGATATAGCTGTTATGTGGTTTAGGCAGTTGGAAAATGGATCTATTAGGACATGGATAGAATTGGTGGATAGGTTTTTGAAGAAGTTTCGGGTTCATATCAAGAGGCCGAAAAATGTGATGACACTAACGTCGGTAAAACAGAGGATGGGAGAGTCACTCAGAACTTTCTTAACCTAGTTTAATGCAGTAGTTGCTTCGGTGGATCGGCCGGATCCATCAATGGTTTTAATGGCGGCAGTGTCTGGAGTAAGGGACAACTAGGATTTCAAAATATCATTGATACAACATCCACCAATGTTTCTCGAGGAATTCTTTCATGAAGCCGGATGATTTCTTCGGCAAGAGGATGCAAGCTTGGATGTGAAATCAAAGGAAGTAAACTTGGCTAAGGATGGAGGGCCATCCGGTGAAAGCTCGGGTAAGGATAAGGATAAAGGGAAGCAGAAGTCGGATGACGACTCTAGCAGGGCAAGGAAGCGTTGGGGAGAACCAAAATTCTCCACTTACATAGGACTAAATGAGACATTGGAGTGGATATACATGGAAACTCAAGATCGCCTTCCTTATCGAAGGCCGGCAAGGAGGGAACCCTCGGAACGCGAGAGGGCATCGGGAAGGCATTGTCTCTTTCATGACCTGGACGGGCATGATACTAGCAGCTATAGGCATCTAAAGGATATAATCGAGGAGCACGTAAGGAATGGTTAGTTATGGCATTATGTCGGGACTTGGAATGCGGCGGTGGAATAGGAGCAGCCACCGTTTACCTCAAACGACAATGGCGCGGGGCCTAGGAATGATGGTCGGTTGGTTATCGACTAATCGGGATGGTATAGAATAAGTAGCAAACTCTGGGCAGACGGCTAAGTCACTTACTCATGTACGGGGACAGAGATAGCCCCTAGGCATGCTTTGAGATGATGATAAACCATGATGCTCTAGTTTGTGAAATTTGCTCTTTCTTTCTGGTTTGGGTATTTGCTTTTTTCTGGTTTGGTTTTGGAGTTTGGTTTGGACTCTTGGTTTTGTTGACTTTCTAATTTGGATTTTTGAACGCTTGTTTTTTGGTTTGGATTTTAATATGGATTTCTGGTTTTCTGATTTGATCTGGATTTCAGATTGGATTTTTATCTGGTTTTTGGTAAAAAGGTCATCGAGTATGGACTGTGCTCGGCAAGGGTCCAGAGAGACCAGGATTCGGCTTACGACTAAGGCCCCATGTTATATATCATTTATTATTTCAGGTCGTCGAGCACGGACTATGCTCGGCAAGGGTCCAGAGAGACCAGGATTCGGCTTAGGACTTAAGCCATGGCATTGCTCAGCGTTCTAGGACTTATGCCAAGGCATTGCTTAATACAGGTCGTTGAGTGTGGATTACGCTTGGCAAGAACCCGGAGAGTTTATGGATTCTGATATTGGCTATGAACAACTAAGGATTTGGACATGAACCCGGAGTGTTCTTGGATTTGGATATCGACCCGGAGAGGTCATGGATTTGGTTATTAGTAGCTGGATATGGATGGACTAGAACTCGTTTGTCGGGTTCGGAAGGATATAGCACTTGAATAGAATGGCTTGGTAATGGATGGAATATGGACTTTGGATGTCGGATTTAAAGCCATTCAAAACACGCCTTCCTACCGCATGGCATGTTTTGGGGGGCAAATGTTACCCCGCCTTTTGGAGAAGGCCGGGATATCAAAAATTGGCTAAAAAGGATGGATATCAAGATTGGAGATCGATTGGAAACAAGGCTATGATCGATACCATCAAAATTGGACCAAGCTCCAATCAAGATGGGATCGATAAGGAATGATAAATAAGGCTAGGTGAGGCTACCTTTCAAATTTCAGGCCAATCGGAGCTCGTATGCTCAAGTTATGGATAGATCAATAATCATGGAAAATTATTTCGTATCGATCAAAGTAGGCTCGGCTGTTTGCTTTGGATTGATGGGTTTTGTATCGATGCAATGCGAATCGATTGGATGGATACGGAAAGGCATGTTGGCATGCTTCGTATCGATCAAAGCTTGGATCGATATGAATGAAGCGGAACTTGGATGGATACAGACTTGATAGATACAAAGTCATACGCTTCACCAGGACACTTGGGATCGATATGGAGGAAGGCATGTGTTGATCGAGACGAAGAACAAAGCTCTGGATGGATACAGAAGATTCAGGAACCATTTTTGAATCGATCGAGTTCATATCGATCAATACAAAGGAAACGGTCAAGATGGAGCACGAAACATGGATCACATCATGAGAAGCGGATCGATGCAAAAGCTATGGACATGGGAAGATGGATTCAAAGACTTGGACCGTGATGGATACGAATCATGGATACGAAATCATCAGCCAACACTAGAAAATTGAAACTTGGATCGATCATATCTCATAAACTACACACTGGAATTTCATGAAATTTGGAGAGCAAGGACTTTACACCATTATCTTTCACCATGATCGATCTCAGCTTGTTTAGAGTGATTCTTGATTGATACAAAATCCATATGGATCGATCGGAGATCGATCCCAAACCACTCTAGATCGATCATGTGCAGGCCCACCTCCACGCGAGAAAGAGTATTCCGAGTTTGGGGCAAATATTTCCAGATCTACTCCTATAAATAGCAACTCCATGGCGGCTATAAAAGGATCTTCTTCTTCTTCTTTCCTAAGTGAAACTCTGTCATTTTGCTTAATGGTTTTCAAAGGATTGTAACTGTAATCTCAGTATAAAGGAAATAAAAGGATCAATTCAAAGTGGACGTAGGCCGGAGATAGCCGAACCACTATAGATCTTATGTCCTCTCTTACTTTCTTTCATTTTAATTTTGTTATTTCTTCATTTTTACTCTCTACATCATCTGGATACTAAGGATTCGTGTTTAAACACCGGTGCTTTCACTACTTTTGGGGTTTGTGACCATTTTTGGCGCAAACGATACCCATCCCTGAAATTAAATTGAAATAACTATTCACTTGGCCATAGGATACAAAATTATATACGGACACCGGATTAGTTAAATTAAAGTGAATATTAGGCTCAGGTCCGTAATAAGTTTCAAAATGCACAAAAACCCCAGTAAAAAAAAGTATGTAAATTAGGTCCCTACAATTAAGTTACTAAGTAATTGCATATAATTATGCAATTATTCACTGAATAATTGCAGACATTTATGCAATTATATCCAAAAGTTGCATAAATTTATGCAATTTTTTCGATGAACAATTGCCGAAATTTCTGCAAATTTTTTGGTGAATAATTGTGGAATTTTCCGCAAATTTTTGAAAAAATTGCGGAAATTTCTGCAATTTTTCGGTGAATAATTGTGGAAATGTCTGCAATTTTTTGATATAACTGCATAAATGTCTGCAATTATTCACTGAATAATTGCATAAGTGTATGCCATTATTCGATAACTTAATTCTAGGGACCTAATTTACAAACTTTTTTTTACTGGGGTTTTTGTGTATTTTGAAACTTATTAGGGACCCGTGCCAAACTGTCCCTAAATTAAATGGTTTTAAATTCTTGAATTTAAATCTATTTAAATGATTTTGATTTAAAGAAATAAAAATCGAATTTATGAAGATTGAATGAATTACGATTTCGAGTTTGAAATATTGAATTTTTTTTAAAGAAATTGTTTTAAAGAATTTAATTGGAATTTGAAGTCATGATCAAAATACGACTTGAGTTATCGAAATTGAATTATTTCAAAAGATTTGAACTTTTACTTGAACTTCGAAGTTATTTAAGTAAAAGTAATTTAAATTGATATTTCCAACTTTGGCTCGAAATTGAATTATTTTAAAAGATTTGAACATTGAATTGAATATCGAAGTTAAATTTGATTTAAATCGATATTTTGGAAATCGAGCTCGAAATTGATATAAATTGAAATGGTTTAAAATTGAGAATTGAGTTGAAATTTAACCATTGAATCGAATAATTGAAGTTGAAATTGAAATTAATTTGGAAATTGGAAATGATTTGAATTGGAAGATTTGGAATTGAAATTAAAATTGATTTGAATTGAAATTGGAATCGAAGTTCATTCGAATTGATATCGGAATTTAATCGATTCAAAATGGAAATTGGAAATGATTTGATTTGGAAGATTTGAATTTAAATCGGTTTGACTTTGAAACTATTTTTAAATAAATTATTTTAATATAAACTGATTTAAAATCTATCTTTTAAATATCCAAATTATTTTGATTTTCCAATCTATTTTACTATATAAACCATTTTCATTACTAAAACTATTTTATATTAAACTATTTTAACCTTTTAAACTATTTAAAAAATTTCAAACTATTTTCTAAAAATTCAAACTGGTCAAAGGGTGGAATGGTTATATTTAAATCATGGATTTAAATGCGAATTGGGTTAAAATGAAGTTATAACCTAAATTGTAATTCGCATCAAACTTTGAAGTGAAATTGACATATCGAACTGAATTGACATATTTTGAGTAAATATGAGGATTTTTGAAACGAATGATATTTTGAAGCGAATATGATATTTTGATATGAAGTATGAATTGTTTTTGAAATATAAAAGTACCAACCGGTGTGTAAAGCGATGTTGGTTGTTAAAGAGACCGGGACCTCTTATTGGCATACTCTCTGTCAATATTGGAACTACTTTAACAACTGTGTACCCAGAGGAGACTCCAGAATGAAGTCGTTGGATTTGGCGTCGTTTGCTGTATTTGAAGAAAGAGAACGATGATGGATAGACCCCGGCACTTGTGCCAATTTGAAATGATTAAAACAGGACAGCTTGACCGGGCCAAGCGGGTTAGCTACCCCTAGCGGACATCCGTTCTTCAATTTTCTTCTTGGACTTGGTCCATACTATTATTCCTTATTGTTGGTTTCGATTGGTGCACCTTGATTTTGGGATAACCTCCCTTTGACTTGATATGGGATGGATGGACGTGGTGGGCGATCGTGGCTACGATACGTTACCACCAGCCCTACGACCCGAACGGGTAGTATCCTACTTGGGCATTGCCTCACGTGCCTTGTCCTACTTTTATCCTTACACAAGATCCTACGATTTTGGTTTAGTGTTGACGTATCACGGCGCATCCCTATTCCCCGACGTGCTACTAGGGCGTTATATGCAAACTATACGACAATGCTTAAAAATGCGTTAAGGGGAATCAATGTAATGCCTTAACGCTAAGAAAAATATTTATTTTAGTGATTAGACATTATATATATAGCGTATTCTACTATATATAATATTTTGATGGATCCTTAGGAGATGGAAAATCCCGTAACATCTCTTGAGTTATTGCACGCACGTTCTACACTGGATAGGAGATGTGAAACCCCATAAACATCTCTGATGCCACTGCACTCATGTTATATGTGATATTGATTTGACTCACATAAGGATATTTTAGTCCTGACTCGAAAGTTTTGTCTTTTCGATGAGGTGGCACTTTCAACTCAATTTGAATCATGACCTCTAATCCATAGGCCAAAGAAAATGGAGTATGACCAGTTACGGATTTGTGGGTCATTCGATAGGTCTAAAGTGCTAGAGGTAATTCATCGACCCACTTTCCTTTGGGTTTTGCCAGTCGCTTTTTGATAATGGACTTGATGAACTTGTTCACTGCTTCCACCTGTCCATTCGCCAATGGGTATGCTACCACCGAAAATCTCCACTCTATCCTATATTTGTTGCAGAAGTCTTTGAATTCAGCACTGTCAAATTGAGTCCCGTTGCGGAAATGATCATTTGCGCGATCCGAATCGATAGATAAAGTTTCTTACTACGAAGTTAATTACCTTCTTCATGGTAATTGTGGCGAGCGATTATGCTTTAGCCCATTTCATGAAATAATCCACAATGGCATATTTCGCTCCACTTTTCGACATTGGCAGTACACCAATAATGTCGATCATCTATACCACAGATGACCATGGGCTGACCATCCGTATAATTTCCATTGGCGGGGCTCCAGGAACCTTTGCGAACTTTTGGCGTTTGTCACACTTCCTGGTGTAATCGGCAAACAAAAATATCTATAGTGAATAATCTTTTTTGTCAACGTTTGCCCCTTAGTATGATTGCCACCAGCTCCTTCGTGTACATCCACAAGGATCCTGTTGGCCTCTTCATTGGCGACGCACCGCAGCAGGGAAACATAAACCTCTCTTCTATATAATACTCCTTCATAAACAATACACCGTAGAGCTTTGCGTAGGTGTTTTATTTGTTCATTTCTCCCATCCGAAAGGGTTCCTTTCATCAAGTACTCCTTGATCGGAGTCATCCTTGATTCCTTTTCAAATTTAGCCTCGAAGGTCTAATTGATGACCATCTGGTCAATGTTCGAAGCTGATAATGCCTCCATCAGAGCTAAACCCATTATGCATTCCCAGAGCTAGCCAGCTTGGCTAGTCAATCGGCCTTCGTGTTCTCCTCCCTATGGATATGCATTATCGTATAATATTCAATGTCATTGAGTAGTTCCATGGCCTTGGTCAAGTAAGGGGCCAACCTTACTCTTTTGCCTTGGAATTCTTTATTCACCTGGCAGACCACTAATTGATAGTTGCAATAAATTTGTAACATTTTGACTCCCAATTCCTTTGCAATCTTGAGTCCCGCGATCAACGCTTCATACCCGGCTTTATTATTTATTGCAGGAAAATCAAATTTCAGGGCATAGCAGATTGATCATCCCTTGGAGGTTACCAAAACCACTCCTGCCCCAGAACAACGTTCATTGGATGCCCCATTTGTGTACAACTTCCATTTAGCGCTGCGTTCCTTACCATCTTCTACATTATCATGTCGAGTAGTGTAATCAATAATGAAGTCGGTCAATGCCTCACCTTAAATTGCTCTCCTAGGATGATATGATATATTGTACTAACTCAATTCGATGTTCAATTTCAACAGCCTTCTTGAAGTTTTAGGTAAGTGTAGAACTTGCCTTAAAGGTTGGCCAGTCAGCATCTTAATTAGGTGAGCTTCAAAGTACAGACGAAGTTTCCTAGATGCGATCAACAAGAAATAGGCTAGCTTTTCCCGCTTTGGGTGATGTCTTTCCCCTTTTGTTAATCACTTGCCGATGTAGTATATTGGCCTCTGGATTCTAGATTCTTTGCATACCAGGGCAGCGCTCAAGGCATGGACAGATACTGCCAAAAAAATGAATAAGTCTTCCCGTTCCACAGGATTTGAAAAGACAGGACATCTTTCCAAATGATCTACCAGGGCTGAAAAGCGTCCTTGCACTTCTACGTCCAAACAAAGTTTCTTTTCCCTTTCTCAAGGACATTGAAGAATGGTATGCATTTGTCTAGAGCCTTTGAGATAATCGACTTAATGCGGCTACTTTCTTGTTCAAACTTTGAACCTCCTTTATCGTCTTTGGGGATTTTACATTCCTCGAGGCCTCGCATCTTTTGTGGATTAGCTCCTATTCCTCTTGAGTTCACTATAAAACCTAAGAATTTTCCTAATGAAACTCCAAACGAGCATGTCTATGGCTTGAGTTTCATTCCATACTTTCGAAGCACGCCAAACATTTCTGACAAGTCCTCTACGTGGTTCATCGATCATCGTGATTTCACCGTCATATTGTCCACATACACCTCTATTGTACATTCGGTCTAGCTTTGGAATATCGAATTTATCAATCTCTAGTAAGCCCCTCCAGCGTTCTTTAGATCGAATGGCATAACCAGGTAGCAGTACAATCCTAAGTTGATTATGAAGCTTGTATTTTCTTAATCCGGAATGTGCAATGAGATTTGATTATAGCCAGAATATGGATCCATGAATGATAGTAACTCATGACAGACTATTGAGTCCACCAGTTGGTCGATCTTTGGCAGCAGGAAGCTATCTTTTTGGCATGCCTTATTCAGGTCTGAATAGTCAATGCATGTTTTCCATTTCTTGTTAAACTTCCTAACCAAAACTGGGTTAGACATGCACTCAGGGTATAGAGCATTGCAGATAAAGCCATTAGCTTTTATCTTATCCACCTCTTCCTACAGAGCAACGGATCTCTCTAGAGCTAGGCCGCGTCACTTTTGTTTAATAAGAAGACATATGGGGTTCCCATTCAATGCATGATACACTATATTCGGTGATACCACACATGTCTGAATGCATCCAGACAAACACATCTAGGTTTTCCCGGAGGAACCATGTCAATTCTTTCTTCATCTTCATGCTGAGTTGAGATCCGATCTTCAAGACCTGAGTAGGATCGTCCTGATCAATCAGGATGTCAATCGTCAACTTAGCCAAGGCTGCCCACGCATCCTCTGGCTCTTCCCCCTGATTCTTAGCCTTATGAAGTTTGCTATACCGACTATGCTAGGGCTTAGGCGGTGGTTGCTATGCATCGATCGACTTGACGCGGAGAGTCTTCTCTATACCTTTTCCCTTCTCGTGTTTCTTTGCTTCTCTCAGCTCTATGTCATAGCACTCTCATCCTACAAACTGATCAACTTGAATGACTCCTGCCCCGTTTTTTGTAGGAAATTTTATTAGGCCACTTGGAAACTAGAGAGGGCCGGTTGACCCAAAATGGCATTATATGCTGAGAACACGTCCATCACCATGAAGCTCACAACCCGCACTCTCCTATGGTCACCTTCACCTAAAACTACCGGTAGCTCCACATACCCGACAGGCTCTGTAGCCTCTTCGGTAAATCCCTGAATTTAGGTTTTAAATGGCTTCAGGTTCCGACTATCCATCATCATTTGATCATAAGCTTTTTGAATAAAATATTCACAAAACTCCCACAATCAACGAGAACTTTCATAACGGTTGTCGGCCTAATCATGGTCATTATCACCAAGGGATCAAGTGTGGGCGCATTTCATCTGCATCACGGTTCCTAAACACAATGCCATCCATCATGCTTCTTAATTGTTTTGCCGGAGCTCCGTGGTGAAGCAACTTTCTTACACAACATGGCCCAGCTTGATCCCGTAGAAACGATTGTCCCTAGGGTTGAGCGCTTGCTTGCCCACCATCCTGCGAAGCTTTCATATACTATTGCAATTTTTTCTTTCTGATCATATCTTCAATCACATCATGCAAATGCCTTTATTTATTTGTGTTATGACCATATCTTTCATGAAAAAGACAGTACTTCGTAGACCTCTTTTCTTTCTTAGTTGATTCTCTCGGAGCTAGTTTCTTTTAATGTTCAGTACCTTTCGTCGCAAGGTAGATATTCTCAACTATGTTATTCAAAGGCATATAATCTTCATACTTTGGGAACCTCAGGTGGTTCTTGGAGTTCGGTTTCTATCTTCATTACCTTGGTTATTTCTTTTTTGATTAGTGCCTTTGTTTTCCACATTTATAACTACTTCTCCAGAACGCCCTATAGTTTTTTTATAGCATCATTACTCTGTATCACCACACTTGATTGTCTACCACCAACTTTTGCAGCCAATGCATTTGTCTCCTCTAAGCGCAAATACTGGGTTGACTTTTTATAAAATACATCCATAGCCGGAGAGGGTTTCATCTTCAACCATCTTCCAAAATCAGTATCTAGATGTATCCCCTGATCAATGCCATCAAAATAATGTCTTCTTTAGCGTTGCTCACCTTCGTCACTACTATGTTAAACCTACTTAAAAGGTCCTTCAACAATTCTCCAGTATTCTAAAAAAGGTTTGATAATGACATTACGTCCTTGGGACGGGTTGCGTGTAAGTGAAATTGTTCAACAATTTCCTAGCCAACTGATCGAATGAAGATATGGATCTTGGTAGATGCCAGGTGAACCACATCGCAACACACCTTTTAAAAATATCGAGAAACATTGACATCTAACAGCATTCGTTGCCCTCGTCGTGTTCATATGCCATTCATATTTCAGAAAATGTTATCTCGGGTTTGTAGTCCCATTGTAGAACGACATAATTGGCATAGTGAAACTTCTTGGGTATTCCTACCGCAATATTGCCTTCATAGGTTTCCACTTGGAGAAGAAGCCTAATCATCATTATGTCTGTGCTGGTTTTCACTTACCAGTTTTTTCACCATATCCGCTAAAAACTCTGGCTCTACTGGGTCTACTGAACGGCAATAATCATGACCTGCCTCGAGTGTTAGGCTCTACAAATGACCTTGGTTAGTTTCATGATATATAGGTTCTCTTGTCTTTGGAAGAACCATTTGTCCAGCAGATTTGCTTCTACGATTTCTATGTGACGGATTGATAGCAGCCATCTAAAATTCAACATTTTGGCCATCAGCAACATGACCATCTTCTCCCACAACATTATCATCCAAAGCGACAACACCTCCAACACCTAAATCACAATGACTGGCACCAGTACCGATCTGAGGTGGTGGATCAGCACCGATCCATGCTCTTACATTCTGAGATTTGTCCAACTTACTTTTCGAGGCCCCAGTCTCTTTCCTTTTCATTTTCTGCTTTCCTTCTTTATGTATTCCATCAGATGATGAAGAATTCACTCTTTTTCCTTCTAGTGATTCCTAGACAATTGGATCCAAAAATCATGACTTTCTTTCATCTATATTCTCATTTCATCCTGACTTTCACACAGCTTATTATTCAACTCTTTCATCATCCTAAGCATCTCAATCTGGGTTATCATGTCTGAAGCACTCTGGATTTTAGTAGTGTTGGGTTATGCAATTTCGTCAACGTGTTGAGAACCTACGTTCTCGACATCTTTAGTGGGTCTAGAAGTGGCAAACCTTTCTCTAGTACTTCGTGGAGCCATAACTTTGGTCAATCCTATGATAGATTTGTCAAAGTCTAAATAATCATGATTTTAGGAATGAAATTGAAGGATCTTATTCGTGGACTAAAGCAATCCAAAAGTAGAAAATATACCCAAATGACCAGAGATTGATACGCTCTCAGTGAAAGTACCAAAATGTATAAGCCAAAAGTTGGCACATACACCTTAAAGATTTATAGAGGAGAATAAAACGAAGAAAATTAAATGAGAAGCAAGAGGAAACAACCCACAATAGTTATGGTGGTTTGGTTAAACACTGGATTATGTCCACTTGAACTTTGTTTATGATTCTGCAAAGGTTTTACAATGTGATCATATATATTGGTAGTCTATGGATCGGTGATGACCCTTGAGATTACAATAATAGTACAGAAAGAAGGATCCTCCAAGCGTGCCTATCACCCTCTATTAATAAACCAAGATAAATAGATTTATCTCTATTACATTCTCCCCATGTTCCCCACATCTAGAAAGAGTTGTTCTGAAAAGATCATGGCCAAATAAGCAAGTCCCATGGATTGATACTGAACCATGCCTTGTGGTAGGCATGGTTCAATACCGATCCATAAGGTTATTTATTAAAACTTTTTTGATCTTTCGAGGTTCCTTGGTCGACTTAAATCTTCATCAACAGTACTTAGATGCATCGACATGAGCTTGAACTTGAGTGAATTCTTTAGTTCGGTGGTTGGGTAAATGTACTTGGTTTAGTTACTTTGGAACTTAGATTTACCCATCGATCGTTTGGGCCATGGTTAGCTATCGAATCATCTTGCATTACATGTTTGGAACTTTGGATCAACAACCACCATAGCTCGGCACAACATAAGGTTAGGGATTGTTTAGGGAAAATCTCATGGACCGGTACCGAACCATGGCCATGGATCGATATCAATCCAGGACATCTCTTGGATCTTGAGCTTTGGCTTCGACATCTGAGTTGACTTGGCATGTAGTTAATTTTGAAGATATTTGGCATTCTAATGGCTTAATTCATTGATCCTACTTGATATCCGAGTTTAGAGGTTACCGTTCTAGATTTCTACTCGGTTATTCTCCGGTTTAATCAATCCTACTCGCCTAAATATGGTTTGTTTATAAAGTTGGATAACAACTAATGTTTGTGGGGTTAAGATTTAAGTCATACACACTAATATATAGTTTATGATATATATAACTCGATAATCAATCTTGTTCAAAGTAAAAGGTGTTTTCTTTCTATTATCTACTTGTTATATTATGATTAGCTCGATTTGCCTATGATGGTTTTGTGGTGTTGGTTTAGCAGTGCATTTTTTCAGTAGTAGACTATCAAAAAAGAATTCCTGTTCGGTAGTCGACTACCAATCCTGTTTGATAGTCTACTGCCAAATAAGAATTTTAGTTCAGTAGCAACTACCAAACCAAATGTTTGATTGGGTTATACACCGAACCAAGTACTTGGCCTTTATAAATTCATCTTTTCATTCTGTTTTTTCTCATGCTATCTTTTGATCTTCTCACCTTCCTGTCCTAGCCTCATGACCAAGTGATGATGCACCAATTAGGGACTTTCCAACCATTCCTGTGCTCCTTAACGTATTCACAGTGGTGTCGGTGTAAACTCTCACAACATTCGCCCCCAAAAGCATGCTTTCGTGAATACAAAGTGTGCTTTGCTTCATTCCATAGTCATCCTGCCTCTTCACGAGTGATCTTATTTGCAATCTGTTTCATCGTAGTAAGTTTTGAGTTGATCGTTTGCTGTAGAGTTTGACTCGGCTCTAATAGAAAATCTCTTAACTGTTCCATTGGCATATTTTATTTCACAATATAAGCCCATAATATAATTCTTTGAAAGTCTACTCTTCCTTCCCATAGCTCATATCTCTTCTAGTTTAGCACCCATGATTGGTTCAGTAGCAATCACGTTCGATAATAGTCCATTGTGCATGGCTATAAAAACCACAGAAGCCTCCACCCCGTTCATTTTTATAACCTTGTGATTTAACTAGAGAAAACCCTTGGTCTTCCTAGTGCTTAACTCTATATCCATGTCATCTCGCAAGAAAAGACCATCTTCACTAGATACCATCAGGTAAATTCACAAATCCATGTATTTCATCTCCCATGTTCAACATTGCACCCGATTTACTTGACATTTCCGCCTCGTCTAAGTACACTAGTTCAACAGCCTTAGGAATAGGTGATGACCTTAAGATGGGTTGTGTGGTTAGTTGATGGAATTAACCATCTTTATGGTGCATTTGCAATTTGACTTTAGGATTAATAATTATATTATGGGTGCCTGGTTCGGCTAGAGTGGATGTAGCGTTAAGGCTGAACCAAATCTAAGTGTTAGTTCGTAGCCTTTTAAAATTACCAAAGATGGCCTATGAATTTCAACGATGTATCTTAACATGCATTGGGTGAAGTTCGTTCAGACAACCAAATGAGATGTTTTAGCATTAACTCTTGCGACCATTGATATTTGGTAGGATATAGGCTTTAAAATAATATGAGTTATTGTATAGTGATTTCTTATCAATGGAGGAAATTGGGTTAGTATGTACATTGGTTCGATTATTTTTGCTACGAACCAATGACCTGGCATACTTTGGCATGTTAGCTTAACCTCAACACCTTAGCACTAGTTTGATAAACTAGGTTAGGATGTGTCTATGTCAGTTTGTTAGTCTACTAATGTTTACACCAAAAGTTGGCACAAACACCCTAATGATTTACAAAGGAGAACAAAATGAAAAAAGTAACTGAAAAGCAAGTGGAAACAACAAACAACAGTTATAGTTGTTCGACTAAACACTGGCCTACGTCCACTTAAACTTTGTTTATGATTCTACAGAGGTTTTATAATCTGATCTTATGGATCAATAGTCTATGGATCGGTGATGACATATGAGATTACAATAACGGTATAGAAATTTAAAATGCTGAAAAAGGATCCTCCAATATACCCATCGCCCTCTATTTATAGACGAAGTTCAACAGATTTATCTCCACCACAATCTCCCTACATTCCCCACATCCAGAAGGAGTTGCTCTTAAACTATCATAGCCAAATCAGCAGGTCTTATGGATCAGTACTGAACCATGCCTTGTGGATCAGTATCGATCCATAAGATTGATTGTTAAACCTTTTTTGATCTTTTGAGGTTTCTTGGTCGACTTTCATCTTCATCTCTAGGACTTGGATGCATTGGTATGAGCTTGAACTTGAGTGAATTCTTTAGTTAAGAGGTTGGGTAAATGCACTTGGTTTAGTTGCTTTGAAACTTGAATTTACCCATCGATCGTTTGGGCCATGGGTTGCTATCAAACCATCTTACGTTGCATGTTTGGATTAACAACCACCATAGCTTGAAACAACATAAGGCTAGGGATCATTTAGGGAAAATTTCATGGATCGATACCAAACTATGGCTATGGATCGATATCGATCAAGGACTTCTCTTGGATCTTGAGCTTTGACTTTGGCATCTGAGTTGACTTGGCATATAGGCAATTTTGGAGATCTTTGGCATGCTAATGGCTTAATTCATTGATCCCACTTGATGTCTGAGTTTAGAATATATCGTTTTGGATTTCTACTTGGTTATTCTCCGGTTTAATCGATCCAACTTGCCTAAAAATATGGCTTGGTTATAAAGCTAGATAACAACTAATGTTTGTGGGGTGAAGATTTAAGTTATCCACACTAGTACATAGTTTATGATGGAGTTAGGGGTATGCCTTAGGGGTAATTATGTAATTTATTACATATATATAACTCAATAACCAATCTTGTTCAAAGTAAAATCTGTTTTTTCCCACTATATACATGTTATATTATGATATAATTAATCATGTAATTAATTTAAAAGTATATTATATAGAAAATCCTTAATGGTATATTATATGATAGTAATTACACTACGTTGTAATCATGAAAAATTTATCACATTAAATGACATATTATTTTAAATATTCCTAGTCAATATGTTTTGAGAAAAGATATTGATTTATCTGTTGAGACTAGAGTATGTAACACTCTTTAAATGATGGATAATGTATTACTCGTGACTACCGGGGCACTAAAGGATTACACACTAATAGTTGTTGGATAACTATGAAATGACTTACTCGAGAGTTTTCTATTGGTTAATATAACTAAGGTTAAACAAAGAATCTCGAAGTGATGATGCTATACAGTTCTCTCGACTTGAGAATAGTATTGGACTTCAATGTGGATACTTATCTTTGATTATAATTAAATCATGGTATGACTTCCATTGAACTATTGTAGTTGGGTCCGAGTCGAAGCATGGGATGTGAAATACTATTTAATAGAGATCATCTCTTCAGTTATATGTGGTTAGTATCACGGTAAATAATAGTCAACTTAAAGTCAAGGTCTCCGGCTAGAGCAGTGTGGTTAATAATAATTGTTATTATTGAACTAAAAACCTTTTGTTTGGACCAATCAAGTTGAATGTGGATGATGTTGGAATTTTGACCAAAACCAAATTTCATAAGTCCTAATATGGTATAGTGTCGATGAAGAGAATTGGTGTAAATAATGGTTACTACCAGGTACCGTTTATAATAAGTAAAATTGGAATTTACCAAAAATACATGTAAGCAATAAATTCTACCAAATGTCACACCACTAGCTAAGGGGGCATGTGAACATTAATATTAGAATTGTTCAATCTTAATCGCTAACTTAATTTACACCTTTGAGTCATACACCTGTAATCATGAATACTCAAAAAAACCATATGATTTAATTAATTTATAATCATCGTAAATTAATTGAATTAATCAATATTTATAAAATATTAATTATTAAATTTTATTTGATTTGTTTGAATACCACTAGTATTAAATAAAGTGCATATATAAAAGTTATAAATGCACATATCGATATAAGATATCGATAGAACATTTAAATTAGATTTAAAGGCATTAACTTCTAATGTACTTGGGAATGCTTTAAGGCTCATAAAGCCTCCTTGAATGGCTGACCAAAGAACGGTAGAGCAAAGAATTTCAAATTGCAAATGAAAAGGTAAGATTGTAATAAAAGGAAGGAGAAAGATCTCTTGCATTAATTTTCTTTTACTGTTTTCTTAAAAATAAAATTCATTGCATTATTCTTCCTAACAAATTTTATTTTCTTTCCATTTCTCTCCTCCTCTCCCTCAATGGCTGAAATTAACATGGCTAGCTAAAAAATTCCCAAAACAAATACAAATTAAATCAATTTATTAAAGGTGTTTATACCTCTTGATCCTTGTAAAATCTAAAGGTTTATTCAAGAATCTAGGAGCATAAGTTCATCATTCAAGGTGTAAGTTTTGGCAACATCCTAAGGTAATACTCTGATTTAATTTATTTATGTGTTTTCGCTATTTATATGTTTGGATTCTATATAATTCATATAGTCTTTAAATTGTTCATCTTATAACATGTAAGTCAAATCCCTTTTAGTCTATCTAAATTAAAAGTACGTTTATTATGTTAATTTGATTCATATCCACTTCTGTTTCTATCTCCATTCAGAAAATGTACATTATGATTCATATAATTTAGATACTTTATCTCCAGTGATGGTTATTTTTTGTTCCTTGTATTATCTAGATATAAGTATTCTTATCACGCATTTACATGTGCCTAAGTTAACCAATCCCTTTTCTTTTCTTTTTGGAAATTTTATTAATAAAATAATCTTTATTTGAAAATTATTTTATAATTTATTACAATTTATGTTAATTATTTAAATTTTCCTTGAAAATCAATTTTTTTATGTTATATAATTTATGTTTTGAATATAATTGTTTTGGGTATTGTTTTCATAAGAATGAAAGTTTTCAATATGAAATTCATGTATGGACTTTAAATTCAAACATATTTATACATGTATAATAAATTACAATGTTTACATATACAAGTTGTTTTCAAATCTAAAATAGTAATTGCTATATTTATATATGTGGAAACATATGTGTGTTACCTTAATTCAATTCATGAGGTGGATTTTATGTGATACTGTAATCTTTAATCTCAAACCTTTCCCCGATTAAAAATAAATTCATTATTGTTAATTTAGAAGCTAAATCATATAAAATTATGAAATATAATTTCATTATATATAATTTTATACTATATTGCATCTTTTATTAGGTATGCTTTTCTAATTCAAAACCTCTGACAATAAAGGCATATATAAAGAGAAAATGAATCTGTTATGGTATAAATCGTGCAATCAACTATGTACACTTCTTGTCTGTAGCACGTGCACTTCATACAAACAAGTGTATTTGATATCCTTGCAAAAATTAAAAAAAAACTTTTCAAACATATTAAATAAAACCAAGATTTCATTTAAAATATTTTAGATTGGATCTAAAATCCATTTAGGCACCATAGGTTCAACAATGATCAAAATGATTTTTTTTTAAATTCATCCATTTAACCACATTTCGATTGCCCTAGATCATTCAGCTTAGTAGTATATGTTCGGTTCAGACAAATCACCACCAAGCCAAACACTTAGTAAATCCTATCTTGAATTTTCGTCAACCTACGTTCAAGTTTAGCAAGAGCTGACTAAGGAAATGTACCTTATAGTATGTCAAGATGGAGTCATACACTTTTATTATATTTCATTTCATGTTTTTATTTTCATATCTCATGCCGAGCTTGTCACTGCGCATACACTTGAAGATAATAAATGAGATAGGTTAAAATATAAAACATGTATGTCTAATAAATGCCACACCAGATCTTCGTGCTCCATTAGATCTCTCGCTCAATCATCTTCAGTTGCTACAAGTGCTTCCTTAGGTGCTATGGTCAGTCAGCCTAGCTTGAATTTTTCCTTAGTTGTAGGCTATCAACCACCGTAGCTGCAGGAAGATGTTGCAGACTCGTTTCCCACCACCCTGACGCATTAGGCAGTTGGACACAATAGCTACTGACCATGACTACCCAGGGAGGTTATGCTTTTTCTTACTCTAGATTAGTAGAACCATGCTCCTTCACGGGGGTATATAGCATTTAGCCGCTAGCATTGCTTAGCAAGAGGTTTACCTCCACTCCATGCTTGGATACCCGAAGTCCTTGTATATTTGAAGATCGCCCCCATTTCAGCTTCTGCCTAATAAATATTCACCATTACAAGTCCATACATTATTTTCATAAGATATTTCCAGTCTCCACCGATACATCGCCATTTACATTTCCTCTATGCTGTAAAGAGTAAGGCAAAGGTTTCCCCATTTTCTTCTTTGAGGCATACCACTGATTTAATCCCATGGGGGACATGTACTCTAAGTATAACATGTTTAAGCTAAGTATTTTTTCATCATCGGTTTATGTCTTCATGCTTACATCGATGGCACTAAGGATGTCAGTGGATTTTTTCTTATACTTCAATTATCCTTGTTTTTAGGAATTAGCCATTAAATGTTTCCCTATTTTTCTTCAGGTATCTTAAAGGATTCCATAAGAGATGAATTGGAGGAAATGTTAGGGAGGTTGTAGAGACCCCTTCTATAGCTCTGGAGACCCCTTGCTTACTTATTGATGAAGTGTTGAGACAGTACTTGCTATTGGCTAAAGGTCACTTTATTGGTAGAGTTAGAACTCCTCTAGCTCAAAGGCCGTCCTGTAAGGGAAATGTTAAGACTTAGGAAGTAGGAGAGGCAAGTGAAGGGCTTTTCGTCCAAGTTCCACCTCCTGGCACTAGCAACAAAGTTCCCCCCTTGGAGATGAATATATAAATTCCTCCTTCCCAGTTGTTAACCCGCCTTTTGGCAAGGTAGTACACAGGCGGATTTAACCCAACAGACTTCACAATTATCAAGGCCGATGAGTGCAGAGCGACGGTTGTAGGACCTAAATGTAAAGTACAAATGGATATACAAAGATAGAGTTGGTTGGAGTTGGTAGATAAACGATGTAGAGTGCTTGAAATATGGATGTTAGCTTGGGACCCAAGGGATCGACATAGCATAGGAGGGATCAACATACCTTCATGGATTAGAAGGGATCGGCATACCTTCATGTAGTAGGAGGGATCGACATACCTTCATGGAGTAGGAGGGATCGTCGTGCTTCATGGAGGATTGATCGACATACTCCATAAAGGAAGGATCGGCATAGTCCGGTGGGTGAAGTAATAGAGGGATCTTCCTGAGTAGAGGAGAAGGATCGGCATTGCTTAGTGGAATCAGAGGGATCGGCGTGACATGATGGAACTCCAGGGTTCGGCGTAGGCATTAATGCATGGATCAGCACGACATGGTTGGTCACGTGATGGAAGTATATGGATCGACATGGCATAGACGTTTGTATGATGGATCGACATAGTTGAAGCACTGGAGAGATCAGTACATATAAGTGCGCAAGGATCGGCGTAAGCAGATGGTCTTGGATCGGCATGGTCCATCTGAATGGTTCAGTGGAAAAGGCCTCCAAGTGGATTTGATCCAAAGATTAAACAAAAGCATGAGTTCTACCTGCTCAATCAACATGATATTTAAAGTACCAACATGTCTGAACATGAAGAAGCCCCCATAAGGATCGCTGCTCCAGAATCGACCAATGGATGGATCAGTACCGATCCATCTTCATTGGGATTTGGGCCTAGCGACCCCTATGGTGGGCCCATATGGATAAGAAGTTCCTATAGCCGAAGTTTCATAGAGACTGGTGCATGTCTTTCCCTATAAATACAGCAGACATGGCTTCAGAAAGGGGGATCTTTATTATGCTCCTCTTCATCTTCTACCTAGGCTATACTATGCATTTTTATTCTTTAATTTCACGGATTTGTAACTGTAATCAGTAGTATAAACTAATAAAAGGAAAATCTTAAGAGTGAATGTAGGCCGGAGTTAGCCGAACTACTATAAATCTACGTCTCTATTTACTTTCTTTCTAATTGTTTTTAATTTTGTTCTTCATTTATTTCTCTTCATATTTCTGTGACTGGATTGGATATTGGTGCTTTCATATAATTGGGCATTGGTGGCCAATTTTGACGCCAACATTTTAGTGCTTACACCGGGGAAACTTGCACCCATGGATTTGGAAGCTAGGATCTTAGATTTGGAAGCTTGGATATTTGGATCTCGAAAGGAATGACTAGGAAATAAATAAGGAGAGTGCTACCGGAAAGGAACCACCATGAAGGAAGTCAAGAGGCTTCCTTAGGAGCTGGAGCTAATCAAGCATCTGTCTACATCACCAAGGATGAAATGGAAATGATGATGGATGCTATGCATGAGAGGATGCTAAAAAGACAAAAGGAGATGATGTAGAATTTACTCCAATAGATTAGACAAGCTGGAGCATAGATTCAAGGAGTTGAAGCAGTTGGGATCATTGGGAATTAGAACCGGGAACATGAAAATGGAGCCAATAGATAAAGGAATAGAACAAAGCAGCCGGGGGCAGTTCCCTGCCAACCTAGAGGGATCAACACTGATCCCTCCAAAGGGATCGGTACTGATCCCCAAAGGCTGGGGGGCATGCCCCCGGGTCTGGTTAATCGTGATGCTGGAGGATCTGCGATCGATCCCATGGAGCTTGGCATGAATCAGATTTGGATGCTCGTCCGGAGGAGTACGTTCCGGAATTCCCTCGTAGACTCGGGGGGCAGCTTGGGCATGATGATAGGAGACTACCATTGAAAGACAATGACAGGTTTGAGGAGATAATAAGGCGAGCTATGCATTGAGGATTAGTGAATAGGGATTTGGAGGATGTAAATAGAAGTCCATTTGCTCCAAATATCAGGCAAGCTAGGAATCCACCGGAGTTCAAACTACCAATGCTTGAGACATATGATGGAAAAACGGATCCCGATGTTCATTTGATGAGGTATATGAGACATATGGAAGTACCGAGGGCATCGGAGGAAGTTGTGGCATGGTGCTTGATGCAGCGCAATCTGATCATTTCAGAATTTTAGGTCGCTCACGACCTAGTGAGATTTTAGGTCGCTCACGACCTAGTGGAACTTCACGACCTAGTGACACTTTGGATCGCTCCGACTCTTTCGAGCTACGACCTAACCAGAGGCAAGAGGAGGAGGCTGCAACACGCTGTGATAAGTCGCTTGCTTTAGGTCGCGAACGACCTAGCGACTTACGAGCTAACGAGTCAAAGAATAAGGCGCTCGAACGACCTAACAAGTTACTCGACCGCTCCGGGTTATTCAAACGACCTAACGAGTTACGACCTAAGTTAGGTCGCGGGAAGATATGGGAAGATAGGTCGCTCACTTTAGGTCGTTCCGAACTTTCGAATACCAGCTTTGACGAGATACGACCTACGTTAGGTCGCGGGACGAGATACGACCTATGATAAGTCACGGAAGCCTATGCCGCCTGGATTTCTTGAGTCGCTGCTGCCTTGAATCATGTTGTATAAAAGTTGTTGTACTTTGTATGAGTATTTGTTATGTCGTTGTATTGAAATATGTTGTGTGTTGTATATATTAAGTCATTTGATATATGTTGTAAAGTGTTTTCTTATGTCGCATTATACTTAGGTCGTAGGTCGCGTCTGTTAGGTCGCGTGTGATGTTTAGGTCGTAAGTCGCTGGTTTGTTAGGTCGTAAATGACCTAAGTGTTGTACAGTTTTGTGTTGTGAATTGTAAGCCTATAAATAGGCAGGTGGTCTCATTTGTAATAGTTTAGTTGATTTTGAATAAAAACTTTTGTTTGTTAGCTTTGTGCTTTCATTAAATTGGTAGTTGAGTGTGATCTCCTATCTCCTCTTTCGGCATTCGAGTGCGCTCGAATCAACGATCGTAGAAGCCAATTCACGGTATCAAGTGCGCTTGATCAACGTCTGAAGAATTGCAGATCTTCTTTCACGGTATCGTGCGCGATCAACGTGACGAAGATAGCTAGAATCCGACATCTTTTGATCAACGGATTTGGGCCATTTGGTATTCTTCAATTCACCGATTGCTACTTTCATCGAATCGTCAATTTTGTTATCCGCTGCTGCATCATTTGGTATCAGAGCTAGACTTAGCCAATCATAGCTAAGCCGAGTCTTGGAGCCAATTTATTCGAAGAGTTTGAGGAGTTAATTGAAGCCATACATCATTTAGAGAAGTTGGTTGTTCATCGCATTCATCACAAAGTTGCAACAAGTTTGGAGTTTTCGATCCGTATCATTTCAGATCTAAGGAGGAAAGGTGTTTGAATTTTGCGTGGAAGCTTTGCGCGCCAAAGATTGAAGTTGAAGGTCGTGCATCATATTTGTTCACACCGAGAATTGAAGTGTTTGTGAAGTTTCAAATCATGCCGCCGAGAAGAGCTAATCGCCATCAAAACGTAGAAGCATTGTATAGAAGAGAAGAAGCTGATGAGATGGAGCAAAGAATAAACGAAAACTTTAGTGAGAAGCTTAATGAAGGGATTGGTCGATTAGAGAAGATGATGTTGGAGATGAATCAAAATCGGAGAAGGGTTTCACCTGAATCTAACCATGGGGGAAGTAGAGTTTCACCACATTCCAATCGGGAGAGAAGTGTTGATAATGATCATAGAAGTGTGAGTCGAGATTGTTATAGAAATGATGATGATCGAAGTCATGATAGGAATGTGAATCATCGTGATTGAAGGAATGTAGATCAAAGGAATGTTGGTGGAAGAAACGATGGTATTAGAGATGTTGGTGGTCAGGATCGACATCGATATACATCAGATTTTGAAGAGGAGTTTGATGGTGGTAGTGTTCATGGACGAGGACGAGGACAAGGAAGGAATCAGTCGGAGTATGATCACAAGTGGGAGTCTGGGATGAAAACTGAAATACCGGAATTCAAGGGAGGTATGCGAGCCGAGGAATTTCTTGATTGGTTAGCTTATGTTGAGGAAATATTTGACTTCAAGGAGGTTCCGGAGGATCGTAAAGTGAAGTTGGTTGCTACTAGGTTGAGGGGGAGAGCTATGGCATGGTGGCAGCAAACCAAACTTACTAGAGAGCGGATGGGGAAGTCAAGGATTGTAGCTTGGGAGAAGATGAAGAAATTGATGAAGGCTACTTTCTTACCCTACAATTACCAATCACTGATGTATCAGAGATTACAGAACTTGAGGCAAGGGACGAAGATTGTTACTGATTATGCAGACGAGTTCTACCAGTTGATTGCTCGAAATGACATTATGGAAATAGAAGAACAATTGACCACTAGGTTTGTTGGTGGACTTAGAGCACAGATCCAAGATATGGTGAACATGTTCGACCCTAGATCTGTGGCAGAAGCACATCAAAAGGCGTTGGCTTGGGAGAAACAAGGAAGACGTGGGGGAGGTGTGTTTCCAAGTTTTACAGGGCAGAACAAAGGAGCAGGTAGTAGTTCTAATGTTCCTAAAGCATCGAATAAGCCGGTTGTTCAGGAAGTGGCTAAACCAAGGGTCAACACCAATTTCAAATGCTATAATTGTCAGGAAGTGGGTCACAAGAGCAGCGAATGTCCAAAACCAAAGAAGAGAACTATGATTGCTGAAACGGAAGAAGAGGATGCAGAGGCTGAATGTTCTAATTCACTACATGATGAGGAGGAAGAAAGTGTGTCGGGAGATGAAGGGTATTCATTGATGATGAAGAGATCGTGCTTGACACCAAAACAGGAGGAGGAAACTAGCTAGTTGAGAAGTAACATCTTTCAGTCAACATGCACTATCTTGGGAAGGGTTTGCAAGTTTGTTATTGATGCAGGAAGTTGCGACAATATTATCTCTACAGAAGCTGTGAAGAAGTTATCATTGAAGACAGATTAGCATCCGAAACCGTACAAGTTAGCTTGGTTGAGGAAAGGTGGGGAGGTGAAAGTTGGACGAAGAGCTTGTGTTAATTTTTCAATTGGGAAGAAATACAAAGATGAAATTTGGTGTGACATCGTGGACATGGATGTATGTCATCTGTTGCTGGGGAGACCGTGGCAATATGATAGGGCTGTGCAACATGATGGACGTACTAACAGTTACAGTTTTATGTTTGAAGGAACTAAAATCACTTTAATTCCTAAGAAGCGACAACACGAAGAAAGCAAGTCGGAGGAGATTGAAGAACTTAAAACTTTGCTATCTTTGAAGGAATTTGTTAAGGAAGTAGAAGAGGAGCCTGAAGTATTTTTGTTGATTGGACGTGAGAGTAATGAAGTGGTTGAGATTCCTGAAGAAGTAAAGCCAGTGCTGGGAGAATTTGACGATGTATTTCCTGAAGAGCTACCAACGGAGTTACCGCCGTTGAGAGACATCCAACATCAAATTGACCTTGTTCCAGGAGCTGTGTTACCTCATAGACCACATTACAGAATGAGTCCAAAGGAACACGAGGAGTTGAGAAGGCAAGTGGAAGAGTTGCTTGAGCAGGGGCGTGTGCAGGAAAGTTTAAGTCCTTGTGCGGTGCCAGCTTTGTTAGTACCAAAGAAGGATGGAACGTGGAGGATGTGCACTGATAGTCGAGCACTGAATAAGATTACTGTGAGATACAGATTTCCAATGCCGAGACTTGATGATTTGTTGGATCAGTTGAGCGGGGCTACTATCTTTTCGAAGATTGATTTGAAAAGTGGTTATCATCAAATTCGTATAAGACCAGGGGATGAGTGGAAGACAGCGTTCAAGACGAGAGAAGGATTATATGAATGGTTGGTCATGCCGTTTGGTCTTTCGAATGCACCGAGTACATTTATGCGGGTGATGAATCAGATTTTTAGACCATTCATTGGGAAGTTTGTGGTGGTGTATTTTGATGATATACTGATATATAGTGGAAGTCCAGAAGAACACGTGCAACATCTGAGAGAAGTTTTGATGGTACTATGACAGGAACAATTTTATGCTGCAACGAAAAAATGCGTGTTCATGATGCATTGTGTTTTATTTTTGGGATATGTTATTTCGGATGGAGGTATACAGGTGGATCAGAATAAAGTTGAAGCAATCAGAAATTGGCCACAACCCAGGATGATTACAGAAGTTAGAAGCTTTCATGGTTTGGCGTCATTCTACCGAAGGTTCATTCCACTCTTCAGTAGCGTGATGGCTCCAGTTACTGAATGTATGAAGGGGAAACAATTTTCATGGTCGGAGGAAGCAGGATTTGCTTTTGAGAGAATTAAAGGACTTTTGACGACGGCACCAATTCTAGTGTTGCCGGATTTTCAGTTATTGTTTGAATTACATACTGATGCATCGAAGGTTGGAATTGGAGGGGTGTTAAGTCAGAAGGGACGTCCTATTGCATATTTCAGTGAGAAGTTATCAGGAGCAAAGATGAGATATAATACTTACGATGTGGAATTTTATACTATTGTGCAAGCTGTGAAACATTGGAGACATTACTTGTTTCATATAGAATTTGTTTTATATACTGATCATGAGGCGTTGAAGCATATGCATGGACATGACAAGATTGCAGCAAGGCATGCTTCGTGGATTGCGTACTTACAACAATTTACATTTGTGGTGAAGCATAAATCGGGAATTACGAATAGAGTGGCAGATGCATTGAGTCGAAGGAAACATTTGATGACTACAATGAAGGTTGAAGTAACGGGGTTTGATGTGTTACCAGAACTGTTTGTTGATGATCCTTACTTTGCAAATTATGTAGATAAAGTCAAGGAGGGGAAGACGGATGAGTTTGCAATGGTGGATGGTTTTCTTTCTAAGGGAAATCGATTATGTATACCGGAGTGCAGCTTACGAATGAAGATTGTGAAGGAGTTGCATGAGGAAGGTCATGTGGGGAGAGACCGTACATTACAGTTGATTTTGCAATCATATTTTTGGCCTACTATAAGAAGAGAAGTAGAGAGGTTCGTGGAGAGATGTCATATTTGTCAAGTTTCCAAAGGGACAGCGACGAATGCGGGATTGTATATGCCATTACATGTGCCTATTAAACCATGGGTTGATATCAGCATGGATTTTGTTTTGGGTTTGCCTAGAACTCAAAGGGGAAATGATTCTATATTCGTTGTGGTGGATAGATTTTCCAAAATGGCACATTTTATCGCTTGTAAGAAGACAGCTGATGCCATCCGTGTTGCACAATTATTCTTTAAAGAGGTGTATCGATTACATGGGCTACCCGAGTCTATTGTTTCAGATCGGGATACTAGATTTCTAAGCCATTTTTGGTTGAGTTTGTGGAAGACGGTTGGAACGAAGTTGAACTTTAGCAGCGCCTAT
The DNA here is from genome assembly GCA_030737815.1 of Allium fistulosum. Classification (NCBI taxonomy): domain Eukaryota; kingdom Viridiplantae; phylum Streptophyta; class Magnoliopsida; order Asparagales; family Amaryllidaceae; genus Allium; species Allium fistulosum. Next base: position 818,000,414 of record CM060908.1, on the reverse strand, counting down.
CATCCGCAAACAGATGGGCAAACAGAAGTGGTAAACATATCATTGGGAAATTTGTTGCGATGTCTTGTGCAGGATAACTTGAAGAGTTGGGATATGAAATTATGTCAAGCAGAGTTTGCACATAATCACGCTATTAACCGTAGTACGGGTTTCAGTCCGTTTCAAGTTGTATACTCAGCAAGTCCAAAGGGTCCATTGGATTTGACGACAGTGCCAGATCAGAAGGGAGTTGTTAAGCGGGCTAGTGATTTTGTGACTGAGTTGCAGGAGTGCCACAGAACTGTTTATGAACGATTGCTTGCATCAAACGAAAAGTATAAACAACTAGCGGATAAGAAGTGAAGGAATGTGAATTTCAGAGAAGGTGATTTGGTTTACGCCATGTTGACAAAAGATCGTTTTTCAGTGGGAACGTACAATAAGTTGAAAGCTCGAAAAATCGGTCCAGTGGAAATTTTGAAGAAAATCAATGAGAATGCATATCAGTTGAGATTGCCGGATGATGTTAATACTTCTGATGTTTTTAATGTCAAATATTTGATTCTATATCATGGAGATGAGCTTGTTGTGGAAGAGGAAGGTGCAAATTCGAGGTCGAATTTTTGTCAACCAGGGGAGGATGATGCAGCGCAATCTGATCATTTCAGAATTTTAGGTCGCTCACGACCTAGTGAGATTTTAGGTCGCTCACGACCTAGTGGAACTTCACGACCTAGTGACACTTTGGATCGCTCCGACTCTTTCGAGCTACGACCTAACCAGAGGCAAGAGGAGGAGGCTGCAACACGCTGTGATAAGTCGCTTGCTTTAGGTCGTGAACGACCTAGCGACTTACGAGCTAACGAGTCAAAGAATAAGGCGCTCGAACGACCTAACAAGTTACTCGACCGCTCCGGGTTATTCAAACGACCTAACGAGTTACGACCTAAGTTAGGTTGCGGGAAGATATGGGAAGATAGGTCGCTCACTTTAGGTTGTTCCGAACTTTCGAATACCAGCTTTGATGAGATACGACCTACGTTAGGTCACGGGACGAGATACGACCTATGATAAGTCACGGAAGCCTATGCCGCCTAGATTTCTTGAGTCGCTGCTGCCTTGAATCATGTTGTATAAAAGTTGTTGTACTTTGTATGAGTATTTGTTATGTCGTTGTATTGAAATATGTTGTGTGTTGTATATATTAAGTCATTTGATATATGTTGTAAAGTGTTTTCTTATGTCGCATTATACTTAGGTCGTAGGTCGCGTCTGTTAGGTCGCATGTGATGTTTAGGTCGTAAGTCGCTGGTTTGTTAGGTCGTAAACGACCTAAGTGTTGTACAGTTTTGTGTTGTGAATTGTAAGCCTATAAATAGGCAGGTGGTCTCATTTGTAATAGTTTAGTTGATTTTGAATAAAAAATTTTGTTTGTTAGCTTTGTGCTTTCATTGAATTGGTAGTTGAGTGTGATCTCCTATCTCCTCTTTCGGCATTCGAGTGCGCTCGAATCAACGAGCGTAGAAGCCAATTCATGGTATCAAGTGCGCTTGATCAACGTCTGAAGAATTGCTGATCTTCTTTCACGGTATCGTGCGCGATCAACGTGACGAAGATAGCTAGAATCCGACATCTTTTGATCAACGGATTTGGTATTCTTCAATTCACCGATTGCTACTTTCATCGAATCGTCAATTTTGTTATCCGCTGCTGCATCAGTGCTTCCCCTTGTACTTAATGGGTATAACTGCACTATGGTTCAGACAGTTGGAAAGCGGCTCTATTAGCACATGGACGGAATTGATCGAAATATTTATGAGGCAGTTTAGGGTATACATCTTGAGACCCAAAAATGTGATGAGTTTGGCAACACTGAAACAGAGGACCAAAGAGTCCCTGAGGAGTTTCCTAACACAGTTTAACGCCGTGGCGACATCGGTAGATCGTCCAGATCCATCCATAGTTTTGATGGCAGCTGTATCTGGAATTGCTGATGGCATGGAGTTCAATGATTCACTGGCGCGGGATCCACCTATGGATCTCGGAGAGTTTTATCAGGAAGTAGAAAGGTTCTTGCAGTAGGAAGACGCACGAGCAAACAAACTGGAGGTGAATGCTGTGCAAAGTAGAGGATTATCAGGAGATGTAAACAAGAATGATAAAGGCAAACGGAAAATGAATAATGGCATTAATGTGTCGAAGAGGCAATGGAGAGAACCAAAATTCTCTTCTTATACAAATTTGATCGAATCTCTGGAATGGATTTATTTGGATACTCAAGGACATCTTCGGTATCGAAGGCCGGCAAGGAGGGAACCCTCTGAACGTGAGCAGGAATTAGGAAAGCATTGCCTATTCCATGAGCTGGATGAGCACAATACAGATGACCACAGACATTTGAAAGATATCATTGAGGAACACGTGAAGAATGGTCAGTTACAACAATACATAAGGACTCGGGCTGCGATGGTGGAACAGGATCAACCACCGTCCACCTCGAATGAAAATGGCACTGGATCAAGGCACCATCATCAACTTTTCATCTATTTATTGGGATTTCACGGAATAAGTAATAAACTCCGCAGTAATATGGCTAAGTCACTTACACATGTACGGGATCGAGGACAGTCCCGAGGCATGCTTAGATGACAATAAACTGTTATGCTCGGGTTTGTGAAATTCGTTTTATTTCTTCTTATTTGCTTCGAACTTTGGTTTATTGGTTGCATGGAATCTTATTTTATGGACTTAAGGAAGCTTAAGTCTGGATTAATGTAATAAATAACACAGGTCACAGTTATGGCCTCGACCGGAGAGACGGGGCAATAACCGCGAGTCACGAGTCCCTTCAATGGAGAGCAACAGGATGGATTCATACACAGATTAAGTCCCCGACTGGGGATCGAAGCTGGAGAAGGATACCCCATGGATTAAGTCCTTGACTGGGGATCGAGGCCGGAGAAGGATACCCCACAGATTAAGTCCTCGCCCGGAGAGTCGAGGCCGGAGAAGGATACACAATAGGTTGTCGAGGATCCGGAGAGATCAAGGTCATCGAGTATGGACTATGCCTGGAAAGGGGTAGGCCGCTTCGCCGGAGAGCAATAGGATTAGCCTACTCAGGTCGTCGAGTATGGATTGTGCTTGGCAAGGATCCAGTGAGATCAAGGATTTGGATTAGGCTATCAACCCGAAGAGGTCTATGGATTTGGATATGGACTCGGAGCGGTCTCAGATTTGGATAAAACGACCCGGAGAGGTCTATGGATTTGGATATGGACCCGAAGTGGTCGCGGATTTGGATAAAACGATCCAGAGAGATCATGGATTTGGTTAATGGATTTGGAATAGATTCATAATTGGATATCGACTCAGAATAGTCATGCATTTCACTAATGATCCGGAGAGATCAAGGAATTGGATCGGCAGCGGATAGGATTCTGGATTGGATAATCTGGCAATCAATGGATTATGGACTTCGGATTTTGGATTTATGGCAATTCAAAACACGCCTTCCTATCACAAGGCATGCTTTGTGGGGCAAAGTGTTAACCCGCCTTTTACCAAGGCAGTACACAGGCGGATTTTACCCAACAGACTTCACAATTGTTAAGGCCGATGAGTGCAGAGCGATGGTTTTAGGACCCGAAGGTAAAGTACAAATGGTTATACGAAGCCAGAGTTAGATGGAGTAGGTAGATAAATGATGCAGGGTGCTTGAAATATGGATGTTAGCTTGGAACCCAAGGGATCAACATAGCATAGGATGGATCGGCATAGCTGTGTAGCATATGAGGGATTGGCATACCTTCATGGAGTGGGAGGGATCATCATACATTCATGTATTAGGAGGGATCAACATACCTTCATGGAGTAGGAGGGATCAACATGCTTCATGGAGGATGGATCGGCATACCCTATAAAGGGAGGATCAGCATAGTCAGGTGGGTGAAGTAATAGAGGGATCGGCATGAGTAGAGGAGAAGGATCGCCATAGCTTATTGGAACTAGAGGGATCATCGTGATGTTTGATTGGCTAAATCTCTATGGGATTAGAGAAAGAACCGATCAAATTTAATTAAAAATTAACCGCAAGCGCACAATGTACAATTCTAGTACGTGGCGAGTACGGTCGATCCACAGGGAATTGTTTAGATTTTATAATTTTTATTCAATCAAATTAACCAAAGTTGAGAGTTTTGTTAAGCTAAAAATAAAAATGTAAATAAACTAGCAAAAGAAAATGGATAAAAAAATATGAGAGTTTGAAGGCAATTTAGAGATAAATCCACTCTCTTGATCACATAAATCAACACAACATAAAATTATGATATCTCTTTTTTGGTCATTAGTGAATTTAATTGATGTGTTTATCATAAGTAAGGAATATTTGTGCTATTAATTAGCCCAATATAGACCATCAAAATATAACACACCTATTAAACCACTTTTTAACTCTTATGAAAATTGCAATTAATGAAATTGAAACTAAAATCTATTCTAAGCATGATCTATTAACTATTGATTAGAAATATAGACTATCAAATTTTGATTCCAAATCCAATTCCATTACCAAAATTAATTAGTTAGATGATGATGTAAATTTTGTTTATTTGAGTAAGCATAGCCTATATGTGATTAACATCATAGATAATCAAATTCATTAATAAACTTGCATCAACATGCAACTTTCCAATAAGCACAAAAAGAGAACATAAATGATCAAAATGTGTTGAATCTACATAATTAGAGAATTTCATTACCCCTAAATTGAAGGGGTTTAGCCTCTCATATTTGTTATCACTTCAACAAATGTATCATTCAACATGAAACAAAAACAAGAAGAAAATGCAAGCTAATTAAAAGGAGAGCTAATTAAAATGAAATAAAAACTAATCTACTTGCATAAATAAAAAGATCTACACTACTAACATGAAAAGAAAGAGAGTATGTAAATAGAAAAGAGCATTAATTAACATTGCATAAAAGAAAAATACATGAAAGATAATGGTTAAGTAGCCATAAAAAAAGAAAAGAAATTTTTTTAGTTTATTTTTGAGCCTAAACTAAACGAAGTAAAGAGAAGGCTCAATGGAGGCTAAGAGAGGATTACATGAAACATAAGAGGTATTTATACAAGTTTGAAACCCTAATCCATATTTTTGGAAACTACCCAAACTACCCCTCCAGGAAGTGTGGCCACTAAGTTATCATTAGCATGAGATAATCCTCCATTTAAATGTGCATGAAACTTTAAGCTTCATTAGCATGTGCATTAGCTCATAAGTAGGTGATCATGGTAAGTGGGTAGGTGGGGTCCTCCATGATTCATGAAATGAATTATTTCCATCTTCATTTGCTTGTATTCTCTTGTGCATGCATATTTTCCATGAAAACCTCTTCCATTTAAATCCAAATTCCTATAAAATAACATAAAAATGTCCAAGTAAAAATTCTCAAATTAATATATGCACAAAAATGACTATTTTGCCTCTATATGAAGATGAATAAATGATGATTTGAAAATAATTTGAATTTTGGTTTAAACTTGTTAAAATACCCTATATGCTCAGTTATTTAATTAAATTTGATTAAATATGGAAGTAAAAATATGCACATTTACGTGCAAATTAAATACCCCCACACTTATCTTTTTATTCATCCTCGAATAAAGTAAAACTAAGATAAATCCGTTTTCGTAGGGAGCACGATTGCATTGAGCGTATGCAACAAGTCGTTAAACCTGTAGGTGTCCCTAGTAGGACGAGTGTTGTCTCGTGAGGGTTTTCAGCGGATACTACCCACAAAATACAAATGTGAAATGAAAATTCCTAAATGCAAGATTTATTTACAAAGTGATGAATGCAAGTTTTTGAAAATATTTACAAATGAAGAATTTACTTTCAAATTGACACAAATAAGTTAAATATAAGTTTTAGTCATTATCTTGAAAATTTCATTTTACTCGTCAAAATTTCCAATAAAAACTAAGTTATCATAACACATTAACTCTAGTTTGGCTAGTTGTTTCGACTAATAACATAGTGCAACTATGAAATAGATCCTTAGTTGATTATCAAAGTTTATAAAAGTGGTATTTTCATTTCTTTTGAATAAAAAGTCAAATCAAATAAGTAAAAATAGTGCTTGGATTTCAGTTGCTTACTCTCTCTTTATTTGAAAATTTTATTGATATTAACAATATTTACATATGCCTAACTCAAAAAACTAAGGCCAGATATATTACCCATGCACTGCCTTTCGGGCTTACGTGAGGGGAATACAGAGCATGGCGAGTGAACACATAAGTGTGTACACCTATCGACTGTAGGCATTATTAATGAAAGAATTTTTATATACATACACCTAACTCAAATAAACTGAGGCCAGATATACCGATCGTGCACTGCCTTTCGGGCTTACGTGAGAAGGGTATAGAGCATGCCGAGTAAACACACAAGTGTGAATACATGACTCTAGGTGTTAATAAAAAATATATACATATATACAAATATATATTTTTTCTTTTGTTTGTTTTTTTGTTATAGTTTTTTTGTTTATTTTTTGAAGAGAGAGTTTTGCAAAATCATCTTAGCACCATTTAACTTAGAAGATAAAAAATGTTATATCCTTTTCTTTTAAATTAACCACTTTTACAACAAAGAGTACAATTAGGATATACCTCATAATTATCACCCATGAATCTTTCTATATACTAGCTAAACTGTTGTTACTTGTAATCAAACTTTATTTTTATTTTTATTAAGACAAATAAATTTTCAAAGATTTCAATTTAATAACCAAAAACATATATTTATCCTATAATATTTTTTTCAAAAGTAAATCAAAATGCTAAAAAGGAAAATTTGTTCTGAGATATTTTGTTTTTTTAAATTTTTTGAGTTTTGGAAAGAAAATAAAAATTTAAACCATTAAAAATGAAAAATAAAGATGAGACTCCTCCCCACACTTGATTTTGACCGTGTCCCCACAATCAACCCAAGTGAAAAGTGAAAAATAAAATAAAATAAAAATATGACCTATATATACATGAAAATGAAAAGATTATTATTTACAAGACATCAAAAAATATGCTGTTAAGGAATAAAGGAAACTGTCTTCCAAAGTCCAATTCATTTGTCTCGTCAAGTATGAGAAACATAGCTTAAGCTTAGAAAACCGTACCATAAAAGATTTCAAAGTTGAATGTTGATATGGAAAAACGAATTTCGTTTTATTACAAATCGGTTGGGTTGTTTTATTTTCGATGAATTTTGGGGTTGATAGAACAATTAGTTGAAGTTCAAGTTTATTTTCACCAAATTGAAATTCAAACTTATCATTGAAAACTTCTTCAGAATTGATTTCAAAATCAAAATAGTGATTTAAATCTTCTCCATCAGAATTTAACAACTCATTTTCGAAAAGTCCCAAGAAATCGTATTCATTAAATTCGTCTTCCTTTGTTGGATTATCAACAACTTCATTGCATGTATCAGTTTCAAAATCCAAAGTTGTATTCAAAATTTAAAAATTGGAAAAAGGAAGATCGCAATTTAAATCGAGTTTCTCACCCTCAAAAGAGTTGAAATCCAACTCAATTACCATATTTTTAACAAGTTCATTAAGATTTTTGTTTTCAGTTTCAAAAGTTGTTATTTGAAAATCGTCAAATTAGGTAAAAGGTGGATTATTATTTGACTCGTCACACGTTGGGATTTGATTTTGTTTCTTACATTGTTTTTTGTATGTTTCAAACAACAAATCTGTGTGATCATTGTAAATTTCGTCCATTTGCTCCACAAAATCAAATTTATAATCATTAACTTAAGGATTTTCAATTTGAAATTGTTGAGAACAAAAATTATCCATTGAACCAAATTTAAGATTATTCTCATTGCCAAAATTATTTGAAAAGTGGTTCACATTTCCATTTTGACTTTGAAATTCATTTTGAAATTCGAAGTTGTATTGGCATGAGTTATACTCGAAATTGTTTGAATTTTGAAGTGAATTCAAATTTTGATTATCTTGAAAACTTTGACTTGAAACATTGCACAAATATGAATTACACAAATTGTTTATCATTTGATTTTGTTGTGTAGAGAGTTCAAGTAAAGACGAAATCATTTCAATGACATTTTCAAGTTGAGGGTTGGTTATCATTTTGAAAATTTTGTTGTTCAAAATTCGAATTGTTTGTACAATAGTTATCTTTAAAATATCCATAAGAATTTGGTGTGAAATTATATGGATTATATTGATTTTCACAACTATCGTAAAATTCCGGTGAGTAAGAAAATTCGGACATTTTCAAGAATGTTTTTTTTATAAAGGAAAAATATTTACCAAAGGGAATTTATTTTTTTAAAATGGGAAATTTGATTTTTTGTTTTGTTTTTTGGATTTTTCATAAAAAATATTTGTTTTTGAAAAGGTTTTATATTTTTTTTGAATTTTTGCTTTTCTAAAAATAACTAATTCAATTTTTTTTTGGATTTTTGATTTTGACTGAAAAATTTCAGTGGAAAGATTTAAAAACTAAGTTAAGAAATATTTACAATTTTTTTAGTTTTGGATTTTGAATTTTTTTTTCAAATATGCATGAACTAATGCAACTAAATGAATGCAAGGGACTTAATTATAAATTTTCTATCATAAGTAGCTCCTAACCCAAAATCGTATAATCACACTCTGTCTTAATCCAACAAGATAGTTCTCAGCTAGGTAACGGATTGGATTTACCGGTGCATCACGAATCACCGTAGCAATGCAGACGAAGGTTTAAGTACCTTCAAAGAAATAACCACAATAATATTTATGAATTACCATAATATTTATAAATGGTTATTGCTCTGCCATAGCCTAGACATCAAGAAATTAAATTGTCGAAAGAGGAAAACTTGTCAATATACAATTAAGCCCTAGGTGAGCTCGTGACACCCTTAAGTTCGATGTCTAACCGTTATTATTAATCAAATTCTAAGATGAAATGCAAACTAAAATTAAACTTGTATTAACAATGCAACTACGAATGGATTTTTGTTTTTATTTTTGAAATGTTTTAAAATGTAAGCAACCAACAATGCAAAACAAATAAAAAACAAGGGGAGAGAGCACTTTACCAAAGCGTACAGAATTTATTAGCAATTTATTTTAAAGCGGCAATTTTTTTATATATATAAGCAAGCAAGCAATTTATTCTTGAACAATCACTTCCGTCACCTCACACCTGAAAATTTGAACAAGAACTATATATATATATATATATATATATATATATATATATATATATATATGAGCAATATCAAGGAAGAACTAAAACAAAACAAAAAGAAACAACTGAAAACAAAAGAAAACAAAACAAAACAAAAGAAAACAAATAAAATAAAAATAAACTTGTTATTTTTTTTTAATTTTGAAGAAAAAGAAAGAGATAGCTTTAACACAATTTTTTTTTTTTGGTTTTGAAGACACACGGCCCGGCCCAACTACAGAAAATATTACTTTCGAATACAAGAGAAAGGACTTCACCCACTACTTTGACTTTCAACCGCAATTATCTCTTTCTAACACCAGAAATCGACATTTCCCAAATCAATTTCTTTTCATTTTTTTTGGTTGGGTTCACGGTTGAAGGGGGTATGGGTTTGGCGCTTGAATTGATTTACGGCGTGGTGGTTTCTTCGTTTGAGTGTTGGTGAGGATATATTTGAGGTCGAGGAGATATTTGGGTTTCGAAGTGAATTCAAGGTGATGTAGGGGTTGCGGTTTGAGGCGATTGCGGAAGTGGTTCATGGTGTTAATGTCTTGCGATCATGAATTGTAGAGGCAGGTGGTAGTGGTCTAGTCAGTGATGGTCAGGTTGGTTTGGGAGTGATGAAGTTGATGCTGCAGTGGTTTTGCTGTTAGATGAAGGGGATGGGAAGTCTGTTGTAGGTCAGAGAGGCAGAGAGGATGAGGAAAAGAGTGAATGTTTGTATGTAATGGTTTGAATTGTGTGATTGCTGACAATGAATGATGTTTGAATGTGTCTTGCTTGTTTGGTGATGACTGGAGAGGTGACTAGTAGGAACAGTGAAGCAATGTTGTAGTTAGGAGTATATGATGAAGTTTGTTGTTTGTTAATGAAGTATGTTGTCACTGGTGATGGTTTTCAAGTGGAAATGGGTAGTGCAATGTTGATGTTTCAGTATGGTATGTGGCATGCAGTGGCTAGAGTTGTATGTTGAAGTTTGTATGGGTTTTGGCTGTGGATGTTGGTGCACTGATAATGGAAGTGGGTATGACAGATTGTGTTATGGCATGTAGATGGTGAATCAAAGCTTGCAGTGTTTGGGTTTTGTACCGGTGTGCAAGTATGTGCACTGATACAACAGTAAGAGGGTTTTTGTTGAAATGTTTTATGTGTGGTTGGTAGTTTGATAATGAAGTTGAGTTGGATGTGGTAACTGTATGAATGTGCAGTGTGATATGGAGTGGGGTGGAGGACTGAAGGCAGTTGCTTGTTGCAATATGCAGAGGGGTGCAGTGGTGTTGTTCAGGAATGAGATGCAGTTTTATGATGGTGAACTGAAACGGTATGAATAGTGGTGTGTTTGTATTATGACTGTGGATAATGAAGGCATTGCTGTAGTAATATGCAAATATGGCTATGTAAAGGTGATGAAGTGGGAATTAAGTGGTGAACAGTGTAGTAGTGTGCACAGTCACTGTGCAGGGTCGAATGTGTGGTTTAGGGAAGGGCAGTAATCAGAGTATTTGTAGTAATGTTTGTAGGTGAAGGTCAGTTGTTGGAATGACAGTGAGGGTGTGCACTGTGCTGTGGGATGATATTGTGATATGAATCAGTTTGGGTTGTGGAGCAGTTGTAGTTGATGTGGTATGAACGTGCAGTTTGGTTTGGAAGTGATATGTGGATGATTAAGTGTATTAAGTTGCAAGAAGGTTCAGGCCTGGTGAGTGAAGGCAAATGGCAAGGCAGGTTGTATTGGTTGAAGGTGGTGTGACTGAATTGTTGAGATGACAGAGGTGAAATTGAAGTGTTGAAGCAGTTGATGGAAATAATAATAGAAAATGTATGTGTAAATGTAAAATGTACAATGTAAAATGTAAATGGCAATGAAATAATTTTTTTTTCTTTTTCAAATGAAACTGTGTGGTTTTTTTTAATATGCAAATGCAATGCGAATGGAAAACAACAAGCAATAAACAAGCACACAAATCAAATCACACAAAAAACATACACACAACATTTTTTTAAATACAAACAAACACACAATAAAATCAAACAACAATAATTCGAAGAATAGAAAATTAAAATCAAATAAATTCCCCGGCAACGGTGCCAAAAACTTGTTTGATCGGCTAAATCTCTATGGGATTAGACAAATAGCTGATCAAATTTAATTAAAACTTAACTGCAAGCGCAAGGCGTATAATTCTTGTATGTGGCAAGTACGGTCGATCCGCAGGAAATTGTTTAGATTTTAAAATTTCTATTCAGTCAAATTAACCAAAGTTGAGAGTTTTGTTAAGCTAAAAATAAAAATGTAAATAAACTAGCAAAAGAAAATGAATAAAAATATGAGAGTTTGAAGGCAATTTAGAGATAAATTCACTCTCTTGATCACATAAATCAACACAACATGAAATTATGATCTCTCTTTTTTGGTCATTAGTGAATTTAATTGATGTGTTTATCATAAGTATGTAATATTTGTGCTATTAATTAGCCCAATATAAACCATCAAACTATAACACACCCATTAAACCACTTTTTAAATCTCATGAAAATTACAATGAAATTGAAAATAAAATCTATTCTAAGCATGATCTATTAACTATTGATTAGAAATATAGACCATCAAATTATGATTCCAAATCCGCTTCCATTACCGAAATCAATTAGTTAGACGATGATGTAAATTGTGTTTATTTGAGTAAGCACAGCCTATATATGATTAACATCATAGACTATCAAATTCATTAATAAACTTACATCAACGTGTAACTTTCCAATAAGCACAAAAAGAGAACATAAATGATCAAAATGTGTTGAATCTACATAATTAAAGAGCTTCATTACCCCTAAATTAAAGGGGGTTAGCCTCTCATATTTGTTATCACTTCAACAAATGTAGCATTCAACATGAAACGAAAACAAGAAGAAAATGCAAGCTAATTAAAAAGAGAGCTAATTAAAATGAAATAAAAACTAATCTACTTGCATAAATAAAAAGATCTACACTACTAACATGAAAAGAAAGAGAGCATGTAAATAGAAAAGAGCATTAATTAACATTGCATAAAAGAAAAATACATGAAAGAAAATGGATAAGTAGCCATGAAAAAAAAGAAAAGAGAATTTTTTAGTTTATTTTTGAGCCTAAACTAAACTAACTAAAGTGAAGGCTCAATGGAGGCTAAGAGAGGATTACATGAAACATAAGGGGTATTTATACAAGTTTGAAACCCTAATCCATATTTTTAGGAACGACCCAAACTACCCCTCTAGGAAGTGTGGCCACCAAATTATCATTAGCATGAGATAATCCTTCATTTAAATGTGCATGAAACTTTAAGCTTCATTAGCATGTGCATTAGCTTATAAGTAGATGATCATGGTAAGTGGGTAGGTGGGGTCCTCAATGATTCATGAAATGAGTTATTTCCATCCTTATTTGCTTGTATTCTCTTGTGAATGCATAATTTCCATGAAAACCTCTTCCATTTGAATCCAAATTCCTATATAATAACATAAAAATGTCCAAGTAAAAATTCTCAAATTAATATATGCACAAAAATGACCGTTTTGCCCCAATATGAAGACGAATAAATGATGATTTGAAATTAATTTGAATTTTGGTTTAAACTTGTTAAAAAACCCTATATGCTCATTTATTTAATTAAATTCGATTAAATATGGAAGTAAAAATATGCACATTTACGTGCAAATCATGTGACATGATGGAACTCGAGGGTTCGACATAGGCTTTAAAGCATGGATCGGTACGACATGATTGGTCATGGGATGGATCGGCATGGCATGATGGAAGTATATAGATCGATATGGCATAGACGTTTGTGTGATGGATCGGTATAGTTGAAGCACTGGAAAGATCAACACAAATAAGTGCGCATGGATCGGCGTAAGCAGAAGCGCATGGATCGGCATGGTCCATTTGGAATGGTTCCGCAGAAAACGCCTCCAAGTGGATCCGAACCAAAGATTAAACAAATGCATGAGTTCTACCTGCTCAATCAGCGTGATATTTAAAGTACCAACATGTCTAAACATGAAGAAGCTACCATAAGGATCGCTGCTCCAGAATCGACAAATGGATGGATCAGTATCGATCCATCTTCATTTGGATTTGGTCCTAGCGACCCTTATGGTGGGACCATATGGATAAGAAGGTCATATAGCCGAAGTTTCAGAGAGATTGGTGCACGTCTTTCCCTATAAATATAGCAGACATGGCTTCAGAAAGGGGGATCTTCATTGTGCTTCTCTTCATCTTCTACCTAGACTATACTCTACTATTTTTATTCTTGAAAGTAACTGTAATCAGCAGTATAAACTAATAAAAGGAAAATCTTAAGAGTAGACGTAGACTAGAGTTAGCCGAACCACTATAAATCTGTGTCTCTATTTACTTTCTTTCTAATTGTTTTTAATTTTGTTCTTCATTTATTTCTCTTCATATTTTTGTGACTGGATTGGATATTGGTGGTTTTACATAATTGGGTGTTGGTGGCCAATTTTGACGCTAACACCTGCCTGGCCGAATTGATTCCATAAAGAATTGTGGAGATGATGGCTTGGAAGACATAAAGAGCATGGCTAAGGAAAATTATGCCCTAGATAGTGAGAACACGTTTTCTATAAGGGAGCGGTTTTCTGAGCTTGAGGCTAGGCTCAGTCTATTAAAAAGTGCCAACGTAGACAAGCTGCTACATAATGCTTTCGACCCCAACGATAATGAACAAGTTGAGGGGCACATTTCTCCTTCAGATTACTTAGGATCTATAGGTTGATATATACTTCGAGGACATCGGGTTCTTAGATGAGATCCAACAAGAACTCGATTAGATGAACGAACCAAGTGGTTTATTCACTAGTTTAAAAGCACACCATACACTCTTGTTCATACATGTTGCATTGTAAGTTGTTAGTCCTTAGAGAATGGTCCTAATGCTTTTTCTTTCTTATCTTTATTGAACCCATTGCTTTCCATAAGCGATTCAGCATGATTAGCAAGAAGAAGGATAAAGATGAGAACCCAAGGAAGACCACAGAAATAGCCTTATTTTTTCGGCCAAGTCAGAACATAGGTCGTCCTACTATGGAGCTAAAGACTAGGAAGATGGTTACATATCACCCTACTGACACCGAGTCCACCAAAAAGCACAAGGATTCTTGTAAGCGCTGTTGTTCTCCTTTGAAGACTAGGTCCAGGATGCTACCTCCTCCTTTGAAGTCTCAATGGTTATCTCCTTTCATTCGTTCAAGTTTTGATGTGTATGTCACCAAGAGAAGATAGGCCTAAGTGGCTCTTCTAAAGCAGCACCAGTAGCCCTTGTGTCTAGAGAAATCATCACGGCCCCGATCGTTGAAAAAAGCAAGGCTCTGGTGGTCACGAATGTGAGCACTCGACGTACAATAAGTTTGAGCAAGATAGCAGGCGATAGAACTAGATGACTAGGCTCTTGGAGAGTGCTTCCCAAGCTAGTTCCCAGAGCCCTTCTACACCCTTGGCAAGGTTGTTGCTGATCTAAGATCTTTGTTAGAGTTGACAGAGTTTAGGTATTCCTTAAGAGCAATTATGTAATTTGTTACATATATCTAATTCGATAACCGATTTGTTCGTAATAAAAGTGTTTGATTTCTATAATATACTTTGTTATATTAGGCTATAATTAATTAAGTAATTAATTTAAAGTGTATTAAACAGAAAATCCTAAAATGATATGTTATGTGATAGTAATTACAATGTGTTGTAACCATGAGAAATTTATCATATTAAAGTAACATATTATTTTAAATATTCTTAGTCAAGATGTTTCAAAAAAGATATTGATTCATCTGTTATGACTAAAGTACATAATGCTCTCTAAATATTGGGCAGTGTATTACTCATGGTTGCTGGTGCATCAAGAGGTGACCTGTTGATTGTTGAATGACTCCCTCAAGATTTTCCTATTGGTTAATTATAACTAAGGTCAAACAGGAGATCTCGAAGTGATGATGTTACATAGGTCCTTCAACTTGAGAATACCATGGAACTTTAATATGGATACTGCACTTTAATTATAGTTAAATCATGACATGGAGATCCATCGAGCGACTATAGTTGGGTCCAATTTGAAGCATTGGAAGTGAAACATTATCAAATAGATAATTTGTTTTCTCGGTTATAAAAGGTTGGTATCACGGTCAGCTGTAGTCAACTCAAAGTTAAAGACTCTGGCTAAAGCAATATAGTTAATAATAAATGTTAATTTTGAAACAAGGATTTTGTGTTTGGATGAACCGAGTTGAATGTGGACGATAGTGATGTTTTGACCAAAACCAAATTCCAGTCCTAAAATGATATAGCTTTAACGAAGAGAATTGGTGAAAATAATCGTTACTACTAGGTATCTCTCAAAATAGTAAATTGGATTTTATCGAACATATATTGTTACATGAAGGTTTGACCAAGTAACTAGAGGAACAACATAAGCATCGTTCGACATCTAGGCTCGCTCGGCATTAGGGGTACCGTTCGGCATTCGAAGGACGTTCGGCATAAGGGGTATCGTTCGACATTCGAAGGTCGCTCGACATTCCAGCCTCGACCGACATTCCAGCCTCGTTCGGCATTCAAGCCTCGTTCGGCATTCCTGCCTCGCTCGGCATTACAGCCTCGACCGGCATTCTAGCCTCGTTCGGCATTCAAGCCTCGACCGGCATTCTAGCCTCGTTCGGCATTCAAGCCTCGACCGGCATTCTAACCTCGTTCGGCATTCCAGCCGCGCCCGGCATTCCAGCCTCGTTCGGCATTCATGCCTCGACCGTCATTCCAGCCTCGCTCGGCATTCCAGCCTCGCTCGGCATTCCAGCCTCGACCGGCCTACACATTTCACTCAACACACTGCCTCGTTCAGTTTAGAGACATGGCTCGGCATTTGCCGTTCGGCATTTGTGGCTCGGCACACAGAAGTCACTCGCCACGGGCCGAAGTATCTCACTCCTAGGCCCAAGAGGGAAGTCCAACCCATCTTCGTCTATAAATAGAGGGGCAGGGGCACAATGAAATGGACCTTTTTCGAGAACACTGAGGAGACTCTGCCGCTTTCAAGACTCACTCTTTTCAGTTCAAACTTGTACTCAAGCCATTATTGTACGGATTGTATCTATATTTAACTACTTGGGAAAGCAATAAAGATTACAATTCAAATTGGACGTAGGCAGTTACGCCGAACCACTATAAATATGGTGTTCTAGATTTCTACAGTTAATTTAGTCTATATCTCTCTGTTTTAATTTATTTTCTTCATTTATCTCTCTACAAAATCTTTCTAAAGAGGGTTAGTGACCAATTTTGGTGCTAACACTTTGGTGCTTTCGCCGAGGGTCGAATTCTTAGGCCATAAGGATCTGCTTTGAAGCTACTGGATTGAATAAATCCCCCGAAGGAGATCCGAGTCATTCATTAGACGTCCGTTGATTCTACTCAGAGTTCTTACCAATAACTCTACTATGGGAAGACCACGTACCAGATCAGCCTCTCATAATGCGGACGTCAACGAGACCGCTAGTGTACAGCAAATCGGACCTAGCAATCAGTAAGCAAATCCGGGTGCAGGAACTACCATCCAGAATCAAATGGAAGTTGTCACCCAAACAGAGTTCAACGACTTGATAAGAGAACTCATGGAAAGCAGGAGACAACTTGGAGAGCAGATGCAAGCCAACGCCAACCTTATGGCTCAACTCACTCAACAACAGCATCAGAATGCTGGGGGTAGTCAGGCTCCTTACTCTTCATCTGATAGCTCGACATCATCTGATGAACCCCCTAGGCGTAGACGCCACAAGACTAAAACTACACAGGAAGGTGCTGCTGATCGATCAACTAGGGATCACTTACACCTCGGAGACCGCAACCAAGCAGGAACGTGAAACTTAGGATCTGGGGCGCGTGTGGAAACTGGACGCCCGGCTCACCAAGATGCCAATGATGCTGAACCTCAAGATACACGTTTGGCAGATCGCCAACAGAGGAGGCATCAGCCTGACCGATCCCGTAGAACAGACTCCAACCTCCCATCTTCAATACAAACCCCGGACCTGTCGGCTATGGTCAGACAGTTAATGAGAGAAAATCAAGGCCTGACAAATGAAGATTGGGGGATATCCAAAAGTCATACTCCATTTGCAGACACTGTTCTACAGGCTGAGTACCTCAGGAAGTTTAGCATGCCAACTATCCCGGCCTATGAAGGAAAGACCGATCCCCGACAGCATGTGATGAGATACGAGTGGATGATGGATTCAGTTAGAGCGAATGATGCAACCAAGTGTAGATGCTTTCCAATAACTCTGTCTAGGATCGCTACCATGTGGTTCACCCGACTTCCTCCGCGGTCCGTATCTAGTTTCGAGGAGTTGGCGAAGACATTTATAGAACAGTTCAAAATACATGGTACTCGTCCAAAGGACGTGATGTCTCTATCAAGTGTAATCCAAGCTCCAGAGGAGTCTTTGAAGGATTATTTACAAAGATTCCATGTTGCGGCTACAGAGGTTAGCAACCCTAATGATCACGCAAATCTTATGGCTGTGATGCGAGGTGTGGATTCGGAGTTAGAGTTTGGAGATTGGTTAGCGGGAAAACCTCCAACTACACTAGAGTGTTTTTACTCAATGGCTCATCAGTTCATAAGAAGAGAGGAAGCCAGGTGGATAAGGCGAGATAAGGCACCGGGGTCTGTTCAGGAGACCATGAAAAGCAACATCGCTGTGAAGCAATCCGGAGACAACTCAGGGAAAGTTCAGGTCAATGTCCAGAACAAGCCTGGGCAACCTAAGGAATCCGGAGGAAGAAATCAGGGGAAGAAAAGAGAAGCGGGGAAATGGAAGTCGAGAATTCCAACCTACAACGAATACACCCCACTGAATGCATCTCTTGAGAATATTTACCTATCAAATTTAATACCTTTCAATACAGAAAGCCGCGCCCAAAGGAGTCAACCGAGGAGCAAAAGCGGACTGGGAAGTATTGCCGCTTTCATGAGACTTATGGGCACAATACTGAAGAATGCAGACACCTACACGACGCTATAGAGAAGTTGATTAGGCAGAAAAAGTTACATGAGTTTGTAAAGAATCCGCAAGAAGGTGGACAGAGAACGTCCAATCCCGGTCATGCACCAGCTCCACGTCACCCTGAGGAGCTTGCTCGGACCGTGGGCAGACTGGTCATAAACACGATCATCGGCGGACCTCACCCTACAGATAAGAACTGGCAAGAAATGGAGCGGTATGCTAATTCCTTGAGGCATGCATATTTTGAGTGTTGTTCCAACATGGAGGATGGGACCCCCGCTAAACAACAGCGCATGATGACAGACGATATATTATTCAGGAGCAGGGATGCTGACCAGGTGGAGGCTCCTACCATTGACCCGATGGTCATATCTGCGACAATCGGGCCGGCTTTTGTGAAAAGAATTTTGATTGATTGTGGAAGTTCTGTCAATATCATCTTCAAGAAGGCTTATGACCAGATGAAGATGGAGACGAAGGATTTGAAGCCATCTAAAGCTCGTATCCATGGCTTTAATGGTGCAACGACTGATGCAGTGGGGCATGTTGAGTTGCCAGTTGAACTGGGACAAGGTGAGCGTAGGAGGGTGCGAATCCTACCTTTCGTAGTTTTGGATGTAGATTCTCCATACAATGTGTTTCTGGGTCGACCGGCCCTGGCTGAGTTTAGGGCAGCATTGGCCCCGTGGTGTTTGACTTTAAAATTTCCGACTGACATAGGAGTAGGTGTTGTTCATGGCGACCAGGCGACCGGTCGTGCATGTTATGTGGCTGAGCTCCGAGAGGCCCAGTGGAGAGAAAAATGAAAGGTTGCGGACAATTCCATCCACATTCAGAATACAGACAATTGACAAGTAATGCCTGAGCCCTGGCTCGGGCGAAATTCTCGGATCTACAGAGACATAGATCCGAGAGATGATGATGAGGAACCCAGGGAAGAAAAAGCAGCACCGGCTGAACTGACGATTGACATTTCAATCAGCCGAGACGATCCATCGCGAATACTGAAGATTGGATCACAACTCAGCCCCTCGATGACCGAGGACCTTAGCGATTTCCTCCGAGCAAATCTCGATGTTTTCGCTTGGACACATTCCGACATGTGCGGGATCTCTCCCACTATTATGAGTCATATGTTGAACATAGACCCGAGGTACGTCACAGTTAAGCAAAAAAGGAGAGGAATGGACCCGGAGGGGTCCGATGCTCTCAGAGAGGAGGTGGACAAGCTCAAAACTAATGGGTTCGTCCACGACGCCCTCTACCCTGAATGGGTGTCAAACCCCGTGCTAGTGAAAAAGGTGAATGGGAAGTGGAGAACTTGCGTAGATTATTCTGATTTAAACAAAGCATGCCCTAAGGACAGTTTCCCATCACCTAGAATTGATCAGTTGGTCGACTCTACTGCAGGACACGAGTTATTGTCATTCATGGATGCGTACTCAGGATACAATCAGATCCCGATGCACATTCCGGACCAGGAACACACTAGTTTTGGTCACAGACGTTGGGCTATATTGATACATAGTGATGCCATTTGGATTGAAAAACGCGGGAGTAACCTATCAGCGTTTGGTGAACCGAATGTTTAAAGATCAGACTGGTAGAACAATGGAAGTCTATGTGGATGACATGCTCGTGAAGTCACGGCAGTCAAACGACCACATTCGAGACTTAGCAGAGACGTTTGGCATACTCAGATATTATGGGATGAAGATCAACCCTCTGAAGTGTTCCTTCGGCGTTGCGTCAGGGAATTTTTTGGGATTCATTGTTATTGCCCGGGGAATTGAAGCTAACCCGGAAAGGATTCAAGCTATTCGAGATATACAAGTGCCCAGAACTATAAAACAGGTACAAAGCTTGAATGGAAAGGTGGCTGCACTGAGTCAGTTCATATCCAGAGCCACAGACAAGTGTATTCCCCTCTTCGATATAATAAAGAAAGGAAAGAGGAATTTTGAATGGACATCCAACTACGAGGAAGCGTTCCGAGCTCTGGTAAGGCATTTGGAAAGTCCTCCGGTGCTGTCAAAACCAGTAGACCACGAAATGTTGTACGTATACTTGGCCGTATCCCCGCATGCTATAAGTGCGGCTTTGGTCCACGAGGAGGACCGAGTTCAAAAGCCGGTGTATTACGTTAGTAAACGTTTAACGGGGGCAGAAAGAAATTATCCTAAAATTGAGAAATTGGCCTATTGCTTGGTGATTGCATCACGTAAGCTGCATCCATACTTTCAAGCACACTCAGTCAGTATCTATACCGATCAGCCCTTGCGTCAGGTACTCCAACGACCAGAAACTTCTGGAAGGATGTTAAAATGGAATATCGAGTTGAGTCAGTTCGATATTACCTACCTGCCATGAAGAGCCATACAAGGGAAAGCATTAGCAGATTTCATCGCTGAGTTTACTGTATCAAACGAACCAGATAGTCACAGTGTGATTCCCCCCATTCGATGGAAATTGTACACCGAGGGGCATTAAACGACCGTTGCTCTAGGGCTGGTGTAGTTCTTGTGACTCCAGAAAATCGATCGATTTGTTATGCTTTGAAGCTCAATTTCCCGGCTACGAATAATGAAGTGGAATATGAAGCATTGATTGCTGGTTTAAAGCTTGTTGGAGAACTCGGGGTAAAATCAGTTGAAATCTTTTGTGACTCGCAGTTGGTGGTGTACCAAGTGCAAGGAGATTACCAAGCAAGGGGACAAAAGCTTGCTCTGTACCTTGCTCTGGTTCAGGAACTATTGGCGAACTTTGAACATTATAACATTTCGTATGTCCCGCATGAACAGAACATGGAAGTCGACTCGTTGGCCAAATTCGCAAGTACTGGCGATGCACAACAAATGGGATTAGTTCCCGTCGAAACCTTACATACTCCAAGCATAGATGTGATGGAGGTCGATTTTGTGTTGGAAACGGAAATCAAGAAGGAGTCATGGATAACCCCATTCAAACAATACCTGCTAAACGGGACTTTGCCCGAAAGAAGAAGCGCAAGACGACAAGTCATTCGCAAAGCCGCGCGATATGTGATGCTGGGAGGAGTAATGTATCAGAGGGGGTTCTCGGTCCCCTTACTACGGTGCATTGCCCATAATGAGACAAAGCGGGTCTTGAAGGAAGTTCACGAAGGAGAATGTGGCGACCATACTGGGGGTCAGACACTAGCAAAAAAGATCCTCCGCTACGGATACTATTGGCCAACTGTGAATCGGGATGCTGCAGATTATGTAAGAAAATGTGACAAGTGTCAAAGATACGCGAAAATCCCGAGAGCTCCGCCAACGGAACTCACGCAAATGGTTAGTCCCTGGCCGTTTGCAATCTGGGGAATCGACATAGTCGGTTCTTTGCCTATATCCAAAGGTGGTGCAAAATACGCGATAGTGGCGGTCGACTACTTCACCAAATAGGCCGAGGCAGAGCCTTTAGCTACAATCACCTCCAA
This sequence comes from Allium fistulosum, assembly GCA_030737815.1. Classification (NCBI taxonomy): domain Eukaryota; kingdom Viridiplantae; phylum Streptophyta; class Magnoliopsida; order Asparagales; family Amaryllidaceae; genus Allium; species Allium fistulosum. Next base: position 817,978,659 of record CM060908.1, on the reverse strand, counting down.
GAAGGTCATTAATTTCGTTGTACAAAACAGTATATGCCGCTTTGGCCTCCCGCGAACCATCGTTACAGACAACGGAACTCAATTTGAAAGTAGGGAATTCAAAGATTTCTGTTTAAAGTACGACATTGAGAAAAAGTTCGCCACAGTTGCTCACCCGAAGTCTAATGGACAAGTTGAAGCCGTGAACAAAATAATCAAGTCCATATTGAAGAAGCGTTTGGAAAAGGCTGGAGGCAAGTGGGTAGATGAACTTCCAATAGCGCTATGGGCTTATAGAACTACCCACAAGTCCGCGACTGGCCACACTCCATTCGCACTGGCATATGGCACAGAGGCTGTTATACCCGTGGAGCTTGAAGTTCCATCACATCGGGTGATACATTATGATCCTAGGACGAATCAGGGTCTCTTGTTGGAATCACTGGACTTCGTTGATGAAAAATGTGAGGAAGCTGAGTTAAGGGCGGCAGCATATAGGCACCGAGTCAAACGATATTATAACAAAAAAGTCCGCCCAAGAATATTTGACGTGGGTGATCTTGTTTTGAAACGAGTTTTCCCGGTACCATCACGTCTGAATCCCAACTGGGAAGGTCCATATGTCGTAGAACGAAAGCTTGGAGAGGGAACTTTCAAGCTAGCGACCGTTGATGGCATGACACTCCCCGAGCATGGAATAGTGAACATTTGCGACGTTATTATATTTAGCCTGTTTCTTTCGTGTTTTAGGTGTAATTATTTCCTGTATGTTTTTGTTCTATTGATTCTTAGTTTCTTTTTAAGCATGTAATCGGACGATTTAGTTTGTTTTCATTAATAAAAGCTTGAAGCCATCTTTCCCATGCATCACTAATGTTTTTATGCATAATAACCCGATGACAAACAACTGGAGTTAGACTATTCTGTCTGACATACAAACGCGTATAAACGACTTAAAATCTTCGAGTCCCCTGAGCGCGGACTGGAGTACTCTAAGTCCCCAGAGTGTGGACTAGAGTATAAACGACTTAAAATCTCCGAGTCCCCTGAGCGCGGACTGGAGTACTCTAAGTCCCCAAAGTGCGGACTAGAGTATAAACGACTTAAAATCTCCAAGTCCCCTGAGCGCGGACTGGAGTACTCTAAGTCCCCAGAGTGCGGACTAGAGTATAAACGACTTAAAATCTCCAAGTCCCCTGAGCGCGGGCTGGAGTACTCAAAGTCCCCAGAGTGCGGACTAGAGTATAAACGACTTAAAATCTCCGAGTCCCCTAATCGCGGACTGGAGTACTCTAAGTCCCCAAAGTGCGGACTAGAGTATAAACGACTTAAATCTCCAAGTCCCCTGAGTGCGGACTGGAGTACTCTAAGTCCCCATAGTGCGGACTAGAGTATAAACGACTTAAAATCTCCGAGTCCCCTGAGCATGGATTGGAGTACTCTAACTCCCCAGAGTGCGGACTAGAGTATAAACGACTTAAATCTCCAAGTCCGCTGAGTGCGGACTGGAGTACTCTAAGTCCCCAGAGTGCGGACTAGAGTATAAACGACTTTAAACCTCCGAGTCCCCTGAGTACGGACTAGGGTACTCTAAGTCCCCAGAGTGCGGGCTAGAGTATAAATGACTTAAATCTCCAAGTCCCTTGAACGCGGACTGGAGTGCTCTAAGTCCCCGGAGTACGGATTAAAGAATATTCTAAGTACCAGAAATGTGAAATAAGAGATGTACGATTCCAAAGAATCTCCGAGCAATGTGAAAGTGGATTGGGAATTTATGTCAAGAACTTGAGTTTCGACCACAGTTATACAGAAAGCTAAAAAGCAGAAGTCATTTGAAAAACAAAGAAACTAAACTTTATTCATTAATCCAATGGGGTTTTCATTAATCCAATGGGGTTATACAACCACTCCTCCAAAACTCGGAGTCAAAAGTCTGTCTACATTGACTACGAAAATAAATAAGTAAAAGTAGTTACATGATCTAAGCTAACCCTCGTTGAACGAGTGTAGTGGCTACTTCTTCGATTTCTTTAGCTTCTTTTCCTCCTTCATTTTCTCAGACGACTCCTCCCCCACGCGCTTTCTCATGGACATTTTGCTCGCCAGAGAAACGGTGTCAGGAGTGGGAGGAGGAACATCCAATGGTTTGGATTTGTCAGGAAGAATGACTTTTAGAGGCCTGTTCAGCGGGTCGTCAAGTTCTACTACTTGGGACTTGACCTTAATCTCAACCTTCTTCCTTTTCCCTTCCGCAGGTTGCTCCTTCATACTCACTTTCGAAGTGTGTCCTGAGGCGCCCGTAATTTCAATTTCATAACTCCCTTCGACGGGGGATGAAGTTTCAGACTTATCATCGTCAAGCGCCCCAATCACCTGAGCATCGGGACCGGGGTTACTCCCACGTGAGTAGCATCGCTCGCTTTCCCCATCTCCTCCTTGGCGTCATCGCTCCTTGGAGTCGGTTCAGGATCGGAGCGGTCTGCATAAAAACACAAAGGATGAACGTTAGAATACAATAACCTCTCGTCGAAAGCGACGGTTCTTCGAACTTTAGGAAAAAGAGTTATATACCGATTTCTTGCTGGCTTTCGACCGTCCGAGGAGTCTCACCCTCTAGAATGGGAGATAGCACGTGAATGCCTAGGCCAGGGTCTTCCGGATCGTAACCGGCGTGTTGTTCGAACGGATCAAGTACTGGCCGATCAACCGATTGAGTAGGAGGAGGAGCTGGAGGCCCGGTTCCAAACGAACCAACTATGTCATTTTTCTCCTTTGATGGAGAAGAGCCTTTGCCAAAGAGGGCCATTGCCGCGGACAAGTCTGAAGGCTCGTTTCCCCTGAGAAACTCTTTTACGAAAGCATCCTCATCAACCTCCTCGGCACCCGATTCCACCTTTCTAATCTTTATCAAAGTTTCCCATGCCTCGGCTAGAGATTCAAGGTAGCCCTCACCAAGAAAAGTCAAGTCCCGATGCATGAGAACACGGGCGTTGTATTCAGCTATCAGCGGTTCGAACATGCACTTGATCTCCTCTCTACCAGCCTCTGTGGCCGCCTCAAGGCGAGAGTCACTCTCCGCGGATGTTATTCTCTTGCCCTCTTCATGGGCTTCATCCTTCACCGTCCCGACCTTAGAAAGCTCATCGTCAAGCTTTGCCTTCAAGAGTCGTGTAGCAACAATCTCGTTGCAGTATCATTGGACTCCTCTAGAGCAGCTATCTTCTCTTCCTTCTCCTTAGAGAGTAGCTCTTTCAACTCTTTAACCTGCAGGGCGATGTGTCCCTTTCTTTTTGAATAGAGTCCTTTTCTAAATCCAGGTCCCCACAGCGTTGGACCGCTTCGTCAATTTCCTTTTTATGAGTCATTTCTAGACGAGTAACGGCCTTCGCAGTATCTTTAGCACTTTGTTCGGCAGCCTCGAGTTGGGACTTGTACAAAGAGAGTTCTTCATCCTGATTTTTGATAATGTCTTTATCAAAAATGGCTTCAAGCTTCAGGCGGTCGATTTCGTGTTGACGCTCTACAGAGACTTCCGAGACTTTTTCAACTAGATGGACAAACGCGTCATGTTGAACATAAACGTCGTTGTTGCAAGCGATGGCACTCTGCTTGACATGCCCCGGGATGTGATGGATCGCTGGAAGGAAATACAGACCATCAAAGCAGATTTTGGGGAATTTAACTTTAAGCTCGGCCAGCTTCTCCGATATCGTCGGGTCTGTTGCAGGAACTGGGGGAGGTGGCTTAGAAAGTTCTATTTTCTTACGATGTTCCCAAGACTGCCGTGTGCTAGATGAACCAGAGTGTTGATCACGGGGAACATCAGGTTGGGACCCCTTCTGCGAAGACTTCTCTCTACCTTGCTCTGGTTGAGAAGGAAGATCGTGGGAATATAAAGACTGGCTGTGTGATTTCCTTCGATAAGTCGGTTCTCGGGGACGATTATCTCGGTCTCCAGAGTCGTCTTTGTCCTGGCGCTTGCCGGTACCCGAATCCCGGCCAGAATGATGAAAAATGGATGAGCCATGAAGACGATCGAATCCGTGGGTGCGTCCCATGTCACCTACATAGAATGAGAATAACGACAAGTTAGAAAAGATCAGGGTGATGGCTAAAGTTGAAGTGTAGGGTGAAGTGCACGTGTTCGTGTGTGTCCTAGTGCTCCCCCCGATGGACCAGTTTCTTTATCTTTACTAATAGGAGTTTTTTCTCCCTGGACATGGGCTTGTGCGCCTGGATCGCCTCTGGCGGGCGAATGAAGTTTAAGCGCTTCTGAGTCGTCGAAACCATAATTGAGCAGATCTTCAAGGATGGTGAGGTTCGATAGACCTTTCAGCGAACTCTCTAAGGGTTGAGGGGAAGGTTCTCTCTCCTCTGGAATAAGAGTAACTTTAGAAGTTCCACCCACTTTCTTCCTCCTCAACTTATAGGTCAATTTCTTCTTTCCCTTGGAAGGGGAAGATGACGTCTCAATATCGTGGACTTCGACTATCGGGTCCTAAGTGGGACTAACATTTTCACCCGGTACTTCGGGCATTTTTCCTTCTCTAATTTCTCCCTCTTTTGGCGTGTTAGGGGGCGTTACATGTTGAAGGCCCAGCCTGCTTTTTTCCTTTGCCCGAAGCAGGTCTGGATAGAGTGACACCTTGGGGAAGGCTTATTCGGCGACCTTCTGCCAACAGCCCGAACCTCGTAAGTGACTCATTTGAAATGAGAGATCTGATGTCCCGATCTTCTACAGGGAGGGCCCGGATAGTTGCAACAGCTTCAGAGTACCCGGAGCCTTCGGGACGTGGATTGATACCTGAAAAAGTGGATAAAGAGTCGGAAAAGATGCAAATTTCGCCAAATTCAAGTGTTGATCTAGAAAATGAACTTACTTCCTTCTACCCATCTCCTGGCAAAACCGGGAGGACAACGCACGTAGAACCACTCTTGCTTGTACTGGGAAAATTTGCTCCATGCCCCAGTCAGGATTTGGCATTTACTATGTGGCTCTAGAAATATAAAAGACGGGCTGTCCGACAGTCTCTTGAAGCGATAGATATAACGAATATTGCCGGAAGTAGGAAGCCTGAAAAGGACACTCATGAAGAGGATGCAAGTCCCGTATATGAATGCATGGCTATTTGGATGTAATTGTGAGGGGGCAATCTCGATATATTGTAGCACTTCGTGAAGAAAGGAATTGAATGGTGAAACGCTGCCAACCCAGCACATGAACCTGTTAAAGGCTGTATATCCGACTAGGGGCGAGTGCAGACGATCATGCTCCGATGGAACTAACACATCTTTAAAGGGGATTCCATGGACAAAGCATATCCGACGAAGTGTACTTTCATTAATCTTTGAGGCCTGTGAATCGATTGGGTCGTCTAAGAAAATTGCTACCTCTGGAGCGTCGGGAGCCAAGTCGACAGACGCCGCCGCCGGACTCGGTAAGTCTTGAGCAGGGGTAGTTGACGGGTTTGAGGTTCCTATAACTTCTTGTCGAGAGGATGGCCCGAGTCTATCCGAGATCGTAGCAGAGCTAGATTTCCTAGACATCTCTGATAAAGATTGAATCTGACAAAGCACCTGTTTGAACTATACTTGAAAAACACTTAACATTAGACTTAACAACATAAATATTCCCCCCGTGTGGTGTGTGAGCTAGTGCGAACATTCAGATATAAGTGACAAGCAGTGAAAAGACGCTGGATTTAGGAAATATGTGTGAGTTTTGAATTGTCGTCTTCGAAGACCGTCATCGCTGACCGTTTACGAAAGCTTGACGTAAGACGGTTTATATTTTGAACTCGACGTCATCGCTGCATTTGAAAAGTTATTAACTAATAAGCAAGTTAGATCCAAGTTTTCAGTTGTTTAAACACGGGAGTTATCAGTTCGGATTGTTCGATATGATTTGTTGTTTAAGTCCGTCCTTGTTCACTATCATATATCCAGGCATAAAAAGTTGTTAAGTTAGAAATGTTCTAAGTCCAGGTTGAAGTAGTTTTAACTGTCATGTGCATACCACTCTCCTACCATCCACCATTGCCGTTCGGCATGAGGCAAGTCATGCCGAACCACAATCATGCCGAGCCGCATCGCTCGGCACTACAATCTCTCCCACTTCCTACTCTCCACTGTTCGGCATGCGGCAAGCCATGCCGAACCGCAATCATGCCGAGCCGCATCGCTCGGCATTTTACCCTCAACAACTTTCTTCCAACACGTCCTCCCTACCACTCGGCATTCTATCCAACTTCTACTTCCTTTCTACTCTTCCCTCCTACCTCGTTCGGCATGGGGGCATCATGTCGAGTCGTGGCCGTGCCAAGCCACATCGCTCGGCACACTAAACCTTAACTTCATTTCTACTCCCGAACTTCCCCTCCATCGCTCGGCATAAGGAGTTCATGCCGAGCCACAACAGTACCTCTTCCACCAACTCTCTCCTTCAATCACCTCTCACGTCCACTTCTCTCCTCCACTCCACCTGGCCTTAAACTCCTTTAAAACAACAACGCCTAGCCCTTAACTCCTAATCCACACGATTCCTAATGGCATCGATTTTACAGAGATTCGCGAGCTCGAATCTCGTGCTAGGTTTCCTGGTCGGGTGTAGTGTTTAGAGGAAAGGTCATTACCTAAAGAACGAGTTGAAACTAGGGGAGATTCTGGTGAATGGAGAGCGGCTCTAATTGGACCCACTGATTTGAGAAGGAGGTGAGTCAACGTATGGAGTTTGGGAAGGAAGAGTAGGTAGTTCGATGAAGTCTGTTGGGGGTTGAGTTCGTAAGTTCAGAAAAGTAAAAGTAAAAAAGGAAGAAGGAGAAGGAGCAACGGCTTATATAGAGAGAGGGGAAGTCGAAGGGGCAGCGACCGGTAGAACCGGTCAAAGCACTCCCCTCGTTCGGCATAGTTATGTCGTTCGGCATTTGTATCTCGTTCGGCATAATTATGTCGTTCGGCATAAGTGTCACGTTCGGCATTCGACGCCTCGTTCGGCAGTCGAAGGAAAGCATTATCTAAAGAATAAGGGCTCGAAGCAAAACACGGAGGACTCATAATTCAAAGCGCATCATGTTCATCCACATGATGCACTTTGGGGGGCAAGTGTTACATGGAGGTTTGACCAAGTAACTAGTGGAACAACATAAGCATCGTTCGGCATTAGGGGCACCGTTCGGCATTCGAAGGACGTTCGGCATAAGGGGTATCATTCGGCATTCGAAGGTCGCTGGCATTCCAGCCTCGACCGGCATTCCAGCCTAGTTCAGCATTCAAGCCTCGTTCGGCATTCCTGCCTCGCTCGGCATTCCAGCCTCGACCGGCATTCCAGCCTCGTTCGACATTCAAGCCTCGACCGACATTCCAGCCTCGCCCGGCATTCCAGCCTCGTCCGGCATTCAAGCCTCGACCGCCATTCCAGCCTCGTTTGGCATTCCAGCCTCGTTTGGCATTGCAGCCTCGCTCGGCATTCCTGCCTCACTCGGCATTCCAGCCTCGACCGGCCTACACATTTCACTCAACACACTGCCTCGTTCAGTTTAGAGACATGGCTCGGCATTTGTGGCTCGGCACACAGAAGTCACTCGCCACGGGCCGAAGTATCTCACTCCTAGGCCCAAGAGGGAAGTCCAATCCATCTTCGTCTATAAATAGAGGGGCAGGGGCACAGTGAAATGGACCTTTTTCAAGAACACTGGGGAGACTCTGCCGCTTTCAAGACTCACTCTTTTCAGTTCAAACTTGTACTCAAGCCATTATTGTATGGATTGTATCTATATTTAACTACTTGGGAAAGCAATAAAGATTACAATTCAAAGTGGACGTAGGCAGTTACGCCGAACCACTATAAATCTGGTGTTCTAGATTTCTGCAGTTAATTTAGTCTATATCTCTCTGTTTTAATTTATCTTCTTCATTTATCTCTCTACAAAATCTTTCTAAAGAGGGTTAGTGACCAATTTTGGTGCTAACAGATATGTAAGAAATAATTTTTCCTAAACTACCACATTATTAGCTAAGGTGATGGGGGACATTAATATTTTAAATGTTTGATATTAATCGCTGACTGAATTTACAAATTGAGTCGCACAACTGTAATGATCAATTCTCCGAAAAACCACATGATTTAAATAGTTTATGTAATGTTGTGAATTAATTAACTTTTGAGAAATATTATTTATCATTTAATTTATTTAATTTTTTGGAGTTATATGAAATTATTTTAATTCATTTATAGAAGATATATTTGTGCGCATCGATATACGATGTCGGTGTAACTTTTAATGGGTTTAAATGGTTGATAACTACATGAAGGGATTTATGGAAATTTTATGTCATTTGATAGTATGTATTTTCGACTAAACATGTGAGATATTTTTGTCCAAACATATGAGAGAGAGAGGAGTGGAGAGTGAGAAAGAGAAAATTAAAGAAATTGATTAGGGTAGTTTTAGTTAAAATAATGGTAAAGGTTATATTCTTTCAATAAAAACAAATCCACTAATTCATTTCCTATAGACATTTATTTTTATTCAGTTTTCCCTTCTCTCCACCTAACCTTCAATGGTAGAAAATCAAATGAACATTTTCAAAATTTAATCAACTCCAAATCAAAACGCAACCATTAAATACAATAAAATAAGTGGTTCATCTTTCTCTTACAAAGCTAGCTGTAGATCTTAGAGATACGAGGAGAAATCTTCACTCGAGGTGCAAATCATAAGCTACATCGTTAGGTACTCTTTTAGTTTTATTATCATGTTATTTTACATCATTTGATTTTGTAGATAAGATTTTACATATGTTATAACGAATTTATGTGCCCATGCTGTTAGGTTCAATTGTTTAAATAAATAAAAATAATGGAATATGAAAATAATTTTTTTTTAATTTCAATTGAATTTTTATAATTTTTGAAACATAAAAATATTTTTGTAATATTAATTGAATTTATTTTAATGTTTGAACCCTAAAAATAACCTTTTTAATATCAATTGAATTTTTTTTGAAGGTATTTATTTAAAACTAGTTATACAACATAAAGTTTCATGGTTTAATTTATTAATAACTTATATAGTTTGAAATTTTTCCTTAAATGAGTGCTTTGATTCGAATTTTAAAATAGATCTATGAAAATATCTTTATAATACCAACTGAATTTGTTTCAAAGGTGTTTATTAAAAACAATGATTATAAAGGTTAAAGGTTAAATTTAACAAGTTATTAAAGTTTAAACAATTTCTTAAATTAGTGTTTTAATTCAAATCTTAAAATAGATTTTGTTTAAAAACGTATATCTAATTTTGAATTCTTCTAGATTTCAAAATGTTAATTTTAAATTTCAAAACACATAAAATTAGTCATAATTAATTTGAATACGTATAAGGGTTCGATTTCAAATGTTGATTTGAAATGGCAATTAATGAATGTGTAAAGGAAGAAGAAAAGTACTCCACCTTTTCCTCTTCTTAAATGCTTACTTAAACTCATTAATTGTCATATTATAAATATAAGTAAACTATTATCGATTAGTCAAAAATATTTTATAACATATTATATGTAAGTATAAGTAAACTATGTATATTTATTATTATTATTATATATGCTTTTAAAATAAAGCTATTGATAACAAAGATATATAAAGGATGAATGTATGCGTTGCGATGTAAATTCTCAACACATATAAACATACACATGAACCATGTACACTATTTATATGTTGCGCTTACACTATACATATATATGAGTGGATTTGGTACGCTCATTATAATATATTTAATTTAAATTAAATCAAAGCTCCTATTTAAACAAATTAAATAAAATAAGATTTTACTTAAAACCATATTGGATTGCATCTAATAAACCCTTTAAACTTCATAGGCCCAATAAATCCAAAAATAGGGAAAAAATTAAAATCTACCTATTTCACCCGCTTCTAACTGGCCCGGTTCCTTTGGAAGTTTCACGCTAAGATGGTTCAGGCAGTGGAGGAGATCAGTAATAAGTAGGCAGAGCAAAGCCTTAAAATATTTGATCTCCAAAAGGATACTCATGAGAAGCATCCACAACTCAAGGCTTATAAGGATATGGTTGATACTCTGGAGAGGTTACATTCGTCTAAGTTGGAACAACTCAAGAAAGCCCACATGGAGGAGATTAAAAAGCTAAGGGAAGAACATAAAGCATGGGTTTAGAAGGCCTTTGACACCACTTCTAAATAAAAGGAGAGAGCAGAGAAGCTGAGGGCCACCACTGTGAGGTTGGAGGGTGACCGGGATGAATTGTTTAAGGTAATCAGGGACTCAAGAAGACTATGGCCCAAACGCTATGAAATATTCACAGAAGACTACGTGCATGCTAAAGAATGTCCACGCCAAATTTCGACTCCATTGGATGAAATCTCGATCGATACGAAATCTGTTCGTATCGATCACGGATCGGACCAAAACTTCACGGGCTTGGGCGCGCGAGCCTGGTCACGTGCCTGAGAGGGTCTCCCGAGATCTGAGTGAAATACCAGCCTCCTACACCTATAAATAGACCCCCAAAGCCAACAGAAAAGGGGCTCTTCTTCCTCTTTGAGATCTCCAACGCCCGGACTCCGCCAGATCCAGAACTGAACTCCATTGCTGTTGCTACCAACGAATTTCAGTGCTGCAAATCATTGTTAATCGCTGTAATTTGCTGAAATCAGTTGTAAACATCAAAGAAAGATCAATAAAGTAAACTACTTCATAATGGACGTAGGCAGCACGCCGATCCACTCTAAATTCTTGTGTCTCCCTGCATTTTAATTATTTTCATCTCTGAGATTTGGAGTTTTTGTTAGATAATTCCTCTTTTTCCATTTTATTTCTTCACTTTATCTCTTCAAAGACTTCCGAAGAGTGTTGTGCCCAATTTTGGTACAAACAGCCTCCATGCACGGCGTTCTTCAGACAATGTTACACGTGTCGACTTCTGAGGTTGGGGGTTACCCACTAGAGGTGCTCTAGCTGTCCCAAAGAAGATAGTATATTTATGTATAGCCCCCATGCTACTAATTTTCTACCTCACACCCAATTTGGGAGATCTGCATCTGACATTCCTTCTTGTTTCTCTATTGGTGAGAATGGCGTGGTAGATCCTACAGGAGTAGTGGTGACTTCTATAGAGCTAGTTTCCATCCCCCTAAGTCCGTATGAACTAGCTTAGGGAGAAGAACAACCAAAAATGATCGTGGCCTTTGATGACGATATTGAGCTAGAGTTTTGGGTATAAGAATGTATTTAGAGAATACGTTGATAACAGGGATATCCTCAGGGCTAACGTACCAGCAAAATAGCCAAAGATCATTGCCAAGGTAAAGATTAAAGCGGTGGAGGAATTGGGGTTGATGAAAAGGAAGTAGGAGGACACAAAGTCTATGGCCCAAACGAAGGCTAAGGATGAAAGGTAAGGAACGTGGTCACCTCTACACGAATCTCTAGTGGTAAAGGGTCGTTGCCAATCCAAATGATAAGATGCTTTCGGACCGTTTGTTTATTTTTGACTTAGGTACATCATAACTTGTAAGGGCATGAGTCCCTCATTTATTGACTATGGTTTTGTATGGGCATAAGCCCAAGATTTAAGTTTCTTTACCGTTGGAATTGAAGGAACCAAGATGGTCTACATTAAGTAAATTTGGTGAATTTCAAAAAAAAATTCTCTATTTCGATCATAGTGACCCTATGAGTCTAATGAGTTTTTCTAGATCCAATCTAGTTGATTTTAATAAAACCATATTTTATTAATATTGTTCTTATTTTAATTACCTGTTCATATTAATTAATTTAATTTAATGTTAAGTGTAATTTGGTTGGATGTTTGGGTTCTATCATTTAGGTATGTGAAGGGTTAAATTATTAATTATGGAAATAACTCCATAGATAAAAAATGTGACAAAACTATGTAATTAATTAGGATTTAAATTTATCACTTTTGGATAGGAAAAATGTCTCATGAACATATAAGGTGTAAAACACAAATGTATGACATGATATGACAATAAAATGATATATGAACATGTGCACCACTCTACACACATAGTATGTGTGTATGTAAATTGCCATTAAATTTTGTTTATATGAATATGATTAAAGAGCAATTAATGTAATAAATTCCAATTTTGAATCTTTGATTAAGGAAAGATCTAATTGGCATCTAAATTATTTTGATGTTTCCCACCTTCTTCTCATGTAAAATCCTGATTAAGTTTAGGTCTAATTCAAATAAAGTAATTTGTAAATTCCATAACCTATTCATAACCAAAAGCGAGATAGTATAAGGAGCTTTTATAATTGCAATTTGCATGAGAAGATCAACCAATACTCGTATAAAATAAATAAATAAACATACTATGAAATGCACATATATTTAATTTAAATTTATGTGTAAACAACATTTGTAAATATATAATATACACACATATAAACATGTAAGTGTGTTTGTGTATGCATCTGTATATAAACAAACTTCCATAACTATAATTTATGTACGTGTGTCTATATTTATATATATTCAAAACAATTAATAAAATAAATCTTAAAATTATACCTTGACTGAGAGTACAACTATCGTGGTTGAAAACAAAATTATAAGTTTTCTTTTCTCTCTTTCTCTTTCTCCTTTAATGGCTTCTAACGGTCAAGTGCTCTCATCGTTGTCCAGCCACAATAAAGATTTACCTTCATCATCGGTCCCAAGATCATATTCCTATGCTCAAGCAGTCAAACAGAATACACAAAAAGTTCCTCCTCCCAACATCGCACGAGGACCACCTCCTTCAATCTTCCCCAAATCACTCACCATGGATAAATCAATTAAAGGGGAAATCATTTTGCTTCAGATGCAATGGAATAGGCCATAAAGCACACAAATGTAGAGATTTGTTGAGATTTTTCTGTTGTGGCGGACATGGCCATAGGCATGCTTCCTGTTTAAGCTCCTCTATCTCCACTAAACCTGAACGACTGTGTGATAACTGATCAACAATGTAGTGGACCAAACATAGATTCCAATTAGCATATAAATATATATGTTTGAAAGGTATTATACTAGATTTCCTTTGGACAAACAAGATAGGATTTTAGAGGACATTTTTCTTCACTTCAACAAAATATATTGGTCTGAAAATGTAGTAGAAAAACCGTTGCCAAAGATCAAGAAACCTGGCCCAAGACTTTTGGAGGAGAAACAAAATTTGGGCAAGGATATGAAAATCAATAAGGAAGTAATAGGGAGTGTATCCGATGCTTTCGAGGTTCCATCGCGTACACACTTGAATGAAGCTGCTTGCCAACCTCCTCTTCCAAATCCACTTCGCTTGGATCCCTTAGTCAACTTTATGGGTCAACAACTACTAACCGTATCGTCGCCATGTTTAAGTTAGTCCCTTGGTTTGGAAATCGTAGACTGTTTTGAAATTAGAATTTTTTTCGATGTGCAGGATAGTTTAGAGGATGACATAGTAGTGCAAAACGGAGTGAGGGGATGTTCATTCAGTGGTCAAGCAATTAATATGTTATACATTGGGAAAATAGTTGGTGTTGGTGGGGAACCTCTAGTTCGAGGCTTGAATGTTGCTGTCAGCAATTTGAAAGTGGGCATAACTGCATATAATGGTAAAACTAACATGGTTAAGGGTAGTCATAATGTAGCTATAGTTAATTGCGAGGAGGGGAATATTGGATGGGATTATAACGTAGTCGCAGTTGGCGAGGCGATGAGGTACAATCATAAGTGGTTTGAGCTGTAGTTGTTCAAGAGTTGCGGTAGAGGCAAAGGTATGCTGGTGATTCCAATAAGTGGTTTAGAGGAAGTTAAAGAAAATAGTGTACATGAGTGTTCATAGGTGCATGTTTGTTCCAAGTGTGCAAATGTGTTCAAGACTGCAGAAGAGTATCGGAGTGCAAGGGAGTGAAGATGCGCAAGTTTGTGAATGGGTAATGTTAACATAAGCATGAACAATAAAGTTGCAATGGGACAGGAACTCACTAGGTGTGCAAGAGTGAGGAATATCGATGTTTCATTGGGGTAAAAATTATCTTTACCTGCTGATGTTGCAATGGGACATGAACACATTAGGTATGCAGGAGTGCAAGGGAGCGTCGGAGTGGGTGGAAATGCCTATTAGTTCCGTGGAAGGGAGGAAGTCTCATTATATCATAGATTTATGCAAATATGGCGGTCCTTGACTCGTTAAGCTCGACCATGGCTGTAGAAGTTTATGTTAGTGGGGTAGATTTCGATATGGATATGCGGAAGTCGGGATCAAAACAGTTGGTTAAGCGCAAATTTCAAGAATTGGGAAAGTCGGTAAGAAGGAGTGCACGACTCTATGGTATTTCCACTTCCTCAGCCACTAAAGCCTTTAGTTCTGGCTCAGGTTCGACAGTTTGCTTAGGCAGCACTTATTGCTCTTCAATATTAAATAATATGCCAACTAGTGCTATACTTGACTTAGCTAGGAGGTCGGGTTTTGTCATCATCAATCAAGGCGATATTGATTATATTAGAAACAAGAAACGTGAGAGGTTCGAACACTTAAATCATGAAATACATCAGCTAGAATGTTAAGGGTGCTCTACATTAACAACTGGGTCTGCCTTCCTTCAAAGATAATAATACTGACATGGATTTATAGCAAGGAACAAAGTAGACTGTCCCAAGTAACACTTTTATAGTAGCTTAAGGGGGTAACACTTTTATAGTAGCTTAAGGGGGCTCTACATTAACGACTGGGTCTGCCTCCCTTCTAGGGGAAGTTTGGGAGGCTTACTGGTGGGCTAAAAATAAATCGGTGTTAAGCTAATACAATTTATTATTAAAGCTCATTTGATGCATCTCGTTTTCACTGACTTAAAGTACGATTCTTTATTAAACGTAACAAATGTGTACAGGCCGTACAATAAGATTGATAGAAGAATCCTTCGGAGAGATTGTTTAAAGTTTAGATTTCTTACCATTGGTCCTTGACCGTGAACGGATTCGCCTCTGGCCTCTGGGCACGTTAGGGGTGATTTCAACGCCACTAGATTTTTAAATGAATGCTCACCTAGGATATGGGATATTTTTGCCATGGAGGAATTCGACCACTTTGTTACTAATCATAATTTAATCGAACTGCCACTTAACAACAAGCCATTTTTTGGGTCAAACTTAAGGGAAAACCCTTCTTTAGCTCTCCTTGATCGTTTCTTCATTAGCGAGGAACTGAAAGATAAGTTACGATTTATGCAGGTCAATGGGCTTCCAACCATTTATTTGGATCACTGTCCAATCGTTTTATTTTGCGAGGTCGAACATTTAACTCATAAATCTTCTAAGTCTGAAAAGATGTGGCCCTTAGACTCTGATTTCACATATTTAGTTACTAGTAAATGGATTTCTATGAGTAACAGTAACTTTATATATTTGAAAAATAAACCAAAAAAATTTGTTAGTAAATTTAGGGGCCTCGGATCCTAAAAATTGGAATAGAGATGTTTTTGGCAACGTTAGAATCAAGAATGAAAAACTGCTTTCTAAAATTCTAAAATTAAATAAACTAAAGAAATTAGAAGCTAAAATCCTTCTAAACAAAATGTTATTTTAAACCTTAAAGAAGAACTGGACTAAGTTATTGTAGAAGATGAAATAATATGGAATAGAGGTCCAGAGACATTGGATGGATGAAGGAGAAAATAATACCATATTTTTTCATAAAATAGGTAATGGTCGCAAGCATATAACACTATAAACTCCTTACGGATTAATAGTGTGGAAATTTTTGATCGAATTGAGCTCAACAATGGATTCACTAACTACTACAAATATATCTTTGGAACCAGTAAATTCCATAGAATTATAGCTAAATGGAACGATTTATATCCAGCTAATACTAGATTGAATTAGATGACTTGGATACCCTTTTTTTTAAAGAGTAGATCTTTAAGGCTATTAGTGTTGTGTTTAGTGATAAATCGCCTGGATCGAATGATTTTCCTATTTTTTTTTACAAGAAATTTTGGCATGTTGTAAGATTTGACCTTATTAGAATGTTCAACGAGTTTTATAATGGTAATCTACAATTAGGAAGTTTCAGCATTGCTAATGTAATCCTCTTTCACAAGAATGTTGGTGCTATAGGACCCAAAGATTTTAGGTCTATCTCACTAATAAATTGTTCAGTCAAAATTATTTCTAAAGCCTTAGCCAATAAGTTAAGCAATAAAATGAATTGTTTAATCGACATAATACAAACTACTTTTATAAAGGGTAGGAACATCACAGATGGGGTCATTCTAGTCCAAGAATTTGTAAGTATTGTTGTTAAAATAATATTACTTTCTATATTAAAATTAGACTTTGCTAAAGCTTTTAATTCTATTGATTAGGTGCTCCTAAATGACCTACTATTGGTTAGTGGCTTTAGCTCTAGATGGGTGGGTGGCTTATGTCTTTATTAGAAACCAGAAATTCTAGAATTATAGTGCAACAACTCGACTTTTCGACCCTCGAACATTGACTCTAAATACATCCATGATATTTGTGTGCCGAACATCCAAGTACTGAAAAGATAGAAAGTTGTGGTAAAAAAAAGAATAGAACAAGAAATAAAGAACACAACACCAGAATCTCATAATGTAACTATAATATATAATATCAAAAGAATAGTATAAAGGGTTACTCTGAATACAAGAATTTCAGAGTTACAAAATCTAAGTACTATCATCAGCCTGGACAGTTATGACTGCCCGTCCTCACAACGCTGATATATGTACATGGATAAAATGGAACTGTGGAAATAGAAATAGATAGATAATGGAAGCCTCCAGCTAATCTTCTGAATTCTGAAGCATCCAAGGTAAAACCTAATACTCAGCCTATTTAAAAGAGTACGCGAGGAATTTAGGGAAAATAAAACCAAGCGTTAAACATAAGTCTGGTATGAGAAAACCCGAGATACATGCAAAGTAACAGTAACTATTGAGACCGTACGGATTCCCGTAAGGGTTATCCCATCAAAAGAAACCAACTATTCATTATATTTAATATAATGGTATAATAGACAATGTCTAGGGTGTATGACATAATCGTATCAAATAGCTATGCTGCTTACATTGGTCACACCACAACTTATTTTGGTTATATTCAAGACCGCTAAGGTATGTTCGCATAATGGATTTTCCAAGGGGACGCCTCCAGTAAACTGAAGCAGATCTTTATGCACAAGGATCAGAAAACACCTTTCGAGTGTCGTATATCTCTAGATAAAATATATATCATAAGGTAAACACAAGCGGCCCACGCCCGAACATAAACATAAACCACGTGGAACCAAATATCATCAACTCCTACCGGCGAACAATCAAAAAGTATCTCTAGATATGAAGCTGATAATATCATAACGCGGGTCGGCTAAACCCTAGGTTGTTTAGCATACTCTATCTTTAGTCATTTCCGATGTCGAGTTTAAGTTCGACATCTTTCACACGAGTCTTCATCATTCAAATAGGACATGAATCCCAAATTGGATCATCATATCTCAAACAGATCTCGAAACCACACATCAATTCCTATATATCTCAACAGATCTTGTAATCACCCATGGTTCCCACATCCTAAATAGATCACGAACAACTACATGTGTTCGAGCATCTCAAACAGATCTCGAATCTCCATATAGATTTTCTTTTTCAAGCGCTTCCAAAACATAGAACTCATATACTAGTTTTGAAGTGGTGTCCGATAAGTAAAACACTTACCGATCCCGGACACTTCAAAACCAATAGATGAATTTCCGGTTAACTCAATTCCGGTTATCTCAGAAGTAAGTGAAAGCTAGAGATAATTCGTACGAATACTCCTCCCCGGGGGCTCTTATTAGTGTGAAATCGCGAAGCCTTTCGATTACTTCAAAGTTAATATTATGTTAAGTTCGATGGTCGACTAATCGACTATCCAGTCAAAAACAATTGTTTATACAAATCACGATTCAGACGCTTAACTCGTTTTTGACATTCCAACTTAACTATTTCTCGCCCAAGAGTGAAGCCAGGTAAGTTTGGGCACTAGTTGCACCAATCCTTACCTAGACACTTCATTCTTAAATCTCACAAATAGATAAGTTTACCTCATCGGCTTTTAGTGTTAAGTATAGTATTAATGATTTCCATAAACAATTAAGAAATCAACACGATTAACACGTTTCTTACATTTTTCACTTACCTATTCCTCGGTTAAGAGGGAAGTCGGTAGGTTAGAGCTCTATTACTCCATCCCTACTCGAACATCAATCTTAACTCTCACAAATAGATAAGCCTACTTCGTCGGCTTTTAGTGTTAAGCATAGTTGATTACTTTTCAAATAAGTAATCTTATAATAAAACCATTTAACCACTAAGAAATTCTTAACACCTTTTTGAAAACATTTGTATGTACTTTTAAAATAATTGAAAATACTTGTAATAGGCTTTAAACCATTTATCCAAAATATTACTTTAAAATAACAGTTTGCAAAATATTTAAAACTTGGAAAAGAACACGTTTTATTATAAAAACCTCTTCTTTAAAAATTCACAACTTATTCTTAAAAATTCATAAATATCTCAAACCACTTTTAGAATAGTCTAATAACAGTTAGTAAACACTTGTAAAAAGAATGAAACTAAATAATTAAATCTGAATATCTTTTCAACCCTTTTAAGTCAAAAAATCAAGTCTAAACGAGGCAGTTTTGCATAAGTGCAGTTTTGGTCATATTCAAGATGTTACCTAACTTTTTATTATCCAAGCTTTTAATAGCAACAAACATACATGTAAAACATTATAAAAATAACAAGAAACCCCTAAGGATCTCTCTATAAAGTTCTATATAAATTTCCAAAAACAAGGAAATTCACAACTGTATCTATAGCGACTATAGCTATAAGTGCACTTCTAAATCCGAGTCATATTCCAACCTATGTTCAACTACAACCTATATGCTTTGTTCCAAGACCATGCTATATGTCATACAAGTCTATTCAGTTTGTTCAAGTCCGTTTAAGTTTACACATATGTCACTTGCTTTTCAAAGCAATAATCAAAACCATTATTTCCAACATATGCCCAAGTTAATTTAAACAACTTTAACAAAACAAAACACAAGCATATGAGTTATATTTTCAATCCAAGTGGTGAGTTAGCTCACCTTTTATCCAAAAAATAACTAAGATCTAAGAACCAAAGTCTAAATCCAACCTTGCTACCTAGAGGTGGGCGCGGGTCGTGTTTGGTGCGGTTTGAAGCCCAAACCGCTTACGCACCGCATCGAACGGTTAATCAAAAATACAAATTAAACCATTATAATAATCTTTTAAATGGTTTGGATTCGGTTCAGTTAAATGTAATACGGTCCGATTTTGGTCCAGTCTGGTTTGAACCCATATTAAATATGAATAAAGAAAATTACTTTCATCAACAATCAATTTACAAAGGCAACAATATGAAGCTTTTACACTTATAGGTTAATACACACAATGTTATACCGAAATGAAAGATTAGTTCTTAATTGTATGAATATTTCAATTTGACATTTAGCTACAAGTGATATTTTTTTAGTAGATTAACCAAACATCAGCGTTAATCAATGCATGATCATTAAGTAAAATGACTAGAATAAGATTATAATTACCATTTATTAAAAAAATGAGATGAAAAATATAATATTAAAACTATAACTTCTTTCTTGATGACAACGATTATTATTAATATAACAACAACATAAGCTAAAAATATAATATACATCGCTAGAATCTAAAATGAGATATGAGTTGCTTATATTTTTTATAAGATTACCAGTGTAAATTTTCAGTTCGATCTAGGTTAATGTGATTGGTTCAATCGTCCAAATCGCAACAGAACCGTATCGTTGAGGGTCAATCCGATTTGGGTTATATGCTTTTGTTAGAAGATTCCGTGTGGGTTTTTACACCTGAAGCGCCAATTTTGTTATCTGGTGTGGGCAGTTTCTGTATAGCGGTGTGGTTTATGCACATCCCTATTGCTACCTCCTTTCCTTCTCATGCTTCCTTGCTTCACCTTGCTCCAAGCCCTCACTCTACCTCACAATGCTCACGGCCTATGGGCAGTGGAAGAGTATGGCTTTGCCTTGTCAACTTCTAACCAGGTAGAAGATTTTGTTATGTGGTAGTAAGTTCTCACTCCAAATTTGAGGTGATTTGAATTGATTTGCAAATAATTTGCTTTAGAAATTTTAAGATAAATAAGAAGATGATGACATTGATTTTGAATTCTAAGCTTTGTAAATATTTGTGATTATTTGCTAAGGGTACACTCCTTATATAGGCTTAGGAATGTGATGGGAAAAGACCCAAAACCACTCAAAACCCTCCTTATATTAATTACTTCTATCATGTCTACTTTACACCACATAGCTTAACTTTTAAATATTTCTATATTTGCTCATTTCCTAAATATATAAGATGACATCACCCATGACATATTGCATAAAGTTTATTTCCATAAATGGCAAGAATTTTTTATTTTTATTAATCTTCTAAGCAAATAAGTATATGTAAAAAATTCCGAACAACTTTTGACGGTTAAAAAACTGTTTATTGATAAAACAATTTTCGGTCACATTACCAATATTTTTCCAAAGAATATATTTTTTAAACAAATTTCAAAAACAAGTTTCTTATCATTATTTATCAATTAAATGATGTTTAATAGGGTTATAAAATTATATTTATAACACTTAACTATATTTCAAAATGTTTCGATATTCGAAGACAAAGTGTTCAAATTTCAAGGTTGCTACATTCTCCCTCACTTAGAACATTTCATCCTCGAAATTCAAACAAGAATGATCATCAAAGACGATTAAAGAACAAGATATGTATATATAATACCGCTAAAACTATATATAAACCCAAATGCAATCTAAGATAAGAAAACTCTAGTCTAAGAACAAATCAGGATAGTACTCCTTCAAGCTATCCTCTATTTCCCCTGTACAATCCCAAGCATCCTTGCGCCATTGTACCTTGACTAACTTTACAACTTTAGTCCTCAATTGCTTCGTATCTCTATCAAAAATACGAATAGGCTACCTCAATACAGTAAAATATGGCTCAATCTCCAAGTCCTCTTGCTGCGATGCTTCCACTATCATCGAAGTATTATGCACAAACTTACCAAAATGAGATGCATGAAATACATTGTGCACACTCGGTAGCATAATTGGTAACTCGACTCTATATGCGAGTGTACCAATCCTCTAAGAATTGTGAATGGTCCTATATAACAAAGAGCCAACTTCCCAGCCCTTCCAAACCGAACTACACTTCTCATTGGAGAAACCTTTACAAATACAAAGTCTCCAACTAAGAACTCCAAGTCTCTGCACCTCTCGTCTGCATAGCTCTTCTGTTGATTTTTTGCTTCCTTGACTCACTTTTGAATCTCTATAACCTTATCTTATGCCTCTCGGATCATATCTGGCCCATGCACAGGACGATCTCCCAGTTCTACCCAACACGATGGAGATTTGCAAGGCCTTCCATACAATGCTTCGAAAGGTACCATTCCAATACTGGCCTGATAATTGTTGTATGAAAACTTAACAAGTGGTAAGTGCTCTTCCCATGAATGCCCAAAATCTAAAATGCATGCTCGAAGCAAGTCCTTCAATACTCGGTTCACCATCATTGTTCGCCCATCTGTCCGTGGATGGTTAGCGGTACTCAAAATAAGATTGGTCCCTAATGTTTTATGCAAACCCTTCTAGAATTGGCTTGTGAATATCGGATCTCTATCACTCACGATATCACAAGGAACGCCGTGCAACCTGACGATCTCCTTAAACATATAACCTAGCCAAACTAGAAGTCGCCCTCGTAGTCTTAACAAGTAAGAAGTGCATGCTTTAGGTCAATCGATCCACGATAACCCACACACCTTCATTTCCAATCCTCGACCTAGGAAATCCGTCGATGAAGTCCATAGAAATATGCTCCCACTTCCACTTAGGAATCTCAAGTGGGTGAATCAGTCCGGTCGTCTTTTGACGACTATCTTTTACCTATTGACAATTAGCAGACCTGCTCACAAAGATAGAAACATTCCTCTTTATGCCCTCTCACTAGAACATCCTCTTCATGTCTTGGTATATCTTAGCGACCCCAGGATGTATCGTTAACCTAGAATAATGAATCTCTACTAGAACATCCTGCCTAATCCCATCAACATTTGGGACACATAACCTACCGTTCATTCTTAAAATATCATAGCCATCCACCTAGAATCCCGGCCAACTCTCTGGTGCCTCATTCTCGCTTACATTCTTTGCTATCCTAGTAAAATGAAGATCTCTAAGATGATTCCCTTCTATATGAGTCAGACGAACCACAACATTTGCTATAACTGAATACTCCTACTGAGCACATCAACTGTGACATTAGCTTTCCCTGGAGTATACAAAATATCCATGTCATAGGCCACAAGGAACTCCTACCACCTTTGCTGCCTCATGTTCAAGTCCTTTTGCGTAAAAGATACTTCAAAGACTTATGGTCCATATATAACTCGAATCTCTCACCTAGAAAATGATGTCTCCACATCTTCAATGCAAATACCACTGCTAATAACTCCAAGTCATGAGTTGCATACCTCGCTTCATGCGGTTTGAGCTGCCGACTTGCATAAGTGATAATCCTTCCATGTTGCATCAACGTAGCACCCAAACATGTTCCACATGCATCAGTGTAAATAGTCAAACCCTCACCTCCATCTGGCACGGTAAGAATAGGAGCACTAGTCAGCTTTTTCTTTAGCTCTAAGAATGCTTGCTCGCATTTATCTGTCCATACAAATTTGACATCTTTCTTTGTTAAATTCGTTAAGTGGGAGGCAATCTTTGAGAAATCCATGAATCTCCTGTAATAACCTGCTAGACCCAGAAAGCTTCTAATATCCGTTGTGCTTTCTGACCTCTTTCGGTCCTAAACGACCACAACCTTAGCGAGATCAACAGAAATACCCTCCACCGAAACAACATGACTTAAGAACCTAACTTCCAAACTGTAGGGGGTTCTCGCATTTGGTTTGGTAGCGAGCGGATGACTCTTACTCCTACATGTCCCTGCGGGGTTGGTGCAGTTGAGAGGCTGGCCGTAAAGGCAGAACACAAGTACCAATGTATGCTACGGTGGTCGTTACCCCACTTCCATGTCAGGCTATTACATGTGGTATCAGAGCTCTGGTTTTAGGCAAAACTTAGCATATAGAGTAAATTTTATTACAGAATCACTTTCGTTCGTGCTTGAATCTCTTCTTCTTTGACTTGTTTTCCTTTGAATTTTGGAACGTTCCCCTCGGTTCCAAAATCCATCCTTGTCTCCCCTATTCGTGCTTCTTGATTCTGGAGCATTCCATAACTCCACTTCGATTGATTTCTATAATAATCGGCGGTTTCGCCAATCTTAGAATGATTTGTAAAGGGGTGAAACTCCTTTACAATCGGTATTGATTTACTGGAGATTTCTGTATCCTCGGTTTACGACACTGCTATCTTTTGCTATAACCGAATTCTATCTCTGGCGATCGAATATCGATTTGCTCCAGAATACTACCTCGATCTTATTTTGAAGTCACGGTTGACCCGGTTAAGGTTGCCCGCGATTTATATAAGTCTATCCATTCTTTTCTCTCTTGAAATCTATTTATCCCCCTATCGAGCCTATCTTCTAGTTGAATTCTTTGGTTAGGATCCCTCTATATTTGGATCTCTACCTTTGTTTTGAAGTCCATTCTGGAATCATCGTGTGAGGGAGTGTATTTGTAATTTATATTAAAATGTTTTATAGTGTGTTGTTTGAGTTATTGATTTTGGTTTGGATTTTCGATCGATTCGTCTGATCAACGCTATCGATAGGATTTCCAAAACACTTGAACAGTGCAAACTGACACAATATTATTTTAAAATTTGGTAAATGAAATAAATTTGAATGAATATATTATAAATATATATAAGTAAAATTTTCTGGAATTTAATAAGCTATTAAATTGGTTGTTTGAAACGATAATATTTGATTATCAATTATTGTTCTATAAATGAATTTATAAACATGGTTTATAAATTGATTTGGAAATTGAAATAAATTTAAATCAGGAATTTGAGAATTAATTTCCGGTGGTTTCAAACTTTGATTTTAAAATGTATATTATTTAAAAGTATTCGTTTCCAAAGAATTTTAAAATTTTTAAAGTTTTAAATCAGTACTCTTTTCTTTTGTCGTTGGAAAATAATTTCGGTGATGGCGGCTGCATCATCGACATTCATTTTTGAGTTTCGAAGTGGAGAGACCATTCTGTAGCTTTGCTACGGTTTTGTTTTGAAAAAATATTTTGATTTGAATTCCTTAAGTATGATTTGATTTATATATATATATATATGGGTAGGTTATTTTAAATTTAATTTGATATATATATATATATATATACATAATTATCTCTAAATGGTTTGAATTAAATCGGAAATTTAATTCTTAAATTTATTAAAGGATGTTTTCAATTATTAAAATGGAGCCAAAAATTTTACTAAACAATTAAACTTGAAAATTAAATTGGAAAATTTTTACTTTTATAATACCCAATTTCATTCTAATACAACTTACCTAAATTATTCAGAAGCTGAATATGTAATTGGATAATATACAAATATAAAATGATTTTATAAATAAAATTTGAGTGCTCATAATAAATGTTATACACTTAAATTTTAGTTATAAAATGTTAATAGAGATGAATTGAATAATAAGTTAATTGAATAATAGATGAGACAAATAAATTTGTTTTGAAGGAATTAATAAATTGAAATTAGATTAACTTATAGAAATACCTTGAATTTAAAATCAATTATTGAATATAAATTAATTTAAATTGAAATTTATATGGTTTAAACTAATTTATATGGTTTAAATATATGTGAGAAGATATATTAAGTGGAATAAAGTTAATAATAATTTAAAAGAATTAAATTTGTTGAATAAAATATGAGTATAATAAATGATTATACAAATTGATGATTTAGAAATTGTTAATTGAGGATGACTAGACAATAAGATAATGAATTTAGAAATAGATGGATTGATTTAACTTAAGTGAACTCAAATGGATTAAACCAAAATGTTGAATATTAATTAGTTTAATTTGAAATTTATATGGTTTTAAATTTATTGTTTATTTGAGTTTCAAATCCATTCTTTCTTTCTGGTAGTTTATTTCCCCTACCTTCTTCCTTTTTAAGGACGGAAAGTTTTGAGTGGGGGAGAGTGTAACGACCCGTAAATTTTAATAAATTTCATTTGTTTTATTAGTAGATTTAATTGGATTTTGTGAAATTTTAAACAGTAAAATTTTGGAATAAAATTTTTACATTTGGAATGCGTCTAATTAAACATAGCAACTGGTAAATTTTCATCAAATAATATGAAAGTTTATTTTATTGTATAATTCTATTTCAATTTATATCAGTTAAAAGTATTTGATGATAATAAAATGTTTTCCAAACCTGAATATTTTATATAGAAAATTTGTAAATCATCTTCTGAGTGAGACATCACATTTCGTTTCTCCAAATTTGGACTGCTATTGCTCCGTTTATCTTATTTTCGGCATAATAACAGCATTTTTCGGTACCGATTATCGACTTTTGATAGCATGATTGTACCATTGATTTTTGTATACCGTTTTGATTGTCTCGTCGTGCTGATTCCCGCAGTATATTCGTTCGTGTGTTTCAAAGTCCGGATGACAACGAAACCTACGGAACGATTTCCGTATCGGTTCTGCATTTTCTTGAACTTTTGAATTCCTGGTCCATTCAACTTTCCACCCTATAACTCTATAGCCACTTGACTTTTATTTTTCCAAAATATAACTGTAGCCTTTTGTCATTCCATCACTTCAAATTCATATCTTCGGGTTCATATCTGGTTTCAATGATAATAATAAAATAATATATATATTATTAAGTTATATGCAAGCCAGTTCTTCTCCAACCTATTGTGCTTTTATCGGTTATTAGAAATCCACTCGTCGAGCAAACTTACCTGCTCCTTTGAATTAAATTATATATATAATACATTAGTTTTAACTGCCTTCTTCCTCATTTCTTTCTGCCTTCTCACGTTCTCTCTTCCACAAAACAATTTTCATTTTCTTTCTCTAAACATTTTTCCTTTCTGCCTTTGAGTTCGGCCTTCAACTCGCCCACAAGAAACTCACTTCCCCTGAGCCGAAACTGCTCCAGCCTCAAACCCGAACCACGCACCGCCCCTCTTCCCATGTCGACCGGATTGCTCGCCACGTCAGCCATGGCGAAGCCGTCAACC
Source organism: Allium fistulosum (assembly GCA_030737815.1). Classification (NCBI taxonomy): domain Eukaryota; kingdom Viridiplantae; phylum Streptophyta; class Magnoliopsida; order Asparagales; family Amaryllidaceae; genus Allium; species Allium fistulosum. Next base: position 817,952,281 of record CM060908.1, on the reverse strand, counting down.
CGATCCAGCCCGTCCCATCTTCACGACCTCAACAGCGGCTCGTGCCTCCACCACCTCTGCCCCTCCGACCAACCATAGCCGCATCACCTTCGTACCCCGAGCGCCACCTTGACAGCCTGACACATTTGCGCCTCCTCACCACTTGCATGTAGCCTCGAACCCACCCTCGATCTCATTCCCCTAGCCAAGTCCTGTGCTTCTCTGGTGATGTTTAAGGTATTATATATATATGTTATGTTGTAGATATATTTACATAATAAAAAAAATAAAAAAAATTATAACTTACTGCATAGCTAGGTATTCGACTGTTTATATAGATTTATAGATAGATATAGACTTATAGTTATTCGGTTTATATTTTAAAGTATATGAGTTTGATATAATAAATATTTGTTATATACATTAGTGAGTTCTGTTTGTTTACAATATAAATAAACTTTATGTAATCTGTTGGGTGTATTTGTTAGTGTACAGGTTCATAAAGTGTTCATATTTTATATTATTCTATGTGTTACAAGGTCAGTCATTTGCTATATAAATGTATAATGGTTTTCTTCTTGTTTATAAAAGGAATTAAATATATATGTTATGATCTGAGTTTTATTATATATAGTATAATAATTAGGATCTGTTAGTTTTTATACGTGAGTTATGTTTTGACAATATATATATATATATATATGTTTGGTCTATATATATATATATGTTTGCGTATGTATTTAAGTTTATAATAGCATATGTGTATAAGTTGCTGTTTGTATATGAGGTTTTATCTGTTTGAATATATGAGCTTTATATATAGCTAATGTATTTTTCTGAGATATATGTATAGATTGTATAAGTTTACAATTGTATTAGATATTTTATCTGTTGTATAGTTTATATAGTTTAGTTTATATATTCTGTTTTACATGTATATATAGATTACTGTAAGTTATATATGCAGTATTATATATGTGTTTTATAGATATTATGTCAACTCATATATGTTTTTTTGTAAGTTGTATAATGTATTATATATAGATGTTTAAAACATTTCATTTACGGTTAAGTTTATACATATTATAATAAATTGTTTATATTGATTTGATAATAAAAAAATTGATCTTTATTTATAACCTGTATGTAAGTTGTGTACATGTATACATTTGTTTATATATAGGGAACTTGGTTTTCAATTTTATATTGATATAGTACGTTGGACTAACTTTTTATTTGAAATTTAATATATATTATTTTAGATGTATGTTTGATTTTAATTTATTGGTTTGAAATGCTTGTATATTAAATTTTATTTGTGTTTGAATTTAGAATGTGAATTTTTTACGTAAATAGTTATATATAGTTATATATATACCTTTTGGCTTCATCGATCCAATTCTGATCTAATTTCGTCAATTCCTATTTATCAGCTTGTCCGTCGAATTCGTGCCAATCTTGCTCTCCTTTGGGATTCATGCTTGAATTCGTAGTTTGTTCTATTTTCAAACTCCTCTAGCCTCGAAATGTGAGCAATCACTCACGATTAATGTTTTTATATTTATTAAATTTGATTCAATTGAAACGACAATTGAAATATGTTGATGTTAGTTGTTTACATTGCTATATATATGCTGTTATCTGCATATGTTCACCTGTGACATCTGACACCATTATCTGTTATTTATCACTGATGATATATGCCTGTTACTAATTGTTATATTATTATCATATCTGTTATCACTCTGCAAGTTCCCTGTTAGTATAGAATTCACTATGGGTTGAAATGATACATACCCGAACGATCAGTAGAATAGGAGAAAATCGTTATGGGTTGAAATGATAAACCCAAGCGATTTTCAATTGAATTAAATTTGGGATTACGGGTTAAAAAGATATATACCCGTATATATTTAAATTGCGGATTGAAATGATAAATATCTGTATCACTTGACCATAGGATAGAAAATTATATACAGACACAGTTGGTCTATATATATATATATATATTGAAAATGATTTCTATGGTTTTGAAAAGAAATATATGGTTTTATTAAATATTGATTTTAAAGATTTATTAAAGTTGATTTAATAAAGTTGATATATAATATGTTTAAGTATTTATTTAATATCTATATTTTTAAATATAGAGTTTATAATGATTCAGGTTGGAAAGATAAATTTGAAATTTATTTGAAATTATATTTATTTAAGAATTTTACTTAAATAGGTTTGATTTGAAATTTATTAAATTTTAAATTTTAAAGATATGTTTTATAACTTGAATTAGATTAAAAGTGACTTAAATGAATATTTCAAACTTATTTAAATTTAAATGGGATATTTTGTTTATTTAAATTTGTAAATTGAAGTTGTATTAGATGTTATTGAAATGATTAAGTAAATATTTCAAAAACTAAATAATAGTAAAGTGAATTTGATATATATATATATATATAATTATCGAATTTAGTTTTGAAATGTTGAATATTTAAAGCTTTGAAATATATTGAAATTGGAATGGCTTATTTTATGGTCAAATATGTATTTGAAATCGATAATTTGAAATGGTTTATTTAGAAACTGAATTGAGTTGAAATTTATGAATTGAGATTGAATTAAAATTTGAATTTTGGAATTCGAGTTGATTTGAATCGATTTCTGAAATTTGAGGAAGCTATTTTATTACATAAAGTATTTTTAAACTATATCTAAAACTATTTATATTTTACTTTATAAATTATTTTAATATAAACTATTTTAATATAAATCAATTTCAATATAAATTATTTTATTATAAACTATTTTAACTTATAACTATTTTATATAAACTATTTTTATTTTATAAACTATTTTTTATATATACTAATTTTAATATCTAAACTGTTTAAGAGGAAAGTGTTATGGATTCCAAAATGCTATGATTTCAAAGCTATGATTTCAAAGTGTTATGATTTCCAAAGTATTATTATTTCAAAATTGTTTTGGTTTCGAAAGTATTATATCTTTGAAAGTACTATGATTTTGGAAGTGAATGTTTTTGAAATGGAAATGATATCGTATTGATATGTTTTTGAAATGGAAATGATATCGTATTGATATGTTTTTGAAATGGAAATGATATTTTGGTTTTGAAGTATAAACTGTTTTGAAATGACCGCGGTGTTATAATAACGTTTGGTTGTTAAAGAGACATGGATCAGATATGGACATACTCTCTGTCGATACCGAAAACCACTTTAACAACTGTGTACGCGGCAAAGATTCCAGAATGAAGTAGGATGGTGGCGACGATCCTATATGAGGTATATACATGGACCCGACTCCCGTGAGTTGGCATAAGGTGGCTAAAACAGGAGCAATCGACAGGCTAATGAGGTAGCACCTCTGATCGGACACACTCCATCGTATGCCATTCTATTACTTTGTGATTGATTTGGTGCGCACCTTTGGATTTCGGGAGTGTGGCTCGAGGTGGGCGATTGCTGCGGCTCTGCGTTACTACCGGCCCGGAAGTGTAATTGGTATATCTACCATGGCGTTGCCTAGTTGTGCCATGTCACCTACCATAGCGTGCTTTACTACGAGTTTGTTTTGTACCATACCTATGGAGTGCCCTCTGACGACGCCCATTACGGGGGAGATTACGGTACTGTATAGACTATGGGAATATATAAAATATGTTAAGGTGGAAAATGTAAAGCCTTAACGCTATTTTAATAGTTTACTTTACTGTAGACATATTATAATAGTGTATTACTACATAGTAGATAGTTTAACGGATCCTTAGAGGATGGTTATCCCAAACATCCTTTGAGTTACTTGTATTTCAGTTGATATTTCACTTGAGTTGGATTTATTGATAAAAGAATATTAATCCTAACTCGATTGTTTTGTGTTTTGCTTTACACTCTGGTCAGACTGAGTGGTTTAGTGTTCGAGACTCACCTTTGGAGTTGGAGCTTCGCTTGGAGATCCAGCTATCTATCTAGCTTTCAGTTATTCAGTTGATTCCAGTGATGTATTCTGATCTTGTATTTGACTATTATATTAAGACATCTATGTATTCGAGACTTCTATTATATCTTGTTTAACTCTGTTATATATATATAGTAGCTTCATGAACTACTATTCTTTTGTTTCCGCTGCATTATTTTATAATTACTCTGTGTTTGTGATTCTGCGATTATTTATTTACTGTATATGTTGAGTTTTGCCAAATTTAAATTAACAATCTGATATTTTGAGCAATTCAAATCCGACATGTATGGATGCGAATGGTTGAAAATTTCAGGCTGTTACAAAACCCTCCTTATGTTAATTACTTCTATCATGTCTACTTTACACCACATAGCTTAACTTTTAAATATTTCTATATTTGCTTATTTCCTGAATATATAAGATGACATCACCCATGACATATTCCATAAAGTTTATTTCCATAAATGGTAAGAATTTTTTTTATTAATCTTCTAAGCAAATAAGTATATGTAAAAAATTCCGAACAACTTCTGACGGTTAAAAAACTGTTTATCGATAAAACGATTTTCGGTCACATTATCATTATTTTTCCAAAGAATATATTTTTTAAACAAATTTCAAAAAAAAGTTTCTTATCATTATTTATCAATTAAATGATGTTTAACAGGGTTATAAAATTATATTTATAACACTTAACTATATTTCAAAATGTTTCGATATTCGAAGACAAAGTGTTCGAATTTCAAGGTTGCTACATTCTCCCTCACTTAGAACATTTCATCCTCGAAATTCAAACAAGAATGATCATCAAAGACGATTGAAGAACAAGATATGTATATATAATACCGCTAAAACTATATATAAACCCAAATGCAATCTAAGATAAGAAAACTCTAGTCTAAGAACAAATCAGGATAGTACTCCTTCAAGCTATCCTCTATTTCCCTTGTACAATCCCAAGCATCCTCGCGCCATTGTACCTCGACTAACTTTACAACCTTAGTCCTCAATTGCTTCGTATCTCTATCAACAATACGAATATGATGCCTCAATACAGTAAAATTTGGCTCAATCTCCAAGTCCTCTTGCTGCGATGCTTCCACTATCATCGAAGTATTGTGCACAAACTTACCCAAATGAGATGCATGAAATACATTGTGCACACTCGGTAGCATAATTGGTAACTCGACCCTATATGCGAGTGTACCAATCCTCTCAAGAATTATGAATGGTCCTATATAACAAAGAGCTAACTTCCCAGCCCTTCCAAACCGAACTACACTTCTCATTGGAGAAACCTTTACAAATACAAAGTCTCCAACTAAGAACTCCAAGTCTCTGCACCTCTCGTCTGCATAGCTCTTCTGTTGATTTTTTGCTTCCTTGACTCACTTTCGAATCTCTATAACCTTATCTTATGCCTCTCGGATCATATCTGGCCCATGCACAGGACGATCTCCCAGTTCTACCCAACACGATGGAGATTTGCAAGGCCTTCCATACAATGCTTCGAAAGTTACCATTCCAATACTGGCCTGATAACTGTTGTATGAAAACTTTACAAGTGGTAAGTGCTCTTCCCATGAATGCCCAAAATCTAAAATGCATGCTCGAAGCAAGTCCTCCAATACTCGGTTCACCATCATTGTTCGCCCATCTGTCCGTGGATGGTTAGCGGTACTCAAAATAAGCTTGGTTCCTAATGTTTCATGCAAACCCTTCCAGAATTGGCTTGTGAATATCGGATCTCTATCACTCACGATATCACAAGGAACACAGTGCAACCTAACGATCTCCTTAAACATATAACTTATCCAAACTAGAAGTCGCCCTCGTAGTCTTAACAAGTAAGAAGTGCATGCTCTAGGTCAATCGATCCACGATAACCCACACACCTTCATTTCCAATCCTCGACCTAGGAAATCCGTCGATGAAGTCCACAGAAATATGCTCCCACTTCCACTTAGGAATCTCAAGCGGGTGAATCAGTCTGGTCATCTTTTGATGACTACCTTTTACCTATTGACAATTAGCAGACCTGCTCACAAATATAGAAACATTCCTCTTTATGCCCTCTCACTAGAACATCCTCTTCATGTCTTGGTATATCTTAGCGACCCCAGGATGTATCATTAACCTAGAATAATGAATCTCTACTAGAACATCCTGCCTAATCCCATCAACATTTGGGACACATAACCTACCGTTCATTCTTAAAATATCATGGACATCCACCTCGAATCTCGTCCAACTCTCTGGTGCCTCATTCTCGCTTACATTCTTTGCTATCCTAGTAAAATGAAGATCTCTAAGATGATTCCCTTCTATACGAGTTAGACGAACCACAACATTTGCTATAACTGAATACTCCTACTGAGCGCATCAACTGTGACATTAGCTTTCCCTGGAGTATACAAAATATCCAGGTCATAGGACACAAGGAACTCCTACCACCTTTGCTTCCTCATGTTCAAGTCCTTTTGCATAAAAGATACTTGAAAGACTTATGGTCCATATATAACTCGAATCTCTCACCTAGAAAATGATGTCTCCACATCTTCAACGCAAATACCACTGCTAATAACTCCAAGCCATGAGTTGCATACCTCGCTTCATGCGGTTTGAGCTGCCGACTTGCATAAGCGATAATCCTTCCATGTTGCATCAACGTAGCACCAAACATGTTCCACATGCATCAGTGTAAACAGTCAAACCCTCACCTCCATCTGGCACGGTAAGAATAGGAGCACTAGTCAGTTTTTCCTTTAGCTCTAAGAATGCTTGCTCGCATTTATCTGTCCATACAAATTTGACATCTTTCTTTGTTAAATTCGTTAAGTGAGAGGCAATCTTTGAGAAATCCATGAATCTCCTGTAATAACCTGCTAGACCCAGAAAGCTTCTAATATCCGTTGTGCTTTCTAGCCTCTTCTGGTCCTAAACGGCCACAACCTTAGCGAGATCAACAGAAATACCCTCCGCCGAAACAACATGACTTAAGAACCTAACTTCCAAACGCTAGGGGGTTCTCGCATTTGGTTTGGTAGCAAGCGGATGACTCTTACTCCTACATGTCCCTGTGGGGTTGGTGCAGTCGAGAGGCTGGCCGTAAAGGCAGAACACAGGTACCAATGTATGCTACGGTGGGCGTTACCCCACTTCCATGGCAGGCTGTTACATGTGGTATCAAAGCTTTGGTTTTAGGCAAAACTTAGCATATAGAGTAAATTTAATTACGGAATCACTTTCGTTCGTGCTTGAATCTCTTCCTCTTTGACTTGTTTTCCTTTGAATTTTGGAACGTTCCCATTGGTTCCAAAATCCATCCTTGTCTCCCCTATTCGTGCTTCTTGATTCTGGAGCATTCCATAACTCCACTTCGATTGATTTCTATAATAATCGGCGGTTTCGCCAATCTTAGAATGATTTGTAAAGGGGTGAAACTCCTTTACAATCGGTATTGATTTACTGGAGATTTCTGTATCCTTGGTTTACGACGCTGCTATCTTTTGCTATAACCGAATTCTATCTCTAGCGATCGAATATCGATTTGCTCCAGAATACTACCTCGATCTTATTTTGAAGTCACGGTTGACCCAGTTAAGGTTGCCCGCGATTTATATAAGTCTATCCATTTTTTTCTCTCTTGAAATCTATTTATCCCCGTATCGAGCCTATCTTCTAGTTGAATTCTTTGGTTAGGATCCTTCTATATTTGGATCTCTATCTTTGTTTTGAAGTCCATTCTGGAATCATTGTGTGAAGGAGTGTATTTGTAATTTATATTAAAATATTTTATAGTGTGTTGTTTGAGTTGTTGATGGTTGTTTGGATTTTCGATCGATTCGTCTGATCAACGATTATCACAATCCAAGAATGCATTATTCCAAGATAACCAATCTATCTCAAGTAGAACATCATAACTCATAAAATCCAAAACATACATATCGACGAAGAAGAGTTGGTCAAAGAAAGAAATTTGAACTCCTAAACAAACCACGCTAAGATTAGCCGAGCCCCGAATAGTGTTCGATACACAAATAGAATCTAAATCCATAACCGGCTTAAGTTTCAATATATCAGCAAGAGTACGAGAGATGAAACTAGGAGAAGCACCGGTATCAAATAAGACATTAACATGATACCAAAATAGATATAATACCTTCCAAAACCTGCTTTCCCTTTGCAACAATAGAAGTGGAAGGTGCTGAAGCTAGTGCGAAAGCTCGAAGTTGTTCTCCCTTACGAGGCATCGGACAATCTCTAACTATATGACCAACATGATGGCAATTGTAGCAGCTCCTTAGTGCAAACTGTGCCTTGGCCATTTGGGGCTCTATCTCCATTACCTTAGCAATAGGTTCCTTAACTAATGATGCTTTCACCATGGACCCTTCCTTACTCGACCTACAACTCACAGCAAAGTGCTCTTTCTGTCCACACTTATGACAAACTACCTCAGAAAAATCTCTCGACGGCTAAAGCTTCCGCTTGTTATTCCCAGCTGGTGAAAAAATAGACGGCTTCAGAGCCAAACTTTCAAACCTCAACCCCATATTTATCTGATCCATATAAGAACCTAAAGTGTGATTAGTCATATTACCCTTGAACTCCGGATGCATCCCTGCGATGAACATCTCATTCCTCTTTAATGGCGTATCTACCAAACCGGCCCGAACCGAGACAAGCTAGTGAATCGGTTATCATATTCCCCATTGTCATGGCCCCCTGTTTCAAATCGAGGAAGCTCCTAAATAACAAAATCTTCCCAGCTACTGGGACAAACTTCATCTCAAAACCCTCCTTAAATTGGGTCCAAGAGAAGTCGTTCTCTTGGACATCTAGAGTGATAGAACTCCACTAATCCATGGCTACGTCCATCAGATGTCACTACGCAAACTAATGCTTCATCGCATCATCCAACTCCATATCCCCAAATATACGATCTCATAACTTAATCCAAGTCCGAACTTCTATGATTGTGCCCGTACCACCAAACCTCTAACCTCCCAACCTATCATAATAGTGGCAGAGCGAAGCAAAATTCACCTAAGGCCTAACCTGCACGACCTCCTCCATAATATCTACCTTTGGTTCCTTAACCGGAGCAATATTTCTTGGTGTTCGATTTCCACCATTAGTGCCAGTACTACTCCGACCACCTTTACCTCTACCTCCTTGAGCATTAGCAGCTCTAGTACTTATGATGTACTACATGAACATAACAGAATATATTTAGGATATAAAAGGCTAGAGTTATTCAAAGAAAAAGGTTATTCCTATGGAAAATCTGAAAAAAGGCAGGGGGTATATGTTCATAGAAAAATAAAAATACGCTCTCTCGTATGTATAATATACTCGCCTCATTCTAGGGTGTCGCTTACCCTATCTCTAATGAGCTATACCCAACCAAGGCCAAGGTGTTTGCTCAACCTTGGGCTCTGATACCTAATGTAATGATACCCCTTTTTAAGGGCATGGCTACAAATGATAACCCCATTCCTGATTTTACAACCAGCCTCTCGACTTTCTACAACCAACCCCTAAAGGGACATGTAGGGGTAAGAGACAAAGCTTCGTCACATATTCACCAATGTGGCAACCCCCTATCACATGTGCCACGCACACACCAGGAACGATAATATATAATATCAAAAGAATAGTACAAAGGGTTTCTATGAATACAGGAATTTCAGAGTTACAAAACCTATGTACTATCATCATCTTGGATGGTTATAACTGTATGTCCTCACAACGCTGGTATATGTACATAGCTAAAAAGGAACAACGAAAATAGAAATAGATAAATAATGGAAGCCTCCAGCTCGTCTTTTGAAATTTGAAATGTTCAAGGTAAAACATGATACTTAGCCTACTCAAAAGAGTACGTGAGTAATTTTGGAAAAACAAAACCAATCGTCAGACATAAGTCTGGTATGAGAAAACCCAAGATACATGCAACATATAACAGAAACTATTAAGAATGTACGGATTCCCATAATGGTTATCCCCTCGAAAGAAACCATCCATTCATTAAGTTTAATATAATGATATAATAGATAATGTCTAGGGTGTAGGATATAATCATATCAAACAGCTGTGATGCTTACATTGGTCACACTACAACATATTTAGGTTACATTCAAAATCTCTAAGGTACGTTCATGTAATGGATTTTCTATGGAGACGCTTCCATTAAACTGAAGTGGACCTTCATGCACAAGGATCCGAAAACACCTTTCGGTCATCGTACATCTCTAGATAAAATATACTACAAGGTAAACACAAGCAAACCACGCCCGAATATAATTATGAACCACGTGGAACTAAATATCATCAAGTTCTGCAGGCCAACAATCAATAAGTATCTCCAGATATGGAGTTGATACTACCCTAACACGGGTCAGCTAAACCCCAGGTTGTGCAGCCTACTCAGTCTTTAGCCATTTCTGATGTCGAGATTACATTCGACATCTTTCACATGAGTCTTCATCACTCGAACAGAACATGAATCTCAAATCGGACCCACATATCTCGAACAGATCTTGAAACCACACATGGATTCCTATATCTCAATGGATCTCGAAATCACACATGGATTCCCACATCCTGAATAGATCACGAACAACTACATGTGTTCAAGCATCTCAAACAGATCTCGAATCTCCATATAGATTTCCTTTTTGACCGCTTCCAACATATAGAACTCATATACTAGTTTTGAAGTGGTGTTCGGTAAGTAGAACACTTACTGATTGCGGACTCTTCAAAACCAATCAATGAATTTCCGGTTGACTCAATTTTGGTTCTCTTAGAAGTAAGTAAAAGCTAAAGACGTTTCGTACCAGTACTCCTCCCTAAGGGTTCTTATTAGTATGAAATCGTGAAGCCTTTTGATTACTTCCTAAGTTAATATTATGTCAAGTTTGAAAGTCGACTAATCGACTATCTAGTCAAAAACAATTATTTATACAAATCACGATTCATACGCTTAACTCGTTTTCGACATTCCAACTTAACTATTCCTCGCCCAAGAGTGAAGCCATGTAAGCAACCCTCTATCGCCTTTATTATTCAACTTAGCCATGGATGTATTCTTTTGGGTCATAAAATTATCTATTGCTAATGGGATGCTATGTAATGTCAGGAATGAGATCACCAATGAGGCTCGTTTAATTTTTCAATTCGATGATGACACCATGCATTTTACTTCTCATATACCCCATCACATTGTAGTTCTTAAACTTGTTTTATATAGTTTCAAAATGCTTTCAAGGCTTATGATTAACTTTTTTAAGAGTTCTACCCTAGTTCTAAAGTGTTGAAATCCTAGTCCCTAATACTCTTAATTCTGAAATCATGAGGTTTCCTATATAATACTTAGGGTTTTTGGTTAGACCTACAAAACTAAAAAAAGAAGACCAGTATAATAAAATTGATAACTTAAACAATCTTAATGTTTCACTTCTAGGTAAATGGCTCTGGAAATTAAATAATGATAATGAAAAACTTTTATGGAAAGAATTCTTTTGTTATAAAGGATGAATGGGCTAAGGACCATACAGTCATACTATATATATATATATATATATATCTATAAACAAAGATAAAAGGTATAGAAGTCCAGGCCCCATGGTTCACACATCAAGCACATAGCCAACATGTCTGGCAAGATAGCGCAAAGTCAGACAAAAAAAGCCAACATGCCTGGTGAAATAGCAATAAGAGAATCGATATCCAAAAAATACATGACAACGAATAAAATAGCATATGACAACTCAAAGAATACCAAGAGAAAACTAAATTCCAACACATCTCAGAACCAACCAATAAGATCTGGGCAGAAACACTGTGTGTGAGGCAAGAAAATAAACTTGCAGTCCCAGTCTATTTCAATTAAAATCTCTTCATTGTTGGCGCCAAACTCTCCATCATTGCAAAGGACCAACTCATCATCTAAGAGCCTATAGAATTGTTATCACTAATCCTTTTCATCATTTGAAACCCACTTTGAGAAAACCTTCCAAGCTGAGTGATAGCAAAGGCTACTATCCTTATGAGACCAAGTCCCAGTTTTACCGCATCAAACTAAAGGGATATTTTTTGAAAGCTTATCCACAAGCTCCTAAGCAATGCTCTCCGCAAGCTCCTGAGCAATGCTCTCCACACTAGGAGGATAAAAAATTAGGGCAAGTACAAAATGCTTCTTAGCAGAAGGTGGCTTTTCGGCATAGGATGTGACAACACGGAGGGATGAAATAGGAGGGGCAGAGGTGGTGGGACATGAGCTGGTGTCCCAAGAGGGACAGAGAGGATAGAGGTTAGGGGACTGAGGTGATCTATCTAGTGGGAAATTTGAGGTACTTTGACCTGCCATTGCCTAAAAGGAGGCTTTGGAAGGGGCGTCTTGGATGGAAGGTTGGCAGAAGCGGTCCCAGAATGAGGGCAAATAGGAATTTTATGGCCAAAGGAGTGGCAGAAGTCGCAGATAGGCGGTTTTTACTGATAAGAGACGTCAATGTAGGTTGTCCTCCCCTTATAAAAGGAGATTGGGATACATGATGGTTACTACCTAGAGGGTGAAATCTCAATTAGGATTTGGCATAATGGAGGAGCTGTCTATGCTCAGTGAAAATACCAAAGCAAAGCAAATAACCTATATGATTGGCAATCCAGTTTACTCCCTCAAGAGATTGGAAAATTAGAGCAATATTTGAGAAATGCACCCAAATTGGAATTGAAAGGACTTGTTCACGAGTAAGGTCCATAGAAGGGTTCTAGTGGGTAATGAAAAACGCTTTTCCATCAATAATAATAGGGTTCGATTCCAAAATATGGTATCTTTCTTGTGGGCACGAGAATTTGAAAATGTACATCGACTTGTCATACCTGGCGTCAACCAAACCCTACAACTGCCACACCCTAAGAACATGCTTCTTCACAACGGAATAGAGTGGAGCCTCATCCAAAAAGAAACCTACCAGGTAGTCTTTCTTGAAAGCAATACCAGCATCTAAAATTTCCTTAGGAGGCATGACGGGCTTGTTGGTAAAGTTAACCGAGTATTCCTAGGCGAAAAGAACCTATATTCCCAGCTTCTTAAACAGAGATGACCAACCACCAATAGAATTGGTATTAACAATAATAGGATTGGGCCTGGAACTATTTCCAAATAACAATGAGGAATCAGGCTTATCGGCTATAACATAGAGACCGAAAATAAAAGCTTCACAAGCTAAATTAGCAGAATTAGCAAGGTTAGAGGTTACCGTTGAAGTCAGCAATTACGAAACACCCAGACTAGGTCCAGGTTGAACAATAGGAACGGCAACAACTGCATTCACAAGACCAGAGCTGTCTGCACCCTTCGAAGCTAGAGGATCACGAGAAGGCACCACGTTACGACCGATACATTTTTTAGCAGAGCTGACAGCAACTTGAATCCCAACCAATGGTGAGAAATCCTCAACGACATTCAGATTGAGCATCGAACCTGCCATCAAAAAATCAAGACCCTTCCAAATGAACAACAATGTCAGGCATCCAAGATCGGGGCCGCGAGGCAGGAATCACAGTGAACCAAACTAAGTAGATATGAAGGCTACTAGAAACATGATGGAGATAAAGAGTATGTTGTTAAAATCATCCGATTTGAAAAGGTTTCAGATCATAAAATTTGAGGAGAGAGAACGTTGTGATTTGAAAAGGTTTAAAGAAATTATTTCAAACCAATTTTATGATAGAACCTATAACTTGCACCACATCTCTCCTAAATATAAGAGTATGTCTCACTATTGGAAATCCATCTTAAAAAAACATCAATATTTATTATCTTTGGATCAATAACATGGTCCATTTAGGCAATAAAACTTTATTTTGGCATGATAGTTGGATTAGCGCTGCACCACTTAAAGTTGAGTTTAAATAACTATTTGATATTTGTAAGTTCAAAAATACAATGATATCTTAGGTCTTCGGACCTCACATTAAATTTCCATGGAACCTTACATTCAACATGCCCTTGAAACATTATCTCAGCCCAATTTATCTCTCTTTGTACCAAGATAGAATAATATAACCTAGATATTGAGAGGGATGTTAAAATTTGGTGTTGAGATAAAAGTGGAACCTATACCTTAAACTCGACACATAAGTTTTTAAACTTCTTAGAAACCTCTCCAAACATGTTCAAAGATATTTGGAAAGTAAATGCCCCCCTAAGGCTAAGTTACACACATGGCTATTCCTTTATAAGAAACTAAATATAATCGAATCCTTAAAGAAAACGTAATCGCTTGTATATTAAAAATTATGTATTTTTTGCAATTTAGACCAAGAAAACATAACATGCTTTTACTACAACTGTCCCATTACCAGTTCAATACTGGTTAACTCTCATAAAATCTTGGACTTAACCTTAACCATCGTAAACCTTAACTATGACAACTACAAGAATAATCTCAGATTCCAATGGGGGTAAAGAGTACAGAATTCTACACGATACTATCTTCACTATTATTTATTGGTATTTATGGTTTGAAAGGAATCAAAGAATATTTAATAACGTTGACACTCCTCCTCGTAACCAAACTTATGCCATACTGATGTTTATATATAATTATATAGCTAATCCTAGCTATAAATTGGCTAGTAAGATTTATTTCACCGACTTTCTTAAAAAGGTAAAAAGTCATTAGATGTTTTAAAAGTAAATTTAGGCTTCAACAGGGGCCACCTAATGATAATAAATGACAACCACGTAGAAATTTTTAATGAAAACATCTCTTTGAACTCTTCAAACATAATTCTCTTGATTGATAACTAAGCCGGTTATAACTAGCATTATTGTTTCCCCTCCTTCCACACTCACACTACACACACACATATGTATGTATGTATGTATGTATATGTATATAATTTTAATACATACATACATATACATATATCATTTTAACACACACACACATACATACATAATACATACATACATACATACATACATATATATATATATATATATACATATATATATATATATATCGGTGTACGTTTTTGTGATGTACTCATATTTGGTTGAGTTTTTCAGTTTAAGTAGAAGCGAGGATCGAAAAGATCATATTGTTTGCTCATGGATGCTTGATTGTGGTGATGGGTTTTGTTCGTTGGTCTTACTTTGGTTACTAGACTGTATGGCTACCGCTCTGGTGATTTCATTTCTTCGTTCCATACATACATACAGATATATATATATATATATATGAGAATTTATCGTCGTATTCTCTTGTGTTCAATATACATTATATTATGCTTGTTTAGAATGGGTTTTGCTTCTTTTCTTTCCTTGTTTTCGTCTTGATGTTTGTTCGTATAACTTCTCTTAGGTCCAATTGGTTTATTTTTCTATTTTTCATTCTACGGGGAGGGGGTGGATTGCTACCTGCCAAGCTTGCTAGCAGCTCCATTTTTGAATGCAGAATAAAATTATATGAGTGCTCTCATCCTTGGGAGGATCACTCATTTTCCTAAAAAAAGTCAAGAATTTTTTTTTTGAATTCGCATCAATACACACACACATCATTCAATGTTGCATAAAATGCATTTAAAAGTGATGATTTACAAATACGTGAATTCATAATATAGAGATCGAGTTCCATTGATGTGTTTTCTGTCTAATTTGATTTAATTTATGAACAACTCTTCCAACAAAAATCAAAATTCAATTAAAACACAATGGAAATTTAAATATATATATATATATATATCACATACATAAATTTGGGTCAAGTGTAAACTTATTTAAATGTGTAAAACAAACATAAATTTACCTTTTAGATTCAGCCTTCGTGACACCTTGATTTGAGATTTCTCCCTAGATCTCTAAGTAGATCCACACCCAATATTGCAAGCAGAGGGTGAAACACTTGTATTTTATGTTTTTATTGATTTGAAGTTGGAAAAATTATGGAATGGAGCAATGAGACTTTGGCCATGGCAAGGAAGGAGGAGAGAAGAAAAGCAAATGATGGAAAGAATACACTAAGTCTTAGTGGGTTTGTTTGTAAGAATCAAATCTTTCCCATTCTTTTAGTTATAACTTTTGTATTCAATTCCCTTAATTTTCTCTCTCTCTCCGCCTCTCACTCTTCAATATGAGGTTGGCCATTTTGTTGCCATCTTATGGGAAAAATTTCTATAAATCCCTAACACAATTATCTTCTATTTAAAGTCGTTTAAAGTTTTACGGATATTGTATATCGATGCGTGCAAATATAACTTTTATATATGCATTCAGATAATTCTAAACAACTCCCAGATAACAAATATATTAAATATTAATTAATATATCTTAAATATTAATTTAATCCAATTACAATATTTCATAAATTAATTAAATCATGTGATTTTTCAGAGAATTCACAAATATGCTTCAGTGACTCAAAGGTGTGAATTCAGTCAACAATTAATATCGAACAATTCAAATATTAAAATCCATACTTCACCTTAGCTAGTGTTGTGATAGTTTGGCCGAATTCATCGCTTGTAAACCTTTTAAGTAAAATCATATTTTATAATTTCTCAAGCAAGGTTACATTTAGTAAAAATTATTTACACCAATTCTCTTCATCAACACTACATCGCATTAAGAGTTATGGAATTTGGTTTTGGTAAAAATTCCAATATTGTACAAATCTCTTTGGAACAGGCCAAATTTTTTACCTAATAAAAGACCAATCGAATCATAAGTTCACTCCAGAGCTGGCTGTTGGTTGGCAAAATAAACAATATAAAGAGCTATTTATCTATACTTTCAGAATATCGCAGCAGAAGAGAGAAATATATAACAAAAATAAGTACCCGTATCACATATGCCAAATCTTAGAAATACAACATCCCAAATATCGATAATACAATGTCTCAGATAAATCACCAACATGCCTAAAAATCAGGGTACATTCGAATACATTAACAACATAGATAGATAACTAAACTACCACAAGTTTTCACCACTACCTTCATCTTCTTCATCGGCATCGTTTCCTCTAACCTAAGGATTGTAATAAGGAAGGAGTCAGAACAACAATGTATAGTGAATGAAAATCTCAAGTCTTACCATAATAGTATTTAGGCAGTATCATTTTGATAAGCATTATGTCTAATGCATCCTACTAAGTATACCTCCAACTGTAAGCCCAAGGCTATTCTAGTCCATCTCTACAGCGTATCTCCAACTATAGGCTAAAGTCCTTTCCAATCTACCTTCGTAACTATAATGTGGGTGCAACACAACTATGGAATGTATTGGGTCCAATGACCCATCTCCATCGATCATGTCATAACGATGCGAGAGAAAGTAACTGAGCCACTTAATACCTCTTTAATGAGAAATAGGCAGACTATAACCATTTAATACCTATACCCTAGCCAGATCCCCGTCGTTTAATACCTAGACCTAAGGTGGGCCCCCCTTTGGTACTTCCTAACTGACATTGTAAGAAATCCCATAAGGCCACTTAATACTTCTTCGATGAGGAAGAGACAGACCCCCCAATAGCCATTTAATACCTCAACCCCGAAGTAGACCACATACTGAGATTTCCCACTACTGCACCTAAAAATTTAATCACGACCATTTAATACTTCTTGAATGGGATGGAGGAAGACCCTACAACCGCCATTTAATACCTCCAATCTAGAAGTAGGCATGTATTGGGATATCCATTCTATGACACGTAACCCAATCTGTAACGTCTCAAATTAGTCCAACTATTCGTAGGTGTTGGCACCAAGACTTAGCTGGGCAGACTTAACCTACAGAATTGGGACTAACCTCGCGTCCATTGTGGGTACTTATTATAGGTGATGTCTCACATCAGTCCTAAAGTCACACTGCTGGTTGCCAGATTAGCTGGGCAGGCTTTCGTGTACTTTTGACAAACTTCGCATCCCTGTAACTTAGTCATATTTCAACTCTTCGACATAACAAAATATCCTAAGATATATATATATATATCTGTAAGTGTGTGTATGTGTGTATATCTATGTGTGTATATATGTATATACAAACACTATCTATATAACATACCTCACCTCATTTACGTATAAAGGTGTTATAAATGAAACACCTTATTACGCCCTTAATTATGGATTAATTACCATAATTAACCTTCACTTCCTTCCTATGGGGATTAGCGTTACACATTGCCTATTTATTTTATATGTCTAGGACATTTACGTTACTAATATATTTATACCTAACATAAAATATTATATTAGCTGGTTTTTGTTAAATATTTCTAAGCGTGAATCAAGTTATTTCTATAATGAGGTTTTCAGTTTCCTACACGAGTTGTTAAAATGTTAAAACTTCCATATTCATATAACTCGGTCCTATATGGTAGTTTCAAAATAGCTAATATCCTTAGCTAAATAAAACAGACTTGCACACGCACACAGACATGCATATGCATATGCACACAAAGGTATATATATATATATATTCAAAAATGGAACCAAAATACCTAAATTATTTTACTTCAACATAGTGGAATCAATGCCTTTATTTCAAGGAAACAAAACTTTACGATTTAAATACTTCATATCCTATCCAATTTTTACATATACAAGCTTGAAGTGAAAATAGGATTCATATTTACTTAAATTATAGAAATAGGTGGTGCAAATATAAATAGGAAAATTCATACTTTGCACACCATTTCCTAATTCTTTTCTTTTAGAACCCTT
The DNA here is from genome assembly GCA_030737815.1 of Allium fistulosum. Lineage (NCBI taxonomy): Eukaryota > Viridiplantae > Streptophyta > Magnoliopsida > Asparagales > Amaryllidaceae > Allium > Allium fistulosum. The sequence goes on along the minus strand of CM060908.1, from coordinate 817,933,579 downwards.
CATCACAACAATAGAAATTGTAAAGTGAAGTTGAATAGAAAATAAATGATTCATATTGCAAATAACAAATTAAATTCTACTATATAAACATAGAAATATTGCGATTCCAACTAATCCAAGAATTGACATTTTATGGGAAATTTTTTGCGGTTTTAGATTTAAGGTTTTCGTATAGAAAATTCCCCAAGGGATAAAAAATACAAACTTTTACTACACAATTAAGAGAAAAACTAAGATTTCCACTCATATATAGCTTTCCCTGAATTCCTTTAGATTCGATTCCATGCCGTTGCCTATTTCCTTCTTTAGTTATCTGCTTTTTGATCTTACAATAAACAACAACTGAATTGTGTATATATTAGATTCAGAATTCGGAGTTTAGGAAAGAATGTTAATCGAGAAATATATGCACGCACGCGTGCGTGTCTAAAGCTTATTTCCTTTAATCTTATTGATTCCTTTCCTAAAGGATGAATTTTGAACCTATATCTTACAAAGGATGAAAAGTGATAGAGTTTTGCTAGCATTACTATTTTTCTTATGAATAAAAGTGAAGGGGCTAGCCCCTTATTTATAGTGGTTAGAACGCGCCTAGACTGTACGATCAAAGTCCGTTTTGTAGGATCGATTTCACCCTAGAGGGGGGTGAATAGGGTGATACTAATAATAATAAAAATTAATGCGGAAATATATATAATAATTGCAGCACAGATAATAGCAGAAAAATAAAAGCAGAAATAGAACAACACAGATTTACCTAGCTTCGGCAAAACCCTGCCTACGTGCTACCCCAAGGTTTCTACTAGATTAAGTAGTCAAATGCTTACACACGTAAACTTGTGACACTCGCTAACGACTAACCTAACTCTACGCTCAAAACCCTGCCACAACTCAGCCACTGAGTTGCGAATTCTCGAACTACACCACCGTAGTTCATCCCTAGTCACACGATAAGAATTGACACAAATTTAAAAAAAAACAAAATAAAAAAAATAGCATAAACAAAACCCTATTATAAATCTAAGCTCAAAGTAAAATATAATAGAGGCCGGCCCAATAAAAATATAAAGATGTTTTCCTTTCTTTGTATATGCGGCCATTCCTTTTGCTCTGTAATGTCTGCTTCGTTCTTCTTTCAAAAACTAGGGCTTTGTGAAATTTGAAGCGCCGATTCAAAAATTGATCGATTGAGTGTTGAATTCACTTCGGCTTGGCTTTATCAATTGATCCTGGCTTCGATTAGTATGCGGCAGCTTCAAGTTGCGTCGAGCTTGAATGCTATGATTTGGTACATGATTTTCTTGTTCGATTTTGAATTTGCTCGACTTTGATTCGAGTTATAGATTTGTTCGTGATTTAGTTGCTTGCTTTCTTATTTCGCTTGAACTCGAATACCTTTCTGCCGATGATGTTACTGGGTTATATAGGGAACGAATCCCTTAATTTTTGTTCATATAATTTGTTTGAATTCTTCAATGATTTTCACTTGTCCATTTGATTTTGCTTGAGCACTTGTGATTAATCTTGACTGCTTCATTTGTTTACACGTTACTAATACATTTTCACTTGCTTGAGTCGGTTCCTTCTTTTGCTCCTACGATCATGGAATTTGAATTTTTGAGACTTCCTTGACTTGATACAATCCGACTTGTTCATTTTCGATTTTCTTCTTTTATATGTTTTGACCGGTTCATCGTGTGACGCTCTGTGACTTTATTTGAACTACTCCCTTGTTTTGTTACTTCAACTATATATATCTCAAATTTTCATTGCACTTCATGTTAGTGTTGATACTTTGAAATTTTCATATTGGATGCACATTTCCGGTCTGGTTCAATTATGAACTGTAGTCACTACTCCATTTGTTGTTACCTCTATTTCATTTGAGTCTTCATGTATTCATGTGTGTTGTCACTGCCTGTGTGTGTATATATATATATAAGTATGTATGTATGTATATATGTATACATGTGTGTTTGTGCATGTATATATGTATGCTTGCCTGCACTTGATTACTGTCACTGTTTTGTGTTCATAACTGTTTTGTTGCAGTCTGGTTGGTATGTTGATCTGGTTCACTACTTTGAGTCTTCATGTGTATGTATGGACTGTTGCATCTCTCTATAAAATTGTATTTATGAACTCTGGTTGCGTTGTGAACTCGAGTCTCTTTGTTTCGTATGTATGCACTCTGTATATTCATGTGTGAACATACATGTATATATGTATGTTGTAGCTTGATTTTAGAGTGGTCTGCATATCCAAGCTATGGTGTATGTGGTTCCATTATGCTTTGCACTCTTGTACATATGCACTGAAGTATGGTCTCAATCATGTTTATGTTCTTTGTATGCATATATCTGGTTCATGTTGAGTTTTGATTGCACTGGCTTGTGAACTGTTCTTGAACTTGTGCACTGTTGGTTATCCAGTGATTGTGGTCGAGTTTGGTTGCAGTTTTGTTGTCTGGTTTGGTCTGGTCCTCTTGTTCATATAGACATGTTTGTCTGATGTGTATTTTTTCCTTCGACTGCTTCCTTTTGAAATGCTTTCAGGTTGACTTTTTGTCCACTTCTGTACTTCATGTTGTTTGGATTTGTGATGGTTTGTTAGGTCTGTTCTTTGTTTTCCTTGACCACCATAAATACTTGAAGTCTTCTTATTACCATGCCTGATTGTGTACATTTGAGCTGGTCTTTGGTTCAGATTACATGTGCACTGCCCTGAGTTGAATCCAGCTTTGGCTTGGGTTTGACCTTGTGCTCACCCGTCCCTGTAGTTCTGACACGCAAGTGTATATCGGTGTGCACGGCCTTGTGGCATGTACAGTGGTACACTGTGCATGTCACAAGTTGTTCGTGTATGATGATTTAAAAGAATAATGATGACGAACAACCCAAATAACTGAGGCAAACAATATTTTCAAAACACACATTTACTTGTACACTGCAAAATATTTCTTTTTCAATTTTACTGCGTTAGTGTTTATTTTGCAGATAATTCAGATGCTGGATACAAACTGGAATAGAGTTGAAGAACAAATACGAGTGATGAGTGAAAGTAGTGAGGTGACATTGTACATTGAAAAAATGTGTTGTAATTGAAATTGTATTGAAATTAAAAATGTGTAAATGTAATGAGAGCTCAAATTTGTACTATTTGAATTTGTAATAAAATATTTGTTTGAATATGAATTCTGTGTTATTTATTTTATTCATCAAATATTTATTTAATTATGTGAAAAATAAAATAGTATAATAACAAATACATTTAAATGAATATATATATATATATATATATGTATATGTTTATTATCATCAAACAAAAATCATAGGCTATTGTATTCTACAATCTCCCCCTTTTGACGATAACAAACATATATTAAGATTTTGACTCTACTAAATGTATTTGACCTTGGTGAATTCCATTTGCTCCCTCTATTTGAATGCTCCCCCTTCATATATGCATGAAAATAAAAAATATGCAAATGAACCTAGATGAGAATATGCAAATAAAAAATAAAATATTTGAACTTTATTTGCCAAAATCTTAACTTTTCTCTCCCCCTTTTGTTATCAGCAAAAGAGTAATAGTGTTAGAAAAATAGAGATAAAGTGATAGACATTAATACATTCGTGCCTTTGGGAACCCAAATTGGTATGGTTTTTGTGTGTTTGGGCCTATACCAGCAATTATTTTGATTGTGTCCAATTTTTCTACAAATTGTGCACTTGGATTTGACACGATTAGTTTTACTTCTAACTCTTTCAGATTGAGTGTACCCAAGTCCTTGTCTAACAGTATTAACAGTTTGTTTCCCTAATAACATATTTAGTTATCTTTCTCCTTTGGAAAATTTTCCTACAGTTGTAGACGATTGTTGGACTTGTGTTTTGAGAGACTCATTTTCATTTAATAATAGAGTGCACTTATTAATAGAATTTTCTCTCCTAGTATTTTCACTTTCTTTCAAAATCAGAATTTCATTTTCAAGTGATTTAATTCTAGTTTCTGATTTTTTCATTTCCTCTTCAAATGATGGACACTTATCACACTTAGGGCTTTTGTTTCGATAGTTTTTAACCAATTGATCAAGCTGTTTATTTAGTTCTATCAAACTATCTCTTTGTGATTCAATTTTAGCATACTTTTCCCTAAGTCTTTCAAAACATCCATTTATCTCATGAAAATATATAAGTAATTCCGAATGAGTAAGTTTTGATACCTCGCTTGGCTCTGTTGAGACTTGGTTTTGATTCATGACACAAAGTCTTCATCTACAACATACAGATTTGACGACTACAACGACAAAAAGAGAATATATACTACAAGGAGACAAGACTTCATAAACCGGTGCATCAATTCTATATTTTTGTTTTTTTGAGTCTTAGAACAATATTGTTAAAATCTCTCCTTAAGTTACGTATATCTATAAGGTCATATAAGTCTTATCACTATGTACATAAGAATATTATAAAGTTGTAAAAGTTTGAAATCAATATATATAGGCAAACTGTGCATATTGCACATATTACAACAGGTCAGTCGACTGACTCAGTCTACCAGTCGACTGACACTATGTAAACTGTGCAACATGCACAGTGCACGTATATATGAATTTGAATATTTAAAAATGTTTGAATATTCAGTCAACTGACACTGTAGTCCAGTCGACTGAATTTCTACAACAACAATATTTTCTGAAAGGACACGACTTTTGTGAAGAGTTGCGAACATTCAACGAAAAGATTTAGATGCAACACTTCGATCGAAACTCTTCACCAACAGTCGTAGCTTTTTAACTATTATAAATACAAACTCCAACTTCATTTCAATTCACTGAATTACAAAATCTTAATCTATTTCTCTGATCTTTGCTCTTCTATCCATTTTGCAAATACACTTTCAAATATTCTGCATTAAAGCAATACTAGACCTTTCTATTCTTCATATACTTCAAATATATATATTTATACTCGAGGAGAAGATTATAGGAAGGGTGTACTACAAGTGACAAATTTGTGTTATTAAGAACACACAAAGTCAAAACTATTTTTGTATTTGTTGAAGTCCTGTTCTGCTGCTCAGGCGTGTGAAGTCCTCTTCGGCTGCTGAGGCGAAATCATGTTCTGCTGCTCAGGTCCTTGTTCGGCTGCTCAAGGGTTGAATATACCTGTTCCTCTGGGTTAATTGAGGTTTATTAGTGAAATTCCAGAAGGAGTCTGGGACTGGACGTAGGACGGTGCAGGTCATCATATACCCGTAACACAGTTATTTGATAATTTAATAATATGGACACCAACACTAGCACTAACACTAGCTTCATTGAATTGAAGGACAATCCACTACACGTCCACCACTATTTAATGGCATGAATTATAATTATTAGGCAACACGAATGAGAATATATATGCAAGCAAGTGGTTTTGATTCATGGAATATAACTCAGTTAGAATATACTATTCCTACTACAGAGTATTCTACTTGGTCAAATACAAAAAAATTAGATGCCACAGCAAATGCAAAATCCATGAATATGTTGTTTTGTGTCTTAGATAAAAATGAGTTTAACCGTGTTAGCATGTGCAATACTGCGTATGAAATATGGCGTACACTCAAAGTTACTCACGAAGGAACTAACAAGGTCAAACAAAGCAAAATATCCATGATAAAAAGTCAGTTCCAAAACTTTAGGATGAAAGAAAATGAATCTATAAATGATATGTATTCAATATTTCAAGATATTTACCATTCATTAGTAGGACTAGGAGAAAAATATTCAGACTTTGGTATTGTTTCCAAAATCCTTAACTCTTTAACGGAAGAATGGGAAAGAAAAGTTCTCGCTATTGAAGAAGCGAACGATATTTCTAAAATAACTTCGGAAGAGTTAATAGGAAATCTAATGTCCTACGAAGTGAATTTGCAGGCTAAACGAGTTCAAGCTCAAGATAAAAAGAATATAGCATTCCATGCAGAACAAGAAGAATCAGATTCAGACAAAGACGACCTAGCTTTTATTGCCAAAAACTTCAAAAAATTCTTGAAATATAGAAAAGGAAATAGAAATAATGGCAAGAGGAACTCAAACAGCAATAGACCACCGTCTTTATCAGTTATGGAGTGTTTTAACTGTCACAAAAAGGGCATATGCAGAAGGACTGTCCAGATCAGAAGAAAGAATATCGAAATAAAAAGAAGGACAAGTTCAAAAAAAAGCCTTTTTCAGTCACATGGGATGATTCAGATTCCTCATCTTCTTCTTCTGGAAGTGAAACTTATAGCGATAATGAACAAGCTAACGTATGTTTTATGGCTAAAGCTAATGGGGTTAGTGACTTTACTTTTGATGATATGATAGAAATATATTCTGAATTATTAGATACTTTAAAAAGTCTCAAAAGAAAATATAAAGAGGCTGTAGAAAATAAGAACAAGGCAGAATTCGAAAGAGATATGCTTAAAGATGAGAAGAAATTAATGGAAGAAGAACTTGAGAAAACTCAAGAATCCCTTTCAAATGTTAATTCTCAACTTATTTTATTGAGTCAAGAAATTGAAACTCAAAAAGAAAAGAATGATAGTCTTGTTTCTGAAAATCATATTTTAAAAACTAATATTAAAATGGTTGAACTAGAAAATTCAAGTCTAAAAACCAAACTAGATGGAATCACTAAAAATGTTTCAAATTTTAATAAAGGAATAGAAAATTTATCTAGAATTATTGAGAATTCACAATCTGTTAGTAATAAAAATGGTTTAGGATATAAGAACGTCAAGGAGTCAAAATCTAGTGATGTTAGAAATAATAAAACATTCACCTATTCAAATAGATCAGTTTCTAAAACTATAAATATATGGGTTCCTAAAACTAATAACAAATTAATAAAGAAAAAGTATATTAGTTCATTTATAGAAGATGTTCATAATAATAAAAATTATATTTATAAGAGGAATACTAAGCCCACTTGGGTTTGGTTTCCTAAGATCTAACTCTTAGGACACTATTAAAAAGTGGGTACCAACATAATCTCGTATTCTTTGCAGGTCCCACTAAAGAAAAGAGGAAAATGGATTCTCGACAGTGGTTGCTCGAAACATATGACAGGAAACGAAGATATGCTGATAAATATTACATACTCAAATGGAGGTTCTATCACTTTTGGAGATAATTCCAAGGGATATATCATCAGTAAAGGCGATGTCAGCAGCAACGGTACCACTAATTTACCTCTCATTACTGATGTTTTATTAGTTAAAAATTTAAAACATAATTTATTGAGTATTAGTGAGCTATGTGATAAAGGTTTTAATATAACTTTTTCAGAAAATAAATGTAATATTTTCGATAAAAATCATAACACTATTTTTGAAGGAATAAGAGATAAAAACATTTATATTTTAAATATGAACGTTAATAATGATTCAAATTTGTGTTTAGTAGCTAAGGAAAATGATTCCTGTCTTTGGAACAAAAGATTTTGTCACATCAATTTTAATACCATCAACAAATTAGCTAAAAACAAATTAGTTAAAGGATTACCTAACATGAGATTCAAAACTAATATGTTTTGTGATGCATGTAAATTAGGAAAATTAAAAAAATCTTCTTTTAAATCTAAAAAGGTAATTTCTACAGAACAACCACTTGAACTTTTACACATGGATCTTTTTGGTCCAACTCAAGTTCAGTCTATTAATCATAATAGATATGTGTTTGTTATTGTAGATGATTTTTCTAGATACACTTGGACTTTCTTTTTGAAAAATAAAAGTGATACTTTGATAATTTTAAAGTTTTTGTTAAAAGAATACAAAATATTAAAAGTTTGAAAATTAAAAATATCAGAAGTGATCATGGAGGAGAATTTGAAAATGAAGAACAAGAAAGGTATTAACCATAATTTTTCATTTCCTAGAATACCACAACAAAATGGCGTTGTAGAAAGAAAAAATAGAACGTTACAAGAATGTGCAAGAACTTTATTAAATGGAACCACTTTATCAAAACATTTTTGGGCAGAAGATGTAGCTACTGCTTGTTATGTATTGAATTGTGTTTCCATTCGACCATTAACTAAAAATACTCCATATGAACTTCTAAATGGAAGAAAACCAAATATTTCATATCTTAAAGTTTTTGGTTCTAAATGTTTTATTTTGAATAAAGATCAGCTAGGCAAATTCGATCCAAAATCCGATGAAGGAATATTCGTAGGATATTCGAAACGAAGTAAAGCTTATCGAATTTGTAATAAAAGAACTCAAATTATTGAAGAAAGTTTACATGTTTCATTTGACGAAAATTTTAAAAATATAAATCCAAATATTACTATCGATTCTGATGATGAAACCATTCAGAATAAAAACAGTAATACTAGAGAAAATTTTGATAATAATCATGAATTTACCGAAAATAAAAACATTACTCCTAATATAATAAAACCTCCACCTAGAATTTTACGGGATCATCCTGTACAAAATATAATTGGAGAAGTAAATACGAATGTTAAAACCAGGCATCAATTAAATCAAGTTGGTCATGTAGCTTTTCTTCTAACATAGAACCTAAGAATATAAAAGAAGCCTCAACTAATGACTACTGGATTCTTGCCATGCAAGAAGAACTAAATCAATTCGAACGAAACGAAGTTTGGGAACTTGTTCCTAGACCAAATGATCAATCAGTCATTGGTACTAAATGGGTCTTCAAAAATAAAGCAGATGAACTAGGAAATATAACTAGGAATAAAGCTAGATTAGTTGCACAAGGATATAATCAAGAAGAGGGAATTGACTACGAAGGAATGTTTGCTCCAGTCGCCCGACTTGAAGCAATACGAATCTTATTGGCGTTTGCATGTTTTCATAACTTTAAACTTTATCAAATGGATGTTAAAAGTGCATTTTTAAATGGTCACATAAAAGAAAATGTTTTTGTTGAACAACCACTTCTTTTTTATCATGAAAAATTTCTGGATCATGTTTATAAACTCAAAAAGGCTTTATACGGTTTAAAACAAGCACCACGTGCTTGGTATGATCGTCTTAAAAGCTATTTATTAGAATCTGGTTTTGAAATTGGTAAAGTAGATCAAACTCCTTTTATTAAGAAAACTAAGAAAGATATTTTGATAATTCAAATTTATGTTGATGATATTATTTTTGGATCGACAAATGAAAAGTTATGTCAGGAATTTTCGACTATAATGACAAATGAATTTGAAATGTCTCATATGGAAGAATTGTCATATTTTCTTGGATTACAAATTAAACAAGTTGAAAATGGAATTTTTATTAATCAAGAAAAATATTGTTATAATTTAATTAAACGATTTGGTCTGGAAAATACTTCTGCCAAATCAACTCCTATGAGCACAACGATTCATCTCGATAGAGACGAGGAGGGCAAAAGTGTTGATCAAAAACTATATCGTAGTATGATTGGATCTTTATTATATTTAACAACTAGTCGACCTGATATAATGATGAGTGTTTGTTTATGTGCTAGATTTCAAGCAAATCCTAAAGAATCACATATGCGAGCAGTTAAACGCATTATTCGTTATCTAACTAAAACCAAAGATTTCGGACTATTTTATCCAAAAGAATGTCCTTTCGAATTAGTTTCCTATAGCGACGCTGATTTTGGAGGAAGTCGGACGGATAGAAAAAGTACTAGCGGAACATGTCACTTCATTGGACGTTCCTTAGTCTCTTGGTTCAGTAAGAAACAAAACTGCGTTTCTTTATCGACATGTGAAGTAGAATATATATCTGCTGCTTTGGCATGTGCACAAGTCATTTACATGCAACAAACACTTCGGGATTTTAATTGTCATCTTGAAAAGTCTATAATTTATTGTGATAATACTAGTGCAATAAATCTTTCTAAAAATCCTGTCAATCACTCATGAACAAAACACATAGATATTCGTCATCAGTTTCTTCGTGATTGTTTGGAAAAAGGATTGATAAATTTAGAGTTTATTAATACTGAAAATCAGATTGCTGACATTTTTACTAAACCATTAAATGAAAATATTTTTATCAAACTTAGACGAGATTTAGGAATAATATCTCTAAAAGAGTTATAACTAAAAATATGCAAAATGTTTAAAACAAAAAATTTGTAATCATCCATTTACAAACTGTTTTGCTATTAATTACCTGTGATGAGAATTAAATAATAATTCTTATCTACTTGTTTTTTAGTAAACAAATACTTATATAAACTATGTTTAGTTTTCAAACAAATACTAAGAAAGTTTATATTCAAAATTATTTGAAAATGTCATCCAACAATGATTTTTACAATTTCGAAAACTCTCGTTTATCGTATACATCTCCAGACGATGATTCCGATCGTATTCCTGAAAATGGACCCTATCCTATTTTTCCCTTACCTAACCGTGTCCTTAACTTCTCTTCTTCCCCGAATAAAGACCCCCGACATGGCTGGAAACCATGGGAGAACACTCATACCGGTTATACACCGGAAAAGAAGAAAGGCAAGAATGCTATGGTCATATCTCCTTCAACTAAACAGAAAATAGATGAGATACACCACTATCAACAGCAACAATTGGATCTACAAAAGGAGTTATACTATGAAAAAAAAATTACGGCAAGACGTTTGAGCTTTCTAGAACGGATGGCCATAAAAATTTGTTCATCGAAAAAGGAAGACATTGTTGAACCCACATCTAGACCCTCAACCTTCTCAAATCCTGCTCAATCTCCAGTAGCTCCTACGTGGTCACCTATAGAGAATGCTCCATCTCCAAATTCTTGGGAACGTCGATATTAACAACCGGTGGCTAAGCATTTTTTAATATATATATATACATATATATATATATATATGTTGCTTATTTTCTATAAGTTGTATTAATATCATGGAATAAAATAAAAATTATTTACTTTTTAAAATTAAATTACTCTTGAATCACTTCAACAGATTACAAAATAAACAGGAACAGTCGACCGGTACAGGCCCTCAGTCGACTGGTCCAGGAGGTTAAAAATACTCAACCTTCAGCTTCAGTCGACTGAAGCTCTGCAACAGTCGGCTGATGCCGTAACAAGCAAAAATATAAATTACACCTAGTCGACTGATACAGGGTCTCAGTCGACTGGACCAAAAGAATGAAATTTCAAAAACTTCAGCTTCAGTCGACTGAAGCCCTGCATCAGTCGACTGAATCGTAGATCTGACAGTTACTTTACTTTTTCACCAACCATTTTTTTACCCATTTATTCAATTTACCTTCTTTCCTCCTTCATAATTCAGTTTTTCATCTTCTTCAAAACCCTAAGCTCTTCAAAGTTCAAACTTTACTCCTCAAAATCAAAATCAAATGGCACCAAAACGAAAAGGTCAAGCCTCCTCCTCATCTCAAATTCCTTCTACTAAACAAATTCAACAATGGCTACTTGATGACACCGCAATAAAGAGATGGAGAAGGATGCAAAATTCAAGAATATTTGAAGGTTCCTTTGTCAAATTCCATGATTTTTCAACTTATCATATTCAAGAATTAGCCCGACGTACCAATTTAGAATCATTGATTGATATCGATGACAATAAATATAAAATCAATCACATAATGGTTAAGTTGTTCTACGCCAATATCAACTTGGGTCATCAAGATGTTCCAAATAAGGAAGATTGCATATGGAGTCTCGTATGTGGTAAGCCCGTTTTCTTTTCTCTAGACCGCATGGCTCATATTCTAAAAACAGAAAATGATGGAGTTGAGTTGGCTACTATTGATGTTGATTTAGTTGTTCGAAATCACATAAGCCATTTATTTCTTGATGACGATATGCGTCAATTAAAATCAATGTCCTTACGACCAAAGGCACGAATTATTCACCGAGCTTTAATGAAAACAGTAACTCCTAGAACCGGGAGTTATGAACTAGTATACGAAAATAATTTTAAAGCCTTATATGCTATTTTTGGGAACATCAAAGTAAATTGGCTCTGTTTACTACTTGACGAATTTCTGAGCTTTAACAACGGAAGGATGAATATCATTTACCACGGCGAATATATAATGCGCCTTCTCAAAGCATGTGAAGTTCTGGAACCGGATTCTCCTGTTTCAACCGTTGGTTGTTTGAACGCTCGGACTTTGGCCTTAATGAAATTACCAGTTGCCCGACCCCCTCCTATAATATCCTTTGAAGAATGGATCCCAAGACATTTGTGTTAATTTATATGGCTTGTACTTAAATGGCCATCCTAGTTTATTTTCTTTTTGAACACTATTGTCTATGGATATTGATTATGTGGATGATTGTTCTTTGCTTTATTATCTTTCGCATTATAATATCATATTACTTATTCCTTTTTGTCGATGATAAAGGGGGAGAAATATTATTGCTACAAATAAACAATGCAGGATATAGAGCGTCATATATTCAGGGGGAGTAAGTATTTATGTTCTTTTATACAGTCGAAATCTATATTAACTCACAGGTTGTCTTCAATCAAAAAGGGGGAGAATGTTAAGACTTGGTTTTGATTCATGACACAAAGTCTTCATCTACAACATACAGATTTGACGACTGCAACGAAAAAAAGAGAATATATACTACAAGGAGGCAAGACTTCATAAATCGGTGCATCAATTCTATATTTTTGTTTTTTTGAGTCTTAGAACAATATTGTTAAAATCTCTCCTCAAGTTACGTATATCTATAAGGTCATATAAGTCTTATCACTCTGTACATAAGAATATTATAAAGTTGTAAAAGTTTGAAATCAATATATATAGGCAAACTGTGCATATTGCACATATTACAACAGTTCAGTCGACTGACTCAGTCTACCAGTCGACTGACACTGTGTAAACTGTGCAACATGCACAGTGCACGTATATATGAATTTAAATATTTAAAAATGTTTGAATATTCAGTCAACTGACACTGTAGTCCAGTCGACTGAATTTCTACAACAGGAATATTTTTTGAAAGGACACGACTTTTGTGAAGAGTTGCGAACATTCAACGAAAAGATTTAGATGCAACACTTCGATCGAAACTCTTCACCAACAGTCGTAGCTTTTTAACTATTATAAATACAAACTCCAACTTCATTTCAATTCACTGAATTACAAAATCTTAATCTATTTCTCTGATCTTTGCTCTTCTATCCATTTTGCAAATGCACTTTCAAATATTCTGCATTAAAGCAATACTAGACCTTTCTATTCTTCATATACTTCAAATATATATATTTATACTCGAGGAGAAGATTATAGGAAGGGTGTACTACAAGTGACAAATTCGTGTTATTAAGAACACACAAAGTCAAAACTATTTTTGTATTTGTTGAAGTCCTGTTCTGCTGCTCAGGCGTGTGAAGTCCTCTTCGGCTGCTGAGGCGAAATCATGTTCTGCTGCTCAGGTCCTTGTTCGGCTGCTCAAGGGTTGAATATACCTGTTCCTCCGGGTTAAGTGAGGTTTATTAGTGAAATTCCAGAAGGAGTTTGGGACTGGACGTAGGACGGTGCTCCGAACCAGTATAAAATATCGGGTGTCATTTTACTATACTGCTTTTATATTCCGCACTATCTACAGTATTATTATCATCAAGTTTATTATTCCACACTATTCCATATTACACGGTCCTACACACTTTCAGGTTCGTCATCATCGCTGTCACTTATTTCTCCTCGAAGACACAGTTTTGCTTTTTCACCCTCACTGCTAGTGCTTTCATTTTCATAACTTTCATCCCAAGTGGCTGCAAAACTTCTCCTCTTCGGTTTCTTTCCTTGGCTGAGTCGATTCTGAGGACAATTGGGCTTGATGTGACCAGGTTTATTGCACTTGTGACAAATGTTCTTCTGCTCTTCTGAGTTGTCTAGTACTTTGACTATTCTGCTTTTCAATTGTTGATTTAGAGCTAGATTTCCGTATTTTCGGTTCCATCTTTTGAATTTCTTTATTATCAGTGCCATTTCAGTTGCTCCATCATCATCATCATCACTTTCCATTGTACCTTTCAGAGCTATTGATTTCTTTCGTGTATCACCTCCTTCACGTTCTTCCTTGAATTTGATTTCTAGCTCATAAGTGGTGAGATTTCTGATGAGTTCTTCAACTTTAATTTGTTTCAGATCTTTTGATTCTTGAATAGCAGTCACTTTTGCTTCAAAATTTCGTGGAAGAATTCTGAGGATTTTTTGAACTATTTCCAGCTCTGTGTATGATCTTCCAAGAGATCTTGATTTGTATACGAGATTAGAAAGTCGTCCATACATTTCTTTAACACTTTCATCCTTTGCCATTGTGAAGTTTTCGTATTCGCTACTGAGCATGGCAAGGCGAGATTCTTTGACTTAGGAGGTTCCTTCATGAGCCACTTCAAGTGTGTGCCAAATTTCCTGCGCAGTTAGACAATGTGAGACACGATTAAATTCAATTTGATCTAATGAACAAATAATAGAATTCATAGCTTTAGCATTAGCATTCTGTAGTTTATTTTCAAGATTTGTCCTTTGATCCATCGTTTTTTCAATTTCTTGATTATCTACCACTATAGTTGGTGTCCTATATCTCGTCTCAACAATATTCCATGCATCTATGGTTTTTAGAAAAAATTTCATTCTATTTTTCCAATAAACATATTCACCATTGAACATGGGTGGTCTAACTATGGACTGACCCTCGACAAAAGCATTATTAAAAGAAGCCATTCAAAAAATCAAAATTTTAAAACAAAAAATTGGTTTTTGAAAAATCAAATTTTAATAAAAAATGGTTTTTGTTCCTAGCTCTAGTGCCACTTGTAGGATCGATTTCACCCTAGAGGGGGGTGAATAGGGTTATACTAATAATAATAAAAATTAATGCAAAAATATATATAATAATTGCAGCACAGATAATAGCAGAAAAATAAAAGCAGAAATAGAACAACACAGATTTACCCAGCTTCGGCAAAACCCTGCCTACGTGCTGCCCCCAAGGTTTCTACTAGAAATTAAGTAGTCAGATGCTTACACTCGTAAACTTGCGACACCCGCTAACGACTAACCTAACTCTACGCTCAAAACCGTGCCACAACTCAACCACTGAGTTGCGAATTCTCGAATTACACCACCGTAGTTCGTCCCTAGTCACATGACTAGAATTGACACAAATTTAAAAAGAAATAAAACAAAATAAAAAAATAGTATAAACAAAACCCTATTATAAATCTAAGCTCAAAGTAAAATATAATAGAGGCTGACCCAACAAAAATATAAAGACGTCTTCCTTTCTTTGTATATGCGGCCGTTCCTTTTGCTCTGTAATGTCTGCTTCGTTCTTCTTTCAAAAACTAGGGCTTTGTGAAATTTGAAGCGCCGATTCAAAAATTGATCGGTTGAGTGTTGAATTCACTTCGGCTTGGCTTTATCAATTGATCCTTGCTTCGATTACTATGCGACGGCTTCAAGTTGCATCGAGCTTGAATGCTATGATTTGGTACATGATATTCTTGTTCGATTTTGAATTAGCTCGACTTCAATTCGAGTTATAGATTTGTTCGTGATTTAGTTGCTTGCTTTCTTATTTCGCTTGAACTCGAATACCTTTCTGCCGATGATGTTACTGGGTTATCTAGGGAACGAATCACTTAATTTTCATTTATATAATTTTGTTTGAATTCTTCAGTGATTTTCACTTGTCCATTTGATTTTTCTTAAGCGCTTGTGATTAATCTTGACTGCTTCATTTGTTTACACATTACTGGTACATTTTCACTTGCTTGAGTCGGTTCCTTCTTTTGCTCCTACGATCATGGAATTTGAATTTTTGAGACTTCCTTGACTTGATACAATCCGACTTGTTCATTTTCGATTTTCTTCTTTTATATGTTTTGACCGGTTCATCGTGTGACCCTCTATGACTTTATTTGAACTGCTCCCTTGTTTTGTTACTTCGACTATATATATCTCGAATTTTCATTGCACTTCATGTTAGTGTTGATACTTTGAAATTTACATATTGGATGCACATTTCCGGTCTGGTTCAATTATGAACTGTAGTCACTGCTCCATTTGCTGTTACCTCTGTTTCATTTGAGTCTTCATGTATTCATGTGTGTTATCACTGCATATATATATGTATGTATGTATGCATGTATATATATATGTATACATGTGTGTTTGTGCATGTATATATGTATGCTTGCCTGCACTTGATTACTGTCACTGTTTTGTGTTCACTTATGTGTTCACAGCTGTTTTGTTGCAGTCTGGTTGGTATGTTGATCTGGTTCACTACTTTAAGTCTTCATGTGTATGTTTGGACTGCTGCATCTCTCTATAAAATTGTATTTATGAACTCTGGTTGCATTGTGAACTCGAGTCTCTTTGTTTTGTATGTATGCACTGTGTATATACATGTGTGAACATACATGTATATATGTATGTTGTAGCTTGATTTTAGAGTGGTCTGCATATCCAGGCTATGGTGTATGTGGTTCCATTATGCTTTGCACTCTTGTACATATGCACTGAAGTATGGTCTCAATCATGTTTATGTTCTTTGTATGCATATATCTGGTTCATGTTGAGTTTTGATTGCACTGGCTTGTGAACTGTTCTTGAACTTGTGCACTGTTGGTTATCCAGTGATTGTGGTCGAGTTTGGTTGCGGTATTGTTGTCTGGTTTGGTCTGGTCCTCTTGTTCATGTAGACATGTTTGTCTGGTGTCTATTGTTTGCTTCGACTGCTTCCTTTTGAAAAAATTTCAAGTTGACTTTGTGTCCACTGCTGTACTTCATGTTGTCTGGATTTGTGATGGTTTGTTGGGTCTGTTCTTTGTTTTCCTTGACCAGCATATATACTTGAAGTCTTCTTATCACCATGCCTGATTGGGTACATTTGAGCTGGTCTTTGGTTCAGATTACATGTGCACTGCCTTGAGTTGAATCCAGCTTTGGCTCGGGTTTGACCTTGTGCTCACCTGTCCCTGTAGTTCTAACACGCAAGTGTATATCGGTGTGCACGGCCTTGTGGCATGTACAGTGGTACACTATGCATGTCACAAGTTGTTCGTGTATGATGATTTAAAATAATAATGATGACGAACAACCCAAATAACCGAGGCAAACAATATTTTCAAAACACTCATTTTATTAAACACTGCTAAATATTTCTTTTTCAATTTTACCATGTTAGTGTTTATTTTGCAGATAATTCAGATGCTGGATACAAACTGGAATAGAGTTGAAGAACAAATACGAGTGATGAGTGAATGTAGTGAGGTGACATTGTACATTGAAAAAATGTGTTGTAATTGAAATTGTATTGAAACTAAAAATGTGTAAATGTAGTAAGAGCTCAAATTTGTACTATTTGAATTTGTAATAAAATATTTGTTTAAATAAAATATTTGTTTGAATATGAATTCTGTGTTATTTATTTTATTCATCAAATATTTATTTAATTATGTGAAAAATAAAATAGTACAATAACAAATACATATAAATGAATATATATATATATATATATATATTATCATCAAACAAAAATCTTAGGCTATTGTATTCTACACGTTTAAAATAATAAGATATGGGCTGTTCAGGCCTAGCTATACCCTAGCCGACATACTTTAATTGGTTACTGACCTACCTTGGGCAGTCGACCGCGATCGACCAGCCTTCTTCTTCTAGCCGATATTTATTACTAATATTAACTCTTTAACGTTAGATTATTTATTTCTCCATTTAACCATACCTTAACGTTCACTTCAACGTTAAGTCTACCACTTAATGTTCCATTATTTATTACATTTTTAAATTTCAAGTGTTTAATGTTTATTAATTTTCAAATTTAAATTTATTTGAATTATTTTAAACTCGAAAACTTCAAATGTCAATAATTTCTCCATTTGAGCCCCGAATGCAAAACTTTATATGTGAAAGTTGTTCAAAAAATCTCCACGAACACAATGGTTTAACTTTCATGGCCAATTTATGTTTTTTTTGAAATTCTCATTTTACCTTATTATTAATTAATAAAGTCTCTTAATTAAATTTCTTATTTATTTTACGAGGTGATAGAAATATCATTCATATTCAACTTGGTTAGTCCACAAACAAATTCCTTGGTTCAATAATAACATTTATTATTAATCGTACCACTCTGGCTGGAGATTGACTTTGAGTTGACTGTGATACTAACCTCATACTACCGAAGAAATGAAGTCTCTATTGAATAGCATATCATTTCCATGCTTCAACTTAGACCAAACTATAGGCATTTGATGTACACTAGGCCATGATCTAACTATAATCAAAGAAGAATTTCCATATTGAAGTTCGACCGTATTCTCATATCGAGGGAACTGTATAATATCGTCACTTCAAGATTTCCCATTTGACATAGCTGTTATCAACTAGTAGGAAACTCTCAGATGAGTCATTGTATAGATATCTAATATCTATCAGTATGTAACCCCTTAGCGCCCCAGCAGTCATGAGTAATACACGGGCCAACATTTAGAGAGCATTACATACTCTGGTCTCAACGGTTGTATCAATATCATTTATCAAAACATCTTGACTAAGAATATTCAAAATAAAATATTATTTTATATTATAATTAATTACTCATGATTGCAACTATTTGCAACTACAATCACGTAACATTCGTTCAAGGATTTTCATATTTATATACTTTAAATTAATGGAAATTTTGGTATACATCCTTATAAATATAATTTATTCGCTTTAGGTCTCTCCTAATTTTCTTTTATAAAATACATCTTAGGTCAATTTAGGGGGATATTTAGGTAATTTTACTATTCTTAACATGTGCTCTTAGGATATATGTCCATAATTTATTACCGTCCACAATATACGTCTTGGGGGCCACTTTTAAATTTGAAAACGAAGAAGTAAAATAAAAATTATAAAAAGAGGATATATAAAATATTTTCTAGATGGAAAGGATGTCAAAAAAAATAAGTTTTGAATGAAGGGATGTGTCTTAATTTCCAGTTAAATTAACCACTTGATTAATTATATCACTATGTAATAATATATATAATAGAAATCAAATAACTTTATTATGAGTAAGATCGGTCATAAAGTTTTATAAATGTAACAGATTACATAATTTCCTTATAGCATAACCCTGACTCTATTAAATTTCACTTGCACTTGGGGTCAGTCGTGGAATCTTGTTTCCATTTCTCCGAGTAATTTTCTCAAAACGATCAAGCTTGTCCCTTAGTGAATGGATATGCTATGTTTTTTTCTTATCCACTCTCTCAATTAACTCTCTTCAACGTTGATAATCAGCCTTTATCACCTAGAACTTTTTGGAGTATTTTTTTCAACTTCTAGTGAGCTCTGGTTTTTTTTCATGATTTGTATCATGTCCTTGTAATCGTATAATAATATTGTAGGATTCTCAATGTTTGAAATTACCCTTAGCTCGGTTATAAATTATGCATTTTTATATGCATACGTTGCTTTTATTGTAGCTTTATTCAAGGCAGTGTACACTGCCTATTGGTTGAATTAGCCATAACTCATGTTTGGAACATTTCCAACCTGAAGCTCCTTAACTTAGATTGGATATGAAATTTGAGTTGAAATACTATGAACGATATCACTTATGAAGTTCGACTTCAAATATTCCTTCATTAAGGAGTTCGTTGTCTCTATAAATATTTCCCTAGTATTTTGCAAATCCTTGAGAGTACCCTTACCTATCAACGATCTTAATTCGAATTTAAGTCTCGTTCAATATACTAAGTACATAAGTAATTAACGATATAGTAGGCATCATAACATATATGATAGTTCTTATGGCTAATGGATAAGGAATCTATGTCATATTCTCCGCATTAAACATTTTAATATAGTGTCTATGTATATCATATAGGACAATTCCAACATCCTTTTATACCATTTATAATAGATGTCATTTTCGAATCCAATGTCGAGTATTAAAAAACCAAACTAAAATGATTATAACACGGGTACACCGTCAACAATCATAAGTTTGTTATTTAATTATAGATTAAGAAATATTCTAGTAACTTTACATTTCGTTCTTACAGACACACGCTTCCACTACATTATGAGTAAAATTAAAATGGTTTAATTTTTCTATCAAAATATTTTCTCAACTTTGATGCTTGTTGAACGATACTTTCGTATCAAATCTGGGTCCTATCCAAAATCCACAAACTCGATATCGCTCCCAGTGACCCTAAGATACTTTGGTTGTTATGTTCAAATAGCGTATTCTAAATCATTATTAGAATTTCTTTTTCAACATATATGTACCAAAACTCAAAATCATACCAAGTGATAGTTTTATGAGTAAAATTAGAATTAATTTTACCATGTTGAACGTCAATTTCAACGATTAAAATTTATTATGTCATTCAATTAAGTAGCTTACTATATTCCAACTGCATTGGTCCCCGTTTCGAAGACACTTCTGCGGTTGATGGATCCTATCCTTATGGGTATAGCTATCAAAATTATATTTTTATAATGTACTTGAAATCCATTCTAGATTTACGCATCATGCTATATGACAAAGTCAATACTCTTCATGGCTTACTAACAACCAATGAAGTTCTTTTCTTGACATGGATAAGAAAATCAGAGTTTCACGTTAATGTGCGAGAGTTCATATTAGACATTCTAATGTATTGTGTATATTTTTGGTATGGTTTTTTTAATTCATCTTACGTAATTAGTTTCATCTTTGGATCAAATTCAAATCCATTTTACTGCCAATAATTTCTAAAAGAAATTTCTTCATCGTGAAGTCGACAATTCATAAAACAATAGTTGTTTCTCAATGTAACAGAATATGCGTTCGAAAACATTTTATGAACTTTCTTTCTATATATGTATAAATCTGATTTAATTTTTAGTTTACGAAACTTTTATTCATAAGATAAATTGGCCAATCAATATTGGTCTTCCCCAAATTGCTTCGGAGTTATCCACAGAAGATCCCAAACGAATGAATATTTTGTGCAGCCTTTCGACTTACACAGTCTATCAACTCCTTGACCTAGGATATGTTGGGATTTCTTATAAACATTTTATCTTGTATGATATCGTAAAAAAATGCTTTGGATGAAATTAATTTTAACCTATATACTTACTCATAAGTACACATCGTATCAGAATGACGTTTACTCAACTTCACTCACTTTTAATCATTCTATGTCTAGCAAAGTCTGGTTACTCCTTATCGATAACTCATTATGTATCATAGGGAGGAGTATCTTTTGAGATTGAATCTTATTCCTTTTTAGATACTTTTGGAACTCTTTCCAATACACACACCAATTCAATCAAACCGAATAATTATTTTCTTGCATGTTATGTTTTTCTACTTACATTTTATATTAGTTGAACTCATCATAAATACTGCTTGTGTATCAAATACACATGTTCATTTCTATGATAATTCATCTACGAATTTAATGAATTAATGGATCTGTTGTGGTATCATTAGACATTGAACCACATGCATCTATATGTATCAATCTGAAGAGTTCATAAACTTTTTTCCGCTCCCATTGAATAGTTGCTTTTCCTTTAATCTTCTAATATACAATTCATCGGTACCATATGATTCATAACCATATGATCATTTAATTATATCTCAAAACTGTGGCTTAGTCCGTAAATCCAAAATAATTATAAAATTTCTGATACTTTAGTATTTTCTAATGCATCACTTTTGTTATAAATATCATTATTATAGATTAATGAATATTCATAATATTCATATCAAAATAAAAATATATCTATTTTTAGTCAATACTCACAATAGTTATTATTTCAGAAGTAATATTTGGTATATTTTATGAAAATAAATTTGTAACTTGGTGCATCCATTAAGGAGTGTTATATGGTATGCTCCCACTATTTCCGCCATTACTATAATAGTGTAAAAAATATGAAGCACCATTCAACCACTTATTACAGAATTTTATTTCATACACTAACAAGTTTGCAGTCTAGAGTCTTAGATCAAATGTCTTGAACTCGAAGAAATAACTTTCATAGAAAATAATTTTCTATATAAAAATACTTTTGGAATAGAATTCTCAATTCTCATTCCATATTAAGTATATTTTAGTATTTTATACAATTCTCTTGTCAATGTTTCTTCATGACGCAGAGGTGACCATTCACTCTCTTCATCTCAATTGTACCTAAGTTACATCCACTCTTGTACATTCTCTTTTCTTTCTAAATGGTCGAACCATTCAAAAGGAAATCCATACTACAAGACCATAACGAACTCTTACAAAAATATATCCGGTCATTCTTTATATTCTAGGATATCAAACAAGTCTCACTTTGTAAAAACTGATCGAACTGACATTTCAGTAATTGAATTCCTAGGTACATCTTATAGCTTTTGGTTTAGTGCTACATCTAACGCAATAAGATCCTTACTGTAATCAGTCATATTAATACACTACCTCACACTATGGTTTACTTTCATCTTTCGAATGACCTAATTCATCGAAGTTTCTTACATTACGAATAACAACTATTCACCATATAACATTTATATGTGATCGAATATGGATCAATTATCTATATTCTTGTATTGCTTAAGAATTCAAAACTCATATAGTATTGTACAAATAAACACTTAGGCAACCAAGACATGAATGCTTTAGAGGTTGTATAAGTTGGCTTTTGCATAGCCCTTAAAGTGACACCACATACCAAAAGATCTATATGTAAATACGTTATATATTTTTGTGTCAATCTTGATTCAATTAATTTGTATATTTTAATTGATAAACATTTTACCAACTATAATTGTTGCACAAATTTATCTAAATAGATTTGTTAACTTTATATAACATGTATTCTTACAATGGTAGAAAAGTTAAATGTATTCATTTCATTTTTCTAATAAGGCTCCTACTAGAATTTTATTTTTCTCAAAACCCTAAGAAAAACAAAGAAATATTTTGCTTTCTCTAGTAGGCATCAGGACTCGATTGCCTTGCAATTCTAACATTAAGGAATATCAATAGATCCTAGGCCTACAACCGATGGATAACACATTATCGGTTTTATAACATATAACTCCTAACCCTTAGTCTTTGTCCAATCTCATCTCAACCTTGAGGAATATCAACAAATCAAAAGAGATCATTCACTTATTCCCACCATGTCATGATGGCTTAAGTATAATGCACATACCTTGAGGAATATCAACAAATATATGCATCTAACTTACCATGTCTAGATAGTATGTTGATAGTACCACACATAACTTCCTTAGCTTGACGAATATCAGCAACTAAAGAGTTTTCAAGTAATCTACTAATATAGAAATGGTAGAAGAGGATAACATATATATTAAGGACTCGTAATCTTTAATATATATAAACATACACACATATATTGAGTGTTATCGATTTAGAGAATAATGTATTTCTTTTGAATTACCCTCGTGATTCAAGTGTCATACATATCTGAAATTACTGTATATGTAATATGCATAAACTTGTTCCTTAAATCTAAGTTGGGTATCTTATAGATCCATTTAAGATTATACATTCAAATTATATAAGTATAATTCATCTATAACTATTTATAATTTAATTACTTTATATAATATATGTATACTATTAATTAAATCTTATTTAATTAAGTAAGTTTCTTATTAATCAAATCTTATTTAATTATTTTTAATTCTTATTAATTTAATTAACAAATTAGTAAAATTATTTTGAAATTCAAAATTTTATTTTTTCACCTAACCAATTTAAGATGAATATAAACTATAACATTTATAGTTATATATACATATATCTTTATATACACACCTTTATCAATTAACATTTAATTAATTAATTTATTAAATAAGTATTCTATTTGATTAAGACAATTTGAATTAAATATTTTAATAAATTCAAAAATTATTTTAATTTACCTTTAACAATTTAGAATACATAGATACACACACACTATAACATTAATAATTATATACGTACATAATATATGTGTTTTATTTTTATTAATTAACTTTTAAATAATTATTTATTTTATTAATCCAATTAATTAAAATTAAATAATTTTCGAAATTATTAAAATTTATTTTCAAAATAATTTTAAAAAATATCTTATAATATTTATAATTTTTTTTAGACTTAACTTTTAAATTTAATATACGTTTTAAAATTTCAAACTAAAAGTTGAAAATTAGTCCAAGGGCCAAATCAATTTGAGTCAACCTTTTGAACTTACTCCACCCATTGGGCCAGGTGGGTAGCTAAGAAGCGGAGAATACTTGATTATTCAAACCCAATCCTAGAGACTACTTTTCTAAACATCTATCAAATGGGTGGGCTTATTTTTTTTTGCAAGGCAAACCGGTTTTTATAGTGGCTCATCCACTTTTTAAAGTTATTACAGGTGTAAGGAATAAAAACCTTAGCAGCTTTGGCATATACGCCTACAAACAACACGTTGCACAAGGCAATCACACTTATAAATTACACACTTATATATGTGCATTTCACTCTGACCAAAGAACTCTATGACCAGCAAAACACTCTAACCAACACACATTACAAACACTACAAAGATCCAATAATTACACCGATTGCACCAGCAACCACAATGATAAATATGAACTCACTGCAAGAGCATGCCATATACAGCCGAAGGAATAACAAAAACATAGTGACAAAATGAAAATGATCAGGAAAATGACAATAGTTGCCAAAGAAATGCCTACTGACCAAAGAAGAGAGGCAGCAACATGAATTATAAGAGATGAAACATGGGATCATATTTTCCAATAAAACAAATTGCATAGAATTGAAACTAGCACCAGCTTCAACAAACAAGGAGAAGCAAGAAAAACGCCTAGCGTGATAACCAACCATGGTAGCAGGACCTCTGTTACAAAGCATCCCCGAGGAAAGACACAACCGTGGTGAGAAAATAGCATAGCTTGCTACTAACTACATGACTGATACCAAAAACAAGAACGGGGCTAGCCACAAAAGCCAAAACACGATAACCATAGGCATCCTGGACCAGATCCCTCCAACATCAGAGAAAAATCATAGACCAAAATCAAGCAGAAATCACCAAAACCCATGATCCAAAAGTGCCACAAGAAAGAAAAGGCCTGTGAGTGAACCACCAGAACCCAAAAATAAAGAACGATAAACCAAATCAAGTAGCGCAGCTTTCTTTGCAAGCAATCTCCAAGAGCGAGTTGACAAGTTGAGAACATGGGGTGGAAAGAGCCCAAGCAGAGGCCAAGTCTCCTACATCTAGAAAATGGCAAAAGGCAGATCTGGCAAAAAGATCTAGAAGCGATTTACGGATCTGAAAATCGAAGGGAGAAGCCAAAAAGGGAAAATAAAATAACGATAGGGGTTGTTGTGAGAGGCGAAGGTAGCACAACATCAGCAATAGGAAAAGCTAAGGAGAGGGGAGAAAAGTATGAAGAAATAAGGAGAAAAGGAGGAAGAAACAAGAGATAAGAAGAGCAGATGGCAGCAGGGGTGAAAACCCTAGTCCCCATTGGTGAAAGCTTGCTACCTAAAATTTATATGGGTAGGCTTAATTAGTTGGCTCTAAAGTTGCTAATTAGACCGCATAGACCATTTGGGCTCTAATACCAGTGAATGATACGAGACGGTTTACAATAGGTATATTGGGTGAATTACAAATTTTTTCCTATTTGGATCATAGTAGACCTATGAAGTCTAATGGGTTTCACTAGATCCAATCTAGTTGATTTTAATAAAACCATATTTTATTAATATTGTTCTTATTTTAATTAATTAATCATATTAACTAACTTAATTTAGTGTTTATTAAGTCTGAAATTTGAAAACACATTAAATATGTTTGTATTTCAAATTGTGTGACAAACATGCAAGACTTGAAGCAAGTGTAATTTGGATGGGTGTCTGTGTCTATCATTTAGGTATGTGAAGGGTCAAATTTAAATTATCGAAACAATTTAATAGATAAACATGACAATTATGTAATTAATTAGGAGTTAAATTTATAACTTTTGGATATGAGAAAGGTCAAGTGAACATATTGGGTGTAAAATGCAAATATGTGACATGGTATGGCAACAAAATGATATATGAACATGTGTATCTTTACACACGTACACACACATACACACACACACACATATATTGCCATTAATTTTTTTATGTAAATTAATGATTCAAGTGCAGTTAATATAATAAATTCCAAATTTAAATCTTTGATTAAGGAAAGATCTAATTGACATCTAAATTTTTAGAAAGATTTTCCATCGTTTTCATGTAAAATCCTAATTAAGTTTAGATCTAATTTAGATAAAGTTATTTGTAAATTCCATAGTTTATCCATGGCTAAAAGAGAGATAATGCATATAAACTTACATAATTGCAACTTGCATGAAAAGATCAACCAATACTTGTATAAAGTAAAATAAACGTACTATGAAATACACATATGTTTAATTTTAATTCTGTGTAGAACAACACACACACACACACACACACATATTTATATATATCTATATGTGTGTGATATAAATAAACTGCCATGATAATTTTTATTTAATTAGTAAGGAATAATTTTGAAATTTATTTTGTTAATTATTTTGACCAATATATATATATATATATATATTATATCTAAAAATTGATTGTTATAAACACACACACATAAAAATATGTATGTATGTATGTATGTATATCCATTAATGTTGCATAAAATACATTAAAAATAGACGATTCACATATACATAAGTTCATAATACAAAGATCAAATTTCATTGTTGTTTTTTTATTTGATTTAATTTATGAATAACACAATTAATATCAAAATTCAATAAAAACATAGTGGCAATATATATATATATATATATATATATTTGTGTGTGTGTCATACATAAATTTAGGTAAAGGGTAAACATGTTTCAGTATGTAACACAAATATAAATTTACCTTCTAGATCCAACCTTTAATGACACCTAGATTTGAGATTTCTCCTTAGACCTTTAAGTAAATCCATACCCAGCTTAACCACTTATATTTTATTTATGTTTTTCATTTGACTTGGAGTTGGAAAAATTATGGAATGTAGCAATGAGATTTCAGCTTGGCTAGGAAGGAGGAGAGAAGAAAAGTAAATGAAGGAAAGAATATACACGAAATGAGTTAGTGGATTTGTTTTAATTAAAGAATGAAACATTTTCCATTCTTTTAATTAATACTTCCCTAGTCAATTCCCTTAATTCCCCCCTCTCTCTCCCCGCCATCTCTCTTCAAGACCATACTGTTGCTGTCTTATGGCAAAATTTCCCATAAAACCCTGATGCAATTTTTTTGTTTAAACTCGTTTAAAGTTACATCGATATCGTATATCGATACGTGCAAATATAACTTTTGTATATGCATCCAGATGATTGTAAACAACTCCAAGATATCAGATAAATTAAATAATAACTAATATTCTAAATTAATTAATAATTAATTTACAACATTTAATAAATTAATTAATCATGTGATTTTTTAAAGAATTCACAAATACGGTTATGTGACTCTAATTATGAATTCGTTCAGCAATTAATATTAAACAATTCAAATATTAATGTTCACATGTCACCTTAGCTAGTGATTTGACAGTTTAACCGAATTCATTGCTAGACCTTTTAAGTAAAATCATATTTTATAATTTATTAAGTGCTATCATTTAGTAATAATTATTTATACCAGTTCTCTTCGTCAACAGTACATCACATCAAGTCTTATGAAGTTTGATTTTGGTCAGATTTCTAGTATTGTCCGCTCTCAACGTAGTTGCTCCGTAAACAAAGTTCTTGTTTTAATAATAACATTTATTATTAACCATACTTCTCTTGTCGAAGATGTAATGACCCGTAATTTTGAAACATTAATTATTAATTTTAAAATGAAAATTTGATGGCAAAAGGAAATTTTTTATAAAATCATCTTTTTTGGGTTTCTGATGATTCCATTGGGTTTTGAGATACTAAAAACATGTATTTCGGTATATTGCATGATATATTTTCGTTCGGGGGCGAAAACAAGTTTTCAGGCCTTTGTGACCGCTTTGGCCCAAGACGTCTCCTTCTTACCTATAAATAGACTACTATAGAGAAATCATAGGGGCCACCATTCAGTATTCTTGTTAAAATATAATCTTCTTCTCTTCCTCAAATCCACTCTCTTTTTCTTAATGGAAATTAGATCCCTAAACTCCAAAGCAAATGTCAAACAAAATATTTTGTCAAACCCTTGCGTATTATATATCGTTGTGAAGCTCTCGACATTATAAGTTGATGGGTGGTGTTTGTATGTTGAGATGGTGCATAGGTTGATTAGAAATTAGCGAACTATGTTCGGTCGTTCATCCTAGGGTTTGTCGATCAACGGCGAAACAACGACGGTAGGATAATTGAAAGGCACTAAGGTGTAGAGGAGGCTAAAAGGAGAAGATCTATAGTCTCGAATTGATGAATTAGGAACCGAATTGGTCGAATTTAGGAATAAAGTTGGCCAATCTCTTCTATTGCTACTGGGTGATGGTGATGCCGGATGGTTGCACGCTGAGGGAGTTTTATCGACTGGAGGAGGGCTACGCGGTGGTGGTGTTGGATCTTGGTGTTGATGGTCGTAAAGGCGGCAATTTGGGTTGGAAGTCGGTGGAAAGAGATGAAGTTGGGGAAGATGGAGTACCATAGAAAGAGGGTGATATTTTCAATTAAGCCCTTCAGTTTTATTAATTACATTCTAAAGTCGATGATTTCTAATCACAATATCTTTCACATACAAACTCTGATTCTTGAGCGATTTCTTCCGTTGGACTTGTGGAAGAAGTTTGGACGAAATGACATTAGATTAGCTGAGTTTGGAGGCTGTTAGCAAAAGCATGTTGGTACAGTTAATTTAATTTAATTTAATTTAAATTATAAGATACACATCTATAAATGAAAAATCATATTTAATGAGATATGTTGTGTTTATTGGATGTTCATTTGGATTGATGACATTTTGGATGTATTGTGCCTTAATTGTATAGTTATTGTTGTTTGTAGTATTTTTGTTTGTTTAATTATAATTAATTTTCGTTTCAAATTGGAAATAATTAATAAAAATAAAATGAGTAATAATGGGAATTCAGATAAATAAATGATAAATAAGCTTGTTTATAGATTTTGGATGTTATTTGTAAATAACGATGATTTAACAAGTAATGAAATTAAAGTGTGAAATTTAATAAGGTTATTATTTATGAATTTTTGGGAAAATTCATAAATAATAACTAAAGTTATATTTTAAATTAAGGTTTGGGAAAGTTCATTATTATTTATAAAATAAAATGAGATTTTAAATAATAATAACACGAGTTTCAGTGAAAATAACATCGTTTTGAGTAAATGACAACATGCTAAATTTTACGTTATTTATAACAGGAAATATTATTATTATTATTAGAGAAATAAAATAAAAATGTGACTCGATGATTTAAAATAAAATGTTGTGTTTTAGGAATAAATTGGTTTTTGAATGTATTTAAAGAGGTTTTAATATATATTATTATTTTGATGTAAAATAATAATAATATCGTTTTAAAAAACAAATCTTTGATGGAAAATATGACGTTTTAAGAGATTTGAAGTAATAAGACTATAATAAAGTATTTCTAAAGTAGTCTATCGTCTTGAAGTTTTTTATTATTAGTAAATAAACAATGGTGATTTTGTAATAAACAATCGTAAATCGACTATTACACTTAAAGAAAAATAATTGTTATAAGTACAATGTTTAAATGAATGTAATACGTGATATGTTTGTTTATAATAATGATGAGACCACGTTAGGACTAGTGTGTAATATTTTACCATTATTACTACTAGATGATGAGTAGTTAAGTATGGTTACTTGATGATTGATATTGTGTTACTATTGTGGAATGATTAGTACACATTTGATGGCATTAAAGTTGTGTTACTAACATTGGTTGGACAAGTACACATTTGATGATTGTCACATGTTTATTGGAATAGTACATAATTGATGGATTATATTTATATTAAGGCAATGTATGTAAGTATATTTGTGCATTGTGATTTTCTTATTAGATGGATTAAGGCTGTCATTGGATATTGTTGGTGCTTGATGATTGTGTGCAATTATTATTTTGGTTGCCTCATATAATGATTTGTTGAGATGGATGAGTAAGAATAATGTTTTTTGCTTCTATTATTTGTATTGGTCACATTGACTGCATTGGTTATGATGGTTTCAATGGTTGCATCAATGGTATAGTTGCTATGTACTAAAAAGTATTTGGATGCAGGAGAAGAGCATGAAATAGAATTAGTGGGATTGATCCTCCAAATGGGGTATGTATGCATTCTTTTCCTATGCCATAGCTATCGAACCAACGGGTGTAGTGTAGTCCAAACATAGTTGAAAACCTTTTCATTTTATCACACACACACACACACACACACACATATATATATATATATATATATATATTCGTACAGTAGTGAAGTTGTAGGTAAGAGAAGTGGAAATGAAAGCGCAAATTGTTAGGTTATATCGTAGATAATTGACTTGGTATATTCTTCTATACCATGGTTATATCATTTATGACTTAATGACAATTGATGCATATTGAAATGTAAATTTATGTGATAATGTTGTAAAATAATTGTATTATTGAGTTAATGTTCATTTATACTGATTTTTGATTCCACTGTGAGATTTCCCATTTTAACCATTGCTTTAGAATTTTAATTTGTATTTATCCGTGGTCCACTGCTTTTAATATCGAGAAATAGTTGTATGCATATTATGACATTGTTATAATTGATTTTAGATGTTCAAAATAGTGGGTCGTCACATTTTATATCAAAGCTTAGGTTTAGCGATTCCCCAAGTCGTGGGTAGGTTTGACATTTAGGTTATGATGATTTACACCTTAGGTTGGGTTAGAATAAAGGAAAGAGCGTTTTGATTGATAATTGTATGCTTTGTGTGTGTGGGTTGTTTGTTAACCATGGTTACCTCACCCTAAAATGACAATTATTTATGATAACCTTTGAATGAAAGATAAACAAAGTAGGAGTGTGGTCGGATGAACACTTATAAAAGGGGTTTAATGTTAGTTATAATTCAGTTGACACATATATGTTGTTAAATTATAATTGAAACCCGACCTTAATAAAATGGAATCACATTTGATTTTTTTTAAAGTGGAAAAGATATTTGTTTAGGAAATTTATAGAATATACACCTCTACTTTTGAGGATATTTTATTGAAAAGGTAAATGGTTACTTCCGGGAATGAAAGTGATTTCTTGAAATTTTTGATGATAAATTATTAAATATGGAAATAAAATATTTATGAAGATATTTTCGAAAGGAAAAGTGAACATAGTTGAAATATTTTATGTAACAAATGTGATTTAATTAAACATTGGAATAAGTTGAATTCAGTCTTTGGAGAATATTTGCGCACGGCGAACTTTAATTGCTTTAAAACTTCCTTTAGAGTGAATTTCTATAATGGTATTATGATTTAGAAATTTTTTGTTAAAAATGGATAATTTTCATCTAGGAAAAGTAAACTTTTGTTTATAAATATTTTATTTAAAAATATTTCAATGGTAGGGTGTTCAGTTTAAAATACATATTTTGGAAGGAATATTTTAATAGGAACATTTTGATTAAAAATTATTTTTATTTGTTTACATCCTTTGAAAGATATACGTTGAAAGGTATTTTGAAATTATTATTTAGAATACTAGATAAAAGTACTTTGTTAAAGGATATTTTAGGGAAGAAATATTTTGTTAATGTGTATTCAAAAATATATACTGTATGGTTTAAGGAGTATTTATTCAAAAGACATTTTGAGGGTGAAAACTTTTTTTTGATAGTATAAGGTGTAAAACTATTTTATTAAAGGTACCTTTTTGAGGAAACATCTAGTGAGAACCCTTATTTTAAAGAAATGAATATTTTATCGAAACACTCTTTACAACGAATATTATATAATTTGGAGAATATCCGTTTTAAAGATACTTTACGCGAATGTTATTTCGACAAAAGATATTTTATTTTACTGGAATTATTTTTACTCAAAAGAAGTATTTGAAAATAGTATTTTTAATTGAGAGATTATTCTATTGGTGGAAATATTTGAAAATAGTTTGATGGAATTATTTTAACTTGAGAAGTATACATCTAGTAAAGAATGTGATAAAACATTTATTCGGAAGAAAAGTTTTATTAAAGGAGTATATTTGATTTTATAAAATTTCAGTTTGGAAATTGACTTCGGCTGTAAAGATTTTCTTTCAATGGGTACTTTTTGGAAAATGATGTTTGAAAAGAAAAACATTTTTGAGTAAAGAGCTTTGGGATAAAGAAGACCATAATCAAAAATTGTTCTACCAATGATATGTTTGAAGATATATTATTGAGAAATGATATATTATAAAGTATCCAATTTACAATACTTTAACGAAAATATTTTACTAAGATGGAGATGATTTGATTTAGAAAGTAAAGATTAAAAAGTAAAATATTTAATTGCATAACAAACTTTGGAGGTGTTTGTTAAAAAAAGTATTGTATTAAAAAGATATTTTATATGGAAGTTTTAATTGAGAACTAGAAAACTATACTTTGTAACATGGGATGTAAGAGGATGGGATATAATAAGTTTTGAGTCCACCTAACGCCCATTATGACAGCGGTACCTTATGATTGTTATGTGCGACTTTCCCCTTAGCAGTTATAGAAATGTCTAGTTATTCCCTTCCATAGAGGAGGTTTGGAAAATTATTTTGTGCACCACACATTTCGATGTACGGGATGGTGACCTTTTACTTGTAATTGCTTACTTTTGTTGAATTGCTTATATCATATATATGTATGGTCGGTTATTATTTTTTGGTTGTTTACTTATTCACTTGGTTGTTGTTGATTGTTTATTTATTATAATTAGTTTGTTTATTGGTTTGTTTGTTTGCTATTAATGATAATCATACAATGATGCAGTTAACCAATGTCCTTTTTTGTAAGAGGAACATTAAGGAAGCTTGTAAGAGGTTAAGGAACATATTTGACTTAGTCATTGTGAAATGACATAGTTTCCTAAACCGAGGAAGACTGAATATTGGAGTTAACTAAGAAATGTGAAGAATAATTCAATAATAAGAAAGAAAAATGATATGTGGGCACTATTATACACAAAAGGATAAAGACAAGCCTACTATATGTATAGCTAGTGCATTAATGTGAGGAGGAATGAAAACTTCAAAGCATTCCTATGCAACCATGTCACCTTTGGCAATGCCATAGCCAAGATAGCAATCCACTTGAACTACTCAAATCCTAGGATTATGACATATGGCACCATCAAGATCATCCATCTTGCCAAGTCATCAATCTACACTAACTTCAATCAACTAATACGAGCAAGTCGTGCCTCTCTCCAAACTATAAATAGGGACCTACCTCTACATTAGAAGGGTGCCTCTCTTCTTTCTCTTTCTTAGCACTAATCATTTTTTGGGACTTGACATCCCTAAGTTTTCTTGAAAGCTTGAGAACTCTTTTAATGGCCATTCGAATGAGAAGATGACTTAAACTTTTAAACATAAGGACCTACAAATATATGAAATTGCATATGTGCCATGTTTCTGACATTTTAGATAATGAATAAGGAGATGGCTTATATTATTGACATATTGACTAATGAATAAAAAATAACACATATGAACTAGAACTTTTTGCTATTCGCTTATGAACGAAACATGATATGACTTTTAAACATTTTGGATAATTTTTATCTTGACCATGGGCATATTTGGAATTTAAAAAATATTATATCTATTTGAATGATTTTAAGTGTTGGTGACCAAAAATTAGTTTAAGGCATGTCACAAGTACCAAAAATATATTTTTTGAGAGAGAATTGATTATGCATTAGTAGAGGTGGTTTTAGTTCCTTACGCATATGACTTTGAGATTTATTATACCACCAGTAAGGTTAATCGAGTTGCATATACTCTCAATTGTAAGCATTAAGAAATTGTGTCGATGATATTAGCTGAACAGGATGACTTGGTGTTATTAGCCTTACGCGATATTCAGTATGGAAGGATGGATGACTCTACTTCTATTTTGGCTAGTTTTGAAGTTTAGCCCAGTTTACTTTACAGAATTTAAGCTACTTAGAAGGATAACCAATTTTAGTTGATTGTATTCATCAGTTGTAGAGTAGTGACGATGGTGATGAGCTTTATGAGATTCAATCTTGACTTAAGCTGATGTTTGAGGTATAAAGGATGGCTATGTGTTCCTAAATAGTTGTTCTTAGGAGTGAGATTCTTGATCAGTACCATAGATCGGTGTTTGTTACACATCCTGATGGGATAAAGATGCACGAGGGTATGAAGCAGTTATATTTTTGAGAAACATGAAGTAGGATGTAAGAGAGTATGTATTACATGTTAGTTGATGATAAGAGAGCACCAGAAGCCAAACTGTTTACTGAAGCCTTTAAAAATACCTTTATCGCATAACTAGCTAATATTAGGTAGACTATGTTTTAAAATTTCTTCAAGTATAACATTAGTAACTAAAGGAGAGTTAGTTATACCGACATTGTTGACGTCCTTTCATCAAATGATGTATCCTTTAGAATTATCGCCAACGTTGACGGTTCCTCCATCCATATAAGTAACGTTAGTTAACATGCTTGCATTTCCCATCATGTGCTTAGAACATTTGCTACCTAGTAGCCATTTTCCTTTATTATCGGGTACCTGGAGAAAATAAATATACATATTGATAACTACTTCCTATGTTAGGGTCCTAAGAGTTGGTTCTTAGATAACCATATCTAGGCATATCTGGTTGACCCTTTAAAAATAAATCGCTATCACTATTAATATTTAACATAAAATCAAAAATATATTTCTAAAAGGATTATTATTGGTTATAGGGACTCAAATCAAAACATATTTATTTTGTCAAAAATAGGATTTTCATAATCATTAATTTTTGACTTTCTAAAATTATTATATAAAGAACTATATTTCTAGGACTAGATTTGCTTACTCTAGATCATTTAAAATCTAAAACAATTTTATTAATAGTAGGTTTAGAAATATTTGTTAAATTTGATAAAAAATATTACACTTATGTTAATCTTGGAAACATAATGAGGTGATTTTTCCAATTCAGTTTCTAACTCTTTAATATTATTTTGAGATATTTCGAATGATGATTTTAAATCACAATTTTCCTTTGAAAGCTTAACATCCTTATCTCTTATGCTTTAATTTCACCATTAGAGAGATATTTTAAGAAATTAAATTCTCATAGAAATCTTATGATTTTTTCTATTCTTCTTTATGAATTATTTTTTCATCCGTTAACATATCTATTATTACTTTTGCATGGAGTATTTTTGCTTTTGTTTCTTTATTTTTTTTTTCTCAAAATCCTTTTACTTATCATCTGATTCACTAGTTATTTCGAATAACCCTTTATATGAAAGTTCATATTTTACCTCATCGATCGCCATGAGGCAGATGTTTTCTTATTTACCATCACTGTCACTATCATTGTTTGAAGGTGATTCCAAGTCATCCCATGAGGCTTGAAATTCTTGTTTTTCCTTTCTTAAGCATCTCTCGGTTTTTCCTTTGAAGCCTCTTTTCTCCTTATTTAGTTTAGGGCATCATTTTTTACGTGTCTTACCTTATCACTCTCAAATCATTTTATAGAAGACAAATTTCTATTATTGCCAAATCTCCAGCTCTCTTGAAAATTTTGATTCTTTTTGTAATTTTAAGCAATAAAAACAAGATCTTCTCCGTCAAAGTCTAAGCCTTCATGACTTCAAGTGCTATGGATCTGTTCTCTTGCACTCGCTCTTTTCTAACTAACAAACTCACTTCATGTGACAATACATTACTTTTTAACTCTTTAACATTGATTTTTGAGAGATCATTAGTCTCTTTGATTGCAAGACCTTTCTCTTTAATTCCTTGGTTACAAAATTTAAAGTTTTAACACGATATCAAAATCTATGAATATGGCACCTACAACAATGAGTTCATCTTGTATATTATGTTATCACAAATGCATATCAAATCACACTCATTGGTTTCATTTTTGAAATTTTGAAATCAATTTTTGATATTGAAATCTTGCTTTACTTAACTTTACCGGTGCCTTTAAATGTGTACTGACAAAGTGTGTCGGATACCATGTTTAGATTTATGAATACTACTTTGTTAAATTTATTTTTTAATCAAGTGTACAATTAAGTACATACTTGAACCTAGATTTGTTTTTGGCCAATGTTCTTTGTTTATTGGTAGAAGGTTCACCATAATTGATTTGAGTCACGTTTTAACTCACATAATTCTTAGTCTGCATAGAAATTCTCATTTTTTTGAACCAATAAGTGTAGTTAGAATCAGTGAAAATTAGAGGATGTGAAATGGATTGCCCATCCCAAAATGTGGCAAAGTCTTAGTGATCATATTTATATTCAAAACTTATTTTACGATTTTTGAAAACGAAGTGCCGATATAAAATGAAAGAATGTATGGGTCAACTATGGCCTAAGATATGTACTTAAAATATATTGTAGCTATACAAACAATATTATCAACAACTATATAACCAAAAAAGATAAGTAAAAGTAAATAAAGCAAACTTAGTAAGTAGATACACGATTTATAATGGTTTAAACTCCTTGTCCTACGTCCAATCATGAAGCTCCTTTTAGGAATTTTGCTAAATAGCTTCCTCACTTAACCCAGAGAAAAAGGTTTACGATCACTACCTGAGACCTAAGATAGGATTTCTTATAGCTTCAGAGAAATTTGTAGCAATAGCGTGTCTCAAAAATAAAAATTTCTCTTGCAGTATAATGGTCCTATAACCCACAAATTTTCAGAATTGAATCAATACAGGTAATTAGGACCGATTGGTATTCAAACTAAATGAACAAGGTTTGAAAAACTAGAATTTTGAGAGTATTTGATTGCAAATCGATAGTACATGATATGGAGTAATAGAGAAAGTAGAAAGGTAAGTTTTTTGATCAAAAATCTATGGGGGTTATATAGGAATGAGAAGATTTTATTAGGAGTTGCGACTAAAATGTAGGAGAATGAGAAACCATGGCATCTCTTTCAAAAATCGCATTTGTCAAGGATTTCCATTTTAGAGAACCATTATTAACCGCTAGGGGTACCACTAGTACCCTAAAGCTGAAATTTCAAGACATAATCAGTTTCGAAGCCATAAAAGATATTCGAAATTTTCTAGAATTATGAAAAAAGATAAAAGAAACCTTTCAGATACATGTGATGATTCATGAGAGATTAGTGGGTTTTAACTCAGTATAACTACTAAAAATAAATAAAATACTAACTTTGACTTCTCGAATGTTAGCTTTGTTCTTTTTTGAATGCCTCCTAATGTGTAGCGCTTGCCTTTATTGCTCCGAGCACCTTGTCTTTCATATTCATGGTAGTAACTAATCATGCAAAGCTTGTGATCATATGTTTTCTATATCATCATCTGCGTACATGATGTAACAGTTTCATCATTAACCCAAGCAATGTCCAACCCCCCCCCATGCTCCTCCCCTCGAAATTCCACTTGAGATCTACCTAAAATAAAATTTTACCTCAAAATATAATGTAAATATTTGCATTATTTATATAGGCAAGCAGATGTACATAAGAGATTCAAAGACTAAGTTAATAGGGAAAGAAAAGGTGAAGAATACAAGAAGGGATATTTATTTGATATTTTGTTATGTATTACATTGCATTTCTTTTGTATTACAAATATCTAAATCCATTACACTAAATTTCTGATAATATGTTAAGTTTGCAATTCTTATTTAGATTCTTAGACAAAAATCAAACATCTAGGATACAATTTTTAGTTTCTCTGTTAATTACTCAAATTATCCTTTTAGTCCTTTTTGTATCCTCTGATGGTGTCATATGTTGTATATGTACTGCTATATTTCATATATTATGTCCATGTGTCTTTTTAATTAATGTTTATTATTATCACCAGATCTACATCATAATGAATATGAAAAGCTATGAAATCAATGGGTTCTTCTTTGTAGTTGTTTTGTTTCATGGATTCAATTTTTGTAACTATGAAGGTTGGCATTAAGATCAAATATTTGAGGTAATAATACATAATCCATGAAGACTTCAATCAAAGAGAGACTTATTCAGGTATTTTTTTGGCAACTCTAATCAATTTTATCTAAAATTTTTTTTAATGCAATAAGTCATAATTCATCGGTTGTAATTCTAACAATTAATTAGGCTTTAGTTTTTGAAGTTGAGGGTTTGCTTTTACTACGTTCATTTTTATCGATGATGATGCTATTGATGAGTAAAATAATGTGTTCTAAAGAGACAATAGTATTTTCTGAATTACTACGAGAACTAGCCATGCGAATAGTGCATGAAGATGAATTTTTTTATTTTCAATTTTTGTTTCAATACTAAATTTATAGTTTATCAAAATTTATGAATTTAAATATGATAGGTTGAAAAAACGAAGATAACAAAAATGTAAACAAACTACAAACCTACATTCATTCACTACTGCTATAGAAAAAGAATTTCCATTGAATTTTACATTTATATCACAAAATTTTCCTTTTGATTTTCATATTTCCATGTCAGTCTGTAGTTATATTGTCAATATTGTGCAAAGGCTTAGTTAAGAGCACCGACCCTCAAATTTTCATTGAACGAGAAAACCAATCTACCAAGGATTTTGGAGAGTAAATTAGTAGTTTCGTATATCAATATTTGAAATCCTAAAAATGTTCTCTTCTCACTCATATCCAGCAGAAATTAGCTTTAATCAGTATCCATCCATGAACGCATATTTAAAACTCAGTCAAAATGATTATCCACAAAAATCCTTTGATTCAATAGGGATAAAGAATTGAATTTTAATGTTTATTGTGCTTCACTAGTTTAATATATGAAAGTACAAGAATAAGTAGAATAATTTCTTTTGACACATATTGACCATCATTCTATCTTAGATAGAATATAGTTTGTAGCGTACAAAACCACCATTTGAATTTGATGCTCATAATTGGTTACTTGTTACATTGACACCCAAAGCCAATCATAATGCAACATGAATTTATATATCTGTACTAGTTGGTTACTTAGTTTCGAAGATGTCATGTCCCTAAGAGACCATTCTCAAAATGTATTCACAACATAAATGTCATTCAGAAGGCACTCCATTGTTCCTCATGATGTCATGACAAAAAAAATCAGGTCATTTAGCATTTTTTAAAATTAAAATATAAGACTACTGATTTTAAAGAGTCAATTGAAAACCGTAACCTATCATGTTAACCAATGGTTGTAAATTTTTATCCTAAATTACCGTATGTCTCTTTTAAGATTTGATATTTTGATTTTATTTTTCGGATTGTTATACACAAACCTTTTGGCTTGCAAATCATTCTAAAAGTGCATAATCTTAGGACAACTTGTAATGCAAACTTGAAATCAAAATTTATGTGAATGCTCCATGATCATTAAATGGTTTGGATACAAACCAACTCTTCCTTTTATGGAAAAATATACCCAACCCAATTGATTCATTTTTAAATGAATTCAACCAACCCGGCCCACTTACTCAACGGGTACAACCAACCCAACCCATATGACCCAATATTTCAAGCATTTATGTAACGACCCCAATGTTGTGCGCAGTTTAGCAAAGAACATTACAAGTAATGTCATCCGCTAATCCAGAGAATACGGTTGTTAAGGACGATCAGATGTGAATATATCTTTCTACTAACACTTACACGTCATTTATACATTTTCACTTAATATATGAACTGAATTTGACGTGTACAGTATTAATACAAAGTAATAGACACACTGATTTCTCAAAATCAGAAGAATATATAATATAAACAGCAGTCACAGATCAAAGTGGAATAAAATCTCAACTTATACATATATAAATTCTGAGTTTACGAAATGAAATACTAAACTCAATTAATATACAATTTATGGTTTTCTAATCTCAATATACATCTTAATTTCAAATAAAATTCCTAAGTGAAACTAAATGTCAAAGGTCTAACTTCTGCTAGTCCAACCATTCATAGGTCTACTTGTCCTGTAACCTAAAAGTCTCGGTCTGACCCAAGCAAAATAACACTCGGTCAGACTATCTCTAAATATCGAATAGGGTGAGAACATAATATAACACAAGAATAAACAACATATAAGTAAATATAGATGTCCAGGATATAACGAGTCAAAAAATTAATTTAACTCAGAACATGATTATAAATTTAAGTCACAAACATGAACTAGTCACTAAACACAGAATAGCAAAATTAACTTAACTTAGCATCCATCACAAGACAAAAAAATATTTATTTCATGAACACAAGACACAAGAATATATATCTTTTTTTTATTTCACGAACACAAGGCACAAGAATATATATATTTATTTAACGAACACAAGACACAAGAATATATATATATATATATATATATATTTATATATTTCACGAACACAGAATAGTTACAGAATCCAATTTCCAGAATCCTAGATTTCTTACTCAAAACGATCACAATGATCGTACTCGGGCCCCGTAGCAAATAAACAAATAATTTGGTATCACACAAACCGATCTGACACTGAGGATCATATACCGGATGGGAATCACATGATTACAATACGATCTCAAGGATAGCAAACATGACCGAATCTTTCAAATTTATTTTATATTATTACACTTGATAAGAAATCCAGGAGTAAACTTCCTAAGGATCTAGCAGCACTTACAGCACACCAGAAGAGAGTAAACTCTAAAGTGCCAAATATTATCACCTTCAGTAATCAATAGAATTTAACCAATATGTCCCATATCGCATGGTGAAATACAAGTATTTACTAAAAGCTTGTAAATATCTCTTATTACGGATACCATTGGAAAACCTGAATTATATTCTCTTCTAGATCTCGCAACCACTTGTCGCACACCCGAAGAGAACACAACTCTAAAGTGTTAATTACTTTCCTATAGTGATCATATGAATTTAACCAAAGTATCCCATACTACCCGGTGAAATTCACGTATTCACTAATGGTTAGTAAATTCCACTCAAATGTTCTATTCAATGAGTTTATGCTATATTCGACGAAGCGTTATACGAAAGCATTTAAACCAATCGATAACACTAAGTCGATTATTAGCACTCCCATATTATAAAACTAAGGCTCTCAAAACATTTTTCTCTTTGGGTTTATTGTTTAGAAACAATTATTATAATTTTTCACAAATCCATTTACTTTGTAAAACCATAATTATGTTTGAATTCTATATTTTATACTAAACTTCTTTTATAAAATCTTTTATAAATCTTCTACTAGTTTATAGGCATTTTAATCATGTTATAAAGAATTGCACATGTATATACTATAGACAAACACTGCGTAAAAAGGCACATGTGTACATCAAAACTTGCATGCTCCTCGAATATAACTTGCTACTAATTATTATAGCTTATTCCTTATACATGAATTGTTTGACTTATATTTTACTAAACTATTGAAATTACAAAGGCTGCTCTTTTCAAAACAAAAGGGTGTCAGGCTACATTGGTACAAAACAAGACCATACTTTTTTAAAAAAACAAGATATACAGATTATTATTACAATATACATAAACAAGACTAGGCTATATAACACTTACAAAAATATGGACTGAATACTCATAATATTTCAAAACTTGAGCTGATAGATTTATGTATATATGAACTAGAGCATGAAATTTTTTAAACTTATATATAATCTAACTCTATAAAAATAGCACATACGGGTTTCAAAATCTACATATTTCTAGTTAAGTTGACACTTTTTTAAAACACATAGTACTATTTATATAAATTACTTGACTTGTATATGCAAAAACTAGGCTATTCTTTCCAAAAGTAAAAAGGCATTAAGTCATAAAAACGCATGCACTTCGTGACAAGGAGGTATAAAATACATAAAATAATTTCAAAAATGTACTTAATATTTGAAGCAAACATAGGCCATGAACTGAATATAATGCATGGCTATTTTTCTAAACAAAAGGACAGTATATGTGACCATTCTTCTAATGCAATGGTACAAGACATTTTAAATTATTGATTTTACAAGATATAACTTTTTGGTTCAAATTAGTTAACATTCTGTAGCTTGTAAGTTTCGAAACTTTGTCATATCTCAAGTAATAAAACTTGACCATATAATATGTTTTCTTTTCTAACTTATGCTCATATACAATCTTCTTTTTAAATCCTTAAATACACCTTCCTCGCTACATAAGTTTACAATGTTATATATTGGATTTTTGCTGAACTAAGTTTGAGGTTTAATCTAATACAAAAACAATACTTGTACATAAAAATAGCAGGTCATAGCAACAAGATACCAATTTACAAAGTATTTCGGTAACCCTTAGACAATTATAGTTAGTACAAATATGCATTGCACACTATCAAGTATTAACATACACAACCAAAGGAAGAGCTAGCACAAAATCAAAGAAACGACAACAAAAAGAATAGCATCCTAGAGCCGAGTTTAGAATTCATAATAGCAACTTAATCTTAATAAACCACTCATTTATCCAATAGATCAACAATTGAATCCAAAATTGAAACCCACAATTTGATATATATAGAGAGAGATTATGTGAGATAAACTCACCTAAATCATCGCTATAGAAATTGAAACCACTTCCAAATCCTCGATCGCATCGCCCAACGCTGCTATGCCCATACGCCTTGACCTCCCTTATGGCGTTGCTCCACCATGCGACGATCGTACATGCGTGCCAGGTCACGGTCACCAAAGCTCGATCGTCTACACCCTCGTCGCATCATTGCTTGGGCCCGTGCTTGCTCGGGATTTTCACGAGTCAATAATTTGGGAATTGGCGATTTGATTTAATTTGAGAGGGAGCAAAAAAATGAATATGTTGATTTAGCAGAAAATAAAGAGTGATGTATAAGGTTAAGTAATAAGAGAGTTTAGTGGGTTTGGGTATTAGTAAGGCCTAAAACAATTAAAAGAAAAGAATTCTCCTCTTAACCTAATCACTTTATTTAATTAGCATAACTAATTAAATCAATTAAACTAAGTTTGATTATCTATGAATGAGTTAATTCAAATTTCCACAAGCAAATCTATTTCAAAAATTTAAATATCCAATAATCGATCTAAATAATAATTCGAATAAATCGAATTCCATAATTTAAATCAATATTTATACTAGTTTAATTTCATAATTAAATTACAAAATTCTAGATTTGAATTAATTAATACTAATTAACCATAATTAATTAGGTCATTAACAATACGGTTGTTATAACTTATAGAAAATGACAAAGATATTCAGTTATTTTTCAAAATGCTAATATTCAAATAAATTCATGATTTAAAATATTTTCCAAAAATATTCTACTTTAGTATCCATTATTTTTTTCGAAAAATCAATTTTTTATAAAACTAAGGTAGTGTTTGGTTTGAAAACAAGTTTTGCTTTTGCATTTTCAATATGTATGGGAAATGGTGTAGGGGAAAAGGAGTTAGAAAATCATATTCACTCCAACAAAGGTGGGGAAGGGGAATGGGAAGGATAATTTTTAATATTTCCATATATATGGAAAACAAGAAAAATATCATTTTTAGTTTTATATATTAAAATCATTTTTCAAATCGACCGTTTTATACCTGTTAACTAGGTTTTTAACCAAGCAGTAATCAGCAGGAGTTAGAACGTCGAGACGAAGATGAAACGACTTGAAATCTTGGAAGCGTGCCTAAATAGACTAGTGAAACAATTCAGAGAAATTTCAACAAGAATGAAGCAAGTGTGGGAAGTTGGTACCGACTTCAAGAGGTCGGTGACGACTTCACGTACCTTCATATTTCTTACCTAAACTTTGCAGGGGCTCTTCTTTACCTATTTTATGTGCACCTAAAAAATATCAAAGGATTCTGAATAACCAATTACAAGAATCAGAGAACTGGCAATCAAAACGGCAGAATAAACCAAGTGATGAAAGAACCATCATCAACATCAACTATCTATCCACAACAATAACACGGGACACCTAGAATTCAAGTAGCACGAAGGATACAAGAGAACTCATCCCACCTGGGTTGAACCACATATATTGGCATCGACTTGAGAAGTCGATACTGACATGTGGTGTTAATCTAGATGGGTTCATGACTTCATGCACTATCTTTGACCTCTATCTAGATTGTACTCCAACTCTTATCTTGGTCCAATACGACTGCTACCCCTATGAATGCAAACAATAGAGCAACCAAGAAAGGATCAGGTTTCTGCCATCGCTACATGGAAGCTTTGCCTCTTCTTCAAATCTTTCCTCTACACCATAGTCATCAAGGTAGCTACTCAAGCCAATTCTAGGACTTAGAATCGGTCTAACCCATGTACTTATGGCTTATTCTCTCTCGAATTCTTTG
Source organism: Allium fistulosum (assembly GCA_030737815.1). Taxonomy (NCBI): domain Eukaryota; kingdom Viridiplantae; phylum Streptophyta; class Magnoliopsida; order Asparagales; family Amaryllidaceae; genus Allium; species Allium fistulosum. The sequence goes on along the minus strand of CM060908.1, from coordinate 817,888,937 downwards.
TAATCTTAATAAAATCTATAAGGAACAAAGTTATAAAGTGGACGTAGGCAGATCACCGAACCACTATAAAATCTCTTGTCTCTTTTATTTATTTATTTAACTTTATTGCAATTTTCTATTATCTTTTCCCTATTCTAACATGGCTGGTACTTTCACATATCAGACCAGAGTGTTGGTCCATTTTTTGGGTGAATATTTTGGTACTTTAACTGAAAAAATCTGAATTCAGGCTTAGATCTAGCTTGCTATTTTGGGTTAGAAGAGGTCCAGTGGTTAGATTCAAGAAATTTGCTTTGAGGATTTGTAGGCTTGCTATTGGGGACCAATGGCACCTAAGAAGAGAACTACTGGGAGATCTGCAGGAGCAACAGTTGCTGAAGAGGAAGCAAACCCAAATAAATTAAAGGAAATAATGCTAACAATCATCAAACAGAAGTTAATGCTGGAAATCTAGCACTGGGTGCTTCCGCTCAGTAGGAGGTTGTAACCAAAGGAGAGCTTAACCAGATGGTTAATCAACTTAAACAGAAGATGGCTGATAGTCAAAAGGCTCTTATGAACAAGATTGATGCGTTGCTAGCGCTATAACCACCAACTACCCCAAGGACTAGGCCAAAAACTACAGAGGCTATGGAACAGGAGAATTCCTCCGTCTTAGGCTTGAATATAAAGGATGGCAAGCAAAAGCAAAAGGAGATAGTTGGTGGAGCGACTTCAATTGTTATTGAAGGTAGTGGAAGTACACCTCTTACCGGAGGACAACCTACTGCAAACCCTAACCTTGGAGTCAAGGCTCCACAAGGGAATATTGCAATGCTTCTCTCCGATTCTGAAGAAGACATGCAACTTGATGTTAAAAGACTGGAATTGAATGCCAACATAGGGAGGAAAAATGTCAGAAAGGAAGTTCAAATTGCTGCTGTAAGGCCAACCGCACGCCAACGGTATTTTGCAGGAGTGGTTCTCCCGGAGAATGGAGAATCTAGACTTCAGTTGGAAAACCAAGGCTGTTTGCAAAGTCAAATGCTTGGCATAGCCCCTATCAATCAACCTGTGGACTACCGTACTAGTGAGGCCTTCATTGCGGACAAAGTCAAACGTTTGATGAAAGAAAGTATAGGTAGGAAGGACGACGACTGGGGTTCTACACCAAGCCAAACTACGTTCACTGAAAACATTATAGGGGAAGATACCCCTAGAAATTTACTATGCCCCAAATGGACGGAGCTAGGGCACCAGATGTTGTCCGCTACAGATGTTTCCCTATCTTCTTGGAAGGTGTAGCTTCTATGTGGTTTACCAGACTCCCACCAAGATCCATTTCTACCTTTGACGGTTTGGCAAGGAAATTCTTGGAACAGTTCAGACTTCACACGGCACAGCCAAAAGATATGATGTCTCTATCTGACCTTTTCCAATGGCCAAATGAGTCACTGGAACCTTTATGGATAGGTTTAATTTTGCGGTTACTGAAGTGAGCAATCCTAATGAAGATATGGTATTCATGGTTTTGGTCCGAGCAATGCACCTAGACACAGATTTTGGAAGATGGATTAAGATGAAACAACCAACCACCATAAAGGATTTTAACCAAAAGGCGAGTCAGTATTTGAGATTGGAAGAGCCAAACGCATCGAAGGGAAAGACCGCTAATGTGCAACTGAAGAAGATAGTTTAGAGCAATGTAGCGGTCAACCAGGATGGTAACAATTCTGGAACCACGATAGGAAATGCAGGGAAAGATGGAAATTAGAAAAGGAAGAACTAGAACATTAGCAGGTGTGACGGGAATGGAAAAAAGATCAGGAACCTGAGACCCGAGGAGTATATGCCATTGAATGACAGGTTGGAGAACATCTATCTTGCAACTCAAGGAACTGAGTGATACAACAAGCCTCCCAGGAAGGATGAATCTGAATGACAAAGCAATCAAGGAAGTTCTGCCACTTCCACGAGACTCACGGGCATAACACAAATGAATGTCGGCATCTGAAGGACTTATTAGAGGAATAAATAAGGAACAATAGGCTCCAATAGTACGTGAAGAAACCGCAAAATTCTAACCAACCTACTGGACCTCAATTTTTGAGCAATCAGGGAAATCAGGTCGGGCCTAGCAGAGAAGGAACTTGTCAAACTGATCAAAGACTCATCATAAGTACCATCTTTGGAGGACCTCACCCAACACAGGAGGGTTTGGGCAAGATGGAGCAATATGCCAGTTCACTAAAGCATGCTCCTAAGGAGACTTGTTATGAAATTGAGGATGGAACTCCAGCAAAACAGTAGAAAACAATCACAGATGATATTGTATTTCAAAGTCGGGATACTAAATGAATAGAGGCACTAACTCTTGACCCGATGGTGGTAACCATCAGAATCGGACCGGCAGTTGTGAGTCGAGTACTGGTTGATAGTGGGAGATTGGTCAATATCTTGTTTCAACATAGGTTTGATCAAATGAAGATAAGCATCAAAGATGTGACTACATGTCAAACTAAGATCCAGGGCTTTATAGGAGAGTCGAGACAGCCAGTTGGGACGATTGACTTACATGTAGAGCTCGAAGAAGGAGAACGAAGGGTGGTCCATATCCAAACCTTTATAATAGTCAATGAAATGTTAGCTTACATTGCTTTTTTGGTTCGACCGTCCCTTGCTGATTTTAGAATACCTTTGGCTCTCTAGTGCCTTACCATGAAGTTCCCAATGGAGAATGAGGTTGGAGTATTAAGGGAAGACAAAAGCTCTCTAAGAGAATGCTATGTTGTTGAACTACATGAATCTAAGTGTCATGAGAAAGGTAAGAATGTGGGGAAGTCTCCCCACATTCGTGAACTGAAAGCATAGAAATTACAGAACCGCCCCTGGTTCAGGGACCATAGCCGCTTTGATAAGGCTTTGGAACCTAGATAGAAGAGTTCAGGGGACGAGCGGGCAGCGCCGGTGGAGTTTACGATTGCTGCCCCTTTCAACATGAACGACCCAACTCGAGTCTTGAAGATAGGTTCTCAGCTTGATGTCAAGATGCAAATGAACTGATAAAATTTCTTCATGCCAATCTGGATGTATTCGCATGGACGCATTCTGATATGCGTGGGATATAGTTGGAGATAGCATGCCATGTACTTAATATATATCCTAAATTCACACCAGTAAGGAAGAAGAAATGCAGTTTGGGTCCGGAGCGATCCACTACATTGAAGGAAGAAGTGGATAAGCTGTTGACCAACGGCTTTATCCATGATGCAACATATCCCGAATGGCTATCAAACCTTGTACTAGTCAAGAAACCAAACAGGAAGTAGAAGACTTGTGTCGACTACTTGGACTTGAACAAAGCTTTCCCGAAGGATAGCTTTCCACTACCCAGAATCCACCAATTAGTTGATGGAACTGCAGGACACGAGCTGGTCTTGTTCATGGATGCCTACTCAGGATACCATCATGTTATGATGCATGAGCCTGATTATGAGAACACCAGCTCCATTATTGGCTTGGGGCTGTATTGTTATCACATCTGTTGTTTGACTTAAAGGATACTAGTGCTACTTACCAAAGATTAGTGAATGCAATGTTCAGGAATTAGATCAGACGAATGATGGAGGCATATGTGGGCAACATGCTTGTGAAGTCGTAGGTATCTAGAAATCATTTGGACGCGCTCTCGGAGATGTTTGAAATCCTTTGAAAATATAGGATGAAACTAAATCCACTGAAGTATTCTTTCGGCGTATCTTCCAGAAAATTCCTTGGATTTATTGTAAATGCTAGGGGCATCGAAGCTAATCTAGAATAGATAGCTTCCCTATGGTATGTCACATCCCCCTCAACAAAGAAGGAATTATAGAGCTTGAATGGGAAAATTGCAGCATTAAGTCGATTCATTTCTAAAGTGACAATAGGTGTATACCATACTTCAACGCACTGAAGAAAGGTAAGAAGAACTTCGAGTGGAATCATGATTGTCAGACAGCTTTCGAGGAACTACTACGATACATGGGGACTCCACTGGTCCTATCCAAGCCTGTGGAGGGAGAAGACTTGTTCATCTACTTGGTAGTGTCCCCCCATGCTCTATGTGCAGCGCTTGTATGAGAGGAAGCCAGAATTCAATGGACCGTTAACTTTATCAGCGAACGCTTCACTGGAGCTAAACAGAACTATCAGAAGTTGAAAAAATTAGCATATTTCTTACTGATAGCGTCGAGAAAGTACAACTGTACTTTTAAGCTCATCCAATTAAAGTGTTGACGGATTAACCTTTGAAACAAATACTTTCTTTACCTGAGACTTCAGGGCAACTTCTAAAGTGGAATATTGAATTGAACCAACATGACGTGACTTATCATCCTCGAAGGGAAATTAACAGACATGCATTGGCTAATTTTATCACGGAATTCACCATTCAAGATGGAGAAGAGTAGGAGACAATAGAATTGGTATCATGATGGAAGCTGTTTGTCGATGGTGCATCAAACGAATTCTACTCAGGAGCGAGAGTTGTGCTTGAGACTCCTGAAGGATGATCGATCTACTGTGCCTTAAGACTGGAGTTCCCTGCTACTAACAACGAGGCAAAGTATAAGGCATTGATAGTAGGAATGAATATTATAAAGGAACTAGGAATAAAAGTTGTGCATATCTACAACGACTCTCGACTAGTCGTTTGTGAGGTAAAGAGGGATTATCAAGCTAAAGGGGCAAATCTCGCTCCCCACTTGTCAAAAGCATGGGAATTGCTCAAACTACATTGAACACTACATGATAACCCATATTCCTAGGGAATAGAACATGAAGGCCGATTACTTAGCCAAGCTGGCCAGTTCTGGAGATGCACAATCAATAGGATTGGTTCCAGTTGAAGTGTTAATAGCTCCAAGCATAGATTAGATGGATGTAGATTGGGTTCTGGAAACCGCGGAAGAGAAAGAATCATGGACGACGCCAATCAAGGATTATCCGCTCAAAGGAATATTCCTTAGAAACCAGAATGAATGAAAGAAGCTCCTTCGAAACACACCGATGTTCATGCTACAGGATGGAGTGCTATAGAGTAGAGGCTTCTCCACCCCCTGTTAAGGTATGAAACCAAAGACGAAGCTAAGAAGATTCTGATGGAAGTCCATGAAGGCAGCTTCAACAACAACACTGGGGTAGATACTAGCAAAGAAGGTTCTATATTACGGATATTTATGGCCCACAATCAACCGAGACATAGCAGATTACGCCAATCGTTGCGATTAGTGCCAGAGATTTTCAAAGATCTCGAGAACCCCATCCTCAGAACTTACATAAATATTCAGCCCTTGGCCATTTGCGATCTAGGAAATTGATTTAATCGGAGTACTACCAATAGCAAAAGGATGAGCCAAATATTATATCGTTGCAGTTGATTACTTTACCAAATGGGTTGAGGTGGAGCCGCTCGCCACCATTACCACTAAAAAGGTAATTAACTTTATAACGAAAAACATTATTTCTAGGTTTGGAGTACCACAGAAAATCATCATGGACAATGGAACTCAGTTCGAGAGTGCTGAAATCAAGGACTTCTACAGGCATTATTGAATCGAGAAGAGTTTTTCCACTGTAGCGCACCCGATGACAAACAAGCAAGTAGAACCAGTGAACAAAACCATTAAATCCACTATCAAGAAGCGACTAACGAAACCTAAAGGAAACTGGGTAGATGAACTCCACTTGCACTATGAGTTTATAGAATAACACATAAATTTGCAACCTGGCACTTACCGTTCGCCTTAGCATATGGTGATCCCTTCTCACTAGAGGCGACACTTCAATCAAAGAGAAAACGAGCAGCTCCTGCTCGAGTCGCTTGATTAGATCGATGAGAAGTGGTAGGAAGTTGAGCTAAGGACTGCTGCCCACCAGAAAAGTGTAGTGCAACACTTCAACACCAAGGTTCGTAACCACACTTTGGAAGTGAGATATCTCATCTTGAAATGAATCTTCCCAGGTATGGGAGCACTTGGTCCAAATTGGGAAGACCCTATGTAATCGGCTAGAAACTTTGAGATGGAACGTTCAAGCTGACAACGGTCGATGGAATTCCGATTCCTCATGCTTGGAACAATAACTCGCTGTGGTACTATTTTATTTAATACTTATCTATGTATTTCATATTTTTGCAAATAAGTCATCCGGGGACATTGGAGGCATTGTAAATATGTAGGACTTGCCTCTCTCTTTATTTTATTAGTAAAGTTTCGCTTCTTGAACCAATGAAACCACGTTCCTATAAGCAAACCATCGCGACGATGGGGAAAATCAACCTAAACTACCAGATTGACGGGGAAAATCAATCCCTGCCTTCTGAGAATCGGTGTTGCTTCGGCAGCATCGTGAAAGCCCATAATTCCTCGAGAAGACTCGTTGTCGCTCAAGTGGCATCGGGGAACTCATCATTCTCCTTGTTCGCATCCCATAAGCCGCACGTCGCTACTTGAACCAGTGGAACCACGTTCAAGTATGCTACATCTTCTTATGCGCATCCCATAAGTCGCACATCGCTGCTTGAACTAATGGAACGGTGTTTAAGTATGCCATATATCCTTGCGTGCATCCCATAAGTCACGTGTCACTTCTTAGACCAATGGAACCGCGTCCAAGTAAGAACTCCTCCTCTGCGTCACACTATAAGCCGCACAAAGTTGCTTGAACCAATGCAACCGCATTCAAGTATGCAACACACCCATACTCCATTCAATAGACTGCGTATCGCTCCTTGAACCGGTGGAGCTGTATTCTTGAAAGTGATACGCATACATAAATAGAAAAGTGCTTCATACTCTTCGGATAAGAGGTATTGACTCCAGAACCATCAAATCGACATAAAAATTGATTCCAACTCTCTAAGTACCAGCAATGCCCCGGGAATGGTGGGAAACCCTTTTGTATCCAAGTTATCGACGTTACTCCGGTAACATCGATAATTTTTTAGAATCTCCTAAGTATCGGCGTTGCTCTGGCAACGTCGAGAAATTTATATGTCAACGGATTGGTAGAAATCAATCCCTGTTTTCCAAGAGACTAATGTTTCCCTGGCAGTGCCATGAAGATTCCAAACCACATGATCGACGGTAAAATATGATCTATATCCTTCAAGTATTGGTGTCCCCTCGGCAACGCTAGTAAATCTCAAATCACCAAGCTGGTTGGGAAATCAGCACACATTACAAAAAAACTTATCATTGCTTAGAGATAGGCGATATCGTAGGAAAACCCAAGGGATTGAGTTGTTTATGGGTTTTGGAGATACAAACTGACACGTGGACAAGACCTCAATACTAAACTTGGAGAAACTCGACCATGATCGAAGTGCAAAATTCTCATAATTGAGCATTCGAACCTCAAGTTCTCGTAGGCAGGAGCTACTGTACAACTCAGACTGGGGGCAACCAGAGAGTCGCCCAAAGTACCCGATTCTTATCAAGTGTTGAGGTTGGGCATTTGGAGTAACCAGCCCTGTAGAGTGGAGGGGCACACACTAACACTTGGTCAGCATAAAACAAATTATACCACAGTCATGTTACGTCAAATAGAGAATTTTGGAAATCACAATAGAACTAAGCAAAGTAGTATACAAAAATCGTTGTAAATTTCACTATTTACATGCATAAAGTTGCAGAAAATAAACAAGTACACTACTCACACTATTTACACGTACAGAGTTGTGGTAGATACACACATCACATGGTACAACATTATATAATATGGAAATTGCAAGACAGGCAATCGTATCATGTACTTACACGGTGGTATATAAACAGGCATAGTACGTAAAGTATAGGGAAAGTACACAGAAAAGTTTACAATAGAAATGCTAACCTTTACGTTAGCAATATCATTTTCATACAATTCAAACAATGGGGGCCATACCCACACAATGTCGGCCTGTCTGGACACAACAAAAGCAAAAATACAGACTCTACTGAAGAAACGATAAAGGAAAGAAATATTAAGTACAGACTCTGTACTTGTATAGACTCAAACAACACAAAAAGCACATACCAAAAAGACCACAAGTCCCTACTCCACCAGCACTCTCCACCAATGCTCGAGTGCACCATCACTTCTTCCCGCCTTTGCTGCCTTCGCCTGGGTGGATTGGGACCTTCCTCCTACTATCCTTATTGGTCCCTTCCTCTGTAGTAGGGCCAGTGCCCTTAGATCCTCTGATAGCGGCGCTTTTCTCCTTTGGCATCCATAGCTTGATAGTGGTCGGAAGCTTGCGCTACGCCTCCTCCTTTTCCTTCTTCAATTGAAGCCCTTTCTTTTCATCTTCCAACCTCTCTGCCATCATTGTCTTATCCATTGGCTCTGGCTCACCAGTGACGACTGCCTCTTCATCTACAGACATGGAGACGTCCTCCAGATTCTACAATGCTTCTATCTGCTTGGAATTGGGTCCAGGCCCAGACCTGCAATAGGAATCATGCCAAAAGCAACTACAGAGACAGTAGTGGAAACAGTGAAAAAAGTAGTGGTTCCTAAACTCTTAGTAGCTAGGGGTAGTGAAGGAAGATTTGGCTGATCTATAATTTGGGAAACATAGTTGTATAGTTTAGTAAAAGATTCTGGAGTGAATCGAAGCGCCTGGAACACTGGAGAGATGAGGGGAATACCTAATCCAGGAGTTTGAGTTTGGTCATGAATTACAACTTTGAAGTTTCCTCCATCAGTCCCCATCTCGGAGGGTCACACGATAGCTGAGAAAGGTGTGGCTCGCCTAAGGCTTCAGAAGATAGATGAACATGAGCAGCTCTAAATATAGTAGTTGTGGATACAAAACAGTTACCATTTGCTTTTGGGAAGTTGGAACAAGTGTTTCACCCTGACCCGAAGAGCTTGGGCCAGCAAGAACCTTAGCAGTGCTTCAGCGACATCCTTCTCCTCTCTTCTTGAAGAATCTATCTACCAATGGCTAAAAAGTCTATATCTTCGTAGTTGAAGTAGGCAGCCATTAATTCCTCTCAGAGCGCATTCCTTGGCCTTCTTTGATCTTACGAGCACTTCCTCCCAAACCTTGGCGAGAGTCCGAAGATAATCGTCACCAAGACATTTCTGGTTGCCCCTATTCATCACATTGCAAGTGTAGAGGTGAAGCATGCTTGCGTCCATCTAGCCTATCGCCTCATCATACGCTGTTTGATGCTCCGAAAGTTCCAAACGTGTGACCAGATAGTCGATCTCTTCTACCAGTTTTCCACCTACAGCTTCTTCTTTCTCCTTGACCAACTGTGTGTTCTCCTCATGGAGTCGGTAAGTTCAATGGCCTATTCGGTGATGGCAGCAGCTTGACTAGCAGTGGTTTAATCTCGGGATTTGATAATGTTCCCTACAACGGTGATCTGGTCTGTTAGTTTTCCAAATTCTCTATGAGCGTCCTTGAGCTGATCTTTAATCACGATAAGTGCTCTATCGTGAGCCCAGTTCGCCTCAGTCAATAACTTTTCGCCGACAGCCTTTCCCTTTAAGGCTGCATCCCCACTCAACTTTCAGCTTGGCTATTTCAGTATCGCGATCCTTGATCGCTTTATCATGGTCTGCACTTTCAGCCTCAAATGAGAGAATTTCTTAATAATTGATACAATTCATGTCCGTAAGGGCCTTCACGAGATGATGCCAATCAAACCCAACTTCTAAGTCCTCACCGATTGTCTCAAGATTGCGCAAGGAAGTGGTTCTGTTAGTGGGCTTGATGTTCTTATCGAACTTAACACCCTTTAAGAATAAATGCGAGTAGGCAGCTTAGAGCATAGGTGGACCAAGAGGGAGTACAAACTTCTCCTTTTGGCTAGAAGAACCGGGGCAGCTACAGTAGGTATGGCTTGGGATGAAGGGACTTCCTGTATTACGGCTGTCTGAGCTTCGGTGTTAGGGGGAGCATTGGGTAATGAAGCCTCGTAGTGTTCACAAGAGACTTTGTGGCGCTTGTGTACATCGCTGGGAGCACTACTCTCATTGTCCCTTTTTCTTTTCTCTCCCCTCTCGTGCTCTCTTTCAAGTGGCGAGCCTCCTCCTCCTTCCTCTTCTTCCTCTCCTCGTCCATTTCTCGATAAGAGCGATGGGAAGGATCTGAAGTTTGATCCTTGTTTGAGCCGGATTTTTGACGAAGTTGGTGGTACAGTCCACGACCTATCGAACCTGAAACAAAGAGGAAAGTGAAGTTAACACTTTGGATAGGAAAGTTTACTCGATGCAGAAATGTGTGTTCATTTCCCTAAAGTGAAGTGTGTAGCACCAATGACCCCCTCTGTACTCTACCAACCGTATCGGCATGGTTTAAGGGTTGAAGTCTTTCCAACTTCGGTCACAAAAGCGCTAAAAGAGATGTCGATTTGTGAGCCGATCTCATCCAACATCTCACTAATTGAGATATCCCCTAATTTATTCACATGAATGGAAACATCTCTTAGAAATTCAAATGTCGACGTATCTCCAATGGGAATTGTAGCAGCTTGACCTCCAATAGATTATGGAGTTTCAATAGCGATTTGCCCTGTAGGAGGGGAGATCGGGAGCCCAAAGCTCAATGCCTCAGTGGTCAACGGATTCGGAGAAGGAATATTAGGAAGGATAGGGCTTACCCTGCCGATTCACCAATGGTTTCATAATCTTCTTCCTCGGTGATGTGAAAGTCACCATCATCATCATCATTTGAGATCTCCTCCTCTTCGGCCACTATTAGCTGTTTCCCATCTCTCCTTTTAACTGGCTAGTCTTCCTCCAGGATTGTGGGCATTCTATCGCTATCGTCCACGTGACTAAGGGCATCATCTTGCACGGGCCCATCAGCTCCTATCCCAACAGCTTCTTCCCAATCACTCTTCACAGGTTCGTCAGGTTCGTCAGCTTCTGCATCAGCAGCTCCTTCCTCGTGTTCCTCACCGGTAGCACCTTCCTCTTCTTTCCTTTGTGTATCCTCGTTGGAGCTATTAAAAGAGGCATTAGAATGGGTGCGTGATCTAGAGCTGCTCTTCATCAAAGCTTCAGTATTGACTACCCCCCTAGAGTGAGCAGTCCATATGCTGGTAAATTCTCGTTCGTCAAAAGGAACTTGACGAAACAGTGGCTTATTCTAACGGCTTTCAAGTCTTTGAGCATCTTCTTGTGCTCTAATATTATATCCCACTTTGGAATACCTGTGAGAGACATACATTAAGTTTGGAAATCAGATATTCCAAAATGAGAGGAATTGATAGAGAGGAACTCACTTCCTTTTAACCAGAATCGATTGAATTCTTCTGGACGGCAAACAAAGAAGTATTCGCCCTTGAACATGGAACATTTATTATGAAGTTTCCCAATGATCTCACATCAAGTCCAGGCCTCAATGATTACAAAGGATGGGCAATCTTTTCTCTTTTTGAACTTGAGCAGATATGTAAGCTCATGGAATCGGGGAGGGTGTTCGAACCTTCGCATGAATATAACATATAATGAACAAAATAAGGCTACTCCATTTCGGTGAACCTGAAATGGCGCAAGCCCAACTTCTCCCGGGAAACTCCTCGAGAAGGAATTAAAAGGGAGGACATCGCTGCTGAGACACATATATCGGCTACAAGTAGTGAAACGAGGCGGGGGATGATGTGCGAATTCATTTCTTACTGGTAGGCGAATATCTTCTATAGGGATGCCATGTTGCAAGCAAATTTTACTAAGAATCTTCTTGGTCAAAACATTGGGTATCTGTTCCAGTGGGTCAGTTATGATTAACCCTGGAGGCAACGGGGGCAGTACATGATCCATCAGCACTATTTAGCTCTCAGATCCGGAGGTCGTAGGTTGGTTGGTTCCGACCGGAACGGATGGTGAAACCGGGGCAGTAGTGGATGCACCCTCATAAGGAGTAGATGGTCCTTCACCAGACTTTTCGTGGGTTGATCGTCAAGACATTCTAAGATAGAAGAACTTGACGTTCAATATGGTCAGGCAAAACTTAATAGAAATAAAAATACCCGTGTGACCAACACTTGGAATTCAAAGGAAACCAACGTGTGTTGACCAATTGAATTATAGCTGTTAACTGAGGCAAATGCAGTGCATTATCTATATTGAATGAGTCCAATGCCCCGAACACTAGGAATGAACCATCCGGTGTAGATAGCTAACTCGACCTTGAAAAACAATCCATATCACATTTTGAAATTGTATTTCTATACTTACCCGTTATCAATCAATGATCGATAACGGATCCGTCATCCAGAGCGACATGGAAGGTCTTTCTTTTCAGGATCATTGGAAGTGCAGTTATAGAAAAGCGGAGCAGTGGAATCATCCAATATGACCAAATTCAAGGTTAATCATCGTATTGGAGTTTATCCAATGATTTAACTTAGTCAATCTTATGATAGGGAACAATCAAACTGGAAAATCAAGCTTTTTTCAAGATCACACACATTTGATCAAGCCAAAACCCAAGTTCCTGATGTTAACCCAAAAAATGGATCAACACCCTGGATTGAGTGTGAAAGCACCAGCCCTGTTCTTACAGAGCAATAATATAGAGGATAAATGTAAAAGAGCAAAAATAGAAAGGAGAGAAGAGAAATTTATAGTGGTTCAGTTGTTAACGAAGCCTACATCCACTTTGTAGTTTTTATTACAGACTAATTATTGTTACAAGATGCATTTGATTGCAAAGCTCTTGATTATCCTTAGCTAGATTGAATCTCCAAGGTTGGAATTCACTGGAGAATCACAGTGAATTCCTTCGAAGATCGTTGTGAGGGAGGTGAGGAGTGAAGAAAGCCTACAACACAGTTTCAACAACTAGTCCGAAATAGTTCCTCTTTATGTTGCAGATAGGAGAGTGTTTATAGAGGTTGGAAAGTCATTGGGCCAAGCCCGTTCACCAGACGCTTGTAGATTATCACTGGAAGGAACAGTGGGAGTTCTTCCACGACCCGAACCAAAAGCATGGATCACTAGCGATCCATAGAGTATGTTCGAAGGCGAGCCAATTCCTTGGCACCACACTTTACTCTATTTCATTTGAGCCACAACGATCCAATGACGATGTATGGATCGCGGCGTTCCATAATGTATGGATTGCTAACGATCCATACACTTGGCTTATTTTTGGACTTTGGTGTTTGGAGTTTGTAGCCATCTGGCGAGAAGGTATGGATCGCTAGCGATCCATGTACCTGGTGATTTTCTAAGCTTTGCCTTTTGGATCGCGTCTATTATCTCGTGTTGATGCTATGGATCGCTAGCGATCCATGTCCTTAGAGTGTTTTTCTTCCTTTTCTTCCAACTTCTTCTGACTTCTTGTTCTAGTCCTTTCGGTTCACCTTGGAGCTATTCTGACTCTGTCAAGTTGTCTCGACTTCTGCTGGGTCTAAAACCCTGATAACATCTGCCCCCCAGAGTATGCCTTCGTCGAAAACAAGGCGTGCTCTGGAAGTAACTGCTTTTGAGTTTTCGTTTTGTGAAATCTAATTGGTCATGACGAGGTTACCATGCAGTTTTGGCTTTGGCTTTTCATCCATCTGTTGAATTTTCAGTGTGAATCATCGGAGTCCACCTCAAGATGTTGTTTTCAATTGACTGACTTCTGATAGCCGTTCATTTTTTTTATTTCGATCTGAATTTCAATTCCTAGTATTGACAATGCAATCTTTATTCCGTAGTTTACACAAGGGTTTAGGTCAGTAAGTGGGTGCATGACATAGGTTTGGAGTCGACCTATATAGTTTTAACTCGACCAGCGGAAAAGCTAAGTTTTGTCTCGAACGATTGTACGCTATCTTGGACCAAAATCTTGTTCTTTGTCCTTAACTTCTCCTTTTCAAGAACTTGGTTAAGTTCCCATCGATGTTTTTGAATTCCAATGCGACGATTTATTCCAAAATCGGATATAGTGGATGATTCGATCGTATCGCTCTTCCCGTTTCTATTCTCCAGTGATCCTGAAAAGAAAAGCTTCCCATGTCGCTTCGAACGGCGGTTCCGTTTTCGATTGTTGATCGATAACGGGTAAGTGTGGAAGAGATAATTTCAAAGGACGATATGGATTGTTTTTCAAATGGAAGTAAGCTATCTACACTAGATTGTTTTTTTGCAGTATTCGAGATATTGGACTCTTCTCATGTAGATAACACACTGCATCTGCCCCGGTCATCGCTCAGAACCCGACTGCTCAAGATACGTCGATTCCCCTTGGATTCCGGGCGTTGGTTATACGAGGATATTATTTAAAGTAGAACATACCCGACAGGTTTGAATGCCAAGTTTTGTTGTTGAAAATGACTTTTCGGTCATTTCGGCATATTCTATTCCATAGCTTTGTTTAGAACTATGAATTAGCTCGGTCTAGCCAGTTCTGTAACTAATCCCTACTTATGCTCAATTGAGTTCGTTTCAACAAAGTGTTGGTGTAATTGCCTTAGTCCGTAGGATCGATTACTTTGACTACTGAACCAACATGTTTTGGGAGACTAGGTCTCCTTAGTAATAAGTTTGATTGCCCTAGTTTGATTGACATGATAGCTCCTATCTTCGAGAATTAGGGACTTTTTTGCTTGATCCCAAGATCTGAGTTTTGTAATGATGTCAGCGTGTATTAGAAAGATGCGTTTTTGGCATCTTTTGCTAAAGTAAATTCTTCTTAGTCCGGCATTGAGATCCTAATCAAGTGTTGGTTTCTATCTTCGGAAACTCATACATTGGTGACTCAAACCTATGGATTTTTCCTTGATGTTGTGGATCTTCGGATAATGTAAGATTTCGGAAGGTAGGAATAAAGCGTTGATTAAGCTTTTGCTTTTATTATTGAAAGCCGATGTATTGACAGTTTCATTTTATGGGTCTCTTCTTAGCATTACCAATCTTCAAGTGATAGTACATTCCCACAAGATAGGACCAAATGATTTAGTCAGATCGTAAGTAGGTCATCAATCCTTCTCGTTGTCACCAGACTCAGAGTGACGGTTAATTTTTGAAAATTGAATCCTTCATTTCCCTTACTAGCAATTTGCTGTTATAAATGTCTATTTGGCAGAATGAAACAGTTATCCAACCAACTTTACGGTTTGGACTGAGGATTCATGCGCCTATCCCTGTTTGCGGACTAGCTATTTTGAACGCTCGTATTTAGACGCTTATGAGAGATGGAAATGTGTGGGGAGAATTTCTCGATTACCCCCCATTTGGCTCTCAATCCCATTTTGGAATTGAGGAAGTTCTGGGATTTTATTTCCGACCTTCCATGATTGTTCCCGCTTGTCCTTGGCCATGCATGCTTTTCTTAGTTGCTGATGTCATCATGGAAGTATTGTTCATATGTCAACTCCTGTCTTTATGAATTGATAACCTAGCTGCTTGGTTCTAAGCAACATTTCCTCGTGGCTGCCTATCTTTTGGCTGTATCTAAATTCATTCTAAACTAAATTCATTCTAAACTAAATTCAGGAAATTCGGTTGTGCACCAGCTCTCGTCCCTAAAAATTAGCACATGAGCAATTCAATTCTAGGATTTCCTTTTGACACTGCTTTTTTCCTGTGCAATGGTTGATTCCTACGATGAAAGGTCAAACCATCTAGCTGACCTATGAAAGGTTGTGTCTTCCTGGTGTTGCCATTTTCGAGCAACGGTATTTTTCTGAATACAAGGGTATAATCTCAGTTAAGGACCAACTTCTATCTTCGAAAGCTAGTGCATTGATGGTGTACTACGGTGAGTGTTTCTCATCGAACCTATAGATAAAGTTTTCCTGGCGTTTCCGAGGCAATACTGGTACATAGTGAATAGAAAATTTCCTGGCATTACCGGGGCAACACCGGTACTTATAAACAGAAAGTTTCCCAACGTTGCCGGGGCAACACCGGTACTTAGGAAATAAAAAATTTCCCTGGTGTTGCCAGTGCAACACCGGTACTTAGGAAATAGAAAAATTTTCCCCACGTTGCCAGTGCAACACCAGTACTTGAAAGATAAGAGAAGGCCTTGGCGTTGCCGAGGAAACACTGACACTCGGGAGTTTGGGATTGATTTTCCCCGTCGATTTAGCGGTACTTTTAGTCTAGTTGGGTACTAATTTCGATCTTCAGAAACTAGCCCTTTGATGATTGGATTGTAGAAGTATTTTCTTAGTGTTGCCTACCTTCAGGAAGTGTTAAAGTCATATTGGTGAGGATTGAATCATTCATCCGATCTTGTAGAGTTGAGTAGATTCCTTTTAACCCAATGTGGTCATTTTCTCAACGCTGCTTAAATTTGGGGTACGCCATGTTCTGGAAGGGTGACAGTCCCAGGCGTTTTCGTTGCCTAGCTTTGTTTATAACCGTCAAGTATTACCCTTGGAGATACAAGGCTGTCACTTAACCAATTTCCTCCAACCTGTTTTTGTTATGATCTGACGACTATCTGCGGAACCCTTCATTTCTAGGCAGAACCCTTCAGTTCTAGGTGTTGAACTCCGGGTTCTTATAGAAAATTTGAAATTGTGTAGCAAGTCATCACGTTGCCCCCGGTATAACCGCGTTCATTCCTATACTAATCGTGGATCGGTAGAGTTCGATAGTGTTTGTCTCGAATCTATGACACTTAACCTTGCTTGTTTCGGGCCATGTGCATTATGCTGGACTAATAGCATTGTTGTGAATATCAACCTTATTCGTTTGTTCCAATTTTCGGGAATCAATGGTTTAGCTGCTCGATTTTGAGCATTATTTCCTTATCGTTGTCTGTCTTCGGATAATAGCTGGTTTTTTGCAAGTTAGGGTATGAGAGCTCATTCGAGCACCTGCTTTTGTCTTTGGAAGCCGCTGGGTCGATGACTTGATTCTGGAAATGTCTTCCATTATTATCTATCTCTAGTCGATGGAAAGTTCCTCCTTTTATCGCCTATTTCCGAGCGATGGTGAATTTGAAGGAGTTCAATTTTCTTATCGATATGACGGTCTGAGTCGATTCACTTTCTTCGACTCGGCGAGTTGATGGAGCATACTCGGGTGTAGTTTGATTGGTCCAAGCAGCTAAACAATGATTTTGGGGTCGATTTGACCCCGTCGACTCAGCAGGTTGCTTACAAGAACACGGTTTTATTGGTTCAAGAAGCTAAACAGTTTTTGGTTCCAGTAACCATGGCTTGGATGATCCTTCTGTGTTTCTGGAAGATGTACACGTCCAAATAGATCAGGTTGCCATGGTGGAGAGATCTATAGCTGACCGCATGAAGATGGATTGAAGAAAGATCTTATGGGAGTATTGGGAAAGACTCTCAGTTTTTGGTCCAAACTGCCTTTTGGGAATTGGTCTTGAACTGGCATACTGTCTAAGAGGAAATGGAACTGGTCACCAAGAGTGGTAAAGGAGGAATTGGGAAAAAGTAAGCAAGTATCATGTTTTGTTTCGTTTGTTACGCTAGCTAGGTTGTTAAGTCCGTAGTTGTCAGAATGCCAGAATTTTCGATCGGGTGTAACAAAATTGTGGTATGATTAGTCTTGGCTTTCCTTATAGCTATTCAAGTATGTGTGGTGCCACCCGTGTCACGGGGCTGTTCGTGCACTTAAACTGTATCCGGGGTTTCTCCATAACCCATTGGGTTGCATGCGGTCCAGTGGATGCAACCGTGTCTTCTAGATAATTAAAGCATGGGAAAGCCTCTATCTTCAGAGACTTATATATTAGGGATTTGAGATACTTGATTCTCCCAGGTGTCGAATCTTGGCTTGATTCAAGTTGGCCTCTGATTGATCACAAGGTCGGTTCAGTTTTGGCTTAGTTTCTTTGAGCGAATTTAAAGCTCTGGAATTTAGCATTGTTTGTCTTATGGTCGTTGGAAGCGATTCTACTAATTTTGTAGAGTGACTGATATGATTGTCGATTTATGGTCCTAGAGGATGACTTTGTTGACTTCGGGGAGCTTTGGATTAGACGACTATTGATCTTTCAGTTCACCTTCGTGACGCTTTAGTTTGTAAAGGATTTTTGGATCAAATGATTGTTGATCTTCTAGTTCACCTTCGCGAATATCAGCCGTATATATATTTCGCTGATCTACTAGTTCGCCTTCATAACGCTTTAGTTCATAAAAGACCTTCATGCTCGCGAAGGGTTTTTGGATCAGATGACCGCTGATCTACCGGTTTACCTTCACAACACTTTAGTTCGTGAAAGACCTTCATGCTCGTGAAGGGTATTTTGGATCAGATGACCGCTGATCTACCGGTTTGCCTTCACGATGCTTTAGTTCATGAAAGACCTTCACATTCGCGAAGGGTTTTTTGGATCAGATGATCACTGACCTACCGGTTTACTTTCATGGCGCTTTAGTTCGTGAAAGGCATTCACCTTCGTGAAGGGTTTTTTGGATCGGATAACCGCTGATCTACCTGTTCGCCTTCACGATGCTTTAGTTTGTAAAAGACCTTCATGCTCACGATGGGTTTTTTGGATCAGATGACCGTTGATCTACCGGTTTGCCTTCATGATGCTTTAAGTTGTGAAAGACCTTCACGTTCGTGAAGGGTTTTCGGATCAGATGACCGCTGACCTACCGGTTTACCTTCATGACGCTTTAGTTCGTGAAAGACTTTCACGTTCGCGAAGGGTTTTTTGGATCAAATGACCGCTGACCTACCGGTTTACCTTCACGATGCTTTAGTTCGTAAAAAGCCTTCATGCTCAAGAAGGGTTTTTTGGATCAGATGTTTGCTGATCTATAGGTTTGTCTTCACGACACTTTAGTTCGTGAAAGACCTTCACGTTTGCGAGGAGTTTTTTGGATCAGATGACCGTTGACCTACCGGTTTACCTTCATGAAGTATTAGTTCGTGAAATACCTTCACGTTCGCTAAGGGTTTTTTTTTGTGGTCGGAGTCTGACGACTAGGCGGCCTTGGCACGATAATTCATCGACTTCATGGGGAATTTTGGAATTCGGCACACGGGAACACGGTTTTATTGGTTCCTGGAGACTATGGGATTGGATCTGTTTGTTCGACGATCCTTTGGACAAGACTTCTCGACGCTACCAGAGCAATGCCGGTTCTTAGAAGGGGGATCGACATGACTTGTTGAGGGCATAGAAGCATTTCTTTCATCGTGCTGTCTGCAATGCCCCTAGTGTCTCAGTACGACTCATTTGGAAAAGGAAAGTAGACAAGGATGGATGAGAAGGCATCGCTTTAGGTTGCTGCCCTATTCCTTAGCTAGAATGTTATTTGATAATCATCCTTATGTCTGATTTCATCAGTTAGCCGTGGCACTTTTTTACTGGGTCTTAGTTGCGTTGGTTGGGCAGAAGGTCTCTGAGGTCCTGTAGTTCCTTCACCGTTTGGTATGTTCTTTGACAAATTGCTGGGTTTTCCTTCTTCCAATTTCACTACTTCTAGTATTTAGAATCGGTTTGCCTTCCCAGAGAATTCTTCCAAGGTAGTAGGTTATTTCATCCTTTAATGATTCCTGAGGGCCTTGCAGTATACTGCATCTGTCGCACTCGCTTTGTCCATATGCTAGTCATACCTATAAAAAACAATTTTGAATCAGTTGTACAGTTGTACAAAAGGTATAGTTGGCATGATAAACTTCTTTGGATATTCGTCATGTTGGACGGCTTCGGTGAATGAGTTTCGATTAGGGAAGATGCTCTAATCGTTATTAGACCGGTCCGTTTTCAAGTTATGACTGTTTAAAATGCTTGAGAATGATATATGCATGATTGCCCATGCTTGAATGATTGAAAATGCCGGTTGAATGACAAGTCAGTTACGATGGGGTCATGAATCAGTGACGATCCCCAAAAATTTTCAAACTAGGTGAGATCGGTCTGGGTGACAAAGAAGGCCCCATAAGGTTGCATTCCAAGTTTCAAGGTATTTGGAGTTCGCATGTTCGAGTTATGGGCAAAGAAGATGGATCGGCATTGATGGATCAGTGGTATTTTACTTGGAGTCCGTCCGACCTGAGGAAATTTGCCATTTGCTTGGAGTAAGCACATGGTTCGCTTGGAGTCACATAAATTGAAGTGCTGGGTTGGTGACAAACGTTGCTAGGAGCCATTTGCATGTTTGCTTGGAGAAAATCTTGGTATTACCCGAGTCTGATTTCGGGCCAGAATTTCCTAGGTTTACTTCGAGTCAAATGGGTGATTACTCGAGTTCGACTTTGAGTTAGGACTTCCAGAATCTGCTTCAAGTCAACTAAACGATTACCCAAGTTCGACTTCAAGTCAACCCTTAAGTGAGTTTCTGAACGTCCATTTTGATGATTTTTGATGATTTTCGATGACAACCATTCGTGATTCGACGATGGAAGCTCCATGATGGGATTGGAAGCTGGTCAATTGGAAGTGGTCACTATATACCATGGGAGCTTGGCATTGTAATTGATCTCGGTTTGTATCATATCTTCTTGGTTCTCCTGCCTCTAGGAATACCGTTTGAGTAGCAGTTCCTCATCCATTGCTTGGCACTGTGCTGTGGCACGGGTTTTAGAGATTCTTCTAGCGTTTTGCATGTTGGCATTTTCATCCAATTTGTCTTCCTCAAATTGATTGTCATCTTCAGAGCCGGAGAGAGCCATCATTATATCCTTCCATGGGGTTTTCACCCCTAAGTTCGGGTTTGTAGCAGGCGCTTTTGCAGTAGGTGGAGTGTTAACGTTTTCTTCCATCATGATTCTTGGAGCTCCGCCCATTGATTCATTTTTCTTTTGGCTCCAATCGATTATATCCCTTCGAATGACCCAGTCGGGGTCCAGGGGCAAAGCTCCCTGGTTTGGGGGTTCGGGGGCAACGCTCCTGAAGTTTATGTTATATGTTACGACACTTCCGAAGGTAGTTCTCTTTCTTTCGGGTGCCAAGCAGAGATTAAGGATCTAACTTCTGAACCATCTGATCTAAAGTAGATAGCTAGATCTAAGACTGAGTTCAATTCTCGGTGAAAGCACCAAAATGTTAACCCAAAAAATGGATCAACACCCTGGATTGAGTGTGAAAGCACTAGCCCTGTTCTTACAGAGCAATAATATAGAGAATAAATGTAAAAGAGCAAAAATAGAAAGGAGAGAAGAGAATTTTTATAGTGGTTCAGCTGTTAATGAGGCCTACGTCCACTTTATAGTTTTTATTATAGACTGATTGCTGTTACAAGATGTATTTGATTACAAAGCTCTTGATTATCCTTAGCTAGATTGAATCTCCAAGGTTGGAATTCACTGGAGAATTACAGTGAATTCCTTTGAAGATCATTGCGAGGGAGGTGAGGGGTGAAGAAAGCTTCCAGTAGAGTTTAAGAAACCAGTCCGGAGAAGATCCTCTTTATGTTGCAGATATGCAAGTATTTATAGAGGTTGGAGAGTCACTGGGCCAAGCCCGTTCACCAGACGCTTACAGATGATCACATGAAGGAACAGTGGGAGTTCTGCCACGACCCGAGCCAAAGTATGGATCATTAGCGATCCATGATCTATGGATCGCTATCATGGATCACTAGCGATCCATAGAGTATGTTCGAAGGCGAGCCAATTCCTTAGCACCTCCCTTTGCTCTGTTCCATTTGAGTCGCAGCGATCCAATGACGATGTATGGATCACTAGCGATCCATACACTTGGCTTATTTTTGGACTTTGGTGTCTGGAGTTTGTGGTGATTGTTATCCCGCCTTTTGGCAAGGAGGAGATATCAAGGAACTGACTGGGGAATATGGATCATACATCCTCAGCATCAAGTAGCTACTAGATGACCACAGATATCGATGAATTTTACCCGAGTCCGGATCGGGCTGCAATTGATAAGACACATCAAGTAAGGTCAGAAAAAGCAACGTTCCAAGTTTCAAGTCAATCCGAGTTCGTACGCTCGAGATATCATCGATGCAAGTTGGAGGAAATGATCCTAAGTTCGAATCCATAAGCAACCTTTGTTCGTATCCATTGGTTCGACTCCGTCTAGTTCGCAGCCATCGGCAAGCACTCATTCAAATCGGTCTGGATGTACCGCTTCGTATCCATCCAGCTAAAGCCACTCCGTATCCATCGAGTTAAAGTGTTTCAAATCCATGGAGTCATTCCACTTCGTACCCATCAGCTTGGAGTACTTCGAATCGATCAAGTTGCTCTACTTCGAATCCATCCTATTACAACAGCTTCGTATCGATCGACCAAAGCTCACTATGATCAATATGAACAGACTTCCATTCGAATCGATGTGTGGAGAAATCCCTCGAATCCACTAAGTCAAAGTAGCGAAAATGATGGAGTCGACCCAGTCGACTCGGAGTGAAAAGCGGATCGATACGAGAAACGTGCGCCACGTCAACACCTTCGTGCGCTACACCATCGATTCGACCCTATCGATTCGAACGAAATCGATTCGAACAGAGCATAGCAACCGGAAAGGCAATTTCGAATCGACCATAACTCGAGATCCACAAATCCAAATGCTATGAAATTTTCACAGAAGCTTGAGCACATGTTGAAGAATGTCCACACCAAATTTCAGCTCGATTGGACAATTCCTTGATCGATTCGAATGGATTTCGAATCGATCCCAAAGTGGGCCCGGATTTCCTAAAAGCGGGCATGTGGGCCCCCTTCACGTGCCAGAACTGGTCTCCCAAAATTTAGGCGAAATATCAGCCTCCTACACCTATAAATAGAGCCCCTGGTCATTCAGAAAAGGGGTCAGACAATTTTAAGAGCTAAAGAGCGCCCGGATTCTGCCAGATTTACTCCAAATCACCACTACTGCCTTAGATTCAGACTTAGCTCATAAATTCAGTTGTACTACATTATAAGAAATTGTAATCTTCAAGTATCGAGCAATAAAATCATCAAACTTCATAGTGGACGTAGGCGAAACGCCGAACCACTCTAAATCGCTTGTCTTTGCATTTTACATTTCTGTTATTTGGAGTTTTTGTTAGATAATCCTTAGTTTTAATTCTCTTTCTTCACTTTTATCTCTTCAAAAACTTTCGAAGAGTGTTGTGCCCATTTTTGGTACAAACACTTTGGTGCTTTCACTGAGAAAACCAGCTTTTTCTCCTGCTCCTTGGATCTACCATCGATACTGGATTGCATAAATCCAAGAGGAAGATCCAGATCTCTAATCCAGAATCCTTCCATTCTATTCAGATTTGCATAAAATCTAGGAAAGGAATCCACCACTCAAGATGGTTAGCACAAGAACCGCTTCTACAGCTGCTGACCAAGAAGGTCGGGATAGACAGAATCCTACGCAGCTGCCTCCATCCAACCAAGACAACACTGCTCACTCAGATCCGTCAGGACTAGTCACCAGACAAGAGTTTCAAGTGTTGCTTCAAGAACTGACTCAAAGTCGACAACAGTTAACTGAACAGCTACGCGCTAACATTGAATTGACCAACCAATTAAACCGCCGAAGGCGTAGGAGGACCAGGAGGGATGATGCTTCCCACTCATCCACTGAAAGTTCTGCTTCATCTGACTATCATGGCAGATCTACACGTCCCCGATTGGACGCGAGTCATACACAAGCTACCGGATATCAACCTGCCTTGACTGTAGGACAATTGAGGGTCGGACCGTCAACTAGCTTCCAGGCCGGGCCCTCGTCACGAGGAGGTGCTGTTCCACAACATACCATAGACAATCGCACTGCAACCGCCGCGGTAGAAACAAGGGTTGATACCCGGAATCTGTCAGATCTGAATAATCAGTAATGTGGGCGTACTCCTTAACCATACGTCCCAGAAGATGTGGAGCCAAGGAGGCGAGACATAGGCCGTCGACAGCGTCCGGTCCAAACTCGCACTGTGGAACCTGACCACACCTTAGCTCAGCATGCACAGAATGTGGCTATGCCCGATATTTCAACCATGATACGTCAGATGATTCGCGAAAGCCAAGGGCTTACCAATGACGACTGGGGAATCTCCCGTAGTCATACTCCTTTCATAGACGAAATATTATACGCTGATCCTCCTCGGCAATTCAGAATGCCAACTCTCCCGATGTACGAAGGAAGTAGTGACCCCAATCAACATATTTTGAAATATGAATGGTCAATGAGCGCCGCAAGGGCTGATGATGCAGTTAAGTGCCGAAGTTTCCCCATCTCTTTGGGAGGAATCGCAACAATGTGGTTTACAAGGTTGCCACCTAGATCTATCTCTTCGTTCGATCAACTGGCTAAGAAATTTGTCGAACAGTTTCGTATGCATGTCGCTAGACCTAAAGACGTTAACACCCTATCTAGCGTCACCTAAGCTAAGGGAGAGACACTCAGACGCTATTTGGAGAGATTCCATGCGGCATGTGTAGAAATTAGTAATCCTAATGATAACTCAATCTTGATGGCATTAACCAAAGGAATCGATCCCAATTCCGAGTTTGGAAATTGGTTAGTTGGGAAATCACCCGCATTGTTGGACCGTTCTACTCCAAAGCCGCTCAATTCTTACGGCAAGAGGACATGAAACAGTCTAGGAAGAAAGACGATGCGATGCCCAGAACTGAAGGAATACAAAGTAATGTAGAAGTTAAGCAGTCCAGTGAGAGTTCCGGAAAAGTTCAGTTGAATATACAGAACAAACAGACCTAGCCGCGAGGCAGCAATGGTCAGGATAAAAAGAGAGATCAGAACCGAGGACCACGGCGTAGGGCTCCGATGTTCGATAATTACACGCCATTGAATACATCATTGGAAAATGTATATATACAAACTTGCAACACTGTGCAATATAAGAAGCCTGCTCCGAAGCAATCGTTGGAGAGGTAGATTCAAACAGGGAAGTTCTGTAGATTCCACGAGAGTTATGGCCACAATACTAATGAGTGTCGACATTTGCAGGACCTCATTGAGAAGTTGATCAGGGAGAGAAAGTTAGATCAGTTTGTGCAGGCGCCGTAGCCTGTTGGTGCGGGCCCGTCGAATCAGAATCGTGCACAAAATCAGGAAAGACAAGAGGAACCCGCTCGTACGGGCGGAAGACTAGTTATAAATACAATAAGTGGTGGTCCCCATCCAGCAGACAAAAGCTGGAGGGAAATGGAGTCATATGCCAACTCTATCAGGCACACGGACTTCGAATGCTGTAGTAATTGTGAAGATGGAACTCCGGCTAAACAACAGAAAACAATGTCTGATGATATCACATTTAGAAGCAGAGACGCTGATAAGATCGAAGCCCCAACAATCGACCCACTGGTTGGCAGTGGAAGCTCCGTAAACATCTTGCTTAAACGAGCCTATGATTTAATGAAAATGGAAGCAAAGGACTTAAAACCTTGCCAATCTCGAGTTCACGGCTTCAATGGAAGTGCTACAATACCCACTGGCGTGGTGGAACTGCCAGTGGAATTGGGAATTGGAGAACGTCGGAGAGTTCGGATGTTGTAATTTGTCGATTTAGATATTGATTCACCTTACAATGCGTTTTTGGGCCGACCGGCCCTTGCTGAGTTCAGGGCAGCCATTGCCCCATGGTGTTTAACTCTGAAATTCCCCACTGATCACGGAATTGGAGTCATTCAAGGAGATCAGGCAGCAGGAAGAGCATGTTATGTTGCTGAACTGTGCGAGGCGCAGAGAAAGGAAAGGGCGTAGAGGAATCTCTTTGCGTCCGTTTTGCTGATGATTGACAATTAGTGCCTGGGCCCCGGCACGGGCACCCCGACCAATTCCTTAAAGATCTTGACCCTAGAGACAACGAAGATAAAGACGAATCTAAAGAGAATCAAGCTTCCCCAGCCGAACTGACTATGGACGACCCAATCAGTGAGGATGATGATTCGAAAGTACTAAAAGTTGGATCTCAACTGGGAAGACAGACACAACAGGAATTGGTTGAATTTCTCCGGGTAAATCTCGACGTTTTCGCCTGGACACACTCTGATATGTGCGGGATCTCGCCAGACATCGCAAGTCACTCCCTAAATATTGATCCGCGGTATGTCCCGGTCAAACAGAAAAGGCGTGGTATGGATCCAGAGAGATCTACCGCCCTTAAAGAGGAGGTTGATAAGTTACAATCAAATGGTTTTATCCGAGATGCTTTGTATCCAGAATGGGTGTCAAATCCAGTATTGGTTCGAAAACCAAACGGGAAATGGAGAACTTGCATCGACTATTCTGACTTAAACAAGGCTTGTCCAAAGGATAGTTTTCCACTTCCTCGAATTGACCAGCTCGTAGATTCAACGGCTGGACATGAGTTATTATCTTTCATGGATGCTTATTCTGGCTACAATCAAATACCTATGCATTTGCCTGATCAAGAACATACCAGTTTTGTGACCGATCTGGGACTCTACTACTATAGAGTCATGCCCTTTGGTCTAAAAAATGCCGGAGCAACGTACCAACGCTTGGTCAACCGGATGTTTGCCGACCAGATCAGGAAGACCATGGAGGTTTATGTGGATGACATGCTAGTAAATTCTCGATTCTCTACAGATCACGTCAAAGATTTAAATTCGATGTTCTGCATCCTTCGAGAATATGGAATGAAGCTCAATCCATTAAAGTGTCATTTCGGTGTCGCATCTGGAAAGTTCCTCGGGTTTATCGTTAACGCTCGAGGGATAGAAGCAAATCCCGAAAAGATCTGGGCGATAAGGAACTTACAAACTCCAAGAACCATAAAACAAGTCCAGAGTCTCAACGGTAAGGTAGCAGCATTGAGCATGTTCATTTCAAAATCCACCGATAAATGCATTCCTTTCTTCGATCTGATCCGGAAAGGAAAGCGAAACTTTGAATGGACCATGGAATGTGAAGACGCATTCCGATCGCTGGTTCAACATCTTTCCACACCACCGATCTTATCAAAGCCAGTTGACCACGAGCAATTGTACCTTTATCTGGCAGTATCAGAGCATGCAATCAGCACTGCTCTAGTTAGGGAAGAAGACCGAGTGCAGAAACCAGTCTACTACGTCAGCAAACGACTGACTGGAGCTGAGAGAAATTATCCGAAACTAGAAAAGTTGGCTTATTGCCTTGTCATCGCATCAAGAAAACTCCGACCCTATTTCCAGGCACATCCTATTACTGTTTACACCGACTAGCCGTTACGACAGGTCCTGACGCGGCCTGAGACGTCTGGTAGGTTACTCAAGTGGAACATCGAACTGAGCCAGTTTGATATTACTTATTCTCCAAGACGAGCCATTCAAGGACAAGTCCTAGCCGATTTCATAGCTGAATTTACCGTTCCAGAAGACTTGCCCGAAACCAGTGAATCCCCCGAATACATCTGGAAGGTGTATACTAACGGTGCATCAAACGACCGGTGTTCGGGCGCTGGTGTTGTACTTGAAACTCCTGAAGGCCGATCTGTATGTTATGCTTTGAAGTTTGGTTTTCATGCAACCAATAATGAAGCTTAATATGAAGCCCTCTTAGTTGGACTAAAATTTGCCAGAGATTTGAGAATTATCGCTGTGGAAATTTATTGTGATTCACAATTAGTCGTGTGTTAAGTACGGGGAGAGTATCAAGCGAGAGATCAAAGGCTGGCTACTTACTTAGCTCGAGTTCAGGAAGTACTGAATTAGTTTGATTATTATGCCATTTATTATATACCTCGAGAACGCAATCAAAAAGCCGATTCATTAGCAAAGTTAGCCAGCACAGGTGAAGCACATCAAATGGGACTTGTCCCCATCGAAACTTTGTCCTCCCCAAGCATTGATCAAATAGAGATGAATTTTGTGTTTGAAACCGCTCCCAGTAGGGAATCGTGGATGACTCCGTATCGAAATTACATTGAGAATGGGACATTGCCTGAGCACAGAAATGAGAAGAGGCAGATTCTACGAAAAGCTTCACGCTTCGTCATTCAGAACGGAGTCATGTATATAAGGGGTTATTCTGTTCCTCTCCTCCGGTGTATCGCGCACAATGAAATCAAACGAGTGTTACATGACGTACACGAAGGAGAGTGTGGCGATCACACCGGTGGGCAAGCTCTCGCCAAGAAAATACTTCGATATGGATACTATTGGCCGACAATGAACCGAGATGCAGCAAACTATGCCAGAAAGTGCTATAGGTGCCAGAGACACGCCCGAATTCCAAGAGCCCCACCTACCGAGATAACTCAAATGGTCAGTCCCTGGCCATTCGCAATGTGGGGCATCGATATCATCGGCGCTCTACCTCTGGCAAAAGGTGGTGCGAAATACGCCATCGTCGCCGTTGACTACTTTACAAAGTGGGTTGAAGCCGAAGCTCTCGCAACGATTACGACGAAGAAAGTAATAAATTTCGTAGTTCGCAACATCATCTGTCGATTTGGACTCCCGCATACCATCATCACCGATAATGGAGCCCAATTTGAAAGTGCAGAGTTCAAGAATTTCTGTCAACGGTTTCATATCCATAAAAAGTTCTCGGCGGTTGCACATCCTCAGGCAAACGGACAAGTCGAAGCTGTCAATAAAGTTATAAAATCCATCTTAAAGAAACGACTGGAAAAGGCCGGGGGCAAATGGGTTGATGAACTCCCTGTGGCATTATGGGCTTATCGAACGACTCACAAGACCGCAACCGGACACACCCCGTTTTCCTTATCTTATGGCATAGAAGCCGTTATTCTAGTTGAGACGGAAGTGTTTTCCCATCGCGTGACTTATTATGATCAGAAAAAAAATGCTATATTGCTTGCTGAATCTTTGGATCTACTGGATGAGAAGCGGGAAGAGGCTGATTTGAGGGCTGCTGCATATCGGAGTCGAGTCGCCCGATTGTACAATGCCAAAGTTCGACCTCGAACTTTTGAACTCGGTGATCTCGTTCTCAAGAGAATCTATCCGGTACCTTCACACATGAAACCAAATTGGGAGGGACCCTACGTGATTACACAAAGACTCGGAGATGGCACATTCAAACTATCGACCGTTGACGGTCTTGATTTGCCAAGGGCTTGGAACAGCGAGAGTCTCCGTCGCTACTACATATGACAGGCTTTATTTATTTCATTATATTTTTCCATTTAGAAATTTACTTTTGCATTTCGAAATTAGAATTTGTAATAAGGCAACTGACTTTGCCATATTTTCTTATTTCAGCAATAAAATGCCATCTCTTCGAGCTAGAGCTGTGATTCATTGAATACAATGTACAACATCACGATGCACGGAGAGCTAAATTCCATCACGCAGTGGAATTTATTCAAGTAGGGAGTGGCTATGATACGATCGGCCACTCGCTAAATGAAACCCGAGCTCGGGGGCAAGCCATCACGTCAGGCTAAAAATGGGTTGATACACGACAATCCTTCACACAACTCCATACCCCAGGGTGCGAGACGGAGTATAAACATTACTCAACTCCGTACTCCCAGAGTGCGAGACGGAGTATAAACATTAACTCAACTCCGTACTCCCAGAGTGCGAGACGGAGTATAAACATTCACTTAACTCCGTACTCCCAGAGTGCGAGACGGGGTATAAACAGTATTCAACTCCGTACCCCAGAGTGCGAGACGGAGTATAAACATTACTCAACTCCGTACTCCCAGAGTGCGAGACGGAGTATAAACATTAACTTAACTCCGTACTCCCAGAGTGCGAGACGGAGTATAAACATAACATAACTCCGTACTCCCAGAGTGCGAGACGGAGTATAAACATAACTTAACTCCGTACTCCCAGAGTGCGAGACGGAGTATAAACATTACTTAACTCTGTACTCCCAGAGTGCGAGACGGAGTATAAACATAACTTAACTCCGTACTCCCAAAGTGCGAGACGGAGTATAAACATAACTTAACTCCGTACTCCCAGAATGCGAGACGGAGTATAAACATAACTTAACTCCGTACTCCCAGAGTGCGAGATGGAGTATAAATAATAAGTTAACTTCATAATCCCAGAGTACTCCGAGAGCGCGAGCCGGGTATAAGCGTTAACGCTCAATTGCAGATAATTTCGCACAACACCTATTACGGCTTATCCCCAAGACTGGGGGCAGAACCAAAGCAAATATTGAATTGAAGACAAAAGAGAATATGTTTTCATTTCCATTATCAACAAAAAGAATCCGGTTACAAAATGGTTCAAAAAATTCCTACTAGTGGGAGCCGAGTCCACATCTATACACGGCTATAGAAAAATCAACAAAACAAAACACTACCCCCGAACATGACAAGCAAACTAAAGGAAGAATTCAATCTTTTTTCTTCCTCGGTTTCTTCTTCGGGGTAGCCCCACTAGATCCGCTACCCAACTTCTTCCGAAATCTTTTGCTCTTCTCCGTTTTGTCCTTCGATTGCGGCATAATGTCAACATCCTCCTCGGAGCTTGAAGCGACAGAGATTCTCTTGGAGGATGGAACTGGAGGCATAGGAGCTGTAACAGGAAGTGGGGCAGGAGCGCTTGCAATGACCACAGTGCCACCCGGCGATATCATCATTAGTGGGGCAGGACCAGGCGGATTCATGCCTGCTATCACTGATGTCATCTCAGCATTGATCTCAGCAAGAATTTCGTCCGCACGAGATACTTGTGCCGCGCTAGATGTGCTAGTGGCTGGCATAAAAGAGCTAACAGTTGGAGCAACCCCACTCATGGCAAAAGATGGATCTGCGAAGGGGTCGTTGGGTTGATTAAGGAGTTCCTCAATCATCTGAGCATCAAAAGATAACATGCTCGCTTCTCCCTCTTCGCCGACCACAGTAGATGCCATAATGGCCTCAGTGACGATAGCCCCTTGCGCTTGATAAGGAACTTGTGATGCAGGAGGCGTAGAGACAACGGCTTCGGTCACTAAAATGTGAAAAAGCGAAGATTGTTAGCTAAATGTATTGCTTTAGATTCACCACACTAAGTGTATACGGGAAGCGTTCAAGTACCTTCCTTGGCCTGGCCCGAAGTATGGGTAGGTGCAGAGACAGGGGGATCAACAAGAGACAGCTGCGGTTGGTCAGGATTATAAGCGGGGACAGGCTGGGGATCGACCGTGCCAGTGGTCTCAGGCAATGTCGGAATTACAGCTCCGACATTTGCTTCATGATGCTCGATCCCCGATCCCTCACCGATCTCTGTCTGTCGAGCTCCAAGTCTCTCTTTCTCCACGGAAATCATCGCCTCGTGGAGAACCTTCCTCTCTTCCTCAGAAAGCAAGTGCGTCTCAAGCTCGAAATCATCCAGTGCTTCATCCGGATGCGCTGCTTTCTTCTCCTCCACCAACCTAGTCCAGGCGTTGTACAAAATCATAAAGTCATCTCCCAGCCATGATAAATTTCTATGCTCCAGCACATTAGTGTTGTATGTGACCAGGAGATCGTCAAAATCAGCTTCCATCCTGGACTGCTCGGCCATGACTTTTTCTTCGGTTTCTGCCTCCACAGACTTGGTCTTTTCCACCGCCGCAGCAAGTTCAGCTCGAAGTGATACGGCTTGGTCGCATGCCTCCTGAGCAGTGGTGTTTGCGTTATCTTTTTCTTTCACCACCTCAGTGAATTTGGCTTTAAGCTCATTCAGCTCTTTGACGGCGGTGTCCCGCTCAGCTACGATGGTGGTATAGTGGTGGCCCATCCCTTCTACTAAGACACAGTGTGCCTGCTGCATCCTCGCCATCTTCGCCATAGCTTCGTCATGCTTTTTAAGCGCTTGGAGTTCAGAGTTTCGAGACGGCTCCATCTCAGATTGAAGAACCTGGATCATGCGATCTTTCTTGACAATCTCAACATCGCGCTCCTCAATAACCTTTGCCCGGTCAAAAGCTACCTTTGAAGCTTTCACGGCTGCTTTGTACCACTCCTTGTATTGAGCATAAAAGTCGCGGATATAGCTATGCGCAATATTTTCGGCATACGGAGGAATCCTCTTGAGATGGGGAGGGAAGACATATGCATCCAGACAAATTTCTGGAAAGTCCTTTTTCATTTGAGCAAGCTGGATGGCTCCTTCACTTGTCAATTCAGCCAGAGCCTGTTCAACAATGGCAGCGGTCTGCGGTTCAACCCTTTGCCGTTGAATTTCGGGCCTGGAAGATTGAGAAGGTTTTTGTTGCTGCGAAGACTCAGGAGGATCTATAGGGGCCCTAGGAGGCGGAGGAGAATGAGATCGCGGTCGGTATTGATAGCTCCTATCTCTGTCAGTATGATCTTGACCAGAATGGCCGCGCCAATAATCCCGATCTCTGTCGTAACGTTCCTGGCTGGTATAGCCTCGACCGTGATGCCTATCTGATTCCCTCCAGCGGGACTCATAATAAGAAGAAGATTGGCGTACGTTGCGAAGCCTATCCAGAGTGGATCCACGACCTGACATCTCACCTGCGATAAGAAGGAACTGCAGTTTAGAATCCTACAAAAGTGACATTCAATATGCAGAAATCATGTAGTGATGTGGAAGTGTGTGTAAATGTGTAAACCCCCAGACCAACCGGAAGTGTTGACCGCACTCAAAGGAAAGGGCTCGCTCATATTTAAAACATCTTGAAGTTCCTCCAACCCGGAATTGTGATGAATCGATATATAATCCGGGATGGGAATATCATCAAGCCCTTTGAAAGTATCTCTCGAATGAGAAGGGGCGGCCTCATAAATTATAGCTCTGGAAGTGGGAGAAGACACATCTAGAGACTTCCACCCTTTAGATTTAAGTTTTTTAGAAATGACGGTCTTGCTTTTCCGTCTTTCTCCCAATTCTTCAAAATTTCTCGAAAGATCCGCCATCGGCTCTACGTCTGTGTGAGTTCTTTACTCGTCGCTCACTTCAGTTATTACAACTCCGAGCGTTTTCTTCGCCATTTTCTTTTTCTTCTTCTTCTTGTTTTTCTTCTTCTTTGAGACGGGCTTTAGCATCCCTTCGGTGACTATGCTCTGATTCCTTTCAATCAAGCCGAGAGCTCTTAAGTTATAATCAATCAACACCAAGTCGATGTGTCTCGCATCGCTCGGGATCTCTTGAAGGCTCTGAATCATGCCCTTGTAATACCCGCCGTCGGGTCTGGAGATAATGGCTATAAGAAAAATAGGATGTCAATACCAATGCCAAAAAGCTATTAGTCAAAGAAATCGTCAATAGGTTACGACACTTACGTCTAGACAACCATCGCCTAGCAAAACCAGGAGGACATCGGACATAAAACCATTCATTCTTGAAGTAACTAAGTCTGGTCCAGGCTTCGATAATAACTTGACAGTTTCTCACTGCCTCCAGAAATGTAAAAGACGGGCTATCGCCTCTGCTCTTGAAGTTAAATAGATATCTAATTTCCGTCGGCCTTGGAGGGCGGAAAAGGTGTTCCATAAATACAATAAACGCATAGTTCAGTAGCGCGTGCCCGTTGGGGTGCAATTGAGAAGGAGAGATTCCAAGAAATGATAGCATCTCCCTAATGTATTGATTGAATGGAGGAAGTGTTCCGACCGCACAAGCATGTCGATAAAAGGCGGTATACCCTTCGGGCGGACAGTGAGGTCTGTCACTAGGTCCCGGCAATAGTGCATCATCCAAAGAGATGTTATGTCTCGTACATATCCTGCCCAATAAGTATTCGGAAATGTTGGACTGAACAGAGTCTATAGGGTCATCAATAAATATAGCCTCTTGCAGCTCGTCAGGAGCTGGATCTACTACCTCCGCTGGGATATCTGGAATTACTAGGACCGGGGGAGGAGAACTCTGAATCTCCTGTGTTGAGAGCTCGAAGATTCCATAACTGACTACTTATCATAAATCAGTGTTAAACAAACAATAAACCCGTGCATCCCGCAGTGTGAAGTGTTGTGCAGTGAAGTGTAGCTAATACTTGGAAAAATTCTACAGAGTTAGAAAGAACTTGCAAACAGCAAAGACATTAGAGATCCAGTCGGGATGGCCGTCGTCGCTGACCGTCGTCGCTGAACCATCCCAATGTTGGCGATTGATTCAAGCTAAAGTTTGTTATCACGGTGTAAAGTTATAGTTCCATCGACGAGCTTCGAAGGGCAGTCAAGTATGCACAACAAAAGTTCAGTCCAAATATGCAGAGATGAAGCTTGTCGGAATCATGCTGCTAAATATATGAAAGTTGTGTATCCATAGAAATTACTTCGAATCGATCTGATCCGGATTATAAGTGTTTGAATCAATCAAAGAGACGACGCTTCGAATCGATCTGGGCCAGATTTCTAGTGTTCAAATCAATCGAAGAGATGATGCTTCGAATCGATCTGGGCCAGATTTCAATTGTTCGAATCAACCGAAGAGACGGTACTTCAAATCGACTCTGTTCGAATCGATACGATTCGAATCGATGGTAACCGGAACCCTTCGTATCGATCAACGACTCAAGCTTTGCATCCATCGTCAATAGAGGCATCGAATCGATCCCCAATAGCAAAAGACAGATAGAAGACTTAAAGTTCGTATCGATCGCATAGGCAGGATGTTCGAATCGATCGCAAAGGATCGATACGAAGGATTCATTCGTGTTTCTTCTCCAGCAAGCCAAGATCGAAATGAACAAAACACGATGGAAAGGTTTGTTCTTGAATCTTCGAATCCATAAAATTTCATCTACCTGAATGTATAAATCGATTTGAAAGAAGTTGGATATCGCCTCGACTCGAAGGAAGGAGAGTAGTTCAACCTGTTTCTTGAAGGATCGAGATGGATTCGAAGACACAGGAAGACGGAGATAAAAAGTAAAAAGTGAAAAGTGAATGAGGCCTCAGTATTGATAAGGATTCTGTGGTGATTCGTATCCCGGTGAGTAAAACCGGTAGCAACGGGTGAAGACATCAGAGCGATTCGAAGCAATGAGTTCGAAACCATAAGCTAGAGCGCTGGAATTGATTCGAACCCCAGCATGCATTTACACTTCGAATCCATTCCCTCGAATCCATCAAAACGATTCGAAGCACGATGTTAGAAAGGCCTAAAGAGCATTCGACTCCACCAGTTCGAGGTGTTCATCGACCCACAACGGTGCGCGGCCTATCGATACGAACGATCGATTCGTATCCATCAATTGTCATTAATACGAATCAGGGTCCATCATCGCATCGAGTCGAACGATGCCTTCGAATCCATCACCAATGAGTTCCATCGATTCGAAGCTTTTGTTCGACTCCACCCACTGCATATCGATATGAACAAGCGTTTCGTATCCACTGAATTCTAAATTCACTAGTACGATGTCGGTCCTTCGACCTTCTATATTGATTCAGGAGAGGATTGATACGAAGGAACTTCCTAAAACAACTGGCGGACATTGTTACAACTCAAAATTCACATCGGTTCAGGAGAGGATCGATACGAAATGCAATACAAGAAAGTTAACAAAAACTCGAATTGAACATTCATCCAATAACGACTGCAGCGACAAACAGTTAATCACTACTGTACGACAGTCAGTTACGGCAATACAGAATACGGCTTTCAACGAAACATGCAATAGTTGTCCAACATGAATCTGCAGCTTGTCAAAGCATGTCATGTTTACACAAGACGTACTTTTAGGGGCAAATGTTATCCCGCCTTTTGGCAAGGCCGAGATATTAAGGAACTGACTGGGGAATATGGATCATACATCCTCAGCATCAAGTAGCTACTAGATGACCACAGATATCGATGAATTTTACCCGAGTCCGGATCGGGCTGCAACTGATAAGACACGTCAAGTAAGGTCAGAAAAAGCAACATTCCAAGTTTCAAGTCAATCCGAGTTCGTACGCTCGAGATATCATCGATGCAAGTTGGAGGAAATGATCCTATGTTCGAATCCATAAGCAACCTTTGTTCGTATCCATCGGTTCGACTCCATCTAGTTCGCAACCATCGGCAAGCACTCGTTCGAATCGGTCCGAATGTACCGCTTCGTATCCATCCAGCTGAAGCCACTCCGTATCCATCGAGTTAAAGTGTTTCGAATCCATGGAGTCATTCCACTTCGTACCCATCAGCTTGGAGTACTTCGAATCGATCAAGTTGCTCTACTTCGAATCCATCCTATTACAACAGCTTCGTATCGATCGACCAAAGCTCACTATGATCGGTACGAACAGACTTCCATTCGAATCGATGTGTGGAGAAATCCCTCGAATCCACTAAGTCAAAGTAGCGAAAATGATGGAGTCGACCCAGTTGACTCGGAGTGAAAAGCGGATCGATACGAGAAACGCGCGCCACGTCAACACCTTCGCGCGCTACACCATCGATTCGACCCTATCGATTCGAACGAAATCGATTCGAACAGAGCACAGCAACCAGAAAGGCAATTTAGAATCGACCATAACTCGAGATCCACAAATCCAAATGCTATGAAATTTTCACATAAGCTTGAGCACATGTTGAAGAATGTCCACACCAAATTTTAGCTCGATTGGACAATTCCTTGATCGATTCGAATGGATTTCGAATCGATCCCAAAGTGGGCCCGGATTTCCTGAAAGCGGGCATGTGGGCCCCCCTCACGTGCCAGAACCGGTCTCCCGAATTTTAGGCGAAATATCAGCCTCCTACACCTATAAATAGAGCCCCTAGTCATTCAGAAAAGGGGTCGGACAATTTTAAGAGCTAAAGAGCGCCCGGATTCTGCCAGATTTACTCCAAATCACCACTGCTGCCTTAGATTTAGACTTAGCTCATAAATTCAGTTGTACTACATTATAAGAAATTGTAATCTTCAAGTATCGAGCAATAAAATCATCAAACTTCATAGTGGACGTAGG
Organism: Allium fistulosum; assembly: GCA_030737815.1. Lineage (NCBI taxonomy): Eukaryota > Viridiplantae > Streptophyta > Magnoliopsida > Asparagales > Amaryllidaceae > Allium > Allium fistulosum. The sequence goes on along the minus strand of CM060908.1, from coordinate 817,852,305 downwards.
CGAAATGCCGAACCACTCTAAATCGCTTTTCTTTGCATTTTACATTTCTGTTATTTGGAGTTTTTGTTAGATAATCCTCAGTTTTAATTCTCTTTCTTCACTTTTATCTCTTCAAAAACTTCCGAAGAGTGTTGTGCCCATTTTTGGTACAAACAGTGATCTGGCGAGAAGGTATGGTGTACTTAGTGGTTTTCTGAGCTTTGCCTTTCTGATCGCGTCTATTATCTCGTGTTGATGCTATGGATTGCTAGCGATCCATTGGCCATGGATCGCTGGCGATCCATTGGCCATGGATCGCTGGCGATCCATGTCCTTAGAGTGTTTTTCTTCCTTTTCTTCCAACTTCTTTTGACTCCTTGTTCTAATCCTTTCGGTTGACCTTGGAGCTATTCTAACTCGATCAAGTTGTCCCTACTTTTGCTGGATTCTGCTGGGTCTAAAACCCTGATAACACCCGGCTTTAACAACGACCGAACCCATATGATCTTGACTGTTCTCCATTATATTTGAAATTAACCAGGCCTCAATCATCTCCACAACTACCATCCCCGTGCCTAAATCCTCCACCACCTACCTCCAAATCAACTCAACAAATCGGTCATGATCTAAGGTTTTATATGAATTTAGGACTGAGAGTCTTTGGCGGTGGATCTAGAATGTGAGGTAGTGTTGGATGGTCATGAGATGCAGGAGGATGTAGAGGCAACTGATGGTGAGGTGGGAACATGTTAAAGTTGGTGGCGATTGAGGAAGTAAGTCAGATCGGCACTAGGAAACTCAATGCAAAGGCTTGAGCAATTCAGCAGTGGAGTGAATAAGTGGGAACGAGTGATGGGTATGAAGGTTTATAAAAGAAGAATTCTATAATTTTTCTCAAGTATCCATGTCGATACCGACATCAAAGCTCGGTACAGGCAAGTCATACTTCCCCTATTTTTGCTCAGGTCTCGTACGATGAACCTACTCGACTATATGAAGTTGTACGTCAATTCCAATATCTAAACCATATCGACAATATCGAGAGAAGAAGTTCTAGTCCAAGCTCATGCAGACAATGAATGGAAATCAATCAATTAAAGCCAAATAAAGGCAACATGTCGAGATGTCACTTAAACAATCAATTGGAATTCATCAGACAATAGTCTGAGACTTATTCTGTTCCAAAGCACGCTTTGTTTTCAACGAAAGCACCCTTTGGAGGACAAATGTTAACTGGATTTTTAACCAAGTAGAAATCAACAGGAGTTAGAACGTCGAGACGAAGGTGAAACAATTTGAAATCTTAGAAACATGCCTAGATAGGCTGGTGAAACTATCCAGAGAAATTTCAACAAGAATGAAGCAAGCGTGGGAAGTTGGTACCGACTTCAAGAGGTCGATGACAACTTAACATACCTTCAAATTTCTTACCCAAACTTTGCAGAGGCTCTTCTTTACCTATTTTATGTGCGCCCAAGAAATATCAAAGGTTTCTGAATAACCAATTACAATAATTAAAAATTGGGTGAAAGTTTTTTAGTAATAAATCCATATTCAAAATTATTCCATTTGGAATTTTTTGCTTTATCAAAACGTCGGACTTCTAAATTCTCATAAGGTCCTCTAGGAATTCTTTCTAGAGCCCGTTGAATAATTTTTATAGATTCCTTCATTTCACCGATTGGAGAACCAGTAGTCAAAATGGTAGAATAAACCAAGTGATGAAGGAACCATCATCAACATCAACTATCTACCTGCAACAACAACACGAGACAACCAGAAATTAAGTAGAATGAAGGATGCAAGAGAACTAAATCCACCTAGGTTGAACCATAGATGTCGACATTGACTTGAGAACTCGGTACCGACATGTAGTGTTAACCCAGATGGGTTCACAACTTCATGCACTATCTCGGGCCTCTATCTGAATTGTACTCCAACTCTTATATTGGGCTAATACGACTGCTACCTTTATAAATACAAACTATAGAGCAACCAAGAAATGATCTGGTTTATGTCATCCCTACGTGGATGCCCTACCTCTTCTTCAACTCTTTCCTCTACACCATAGTCACCAAGGCAACCACTCTAGGCAATTCTAATACTTAGAATCAATGTAACCCCTATACATGTGGCTTATTCTCTCTCGAATTCTTTGTAATCTTAATCCAATCTCTTAGTAACAAAGTTATAAAGTGAACATAGGCCTTAGATCGTCGAACCACTATAAAATCTCTTGTCTCTCTTGTTATTGTTAGTCTATAGGATAATGGTTTTGATGACAACAACTATAGAAGTGTTATAAAATATATATGTGCAGGAAATCTGTATGCAGGTATCAACAAAAGAAGACTGTACAGTAAAGAAGACAAAGATCAAGAGTTCAAGATTGAAGACTCATGAGATTCAAGATATTCAAGAGTTCAAGACAAATAATATAGTTAGGTTAGATATTTGTTAAAACTCCTTGAAAGCACTGTCATTCTTTTTTATCCAATTTACTCGTGGAATGGAATCCACTTCGTTCTTGTTAAAGGGATGGAACCCTAGTGAGATGGAACTCACGAAATATCTAGTGGAACGGATAGTAGCCCTATTTTGTTATCCACTAATTTTGATTCAAAATGATTTTCAAAATTATCTCTTGTTTCATAAAATGATTTTCAAATATTCCTTTTCAAAAGAAAAACCTTCGTTCGTATTTCCAAAAATGTTTTAGCCTCAAAATCATATTTATCATTTTGTTATATTTTGATTTCAAAATTGTCCTTGATATTTTAGCCTCAAAATCTATTTTAATATTATATTTACTTTAGTTTATTTACCTTGATTTTAAATATATTTTAGTATATATACATATATATATATTCATAAGTATTTCTAATTCTAAATACCTTCTACAAATACATAGAGTCCATTTGAATAAAGTTGCATATGTTTTAAATCATTATTTTCAAAGAAAAGCAAATCATCATTTTTACTAGACCATGTCGACATCATAGTTACTCGTCATGTCGACATGCTTCCCGTTATAGCAAAGGTTGTTTTCAAAAGAAGTGTCTATTCGCTTAAACCTTTTCGAATGGACACATCCATTCATTCTCTATAAATAGAGACTGTTATGGACGTTTTCCAGTAACTACTTTCATTAGTTTCTCTCCTCTTTATTCTCTTATCTTATTTTCTAATCATCCTATCCATATTCTGCCGAAATCTTAAGTGAATCAAACCAGAATATCTCTAGTTTGATTCTCTGCCACTCTCTTCAAAGAATCTCAGTGCTTATCAGAGTTATAGATACATTTGTACTCAAAGAAACTTGTTTAGGGTTATAAAGGTGTGATCGTGTCCTTGGAAATCGATCGGGTGAACTTGTGTCCTGTGAATCAAGTGGTTCTACCCAGAGACCTGAGAATCTGGAGGGTGTACCTCGTTGCCTTGGAATCGAGGGATTGTAATCTAGATTATTATTAAATAGAAAGCCGTACGAGTTGTGCGGGACTGGATGTAGGGTAACACCGAACCAGTATAAAATTCCTGGTGTGTTCTTTCCTTTACTTGCTTTTTATTTATATTTGCATCTGTTTGTGATTCTGTGATTTGATCTGTGATTGTGTATTTGCATTAAGTTAGTTAAATCAATTTAAATCAAAGAAGTTTAAAGAAATTCTTAAAACACTATTCACCCCCCCTCTAGTGTTAAATAGCCTTAAGATCATCTTCCGCGTCCCTTTCATTTGGTATCAGAGCAAGGTTTTCAAAAGTTTCATAATCTGAATTTTGAAAATTTTTAAAATGGCAATTTTTTTTATAAAACTATTAACACTGTTTTCATTTGAATATGTCACAGAATCATCATGATATTGTTGTTTAAAATTATATTTAGTTATTTTGAAAAGTCACTTGATTCTTTAAAAATTGTTATCTTGTTTTGCAGGAGAAGTGTTATGTACAAATGGATATATAATGGAAATCGACAAAGAAATTGGTACCAGATCAATTCAAAACTTTGGGTTCTCATCTACAACTTGATTTGATACTGTACTTCTCTCTATCTGCTTCGCAATGTCACTGGTTTCGTGAGAATCCGTCAAGAAATGACCAAGTTATGGTCAAATGAAGTTTTGGTGAACAAAGAGAAAAAGAAGGCAAATCCATCAAAGATATTCTTCAAAATTCATCCAGAGATTTGAATATTTTGTTCTCACTCCTTTTCAGATTGTAGTTCTTGTTCTCATGGTCATTTTGATGGATGGATCATCAAATTCCGATCAAAATTGAGTGAGATATGAAAGTTTGAAGTTGGCTATCCAAAACTGAAAAACTGTGTACGGGATCTTCAACATTTCATCTACTGTTCGGCCTGTTGCATCACAATACCATCCAAATTCAACACCAAACTATAACTAGATCGTAGCCCTTGCCTTCCTCTTCGACTTGCCGCTGGTTTCATCCAATTCCGTTAAGAAACGAAGGAGATATGCCTTCTAGAAGTTTGATAGTATATAGAAAAACGGGAAGAAGATGAAGAGGAGGATTTTTTATGAAAAGTGGTGACCGTTGGGCTTATCTATAGTGGTTGAAGTGTCCATTCATTCAAAATTCGAATTCAAAGTTTTGGCGCCAAGTTGGTCAATTTACTAAATCATCTGTATCTTTCTCATACGGTCTTCAAATTCAGCAAATGAATATACTACGCTGATCAGAAAAACGAGCCCGTCGCAATAGAACATATCTCGTCGTCAAATTCAGAAAGATATAAATGTGTGGTTCACAACAATGGAGGAACAGCAAAGTTAGAAAGATGGAATGCAAAAATTGGTACGCTTTACTATTATTTCATCTTTATTGTTGCATTTAGAAATATATATCTATGCATTTAGTTAGGTATAGAAATTTGTCACTTTTATAAGTTTTGATATTTTGGTCCATATATCGACACACCATAGTATAAATATCGTTATACAAGTCTAATTTTTTTTTTTTAAAAAAAAGTCTTTTAAAATGTGTTTTCTTTCGAATAAAATCTTACAACTAATTTATTACAACTATATTACGAAAGTAAGCATACCTTCATTCGTAGTTTTAACTTATCTAATGTTGTTTTTATTTCTCGTACTATATTTCTTTTAAGATACTAATTTTATATTTTTAAGAAATTAGTAAAAGGAATTTAGATTGTTAGAATAAGGCTTTACTTATAGATTTCTTCAATTAATAAGATTGCATCACATCACATGATACTTATCATATAAGTAGATAGTGACATACATTTTAATAAAAGCATTTTTTACATGCATAATGCCAAGTATCTTTACACATGTATTCTCATTATTTTTTTTGTACTTTAATTATATTAACTACTATAAAAATTGGGCCAAAAATCACCATTTTTGCCCAGAACTTTAGATAGCATTTCTGAAATGTTGTCTTTGCTTTTGTTACACTGCAAATACGTTTTTATAGCATTTCTGTGCTTTGAAACACTGTAGTATTTCTGAAACTTTTCACAGCATTTGGTAAATACCGCAGTTTCTGTTTTATAATGCTTTGTATATATATTTTAATGCAAAAACTTTTTATAGCATTCTGTAAATGCTGTCTTTTCTACTTAAAACTTTAAATTATAAAATAACGATATTTAAACTAAGTATTTTTCTCTATTCTTTTTAGAAATTATTTTCTAACTTATATTAGAATATTTAAAATTAATGTTTAGATATTCTTTAGTAATTAATTAAAATTTATATGAAAAAGGCATTAATATAACATATGTTTATTTTAGTTTTTTAATCTTTGTTGTTTTTAATATTTCATTATGATATTTTTTTAAAATGTTTAAACATGTTTATAAATATTTTAGTCAATAAAAATTTAATATAAAGGTTTTAATTAGTAAGTTAAGTATTTTATAAACATGGAAGTTTGGATTCTTAAAAATAAAAATAAAATAAAAACAATCAAGTTAAAATAATTATTTAAGTAGGCTATTAATTTTTATATTTGATCATATATATATATATAGTTTAGGTCCATATCTCTTAGTAATTTAATTTTGATATTGAATTTGATTACTACCTTTCATGAATATGTTATAGTTTTAATACCATTTATTACCTTTAAACTCTTACTTTACAACTCTTTTTATCCCATTCATTAGTTTCCTTAATTTAGGTTTAGTAATTGGTGTGTTTTACCTTTGTTTGGTTGAAGTATAATAAATAGTTTGATATATGAATACATACATATATAGACACACACACACACATATATATATATATATATATGCTTGCCAATTAGATATTATTTATCACTCATGTTTACCTTATAGTCTGAATATCTCTTACCATAGTATATATATCATCATATCATTGTGAAAATTATTTTACTTCATTATCATTTTATTACATATCATTATGCATCATATTTCATATCACATTTCATTGCATATTACATCATAAATTACAATGCATATCATAATCATTTGCATCACAAGTCGCACTTCATTTCGCATATTATCTCATGCTACATTGCATATGTCATACACTTCATACTGCTTTACAAACTACATATTGCATACGTGTATACATAACAAGTGTATCTTATTTAGGAGGAGTTTGTAGTATTGTCTTATAATATAGGATTATTATTTTTTGATTGATTTGATTGACTTGTTTGAATTGTTTGACTTGATTGACTTGTTTAATCTGATTGACTTGATTGACTTGTTTAACTTGTTTGAATTGATTGATTTGTTTGACTTGTCTGACATGATTGGTTTTGATGTATGTGTTGATTATATTGTTTGAAATATATTTATACATATTTATTGAATAATTATAGTATAATTAAGTTAATATCTTTCACAATTCATTTACTATACATTGTTCTAGTATTAGTTTAAGGGGGAGTTTTATAGTTAGTGATTTAGGACTAAGTTTTAGTTTTAGATCTAAGTGTTGATTATTTATGATAACACTATCATTATAATCACACGTCATAGAGTGATAAGTTTTAAGGGGAGTTATATAGTTTAGAGATAGTTTTTGTTGATGACAAAGGGGGAGAAGTATAAAATAGGTTAGTTAGGCATAGATTAAGGGGGAGTTATTAGATTTAGGGGGAGTTATAAGGAGAATATAAATATTTTATAAACAAAGGTTGTCATCATCAAAAAGGGGGAGAATGTTAGTCTATAGGATAATGGTTTTGATGACAACAACTATAGAAGTGTTATAAAATATATATGTGCAGGAAATCTATATGCAGGTATCAACAAAAGAAGACTGTACAGTAAAGAAGACAAAGATCAAGAGTTCAAGATTGAAGACTCATGAGATTCAAGATATTCAAGAGTTCAAGACAAATAATATAGTTAGGTTAGATATTTGTTAAAACTCCTTGAAAGCACTGTCATTCTTTTTTATCCAATTTACTCGTGGAATGGAATCCACTTCGTTCTTGTTAAAGGGATGGAACCCTAGTGAGATGGAACTCACGAAATATCTAGTGGAACGGATAGTAGCCCTATTTTGTTATCCACTAATTTTGATTCAAAATGATTTTCAAAATTATCTCTTGTTTCATAAAATGATTTTCAAATATTCCTTTTCAAAAGAAAAACCTTCGTTCGTATTTCCAAAAATGTTTTAGCCTCAAAATCATATTTATCATTTTGTTATATTTTGATTTCAAAATTGTCCTTGATATTTTAGCCTCAAAATCTATTTTAATATTATATTTACTTTAGTTTATTTACCTTGATTTTAAATATATTTTAGTATATATACATATATATATTCATAAGTATTTCTAATTCTAAATACCTTCTACAAATACATAGAGTCCGTTTGAATAAAGTTGCATATGTTTTAAATCATTATTTTCAAAGAAAAGCAAATCATCATTTTTACTAGACCATGTCGACATCATAGTTACTCGTCATGTCGACATGCTTCCCGTTATAGCAAAGGTTGTTTTCAAAAGAAGTGTCTATTCGCTTAAACCTTTTCGAATGGACACATCCATTCATTCTCTATAAATAGAGACTGTTATGGACGTTTTCCAGTAACTACTTTCATTAGTTTCTCTCCTCTTTATTCTCTTATCTTATTTTCTAATCATCCTATCCATATTCTGTCGAAATCTTAAGTGAATCAAACCAGAATATCTCTAGTTTGATTCTCTGCCACTCTCTTCAAAGAATCTCAGTGCTTATCAGAGTTATAGATACATTTGTACTCAAAGAAACTTGTTTAGGGTTATAAAGGTGTGATCGTGTCCTTGGAAATCGATCGGGTGAACTTGTGTCCTGTGAATCAAGTGGTTCTACCCAGAGACCTGAGAATCTGGAGGGTGTACCTCGTTGCCTTGGAATCGAGGGATTGTAATCTAGATTATTATTGAATAGAAAGCCGTACGAGTTGTGCGGGACTGGATGTAGGGTAACACCGAACCAGTATAAAATTCCTGGTGTGTTCTTTCCTTTACTTGCTTTTTATTTATATTTGCATCTGTTTGTAATTCTGTGATTTGATCTATGATTGTGTATTTGCATTAAGTTAGTTAAATCAATTTAAATCAAAGAAGTTTAAAGAAATTCTTAAAACACTATTCACCCCCCCCTCTAGTGTTAAATAGCCTTAAGATCATCTTCCGCGTCCCTTTCAGTTATTTCTTTGACTTTGTTGCTATTTTCTATTATCTTTACCCTATTCTAACAGGGTTGGTGCTTTCACATATCAAACTAGGGTGTTGGTAAATTTTTTGGGTTAACAATACCATCTTCTATTCTTTCAGTGCATTTTGAAGTGCACGTTTAAAATGCAAAACTCGGTTTTAAACCAAACACTACCTAAAATTTTCAAAAGTTCAAATATTACAGAAATTAATTTTTTTCAAGATTCATTTACTTCCAAAATCCAAAGATTTCAAAAACAAAAGTTCTCATAGATTCAAAGTTATTAAAAATTCAAATTATTCAACAGTTCAAGATTTTCAAATATTCAACTTTTTTTTTCGAAACTTCAAATTGTCAAACTTTTAAATTTTCAAACTCTTTAATTTTTCTAGCAATTATAATTTTTCAAATATTCAATTTTTTCCACAATAAAGATTTTCAATATCCAAATACTAAAAATAGAAAAAAATTAAAATTTCAAAAGTTGAAAGTGATGGTTGAGAAATTAAATGATATTATAAAAGATTTATTTATCAGTTTGCAAAACCGTGAATAAAGTAGCAACTTTGCAAAAATGGATGCAAGTAAAATTTGTTTATATCTTCCTACAAGGAACAAAGAAGGTAAATGCAATGCACCTATAAGTCACGCGAACATACATCCATTAATGTAACTTATGGTTCAAAATTGTTTACTGTATTTTCCAAATATGGTATATATTTAAAGGTAAAAACTTGAAAATATAATGATATTTGTCTTTAAATGATTTTCAGTTTAATTAGAACAAAATGTTTTTGAGCTTTATGCATAAAAGAAACTATATGTGTGTGTGAGACTTTATCTAAAACTCAAATTTAAAGTATAAATTTTTTACACATATATAAAAGTATTTTTCATAATGTTAATGGACCTTTTTGCACAAAATGGAATGTTCCTCAAGATAATAGTAAAATGAAATATAAATAAATAGGGTATTATGGACCATACAAGAAAGCTGAAAACTTCATGCTTAGCTCAGATAAAACAAATCAATATGAAGCTTGGTACATTAGGCACCATTGGTTTATAAAATGCAAATTCCACATCAATAACTTTTGTAGACTCAGGAGATAACATGATACGACCATTACAAAAATCGTCTTGAATGTCATTGGCCTCTTTCATAATACATTGCTCTTAAGCTAGCATATTGAAACTTTGAATCAATTACCTAAGCGAGCATATTTAACATTATCGTCGTGGTAAAGAGAAACATGGTGTTTATGGTGAGTTAATCTACAAGTGTCTAAGCATACAATTAGGTGACATCATATGGAATGTGTGTATTTTGTAGATTGAATATGCATAGCATCGTGTGCTTTCAATTGAAATTTTATGTTTAATAATTAGAGATATATTTTTTCCCCTTCATACTTGGGTTATAAACTTAGATCCTCATTGCTCATGGTTGAACTAATTGTATAAGGGATAAACTATTATATATACACAAACATGTAGAGGTGGGTTCTATGTTCCCTTCTTGTTTGTCCTTAAATCATCATTAGTAAGAATGCTTAAAAGTTGCATAATGAGTAAAATGTTCGTAGATATGATTTTTGGTTATCATCCAAATTAAATTTGAAAATAATTCAAACCTTTAATCCTGATCAAGATTACAACTCGATATGAGCTATAAAAATATTTATTTTAGGCAGCGATTTTTTGCAATTTTGTTGGTTCTTTATGCAACCATTCATAGTTTTAAAGCCACTATTATATGTATGTATGTATGTATGCAGGGGTGGAGCCCCGTTGAAAATGGAGTAGGCACGTGCCTACCCCAGTCTTTGAAATTATTTTTGAGTTGAGTTATTTATGTCTTTTCCAGAAATACTTACTCTCGACTTTTGTTTTTCTTACTAGGATGAATTGATAATTTGTAGGATGCTAAGGCAAACAATGTGGACCATTGTGTTTGCAATGGAGATATCTTGTTAGTTGTCAATGTTGTATCTTAGATTTTCATTGCAACAATTTTTTTCCTTGTTTATGTGGACTTTTGTTTTCTTTCTCCTTGTCATGTTGCTTTCAACTTTGTTTATGTTTCATGGGAGAGTTATGCAACTCATGTTTATACCAGTGTTTATCATTGTTTGTAGCAGTAAACCGACAAATAATTTTTTGGAGGATACAAGTAAAATGATAAATATAAGAATAAAGGTGTAACTATTATAGTCTCGTACATAAATTTATATACAGATACACAGAATTGAAAATTTTCAAGACAGTTCGAAAAAAGAAAAAAAATCAAATTAAGATATATATAGTTTTAAAGTAGAAGTTCATGGATTGACAGCACAAAATATTAGAGATGACCCAATCAAACAAAACATGGCGCTTGTATAAAATTAAACCAAATTCTGGAGCAGTGCAGTTTGTGAGAAGCGATTTCATGCAACATAACTTTTTTTTAGATATATATATGATACACACAGGGGTTGTTGTTTCCGAACTCATTTCACTTTGTGCCCACGCCAATGTTTGGTCCTGCCTACGCCACTGTATGTATGCATGCATGCATACATATATACATACATATACATACATTAATACATACATACACACACACACACACACACACACACACACACACACACATATATATATATATATATATATATATATATATATATATATATATATATATATATATATATATATTAAAAGAACTAGAGAATTTAAACATTATTTTTGACTTATCCATGACAACCATAGTTCCATTCTAACAAGAAAACTAACTTAAACTAAAAACAACAAAAATTTAAAATCTCAACGAATGCTTTAATTTTCACTTAACTAAAAAACCAACTACTATATCCTCAATAAAGTTATGCTTCGGTCCGAAATCCATGTGTGAAGTAGGGTTTCGTCATAGTATAACCAATGGTTGGCAAATACAACTCTTTAACACACCTCTCGTCAAACCATTAAATCGATGTGTTCGGCCAAAGAACAAAACGAAACAACAATTCAATGATCACCCTAAATCAACGATGAGGTATACTTAGAACGATCACCCTTAAGCGACTGTTCATTATAATTGTCAGCTTATTAGCTGAACACCGTGATTCAATTTTTTTTTTCATTTTTGATACATAGGTGGGTCCCGCTGCAATTGAAACAGCCGATCGACATACAAAGGATACTTGCTTTTTAGCATGTGAGCACAACATTTTATTTAGGATTTGGATTCAGAGCTTTTATCACAGTTTTATCAAAATATACATTTCCATTTATCATATATATAAAAGGTGTAATGCTAAAAGCACTCAGCTTTATGCTGGGATACCCTTTTTTTATTTACATCGGTCGACGGGTAACCGTTGACTGTGCTAGCCTCCCGCATAAAGCTCGGTGTTCTTAGTAGTATACCAAAAAAAAAAAATATAAACCTAGTTCTTAAATCATTCCTCATAGTTCCTTCACCCAAAGATAGCTTTTTATCTCACATTGCTATAAACCCTAATTTGACTTTTGTTGATAAATTTGTACAGAAGTGTAGAAGTAGTGTGACATGGACAAAGAAAAGGAAACTGTTACTGAATGAGGTGAAGGAAATGAAAACGGTGGTTTTTTAAGAGTGGTTTCTTTATTATGTTTTATTTCCAAACAAATATAACAGGGAATTTATATTCAAGGCTGTAAATCGAAAATGGAAGAAACTGCGAGGCCAATTTGTCAGCATTCAGCAATTGGTATTGTATACCGTTTCCGATCGTTTTATTATTATTATTATTATTATTATTATTTCATTCAAGAATTTTAACAAACAAACATAGGCAATTAGTTCAGTACTGAATTTCTTGTCATTTGTGTAAATGTATTTGTATTATTAGGGTTGACTATTTGAATAAAGAATCATTCTTTCTATTACGAAGAGTAATAACTCCAATTTGCTCTTAATTGACAATGTTTAATTATTTGGATTTTAATGGTTGAAAATAGAAAAATTCAAGTATGAAGGGGAAGTTTTAAGAAATATAATCATATATTTGGTTGTTTGTGGGTAAAATCGCAATCAAGTATTATTTCAACGTAAAGCGAAAATATTATTCATAATATATATACAAATATATATATATACATATATATATATGTATATATATATACATATATATATATATGTATATATATATATATATTATGGTCTGATTCTGAATTTTACTGCACGGCAATCACACATTCACATTGGTTAACAATGTTGAATTAAATGTGAATGTCATATTTTATTCTTTAACATAGAAAGTTTAAAAAAAATCCAGTTACTACTAGCGCAATTTATCCATTAGTTTGCTAGCATGCTTGTATGTAGGTTTGTTGTAATTAGTACCAGTACACAATATAACCTGTCTATGAAAATACTGCTCGATTATATTATACATAACACCAATACTGTATACTTGCTATATTTTCAAGAGACACTTAGTTTGCTAGTGTAGGAACATAAAACTACTTATACACACGAAATCATTATGGTAGATGAGTCTATAGTAGTAATACACAAACAAGTAAATGAATGCAGGTATATATACTAGTTCAATTTAGTGTTTGATCCTTGCAAATTAGATTTGTTTGGAACCCAGCATCCGTGCAAACCATAGGGAAGCCCGTATGGGAATTTTGCTCTTGCAATCTCCTCAAAGCTTGAGCCATCAAGCACAAGAGCATATCCTTCTCCATTTTTACCACTGATCATTGATATTACAACTCCTGCAAAAAATAACATGCTGATGTTAATACTTTATGCTACGACACAAAATTCTATGTCATATCGGCTTCATGATTCACTGTGTGATGTTTTTTTATATGAAACATTGAGAGTAGCAGGATTAAATGTAAACAGGAGGTAAACTGACCATCATCTTCCTTGATTGCCCCAGGTCTAGCAACGAAGAATGGTTCTGAAGGAATTGCACCGTCATCATGCCAATTTTTTGCTTTTTTCTTCACCAAATCAATCTAAAGGGAAACGAAATCTAAGGTAAAGTACTTTACCAATCAAACAATGTATCAACGATGGAGATTTGATTACATAATACTTACCTTGGTAAGAGTGTTGGGAAAATTGCAAGGCCTTTGAGCTCCGCATGCATATGCATATCTATATGGTTTCCCCAAATATGCTGGGTTGATACTGCACATATCAATTCCACTCCCATGCTCTTTCGGCTCTAATGCTGCAAACAGGTCTCCCTTTGGACTCCCATCTAATGGTATACGAAACCGACCCACCCTGTATAATTTTATACATAGATTAGTTTTGAGTGTGATAAGAGTACTCATAGCCATCATCAATCATACCACCCTCATTTATTACAAAATTCTTGTGTGTTTTTTCTCCTCCTCCTCCTTCTTTTCTTCTTCTTCTTCTTTTGGTACAAAGAATGATATATAAAGTTTTGTATGAATAGGACCACTACAAGATGATATGTTAAGGTATATATACCTAGCATCTGGAAGGACATCTTGTGCAGCAGTTGTCCTCAGGTTCTGCAAACGGAGATTTTGAAGGATGGTAGTGTCTCCATTGTGCTCACAACAGTCAGCTATGATGGCAGTCACTCTGCCATCTTCATCTGTTTCTTCATACGCGTTGATGAAATGGAAAGTCACAAAATCTGGTACCTCTACGCTTGCCACCTTTAATAACAAGTTAATTTTAACAGGTTGTGAATATTATAAGTGAACCTACTATGAATCAACATGCAACTGATATAAATCTATCTTGAACGCTACCATGAGAAAGCATTAAAATCAAGAGTCCATGGACAGTCATGAGTCAGTTACCATCTCACACAGTACCTTTACCTTATACAATGGAAAACATGAATATCTGTTACAACACATGAATTTATTTTTGTTGTGTTGTGATATGCAAGTCAATTGACATATGCGTTTGAGTTATTTTTGTATTATAGCAGATGTATTTTCTCTGATATCTTTTTCTGCAATCGACCATTTTTCAAACATATTTCTTATTTGAACCAATTTGAAAAACAAAATTCTTTTTGTCGATGGCAAAATGTGAAATTTTGTACTAGTGTTGTTTTCAACGACAGCAGTAAGAGAAAATTCATACAGACGCCCCAGCATTTTTTTTCTTTTAGAAACTGTTATACTAGTGCTACTATTTGAGATAGCTTCAGCAGGAAATGACATTTCTTTTACCATGTAGGTAGAAAGCGACATGTTTTTTTTTTTTTTTTTTTTTGTAAAAAGTTTAAATTTGTAATTTTTTCAGAAAGTGGATTAAATGGGTGAAATTTCCAAAGCAAGGCACTATCAAAGCGAGAATGAAAGAGACTTACAACTTTGCCACTAGCTTTGCACATGATATGAACATAGCTCCCAGACTCAGGATACCACTGAAACTTAAACAAAGGAGCAGGCTCCGCCTTCAGCAAATTCTGGGCACAGTACCTCAAGCACATCTCCGGCACCACCACATAGTGCTCAGTCACCGGAAACGAGTGCACCCACCCCGGTGAGGGCCCACCCCTACAGTCCACCCTCCCTATAAACTTCCTCTCATTACTCCCAGGCTCCATCCGTACCACATTGTACCCCGGTCTGATCAAATCCGGCAACAAAGTCAGAAACTCCGACTCATTCACAATCGGGTGGGCTGAGTGGATCAGCCCACCAAACCTGTCCGTATACTCAAACTTCCCTATAGTGTCCAGAGTGCTTGGATCGATCTGGATGGACCCCTTGATCGTTTCGGTCAGGCACACAACTCGACCATCTGCTAACTTGACTACTCCAGTGTTGGCGTTGTCTGTTAGGGAGGCGCCGGAGAAAAGGGAGGCGAGCTCACCTACATAGGAGATGAAGTTGTCTTGCTTTGGGACTTCTGAGAATTCACGGTAGCAGAGACGTCTGTTTTTAAGGGCTGCCTTGTAGGCTTCGGATTCTATTTGGCGGTGGGCAAATGTGAGGTTGCCGTTGTTGAAGTGGAGGCCGGCTAAGGTTGCATAGCCGTCGAAGAGGTGCCGGAAGTTGTAGTCGTCTATATTCCATATTCCTGGTCCGTTTCTAAGGTATGTTCCATTCTGCATCAATTTGTTTAATGCATTTACTGAGCAAGTTATTTTTATCAAATAATTCCATTTGTTTTTATAATAAAACTCTAGTCCAAGGAGTAGAGCTATAGGATTCAGGTGACCCGCCCTAACCGATCCTCATTTTTCAAAAAAATTATATTTTTTGGGAAAACTTGCGGAAAGTGTAAATTTACATCTGAAAAATGCAAGGGAACTTCCGCTTTCTGTTTTTTCAGGTAGAAAGAAAAAAAATTACATGAGACACATTTAAGACATCCATTGACACAATTTTTTCTTACAATTACATCAAAAATTAAGACTTGTTCCTTTTTTCTATAAATTATATGTGAATTAGTTTATAGAACACTTAATAGGTGGCTGGTTAGTAAGTCTATATCGTTTACAAAATAAACCAACGGATGGTTGATTCAACAAAAGTAATTCAATAACATTTAAATCACACTTTCACCCATGGGATTAGTGAAGAAAAAGTATTTGCTGATTATTTACTGACCAATGAGAATTGAGAGCTTACCATTTGGCGAGCATGGGACACATATATTCAAATTAAAATATCATTCTCTTAAGGTAAAGAGAATGGCGTATTAAACCGTTTTGACATTTTAAATTGGTGCATTTATTTCGATATGGTGGGTTTTTTGTGTTGAGGTATATCGTTTTGGTTGGATTTATGTTTTTAGTATTTTGTGATTGGTAAAATTGGTTACTAACTTTTTTAAAAAAAAAAAAAAAAATTGTAACTGGGCCGAGTATATTAGAAATGGTCTTAGAAAAACCACTTCCTTGATTACTGAGATGAAAAATGTGGATATTATTAATATACACTGCTGTTCTTTAATTTTAACTTTTCTTAGTTTAAGATACAGACATATGCTAAATTACTAATGGTGATGATATTCTAAACTTTTCTCATGTTATATGGGAAATGGACATACAGTAAAATTGATTGCCAAATTTTGTTTTTGTAAATTTAGAAGTTTATATAACAACAAAAAATTACAAACAGATAGAAAGATAAAAATTGAAAACTCCTAGGCTTTCTGTAAGAAATTATTTTTGTGCTCCACTTGGAAGATACATCACTCATCAGTCCAAGTTATTATTCTGTGAAGTGCATACTGCATACATTATTAAAAAAATTGAATGGTGCAACTCTCATTTTTTTTTAATCAAATGATTTAACAAACACAAAATACAGAAATAACATGCAAACAACCATGTAAACATTGATATAATAAAATTAAAGAAAAACTGGCTTTGATCATACCAGCCAAAGAGGAATTTGTCCTTGAACATGAAGTTCACCTTCCCATCTCTCTTGCTTAATGCTACTCCATGCAGCCAACTTCCCTTCACTTGCCACCTCAGCCTGTGGCTTCAGTTCAGTAACAAACGGGTTCGTTGCAACTTTAACCCGACTAACATCCAAACTCCGGTTTGTGGGTGTCTGTACACGGGTTATTGGACTCTGCTTTAGGGCACTGTTTGAGTTGTTGCTAACAGGGAAGAGAGTATTAAAGGCAACTCTGGAGATAACACCTGATGACATTAGAGCTATGTGATGATTGTTTGTGTATGAAGATATATATGTTTTGAGTAAACTTAATAGAAGTTTGGTGCGTATATATAGAGTAGATCTGTGTGATTCTTGTTTCATGGTGGCATCTTTCTTTTCTTAAATCCTACATGCTAAAGGACGAGTTCTAATTGAATAATAATTTAACAGAAATACATGTTATATATACTAGTGATTTGATTGGGGCCATTTAGTTTATGCATGTTTGGTCAATAGCTGGAATTTAAAATATAAGTAAATCTTTGTTCTGATAATTTAACCATCATACTTTGCTTGTAAAATTTAAGTTCTTTTGCAGGTAAATCGATACAAATTTAGAGAATTAAAGATGATATATCGACAAGCCGGCGCTTGGCTCGCTCCACGACTAAAGACGTTTAAAGTTAATGTTTGTCTTTTTTATGTATATGACAAATTTTTAACTTTTATTTTACTGATCTATCTATTTTTAAGTTAAGTTAGAAATTTACTGTAGTTGAAGCAAATTCCATATGCTTCATATCTCAACTCCTTTATTCTTCCTATAATGGCTCCAAATTATTTTTCGCCTACATGACGATCAATTTTTAGTTCACCGTCACAATTTCATGATAAAATACTTAATGGTTGCTGACTCCAGCATAGGATGCTTTGATCACGCGAACAAAAACATAATCGATAATTTGTTACATATGATGGCCAAATTTGATCTATTAGCTAGGAGTCATATATTGCAAAAATTGTTACAGATCAAATAAAAATATCAACACAATATACATAAATGTGCTACGAACTATCAAATATATATTTAAGTCTTCACTAGCTAGTATAATTTTTTGATATAAGAGTGAAATATTTTATATTTTGTTCCACAAATGCAGATCACCTTTGATGATGGGAGACATGTTCAACTAGGAGAAAAACAAAGAGTTTAATTCATAGTGATTGATGATGATAGTGGAGAAGACTGAGGGATTCAAATTAACCGCCAAAAGTGGAGGGTACTAGCAAAGATGGGAGCCCTTTGTTTGGCCATTTATGCATGATGGCCTATTCAGCAATCATATTGTTCCACACTAACTCCATTAACTAGCTTTTTTTTGTTTGCATCACAAAAATAATTTGAGTTGATTCTGTATAATTCAACTGCCACTTCTGTATAGGCATCCTATTAAATGTATTCCTGGCTACCTAAACATCACTATCTCTCTGTGCATTGTTGACGCTTCTTTATTTGTGTAGATTTTTTCCTTGTGATGATGATGCTACTGATTTCATATTGCGTCTGAGCAATTAAAAGACATTTTAATATTTCGACGTAGCATTTTCATTTTAAGGAAAAAAGAATATTCGGAAGAATTATGAATATTAATGCTGGATTAAGTGTATACAGCATCAAAATCTGATTCAAATGATATGATTTTCAGTAGTTAAAATTTATGATGATTATAAACTACCTACTATTCTCATACAAATGGAGAAGGCGTGGGAATTTGTTTGGTGTTAAGGACAATTGTATCCCTACGAAAGTTGCAATCTGTAATGAGTGTGAGCTTTGAAAAAGGTTATAATGTGTTCCGTTTGTATACGAAAAAAGTCAAATATGAACTATTAATTAAATTATATAGGTGCTCTGATTGGGTTGCATGTTGATACACTTGTATTTGTATTGTCTTTGGTGTTTGTTTGTCTATGGTATGCATACGAGCAAGCAGATGGCTCCATAATATTATTGTATCTATGTTGATGTATGAGTAAATCATTTTTTAATTTTATTATTATTGTAAAAATTAAACATCTCTAGATGTTTACCCAATAATAACCCTGTAAATAATTTTTTCTCCTTTTGCTTTTTCTCTAGTAAAGATTTACATGCAAGGCCGGCCAATCCGAGCTAATTTGTTGACCTAGTGGATTTGAAATAAAAATACCTTTATAAAATTAGTTCATCTAATGAGAATTGAACAATAATCAATTGTTGCATTGAGTAATGAACAAACCACTTGAGAAATAACATAATTTTTATGTAAACTACGTTTAAATATTATATAATTTTAATATTATACAACATATTGGGAATCTTTCTTCCTTTTGCAGTCCTCAATAGCCCTAAGGGCATCAGCAATAGAATCAGCAATGGGGGTAGATTTAGTAGTCGCAGCTAAGGAAGAGGTAGAAGTTTTAACTTTCTTGAGCTTAGCAGCCGAGATGGTAAGAGTCAAACCTAAGTCAAAAAAAGAATCATAAGATGACGATATAAGAAACTCCGTTGAAATCATAGTAAGAGATCAACAGAAAAGTCACGTCGAATGGGGGAAGAAGAAAAGGCATTTTGATTACCGACAACCAAAGCTTGTTTCCCGTGAGCATCTTTCTTGACCACTAGCGGCTTCCCAAGCACTTTGTGGCTTTCTAAGATCAAGGAGTACTTTCGGAGGTTGGCTTCGGTCAAGAGCTTATGCATGTTTCCCATATTTTGAGAAGCCAGGTTCAAAGCATTTATTGTACTGGCAACAGAAGAATTTGTCCCTTTAGAAGCAGATTCTGAAAAAGAATAATTATTATAAGAAAGCAACAAAATATAGTATGAACAATAGAGAGAAAGCAAAAGGTCTTACTAGGAATAAATAAAGAATAAAGTATAAGAGTTGGACAGCAATTGTATTGGAGCAATCCCTTAATGATCTAAGAATCGAGTGAAGAATTTTGAGAGGAGGAGGTATCCCGAATGTCAGATATGAATTGGAGTGAAAGCAAAGAAACTTTTTAGAGGATTATCTATCCTTTCGGATTGGCCTGCCATCTTAGCTTCTACATTAATAATCCAGAATTGCTGAAGAATAATGTCAACCTCATCGTGAGTAGTTATAGAAGGTTGAATGGGTCTATCGTCTATTTTCTCTGAAGCATGAGAGGATTTAGAGCCCTTTTATGCCAGCCATTTTTCTGCCAAGCAATATCATGCATAAATTAGAGAAGAATCATATATTTTATGAAAGTCTAAAGTACTTAAGAAACTGTTAAAGAAAATTTAATTCTTTAAGTAGACATCTAAATAAATAGGTAACCATATGTCGAACTCATAAGTAGTTAGTGAGTTCATAACTAGTTGAAGATTCTTTAATTAGTTATCAACTTCATAACAAGATATCAAACTTGTAACTAGTTATTGGGTTTATAACAGGATATCGAACTCATAAACAATTAGTGAGTTCATAATCAGTTGAAGATTCTTTTTCATGACTAGATATTGAACTTATAAAATATATCGAATTTGTAACTAGTTAACAACTCTCCAATGGGTTGTCGAGTTTGTAACTAGTTAACGATTCACTGAGTAGTTGTATGATTCATAACTAGTTTTCGAGTCACTAGCTAGTTGCCGAATTTAGAACTAGTTGGAGAACCCATAATTGTTTATCAAGTCTTAAACAAGTTGTTGAAGCTCTAACTAATTGTTGAATTATAACTAATTGGTGAGCCTATAACTAATTAGCAAACCTCTATCGGGCTATCGAGTCTTTAAGTAGATGTCGAGTCCTTGATAACTATCGAAATCCCGATTGAGTGTCGAGTCTTTAGGAAGTTATAGAGTTTATGGTAATTGCCAAAATCTATGAATTGTTAATCATTAGGAGTATGTATTGCAAATGGCGTTCGCATCCAAACACCAAAAATTCCTAAATCATAAGAAGTATTTGAATCCAATCGCTAATCAAAAACCCAAACGGTTCATAAACACCCGATTATTAAAACCCTAATTTTAAAATCAAAAACCCCTTTTTCTATATTTAAACCGATCGAAATAAAAATCACACGTTGAATTAAGATTGAACACAGCAGGAATCAAAAGCTACCTTTTGAAATTGTGAGATTGAAAAGAAAGAATTATAATTGCAATTTGATTTTGAGCTTGTAGGTAAATCTTTTGGAGAAGGAAGGACGGGTATTTATAGAAGAAGAGATAAACAGCAAGGAGCATTGATTTCCATTCGAACGAACGGACGAGATTGAAAACATCGAAATACCAATACACGACAATATGAAAAGTGAAATTATACTAAAGTATAATATGCTTCTTTCACACAAGGGAGATAAATGTTACTACTAATATGTATGTCGAACATCTTACAACAAAGGGCTGTCGAGCCTCTACAATAAAAAGAATGTCGAACTTCACGTAGTTAACAAGCTAAGAAAAGGTGTCGAGTCCTTAAGGGGTAACGAGTCTCTACAACAACAGGTGTTATTGAGCATTTAACAAGCAATATATGATGTCGAAAACCAATAACGAAGAAAGGTATCGAATGCCTAACAACAAGAAGGTATTGAATTTCTGAAAGGCGATGGAGATGTTGAACCAGTAAATACTTAGAGGTACTGAGCTGCAACAAACCTAGAGAAACATGGGGTATTGAGCTACTACAACACGGAGGTTGTTGAGCCTAAAGGTAACTGGGATGACAAAGACATAGGAAGGGACGTCGAACCTCTACAACATAGAGTGTTGTAGCGTATGTAACAAACGAAGGATGTCATGCTACAAGAAGATGTCGAGTATCTAATCACAAGGAGAGGATATCGAGTTTCTATGGAAAACAAGCCTTTGATAATACAATAGTAACTGTTGTAGAGCGTTTATAAACAATAAGTGGTATCGAGCTTCTACAAGGATGATGAATTCTAAAGGAGTGACGAACTTCAACACCAGCAAAGGGTTTCAAGCTTTTACAAGTGGCAAGGGATACCGAAACTTTAAAGATGTAAAAAATGTCGAGTTTCTACAAGGTAGATTATATTGTCAAACTTATGTAAGCAAGTGATGTCAAATCTCAACAATGGGATGTCGAGATTTCATCAATATGGTGCCATCAGAGCCCTTGGATTCAAAGCCACTCCACATGTTAATCACCCACATGATTGACATCCCTATAAATAGGCCCCCATCAACACCTAGAGAGGGGTAAACCATTCTTTCCTTATTTCTTACCTTTTCAAGTTGTAAACCCTTAATTGATTTAGGGATTTTTAAATCCGATTGTAACACTTGAACTTTTTACATAAAAGGCCTTGGACATTTAACCTTGCATAACATATTTCCTTGGAGGATTGTACTCTTGAACTTGTACACATAAGGACTTGGACAGTTAACTTTGCAAAGCATACTTCTCTTGAAAGTGTATACTCGACAATTATTTAACCATGGACATGCATATGATTTATCTTCAGACTTGGACTTAAGCTTGGACTAGCATATTCTCTTGAGTTTGCATAAGACCGCTTAAGCCCTTACTCCAACCAGCCTTAGTCTGCCTTGCATATTAGCTTAGCGAAGAAATTTTCTAACATGCATCATCTTCATCGTTGACCCTTCCATGTCTGTCGCCTTAGGCGACTGCCTTGGTAGCTTTCCCTTAGGGCCTGCCTGTGTACATAATATGTGTATGTAGGGTAAACCAAATATTCTATGACGACCTCATATGAAGATAATATAAATATTCTACAATCATCTGATACGTAGATAAGGGTCATTACATTCTCCCCCTATAGGAATTTTGCCTTTGAAATCCCAAACAAAAGTCAATATGGTCATCCCGAATGTCAAATAACCATATACAATAATAGGCAACCATCATAATCAAACATGCATCCATGGAAACAAATGGAAAAGAAAACATCCAAACCTATCCTAGCTTGCAGGATACTATAATGAGGTATATAATTCATGATATCATAAGTGAAAGTAAAAGCGATAAATAAAAAGTCTCACCAAGTAAAGAGCTCTGATAAGCTGTCATTATGCTCTCCTTGGTCTTCCAAGTGCAATCGCCTTCACTTTCACTCTACCGAACCTTCACCAACTTCACCGTCTTCCTCTTAAGTTGCTTCATATCATGTCCGATGATACGAATAAGCCTACGAGGTTTCGATGCCTCTGGTTCAATCTCGATATTGTCTAGCTGATCCGGTACGATAGTTACGCTAGTGTAGGGTAGTCGTCACATATTCTTTAAGATTTAGGAGCTCGTAAATGTTTTGTGGTACCATCCATGAATAGTTCACCCATGATCCATATAAAAAGTGTTACATTCAATTTTTCTAAAACAAATCTTAAGCATTGAAGATTAATAAGTGCATCAGTTAACAAAATACATAACAATATGCTAGAAGATTTCTGATTTTGCAATATCAATACCAAAGTTCAGTTTATCCTGATTGAGGTTTAAGACAAATTTAGAGTTCAGCTGAACAAAGTGAAATAACATAAAATGGTGTGGAAAATTAAAGAAAATTCCAAAATGAAGTTCTGTCTAGAACCCTCACAAACTAACTTTCAACTAAAACCAAATTAGTCAACAGTGGCATGACAATAATAGTGAGTATGTGTTTTGTAACAGAGAAGAGGAAACTTTAAATCATTTATTCTTTGAATGTGATTTTAGTAACTAATAAAGAAGGTTAATGAGTAAGTAAAGGACGTTAAGAGGAGAGTAGGTTAATTAGTGCTAATAAAGGAAACGAGACTGATTTTTAGAGTTGTTCGAGTGATAGATCAACGTCCACTATGGTTCTTATTTTATTACTTTAAAATTCGATTACAACATATACAAAGAGAGTAATGGGGTTTTCCTGCTAAAAATATTTACCTTATTCACCATTATATGTTTTGATCTATGAATAGCCATTTGCGATAAGGCATGGATGGTACAGATGCATGCCTTATCTTCCAAGTATTTTCTAGGCCATTGGATTTCAATGAATGGTCCATACATCTCTTTTCGGGCACTCTACCATCGCTGTGTCATTTGTATAGGAGTTGGTATGGATCACCATTCTTAGAATCATGTTATGTCACATTGTTAATGTCAAACCATGCTCTTGTCAGGGAGCCTAGCGTTGTTGTAATCGTTTTAGAGAGCTTGGGTCCCAAGTGTAGCTTTTCCCATTATGCGAAGAACTATGTAACCGTACGTCGGCAAGATACTTCATTAAGGCCAGGCCGCATTACTAAGGGGTACTCCCTTTTATGGTTATAGATCAAGGCGAAGAGGGGCATAACTATATTGATAGGCAATGCTGGTTCTTATCAATGACAGTGTAGATGGTGTTTTTGGAAGCCGGATGTGACACCCCACTATCCCTAATGTCTAAAATGAGTAAAAACGTCGTTCAAATATGCTTATACACCAATCTTAGATATAAAAAATAGTGGTCATTAATTACATAATTCAAAAATCTAAAATATGAACAAAAAGGGAAAACCTTACAGTGGAATTAAATAATAAAATGCTAATGCTATTTCGGTAAAAGTATACTGACACAATTCATTAAATAAACATCTAAATATTCATATGCTTCAATTATGATTAAATTATGAACAGTACAATTATGATACATATGAAATATAAAAGGCAAAACAAACTGTAGGTGTTCCCTGCATCCAGACATTTTTCTCTCCTTTGCTTTCACTTATGAACTTTGCAAATAAATGGATATTGAAAGAGCTAGTAGTATGCCCTATTGGCAATTATGTAATTTGTTATATATATCTAACGTCGTAGTTAATCTTGTTCGTAATAAAGTTATTTGATTTCTATTATATACTTTGTTATATTGAGATATAATTAATTATTTAATTTTTGAGAGAAATGTGTGATCCTCTAAAATAGAGTAGAGCACACACATGTGTGTGTGTGTGTCACTAAAAACAAAGGTGCTGCCAACATGCCTGGTACGTAACTAATCATAATACAAATAACAATGAAAAGGAGTCAGGTACAACTAGAATGAGCTCCGGCAAGGCCACCGCCTATTACACCTCAATATCGAGCTTCGGCAAGGCCACCGCCTATTACACCTCAGTATCGAGCTTCGGCAAGGCCACCGCCCAGTACTGAGGTGTTAGAAGTACCTCAATATAATTAATTAATTAATTAACTTGCTATATATTAATATGAAAATCCTTAAATAAAAGGTTATGTATTTGTTGTTGCAATTGTGTGTAATTAATCAGAAAATAAAATAATATTTTGTTTTAAATATTCTTGGTTAAGCTATTTCGAGAAAGGACATCGATACATCCGTTGGGACCAAAACGTAAGGGTTTTCAAATTATGAGATGCATATTACTCGATGTTGTTAGGGCACCAAGAGGATATGTATTCATAATTACTAGATAATTATGGAATGACTCTGTCGAGAGTTTTCTATTGGTTGATAATAACTAGGTCAAATGACGAATGTTAGTGTAATAATGTTACATAGGTCTCCCGACTTACTATGGAACTTCAATATGTATACTCTATTTTGATTATAGTTAAATCACGGCATAGCATCCATTAAACAACTATATTTGGGTCTGAGTTGAAGCATTGGGTGTGATGCATTATTCAATAGAGAATTCGTCTTCTCGGTTGTATAAGGTTAATGTATGGTCAACTGTAGTTAACTCAAAGTCAAAATCTCTGGCTAGAGTAGAAGGATTAATAATAAATGTTATTATTGAACCAAGGACTTTATTTATAGACTAATCAAGTTGGATGTAGATAATATTGGAGTTTTTATTGGTACCAAGTTCATATGTCCTAAAGTGATATAATGTTAACAAAGTGTTGACCTACTTTTGCCAACGCAGTATACATGCGGATTTAACCCAATAGACTTCGCGATTATCGAGGCCGATGAGTCCAGAGTGATGATTGTGAAACCCAAAAATCAAGTATAGATAATAACATGAAGTGGAAATTAAATGGAATTGATAGATATGCAAGGCCGAATGTTTGAAGTATTGAATATGGTTCAACACATAGGAGCAAGTGCATTTCGATAGAAAACAGTTAATAACTCAACAACCACAAGTGGGATCAAAGTGAAACTCTAGGAACAGAAAGAGGGGACCCTAGGGAGTTCACCCTAGGGGTCGAACACTAAAAAGTGCAACTTGAAGGGATCGGTACCGATTCCTCCATAGGGGTCGGCGCTCTTCCCTTGTAGGGGTCGGCTATATTTAAATTCTGGCAGTAATTAGTCAATATATCAATATCTACTGATCCAATTGACATGAAATTTGGAGCACAAGCTAATTACAATATATGTAACACCCCATAGGGATCACATATCATTTGGAAAAAGATAGAGGGATCGGCACATATCCCTCCATAGGGATCGACTATAATCAGCCTTCACAACATATTGCAACAAAGATTGATCAGTAACTCAAGTTTTACTAATTCAATTGGCATGAAACTTGGAGGCTAAGCATAATAAAACATGGAGAAGCTCCCCTAGGGATCACATGGAATTTGGAAGAGATTGGAGGGATCGGTACCTAACCCTCTAGAGGGATCGGCATAAATCAGGATTCAAGCAACACTACTTCATAGAAAATGTGCTATCTCATAAACCGTACGTCAGAATTGCACGAAATTTGAGGAGTAGGTAGCTAACACCATAGGGCACCCCTCATAGGGATCGTAGCCCATTTGGACATACTAATAGGGATCAGTGCCAATCCCTATTGTGGGTTCCAATGGGCTTGGAAATTTTTGGGTGGCTTCGTCTTGGTCTCCCGAACCTTCTCTCAAAATTTCAGCTCGATTTATGCACGTCTTCTCTTATAAATACATCAGGCATGGAATTAGAAAAAGGATCTTCTTTCTTCTTCTCTTTATCTTCAACATAGGCTAC
This sequence comes from Allium fistulosum, assembly GCA_030737815.1. Classification (NCBI taxonomy): domain Eukaryota; kingdom Viridiplantae; phylum Streptophyta; class Magnoliopsida; order Asparagales; family Amaryllidaceae; genus Allium; species Allium fistulosum. Next base: position 817,825,301 of record CM060908.1, on the reverse strand, counting down.
ACTCTGCCAATTTTATTCTTGATTTTGGATTGTAATTGTAAACAAACTTCAGTATAATAAAAAGGATTATTTGAGAGTGGATGTAGGCCGGAGTTAGTCGAACCACTATAAATCTTGTCTCTTTTTACTTGCTTTCTGATTGTTTTAATTTTGTTCTTCATTTATTTCTCTTTATATTTCTGTGATTGGATTGGATATTGGTACTTTTACATAGTTGGGTGTTGATGGCCAATTTTGACGCCAATATTTTGGTGCTTTCACTGAGAGAGCTAACTCCCTCGGATTTAGAGTTTAGATTTGGAATTGATTAGAGAGCTTGGATGTGGAGCAATGGTGAGACAACCACAAGGAGACAAGCAGCGAATAGGAGCCATCATGAAGGGAGTCATGAGGCTTCCTCAGGAGCTGGAGATAATCGAACATCTATCTACATCGCCAGAGATGAAATGGGAACAATATGGACGCTATGCAGGAACAGATACTGAAAAGACAGGAGGAGATGATGTAAAATCTACTCCGACGAATCGGACAGGCTGGAGCCATAGGAGTTGCTGGAATGCAAAACCAAGGAGTTGGAACAATAGGGACTACTGGAGCTATTGATCATGGAGTTGAGGCAGCAAGATTCGTTGGAAATCAGAACCGGGAGCATGGAGACGGAGCTATTGGACAAAGTAGTGGAACAGAGCAGCCATGGGCAGTCCCCGGCCATCTTAGAGGGATGGGCACCAGTTCCTCCAGAGGGATCGACACCGATCCCCAAAGACATGGGGGGCATGCCCCCGGGTCTGGTTGATCGTGATGTTGGAGGATCTACGGTCAATCCCATGGAGCTTGGTGCGAATCGAAATTTGGATGCTTTTCCAGAGAAATACGTTCCAGAATTCCCTCGTAGACTTGGGGGCAGCTTGGACATGATGATAGGAGACTACCACTGGAAGACAATGACCGGTTTGTAGAGATGATCGAGCGAGCTATGCGTGGAGAATTAGTGAATAGGGATCTAGAGGATGTAAATAGAAGTCCATTCACTCCTAATATCAAGTATGCTAGGAACCCATCAGAATTTAAACTACCAACACTGAAAGTTTATGACGGAAAGTCGGACCCAACTATGCATATGATGAGGTATATTAAACACATGGAAGTACTGGGGGCATCAGAAGAAGTCTTGGCATGATGCTTCCCCCGATGCTTAACGGATGTAGCTGTGCTATGGTTTAGACAGTTGAAAAGTGGGTTCTATTAGCACATGGACGGAATTGGTCGAAAGATTTATGAAGCATTTTCGGGTTCACATTACGAGACCCAAGAACGTGATGACATTGACATCAGTAAAGCAGTGGGCAGGAGAATCACTCAAGAATTTCTTAACTAGGTTCAATGCGGCAGTTGTTTCGGTGGATCGACCAGATCCATCGATGATTTTGATGGCGGCAGTGTTAGGAGTTGCAAATAATTCAGATTTTAATATATCGCTAATACGGGATCCACCAATGGATCTTGGGGAATTCTACCATGTAGCAGAAAGGTTTCTGCGATAAGAAGATGCGAAAGCTGATAGAGACGCAACAGCAGTCAATACAGTACGGGGTGGAGAACTGCCCGATGAGAGCTCAGAAAAGGACAAGGGTAAACGGAACATGGACAATAGCTTCAATGAATCGAAGCGACAGAGGGGAGAACCCAAATTCTCTTCTTACTCGAAATTGAATGAAACCTTAGAATGGATATATCTGGATACTCGAGGGTGCCTTCCATATCGGAGGCCGGCAAGAAGGGAACCCTCGAAATGCGAACGGACATCAGGAAAGCACTACTTATTCCATGAGCTGGACGGGCACAATACAGATGACTGCAGGCATTTGAAGAATATCATTGACGAATATGTAAGGAATGGTCGGTTACTACAATATGTAAGGACTCGGGCTGTAGTGGTGGAACAGGAGCGCCCACCGTCCACTTCAAATGAAAATGGCACTAGATCAAGGCATCAACATCAACTTGTCATCAATTGATCGGGATAACATGGAATAAGTAACAAACTCTGCAGTAGGACGGTTAAGTCACTTACATATGTACGGGATCGAGGACGGTTCTTAGGCATGCTTTGAGATGATGATATACCATAGTGCTCGGGTTTGTAAATTAGTTTTTCTTTTTCTTATTTTTTCTTCTTATTTGCTTCGAACTTGATTTATTGGTTGTACGAAATCTTATTTTATATTTTGGCAAATGGACTTAGGAATGTTTAAATTTGGATCAATGTAATAAATAACACTGGTCGCCAGGTATGGAATATGTCTGGCAAGGGGTAGGTAGCTTCGCTCGAACGTGATGAATCGGCCTACTCAGGTCGTTGAGTATGGATTGTGCTCGACAAGGATCCGGAGAGATCAAGGTCGTCTGGTATGGACTATGCTTGGCAAGAGGTAGGTTGCTTTGCTCGAATGCGATGGGTCAGCCTACTCAGGTCGTCGAGCTCGGCAAAGATTCGGAGAGATCAAGGTCATCAGGTATGGACTATGCTTGGCAAGGGGTAGATTGCTTCGCTCAAACGCGATGGATTGTCCTACTCAGGTCGTCGAATATGGATTGTGTTCGGCAAGGATCCGGTGAGATCGAGGCTTTGGATTTGGCAAGCGATCTGGTAGGATCAGGGATTTGGCTATTGGCTTTGGATAGATATGGATTTGGTTAAGGATTTGGAATGTATTCGGAATTGGATATCGACTCAGAACAGTCATGGATTTCACTAACAACCCGAAGAGATCATGGATTTGGATTGGTAACGGGTTAGATGGCGGATTTAACCCAATAGACTACACGATTATCGAGGACGATGAGTCCAGAGTGATGACTGTAGGACCCAGAAATCAAGTACAGATAATAACATGAAGTGTAGATTGAATGGAATTGATAGATATGCAAGGCAGAATGTTCGAAGTATGGAATATGGTTCAACACATAGGAGCAGGTGCATTTCGATAGAAAACAATTAATAACTCAACAACCACAAGTGGAATCGAAGTGAAACTCTAGGAACAGAAAGAAGGGACCCTAGGGAGTTCATCCTAGGGGTCGCACCCCAAAAAATGAAACTAGAAGGGATCAGTACCTATCCCTCCATAGAGGTCGGCGCTCTTTCCTTGTAGGGATCGGCTATATTCATATTCTGTTAGTGATTAGCCAATATCTCAATATCTACTGATCCAATTGACATGAAATTTGGAGCACAAGCTAATTACAACATATGGAACACCCTATAGGGGTCACATATCATTTGGAGCAAGTTGGAGGGATCGGTACCTATCCCTCCATAGGGATCAGCTATAACTAGCCTTCATAACATATTGCAAGAAAGATTAATCAATAACTCAAGTTCTGTTAATCCAATTGGCATGAAACTTGGAGGATAAGCATAATACAACATGGAGAAGCTCCCTTAGGGATCGCATGGCATTTGGAAGAGATTGGAGGGATCGGTACCTATCCCTCTAGAGGGATTGGCAGAAATCAGGATTCAAGCAACACTACTTCACGGAAAATGCGATATCACAAACCGTACTTCGAAATTGTACAAAATTTAGAGAGTAGGTATCTAACATCATGGAGCACCCCTCATAGGGATCATAGCCCATTTGGACACACTAATAGGGATTGTTACCAATCCCTATTGTGGGCCCCAATGGGCCTGGAAATTTTTGGGTGGTCTCGTCTTGGTCTCCCGAACCTTCTGTCAAAATTTCAGCTCGATTCGTGCACGTCTTCTCTTATAAATACAAAAGGCACGGCGTCAGAAAAAGGATCTTCCTTCTACTTCTCTTTATCTTCAACCTAGGCTACACTCTGCGAGTTTTATTCTTGATTTTGGATTGTAACTGTAAACAAACTTCAGTATAATAAAAAGGATTATTTGAGAGTGGATGTAGGCCGAAGTTAGCCGAACCACTATAAATTTTGTCTCTTTTTACTTGCTTTCTGATTGTTTTAATTTTTTTCTTCATTTATTTCTCTTTGTATTTCTGTGATTGGATTGGATATTGGTACTTTTACATAATTGAGTGTTGGTGGCCAATTTTGACCCCAACATGAAGATAACACGTGTAAATTATTTTCACTATTAGTATTGCTTAAGGTAATATAAATATGATTTTAACAGAAAGATCTATAAGCAATAAAATCTCAAACTGTCACACCACTAGTTAAGGTGACATGTGAATGCTAATATTTGAATTGTTCAATATTAATCGCTAGCTGAATTCACACTATTGAGTCTCACAACTGAATTTGTGAATTCTATGAAAAACCACACGATTAACTAGTTTACAAAGTGTTATAAATTCATTAAACTAATTAATATTAAAGAAATATTAATTATTAATGTATTTGATGTTTGGGTGTAATTAGTAATTATTTGGTGTGCTAAGTTATGTTTGTACATAAAGATATACGATATCGATATATATTTAAACAGATTTTAAATAAATTAATTACTTAACGGGCTTTGAGATTTTTTGGTCCATTTGGGGGCCGTTTATGGCCGGCCATAGAAAGAGAATCATGATTTTACTATATGATTCAGATCTAATTGGAATCAATAAGGAAGATTTTAAAAGAGAGAGATGAGAGATGTTTTAATTTTCTCCATACAGTACAACAATTGAGATTTTTAAGCATTTGAAAAATGCCATTAAAACCTTTAATATTATTTTTATGAATGCAGTATAATGATATGTTATTCACTACAAGTTACACGGTGATTTCCGACGGCTCGTAGCCATCGGCGACCATCGCGAGCCGTCGGAAATCCCGTCGGAATACAGAACACAGATTTCGTCCATTTCCGACGGCATCGACGACGACTTTGTGACGGCTTCCGACGGTTTTTCCGACAGTAGTTCCGATGGTGCCGATGTCCACGTGGCTTGAAAAATTGGCAGAAAACCATTGGACGTCGTCTGAAGCCGTCGGAATATTCGACCGGTAAACCGTCGGGAGCCGTCTATATTCGTCGGAAATTTTGACTTATAGGCCGTTGAAAGCCGTCGGTATCCGTTGTAAATCTGGGTAAAAAAATTCTGCAGCCAAATAGCACTTTCATATCAATATATATCACAACGCATCAAAATCAATATATATATATCAAATATATAAGCTGAAATCAATATCAATAATAATATAAAACTCAAACATTATCATCTCAAACTCAAACATCTTCAATCAATACAAAACAAACCTTCCATCATCAGTCTCATTGTATAAATATACTGGTTTCAAAAACAAAAACTGCAAAACGTACCTCATGATTCATCATCGGCTCTGGAACCACCAGACGAAGGGAATGTTCCATGTCGCTCCACATACTTGGCCAAACGCTGGTTCAGTTGCTCCATTTGCACTGCTCGGAGGCGGTCCTACTCCCGCAGCTGTGCAATCTGCTGTCAAAGCTCACTAATCTCAGCATTGTCCTGAGCCTTTTGATAAGCCTTTTGTGAGGCCCGAGGCTACGAAACAAGTCGAAATATGTTTAAGTTATTACGTAGTTTTTATAAAAATTAAGCAATTTTTACAACTTAGTTAATTTTTATAAATTACCGATTGATTGCCGTAGCCATAGCGCTTATTTCTTTGTGTCGGGTCCATAACGGAGTCGAAGATAACATCCTCATAAGTGGTCAACTACTCCCGTCCCGAATGCTCAAGCATCTGCGCACGTGCTTGCATAAATCTTTCATGTGCGGAGTATGCTTTATCATCCTCATGTCAGGCATACGACACTGATCCCTCGTCGTCGGTCTGCCTAACGGCATGGGTATGCACAAATACGTCCATATACGAGACAAGAGCCCCACGCGCTCTTTCCTGCATTAATTGGTGTATATTATTGTTGTTCATACAAATTTATACTAAAAATGTAATAACTGTTCGTAATTGCAATTAATCAATTTACCAGGTCCTAGCGATGATGTTGAAATGATTTTGAGCCACTATAGTGTTTGACTGGAATTTTCTGCCTGTTCGTCGAGTTCCTGTCTGACTCCGCGTGCAAATTAAAAATTAAGATTATATTTTACAGGTATAAATTATGTATACTCTACTGAACAAATTAAGATGATATCTGGTATACTTACCCTGAATTCATCGCTACTCCACCATGCGACCCAAGCATCCTATATGCTGGCGCCCATCCAGCTTGGCTTCTTCCCAGATTTTCTGATGGTAGACATCGTATCTCGGTAATTTTTTGCAACTTTAGAGTTCCAGTGGCACTGGCAAAGAGAAACGTCCTCCTCTTGTAGGTCTACCGCCCCCTGTATATATGTTGAAAAAATATAAGTTATACATTTATACTTAGCCAGCAAATTGTAAAGTGATTATATATAATGATATATAATTTTACACTTATCAGGAAGTCCTGCCAGATGCTCTCCCATACATTCTCTAGGATCCTACTCCATTTCGGCCAACATGTAGTCATACGAATCATGTTTGCCTGCTTAGATATGCTATGAACTATGTTTGAAGGCTCAAGCTCAAATCCCCTACATTACATATGATACAGACAAATCATGACTAATATATCATACAAAATATTCATAATGTTGAAGTAAATTTAATACTTATGAGCCATCTGCTTTTGGTAGCAATCTAACCACCGTATGCGGCGCGTCCTATGACGGGCCGCTGCTATCACCTCCACTGCGAACGGTCCCCCTCTGAGACAAAGACGGGGAACCGGATTGCGAAGGACTCCAACGCCTGGAGAAAGACATCTATAGTACCTGTCATATACATATTATTTTACTATGGCAGAACATATCATTCAATTATGAGTAAACATATCTAGGGATGACAATAGTGAGAAATATATACGGAGTTTTCATACACATCCACGGAGGTAAATTGTAAGGTGTAACAATTATAGGCCAAGATGAATATTTTGAACCAAATTGAAAGAACGGTGCTGTACATAAACCAAGTCTAACATTACGGCTCTCTGCTGCCAAAGTGGGGTATGTCTTATCAAAATACTTCCATGCTTCTCCATCAGCTGGGTGTGTTAACGTACCTTCTTACTGTGTTCTCACACAGTGCCATCTCGTATGATGTGCGGTTACAGAAGATGCGTATAACTTTTGAAGCCTATGAGTGATGAGTAAGTAATGCATACGCTTGTAAGTAACTTCCTTTTCCTTCTTTTTTCTTGTTTTGTATCTTTCCTGATTACATATTTTACAATTCCTAAGATTGATGTTTTCTTTTCAAAACAATATGCAACCATTTAAACATGTATCTATATTTTGATACGGCAAACCAAAAGCAGACATAAGTTTTTTCACTTCATAATGATTTTCTCATATTAAATTATCGTATGGCATACGCCATTTTGCAGCTTGTACTATAGCGTAAACCCGGCTTCTGTGAAGTTGTATTTTGATTTCATCGCAATTTATTCTACAGTTACTGATAGTTGAGTGTCGCTTATACAACCATCCCAAAAGGGTTTCTTAATAGCATCCAATAAATCATTAAAAAAAATTGCTTCAATACTTGGTTCTTCTTCGACATTAACATCGTTACCACCAATTACAATAGTAGGGAACATTGAACATGCTGCATCTTCAACCATATCTTTTATGAGATTCGTCAGAACAATTTCAGTATCCACCTCCTCCTCCGAATGTACGGGATTAGGTGCTATAAGTTCTCCATGACAATCCCACACTAAATAATTCGGCACGACACCCTATTGGTGCAAATGATCTATTACCATATCTGGTATCAAATGCTTCAATAATTTGCACCTAATACATGGACAACGAATTTTATCGTCGTTCCCATTATTACTTAAAGCAAATTCAATAAAGACGCATACACCATTTTGAAAATGCTCACTTAGTGAGCCTCCAATTTCTCTTCTTTGTTGGTACATCTAGCTCCGATCGATAAAATAATTGACCATTTTTCCTACTTTAAAACATAAAAATGTATTAATCATTTACGTATTGACATTTTATTTTTCAATTAAATCATACATTTAAATTTTTGCAAATATTATTCTATTTAATTTTATTTTCAAATGGATTTACACAAATTATATGAATATAATCTACAATTTTTAGGTTATTGTTTTACACTTTGATGGTTGGTCATCCTACCTCCCATTACAAACACAGTGGTAATTATATTTTGTAAATCATTTCATTTTAAACGATTCAACAAAATTTCGACAGCACTTCCCCTTTGTTCCCTGTATCGTACACATATGCATGTACACATGAAACAAAAAGAAAGTGTTGTCAAAATTTTGTGAACCATTTAAAATGAAATGATTTGCAAAATGTAATTACTTTATTGTGTTTGTAACTTGTCCAATACATGGACAGATTTGACAAATATTGTATCGGATGAATATAAATGTCCGTTTTGTGACAAAAACGAATATCCATATAACGATCATATACAATACTTGTCAGACGGACCAAAAACTATCTAAGGGATTTATAAAAAATAAAGCGTATTATACAACAATTTTTACAAAAAATTATTTACATTCTAAAAAACTCATACACTAAATCGTCGTTTTCGTCATCTTAAAAACGCATACACTAAATCTTGAGCATCGACTCTAATTAATTCAAACTAGCCCTAATGTGCGTATGCACTAATTAATCAACACATACACACCAATTAACGTACATATACACTAAACAAATTATTTTTCTCAACATTTAATGATAAACAATTATAATAACAACCTAATCAGCATTCAATAGAGTATAACAAATAATTATTATGGTATTATAAACAAATATAACAACAAATTAACCCTAATTTACAAAATCAAAATTAAATAGGGTTTATAAATTAAACCTTCTTACCGAGAAATAGCTAATGGAGAGAGTTGAAAATTGAAGATGGAGACTTACTAACGGCGTGGAAGCTTGCTGATGGCATGGAGGAGGGGTTGGAGGAGCTAAAACTGATTTCGGGAGGAAAGTGATGATGAACGAAATTATCGGCCTGGGTTTAAGATATTCGTGACTTTGCGATGGCTTCCGACGGCCGTCGACGGCTTCATTTGCGATGGCTTCCAACGACTGTCGTCGGCTAGTTTATTTTATTTTCATTTATGCCACAACAATTGATTGCCGTCACAAAAAAATCGACGAGCCATTGGCGGCCGTCGGAAAATGGTGTCGCAATTAACCGTGTTTCTAGTAGTGATTCTAGGTTAGGAACTTAACATAGCACCAAAATAAATGATATTAAAGATTATGTTATAGTAGCATTTTTTGTTGTCATTAAATATTATCCATAGTATTTTGTCAATTGTGAGAATACCTTCCTAATAGTGATTTACCAGCTTTTAATAGCATTTTTGGTGTTATGTTACTTCTTTGACCTAGTACAACATTTATTATGCAACGTTTAAAACGCTATTAAATGCTTTAATAGCACTCTCAGAAATCCTTGAGAGTTTTAATACCATTTTTAAAATGTTATTAGAAATCCTGACACAAGCAACCATTTTATTATGAGCATGACTCGGTTTACATACATACACCCATGTGCATTGCAACAACCCTACTTTTCGCGGCCATAAAATCGCCATAAAATGAAAATCCGAATTGTTATAAACATTTACACGGTATACAGAGAGCTATATAAACTAACTATAACTTTCAAAATCTCACAGCAGAAGGAAACAAACATAATATATTTCAAATATCAAATCATATCCCTGTACATATGACTAGATCCAATCCATATACATAAATACACCAAATACCATTACCGTCGGGTGATAAATACAACATGCTATATACAAAAGCAATGCCATCATCACCCACACCATCAACGTCACTCAAGTCAACTATCATAACTTATAAATCCAGAAATAAAAAGGAACATAGGAGGAAGGGGTCGGACATAAGTCTGGTGAATGAAAAAGGCTACTAAGTATATACTGTCAATATTATTTCAGAATATCATAAGAAAGTTAATACCTAGTATAAACATACCTTAACCTGTCTCGTCTGCATAAACAAAGTTAGTCCATCATAATAAACATATAACATGATGACTAATTATATAGTTATATGGTAAATACCAATATGAGTTAGATAAATAGACTAACTATCGAATGCATATGAGTTGAATAAATGGAACTAACTCATAAACGTAAATAGTTGAATAAACAAAGCCAACCCGCAAAACAAGTTGAGATAGACATACATGACCAACCTGCGTATACATATGAGTTGAATAAACAAAGCCAACCCATAGTACGTAGTGAGTTGAATAAACAGAACCAACCCACGTAACAAAATAAGTTAGCTAAACATGACTAACTTGCGTAAATGTATGAGTAGAATAAATAGAACCAACCCATAGTGCATGATGTGTTGAATAACAGAACCAATCCACGTAACGAAATGAGTTAGATAAACACGACTAACTCGCATAAACGTATGAGTTGAATAAACAGAACCAACCTGTAACACCCCATATTTTTAGTGACATTTTCTAGGATATTTGATTAGCTAAATTAAATTAAATAATGTAGGTTGATTAATAGATTGAGATTTGTGATTAATAGGGGTAGTCGTGCCATGTTAATGTGTAAATCAAAATGAGATAACATGAAATAAAATAGACAAAGGAAATAAATAAGGGCAAAGTTGGAATAAGAATATTCTTATACCCTAAACTCTTGGGAGCTCGTTCATACGTTCAATTCATTATCAAAATTTTAAGTCTAAGGCCGGCCACCATTAGCAATAAGGAAGAAGAAAATGCTAGGATTCAAGAGGAAGAATCAAATCACTTAATCAAGATCAAATCTCACATCCTAAATCACAAAGCTAAGGTGAATAATGACTACTTCTCTTATTTCTTAAATTTTTTCGATTTTAAGGAATATATAAAATTATTTAAGGTATGGGACTCAAAAGTTTTATATATTTATAAAAGGAGAAGGGATATTTTGTAAATAAATTAAAGTGTTGATTTCTGAAATCTTGGCAGTGCTTTTAGAAAAGAAAATTTGCAACCAATAAGGTTTTGACAAATAAGGCAGGTTAGTTAAAAAGATTGCTTAAAAAGGTTAAAAATCAATTTTACATGCAAAATGTATGTTTCACCACTTTCGGCACCCTGCTTCCGACTTAGTTCCTCCGCTTCCATCACTATCGAAACCAATGCGCATGGCATCAAAGACTTGGTGCGCAGCGAATTGGAAAGAAGGCGGAAGGTATGAGGTCGAAAACAGAGGTTCCGAAGGGGTCGAAGCGCTGCTTTCTTTTAAATAAAAATGCGCCTGCTTTGCTTTCGACTTGGTTTTCTTTCGACTAGGTCAATGATTTTAAAAGAATGGTCTTAAAGAGGTTGCGCCTTTGTTTTTAAGTATACGCTTTCGACTAGGTCAAAGCCCTTTTACTGCCACTTTCCTACCTTTCGACGCTAATGGTTTCGGAAGGTATACTTGCTTTTAAAACTTAGTCACTTCTCTAATGCTTTCAGAAGGATGGTTTTGACACCATCACTTCTTTACATAGGTTTTGGTTTTTGAAAGAGTTGCTTTCGACCCTGTTGTTTGTGACCCTTAGAGATTTTAAAGATTAACTGAAAGGTTTCGAAAGAGATGGTTTGGAATGGTTTCCAAAGGTGTTTCCACATGTTTTAAAAATCGAACCCAAATGCTTTCGAAAGGTTTAAGGTTTTGATGCTTTCGAAAGGTTTTAAGGAAGGTTCCTAAGGGGTTGTTCCGCAATGGTTTCGAAAGGTTCAAAGGCAAAGTTTTTCCAATGGTTTCAAAAGGCTATGTTTAAAATTTATAAAGATAGGAAGCCTAAGGTTTTTAGCTTTCGAAGGAAAATGAATTTTAATGGTTTCGAATGGTTTATGTAATTGATTTTGAAAGGAAGGTTTTGGCCTTTCGGCCTAGATGAAGGAAAGGGTTTATTTGGTTATGAAAGGGATACTTTCAATGGGATCGAAAGGGGTACTTTCAATGATTTAAATGTTTTCATCAACAAAGATTTGGGTAAAGTATATATTGCATGGCAAGGTGATTTTGAGTAAAGCATAGAGTATATAATTTCCTTGTTTAAGTTTGGTTTAAAGGTTTTTAATCAATTTTAGGTGAAAAGGGTTTTCAAGGAAAATTTAAGGTAAGCTTACCCTAAGTAAAATGATTCAGATATTAGAATACCAGATGGGACTGGTATAAGGTCGCGCCCTATACATTAGCTATTAGCCCCGGCTAATTTAGTCCAAAATTCCAGTGTGTAGGGATTTGTCACAGGTAAGACTAAAATTATGATTACACACGGAAAGGAATATATATTTGTATACAAATAGGTTATTGGTGAGCCCGCAAAACCATTAGGATCAGGTGACCCTGGGAGATGTTTAGTTAGGGACAGACCGTCCAGAAGAGGAGTATTTAATAGATAGTTAAGGACAGACCGTCCAGAAGAGGATTGTCTAATAGGTGTTAGATTATTTTGATTATGCTGTCTGGTAGGCCCGAGTCAGCCAAAGGTTAGTAGTTAGCCAAACAAAACTATAGTGTTCAGACAGATAGTTCATTTGTTACCTGATATGTATGTTTACATAATAATGCTTTGCAGTTTTAACCAGTTTTGGTTGCAAGAAATGGATTTGCAAAAGATATGTTTTAAAAGGATATTAGTGAGGGGAAACCTGTTCCGCTAAGCGGCGTGGTCTCACTTAATATCAAATAACCGAGATGTATAGTATTATTCACACCAGGCTTTATGTCTGACTCGAAGTTAATGTTTTCCCCTTAAACTCTCGGATGCTCAAAATTGGTTTGAGTAGGCAGAGGGTTGAGGTTTTACAGGTTTTAGTAGGTTGACGTATAAAGCTTCCAGCGGATAGCTATTTAGGAGTTGTTGTTTTATTTTGTTTTATTCCGTTGTGTTGTATCTAAGACAGTTATGTCTATATAGTACCCTGGTCAACCAAGGGGCATCATCATATATCGCTCTTGGCGTATTTATGTAATAATTATATTTTATCTGAACTTGGAAAATATTATAGGATTATGTAATTTGATTGTGAAACATGTGTTTTGAAATGTAATCAGAAGTTAATACTATGGATACCATTAGAAGTTAATACTATGTAATTTGAAATATTTTATCAGTCCGTTATAACATCATTCAAAGTATTCGCTAATGGTTTTGTTTCATATTCAAATGCTTCTGATATTATGGATACCATTAACATTACAGTATTTGGTCACCGGAAGTTAATACTATGAATGACTGCAATATCTATAGTGCTTAACTTCGGGCCTCCAGATAGGGGATGTTACACAACCAGAGCAACGAAATGAGTTAGAAAAGCAAGACTAACTCACGAATACACATTAGTCGAATAAACAGAACCAACTCAACGTGAATGGATTAAATAAACAGAATAACCTATTAATGGATAACACTCAGCTACAACACTTTCAAACTCCTTCATTACAAGTGCCATGCCATTTCTTTGGAAGCCAATTCTCACGCTCGCCTGAATCCTGGAACTCTCTAACAAGTTCTGCATCAAACCAACATTGCACTGGGCTCCGTAAACTAAGAACCAATCAAACTTCGGGCCTCTGGCCCTAGGTTTACTGTACATTCAAGTTGCCTATCGATGTACACATTTTTTGACAGTTTTTTATTTTCAAATTTTTTTAATCGTTGTTTTCACCAACGATCACGACCGCCTTGCCTCAGATTGTCTCCAGACCATTCCATAACGTTTCTACAAGTTCTAGACCCTAATATACATCCCTAGCTCATGCTTACACATTATCATCATGTCATTGCACTTTAAACCCATTTCTGAACATATTCATCCAAATCACTAATTTAGTCCAATTGTCCAATAATCTCAGATTATATATCGATATAGGTTTTTTAATTACCTATTTATTGTTCCCTTAACATTCTATACTCATTAGACACTAATTTAACTCTAATTAACAATCAAACAAAAACCATACTCTCATATTAACAATATATAAACCAATAATGATTCATACTCACTGAATATCGTTTCCGAACTCCAGAAATCACCAAATGAATACAATCTCCTTGCTGTCCAGAAATTGCAGTCCAATAGATTTCACCAAATCAACAAACCGTTGGTATCTCCTTGTAGCCTTCGTTTCACCAATCGATTTGATGTATATATGTCTAGGGTTTGGGTTAGATTTGAACGAGGAATCAGCGGTTTAAGAGAGATTGAATATCGCAATGGAAGACAAAAGAGATGATAGAAAAATTGAATTGTACGTAAATGGGAAACTGTCCAAATTCAAAACTTCTCAGCCCGTTATATAAATTTATGAACTACCGTTTCATCTTAATGGGCTTAGGCTTATATAAATAATTAAAAACCCACAGCTAAAAAACAACATAACTCCTCCAAACGAACTCCGATCAAGACAAACCAATATACTATTCTGACCAGAAAAATGAGCTCTGCATAATGAAATAAATCTTTTTGCCTAATTCTAAAGTTTGTAAAATTACCATTTTGCCCTTTGTAGTTAAAATTACCAAAATACCCTCAACATTAATTTCCAAAATTTACGTGGTATTACATTCTTTCCCCCTTAAAAAGATTCTCGTCCTCGAAATTCCCAAACGACGAAAAATATTATATAGCATCCATTTATTAATATCCACAAATCATAACATTCAAATCAAAGCAACCAAACAATATATAATGTTATGAGCATATAAAGGTAGGAATGTCATGAACCTGCAAAATTTCTAATCTTAAATGCATAAATGCAACTAATGCATCTTATATGAATGATATAAGATGACATATAAGGCATGATGCACAACATCCTAGTATAGAATAGAGGTAAATTTCTATATGAATATTATTTTATTATACAAACATCTATCTTTAAACATAGCTTAACCATAACCAGATAAACATAGACTGATTATAAATGGAAATTATGTTAGATAAACATGGTCTAACACAACTCAAATATAGAGAACCAGTTAAACAAAGACCAGTTTTCGGTATGCGTTAGTTTTAATTTAACAAGTCTAACACTCGAATACACCTCGTTTTGACATCATAATCACTTCTTAACTTCCATAATTTAACCATTATATTCAATTTCATTTAATAAGTGATCTGAATGAACCTTAACCCCAAATTAGATTATTATTCACTTCATTAATATCAGTGATTATTTTCGTATCAATTTCCTAATCCAAATCATCCAAATTCACTATCATTACATTTAAACATACTTAGTCCAATTTCGATCGGGTTACTCATCTCTACTATCTATAAAATGAAATTCATTGGAAATTCCCTATAGAGTAGTAAACAGAGATGGTAAACTTAACCCAAAACAAATACCCTTCATAATTATTAATCGTGATATAAAAATATACAAATACGCTCTCTTAATACATCCTAACCTTAGATTTGATACCAAATGTAACAACCCGACTTTTCGCAGCTATAAAATTGTCGTAAAATGAAAAGCTGAATCGTTATAAACATTTACACAGTATATAGAAAGCTATATAAACTAACTATAACTTTCAATGTCTCACAGCAGAAGGAATCAAACATAATATATTTCAAATATCAAATCATATCCCAGTACATATGATCAGATCCAATCCATATATATAAATACTCCAAATACTAATACTATCAGGTGATAAATATAACATGCTATATACATAAGCAACACCATCGTCACCCACACCATCAATCACTCAAGTCCACCATCATAACCTATGAATCCATAAACAAAAAAGAACCTAGGAGGAAGGAGTTAGACATAAGTCTGGTGAATGAAAAAGGCTACTAAGTATATACTGTCAATATAATTTTAGAATATCATAAGAAACCTAATACCTAGTATAAACATACTTTAACATGTCTCGTCTGCATAAAAAAGGTAGTCCATCATAATAAACATAACATGATGACTAATTATATAGTTATATAGTAAATACCAACATGAGTTAGATAAACAGACTAACTACCAAATACATATGAGTTGAATAAACGGAACCTACTCATAAAGGTAAGGAGTTGAATAAACAGAGCCAATCCATATAGCAAGTTGAGTTAGACAAACATGACTAACCCACGTGTACATATGAGTTGAATAAACAGAACCAACCCATACTACATAATGATGTGAATAAACAGAACCACCCGCGTAACGAAATGAGTTAGGTAAACATGACTAACTCGCGTAAACATATGTGTTGAATAAACAAAACCAGCCCATAGTGCATAATGGGTAGAATAAATAGAACCAACCTGCAAATTGAAATGAGTTAGATAAACATGACTAACTTGCGTAAATGTATGAGTTGAATAAAAAGAACCAACCTATAGTGCGTAGTGAGTTGAATAAACAGAATCAACCCGCGTAACGAAATGAGTTAGATAAACATGACTAATTCGTGAATACACATGAGTCAAATAAACAGAACGAACTCAACATAAATGGATTAAATAAATAGAATAACCCATTAATGGATAACACTCAACCACAACACATTCAGATTCATTTGTTGCGTCATCTTTACAAGTGCTGCACCATTTCTTTGGAAGCTAATTCTCACGTTTGCTTGAAGCCTGGAACTCTCTAATAAGTGCTGCATCGAACCAACATTGCACTGGGCTCCGTAAACTGTGAACCGATCGAACTTCGGGCCTCTGGCCCTAGGTTTACTATATCATTTCACCCACCGGTCCACCGATGTACTCTTTTTCTGACAATTTCATATTTTCAAAAGTTTTCTTTTTAGTCATCGTTTTTGCATCTGATCGCCACCGCCTCACCTCAGATCGTCTCC
Organism: Allium fistulosum; assembly: GCA_030737815.1. Classification (NCBI taxonomy): domain Eukaryota; kingdom Viridiplantae; phylum Streptophyta; class Magnoliopsida; order Asparagales; family Amaryllidaceae; genus Allium; species Allium fistulosum. Next base: position 817,808,418 of record CM060908.1, on the reverse strand, counting down.
AGACCATTCCATAACGTATCTACAAGTACTAGACCCTAATATACATCCCTAGTTCATGCTTACACGTTTTATTATCATCATGTCATTGCACTTTAAACCGATTTCTGATCATATTCTTTCAAATCCCTAATTCAGTCCAATTCTCCAATAATCTCGTATTATATATCAATATAGGTTTTCTAATTACCTAATAATTGTTCTCTTAACGGTCTATACTAATTAGACACCAATTTAACTCTAATTAACAATCAAACAATACCCAAACTCTCATATTAACAATATATAACCCAATAGTGATTCCTACTCACCGAATATCGTTACCGAACTCTAGAAATCACCAAATGCATCCAATCTCCTTGTTGTCCTGAAATTGCAGTCCAATAGACTTCACTGAATCAACAAACTGCTGGTATCTCCTTGTAGACTTTGTTGCACCGATCGATTTGATGTATATATGTCTAGTGTTATCCTGCCTTTTGGTCACACCGGGATACCACGGATTCGGCTAAAATGGATGGATTGGAAATCGATTATAGCTGAAACTATGGATGATAGTTGAATGGATTCGGATGGGCAACACTCAAAAAAAATGGCTAAGTATGGAATTGGCACTTTACCTAGGCAACGTATCGGATCCCCAATTTCTGACATAATCATGACATGATTAGCATGGAATGACAAGGAAGGCCACATAAGGCTACATTCCAAATTTCAAGTCGATTGGAGTTTGTATGCTTGAGTTATGGACAAAAGAAGATGGATCGTTATCGCTCAGATTAGTGGTAATTTGCTTGGAGTCGGACCAAGAAAATTTGCTACTTGCTTGGAGTCGGTGTATGGTTTACTTGGAGTCATATAAATGTGAAGTGCTTGATCGTGCTTGGAGTCGGATGCATGTTTGCATGTAGATTGCTCGAAAAAAACGATCGGCACCGAACATTTTGGAGAAAAACGATCGACACCGATCATTTTTCGTGCTTGGAGTCAGGATCACGTTTGCTTGGAGAAAATTTGGATTTTACCCATGTCTAACCCTTGGCCAGAATTTTCAGCACTTGCTTTGAGTTTGAAAGGTGATTACATTGGGTCAACCCTAAAGTGGGTTTTTCGACAATCGTATGGGCGATTTTCGACGATGATCGATCTATAACTCAAAATCTACAAAGGCAATCGAGATGAAATTTGGAGGACAACTACATTACCCCATGTGGGACCTAAATCATCGATCGTTGGGTCCCACGATGAAGTTGGATCGATCGGTCATGATCCATATGGATCGATCCATGAAATAATTCAGATCAATGATGATCGATCAATATCTCACAAACGCAAAGTCAGAATGACACGAAACTTTGGGAATAGTAAAATATTATGTAAAGGAACCTACCATACCGATCGCACATAATTTGGAGAAACTTGAACGATTGGCCTACATCATTCTTGAACGATCGTATCATTTCAGCCAGAACGATCCCAACTCCATGAAAAACGCGATATCTCACAAACGGTAAGCAGAATTACACGAAATTTAGAGAGCAAGCAGCTAATATCATGGGGAACTCACCAAAACGATCACACCTCAAAAGGAGCATATATGGAATGATCGCCCATGATTGGTTACAACTCAACGCAACTTCATGGAAAATGCAATATCTTACAAACGGTAAGTCGGAATGACATGAAATTTGGAGAGCAAGTAGCAAACATCATGGAGGACCCACAAAAACAATTACACCCCCATTGGAGCTAATATGAATGATCAGCACCGATTGTTCTACTGGTGTGCGATCGATCTGAAAATTGGTGGATTGGGTCGTATGAGGTTCTTCTAGAAAAATTTCAGCCCGATCCATGCACGTCTTCACCTATAAATACAGTGGACTTGGCTCATTACAAGGGAGCTTCTTCTTTTTCCATTTGGATCTTTTTTTGGCTCTCCTTCATCACTTCTTATCTCTTCCCCCATTACTTTTCTAAGGAAAAAACAACTGTACTTGCAATCTTACCGTATAAATAAAAGATTATTGGAGTGGACGTAGGCCAGAGTTTGCAGAAGCACTATAAAACTTGCGTGTTCATTTACCTTTCTGAAATCTATTATGTAAGCTGTGAATCTATACTTCTTTATTTAGATCTAAATATTGGATATTGGTGCTTTCACTTATAACAGGGTGTTTGTGCCCATTTCTGGTGCAAAAATCAAGCGTTTGGGTTAGATTTGAAAGATGAGTCGATGATTACAGAGGGATTGATGATTACGGAGGTAGATAGAAGAAGATGATAGAAAAACTAAATTATACATAAATGAGAAAATATTTGAGTTCAAAACTTCTCAACCCGTTATATAAATTACTGAACTATCGTTCATCATAATGGGCTTAGGCTCATTTAAATAATTAAGAACCTGCAACTAATAAAACCACATAACTCATCCAAACCAACTCCGATCCAGACAAGCCAATATACCGTTCTAGCTAAAAAATGAGCTCTACGCAATGGAATAAGTCTTGCTCCCTAATTCTAAAGTTTGTAAAATTACCATTTTGACATGTTTAGTTAAAATTACAAAAAAACCCTCAACATTAATTTCCAAATTTATGAGGTATTACATTCTTCCCTCTTTAAAAATAATTTCGTCCTCAAAATTCCCAAAGGATGAAAAATGTAATATAGCATCCATTTTTTAATATCCACAAATCATAGCATTCAAATCAAGTAACTAAACAATATATTATGATATGAGCATATAAAGTTAGGCATGTCATGAACTTGCAAAATTTCTAATCTTAAATGCATAAATGCAACTAATGCATCCGATATGAATGCTATAAGATGACATATAAGGCATGATGCACAACATCCAAATATAGAATAGAGGTAAATTTCTCCGTGAATATTATTTTATTATACAAATATCTATATTTAAACATAGCATAACCATAACCATAACCAGGTAAACGTAGATTGATTATAAATGGAAATTATGTTAGATAAACATAATCTAACACAGCATAAAAATAAAGAACTAGTTAAACAGAGACTAGTTTCCATATGCACTAGTATTAGTTAAACATGTCTAACAATCGAATACACCTTTTTTGGACATCATAATCACTTCTTAACTTCCATAATTTAACCATTATATTCAATTTCATTTAATAAACGATCTAAATGAAACTTAACCCTAAGTTAGATTATTATTCACTTCATTAATCTCTGTGATTTTTTTCATATCAATTTCCTAATCCAAATTATCCAAATTCACTATTATTACATTTAAACATGAATAGTCCAATTTCGATCGGGTTACTTATCTCTACTATCTGTAAAATGGAATTCATTGGAAATTTGCTATAGAATAGTAAACAGAGAGGGTAAACTTAACGCAAAACATATGCCCTTTATAATTATTAATACGTGATATAAAAAATACAAATACGCTTTCTTAATACGTCCTAACTTTAACTCTGATACCAAATGTAACAACCCGACTTTTCGTGGCTATAAAATTGTCGTAAAATGAAAACCGAATCGTTATATACATTTACACAATATACAGAGAGCTATATAAACTAACTATAACTTTCAGAGTCTCGCAGCGGAAGGAAACAAACATAATATATTTCAAATATCAAATCATATCCTAGTACATATGATCAAATCCAATCCATATCATAATACACCAAATACAAATACTGTCAGGTGATTAATACAACACGCTATATACATAAGCAACATCGTCGTCACCCACACCATCAACATCACTCAAGTCCACCATCATAACCTATAAATCCATAAACAAAAAGGAACATAGGAGGAGGGTGTCAGATATAAGTCTGGTGAATGAAAAAGGCTACTAAGTATATACTGTCAATATGATTTCAGAATATCATAAGAATGCTAATACCTAGTATAAACATACCTTGAACTGTCTCGTTTGCATAAATAAAGTTAGTCCACCATAATAAACATAACACAATGACTAATTATACAGTTATACAGTAAATACCAACATGATTAGATGAACAGACTAACTATCGAATACATATGAATTGAATAAACAGAACCAACTCATAATCATAAAGAGTTGAATAAACAGAGCCAACCCGCGTAACAAGTTGAGTTAGATAAACATGAATAACCAGCATATACATAGTACATAATGAGTTGAATAAACAGAACCAACCCATAGTACATAATGAGTTAAATAAATAGAACCAACCCATGTAACGAAATAAATTAGATAAACATGACTAACTCATGTAAACGTATGAGTTGAATAAACAAAACCAACCCATAGTGCGGAATGAGTTGAATAAACAGAACCAACCAGCGTAACGAAATGAGTTAGATAAACATGATTAACTCGTGTAAACGTATTAGTTGAATAAACAGAACAACCCATAGTGCGAAATGAGTTGAATAAACTGTAATAATATTTAGAGAATATAGGATTCAAATATTAAGAAGAATTAAGAATCAAAATATGAATTCATGAATTTCAGAAGCCGTTAATTTCTATTCAAGTTTCATAGATGAAGATACACAGATATATATAAGCATGTACACATTTTAGCCAACTATAAACTGGACTGGAGATTTGGGCTTCGGGCTTCGGGCTTGATGCACTTGAACTCTAACCTGAACCAGTCTTCAACCAGGACCAGCAACACTAACCAGTAAACCTTAATCAATTTAAACATTCGAATTTAGGAATAGAATTAGGTTATTATTCATAATACTCCTCCTCAAGTTGGGTTATATATATCTAGTAAACCCAACTTGCTTCCTAAATATCTAATTCTATTCCCATTCAATGCTTTAGTAAGCATGTCAGGTGGTTGATCTTCAATCTAAATATAATGAGTAGTGATTTCACCATCTTGTATTTTATCACGAATAAAGTGACAATCAACTTCTATATGCTTCGTTCTCTCATGAAATATAGGATTTGAAGCAATGTAAATAACTGCCTTATTATCATACCAGAGTTTTGCTAGTTGCTCAAATTCCAATTTACACTCTTTCAAAAGATTCTTAATCCACATTACTTCACAAACTGCCTTGTACATTGCTCGGTATTCAGACTCTGCGCTTGACCGTGATACTATATGTTGTTTCTTGCTTTTCCAAGATACTAAATTTCCTCCAATATATATACAAAAACCAGTAGTTGGCCTTCTATCATCTTTGGATCCAGCCCAATCTGCATCAGCAAAGCTTTCCACTCTCATATGCCCATGATTTGCATACATAATGCCTTGTCCAGAAGTACCTTTCAAGTAACCTAGAATATGTTCAAATGTAGACCAATGTTGCTTAGTGGGTGAAGCCATATATTGACTCACTATACTAACAGCAAATGAAACATCAGGCCTTGTTATAGTTAAGTAATTAAGTTTACCAACCAGCCTTCTATACTTCTCAGGATCACATAATAATTCTCCTTCTGATGTCAGATTGCTATTTGGGATGATAGGTGTACTCTGAGGCTTAACACCAAGCTTACCAGTTTCTTTTAATAAATCCAATATATATTTTCTTTGACATAGGAAAATTCCTTTATTGCTTCGTATAACTTCCACACCCAAGAAATATTTCAATTCTCCTAGATCTTTTGTTTGAAAATGATCATGAATAAAAGTTTTAAGAGAAGAAATACCTTTGTCATCATTACCAGTTATTATTATATCATCTACATATACTACTAACAGAATAATACCTTGTTCAGATGGTTTGTGAAAGACTGATTGATCACTTTTACATTTTACTATCCCAAATTTCTCAAGTGTTTGGCTAAACTTCCCGAACCAAGCCCTTGGACTTTGCTTCAGGCCATATAGAGTTTTTTCTGAGCTTGCATACTAATCCACTTTCCCCTTGTGCAATGAAACTAGGAGGTTGAACCATATATATCTCTTCATTGAGATCACCATGGAGAAATGCATTCTTTATGTCTAACTGATGAAGTTTCCAATTAAATCTAGCTGCTAAAGCAATACATAATCTGATGGATGTCATCTTGGCAACTGGAGAAAAGGTTTCTGAATAGTCCATACCATATACTTGTGCATAACCCTTGGCTACAAGTCTAGCTTTAAATCTTGCCACAGTTCCATTTGGATTCATTTTAAATGAATATACCCATATGCATCCAATGGCTTTCTTATTATTTGGTAGCTTAACTAGATCCCAAGTATTGTTTGTTTCTAGAGCATTCATTTCTTCAATCATTGCCTTTCTCCATTCTGATTTGGATAAAGCTTCAGTAACTGTTCTAGGGATATTAATTGAGTCTAGTGCAGACATAAAGGAATATGTAGAGCCAGATACATTTTCATATGACACATAGGTAGAAATAGGATAGGTGCACTGTCTCCTTTCTTTGCGGAGAGCAATAGGAAGATCAAGACTAGGATCAAGAGTGGGCCTTGTTTCAGTGATACTAGGTGTTTCTAATTCTTGAGGTTGTACAGTAGAATAAATTAAAAATTCATCATTCTCCTCCTGAATTGGTACATGAGATAAAAACCCATCATTCTCCTCCTGAATTAGTACATGAGATTTTTGATAGAATGGCTATCTTCCATAAAATTCACATCTATAGATACCAGATATTTATTTAAGCTAAGAAAAAAACACTTATATCCATTCTGCAATCTTGAATAACCAATAAATATACATTTCAAGGATTTAGGATCTAGCTTGCTCAATTGAGGATTTACATCTCTAACAAAACATGTACACCCAAAAATTCTAGGTTTAATAGGGTATAGTTGTTTGTCAGGGCATAAGACTTTGTATGGGATATTGAAATTAAGGATTGTAGATGGCATTCGATTAATAAGAAAGCATGCAGTTAATACAGCATCTGCCCAAAACACTTTTGTGACATTCATCTGAAATAGCAATGCTTGTGTGGTCTCCAGGAGATGTCTATTCTTCCTCTCAGCAACTCCATTTTGGGGAGCAGTGTCCATACATGAAGTTTCATGCAAGATGCCATGTTGGCTTAAGTAAGAGCTGAAGGTATGAGAGGTATATTCCTTAGCATTATCACTCCTTAGGGTTTGGATAGATGTTTTGAACTGATTTTGAATTTCAGCATGAAAGTCACAAAAAATAGAAAACAACTCAGATTTGTTTTTCATTAAGAATAGCCAAGTAACTTGAGAGTAATCATCTACAAATGTTACAAAGTATTTATAGCCAAATTTAGAGACAACAGATGATGGTCCCCATACATCAGAATGTACAAGTTCAAATGGTGCACTTACACGTTTATTTATTCTTGGCTTTAAACTACTACGATGAAGTTTAGCATATTGACATGATTCACAGTCAAGAGTAGTAATATGGTTATATTGTGGACAAAGTTGTTTAAAAAGAGTAAGAGAGGGATGAACAAGTTGTTGATGAACTTTGATTGCTGAATCTATACTAGAACATGCCATTGGTAAAGTATCCAGAATATAAAGACCCCCAGATTCATAGCCTTTACCAATAATCTCCTTCGTTGTAAGATCCTGGAAAATACAAGCTTCAGGAGAGAAAGATACACTGCAACTCAAGTGTTTGGTAAGTTGACTGATGGATAAAAGATTATATGATAAGGAGGGTATAAATAGTACAGACTTTAATGGTGGTGAAGTATTTATGTTACCAGATCCTTGAATGTTGGATTGAGTCATATCTTCTAAAGTGACAGCTCGACTATGTTCATGTATTTTAAGATCTGTAAACAATTTAGGGTTACCTGACATGTGATCAGTAGCCCCTGAGTCAATGATCCATTTTGATGCTTGCTTTTCCATATTAGCCATAGTAGATACAGATGATGATGGATTACTAGCTGAGTTCTGTAAGGATTCTTGATACTTTTTGTATTTGTCAAATTCTTCTGTGGTCATCAACATAGTCTTATTAAAGTATTAACAGCTCCTTGATTTTTGTTTTGGTTATTATATTGAAGTTTTCTACATTCAGAAATCAAGTGCCCAGGCTTCTTACAATATGAACACATTTTATTACTTGGTCTCCATGCAGTCCTTTGTGGTCTTAAGGATGGGGATGATGATGGTCTCCAAGAGTTAGGTTGTTGTGACTGGTTCCATGGTGGTCTAAAATCAGTTGGTGGTCTCCATGAATTAGTATATGAAGTATGATTAGTATTAGTACTAATCAGGGCACTGCTGTTAGCATGAAATGAAGCAGTTGAACTTTCAGTTCTAAGAACACGACTAAATACTTCCTGCAGTGAAGTTATTGATGATCCAGACAGAATTTGAGCCTTAGCTGAATCAAACTCTGATGGTAAGCCAGCCAGAAAACTCATAATTGCCATTTTCTCTCTCTGATCTTGTTGAACTTTCATATCTATACTCATAGGCAACAAAACAATAAACTCTTCGTATGTTCTTTTAAAATTCATAAAATAAGTAGTGAGAGATTGGTCTTGTTTTTCTGCTCTGTAAAAAGATTTGCACACATCAAACATTCTGGTTAGATTGCCCTTTCCAAAATATAAAAATTCGAGATATTCCATCAATTCTTTCACGAATTCACAGTGGTTGATTAGATTGATAACTTCATTATCAATTGAATTTCGTATTTGCAAGAATAGTCGAGCATCTTCTCTTAACCAGATCTGATCCTCTTGCTCTGTTGATGTTGGTGGATCTTTGATTAAGTGATCATCCTTATCCATGCTCCTGAGATATAATCGAATTGTTTTACTCCACTCCAGATAATTTGTGCCTGTTAATTTCTGATCCATTATTTTAGACATCATCGGCATCACATCAATCATTGACGAACTTTTACTTTCAGCCATTATTTCTAGCAGGAGAGATAGATCTGAATCTTAATTTTAATGGAAACCCTAGATCGATGCGCGATGCTCTGATACCATGTAATAATATTCAGAGAATATAGCATTCAAATATTAAGAAGAATTAAGAATCAAAATATGAATTCATGAATTTCTGAAGCCATTAATTTATATTCTAGTTTCATAGATGAAGATACATAGATATATATAAGCATGTACACATTTTAGGCAAGTATAAACTGGACTGGAGATTTGGGCTTCGGGCTTGATGCACTTGAACTCTAACCTGAACTAGTCTTCAACCAGGACCAGCAACACTAACCAGTAAACCTTAATCAATTTAAACATTCGAATTTAGGAATAGAATTAGATTATTATTCATAATATAAACAGAACCAACCCACGTAATGAAATGAGTTAGATAAACATGACTAACTCACGAATACACATGATTCGACTAAACAGAACAAACTCAATGTGAATGGATTGAATAAAAAGAATAACCCATTAACGAATAACACTCGGCCACAACACGTTAAGACTCCTTTGTTGCGTCATCTTTACAAGTGCCATGCCATTTCTCTGGAAGCTAATTCTCACGCTCGCCTGAAGCCCAGAACTCTCTAACAAGTGCTGCATCAAACCAACATTGCACCGGGCTCCGTAAATTGCGAACCGATCGAACTTCGGGCCTTGGCCCTAGGATACTAAACATTTAGGTCGTCCAGCGGTCCACTGGTGTACATGTTTTCTGACAGTTTCATATTTCAAAAGTTAGCTTTTTGGTCATAGTTTTCGCCTCTGATCGCCACCGCCTTACCTCAGATCGTCTCCAGACCATTCCATAACGTTTCTACAAGTTCTAGACCCTAATATACATCCCTGGCTCATGCTTACACGTTTTATTATCATCTTTTCATTGCACTTTAAACCCATTTCTGAACATATTCATTCAAATCCCTAATTCAGTCTAATTCTCCAATAATCTCAAATTATATATCAATATTGGTTTTCTAATTACCTAACTACTATTCCCTTAACATTCTGTACTAATTAGACACCAATTAACAATCAAATAATACCCATACTCTCATATTAAAAATATATAACCCAATAGTGATTCCCACCCACCGAATATCGTTACTGAACTCTAGAAATCACCAAATGATTCCAATCTCCTTGTTGTCCTGAAATTGCAGTCAATAATACTCTACCAAATCAAAAGACCACTGGTATCTCCTTTTAGCCTTCGTTGCACTAACCTATGTGATGTATATATGTCTAAAGTTTGGGTTACATTTGAAAGAGGAATTAGCGATTACAGAGGATTGATAGTTACAGAGGGAGACAGAAGAAGATGAAAGAAAAATTGAATTGTATGTAAATGTGAAACTGTATGAATTCAAAACTTCTCAGCCTGTTATATAAATTTTTGAACTGTCGTTTCATCCTAATGGGCTTAGGCTTATATAAACAACTAAAAACCCGCAACTAAAAAAGCCACATAACTCCTCCAAACAAACTCCGACCAAGACAAACCAATATACCATTCTAACTAGAAAAATGAGCTCTACACAATTGAATAAGTCTTGTTGCCTAATTATAAAGTTTGTAAAATTACCGTTTTTCCCTTTTTAGTTAAAATTACAAAAATACCCTCAACATTAATTTTCAAAATTTACGGGGTATTATATTCTTCCCCCCTTAAAAGGAATTTCGTCCTCGTAATTCAAAAGGATGAAAAATATAATATAGCATCCATTTATTAATGTCCAGAAATCATGACATTCAAATCAAAGCAACCAAATAATATATTATGATATGAGCATATAAACGTAGGCATGTCATGAAGTTACAAAATTTCTAATCTTAAATGCATAAATGCAACTAATGCATCCTATATGAATGCTATAAGATGACATATAAGGCGTGATGCAAGCATCCTAGTATAGAATAGAGGTAAATTTCTACATAAATATTATTTTATTATACAAACATCTATATTTAAACATAGCATAACCATAACCAGATAAACGTAGACTGATTATAAACAAAAATTATGTTAGATAAACCTGATATAACACAACACAAATACAGAGAACCAGTTAAACATAGACTAGTTTCCATATGCACTAGTATTAGTTAAACGTGTCTAACACTCCAATACACCTCTTTTAGACATCATAATCACTTCTTCACTTCCATAATTTAACCATTATATTCAACTTCGCTTAATAAACGATCTAAATGAAACTTAACCCTAAATTAGATTATTATTCACCTTATTAATCTCTGTGATTATTTTCGTATCAATTTCCTAATCCAAATTATCCAAATTCACTATTATTACATTTAAACATACTTAATCCAATTTCGATCGGGTTATTCATCTCTACTATCTGTAAAATGGAATTCATTGGAAATTCCCTATAGAATAGAAAACAGAGATAGTATACTTAACCCAACACAAATGCCCTTTATAATTATTAATACGTGAGATAAAAATATACAAATACGCTTTCTTAATACGTCCTAACCTTTAGCTCTGATAAAAATGTAACAACTCGACTTTTTGCGACCATAAAATCACCGTAAAATGAAAAGCCGATTCATTATAAACATTTACACAATATACAGAGAGCTATATAAACTAACTATAACTTTTAGAGTCTCACAGCGGAAGGAAACAAACATAATATATTTCAAATATCAAATCATATCCCAGTACATATGATTATATCCAATCCATATACATAAATACACCAAATATTAATACTATCAGGTGATAAATACAACACGTTATATACATAAGCAATGCTATCGACACCCACACCATCAACGTCACTCAAGTCCACCATCATAACCTATAAATCCACAAACAAAATATAACATAGGAGGAGGGGGTCAAACATAAGTCTGGTAAATGAAAAAGCCTACTAAGTATATACTGTCAATATAATTTCAAAATATCATAAGAAAGCTAATACCTAGTATAAGCATACCTTAACTTGTCTCGTCTACAAAAACAAAGTTAGTCCATCATAATAAACATAACATGATGATTAATTATATTATTATACGGTAAATACCAACATGAGTTAGATAAACAGACTAACTACCGAATGCATATGAGCTAAATAAACGGAACCAACTCATAAACGTAAAGAGTTGAATAAACAGAGTCACCTGCGTAACAAGTTGAGTTAAATAAACATGACTAACCTACGTATACATATGAGTTGAATAAATGAACCAACCCATAGTACATAATGAGTTGAATAAATAGAACCAACATGCATAACATAATGAGTTAGATAAACATGACTAACTCACGTAAACGTATGTGTTGAATAAACAGAACCAACCCATAGTGCGTAATGAGTAGAATAGACAGAACCAACCTGTGTAATGAAATGAGTTATATGAACATGACTAACTCGCATAAACATATCAGTTGAATAAACAGAACCAACCCAAAGCATGCAATGAGATGAATAAACAGAACCAACCCATATAACGAAATGAGTTAGATAAACACGACTAACTTGCGAATACACATGAGTCGAATAAACAAAACCAACTCAATGCGAATGGATTAAATAAATAGAACAACCTACTAACATATAACACTCAACCACAACACATTCAGACTTTTTCGTTGCGTCATCTTTACAAGTGTCATGCCATTTCTTTGGAAGCCAATTCTCAGGCTCGCCTGAAACCTGGAACTCCCTAACAAGTGCTGCATCAAACCAACCTTGCATCGAGCTCTATAAACTACGAACCGATCAAACTCTGAGCCACTGGCCCTAGTTTTACTATACATTTAGGTCGCCCATCGGTCCATCGATGTACATGTTTTCTAACAGTTTCATATTTTCAAAAGTTTGCTTTTTGGTCGTCTCGCCTCTGATCGCTACCGCCTCGCCTCAGATCATCTCCAGACCATTCCATAATGTTTCTACAAATTCTAGACCCTAATATACATCCCTAGTTCATGCTTACACATTTTATTATCATCATGTCATTGCACTTTAAGCCCATTTCTGAACATATTCATTCAAATCCCTAATTCAGTCCAATTCTTCAATAATCTCAAATTATATGTCAATATAGGTTTTCTAATTACCTAATTGATGTTCTCTTGACAATCTATACTCATTAGATACCAATTTTACTCTAATTAACAATCAAACAATATCTATACTCTGATATTAACAATATATAACCCAATAGTGATTCCCACCACCGAATATCGCTACCGAACTCCAGAAATCACCAAATGATTTCAATCTCCTTGTTGTCCTAAATTGCAGTCCCATAGACTTCATCGAATCAATAAACCGCTAGTATCTCCTTGTAGCCTTAGTTGCACCAATCGATTTGATGTATATATGTCTAGGGTTTGGGTTAGAATTGAATGAGGAATCTGCGATTAAAGAGAAATTAATGATTACAGAGGGAGATGGAAGAAGATGATAGAAAAACTGAATTGTACGTAAATGAGAAACTATCTGAATTCAAAACTTCTCAGCCCATTATATAAATTTCCGAACTGTCATTTCATCCTAATGGGCTTAGGCCCATTTAAATAATTAAAAACCTGCAACTAAAAAACCACATAACTCCTCCAAACGAACTTCAATCCAGACAAACTAATATACCATTCTGACTAGAAATACAAGCTCTATGCAATGGAACAAGTTTTGTTGCCTAATTCTAAAGTTTGTAAAATTACCATTTTGCTCTTTTAGTTAAAATTACCAAAATACCCTCAACGTTAATTTCCAAAATTTACGGGGCATTACATGCACACACACATGCATAAACATTATAACTTTATTGAATAAAAGTTAAAATGTTATATTTAGTACATTTATAAAACAATCAAAACTAACATATTATATTAAAACATAATTAATAATCAACAAGCTATACTAAACATAACCAAGTATATGCAATGTTCAACATCAAAAGATACACCAAATATTCATAATATTTCGTGGACAATGCTTAAAAGTACAACTTTCAGTTACCAAAAATAGTATTATATACTCATGTGTGCAAACTATAGTTGAATGTACCAATCGTGAGAACTTCTCGAAGACTCAATGAGGTAAGCTACTGATGAATGGCAGCAACTTTCTTTCCACCACCGGTTTAAACATAATTTTTCCATCACCTAAAATTTAGGAACAACAACCTAGATTGAATATGATAAAGATATTATCAAATGGGAAAGCTAACATATTCTTTTAATGAAAGTTACTATAAATTCTAACCTTGAGGACTTACTTTCTGTTTCGAATTTCCCGGGGATCAATTGGTAACTTCTTGTTCATATCCTTTGGTATAATTTTTCTGTATCTTAATAAGAAAATATATAGTTAGTGATAAAAATTAAAATGCTTAGATGAAATTGTGCACAATATTTAATCACTTTAATTTTTTATTGTTTTGCAATTGATCTGCATGTCCAAGTCTAGCATTTAGGATCCCATCCAAACAAAAAGAAGTTTGAACTTTTGCTAGTCCAGGTTGAAAAACATTAGTAGCAACATTAGTTTTTAACTCGGAAAATGAACCCTTAAAAGTCACTCCCCTTTCAACTATTGTGGCCTCAGCCTGCAAAGTCCTAAACATCATATATGATGGCTACTAAATGAGGAAAATTCCACTATGGGGTACATAACTTAATGATGTTTTTTGGAAAAAGAAAGTGTTTGAGATGTGTAAAGTAGCATAGGTAAAAGTAAAAGCTTTATCTCAAACCATTATTTTTAGGAGGAAGAAGAAAGTGTTTGAGATGTCTCATAGAGTGTTTTTAGGAAGAAGAAAGTGCTATCTCAAACCATATAGATATAAGAGCAACTGTATGTACCATGGGGCAAATGCTTTAGTTTTAACTAAGGCCGCCTTAGTTAAACTAATAGAGTTAGGGGTATGTCCTAGGGGAAATTTTGTAATTTATTGTAAATTATCAACTCTGAAATAAAATCTTGTTCAAAATAAAAGGTGTTTTTATTTCTATTATATACTTGTGTCATACTATGTTATGTTAATTAATTATTTAATTTAAGTATAATACATAGAAAAGCCTTAAATAATATGTTATGTGATAATAATTACAATGTATTTTAATCATGATAAATTTATCATATTAAAATAACACATTGTTTTCAATGTTCCTAGTCAAGAATTTTGAGGCAGGACATCGGTACATTCGTTGAGACTATAGTGCATAATGCTCTTCAAATTTTTGGCAGTGTATTACTCATGGACATTGGGAGCACCAAGTGGTTATATACTGATAGTTATTGGATAACCATGGAATGATTCGCTCCAATGTTTTCTGTTGGTTAATATAACTAAGATCAAATTGGGGCTCTCAAAGTGACAATATGAATAGTCCACTTTGATTATAGTTAAACCATGGCACAACATCCATCGAACGACTAAGTTGGGTCTGATTTGAATCGTTGGGAGTGAAACACTGTTCAAATAGAGAATCCGTCTCCTCGGTTATATGAGGTAGTATCACGGGCAAGTTAGTCTACTCAAAGTCAAAGACTTTGGCCAGAGCAGTACAGTTAATAATAGTTGTTATTATTGAATAAAGGACTCTGTATTTGGACTAACCAAGTTGAATGTGGAAAATATTGAAATTTTGACCAAAACCAAATTCCATAAGTCCAGCTTCAAACGGTCAATCTCTTGTTGGCGCTCAACGGATACTTCAGAGACTTTTTCGACCAAATGTGCAAACGCGTCATGTTGAACATAGACGTCATTGTTGCAGGCGAGGGCACTCTGTTTGACGTGCCCTGGAATGTGGTGAATGGCTGGGAGGAATTTCAGGCCGTCAAAGCAGATTTTTCGAAATTTATCCTTAAGATCGACCATCTTCTCTGCTATCGTTGGGTCAGCCGCAGTAACAGGGGGAGGAGGCTTTGAAAGTTATGTTCTCTTCCGATGTTCCCGAGATTGTCGTGTGCTCGATGAACCGGAATGTTGATCTCGGAAGACATCGGGTTGAGACCCCTTATGCGAAAGTTTTCTCTATCTGGCTCAGTTTGAGGAGGGGGATCACGAGAATATAAAGACTGGGAATATGTTTTCTTTCGATAAGACGACCCACGAGGACGGTTGTCTCGATCTTCGTAATCGTCTCTGTCCCTACGTCTACCGGAGCCTAAATCCCGTCCCGGATGGTGAAATACAGAAGAACCGTGGAGGCGATCGAACCCGTGGGAGCGCCCCATGTCACCTGCATAGAATAAAAATAACAATGAGTTAGGAAAAATCGGGGTAATGGAAAAAATTGAAGTGTATGGTGAAGTGCGTGTGTGTCCTAATGTTCCCCCCGACGGACCAGTTCCTTTATCTTTACTGATTGGAGTGTTATCCCCCTGGACTGGGGCTTGAACTCCCGTGTCACCTCTAGCGGGCGCATGAAACTTAAGGGCTTCTGGATCGTCGAAACCGTAATTGAGTAGATCGTCGGGAATGATGAGGTTCGACAGACCCTTTAAAGAACTTTCCATGTACTGTGAAGAAGCCTCTTTCTCTGGCGGGATGAGCGTAACTTTGGAAGTTCCACCAACCTTCTCCTTCCATATCTTATACGTCAATTTCTTTTTCCCCTCCAAAGGGGAAGATGATGTTTCAATATCATGCACTTCGACCAGCGGATCCTGAGTAGGACCCACATTCTCGCCTTATGTTTCAGGAGCTTCATTCTCTTTGATTTTCTCCTCTTCCTGTACATCAGGGGTATGGCGTGATGACGATTCAGCTAGTATTTTTCCCTTTATCGGATGCGGGCTTGGGAATGGAGACGCCCTCCGGAAGACTAATCCGGCGACCTCCTGCTAACAGTCCAAATCTCGATAATGACTCATTTGAAATGAGAGTTCGGATGTCCCGTTCCTCGGCAGGAAGAGCTCTAATGGCTTCGACGGTCTCAGAATATCCTCGGCCCTCAGGACGTGGGTTGATACTTGAAAAGATGAAACAAGAAGTTAGAAAAAGCCTAGCTCCGATAGAGCGCGAATATCGACTCAGGGAAAAGACTTACTGCCTTCAACTCATCTCCTCGCGAAACCAGGAGGGCAACGCACATAGAACCATTCCTGTTTGTACAGGGCAAATTTGCTACATGCTCCGGTCAAAATTTGGCATTTGTGGTACGGCTCGAGGAACACAAAGGAGGGGCTATCTTTCCGCTTCTTGATCATATAAATATATCTAATGTCGCCGGAAGTTGGAGGCCTAGAGAAGAGGGCCATGAAAAGGAGGTAGGTCCCGTATATGAATGCGTGGCCGTTTGGATGCAGCTACGACGGGGCGATGTCTATGTATTGCAACACGTCCCTAAGAAATAAATTAAATGGAGGCACACTGCCCATCCAGCACATAAACTTATTACAGGCAGTATATCCAACTGGGGGCAGATGTGGGCGATCATGCCTCGACGGAACCAACACGTCGGCGAAAGGGATTCCGTGGATAGAGCATATTCGCCGAAATGCGACTTCGTTAATCTTCGAAGCCTGTGAATCGATCGGATCATCCAAGAGAATCGATGCCTCCAGGGCATCAAGAGCTAAATTATGAGCGGGGGAAGTCGACGGATTTGAAGTGTCCGCGACTCCTTGTTTTGAAGACGACCCGAGCCTATCTGAGATAGTGGCGGAGCTAGATTTTTTAGACATCTCCAATAAATAGTGAATCTGGCTAAGAACCTGTGAAAACTATACTTGAAAAATGTTCAACGTTAGAATTAACAACATGAATATTCCCCCCACGTGGTGTGTGAACTAGTGCAATCAATCGTGTATAAGCATTGAAAATTTAAAGGTCACAAGGTTACTGATATAAAGCTGAGCTTCAAATCATCGCCTTCGAAGACTGTCATCGCTGACCGTCTCCAAAAGCCTGCCTTATGGTGATTACAATTTCAGATTCAGAAAACGATAAAAGAAGCTATCCGATTATGTCAATCTAAGTTCAGGTTTATGTCTACTGAAGCTAGGGAGTTAATAGTCCGGATCAGTTTGATATGCTAGTATGCTAGAGTCCTTGTCCTTGTTTTGTTATGTGATTAGGCAAGGCAATTGTCTGTTCGGCATTTATGATTGTTCGGCCTTGATATGGTTCGACATTTGTGATGTTCGGCCTAAGTATGGTTCGACATTTATGTTCGATCGGCCTGAGTATGTTTTGGCATTTATCATTGTTCGGCCTTGATATGGTTCGACATTTGTGATTGTTCGACCAAGCTACCGTTCGGCCTATAACTTGTTCGACAAAATTCTCGTTCGGCCTAACTATCGTTCGAACGATAGTTAGCGCTCGGCAAAGCATCGTTCGGCCAAGGTCCTGCTCGACCAAGATAATGTTTGGCATCCCCACTAATTCATGCTTCCACCCTAGCCTTCCATTCCACTGTTCGGCGTATGGTAGGACACACCGAAGCGGAATTATTCCGAGCCTTAACGTTCGGCACTCCACCCTTGGCTGCAGTTCCACTCCTCTCCTCCTCCATCTACACCGAACAACAAGAACAGGTCGCTCAGCGAGTCATCCCAGATTATGCCGTTCGGCATCCTAATCGCCTCCAACACTTCCTCTATTCTTTCTTTTCTTCCGGTCTCGTTCGGCACGATGAAGTTGAGCCGAACTACCACACATCACCCAACAACTCCTACGTGCGATCATCTCTGGTCATTTCTCCTCGCCTCACATCATTCAGCCCTAAAGATATCCTAATCAAAGTTTGATCCCTCCATCCACATAACCCTCTCGGCTACGGTTCTAATGCAAAAACCTAAGTCTCTTATTGAAACTATTTAATCATGGAAGGGATTCAGATAGAAGGGATTCAGATAGAAGGGATAATACCTAGTCGGTAGATCGAAACTTGGGAAGGATTGATTAGGCTTTAAGTATTTGATTAACAGGCGAGAATTGCAAGTTTTTGGAAAATGACAGAAATAAAAGTGGAAAAGAGGGGAAGAGGGAGGACGCCTGGTTTTATAGGGAAGAAGAAGAAGTTGAAGAGGCCATAACCGGTAAGGCCGGTCAAGAAGGTATCGTTCGGCACGCACAGAACGTTCGGCTTCGACTGTGTCGTTCGGCATTTACACTACGTTCGGCACACACCTCCATAACCGGCATTCACAAGAAAGCAACCCCCAAGAGTGATGAACCAAGGATTCGAAGCGAAGCATGTAGGATACGTAATTCAAAGCGTATCACGTTCAGTCATGTAATACACTTTGGGGGGCAAGTGTTTCCTGGAGATTGGGCCAAGCAACTTAGTACTCGGCATATCCACAGTTTGGCCCAACTGGATCATTCGGCATCTCTTTGCAACCGTCATTCAGGAACGCTCGTCATCCAGGAGCGCTCGGCCAAAGGCATCTTTCGGCCAAAGACATCGTTCGGCCAAAGGCATCGTTCGGCCAAAGGCATCGTTTGGCCAGAGACTTCGTTCGGCCAAAGGTAGCGTTTGGCCAGATACTTCGTTCGGCCAAAGGTATCGTTCGGCCAAAGGTATCGTTCGGCCAGAGACTTCGTTCGGCCAAAGGCATCGTTCGGCCAGAGACTTCGTTCGGCCAAAGGTAGCATTCGGCCAGATACTTCGTTCGGTAAAGGTAGCGTTCGGCATACCAAGGACGTTCGGCAGCCAAAGATGGCTCGGCATTCTTCCCAGCACGTTCGGCTTCGATTGTTACTCGGCCTACTCTTCCCACACAACAAGCGCATCGTTCGGCATGAGGAGGATGGTTTGGCGTCCGACCGATCGGCCTGATCGGTTCGGCATACAGAGACCACTCCATTTGGGCCAAGGTGTTCGGCTGCCAGGCCCGCCAGGGAAGTCCAACCCATCTTTGTCTATAAATAGAGAGGCAGGGGCACAGTGAAATGGACCTTTTTTTGGGAACACTGGGGAGACTCTGCCGCTTTCAAGACTCATCCTCTTTACTTAGCAATTGTATTCAAGTAGTTGGCAAACGGATTGTATCTGTAATCAGCTATTAAGTAAAGCAATAAAGATTAACCTCAAAGTGGACGTAGGCAGTTACGCTGAACCACTATAAATCTGGTGTTCTCGTCTTTGCATTCAATTTAGCATATTGTTCCTTGTTTAAATTTACCTTCATCATTTATCTCTCTACACAATCTTTCTCAACGAGGTTAGTGACCAATTTTGGTGCTAACATGTACCGACCTATAACTACTCCTCCTTCCAAATTTATAATATGAACAATTAAACTGTGTTTGATTATCCAACTCTTACATGTACAAATCTATGCGGTACATGAAAAAATTGGACAATTTTTCAAAAACTATCCGAAAGTTTTCAAATAACAAAGTATGAGAACGAAAAAAACTGGCAAATTTTCTATAATTCACATATCTAAACAAATAGATTACTAAATTAGTAATGGACTGACACAAACATGCAAAAACTGAACAAAATCAAACTCTTAAAATTATAACTCAAAATAGAAAGCTTATGGTTAAGAGCTATGAAATATTTGTAATTTTTGAACTACTTTCCCAAAAAGCATCAACACTTAAAACAAAAACATTCAACTATTAAATGATATGTGCAAATGTTGGATAAAGTAAATATGCAAGTGAGAGAACTAAGTTACATCAACCAAAATTAAGATTCAAAAGAACATTAATTTTCAAACTTCAATTGACAAAAATGATTCTGTATCACCGCAATTAATAATTACATATGTAATAGATTAGCTGCCATTTTATTTTATTTTCATCAAGTTTCTAAGTGAACCTCTGTATGTGGTCCATGTATTATTAACAGAAGAAATAGGCATACCGAGACTCAAAAGGAACATGAATTTTCAAAGTCGGTGGACAAAATATACATAGTTATCAAGCAGAAGTAGGAACTGGAAAGCAGATTGTATATCACTGCAATTAATAAATATATAGTCCATAAAACATGAGAAGCCGTTGTTTCTTTTTCTTTTTTTTTGTAAATTCCTTCATCAACTTTCTTCCATTAAAATATTATCAAATAATTCTCCTTAATTCATCATAAAAATTAACCTAAAAGTTCAAAATTTTGACTTGTAAAGGAGTTCAATATGATTTTATGTCATGATATGAAACACGATATTTATCTTACTGTAAAATTTAAGAAATTGTTTTAAGAAAGTCAATGCTACTATTTACAATAATTAAGGTTGACACATTTACGCAAATATAGTATTGAGTAATAGTGGTATCCGAGCAAAAGAGAGAAATTGAAGACTAATCAACATTTTAGGCATTTAAATATCATCGAAAAGTATTTCGGTGAGAAGAACGTATAAATAGTAAGTAACACACAACCTACAATTAAAATCAATATCGATAAAATAATTATTCTGTATTTTCATTTTTATACAACAAATGTCATTTTAAAAACGTCAAATGTAGAAATGAATATGTATCAAATTAAATTTTAACCTTGAAAAAGGTTAGTTCCATAAAAGAATGGGCATACCTCATTGTTACATCCCTTCATAAATGATGCAGAAAGAACTGATAGTGTAACGACCTCTAGAAAATTTCCCTGCCAGTTTACAATATATAAAATTAAACCATGCTTGATTATCCAATTTTTACATGTATCAACCTAGGTACATGTAAAAGTTGGACAAATTTTCAAAAATTATCCGAGAGGTTTCATAATAACAAAGTATGAAGAATCAAAGAACTGAATAAATTTCAACAATTCATGTATGTAAACCAACAGATCACTAAATTAATTTTGAGCTGATGCAAACATGAAAAAATTGAACAAAATAAAACTACAGACCATAAAAGAAAGTTTATGGTTAAGAGTCATGAAATATTTGAAATTTTTAGAACTACGTCACCAAATGAAACTAAGATGGTCAATTGGTCACCAATATTGAAAATAGCATTTGGAAAAGTACCGAGTTGAGCACTGGAAAGTGACTCCAAATCCTATTGAATAAGAAAACAAAAACTTGATTTGATCCTTTCTAATCAGTGCACCACTTTGATATATTGACACCTTCAAGTTGTTTTACATCATATTCATTATATCAAAAATTGTTTTTAAAATATTAAAATCTTGTTACTATTTGCCTAAAGCCTCTAAATTACTTGAAACGACCCTGGTTTCACTCCAGACACGTTGACCTACATAAGGGAGATTCACATAAACCAAAACTTCACATCCCAATATAGATAATCCGAAAAACCAAACATCAGGCAATGAGAATTGCGAGGTCAAGCACTCAAAAAGTCAAATTTATTTTCATCTTACAACAATGCAATTTTTTAGCATTTTTCACGTGCTTTCAAAAGCATGATGAGACACAATTTAGATATGAAAGAGACTCCTAGAGTTTAGTACTGGTTTGAAGATATTTTTTGGTCTAAAATTATAAGTTCGTAGATATAACAAATCTAGTATAGTAAAAAGACAGCAATGATTTTGGAAATTATCTCGTTTAGTAAAAAAAATCTTTACTATAACTTTATTAATAAAAGCGGTCAGCAAAGTCTTTTATACTAAAATTTGTTTAGATCAACTGTATAAATCATTTTGCATAAAATACATATATATTAGTTATCCAAAAGACTGGTAAAGATAATATTTCTTAGGGATATATTTTTAGCATAAAAACAAATTTGATGGTACATTTTAAAATTACTTTGTTGTTTTCCATTTTTATCACCATTTAATTTTAAAAAACCAACTATAAACAAATAAATCAAATTTCGTTACATTTGCAACTGTTGTTGTCCTCACTTGTATTGAATATCATTGTCAATTTGTATCAACCATTGCAAAGAGCACTTCCTAGTGAAGAGATTGAAGAAGGAGAAAAGCAAAGCAAAGAAAACCTCAAGAAAAGGAATAAGAAGAGAGAATTCTAACTCATCCGGTAGTATGCTTGCTTAACTTTTAGCTTTTAAGAAAATATAGTTTGTTTCTGTAAATCCATAGCAGTCCACTATAGGTCTAAATAGCAGTAAAATAAACTGAATGAAATCTATATAAATTTGAATATATGATGCAAAATAATATAATAAAATCAATTCACCAGTGTAAAAGGATGTTAAAATATATATGTGTGTGGGTTTACAATAAACAATATCGATTACCATTATACTCCTTCCCTAGCTATCTTACACGGTGAATTTTACCATGATGTAAATATAGTGAGGTAAAAGAAAATCATGCTCAAATTGAAGGCTTTTTAAACTTAGTTTCAATTTGATCTTCTCTCACTGATTTATTATGAAAAAAAATGATATTATCCAAATAAGAAATCCGCTAAGTAAAATTGGTATATTAGTGAGAATGATGCAATTTCACTTGGTTATGATTTTTTTTAGTATTCCACATCATGTTATGTTTTGCAAGGTGAAATCATAGGCTAACAATTGTAAATCACTGCCAAACATGTAAATCACATGCTTATATAAGTTGCTATTACTGTAATAAATTAGGAAGTGCTTCAATAGTCTTTAAAACTAAAAGTACTAAGACTAAAATTGGTGTGGATTTAGACCTGATATTAAATGTTATCCGTAGGTTCAATAGTTAGCGAATTTAGTTGTCAAAGAAGTAAAAGATAAATATTTCATAACTAATTAGCACATTCAATACCATAACTAATCTAATTAATACCATAATCTAATTAATGTTCTTCAACAATCAAATAACCTATATCCATCTTATAATTGAACTGAAAGCAAGATAGTTACATTAAAAAAATTGAAAAAAAATCAATTCACAAACCCATAGGAACATAAGAAAATATATGGGCATAAAATCAGAAAATCTCATCAATAATAGTTTTTCTTGTGAAGCCATATGTGTGAGTAGCAATATATGAAGGCACGATTCAATAAATAGCAATATATTGATGTATTTCAATTGTTTATACGAAACCATGTTTCAGCTTTTGGGGAGATAAAATTTTCAAATCAACTACACTGTATAAAAAACACCATAGCTATTGACCAAAATTTATTCTTCCAATGAAATAAATCAAATGTTAACATCATAAATAAAATAAGCATTTCTTTTACAATCTCAACCTTTTGTAGTTAATGCGACTGAAATAATATAATTAAAATATCAGTCCAATGACTGAAGATACGGTAATTGAATGGATGCATACCTCTTGAGGGACCTAAAAGACAGTTTCTTCATCTTTACTTTTTTTTCCAGCTCCAATTCAGTCAACGCCGTACATAAATGATATCACCATCATGCCCCTCAGCCAAACTTAAATTTAGGCAAAACTCATGAGTTTACGTTGGCCCTCTTTTGATGCACTGCTCAATCCAGAAAACTTAGATTAAATTCAAATTTCAAACACCTATAAGAGAATCAATCAATACAAAACAGTCAAGCAGTTTCTTAACAAAACAAATAAATTATTGACCATAAGAATCCATTCTTGAATAAAATTAGGTTTAATTAGACATATATTTACCTATGACTAAATCAAGCAATTCGTAAAAACTAAAAGCAATCAAGCATAAAAGACAAAACAGCAAATACAATAAACAAAAGTTTCATGAATTTAGTACAAATACATCAGAATTCGAAAATGCTAGTATAGAGAGTCAAACGGCTCAATGATTAGAAAATTAGGGTTTCAGAATATACCTACTTTAAGAGCTGAGTAAAATGTTTGGAAGACCCTCTGCTGCCATAGTTCAACTGAATTGTGTTGAGCTATCATTCTCGAAGTACTTATTATTAATCGAGTTTTCATTAATCGAAGTTATCGACTGCTTCGATTTTTCCCTTTTGACCTAGTTTACTTTACTTTTTTGAGGCTCATGAGGAGGATGAAATGAGAACGTGGGGAAGAATATGGGTTGCGAACCTAATTAGGAGTCTGACGCAGAAGACTAATATACCCTTATTTCATATTTAATGAAATAATTTGACAAAGGACCTTTTTGGCAATTCAAAAAAGGCTTCACTTGGGGAAGTATTTGCTTTATATATAAGATATATATATATATATATTACATTCAAATAATAAATGTTTTACTGCAAAATTATATATAAATATAGTCGTCTTCAAAAATTATAATTTATTTTAAGTATTCTAATAATTTTATTTGAATTTTAATATACTATATGTGTAGGTACCATATTTTAAACCTATAGAGTCAAATTTGTTTTTGAATTGTTTTACTAGGTAAAAGATAAGATATTTTGAAGAAGTTTTAAATTTTAAAATCATTGACTTAGTCAATAAGTTTAATTTTACTGGAGAAAAATTCAAATTATTTTGGACAACCAATATGCATGTAAATTAAGGGACAAATACGTCTGTTGTGGTGTAAATCCTAGCACCTATAAACGTACATATTAACCATGTACACTATTTATGTTGCACGTGCATTATACATATGTGTATATTTGGATATACTCGAATTCAAATTCAAATTAAATCCATTATTTAATTAAAATAATAAATTAAATAAATAACATTTTATATAAATAATATTTTGAATTGGATCTAAAATCAATTAAACTTCATAGGCCTAACAAAGATTCAAAATGGTAAAAAAAATTAAAATCCCCTCATTTAACCTACTACGATCGCACCCACTTCCTTCAATGGTATTAGAGACATATAGCATATGCGGTCTGAAATTAGCAATATTAAGGCTAACTCATTCAAAGCTACCGTTTGGTAGGGCGTCTAAAAAGATAGTGTCTAAGGTTATATTTGGGTAATCAAGTACTCTACTTTACCTGGCTACTGTCCTGGCCTGAAGGATGAAGTAAGCCTAAATGTTATCCTAAATGTAAAGACCCGAATTGATTTTGGGCTTTAGACTGATTTTCAAAATTTATTTTGGAAATTTGAAAATATTTTAAATTTAAAAGTTAAGTTTAAAATATAAATGAAATTTTAAAAATGCTATAAAATGTTTCCAAAATTGTTCTAAAAATTAATAAATTATTTTTAGAATTTTATTTTAATTAGTTAGATCAAATAAATAAAAGTTGATTAATTAAATTAAAACATATGTAATGTACATTTACCTTAAAATGTTCAAGGTAAATAATATTTAAAGTTTTCAAAACTAATTTCATTTTAATTAAAATTGTTTTAATTAATTAAATGTTAATTAATAAATAATATACATTTATAATAGTATATGTATACAAAATTAGTATAAATGTTTTAGTCAATATTAAATTTTATAATGTTTAGAATGAAAAAAATTAAATTAATTAAAGTGTTAATTAAATAGTTATTAAAGTAATTAAATATGATTTAATTAGTGAAACTAAAATTAAATTAAATATGATTTAACTAAATAGAGTGGAACTATAAGAAATCCAAATTAGGTTTAAGGAATAAATACATACGTACAGTACGTATGCTGTGATTTCAGATGTGTCTGACACATAAATCACGAGGGTATTTCATAATAAAGACCTTATTCTATAAATTGATATCACTTAAAGAATGTATTAAAGATTATGAATCTCTAATATAAATGTTGTCCTCTACCATTTATATTGTAATAAATTACTTACATACTCTCTAATTGTGGCGCAAACCCATGTTAGAGATGTTATGTGTAGTAATTTTAATATATTGACTACACGAGGTAAGATAATTGTATGTATTTGTTGAGCAAACTCAAGATACATACATTATACTTAGGTCGTCGTGAAATGGTAGGTACGAATACATAATCTTTTTTTATTTGTTAAACAAACTCAACGCCAAAATGTGATTAGGATAAAGACCACGGGTCAGGAGTTGTATATGATACAGTCGATAAGGTGTTATCCCTTGCTTGCAGACCTATGATTTGTTGAGTAAATTCAAGGTCGGAATCTCAAGGCAAGCGAGTCCTGACACGCACTAGAGGAGTTGAAAGACTTCCATGTTTCTCTTCTGGTTTTGAAAATATAAAAATCTAGTGGGAGCTTATTAGTAAAATGAAATAAATACGTTTAACCTCACTCATAATATAAGAACATTTTCTATGTATAAATTTCCTAATCTGCATAAATTAAATTTGCAGAAATTCGACACCAAAGTTATTTTCAAAAAATGACAAGCTCATTGGACGTAATTACATTGAGTTGTTGAGAGCAATCAAAACAGCACTAACCTATGAATGCTTATGGTCATCTATACAAAAATCTCTAAAAGAAAAACCCACTAAAAATGCAGATCCTGAATTAGTTATTGCTTATAAAAAAGCAGGCAACAAATCTTGAAACAGCTCTAGTTTACATGGTGTCTACTTTAGACAAACTGTTGCAAGGATAGCATGAAAGCACGACGTCCATTAAATCTTTGATAACCTCAAAGTGTTGTTTGGGGATCAATTTTGTTTCGCAAGGTATAAGAGCACTAAGAAGCCATTTAATACGAAGATGACTAATGGCACTCATGTAGAGGAATACATCTTATTGATGAAAGACCATATTGATAGACTATCGTAGTTGGATGTTACTATAAGCAAAGAGCTGCAAGTGGACTTGATATTAGGGTCTTTTACTCCAAAGTTTGAGGCGTTCATACTGAATTACAATATGAACTAGTTGAATATGAGCCTCATGGTGTTGCTCAATATGTTAAGATCAGTTGAGTCCTCATCCAGAGATCAAGGCATAGGTCTCTTTATAAAGGGAAAGGCTTTATCTTCGAATGGTTCGAAGAAAAGAAAGTATGTTAATATGAAAAGTAAGAAGAATGCTCCTAATGAAAATGGTTAATGTCACCACTACCATAAGAAGGGGCATTAAAAGCAGGATTGTTCAGATTATTTAAAAATTGTTAAAGATAAGAAAGAGATTGGTTCTAACGCTCCTATAGGTATATTTATGATTCAAATTTGTTTTTTTACAATCAATAAATTATCTTGGGTTTTAGATACTTGATTTGGAACTCATATTTGTAATTTTTACAGGGACTTAGGTGCAGACGACATGTGCCAAAAGGACAAATGAGACTTCAAGTTGTTGATGGATCTATTGTAAACGCAAATGTAGTTGGGGACTGCCATTTATTTTTGCCTAATAGTTTTGAATAATTGCTATTATGTAAATGACTTTATCTATTGTATTATATAATTTTCGATATTGTCTGAAACTGGTTTTAGTTTTCACTATAATAACAGTACTATGAATATTGTGTTTGGTGGAAATAATATATGTGACGGTGTTTTGGATAATGACATTTATGCACTTAATCTTAACTTGTGCTATGAATGATTCTTCTAATGTTAACATAAATTTGTTTACTTTATAAAAACCATACACCGACTTTGTATAGCTGATAATTCTTCTAATGTTAACATAAATTTGTTTACTTTATAAAAACTATACATTTGATCGTACACTCATTGGTTGTGTAGTTTAAGATAATTATAAGGCAAAACCATGACTTTGTCATTGGTGAAATTTTGGGGACGAAATTATTTAAAGGGGGGAAGAATGTAACACCCCGTAATTTAGTGTTAGTTATTTAATTAGTCAGTTAGTTAATTAATTAGGCTCCAAAAATAGAATTTGTGCAAACGATGGAATTTGACCATGAAACTTGCACCATTGCATTTGTGGCGAAATTCCGAGTAACTTTCGTATTTAGAGTTTTGCGATTGGAGTCCAAATGAAGAAGTTGTGGATGAAAAACAAATTTGGAACGGAAATAATTCGTTTAAGAAATTAAAGTTTTTAATTAATCGAATAAGGTCCACATGTTGATCTGCTTAGTGTAGCGGTTGACCTGGGGTGGTCCACCCCCATGAGGGGGGCGGTCGACCACTCTTAAGGCGGGGGCTAGGGTTTTCCCTGGTCTAATGGCCCGGATCTATTATATTTTTGATCTAACGGTTCTGGTTGATTCTAGAGCCTATAAATATAGGCCTAACCCTTCCTTCTCTTCTCATATTGTTCTGACTAAAGCAATGAAGCTCTATCATTTCTTCTTCTCCACGGTCTTTCTAAATTATAAAAATAAGATATTTATATCTATATTCATAAAAATTGGAGAAGAATAAAAATCTAATAAAAAGGAGAAGAGAAGAGAATCAACTATACGCGTATTTGAGGTAATTTATATATATTTGAATATTTGTATCTATTTTTACTTCCAATCCCAAATCTCATCTCAGATCTGTAATTTTAATATATGTATATACCCTTTCTATACATATTTCTTAGATTAAAAAGGATTTGGAGATGAATCAAAGGTTCTACTTTAGATCTGGAGATTTGGATCGCTTTTAAATGGTGAGTGGGAAATTTTATATATTGTTTTTGGTTTTAAATCTATTCCGTTGGCATACGTTTTATTTTTATGCCTAAATCAATTTTAATTTTGAATTGTAGGCTTAAATTAGTGTAGAAAACTATTGCTTACATATTCTTATTTTAGATCTAATTCGAAATATGTTTACACCTAGATCTAGAAATCGGTCCTAAAGATTTTAGAATTTGAATGTTGTATATTTCTAATCCGGATCTGTACTTTGGTGTAAAATAGGATTTTTGGATTATTGCCCAATTTGTGCTATGTTGTAGATTTTCATAGTTTAATTTGTGGGAAGAACATCTGTTTTATTTTTATAAATATATTTGCTTTTTCCATTTTTCATTCAAAATGGTGACATTTGATTAAACAAGAAATAAAAACTTATCCATTACTTGTAATTTCAAACGGAGCCAATCTTTCTTTTATGTGTTAAACCAATATATGGAAATCATAGCGGGAAATCTTCCTAAGGAATTTAATTCCAGCAAGTTAAATATGGAAAGCCTATTCTAGTTACATATTTATGACTAGAATATATTTGGTTACGAATAGGTAGTTTTATTAGGCAGTTTATACATATTTACTGCGTTAAAAAGGAAGAACAACGTTTATTCGTGCGGTATTTATGCGTAACGCTCGTTAGTATATTATTATATTTAGGGAAGCAAATAGTTAGAATTAGAAAAGGTACTAATTCATATTAATAGGAAATGAAAGATTATAACCTAAATAATGGTCAATTAATGAGAAATAATGGATAGTATTAAATTAAGGGTTATAATTAATAGAGACAGATGGATTAATTGGACTAATAAAAATGGAATAGATATAAAAAGGTTACTAATTTGAAATTCGCAATTGTACATAAATGTCTTAGGAAATGTCCGTTTGGATTTTATATACAAATTGATGTTTATGAGCATTAAATAGGGACTTATGGGTAGATAAGTATTTAAGGTAAATCTTATTGTCTTAAATAAAAAGGGAATTAGTAAGCTAAGTCCAATGTCAGCCTAAAATAGTATAAGTAAAGACTTAGGATGGTTAATTGGACTTAGTAAGTTAGTGATGCAACGTCAGTAGAGTCACTCAACGGAAGACTACCCTTCACTTTGAGGCTACCAGCAGTCAGGTGCACTTACTAATGATGTGAGGTATCACTAATCCTAGGACCCGTGGTAGCATGAGAGATTGAACTTGCTTACTTAATTGAAAAGTATTAAGTGGTCCAAATCTAGAATTAGGAAGCAGTGAGGGATATCCCTAAAAAGGTTTACTTTAGTGTTGAGGTATTAAGTGGCTACCTTAGTGCCTGCTTCCCTACCGAAAGAAGTAACGTGATGAGATTCCATATTTATAATTAAGAGTGATGATGGATATCTCAGAAAGGGTTCGCTTTGGCTTTGAGGTAGTAAGTGAATAATCTAGGGTTCACCTCTGTTTAATAAAAGAATACTAAGTAGCCTAATGCGATTTCCAAGCAATGTTAGCTAGATAGTACCAGTGAGGAGTATGCCTTGTAATTAGGTATTAAATGGAAAAGGCATACCTATAAATAGGTGTTAAATAGTCAGAGGCATGCCTAGTCCTTATTAATGAGTTATTAAGTGGCTTGGGTATAGTCTCTCATACCGCTAAGACTTTTAATAACGATAGTTGCGCTAATGGTATGGCTATTATAAATTATAAGGCCATATATAGTGGTTAAAGGTCTCTGTAGTTAGGACCAATAGACCAATAATGATGATGCTAGAAGTCCACCTTGGGAATAGGACTCAATTGACGGAGTCTACCTCGATTGAGGTCTTAAATGGAAAATCTGCCTATTTCTCTTTTAAAGGTATTATGTGGTGATAGTAGAAGCCCACTTCATATTTAGAAGTATTAAGTGGCAAATGGGTATGGAAGTATTAGGTGGTTGATAAGGCTTCATCAGTATTTTGTACCTTGGGAATGAGTAGGTAAGTAATCGTGAGTGCAATGCAAGGTCAGATTAGAATTGCTAACCTTAATAGACATAATAATTAAATGGAAACCAATCGGCATAAATTTATGATATGGACATTTTATAGATTTTCCATCACTAAAACTGTTGTTCTGATCCCCTCCTTATTACAACTCACAAGATAGATTTAGAGGAATAGGTCACTGAAGCTGGACATGTTAAGTTTTTGGAGAAGTCTTATTTTCTCTCATGCTCGATGCTGATGTGGCAATCTGTTATCCAAGGAATACCATTAATTCCAAGGTAGTAGTCATAATCAATATTCTTATCCTATTATTATTTCCGTTGTGTTTAGATTTCTATCAATCTCTGATAATGCTCATGCTTATTTGTAGGTATCAAATTCAACGATCTGTGCTTTGATGGACTTGTGTTTCGATATATTTTTTCGAAATTTAGGCTCATTAAGGTACGGGTTACAAGCATTACATGCTAGGTCATATCAGTGACAAATAACTGTTGAAATTGAAAAATGATGGCTTTCTACCATCATATGATACTTGTGAGTCATGTATAAAAGGAAAAGTGACCAAGCACCCATTTAGTGGGAGCAACGGTAGTTTTAATAAACTCTTGGGTTTCGTACATATTAATGTATGTGGTCTAATGCCTATATTTCCAAAGATAATTCTTCTTATTTTGTAACTTTTACCGATGGTTTCTCAAGAATAGGATATGTATATCTTATAAAGAATAAATTTGATGTTTGTGAGAAGTTTAAAGAGTATAGAATGAGGTTGAAAAGCAAATAAACCATAAGATTAAAATATTTCGATCTGATCGAGGAGGTGAGTGTGTTAGACAAGAGCTCCAACGGTACTAAAAACATAATGGGATTATCTCTAAGGTTACTCCACCTTATACTCCAT
Organism: Allium fistulosum; assembly: GCA_030737815.1. NCBI lineage: Eukaryota > Viridiplantae > Streptophyta > Magnoliopsida > Asparagales > Amaryllidaceae > Allium > Allium fistulosum. The sequence continues at coordinate 817,776,393 of CM060908.1, read as the reverse complement.
AACATAATGGTATTTTGGAAAGAAGAAATTGAACCCTATTAGATATGATTTGTTCCATGATGAGTAAAACTAAGTTACATTTTACTATGGGTGATATGCATTGGAAACCATAGTGCTATGTTGAATTTGATTTCCACCAAATTACCTAAGATCCTATGTGAGATGTGGTGTAGGAAGAAACCCTAACTCAAGTATTTGAAGGTGCGAGGTTATACAGCCTATGTTAAGAACATTGGCCCAAACAAACTTGAGCCAAGATCGACGTTATGTAAATTTATAGGAAATCCCAAGAATTCAATGGGATATATTTTCCATAATACCGAGGAAAAAAGGTTATTATTTCTCGACATGCTATCTTTAAAAAGAAGGAATTTCTTATAGAAGAAATGAACAGTGAAGTTGTAGACATGGATTAGATCCAAGAAATTAACATCGAGACTGAACCAGTGGAAGAATCAAATTCTCTACACGACTTAGAAGGTCTAATAGGGAATCTAGTGCACTAGAGAGATACTACGGTTTTCTCATGGATGACGAGAAAAAGGACCATGTGTTAGAAGACAATACTCCTCTCTCATTCTAGCAAGCACTACAAAGTAAGGACTATGCACTTTGGCTTGAAGCAATGAAATCTGAACTGGATCCCATATACGACAACAAATTTTGGACTTTGGTTGACATACCCAAAGGGATAATACCCATCGGTTGAAAATGGATTTTAAGAAATAGCTAAATATGGATGAATAGGTAAAGACCTATATGGCAAGGCTAGCTGCGAAAGGGTTTCATCAAATTCAAGGTGTTCATTATGACGAAACATTTTCATCCGTAGTCATGCTTAAGTCCATTCAGATAATGCTTGCCATAACCACATTCGATGACTACGAAATATGAAAATGACGTGAAAATGGCATCTCTAAATGGTGATTTAGCAGAGACCATTTACATATCGCAATATGAGGATTTTGAGGTCACTGGCAGCAAGGGCAAGGCATGCAAATTGTTAAGATCTATTTATGGTCTTAAACAAGCTCCAAGCAATTGGCATAAGTGTTTTGATAAAGTAATCAAACCGTTTGATTTTTATCAATATACAGAGGAAGTGTGCATATACGAAAAGAACTTGGAAGTGCTATAGGATTCTTAGTCCTATATATCGATGATTTACTACTTATTGGCAAAGACATTACATTTGCAATCAGTGAAAGTGTGGTTATCTAAGAATTTCTCCATGAAGGATTTGGAAGAAGCAGCCTATATACTTGACATTAAAATTTATAGAGAAAGACCTTAGGGATTGTCCCAATCTCTGTACATAGATAGCATACTGAAAAGGTTCAGTATGGATACTTCCAAGAATGAAAATGATCCGATGCAATTTAGAATCATCCATTCTAAGAAGGACGCTCCTCATACTAATGAGAAGGAGTGTAAGAGGATACCGCATGCATCCGCAATTGGTTCCATAATGTATGCTAACCAGACTGGATGTGGCTTATACATTTGTATGCATAATCTGACACCAGTCTAATCCTAGCATGAAGCATTGGACTGGTGTGAAATATATCCTTAAATATTTGAGAAATACTAAGGACTTATTCCTTATATACAGGAATGAAGACCTCCTTAAGGGGTATATGTATTCAAGCTTTTAAAGTGATATCGATGACAATAAATTTGTACCTAGTTGTGTTTTTACATTCAACGGCGGGGTTGTCAGTCCAAAAAGTTCTAAATATGAAATAATAGTTGATTCAACGATGGAGGCCAAATACATCGCCCTCAATGAAGCAGCTAAAGAAGCGGTATGGATGCACAAATTTATGATTGATCTAGGAGTGATTCCGAACATTAATAATCCGAGGATATTGTTTTATGACAACAATGCTATAACGCAGAGCACAAAGGAAATTACGAGCTCATAAGAAATCAAGGCACATACTTTTGAAAGTTCCACCTTTTTAGAGAATTTGTTGTAATATAGAAGTTGAGGTTTTTTAAATAGATACCAAGGACAACAAAGTAGATCCATTCACGAAGGGACAAGCTCAATCAGTTCTCAGCAAACCGATCGAAGGGATGTGATTGAGATTTCATATTTGACCACAAGTGCAAGTGGGGGATTGATAGAGTTAGGGCATCCCCTAAAGGTAATTTTGTAATTTATTATAAATTATTAACTCTATAATAAACTCTCGTTCGATATAAAAAGTGTTTTTCTTTCTATTATATACTTATCATACCGTATTATCTTAATTAATTATTTAATTTAAGCATATTAAATTGATAATCCTTAAATAATATAATATGTGAAAGTAATTACAATGTGTAGTGGTAATGATAAATTTATCACACTAAACTAATACATTGTTATAAATGTTCCTAATCGGAATATTTTGAGACAGGATATCGATACATCCATTAATACTAGAATACATAACGTTCTCCAAATGTTGGACGGTGTATTACTCATGGCTGCTGGGGGACTAAGGGGTTATGCACTGGTAGTTATTGGATAACTATGAAATGATTCATTCCATAGTTTTCTGCTGGTTAATATAACTAAGGTCAAGTAGAGAATCTCGATGTGATGATATTACATAGTTCTCTCAACTTGAGAACACTATTGAATTTCACTATGGATACTCCACTTTGATCATAGTTAAATCATATCACAACGTCTATTGAATAACTATAGTTGGGTTTGAGTTGAAGCATTGAGAGTGAAACATTGTTCAATAGAGAATTCACCTCGTCAGTTTTATGATGTTGGTATCATAGTCAATTATAGTCAACTAAAAGTCAAAGTCTTCGAGCAAAGCAATACAATTAATAATAATAGTCATTATTAAACCAAGGACTTTGTATTTGGACAAACCAAGTTGAATGTGAACAATATTTGAGTTTTGACCAAAACCAAAGTCCATAAGTCCTAAAATGATATAATTTTGATGAAGAGAATTGGTTTAAATATTTGTTACTATCGGTTACCACTTAAAAGTGCAAAATAGAATTTTACCGATAAAGTTGTGATAAGCGATAAATTCGGCCAAGCTGTCACACCGCTAACCAATGTGACATATTAACATTAATATTTGAACTTTTAATATGAATCACTGACTGAATTTACACCTGTAAACCGCATAACCACACTCGTAGATTCTCCGATATACCACGTGATTTAATTGATTTATATTTGTTTTAAATTGATTAATATTTATAAAATATTAATTATTTATTCATTTGATGTATTGGTTGCCATTAATATTTTCTGGGTGTTATTAGTAATTAAATGGGTATGTTAATAAAAGTTATATATGTTTTAATCGATATTCGGTATCTATATGCATTTTAATTTGATTTAAATATGTTAATTGCTTAATGAGTTTGGACAAGTTTTAAGGTGAATATAGCCACATGTATGATCAACCATAATGAGGGAATGGAGGGGTTCAAATTCAAACGTTGGATTTTGAATTGGTACAGAGAGACTTAGTAAACCATGGAGAAAAGATCTCCTTCACTCTCTCTATATAAACCACGTTACCCCTCATTGTTTCTTTCATTTTTTGGCCTCTCTTTCCACTTTTGCCCGGTTTCCATCTCCCTCTTCATCCCTAACTGAAAATACTACACCTCATACAACATCAAATCAAATTTAAAGTGGTCCTCCAACCCATTGTAAAGCTTGAAATATGATATGGATCAGATCAAGGATTGTCTACCAATCAAGGGGCGGATCTAAGGCAACACCTATAAGGTAATCTTCTATTACTTATAATTCCATATTATAATGTTGATGTGCATTTATGTTATCATTGAATGAATTTATATACACATATGATGTCCTATATATATACAATCGAACCTTTTAGGCTGAAAATGCCTAATAAAATTGTACCTAATTTCAAAAATAATTATATATATATAATTGAACTGGTTTATACACACATACATATATATATATCTATATAGTTTATTATTTTGTGTATAATAATAGAATTGATTTTTTGTACATATATATAAAAGTATGGAAATTTAAAAGTTTATTATTATTATTTTTAATAATTAAAAACATATTTAATTGATAAAACTTGTGTAACAGCCTATAAAAATTAATAAGAAATAAATTAATCAATAATAAGGTTAAAAAATAGAATTTGTGCAAACATCAAAATTTAGCCATGAAAGCTACACCATTGTGTTCATGGCGATTTTCTTAGCAGCTTTCATATATAAAGTTTTACAATCGGAGTTCAAACACAGAAGTTATAGACGTTTGAAAGTTTCAAATCGAAAATAATTCAAAACAAATATTTTAAAATTTAATGTTAAAAATTAACCTTTAAAAACCTAAATGTTAACATACAAAACAAGTAATAAATATAAATTTAAGGAAGCAAATCAGTCGGTGCTAGGACCAAAGGCCGATTGATCACGCAATGAGGACCGATCGATCGGTGGAAGTTAGACGGCTAGGGTATACCTAGGCTAGAACGACCCAGGTTAGCCTAGGCCAATGCGCATAGTCAGAGGCATGCTATTCTTGGTGTTATATATGAGTGGAGGCAGTTGAAGTTCCTCTCGAATTTTAATTTTTAACCGCCATCAAAATTCACCCCAAGTTATCTAGCGGCTATGGAAGTAAGGCCAGCATTAATGGGTTATATCAGTCAAGAGCAGAAGAGAGATGCGACAATAGTCGACATTTTGGACAAGTTGGATAGTGGAGAGAAATTCCTCCACATCCGTAGATATTCGACTAATGAAAGAGGATGACTAAGGAGAGATGGACGACTATATGTTCTAGTAGTGGAAGATGTTCTGAAAGACGTTCTGGTTGAGCGTCACCATTCTAGGATGATATTCATCTCGATGGAGATTAGATGTATAGGGATATAAAGTGGATTTTCTATTGGTCGGGGATGAAGAGGTCGGTAGCAAAATATGTCACTAAGTGTTTGATATGCCAAAGGATAAAAGCGGAACAAGGGAAGCCCGAAAGACTGTTATTGGCATTAGAGGTATCGACTTGGAAATGGGAACTTATATCGATGGACTTTATAGATGGATTACCTAGAAGTCAAAGAGGTTATGAAGCTATTTGTGTTATAGTGGATAGACTTACTAAAAATGCCTACTTTATTCCAATAGGGAGTAATAGGATAGTAGCGTCTCTAGCACAAATTTATATCAAAGAAGTGGTATGATTGTTTAGAGTTTCGGTCGGCGTTGTTAGTGATAGAGACCCCTTAACTAGTTAATTTTGAAGGAGTTAGCAATCAGCTTTAGAAACGACGTTGAATCTTAGCACAGCTTACCACCCGCAAACCGACAAACAGACAGAAAGGGAACATGATCTTTAAGGATTGATTGAGAGTTGCATCATGGATTTTGGAGGATATTAGGAGCAGCATTTACCCTTAGTAGAATTCATACAATAATAGTTATTAGGCGACGATTGGTATGACACCCTTTGAAGCCTTATATGGGAGGACGTGCAAGTCACCTAATTGTTGGTGGGAAACTTCCATTCAAATTATACTTGGATCAGATTTGATATGGAAGACCATAGAAAAAGTTGAGGTGATTAGGTGGCGAATGAATGCCGCCTAGGACCGACATAAGTCCTATGCTGACAAGCAAAGGAAAGAATTGGAGTTTTCTGTTGGAGATATGCTATTTGTTTAGTTTTCCCCTCTTAGGAAGGTTATGAGGTTTGGAACATCAGGGAAGTTGGCGTAGAAATTTGTTCGACCTTTCTTGATTTCGAAGAGGGTAGGAAAACTCGCATATCGAGTAGAGCTTCTGGCTAAAGTTAGCGGGAGTCCATGATGTTTTCCATGTATCGCATTTGAGAAAATGTTTCCACGACACCGCCACTATAGCTTGATCAGTTATAGAGACAGAGTCGATAACACCCTATGCCATCGCACGTACAATGGAGCACGGAGTTAGAAAGGCTCATGATAAAGAAATTAGGTTGGCCCGAGTGCAATGGAGAGATAGTCCTACAGAAAGCATGTGGGAAACTGAAAAGAAGACGAGGGCTTGTCATCTTGAGCTTTTCCCTAGTAAATTTTCTGTAACAACCCGACTTTTTGACCCTCAAATGTCGACAGTAAATACATCCAAGGTGTTCGTGTACCGAACACCCAAGTGTCAAAAAGAAAGAAAGCTAGGGTAAAATAAAAAAAGAATAGAACAAGAAAGAAAGAACATAAGGTCGGAATCTCACAGTGGAATGATAATATATTATATCAAAAGAAGAGTACAAAGGGCTAATCGGAATACAAGAATTTCAGAGTTACAAATGCTAAATACTATTATCAGCCTGGACAATATAACTGCCTGTCCTCACAATGCTGATATATACATAGTGAATACGGAACAATAGAATAGGTAGATAATGGAAGCCTCTATCTCGTCTCCTGAACTCTGAAGCATCCAAAGTAAAACCTACGATACTCAGCCTACTCAAAAGAGTACGTAAGGAATTTAGGAAAAACAAAAACCAAGCGTCAGACATAAGTCTGGTATGAGAAAACCCGAGATATATGCAACATGTAATAGTAACTATTGAGATCATATAGATTCTCGTAACAGCTTTCCCCTAAAAAGAAACCAACCATTCATTAAGTTTAATATAGTGATACGATAGATAATGTCTTGGGTGTAGAATATAAATCATATCAAATAGTTGTATGCTTACATTGGTCACACCATAACATATTTAAGGTACATCCAAAACCATTAATGTACGTTTGCATATTGGATTTTCCGCGTAGACACCTTCAGTAAACTGAATTGGACCACCATGCACAAGGATCAGAAAACACCTTCCAAGCGCCGTATATCCCTAGACAAAATATACCGTTAGAAAAACACAAGCGGTCCATGCCCAAACATAAACATGAACCACGTGGAACCAAATATCATCAACTCCTCTCGGCCAACAATCAATGAGTATCTCTAGATATGGAGTTGATAATATCCTAACGTGGGTCAGCTAAACCATAGGTTGTGCAACCTATTCTGTCTTAGCCATTTTTGATGTCAAGGTTATTTTGGCATCTTTCACATGAGTCTTCGTCACTCGAATAGAACACAAATCCTTAAATGGATTCCCATATCTCAAACAAATCATGAATCACTTGGATTCAAGCATCTCGAATAGATCTCGAATCTCCACATAGATTCCCCTTTGCAACCGCTTCCAAAACATAGAACCTGTATACTAGTTTTGAAGTGGTATTTGGTAAGTAAAACACTTACCAATCCCGGACTCTTCAAAACCAATCGATGAATTTTCGGTTAACTCAATTTCAGTTCTTTTAAAAGTAAGCGAAAGCTAGAGACGTTTTGTACAAATACACCTCCCCGGGGTTTATCATTGGTATGAAATCGTGAAGCCTTTCGATTACTTCTTAAGTAATAATTGGTCGAGATCAATAGTCAACTAATTGACTATCCAGTTAAAATGTTCGATTATACAAATCAAAGTTCATATACATAACACGTTTTTGACATTTCAACTTATATTATCCCTCGACCAAGAGTGAAGCTAGGTAAGTTAGAGCGCTGGTTGCATATTAAAGCCTTGCCTGGCACTTCATTCTTGACTCTCACGGATAGACAAGTCTACTCGTCGGATTTTAGTGTTAAGTATAGTATTAATGATTTCATAAATAAGTAAGAAATCAATAAGATTAACACATTTTCGACATTCCAACTTAACTATTCCTCGGTCAAGAGGGAAGTCAGTAATTTAAAGCGTTATTGCTTTGTCCCTACTCGAACATCTATCTTAACTCTTACAAATAGAGAAGTCTACCTCGCTCAGCTTTTAGTGTTAAGTATAGTTGATTACTTTTCAACAAGTAATAAAACAATCAAACCATTTACCACTAAGAAATTCTTAACACCTTTTTGAAAACATTTCTTTATACTTTTAAAATACTTAAAAATATTTATAATAGGTTTTAAAACATTTATTAAAATATTACTTTAAAATGACAAACTTGTAAAATCTTTAAAACTTGGAAAAACAAGTTTTCCTTATAAAACCACTTTTGTAAAAATTTACAACTAACTCTTTAAAATTCACAATAATCTCAAACCACTTTTAAAATACTCTAATAATAGCTAGTAAATATTTGTAAAAAGAATGAAACAAAATACTTAAATTTAAATATCCTTTCAAACCTTTAAAGTTCAAAAACCAAGTCTAAACGGGGCAGTTTTGCACAAGTGAAGTTTTGGTCACTCTTTAAGATGTTACTTGACTTTTTATTATCCAAACTTTTTATGGCAACAGACATACATATAAAAACATTATAATTATGGCGAGGAATCCTCAAGGATCTCTCTACGAAGTTCCATAGAAATGTCAAAAACAAGGCAATCTCAAAGCGCATTCATAGCAACTATCGCTATAAGTGCACCCTCCTTTCATATCATGGAAGGCTCACCCCCCATCACTTCCCTTTATATTACTTCCTTTAGCAAATTTACACTTATACCCTTAACATGATAATATCTCTTATCCACTTAGAAGCTTCTTGAACCTTTCATTGCTTTATGAAGAGAAGTGTGTTAATTAGTTGCTAATGTGTTCGTTTGATCATCAGACAAACACAAAAGAATTCAAACAACCTATCGATCAAATAGCTATTTATCGACAAACCGATATTCAGTCACATTATCGATTTTTCTTCGAAGAACATATTTTTGTAAACAAATTTCAGAAACAAGTTTCTTATCATTATTCATTAATTAAATGATGTTTAATAAGTTAAATAATCCTATTTACAACACTTAACTATATTTCAAAATGTTTCGATATTCGAAGACAAAGTGTTCGAATTTCTAGGTCGCTACATTCTCCCACACTTATAATATTTCATCCTTTAAATTCAAACAGGAGCGATAATCAAGGAAAATAGAAGAACAAGATACATATGTGGAGTACTACTAAACTATATACAAACTAAACTGCAACCCAAATGCATACGAATGTATACTAAGATAAGAAATCACTAGTTTAAGAACAAATCTAGAAAGGACTTCCTTAAACTACCCTCTATTTCCCATGTACAATCCTAAGCATCATCGCTCCATTGTACCTTGACTAACTTTACAACCATAGTCCTCAATCGCTTCGTATCTCTATCAACGATACAAACAGGCTATTTCAGTACAGTCAAATTTGGTTTAATCTCCAAGTCCTCCTGCTGCGATGCTTCTACTATCATCGAAGGATCATGCAGAAACTTACGCAAATGCGACACATGAAATACATTGTGCACACCTGATAGTCTAATCGGTAACTCGACCCTATATGCGAGTGTACCAATCCTCTCTAGAATCGGGAATGGTCCTATATATCGTGGAGCCAACTTCGCAGCTCTTCCAAACTGGACTACACTTCTCATCGTAGAAACCTTTACAAATGCAAAGTTTCCAATTGAAAACTCCAAGTCTCTATGCCTCTCGTCTTGATAGCTCTTCTATCGATTCTGCGCTTCCTTGATACGCTTTCGAATATCTGTGACCTTATCCAATGCCTTTCGAATCATATTCGATCCAAGCACAAGACGATCCCCAGGTTCTACCCAACACGATGGGGATTTGCAAGGCCATCCATACAATGGTTCAAATGATGCCATTCCAATACTGGCCTGATAATTGTTATTGTATGAAAACTCAACAAGCGGTATGTGCTCTTCTCACGAACCCCCAAAATCTAAAATGCATGCACGAAGAAAGTCCTACAATACTTGGTTCACCCTCTCCATTTTTCCATCAGTCTGCGGATGGTAAGTGGTACTCAAACTAAGCTCAGTCCCTAATGCCTAATGCAAACCCTTCCAGAACTGGCTTGTGGATATTAGATCTCTATTACTCACGATATCATAAGGAACACCGTGCAATCTGACGATCTCCTTAACATATAACTTAGCCAAACTAGAAGCTGCCTTCGTAGTCTTAAAAGGTAAGAAGTGCACGCTTTTGGTCAATCGATCCACAATTACCCGCACACCTTCGTTACCTCTCCTCAACTTTGGAAATTCGTCGACGAAGTCCATGAAAATCTACTCCCATTTCCACTTAGGAATCTTGAGTGGATGAAGCAGTCCAGCCGTCTTTTGGCGACTACCTCTTACTTATTGGTAGTTAGCACAACTACTCACAAAGATAGAAACATTCCTCTTCATGCCCTCCCACCAGAACGTCATATTCATGTCTTGAAATATCTTAGTGACCCCAGGATGTATCGTCAACCTAAAATGGTGACTCTCTACTAGAACTTCCTACCTAATCCCATCATCATTTAGGATATATAACCTACCGTTCATTCTTAAAATACCACGGCTATCTACCTCGAATCCCGGCCATCTCTCCGGTGCCTCATTCTCACTTACATTCTTAGCTATCCTGGCAAAATAAAGATCTCGAGTTTATTCTCTATGATATGACTAAATAGAGTTAGACGAACCTTAACATTTTTCATAACTGCATAACTCATACTGAGTGCATCAGTTATGACATTAGCTTTCTCCAATGTATATAATATATCCAGATCATACCGTAAGAAACTCCAACCACCTTTGCTGTCTTATGTTTAATTGCTTCTACGTAAAAAGATACTTCAAAGATTTATGGTCTGCGTATAACTCAAACCTTTCACCCAGCAAATAATGCCTCCACATCTTTAACACGAATATCATAGCTAACAACTCCAAGTCATGAGTTGCATATCTTTCTTCATGTGGTTTGATCAGCCGACTGGCATAAGCAATAACCGTCCCATGCTACATCAACACAGAACCTAAACCTATTCCATATTCATCAATGTAAACAGTCAAACCCTCACCTTCATCTATCACAATAAGAACAGGAGCACTAGTCAACTTTTCCATTAGCTCTAAGAATGTTTGCTCGCATTTATACATCCATACATATATTGACATCTTTCTTCATCAAATTCGTTAAGCGGGAGGAAATCTTCAAAAAATCATGTATAAATCTCATATAATAACCTACTAGACTCAAAAAGCTCCTAATATCAATTGCGCTTTCCGGCCTCTTCCAGTCCTGAATGGCCACAAACTTAACGGGATTAACGGAAATACCTTTCGTCGAAACAACATGACCTAAGAACCTAACTTTTGAACGCCAAAAATAACACTTCAAGAACTTAGCTTTCAACCTGTGCAGTTAATGCCCCGCTATATCCCCGCTATAACTCCGATATATCTTATAGCGGATTCCTACCGCTACGATTTTTCCATATATCCCCAACCTATAGCCTTTCCGCTTTAATCCCCGCTGTTTTCGCTATATCCCGTTATTTCCGCTATATCTTCTATAAAAAATTGGATTGAAAAATGATATTCATACGCAATAAAAATTATGAAATTAATTAATTTCATTGAATTTTTTATATATGTTTAGAAATGATAATACTCTAATATTCTACTAAATTAAATTAAGTTATATAACAGTTTTAGTTCATTTACAATACATTTGCACATATTTTTATTTAAAATTATTTTTGTATTAATTATAATTCAATTGAATGTTAATTTTTCACATAATTACTATTTATATATTTGTAAAAACAACAAGTATGGGATTTATATGCTATTTTAGAGTAATCCGATATATCCCGTTATATCTTCGCTACATCCCCGCTATGACTTTTTGCACTTCTACCGCATTGAATCCACCGAGCGCTTTAACTGCACAGCTTTCAACACATGCTCTCTTAGCATTTCTAATACAATCCTTAGACATCACGAATGTGCCTTCTCGATCTTAGAGTAGATCATAATATCATCAATAAATACAATAACAAACATATTCAACACATCTCAGAAAACCCGATTCATTAGGTCCACGAAATATGCTGGAGCATTAGTTAGGCCGAACGACATAACTAACCACTCATAAAACTGGTTAGATCCAAAAGCGGTCAAGGGTAAACTCTCCTCTTCAACCCTCAACTAATGGAACCCGATAGCAAGATCAAGCTAAGAAAACACTCGAGCTCTATGAAGCTGATCGAACAAGTAGTCTATCCTAAGTAAATGATACTTGTTCCTAACAATTTGTTTATTGAGCAGCCGATAATCTACACACAGTCTTAAGGCACCATCTGCCTTCGTAGCAAATACAATGGGCGCTCCCCAACTTGAATGACTTAGTCGGATCAAGCCCTTCTGCAATAAATAACTAACCTGATTTGTTAGCTCCAACTTCTCCTTCAGTGCAAGTCTACGAACATGCAACACAATAAGCTTTGCATATTTAACTAAATCAATACGAAATTTTATTTCCCGATGGGGGGTAAACCAGACACCTCTTCGAAGACATTCACTAATTCTCAGACAATAGGGATCAAACCCAACTCCTCCTCCGCCACATCAAGAGAATAAAGAAAACTAGTCATAGGCGAGCTAGGCTATTCACAAGATAATGTATGAACCTCCCTTCCCTTCTTCAGCACCATATTTCGTTTATCACAATCCAAGATGGCATGATTTTGAGATAACAAATCCATCCTCAATAGGACATCAAAACCTATAAAACCCAGAACATATGTATAGTTAAGAAACAGTTAGTTAAAACAAGAAATTGGAACTCCTAAACAGATCATACAAAGATTGGTCGAGCCCCTAGTAGAGTTCGACACACAAATAGAATTAGAAGCCATTACAGGGTCCAGTCTTAATTTATCAACAAGGCTACTAGAAATGAAACTAAGAGAAGCACTTATCAAATAAGACATGAATATGAATACAAAAAATAGATAGAATACCTTACAGAACCTGCTTTCCCTTTGCAGCGGAAGAAGTGGAAGGTGCTGAAGCTAGAGCAAAAGCTCAAGGTTGTTCTCCCTTACGAAGTATCAGACAATCTCTAACTATATGACCAGGTTGATGGCAGTAGTAGTAGCTCCTTGGTGCAAAATATGCCTTGGCCATTTGTGGCTCTAGCTTCAATACCTCAATAATAGGTGCCTTAACTAACGGTGCTTTTGCTACTTGTTCTCCCTTGCTCAACCTGCAACTCGCAGCAAAGTGCCTTCTCTGTCCACACTTGTGACAAAATACCCCAGTTATGTCTCTCGGCCGTTGAAACTTCCGCTTGTTATCCCCAATTGGTACATACATAGACGGCTTCGGTACTAAGCTCTCAAAACATAGACCCATGTTCACAAATTCACAAAAGATCCCACGATGTGATTCGTCATATTACCCTTGAATTATGAACGCATTCCCACGATGAACATCTCATTTCTTTTCAATAGAGTATCTACCAAACAAAACCTGAACCGAGATAAGGCAGTGAATCAGTTATCATACTCTACCACTGTCATGGCCCCCTGCTTCAGATAGGAAGCTCCTAAATAACAAACTCTTCCCGACTTCTGGGACAAACTTCATCTCGAATCCCTCCTTAAATTAGGCCCAAGAGAAGTTGTTCTCTTAGACATCAGCAGTGATAGAACTCCACCAATCCATGGCTGCGCTCGTTAGATGTCGCGACACCAACCGATGCTTCATCGCGTAATCTAACCCCATTTCCCCGAATATCCGATCACATAATTTGATCCAAGTCTGGAATTCTATGATCGTCTCGGTACCACCCAACCTCTTACCTCCCAGCCTCTTATAATCGCACCAAAGCAAAGCAATATTCACCTGAGGCCTGACCTGCATGACCTTTTCTACAATATCCACTCTTGGTTCCTCGATCGGAGCAACATTCCTTGGTGCTCAATTTCTACCATTAATGATGGTACTACCCCGACCACCTTTACCGCTACCTCCTCGAGCATTGACAACGTACTCATGATTTGTACTACCTGGACATAGCAGAATATATTTAGGATATAAAAGGCTAGAATATTTCAAAGAAAGAGATTTTCCAAAAGAAAAGATGAAAATAGGGTATAGATTTATAGAAAATACAAATACGCTCTCGTATATATAATACACTCGACTCATTCTAGGGCGTCGCTTACCCTATCTCTAATGAGCCATACCCAACCAAAGCCAAGGTGTTCACTTAACCTTGTGCACTGATACTAAATGCAACGACCCGACTTTTTGACCCTCGAATGTCGGCACTAAACACATCCACGACATTCATGTACCGAACATCCAAGTTCCAGAAAGATAGAAAGTTAGGGTAAAATATATAAAAAGAATAGAACAAGAAAGGAATAACACAACATCAGAATATCACGGTGGAACGATAATATGTAATACCACAAGAACAATACAAAGGGTTACTCTGAATACAGGAATTTTAGAGTTACAAAACCTAAGTACTATTATCATCATGAATAGTTATAACCGCTTGTCCTCACAATGCTGATATATGCATAGCTAATACGAAACAACAGAAATTGAAATAGATAGATAATGGAAGCTTCTAGCTCGTCTCTTGAACTCTGAAGCGTCCAAAGTAAAACTTGCTATACTTAGCCTACTTGAATGAGTATGCGAGTAATTTAGAGAAAACAAAACCCATGTTAGACATAAGTTTTGTATGAGAAAACCCGAGATATATGCAACATGTAACAGTAACTATTAAGACCGTACGAATTCCTATAACAGATTTCCCCTTAAAAAACTGACCATTCATTAAGTTTAATATAGTGATATGATAGATAATGTCTAGGATGTAGAATATAAATCATATCAAATAGTTATGATGCTTAAATTGGTCAAACCACAACATATTTAGGGTACATCCAAAACCGCTAAGATACGTTCGCATATTGAATTTTTCATGGAGACGCCTCTAGTAAACTGAAGTGGATCTCCATGCATAAGGATTGAAAAACACCTTTCAAGCGTCGTATATCTCAAGATAAAATATATCATAAGGTAAACACAAGCAGCTCACGCACGAACATAAATAAAAACCACATGGAACCAAATATCATTAACTTCCACCGGCCAACAATCGATAAGTATCTCTAGATATAGAGTTGATAATATCCTAACGCAAGTCAGCTAAACCCTAGGTTGTGTAGCCTACTCTGTCTTTAGCCATTTTCGATGTTGAGGTTACGTTTGACATCTTTCACACAAGCCTTCATCACTCGAACAAAACATGAATCCCCAAATGGATTCCCATATCTCGAACAGATCATGAATCACTACATGGATTCGATCATCTTGAACAGATCTTAAATCTCCACATAGATTCCCCATTGTAATCACTTCCAAAAAATAGAGCCCATATACTAGTTTTGAAGTGGTATTCGGTAAGTAAAACATATACTAATCATGGACACTTCAAAACCAATTAATAAAATTTCCAGTTAATTCAATTTCAGTTCTTTTAAAAGTAAGTGAAAGCTAGAGACGTTTCATGCCAATACTCCTCTCCTGGGGTTCTCATTGGTATGAAATCATGAAGCCTTTCAATTACTTCTTAAGTTATAATTCGTCAAGATTGATAGTCTACTAATCGACTATCCAGTTAAAACGTTTGCTTATACAAATGAATGTTCGTATACATAACACATTTCCGACATTTCAACTTATACTATCTGTGATGCCCCACCTCTATACTCGCGCTAGCCAAGAACACTACGGGGTAATGCCGTCGACTAGAACGAAGAATAAGGCTGTTGAGGAGCGACCATCTGTGTAATTGCTTTGTGTGAGTATCGATATGCCAGATAAAAATATAACTTTTCATCTCAAGAGGAAATCCGACATACCGATACAAACTCAAAGCTACTACACAGTGGCTATGTATATATACTTCGGAAACAAATATAGAAATAAACATAACACAAATCAGTCACAGACAATTCATATCACAAAGGCGGAAATAGATATGAATATAACACATGAAAGTGTACATCAGAGTAGTGGTCATACAAGATCCACAATATCAAAAAGAATAAATACAAGTGCTAGACAAAAGAATACGTATACATCAAGGAGTCTATATCTCAAATGTATACAACCAAAAACTACTAAACTAGAGTAGTTAGCCAAAAGATCAGATGATGGTCCGATAAGGAGTCAAGCGGAAGCACCTGTAAAATCTCAGTCTGACCCGAGTATTATTTAAAAAGAAAATAATAAACGGATCAGTCTAGCTATAATTATCAGATCAAATGAGATATAGGAAGAGATATAATAAAAACATATGATAACCAAAAATGTCATACCTCGACAAGTATACATTAGAAAATCAACAAAGGAAAATCATACAAATATCTCACGAATCTCATAGCATAAAAAGAATGTCATATTCTTTATTTAATTCACCAAGCCACAATAAATGACATACATATTAATGCCAACTGAAAAAGGTGGTGAAACATAAATTCCATAAATCAATAATTAGAAATCCAGAAATCAAAAGGGGGAGGCCTATTACAAACGGGAGCGTGAAAACTCCCAACACGTGTATAATAAACGGAACGCTATTCCATGGTCGCTAACCATTGAGTCGGTGCATCGGCGTAGTACAATAACAGTACGCCCAAGGGACCAGAAACTCATATATTTCGGAACAACGACGTAGTGCAATAACAGTACGCCCGATGAACTCAAAAGCCGAAGCATCGATGTAGTACAATGACGGTACATCCGATGAACCAAAAAGCCGGGACATCGATGTAGTACAATAACGGTACATCCGATGAACCGAACGCCATAAAAGAACATGGGTCGCTAGCCCACAATAGAAATGAGACGAAGCTCAATAAAACTGGGTACAGTCCCTCACGTGGACGAAGAGACATCGCACATTGCTAGTCTAAACCATAAAATGATCATCATCGATCATCAAGAAGTGTCGATTACACTAAGCTAGTAAATATAAGAGTTTAGCTTCATGTCCCATAACCACTAGCTTAACTAAAATATTTACGAACAGATTGTAGATTCCCACTCAAAATTGTCACAAGAGTTTCAATCGAACAAGTCCATAAATTAACCGATGAAGTAAACGCAATCGTTTCATACCACTTGTTTTGCTAAGCCGTTTAATTAGATTTTCTCATACGAATGAGGTAAAGGTTTGTATATACTAATAGATTAGAAAACGATTTTAGAAACGAGCTTTGTATTAAAAATAGAATTGAAATCATCTTTGTAAAGAGTTTGAATATTTACTACTAGTATAGAAACCTTTGTATTTTTAAAGTGACAAGCCATAGAAATGATTGTAGAAACAATCAATCATCAAAAATTCACATACGAAGACGTGAATCAAATCCATTTAAACCGATAAAGAATCCATCGAAATGGATATTCAAAAATCCCGAAAAAAAGAGTCATCAAAGTAATAATAAATAATAACAACAAATAGGATCATCACGAATCGATTCAAATTGGAAATTCAATCCCAAAAGGCAAAGTGGGCAGAAACAACAAATTCATTCGACTGACTCAGAGATTTCAGTCGACTGACTTAGGTCTTGGAAACTTTCTGTTTCCAGGTTCAGTCGACTGGCTCAGAGATTTCAATCGACTGAATCATGCTTGGGAACTTTCGGGTTCCAGGTTCAGTCGACTGAACAGAGATTTCAGTCGACTGATACTGGCCCAGGAAATTCCCTGGCTTCAGCTCGGTCGACTGAACGCTCTGAGTCAGTCGACTGAACTGGGATTTCTAGTATTTTCAGCCTAAAAATGAAGAGGCAATCTCTTTGCAAATGCAACCGGACGAGCAATGGGCGCTAGGGGTCTATGCCAATCGACGACCCGGCCCTATAACCTCTTGATGCATTACCAAACCATGATCAAACATCCATAAAAGGATTTACATACAAATTTGACTTCAAAAACCCAAAATTGAAATATTCACAAAACCAATCCAAATCAAGAGCAAATGCACATGAAGAAGTGTTAGGAATTCATACCCAACAACCAAAGATAATTATAGTCATAGATGTGAGATAAAAATCTCACCTTTAAACCCAAAACAAATGAAGAAGAAGCTATAGAGCAATGGCAAGGACAATCACTCTCCAATTCCAACTCAACAAGCTTGAATCTAAGCTAAAAAGAGTAACATTTCCTAAGTTAGGTTTAGGAATTTCTGAAATTGAAAGGAGAACGAGTTGGGGAAGAAGAAGAGGAGGCTTACCAAAGCTTCTTCTTGAATTTGGAGCTAGAACTTGGATTTGCAATGGAACTAGGGCTTAGGAATTTCCTAATTCTTTTTTCTCTTCCTCCATTTTTGATGAAGCTTGAGTGTTAGGAAATGAAAGTGAAGTAATGAAGAGGAGAGGGGGTGGAGTAATGATATAACCAGATTTGGGCAAGTGGGCTGAACCCAAACCCAAACCCAAAGCCCTAAGTGAATAATGTCAAAATTCCACTCAGCTCCAAACATATCGAAGTTTAAACTCAAAAAGATCGCAAACGACATTTTGGACTCAATGGAAGTGGTCTCGAGTCCCAATTCGACTGTTTGCAAAAAGTAGCTTTTCGGACTTTAATCCGATTAACGATTCTATATTTAAATAAAATATTTAAATATTAAATCGTAAAATATGCGGGTTGTTACAGACTCCCCTCCTTAAAGAAATTGCGTCCTCGCAATAATTAAGAGGAAAATAAAAAGTAACAACCATAAAAGCATATCAATCACAAAAGAAAATTTAAAATAAGAAGTTCACCACAAAGAGCACGAAAGAGAAAGTCCGGATATGTTTGCTCAATGAATTCTAAAGATTCCCAAGAGAAATTCTTAGGATTTAAGGACCATTGAACTTTCACAAGAAGAACATCTTTATTTCGAAGGCGTTTAACCTCCGAAGTAATGATACGAATAGAATGTTGCTCATAAGTCAAATTTAGTGAAACCTCAATCTCTTCAACAACACCAGGCTCAAGAATAAAAATCGGAACCCCTAAGGTATTTCCGTAGTAGAGAGACGTGGAAAACATCATAAATAGCAAAAGATTGAGCCGGTAATAAAAAGGCGATAAGCCACGGAACAAATATGTTCCGTGATGGGAAATGGACCAAAGTATCGAGGTGCTAACTTTCCCGATCGACTGAAACGCACAACACCCATCATAGGTGAAACATGAATGAACACCAATAAAACCAAGACCTAAAACCAGTTCTCACCGGCTTTAAGCCAACAGGAAGGAAATCGGCATAGCCTTCCGTAGAGTGCCTCGAAATGTGCCATACCAATACAAGATTGGAAGCTATTTTTGGAAGAAAACTCAACAAGAGTATGATCTTCCCAACTGCCACAAAAATCAAGAACACATGCACGAAAAAGATCTTCAAGAGTTTGATTCACACGCTCGGGTCGTCCATCGGACAAAGGATGATAAGCGGTGCTAAAAATTAAGCTTTGTTCCTAAAGCTTTTTGAAGACCTTACCAAAATCCACTAGTAAATTAATGGATCATGATTGCTAATCATTAGAAGTAGGAACTCCATGCAATTTAACTAGACATAGAGTTTAGTAAAAAGAGGTACGGTCTGAAAGAGAAGGACAAGTCTCAAGGCTACACAAAACAAGAAGTGAACATAAATTGGATTCACGATCTCGAATCTCACAAGTGGATAAAGTCTCGAGATCACTCCATTCGGATATCATCAAAGAAACAACTGCTTGTTGTTCTCGACTTAAGGGTATCGACAACACGATTGCCCTTTCCGAAAGTATAAAAATATCAAGATCATAAGATGCAAGGAACTCGAGCCAACGTTGTTGACGCAAATTAAGTTCCTTTCGAGAAAATAAATACTTCAAAAACTTCTGATCAAGGTAGAGAACAATTTCTCTCCCAAAAGATAATGAGCCAAATTCTAAGAGCGAAAACAATAGCCGCGAGCACTAGATCATGAGTGGGATATATAGTCTCGATAGGCTTTAATTGTCAACAAGCAAATGCGATAACACATTCCCTTTGCAAGAGAATGACACCAAAACCAATATGACTAGTATTGGTACAAACAATAAAGTCTTGATTCCCTTCGGGAATCGCAAGAATAGGAATATCGAAAAGAAAGAGTTCTTTTAAATTGATCCTCTTTTCCCAAAAGATAAAACTTACAAAATTACAATTATCTTTATGTAATAATCTTTCTAGAAATTTTTTTACTTTTTATAAGTCAATTTATTGTGTCAAATTGTCTCATCAAAGTGTTTAGGAGATTCCTATCGATAACGTTGATCAGGCGCATCGACCAGAATTCTTAAAGCACTCAATGGGCAATACAATCACAAAATCATAATCCATATGATAAAAATATCTCTTAGAAGTTTTAAGAATATTCTTTGCTCATTGAAGAACAAAATCCAATTATACTTATAAATAAATCTTATGAAAAAGATTTGCAAAATTTTAAATTTGCTATTTTCATCCAAAATCAATAAGTACAAGAATGGAGTCATCGAGATATTCGTAGAATACTCGATTCATAAAATGGATGAAATAAGCTGGACAAACTGGATGACATAATAAGTCATTCATAAGAATCATAACGAGTGCAGAATGCGGTAAGTGGAATGCCAACATCCGCGACTCGTAGCAAATGAAAACCGGTGGCAAGGTCGAGCTGAAAAGACCTTAACACCACTCAAAAGAGTGCTTAGGTGATAGTCCTAAGACGAGCTCAAAAATACCGGAAAATTCCACAAACTACCCGAATGAGAAAATTAACCTTTTCCTCATCATGTGGGTTTAAAGAATAAAATGATGTCATCAAATTGGAATCGAAATCACAAAGTAAAATAGATATCTGCTTAATAGATTAAGAATGTCGAAGATGAATAGTCCACTCGAGACATAGGATATGGCTTCATAATGATTAAGCCAACCCTTTTAAAATAAAAATTAATTCTTAAGCCTAAGTAACGCATGACATGCAAATCGGCTTGGAAAGAAAAATCACAAAAATAATCTCGACATTTTCACAAAGTAAATTGAGTGTTGCGGATCCATCAATCGAATTCCCATTACTCAATGAAGTCATCAAACCCTTAGAAATTAAAAGAGAAAGAATTTATCAAGTTCTTTTGATATAAAATAATGAGATGAACCCAAATCAAAAAGAATTCGAATAAGATAATCCCAAAACAAATATCATCAAGGATAAAATAAAATACCTTGACCAAGAGAAGTGTCACTAGAGGCTTGAACAACATTTAGCTTTCCCTCTCTCTTCTTTGGAAGTTTGGGGCATGAAGATAAAAGATGTCCTGAACCTTTGCAATAACGACAAAAAAATGGTTTCGGGCACTCATTTGCATAGTGGTCCGTAAGACCACAATTGTAGCATCGTCCACTAATAGAGGTAGGAGACTTTGCTACAGAAGTTTCTTGCTTCCCTTTCTTGTTGGGATTGGGGCCTTTGAACTTAATAGGCTTCTTCATGTTATTGTTGAAGTTCTGTTTTGCACCCACAACTTCAACATTACTTTCATTATCGGCCTCTTCAAGTCGAAGAGCGATATCAATAAGCTGATCGAAAGAAACTTCTAGTTTCTAAAATAAAGGCTTCTTAAGGTTCTTGTTCAACCCATAGACAAATCTCTGATTTTTCTTCAATGGGGTATTAATATACTCGACCCCATATTTAGAGAGAGATTCAAAAGAGGCGACGTAATCCGTCACAGAGGATTCACCTTGAACAAGGTCAATAAAGCGTCGGGCTAAAGTTACTTTTTCAGCCTCCGGCACGAATTTTAATTCGAATCTTACCTGGAATTTCTCCCAAGTAAGAACCGCTTCGATAATTTCAGAAATCAAAAGCTCATACGAATCTAATGCTCTTTCTTGGAGCATGCTAGAAGCCACTTGGACACGGAGTGAATCAATAAGATCCATGCGGGAAAAGATGCGATCGCATGATCTAAGCCAAGCCTGGATTTCTATAACGTTTTCGGATCCCTTGAATGGCCTTCCACCCAAAGCGGTATAATCTCTGCACAAACGTGCAAACCCGGATTTAGGGTGAGTAGGCGCTGGAGCGGGTCCGGCAGCTTGGGCATTATTCACAAGATCTAAAAGTTGTCGAGCTGACATAAATACTCCATCCTGGGGAGTAGCACTAGATTGACCGGCGCTGGGACGGCCAGGTCTAACCATTTCTCTTCTCTAAGGAAGAAAGAAAGAAGAGGAAAAAGGTTATTCTCAAATTGAATATCAAACAACCTTGATTGATAAAACAAGGCATCACAAAAGAAAATAGGATAGAACGGTACGAAGATTCGAACCAAATCCTATGGCACGATTCCTAAGAAAGACTTAGGACAATGATCCTTGCTAGATTAATCTACATTGTTCCGAAATTTAGCTTTGATACCATGTTGTGACGCCCCACCTCTATACTCGCGCTAGCCAAGAACACTACGGTGTAATGCCGTTGACTAGCACAAAGAATAAGGTTGTTGAGGAGCGACCATCTGTGTAATTGCTTTGTGCGAGTACCGATATGCCAGATAAAAATATAACTTTTCATCTCAAGAGGAAATCCGACATACCGATACAAACTCAAAGCTACTACACGGTGGCTATGTATATATACTTCGGAAACAAATATAGAAATAAACATAACACAAATCAGTCACAGACAATTCATATCACAAAGGGGGAAATAGATATGAATATAACACATGAAAGTGTACATCAGAGTAGTGGTCATACAAGATCCACAATATCAAAAAGAATAGATACAAGTGCTAGACAAAAGAATACGTATACATCAAGGAGTCTATATCTCAAATGTATACAACCAAAAACTACTAAAATAGAGTAGTTAGCCAAAAGATCAGATGATGGTCCGATAAGGAGTCAAGCGGAAGCACCTGTAAAATCTCGCTCTGACCCGAGTATTATTTAAAAAGAAAATAATAAATGGATCAGTCTAGCTATAATTATCAGATAAAATGAGATATAGGAAGAGATATAATAAAAAACATATGATAACCAAAAATGTCATACCTCGACAAGTATACATTAGAAAATCAACAAAGGAAAATCATATAAATATCTCACGAATCTCATAGCATAAAAAGAATGTCATATTCTTTATTTAATTCACCAAGCTACAATAAATGACATACATATCAATGCCAACTGAAAAAGGTGGTGAAACATAAATTCCAGAAATCAATAATTAGAAATCCAAAAATCGAAAGGGGGAGGCCTATTACAAATGGGAGCGTTAAAACTCCCAACACGTGTATCATAAACGGAACGCTATTCCATGGTCGCTAACCATTGAGTCGGTGCATCGGTGTAGTACAATAACGGTATGCCCAAGGGACCAAAAACTCATATATTTCGGAACAACAACGTAGTGCAATAACAGTACGCCCGATGAACTCGAAAGCCGAAGCATCGATGTAGTACAATGACGGTACATCTGATGAACCAAAAAGCCGGGACATCGATGTAGTACAATAACGGTACATTCGATGAACCGAACGCCATAAAAGAACATGAGTCGCTAGCCCACAATAGAAATGAGACGAAGCTCAATAAAACTGGGTACAGTCCCTCACGTGGACGAAGAGACATCGCACATTGCTAGTCTAAACCATAAAATGATCATCATCGATCATCAAGAAGTGTCGATTACACTAAGCTAGTAAATATAAGAGTTTAGCTTCATGTCCCATAACCACTAGCTTAACTAAAATTTTTACGAACAGATTGTAGATTCCCACTCAAAATTGTCACAAGAGTTTCAATCGAACAAGTCCATAAATTAACCGATGAAGTAAACGCAATCGTTTCATACCACTTGTTTTGCTAAGCCGTTTAATTAGATTTTCTCATACGAATGAGGTAAAGGTTTGTATATACTAATAGATTAGAAAACAATTTTAGAAACGAGCTTTGTATTAAAAATAGAATTGAAATCATCTTTGTAAAGAGTTTGAATATTTACTACTAGTATAGAAACCTTTTTTTTAAAGTGACAAGCCATAGAAATGATTGTAGAAACAATCAATCATCAAAAATTCACATACGAAGACGTGAATCAAATCCATTTAAACCGATAAAGAATCCATTGAAATGGATATTCAAAAATCCCGAAAAAAAGAGTCATCAAAGTCATAATAAATAATAACAACAAATAGGATCATCACGAATCGATTCAAATTGGAAATTCAATCCCAAAAGGAAAAGTGGGCAGAAACAACAAATTCAATCGACTGACTCAGAGCGACTGACTCAGGTCTTGGAAACTTTCTGTTTCCAGGTTCAATCGACTGACTCAGAGATTTCAGTCGACTGAATCATGCCTGGGAACTTTCGGGTTCCAGGTTCAGTCGACTGAACAAAGATTTCAGTCGACTGATACTGGCCCAGGAAATTTCCTGGCTTCAGCTCAATCGACTGAACGCTCTGAGTCAGTCGACTGAACTGGGATTTCCAGTATTTTCAGCCTAAAAATGAAGAGACAATCTCTTCGCAAATGCAACCGGACGAGCAATGGGCGCTAGGGATTTATGCCAATCGACGACCCGGCCCTATAAGCTCTTCGATGCATTACCAAACCATGATCAAACATCCATAAAAGGATTTACACACAAATTTGACTTCAAAAACCAAAAATTGAAATATTCATAAAACCAATCCAAATCAAGAGCAAATGTACATGAAGAATTGTTAGGAATTCATACCCAACAACCAAAGATAATTATAGTCATAGATGTGAGATAAAAATCTCACCTTTAAACCCAAAACAAATGAAGAAGAAGCTATAGAGCAATGGCAAGGACAATCACTCTCCAATTCCAACTCAACAAGCTTGAATCTAAGCTTAAAAGAGTAACATTTCCTAAGTTAGGTTTAGGAATTTCTGAAATTGAAAGGAGAACGAGTTGGGGAAGAAGAAGAGGAGGCTTACCAAAGCTTCTTCTTGAATTTGGAGCTAGAACTTGGATTTGCAATGGAACTAGGGCTTAGGAATTTCCTAATTCTTTTTTCTCTTCCTCCATTTTTGATGAAGCTTGAGTGTTAGGAAATGAAAGTGAAGTAATGAAGAGGAGAGGGGGTGGAGTAATGATATAACCAGATTTGGGCAAGTGGGCTAAACCCAAACCCAAAGCCCTAAGTGAATAATGTCAAAATTCCACTCAGCTCCAAACTTATCGAAGTTTATACTCAAAAAGGTCGCAAATGGCATTTTGGACTCAATGGAAGTGGTATCGAGTCCCAATTCGACTGTTTGCAAAAAGTAGCTTTTCGGACTTTAATCTGATTAACGATTCTATATTTAAATAAAATATTTAAATATTAAATCGTAAAATATGCAGGTTGTTACACTATCCCTCCGTCAAGTACGAAACCAGGTAAGTTAGAGCACTAGTTGCATATCAAAGCCTTGCCTAGGCACTCCATGCTTGATCTCACAGATAGACAAGTCTACTTGTCAACTTTTAGTGTTATGTATAGTATTAATTATTTCCATAAACAAGTAAGAAATCGACAAGATTAACACGTTTTCGACATTCCTACTTAACTATTCCTCGGTCAATAGGAAAGTCGGTTGGTTAAAGCGCTACTGCTTCATCACTACTCGAACATCAATCTTAACTCTCACAAATAGGGAAGTCTGTCTCACTCGGCTTTTAGTGTTAAGCATAGTTATTACTTTTCAACAAGTAACCGCACAATCAAATCATTTAGCCATTAAGCAAACCTTAACCCTTTTTCGAAACATTTGTTTATACTTTTAAAATAGAAATACTTATGGTAGGTTTTAAAGCATTTATCCAAATGATAAATTTGTAAAATCATTAAAGCATGGCAAAACAAGTTTTTCTTAAAAAAAACCACTTCTTTAAAAATTCACAACTAACACTTTAAAATTCATAAAAATCTCAAACCACCTTTAAAATACTCTAATAATAGTTAGTAAACACTTGTGAAGGGAATTAAACAAAATACTTAAATTTAAATATCCTTTTCAAACCTTTAAAGTTCAAAAATCAAGTCTAAACGAGGCAGTTTTGCATAGGTGAAGTTTTGGTCACTCTTTAAGATGTTACTTGACTTTTTATTATCCAAAATTTTTATGGCAACAGACATACATATAAAATATTATAAATATGGTGAGAAATCCGTAAGGATCTCTCTACGAAGTTCCATAGAAATCGTCAAAAACAAGGCAATCCCAAAGTGCATCCATATCAATTATCGCTATAAGTGCACTTTCAAATCCAAGTCCAACCTAAACCAAAGTCCATCTACAACTTATGTTCTTTGTTTCAAGGTTATGGAACACGCAATACAAGTCCATTCAAGTCCATTCAAGTCCGTTTAAATCCAGACATATGTCACTTGTTTTCAAAGCAAGAATCAAAACCAAAGTTTTAAGAAATGTCAACATCAATTCAAACCACTTACACACAATCAAACACAAAAAAATATGGGTTATATTTTCAATTAAAGTGGCGAGTTAGCTCATCTTTAACCCAACAAACAACCAAGTCCAAGCTAACCAAGTCCAAACTCTCCTTTGTAACCACCTTTCCTTCCCTTCCTTTCCTTATTTCACTTTGGTTTTGCCTTCTCCTTTCACAAGATACTCATGGCCTATGGATGTGGGGGAGGATGTGCTTCACTTTTTCATAATCTAACTTGGTAGAAGGTGTTGTAATATTGTAGTAAGGCTCTATTCCAAATTTGAGTTGCTTTGGACAAGATTTGCAATAATTTTCATTAGAAAATTTAAGTAGAGAAGAGTGAAAGAGTGTGATAATTTTGTAGAAATTTTTTATATGAATTCATAGGAGTATGCCCCTCCTTATATAGGCTCAAGAATGGTGCTATTTAGCCTTATTCTCACCCTCCTTTCATATCATGGTAGGATCACTCCCCATCACTTCTCCTTTACATCACTTCCTTTAGCAAATTTACACTTATACCCTTAACATGCTAATGTCTCTTATCCACTTAGAAGCTTCTAGAACCTTCCATTTCTTTATGAAGATAATTGTGTAAATTAGTTGTTAACGTGTTCGTTTGATCATTAAACAAGTGCAAAAGAGTTCGGACAACTTTTATCAATCAAAAAGCTGTTTATCGATAAACTGATTTTCGGTCACATTATCGATTTTTCTTCGAAGAATATACTTTTATAAAAAAATTCAAAAACAAGTTTTTTATCATTATTTATTAATTAAATAATGTTTAATAAGGTAATAAAATCCTATTTATAGCACTTAACTATATTTCAAAATGTTTCGATATTCAAAGACAAAGTGTTCAAATTTCCGGATCATTGTATTTTCTCTCTCAAAATTTTATATTATAAAGGTTTTGGTTGCATCATGATTGCTAGATTGGATGGTAGGGGGTGGTTACCACACTTTTTTCTGTTATTTTTGCATTCATATAGAATCTAATGCATATTTAGGTTGTTTGCATACATATTTATTTGTCACGATTTTGCATTCACATTAGGATTGAGCTCACTTATAGTATGTTGCATACATAATAAAATTGCATTTTTGGTTGAGTGGATGGTTGTATAGAAAACATGGATGTATAACATGGTTGCAGAGTGCATGTTACTGTATATTTCCCTTAGGAATTTCGAGGACGAAATTCTTTTAAGAGGGTAGAATATAACACCTGCAAAATTAATAAGAAATAAATTAATAATATTAAGTTTAAACAAAACTGAATTTGTGCAAACGTCATAATTTGGCCATGAAAGTTACACCACTATTTTGTGTCTATTTTCTGAGCAATTTTATAAATAAAGTTCTACGATCGAAATTTAAACGAAGAAGTTATCAACGTTTGAAAGTTTCGAATCGAAAATAATATCAAAATAAATATTTTAAAATTAAAAGTTAACATTTGGAAACCATTAACGTTAACATACAAAACAAGTAATAAATATAAATTTAAGGAAGAAAATCAGCTAATGTCAGGACCAAAGGCCAGTCGGCCAACAAGGACCGGTCAACTAGTGGAAGCAAGGTGGCTAGCTTTGCCTAGGCCAGAATGGTCCGGATTTTATTATTTAGAACCGACTTTGATCTTACAATCGAGACGCATTCTAACCACTATAAATAAGAGGCTAGCCCCTTCACTTTTATTTAAAAGAAAAACAAACACAAAACTATACTCTGCTAGTTTACTTCCTCCTCAATAAACTTTCTGGATTCAAAAATAAAAGATTCAAGCTTTAGGGATGAAATCAATCAGATTAAAGGGAAATGGTAATGAATTTTATATTTTTGTATATTTCTCTATTTCCATTCTTCCCTAATCTTTGAATTCTGAATCTAATATGTATACAACTGAATTGTAATATATTGTAAAATTAAAAAGAGTATAACTAGAGAAGGAAATAAGCGAAGGCATGGAACCAAATCCAAAGGAGTTCGGGAAACACTATCTGTAAGTGGAAATCTTAGTTTTTCTCTTTTTAGTAGTTTGTGCAGTAAATAATTGACTTTTTATGCCTTGGAGAATTTTATACACTATGCCACAAAGTGAATCAGACAACTATGATCACACAACATAAAGTAGATTTTCTGTTATCCCACTTTTTCACACAACACATAAAAAATCATCTGTTGTTCGAAGAGCCTCTGAAATCTTTCAACTATTGTGTGAATAGCCCGTGAAATCTTTATGAAAATGCTTGTCTTTCAGACAACATTTTATCCGTCGTTCGATTTAAGTTATCAAATATTTTAGTTTTGGCTCCATCTTTTCCCTCTCAATTATTTCGTGGCTGCTTTTTATTTTTGTTTCCCTCTTTATATTTTTTCCCCTTTTTGTTTTTGTTCAGTCCATATCTTGATACAATGCAAATGCCCTCTCCTTCTCATCTTCAACTTAGGGTTTTATGAAATTGAAGTCGTCTCCTTCTCATCTTCTCGTCTTTGTGCAAATCCGATACTCTATCACTCTCAATTTGGGTTCTCTCACATCTTCTGGAATTAGGGTTCCTAATCGAACTCGATTGCTACTGATTGGTACATGATTTTTTATTATCTTTTGATTTTGCTAGAACTCGATCTACAATTATGCCGATGATATGGGTGCTTATATAGGATTTGATTTCTTATATTTTCATTTTGAGATTTTGATTTGAAATGGTTCTTATGCTTTTACTGACTTGTTCTTTGTATATATGCTTCAAAACTTTGAACCTGGACTGCACTTTGGTTGTTGATATGTGTACTGATCTTTACTTTAGTTATGGATTTCTCTGCTGTTTTAATTTTCTTGTTCATCTTAGTATGATTTGTGG
This sequence comes from Allium fistulosum, assembly GCA_030737815.1. Taxonomy (NCBI): domain Eukaryota; kingdom Viridiplantae; phylum Streptophyta; class Magnoliopsida; order Asparagales; family Amaryllidaceae; genus Allium; species Allium fistulosum. The sequence continues at coordinate 817,747,140 of CM060908.1, read as the reverse complement.
CACTGCTCTGTTTTAATTTGTGGCACTACCTCGTTCAATTTGTCGCATTTGCTGTTTAATTTTTGGTACTTTCTTGTTTTAATTTGTGACAAGCCAGTGCACAGCACTGCCTTGTAAAGGCAGTGCACACTAGTTGTACCTTGTTTGTGCACTGTGATGGTCCATGTTGTTTTTGCTATGATGGTCCATGTTGCTTTTGCTGGTCCAATTACTGTTGCTGGTTTCTTGTTATGATGTCTTGGTTCATCCATACATGATGTTGGTTTGTGAGTTGTTTGTATATACTTGAGCTTGAACCAATTCAGTTCTGAACCATTTTGAGTTTCTGAACCATACTGTTGAGTTGCCTTTCTACTCAGTATGTACATATATACATGTATATACATATGTGTATATATGTATATTTGTGTGTCTGGTTATTGCTTTGTATATTTGACTTTGACAAATTCAATCTTTTCTCTTGATCTGCCACATGCTTAAACTGTTTTGAGATATATGTGTATATATGTGCATATATGTACATATATGTACTTCGTTTGATAGTTCATGTGTACACTTGAGTTCCACTTGCATTACCATGTCTAAGTTCATGTGTACACTTGAGTTCATGTCCGAGTTAGTGTACACTTAAGTTCACGTGTACACTTGTCCCTTCCTTGTACTTGTTGTATTCTCGATGGTTTGAACTTCCATGTATATACATACATACACATGTATGTATATATGTGTGAATGTTTGTGGCACTACCTTGTTTTAATTTGTGGCACTTGCTTGTTTTAATTTGTGACAAGCCAATGCACTGCCTTGGCAAGGCAGTGCACACTAGTGATGCCTTGTTTGTGCACTTTGATGGTCCATGTTGCTTTTGCCGTGATGGTCCATGTTGTTTTTGCTAGTCCATGTTGCTTTTGTTGGTCTAGTTTCTTTTGCTGCTTTCTTGTTATGCCATCTTGGTTCATCCATACATGCTGTTGGTTTGTGAGTTGCTTGTATATACTTGTATACACTTGTATATACTTGAGCTTGAACCAATTTGAGTTTATGAACCATTTGAGTTTCTGTTGCTTTTGCTGGTCTAGTTTGTATACACTTGTATATACTTGAACTTGTATATTACATTGGTCCATTTTGTACTTGAACTTGTATACTTGTCCAGTTATGTATATACTTGTATACACTTGTATATACTTGAACTTGTATATTACACTGGTCCATGTTGCTTTTGCTGGTCCAGTTCCGAACCATTTTGAGTTTCTGAATCATTTTATGTGCATTTTCACTTGTTGTTTTGCCTGAGTTTGTTTATGTGCACTATATTGAATTAAGTTCCAAACCATTTTGAGTTTCTGAACCATTTTATATGCATTTGCACTTGTTGTTTTGCCTGAGCTTGTTTATGTTCACTATCTTGAATTCTTGCCTAGTTGTCTTGTTTGCATTTCCTGGATGTGCAAGTGTGCATTTTCATGTATATACATACATAAATATGTATGTATGTATATGTGTGAATGTTTGCTAATTCGATTGGTATATGTGTGCACATTGTTGGTTGAATCCCTTGCGACTGTTTGTACGTGTACTTGTATATATGCATGGTTTGTTTTGATTGTTTTGCTGCCTGGTTCAAGGTAGTGTTGAGATACTTTTGATTATTTTGCTGCCTGGTTTGTACTTGTATATATGTGTAACTGAGTTGAGCCCAAGGAGGCTTGGGCTTGACCTTGTACACATTTGCACTGTGTTGAGCCTTCGGGATTGACCTTTGCAATAGTCCGTGAGATTTAATTGATGTCCAACCTTGTGATATTCATAGTGATACACTGTGCATATCATAAGTTGTCCGTGCACAAATATATTTGTCCCTGTCTAAAACATGAAGAGAAAACAAACCTATAAACTGAGGCAATATTAATATTCAAATTCAATTTTATTTTGCAATTTAGGTTTGTTTCCTTTTCCATTTTACCGCGTTGGTTATTTGTCAGGTATATGAGATGGCTGGATACAAGTTGGAGCAAGCAAATTAATCAAGATCAACATCAAAAACAAACTCGAGTGAGTGTGAGTAAAGAATGTTATATATGAGAGTGTAGAGAAATGTTGTATACATGAGAGTGATAGTGAAAGTTATATTGTATTTGAAAATGTAAGTAGAGTGATAGTGAAAGTTGTATTGTATTTGAATTTAATTTGAAATAAAATATTTGTTTAAACAAAATTGCGATTCATTTATTTCATTCTACAAATATTTATTTCATTATGTGGACAATTATTCATATCAATCAATATTTATATGTTGTCTAATAGAAAATTCTAAAAATGATACTATAACATCAGACAACAAATGGTTTTTTTGTTATGTTAGTGCATATCAAACGATGGTTTTATCTGTGGTCTGATGTGCAAAGAAACGGCATGAGATTTAACGGTAGATAGATATGCAATTAGACAACGGAGCATATCTGTTGTCTGATGTGTTTTCCCCATAGTGATATGCGAATACTTTAAATCTAGAACTCCAAAATTCCCACATAAAATGTTAATTCTGGAACTGGTTGGTATCTTATTGTTTTATGTTAATATAGTAGAATTTAATCTGTTATTATTTGCAATATGAATAATTTATGTTTTATTCAACTTTCACTTCCCAATTTGTGTTTGTGATGATGAAGGATTCTAAAAGGAATTAGGAAACAACGTGTAAAGCAAAGATTTTTATCCCATTCGTAGTTTGCACCGCCTATTTCCATAATAAAAAAATATGAATCATTTTTCATTTCAACCTTATTCATTTAAAGGTCGAATAGAATATAAATGATTTAAATTGTAAAGTTTTATTCCCTTGAAATAGAAATGTTATTTATACCATGTTAATGTAAAACAAGTTGAATGTTTTGATTCCATTTATATATATATATATATATATATGCACACACTAGTCTGTTTTGTGTAGCTAATTTAAATTGTGATATTAGCTACTGTATATTGGATTAGGACTTTGTACTGATATGAAAATTTTGACATTTTAACTATCTTAACAAACCGAATTAGTATAGGAATATTTTTGCTAAGGAATATTTAATAAAAACTAGTTAGCTAAAAATTAACATTAAGTATATATATAATGATAACATATGAGTCATAATGTATAAAATAAATAGGTTAATAAATAACAATAAACCATATAAAGAGGAAGTTAAGAAGAATTGTGGAAATTAATCCATAATTAAAAGGGGCAATAAGCGGTTTTCCTTATATGGCCTTAATGCGTAAATGTGTATGGGATATATTATGTATATTTATATATTATACATATATGTTAGTATAATTTCGTAAGGTCGGGGAGCGGAATTATGATTAAGTTATAAGAATGTGAGGCCAGTTAAAAGTACACATAAATCTGTCTAGCTAATCTGGCTACCAACAGCGTGACTTTGTAACTTTTGTGAGACAACGTCTATAATACATACCCATGGTGGACGCGAGGTTAGTCACAATTCTATAAGGTAAGAATGCCTAGCTAATCTGACTATCAGCTCCTACGAATGGCCGAACTAATGTGAGACCTCACGGTTTGGGTTATGGGTCATAGAACGGATATCCTAGGACGGGCCTGCTTCGGGGTTGGAGGTATTAAAGGCTATTGTAGGGTCTGCCTTCTTCTCATTCAATAAGTATTAAATGGTTGGGAATAACTTTTAGATGTGGTTGTGGAAATCTTTAAAGAGGGTCCACTTTGGTGTTGAGGTGTTAAATTGTTATTGGAGGGGTCTGCCTCTTCCCCATTTAAGAAGTATTAAGTGGCCTTATGAAATTTCTTATGATGTCGGTAAGAAAATACCAGGGAGGGGTTCGCCTTGGGTTTAGGTATTAAATGATGGGGATCTACCTAGGGTCTAGGTATTAAATGGTCAGGTTTTGCCTATTTTTCATTAAAAATGTTTTAAATGACTCAGGTACTTACTCTCGCATCATTAGAAATTGATTGACAGAGATGAGATCATTGGACCCAATATCTATTTCATAGTTTTGTTGCACCTGCGTTATAGTTCTTAAGTTAGATTGGAATATTGGTCTACAGTTGGAGATACATTATGGAGCTAGATTGGAAGAGTCGTTGGCTTATAGTTAGAGGTATATTCGAAAATGTATAGTTAGAAATTGCATAAGACATAATACTCATCTAAATGATACTGCCCAAATACTATTATGGTAAAACTTGAGATTTTCATTCATCAAACGCTGTTGTTTTGACTCCCTCCTCATTACAACCCACAGGTTAAGGAAAACGATGATGAAGCGTGAATGAGGCGGTGAAAACTAATGATATTATAGCTATTTATTTATGCTTATGGTTTATATTGATGTACCCAAAATTTAGACTTGTTGACATTCTATTTTGGGACATTATGTTACGGATATTTAAAACAATTGTATTTTTAAGATTTGGAGATTTTGAAATGAGTCCTTATGTTATTATTGTATTTTATCCCTTCCGCTGCAAGATTCTGAAAGTATAGATAGATAGCTCGGTTTATTGATTTGATAGATTTTACCAATCAATGGTCAGCTTTGCAATAGATCTAAGGTTCGATATGCTTTCATTGAGTCGAAAATTAAGGTCGTTCCAGAGAAGGTTGTTACAACTTGTTTATATATATGAACATAAAAATTTATAAATAAGAACGTTAATATTTAAATCGTTTTAAATTAAATTTAAAATATATTACTTTGGACAACAAAAAAATATTTGATATATATATATTTAAACAATAAGTGTTTTAGTGAAAAATTAGATATATATATATTAGTGAAAAATTAGATATATATATATATATATGTGTATGTATGTATGTATGTATAATTATTTTCGTAATTATAATTTATTTGAAGTGTTATAATAATTTTTGAATTTTATTATATATATTATATACGTAGATATTATATTTTAAACTTGCAGATTCAAATCTATTTTTGAATTGTTTTACCAAGTAAAAGATTACATATTTTAAAGAAGTTTTAAATTTAAAATTATTGACTTGGTCAAAATAGTTAATTTTATTCAAATGAAAATTTTTGAAATTCTTTATATTTATATATACAGATAAATAGTCACAAGGAAGAAGTTGCAAAAAAAATTTGTCTCAGGGACAACAAGTTTGCTTTTTAGTCTGAAGGACACTTTTTAGTGTAAATTGAAAATGATAGTTACAACTATCATTCCGTGATTTACACTAAAAAGTGTCCTTCAACCTAAAAAAAACTTCTTGTCCCTGAAATTAAATTTTTATCTAACTTTTTCCTTGAACATAAAAACCCCTTATATATAATTATAAAATAATGTTTTGGATAACCAATGTGTATATAAATGACAATTGTGTCTGTTGTGGTGTAAATCTCAGCATTTATAAACGTACACGTTAACCATGTATGCTATTAATAAATTAAATCATCATTTAATTTAATTAAATAAAATAATATTTTATTTAAATAATATTTTAGATTGGATTTTAAATAAATTAGACTTGACGGGTCCAACAAAGATCAAAAATGGTAATAAAAAAAATTCTCAATATTAACTAAGGCAATTACCTCAATTAAAACTGTTGAGGCAATGCCTTAGCTTTGACTGAGGAAATTCCTTAGTGTTGACTGAGCCATTGCCCTAGTATTGACGTAAATGTAACTAAGAATTTTTTTAGAAATAAATGGAACTAATAAATTGTCACATAAAAATCTTCCATACCAATTACACTACAAGGAAAATCGGCAATTGCGTCGGCCTAAAACCGACACCGGCCGATTCTAGCCGACGCAAGCCGATTCGAAAAACCGACGCAAAAAAATACGTCACCACCAAACATTCGAGTCGGGTTTTGCGTCTGTTTCGTCACCACTTTAGTGTTGGGAAGTGACGTCTATATCCATGTGGCTATTTTTTTCAAAATTCTGTTGGGCGTAACTTGCCGACGCAATCCGACTCAGGTCTGTAACTAAATAGCCGATTCTAGCCGATGCAAACCTGTAACCAAACCGCCGACGCAAGCCGATTCCAGCGGACGCAAGCCTGTGTTCTGCTGTTTGTAAACAGCTGCTGTTTGCGCCCTCAAACCACAATATAAACAGTTTCCATCGAACTATAACAACATTCAATCTTCCAACACAAGTATAACACCAACCTCTCATCAATCAAACATAACATTCACAATTTTCCATCAAACAACAACTATATATCCAAAAACTCATCAATCAAACACAACGTTCACTAATATACATCATACTCAACAATACATATAAGTACTATCAAACAAATCACACATCATTGTCCTACTCATCATCATACATCAAACAACAATAAGTTCAACACAAAACGACGCCAAAAATGTGACAAGCACAACCTTACCTACTCATCATCTCCAGACGCATCCTCTCAAGGCATTCTTCCATGCTCTGCCAGGTATGCCGCGATATGCACATCGAGCTGCTGTGCAAAAGCATCGCTCTTCCGCCAGTCATTGATCTCCGCAACCTGCTGACGCAACAAAGCTATCTCCTCCTCTGCCTGGGATCTCCTGTAAGCCCTCTGGGATGATATCGCCTGTGAAATAGTTAATAGCTAGTTATAATTTATGCTTCATATCATATTAAATGTGTATATTAGTTAATGAAGCAGTTTACTTCCTTATTTCCATAACTATATCGCCTATTTCGTGTAGGCGATTCTATAACGGCGTCCCAAATATGGTTTGGCTCCTCAACGGTCAACTCCTCACATCCGGTGGTCTGCGCCACACGTGTCTGCTCCGCCTTATATGACTCTTGCGATTATAAATAAAAGGTTGACACGAAAAAAATTTAATTTACGGTTTTTTAGCTGTGAAATAAAGTATTATCAAACACTATCATTACAGATAAGCATGTTTACCATTACAGATTGAGATTTGGCGTCTGTCCATCTATACAAAACATTGCCTTCCTAGTCTGTCTCCTCCACAACATGTGTGGCAGTAAACACCTCAGCCATCGTAGGCTCGCGATTGTACTTCTTAGACTAAAAATATACATATGAATAAACAATGTTACCAATATGATTAAATAATGTTACAGATATTTATAAACACAATTTATAAATTTACCAATTCGTTTTTATGTTGCTGAAAAGATTTCGAGCCACCACGATGTACAACAGGATTCTTATTCCTGTTTTCGCGATTCCGCGCTAATATTTCCTACACATTTAAACACAAGGTTAACTATATTAATGCAACTAATATACGAAATCTTAAAAAATTTAAATTATAATTCGAAAGTGGATAGCTTACTTTGAATTCAGGAGTATCCCAGAGCCGAAGAAACTCACTATATACTTCAGCGCTCATCCATCTTGGCTTTTTTCCCACACTCTTTGCTTTAGTTATCGTGTTTCTATAATTTTTTCTCATTCTTTGATTCCAATGATTTCTAAACACATCCAGATCCTGGGGCTCAACACGTACGGCAGCCTGCATATTGAAATTAACTTGAATTATAAACATTCTATTGACATTCAAATCAAATAAAAATTTATACTTAATTACCATCAAATCTGCCCATATTGCGTTCTTTACAGGCACTGGGAGGTCGTCCCACCATGGCCAATAGCCGGACATCCTACTCATAAACGCTTGTCTCGACGTTTGTAAAATGAAATCTGAAGGCTCCACCTCAAAGCCCCTGTATAAATTTTGATGTACATATTTAATATATTTTTAATAACATACTTGAAATATATTTGATACTTACCCTGCCGTCTTCGGAACTAACTCAGCAACGGGGCGTAAATCCGGCGCATTGCCACTGGCACCTGCATCGGGAGAAGGAGAAGGCTCAGACCTACTGTCGTGTCTCCTGTAAGACATATCTGCCACAAACATATCATATCATATATCGTATATCATATCAGAACATATCATATCATATCATCGCATAAAACATTCCACTTGATTCAGACTTTAAATATTACATATGTCATAAAAATACATTATACAACATGCAATTCAAATATTTACATATGTCATATTCAGACTCTAAATATTACATATGTCATAAAAATACATTATACAACATGCAATTCAAATATTTAAAATTATCAGTCTTCGTCGTTCTCTGAGTCAGACTCGGTCTCGTACTCTATATCGTTTTCTTCAACACTTTCAAATGCATCTACCAAAACATTTGATTCATCATTCAACAATCCTACATCAATGTCATCGGTTATTACTACTTCAGTATTTGGCTCAAGATCCGCTTGATACGCTGTTTTGTTTGGAATATTATTTCCGTCAAATGTAAATTTTGCCTTTGTTTTAAAAACAACCGACCAATCCGCTTTATCTCTTTTCAAGGATGGATACGGAGCAAAATAAACCTATAACGCTTGCTTGGCCAATACGAAAGGATCATACTTATAGTAATGTGAGGTATGTTTTATTTCAATAAGTTTATAATCTTTGTGCACGTTGATTCCAGTACCAGGAACATTGCTAAACCAGTTGCATTTGAATAAAAAAAACTTTTTCTGCAGGTTGTATGTAATATGTCAACTCTAAAACCTATGTTAAGACGCCGTAAAAATCTTTTATATGTTCATTTGGATCGTCACTACCTTTGACAAATACACCGCTGTTATATGTCAATTTTTCGGCACCGTAATCTTTGGTGTTGAATTTAAATCCATTGACGAAGAATATTAGATACGTCTTGACATTTATTTTTGGTCCGATCACAAGATGTCGTAATCCTTCGTCAACGACACAGTTTATTGGATCATAAACGTAATTTGAAAACCATTTAGCAAATTCTTTACTGAGATTGCCAGATGGATGCAGTGATTCGTATATACTGCAAATATGTAATATGTTTTAATATAATCAATATGTAAGTATAATTGAATTATATATGAATTTATTATTACCTGACAAATGGTGCAACTTCTGGACAATTTAGAAGAACATATGTGTGTGGTACATGGTGATCTCTATCGTCTAACCATATTTCCACACATTTTCCAGCATGTCGGCCATGTTGTCTAAAAATAGATAACATTGCTTGAGAAGAATCATGTTCAACGACTTCTTCATTACGAGGAACACTTACAAACGATAAGTTCACATGATCACTAAAATAATGAGAGAAAAAGAATGAAGCTTCTTCTTCAAGATATGATTTGCAAATCGAACCTTCAACTCGTGCTTTTTGCCTAATTTTTTTCTTCAAATGATTCAAGTACCTATTACAAATTTATTTTAAATTTAGGTATATAAAACTGAATTTTAAACTAACATAAATATTGCCGATATTCAATATTACCTCTCAAATGGATACATCCAACCATATTGAACAGGACCTCTAAGAAGTGCTTCGGATGGAAGATGAACATGTAGATGCTCCATTACATTAAAGAAACCTGGCGGAAATATTTTTTCCAGCTTGCAGAGCAGTATAGGAATTTCTTCGACTTTTAATGTCGTCGAACAAAGTTTTTATAAAACAAACTTAATTATGTTATAATGCTCCATACTTTTACGGGCAACAGTTCTTTGAGAATCACGGGTAATAGATATTCCATCGTGATATGGCAATCGTGACTTTTCATCTCACTCAATTTATTGTTTTTAAAGTCAACACATCTACGAAGATTAGAAGAAATCCCATCAGGACATCTTAGTGCTTCCACCCACTTTAGCACGAGTTTTACTTGCTTACTGTATAGCTCATAGCATGCTTTGGGTTTTTTTATTGTCATTGGGTTTCATATGAAGTTCGGGACGTTTACAAAAGTTTGCTATATCAAGTCTTGAATTCAAATCGTCCTTTGTTTTCCCCTTTACATTCATAACTGTATTAAACACGTTATCAAACACGTTTTTTTCGTTGTGCATCACGTCAATATTATGTTGGAGTAGGAGATCTTTCCAGTAGGGTAACTCCCAAAATATACTTTGTTTGCACCAATTATGAATGTCTGATTTACTTGGAATTTCAGTCTGCACTCCAGTTTCATGTATCTTTGGATACTCCTTTACAATTTCATATATTTCTTCGCTTGACCAAATCTTCGGTGGTTGCATACTCTCTTCTCTGTCAGCTATAAAGCTTTTTCTATCTCTTCTAAAAGTATGATTGAGATGGAGAAAACACCGATGACAATCAAACCAAGAAATTTTCTTTCCATACCGTAGCGAAAACGCCCGTGTTTCTTCCATGCAATAAGAACAAGCTAGACGATCAGCCGTACTCCAACCTGAAAGCATCCCGTATGCAGGAAAATCACTAATAGTCCACAACAAAGAAGTGAACATATGAAAATTCTTTTTTCTCGAAATATCGTACGTTTCAACTCCTTCATTCCATAGCGTTTTCAACTCTTCGATCAATGGTTGTAAATAAACATTGATTCCTTGTGTTGGATCATCAGGCCCAGGGACGACAGTAGTGAGAAACATATATGGAGTTTTCATACACATCCATGGAGGTAAATTATAAGGAGTTACGATAATAAGCCATGATGAATATTTACTACCAAACTGAGAGAATGGTGCAAATCTATCCGTACATAAACCGAGTCTGACATTATGGCTTTCGGCAGCAAATGCGGGATAAGTTCTATCGAAATGTTTCCATGCTTCTCCATCAGATGGATGTATCAAAGTTCCTTCTTCCGGTGTTATCACACTGTGCCATCGCATATGGCACGCCGTAGCAGAAGATGCATATAACATTTGAAGTCTGGGAGTGATGGGTCAATAATGCATTCTCTTGTATGGAACTTCTTTTCCTTTTTTTTCTTGGTTTGTATCTTTCCTTGTTACATATTCTGCATTTTCTAAGCTCAACGTTATCTTTCCAATACAACATGCAACCTTTTACACATGTATCTATCTTTTGGTACGGCAGACCGAAAGCGGACATAAGTTTTTTCACTTTATAATGACTATCGCACATCAGATTATTGGGTGGCATGTGTCGTTTTGCTGCTTGTACAACTGCTGTAAATCCAGCTTCTATAAGGTTGAATTTTGATTTCATAGTTATGTATTCGGCAGTTACTGATAATTCGGTTCCACTTTTACAACCATCCCACAACGGCCTTTTAGCAGAGTCCAATAAATCATATATATTTTTAGCTCCCACAGTCGGTTCTTCTTCGACATTTACATCTTCATCGTCATCTTGATCAAACATTGGAAACATTGATCGTGCTGCATCTTCCACCATATTTTCTATTGGATTCGTCATAACATTATTGTCATCTAACGCTACAGGATTAGGTGTGGGTGCAAGAAGTTTTCCATGACGATCCAACAAGTAATAATTCGGCACAAAACCATTTTTATACAAATGTACTTCAACTATATCTGCTTTCCAATGCTTCAAATGTTTGCACTTACTACACGGGCAACGAAGTTCTTCGTTATTACGATTATTAGATTTAGCGAATCTAATAAATTTGTGTACACCGTTATAAAAATGTTTCTTTATTGAACCTTTCATACCAGTTCTGACTTCATACATCCAACTACGATCGAGAAAATAATCGAACATTTTTCCTGATTTGAAAATATATGTTAGAAACACAATAAAGTTTATCGTTTATTGATCCAAATAATCAATTCGATTTATTTTTTGCTTTTTGCTTTATTGTTTTAACTTTGATAGTCGATCATCCTACTTCCCATTACAAATACAATAAAATAATTACATTTCGTAAATCATATCATTTTAAACGGTTCACAAAATTTCGGCAACACTTCCCCTTTGTTCCCTGTATCGTACACAAATACGTGTACACAGGGAACAAAACGGAAGTGCTATCGAAATTTTGTGAACCGTTTAAAATGATATGATTTACAAAATGTAATTATACTTTATTGTATTCGTAACTTGTCCAATACAGGGACAAATCCGACAAATATTATATCAGATGAATATAGATGTCCGTTCTGTGAAAAACAGAACAGCTATATAACGATCATATACAACACTTGTCAGACGGGGCCAAAAATTGTCTAAGGGGTTTAAAAAATAAAACTTTTATAATTAACAATATTCATTCAACTATTTAAATATTTATTAACTAAATTTGAAATTTTACAACGTAATTTAACTATCGTTTAACTATTTTAATTTTTAATTTGCCGATTATGTAAACTAAAATAAGTTGTTCACATTAGTAAAAATAGATTTTTTTTATACTAAATCAATTAATACCTTTTATCATCAACTAATGTACACCATTAACATCAACCCATACGCAATAATCAACAATTACAAATTGATAATCAACTCTTTTTTCTAATTTCCCTAATTTCAAGCCGACAATGTCAAAATTATATTTCCAAACCAATCTAAAACAGTAATATCATCGAATAATACAACCAATCATCAATTTCTAATCTACCATCAACTAATTTCAAAATTTAGGGTTTAAATCATACCTCAAATAAACTGAAATCGGGAAGAAATGAGATACCAGAGAGCTTTGAAGAGCGTCGGAGGCTAGATGTTGACTTGAGACGGCGGTGACGGCAGACGCTGTGGCGGGTGACGATGAGGAGGGTTTTGACGTGAAAATTTGGAGGGAAAAATGAATGAATACTGCTCGCGGGTTTTCCTTCTGTAATGCGATATTGCGTCGGCTAGAATCGACCACATTTTTTAACCGATTCTAGCCGACGCAAAGTCTGGACACTAAACAAGCCGATTCTAGTAGTGTTATAGAGTCACCGTACACTTAGTAAAAAATATACAAAATGGTATTCTACAGTATGTATGCATGTGGGTTTGCAAAACAAAATGAAAAAAAATCTGTAAAAGATTCTGATTAAACTCAAATTAATATCACAACAAAATTTGGCGCTTTGCTTACATAAATGACATCATGTACAAAAATGTTGTACATTAAACTCTATTGCTATACTTCAACCTAATGTTTAAAACTACAACAACAGATACTTTTATCCTTTGTACTTGCAGACTCAAAGATAGTAATTGCAAAATGGGTGCATGTTATCCATGTTTCCTCTAAACATTTTACATCTATTTGCTAGCTTGCTCGGATACATACGCCCCTACAGTATAAATATGAATGTTACCAATATATTTAAATTAAGATTTAGTAACCAAATCTTACGATTTTATGAATCACGCATGAATTTTAATACAGTTGTATGATCACTAACATCTCTATGCAATAGTTGCAAGTAATATTTGGAACTTTAGCATAGACAATGCACATGGAAAACTAATCAGAAACAAATAAAAAATATTACGTGAAATCATCGAAATTGAAGACCTAATAATCATTGAAGAACCAAGAAATAGGTAAATTTCTTACCCAAAAGCGGCTGGTGCAGCATAAACGATTGGGAAAGTTAACTCAGCGAAAAGAAAATAATTTTTGATTACTTTCTAACAGTAAATAAATGGTTACAGACATTAATAATCACCGAACAAAACCAATAACACAATCATCATATTGTGTCATTTGACTACGCAACAAACTTATTAAGCTATCAATAACATACATAAATTACCATTAAACTATAAAGCAAAACCATTTGAAAATAAATTACCATTTGACTAGAATGTTTGCATTTGAAAATAAAATACCATTTCACTATACAGCAATGAAATTTGAAAATAAATTACCATGACAAACTCATTTCACTGTATCAGCAAACTTATTAAGCAATCAATATCCCATTAACAACATACATAAATTAACATTTGATTGGACAACAAACGTCGTTAAGTGACCTGAGATGAAAATGAACAAATGAAAATTTTGGGAAAAGGCTGCATATAACGAACCATTCGTACCATGAAAGGCACGATGGCCTCTTACTTAAAAATTGAACTAAATACCTAATTCCGGGCAAATTCTATTTCAATACCGATAATTACTAAATAGCCCTCCTAAAATAAATAAAATTTTAAAGACTAAAATACCCTTAGAAAGCTGCGTACTTTCTTTCTTCTCAATTTCATTATCTTCTCACGTCAGCTTCTTACTGTTTAAACTACCGCTTTTTCAAAATCCTAGTTTCTAAATTAGTGAAGAAAAAATTTAATTTTTAACTACTAAGTTATTTTTAGGGGCTGCTAAGTAAATAGTCGGATTGAAATAGAATTTGCCATAATTCTGACGATGTCCATGAATTAATAAGAAATTGAGAAAAGAAATTCTTTCAAGTAGAAACCTAGAGAACACAAAAATCACGAGAATGATGAAGGTAAATAGATTACCTAAACACTAACTTCGAAAACCAATAGCGTGGTGATGTGAAGGCAGATTAGACGAGATGATGGATTATTGGAAAGAAAAACTATGTATTCTAGGACGAGCTTATGTAAGAAAAGAGGGGGCAAGTGAATAAATTTCCCGCTTAAGATTTTGGGTTGCATTTTTAGGTTGTATTTTATATTCGTTATAGCATCATGAGTAATTTTTACATAACCTAACTAAAGAAAGACAGTTAAAAAAGATTTTCCAGGTAAATTCATTTTTCAATGATTCTTCGTCTCCTTTCTATCCACGCCCTCCACTTCCATGACTTACCTCCTGAAGGCCGAAAATTTTCATCAAATAACATCAAATAAAATAAAACAAAGTGGTTCATTCGATTCTAACAAAATCTGATGCTGATTCAAGTAGACTAGGAGCTGATTTACATACCGTAATATCATGGTTGGATCTTTAAAGTAAATGTATATTTATTTTATATGCTTATGCATGATCATACATGACCCAAATTTGTGTAAGTAGCATATAATTAATTGTCAATTGAATTTTATTGAAGTTTTGTTTATTATACGTATGTTGTTTATAAGTAAAATTCCAAACGGGAAAACCAAACATGAAACTTTAATCTATTTAGTTTATTTATACAAGTACAAAGGCACGTCCGATGGACGTGCAGAAGAAAAACTTGTGTAGAATTGGTCGGTTGCGAAGAAAACTCTATTACATGTCTACTGTGGCAAAAAATTAATATATGAATTTCTTTTGTTGAGCATCCATCTGATTATCATTGAAAATAGTGAAAAAATATATTTAATTTAGCAAATGATGATTAAATACATGGTAATAAATTAAAGTATAATTGTTGTATTGGAAAAAGACCATTGTTCTGGAAGAGTGTGTAAACATGCTTAATGAAAATTTCATCTTAACACAATTGGGGATGTCACTAATGTGCATCAGCTAATAATAATGTCATAATAATTTAAAATCAGTAAACACACAAATTTACATCGGATTAGTTAAACAGAAAAGAGTGTAATGGTGTATGGAAAATTGAATTATTCATAAACTGAGTACACAGTAGCCGCGGGAGAAAAATGGAGTGAAATATACATCTACGCAGTAAAGTAGCAAAACAGTAATGTAAGAAAGTAAGAAGTCGAGGGTATAAGTTGTTGCAGGAGGAATTTAAAAAATATGAAGACAGGGAGGAGAGAACATAGTTTAAGTAGCGTGGTTACTGTTAATGTTATAGATGAAAGGGTAAAAAAGAAGGAGATAATTTTGGAGTTTGGAGAGTTTAAAAAAACCTAAAGACTAAGTCAATAATGTTAAGTGCTATGTTTTTGAAAACATGGTCTGTAATTATCTTGGAAAAGCAACAAATAAAAACTGAATGGTCTTACCTATTCGATGCCAGATCTCTTTCTTTTCCATTATTTCGCCGTGCTGATTTGTGTAGGTCAAATAATACGCCGAAGAAAAAATCAAGCATAAAAATACATGAGCTTAGATAATAGTAAGAAATGAGGATATAAAAACATGAGTATAAATTAAGCATAAAAATATTAAATCTTTGCAAATTCAAAATGCAAATAAACCATAACAATGCATTCAAATTATAAACTTGAACTATGTACAAAAGAAGGTGATCATAGCAAAAGATGTAACTATCAATCCTTTAATATTTGTTATTTATTTACAATCCCCAACCCATTTTAAAACTAAGTTCTAGCAACTATGTTACTATACAATTTAATTTTCAGACCAATTCATGTAATGATCAACGGTGAAGCCAATGAAATTGTGAGTTACGTATATAGTTATGGATAAATGGAACTTAAGAAATGATATTTGTATCACATAAGTTTTTTAGGACCAAACTGATGCTTTATGGAAAGAGGAAAATAAAGCCATATATCATGTGCAGGTTTGAATGGCAATGAAATGTGCAAGAAAAGAAGTTCCGATGAACACTGTTGTTTACCTGTACGAAAATGGCGACTGCGAATCCATGTACGAAACGGTATCCACGCATCTCAAGTTTCAAAAATCTTTATTGTTACTTTCACCTCTAACAACTATGATAACTTTGCTTACCATGCATGTCGCATGCTTGCATATTATGATAAGCTAAAATCAAAAATCTTGTTCATACACAGTATTATTCTTCAGAGGCATGTCCAAAAAAAAAAAATTGTTTATTAAAAAACATGAAATGAATGTGCCTATATGGGGTTCATTTCTGGACATGACAGAATCCAAAAAATATCCACCTACAAATTTTACTCTTCTATTCGAGATGTTGCTATAAACAAAATAAATTACAAAAAGCTTTTATAATATTATAGCCATGCACTGTACTTGAACAACCGTGTACATGTGCTAATGTGCTAAAGTGACATCCATGACGTATACAACAAAAACGTGAGCCAAAAATATAAGGCCTGACTCTGTATTAATCACCTTGCACTCTGTATTAATCACCTTGCAAACAGTAGAGCTGGCGAATATTCCCTGAAGCTGTCATTTGATAAAAATATATACCATTTAAGATTTTTAAACGTAAGGTTTTGATATAAAACTAGTATCATATGGTTACAAATACATACCTGGTGCATGTCAGAATAAGGGTATATGTTTTAGTTTGAATACAAATTTAAACCGAGTAGTAAGTTTAACAAATTAGATGGTTTAATAACTCATGGAATGATGTTATGAATCTATTGTTCCATTTGAAGATGCATACTTTCATTTAAAGCAAGATCTATAAGGATTAACCAAGCAAAAATTAAGGACAAAAATAGACGTTGACGAGGATATGGGCTTTTACTGTATAACCAATCTTTGAAATGATAATGAAGAGCACAGGCTAATTCATGCTTCTCCTCAATTTGGGCATTTCTAATTATTTTCTGGATATCACTCAACAACGTATGCTGGTTAAAGTAAAAATGATTGAAAATATCAGCATGTAGACTTGATGAGACAGTAAAAAGTCACACACACGCACATACACACACATACATACAATGTGTGCGTGTCAATATATATGTATGTGTGTGTGCGCGCGCAAAACTAAGTTCTAGCAACTATGTTACTATACAATTTAATTTTCAGACCAATTCATGTAATGATCAACGGTGAAGCCAATGAAATTGTGAGTTATGTATATAGTTATGGATAAATGGAACTTAAGAAATGATATTTGTATCACATAAGCTTTTTAGGACCAAACTGATGCTTTATGGAAAGAGGAAAATAAAGCCATATATCATGTGCAGGTTTGAATGGCAATGAAATGTGCAAGAAAAGAAGTTCCGATGAACACTGTTGTTTACCTGTACGAAAATGGCGACTGCGAATCCATGTAAGAAACGGTATCCACGCATCTCAAGTTTCAAAAATCTTTGCCAGGTAAACAAATGAAAACTGAAGCTTTGGAACAGTCGAACCATATCCAATTGGCTTGAAACTCATGCCAACTAATCTGTAGAATAATTTCGTTATGTGGCATAATATTTCATTTATAGAAGAGGTAATTATGTGCAGCAATATTTATAAAACCTGAGACCCAATCAAAGTACAGCTTGTACAGTATATAACAGCACACTGATGCAGTCAGTTATAAAGTACAAATAACAAAATACATATATCGGTATATAAAGAATATAATATGAGCAGTGAAGTGAAATTTGGGTACTCATTATATAACTGTACAAACCTCATTATTTATAATGTTTCTTAATATTTTGATTACCATAGGCATGTATTGAATTTTTGCATTATAAAATGGACTGATTGAGAGGTTATTTTACCCGTGGGAAAAATAAATTATTTGTTAGCCGTAAATATTGAAAAGAATAATTGTGTTTTCAAATGTGTACGAAAAACTCTCTCAAACTGTCTTGTTGATTCTCTCTCATTATGTACAAAGTTTCTTAATATTTTGATTATCATGGACATGTATTGTAATTTTGCATTATAAAATAGACCGATTGGGAAGTATTTTTTTACTGGTGGGAAAAATAAATTATTTGGTAGGCATAAATATAGAAAAGAATAATTGTGTTTTCAAAATGTCTACGTAAAACTCTCTCAAAGTGTCTTGTCGATTCTCTCCATAAATATTTCAAATCATTTTTCAAATTAATTGTAACATTTAATAGTGACAAATTCATATATCAAGTTTGAAAAATGTTATTTTTTTGCAAAAATAAGATATATTTTATAACCTAATCAAACATTTTTAACAAAGGCAATATTTTGAAAAAAGTTTGATTTTTTTTCGTCTTTAAAGAAGTTCAAACATTTGTTTTTAAGAAAACAGAATGATTTCAAAAAAAAAATTTACAATGAAATGTTTGACAGAATGAAAAACTGAGCTACTACAACCACATGAGGTACATAAAATACACAGTGCATGGAAAAAGTACTGTCACATGCCATTCATTAAATGCTGAAACAAATTGCATTAAGATAAAGCCATGACATCAAAAACCAAAAAAATGGACAACATATCAGTACATGTATGATATGATGTGTATGAATTGTAACTTTGGAAACATAATTGTGTTGAACAGTAAAAGTATTTAATGAATGCAATGTTAAGCATTTGCTTTGACTTCCCTCTTAATTTGTAGATAGAAAATAAAAACAGGTAATGGATTTATAGTCCTGCAGATAGAAAATTTTGGTATTGAAGGAGGATGTATCTTTGTCATTTGAAGGTGCTAAATAGGAAAGAATGTGACAGTAGCAAGCTCAGAGGGATGTACTATGACTACGACTGCAACATACACATTATCGAAAGTTGAAAGGAGCAACTTTTCTAAACACTTGCAAAGTAATACAAAGAATCATATCAAAATGCCATGTAAAAGATTATTAAAACCTCTTTCAGTGAAGAGCTGTTCGAACTTTTGTCGTCCTCTAAGATAACACACCCTTCGAACTATGTTGTGAAACCATAAAACTTGCACATGAAATGGTCTAGTGGTATTCAACATGGTCTGCATTATCAAAATCTAAAAAGAGAAAACTTTTCCAAGCACGTACAAAGTAATACAAACTATAATATCAAAAAATCATGTAGAAAATTATTCAAACCTCTTACAGTGAAGAGCTGTTAGCACCTGCTATCCTTTGTCCATCCTCTAAGACAATGCCATGTGATGAAACTATAAAATATGCGGTGCATGGTAGAGTTAGTTAGCGTTAACAGTAGATATCATATTAAAAAGAAAACTCTAAAAATACACAACTTGGCAATTCACTTGCATAAGAAAAGAATAAGAGCCAAGTTCACATGTCCTTGACATGTTGTTAGAAAGTAAGTTAATATGATTTTCATGTTCCTGCCTGCAAAAGACCTCCAGCTGCATTAAAAAAAGAAGTTTATTACCCTTTCGTATATTACAACCTTGGTGCATAAAATAATCGGGAGGCAGTGCTCCTTTAGGAAGTTATCAAACATAGATTCCTAACAGCGTAGTAAGGAGAAAAACTTTAAACTGTACAAATTACTTTAATCTTCAATATATAGATCTTGTTTAAGTAGCTTCGATTCTATATAATATATTTATAGCAAGTTATGAAATTTGTGGACATTAAAAATCAGTTCCCCGTTTAAGCAAACCTGAAAGCAAAGCAAAAAATCTCAAAATCAAACACAATAAAATCTAGCAACTAAACAGAATAGCAGGTTGAGAAAAACTGTAAACCATACAAATTGAACTTTCATATATAAATCTTTTTTAAGTAGCTTCGATTCTATATAGTATATTTATAGCAAGTTATGGAATTTGTAGACAATAAAAATCAGTTTCCCTTTTAAGAAAATCCAAAATCAGAGCAATAAATCTGAAAATCAACCACAATAAAAGCTAACAACCAAACACAATAGCAATTTACCTTGCTCGCAAGTTGTTATCTCGTCGATTTACACCTCAAATCCTAAATTTCAAAATCAGACCGATAAATCACAATAGGTACAACTCTAATTTCAGTACGAAACCTCACCGACTTGGAGGAAGAAGAGAGCACAGTCCAGCCATTAAAGCTCTCAACTGTTCGTCGATCCATTTATTCTCCTGCCATTATCCTTTGCCCCCGTTGTCGACCGAACTCCAACATCCAATTGAATCATTCTAACCCCCAAACAAATTCGAGACGATTCCAAGCCTAACTTCAAGTCATCCCTTGCATATGCGACCTTTTAACTTGCTTCGAATCACATATAGGTGGGTTTGTATGAAGAATTAGAAGTGGGATCAGCAGCGATGAAGTGGATATTGGGCTTTGGAAAGGATTCACGTTGGTGGTTGTGATGTATGGGATCGATATTGATGTGGATGGATCTGGGTCCATAGGATCGGTTATGGCTTAATGGAGCGATGATGGATTCAACCTGAGAGGATTGGCCATGGCATGTTAGAGGGATTGGTGTGGTTGGAACTGAAGGATCAGTTGTGGAATAGAGGGAGAAACGGCTGAGTATAGTGGTGATCAGAACGTAGAACGTGTGCAAGAGAAATGACACATATGCCCCCTTTCTTTTTTTTCTGTTTAATTCTTTTGTACATATGTGTAAGGGTCGGTTGGGAAGATCAAAAAAGCTTCACCAAATTGAAGTATTTGTATTATTAGTAGAGATATTTGTGAATTAATCTTTTCAAATGTGTCTTTATATATTACTGAATGATGTAAATATATACAATGATCGTTTACTTTGGCTGCAATCAAAAATGTATGTTAATGTGGATTTGAAAATTGATGTCTTAAATTTGTTTTAAATTATGATATTTATGACTGTTCGAACAAAATAAAATTTGAAGTTTATTCTATTAATTATTATTATTTTTTAGCAAAGCTAGTAAGGTTGACTGGACCTTTGCAAATTTATTGCATCACAATAAATACACAACTGGGCAAAAACAAACTTTGAGCCCAAGGAAAAGAAAATAAAAAACAACACAATGCCCACATAAGGACAACTAACATACGCACAGACAAAACATGAGAAGTAAACACATAAGACAGAAAATAATCTGATCCATCACCAAGAGTTAATCAAAGACACATCAAACTCAAAAACTGAGTCCTTCAACCTAGTTGATATTCCACACATAATCTCATGCCATAAAACCCCATTACTTCTGCTTTTGCGGTTGAACATTCTAGAGTTCCTTTCCTCCCAAATAATTTTTAGAAATTTCTTCAAGCTGAGAAATAACAGATAAGACTCCAAGTTTGTCTATCTAGTAGACTTGAAAATCAGGGACCATTCAACTGAGCCGTCCCCAACCATGTCATGCCTTCCTATCTTAGTCGTCAAGTTACTCCATAATTGGAATATTTCAGCGCAGTTAAAGCGAGGTGCTTATAACTCTCATTTTCAACATTACAAAACACATACTTAGGGTTAACATTCACTCCTAACACAATCAATTTGTCCCTCATCAGTACAGCATCATTCAAAACCTTCCATAGAAGCAATTTTTCTCTAGGTAGGGACTCATTGAGCCAAATTCTCCAACACCATCTAAATCTTAGCAAGGTTTCAAACCCAAATAACTCTTTACAAACCACACTGATAGTATGCTCTTTGCTTTTGATAGACCATACAATATGGTCTTGTAAGATAGTAGGATAATGATTAGCTTGCAGAAAATTCCACATTGATCATATTGCTTGGTTGCTTGAATATGGGAGGGAAAACACACCATCATGAATGAAGTCCTTGGCTAAAGCATTACTACTAATACCAGCTTGCTGTAACCGCTAAAATTTGAATTTTTTGGAAAGGGTGAGACCTTGCACCGCCCAAGGATTATCCCAAAAACTTTCACAACCATTTGTAGACAAGTTTAGATTGATAAGGGGAAGAACGGTACCTCTAAGCTTTAGAATTTTCCTCCACGTCCAACTGCAGTTTTGAGGTACCTCTATAACCTAGAAATTTTTTCTTCTAATATTGTGAACCATGGTCCATTGGACCGATATGTTGTCAGCCTTGTTCAGTAAGGCATCAATGTGCTTGCTGAAAGCAGCAATGTTCCACTTGGTAATGTTGACAACTCCAAGACTACCTTTATGCTTTAGAGTTTCAATTTTGTTGAAAGCACAAGGGGTTATCTTTTTTGAGTGAACACTCCAAGTCCAAAAAAAATCTAAGCATGGCACTCCTAACCAACTTAAGAAGTTTATTGGGTAAAACAAAAGTTCTAGCCCAGTACACAATCATGGAGAAGGCCACATACTTTATTAAGACAAGTCTTCCAACTTGGCTTTAGAACTCGTTTGCCCAGCAATTCAAAGCAGCAGTAATCTTGGAATACAGAGGGAGACATTGGGCATAAGATATCCTTGTGGTAGAAAGAGGAATGCTAAGGTTGACCATACTTCCAAACATGGGCTGAAGACTAGACAAAGAAAGGATATTATTAGAGAGGGATTGAGGAACTCCAACTATCAGAATATGGGATTTCTGGAGGTTCAACTTCAGACCAGTCATTCTGGAGAAAAAAATTCCAGGGTTTAAAGAATACACTGGATGGATGATAAGTTAGGTTTGGTAAAGATCATGACATCATCAGTAAACATTAAAGAGGTTACAAAGGGATGTTTGTATTTCGGGTGAAATTGAATAACATTAGAAAGGAACCGAGAGTTGATCATTTGTGTGAACACTTCCATAACAAGAATGAAAAGGTAGGAGGAAATTGGATCTCCATGTCTTATTCCCTGACTGCTCTTAAAAAATCCTACAGTTTTACCATTTATATTCAAGGAGAACTTGGGAGAAGAAATACGTGCTTAAATCCAGGCTATAAAATGTTTAGGAAAGTGCATCTAGCCATAACTCTAACTATGGATACCCAATGAATTGAGTCATAGGCCTTCCTGATAACAAGTTTCAACATTGCTCTAGGAGAAAATTGTGTTTTGTTATATCCTTTGAGAAGTTCATGGGTAAGAAGCATATTGTCCAATATACTTTTATTTGGCAAAAAGTAGCCTGGTTTGAAGATATGAGGCCAGGAAGAACACTCAATAATCTAGTGGCTAATATTTTGGAAATGGACTTATAGACTACATTACAGCATGATATAGGTCTAAAAGAGCTTATAGAAGTTGCTGGTCTAGACTTAGGACAAGAACTAGGTTAGTTGCATTTATTTCACCAAACAATTTGCACTTATTGGAAAAATTATGGATAGCTCTATAGACATCTTCAGAAACCACATCCCAATAGTGTATATAAAATAGCATGTTAAATCCATCAGGACCACCACAAGCATTTTTATTTATACAAAAGGAAGCATTTTCAATTTCAGCATTAGATATAGCAAAAGAAAGGAAAGCTCTATTATCAGAAGTTATCTTAGGCAAGTTTAGCACATAAATCTTTTCAAGATCGGGATAGAAGTTGGATGAGTTACCTAGGAGGTTGGTGAAGTAGGATAGAAAAGAGTCTTCAACTGCTTTTGGAGTGGACTGCAGAAAACCAGACTCATCATAAATTGTGTTGGTTTTCTCCAAAGATTGCTTTACTTTAAGAGATGCATGAAAATAGGCAGAGTTCCTATCTCCTTGAATAGACCATTTATGCCTTAGCTTTTGTCTCTTCATGTTGTCCGCATTCTTCAGAGCATCAGACAGAGTAATAAACAAGGAGTTCTCAGCTTTAGCTGCTTCAACATCATACGGATGGTCCATCGTAATATCCCCAAATTTTGATGTTATCCAGCCTTTTGACAAGGCAGTATTTGAACAGACTTAGACAATCGAATCAGACGAGCGAATGATGGAGAAATGACCCAAGGACTTTGGGAATATCATAAAAAGGTAGGGAAAAATGAATATCAAAAAATGAATGTAAGTTCAAGTTTTTGGAAGGGCTGACTTGAAGCATACCCATAAAATTATGAGGTCAGACTCGAAGCAAAATAGACTTGAGAACTCTCCAAGTTAGACCCAAAGCAATCCATAAAAAACCCCAAGCACTGCTTGGTACTGATTTCTGGACTTGGATCGGTACCGATCCATAATGACTCGGAGCAAATGCTCAAAAATCTTGGGTCTGACTCTGAAGGAAAACTCAGAACACGAAAATCACAAAAAATCTCAGGTCAAGCCCCAAGTAAACCCTCGAATTTCTCAGGTTGGACTCCAAGCAAACGCAACTCAAGTATAATCAATACCGCAAAGTCGAGGTAAATTATCCCAAGAAATTCCAAAGTCAAAAAATCCCTAGGTGAGGGATCATCACCGATCCTGCACCTTGGGACAAAAATCACTATGTGAGGTATCATCATCGATCCCACACCAAGCGTAAGACAAACTCAAGTGCTGAATCCTACTAAGCGTGAGATCGGTACCGATCCCTTCCCTAGGCGATCGGTACCGATCCCCAAATCTTCATCCAAAGTGGTCCCTACTACTTCCACTCACTATTGATGATGCCAAGAGCATGTTTTAAGTTCCCTTCCTATGATTCTATGCAATTCTCTATTGATCTCTATGGGCACTAAAGTTAGCAACTCCATTCTTCCATAGATCCATCATTCGGACCCAAAAACACCTAAGCGACTATGCAAAACAACCATGGAAACATGAAGCCAACTATAAGACGAGCCAACATAAGAAGTCGCAAAACCCTATACTACATACATAGGGATTGGTACTGATTCCCTTCCTCTATAGGGATCGATACCGATCCCCAACCCTAGGGAATCTAGGGTTGAGATTTTTTGAAGGACTTCATCTTCGCAAAGAGGATCGGTAGGAGAAATACCAGGTCATCTACCCCTATAAATACAGAAGGCATGGTTCGTTCTCGAGATCTTTTTTCTTCTTCCTGGCCAACACCCTACCATTTTTTATATCTCCATGGATTTATACAAATCCAAACAAACTGTACTTGTAATCTGTAGTATAAATAAACAAAAACTTTGGAGTGGACAAGTGCCAAAGTACGCTGAACCACTATAAAATCTCCATGTTTTCATTTCTTTCTAGTTTTTCATTTTATTTCCACACTTGTATTTCTCTACTCAATCATTTAGGAATTTGTGCCATTTTTGGTTCAAACAACAAGGAGTTCCCAACTTTAGCTGCTTCAACATAATTTGGATGGTCCATCATAAAATTCTGGGCTTGCTATAACTCTATCTTGATTTTTGAAGATAAGAGCTTCCCATTTCCGTATTTACTTCAAGCCCATTCCCTGAGAGGAGCTTTGGTTGCCTTCAATTTTTTGCTGAGAATAAACATAGGGCTACCAAAAAATTGTTATACCAAGCATTTGATACTATATTTAAAAAATTAGGATCTTCAGTTCAAGCATTAAAAAAATTTAGAACTTTTTTCTCTTTCACAACACTAATGCCAGAAGACAGGATCAATGGAGAGTGGTTAAATGGGATAGGCTAGGGAAGTAAGATAGATAAGGATGACCAAGATGAAATGGCAAAGAAATTGCAAAAAGCATGATCAATGATGGAGAAAGTTTTAACACCACTCCTGCTCCTATTATTCCAAGTGAATTTAGCACCAGACTTTGGTAAAGGAAAAATGGAGGAATCAGCTATGGCATTGTTAAGTGGCAAGACATCCCTATGAGCAAGAGGTATGCAACCCTTCCTATCAGTTAGATTAAGGCAACAGTTATAGTCCCCAATGGAAAGCCATGAATGAGAACCATGCCTTAGGGAAGGAAGGAGATCCGGGAGATTCTGTCTTGAGGCTACAGAGTTATCAGCATAAATAATTGAAAGATAGAAGGAAGTAGAAGAGGGCAAGTGGATCAATTGCCTTGTTAATAAGATACGGGATAGGGAAAAGGTGTTAGGATTGTGTAAAACCATGATTCTTTCATAGGTAGCATCATCAAGATTGTGTGATAGCTTTTAGAAGGGATTAATGTATTTGGCAGCCGAGTTGTTAGGTCAAAGTTTAGCTTGGTTTCAAGTATGGAAAAGAGGTGAAGGCTATGATTGTGAATAGAATTTTGACTTGATCAAGTATGAGATAGTTATGAGCTCCTCTAATGTTCCACATTTCTATATTATGCAACATGATGAAAATTATTTAGATTGTGGGATTAGCTTCTTTCTACTACTCCTTGTTGAAGGAGAATTTGAGTGATTGGTTGTAGGCACTTTGCTTAAAGGAAGAAGTTTGGAAGCAACATTCTTCTCAGTTTGCACATTATTCTTGAAATTCTTTGCCTTCTTGTTCTTTTTGTTATTAGTTATCATTTCATTAAGAAGGGAGTCGAATGTGGGAAGGGAGTTGATGCTTGAAGAAGGGGAAGCCTAACTAGGAGGGGATTTGATATGATTATAAGGTCAGGTAGGTTCTTTAAGATTGAGAACAATTCCTTCATGAATAGAGAGGAAGTGATGATTTCTTATGAGATAGAATGGTTTGAAGTACTGATAGGATTGATCGATGTTAAGGAATTTAGCTGAATTAGATTTGCATGCATAGTTTCTTTTTTAGCAATAGAGATAGTAACCCCATCTGCAAGTAATGGGTCGGGTTCAAGATGAACTAGATCCAACTGTTGCATTAAACCACCTTTCTAGTTGCACCCAGGTTCAACACTTAACACATCAGAATGTAGTGAAGTAAAAGCAGAACTATTTTCAATGGAGTTGGACACATGCACAAGATCGGGTGCACACACTGATACATGTGCATACTCAGCAACTTTTCCATTTTCACATGAAACTTAAGGATAAACTTAAACTCTTAGATCAACTTCGCAAATTAGTTCACCTTCCATACACTTATCCCCATCCAACTCACAAAACACAACATCCTGCTGATCTCCTAACTCATTCAATAAGTTAAATTTATTCAATGTCGAAGCTTCCCTACTAAAATCAAGGGCCAACAAATCTCGTTTATCACTTGTATTTGCTTCATCTTGCAGCATGTTTACATTCACATCAGATTCAAACATTCCAAATTTCACAATGCTTAACATGTTCCACTTTTTTTCCATTACTACCAACTTTGTTACTTCTTTTCAATAATGTAACCATCTGCCATTTTTGCTTCTTGCCCCTGCATTTTTCACTGTTGCAATCCTAATGTTTTCTTGATCCTTCTTTCCTTACTTCAGACTGCACAATCTTTGGCTCATTATCTTTCTTAATACCAATGAAGCAAGATTACTTACATGGCCAAATTCTTTACGTTCTACATAAATTTGAAGTTTCCAGAGATACCTAACTTGAACCCGATGCTCACTACTATCCATTAGCTGCACTGGAAACTGATCTACCAATTCTTTATCAAGAGATACTTCTATCATACACTTTTCATACTCAATTCTTTCCAGTCTCTTTGTTAATTCATCCATACATAAGAATTTTCCTATTCTCGAAGCAAGCCAATTAATTCCTAAGTGAGACCATGCATACAGGAGGACGTTATAGATTTTAATCTAAATAGGAACTGATTTGATTGTACTGCAAGCATTGCCTACAGATGGATCCGATGGCTTAACAATAAATCACTTGTTTTTCATCAGAATCGGGTCTCCGTCAGTAATCCTCCTCTTATCTTCCTTATAAGACAGCAAAAACAAGAAAAGAAAACCATTAGACTTAATTTTCACTGATCTCTTTATCTTCCAAACTCGCTTGAGGTGCTCAATTACAACAGGGTATGATAGTGGTTTTTCAAGAAAAAACCCACCAGATAATCAACCCACACTTTTTTACCTCCTTGGATCACATCAAGAGCGAGGACTAAAACATCACTTGAGTATTACAATAGCATCTCAACTAGATTGTACTTGCCAGCATTCTACGGCTCATGTTTGAAAAGAGAGGTCTAAGAAAGCGGACGAGAAAGAGGATTAGCAGGTGAAGTGGATTAAAGTTGGGACAGGGGAATAGAGGAGGAAATAATAGATGAGAGAGATTGATAGAGGGGAGGATGAAAGGAGGAGGGTCAAGAGTAGGAGGGGATGATCAGAGGAGGAAGCGATGGACGAGCCACAGACGAAAAGGTAGGTTTGGAAGGAGCGACAAATTTAAAAGAGGGGAGGAGAGAGAAGTAGGAAGATAAGCAGCTATGAAAGAGTTTTTTTTCAATTTGACTAAGAAACTAATTTAACTTAATAATTATTTTAGATTATCATACATAACACACACACACACATACATATATATATATATATATACACACACACACATAAACTTAACTTATAATTTTATGGAAGTTTTTTTAAATTATACACATTTATATTGTTTGCACGTAAACTGGGTAAAGACCCCTATCGAATAAAAATGAAAATTAAATAATTAAGAATCAGAAGGTAAGGGAGAAAGAACACAATTTTTAAAGTGGTTCAGCCAAAAACATGTGCCAACATCTACTATCAACTTTATTCTAATAGGATTAACGACTACAACCAAATTACAATCGATTTTAGATCTAGAAAAGATGGATTTCGAATTTGGCAGTAACTCAACGTAGAATCCTAGTAAAATTCTGAAAGTCCATTTCTAGTAGTGGTTGGCTCTTTATTTATGGATGTATTCAAGCATGAAAATTGCAAGATTTGGTTTGAATGAGCAAATATTTCTATATCTGAATCAAATCGCATGAAGTCTAACAATTAGTATGGTTCGGTGCCGATTGATATGGATCAATACCGACCCATAGCTTTGACTTTTCCATGGTATAGTATGAGTTCCTTTAGCTTGCAATAATCACCTTCCAAAGCTTCACTTGGTTGAGTACTGACCCATGTCACATCGTGCACTCAACTTTTTTCAACTTTGAGCACTGGGCTTCACGAATGGAAGGTGGCCCCCTAATCTCATGGGTCGTTCGGTACTGATCGATATAACTTGTAGTATTCTTGCGCTATCTTTTAGAATTCTTAAATCTTTATACTCTTCAAGCTTCTTGATCAAATCATCACCACTTCATAGTTTAGATCCATCTAAAAGTCGCTTGGTTCAAATATCGGATAACACTTGGCCCCAATAGTATGCTTTTGCAGTAACAGGGCATGCTTTGGACCGAAACAAAAGACGAAATCCAAATGAACGGAAACGCTTCTATCATCTAAACTATTTTGGTGAAACGTTGCATCTTCTTTGAGAATATTGGTACATTGATTCAAACAACTATTAGATCACGTCCCTTCTTCAGAAATAAATGTTGAAGTCTTCACTCATCACTGAGAACCTCAAAAAGCTACTCCATTCTTCAGCCAAGTAAATTTCTCTTTCCTCTCTCCTTTTCTTTTTTCCTTTTTAAATGAAAATTCATATGGATCGGTACCGATCCATTGGATGTTTCTCATATAAGTTCAAATAATTAGAGTTTTACTTCACTCTAATCTCAGTTATGCCTTCGCCTTCGAGTTCCTACACTATCCAAGCTTTTTACAACCTCGAGCTTTGCTGCCATCACAAGCACTTTAGTGCTGCCGCTTAGATCCAGTTTCACTAAACACTGCCGATCGACAAGAAATCAACTTCATAATTTGAATCCCTCGGACCAACAATGTCATCAGTTCTTGCTTCTAGACCTAATTTTTGACTCAAAAGGTTGGCGCCGCATTGCCTTTTTAGACAACTATCTCGGTCGCATCACATCGATGTCGCCACCCATCGAGCAATTTCAGATTAAAACTGTAACACCTCGTAAAGATTAATAAGAAATGAATTAATTAATACTAAGGCTAAAAATATTTTTTTTGTAAATGTTGGAATTTGGCCACGGAAGTTATGCATTTGCGTTCATGGCGATTTTCTGATCAATTTTTATGTACGAAGTTTTATAATTGAAGCTCAAACAAAAAGTTATTGATATTTGAAGTTTTCAAATTTAAAATAATTCAAAATGAATTTGAATTCATAATTTGAAATTTAGAAATATATTAATTAGAAACCACTACACCAAAACAGAGGATTTCCAACGAGTATAAGCGTTGCCATGAATTTCAGTAACACTTATATGTGTCGCTATAGGGGCATGGGCAATTATTTGCAACGCTTTATAAGCGTTAGAAGATTTTTTTGCCGACGCTTATAAGCGTTGGGAAAATAGATCTTCCAACGCTTATAAGCGTTGGGAAAAAATATATTTCAACGCTTATAAGCGTTGGAGAAAAATATCTTCCAACGCTTATAAGCGTTACAAATAAATAAACACTTATCAGTTATGTGAATGTTGAAAGATATAATGGTTTGAATGTTAAAAGATATAATGTAGACTATATCTAATATGAAATATTATCTTAATTTAGCAAATTATAACCTAATCAATGTCAATAAACAATATTCATAATCAATAATAAAATAGAGTATCAATTAACAAAAGAGAAGTTCAATACATAATTAAGTTATCAATACATAGTTTTCCAATTCCATACTAATACCAACTGCAATAACAAAAGATAAGACATAGTTCATAGTTAAAGTCTACAAATACCGAATACGAAACTCTGTCCATATAACGAAACCTCCATCAGAAAATTCACATAGCTTGTACATTCCATTTTGAGGACCATCGTAAATTGGTGCATCTGGTTCAAGAACTTCAACCACCCAAATAACTTTCTATACATTCGGTATCACCTTCCTAAAATGATAAGTTGTTTGTGTTCCAACATAACCTATGGCTACATCCACCTTTAAATATCGTGACAATAACATTACATTTTTTCCCATTGTAGATGAATGAATATCATTATGTGAGACGGTTGGAGTGACAACTAGATTATTGTTCATACGAGAATCTCCTAAATTAGAAGCACATTCAGTATGTGGAGTCACCACATAACTTGAAACATGCTTTTCTTGCAAATTAGGTATAAATTTCATAAGTTGAAGCAATTGATTTGATGGCATCATTAACTTGATTAGCTACTTGCCTTTCTATCTCCAATTTCCAAACAGACAAATCCATGGCTTGCCTTTTTTCAGCTATAGCTTTTACCGCTTGATTCATCTTTACTTGTTTCATAGAAAAAGTAGAACTAGCTGCTCGACAATAAAAAAAATTCTATCGGAACCAAAAACTTCCGCAATTGGATCATTGTCAAGATCTTCCACCTCACCATTACCACTAGAACTACCACCCATTTTCCTCTTTTCTTCTACTTCTTCTATAAGTACCTACATGCATTCAATATCATATTAAATTGAAATTTATACTAAAAAGAATGACAAATAGTAATCAAGGTGATAGACATGATTTAACAATAAAAGGAGATTAAATAAACCAAGCAAATATGCAAGGACGATAATTTGAAATTAAGTACTTCATATATGTAATGACATGTTTGGATTTTTGAGGTGGTAAAATCCAGAACTGGTCAGATTGTTTTTTATTTTTTTTGATTAATAGAGTTGGTCAGAACTGGTCATATATGCAATAATTTTGATTAAGCCAACATTTCCTTAGTTTTAAACTGAGGCCACGGCAACCTCAGTTTAAAACCGAGGCCGCTGCGGCCTCAGTTTAAAACTGTAGCCATTGTTGGCCTCGGTTTAGAAAAATAAGGCCGCTGCGGCCTCAGTTGTCTAAACCGAGGCCAACAATGGCCTCAGTTGTCTAAACTGAGGCCGCTGCGGCCTCAGTTTAAACTGAGGCCAACATGGCTATGTGATGTGATGACTCTATATTCGATACACAAGTATATTGTTAAAAATAATATCAACAAACAAATGCATGTGCGCATTACAGGAATATATCAACAAACAGAAAGAGTAATTTTAGTTTAATAAATACAATTTTGTACGATAATAAGTGAACTTTATAACATGTTCTCGATGTGCACATTACTTGCATAGTGTTCGAGTGTAACCACTGTATATTAAATACATGTAAATATTTAGCACCACAAATGCAAAGAAAAAGAAAACATTTTTTTAAAAGGCGAAAGCAATTTGGTTTCCTAAGACATGCATGCAAACTATAGGGCAATAAAGTAAATTGTAAATGTAACGATCCCGGATTTTATATAAATTTAAATTGATAATTAATTTAATTTTTGAATAAAATTTTTGAAATAAATTGGTAAACAAATTTGAGTTTCTCCAAATTCAAATAAAATATGTGTTGAATTATTTGAATTTAAATCTTATATATATATATGTGAATATATATGTATATGCGAATAAATGAGTAAGTTTGAATTTATATATACATATATATATATATTGAGTTTAAATTTTAAGTTAAAATAGGAATAAATATATGAAGTAAAATAAAATTAATATATATAAGATAAATTACAAAAATAAAATAAAATAAATACATAAATAAATTCAACAACATGTTAATAAACCATGTAAAATATAAAGTAACACATAGATAAATTTTAACAACATATTAAAAATAGAAATTATTTGTATTATAAAATAATAAGACTAAAGAAAATAAAATACACTCAAATATGAAACAAGTAATATACATACAAATAAAAATAAATATATATATAGACATATAAGTTAATAAATATTTAAGTTATAAATACACTCATGTATGTAAAATATAAAGTCAATACATTAGCTGAAGAAAAAAAATCTAACACCATCTTAACTATAGAACTTCATTCATATTTCAAAGTATATACAAAAGAAAAAATATAAATCTCTTTGGCTTGCAAATGAAGATAAGTTTGTACATGGCAATTAATGCAAGAACAAATAATCATCTCAGCCGCCCAAAGCAAAAGAAAATCTCTGACCTCTTGTACAACAAAATAATACTACCCTGTGTTGTACAAAAATATCACCTGTACAAATTCTATCACCAGTAAACTCAATTCATTTATATCATCCTTTTCATTTCATTTTTGTCCATCAAGCAGAGAAAAATATGAAGCAAATACTATTTCACACTTAAACAAAATTCAACTTAAACAACTTAAACTCCAGCTCAACTCAAATCAGAGATCAAAGAAGAAGGTTTCACTTGCAAATTTTCACAAGCCTGGTTCAAAAGAAGAAACTCTGTTCTTTCTTATGGAAATCACTATGAGTAACATCATAGTTAAAAAGTTTACATATATGAATCTGTTGCATGTTAACACCTGGAAATAAGTATGATTGTGTGAATATATATATAAGTGCATTATTCTGTGTGTATATATGAATGTATGGGTGTGTGCATCTGTGTTCTCTGTTCTTAGTTTTCAAAACTAAGATTTTAAACAAAATCCATTATCTCAAGATGGTATCTTTGTTAGGATTTAAGTTTCAAACAAAATTTGTTTGTTTCATCATAGATTGAAGTTTAAAAATCTATCTAAGTTAAAATAAATTTGGGATTGCTCTGGAAATAAAAATGAACAGGAAAGCTTGGGTTTTGTGAAAAATTCAAACATCTTAATTTAGCAATTCAGGTATATAAACTGAATTCTCATACTAAAACATGATTTTTAAAGCTTAAATCATAATTTTTCGAGCTAAGATTTGAGAGCAGTTCGAGTTTGTTCAAATTTCCTTATATCGTCGATTTCTGGTGATCCTCTGGTTCGTGGTGATCAAGCTTCCTCCTGGAGGTGGAGGAGTGATCAGGAGTTGCGGGAAAAATATTGGATGGGTGTGCAGATGATCGTGGTGGCGGCGGCGATCACGTTTAGTCTGTAACCCTAGTTTTAACTAGGTTGAGTATTTTGGGTTGTACGACATCTATGGATGATCGAGTGTAACAGGATTTGGGAAATGGAAGCTTGGATGGAGATGAAGGTTTGGCCAGAGTTTTAGATTTTCTGGTGGTCGGAGACGCGAAGACGAGGCGTTTCCAGGTTGATGGTGAGGCCGGCTGTTGTTCCAGGTTTTAGTTTGGACTCTCGATTTCGAATTCGAGTGAATGATGGAGTTCTGGTGATGGGAAGTTGATCTATGAGCGATCGTCGACTTGCTCGATGATCTGGAGTCGACTGGAGGAGTGCGGCGGTGCCGTACATGTGTACAACGTATCTGGGTGGTGTCAGTGTGAAGTGATTCGGGAAGAAAGGAGTGACTCGAAGTGATCCTCGGGGGAATTGGGTGCAGGCTCGAGTAATGGCTCGAGTAAATTCATGTGTGTGTCGGGTTAACACTTAAACAAAATTTAAGTTTGAAAAAAAATGGCAAACGGGTTGATTTTTGGTAAAACTCGAAGCAAACAGGAAATAGTCTCGGGAAACACTCGAGTAAGTCTCCGGTTGTTGAAAGAAAACAGTTTTGACTTTAAAACTAAAATTCAAACTTTTTAACATTTTTAATCCATTATTTCAAATTATGATTTTTATTTAAAGTTTGAATTAATTAAGGATTTAGTAAGACATTTTTTAAGTAATTAATAAAGATAGAAAGATGTAATCTTTTAATCTATTAAGTAATTAATGATTTGTTTAATTAAAGAATAATTACTTAATTAATTACTTAATATTAAAGGTTAATTTAACAAATAAATTAAGGTTAATTAATTTGTTATTGATTATTAATTAATTAAGGAGTAATTAATTAATAAAAGTAATTGAGAGTTAATTAATTAACAATTAAGGGTTAATTAATTAAGATAATTAATTAAGGAATGACTAATTAATGAAGGTGATTAAGACTTAATCAAATTGTAATTAATGATAATTAATCATTGATTAAAGATTACTAATGAAAGTAATTATGTGGTTGATAAATTTAAAACCACACGATTTATTCATCTTAATTGTAGATGATTGATTATTATCGAATGCTTTGTATTGATTGATATCCTGGATATGTGATGGTGATACTATGTGATATGAATTGCTTTGTGCTGAGCTGTGATATTTGTGATGAATATATTACTGTGTGAATATGAAAAACCCTTTGCCCGTAAAACGACATTTGAATTTCGATGCGACAGGGAGTCGGATTCCAGTTGGTTATCCGAAACCCACATCGAATCGTAATGGTGAATCTTTGTGATTGATAAATTGACTTTATCTGTGAATCTGTGAATGAAGATAAGCGTTTTAAATCATACCGCTTATCGATATTGATATGAATGAATCTGTGATGATTGAATGATGTTGCACTATTGTGTTAAACCCCTGGACCACACTTTTACACACACAAATATGGATTTCACGAGGAAATCGGTTAAGTCACAGATGATTTATATTTAATATTTTTCGAATTGAAATTTTAATTTCAATTGATTTTGGAAATGGATTTGGGTTAAATGTTAAAGCTTTTGAAAAGGAGTTTTTAAGATAAAAGTTATTTTGAATAACTTGGTAAAGTTTCCAATTTAAATAATTTAATTTGAATTTGAATTCAAAATTTGGAATTGAATTCCATGTTTGGAAATTATGGTTAAAGATGTCATAAATGTGTTTATATGAATTTAAACCATTTTAAAAGTATGGTTTTGAGAATTTGAATTTAACCCAAGGACTTTAACTCGTATAAATGAATCAGATTTTCCGAAATGAAAACTATTTGTTTTCAAATAATAAAAGCTTTCATATAAGGAATGAATTTCCAATTTGTGTCAAAATAATTTCAAGTTTGAAAGAAAAATGGTTTTCCGAGTTATGAATAAATCTTTGTGAAAGATTGTTGAACTTTGTTTTGAAATTGGAAAGGTGTACCTTTTGTATAAAAGGTCGAAATGGAATTGTTTTGAAAGCTATCAGTTAAATCTTTGTTTTAAAGATTGAATGAGTTAATCCAATTGAAATGGAAATCAATTTGAAAATCTATGAATAGATCTTTGTGAAACTGGGTGAACTTTGTGAGATGAATCTTTTTGTAAAAGATTGAAAATGGTAATTTGTTTAAACCATTTGAAAGAGAAGTTTTGGGTAATAAGTTGTGACTTAACTGAAATCCCAATATCCATATGTTTTTAAAATATTACGCTCATTATTCGGTTTAGCCGGGAGAGGACTTTGTGTCATATAACCCATTCCGAATAGTGATACGACGTAAATGGATAGCATTTGAAGACCGGTGTTGAAGACCGGGTGTTTGCCAGAACGATAGGATAACCTATCGATTGTCTCTGCACTGAGTCGCGCCGGTATAGAGATTTCCTAAGTGATAGGAAGTCCGATCGGGATTGTGAATACCCGGATTGCAAGGGCTTCTTCGGAAGTGTCTTCGGTTCTATTCGAACCCGGAACAGGCTTGTATGGCCGTATGTCTGACATTACACTTTGAGATATAAAGCTGATTCCTTTCAAATACATTTCTGTTTGGTGGCGGAGAATTTATTCTCTTAGCTTAACACCCTTCTCTGAGACGTACGAGCTCAGAGGTTATGTAATTGAAGGTTATTAGTGATATACTCCTAATTTGGTAGTGTGGCATGCTAAGTGTTGCTGTGTGTTGCTGATCATTTGTTGATCAAAGCATGGCTTTGTAAAGAAGCGTAGCTTTGTTGACGAGACCTCACCGGACCTCACAAACCGGTAATGGTCGAAACAGGAAAGATGCGGCAAGGTTTCAGGGGTAGCTCCCTTAGGGTATGTCCATTCCTTCTAGAAAAAGGTGGTATCATGGTATAGAGCCCAGATATTTTACCTGTGTAGTTGCTCCAATCTCATTTACTGTGTGATTGTTGCTTTGTGATCGAGGTGCCTCGGATAAAGGTCGCAAACGACCGGGGGTGGCATATCTTTGGTTTACTTCCCGAGAAGGGGGTAACCGGCCTTGTGTTGGCAGAGGGCCAGGTAGGTTCTCGGGGCGTCCCTCCAGAGGCGTTCCCATGTGGCATAGGAAGTTCCTTAGCCTGACCATTTGTTGGAAAATCCAAAGAAACAATTCGAACCTTGTACGGCTTTAGTTGTAGAACCTGCCATTTAAAATGGTAGCTATAGTAGGCATAGTATAATGG
This sequence comes from Allium fistulosum, assembly GCA_030737815.1. NCBI lineage: Eukaryota > Viridiplantae > Streptophyta > Magnoliopsida > Asparagales > Amaryllidaceae > Allium > Allium fistulosum. Next base: position 817,709,999 of record CM060908.1, on the reverse strand, counting down.
TACCTATGCTGGCTAAGATTAATATTATATTTTCGAAATGTTTCCTACACTATGCACTAGTAATAATATGAAAAGAGTTTTCTCGTATTAAGCATATTTGACTATCATAAGAAGAAATCTCCTCCAAGTCTGTGATTGCATTGTGTGTGTGGTGGGAGGTCTTATGGTAGTTTCATTTTCCAAAAAGCATTGCGGATTTCAATGTTTAAAATTCTTTGTTGTTTGTTTTAAAGATAAACTGTTTTTGTTACTCACACCAGTCCCATGACTGACTCGGAGTTTATTGTTCCCTTCCTAAACTCTGGGTGCCCACAATTTTCCACACGGGCAGTCTATTGTTGGGTTTTTCAGATAGTCAGGTTTAGTAGATTATCGAGAGCTAGTTCAGTGTTCGGAGTTCACGGACGACCGCCCTTGCTTATCTTTGTGAAATGTGAAGATGGTTTGAGCTTGATGTTGGAGTTATTGGTCTCATTCTCTTTGTCGGATCACTTGGAGTATCACTTCTGTTTTCCGCTGTAGCATCTTTATTTATTTCTGATATTGTTGTATCATATTGATATCATTGTTGTATATCATTCTGGATATTTTATTCATTGGAGTTGTATATGATATTATCCATTTCTTTATTCCGCTGTGTTGTTATACTTACTGTGTTATAAGCTCCGGTGAGCCAGATTCGGCGTTTGAATCTGCGGCATTTGAGTACAAGTGAAGTACGGATGCCGATTTTCGAAGGCCGAGTTCAGGATCATCACAATAAATATGCAAATTATAAACCATAAAATATAAACATGTAAAATTTTGAACTATATATCCATGTAGAGTTGGAATTTAGCAGATAGTCGCATATTTCACATTCTCAATATAAAACCTTATTACTTAGCGCATAACGTATATTAAACTAAATCAAATATGTTCTATTTATTTGTGGGCTAAAAATGAGTCAGTGAAAATTTTGTACGTAGGGATTGTACAGGAAAACTATTGTCCAAGGATTTTGTCTGTATCAAATAATGATTGTACTACACTTAAGACTCTACATTGTTGCTGGTGAGAGAAAACAAAAGGATTTCTAGTTTGATTTTTTTGTATTACTGCTTGATATTAAATTGCGAGTGCGTGAGATTTTTATATACTAATACCCACAATTGTTTGCTGCAAAGATCCATCATTTTATTCTAGTACTTTTGTACCTTCATACAAGATCGGCTTGGGTTAGTTGGTTTAATGGTTATAGCTTTATATTTCAGTTTGAAGATTACTAGTTCGATTTTATCTCATTTATCACTTCTTATATATTAATAATATATTTGCTTTTGTAATAAGATAGTCTGTATATGAAGAAAAATAAACAAGGATTTGGTTGATGTCATCAACCAATAATCGAGCCAAAAACAGTAGATGGGTTCAAACAAATAAATTCAATATATATTAATTAAATGAATGGATTCAAGATAGGGGGTTGAAAATAAATGGAGAGAGGTGCACAATGGCAAGGAAAGTACACGTGGTGTGGGAATAAGACAGTAGCACGGCCGGGGGGAGGGGGGTTGAGGACGAAGAGTTCCGTACGCTCTGTCTGCAAATGTTTATATCTTTTGTGGGTCTCTCTATATTTATTTTGTGATTTAACACTCCATTTTGATGCATGCCCTCGTGTTTTTCACTGGCTGACTAATTGTGCTCGTATATATAACTTTGGACGTCTAAAATTTTTCTACAAAACTTTAATATTAAATCTCTCCATAACTTAACCATTACTATTTCAAAATAAACTTTTAACAGAGATTTGAACACATGTTTAAACAAATACACCCAATGGTTAATGCTTATTTCAATATTACTTTGGCATCCCTATTTATGACTTATTACAACTCCTAATAAATTTCAATATCGCAAAGTTTAATCAAAATCTTATACATTGTTATCAAAACACAATATTATTATTTTTCTTTGTAATTGATGATTTTATTTTTTTATCATTTGATTTCGATAACTTAGGGTAATTTTATATGTGTTCACAAGTTCAGTGAGTTAATACACACTTAGATTTTAATAGGCACATCCACTATATTTTTTTCAAACAATGTGGATTAACAAATTGATTTGCTATTTTTCTCTCTTTTATTTCTCTCTAAATGATATTCAGTTAAGATAGAAATGAAAACAAAAAAATACTAAGAAACAAAAAAGAATATTTTTCACAAGGAGATTTAAATTAAATGCACTCAAAACACTTACATATGTTTCCGCGGCACATGGTAGTACTTCTCTAGATTTTCTTTTATGTCCAGCCTTCCAAACCATCGCTCTTGAATTTTTTTTCTGGGTTTGCTAAGACCTGCAAGAAAGAACAAAGTTAACACATAATTAGCATAACATTTTATAATCAACGACTATTTACAAAAGATATTTTCAATACCATCCCATCGTGCACTCTATGGTAAGGTTTTCTTCCTAGAGTATCTCATCGTGCACTCTATGATAATGAAAATGCATGGTCTCGGTGATGGACCTTACTGGATTATCTCTTATTCGTATTTTTTGTTATCATCATCCATGTATATTCTGTTATTTGTGATATTTGGTGCACTTATCGGTAAGCTTGTAAGAACATTAAATATATCAGTATGGAGCACATGTCGATGGCACGGGTAAAAGCTTTATTTAATTTATAATATATGACATTATATGTTGTAAGAATAAGAATTTTTCTCAATATAAAATTCTCCGAATATAGAAAATATGAAGATAAGTAATTTGGTTGGTATAAATTTTTATTGAAAAACAATGATAATGATATAATAACTATTCTCGTATGTATTAACCAAACTGGCATGATGAAAATTCAATGCTTATTAACAAATCATATAGTAAATCTCTTTAAATAAGGATATTTTAACATTCCTATTTAGGAGTAGCAATATTGAACTGCCTTAAATATGTGTGTTACATTTACATTTTTGAAAAAAAGGCGAACTGGAGGTGGATCATAAAAACTGACAATTCTGAACAACAAATCTATAATTTAAAGCATAAGTATATACAAAACTAATGCCATAATCTCACATGATGTCTCTACCTGATTAAGGTAGTTAATGAAATCAACTTGTCTCCATGTAAAATTTAATTCTTGGTAATCGTATATTATATTTCAATTCAACCCACTCCCATGTGAGCTACCTAATAAAGGAAAACACATACAGGTAGCAAACAAAATCCAACATGTTTTCTTGTTCAAACAAATCACTATTAATGCATTATCATGCTAAAAGAAAACCCTCTAGAGAGAAATCAAACTCCGATCAACTAAACAAATAAAGGCATCAATCAACTTTTATTTTAAGTTTTGATCACCACTAGAATAACATATTTATTAAGAATGGACTCGAGCTCACCACTTCCATATATATTAGTCTTTCTAAAATTTACTTTAGATTACGCTGAAAGAAATATCATGCCCCTAGGATCATGATTAGTAGTAAGCATATATACAAATGACTGATAACAACAACTATAATAAGTATATTCATATGGCAGGTGTAAGATTTCAATTGTGGTTTGGAAAATGATATTTCAACCATAAGTATTCATTTATATACATTTTAATCAATTTCACATGCATCTAAATTCATATATATATATATATATCTTAATTTAATTAATAATTTCTCACTTGATCTCATCTGGTTTATGCAAACAATAGGTCATCTAAATATAGAGAAAAATATGATAATGTCAAATATCAATAGGATAAACTAATCATATATAGATGCACTAAAAAATTAACTACAATTTTGAATAGCTATTATTTTTCCCCGCTCCACTATTATTACCACAATAGTCTCAATTAATGAGAACTAATTTGGCAAAAAACCATGCTATTTAGCATAATGTCAACCAATTACATTAAAATTACTATACAGATTTTTTTTTAAATATTTGGAAATATGAGTTCATAATAACTAAAACAAAAAAAGCTATATAAAATAAATAAATTGACAAAACGTGCAAGTGGATGGTACAATGTAATGCACACAAAAATTAAAACTAATTAGTAATGTTTTCATGTAAGAGAAACATGAAAGGATTGATCATTTGCTTAGCTGCGTATTTATCATAGCTAAAGATAGAATTCATTTCTAAAAAGAAAACAAAATCATGTTTTAATATTTTCCATGCATTGATAAGGTATATTTTTAAATTATATTTCATTTCATCACATGGTTGTAAGTTGGAGGCTAGTTAAGGAAAATCAAAAAAAATGAAGACATGCGAGAGTTAAGTGACCATAAATGTGCTTGACTTGTTTTAGATTGAATCATATTTCAGGCATGGTGGTAAAAGTGTAGAACCAAAGATTATACAATTTATCTTGTGAACAGAGCAACCACCAACCCATGTATAATAAAAGAAGATTGAATAAATGAAAAAAAATTCTCTGTGGTTTTTTTATCCGTGGATATTAAATTATAACCAGCAACCTACAATTTATATTGGAGAAAATATAATATTTACTTTCTGTACGTGGATATTAAATTAAAAGGGACAAAATTACAATATTTACTTACAGATGGGCATGTAAACAAAATATACTATAAATGGTTGTACTGCAAATTCAGATATGATAGGAGCATATTTACAGATGGGCAAACAAACTTATGTATATGCTAACTGTATAATCTGAATAATATAAATATGGTTTATGCCATGAATAGAAATAAGATTGATAAAAGAACATGTCTTAAAATAATTAAAATAGGCCAGACTCTACTCTGTAAATATACGTATATTTAATTTTGAAAATGTGCATACTACTTCCACATATATGAGTTTTTGATGTGATATTGAACATGAGGTTCTAGTTTTATTTTAGATAGGTCCTTAGAATTTAGCTATGATCTATTATTAGGAGAGCTCCAAAACCTTAACAAAAATGAAATTAATTATGATTCATTAACTGCTAGAGTTGATTTGTCATATAACATCATTCTCCATTGAAAATATACAGTGTAAATTGAATGATATATATGAACCCTATAATCCTAAAAATAAATAAAACAATTTGCTAACTGCTCGAGTTAACCTTTCCAATGACCTTTTCAATGATCAAGCAATAAAACCATCTATACAAATTAACTAAATGCATTCAATAAAAAAAGTTATCTAAAAACTCACTAAACCCGACATAAAATAAATAGTGTAGGTTTATTTAATAGTCGGCGTTTTCATATTTCTCATCATGAAAAAAATATAAGTTATAGAAATGAATATTAGCAAAAAAAGTAATAATAAAGGAATAAAAGAAGAAATTACCTGAATAAAAAAATCAATTAACTGGGTAGAAGAAAAAAATCAATCAATGAATAAAGTAATAAATAACTAATGGAAACTTGATATTGAATCAAACAGTAAATGAACTAAAAAATTACCTAAAGTTGAACAAAGTAATACCGTTTCCCTTTGAAATCACCTTAAGTCGCAATTCCCTGAAGTCTATCAACATATCAAGTTTAGTCTATCACCTTAAAAATCAATCATGTTGAGTCTATCAACATATCAGGTTCAAGGATGAAAATCACCTTTGAAATCGAAATCGAATAGCCTAATATCGCAATTCCTTGAAGTTGAAATCGAATAGCCTAATATCGCGATTCTTAGAAGTCGAAATTGAGGCGATTCTCAGAAGTCAAAATCGAGGTGATTCTCAGAAGTCGAATTCGAGTGATATCGCGATTCCCTTAAGTCATGATTCCCCTTCGAAGTCTGAAGTCGAAATTGAATGAATCGCGCGATTCCCTTAAGTAAACCAAGCAATTCTTTTAAGAAGCGGCTGATGGTTGAAAGAATAAGCGTTGAGAAGGGGATTAGGGCTATGGATGGAAATAATCGCTTATTTCTTTTTTTCCCCAGCAACATTCGGTTAATTTCAGCTTAACCAGATTTTCCAACGCAAATAAGTGTTGGCAATAAAAATAATTATAAATATTATGTTGGGTCACACATTTCTAGCGTAGCAACGCATATTGTTGTGATTAATCTACAACACAAATAAGTGTTGGCAATTGAAAAAAATAAGTGTTACAAAATGGTTGTTATGGTGTTGTGAACTTAGGGTTTAAGTAAACGTCAAATTAAACATTAACATTAAAAATAAATATAGAATTAAATAAAATATAAACGATAGCATTAATATGTTTCCAAATATACTAGGATCGGTCGACTGCTTTTCTAGGGCTGGTCGACCGCTAGCGGTTGACCGCCTAGGAAGGAGCGGTCGACCAATGTAGTTGAGGCAGCTAGGGCTTATTAAGGTCCGGATTTTATTATTTTAAACTGACTTAAATTGAACGATTCTGGTGCCTTCTAACCATTATAAATAGGAGGCGAGCCCCCTCACTTTTATTCACAAATTATTTGAAAATGCAAGCGGGGCTCTATCAATTTCTTCTATACGATTCAAAATTTGTTAGATTTTTTAGGTAAGGGATTTCAAATGTTTAATATTCAATTTATAATTCTATTCTTCTCCAATCCCTGAAATTTTGAATCTAATTCATATACGATCTAATTATTGTATATTTCAAAAGGAAGAAATCTAAAAAGAGAATAGGGGCAGGCATAATCGCATCCAAGAGGAAGTAGGAAATCATTTGTCAGTGGTAATTTTAGTTTTTCTCATTTTTTGTATTTGCATAGTATAAGTTGGATTTGATTTATGCCTTGGAGAATTTTTTCATGAAAACACCAAACTAAAACCCCAAAATTCCCTCAAAGCAAAATGTCAATCCCTATTGGAATCTCAATTATTCTATATTAAAATAGTGGAATTTGTGTAGTTATTGCAATTTGAATATTTTTACATTCCATTCCACTTATCAATTTTCTCTTTTAACGTGATTAAGGGTTCTAAAAAGAAAATAAGTTAGGAAATGGTGTGTGAAGTATAGATTCTCCTATTCATAGTTGTAGTGCATATTTCTATAATTTAAATATGAATCCCTTTCTCATTGTATATGTAAAAGTTGAAGAGAGTGTAAAAGGGTTTAAATTGTAAGTTCTATTGGTGATGATTCTACTATTTTAATATAAAATATGTTGGTAGTTGATTATGTTTTCTTATACAAGTGTATTGTTGGGCTAAGAATATTAGCTAATTTGTATGTTATGGTATGGAGTTAGACTTGTATAAATTGGAAGTTTTGACATTTAATGATTATTATAGGACGCAAAATCTTTGGAAGCTTAGGAGTATTTAGTTACATGTGTACGCGTATGTATATATTAGCATGTAATTAATCGCGTATTATAAATAAATTATTAATTAGCATTAAATCCTTTAGGAAAAATAAGTTGAGATAATTATGGAAAGTAATTTATAATCAAAAGCCGGAATAAGGAGATTTCCTTATAAGGTCTTAATGCAAAATATGGTGAGGTATATATGGTAGTATGTTAGGAGGGTGGAAATTATGACTAAGTTGTAGGGATGCGATGTAACATCCCGTAAAATGAACCATAATTAAATGGATTAAATTGAATTAAATATGATAAGGTTGAATATGAGAACTTTATAAAATTTGGAATTTGACCATGAAAGTTATTCCGTTGCGTTCGTGATGAAATTCTGATCTGTTACCATATATGATATGCTAAAAATGGAAACTCAAACAAAGAAGTTACGAGCGTTTGAAGTTTTTAGAATTAAATTAATTTAGTTTGAATTCAAATTCAAATGAGAAATCAAATTTTTGATTTAAATTTCAAAAATTAGCTTGGGGGCTAAGTAAACGTTTAATTAACGCTTAACGTTAAAAAGTTAATCAGGGAATAAAATAATACGGCAATGGAAATAAATAAACGTTCCTGAATAAAAGGAGTGGTCGACCTGAATAGGTCAGCCAATCGACCGTAGCGGTCGACTGGTCGCCCAAGGTGGTCGACCGCTTGGCAACAATAGTTGCTAGTGGCGGCTAGGGTTTTATGTTATGTTTTATTCAGTTGTACGCTCCAGGTTCACCCGTTTCCTACCTACTTCCATCCTACGGTTCTGGTACGTTTCAACTCCTATATATAGAACCCTATCCTCTTCACTTTTATTTATATTATTTTGGGGATTACGACGAAACTCTACCATTGCTATTTCTCTAATAAGATTCAGAAACTTCATAGAGAACTCATGTAAGGATTCAACTTACTTCCTATTTGTTTCTTCTTCCTCTAATATATTTTTATCCTATTCTTCTCCAATTATTCTGAATCTAATAAATATATATACCTCTTCCCTATTGTGTGTCTGTATATCAAAAGAGAGAGATTCCAGAAGAGATTGTGAGGCATGCAAATCCAAGAAAGGCGAAGCTAAGGCTACTCTGTGAGTGGAAACCTTAGTATTTTTTTAGCAATTATTTAGTGTATTTCTTTTTTATTTGAATATGCCTTAGGGATTTTGGGATTTCGAAAGTATGATAAATAAAATCCCCCAAAATTCCTTTTTATTTCGAAATGTCAATTCAACGTCGAGATTCTCAATTATTTACGATAATTTGCTGGAATTTGTTTCGTTTATGTAATTTTTGATAATTTCATAGTCTATTCCATTTCTCCTTCTTCTTTGGGTCAAATTGTGATCCTTCAATAAAATAAGGGTTTAGATTACGAATTCTATTCATAGTTTACATCACTTATTCATATCTATTTCTTTGTAAAAAGAGGAGTTAAATAAAATATGGGGTTTAGATTGCAATTCTTATTGTTTAAGATATTCCATTGAATTGGTGTAATAAATTGAGTTTCTATTTTATTTACAAGTCTGTTATTTCAGTTTTGATTATGAATATTTATTTCCTATTTTGGATACTTGAATTCCTTGAAATCTTGAGAAATTGAAGAAAAAGGACTTGTAATAATAATTGATTGGAGAATTGACATTTAATGCTAGTTTAGAGCGTAAAATCCATGTGTTTAGAACTTATTAAGCGCGAATATTTATTTATTTCTATTTATGTAATTAACTTGTAACTATTGCATATATGGCGTAATTAATTAGGCATTTATTTACATTTATTTTCTCCATTAGAAAGGTAATTGATTTTGAGGTGAAAATAAGAGGAAACTCTTATATAGCATAATTATTATTTTAAGATGTAATAAGGAAGATTCCTTATAAGGCCTTATTTATGAAATGGTGAGATTAGTGTATATATATAGAGTAATTAATTTATGGGTAAGTCATAGGGATGCAAGGTCAATAGAGTTACATGACGAAAGTCTGCCCTTCACTTTGAAGCTACCCGTAGTTGTGTACACTTTTATCGATGTGAGATATCCTTATGATAAATATTTGTAGTGATGCGAGGTTAGTTCCAAATTCTGTAGGGGAAATCTGCCCAGCTAATCTAGCTACCAGTTCCTACGAATAGCAGACTAATGTGAGACGACACTAGGGATATGGGCCATAAGACGAAGGGCCTGCTTTAGGGTTTGAGGTATTAAGTGGTTGGACCCGCCTTTTTCCTCAGATGAAGTATTAAACAGCCAAAGGGTTATGTTAGGTGGTGTCTCTACAAGGGTCCACTTTTGAAATTAGGCCCTAAATGAATGAGTCTGCCTATTTTCCACTTGGAAGTATTAAGTGGCTTATGAGATTCCATACGATGTCAGCTAGATAGTACCTGTAACACCCCTAATTTTAAATAACATTATTCAGGAGATTTAATTAGATAAATTAAATAGAATAATGTAGAGACTAGAATGCTAATAGGATCGAGATTTGAAAATTAAATAGAGGTCGTGCCTTAACTAAATGAAATAATAAAAATGGGTTTATAAAATGGTTTTATAAGTTAACTACCTAAGAGAATAAGGCAAGGATATTATGGGAAATAGCTGTATACCAGAATCCCATAACCCCTAAACCCTTACTCCATTTTCATTTCATACGTTCATAAATCAAAACCAAAAGCTAAGGAGAACTAAGGCCGGCCATAATCCTAGGAGAAAGGGGATCAAAATCAACTAAAGGCTAAGGATTCAAGCAAGGAAGAATTAGGCAAGATCAAATCTCAAGTTCCTTATCCAAACAAGGTGAATAATAATCCAAACCATCGCATATATGTTTTAATAAACATCTTCATTTCGAGTTAAAGATTTTAAAAACTGTTTGGATGATTTGAATGATGATATATTTTGATTATATGCCATGTTTGATTTAAACAGGTATGTTTGTAAAAGGTTTGATTCGATTTTAAGGCTAAAATCATGTAAAATGGGTTTCGAATGCCATGAGGATTTAATATGTTATGTGAAACATTATCTTGGAGATGGGTTTAATTTCATAATAATCCAAGCTATGGATAATTTATTATGAATTTTGAATGGAAGGAATAGATAATTTGGGTTCAAAATTAAGTACGGCAATTATATAAAGTATTTTGGGTCCGAAATTTATATATGTTAGAAAACATATTAAAAGTGAACTAAGATGATTTTTTGGGATTTTTTTCTAAGTGATTTAGTATGGAAATTAAATCAATTAAGTTAGAGGACTTAAATGTCTTAATTGTTTTGTTAAAGGGAAGGGCTTCATTGCTAAAATATTTTTAATTATTAATTGTTGAATTCGGCATTCCTCTTAGAAAAAAGATTTTTGATAAAGGTTTTGCAACCAAACATATTTTGACAAATAAGGTAAGTTAGGTATAAAGGAATTTCTTTTAAAGGTATAAAATCAGTTTTTGCTTTGAATTACAAACTTGCCACTTCCATATGCTTGCTATCGAAATCATCCCAATTGGCCTTTCGAACCCATTCGAAACCAATACACATGATATCAAATATTTGGTATGTAGCGTATTAGAGAAAGATGAAAGGGGATGGTGTCGAAAGCTTGCTTTCGAAGGGGTTGATGTTATTTTTAATAGCTTTCGAATCAACCCACTTGCCTTCGTTTTGCTTTCAAAGGAGATGCCCTTACTTTGTTCTTAAATAAGCTTTCGAAAGAGTTGTTTAGGAAGCATTTGAAAGAGTTGCCGCTTGTTTTCTAAGAAGCTTTCGAAAGGGTTGAAGTTACTTTTAAATAGCTTTCGAATGGATTGCCGCTTGCCTTGGTTTTAAAAGTATCTTTCGATTGAGCTGCCAAATGTTAAGTTTTGTAAAGAGCTTTCGAAAAGGTAATTGCTTTTGGACCTAGTCGAAACCTAGCTGCCGTCTTCATATCTTTCCAATTGGTTAAAGGCCGCTTTTCTTTGTAGCCTTAAAACAATGAGTTCGAAAGGGAAGCTTTTGTTTTATTAATATTAAAGTCACATTCCAATGCTTTCGAAAGGGCGCACTTGCCACTTATATTAAAAGTTTCGAAGGCAATGGTTTCGAAAGGTCATTTCGAAGCTATCCTTCTCCCTAATTATTTTACTTAAAAATCATTGCTTTCGAAAGGGGATTTCGAAGCCATCTGTTTCCCCAAACTCTTTTACTTGGAGATTAAAGTTTTTGAAAAGGGTACTTTCGCTTATGTTCACTTTGACCCAGAAGTTATACTTAAGGTTAAACCCAATGATTTTGAGAGAGATACTTTCATATGGTTTCGAAGTTATGCTTCTATAAATCCTACTTGAACTAAGTGGTTTTGAAAGATAAGCTTTAATACTTTCAAAAGGAATGTTTTAATGGTTTCGAAAGGAAGGTTTTGATGCTTTCAAAAGGGATGTTTTGACTGTTTCGAAAGGCATATGTTTAAATGTTTTGGAAAGAAGGTTTGAATACTTTCTAAGTATATAATTTAATGGTTTCGAAAGATACGACCTAAGGTTTCAAAAGCCTTAGTTTTCAAATAAATAACTCAATCTCAATTTTTTTTAAAACTCATGGCATTATGAAAGAATTTTGAAATGGCATCTAACTTTGGTGTTTTTTTAAAAAGCTTTCCTTGCTAAAGATAATAGGTTAAAGGTATTAACCATATTTCATTTGAAAAATGATTACAAGGAAATTAAACCAGAGATGTTTATATTATTATCTTATGATCGGTTATCATGTCTGCTTCTTCTGTAAACATATTCACTTTATAATCAACCCATTACTGCATTTTAGGGTATTAAGAGTAGAATAACCAGCTAGGCTGACCCAATAGTGAATATAAATTGATAGAGTTGTATCCAGGAGTTCAGGTAAAACAGAACATAAGATGCCCAGAGTCTGATCAAAGAGTTGTTAGTTTGGACAGGTTCATAGTAAACCCATGAACACTATGTATGGAAAGTGTTATTGGTAGGGGCCAACAGGTTCTTAGCGATCCCATGAAAACTATATCCGGATTAAGTTATTGACAGAGATCAATAGGTTCATAGTTAACCCATGAAAACTATGATGCGAGGGAAGTTATTGGAGAACCCAATAGGTTCATAGTGAACCCATGAAAACTATAATTGGATGAGGTTATTGGTAGATACCAATAGATTCTTAGTAAACCCATGAAAAATTATGAAACCTGGCAGATAGTCCATAAGCTTTGAACAGGTTATTAGTTAGCCCATGAAAACTAATAGGTTAATAGTGACCCTAGAAACCATAACTGAGACAAATAGTCAAATGAATGGATATGGGAAATCCAGAATATATTGCATGTTTGCATAGCATAAAGATATTTTTATTATGTTATGTCTTAAGCATTGTGGATGCAGGAGCACAATATATGGTTATTATAAACTAAGTTAGGATACTAGTTAGGGGAAAACCTATTCCACTAAGCGGTGTGGTCTCACTAGATACCTATATGGATCGAGATGGTGGGTTATTCATACCAGGATTTTTGTATGACTCAAAGTTTATGTTTTCCTCTTAAACTCTCAGGTGCTCAATTGATTTTGAGTAGTTTAAGAGTTAAGGTTTTAAGGTTCTCCTTTAGACGAATAAGCTTCCAGAGACGTGCATGAGGCAAGCTAGCTATTAGAAGTTCTTTCTGTTTAATTCCGCTGTATTTTGGTTGTAATGGCAAAGTTGTTAATTTGCCTATGTTTAGACTCTGATCATCCAATGGGGCATCTTCATATGTCGCTCTTGACGTATTTTGTAATAATTATATTTCTTCGAACATACATTTATTTTCTATGTTATTGCTCTATAAGAACAGGGCTGGTACTTTCACCCTCAATCCATGGTGTTGATCCATTTTTTGGGTTAATAATATCAATAACGTGACAACTCATCAAACTTAGTGGCATATGCAACGACCGACATCTCTCCCTGTTGCAGATCCAAAAACTTCCTCAATAGCGCTGATTTAGCAACCGTAGACATAAACCACTGTTTAAATATGTATATAATGAATTTGAAACATGATCTGAAGTTGAATAAGAAATCTATTTTATGATTTTAATTTTTTTTCATATTCATGTGTTTCTGTTATATCAATGTATCTAACATTACCGCAATTTTTCACTGAAAATTAATAACTATGGATGACTACAGCATCCGTAGCCGTTAGCTTTGGGCCTTCAAGTGAGGGATTTTACAAGTTGGTATCGGAGCATAGGTTTATGTAAATTTAAAAAGAAATTTAAACCTAAAAGATTTTCAAAACATAATCCAATGAATCAGAAAATAAGATCGGGGTTTGGGTTAACGCTATAGTAACGTACTTGTATTTATTATGTATATATCTATAAGTACGTACTCCCCTCTCTCTTAGACCGTTCTTCTATATCTTACTAAGGCTCGTATGCAGATTTACGAGAAAGGAAGATATGGAGGCAGAAAACGGAAGAGGAAATCTAGATGGAGGAAGCACCACAACCAATGGAAATGCTCAACCCAATACCAAGAGGAATCCAGGTCGATAGGAAAATGTTAATCCAAATGCAAATGCCAATGTAGGTGCTAGAATCCCGCCAGTAGACATGGGGATGATGTATCAGTTCTTCATCAATCTGATGCAAGCTGGAGCAGCTGCAGGAGTAGTTGGGGATAATGCTGCAAATATTGGAGGAGCTAATCACGTGGCCCTAGTTGGAAATAACTATGCTAAGATGAGCAGGGATTATACCAATCTTGGTGGGAATCCGTTTTTGGGAATAGAGGATGCTACAGAAGTAGAGAATTGGCTTTTGCATTTTCAAAGGATCTTCGTTGACTTAGGATTAAACGATGAGCAGAAGAGGAGACTTGCCTCTAGACAGTTGCATGGAGCATCACTTCATTGATGGAATAGTGTTACCGTAGGAGTTCCTGAGGAGAAGTTTACTTGGGTGGAATTTTGAAGGAGATTAGAAGAGAGGTTTTTGTCTGAAGTTGCCAAGTCAGTATTGCTGAGAAAGTTCATGGACTTAGTGCAGGGTGAGATGTCGGTGATAGAGTATGCTACGAAGTTTGATGAGCTGTCCAGAAATGGATATGCTACCATTGACATCGTTCCCAATGAGGGAAGTTATTAGAGAACCCAATAGGTTCATAGTGAATCCATGAAAACTATAATTGGATGAGGTTATTGGTAGATGCCAATAGGTTCTTAGTAAACCCATAAAAAACTATGAAACCGGGCAGATAGTCCGTAAGCTTTGAACAAGTTATTAGTTAGCCCATGAAAACTAATAGGATAGTGACCCTAGAAATTATAACTGAGACAAATAGTCAAATGAATGAGGATGGAAAATCCAGAATATATTGCATGTTTGCATATCATAAAGATATTTTTATTATGTTATGTCTTAACCACTGTGGATGCAGGAACACAGTATATGGTTATTATAAACTGAGTTAGGATACTAGTAAGGGGAAAATCTGTTCCGCTAAGCAGTGTGGTTTCACTAGATATCTATATGGATCGAGATGATAGTTTATTATTCATACCAGGCTTTTTGTCAGACTCGAAGTTTATGTTTTCCCTATGAACTCTCGAGTGCTCAATTTATTTTAAGTAGTTTGAGAGTTAAGGTTTTCAAGCTCTCCTTTAGACAAATAAGCTTCCGGAGACATGCAGGAGGCAAGCTAGCTATTAGGAGTTCTTTCTGTTTAATTCCACTTTATTTTGGTTGTAATGGCAAGTTGTTAATTTGCCTATGTTTAGACTCTCATCATCTAAGGGGGCTTTTTCATATGTCTCTCTTGGCGTATTTTGTAATAATTATATTTCTCTAAACATGGTTTACGAGTTGGGATTATGTAATGAATTTAAAACATGATTTAAAGTTGAATGAGAAATATGTTTTATGATTTTAATTTTTTTTTCATATTCATGTGTTTCTGTTATATCAATGTATCTAACATTACCGCATTTGGTCACCAAAATTAATAGCTATGGATAACTGCAGCATCCGTAGCCGTTAGTTTTGGACCTCCAAGCAGGGGATGTTACAGTACCATTGAGGAGCATGCTTCTAGAAATAGGCCTTAAATGATGGGGTCTGCCTATTTTCCACTGGGAAGTATTAAGTGGCTTGGGTACCGTCTCTTACATTATTAGCTATTTAGGACATATGATTGGGATATGGGATCTACTTCTGGAATGGAAGGTATTAAGTGGTTGGACCCACCTCCTTTCCTTATATAGAAGTATTAAATGATTTTAATGGTTTTATATTCATATACATATTCTTATTTTGAAATATACTGCTTAAGTACTGAAAGGTAAGACTCAAGGTTTTTATTCATCGGGCATTTGTTGTTCTGACTCCCTCCTTATTACAATATAGGTTAAGGACGGAATGATGGTGGTGATGATGCTTAGAGATGGAGAAGCTTGACTTGTGGCAGTATTTGTTATTATTACTTGCTTTTATGTGTACCCATACAACAGATATTATGTTACGTTTTTTATGGAATTTTGTATTGTGACATTTTTATGGTTTTGAAATAAATGAGTACACTTTACTATTATATTTTGTTCCATCCGCTATGAGTTCTAAAAGTTTAGTTATGGCTCTATACTGTTATTTTCTTAGTTTTACCAATAGCTTGCCTTTGAATGGATCTAAGTTTCGATGGGCTTTTTCTGGGTCAAAATTTAACCTATTTCGAGGTGGATTATTACATGCGTGATCATTCAAAAGCACACAGAAGTCTACCCAGCTAATCTGGCTACAGGTAGTGTGACTTTTGGACTGATGTAAGACATCGTCCATAATAAGTACCCATGAAGGACTCGAGGTTAGTGAAAGGGAGTGCAGATTAAGGATCTTAAGGCTAATTTAACACTAGAGGGGGGTGAATAGTGTTTAATGAATTCTAAGACTTATATGGACTAAATTGAAATTATGACACAAAAAAATGCAGAACTTAATCATAAAACAATCATAGAATCAAACATAGATGCAGAAAGTAAATAAAAAGCAGTAAAAGGAAAGAACACACCGAATTTTATATTGGTTCGGAGTTACCCTACATCCAGTCCTGTACCAAGGCAGAACACCTCATACAGATTTTTATTATACCAAAGTCGAGATTACAATCCTCGGTTTCTAAAGGCCTTGAGGTACCCTCCTGTCTCACGAGTCCGGGGCAAACTCTCTTGATTTACGGGCCACAAGATTATCCAATTGATTTCCAGGCACAACCACACCTTATAGAGAGACACGATAAACTTTTGATTACAAATTGATCCTATAACTCTGAATAGCACTTTGATCTTCGAGAGAGGATAGAGAACCAAACAAGAATGAGATTCTAATTTGATTCACTTGAGAATTCGGCAGAATTTCGGCACGACCTTAAAAATATGAAAATTTTAGAATATAGATTTGTGGAGAAGAAGGAGTGAAGAAAATATGAAAATAGTTAGTTAAAAAATTCATTTGTGAAGGCTATTTATAGACCAGTAACGGTCATAACCATTCGTGAAGAGATTTAAACGAATAGACACTTCTTTTGAAAATTGAAACTTTTGAATTTAACGGCCACCATGTCGACATGGGGGTATCCCATTATGTCGATTTACCCTAGTTAAAAATAATGTAAAATTTATTTTGAAAAAGGTATTGAAAGGAAAACAAGATGAAATGATTTTGGAGTAAAATAAACTAATTTTCCTATGTTTTAAAATAAAGAAAAGTAGAAAAATATATTTTTAGAATGTATATATAAATTTGATTTTAAATCTCAAGTGTGTATATATATATATTATAAAAGAATATTTTAAGGCTAAAACATCTTTTTGAAAATCATTTGAAAAAATCATTTTTAAGGCTAAAACATTTTGAAAAGCAGTTTTGAAAATCATTTTGAAAAACCATTTTGAAGTAGTTTTGCAAGCTTCTTCCTGCAGAATATCTCATCACATCAGGACTCGAGAACTTGTACAAAACCAGGATGTCCGTGGGTTTGTAAGCCACTTGTCGTAGGTTTGTAAGCTACTTGTCGTGGGTTTGTAAGCCACTAAGAAGGTAGGAATGGGTTCCATCCCAAATGAAATATGGAATGAAGATTTTCATGCTATTATGAAGTTTTAACAATAAACTAGACACATATCTTGAAATCTTGATCTTGATACTCATGAGTCTTCAAACTTGATTTCTTCATCCTTGATCTTTATACTGTACAGTCTTCAATAATCAGTACCTGCCTTATATATCCTGCATAATAACATTCATATATATCTACACAATAGTGTTAGTATATAAGTTATAATAAAATAAGTTACAATGGTTGTTGTCATCAAAACCACTATCTCCAGTTCCTAACAGTTAGTCCCAATTTTGTGGGGCAAGTCTGCCTAGTTAGTCTTGCTACCAGCGCCTATGAATAGACGGACTAATGTAAGATGTCACAGTTTGTGGTTATGAATCATAATGGGTAGGACCTGCTTTGGTGTCGGGGTATTAAGTGAAAATTGTAGGGTCTGCCTCCTCCCTATTTAGAAAGTATTAAATGGTCGAGGTTATTGTTTAGGCACGGTAGTGGGAAATATTTGAAAGTATATGCTTTAGGTTCAAAGTATTAAGTGGCTATTGTAGGGTCCGCCTCTTATCATAAAGAATTATTAATTTACCTGATGAGATTCCATGCGATGTAGGTTAGAGGGTACCAGAGAGGGTTCAGCTTTGGGTTAGGTATTAAACGACGGGGACTTGTCTAAGTCATAGGTATTAAATGGTCAGAGTCTACCTAATTCTTATTGAAAAGGTATTAAGTTGCTTGGGTACTTTCTTTCACATTGTTAGGACATGATTGACGATAGATGCGTGGGACTGGGAAGGGCCTTTAGCCTATAGTTGAAAGCGAGTTATGGAGTTGGATTGGAAGAGTGTAGGTTATAGAATTGGACTAGAAGGGCCTTAAGGCTTACAATCGAAGGTATTTCTTACAGGATAGTTTTAGGATGCGTAAGACACATTCTTATCTAAATTATACTATTCAAATACTATTATGAGGAGGATGAGAGGGATGTAGAAGAAGGAGGAGAAATACGAGGGGATAGAGAAGAAGATAATGATAATAATGAAGAAGACAGAGACGACAATGAGGAAGACGGTGAGGGATAATTGACTGAGAAGATCGATCCAACGGTAGAGGTTACTCCACCTTCTCCTAGGCCCCACGATCTTAAAATTAAAACAACAAGGCTAGAAACAAAGGCCAAATATAGTCCTATAGGAGGACTATTCCCTTACTCAACTACGGATGATATCTTTGGTGACTTATCCAACTTTGACAATGTTCCAACTTTGCTGGGCCTAAGTTCAATCTTTACGACTTCCCAACCACCGACTTCCCATCTAGCATCGACATGCCTTTTACTTCCATGAGGAGCATGGTTCATAGAATCAATAGGACATATCAACACTCTACAAAACACTTAGGATCACAAGAACCTTCACTCTACATGTACCTTTATCCGATTCCAAGTTCTAATCTAATATTTCCTTTCAAGTACCATGCGATGCTCTATGTATGAAGGTCTTGGAAGGAAATCTGGCTACTCCGATCGTAGGCAGCCCAACTCTTCACAACACCGATATGAATCTATAGAAGATAGGACGAGGATGAAAGATAGAGAAAGAAGGGACAATGAGGAAAGGGAAAGATGCTTTTAAGCTGACCGGGACCCCAGAGATCGCTTTGGCTCTAAGAGGTGGACGGGCTCTCCCTTATGTGAGCGTTCTTCCCTTCCAAAATCTCAAGACCTCGCTTGGAAGGTACTGACCTCTGCCATCAATCACTAAGGCTCCAATAACCCCCCTCATTCATGTACCTCTTAGCAACAAGCCATAGTCACTTCCCCTAAAAAACCATATCTACCACTCAGCCAGCCCATTCTGGTACTTCTACTCCTCTTTAAAGGCATGGCAAGGCAATTCTTATTCAAGCTCCATCGACTCAAGCTGTCTCTGCTCCACCTGTGGTTATGAGTCCTATTCTAATGGAGAAGCGGTGAGACTTCCCCAATCTTTGCTTAGCTGGGTTAAATTCGACTACCACTTGAAGAATATTCCTACATAGGTGACAACCCATACCATGGAAGTCGTCAATAACATTATCAATCAATATAACATTTGGAAGTGGCTACCACATGCCATGTTAGAGAAAAACAAGGAGAACCAAGTTCTTCTTTAGTAAGCCGAGTCTAAGAAGAAAGCCTAGGAAAGAATCCTTTATTTCTGTATTAAAGAGCTGAATAAAGCAAAAAAAATGATGATAAAGAAAGATCGAACTATGGAAGAGGTTAAAAAGAAGCATCGGGATGATATCAAGGCCTTGGAGGCCAAATTGAATATGATAGAAGAGAAAGTGAGGAACGCTTACGTAAAGAGCTACAAATTTTCCAAAGCTAAGGATATGCTCTAACACACTATCAACAATCAAGCGCTTTTCATCATGAACTTATAGACCTAAGTAGCCAAAGAGTGAAAAGAAAAGGAGAAAGCCGTAACCCTTGATGAGGTATATAGGCTCGAAGTCTTTCAAGTGAGGAAGGAAAAGAAAGTCCTCAAGGGTAAAATTAATGAATCGGAAGCTCAGGCTAACACAATTAAGAATAAAAAGGATAAGCTTGGAAAGAACATCTAGTCTATTCTTGTGGGCTTCTACGCTAACATCATTAAATTTAAAGACCTCAAGTGGCTCGAGGAACAATGTCCCCTAGCACTATATTTAGCTTGGGGTAAAATTTTGAGACAAGAATTAGGATTCGATGACCAAGTAGACGAATAGAAACTCGTGGCTGAATTGCTTGACAATAAGGATCTTGATGCCTTAGAAAAGGTCATGCGGAGAGAGCACCGAATCTTCCACCTCCACCCAAGTGCCCGCCGATGTTCTTGCCAAGTCGTGAGTATTTGATCATAATATAAAATAGTATTTTATTTTAAATATTCATGGTGAAGATGTTTCGAAGAAGGATATCGATATATCCATTGAGACCCAAAAACATAACGCTCTCTACACATTGAGCAGTGTATTACTTATGGTCGATGGGGGTACCATGGGGTTACTTACTGACAGTAATTGGATAACTATGGAATTACTCACTCAATAGTTTTTTTCGCTTGTGTGATTTCTATGTATGATAAATGTATGATAAAGTAGTTATCTAATGTTCACTTTTTGTGGGTTGAATATTGAAGAAACTAGTAGGTAGATAAGAGACATATTTGGTTTAGTCATAGTGGGATAACATAGTTTCCTAAGCTGTGGAAGACTAGCTATTCAAAAATGGCTAAAAGGTTTGAAGGTGTTCCTTGAAGATGAAAATAGTAATTATAGAATTTTGCGGACTAAGGCTTGAGTGTACCACTGGGGAATCAAAATGAAGACTAGGGAGGTTCATTATATATTTATTAAAATATGCATTTCACAATCCATATTTTTTAAATAATTACCAACTTCCATAAATATTTTGAACAAAGAGTTTCCATTAGGATGTGCACACAATGGTTTACCACTATTACTACTAGACAATGGGTAGTTAATCGAGGTTCTGCTATGAGGATGACATCAATGATGTATTACTAATATGGAGGAAGTACTACATACTTGATGAATTTAATGTTTGTATTACTAATATGGGGTAGTTAGTACATATTTGATGACTTCGATATTGTGTTACTAATATGAAGCGGTTAACACACATTTATTTAATTTATACTTGCATTGATGATGTGTTACTAATAGCTAATGGTTAGTATGTATGTAAGTATATTTGTTGTTATTGGCATATTTGATTCTTGGGGTTAACATTGAATGTTGTCGATGTTTAATGTATGTGTTGCCACAATTGTTGTTACCTCATATTTATGATGATTGATTGTGATGGCCTAGTAGAATAGTGTTTTCTGATTGCATTGGTTGCATGGTGTGATGGTTATTATGTACTACTAAGTATTTGGATGCAGAAGAAGAGAAGGAAACAGAACTACATGGGCTTCATCCCTAACATGATACGTAGGTAGTCTTTTCCTATGCAATAGCTTTCGAGCCTTTAGTCTAAGTGTATAGGGTTAAGCACAACCCAAACATTATTGACCATTTCCATTTTATTGTTTGTCTATGTGTATGTATTTGTGTGTATGTGTTTGTAATTTTGCAAGTGGAAGCAAAGAAGCAAACAAAGGGTCTGGAATAGGTCATATCCGTAGGACTATTCAATATATCTCTTGCATCATAGTTATACAATTGTAGTTTTAATGGTTAATGCATCAAAATATGTATATCATCTAATGTATCGAATTGTAACATTCAATTGTTGAAATGGTATACATTTATTTAAATTCAGCTATGAGGTTTCCCTTTTTACTTTTAGTCTTTTAGACATTTAAATTTTATGTACCCACGATCCACTGTCTTTAATATCTGAATTTAGTTGTAAGTGTATTTTGAAGGCATTTACAATTGATTTTAGATATTAAAAGCAGTGGGTCCTCACATTTACTCTCCAACATGGTACACTTAGTTAAATAATGCCCCTTATATCCATAGTTAAGCCATATTTTCCTTCTGTGCTCCTCTCCATGAGGTCTTTCCTCCTTTTACCTCATTCCCTTTTTGATATGGGTTGAACTCCTTCCTATAACCACTCTTGGGTCTAACATAAGCTATTCTTTCTTTTAGTACAATCGGTCATACCAATTTGCCATTTCCACAACTAGTGCTAAAGGAGCTAACAATGGGCCATCACTTTGTGGTTCAGCCCATTCCTTAAACCTTTAATGAACTTCTCATTCTTTTTTGGTGGATTCCGAATATGTTCTCTACTGTACTTCGACAAAGAACTTGAAGTGCTAGATGTATTATGCTAAAGTCAACTCTTCTTGCTTCAAATCTGTA
Source organism: Allium fistulosum (assembly GCA_030737815.1). Classification (NCBI taxonomy): domain Eukaryota; kingdom Viridiplantae; phylum Streptophyta; class Magnoliopsida; order Asparagales; family Amaryllidaceae; genus Allium; species Allium fistulosum. The sequence goes on along the minus strand of CM060908.1, from coordinate 817,687,745 downwards.
AACTCCAGACACAAAGCATTCGTTTTGATTCACGAATGAACCGAGCCTTGAGTCGCTCCTTAAATTGATCCTAAGAAATCTCCTCCTCTAGGACCTCAATAATCAATGCCTCCTACTAGTACAAAGCATCTTCTTGAAGTTGACGAGGAGCTAACCTTCTTTTCTGAGCATCATCATACCCCGTGTCTCCAAAGATACGTTCAACACCTTCAACCAATTCAGAACTTCTAATGTTGTTTCCTTATCGGTAAACATATTTCCTCCACATTTTTGATAATTCTGGTCATCTTAGAGAATCTCTTCTAACCACAGGTCTCAACTCAACAACTTCAGCTAGTTGTTGCCTTATTATCTCTGCCATATACTGACGAAAGAGCTCGTTCATATCATTGTTCCAACTATTGGGGAATGCATTTGAGCACTAGCCTTAACATCAACATTTTTCGATGTATCTCCTCCTCGGTGGTTATTCTAAGTACTTGTAGTTCCCTCACTAGCATTCGCCCTAGCACCACCAAAAATTTATTGTCTGCTCGTAGCCATTTCCATTCTTTGCATAGGTCATTACATTTTAAATTATCACTATTTGTTTAAAGCTTTACATATTCGAATTCATGCTAAAAAACTCGAGTTAAACATTATGGAAATGGCTTCCAAAATGCTTTCAATAACACTCTTATTTTAGTTAACGGAAGTATGAAACTGTTAATGGAAATTTTTGGTTCTCGCAACACCAATTAGAAGTAGTGATACTGTATGCTTGCACAACTATGAATTTGCAGGTTAATGTCTATAAAATGTTGTTTTAGAGAAGTAATTATATTGTCGAGTGCTTACACAATTATGAGGTTGCAATTTAACTTTTTGTTAGGAAGTCTAGGAAGATTATAACTAAATCAAACAAATGCACAACAAAGAAAAAGTATAAAATAACTTAAAAGTAAAGAACACAAAGAATTTATGTAGTTTAGATTTTAAGGAACCTTAACTCTACACGTTAAATCACATAATCTTTTAAATTGTTTTCTAGTACAAGCATATAAATTAATGGAGATTTTTTTATGACTTATGTAGTAATAAATTCTCCATGAACAAAAAGTTTGATCCTTTTCTTCGACTATAGCCTTTTCTTTTATAGATGAAATGACATCACATGGATTACTGACATCGTTCTTCGTATTTGAATGTTGTTATCGGATTGCGCCATGTGTCCTTTATCTGTCTTCTTCTAATTATATGCTATGGATCGAAGACTTGGATGTAGGTAGGATAATTAGATTTAGGCAGAATAATTTTGGCTTTGACGAAATAATTTGACTTTGAAATATTAAAAAGGGTGAGAAGCCGCTAGATGCTTGCCACCTATGGAAGGGTTATACCGTTGAAGTGCTTCAATTTGCTTTGTAACTGGTGATAACTTATTATGCTGCTCTGTGCTGACAAGGAAGTTCTGTTGAGGTTTTGGATTTGCATTGTGCCTTAAGAGTGTTATTAAGGGATTATGGCACTAGACTTTGGCGAATGCAACTCAGAAAGGGACTACATTAGTTGGTGGCACGACGCCTTCAAGTTAGGGATATCTCTATGTGGAATTCATTGGGTCTTAGGTGCTATATCTGAAACTGGCACAGTTCCAATACGATGTAGCTTCAGGCCCGTTTCACTTTGTATTATGCTTATTCTTTTGTTGAAAACTTCATGTACCTATTCCTGCACCAATCATTTCTGAGTGAAAAATGGATGTAACAGAAACATTTGTTATTGAAGTTATGAAACATCGGCTATCGAAGTCATGAGACGTAAGCTACCCGGAATTATGAAACTAAACGCTTTCTAAGTTGTGAACTTACAGGCTACTGGAATTATGAATATATAGACTACAAGAGTTATGAACTTATGCTACTAAAGTTATCGACAATATGTTATTGGAGTTATCACTATATAGCTAACGAATGCACGCTATCGAAAACAATAGCAAATCCATAATAAGGTGAAAATCGTTATATTTCTTAAAATGTAATGACTTTTTGACTTAGTCTTTACATAGGTCATGTCTCCATTCGTTACTTTAAAAATGATAGCAGCAATTTTTGAAACAAGTCGTTATCTTCATCTTTAATTGCTCCTTAATTAATTCATTAATTAAGGAAATTTTCTTCCTTACCATTCAATTCATATCAAATCGAAAGATCATGGGAAAATTCCAAAAATTCATAGAAAATTATAAACCTTTACAAAAAAATAGATCAAACATTTAATTTTAATATTTTGAAACATTATTTTAGAGCCTAATTGCCTACATTCATCTTAAAAAATAGCAATTTATTTTCTCATCCAAAAAATATGAAATTAAAAACCCATCCCAGATTTAATATTATAAATATCACATCAAAATTTCAATTCATTTGGAAGCGATTAACTAATGGTTTACTCTTAAACATGACATTAAATTAGCCATTTAATAACAAACCTCGGATAGAATCAATCCTTCATCATTATAAAAATCGAAAATATACATAAGATTCGAATCTAAATAGATTTAGATGGAAAATAGGTTAATGGTACTCACCTAAATGAAAAGCTTAATTAAAAACTCTTCTTCCTTTAGAAACTATGGCTCAAATTTAACTTTGCTTGATTTTTCTTTCTCTCCTCATAATAATGGCAGGTTAGTTTTATATTATTTGTTTTAATGAAATGGGAGACTAAAGAGAATAATACTTTTAAAGAGATATAAGGATTAATATTTTATGCTTGGGCTAAAATCCCTTCTATCTTGATATAATTAATTCCTTAACCCTTATTAAATAATCTCCTTCACCTCTTTATCCTCTTTTTATGGTTGTACATAGCAATATTACTCTTAATTTAACTCAACTAACATTTTAAGTGTCCCACACTTGATTAATAAAATCTCATGTTGAGTAATTCCCTTAATGAATTCCTTTAGTTATCATTTAATTTATCTTATTATTAAATAGACCCATATTATGCCACTAAAAAAACAAGTGTTATTACAGCGCGAGCCCCGACTCGGATCAACTAGCAAGAAGTATGATGGAATAAATTCAAGGAAAAAGCTTAATAGGGCATGTATGGACCAATCGAGCTGATGGAAACCATTGAAATGGATGAAATTGATCATATGAAGGTAGTCAAAATTGGGTCATGACTCAATCCAGGGATGGAATCGTTTTGATATTTTTGGCATTTCGTGCGAAGTTGCATTCCATGTGCTAAATATTGACCTTGACGCACTTCTTGTAGGACAAAAGAGATGTAGCATTGATCTGAAGAGACTCGCTGCAATGGGGGAAGAAGTGAAAAAAAATTTCTTCCAAAAACTTCATCCATGAAGCTCACTGTATGGATTGGAGGGCGAATCCGTGTTGGTTAGGAAACCAAATGGAAAGTGGTGGACATGCGTCAATTATACTGTTAAACAATGCATCCCCGAAGTACTCCTTTCCACTTCCACGAATAAACTAAATTATGGATAGAATAGCTAGACATGACTTGCTTCCATTTATGGATGAGTACTCTGCTACAATTAGGCTGCAATGTATGGTCCAGATCATAAGCACACAAGTTCCATTATTGACTTAGAACTATATTTCTATTAAGTCACGTCATTTAGTTTAAATAACGTTGGAGCTACTTACTAGTGATTAGTCAATAAGACGTTTGCAGGAATAAATTAGATGGCTATGGAGTTGTATATGGACGATATGCTTGTAAAGTCAAAGAAAGAGTGTACTACATAGCATATTTATTAGAAATGTTCAAGATACCCCAAAAGTACAGAATGAAGCTGAAACCACATGAAATGCTCAATTAGAGTATCGTTAGGAATTTTTTTAGGCTTCATCATGAATTCTTAGGGTATTGAAGCCAATACAAGGATTGAAGTATCAAAGCATGTAACAGCCTAGAAGACAAAGATGAAAATATAGAGCTTTAAAGGTAAAGTTGTCACTTTTAATAGGTACATCTTATACGAAACTAGTAATGCATACCATTCTTTGATGCCCTCAAGAAAGAGATGGGGATGTTCTAATGGATGGAATAATGTAAAGCAGTTTTCAGCAAAATATGAAACATCTCCAGAAACCCTCTATTTTATCAAAATCGTTTAAAGAAAAACAAGGTACACTTATTTTGCAGTATCATCTCACATGTTGAGTGCAACATTGGTGCAACGGGAGGTGAAAGTCCAAAGACCGATATATTAAATATAAAAGCGATTAACATGCATGAAAAAATGTTAACCAATACTAGAAAAGTTAGCCTATTACTTACTGATGGCATCGAAGAAGTTACAACTATATTTCCATGATCATCTAATAAGGATGTTGATGGATCAACCCCTAAGGCAAATCTTGCATAAACTCCTGAAAGATAAGGACAACTATTGAAGTGGAGTATTAAGTTGACTAAGTATGAAATTACATATTATCTTAGGAAGGTTATTCGAGGATATGTGTTGGTAGATTTCATCATTGAATTCATTATCTAGAAAGGTGAGATAAAGGAAAAAAATGGTCGAATCACCACAGTGGTAGTTGTATGTTGATGGTGCATCCAATGACCATGACTTTGAAGCAGAGGTAATCTTAGTAACTTCAAAAGGTCGGGCTGTGCGCTATGCTTTGATGCTATAGTTCCATGCAATCAACAATGAAGCGAAGTATGAAGCACTGATGGCTAGACTCAAAATAACTAAAGAACCGGGAGTGCGAAAATGATAAATATTCAATGACTCCCAATGTTAGTATACCAAGTAAATGATAATTTTAAGCTAAAGGAGCATGACTATCCCCTTACTTATCAAAGGTGTTGAAACTGTTGGATGACTTGACCATTACACGACTAAGTATATTCCTATAAAGGAAAACACAAATGTAACATTTGGCTAAGCTAGCTTGTTTCAAAGATGTTCAGAATTCTTCTGAGTAGTAATAATTAAACATAAAAGCTCTTAGAAAGGCGTTGTGTTACATTACACAGGATGACATCTTATACCTAAAAGGATATCATCCCCCTCTCTTAGCACAAAAATCTTTAAGGACGTTCATCAAGGGAACTTTCTTTACGGAGATCACAATGAGGGCAAAGTTAGCACGAAAGGCGCTTCACTATGGATACGTATGGCCTACTACCAACAACAATGCAATGGAATTTGCTAAGAGATGCGATAAATGCTAGAGTTTGCATAGATAGAAAGTGCTCCATCCAATGGGCATACATATATGGTTAGGCCATGCCCATTTTCGGTTTTGGAAGTCAATATCATTGTAGTGTTACTGATGGAATGTGGAGGAGCAAATACACAATTGTTGCGGGGAATTATTTCACTAAGTGGGTTGAGGCAGAGCCACTCACCACTATCACTTCGATGAAAGTGACCAATTTTGTAGTGAAGAATGTTTTATGCAAATTCAAAATGCCACAAAAATTTGTTACTAACAATGAAACATGATTCAAAAGTGCAGAATTCTTAAGTTTCATGATCGATATCGAATTTATAGAAGTTTTTCAGTGATAGCACATCGGCAAGCAAACAGACAAGTGGAGAAAGGTGAACAAGACTATCAAATCCATCATCAAAAGGCGGCTAAAAGAGCAAAAGAAATTTGGCTTGATGAGTTACTGTAACATCCCCCTACTTGGAGGCCCAAAACTAACGGCTACAGATGTTGCAGTCATCCATAGTTATTAATCCTCGACGACCAAATACGGCGGTGTTAGATACATTGATACACAGAAACACATGAATATGGAAAAAAAATAAAACTTTAAACAAAATCACATTCAATGTCAAAACATTTTCAAATCATTACATAATCCCATAATCGCAAACCACGTTCAGAGAAAATATATTTATTACAACATATGCCAAGAGCGACATATGAAGATGCCCTCTTGGATGATCGTAGTATATATAAGCAGTATAACAACTTTGCCATTACAAACACAACGGATCAAAGAAAAGAGAACTCTAAATAGTTATCATGCCTCATGCATGTCTTTGGAAGCTTATTCATCTTAAGAGGTACCTGAAAACCTCAACACTCAAACTACTCAAAATCAATTGAGTACCCGAGAGTTTAAGGGGAAAACATAAACTTCGAGTCAGACATAAGTTTGGTATGAATAATAATCTACTATCTCGAATCATTTAGATATCTAGTAAGACCACGCCACTTAGCGGAACGGGTTTTCCCCTCACTAGTATCTTAAAACCTTTTTAAAACCATATACTATGCTCCTGCATCCACAATGGTTAATAACATAGCCATTTCAAAATAATATGATGATATGCAAACATTTTAAAACATACTGGATTTCCCATCCTCTGTTTAAATTGACTAACTATCATATTTTTTTGGTTTCTAGGGTCACTATTAACATATTAGTTTTCATGGGCTTACAATAACCTTTATATAATGAATGGACTCCCCGTCCTATTTCATAATTTTCATGGGTGCACTATGAACCAATTGGCCTCCGCCAATTAACTTAATTAATTCATGGGTTCCCCTGAACCTATTGGTGACTCCAATAACTTCTCTCTTATCCTAGTTTTCATGGGTTGACTAGGAACCTAGTGACAACTGTCAATAACTTAATCCGGATATAGTTTTCATGGGTACATTACAAACCAATTGGCCCATGCCAACCACTCTTTATAACATAGTTTTCATGGAATCACTATGAACCTGTTGGTAACCCCAATAACTTCCTAGTCATAGTTTTCATGGGTGCACTATGAACCTGTCTCCCTGACAACTTCCATTTTAAGGCATCCTATATTCTGGTTTCCCTGACCTCTTGGATGCAATTCTATTCATCCAGGAGTTCACTTAATTTATATTCACCACTGGGTCAACCTAGCTGGTTATTCTACCATTTCCCAAATATACAGTTATGGGATTCAAAACAATGTGAATATATTTATATTTGAAGAAGCAATCATAATAACATAACAATACTACTCCTATGGGTTTAATATAGAACATGGTTAATCCCTTTAACCCATAATTTATCAAGGAAAGCTTCTTCTCAAAATCATTACAAAAACTCCTTTAATTTAGCCATGGGTTTTTATTTTAAAAATGAGTTTGGGTTACAAAACCTTTCGCAACCTTCAAAACCTTGCTTTCGACTTCATAAAATGACCTCCTTCGAAAGCATTAAAATTTATCTTCAAAACATTAGGCTCCTGCCCTTATAATACTTTAAAACTTAGTATTAACATTTAACTTTAGAAGCATAGCTTCGAAACCAGTTGAAGGTATCCCTTTCAACACCATTGGAAGTAACTCTTCCAAAATCATTGAAAGACCCCCTTTCGAATGCATCGGGTTTATACTTAAAATATTATTTGGGTCAAATTGAACATATGAGAAAGCATCTCTTTCGAAACCATCCTTTATCATTTAAAAAAGTTGGGGAAAACATGATGGTGTCGACACCATCCTTTCGAAAGCATAAAAACATCTAGGTAAAATATTGGAAGGGTGGCGTCGAAACCCCTTTCAAAACAATTGCCTTCGGAACCCCTAACCCCTTTCGAAAGCTATAGGAAGTGGCTTAAACTTATAAAACGAAGTACCTTTCGACAGCATTGATACCTTCAATACCATCGAAAGGCTAAAGAACAGCAGCAGGGCTTCGACTAGGTCGGAACCACTTCTTTCAAAACATTCTTTTATAACCCATTCAAAAGCAAACTTATGTTATGGAAACCCTTTCAAAACCTTTTAAAAACTCATTCGAAACCATATGCTTCGACTCCTTCAAAGGCTAAAACAAAACAAAGGCAGGTGCTTCTCTTTTAAAAACAAACCAAGGTAGCGACTCCTTCGGAAGCTATGTTTTCGACACCTTACCTTTCGCCTTTCTCCAATCCACTACATACCATCTTTGTGATACCTTGTGTATTGGTTTCGACTTAATAAGTTTCGACTGGGTTGAAGGTGAAAGCTTCTGTGTCGAAAGGTACTTCCAAAGTAGGTGAAACCCTCTTTTCTGAGTAAACTTGGTTTAATACTATTTAAAGAAAATCGTTTTCTAACTAACCAACCACATGTCAACTCCAGATTGGTTGCCTTAACTTTTTCAAATTCTTTTCCAAAATAACTGTCACTAATTTCAGATCTAAACCATGGTTAAGTTAATCAATTAAGCCCTTCCATTAAACAAAACCAATATTACAAAGAAGCCCTCTTCTAAAATAATTTAATTTGCATAGCAAATCACTTTGGAAAAATCCCCAAAAATTCCAGAGATTCACATTAATCATGTTATCTAACATATCAAAATTCTAGACCCAAATTCTTAATATATTTTCCAAAATAAATTTATAAACCCAATTAACCATATTCTCCTTTGGAAATTTATAAGTAATTCCTCACGGCTTGGAAAATTATAAAAATTGAAACCCAACTCCAAAATCATGTTTCTTTTAACATAAAATTTTTCCATGGCATTTAAACATCATTAAATATCGGTTTTGCCCTAAAACCGTGCATAACCTCTTTTAAACAATCTTGTTTAAACCATATAAATCATAACTCAAGCATATCATCGTCCATATCATAAAAATGAATTTACCCTTAAATACGAAATCATATGATTATAAAAACCAAAATAGAGATGGAATTATTATTCACCTTGATTTGGATAAGGAGATTAGATTGAGATTGATTTCCCCTAAGCTTGATTCTCTAGCTTCTAATTGAATTTCTTCTTCCTTAATGGCTGGCCACACCTTCTTATGTTTAGTTTTCAAAATGACGTGAATGGGTAGTGGAATGGTAGGAATGAACATATATATGGTAAGGGTTATGGGTGGAAAATTTCCTAATATACCCTTATGTAATTTGATTAACCCAAAACCATTCTTAAGCCAATTAATTATTATATTAGGCTTGGCCTTAATTAAATTAATTCAAATCTCAATCCCCTTATCACTTAACATTTACATTATTTTATTTTATTTATCTAATTAAATCTCCTGAACAATGTTATCAAAAATTAGGGGTGTTTCAGGCTCCCCTCCTTAAAGAATTTCGTCCTCGAAATTCAGTAAGGACTAAATACTAAACATAGCAATCATCTGTAACGACTCCTAACAGCCATACTAGTCTACGTGACTAGGAATTATCTATATAAATCTAATATAGACATATCCTCAAAGCAGATCAGGATAAGCATCTCGAATCCTATTATTTGTCTCCCAAGTACAGTCCTTCTCATTGTCGCTCCACTGAACTTTCACCAACTTGACTATCTTGTGCCTCAATCTTTTCTCATCTCTCGCTACAACCTGAACTGGTTGTCTAACAAAAGTCAAATTAGGCTCTACTACTATATCTTCCAAGCTTGTCAGAGGAATAATAGCCTCTGGATCATGCACATACCTACGAAGATGAGACACATGAAATACATTATGGAGACCTTCCATACTGCTCTACAGCTCTATTCTGTATGCGAGCTTTCCAATCCTTTCTATAATCTAGAATTGACCAACATATCTCGGTGCCAGTTTCCTTGACTTCCCAATCGTACCACACCCATCATCGGTGATACCTTTATGAAAACCCTGTCTCCAACTGAGAACTCTAGGTCTTTACACCTCTTATCTGTGTAACTCTTATGTCTGGATTGAGCTTCCTTCATCCTTTCTCAGATCAACTCAATCTTCTCTAACGCCTACCTAACCAAATCTAAACCTAAGACCAATCTGTCTCCAGTCTCCAACCAATATACGGGTGATTTGCATGGCCTTCCATACAAAGCTTCAAAAGGCGCCATTCCTATACTAGTCTGATAACTATTATTATAGGAAAACTCAACCAAATGTAGGTGACCTCCCAAGATCCACCAAAGTCCAACACACATGCTCTCAACAAATCCTCGAGTACCTTATTGACTCTCTCTGTCTGCCTATCTGTATGTGGGTGATATGCAGTACTCATCTTGAGCTTAGTGCCTAACACATCCTGTAGACTCTTCTAGACTTCGCTAGTGAATAAAGCACCTCTATTGCTGACTATGCTACTAGGAATTCCATGAAGTCTAACTATGTTCTTCATGAACAACTTCGTCAAAACAGGTGCCGTCCTGGTCGACTTTACTGAAATGAAATGGGCACTCTTGGTCAACCTATCCACAATAACCCATATACTCTCATTTCCTCTACTTGACCTTGGCAACCCATCTATAAAATCCATGGATATCGAATCTCATTTCCATACTGGAATCTCTAAAGGATGAAGCAACCCACTTGGTTTCTGATGTTCGGCTTTCACTTATTGACAGTTTACAGACTGCCTAACCCACAAGCCAACATCCCTCTTCATGCCTTCCCAATAGAAGCTCATCTTCATATCTTGATACATCTTTGTCCCTCCAAGATGAATCGCAAACTTGGATCGATGACATTCCTCAAGAACTTCTCTTCTCAAGTTCTCAATATCTGGAATACATAATCGCCTCTTCTTTGTCAACCATCCTCTCTGGTCAAGACAAAAATCTTTCAAATCATCGACCTCGATTCCAACCTCAGGCCTTCTGATCCTTTCAGCTAATAATGGATCCTCCTTCTGCTTAGAAGCAATTCTCTCGTTCAACACTGGTCGCACTTCTAAACAGGACAACGTGGCAGTACTCTAACTAGAAATAGCAGTTGATCTTCACTGCACACCACAACTGGCCAAAACTTCTAGATCCTTCCATTCTGCCAACATAGCCAACACCACATTCTGATGTCTTTTGCTAGGAGCATCGGCCACTTTATTACCTTTCCCTGATGTATACTCTATACCAAAATCATAAGCAACCAAAAACTCCAACCATCTCTGCTGTCTCATATTCAACTCCTTCTGAGAGAATAAATATCTTAAGGACTTATGATCGGTATACAACTCAAATCTCTCCCCCAAGAGATAATTCCTCTAAATCTTCAAGGCGAAAATCACCGCAGCCAACTCTAAGTCATGGGTAGGATATCTTACTCCATGCGGTCTAAGCTGCCTAGATGCATAGGCGGTGACTTTGCCCCACTGAATCAACACTACTCCCAATCTAGTCCCACATGCATCCGTGTATACTACCAACCCTTGGTTTCCATCTGGAACTTCCAACACTGGAGCATTGGTCAACAAATGCTTTAACTTAAGGAATGCTTCCTCACATTTATTGGACCAAACAAACTTCACCTCCTTCTTGGTAAGCTTAGTCAAAGGTGCTGCTATCCGTGAGAAATCATCAATGAATCTCCAGTAATGGCCAAGAAGTCCAAGAAAACTTCTGATCTCGGTCACCGTCTCTAGTCTCTTCCAATTGTTCACAGCTTCGATCTTATCTGGATCGACTGACAATCCTTTCTATGAAACCACATCACCAAGAAACTTAACCTCTTTCTTCCAAAAATGACGCTTGGAAAACTTCGCCTTTAGCTGATTCTGCCTCTGCGTCTCTAGCACCACTCTAAGATGATCTTCATGCTCTATTTCATCCTTAGAGTTACCAAAAAGTCATCTATATAAAACAACATGAATCTGCCCAAAAACTCTCGGAAGACCCGTTTCATCAAATCCACAAAGAAAGCAGGTGCATTCGTCAACCCGAATTGCATTACTAACCACTCATACGAACAGTATCTAGTTCGAAACGCTGTTAAAGGAATACTATCCTCTGCCACTTTCAACCAATGGAACCCAGTCGCCAAATCCAACTGGGAAAACACTCAAACTCCACTCAACAGATCAAACAGATCATCAATTCTCGGCAAAGGATACTTATTCTTTATCGTCCTTTCGTTCAGCTAATGATAGTCGATACACATCCTCAATGACCCATCTGGTTTCTTCACGAACACCGCGGCTGCTCCCCAAGGCAAACTGCTTGGTCTAATAAAATTCCTTCCTTCTAGATCCACTAGCTGCACCTTCAATTCCTTCATCTCAATCGGTTTTATCCTGCTAGGTGGTCTACTTACAGGTTCAGCTCCTGGCACAAGATCTATCTAAAACTCAATAGCTCGTTTCGGTGGTAGTCCTGTGACTGGCTCAAAGACACCTGCAAAATCTCTTGCTATTTGAACCTGACTTAGATCTTCTTCCACTTCCATTGCACTTAACAAAGCACAACTACTCTGGTCAGAATTCTCTATTGAGAATATAATTCGGTTATGACTATCATGGTGTCTTAGTGATATCTCCCCATCCTGGCAGAATATCCTGGCCTCATACCTTTTCAACCAATCCATACCCAAAATGATTCTGAAATCTACGAAATAAAAAACATACAGACTGCATGCAAACATATGACCTAACAAATCAAGTTCTAACTGGTCACATCTCATCCCCAGAGTTGCATACCCTCCTATTGGATTCGCAACCCTTAAGAAAGTAACAAGGAATGTGGGTTCTAAGCATAACCTATCAACCAAATACTGTGATATAAATGAATGCGATGCATCGGTATCAAATAGTATCCTAACTGGTATACTCTGAATCAAAAACGTATCTTCCATCACAGTCTTTGCAGTAGGCTTAGCTGATGATCCAATAACAAAGACCTTCCCCTTATCCACCTTGACTGGCTCTGGACACTGGTTCTTATAATGCCCAACTTGATCACATTTGAAGCACTTCACATTCTTCTTATCTGCGGCCTTCTTCCCTTTGCCTGTCTGGCAGTCATGAGCATAATGACCCTTTTTGTCACATTTGAAGCACACCAAATCAGCCTTTTCCTTCTTGGCAGCATCCCCTTTCTGGGCTCCTTTCTTCTTAAAGATCTTCCTCTTCTTTCCCTGAGGACCCTGGGATTCAACTGACTTCTCACTAGCACAACCAACCAGCATCTCTTCATGGCGAATGGCCATCTCCACCACCACATTACAAGGATCACGGATATGGGTCATGGTCATTCTGGCAAGCTCCGGTCTCAGTCCTCGAATGAACCTCTCATTCCTTCCGATGTCAGTGTCTATAGTGGCATATCCATATCGAGACAGCTCATCAAACTTGGCAGCGTACTCGATTACTAACATATTACCTGGACTAAATCCATAAACTTCCTCATCAATGCCGACTTAGCAGCCTCAGATAAAAACTTTTTCTCAAACCTCATTCTGAAATCAGCTCATGTCAGCTCTTCCTCTGGAACTCCAACAGTTACACTATTCCACCAGTGAAGCGCTGCCCCTTGCAACTGCTTAGAGGCCGGCCTACTCTTTTGCCCATCATCCAAACCTAGATCAGTAAAGATCCTTTCACAGTGCAATAGCCAATTCTCAACTTCTAAAGCATCCTCCATTCCAACAAATGGATTTCCACCCAAACCGGTGTAGTCTTTGCTTAGCTTAGCATAGTTATTCCCAATTGGAGCCACAGAATTTACTCCTCCAACATTACCAGCAACCCTAGCTTGCAAAAGATTGGCTAACAACCGATACACCATCCCCGCATCTACTGGCGGATTTCCAACACCTACATTGGCTTCAGCATTTGGGATAGCATTTGCCTGTCGACCTTGGTTCCTCTTGGTATTAGGTCGAGCATTTCCATTGGTTGTGGTGCTTCCTCCACCTAGATTTCCACTTCCGTTTCCTGCTTCCATATCTTCTTTCTCGTAAATCTGCATACGAGCCTTAGTAAGATACTGAAGAACGGTCGAAGAGAGAGGGGAACACGTACTTATATATATATATATCAAATACAAGTACGTTACTAAAGCATTAACCCAAACCCCGATCACATTTTCTAATTCATTGGATTATGTTTGAAAATCTTTTAGGTTTAACTTTCTTTTAAAGTTTTATTAACCTATGCTCTGATACCAACTTGTAACATCCCCCTACTTGGAGGCCCAAAACTAACGGCTACAGATGCTGCAGTCATCCATAGTTATTAATCCTCGGCGACCAAATACTACGGTGTTAGATACATTGATACACAGAAACACATGAATATGGAAAAAAATTAAAACTTCAAACAAAATCACATTCCATATCAAAACATTTTCAAATCATTACATAATCCTATAATTGCAAACCACGTTCGGAGAAAATATATTTATTACAACATACGCCAAGAGTGACATATGAAGATGCCCCCTTCGATGATCAGAGTATATATAGGCAGTATAACAACTTTGCCATTACAAACAATACAGCGGAATCAAAGAAAAGAGAACTCTAAATAGATATCATGCCTCCTGCACGTCTCTGGAAGCTTATTCGTCTTAAGAGGTACCTGAAAACCTCAACACTCAAACTACTCAAAATCAATTGAGTACCCGAGAGTTTAAGGGGAAAACATAAACGTCGAGTCAGACATAAGTCTGGTATGAATAATAATCTACTATCTCAAAACATTTAGATATCTAGTGAGACTACGCCGCTTAGCGGAACAGGTTTTCCCCTCACTAGTATCTTAAAACCTTTTTAAAACCATATACTATGCTCATGCATCCACAATGGTTAATAACATAGTCATTTCAAAATAATACGATGATATGCAAACATTTTAAAACATACTGGATTTCCCATCCTCTATTTAAATTGACTAACTATCATATATTTTTTAGTTTCTAGGGTCACTATTAACCTATTAGTTTTCATGGGCTTACTAATAACCTTTATATAATGAATGGACTCCCCATCCTATTTCATAGTTTTCATGGGTGCACTATGAACCTATTGGCCCCCGCCAATTAACTTAATTAATTCATGGGCTCCCCTGAACCTATTATTGGTGACTCCAATAACTTCTCTCTTATCCTAGTTTTCATGGGTTGACTAGGAACCTAGTGACAACTATCAATAACTTAATCAAGATATAGTTTTCATGGGTGCACTACAAACCAATTAGCCCCTGCCAACCACTCTTTATAACATAGTTTTCATGGGATCACTATGAACCTATTGGTAACCTCAATAACTTCCTTGTCATAGTTTTCATGAGATCACTATGAACCTATTGGTAACGAATTTACCCTTAAATACGAAATCATATGATTATAAAAACCAAAATTGAGATGGAATTATTATTCACCTTGATTTAGATAAGGAGGTTGGATTGAGATTGATTTCCCCTAAGCTTGATTCTCTAGCTTATAATTGAATTTCTTCTTCCTTAATGGCCGGCCACACCTTCTTATGCTTAGTTTTCAAAATGACATGAATGGGTAGTGGAATGGTAGGAACAAAAATATATATAGGGTTATGGGTGGCAAATTTCCTAATATACCCTTATTTAATTTGATTAACCCAAAACCATTCTTAAACCCATTAATTATTATATTCGGCTCGGCCTTAATTAAATTAATTCAAGTCTCAATCCCTTTATCACTTAACATTTACATTATTCTATTTAATTTATCTAATTAAATCTCCTGAATAATGTTATAAAAAATTAGGGGTGTCACAGTTACTCCAGCATTGTGGGCTTATCGAATGACCTAAAATTCCTTAAGCTAAACATACACTATTTACATTAGCAAACAAAACCGAGGCCATCATTCCAATAGAACCTGAAGCCCCTTCTCACCAACACATGTAGTATGACCCAAAAAAGAACGAAGAGCTATTGCTAGCATTACTCAACTTGATAGGGAAAAAGCGAGAAGAGGCAAATACGAGGGTAGTCACTTACCAACAAAGTGTGACATGATAGTTTAATAAAAAGATTCGAAACTAAAATTTCAAGATATTTGACCTTGTTTTGAAACGAGCCTTTACGAACTTGGGGCACTTATCCAAATTGGGAAGAATCTACCAGTAAAATTAGGGGTGTGCCATAGGGAAAATTATGTAATTGCGATTACATAAACCTCATAACTATTATTTATAAATATTTTTCAAAATGAAATTACATTCTCCATTGTTTATTTCTATTGTGTGTGCCTATATCTATAAATAAATGTTAATTAGATTTTATACATATAATAAGGTCATAGTAAGTTCATAAAAATAGGCTACAACAACATTTACAAAAGGGGCTATCACAATTTTTAGAATATGTACGCGGTGGATTAGTAAATACCCTAAATTTTCTACATTTCTCTACCTAACACATATGCATGTCAATTTCTTATTAACTTAAACAATTTTTCTTCAAAATCCTAATTTCAAATCTTATTCTTTAAGTAAAAATTTCCCGCCAATTAATCATTTAATTAATTACATTATCCCGAAATCTCTTTCCATGTGATTTGAAAGTTAAAAATAATAATAGGAAAATGCTAAGAAAATTCTATAAAAATTTCTAAAAATCGTAAATCGTATTTTTCATGTAATATATCTGATTTAGAGAAAATACTCATTTTGAAATTTCCATACAATTTTCAATTCCGATAACTCATTTTTACCCTTTAAAAATTAATAATTTTTTTTAAATGATAGGATTGACTTCATATCAAAAAAAGCACCTCTATAATTATGACATAAGCATCATATTAAAATTTCATATGATTTGGGATCCATTAACATGAGTTTTACAATTTAGATGCTCTCTACTTTCAATGGTTTTCAACATACGTACATAACATTATTAATATTTGTAACGACCCATATTTTACATATCAGAGGATCGTAAAATAATTTTATTTAATTTATTTCTGGTCATATGATTCTATTATTTTGAGATATGGTTTTTAGGGATGTTTTACACATCTATGATTTCTCTCGAATTTCTTTGTAACCATTTACCCCTTGGAGATCTTATTTCGACTATAACTTTTGTTAGAAGCAGAACTAGATGCTCAAACCTATTTCATTGCTTCAGGATGGTAGTTTCCCATTCCGTAGATTGGTCACATAGGAAAATCGGATAAGTGGTTAGGAAGTTATAGCTGTTTTAAGTTTTAAAATCTACTGGTCGGAATTAGAAGGGGATTAATAGGCCGAATTAGCAAGCTCATTAGTCTAATCAGGTTTGGCTATAAATATGAGGTGAGAGAGACCATTTGAAAGTTTGGATCTCATTTAATATCAGCCTCAAACCCTAACTCCTCTCTAATTCTCCATTCATCTCAATGGATTCCATCTCAAATCATCTCTAATTGCAAATTAGCTAGATCTTCAACGAGGAGCTTGATTTCAACAGTTGGATTGCATCTTCATCCGATTTCTCACTGTCCGGATCGAATCTTCATTATATTTCATAGGTTTGGTAGATTTGGTGAGTGGTTATGATCTCGCACTAGTCTATGATGGATTATATGTTGTAATTAGATGATTATAGGTTAGAATTGTCAAATTAAGCTATAAATTGACTAGACTTAGGTAATCTCGGATTTAGAAACCCTAAGTTAACTTAATTAAATATGTAATTGGGATTGGATCATAGGCTAGTGTTATTTTTGTATATTTGGCTATGAAATTCTATGTGTTAGATTAGATCTATGCTAGAATTGTGATGGTGGATTGAATTGGATGATTGATATATTGATATTGGATGTAATTGGATGATTTGCTATGTTAGATTCGTTGTTATGTTTGAATTGTTTGCTATGCTTTATTTGTTTGCTAGTGTTGTGCATGTTTTAGGACTTAGATTGGTGATCGAAGCATATTGAAAGCAAAGTTCGTCGGAATTGCACGAAACTTAGGGGATAGGCTCTGGAGCATGTCAGGAGGAAGTCCTATGAATTGCTCCACAATTGGGGCTAAGTATTTGGATCGACACTGATCCGGTTGGATCGGGTTGGTACCGATCCAAATTTTGAGCTCCAATTGAGGGGCAACTCATAGAGGAATAGAGCATGGTTTCTAGAGTTGCTCTATGAAGTTGGATCGGAGGATAGGCCAAGTGTTGAAGATTAGATGGATCGTCTTCATTTGATCGACTATGGTGCATAGAAGAGAAGACCTAAAGGCTAAGAAAGATGGCTAATGGTCTATGGCATCTAGAAGGAGTGCACGGCTGGAAGAGAAATGGAGTCCAAATCGGCTAAGTATTTGGATCGGATCGGTACCGATCCGAATTATTGGCTCTAATGGTGATGCAATCCGGGATGGAGACTCTAGGGTTGTAGTGGATCATGTTGGAAGTTTTGGCTCGTTGATTGCTCCTACGGTTTGGAAGTTATAGCATGATGAAGTTTTGGCTCTTCGGTCGGGGGTTTGGATAAGGAGTAGGATCAAAGAAGTTGATAGACAGCTCGGGATGGAATGAGGCTATGGTATAATGGACTGGATTGAGTGGCAGGAGTTGTGCCCGGAAATTGATTGGAGTTGTGAAAGCTCTAAAGATTTGAGAGTGCCAAGGAATCGTTGATAACTCGAAGTGCTCAGGTTGTGTTCAAGCAGAGGTACTATATGCGGGGGAAACCGAAGGCTGGTAGTGCTAGTCGTATATCCTGAACCTCTCTGAGAGGGTCTAGTTTCAGACGATACAGAGGCATAATAAGAGACAATCGTGCGGTTTTTTGGACCTGAAAGCACGGGGAAACACAATCGAGAGCCGGGATTTCCATTAGTCTCTGGCAAGCGAGGACGAGGCCATAGGAATTATCATGTATTCAAGGCTTTAGAAGATGATGGCTAGGTTTTGGTTGATGGATGCTATGGTTGTTATGTTTGCTATTTCTCCTGGGTAGGCTATCATCTATAGGAATGCTGGAGAAGGGATTGGGAATAGGATCAATGGAGGAGGCTGCTTAGATTCTTCTATCCTATTATGTTACAGTATCATATTGTCATTTATGTGAGTAGCATATTATATCTTATTATTATGTGCTAACTCTTTGGTTGTAGGGACTGGTTAGGTATGGGTTTTTGTACAAAGTCTAGTATCATATTTTCCAGTATAGATTTGATAGTCATTTACCGCTCACACCAGACTATTGTCTGACCCAAGGTTTTATGTTTTCTCTTATCTCATCTTAGGTACTCTTAAATGAGTAGACTAGATGACAGGTTTGGAGTCGTAGCTGCTATACAAAGACAAGCTTAGAGAAGCTATGGCGTATTACTCTATATTTGTAGTTTCCGTTGTTTATTTCTATGTACTCGTGGTTTAGTGGAGATGTTATTTTCATTTGTTATGGCTCATTATGTTTTGTTGTATATTTTCTATATTATGTTTTATCCATGCACTCTGAGATATGCAACAGCTGCTTTAAATTTCAACCTTGATGATCGTTCCATATCATCATGGCACGGTTACAGCGCTCTTTTAGGTCATTGATGTGCAAGAGGTATGGGGCGGCCATCATATTTGGTATCAAAGCTTTGGTTACGAGTTAACCGAAGCAAGTCGAGAGTATACGCTAGAGGAGGGAGCGTACTTGTTAATGAAGATATAATGTTGTATAGTAATATTATATAGTATAGTATGCACTTAAGTACCATTATAGCTTTTCTTGAATGAGGCTAATCATTCTTATTACAGATAAGAATGAATCGGACACAAAAGAATGCTGTTAGGAATAACTCCACTTTAGGAGTGGAAGAGGGAGCGGGAGCTGCTAAACCCAATTTTCAAACCATGTTCGATGCAATGGTGGCTTCGCTGGTGAGGAGAGCCCAAACTACTCCTGGTGTGACTTTAGGTGATGGTGCTCCTTTGCAAGTGCCTAGGATTGACTTCGCCAAGCTTTGCAAAGATTATTCTACTCTTGGAGGGAAGCCATTCTTGGGAACAGAATCAACTATTGAGGTGCAAGATAGGACATACTTGTGAACACATTTTTAAGGACATGGATGTTGAAGATGCTATAAAAAGGAAGCTTGCTTCGAGACAGCTATAGGGCCGAGCAATGAATTGGTGGAATGCTGTTACCATTGCCACTCCAGAGGATCAGATTTCTTGGGATCAGTTTAAGGCTAGATTTTAGGAGAATTTCATTCCTACGACTAGAAGTCTATGTTGTTCAAGAAATTTGCTGAGTTGAAGCAAGGGTAGATGTCTGTTTCTAAGTATGTGGCAGAATTTGATGCTTTATCAAAGTATGGGATGTCTTTTATCGATACACCTTTGAAGAAGAATGAGAAGTTTTTCAGTAGATTGGACAAACACTTGGGAGAGAAGTTGGTGGACTACATTGAAGTTTCTTTTGAGAAGTTAGTTGAGAAAACACTTAGACATGAGTGTCTGTACCCAAAGAATAGGACTGCTATTGTTGCTGAGAAAGAGGAACCAAAACCATAGCAGGGCGGTGGAGGTAAGAAGATGTGGAATGGAAAAAGAAAGCAACAACAACAAGGAAAAGGGGGTAAGAAAAAGAATAAGAGTGAAATTTCTGACCCTGGTTGCAAGGAGAAGGGCCACTATATTAAGGAATGCAAGGCTGTTAAGAAGTGCTACAACTATGATAAGCCAAGGCATATTAAGAACCAGAACCGCCTAAGGATAAAAAGATTGTGAAAGCATATGCTTTAGATGCACTCCTGACTTCATCTTGTGCTCCTACTACTAAGGATAAGGGGAAATGAGTCGTGGTGCAAGGTATGCTTTCCATCTGAGATGTTTCTGTTAGAGTTCTTTTTGACACTAGAGCTTCGCGTTCTTTCATCTGTGGTGACCTAGTATGCAGACTAGGTTTGGAACTCGAGATAGTAGACCGACATTTGATTGTGACGAACCCTATTGGAGGTTCTACTAGTCTTTGTATGATTTATCGTGGTTTAGTGTTATCGAGTCATGGATGTTCTTTTGCTTGTGATTGCTTTGTTCTTAATTTTGCTCTGTTCAAGATTATTTTGGGAATGGACTGGCTTAAGAGGTATGCAGCTGTTGTGGATTGCAAGAAGCTAGAGGTGACAATTGGGATTATGGAAGGGCGAAAGGTAGTGATACGCTACTTACCAGAGGATGGTGTATTGGTCAACTTCTATATTCGATTAATTCCACAAGAAGGATTGGCATCTATGCCTATCACTAGAGAGTACCCTGATGCTTTTGAGGAAGTGACAGTATTGTTGCCGCATAGAGAGATCGAGTTTCGGATCGACTTAGTGAATGAAGCCAGACCCATAGTGATGCCTTTGAGGTGTATGGCACCCAGAGAGCAGAAAGAGTTAGAGGTGCAAGTGGATGATCTACTGAAGAAAGGATTCATTTGGAGAAGCATATCCAAATGGGGTGCATCTGTTGTATTCGCGACTAAGGCAGATGTTTCTTTAAGGTTTGTGTGGATAATCGTGAGCTAAACAAGGTTAAGAAGAAGAAAAAGTATATGTTTCCATGGATTGATGACCTGTTTGATTGGCTGCATGGTGCAAAGGTGTATTCTCGGATGGATTTGGCAATGGGATTTCACCAGTTGAGAGTGGCTAAAGAAATTGTGCCTATTACTGCATTTCGGACACTGTCGAGTTTCTACGAGTGGTTGGTGATGCCTTTTGGGTTGATCAATGCTCATGTATACTTTGTGAATTTTATGAATAGAGTCTTTAGAGATTAGTTGAACAAGTTTGTGCTTGTGTTCGTGGATGACATTCTGATTTACTCTAGAACTGAGGAAGAGCACAAGACGCACATAAGGATTGTGCTTGAGATTTGGAGAAAGCACAAGTTGAGAGCTAAGTTCTCTAAGTGTCACTTCTGGAAGGAAGAAGTGTGATTCTTGGGTCATGTCATGTTAGGACAAGGAATAGTAGTGAATCCCGCAAAGGTGGCAGCGATCCAAGATTGGAACCAACCCAAGAAGGCTACGAATGCGAGAAGTTTCCTAGGATTAGCAGGATATTACAGGCATTTCATAAAAGATTTCTCAAAGATTCAGCATCGATAACCAACATGACCAAGAAGAATCAGACTTTTACTCGGGATGCTAGATGTGAGCATGCATTTGTGGTTCTGAAGGAGAGATTAACGAGTGCACCTGTATTGGTTATTCCAGGTAGGAATGAAGACATGACAGTATACATGGATACTTGTGGTACCAGTCTTGGAGCTATGTTGATGTAGAAAGAGAGAGTTGTCGCTTATGTTAGTCGACAGTTGAAACCGTATGAAGGGAATTATCCAACCCATGACTTGGAGTTAGCGGAGATTGTGTTTGCTTTGACGATGTGAAGGTGCTATTTGTTGGGAGAAATATTTGAGCTATTCACGGATCATAAATCCTTGAAGTATCTTTTCGCTCAGAATGATCTTAATCTTCGACAGCAACGGTGGTTAGAGTTTTTGGCCTCTTATGACTTTGATATTTCCTACACTCTAGGGAAAGGTAATGCAGTGGCAGATGCACTAAGCAGAAGACATGCCAGATTAGGAACTATGTTTTTGGAATGGAAGCATGTGGAGTATATAGCTGGATTTGATTTCAGGCCACATTGTGAGCTCGAGCCCGAGATGTTGGCAAGTCTATCAATCAGACCTAGTCTCATAGAAAGGATTGGTATTAGTCAAAAGCAAGATGCTAAGCTAGTAGAGATCATGGCAAAGATTGAGATGGAAGTGGAATCTGAAGATTTGAGGCAGTATGAGATTGGCTGAGATGGTTGGCTTCGTAAGGATAAGAGACTGGTTGTTCCAGATGTTGATGGATTACGAGATGAAGTACTAAGGTAATACCATCATTCCAGATTGACCATTCATCCTGGTGATAATAAGATGTATAGAGACATGAAGAGGACTTATTACTGGGAAGGTATGAAGAAAAATGTTGGAAAATTCATCTCGAAGTGTATGAATTGTCGATTGGTGAAGGCTGAGCAAAAAAAGCCTAGTGGTTTGCTACAACCACTAGATATTCCCGAAAGGAAGTAGGAACATATATTTATGGATTTTATAGACGGATTGCCATGGACTAGAGCAGGATATGATAGTATTTGGATAGTGGTAGATCGACTGACCAAGAGTGCAAAATTCATACCTATCAAGTCTACCAGAACGACATCCAAGTTGGTAGAATTGTATGTTAAGTGGATTGTTCGATTCCACGTTGTGCCGAAGAGTATTGTAAGCGATAGAGACCCGTTATTTACCAGTGGATTCCGAAAGAGCTTACAAGAGATTTTGGGTACCGAATTGTTCTTGAGCATAACTTATCACCCACAGACGGATAGCCAGACCGAGAGAGTGAATCGGATTTTGGAAGATGTTCAATGAGCTTGTATTATAGATTTTGGAGGATCTTGGGAAGATCATTTACATTTGGAAAAGTTTGCGTATAACAACAATTATCAATCAAGTATTAGCATGGCACCATATGAAGCATTGTATGGACGACCTTGTAATTCGCCTTCGTGTTGGTGGGAAGCAAGTGAGAAACCGATACTTGGGCCCGAAATGATTAGAGAGACTTCGAAGAAGATAGAGATCATTCGGCAATGAATGAAGACTGCTCAAGATCGTCAAAATAGCTATGCAAATAAGAGAAGGAGAGATTTGGAATTCTCAGTTAGAGACATGGTATTTGTTAAGATTTCTCCTTTGAAGAATATTGTTTGATTTGATAGGAAGGGAAAGGTAGCATCCAGATTTGTTGGACCATTCCCAATTATTGAGAGAATTGGGAAATTGGATTATAGGGTGGACCTACCTCCACGATGGCAGGTATGCATAATGTTTTTCATATCTCCTATCTACGGAAATTTGTGCATGAGTCGGGTATTGTGGTAGCACTGGATCAGTTGGAAGAAATAGAAGTTGAGCCAGAAGTTTCAAGACCTCGTAAGCCGCTTTAAATCATTGGGAATGAGACAAAACAGCTTAGGAGGAACGTAATTAGGTTAGTTAAGATGCAATGGAGTGAGGATGATAACGATTGTACATTGGAGACTGAAGAGAGTATGAGGGCGGCCTATCCAGAACTCTTCGAGTGGTAAGACCCACTTGCACCATTGTATCTTATACTATTAGAATTTCACATGCTAGGATAGCTTTTATTTGCTATTTTTTGATTTGGCCGCTTAGTTGGATTATTAGATGGTTGCTAGTGGCTAGTTGGCATGCGAGATAACCTTGGTTGCTTATGTTTGTTTAGGTATTTCGGGGGCGAAATTCCTGGGTTGGGGGGGATGTAACGACCCGTATTTTACGTATTAGAGGACCGTAAAATAATTTTATTTAATTCATTTCTGGTCATATGATTCTAATATTCTAGGATATGGTTTTTAGGGATGTTTTACACATCTATGATTTTTCCCAATTTTCTATGTGACCATTTTGCCCCTAGAGATCTTAGTTCTACTATAACTTTTGATAGAAATCGAATTAGATACTCTAACCTATTTCCTAACTTCAGGATAGTGGTTTCCCATTCCTTAGAGTGGTCATATAGGAAAATCGGATAAGTGATTAGGAAGTTATAGCAGTTTTAAGTTTTAAAATCTACTGGTCAGAATTAGAAGGGGACTAATGGGCCGAATTAGCAAGCCCATTAGTCTAATCAGGTCTGGCTATAAATATGAGGTGAGGGAGACCATTTGAAAGTTTGTCTCATCATCCCCAAACCCTAATTCCTCTCTAATTCTTGATTCATCTCATTGGCTTATCTCAAATCGTCTCTAATTGCAAATTAGAGGCTAGATCTTCAACGAGGAGCTTGATTTCATCATTTGGATTGCATTTTCATTCGATTTCTCACTGTTTGGATCGGATCTTCATCATATTTCATAGGTTTGGTAGATTCGGTGAGAGGTTATGATCTCTCGCTAGTATATGATGGATTATATGCTGTAATTAGATGATTATGGGTTAAAATTGTGAAATTAAGCTATAAATTGATTAGACTTAGGTAATCTCATATTTAGAAACCCTAGATTAACCTAATTAAACATGTAATTAGGATTGGATCATTGGCTAGTGTCATTTGTGTATATATTGGCTATGAAATTCTATATGCTAGAATTGTGCTGGTAAATTGAATTAGATGATTTGTATGTTCATATTAGATGTAATTATATGATTTGCTATATTTGATTCGCTGTTATGTTTGAATTGTTTGCTATGCTTGATTCATTTGCTAGTGTTGGCCATGTTTTAGGACTTAGATTGGTGATCGGAGCATATCGGGAGCAAAGTTCGTGAGAATCGCACGAAACATGGGAGATAGGCTCTGGAGCACATCAGGAGGATGTCCTGTCAATTGCACCACAATTGGAGCTAAGTATTTGGATCGGTACCGATTCGAATTTTGAGCTCCAATTGAGGGGTGACTCATGGGGGGAATAGAGCATGGTTTCTAGAGTTGCTCTATGAAGTTAGATCAGAGGATAGGCCGAGTGTTGAAGATTGGATGGATCATCTTCGTAGGAACTGCTATAGTGCATAGAAGAGAAGACTTGAAGGCTAAGAGGATGGCTAATGGTCTATGGCATCTAGAAGGAGCGCACTAGAGGCTGGAAGAGAAATGGAGTCCAAATCTGCTAAGTATTTGGATCGGCACCGATCCAACTGGATCAGATCGGTACCGATCCAAATTATTGGCTCCAATGGTGATGTGATCCGAGATGGAGAATTTGGGGTTGTAGTGGATCATGCTAGAAGTTGTGGCTCGTTGATTGCTTCTACGGTTTGGAAGTTATAGCATGATAAAGTTTTGACTCTTCGGTTGGGGGCTCAGATAAGGAGTAGGATCGAAGAAGTTGATAGACAGCTCGGGATGGAACGAGGTTGTCGTATAATGGACTGGGTTGAGTGGCAGGACCCTTGCCCGAAAATGGATTGGAGTTGTGAAAGCTCTGAAGATTTGGGAGTGCCAAAGAATCATTGATAACTCGGAGTGTTCTGATTGTGTTCAAGCAGGAGTACTATATGTGGGGGCACCCGAGGGCTTGTAGCACCACTCATGTATCTTGGCTGCTCCAAGAGGGTCTAGTGTCAAACGGTATGGAGGTACTATAAGAGACAACCATGAGGAGTTTCAGACCTAAAAGTATGGGGAAACACAATCGAGAACCGGGATTACCATTAGTCACTGGCAAGCGTGGATGAAGCCATACGAGTTATCATGTATTCAAGGCTTTAGAAGATGATATCTAGGTGTTGGTTGATGGATGCTATGGTTGTTATGTTTGCTATTGCTCTTGGGTATCATCTATAGGAATGCTGGAGAAGAGATTGAGAATAGAATCAGTGGAGGAAGCTACTTAGATTCTTCCATCATGTTATGTTACAGTATCCTATTATCGTTTATTTGAGTAGCATATTATATCTTATTGTCATGTGCTAACTCTTTGGTTGCAGTGATAGGTTAGGTATGGCTTTTTGTACCTGTCTAGTATCATATTTTCCACTATAGCTTTTGATGGTCATTTACCGCTCACACCAAACTGTTGTCTGACACAAGGTTTTATATTTCCTCTTATCATCTTGGTTACTCTTAAATGAGTAGACTAGATGACAGGTTTGGACTCGCGGCTGCTGTATGAAGACTTAGAGAAGCTATGGCATATTACTCTATATTTGTAGTTTCCGCTATTTATTTCTATGTACTCTAAGGGATGTAAGGAGGAAATGTTGTATTGAGATATTATGACATTTGTACCATAACTCATGATTTAGTGGAGATTTTTTTCATTTGTTATGGCTCACTATATATATATTATGTTGTGTATTTTCTATATTATTTTTTATCCATGTGCTGTGAGATATGCAATAGGTTTTCTGCTTTAAATTTCAACCTTGATGATCATTCCATATCAGCCTAGCACGGTTACAGCGCTCTTTTAGGTCATTGATGTGCGAGTGGTATGGGATGGTCGTCACAATATTCATATATAAACTAAAACTCATTTTAAAATATTACTAAACCTAACATTACAGTCATTTAAAAAAATGATGAGCATAAAAACACGATGATGGTGAATTCTTACCTAAAATTGTTTAGGAATGTACTTTCTTTCAGTTTATTCAGAGATCTACTTTCTTCCAGTTTATTCAGAGATCTTTCTGTTTATTTTGTTTAGAATTTAATGAAGAAAGAAGGAAGACATTAAAATGAAGAAATATTTTCTTTTCAAGATGAACGAAGGATGAGAGATGGTGTGACTGTTAAGGCATGGTTATAGCCAACATTCCATATTTGTCCTAAACTGACTCATGTCGTTACCTTAAGATAAAGTAATATATCTTTTCCATACTTTTAATACCTCCATATTAAATTCAATTTGTAAAAATTTCAACATACAACGTAACTTAATTATATAATTCCACATTTACATAATTTAGCATTTCTCTTTTTTTCCATTCCTTGACATTATTGCCTTTAATTATCATAATAACTAAATTTAGAATGCACTTCATACATATTTGTAGTAATTTTGCATAAGGTAATATCTGAGTCAAATATCTTAGTATATCCAACTTAATTTTGTAGCATAGCACATACATTAAGTTAAGTGAAAAGCGTAGAAGTAAGTCCGATGAATAAGAGAGTATACAAGAGCGATAAGTCCGATGAATAAGACAGTATACAATAGCGAACCCATGCTATGCACACGGGCTTCACCACATAGTTTGGATGGTGCATTTTGTAAAATCCCCTACTTTGATGCCCGAAGCTAAGCGCTACAGATATTGTAGTCGTCTATAGTATTAACTTCAGGTGGTAAAATACGGTAATGGTATCCATAATATCAGAAGCACATGAATATGAAATAAAATCAACATAGATTTCAAAAACAGCTTTTTTGATTACATTTCAAATCAATTTTTCATATTTAATTACATAATCCCAAAACGATTCCTAGGTTTTGATCAAATATAATTATTACAAATTACGCCAAGAGAGACATATGAACATGCCCCCTTGGATGATCAGAGTACTAGATAAACGTATTAGTCATAAATACATCACAGTGGAAATAACAATAAATGGCTCCTACATAGCTAGCTTTTCCTCCTACACGTCTTCGGAAGCTTATTCGTCCAATCTATTAAACCTGAAAAGTCCTTAACTCTCAATCTACTCAAATTAATTTTAAGCACCCGAGAGTTTAAGGGTAAACATAAACTTCGAGTCAGACATAAAGCCTAGTGTGAATAATTCTATTACATCTCGATTTACTGATTTTAAGTGAGACCATGCCGCTTAGCGGAACGGGTTTTCCCTCACTAATATCCATTTAAAATCATATATTTTGCAAATCAAAAACCTGCAATCAAACTGATTATAACAATAATAGCAATAATATATATGGATATAAATCGGGTAATCAATGGACTCTCTATCCACACTATAGTTTTATCTGGTTAACTGTTAACCACCGGCTAACTCGGGCCTACAAGACATAATCAATAATCTAACTTCTGTTAGACACAATACTGGGCTATCAGCCCTTTATTATCTTCTTCTAGGGTCAACTGATCCTAATGGTTTTGCGGGCTCACCAATAGCCTATCTTTACTCTGTATATTCCCTTCTGTATGTAACATCATTTTTGTCTCATATGTGGCAAAGCACTACACACTGGAATTTTGGACTTATATTAGCTAGGGGCTGTTAGCTAAAGTATAGGGCATGATCCCATACCAGTTTCATCTGGTCTTGTAATATTTGAGTCATGCACTCAGGGTTAACTACTCCCATCCAATTTTCCTTGAAAACATTTCTTTCAAAATGATCTTAACCCTTTTTAAATCATACTTAAACAAGGAAAATATGCTCTTTGCTTTACTCAAAATTCTCATGCCATGATATATGCTTTACACAAAACATTGTTGATGAAATCTAAATCAACGGGACTTTCTATCCCTTCAAAATAAGTTAAAACCCTTTTTAACTTATAAAGCTTTAGGCCATGAAGCCAAAGCAATACCTTCGAAACCCTTGTTTAAAACCTTAAACAATGCCTTTCGAAATCATTGAAAAAAACCCTTTTGAAAGCATTGCTTAAAACCTTAGACATCCTCCTTCAAAACCATTTAAACTTATTTTTCAAAAGCATTAGAACCTTCCTTTTGAAATACTTAAAACATATCTTTCGAACCATTCACAATATACATTATGAAAGCATTGGGCTCATGTAAAGGGTCATGGAAACATTGCTTCGAAACCATTTAAAATTATTCCTTTCGAAACCATTGGGCTTAAAATTTAATATTACCATTGGGTCAAAGAAAACAGAAGCGAAAGTATCCCTTTCGAAAGCTTTAATCCAAGTAAAAGAGTTGGGGAAGAGGATGGATTTGAAACCCACCGTTTCGAAACCGTTGTCTCTGAAACTGTTGCTTCCCAAACCATTTAAAAGCGGCTACATGACCCTTTCGAAATCATTGAGAAGACGGCTTCAAAGTTAGAAGGAAAAAGCACCCCTTTTGAATACATTGTCATTCGAAAATTATGAATTTGGCAACTAGGTATTGAATAGGTTCAAAAGCGGCTATCCTTTCGAAAGCTTCTTTTAAAACAAAAGCAAGCGGCAACTCTTTCGAAAGCTCCTTTCTAAAAACAAAGGCAAGCGACAACTTGTTCGAAAGACTCTTTTTAAACAATGGTAAGTTGATTGATTCGAAAGCTAATTAGAGTGGATTTAACCTCTTCGGAAGCATGCCTTCGACACCATCATTTTTTCCGCCTTTCTCCAATACACTACATACGAATTGCTTGATATCATGTGCATTGCTTTCGAATAGATGCGAAAGATCAACTGGGCATGGTGACGGAAGCAAGCTAAGGAAGTGGTGAAGTTGTAATTCGAAACAAAACTGGCTTATTGCCTTTCAAAGTAATTCCTTTTTACCTAACTTTCCCAATTTATCTAAATATGATTGGATGCTCACTCTTTATCAAAATTCTATTCTAAAAAGGCTGCCGAATTCAAAATTTACAATTAAAAACATTTTAACAAATATACCTTTCTCCTTGATAAAACATATAAAACATTTAAGTCACTTGACTTAAATAATTTTATAACCATAGTAAAATACTTAGGAAAATTCCCAAAAATCATACTAATGCACATTTAATATGTTTTCTTACATATATAGATTTCAGACCTGAAATCATTATATAATTGCCTTAAATAATTTAAACCTAATAATAACTATTTTCTCTCATAGAAAATTCATAATAAATCCACAATTACTTAGAAAATTATGAAACTTGAAACCCACTTTTAAAATAATGTTTTTGATCATATATCAAAAATGCAACTCATGTGGATGTCATTCAGTTGGTTTTCTAATCTAAACATATCATAAATACATATGAAATCATATAAATCATAAACAAGCATATATATTCATTTAAACAAACATAACATGGCATATTACTTACAAAATAGTTCGGATCAAACCTTGAAACCGAGATCATTATCAAAAGTGAGATGTAAATCAAATTATTCACCTTGGCTTGGTGTTAAGAAAGTTGAGATTTGTCCTTTGATTGATTTGCTTAAGCTTTCTACTTGAATCCTAGCTTTTCTTCTTCTTGAATCTCCTTAATGGTGGCCGACTGAGCTCTTAGGGGTTCTAATTTTGTTTTTGAATGTTAGAATGAATAAGGAATGGAAAATGGAAGGGTTTAGGGTATTATAATGATGGATGTTCCCATTTTACCCTTATTATATTCCTCATACTTACTTATTTTCAATTCTCTTTTGCTTATACATTCATTAAGACACGGCCCCTTATTAATTAACAAATCTCAATCCCTTAACTATTAACATTATTTTATTTTATTTATCCAATTAATGTTCTAAATAATGTTACTCAAAATTAGGATCATTATAGGCTCCCCTCCTTAAAAAATTTCGTCCTTGAAATTACGATAAGGTACTCACAACAATCAAACATAAAGATAATTCGAGAAAACTCTTTATCTCAGTCACTATCTCGGGTCTCTTCCAATTATTAACTGCCTCGATCTTAGCCAGATCTACTGACAACCCTTTCTCTGTGACTACATGACCAAGAAAATTCACTTCCATTTTCCATAAATGACACTTCGATAATTTTGCTTTCAGTTGATGCTGCCTCAGCGTCTCAAGCACCACTCTAAGATAAACTTCTTGCTCTCTTTCACCTTAGAGTATACCAAAATGTCATCTATGAATACTAACACGAATCTGTCTAGATGTTCTCGGAAGATTCTGTTCATCAAGTCCACGAAGAATGCTGGCGCACTAGTTAATCCGTATTGCATCACTAACCATTCGTACGATCCATATCTGGTCCTAAACATCGTTAAAGGAATACTATCCTCTACTACTCAAAGTTGATGGAACCCTGATGCCAAATCCAACTGAGAAAATACTTTGGCTCCACTCAAATGATTAAACAAATCGTCAATCCTAGATAATGGATATCGGTTCGTTATCATCTTCCCATTCAGCTTACGATAATTGATACCCAACCTCAATAATCTGTCTGGTTTCTTTGCAAACACTACGGCTGCTCCCTAAGGTGAACTGCTTGGTCTGATAAAATTCTTACCTTCTAAATCCACCGACTGCACATTTAACTCCTTCATCTCAGTAAGCGTCATTCTAATTGGCGGTCAACTCACCGGTTCAGCTCCTAGTACTAAATCTATCTGAAACTCAATGGCTCGTTTCGACGGTAGTCCTATTACGGGCTCAAAGACATCTACAAATTCTCTAACAATGAAAACTCGATTCAACTCGTCTTCTGCCTCCATAACACCAAACAAAGCATTAACCTCAAAACTAGGGTTTTCTATGGAGTATATAATCCGATTTATAACTAAGGTGTCTAAGTGATATTTTCCTATCATGGAAAAATATCCTAGCATCGTGCTTACTTAACCAATCCATACCCAAAATAATTTCGAAACTTACGAAATCAAATACATGCAAACTGCAAATATATATATGACCTAACAACTCAAACTCTAAGTGGTCGCATCTCAACCCAAGAGTCGCATACCCTCTTATTGGATTCGCAACCCTTAAGGATGTAACTAGTATGAGGGTTCTAAGTTAAGCTTAGCTACCAAACAATGAGATATAAAAGAATGTGACGCACCAGTATCAAATAGAACTCTAACTGATACACCATGAATCAAAAGCATACCCCTCAACATAGCTTTTCCTTTCTCCTCCGCTATTGGTCTTGGGGTACCTATTTCCAATGCAAACATTTTGCATTTTCCATCCTTGGCTGATTCCTTGCACCGGTTCTTATAATGTCCCATCCGATCACAGTTGAAGCACCTCACTTCTTTCGTATCAGCAGCCTTCTTTGCTTTGAATGGCCGACATTCGTGAGCGTAGTGTCCCTTCTTATCACACTTGTAGCAAACTACATTAGCCTTCCCTTTCTTGGCTGCTCCTCCTATTTAAGCACCTTTCTTATGGAAATACTTTCTCATTTGATTTTTCCCTCCTTGAGTTTCCCTTGTTTTGTTACTATCAAGAAAAGTGAACATCTCCTCATGTATCAAAGCCATCTCAACAACCATATCACATGGATCCCTAATATGTGGTAAAGTTGCTTTAGCGAACTCAAGTTTTAATTCGCGGATGAACTTCTCATTCCTTTCGATAATTGTATCTACTATAGAATATTCATATCTCGATAGCGCCTCAAATCTGGTAGCATAATCCAGCACTGTCATGTCTCCCTACACCAACTCAGCTAACTTCCTGGGCAGAGTTGACTTGGCAATCTCTAACATGAATCTTTCCTCAAACCTCCTTCTGGATTCTGCCCAAGTCATGGTCTCTTCATTTACTCCCATAGTAACACTGTTCCACTAGTACAGTGCTTCCTCTTGCAACTATTCGGATGCCAATCTTCTTTTCTGCTCATCGTTAAGTCCCAAATCAGCAAAAATCCTTTCGCAATGAAGCATCCAATTTTCCACTTCAATTGTGTCCTTGGTGCCGATAAACGGCTTCCCTCCAAGCCTAGCATAGTCTCTGCTTAGTACCGCATAGTTATTGACCATCAGAGCTTCTTGATTTCCTCCTTCAACATTTCCTCCAACTAATCCCACAACAGCTCCAGCTTGCATCATGTTGACGAAGAACTAATACATAGCTCCCATATCAACTTACGACACTCCAGCACCCACATTAGCAGCTTGTGCGTTGTGCCCGACTTGGATTCCTTTTAGTATTTTGTCTGGCATTCCCATTAGTTTTGGTACTTTCTCCACCAAGGTTAACTCTTTCATTCCTAGCATACATATCTTACATCCTTACAATCTGCATTCGAGCCTTTATAAGATTAAGAATAAGATTAAGAAGAATAGCCTAAGAGAGATAGGAGAATAGAGATAAGTGTATACTTATACATAGCAAATACAAGTACGTTACTATAGCATTATCCCACACCCCAATATTTCCTCTAATTCCTTAGGATTATATTTCAAAAATTATTTTAAGTTTAAAATTTCTTTTAAGTTTTCATAAACCTATGCACTAAGACCAAGTTGTAACATCCCAAACTTTGAGGCCCGAAGCTAAGCGCTACAGATGTTGCAGTCATCTATAGTATTAACTTCCAGTGACAAAATATGGTAATGTTAATGGTATCCATAATATCAGAAGCACATGAATATAAAATAAAATCAATATAGATTTCAAAAACAGCTTTTCTGATTACATTTCAAATCAATATTTCATATTCAATTACATAATCCCAAAACGATTCTCAGGTTTTGATCAAATATAATTATTAAAAATTACGCCAAGAGCGACATATGAAGATGCCTTTTTGGATGATCAGAGTACTAGATAGACATATTAGTCGTAAATACATCATAGCAGAAATAACACTAAATGGCTCCTACATAGCTAGCTTTGCCTCCTACACGTCTTCGGAAGCTTATTCATCCAACCTACTAAACCTATAAAGTCCTTAACTCTCAATCTACTCAAATTAATTTTGAGCATCCGAGAGTTTAAGGCGAAACATAAACTTTGAGTCAGACATAAAGCCTGGTATGAATTATTCTACTACATCTCGGTTCAGTGATATTAAGTGAGACCATGTCGCTTAGTGGAACGGGTTTCCCCTCACTAATATCCTTTTAAAATCATATCTTTTGTGATTCAAAAACTTGCATTCAAATTGATTATAACAATAATAGCAATAACATATATGCATATAAATCAAGTAATTAACGGACTCTCTGTCCACACTATAGTTTTATCTAGCTAACTATTAACCACTAGCTGACTCGGGCCTACCAGACATAATCAATAATCTAACTTCTATTAGACACAATACCTGACTATCTACCCTTAACTATCTTCTACTAAGGTCAACCGATCCTAATGTTTTTGTGGGCTCGCCAATAACCTATCTTTACTCTGTATATTCCCTTCTGTGTGTAATATCGTTTTAGTCCCATCTGTGATAAAGCCCTACACACTAGAATTTTGGACTTATATTAGTTAGGGGCTATTAGCTAAAGTACAAGGTGGGACCCCAAACCAGTCTCATCTGGTCTTCTTATATCTGAGTCATGCACTCAGGGTTAACTACCCCATCCAATTTTCTTGAAAACATTTCTTTCAAAATGATCTAACCCTATTTAAATCATACTTAAACAA
This sequence comes from Allium fistulosum, assembly GCA_030737815.1. Classification (NCBI taxonomy): domain Eukaryota; kingdom Viridiplantae; phylum Streptophyta; class Magnoliopsida; order Asparagales; family Amaryllidaceae; genus Allium; species Allium fistulosum. The sequence continues at coordinate 817,653,307 of CM060908.1, read as the reverse complement.
GGAAAATATGCTCTTTGCTTTACTCAAAATTCTCATGCCATGATATATGCTTTATACAAAATAATGTTCTCGGAAGATTTTGTTCATCAAGTCCATGAAGAATGCTGGTGCATTAGTTAGTCCGAACGGCATCAATAACCATTCGTATGATCCATATCTGGTCCTAAATGTCGTCAAAGGAATACTATCCTCTACTACTCTAAGTTGATGGAACTCTGTTGCCAAATCCAACTGAAAAAATACTTTGGCCCCACTCAACTGATAGAAAAACTCGTCAATCCTAGGTAACAGATATTGGTTCTTTATCGTCTTTTCATTCAACTTACGATAATCGACACACAACCTCAACGATCCGTCCGGTTTCTTTGAAAACACTGCGGCTACTCCCCAAGGAGAACTGCTTGGTTTGATAAAATTATCACCTTCTAAATCCACCAACTGCACCTTTAACTCCTTTATCTCGGTAGGTGTCATTCTACTTGGCAGTCTACTCACTGGTTCAGCTCCTGGTACTAAATCTATCGAAACTCAATGGCTCGTTTCGATGGTAGTCCTACCACAGGCTCAAAGACATCTGTGAATTCTCTAACAACGAAAACTCGATTTAACTCGCCTTCTGCCTCCATAAGACCCAACAAAGCATTAACCCAAAACTAGGGTTTGCTATGGAGTATATAATCTGATCACTACAACTAGGGTGTCTAAGTGATATATTCCTATTATGGGAAAATATCCTAGCATCATACTTACTTAACCAATCCATATCCAAAATAATTTTGAACCCTATGAAATCAAATACATACAAACTGCATGTAAATTATAACCTAACAACTCAACTCTAAGTAATCGCATCTCAACCCAAGAGTCGCATACATTCCTATTGGATTCGCGACCCTTAAACATGTAACTAGGTATGAGTGTTCTAGGTTAAGCTTATCTACCAAACAATGAGATATAAAAGAATATGATGCACCAGTATCAAATAGAACTCTAACTGATACACCATGAATCAAAAGCATACCTCCCAACACAACTTTTCCTTTCTCCTCCGCTATTGGTCTTTAGGTAGCTGGTTCCAATGCAAATATTTTGCCTTTTCCATCCTTGGCTGATTCCTTGCACTGGTTCTTATAATGTCCAGTCTAATCACAGTTGAAGCACCTCACTTCTTTCTTGTTAGTATCCTTCTTTGCTTTGCCCTTCTGACATTTGTAAGCATACTGTCCCTTCTTATCGCACTTATAGCAGACTACATTGGCCTTCCCTTTCTTGGCTGCTCCTCCTTTCTGAGCGCCTTTCTTATGGAAAAACTTTCTCTTCTGATTCTGCCCTCCTTGAGTTTCCCTTACTTTGTTACTATCAAGGAAAGTGAGCATATCCTCTTGCTTCAAAGCCATCTCAACAACTACATCACACGGATTCCTAATATGTGGTAAAGTTGCTTTAGCAAGCTTAGGTTTTAATCCGCGGATGAACTTCTCATTCCTTTTGATAACTGTATCTACCATAGCATATCTGTATCTCGATAGCTCCTCAAATCTGGTAGCATACTCCAGCACTATCATGTCTCCCTGTGCCAACTCAGCAAATTTCCTTAGTAGAGTTGACTTGGCAATCTCTGACGTGAATTTTTCCTTAGACCTCCTTCTGAATTCTGCCCAAGTCATGATCTCTTCATTTACTCCCACAGTAATTTTGTTCCACCACTACATTGCTGCTCCTTGCAACTGTCTGGATGCTATTGTTCCTTTTTGCTCATCATTAAGTCCTAAATCAGTAAAAATTCTTTCGTAATAAAGTAACCAATTCTCCACTTTAATTGTGTCCTTAGTGCCGATAAACGGCTTCCCTCCAAGTCCAGCATAGTCTCTGATTAGTACCGCATAGTTATTAACCACCTGAGCTTCTTGATTTCCTCCTTCAACATTTCCTCCAACTAATCCCGCAGTAGCTCTAGCTCACATCATGTTGACGAAGAACTCATACATAGCTCCCATATCAACTTGTGGCACTCCAGCACCCACATTGGCAGCTTATGCCCGACCTAGATTCTTTCTAGTATTTGGTCTGGCATTCCCATTATTTGTGGTGCTTCCTCCACCAAGGTTAAATCTTCCATTCCTAGCATCCATATCTTACTTCCTTAAAATCTACATTCAAGCCTTTGTAAGATTCAGAAGAATAGCCTAAGAGAGATAGGAGAATAAAGATAAAGCATATACTTATATGTAGAAAATACAAGTACATTACTATAGCGTTATCCCATACCCCAATCTTTTCTCTAATTCCTTAGGATTATATTTCAAAAATTATTTTAAGTTTAAACTTTCTTTGAAGTTTTCATAAACCTATGCTCTGATACCAAGTTGTAACATCCCCAACTTTGAGGCCCGAAGCTAAGCGCTACAGATGATGCAGTCATCTACAGTATTAGCTTCCGGTGATAAAATACGGTAATGTTAATGGTATTTATAATATCAGAAGCACATGAATATGAAATAAAATCAACATAGATTTCAAAAACAGCTTTTTTGATTACATTTCAAATCAATATTTCATATTCAATTACATAATCCTAAAACAATTCCTAGGTTTTGATCAAATATAATTATTACAAATTATGCCAAGAGCGATGTTTGTGCCAAAATTGGTCACAAACCCCAAAAGTTGTGAAAGCACCAGTGTATATACACTGATCCACAATATCCAAGCACAAATCTCAGATCCAGATAAAGTAGAGAATAAAAATGAAGAAATAGAAAAAATAAAATGAGCAAGAAAACAAAGAACACAAGGTTTATAGTGGTTCGGCTATCTCCAGCCTACGTCCACTTCGAATTAATCCTTTTATTCCTTTTTATACTGTAGCTATAGTTACAAGCCTTGGAGTCAATAACAAAAATGGCAGAGTTTTCCCTAGAAAAGAAGAAGAAAAGTCCCTTTTTAGTTGCCATAGATCTGCTATTTATAGGTGTAGATCTGAAAATATCCGCCCTAAAACGTGGAATACCTTTTCTCATGTGCAGGTAGGACCACCAGATCGATTCGAGGTCGTTTGGGATCGATCTCGATTGATCCAAGTACAATTCGTATAGATCCAAAAATGGTCCAACCAAGCTGAGATCGACCATGAACATTCTTGAGTGCATAAGGAAGCTTCTATGAAAATTTCATAACATTTGGATCCATGGTTTGAAAGTTATGATCGATCCAAGTTTGTATTTGCGAGTAGGCTGGAGGTTTCGTATCCATAACACAACTCGTATCCATCCATCTGCAGCTTTCGTATCGATCCTCGCTCGCCTTCTTCATATCAAAAATCTACGTGTGTCCTTCGTATCGATCCATATCTGCTGCCTTCTTCGTATCCATCAACCGCTCCCTTGTTCGTATCGATCCCAACCTTGATCGATACAAAGTATGTCGCCATACTTCTGCGGTGTCCAACCAAATCAATGCGCATTGCATCGATACAAAACCTATCAATCCGAAGACCGATCGATCTGAACTAACCATCACAACGATCGAAACGAAGGCATCAATCCAAAACCATTTCTCACCAATATTGATCCACCATATCTTGAGCATACGAACTCCGATCGACCTGAAATTTGAAATGTAGTCTTTTCGAGCCCTGTTTATCATTCCTAATCGATACCACCTTGATTGGAGCTCGGTCCAATTCTGACGGTATCGATCATATCCTCGTTTCCAATCGGTCTACAACCTTGATATCCATCCTTTTTGACCAATTTGTTGATATCCTGGCTTTGTCCAAAAGGCAGGATAACAAGCGACATATGAAGATTCACCTTGGATGATCAGAGTACTAGATAGACATATCAGTCATAAATACATCACAGTGGAAATAACACTAAATGGCTCCTACATAGCTAGCTTTGCCTCCTGCACGTCTTCGAAAGCTTATTCGTCCATCCCACTAAACCTGAAAAGTCCTTAACTCTCAATCTACTCAAACTAATTTTGAGCACCCAAGAGTTTATGGGTGTTTGTACCAAAAATGGGCACAACACTCTTCGGAAGTTTTTGAAGAGATAAAAGTGAGGAAAGAAAATTAAAACTGAGGATTATCTAACAAAAACTCCAAATAACAGAAAGTAAATTGCAAAGACAAACGATTTAGAGTGGTTCGGCGTTTTGCCTACGTCCACTATGAAGCTTGATGATTTTATTGCTCGATACTTGAAGATTACAATTGTTTATAATGTAATACAACTGAATTTATATGCTAAGTCTCAATCTAAAGCAGCGGTGGTGTTCTGGAGTAAATCTGGCAGAATATGGGCGCTCTTTAGTACTTAGAATTATCCGACCCCTTTTCTGAATGACCAGGGGCTCTATTTATAGGTGTAGGAGGCTGATATTTCGTCTAAAATTCGAGGAGACCGCTTCTGGCACGTAAGGGGGCCCACATGGCCGAAATCTGGAGATCCGGGGCCACTTTGGGATAGATTCGACCCTTGGTTCGAATCGATCAAGAAATCATCCAATCGAGCTGAAATTTGGTGTGAACATTCTTCATCATGTGCTTAAGCTTCTATGAAAATTTCATGGCATTTGGACTTGTAGAACTCGAGTTATGATCGATTCAAGTTGGTCCATATCGATTCGAACTCAACTTCGAATCGATCAAGATTTGCTCCGATTGAGCTGAAATTTGACACGGACATTCCTTAGGTTGCCAGTAAGCTACTCTGAAAATTTCATAGCATTTGGACTTGTAGATCTCCAGATATGATCGATGCAAGTTGGTCCATATCGATTCGACCCTTGGTTCGAATCGATCAAGAATTGCTCCGATCGAGCTGAAACTTGGCGTGGACATTCCTTAGGTTGCCAGTAAGCTACTGTCCAAATTTGGTGGCATTTGGACTTGTAGATCTCGAGATATGATCGATGCAAGTTGGTCCATATCGATTCGACCCTTGGTTCGAATCGATCAAGAATTGCTCCGATCGAGCTGAAATTTGGCTTGGACATTCCTTAGGTTGCCAGTAAGCTATTGTCCAAATTTCATAGCATTTGGACTTGTAGATCTCGAGATATGATCGATGCAAGTTTGGATTTCTCAGGCGTGATCCATCAATATCTGGAGCATATGAACTCCGATTGACTTGAAATTCGGAATGTTGGCTCTCATAGCTTTGCTTGTCATGTCATATCAATTTTAGCTCGATCCAGACTCGGAAAAAATTTGTCGATATCCATAGTGAGCCTGCGTATAACCGATCTTCCAAGACGAACTGTCATTGGTTTCTAGTCAAGTTCTTAGTGTCACGGCCTTGCCAAAAGGCGGGATAACATTTGCCCCCCAAAGTATGTCTTGTGTGAACATGACGTGCTTTGAAATGCTGTATCCTTCATTCTGAAAAAGTTCTATCTGATTCGTTGAGTAGTTGCTATCTTTTCGTCAAAAGATGTAACCTTCGATTGATTTCCAGTAATATAAATGTTTATTGAACCACTATCAGTGATTATGTAGTGCAATGTTGTAACTGAGTGTCGAGTGCTAGCGATTTGTTATTCGCTGTTGTAATTGTCATCAGGTGAGCATTCAATTCCTGTAAATTTTGAAAATTGAATGTTAGTCTGTCATACATGTACGTATGTTAACCTGGCTCCTGTTAACGTTTGCACGTTCACGAGTCGTTGTCAAGTTCTTTAGTTTTTGTTTGGATTGAGTTTCGTATCGATCCTCTCCTGGATCGAAGTAAAATTTAAGTTGTAACAACGTTCGATGCTTGTTTTGAGTCCTTCCTTTGTATCGATCCTCTCCTGGATCGATCTGAGATGTTGGAATGCATGCTTCGTATCGATGGATACGCCATATTGGATCTCGGATCGATGGATACAAAAGTAATGCTTTGTATCGACGGAGTCGAACGATCTAGACGTAATCATGCAGTGAGGCTTCACAGAGGATATGCTATTTCTCATTCTTTCATTCAAAAAGAATCCCCGATTATGGATAATCTTCGGTAGGAGTCATCCATGACTCCTTTTCTAGATCCATCTCCAAGATCTAGTTGATCTTCATATGTCAATGCCTAGAATAATAAGTATTTCAACTGGGACAAAGTCTATTTGTCGTGCATCCCCAGAACTGGCTAGCTTGGCGATTGATTCGGCCTTTTCGTTTAGTTCTCTGAGGATTTGTGTAGTGGTGTAATAGTCGAAGCCGGCTAGTAGCTTTTGGTCCCGGTTGAGATAAGGAGCAAGACGTTGCCCCCTAGTCGGATAATCTTCCTTGACTTGGCGTACTACTAACTGGTAATCACATAAGACATGTAAAGTTTCCATTCGTAGTTTTCTTACAAGTTTGAGCGCCAAGGTTTCATACTTGGCTTCGTTATTTGTTGAAGGGAAGTTGATTTTCAGGGCGTAGTAGAACGTTCGTTCCTCAGGAATCACTAACGCAACTTCGATGTTAGAAAGCAGATTATTGGAAGTTCCATCGGTGTACGTTCTCCATCGATTGGACGGTTCTCCACAGTTCTTCTGATAGTCATCTGATGTGGCAGATTCAGATATGAAGTACGCTAATGTTTGACCATGGAGATCTCTCCGAGGGAGATAAATATACATCTAAGGTTTCTATTGGACCTATCTTAACGGTTGGTCGATATGGATGTTAATGGGGTGAGCTTGCCAGTAGCCAGCCTTCATCATATACGGGTCTTTGGATTCATTTCTTTTCACATAGCATTGCGACGCTTATGGCGTGTGTTGACATGGCCCAATTGATGTATAAATCTCCGCGATCCAAAAGCTTAGTAAAATGGGAGGTCTCTTTAAGCGATCTATTAGAGCTGCTTGGTTGTCCTCGGTACATGGGTGTCTCTAATTGTCGGAATTTTTTAGAAATTAGTCTTGATTCCATGAGAATTGATGATGAAAACAAAGAATCTTTCTGATGTAATGATGAAAGAGCATTTCAAAGGGTTGAGTTTGATCCTGCATTTTCTGGAGAGCACTAAATATCTCTGTCAAGTCATCGATGTGGTTGTTTGATAGTCATGATCTCACGAGCATATTAACCACATCTACCTTTATCGATCGGTCGATCTAATTTTTGAATGATCTGTTAATCATCCTTTTGTAAGTAGCACAAGTGTCCTTAAGTTTGAATCTATAGATTGCAGCATAGCACTATAGGCCCAGGTTAGTAGCAAAACAGTTGTATTCCTGGTTTGGGACATGCTTCATTATCTGATTGTATCCGGAGTTTGCATCCATGGATGTGAGTAATTCATGTCTGATGGTCGGGTCCATCAGTTGGTTGATCATTGGAAGTGGAAAGCTGTGCTTTGTCATACCCCATGCAAATCTGAGTAGTTGACGTATGTCCTCCACTCCCTGTTTGTTTTTCTTATAAGTAAAGGATTGGATACTCATTTTGGTTGGAGGGCATAACGGATAAACCCACTGGTTTTGAGCAGATTCACCTCCTCTTTAAGTGCAACAGATCTCTCCGGATCCATGTCGCATCACTTTTGTTTACCGAGACATGCCTCGGGTCGACATTTAATGTAGGGTTCTTCATGGCTGGCGAGAGTCCATATATATATATATGAGATCGAGTCCAGGCGAACACATCAAGATTCACCTGAAGTAAAATAGTTGACTCTTTCTTCATCATTGCGCAGAGTTGTGATCTGATCTACAGTACTCGTGATGGGTCGTAGGCGCCTCATGTGTTTATTTGCAATGGTAAATGATCAGGCTTACAAGGACGTCGAATCAAAGGATTAGTAGAACTTAGCCTTGTATTGCACGCTGCTACATAGCTGGCTACAGCTTTGAGATTGAATTGACTTATGTTTCTGAATGATGCGCTTTTCATTCAATGTACCTGCGATCCATTGCTCATTGGAAAGGTCAGAATGATGATCAGTCGCCCATAAGTCCTGGTATTGATCCGATAACTCTATCTCTAGGCATCCTTTCGGTCGCAACCTTATTTTCTTGTTCGTGCCCCTAAGTCTGGGGAATATCTCGATAAGTGGTAGGGTAGATAATGTCCGCTTCAATTTTGTATTCTATCCTATTGAACCATGGGATCGAGTTAATCAATGGAAGGCTGAGTCGTGCCTGTCCTGTATTATGTTCTAGTTCTTTTTTCTTAGCGGAATACATTGTTACTTTGCCAACATTCGGACATAAGCTAGATTCTGGACGGTCAATGACATTCACTTCGCTGCTTATGTCGCCGTACTTTGGGCAAAAACTGAAGAGTGAATCATGCAATCAGATCTAATGCAGGATTGATGCTTCCCTTGTTGAATCCAGGGTAAGAATCAGTGTGCAGATGTTTAGGTTGCACTTGTTTTGAATTGCTCTTTTAGTTGGATCATGGTAAGAGTCAATGAATGAATGGTCGTGTTGCATTCATTTGGAGTTGGGTGATCAACCATGTCCATTTCGATTTACGTTCTCCCGACAGATCTAGGGATAAAGTCAGCTCAAATGCAGTCATGTCATGCTCAATTGGTCTCATGCTCTTCCTGACGGATCGAAGGAAGGCGACGGAGGACGAATGATCAAGTCGCACTCATTCGTGGTTTATTCTTCTATCCATGCTCTATTGGTCAAAGGTATTCGATGGACGTTCGGGTCCCGATATTGACCGTCGATTCAACGGCACGATGTAGAATGCTCGGACCTCATTTCCTATCGATCCAATGGTATGATATGAAAGGTGCAGATCGATATTGCCCGTCGATCCGGTGGTAGGATATAATTGGTTGCCCAGAACTTCGGGCATCATTCTGATTGGTTAGCATAAAGGTCTCCTTGTAGTCATTTCCTTAAGTTGTAAAGGACGCTAAGCTGGAGATGTAGCGAGTCACCTTTCTCTTCTTTCGATGATTTGCACTTCTGCCCCCAGTCTTGGGTTAGCAGAGTTAGTTCGTGGATGGTCTAATTGCACCTGTAGTGAGTTTACACTCCTCACGTCGAGTTCAGGTCAGAGTTGGTGAATGAATGGTCGAATCTCATTCGTTCGTTTGTCTATTCTTGTAGCCACACTTTGGGGATCAGAGTCAGTTGAAGGGCCATTCATCGCACCTATTTGATGTTTATACCCCTGTCCACACTCTGGGGACTTGTATCTTTATGATAGTTGTTGATCACTCATTTTCATGTGTTGAGTCTGCGCCTATGCTCGGGGAATGAGTGATGTAACTTGGTTGAGATGCAGTCGAAGTTGTTAGGTGGACGGGTCCACCCTCCTCAAGGCCGTACTTGATGGAGATGCAGTCGAAGTAGTTAGGTGGATGGGTCCACCCTCCTCGAAGCTGCATTGAATGGAGATACGGTCGAATTTGTTAGGTGGACGGGTCCACCCTCCTCGAGGCCGTACTTGATGGAGATGCAGTCGAAGTCGTTAGGTGGACGGGTCCACCCTCCTCGAAGCTGCATTGAATGGAGATACGGTCGAAGTCGTTAGGTAGATGTATCTACCCTCCTCGAAGCCGTATTTGATGGGGATGCAGTCGAAGTCGTTAGGTGGACGGGTCCACCCTCCTCGAAGCTGCATTGAATGGAGATACGGTCGAAGTTGTTAGGTGGACGGGTCCACCCTCCTCGAGGTCGTACTTGATGGAGATGCAGTCGAAGTCGTTAGGTGGACGGGTCCACCCTCCTCGAAGCTGCATTGAATGGAGATACGGTCGAAGTCGTTAGGTAGATGGATCTACCCTCCTCGAAGCCGTATTTGATGGGGATGCAGTCGAAGTCGTTAGGTGGATGGGTCCACCCTCCTCGAAGCTGCATTGAATGGAGATACGGTCGAAGTTGTTAGGTGGACGGGTCCACCCTCCTCGAGGCCGTACTTGATGGAGATGCAGTCGAAGTCGTTAGGTGGACGGGTCCACCCTCCTCGAAGCTGCATTGAATGGAGATACGGTCGAAGTCGTTAGCTAGATGGATCTACCCTCCTCGAAGCCATATTTGATGGGGATGCAGTCGAAGTCGTTAGGTGGACGGGTCCACCATCCCCGAAGCTGCATTGAATGGAGATACGGTTGAAGTCGTTAGGTAGATGGATCTACCCTCCTCGAGGTCGTACTTGATGGAGATGCAGTCGAAGTCGTTAGGTGGACGGGTCCACCCTCCTCGAAGCTGCATTGAATGGAGATACGGTCGAAGTCGTTAGGTAGACGGATCCACCCTCCTCGAAGCCGTAGTTGGTTGTAGTTTATACTCTGGCTCGAGCTCTCGGAGTCCGGAGTTAGTTTAATGTTTATACTCCAGTTCACGCTCTCGAAAGCTGGAGTTTGTTGATGTTTATACTCCGGTTCGCACTCTCGGAATCCGGAGTTAGTTAATGTTTATACTCCAGTCGCGCTCTCGGAAGCTGGAGTTTGTTGATGTTTGTACCCAGCTCGCGCTCTCGGAGTACTCTGGGGTTTGGTTAATGTTTATACTCCAGTTCGCGCTCTCGGAAGCTGGAGTTTGTTGATGTCTGTACCCAGCTCGCGCTCTCGGAGTACTCTGGGGTTTGGTTAATGTTTATACTCCAGTTCGCGCTCTCGGAAGCTGGAGTTTGTTGATGGGTCGCCATGTATCAGTTTTTGTCCGTCTTTTTGTGTAGCGATATGCCCCCAAGCTTGGGGTTTCACTTAGCGAGAGATCGGTAGGATCCCGATTACTTTTCACTTATCCGCCCACAACAAAGGATGAGATATAATTTATAGACGGTTGAATCGCATCCATGTTCATTTGGATTTTGCTTCTGCCAAGCCTAAGGAGTAAGATTATTGTTTCGGAAAACTTTAAGCTCGAGCAGAGGAGAGGATGGTAGAACTACATCCACTTTGAGTTGTGCATATTCCCTTAAGTCAGGGGCAAGAATTGAAGAGCTGATGGACAAGTCATGTCCACTTTATACTGCGTTCTTCTGATTGATCTGAGGAAGAGAGTTGAAATGATGGCTCATGATGGTTAGTGAGTAGGCAGTAAGTCGTTGATGACTTTAAATTGAGGGTTGGACCTTTAAACATGTGTTCCCTCAAATAATCCCAAATGTCTAATGTAGGATTGGATGTATGGGTGGTGACATCACGTCCACCCTTGATGTCGTTCCGATTTTATCAGGCATCAGAAGAAGCATAAGTGTTTTGGCAAGCTTCAAGTACGAGATGTAGAGTGCATTGTTGGGACACATAACTCCAAGTCTTTCTTACATCTCCTAATTAAATTGCATAGGCGGATGAGTGGATGGTCGGTTACATCCACTTTGCACTAGAGTCCTGACCTTGTCGGTCTCTTCCGCTTTGATGCCTTGCCCCCACTCAGGGGCATATATTAGCCGATGAGTGGTTGAATCATGCTCGTCACGATGATACCTCAATGATTTGATCATGGTCCGCGGAGGTTGTTTTGCACCCAATCTTAAGTATTCGGTTACCTGCATCATTTGCAAGTAGTTTAATTCAAGTAGGTCATATTTCGCAACGTAAATGAAATTGAATTAGAAATAATTCAAAAGAGATCAGGTCAAATCTCATTGATAAGTGAGGCAGCGTCGTATGCTCGCTATTGCACTTCAATCCAGCCCTTCTCAATTGGAAGTCTAACGCAAATGGTTCAATTTGATCAAAGTCCTTGATCGATATGGGTTGGATGTTCCCGGTCCTTCATTTTATGGGGCTTGAACATATTGTTAGAGTTATCCTTTCCGGAGTGGCTTTATGGCGTTGGCATCCATGGTAGCCATCTAAAGAAGAGGAGTTTTCCGATCTAGAGTATGGAGTAGGTTTCCTCCTTATCTCGCCAAGTTGATCCTTCATCTGATGCATCAACTCAATATTGGCATGGACATGTTGGTGTAGTTGTCGACGGTCCACCAGTTCTCTTGTCAAAGTATGGAAATAAGCGCTGGTGATGAATTCATTTATGGGTATCGGCAGCAAATGGCTGCGTGCTTTGGATAAATTCGTTGGCTGCCAGCTTCGTCATTCACTATATCCATATGAGAAGTATAACTGGTATATATAACCGTGATTGACTGTCTTTTCTAAGGAATGAGGGAAGACATCTGCGTTTAATGGCACTCGTCACCCTTGGAGAATTCCACGCGTCATTCACACTTCATAAGGTAGTGTCGGGGGTCGTATTTCCTCAGTAAACTGACATAGTTAACATGTTGAATTTTCATTGGAAGTTCTGCATGTAGGATGGTTTCAATGGATAGGTCTTGACTGGGAAAGATTCTCCAATCGACATTATGATCAGGTCCATTTTATTGCCAAGGGGTCTTGTAACCCTAGTGAATGATGTATGCACGATTGCCCAATGTTTGAGTGGTTGGTAATGCCGATTGGACGGCGAGTTGGTTAAAATGGGCTAATAGATTGGTGTTTATCCCAAATTTTCATCCAGATAGGAGACCTATATAGGGTATTAAGGAAGTCCTCTTGAGGTTGTATGTCATGCTTTTAGTCATGTGGTCGTGGAATGATTAAGATGCGGGCATTTGAAGATGGTTCGGCGGTGACCAGCTATGTTTTGAGTTGGCAGAGTAGACAATGTCGGGGAGTCGTCATATTAGCCATTGTACCATAGTTGTCAATTCAGGAGTTTAAAAGCTAATCAATTGGAGGGAGTTGCATTCCACCCTAAAAGCATGATATATTAATCAACTCCAGTTCTTGGCATACTAGCTAGGTTCTCCAGCCTCTGGGAGTATGGTTGAGTAGCATTTCTTTACCCATTCCTTGATTGCAACTTAACATTTGTTGTTGTGATCTCCTATGTCTTGTTCAGTCATGGAACAATTAGAAGCACGGATGGAATGTTCCTTCACTAAATTGGTGATTGAATTCACTATGCGGGTGCCCTGCGCTGTGGCTAGGATTCGGCGGGTTTCCCCCGAAAAAAATTTTTTTAGCCTCTTTTTAGGAAATTTGGGTCGTACCCGAATTTTTTTTTTTTTTTGAAATTTCGTATCCATCAAGCAACCTGAAAAAGTCCTTCTTCGTATCATTCTTGTTCGAATCCATCATATGCGCTCGTCTTCGTATCGATATGAAGTGCGCATGGCTAGATCGATACGAAAGTGGTATCTGTCGATCGATACGAAGTAGATGCAGATGGATGGATACGAAGTACCTGTGAGTATCGATACGAATTGGAGGCAGATGGATGGATACGAAGTACCTGTGAGTATCGATACGAATTGGAGGCAGATGGATGGATACGAAGTACCTGTGAGTATCGATACGAATTGGAGGCAGATGGATGGATACGAAGTACCCGTGAGTATCGATACGAATTGGAGGCAGATGGAAGGATACGAAGTATTGCTTCCTGATGGATACGAAGTACAGCTTCCATCTCATGGATACGAAGTAGAGCATCCATCTCATGGATAGGAAGTACAACATCCATCTCATGGATACGAAGTACAGCATCCATCTCATGGATACGAAGTATGGCATCCATCTCATGGATACGAAGATTATGGATACGAAAAACAACATATTTTCTGGATTCGAAAAGATGGATACAAAAATCACCATACTTTCTGGAAACAAATACATGGATACGAAAATCACCATATTTTCATGGATTCGAAGACATGGATACGAAAATCACCATATTTTCATGGATTCGAAGACATGGATACGAAAATCACCATATTTTCATGGATTCGAAGACATTGATACGAAAATCACCATATTTTCATGGATTCGAAGACATGGATACGAAAATCACCATATTTTCATGGATTCGAAGACATGGATACGAAGTTCATCATATTTTCATGGATTCGAAGACATGGATACGAAAATCACCATATTTTCATGGATTCGAAGACATGGATACGAAAATAACCATATTTTCATGGATTCGAAGACATGGATACGAAGTTCATCATATTTTCATGGATTCGAAGATATGGATACGAAGTTCATCATATTTTCATGGGTTCGAAGACATGGATACGAAAATCACCATATTTTCATAGATTCGAAGACATGGATATGAAAATCACCATATTTTCATGGATTCGAAGACATGGATACGAAAATCACCATATTTTCATGGATTCGAAGACATGGATACGAAAATCACCATATTTTCATGGATTCGAAGACATGGATACGAAGTTCATCATATTTTCATGGATTCGAAGATATGGATACGTAGTTCATCATATTTTCATGGATTCGAAGACATGGATACGAAAATCACCATATTTTCATGGATTCGAAGACATGGATACGAAAATCACCATATTTTCATGGATTCGAAGACATGGATACGAAGTTCATCATATTTTCATGGATTCGAAGACATGGATACGAAAATCACCATATTTTCATGGATTCGAAGACATGGATACAAAAATCACCATATTTTCATGGATTCGAAGACATGGATACGAAAATCACCATATTTTCATGGATTCGAAGACATGGATACGAATTTCATCATATTTTCATGGATTCGAAGACATGGATACGAAAATCACCATATTTTCATGGATTCGAAGACATGGATACGAAAATAACCATATTTTCATGGATTCGAAGACATGGATACGAAGTTCATCATATTTTCATGGATTCGAAGATATGGATACGAAGTTCATCATATTTTCATAGATTCGAAGACATGGATACGAAAATCACCATATTTTCATGGATTCGAAGACATGGATACGAAAATCGACATGGATACGAAAATCACCATATTTTCATGGATTCGAAGACATGGATACGAAAATCACCATATTTTCATGGATTCGAAGACATGGATACGAAGTTCATCATATTTTCATGGATTCGAAGATATGGATACGAAGTTCATCATATTTTCATGGATTCGAAGACATGGATACGAAAATCACCATATTTTTATGGATTCGACGACATGGATACGAAGTTCATCATATTTTCATGGATTCAAAGATATGGATACGAAGTTCATCATATTTTCATGGATTCGAAAATATGGATACGAAGTTCATGATGAATGTAGTTCCTCTTAGATCTGGAGCAATCTGAATAGAATAGAAGGAACCACTTATGAACAGATCTGGATCTTCTCCTTAGATTTTTGCAATCCAACGACGGTAGTAGATCCATAGAGCAGGAGAAAAAACTGCGTTTGTTCTCAGTGAAAGCACCAAAGTGTTTGTACCAAAAATGGGCACAACACTCTTCGGAAGTTTTTGAAGAGATAAAAGTGAGGAAAGAAAATTAAAACTGAGGATTATCTAACAAAAACTCCAAATAACAGAAAGTAAATTGCAAAGACAAACGATTTAGAGTGGTTCGGCGTTTTGCCTACGTCCACTATGAAGCCTGATGATTTTATTGCTCGATACTTGAAGATTACAATTGTTTATAATGTAATACAACTGAATTTATATGCTAAGTCTCAATCTAAAGCAGCGGTGGTGTTCTGGAGTAAATCTGGCAGAATCTGGGCGCTCTTTAGTACTTAGAATTATCCGACCCCTTTTCTAAATGACCAGGGGCTCTATTTATAGGTGTAGGAGGCTGATATTTCGTCTAAAATTCGGGGAGACCGCTTCTGGCACGTGAGGGGGCCCACATGGCCGAAATCTGGAGATCCGGGCCCACTTTGGGATCGATTCGACCCTTGGATCGAATCGATCAAGAAATCATCCAATCAAGCTGAAATTTGGTGTGAACATTCTTCATCATGTGCTTAAGCTTCTATGAAAATTTCATGGCATTTGGACTTGTAGAACTCGAGTTATGATCGATTCAAGTTGGTCCATATCGATTCGAACTCAACTTCGAATCGATCAAGATTGCTCCGATTGAGCTGAAATTTGACACGGACATTCCTTAGGTTGCCAGTAAGCTACTCTGAAAATTTCATAGCATTTGGACTTGTAGATCTCCAGATATGATCGATGCAAGTTGGTCCATATCAATTCGACCCTTGGTTCGAATCGATCAAGAATTGCTCCGATCAAGCTGAAATTTGGCATGGACATTCCTTAGGTTGCCAGTAAGCTACTGTCCAAATTTGGTGGCATTTGGACTTGTAGATCTCGAGATATGATCGATGCAAGTTGGTCCATATCGATTCGACCCTTGGTTCGAATCGATCAAGAATTGCTCCGATCGAGCTGAAATTTGGCGTGGACATTCCTTAGGTTGCCAGTAAGCTACTGTCCAAATTTCATAGCATTTGAACTTGTAGATCTCGAGATATGATCGATGCAAGTTTGGATTTCTCAGGCGTGATCCATCAATATCTGGAGCATATGAACTCCGATTGACTTGAAATTCGGAATGTTGGCTCTCATAGCTTTGCTTGTCATGTCATATCAATTTTAGCTCGATCCAGACTCGGAAATAATTTGTCGATATCCATAGTGAGCCTGCATATAACCGATCTTCCAAGATGAACTGTCATTGGTTTCTAGTCAAGTTCTTGGTGTCACGGCCTTGCCAAAAGGCGGGATAACAATGGGGAAACATAAACTTCGAGTCATACATAAAGCCTGGTGTAAATAATTCTATTACATCTTTGTTTACTGGTATTAAATGAGACCACGCCGCTTAGCGGAACGGGTTTCCCCTCACTAATATCCTTTTAAAATCATATCTTTTGCAAATCAAAAACCTACAATCAAACTTATTATAATAATAGTAGCAATAACATATATGCATATAAATCAGGTAATCAATGGACTCTCTGTCCACACTATAGTTTTATCTAGGTAACTATTAACCACTGGCTAAATCGGGCATACCAAACATAATCAATAATCTAATTCTGTTAGAAATAAAACTAGTCTATCTACCTTTAACTATCTTTTTCTACGGTCAATTGATCCTAATGGTTTTGCGGGCTCACCAATGAACTATCTTTACTCTGTATATTCCCTTCTGTGTGTAACATCATTATAGTCCCATTTGTGACAAAGCCCTACATACTGGAATTTCGGACTTATATTAGTTAGGGGCTATTAGTTAAAGTATAGGACGCGATCCCATACCAGTCCTATCTGGTCTTCTAATATCTGAGTCATACACTTAGGGTTAACTACCCCATCCAATTTCCCTTGAAAACATTTCTTTCAAAATGATTTAACCTTTTTTAAATCATACTTAAACAAGGAAAATATGCTCTTTGCTTTACTCAAAATTCTCATGCCATGATATATGTTTACACAAAACAATGTTGATGAAATCTAAATCAATAGGATTTTCTATCCCTTTAAAATAAGTTAAAACCCTTTTTAACTTATAAAGCTTTAGGCCATGAAGCCAAACCAATACCTTCATAAACCCTTGTTTAAAACCTTAAACAATACCTTTCGAAATCATTGAAAACAACCCTTTCGAAAGCATTACTTAAAACCTTAGACATCCTCCTTGAAAACCATCTAAACTTATTTTTCGAAATCATTATAACCTTCCTTTCGAAATACTTAAAACATATCTTTCGAAAACATTGGGCTCAAGTAGAGGGTTATGGAAACATTGCTTAGAAACCATTGGGTCAAAGAAAATAGAAGCGAAAGTATCACATTCGAAAGCTTTAATCCAAGTAAAAGAGTTGGGGAAGAGGATGGCTTTAAAACCCACCCTTTCAAAAACATTTCATAAGAAACCATTTAAAAGCGACTACATGACCCTTTCGGAAGCATTGAGAAGGTTGCTTTAAAGTTAAAAGGCAAAAGCACCTCTTTTGAATACATAGTAATTCGAAAGGTATGAATGTGGCTGCTAGGTATTGAATAGGTTCAAAAGCGGTTATCCTTTCGAAAGCTTCTTTTAAAACAAAAGCAAGTGGCAACTCTTTCAAAAGCTTTTTTCTAAAAATAAAGGCAAGCGACAACTTGTTCGAAAGCCTCTTTTTAAACAAAGGTAAGTTGATTGATTCGAAAGGTAATTAGAGTGGCTTCAACCCTTCGGAAGCATGCCTTCGACGCCATTATTCTTTCCGCCTTTCTCCAATACACTACATACCAATTGCTTGATATCATGTGCATTAGTTCGAATATGTGCGAAAGGTCTAACTGGGCATGATGACGGAAGCAAGCTACGGAAGTGGCGAAGTTGTAATTCGAAACAAAACTGGCTTATTACCTTTTAAAGTAATTCCTTTTTACCTAACTTGCCCAATTTGTCAAAATATGATTGGTTTCCCACTATTTATCAAAATTCTTTTCTAAAAAGTGTAACAACCCTGTTTTAAAAGCTATAATATTAAATTAATTTAATAAAAAAAGAAGTGTTCGAATTCGATTTTGATAATTATATTTTGGAATCAAATTATTGTAACATTTAAAGTCTATTTAATAAAAGTTTTGTCATAATATAATTTAAATACTTAATAAATTCATTTTTAGATAATATATAAAAATTTAATGAAAGATTTAACAAATATAAAATAGTTTAAAGTGTAATTTTTTTTATATACTTGGAATAGATGAAAAGAAGTTTTATTGGTATTTAGTAAGATCATTAAATCGACGAAGATGAATAAATTTATTTTTATATTAATACAGTAAATAATTCAATAGAACTGAATAATACTAGATTGAATGAAATTGTGTAGTTGTCGATATATATATATATATATATATATATATCATAAAATGAAGAGTAACCATTTTAAATTAGATCAAGAAATATTTATAAATATATAACAAGGATAAATAATTAAACTTTTATATGTAAAGGAGAATAATAGAAGCTAAGATTTGATTTAAACCCATTCAATACAAGACCAAAGCCCATTCTCCTTTCTCCCTTCATTTTAAATTACCTAACCTAATAATTATTTCAAAAACCCAAAACAACCCTATGCTAAATTCCCAAATCAGGATCGACATCAACAAATAAAAAGAAAAAAACCGATTGCGCTCGTGGAGGGGCGACAACCGCTGGCGTTAAGGAGGATGGCGAGCTGGGTTTCAGGGGACGTGCGACCTAGGGCAGTGTGATTTCGAGCATGGCGACGTACTGATTAGGGTCGAGGTATGGATTGGTAGCTGTTCATACGTTTTGGTAGACGACGTGGAGGCCAACCCGACTTTGGCTGCAGCAAGGGCATGCGACGCCTGATATATGATGGTCGAGGCAGAAGGAAGAGCTTGGATGGGAAGCTAGGGTTTTGGGTAGCAGATGTTTCAGAATTTGATGTTGATTGAAGTTGTACTGCTGACATTATAGGCGTGGGCAGTGACTAGGGCTGTAGGAGAAAACGATTGTAGTGAGTTAATCTATTTAACTCACACACATATCTCTACATTATAAATTGTTTATCATATGCTCTTCGCTGATTGGATTTCGATGAATATTGATAGTAAGCTGTAACGCCCCACCCCGAGACTCATATTAACAAAGGTAATTACTGGGTAATTCTGTCTGCTAATGCGGAGAATATGGCTGGTTAGGAGCGACCATCTATATTCTTGTCTTAAACATCTATTGAATACGTCGATGAATGCTCTATAATTTTTTTTATCTCTCGTAGATCGACATATCCAATAAATGCTTAATACAAAACTATAGGTGGCTAATGTATCTACTAGAACAAAATACAATAACAGAATGCATATCACATCACAGAACAATAAACATCATATATATAAATACATATACACTGATACTATCCCAGTACAATACAAAATGATACACAAAAGTCGTCCAAAGACCACACTATATACATCTAATCAATATACATATCAGAGTCAAGCGGAAAGAAATATAAACTACACAAAAGTGCTAGGCTGATATCCAAGCAGATGCATTAAAGCTAAGCCCCATAACTGAAAGCTAACCTAAAACGACTCGGTCTGACCCGAGTATAAAATACATGGGTCAGTCTAGCTAAAACAATCAGTTAATAAGAATAGACGATAATATGAAGCATATAATACAAGATGATAATTCTTCTCGAATGAGAAGAAGCAATAGAAAGAACACACACCCATGACTTAAGTGGACTAATGTCACTTAAGTATAAAAAGACCTCAAAAGAGGTAACTCAAATAATAACACTCAAATATAGAAATAAATGCCTCATATCATCGGCGACACCCCAAAACATCTATAATGGTTTCAATGAACCATATTCCCTAAAAAGAGAAGTCTCAAATTCAAAACTCAAGAAACGCCATAAAGGAAAACACAAATATGAACTCAAATTAGAGTGATCTCAAAACTCAAAATACGCCAAATGGCAACTCATCAATATATATATATATATATATATATATATATATGTATATATCCAAGAAGGAGATTATAAATCTCATATAAAATGCCGAAGACAGCAAACTCAAATCTCAAGCATGGACCCAATAGCCCAATGAAAGAATGGACCTAACAGCCCAATGAAAAGGATGGACCCAATAGCCCAATAAGAACCCAACAGCTCAAATCTCAAAATATGCATGTGCAAAATTCTTGTCTAGTACTATATAAATTATTGGTACCTATCCCAGACGACCGAGGTCATAAATCCCAAATGACCGAAGTCACATAAACTCGTGATGAGCCTCAATTCTTCTCAAAAGATCATTGCTTGCAATAAAAAACTTTGCTAAATCATCGGGTGAGTTAATAACTCACATTTTCTAGCTACTGCAATGCTTAAAGAGAAGTTCTGTGCAAAATACGTACTCTGTAAACAAATTTTTGTTTCAGTTTTTTCTCTTTTATGAAATATGATCCGAGTCTCTACTTTGCATGCTTGTAACTTCCAATTTCGGCAATGAAATGCTGTCGGATTTCTTCCAGTTTTTAGTTTATATGTTGTTCTATACGCCTGCAAAATTTGGTGGAAAAATACTTTCATTTGCTATGTCAAAAGTTTGCTTGAAAATGAGTTCATCGCCTGAAAAACACCTAGGTAGAAAATCGCGTGAGAAGACTTCATAGGTCGACCGCTAGGTCGACCTGGCCTACCTTATGTTGACCGTATGGTCGACCTAGGGACAAGTGAGGTCGACCTGGCAGTCGACCTGGGGGGCCTTAGTTTCCTGAGTTATTTTGTGTGCTTCCTTTTGTTTCCGGTTTTGTAATGAATTGATTGAAATATGGTTGCATGTTGTGATTTATCTAATTCATCGAATGATATAAATTATATTTGTTTGTTTGGTGTTTGAATTGATTAAATTATGCCTTTAAAGTATGGAATTTGAATAAATAGTTGAAATTGAATCAAATGGTTAAAATAAGATTATACGTTAAGGTTTACGTTGTCATTGTAAGTATGGATTGATGGTTGATTATGGAATGACATGTATATTGAAAACCATCAAAATACATTTGATTTTGTATTTAAATTATACGATGATTGTGCATTGTTGAAGTGATCGGAGTTGTCGAAAAGCAACTCGGATCGTTAAATAATTCTGAATTATGGAATTATATTTATAGAGCGATGTTGGCTCTAGAAGTTGTATTTTTGATGGATTTCTTGTTTGAATTGTTTAAATGTTTTCAAAATTTTCAATATGAGATTTTTTCTATTTTGATCCCTGTTGGGATTTAGTTAATAGAAAATAGTCAAATTATATTATTTATTATTAACTTATTTCTTAATTCAAATTTTTATTCAAAGTTTTTCTTTTAGATAAGTAACATTTATTCAAAGAATCTTTTAAATTTTACTGTTATAAGTATATTAAGATTTTGGAAATGTTTTAGAGGCAAAAAATAAAATATGGTATTATTTTAGAAAACTGATTATGAAAGTAATAAATTCAATTTCAAATAATTTTAGCTATAAAAGCTATTTAAATGATTTTAGAAAGAGTTTTAAAGCCTTTGGAAAATTATATCTTTATTTGTATGTATATTTAAATCGATTTTCAAAATAAGGTAAGTTATCAATTATGAAAAGTAAAGCTTTGTTCTAAAGATAAATGTAATTAAGATTTTTAAGTTTACAAATAGTTTATGGTTTTAAAGTGTTTATGAAGTAATATTATATATATATATATATATATATATATATATATATATATATTTGAAATAAAGTGAATTATCAATTACTTAAATATTGTTTTGATTTAAAGACCTAATAAAGTAATTTTTTTAGGACTTAAAGCTTTGTAACTCTTTTTTTATATATTTTATTATATATATATATATGAGTTATTGGATTTTAAAAGTGATAAATGTGAAAGTAAACTATAGATAAAGTAATTTAGAAATCATTCCTATATAATAAAATTTGTATTACTTTCTTTCAAACTATAACCTATTATTGGCTTTGATTGTGTTTAGCCTTTGGCTAATTATATAACATTTTGGTATTTCTTTGATGACTTTTGGAAACATTGATTTAGAACAATTAATGCTTTCACTTGTGTCTTTATTGAATTTCGTGTTTTTTTATGAAACGAAGAATTTTAATACGACTGAATTGTCAAGTGGTATGGTACACTTTGTACAATTCTTTTGGTTATTATTATAATTTGTTAAATAGAGTTTAAAGTGGAAATTACTAGCTTTTAGTAAATACTTGAATTTACTTTCTGGTATGGAACAGTTAGCTAAATTCTTGTAATTACTGGAGTGACCGTAATTAACACTTAGAGTTGTATTATCTTAAGGTGTTCGGATTTCAGACCGATTGATCCCCGAGAGTAAATAACTCATTTTTCATCGATCTGAGAATCGATACTTTTTTAGATTTGGGTAGGCGGACCTATTTCTTGGGGTTAGGTTTGTTCTGGTATAACATAGCTATCCTTTTTGTTGTTTAGACAGATGTTATATTGCAGCCCTTTCGGTTTATTTCACAGCTGGACAATGTTTACCTATTTATTTTCGTTAGGTAAATTCACATAGTTTTGTCATAAACACGGCTACCTATTTCTTTTCGTTAGGAGTCGGGGTTTTTACCTAGTAGTCCATTTCTTTTCGTTAGACTACTGCGCTATGTAGCAGGGTTTATTTATTTTAGTTAGGCCCTGTGTCGCACTATATCACACTGATAGTTGACTACCATTATTATTTCCTTAGTAATGATCATTTCTTCAGAGATTTTGGGATAGATATTTAGTATCTTTTGGGCTCTAGAGAATTTTGAATTTTTAACACCATATTTTTAATAGTCTATTTGAGACTTGATATGGAATTTTGAAATGGTGATTTTATTTAATATGCCCTATTATAATAATTTATTCGGGCATATTTTTATTATGGCTTATTTATTTTAAGTCATATATTTATGATATCAGTATCATCTCATCTTTCTATTAGATATAGTATGACCCGTTTATTTTATAATACTTGGGTCAGGCCGAGACTTTACAGGTACAGGGACCCATTGACCTTTGCTTTTTGGACTAGCATTGAAGTAGACTATTTTGATAGTTTTAGTTTACTTCATACTTGTATATTGACAGTTAGGAGCTTATGTTATTTATATTATATAGTAGTGACTTTGTACCTGATACAAGATTTTGGATATGATGTATATATTTACGTGGGTCTAGTATTGATATTTTGTAGACTCACATTCTATTATGTATATGACGATGATGTATATTTTTTTGCTGTGATCTGTGACCCAGATTTTGATTTATCTATAGTATATATTGTTCTAACTAATTTTAATCCGTGTGTTTATTACTTTGTATTAATACTACACACATCTGATTTTCACTTCAAATCCTCAAAAAGGTAGATAAGACGTGTCATTGTTAGTATAAAGATATATTCACATTCGATCACCCTTAACTAGCCTTATTTTCTCGATTAGCATACGACATTACTCGTAATGTTCTTTGCTACACTAGGCATAGCGGTAGGGTCGTTACAACTTAGTATCAGAGCTGGATTCAGAACATTATAGAATAAAAATTGCACAGAGTCGAGACCTAAACCTAGATGACCTAGAGTCCATCCCTTGGGTGTGTAGTTGTTAGTAATTTAATTAGCTAATTAGGAAAAGGAATATAAATGATTATTGGGAATAATCATTGGAATGTATTTGAAAAATCTTTTGATAACACTATATAACTTATTGTTATTAAAATATTGGAACTCACTTCTATAAAGAGTGAGATTTAATGGATATTATAAATTAGTAGATGACCTAGAATTAAATTGTCGTGTCTTGATTTGTTAAGTGATCAGAGTGCGCAGCAGAAGCTGGGAAATAGCTTTCCGCTGAAGGCGATTGTTTGTTTGTTTGATTGAAATGTATGTTGTTTGCTTCAATGGATGTTTGACTGTTTTGAAAATTCTAAATAATTGTTGAATTAGTATTGAGTAGGAATTTTCATCTGAAAATTTATAACCTGTTCGATATTAATTATTAAATATATTATGGTATCTTCATTTGTGTGGTTACCTAAAAGGAAATTGAAAACTTTGTTTTATATAAAATGAAATTGTAATTATTGGTACAACCAAATAAATACCAAGATGCACAGTGGAATTAAAATTTGTTAAGAATTATTTTATTTAAATTTTGAAATGGGTAGAAAGAACTTTTATAAAAGCAAATATTAAATTTGGAATTTGAAAATATACTTAATAAATAAATATTAGTTGATGGATGCTTGGTTGTTTTAAAATTGTAAATGATTATGCAAAATTAATATTGAGTAGGAATCAGTATTGAGAGTTAGCACCTGCTCAATAATAACTTGCGACGTGTAGTTATCGTAATAAGTATTGGAAATTTGAATTTATATATAAAATAAAGTGTTAATTCATATACGTGACTAATTCAAGGATAAGATGAATTAAAATTTTAATGTTTGCTCAAGATATATATAGATGAATGTGTGCGCTTTGGAGTTGTTATCAATAAATTATTAATACTATGATAACATTAAGATTGATTGAAAGAATATTAATAAAAGTAAGCATCTATTTAAATTAAAATCCTTTTGATATTGGATATACATATGTATGGAAAAGCCTAAAGTATTAAAAGAAATATGTATATCTTATAGAAAATAAATTTTGTGTTAAATTGTCTGTTGAGTGCTTTAAGAATTCCGGTCAATGTGCCTGATCAACGTTATCGATAAGAATTTCTTAAACACTAGTACGAGACATTCGGACACAGTGTTTTGGGCAATAAAATATTTTTATAAATAATAATTAGTACGATATATATATATATATATATATATATATAATATTTTTGAAAAGAAGATAGAATTTTGAAATAAGATAAATATTTTACAAAATAAAGAGAATAATTTTAGAAAAGTTGTTTTGGAGATAAAATAATATTTTATAGAAGTATACAAGCTATCTTTTGAAAGTAGGTATCCTATGGTATTTTTGCAAGTAAAAACAAAATATTTAAAATGAGAATGTGCATTATTGGGAAAAACTAGAAAACTACTTGAAAAAGGATATTTTAGTAAAAAAAAATTAGAATCGATATTGAATTTTTTTAGATGATTGTGCATATCGTATTGTGGTTGGAATAAATGTTAGAATTTATATTTTAATAAAGTGTAAAGCAATATAAAACTGATTTATATTCCAATTTAAAGGAAGTTTGAAATGAAACCATAATTCATTCATGAATGTAACAAAATTATCGAATGTTGAATACGTTGATTTGGTGAGTAAATATTTTTCTCAAGTATGGTTTTGCAAAAATAAAATGGGATTTAAAATTCCTTTTATAAAGCTAAGATAAGGTAGAAATTTTGTGAAAGGAATTCTTTTTGGTTGTATATGTATAACATCTTGTAGAAGTTAGCTTTTCCAAGTTATTGAATTTCAAAAATAAGAATTTATTTAAATTTAAAGAAAAGCAATGATTGGATTTTTGATTTTGAAAGTGTGTAAAATGTTTATATAAACTATTTTCAAATTAGAAAATAAGGAAGTAATTAAAGTAAATGATTTATTATTTGAAATATAAATTAAGTATGTGTATATATAGGAATTGATTTCCTATATTTTCGAGTTGATTCTTTCAGCCTTGACTTGGAATTTTTAAGCGTTGGCTGTTGATTTATAATTAAACAATCTTGATGATTTTCTGACTTGTTCATCATTTGAATATATTTCTGAGCATATTTTTGACCCTCAATTAGATTTTTTGATTTTATGGTGTTGACTCATTTAATCCATTGCTTTGGTTGAATTTATTTGATCTCAGCTATGAGTTATTATACTGCTTCGATTATTGCATATGCAGTTCTGTATGGTCAATTTGTTCGTATGTTAGCTCATTCATTCAAAATTTCGCTTACTACTTTCAATGTATCTACGCAATCTAATTTGAACTTCGTATGTTTGCAATTTTGTTTATTCATTTTGAGGAATACATTCTCTGTTCTTTTACGTGTAAATATCTTTTGTTTACTGGTTGATTATATTAAGTTTAATATCACTTTTATTGTGCCTGTACCTCTTGAGATTTTGTTTGGACCTAAATAGCTTGTATGTGATGCAAAGTTTTCACATATATATATTCACATGATGCTAGTAAAGTAAGAACCGCTAACTGCATTTTTTTACACATACAATTATACTATCATTACTGTACCGATTATGTCTACTAATTCTGTTTTTTGGCACTGAGTTTCTCATCTTGCTTATGTTTATCCTGTCCCAATACCTTTGAACGACTTTTATATGCTATTTTTATAACTACTCCTTCGTTATTTATTTATTTTTTCGAACTTAATATGGTTGCAAAATTGTGAGAATAATTCTCATTATCATTCAAGCTACTACAGTTTTTCCCACTTTTATGCTACCTACCCTTTCTACAATATAAAACATAACCAACCACCCAATAACTGTGCTATGAATTAGCTAATTATGTAGTTTTTATTTGTTATCGATACTGTTAAGCTAAATACATTCACTTTGTTTATAAAGAGCTTGAGAGAGGTTCAGAATTAGATAGTACAGATTGACGGTTAACTAGGCTATTTGAAAAAAATATCAAATAGGTCAAGCATAGAAATTTATACGTTTAATAATTGAAATATAGGTAAACACTTGAATTAATTGATTTGAAAAAGAAAAAAAAAACTTGTAGCAACCCTACTTCTATCCATATATCTTGTAGCTTGAATGATACACTTTACAGCATAATGTTTTCTTGACTTCAGTTCAGGCTGATAAACATGCTTTTTGGTACTTTACAACATGACTTTAGATAATATGCACTCCCTTGCTATTTTGCCAATGTCAGGTTGTTAAAGATTTATATGGTTGATGTGTATCTTCAAGATAATGATTTTATATAACCTATAGCATTCTTTTCATTTATCTTAAATGATTGAGCCTTTATGGCATCATGCATAAAAATTTTCTCTTTTTATTGAATTGTAATTCTCTAGTAATAAACTGTTAAAAGTATGTAGTTATATTTTTGTGTTTTGCTTTAGCTTTTCATCTATAGTTATTCGGTGGATGCTCCTTATATCTTAATTATATGATGGTACATTTGGAAAGTTGCTTATATGCGTATAGTTAATTGAATTATTACCATATTACAAAACTTAATCTATATGAACTTATGGGTTTGATTTAGGTTAAGTATAGGTGCTCTAGGAGGCCAAGTGCGACCATGCAGCATTTTTAGTGTGCTTTTGCTCGCAATTAATATGGTAACCTGCTTTAAAAAGGCTAAAAAGAGGTTCGTTTTCGGATTAAATATAAAAGTGTTAAAAATATTGATATATATTGTGTTTCCTACCGTGTGGTCGATGTATATTGTTTATATTATATTTGTGAAATTGCAAACGGCTCTCCATACAAAGGAGACTGCCAAATTTTTCAAAAATTTTAACACTTAGAAAATTTTCAATAAATTTTCGAATGCGAAGAAACAGAAGTTAATAAATGAATCTATTTAAATTTATAACATACGATAAATTTGATTATAATGTTAACTGCTTAAGTTTTGATCGAGTTTCAACTTAATGGTAAAATTCAAAGAGAGTTAATATTTGTATATGTTTTTGACATCATCCTATAAGAAATTGCGAGGATGCAATTTTCATAAGGGGGAAGGTCTGTATCAATCATGTTTTAAAGGCTGTAATACTAAATTAATTTAATCAAAACAGAAGTGTTCAAATTCGATTTTGATAATTATATTTTGGAATCCAATTATTGTAACATTTAAAGCCTATGTAATAAAAGTTTTGTAATAATAAAATTTAAATACTTAATAAATTCATTTTTAGATCATATATAAAAATTTAATGAAAGATTTAACAAATATAAAATAGTTTAAAGTGTAATTTTTTTATATACTTGGAATAGATGAAAATAAGTTTTATTGGTATTTAGTAAGATCATTAAATCGACAAAGATGAATAAATTTATTTTTATATCAATACAGTAAATAATTCAATAGTACTGAATAATACTAGATTGAATGAAATTGTGCAGTTGTCGATATATATATATATATATATATATCATAAAATGAAGAGTAACCATTTTAAATTAGATCAAGAAATATTTATAAGTATATAACAAGGATAAATAATTAAACTTTTAAATGTAAAGGAGAATAATTGAAGCTAATATTTGATTTAAACCCATTCAAACAAGTCCAAAGCCCATTCTCCTTTCTCCCTTCATTTTAAATTACCTAGCCTAATAATTATTTCAGAAACCCAAAACGACCCTACGCTAAATTCCCAAATCGGGATCGGCATCAACAAATAAAAGAAAGAAAAAACGATTGCGCGCGTGGAGTGGCGACGATCGCTGGCGTTAAGGAGGATGGCGAGCTGGGTTTCAGGGCACGTGTGACCTAGGGCAGTGCGACTTCGAGCATGTCGATGTATAGATTGGGGTCGAGGTATGGATTGATAGTTGCTCATACGTTTTGGCAGACGATGTGGAGGCCAACCCGACTCTGGCTGCAGCAAGGGCATGTGACGCTCGATATATGATGATCGAGGCAGAAGGAAGAGCTCGGAAGCGAAGCTAGGGTTTTGGGTAGCAGATGTTTAAGAATTTGATGTTGATTGAAGTTGTACTGCTGACACTATAGG
This sequence comes from Allium fistulosum, assembly GCA_030737815.1. Lineage (NCBI taxonomy): Eukaryota > Viridiplantae > Streptophyta > Magnoliopsida > Asparagales > Amaryllidaceae > Allium > Allium fistulosum. The sequence goes on along the minus strand of CM060908.1, from coordinate 817,624,317 downwards.
CGTGGCCAACGACTTAGGCTGTGGGAGCAGACAATTGAGGTGAGTTAATCTATTTAACTCACACACATCTCTACATTATAAATTGTTTATCATATGCTCTTCGTTGATTGGATTTCGACGAATATTGATAATGAATGGATGAATTGATTGAAATATGGTTGCATGTTGTGATTTATCTAATTCGTCGAATGATATAAATTATATTTGTTAATTGTTTGGTGTTTGAATTGATTAAATTATGTGTTTAAAGTATGGAATTTGAATAGACAGTTGAAATTGAATCAAATGGTTAAAATAAGATTATACATTAAGATTTACATTGTCATTATAAGTTTGGATTGATGGTTGATTATGGAATGACATGTATATTGAAAACCATCAAAATACATTTGATTTTGTAGTTAAATTATACGATGATTGTGCATTGTTGAAGTGAGCAGAGTTGTCGGAAAGCAACTTGGATCGTTAAATAATTCCGTATTATGGAATTATATTTATAGAGCGATGTTGGCTCTAGAAGTTGTATTTTTGATGGATTTCTTGTTTGAATTGTTTAAATGTTTTTAAAATTTTCAATATGAGATTTTTTCAATTTTGATCCCTGTTGGGATTTAGTTAATAGAAAATAGTTAAATTATATTATTTATTATTAACTTATTTCTTAATTCAAAATTTTTATTTAAAGTTTTTTAGATAAGTAACATTTATTCAAAAAATCTTTTAAATTTTACTATTATAAGTATATTAAAAATTTGGAAATGTTTTAGAGGCAAAAGATAAAATATGGTATTGTTTTAGAAAACTGATTATGAAAGTAATAAATTCAATTTCAAATAATTTTAGCTATAAAAGCTATTTAAACGATTTTAGAAAGAGAGTTTTAAAGCCTTTGGGAAATTATATCTTTATTTGTATGTATGTATATATATATATATATATATGTAAATAGATTTTCAAAATAAATCAATTATGAAAAGTAAAGCTTTGTTTTAAAGATAAATGTAATTAAGTTTTTTAAGTTTACAAATAGTTTATGGTTTTAAAGTGTTTATGAAGTAATATTACACACACACACATGCATATATATATATATATATATATATATATATAGATTTTAAATAAAGTGAATTATCAATTACTTAATTATCGTTTTGATTTAAAACCTAATAAAGTAATTTTATTTTAAGATTTAAAGTTTTGTAACTCTTTTTTTTATATTTTATTTTATATATATGAGCTATTGGATTTTAAAAGTTATAAATGTGAAAGTAAACTATAGATAAAGTTATTTATAAATCATTGCTATATAATAAAATTTGTATTACTTTCTTTCAAACTATAACCTATTATTGGCTTTGATTGTGTTTAGCCTTTGGCTAATTATATACTATTTTGGTATTTCTTTAATGACTTTTGGAAACATTGATTTAGAATACTTAATGCTTTCACTTGTGTTTCTATTGAATTTTGTGTTTTTCTATGAAACAAAGAATTTTAATAAACGATTGAATTGTTGGGTGGTATGAGACACTTTGTACAATTTTTTTTGGTTATTATTATAATTTGTTACATAGAGTTTAAAGTGGAAATTACTAGCTTTTAGTAAATAGTTGAATTTATTTTCTGCTATGGGACAGTTAGCTAAATTCTTGTAATTACTGGAGTGACAGTAATTAACACTTAGAGTTGTATTATCTTAGGGTGTTCGGATTTCAGACCGATAGATCCACGAGAGAAGGTAACTCATTTTTCATCGATTTGAGAATTGATACATTTTTAGATTTGGGTAGGTAGACCTATTTCTTGGGGTTAGGTCTGTTCTTGTATAACATAGATGTCCTTTTTATTGTTTAGATAGATGTTATATTGCAGCCCTATCGGTTTATTTCACAGTTGGATAATGTTTACCTATTTATTTTCGTTAGGTAAATTCACATGGTTAATGTAACGACCCGGATTTTTCGACGTTGATTTGGAATATTTAAATGTTTTTAAAATATTGAATTTGAATTATAGATTGAGTTTTGATATGGAAATTTGGTTTTTCATTTATAAAATAAATTTAGAATTTATATATAGCAATTTATTGGATAATTTAATTATTGAAGTTTATTGGTTAAATTATTGTATCTTGGGTTTAAGCTCGATAAAAATAATTTAAAGGCTTATAAAAGTTATATTAGTAATAATGAAGATAATAAAAGTTTTTAAATTGAATTTAGAAGTGATCTGTTCAATTTTAAAAAAATAATTTGTTCAAATTGACATTTAAAAATAGTCGTCCGAGGCACAGTCTCGGAATTAGACGGAATCAGTTCCATTGGGTCTGTAATATTGTATTATTGTCGGATTTCAAATTTCGTAGCTTTTGGAGTTATCGTTTAGCCGTACGAGATATAAACGCGTTGAATTTTATATCGAAAATTTAATATAATAATTGGATCCAAAATGCTTTCTTCTCTATACGATCGAATTAGGACTCGAAACATTTTCCATTGGGTTCGGAATAGGGGTATAACATAATGAAAGCCAGATGGCACGCCTTAATAGGGGTTCGAATTTGCGAGGTACGTAAACGAGATATTTTCAATATAAAAATTTATAAATCAAATCAAAATCAAATCTTAGCCGACCTACCTTCGTACGCATGCCACCTATCTATTCGTTACTATACCCTCCCCTTTCCTTTCAAATTCGCCTTTCCCTCTCATGCTTATCCAATTCAATGGAAGAAAAACAGAGGAAAATTGAACAAATCGAAAAAAACAATTTGATTCAAATAAAAAAAATCTTCTCTCGATTGAATCGTGGTGTGCGCCTTTAGCCGATGGCAGAAGGGAGGAGGATGAGGCATTAGTTAGTTCGCGATGGTCCAGGCTTCGCGACGGCAGGCGCTGTACTAGGGCGGCATGCGAACTGAGGACGGGTTAGCGATTGAAGTCACGGCAAGGGTCGCGACATCCACTATGGAGTCGGCAAAGGTGTTGAACGAAGTCGCGTTCGTTGAAGGATGGAGGCGATCTCGGGTCGCGTGCGACATTGGCTAGGGTGTGGTCGAGATGGCAGCAATGGTGATGGAAGGTTGCACTCGCGTACGCACACGTGTAGGAGGAGGGAGGCAGTTATCGCGTCCGAGTTTGGGGTTCGTCGATTCACGTACGTGTGTGTGCGTGAGGGCTGGGTTGTTGCTCTAGCAAGGACAGGTGGTGCGCGAGGGTGCAGGCGATGGAAGGGGAGAGTTTGGCAGAGTCGGTAGCAGGCAATTGAGAGGTCATGTTGTTGTCGCGATGACCGGAGATGGCAAGGTGTCGAGGTGAACTGTATCGCAATCTGGTATTCGAATGTTGAGTAGCCGATCAGGGTAATTTACTGTTAATGTTTTAATTAATTCAAATAATCATATTATTAAAATTCGAATGCTTATTAAACGTAAATCTCATTCGTGCGAGGTCGATAAATTGCTGAAGAAAGTTGGGATTTTAAATTTAAATCGAACGCTGTTCAATTTGGTTTAAAATTTGGATGTTCGACAAAAATTAAAATCAAGGTGAGTAAATCTCACTCCTTTTGGATTGCTAGATATTAATTTTAAATAGTTAAAAATTAATTCTGGATGTTTTGGTTGAATTGATTATCTGTTGAAGGATAATATATTATATATATAGTAGTATATATATATATATACTAGTATTTAGAGTGATATTCCCGTACATTATAGCGGATGAGACCCTATGCGCCCCGCATAATAGCGGATGACCCTATATACCGATATCCCCCTCGAAGTGGGATTGGTATTATATTATGTTGTATTAACATCTGTGGATGGAGGGAAACATGTTGGAGAGATCCAACTGGATTCCTTAAATATGTTGTTATTTTTCATATATAGTGATATATGATTTGTGTAGAATAATCTATCATAGATTATTGTAGTGTTTGGAGTTATTGGATGTTATTGTAGCACTGGCCTAAAATTTTGATATTTTAAATACCATAAATATATTTTTTAAAGTGGAAGGAATTAAAGGAGATTTTGATATAAAAAAATATTTATATTGAAATTGAGTTTATTTAAAAAGGAAATTGAATTAGAAATTATATTGATTATACTTAACTTTGTGAATTATTTGATGGGAACTTTAAAATGAATTATATAAAGAAAATTTATAAACGATATTCTGGAAATATAAAAAGGAGATTAAAATCAATATTTAAAAATATATGGGAAGTGTAAATGGGATTTATAAGAAATAAATTTATATAATGGAATTTTCTAAATAAGATTTGTTTTATAAAAAAAAAGTAAAACTCAAAGGAATTTATAAATTTATAAACGATGTTTATAAATAAGGAAAATGATGGTCAGTTGATAAATTGGAAATATAGATTTACGATGTGAAATTATACCGAGTTATGGAAATCGTTGGGAAAGAAATAGTGGAATCTATTTTTTGAATATGAGAATGGTGATAAAATTGAGATATAATTGATGTGATACGAATCGAGAAGGATTTATAAACTGAACTTGGCAATCTTGGATTTTTAAAATGGATTTTTGTCGAGAAGTTAAAAGTTAATATTTAAAATTTATTGAAACAAATTCTAATTTTATAAATCTGCTTGTAAATTAATTAGTTGTTTAAAAACGATTCTGGAAAATGAGTTATCGATGTTTTTTTAAATGTTTGATACTTTAAATTTACTTAAACATATTTTACAAATAAACTATTTTTCTTTAAAAGTACTTATTTTATAAATATATAGTTTTAAAAGATTGAATTTATTTATAAATCCTCTCGAGATTGGAGGCGAAGTTGTTAAACGAGTATGATTTAGAAGAGAAGTCTTATAATGGAAATTTGGGAGCTTGAAGAAAAATTCCAAAGTGTTAAAAATACAAGAAATTCGGAAAAAATGAATTAGAATTCATAAAAGGAGTTAGAAATGGGCATTTGAAGATATAGGCAAAGGTATTCGACTTTGGAAATATTAAGGAATTTACAAATAAAATTTGTAAAGGATTTGAAAATAGGAAAATAAATAGTCTATTTTCCAAATATTAGGGATAAAAAGATCTTAGGAGATATACTTATAAATATTCCTAAGTATTGAACGGGAAGGTGTTGAAAGATTTAACTTCAAGATTTTTACCATAGATATGTTTTAAAAAGGGGATGAAATTTAGATGGAAGCAAGGAAAAATATTTCTAAGTATTAAAAACGATTTGGAAGTATCCTGCTGTGGATATAAGCAATTGATGTCGTTTCAAATATTGAATATATTGGAGAGATTTGGTTATATATATATATATATATATATATATATCTCTTTGTTAAGATATTTTGAAATGAGTGTTTTCAAAGGATTTAAAAATAATGGAGCCTAGTAACTTCTTATGGATGTTTTATTGATAGTTAAATAACCGACTATCAATATTAGCCCATTTCGTTAATCATTTCAAAGAGACCAGGATCGGATTTAATTATTCGAAAAGCCACTTCGATCCGGTTTGAACATAATGAATGAATACCGTAAAGATGATGAGACGGTGATTCAGTTTGTCTAGGCCTAGGACAACTTGTATGGATGAATGCTATCAGAACATCGTCATTGGAGGACGATGGGCATTCTAAGTAAAATTGTTCTTGAAAGGTAACGCTTAGCCTCGAACCTCATCAATCGGGGATGACTAAAATAGGGGAGATGCAGCAAGGCTAAGTGGGTCGCACCCAAGTAGGGTATGTTATTACCTTTCTAGATGTCCTCAGAACCCTATTTATCTTAGATATGGGTATACATGAAAGAAGAAGCGCTCGATAGTAAGGGTGGGAACACCCGGGGTGATAACATATTCGGTCTATCCAGGTTAAGGGTAGGCCGGTCTTGTGAGCAGGGGATCCCGGCGTGGTCCTCGGTACATTGTTCTAGAGGTGTACTGTGATGGGCGGTACCCCAGTGGCCCAGTCATTCGTTGGAATCCATTCTCCAATACGAGCTTACGGTTTTGTTTGTAGAGCCTAGTATGCTGGAATTTAATTAATGTAACAATTTCAGCTATTTGAATAAGTATTTGTATTTAGACACTATTGTAATAACACTGGATTTTCTATAAAATGTTTTGGTTTTCGTAAGGGAAAAACCCGTCGTGTTTATGTGTGACGCAGTCTTACGAGATACCTTTGAATTTCAAAGGATTTTGATAACTCTAATAATTCAAATTAAGTGTGTTTTCTCATGCTGGTTTTCCAGACTGACTCGGGTGTTATTTTATTATAATACTCGGGTTAGACCGAGTTTTACAGATTCAGGATAGGATGCTATGGAGTTTAAGGGACGAGCTGGATGGCAAGGCATACTTCTGTACTTGATTATTATTCCGCTGTATGCGGACAAGTTAGTAAACTATCCAGATAGATTGTTGTATATTGTACTCTGATAATGGTATGTATATTAACAGCACAGTTCTTGTATTTAAAAATCTGTTATTATGTATTATAATTTGTTCCGCTGCGATTGTGAGAGTCCATTGTTGTTATTCTATTTTTTTCTTCTATCTTTTTCTTCTTCTTTATCTTAGTTATTCACTCTTTCGTACACTTTGGGTTGGACAAGAGTGAACTATTGTCAACTCAAGGGGTACGGAATTGCGGGTTGCTACATTTGGTATCAGAGCTGAAGGTTTAGCGAGAACCTTGGCTCTGGTGGGGATTACTCATTAGAGATAGAGTGAGTAGTACTCCAGAATGAGTTGAGTGTAATAATAGATATGAGCACGTATTTGTTAGCGAATATAAAATGGTTTTATATTGTGATGATTAATCTGTTGAGTGGTATATTAATTCTTGTCGAATAGTGGGACGCCACTAAATCGATAGGAGTTTCTAAACACTTGAATAGAATAATTCGACATAGTATGGTTTTGAAGCGGGTAAATGAAATAATTATACCCAAACTATATTTTTATATAAAAGAAATAATTTTCTAAAATTATTATGGTATATTTGGAGAGCTTGGATGATAATATTATAATCAAAACAAGATTATAAAATCTAGAGTTGGTTATATATAACCAAATGGGAATTGTATAAGTATGGATTATACAATTGAATTAAAACTAAGACTTGATTAAAAACAGAGTTTGAAAAATTAATTCCCAGAGATTTTTGGAAGTGTTTTCCAAAGTATTTTGAAATAAATAATAGTAATATTATTTTGGAGATATTTTTGAATAGAAAATTGATTTTAAATGGATTTTGAAGATGTTATAGCACTGAAATCACTTCGATCGCTGAAAAATAATTTTGATGATGATCGCGACATCATCGGTGTTCATTTTCGAGTTTCTAAGTGATGGATTGCCACCGTAGTCGTTGTTTTTGGATTGTTTTGAGGAAAACCAAATTTGTTTTGAAAATTCCGAAGGAGAATTGTTTTGGGATGGAACCAAGTGAATTTTTAAAATTCCAATGGAATGGTTTGTTGAAACAAAGGGTTATATATATGTATATAACTGATTTCAAGGTGATTTAAAATAAATACTAGGTGTTTGAATTCTGGAATCCTTATTTAAATAATTTAGAAATCATCAGGAAAAGAGTTGAAACTTATAAATTGGGAATAATTCTAAAAAAGGAAAGGAAAATATGGAAATTGAATTTTGGAATAGATTTTAACTTGAGTAAGTTAAAATGAATAAAAATTTAACTTAAGCTAAGTCAAATAAAATAGAGTTGAATTTGAATTGGATTGGAAATAAAAATTGAATTAAGCTATAGATAATATCGAATGGAATTGAATTCTTACTTAAATAAATTAATAAAATGGTGAATTAACTAAGCAAAGTTAAATGGAATAAATAAACAAAGTGATGGCAATAATAAAAGGAATTCAAAATTTAAATAAAAAGTTTGAATTGGATTAGAAGTAATTCGAATTGAAGTAAGTATAAATTTTGAATGGTGAAATATTATAAAAGCATATGGTATAAATTTTGAATGAGATAAAAATTTAGTGAAAATTGGAATTGTGAATAAATAAATTGGAATAACTTACAAAGATTGAAATTTATGAAATAGGAATATACTTTTTTTTGGAAATGAAATAGGAATATACTTGGGCTATAAATAAATATATAACCTCGAGTTAAAAATAAAAGGTGAATATATTCGAGTATAAATTGATGGAAATGGGAAAAAAATAAGTTGTGTTACTTATAAAATTGAAAATTGGAATAGATAAGCCAAAATAAAAAGAGTTTGATATTTTGGAAACGAAATAAAAGTCCAAACTTGAATTATAAAATAGATTTGAACTTGAGTAAATTTATTGAGGTGATTTTTGAAATAAAAAATCAAATATTGAATTATGAAGTGGAAATGAACTAATTAGATAATTAATTAGTTAATTGGATATAAAATGGATATTAACTGGGTTGAATAAAATTGGATTATGAATTAAAATGGATACTAGAAATGAAACTTGAGTTATAAATAAAATCCGACTTAAATTGTAAGTGAATTAAATATAACTAGAAATGTGTCAAATAAAATGAAATTGGATTGAAATAGAAATGGCTTGAGTTACAAATAAATCCAAGTGAGTATAAATAAATTGAATATAGCCTTGAATATTATTATAATAAATTCGGAAATGAATTTGAATATGGAGATTAAAATGGAAGTGGAATAAGTGAATGAACTAAAAAAATAAATTAACTTAAGTAAATATTTTAAATGGAAGCTTGGTTTAAATTAATTTGTGAAATGGTTATTTAATATAACAACATGGAATGTTTCCGAGCTATATTAAATGGATTTGAGTATAGTAAAGGTGAATTGAATGGAATGCAAAATGAATTGATCGAGAATTAATTAGAAATGGGATAGAATTAAATATAAATTGAGTTGAATCAATTCAAAATAGTTATAAGCTAAAGTGGATATTTGATTAAGCAAATATCATCGAATTCACATAGAAAAAAAAATTGGTCGTTTGACGTAAATGAAAGTAAATTAAATTCTGCGAATGAATGGAAAGTGAATAAATTGATTTTAATCAATTTGGAATGAATAATGATTTGTTTAGTACAAATGTGAATTGAATGTAAGCAAATTGGGTTGTAAATCATTTCAGATTGAATACAATAGTATATGGATTGATTGAAAGCAATTAAATTAGTATCCGAACCTCATAATTGCTTATGAATATATGTTAGCATGCATTGTTATGAAATCTATGTGTTTTAACCATTTAAATGAATGGAATGTGATTAAATTTCATGTTTGGTACTTGCGTGTTTAAATTGAGTAAGTACAGGTACCTGGAGCTGTTTTGCTTGACTTTGATTGCGCGAATTGCAAACTAAAATAAGCCGCTTGCTTAAAAATGCTAAAATAAGGTACGTTTTCGGATTTAATATTGCGAAAATATGAAATATTGTTATATATTTTGTTTTCCGACCGTGTGGGTCGATGTATATATATTTATCTCTCTTGTCATATTGCAAAAGGTCCTCCGTACAAGGGAGACTCTGCCAAAAAATTTCGAAAATTTAGGGTGTTAAAAAAGTTTTGAAAATTTTTGGAAATTTTTTGTTAACGACAATTTAATTTCAAATTGTAATTGGAATAAGATGTTTTGGGTTTAGAATTGAAAACTAGTTGTTTTGGGTGAAACTAAAAGATTAAAAAAGTGGATATCAAATTTTAACTAAGTGGATTTTGATAAGTTAATGGGTTTGGAGCGTTTTCATGCCTTAGCAATTTCGGGAACGAAATTCTTTTAAGGGGGAAAGAATGTAACGACCCGGATTTTTCGACGTTGATTTGGAATATTTAAATGGTTTTCAAATATTGAATTTGAATTATAGAATTACTTTGGATATGGAAATTTGGTTTTTCATTTATAAAATAAATTCAGAATTTAAATATAGAAATTTATTGGATAATTTAATTATTGAAGTTTATTGGTTAAATTATTGTATCTTGGGTTTAAGCTCGATAAAAATAATTTAAAGGCCTATAAAATTTATATTAGTAATAATGAAGGTAATAAAAGTTTTTAAATTGAATTCAAAAGTGATATGTTCAATTTAAAAAATAATAATTTGTTCAAATTGACATTTAAAAATAGTCTTCCGAGGCACAGCCTCGAAATTCGACGAAACCAGTTCCATTGGGTCCATAATATTGTATTATTATCGGATTTCAAATTTCGTAGCTTTTGGAGTTATTGTTTAGCCATACGAGATATAAATGCTTTGAATTTTATATCGAAAATTTAATATAATAATTGGGTCCAAAAAGCTATCTTCTCCATACGATCGAATTAGGACTCAAAACATTTTCCATTGGGTTCGGAATAGGGGTATAACATTATGAATGCCAAACGGCACGCCTCAATAGGGGTTCGAATTTGCGAGGTACGTAAACGAGATATTTTCAATATAAAAATTTATAAATCAAATCAAAATCAAATCTTAGCCGACCTACCTTCGTACGCACGCCACCTATCTATTCGTTACTGTACCATCCCCTTTCCTTTCAAATTCGCCTTTCCCTCTCATGCTTATCCAATTCAATAGAAGAAAAAAAGAGGAAAATCGAACAAATCGAAAAAAACAGTTTGATTCAAATAAAAAAATCTTCTCTCGATCGAATCGTGGTGTGTGCCTTTAGCCGATGGCAGAAGAGAGGAGGATGAGGCATTCGTGAGTTCGCGATGGTCCAGGCTTCACGACGGTAGGCGCTGTACTAGGGTGGCGTGCGAACCAAGGACGGGTTAGTGATTGAAGTCGCGACAAGGGTCGCGACATCCACTGTGGAGTCGGAAAAGGTGTTGAACGAAGTCGCGTTCATTGAAGGATGGAGGCGATCACGGGTCGCGTTCGACATTAGCTATGGTGTGGTCGAGATGGCAGCAATGATGATGGAAGGTTGCACTCGCGTACGCACGTGTGTAGGAGGAGGGAGGCAGTTATCGCGTCCGAGTTTGGGGTTCGTCGATTCACGTACGTGTGTGCGCGTGAGGGCTGGGTTGTTGCTCTGGCAAGGACATGTGGTGCGCGAGGGTGCATGCGATGGTAGGGGAGAGTTTGGCAGAGTCGGTAGCAGGCATTTGAGAGGTCACGTTGTTGTCGCGATGATCAGAGATGGCAAGGTGTCGAGGTGAACTGTATCGCAATCTGGTATTCGAATGTTGAGTAGCAGATCAGGGTAATTTACTGTTAATGTTTTAATTAATTCAAATAATCATATTATTAAAATTAGAATGCTTATTAAATGTAAATCTCATTCGTGCGAGGTCGATAATTTACTGAAGAAAGCTGGGATTTTAAATTTAAATTGAATGCTGTTCAATTTGGTTTAAAATTTGGATGTTCGACAAAAATTAAAATCAAGTTGAGTAAATCTCACTCTTTTTGGTTTGCTAGATATTAATTGTAAATAGTTAAAAATAAATTCTAGATGTTTTGGTTGAATTTATTATCTATTAAAGGATATTATATTATATATATAGTATATATATATACACTATTATTTGGAGTGATATTCCCGCACATTATAGCGGATGAGACCCTATGCGCCCCGCATAATAGCGAATGACCCTATATACCGCGATATCCCCCTCGAAGTGGGTTTGGTATTATATTATGTTGTATAAACATCTGTGGATGCAGGGAAACAGGTTGGAGGAATCTAACTGGATTCCTCAAATATGTTGTTATTTTTCATATATAGTGATATATGACTTATGTAGAATAATCTATCATAGATTATTGTAGTGTTTGGAGTTATTGGATGCTATTGTAGTACTGGCCAGAAATTTTGATATTTTAAAAACCATAAATATATTTTTTAAAGTGGAAGGAATTAAAGGAGATTTTGATATAAAAAAATATTTATATTGAAATTGAGTTTATTCAAAAAGGAAATTGAATTAGAAATTATATTGATTATACTTAACTTTGTGAATTATTAGATGGGAATTTTAAAATGAATTATACAAAGAAAATTTATAAACGATATTCTGGAAATATAAAAAGGAGATTAAAATCAATATTTAAAAATAAATTGGAAGTATAAATGGGATTTATAAGAAAGGAATTTATATAATGGAATTTTATAAATAAGATTTGTTTTATAAAAAGAAGTAAAACTCAAAGGAGTTTATAAATTTATAAACAATGTTTATAAATAAGGAAAATGATGGTCAGTTAATAAATTGGAAATATAGATTTACGATGTGAAATTATACCGAGTTATGGAAATCGTTAGGAAAGCAATAGTGGAATCTATTTTTTGAATATGAGAATGGTGATAAAATTGAGATATAATCGATGTGATACGAATCGAGAAGGATTTATAAACTGAACTTGGCAGTCTTGGATTTTTAAAATGGATTTTTATCGAGAAGTTAAAAGTTTGTAAAAAATGGATTTTTAATTACTATGCTATATAATTTAAACTATTATTGGAATTTGGAATGTTCCAAAAAGGAGTTATTCTAATATTTAATATTTATTGAAACAAATTCTAATTTATAAATCTGCTTGTAAAATAATTTGTTGTTTAAAAACGATTTTGGAAAATGAGTCATCGATGTTTTTTTAAATGTTTGATATTTTAAATTTACTTAAACATATTTTATAAATAAACTATTGTTCTTTAAAAATACTTATTTTATAAATATATAGTTTTAAAAGATTGAATTTATTTATAAATCCTCTCGAGATTAGAGGCGAAGTTGTTAAACGAGTATGATTTTAGAAGAGAAGTCTTATAATGGAATTTTGGGAGCTTGAAGAAAAATTCCAAAGTGTTAAAAATACGAGAAATTCGGAAAAATTTGAATTAGAAATCATACAAGGAGTTAGAAATGGGCATTTGAAGATATAGGCAAGGGTATTCGACTTTGGAAATATTAAGGAATTTACAAATAAAATTTGTAAAGGATTTGAAAATAGGAAAATAAACAGTCTATTTTCTAAATATTAGAGATAAAACGAACTTAAGAGATATACTTATAAATATTCCTAAGTATTGAACGGGAAGGTGTTGAAATATTTAACTTCGAGATTTTTACCATAGAAATGTTTTAAAAAGGGGATGAAATTTAGATGGAAGCGCGGTATTAAAAACGATTTGGAAGTATCCTGCTGTGGATATAAGCAATTGATGTCGTTTCAAATATTGAATGTATTGGAGAGATTTGGATATATATATATATCTTTGTTAAGATATTTTGAACTGAGTGTTTTCAAAGGATTTAAAAATAATGGAGCCTAGTGACTTCTTATGGATGTTTTATTGATAGTTAAATAACCGACTATCAATATTGGCCCATTCCATTAATCGTTTCGAAGAGACCGGGATATGATTTAATTATCCGAAAAACCACTTCGATCTGGTTTGAACGTAACGAATGAATACCTGAATATGATGAAGACGGTGATTCGGTTTGTCCAGACCCAGGACAACTTGTATGGATGAATGCTATCAGAACATCGTCATTGGAGAACGATGAGCATTCTAAGTAAAATTGCTCTTGAAAGGTAACGCTTAGCCTCGAACCTCATCAATCGAGGATGACTAAAATAGGGGAGATGCAGCAAGGCTAAGTGGGTCGCACCCAAGTAGGGTATGTTATTACCTTTCTAGATATCCTCAGAACCCAATTTATCTTAGATATGGATATTCATGAAAGAAGAAGTGCTCGATAGTAAGGGTGGGAACACCCGGGGTGATAACATATTCGGTCTATCCAGGTTAGGGGTGGGCCGGTCTTGTGAGCAGGGGATCCCGGCGTGGTCCTCGATACATTGTTCTAGAGGTGTACTGTGATGGGTGGTACCCCAGTGGCCCAGTCATTCGTTGGGATCCATTCTCCAATACGAGCTTACGATTTTGTTTGTAGAGCCTAGTATGCTGGAATTTAATTAATGTAACAATTTCAGCTATTTGAATAAGTACTTGTATTTAGACACTATTATAATATCACTGGATTTTCTATAAAATGTTTTGGTTATCGTAAGGGAAAAACCCATCGTGTTTATGTGTGACGCGGTCTTACGAGATACCTTTGAATTTCAAAGGATTTTGATAACTCTAATAATTCAAATTGAGTGTGTTTTCTCACGCTGGTTTTCCAGACTGACTCTGGTGTTATTTTATTATAATACTCGGGTCAGACCGAGTATTACAGATTCAAGATAGGATACTATGGAGTTTGAGGGATGAGCTGGATGGCAAGGTGTACTTCCGTACTTGATTATTATTTCGCTGTATGAGGACAAGTTAGTAAACTGTCCAGATAGATTGTTGTATATTGTACTATGATAATGGTATGTATATTAACAACACAGTTCTTGTATTTAAAAATCTGTTATTATATATTATAATTTGTTCCGCTGCGATTGTGAGATTCCGTTGTTGTTCTATTTTTTCTTCTATCTTTTTCTTCTTCTTTACCCTAGTTATTCGCTCTTTCGTAAACTTTAGGTTGGACAAGAGTGAATTATTGTCAAGGGGTATGGAACTGCGGGTCGCTATAATTTTTTCATAAAACGGCTACCTATTTCTTTTTGTTAGGAGTCGGGGTTTTTACCTAGCAGTCCATTTCTTTTCGTTAGACTACTGCGCTATGTGGTGGGGTTTATTTATTTTAGTTAGGCCCCGTGTCGCACTATATCACACTGATAGTTGACTACCATTATTATTTCCTTAGAAATGATCATTTCTTTAGAGATTTTGGGATAGATATTTAGTACCTTTTGGGCTCTGGAGAATTTTGAATTTTTATCACCATATTTTTAATTTTAATAGTCTATTTGAGACTTGATATGGAATTTTGAAATGGTGATTTTATCTAGTATGCCCTATTATAATCATTTGTTCTGGCATATTTTTATTGTGGCTTATTTATTTTAAGTCATATATTTATGATATCAGTATCATCTCACCTTTCTATTAGATATAGTCTGACCCGTTTATTTTATAATACTCGGGTCAGACCGAGACTTTACAAGTACAGGGACCCATTGACCTTTGGATTTTGGGCTAGCATTGAAGTAGACTATTTTGATAGTTTTAGTTTACTTCATACTTGTATATATTGACAGTTAGGAGTTTATGTCATCTATATTATATAGTAGTGACTTTGTACCTGATATAAGATTTTGGATATGATGTATATATTTATGTGGGTCTATTATTGATATTTTGTAGACTCACGTTCTATTATGTATATGATGATGTATATTATTCTGCTATGATCTGTTACTTTGATTTTGATTTATCTATATTATATATTGTTCTGAATAATTTTATTCGGTGTGTTTATTACTTTGTATTAATACTGTACACGTTTGATTTTCACTTCAGATCCTCAAAAAGGTAGATAAGACGTGTCATTGTTAGTATAAAGATATATTCATATTCGATCGCCCTTAACCAGCCGTATTCTCCGGATTAGCAGACGACGTTACCTATAATGTTCTTTGCTACACTGGGCATAGCGGTGGGGTCGTTACAAAAAGGCTGCCAGTTCAAAATTTACAATTGAAAACATTTAAACAAATAAGCCCCTCTCCTTGATAAAACATATAAAACATTTAAGTCCCTTAACTTAAATAATTTTATAATCATAGTATAATATTTAGGAAAATTCCGAAAAAATCATACTAATTCACTTTTAAAATGGTTTCTAACATGTATGATTTTAGACCCGAAATCATTATATAATTGCCTTAAATAATTTAAACCCAATATTACTATTTTCTCTCATAAAAAATTCATAATAAATCCACAATTACTTCGAAAAATATGAAACTTGAAACCCACTTCTAAAATAATGTTTTTGATCATATATCAAAAATGCAACTCATTTGGATGTCATTCAGTAGGTTTTCTAATCTAAACATATCATAAATCCATATGAAATCATATAAATCATCAACAAGCATATATATCCATTTAAACAAGCATAACATGACATATTACTTGCAAAATAGTTCGAATCAAACCTTGAAACCAAAATCATTATCAAAAGTGAGATGTAAATCAAATTATTCACCTTGGCTTGGTGTTAAGAAGGTTGAGATTTGTCCTTTGATTGATTTGCTTAAGCTTTCTACTTGAATCCTAACTCTTCTTCTTCTTGAATCTCCTTAATAGTAGCCGGTCGAGCTCTTAGGGGTTCTAATTTTGTTTGTGAATGTTAGAATGAATAAGGAATGGATAATGGAAGGGTTTAGGGTATTAGAATGAAGGATGTTCCCATTTTACCCTTACCATATTCCTCCTACTTACTTATTTTCAATTCTCTTTTGCTTACACATTCATCAAGGCCCGACCCCTTATTAATTAACAAATCTTAATCCCTTAACTATTAACATAATTTAATTTAATTTATCAAATTAAATGTTTTAAATAATGTTACTCAAAATTAGGGTCATTACACGTTTTTTGGAATTTTTAGTTATATGATGCTGAAAATGCATGTTTATGGATAATAATTTTTTAAATTAGCTTTCTAACACCACCAACAAATGATTTTTTGATAAATTTTCTTAACAAATCTCAAAGCATGTAAAATATAATTAATATTTTTGAGCACAGTGGTTTTATACAACAAATGATAACATCAGCTATAGTTTTTCCTAATTTGGTAAACATTGCATTACTAACATACTTATTAATTAATTTTCAAATGTAAGTGATATAACCAACATAATTTTATTTAATGCTTAATATATAAATTTTAACATATACACAATTTGGTATGATAACAATATTCTAAACCTGAAATAGAGAAATTGTGTTCAAAGTGAAATAATGTTTAAATTTAGTTCAGAGAAATCACATTCCAACATTTGCATTAGTAAATTTATATAACATTATACAATATAATTAAATTAGAGAAAATATTACTAAAGATTTGAAACATTATATTTTCTGGTACAAATAGCATATACAACATAAGCATTACGAGTAATATATACACTGTATAGTCAAAGTTTCGGAATAGCGAAATAATTTTTTCTTTTACTTCAAATATCATTCAAACATAGTAACTGAAATAAAATGATAATAAACCTAAGAAAATGTTAATTAATTTCAATGTTAAATTATATACCTGTGGATGCGCAAAAAATAAACTTCATATGACATTTCATTGAAGGTAAATTTTAGTTCAAATGGTGTAAAAAATATAGCCAATGCAGCAATGTAACAAAAATAAATTATCATTCATGTTAATAAAATATGCACCCATGTATGCACGGAAGCAAAAGGTATTTAAATAAAAGTAGGAATTGTATGTAGTAAAATGATGATTTATAAAATGCAATAAGTACACCCAAAGTAAATTTCACTTTATTATGAACCAAAATATGTGGAACCTATGAGTCACTCAGAGCTAAATTACATTATTTTCCATCGGTAGAAAATTAAAACTTTATTATCAGTAATGTCCATTACAAATCTCCATTATTTTCCTACAAAATCTTATATAATTAAATGAATGAAAACATCTGATATACCTCTTGTCCTTCAACAAACTAACAAAGTTTAATACCTAACTCTACATTCAAACATACTTATCATTTTATTACCATTTTTATTTAATAATTCATCACCTTGTCTTTTTCATGTACTTGTACTTTGGGTAGATGAATTGCATTGATCCAAACGATAATGGCGGTGAAAATAATTATTTTATCCATTGTCAAACATGATTGCATTGTTCAAAAATTTATGTTATGCATCTTGATTTAGTACTGTAAAACCTATAAAACTGTAAATGATTACATCATTGATAGTTTTTCATCTTTATCATATCGTATATAATTGCTCAAGTATTATCACAATGAAAATGGAAGGAACGCCACTTAGATAAATTAATTCAGACGATGCGGTAGCATTATGGAAAAGAAGTACAACCTAATGAAATGTACTTTATAAAATAGGTAAAAGCAAAAAAAAGTAATTTCATAGCAGTGTTTGCTGTGAAAAACAATCAGTGTAACAACACAAAAAAGCATTAGCTGAATTAATTAGAATATAATGTCAGGGAAAATCCATGGCCTTTTAGGTAAAAGGCAAGCTAAATTTTTTAATAGCAATTGAAAATTCAAAATTAAAGCATCTTATTGCGGTACATGCAAGGGGAGAAGTCAAAACTAAATACACTAATATATACATATACACCATGAGTTATAAGAGAATGGATAGACTAAATTTAATCACAGAGCGATGGCACATAAACTGAATGAACAATCGCAAATAGTTAAAGAGTGACAAACAGTCCAAATAAGATAGATGTGTAAAAGTGCTTATCAAATGTATCCCTTTTTGTTCAAAGGCTAATTAAATATTTGTATTTTGATTTTTGCATGCAAAAAAACATGCAAATTTCTTGCATGTATAAACTATTTCAATATAAATTAGCCATGAATACATTTTAAATATACGCATTTTAATGCTAATGACTAAAGACTACTTAAAAATAACTTTTGGAGAACAATGTAAATAATCATTCGTCGGTCTATATTAATGAGAAAAATGGCATATTCATGGTTGTTTTTAACCTTTTTACTACAATTCACTATAAACTAATGCCAAATTTGATCTTTCAACATGAATACTAAGTCCAAACATGAATACTAAAAATTAGGAAGCATAGATTTTCCATACAAATACTATAAATCGGTTTTTTAATATATTTGACATTATAATACAATATAAGTATTTTTTAAATAAGGTATGGGTTTGTGGGAAACTTGCTTTGTTGCCCAAGCCTTCAAAGCATGTCCATATAATGACTACAAATAACAATTTTATCTTAAGTGATTACAACTAAGAAAATATTATTAACTTAATCAGGAAAACAGGTAATAGCAAGATGTTTACGCAATTTAATTAATTGTGTCTTATATATTCAAAAAGCAGTACCAAAATCCTCCAAGAATAAGTAGAGTAGGCATTTCACATGATTCTTCCACTAAAGCTTATGGCGAGATTCATACTACAGTATAATTGGTAAATAATAATAAGAGTACAGTTATTCATTACCAGCACCCCACTAATTATTATGCTTTGTTGGCAATAATCAAATTAATATATATTACCTTAACTATATAACCATAAATACTTTTATCAAGTATCGACACAACTATGGAAGCAAATATATCACAAATAATCTTCAATATAATTACCAATAATGGATCAACTGGAACAAAGCAGCATAACATTTTATGATGCTACGTTTGTGAACATTTTTAGAATTTGTACTAATATATATCTTCTAGATTATAGCTTTATGATATGTTGAAATGAAGATTTAGTTCATATTTACACCAACAAAGTCCTTTTCTTGTTTTAACTTAATTAATCATAAATCCAACTTGTAGGTGAAGAAATGGAAGTTGTTAAATGTTTGGAAAGAACTAAAAATTGAATAGTCATGACCTCATTGGCATGGATGATTTTACAAAGCTTCATTTTTACTTTCATGATTCAAAACTATGCTAATTAATGAAGTCAATATATTCCACCTAAATAAGCCTTAATTATAGAAAATGAATTTCTTGTATGACCATATAAGAACCAATATACTTGCATAAGCTTAAAATCCAGTCTAGAAGAAAAAACAAAAATGGGTCAATAATTAATTGTTTATCGAAATTCTAGGTTTAATTTGTGTTTATATTATTTAGGTTGCAACTATATTGTTATAGAAAAATAAAAATAAAAATTTACTTTACTTTTTGCTAACACCATTGTTTCCTGGGGATTTGACCAGGCAACTAGTACTCGGCAACCAGTGCTCGGCATCAGAGAGTGACCGGCATCCAGGAGTGTTCGGCGAAGTACACAGCATCCATAGTGTCCGGCATCCAGTAATGTTCGGCGAAGTACACAGCATCCATAGTGTCTGGTATCCAGTAATGTTCGGCGAAGTACCCAGCAGTGTTCGGCGTCAACTGGCACTCGGCGTCAACCAATGCTCGGCATCAAGACTGCTCGGCATACAAGAGTGCTCGGCATCAAGACTGCTCGGCATCAAGACTGCTCGGCATCAAGACTGCTCGGCATACGAGACTTCTCGGCAGACGAGAGCACTCGACATCAAGGAGAACTCGGCAGCATCTGTGGTTCGGCATACAGGAGTACTCGGCGTAGTACCCGGTAGCATCAGAAGTACTCGGCACAAGAGTACTCGGCGTCTAGAAGAGCGTTCGGCTTCGACTGACTAACATCCTGCACTTCCCAAACATCAACCACATCGTTCGGCACAGAAGGGACTGTTCGGCATCAGAGCGTTCGGCACACTTGGTTCGGCATACAGCGATCACTGTACTCGGGCTGGAGTGTTCGGCCATCAGCCCACTTGGGAAATCCAGCCCATCTTTGTCTATAAATAGAGGGGCAGGGTCACAGTGAAATGGATCCTTTTTTTAGAGAGAGAATACTGGGGAGACTCTGCCATTTTCAAGACTCATCTTCTCTACTTAAACAACTTCATTCAAGCATTTGATTCACGAATTGTATTTGTAATCAACTATAAAGAAGATCAATAAAGTTTAACCTCAAAGTGGACGTAGGCAATTACGCTGAACCACTATAAATTTGGTGTTCTTACTTTCCGCATTTAAATTAGCATTGTCTTCTCTGTTTAATTTACTTTCATCACTTATATCTCTACACAATCTTTCTGAACGAGGTTAGTGACCAATTTTGGTGCTAACACTTTGGTGCATTCACTGAGAATTGAATTCTCAGACCTCAAGGATCTGCTTTGAAGCTACTGGATTGAACAAATCCCCCAAAGAAGATCCGACTCACTGATAGGACATCCGTTGATTCTACTCAGAGTTCATACCAATAACTCTACAATGGCAAGACCACGTACCAGGTCAGCTTCTCACAATGCGGATGTCCACGAGACTGCTAGCGTGCAACAAGCAGGGCCTAGCAATCAACCAGCAATTCCAAATACAGGAGTTGCCACTCAGGACCAAACTCCAGTTGTCACCAGAATAGAGTTCAACGACTTGATGAGAGAGCTCAGGGAAAGTAGGAGACAACTAGGAGAGCAGATGCAAGCCAATGCCAACCTGATGGCACAACTTACTCAACAGCAGCAACAGAATGCTGGGGGCAATCCCGCTGCTTACTCCTCATCTGACAGCTCTACTTCCTCTGATGAACCTTCCAGGCGCAGACGCCGTAAGACTGATGCTGCGCGAGCAGATGCTGCTGTTCGAACAGCTGGAGACCACGACCAAGCAAGAGCTGGAAGCTTCAGGACCGGGATACAGATGGAAGATAGAGGCCCAGATCATCAAAATGCTAACGATGTCGAACCTCAAGATGCACGATTGGCAGATCGCCAAGAGAGGAGGCATCAGCATGGACAGGCGCGTAGAACAGACTCCAACCTTCCGCCTTCCATACAGACACCCGATTTGACAGCCATGATCAGGCAACTGATGAAAGAGAATCAGGGCTTATCAAATGATGACTGGGGAGTGTCAAGAAGTCATACTCCGTTCACGGATGTTGTGTTGCAAGCGGCGTACCCCAGGAAGTTTAGTATGCCTACTATTCCTGCATATGAAGGAAAGACTGACCCTAGACAACATGTCATGAGGTACGAATGGATGATGGATTCAGCCAGAGCGAATGATGCCACCAAGTGTAGGTGCTTTCCGATTACTCTATCTGGGATCGCTACTATGTGGTTCACCCGACTTCCTCCGCGATCCGTATCAAATTTCGAGGAGTTGGCAAAGAAGTTTATTGAGCAGTTCAGGATACACACTACGCACCCAAAGGACGTGATGTCTCTGTCAAGTGTAATCCAAAATCCTGGGGAATCGTTGAAGGAATATTTGCAAAGATTCCACGTGGCAGCAACTGAAGTCAGTAATCCCAATGACCATGCAATTCTGATGGCTGTAATGAGAGGTGTGGATCCAGACTCTGAGTTTGGAGACTGGCTGGCAGGAAAACCTCCAGCTACGCTAGAGCGTTACTCTAAGGCACACCAGTTCATAAGAAGAGAGGAAGCTAGGTGGGTACGGCGAGATAAGGCGCCAGGGCCTGTCCAAGAGTCAATAAAGAGCAACATCGCTGTGAAGCAATCGGGAGAAAGCTCGGGAAAGGTCCAAGTCGACGTCCAGAACAAACCTGGGCAACCCAAGGAGTCCGGAGGAAGGAGTCAAGGGAAAAGAAAAGAAGCAGGAAAGTGGAAGTCGAGAATTCCAAGCTACAGCGAGTACACTCCGCTAAACGCCCCACTTGAAAACATTTACCTATCCACCTGCAATACTTTTCAGTACAGAAAACCACGTCCAAAAGAATCAACTGAAGAACAGAAGCGGACCGGGAAATATTGTTGCTTCCATGAGACTTATGGACACAATACGGAAGAATGTAGACACTTGCACGACGCTATCGAGAAGTTGATCAGGCAGAAGAAATTGCAAGAATTTGTGAAGGATCCACAAGAAGGAGGACAGGGAACGTCCAACCCAGGTCGTGCACTAGCTCCACGTCATCCCAAGGAGCCTGCTCGGACCGTTGGTAGACTGGTCATAAATACAATTATCGGCGGGCCTCACCCCGCGGATAAGAATTGGCAGGAGATGGAGCGATATGCAAGTTCCTTGAAGCATGCAGATTTTGAGTGTTGTTCGAACATGGAGGACGGAGCCCCTGCTAAGCAGCAGCGCGTAATGACAGACGATATTGTGTTCAGAAGCAGAGACGCTGATCAGGTAGAGGCTCCGACCATCGACCCCATGGTCATATCTGCAACGATCGGACCAGCATACGTAAAAAGAATTCTGATTGATTCTGGAAGTTCAGTCAACATCATCTTCAAGAAGGCCTACAATCAAATGAAGCTAGAAACAAAAGACTTGAAACCATCCAAAGCTCGTATCCACGGCTTTAACGGCGCTGCAACTGATGTAGTGGGATATGTCGAGTTACCAGTTGAACTGGGACAAGGCGAGCGTCGGAGAGTGCGAATTCTACCCTTTGTAGTTTTGGATGTGGGCTCTCCGTATAACGTTTTCTTGGGCCGGCCGGCCCTGGCGGAGTTTAGGGCAGCGTTAGCCCCGTGGTGTTTAACTTTGAAGTTCCCGACTGACAAAGGAGTAGGCATTGTTCACGGCGACCAAGCAGCTGGTCGTTCCTGTTATGTGGCCGAGCTCCGAGAGGCCCACCGGAGGGAGAAGGAAAAGGTTGCGGACAATCCCGTCCGCGTCCTCAATGCGGATAATTGACAAGTAGTGCCCGAGCCCTGGCTCGAGCATAGTTCTCGGATCTACGGAGGTATAGATCCGAGAGACGACGATGAGAAACCCAGGGAAGAGAAGGCGGCACCGGCTGAATTAACAATTGACATTTCAGTTAGCCGTGACGACCCTTCGCGAATACTGAAGATCGGATCACAGCTAGGCCCCGCAATGACTGAAGACCTTAGCGACTTCCTCCGGGCGAACCTTGATGTTTTCGCATGGACGCATTCTGATATGTGTGGGATTTCTCCCGCCATCACGAGTCATATGTTGAACATAGACCCGAAATACGTCCCAGTCAAGCAAAAAAGGAGAGGAATGGATCCGGAGAGATCCGCCGCTCTTGGAGAGGAGGTGGACAAACTCAAAGCAAATGGGTTCGTCCACGACGCCCTCTACCCGGAATGGGTCTCCAACCCCGTGCTAGTAAAGAAGGCGAATGGGAAATGGAGGACTTGCGTAGATTATTCCGACTTGAACAAAGCATGCCCTAAGGACAGTTTCCCGTTGCCTAGGATCGATCAGTTGGTCGATTCCACCGCAGGACACGAGTTACTGTCATTCATGGATGCGTACTCAGGATACAACCAAATCCCAATGCATATTCCGGACCAAGAACACACCAGCTTCGTTACAAATGTCGGGCCGTATTGCTATGTAGTGATGCCCTTTGGATTGAAGAATGCTGGAGCAACTTACCAACGTCTGGTGAATCGAATGTTCAAGGACCAGCTGGGTAAAACCATGGAAGTCTATGTGGATGACATGCTCGTGAAGTCACGACTGTCAAACGACCACATTCAAGACTTGGCTGAAATGTTCGACATACTCAGGTTTTATGGCATGAAGATCAACCCGTTGAAGTGTTCTTTCGGCGTTGCATCAAGGAAGTTTTTGGGATTCATCGTCAATGCTAGGGGAATCGAAGCCAACCCAGAAAAGATCCAAGCTATTCGAGATGTACAAGCGCCCAGGACTATAAAGCAGGTACAGAGCTTGAACGGAAAAGTAGCTGCGCTGAGTCGATTTATATCCAAGGCAACTGACAAGTGCATCCCGTTCTTTGACATAATAAAGAAAGGAAAGAGAAATTTTGAATGGACGTCTAGCTGTGAGGAAGCATTCCGGAATCTGGTGAGGCATCTGGAGAGCCCACCAATGCTATCAAAACCAGTTGACCATGAGATGTTGTACGTATACTTGGCTGTATCCCCACATGCGATAAGTGCGGCTTTGGTACGAGAGGAGGATCGAGTCCAAAAGCCGGTGTATTATATTAGCAAACGTTTAACAGGGGCCGAGAGGAATTACCCTAAAATAGAGAAATTGGCTTATTGCTTGGTGATTGCATCACGAAAGCTTCGCCCGTACTTTCAAGCACATTCAATCGGTGTTTATTCCGATCAACCCATGAGGCAGGTACTCCAACGGCCGGAAACTTCTGGGAGATTGCTAAGATGGAACATCAAGTTGAGCCAATTCGATATCGCGTACTTACCACGGAGAGCCATCCGAGGGCAAGCGTTAGCAGACTTCATCGCTGAATTTACCATACCCATCAAACCGGACGATCACGACATCATTCCCCCCGTTCGATGGAAATTATACACTGACGGTGCATCAAACGACCGTTGCTCCGGCGCGGGCGTAGTTCTTGTAACTCCGGAAAACCGATCGATCTGTTATGCCCTGAAGCTCGATTTCCCGGCTACAAATAACGAAGCCGAATATGAAGCACTGATCGCTGGCTTGAAACTCATCAGGGAACTCGGGATCGAATCAGTCGAAATCTTTTGTGACTCGCAGTTGGTGGTTTACCAAGTACGGGGAGACTACCAAGCAAAGGGACGAAAGCTTGCTCCGTACCTCATTCAGGTCCAAGAACTACTATCAAATCTTGAGCATTATGACATCTCACATATCCCGCGCGAACAGAACAAAGAAGCCGACTTATTGGCCAAGTTCGCAAGTACCGACGATACGCAACAAATGGGATTGTATCCCGTCGAAGTCTTGCATGCCCCGAGCATAGACGAAATGAAAGTCGATCGCGTGTTGGGAACAGAAATCGAGAAGGAATCGTGGATAACCCCATTCAAACTGTACCTGACGACCGGGGCCTTACCAGGAAAAAGAAGCGAAAGACGGCAGGTCCTTCGAAAGGCCGCGCGATACATAATGCAGGATGGATCAATGTATCGAAAAGGATTCTCAGTCCCGTTATTACGATGCATCGCTCATAATGAGACAAAGCGAGTCTTAAGAGAGGTTCACGAAGGGGAATGTGGTGACCATACTGGGGGGCAAACGCTAGCAAAGAAGATCCTCCGCTATGGATATTACTGGCCCACCGTAAACCGGGATGCCGCGGACTACGCGAGAAAATGCGACAAGTGTCAAAGATATGCGAAAATCCTGAGGGCTCCATCAACGGAACTCACACAAATGATCAGTCCTTGGCCATTTGCGATCTGGGGAATCGACATAATCGTCTCTTTGCCTCTATCCAAAGGTGGTGCGAAATACGCGATAGTTGCAGTCGACTATTTCACGAAATGGGCTGAGGCAGAACCTTTGGCCACTATCACCTCTAAGAAGGTCATTAACTTCGTTGTACGAAACATTATATGCCGCTTTGGCCTTCCACGCACCATCATTACAGACAACGGAACGCAATTCAAAAGTAGAGAGTTCAAAGAGTTTTGTTTAAAGTACGGCATCGAGAAAAAGTTCGCCGCCGTTGCACATCCAAAATCTAACGGACAAGTCGAGGCCGTTAACAAAATAATCAAGTCCATACTGAAGAAGCGTCTGGAGAAGGTTGGAGGCAAGTGGGTAGATGAACTCCTGACAGCATTATGGGCGTATAGAACTACCCACAAGTCCGCGACCGGCCACACTCCGTTCGCCTTGGCATACGGCTCTGAAGCCGTTCTACCCGTGGAACTTGAAGTTCCATCGCACTGAGTGACATACTATGACCCCAAAACGAACCAAAACCTCTTGCTGGAATCACTGGACTGCATCGACGAAAAGCGTGAAGAAGCTGAATTAAGGGCGGCGGCGCACAGACATCGAGTCAAGCGTTACTACGACGGCAGAGTCCGCCCAAGAATCTTTGATGTGGGTGATCTCGTTCTGAAACGAGTCTTCCCGGTACCATCACGCATGAATCCCAGCTGGGAAGGTCCATACGCCATTGAACAGAAGCTTGGAGAAGGAACATTCAAGCTAGCGACCGTTGATGGCGCGACACTTCCCCCGAGCATGGAACAGTGAACATTTGCGGCACTATTACATTTAGCATGTTTTCCTTTCTTGTTGTAGGCACTGTTATTTCCTGCATGTTTCCATTCAATAATGACTTAGTTTCCTTTTAAAGTTGTAATCAAGCAATTTAGTTGATTTTCATTAATAAAGGCTTGAAGCCATATTTTCTATGAAGTTTCTATATCTCTTAATTGGATGATAAATCACATTATCCTGCACGACATACAGACTCGTACAAACGATTCCAAATCTCCGAATCCCCAGAGCGCGGATCGGAGTACTCTAAGTCCCCAGAGCGCAGACTAGAGTATAAACGATTCCAAATCTCCGAATCCCCAGAGCGCGGATCGGAGTACTCTAAGTCCCCAGAGCGCGGACTAGAGTATAAACGATTCCAAATCTCCGAATCCCCAGAGCACGGATCGGAGTACTCTAAGTCCCCAGAGCGCGGACTAGAGTACAAACGATTCCAAATCTCCGAATCCCCAGAGCGCGGATCGGAGTACTCTAAGTCCCCAGAGCGCGGACTAGAGTATAAACGATTCCAAATCTCCGAATCCCCAGAGCGCGGATCGGAGTACTCTAAGTCCCCAGAGCGCGGACTAGAGTATAAACGATTCCAAATCTCCGAATCCCCAGAGCGCGGATCGGAGTACTCTAAGTCCCCAGAGCGCGGACTAGAGTATAAACGATTCCAAATCTCCGAATCCCCAGAGCGCGGATCGGAGTACTCTAAGTCCCCAGAGCGCGGACTAGAGTATAAACGATTCCAAAACTCCGAATCCCCAGAGCACGGATCGGAGTACTCTAAGTCCCCAGAGCGCGGACTAGAATATAAACGATTTTGAAACTCCGAATCCTCGAAGTGCGGAGCGAAGTACTCTAATTCCCTGGAGCGCGGACTAGAGTATAAACTATTTCAAGCCTCCAAGTCCCCGGGACACAGAGTCAGCAAGAAGTCCAAGTACTCAAAAGATGTGGGACGAGAGGTACGCCATGTCCAAAAATGTTTGAACAGCACAAGAATGGACCGGGAGATAATGCAACTCATAAGAACTTGAGTTATGGCTACAATTAGTCAGCAAACCAAATAAAGACAAGAGAATCATTCAAACAAAAAGAAACTAAAACTTTATTCAATAAGTCCAAAATGGGGATACATGATCACTCCTACAAAATTCAGACCTCTCTATACAAACTACAAGTTCTGGAAGATAAAAACAATTACAAAACTTAAGCAGGAAACTTGTTGAACAAATGCATCGATTATTTCTTCGACTTCTTCTTCTTGTCTTCCTTTGGTGTTTCCGACGACTCCTCTCCCTCACGCTTTTTCTTGGACTTTTTGCTTGCTAGAGAAACGGAGTCAGGAGTAGGAGACGGAACATCTAGTGGTTTGGACCTGCCCGGGAGAATGATTTTCATAGGTCTGTTCCGCGGGTCAGTGAGTTCCAGTATTTCAGATTCAACTTTGACTTTGACTTTTTTCTTCTCCTCGTCGGCGAGACGGTCCTTCATGCTCATCTCTGAAGTATGCTCAGAGGCGCCAGTGATTTTAATTTCATCGCTTCCTTCGGCAGGAGACGAAGTATCAAGTTTGTCATCATCAAGCGCCCCGATCACTTGAGCGTCTGGACCGGGAGTTACTCCTGCGTGAGCAACGTCGCTTGTTTTCTCTGCTTCCTCCTTGGCGTCATCGCTCCTCGGAGTTGGCTCGGCGTCAGAGCAACCTGCACGAAAACATAAGGAATGAGCATTAGAACGAATAGCCACTGCTGAAAAATGACGGGAACTCTTCAACTTCTAGAGAAAGAAGAATTTCCTACCAGGGTCCGGTTGGCTATCGGTGGCACGAGGGGTTTCACCCTCCAGGATAGGTGAGCACATGAACACCAAGCCCGGGATCTTCGGGATCATAACTAGCATGCTGCTCGAATGGATCAAGTGTTGGCCGACCGGCCGATTGAGCAGCGTAAGGAGCGGCAAAGTGAGGAGTAGTAGCATCGGCCCCAGACGGGCCAGCTTCGTCATTCTTCTCTTTCGGAGGGGAAGAGCCTTTGCTATAAAGTGCCAATGCTGCGGATAAGTCCGATGGCTCATTCCCCCTTAGGAACTCCTTCACCAAGACATCCTCATCGACCTCGTTGGAGCCCGACTCGACCTTCTTGATCCTTATCAGAGTTTCCCATGCCTCAGCCAGGGATTCGAGGTAGCCGTCGCCCAGAAATGTTAAGTCGCGGTGCATAAGGACGCGGGCTCCATACTCGGCGATCAACAGGTCAAACATACTTTTGACCTCTTCCCTGCCGGCTTCTGCGGCCGCCTCGAGGCGAGAATCAAGCTCTTCCACAGCCATTCTTTTGCCCTCCTCACGGGCCTCATCCTTCATTTTCTCGACCCCGGTGAGTTCGTCATCGAGCTTTGTCTTCAGGAGTCGGGTAGCAACAATCTCATCATAGTATCGCTGCGATTCTTCTTGAGCAGCTACTTTGTCTTCCTTCTCCTTGGAAAGTAATTCCTTCAGCTCCTTGACTTGAGTAGCAAGTGCGTCCCTTTCCTTTTGGACAGAGTCTTTTTCTAGGGCGAGGGCACCGCTGCGCTGGACTGCTTCGTCAAGATCTTTTTTGTGAGCCGCCTCTAAACGAGTAACTGCCTCGGCAGTATTTTTTGCGCTTTGTTCAGCGGCTTCTAGCTTTGACTTATACGAAGCGAGCTCTTCGTCTTGGAGTTTGATGATTTTCTTATCGCTGTCAGCCTCCAGATTCAGACGGTCAATCTCGTGTTGACGCTCGACAGACACTTCCGAGATCTTCTCCACCAAGTGCACGAACGCGTCATGTTGAACATAGACGTCGTTATTGCAGGCAATGGCGCTCTGCTTCACATGCCCGGGAATAT
Organism: Allium fistulosum; assembly: GCA_030737815.1. NCBI lineage: Eukaryota > Viridiplantae > Streptophyta > Magnoliopsida > Asparagales > Amaryllidaceae > Allium > Allium fistulosum. The sequence goes on along the minus strand of CM060908.1, from coordinate 817,594,840 downwards.
GATGAATGGCCGGGAGGAACTTCAGACCATCGAAGCAAATTTTTGAAAACTTGGCCTTAAGATCGACCATCTTTTCCGCAACAGTTGGATCCACTTCAGGAATAGGAGGAGGAGGCTTTGAGAATTCTGTTCTTTTACGTTGCTCTCGAACTTGCCTCGTACTCGATGAACTGGAGTGTTGTTCTCGAGCAGCATCAGACTGATAACCCTTCTACGAAGACTTCTCTTTATCCGGCTCAGTTGGAGGAGGAAGATCGCGGGACTGGGAAGATTGAGAATGTGCTTTCTTGCGGTGAGACGACTCGCGAGGACGATTGTCCCTATCTTCATAATCACCTCGGTCCATGCGTCTGCCTGAACCGGAATCCCGTCCAGAGTGATGGAATATAGAAGACCCCTGAAGGCGATCAAGTCCGTGAGAGCGGCCCATATCACCTGCAAAGAATGGAGATAACAATGAGTTAAGGAGAATTCACGAGCTAAAAAGACTTGAAGTATATTATGGAATGCGCATGTGCGTGTGTGTCCTAGTGTTCCCCCCGACGGACCCGTTCGTTTATCTTTGCTAATCGGAGTGTTGTCTCCTTGAGCAGGGAGTTGAACTCCTACATTGCCTCTAGCGGGCGAAGAAAATTTGAGAGCTTCAGGATCATCGAACCCGTAATTAAGTAAATCATCGGGGATGGACAAGTTGGACAGACCCCTCAGAGAACTTTCCAGATGCTGCGAAGAAGCCTCTTTCTCAGGAGGGATAGGCGTAGCTTTTGAAGTGCCACCAATTTTCTCCTTTTGAACTGTATATTTCAACTTTTTCTTCCCCTTCGAAGGGGAGGATGACGTCTCAATATCTTGAACCTCGATTGCCGGATTCCAAGCGGGACCCACGTTCTTGCCTTGAGTCTCAGGAACATTATCTCCTCTGCGCTCACCTTCTCCGTGCGTATCGGGAGTGCGACGCGACGACGATCCGGCCTGTTTTTTCCCTTTACCGGACGAAGGTTTGGGAATGGTGACACCTTCTGGAAGGCTGATCCGACGACCAGGGGCTAGCAAGCCAAACCCCGACAGTGATTCATTTGAAATGATAGTCCGGATGTCTCGATCCTCAGCAGGAAGAGCTCTAATGGCTTCAACAGCCTCAGAATATCCTCGGCCTTCCGGACGTGGGTTAATACCTGTAAAGATGAGATGAAGAGTTAGGAAAAGCATGACTCCAATTAAATACGAATAGTGACTTAGCAGAGAGACTTACTGCCTTCAACCCATCTCCTAGCGAAACCAGAAGGGCGACGCACATAGAACCATTCCTGTTTGTACAGGGCGAATTTGCTACAGGCCCCTGTCAAGATCTGGCATTTGTGGTATGGCTCGAGGAACATAAAAGAAGGATTGTCTTTCCGTCTCTTGAACATGTAAATATATCTGATATCACCGGCGGTTGGAGGTATGGAGAAGACAGCCATGAAAAGTAGATAAGTCCCATATAGAAATGCATGGTCGTTCGGGTGCAGCTGCGACGGAGCTATGTCTATGTACTGCAGTACATCCCGGAGAAATAAGTTAAATGGAGGCACGCTGCCCATCCAACACATAAACTTGTTGCAGGTAGTGTACCCGACTGGGGGCAAATGAGGGCGATCGTGTCTTGAAGGAACTAACACGTCGGCAAAAGGAATCCCGTGAATAGAGCATATCCGTCGCGGAGCAGCTTCGTTGATCTTCGAGGCTTGAGAATCGATCGGATTGTCTAGTAAGATGGTTGCCTCCAGAGCATCAGGGGCCAAGTTATGAGCGGGAGAAGTTGACGGATTAGAAGTATCAGCGGCTCCTTGCCTTGCTGACGGCCCAGGCCTGTCAGATATGGTGGCCGAACTAGATTTTCTCGACATCCCGAATAAATAATGAACCTGGCTAAATGCTTGAGAAAGCTATACTTAAAAAACGTTGAACGTTAGAATTAGCAACACGATTTTTCCCCCCGTGTGGTGTGTGAACTAGTGCAAGCAATTGTGTACAAGCAATAAGAATCTAAAGGTTTTTAAAGATATAATAATTAGCTTCGAATCATCGCCTTCGAAGACCGTCATCACTGACCGTCTCAAAAAGCTTGCCTTGAGGCGATTACAGTTCTAGATCCAGAAAGCATATGATTTATAAAGTGACCGGCCTAAGTGTAGTCTGACATTTATACTGTTCGGCATTTGAATGTTGTTCGGCATGGAAATTGTTCGACCTAAGTTACTGTCCGGCATTTGAATGTTGTTCGGCATTGAAATTGTTCGACCTAAGTCCTGTTCGGCATATATGTGTGTTCGGCATGTCTAAGTCCTGTTCGGCATGTATGTGTTTGTTCGGCATGTCTAAGTTTTGTTCGGCACGTATGTGTTCGTTCGGCATGTCTAAGTTTTGTTCGGCACGTATGTGTTCGTTCGGCATGTCTAGGTACTGTTCGGCACGACAGTTGTTCGGCGATTATGTCGTTCGGTCTAAATGATATTCGGCGTATGTGTCTGTTCGGCATTAGGGTAGTGTTCGGCCTAAGTTCGTTCGGCTAGAGTAGCGCTCCGCCTTCGATCATAACTCCACCCTGCTCCCTCTCCATTTACGCCGAACGACAGAGACAGATCGCCCGACGCAGGTTACGCCGTTCGACTCCCCATCTTCCTTTTTTCTTCCAATCTTGATCTGCACAAAGGAGCTAGGCTTAACTACCATACACCGTGCGGCGACTCCAAACGAGCGAACCACTTCCACTAGCCACGCATTTACAACTAAACCATGTGATGAACCTAAAGTGGAAGTAATGCAATTGTGGAAGGAATGATACTTAATTCGACGATCGAAGTTGAGGGTGGATTAATTAGACTTTATATCTGATAGGATGGCAAGAGCTGCAAATCTCTAGGAATGATAGAAAAGAAGGCGTAAAAGAAAAATGGTGGAAGGGCGCCCGGTTATATAGAGGGAGGTAGAAGTCGAAGAGGCTATACCCGGTGGAACCGGTCAATACCGGAGCGTTCGGCATCGTAGCGGAGAGACGTTCGGCACGCAAGGTACGTTCGGCTTCGAACGTATCGTTCGGCATCCCAACCTTGTTCGTCTTGCACCTCCTTCGCTAACATTCTCGAGAAGGTACCTCCGAGGTAAATTGTACCAGATTCAAAGCGCATCACGTTCGGCCACGCGATACACTTTGGGGGGCAAGTGTTTCCTGGGGATTTGACCAGGCAACTAGTACTCGGCAACCAGTGCTCGACATCAGAGAGTGACCGACATCCAGGAGTGTTCGGCGAAGTACACAGCATCCATAGTGTCCGGCATCCAGTAATGTTCGGCGAAGTACACAGCATCCATAGTGTCCGGTATCCAGTAATGTTCGGCGAAGTACCCAGCAGTGTTCGGCGTCAACTGGCACTCGGCGTCAACCAATGCTCGGCATCAAGACTGCTCGGCATACAAGAGTGCTCGGCATCAAGACTGCTCGGCATCAAGACTGCTCGGCATCAAGACTGCTCGGCATACGAGACTGCTCGGCAGACGAGAGCACTCGACATCAAGGAGAACTCGGCAGCATCTGTGGTTCGGCATACAGGAGTACTCGGCATAGTACCCGGTAGCATCAGAAGTACTCGACGTCTAGAAGAGCGTTCGGCTTCGACTGACTAACATCCTGCACTTCCCAAACATCAACCACATCGTTCGGCATAGAAGGGACTGTTCGGCATCAGAGCGTTCGGTACACTTGGTTCGGCATACAGCGATCACTGTACTCGGGCTGGAGTGTTCGGCCATCAGCCCACTTGGGAAGTCCAGCCCATCTTTGTTTATAAATAGAGGGGCAGGGTCACAGTGAAATGGATCCTTTTCTGGAGAGAGAATACTAGGGAGACTCTGCCATTTTCAAGACTCATCTTCTCTACTTAAACAACTTCATTCAAGCATTTAATTCATGAATTGTATTTGTAATCAACTATAAAGAAGATCAATAAAGTTTAACCTCAAAGTGGACGTAGGCAATTACGCTGAACCACTATAAATTTGGTGTTCTTACTTTCCGCATTTAAATTAGCATTGTCTTCTCTGTTTAATTTACTTTCATCACTTATATCTCTACACAATCTTTCTGAACGAGGTTAGTGACCAATTTTGGTGCTAACAACCATCTAAATTTAATTTTGGGTTGTCATTAATTTAATTTAAAATGGAAATGGAAGATGGAGAAAATGAAGAAGGTAACATTTATAAAAAAAGATTAACAATCAAACAATCATGATATGTTAATTGATGATTTTACAAAGCATTAGTTTTCCTTCACGAATTAAAACCATGCTACTAAATGAAATAATAAATTTAGCTTAAATCATGCCTTAATTATTGAATTTGAAACTGTTAATCAACTATATAATAAACATCATGTTATATTTAATAAAAATATAAGCGGAAAGTAAATTAAATTTTTTGTTATGGTTGACCTTTACCAAATTTAATAGGTACATATGTATGTATTTTTTAAGGTTATAAGCTATTTCTAAGCAAAGAAAAGGAAAAAAGAGAGATTTATTTATTTTTATGCTAGTATTATCCAAATTCAAACCCAAACTATTATTAATTTAACTCAAAATTAAAATAAATCATGAATAAATCAAAGAAGGTTAAATTTTTGAAAAGTAATAATAATTAAATAGCCATTACATATTTATTTGTTAAAGATTTTACGAAACTCTGATTTAGCTTTTACATTTAAAACCCTGTTTAGATGAAAATTATGTTTTTGCCCTAGGAATATTTTAGAAATATAGAAAATCCTTCATCCTTTTAAAGATATAGAAAACGCCTTTGGAATATATAGAAATTCACAGCATACCATCGTTTTTAACTATTGTTTAAAATGTAACATTAAAATATGTAGAGTTATGTAAATAAAATAATATTCAAAATAAAAGTAAATGTTATTGAAAACAAAGTGTTCATAATAATATGTTTTTATGCAATTTAATTGCTTTTATAGAGTGTTGCACTATTTACAGTGCAACAATCACTGTTTATAATGCATAATCTGTCGATACTTTATTTTATAACATTATTATAGTACAACACAACGATTTTAAATTTGTATGTTTTTTGCTAAATTAACTTCAGTTATAGTTATATAAACATTATATTTCATGAAATTAAATGATATAAACATATTATATGTTCAAAATTATATTTCTTTTTCCTTTTTGTTTATTCCATTGAACATTGCATTTTAAACAATGTAAGTTACTTGATTCATCTTTCTTTGCATTTGATATTAAGATTTTTGATTTTTGATTTGATTTAGATTACTAACTTTGTATTATAATAAATATACGCATGATTTTATTTTTGCAAAAATAGGAGCTTAATTTTAATATGAAAAGTAAGAATGTTTTTTTTGTATTATATAAATAATAAGAATATTATTTAAAAAATCTCTTTTATAAACAAAATTAATAAATTACACATAAATCAAGCGTAAATTATAGAAAGTAAACTCTTAAAGTAATGGTTAACAATATGATTCATCAAGTTAAAGTCTAGAAGAAATGAAAAATGAAAATTTTAATCAATAGTAATTCTTACTTGATTGATAGGTTGAAGATTTTGAGTATGATTCCACTATTGTCAGTGACTTCATTGAAAGAAACAAAAGTGAGTTTTGAATTTAGGGATGTAAACAAACTATGGATTAGGGATGATTGAATATTATAAGAAAACTATTAGTGAATGTAGAGGATAGGGAAAAATAACTCTTTATATTTTGAATAAACAATGAGTGCCACATGTCAGCATAATGAGAGGAAAGTTAAGAATGAAGGAGAAAGTAAGAATGAGAACTCAGCTTTAATAGCATTGTATAGATTTTTAACCTTAACATGCATGGGTGAACTAATTAACAACCATTTAACCCTTTTTTTTTAGGATTCCAAAAGGATTCCATCATAAATTCAAGTACATTTGTTCTAATTTCTTATGGAAAGAAAAAGTTAAAATCAATTCTCAAGTGTGGGTAAAGAAAAAACTAAGAAGGTTAGACATTAAAAATCACAGTGACTTGAAGAAAACTAATGGTACAAAAATAATTTAGAGGGTTTTAAACACTGAGTTATAGGCACAGTGGATGAGAAGCAAATTTGTAAAGGATAAGATCATTTAGGAAATTAATGCTAATACTTCACATTATGAAACTTTCAAAAACATGCTTAGGATGCAAACTGATGATATTAATTGTACGAGCGAACAAATTATGGAAGGATAATCTATTGAATTTTGGCAACACTATATGGAGAAATTGAAGTGGTTGGAAGTAGCTTGGTAACGGAGAAAACTGTTCGCAAATCGAAGCTCGGAGGAGTAAGATATGGCGATGAAAGGGGAGTGTTGTGGCCAACATCAAGCGACAGACGTCTATGACTACAGGGTTTGGAACCTGAGAGTTTGGACAGACGTCTGTCACTTTATGACAGATGTCTGTGGTGTTAGGGAATTTTTCCCGAGACCTATGACAGACGTCTGTCACTTGTGACAGACGTCTGTGATGACTTACTGCCTATATTTTGACCCGGGTTTGGCGCGAAGATTTTTGGTATTCGAAGAGGCGATTTTGGAATCTTGCCTAGGTTTTCTACTCTCCTATATAAGCTATTTTCTGGATTCAGATATGGGTAGGCGAAAAGATTAAGGGTTTAATCAAGGGTTTTAGCCTCCATTAATTAGGGTTTATCTAAACCTAATTTTCTTCAATTCTCTTCTCCACAAATCAATTCTATTAGAATTTTGATCATTGTAATCAATCTCTTGTACTCTTCTCATTGGTATTAATAAAAGCTCTCTCTCAAAGTGGATGTACACTAACAAGACGTTAGTGGAACCACTATAAACCGATGTGTGATTTATTTCTTCATTATTGTTTTTATATTATATTGCTTGTTTGGTGATTGTGATTGGTCTTGGATTGGATTGAGATTTGGATTGAGATATTGATTGGTTGTTTTTGCACCTCTTACCACGATCTCGTTTTCCGCTGTGCTTTGGTGTAACAACCCGGGATTTGCATTACCAATTAATAAATAAAAGTTAGGATTTTATTTATTTTAATGAAGCATAAAAGGATTTGGAATAATAAAAAATTATTTGAAAAAGGCTATTTTAATTAAATGGGAAATATGGGATTTAAAATGAGGATAAAATGTTATTTTTGGAAAGTTAAATATTTTAGGAGAGATTTTTAAACGGGTTTGGATAAGAAAAATGAGTTTTATAAACATATATGAACACTTAGATTAAATTTTGGAAATATGTAAATAACTCTCTTCTTATTGGGTTACTAAACCTAGCCCAATAACCCACCCTAAATCTCCTCTATAAATTATCTCAAACTCTCCTAACCTCATTCATTCATCCCTAATCAAAACCCTAATCATTTCCTAAAGCTTCTTAACAAAAATGGCCTCTATCTTCATCTCCTTCTAGTTTTAGCTTATGCAAGTCATTCTATGCAAAGGTAATGCAAATAACCACCTCAAATCAGTTTTTATATCTTTCTAATTTCTGAAATTTATTTGGTAACACATGTTTTATGTGTTTTTTTGATCTTATAGCCTCCTAATCATCTTTTGCTAACTTGGGTTGATACTATAGTGGTCTTTGTTGCTTTCTAGAGAGGTATATTGCTAAAAACCTCTTCTAATATGTGTTTAATCATCTTTTGATTTTGGTAATCAGTTAGTAACACATGTTTTATTATGTAACAGGTGAATCATAGCTCTTTGATCATCTTTGCTTTCATTTTGGGGTGTGCACATAAGGTGCTTGTAATATATGCTAGCTGAAATTATAATTAGTTTATTGCTGTTAGTAAATTAGGCATATCTCATTCATCTTAAATCGAAATTAAGATTTTCTTGATGTTCTGGAAATCTTTTTCTATAGCCTATAACTTTTATCTTTTGTGCTTTGCCTAATTTTGAGGTTTGAATGGTCGAAATCACGTTTGTTTGTCGCTGACCTGACAACAAACTACAGGGTTGCAAAAATAAAAACCTGAAATTGATTTGGCCATAAGTTACTCGTTTCTTATCCAAATCTAATAGTTTTGAATGTTCTGGAAAGCTTAGATTTAGGGATAAAAGTTTCATGTTTTGAGTTTCATGAAATTTCGAAGTTAATTTCGTAAAAACTGTGCATTCTTACCACTGTTCCGAGAGCACAACGACAGTGATATAGAATGTAGATCTGAGAATTGTTTTAGTCATAGAATTTTCATTCCCGATCGGAATTTGACGATCTTGGTCATTCCGAAAAGCTTAGAAACTAAGCTACAACTTTTATTTTATTCATCTTGTCAGAATTGGAAGTTTACTATGCCAAAATTGTGGTTTTTCATCTCTGGTCTGTTAGTGCATAGCTACAGGCCTTAGTCTCTTTGCTCCCGTTGTTTTCAGCGCAGAACACCGACTTTGCGACGCCATACCGGGCTCGTCCTTTGTCGGATTTCATTGTTTTTGATCTCGTTAAAAATATGGGGTCGAGATCTTCAACCATGCAAAGTTTGGTTTAGATCTGGGTGCATTAGATACTTTGTTTCTATTGCCGAAGTAGCACCCAGAAATTGTTTTACAATAGTGATCATTTTCAGTTATCGTCGGACCAACTTTGAAACATTGTCATTTCTTCGTTTTAAGTCAGAACCAAACGATTCTTGTTGCATATCAAAGTAGGGGTACTTTTCTACGCTCCTGCAAATTTTTATCAAGATCTGAGTTCATGTGACCCTTCGACCATGTCGTCGAAGTGGGACCTTTGCACTGTTTTGACACAGTAGAGTTTTGTGATTTTTGTCCGACTTTGAGACGACGCCGTTTCTTCGTTTCAAGTCGGAATCGAGTAATTCTTTTTGTGTTCTGAAGTAGGAATGTCGGACTACGTTCCTAAAAATTTTCATGCCATTCGGATTCAGTTTGCTGGTCCGAATAATTTTCCGAACTTGGGTTCGCGTCAGTTTTGGACTATTTTCCAACACTTGGAATATTTTCAGTGATTTTCTGGTTTTATCGATTTCTTTGAGATTTGTCTCTAGATTTCATACACGGGCCTTATAAAAAGGTTTTAAAAGAATTTTTCACTCCAAAATGGCTTTCGAAATTATTATATAATATTATTTTTAATTAGTAAACTATTTACTCCATAATAGGATAGTTTTCAAAAGCCGTTTTAAAGTGTTCTCAAAATCAATTATAAATCCATTTCGAACCATTATTTTCTATAATAAAAATCTCACACTCACTTTTAGCACGTCGAGCGAAGTGGAAAGGTGCTTAAACGGTTAGGAAATCTCCGGCCTATGGAACCGTGTGTATTTTCTTTCCGGTTAATCCCCGACCTATTCGATTGATCGTTTTGACCTTTGGGTCTAGTTTACCGATGATACGAGGTGGACTTTTTATTGTTTGGAATGTGAGCTTGCTATTGGTTAGTATATCGTTTAGTGCGAATGTGGGGTATGGGACTCATTGTTAACACTTTACGGGTTCCTCTCCAAGAAGTTTGTGACACATTAGTCTCTAGGCAGCCAGTACTGGACCTCTGGGTCACCACGCCTCTGGGCAACCGTCTCTGGACACCTGTTCTATGGAGCAGTTACTTTTTCGGCGTGTGCCTCTGGGCCTTTATCCTTCTGGGAAGGATCTCGTCGTCTCGCGCGTTCGCTTCTGTGCGAGTGATCGATCACAACTCTATAGTACTTGGCAATAACGACTCCGGTCGGTGCACGTGCTATACTTGTATTATCTGATGATTTTTATATCCATTCGAGTACCGTCATTCGGTGTTGGTTCTATGGAACCATACGATGTAAGTGCGATTACCTTGTGGATTCACAGTATCTCTGGACACTGCTTTTCAGTGTTTGATTTCATTGACTTTTCAGTATATCCCCATTGCTCTTTGGAGCATCGATCTTTGCTTGGGCATTGATTACAGACCCTGGTCCTTCTTGGGATTATTGCCTATAGGCAACTTGTTATAGCTTTGGCTACGCCGATGATATGAGGTGATTTTATTTATTCAACACTTTGGTGCTGATATTCTCTTTGGAGATTTTTACTGTTGATTGATGATTAGGGACCGTCATTATATTCATGTAGTCCAAAATACTCTTCTCTTAGGAAAAGTACTATTTCATTTATGTACCGCATTATTATATATCTCAGTTATTACTAATTGTTTAGCTAGCCTGACCCGAGTGTTTTCGCTCGAGTCAGACCGAGTTGTTTCAGATTAGGTCTCTGGACTTAGCTTTTGTGCTTCCGCTTGGACATTATCTGCTATGTTGATAGATAGCGCTTTTATTTGTCCACTATTCCGCTACTCTGTTATTATTCAGACTTTGATATGTACATATTTTTGACTCACATGTGTGGGCAGTGGCTTTGTACCCACTTATAGTATTTGGATCTGTATTGACGATGTATTGTTCTGGGATTTTATATCTGTTATGTGATTCTATTCTGTGATGCTATTTCATTATGTTATTATGCTTTGTCCTGATAGATCTTTAGCCATTGTAATTTCGTTATGAATATTTATTGAATATGTCGAACCACTTGAAAAAAAATATAAATACCATCCTTTCGACATATTCAGTAGATAGTTATAGCTTGATTACAAATGGTCGCTTCCACTATACTCTATTCTCCGCTTTAACAGACAGTATTACTCCCGTAATACTCTTTGTTACAGTGGGTCTCAGAGTGGGGCGTTACAGTTTGGTATCAGAGCCTGGTTTCAGGAATAAGCATAATGAACATAGAACAGATACACTTAGTACAATACATTTTAATTAGATCCGAATTAAATCAAATCCCTTCCTTATGTTTATTGATAGATAAGTTAGGAATATGTGTAGGAATCTATTATATTCCGTAATATTCCCTAATGAATTATCAATCTTTGAATCTCCACTTGTCCTACTGCACCTCATAGATCTGGCAAGCTTAATGCTGCCAAGGCTCCTAAATCTTCTGCTCAGCCTAAAGGTACACATCCTTCCGTTCTTGAAGGCTCTATTTTATTTCATGGTAGATCTATTAAGTTCTTTTTGATACGGGTGCCTCTCACTCATTCGTATCAAAGGAGCTAGTAGATGCTTTATCTTTGGATGTTACTTGTTTGGTTTCTTCACTACGGATTGTGAATCCCATCGGCGGATCCACGACCCTTAGCTTGCTTTGTGAGGATATAGATATTGATCTTTGTGGATTTTCTTTCCGTGCAAATCTCCACGTTATGGAGTATTTGGGCTTTGATATGATTCTTGGCATGGATTGGCTCGTTCAGCACGACGCCAAAATTATTTATTCGGAGCGGATATTATTCATTCATTACCCTGACTCGTCCTCTCCGTTGGCTATTGTTCTTCAAGATGTTGGGCTTTCTGATGTTACTTTATTTTCTCTAGATTCACGAGATGATGAGGTAGACATATCTCGTATTCCAGTTGTTCGGGATTTCCCCGATATCTTCGAGCCAGTATCTAGTTTACCACCGAAGCGAGCTATTGAGTTCCGCATCGATCTCATCCCAGGCTCTCATCTAGTTGGGCGTCCTCCTACGAGAATGTCTACTAAGGAGAATGAGGAACTCAGGAAGCAGTTAGTTGAGCTTGAAGCGAAGCAGTTCATCCGATCCAGTTCTTCACCATGGGGTGCTGTTGTGGTCTTCGTTAAGAAGGCTGATGGATCTCTTAGGCTTTGCATTGACTATCGCAAGCTCAATGAGCTGACCATCAGAAATCGTTACCCACTTCCTCGGATAGACGACATGTTTGACCAATTGAGCGGTGCGAGGGTCTTCTCTCAGCTTGACCTTGCCACCGGATTCCATCAGCTACGAGTCGCGGAAGACAGCATTCCTCTTACAGCATTTCGCACTCGTTATGGTTCTTTTGAGTGGTTGGTCATGCCGTTCGGCTTGACGAACGCTCCGGCTTTCTTCGTCGATCTCACGAATCGAGTATTCCGGGAATACATCGATAGATTCGTTCTGGTTTTCATCGACGATATTCTTGTTTATTCTAGATCCGAGGCAGAGCATGCTCGTCATCTGCGGATCGTCTTGGATACTCTTCGTCAGCATCAGCTTAGGGCCAAGCTCTCCAAGTGCCATTTCTGGGAGAGCAAGGTCAAGTTCTTGGGTCATATTGTTTCTTCTGAGGGTATTTCTGTTGATCCTGTCAAGATTGAAGCTATTCAGAATTGGAAGCAGCTTGAGAACGTTCATGATATTCGCAGCTTCCTTGGTCTGGCGGGTTATTACCGTCGATTTATCAAGGATTTCTCTCGTGTTGCACTTCCCCTCACAACTCTGACTCGTAAGGGGGTTCGCTTTATTTGGTCTGATAAGTGTGAAGTTTCTTTCCAGCGATTGAAGGAATTTCTCACTCATGCTCCTATCCTTGTGGTTCCTGAGAGTAACCAGGATCTTGTTGTTTACACCGACGCTTGTGGTAGCGGCCTCGGTGTTGTGCTTATGCAGAAGGATCGGGTAGTTGCTTATGCTTCTAGGCAGCTACGTCCGAATGAGGTTCGCTATCCAACTCATGATCTTGAGTTGGCAGCTATCGTCTTTGCTTTGAAGACGTGGCGTCACTTTCTATTAGGCGAACGCTTCACTCTTTACACCGATCACAAGTCGCTGAAATATTTATTCAGTCAGAAGGATCTCAATATGAGGCAGCAGCGATGGCTTGAGTTTCTCGCCTCATATGACTTAGACATTCAGTATACCCCTGGCAAGGGTAATCATGTGGCTGATGCACTCAGTCGCAAACACTCAGCAGTAGTTTCTATGATGATAGCCGAGTGGGATATTCTTGAGACTCTTTCTATGTGTGATATTCGAAATCGAGCTCCGTCTTCTGATCCTCAGATATTGTTATTCAGCTTGGAAGCTCGACCTATTCTATTGGATCGCATTGCCCATGCTCAGCGGCAGGATCTAGACTTGTTGCGATATATTCATCTCCTTGAGTCGGGATCCAGTGATGAGACATTGTCGGATTATTCTATTGATTCTCATCGGTGTCTTCGCAGGAAGAACCGTATTTTGGTACCATCTGATTTATCACTTAGGCGTGACATTCTAGAAGAGTGTCATCGCACTAAGTACACTATACATCCGGGTCGAGTAAGATGTATGCCGACATGTGTCGCCTATTTTATTGGGAGGGCATGAAGAGTGATGTTGCAAGTTATGTAAGCCGTTGCATGACTTGTCAACAGATCAAAGCTGAGCATCAGCGTCCATCTGGTCTTCTTCAGCCGCTAGAGATTCCATTGTGGAAATGGGATCATATATCCATGGATTTTATTGACGGTCTGCCTCGATCGAGGTCAGGCCATACTTCTATTTGGGTCATCATCGATCGCTTGACCAAATCAGCTCATTTCATTCCTATTAAGTCCACTCGGACTGCTCCTCAGCTTGCCAAGCTATATGTGAAGGAAGTCGTTCGACTTCATGGTATTCCTAGCTCTATCGTCTTTGATCGAGACATTATCTTTACTAGTCACTTCTGGAAGTGCCTACAGTCAGCTTTGGGCTCAAAGCTGAATTTCTCGACTGCTTATCATCCTCAGACCGACGGTCAGACGGAGAGGGTGAATCGTGTTTTAGAGGATCTTTTGCGCTATTGTATTCTAGATTTTGGAGGTAGTTGGGAGGATCACTTACCGCTTGTAGAGTTCTCCTACAACAACAGCTTTCAGTCTAGTATTGGCATGGCTCCTTTCGAGGCTCTTTACGGAAGGCCATGTCGTTTTCCTTCGTGTTGGTTAGAATCTGGCGAGAAGCTCCTTCTTGGTCCAGATTCAGTTCGGGAATCTTCTGAGAAGATTATTCTTATTCGTTAGAGAATGAAAGAGGCACAGAACCATCAGAAATCCTACGCGGACAACCGTAGGAAGCCTCTTGAGTTCTCCATTGGTGATCATGTCTTTATTCGGATATCTCCTATGAAAGGGGTTGTGCGTTTTAGCTCTACAGGGAAGTTGGCTCCTCGCTATGTTGGACCATTTCCTATTACGGAACGCATTGGCCCCGTGGCTTATCGTGTGGCTCTACCTGCTCACTTCTCTGGAATGCACGACGTGTTCCATGTTTCCCAGCTTCGCATGTGTGTCCGCGACCCTGATTCTATCATTGAGCTGCATGCTGTGCCTAATTTAGAGATCTTACCTGATTTATCTTTGGAGCAGCAACCTCTTCGTGTACTTGATTCGGAGGTTAGATGCCTTCGCAACAAAGAGGTTTCCACTCGTGAAGATTCAATGGTCACAGAATCCTAAGGACTGCACTTGGGAGACCAGAGAATCTATCGAACGCTCTTATCCTGGCTTTCTCCCATCTACTTCTACGGGTGAGAATTCTCTATTTTATCTCTATCACTTCTTTTGGGGATGTGACGTTATAGACGACATCTATCTTAAGGAATTACAGGGACGCAATTTTCTTAAGGGGGAGTCTGTAACAACCCGGGATTTGCATTACCAATTAATAAATAAAAGTTAGGATTTTTATTTATTTTAATGAAGCATAAAAGGATTTGGAATAACAAAAAATTATTTGAAAAAGGCTATTTTAATTAAATGGGAAATATGGGATTTAAAATGAGGATAAAATGTTATTTTTGGAAAGTTAAATATTTTAGGAGAGATTTTTAAACGGGTTTGGAAAAGAAAAATGAGTTTTATAAACATATATGAACACTTAGACTAAATTTTGGAAATATATAAATAACTCTCTTCTTATTGGGTTACTAAACCTAGCCCAATAACCCACCCTAAACCCCCTCTATAAATTATCTCAAACTCTCCTAACCTCATTCATTCATCCCTAATCATTTCCTAAAGCTTCTTAACAAAAATGGCCTCTATCTTCATCTCCTTCTAGTTTTAGCTTATGCAAGTCATTCTATGCAAAGGTAATGCAAATACCCACCTCAAATCAGTTTTTATATCTTTCTAATTTCTGAAATTTATTTGGTAACACATGTTTTATATGTTTTTTTGATCTTATAGCCTCCTAATCATCTTTTGCTAACTTGGGTTGATACTATAGTGGTCTTTGTTGCTTTCTAGAGAGGTATATTGCTAAAAACCTCTTCTAATATGTGTTTAATCATCTTTTGATTTCGGTAATCAGTTAGTAACACATGTTTTATTATATAACATGTGAATCATAGCTCTTTGATCATCTTTGCTTTCATTTTAGGGTGTGCACATAAGGTGCTTGTAATATATGCTAGCTGAAATTATAATTAGTTTATTGCTGTTAGTAAATTAGGCATATCTCATTCTTCTTAAATCGGAATTAAGATTTTCTTGATGTTCTGGAAAGCTTGTTCTATAACCTATAACTTTTATGTTTTGTGCTTTGCCTAATTTTGAGGTTTGAATGGTCGAAATCACGTTTGTTTGTCGCTGACCTGACAACAAACTACAGGGTTGAGAAAATAAAAACCTGAAATTGATTTGGCCATAAGTTACTCGTTTTTATCCAAATCTAATAATTTTGGATGTTCTGGAAAGCTTAGATTTAGGGCTAAAAGTTTCATGTTTTGAGTTTCATGAAATTTCGAAGTTAATTTTGTCAAAACTGTGCATTCTTACCACTGTCCCGAGAGCACAACGACAGTGATATAGAATGTAGATCTGAGAATTGTTTTAGTCATAGAATTTTCATCCCCGATCGGAATTTGACGATCTTGGTCATTCCGGAAAGCTTAGAAACTAAGCTACAACTTTTATTTTATTCATCTTGTCAGAATTGAAAGTTTACTATGCCAAAATTGTGGTTTTTCATCTCTGGTCTTTTAGTGCATAGCTACAGGCCTTGGTCTCTTTGCTCCCGTTGTTTTCAGCGCAGAACCCCGACTTTGCGATGCCATACTGGGCTCGTCCTTTGTCGGATTTCATTGTTTTTGATCTCGTTAAAAATATGAGGTCGAGATCTTCAACCATGCAAAGTTTGGTTTAGATCTGGGTGCATTAGATACTTTGTTTCTATTGCCGAAGTAGCACCCAGAAATTGTTTTACAATAGTGATCATTTTCAGTTATTGTTGGACCAACTTTGAAACATTGTCATTTCTTCATTTTAAGTCGGAACCGAACGATTCTTGTTGCATATCAAAGTAGGAGTACTTTTCTACGCTCGTGCAATTTTTTATCAAGATCTGAGTTCATGTGACCCTTCGACCATGTCGTCGAAGTGGGACCTTTGCACTGTTTTGACACAGTAGAGTTTTGTGATTTTTGTCCGACTTTGAGACGACGCCGTTTCTTCGTTTCAAGTCGGAATCGAGTAATTCTTTTTGCATTCTGAAGTAGGAATGTCGTACTACGTTCCTAAAAATTTTCATGCCATTCGAATTCAGTTTGCTGGTCCGAATAATTTTCCGAACTTGGGTTCGCGTCAGTTTTGGACTATTTTCCAACACTTGGAATATTTTCAGTGATTTTCTGGTTTATCGATTTCTTTGAGATTTGTCTCTGGATTTCATACACGGGCCTTATAAAGAAGTTTTAAAAGGATTTTTCACTCCGAAATGGCTTTCGAAATTATTATATAATATTATTTTTAATTAGTAAACTATTTACTCCATAATAGGAGAGTTTTCAAAAGCCGTTTTAAAGTGTTCTCAAAATCAATTATAAATCCGTTTCGAACCATTATTTTCTATAATAAAAATCTCACACTCACTTTTAGCACGTCGAGCGAAGTGGAAAGGTGCTTAAACGGTTAGGAAATCTCCGGCCTATGGAACCGTGTGTATTTTCTTTCCGGTTAATCCCCGACCTATTCGATTGATCGTTTTGACCTTTGGGTCTAGTTTACCGATGATACAAGGTGGACTTTTTATTGTTTGGAATGTGAGCTTGCTATTGGTTAGTAAACCGTTTAGTGCGAACGTGGGGTATGGGACTCATTGTTAACACTTTACGGGTTCCTCTCCAAGAAGTTTGTGACACATTAGCCTCTAGGCAGCCAGTACTGGACCTCTGGGTCACCACACCTCTGGGCAACCATCTCTGGACACCTGTTCTATGGAGCAGTTCCTTTTCCGCGTGTGCCTCTGGGCCTTTATCCTTCTGGGAAGGATCTCGCCGTCTCGCTCGTTCCGCATCTATGCGAGTGATCGATCACAACTCTACAGTACTTGGCAATAACGACTCTGGTCGGTGCACGTGCTATACTTGTATTATCTGATGATTTTTATATCCATTCGAGTACCGCCATTCGGTGTTTGTTCTATGGAACCATACGATGTAAGTGCGATTACCTTGTGGATTCACAGTGTCTCTGGACACTGCTTTTCAGTGTTTGATTTCATTGACTTTTCAGTATATCCCCATTGCTCTTTGGAGCATCGATCTTTGCTTGGGCATTGATTACAGACCCTGTTCATTCTTGGGATTATTTCCTATGGGCAACTTGTTATAGCTTTGGCTACGCAGATGATATGAGGCGATTTTATTTATTCAACACTTTGGTGCTGATATTCACTTTGGAGATTTTTACTGTTGATTGATGATTAGGGACCGTCATTATATTCATGTGGTCCAAAATACTCTTCTCTTAGGAAAAGTACCGTTTCATTTATGTACCGCATTATTATATATCTCAGTTATTACTGATTGTTTAGCTAGCCTGACCCGAGTGTTTTCGCTCGGGTCAGACCGAGTTGTTTCAGGTTAGGTCTCTGGACTTAGCTTCTGTGCTTCCGCTTGGACATTATCTGCTATGCTGATAGATAGCTCTTTTATTTGTCCACTATTCCGCTACTCTGTTATTATTCAGACTTTGATATGTACATATTTTTGACTCACATGTGTGGGCAGTGGCTTTGTACCCACTTATAGTATTTGGATCTGTATTGACGATGTATTGTTCTGGGATTTTATATCTGTTATGTGATTCTATTCTGTGATGCTATTTCATTATGTTATTATGCTTTGTCCTGATAGATCTTTAGCCATTGTAATTTCGTTATGAATATTTATTGAATATGTCGAACCACTTGAAAAAAAATATAAATACCATCCTTTCGACGTATTCAGTAGATAGTTATAGCTTGATTACAAATGGTCGCTTCCACTATACTCTATTCTCCGCTTTAACAGACAGTATTACTCCCGTAATACTCTTTGTTACAGTGGGTCTCAGAGTGGGGCGTTACATTTGGGGTTTTGATTTGAATGGTCTCGAGTTAGAATTTTCCAAAACATTTGGAACCCGAGAGTTTGGACAGACGTCTGTCACTTTATGACAGACGTCTTTGGTGTCGGAGAATTTTTCCCGAGACCTATCACGGATGTCTGTCACTTGTGACAAACGTTTTTGACGACTTTCTGCCTATATTTTGACTAGGATTTGATGTGAAGATTTGTGGTATTCGAATGGGAAATTTTGGAATCTTGCCTAGGTTTTCTATTCTCCTATATAAGCTATTTTCTGGAATCAGATATGTGTGCGACAAAAAAGCGACTGCAAGGGTTTAAGCCTCCACTAATTAGGGTTTATCTAAACCTGATTTTCTTTAATTTTCTTCTCCATAAATCAATTCTATTAAAATTTTGATCATTGTAATCAATCTCTTGTACTCTTATCATTTGTATTAATAAAAGCTCTCTCTCAAAGTGGATGTACACTAACAAGAAGTTAGTGGAACCACTATAAATCGATGTGTGATTTTATTTCTTCGTTATTGCTCTTATATTGTATTGCCTGTTTGGTGATTGTGATTGGATTGAGATATTAATTGGTTGTTTTTACACTTCATACCACGATTTCGTTTTCCGCTGTACTTTGGGGATTTGGTTTGAGTGGTCTTGAGTTAGAATTTCCCACAACATTTGGTATCAGAGCTTTGGTGTTAGTAGGTGGTTGTAAAAATGCCGGAATCAGATAATACCTGAAGTAGTTCCTCAATGGTTAATCCAAGTGGTGTAGTGCCTTATGTACGTAGATCGTGCACGACTTCAGGATCACAATTGGTAATAGACAAGTGGAATGGCGATAATGATTTTGAAAAGTGGCAATGGAAGACGAAAGCGGCTCTAGGAGGAATCAGGTGCATCGGATAGTGTTTGACACACATTTGTTGCCAACGGACATCTCGGATGTTGAGAAAGAGGAAATGGAAGAGTGGGCATTCACTACACTTCAACTTTCTATGGGGGAGAATGTTATCTCCGAAATTAGTGGTGAGACTACTGCTAAGGGAATTTGGGACAAGTTGGAGGAGTGTATATAAAGAAGTCACTAACTAATCATTTGATTTTGTTGCGAACGTTCTTCACCCATAAGATGAAGGAAGGCACTTCGCTAAAGGCGCACTTGAATATTTTTGATGATTTGCTAATAAAGATGAAGGCGGTAGATTTGAAGATTGAGGAAGAGCAAAAGGCGATGATATTGTTGTGCTCTTTGTCGGATCGTTATATGGGTTTCTCAAATAGTTTGATCTATAGCCGAGATACTTTGACTCTAGATGATGTTAAAACAGATCTTCTTAACGAGAAGTTTTAGGATCAAATGAAGGAGTTAGGTGATGGGAGTAGTGGTGCTAGTAGTGGTCATGGTTTATTTGTGAAGAAGGAGAACTGTGGGCGTTTTAAATCAAGGAACCCCGGTTGGAGAGGAAAGTCGAAGGAAAGAAAGGGCAAGTGCTATATTTGTAAGAAGCCTGGTCATTAGAAGAATGAGTGTCTGGACAAGGACAAGGCAAAGAAGGAAGTAGCATCTTCATCCGTAGTGGTGGAGAGTGGATTTGGTGAGGGAGACGTAGATGTGTTGTCAACGGTGGCATCGGATGTTTCGGGTAGCGAATGGGTGCTCGATTCGAGGGCGTCTTATCATATGATGCCGAATAGAAATTGTTTTTCTTCTTATATCGACAAAGAAGGAAATTCAATTGTTATGGGTAATGGTGCTATTTGTAAGTCGAAAGGCATTGGTTCCGTGCAAATTCAGATGTTTAATGGACTGGTCCGTACTCTCACTAATGTGCGCTATGTTCCGGGACTTTGGAAGTCTCTTATCTCTTTGGGGGCAGCTGGATTCTTTAGGTTGTAAAATCACTATTGAGAGTGATAGCTTGCGGGTTTTGAAGGGTGCGCTTGTGGTGATGAAGGATGCTAGGACTCATGGTGTTTATTTGCTTCAAGGAGTGACTATAGAAGGTGAAACTTGTGTGGGAGTTGATAGTTCTCGTGGCTTGGATGCGACAAGGTTGTGGCATTTGAGGTTAGGTCATGTCTCGGAGAGGAGTTTGGATATTCTTCAAAAGAGGGAGATAATCGATGGAGAGAGTTTCAACAAACTAGAGTTTTGCGAGGAATGTGTCATGGGGAAGCAAACTAAAGTATCATTTGGTGAGGGAAAACATGATTTAAGAAGGGTTCTTGAGTATGTTCACACGGATGTTTGGGGACCGGCACCGGTAGCTTCTTTGGTGGGAGCTCTCGCTATTATATTTCTTTTATTAATGACTTTTCTCGAAAGGTATGGGTGTATGTAATGAAGGCCAAGTCGGAGGCATTTGTAAAGTTCAGAGCATGGAAAGCTCTTGTTGAGAATGAGAGTGGCAAGTCTTTGAAGGTTCTAAGGTCCGACAATGGCGGGGAGTATGTTTCCGAAAAATTCTTGGAGTTTTGCAAGATCATGCTATTCGGAGGAATTTTACTACACCGGAAAATTCTTGGAGTTTTGCAAGCATCATGGTAGACTGTGAGATATGATCGCTCCAAGTTTGCCTTTGCAAATGTAGGCTGATGATTTCGTATCCATGAAGAGTTTCTTATCCATCAGCAACACTCCATCGTTTGTGTGTCCATCCGAGTCTTGCCCTGTGATCCATGCAATGCGTTCCAGTCTTTGACCGCTTCTTTCGTATCGATCGATATGAATGATCGATACAAAATACTTCCAAGTGTAGTTGCCTCCGTATCCATCGGTTGCTTTATTCCTCGTATCGATCCTAGCTTTGATCGATACGAAGTGTATTAATTGAAACCATTTTCCTCGAGTCGTAGTCAAATCCGTATCGGGTCTTCAACATGCTTTGCCGTATCCATCCGATCGATACACATGTATCGATACGAAAACAACAATCCACATCCATCAACTTGTATCCTTCCTGGAGCTGCCTAATCGATATGAATTGTATCGATACGAGATGTATCGATACGAATATCGATCGATCCAAACCAAATGTAAAGTGCGTGTGTTAATCCGAATCTGTATCCATAGTGATCGATACGAGAGTATCGATACGAGCCAGTTTTTCATGAATATTGATCCATCCATAACTCGAGCATATGAACTTCGATCAACCTGAAATTCGAAGTGTAGCCTCACCGAGCCTTGTTTATCATTCCTGATCGATCTTGCCTTGATTGGAGCTTGGTCCAATTTTGACAGTATCGGTCATAGCCTTGTTTCCAATCGATCTCCAATCCTGATATCCATCCTTTTTAGCCAATTTGTTGATATCCTGGTAAGCGGGATAACATTTGCCCCCCAAAACATGTCTTGCAATAGAAAGGCGTGTTTTGAATAGCTTTAAATCCGATATCCAAAATCCATACTCCACTGATAGCCATATCATCCAATCCATAATCCAATCTATTACCAAGCAATTCCATCCGAACCCAACAACCGAGTTCTAATCCATCCATATCCAGTAACCAATAACCAATTCCGGGTCAATATCCAAATCCGGGACCGCTTCGGGTCCTTAACCTAATCCAGGACCGCTCTGGGTCCATATCTAATCCTTAGCCAATCAAAGCTGAATCAATATCCATTTCACATCTTGGAAGCCAGTAACTGAATCCTACGATCTCTCCAGATCATCGATGACCTCTCTGGACCCTTGCTAAGCTCGATCCAAACTTAACGATTGAATAGGCAGACCCTATCGCACTCCGAGGAAGCAACCTATCCCTCGCACTCCAGCACCAATGGGGGCATATAGCGATGTCCTGGTCCTCCTAGACCGATCATAGTCTCTCCGGGCACTTCTTGGATCCCATCTTATCACTCTCCGGTGAAGGGGTAACAACACCGAGCAAGCGAATCCTATCACTCTCCGGCAAAGCGGAGTCACTCCCTGCACTCCGTTTCAGTATCCTTGAACATTAAGTGATGCCATGGCCTAAGTCCTAGACTGATTACAACCATAGCTCTTGTCAAACCCTGATCCAATCACTCTCCGGTGAATGTGGAACAACGTCAAGTGAGTCGATCCTGTCGCTCTCCGGCGAAGCGACTCACTTCTTGCACTCCGGTCCCTATATCTCCGGACAGGGTCATAAAGCAATCAATTTCCAACTGACTTCCAGTATCCGTCCCTTAACTCTTCGGTCAGGGATTTGTTTCATACAATCCAAATCCATTTATTAAATCCAAATTCCAAATCTCCAGTGAAAAAACAAAGAAAGCTAAGTGCTGCCTCTCCGGGCAGAGCGGTCTATTACTATCTCAGAGCATGCTTGGGAATCGCTCTGGTTTCCTTACATGTGTAAGTGGCATAGTCGCTTTATTTTAGAAAAAAACCAGAAAGATTATTCGATGACCGAAGTTCAAATCCTGAACCCGACCCTTGCCATCACGTTCAGTTGATGACGAGTCATGACCCCGATCCAGGGTCATTCCTGTTTGGTGCAGGCGGTAGCTGCTCGTGTTCTACCGTTGTTGTCTGGTTCCTCACATAATGTGGCAATCTGCCATTCCTGATGTGTTCTTCCACCATGTCCTTTAAGTGGTGGCATTCATCTATGGTATGCCCCTCCAGCTCATGGAATAGGTAGTACCTCCCGCTCATGCGCTCCTGCTTTGTGGGATTCCTTCTAGGTGGTTTTCGATATGGGAGTTGCCCCCGTGTTTCCAAGTAAATCCATTTCAGATTCTCCGTCAAATCTATGTATGTAGTGAATTTGGGTTCCTGGTCTCTCCTCCGTTTGTTAGAACCATCATATCCATCATCCTACTTTCACTTTCCTTTATCCATCCCATGTCCTTCTCTAGACGTTCCTTCGCTTTGCACGGCGTTCACCTCCTGCCTTTCGGCACGTGCATCCTCTAATCGTATAAACCTTTCCGCCTCATGGTAGAACTCTCTGAGATCCTATGGTGGATCCCGTGCCAATGAATCTTTGAACTCAGTTCCTTCTGCAATTCCTGCTACCGCCACCATCAAAATCATTGATGGATCCAGGCGATCCACCGAATCCACGGCTGCATTGAACCGCATTAGAAAATTCCTTATAAACTCTCATGTCCTTTGCTTCATTGATGCCAACGTCATTACGTTCTTGGGTCGTGTAACGTGGACCCTGAATTGTCTTATGAAGCGTTCCACTAGTTCGCCCATGTCCTGATCGATCCATTCTCTAGCTGCCTAAACCAGAGCGCAACCAAGTCTGTCAGGTATAAAGGGAAGCATCTTTCCATAACCTCCTCAGATGCCCCCAACACTTCCATATGCCCGATGTATCTGGTTACATGCATAGTGGGGTCTAACTTCCCATCATAGGCCTCCAACGTTGGTAGTTTGAATTCTGGAGGGTTCCTTGCATTTCTAATATTCGGAGTGAACGAACTCCGATTAACTTCCTCCAAGCCCACCTCTCATAATCCTACGTATTAATCCAGCCATCTGCTCATCTTCATCCGGGGGTGGCTTCCATATGCATTTCCATCCTACCCCCATGTCTTGAAGGGTATTCTGGGTAGTACTCTTCATGTTGCTCATTCACGTTTGCGTTGGCCCTAGCCTGCTGAGCTTCATTCACGGGCCTTCCAATATCCAATCCCGAGGGTCTGCCCCCAGGCCTTTGCTGATTCCCTTCGTCTTCATCGTTCTGATTATGGATCTGACCTCTAGAGATTTTTGCAGCTCCGACTCCTTGTTCTACATTGCCAGCAGCTACAGTTGGTCCATTTCCTAGGTTCAGCATCCCAGCTATTCCCATTTGCCTGAAGAGATTTTGCATCATCTCTTGTTGGCTATTCAATAATCTCTCTGGCATAGAATCCATCATTGTCTGCATCTCATCCCTTGTGATGTAGATGGATGCCTGATCTGCTCCAGCTCTAAAGGAAGCCCCTTGACTTCCCTCGTGATGGCTCCTTTCTGGTAATGTCCTTCTAGCCGATTGCCTAACCATAGCTTCAGATCCAATCCTCTTCCAAAGCAGCGAGTGCTAGAGTTCTCAATGAAAGCACCAAAGTGTTTGTACCAAAAATGTTCACAAACCCCAAAAGTAGTGAAAGCACCAGTGTTTACGCACAAATCCTTAATATCTAAACACAGACTACAGATCCAGATAATGTAGAGAGTAAAAGTGAAGAAATAGAAAATGTAAGATGAGCAAGAAAGTAAAGAACACAAGAAATTTATGGTGGTTCGGCTATCTCCGGCCTACGTCCACTTTGAATTGATCCTTTTATTTCCTTTATACTGTGATTACAGTTACAATCCTTTGAATATCAATAGCCAAAAATGGCAGAGTCTAGCCAAAAGAGAAGAAGATCCCTTTCCTAAGCCATGCCCCCTCTATTTATAGGTGAAGGAGCTGAGATATTTTGTTGAGATTTCAGCTTAGAAGTCTCTTGGTCCATAGAAGCGCGCATGAGGATCGGTAGGGCCCATATCCTCATTCTTGGATCGATCGATAAGTCCTTCTTATCGATAATCCCCACGTTAGAATTAGCTGAGATCGACCATGGTGAAAGATGATAGTGCAAAGTCCTTGCTCTCCAAATTTCATGAAGTTCCAACGTGTAGACTGTGAGGTATGATCGATCTAAGTTTGCCTTTGCAAATGTAGGCTGATGATTTCGTATCCATGAAGAGTTTCATATCCATCAGCAACACTCCATCGTTTGTGTGTCCATTCGAGTCTTGCGTTGTGATCCATGCGATGCATTCCAGTCTTTGACCGCTTCTTTCATATCGATCGATACGAATGATCGATACAAATGATCGATACGAAATACTTCCAAGTGTAGTTGCCTCTATATCCATTGGTTGCTTTATTCCTCGTATCGACCCCAGCTTTGATCGATACGAAGTGTATTGATCGAAACCATTTTCCTTGAGTCGTAGTCAAATCTGTATCGGGTCTTCAACATGCTTTGCCGTATCCATCCGATCGATACGCATGTATCGATACGAAAACAACAATCCACATCCATCAACCTTTATCCTTTCTAGAGCTGTCTGATCGATACGAATTGTATCGATATGAGATGTATCGATACGAATATCGATCGATCCAAACCAAATGTAAAGCGTATGTGTTAATCCAAATCCGTATCCATAGTGATCGATACGAGAGTATCGATACAAGCCAATTTTTCATGAATATTGATCCATCTATAACTTGAGCATATGAACTTCGATCAACCTGAAATTCAAAGTGTAGCCTCACCGAGCCTTGTTTATCATTCTTGATCGATCCCACCTTGATTGGAGCTTGGTCCAATTTTGACAGTGTCGATCGTAGCCTTGTTTGCAATCGATCTCCAATCCTGATATCCATTCTTTTTAGCCAATTTTTTGATATCTTGGCTTTGACCAAAAAGTGGGATAACAGAGCTGAAAGGAGTTTGGGTGATGGTATTGCTACTTGGGCTAGTCGTCGTGCTATAAGGCCACCCGATAGATATGGTGATTGGAATTATCTTAATTTTTGTGATAATTTGGACTACGCTCTTCATGTAGTCCAAGATGAGCCGATGGACCTTGATGACGTCATGGAGTCGAGTGATAGCTCGAAGTGGATTTGTGCTATGGAGGAAGAGATGCAATCGTTGTTGAAGAATCAAACTTGGGATTTGGTTCCACTTCCTAAAGGAAACTGTGCTATTGGGTGCAAATGGATATACAAGGTGAAGGACGATGGGAGGTACAAAGCTAGGCTACTGGCTAAGGGGTTTACACAAAGGAAGGGAAAGGAGTATGATGAGATATTCGCACCGATTGTGCGTCATACTTCAATCTAGATATTACATGCTATAGTTGCTATTCACGACTTGGAGTTGGAGCAACTTGATGTGAAAACCGCCTTCTTACATTGTGACTTGGATTAAGACATCTATATGGAACAACTAGAAGGTTTTGTTGTGGATGGTAAGTCTAATTCGGTTTGCAAGTTAAAGAAATCACTATATGGTTTAAAGCAATCACCTAGACAATGGTACAAGAGGTTCGATCATTTTATGCTTGAAAATGGTTTTGATAGAAGCATCAAGGATGCTTATGTATATTTCAAGAAGTTAAAAAATGATTGTTTTGTGTATTTACTCTTGTATGTAGAAGACATGCTCATTGCTTCTAAAGATAAGAATG
Source organism: Allium fistulosum (assembly GCA_030737815.1). Classification (NCBI taxonomy): domain Eukaryota; kingdom Viridiplantae; phylum Streptophyta; class Magnoliopsida; order Asparagales; family Amaryllidaceae; genus Allium; species Allium fistulosum. The sequence continues at coordinate 817,568,401 of CM060908.1, read as the reverse complement.
AAATCAACAAGTTAAAACTAAGTTTGAAATCGGAGTTCGAAATGAAGGATCTTGGAGAAGCAAAGAGGGTATTGGGCATGGAAATAGAAAGGGATCAAAAGTGTTTTGAGTTGAAATTGACTCAAAAGGAGTACATAGAGAAAGTGCTTTTCCGGTTTAGCATGGAGAATGCAAAGGCATCAAATACATCTTTACCTTTGCATATGAAGCTTTCGAGTAAGGGATCACCTATCTTGGAGAAAGACGAGGCTTATATGGCAAAGGTGCCATATGCTAGTGTGGTTGGAAGTCTAATGTAGGCTATGGTGTGTAAAATGCCTGATATTGCAAATGCCATCAGGATGGTTAGTCGGTATATGGCTAATCCGGGGAAATCGCATTGGCAAGTTGTGAAGCTTATATTCAGATACCTTAGAGGTATGTCATCTAATGTCTTGTTTTTGGCGGTAGTAAGGGGATGAATTACAAGTTGGTTGGTTATTATGATTTGGACTACGCCGGTGATAGGGTCCGAAGAAAATCAACTTCTGGATATGTCTGCAGACTTGGTGGTACGGCCATAAGCTAGAGATCGAGATTGCAGACCGTAGTTGCTTTATCCACTACGGAGGCGAAGTTGATAGCCGCGGTGGAGGCGGCAAAGGAGGCCTATATTTGAGGCGATTGTTACGTGACTTGGGATACGAGCATGATAGTGTCGATGTTCGATGTGATAACCAGAGTGCTATCCACTTGGCAGAGAATTTGGCCTTTAGCTCACGGACTAAGCATATAGAAGTGAGAGTCATTTCTAATAGCCATGGATGAAGATAAGCAAGTATATCTTAGGAAAGTGCGCACAAAGGATAACGCGGTGGATATGTTCACTAAGGCATTGCCGGTTGGGAAGTTCGAACATTCCTCGAACTTGATTCGCTTGTTGAAGTGCTAGGTGCCACGGGGTGGCACGGTTGAGGGAGGAGCTTGATTATGGATGAGGAAGAGTATCAGTGAGAGATTGTAATTCTATCTTCTTAGTGAGTGCTAGTTTACACTCTGTAACACTTTATTCTTTGGTGAGACGGTTTAGGATTTGAATGTTTTCAACACTTCGTTAGCGGGCGGGGGCTTTGCCTGAGCTCGTTGATGGAGTGCTATGGCGATATGGCGATGAAAGGGGAGTGCTATGGCCAGCATCAGGCGACAGACGTCTGTCATAAGGTGACAGACGTATGTAACTACAGGGTTTGGAACCCGAGAGATTGGACAAACGTCTGCCACTTTATAACGGATGTCTGTGGTGTCAGGGAATTTTTCCCGAGATCTATGACAGACGTCTGTGACGACTTTCTGCCTATATTTTGATCCAGGTTTGGTGTGAAGATTTATGATATTCGAATGGGAAATTTTGGAATCTTGCCTAGGTTTTCCATTCTCCTATATAAGCTATTTCCTGGAATCAGTTATGTGTGTGATGAAAAAGCGACTACAAGGGTTTAAGCCTCCACTGATTAGGGTTTATCTAAACCTAATTTTCTTCAATTCTCTTCTCCACAAATCAATTCTATTATAATTTCGATCATTGTAATCCATCTCTTGTACTCTTCTCATTGGTATTAATAAAAGCTCTCTCTCAAAGTGGATGTACACTAACAAGACGTTAGTGGAACCACTATAAATCGGTGTGTGATTTATTTTTTCATTATTGCTCTTATGCTGTATTGCCTGTTTGGTGATTGTGATTGGATTGGATTGAGATATTGATTGGTTGTTTTTACATTTGTTACCACGATCTCGTTTTCCGCTGTACTTTAGAGTTTTGATTTGAATGATCTCGAGTTAGAATTTGCCACAACATAATCAACAAGTTTCTAGTCCCCTCCTGGTTATAGGGATCAATATTTATAATAAGATGGGTAGTGCAAAGTTTGGCCACTAGAAACCGGAAATTCCGAGTCAAATAAAGGGATATAAAGATGAAATTCATCAACTCAAAATACATTCAAATCTCAATAATGGCTTCATGTTATAGGAACTTACCAAAGATGGAGTTTGCATATAGAAGTTTTTAGGAACAAGCAAGGAAATTTTTCCATAAAATTAAACTGTTAAAAATGATTATATGCTTGTTTAGAACTATGATTGAATATTTTCCAATAAAAAACAGAGTAGTTCAAAGGGGCTTGTAGATTGTCTCAGTGTGTGCTATGTTCAAATGAGCAAGAAACAATTTGACATCGCAACTTGTTTGAAAAAGATGCACAATTAAATTGGATATTGCAACAACTCAAAAAAACCCTCTACAACGTAAAACACTCTTTCATCATTACAAAATTAATTTATACTATCACTTTGTTTTCATCTCAATATGAATCCTCAATTTGAAGATTTACAATCCTTTGATTATATATTTGTAAGGGTTTATAATGTATTTTTATTTCGCATAGTACATTAGCATTTGGAGAAGTGGATAAACTATAGTGATAGCCATGATCTGTATTTTGAAAAAAGGAATAAACTATTTTTGAGCAATTCAGAGCAGCAAAAAAATAATGCAACAAACAAAATTGAACCAAATCAAACCATTTTATAAAATCAAAGCCAACTAAGCTAAGAATAATTGGTTTGGTTTGATTGATTTAATTTGGCGATCTTTAGATGGACTAAATAATGTTGTTGCCAATGTTATATAAGTTAAACAGTTGTTCGAGTACATATTTATGTAAAGTCTTGATAAATAGAAAAACCTTTTCTAAAAACTTTATCATTAATCAAAAGAAAACAATATTACTGCAAAAATAATACAAATAATAATATTAATATTGATGATTATAATTTTCTAAAATAATTTAAGTTTCATATTCGTATTAACCGGTCGGTTTAGTATTAAAATGTTGAAAACCAAAGTCGATCGAAAAATTAAGTATGAAAATGAAAACCAGACCGAACCACATATTGAACAAACCGGAACTAGATTATTCAAACACATTTGTTTCTATTAATTAATTTGATTTGAATAAATTAGGATTTTTATGGCGATGATAAATATGCCATGTGCATAGTATTATGAATTAATCAGTTATCATTTTCGAACTAGGTATATAGGTATGCTAGTACAACTTGTACGACAACAACAGATTTAAAATTTCTAGTGAGAAACATTAGTAATATTCATTTATAATTTTTTATTTTTTCGTTATTAACATAGTTTCTAAATAAATACCTTGAATTCAATTTGAATGGCGTGAGTTACCTTTCTTTCTTTTTTTTCCTTTTTCACTGATCTTTCACTTACATACTAAATATATACTAGTGCGAACCCATGCTACGCTCATGGATGTTGTTATGAATCCAAGTTGAAAAACATCGTAGTAAAATTACTCATTCATTGCTTACATTTAGTCGTATCTGATAGTACTTGATAATTAGTGTAATTATAAATATGCATGGAAAACATTTTGATGAGCCAGTATAAATATCTGGATTTTGAAAATTTTGGGCCAATCACTAATCAAGCACACTTATATTCCTAAAAAAAGCTGCCTGATCATCTAAGTACTTGATGGAAGCGAAAAGGCATAACTCGAACAACTAAATAAATTGAAAATATGACATATTATTGAGTTAAACACTGAACCGCTATCTAAAAAACAGAATTAGTTAATACAATATAATAACTCTGTATAAAGCACTGGAAGAGTTGATCATATGGACAGGCAATGGCCAAATATTGAAGGAGCCCAATCAGCCACTGTATTACACATCCTAAAAATAATAAGGAAGTTCTGGAAACTATTGTTTAAAAATAATATAACAATTCCATAGCATCGGAGTAAATATAAAATGTAATCCCCATAACATCAGAGTAAATAACAATTCTAAAATAGTTTTGCAACTATGAACATTGGCGCTATTTATGACTTTCTTTTAAGTCCTAAATAGGAAAACTTTTTTTTTCCTCTTTTTTCATATTTAAATGTTGCTTAAAGTAAGTAAATTTTCTCCCTTGATTACATATCCTTAAAAAATTCATAAACAAACTACTGTCGCGATGTGTCAAAAGGTCTATAATCATATACATGCTTATTTTAGTGGAAAATATGACAAACTTTGAAAAAAATTAAGGCTGAAGGACATCAAATTTCATCTTTGGGCCGAAGGACAAACTTTGAAAAAAAATAGGCTGAAGGACAATGCTAGTTAGAACTAGCATTTTGTATAGTGTAAAAACTGAATATAATGCTAGTCTATCTAGCATTTTGTATAGTGTAAAAACTGAATATAATGCTAGTTAGAACTAGCATTGTCCTTCAATCTAATTTTTTTCAAAGTTTGTCCTTCAGCCAAAAAATAAAACTTGGTGTCCTTTAGACTAATTTTCTGTCAAAGTTTGTCCTTTTCCCTAATTCCCTTCTTATTTTAATTATTTATTCATTCATAAAACTTGCAATAAATACAATATTATAAATAAAACAATACATCAACCTGTATGCAATCAAAGAGGCGATGCTCCAGTTTTAGGGGGTCTTCTATCATAGTTGACCGTCGTTCATCCAATCTGCTGCTTCCCATTGTCATGTACCACCATAAGATCTTGGATCCATACATATGCATCACAAATACTCCTTAAATAAACAAATTTTTATTCACATACATCCTCAATATAAATAATTTTTTGCAGAAACTTGGAAATTAATTTACCTCCAATAATATTGAGATCCTTCAATCCTACCTCAATTTAAGTATTCTCAAACACGTACTCCCAAGTTTCTGAATATATTTTTCATTCTTCATTAATTCCATACCATTCATATTTCAAAATACAAAATCAAAAGAAGTAAATACTCACTGTAATTATTAGATAATTTTCAGGAGGTATCTCAAACCGTGTTGCTTTTCTGGCAGCAAAGAAATCCATAAACAAACTGCTGAAATATTTCGTGACATCCAACAATGATTTAAATGGCTTTGCTCCTTTCCAGCACACTAGAAGAGATGGGTCTTCCACTGCCTCTTTAAGTGGCTTCTTGTGTAGATCCACTTTCATCTATCAATCAAAATTACAATATTAATTTCTTTATACTTCAACAGTAGCAATAGACCGGTATCTTTTACTTACTCCTGTTTGAATTTTCCTAATGCTTATCATATAGGTCATTCTTTGAGTTTTCAATACTATTTAGTTCTCTCAAAATTTACAAAGTCATTAAATCTGCTGTTGAAAAAATCCAGTTGCACTGAATCATTCATGACTAAAAGATATATCTAATATGTGTGTGTGTGTGTGTGTGTATATATATATATATATATATATATATATATATATATATATATATATATATATGATGGATATTATATACACAATCATCCCAATTCCATTATATTATTCTTTAGTCAACATCAATAAACAAAAAGAAATAGTAAAACCACTAACAAAATCAATTAACATTTAATAAATGATCAACAGAATTCACAGTATACATCGAACAAATTAAGATAGGAAAAATTGCAAGAGTGCAAGTAAAATCCAAATAGAGTCTGAATTACAATTCAAGCTGTAGGTCGTAAGGACTATATGTGGTTTCAAAATTGAAAGAATCAAAAGTGGAAACTAATGCGACAGGAAACAAATTAGGATACCAAAAGAAAAAAAATTAAGAAGTTGTGAGTAGAAAAGTTATCAGTAACGCAAAGCAAGCTGGGAAGAGGAGGTGGAAAAATGAGAAGCAGCAGTTTGTTTATGGGAACAAACGCTGTAAAAATTAGCTGCCATGAATTATCCACTGTAGGGTTTGACCAAGAAAATGGGGATGTGTTGAAATTTATTTCCTAATGATGAGCGGCTCTTGCAAAAATTAGAAATAATTTGTTGATGTGGAGTGGCTTAATTGAAATAGTAGGTGCATAAACTCTAGGAATTGAGGATTTTAGCTGAAATTTAATAAGGAATTTAGGTTGAACGATGAAGAAGGAGGAAGGGTAGAGTTGAGTATGTAGAGAAAGAAATAGAATGCACGACGGTTGAGTTTAAAATCTAAAAAATTTGGAAGGAGGCTTGTGCTGACTATTTAAAGACTTGACTACATTTAATTTTGATAAATAATATTGGTAAAGTCACTATTTAAAGTTTGTATAAGTTTTGAATATGGAAAAGTTCATAAAGTGGAACAAAATGGAATAGTAATTATTATGATGCATATGACTGAGTGAGTTGAGTGGTACTATAAGTTTTACTACATTTACAATGTCTGATGTATGTTATTTGTGTTTAAGACATGAAATAGTTACAAAATTATAACCGGAAGGAACAAACATAATTTTAAAAAAGTATCCAGTTTTGATTTACCATGTCATTTGATGATAACGAAATGTGCAATAACAGCTTCATTTTCCCCTTTCCTAGACCAAACAAATTTATTTAATAAGTATATGTTAGCAAGAGTTGTATGAGATGCAATATTAGAACACATTCAAGAAATAAGAACTTTATCAGTCAATTATATTGTTGTCCCTAGCATGTACATAAGTCAAAATTCGCTAACGATTATATACAGACTACAGGGACAAAATAACCTTTGTAATCCAATCTACAAAATAAAAAGCAACTTACTGAAAATATAAAAAACAAAATGTTACATACATGAGTGAATATATTTGATTTCCTGGGCATGAAGTGCATCTACAGAAAAACACAAAGAACACGAAGATGTCTAGTTGCCAAAATCATCTTGAAAAGTAGAGTTGTCAACACGTTTAAAGCCATTGTTCATAACTATAGTAGGAAGAGCTAATGCATCATTAGCATTCGATATACAACAAAAAGGTAAGATCAAATTGTCGTTAAATACTACAAACATGCTTCTTTGGATTTATGGGCTGCAAATTCAAACCTTATTAATCATTTTTTTAAAGCTATTATTGGATGCACAAATATACTAAAATTAAAAACATTATTATTATATTCGTATAAAAATGTTTGTTGTTTTCTTAATTCTCCATAAAACTCCATACACTAATACGAACATAGAAAACACAAATCCATATAAGCTTAATTTTCTATAATAATTCCATTTTTATACTAAGTGTCACACATTTTGTTTCTCTTAAGATTTGGTTGCATAGCCCATCCAAAATTAAAAGGTTGGACTTGTGCCATAAGATGGTTGTGAGGCCTTATGACAATAATTAAATTAATACTCACATCATTTTCTTCCTTCAAAAAGTTATAGACTGATCTTATTCCTGCTTCAAATAATCACAGCATTAGACATACATTATATGTTTTTGCCATTAAAAAATGAATCTCTAGATATTCATTAAAGCATATAAACAACGGGCTCTGTCCTAGACCGGGGATAAGTCTAAGAGATACAATTATAAATTAGATTATATCTAAATATTATAAAAAAGGTTTACTTATGCTAGAGCTTACATTGAAGATTATTTGGCCTCCACTGGAGAAGGTTAGGTTTAACTGATCACTAGCGCCAATTAAGCACTGAGATATTTTTCTAAAGTTGTGAAGCTTTATAACATTGAAATTTATAGTTACTAAATTTAATAGAATAATCGTTTAAACATAAGGAAGATTACTTACTCCATATTTCATGGAGTAGTGCATGTATTTTTAACTTTCATACCTTTTTATATCTTAAAATATAATGTTTTAGTTCCTAAGATGATGGTTTTATTGACAACAACCTTATGACTTGTTATAAAATATAAATACTAGTATTCTTGTCTAGATATATATGTATATGCAGGATATATATGCAGGTACTAAGAATGAAGACTGTATAGTATAAAGACTCAAGACTGAGTATAGAGATTCAAGGCTGACGAATTCAAGATTGAAAAATCAAGACTGAAGACTCATGAGTATCAAGAGTTCAAGATTTCAAGAGTTCAAGATATCAAGATAAGTAATAGTGTCTAGATTTATGTTAAAACTTCATGATAGCACTAAAATCTTTATTCGGATTTTAATTTTGGAATGGAATCCACCTTCTCGCTTTAATAGTGGGATGAAACCCACGACCTCTTTAGTGGGATGTAACCCACGACCTTCTATAGTGGAATGTAATCCATGAAATTTTCAAAATGATTTATTTTAAATATTTTTCCAAAAACTTTTTAAAATTCATCTCTCTTAGTTTAAATATTTTAGCCTTAAACGATTTTTATTATCTTTTATATTTTTATTCCAAAATCATCACTTGTTTTTAAACCATCTCCTGATTTTAATATTGTAAGCTTTAAATCTCAAAAATATATCCTATACTTGGTTTTTAATATTACTTTTATATTATAGATTATATATTTTCAATATTACTTTTTAAATCTCTTTTATAAGTTTAAACTATATTCAAAATGGTTTATAAACTTCAGAAATTGTTTTGACAAGTTTTAGAAAGAAAATCTCTTCTAAAAACAAAAATCAATTTTCAAAATATACATAGGCATGTCGACATACCTCATCCCCCCATGTCGACATGGTAGCCGTAGAAATTTAAATTTCAAATTTTCAAATGAAGTGTCTATTCGTTATAACCTTTCACGAATGGACATGACTGTTGTTCTTCTATAAATGCCGGTTGTTTTCAACGAATTTTAAGTTAGTTTTTCTACATTTCTTCACTCCTTCTTCTCCACTCAGGTATTCTGTTATATTTTAACAAAACTCTACCGAAATCCTGAGTGAATCAAACTTGATCATCTCTAGTTTGATTCTCTGCCACTCTCTCTCAAAGATCTTAGTGCTATTCAGGGTTATAAGATCATTTGTATTCAAAGATCGAAGTGTATCGAGTCTCTCTCTATCAAAGTGTGATTGGAAACGATGTGATTTTGGCCTGTAAATCAATTGGGTGTGATTGTGGCTCGTAAATCAATTGGGTGTAATTGTAGCCCATAAATCAATTAGGTGACCTTGTAGCCTGGTTAAATCAAGAGAGTTTGCCCTGGATCCGAAGATAGGAGGGTGTATCTCGTGGCCTTGAAATCGAGGTTGTAATATCGACATTATATTTGAAAAGAAATCTATACAAGAAATTGTGTGAGACTGGATGTAGGATAACTCCGAACCTGTATAAAATTCCGGTGTGTTCTTTCCTTTACTGCTTTTTATTTACTATTTGCATCAGTGTCTGATTCTGTGATTGTTTTTATGTTTGTGAATTGCATCTGTTTGGATTTAATTTGAAAAGATTTCAAAAAGATTCATAAAATTAATTAAACACTATTCACCCCACTCTAGTGTAATTCTGCCTTAAGATCCGTAATCTGCATTTCCTACATTTGGTATCAGAGCATTGGTTTCCAAAGTTATCATAATCTGAATTTTGAAAAAGTTTAAAATGGCAATTTTTGGAAATTCTATTAACACTAGTTCAAAACTGTCCGAATCATCATTGTCTCATAAGTCTTCATATTATTATTATAGAAAATCAAGTTATCTACCGAATTGGTGTATTGTGCAGGAACAGATGTGTTATATGGCTTTTGATGAATCAACACTCAATGGACAAATGGTGCAAATCAAGAAAAATAAATGGATACTTGATAGTGGATGTTTGAGACACATGACTGGCAATCCGAAGATGCTGAATGACATAATTTATGAAGATGGAGGTCTGGTCAACTTTGGGGACAACTCAAAAGGATATGTGATTGGCATCGGAAATGTCGGTAACTCTAAAACTCCTACTATTTCTGATGTTCTGTTAGTTAGGAATCTAAAACACAATTTACTTAGCATAAGTCAACTATGTGATAAGGGCTACAAAATTAAATTTGAAAAAGATAAGTGTCACATCGAAGATAATAAATCAAATATTATCTTTGAAGGAATTAGGAAGAAAAATATTTATATTCTCAGTATGAAAATCTCAAATGATAACCTATGTCTTTTGGCTAATACAAATGACCCTTGGATTTGGCATAAAAGATTTAGGCATTTGAATTTCAAACTTTTATCTAGACTTTCAAAACTTGGTATAGTAAGTGGTCTCCCTAAAATGGATTTTAAAGTAGATAGTATATGTGATGTTTGTCAATTAGGAAAACTTAGAAAGAGTTCATTTAAATTGAAAGATATGATTTCAACTTCAAAACCTCTTGAGTTACTTCATTTAGATCTGTTTGGTCCATCTCAAATTCAGTCAATTTATCACAGTAAATATGTTTTTGTAATTGTAGATGATTATTCTAAATTTACATGGATGTTTTTCTAAAACTTAAAAGTGATGCTTTTGATTTATTTAAAACTTTTGCAAAAAGGATTCAAAATCAACTTTCTTTAAAAATCAAAACTATTCGTAGTGATCACGATGGAGAATTTGAAAAAGAAAATTTTGAGAATTTCTGTAATAAAAAAAGAATAACTCATAATTTTTCTTTCCAAGAACTCCACAACAAAACAGAGTGGTAGAGCGTAAAAATAGGACGATTCAAGAGTGTGCAAGAACTATACTTTCAGATAGTAAATTACCAAGAGATTTTTGGGTTGAAGCAGTCGCTACAGCTTGATGTATTTTGAATAGGATTTTAATTAGATCTCTAACCAATAAAACACCATATGAACTTCTTTTCAATAAAAAACCTAAGGTATCTTATTTTAAAGTTTTTGGAAATAAATGTTTCATTCTAAATACAAAGGACAATTTGGATAAATTTGATCCTAAATCCGACAAAGAAATCTTTATCGGATATTTTAATAGAAGTAAAGCATACAGAGTTTTAAATTTAAAAACTAACACCATTGAAGAAACAATGCATGTATCTTTTGATGAAAATTTCAAAGATTTTGTTCAAATAAATGATGAAGATGATTTTGTTACTTTAAATAATGAATCAAATGAAACAAATTGTGAAACTATTCATCCTAATGAAAGGATCAGGCTTTTAAAAGACCATCCTGTAGAAAATATACTAGGAAATATTGAATCTGCTGTTAGAACTAGAAATCAACTAAACAAGATGAGTAATATAGCTTTTATATCAACTATTAAACCCAAAAATCCAAAGGAAGCATCATCTGATGATTCATGGATTCTTGCTATGCAAGAAGAACTGAATCAATTCACTAGAAATGATGTATGGAAAATTGTTCCTAGACCTAAGGAGAAAACTATAATAGGAACTGAATGAGTTTATAAAAATAAAATGAATGAACAAGGTGAGGTCGTTAGAAATAAAGCTCGGTTAGTCGTGCAAGGTTATTGTCAAGAAGAAGGAATAGACTATGATGAAACCTTCGCACCCGTGGCAAGATTAGAAGCCATTAGAATTCTACTTGCTTTCGCAAACCACAACAATTTCAAATTATTTCAACTGGATGTCAAAAGTGAATTTTTAAATGGTTTTGTTAAAGAAGATGTTTATGTTGAATAATCCCCACTTTCTGAAGATGAAAAGTTTCCAAATCATGTTTACAAATTAAAGAAAGCTTTATATGGTCTGAAACAAGCTCCTAGAGCTTGGAATGACAAACTAAGATCTTACTTATTATAATCAAATTTTGAAATTGGTAAAGTAGATAATAATCTTTTTATCAAAAGAAACAAAAATGATATCCAATTAGTACAAATTTATGTAGATGATATAATTTTTGGATCAAAAAACAATGAAATGAACAAAGAGTTTTCTGAAATAATGACAAAAGAGTTTGAGATGAGTCATATGGGTGAACTTACTTTCTTTTTAGGATTGCAAATAAAACAATTAGATAGTGGTATTTTCATTTGTCAAGGAAAGTATGTTAGGGATCTAATTAATAAGTTTGATATGACCAGTGCGAGTGGAAAACCCACTCCCATGGCAACCAATGAAGCCTTGAATAAAGAAGACATGTCAAAAGATGTCGATCAAAAACTATACAGAGGAATGATTGGATCGCTACTCTATATAACTACAAGTAGGCCTGATATCATGCATGGTGTCTGTCTCTATGCAAGTTACACATCTCAACCCAAAGAAACCCATTTAAAAGCTGTTAAACACTTTAGACTATGGCCTATTTAACCCTAAAAACGATTCATTTGATTTAATCTCATATTGTGATGCTGACTATGCTGGTTGTAAATCAGACCGAAAAAGTACAAGTGGAACTTGTTACTTTTTAGGACATTCTCTGGTTTCCTGGTTTAGTAAAAAGCAAAATACTGTCTCACTATTAACAACTGAAGCAAAATATATCTCTGCTGTTTTGGCTTGTTCTCAAGTTATTTATATGCAACAGACCCTAAAGGATTTTGGATTAAATATTTCAAAATCATCAATTTATTGTGACAATACAAGTGCAATAAATTTATCTAAAAATCCTACTCATCATGCCAGAACAAAACATATTGATATCAGCCACCATTTTCTTAGAGATAATATAAGTAAAGAGATTATTTCTCTTGAATTTATCAACATTGAGAATCAAATAGCTGATATCTGTCCAAACCCTTGAATTAATCAACCTTTACTAAATTAAGAAGAGAACTAGGTATTTGCTATATAACTGAGATATAGAACATAGATATAGTAACATATATATTTAAACAAATGAAGAAAAATAAAAATTTTAATAAGGATGTCGACATCCCCCTACCTCCCATGTCGACATACAACGGTAAAATTTATATTTTGATTTTCTCTCTAAAATCATTTTGGTGGTTATAAAAAACACAATACTTCAAATTCTTTTGTCTTCTCTCTTCATTTTCTCTGTAATAAACTTCTGAGAATATAAAATAATGGCCTCCTTTTCCAAATCAAACCAAAATGCGACCTTTTCTTTCCCTTCTCCTAATTCTGGTTCATTTCAATGAACTACACTGGCCCGAGTCATGAAGATAGAGGAAACTTTGAAGGGCTTTCTGCAAATGACGACTGAGTTGCAAGTCACTCAAATAAGGATGGCGAAAGAACAAGAGAAACATGGCAAAATCCTTAGAAATTTGCAAAAATTTCTATTGGATAATCATGCGGACCCGATCGTGATTGAAGATGACTCCTCTAACATTCGTATTCATAATCCATTAGAGGAAGACGATGAAGAAGAAGAGGAGGATGAAGAAGTGCAAATGGTAAAGTTATTTGCGTTGGAGAAGTCTGTTTTGATAAATATGGTAATTTGGTCGAACAACGTGGAAAATTTTGTCTCCATTACCCAAATTGTTCGGTTCACAAGTCACCAATTATCAAAGACTCTCATTAGATTGTTTTTATGTTAATGTTTTTATATATTGTGTGTATTTGTATATATTTGTTTTTATGTGTAATATAACAACATATATATATATATATATATATATATATTAAAATTATATTTACGTTCCGCTTAATTATACTTCGTTATTAGTATTTAGTTCCATAGTATTAGCTTAAGGGGGAGTTATGTAGTTTAGGATTAGTTTTTGCTGATGACAAAGGGGGATAATTATAAAATAGGATAGTTAGGCTTAGATTAAGGAGGAGTTAGTAGATTAAAGGGGAGTTGTTGAAATAAGGGGGAGTCGGAGTAGAATCAAAGTTTGGTGGAGTAGATTTTATAAACAAAGGTTGTCATCATAAAAAGGGGGAGATTGTTAGTTCCTGAGATGATGGTTTTGATGAAAACAACCTTAGGACTTGTTATAAAATATAAATACTAATATTTTTATCTAGATATATATGTATATGCAGGATATATATGCAGGTACTAAGAATGAAGACCGTACATTATAAAGACTCAAGACTGAGTATAGAGATTCAAGACTGACGAATTCAAGATTGAAGAAATCAAGACTGAAGACTCATGAGTATCAAGAGTTCAAGAGTTCAAGATATCAAGATAAGTAATAGTGTCTAGATTTATGTTAAAACTTCATAATATCACTAAAATCTTTATTCGGATTTTAATTTTGGAATGGAATCCACCTTCTCGCTTTAATAGTGGGATGAAACCCACGACCTCTTTAGTGGGATGGAACCCACGACCTTCTATAGTGGAATGGAATCCATGAAATTTTCAAAATGATTTATTTTAAATATTTTTCCAAAAACCTTTTAAAGTCATCTTTCTTAGTTTAAATATTTTAGCCTCAAGCTATTTTTATTATCTTTTATATTTTGATTTCAAAATCATCTCTTGTTTTTAAACTATCTCCTGGTTTTAATATTATAAGCTTTAAATCTCAAAAATATATTCTATACTTAGTTTTTAATATTACTTTTATATTATAGATTATATATTTTGAAGATTACTTTTTAAATCTCTTTTATAAGTTTAAACTATATTCAAAATGGTTTATAAACTTCAGAAATTGTTTTGACAAGTTTTAGAAAGAAAATCTCTTTTATAAACAAAAATCAATTTTCAAAATATACATAGGCATGTCGACATACCCCATCCCCCATGTCGACATGGTAGCCGTGGAAATTCAAATTTCAAATTTTCAAATGAAGTTTCTATTCGTCATAACCTTTCACGAATGGACATGACTGTTGTTCTTCTATAAATACCAGTTGTTTTCAACGAATTTTAAGTTATTTTTTCTTCATTTCTTCACTCCCTCTTCTCCACTCAAGTATTCTCTTATATTTTAACAAAACTCTATCGAAATCCTGAGTGAATCAAACTTGATCATCTCTAGTTTGATTCTTTGCAGCTCTCTCTTAAAGATCTCAGTGCTATTTAGAGTTATAGGATCATTTGTAGTCAAAGATTGAAAGATCAAAGTGTATCGAGTCTCTCTTTATCAAAGTGTGATTGGAAACGGTGTGATTGTGGCCTGTAAATCAATTGGGTGTGATTGTAGCCCGTAAATCAATTAGGTGATCTTGTAGCCTGGTTAAATCAAGAGAGTTTGTCTTGGACTCAAAGACAGGAGGGTGTATCTCGTGACCTTGAAATTGAGGTTGTAATATCGACATTATATTTGAAAAGAAATTTGCATAAGAAATTGTGTGGGACTGGATGTAGGGTAACTCTGAACTAGTATAAAATTCCGGTGTGTTCTTTTCTTTACTACTTTTTATTTACTATTTGCATCAGTGTCTGATTCTGTGATTGTTTCTATGTTTGTGAATTGCATCTGTTTGGATTTAATTTGAAAATATTTCAAAAAGATTCATAAAATTAATTAAACACTATTCACCCCATTCTAGTGTTAATTCTGCCTTAAGATCCGTAATCCGCATTTCCTATATAATGTTTAATTCAACACTTGAAGTGTTGAAAGTCCTCCAATACAAAAAGCAAAAAATATACTAATATGATTTTAGGTAAGTGATCATAGGTTTATTGCGCTCATACTTGACTAAGACCATCTTTTCTCTAACATTGTAAAGCTTTATAACATTAAAATTCATAGATATTCAGTTAACAGAAACAAATAATCACTCAAAAATAAAGGAGGTTACTTTCTCTATTTCCCAAAAAGTCAGAGTACTGAATGCCTCCTAATTCAAAAAAAGAAAAAGGGACAAAGATGGTTTTAGGTAACTGGTTAAAGGTCTTTTTTGCACCCAAGCTTGTTTAAGATAATTTTAGGTCGGATGAGATATAAGAAAAAGTGGACCATGTCCTACTTTAAATAATACATAACATATTAAAACAGACTATTGAAACTTAGACAAATTATTTTCCTATTAGATTCGAGCCAGAAATTTTACAAAAAAACTATGTAAATAATTCTTGTTTATTAAAATAAAATACTTTTATTTCAAAAGCTCCCTAGACATAAGAATGCTTATCTAACTTGAGTACCTTATGAATAAATAAGACAGATGTAATCAATCATAAGTGATATATGTATACATATGTCGTACAAGTAGAAATTGACATATAAATAAGTAATCCTTACTCTTAAAACAATGTTTCTTTATAATGAAAACATAACTTCTTATTATCTTATACGTGATTGATGCGATAATAAATCGAGCTTGTTTTCAAAATTTAATCAATGCTGTGACCATGTTATTTCAAATGACCATGGATTCAAAATTATGTACAACCTCGTTGAAAATTTCAAATCGATAAATACATAAGGCTATATTTCCATTTGAGAAAAGAAATGAAGAATGCAAATATAAACGTCATTATGATCCAATGCTTACAATCAATGGGAAACCTATTATCATTCGAAAGCAAATATATAAAAATGAATATTAACTTCAGATTCATATTGTACTAATACATACAAAAGATATAGAAATACTTGAACCCTTTAGATATAAGTTTTCTATATTTATTTTGATAACTTATATGTTCCTTTTGATTCCCAACTTCTTTACACCATAATCTTGAAATAACTGCAAAAGTAGAAATAAACTGTAGATTTTAAATTTTAAATTACAAAATGTAAAAGAATAAAATGGTAGTTTTACCCACAGGGTTCGTCAAAACTACCTTAGGCAACCAAAGTCCCAAAGGAGCGTTGTTAAGGTTTATGTGTGAAAGCTTGAATGAGATGATAATGATAGAAGCTAATTTATATGTCAGAAGATTAATTGAAAGGCCAAAACTGGTAGCTAAACTTCTAGCATATCCTAAGTGAATCTTCCCAACAAAAAGGTGGAAAAACTTTTCTGCCTTCGCTCATGTTCATACTTGGCTGAACAATGTCTTTCTAAAGCATAGATTTTCACATTGTTAATGGCATTAATCATTCGTAGCCTATTTTTTTTATCAAGCCAAATATCAAAAGATCCAATACCAAAAATACAAATAGATTTCTCATCAATTATTCAATTAATGTCAACATTAAAATAGCAAAAAATTAAAGCAAAAAACAGTGTCACATTAAGTATTTCCTATGAAAAGTATAACCGTGGGACAAAAGAATCGAAACTTCTATAGGGAGGATTAACCAATGGACTGCGAAGGAGGATAGATCCAAAAACATAGGTCCAAAATGAGTATTTTCTATAGCAGATGAGAGCAAACTCCACACCTTGCAGTAATCGATGCATAGAAAATCACCCAAGGTATCGAGATAGCAAAGCATGACATGGAGAAAAGGAAGCTGATGCCTGAAGAAAGGAAACCGAAGCCGCTTACAGAATTTAGGGTTTAAAGGAAGGAATCATATCAAAACTTAGCAGAAGCAGTAATGCTTTTAGGGTTAAGGTTGAGCGATTTTTGATAAAAGGGAAGAAAGGACGTAACTCTGAGGCGACATGATTCAGCGAGTATACCTTGAGAAATGAAGATTTAGGGTTAGGATGAGAAAAAGAGGAATGGAAGAAGGATTAGAAGATGGTTTCGTAAGAGCGAAGGAAAAATAAAAGAAACGAAAGAAAAGGAATAAGCCGTGGAGTTTAAACTTTGGAGGAGGGGGGCGTACACCCTTAAAATTTAAGTCAGCAATAATAATAGAATAATATAAATAGATATTTTGCAAATAAAACGATAATTACAGCCTTACCAAAAAAACGGCTGCTAAATGAATACTCTGTTGAGTAAATTTTGGAGATTACAGAGCCTATTGTAACACAATTATAGCCTTCAACAGGCCCATTTATCAGCAACGAATATAACCTTGGATACCGGAGTGATGTCCTTATACCCAGCCGACCCATTTCTCGTAGGCGCCGGAATGCGCACTCACTCTTTAGCTCTCTTCTTTTTCACTCTCCTCGTTCTCTCACCTCAACAAACCAACCAATTCTCTCTCTCCTCGTACAAAACCCTAATCTCCTTAACCGATGCTCTTCTTAACCGCGTTGCCTCCGACCGGGAATCTCGCGGCGACTTCGACGGAGCTGAACGCGCTCGGGAGCTAGCTGAAAAGTTTAGGAAACTCACGGGAGGTACAGGGATATTTACCGTTGGATGGGACTTTGCGTGGAATTACGTGATCAGAGGAGAAAAATCGATGGCTGAGATCAAACGAAATGGTGTGCGTCTGTTTGAGGTTTTGAAGGGGATTTCGGATTTGGAATCGGGATTGGATCGGACTCGTTGGGTTATTAAGAATTTTGAGTTTGTTGTTGAACTGACTAATTCCTGGTTTAACAGCGTGCTTGCCGTTTTTAATAGGAAGGTTAGATATGATATATTTTTTCCGTAGACATGCTTATATTACACCCTTTTGTATGTTCTTTTAATTGCAATACAAACAATGCTTGCATCCACCATATACCAATGATGTTCTACAGAAATTAAGATTTTGAATTCCGTTATTTTATGTCAACAATAAGTTTGGCTAATCCATCTCTATTAGTATGTGACGCAGCGGATAATTCAAAACAATGTAGATCGGTGAAAGTAGCAGTCGATGGATTGATGAATGCTGAATTGCCCGAATTCGTTGATCCGAAGATGCCGAACTCTAGCTATCTCGAACTCGTTGATCGCGCACGATACCGGGTTCAAAGATCTTCAATTCTTCAAGCGTTGATCAAGCGCACTTGATTCCGCGAATCGGCTTCTACAATCGTTGAATCGAGCGCACTCGATTATCCGAAAGAGGAGATAGGAGATTACACTCAACTACCAATTTGGAATGAAAGCACAAAGCAATCAAAAGAGAATTTTATTCAAAAATCAACAACCTTTACAAATGAAACATCTCGCCTATTTATAGGCTACAACATGTAAACCAGAAAAAAAAAACATACAGCTCCTAAGTCGGCAACCGACTTAACAACACCTCCGACTTAGCATAAGTCGTATCTTATTTACAACACAGTTCAGAAAACTTTGAAAATATTACAAGTGCTTAGGTCGGTTCCGACTTAACAATAGTCGACTTATGAACCTAGACGACCTACGACTTATAAAGACTCCGACTTAACAAACAGACAAAAACATCAAAGAAAATACAAGTACTTAAGTCGTTGCCGACTTAAAAATGCTACGCGACTCAACTTAGTAGCGACTTAAGGAATCAACGGTCCAGCTTAACTCGGCAGCAGAAATCAACAGCAACAAGTCTTCGGCGACTTAAAACATGCGCATCTCAGATTAGTGGTTTAAAGAAATCAAGGGTTGATATTAACTCGGCAGAGGAATCAACGGCATCAGGGCTTTCGCGACTTAAAATTTCGACCGACTTAAATAAGTCGTAACTCGGTGCCGACCTATCACTTTTCTTAAGTCGGTGCCGACTTAACACTTCACCAGTTGGCTCTGTTTTCTTTCTGCATAACTCGGTAGATAGTTCAGGCGACTTAACTAAGTCGTAACTCGGCAACAACTTATTCCCTGCTTTGTTAAGTCGTACACTTGTCAAAACTAAGTCGTTAACTCGGCAGCGGCTTAAACCTTTGCATTTTCCAACTGTTCTTCCCGTAGTCTTAGGTCGTAACCCTGCACGTTTCTTAAGTCGTAGATGACTCATAGCTTCTTCCATAAGTCGGTCACGACTTATACTTCCTTCCTTAAGTCGTAGACGACTTATACCCTGTGCTGCATCATCACTAAGTCGTATAGTACGACTTAGGCTATCTCGTGTACGACTCATGCCTTGGGCAAATAAGGCCTGCGCTGCATCATCCTCCCCATGTTGAGAGAAATTCGACCTCGAATTTGCACTTTCTTCATCCCCAACAAACTCATCCCCATGATATGGTACGAGATGCTTAACATTGAATACGTCAGACGTATACACATCATCCGGCAGCTTTAGTTTATAAGCATTTTCATTGATTCGTTTCACAACTTCCACCGGACCAATTTTCCTGGCTTTCAACTTGTTATAAGCGCTCACTGGAAAACGATCTTTTGTTAATACTGCATAAACCAAATCTCCTTCGTTAAACTCAACATTTCGTCGTTTCAAATCTGCAGCTCGTTTATATTTCTCATTTGCTTTCTCTAATCGTTCTTGAACGATTTTATGACACTCCGTCAGCCCTTCGACCAAATCAGCAGCTTTCTTAATTGTCCCCTTCGAGTGTGGTATCATCGTTAAATCTAACGGTCCCTTCGGTAAACTTGAATAAACAATCTGGAATGGACTGAACCCAGTACTTCGATTTACAGCATGATTATGGGCAAATTCTGCCTGGCATAACTTCACATCCCAGCTTTTTAGATTATCTTGTATAAGACACCTCAGCAAGTTTCCCAATGATCTGTTAACCACCTCAGTCTGTCCATCCGTTTGTGGGTGATAAGCACTACTAAACTTCAGCTTCGTTCCCACCATTTTCCACAAACTTAGCCAAAAATGACTCAGAAAACGGGTATCTCTATCCGACACAATAGATTCTGGCAATCCATGAAGTCGATAGATCTCCTTGAAAAACAATTGAGCAACATGAACAGCATCCGCCGTCTTCTTACAAGCAATAAAATGCGCCATTTTTGAAAATCTGTCAACCACCACATAAATGGAATCGTTACCACGCTGTGTCCTTGGTAATCCCAACACGAAGTCCATACTGATATCCACCCATGGTTTACTTGGTACAGGTAATGGCATATATAAACCAGCATTAGTCGCAGTTCCTTTCGAAACCTGACAAATATGACAACGCTCCACAAACCTCTCCACTTCTTTCCTCATCGATGGCCAAAAGTAGGATTGTGAAATTAACTGTAAGGTACGGTCTCTTCCAACATGCCCTTCTTCATGTAACTCCTTGATAATCTTCATTCTCAAACTACCCTCCGGTATGCACAATCGACTTCCTTTAAAAAGAAAACCATCTACCATCACGAAGTCATCCGTCTCTCCCTCCTTGTCTTTTTCAACAAATTTTGCAAAGTAAGGATCATCAGTGAATAACTCTGGCAATATTTCAAATCCCGTCACTTCAACCTTTAGTGTAGTCAACAAATGACTCCTCCTACTCAAAGCATCAGCCACACGATTTGTCACCCCTGACTTGTGTTTCACAACAAAAGTAAACTGTTGTAGATATGCAATCCACGATGCATGTCTCGCTGAAATCTTGTCTTGCCCTTGCAAATGCTTCAATGCTTCATGATCAGTGTAAAGAACAAACTCCTTCTGGAATAGATAGTGTCTCCAGTGTTTGATAGATTGTACAACAGCATAAAACTCCACATCATATGTACTGTATCGCATCTTTGCTCCTGACAACTTCTCACTGAAATAGGCAATTGGACGTCCCTTCTGACTCAACACCCCTCCAATCCCAACCTTGGATGCATCAGTATGTAGTTCAAACACTAGCTGAAAATCAGGTAGCACTAGAATTGGTGCAGACGTCAGCAATTCCTTGATCTTCCCAAAAGCACTCCCTGCTTCCTCTGTCCATGCAAACTGTTTACCTTTCATGCAATCTGTAACAGGTGCCATCACACTACTAAAGTGTGGTATAAACCTTCGATAGAATGAAGCCAACCCGTGAAAACTACGAACTTCCGTTATCGTCTTGGGTTGCGGCCAATTTCTGATCGCCTCAACTTTACTTTGGTCAACCTGTATTCCTTTCTCTGAAACAACATACCCCAGAAATAAAACACTGTGCGTCATGAACACGCATTTCTTCGTAGCAGCATAAAATTGTTCTTGTCTTAGTACCATCAGCACTTCTCTAAGATGATTCAGATGTTCCTCTGAACTCCCACTGTAAATCAGAATATCATCAAAATACACCACCACAAATTTCCCAATGAACGGTCGAAAAATCTGATTCATCACCCTCATAAAAGTACTTGGTGCATTTGATAAACCAAATGGCATGACTAACCATTCGTATAGACCCTCCCTGGTTTTAAAAGCAGTCTTCCACTCATCTCCTGGTCTGATACGAATTTGATGATATCCGCTCTTCAAATCAATCTTCGAAAATATAGTAGCTCCGCTTATTTGATCTAACAAGTCATCCAACCTCGGCATTGGAAATCTATATCTCACAGTGATCTTATTCAATGCTCGACTGTCAGTGCACATCCTCCACGTCCCATCCTTCTTGGGTACCAATAAAGCTGGTACAGCACAAGGACTCAGACTCTCCTGCACACGTCCCTGCTCAAGCAATTCCTCTACTTGCCTTCGCAACTCTTCATGTTCCTTCGGACTCATTCGATAATGTGGTCTGTGTGGCAATACAGCACCTGGAACAAGATCTATGTGATGTTGTATATCCCTCAACGGTGGCAACTCCGTTGGTAACTCTTCTGGAAATACATCGTCAAATTCTTTCAAGACTGGTTTAACTTCTTCTGGAATTTCAACCTCTTCACTGCTCTCACGCCCAATCAACAAGAATACTTCCGGTTCTTCCTCAACCTCTTTAACAAACTCTTTTAAAGTCAATAAAGTTTTCAGCTCTTCAATTTCTTCTGATTTACTTTCTTCTTGTGATCTCTTCTTTGGAACTAAGATAATCTTCGTGCCTTTAAACATAAAACTGTAGCTATTGGTCCGACCGTCATGTTGTACTGCTCGATCATACTGCCATGGTCTTCCCAATAATAAGTGGCAAACATCCATCTCTACTACATCACATCATATTTCATCTTTGTATTTCTTCCCAATAGAGAATGGTACACGAACTCGTCTATCCACTTTCACTTCTCCTCCTTTTCTCAACCATGCTAACTTGTATGGACTCGGATGTTTCTCTGTCTTCAATTTCAACTTCGTCACAGCTTCGGTTGAAATAATATTATCACAGCTTCCTGCGTCAATCACAAACTTGCACACCTTCCCCAGAATAGTACACGTTGACTGAAAGATATTACTCCTCAACCAACTAGCTTCCTCCTGCTTCGGTGTTAAACACGATCTCCTCAGCATTAGGTTACAACCTTCGTCTCCTGACGCAATATCCTGCTCATCCTCCTTAGCTGGATTAGAACAATCTTCATCAACATCCTCTTCGTCAACTTCTGCAATCATGGTTCTCTTCTTTGGTTTTGGACACTCACTGCTTTTATGACCCAATTCCTGACAATTGTAACATTTGAAACCATTGTTAACTTTCGCCTTCTCAGCCTCCTTCACCACTGGTCTACTGATAGGTTTAGAAACATTAGAACTTCCTCCAACACCCTTCGCTTGATTGTTAGAATTAGGAAACACACCACTTCCTCGTCTCCCTTGTTTTTCCCAAGCCAACGCTTTCTGATGTGCTTCTGCTACAGATCTTGGATCGAACATATTCACCATATCCTGAATCTGCATTCTCAATCCTCCAATGAACCTAGATGTCAGCTGCTCTTCTGTTTCCATAATATCGTTCCTTGCAATGAGTTGATAAAATTCATCAGCATAGTCATTAACTGTCTTCGTGCCCTGCCTCAGGTTCTGCAAACGTTGATACATAAGCGATTGATAATTATAAGGTAAGAATGTCGCTTTCATCAATTTCTTCATCTTTTCCCAAGATTCAATCTTTGACTTCCCCATGCGTTCACGTGTAAGCTTGGTTTGCTGCCACCATGCCAAAGCTCTACCCCTCAGCCTTGTAGCAACCAACTTCACTCTACGATGTTCGGGTACTTCTTTGAAGTCAAAAATCTCCTCTACATTAGCTACCCAATCTAGAAACTCCTCTGCTTGCATACCACCCTTGAATTCAGGAATTTCTGTCTTCATCCCCGATTCCCACTTGTGATCATACTCAGAATAGTTTCTTCCTTGACCTCTTCCTTGAATACTACCACCATCATACTCCTCTTCAAAATCAGACGCATAACGATGTCGATTCTGACCACCAACATCTCTACTACCATTACGCCTTCCACCATCATCCCTTCTATCAACATTCCTCCGTTCACGATCATTCACGTTCCTCCCACGCCCTTGATCATTTTCAATACTTCGGTCTCGATTAGAATGTGGCGAGACTCTACTACCCCCATGGTTAGATTCTGGTGAAACCCTTCTCCGATTTTGATTCATCTCCGTCATAAGCTTCTCTAATCGGCCAATTCCTTCATTAAGCTTCTCACTAAAATTCTCATTGATTCTTTGCTCCATCTCATCAGCCTCTTCTCTTCGATATAAAGCTTCTACGTTCTGGTGGCGATTAGCTCTCCTTGGCGGCATACTTGAAAACTTCACAAATTCTAACACTTTTCGGATTTTGATCCAAAATGAAACGGATCGAAAACTTCCACTTTGTAGCAAATCGCGATGAACACGATGGACAAAGTTTCGGCTTCCCACTACAAATTCGATCAAACAATCTTCAATGCAAGGTCGAACAACTTCACTTGCTCACGGCTCACACCTTTACACTTCAAGCACTCGGCTTCTCTTCAAACTTCAAAAGTCTTCAAATGATTAGGCTCCAAGTCTCGATCTAGCTATGATTGGCTAGAACAAGCTCTGATACCAAAAACTGACGCAGCGGATAATTCAAAACAATGTAGATCGGTGAAAGTAGCAGTCGATGGATTGATGAATGCTGAATTGCCCGAATTCGTTGATCCGAAGATGCCGAACTCTAGCTATCTCGAACTCGTTGATCGCGCACGATACCGGGTTCAAAGATCTTCAATTCTTCAAGCGTTGATCAAGCGCACTTGATTCCGCGAATCGGCTTCTACAATCGTTGAATCGAGCGCACTCGATTATCCGAAAGAGGAGATAGGAGATTACACTCAACTACCAATTTGGAATGAAAGCACAAAGCAATCAAAAGAGAATTTTATTCAAAAATCAACAACCTTTACAAATGAAACATCTCACCTATTTATAGGCTACAACATGTAAACCAGAAAAAAAAAACATACAGCTCCTAAGTCGGCAACCGACTTAACAACACCTCCGACTTAGCATAAGTCGTATCTTATTTACAACACAGTTCAGAAAACTTTGAAAATATTACAAGTGCTTAGGTCGGTTCCGACTTAACAATAGTCGACTTATGAACCCAGACGACCTACGACTTATAAAGACTCCGACTTAACAAACAGACAAAAACATCAAAGAAAATACAAGTACTTAAGTCGTTGCCGACTTAAAAATGCTACGCGACTCAACTTAGTAGCGACTTAAGGAATCAACGGTCCAGCTTAACTCGGCAGCAGAAATCAACAGCAACAAGTCTTCGGCGACTTAAAACATGCGCATCTCAGATTAGTGGTTTAAAGAAATCAAGGGTTGATATTAACTCGGCAGAGGAATCAACGGCATCAGGGCTTTCGCGACTTAAAATTTCGACCGACTTAAATAAGTCGTAACTCGGTGCCGACCTATCACTTTTCTTAAGTCGGTGCCGACTTAACACTTCACCAGTTGGCTCTGTTTTCTTTCTGCATAACTCGGTAGATAGTTCAGGCGACTTAACTAAGTCGTAACTCGGCAACAACTTATTCCCTGCTTTGTTAAGTCGTACACTTGTCAAAACTAAGTCGTTAACTCGGCAGCGGCTTAAACCTTTGCATTTTCCAACTGTTCTTTCCGTAGTCTTAGGTCGTAACCCTGCACGTTTCTTAAGTCGTAGATGACTCATAGCTTCTTCCATAAGTCGGTCACGACTTATACTTCCTTCCTTAAGTCGTAGACGACTTATACCCTGTGCTGCATCATCACTAAGTCGTATAGTACGACTTAGGCTATCTCGTGTACGACTCATGCCTTGGGCAAATAAGGCCTGCGCTGCATCAGTATGTGTGTAAGATGAGCTTGACTGTTGAAACAACACGAATGGTTGAAGTACCGTTACTGATTTAAAAAAATAACAACATAATTTGGAATGTGGTCCGCCATTGATTTAAAGTTATTTATGCTAGTTATTTGGAAACACAATTAATTGTAACATATCAGAAAGTAACAAGGTTTATTACGATGATCTTGGCCGTAAACAAAGTTGTGTTATATAATATTAACGTTTAGGCACATTGCAAATATGTGAGTAGATGTTTCTCTGTGTGTACTTAGCATTCTGTGTTTTCCTGTTCAAATATTTAGGGAGCCCTGCATGAGACAATATTAATGTTTCAGCGTGAATTAATGGAGGGTGGACTACTAAAGGATATCATGGAAGTCGGGGCTCAAGATTTGGACGCGTTGCTTCATTGCATGAAGAATGTGTTTTTTCCTGATGTAAACTACGACTACGACGAGCTTTGAAGATAGGTATTCAACAACTTTTGTATAATGGTAAGGGTTCCTTTTTTTATACATATATATTTACTAGTATCACTGAAGATGGAAGTCCAAATTTCTGCATACAAAGTAGTTTTACTATTTCTATTGTACAATGTATCTTACAACATGTTAAAATAAGCAAAAATGGTTATCTTTGCTCTCTAACTTTGGAAACAAGTGAATTAACTCTTTAAATTTCATCATTTTTATATACATATCTCGCTTGACTGAAATATATTTCAACACCCATGCTTATTTTAATTCAAGTTTGACTTAACAACCGTTAACTTTTCCCACTATTCTTACCAATTTGGATTTTGTTTTTTACTATAGTATGAAATTTTGAGATCTCGGTTTCGGTCTTTTTGTAATTTTAGGAATTTCGATCCAATTCGTAAATTTTGAGAATTTTGATTCCAGTTTCGATTTCAAATCTTGTTAATTATTTTTCATATTAGAACATGTATATTCGTTTAATTTATTGAAACAAAATGTATAATTTATATTAATTTGAAAAATAATTTATCAACGAACGATACTGATTAGTTATAAGTATTTGTAACACTAAAAAAATGTTTGTTCATCACTTCATTTTCAACTTTTTTTAGTTACAACATTTATATATTTTGTGAATTTGTATGCCTCTCAAGTTAAAATTTCAAAACGATTTATATATTTGAAATTTAAATTGATTCTTTTGTGAGTTTCTACTGTAAAATTTGAAATTCAATAGTTTTTTTATTGAACCAAAATTTCGGTTTGGTTCATTTCGGTCCATACCGAAGCCGAAACGGAACAACTGCAATCTCGGGGTTTCGGTCGAAACCTCAAACCTTGATACACACACTAACAATTGTAGAATGCAGTTATAACGAGTAGCTTATGCATAATTAGAAAGGTAGCATGAGTAAATCGAACAATTTATCATTATCCAGTAGGTGAACGTAACAATAGTCATTTCTACATTAGTTAAGTTATTATAGGTCTTTGTCTACCCTTTGCATCGATCCCTTTGTCAAATATCTTTTGTTCTCAAACAGGAGTTAACATTTGAGAACTTACTACACAACCAACACCATACTGTGCAAGAAATCTGATTTATATATCTTATATGTCGATTTAAATGTTTCTCTTTGAATGACTTGTTAGAAGTTTACTTTCGTTGTTGTTTGTAATTATCTTATACCACAGTCAATGGAATATCTCGTATTTCTCGAAAAGTTAATACTGTATATCTTATATTACTTCCATTCATATTTTGAAAGTAGTTAAAAAGTCCAAACATTTTAGAGTGTTATGTATTTGCTTGAGGTACTTTAGAATTATGGTGTTCTATTTCTTTATCTAGTATGACATTACTTTTGGCCTTTATTAAGATCAAGGTTTGAGAACTTGGTCTTTTACATTTTTGAAAGTTTCGATCCGTTCCATTAAAAGTTTCGGTTTTGCATTTCGACGATTAATTTCAAAAGCAATACAATATAAATGGATTATTGTATTAATTTTAATGATCGTAAAGTTTTGCAATTAAACTTGCTTAATGGTGTTTATTGTAATGTTTTACTATAATAATTCATAACCATAAAAGGTTGGATATTTTGCAATCCAAATTAAATAAAACGTAACTTAACATGATATAGTTAATTAATGTAATGAGTTAATATAATCCTTCCTATTTTAATCTATATTAAAATATAACTTAAACATTTTATATCCTAACCTATATAACTATATTGATATATAACTAAATCTACAAAATCCAACCCAATTAGTTATTGTATCTGACCCAATATCAAATGAGAAAACCAAACCCAACTATTTTCCTTTTTCATTTGCACGGGATGATAACACAAAACAAAATAATGGCTTAAGATGCGGTTAAAGGAAAGTTTGATGTAGATGAGGAGAAATGAGATTAGAATTGCAGTTGGTTTGAAATTCACTTTGATTTGTTTATTGCAATGACGAGCTAAGTTTCCAACTTCAATTTTTTATTTCATTTTATATGCTTTGTTGTCAAATTTTTTTTTGGGTACTTTTTGTTTTTTCCCCTTTGATTTGGATGGTTTTCTCTCCGTTTCAAACTTTCAACTACTACCAATTTTTTTTTGGCAATTGGTCAGAATTGGGATTTTAGTCAGATTTTGTCCCCAGTTCAGTTTGAACCGAACCAAAATGGTTTGGATCTTGGAGTTCTGCCCAAAACCTTATATCTTGGTTAAGACATCATGGTCCCTCTAATTCTATAAAGATGCAACTTCTCTAAAAAGGTGGTATATCGAATAACAACTAGTTGTTTTTCGATATAATATAAGTATCCAAAAATATTTTTATGATATCATATATCTTAGCACAATTTTTGGGAATAATGGCTTTGTTGTTGTTGTTGTTGTATATATCTTAGCACAATTTTGATTTCATATATTCTACGTTTTTACGTGGGATTGGGGGCATGAACTTGGACAAGACGAAGTTTTATGTATGGTCGTTAAATGGTTGAACCATAGTTTTATCTTTCATGCCATAACACTAGAAGACAAGACTGAGAGATAATCTGTATATTCTCTTTCGTATTGTTGATATCTACAAACTCATTCTTGTTCTTTTGATAAAATCAAAAAAATCTTCTTGATGATTTTGTTCTGACCGCTTCAACTTTGTATTCTCCAATGCATCAAACATGTATTTGAATACATGTTCACCTTTTGAGATACTAATGAAGAGTAGATTACCATGTTTGTCAGTCATGAACTTCTACATCTATATGCATGAACTTAAAAGTGTGTCACTCTTATTTCGTTTCTTGAAATACCCATCACATGTTATTTGGATGTTATCACAAGTTCATACAAACATCATTTCATATGCAACTTGCACAATCAACGATATTCATTTATAGCTCTGATCCTGTGCAGTGGAAGTTTTAGATACATTTCAAAAGAAATCTGTTTGTATGAGTCTATTTTTGACCTTGATGTGTGCTTTATGAACATTCTTTTAGAATAAAAGCCATAGCATTCGTCCTTTGGGGGGTTCGAACCCAAAACATCTAGAAATCTTTGAAAGTGTTGATGCTTATAATGATCTAATACCAAATGAGAGTGCAAATAGTGGACCAAATATGACCTATATATAACTACTATTAAATTTGTCTATTAATAATTTTTCAACAAATAAGCTATAAGCGCAAAGTAAGTAAAAGTTAAGAGAGGCAAACTCGGTAACAGCAGCAATAGAAAGTAAATGGCAGAATTGATTTTATACCGATTCAGAACTTCTGTCCTACTTTCAATCCAAAAACTCATTTTTGGATTTTTCACTAACTCAAAACACCCTCCCTTCACTCGGAGGAATAGGTTTACAACTGTGTGAACAACCCAAACATGATTTCAACACATTGCCTAAAGATCTCCAACACGACTTTACAAACTTCAATAAAAAGATACATTTTGACAGCAGAGTGTGTTCCCAATAACATTAATTTTCACTTTTGAGTACAAATTCCTATAACCTTGTCAAACAACAAATAACAGCGGAGTGCAAGCACTGTGGTTTAGGAATGAATAAAGTCTTAGTCACTATAGATAAATCTTTTGAGTGCACAAGTGATCTAGAAAGAGTCTGTGAGCAATAAGACTATATGAAAGTTTTGAAATTAGAAGAAGATAGAAAGAATTTGTATGCAGTGAAAAAGTTATTTCAATCTCTTTGCAGAATTCTATTTATATAGATATAATACATGAAAAGATTTCTTGCAGAGTTGCAATCTTTTGAAGAGTAAAGACGTTTCTTGAAGAGTCATGAATTTTCTTGAAAAGATATGACCATTAGAGAAGAAATGAAAACGGTTAGAAAAGTCTAACGGTCATATTTTTGAATAGAAATTCATCATACTTTTAACAATAAATAATTTTGAATTTCAGACCCCAATCAATCTACTGGTAATGGGTGGACGGTCGCTCTGCCATGTTAAAAAACATGGCTGAAATTCGAAAAAGAAAATAGTTCATTTCAGGCTTAGTTCAGTTGACTAAACAACATTGGCTATCGATTGTCTATAGGTTCAGTTGACTGATCAACTTGGTTCTGGTTCCTGAGGAATTTTGACAGTAAATTAGTCTTAATAAAAACAAGAAGTTTCAACTTTTAAGCACATTCAAATGCTTGTAAAACTTTCCACGACTATATTAAAAACATGTATATGTATGTGTAAATGTGCGACTGCATATTTGAGTGGTTTTAACAAAATAACTCTAAGACTTACATATACAAAGACTCATGCTTGATTACTATTCTTTGTTGTGCATGTCTTCGTCGTCTTTGTGTATTTTGTGCATGTCAGAGTTTGTTAATGTTTATATAATTCCTCTAAATACATGTAACTAGCACCATTGTATACTTTACATCATCAAAACACTAAAATTGAGTTTTTACTAGTCTCCTTTTTTGATGTTTACAATTATACAATTTTAAAAAGAATAAAGATAAGATATATTATAAACTTCCCTAACTATAGGTGATCCCCAGCCAATTTTTCTCCTCTTTTCTTACCAACAAAGGTTAAATGTTCTAAATTTAGGAAAATACATATGGAGAGGTGCATTAACATCAAAACAATTATAGTTCCAAAAGTCCGAGGAGCCCATATTTTGATAATTTCATTATTATTTTCAACCTGTTTCAATACACTAGCCCATATTTTGATAGTTTTATTATTATTTTCAACTTGTTTCAATTCACTATCATTCTTGGACGTTCTAAATTGTATATAAAGAACTATATTTCTTAGGGCTAGACTTAGCTAATTCGGGAGAGTTTCTAAATCATAATCTATTCTTATTGTATAAAAGGTTTAGAGATATTTATCGGGTTTGTAAATTTTTCACCAAGTGCAATGAGAGCATGTTGTATATCTTGTAAATGTAAAAACATATCGGTAATGGTCTTATTTACCTTCATTTGAAAATTAAAAACTGGTTTTTCAATATAGAATTTTGATTTATTTTATTTTGTCTGTCCCATGATGGACGACTTGCAAAGCATAACAAATTTCATATGCAATGTTGCACATGCAGACTCTATTAAATTCATTTTTGTTAAGTGCACAAAATAAATATCGATCCTTTTGAATAATTTCTCGCTTTCGTCTTTTGATCATCTGTCCATATACTAAAATCAGTAGTAGGTTTAACATACTGATTTCGAGTAGCATTCCAGATTTCAAATCTTTTAGCTTGCATTTGAATTCTCATGCGAGTTGACTAATATTCATAATTAGAACCGATAAATAATAGTGGACGTGCAGTTGTTTGACCTTATATAAAAGTAGAAATGTTGGCTATGTTATTAAGATTTTCAAAAACTTTATAACGGTTAATGAAAGAACCTGCTCTGATACCGGATGGAAATGTCAGTGCTTATTATTCTCTGATGCCAAATGAGAGTGCAACTAGTGGTCGAACATGGTCTACATATAACAGTTAAACTTATGTATTAATGATTTTTAAATAAACAAATTATAAGTGCAAAGCAAGTAAAAGTTAACAGAGGCAAACTTAGCAACAGAAGCAGCAAAAATTAATGATATAGTCGATTTTATAGTGATTCAGACTTTCTGTTCTATATTTAGGTTAAAAGCTTCTATTTGGATTTTCACTAACTTAAGACACTCTTTATTTAGAAGAACGGGTTTACGACTGTTTGAACGACCCGAACTAAACTTCACAAACTTCAATTAGAAGGTAAACTTTGATAGTGGATTGTGTTTCCAATAACAGTTATTTGTCACTTTACGAGTACAACTTCCTATGATTCTTTAAAATAATAATGCAGTTCAAGTGCAATGGTTTAGTAACGAATATAGATGACTAAAGATAAATCTTTTGCATGCACAAGTGATATTGAAAGAGTACGTGAGCAATAAAAGTTTTAAATGCTTTGAAATTACAAAGGATAGAAAGAATTTGTATGTAGTAGAAATGTTATTTCAATCTCTTTGCAAAACTCTATTTATAAGTATGAAAAGTTTTCTTAATCAGTTGCACTCTTTTGAAGAATAATGATGTTTCTCGAAGAGTCATGAGTTTTCTTGAATAGATGACCATTAGAGGGTTAGAAAACGGTCCTATTTTTGAAAAAAAAAATTGTCATATTTTTAACAGTAATTAATTTCAACTTTCAAACCCCTATCAGTCGAGTGGTCACGGGAGGATGGTTAACAAGTTGTGTTAAAAAACATAGTGTTAAAAAACATAGCCAAAAGTCAAAGAAAATAGTTCATTTTAGGTTTAGTTCAGTTGACTAAACAACGCTGACAAAGAACCGTCTAGGGGTTTCGTCGATTGATCTAATTGGTTCAGTCGATTTGCTCTTGAGGAATTTTGCCAACAAATTACTTCTGATAAATACACGAAGTTACGACTTTTAACACACTTTCAAATACTTGTTAAACTTTCCATAACTATGGTAAAAACTTGTATATGATGTGTAAATGTGTGATTGCATATTTGAGGGGTTTTAACAAAATACTCCAAGCTTACATATACAAAGATTCATGCTTGATTCTTCTTTTTTATTGTGCATCTCTTCGCTGTCTTTGTGTATTCCATGCATGCTAGAGTTTGTTAATGTTTATGCAACAACTCTAAATACTTGTAATATCTCGCTAAACACGTTAGTAGTAGTATGTTGACATCGAAAAAAGAAAAAAAAACCAAAATTGAGGTTCTAACAATCTTACCACTAAGAGTTGGTGGTTCTTGACAACGTATATTTATAATAACCTAGTAATTAAATTTAATAATTTCTAATTATATTATTATTTTGAAATTGGAGAACCAATTTAACATTGGAAAATATTAGATTTGCATTTAAATAAACAAGACGATATACCTCTGTAGTTCATGGCGCTAAAGGGAAGATGAACATCAACTTTGTGTAAAATCGTACTAGCAGCTGTGATCATGTGGACCATTAACGATCGACTCCTTTTAAGAGACCAGGTCTTCAAAATACACCTTCTTAATTGCTAGTATTTAGAAGGAAAAAAAACTGTTTATTAATTTTGTTGTATTTTCTATCTGATTCAAATTTATGTAAACTGAATTCAAGAATTACTTCTTTAATCCGAATTCAATAAACTTAGTCATTAGCAGTGCCTGACTTCTTGAAACAAAATGAATGTCGTGTATTTGTTGTGCTTAGGTAAGATAGGCGATGTGTAAAAAATTTACGTTGATTAGCCATGTGTCCAGCCCATTGGACGTTTTGGGGTCTTAGTTGGCGCCATTTTTATTTTCAAATACAATGAGTTTTTGCATACTTGTTCAAAACTAGTGAACTACTACGCAATTAGTGCATAACTAGGCTTAAGGCAATTTAACATCATGCAACTCCTCAAACGATGTTACATCTTTTGTTAAGTACCATTCTAACTGCTAATTATCAGTTTAACACTTTATAATTTCAATATTACATACTATTGTGTAATTATTTCGTTTTTTTTATTCGTATAACATCTATACTCTAATAGTAGTATACACCTTCGTATCATTTAATTGTTTGTATAATTCTGTAAACTTTTGCTCGGCTCGTCGATCACTGAGAGTACGGTTGGAGACTTTTAGGTGTGGTTCTAACTCCTTGGTGAGATTGGAACAATTTGAATTTTAGAGTCTACATGTATAACAAATTTTGATGCGTACAAATCATCTAGTCGAAGTTCGACTTTAATCTTCCATAATTAAAGTCTTAAGTAACAACATATATTGTACACGTGTTTCTCTTTGTCGTCACTTATTAGTACAACGTTTAGAGTTTAGTAAAATGTCAGTACTCACAAAGTTCTTACTAGTTGCAAAATATAGGTAGTATTTGGCTTGAAAATAAACTTTCTTTTTTTCTTTTTTAATATTTATGTCGAATGTCTTATGAAAGTAGGAGTTAGAAAATCTATGTCATCTTAATGAAGGAGAGAAGGAGAAGGAGAAAGGAGAAGATGATTTTTGATATTTCATAAAAGGCGAAAAATAAGGAAAAGTCATTTTTAATTTTATATGTTAATACAATTTTCCAAATCGATTGTTTTCCGCCGTCTTCTTTTCTTTCATGCATTTTAAAGTACATTTTGAGAACACATACTCATTTTCAAACCAAACGCTACCTAACTTTTCAAAACCATGTGGTTTGGTTTAATAAATTCATTGATGATACTAATCTTCGTTATCGAGGGAGATGAATCATGCATTGAATATTTCCCCACTTCATGTGTTTTGAGTCGTATCCAACTCTGATTATTATAACATAAAACAATTTGCTGTGGTACTTATATTTAAGTCGCGGTCAAAGTATGATCAATGCACATAACTTTGACAGGACTCTCTAGTCAAAATATTATACATCGTTATATGAGATTTTTCATTGACATGAATATAATAAGCTGTAGAAGCTTCTACACCAACGGTTAGTCTATCAATATATTGATATTTTTCTCTCTATATATTTATGGCTAATAACTTTAATAAAATTGTGTTTTAAGTGTTTGATACAATACTTGTGATTATAACCACCTTTTAATTACAATTAACACTAAACAAACTCTAAGGATTTCTATCGACGGTAACAATGTAATTTCTAACATTCGTTGCACTAACGACATGTCAACATAAATGAAACCACTATCATTTTGAATGAGATGTTTTAATGTGTACGTATAAATTTAAGTAATTAATTATCCAATTGTGTTATGGGCTTTTGTATCCACATCAAAAAGTTGTCACAAAAGAGCATCTTCTTAATGAGCTAGGATGAACGATGAACACACCTTTGGATATGTATGCTTATGTATTGTGTGGATGATAGCAGGTGGGCAAGCGTGTTCTTTAATACGGTTTAACTCACTGTATAGTTGTTGGACTCAAGTATGATTCTTACTAGGTTTGTAGGTATTTGTTAATTTTGGATTTGAGGAAGTTCTTGTTAGATGTGGCTCGCATTGTGCGTGCGTGAGTTGGATGGATAAGTCTCACATTGTAGGGAATATGCCGTATAACGTGGTATATATATGAGATTTGTGCCACGTAACATTGGAAAGTTCTTTTGTTACAAATAAGTGTTGTCACATCAGAATTAGTCTTAACTTGAGTTTCTTGTATTGTGCACGATTGTGTAGGTCGAGTTCCACAACATGTAGCCATATAACAAACAGGTACTCCAGACCACTAGAGTGCTGGATTTTGCTTGATTGATGTTGGGTGTGGTTGAGTCACATAGGTTATCCTTTCTATATTTTTATATGTTTTATGCGGTACTGTTATTATGTTGCCACTAGATTGTTACATGCTAATCATGTATACTCATATTTGGAAACTTTGACTGTTGCGTACATACTTTGGATATGATAATTAGTCATTTTCATATGATTTGACGCTGACTTATTATGCTCGTCTGTTATGATGAGAACCGAATTATTATATTGCCTGTGATGTTTGTTGTTTAATGTGAAAAATTTACCTTTGTTTTACCCCATTTATGATGACTTGTATTTATTTGTTCTAGCATGGTACCACGGGATAATTTTCAGTGATCTTGCAAGAGATATACCGGCTCTCCTATACGTATTTTTTGTTTGGGTGGTGAAAACAATTGATTCTTTGGGAAGAATGTTATTATAAAAGGGTGTTAGGGAAATTAGTTATATTAACCATCTTGTGTTTTTTGACGCTGTATGTAAGTCAAAATGCATAGTGGTTTTGGTGTTCTAAATCTTTTTGATTTGAATAGAAGCTTATTTTCCGGATGGCTGCTGCAGTTAGCGGACATTGCTATGAAGAAAACAAATCATTAATTTTTTATTATTGTAGAAATCACGTCTGCACATCCCTACGTGGGCAACATTTGAGTTCGGTCAACATCTTTTTTTGAGTTTGGTCAACATTTTTTAACAAAAGGAATACTTTGTTGTTACATGCAACCAAATTCATATATATACCACCCACCTCTATTATTTTTCACGATATGAGACTATTCTTTTTTCCAATGTGCGTCCATTACCTACACACAATGCGAGACACCCCAACAGATTTTCACCTTGGCTCGCATCCATATATGCGTTTTTCAATACGCCAACACGATGCTTGCACCATATTGAGACATTGTTCCCGTGTCATTATACCAAATCCAAAATACCATGATCTAGCTCCACCTTAAGTCTGACTACTTAAGCCTATACTGCTAGCCATCACGATTTACAGATCTCTTGCGCATTGTCTATTGCCCTAGACGTTACCATCAGCTCTAATACCATGTTGAAATTCCGTCCGCACGTTCTTACGT
Organism: Allium fistulosum; assembly: GCA_030737815.1. Lineage (NCBI taxonomy): Eukaryota > Viridiplantae > Streptophyta > Magnoliopsida > Asparagales > Amaryllidaceae > Allium > Allium fistulosum. The sequence goes on along the minus strand of CM060908.1, from coordinate 817,532,099 downwards.
GGGGGTAATATAGAGTTTGGTCAACACCTTTTAACAAAAGGAATTTCTTATTGTTACATGCGATCAAACTCATATGTATACCAATCCACCTTCATTATTTTTGCGATGTGAGACTATTCTTTTACAATATGCGCCCGTTATCCACATACAATGCGAGACACTCCAACAAATTTCCACATTGGCTTGCATACATCCATGCATTTTCCACTACGTCAACACGATGACTGCAGCATATTGAGATTTTGTTCCCGTGCCATTCTACCTAGAGTCGGCCCTACAGCTTTAGTTGCCCTAGCCAAACATGTGATGGAAGTGAGATAAAAATGTAATTGACAGTAATTGTTGATGGAAGGCACGCTCGAACTCAGGTTGTTCAGCTGGGAAGAAAACAAACAAGCCACCAGACCAAAGAATCTTTAAGGAAAAGTTGCCCTTTTACTAAAATTAACCAAAATATTTGTAAGAAATTTAAACTTTGGTTGCTCTCCTCCGCCGTGTTGCCCCATGCGACCGTCTTGGTCGAATGTCGGGTTTCGATATTTTTCGATGTTTTTCCTTGATTTCGAGCACGGGTTTTTCTAAATAATTTTGAAATGTTTTTAAAATAAATTGGCTTTTGAAATAATCATTATATAATATTTATAAATTATTTTAAAGCTATAAAATTATATATTCTCTATAATAAGGAATTTCAAAAGTGTTTTTCAAAATGATTTCGAAAATTGTTTTAAAAGTTTGTTTTCTCAGACAAATTATTTCTATATAAAATACACGTTTTTGCACTATTCGAGCGTATGAGAAGGAGAATTAAACGGTTTAGTAAAACACGTGGTATGGAGCATCACAGCTTGCCCTGGGGCCGGGCTTGATTCTACCAGATCCAAGGTACCATGATCTAGCTCCACCTTAAGTCTGACTACTTAAGCCTACGTTGCTAGTCATCATGATTTACAAATCTCTTTCGCATTGTCCATTGTTTCAGGCGTTACCATTGGCTCTGATACCATATTGAAATCTAGTCCGCACATCCCTCCGTGGGGGCAACATAGAGTTTGGTCAACACTCCTTAACAAAAGGAATACCTTGTTACATGCAACCAAACTCACACACACACACACACCACTCCCAGGCGTTACCATCCGCTCTGATACCATGTTGAAAGCACGTCGCACATCCCTCCGTGGGGGCAACATATGAGTTTGGTTAATAACCTTTTAACAAAAGGAATCCCTTGTTGTTACATACGACCAAGATCATATATATACCACTGCACCTCCATTATTTTTCACGATGTGGGTCTATTCTTCTTTTCAATGTGCGTCTATTACCCACACACAATGCGAGACACCCAACAGATCTCCACCTTGGCTCGCATCCATTCACGCGTCTTCCGCTACGTCAACATGATGCCTGCACCATGTCGAGACTATGTTCCCGTGTCATTCTGCCAGATCCAACGTACCATGATCTAGCTCCACCTTAAGTCTGACTTTTTAAGCTTACACTGCTAGCCACTGCGACTTACAGATCTCTTACGCATTGTCCATTGTCACTGGCGTTACCATCGGCTCTGATACCATGTTGAAATTCCGTCCGCACGTCCCTACGTGGAGGCAATATAGAGTTTGGTCAACACCTTTTAACAAAAGGAAGCCCTTGTTGTTACATGCGATCAAACTCATATATATAACACTCCATCTCCATTATTTTCACAATGTGAGACTATTCCTTTCCAATATGCGTCCGTTACCCACATGCAATGCGAGACACCTAACAATTATGATGGCAGTTTTGTTTAAGAAGCTACTTCTTAGTATTCATTCATGTTTTTATCTTAGAATATTGTTTCTTTTATCTCGAATATTTAAGATTGATATTGAGACGAAAATGCATGGAGATGGTTACATTTCTTTAGCTTCGCATTTGACTAAGTTCCTGAATGATCAGGATGGACTAATTTCTAAAGTTTACATGCCCAGCGACTCCAAATTCAACTGGAATTTGACGTTAATAGGCTTAAGCTTTTGGAGGCTGAGATTGTCCAACAATACTGTATACTAGTTGATCTTTTAGATATGGGTTAGGTGAGGAAGTTGTGTTGGGGCTTGTTTGCTAATAAGATGTTTGTTGTGCACCTTTCATACAATTTTAAGTGAAGGAAATATAGGTTTCATGACAAGTTCTGCCATATCAGAGTTCCTTCTAAAGTCAAGGACTCGGGCTCCATATTGGTTGGTATACACAAGAAGTTGAACTCTGTTGAAGGTTTGAAGAAAAATAATATTCATGCCTATGTTTAGTGCTATTTTTTGCAACTTGAAGACAGAAACTTTGGAACATCTTTACGGCAGATATTGCATTGTTTATTTCAAATTGAATCTATAAAGGTTGTAATCTCCAACCAGTTTGAATGTTACGCAAAAATCAAACAATTTCCTAGCACTGGGAACCTTGCATATTGTCGGCGTATATGATCTGAAATGAGCCAAGGGCCTGAGAATCTGGGACTTCACTGAAAAAGAACCAAACTAGTCTATAAGAAACATGTGATTTGGCAACAATGCAACTGTGTGAGATCATGCGCTGATATTATTCGTCTATCTCTTTGTTGAGTTTGTGGACATGTAATTCGAAAAGAAAATTAACCAGATGCTTGAAATTGAAGGTAGTGCAGATGGATGTGCAGCCATGCTTGGTTCTGTTAATGCTGACGATTACCTAGATATTCGGACCTTCTGCTGATGATGCGCTTAACTAAGTAGTTTGTGTCACTATCGTTTTGCTTTACGTATTGGACCTGCCTGTCAATGCAAGGATGCTGTTATATTTAGGCAGTGGTATTCTGTGGTATTGTTTGCTCCAGCTAATTTATTTATACAAAATATTGACTGTGGGTTCTCCCTTGTAGTCTAGCTCAAGCAAGCCTGGGAAAAAACAATACAAAGTTGTTAAATGTTTGTACATTCGTTATTTCATGCATAATTTTGGTATTATGTTTCCATCATTCAACTTTGTTCGGCCTGCTTTTGATATAACTCTTCAAGCATATTTCCTGAAGTTTGTAACCATACTGAAATTTCGGTGCTTGGTACTTTTGCTTTGGTTTCACCAGTTCAGTCCAATCATGGATAAAATTACTAGGGCTGTTACGGTTGAACTATCAACCGCTCATCCGTACCAACTATTCATGCGGTTACCATCTATAACGGTAACGGTTAAAGAATTATATGACCATGGTTAACCATACCAACTATACATGATTGTTTTGTATAATATTTAATATTATAGTATAAAAATTAGTAATTTAAGTTAAAGGAATAACTTGCACATTAATAATATGTGTCTTCATGAACTATTAACACGTGCACGCATATTGATCATTTTATGAACAAATAGATAAATTTGCAAAAAACATTTAGAGCTATATTAATTTATCATCAATAATGCATATAATTGAAAATATATGCACAACATGCTTCAAAATTGAAAATATGACGATTAACCATCATAGACGGTTGCGGTGAAGATTATAAGAATTTATAACCGTTAACAACGGTTATGGTTACGGTTGGTGGTAATAACGACGGTTACTGCACCCGTAACTCCCCTAAAATTACACAAGAATGTGCTTATATACGCATTAAATCTTCCTTTCAGCTCTCCTTGTGTTTACACTATGCATGTGCCATTTGACTTATTCTCCAAACTTCATTTATGAGTTATTAATGCGATGGAAAGACTCAGCATGGGCTAACAACTAATCTTTGTAATATATTTGCAGGCAACCTTCGACATCTTAACAGAGGCCAGTTCAACATTGAAAGAGTCAGCAAATAGCATGCTTGCATTATGAAGCTATGTTGGTTGGGTAATACGGTTGAGCAATTAAATCCTCCTAAACTCATTGATGTGAACGAGTTGTTCCTTCGCTTTCATAGGTTGACGTTTCCTGCAAGCTTTGTAGCAGCGTTTTCGTTTTCATTATCTTCTGAATACAAATTAGCATTGTAAAGTAGTGTGCATCTGATTGATCCAGCAATGATTGTGTGATTTAAAGTATGGTTAGACAGTGATGTATATTTTACGTACTTTTTTAGGTTGGTTTGATTTGCTCCGATCGCAAATTTTATCTGCTTTTAGTTGACTGGAACTATCGATGATGCATTAGACTATGACACGAATCATAAATGCTACTTTTGATTATGAAATTGAGGCAACTTCCCACTGTGATATCAAATTTGCTATCGAATGGTATTGGCCACTTTGATGGTCCATATGATATATGTTATTGGTATGATATTAAGTTGTGGTGAGCTACATGCTAAATTGATTTGTTGTCGACATCCAAATTTGGCAATGATATTATTTTTATCATTAGTTGACTCTACAAGAATAGTTAGTCATATTTGTTAAGTTCACTCAGATTAGTCTAAAGTTATCACCCATCTGGAATTCTAATTTTTACTGTAAAGCTACACTTTGTTTATAGTCATGCTAAAATTATTAGCTATCTTACATTAGAAATGGTTCTGGTAACTGGTATTTGCACTTGAAGCAATAATTTTTGCCTTATAAAACTATAGTTTCTTAATATTTAGAAGTGAATGAATTTATTCACAATCCTGAAGTATATTTTCCAAATTTGTAAGTAGAAATATGGCAAGTAATTTGCCGCCCAAGAATCACAAGCAAAATATAACCACTAAGAAATAAATGCACATATCAACCGCAACCCAACCGAACCCAGTGTTATCCTTACCCATTCTTTACTATATAAATCGTCGTGTCTTCTTTAATTTCACCAATATACACTTTACATTATTATTACAAAAAATGTCTAAAAGTGCTGGTATGTGCTATCTAATGTCGCACTTTGTTTTGTTGCTCAGTATTTTAACTACGACTACCACAGTGAATGGTGATCCCCAAGTGCCATGTTACTTCATTTTTGGAGATTCTTTGGTTGATAATGGAAACAACAACAACATGGCATCGTTAGCTAAGGCAAACTACGCACCATATGGTATCGATTTCCCTAATGGTGCAACAGGAAGATTCAGCAATGGATTGACCACTGTCGATGCTATATGTAAGTTCATGCTTCATCTACATTCTGATTAATGTAGTCCAGTTCTAAAATCATTAATTTTCTTTCTTCATTCCATGTATATATAGCTCAACTATTGGGATTCGATGACTTCATTCCACCATATGTAAATGCTAGAGGCAACCAACTCCTCACAGGCGTAAACTTCGCATCTGCTGCTGCTGGAATTCGAGAAGAAACAGGCCGACAGTTGGTATATATACACCATTAACAAATAACATTCAAGATCCAAATTGCTTGATCCCATATATGCTGATTATGTTTCAAAATCGCAGGGAGGCAGAATCAGCTTTGGAGGACAAGTCAGAAACTACATATCAACCGTGCAACAAATAGTCAATATATTAGGTGATGAAGACACCGCTTCAGATCATCTAAGCAAATGCCTATTCACAGTTGGCATGGGAAGCAACGACTACCTCAACAACTACTTCATGCCCAACTTATACTCATCCAGCCGTCAATACACTCCTCAGCAATACGCTGATCTCCTCATCAACCAATATTCCCAACAAATACGCGTTAGTTTACTACTACTTCAACATTACATATAATGATTAAGTATTTATGTATATGTATATGTATATTATATTTATTACGTGTCTAATTTATTGCTATTGCAGACCCTGTACAACTATGGGGCTAGAAAAGTGGCGATAATAGGAGTGGGTCAAGTGGGGTGCAGCCCAAGCGAACTAGCTCAGTCGAGCGGGGACGGTGTGACTTGTGTGGATAAAATAAACGTAGCATGCGATCTGTTCAATCAAAGAGTAATACGCATGGTCGATCAGTTCAATCAATTGAACGGAGCACACTTCACTTACATCAACGCTTATGGAATATTTCAAGACATTTTGAGAAATCCGGCAGCTAACGGTAAGCTACAAGGGGCAAGTTCAACTTTCTTTGACAAATTTGTTATGGTTAACGGTGGGTGTTTTTTGTGTACAGGACTGAGCGTAACAAACAGAGGGTGTTGCGGAGTGGGGAGGAATAACGGGCAGATTACTTGCTTGCCGTTTCAGACACCATGTCGGAACAGGGATCAATATTTGTTCTGGGATGCATTTCATCCTACCGAAGTTGCGAATGTGCTTATTGGAAAGAGATCGTATAGGGCTCAGTCTGCTTCCGATGCATATCCCATGGACATTCAACGCCTTGCTCAGATTTGATTTGATTTGATTTGATTTACTTTGTTGATCGATAATTCGATATAAAGGGAGAATGGTTTATAGTTATGTTAAGAGTTTTCCTGTGAAGTTGTATGTTTATGATTTTGATTTGAGCTTTGGTGTACCTTTTAACTCTAAGTTCTGGAGTAATAACTTCATATAATACATGTTCTTTGACGTATGTTTTACTGTTGTCAGAAGTAGATGAAATTGCATCAGCGGTGATTTGGAATATAAGAAATTAGGGATACATGTTTGAAAAAAAGAAAAGAAGAAGCGTATATTTGCTTAAATATCGCAAACTCAACCAGTTTGTTCCTAGTCGAATTCCGTTTTTACTTGGCATCAAGTTGACACTAGTAGCTTCATTTCTGGATCATGAATTTGTTTTATGAATGATGTTTAGGAGAATACTTTGAAGTAAGATGATTGTTCGATCGGTTTGATCAGTTTTAGTATGCAAAATGTCAAATCGATTTAAAATTGAAAAAAAATCAGAACCAAACCGAATCGATTTAGGTTAATTTGGTCAGTGGCTGATTTAACAAAAATAAAAAAGTAATTAAAAGACACTACCATATTTTATTATTCAAACGATTAATTTCGGAAGAAAACATAAATTTATGTTTAAAGAGATTTTATTTGGTATTCTTTTGTAATATTTATAAGAAAAACTGATTCATCTTTAATAAATAACTTTGTTTTTTTAGTACTAAACGAATTTTTAAAAGTTTGCGATACCATAAATTTGAGTAATATAATATAATTTCTGTTAATACAGTTAAACTGATAACCAAAGAGGTTTATTCTACAAACCAAATTCAAATCGATTTAGTTTCATAATTAGACAGAATTGATTGAAATGAACTGGTTCGGTCGGTTAATTCTTTTCTAACCGAATATTGCTAGCCTCAGTTTGAAACGAGACTACATTTCGGCTTAAAACAATGAATAATAATTTCACTTTGTCCACAAGATGTATTGGAAAAATATGAGTAGCTCATTACTCAAGTTTATTTGACGTTCAAGGACATAGTTTGGCAACTTTTTTACAATAAAACTTGCAAATTCAAAGTATAATCAATTTTTTAATTTTTGTTTTTAACTTAAAAGTTTTCACTTTTCTCCTTAATCCTCTTTCGAGATATTTTATTTTCAAATTCTTTAATTTATCACACCTATTTTACTAATTATCCTCCAGATTTTACATTTTGGTTTGAACATCCAAAAGTCCATAAATTTACTTATATATAATTTATCAGTTACCTCATAATATTTTATATTTAAGTTCATATATTTAGGTTGATTATATGATCCAAAATTTAAACTATTAAAATATATTCGGTTAACTAATATTTACTGATATTTCTTATAAATACGAAAGAACAATCATTTAAATATGTATACCACTTTACTAACAACCAAAGTGGTAAAATTATTTTTTATTCAACTATAAGATATATAAATCACATAAAGCAATAATTAAAAATAATAATTTATTATTCATTTATCTCAATAAATTTATCGTACATTTCATCCTAAATTATACTTTTAACTTCAAATATTTACATTTAAACTTACCGCAATTATTTACAGAACTTGCCCCATTTTTCTCCAAATATTTTACATTTCATTCAATATTTCAACTAAACAAGCGATCTTAAATTTAAACAAATTAGATAAATCATGTGAATTGATATTCGTCAATTCACTTACTAGTTTATGAAATATGAAAATTTCAATATATACACCACATTCATATGAACTAAATTTGTAAAATTATTTTTCATTAATATAAAGATACATGAGTAACATAACTCAAATTATATATATGAAAAATAATAACGAGTTCAATTTATATTTATCCCAATAAATATATCATACGGTGCATTACAAAATTATGTTTTTCTTACTTTAAACACCTACATTTTATATTTTCTATAATCATCTACAAGTTCCCCTCGATTCCCTTCTTATATTTTACATTTACATTCATATATTAGAATTAATTACATAGTCTTAAAATTATTTAGATAAATTTAGTAAACCACTATTCATAGATTCGTCTAATAAATCATAAAAATATGAAAATTTTAATGCTTATACCATATTTATATTAGCAAAACAGTAGAAAACTTCATTAAATTTATATGTATATCAATCACATAATATATATAATAATCAAAAATTTAATTTATGATTCATTTATATATATATATATATATATATATATCATGCATTGTACTGTGAAATTCCTTTTTAAAAATTAAGTACCTTTAATTTATCAATTTACACATATTTACTAATATTTTCCCATCGTTTTACATTTTGGTATAGATATTTTAAAGTTTATACAAGTATACCTCCTAATATTTTATATTAAAGTCCATATATTTAGGTTAAAATCCAAAATTTAAACTTTAAAAATATTCGGTTAACTAAAATTCAACAATATTTTGTATAAATACTAAAGAACGACAATTTCAATATGTATGCCAGTGGTCATCCACATTATGATCTGGACGTCCAGATTTGAGTCCGAAAATAGCCTCTTCGCAATGCGAGGAAAATGCTATGTACATTATCGACCTCTCTAGAGTCCGCTATCGTGTGGGAGTCTCGTGCACTGGGTTTCACTTTTTTTAATTTAATTTATAATTAAATTATTTCAAAATATTTATTATACATTGCATTGTAAAATTATACTTTTAACTTCAAATACCCACCTTTAAAGTTCCATAATTATTTACAAAACCCACCTCACGTTTCTCCAAATATTTTACATAGCAATCAATGTATCTAAATTAATTATGAAATATTAAATTTAAACTAATTAGATAGATCTAATTAACTAATATTCATTAACACATTTACTAAATTACAAATATATGAAAATACCAAATACCTACATTTAAAGTTACCATTATTATTTACAAAATCCACCTCACTTTTCTCCAAATATTTTACATTTCAATCCATATATTCACATTAATTATGAAACCTTAAATTTAAAATAATTAGATAAATCCAATTAACTAATATTCGTTAAAGATAAATCCAATTAATTAATATTCGTCAATTCATTACTAAATTGTGAAAATATGAAAATATCAAATACCTGCATTTAAAAATACCATAATTATTTACAAAACTCACCTCATGTTTCTTCAGATATTTTACATTTCAATCCATATATTAAATTAATTATGAAATTTAATTTTAAACTAATTAAATAAATTCAATTAACTAATATTCGTTAATTCATTTACTAAATCATGAAAATATCCACTATGTTCATATTAACAAAAGCTGAAAAAATATTTTTTCATTAAAGTAAAGGTACATAAGTCACATAACATATATACATAAATATAATCACAAATTCAATTTTCAATCAATTTATCTCAATAAATTTACCATGAAATGTATTACAAATTATGTTTTTTACTCTAAATTCCAACATTTTAAAATTTCTATAATTTCAATAAACTATTATTCATTTATTCATCTAATAAATCAGATCAATATGAACCATATTCATATTAACAAAAACGGTGAAAAAAATTCATTTAAATATAAAAATATATCAATCACGTAATATAATTATATACATGAATAACAATTACAAGTTTAAATGTTAATTCATTTAAATCTATTGTTAGGCTAAATTTTGTTAAATCGAATATGCACTATTCAAGGGGAGTCAAGGGTACTTGAGTAAGTTGAGTTACTTAGTTAATTATGTTTTTGTTGAATCCGCATGAATGTTATCTCTCTCACTAACTTCGAAATATTTTAGTTGTTGCATAAAAAGTCTCTTTTAAATCATTATTTGAAGTTCTGTTTCAACATCAATGTGCCAAAACTTAAGGTCAATTGTGTGATAGTTGCGAGTAGAATTCGAATGGACTTAAACACGTTTAGTAGCAAAATTACTCCACTAATTTCAACATTTGAAACCAATGAAGTCATTTCCTATCGACACCGCTTTATACAATTCCAACTGCATTGATTTTCTTCTTGAAGACTCACTTGTAGCCAATGGATCATATCCTTTTGGGTATAATTGCCAAAATCATATTTTGGGAATGTACTTTGAATCCATTTTTGATTAGAAGCATCATGCCATGTGTAGAGTATATACTCTCCATGGCATATCAATAATTGAGGAGACTATTTTTATTAACAATTCATTTTCTCGACATTTATAAGAAACATGCAGTTTCTCTTCAGTGTGTGAGAATTCTTATTAGACATTCTAATGAGTCATGTCTATTTTGAGCTTGGTTAAATTTACTTTGTCTATCTAATCAGTTACTATGTTATAATCTTAGATCGTATCCAAGTCTGTCATACTATCACTAATATCTCTATAAGAAATTCATTCAAAAAGAAAGTGGTATGTTTTAAAGCAACAATTTGTTTCTTGGGTCGGTGGAGTTGACATTCAAAACATTTTTATGAACTACCTATAGACTCACATAAAATCAATGTAGTTTTGAGTTTATGAAACTTATGTTCATAGTGTAAATTGGACAACCACACATCTTAAACTATTTAAGGTTGTGGTTCCTTTCCAATTCATATTTTATACGAATTCATAAACTATACTCTAGATGAAATCAAATTTAACATATAAGCTTACTCTTAAGTATGTATCCTTATGGAAAGAAGCAACCCAGCTTCATTCATTATCGATCATACTTTGTTGAACAAAGTCTGATTACTGCTTACTATTACATCAATATGTAGAATAAAGAGGAGTGACTTTGAGAGCGAATCGTATTCCTTTTTAGGTACTATTGGAATTCTTACCTAACATACTTATCTATTCAATCAAATAGAATTTTTTTTGTTTCCTTCGCATGTTACTATTTTCTCCTTCCATTTTATATTCTATTAATCCATCATATATATCAAACTTGTGTATCAAATACACATGTTCATATTGAAGAAACTTCATCAGTGAATTTAATAAAGCAAGCGGATCTACTTTTAGTATCATTGGACTTTGGACTACATACACTTACCTATATCAATCCGAAGAGTTCATTAACTCTTTTGTTGCTTCCACTGAATGAGTATTTTTCCTTTGATCATGTGAAATACAATTCACAAGTACCATATGATTCATATCATATGAATAAAGAATTATTTCTCAAAAATATGGTTTAGTCCACAATTCCAAAATTCAATGTTAAATATCTTAGATGCTTATGTATTTTCTATAACTAACACATCACTATTGTTATGAAAAAAATACCATCATCGAATTGTCAAAACATGGATATATTTATAACGAGTATTTGTAGTATTCATATTAAAACAAACTGCATCTATTTTCGATCATAGACGAAAACATACATTATATCATTAATAATATTTGACATACATGAAAGTAATCATTCAATACATGATGCATCCACTAGCAAGTATCATATGGTATGCTTCCACTATTTCCGCTATTGCAACAACAATTTTTGAAATACGAAGCTCCATCCATTCACTCACCAAGGGCTATTTGTTACTTATTTTGTAACTGGTTTACAATTGATAGTTTCAGATCGAATATCTTGAACTAAAAATAAATAAATCTTATAGAGATAATGATCTATAAGAAAAATACATATGGAATTGATATCATATTTCTTATTCCTTATTAAGTCTACAAATACTTTATACAATTCCGTTTTCGATGTCTTTTCATGAAGTAGAAGTGACTACTTAGTCTTTTTATCTCTGATGTCCCAATGTGATTATCATTCCAAAACTTTCATTTTCTCTTTCAAAATGTCGTAAATTCAAATGAGAGACCCTTTATTACAAAACTATACCGAATTCTTTAGAGAAATGAATTCAGTCGTCCTTAACATTATATAGAATAAGTTGCAATTAAGTAAGCATGTCAGAACTAACATTTCAGTGATCGAATTCTTAGGTCTATCTGTAGTCCTTTGATATAGTGTTGTTTTTAACACAACGAGATCATTACTATATTCAATCGTATTGAGCACAAGATCTCACACTATGGTTTAATTGCTCATTTCAAATAGAACATTTTCATTGAGATTTCGTACATTAACTATTCAACATACAACATATGTATGTGATCAAATATCGATCGAAAATCCACCCTTTTATCACTTTAGAGTTCAAAACTTATAGAAGACAATACATGGTCCTGGGTAAATTCACACTTAGGTAACAAAGACATGAATTTTCTAATGATTGTATTATCTGGCTCTTGTATAGGTTTTGATGCGACAACATGCTAAAAGATTTATTGATAAGTAAATTTTTACATTTCTTAGTCAATCTTAATTCACTTTATTTGGCATATTTTAAACGATAAACAATTTTATCTATTATATTAGTTGCTCAAGTTTATTAAAGTAAATTGTTATAATATCACATATGTTCTTACACTTATTAGATTATTTTATTATGTTTATCTAATAAGACCCCCGGCATCTCCCAAAAACCCTAAAAGAGATATGGAATTTCATAACTTCCTTCGATGAGTGTTTGGAATCATTTATCATGTTAGTATAACCTTATGGGTCCCTATAAAATTATAGTCCCCACAAATGTTAAGTAACACTTTACTAATTATATCTTGCATATAATTCCTAACATACTTTTACTATGCTCTTAATCATTTTTATGATCTTGAGGATGCTTAAAAAATCATGAAGTACATTAGATACCCTAGACCGACCATTTCGCAATAGCCTATGGGTAATTAAATAACTTTTAAGAGCGCTCAACAAAGTTATAAAATATTCTTTCCCATCTAGGGATAATAGAAATATCACTTTAGATATTTTATGACTTAAGAGTGCTCAATAACCATATGTATGTAAAGAATCTGTTTATATTTTGAATGACGGAGAAAATTATTTTGAATCCATAATTAAGAATAAAATTTATAGAGTATTATCAACTATGTAAGGGAGATGAGTATAATTCATGACATCCTATGTCAATAAACTTCCAATGTATACTCCCTTAAGTCGCTATGGGTTTTAATTTATTTAAACCACATGTTACTTTATACATATATAATATATAAATATATATATATATATATATATATATATATATCTATTATATCATTTATAATTCATTAAGTTATACACACATATATGCTCTTTCGTTAATTAAATATTTTAGTTAATTATGAATATTACACACACACACATATAATTTTAAAATGTTATTTAAATTTACTTATTGATAACCTTTAGGACTACAAGGTTAAAAAAATTTAAAATTATATTCATAACCCTTATAATTTTTAATTTTAATTTATAACAGTTAAATTAATTTATTTGTAACGTTTATAAATTTATATTTAAACCAAATTATAAATTCAAAATTTATAACTCTTTATAAAATTTATTATATTCAAATACACTTACTTGAATCAACCTAAGGCACAAAATAAATTTTAGCCTTCCACAAAGGCACACCCTTGAAATAGACCACTTCGACGAGCCAGATAAAGGCAAGGAGATCGAGAGGTTGTCTGTTCATGAGAATGTTTCTTAGTTAGAGTAACATTCTCCTTAATATAAACACTTTTTACTTAGACATCCATCTTATTGGTTTTTTCAAAGAGATTGACTTATGGTTGGTTAATTATTCACATAAACATAATGCGTGCTCCGATACCATTATTAGATTGGGTGTATTGACAATGGGGTTAAAAATGAGAATTCTAAAAAAAATTATTTTATTAATTTGCACAAGCACATTTTTTGTGTTTACATAAATAGTAATTTTATACTAAGTCATATATAGTATTCGCTAACAAAAGGGTTTAGGGTATAGTCTTTTAAATTAATTAATTTATATGTTTATTTTTTTATTACTATATAGTGAATATTTTATTATTAACTTAATTTTAATTTAGTTTTGTGTTTTGATATTTTAATATGTTTGTATTCATGATACAAACATTATAATTATATTAAGTATGGTGATCTAACCTATGGGTAATATGAGAACAAATGTTAATTAACCATTGTGATTTATGACTAATAAATAGGTTAAGATCACACATCAATGACGATGTCACACACACACACACATGTATGTAATATGTTTTTTTGAATAGGTACTCTATTTACTCAGAATAAAAGGAATACAAAAGTTTGTCGATAACAGGAACGAACAATGGTAGGAGTGTTTTGTTAGATTTAAATCCAAAAACCACCATACGGACATTATTATCCCTTTTGTCCTCGCTAATTAAAAAAGAGAAATAAACACATGATCAAAGAGTAAGCCTAATAATGAAAACTTGAACCTTCCATACTACATAAAATAAATGATGTCCCCTCCTCTTTTCCTTTGACCCATGCAAGGAAAAAACACATTAGTTAAGCTTCTTTCAGTTATCCTTATAAATCCGGTCTGAGAATATCAAGTAGCTTTCTTCCTCCTCTTTCAAAAAGACCATCACTTCCTTATTGCAATGTCTATAGTGTCTATCTGCCAAAGTCCACATCTCCACTCTGGCGAACTTACCTCTGCCAAGTAGCAGCGAAATCAACAGTTGTCGAGAAGGGTTGGATTATCAGATCTGGTGATGCTGCACTTGGTAGGCTGTAGGTGAACCCCAAACTCTGAAAAAATAAGTTCGTTTCCCCTAATCTCCTCTCTCTTAATGTTTGCTTGTTTCAAAAGATGTTTGATGTCAATAACAATTAGTTCAAACCGTATATTTAAGCGGGTTTCAATGTTTTGAAATTCCTTGATTTTTCATTCCAACCATAATAGCGATATCAGGATAGTGATTAAATGTTCTTAATCATTTAAAGTGCTTGTTTCTATTGTTAGAGCATAGGGCCTAATCGAATACATCATCAATGTCATTACTTGTACTAGGTGGGAATTGTAGTTGGGACAGAACCTTGTGTAAAAGTGTTCTTGAATACTGACATTGAAAGAATAGGTCCTTGATTCAGTGGCTTGTTTGCACATTTTATAGTTGGTACCATTATCTGTTTTCCACTTGAAAGTCTATTCTTTGGTGAGTAGTTTGTCCATTTTTGCCATTAGAGAACAGACAAACATTTTAGGTGAGCAAACACTACTCCAGATGTGTTTACACCACTGCAATTCATTGTATTTGTTATGGAAATAGTAGCGCTTTGCGGAAGCTTTTATCAACGGATCTTTGTCACCCAAATCACAAAGAGATAACTTGGATTGAAAACAAGACGGAATTGAAATCAAAACGCAATAACACAAGATATTCCACCCAACCACCCACTTTATTGATTCACCAAAATTTTGTTTACAATTAATAGAACAAAGCTAAAATAATCAAAATACCATTGAATCAATAACCAAATTAAGAAAGGGAGCAAATATCTATATGGCTAAAATTGTTGGAGAAGAAGAACAAAGATGGAGAAGAGAAAATTAGCAAATAGATTTTCCACACCACACTTTTACACTCCCTTCTAGTCTCTATTTATATAATCAATTACTTAATGCCCAAGTTAACATTAGATTGCAAAAAATAATTTGATTAGCCAATTAGAGAGAGAAATAAACATACTCAAATATGCTTATTAATTAGGGGAAATAAAATGTGACGCCCCACCTCTATGCTCACAATAACAAAGAGTATTAAAAGAAATACTGTCTGTTATTACGAAGAATAAGGCTGGATAGTAGCGGCCATCCGTAGTTGGCCTTACACTAGTATTGGTTACCTCGATAGGAGTGGTATATATTTTTCATTTTTCATCGCTTATTTATTTACTCCCATCGACATACCCAATTTCCAGTATAAAACGAACTACGATGGTTCATAATAGTTTAGGACAATAAATATAATAATAACATAGATAATATAAATGCGGAACACAGATAAAACAAAGAGTCTCATATATATATAACTGATGTCAGTTACAATACATTTGACACGATACATATGATACAACTACAACTGTCGACTCTGGAAGTTATATATACACGTACATTATCAACTAATATACATGAATACATATCAACCTATACTATGACACGACTACTCCAAAAGATGTGAAAAGTCTTCATAGCTCAAACAGCAACTCAAAGCAGGAAATCTACAACCTGAAATAACTCGGGTCTGACCCGAGTATTACATTCAAAAGAAAATAATACACGGGTCAGTCTAATTCAAACTCAGTTATTAATGCACAGAAGCAATAATAATCAATATCAAATAGACGACAGTCACAGAAATCTTGTATATCCAACTTCTCGATATGAGAATCGGATAACGGAAGATATAACACTATACAGTGTTAAACAACATATCAGCAAATCCAAATCATCAACAAAGATAGATAAAAAGAGTATCAATGAAGATAATTTTGGAAAACAACAAAATTGCTTAAACAACAATTAACAACCAAATCCAATTATTAAATAAATAATTAGAAAATCTCAAAGTGGTTAAATCAAACCAAACTCTGTGTGGCTGCAGTACACGCACGCATGCACTTCCTCGCCACTACAGTACATCGAACTGCAAAGGTCAATATAAATGAACCAAAAACAACTGGTACTAACTCAAATCAAAATGACGAAGTGCACACAAATGCACACTGAAAGTTCACAACCGTGTACAAGATCAAACCCGAATCTTTGAGACTGGATTCAACTCAATGTACAAATCAATGCACAAATCACAATGCAACAATGTCCAGACCAAATACTATCAATATGGTCGAACAGAGACTCCAAGCAAACAAGAAGATATGCACAGATCTAAAACAAAGAATGGCCAGAGCCAAACTACAAGCTACAGATATCAGTGCACATGATCTGGCAACCAAGATATACAAGACAAATAAAGAGCAACAACAATGATGAATCAGTGCCAAAGTCGAACAACTCAAACCAGAAAATACTGCACAAAAACACACTCATCGGCACAGTCAAGTAAATAAACGAGGTCAAGTTCAACGGCAGTTTTCAAGTGACAAAAGTCAACAATGTAACCCAAAGACCAACAGTGATGTCGATCGAGCCTTAACCAAATGCAGTGACAAGCACAGCAAGGCCAAATATACAACAACAAAGTCCAAGACCTGTGAATCGCTATGGTCGACCAGGCAGCAACCAAAGCAATGCATCATGACTCAATAAACAAAACTAACACACATTGAAGTGTCATATACAAATCAAGACTGAAGTCCTCTGTTCAACATCAAAGAATTAACCAAAGTCGAATGAAATCACTTCGTCAAAATCAAGTTAAAGCCAAGGCCAACGTTATCACAAGCCAAAGCGACCGAAGTCAAAGACGAATTCAAACAAGCAAGACAGAGGCTCAATTTCAAAAACCACCTTCGATAAACAAAAGTATTAAGTTCAAATCGAAATGGTTAGAAACAATAACAAAGCAATGGTGATAGCTGACGATAATACGAAGTTATGAAATCACATTCAGACAACCACATAACCGAAGTCAGATGGAAGTCGAGCCGTGGCGTTCACGAGATAAAGCAGTGCCGTGAATACCCGAAAAACAAGAAATCAACAACATCGAAACGAGTTTACCAAAAACGAACAATTCAAAACCAACGGCAAACAAATCAACTTCATCAAACGAAAGACACGCATTTGAACAAGCCAGAGATCGCCCAAATGATTTGAATTAAATGTGAGTGAAGCAATCACTCACCTTGGATTCGAAGGTCGCATACTTCAGAGACAAAGCGAGGTCGACCAAAACCCTAATTGCTGAAGCAGGAGGATCGAACAAAAACGAGCCGCCATTTCTTTCTCCTTTCATTAATTTTTGTTTTAGGGTTTTCACCGATGAATGAAGAATGAAAGGGGGACGAGTATTTGTTTCGATATTCATCACAGCCCAAAGCCAAAGAATCTTGGGCCAAAAATTAAATTTAAAAGCCCGAAACCCCTTAACAAATTATTAAAAGAATTTTCAACTCGATTTAAAAATTCCAACAGCAATTAGCTAGTAACATCAATCATTTAATGATGATTATAATTTGAAGCTAAATCCCGGGTTGTTACATAAAATCTTCTCTTTCTTTCTTTTGCATATTTATTTCCCTCTACTGGTGATTTTGTATCACCAAAATTTAACACTCCACCTTGATGCAAAATCACATATCTCCAACATATCAAGCATGCCATATCTAGATCTATCATAAATCCTCATATCTCAACCACACTAAATTACAAACCTTAACCACCGCATGCAAGTGATGCATCTCCCACATGAGGTGCACCACACAAATCCGGTCTCAAAAACGTTTGTAATACCACAAAGATCTCCGTCTTGTCTTTGTGGATTTTGCAACTCGACACCCGTCTATCACTTGATTTGAGCTCATTACCTGATCACTATCGATCCCTCGAGTATCATCAACATGAAGACCCATGTCTAAAATATGATCCTCAATGCTAGAATCATAAGTAGTGACAACATTAACCTCTCCACCTTGCTGTGGACTAGGTCCTTCAACCGTCGCTCGCTTTCCATTGTCGACTACAAAACCAACCAAGCTATAAAGGTTTCCTTCTTCCAATACTTCTCTCATCTTACACGACCACCTTTCTTTACTCTCAAAACTCAACCTTGAGTCTCATAAGTGCAACCAGAACGATCCAACTTACCAAGAGAAATAAGATTATGTGAACAAGTGGGTACATATCTTACTCCAGAGACTTCTCTAACCACACCGTCATGCATACGAAACTGGATAGATTCAATACCACAAATCGGTAGCTCTTCTCCATTGGATGTCCTAGTCATGTCAACACTCTTCTCATAAGAAGAAAAACAATTCACATCTCTACAAATGTGAAAACTGGCTCCCCAATCCATCTTCCAAGGCTTATTTTCATTAAAGAGGACATCACAAGAAGCATCACTATCGGTACCTTCAGCAAAACCTGCCTGTGCATCACCACTACTATCACCATGCGCAGCCTTTTTCTAATCTCTTTTATAAGAATAACACTTGCTGTGTATGTGACCTTTCTTATTACAATAATGACAAGTGATAACACCTTTACCATTAGCGTCCTTCTTCTTCCAAATTGTATCTTTCTTCGTGTCCCATGCCACCATAGCCTCACTTTGAATTGATTTCATACCTGGCCCTTTTGTTCTATGCTCCTCATTCAAAAGACTGCTTCGAACAGTTTCCAGAGAGATAATTCCATTAGCATTGGAATTACTCAATGGAATAACTAAAGTTTCCTAACATTCTGAAAGCGAACTCATTAATGAAAGAGCCTGTAACTCATCATCAAAATTGACCTTCATATTTTCCAATTAATTTATTACACCTTGAAATTCATTCAAATGCTCTACAACAGACTTCTCTTCATCTAATCTCAGTTATACCAACTTTCGAACCAGAAAAGCCTTACTAGTTGCACTCTTTGACTCATACAAAGATACCAACTTGTCCCACAAAGCCTTCGCGGATTCACAACTAGCCACATGATGGAAAACTGAATCATCAAGATACTGGCAAATCAAAGCAATTGCCTTCTTATCCATCTTCTTCCATTTTCCCTCATCTACATCACAGGGCTTCTTTCCATCTCCATCAATCGGATCATGAAGATCATTGAGGTACAAAACATCCTCCATCTTAGGCTTCCAAATACCCCAATTTTTCCCATCCAAAATAGCCATCTTCGGAAACGAAATCATATCCGACGTTAATAATTTTTCAAACCAAAATTACTCTAAGCTTCCGATGATCTGTGCTTTGATACCAAACTGTTATAGAAATAGTAGCGCTTTGCGGAAGCTTTTATCAACGGATCTTTGTCACTCAAATCACAAAGAGATAACTTGGATTGAAAACAAGACGGAATTGAAATCAAAAGGCAATAACACAAGATATTCCACCCAACCACCCGCTTTATTGATTCACCAAAATTTTGTTTACAATTAATAGAACAAAACTAAAATAAACAAAATACCATTGAATCAATAACCAAATTGAGAAAGGGAGCAAATATCTACATGGCTCAAATTGTTGGAGAAGAAGAACAAAGATGAAGAAGAGAAAATTAGCAAATAGATTTTCCACACCACACTTTTACACTCTCTTCTAGTCTCTATTTATATAATCAATTACTTAATGCCCAAGTTAACATTAAATGGCAAAAAATAATTTGATTAGCCAATTAGAGAGAGAAATAAACATACTCAAATATTCCTATTAATTAGGGGAAACAAAATCTTCTCTTTCTTTCTTTTGCATATTTGTTTCCTTCTATTTGTGATTTTGTATCACCAAAATTTAATAGTATTATCCCTAGAATGATTCCACACCAATCTAAAAGAAAATTCTTCGTTGTTTTGTGCCTTCCAATCCTAATAATCTTCACTATAATTATTATTAAGTGTGATTCCATTAACTTTTTAGATTATACGAGGAGGTAAACTAGAGATATTTTCTCTCCACTATTCATTTGATATGACTCATGTTGGGGGGCATCGATGATTGATATTGCTTGCCATCCCATCATATGTTTCAGGGATACCTTATCGACCCATGGGTCAAACCATAAACCAGTATTGTGTCCATCGACTATTCTACTCTCTAATAGTTCCTTTGCTTGTGTTCTAGTCTTAAGGAGCAATTTCCATGTATATGAGAAGTTATTATCTTCATTAATTGTCCAAAAATTTTTACCTTTGAAGTATCTGCTTTGCATCCATTTAGCCCATAAGTAATCGTTTTATAGAAATTGTCATGTTAGCTTAAGGAGACCGCCTTCATGATATCTTCTATTTTCCTTAAACCCACCCCTCCTTTAAATTTCGCATGACACATATCACTCCATCTCATACAACGATGCTTGTTTCTTGATATAAATTTGGAACACACTGAGTTTATTTTGGTGATAACAGATGCCGGTAGTTGACAAAATTGAGTCTAAAACATGATCATTGGATAGATCACTGTTTTAATAAGTTCAATTTCGTCGGCTACATTCAACATTCTATTTTTCCAGCTATTGAATTTTTTGTTTGTTTTATCTAACAGTATACCAAAATATCTAGGTTTTAGTTTACTTTGAGATAGTGGAATACCCAAGTAGATGATTGGGAGATTCCCAGTTTAAACCTTCATACTATTCATGATTTGATCCCTTTTTTTAACCTCTTTGCTAAAATGTAGTTTTTTGTTCATTCATTTCAAGACCCACATATTCTTTAATGATGTAAATGACTTTGGCAATACCTTCACATATAATAAATGAGTGAGAGCGTAGAGAGAATAGAGGTGATATTGCCTTTGTAATATTCCATGTCAAGTAATATCATAAAATATTCCATTGCAATTGTAAATAAACAAGGGGATAGAGGATCTCCCTGCCTTATACCCCTGTTGTTATTGAAGTAACCCGATGGGCTGCCATTTAGTAAAATAGAGAAAGTGGTAGTAGATATGCATTCGTATATCATATGTGTGAATTTTTCTGGAAATCCCATACAAAGCAACATTTGGTATATAAATTCCTTGCTAATTTTATCGTATGCTTTGTGTATGTCCACCTTCATGCACAGATTATTTGATCTCTTTCTACTGAACCCTCTCATCATTTCGTATGCAACTAAAGAGTATTATATGATAAATCTATTTGGAATGATGGTGTTTTGGTTGATAAAGATTAAATTGTTTAGATAATGCTTTATTCTATTGCATAATAGATTTGCCAAAATTTTACAGATCACGTTGCATAAAGAGATTGGTCTAAATCTGAAAGAGTCTGTGGGTCTAAAATTTTAGGAATTAGGCAAATAAATGTGTAGTCAACCTCTTTAATAATTTTTATATGTTTGTTGTATATCCACCATTGCATCAAACACTTTATTTCTGATTAGGTCCCAACAAAGTTTGAAATTTTTTGAGTTGAATCTGTCTGGATCTAGAGAGCTATTGTCATTTGTTTGAAAGACTACCTCTTTAACTTCATTTAATTCGAATAGTTTATCCAAAGCTTTTTGGGCATTTTCAAAAAGTATTTTTTACAAGTAATGTGTGAAAAATTAGTTGTAACAGAGTGAGTGTTAAATAAATTAGTAAAATATTGTAGTTCTTCTTTGTTTAGGTTTTCGTTGGCATCAATCCAGTTCCCTTGCCCATCCAACATCATTTTATTTGTTGAGTTAGTTTTAGAGTCAGTAAATTTAGCATGAAAGCAGTGAGTTGCTTTATCTCCTTTTGTAAGCCACTTAATCTTTGCTCGTTGTAAATGTCTCATTGCTTGTTTGTGTAGTGTTTTTAATAGTTGTTCCACTTTATTTCTATATGAGTCTACAGCCTGTGTCTCATTTGGGTGATTGATCAAATATGAGTAGGCCACATCTAGTTCCTTCCTTAGTATCACAGTAGTGTTTTTCTTAGGTGAAAGCTCTCTTCTCAAATTTTGGAATCTCTCCTTTACTTATTTCAACTTGGAAAGCAGTTGAAAAAGTGGATTACCTATAGCTGAAGTATCCAACTTTTTACTAACAAGATCATGATATTCCGGGTTGAATTGCCAAGCATTGTTGTATTTGAAGGGAGATTACTTGTTGTGTTGTCTAGAAGGAGCAAAGGTAATTATAATTGGTATACGATCACTAGTAGAGTGGTTGTCAAAGTAGGCAGAAAAATGGGGGAACTTGCAATAACATTCCTTGTTGATGAAAAGCCCATCAGTTTTTCTATGTATGGACAAGTTCTCTCCTACCCTCCAAGTGTAATAGTTACCCAAACATGGTGGTTCAAATAGATTAGCACATCCCATGTTATCTACAACCTCTGCATCTGAATGTGAGTTGTAATTGCCATTACTAATTTCGTCGTGATAATATAGAAGTAGCATTAAAATCTCCTACTATCATCCAGGTTCGGTTAATCATGTTGGTCTGTTCTCTTATGTATTCCCACAACCTAGATTTCTTTTCTGCTTGATTGTGGGAGTACACAAAAGCACAAAAGAAAAACATATCTAGTTTATTTTTAATACAACAAGTAATGTACTGTTCATTTTTGTGTATGACTGATTCATTCCAAACTTTTCTATCCCATAAAACCAAAATTCTGCCATTACATTGATGTTCATTATTGTGAATTATATTCCCAATCATTATTAAGAAAAAGAGCTGCTTCCTTAATTTTGTCTACTACTAGTTTGTTTTTTCAAAAGGCCTACTATAGATGCTGGTTTTTGCTTTAACGTGTATGCAACATCTAATTTTTTTGTAGGGGAACTGAGACCCCCAATATTCCATACTATCATATTCATAAAGCTAAATTGTTAAGCTTGCTCCCTAATTCTATTTGAGAATGAGCGCTCAGGTTTGACTTATAATGTTTCATTTTTTACCTTTCAATTTTAATTTTAAAACCATGCCGTGCCATGTTGGGTTGTCTATCACATCCGCGGTCTTCATTGTTGGTGTTGTTTCGATCTCGTATGGGAGCCCACATTTTCGCCTTTAGGGGCAACATTATGGTCTTATAGAGCTACGAGTTCTTGCATTTCATCTTTATCGTCTTCCTATTCTTACAAAAATTCGATCATAGTATCATTTTCTATCTGTGATTCTGGCATAGTTATATTATTGTAGTTGTTTTGAATACATGTAAATAAAACTGGACTATTTATTGCAGTTGATGAGTTGCCATATTTTGGATCTACATGTATTGTATTTGAGCAATGTAGACTTGGATGATTAGAACTAGAGAGGGCCTCTGAGCACTCCAACTCCACATCTATTATTTGTTCGCTTTGTTTTGTATGAGTGTTGCACTCCTGGTTTTGTAAGTCCTTGTGTGAGTTCGTATTGTCTGGATCTTATATGTTAATGTCTTCGGGTTTGGACTATTGCATATATTGATTTATGTTTTGTCTTTCTTGACCAACTATTTTTTGCATGTGTTCCTTATTATTTGAACAACAGTTTGATACTTGTGTTCCACTTACATTGTTCATGTTGATATCCTTTTTTTTAGCATACTGTCATCGTTTTCTTTATGTGTTGAAGATTTTGACTATCGTGGATCATCTGTGAGCATGAAGTCATTCGTCGTTTCCTGAGTTGTTGTCGCTTTGGGTACAACCCTTTTTAAAGACATAGAACTTCGATGAATGTCCAAAGAAAGTGCAACTTTGGCAAACGCTGGGTCTCCATTCGAACTCGACCGGTTGCATGAATAACTCGTTATTTTCAGTTATGGTAGGGAATTCATTTGGGAACTTAAAATCATTGTGAACTTTGTCAATAAATAGGCAAACAAAATTTAATCATACCTTTCGTGAATTAGTCCATTTTAATAGGATTTCCTAAAACAGAAGCAATTACACTGATGCCTTCTTCTGACAAAAAACCTAATTTTAAATCCAAAAAACACACCCAAACTAGTATGGATAGTAATAATTCTTTATTTACCTCAAGGTCCAAAACTCATCTTTCCATCATCATGAGTCTTCTATCGTAGAAATACGGTCCCCTTCCAATATACGATCATAATTCTCTTTATTATCAAATTTAATAACATAGAAGCCATTTTCTTTAGTGTGAATATAGAATTCTCCTACTGACTTCCACACCCTTTCGTTGTAAACTTTGAAATAATGGTAATACATAAGGGATCCGACCACATAAATAACAATCAAATTGTCCCGGTACTTTTTTGCTGAGTTATTTATGAAATTGGTCATTCTAACACATCTTAACCGACTAAAATCAATAGGGTTGAAAATTTTGAGGATTGTGGAAACCAGAATGTCTTCCTCGACTATCATCGCTTTCCATGTCCTTGATTGTGGTGTATAAGAATTTTTACCTATTATATGTGCATAGCTAGCCAAATTTGATGCTTGTCTAGTTGCATGGTGTGGCACCTTCGTACCAGTGGGAGGGAATTTGCTATAGCAAATATGTTGTTTTGATTAGTACGTGACGCAATGAAATTTGCCTATGTATTGAATCTTTGTTGGGATGAACCTTGTGTCGCTTTTATTTGTGACTTAGAAATTTTTTAGGACCTCCTGGAGACAAAAATGGTGCAGCCATCATCATATTCAGCAGTAGGTGGAAGGTTACATGAATTTGAGGGATCATTTGGAGGGGAATAAGGCTAAGGTTAGGGTTTTCTGCCATTATGCTTGTTCTAGAATGAAATTGTCTAACTCCCATGAGTCAGAGCGAAATTTATTTCAACCAATATAATCCATTTGGATCATTTTATAAATATATAAATAGTATAATTTTTGGCATATGTCAAGTATCACTAGCTCAATTGGTTAGTAATATGACGTTCTAGACTTAGGTTTCTAGACATCATGAGTTTGAACCCCTGACATCAAAATGAGTGTTCTTCTTTAATAAAGTACCACACTTACTATCAAGAAAACATAATTTTTGGCATATAAATGTATATGTTTAAAGTAAATTATTTAGGTTTATAATCCATACATACATACATACATACATACATATATATATATATATGTTTTAATTATTTAAGAAGACATATTTATTAGATAATATAAATTTTGAATTTAAAGTACATTGATGTTCCTAAGTTTTTTTAGAAACCCATGAGTCAAAGCGAATTTTATTTAACTAATATATTTCGCTTGAATTATCTTAGAATTATATGTTTGACTTGTCCAAATATTTGAAACTTTTGACTTATCCAAAATAAACAAAAAAATTATTTTATCAAGTTGTGACTAAAGTAATTTGTATATAATATATTCCTTGCGCAGTATTATATATATATATATATATATATATTTCTATGTATATGTGTGTGTGTATGTATATTTGTGTAATTATGTATATGTGTATGTGTGTATTTAGAAAATCCCTAAAAATGTTAAACTTTTTTATTTCAGAAATCGAGAACAGTTTCATTTTTTTTATTTTAAAGCCGAACATAACTAATTAATAATTCAAAAACAAAAAATATTTGTTTGTATATATATATATATAAGTGTAGATTCGAAAATGTTATTAACATATATAAATTTTTATTTATTATATTTTAAAAGCCGAGAGTAATTTATAAGTATATATTTTAAAATATTTTTTTTGAAATTGGGTACTTAGGATAAGTACATAGTTGTACTACAAGTTTTAGGTAGCATATAACACAGTATAAGTCAATATATATGTAGCAACTCATGCCTTAATGGGCCTAAATTTCAACAAAAATCGAAACCCAAGTCCATGAAAGCACAGATCGTTGGGTTTTGGTACGTGCAAATAAGCAAGAGCATTATCAGAGATTGATAGAAATCTAAACTCACAGCAGAAATAATAATAGGATAAGATTGTCACATCAGGATCGAACATGAGAGAAAAGAAGGCTTCTACAACAACTAAACACGTCCAACTCCAGTGACCCGTTCCTCTAAATCTATCATGTGTGTTGTAATAAGGAGGGGGTTAGAACAACGTTCCAGCGACTGAAAAATCTATAAACTGTCCATAACATAAATTTATACCGATTGGTTTCCATTTAATTGTTATGTCTATTAAGGTTAGCAATATTAATCTAACCTTGCATTGCACATAGGATTACATATCTACCCATTCCCAAGGTATAAAATACTGACGAAGCCTTATTAACCACCCAATTCCAAGTTCATTAGCCACTTAATACTTCTAAATATGAAGCGAGCTTCTACTATCGCCACATAATACTTTTAAAAGAGAAATAGGAAGACTTTTCCATTGAAGACCTCAATCGAGGTAGACTCCATCATGACCTATTCACAAGGTAGACTTCTAACATCTGCATATTGGTCTATTGGTCCTAACTACAGAGACCTTTGACCACTATATATGGCATAATAGCCATACCACTAGCGCATCTATCGTTATTAAAGTCTTAGAAATGTGAGAGACCGTATCCAAGCCACTTAATACCTCATTAATAAGGACTAGGCAGGCCTTTGACCATTTAACACCTATTTATAGGCAGGCCTTTGCCATTTAATACCTTAGCTCAAGGCAGACTCCTCACTGGTACTATCTAGCTGACATTGCTTGGAAATCTCATTAGGCTACTTAGTACTTCTTTTATAGGAGAGAGGCGAACTCTAGATCAGTCACTCAGTACCTCAAACCCGAAGCGAACCCTTCCTGAGATATCCATTGTCACTCTTAATTATAAAAATGGAATCTCATTAGGTTACTTCTTTCGATAGGGAGGCGGATCCTAAGATAGCTACTTAATACCTCAACACTGAAGTAAACCTTTTAAGTGATATCCCTCACCGCTTTCTAATTCCAGATTTGGACCATTTAATACTTCCGATTAAGAAAAAAGTCCAATCTCTTACATCGTCATGGGTCCTACGATTAGTGATATCTCACATCCGTAGTAAGTGCACTCGACTGTTGATAACCTCAAAGTAAAGGACAGTCTTCCGTCGAGTGACTCCACCGACCTTGCATCACTAACCTGCTAAGTCCAATTAACCATTCTAAGTCTTTAATTATACTACCTTAGATTGACATTAGACTTAGCTTACTAATTCCCTTTTTATTTAAGGCAATAAGATTTACCTTAAATACTTATCTACCCATGAATCCCCCTTTAATGCTCATAAATGTCAATTTGTCCATAAAATACTAATGGAGATTTCCTAAGACATTTATATATGATTACTAATTTCAAACTAGTAACCTTTTTATATTTGTTCCATTCTTATCAGTTTCATTAATCCATTTGTCTCTACTAATTGTAACCATTAACTTAATAATATTCATTATTTCTCATTAATTGCCCAATAATTTAGGTTACAATCTTTCATTTCCTATTAATTAATTTATAGGAATTCCTAATTTATTTTCCATTAATATGAATTACTACCTTCTCTAATTTGAATTGTTCGCTTCCCTAAATATAATAATAAATAACGAACGTTACGCATAAATACCGAACGAATAAATGTTGTTCTTCTTTATTGACGCAATAAATACGTATCAACTGCCTAATAAAACTACCAATTCGTAACCAAATATATTCTAGTCATAAATATATAATTAAAATATGCTTTCCATATTTAATTTGCTGGAATTAAATTCTTTAAGAAAAATTTTCACTATGATTTCCATAAATTGATTTAACACGAGAAGGAAAGATCGACTCTGTTTGAAATTACAAGGAATGGATAATTAATTGGAATAGACAATGTAAACTACGGAGAATAATCTGTACTTTACACATCCCTTTCTTTTTTGTTTGTGGGTATTCCTTGTTAAATCAAATGTCGCCCTTTTGAATGAAAAGCGGAAAAGGTAAACAAATTTATAAAAATCAAACGGATGTCTTTCTACAAATTAAACTATGAAATATTTACAGCATAGCATAACTTGGGCAATAATCCAAAAATCCTATTTTACACCCAAGTACAGATCTGGAATAAAAATATACAACATTCAAATTATAAAATCTTTTGAACTGATTTCCAGATCTAGATGTAAACATATTTCAAATTAGATCTAAAACAAGAATATGTAGGCAATAATTTTCTATACTAATTTAAGCCTACAATTCACAAATAAAATTGATTTAGGCATAAAAATCAAACGTATGCCAACGGAATAGATTTAAAATCATAAACAATATATAAAATTTCTCACTCACTTTTTAAAAGCGATACAAATCTCCAGATCTGAAGTAGAACCTTTGATTAATCTCCAAATTCTTTTTAATCCAAAAATATGTATAATAAAGGTATATACATATACTTGAATTACATATCTGAGAATAAATTTGGGATTGGAAGATAAAATAGATACAAATATATATATAAATTACCTCAAATACGCGTATAGTTGATTCTCTTCTCTTCCTCTTTATTAGATTTCTATTCTTTTTCAATTAGGATGAATATAGATATACATATCTTATTTTTATAATTCAGATTGAAAGTGGAAAAGAAGCAATGGCAGAGCTTCATTGCTCTATTCAGAAAAATATGAGAAGAGAAGGAAGGGTTAGGCCAGTATTTGTAGGCGCTAGAATCAACCAGAACCGTTAGATCAAAATATGATAGATTTGGGCCATATATAGCATAGGGTTACTGGAGCAGCCATATAGAGGAGGGTCGACCACCCACTACCCAGGGTCAATCTCCCACTATCGACTGCTTATACACAGTAGTCGACTTATGGACCCAGGCAATTTTAGTTTATTTTCTTATTCTAATTATTTTTGTTCCGAATTCAATTTTCGTCCGTAACTTCTTCATTGGACTCCGATCGCAAAACTTCAAATATGAAAGTTGCTCAGAATTTCACCACAAGCACAATGGTGCAAGTTTTGTAGTCAAATTCCATCGTTTGCACAAATTCCCTTTTTGGAGCCTAATTAATTGATTAACTAATTAAATAACTAATGCCAAATTACGGGGTGTTACAATAAGTCCAGTGGTTCGAATCATGCTACGCAGGATATATATGATATTTTAATTATTAAATCCACTATTAAACTATATAAATGTATATATATTCAATTTTGATTTAGTTTTGTTTTTTAATTTGTGGCTATATATATATATATATTAGGGAGAATGCATCAAAATATGTATTATGAAGTTATTAAAGTGGATGTTACCTTATCGAGGTCTAGTCAATTGTCGAACACCTTGGTCGCTAGTTATTTCCTTCCTTGAACTCTTAGTTCTAAATCTTTGACTATGGGATGCAACTCCATCTCCTTCGCTTCACTAACATCAGCAATGGAAGCTAGGGTTAGGTTTTGTTTAATCTATAAAGAAAATGAGAAAGGTAACCATTTATAGCCAACTAGATTGGAATTATCTAGCCCCTTTCTCTCTAACCCAAGAATACCAAGTCTCCTTGCCTCTACATGTCATGGTCGACACCCCCCTTTGGAATATGGAATTCTAAACATTGGGGCAAAATGATTTAATAGTTAAATCATTTATTCAGTTAATCTATGCAAGCCCGCTTTTTAATTAAATCAACATACAACTTTTATAAGTTGTTTAAAATATTTTTTAGGATTTAAATAAATATTTAAAATGCAACTGAAATTTAATACAGCATTAGTATTTAATATTTTTATTAATTTATAACATTTTATAAATTAATTTTATGTTGGTCAAACTTGTGACAACGCGATTGTGTTGACTCTCTGGTGTTAAATCAGTCCTCAGTCAATATTTAAACTATTTAAATACCGAAGCATGTACAGACTTTACTAAAGTACGATGTTAGGCACAAGTTCAATTGCTTACAGATCATTTATGAAAAATTCTATTTTTATCTATAGTAAGCTACACCTAGTAACAATATTTGTACACATTTTCTTTTCTCAACACTACACCACAAAGATATCTAGAGTTTGGCCTAAGGTCAAAAACACTATTAATAATCGTAGTTAATTTCGTGGACAACATTAAGCCCTTGGTTCAATCTAATAACATTAATCGATTAATCAATTTACTCTAACCAAATATTTTTACTTTAATTTGGCTACAGTTACGGTGATACTAACTTTTTACAATGAAGGAGACAAATGTGCTCTTCAGCAGTGTTTCACTTCAAGCAATTCAACGTGTACCCAACTATGACCATACCATGGTCACTATGTCATGTGCTTGACCACAATCAAAGTACAACCGAGCTACTTAAGATCGATAGCACCCTCAAATCTGAAGACTATTGTACGCCGTTACCATTAGGTCTTCTATTTTTACACAGTTTTATTAACCTATAGATGACTCTCGTCGAGTCGTTCTATGATTACTCCAAATGCACAACTACATAACCCCTTGGTGCCCTCCAACAGTCATGAATAATATACTGTCTGTCACATGGACAACGTTGCTCATATCAATATCAACAGACATATCAACATCTTTCTTTCTTGAAATATCATGACTAGGAATATTTAAGGAGTAAGTGTTTAGATAGCGATTTAATGCTCATAGTTACGAACACATTCGTAACTGCAATCGATAAAATATTTATCTTAAGGATTTTATACTTATGTATGTTTAGTGTGTTAATTGATTACTTATATCTCTACATAACAACATATATAAAAGAAAATTAAAAAAACACATATTTTATTTAGAAAAATTCTTTTATATGAGTTAAGTTATATAAACAAATTACATAATTGCCCGTAGGGCACACCTTTAACTTTATAACACAATTTAGTGACCATGATTCGTAGAACGTTATTTGTTCAATTGTGGCATCTTTATCGGGTTTAGCCTTAGGCTCATTGACGACCACATACCAGAGTTCTCATAGGTAAGTGTGATTTTTACGTTCATTGACCAATCTCTATAAGGCACGCCGATTGGTGTGATTTTCTCTAAAAATAGCTTCATTATTATCATTTAATCTATGTAAATTCGTTAGAGTAAATTAGAAAATATTACATATGTTCTTATACTTATTATATTGGTTTATTATATTTATCTATTAAGGCTTTGCATTTCTCAAAAACCCTAAAAGAAATACCTAATTTTCTTAAATTCCTTTAATGGGTATTAGAATCCATTTATCATGTTACTAAAACCTTGAAGGTGCTCGACAAATTTAGTCCCCATAAACGGTAAGTAACACTTTACTAATTCATTATGCTTATATATTCATATATATCTCTTGAAATTGTATATATATATATATATCAATTAAACCTCTTAATTAATTTAAATACAAAATTTGTATTTATGTAAACTTTAAAACGATTTTAAATTTGCATCTATAACTCTTTATAGAATTTTGTTATATATTATTAAAATTTAAAACAATTTTAAATTTAATATATAATATTCAAATATTCTTATTTAAATCAACCTAAGACGCAAAACACTTTTGAGTTTTTCGCTAGGGCATACCCTTGAAACAGACCACTTCAACGAGCTAGGTAAAGACTAAGAGATATGAGGTTTTCCGTTTATAAGAACGTTTTTTAATTAGAGTAACCTTCACCTTGGTTAAACACATTTTTCTTAGACACCCATCTAATTTGATTTTTCAAGTGATTGATCAACGTGTTGGTTAAATACTCATATGAACATAGTGCAGAGTTTGATACCATTGTTGGATTAGGTCCATTAGCAGCAATGTAAAATGTAATAACCATACTTTTAGTGCATTATAATAAATCAATTTAATTAAATAAAATGTTTGAATTCAATCATGAATAATATCTATTTTTGAAAATATATATTTATTGAATTAAAGCTTACTTGATTAAGGATTTAGTTTTAATGAATTGAATTAATTAATACGCTCTTTAAAGAATATATTGAACTTGAATAAAATATCAACAATAAAAATAAAATATATTCACACTATAAATAAGTTTATATGATTGAAATAACTAAAAAGAAGTTTGAATAAATATTTATAAAGTTAATAAATCGATGAAAATTAACAGTTGTTGAATTTAAATCTTTGGTATAAATTACTGAAATATTTTGTAAAACAAATAGTAAATTAGTTTAAATTGAAAACATGTAACGACCCGTAAATTTATCAGTTTGAAAAATTATATTTATTTTTAAAATTATTCAAATAAAAGGTTGATAATACAAATAATATTGTTTTGAGTGTTAATAAATAATAGTAATCTTATTTTGAATAGATATTTACAAAATATTTTTCTCCGGATTTATACTGATAAAAATGGCCAAATACCTTTTATCGATAGCCAGCTCTATAATCGTAAAACGTCGCATATGGAGATGGATACATACACTTATCTTTATAATTGAGCAAGAATATGAAATAAAATCAATTATTTTATTTTTGAAAATAAAATGTCTTTCTGGCATCACCAGTGATGCTCTTATATTTAAATATAGATTTATGAAATTAAAATTTAGATTTAACGATTTAATAATTATCATAATTATTAAAATATTAATTTTAAAATGATGATAATTCATTTTAAATAGTTATAAATTGTAAATAAATCATTTATAATAGTGTTATAAAGATATATACTTGATTTGAAAATATAAGAAAAATCTACATCGCTTTATCAATATAATAGCGATTTTTGTAAATAATTGTTAATATTGATTTATTTGGTTTTATAATTCAGATATGATCATTTTTATTCATCTAAAATAATAAGAAATTGGTTTTCAATTTTTTTTACAAATATATGTATGTTAATTAATAAGTGAAAATATGATCGGAAATCGGAATTTAAAATTACTAACAATTTGACATATATAAGTTATACAACGTTGTTTATGTAACTTGTACATATGTGTGGCATGCACACACATATATTAACATATACATATACATATACATATACATATAACAATGGTAGAAAAGTAGAAATGTACTTACATATGGTAAATATAGAAAATATCTAAGTTTAAAAAAGCAAACATCCTCTCAAATTAAATCCACCTTACACCACCATCATCACCACCATCACCTCCACATCATCCATCACATGGGGGAGGGCTACCGTGCGTTCTAGGGTAGGCTAGGAAGGGATGACAAGGGGTAGTTTCGTCCATTCATATTATGATATTTTGGTTTTCTAAAATCCTAAAAATACCCCACCCTTTCTCCACATTCTTCACATAATTCTCTTCACTTCCTTCTCCACATTATCTAGCTTATCAATGGCTTCTCGTGTTAACAAAGTTATGGAGAAAAATACCTCAAAAAGAAATTAAATAAGTATATTATATATATAGTAGCAAAATTTCTCAAAACAACTTCAAAACTCCTCCTCTACCTCCTTTATACCCACGGCCATCACTTCCCAAAGCAAGGCCGAGCCCACCACCAAGCAACCCAAGGTCATGAGCATCCAAGGCCGAAACCAAACTCATTCAAAGTCAAAGAGTTTGATTTCGTGAAGTTTTATTTCATGATAGCGAAGCTATAACCAATTTTAAATTAGCTCGAAGGAAAAATGAAGGTGAGAAACTCCTAAACTATAGTTATATATATTATTGGATGATATATATGTTTCGATATGATTTTTAATGATGGTTTTTTAATATGTTTGTTGAATATATATGTAAGTCACATTAATACACGTCGATAAGCACAAGTGAAATCACTTTCCTTTATTGAATGAAATGATGTATATGGAATGTTTAAACCTCTTAAAAATGGTTTAATATGATATAGAAATGTTTTATAAACATTTTAAAATGTTTTGGAAAAATTTAAATGGATATTGAAAATTGAGTCAAAATTAGACGCGTCGCGAAACGGTAGTTCGCGATTTCATGCCGTAAAAGTCAAACGAATATATAGAATGGAATATAGCTCGAAATACTTCGAGATAAGAATTTTTCTTACTATTATATCCGTAGTTTTCAAATAAAGAAAGAAAATCGAGATTTCGATAAGTAGATTTTGAAATATGAGTAAAACAAGTTTTTGGAAAAATCGTGGTTTTGCAGTTCGGAATCCATAAAGGGGTTTCTTTAAAAATTATATCTTTAAATGTTTAAAAATATGAAATAAATTCTAAAAATATTTTAAAAGTGATTTGAGTTGTAAAAATGAATTTCCAAATGATAGAAAAGTCATTTTGATCAATATAGTTTAAAAAGCATCATTTGCGGCACTTTTCTATAACTTTTGAAATATGGTTCTATACTTAAGTATTTTTTTCCAAATCTTTTATAAATGTTTACAAATAAATAATTAAGTGTTTTAATGATGATTTGGAAGTTTTATAATTTATTTAAAAATGTTTAAATAAATGATTTAAAGAAAAGCCGTCAAAAATCAAGTGATTTAATCTTGGCTTTAAAAGCCGACGAGTAGACTGAATTTTTCTATTCATGGGATCTGGATGAGGTGCTTAAACTAAGGAGATGTTCAGAAGCAACTAGTGCTCTGGCTCACCTAGCCTATCCCGGGCGAGGGATAAATAAGGTTGAAATGTCGGAAACGAGTTAAGTATAAAAGATTAAATTTTCCAAATTTAAACAGCTTGGATTTTATGGAGATAATCTTCTTATACTTGGTGTTAAAGCCCGAAGAAGGAACTCGTACTATTAGTGGAATTTAAAAGGTTATTTTGACGTTATTCCGCCCATAGTACTTGTTGAATATGGGAATTGATATTGAGTAGAATTATATGATTTTTATAGACTTTGCTTACTTAATATTTACTGGTTTTGGATTAACATCCTAGATAACATGGTTTAGCTCAATCAAAATTTTGAGTTTTGAATTAAGAAATCTTTGTTAAGATTTAAATGAAATGATTTGAAATATTTTCCTAAGAAAAAACTGAAATGATTTGGGATTTAAAAAGGTTTAAATAATCAAAGGATTTGATAAGAGAGGTTTAATGATTCCATATACACCGAAAAGAAATATTTTAAAAGATATATATATATATATACCTTGAAGATATTTTTGATAAAAAGGAAGTAATAAATCAAAAGAATAATTCCCTATTTACTTAATATTTCTTTATCGATGATTGGTTCGAAGGAACCGTGATCAGATTTGCTTATAGTCTAGCATGATAGGGTGTTCTTGCTTCTTGTTAGGCAGCGAACGATTGACTCTTATCCCTATATGTCCCTTTTATGGGTTAGTTAGCCAGCTGGGCTTACAGTCGAGAGGCTGGCCGTAAAAGCAAATTCGAGGTACTAGTGTGAGCTATGGTGGTTGTATCCACTATCAATGGTTATATGAATTCATTTTCTATTAATTAATCGTTTTTATTATGATTTCTCATAATTTATCACAACCAAGTTATAAACCATATCAACATCTATATAATCAACCAAGTTATTAAACATTCATACAAATCATTAAGAGATTAAATGGTCATATTATCATACTTAAAAATAGCTATAGAGATTATTTATTATTTAATAAACATTGAGTACTCACCATTATCAAACTAAACTTCCTACCAACATTTAAATCACAACAACCCTTCACTAAACATTGTTAACTTCAACTAACCGTCACCAAACAACTCAACCATGCTTTCAAAGTGCTCGACCATCATTTATACCTCCTCTTTGGGCACGACTTGCTCCTCTTACCCTCAAATGCTCACGGCCCATGCTCCTTGTAGCGATCCAAAATTCAGCCTTCGAAAATCGGCACCCGTACTTCACTTGTACTCAAAATGCCGTAGATTCAAACGCCGAATCTGGTTCACCGGAGCTTATAACACCATTAAGTATAACAACACAGCGGAAATAAAGAAACAGATGATATCATATACAATTCCAGTGAATACAATATCTAGTATGATATACAACAATGATATCAATGTGATACAACAATATCAAAGATAAATAATGATACAGCGGAAATAACAGGAATGATAACTCCAATGATCTACAGAAGAGAATGACTCCAAATGATTCCAACATCAGCTCGAACCACCAAGATAAGCAACGTCAGTCCATGAACACCAAGAACTGAACTAGCTCCAGATAATCCACTAAACCTAATTATTTGAAAAGAAACCCAACTCTAGACTGCCCGTGTGGAAAATTATGAGCACCCAGAGTTTAGGAAAGGAACAATAAACTCCGAGTTAGTCGTGGGACTGGTGTGAGTAACAAAAACAGTTTATCTTTAAAACAACACAAAGGATTTTGAACATTGAAATCTGCAATGCTTTTGGAAAATGAAACTACCATAAGACCTCCCGCCACACACACAATGCAAACGCAGAATTGGAGGAGATTTCTTCTTATGATAGTCAAACATGCTTACTACGCAAAACAAATGATTTTGATATTATTATTAGTGCATAGTGCAGAAAACATTTCGAAAGTATAATATTAATCTTAGCCAACATAGGCATTTCACACTATGCCTACTTTAGCTACTATGTTCAATAGCAGGTTACCGCCACATTCCATAGCAGGCAATACAACTAAAACCGTACAAGGTTCGTATTGTTTCTTTGGATTTCCAACAAATGGTCAGGCTAAGGAACTTCCCACTATCAATGGGTACGCCTCTGGATGGACGTCATTTCACACTATGCCTACTATAGCTACTATGTTCAATAGCAGGTTACCGCCACATTCCATAGCAGGTAATACAACTAAAACCGTACAAGGTTCGTATTGTTTCTTTGGATTTCCAACAAATGGTCAGGCTAAGGAGCTTCCCACTATCAATGGGTACGCCTCTGGATGGACGTCCCGAGAACCTACCCGGCTCTCTGCCAACACAAGGCTGGGTTACCTCTGTAACTAGGTAACTACTTCTCGAGTATGCCATCCCCCGGTCCTTTGGGACCTATATCCGAGGGCCCTCGATCATAAAGCAACAACCACAAAGAAATGAGATTGGAGCAACCACATAGGTTAAATATCAGAGCTCCATATCTGATACCACCCTTTTCCAGAAGGAAATGACATACCCTAAAGGGCGCGACCCTCATAACCTTGCCGCATCATTCCTGTTTCGACCATTTCCGATCTGTGAGGTTCGATGAGGTCTCGTCCACAAAGCTACGCTTTTTCACAAAAGCCATGCTTTGATCAACAAATGATCAAACGAATGATCAATACACAGCAGCACTCAGCATGCCACATTACCAAATTGGGAGTATATCGCTGATAACCTTCAACTACATAACCTCTGAGCTCGTACGTCTCAGAGAAGGGTGTTAAGCTAAGAGAATAAATTCTCCACCACCAACAGAAATGTATTTGAAAGAAATCTGCTTTATATCTCAAAGTGTAATGTCAGACATGTAACCATACAAGTCTGTTCCGGGTTCGAACAGAACCGAAGGCACTTCCGAAGAAGCACTTGCAATCCGGGTATTCACAATCCCGATCGGATTTCCCATCACTGAGGAAATCTCTATACCGGCGCGACTCAGTGCAGAGACAATCGATAGGTTATCCTATCGTTATCGCAAATACCCGATCTTCACCACCGGTCTTCAAATGCCATCCATATACGACGTATCATTATTCGAAATGGGTTATGTGACACAAAGGTCCTCTCCCGGCTAAACCGAATAATGAGCGTGATATTTAAAAACATATGGATAATGGGATTTCAGTTAAGCCACAACTTAAACCCAAACTTTCTTTTCAAATGGTTTAACAAATTACCATTTTCAAATCTTTAAACAAAAAGATTCATTTTAACAACCTTCAACGGTTTAAACAATTTCCACACTTTAATCTTTTAAACAAAAGATTCATTCACAGATTTTCCAAATTAATTTCCATTTCAATTGGATTAACTCATTAAATATTTAAAACTAAGATTTAATTCTTAGCTTTCAAAACAATTCCAAAGATTTATTCGTAACTTGGAAAACCATTTCCAATTCAAACTTGAAATCCTTTTAATTAAAATTGGAAATCCATTTCTTATATAAGAGCTTTTATCAGTTGAAAACAATTAGTCTTCCCAAATCATTGAATTCAATTCAAGTATTGAATTCAAATTTAAATCAAATTATTACATATCAAGTTTTATTAAGTTATTTAAAATAACTTTTACATTTGAAACTCATTTACAAAGCTCTTAATTTCAATTTCCAAAACCATTTAGATTCAAGAATTCAATCTTTAAAATTATCAAAAATCTGCGACTTAACTGATTTCCACGTGAAATCCATATTTGTGTGTGTATGGTGTAGTCCAAGGGTTTTACACAGTAGTGTAATATCAACCAATCATCACAGATCAGAATACAGAAATATAGTTGATAAGCGGTATATCATAACGCTTATCATTCATTTACAGATCACAGATATATAAATCACAGATAATAGTTTACATTCATCCCAGATAAATAACTACAGTACAGATCACACACAATCAGAATATGTCACAAAGCATTACAGATTAAAAATATTAAACAATTCAATCATTCAGTCGGGTCCAAACATTCACAAGTGAATTTATTAATCAACTGATTAATTTAAATCAGATGTATCAATTTTTAATCCGAGTTAATTATCATAAGTTAATTACAAATTATTTGAAAATCTTTCTTTCAAATTTATTAGTTAACCTGTAATTATTAACTAATCATTCTTAAGAAATTAATCAATTAATCTTTAATTATTAAATTAATCTTAATTAATTGCCATTATTAATTAATCCTTTAATTAATCACAAATAATTATACTTAGATTTTAAATCATCATTTAATTAGTTACATTCGGTAATTATCTATTAATTACTTCTCTAAGTAATTATACTTTTCAAAATTGTCAAAAAATTATTCTGAATTAATTAACTTAAGAAATTTAATTTGAACAGATTCGATTAACTCAATTAATTACACTGAATAATTAATTTCTTAGTTACTGTCGTTTAGTAATTTTTTTCTTAAGCAATTCCACAATTAATTATTAAATAATCCTTATTTAAATGATCTTCATTAACTATTAACAATTCTTTAATTACTTTTCTTAAGTAATTAACTTGGATTAATTACAAATTAATTTATCTTTAACAATCCATTAATTAATCTCTAATTATTCAATTTATTAAGTGTTAACTGTAACTTAATTAACCCTTAATTATTTGATTAATTAATTACTAATCATTAATTAATATTCTATACTTATCTAATTAATGATTCTGATTACTAATTAATTATTCCTTAATCAATTTACTTAATAATTTAAGTTATTCCAAATCATCAAATCTTAATTAACTTCAAGATAAAACATTTTTTTCTTATAAATGACTTAAATATCATTCACAAATGCATTTGAAAAACATTTTACTTTTGAGCTTACTTTTAAATTCAAATCATTTTATAAAATATACTCGAACATTTTAAAGTTGTTTAAATACTTTAAATTTTATAAAACTTTATTTTTTTCAAACTAGAATTCAAAAGTTATTTTGAATTCCATCTTCCAAATTCTGATTCTAGACTTATACTAAAATCTCTTTTAAATTCAAATCCTGTTTAAAATTAAACAGACAGGTTCCACGAAAATCTGTAACAAATCAAAACTGACCCGAGGCCAGACAAAAATGCTTCGAGTAAACTGCTCGATCTACTCGAGTACGACGCGAGGAAGATCAGCTCTTTCCAGGCAAACAAACAACCACCCAGACACCACGTACTCGTGCACGTGCACATCGCTGCTGGCGAACTCCAGCCATCGCCACGACGTCGAACAAGTCGACGATCGTCCCTAGATCGATTCGCGACCACCCAAACTCCACCTACGTCTCGAATTCAAAATCGAGCAATCTGACATGAACTGGACCAAAACCACCATCACGAAATCGCCTCGTTCTCCTCGCATAGTTCACCAGAAAATCCATGCTTCTGGCCATATCACGTCAACACCTCGTACTATCATTCCCCAAAAACATATACAGCTCGATCGCTCCTAGGTGATGAAATCACCATTCTTCCAACTCACTGCAACTTCGAACTTAAACCCTACTTTGGGTTCGTTCGATAAATTCGTGCATTCGAAAAATTATTTAGCAATTTTCTCATCATCACAGAAGCTCAAACAAGCTTCAAACTAAATTTCAATGGTTATAATTGAATCGTTCTCCAGAAATTAGGAAAAATACAAATTTGGTTTGAATTCGAACTGCTCTTAGAATACTTAAGTAAAAATCATCATATTGCTTTTAAAAATCATAACTTTGTATGTTTATTCAAATTAGGTAATCAAATCAATGTTTTAAGACACTTGAATTTATCATAAGATTTTGTTTTTACTGTAAAACTCAATTTTTCTTCATTGTATATACTTATACTTCATGAAATGATTTTTAAATTATAATTCATACTTAAACACAACCATTTCGTTTTAAACCCAAAGCCTGATACTACTTAGAAAATAAGAAATTGAATTTTCTTGTTTGATACTACCCTATAAGCTAAACAAAGAAGGAGATATACACTGATACATGGATATATGCAGAGCCATTTCAATACATATAACTTAAGTTTAAATTACTGGTTGTTTACTCACCCTGATCATTTTTTATTTCTAGAAAATTTGAAGTTTGAAGGTTTAAGCTTTTTGAATTTGAAAGTTGAAATCTTGGTTGAACTGCTAGCTGGAAGCCTTCTTGATCTCAGCTTTCCTTTCCTTTTGATCAATTGATGGTTTTAAGTTGAATGATTGTTTAAGTTAAAGTGATATTATCTTTTGGTTTCCTCAGTAAAAATGAACGAACTGAATTGGAGATAATGAAGGAAATATATAGAGATAGGTTTTGTACAGGGTATAATATTTTGTACAAGTTGATATAAAATTTGTACATATCTTCAGTGATATTTTTAGGAAATGGTCAGTGATTTTTTTCCTAGCAAATGGAGGTTGAGGTGATATGGGAATGGCTTGCATTAATTGACTTTGTACAATATCTCATTTATAAAATTTTCTTTTCTTTTATTCGGCTGCAACAAAAATATATGGAGATGTTTGGTGGCTTGTTTTATTTTTCATGTGTACATACTTATATATTTTATTGTCTTTGTCTTCTCATGCCAGCCAACACATATCCGTTTATCTTTCTTTCTTGTTCAAGTATACATT
This sequence comes from Allium fistulosum, assembly GCA_030737815.1. Taxonomy (NCBI): domain Eukaryota; kingdom Viridiplantae; phylum Streptophyta; class Magnoliopsida; order Asparagales; family Amaryllidaceae; genus Allium; species Allium fistulosum. The sequence goes on along the minus strand of CM060908.1, from coordinate 817,490,277 downwards.
CCTGTTTATGAATATGTATTTGTTTCATTTTTTTTCTAGTGTACATGAATGTATGTTTGGTTTAGTCTTATAATTTGTAATACAAGTAAACTTCTATTTTTATTTTATTTATTTCTATCTCCATTATTTATTTTCTAACTTAAATACGATTTATCTTTATATTTATTTGATAGTATATGTGAATTTCTATATTTTTATTTGTTATTAAATTTTATCCAATGTATTCATTCTATACTTTTGTATCATATATATATTTTGTATCCTTATTTTTAAATCATTTATTTACAATTTAAATTCAAATCAAACATATATTTATAATTCTAAATTGACTCATATATACCCAAATATATATATATATATATATATATATATTCACACATACACATATATTTACAATATTTTAAATTTAAATGATTTATACAAGATATATTTGAATCAGGGAAATTCGCTTCAATTTATAATTAATTTTACAAATTTTAATTCAAAAAATTAAATTACTTATCCATTTAAATTTAATTAAAATCTGGGAGCGTTACACTCCTATCACCTCCAAGCTCTCGGCTATAGCCCTCACCTCCACCATGCTCTCGGCCTAGGGTGGATCTAATGGTGGTCGTGGGTTGTGGACGGGAAGTGGAGGTGATTTACTTTGGTTTTGAGGTGTAGTGAAGATGCATGAATATATATATATATATATATATATATCATAATTTCCTTATACTTTTCTCAACATGAAGAAACCATTAAAGTGCTTCATAGGAAGAAGAAGAAGGAGAAGTAGTGAGGATTATGAAGAGGATGGTGTGTGTATTTATAGGCTAGAAAGCCTTAAAAGCTAAGGAACTTTACAAATATCTACACTCACATCATACCCATAAATTCGGTCACACATCACCCACCATCACCCCATGTGCACACGCATCCCCACCCTCCTCATCATTTCACATCACTTTAGGCCATGTGCTATTTGACTTAAGGTTGCTTAAGTATGAAGAAAACAAAAATATCTTAGATATTTTTAACATATGTGTATATATGTTATATGTATGTATATGTAAGTATGTGATATGTATACATGCATATAAATATGTATTAGTGTCATTTATAATGTTGCAACAACTTTGAATAACTTTCGTTCGTTAAACCGTTGAAAATCGGGTAACTGGTTACTAGTCACATTTTCAGTTATAATTTAAATTACATATATATGTAAACAAAATTTGAAAATAAATTTATAATCATTATTAATTTATTAAAATGATCTCGTTTGAATTGTAAAACTATTTAAATTTATATTAACAATTATTTACAAAAATTGTTATTATACCGATAAAACGATATCCATTTTCTTATATTATCAAATCGATTATATGTATATATATCTTTATAAAACTATTATAAATTATTTATTATCACTTTATAAATATTTAAAATGAATTATTATCATTTTCAAACAAATATTTGAATAATTATAATAATTATCAAATCATGAAATCTCAATTTAAATTCATAAATTAATTATTAAATATAAGGGCATCACTGATGATGTCATATATTCATTTGATTTTCGAAAATAAAATAAATTATTTTATTTCATATTTTTGTTCAATTATAAAAATAAGTGTATGTATCCAGCTCTGTGCGCGACGGTTTATGATTATAGAGTTGTTTATCGATAAAACGGTTTTCGTTCATTTTATCAAATTCCTTCAAAGTTTATATTTTTGTAAATACCTATTCAAAATAAGGTTACCATTATTATTTATTGTTCAATTCGTGTGAGATTCTTTTCTATCTTTATTTTCTTTCTTACCCATGATAATCTGCCTCTCCAGCACTTTGGATTTGCGGCACATGAATACCGAGGATGTTTTAGTGTCGATTTCCGGGGGTCGAGGAGGTGGGTCGTCTCATTAGGTATTCGAGCGCAAGGTTAAGCGAGAACCTTGGCTTTGGCGGGGTAAAGTTTCATCAGAGATAGAGTTAGTAATACCCTAGGATGAGTAACTCATTAGAAATAGGGTTAGTAACACCCTAGAATGAGTTTGAGAGTATTATATATGAGCGCGTATTTGTCAATGATATATACAAATGATTTTTGTTTTAAAAATTTGTAAATGAAATGATTTTACCTAGGATTATATTTGCATATAAAGAATATTTTTTAAATAGTATTTGATTAAGGAAACGATAATACTCAGTTATTATCATTGATTTATTTGTTGTTTAATTTAAAAGTTTAAGTACGAACACCTCGTGAATTTAGTTTCACAATTTGACTATGAGGTATTCGATAAATAATAATGTTGGTTTAGGATTAAAGGAATTTATTTAAGATAAATAAATCTTATGAATATGTTTTATATAAGTGATTTTATAAAACGTGCTTTATAAAGAAATTTTTGAGAATTTGAATTCCGGTATTTTTGAAAGAAGTTTCAAATGATTTTTGGAAAAGGAATAATAATGGTATTATTTCTAAAATGGGATTTTGAAAATGAAAGAAACAATCTTATGATTAATTGGTTGGAGTGGCTCGAAAGTTACTAAAAATGGGCAGGAGATGTGTTCAAATGGTAAACGCTTCTCTTAAGTATTCCTCTTCTTGTTAAGGAAATATGCGATACTATTGGTAGTAACCAGTTTCTTGCCATCATTTTTGAGTTACTCGATCTATATAATTTTCTAAAGTTAAAAAGGATAATGTAAGTCATTAATTGATAAATTAATTAATGGTTATCAATTTTTATCAAAGTGTATTTTCTTAATTGATAAGCATGGGTATGCTTTGATCTTTAAAAGAAATGATTAAAGTTATTTTTGGGTTTGTAGTAAATAATGTTTTAGCAACATTTGTTTTTAAACCCTTGAATGACATTTTGGAAGAAATATTATGTGTATATTTAGATCTTTAATAGTGGGATTTTAAAGATAATAACAAGTATTGGAATCTTTTATAAAAAAGATAAAAAATGTTATATGTTTAATTTATAAAGGAGTTTATTATAACAATGTTTTGGTAATAATTGTTTCATTCTCTTTAATTATATTTTAAAGTAAGTAAAACTTGTTAAGTAAATTGTGAATATACTTAAAACATTTGAATGAGTATACGAATACTTTTAAGTATTGAAACTGGTATAAGTGGATAATTAATAAAAGGGATTATTAATTAATAAAAGAAGTCTTGATTAACAAAAGAAGTTTTGTTAAATACAAAGGTGTTTTCATTTAATATTGGTTAAAAGGAGCAAATTATAATATAAGAGGTGTATTATAATAAAAGGTAAGTTATCTTTAACTTGAATAAATTCTTAGAAATATTAGCAAACAGTTAAATATAAAGAAGCATCTTTATAAAAATGTTTGAATAAAGAATGAAATGTTTTCATTAAATTTTTTGAAAGATTATTAAATTCATATGAAGTATGTGGATTATTTCGTCGCACGATTCTGATCTAAGGTTCAAGTACAGAGCTTTGGGGTGTTTACACCAGTCCGAAAAAGAATTTATCACTCGATCCTTGACGAAGAATATTGATTAGGATTTGTGGTTAGATACCCGAGTTTTCTAGCATAGTCGAGAGCTATGCAAGGAAAACTAAAATTCTGATCGGAAAGCCTGATCGGAGTCCGCACTAGAGGATCGGGGGATCAATACTAGTCTGGAAGTAAAGTTGTGGATTCGAAGAGTAGATCGAATCAGATATTGCATACAGATGATCTACATACATCGTAGGGGTGTAAATTTAAAAATAAACATTTTGGGCAAACACCTTTGGGTTTTTGTGCTGTAATTTCGAGGACGAAATTTTTTTAAGGGGGGGAGTTTGTAAAGACCCGTAAATTTATCACTTTGATAAATTATATTTATTTTTAAAATTATTCAAATAAAATGTTGATAATACAAATAATATTGTTTTGAGTGGTAATAAATAATAGTAATCTTATTTTGAATGGATATTTACAAAAGTATTTTCCTCGGGATTTATACCTATAAAATGGCCGAAAACCATTTTATCGATAACCAGCTTTATAATCGTAAAATATCGCGTACGGAGTTGGATACATACACTTATTTTTATAATTGAGCAAGAATATGAAATAAAATCAATTATTTTATTTTTGAAAATAAAATGTGTTTCTGACATCATCACTGATGCTCTTATATTTAAATATAGATTTATGAATTTAAAATTGAGATTTAATGATATAATAATTATTATAATTATTTAAATAATTATTTTAAAATAATGATAATTCATTTTAAATAGTTATAAAGTGTTAATAAATCGTTTATAATAGTTTTATAAAGATATATACTTGATTTGAAAATATATAAAAAAATTGTATCGCTTTATCGATATAATAACGATTTTTGTAAATAATTATTTATATTGATTTATTTGGTTTTATAATTAAAATATGATCATTTTTATTCATCTAAAATAATAAGAAATTGATTTTCAAATTTTGTTTACAAATATATGTACGTTAATTAACAGGTGAAAATATGACCGAAAATCGGAATTTAATATTCATAACAATTTGACATATATAAGTTATACAGCATTGTTTATGTAACTTGTACATCTTTGTGGCATTCTGTAACGACTCATAAATTTTGGTGGTTTTATTTATTTAATTGATTGAATTTTTGTGAAATCTTAAATAATTGAATTTTTAAATAAAAATTTGATATTTGAAATACGTCCATTTAAACATAGGAACTGGTGGATTTTCATCAGATAATATGGAAGTTTATTTCCTTGTGTAATTTTATTTCAATTTCAATTAGTTCATAACAGTTGAATTTAAAAGTGTTCCGAAATTTAACCGTGACTGCCACGCAACTGGCGGATTCGTGACCTTTTTTTTCTTTTGCGTTTCAAATTTTAACCGGGACTGCCACGCATCAAAATTGCTTTTCAGCTGAATCAAAGGATCTGACCGCTGCTATATCATTTTGTATATCTGGTGACTGTTCATTATGGTTACTTTGAACGGTTTTAAAATAATAATTAAAATATAACGTGTGCCTATTTGTTCATATAATCGCTATACAAATTTGAGATCTGAGAAGCCTACTTCCACTTTTCCTCTGCATTCTTTCTCTTCCCACCTGAGCTCGGCTTTCTTCTCCTTCCGCTCCACCCACTATCTTCAGCCGTTTGCCTAGCAACCCACTCCTCCACTATCTCGAACTCCACGTCTACTTTTGCTTTCCTCCGCGCCATAGCCACAGTTCGGCCTCGATATCCTTGCTGTGCAACTCGAGATAGGCCCACCATGAAAGCTCAGCCGAGTTTCCTTTCTCCCTCTCTCTCTCTCTCTCCACCACACCCTCCTCCCTAGCATGCTCCGACCCACCCCTTCCAGTCTCTGTTGATCCCCATCCCTTGCAACCATCGGCCTCCTTCCTTTTTGTTATAGTATGATAGGTATGTTGCTTATAGTACTATATGTATGTTATATTATAGTATACTTTATTTTTTCCATATTTTATTATATTAGAGATATGTTGCGTACGTTGAAAAATAGATGTCATAGCTTATTTTATGATTTGAATAACTTCTTTGTATTGGAAGGTGAATTATATATATGCAGTTTCTATATGTCATGGGCAACTATTGTGTATATATTTTTATATAAACAAGTTATATATAAGTATAGAATTTGTTGAAATATATGTACGGACTGTAAATAATATATATATAGACTGTAAGTTATATGTTAAATTTATTTTGTCATTCTATCTTATTTATATAGATTTTATCATATTTTAGTTTTGGATGTTATAATATAAACTGTTATAAGATTTTTTTTTAATAGTATAGTTTTAAAGTTTGGTTTTTCGCTGTCTTATATACGTTTGATTATATATTACTGTATGTTTATTATTTGTTTCAAAGTATAGACATATATATGGTTATAAAAGATTTGTATATGAAAAGTTCTATAGTATATATATATATATATATGGGCTTTCGGATCATAGGTATGTAAGTTGTGTTGTTTATAACAAATATTGTAAAATATATATAAGAGTCAGTTTATTTGAGATTTTGGTATACTGTCTGCTTAGGTGTAAGTTGATATATATATATGTGTGTAAAATATAAGCCATATATATATATGTATGTATATGTTATATATGCTGTTGGGTTTAGGTTATATATTATATATATAGTTTGTATATGAAAGTTATATGAAAATTTGATGACCTATTTTGCAGTATTTTTAACATATTATATAAACTATTGTGGGCAATTTGTAGTTACAGTAAGTTTATATATACCAGTTTTATATTTGTTAGATATATTGTTGATTTCAAAGTATGTGTGTGTGTATATATATATATATTATTTCAAATTTTAATATGTAGATATGGTTGTTTTATTTTATGTGTTTATTTAAACAATGGATTTCTGAAATATACATATTTAATATAACATATGTTTAGATTTAGAATATGATTTTTTATATAGTTATATATAATTATCTATAAGTTCACTTATACCGTATATATGCATCGATCCGTTCTGATTTGTTCCATCAATTCCTGTTATCGGCTTTGATCGTCAAATTCGTGCCAATTTTTGCTTTGCCTTGAAATTCGTAGCTTGTTCTGTTGTCAAACTCCTCTAGCCTCGAAAGGTGAGTTTTATCACTCTAGACATATGTACTTATAGTATTGTGAAATGATGACAAGTGAGTATGTATAAATTGATATGTTATTCATATATGCCTGTGATATGTTATATGATGTTAAATACTACTTATATATTTGTTACATCACCTGATATGATATCATTTGCTATACTGTTCATTTTATTTACTGTATCTCACACTACAAGTTCCCTATCACTATCGGATGAAATGATACATACCCGAATGGACTTTAGAATAAGGAAAAATCGTTATGAGCTGAAATGATAGGCTTGAACGAATTTTATTTTATTGATTTGACTTGGGATTGCGGGTTTGAAATGATAGAACCCTGATTTTTCTTTTTTTTTAAATTACGGATTGAAATGATACATATCCGTATCACTTGACCTAGGTTAGAAAATATTATACAGGCCCATGGTTAATATATTTTATAATATTTTCCAAAAATTATTAAGTATGTTTGAATTTTAAAATATATGAGAATTTAACTTAAAGTTGGTTTAATGATTTAAAGTATAAAGTGATATTGGTTTTCTATAAGTTAAATTTTTATAAGTCAATTTGGTTTTGAATTTAATTTTAAGACTTTAATTATGATAAGTAATTTAATAATAAAAATTTGATTTAAAATGGAATTTTTAAAGTCTAACCTAGTAATTGTAATAAAGTTTATTTTATGAAAGGGATATGTTTTGTATAATAAAAATTTATTGTGATTTTCTATAAGTAAATTGTATAAGTAAATAAATGGTTAAAATTTATTTTTAGTTATGACTTAACTTGATAATTGGAAATTTGGTTTTGCAAATGAAAATTTTAAGTTAAGTAAATAAATAGAAATTTAGTTTTATTTATGAAATGGGCATTTTAAAATAAAGTGTTAGGTTAGTGGTTAAAAATAAAGGTTAAGTAAAATAATGTACTTTGACTTAATCAATGAATTATAGTTTAAATTGGATATTTATTTATAAATTTTATTTTATTAAATCATAAGGCAAATGATATCCAAATGAATATTTTCTAAAGCGGAAAATATGGTCTTATAAGTTAAAAATGGCTAAATTTGAAGTTTTAATGTTTCTAAAAAGTTATAATAAAATATGGAATTTTATTGGTAGCATTTCCAAAATGCTGTGGTTTTAAGATGGCATTTGTTAAGTACTATCATTTCTGAAATATAACTAAGTTCTGAAATAACTAAATATATATGAAGGCATTTTATAAATGCTGTCATTTCTGAACTGAATTGTTTGAAAACTAAATACCTACCGTAACACTTTATAAATGTTGTGTTAGCTAAAATTACAATGTTTTGGAAAATTTATGATAAATTGAATGAACTTAGAAATGCTACAACTTTGAAATGAATACTATTTGACGTTGAATTTAAATGGTTTAAATGAATATTATTTTAAAGGTGTTATGTGTTATCCCGCCTTTTGGCAAGGCCGTGACACCAAAACGTTGACTGGAAAACTAAAGACAGTTCGTCGTAAAAGTTCGTTATACACTGTTTCACCATGGATATCAATGATTTTTTGCCCAAGTCCGGATCGGGATACAATTGATAAGACACATCAAGCAAAGTCATGAGAACCAGCGTTCCAAGTTTCGAGTCAATCGGGGTTCGTATGAATGAGGTATGATAAATGCAAGTTAGGGAAGATGCGATGTTCGAATCCATAGGAGAGCCACTGTTCGAATCCATGAAGTTCGTATCCATCGCCTCAACATGTTCGAATCCATCACATTAGCACCACAACCATCTTGTTTGAATCCATCAATGATATTTCCTTCGTATCCATCAGCAGAAGTATGTTCTAATCCATCAGATAGCCAAACTTCGTATCCATCGCCCGAAGCCACATGTTCGAATCCACCAAGTTTCCCCTGCTTCGAATCCATCCAGTAGTTTTGCCTCGAATCCGTTCCTCTGTGACAGCTTCGTATCGATCAACTACTGTCCACAACAATTGATACGAACCAACCCCTGCTTCGAATCCATTAGGTCAAGGCAGCTAAAACCAAGGACTAGACCCAGTAAACTCGGAGAAAAAGGGGGATTGACCCGAAGCACACGTACCACGTCACCATCTTCGCGTGCAGAAGAATGGATTCGAACCTATGGATTTGAACCATATCGATTCGAACGAATCCATATGGCGAAGAACACCATCTTGAATCGATCATAACTCGGGATCTACAGATCCAAATGCTATGAAATTTTCACAGTAGCTTGAGCACATGTTGAAGAATGTTCACGCCAAATTTCAGCTCGATTGGACAATTTCTTGATCGATTCGAACATAGCTTCGAATCGATCCCAAGGTGGGCCCGGATTTCCAGAAAGCGGGCATGTGGGCCCCCTCACGTGCCAGAACTGGTCTCCCTTCAGTTTAGGCGAAATATCAGCCTCCTACACCTATAAATAGAGCCCCTGGTCATTCAGAAAAAGGGGTCGGACAATTTTGAGAGCTAAAGGGCGCCCAGACTCTGCCAGATCTACTCCAGATCACCATTGCTGCCTTAGATTCAGACTTAGCTCAGAAAATCAGTTGTAATACAACACACGAAATTGTAATCTTCAAGCATCGAGCAATAAAATCATAAAAACCTTGAAGTGGACGTAGGCCGGAGATAGCCGAACCACTATAAATTGTGTGTCACTGTTCATTATTTCTGGATTGCTGTTTGTTGCTTGCTTAGATCTGATATTTGTGTTTGAATATTGCTGATCTGTATTCATACACTGGTGCTTTCACAACACTTGGGGTTTGTGACCATTTTTGGCACAAACATTATGATCTTCTAAGTATTATGATTTTCAAAGAATAACATTTCTAAATTGTTATGATTTCAAAATATTATGGTTTCAAAGTGTTGGGTTTCAAAGTTGTTATAACTTGGAAAAGTACTATGGTTTAAAAATGAGATTTTTGAAATTGTATTTAATTAAGAATTGGCTTTAAATATATTAACTGGGAACTTATTGAAATTGAAGATTTAAGAATGTGACTTTATAAAGTGGTTTGGTTTAAGATGATTTAAAGGAATATTTCAAGTTTAATAAATTTAAGGAAATATTCAGTGATTTGGAAATTTGGGTTTTATTTAAATGATATATTGATTTGGTTTTGGAACTTAAATGATATATTATCGCTTTCGGATTTGAAATGGAAATGATATATTGATTTGGCTTTGAAATGAAATAATATAGTATTTAGTTTTGAAATGGATATGATATTTTGGGTTTTAAAGTAAATGATTTTGAAATAAATATCCATGGGTTATAATAACGATTGGTTGGCAAAGAGACCGGGATCAGATATGGGCATACTCTCTATCGATACCGAAAACTACTTTGACAACCGTGTACGCGGTGGAGATTCCAGATTGAAGTAGGATGGTGGCGACGATTCCTATTGAGGTATATACGTGGACCCGACTCCCATGAGTTGGCATAAGGTGGCTAAAACAAGAGCGATTAACGGGCCAATGAGGTAGCACCTCCGATCGGACGCATTTCTTCGATACCATTCTATTACTTTGTGATTGATTTGGTGGCCACCCTTCGATTTTGATTAGGAGTGTGTTCTGAGGTGGGCGGTAGTGGCTGCTATGCGTTTCCACCAGCCCAGATGCGTAATTGTTATATCTACCATGGCATTGCCTAGTTGTGCCGTGTCACCTACCATACCGAGCTTTACTACGAGTTTCTATTTGTGTCGTACCTATGGAGTATCTTCTCGTAGCCTCTCGAGGTATGCAGGTACTGTATAGACTATTGGCACTATTATGTGTTAAGGTGGAAAATGTAAAGCCTTAACGCTATTTAAAAGTTAGTTTATTTTATTATTAGACATTATTATAATAGCGAATATTGCTACACAGTAGATAGTTTAACGGATCCTTAAAGGATGAGCGATCCCAAGCATCCTTTAAGTTACTTGTACTTTTCTATTACAGTTCACTTGAGTTGGTTTACATTATATAAGTATGTATGTCCTGACTCGAGTGTTTTGTGTTTTGCTTTATGCTCGGGTCAGACTGAGTGATACAGCATTCGAGACTCACCTTTGGAGTTGGAGCTTTTCTTGGAGATCTAGCTATCTATTTCGCTTTCAGTTATTCTGTTGATTCCAGTGATGTATTCTGATTTATACTTGATTATCATATTGAGACTTCTGTTGTATCTTGTAACTCTGATGTATATATATATAGTAGCTTCATGAACTACTATTTCTTACTTCCGCTACATTGTTATATTACTCTGTATCTGTGATCTGTGATTTATTTATTGTATATTCTGAGTTTTGCCAAATTTATATTTACAATTCGGTATTTTGAGCAATTCAAGTCCGACATGTGTGTCTGCCAATGGTCCAAAATATCGGGTCGTTACACATTCACACACTTATATTAACATATACATATACATATAACAATGGTAGAAAAGTAGAAATATATTTACATATCGTTAATATTGAAAATATCTAAGTTTAAAAAACCAAACATCTTCTCACATCAAATCCACCTTACACCACCATCGCCTCCACATCATCCATCACATTGGGGGCTGCCGTGCGTTCTAGGGTGGGCTAGGAGGGGATGGCAAGGGGTAGTTTCATCCATTCATATTATGATATTTTGGTTTTCTAAAATCCTATAAATACCCCACCACTTCTTCACATTTTTCACATAATTTTCTGCACTTCCTTTCCCATATCATCAAGCTTATTAATGGCTTCTAATGGTAATAAAGTTATGGAGAAAAATATCTCAAAAAGAAATTAAATAAATTTATTATATATATAGTAGCAAAATTTCTCAAAACAACTTCAAAACTCCTCCTCTACCTCTTTTATACCACGACCGTCACTTCCCAAAGCAAGGCCAAGCCCACCACCAAGTAAACCCAAGGTCGTGAGCATCCAAGGCCGAAACCAAACCCATTCAAAGTCAAAGAGTTTGATTTCGTGAAGTTTTATTTCTGGATAGAGAAGCTATAACCAATTTTAAATTAGCTCGAAGGGAAAATAAAGGTGAGAAACTCATAAACTATAGTTATATATATTATTGGATGATATATATGTTTGGATATGATTGTTGATGATGGTTGTTTAATATGGTTGTTGAACATATATATGCAAGTCACGTTAATACACGTCGATAAACACAAAGTAAATCACTTTTCTTTATTGAATGAAATGGTGTATATGGAATGTTTAAACCTTTTAAAAATGGTTTAATATGATTTAAAAATGTTTATAAACATTTAAAAGTGTTTTGGCAAAGTTTAAATGAATATTGAAAATTAAGTCAAAATTAGGCGTGTCGCGCAACGGTAGTTAGCGATTTCGCGCCATAAAAGTCAAACAGATATATAGAATGGAATATACCTCAAAATCCTTCAAGATAAGAATTTTTCGAACTATTATATCAATAGTCTTCAAATAAAGAAAGAATATTAAGATTTCGATAAGTAGATTTTGAAATATAAGTAAAACAAGTTTTTAGAACAAAGGTTTTGCAGTTCGTAATCCATAAAGGGATTTCGTTAAAAATTATAATTTAAAATTGTTTAAAAATATGAAATAACTTCTAATATTTTAAAATGTTTTAAAAGTGATTTGAGTTGTAAAAATGTAATGACCCGTATTTTTCGATAATTAAAATATCAAATTAAACAAGGTTTTGAAATTTAATATTGGGAGAAATAAAAATTTATGATTTATTAATGAGAAAAATAATTAGAATATGATTAATAATGTTGTTTGAATGTTATTGACAACCATTTTAATGTAAATTTTAAATAATTGAAATTATTGTAAAGTTAATTTTGGCTATATTTGTAAATGAGGAACTAAATTGGTAATTAATGGAATTAATGAAATTGAAATATTATAATTTATATGGTAAAAGATGATAACTGAAAATATGAATGTAATAAAATGTAGACTAATGTTAATTATATTCATAAGGTAATAGTTGATTAACTATTAAGAGTGAAATCAAAATAAAAGAATTCATTGGAATTTAAAATTATAATAAAATTGGTTTTATTCCTATTGTAATTTAACATTAAAATTTATGTATTATTTAAATATTGAATTTGACATGGAAAATTTGTTTTAAAAGATTATAAATTTATATGTAATCAAGAATGATGATAATGGATAACTTTTTAATTTTAATTTAAAAGTGATTAAAACCAATTTAATAATAATTTAATTAACTAACGTGAAATTAGCCATTTTGGCCACTGTCTCGAATTTCGATGAAACCAGTTTCATCGGATCCGTAATAGCAAATTATTGTAAGATTCAAGTTTCGTAGCGATCGAACTTGCCGTTTGATCGTGTGGGCTCGAAACGCGTAGAAATCAATTTAATGAACTCAATTAAAATAATCCGATTTTAAAAGCTAACTTCTGTATACAATGGAATTAGTGTTTAAAACTAGTTCAATTGAGTTTAAAAATATTGAAAACATCTATTTCGATATATTGGATGACCTACTTTTGTTTCGAAAACGGAACTGGCTTTTCTGGTCGTGTTATCGTTTCGAACCAATTCGATATGTCCATTCTTTCTTATCTACCTTTGCCTATATATAGGTTGTTATAAACCCTAGTTGTTTCTCATTTCTGATTTCTGTACGTACTATTATTTTTCTCTTCTCCATTCCTTCTTCCCAATGGCAGAAACCCTAATTCCCAAATTCAATTTCAAATCAAAATCAAATCGAAAAATTTAAACTCCTCAAATCATAGCAAATTATATATCGTTGGAAATCTCTCGACGAGCGCAATCTACTGCTGCTGTTCATTTTTGCAATCGAATCACGGTTTGGCCAGAAATTGGCGATTTATCATCAGCTGTCCGTTCCTAGGGTTTCGATCCAACGGCGGATCGTCGATTTTACGACGATTCGTAGGTGTAGTGTTGTAGAGATCGATGAGTAGAGCAGATCCATATGGTTCATGTGTGTCGAAGGTGCCAGAATTTGCCGAGATGGCCTTGATAATGGTGGCGGCGGCTGTGCCTCATGGCACGATCGGAAGAGGCAATGGTGTGGGCGTGGGGGCAGCAGGCCACGGGAAGTTCAAAGGTGGTGGCCGATCAGGGCGAAGTGGCCGGTGGTGGAGCGTGGAGGATGGTGATCAACGGTGGCTGGATGGGTTTGTTCGACTGTGTTGAACGATTAAGGTTTCTGAGCGTAAGAGAAATTTCTAAATTGCCCTCTCATTTTATTTTATTTAAATTAAATTTTCAAACATATAATATCCATAACTTTTGCATAAGAGCTCGGATTCATGCGCGATTTTCTCCATTCCGATCGTATCGAAATATCTGATGATATGGAACTAGTTTGGCTGCATTCTGATACAGTTATAATTTTTTGGGCGACTGCAAATCAAAGGTGAGTGTTTTAACCCACTCACAATTACTAAACCATTTTATGTTGGTTAAATTAATTTATGATGTGATTAGAAATTGATTGATTACTATTTGGTATATTCAAATTGTCATTCAAATTTAATTTGAATTTAATTTCCATTTAAATTAATATTGAAATTTAACTGCCAGTTAAATACCAGATAATGATAACCAGTTTGTTTGTTGTGATTTATTGGTTGATTTGAATGATGATGGTGATGGATGTTAATTGTTAATATTTTGGTGATGGATATTATATTTATTTTATATGTTGTTATCACGCTGCAAGTTTCCTTAGTTATTGTTAGGAAAATCACTATGGGTTGAAACGATACATACCTAAATGTCTCATAGATTAGGAAAAATCGTTATGGGTTGAAATGATAAGCTTGAGCGATTTTATGGATTTTGAATTTTACTCGGGATTGCGGGTTGAAATGAAATATACCCATAAATTTAAATTTATTGCGGATTGAAATGTTATATATCTGTATCACTTGACGATAGGGTAGAAAGTTATATACGGACACCGGATTGGTTAAATTAAATGATTTTAAATCCTTAATTTTGAATCCAGTTAAATGATATTTTGAAATAAAATTAGATTTATATGAACTGAATTATTTTCAAAATCCAAGCTTTTAAAATGGTGAAATTGAAATTGATTTAAATGAATTGTTTAAAGGATTTAAATTGAAATCTTAAAGTTGAATTTTGAATATAAATGAAATTTACCAAAATTGAGTTATTGTAAACGTTTGAATATTTAAACTTTGAAACCTATTGAATTTGAAGTGGTTTAGATTTTTAGTTCAAACATGGATTTGAAATCGACGTAAATTGAAATGGGTTTTTTTTATGAGAATTTGAATTGAAACTTTCGGCCTTTTAAATTGAAATCATTGAACTGAGATTGATTTAAATTGAATTTTTGGAAACAAAATTGATTTGAATTAATTTGTGAAATTGGAAGAAACAATTCTAATTTGAAACTATTTTCGATATAAACTCTTTTAATATACAGACTCTTTTAACATATAAACTCTTTTCTCATATAAACCATTTTAATATATATATATATATATATTATTTTAAATTTATAAACAATTTTTAATACATTAACTATTTTTCAGATATATCCTATTTTAATATATAAACTATTTCTAATATATAAACTATTTTGATCTATAACCTATATTTTAAAATTTTAACTATTTTAATATATATATTATTTTAAATTTATAAGGAACATTTAATATATATATTTTAATATATAACCTGTTTTAATATATAAACTATTTCTAATATATAAACTATTTTAATCTATAACCTAGTTTGTCTTGTTCCTGGATAACTTGTATGAACAAATGTCTGATGTTGCATTTCTAGTTACATAAATTGATCTCTCTGAACGTATCATCTATTTGGTGGCGGAGATGGCAACTTCTCTTAGATTAACACCCTTTCCTGAGATGTACAAACTTAGGAGTTATACATTTGTAGAAATCAGTTGTGTGATCATGGAATGGCAGTATGGCATTCAAAGTGGATTATGCTATGTGAAAGGTAATCGTTACCTCGGGCCTCATCACCCGGTAATGGCTTAAACAGGGTACGCCATAAGGCTATGTGGTTTGCAACAATGAGGGTATGGTCATCACCTTTCTAGATAACCCTCTATAAATCGGGTATGTTGTGTATGCTAAGAGAGTTCTCGGATAGATCGGTAACGACCGGGGTGATGTCATATTGGGTTTCTATCCAGGCCATGTATGAGTGCCAAATAGGGATAGACTGGTCTTACCAGATGCGAAGGATTGTTTGTGTATCCTCGGTACATTCCTCTAGAGATGTATTATACGAAAGGTAGTCCCTTACCTGCCATTGTATGGAAATCCACTCTCCAATAAGTGCCTACGGACTTGATTGTAAACCTATTAGCCGTCAAATTTAACCAATGTAACAATTTCAGCTAAGATTCATAAGTTTATTTGAAAAGTATTTCAAAAAGAATGTCACTAAAGATAATATCAAATGATTTTGCATAGAAAACATTTTTGTTATCATAAGGTAAAAACTCGTTTCGTGTTTATGTGCCGCGTGGTCTTATGAAATACCTTTCTTTTCAAAACGCGTATTTAGAGTTTCTCACACCAGTCTCCTGACTGACCCGGAGTTTATTTCCCATTTTCCTTAAACTCTGGGTGCCCTAATTTTCCCGGACAGCCTAACAGTCAGGTTTAGTTAGAAGAAATCTAGATGGAGCTCGAAGCATGGAGTTAGAAGATTCTTCTAAGATTATTATCCGTTTCCACCACACTTGTGTATCATTGTATTCTGCATTTGTAAGGACAGATATTTATAACCGTCCATGTTTACTCAGATAAATGTATTAAATTTTCGCTGTAAAGATTATATGTTGAAATAATATATGTTATTCCATTCGTGTGAGATTATGTTCTGTCTTTATTTTCTTTCTTACTCATGATAATCTGCCTCTCCGAAACTAGGATTTGTGGCATGTGAATATCGTGGATGTATTAGTGTCGATTTCCAAGGATCGAGAAGGTGGGTTGTCTCAAAACATATTTATAAATAAATGATAAAGTTATTTATATGTGTGAATAAAGAGATTCTAAATTTCTACATAAAGATTAAAGAAAATTATATTGATTAATGGTACTTGTTGTAAATAAAAAAGATATCAAACTAAAAAATCATCTCTCATTCTTTTCATGATTCAGAAATCCAGCTCAAACCCATTTATTTCTCATTAAACCCAAACCTGCTTGCCCATCCTTCTAGCTCTATCTCATGCCAGATCGGGAAAAAAAGAAAAAAACGAAAACAACATGAAAGTAAAATATGGCGAAATGAGGAGAGCATCAGGAGATGGTGCGACATGGAGCAGCGATGCAAGCATGCTCGACCAAAAGGCCCATTGAAGGAGAAGGGTGCATATTGTCCTAGGCTGATGCGCAACGTGAGCGTGCGACTTTTGCAATTGATGGAGTGGCGATGTTTTAAGGTTTGGGGTTATTGGCGGTTACAATTCTAACAATTTCAATTTAGAACAACAAAGGGAATCCTATTTCGAAACTAAAATTGTCAAACTATTTAGAAAAACAAGATTTTGGCTTGAGAAATCAAGCTGGGTATTTTTACTACTCGCATCTATGTTTCATGTAGATTGTATGGTTGCTTACAGTTATTTAATGTGATAAATTTGTTGATATCGGTAAATATTGGGTGAATTTGTGCTACATGTCATGTTTTAGTTAAGGTTGTGTGAATATTGATTGAATTTCTCGATACTAAGATTAAAACAGTCAAATTACAGTATATACCCTTTGTATTTAAATAAAACTATGACGAATTGGTGTTGAATTATTATGTGACGCAATGTGATAATTACATGTTCGAGTATAATTTGAAATTGGATGTATACAACCTTTAAAATTGATTAGAATGGGAAACTGAGTTAAACGGTTTAGGAAAAATATATTATTTTTATAGAAGAGGATTTTGCTTGAATTATAGTAACTTTGAAATGAATAATTTTGGGATTTGATTATATAAAAGAATTATATATATACATATATATTTTAAAATGATTATTTTTCAAATTTCTTAAAATTTGAAATTATGGAATTTTTTATATATGCGGACTATGAATAGATATTTTATTTATCTATGATTATGTAAAAATATATTCCAAAAAGCATTTAATTGAATATCCTTTTAAAACGAAGTTCTAGAATTTAGATATAAAACTGAATTATCTAAGTTGATGTCTTAATATAAAAATTTGAAAGACTTTATAGAAGAGAATTTTAGTTTAAAAATTATTTCATGAAGATGGTTTAAAAGGATTTGAAATTAAATAATGACTTTATAAATTGTTTATGAGAATTAGATATTTAATTTTTGAACATATTTTGGATTGGAAATAATATTATTTGAATTTGATGTTGAAAGGTTTTCTTGAAATTACCAAACTCATCAATTAGTATTTTTACAGTATTCAAGAGGAATTTCCGATGATGAGTTATTTTAAAAAGAGTTAGACGGTTTGAAATCCAAAGGAAGTTTCAAATGTTGAGTTATTTGGAAATTAAATAAGAGGTTTAAATAATGGACTTTTGTAATTAATAAAGATTTTGGAAATGAATGGGAATTTCCAAATTAAACCTCTTTAAATTTAGTATTTATATTCGAAGATGTATTGAATATTTTATAAATGAGTATTATACAATAAAACCTCCACGGATCAACAAATGGTCCAATAGTATGGGATGTGTGAATTTCTATATGATGAGAATTTTGAGCAAATGAAGTTATAATATCAGCAGTACGGGACGTCACACAATATTTCTTTATTCTTTTGACTCATTATATAGGATACGATATGATATTGAGTGCATTGAATGTTGAATCATGTTAATAATCCTTAACGACACTGGGTTAAATGAAAAATAGGAAGGTTTACCGTCATAATAAGATCATGGAAAATATAATGAATTGATCAAATGAGATGAGACACCAGATAAGCTGGATCCATCCTAGTTAGAACCGAGTGACATTCTAGCCCATTTTGCTATGGATTCGACGATCTACTGTATGGGCACACCAATGATGATGGCAACACATTATATTTGATGGAAATGATGGCGCCCACTCAGTATAGAATTATACAACAAATAAGTCAAGGGATACACGGATGAAAAAGGATGTGTATGTGGGTGTCGATCAACATTGGGCAGAGTTACAATTCTGGTCGATGGATACATGGATGAAAAAGGCCATGTATCTTAATGTCGATCAACATCTAGTAGGGTTACAATTCTAGCTAAGGGATACACGGATGAAAAGGACTATTTATCTTAGTGTCGATCAATGTCTAGCAGAGTTATAGTTCTAGTCGAAGGATACACGGATGAAAAAGGCCATGTATCTTGGTGTCGACTCAACGTCTGGTAGAGTGTGCTCTACACTTAATGAGTTACATAAATAGATAATGATCATTCAGTATTATTAAATGATTAACAGTTCTGGGTCGAGGGGAATGATATGCCATTCCTTGTTGTCGACTCAGCATCTGGTATCGTGCATTCTACTCTCAATGAGTTATATAAATAAACTATGATTAAATTATATCAACTAGTTATTAATAAATGTGACACTTAATAATTATGATTAGGAATGAATCACGACTGAGTAAAATTTGCAATTGTAGTCACATTAAATAGAGATATAACTCATATATTGTGACATCATATATGTTATACGACCGGGCTTGGGGTTAATATTAAGTGTGTGTGTGTGACATTCATTTGGTATGTTATAAAACCCTTTCAACATATCATCCTATGTTATGGTTATATGCATCATTATAATGAACTTACATTTAAATCTAAACATAGTCTAACCTATTTATTATTTATATTATACTTGGGTCAGTCTGAGACTTTACAGGTACAAAGACATTGGTCTTTCTTGGATATTGGGCTTATTGAGGTGACTATTATAGACTACATTGTACTTTGAAAGTCTTTTATGTATATTTTCTTTTGATGTCTCCATGTACGTATATATGTAATGAGGTTGAGTTGTATATGGCATTTGTATCGATGTATGTATTTTGTAGTAGGTCAATTACCTCATTTTTAGACCTACTTTGTTATGTATGTGATATGATATTATACTTTTTTGCTGCGTATGAGACTCTACATTTTCTGATTGTATAATGTATTCTTCTGTCCTGGTAAATCCATATGTTTATTACTTTGTGCCTCCGAGTTTTTAGATTAGTTGGTTGTTGTATGCAATGTGATAAAGGGTTCTCTCTTTGTAACATATAGCGAAGCTTTGACTCTTACCCTACACAACCTGGAAATGAGGATTGGTTGAGAAGTTGAGAGGCTGGTCCTAAGACCAGTCTAGGAGGTACCGGTAGTAGCCATAGTGGGGTTAGTCGTGAAAGACGCTATTACATTTGGTAACGGACCATGTTCAGAACAATACATAGTATATGAGATAAGAGCTTTGGCCTTAGTATGACTTAGAGTCCATGTTCCCTTAGGTGTTTGGTAGCTACCATATATCAAGGGATAATAGAAATATACGATGATTAATGAGTAATCATCCAGAGACGTACTTGCTATTATTCATATCATATTATATAATATCATCGCTTCTACCTCTTTTGAGTGCTTGCCTTTTGTGTGAGATGAATAATTGTTGATGGAAGTAGTAAAGAAAAGAGTTGTTGGCCCGACCAGAAATGTCGACATTAGCAATGTGGAATAGGCCTCTGTATGGCTTTGAAGTGAGTATGAAGTAGCTTGGTTAGGGAAGCTGTATAAGGCTCTAACCCGAATCTTGCAATATGAATATGTCACAATACTAAGTTATGATGAAGCGAGTTGGAGTAGAATGATCTCAAGGATCAGAGTGGTACAACGAATGTTGATATATTGCTTTTCGCTGAGTGCATTTGCTTGTTCGTTTGATGTGTGTTTTTAGTTGTAAAAATGTTTGAAAAGTTTGTTTGGGATTTGTATAGAATGCAAGATTGAGCAGGTGATATAGCTTAAAGTTTTAAACCCACCTAAAACTGATGAAGCCAAATATTAACAGAAGCTGACGATTTCTTTAAACTATATTTTGAAGCGATAAATAAACCTATTTTGATAAAAGGAAGTAACATACAATAACATATATACTTAAAATGTGATATAAAGGAAAAAAAATGTGTAATCATGTGCTTACTTGTTGTATAAATTGATCGAAGCTCGATGAATTGCATTGCTACTAATGAATGTTAAAAATTAATTAAAAGCTTAAAGATCATAAGTGTTTATACAAGCAAGTAATGTTACCGTTAAAGCAAAATTATATATTTGTATAAAATTGGTCGAAAATATTTTTTTTGTGATTTATTTTGTGTGCATTTGTCCGTTGAGTGTTTTATGAATTCCGTTCGATGTGTCCGATCTGCATTATCGATAGGGATTTTTAAACACTTAAACAGTTCATTTTGACACAATAATTTTAAAATGTTATGGTAGTGTTTTATTTGAAAAGGGTAAATTATTTTGAGAAGTGAAAAATATTATATTACGAAAAAATATTTTATAAGATATTGATTTCAAAATGGGTATAGAGCAATACAAATTTATTTTCAATGATTATCAGATTTGAAAATTAGTATAAAGTTGTGGTTGATGGCAAGCCAATGCCGATACATTTTTGGTTATAATCGACATTGCAGTCAATTAGCGAAACAAATTGCTAAAATTCATGGCAAAGCGACGTAGTTATATTTTTATAAATATGTGTAAAATCGGTGAATTGTAGTGCATATAATGATTTATAAATATAAGAGTGTGAAATTTGTTTTATAAGAATAATATGTTTTATGCTCTTCAATTTTGTCATAGTTTGAACTGATGAGGTAAAGATACATTTATAATGAATGAACCAAAACATAAAAATGCATATATGGGTTTTTCGAATTGAAATAATTTGAATGTTGGACATTTGAGTATAGCATTGGAGAAAAGGTTACAATTGTGAGAATATCAAATATTTTTAAAGAATTAATTTATTATTTAAACATAATGGAAAAAAGGGAAGGGTTGAGAGGATCAAGAATTAAAATGAACTATGACCAATATTTGTACAGTGTGGATTTTGAAAAAAAAAACAAGAAGAAGAATAAAGGAAAGATGAATAATTTGAATCCATTGGTTATTTTTGATAAAAAATGATAAGTGGAAATTAAATGATATGTATTTCATATCATGGTATAAAGAATTCTAAAGAAAATTAATATACAAAATTTTTGATGGATTTTGAATAGTATTTTGAAGGCGAATTTATACAAGGAAGTGATGATGATTTGTTTTTGGAAATTTTTTTATATTATGGAATTGTGGAAAAATGAATTGATAACGAAAAAATAATGTTAATAAAAATAATAATGTTGCTAATTAATAAGAAAAAAAAATTGTAATGAAAATGAAATTCCGAGTTTCTCAACTTTAAAAAATTGGATGGAAGTAAATTTGAAGTTTAAGCGTAAAGTTAATCATTCTTTAATTTGAAGTATAGTACTAATGCAGCCATAATTTTTACTTTTTGATCGGTTTTTATCGATTTTTCTTTTATTTCACGGGTACTTTCATAAGGAATAACTTTCATGTTAATCACTTTTTGAAATTTTGGAGTTTACTATTCTTAAAGGTTGTTTTAAATGAATGTAAAATTTTGGCATGTGCCTTAAAATTTCTAGGCTAAAGCATTGAATTGTTTTCATCACAACTCTCAAACCGTTAATCTATTTTTGGTGAAATTGCATTTGTTGGAGAGCTATTGTACTGGGAAACAACTTCTGTTTAAGTGCAATACAAAATTATTTGAAATCTGAGCTGAAGCGATGTTTTGATTTGATCATAACTTTTAAATGCTTTGTTCTTTTCTGACAATATTGTACTTTACGAAAAGGTAAGATAGTAAGGAACATGTTTGGTGAAACGACCTAAAATTTTCGATCGCGAAAATTTCAGATAGTTAGGAAAAGAAGAAAAAGATAGAAGAAGAAAAAAAACAGAAACACAGCACTGATTCTCACAAAACGCAGCGGATCAAATATAATATCAAATAATAACAGTTTACAAAAGAATACTGTATCTGTCAATTTTATTTTAATACATCAGAGTTCACACATACACAATCACTGGACAGATACAAATCAACATATCTCAAATAAATAGAAATATATCACAACGGAAACACTCCATACGTTCCTGCCACACAGCTCGCCTCCTGAGCTCTAGAACGTCCTTACCTGAAAATCTGTAATACTCGGTCTGAACCGGGCATTACATCAAAGTAACACCCGGGTCAGGCTGGAAACAAGCATGAGTAAACCCATAATATGAAATACTAAGTTATAACATATGTGAATACCAGGGTAACTCGTACCTTTTACGAGTTCTTACTTTATTATAGACAATTATTTATCACATACAACAGTTCACAGGTTAAATGTCCATGTTACTTGATTTATTCCATTCCAGCCTGTTTAATTTTACATATCTAATTTATAAGAAATTTAGATTCTCGATCGAAGTGGTTTCGGGTATTACCGATACCCGACCCCGGTCTCTTCGAAATCAATATCATCTCTAATTCAAGTTGTTCAGTTTTAAACAATACAACTTATATTCAGGATATCTTATCACTCAACAGTTTGTCTCAAATAGATAACCTACCTTATCAAAGATCAACTTAAACATATCATAACACAGAACATCACAAATCATCAGACTAGATATTGACTCGATTACTCAATACAATTCACTCATCCATAAGCAAAATTGATTTACACAAATTAATTATCCTTTAATCATTCACATTAATTAATCTTTGATTTCCCTCCTTAATTTATTATACCATAATTAATTACATTAATTTATGATATAATTAATCTATAAATTAACCATATTCATTATTCACATTTTATAATTAACTATCCTTTAATTAATTAAGTAATTATCCTTAATTACTTACTCTAAGTGATTATATTTTATTAATTAATTAATCTCATTCAGTAATTATCCATTAATTACTAATTAATGATCCTTTCATTAACCTCTAATTAATTACATTAATTAATAAATCTTCTAATTAATCATATTAATTGATTAATCACATTTATTAATTTATCCTCCTTTAATTACCTAAAACCCTTATTAATCAAAGATAAACCATTTATCTTAACTCATCTCTTGCATAATTTTATTTTTAAATACTTAGAGATTTGATTACATAATTATCCCAATATATGATTTACCAAATCAGCTAATCTTAAAACAATTTATCTTTGAAATTCAAAATTTTGAATCTTCCTTGGTAACCTGATCAATATTGTAACGATAACGAATTTTGCCCGCTCGAAAATCGACATCCATACTTTACATCGTACTCGAATGTCGTAGATTCGAGCGTTCAAATCCGAGTCGCCGGAGCTTATAACAACATTAAGTAAACAACACAGCGGAAATAAAAGAATATAGATATACAATATCTGATACAATATCCAGATACAATGATGATACAATGATGATACAATGAATATCTATATACATCAGAGATATGATACAATAAATAGCGGCGGAAAAGAAAACGATAACATCAGCAGCGGATAATCTCCATCTTCAAAATGCCAATCCAGAAATAGCTCGAACTCCCAATAACGATGCACAAAGATAAGCAAGTGCAGTCCGATCCAAAGACTGAACTCGCTCCAGATAATCTACTAAATCTGACTATCTGAAAAACCCAACTCTAGACTGCTCGTGTAGAAAAATTTTGAGCATCCAGAGTTTAGGAAAGAAACAATAAACTCCGGATCAGTCATGGGACTGGTGTGAGCAACAAAAACAGTTTATCTTTTAAAAACAAATAGCATATAATTTTAAAGTCAATTCGCAATGCTTTTAGAAAATGAAACTACCATAAGACCTCCCACCACACACACAATGCAAACGCAGAATTGGAGGAGATTTCTTCTTATAATAGTCAAAGATGCTTACTACGCAAAATCAAATCATTTGATATTATTACTAGTGCATAGTGCAGAAAACATTTCGAAAGTAGAATATAAATCTTAGCCAACATACGACCAGTATCGTATGCCTACTATAGCTACCATCTAAACAGTGGTGACCACCGTACGTAAATGGCAGGTTCTACAACTAATACCGTACAAAGTTCGTATTTGGAAGATGGATTTCCAACAAATGGTCAGGCTAAGGAACTTCCTATTCCACGAAAGAAACGCCTCTGGCGGGACGTTCTGAGAACCAACTGTTCTCTGCCAAACAAGGCCGGCAACCCCTTTTCCCAAGGGATAAAAGAAACCTCAGATATGCCACCCCCGGTCCTTTGGGACCTTTATCCGAGCGCTCGATAACCAACATCACACATCATAAAGAAAGTGTATCCACATGAGTAAGTATCTGGGCTCCATACCATGATACTACCCTTTTCCAGAAGGAATGCTCATACCCTAGGGGAGCTACCCCTGAAAACCTTGCCGCAACATTCCTGTTTCGACCATTACCGGGTTGTGAGGCTCGACGAAGTCTCGTCCACAAAGCTACGCTTTTTCAAAAAGCCACGCTTTGGGTCAACAGATGATCAACCTATGATCACAAAGATAAATGATCAAACAAAAGATCATATCACAAATGATCAAACATTGATCATCACACAGCAACACTCAGTATGCCACATTACCAAATTGGGATATATCGCTGATAAATTTCAACTACATAACCTCTGAGCTCGTACGTCTCAGAGAAGGGTGTTAAGCTAAGAGAATAAATTCTCCGCCACCAACAGAGATGTATTTGAAAGAAATCGGCTTTATATCTCAAAGTGTAATGTCAGACATACAATCCATACAAGTCTTTTCCGGGTTCGAACAGAACCGAAGGCACTTCTTACGAAGCCCTTGCATTTCCGGGTATTCACGATCCCGTCCGGACTTCCCATCACAAAGGGTGATAAAATCTCTATATCGGGGCCATTCGATGCAGAGACATTCGACGAGTTGTCCTTTCGTTTTCGCAAATATCCGGTCTTCACCACCAGTCTTCAAATGCGATCCATATACGACGTATCACTATTCGGAATGGGTTATATGACACAAAGGTCCTTTCCCGGCTAAACCGAATAACGAGCGCAATCTTTAAAAACATATGGATATTGGGATTTCAATTAAGTCACAACTTATTACCCAAAACTTTTCATTCAAATGGTTTAACAAATTACCATTTTCAAATCTTTAAACAAAAAGATTCATTTCACAAAGTTAACCCCATTCACAAAGATACATTCATAGATTTCAAAACAACTTCTGTTTCAGTTGGATTAACTCGTTAAATCTTTAAAATAAAGATTCAACTTATAGCTTTCAAAACAATTTCATTTCGAATGGTTTAAACAAATCATCATTTTAAATCTGTTAAAAATAAACAGATTCAATTCATAGCTTTCAAAAAGAATTCATTCATAGGCTTTCAAAACATTTCAATTTCATTTTAAATTTGAAACCTTTCAACTCAAATTGGAAGTTCACTTCTTATATGAAAGCTGTTATTATTTGAAAACAAATAGTTTTCGTTTCAGAAAAATCCAATTATATTTACACGAGTTAAAAACTCTTGAATTATATTCACATTCCCAAAATCAATACTGTTAAAATAGTTTAACCCTTTTTATAACGGGTATAACATCTTTAATCCCTAGTTTCAAATCATAGGATTCAATTTCAAATCTTGCATTTAAATTTAAATCAAATTATTTAAATTTCAAAACTCAATTAAGTTATTCAAAATAACTTTTATCTTTGAAATTGCATTTCAAAAACTTTTCACATTTAAACCCAAATTTCTAATTTTCAAAATCAATTGGAATTAAAATTTCAATTTCAAAATCATCAAATTTAAATTATCTGTGATTTAACAGATTTCCACGTGAAATCCATATTTGTGTGTGTAAAGGTATAGTCCAGGGGTTTTACACACAATAGTGCAACATCAATCATCACAGATATATCGATAAGCGGTATAATCGATAACGCTTATCTTCATTCACAGATTCATAGATAAAATAAATTTATCAGTCACAAAGATTCACAATTATAATTCGATGTGGGTTTCGGATAACCAACTGGAATCCGACTCCCTGTCGCATCGAAATTCAAGTGCTGGGGTTTTCATATTCATATAACAATATATACACAGAAAAATCATACACAATCATCATCGATATATCAAAGCATATCACAGAAAATCACAGAATATCATCAAATAAATATCACAAATCAGATATTCTACACAACAATCCATAAGTAAGATCAATAAATTATTTGATTAAAATTAATTTATACCAGATTAATTACTTATGAATAAACTACAAATCTTGGTTAATTAATCATTAATTAATGATAAACCATTTTAATTAATTTGTCAAATCTTTAAATCATTTATTAATTAACCTTTTAAACCAACTATATAATTAATTGCCACTTAATTGCTTTTATAAGGTAATTAACAATTTACAATTGATTATCTCAATTAATTAATCTAATTATTTATCAAAATTTATCACATAAATTTGATTACTTAATAACTTTTAGTTGATTTACTTCATTAACTAATAACATTTCTTTAATAACTCTCTTGAGAAATTATCTTAGATTAATTCACTATTAAATCATTTCCAATTAAAATTTAATCTAATCATTAATTAACTATTAATCATTCATTTATTAACTTAAGTAGTTAATTACCATTTATTAATCACTTAATCCTTACTTAATTCAAACTACAATTACAATTATAATTTAAATTAATTGATTTAATCGTCCAACTAAATTAACACTTAGAAATCTCTTCAAATTTTGAAAGTCAATTATAGTATTAACTACAAACTTAATTGTTAGTTAACTTTATATCTAATTTAAATTAATTTCTTAATTAATCATAGTAATTAAGAGTTAGGAACATTGTGAAGGAATTAATTACATAATTAACTTGTATTAAAGTTTAACACATTTTCACTTATTATCTTTTTATAAAACAGCAGTTTGGAAAAGAAAAACCCACTAACCCGAGACCTCCCTGCACTAACTCGAATGGTACTTCGAGTATTTCGTGCAATCTCCCCGAGTCTCCCTGCACGCAATTGCTTCTTCTCCCTTTTCTTTTTTTTAGTAAGTTTTAGTTTAAGTATCAGAAAACACACTCACGCACACGACACTGAAGCCCACCACCTCTGCCGTGCACGTGCACGTGAACCCCCGCCACCTCCGGTCGAGTCGCCACCCACCACCAAGTCACTGACCATCTCCACTTTCGTTTTCAACCAACAAAAACCCAAAACTAGTACCAAAACAAAAACGAGCTAGCAGCCTCGAACTCGAAATCAACCCAGTTCGTCCAAATCCACTCCGCGTGGCCACCTCTGGCCACCGGAGGTCTTGCGATCACCTCCTACAGCTGCTCCACCGTCCCACTTGTCTTTCCTCGAAGTCCGGTCCCACTCGATGCCGCTATGTCGAAGTAACTGTCGCGATAACAATGACGATTTGCACGAGTTCTTAAACCCTAAATCCTATCGTGCCGCAGCCACCGATGCCTAGAAAAATGTGAGAACATTTTTCACGAGATCCCTGATCCATTACCCTCCCTTGATCACAACCCAGAGGTCCAAAATTTCGGTGATCACCAGAAAAACCCATTTTTGCGTTTTCAGTTCAACAATGAACTGCTCTCAAAACTTTGATCGAAAAATTAAAATCTTTGTTTTAAAAATCATATCATAGCATACGAATTTAGTTTGCAGTCCTGAATTCGAAATTTAAAAAGTTTAAATTTTGACTTATTTGAAATGGTATTCGAATTTCATGCTTCCCAGATAAAATCCTAAGTTGATTCAACTTAAATGAAATCCAAATCTTGAGTATACACTATAACAACCAATATTTGTTTTAATACTAAGCCTAAACACTAAGTAAATCAAATGGAAATGATTTTTTTTGAGATCAAAACTTATGTTACAAATCATGGAACAGAGCACATGATCATCAGCCTGTATAATTTCAAGTGTACTCAAAGATGTTACATATACATATATATGCTACCATACATATTTATAGATGAATCATGCAACAGATTAACTTGCTTAAAACATTTTAAAAGTGATGTTACTCACAGACATTTCAAAGCAGAGAAGGTGAAGTTTACTCACAGGTAAATAAGAAAAGTTGCTCACCTTAAAAAGAAAGAATCAGAGGACTCAAGTATTTGAAACAGGTTTTGGTTCTTCTTGCATTGTTTTAGTTGTCTCAAACTTTTCCTTCGATCTGGATTGTTGAATTCCTTTAGACCTTTGTTTTACAGATCTTAAAGTTTGAATTTCTTTTGTTTATTTGCTTAGTTGTGATGGAATGAGCTGAAGGGAGAGAGTTGATATAAAGAGAAAAAGAAGTTCACGGGGATTGTTACTTTGTACAGGTGAAAAAATATATTTGTACAAAGTTATGGCTGAAGTGTTTTTACTAAAGATATGGTATGGGTTGCCTTACTTGCTTAAGTCCTTTTATCTTTGTTTATCCTTGCTTACATTTTTATTTCGGCTGATAGATGATATTTGAAATGGTGGTGGCTTATAATAATTGTTGTTTCTCATTTTGTTTACAACAATCTATTTGCTTTGTACTTAGATGTTTCTTTTTCTTTGCTTTAGTCTGGTTGCTTAGCAATATGAATGAAGTTCTATTCTTATCATATTAAAATTTAGCTAATTTGTTTTTAACTTTGTATTGTAAATAAGTTTCTATTTTAAATTATGTTGTTTGAATTTAACTATATATTATTTTATATTAAATTTATAATTTCAAATTATTATTAACCATAAATTTTAATATTCGTTATCATAAATTACCATTATTAAACCATTTATTTAAGATTTAAACAAAAATCAAATATATATTATATTATTTCAAATTTAGTCAGATATGTTCAAATACAGATATATACATTCTCATATATACAATATTTACATTTAAATGATTTAACAAATTTTAATTTGGATCCGGGGAAACTCGCTCCAATTTTCTAATTAAATTTACAAATATTTATCCAAATTTTTATTTAATTACTCAATTTAATTCAAAAATTCATTTAATTATTAATTTAAATAAATTTAAATTTCGGGGTCGTTACAAATTTCCCCCCTTAAAAGAATTTCGTCCTCGAAATTCACAGGCACGAAAAAACGAAGAGATAGACAGATTCGATCTCCTATAATTCTTCAAACTCAAGATACGGATTCCGAATTCAAGTCGGAATATCTCAGAATATATACCAATTTGTCCCTCTTCGGACTTCGGTATTCAAAATAAATTTCAATAAAATTTCAAATTTGGTTTCAAACCATATCGTTTTATTGATTTAATTCAAATTTATCCTTCATATTCTACTAATCAATCTAATTCAATTTAAAATTTCCAATTTCAAATTCGTTAAGGTTTAAATCAAAAAGTTGATAAGAAACCGATGAAGATACGAAGTAAGAATTTTCTACAATGATTCGTAGAACCATCATTACACGGAAACTACTTCTTGTAGCTGATACGAAGCAATCAAAGAATTTGGAAACGAATCAAAGGAGATTGATAAGAAAATTGTTTCCACTGTTGTAGGGTATTGACCATTTATAGTCGTATTTCCTTGTCCCCTATCTCGTCCTCTTCTTGCACTCATACTCACTATCAGTGGATAGTAAGAGAATTTACTGAGACGTTCAAACGGATATCTTAGGGATACACTCATTCTAGAGTTTACTTCACTCTATCTCTAATGAGCTACTTAACGTGTTATACTCCTGAGCTAAAGTTCAACCTTAGCTCTGATACCAAATGTAACGATAACGAATTTTGCCCGCTCGAAAATCGACATCCATACTTTACATCGTACTCGAATGTCGTAGATTCGAGCGTTCAAATCCGAGTCGCCGGAGCTTATAACAACATTAAGTAAACAACACAGCGGAAATAAAAGAATATAGATATACAATATCTGATACAATATCCAGATACAATGATGATACAATGATGATACAATGAATATCTATATACATCAGAGATATGATACAATAAATAGCGGCGGAAAAGAAAACGATAACATCAGCAGCGGATAATCTCCATCTTCAAAATGCCAATCCAGAAATAGCTCGAACTCCCAATAACGATGCACAAAGATAAGCAAGTGCAGTCCGATCCAAAGACTGAACTCGCTCCAGATAATCTACTAAATCTGACTATCTGAAAAACCCAACTCTAGACTGCTCGTGTAGAAAAATTTTGAGCATCCAGAGTTTAGGAAAGAAACAATAAACTCCGGATCAGTCATGGGACTGGTGTGAGCAACAAAAACAGTTTATCTTTTAAAAACAAATAGCATATAATTTTAAAGTCAATTCGCAATGCTTTTAGAAAATGAAACTACCATAAGACCTCCCACCACACACACAATGCAAACGCAGAATTAGAGGAGATTTCTTCTTATAATAGTCAAAGATGCTTACTACGCAAAATCAAATCATTTGATATTATTACTAGTGCATAGTGCAGAAAACATTTCGAAAGTAGAATATAAATCTTAGCCAACATACGACCAGTATCGTATGCCTACTATAGCTACCATCTAAACAGTGGTGACCACCGTACGTAAATGGCAGGTTCTACAACTAATACCGTACAAAGTTCGTATTTGGAAGATGGATTTCCAACAAATGGTCAGGCTAAGGAACTTCCTATTCCACGAAAGAAACGCCTCTGGCGGGACGTTCTGAGAACCAACTGTTCTCTGCCAAACAAGGCCGGCAACCCCTTTTCCTAAGGGATAAAAGAAACCTCAGATATGCCACCCCCGGTCCTTTGGGACCTTTATCCGAGCGCTCGATAACCAACATCACACATCATAAAGAAAGTGTATCCACATGAGTAAGTATCTGGGCTCCATACCATGATACTACCCTTTTCCAGAAGGAATGGTCATACCCTAGGGGAGCTACCCCTGAAAACCTTGCCGCAACATTCCTGTTTCGACCATTACCGGGTTGTGAGGCTCGACGAAGTCTCGTCCACAAAGCTACGCTTTTTCAAAAAGCCACGCTTTGGGTCAACAGATGATCAACCTATGATCACAAAGATAAATGATCAAACAAAAGATCATATCACAAATGATCAAACATTGATCATCACACAGCAACACTCAGT
This sequence comes from Allium fistulosum, assembly GCA_030737815.1. NCBI lineage: Eukaryota > Viridiplantae > Streptophyta > Magnoliopsida > Asparagales > Amaryllidaceae > Allium > Allium fistulosum. The sequence goes on along the minus strand of CM060908.1, from coordinate 817,458,306 downwards.
ATGCCACATTACCAAATTGGGATATATCGCTGATAAATTTCAACTACATAACCTCTGAGCTCGTACGTCTCAGAGAAGGGTGTTAAGCTAAGAGAATAAATTCTCCGCCACCAACAGAGATGTATTTGAAAGAAATCGGCTTTATATCTCAAAGGTAATGTCAGACATACAATCCATACAAGTCTGTTCCGGGTTCGAACAGAACCGAAGGCACTTCTTACGAAGCCCTTGCATTTCCAGGTATTCACGATCCCGTCCGGACTTCCCATCACAAAGGGTGATAAAATCTCTATATCGGGGCCATTCGATGCAGAGACATTCGACGAGTTGTCCTTTCGTTTTCGCAAATATTCGGTCTTCACCACCGGTCTTCAAATGCGATCCATATACGACGTATCACTATTCGGAATGGGTTATATGACACAAAGGTCCTTTCCCGGCTAAACCGAATAACGAGCGCAATCTTTAAAAACATATGGATATTGGGATTTCAATTAAGTCACAACTTATTACCCAAAACTTTTCATTCGAATGGTTTAACAAATTACCATTTTCAAATCTTTAAACAAAAAGATTCATTTCACAAAGTTAACCCCATTCACAAAGATACATTCATAGATTTCAAAACAACTTCTGTTTCAGTTGGATTAACTCGTTAAATCTTTAAAATAAAGATTCAACTTATAGCTTTCAAAACAATTTCATTTCGAATGGTTTAAACAAATCATCATTTTAAATCTGTTAAAAATAAACAGATTCAATTCATAGCTTTCAAAAAGAATTCATTCATAGGCTTTCAAAACATTTCAATTTCATTTTAAATTTGAAACCTTTCAACTCAAATTGGAAGTTCACTTCTTATATGAAAGCTGTTATTATTTGAAAACAAATAGTTTTCGTTTCAGAAAAATCCAATTATATTTACACGAGTTAAAAACTCTTGAATTATATTCACATTCCCAAAATCAATACTGTTAAAATAGTTTAACCCTTTTTATAACGGGTATAACATCTTTAATCCCTAGTTTCAAATCATAGGATTCAATTTCAAATCTTGCATTTAAATTTAAATCAAATTATTTAAATTTCAAAACTCAATTAAGTTATTCAAAATAACTTTTATCTTTGAAATTGCATTTCAAAAAATTTTCACATTTAAACCCAAATTTCTAATTTTCAAAATCAATTGGAATTAAAATTTCAATTTCAAAATCATCAAATTTAAATTATCTGTGATTTAACAGATTTCCACGTGAAATCCATATTTGTGTGTGTAAAGGCGTAGTCCAGGGGTTTTACACACAATAGTGCAACATCAATCATCACAGATATATCGATAAGCAGTATAATCGATAACGCTTATCTTCATTCACAGATTCATAGATAAAATAAATTTATCAGTCACAAAGATTCACAATTATAATTCGATGTGGGTTTCGGATAACCAACTGGAATCCGACTCCTTGTCGCATCGAAATTCAAGTGCTGGGGTTTTCATATTCATATAACAATATATACACAGAAAAATCATACACAATCATCATCGATATATCAAAGCATATCACAGAAAATCACAGAATATCATCAAATAAATATCACAAATCAGATATTCTACACAACAATCCATAAGTAAGATCAATAAATTATTTGATTAAAATTAATTTATACCAGATTAATTACTTATGAATAAACTACAAATCTTGGTTAATTAATCATTAATTAATGATAAACCATTTTAATTAATTTGTCAAATCTTTAAATCATTTATTAATTAACCTTTTAAACCAACTATATAATTAATTGCCACTTAATTGCTTTTATAAGGTAATTAACAATTTACAATTGATTATCTCAATTAATTAATCTAATTATTTATCAAAATTTATCACATAAATTTGATTACTTAATAACTTTTAGTTGATTTACTTCATTAACTAATAACATTTCTTTAATTACTCTCTTGAAAAATTATCTTAGATTAATTCACTATTAAATCATTTCCAATTAAAATTTAATCTAATCATTAATTAACTATTAATCATTCATTTATTAACTTAAGTAGTTAATTACCATTTATTAATCACTTAATCCTTACTTAATTCAAACTACAATTACAATTATAATTTAAATTAATTGATTTAATCGTCCAACTAAATTAACACTTAGAAATCTCTTCAAATTTTGAAAGTCAATTATAGTATTAACTACAAACTTAATTGTTAGTTAACTTTATATCTAATTTAAATTAATTTCTTAATTAATCATAGTAATTAAGAGTTAGGAACATTGTGAAGGAATTAATTACATAATTAACTTGTATTAAAGTTTAACACATTTTCACTTATTATCTTTTTATAAAACAGCAGTTTGGAAAAGAAAAACCCACTAACCCGAGACCTCCCTGCACTAACTCGAATGGTACTTCGAGTATTTCGTGCAATCTCCCCGAGTCTCCCTGCACGCAATTGCTTCTTCTCCCTTTTCTTTTTTTAGTAAGTTTTAGTTTAAGTATCAGAAAACACACTCACGCACACGACACTGAAGCCCACCACCTCTGCCGTGCACGTGCACGTGAACCCCCGCCACCTCCGGTCGAGTCGCCACCCACCACCAAGTCACTGACCATCTCCACTTTCGTTTTCAACCAACAAAAACCCAAAACTAGTACCAAAACAAAAACGAGCTAGCAGCCTCGAACTGGAAATCAACCCAGTTCGTCCAAATCCACTCCGCGTGGCCACCTCTGGCCACCGGAGGTCTTGCGATCACCTCCTACAGCTGCTCCACCGTCCCACTTGTCTTTCCTCGAAGTCCGGTCCCACTCGATGCCGCTATGTCGAAGTAACTGTCGCGATAACAATGACGATTTGCACGAGTTCTTAAACCCTAAATCCTATCGTGCCGCAGCCACCGATGCCTAGAAAAATGTGAGAACATTTTTCACGAGATCCCTGATCCATTACCCTCCCTTGATCACAACCCAGAGGTCCAAAATTTCGGTGATCACCAGAAAAACCCATTTTTGCGTTTTCAGTTCAACAATGAACTGCTCTCAAAACTTTGATCGAAAAATTAAAATCTTTGTTTTAAAAATCATATCATAGCATACGAATTTAGTTTGCAGTCCTGAATTCGAAATTTAAAAAGTTTAAATTTTGACTTATTTGAAATGGTATTCGAATTTCATGCTTCCCAGATAAAATCCTAAGTTGATTCAACTTAAATGAAATCCAAATCTTGAGTATACACTATAACAACCAATATTTGTTTTAATACTAAGCCTAAACACTAAGTAAATCAAATGGAAATGATTTTTTTTGAGATCAAAACTTATGTTACAAATCATGGAACAGAGCACATGATCATCAGCCTGTACAATTTCAAGTGTACTCAAAGATGTTACATATACATATATATGCTACCATACATATTTATAGATGAATCATGCAACAGATTAACTTGCTTAAAACATTTTAAAAGTGATGTTACTCACAGACATTTCAAAGCAGAGAAGGTGAAGTTTACTCACAGGTAAATAAGAAAAGTTGCTCACCTAAAAAGAAAGAATCAGAGGACTCAAGTATTTGAAACAGGTTTTGGTTCTTCTTGCATTGTTTTAGTTGTCTCAAACTTTTCCTTCGATCTGGATTGTTGAATTCCTTTAGACCTTTGTTTTACAGATCTTAAAGTTTGAATTTCTTTTGTTTATTTGCTTAGTTGTGATGGAATGAGCTGAAGGGAGAGAGTTGATATAAAGAGAAAAAGAAGTTCACGGGGATTGTTACTTTGTACAGGTGAAAAAATATATTTGTACAAAGGTATGGCTGAAGTGTTTTTACTAAAGATATGGTATGGGTTGCCTTACTTGCTTAAGTCCTTTTATCTTTGTTTATCCTTGCTTACATTTTTATTTCGGCTGATAGATGATATCTGAAATGGTGGTGGCTTATAATAATTGTTGTTTCTCATTTTGTTTACAACAATCTATTTGCTTTGTACTTAGATGTTTCTTTTTCTTTGCTTTAGTCTGGTTGCTTAGCAATATGAATGAAGTTCTATTCTTATCATATTAAAATTTAGCTAATTTGTTTTTGACTTTGTATTGTAAATAAGTTTCTATTTTAAATTATGTTGTTTGAATTTAACTATATATTATTTTATATTAAATTTATAATTTCAAATTATTATTAACCATAAATTTTAATATTCGTTATCATAAATTACCATTATTAAACCATTTATTTAAGATTTAAACACAAATCAAATATATATTATATTATTTCAAATTTAGTCAGATATGTTCAAATACAGATATATACATTCTCATATATACAATATTTACATTTAAATGATTTAACAAATTTTAATTTGGATCTGGGGAAACTCGCTCCAATTTTCTAATTAAATTTACAAATATTTATCCAAATTTTTATTTAATTACTCAATTTAATTCAAAAATTCATTTAATTATTAATTTAAATAAATTTAAATTTCGGGGTCGTTACAAATATCTTTGTTTGAAACCCCTTTTTAAAACTTGTTAATAAAATTTGTTATTAACAAATGAATTAAACATTTTTATCTTCTAAATTAACTATTTAATTATACTATTTAAATTTAAGTTTAAATAAACTTAAAACTTAACTTAATAAATTTTAAGTTAAATAAAATATTCAACTTTTATCTATCAACACTTAAATTTATTTAAGAAAATAGTCTAAAGCTTGTTTTATTTTTAAAAACTTAAACATTTATATTACCTTTACCTTATTTGCTTACCAAAGAAAAGACCCGTTCCAAACTCAAAAATTTCCGAGCAACTCCCCGTGCACTTCACAACCCATTCTGCTCCGAGTCAAACCCACAACCATCTCGAGATCGACCCATGCTCCTCTTCTTCCCCGATGATCCACAAACCCAGACACGTATAAGTTATGCGTGCACGTGCACGCTTGGTCGAGGCTCCTCCGACCACCATTGCTACCTCCCACAAATCGCCGTCGACAACCTCTTCCCAGTCGACAACCCAGAATTCACGACTTACTCCTAAATCGAAAACGAGCCAGAACACCATCAGGTACTAAACCATGTCTCCTAAACTTCGCCTCACATCACCTAACTCCGACCACCTGCGACTTCGTTATCTCGCCTGGAACCTCGTCGTACTCCCACTTCCTTAATCCCCCTACACCAGTCACACTCGATACTACCTCGTCACTGCAAATGTCACGAGAACATCGACTAACCCATCGGAGAATTAAACCCTACAATGCCCTTGTATCGCCGCTCGATGAACGTTGGACACTCCAACCATTTTTCCTATCACCATTGACCCACTAGCCACCTCTGACATGAACCCCGACCACCCAAGTGCCGCTGATCACCAGAATTCGCTCAAAACCCTTATTTCGTTCATCAAACAATTCCTCTCGAATTACACAATTAAAATTCATTATTTCAATTTTAAAAATCCTAGATTTCGAAAACTAAATCGATTATGTACTTGAATTCAGAAATCATTAAAGTCGAATATTTTGATATGATCTAAATCCCACTGTTCTTCTTTACTTTTGTTAAAGCTAACTTAAATTCTTACCTAGAAATACTTTTAAACTTATACTTTGTTATTACTAACAAACTTTGTTTTTATATATCAAATCCTAAGAAGATTGAGGGTGAGAAATTTTATTTTGAATATATTCAAAACTGTAGAACTAAGAACAGAGCATATATCACTTTCCAGACATTCTTACAAACTCTTCATACATATATACATGCATTTCTGTTTAACAAATCATGCAATCACTAATCATAATTCACTTAAAGGAATTTCAACATGCATCCATATTTAAAACAAAAATAATTTGTTTACTCACAGTTATTTGAAGAAACAGAGAACAGTTTTGGTTTGGAACTTGATTTCCAGAGTTTGATCTGAAGCCTGATATCCCTTTTTTTGTGAACCAAAGTGTATATGTGAAAGTATAGGCAGTGAATATTTATTCATAGAAGTGAAGCGTGCTATACAAGCCTAAGGGTACACTCCTCTACAGGCTTTTTATTTTATTTTTCCTTGCTCAGAGACTTTTCTTGACTTGATTTGATTTTGTTTTATTTCTTTAATGGCAGCACCATGTATATTTTGTATAAGGTAGGCTGTGCGTATGAAGGCAACCAAACAATGATAGATATGTGTGTGTGTATATATATGGGTGGAAGAGTACAAGGGAAGATAGGGTATGTACATATATATGCAGGCTTTCATTTTTTTTTTCTTTTTCTATTTGATTTGAAACCAACTGATTTGATCCTTTATGAGTACGACTAGATTCATTATGTTGATTTGCCATTGACTTTGATATGTATTTATGAGGTTGTCTCCTAAGGTGTTTAAATATGCTTATCACATAGTCTTGCCTTGTTTTATCTTATATATGTATATATTGATTCACATACTTAACCTGTCCTCTTGTATACATACCTACATACTTCACATATATACCTATATATATATTTGTCATCAATATGTTTACACTTATTTACATTTACATGCTTATTCACACACTTCTTATTTAATATATATGAACATATATACATATACTATATTCACATGTCTTGAAATCTGTCATTATATCTATATATGTTCACATTTATACAATTTCATGTATCTTAATTCATGTGGCAAATATATATATCTATTACCTATATACTTGTGCATGTTTAATTGTCATAAAGTTTTGTCTTGTACATATATATATATATATACATTCCTAGACATTATATCTTAATTTCAAATGGTGGAGTTTTATACATTATTTATTTCCTATAAGATTTATCATACCCAGAGATTAAATATCTAATATAAATTTTTAATTCAATATTTATTTTAGTTTCTAAATCAACATATATATTCAGATATTTTTAATTATCAGAAATTTATTGGTTCGACCCATCAAAATTAGTATCCCGATATTTTAAACCAGTTAATTACCAATTAACAACCGTTAAAAATATGGGTCATCACATTTGGTTTTGAAAATTATGAAATTTATTGTTTACCAACTGAAAAATGCATTTAAACAAATGGGTATGGACTGTCAAATCTATGTCAAAATTCGCTGTAGTTAGTAAAATCACCATAACTTTTAATGCAAACCATATTTTTATAATTCAAAATTGTTTTGGAAAACTAACAAATTAGCAATAACACTACATTTGAAAGTATTCATTAATTTTGTGTTTTTCGCACTTAAAGTTGGTCGGAAGTCGCCTAAAAGTGAAAATGCAACATTGTTCCTGCAAAATATTAATGCAATATCGTTTTGTGTTTTTATATGTGATCTCACATGTATTATTTGAGTTGAGAATAGGTACATAAAATCATCATGGATTGATTTGTAGTGCATGCTCAATTTTTCTCCCACAAGAACTTAAATAGCTTGCTATAAATGCTAAAACAAGGTATGTTTTACGTTTATACGATGTGTGTGTGTGTCATATTTTACCGTTTCCCTATGTTTGAGATGCCCAATTGTTAGGATGAGTTATATAGGTTTTAATTTTCACAATTCGCTCCGTATAAAGAAGACTCTACCAAAATTTTTTGAAAATTTCAACACTTAGAAATTTTCACATAATTGTGTCATATGCGAAAAATAGAAAGTCGCTAATGAATCTATTTAAATTTACAGCATACGATAAAATAACGAGTGATGATTCGGTCTTTGCTTAAGCAAAGCCACATAAAGTACCGAGTTATTCTAAACTTGATAGAAGACTACAAAGCACGAAGAAATTTAAGGGTATGAGTTGTGTGCGACGTCTTCCTTTTAAGAAAATGCGATGATGCAATTTTACAAGGGACTACTTTCTACACTGTTGTAATAAATAAATTTAATGAAATAAAATATTCGAACTCAATTTGAATATTTTTTATTGTTGAAAATTTAGTCTTATTGAATTAAAACTGACTTGATTAAAGATTTTGTAATATTAAATTGAATTGATTAATTATTCTTTTCAAAGAATATATTGAACTTGATTAAAACATCGATAGTGAAGGTAAAATATATTCATACTGTAAACAATTTTTATATGATTAAAATAACTAAAAGGAAGTATTGATTAGTATTTATAAAATTTAGATACATGAAACGAACAATTGTTGAATTTAAATATTTGATATAAATTATGAAACATGCTTTGTAAACATATCGTAAATTAGTTTAAATTGAAAATATACTTATAAATAAATTATAAAATAATTATATGCATGAATAAAGATATTCCAAATTTGTAAATAAAGATTAAAAGAAATTGCATTGATTAAAGAGGTTTATTGTAAATAAAAAGAGAAAGATATCAAATTAAAATAATAACGTTCCCTCGTTCCTTTTCATTATTCAAAAGCCCAATTCAAACACCTTCATTTCTCATTAAACCCAAACCTTTTTTCCCTATCCCTAGCCCTATCTTATGCCAGATCGAACAAAAGAAAAAAACAAAAACAACGTGAAAAAAAAAGCAGAAGATGGTGCGACATGGAGCGGTAATATAGGCGCACTCAACCAGAAGGCGCATCAGAGGAGAAGGCGCGCGTCGACCTGGACTAGTGCGTGTTGTGAACGGGAGGTGCATGCGACTTTAGCAACCAATGGAGGTGGCAACGTTCTTGCATTCAAGGCTATAGGCAGTTACAAATCTGATGATTTCACTTTGGGACAGCAAAGGGAATCCTATTTTGGGCAGAAATTGTCAAACTATTGAACAAAAACAAGATTTTGGCTTAAGAAATCAAGGTTACTATTTTTACTACTCACATCTATGTTTCATGTATCGATTGTATGGTTATTGACAGTTATTTATTGTGATGAAATTTTTTCATATGGGTAAATATTGGGTGAATTTGTGTTGCACGCCATGTTTTAGTTAAGGTTGTGTGAATATTGATTGAATTGGTCGATATTAAGATTAAAATGGACAAATTGCAATATACACCCTTTGTATTTAAATAAATCATGTGATGCATTGTGATAATTGCATGTTTGATTATAATTTGATTGGCCATATGCAACATTTGAAATTGATTAGAAGGAGAAATTGAGTTAAGCAGTTTTTGCAATATATTTTTGTATAGTAAAAGATTTTGCTTGAATTATATTATTTTTGAAATGAATAAATTTGAAATCTATTTATATAAAAGAATTTTATATAGGAGAATACACACACACTAAAAAGATTTTTTATATATGTGTATATATATGCCCTCTGCTGAGGATGGGAGTGAAGTCTTCTCTTCCTAGGAGGTATAGTTTTGTCCGTTTAGTACTTTAGGCATTTTTCCTTGCTCTTGTGCTTTTTTTTTGAATTAGCTGTTCCGATGTATGTATCGAACACATGTTCCTTCATTCTTTTATATAAGTGGACGGTCCACTATAAAACTGGCTAGATTTGCTAAAAAAAGATTACTTTTAAAATTCTTAAAAGTTGAAATTATGGAATTTGTTTTATAAGTGGATTTTGAATAGATATTTTATTTATCTATGATTATATAAAAAATATTCAGAAAAGTGTTTTGCTTGAATTTTTTTAAAGATGAAGTTTTGGAATTTAGATACAAAAGTGAATTATATAAGTTGATGTCTTAATATAAAAATTCGGAAGACTTTACAAAAAGGGATTTTAGTTTAATAAATTAGTTTAGAAAGATTGTTTAAAAGGATTTGAAATTAAATAAGGATTTTATAAGAAAAATTAGAATTAAATGTTTGATTTTTGAAAATATTTTGGATCAAAAATAATATTATTTGAATTTGATGTTTAAATGGTATTGTTGAAATGACCAAACTCCCCTCCATTAGTATTTTTTATAGTATTCAAGAGGAATTTTCGATAATGTGAATTATTTTAAAGGGAGTTGGGCGGTTTGAAATCCGAAGGAAGTTTATAATGTTGAATTATTTGGAAAATAAATAAGAGGTCTAAATAATGGACTTCTGCAATTAACTAAGATTTTGGGAAAGAATGGAAATTTCCAAATTAAACCTCTTTAAATTTAGTGTTGATATTTGAAATTGTATCGAATATTTTGGAAATGTGTATTATGCAATGAAACCCCTTTTGAATCAATAAATGATCGAATTATACGGGATGTGAATTTCTTTGTGATGAGAATTTTGAATAAACGAAGTTATCAACAGTATGGAATATATTAGGTAATATTTCTTCGATTGCTCTTTTGACTCATTATATATGATATGGTATGATATTGAGTCTATTGAATGTTGAATCATTGTAATAACCTCTAGTGACACTGGGTTAAATGACAACTAAGAGGGTTTACTATAGTAATAAGAGCATGGGAAAAATACTGAATTGACTAAACGAGTTGAGACACCGGATAGGTTAGATCCATCCTAGTTAGGTATGAGTGACATTCTGACCCACTTGCCATTGGTAAGAAACCTGCTGTACGGGTACACCAATGATGATGGGAATGCAGTATATTTGATGAAAATAATGACGCCAACGTAGTAGAGAATTGTACAGCAATAGGTCGTGTGGGGACTCCCATAATTCTAGTCGAGGAATACACGGATGAAAACGGTCGCATATCTTGGTGTCGATCAACGTCTAGTAAGGTTACAATTTTGGTCGAGGGATACATCGATGAAAAGAATGTCTATCTCAGTGTCGATTAGAGTCTATTAGAGTTATAATTCTAGTTGAAGGATACATGAATGAAAAAGGAAGTGTATCTTAGTGTCGACTCGGCATCTAGTAGAGTGTAGAATACACTCCATGAGTTATATAAATAGATCCAAAATAATTAAATGATTAACAATTCTGGATCGAGGGAAATGATATCTCATTCCTTGCTATCGACTCAACGTCTAATAGAGTTTATTCTACTCTAAACGAGTTATATAAATAAACTATAATTAACTCATAACGACTTATGGTCATATAAAATAGAGATATGACTTATATATCATTACATCATATATGTAATACGATGGGGATTGGATTTAATATTGAGTGTGTATGACATTCATTTGGTATGCTATGAAACCCTTTCAACACACATTCTCTGTTAAGGTTATATGTATCATTATGATCACCTTAAATTTAAATCTAAATATAGTATGACCGTTTATTATCTATATAACACTTGAGTCTGTTTGAGCTTTATAGGTAGAAGGACATAGGGCTTTCTTAGATGTTAGCTTATTGAGGAGACGATCATAGACTATATTGTATATTAAAAGTCTATTATGTTTATTTTCTTTTGATGTCTCCATGTATGTATATATGTGATGAGGTTGAGTTGGTATGGATTTGACTTGTATCGATGTATATATTTTGTAGTATGTCGAAAACCTTATTTTGTAGACCAACTTTGTTATGTATATACTCTTTAGAGCACCGAGCATCCAAAACACCCAGGCTGGAATTAGATTAGCACATCACTTTCACTACCGAGGATAGAGAAGCAGTCTCTTACCTCCATCACGATCCTATGATCATCACAATAGTAATGGACAATTCAAATGTGCATCAAGCCTTTGTGGACGGGGTTAATTCAGTCTCAAGTTCATGTTAAGACATATTTCTGAGGTTCTCAAGCTTCCAGGCTCACCCCCTGTGCACTACTTATTTATGGCTTCGGGGGTGTGGGCATTGTTCCAATGTGTACCACCTCATTTATGAAAATATTCGACAAAAACCCCTTGGTGCAAAGGTTCTACTAAACTTTGTAGTGTCCGATTGCCCTTTTGCTTAAATATTTTAATAGGACGACCGATGCTTGCTGAATTAGACGTTATCGTTTCCTACAACCGACTTGTCATGAAGTTCTCTGTCCAATACGGGATCGGCAAGATCCGAGGCAATCAACAAAAGGCTAAGTAGTGTTATGGGACCTCCCTCAAATAAGCAAAGAAGGGTGTCCACATGCTTCAGCAAGAATTTGCAACACTCAGCAACTCATACACTCTCAACACCGACAGAGTTATCTATGAGAGCCAGAGGCAACACCAACACCCAACTCGAGCACGTCCTAGCACGGATGTCTGTTGGACAACTCGCACCTCCCGACATAATGATTCAAAGTCTATGGTGACTTTCAGACTCAGGCCAGTGTCAAGAAGTACGAGCTATCGTATTTATATACATTTCATAAACTAAGAATGTAAGGATAAATCTAAGGCATTCTACACTTCCAGATCTCACAGCGGAAGGAATAAAATATAAGTACTGAAAATAGACATTTTATAAAAACAACTTTTAAAATGCTCAATTCATATACATTGTTTCCAAAGTACAATATAAGTTTAATAACCATTTAATACAAAAAATAGATATTTGAGGAACAACCAAGAGTAGTGGAACACCAACGCTTAGCTCTTTTGTCCATGCTTTGTACCAAATCCACTACTATACTGTTATTCTACGGTGGAGAAAATAAGGAACATGAGTGAGTCAGTCAAAAATCTAGTGAATGAGTACATCATTAATATATGGTGATCATATGTAGTTGACTTGTGCAAGCTCATACGAGGATCGAACAACTAATCAAACCTCAAACAACAATTGATTGGCTAATAGTTACTAGAGCTTCTCCAACATAGGATCATCCTACAATTTCCTCTATGGGACTACATCTTTCACATTACCACTACGCGTAACTATTTCATATAGGCATCCTTACAATTTCCCCATAGGATTAAATTTCCTACAACTACGACTACACGTACCCTAGCTACACATTGAGGGGGAGCCCGCAATTCTGACTCATCAAAGTGTCTCATCATCCGCATTAATGTCCACCTCTCAATCATAGCATACGCCTCTTATTGCACGCGTCGGGATCCAACAACAACATCACGTCTCGTCATCCGTGAATACCAAGGAACCCTCGTTGTGTCGAGCCCACACACTTAACCAGGAATCAATCCGTGATGCACATCTACTTTAGAACCTTATATGAGTGCCTTTTGCAATAGAATTGGCCCCATTCGAATATCGACTCATGCTGGATAAGTAGCATTTACCAGCCCCGCAACATCCTAGTGTCGCTTCATATGGAACTAGCTTCCCTACTTCTAACATCCATATATATATAGTAAATATTTTGATTTATAATAAATACTTTCATTTTGGCTATGGGGCGAGGTTCAAATTGCGTTCTGGAAATGCATGCGGTCGATCACTCTAGATTGTGCGGTCAACCGAGCGTCATCGATTAAGGTTTTTAAATCAGTGATTTTAGTTAGTTTTTTTGTTAATTATTAATTAATCACATTCTTCTCCAAATTTCCATTATCGTGGGCTATAGAGCAATTACACTGAACCAAATTTGCAATCATTTAAATTGCTTATTCAAACTCAATTTTTCAAATTTATAAAAGAGTTCAAATCTAGGGTTACTATTTTAACATTAATATTAACCATTTATATTAATAGATTATATGATTAGAATAGGATTAGAAAAAAGGGGTTCAATCTAGATCAATTCCTATTTAACAGGTCTAAACGACATGATTCTCCATTTAGTTTCTAACAACCTAGATCAGGTAGGGTATATTAAAATTAATTACATATAAATCATCTTATTAAAAATATACTCGCTCTCGGATCCAAGCTTTCATTTGAATCCTGTTTGGAAATCTACCCCCACTCCCTGCCGGCGCTTGTTAGCTCTTCTTTTGATTTGATCTTCTTAGATTCTTTTATTTTATTCTTATTTATTTTGAAGAATTTTATAAGTAGAGGAGAAAAGAAATTGACAGAGTTTGGAAACATGGACAAATTTCTAATGAATTAGGGTTCAGGTTAATTGTGTTTTTATAAGGGTTTTATATTAGTATTAACCGTTCATCAAGTCTTAGAGAATCTTTGCTTACATCATGTGCGTTAGCCATTCACTTCGTTCTTAAGTAAAAATATTGTATTAAATCAGGTCGTTGGCCGCTAAAAATTATCGTTCTAAATCATCGATCGATCGAACGCCATATATGGGGCCTGTCAACCGCTAGAGGTTGACCGGTCCCCATATGTGTGTCGACTGGTGAAGCTATTTGTTTAAGATTATTTTAATTAATTTCATTTTTAAACTTTAAAATGTCTATAACTTCTCCATAGTGGCTCTAATTTCAAAGTGTTATATATGAAAATTGTCCAGAAAATCGCTGCGAACGCAACAGTGCAATTTTCATAGCCAAATCGGATGTTTGTAAAACTTTCATTTTTACCCTTGCTATATTTAAATTTAATTCTTTTATTACGTTTTCGCTCAGATTTTTAGGGTGTTACATTCTCCTTCCATTAAAAGGATTTCGTCCCCAAAATCTCCAAGGATGGAAAAATGAAACTCGTACGTGCAACAATCAATAACTTCAACCATCTATACATCAATCATCCACTGATAATCACTGTTCTTAGTTAAATTTCTAATGCAGTATGTACATGCAAACATGGAATGCACATGAACTTGTACTAATGCAAAGAGTGGGCGTTTCCTGATCCAGTCGACCTTATATTATTATGCAAGTTCTTATGCCATGTATCCAAGATGTACACAACATTATATGTAAATTTACTTGCAATTCTACATGTATGCACACTCATTCAATCCATATGCAACAACCGTATGCATATAACTCAATAAAATAAAACAAGTGAAGATATGAGGGTGTATGCTAACCAGAATGTGTGTGCTGATATGGGTAAGTAAAGTGAAAGAACACATCCATTAGCAATCATCATCCAAAACATGTCCTAATGATACTTTCACATCCATTCCTAGCATCCAATGGTCTCTACCTATGGGGTATACTAATCTAGAACCTAAACACAAGTAATTTATAGTTATGTAACTAAAATGGAAACGTACCAGAGGAGAGTTCTAGATGGGTAGCCCAGATCTTCTCCTTGGACTCCCATATACTCTCAACTGGGTTGTCTCCTTACTGGACTCTAACTAGTTTAATTATTATATTATGGAGTCTCCTTGTACCATACCCAATAATGCGGGTAGGTGCATGGCAAACAAGTGACTCACTTATCCTCTTTGACTTCTCTTAACTGACATTGCTCAACCACGGTTGTTGCATCGTATAAATACTTCCGCAAGTGTGACACAAGAAAAACATTGTGAACCCCTATCAACCCTCCATAAAGCTCCGTTCCATAGGATAACTTCCCTACTCTATCTAAAATTGAAAAAGGTACTACAACTCTCGGTGCTAACTTTTCCGAACTACTAATCCAATAATGTATCTAAGCGTCAAGATGCTCACACAGACCATGTCATCACTGCAGACTTCAATTCCATGTAGCTCCTGTCAGTATATGCTTTCTTTCCTATCTTATGCAGTCCTTATCCTTCTATGGATCAAATCTAATTTTAAGCACTTCTAAGTGGATTGTTCTTCCGACTGCACTTATCACCCTTACAATTTGCTTGTAACTTCAACCCAAATATGAATGCATAGGCAACCCTCTGCAATCCTTGACATTAACCAAAATAACATGATGTCGACATGCACCACACAATGTAATCTTGAGCATAAGCATCCTCCAACGGAACTATAGCCTCAATCCTTAATGCAAATACATACTGTATTAAATCATCCAGTAGTATGCCTAATTACTTCATCGTCTAGATACTAAGGTAAGACATCTCGAAAGTGGACGGTGTCCCCTCCCTTAGTATTTACTAGTTGGCTCTTTTTTTGCTATTTCTTCATTTCACCCAAGGGTTTCCAAATCTAGTGATTTCTTAAATTGTTGGAAATAGCATAACTTCTTTTCCACTTCGATTCGACTTAAGCCATCTCATTTTGCTTATGATTGGTTTTTTTCCATCCTTCAACAATCGTGGTACCTAGGTATCAAGTTTATAGTCTACATGGATTTATCCTAAGTTCTACAAGTAAACACTCAAATGTTCTATTAGGATAAGCTTGGTCTATTTTCCTAATCAAACCTGAAATAAAATCCTAAATCTTACTGAAATCCTAAATTTAAAGGAAACTGTAACCTAAAATTCATTTTAGCATTGATGGTAATCGTCTAAGCAATACATCGTTCATGTGCAACTATTATGCAACGAAAACTGTAACAACCCAACATTTCGTACCCATTTAATTATCGCCTCTTGACGATCTAATCTGGTTGCTAATAAGCTATTGGCATTTTGATCGAATTGAAATTCAATTATAAGATTTTTGTTAAAAGGATTTTTGGGCTTTATAAAAATCGTGGCCCATATGTGTTTGGGGCCGTGAAAATTTTCAAGACAAATAATCGATCCCCCTCTCAATTTTCGTTCATTCAATAACTCGTTCCCTCCCTCTTTTTATTATTTCATTTTCACGAACCCTAAATCACAAACGAAAAGAATGGCGGCCACAATCCTTTTCGTTCGTTCTCGCGTGTCCCCCTGAATCAAGTTAGGGCATCGGAATCGAAGACAACGGCCGCAAGGGGTTCGAACTTCGCTCGTCTTCCCTCGATTGCTACAGCTTCGACTCGTTTCTGGACTTCGTGTAGCATCACTCGAGACTGTTCCAAATTGTGGCTAAGGTGAGTGGCTTTCCACTCACATCTAATTCAAGTCGTCTTGATTCATTTGTTGTTTTGATTACTCGACTCTTGTCTTTGAATTCGTGACTAGTATGGCTATTTCTTGCATTTGCTCATTAAGTCGACACTGTCTTCATGTACTGTACACTGCATATGTGTTCGCTGACCTGAGTGTTGCCTTGGTTATCCACTTGACTTTGTTGGGCTAATAATCGTGATCACACAAGTCTGGTCGGCATTTATGAAGTATTCATTTTTGATGGTCCTGCCCAGCGTAGTTGAGACTATTTACTTCGAGACAGTATTACTTGGGTACTACCAGGCCCATATTGCATTTACATTTGGTCATATGCTAGAAACAGATACCTTGCATTATTCATTTGCAGTTGCATTTAGTTATACTGACTTCGTACCCACCTGCTTGCAATTGCAGTCACTAGTATCACTGTTTATACCGGTACATTGGTTATCTTATTCATGTCATGTGCATTGTCACTGCATATTTTGTTGCCTCATTAACCTGGTCGTTCTGTTGTTCATGGTTGCCAGTTACATTGTAAACACTTGTACATGTTTTCACTGTGCATATCACTGCCTAGTTTTGTTTTCATGAGTATTACTTGATGGCATTGGTTTTGGTGATCACTTGATTACTGAACTGCATTAGCATTGCTTCATGTCATTGAGTAGAGTGTTCATGCAGTCGACCTTTGACCAATGTCTATAGCATGAGCCATTAGTTTGCACTTTTGAACTGGTTAGTATTTTTGAGCAGTCTTTACTTTATCCTGCATTCATGTATAAGTCTGGGGTTGAGTCACTGTTCTCCGTAGCATCTCGGTATCACTTGCCTATTGTTGGTCGAAAACTGATCATTCATTTGTATCACTGGTAGCTGTATGATTAACTGTCGTTGAGTTGTATCCATGTGTTTAATATGAGCCTGCTGCAGTGTTCAATTGTGTCGTATTTGCCTATTCGTTCTTGCATCTCGATTCATGTATATTGTCACTAAATTCATTGTGTCGGGATTTGTATTCTTTATTGCCTTTATGTGCTGTTGGCATGTGCATTTGTCCTTGAGGCCTGCTCTTGCACTGTCTCTGAACTGTTGGCACTTATGTAGCATGTTAAACTGGTCCGAGCTTCTGTACTTCACTTGCATTTGATATCACTTGATTTTGATCGTGATAATAGTTTTCATGGGCATGACTGTCACTTCCTATTTAATTCTTACACTTGTATATCCTCAATTGCCACGGCCTAATTCAATTTGCACATGGAGTTTGAGTTGTAGCCTAGTCCCTGTCCACTGTTTCATTATGGTTCCCCTGTAGTTGTTGGTGTCTCTGTACATTGCCTGAGTCACTTGTACTTGCTGCATACTTGTAGCTTGTAGTTGCATTCTTTTGTAGTTGCAGTTGTACATTTGACTTCCCTGTTTACTTTGTTGACATTGCAACTGTGTAGTCGAACAAATTGGGTCCTTCATTCCAGTCTTGATGTTGCTCTGTGCATACTTGTCTTGTACACTTGAAGGTTGCTGTGTACATGCGTTGATTTTGACTAGTTCTATTTCACTGGTCATTACGTGTTATATACATGCTGTATTTCCTTTTTCTTGGAATTTGGCAGTTTCTATTTTAGTGGTACCTGGGTATACACTACATATTCATGTGTCATTCTTCACTTGCATCTGTTCATCCCTGAGCACTTGCTGACCTGCTGCACTGCCTTGTTCTCGAATCTGATACATTGCATTGATGCCTTGTATCATTTGCATTTTTGTCATTTTGCTTCACTGATGACCTTATCTTCTAATGAGGCTGATTTGCGTCTTTTCTGTTGAGTGTTGTAGTGCCATATCTTTGGTGCTCTCGCCTGCAGTTTGCTATTTCCTTGTGCCTTGCTTTGCGACATGTTGAACTTGTTTCACTTGTTGTCTCTTTCACCGGGTACACTGTTTCATTTCACTGATGCAGCCTTGCCCTTAAATACAAGTGGTGGCTGCATTTTCGTAGCAGTTTTACCCTTGTCCCTTGTGGTGACTTTATATTCTGTTGTGGCGAGGCGGTGCACGCGTGCGTGCACTGCAGCCACACTGAATTGACAGATTTTAAATTGACATTTCAATTGTTTAAACTGCTTTGGATTCCTGTTTTGCGGATTAACACTGTTTAGTGTTATATCCGCCGTTATCCGGTTCTCTTATCGAGAAGTTGGGTATACGAGATTTCTCTGACTGTCGTCCATTTGATATTTGATTATTATTGCTTCCGTGCATTAATAACTGAGTTTGAATTAGACTGATCCGAGTATTATTTTCTTTTGAATGTAATACTCGGGTCAGACCGAGTATTTACAGGTTGTAGATTTTTAGCTTTGGGTTGCTGCTAGAGCTATGAAGACTTTTTATATCACTTGAAGTGGTCTTCGTCTTGTTGTAGTAGTCAGTGTGTCTGTTTTAAGATGATGATGTATTCATGTATATTAGTCGATAATGTACTTGTATATATATAACTTCTTGAGTCGACAGTTGTAGTTGTATCATTTGTATTGTGTCAAATGTATTGTAACTGATATCAGTTATTATATATATGAGACTTTTCGTTCCATCTGTATTCCGCATTTATGTTATCTATGTTATTTTTATATCTATTGTCCTAAACTATTATAGCCACTGTGTAGTAGCTTTGAGTTTGTATCGGTATGTCGGGTTTCCTCTAAAAATGAAATGCAATGTTTTATTATCTGACATATCGGTGCTCGCACAAGGCAATTACATAGATGGTCGCTCCTCAACAGCCTTATTCTCCGTGCTAGTTGATAGCACTACATCGTAGTGCTCTTGGCTAGCGTGGGTATAGAGGTGGGGCGTCACAGCTTGGTATCAGAGCCTGGGGTTTAGGACAATTATAAAACATAACTTAGATGGAACATGTGTTACAACTATTAGTCGATGTTTTATCTTTCATCTTTACATATGACTATTTTTGACTGTTAGGTATGAATTCCTAACGCTTATTCTTGTGTTTTCGGCTTTGAATTGATTTAGCCGATGTTGATTTTGTTTTAATTTGGCAAATTAAAGCCATTTTGACTTTTGGACTTTGTTCCACTTTTGTTCTATGCTATGAGTGTCATTGTGTACCTGTTACACTGTGATGAAAAATAGCTGGACCAGTTGCAAATTGAGTGATTTTGATTTCTCATTCACATCTAGTTTGAATCTCAGCGATTTTAAACTTGATATTTTGTGTTTTCCTCATCTTGAATTCCATTCGACTTCGGTCACTTTGTTTTTGAGAAATTGCTAATTTCTTGATTTTTAAGACTCTGATTTTGTTTGCCGTTGGTTTCTTTGATAATGATGATTGAATCATTTTGTACTCGACTGCGGCTATGAATTGTTGACTTCGACATTGACTTGATTCTTACTTTTGTTGAAGTCATTTATGCATTTCTGCTCGTTTTGCTTTGTTTTTCCAGTTGATAATCGATTCTTCTTTTCTAATTAGTTGTTATCACCTTTGTCGATTTTGATAACTTCTATTTCTGGAATTTTTGGGTATTCCTACTTTGATGAATTTGGAATCGAATTCTTTGGATTTTATTCACGTCTTCGAATGTGAAATTTTAGTGAACTGACTTGGTTTCCTAATTTAATCGATTCTTGATCATTTCCCCGATTTGTTGCTATCATTTATTAGCAACTTTGATGACATTTTCTTCGAGATTTTTGTGAACATACTTTTTGATGGATTCAGTATCGATTTCTTTGGATTCCATTCACATCTTCGTATGTGAATTCTTGTGATTGATTGTTTCTACAATCATTTTTGTGATTTGTCACTTTAAAAATATAAAGGTTTTCTATACTAGTAGTAAATATTAAAATCCTTTTTTCCAAACGATTTCAAAACTATTTTACTACAAAGCTCTTTTTCTTAAACCGTTTTCCAATCTATTAGTATATACAAGCCTTTATTTCACTCGTATGAGAAATTGAATTAAACGGCCTAGTAAAACAAGTGGTATGAAACGCTTGCGTTTACTTCGTCGGTTAACTCCTGGACTTGTTCGATTGAACCTTTTGTGACAATTTTCTAGTGAAGATTTACAGTTTGTTCGTAAATATTTAAGTTAAGCAAGTGGTTATGGGACATGAAGCTAAACTTTTATATTTACTAGCTTAGTGTAATTGACACTTCTCGTTGATCATGACGATCATTTTATGATTTAGACTAGCAATTGTGTGATGTCTCTTTGTTTGCAAGGTTAGACTAGACCGCAGTAGTGTGATTCCGACTCACACATATCTCTTTGTCCGCAAGGTTAGTCTAGACCGCAGTAGTGTGATTCCGACTCACACATATCTCTTTGTTTGCAAGGTTAGACTAGACCGCAGTAGTGTGATTCCGACTCACACATATATCTTTGTCCGCAAGGTTAGTCTAGACCGCAGTAGTGTGATTCCGACTCACACATATCTCTTTGTTTGCAAGGTTAGACTAGACCGCAGTAGTGTGATTCCGACTCACACATATCTCTTTGTCCGCAAGGTTAGTCTAGACCGCAGTAGTGTGATTCCGACTCACACATATCTTTTTGTTTGCAAGGCTAGACTAGACACCACTTGTGTGATTCCATTCACACATACCTTTTTGCTTTTTGGTTAGTCTAGACCTTAAATTTGTGTGATTCCACTCACACATATCTTTTTCTCTGCGAGGTTAGCCTAGACCTCAATCTGTGTGATTCCGACTCACACGTGTGGGATAGCGACCCACGGTCTTCGGACCATTCCTGTGTGAAAATTTAATGGATGGCTTCCATGAGATAGCGTCTCGTTTTGTGAAACCGGTGTTTTGGAGTTTTCATGCTCCCATTTTGTGATAGGCATTTCCCTTTTCCTTTTTATGGTTTAGACTAGCAAATGTGCGATGTCTCTTTCTCTGCGAGGTTAGCCTAGACCTCAATCTGTGTGATTCCGACTCACACGCGTGGGATAGCGACCCATGGTCTTCGGACCATTCCTGTGTGAAACTTTAATGGTTAGCCACCATGAGATAGCGTCTCGTCTTGTGATACCGGTGTTTTGGAGTTTTCATACTCCCGTTTTCTGATAGGCCTTCCCCCTCCTCTTTTTGTGATTTCTGGATTTCTTGTGATGATTTCTAGAATTTGTGCTTCACCAATTTTCGTGATTTCTATTGACAAGTTTTGTCAATTTTTGTGTATTGGTGAATTCATGTGTTATTAACTTGTTATGAATACAAGTTTAGGGTATGATATCCCTTTCTATCTTTGAGAAGATTCTTGTGACATTTTTGATGAATGAAAATTCATTTGGTATTATATTTTGATGCTAGTTATTTTGATGAGATTTTGACGTGTTAACTTCAGTAACCGTCAATTTTGAAATGAATTTACAAGCGGTTCTCCCGCAATACTGATATTGCTAATTTAATCACGTATTTTCAAAATTCGTTATTTTTAAAAGTTGTTTCAAAATATAAATTAAAATTGTTTTCAAAATTCTTACAGTTGCATTTTCAATAGAATGAGGAAGCGATTTAAACGTTTCAGCAAAATCGAGGACTATGACCCCTTTCTTTTACTGGATCGCTTAATTCCGGACTTGTCCGTTTGAGAATGTGAAATGTTATTTTTAAAACACACAATCTTGCACTTTCAAGGAAATGATAAAGAGATTTAAACGATTTAGCAAAAGTACGGAGTATGAAACCATACTTTTACTACTTCGGTTAATTCCGGACTCGTTAATTGAATATTTATGACTTCTGATTATCGTTTTTGATAATCAGATGTTTGTGTTTCTGATTATCGTTTTTGATAATCAGATATTTGTGAAATTTGATTATCGTTTGAGATAATTAAATATTCTTCGATTTGATTAATCGAATATTTGTGTTTCTGATTATCGTTTTTGATAATCAGATATTTGTGAAATTTGATTATCGTTTGAGATAATTAAATATTTTTCGATTTGATTAATCGAATATTTGTGTTTCTGATTATCGTTTTTGATAATCAGATATTTGTGAAATTTGATTATCGTTTGAGATAATTAAATATTTTTCGATTTGATTAATCGAATATTTGTGTTTCTGATTATCGTTTTTGATAATCAGATATTTGTGAAATTTGATTATCGTTTGAGATAATTAAATATTTTTCGATTTGATTAATCGAATGTTTGTGTTTCTGAGTATCGTTTTTGATAATCAGATATTTGTGAAATTTGATTATCATTTTTGATAGTTAAACCTATTTGCGATTTGAAAATTCGATTATCGTTTTTGATGATTGAATATTTACGATTTTGAGATTCGAGCTTCGTCTTTTCTCTGGCCATTCAGGTGAGTAATTTGATTTACTCACATTCAATTCGTGCAGTACGTGAATTCTGCTTTGTTTTTCCTTTTCTATTAAATGCTGGAACTCGATTGATTCTTGCTTTTGTTAGTCGAACCTTTTGATTTTGTAATTCTAATACTTCCCTGTTGGTCTTTGCTTTGCTTATGCATTCGACATTGTTATGTTCTTATGGTTGTTACCTCTTTCCCACTTATCTCTTAGGATTGCGAGGACGCAATTTCTTTAAGGAGGGGAGTCTGTAACAACCCAACATTTCGTACCCATTTAATTATCGCCTCTTGACGATCTAATCTGGTTGCTAATAAGCTATTGGCATTTTGATCGAATTGAAATTCAATTATAAGATTTTTGTTAAAAGGATTTTTGGGCTTTATAAAAATCGTGGCCCATATGTGTTTGGGGCCGTGAAAATTTTCAAGACAAATAATCGATCCCCCTCTCAATTTTCGTTCATTAAATAACTCGTTCCCTCCCTCTTTTTATTATTTCATTTTCACGAACCCTAAATCACAAACGAAAAGAATGGCGGCCACAATCCTTTTCGTTCGTTCTCGCGTGTCCCCCTGAATCAAGTTAGGGCATCGGAATCGAAGACAACGGCCGCAAGGGGTTCGAACTTCGCTCGTCTTCCCTCGATTGCTACAGCTTCGACTCATTTCTGGACTTCGTGTAGCATCACTCGAGACTGTTCCAAATTGTGGCTATGGTGAGTGGCTTTCCACTCACATCTAATTCAAGTCGTCTTGATTCATTTGTTGTTTTGATTACTCTACTCTTGTCTTTGAATTCGTGACTAGTATGGCTATTTCTTGCATTTGCTCATTAAGTCGACATTGTCTTCATGTACTGTACACTGCATATGTGTTCGCTGACCTGAGTGTTGCCTTGGTTATCCACTTGACTTTGTTGGGCTAATAATCGTGATCACACAAGTCTGGTCGGCATTTATGAAGTATTCATTTCTGATGGTCCTGCCCAGCGTAGTTGAGACTATTTACTTCGAGACAGTATTACTTGGGTACTACCAGGCCCATATTGCATTTACATTTGGTCATATGCTAGAAACAGATACCTTGCATTATTCATTTGCAGTTGCATTTAGTTATACTGACTTCGTACCCACCTGCTTGCAATTGCAGTCACTAGTATCACTGTTTATACCGGTACATTGGTTATCTTATTCATGTCATGTGCATTGTCACTGCATATTTTGTTGCCTCATTAACCTGGTCGTTCTGCTGTTCATGGTTGCCAGTTACATTGTAAACACTTGTACATGTTTTCACTGTGCATATCACTGCCTAGTTTTGTTTTCATGAGTATTACTTGATGGCATTGGTTTTGGTGATCACTTGATTACTGAACTGCATTAGCATTGCTTCATGTCATTGAGTAGAGTGTTCATGCAGTCGACCTTTGACCAATGTCTATAGCATGAGCCATTAGTTTGCACTTTTGAACTGGTTAGTATTTTTGAGCAGTCTTTACTTTATCCTGCATTCATGTATAAGTCTGGGGTTGAGTCACTGTTCTCCGTAGCATCTCGGTATCACTTGCCTATTGTTGGTCGAAAACTGATCATTCATTTGTATCACTGGTAGCTGTATGATTAACTGTCGTTGAGTTGTATCCATGTGTTTAATATGAGCCTGCTGCAGTGTTCAATTGTGTCGTATTTGCCTATTCGTTCTTGCATCTCGATTCATGTATATTGTCACTAAATTCATTGTGTCGGGATTTGTATTCTTTATTGCCTTTATGTGCTGTTGGCATGTGCATTTGTCCTTGAGGCCTGCTCTTGCACTGTCTCTGAACTGTTGGCACTTATGTAGCATGTTAAACTGGTCCGAGCTTCTGTACTTCACTTGCATTTGATATCACTTGATTTTGATCGTGATAATAGTTTTCTTGGGCATGACTGTCACTTCCTATTTAATTCTTACACTTGTATATCCTCAATTGCCACGGCCTAATTCAATTTGCACATGGAGTTTGAGTTGTAGCCTAGTCCCTGTCCACTGTTTCATTATGGTGCCCCTGTAGTTGTTGGTGTCTCTGTACATTGCCTGAGTCACTTGTACCTGCTGCATACTTGTAGCTTGTAGTTGCATTCTTTTGTAGTTGCAGTTGTACATTTGACTTCCCTGTTTACTTTGTTGACATTGCAACTGTGTAGTCGAACAAATTGGGTCCTTCATTCCAGTCTTGATGTTGCTCTGTGCATACTTGTCTTGTACACTTGAAGGTTGCTGTGTACATGCGTTGATTTTGACTAGTTCTATTTCACTGGTCATTACGTGTTATATACATGCTGTATTTCCTTTTTCTTGGAATTTGGCAGTTTCTATTTTAGTGGTACCTGGGTATACACTACATATTCATGTGTCATTCTTCACTTGCATCTGTTCATCCCTGAGCACTTGCTGACCTGCTGCACTGCCTTGTTCTCGAATCTGATACATTGCATTGATGCCTTGTATCATTTGCATTTTTGTCATTTTGCTTCACTGATGACCTTATCTTCTAATGAGGCTGATTTGCGTCTTTTCTGTTGAGTGTTGTAGTGCCATATCTTTGGTGCTCTCGCCTGCAGTTTGCTATTTCCCTGTGCCTTGCTTTGCGACATGTTGAACTTGTTTCACTTGTTGTCTCTTTCACCGGGTACACTGTTTCATTTCACTGATGCAGCATTGCCCTTAAATACAAGTGGTGGCTGCATTTTCGTAGCAGTTTTACCCTTGTCCCTTGTGGTGACTTTATATTCTGTTGTGGCGAGGCGGTGCACGCGTGCGTGCACTGCAGCCACACTGAATTGACAGATTTTAAATTGACATTTCAATTGTTTAAACTGCTTTGGATTCCTGTTTTGCGGATTAACACTGTTTAGTGTTATATCCGCCGTTATCCGGTTCTCTTATCGAGAAGTTGGGTATACGAGATTTCTCTGACTGTCGTCCATTTGATATTTGATTATTATTGCTTCCGTGCATTAATAACTGAGTTTGAATTAGACTGATCCGAGTATTATTTTCTTTTGAATGTAATACTCGGGTCAGACCGAGTATTTACAGGTTGTAGATTTTTAGCTTTGGGTTGCTGCTAGAGCTATGAAGACTTTTTATATCACTTGAAGTGGTCTTCGTCTTGTTGTAGTAGTCAGTGTGTCTGTTTTAAGATGATGATGTATTCATGTATATTAGTCGATAATGTACTTGTATATATATAACTTCTTGAGTCGACAGTTGTAGTTGTATCATTTGTATTGTGTCAAATGTATTGTAACTGATATCAGTTATTATATATATGAGACTTTTCGTTCCATCTGTATTCCGCATTTATGTTATCTGTGTTATTTTTATATCTATTGTCCTAAACTATTATAGCCACTGTGTAGTAGCTTTGAGTTTGTATCGGTATGTCGGGTTTCCTCTAAAAATGAAATGCAATGTTTTATTATCTGACATATCGGTGCTCGCACAAGGCAATTACATAGATGGTCGCTCCTCAACAGCCTTATTCTCCGTGCTAGTTGACAGCACTACACCGTAGTGCTCTTGGCTAGTGTGGGTATAGAGGTGGGGCATCACAAAAACTATGTATCCTAAATTGGTCCTTCATGAATTTTCTTAAATAACCTTCTTCCAATTCGAGGAATGATTGAAAAGAGTCCTATTATTCTTTCCTCCAAATCTAACTGAAAATTTTGTAAGTCTTGTTTTCTAGGAAAATCACCTTCGCATTTCCAATGCGTGCAAATAGAAATACTTTTTTCTTAACGGAAACCCAAATCCTTGAATTAACTATTCCTTGCACAAACTTGACTCCAATTCCATTTAGGATATATTTTATTGTTTAAACTTCCAAAATTTATCATTCCCTAATGCCATCCCATCAATGGGACCTTTTCCCCTAAATGTAACTTCTCGCCATTTTATTCCAACTGTTTTATGGTCGAGACAACTCAATATAGAATGATGCCTTGTCATTTTAATCCAATAGATATAATGACCAATTCTCAACTAACATCATACCTGAATACTTCAACTAGGAGCATCTAAAATGGATGATGTCTTAGCCTAGTAAACACCTTATGGAACTCTTGTCACCTCATCCTCAACAACATACTTGTAGTTGTGATGATAACTCAAGTACCAAATATTTTATAAATATCACCGTATAACTTATACTATAATACGACAACCTACTTGCTTTGTTACGTATACTTCACCAAGTCAAAAACAACATGTGTGGTGTAACGTTACCCATCATATCGGATCCATGCTACCCACCCACAATTAATCCTAGTCGTCTTCCTCCTTCGGTGATGTTCAAACAACTAACACTATATGGACTTATAATATATAACAACTTAACCACCTCTAAGACTTGAGAACAAAACAAGAGCCGTCATCTCAAGATCATGAGTTAGATAATTCTTCTTGTGTACTTCCAACTATTGACTAGTATAACAAACAAATCTCTCATGTATCAAAATAGCATTTATTTTATACTATAAGCATTGGTATACATAGAAACCATCTTCAAATTATTAGGGAGTACTAAAACAGATGTGCTAGTCAACAACTTCTTTAGCTAGCTAAAATCTTGCTCATATTCCAAGTTCCATGTAAAACAAAATTCTTCTTATGGATGCCAACCAATAGGTAAACTTCTTTTATCCACGGTATTCTTTGATACCACAAAACATCTCGGCTTACTCCTCAGCTTTGGAATATATTTTATCCAAATTATAACTTTCAAACTTTCTTTTCCAAGAATTTACAACTTAAACCATACTTGGGTAGAAATATACAAAGTGGTGTGTACCTTCTTCTATTACAGGAAGTTTGATCCATTACTCTATCCTTCTAATTCAAACGTTGATAAGAAAGGTCACTAAATCTCTACACTACTTTCTATCTAATTCCAATTTAATTCTTCCATTTTAAGTTTAAGTGATAGTCATAACTTTAATTTATCTCCCAAATAAAATTTTTGATTTAAACACCATTTTCACAAGTTTTTAAAACTGTAAAACTCTCCATTCATTATTAACAAACATTTCTATTTACAAAGATCATGACACTTTTCTTTAGTTTTAAATTATCAAAAATGGTTTGGCTTAACTTAGTAAAATGTACATAAAAACATATCTTTCTGAAATCTTCCTTTATAAATAAGAAATTCTCGCTAAAGTATATTTTTAAAGAAAACATGATGTTTTAACTTATTATATATTTTTTAAAGCATGACAGAAACACTTATAAAAGAAATTTTCAAGCACTAACCATTCGTTATTTATAAAAGAGGTTCAAAAGCTGGATTTTACACACTCCTTCATTATTTTTCAAAAGTTCCATTTTAAAAAGCAAACTACACTTCAAGGGTAAGTGCAACAATATGCCTAAAAACAAAATCTTTAAAGCGGTTTATTGAAAAAAAAATTTGTCAAATTCATTTAATTTTACCTTTTAAACAAATTTTATATAGTTTGTCTGATCATTTTATAGAAAATCATAAACCACTTTATTTTTCTTTTTAAACTATCAGACATCTGTTGTTTCTAACTTTTAGAAAACATTTTCACTGGCTTATCACTTAAATCAGAGTAGATAAAAGCAACCTAATTTACATAAGCCCAATCATACTTGACAATGCTCTAAGTGCATAGGTTTTCCGTCCCTCTTTCCAAAGGTAGTTAAATCAAGTTTATCTTCCAATACAGTGTCCAACCCCAATATAGAAACACTAGCTATACATATAAGTAAAAAGGAGTCTTTGCAACTACTATCAATATAGAATATGATTTCCACTTTAATTGGGGGAATTTTCTCTAAGCATGTGAAGTCATCTTTCCAGGTTCCTTTTTCACCTAATCACATTCCACTTTAATTATGTAGGCCCCATGTTACTAATCTTATTCACCCACTCTTAAATCTGAAATTTACTTGCTACTACTAGTTGGTATAGAAAACCTCTAATAGCATTTCATTATGGAGTAAATCATAATAATCATGAAGGGTTTATTTTTCAAATCAACTGTTATAACCTTAACAATTACTCTAACCCACAGTTATTGGCTTACATAAGGAATATGACAACAACCACCTCATAAGTCAAAATGTATAGGGTCTTGTATATTAATGAATATTCTTATTAGAATTTACAAACACGCTCTCTTGGTCAGATTACGCTCATCTTGTCTCCTCGTTTATAAATACTGATGGAACCATATGGGGATGTTCACGCTTAGAATTTTAGCTGCCTTCTCTGAGCCATTCCTATCAAAATTTCTCATCTCGCTATCTGCGATAAGGAATTATATAGCACCCTTAATTTTTGTTTAACATTATTTAGAACATTTAATTGGATAAATTAAATAGAATAATGTAGATATGGGGATTGAGGTTAATTAGTGAATTAAGTGGTCGTGCTTATATAAACAAATGAACATATAAATGGTTAAGTATTAAGCAATTGAACATAAGGGTATTAAGGTAAACCACCCACATTTTCCTCCATATACCATTTTCATTAGGCCATACACATTCATTTTTATCTCAAACAAAATAATAACCGTAAGAAAAAGAGCAAGTCCAGCCATTAGGAAGAGAAGAGAAAATAAAAATAAAGCTTAGGATTAAGCTAGAAGAAATCAATCTCAATCAAACTTCAATTTCCTTATCCAATCTACGGTGAATAATAATTTCTACATCTCTATTTTGGTTTTATAATCATATGGTTTCAGATTTAGGGGTAAATCTATTTTTATGATATATTGAATGATGATATGCTGGATTTATGATTTTTATATGTTTAAACATAATTGTTTAAAGGAGACATATAGGGTTTTAAGGTAAAACCGAGACTTAATGATTTTTAAATGGCATGGGAAAATTATATGTTATAGAAAACATAATTTTGGAATGGGGTTTCAATTTTCATATTTCAAGCCGTGGAGAATTAGTTATAAATTTTCAAGGGAAAATATGGTTATTTGGTTTTATAAATTTATTTTGGAAAATATGTTAAGAATTTGGATCTGAATTTTTAATATGATAGATAACATGTTTAAAGTGAATTTTTGGAATTTTGGGGATTTTTACTAAGTGATTAGTATGGAAATTAAATTATTTCGAAAGGAGGACCTAAATGATTTAATTGCTTTTATAAGAGGAAGGGCTTATTTGTTAAAAGTTAACTTGATTTTAGATCTAAGAAAATGCGACAATTATTATCCAAATTATTTAAAAGTTTATGAAAGCCAATCAAATGTTTACAAGTAGGAAGTTTGTTACAAAAAGTTCACTTGTTTTGGCAAAATCGGCTTTTACCCAGGAAAAGGTGGTTCCGCCTTCTTTGGCAAACCTTTCGACTTAGACCTTTCAACTAAGACCTTTTGACTTCATTGACTAACAAGGTCTAAAGCAATGCACATGATATCATTTAGGTGGTATACAGTGAATTGGACCAAGTCGAAAGGTAAGGTGTCTAAGGGTTGCTTTCGAAGGAGATGGTCCCTTAGTTTACTACGGTTTGAAAAATGAATCACTTGCCTATTTTAAAGAGCTTTCGATAAGGTTGAAAGCTATGCTTGCTTTCGACAAGGTCGAAAGCTATGATTTCGAAAGGTTGGTTTTTAAAGAGCTTTCGACAAGGTCGAAAGCTATGCTTGCTTCCGAAAGGTTTTTCAAAGAGATTTTTGAAAGAGAGCTGCCGCCTTTATTTTTGTTTAAACCTTCCGAAGGGGTCAAAAGCAGGAGCTTTCAATGTTGTCGAAAGTTTAAATTGTTTTCCTAGATGTTTTAATGCTTTCGAAAGGATGGTTTTGCCACCATTAAACTCCCCCAATATTTTATAAAATAAAGTGTGATTTTGAAAGAGATGCTTTCACCTGTTTTCACTGTGACCCAAAGTAATATATTTAAGTACAAACCCAATGCTTTCGAAAGGTTTGACAATCAATGGTTTCGGAAGGTTTGATTTTCAATGGTTTCGAAGGGTTTGATCTTCGAAGCTTTCGAAAGGGATACTTTCAAGTGATTTTGAGGCTATGCTTCTACCCTTATATAATAATACTTTAACATGGTCGAAGGTTTCGAAAGAGGGATTTTAAAGTATTATAAAACCTGGATCTTATTGTTTTAAAATTTATGGTTTATGCTTTCGAAGGGGTCGAAAGGTTGCTTTCGAAAGGGTCGAAAGCAAAGCTTTCGAAGGGGTTGAAATATTGTTTCTTTTAACCTTATACAATAAATGTTGTTTAACCTTGGGGATACCGGGGTGGGCTTAATGAGTACAACACAATAGTTGGGGATATTAACACTTATATGTTTTGACAACCATTGGGGGATACCAATGTAAATTATAAATGAATATATCTAAATTAGGGATACTAATGGACATAGATCAACCATGTGGATAGCATGGGATAATTGGGATATAACCTAAAGTAGGGATACTAATGGAAATAGGTTAATCATGTGGATAGCATGAGATAATCAGATTCATGTGGATAGCATGAGTTAAGTGGCCAAGGGATGGGTTCATAGTTATCCTAGAAAAACTATAGGATGGTGGATGGATAGTCAACATCATGTTGGGGATGGATAGTCTCCTTAGGATTGAAGAAGGGTTCATAGTTATCCTAGAAAAACTATGGGATGGTTGATGGATAGTCAACATCAAGTTGGGGATGGATAGTCTCCATATGGTTAATGAAGGGTTTATAGTCATCCTAAGAAAACTATGAGATGTGAAATGGATAGTTCGCGTCAGCTTAAGAAAAATGAATATGGGATGGATAGTCCCTCTTTGAAGCTAATAAAGTCTAAAATGGGATTGGGAAAATCCTAATTATTTTCAAGTATGCATATCATCATAATATATTGAAAATGTATGTTTTTACTGTTGTGGATGCAGGAGCACAGAATATGGTTTATAAAAGTTTTGGGATACTGGTGAGGGGAAAACCCGTTCCACTAAGCGGTGTGGTCTTACTAGATATCTAAAAGGATTGAGATGTTAGATTATTATTCATACCAGACTTTATGTCTGACTCAAAGCTTTTGTTTTCCCCTTAAACTCTCGGGTGCTCAATAGATTTTGAGTAGCTTGAGACTTAAGGTTCTCAGGTTCTCTTCTTTGACGAATAAAGCTATCGAAGGCATGCAGGAGGCAGATAGTTATTTAGAGTTTTCTTTTCCGCTATGTATTTGTTTGTAAAGGCAAATTTATTAGCCATACTATATACTCTAATCAACCAAGGGGGCATCTTCATATGTCGCTCTTGGCGTAATTATAATAATTATATTTTGCTGAACGTGGTTAACGTATTTTGGGATTATGTAATGAACATGAAATGTTTTAATCTGAATGTGGAAATATGTCTTTGAATTGTCAAGATTTTTCCATATTCTTGTGATCTGTGTATCAATTTTTCTAGCACCGCCGTATTTGGTCACCGAAGATTAATAACTATGGATGATTGCAACATCCGTAGCCGTTAGTTTTGGGCCTCCAAGTAGGTGGATGTCACAAGTTGGTATCAGAGCATAGGTTTATTAAACTTTAAAAGAAAAGATAAACCTAAAAGCTTTTTGAAACATAATCCAATGAAATTAAAAACATGATCGGGCTTTGGGTTAACGCTATAGTAACGTACTTGTATTTGATATATAGGTATATATCTAAGTACGTACTCCCCTCTCTCTTAGATCGTTTTTCCGTATCTTATTAAGGCTCGTATGCAGATATACAAGAAAGAGGATATGGAGGTAGGAAACGGAAGAGGATATCTAGGTGGAGGAAGCACCACAACCAACGGAAATGCTCGGCCTAATACTCGGAGAAACCAAGGTCGACAAGCTAATGCTAATCAAAATGTTGAGGCCAATGTAGGTGTTGGAAATCCACCAGTAGATGCGAGTATGGTGTATCAATTGTTGACTAATCTTTTGCAAGCTGGAGCTGCCGATAATGTTGGAGGAGCTAATCCTGTACTTCCAGTTGGATATAGCTATGCTAAGCTGAGCAGGGACTATACCAGTCTTGATGGGAAGCCGTTTGTTGGAACGGAGGATGCGGTTGAATTTGAGAACTGGCCGTTGAACTGTGAGAGGATCTTTACAGATTTAGGCTTGGATGATGGAGATAATAAAAGGCTAGACTCGAGACGGTTGTAAGGGTTAGCGCTTCACTGGTGGAACAATGTGACAGCTAGAGTTCCGTAAGAAGAGCTGACATGGGATGATTTCAGGAGAAGGTTTGAGCAGAGGTTCTTGTCTGAGGTTGCCAAATCAGCATTAATAAGGAAGTTTATGGATCTTTTCCAAGGAGATATGTCTGTGATCGACTATGCTGCTAAGTTTGACGAGCTATCTCGATATGGTTATGCTTTAGTAGACACCGATGTCAGCAGGAAGGAAAGATTCATTAGAGGATTAAGGCCAGAGCTAGGCAGAATGACTATGGCCCATATCCGAGATCCTTCTAATGTGGTAGTGGAGATGGCTATTCGCCATAAGAAGATGCTTGCTATTTCAGCTAGAGAGAAGCCGGTTGAATTCCAGGGTCCTCAGGTAAGAAAGAGGAAGTTTTTCAACAAGAAGGGAGCTCAGAAAGGAGGAGCAGCCAAGAAAGGGAAATCAGATATAGTTTGCTACAAGTGTGATAAGAAAGGTCACTATGCTAATGAGTGTCGTTCGGGAGATGGAAGGTTGGTTGTGGGGAAGTAGAATGTGCAATGCTATGATTGCAACCAGATGTGGCATTACAAGAACAAGTGTCCTGAACATGCCAAGGCAGGAAAAGGAAAGGTCTTTGCTTCGGAACCATCATCCTCTAGACCAACAACTACTGAGAAAGGGAAGTCTATGGTGGAAGGTACGCTTTTGATTCATAGCATACCAGTTAGGGTATTGTTTGATACCGGAGCATCACATTCATTTATATCTTAGTATTTGGTTGATAGGTTATGTATAGAACCCACATACCTTGTCACTTCCTTAAGGGTTGTGAATACAATAGGAGGGTATGCGACTCTTGGGATGAGATGTGACCAGTTAGAACTTGATTTGTTAGGTCTTAAGTTTGCATGCAGTTTGTATGTTTTTGATTTCGTAGATTTCGGGATCATTTTGGGTATGGATTGGTTGGTTAAGTATGAGGCCAGGGTATTATGCCATGATCGGGAGATATCATTGAGACACCCAGATAGTCATAACCGAATCATTTTCTCAGTGGAGAATTCTAGTAACAGTGCATGTGCTTTATTGAGTACCATGGAGGTTGGAGATGAGCTTAGTCAGGTTCGTGTAGCAAGAGAATTTGCAGATGTATTTGAGCTGGTCATTGGGTTACTCCCGAAACGGGCTGTTGAGTTTCAGATAGACCTTGTACCGGGAGCTGAACCTGTCAGTAGACCACCTAGTATGATGACACCGACTGAGATGAAGGAATTGAAGCAGCAGCTAGTGGATCTGGAGGGAAGGAATTTTATCAAACCAAGCAGTTTTCCTTGGGGAGCGGTTGCATGTTCGTGAAGAAACCAGATGGGTTGTTAAGGATGTGCATCGACTATCGTAAGTTAAATAAAAGGACAATCAGGAATATGTACCCTCTGCCGAGGATAGATGATCTGTTTGATCAGTTGAGTGGAGCCAGAGTATTTTCCCAATTGGATTTGGCGATGGGGTTCCATCAGTTGAGAGTGGCAGAGGATAGCATTCTTTGACGGTGTTTCGGACTAGGTATGGTTCGTATGAGTGGTTGGTGATGCCATTTGGATTGACAAATGCACCTGCTTTCTTCATTGATTTGGTGAACCGGGTTTTCCCAGAGCACTTGGATAGGTTCGCATTGGTATTTATAGATGACATTTTGGTGTACTCTAAAGATGAAAGAGAGCATGAGATTCATCTTAGAGTGGTGTTGGAGACACTAAGGCAGAACTAGCTAAAGGCGAAATTTTCCAAGTGTTGTTTCTGGAAGAAAGAGGTTAAGTTTCTTGGTCATGTGGTTTTAGAGGAGGGATTAGCAGTCGATCCAGTTAAGATCGAAGCTGTTAATAATTGGAAAAGGCCAGAGACAGTAACCAAGATCAGGAGTTTTCTTGGACTTGCTGGCTATTACCGGAGATTCATTAAGGATTTCTCATGGATAGCAGTGCCTTTGACCAAGTTGACTAGGAAAGATATGAAGTTTGTTTGGTCCGACAAATGTGAGGAAGGGTTCCTTAAGTTAGAGCATTTGTTGACTAATGCTCCAATGTTAGTAGTTCCGAATGGTAACCAAGGGCTAGTAGTATACACTGATGCATGTGGCACTGGATCGGGAGCAGTGTTGATGCAAAGGGGCAAGGTTATAGCTTATGCATCTAGGCAGCTTAGACCGCACGAAGTTAGATATCCTACTCATGACTTGGAGTTAGCTACGGTGATCTTTGCCTTGAAGATTCGGAGGCATTATCTTTTGGGAGAGAGGTTTGAGTTGTATACCAATCATAAGTCATTAAAGTATTTATTCTCTCAGAAGGAGTTGAATATGAGGCAGCAGAGATGGCTGGAGTTTTTGGATGCTTATGATTTTGGTATAGAGTATACTCCTGGGAAAGGAAATAAGGTAGCGGATGCTCTCAGTAGAAAACATCAGAATATGGTGTTAGCGATGTTGGCAGAATGGAAGGATCTAGAAGCTTTAGCCAGTTTGTGGTGTGCACTTGAGATCTACTGCTAGTTCTAGTCAGGGTACTGCCATGTTATCTTGCTTAGAAGTTCGGCCAGTGCTGATTGAGAAGATAGCTTCTAAGAAGAGAGAAGATCCAGTTTTAGCCGAGAGGATTAGAAGGCTTGAGGTTGGATCAGAGATTGATGACATAAAGGATTTTAGTCTTGACCAAAGAGGATGGTTGAGAAAGAAGGGACGATTATGCTTTCCGAATGTAGAGAACTTAAGGAGAGAAGTTCTAGAGGAATGTCATCGATCGAAGTTTACGATTCATCCTGGAGGAACCAAGATGTATCAAGATATGAAGAGGAGCTTCTATTAGTAAGACATGAAGAGGGATGTTGGCATGTGGGTTATGCAGTGTGTAAACTGTCAACAAGTGAAATCCGAACATCAGAAGCCGAGTTGGTTACTTCAACATCTAGATATTCCAGTTTGGAAATGGGATTCGATATCCATTGATTTTATAGATGGATTGCCAAGGTCAAGAAGAGGAAATGAAAGCATATGGGTTATTATGGACAGGCTGACCAAGAGTGCCCATTTCATTCCGGTAAAGTCAACCAGGATGGCACCTGTTTTGGCTAAGTTGTTCATGAAGAACATAGTTAGACTTCATGGGATTCCTACTAGCATAGTCAGTGACAGAGATGCATTATTTACTAGTGAATTTTGGAGGAGTCTACAAGATGTATTAGGTACCAAGCTCAAGATGAGTACAACTTATCACACACAGGCAGATGGGAAAACAGAGAGAGGCAATAAAGTACTCGAGGATTTATTGAGAGCTTGTATATTGGACTTTGGTGGATCTTGAGAGGACCACCTACATTTGATTGAGTTTTCCTAAATAATAATTATCAAACTAGTATAGGAATGGCGTCTTTTGAAGCTTTGTATGGAAGACCATGTAAATCACCAGCATGTTGGTTAGAGACTGGAGACAGATTAGTCTTAGGTCCGGATTTGGTTAGAAAGGCGTCAGAAAAGATTGAGTTAATCCGAGGACGGATGAATAAAGCTCAAACCAGGTAGAAGAGTTACGCAGATAAGAGACGTAAAGACCTAGAGTTCTAAGTGGGAGATAGGGTTTTCATTAAAGTATCACCAATGAAGAGTGTGTTATGATTTGGAAATTCGGGAAAGTTGGCCCCAAGATATGTTGGACCATTCCAGATTTTAGAAAGGATTGGGAAGCTCTCTTACAGATTAGAGTTGCCGAGCAGTTTGGCAGGTGTCCATAATGTATTCCATGTGTCTCATCTTCGCAAGTTTGTGCATGATCCAGGGGCTACTATTCTTCAAACAGAGTTTGAGGATTTGGTAGTGAAGCCCGATTTGACTTTTTTCAGATAGCCAGTTAGGGTTGTAGCGAGAGATGAGAAGAAATTGAGGACCAAGACAGTCAAGTTGGTGAAAGTTCAATGGAGCGACAATGAGAAAGACTGTACTTGGGAAATAGAGGACATGATTAGGGATACTTATCCTGAGCTGTTATGAGGGTATGTTCTATATTTGTTTTATATAGACTTATTGACTGGTAGGATATAATAGATTTTGTTTGCATGATTGTTATGCATTTTTGTAGTCCTTACTGAATTTCGAGGATGAAATTCTTTAAGGATGGGAGCTTATAGCACCCCCTAATTTTTGTTTAACATTATTCAAGACATTTAATTGGATAAATTAAATAGAATAATGTATATAAGGGGATTGAGGTTGATTAATGAATTAAGTGGTCGTGCTTATATAAACAAATGAACATATAAATGGCTAAGTATTAAGCAATTGAATATAAGGGTATTAGGGTAAACCACCCACATTTCCCCCCTTATACCATTTTCATTAGGCCATACACATTCATTTTTATCTCAAACAAAATAATAACCGTAAGAAGAAGAGCAAGGCCGACCATTAGAAAGAGAAGAGAAAATCAAAATAAAGCTTAGGATCAAGCTAGAAGAAATCAATCTCAATCAAACTTCAATTTCCTTATCCAACCTAAGGTGAATAATAATTTCTACATCTCTATTTTGGTTTTATAATCATATGGTTTCGGATTTAAGGGTAAATCTGTTTTTATGATATATTGAATGATGATATGCTAGATTTATGATTTTTATATGTTTAAACATGATTGTTTAAAGGAGACATATACGGTTTAGGGTAAAGCCGAGACTTGATGATTTTTAAATGACATGAGAAAATTATATGTTATAGAAAACATAATTTTGGAATGGGGTTTCAATTTTCATACCTTTTCAAGCTGTGGAGAATTAGTTATAAATTTTCAAGGGAAAATATGGTTATTTGGGTTTATAAATTTATTTTGAAAAA
The DNA here is from genome assembly GCA_030737815.1 of Allium fistulosum. Classification (NCBI taxonomy): domain Eukaryota; kingdom Viridiplantae; phylum Streptophyta; class Magnoliopsida; order Asparagales; family Amaryllidaceae; genus Allium; species Allium fistulosum. Next base: position 817,420,254 of record CM060908.1, on the reverse strand, counting down.
TATGTTAATAATTTGGGTCTAAATTTTTAATATGTTAGATAACATGTTTAAAGTGAATTTCTAGAATTTTGGTGATTTTTACTAAGTGATTTAGTATAGAAATTAAATTATTTCGAAAGGAGAACCTAAATGATTTAATTGTTTTTATAAGAGGAAGGGCTTTGTTAAAAGTTAACTTGATTTTGATCTGAGAAAATGCGACAATTATTATCCAAATTATTTAAAGGTTTGTGAAAGCCAATCAAATGTTTGCAAGTAGGCAAGTTTGTTACAAAAAGTTCACTTATTTTGGCAAAATCAGCTTTTACCCAAAAAAGGTGGTTCTGCCTTCTTTGGAAAACCATTTGACTTAGACCTTTCGACTTCATTGACTAACAAGGTAGAAAGCAATGCACATGATATCATTCATATGGAATGCAGTGAATTGGACCAAGTCGAAAGGTAAGGTGTCGAAGGGTTGCTTTCGAAGGGTTCCTTTCGAAGGAGATGGTCCCTTAGTTTACTTTGATTTGAAAAATGAAATCAATTGTCTGTTTTAAAGAGCTTCCGACAAGGTCAAAAGTTATGCTTGCTTTCGACAAGATCGAAAGCTATGATTTCGAAAGGTTGGTTTTTAAAGAGCTTCCGACAAGGTCGAAAGCTATGGTTGCTTTCGATAAGGTCGAAAGCTATGATTTCGAAAGGTTTTTCAAAGAGATTTTTGAAAGAGAGATGCCGCCTTTATTTTTGTTTAAACCTTCTAAAGGGGTCGAAAGCAGCAGCTTTCGACGTTGTCGAAAAGTTCAATTGTTTTCCCAGATGTTTTAATGCTTTCGAAATGATGGTTTTCCACCATCAAACTCCCCCAATATTTTATAAAATAAAGTTTGGTTTTGAAAGAGATACTTTCACCTATTTTCCCAATGACCCAAAGTAATATATTTAAGTACAAACCCAATGCTTTCAAAAGGTTTGACCATCAATGGTTTCAGAAGGTTTTATTTTCAATGGTTTCGAAGGGTTTGATCTTCAAAGCTTTCGAAAGGGATACTTTCAAGTGGTTTTGAGGCTATGCTTCAACCCTTATATAATAATACTTTAACATGGTCGAAAGGTTTCGAAAGAGGATTTTTAAAGTACTATAAAGGCTGGAGCTTATTATTTTAAAATTTATGGTTTATGCTTTTAAGGGGTCGAAAGCAAACCTTTCGAAGGGGTCGAAAGGTGGCTTTCGAAAGGGTCGAAAGCAAAGCTTTCGAGAGGGGTACTTTTAAAGGAGTTGAATTATTGTTTTCTTCTAACCTTATAAAATAAATGTTGTTTAACCTTGGGGATATCGGGGTGGGCTTAATGAGTACAACACAATAGTTGGGGATATCAACACTTATATCTTTTGACAACCATTGGGCGATACAAATGTAAATTATAAATGAATATATCTAAATTAGGGATACTAATGGACATAGATCAACCATGTGGATAGCATGGGATAATTGGGATATAATCTAAAGTAGGGATACTAATGGAAATAGGTTAATCATGTGGATAGCATGAGATAATCAGATTCATGTGGATAGCATGAGTTAAGTGGCCAAGTGATGGGTTCATAGTTATCCTAGAAAAACTATGGGATGGTTGATGGATAGTCAACATCATGTTGGGGATGGATAGTCTCCTTAGGACTGAAGAAGGGTTCATAGTTATCCTAGGAAAACTATGGGATGGTTGATGGATAGTCAACGTCATGTTGCGAATGGATAGTCTCTATATGGTTAATGAAGGGTTTATAGTCATCCTAGGAAAACTATGAGATGTGAAATGGATAGTCCGCATCATCTTAAGAAAAATGAATATGGGATGGATAGTCCCTCTTTGAAGCTAATAAAGTCTAAAATGGGATTGGGGAAATCCTAATTATTTTCAAGTATGCATATCATCATAATATTTTGAAAATGTATGTTTTAACTGTTGTGGATGCAGGAGCACAGAATATGGTTTTATAAAAGTTTTGGGATACTAGTGAGGGGAAAACTCATTCCGCTAAGCGGCGTGGTCTCACTAGATATCTAAAAGGATTGAGATGTTAGATTATTATTCATACCAGGTTTTATGTCTAACTCGAAGTAGTTGTTTTCCCCTTAAACTCTCGGGTGCTCAGTTGATTTAAATAGTTTGAGAGTTAAGGTTCTCAGGTTCTCTTCTTTGACGAATAAAGCTTCCAGAGGCGTGTAGGAGGTAGATAGTTATTTAGAGTTTTCTTTTCCACTGTGTAAGTGTTTATAAAGGCAGATTTATTAGCCTTACTATATACTCTGATCAACAAAGGTGGCATCTTCATATGTCGCTCTTGGCGTAATTGTTATAATTATATTTTGCTGAATGCGGTTAACGTATTTTGGGATTATGTAATGAACATGAAATGTTTTAATCTGAATATGGAAATTTGTTTTCGAATTATCAATATTTTTCTATATTCTTGTGATCTGTGTATCAATGTATCTAGCACCGCCGTATTTGGTCGCCGAAGATTAATAACTATGGATGACTGCAACACCCGTAGCCGTTAGTTTTGGGCCTCCAAGTAAGGGGATGTTACAAATTATTTTCAACTTTTCCATAGATAATACTAACAAGAATAAGTGATAGCGTTCTTTCTTATTATACTTTTATATATGTAAAACATTTGAAAAGCTTTTTATACGTACATACATATTCATATATGCTTTTTGGAAATCCATTTCGAAAAAAATTTGATGACCTTTTTGGAAGAAAAATATTAAGTACATTCTCTCAATACATACCTAATCCCTAAGGAATCTTAAACTTAAGCTCTGATACCAAATGCAATATCCCGCACCTCCCGACACGCCGATTCAAAGCCTAGGATGACTTTCGAACTCACTCAGTGTCAAGAAGTATGAGCTATCAGGTTTTTATACATTACAAAGACTAAGAATATAAGGATAAATCTAAGGCATTCTATACTCTCAGATCTCACAGCAGAAGAAATAAAATATAAGTACTAAATATAGACATTTCAGAAAAACAACCTTCAAAATGCTCAATTCATATACGTTGTTTCAAAATTACAATATACGTTTAATTAACATTTAATACAATAAATAACCATTTGAGGAACATCCAAGAGTAGTGGAACTCCAACGCGTAGCTCCTTTCTCCACGCTTTGTGCCAAATCAACTACTGTCATGTTATTCTGTGGTGAGGGAAATAAGAGAAAGGAGTGGGTAAGACAAAAGTCTGGTGAATGAGTACATCATTAATGTATGGTGATCATATGCAGTTGACTTTAATAATATCTGTGTGGCCTATGGTGTTCTACAAATGTCTGTGAATTACTAGATTTTTTTTACTTAAGGGATTTTAACTAAATACACACATACACTAATGGCTTATGCAGGCTCATACGAGGATCAAATAACTAATCGAACCACAAACAACTATTGATCGGCTAATAGCTAATTGAGCTTCTCCAACATAGGATTATCCTACAATTAATCTATGGGACTACTTCTCTCACATTACGACAACGTGTAACTATTTCACATAGGTCTTCCTATAATTTCCACATGGACTAAATTTCCCACAACTACGACTACACGTACCCTAGCTACGCATTGAGGGGGAGCCCACAATACCGACTCGTCGAAGTGTCTTATCGTCTACATCCGTGTTCACCACTCAATCGTAGCATACGCCCCTTATTGCACACGTTGAGATACAACAATACCACAACATTACGTCGCGTCGCATGTGAATACCAAGGAACTCCCATTGTTTCGGGCCCACACACTTCATCACGCATTAGTCAGTATTGCACGTCCACTGTAGAACCTTCTATAAGTGTCATTTGCGATAGAATCACCCCAAGTCGAATATTGACCCATGTTGGATAAATAGCATTTACCCAATCCTACAACGTCCTAGTGTGGCCTCATAAAGAACTAGCTTCCCTACTCCTAACATCCACACACACACACACATATACATAAAGAATAGTAAATACTTTTATTTATAATAAATAATTTTATTTATAATAAATACTTTTATTTGGGCCTTAGGCCAAGGTTCAAACTGCGTTCTGAAAATGCCAACCGATCGACTACTAGTACTGGGGCGGTCGATCGCTCCAGATTGTACGGTCGACCATTCGTCGCCGATTAGGGTTTTTAAATTTGTGATTTTAATTAATTTGGTTCGTTAATTATTAATTAATTACGTTCTTCTCCAAATTTCAATTATCATGGGCTAGAGAAATTACAGTGTACCAAATTTGTAATCATTCAAATTTCTTGTTCAAATTCAATTTTTCAGATTTATAGAAAACAGTCCAAATCTAGGGTTACAATTAACATCAATATTGACTATTTATTTTAATAGATTATACTGTTTAGAAAGGATTAGAAAAAGGGGGTTAACCTAGATCAATCCCTTTTTAACAAGTTTGCATCAATTTAACTTATTATTCAATCTCAGATCTAAACAATATCCCTATTTGGTTTCTAACAACCTAGATTAGATAGTGTATATTAAAATTAACTACATATAAATCATCTTATTAAAAATATACCCACTCACCTCAGATCCAAGCTTTCCTTTGAATCACGTCTGGAAATCCCTCCTCCTAGCTCGTTAGCTCTTCTTTTGATTTGATCTTCTTAGATTCCTTTATTTTATTCTTATTTATTTTGAAGAATTTAATAAGTTGATGAGAAAAGAAATTGATAGAGTTTGGGTACACAAACAAATTTCTAATGAATTAGGGTCTAGATTAGTTATGTATTTATATGGGTTTTAGATTAATAATAACTGTTGATCAACCCTTGGAAAATCTTTGCTTACGTCCTGTGCATTAGCCATTTTTATTCATTCCCAAGTATAAATATTAAATTAAATCGGGGTTGTTGGCCTCTAAAAATGATCGTTCTGAAGCATCAACTGATCAACTACTATAAATGAGGGTGATCGACCGCTAGGGGTCGATTGGTCCATATGAGGGTGATCGACCGCTAGGGGTCGATTGGTCCATATAAGGGTGTCGACCGGTGGAGCTATTTATTTAGGGATATTTTAATTAATTTCATTTTCAAATTTTAAAATGTCCATAACTTCTCCATACTAGTTCCGATTTCAAAGTGTTATATATGAACATTATCCAAAACATTGCTACGAATGCAATGGTGTAAGTTTTGTAGCCAAATTCGGATGTCGGTAAAAATTTCATTTCTACCCTTGTTATATTTAAATTTAATTTTTATTAGGTTTTCTGTGACGCCCCACCTCTATACCCACGCTAACCAAGAACACTACGATGTAGTGCCGTCGACTAGCACGGAGAATAAGGCTGTTGAGGAGCGACCATCTGTATAATTGCTTTGTGCGAGTACCGATATGCCAGATAAAAATATAACTTTTCATTTCAAGAGGAAATCTGACATACGGATACAAACTCAAAGCTACTACACAGTGGCTATGTGGACTTCGGAAACAAATATAGAAATAAACATAACACAAATCAGTCACAGACAGTTCATATCACAAAGGCGGAAATAGATATGAATATAACACATGAAAGTGTACATCAGAGTAGTGGTCAGATAAGATCCACAATAACACAAAAGAAAAGACACAAGTGAAAGGAAAAAGAATATGTATACATCAAGGAGTCTAAATCTCAAATGTATACAACAAAAAACTACTAAACTAGAGTAGTTAGCCAAAAGTCAGAAGATGGCTCCAGATAGGAAGTCAAGCAGAAGCACCTGTAAAATCTCAGTCTGACCCGAGTATTATTTAAGAAGAAAATAATAAACGGATCAGTCTAGCTATAATTATCAAATAAAATGAGATATAAGAAGAGATATAATAATAAGACGTATGATAACCAAAAATGTCATACTACGTCAAGTATACATCAGAAAACCCACAAAAGTCATACAATATCTCAATAATCTCAAAACACAGAAAAGAACATCATATTCTTAATTTAATTCACCAAGCCACAAAAAATGACATGCATATCAATGCCAACTGAAAAAGGTGGTGAAACATAAATTCCAGAAATCACAACGAGAAATCCAGAAATCACAAGAAAAGAGGATGGCCAATCCCATAAACTGAACATCGACGCACCTAGAAAGATACGCCCCATGTAAAGTCTAGCATCGATACACCTAGAAAGATGCATCCCATGCAAAGTCGAACATCGACGCACCTAAAAAGATACGCCCCATGCTCTAACATCGACGCACCTAGAAAGATACGCCCCATGCATAAATAAACATCGACGCACCTAGAAAGATACGCCTCATGTAATGTCTAACATCGATGAACCTAGAAAGATACACCCAATGCAAAGCCGAACATCGACGCACCTAGAAAGATACGACCCATGCATAGACGAACATCGACGCACCTAAATAGATACGCCCCATGCCTCGACTTATTGAGCCAATTGCTCCACGAAGTAAATAAACATCGACGCACCTAAATAGGTACGACCCATGCGTGAAATAAACATCGACGCACCTAAATAGGTACGACCCATGCGAGAAGTGAGACGAAGCTCATTAAAACGAGGAACAGTCCTCCACGTGAACAAAAAGACATCGCACATTGCTAGTCTAAACCATAAAATGATCATCATCGATCATCAAGAAGTGTCGATTACACTAAGCTAGTAAATATAAGAGTTTAGCTTCATGTCCCATAACCACTTGCTTAACTTAAATATTTGCGAACAAACTGTAGATCTCCACTAGAAAATTGTCACAAGAGTTTCAGTCGAACAAGTCCATAAATTAACCGACGAAGTAAACGCAAGCGTTTCATACCACTTGTTTTGCTAAGCCGTTTAATTAGATTTTCTCATACGAATGAGGTAAAGGTTTGTATATACTAATAGATTGGAAAACGGTTTTAAGAAACGAGCTTTGTAATAAAATAGTGTTGAAATCGTTTTAATGAAAGGGTTTTGATATTTACTACTAGTATAGAAAACCTTTATATTTTGAAGTGACAAATCATAGAAGTGATTGTAGAAACAATCAATCATAAAAATTCACATTCGAAGACGTGAATAAAATCCAAAGAAATCGATATCAAATCCATCAAAATGGATATTTCCAATAATTCCCAAAGAAAATGTCATCAAAGTCGATAATAAATGATAATAACAAAAGGGAGACAACACGAATCGATTAAAGTTGGAAATTCAAACAAAATAGGCAATATAGGCATAATTGGCGAAAGGGAGCAGGTCGGTCAACCGGACCCTGAGTTCGGTCGACCGGAGCCTGTTACCAGTTCTACCAAAACAGAGGCAGGGAAGTGCTCGACTAGCAGGTCGGTCGACCGGACCCTGAGTTCGGCCGACCGGAGCCTGTTACCAGCACTCCCACACCTATCTATTGAATGCCAATCCCTTCTGAATTGCAATCGGTCGAGCAACGGCACTAAGGGTTTACGCCCATCAACTACCTGGCCATATAAGCTCGATTCATCACCAAAAACATGATCAAAACATCAAAGTTAGGATTTCCAAAGAATTGAACTCAAAACAATAAAAATTGGAATATTCACCAAATCAATCCAAACCAAAAGCATTTGCACAAGAATAAGTGTTAGGAATTCATACCTAACAATCGAAGATAAATATAGATTAAGATGTGAGATAAAAATATCACCTTTCCACAAAATCAATAAAGAAGAAGCTATAGAGCAATGGCAAGGACAATCACTCTTCAATTCCAACTCAACAAGCTTGAATCTAAGCTTAAAAGAGAAACATTTCCTAAATTAGGTTTAGGGAATTTCTGAAATTGAAAGGAGAATGAGTTGGAGAAGATGAAGAGGATGCTTACCAATAGCTTCTCTTTGAATTTGGAGCTAGAAGAAGGATTTGCAAATGAACTAGGGCTTGGAGTTTTAATTTCCCATTCCACTCTCCATTTTTTATGAAGCTTAAGTGTTAGGAAATGAAAGTGAAGTAATGAAGAGGAGAGGGAGTGGAGCTTGAGTTAATGAAACCAGAATTGGGCAAATGGGCTGAACCAAACCCAAAGTCCAAAGTGAAAAAGTAGCAAAATTCTACTAACTCCAAACATATCGAAGCTTATACTCAAAAAGGTCGCAAATGGCATTTTGAACTCAATGGAAGTGGTCTCGAGTCCCAATTCGACTGTTTGCAAAAAGTAGCTTTTTGGACTATAATCCGACTAACGACGAAATATTTAAATAAAATATTTAAATATAAAATTGATAAATACGCGGATTGTTACAGACTCCCCTCCTTAAAGAAATTGCGTCCTCGCAATCTTAAGAAGAAAATACATAGTAACAACCATATAGGCATATCAACACAAAAGAAAATTTGAAATAAGAAGTTCACCATAAAGAGCACGAAAGAGTAAGTCCGAACGTGTTCGCTCGATGAATTCTCTGGATTCCCAAGAGAAATCCTTAGGATTTAAGAACCATCGGACTTTCACAAAAAGAACATCTTTATTTCGAAGGCACTCAACCCCCGAAGAAATGATGCGAATAGAATGTTGCTCAAAAGTCAAATCTGGTGAAACTTCAATCCCTACTATAACACCAGGCTCAAAAATAAAAATCGGAAACCTAAAATCATTTCCATAGTTAAAAGACGTGGAAAACGTTAAGAATAGCAGAAAATTGAGCCGGTGCAACGGCGTAGTACAAAAACGGTACGCCAGAGAAGCGAGAAACTCGAATAATTTGGAACAACGGCATAGTACAATAACGGTACGCCAGATGAACCAAAGCTTGAATAATTTCGGAACACCAACGTAGTATAAAAACGGTACGTCCAATGAACCGAACACTATAAAAGAACATCGGACGCTAGTCCATAAAAGAAATGAGATAAAGCTCAATAAAACGAAGTATATCAAAACGTCCGATGAACTTGATATAAAGATAATTCCATTCAGACATCATCAAAGAATCAACCACTTGTTGCTTACGACTAAGCGCATTGGCAACACGATTTCCCTTCTGGGAATAAAAGAATATCATGATCATAAGATGCCAGGAACTCGAGTCAACATGAAGTTCCTTATGAGAAAATAAATATTCCAAAGATTTATGATCGAGGTGGAGAACAAATTTCATCCCCAAAAATGATGATGCCAAACTCTAAAAGCGGAAAAAATAACCGCGAGCACTAGATCATGAGTGGCATACCTAGTCTCGATCGGCTTTAATGATTTAGAAGCACAAGTGATAGCACGTTCTCTTTTGCAAGAGAACGACATCCAAACCAATACGATTAGCATTTGTACAAAAGATAAAGTTTTGGTTCCCATCGGGAATCACAAGAAAAGAAGTATCGGAAAAGAATTCTTTCAAATAATCTTCTTTCCCAAAAAGCTAAAACTTTCAAAATCACAATTATCTTTATGTAAAAATCTTTCTAGAAAAATTTGCATTTTACAAGTCAATATATCGTGTCTGATTGTCTCATCAAAGCGTTTAGGAAATTCCTATCGATAACGTTGATCAAGCGCATCAACCAGAATTCTTAAAGCACTTAATGGGCAATACAATCACAAAATCATCTTCTATATAATAAACATGTTTCTTAAAAAAACTTTAATTATAAATAAATCTTATGAAAAAGATTTGCAAAATTTTAAATTTCTATTTTCATCCAAAATCAATATATACAAGAATGGAGTCATCGAGATCGTAGAATACTCGATTCATAAAATGGATGAAATAAGCTGGACAAACTGAATGACATAATAAGTCATTCATAAGAATCATAACGAGTGCGGAATGCGGTAAATGGATAACTCCCGCAACTCGTAGCAAATGAAAATCGGTGGTAAGGTCGAACTAAAAAGACCTTATCACCACTCAAAGGATCGCTTAGGTGATAATCCTAAGACAAACTCAAAAATACCGGAAAATTTCACAACTATTTAGATGAGAGAAATAACACTTTCCTCATCATGAGGGCTTAAAGAATAAATATGATGCCACCAAAAATTTGAAATCGAAATCACAAAGAAAAATAGAAATCTGCTTAACAGATCGAGAATGTCGAAGATGAATAGTCCACTCGGGAAATAGGATATGGGCTTCATAATAAGCCAATCCTTTCACAAAAAATAAATTTCCAAAGCCCTAGTAACGCATAACATGCAAATTGGCTCGGAAAAAGGAAAAATCACATAAAATAATTTCGACATCTTTTAAAAGAAATAGACTGAGTGTTGCGGACCCATCAACCGGATTCGCAATTCTCAAAGAAGTCATCAAGCCCGAAATATTTTAAGAAAAGGAATCAATAAGTTCTTTTGACATAAAACAATGAGATAAAACCCATATCAAAAAGAACTCGAATCAGATAATCACAAAACAAATGTCATCAAGGATTGAATGAAAAAAAAACACCTTGACCAAGAGAAGAGTTGCTAGGAGCTTGCACTACATTGAGCTTTCCCTCCTTCCTACTTTGAAGTACGGGGCATGCAGTTATATGGTGACCCGAATTTTTGCAATAGCGACAATAAAGAGGTTTTGGACACTCCCTTGCATAGTGGTCTGCGGAACCACAATTGTAGCATTGTCCACGACTAGAGGTAGGGGCTTTTGCTACCGGGGTTTCTTGCCTCCCCTTCTTGTTGGGAAAGGGGCCTTTGAATTTAATTGGCCTCTTCATGTTGTCGTTGAAGTTCTGTTTTGCACTCACAACTTCAACATTACTCTCTCTATCGGCCTCTTCAAGACGAAGAGCGATATCAATAAGCTGATCAAATGAAACCTCGAGTTTCAGGAGTAATGGCTTCTTAAGATTCTTGTTCAAGCCATAAACAAATCTCTGATTTTTCTTCAATGGGGTATTAATGTATTCAACCCCGTATTTAGAAAGAGATTCGAAAGATGCGACGTAGTCCGTCACAGAAGATTCACCTTGAACAAGGTCGATAAAACGTCGGGCCAAAGTTACTTTTTCAGCCTCCGGCACAAATTTTAATTCGAATCTTTCCCGGAAATGCTCCCAAGTGAGATCCGCTTCAACGATTTCAGAAATAAGAAGCTCATACCAATCCAATGCTCTTTCTTGGAGCATGCTAGAAGCCACTTGGACTCGGTGGAGATCAACAAGATCCATGCGAGAAAAGATGCGGTCGCATGATCTAAGCCAAGCTTGGATTTCAATGACACTCTCGGATCCCCGGAATGGCCTTCCACCCAAATCGGTATAATCTCTACACAAGCGTGCAAAACTGGATCTAGGATGAGTAGGCTCTGGAATGGGTCCGATAGCTTGAGCATTCTTAACAAGATCTAGAAGCTGCTGGGCAGACATAAATACTCCCTCCTGAGGAGTAGCACTGGATTGACCGACGTTGGTACGGCCAGATCTAACCATTTCTCTTCTTTAAGAAAGAAAGAAAAGAGAAAAAGGTTAATCTCAGAATGAATATCAAACAAACTTGATTGATAAAACAAGGAATCATAAAATGAAATAGGATAGAACGGTACGAAGGCCCGAATTAAATCCTATGGCACGATTCCTAAGAAAGACTTAGGACAATGATCCTTGCTAGATTATTCTACATTGTTCCGAAGTTTGGCTCTAATACCAAGCTGTGACGCCCCACCTCTATACCCACGCTAACCAAGAACACTACGATGTAGTGTCGTCGACTAGCGCGGAGAATAAGGCTGTTGAGGAGCGACCATCTGTATAATTGCTTTGTGCGAGTACCGATATGCCAGATAAAAATATAACTTTTCATCTCAAGAGGAAATCTGACATACGGATACAAACTCAAAGCTACTACACAGTGGCTATGTGGACTTCGGAAACAAATATAGAAATAAACATAACACAAATCAGTCACAGACAGTTCATATCACAAAGGCGGAAATAGATATGAATATAACACATGAAAGTGTACATCAGAGTAGTGGTCAGATAAGATCCACAATAACACAAAAGAAAAGACACAAGTGCAAGGCAAAAGAATATGTATACATCAAGGAGTCTAAATCTCAAATGTATACAACAAAAAACTACTAAACTAGAGTAGTTAGCCAAAAGTCAGAAGATGGCTCCAGATAGGAAGTCAAGTAAAAGCACCTGTAAAATCTCAGTCTGACCCGAGTATTATTTAAGAAGAAAATAATAAACGGATCAGTCTAGCTATAATTATCAGATAAAATGAGATATAAGAAGAGATATAATAATAAGACGTATGATAACCAAAAATGTCATACTACGTCAAGTATACATCAGAAAACCCACAAAAGTCATACAATATCTCAATAATCTCAAAACACAGAAAAGAACATCATATTCTTAATTTAATTCACCAAGCCACAAAAAATGACATGCATATCAATGCCAACTGAAAAAGGTGGTGAAACATAAATTCCAGAAATCACAACGAGAAATCTAGAAATCACAAGAAAAGAGGATGGCCAATCCCATAAACTGAACATCGACGCACCTAGAAAGATACGCCCCATGTAAAGTCTAGCATCGATACACCTAGAAAGATGCACCCCATGCAAAGTCAAACATCGACGCACCTAGAAAGATACGCCCCATGCATAAATAAACATCGACGCACCTAGAAAGATACGCCCCATGTAATGTCTAACATCGATGCATCTAGAAAGATACACCCAATGCAAAGCCGAACATCGACGCACCTAGAAAGATACGACCCATGCATAGACGAACATCGACGCACCTAAATAGATACGTCCCATGCCCCGACTTATTGAGCCGATTGCTCCACGAAGTAAATAAACATCGACGCACCTAAATAGGTACGACCCATGCGTGAAATAAACATCGACGCACCTAAATAGGTACGACCCATGCGAGAAGTGAGACGAAGCTCATTAAAATGAGGAACAGTCCTCCATGTGGACAAAGAGACATCGCACATTGCTAGTCTAAACCATAAAATGATCATCATCGATCATCAAGAAGTGTCGATTACACTAAGCTAGTAAATATAAGAGTTTAGCTTCATGTCCCATAACCACTTGCTTAACTTAAATATTTGTGAACAAACTGTAGATCTCCACTAGAAAATTGTCACAAGAGTTTCAATCGAACAAGTCCATAAATTAACCGACGAAGTAAACGCAAGCGTTTCATACCACTTGTTTTGCTAAGCCGTTTAATTAGATTTTCTCATACGAATGAGGTAAAGGTTTGTATATACTAATAGATTGGAAAACGGTTTTAAGAAACGAGCTTTGTAATAAAATAGTGTTGAAATCGTTTTAATGAAAGGGTTTTGATATTTACTACTAGTATAGAAAACCTTTATATTTTGAAGTGACAAATCATAGAAGTGATTGTAGAAACAATCAATCATAAAACTTCACATTCGAAGACGTGAATAAAATCCAAAGAAATCGATATCAAATCCATCAAAATGGATATTTCCAATAATTCCCAAAGAAAATGTCATCAAAGTCGATAATAAATGATAACAACAAAAGGGAGACAACACGAATCGATTAAAGTTGGAAATTCAAACAAAATAGGCAATATAGGCATAATTGGCGAAAGGGAGCAGGTCGGTCAACCGGACCCTGAGTTCGGTCGACCGGAGCCTGTTACCAGTTCTACCAAAACAGAGGCAGGGAAGTGCTCGGGTAGCAGGTCGGTCGACCGGACCTTGAGTTCAACCGACCGGAGCCTGTTACCAGCACTCCCACACCTATCTATTGAATGCCAATCCCTTCCGAATTGCAATCGGTCGAGCAACGACACTAAGGGTTTACGCCCATCAACTACCCGGCCATATAAGCCCGATTCATCACCAAAAACATGATCAAAACATCAAAGTTAGGATTTCCAAAGAATTGAACTCAAAACACTAAAAATTGGAATATTCACCAAATCAATCCAAACCAAAAGCATTTGCACAAGAATAAGTGTTAGGAATTCATACCTAACAATCGAAGATAAATATAGATTAAGATTTGAGATAAAAATCTCACCTTTCCACAAAATCAATGAAGAAGAAGCTATAGAGCAATGGCAAGGACAATCACTCTTCAATTCCAACTCAACAAGCTTGAATCTAAGCTTAAAAGAGAAACATTTCCTAAATTAGGTTTAGGGAATTTCTGAAATTGAAAGGAGAATGAGTTGGAGAAGATGAAGAGGATGCTTTCTCTTTGAATTTGGAGCTAGAAGAAGGATTTGCAAATGAACTAGGGCTTGGAGTTTTAATTTCCCATTCCACTCTCCATTTTTTATGAAGCTTAAGTGTTAGGAAATGAAAGTGAAGTAATGAAGAGGAAAGGGAGTGGAGCTTGAGTTAATGAAACCAGAATTGGGCAAATGGGCTGAACCAAACCCAAAGTCCAAAGTGAAAAAGTAGCAAAATTATACTAACTCCAAACATATCGAAGCTTATACTCAAAAAGGTCGCAAACGGCATTTTGAACTCAATGGAAGTGGTCTCGAGTCCCAATTCGACTGTTTGCAAAAAGTATCTTTTCGGACTATAATCCGACTAACGACAAAATATTTAAATAAAATATTTAAATATAAAATTGATAAATATGCGGGTTGTTACATTTTTGCTCAAATTTTAGGGGTGTTACATCTATCCCGGCCGAGAATGTCATTAAGCACTTGATTTACACATTGGCCAGTGTGACTTGGAAATAAACTCATAACTTGATGATGAGGCGCTCAAACCTTGCATAGGGATTCAAACACTAAGGGTAGGCATGCTATTCCAATAGAATTGATATCTATAGATTGTGCCGACCCTAGCAAAGTTTTTCAAATCGATAACAGAACTCGACATGGACATTAGAGATGAGCTAATTGAATTCCTACAACAAAGCAAAGATGTCTTCACATGGGAAACGTTGACATGAACGACAATGATTCCAGGATAATTTGTCATACACTCAACAATTATCCCAAAGCCACCGCTGTCCATCAAAAGTGTCAACTACTCAACCAAGAGAGGTACCGAGCTCTTAAAGAAGAGGTTAGAAAGCTGTTAGCCAATGATTTCATTCGGGAGGTAGAATATCCGGTCTGGGTAGCCAACCCAGTAACAGTTAGAAAACCAAATGGATATTGGAGGACTTGCATTTACTTCTCTTACCTTAACAAATTCTACCCCAGAGATAACTTTCCTTTTTCTCACATCAATTAGCTAGTAGATGTAACCAGTGGACACGAGCTCCTTAATTTCATGAATGCCAAATCTAGGTATAATTAGATTGCCATGCACGCTCAGATCAAAAGCACACCTGCTTCATCAAAAATGATGACTCGTACTGTTATTGTGTCGTACCTTTTGGGCTAAATACGAGCGCCATCTGTTAGCGTCCCGATAACCAAATGTTCTCTAAACAAATTGGCCGGTCTATGGAAGTGTATGTGGATGACATGTTGGTAAGGGCTCTAAAGGCCAGGGGACATGTAATGAACCTGGCCGAGACTCTCAGCATACTGTGCCAATACAAAATGAAGCTGAACCCGAAGAAATACTCCTTTGCCATCCGGTCTAGCAATTCTTTGGTTATGTTGTGAGCGCTAAAGGTATTGAAGTTAACCTTGACAAAATCCAAGCTATCTAAGATATGCAAGTCCCAGAACTATGAAACAAGTAAAAAGATTGAATGGGATGGTTGTAACATTGAGTCGGTTCATGTTGAAGGAACCCGACAAATGTCTGCCTTTCTTCGACCTTGTCAAGAAGGGAAAACCGTTTACGTAGAACGATGAATGTACTAAGGCATTCGAAGACCTGAAGTAGCATTTGGTCACTCCTCCGGTACTATCCAAGCCTGTCGATAAGAAAGAATTATATATATATATAAGGTAATGACTGACCACGAATCAGCGCTGCCTTGATTAAAGAAGACTAAAAGATCCAACAATAGATCTATTATGTCAGCAAGAGGTTGTCGTGCCCACAAATGAGATACATATGGCGGGGGAAGCTTGCCTTCTGCTTGCTCATGACAAGGCAAAAACTCCAACCGTACTTTCAGTCTTATCCTATCAATGTCCTGACCGACCAACCTAAAAAGCAAGCCCTTAGCTGACCCAACATGATGAGTCGGCCATTGAAGTGGTCTGTTGAGTTTGAACAACATCACATCTCATTCCATCCCCGCACTTTTATTAAGGGCTAGGCTGTTGCAGATTTCATTACCGAGTCTCGAGTCCGAACATCGGCAAAAATATTAAAACCATCACAAGCTAGCATGACATAGTTATCATCGACTACTTCACCAAATGGTTCAAGGCCGATCCCCTTACTGGGGTCAACGCCCCCAAGTTACATAACTTTGTCATAAAGAACATCGTCTACCGTTTCGACCTACCAAAGAAGATCATCACCGACAACGACACTCATTTTGAGAGCAGTCTCTTTCAAAAATTCCGCACACGGAATGGAATTGAGAAGTGCTTCTCTTCCATTGCCTATCCTCAAGCCAATGGACAAGTCAAGTCCGTCAACAAAACCATCAATAAAACACTAAAGAAACGCCTCACAAAAGGTAAAGGGAACTGGCTCGAACAACTATCGCTTGTTCTTTGGTTCTATCGCACTTCCAACCGCAATTCAATCGGTCATACTCCTTTCTCGTTTTCCTATAGGTATAAAGCCATGCTGCCTATAGAAATAGATGTCACTTTACCTCAGCATCTAACCTACGAGCCCGAGCAAAACAACGAGCTACTCAAGCTCGGACACAACAATGAAGAACGAAGGACCGAAGCCGAGCTCCGTGCCGAAGCCTACAAAAGAAAGATAGTCAAGCACTACAACTCAAGAGTGAAGCTACGATAATTCATTGTCAATGGTTTAGTTCTACGCTAGTTGTTCGCAAATACAAAGAACCCGACCAAAGAAGTGCTCGGTCAAGTCTGGGAAGGGACATATGTTATAAGCACTGTCTTAACAAATGGTGCTTACCGTCACTCTCACTTGAATGGAACCCTCATTTCCTATACTGGAACCAAATGTACCTTTAGGCCTATCATATATAAGATCTAGCCACAATTACAAGGCCGTGTAATACATTTTTGCTAAAAAATATATCGAATACTCCAGAGCCAACTTTGTTTAACACGATCGCCAAGGCTATCCATCAAGGAGGAGTTATTATGTGCTTATTGCCATGTTTAGGGATTGCCGACTTCTACCATAAAGGACGACACAGGCCATTCAACGCTCCCCTCCTTGCCGGCTGGCTATCCAACGAGGATAAATTATTGCGCATTCACTTCTTTGCCTAGGGAGTACAAAGTTGGCGGTGTGTCACCCAAGAGAACCTTCGAGCTTAAGCTCAGGTTCATGCTGGGACCGCCCACCACCTCTATAGGCTATCCAACAAAGATGATTTATCATTGCTCATTGCCTTATTTTGAAACTGCTGACCTTTGCTGCCCAGAATGAAGCAAGCCTCGGCTCCCTTCCTTGCCGATCGGCCATCCACGAGGGTGAACTAATGTGCATTTGCTTCCTTATTGGGGACTATCAGGCTATCTAGCAAGATTGAATCACCATGCATCAACTTCCTTGCTCGGGGATTGCCTACTGCCCCATGAGTTAGGGTGAGACATTTCTACCCTTCGTATCTAGGTGCATTGACGAGCTGAGACGTAACTGCAACAGTCCCGTACCCCTCACACATGATGTCGTCTGTCCCTTGTCGAGACAGGCATTGTTACCTAGAGTAACGCCAAAATCTGTCATCCATAGTGCACCCACATAAAAATAAGTTGGGCCCAACATTAACTAACAGTGCGCCACTCAAGAGTACTCTCGAGTCCAGCAGCGCTCAAGGTGGGACCGCCTGCCACCCAATCCTACTACATGTCATCCAGAAGAACCTTCGAGCTACTGAACACTAAGGTTCGAGTCGGGACCGCCCAATATCATAAGAATGCGAGCACACCCAACAACCATATGCCTGCCTCGGTTCTCTATACATAACCAAACTCTCCAGTGTACGCTCGCATCCAAGCCCACATGCCATCCTGATGCCACATACATACAAGTCACTCTCAAACCAAGCACATGGTTCCCATAAATGGGTCACTCTTACCACCCATCTCATTACCATACTGTTATTTTATCTATCTCGTAAAAATATACAAGCACAAACAAATAGGGCCTATATTGGTTACTCAAAGTATGCTACCTTACAAGCTATGCGTAGACAGATAAGAGCTGATAAAGCAATAAAATACTCAGACAAATTTCACAAAAAAAATTCCATTCATTTACAGAATGCAGGGCACACAGCCCTCTCTGCTAGGTATACAAATAGAGAATAGAAAAATATCTACGAGGTCTGCCCGTTAGCAAGCCGAGAGAGAAGTCCAACTTCTCCTGGGTAAGGATAGCCGACTCGACAATCCCAACCGCCCTCATCTCCTCGACCTCCTCCTCCAGGACCTAGGCCAAGGCCACGACATTAAACTTACTGATGGAGATAGGAAATTGAAAGTTTTCTCTGATCGGGGCCCTTATCATATTCTTCAGCCAGTTGGCCCACTGGCCCACCTCCTCTTTTCTAACGCTTGCAATGTTCACAACCGACCGACATCTGGCCAGGTGTTTGCTCAAGTCGGTCTGCAGCTGGTCCGCTTCCTGTTCCTCCTATCCAACCTCACTTTAAGGTCTGTTGTTGCTTTCTCCGCCTCACCTCGTGCTTCGGTCGCCTACCGCATTGACTTTTCGATCGCCTCGACCTCTTCCTTTGTCGCTTTCTCTGTCGCCTCCCTTGCCTTGACGGCCTTAACCTCTGTTGTCGCCCACGCCACTCACTTGGCCTTTATGTTTTTCTAGAGTTTCTCCATCTCATCTCGGATGCGGAGACAGCGGTACCTGAACTAAAAAACCAATGTCAAAATACTAAAAACACAAAAGGTTAGGAAAGTCGAAGTTGGTAACTTACTAGCAAGGCATCCCGAGTTCGGGCGTTCATCATGGTCTCCAAGGAGTCGACTCCAGTCATTTCGAGCCCGGTCAGGATATGAGAGGATCTCTATGGACATGAGCTGGAAAGTCGACAGCAGGCGATCCAAGTCTTCGGCATCTTCGTTGCGGGAGATGTCCAAAGATATTTGCCCTAATGGAACCGCCTCTTCCTCTATGGCCAGCTCATCCATGTCGTAAATGTGAAGGAACTAAGAATAAGGATTGGAAAACTCAACTGTCGAAGAGGGTTTGTCGCATCTCTTTTCCACTTTTTTCTATCGGTAGACATCTGGAGCGACAGTGTAGGGCTGGAAGGCACATTGATGATCTGTTGGTCGACTCTGGGCATAGCGGGTGCCTTGGGCGTGGCAAGCATAGCATGCATGAGGGGTATAGTGAGCGCTTTAGTCACAACGGTCTAGATGGCCCTTCATCCTCGCCAAAAGCACCAAAATCTAGCATGTCGGCCATAACAACAACATAAGAAACAAAAGTTAGTCAAAGTGTAAAGTAAAAGAAAGACAAGTGCAAGTACGCTACCATTTGTACAAGCCCAGCCACGCCTTCTAGCAAAGGGCCAACATAATAAGACCGAACTTCCTACACTGGCTTGATTAGTCTCGGTTGAAGACCGCCCAGAGGCACAACGTCGTACCCTGTATACAATGGGTTGTACGCAGGAATTGGCCCGAAGGAGGGACCTGCGTCCCTACTGACGCCCAGCTCTATTGACCCTCGCTACACTACTTTCCTCGGTCCTCCCCATAATATCCCAAGAAACGATCGGGGGCCCACAAGGAAGAACCGGAACATTGACAAACTACTATGGGTCGAACTCTTCACACTTAGACGACGACATAACATCACTTAGTTTATCAAGGTCTACTTGTTGCCACTCCTCAGGCTCCTAACTCGTAACATAAGCATCATATCTTCTTTTGGCCTTGGTGATTAGCTCAACCATAGGGTCTGGGAGCTTGACCTAGGAGTAATCCCTCTATGCTTTCTTTGTCGACCTCTTCACTGGGACGACCCTCTTCAAGGCTGTTGTCTGGTCCTTCTTCATTAGCTCAACACGATGGAAGTTGGTGTCAGTCACTAAGACCTTCAGGTCCCGAATCTGGTTGCCAGTCGAATTCAGCCGATCGACAAATTCACTCAAGCCCATAATCGATGACGGTAGTTCAATGGAAGCTCTTATCAATAGGAAAACTAAGCAACGAAAAGAAAGGAAACTGGGCAAGGGAAAAGAAAAGAAGCGAAGACTTATTGAGGGTTGGAACTTGAGGTGTTGAAGCTCGGGGTTGACCCCATGAGGGACAAAGAAACATCTCCCTATCCAACCCGAGGTGGCTTTGCTAAGGACACCCAGAAAAATAGCAGGCTTGGTGTTAGCCTATAAGTGAAACTATGTGCCAATCAGGTACCTGACTTCCTTCTGCATTCGGAAAACCATATTGACCAAAGGAGAGGTCGGCTCAAGAAGGTTAAGTTTAGTGCAAGAACCATAAAGACCACGGGGGAACCGATAGTTGTTTGGAGTGAGCTGATTGAGGGCTAATCTGAATGAACCAAAGATAGATATGAAGTAGGGATGGAGAGGCGCATGACTCCCACCTTGGGATAACCCAAGGAAAATGCAAAGTAGCCTGGGGAAGATGGTCGGGATTGTCGACAGCTATGTGATATCTAACCATCCAAATATTGCATCCATAGTTGGCCAAACTCTTAGCCAAGTTGATTTTCCCATCTTCTACCTCAAATGCCCTGAGGCTTCCAACGTTGGTAGAGGTCGATTTGCCAGTAGAAGTTGATCCTGAAGTGGTCATTTGAAACATAAGTGGCCTAAGTTAGACAAAGCCCCAACATGTTTGCCCAGCAACATCCCAAGGTGAAAGCTTGATGTAACGAACCGCCTTCCTTGCATTCGAAACCCGAATCATTATGGGTTGAAGAAATAAGAAAGATAAGAGAAAGACTAATCAAACACAGAATCTTACCACGCATGGAACAACATATAATAGATAATGTAGTATATTACATAGTCAAGCCAAAATATTACATCAGAGTTCAATGATACAAGTTCTAGACTAGGACAGTTGCAACTGCTTGACCACCAAAGGCATAGGTCATACATACATACACAGCGGAATACTTAATAATATTAATAACTATCCATGAAGCTGCATGCTCCAGCTCCTCCATCATGCTTTCGAGAGATACCTGGATCACTTGACTACTCATAAAAACTGAGCACCCAAGAGTTTAGGGAAAAGAAAATAAACTCCGAGTCAAACATGGGTCTGGTGTGAGTAAACTCAAACAATAGAATATTGATTTGAAAACTCTTTTGGAAACAAGAGTATCTCGTAAGACCACATTGCACATAAACAGGGATGGATTTTTACCTTACGATAACAAAAACACCTTCTATATAAAATCAAGGATATTATTGTAATATCTAAGGGTTTAAAGTAAATAGAGAACATAGCTGAAATGCTTGCATCTCACATTACAATATATTAGGTTTACAATCAAAATCGCAAAGTTCGTATTGGAGAATGGATTTCAACTAATGACTAGGCTACTGGGGTACCGCCCGTCACGGTACACCTCTAGAAAATGTACCAAGGTCGTGCCTAATAGCCTCTGTTAACACAGGACTGGCCTACCCCTTATTGGATAGTACCAAATATGATCATCCCCATGGTTGGGATTAGCAACCATTCTGGGACTTAATTATTAGAATATGGACTCGTTCTAGATGAGATGATCAATACCCTAATGGGTGCGACCCACATGGCCCTGCTGCATATTCCCTGTTTTATTCATTCTCGGTTGATGAGGCTTGAGGCCACGTTTTACCTTTCAATAGAACTTCCCTCTTAGAATGCTAACATTGCCTTCCAATGTTGACACAACGTCAGCATTCGTCCATACAAGTCGTTAAGGAGATGAACAAACCGAAGGTACTCTTTCCACTGCACCCGTTTTGGAATCACCCTCAGGGTTAGAAGCGAATAGCCCTTGCACTTCAAGTCTTGAATCTTGATTATGACTTCAATACTTCCAATTTGAACGTTTATGTTAGTTTGAAGTGGTTTTCGGATAACAGCTTGTCATCCAATCTCGGTTTCTTCAAACCAATATTCGATAATTTAAAAGGGTCAAGTTATTGATAGTGGACAACTTTACTATCGGGTGGAAGATTAACATATGGAAGCACATTCCATACTTTATTTATCATGACCCGCTTACCGAAATTAACCTCCTTATGTTTATCATAATTCTGATATCCAACATTCATGCTAAACACAAGTCACTTACTTTCCATAAACGGGTCAACGTTTTCAATCACTACTTTAATTCATTCGGCTACTTAATGGTCCAGACAAGAGATCATTTGGTTTGGAATCAATTCACCTTGAGAATAATATTAGTTTAAAACACATTCGGTTTAATTTAAAATCACCTTTAGAAAAGATTTAATTAAATAAATAAATTTAAACCCTAATTAAATCTTAATTAATCCAAATTAATCAAGATTAAATCATAATTAAACTCTAATTAGACTTATGAACTTAGTTAGGCCATAATTAACTTCCTAATGCATCTTAATTAAGGTTAAATCATATCATTATTAGTTAAACCTTAATTAATTAAATAATCACTTAATTAAATAATAATTAATTAACTAATTAACTTAATTAAATAATTATTAACCATTAATTACTTCTTAGCCATGTTAAATACCAATTAAAACTTAATTAATCAAACAAGAGTCATTAACGTAACTTAAGTGTTGATTAATTGCTAATTACCTTCTTAATTACTAATTAAGGCTAATTACCTTTTTTATTTAACTAATTAATTAAATAAATAATTAAATAAATAATTAATTAATTAATTAGATTACAAAACTTAATTACGTTTTAATTAAAAATTAAGTTTGTTTTGAAAACTTTTATAAAACAATTTCAAGTTAAAACTACTTGAAACTAAAATCGATAAATTTTATCAAACTGCATCCATAGCGACTATCGCTATGGACGCATTTCGCTCTAACATATTCTTAGCGAACCACTTCACAATCACTTACTTTTTTTCATGATTTGAAACATTCTTTAGACTTCGAAAATCATTCTTTAGACTTTTGAAATTAAAGCTACAAACTTTAATCTGTTTCAAAACTTTAAACTTCGAAAAACAAATTCGATTCCAAAGGATCTCAAATCCGTTGCAATTACACAAAGTAGCTAACTTTGTTTACCAAAACTCATGCCATAGCTCATGTTTTACAATCAACACATTACTAATACAAACCATCTTCATCATAGGTTGCAAGTATACATCCATATATACATGCTTGCTAACTTTATAATACAATATCGATTTCCATAACCAAATCATGCTATAATAAACCATCCAAATCATAATCAAACCACATGGTTATCATTCAACTTCTACACTATATTATCACTATAATATTGACTTAATATTAAAGTAAAAATCTTTTCCAAAATAAAGTAGTTTACTCACCGAAATTCCACGGATTCAACTCTAACTTTCACTGGACCTTGCTAATGACCCTAAAGCTCGAAAAGGAAGTTGCTTTCTTGAATTTTTGGCTACTAATGGGCTATTGGCTCATCTTGGGGTGTAGGGTAGGAATGTGGATAGTTGCTTGATGGAGGAGGGTGTGTAAGGTGGTAGAGAAGGGTTTTAGCTAAGGAAAATGTGTTTTAAAGTAGAAAAACTTGATTTTTCTTTCTTACTTTTGCAAACTATGGAAGCCATGAATATTTTGGAGAGTAGGTTTTAGAAAGTGAAGTGGGGAAAGAAAATAAGAATGTATGTGTGTTGATGTATATTTATAGGCAAAAAGATTTGGAGAAAATTACTAAACTATCCCTTAATGATTTAACATAATATGTCATGATATTTGAAAAGTCACATCACCTTCCTACCCCTCTCTCTTGTCCCATCTCTCCTCCTTCTCTAGTCAAATCCTTAAGCTCATGATGAATAATGATGTCTAATTATGAAAATATTAAGATATGACAATACTTAATAATATATATTTATATATAATGTTTATTATTTTTAAAGTTATGAATTGTCACATCACCTGTTAATTATAATTAACATAAAATAATATATTCCTAAGTGTATTGTTATTTAGTTAATTATCTACTATATATGTGTACATATGGTGCACAAAGACGAATAACATTCCTGACAACTTTTCGGCGTCGAAAGATCGAAATTTCGGAAAACGTTCTTCGGCCACATTTTATATTTTTCTACGAACTGTTTAATTTGATAAACAAATTTTGAAAACGATTTTTCCCTCATTATTAATTAATTAAAATGAGTTTATTTATTAATAAAAAATCTATTTATTGACTATATAAAATATATATAATCGCCTAGTTAAAATGACCAAATTCAGGGTCGTTACATTCTACCCCCCTTAAAAGAATTTCGTCCCCGAAATTACTAACAAGAGTTAACCCAAAGGAATCATATATTCATGCCATAAAATTCGTACAAAATATATACAAGCACCCATGACAACAATACATACATAACACAACAATACAGCAACTATTTTAGCATCCATCCAGGATAAGCTTCCTTTACGTGATCCACAGTTTCCCAAGTGCAATCTTGGGAATCCTCGCTCCACTGAATCTTAACCAGTCGCACCACCTTGTTGCGCAATTTCTTCTAATCCTGATCCACAATACTAAATGGATGTCTAATTACCGTCAGGTTCGGTTTTATTTCCAAGTCATCCTGAACTGTTGTTTCTACCACTGAAGGTGGATCATGCACGCTCTTCCTCAAATGGGAGACATGGAACACATTGTGGACTCCTGACAACCTTTCGGGCAACTCAACTCTGTAAGCGAGTGACCCAATCCATTCTATAATCTTGAATGGTCCAATGTATCTAAGTGCCAATTTCCCCGCTTTTTCAAATTGAATGACTCCTTTGATGGGAGTTATCTTCACATACACAGCATCGCCGACTTCGAACTCCAAATCCTTCATTCTCTTGTCAGCATAACTCTTTTGGTGATCCTGGGCTTCCTTCATCCTTCTTCTAACCATTTCAACTTTCTCCATCGCCTCTCGAATCATATCTGGACCAAGCACTAAACAATCTCCAAATCCTACCCAACACACAGGCGATTTGCACGGTCTCCCGTAGAGCTTCATCAGGTGCCATTCCAGTGCTAGCTTGATAGCTATTATTATAGGATAACTCAACCAAGTGAACTTGATCCTCCAAAATAAAGAATAAGGGCTCTCATCATATCTTCCAAAATGCGATTAACTCTTTCAGTCTGACCATCGGTTTGAGGATGGTAGGCAGTACTTAGACTTGACTTTGTTCCCAAAGCTGTTTGCAGAGTTCCCCAGAATTGGCTCATGAAGATAGGATATCGATCACTTACTATGCTTATTGGAACTCCATGTAGACGAACTATTTCCCTCATATAAATTTTTGCCAATGAAGCTACCATTCTAGTTGGCTTGATCGGGATAAAATGTGCACTCTTTGTTAACCTGTCCACAATGACCCACACTCCTTCGTTTCCTTTCCTGGTTCTAGGTAAACTATCTATGAAATCCATTGATATCATCTCCCATTTCCACTTAGGGATCACCAAAGGTTGAAGTAGTCCGGCCGTTTTCTGATGATCTCCCTTAATTTGTTGGCAACTCGTACATCTGCTCACAAAGGTGGAGATATCCTTCTTCATTCCTGGCCACCAAAAGACTCTCCTCATGTCCTTATACATCTTATGGACTCCAGGGTGAATACTCAATCTAGATTTGTGACATTTCGACAACACTTCTTGTCTCGGTCCATCTATATCCGGAACGCACAATCTTCCGTTGATTCCTAAAACATCTTGGTGATCCATCTCAAAATCTGAACATTGACCTTCCTTGACTCCTCGAATCAACTTCTCCATAGCACTATCCTTCCTTTGGTTCTCCATTATCCTTAGCTGAAGAGTCGAGGTAACTTCCAAAAGAGACAAAACTGCATTCCTGCTTAAGGCATCCGCCACTACATTAGCTTTTCCCAACGTATAAAGAATGTCCAAGTCGTATGCCCCAAGAACTCTAACTATCTTTGTTGTTTGAGATTCAGGTCTTTTTGGGTGAAAAGATACTTCAAGGACTTATGATCAGTATAAAACTCGAATTTTTCACCTAATTGAAGAAGAAGAAAATCCTACTTGCTAGAATATCTAAAGAAAGAAGAATGAAGAAAACCATGAAGAAGGAAAGAATTTACCTAACAAATAATGCCTCCACATTTTCAATGCAAAGACCACAGCTAACAATTCCAAGTCATGTGTAGCATAATTCTTTTCATTAGGCTTTAACTTTCTACTAGCATATGCAATCACCCTCTCATTCTGCATTAGAACAGCACCCAATCCCACCTCCACAAGCATCTGTATAAACCGTAAATCCACTACTCCCATTTGGGACAGCCAAGACTGGGGCACTGGTCAACCTCTTCTTCAATTCCATAAATGCCTCCTTACACTTTGGAGTCCGTATAAATTTTTCATCTATCTTCGTTAGCTTAGTCAAATGTGAGGAAATCTTAGAATAATCCTGAATGAATCTTCTATAATAACCGGCCAATCCTAAGAAAATGCGAACTTTGGTAGGAGTCCGAGGTCGCTTCCATTCCTGTACTGCTTCCACCTTTATCCGATCTACTGAGATACCATCTCCCGATTCAATATGCCCTAAAAATCTTACCTCTGATTGCCAAAAATCGCATTAAGAAAACTTTGCTTTCAAAACATGCCTCCTTGGGGTTTCTAAAACTACTTCCAAGTGATATCTATATTCCTCTTCCGATTTGGAGTAAATTAAAATGTCATCGATAAAAACAAGTACGAACTTATTTAGAACCTCTTGGAAAACACGATTCATAAGATCCACGAAATATGCATGTGTATTGGTCAGCCCAAAAGGCATAACCAACCATTCAAAGAAAAAGTCTGGGCTCCTAAAAGAAGTTCAGGGTATACTATCCTCAGCAACCCTTAATTGGTGAAATCCGGTAGCTAGATCCATTTGGGAAAATACCGTAGCTCCATGAAGTTGGTCAAATAAGCCATCGATACAAAGCAAGGGATATTTATTTCTAATAGTCAACTTATTCAACTCTCTATAGTCCACACACAATCTTAAAGATCCATCCGACTTAGCCACAAAGACTACTGCTGATCCCCTGCTCGACTGATTAGGTCTAATCAATCCCCTCTCCAATAAGTCCTAGGTTTGCTTTACTAACTCCTCTCTTTCCCTCAGGGCCATTCTTCTCTTAGGTTGGACTATGGGTCTTGCACCCGGAACTAGATTAATGTGAAATTCTATCTCTCTATGTGGGGGTAAATTCCTAACTTCTTCAAACACATTAGGAAAATTCTTAACAACCTCTATGGATCCTAACCCTTCTTGAGATGCTTCCAAAGTATACATAAAACTACACATATGAATACCAGGGTCTTCATAAGGTACTTTAGCATTGCCTCCTAATTTTGTCATTAATGTCACAGTTCTTTCTTTACGGTCTAAGATAGCTCCATACATCGGTAACCAATCCATACCAAAAACAAGGTTAAATCCTTTAAAATCTAAGATATATGGATCACAAGTAAAATGATGGGAAAGATAGGAAATTGACACGTCCTCACATACTAGGTTCAAATGAGTTACACCCTTATAAGATTAGATACGCAAATATGGTTTTCTACAATACTAGGGATAAAATGAAATTTCTTTACGGCTTCTAAAAAATTAAAACTGTGGGAGACACCATATCAAACAAAACTCGAACAAAAATACCATTAATTAATAGGGTACCTTCAAAAATGCCCTTTCCCTTCACATCTCCTGAGGTTGATGGCTCGTCCTTAACCGCATACACTTTAGCTTGCTGCACCTTCTTCGTGAGTGGGCAGTCCTTTATCATGTGTCCAGGCTAGTGACAGTTGAAGCATAACGTCTTTTGAACTATTGGAGAGATAGGTCATGCTAGCTGCTTGGAAGTTTCGGAGTCTTTACAGAATTTGGCAATATAACCCTTCTGCTTACAGATATAACAAGTGGTATCCTTAAACTTGTTCCCCTTATTCTCTCCTGGATTTCCTTTTCCTTTATCCTGCTTATTCCAATTTGGGTTGAACTTCCTTTTGTTTGAATTGTTGCTGCCAGCATTATCATTTGTTGCTACTGGGGTACGCTTCTTCTTGTCCAAGACTTCATACCTTAATGTCATGTCTACCTAGTCCACAAATGAACCCTTAACATGGGCAGTCATCCTCTCATGTCCCTCATTCCCAAAACGAACATCTCATTTTTCTTTAGCGGGGTGTTTATCAATTCCAGTCCAAAACAAGATAGCTCGTTGAACTTCGTCTCATATTCTACCATAGATGAATCTCACTGCTTCAAGTCCAAGAAATTTATATACATCCGACTCTTACCAACTGCAGGCAGGAACTGATCTTCAAATGCTTCCTTAAAACGGGCCCAAGTAAACTCCTCTTCTGGAACATTGGCTATGAGCGAGTCCCACCAAGCTTGAACTTCTACGATAGACTCAGTTCCCTTAAACGGTTTCCCTCCAAGATTTATGTAATCCTTATATAAAGTTGCAAAATTAACCCTTGGTTGCCCTGGTGTTGGCTCTTCGACGGTTCCAACCTTTCTAGTCTAAGTCCGACCATTGGTGGTCATAGTGCTGCTAGTTCCTCTACCTCGTCTATCCCTAGTGCTCATTTCTTACTATCTAGACATGGCAAGATAATTCTTAAGATACTTTGACGAGATAATCTTAAAGAATGGTACTAATCAAACCTATCAAGCTGATCTAACCATCAGGAATATATATATAGGTATACGAATAAAAATTACAAATACGCACTCTTGAAGTTGACCATCAATTCCAAAGCCTAGGTGTTTCGAATAACCTAAGTTCTAATACCAAATGTAATGAATCGCCTTCCTTGCATTCGAAAGACGAATCATTATAGGTTGAAGAAATAAGAAAGATAAGAGAAAGACTAATCAAACACAGAATCTTACCACGCACAGAACAACATATAATAGATAATGTAGTATATTACATAGTCAAGCCAAAATATTACATCAGAGTTCAATGATACAAGTCCTAGACAAGGACAATTACAACTGCTTGTACACCAAAGACATAGGTCATACATACATACATACACAGCGGAATACTTAATAATATTAATAACTATCCATGAAGCCACCTGCTCCAGCTCCTCCATCATGCTTTCGAGAGATACCTGGATCACTTGACTACTCATAAAAATTGAGTACCCAAGGGTTTAGGGAAAAGAACAGACATGGGTCTGGTGTGAGTAAACTCAACAATAAAATATTGATTTGAAAACTCTTTTGGAAACAAGAGTATCTCGTAAAATCATGTCGCACATAAACAGGGATGGGTTTTTACCTTACAATAACTAAAACACCTTCTATATAAAATCGTTGATATTATTATATTGTCTAAGGGTTTAAAGTAAATAGAGAACATAGCTGAAATGCTTGCATCTCACATTCCAACATATTAGGTTTACAATCAAAACAGTAAAGCTCGTATTGGAGAATGGATTCCAACTAATGACTGGGCTACTGGGGTACCGCTAGTCATAGTACACCTCTAGAAATTGTACCGAGGTCGTACCTAACGACCCCTGCTAATATAGGACTGGCCAACCCCTTACTGGATAGTACCAAATATGATCATCCCCTTGGTTGGGATCAGCAACCATTCTGGGACTTAATTATGAGAATAGGGACTCATTCTAGATGGGATAATCAATAACCTAATAGGTGCGACCCACATGGCCCTGCTGCATATCCCTTGTTTTAGTCATTCCCGGTTGATGAGGTTTGAGGCCATGTTTTACCTTTCAATAGCACTTCCTTCTTGGAATGCTAACATTGCCTTCCAATGTTGACACAATGGCAGTATTCGTCCATACAAGTCGTTCAGGAGATGAATAAATCGAAGGTACTCTTTCCACTACACCCATTTTGGAATCACCCTTAGGGTTAGAAGCGAATAGCCCTTGCACTTCAAGTCTTGAATCTTGATTATGACTTCAATACTTCCAATTCAAACGTTTATGTTGATTTGAAGTGGTTTTTGGATAACAGATTGTCATCCGATCCCGGTCTCTTCAAACCAACGTTTGATAATTTAAAAGGGTCAAGTTATTGATAGCGAACAACTTCACTATCATATGGAAAATTAACATATGGAAACACATTCCATACTTAAGTTATCATGACCCACTTACCGAAATTTACCTCTTTATCTTTATCACAATTCCGATATCTAACATTTGTACTAAACACATGTCACTTACTTTCCATAAACGGGTCAACGTTTTCGATCACTACTTTAATTCATTCGACTACTTAATGGTCCAGATAAGAGATCATTTGGTTTGGAATCAATTCACCTTGAGAAGAATATTGGTTTAAAACACATTCGTTTAATTTAAAATCACCTTTGGAAAAGATTTAATTAAATAAATAAATAAATCAGTTTAAACCCTAATTAAATCTTAGTTAGTCCAACTTAAATCAAGATTAAATCATAATTAAACTCTAATTAGACTTAATGAACTTAGTTAGGCCATAATTAACTTCCTAATGCATCTTGATTAAGGTTAAATCAAATCATTATTAGTTAAACCCTAATTAATTAAATAATCACTTAAATAAATAATAATTTGTTAACTAATTAACTTAATTAAATAATTATTAACCATTAGTTATTTTTTAACCGTGTTAAATACCAATTAAAACTTAATTAATCAAACAATAGTCATCAACTTAACTTAAGTGTTGATTAATTACTAATTACCTTCTTAATTACTAATTAAGGCTAATTACCATTTTATTTAACTAATTAATTAAATGATTAAATTACAAAACTTAATAATTACTAATTAAGTTTGTTTTGAAAACTTATACAAAACAATTTCAATTTAAAACTACTTGAAACTAAAATCGATAAATTTCGTCGAACTTCATCCATAGCGACTATCGCTATGGGCGCAGTTCGCTCTAACATATTCTTAGTGAACCACTTCACAATCCCTTGATTTTTTTTTCATGGTTTGAAACATTCTTTAGACTTCGAAAAACATTCTTTAGACTTTTGAAACTAAAGCTACAAACTTTAATCCGTTTCAAAACTTTAAACTTCGAAAAACAACTTCGATTCCAACCGGATCTCAAATCCGTCGCAATTACACAAAGTAGCTAACTTTGTTTACCAAAACTCATGTCATAGCTCATGTTTTACAATCAACACATTACTAACACAAACCATCTTCATCATAGGTTGCAAGTATACATCCATATATACATGCTTACTAACTTTTTAACACAACATTGATTTCCATAACCAAATCAAGCTAAAATAAACCATTCAAATCATAATCAAACCACATGGTTACCATTCAACTTCTACACTATATTATCACTATAATAATGACTTAATAATAAAGTAAAAATCTTTTCCAAAATAAGGTAGTTTACTCACCGAAATTGCACGGATTCAACTCTAACTTCCACTAG
This sequence comes from Allium fistulosum, assembly GCA_030737815.1. Taxonomy (NCBI): domain Eukaryota; kingdom Viridiplantae; phylum Streptophyta; class Magnoliopsida; order Asparagales; family Amaryllidaceae; genus Allium; species Allium fistulosum. The sequence goes on along the minus strand of CM060908.1, from coordinate 817,388,610 downwards.
ACCTTGCTAATGACCCTAGAGCTCGAAAAGGAAGTTGGTTTCTTTGATTTTTGGCTACTAATGGGCTCGGCCTGATGGTCTATTGGCTCGTCCTGGGGTGTAGGGTGGGAATGTGGGTAGTTGCTTGATGGAGGAGGGTGTGTAAGGTGGTAGAGAAGGGTTTTAGGTAAGGAAAATGTGTTTTAAAATGGAAAAACTTGATATATTTTTTTCCTTACTTTTGCAAACTATAGAAGCCATGAATATTTTAGAGAGGATGTTTTAGAAAGTGAAGAGGAGAAAGCAAATGAGGATGTGTGTGTAGATGTATATTTATAGGCAAAAAGATCTGGATAAAATTACTAAACTATCCCTTAATGATTTAACATAATATGTCATGATATTTGAAAAGTCACATCACATTCCTACCCCTCTCTCTTGTCACATCTCCCCTCCTTCTCTAGTAAAATCCTTAAGCTAATGATGAATAATGATGTCTAATTATGAAAATATTAAGATATGACAACACTTAATAATATATATTTATATATAATGTTTATTATTTTTAAAGTTATGAATTGCCACATCACCTGTTAATTATAATTAACATAAAATAATCTATTCCTAAGTGTATTATTATTTAGTTAATTATCTACTATATATGTGTACATATGGTGCACAAAGACGAACAACATTCCGATGTTGAAAGATCGAAATTTCGAAAAACGTTCTTCGGTCACATTTTTTATTTTTCTACGAACTATTTAATTTGGTAAACAAATTTTGAAAACGATTTTTCCCTCATTATAATTAATTAAAATGAGTTTATTTATTAATAAAAATCTATTTATTGACTATATAAAATATATATAATCGCCTGGTTAAAATGACCAAATTCAAGGTCGTTACACTTGAGAACCGTCTCTGTGGCGTGCTTGGGCCGAACACCCTATGGAGGCTAGCTCACAACTCAAACTCCTAAGCTAAGTAACAGGCTTACGGCCTCTATCAATTACTTTGTTTTTTTACTTAAGTCCCATAGCCATAAAATTGGGTCTACTCCACAGCCCATTACGAAAATTATTGATAATTTCATTATTGAAAATTATTGGCCCGCTGTAGAGTTCATCAATGTCGATCGACCTCCACTGACATAGCAATGATGGTCGATCGACATCCAAAGATGGCCAGAGAAATGTGGATTTCGACCAACACATAACTCAAAAGCAATAGCATTATCGAGTAAAAGAAACAACAGCAAAACACAAAGAAAAATTGCCTAAAAACTGTAAAAGCTTAAAACTTTGCATTGGTCATGGCCTTCGCATTGAAGAAGATAAAGGAGGAAACCGTACTATTTCTCAAAGAATGTTGGAAAGTCAAGGGTTGTTAAAGATTTTAAAGAGCTTTAATCACTGAAAACTTGTTATGGTAAAGAGAGGAAGATTAGAAGATGAAGGCTTTTTAAATACCTACCCTTTCAATCCCAACCATTGGATTCGAAGAGCCATCAAACCTAGGTCGTCTAGATGTAATCAATGTCTTTGTCAATTCATACATGTTGGAAACATGTCGTCCTACCACGTCTAGAAAAGTGTAACGTCTCAACCAATGACAAAACGCCATGAGTGGCACGCATTAAATGCATAGCAGAAGTACCAACTGGTAGGATCTTTGTGATTTGCCAAGCCTACTCCTGCTCACGGAGATGGACATGGGAGCAATATATTGTTCAAATTTCTCACAACTATAATTAGCAAGTTGATTAAGCAAAGCTCGACCAATCCATGCCAACCCAGCACATCTAAGCTCGACCAATCCATGCTGATCCAAACGTAGTCTGATCCCAAGCCAGCACATCTACTAAGCAACCTTTTGGTCTATTGTCGGCCGGCTTAACTCAAGGCGGCTTCAACGGTCAGTCATCATACAAGGCCCGGCTCAAACATAACTCATCTTCGGTACAACTTCATCACAACCTGCTTTCGATCGTTCCTAGGTAGTTCGTCTCGTCTTCCCACAACTGGTCCGGCACATCACTTGCAACTTGGTCCTTAACAACATTCAGCTTTCCTCGGCGAGCTTCGACGGCAAGCGACCATCTAACACAAACCGAAGGAAGCTACTTGTCTACCTTGCCACATAGGCATGCAAAAGTAAACAACAAGGCATACAGCTCGTTGTTCAAAATACTGTAGCAGGTCTGCCAAAATCATACGTACTCTTGTAGCACGCCGCCAACATTCAATGCAAGACACACGCTTGGTACAAAGGGACAAATGACATGCTTCTCATCCACACATTCCCTTCCACCTTTACTTAAATAACATGCATTAAATGCAAGACATTAAATGACATGCTTCTCAGCCACACATTAAATGACATGCATTAAATACAATGCAAGACATTAAATGACATGCTTCTCAGCCACACCTTAAATGACATGCATTAATTGCAAGACATTAAATGATATGCTTCTCTGCCACACATTCCCTTCCATCGGGTACAGAGGGAAAGATGGCATGCATTAAATGTAAGACACACGTCTTCCATCACCCCATGCAACCAGATCAACGACAAGACACGCTTTCCACCTGTTTTACTACGCAGTCTCAACCATCCATCATCCATCTCAGCTACTATGAATAACTAATGTCTTGCAACATCAAAGGTATTGGTTTATTTATGCTTAAGATACTCATTTCCAATAAGCAAATCGTCTCAAAGCTCTCAAGCTTAGAACCATTGTAAACTAAGTGTGAATTTTTTTATTCTCTTGTAATTCATTGTAATTGCAAGAGAAACAAATTGAGAGAAGTTCAAAGTGGACGTAGGCAAGCTTGGCAGAACCACTCTACACTTTTGTGTCATTTGCATTATTTTGCTATTCTCCTTATTTACATTTTTAAGCCTAGTAGTAAGATACATTTTGCTAATATAACGCATTAGTCTAATTTCGAGGTTGGCTAATTAATTAGTCAACAGAAACATAGATATATAGTGGAATCAAGTTTAACACTACTAGCTCAAGCTTTTCTTCCTCTAAAATTCTAGCCTAAAGCATTTGACTATTGTATACCTAATTAGCAGATTGTCTACGTTCATGGTTTTAAATCTCCTATATCTTGGTTGAGATCTCTGTTTCACACTCAGACGAAATGGGACATCAAATCTCATTTATATCCCATCTGACACTCATATCGTTCGAATATTCAAAACTCACATGAAATATGGACCAAAAATCTCAATATAAGATCTCATCCGAAATTATATATTTTTTATCACATAATATTTTTTGTTATTTTTATATAAATTCAAAAAATTACTCAATCCAATTACTATTAACAACTCCATGAACATATTTTTTACTTTTTACCTTGATTAGTCGTTACAAAATACTTCATGTCTTTTTATGTTTAAATAAGAGAAAATTATTCAATCATTACAAATAAATTAAGCTAATCAAGTTATTACCCTTCTCCAAAACATTAATTTTAATTCTTTTATCTTTTTTATGCAAATTAAGTATGTTACCGTTTGTATCTTTACTTTAATAATTATAGTTGTTAAATAAAACATTAAAACGTTAATTTTAGATACATAAATTACTCCAAGATATTCCTGATATATACTTTAAGACCCGAAGTACACTCATCTCATCCGATGGTTTGTGCGAAAATTCCAAGACGAAATATGATAAAAATCTGTGATTCGAAACCTTGTTTGCGCTTATTTTGACTAACAAAGGTCCATTTGAGGTACTAAATAAAGATAGGCTTGATTACAAGTACCAAAGGGCTTTTGTGTCTTTGTTTTCCCCACTTGAGACCTAGTATTATACACAAGCTGGATTTTAGATCATCTCTATGCACATATTTGAGATATAGCAATAATCGAAAGGGATATAGATGCTTGAATAAAAGTGGAACATGTCATATTTAATGAGCAAGTATTTCCATTTTCCACTAAGGAAATTGATACAATAAATAATGTGCATAGGCTTATGCTGCAAGTACCATCCATACATAAATATGTTGAAGAGAAAATTCATACAACACATGCAAATACAACAGTAACACATCATTAGCACGAAGTGCACAAGACTAACAAAACACAAGAGCCTTCAAGTAAACAGCATCAAGAAGGCCAAATGAACAACACCAATCCAAAGCAAGCGAACGCGCACACGCTTAACAAGAACGGGCTAAACAAGCAGTGAACACTCAACCAACAGAGCACCATGTGATCACTGGAGCAAAGCATGGTATACCTAAACCAAAAGTGTATACTATAAACTACATTCTAAAGAGCCCACTAACCTTAAGAAATCCATGAGTAACTCAAATTAGAAGTATGCAATACATGAAGAGTATAAAGCCTTACTGAAAAATAACATTTATAGTCTTGTTGAATTAGCCACGCACAAGAAAGCAGTGGGATGTAGGTGGACATTCAAACTAAAGAAGAATTCAGATGGTTCAATAGCAAAACAAAAGGCCAAGCTTGTTGCTAAGGGCTATACATAGCAACAAGGCTTTGACTTCAATAACATTCTCTCTCGTGGTCAAAGCCACAACTATTCAAATCATACTTATCATTGCACTGCACAAAAAATGGAAGAACATACAACCAAGTTAATGCTTTCCTATATGGTGAACTATAAGAAAATGTGTACATGACACAACCCCCGGTTTTGAGAAAACTATGAGAAGTAAATAATAGGGGTGTAAATTTTGTACGATTGTTCGACGTTCGCCTTGGTCCGAGGCTGTAAAGCATCAGGACCATGTTCGTAGGATTCTCATTTAGGACACGAATTAGCACAAAAATAAATTTATGAAATTATGTTTGCTCGAAAATGTCAATGTTTTTCTATTGTCTGCATATTATTTGTTTGTTGTTCGGCTCGTAAGAACAATATCCGAACATAAACTTTTTTCGATCTGTGTATGCCCAAATCTCTTATAGGACAAGACACGAACACTCCTCCGTCCAATCCGACCCGACCCATTTACACCCCTAGCAAAGAATCTAATGATAACTATATAGTATGTAAATTGAACAATGTCACCTATGGTCTAAAGCGAGCACCAAGAGTATGGTTTAACAAGCTGAAGAACACTCTAACTAATCTAGGCTATCCTTCGGCTAAGTCGAACAACTCCTAGTTAATCAAAAACAGCAACCAAGAAACAACTCATATTCTTATGTATGTATTTGGCTTCATTGTTACATGAAGCAACAATGGTGAGATAAATCATGTAGCACAACATTTAGGCAAGAAATTCTCTATCAAAGGTTTGGAGGAACTCGGTTACTTTTAGCGTATAGAGGTTAAAAAACATTTGACACAAAAATATACCTTAGTCAGAGCAAATATATTCAAGAATTTCTAGTTAAGAACAAGAGGGATAAGGCAAATAGCTTACCCACTCCTATGGTAAGTAATTTACACTTATCAAAACACAAAGGAGATCTAGTTGATAACATACAACAATATAGAAGCACAACAAACTACAATCACCATATGCTACTGTTACCAGTAACAGACCTGAAATTTCATTCAATGAAAATACAGTTTGTCAATTCATGCAAGAGCCACTGACTAAACGTTAGAAGGCTGTAAGGAGAATATTGAGGTATCTAAGAGGAACACTGAGATATGGACTAAACAAGCAATCAAGCAATAAGCATACCATTAATGCATTTACTAACCCTGATTGGGCTATTAACATTGACGATAGAAGATCAACAAACGCGTAATGTGTGTTCTTGGAAAGGATATTATATCATGGTGCTCAAAGAAGCAACCACCATATCTAGATCAAGTACAAAAGATTAATACAAAAGTGTAGCAAGTGCAACTGCTAAAGTTATGTGGATAGAACATTCTTATTTGAGTTAAAGGTTCAAACACTTGGTGTACGAACGTTATGGCTACATTACGGTGTGATAATTTTAGCAAAGTTTCATTAACAACAAATTCAGTGTTACACTAAAAAAAAAGCACATGAACTTGATCTTTATTATGCAAGAGAACTAGTTGAAAGGAGAAAGATAAGTATCAATCACATACCTACAGTGTATCAAAAAAATGATGTTCTGACCAAACCTCTCTCAAATAGAGGCTTTCACAAAAATGAGAACTTTTTTTTTTGAAAACCCAGGAGAACCTGGTGAGCCGGTAAACTCCCGATGAGGATATAGTAAAGTCGTTCGTTGATTCAAGCCCCCATAACCCTTGGTAAATTTATATAGGATATGAAAACGCATGCTAGAAATCGAATCCGGGTCTTTTTACCAGAACCCAAGCCTTACAGTAGAAGATTTAGAAGAATACAAGAAAGAGACAAAAAAAAGTAAAGAAGGAAAATGAAGAAGAGAAATGACATAAATTTGAAGGGAATGAGTTAAAAGAAATCTATTAAACTGCTAATCTCACAGAGACTTTTATGTAAAAGTAGCATTCATGTACATGTTTGTATATATTCTAGTGAGATGAAATTACAATGCATGTTAAAACATCATAATAAATTTTGATACAAACTTTTCTATTATCTTTTCCCCTTTATGGTACTAACACGGTTGCAAGATTTTTTAAATCTTCATATTTCATATTATTACATTCTCGCTTTGTTTTGTATCGATGTATCAAATATTTCTATTCTATATTACTATATTCTTGCTTTACTATTCTATTTTTATCTGTTTTTAATATTTTTATTTTATGCTTTCGTACTATGGATCACAATTTCTACTTTTGCAAATTTTAGTAAATACAACAATTTGTGACTCTCTTATTTCCGAGCTCTCATCCAAATGATGTGTTTTATCACATAGTAACGCTAACTTGTGTACATGCTTGCTTTTGCTATATGCTATTATATTTAGCTTGTTAAACTAAAGAAGTCACATAAGCACAACTATATCCCCCATGACATGCTAAGGTTAATCAAGGTGCTTTTTGATCTGGCCACCTTCATGTGTCCAACATATGTTACATGCACAACTTCACATGACAATTATGTTTTATGATGTACATATTACATGTGTATATAGCACAAAAATCATTAATTGCTTTACAAAGCAGTGCACCTAACACACATTGAAAACACAAAGGATGTACGTACACATATATGTATGCAGTATATAACATGAATTGCTTTGCAAAGTAGTGCATGCTTTATACTTTGCTGAGCACCTTAACCAAAGTTTGTTAACTGACCACAAAATTGGCAGACTTTAATTTTAAAATGACATATATACAATAAATAAAGGTTTAATTGACAGAGCTTGTACAATTCATCTTTTTAAATCAAAAAAGCAAGATTTTGCAGGAGGAGAGCACATGCTATCAAAATGGCAACTGATCATAGCTAAGCAAGCTCAAAGAAAAAGGCAAAGGGTATGAAGCACCTCCTCCCATATCTCAACTGGTTAAGCCAAAACTTCCTCTTGTAAACAATGAATAGCATTATCGCTATGTCCACAAGTTAAATTGGAAAAGTACGAGTAACTCATTACTACATATTATTTATTGTTCAAAGAGTTGACAATCTTTTAAGTTGTAAGCTATACATATTCATTCGAGAAATGTCACTTCCATTGACTATTCAGCAGGGTAGCAGGGTTGGAATAGGTAAGTAGTACATATTTTTAGCCACACTATCAAACAAACTATCTTCACTAAACCAACGCATAAAAACCAAGCATTCTAATTGTAGTAACTAATTCCCACAAAAAGCTACTATCACGCAAGCAAAGCCCTCTATCTCAGATCCAAAATTTTAGCCTGCCAAGGAATTAAAAACATTAGGACTATGGTTGCTTATCCCACATTAATTTACAAGTCTAGCAATTTGTCTTTGACGTTCGAGTTGTTGCATATGCCCTATGGGTAATCCCATATTTATTTTTCTTTCCAATCAGTTACCGAATTACTAATATCGCCACTAAAATTGTAGATTAGATTAGATACTTCCTCTATGCAATTTACATCTCTGTTTGATTTAGTTAATCAATTACACGTGAATAATTAACCCCGCAAGGGTTTGACTGATATTTGCAAACGATTCATAGTCCAATTCTGGTATTTGAATATAATGCAAAGAGTAACCTTATGTTATGATCTTAAGTCTAATAAACAGTATACTCCGTGAAACCATAGTTTCATTTTGTTGGTTCATATTTGTATCTCAATTGCTTTAATAAAGACTAGAGTGTACATGATCAATTATAGAACACCAATTTCTCTTTAGTGTAAAACTAAAGATTATCCCCAACATAATTAGCCTACAAGATCAATTCAACTTTTTAACTATATTTTCCATTTTACTAGCATTTAGTTAAACGTATTAACCCATTTTATGAAATGATTCATTTGCATAAAGCTTTAATTATATTCATTACACTGCATTTTCTATAGAGTTGGCATGCTAATAAACTTTAAGCTTTACAAGTACCATCAAAAAGCACGTCTCAAAACCTCAAAATGTTTATCCAACTCTTTTAATCCTCATCACTTCAGTGGCATGTTTATTCCATATAAAATTACACCAATAATCATCTTTTGTGATTGGTATTAAGAAAAAAACACCAGGTTCAGATATACATCAAAAGACTAAAGTTAATATCCATATATTTTCTGATGCAAAAATATTATATGTTATTGTCATCGAATAAACAAGTTATATTGTACGGAAAATCAACAAGACGGTCTATTTATACTTAACATATTTATCAAATTTATCTCTGGAAAAAATAATGTTTCTTGCAGATGCATCAAAATTCTTGCCTATGCTATGGAAACTGTCGTGACATTAAGGTTGTAAATTTTGTGCCTATTTCCAAACAAAAATACTCAAAATACAATATAATAATTATTGCACTAACCAACTTCCCTTTCCCATATTTGAAATTAGGGCAGTTATTATGATAACGATAACTGTTATCGATATTTGAAATTTTTTTACCATATCAATACTATAGGTAGGTCAAAAATGACTACCGATACTTTACAGATACCACTTGTAAAATAATCATTGGTATACCAATAAACTGATATATCGTTGATTGATAATGGTAAATTTACCAATACACAAAAACATTAAAATTTTATTGCATTAAGATTTTGATAACGACAAATTGGTAATTATTTTGTTACTGATTCAAACCTTATCAATGATTATATCAAAATTTTAATTTATTTTAGTTGATATAGAAAATTTCTTCATTCATCGCAAATCATCTATAATTGTAGAAGAGACAATAACGATGCTAATCTTTTATTTTGTAGTTCAAAACTGAAGAAAAAAAAAGGAAAGTTAACATGAATAATAAAAGAAATACCATTTTATGTCTTGATATTTCTTCAAAATTATGTTTGGTATTGGTATGGTAATGGTAAATTTACCATTACCATAACAACCCTAGTTAGAACATCAAAATGTCACTAAATTTAAAAACAAATACATGTCTGATTACCAAAGCAAACATATCCAACTTAATTTAAACACTTTCAAAAAATTAATTTTTCTAAAGGACTGCCATAATTTTGGCTTTTCACGGTGCTTTGACCTCTGTTATACAGATAGAGATATTTTAGCAAGTACTTTTTTACATATAAAAAGTAAGAGCAAAAATATTATAATTATTGTTAAAGAGACCAAAATTCCTTTTAAACAAGAATAGGCATTATTTTTTAATCGGATTATCACCACGTTATCTCATCGAGTGCAAATGCAAAACTCAAAGCTTGTGTGTCAAAATTCTTTAATAGAATCAAAAATTTAAACTAATATTTTGTATGTGTGCACATATACGTGTACACATACACAATTTTGTTTGATTTTAACATTCAATTTCAAATTCTAAGAACGTATACACTAAACACACAACGAACACCATATCATACTAAAAAAAATTTAATGGACCCGACGGAGCTCAATGCTCATATTAGAAATCTATAAACTGAACACTGAACAACCCTAAGGGTACATGTAATCTATCAATAAATAGGAAAGATATATATCGATTTATATCCCATCACTGTTTTCTCTCATTTTCCAGCCTATGACTCAACATTTCAATTAGTTTGTATAAATCAACGATGGTCCATGATTAACCAAAGAAAATATTTTTCAATACTCTAAATCTAAACCATTAATTAAAAAGATGTGTAGTTGAGTTTCAAACAAAAAAATAGACAAAAGGGGAGTACATAGATCCTTCACAGTATATAGTACATGCAAATCAAGTTCAAATTAAAATGTTTAGTTAAGGCAAAAGAGCATATCTAGCAGGACCATAGTAGTTAAGGCGTTAAGACGCAAAAATACGCAAGCCTTGAGCCTTAGGCTTTTTTGAGCTTAGGGCCTTTTTGTATGACATTTATACAAGTTTAATCTACTATTTTACTAACTACATATTAAATTTTGAACCATATTTTATAATTCATTCAACTATTTAAATATGTTATTAGCTAAATTTTAAATTTTAAACCATATTTTATCATTCATTTTACTATTTAAATTTCTATTTAACTATTTTGTAACTAAAATTTGAAATTTACAAAAAAACACCTCAAACTGCAAAAAGATGCACAACGTGCGCCTGAGCCTTTTTTAAGCCTAGGCACGTCTAGACACGCGCCTTGATAACACTAAGCAGGACCAAAACAAATAAAAAATTATGGGAAATCGCCGTATTTTTTCCATTCTCCGCGCTACAGCAGTGTCGATTTCAGCGTAGAGACGTAAAGAAGTATAGATTTCTCCCTTTTTTTTAAGCATGGGTATGTAAAGGATAATCCTAAACGGTTTTCTGATTACCGTTTAATTAAAAAGAATTTTTAAAAACCAACTAATTACATGATAGATTTTTAGTTGGCCATTTAGTGTTTAAAATTATATATGCTCAATATGACTCAAATTCAGAAAATTAATAATAATAGAACAGTGGATCATTTAATAAAACAGAAAACAAACCTACACACACAACAAACCATAAAAACCGAAATAAGAATATACTAAATTACTAATACAAACACTAACATTGCAATTCTACATTATAGACCTTCCCTCTTCATATGGTAATTTTGTCGTTGCGTCCCTAAAATGCTACGTTTTCAAGCCAAAACATACTCCATCTCTCCCCAGATAAATGAAAAACATCTTTTGCTAAATACTTTTCTTCTTTATTTTGTAAACGTATTTCATGGGCCTTCTTCGGTTCGGTTATTCCTCTCAGAACTCTAGTTCCGTCTAGATCTTGTTAAACATGCGCTTTCAAATTTTTAACTTCTGTTTTTTCAACATAAAACACTCCTCTTACTTTTTCTTTCTTTTTTTGAGGAAGATGCAATCAAAACATCACTTAGAGTGCAGTTAACTTATCACTAGCCACTGTCAAGCCACTTGCTTACTTTTTTCTCAACAAAGATCTCTTACTTGATTTTAGTCTTTCGGGACGATTTGTCACTCCACTATACAACATTTCTAAAGTAGCAGTTAATGGACTATCGTTCCCCTCCGCGTCTACTAACATCGGAGATTCCCAGTGGAGCTTGAGTCAATGAAAATGCACAAAAACAATGATTACCAATTTATTTCAAAAATCAAAAAATGAATTAGAGGTGGGTTTTGTGATATTATTACCTCTTTTAATGGTTTGGATTAACTCTCTTTGATTTGGTGTAGATTGGAGTTTGCTTAGGAGGGCATGGCTAAGTTTAGGAGCTTTCTAATTAGGGTTTAGTGGTTATGAAATGGAAGAGTAAAAGATAATACTAAGTCCTAATGGGTATTAGACCCAATAACCCAAACCATTAACCTATAAATTATCTTTTACTCTCTCATTTCAGCCAACACTTCATTTCATAACCACTAAACCCTAATTAGAAAGCTCCTAAACATAGCCATGGCCTCCTAAGCAAAACTCCAATCTACACCAAATCAAAGAGAGTTAATCCAAACCATTAAAAGAGGTAATAGCAATCACAAAACCCACCACTAATTCATTCTTTGATTTCTGAAATAAATTAGTAATCATTGTTTTTATGCATTTTCATTGACTCAAGCTCCACTGGGGTCAGGAAATGAATCTACTGAGTCTTAATATACATTTTTTTTTCTTCATTCTTTTTTTTAGGAAGATGCAATCAAAACATCACTTAGAGTGCAGTTAGCTTGTCACTAGCCACCGTCAAGCCACTTGCTTACTTTTTTCTCAACAAAGATCTTACTTGATTTTAGTCTTCAGGACGATTTGTCACTCCACTGTACAACATTTCTAAAGTAGCAGTCAATGGACTATCGTTCCCCTCCGCGTCTACTAACATCGGAGATTCATTTAACCTGTCAAGAAATGAATCTACTGAGAGTCTTAATATACATTTTTTAAATTAACTTCTTCGGCATCTCCTTCACCAACAACGTCCTTCGTTAAGAGTTGTCCAACGCAACCTTAAACGAAGCTGATACAACTAGACAAATCTAGTGATATAAGAATTCAGTCATACATAAATTAATGTACCTACAGCTCGATAAATCCAGTGATATGACCTCCCTTGATCATAGGTAAATCCAGATTTTGGTGTAGATATCTCATGATAACTTAACCTCAATTAAATTGTTGAGCTAATTCCAAATGCATAACCGACTTTAAATACTCAAGACTGATTTATTATTTGTTGTAGTAAAAAAAGAGTCTCATGTACAACACTAATATTCTAGTTGTGTGATCTAGATTATTCAAATTTTGCATCCTCAACAAAACATTTAACTGGATGAGATAAAGCCACATTTTCGATCTTTGATATCGTACTCGACAAGTAGCATTAAAAATTGACTAGCGTTGTCAAACCGACTCCAACTCTCATTAAATCAACTGCCAAGTATAGGTATTGAGGTCAACATTGTAAAATCTAACGCTGTAAACCCAATATCAGCATTCAAAAATAAAAATATATATTGTAGACCACCAACACTCAACCATAGCATTAATACTTCTATTATCTGAATTTTACAGCTCGATATTCATGAATCTATCAAATATCACAACTATTGGATCTCTAATCTGTAGATGCACATTTTTTTCCACCATTGTTGTGAAAGCTCCATGACATTTCATTCTATAGCGATTCTATTTATAATACAGCGTTACGTAAATTAGTAATGTATAAAAAACAATCGATGCATTAATAATTTTTATTAGTAATGTATAAAAAGCAATTGATGCATTAATAATTTTTAACAATAATAAACAATATACCTAAGCTCTTTCCAATCCATGAAAATATGATGAACTCCTTCTCTAAGCATCATGACCAACCTAAACGGGAATGTCAGAGAAATTAGATTCGATACACCCACTTCATATCTGCCGTCCTGGCCATCGAAAGCTCTTTTACTCCTTGATATTTTCCTTTCACGCCCAAGGACGACGGAGAGCTAAAACCTTTTTCATTTACCCTCTCCATCTTCAAAATTGCTAGAATATATCTTTTTTTCTTAACCTAGAAATTGGGGATTATGAATTTATAAGCTGAAATTGTTCAAATTGAATGAATGGAAGATGAGATTGAATTGAGTGATTGAAGTATATGTTTTAATTTTGAATTTATTGTAATTTTTTAGGAAATTGAAAATTTTGTTAGGGGATTTTCAGAGGCTCAACATGAAAATGAAAAGAAGCAAAAGACAATGAACTTCCAACTAAAATGTTTACGAAAAAGGTTCTAGGGCCCTCATCCTTGTGCATAGAAAGGAAAACGTCGAGAAGGAGCACAAGAGCATTCGACGACGATGACGATAGATATGGAGCGGATGTACCGAATGTAATTTCACTGACATTTCCGTTAGTTCGATCACGATGTTTCAAGGAGGAGTCCATCCCATTTTCATGGACAGAAAAGAGCTTACTGTATGTTGTTTATCATCTTTAAAAATTATTAATGCATTAATTTCTTTTTATAAATTACTTTTTTTTGATAACATGGATGGTACTTTATTCAAGTAGAGCACTCTTTCTGATGTCTTAGGTGTTCAAACTCGACCTTTGGAACTTCTGTCTATAGCGCCGCGCACCTTAACCACTTGAGCGGTTCTTGACTTATTTTTACACATTATTAATTTGCGTTAAAACTATATTACAAATAGAATCGAGATAAAATGAGATGTTATAGAGCTTTCACAACAATGTTGAAATGATGGAAAATAAATAAATATTGATCCCCAGATTAAAAATCCGATAGTTAAAGACATTTGGTAGATCCATGGATATTGAACTAAAAAACTCGAGTGATATGTGTATTTTTGCTATAATTGAGCGTAAGTGGCGAACAACACATGCATTTTTATTTTTGAATGTTGAGATTGGTTTTACATCATTAGGTTTTACCATATTGACATCAATACCTGTTGGGTTGAACACATTCGGCATTCGATATAATGAGATTTGAAGTCGTCGCTAGTCAATTTTTACCGCTATTTGTTGAGTTCGATATCAAGATCGAAAATGTGACTGTCCTATCTGGTTAAATATTTTATTGAGGATTATATAATGCAAAACTTGGATAATTTGGATCACATTGTTAGAACATTTGTGTTGTACATAATGAACTCTTTTTTTACTACAACAAATAACACAATCAGTCTTGAATGTTTGAAGTCAGTCTTGAATGTTTGAAGTCGATTATGAATTTGAAATTAGCTCAACAATTTAACTGAGGTTCAGCTATTATAGTTACCAAATCCTGGATTTAGTTGTGACTAATTGAGGTCGTATCACTGAATTTATCGAGTTGTTACCGATACATTAACATACCGTATAATTGAAGTATAATTGAATTCTTATATCGCTGAATTTATCAAGTTATTGCTCTCCCGCTTCTGACCACGTTGGGCAACTCTCAACGAAGAAGAGGTTTTTGGTGAAGAAGATAATGAAAAAGATAATTTAAGAAATGTATCTTCAAGACTCTCGGTAGAATCATCTCATTACCAGTCAAATGAATCTATGATGTCGGTAGAGGCGAAGAGAAATGACAGCAATCCATTGACTTCTACTTCATGAATGTTGTTGTATATTTGGATGGCAAATCGCGATAAAGGAATAAAATTAGGCAAAAGATCTTTATTGAGAAACAAGGAAGTAACTTGACAGACCAGACTAACTGCACTTCTATATGATATTTCAATTGCATTTTCCTAAAAAAAAGGAGCGTTTGAGGTTGAAAGAGTAGAAGTTAAAATTTTTGGAAGCGCGGGTTCAATGGGATGCAGACAGAACTAAAGCTCTAAGAAAAAGAACTAAACCGAAGAAGACCCATGAAAGACATTTACAGGATAAAAAAAGAAGAATATTTAGCAAAAGATGTTTCCCATATATCTAGAAAGGTGTTGAAATACATTTTGATCAAAAAACGCAATATGGTAAGGGATCGACAAAAATGTACCAGGATTAGTATTTTCTTATTTCAATTTCTATGGTTTGTTATGTGTTTGCATGTTTGTTCCATGTTTTATTATATGATCCATTATTCTATTATTATTATTATTCATCTTCTGAATTTGAGTCACATTGAGTTATATGTACATGTCTGTGTATATATATGTATATATAATTTTGAACATTAGAAACACTAAACGGCTAACTAAAAACTTATCATGTAATTAGTCGGTTTTTAAAAAATCCTTTTAATTTAAATGGTAATCGGAAAATTGTTTATGTTATAAATGGTTTTCTGTTTAAAAAAACGGTAAATCTCCACTTCTTTCCATTCCCACGCTCAAATCGACACTATTGTAGCATGGAGAATGGAGAAAACAGTGATTTCCTCTTCTTCTTTTATCCTGATGGAGATGCTCTAACATAGCAAAACACTAATCACAAGAAGGCATATGAAATCCCACATAAATGTCGTTAAAAGGGAATCAGCATATTATAATTTAATAGGAAATTCACAATTCAAAGCCCAAAAATCACAATTACAATCATGAACCAACATGAATTCAAACATAATGTAAAATACTATAAAATGTAATTGACTATTCTCAAGATCAACCGCATATGATAAACTTGTAATTTTAAGCAAGGATTCACTAAAACAAATGAACATAGGCCTTAACTTAGGCATGATGTTTGTGAATAAAAGATGAACACACCCATATTCAATTAATCAATGCAGTGTGGCTGAATCAAAGTCAGAGTCGAATTGTATGGAAAAAAGTGTCTAATTTCTAATTTGATATGAAAAAGCTAATAAAAGTAAACTGAGAGTAAAAACAAAATTAATGAGACGTGAACAGTCGTTTACCAGCAAATTTCAATGCTCACTTCACAGAATGAATTTCTGATGAAGCGGCAGATAAAGAAAGATAAGTGATCCAGAGGCTCTAGTTTGCCCACTTGTATTCCTCCATAGCAATAGTTAATCACTGCAGTAAATAATGATCTGAAATTTCCTCAGCTTCCGAATTCCAACATCTTTCATCTGCATTCTGCTTTAAAGTCACTGAATTAAGCATTTTGAACTTTATAAATTAAGCATTTTTTCTTACTGCAAGTTATTAAAAATTAAATTCCCTTTCCGTGTCTATAGAATTCGGCAACCATAGCATTCTTGATGATAAAGATAGAATACAGCCCAGGGAATTCAAACAAAGCAATAAGACTTAGGCAATGTTGAAACAAAAACGAATACCATTGCTGCATTTAATAGTATTTCTGATTCCCAACTTAAAAACTTGTTGAAAGGTGATGATAATATACTTCCAAAAGTTGGAGACACTACAGGATCTAAAATTATAGGAGAGCCATTATAGTACATGCTAAAGTCCCCTTGGATTTTTCTGCTTATATAATCTATATCAGAACACATAATTACTCAGAACTGCCTTCACTACCTCATTCCAAAGGAAGTTTCTTCAATAGTTTTCAATTTGGTTTGATCACTCGTACAGAAAATATGCACAAACACTGTGACAAGTATATGAAAACCGTGTTAACAAAGATGGTTGTTAATGCTTGCGTTTAAGTGTAATAAGTCCAAAGGCAAAACCAAAACAGGTAATAGGACAAGATCAGTTTTGAAGTTTAAGAAGCAATCAATATCTGAAACTAAGCTGATTTCAGATATAAATGCATGGTATTTCGTTAAAGTATAAACATGTTACATTGCTTATAGGATGGTTGATGGATAATGAACATATTATCTAATGGTTAAGCAATAACATCACCTGTCATAATGCCAAGCCCAGACTTTTTATACCTACTTTCAAAACCACAGTTGAAGATGGTAGGAACAACAGATAGTCATCTCCTCAGCCAGTCATACTCAAGTTAAGGACAAAGATGTGCGATGAGCTAAGTAAATGCATCAGACTTGATTAAATCTTTTTTAGAACTTTTTTTTCCAAAATTATTAGAGAGGCTAAGCGCTATCAGCTGAAAATTACACATTATTTTACATTCATTGAAAGGGATTACCATTACAATATCTCATTGCACCATGCTAATGCAGCAACGATCAAAGCCCTTGTGCAATTCCTAACATCACTTAAAAGATCCTTCCAATTTTAAACTGATGCTAAAAGAGTACCTTCAACAAATAGGATGATCACGAGCTTGGAAAGTAGAGGAAAAAAACAAGCTCAAATTAGCTTGTACTTTTATTACTTCGTGCTTATATGGAAAATTTTAGTGCATATCAACATAAATCAACACTAAGTTGATGATGTTGGTAAAAGCAAAAGGTGAATTGAATAAGCATCCAACTATGCATTCAATCGTAGTTGGACTAATATAGCAAAAATAATCACATTAAGTCCCGTGAAATCAAACTGCCATCAGAAGGGATTCATCATATTATAATCTCATAGCAATTTCACAATGCTCAAAGCCCTTGCGCAATTCCCAACATCATTTGGCAAACAACTTTTACTCCAAAAATAACACATCCTATGACCCAACATAAGTACAAACATAATGCACTGTTAATGAATTGCCATAAACGTAACTGATTATTCATGAAATAGATAACGTATGTTTAATTTTAAGTAAAAAATACAATAAAAAGTAAACATAGCCATTATGCTGGCATAAATTTTGTGAATAAATGATAATCAAACCCAAAATACAC
The DNA here is from genome assembly GCA_030737815.1 of Allium fistulosum. Taxonomy (NCBI): domain Eukaryota; kingdom Viridiplantae; phylum Streptophyta; class Magnoliopsida; order Asparagales; family Amaryllidaceae; genus Allium; species Allium fistulosum. The sequence continues at coordinate 817,370,492 of CM060908.1, read as the reverse complement.
TGTTAATCGATGCAATGTAACTGAGTCAAAGTCATAGAGTTAAGCCGTATGGAAAAGAATTTCAAACTTCTAATTTATACGTACATATAAAAAGTAAAAACGATAATAAAACTAGACCGAAAGTACGAGCGAAAAGTAAAAAGTCGTTTACCAGCGAATTTCCATGCCCAAACCACAGAGCACTTATAACAAAGGCGGCGGCTGAAGAAATATATAGAGAAAAGAGGGAGTAATTTAGGGCTTTGCAGACACGGGTCGGGTCATTAAGGCTGAGTTTTGCTGTTTCGGTTTGGTGGCTTGGGTTTCAGAAAGGTATTCGATTTTGTTAGTAGAATCATTTTAAATTTATTGAATTATAGTACACACAATAGTGCGTAATCCGTCTTAGTACTTTAGACATTGGTTTTGATGATACCATTATATAAAATATAGATATTAATGTTTTTATCAAGTTATATTAGTGAATAGTGTAGAATATTAGACGGGTATTAATTAAGAAAACTGTACCGTATCAAGAGAAGATTCAAAAAATAGAGATTCAAGAATTAGAAATTGAAGACTCATGAGTATTGAAGAACTCAAGATTTCTCAGATAAATTATAGAGTCTTAGAATTTTTGTTAAAACCTTGATAGCTTTTTTTTGATCTCTCCCTATTTCTCTTTTTCAAATAACTTTAAAATGGTTTTAGAAGAATTTTTGTTTTTAAAATAATTTTTCAAAATAGCTTCAAATTATTTCTATCTTTTATTTTGATTATATTTTAAGTTTTTAAGTATTTTTAATATACTTTGAATATTATATTTTGTTATAATTTTAGTTTTAAAGATTTCTAAATATATATAAGTTTATTATAATAATTGTTATTACTTTGATTTCAAATATATTTACTTTTACTTTATACTTATTATTTTAAAAAGAAATTCACCCTTTATATATTTAAATATATCTCTATAAAGCTTTTTTAAGTTTCTATATGATTAAAATATGTATAAACTATGTTTAGATGATTTTACAAAATATCAAAATATTTCACAAACCTTAATATTTTCAAAATAATTTTTATGAAGTGTTTTTCAATTTTGAGAAGGATATGTCGACATATCCAATTCCTATATGTCGACATAGCGAACGTAATTTTCAAAATTTAAATTTTGAATGGAAGTGTCTTTTCGTCGTATCCCTTCGCGAATGGACATGGTTGTTGTCTCTTTATAAATAGGTTGTTGTCGTAATTTTCATATTTTCTCTCCTCTTCCACTTTCTTGAATTCTAAAAGAAAATCTACACAAAATATTCTCAAATTCAATCAAAAACAAATTCAAACTCCATTGATTTGATTCTCTATTGATTACTCTCTCATTTCTCTCATCTCTCTCACTCAAATAAGATCAAAGTGTATTCAAGAGGTTATAGGATCATTTGTAATCAAGATCGATGATCCGAGTTTGTAAAACTTTATCAAATCATACTGTTATACTTGTGGGTGTACTTGTAGCCCGTGTAAATCAATTGGGTGTGCTTAGTTGCCCGGAAATCTAGTGGGTGTGCTTGTGGCCCGTGTAAATCAAGTGACTCTACCTAAGGTCGGAAAGTCTAAAGGGTGTGCATCGTTGCCTAGAAATCGAGACTGTATTTGCTTTGCTATTTGAAAAGAAATATGTACTAGGAATTGTATAGGACCGGAAGTATGGTAACTCCAAACCAGTATAAAATCATGTTGTGTTCTTTCCTTTTTACTTTGACTGCATTTATATTTATCTTTGTTTGAGTCTGTGATTGTTAATTGCATTATTTAAACTTTAATCTTAAAAGAATTTAAAAAGATTCACAAGAATTATAAAACACCCTCCTCGAGTGTTAAATTAGCCTTAAGATTCATCTTCCGCTAAACTTACATTTGGTATCAAAGTGCATTGGTTTTCAAAGTATTCATAATCTTGATTTTTGAAAAGTTTTAATGGCTAACAACACTGTTAGTAGCACTGTTAATTCACTTATCAGTAATTCATTTGTAGAAGGACAATCTACTGATAGACCCCCACTTTTTAATGGCAGTATTACACTATTAGTCATGTAGAATGAAAATATATTTACAATTAATTGGTTTAGACATTTGGAACATCACACAAAACGAGTACACCGAGCCCGAGACTAATTTTTCAACTTGGACTGCCGACCAAAAGGCGGTTGCACAAAGTAACTCTAAAGCCATGAATATTTCGTTTTTTCATTGGATGGAAATGAATTTAATAGAGTGTCTATCTGTAAGTCTGTATTTGAAATATGGAGAACATTGCAAGTTACACATGAGTGCACTAGTAAAGTCATATAGACCGAAATTTCTATGTTAACAAATCAATTTCAATTATTTAAAATGAGTTCAAATGAGTCGATTTCTGATATGTATAGTAGATTTCAAGATATAGTTCATTCATTAATTGCACTTGGCAAAAGTTTTTCTGAAGGGGATCTAGTTAGAAAAATCCTAAATTCACTTACTCCTGAATGGGACCAAAAGACTCTTGCGATCGAAGAAGCTAATGACATTAGCACTTTGAAAATTGAAGAGTTAATTGGCAATTTAATATCATTTGAAGCACAAATGCAGGGCAGGAGAGAAAGCAAGGCAATAGAAAAGAAATCCATCGCTTTCAACGCCACAACAGATGATCTGGATTTAGATAACGATGATGGTGAGGAAATCGCTTTCATGACAAAAAATTTCTAAAGTACAAAAAGATGAATATGTTTGATGTGTGTTTAGTGTTTGATGATAACAAAATATATATATATCGAATTATAGATGTGTTTGCAGATTTTATTTTACACATTTACAGATTTTATTTTGCACATACAGGAATAAATATAAATATTGAATAATAATGCTATTGCACAGAATTTAACAAATTCAAACAGTAATTTTATTCAATATAATATTTTATTCAGTACAATGTTTACAATACATTGATTTCATATTTACAGCTCACTCTCACTCATACAATTATTGTTACAATGATTTCCTCACTACATCACTCATACACTTAGTAGTTTTTCTGAATCTGCATTGTCCAGCTCCAGTATTTGTCTTGTCTCCTGTGTACCTGTATAATTGAAAATCTACAGCAGTAATCTGAACAGAAACGAATTTAATTTGCAAAAATATAAAATTTATTTTAAAGCTGTCTCAGATATATGGGTTAAACGTCATCATCTTTGATTGTGTAGTATCTGTGCATATCAGTATTTATATCAGGGACAGGGAATTACGAGTGGCTGTAGTACACACGTATGCACGTGTGCACTGCCTCGCCAACTCGAGTGCACAAGGTCAAATCAAAGTTAGATTCAACACAAGTGCAAATAGTCTCGATCAAAATCAAGCCATGTACACTGGATTCAAAAGGCACAACTAACAAATCAAAACAGCAATGTCAAAACCAAGAAGTGTCAACAACAATGCTGCAGAGCCAAAACATGTGCCTCAAAAGACTCAAGTAAATGGATGAAAAACAAAGCAAGACAGTTTGCAAGCAGTTCAATGATCACTGCAACAAAAGACTACAATGACAGTTCAAGTATGCAGAGAGCAATATGAAGCAATGCAATACAAGTATACACAAGCAACTCAGTGATGTTCATATGACCAAAGATCAAACAGAATGGCAACAGGCTCAAGTTCAAGTGTTCAGTTACAACACTGACTCAAATATATGCAATGCAGACAATCAGTGGCAAATGTTCAAGTAAAACAGTGTTGAACAAGATGATCAAGTAACCAGAGCTACTCAGGGTACATAAGCTACATAAATCAATACAACCAGACTTAACTGCAAACTCAAGTGAAGACAGTAGCTAAAGAATAAACATTGTAATGACAAAGTGATCGAAGCTGAAGTCAAAGTCAAAATAATCGAAGCCGAGTCCAAGAATCAAATAACAGTTCAACATCACAGACCGAAGTCAATTCTCAAGTAGATTGACAAAGAAACAAATGTACATACTCAGTGCATCAAGTGTCAACATCACCATGAACAGTAGCAAGTTCAACGAACAAAATGACCAAAGTACATCAAAACAAGCATATACAGAACTACAAGTGATGCAGCATAATAAACAGTCGCGAATGACCAATGTCAGATGATCATAGAAGATTACAGAAGTCGAAGAATAAAAATGCCGACGTAAGTCAATAAATCAATGCTACAGAGATGAACAAATGGAAGTGTCGAAGTCATAACAATATTCAATGCCGAAATCGTATTTTTGAAAAGGTCAAAGATTTGAAAATCAGGAAAGTTTCAATACCGTGAAATTCAAGTAAAATCGCACGTTCAAAATCGAAGCCGTGAATCAGAAGAAATTCCCAAATATATCGGAGCTTAAAACAGGAAAGTTTCAACAACGTGAATATCACGTAAATCAAATCAGACTCTATAAATAGAAGACCCAAATCATCATTGATGGTGTGGTGAAATCAGAGAAAACCCAATCATCACCGACAATAAAGAAAAAGTATAACCAGAACGGAATCAAGCAAACATACCAATTCAATTCCAGATTCACCACAAAGAAAACCACAAGCCAAAGCTACAGAGATCAAAGGCCTGAATTCGAGCAACCAAGTCGTCATCGACGAATAGAACAAGCTAAAGCCGAAGCCATAGCCAAGCAGATCAAATTCTCAAGTTCGCCAAAGGCAAAGCCCTAATTTAGTCGAGCCATTGTTGAAGAAGCCGAGGCTCCAATTCATACGTGAAATCGAAAAAGAGCAAGTCCTAATTTTCAGAACAAAGAGCCAAAGTACAAATCACAGAGGAACAAACTAACTGGAAGGGATCGCAAGCAGTAGAATGACCAATAATCGATCAACGATCAAGAGAATAGCCGAAAACCCTAATCGCCATTATTTTTCTCAAAAGGGATCGGGCCGAAATAAGTTTAATTAGGGGTTAATTTTAAAACAGGGTTTTAAATTTTTATTTAAATTTGGGCCAGGTTTTAATTGCTTTATTTTGGGCCAAATTTAATAAGGGCAAAAGTATTTTAAAATTGACTGTTTATATTTTGCCCTGGGGTTCAAACTGTATTTTGTATTTTCAGTTTATATTTTCCAAGGTCCAGTTAGAGTCAATCACCACCTAGGGTTTAGGTGTTGTCAGATTGTCTAGTTAGAATTAGTTCAGTGAACAGGGAGGCTGCGAGTTTGCAAAGCTCTATAGGCGGGAGCAGAGTTTGCGAGTAAACGAAACTCTATAGGCGGAGCAGGGTGTGCGAGTCTGTAGGAGTGTTTGTGAGCGGGAGCGAGTGTCTGCAAGTCTGTCAGAGTGTTTGTAAGCGGGAGACTGTTTAATTCTAATAGAAATCTGGGAATGCAGCAGTAGGTAGGGGTTGCCGAAGCTGGGTAAATTTGTGTGTGATTTACTTTACTGCATATTTATTTATCTGCTGATTGCTTCCACGTTTAATTTGAGAAAATTTGTGATAACCCTATTCACCCCCCCCCCCCCCTCTAGGGTTAATCTAGATCCTACAGAATAATCTCACGAGATATGATGATAAAAGTCCAAGTGGAAATAGTAGCGGAAATGACGCTAGATGCTTTAATTATGACGAACCTGGCTATATAAAAAGAGACTGCCCACATCCTGAGAAATCGAAAAACACACCAAATACCGATTCATTCAAAAAACAGAGAAGGGCTTATGCTGCAACACTAGAGAATTCAGATAGTTCCTTAAGTGATAGTGAACCAGATATGGAGAATGCTAATACGTGCTTTACAACGACATTTAATGAGAAGTCTGGAGAAACAGAACTAAAATAGGTACGCATTTAAATTAAAATTTTGAATTTTTGTTGTTGATTGGTTTTGATTGTTAGGAATAACCTATAGATTAATAATAATATTAGTTGAATAATGTATGCATATATTATAAATATTATATATATATATATATATATATTAATAAAATATTAAATAAAATAACATAAAATACATTCCAAATTTTTTGTAAATTATCTAGTGTATATATTAAATAATAATTTTAAGATAATTATAAGTATAGATAAATAGGAATTATTTATTGAATTTCTTTTTTTTAAATTTCGATCTATATGTCGACATACCCCACATGCATATGTCGACATATGTAGGCAGATTTTGAATTTCAATTTTGAAGTCAAATTATGAATTTCCCTCCATCTTTTCACCAACTCTTATGTTCTGAAAAGATGTTTCTTGACTAGAGAACATGTCCTTTGATTCTCTATTTATTTACTTTATCTTCATCCATTCATTTTTCACTTTTATTTCCAAATTCAAAAAAATCATAAACTCTCTTATCTCTTCAAACTACTCTTCAATGGCATGCTCAAGCGATACTAAGGCAACCATGAGGCTTTCTAAGAAAATAAAAGAATATCCTTTTAGTGATCAAGAAGCCATGCAAGCCAATATTGAGTATATATCTTTTGGAAAAGACTTTTCTGGAAGATTTGTTATTTTTGAAGATTTTTCTACTTATGATCTTTTTAATCTTTGTTTGCAAATTGAAATTCCAAGTTTAATCGATGCTTCTCAAAATGATTCTGTTTGTTATCCAAAATTGGTGAAAATGTTTTATGCAAGTTTAAAAGGAAAGTTTTATGATGGAAGAGAATGAGAAGTTTGAAGTAGTGTCAAGTGGACACAAATTGTTTTAAATTATGAACTTTTGGATTACATTTTTGGATGCAAATCTAGTGGAATGGACCTTTCAACTTTCAAATTGATTTTCAAAATCTTGAAGTGATTCACGACATTTTCGAAAGTGATGATGATTCTGAATTTAGACATAAAAACTTGCTTCCAAAAGCAAGAATTTTAAGCCTTCTTTTGCAACAAAGTATCACTTCTAGAACAGGTAATTATAAGAACCCGATAAAAAAAGTTTTCAAAGCTCTTTTCGCCACTATGGTCAACTATGACATAAGTTGATCTCAAATCATTTTGGATGAACTTTTTCTTAAAAATCTTTCTAGACACAAAAATACACTATTTCATGGTGTATATCTTACTCAGGTCTTCAATTATTTTGGTGTTGACCTAAAAGGAGAGGAAACAATTCCTCGAAAAATATTTGACAAGGCCAACATTTCACTTATGCATATTTCACCATTTTTCGAGCCTTATGAAATGCTTGCGGAAAAGGAACAAATGTTGGCTTGAGAAGAGGAGCAAGAAATAAGGGAAGAGGATGAAAAGGAAGAGGAAGAGAGGAAATGGAAGTCGATGAGGAAGAACAAGAAGAGGAGGATGATACTTCCTTGGAAAGTATCAATATGTCACCTAATCCATCCAACAAAGATCTTCTCAAAATTCAAGAGAAGATCATTCACAACCAAACTAAGCTTAAGAAACTATTCTCAAAGAAATTTATCTTAATTTCTAATAAAACGAATAAATTCTTTGGAAAGATTATCCGCAACCTTGGTGGTTCTCCTTCATCTTCATCCACATCTTTATAGTTGTTCGTTTAAGCTAATATTTGGATTTTCTAATTTTAAGTTTTTTGTCGAATCTCATGTACCTTTCTTTTGTTTCTAAAAGTATTCCTTGCACGCATCCTTATTATCAATGAAAATTCTATTTCTAGCAGTTATACATCGTTAATTATCTCTGCAAAGTGAGTATGGGAACCCGCCGTTCGTAGCTCGGTTGGTTTGGGGGCTGGGAGATGGGAACCATAAAGACTGCGTCCGGGCAGGTTCGAATCCCAGCGCCAAACCATCAGTGGGAGTTTCAACGTTATGCATCCGTGTGCGACGACTAAATAAAAGCGGGGTAGACACACGGCGTGGTTTACTTAAATGGGTATCAATGAATACCATGATCTTAAGGTTTCCCATGTGCTCAAAAATTATCTCTGCAAAGTCATACAAATATAATGGTATTGAAGGAACTGGGTCATCCCGCAGCGGAAGAAATAGGTGAATTTAAAAAAAGGATTTACCATATTGGATCTTAGTTGGGCCTATGAAGCCTAATTTATTTAGAACATTTCTAAATTTATTTTAGATAAAATCATTTATTTTATTTAAATTAGTTAAAAGAAAGTTTTTAATTTCAAATTTATAGTGTATAAAATGCACCTAACATTTAGTTAATGTATAGGGAATGAAACCTTTCATTTCTTTCCCTAAAACAAGAATTAATTGAGAGTATTAATTGCATTAAATGGAGAGAGAAACCTTTCATTTTCTCTCTTTAATTTGAATTGACTGATACATTAAATGTCATTAATTAATAATTTATTCATGGCAAGATTCATTACCATGTCCATATGTATTCTAACTGTGCTAATTGTAGTTTAAGATTTAATTAATTTTTTTTTATTTATTTATATAAGTATATATATGAACCATATATATACACATATATATATATGTGTGCGCATGTGTAACATCATAATCCGTGAAGGGTATAATGTGCTTGTATATAGATGTTGGGATTTACATTGCAACGGACACATTTGCTCATTTTGTGTGTACTGTAATTTGTTCAAATATGTGCGTGTATAGTATGTCAAAATAGGATATTAATATATGTATATGAATATATATATATATATATATTATTGAATAAAACATTTTCTACCACAATAAATTAATGTAAAACAATCACATGATAAAAATACAAGTTTTATAATTTTAGAAAATCTAAAAACATATTTTGGGCTTAAGATTAATTTAAGGAATTTTTTTAATTATATTTATAATTAAATAGTTGATAATAGCCCTTAATCAAATTGCACTTCGAAAATAAATTAATTCCAAAAAATATTAAATTAATTTTTAAAAATCTGACATTTTTTATGAAGGTACCCGTGAAAAATTTAATGCTTATGAATAATTTCCAAATTTTATCAATTGAATTTATATTTTTAATTAAATAATTGATTGTTGGTCGAAAGTACATTAATTTTTAAAAATGATAAAATAAGTTCAAAAGTTCTTAAAATTTTACAGTAAGCATCTTACATGGTGCAGAAAATATACAAAATATAAAATTGAAATTTTGAACCATTAATTATTTTATACATAATAAACAATCCACAAAATCATTAAATAATAATAAGATATGTACATACATATTTAATAAAATAATTTTATATTTTATGTTTCACAATAGGTATAAAACATCAGAAGAAATTTTTTAGATTAAATATATACAAGATATAAATTTATATACAATTGTACATATAGACAATTTGCAAATCTGTATACATTTAATCTAGATCTATTAATATAAATCAAAATTTAAAAAAAAAGTAGAAAAATTTCAACAATAAATCGACAAAATAATAATAATACAACAAGTACATAACTAATTCAATTGTAATAAACGCATGTACCCACAAAAATCTCACCTAATCTAAACAATAAACAGACCTGAATACAAACAAGTGATTTGAATGTAGATCAACATTCATATGATAAACTTGAAATCAAAACAATAATAATAAATAAAAGTTCACCTCCTAATAAAGCCTTTGAGTCCACGTTGAACAATGAATTCTCTTCTAAGAACAATTCTCAATCCATCAGGTTGCTAATCTGGGATTGGAGACCTTCTGCTACAAGTAAGTATTTTTAATTTAAATTGGATTTGAGAATTTTTGAGATGATTTTATAAGAGAGTTTCTACCATTAAAATGAGGAAGAAGAAGAAGAAAGTGGCGGCTCAAAAATTGAATTCACCTTTGACAAGGGTTTTGAGATTAGCTGTTATATGGGTAGGATAAGAGAGCAAATAATGATCTCAACCACACATCTCAAAACCCTAATCTCATGCCTAGTACCTATCCAATTCCTCTATCAAAACCAACTACTTTAACCTCTAAATTCATGGGTTGTGAGCCCATTTAACCCAATTTAAATAAACATAGTTATATTCAACTAAACTTGTTGTCGATATCTCATATCGATCGACATATTTATAACTTTTTATAAATACATGTAACAAATTTATTTCTCTGATCATATCCAAATTTTATAATTAATATTTCATAAATATTAATTAATTTAATCAATTTATAACAATTATAAACTAATTAAATCATTCAGTCTTAAGAGAATTCATCGATTTGGTTGTGTGACTCTTGGGTGTAAATTCGGTCAGCGATTAATGTCGAACTATTCAAACGTTAACATTCACACTTCACTTAGCAGGTGGCGTGACATTATGGCCAAATTTATCGCTTACTCATTTTCAAAAAAATCTTAGTTTAATTTAATAAGCGTTACCCAGTTGTGACAATTATATACACCAATTCTCTATCACTTTGGACTTATTGAATTTGGTAATGGTCAAAAATTCCAATATCTTTCAAATTCAACTCTATGGTCCAAACACAAAGTCCTTGGTTCAATAATAATAATTATATTAACCAAACTACTCTGGCCAGAGATTTTGAATTTGGGTTGACTTTGGGTTAACCGTGATACTAACCCCCTATAACTGAGGAGACGAATCCTCTCTTGAATAGTGCTTCACTTCCAATACTTCCACTCGACCCAACTATAGTCACTCGATGGACGTTGTACCATGATTTGACTATAATCAAAGCGAAGCTTTCATATTAAAGATTCACGGTATTCTCAAGTCGAAAGAACTGTGTAAATTATTCACATCGATATTTTCTGTTTGGCCTTAGTTATATTAAACAACATAAAACTATCGACTGAGTCATTCCATGGTTATCCAATAACTATTAGTACGTAACCCCCAGGTGCCCCCAGCAGTCATGAGTGATACACTCCCTAACATTTGGAGAGCGTTACGTACTCTAGTCTCAACAGATACATCGATATCCAGTCTCGATGCATCTTGACTGGGAGCATTTAAAATGGTATATTTATTTTTATTGTGATAAATTACTCACAGTTATAACACTTTGTAACTACTATCACAAAAACATACCATTTATGGATTTTCTATTAAATATACTTTTAATCAATTAATATAACTACATTATATCAAGTATATAATAGAAAGAAAATGCCTTTATTTTGAACAAGATTAGTCAACGAGTTTGATATATGTAACAAATTACAAAATTGCCTCTAGGGCATACCCAAACTCTATCAATCTCCCACTTGCACTAGGGGTCAATTATGGAATCTTATTCCTACTTCTCTAATCGATTTTCTCAAAACCAATTGGGTCAGTCTCTCAGGGAATGGGTATGCTATTATGTTTCAATTTTCTACTCTATCAATCAACTCCCTCCGATGGTGATAAACTATTTTATCATGCGGAACAATTCGGAGTATGTCTCTCGATTTCCAGCAAGCTCTAAGTTATGTTTATGAACTATATCGTGGCATTGTTATCATGTAACAATGTTATGGGATTCTCAACATTTGGAATCGGCTTAGTTATACATTTGTGCATATATATATATATATAAACACGTGCGCGCGCGTACTTTTATTGCGGAGCTATTCAAGGAGATGTACTTAGCCTTTTTCATTAAATCAGCCACGGACTTTCATTTGGAACATTTCCAACTTAAAGATTCTTAACTTGAATTTATTATTGACATGTTATATTCAATATCACTTATGATGTTTGAGTCTGTACACTCCTTCATAAGGAGTTTTTGTCTCTGTAAACAATTCACTAGTATTTCATATATACACAAGAACACTTCAAACAACCATTTAGTGATATCTATTTGGGTTTGATACTTGCTTCATTTATCAAATACATAAACAAATCACGATATTATAGACAACATAAAATGTATGATAATTCCTATTACGAATGCATAAGGAACTCATTTCATATGTTCCTAATTAAACAATTTAATAAGGTGTCTTTACATATCGATTTGGGACATTCTCAATATCTTATATACTCACTATAAAAGACATCATTTACAATCCAAAGTTGAGTATTAAAACAACTAAGGTAGATTTAACAGAAGTACGTCGTTAAAATCAACAATGTGTTGCTTACTTATAGTTAGAAATATCAATGTGCTTTTCAATGTTCTTTCTTAATGAACACACGCTTCCTCTACACTTTGATTGAAAATTAAACTATTTAATATTTCTATCAAAGTACTTACTCAATTTTGATGCTTATAAAATGATACTTTTGTATCATTTCTTGGATCATATTTGAAAACTCACAACCTCTATATCACTTCCACTAACTTCGAGACACTTTGGTTATTATGTGCAAATAAACTATTATAAAACATTATTTAGAATTTATTGTTTCAACACATATATACCAAAACACTAGGTCTTATCAAGCGATAATTTTGTGAGTAAATCTGAAATAACTTGAGTACGTTGAATAAAAAATCTATTACGCTAATTTCAACAATTGAAATTTACGAGGATATTTTTATCAACGTTGCTTATTAAATTTCAACTGCATTAGTCTTGCTCATAAAGACACAATTGTGGCCGATGGATCACATCCCTTTGGTTACGACTACCAAAATCATATTTTGATAGCGTACTTGGAATTCTTTTAGATTTACGCATCATACAATATCATAGAGTCAACACTCTTAATGGTTTAATTAAACAACCAAGGATTATATATTTTCAACATTGATAAGAAACTCATAGTTTCTCTTTAATGTGCAAGAATACTTATTAGACACTCTAATGCGATGTGTTTGCTTATGTTAGTTAATTTCATTTCATCTCATCTAATTAGTTCTATCCATGGATCTTATCCAATTCCATTTTACTACCAATAATTCCTCAAAGAAATTCCTTCACAATGAAGTTGGTATTCCTTGAAACGATAATTGTTTCTCAATGCAATAGAACAAGTATTCATAAACGTTTTATGAATTTCTTTATTTATAAAACTAATTTGGTTTTAGTTTACGAAACTTATGTTTAAAACATAAATATGTCATCCAATGATAGTCTTTCCCAAAATCTTTTTGGGGAGATTCATACAAGATTCCTCATGAACAATTATTATATGCAATCTTTCGACTCACACAACCTGCTAACTCATTGGCTTAGGATATGTTGGAGTTTCTTATAAACCCTTATCTTGTGGTTTTATAAACTGTTATTTAGATGAAATAACATTAAACTTGTGTACTATTCTTAAGTACATGACCTTATAGAAAGAAACTAACTCAACTTCACTCATAATTAATCATACATTGTCCAACAAAGTTTGATTAATCCTTATCGATGCATCATTATGTATCATAGGAAGGAGTGACTTTTGAGATTGAATATTTATTCACTTTTAGGTTCATTCGAAACCTTTTCTAATATACTCACTCGTTCAATCAAATCGAATCATTTCTATTGCATGTTATTTTATTTACTTCTGTTTTATACGCTTTGATTTTACTGTGGACATATTACATGTGTATCAAATACACATGTCCCTATCTATGATAACTCATCGGTGAATACGACAAAGTACGTGGAACTATTTTGGTATTAATAGGCTTACAATTGCATATATCTATATGTATCAATTCGAAGAGTTCATCAACTCTTATGATGTTCCCACTGAATGGGTGCATTGCCCTTCAATTGTTTGAGATATAATTAACCAATGTCATATGATTCATAACCATATAATAAAATTATTTCTCAAAACTACAGTTTAGTCTATAATTCCAAAATAACTGTAAGTAATATTAGATGCTTCTGTATTTTCCAATACGTCACTTTTGTTATAAAAACAAATACCATATTGTTGTTTTATTTCATAACGAATATTCATAATGTTCATATCGAAATATAGCTATGTCTATTTCTTAGTCGATACCGAAATATAGTCATTATTTTATAAATAATGTTCTGCATGTTTTACGAAAATAATTTTTGTAATATAATGCAATTAATAAGTGTTATATAGTACACTCCCATTATTTCCGCCATTACTATAACAGCGTACTATATTCGGAGGTCCGTCATTCACTTAATATAGATTTATTTATTTCACATACTACAACTAGTTTACCGTGGAGAGTTCTTCGATTAAATATCTTGAACTTAAGAGAAATAAATATTATAGAAAACAATTTTCTATATGAAAATATATTTCAGAATAGAAATCTTATTTCTTATTCCAACATTAAGTAGCAATCATTACTACTACAATTCTCGTTTCTGATGTTTCTTTGTGAACCAGAAGTGACTGTTCACTCCCTTCATCCCAACTATACCTTAAATCACATCAAATATTGTATATTTGTTTTTCTTTCTAAATGGTCAAACCATTCAAAAGAAGAACCTTACTACAATATCCTAATGAACTCTTTACAAAAGCGCATTCGATTATCCTTAACTTTTAAGAACATCAAATATGTCGCACTTTGCGTAAACTGATCAAACTGACATTTCAGTGATCGAGTTCTTAGATTTACATTGTAGTTTTGGTCAAGTGTTATAGGTAACACAATATGATCCTTTTATAATCAATCAAATTGAATACTTGCTCTTGCACTAAGGTTTATTTGGTTTTTCGGGTGAACTAATTTCATCGAAATGTTTTACATTACAAACTCTAACCATTCACTATATAACATTTATACGTGATTGTATATGGATCAGATATCTATAGTCTTATATTGCTTTTAGAGTTCGAAACTCATAGAATGTAATACATGGTCTGGACCAAATAAACGCGTAAGTGACCAAAATACGAATGTATTTAGTAGTTGTAATATCAGGCACTTGATGGGTATTGAAATGTTAATATGCAATAATCTTTTATTGGTAGGTATATATTATATTTCTATTTGTTAGTCTTCATTTCATTTGTATATCTCAATTGATAAACATTTTATCAATCATATCAAATGTGCAAATTTATCAATGTAGATTATTATAACATTATATAGCATATGTTCTTACAATATTAGAAAGGTTAGATGTTATCACCAAACCCTAAGTGAAGCATAGAAGTCTTCCTACTTCAATAGTGGGTGTTAGGACTCGTATATCTTGGAATTATAATCTTGAGTTTGCTCAACAAGTCATAGCTCCATGGTCGATGGTAACTCCTTGTCGGTTGTATCACATACAACTCCTAACCCATTATACCTTGTCCTAACCTCATTTCGACCTTGAGTTTGCTCAACAAATCAAAAGAGATTATGCACTCATATCTACCATATCGCGATGGCCTAAGTATAAGATATGTACCTTGAGTTTGCTCAACAAATACATATAGTTATCTAACCTCGTCTATTCGATATATTAGTAATACTACGTATAACATCTCTAGCTTAGTATGCAAGTAATTTATTAATATATATATATAGTAGAGGACAATTTTATATTAAAGATCCATTATCTTCAATATATTATATCGAGTGATATCGACTTATGGAATAATGTATTTCTTATGAAATACTCTCATGATTCAAGTGTTAGACACATCATAAATCATGGTATACGTACATATACATATGTATTTATTCCTTAAGTCTGTTTAGGGTTTTTTTAATGTTCCACCTTTAATTATACATTCATATTATATAAGTTTTATTTTTATATAACTTTTATGTTTCATATTACTTACATAATAGTCTTATGTACTAAATCTTATTTAATTAATTTTAATTAATTAACTCTTTAATTAATTTTATATTAGTATTCCAATATAACTTTTATATTGGACATATATACTATAACTTTTATAGTGTATGCTATAACCTTTATAATATAACACATATTTCTTATATATGTGTATTTTAGTTATTTAAACCTTTAATTTATTTATTTAATTAAACTATTTTAATTAAATTATATTAATTTCAAAATTTAGTTCACATACATATACATGTATACTTATGTTATTTTAAACAATTTAAAAACAACATAACATAAATCTCAATATATAATACACGCACATGCTCATTAATTAATTAACTTATTTAATTAATTTTTTTATTAATCCTTTAATGAATTTGAAATTTGAAATTAATGTGAATCTTTTTCAAACATTTCGAAAAATTATGTTATATTATAAATTTTATAATAAACATATTTTATTTTAAATTTAACAGTTAAATTTAAAATCTTATTTTCAAAACATTTTGAAAATTAGCCCAAGGCCCAATTCGAGTTGGGCCTTTTCTATTAGAGGCAACCTTTGGGTTCACGTCACTTTTCAGGCCAAGTTGGTAGCCAGGTAGGACAGGGTACTTGATTGCCCAATTCCAATCCTGGACATTACCTTTCTAGACACCGTACTAAGTGGGTAAGCTTAATTAGTTAGCCCTAATATGACTAATTTAGACCATATATGCTATTGGGCTTCGATACCATTGAAGGAACTGGGCCAGCCCGTAGAGGAAGAAATGGGTGAATTTCAAAAAAAATACATATTGGATCTTATTTGGGTCTGTGAAGCCTAATTTAGTTAGAACATTTACACATTTGTTTTAAATAAAATCATTTATTTTATTTAAATTAGTTAAAGGGAAGGTTTTAATTTCAAATGTATAGTGCATCAAATACATCTAACATTTAGTTAGGGAATGAAACCTTTCATTTCTTTCCCTAAAACAAGAACTAATTGAGAGTATTAATTGCATTAAATGGAGAGAGAAACCTTTCATTTTCTCTCATTAATTTAAATTGATTGATATATTAAATGTCATTAATTAATAATTTATTCATGGCAAGATTTATTACTATGTCCATACGTATTCTAACTGTACAAATTGTAGTTTAAGATTTTTTTTTATTTATATAAGTATAAATATATATATATATATATATATACGTGTGTGTGTGCGTAACATCATAATCCGTGAAGGGTATAATGTGTCCGTATATAGATGCTGGGATTTACATTGCTACAGACACATTAGCTCATTTTGTGTGTACTGCGATTTGTTCAAATATGTGCTTGTATAACATGTCAAAACAAGATATTAATATATGTATATGAAAATATATATATATATATGTATGTATATATATATATTATCGAATAAAACAGTTTCTGCCATAATAAATTAATGTAAAATAATCACATGACAAAAATACAAGTTTTATAATTTTAGAAAATCCGAAAACATATTTTGGGCTTAAAATTAATTTATGGAATTTTTTAATTAAAATAATATTTATTATTAAATAGTTGATAATAGCCCTTAATCAAATTAATTCTTAAAAATATGAAATCAAGTTTTAAAATTATAAAACTTTTTATGAAGGTAAAGGAAACATATTTTGTGCTTATAAAAATTTTCTAGAATTTTTTCAATTGAAATTATATTTTTAATTAAATAATTATCTATAGTTCAAAAATATATTAATTATAAAAAATATTAAATTAATTTTAAAAAATATGAATTTTTTTATGAAGGTACTTGTGAAACTTATAATGCTTATTAAAAATTTCCAGAATTTTATCAATTGAATTTATATTTTTAAATGAATAATTGATTGTAGGTCGAAAGTAAATTATTTTAAAAAAATAATAATTTAAGTTAGAAAAATATTAAACTATTACAGTAAGCATATTACATGTTAAACTATTATAGTAAGCATATTACATGGTGAATAACATATAAAAAATATAAAATTGTAATTTGGAACCATTAATTATTTTATACATAATAAACAATTCAAAAAATCATTAAATAATAATAAAATATGTATATACATATTTAATAAAATAATTTTATATTTTATGATTCAAAATAGGTATAAAACATCATAAGAAATATTTTAGATTAAATATATACAAGATATAAACATATATACAATTATACATATAGACAATTTACAAATCTGTATACATTTGATCTAGGTCTATTTATATATATATATTAATATAAACCAAAACTTAAAAAAAATCAGAATTTTTTAACAATAAATCAATATACAAAATACTACAACAAGCACATAACCAATCCAATTGTAACAAACATATGTACCCACAAAAATCTCATCTAACCTAAATAATAAACAGATCTGAATACAAACAAGTGATTTAGATGCAAATCAACATTTATATGATAAAATTGAAATCAAAACAATAATAATAAATAAAAGTTCACCTCCTAACGAAGCCTTTGAGTCCATGTTGAAAAATGAATTCTCTTCTAAGAACAATTCCCAATCCATCAGGTTGCTAATCCAGGATTGGAGACCTTATACTACAAATTAGTATTTTTAATTTAAATTGGATTTGAGAATTTTTGGAATGATTTTAGAGGAGAGTTGCTGCCATTAAAATGAGGAGGAAAAAGAAGAAAGTGGCGGCTCAAAAAATGAATTCACCTTTGACTATGGTTTTGAGATTAGCTTTTATATGGGTAGGATAAGAGAGCAAATAATGATCTCAACCACACATCTCAAAACCCTAATCTCATGAATAGTAGCTACCCCTTCCTCTATCAAAGCCAACAACTTTCACCTCTAAAATTCATGGGTTGTGAGCCCATTTAACCCAATTTAAATATATATAATTATATTCAACTAAACTTGTTGTCGATATCTCATATCGATCAAATGTTTATAGCTTTTTATAAATACATGCAACAAATTTATTTCTCAAATCATATCCAAATTTTATAATTAATATTTCATAAATATCAATTAATTTAATTGATTTATAATAATTATAAACTAATTAAATCATTCGGTCTTAAGAGAATTCATCGATTCGGTTGGGTGACTCTTAGATGTAAATTCGGTCAGCGATTAACGTCGAACTATTCGAACGTTAACGTTCACACTTCACTTAGCAGGTAGTGTGACATTATGACCAAATTTATCGCTTACTCATATTCAAAAAAATCTTATTTTAATTTAATAAGCGTTACCCAGTTGCGATAATTATTTACACCAATTTTCTTCGTCACAACTATATCGCTTTGGACTTATTGAATTTGGTAATGGTCAAAAATTCCAACATCGTCCACATTCAACTCTATAGTCCAAAAACAAAGTCCTCAGTTTAATAATAACAATTATTATTAACCGAACTACTATGACCAGAGATCTTGACTTTGCGTTGATTTGAGTTGACCGTGTTACTCACTCCATATAACTAAGGAGACGAATCCTCTTTTGAATAGTACTTCACTTCCAATACTTCCACTCGACCCAACTATAGTCACTCAATGGACATCATACCATGATTTGACTATAATCAAAGTAGAGCTTTCATATTGAAGATTTACAATATTCTCAAGTCGAAAGAACTGTGTAAATTATTCACATCGATATATTCTGTTTGACCTTAGTTATATTAACCAACAGAAAACTATCGAATGAGTTATTCCATAACTATACAATACATATTAATACGTAACCCTCAACAGTCATGAGTAATACACTGCCTAAAATTTGGAGAGCGTTACGTACTCTAGTCTCAACCGATACATCGATATCCAGTATCGATGCGTCTTGACTATAAACATTTAAAATGGTATATTTATTTTTACTGTGATAAATTACTCACGGTTACAACACTTTGTAACTACTATCACAAAACATACCATTTATGGATTTTCTATTAAATATATAATTAATTAATTAATATAATTACATTATATCAAATATATAATAGAAATGAGACACCTTTATTTCGAACAAGATTAGTCAACGAGTTAGATATATGTAACAAATTACATAATTGCCCCTGGAGCATCCCAAAACTCTACCAGGTATAGGCCAAATACAATAGGATTGTAAAATAAAGTAGTTTTGAAAAATATAGTTCATATGTCAACATATGCATATCATGTATGTCGACATATGACGACCATTTTTCAAAAAATTTTGAAAATTAAAAATAAATTAACTACCAAACGCTAATTCATTTCAAATGACTTCTTACCTCTATATATACCTATTCACTCCAGAAAATCATTATTTTCAATCTTTATCTTCATTCTCTTTTATATATAAACTTATCTTTTCAATAATGGCTTTTCCACATCGAAAAATTTGCAAAAATCTTAACCAAACACTCGAATTGTTCAGGGATATACATACTTTCATTTTTAGAAATCAGAGGCACTTAGAACTAAGCCAATTGATTAAAGAGCAAGAGAAGCATTTTGACGTTATTTGATGGATGATTTCTTCCCTTATCAAAGAAAAACCAACCAACAACCCAGAATATGCCATCAACAAAGATGATGAAGATTGGGATGCCATCAAAGCAGATCCAACTGTTGGCGGTGATGGTTGGGTTGAAGTTCCTCGAAACGTCTAGTTAAATAGGTTTGGATTTATATAAATAACAATATACATATTTGATTGACTTTGTGTGGGTTGCTTGAATTTGATTTTATTAGATTGTTTGATTGGGATGATGCACTAGTTTGATTTAAAATTGAATGCATTAAATTAACATGATTAAATACAAATAATCCGCGTTAAAATTTATATTATTGTTATTGCTCTTATATAGCATTTGTTATTCCTTTTCTTATCACCTTATATACATCACATAGTACCTTAATTAGGGGGAGATATTTTTGTTGATGACAAAGGGGGAGAAATATATGAAATCTTGGAATCTAGGCATAGAATAGGGGGAGTTTTGTAACTCAGGGGGAGTTATAGCATATTTCATATGCATAGGTGTCATCATCAAAAAGTGAGAGATTGTTAGTACCTAAGGAATTGGTTTTGATGATAACAACCATATAGTGTCATATAAAATATAGATACTAATATTTTTATCAAGTTATATTAGTGTATAGTGTAGGATATTTGACAAGCATTAATTAAGAAAATTGTACGGTATCAAGAGAAGATTCAAGAGTTAGAGATTGAAGACTCATGAGTATTGAAGAACTCAAGATTTTCCAGATAGCACTTCTTTGATCTCGCTTTCTCTATTTCTCCTTTTTAAATGATTTTCAAATATCTTTAAAATGGTTTTAAAAGAATTTTGTTTTCAAAATATTTTTTTAAATAGCCTTCAAATTATTTCTATCTTTTGATTTTATTATATTTTAAGTATTTTTAATATACTTTGAATATTATACTTTGTAATAATTTTAGTTTTTAAAGATTTCTAAATATTTATAAGTTTATTATAATAATAATTATTACTTTGATTTCAAATATATTTACTTTTACTTTATACTTATTATTTAAAAAAAATCATCCTTTATATATTTAAATATATTTCTATAAAGTTTTTTATAAAAGTTTTGATATGATTAAAATATGTATAAACTATGTTTGGATGATTTTATAAAGTATCAAAATATTTCACAAACCTTAATATTTTTAAAATAATTTTCATAAAGTGTTTTTCAATTTTGTGAATGATATGTGGACATATCCAATTCCTATATGTCAACATAGTGACCGTAATTTTCAAAATTAAAAGTTTGAATAGAAGTGTCATTTCGTCGTATCTCTTCGCGAATGGACATGACTATTGTAAACCCACCTTTTGCCAAGACAGTGTACATGCGAATTTAACCCAACAAACTTTGCAATTATTGAGGCCGATGAGTCCAGAGCGATGATTGCGGGACCTAGAAATCAAGTACAGATAATAACTGAATGGAATTGATAGATATGCAAGGCAGAACATTCGAAGTATGGAATATGGTTCAACACATAGGAGCAAGTGCATTTCGATAGAAAACAATTAATAACTCAACAACCACAAGAGGGATCAAAGTGAAACTCTAAGAACAGGAAGAGAGGACCCTAGGTAGTTCACCCTAGGGGTCATACCCCAAAACATACAACTTGAAGGGATCGGTACCGATTCCTCTATAGGGATTGGCACTCTACCTTTGTAGGGGTCAGCTATATTCAAATTCTGGTAGTGTATCTCAATATCTACTGATCCAATTGACATGAAATTTGGAGCACAAGCTAATTACGACATATGGAATACCCCATAGGGATCACATATCATTTGGAGCAATTTGGAGGGATCGGTACCTATCCCTCCATAGGGATCGGCTATAATCAGCCTTCACAACTTATTGCAACAAAGATTGATCAATAACTCGAGTTCTACTAATATAATTGGCGTGAAACTTGAAGGCTAAGCACGATACAACATGGAGAAGCTCCCCTAGGGATCGTATGTCATTTGGAAGAGATTGGAGGGATCGGTACTTCATGGAAACGTGATATCTCACAAACCATAAGTCGAAATGGCACGAAATTAGGAGAGCAAGTAGCTAACATCATGGGGCATCCCTCATAGGGATTGCATCCCATTGGAACACTAATAAAGATCGGTACCAATCCCTATTGTGGGCCTCAATGGGTTGGAAATTTTTGGGTGGGCTCGTCTTGGTCATCCGAACCTTCTACCAAAATTTCAGCCCGATCCGTGCACGTCTTCCCCTATAAATACAGCAGACATGGCGTCAGAAAAGGGATCTTCTTTCTGCTTCTC
The DNA here is from genome assembly GCA_030737815.1 of Allium fistulosum. Taxonomy (NCBI): domain Eukaryota; kingdom Viridiplantae; phylum Streptophyta; class Magnoliopsida; order Asparagales; family Amaryllidaceae; genus Allium; species Allium fistulosum. The sequence continues at coordinate 817,348,094 of CM060908.1, read as the reverse complement.
TTTATCTTCAACCTAGGCTACACTCTGCTAATTTTATTCTTGGATTTTGAATTGTAACTGTAAACAAGCTTTAGTATAATAAAATAGATTATTTGGGAGTGGACGTAGGCCAGAGTTAGTTGAACCACTATAAATCTTGTCTCTTTTTTACTTGCTTCCCGATTGTTCTAATTTTGTTCTTCATTTATTTCTATTCATATTTTTATAATTGGATTGGATATTGGTACTTTTACATAATTGAGTGTTGGTGGCCAAATTTGATGCCGACGTTTTGGTGCTTTCATTGAGAAAGCTATCCCCTACGGATTTGGAGTTCAGATTTGGAATCAATTAGAGAGCTTGGATTTGGAGCAATGGTGAGACAATCAACAAGTAGACAAGTAGCGAATAGGAGCCATCATGAAGGGAGTTGTAACGATCAGAATTTTCGACGCTCGAAAGTCGACATTAATACGTCCACTATATCAAATGCCGCGCAATCAAATACCGGAAAACCGAACCATTAGGGTTAAAAAGAAGAGGTAGAAGAAAAGATAGAAGAACGGCTACAGAAAACACAGAATCAGAGACAATATCAGAATCTCACATTTCGCAGCGGAACAAAATATAATAGATAATCACTTGTCTTTTAAACAAAGAACTATATCAGTTTATACATACATCAATCAGAGTCAATATACAACTCAATACAACAATGGACAGTTATATAAACCTGTTCTCATATCGAATACACAACGGAAATAAATAACAAGTACGGAAGTACGCTTCGCCATCCAGCTTATCCCCAAAGCTCCAGAATATCCAGAATATCCTGATAAAAATAACTCTAGGCTGCCCGTGTGGAAAATTATGGGCACCCAGAGTTTAGAAGGGAACAATAAACTCCGAGTCAGTCATGGTGACTGGTGTGAGATCGTAAAACAGTTATTTTCACAAAGAAAATAAAACAGATTCGTAATGCTTTTGGAAAATGAAACTACCATAAGACCTCCCGCCACACACACAATGCAAACGCAGAATTGGAGAAGATTTCTTCTTATGATAGTCAAAGATGCTTACTACGCCAATCATTGGATATTATTATTAATGTCTAGTGTGGAAAACATTTCGAAAGTATAATATTAATCTTAGCCAGCATAGACATTCCGAACTATGCCTACTATAGCTACCATCTAAACAGTGGGGCGCCACCATAAGTAAATGGCAGGTTCTACAACTAATACCGTACAAGGTTCGTATTGTTTCTTTGGATTTTCCAATAAATGGTCAAGCTAAGGAACTTCCTTTCCTCCTGCCGAATAGGATCGCCTCTGGCTGGACGTCCCGAGAGACAAACTGCTCTCTGCCAAACAAGGCCGGGTTACCCCTGTAACAGGTAACTCACGAATATGTCATCACCCGGTCCTTTGGGACCTTTATCCGAGCGCTCGGTAGCATCATCACACATAATAAATAAGTGTATCCACATGAGTAAGTATCTGGGCTCCATACCATGATACCACCCCTTTCCAGAAGGAAATGGCATACCCTAAAGGGCGCGACCCTCATAACCATGCCGCAACATTCCTGTTTCGACCATTTCCGGGTTGTTGAGGCCCTGACGAAGTCTCGTCCACAAAGCTACGCTTTTTTCAAAAAGCCACGCTTTGGGTCAACAGATGATCAACCTATGATCACAAAGATAAATGATCAAACGAATGATCATATCACAAATGATCAAACACTGATCATAACACAGCAACACTCAGCATGCCACATTACCAAATTGCGAATATATTGCTGATAAATTTCAACTACATAACCTCTGAGCTCGTACGTCTCAGAGAAGGGTGTTAAGCTAAGAGAATAAATTCTCCGCCACCAACAGAAATGTATTTGAAAGAAATCATCTTTACATCTCAAATTGTAATGTCAGACACGTAACCATACAAGTCTGTTCCGGGATCGAACAGAACCGAAGGCACTTCTCACGAAGCCCTTGTAAATCCGGATAATTTCCAATCACGTCCGGACTTCCCGTCACTAAGGGCGATAAAACCTCTAAATCGTAGATCAACCGATGTAGAGTAACTCGACGGTAATCCTTCCGTTTTCAAAAATATCCGGTCTTCAACACCGGTCATCAAATGCGATTCATAACGACGTATCACATATTCGAAATGGGTTATACGACCCCATGGTCCTTTCCCGGCTAACCCGAATAGTGAGCGCTTATTCAAAAATAAGTGTGGCATTCAAATTCATTCAATTCACAACAAATACCCATTCAAGGTAAATATTGATAGTCGGTTATTTAACTATCAATAAGGATGCGCAACATCATCAAATTCCAAATAATTTTCCCAAATTATTTATTTTCTAAAATATCTTTACTAGATATATAATTTCCACACTTAACCGTTTGAAACAAATTTCAAATCAATTGCCACATTTCAATTTATCTTTGAAGATAAAATCTCAAAACAGTTCATTTCATATTGGAAAAGCATTTCCATACTTATTTAATAATAAGTATTTCACAAATCATTTATTTTCAACACTTGGAAAATATCCGATATACTTAAATCAAGGTTAAGTATATATTTCATTCTTTAAGGAAATCATTCTTTTAACACATTTATTTGGGTCAAAACGAATGTTGCGTAAAACATCGTTACTACGACCCAAAATCACTAGTATAGGGATTCAGAATTAAGATAGATGTATAAATCCCAATACTATATAAAACATTTCCTTTCGGAAATCATTTACTATAACAACAGTGTTATAGTCCACCATTTCCTTATATTTCTCGAAAACGTCTATTTCAACAATAATTGTTGAAATCTATGGTTTCGATAGTTTACACGTTTTAAAACATCTTTTAAAACAATTAACTTCATTTTATAATATCGCTTTCCCAAACATAACCATTTTATTCAATAATATATTCACTGTCCAAAATCGTGAATATAATTCACTTAACCAAATTTCAATCATCTCTACACATTTTATCTTAATAATAATTCGCTATCCAAAATCGCGAATATATCTCCTTTAATAACCTTCTATATTTGATTTATCAAATTCAATTGATTTCGAATTTATAAAAACAACATTTATAAATTCTATTTCTATTTTCTAACTTCGATTTTATAAATCTCCTTTAACGACCAATTCAATTTATAACTCAATGTATATACCAAAAATCCATATTATAAGTTAAATACTTATAATTCATTTATTTTACAAAATCATTTTCATTTATAAGTTCACAATTTATAAATTTCATTTACTTATGAATTCTTAAAAATTCATTTTAACGCTTATAAAAACTTGTTTTATAATACCAATATTTTAAAGTTATAAATATCAATTTTGTACATCTTTTCAATAAACCGTTTATAATACTTAAAAATTCTCAATTTAACCCATTTTATAAATTTCTTAACCTTTATTTCAAAAATCACAATTTGGTTATATTTCACCAAAAATCTTAACTTTTATAGCTTTAAAATTTTAGACGTTTATTCATTTGAAATAAATCAATTCAATAATTCAATAAAACGTCTACTTTCAAAAATCACTTTAAGAATCCTTTTAAAGTAAAAGTCGTTATTTTTAAACTTCAAAACTGAATCCGATGATGCAACAGCACCAATTAGTCAATCACAACAGCAAACATCATATATCAATATGATAGCAGAATATACCACAATATCTGTAAATAAATAAATACAGTTGAGGAATCCAGTTGGATCCCTCCAACATGTTTCCCTGCATCCACAGACGTTAGCACAATACCAATTCCACTTCGAGGTGGAATATCGCGGTATATGGGTTTTATAAAAATCATCCGCTTACTAACGGCGCAATAGGGTCTCATCCGCTATACGAGGCGGGAAATCAATCAATCCAATATATACATATGCCAATATGTATATATTGCTATATATAGATATATCCTACTATATCTAATAGCACATCCAAATAACAATCAATAACTGTAAAAACCAAAATTTCCTTCGAGTGAGAAAATCTCACCTTAGCTTTTAATTTGCAATCCATTTTCATTCTCGGCTTGATTCCTTTGCAATCTTAACCTTGTATAAATGTTTATACAGTTTATTAATATTTGAATTGATCAAACAATTAATTACCACTTAGTTAACCAACAATTTAATTTAACTAAAGTTTGGTTAACCTAATAATTTGATCTTACTCATAATTTTCTTTTAAAAGATTCAATTAATTAACCCTCTAATTTTAAACTAAGCTATTTATCAGTTTCCTATTAGATAAATTATTTTTAGTAACTGAAACAATTAAACAAGTTAATTAACCCAATTAATTACCCTAATATATTATTTTAACTAACTAATTATTTATTTAGACTAATGAACTTCCCTGTTTTATAACAAACTGCTAATTTAAACAAACGGTTTACCAGTTTAAACTTTGAAAACATAAAAACTAAAATTTTTCAAAACAAACTACCTCAAAGAACAGGAAACCAACATCAAACTGCTGCTTGAAATCCACCATTGCCCTACTCTGCTTCACGCACGCGCTCGAGTTACTGCCCACTTCTTCGTTCAACGTGATGAACCTCTATCGCGACCACCAGCCCACATCGCCAGACCCATCGCGACCATCGCGAACGCCTCCACGCCCCAGCGTTGATTCCAGTTTCCACGATTTCATCACCTTCGTTTGCGAGCAACACTGCTCGAGAAAACTGGCCTCCGCCCCTCTCTACGCGAGCAGTCATCGCGAAATCAAAAATCGCTCCCTCTCGCAGTCACGACTTGCCTGCTCTGCTCCTCTATCGCCACGCGCCGAAGAACGAAACTCGATTTCGAGTTGAACGAAGGCTCGCGATTTTCTTTTGAACGAGTTTTGATTTAGTCTGCCATTTTTACTTCGTTCGTTTTCATTTGTTTTTAAAGATGAAAAGAAGGACTCGGCTATTTTAATTATTTAGAACGAGATAGTTTTTTAGTTTTGCTCGTATGCTTTTCATTTTCAAACGCGTGTCGATAGGAAGGACAAGTGTTTAAACAGGCGCTACGTGTTAGAAGTGGGGAAACGTATATAATTTATCTTGTGAAACAATATTAAATATTAAATTTAAATTGCTCAGAAAACGAAGTCTAAAATCTCGATCTCCAATCGAGGCGTGCCGCCAGGCATTTATAATATTATACGCCTATTCCGAACACGATGGAAAAGGTATCGAGTCCAAATTCGATCGTATGGAGAAGATAGCTTTTTGGACCATTCATAATATTAAATTTTCAATTTAATTTCAGCGCGTTTGCTTATCGTACGGCCAAACGATCACTCCAAACTCTATGAAAAATTAAATTCGGTAATAATACAATATTACGGATCCAATGGAACTAGTTTCGTCGAAATCCGAGACTGTGCTCCGGAACGTTATTTTTAAATTCAATTTAAACGATATAAATTCAAAACTGAACAGAACAGTTCCAAATTCAATTCTGAAAGTTCCAATACCTTCAGAATTATTAATATAAATTTTCTAAGTCTTCAGATTATTTTTAATCAGCTTAAAACTGAAGATACAACATTTTACCCAGTTTCAATAATTAAATTCAATAATTTAATTGACAAATACCATTCTGATATTTGAATTTCAAATCAAATTATCATTCGAATATTTAAACTCAATTAAATATTCACATTTTAAATATCAAAATTTCAGGGTCGTTACAGGAGTCATGAGGCTTCCTCAGGAGCTGGAGCTAATCAAACATCTATCTACATCACCAGAGATGAAATGGGAACAATGATGGACGTTATGCAGGAACAGATGCTAAAAAGACACGAGGAGATGATGTAGAATCTACTCCGATAGATTGGTTCTATGATTGTCTGGTTCTATGATTGCCTCTGTGTCTGCTTTTATTTACTATTTGCATCCTTTTCTGGTTCTTTGATTGTCTCTGTGTTTGTGAATTGCATCTGTTTGGGTTTAATTTGAAAAGATTTCAAAAAGATTCATAAAATTAATTAAACACTATTCACCCCTCCTTTAGTGTTAATTCTGCCTTAAGATCTGTAATCTGCATTTCCTATATTTGGTATCGGAGCATTGGTTTTCAAAGTTATCATAATCTGAATTTTGAAAAAGTTTAAAATGGCAATTTTTGGAGATTTTGTTAACACTAGTTCAAAACCGTCCAAATCATCATTGTCTCATAAGTCTGCATATTTTTATTATAGAAAATCAAGTTATCTACCGAATTGGTGTGTTGTGCAGGAACAAATGTGTTATATGGCTTTTGAAGAATCAGCACTCAATGAACAAATGGTGCAAATAAAGAAAAACAAATGGATACTTGATAGTGGCTGTTCAAGACACATGACTGGTAATCCGGAGATACTGAATGACATAATTTATGAAGATGGATGACTAGTCAACTTTGGAGACAATTCAAAAGGATATGTACTCTAAAACTCCTACTATTTTTGATGTTCTGTTAGTTAGGAATCTAAAACACAACTTACTTAGCATAAGTCAACTATGTGACAAGGGCTATATAATTAAATTTGAAAAGGATAAGTGTCACATCGAAGATAATAAATCAAATATTATCTTTGAAGGAATTAGGAAGAAAAATATTTATATTCTCAGTATGAAAATCTCAAATGATAACCTATGTCTTTTGGCTAATACAAGTGACCATTGGATTTGGCATAAAAGATTTAGGCATTTGAATTTCAAACTCTTATCTAGACTTTCAAAACTTGATTTAGTAAGAGGTCTTCCTAAAATGGATTTTAAAGTAGATAGTATATGTGATGCTTGTCAATTAGGAAAACTTAGAAAGAGTTCATTCAAATTGAAAGATATAATTTCAACTTCAAAACCTTAGATCTGTTTGGTCCATCTCAAATTCAGTCAATAATTCACAATAAATATGTTTTTGTAATTGTAGATGATTATTCTAGATTTACATGGACAATTTTTCTGAAACATAAAAGTGATGCTTTTGATTTATTTAAAATTGTTGCAAAAAGAATTCAAAATCAACTTTCTTTAAAAATCAAAACTATTCGTAGTGATTACGGTGGAGAATTTGAAAATGAAAATTTTGAGAATTTCTGTAATAAAAAAGGAATAACTCATAAATTTTCTTTTCCAAGAACTCCATAACAAAACGGAGTGGTAGAGCGTAAAAATAGGATGATTCAAGAATGTGCAAGAACTATGCTTTCAGATAGTAAATTACCAAGAAATTTTTGGGGTGAAGCAGTTGCTATAGCTTGTTACATTTTGAATAGGATTTTAATTAGACCTCTAACCAATAAAACACCATATGAACTTCTTTTCAATAAGAAACCAAAGGTATCTTATTTTAAAGTCTTTGGAAGTAAATGCTTTATTCTAAATACAAAGGAAAATTTTGGATAAATTTGATCCTAAATCCGACAAAGGAATCTTTATCATATATTCTAATAGAAGTAAAGCATACAGGGTTTTCCATTTAAAAACTAACACCATTGAAGAAACAATGCATGTATCTTTTGATGAAAATTTCAAAGATTTTGTTCAAATAAACGGTGAAGATGATTTTGTTACTTTAAATAATGAATCAAATGAAACAAATTGTGAAACTACTCATCCAAATATAAGGATCAGGCTTTTAAAAGATCATCCTATAGAAAATATACTTGGAAATATTGAATCTGTTGTTAGAACTAGAAATCAACTAAACAAGATGAGTAATGTAGCATTTATATCAACTATTGAACCCAAAAATCCAAAGGAAGCATCATCTGATGATTCATGGATTCTTGTTATGCAAAAAGAACCGAATTAATTCACCAGAAATGATGTATGAGAACTTGTTCCTAGACCTGAGGACAAAACTATAATAGGAACTAAATGAGTTTATAAAAATAAAATGAATGAACAAGGTGAGGTCGTTAGAAATAAAGCTCGGTTAGTCGTGCAAGGTTATTGTTAAGAAGAAGGAATAGACTTTGATGAAACCTTTGCACCCGTAGCAAGATTAGAAGCCATTAGAATTCTACTTGCTTTTGCAAACCACAACAATTTCAAATTATTTCAAAAGGATGTCAAAAATTCCTTTTTAAATGGTTTTGTTAAAGAGGATGTTTATGTTGAACAACCTCCACTTTTTGAAGAAGAAAAGTTTCCAAATCATGTTTATAAATTAAAGAAAGCTTTATATGGTCCGAAACAAGCTCTTAGAGCCTAGTATGATAGACTAAGACCTTACCTATTAAAATCAAAATTTGAAATTGGTAGAGTGGATAATACTCTTTTTATTAAAAGAAACAAAAATGATATCCAATTAGTACATATTTATGTAAATGATATAATTTTTGGATCAACAAACAATGAAATGAACAACGAGTTTTCTAAAATAATGACAAAAGAGTTTGAGATGAGTCATATGGGTGAACTTACTTTCATTTTAGGATTGCAAATAAAACAATTAGATAGTGGTATTTTCATTAGTCAAGAAAAGTATGCTAGGGATCTAGTTAGTAAGTTTGGTATGACCACTGCAAGTGGAAAACCCACTCCTATAGCAACCAATGAAGTCTTGAATAAAGAAGACATGTCAAAAGATGTTGATAAAAAACTATATAGGGGAATGATTGGATCGCTACTCTATATAACTGCGAGTAGGCCTGATATCATGCATAGTGTTTGTCTCTGTGCAAGATACCAATCTCAACCCAAAGAAACCCATTTAAAAGCTATTAAATGCATCCTAAGATATGTTAAACACACTTTAGACTATGGCCTATTTTACCCTAATATGATTCATTTTATTTAACCTCATATTGTGATGCTGACTATGCTGGTTGTAAGTCAAACGGAAAAAGTACAAGCGGAACTTATCACTTTTTAGGACATTCTCTGGTTTCCTGGTTTAGTAAAAAGCAAAATACCGTCTCACTATCAACAACTAAAGCAGAATATATCTCTGCTGCTTTGGCTTGTTTTCAAGTTATCTATATGCAACGGACCCTAAAGGATTTTGGATTAAATATTTCAAAATCACCAATTTATTATGACAATACAAGTGCAATAAATTTATCCAAAAATCCTGCTCATCGTGCCAGAACCAAACATATTGATATCAGACATCATTTTCTCAGAGATAATATAAGTAAAGAGATTATTTCTCTTGAATTTATCAACATTGAGAATCAAATAGCTAATATTCTGACCAAACCCTTGAATCAATCAACCTTTACTAAATTAAGAAGAAAACTAGGTATTTGTTCTATAACTGAGATATAAAAAATATATATATATATAGTAACATATATATTTAAATAAATAGAGAAAAACAAAATTGTCAAAACTTTCCAAGGGATGTCGACATGCCCCTACCCCCATGTCGACATACAACGACAGATTTGAAAATTTGATTTTCCCTCTAAAATCAATTTGGTGGTTATATAACCACAATATTTCGAATTCAACTGTCTTCTCACTTTATTTTCTCTATAATAAACTTCTGAAAATACAAAGTAATGGCCTCCTCTTCTAAATCAAACCAAAATGCAACCATTTCGTTCCCTTATCCTAATTCTGGTCCATTCCAACGTACTACATTGGCTCGAGTAATGAAGATCGAGGAAATTATGAAGGATTCTCTATAAATGCTGACTGAATTACAAGTCATGCAAATAAGGATGGCAAAGGAACAAGAGAAACAAGGCAAGATTCTTAGAAATTTGCAAAAATTTAATGGATAATCATGCAGACCCTATTGTGGTTAAAGGTGATTCCTCTAACATACGTATTCATGATCCATTAGAGGACGACGAAGAATAAGAAGATGAAAGGAGGAAGAAGTGCAAATGTAAGAGGACGATAATGTTGTTTGCGTTGGAGAAGTCTGTTTTGACAAAAATGGTAATTTGGTCGAACAACATGAAAACTTTTGTCTCCATTACCCTAATTGTTCGATTCACAAGTCACCAATTGTCAAGGACTCTCGTTAGATTGTTATTATATTAATGCTTTTATATTTTGTGTACTTGTATATATTTGTGTCTATGTTTCATATATATGTGTAATGTAACATCATATATAATAAAATTAGATTTATGTTTCGCTTATTATACTTCGTCATTAGCATTTAGTTCCATAGTATTAGTTTAAGAGGGAGTTATGTAGTATAGGCTTAGTTTCTATTGATGAAAAAGAGGGAGAATTATAAAATAGGATAGTTAGGCTGTTAGTTAGGCTTAGATTAAGGGGGAGTTAGTAGATTAAGGGGGAGTTGTTGGAATAAGGGGGAGTCCGAGTAGAATCAGAGTTTGGTGGAGTATATTTTATAAACATAGGTTGTCATCATCAAAAAGGGGGAGATTGTTAGTTCCTGAGATGGATGACAACAACCTTAGGATTTATTATAAAATATAAATACTAATATCTTTGTCTAGATATATATGTATATGCAGGATATATATATGCAGGTACTGAGAATGAAGACTGTACAGTATAGAGATTCAAGACCGACGAATTCAAGATTGTAGAAATCAAGACTGAAGACTCATGAGTATCAAGATTATCAAGAGTTCAAGAGTTCAAGATATCAAGATAAGTAATAGAATCTAGATTTATGTTAAAACTTCATAATAGCACTAAAATCTTTATTCTGATTTTAATTGTGGGATGGAATCCACCTTCTCGCTTTAATAGTGGGATGGAACCCACGACCTTCTCTAGTGGAATGGAATCCAAAAATGACTTATTTTTAGATTTTTTTCAAAACTATCTTTTTGAAAAAGACATCTCTCTCTCAGTTTAAATATTTTAGCCTTAATTCAAAAACTATTTTTAATCATATTAATTTCAAAATCATTTCTTGTTTTAAACTATCTCTTGGTTTTAATGTTTTAGCTTTAATCTCAAAATATTTATATATTTAGTTTTTATTACTTTTATATTTCGTAAGATCACTTTCCAAAGGTTTTTATAATCATAAAGTATATTCAAAATAGTTTACAAAGTTCTAAGGTTGTTTCGACAAACTTTAGAAAGAAAATCTCTTTTAAATAAAAAATCAATTTTCAAAAAATACTAGGGGATGTCAACATGCCTATACCCCACATGTCGACATGGTAGCCGTAGATTTTAAAATTTGAATTTTCAAAAGAAGTGTCTATTTGTCATAACCTTTCAGAAATGGACATGACCGTTTTTTCAATGAATTTTTACTTTAAGATTTCTTTGTTTTCTCTCCTCTTTCTCTTCCATTCTTATTTTCAAACATTCTTAACAAAACTCTGCCAAAATCCTAAGTGAATCAAACTTGATCGTCTCTAGTTTGATTCTCTACCACTCTCCCTCAAAGATCTCAATGCTATTCTGAGTTATAGGATCATTTGTAATCAAAGATTGAAAGATTGAAGTGTATCGAGTCTCACTCTATCAAAGTGTGACTGGAAACGGTGTGATTGTGGCCCGTAAATCAATCGGGAGTGATTGTAGCCCGTAAATCAATTAGGCGATCTTGTAACCTGGTTAAATCAAGAGAGTTTGCCCTGGACTCGGAGATAGGAGGGTGTATCTCGTGGCCTTGAAATTGAGGTTGTATGACATTATATTTGAAAAGAAATCCACACAAGAAATTGTGTGTGACTGGATGTAGGGTAACTCCGAACCAGTATAAAATTCTGGTGTGTTCTTTCCTTTACTGCTTTTATTTACTATTTGCATTTGTGTCTAGTTATGTGATTGTCTCTATGTTTGTGAATTGCATCCGTTTGGTTTTAATTTGAAAATATTTCAAAAAGATTCATAAAATTAATTAAACACTATTCACCCCCTTCTAGTGTTAATTTTGCTTTAAGATCCGTAATCTGCATTTCCTACAAGGGCATGCTACCGGGTCTGGTCGATCGTTATGTTGAAGGATTTGTGGTCAATCCCATGGAGCTTGGTGCGAATCGGAATTTGGATGCTCGTCCAGAGGAATACGTTCTAGACTTTCCTCATAGACTCAGGGGGGGGGCAGCTTGGACATGATGATAAGAGACTACCATTGGAAGACAATGACGGGTTTTGCACATATGATTAGGCGAGCAATGCGTGGAGGATTAGTGAACAGGGATCTGGAGGATGTAAATAGAAGTCCATTCGCTCCTAATATCAAGAATGCTAGGAATCCACCGGAATTCAAACTAACAACACTGGAAGCTTATGATGGAAAGTTGGATCCAACTATGCATATGATGGGGTATACATGACCCATGGAAGTACTAGGGCTTCAGAAGAAGTCTTTCCACGATGCTTCCCCCAGTACTTAACAGATGCAGCTACGCTATGGTTCAGACAGTTGGAGAGTGGTTCTATTAGCACATGGATGGAATTGGTTGAAAGATTTATGAAGCAGTTTTGGGTTCACATTATGAGTCCAAGAATGTGATGACATTAACATCAGTAAAGCAGTGGGTAGGAGAATCATTCAAGAATTTTTTAATCAGGTTCAATGCGGCAGTTGTTTCAGTGGATCGACCAGATCCATCGGTGGTTTTGATGGCGGTAGTGTCAAGAGTTGCAGATAATTCAGATTTTAAGATATCACTGATACAGAATCCACCGATGGATCTCGGGGGAGTTCTACCATGAAGCAGAAAGGTTTCTACGATAAGAAGATGCAAAAGCTGATAAAGAGGCAACAAAAGTTAATACGGTACAGGGTGGAGAACCGCTCGGTTAGAGCTCAGGAAAGGACAAGGGTAAACGGAACATGGATAATAGATTTGATGGATCGAAGCAACAAAGGGGGAACCTAAATTCTCTTCTTACTCAAAATTGAGTGAAACCCTAGAACAGATATATCTGGATACTCGAGGATGCCTTCCTTATCGAAGGACGGCAAGGAGGGAACCCTCCGAATGCGAGTGGACATCAGAAAAGCGCTGCCTATTACATGAGCTGAATGGGCACAATACAAATGACTACAGGCATTTAAAGGATATCATTAAGGAACATGTGAGGAATGGTCAGTTACAACAATACGTGAGGACTCAGGCTGTGATGGTGGAACAGGAGCAGCTATCGTCCACCTCGAATGAAAATGGCACTAGATCAAGGCATCACCATCAACTTGTCATCAATTGATCGAGATGGCATGGAATAAGTAACAAACTCTACAATAGGACAGATAAGTCACTTACACATGTACGGGATCGAGAACGGTCTCTAGGCATGGTCTGAGATGATGATAAACTGTAGTGCTCAGGTTTGTAAAGTTAGTTTTTCTTTTTCTTATTTTTTCTTCTTGTTTGCTTCGAACTCTGGTTTATTGGTTGTATGGACTCTTATTTTATATTTTGGCAAATAGACTTAGGAATGTTTAAATTTGGATCAATGTAATATATAACACAGGTCATCAAGTATGGACTAAGCCTGGCAAGGGGTAGGTCGCTTCGCTCGAACGCGATGGATCCGCCTACTCAGGTTTCGAGTATGGATTGTACTCGGCAAGGATCCAGAGAGATCAAGGTCGTCAAGTAAGGACTATGCCTTGCAAGTGGTAAGTGGCTTCGCTCAAACGTGATGGATGATCCTACTCAGGTCTTCGAGTATGGATTGTGCTTGACAAGGATCCGAAGAGATCAAGGTCGTCGGGTATGGACTATGCCTGGCTAGTTGTAGGTCGCTTCGCTAGAACGCGATGGATTGGCCTACGTAGGTCGTCGAATAGGGATTGTGTTAGCAAAGATTTGGTGAGATCGAGGCTCTGGATTTGGTAAACGATCCAATAAGATTATGGATTTGGCTATTGGCTTTGGATAGATATGGATTCTTCTAAGGCTTTGGAATGTATTCGGAATTGGATATCGACTCGAAATAGTCATGGATTTCAATAACGATCCGGAGAGATCTTGGATTTGGATTGGCAATGGATTGGAAAATACGGCTATCAATGGATTATGGATTTCTGATTTTGAATTTACGGCAATTCAAAACACACCTTCCTATGACAGGGCATGTTTTGGAGGGCAAAGTGTTGGACCAACCTTTTGCCAAGGCAGTATACATGCGGATTTAACCCAATAGACTTCACGATTATCGAGGCCGATGAGTCTAGAGTGATGATTGTGGGACCTAGAAATCAAGTACAGATAATAACATGAAGTCGAAATGAATGGAATTGATAGATATGCAAGGTAGAACGTTCGAAGTATGGAATATGGTTCAACACATAGAAGCAAGTGCATTTCAATAGAAAACAATTAATAACTCAACAACCACAAGAGGGATCAAAGTGAAACTCTAGGAACAGGAAGAGAGGATCCTAGGTAGTTCACCTAGGGGTCGCAACCCAAAACATGCGACTTGAAGGGATCGGTACCGATCCCTCCATAAGGGTCGACACTCTTCCCTTGTAGGGGTCAGCTATATTGAAATTCTGACAGTGATTAGTCAATATCTCAATATTTACTGATCTAATTGACATGAAACTTGGAGCACAAGCTAATTACAACATATGGAACACAAATTGCATATTATTTGGAGCAAGTTGGAGGGATCGGTACCTATCCCTTTATAGGGATCGACTATAATCAGCCTTCACATTTTATTGCAACAAAGAATGATCAATAACTCGAGTTCTACTGATGCAATTGGCGTGAAACTTGGAGGCTAAGCATAATACAATATGGAGAAGCTCCCCTAGGAATCACATGGCATTTGGCAGAGACTGGTGAGATCGGTACCTATCCCTTTAGAAGGATCATCATAAATCAGAATTCAAGCAACGCCACTTCACGGAAAAGGCGATATCTCACAAACCGTAAGTCAAAATGGCACGAAATTTGGAGGGCAAGTAGCTAACATCATGGGGCACCTCTCATAGGGATCACAACCTGTTTAAACACACTAACAGGGATCGGTACCGATCCTTATTATGGGCCCCAATGGGCCCGAAAATTTTTGGGAGGCTTCGTCTTCGTCTCCTGAACCTTCTGTCAAAATTTCAGTCGATCCTTGCACGTCTTCCCCTATAAATATAGCAGGCATGGCATCAGAAAAGGGATCTTCTTACTGCTTCACTTTATTTTTAACCTAGGCTACACTCTTCCAATTTTATTCTTGGATTTCGAATTGTAACTGTAAACAAGCTTAAGTATAATAAAATGGATTATTTGGGAGTGGACGTAGGCCATAGTTAGCTGAACCACTATAAATCTTGTCTCTTTTTACTTGCTTTCTGATTGTTCTAATTTTGTTCTTCATTTATTTCTCTTTATACTTCTATAATTGGACTGGATACTGGTACTATACATAATTGAGTGTTGGTGGCCAATTTTGACGCCAACATTTTGGTGCTTTCATTGAGAAAGCTAGCCCCCACGGATTTAGAGTTCAGATTTGGAATCAATTAGAGAGCTTGGATTTGGAGCAATGTTGAGACAATCAACAAGGAGACAAGTAGAGGATAGGAGCCATCGTGAAGGGAGTCATGAGGCTTCCTCAGGAGCTGGAGCTAATCAAGCATCTATCTACATCATCAAAGATAAAATGGGAACAAAGATGGATGCTATGCAGGAATGGATGCTGAAAAGACAGTAGGAGATGATGCAAATCCACTCCGACAGATTAGACATGCTGGATCCACAAGAGCTGCTGGAATTCAAAACCAAGGAGTTGGAATGATAGGAACCACCGGAGCTATGGATCAAGGAGTTGAGGCGGTAGGAATTGCTGGAAATTAGAATCGGGAACATGGAAATGGAGCCAATGGACAAAGGAGTGGAGGAGAGCAGCCGAGGGTAGTCCCCGACCAACTTAGAGGGATCGACACAGATCCCCAAAGACATGGAGGCATGCCCCCGGGTCTGGTCGATCGTGATGTTGGAGGATCTACGGTCAATCCCATGGAGCTTAGTGCGAATCGAAATTGGATGCTCGTCCAGAGGAATACGTTCCAAAATTCCCTCGTAGAGTCGGAGGGCAGCTTGGACATGATGATAGGAGACTACCATTGGAAGACAATGAGAAATTGCAGAGATGATCAAGTGAGCAACGCATGGAGGATTAGTGAATAGGGATCTGGAGGATGTAAATAGAAATCCATTCGCTCCTAATATCATGAATGCTAGGAATCCACCAGAATTCAAACTACCAACACTGGAAGCTTATGTCAGAAAGTCGGATTCAACTATGCATAAGATGAGGTATACATTGCACATGGAAAACTGGGGGCTTTGGAAGAAGTCCTGGCACATGCTTCCCCTGTACTTAATAGATGTTGCTGCGCTATGGTTTAGATAGTTGGAGAGTGGTTCTATTAGCACATGGATGGAATTGGTCGAAAGATTTATGAAGCAGTTTCGGGTTCACATTACGAGACCCAAGAATGTAATGACATTGACATCAATAAAGCAGTGGGCAGGAGAATCACTCAAGAATTTTTTAACCAGGTTCTATGCGGTAGTTGTTTTAATGGATCAACTAGATCCATCGATGGTTTTGATGGCGGCGGTGTAATGACTTGCAGATAATTCAGATTTTAAGATATCACTGATACGGGATCCACCGATGGATCTTGGGGAATTCTACCATGAAGCAGAAAGGTTTCTACCACAAGAAGATGCGAAAGCTGATAAAGAGGCAATGGAAGTTAATATAGTACAGGGTGGAGAACTGCCCGGTGAGAGCTTAGGAAAGGACAAGGGTAAACGGAACATGGATAATAGATTTGATGGATCGAAGCGACAGAGGAGGGAACCCAAATTCTCTTCTTACTTGGAATTGAATGAAACCCTAGAACGGATATATCTAGATACTCAAGGATGCCTTCCGTATCGAAGGCCGGCAAGGAGGGAACCCTCCGAACGCGAATGGACATCAGGAAAGCGCTGCATATTCCATGAGTTGGATGGGCATAATACAAATGACTGCAGGCATTTGAAGGATATCATTGAGGAACATGTGAGGAATGGTCAGTTACAACAATACATGAGGACTTGAGCTGTGACGGTGGAACATGAGCAGTCACCGTCTACCTCGAATGAAAATGACACCGGATCAAGGCATCATCGTCAACTTGTCATCAATTGATCGGGATGGCATGGAATAAGTATCAAACTCCACAGTAGGATGGCTAAGTCACTTACACATGTACGGGGTCAAGGACGGTCCCTAGGCATGCTCTGAGATGATGATAAACCGTAGTGCTTGGGTTTGTAAAGATATTTTTTCTTTTTCTTATTTTTTCTTCTTATTTGCTTTGAACTCTGGTTTATTGGATGTACGAACTCTTATTTTATATTTTGGCAAATAGACTTAGGAATGTTTAAATTTGGATCAATCTAATAGATAACACAGGTCGTCAGGTATGGACTATGCCTAGCAAGGGGTAGGTCGCTTTGCTCGAACACGATGGATCGGCCTACTCAGGTCGTCGAGTATGGATTGTACTCGGCAAGGATCCGGAGAGATCAAAGTCGTTAGGTATGGACTATGCCTGGCAAGGGGTAGGTCGCTTCGTTCGAAAGTGATGGATCGTCCAACTCAGGTCATTGAGTATGAATTGTGCTTGGCAAGGATCCGGAGAGATCAAAATCGTTGAGTATGGACTATGCCTGGCAAGGGGTAGGTCGCTTCGCTTGAACGCGATGGATCGACCTTCTCAGGTCGTCGAATATGGATTGTGTTTGGCAAGGATCCATTGAGATCGAGGCTTTGGATTTGGCAAACGATCTGGTAAGATCACCGATTTGGCTATTGGTTTTGGATAAATATGGATTCGCCTAAGGATTTGGAATGTACTCGGAATTAGATATCGACTCGGAATAGTCATGGATTTCACTAATGATCCGTAGAGATCGTGGATTTGGATTGGCAATGGATTGGAAAATATGGCTATCAATGGATTATGGATTTACGGCAATTCAAAACAAGCCTTCCTATCGCAAGGCATGTTTTGGAGGGCAAAGTGTTAACCCACCTTTTGCCAAAGTAGTATACAAGAGGATTTAACCCAACAGACTTCGTGATTATCGAGACCAATGAGTTCAAATGATAATTGTGGGACCTAGAAATCAAGTAGGATAATAACATGAAGTCGGATTGAAGTGAACTGATAGATATGCAAGGTAGAATGTTCGAAGTATGGAATATGGTTTAACACATAGGAGCAAGTGCATTTCGATAGAGAACAATTAATAACTCAACAACCACAAGAGGGATCGAAGTGAAACTCTAGGAACAGGAAGAGGGGACCCTAGGGAGTTCATCCTAAGGGTCGCACCCCAAAACATGCAACTTGGATGGATCGGTACAGATCCCTCCATAGGGGTTGGCACTCTTCCCTTGTAGGGGTCGTCTATATTCAAATTCCGGCAGTGATTAGTCAATATCTCAATATCTACAGATCCAGTTGACATGAAACTTGGAACACAAGCTAATTACAACATATGGAACACATATCATTTGGAGCAAGTTGGAGGAATCAGTACCTATCCCTCTATAGGGATCGACTATAATCAGCCTTCACAACTTATTGCAACAAAGATTGATCAGTAAATCGAGTTCTACTTATCCAATTGGTGTGAAACTTGGAGGTTAAGCATAATACAACATGGAGAAGCTCCACTAGGGATCGAATTGCATTTGGAAGAGATTGGAGGGATCAGTACTTATCCCTCTAGAGGGATCGGAAGAAATCAGAATTAAAGCAACATCACTTCACGGAAAATGCGATATCTCACAAACCGTAGGTCGAAATGGCATGAAATTTGTAGGGTAAGTAGTAACATCATGGGGCACCCCTCATAGGGATTGTAGCCCATTTGGACACACTAATAGGGATCGGTACCGATCCCTATTGTAGGCCATAATGGGCTTGGAAATTTTTATGTGGCCTCGTCTTGATTTCCTGAACCTTTAGTCAAAATTTCAGCCCAATCCATGTAGGTCTTCCCTTATAAATACAGCAAGCATGGCGTCAGAAAAGGGATCTTCTTTCTACTTCTCTTTATCTTCAATCTAGGCTACACTCTAATAATTTTATTATTGGATTTCGAATTGTAACTGTAACGACCCGTAATATTTGATAATTAAAAATAGTTAATTTAATATGATTTTGTAATTTAATACTCGGAGAAATTAAAATTTAAGATTTAATAATGAAAAGAATAATTAGAATGTAATATTAGTAATGTTAATTTAAGACAATTGATAACTATTTTAATGTAAGTCCAATTAATTGAAATAAGTGTAATGTCATAATAGGTTATAGATTGTAAATAAAGAAATAAAATTTAATATTGGAGTAAATGTTGAAATTATATGTAATAAATTTGAATTGGCTAATATTGAAAATGAAATCAGTGATGTGTAAGTAGTTATAACGTTTGTTTGTAGATAATAAACTTATAAACGTGTTTAAATTAAGTAAAAAAGTGAAAATTGTTATATGTTACCTATTTATTTAATTTGTTGAACTAAATTGGAAATTAATTGCAATTAAATGTAATTAAATATTACATTAATGTAAATTAAGATGATAATTGTAGAATATTAGTATAATAAGATATAAACCAATGTTAACTATGTCCATAGAGTAATGATTGATTGAATAAAAAAATTGAAATCAAATTAAATCAATTTATTGGAATTAAAATATAATCAATTGGATTTTATTTACAGTTGAAACTGAACACTGTAATTAGTGAAATATTTAACACTGAATTGATATGTAATTTTTTTTAAATTATTATAAATGTCTAAGTAATAAAAAATTATTAAAATTGTTAGTTATTAAATTTGAAATTAAAAAGTGATTTAATCAATTTAATAATAATTTATTTAATTAAAATGAAAATAGCCATTTTGGCATCTGTCTCGGATTTTGACGAAACTAGTTTCATCGGATCCGTAACGGTGAATTATTGTAGGATTTCAAGTTTCGTGGCGATCAGACTTGTCGTTTGATCATACGGGCTTTAAACGCGTAGAAATCAAATTAATTGAATTCAATTGAAATAAGCTAATTTTAAAGGCTAACTTCTTATACAATGGAATTAGGACTTGAAACATATTCCATTGAATTTAAAAATATCAAAAACATCTATATCGATATACTGGATGACCCATTTTAGTTTCGGGAATGAAACAGGCTTTTGGGTTGTTATCGTCGTTCGAACCAATTAGATATGTTGTTCATTCGTATTGGGCCTTGTCCGTATAAATAGACTTTGTTTCTCAAACCCTAGCAGTCTTTCAGTCTATTCTGTACGTACATCAACTTCTGCCTGTTCCTTTCTTCAATGGCATAAACCAATTTCGAATTGCAAACCTTCAATCCAATTTCAAAATCAATTTCAAAATCCAAACCCTAACATATTATATACCGTTTCGAAGCTCTCGACGAGCGTAATCCACTGGTGCAATTTGTTTTTGTAATCGAATCACTGTTTATTCTGAAATCAGTGATTTAGTTTCGGCCGTCCATTTGCTAGGGTTTAGATCCAACGGTAGATCTTCGCCCGATCGACGATCGGGAGGCGGCATTGGGAAGAGGAGGTCGAGCAGGTTAGGGCGGTGGTGTTGGTTCCTCTCAGCAGTACATGAGCTCTCCAGAGAATGGCAAAAATCATGGGCCGCGGCGTGGTTGACTGGGTGAACCGGACGAGGCGGCGCTCAGGGCCTAGGGTCGGCCGAGGGTGGGGGAGGCGATGACACGGTCGGATCTAGGTGGAAGTCGATTGTGGAGGAGGTGTTGCAGTTGATCGTGGCGGCAGCAGATTTGAGATGGTCGGGTACAAGATGAACGAACACAACTAGGATTGACGCGTCATTCCTAGTGACGTGGCATCTTTGTTTATTTTCTTATTTTAGTTTGAATTTTAATTTTCATATGTTCTAATTTACATAACTTTTGCATACGAGGTCGAATTTACGCGCGGTTTTCTCCACTGCGATCGTATCGAAATTTCGGACATTATGAAACTAGTTTGGACGAATTCTGAGATAGTTGATTTTTGGGCCTTATTTTGGATTTCAAATCGGTTTGAAATCAAAGGTGAGTGATTTGACCCACTCACAACTTCTAAATTATCTTATGTTAGTTAAATTGAATTTATGATGCAATTTGAAATTGATTAGTTAGTGTTTGGTATATTTAAATTATCATTCCAGTTAAATCTGACTTTTATTGAATTAAATCTCCATTTAAATTAATATTGAATTTTAAATTTCCAGTAAATACCTGCTATTGATAATCAGTAAATTGTTATTATTTATTGTTGATTTGGATGATGATTGTGATGGATGTTTGATTATTGATATTGGATGACTGGATGTTATATTGTTTTAACACTGCAAGTTCCCTATGGGTTGAAACGATACATACCTGAACGATCTAATAGATTAAGGGAAATCGTTATAAGTTGAAATGATAGACTCAAGCAATTTTATGGATTTTATTTTAATTCGGGATTGCGGGTTGAATGATATATACCCGTAAATTTAAATTATTGCGGGTTGAAATGATATACATCCGTATCACTTGACCATAGGGTAGAAATTATATACGGACACCGGATTGGTTAAATTAAATGATTTTAAATCCTTAAATTTTGAATTTAGTTAAATGATATTTTGAAATAACAATTGATTTGTATAAACTGCATTATTTTCGAAATCCAAGCTTTAAATGTTGAAATTTGAGTTGGTTTAATGAATTGTAAAAAAAACAATAAAATGGAAATTTCAAAGTTGAAATTGAAATATAACTGAATTTATCGAAATGGAGTTATTGGAAATGTTTAAAGATTTAAACTTTGAAATCTATGAAATTGAAGTGGTTTAAAAATTGTAGTTCAACTATGGATTTATAATCAATATAGATTGAGATGGTTTAATGAAAATTCAATTGAAAGTTCAAATTCCAATTGGTGATTTAAAATCTAGATATGGTCCAGATTTGTTGAAAAGGAAGAAATAGTTTATTTTGATATCAATTTCAAACTTTATTATTTAATATATACTGTTCAAAGATTTATTATTATAAAAATCCTGATTTTTAAGATTTTCAAACTATTAAACTAATTTAATCCATTTTCAACTATTTTAATCAATTTAAACTATTTTAGTTTATCTTAATCTATTTTAACCTATTTTAAACTAATTACCCATTTTAATATATTTTAAATCAATTTAATCTATTTTAAATCTATTTAATCTATTTTAAATCCATTTAACCTATTTTAAATTTATTTAATCTATTTTAAATCTATTTAATATATTTTAAATCTATTTAAACCATTTTAAAATTATTTAAACTATCTTAAATCCACCTAAACTATTTTAACCTAATTTTTAAACTATTTAGAGTATTTAACTATTTGAAAATTTATTTTTAAGACTATGCTAAACTATTTAATATATTCATAACTATCTAAACTATTTTCTAAATTTCAGATTGTGTAAAGTGGAAGTGTTTATATTTAAATCCTTGGTTTTAAAGCGAATATGGTTAAATGATGTTATAACATAAGTTAGGATTCGCAATGATATTTGCTAGTGAAATGACATATTTGAGTAAATATGATGATTTTGAAATGAGGATCTAATTAACCTATCTTATCGATATGATTTCGAAAGTGAATATGATTTTGAAAGTAAATATGATTTCGAAAATGATATGGTTTGAATTAAATGTGATATTTTGATATCAATTATGAAAAGGTTTTGAAAATGTAAAAGAACCATCCAGTGTGAAATAAGCGTTTGGTTGTTAAAGAGACCGGGATCAGATATTGTCATACTCTCTGCCAATACCGAAAACCACTTTAACAACTGTGCACGTGGTGGAGATTCCAGAATAAAGTAGGATGGTTTGACGAACGACTCTATATGAGGTATTATCATAGCCCTGACTCCCATGAGTCAGCTTGATGTGACTAAAACAGGAGCCACGCCGGGCAAAGTGAGGTCGCACCTCCGATCGGACATGCTTCTTCGATACCATATTATGACTTGTGATTGATTTGGTGGCCACCCCTCGATTTTGATTATGGGAGTGTGTTCCGAGGTGGGAGGTAGTAGCTGCTATGCATTACCACCAGTCCGGATCCGCAAAACGGTAGAATCCTATCCTGGCATTGCCTCGCGTGCCTTGTCACATGCCTTATCGCGCCTTCTACGAGTTTGGTTTGTGTCGTACCTATAGAGTGCTCCTTGATAGCCCACCAGTTTACGGTGGAGTTTACATTATCTGTATAGACTACGACATTATATAAAATGTGTTAAGGGGGATATGGGTTACGCCTTAACGCTATTTTAATACTTTACTTTTATGTAGACACTATTATAATAGCATATTGTACAATGTATGTAGATAGTTTAACGAATCCTTAGGAGATGTAAATCCCCAACATCTCTTAAGTTATTGCACTCACGTTAGACACTAGATAGGAGATGTCAAACCCCGTAAAAATCTCCGACGCCGCTACACTCATATTTATTTCTTGTTGATTTAACTTACATAAGATCTTTTAGTTCTGACTCAAGTATTTTGTCTTTTCAATTCGCTTGGGTCAGTCTGAGCTTTTCAGTGTATCGAAGACTGCTTTTCTGGAGGACGAAGACGAAGATTTAGTACTACTACTACTACTATTTATTTCATTTATTCCACTGCATCATACTGTTCCGCTGGATTGTTATTTATTTTTGTTGTATGTAACTCTGATATGTATTATAAAAGTGTAATCAAATGTTAATTGTAAAACGGCTTTATGAACTGTTTATTTGATTATTATATTTTTTCATTCCGCTGTGAGATTATGTGTTTGTTTGTCTTCTTTTCTCTGCTTTTTCTTATTTACCCCATAAGAATCCTCCCTTTTGAATGGTTTGAGTATGACGTGTGTGGTTTATCTTTGATTTAAACCGTCCAAAAAGGAGGGTCATTACAGTAACTGTAAACAAGCTTAGTATAATAAAACAGATTATTTAGAAGTGGACGTAGGCCGGAGTTAGCCAAACCTCTATAAATCTTGTCTCTTTTTACTTGCTTCCTGATTGTTCTAATTTTGTTCTTCATTTATTTCTCTTCATATTTCTTTAATTGGATTGGATATTGATACTTCTACATACTTGAGTATTGGTGGCCAATTTTGACGCCAACAACTGTTGTTTCTCTATAAATAGGGGTTAAACCAACGAATTTTTGTTAACTACATTCTCATATTTTCTCTCATATTTTACTCTCTTGAATTCTAAAAGAAAATCTACACAAAATATTATCAAATTCAAACTCAATTGATTTGATTCTTTATTGATTACTCTCTAATTTCTCTCATCTCTCTCACTCAAACAAGATCGAAGTGCTATTCAAGAGGTTAAGGATCATTTGTAATCAAGATCAACAATTTGAGTCTGTAAAACTCTACCAAATCATATTATTATACTTATGGGTGTGATTGTAGCCCATGTAAATCAATTGGGTGTGCTTAGTAGTCCAGAAATCTAGTGGGCATGCTTGTGGCCCGTGTAAATTAGGTGACTCTACCCAAAGGTCGAAAAGTCTGGAGGGTGTGTCTCATTGCCTTGAAATCAAGATTGTATTTGCTTTGCTATTTGAAAAGAAATCCATACAAGAAATTGTATGAAACTGGATGTAGGGTAACTCCAAACCATTATAAAATCATGGTGTGTTCTTTCCTTTTTACTTTTATTGTATTTATATTTAGCTGTGTTTGAATCTCTGATTGTTAATTGCATTGTTTAAACAATAATCTTAAAAGAATTCAAAACGATTCACGAAAATTATAAAACACTATTCACCACCCTCTAGTGTTGAGTTAGCCTTAAGATCCATCTCCTGCTAAAATTACAATCCGTACGTTGCACATGATAATGGTATTAAAAATAATATTTATATTTTATTTATTGTTAAAAATAGAATTTTATTATGCAATCTTTATTTTTAATAATATTAGTAATACCTTTGGGGTCACACTTTTTTATGTCAACGTGAACCACCAAAAACGCCCCATATAGATATTATCAAATCTTAATATCACTTAAAAATAGAAACTAACAATTGAACTTTTTTTACAAATTCAAGATGTATATCTAAAAATATTATCAATCTTAATATCTTTAATAATAATTGTAATACGTTTGGTGTCACATTTTTTTGTGTCAACGTGAACTACCAAAAATGCCCCTCTACATATATTATCAAATCTTAATATTGCTTGAAAATATAAACTAACAATTATACCTTTTTACAAATTGAAGATGTCTATCTACAAACACACATGCACACATATTTAATAATAGTTGTAATACCTTTGGTGTCCTCTTTTTTTTATGTACACATGAACGTCCGAAAATACCCTTTAACTGCTAAAATATAATAATTTACTTTTCATATTTTTTCGCTTCCATAGCTAAGTTTTTACGCATCTCAAGTTAAATTCAACTTTTATATACCAAGGCAATATATTTTACATTTTGTACCCTTCAATTGGTTAAATGACCAAATTACTACACGCATGTTTTATTTACTAAGTCAATATATTTTATATTTTGTACCCTTCACTCAATCAAATGACCAAATTGTTGCATGCAGTACATGATTTATACAATATTACCCATGTGAATAATGTAAGTATGGATGTACCCTATATTTTACACATGTAGATGATTTGTACAACATTACCCATGTAAATGATGGAAGTATGTTGTACCTATATTTTTATGTATACTAGTATAAACCCGTGCTTCACACACGGATATGGAAAAAATATATTGAATGCAGTTAGAAAATTAAATTATTTTAATAAAGAATTAGAATATACTATTTACATTAAGGAATTAAAAACATTACCTACAATATCAAATGTAAGTATTAAAATAAGCACCGAATCCTTTTGTATCTGTAGCAAAGAATGAAAAATAAAACAAATAATATCACTAAGTGCGCAGTTGGAAGTGATGTAGAGTGCATATTTCAGTTGTAAATGGTATGTTAGTGCTGAATATTAAGTATTCAGTATACACACAACACATGTTAATATATGTGTGCGTTTGTACGGAGGAATTATAACATTAAACAACAATACCTCAGTGTCACGGTCATCGAGAAAACCATAGAGAAGATTAAAAAAATATCTCAATAGTTAATAGGCAAAGTAGAATAAAAGTAATGTGTCTCGTGCAAACAATTCACATGCAAAACTTTTATGAAGAACCCAACAGAATTATTAGAAACAATTAAAACATTAATGAACCAAAAATTAACAAAGAAGGTGGAATTTAGCAATAAAAAATATGGTTTATTATAGCTAAAAAAATAATTTGGATACTTATAATGCAGTTGTTAACTTGTTCACGTCATAAAGGAAACAAGTGAGCAGGAAGAAATTTTTTTCATCTATTTCCTTGGCCACAGATGCAAGCTATCTAGTCAGTTGGTCTCATACGTTGTGTTCCTGTAATTGATTTCTGTTAAATTCAGTAATAGTGGCAGTACTAATGGATGCTCTTCGAACTCAGCAAAAACAAAAGAATAGCGGCCCACCTTAGTGGACGGTCATGTATTGTCATGAAAAACAACTGCTACAGCTTGAAAATTTTATGGCTATAGGACACAATTAATGAAAAAAGGATAAAATGTTTTTCCTTCCTTTTCTTGGTAAGAATAAATTTTCCTGCATTGCTTCAAATATATAAGATTAAAGAAGGTTACATAAATGTAAATTCCACAACAAAATATAAGCCTGTGGAACAAACACCGAAAAATGTTCCTTTATTTTTTCATGTAATAAGATTGAAATATATCAACAAAAATGCAAGCATAAACTGAGTGGAAAGCTACTAATAGAAGTTTAATAAGTTGATTTACCATTAAATGAAGCAAGCAGGATGTAACTAATTTGTAAAGTTTGATAGAAGTTAATCTACCACTATAAACAGAGCCGGCCCTACACCTTCAGTTGCCCTAGCCAAACATGGGATGGAACGGAAAAAATAAATAAAAATTGGTGGAAGACACACTCAAACTCAGGTTGTTCAGTTGCAAAGGAAACAAATAAACCACTAGACCAACTAAACTTATTTAAAATTTTGCCCTTTTACTAATATCAACCAGAGTATTTGTAAACATGGATATTGAAAATGTTGCCCTCCTCCACCGTGTTGCCTTAGGCGGCCGTCTTGGCTGCCTTGCCCTAGGGCCGGCTCTGACTATAAATGGTTAAATTCTAAAATTTTGAACTGATGGACAATGGATAAATTTTCTACCTCTATTTTTTGGTATAAAATTTATGAACTTAAATCGCATGAAGTTGTATATCTTTTTAGGAAAGTTGCCAATCATCTTTGTTATTTTGTCCTTGAACACTATAAACTTTAATAAAATAAAATTTTACTTTAGCAGATGATTAAGTTTTTTTCTTCTAAGATAAACACTATGTGTAAACTTAATAAGATGAACAGTATCTTATTTCATCTCCTTGTTGTTTGGCCTTCCATGATCAATGAATTTTTCTTGTTTAAAAAGATATAGCATGGAAACTTCCTTAGAACAACTTGATAAATGGTTAAATGAATTTGATGCCAAATAAATAAATATTAAATGTATCGTTACTAGAATTCAAATAAAATAATTTTGGAAAACTAATATTCATTGCTCAAATAATGGATTTTTTAATTTAATCTCAAAATTTGAATTAATTTTTTGTTGTTATTACATTAATAGAAATTATCATAAAATATTTTGAGTAAATAAAAACTAAGATTGAAAGTAATCACAAATATTAATGGTTGTTTATGTGTTTAATAAAATAATCAAAATAGATCAAGCACGTAGTATAGTGTATACAACGCAATTTTCATCAACGTTGGTAGTTTAAAAAATGCATTGTGCTCCCCAATAAAGATATATTAGACCAAAAATTTAATATCCTTTAGTTATATTAATACATCATATATTAAAGAAAAAGCCGCCAAAGTGTAAAATAAGCAATGCATGAATGACAAATAAACGATAACGTAGATGAGCGGAAAATCTAAAACTGGAATTATCATGAAGTGATGTCCAAAGTAAGCAAAAATAGTTGAAATTTTAAAAACCATTTTTCATTGTGTGCATTTTAAATAAAAATGCAATTTTGAAAGTTTGGTTGCAATTTATTCAATTAATATATTTCAAATGAATCACTTTGTTTTCTAATTGAGTGCCAAGTTGAAATTTTGAAAGACCATCAACAGCCTGCATATTTATCTATCTTTTGTAAAAGAGGGAAGAAGTATTTAAGAAACCGCAATTTTGATGCAAATGGCATATCTTTATTATTATGTTTCTTTTATGTCGTTCTTCCATTTGGTACTTACAACTACTCTGCAACTATGTCCATGAAGAAAACTTGCATACAGTTTCACATGGTGGTTGTTTCCAAACTTTATACAGGCCCCAACAAACAGGAAATGCATTCATCCAAATATAAACGTAATTTAACCTAGACACAATATATATCATTCAACAAATCACTAACTAAGAAAATAAATTCGTCCTAATATAAATGCAATTGAACTTAGACATAATAAATATTATTCAACAAAGCACTCACCAAACATAGAATTTGTGACTTTGTTAAATCAACATGCCAAAAGAGAAACTATAACCTGTAGAAAAAATAAAGAGCCAAATTTTTTTCTTTTCAAAAGACTGAATGCCAACACAGTAAATAAACCTAAAGTTAAAAAAAAACTTGAACCTTTTTTTGTTTTCAACCCTAAACGATGAAGTAAAAATATTCGTTTTTGATATAAGAAATTGACAACCCTAATAGAAGAAAAATGGAAAGAAGAGGAACCTAACTAATCTAAACAAACATAATTACACTGCATTAGGATGCTTAAGGTGATGGGTCCATTTAATTCATTATATGATAACTATATTTGAGAAGAAGTATATAAAATGATAATGGAAATATTAGTTGTAAATTCGAGAAAGCAACATGAACTCCTAATTACCAAAAATTACAAGCTTATTCTGACATTATTCAATGTACCATTGAACGGACCCATCTTTTCACCCGTGGTATCAAACACGCTGCATTGAAGTGGAGCTGACCTTGCAATGAAGGAAAACCCACATTTTCAAACATATTATTAGAAACAAATTATTAACTAAAAAGTTTACAGTTCTAGTACTGCGGAACAAACTGACCCAAAGATGACAATAATAATATAATTCAATGCTTCTGTTATAGTAAGCATTCATTATGATAGGTAAAAATGATTTTTTTAACCCGAGTTATTAATAGTTTATGTTTAATCATTATTTTTATGGGCATTTTCAACAATGCTTGCAATAATATCTTCATTTTAGATTACAATATTACTTCTTAATTCATATTTCTACCCATTGAGCAATGAATCCAACAAAATAAGTAAATATAAAATTGGATCCTTTAAGAAATATAAGATTGCCTGATTAAAGCAAGACAAAATAAGAGTAAAAATGGGATTATCTAATTCTTAGCAAATACACGCAAATAAAATGATTATTATCAAGGAACTGAAGCGTGAATAAATAAATTCCATTCAAATAAATGTTTACCAAAATTAGTGATCAAAGTAGCAAGACCTCCAAAACTGCAACAACTTCTTCCATGCTTCGTATCCGAATACCATTCAAATGTCAACTCTACAACTAATTCATCAAAGCTTATGATCCTAATAGTAAACCCAAATTCCAAGTATGAATTTTTAATGAAAGTTAAGTGCGAATAGATGAATTGAATGGGAAATAAGAATATTTGATATTTAGTCAAGAGACTGACAATTAGGTTGAAGACAATCTATTCAAACATTCAAATTGATTGATGCCATAGATGATAGAACATGATGGTAATAAACCTTTTTCTGAAAAAATGGCAATAAGAGAGATGATTATTCTGAATTTGATAAAGGGATAGTTCTAGGACAGTCAGAGGGTTGAAAAAGATGAATCGGTTTTGGGATTTACTAAAATTAATGATGACAAGAATGCGAGATACTATTTGGAAACAAAGAACAAAGTGGCATTAAATGCAAAAAGTAAACCAAAGTCAATTAGAACCGAGTATAAGAGTTGAGAATGAATAAGTGGGAAGGATATGAATAGTCAATTGTTTTCATTGTAAGAAATATTTGACTAATCAGTTTGGACAATCTGACGATGACAATTTAAAATTCAAGAACATAATATTGCGGATAACGAACATGATGTTAGAAATTGATACCTGAATTCGGGAAGAAGCCATTGGAGAAGCGTCGACAAGGAAGGTGGAAGCCATAACCCTAGAAGCAAGCTCGAGGGAAAATTGCTGAACCACTATTTTGGTTCGGTGGAACTGGAGCGGTGTAGGATGGAGACCGAACGAAGTAGTTCGTTCGGTAGTTGGCTGATGGTTGGAGCGGTAGCAGAAGTCTGGTTCGATGGAGGAGATGCCTAACCAAAGATTTGGTCCGGTGGAGGTGAGTGACTTCGGTGAAGAGAAGAAGTTCGTTCGGTAATGAAAAGGCCGGAGGAGAAATCTCGTTCGGTGATTTGTGGCTCGACGTTAAGGCTATGAAGGTCGAACGAGTAATCTCGCTCAGTGAAGTTGGAGCAGCATTTGGGAATGCCGAATGAAATATTTTGTTCGGTCATTTGAGATGCCAGTCCAGATGCGCCGTTCGGTATTTGAGCATGCCGCTCCAATTAGGGAGATATCGGTCCAAATTTTTCGCTCGGCGTTTTGCCGAACCAAACCAGATGACGCCGAACCAAACCCAGGGCTGCTATATTGCAGCTACCCCTCCCCGTTTTCTTCACTCTATAAATAGTGGAGCTTCTAGACAACAATGGCAGCCATCCTAGAGAGCTGAAAGTCTGTAGAATTTTGTTTGTATTTTTAATTCTTCTTGTGTATAGCCTCCAATAGTGAATCAATCTTATAACTCTAATCTTTCAGTGATTAATAAAATCTCCTCTCCCCAAGTGAACGTACACTGCCTCGTGGTAGTGGAACCACTACAAATACTTGTGTTATTTATTTTTCTACATTGCATAGATCTATGACTGTCTGTTCTAGTGTTTATCTCTATTTGTTCCGTCTCACTACAATTACGATCTAGTTCATTGTTTTTCCATTGCGTTAGGTTTTTATTCCCTTAGACTGATCATCTGAAGGGATTTTCCCCAACAGTCAGGTATCAGAGCTGCAAGGTTGATTGAGGAGTGTTAGAGGCTACGACAGGAGACGAAGCGACTCCAGTTGTTACAATATCCTATACTAGAGGGATGTATATCGTGTCAGGATCATAGTTGGCAATTGAGAAATGAAACATGGATAAAGAGTTCGAGAAGTGGCAATGGAGGATGAAGGCTGTTCTAATGAGGAATGAAGTCCATCCAGTAGTGTTTGCCCCTAAGAAGTTGTCAGTTGACATCTCAGTCGCGGAAAGGAAGGAGATGGAGAAATGGGTGTTTACTACTTTACAACTAGCTATGGGAGAGAATGTTATCTCAGAGATTAGCAGTGAGATCACTGCTAGGGGCATTTTGACCAAGCTAGAAAATCTCTACTTGAAGAAATCTCTGACTAACCGTCTGATATTGGTTAAAACATTTTTCACCATGCGGATGAGAGAGGGTACTTCAGTGAAGGAACATCTTAATTTCTTTGATGATCTCGTGATGAAGATGAAGACCGTTGACTTGAAGATGGATGAGGAGCAAATGGCAATGATTCTTTTGTGTTCTCTTCCAGAGCGATACACAGGTTTCGCTAACAACCTTATCTTTGCTAGAGACACATTAATAGTGGAAGATGTGAAGTCAGGCCTTCTATCTAAGGGCTTGAGAGATCGGATGAAGGAGATAAGTGAAGGAAGTAGAGGTGGAAGTAGTAGTCATGGCCTGTTTGTTGAAAGAGGTAGAGAAGATAAGAAGAATTGCCACTCTAGAGGGCATTCCAAGTCTAGGAAGCCCGGTAATGGCAGGAGAGGAATGTCTAAGGATGGGAAGTGGTTTATCTACAAGAAATCTGGTCATTGGAAAAAGGATTGTCCAGATTTGAAGAAAAAGGAAGAAGATGGATCTTCATCATTTGCGGTGGAGAAGTCTGTATCTGACGACGTGTTGTCTACAATAGTATCGAATGTCTCGGACCATTGGGTGCTGGACTCGGGGGCGTCTTTCCATATGACACCTAATAAGGATTACTTCAGTTCTTTCATTGGATGAGAGGGAAGCTCTATGCTAGATGTAGAGAAATGGGTGAAGGTACAGTGAGGATCAGGATGTTTGACCGAGTGATACGCACTTTGACAGGTGTCCAGTATGTTCCAGGTCTTCGGAAGTCCTTAATTTCTTTAGGACATTTGGCATCTTTGGGATGCAAGGTAACTATCGAGAAGGATAGTCTGAAGGTTTCGAGAGGTGCACTATTTTTTATGAAAGGAGATGTGTTCCGAAATCTGTATTTGCTAAAAGGAACCACAATTCTTGAAGAGTCGTGTGTTGGAGTAGATACTTCTCGTGCTTTGGATACCACAAAGCTTTGGCATCTCAGGTTGGGTCATATTTCAAAGAAGGGCTTAGAGTTACTTCGGAGATGGAAGATGATCAAAGGAGAAAGCTTCGACAAGATGGACTTTCACCAGGAGTGTGTGTTAGGCAAGCAAACTAAAGTATCTTTTGAAGTTGGACTCCATAGATCGAGGCGAGTACTTAAGTACGTGCATACAGATGTTTGGGGACTAGTTGCTACTCCTTCTCTTGGAGGAGCAAAGTATTTTATCTCTTTCATTGATGTCTTTTCTCGGAAAGTATTGATGTATGTGATGAAGGCCAAATCAGAGAGTTTTGAGAAGTTCAAAGACTGGAAAGCGCTTGTTGAGAACCAATCTGGTTCTAGGTTGAAGGTGCTGAGATCTGATAATGGCGGTAAATTTGTCTCTAGGGAGTTCCTCAACTTTTGTAGACAACATGGCATTCAGAGACATTTCACTACACCTGGTGATCCGCAATCCAATAGGATTGCAGAAAGGATGAACATGACTCTACTGGAGAAGGCTCGTTGCTTGAGATTGACGACGGGCTTGTCTAGAGGCTTTTGGGCTGAGGCATTATCAACTACGGCGCATATCATAAATCGAATTCCATGCTCAGCCATAGATGGGAAGATTCCATAGGAGAAGTGGAGAGGTAAAGCAGTGTATCTTGGTTACTTCCGAATTTTTGGTTATCCTGTGTACGTTCACTATACAGGTGATGATAAGTTGGAGGCTAGAACATATAAGGGCATACTAATGGGATACACGATAGTATCAAAGGGTATCATATTTAGAACCCTGTTGATCGCAAGATTGTTCATTCGAGACATGTTACTTTTGATGAATCTGCTATGTTCAATCCAAAGGAGAAGCTACCTACCACATCAGAAGATTCTGATAGGCCTAAGGAGATGGAAGAAGTTCCCATGTTCCATCCAAATAGTAGAGTTGTTGTTGATGCTGTCGAGGAAAACGTAATTGATGAAACATCACAGGATAGTCCACAGGTACCTTCTAGTAGTGCTGGTGATGTGCATGAATCTAGAGGAAGTTCAGTTCAAGGTGGAGATGAAAGGAGTTTAGATGAAGCAGTACCTACTTGGGTCAGTCGTAGGACTATTAGGCCGCCCGAAAGGTATGGTGATTGGCAATTTGTGAACCTTAGCCTTGGTGATCAGTTTGACTATGCCATACATGTGGTTCATGAGGATCTGCTTGACCTTAATGAAGCTTTGAAGTCATGTGATAGTTCGAAGTGGATGTGCGCTATGGAAGAGGAGTTAGAGTCGTTGAAGAAGAACAAGACTTGGGATTTGGTACCACCTCCTCAAGGAAGCCGAACCATAGGTTGCAAGTGGGTATTCAAAGTGAAGGATGATGGGAGATACAAGGCTAGACTAGTTGCTAAAGGGTTTTCACAAAGAAAGGGATTGGAGTATGGTGAGATATTCTCTCTAGTAGTGAGGCATACGTCCATCCGCATTTTGCTCGCTATCGTCGTAGCTTGTGACTTAGAGCTAAAGCAACTGGACGTGAAAACCGGTTTCTTGCACGGAGACTTGGATGAGACCATCTACATGAAGCAGCTAGAAGGATTTGTTGTAGATGGGAAAGAAAATTGGGTTTGCAAATTGAAGAAGTCATTGTATGGACTTAAGCAGCCGCCTAGACAATGGTATAAGAGGTTTGACTCTTTTATGCTTTCACTTGGTTTTGATCGTAGCATCAAAGACGCTTATGTGTACTTCAAGCATTTAAAGAATGGTAGATGGGTGCACCTACTATTGTACGTGGATGATATGTTGACTGCTTCCAAGGATAAGGTTGAAATCGATAGTTTAAAGCAAAAGCTAAAAGCGTAATTCGAAATAAAGGACCTTCGAGAAGAAAAGAAAATTTTGGGTATGGAAATCCAAAGGGATAGAAAGCTATGACTTTTGAGCCTCACTTAAAATGAGTACATTTGAAAGGTGCTTTCTTGGTTTAGCATGGAAGGGTTAAAGGCGATCAGCACACCCATGCCTTTGCACATACAGCTTTCTAGTAAAGGCTCTCCGATCTCAGAAAAGGACAAGGCTTATATGATGAAAATCCCATATGCAAGTGCAGTTGGCAGCTTGATGTATGCCATGGTCTACATTAGGCTTGACATTGCACAGGCGCTTGGATTGGTGAGTATTCATTGTAAATCCAGGAAAGACGCATTGGGAAGCAGTGAAGTGTACCTTCAGATACCTTAGAGGAACTCCAAACCATGGACTTGTCTTTGGCGGCAGAGGAAAATATTTCAGCTTGGTTGAATTTTGCGATTTCGACTATGCCAGTGATAGAGATCGAAGGAAATCAACCTCCGGATATGTATTCACCATTGGTGGACAGCGATCAGTTGGAGAGCGAGCTTGTAGACGATTGTGGCTTCGTCTACTATGGAGGTAGAGCTCATAGCTGCGGTTGAAGCGGCTAAGGAGGCACTTTATTTAAGGCGATTGTTGTGTGATTTGGGCTTCGCATACGAAGGAGTGAATGTGTACTGTGATAGTCAAAATGCAATTCACTTAGCTGAAAATCCGGTATTCAGCTCTAGGACAAAGCATATTGAGGTGAGAGAGTCGTTTCTTGGCTCGATCAGTGAAGAGAAGCTAGTTCATCTTTAGAAAGTTCACACAAAGGAGAATGCAGCATACATGTTTACCAAGTCGTTGCCTGTTGCTAAATTCGAGCATTGCTCGAACTTAATTCGCTTAATGAAGTGCTAGGTGCCACGGGGTGGCACGGGGGGAGAGTTGAGATGGTTCATGGAGACGTTTGTTTTCATGGTGGAGATTGATAGGTTCTACACAGACTGGGTACTTCGAACACTTTGTTGACGGGCGGTGGCCATGCCGGAGTTCGTTGACAGAGTGTAATGAGTGATGGCATTGCCAAAGCTCATTGGGAAAGTATCCATTGCTTGGAGCATGAAGGTGTAGATGAAGTTGGAAGGCTTGTTTGGAATTCGGTATCAAGGTAGAGATTGTTAGAAATTGATACCTGAATTCGGGAAGAAGCCATTGGAGAAGCGTCGACGAGGAAGGAGGAAGCCTAACCCTAGAAGCAAGCTCCAGGGAAAATTGCAACCACTATTTTGGTTCGGTGGAACTAGAGCGGTGTAGGATGGAGACCGAACGAAGTAGTGTGAGAAATGCAGATTAAGGATCTTAAGGCTAGAATTAACACTAGAGGGGGGTGAATAGTGTTTGAAGAAATCTGTTAATCTTTTTGAGTTTATCTTAATTTGTTAACAATGTATACACTAATCAGACACAGATATGAACACAGAATCAAACACAGATGCAAATATAAAGTAAAAGCAGTAAAGGAAAGAACACACCGGATTTTATACTGGTTTGGAGTTACCCTACATCCAGTCCCACAAAACTAAGTACGGATTTCCTTTCAAAGCCAATTCAACAATTACAACCCTCGGTTTCAAGGCTACGAGGTACACCCTCCAGAATAACAATCCTCTGGGTAGAGATACTTGATTTCCGGGGCAACAAGTTCACCCAATTGATTTCCAAGGCTACAATCACACCTTCTCTCGCTCAATTGATTTCCAAGGCTTCAATCACACCTTTTCTCGCTCGATAGATTACAAAGAGTCTATAACTCAGATTAGCACTTGGATCTTGTAGAGATAGTGATGGAGAATCACACTAGAAGTAATCGAGTATGATTCGATGTTGATTTCGGCAGAGTAATGGTATGATTTTGTATTAAGAAATGTGGAAGAAGAAGAGGAGTGAAAACCAGAAAAAAATGATTTAAAATTCGTTGAAACTGACCCCTATTTATAGAAGAGCAACAGCCATGACCATTCATGAAGAGTTATGGCGAATAGACACTTCTTTTGAAATTTGAATTTTGAAACCCAACTGACACTATGTCGACATGGGGTATATGGGCATGTCGACATCCCAAAGGGATTTTTGGTGTTTTGATTTTCTTTGAAAATAACCTCTATTTTATATTAAAATTATTTTAAACTTTATAAATATACTTAACTATAGTTAAAATACATAAGTAAATATAAAGAACAATATATACATAATTTAACTATAATTTAAATCAAAGTATAAATAATTTAAAAGTTAAATATATTATTTGAAAAGATAGTTTAAAATCAGGAGTAATTTTGACTCTGAAAATAAAGATGTTTTTGAGGCTAAAATTATTTTAAAATCAGGACAGAGAGTTTTGAATCTTTTAAAAGGAAAGTTTTGAAATCATTTTGAAAACAAGATAATTTTGTAAAATCATTTGAATTAAAATTAGTGGATACAAAACAATGTCCCACTAGATTTTCGTAAGTTCCATCCTACTTAGGGTTCCATCCCTTTAACGGGCTCGAAGTGGATTCCATTCCACGAATAAATTGGATATTAAGATGCCAGTGCTTTTCTACGAGTTTTAACAAATATTCCTGACTATATAACTTATCTTAGAAACTTGAACTCTTGAAATTCTTGATACTCTTGATACTCATGAGTCTTCTATCTCTTTATCCTGAATCTCTATACTGTACAGTCTTCATTCTTGATACCTGCATGGTTAGATCCCGCATATACATATATATCTAAACTTGTAATGTTAGTATTTATATTTTATAATCTATTCTAAGGTTGTTGTCATCAAAACCAACTCCTCAGGGACTAACAATCTCCCCCTTTTTGATGATGACAACCTTTGTTTATAAAATATTCCTTCTATCCTAATACTTCTAATAACTCCCCCTTAATCTATGCCTAACTATCCTATTTTATACTTCTCCCCCTTTGTCATCAACAAAAAACTTACTCTAAACTAGATAACTCCAAACTATATAACCTCAAACTATATAACTCTATATAACTCCCCCTGAAACTAAGACTACATTACTTGTGATTATAATGATAATGTTATCATACATAATCAATACTTAACTAAAATATAATCCTAAACTATTATCTATCCTAACTAAGAATTCACAATAATACTAACACATATAAGAACTACAAGTTTATTTATTACGAGTATGGTTGTATTTACATTTGCGTTTGAAAAACATATAAACACAAATAACAACGGAAAGAAAGAGAATAAACTAATGTGTGTTTTTGAACATAGAAGATTTATGAATTGAACAGTTTGGATAGTGGAAACAGAAATTTCCACGTTGTTCAACAAGATTCCCATTTTTGTCGAAACACACTTCTCCAGTGCATACTACTTGGTCATTATCCTCCTCGTGTGCTTCTTCCATTGGTTCTTCTTCTTCTTCGTCGCTGACCTCATGCTCTTGATTGAGTGAAGAGTCTTCATCGATCACGATAGGGTTGGCATGATTATCCATTAGGAATTTTTGTAAATTCCTAAGAATCTTGCCTTGTCTCTCTTGCTCTTTCGCCATACGA
Source organism: Allium fistulosum (assembly GCA_030737815.1). NCBI lineage: Eukaryota > Viridiplantae > Streptophyta > Magnoliopsida > Asparagales > Amaryllidaceae > Allium > Allium fistulosum. Next base: position 817,310,099 of record CM060908.1, on the reverse strand, counting down.
AGTTGAGTCACTTGAATTTCAGTCAACATCTGAAGAGTATCCTTCATAGACTCCTCATGAAGAGATATGGTCATATCTATTGAAATGAAGAATGCATCTCTTCATGAATGGAAGTGCCTATTTGAAAAAAATAGCCGTTATAAATATTCAGACTTCTGAATTGAATAATTCAGACTTCTGAAATTGCACGGGCTCAAACCAGAAAGAAAATAGGCTAAAAACAACCATTTTCAAACGTTTGAAATTACCAAGTCAGACGTCTGAATATTGTACTAACAATATTCTTTTTTCCAGATTCAGATGTCTGATTTGGTACATTCAAACGTTTGAATGTAACTAAAAAATACCATAGCTTAAATGGTTAGAGCACTTGCCTTCTGAACTAGTGACCCGGGTTCGAGTCCCGCTCAATGCAATTTTTGAAAACTTGATTTTCCATTTAAAATATGAATGTATACGTGTGTATATCATTTTGAGAAGATTTTAACAGTTGTAAACTCTAGACACAACACTCTATGACTAATAATACTTTGTTTGACACCTTCGTCTTGTCTCATTTGTATATATCTCTTCTTGTATCTCCATATACATTCTTTCTTACTTTTGTACCATGTATCTTCATTTTGAACGTATTTGATTATCTCTTTTTGATGCTCGTGTACCTGCAAATTAGCTTAGAAATTCTTTGACATAATTGTATAGTTGTTGTCATTAAAATCCAACAATTGAGGTTCTAACATTCTCCCCCTTTTTGATGATGACAACTATACAATTTAAAAAAATATTCATTCTATATAAAAAATAATATTAATATGTTTAAAGCTCCCCCTAAGTATAACATCTCCCCCTAAGTATAATATCTCTCTCTATTAATATGCATATGAATTTCTCTCCCTTTGTCATTATAAAAAAGAATGAGGGAATATAATAAATTTTATAAAATATCTTGTAAATAACGAGATAAACTCATTATTAATTATGAAGGAAAAATAAAATAGATTTTACCATATTTGCTAAAGTCCATATTTCATTGTAAGCAAATAATTCTATTAAACGTATGGAACATTCTTTAAAATTCCAAAATCTATCCTTTTCCTTTGGTTTCTCCGAGTACCTGCAAAAAATAATGATCATTTTCGGTACCCACTTATTATGTTAGGGTCCAGGGGTTTAGATCTTAGGAAACCATACCCATTTGGGTGTGGTTGAACCTTTATAAATATAATTTTTATTATTAACTACCATATCAAAATAATCATCAATGTATTTTTCTCTATTTTTCCACTTAATAGGAACCCAAATACTTAGATAATTTTTATTCATATTTCTGGTCAATGATTTTGTACTTCTAGAGAAATTATAAACATTATTGGTCATAGCAGTATTTGAATTTCTATAAAAATTGGATTTAGACTTTACTCGAAATTTAGTACTAGCACTAACATTTTTACTATACATGAAAGCATATCTAGTGCTATTTCTACGATCAATTTTATTATATCCTAAACCACTTTTATCACTGTGAGCTTTTGAATTCTTAACATAACCTAATCCCTTCTTATTTGAAGCAGGTTGAGAATTTTCAATAATCCTGGATAAATTTTCTCTCCCTTTATTAAAATTGGAAATATTTTTAGTAATGTCATCAAGCTTAGTTTTGAGACTATTGTTATCTAACTCAACAATTTTTTTTTTAACTCATGATTCTCAGAAGCTAGAGCATTATTCTTTTCTTTTTGAGCTTCTATTTCTTGACTTAATAGAGTGAGTTGAGAATTGTCAGAGAGTGAATCTTGAATTTTCTCAAGTTCTTCTTCTAATATTTTCTTCTCGTCTTTAAGCATATCTCTGTCGAATTCTGCTTTCTTCTGATTTTCAAGAGCTTCCTTATATTTTCTTTTGAGACCTTTTAAAGTGTCTAGAAGTTCTGAATTTATTTCTATCGTATCATCAAAAGTTAGATCACTAACCTCATTATCTTTTACCATGAATCATTTGTTTGTTTGCTCCTTTGATTTTTCTTTATTGCTCTTCCTCTTCTTATTGCCTTGACTAGGTCTCTTTGTAGCCATTTATTCTAGGATGTTGTAACGATCTCTAGAATACCAGGTTATTAGATTATCAGATAACTGCGTTACGGTTATATGATGACCTTGCTCTGATACCAAATGAAAGTGACTATAAGATCGAGTAATATGGAATAGTATAAAAGTAGTGCGGAATAATAGAACAATTAGCAGATAATAGTAAATAATAAACGAGCACACCAGGAATTTTTATACTGGTTCGAACTTTCCGTTCTACGTCTAGTCCCAGACTCCTTCTGGAATTTCACTAAAACAACAACCCTCACTTAACCCAGAGGAACATGTCTATACAACCCTTGAGCAGTCGAACAAGGACCTGAGCAGCGGAACAGGATTTCGCCTCAGCAGCCGAAGAGGACTTCACACGCCTGAGCTTCAGAACATGACTTTTACAAATAAAGTTTTCTTGACTCTATGTGTTCTTTAATAACACAAATTTGTCAATTATAGTACACCCTTCCTATAATCTTCTCCTTTATGATATATATATATATATATATATATATATATGAATGCGTGAAGAATAAGGAAGTAATAGAATGAATTTGTATGAAATTGAATGAACAAGAGTATTAGAATCAAAGAAAATGAGAGTAGAGTAAGAATAGATTGAATTATTGTTGGAAAACTTGATTCTAATGTGTTTATATAGATCATAAATAGGTGCATATGTTCATGAAGAGTTACCGTGAAGAGATATGGTCATATTTATTGAAATGAAGAATGCATCTCTTCATGAATGGAAGTGCCTATTTGAAAAAAAATAGCCGTTATAGATATTCAGACTTCTGAATTGAATAAGTCAAACTTCTGAAATTGCACGGGCTCAAACCAGAAAGAAAATAGGCTAAAAACAACCATTTTCAGACGTCTGAAATTACCAAGTCAGACGTCTGAATATTGTACTAACAATATTCCTTTTTCCAGATTCAGACGTCTGATTTGGTACATTCAGACGTCCGAATGTAACTAAAAAATACCATAGCTCAAATGGTTAGAGCACTTGCCTTCTGAACTAGTGACCCGGGTTCGAGTCCCGCTCAATGCAATTTTTTGAAAACTTGTTTTTTCATTTAAAATATGAATGTATATGTGTGTATATCATTTTAAGAAGATTTTAACATTTGTAAACTCTAGACACGACACTCTATGACTAATAATACTTTGTTTGACACCTTCGTCTTGTCTCTATCGTATATATCTCTTCTTGTATCTCCATATACATTCTTTCATACTTTTGTACTGTGTATCTTCATTTTGAACGTATTTGATTATCTCTTTTTGATGCTCGTGTACCTGCAAATTAGCTTAGAAATTCTTTGACATAATTGTATAGTTGTTGTCATTAAAATCCAACAATTGAGGGTCTAACAGATTCAGGTGGAGAAATCTATAGCAGAATTACAGGAATATATTCAAGGGGAGAGATAAGTCAACAAAGCTTGTCGAAGATTCGTCCGTAGCAAATGGAGTTGTCATCATCAAAAAGGGGGAGAATGTTGGATCATAGGTTTTGATTGCTGACAAGACACAACAATTCATGAATCTACGACTACGACAACATCCGGACTCAACGACTCAAAGTATGTTTCATATATGTATATAGAGTCTAGTTTAGTGCTTTGTTAAAATCTTTCCTCAAGAATCATCATTCACATTCAAATAAACTTACATGCATATTTTAATCAAAATCAAGTTTTCAAAAATGCATGGAGCGGGGCTCAAACCCGGGTCACTAGTTTAGAAGGCAAGTGCTCTAACTAAATGTGCTATGGTGATTTTTGATTATCAACAGAGTTCAGTGGACTGAACAAAATCGACCAGTTGACTGAATATCTATAAATAGCCTGTTAAACTTGTGCACATATGTATACACGTTTATATTTTCAAAGTCAGTCGACTGACCAAAAACGACCAGTCGACTGAACCTGTTCAGTTGCACAGCCATACTTTGTTTTACACAGTCTTTGAATATTCAATTGACTGGTCGATTTTTCTCAGTCGACTGAACGATTCTAACAGCTATTTTTTCTGAAGAGACACTTCCATTTGCGAAGAGTTACGATCCAAATTGAAGAGATATGGCTGCATCTTTTGATCAAAACTCTTCGTGAATAGTTATAGCTGTTTGTCTACTATGTAAACACATCAAAATCATTTTCCAAATCACCAAATTTCAATTTGCTTTCTGATCATAATCTCTACTACCTCTGCATACTACAAAGTAATCACAACTTACATATATTGCTTGAATCTCTGAATCAATTAACTTATTCTTCGATTCAAAGCAATATTATCCTTTCTAAATCTTTACACACACACATATACTTGAGGAAAAGATTATAGGAAGGCTGTACTATCAAAGACAAATCAGTGTTATCAAGAACACAAAGTGTCAAAGCAATTTTATTGAAACTGTTGAAGTCCTGTTCGGTTGTTCAGGCGGGTAAAGTCCTCTTTCGGTTGTTAGAGGCGAAAAAATCCTGATCGATTGCTCAGGTGTTGTATACCTATTCCTCCAGGTTAAGTGAGGGGTTATTGTGAGAAATTCCAGAGGGAAGTTTGGGACTGGACGTAGAACGGGAAGTTCGAACCAGTATAAAAACTCCTGGTGTGCTTATTCTTATTTACTTTACTATTATTATCTGTTTCCGCATTTAGATTATAATACATTCCATATTACACGATCCTAAGTGATATCTAGCCACACAGTATTAGCTATACGGCATAGTAGTCACCTTTCAACAAGTATAAGAGTTCACTAGAGAATCACAGTGAACCCCTATGTGACTATTGTGTGGGAGGAGAAGAGTGAAGACTAATCTCTGCAGAGTTCCAACAGCCAGTCCAGAAGATCCTGTTTATGTTGCAGGTAGGATTGTATTTATAGGGGTTGGAGAGCACTTGGGCCAGAAGTTTAAGTGCAGAAGAGTCCAGTTGTTATGCCAAGTCATCACTGAAAAACTCAAATCAGTCTAAGTCATTTCTATGGATCACTAGCTATCCATAGAAGATGGATCGCTAGCTATCCATAGAAGACTAGCTATCCATTAACTTAGCATATTTTTCAAACAGAAGCCTTTACTTAGTGCTATGAAGGAGCTCAGAAAGTTTGAGGGCGATCTGACCTATCTTGATGGATCGCTAGCTGTCCATAGGGGATGGATCGCTAGCTATCCATCAACTTAGCATATTTTTCTACAAGAAGCCTTTACTTAATGCTACGAAGTAGCTCAGTAAGTTTGAAGGAGATCCGACCTATCTTGATGGATCGCTGGCTATCCATAGGGGATGGATCGCTAGCTATCCATCCACTTAGCATATTTTTGAGTGATCTTAGTTTGGTTGTCTTTTTTTCTTCTATTTAAGTGCCTTGTCCAAATATCAAGTCGTTTGGAGTTTGTTTGATCATCCGTCTTCATGGGTCATCAACTTCAGAAGAATCATCCATAACTCGTTCAAAACTTAACGAAATCAGAAGAAAATTTGCAGATACACGCTAGAGTGTGTCAAGGACCTATCATAAAAATTTAAAGTGGCGGGGCCCAATATACATGGGTCGCTAGCGATCCATCTAGTTAGGTCACTAGCGACCCATCTAATCTTATCCAATGAAGCTCATTTTTGGTGAGTGCCTTCTTTTTTGTCTTCTAAGTGTTCCTCCAAAATTTCAAGTCAATCCGACTTTATTTATGTTCTCTAGGTCCAATTTAAGTTAGCTGCTTTGGTCAAAAAGCGGGTAAACAGCTTGAATAAGATGAATCTTTATTTCTTGAACTACGCTACTTGGAATGCTATGAAACTTGGTATGTATTTTTCTTTTTTACAGGAAGATAATAAGATGGTTCCATGTGTTCTGTGATTCATGATTTGTACTTAGAAGAGATAGTATATCATGATGCAAGTGGCTTTGACAACTCTTAATGCTTTCTTTTGGATTGCTAGCGATCCATGGATGATGGATCGCCAACGATCCATCTACTTAGTGGATTTTTGGCTTGTTTCTCTTAGGTTCAATTGGCTTGTTCTTTTAGATGCCTTGTTATAGTTTCAAGTCATTCTGGCTTAGTCTGGATGTCCTGACTCCTTTTGAATTCTGCTAGGTTAAAACCCAGTTAACATTTGCCTCCCAGAGTATGCTTTCGTTGGAAACAAAGTGTGCTCTAGAACAAGACAAGTTTCGAATTACTATTCTGTGAATTTCAGTGAATCACTGGAGTCCATCTCAAGATGTTGTTTTCAATTGACTGACTTCTTATAGCCGTTCGTTTTTTGATTTCGATCTGAATTTCATTTCCTAGTATTGACAATGCAATCTTTGCTCCGTAGTTTACACAAGGGTTTAGGTCGGTAAGTGGGTGCATGACGTAGGTTTGGAGTCGACCTATATAGTTTTAACTCGACTGGCGGTGAACCTGTCTCGAACAATTGTACACCAGTTTGGAGCGAAGTCTTGCTCTTTGTCTTTAACAGTTTCTTTTCGAGGCCTTGGTTAAGTTCCTTTTTCCATTTTGAATTCTAATGCGACAATTTATTCCAAAATCGGATATAGTGGATGATTCAGCCTTATCGCTCTTCCTGGTTTTGTACTCCAGTGATCCTAAAAAAAAAAGCTTCCCGCATCACTGCGGACAGCGGCTCCATTACCGATCATTGATCGATAACGGGTAAGTGTGGAAAAGATAATTTCAAAGGATGATATGGATTGTTTATCAAATGTAAGCAAGCTATCTACACTAGATTGTTCATTTTCAGTATTCGGGATACTAGACTCTTCTCATGTAGATAACACACTACATCTGCCCCGGTCAACGCTCAGAACCCGACTGGTCAACATACGCCGACTTCCCTTGGATTCCGGGCATTGATTAGAAGAGGATATTATTTAAAGTAAAACATACCCGATAGGGTCAAATGCCAAGTTTTGTCGTTGAAAATGACTTTTCAATCATCTAATCTTTAGTCTGGCGGAGGGACTTCCACTGCCCTAGAAGGTGAGTCCTTCACAACTTAGGCTTCACTTATTATTCCTATCATATTGGGATGATTGATTACAGTTAAATTACAAGGCACGGCTGCTCTTGTAGAGTTGAAGTTCGATTAGGTACAGTTTCAATCTTCGGAAACTAGCGCATGACTTGTTCGATTGCGATTATCCTTCCTTTGCGTTTTTTGAAAATTCAACCTACACACCAGCCTCTGTCTCCGAGGACTATTTGTTTAATTGTTCGATTCCGAGCATTGCTTTCTCTTGCTGTTGCACCTCTAGTGTTCATGTGCAGCATACTCGTTTACTATAATTCTATGCATGTAATTAATACTTTAGTGGTCATTTCGGCATATTCTATTTCATAGCTTTGTTCAGAACTATGAGGTTGCTTGGTCTAGACAGTTTTGTAGCTAATCCCTACTTATGCTCAATTGTGTTCGTTTCAACAAAGTGTTGGTGTATCTGCCCTAGTCTATAAGGCTGATTTCTCTTAAAACCAGGTCTATATGTTTTCGGAAGACTGGTCTCCTGGGCAATACGTTCGATTACCCCAGTTTGATTGACACAATAGCTCCTATCTCCAGGAACTAGGTACTTTGCTACTTGATTCCAAGCTCTGATTTTTTCAACGATGTCTGTTTCCTGACTGTAATTGAATTCCTCTAAGTTGACATCGTTATCCAATGTCATTCTGGGTGCATGTGCTGCAAAAACGCGTTTCCGTCATCTTTTGTTAGAGTGAATTCTTCCAAGTCTAGTGTTGAGACCCTAATCATGTATCGGTTTCTATCTCTAGAAACTCGTTCGTGGATGACTCAACTCTGAGGATTTTTCCTTGATGCTGTGAATCTTTAGATATCATGAGATGCCAAAAGGTAGGGCTGAAGATTCAATCAAACTCTTGCTTCTATTTTCGAATGTCAATGTATCGATAGTTTCATTCTGGGGGTTTCTTCTTAGCATCACCAAACTTCAGGTAATGGCATATTCCTACAAGTTGGAACCAAATGATCTAGTTAGAGTGCAAGTAGGTCATCAATCTTTCTCGTCATTTCTAGATTGTGAGCGACAGTTGAATTCTGAATGTTAAATCCTTCATTTCCTTTGTTGGTGATTTTATTGCCAAAATGCTTTGTTTTGCGATACAGAACCATTATCTAACTAACCTCGTAGTTATTTGTGTTTCGACTTTGCAACATTTCTTTCGATCAAGTATCTGTACGTCTATCCCTGCTCGAGGGACTAGCTATTTCGATGCTAGTATTTGGGCAATTGTGAGAGATGGAGAGGTTTGGGACAAATGATTCGACTGCCCCTAGTCTGACTCTCAATCCTATTCTAGGATTGAGGAAGTCTGATGGTTTTAGTTCCGACCTTCCATGATTGTCCCTACATATCCTTAGCTGTGCATGCTTTGTTGATTGTTGTCGTTGTAGAAGTTATGTTCATACGACAATTCCTGTCTACGGGAATTGATAACCTAGCTGCTTGGTTCCAAGCAACACTTCCTCGAGTCTGCCTATCTTTTGGATGTATCTAAATTCTTTCTAAACTGAATTCAGTAAATTTGGTTGTGCACCAGCTTTCGTCCCTAGAAATTAACACATGAGTAATTCAATCCAAGGATTTCCTTTCGATGCTGCTTTTTTCCTACACGATGGCTGATTCCTATGATGAAAGGTCGAACCATCCGGCTGACCTATGAAAGGTTATATCTTCCTATTGTTGCCCATTTTCGGGCATCGATAGTTTTCTGAAGACAAGAGTAGAATCTCAATTGAGGACCAACTTCTATCTCCGAAAGATAGTGAATTGATGGTTTACTACGGTGAGTGTTTCTCATCGAACCTATAAATTAAAGTTTTCCTGGCGTTGCCGAGGCAGTACCGGTACATTATGAATAGTAAATTTCCCGGCATTGCCGGGGCAATGTTGGTACTTAGGAAATAGAGGGTTTCCCGACGTTGCTGGGGGAATACCGATACTTATGAAATAGAAAGTTTCTCGATGTTGCCGGGGAAACACCGATAATTAGGAAATGAGAAAAGGCCTTAGCGTTGCTGGGAAAACATCAACACTCAGAAGGTTGGGATCGATTTTCCCTGCTGATCCGGTAATGCTTTTAATCCAGGTGGGCACTAGTTTCGGTCTTCAAATCTTGCACTTTGATGATTGGATTATAGAAGTCTTTTCTTAGTGCTACCTGTCTTCAGGCAATGTTAAAGTCATGTTGGTTAGGATTGAATCATTTATCTGATCCTGTAAGTTACAGTTGAGTAGATCCCTTTTAACCTAATGTGGATGTTTTTCTCAACGTTGCTTAACTTCGGGATACACCATGTTCTGGAAGGATGGGAGTCCCAGGCATTTCCGTTGCCCAGCCTTGTTTATCACCATCAAGTATTACCCTTGGAAATGCAGGATTGTTTCTTAACCAATTCCATGGTTATTCTTATTCACGAAAAATTAGATTTCCTCCAACCGGTTTACGTTATGATCTGACTTTTATCTGTGGAACCCTTAATTTCTAGGCGGAACCCTTCATTTCTAGGTGTCAAATTCCAGATTCTTATAGAAAATTAGAAATTGTGGAGCGAGTCATCACATTGCCTCCGGTACGACTGCACTCATTCCTATCCTGATCACGGACCGGTAGAGTTCGGTAGTGTTTGTTTTGAATCTGTGACACTTGACCTTGCTTGTTTCAGACCATATGCGTTACACTGGATAGATAGCATTATTGCGGTATCAACCTTATTTGTTGGTTCCAATCTTTGGGAATCAATGGTTTAGCTGCTTGATTTCGAGCGTTCTCTCCTTGCCATTGTCCGGCTTCGGATAACAGCTAGTTTTCTGCAAGTTGGGGTTTGAGACCTCAGTCGAGCACTTGCTTCTGTCTTTGGAAACATGTGCGTTGATGATTTGATTCTGGAAATGCCTTCTATCGTCGTCTATCTTTGGACAAGGGTAATTTCCTCCTTTTATTGCAAGTAAGAGCGATTTTCTATCCTGACCAAGTGTTAATGTCTTATGTGCCCCTCAGTCCACCGGGCTGATTATTCTGAACAATTGATGCGAGACTTGATGTTTTGGGTGGCTCCCTGGATGCCCCCAGTCAAAGGTACATTATAGCTCCTGTCTCTAGGAACTCGTGACTTGGATATCTTGAATTTAGACATTATGTACATTAACATTGGTCAAAGATCAGAATTCTTTGTCGACTTCTTAGTTTGTGAACTTTGTGGCACTACTGGAGCAATGTCGGTTCTTTCGGGTAGCAGGAGTTGATCCCTGTTAATCCTGTAATACACAAGTTTCTCGGTGTTGTCGGGACAACACCGGTACTTAGAAGATTTAAACGGTTTGTTGATGATGCCAGAGCAACATCAAGCAGTGCTTGCGCGGCTTATGAAATGCATGGCTTTTAAGAGCGTGCAGCTTACGAAGTGCGCGACTTACGAAGTGCGCGACTTACGAAATGCGCGGCTTTTGAGAGTGTGTGGCTTATGAAATGCGCAGCTTTTGAGAGTGCACGGCTTATAAAATGCATGGCTTTTGAGAGTGCATGGCTTACGAAATGCACGGCTTTTGAGAATGCGCGGCTTTTGAGAGTGCCCGACTTGCGAAATTCGTAGCTTATAGGATCGATATGACCCGTCGATCTGGAACGATTTGGAACCTCTTGATGTTGCCAATCTTTGAGTAACATGAGGCGTTCGTGCTTCGAGAGTGTGATTCCACAGTGCAAGAAGTGATGTGCGGTGGAGTGCGTGGCTTACGGGATGTGCACAATTGTTTGGGCCTTTTCGGTGCGGGAGGAGCGATACAAGTTCTTAGAAGGTAAGGATTGAGTTTCCTATCAATCCGGCGATTTGACTTCGCTAAAACACGATTTCATCAGTTCTAAGAGATAATTGGTTTTTGGATTGGGTAACTATGGCTTGGACGATCCTCCTGTATTTCGAAAAGATGTGTACGACCAAACATATAAGGTTGCCATGGTGGAGAGATCTATAGCCGACTGCATGAAGATGGTTATGAAGAAAGAGCTTATGGGAGTTTGGGGCAAGACTCTCAGTTTTTGGTCCAAATTACCTTTAGAGAATTGGTCTTTAACTGGCATAGAGTCTAAGAGGAAAAGGAACTGGTCACCAAGGGTGGTAAAGGAGGAGTTGGGAAGAAGTAAGCAAGTATTATACTTCTATTTCGTTTGCTGTGCTAGTTAGGTCGTTAAGTCCGTAGTTGTCAAAATGCTAGAAATATTTTATCGGGCATAACAGAACTATTGTATGATTAGACTTGGCCTTCCTTATGGCCATTCAAGTGTGTGCGTGCCCCCATGCCACAGGGCTGTTAGCACACTTGAACTGTACCTAGGGTCCCTCCACAACTCTTCTGGTAGCCCCCAGTCCAGCGGGTGTAGTTCTTCCGAGTTCTAAATCTTGGCTTGATTCGAGTCAGCCTCTGATTAACTACAAGGTTGGTTCAATTTTATCTTAGTTCCTTTGAGCGACTTTGAAGCTCTGGAGTTTAGCATTGTTTGTTTCATCGGTCGTTGGAAGTGATTCCGTTAATTATGCAGAGTGACTGATACGATTGTCGATTTGTGGCCCCGAAGCGTGACTACGTTGACTTCAGGGGGCTCTGGATCAGATGACTGCTGATCTTCCAGTTCACCTTCGTGGATATCAGTCATGCATAAATTTCTCTGATCTACCGGTTCGCCTTCACGACGCTTTAGTTCGTGAAAGACCTTCCCGTTCGTGAAGGGTTTTTTGGATCAGATGACCGTTGATCTATCGGTTTACCTTCACGATGCATTAGTTCATGAAAGACCTTCATGTTTGCAAAGGGTTTTTTGAATCAGATGACCGCTGATCTACCGGTTCGCCTTCACGACGCTTTAGTTTGTGAAAAACCTTCACGTTCGTGAAGGGTTTTTTGGATCAGATGACCGCTGATCTACCGGTTCGCCTTCACGATGCTTTAGTTTGTAAAAGACCTTCACGTTCATGAAGGGTATTTTTAGCTCAAATGACTGCTGATCTATTGGTTCGCCTTCACGATGCTTTAGTTCATGAAAGACTTTCACGACGCTTTAGTTCATGAAGGAGTTTTTGTGGTCGGATGTTCGGCGACCAGACGACATTGGAATGATAATTCATCAATTCCGAGAGGAATTTTGGTCGGATCTTCGACGACCACGCGACCTTGGATCGATAATTCATCGACTCGAAGAAGAGTTTTGGGTCATGTGTCCGATGGCCGACGGTCTTAAAGCAACGATTCATCGACTTCAAGAGAGTTTTGGTTGGATGTCCGGTGACCGGACGGCCTTGGAACGATAATTCATCGACTCCAAACTGAGTTTTGGGTTGTGTGTTCGACGGCCCAATGGTATTAAAGCGATGATTAATTGACTTCAAGAGAAATTTTTGGGATTTAGCTCGTGGGAACACAGTTTTATCGGTTCGTGGATACTAAAGGGTTGGATCTATTTGTTCGACGATCCTTTGGACAAGACTTCTCGACGCTACTAGAGGAATGCAGTTCTCAAAAGGGGGATCGACATGACTCGTCGAGGGCAAAGAAGCATTTCTTTCGCCATGCTGTCTACAATGCTCCTAGTGTCCCGGTATTGCTCATTTGGAAATGGAAAGTGGACAAGAATGGATGAGAAGGCATCGCTTTAGGTTGCTTCCCCATTCCTTAGTTGCTTGTTAACTTGAGTGTTATTTGATAATCATCCTTTCGTCTGATTTTGTCAGTTAGCTGGGGCGCTTTTCTACTGGGTCTTAGTAGCCTTGCTTGGGCAGAAGGTCCCTGAGGTCCTGTAGCTCCTTCACCATTTGGTATGTTCTTTGGCAAATTGCCAGGTTTTCCTTCTGCCAATTGCACTACCTCTAGTCTTTAAAACCAGTTTGCCTTTCCATATAATTCTTCCAGTGTAGTAGGTTGTTTCCTCCTTTAATGATTCCTGAGGGCCTTGCAGTAAACTGCATCCGTCGCCCTCGCTTCGTCCATATGCTAGTCATACCTATAAAAAGCAATTTCAAATCAGTTGTAAAAAGGTATTGTTGGCATGATAAACTTTGTTGGATATTCTGCATATTGAACGGCTTTGGTGAATGAGTTTCGATTAGGGAAGATGCTCTAATCATTGTCCGGTCTATTTTCAAGTTACGGCTGTTTATAATGCTTGAGAATGATATGCATGATTGTTCTATGCTTGAATGATTGGAAATGCTGATTGAATGACAAATCACTTATGATGGAGTCATGGTCCTCAAAAATTTTCAAACTAGGTGAGATCGGTCTGGGGTGACAAAGAAGGCCCCATAAGATTGCATTCCAAATTTCAAGGCATTTGTAGTTCACATGTTCGAGTTATGGGCAAAAGAAGATGGATCGGCATTGATCGATCCGTGGAATTTTACTTGGAGTCCGACCCTAAAAAATTTGCCATTTTCTTGGAGTCAGCACATGGTTCGCTTAGAGTCACAGAATTTGAAGTGCTGGGTTGGTGACAAACGTTGCTTGGAGCCATTTACATGTTTGCTTGGAGAAAATCATAGTTTCACCCGAGTCTGATTTCGAGCCAGAATTTCCTAGGTTTACTTCGAGTCAAACGGGTGATTATTCGAGATCGACTTCGAGTCAAGACTTCCAGAATCTGCTTCGATTCAAATAGGCGATTACCCGAATTCGATTTTGAGTTAACACTGAAGTGAGTTTTTCAACGACCATTTTGATGATTTTTGATGATTTTCGACGACAACCATTCGTGATTCGACAATGGGAGCTCCATGATGGGATTGGAAGCTAGTCAGTTGGGAGTGGTCATAATATACCACGGGAGCTTGACCTTATAATCGATCTCGGTTTGTATCATATCTTCTTGGTTCTCCTGCCTCTAGGAGTACCGTTTGAGTAGCAGTTCCTCGTCCATTTCTTGGCACTGTGCTATGGCATGGGTTTTGGAGCTTCTTCTAGCGTTTTGCATGTTGACATTTTCATCCAATTTGTCTTCCTCAAATTGTTTGTCATCTTCGGAGCTGGAGAGAGCCATCGTTACATACTCTCGTTGGGTTTTCACCCCTAAGTTCGGGTTTGTAGCAGGTGCTTTTGCAGTTGGTGGAGTTTTAACGTTTTCTTCCTTTATGATTCTTGGAGCTCCGCCCACTGCTTCCTTTTGCTTCTACCTTCTGTTTCTTCCGTTCAAGCCAAAAACAGAAGAATGCTCTTGCTCCATAACAGCCATGGCTTCACGTACCGTTCTGGGAGTAGTTATTGATTGAAGTGCTAAGAGAGCATCTATCTTTTCCATAAGAGCCTTTTGACTGTTTTCCATTTTATGGTTAATTTCATAAACCATCTTGTTCAATTCTCCCTTAATCACAACTTCATGCTATGTAGAGGATCCTTGAACCTGATCTCCAGAGTTGGCTCCTAACAACAGGTTGTTGGGGTTGTTGAATTCAATTTGCTAAGGGTTTGTTTCTTCTCCAGCAATGATAACTCCTATGGATCTTGCAGAGGTAGTTCTCTTTCTTCCTGGTGTCATTGATTCTCAACAGTAAATTTTCAAAGCAGAGATTGAGGATCTGACTTCTGAACCTATCTGATCCAAAGTAGATAGCCAAATCTAAGGCTGAGTTTGGTTCTCAGTGAAAGCACCAAAATGTTAACCTAAAAAATGGATCAACATCCTAGATTGAGTGTGAAAGCACCAGCCCTGTTCTTACAGAGCAATAATATAGAGAATAAATATAAAAAGAGCAAAAATAGTAAAATGACAAGAATATTTTTATAGTGGTTCGGCTGTTAATGAAGCCTACATCCACTTTATAATTTTCTATCAACTGACTGCTGGATTGAGTGTGAAAGCACCATCCCTATTCTTACAGAGCAATAATATAGAGAATAAATGTAAAAAGAGCAAAAATAGTAAAAAGATAAGAAGATTTTTATAGTGGTTCGGCTGTTAATGAAGCCTACGTCCACTTTATAACTTTCTATTAACTGAATGCTGTTACAAGTTGAATCAGACTACAATATGATTGAATCTTCTAAGTTAGATCAAGTCACAATAACAAGATGGTTAACATTTTGGATTAAGTGTGAAAGCACCAGCCTTGTTCTTATAGAGCAATAATATAGAGAATAAATGTAAAAAGAGCAGAAATAGTGAAAAGACAAGAAGATTTTTACAGTGGTTCAGCTGTTAATGAAGCCTACGTCCACTTTATAACTTTCTATCAACTGACTGATGTTACAAGTTGAATCGGATTACAATATGATTGAATCTTCTAAGTTAAATCAAGTCAGAAGTACAAGAGTTCACCGGAGAATCACAGTGAACCCCTATATGACTATTGTGTGTGAGGAGAAGAGTGAAGAATAATCTCTACAGAGTTCCAGCAGTCAGTCTAGATGATCCTGTTTTTGTTGCAGGTAGGATTGTATTTATAGGGGTTGGAGAGCACTTGGGCCGGAAGTTTAAGTGCAGAAGAGTCCAGTTGTTATGCCAAGTCATCACTGAAAAACTCATATCAGTCCGAGTCATTTCTATGGATCGCTAGCTATCCATATGAGATGGATCGCTAGCTATCCATCAACTTAGCATATTTTTCTAACAGAAGCCTTTACTTAGTGCTATGAAGGAGCTCAGAAAGTTTGAGGGTGATTTGACCTATCTTGATGGATCGCTAGCAATCCATAAGGATGGATCGCTAGCTATCCATCAACTTAGCATATTTTTCTACCAGAAGTCTTTACATAGTGCTACGAAGGATCTCGGAAAGTTTGAGGGCAATCCGACCTATCTTGATGGATCGCTAGCTATCCATAGGGGATGGATCGCTAGCTATCCATAGAGGATGGATCACTTACTATCCATCCACATAGCATATTTTTGATTGATCTTAGTTTGGTTGTCTTTCTATCTTCTATTTAAGTGCCTTGTCCAAATATCAAGCCGTTTGGAGTTTGTTTGATCATCCATCTTCATGGGTCATTTGGTCTAAAAGAATCATCCATAACTCGCTCAAAACTTTACGAAATCAGATGGAAATTTTTAGATACACTCTAGAGGGTCTCTAGGACCTATCATAAAAATTTCAAGTGGTGGGGCCAAATCTACATGGGTCTCTAGCGATCCATCTAGTTAGGTCGCTAGCGACCCATCTAATCTTATCCAATGAAGCTCATTTTTGGTGAGTGCTTTCTTGTTTGTCTTCTAAGTGTTCCCCCAATATTTCAAGTCAATCCGACCTCGTATGTGTTCTCTAGGTCCGTTTTAAGTTAGCTATTTTGGTCAAAAAGCGGGTAAACAACTTGAATCAGATGAGTCTTTATTTCTTGAACTACGCTGCTTGGAATGCCATTAAACTTGTTATGTATTCTTAGGAGAGGTAATAGATCATGATGCAAGTGGCTTTGACAACTCTTAATGCTTTCTTTTGGATCGCTAGCGATTCATGGATGATGGATCGCTAGCGATCCATCTACTTAGTGGATTTTTGGCTTGTTTCTCTTAAGTTCAATTGGCTTGTTCTTTAAGATGCCTTGTTCAAGTTTCAAGTCATTCTGGCTTAGTTTGGATGTTCTGATTCCTGTTAAATTCTGCTAGGTTAAAACCCAGTTAACAACTTGGAATGTCCCAAATCGATATGCAAAGACACCTAATTAAATTGTTTAATATGGAACATGTAAGGTGAATTCCTCATGCATTGGCAATATGAATTATCATACATGTTACGTTGTCCATGATATCGTGAAATGTTCATGTATTTGATACATGTAGCAAATATAAAATCCAAATTGATATCACTAAATGGGTCTCTAGTGACCTAACTAAATTGAAATGTTCATGTATTTGATATATGTAGCAAATATCAAATCCAAATTGATATCCATAAATTCAAGTTAAGAATCTTTAAATTGGAAATATTCCAAATGAAAGACTATGGTTGATTCAATGAAAAAGGCTAAGTACATTGCCTAGAATAGCGTCGCAATAAAATTGATGTGTATAAATATATACGCACAAATTTATAACCGAGCTGAAGGTGATTCCAAATATTGAGAATCCCATAACATTTTTATATGATAACTGTAATAATATTCAGAGAATATAGGATTCAAATATTAAGAAGAATTAAGAATCAAAATATGAATTCATGAATTTCAGAAGCCATTGATTTCTATTCAGGTTTTATAGATGAAGATACACAAATATATATAAGCATGTACACATTTTAGGCAAGTATAAACTGGACTGGAGATTTGGGCTTCGGGCTTGATGCACTTGAACTCTAACCTGAACCGGTCTTCAACCAGGACCAGCAACACTAAGTCTTCAACCAGGACCAGCAACACTAACCAGTAAACCTTAATCAATTTAAACATTCAAATTTAGGAATAGAATTAGATTATTATTCATAATACTCCTCCTCAAGTTGGGTTATATATATCTAGTAAACCCAACTTGCTTCCTAAATATCTAATTCTATTCCCATTTAATGCTTTAGTAAGCATGCCAGCTGGTTGATCTTCAGTCTGAATATAATGAGCAGTGATTTCACCATCTTGTATTTTATCACGAATAAAGTGACAATCAACTTCTATATGCTTCGTTCTCTCATGAAATACAGGATCTGATGCAATGTAAATAGCTGCCTTATTATCACACCAGAGTTTTGCTGGTTGCTCAAATTCCAATTTACACTCTTTCAAAAGATGCTTAATCCACATTACTTCACAAACTGCCTTGGACATTGCTCGGTATTCAGACTCTGCGCTTGACCGTGATACTATATGTTGCTTCTTGCTTTTCCAAGATACTAAATTTCCTCCAATATATATACAAAAACCAGTAGTTGACCTTCTATCATCTTTGGATCCAGCCCAATCTGCATCAGCAAAGCTTTCCACTCTCATATGCCCATGATTTGCATACATAATGCCTTGTCCAGAAGTACCTTTCAAGTAACCTAGAATATGTTCGTGTAGACCAATGTTGCTTAGTGGGTGAAGCCATATATTGACTCACTATACTGACAGCAAATGAAACATCAGGCCTTGTTATAGTTAAGTAATTAATTTTACCAACCAGCCTTCTATACTTCTCAGGATCAATTAATAATTCTCCTTCTGATGTCAGATTGCTATTTGGGATGATAGGTGTACTCTGAGGCTTAACAACAAGCTTACCAGTTTCTTTTAATAAATCCAATATATATTTTCTTTGACATAGGAAAATTCCTTTATTGCTTCGTATAACTTCCACACCCAAGAAATATATCAATTCTCCTAGATCTTTTGTTTGAAAATGAACATGAATAAAAGTTTTGAGAGAAGCAATACCTTTGTCATCATTACCAGTTATTATTATATCATCTGCGTACACTACTAATAGAATAATACCTTGTTTAGATGATTTATGAAAGACTGATTGATCACTTTTACATTTTACTATCCCAAATTTCTCAAGTGTTTGGCTAAACTTCCCGAACCAGGCCCTTGGACTTTGCTTCAGGCCATATAGAGTTTTTCTGAGCTTGCATACTAATCCACTTTCCCCTTGTGCAATGAAACCAGGAGGTTGAACCATATATATCTCTTCATTGAGATCACCATGGAGAAATGCATTCTTTATGTCTAACTGATGAAGTTTCCAATTAAATCTAGCTGCTAAAGCAATACATAATCTGATGGATGTCATCTTGGCAACTGGAGAAAAGGTTACTGAATAGTCCATACCATATACTTGTGCATAACCCTTGGCTACAAGTCTAGCTTTAAATCTTGCCACAGTTCCATTTGGATTCATTTTAACAGAATATACCCATCTGCATCCAATGGCTTTCTTATTATTTAGTAGCTTAACTAGATCCCAAGTATTATTTTTTTCTAGAGCATTTATTTCTTCAATCATTGCCTTTCTCCATTCTAATTTGGATAAATCTTTAGTAACTGTTCTAAGGATATTAATTGAGTCTAGTGCAGACATAAAGGAATATGTAGAGCCAGATACATTTTCATATGACACATAGGTAGAAATAGGATAGCTGCACTGTCTCCTTTCTTTGCGGAGAGCAATAGGAAGATCAAGACTAGGATCAAGAGTAGGCCTTGTTTCAGTGATACTAGGTGTTTCTAATTCTTGAGGTGATACAGTAGAATAAATTAAAAATTCATCATTCTCCTCCTGAATTGGTACATGAGATTTCTGATAGAATGGCTTATCTTCCATAAAATTCACATCTATAGATACTAGGTATTTATTTAAGCTAGGACAAAAACACTTATATCCTTTCTGCAATCTTGCATAACCAATAAATATACATTTCAAGGATTTGGGATCTAGCTTGCTCAATTGAGGATTTACATCTCTAACAAAACATGTACACCCAAAAATTCTAGGTTTAATAGGGTATAGTTGTTTGTCAGGGCATAAGACTTTGTATGGGATATTGAAATTAAGGATTGTAGATGGCATTCGATTAATAAGAAAGCATGCAGTTAATACAGCATCTGCCCAAAACACTTTTGGGACATTCATCTGAAATAACAATGCTCGTGTGGTCTCCAGGAGATGTCTATTCTTCCTCTCAGCAACTCCATTTTGGGGAGCAGTGTCCACACATGAAGTTTCATGCAAGATGCCATGTTGGCTTAAGTAAGAGCTGAAGGTATGAGAGGTATATTCCTTAGCATTATCACTCCATAGGGTTTGGATAGATGTTTTGAACTGATTTTGAATTTCAGCATGAAAGTCACAAAAAATAGAAAACAACTCAAAACTGTTTTTCATTAAGAATAGCCAAGTAAGTCAAGAGTAATCATCTACAAATGTTACAAAGTATTTATAGCCAAATTTAGAGACAACTAATGATGGTCCCCATACATCAGAATGTACAAGTTCAAATGGTGCACTTACACGTTTATTTATTCTTGGCTTTAACCTACTACGATGAAGTTTAGCATATTGACATGATTCACAGTCAAGAGTAGTAATATGGTTATATTGTGGACAAAGTTGTTTAAAAAGAGTAAGAGAGGGATGACCAAGTTGTTGATGAACTTTGATTGCTGAATACATACTAGAACAAGCCATTGGTAAAGTATCCAGAATATAAAGACCCTCAGATTCATAGCCTTTACCAATAATCTCCTTCATTGTAAGATCCTAGAAAATACAAGCTTCAGGAGAGAAAGATACACTGCAACTCAAGTGTTTGGTAAGTTGACTGACAGATAAAAGATTATATGATAAGGAGGGTATAAATAGTACAGACTTTAATGGTGGTGAAGTATTTATGTTACCAGATCCTTGAATGTTGGATTGAGTCCCATCTGCTAAAGTGACAGCTCGACTATGTTCATGTATTTTAAGATCTGTAAACAATTTAGGGTTACCTGACATGTGATCAGTAGCCCCTGAGTCAATGATCCATTTTGATGCTTGCTTTTCCATATTAGCTATAGTAGATACAGATGATGATGGATTAATAGCTGAGTTCTGTAAGGATTCTCGATACTTTTTGTATTTGTCAAATTCTTCTGTGGTCATCAACACAGTCTTATTAGAAGTATTAACAGCTCCTTGATTTTTGTTTTGGTTATTATATTGAAGTTTTCTACATTCAGAAATCAAGTGCCCAAGCTTCTTACAATATGAACACATTTTATTACTTGGTCTCCATGCAGTCCTTTGTGGTCTTAAGGATGGGGATGATGATGGTCTCCAAGAGTTAGGTTGTTGTGACTGGTTCCATGGTGATCTAAAATCAGTTGGTGGTCTCCATGAATTAGTATATGAAGTATGATTAGTATTAGTACTAATCAGGGCACTGCTGTTAGCATGAGATGAAGTAGTTGAACTTTCAGTTCTAAGAACACGACTAAATACTTCCTGAAGTGAAGTTATTGATGATCCAGACAGAATTTGAGCCTTAGCTGAATCAAACTCTGATGGTAAGCCAGCCAGAAAACTCATAATTGCCATTTGCTCTCTCTGATCTTGTTGAACTTTCATATCTATACTCATAGGCAACAAAACATTAAACTCTTCATATGTTCTTTTAAAATTCATAAAATAAGTAGTGAGAGATTGATCTTGTTTTTCTGCTCTGTAAAAAGACTTGCACACATCAAACATTCTAGTTAGATTGCCCTTTCCAGAATATAAA
Source organism: Allium fistulosum (assembly GCA_030737815.1). Taxonomy (NCBI): domain Eukaryota; kingdom Viridiplantae; phylum Streptophyta; class Magnoliopsida; order Asparagales; family Amaryllidaceae; genus Allium; species Allium fistulosum. The sequence continues at coordinate 817,288,827 of CM060908.1, read as the reverse complement.
AATTCGAGATATTCCATCAATTCTTTCTCGAATTCGCAGTGGTTGATTAGATTGATAACTTCATTATCAATTGAATTTCGTATTTGCAAGAATAGTCGAGCATCTTCTCTTAACCATATCTGATCCTCTTGCTCTATTGATGTTGGTGGATCTTTGATTAAGTGATCATCCTTATCCATGCTCCTGAGATACAATCGAATTGTTTTACTCCACTCCAGATAATTTGTGCCTGTTAATTTTTGATCCGTTACTTTAGGCATCATTGGCATCACATCAATCATTGACGAACTTTTACTTTCAGCCATTATTTCTAGCAGGAGAGATAGATCTGAATCTTAATTTGAATGGAAACCCTAGATCGATGCGCGATGCTCTGATACCATGTAATAATATTCAGAGAATATAGGATTCAAATATTAAGAAGAATTAAGAATCAAAATATGAATTCATGAATTTCAGAAGCCATTGATTTCTATTCAGGTTTCATAGATGAAGATACACAGATATATATAAGCATGTACACATTTTAGGCAAGTATAAACTGGACTGGAGATTTAGGCTTCGGGCTTGATGCACTTGAACTCTAACCTGAACCAGTGTTCAACCAGGATCGACAACACTAAGTCTTCAACCAGGACCAGCAACACTAACCAGTAAACCTTAATCAATTTAAACATTCGAATTTAGGAATAGAATTAGATTATTATTCATAATACTCCTCCTCAAGTTGGGTTATATATATCTAGTAAACCCAACTTGCTTCCTAAATATCTAATTCTATTCCCATTCAATGCTTTAGTAAGCATGTCAGCTGGTTGATCTTCAGTCTGAATATAATGAGTAGTGATTTCACCATCTTGTATTTTATCACGAATAAAGTGACAATCAACTTCTATATGCTTCGTTCTCTCATGAAATACAGGATCTGGCGCAATGTAAATAGCTGCCTTATTATCACACCAGAGTTTTTCTGGTTGCTCAAATTCCAATTTACACTCTTTCAAAAGATGCTTAATCCACATTACTTCACAAACTGCCTTGGACATTGCTCGGTATTCAAACTCTGCGCTTGACCGTGATACTATATGTTGCTTCTTGCTTTTCCAAGATACTAAATTTCCTTCAATATATATACAAAAACCAGTAGTTGACCTTCTATCATCTTTGGATCCAGCCCAATCTGCATCAGCAAAGCTTTCCACTCTCATATGCCCATGATTTGCATACATAATGCCTTGTCCAGAAGTACCTTTCAAGTAACCTAGAATATGTTCAAGTGTAGACCAATGTTGCTTAGTGGGTGAAGCCATATATTGACTCACTATACTGACAGCAAATGAAACATCAGGCCTTGTTATAGTTAAGTAATTAAGTTTACCAACCAGCCTTCTATACTTCTCAGGATCACATAATAATTCTCCTTCTGATGTCAGATTGCTATTTGGGATGATAGGTGTACTCTGAGGCTTAACAACAAGCTTACCAGTTTCTTTTAATAAATCCAATATATATTTTCTTTGACATAGGAAAATTCCTTTATTGCTTCGTATAACTTCCACACCCAAGAAATATTTCAATTCTCCTAGATCTTTTGTTTGAAAATGATCATGAATAAAAGTTTTGAGAGAAGCAATACCTTTTTCATCATTACCAGTTATTATTATATCATCTACGTACACTACTAATAGAATAATACCTTGTTCAGATGATTTGTGAAAGACTGATTGATCACTTTTACATTTTACTATCCCAAATTTCTCAAGGGTTTGGCTAAACTTCCCGAACCAGGCCCTTGGACTTTGCTTCAGGCCATATAGAGTTTTTCTGAGCTTGCATACTAATCCACTTTCCCCTTGTGCAATGAAACCAGGAGGTTGAACCATATATATCTCTTCATTGAGATCACCATGGAGAAATGCATTCTTTATGTCTAACTGATGAAGTTTCCAATTAAATCTAGCTGCTAAAGCAATACATAATCTGATGGATGTCATCTTGGCAACTGGAGAAAAGGTTTCTGAATAGTCCATACCATATACTTGTGCATAACCCTTGGCTACAAGTCTAGCTTTAAATCTTGCCACAGTTCCATTTGGATTCATTTTAACAGAATATTGGTATTTTCTGAATAAAAGGTATTTTCTGAATAAAAGGTATTTTCTTTCTATAATATACTGGATATATATAATGTGTTATATTAATTAATCAATTTAACTAAAAGTATATTTAGTAGAAAATCCACAAATAGTATATTTTGTGATAGTAGTTACAAAGTGTTGTCACCATAAGTAATTTATGACAATAAATGTAAATATACCATTTTAAATGTTCCTAGTCAAGATGCATCGAGACTAGATATCGGTGTATTCATTAAGACTAAAGTATGTAATGCTTTCCAAATGTTGGACAATGTATTATTACTTATGACTATTGGGGCACCAAGAGGTTACGTACTAATAGTTATTAGATAACGATGGAACAGTTCACTCGATAGTTTTCTATTGGTTAATATAACTATAGTCAAATAAAAAATATCGATGTGATTGTTTTACACAGTTCCCTCGACTTGAGAATACCATGGATCTTTAATATGAAAGCTCCGCTTTGATTATAGTCAAATCATGCAATGGCGTCCATCGAGTGACTATAGTTGGGTCGAGTGAAAGTATTGGAAGTGAAGCACTATTCAAGAGAGGGTTCGTATCCTCGGTTATATTGGGTTAGTATCATAGTCAACTCAAGTAAACTCAAAGTCGAAGTCTCTGGTCAGAGCATTTTGGTTAATAATAATTGTTATTATTGAACCAAGGACTTTTTTTTGGGTTGCAGAGTTGAATATGGATGATATTGGAATTTTGACCATTACTAAATTCCATAAGTCCAAAGTGATATAGTTTTGACGAAGAGAATTGATGTAAAATAAATGTCACAACCAGGTAATGCTTAATAATATAAAATTGGATTTTATAGAAACTAAGTAGGCGATAAATTTTACCAAAATGTCACAGCACCTGCTAAATGACGTGTGAACATTAACATTCGAATAGTTCGATGTTAATCGATGATCGAATTTACACCTGACGAGTCACACAACGGAATGATGAATTCCCTTTAGACCAAATGATTTAATTAGTTTATAATTGTTATAGATTAATTAAATTAATTAATATTTATGAAATATTAATTATAAAATTTTGAATATGATTTGAGGAAAAAATATTATTGTATATATTTATAATAGTTATAAATATATCGATCGATATGCGATATCGACAAGCAATTAAATTAGATTTAATTAATAATATTTATTTGGGCTCAAATGGGCTGTAAGTCTATAATGTTAAGGTTTTATTTTGATAGGAATTGTGCTTGTTGGAGGCGGCTAAAATGGCTAGAGGGGTTTGGAGATGGATGGTTGAAATTTGATGAGAAATGGGTTGAGATGTGATCCATATTTCTCTCTATTTCTTCCACTATAAAAGGACGCTTAACCGTAATGCAAAAGGAACTTTTTGGCTGCCATTTCCCTATCATTGCTGGCCAACCTCATCAATAAGGAGCTCTAACAAATTCATCTCAAATTAATTAAGAAGGCGACAACTATTGGATAGCTAAAGGTCTACAGTTCAAGGATTAGCAATTTGCCGAATTGAGAAGATATCCAAGGAGGGATAGTGCATCATTACAAGGTGTAATTTAAGGCTTTAGCGTTAGGTATGTATTCACTATGCTATATGATTTATAATTTATGAATAATATTATATTATATATATATCACTATTATATTGCTAGTTATATGAGATTTTTATGTGTATCATCAGTGTTGTCACATATTAGATTGGTTATATGTATATTTTAATTTATTTAAAAATGCATTTTTATATATAGATCTAAAGTGCACAACCAAATAAATTTTATTTTAAGTATTACCATTTTAATTAATATATATATATGTATATATGTATGTATGTATGTATTAATATACTACCAAATTTTAATTATATGACATGTATTTAATTATATCATCATATCATGTTATAGTTGAAATTATACTTTATAAATGCATATCTACATCGATTATATTTTTTGATAGCTGTAATTTAATTTTTAATATTAATTTACTATTGTTTAATATTATTTAAATCAGTATTCTAATTAAATAAATCATATAAAATAAAATATGTTTCAAAAATTAAATGATAAATTTTATAAAATTTTGTTACCATTATATAAACTCTTAGCCAAAAAAATCAAAATTTAAAAATTATTTTTTGTATTTTAAAAAATTAGTTTAATAAACGGCCGAAATCAATTAACTAACTAAAAATATTATTTTGACCGAGAAAATTCAAGAATTTTTTTTAAAACTTTAAAATATCATGGTCGATTTTAAAATTCGATTAATATAATAGAAAAATATTTTTTATCATTATTTTATTGTGTTTTGTATAATTAATATATATATATATATTAATGCAATAAAATATAAATAAATTTGTTTTCATGTTGTGCATTCGACTTAGAATGGTTTTAATATATATATATATATATTTTAATACATAATTAATATACTATATATATACATATACATATTTAGATATTATAAATATACTTATTTTTATATATTTAAATATAATAATAATTTTGTTACTATAATTAATACATATATATGAATATGTGTAAAATGATTCTAAAAAATTTATGGTATGTATATATATATATAGTTATTTATATATTTAACGCAATAGTATATAGATATAAATCATTAATATTTTTATATATAAGTTATATACATAAGCATATGTATATATATGTATGTAGTTTTTAATATTTATATAAATAACAAGTTTACATTCATACATATATTTAGACAACATTTAATACATGCAGGATGAGCTAACATGTCCGTTGCGATGTAAATCCCAACATTTATACACGAGCATGTTATAACTTGCACGGTTATATGTTACACATGCACACATATACGTTTATTTATATGATACATATATGTACTTTTATATTTAATTGAATTTAAATTAAATTAAATTGTATATAATTTATAAATTTAAATAAAATAAGAGATTTTATTTAAATAAAATAAGAGATTTTATTTAAATAAAATTTAGATTTTATTTAAATAAATTAGACTTCATATGCTCGAAATAGAACCAATAAAGTAAAAAAATTGAAGTTCGCCCATAACTTCCCCTACGGACTAGCCCAGTTCCAACAATTATATGATCAAGATAAACTTTATAGCCCAAATCATTATGATGCTATTGTAAAAGCAGAAATCCCAGACCGTGAAGAAGAACCTGAATTATATAGTATTATTATTAAATGGATGCTTCATGGACCATGTAAAGAAGACATCGACCAAATTCACCATGTATGAAAGATGGAAAATGCAAGAAGGATTGTAACGACCCGATATTTTGGACCATTTGCGTCCATTATAAGTGTATAGGTAGACACTCATGCCGGAGTTGAATTGCTCAAAATACCGCGTTGTTAATTTAAATTTGGCAAAACTGAACATATATAGTAAATAGATATAATCACAGGTCACAGACACAGAGTAATAAATGCAGCGGAAATAAAAGAGATAGTAGTTCATGAAGCTACTATATGAATATATAAAAATACATCAGAGTTTACAACAGAAGAGTAATACGATACATCAGATACAAATCAGAATACATCACTGGAATCATCGAATACTGAAAGCAGAATAGATGGCTGGATCTTCAAGCAAAGCTCCAACTCCAAAGGTGAGTCTCGAATACTGGTACACTCAGTCTGACCCGAGCGTAAAGCAAAAACACAAGACACTCGAGTCAGGATTAACATTCTTATATTAATAAATCCAACTCAAGTGAAATAGCAATTGAAATACAAGTAACTCAAAGGATGTTTGGAATAACCATCCTTTAAGGATCCGTTAAACTATCTACTAGGTAGTAATGTACGCTAAGTAGATAATGTCTATCAGTAATATAAAGATATCAAAGTAGGGTTAAGCAGGGCCCATACACCTCTTAACCTGTTTATTCCCAAAAGCATATACAAGACCGTAGTTTCCCCAAAATCGGAAGTCACCAGAGGGCAATCCATATACTAAAGGTACAAATCAAAATCGTAGTGGTCGCGAATAGGATAATCAGTATGACAAGGTACATGAGGCGATACCAACTAGGATACTAGTAGTTGCCTGATCCGGACTGATGTTGGGCATAGCAGCTACTACCCCAACACCGCGAACAACACTCCCAAATCGAGGGGTGCACCCAAATCGAATCACAAAAGTAATAGATATGGTATCGAAGAAGTGTGTCCGCTAGAGATGGCGATCCTCAATGGCCCGGCGCGGCTCCTGTTTTAGTCATGTCAAGGGTCATCCAAAATCGTTCTCTTTCTTCAGTCAACGCGTTCACCAAACCATCCACTTCATTCTGGATCAACACTTCGCGTATAATAGTTATTAAAGTGGTTTTCGGTTTAGATAGAGAGTATACCCATTACCGATCCCGGTCTCCTTAATAACTTTCGTAATTATTACACCGATTGGTCGTTTATATATTTCAAACCAAATCAATTTCGATTTCAAATATAATTCGTAAATCAACATTTCATTTGTCTTTCTAAAACAATTTCCAAATTTTCGTTTCAAAAACTTCCAATTTTCCGTTTCAAAATCTTATAATTCAATTTCAATTTCTGTTTAAAACAATTCAAATATTGATTCAAGTTCGTATATAAGTTTCATTCCGAAATCATTTAAATAAATTCTATTTAACATTCAAATCAATTTAAACTCATTTATCGATTTCATTCAATATTCGTTAAGTTACTTTATCATTCAAAACAATTTCTATTAAATTTCCAATTCATTTAATCAATTCTTAAGTTCAACTTCATTAAAACAAAACTTACAATTTTGAATTAAACTAAATTCGTCAAATCAATTCTCCAATTACAAGTCTTACATTAATTCCAAAAATATCACATTTCATTTTTGTTAAAGAAATCCAATTTCACTTATTACTTCCTTAAATAATTTTCCAAAACTTAATTAATAAAGAAACTCAATTTCAATTCTTTACGAAGTAAAATTCACTTATTCAAAAGTTCAATTTTTCTTATTAAAGAATTTCAATTCAATTTAATCATTTAATAATTCATTATTAAATAGTTCAAAACTTAATTATTAAATAATTTCAAAGTTTAATAATTTCAAACTTAATTATAATTTCAAACTTAATTATTAAATCATTTCAAACTTAATTCAATCATTTCTCAAATTAAACAACATTCTTTCATTGATTACATTGTTAATCTTTTGTTTCAGATTATTAAATATTACCATTTTCCTTTCATCAAAATTCAAATTTCAACTTCATTTCAAAACCATATTCTTTATTCAAATAAAATCTTCGTTTATTTTCAAATCAAATTATTGACCAATCGGGTTTTATTTAATTTTCTATCCTAGGTCAAAGTTCAATTTGGGTATTTATCATTTCAACCCGATTCCAATTCAATTTAAAATCAAAACATAGCAAAAGGGAACTTGCAGTGTGATAACTGGGATGGTGTCAAAGTAAATAAACAAGCAATAACAACAATCAATATCAATACAATAATCAATTCAAATAATCCCGAAATAACCGTATTAATTCGCATTGTTGTTTGTACGAATTAATATAATTATTTCTAGAATCTACACTATCATTTCATGTAGATTAAAGATTATTACATTACGGTTTTCACTTGTCATCTATTTACAATTTCGTACATCATCAATTTAACAACATACATTCAGTGGTTCAAGATGTAATTAAACAAATCCTACGTGTCAATAAATTTAATAGTTAAAGGGGTCATATTATACAAATGTCAATTAATCAAATTTAACATTTAACTATCCTATATCAATTTCGATTTCATACTATTTATCATTTTAACATCAACAATTTAACGTCCAATATAAACATCAACAATCAATCAATTTCAGCCAAACTGTATTATCATTGCATAAATAATTAACAGATAAAGGTGTCAGATGTCACAGGTTAACTGATACAGGTAATAACAGTATAAATATCTAACAGCAGCATATTTCAATTGTCGTTTCAATTGAAATCAAATTTAATAAATAAAAGAACGTTAATCGTGAGTGAGTGCTCACCTTTCGAGGCTATGGAGACAAATGATAACTGAGATAATGGTACGAGCATGCACCAAGATTTAGGCATGAGCAAGTCAAAGCGAATTTACATCTGAAATCGATGGAAACAAATCAAGATAAGCTATAGATTGATGGAAACGAAGTTGGTGACTTGATATCGGCGAAACCAATCAATTCTCTTGATACAAATGGAAACGAAAGTATACATATTTATTTTCAAATCAAAATTTTAACTTTAATATCAAAAATATAGAAATCCATATGTAAAAATGTTAATACGTATATACAAAATCATTATTATATTTAAAACCGTATGCTTAGAATACATGCTTGATATAAAGTTCAAAATCAATATCTCTTAAAAATCAAGATAACTTATGCATTAAAACCCAACATACCGAACTAATAATATGATAAACCATAATATATATTAGACTCATATATGGTAGACGTATAATATACAATACTGTAACTTATAAAATATATAAATATAGCAAATAGGTCATAATCTTTATAAACTATTATCTATGTACATTTATACATATGTGTGAAATTTTCTTTACTGTAAAGTTTACTAAAATCTGAACATACTGTATAGAGATATCTTTAAACATGGATATATATAAACCTATACAACATATAGATCGAACACTATCTAAAAGTAATAACAAAATATATCATGCTGTCAAATATAAAACTTCTTGCCTCATAACTTTAAACATACTTATTATATAACATAGCTAGCAGATCAAAATCGAACAGATTGAATACCATAACAAAACCTTATTATATATACATACTTATACAATAAAACAACAAATCAAAAGTTTGTAAACATATATATATATATATATAAACAGGAGGTTGCATAAGAAAACAACTTCACCATATATAACCAATGTTTGTGTAAACTGAGCTAATGTATAATTTTATGGAAACAGAGCATATACATACTATTACAAAATAAATGTATAGACATATATTTAAACCAAATCTAGTATCCTTACTTGTTAAATATATACACGACACACAACACACACATATAGTTTAGTTATACATAAAAATTTCCAACAGAAAATATAACCAAACATATGTCTAGCAGCGCAAATACATATTCCAAAATTTTAACAACCATACATGTAAGGAACAGCTCACGAAAACTTATAAAACAAAATATAATAACTTTCCCACTACTATACAGCACACGTTACAAAATGCTTATATAACTTTATACGCATATAACTAACATCTTATAAACTTGAAGCAATTTATACTTTTATCTCTAATCGAATATATAAATAGCAACCAAAAGAAAATGATACTAATATAAACAACATATAGACAACGTATAACATCAAACATAACAACAAATGTATATTATTATATACGTATAAAATATATATAGCCTAGATAGAATTATATTTCCAACTAGTCCTCTGTCTTTCATAAATACAGCCAACATGTTTATACCTAACAACACCATCTATATGTATATAACAAAATACAAACACTTATATATATTACCGATGCACAAACAAAGAGGGAGGAGGCTGCCGCCAGCGTGTATGTGGAGAAAGATGGAATGGCGTCCGCGGCAACAGAGTGAAGGCCGAGCTAGGTAGGAGGTGAACGCGAGGTGGAGGGGAATTGAAGCGGTGGTTAGGTGAGAGCTTCGGTGATGGTGTGGGCCGGACAGCGATGAGAAAGTGAGAGAGAAAGGAAGGGAAATGGTGCTTGGGAAGGGGAGTGGGGAGGAAAGCTTGGAGTGGAAGGTGGGAAAATTTTTGGCTGGTTCACGTGAAGACAGGGAAGAATGAGAGGAAATGTGGATTTTGTTATCGAAGTGTCATATGTTGAAAATGAGTGATTAGCTGGAAACACCCTCTCGTCTCTTCTTTGAAACGTGAGTTTTGAAATAAGCGACCATAAAAGCTTATCACATTTTTATTATTATTATTTTTATTATTTTTTTGAACAGTGAGCTAGAGTTGAAGGGACAACCGAGAATAAATAAAAATGAATCGGGAAAGGCCATACGTTTTGGAATTCAAAGAAATGAAATGTTTGTTGGTTTATACACGGTGGAATTGAATAGCTTGATATTAATATATGCGAATATGAAATGAAAAGGCAATTGATTGAGAAGGTGGAATATGAAAGAGTGGAAGGAAACCAAAAGATTTTACAAACCGGTACCGGTACGAAACCGTTTCACAGATTTCGCAGCGTACCGGAACTTCAAAACATAGAAATGAATATACCGTAAAGACCAGCACGACGAAGCGATCAAAACGGTATACGTATATCAGTGGTATGGTTGAATTATAAAAATTCGAATTTTTCTACTGGCGGAAAATGCAAGAAAAACGTAGAAAAATAAGATCGACGGAGCCAAAGATGTCCGAATTTGGAAAAACGACAAACTGACATCTTGCTCAGAAGATAGTTTAGAATTTTTCCATGTAAAAATATTTAGGTTTCGGAAACGTTTTATTTTCATCGCTTTTTAACTGATTAAATTGAAGTGAATTTACACGCGAAATAAACTTTCATATTTTCGGACGAAAATTTACCAGTTGCTATGTTTAACTAGACGTATTTCAAATATTAAATTTTTATTTCAAAATTTTATCGTTTAAAATTTCACAAAATTTCAACTAATTACGTTATTAAATAGTTGAAATTTACGGGTCGTTACACTCTCCCCCACTCAAAACTTTTCGTCCTCGAAAAGGAACGAGGTAGGAAAATAGAAACAACCAGAAAGAAAAACAGATTTTGAAATACAAATAACAATTAATTTAAACCATATAAATTCTAATTTAAATTAATAGATATTCGATAATTGATTTAATCCATTTGATTTCACTAAAATCAATCTCACTATTTCTAAATTCATTTCTTATTATCCAATTATCCTCAATTTAAAATTTCTAAAACCATAGATTTGAATAGTCTTTTATTATAATCATATTTTCTTCAACAATTTTAAATTCTTCTTTATTCCAAATTATTGTTAAATATGTTCCACTTAATATATCTTATTACATATATTTAAACCATATAAATTTTTTTTTTAAACATAAAAGTTTCGATTTAAATTACTTTATATTCACTAATTGCTTTTAAATTCAAGGTATTTTCATATATTGATCAAATTTCAATTTATTAATTCTTTCAAAACAAATTTATTAATTTTTTTTCAAAACAAATTTATTTCATTATTAACTGAGTTTACTTATTATCCTATCTAACTCTATTACATCTTTATAATCAAAATTCAGTGTATAACATCTATTATAAACACTCAAATTTTATTTATAAATTCAATTTATCTCATATATTATCCAATTACATATTCAACTTCTGAATGATTTAGGTAAGTTGTATTAGAATGCAGTTGAACAATATACAAATAAAATTTCCCAATTCAATTATTCACGTTTAAATAGTTATTCCAAATTTCGGTTTTATTTATAATTAAAATCATCCTTTAACAAAATTTAAGAATTAGATTTCCGATTAACTTTAAACAACTTAGAGATTTATATAATATATTCATATCAAATCAAATTAAATTTTAAAATAAAATACCTATATATATATAAATCAAATTATACTGAAGAAATTCAAATCAAAATATTTTTTCAAAACAACACCGTAGCAAAGCTACAGAATGGTTTCTCCACTTCGAAACTCGAAAATGAATGTCGATGATGCGGCCGCCATCACCGAAATTATTTTCCAGCGACAAAGAGAAGAGCAATGATTTCAACATTTTTAAAAATTCTTTGAAAACGATTTCTATTCGAATATACTTTCAATAATATATACTTTAAAATTTTAAAAACCAAAGTTCGAAATCACCGGAAACTAATAAATTCTCAAATTTCTGAATTAGATTCATTTCAAATTCCAAATCGATTTATAAACCATATTATAAATTCATTTAGAATAATAAATGATAATCAAATATTATCATTTCAAACAACCAATTTAATTAACCTCTAAATTCCAGAAAATTTTACTTATATTTTTACAATATAATCAAACAAATTTGAAAACAATATTGTGTCAGTTTGCTCTGCTCAAGTGTTTTGGAAATCCTATCGATAGTGTTGATCAGACGAATCGATCGAAAACCCAAATCAACATCAGCAACTCAAACAACACAATATATAAAACATTTTTAATACAAATTTACAAATACAATTCCTCGCTCGACGATACAAGAATGGATTCAAAGCAAGGATAGAGATTCAAATTTGATGGACTTAAATCAAAGAGAATTTTGATTCGATAATAAGTTCGAAACAGAAGATAAGATAATTTAATTTCCAAAATCGGGAGATGAAGGAGTTTATTTAATTCACGGGCAACCTTAACCGGATCGTCCGTAACTTCAAGAATAAGATCGATGCTGAATTCCGAGGTAAATCAACACTCGATCTCAAGAGATGGAATTCAGGTATAGCAGGGAATAGATAGCATCGTAAACCGAGGATACAGAAATCTCTGGTAAATCAATGCCTATTATAAAGGAGTTTTGCTCCTTTACGAATCATTCGAAGTTTGGCGAGACCGCCGATTCACTATAAGGGTCATTCGAAGTGGAGTTATGTGATGCTCCAGAATTGAAAGGAGATGAATAGTGAGGGACACGAATGAAATTTGGAACCGTAGGGAACGTTCCAAAATTCAAAGAAATCGAGTCGAAAGGAAGAGATTGAAACTCGAATGCGAGTGATACTGTAAATACATTTACCCTATATGTTAAGTTTTGCCTAGAGCTACCAAAGCTCTGATACCAACTGTAACGACCCGATATTTTGGACCATTCGCGTCCATTATAAGTGTATAGGTAGACACTCATGCCGGAGTTGAATTGCTCAAAATACCGCGTTGTTAATTTAAATTTGGCAAAACTGAACATATACAGTAAATAGATATAATCACAGGTCACAGACACAGAGTAATAAATGCAGCGGAAATAAAAGAGATAGTAGTTCATGAAGCTACTATATGAATATATAAAAATACATCAGAGTTTACAACAGAAGAGTAATACGATACATCAGATACAAATCAGAATACATCACTGGAATCATCGAATACTGAAAGCAGAATAGATGGCTGGATCTTCAAGCAAAGCTCCAACTCCAAAGGTGAGTCTCGAATACTGGTACACTCAGTCTGACCCGAGCGTAAAGCAAAAACACAAGACACTCGAGTCAGGATTAACATTCTTATATTAATAAATCCAACTCAAGTGAAATAGCAATTGAAATACAAGTAACTCAAAGGATGTTTGGAATAACCATCCTTTAAGGATCCATTAAACTATCTACTAGGTAGTAATGTACGCTAAGTAGATAATGTCTATCAGTAATATAAAGATATCAAAGTAGGGTTAAGCAGGGCCCATACACCTCTTAACCTGTTTATTCCCAAAAGCATATACAAGACCGTAGTTTCCCCAAAACCGGAAGTCACCAGAGGGCAATCCATATACTAAAGGTACAAATCAAAATCGTAGTGGTCGCGAATAGGATAATCAGTATGACAAGGTACATGAGGCGATACCAACTAGGATACTAGTAGTTGCCTGATCCGGACTGATGTTGGGCATAGCAGCTACTACCCCAACACCGCGAACAACACTCCCAAATCGAGGGGTGCACCCAAATCGAATCACAAAAGTAATAGATATGGTATCGAAGAAGTGTGTCCGCTAGAGATGGCGATCCTCAATGGCCCGGCGCGGCTCCTGTTTTAGTCATGTCAAGGGTCATCCAAAATCGTTCTCTTTCTTCAGTCAACGCGTTCACCAAACCATCCACTTCATTCTGGATCAACACTTCACGTATAATAGTTATTAAAGTGGTTTTCGGTTTAGATAGAGAGTATACCCATTACCGATCCCGGTCTCCTTAATAACTTTCGTAATTATTACACCGATTGGTCGTTTATATATTTCAAACCAAATCAATTTCGATTTCAAATAGAATTCGTAAATCAACATTTCATTTGTCTTTCTAAAACAATTTCCAAATTTTCGTTTCAAAAACTTCCAATTTTCCGTTTCAAAATCTTATAATTCAATTTCAATTTCTGTTTAAAACAATTCAAATATTGATTCAAGTTCGTATATAAGTTTCATTCCGAAATCATTTAAATAAATTCTATTTAACATTCAAATCAATTTAAACTCATTTATCGATTTCATTCAATATTCGTTAAGTTACTTTATCATTCAAAACAATTTCTATTAAATTTCCAATTCATTTAATCAATTCTTAAGTTCAACTTCATTAAAACAAAACTTACAATTTTGAATTAAACTAAATTCGTCAAATCAATTCTCCAATTACAAGTCTTACATTAATTCCAAAAATATCACATTTCATTTTTGTTAAAGAAATCCAATTTCACTTATTACTTCCTTAAATAATTTTCCAAAACTTAATTAATAAAGAAACTCAATTTCAATTCTTTACGAAGTAAAATTCACTTATTCAAAAGTTCAATTTTTCTTATTAAAGAATTTCAATTCAATTTAATCATTTAATAATTCATTATTAAATAGTTCAAAACTTAATTATTAAATAATTTCAAAGTTTAATAATTTCAAACTTAATTATAATTTCAAACTTAATTATTAAATCATTTCAAACTTAATTCAATCATTTCTCAAATTAAACAACATTCTTTCATTGATTACATTGTTAATCTTTTGTTTCAGATTATTAAATATTACCATTTTCCTTTCATCAAAATTCAAATTTCAACTTCATTTCAAAACCATATTCTTTATTCAAATAAAATCTTCGTTTATTTTCAAATCAAATTATTGACCAATCGGGTTTTATTTAATTTTCTATCCTAGGTCAAAGTTCAATTTGGGTATTTATCATTTCAACCCGATTCCAATTCAATTTAAAATCAAAACATAGCAAAAGGGAACTTGCAGTGTGATAACTGGGATGGTGTCAAAGTAAATAAACAAGCAATAACAACAGTCAATATCAATACAATAATTAATTCAAATAATCCCGAAATAACCGTATTAATTCGCATTGTTATTTGTACGAATTAATATAATTATTTCTAGAATCTACACTATCATTTCATGTAGATTAAGGATTATTACATTACGGTTTTCACTTGTCATCTATTTACAATTTCGTACATCATCAATTTAACAACATACATTCAGTGGTTCAAGATGTAATTAAACAAATCCTACGTGTCAATAAATTTAATAGTTAAAGGGGTCATATTATACAAATGTCAATTAATCAAATTTAACATTTAACTATCCTATATCAATTTCGATTTCATACTATTTATCATTTTAACATCAACAATTTAACGTCCAATATAAACATCAACAATCAATCAATTTCAGCCAAACTGTATTATCATTGCATAAATAATTAACAGATAAAGGTGTCAGATGTCACAGGTTAACTGATACAGGTAATAACAGTATAAATATCTAACAGCAGCATATTTCAATTGTCGTTTCAATTGAAATCAAATTTAATAAATAAAAGAACGTTAATCGTGAGTGAGTGCTCACCTTTCGAGGCTATGGAGACAAATGATAACTGAGATAATGGTACGAGCATGCACCAAGATTTAGGCATGAGCAAGTCAAAGCGAATTTACATCTGAAATCGATGGAAACAAATCAAGATAAGCTATAGATTGATGGAAACGAAGTTGGTGACTTGATATCGGCGAAACCAATCAATTCTCTTGATACAAATGGAAACGAAAGTATACATATTTATTTTCAAATCAAAATTTTAACTTTAATATCAAAAATATAGAAATCCATATGTAAAA
Organism: Allium fistulosum; assembly: GCA_030737815.1. Taxonomy (NCBI): domain Eukaryota; kingdom Viridiplantae; phylum Streptophyta; class Magnoliopsida; order Asparagales; family Amaryllidaceae; genus Allium; species Allium fistulosum. Next base: position 817,272,788 of record CM060908.1, on the reverse strand, counting down.
ATGTTAATACGTATATACAAAATCATTATTATATTTAAAACCGTATGCTTAGAATACATGCTTGATATAAAGTTCAAAATCAATATCTCTTAAAAATCAAGATAACTTATGCATTAAAACCCAACATACCGAACTAATAATATGATAAACCATAATATATATTAGACTCATATATGGTAGACGTATAATATACAATACTGTAACTTATAAAATATATAAATATAGCAAATAGGTCATAATCTTTATAAACTATTATCTATGTACATTTATACATATGTGTGAAATTTTCTTTACTGTAAAGTTTACTAAAATCTGAACATACTGTATAGAGATATCTTTAAACATGGATATATATAAACCTATACAACATATAGATCGAACACTATCTAAAAGTAATAACAAAATATATCATGCTGTCAAATATAAAACTTCTTGCCTCATAACTTTAAACATACTTATTATATAACATAGCTAGCAGATCAAAATCGAACAGATTGAATACCATAACAAAACCTTATTATATATACATACTTATACAATAAAACAACAAATCAAAAGTTTGTAAACATATATATATATATATATATAAACAGGAGGTTGCATAAGAAAACAACTTCACCATATATAACCAATGTTTGTGTAAACTGAGCTAATGTATAATTTTATGGAAACAGAGCATATACATACTATTACAAAATAAATGTATAGACATATATTTAAACCAAATCTAGTATCCTTACTTGTTAAATATATACACGACACACAACACACACATATAGTTTAGTTATACATAAAAATTTCCAACAGAAAATATAACCAAACATATGTCTAGCAGCGCAAATACATATTCCAAAATTTTAACAACCATACATGTAAGGAACAGCTCACGAAAACTTATAAAACAAAATATAATAACTTTCCCACTACTATACAGCACACGTTACAAAATGCTTATATAACTTTATACGCATATAACTAACATCTTATAAACTTGAAGCAATTTATACTTTTATCTCTAATCGAATATATAAATAGCAACCAAAAGAAAATGATACTAATATAAACAACATATAGACAACGTATAACATCAAACATAACAACAAATGTATATTATTATATACGTATAAAATATATATAGCCTAGATAGAATTATATTTCCAACTAGTCCTCTGTCTTTCATAAATACAGCCAACATGTTTATACCTAACAACACCATCTATATGTATATAACAAAATACAAACACTTATATATATTACCGATGCACAAACAAAGAGGGAGGAGGCTGCCGCCAGCGTGTATGTGTAGAAAGATGGAATGGCGTCCGCGGCAACAGAGTGAAGGCCGAGCTAGGAGGTGAACGCGAGGTGGAGGGGAATTGAAGCGGTGGTTAGGTGAGAGCTTCGGTGATGGTGTGGGCCGGACAGCGATGAGAAAGTGAGAGAGAAAGGAAGGGAAATGGTGCTTGGGAAGGGGAGTGGGGAGGAAAGCTTGGAGTGGAAGGTGGGAAAATTTTTGGCTGGTTCACGTGAAGACAGGGAAGAATGAGAGGAAATGTGGATTTTGTTATCGAAGTGTCATATGTTGAAAATGAGTGATTAGCTGGAAACACCCTCTCGTCTCTTCTTTGAAACGTGAGTTTTGAAATAAGCGACCATAAAAGCTTATCACATTTTTATTATTATTATTTTTATTATTTTTTTGAACAGTGAGCTAGAGTTGAAGGGACAACCGAGAATAAATAAAAATGAATCGGGAAAGGCCATACGTTTTGGAATTCAAAGAAATGAAATGTTTGTTGGTTTATACACGGTGGAATTGAATAGCTTGATATTAATATACGCGAATATGAAATGAAAAGGCAATTGATTGAGAAGGTGGAATATGAAAGAGTGGAAGGAAACCAAAAGATTTTACAAACCGGTACCGGTACGAAACCGTTTCACAGATTTCGCAGCGTACCGGAACTTCAAAACATAGAAATGAATATACCGTAAAGACCAGCACGACGAAGCGATCAAAACGGTATACGTATATCAGTGGTATGGTTGAATTGTAAAAATTGGAATTTTTCTACTGGCGGAAAATGCAAGAAAAACGTAGAAAAATAAGATCGACGGAGCCAAAGATGTCCGAATTTGGAAAAACGACAAACTAACATCTTGCTCAGAAGATGGTTTAGAATTTTTCCATGTAAAAATATTTAGGTTTCGGAAACGTTTTATTTTCATCGCTTTTTAACTGATTAAATTGAAGTGAATTTACACGCGAAATAAACTTTCATATTTTCGGACGAAAATTTACCAGTTGCTATGTTTAACTAGACGTATTTCAAATATTAAATTTTTATTTCAAAATTTTATCGTTTAAAATTTCACAAAATTTCAACTAATTACGTTATTAAATAGTTGAAATTTACGGGTCGTTACAAGGATTATCCAAAATAATTTCTCCAACTACTCTTCAAGGCAATGATTTGTATCCCATCCATCAAAAGCGAGATAATGGTAGAAGCGTTGCATTAGACAATGACAATGATTTTAGTGTCGACAATCATTGGGTTGTCCCTTGTAATCCTTGGTTGTTAAAAAATATGATTACCATATTAATATCAAAGTTTGTAGTAGTATCAAATCTGTAAAATTCTTATACAAATATGTCTATAAAGGTCTAGATCGTGTGGTGGTTGAAGTTCGTCTAAGAAGCAAGGTGAAATTCATAAGTTTGTCGATGCAAGATGGATATTTCCTCAAAGGGCCTTTTGGAGAATTTTTGAATTTTCACTGCACACAATTTATCCTTCAGTTCAATGATTACAAATACACTTACAAATAGGCAACATGTTACGTATCATTCTAATCAAACAGTGTATGATATTTTTTAGATGAGTGCCTCTCTACATCGATGCTAATTAAATTCTTCAACACAAACTTATATGATCCAGAAGCAAGGCAATATTTATATCATGAATTTCCAGAGAAGTATAGGTGGGTAATGGATATAAAAATGGAAACGTAGGACATCATCAAAAAGTCATAGGATAGATTTATAGTGTTTCTCCATCAAAAGGAGAACATTACTACTTGAGAATTATTTTGAATCATGTAAAAGGACCAACCTCATTTGACTATCTTCTTACAGTCGATGTGTTAAATATCCAACATTTTAGAAAACAGGGAAGAAGATGGGACTGTTTAAGGAAGATCAAAGCATTTACAGAAACTGAAGCAACGGCCACATGAATGTTGTAATAACCTGGAATTTTGGTTGTTTGATTTTGAATATTTAATTAATTTTAAATATTCAAATAATGGGTTTAAAAAGGTTCAATAACTTGAATCCAAATATAAGGATTATTTAAAATATTTGAATTGTGAATTAATATTTGAATAATGGTTTAAATATCTGAATTGAATATTTATTAAATGGATTTAATGGTCTTATTTAACTCCTTTTAGTTATAAATAATAAATGTGAATTCATTTTGTAAATTTATTTACAGTAATAAAAGGTTCGAATAAATAATCAGATAATTTATTTTTAATGTAACGACTCGATTTTTATTGATGTATTTTAAATTTATTTTATTTTATTTTTCCATAATTTTTAATTTGGAAATTATTTAGATTACCGTTTAACGATTTTTCGTCAAACGGTAGTGTTTTTTTTATTTTTCAGAATCGAATATCCAGTGTATATTATTACTGTTTTGGGATCGCATAGAAATTTCGAGCGCGACGGTATTTTTATTTTGTTTTGGGATCCATACGCAAACAAAAATCTGTGTTGTGAGATGCCGGAAATTTGAATATAAATCAAACTAAAAGAAAAGCCCTTAGCTTATAAAACACATTACTTCTCTCTCTCTCTCTCTCTCTCTCTCTCTCTTTTCCATGCTTTATTCTTGGAAATCAAAATGAGAAATATTAAAAGCTTTAAAAATCAAAATCTCAAGTTGTAATCTACTAAAAAATTCAAAGTTTGTTTCTTTGGAATCGTGTAGCCAAGATCTACAATTTGGTATAGTTTTTATGGGGTGCAATTATATGTGAATGAGTTCGATAGTTTGGGAAGAGGGGAGATGAGTTAGGGTTAAGGTTTTGATGGGATGTAGGCGTCGATGGTGGAATCGAAGTGTGGAGCATTGTTTGGTGGGGGAAGGCGCAACCGTGGGCGAAAGAAGGGGCGATCCGATGGAGTATTATGGAATGCGTTCATTAGGGGTGTCAGGTTCAACCTTCAAGTTGCATCAAGGAGGAGGTGGCCGAGGTGTAAGTGCTTGGGCCCGAGAAGTCTGGGTCGTGGAGAGGAGCCCGGTGGTGGTGTCCGTTCGTCGAACGGTGGCTTCAGGGAGGAGTTATGGGTGGTTAAAGGGTCGGCTATGGTGAAGGTTGGTTACAAGGAAGAAGCGGGAATGAGTTTGGGAAGATGGATTAGTTTATAAATAGGGCAATTAGTTTTAAATATGTAATTAGTGATTAAATTAATTATGTTTAAAATCGATAACTTATAAAATTCAATATCTTGTTCATACAAGGTCCAAATCGAATGCGGTCAATCCGTTGGATTCATAATGATGTTATCTACATCTTGGAATTAGATTGATTGAGATTGGGCCTGTTGGAATGTTGTGCTAAAATCGAACGTTGTTTGATTTTAGTCGGAGCCAGAATGCTTCAGCTGTAACTGGAATTTCGGTGAGTTAAACTCATCTTTTTAGTTAATCAGTACGATATATAGTGGATGGAAATTATTTATTGCCTGCTTGAATGTTGTATTTGCTGGTTGTTTGGTTTGGATAAATTATCATTTTTGAAATGGATAATGTATAAAGTGATTAAATAATACTGATTTAATATAATTACGTTGTTTAAATAATAACGTAGTTAATTTAAGCACACTTCCTTGGTGTTATCTATTTGGCCAAATAAACATCGTCTAATAATAAATGGAAGAGTTTATTTTGAATGATATTTGTTTTGCAGAATAAATCCCCGTTCTGCTATTATATTAATTTAGACATTCATTTAAGTGCCAGTTGATCAATACTATATAAGTGATGTGTTAACAATTGATTGTTAATTATGGATTCGGTTTACTGTAACGATTGTCTTTTCGACTCCCAAATGTCGACACTAATACATCTACGGTATTCATGTGCCAAGCACCCAAGTACTGGAAAGGTAGAACGTTAGGGTAAAATAAAAGAAGAAAAGAAAATGAACAAGAAAAAAGAGAACACAATATCAGAATCTCACAACGAAACGATAACATATAAGATCAAAATGATACTTTTACAAAGGAAAACTGTATAGACACGATAATTAGAGTAAACTAACCTATCATCAGCCTGAATAGTTATAACAACCTATCCTCACAATTGCTGATATGAAAATAAACAAAGTAATGTAGCAGAAATATAATCTATGTTAGGGAACCATCCAACTCCTCTCTCGAAGAGCTCCAACGAATCATCAACGATATCTGGAAATGTACACAGGGCTGACCCGAGCATTATAAGAAGAATAACTCCCGGATCAGTCTTCTAAACCAGCGTGAGAAAACTCAAGTCATTTGAATTATTTAATGTTTATAAAACCCTTTTGAAATAAAGCTATCTCGTAAGACCATGCCGCAAATAAACACGGATGAGTTTTTACATTACGATAACCAAACCCTTTCTAATAGAAAGTCTAATGATATTATAATAATGTCTAGGGTGTTTAATATAAATATATAACATAGCTGAAATGGTTACGTTGGTTACATTTAACAGCATATTTAGGTATACAAACAAAATCGCAAAGGTACGTTCATATATGGATTTTCCATTGGAGGGTCCTCAGTACCTCGAGGCAAGTCTCCTAGCAAGGGTCAAAATGTACCTATCCGAGCGCCCTATATCTCTAGATAAAATATACCAAATAAGAAAGAAATAGCTGGTTCACGCAGAAAACGTGTCCCGAATATGATAAACTCCCGCTAGCAACAATCGATAAGCATACTCTAGATAATAGAGTTGTTCAGTACCCTCTGAAGTTAGCTAAACCCCGTTAGCTATATGCCTACTCTATTTTTAGCCATTTTCGATGTCGATGTCACGTTCGACATCTTCATATGAGTTTTCCACAAAACTTGATCACATAATGAATCCCACATGGATTCCATCATCTCAACAGATTTCGGAACCACGCATGGTTTCCAACGTTCACTTCCAAAACAGTGAACCCATAGTGGTTTTTGATAAGTAGAAGACTTACCGATCCCGGTCTCTAAGACTGAATCAATGAATTTGGTATTATTCAACAATAGTGCGAAAAATCGCATAAGGGAACTAATTCTTGTATATTGTCCATAAGCAAGTAAACATACAAGCACTATCAATTCATCCAAAGGGGGTTTATTAGTAAAACTCCTTTTTATCTAATAAAACTTCTGTTATAAGTCAAGACTTCCTTTATTAATTAATACTCTTTTATTAATTAAAACTTCCTTTATATACTTATATAAATATATTGGATTTCTCTTTACAAAAGATATATACTTGTCTTTATAAATTTAACCATTCATTCATTCTTTTAATATTTAAAAATATTCATATACTTATTCCAATGGCATAAGTGTATTCACAAATTGTTTAACAAATTTTACTTACTGTAAATATAATCAAACAAATTAAAACAATTACTACCAAAGCATTGTTATATTAAATTCCTTTTTTCTTTTATAAATTAAACATATAACATTTCCTATCTCTTTATAAAAGATTCAATACTTGTTATTATCTTTAAAATTCCATTGCTAAAGATTTATAATATTTCCTCCAAAATATAATTCAATGGTTTAAAAACAAATGTTGCTAGAACATTGTTTACTACAAACCCAAAACCATTCCATTTTATCTTTAAAACTCTCTTTTTAAAGGTTTAATTACATTTAAGGGTTAAAGACAAGTGTTGCTAAAAACAATTGTCACAACAAACTCAAAATCATTTATACATTGAAAACATTCTTCTTCAAAACTCCATTCTTAAATATTTATTTATATTTAAGGGTTAAAGACAAGTGTTGGTTAAAACATTTTTCACAACAAACGCAAAACCATTTAATTGTATCTTTCTACAAAATATCCATTAGTAAATTCTAATTATTTTACCAAGTATAATTAATAATAAGGTTAAAAACAAGTGTCGCTAAAAACACTGTTTACAACAACCCAAAACTATTTACTTATCCATTAATGACTTTAAACATTTATTTAAAGATCAAAGCATATTCATACTTATTAATTAAGGAAATACACTTTTAGGTTATTCCTCAAAACCATTTATTTTATCTCAAGTATTAAATCCAAACTTCCTTTATTAAATTTATAAAATACTTAATTTTATATTTAAAACTTATACATATAGAAATATATTTAAAATACTTATTAATATGTTAAAATACTTTTAAAAATACTTAAAATATATGACAATTATTTGTATAGAATATCATGTAAAAATAAGGAATTTTGAAATAAATAGAAAAACAAGTTTTAGTTTTAAAAGCTACTTAGTTTAGAAATTCATAGTTAATTGTTAAAAATATATTTAAACTTGAATCCAATTTTAAAACACTCTTTTATAATTTAGAAAACAACCTTAAAAAGATTAGAGAAAAATATTAAATTTAAATATCATTTTTAAATAATTTATCGTTCAAGATAGAAAAGGTAGCATTTATAGATGTGCTATCTAAAGTTTTATTGCCATTGTTGTTTTGTTAGAACTTGGAGCGTAGATTTCAAAACTTAAACAAATGATTTTTGATTCACTCTTTTTACATTAGTCATTATACTTTGGGTACATGGAAACCATGAAGAAAAATCCCACATAATAACTTCCACTTATTTTAGAGAATTTCCCAAATGCCGGGTATTTTACCAAATTGCACTTATAGCGACTATTTCGCTATAACCTTTTGCATTTCGTTCAACTAGCTATCAAATGAATTAGACTTCAAAAATTTCCCAATAAGAACAATATTTTATTTACTCTTTAAACATGAAAAGAAACCTCCAAAGAAGTTTGTAGAAAAATATTGTTATTTCGCTAAATAAAAAGAATCGTTATAGCGACTTTTTTACTTCAATATTTTGTTACTTTAATTTACTTCTTCTATAACTTTCCAAAACATATTCTTTTATTTTTTAAAAACTTATAGAAGTGTAAACAATAACCAAACAAGTTATTATCAATATATCTTATTAAATCTCCATTTTCATAAGTTATAGTTCAAGGGATTCAAAGTGCACTTATAGCGACTATTGCTATACGGACAATTTCGTATTCAATTCAATATCTTGTGTCATTCTTTTTTATACACATATATGATTCTAAATTCAAACCATATCACTACTAAACATGTATTAACATATGTACTAATAATCGTGTCCATTTTAGATGTTTAAATGCGCTTAATTTAAACAACATAATTCCATTCTCTTTAAGGCAACTACTTTAACAAATCATATGCTTTTGAAAGCATATAATAAAAGGTTATAACTTTAATTATTTATTGTCTATTATTATGTATAATAGCAAGCACATTAACATGTGATTAACAAGCAATTATCAAGTGATATAACAAGCAATATTATCAAGTTAATAACTTTATTCGAAGTCAGATTAACTCACTTTTCTTTTACCCAAACATTTCCTAACAACATTTACTTAATTCAACACTTCTACAATCACTAACTACTCCAACCTAAACATCTCCAAAACCTTTCCTTATCTTCCCTTAACCCACGGCCATAGCCTCCCCTAGTCTTGATGCTCACGGCCTCCTTCCTCTTCACCTTGCTCATGCCTAAGGCCACCACCCTCCTTCACTTTCACCTTAGAACCTATGGCCCAAAGGCCAATTTTCTCCTCCTAAAAGCACATGACCTAAGGCCATTAAAAGTGGAGAAAAGAGAGAAGTGAAGAAGTGGATTGTTTGTGTAAATGAAGTGGTGTATGCATGTGTATATATAATGTTAGGAAATGAGTGGAATATATTCAAAAACTCCCTCCTTAGCCATGAAGTAAAGAGGACTTAAGCATGTAAGGCCATACCCTTACACACCATGCTTTCCTTGATTTGTGCCTTGATTTAAGACTTGATTTTGGGGTCCTTTATGTACTTTTGTTCCCTTAATTAATACATGCTTACTTTAATTGTTCTGATTAGTATAAGAGGGGTTTTAATACTTTTCATATGTTTACATATGATAACTGTTCAAGTTGCAAAATGTTCACACAACTTGTATTGTATAAAAAGTTGATTTTTTAACAAAACGTTTTCCGGTCACATTTTCTATATATATATCCAAAGTGTATATTTTTTAAACACATTTCAAAAATAATTTTTCTAACATTAGTTATTAATTAAAAGTGTTTAACAAGGTTATAAAATCATACTAAATATTGGATTCAAAATTTAAATAATTCAGATATTTAAATACGAAGTGTTCGAAATTTCGGGTTGTTATATTCTCCCCCCTTAGAATATTTCATCCTCGAAATTCCAACACAAGCAATTTAAAGAAACTACCATATATTAATACTTAACAACATTACTGGCATTAGTAAATAAGGCTAATAGTTTGCCTAGGTCAAAAAAATTTCATCGTCCAAAGATGATAAATAAACTACTAAGTGTACCTTATACCCAACCGCCTTAGGTTATTACTTAGTCGATTATCCATACTACCTAAAACAATTTGAAGAATCCTTTCCCAAACTTTCCACAAGCCAAACAAACATAATATGTTTAAGCCCGTATGATGTACATATATCATTTGTACGCAATATCGATCTGACCGCTTGCTCGATCACATAAATTTCACTTCCAAACTAGTATATTCCACTCGATTTTTCTAGTGCGGACTCCATTCTGGTTCCATGACCAGATACCTCAGTTCTCCTTATATAGCAATAAACTACGATAAAAAAACTTAAGGATCTTATGAAGAATCCTTATCAAGTGTTCGACATCAAGAATCTAGTGAAAATCCTTGTTCGGATCGGTGCATACCACCTTGAAATCATGTACTCGAATCCTAGATTAAGAACTGTTAGGCGAAGAAAATGATTTACATGCAACTCACGCACTTAACTCAATTGATTACTTAACTACACCAATTTCTTTCTAATTCTCGTTTATTTACACAAAATCATTCTCATGTAATATTAAAATCATTTATGCAACATTTCTTAAAACATTACTTAAGTTTTATAAATATTTCCTAAAGACTTAACTTTATTTATTTTTTATTATCATTTTAAACATTTTATTAAAAAAAATTAATTTTGAAAACGTTTCAAGACTTAAGTTCATTATTCGTATAATGCATCGTTATATCCTAAGAGTATACACAAAACATTCTTTTACAATTTTACTTTCTAAAATTTCGACGAAGACGAAAATAAATTTGGATCTCATAATTGAGTCAACCCTCTAAACTTCTTTATCCATCGGGTTAGGCAAGTAGCTAGGTAGAGTAGGACTCTAGTATCCAAACTCAAGACTACACTATACTTTCCTTAGTCAACCCTAACGTAATGACGTTTATTAGTTGTCCCAATAACATCGAGTGTTCTTTTTAACAAGGATGGTTAACAAATTTTAAATTTATTTTCAACTTATTGTCCTTTCAATTTAAGATTTATAAAAATTCAACTTTATATTTTCTACAAAAGCATTTAGCTTTAATTTCTATATCAATTCGGAAGTTTCCGACTATCCAGAATTATCGAAATTTTTATTTTATTTCAATAATTGAAAACTAATATCCCATAATAAGATGCACAACCAAACTACCTTAATGCAAAAGATACATGCAACCATATATATCTTTATTGAAAACCTAAGAATTTAAACTTCGGGTTTTATTTCAAGTCATCTAAAATAATAATATTTTCATATGACTTTTAGATATCAAATCATACTTTTTTGGATTAAAACAAAATCATTTTCTAAAATCAATTTCCAAAATATTTTCCTTAAAATCCCTAGAAAATATTCATAAGATCGAGTAACAACAAAATGATTCAAGGATTTGGATCCTACCAAATAGTACAATATAATCCCTTTATAAAGAAGGATAATACTTAAGAAAAGTGCTTTCCAACCGAACACATTTCTTTCCCATTTTTGGTCACTTTCGAGCCACTCGAACTAACTAACATAAAAATACTTTGTTTCTCGAATTGACTTGTTGTTTCCGAGAGTAATCTCAAACTCAAACAAATTTTAAAGCTCTTTTAATAATATTAGTCCTTTAGAATAGTTTCAAATCATACTATTATTCTTTTCTCAAAAACCCTTAGAAACCATTTCTAAAAACACCGGGATTTAAGTTCACAAATTCTCAATTTAAATCCTTTATAATTCATATTTATACTAACCATATTTATATAAGTCATATTTATATAAACCATATTATATAAGTTATATTTATACAAATTTACTTTCTTATATTAAATCATTTCATAAGTATTTGCGTTTTTAATATCTTACCTTTCCTTTTAAGCTATATTAACAACTTTCTATTTAAGTTAACTTTTTAACCCAACATTATCGAATGTCTTATAATCAAATTGTGAAACTTAATTCATAAGGAGTTCGTTTCAATGTTACTATAAATTACTATCTACCCAACCCATGTTGTGAAAAGGTAATTTACTTGTAATTCAATAAACTATTGTCAATGCCCATAAACTGGCCGAGCATGACTAATCAAGCAATAAATGATAATAATTATCATTTACTAACAAATAAATACATTATAAATAACTATGTTAATTATTTGAAAATTATTCTTTTATATAAAATATATTCCTAGGTTAAATTATTTCATTTTCTAATTTTGAAAATAATACTATGTTGGTTTGTTCTGTTTATGTGTTTAGTAATCCCTATCGATAACGTTGATCATGCGCATCGACCAGAATCCATAAGCACTCATTAGACCAATGAACAATATACAAAATATTGTTATAGCGCTAACAAATACGCTCTCATATATATATATATATATAATACACTCAAACTCATAATAAGGCATTCCATTACCCTATCTTCTAATGAGTTATACCCAACCAAAGCCAAGGTTCTCGCTTAACCTTCATCTTTGATACCACGATGTAACGAACGCCTTTTTGACCCCCAAATGTCGACACTAATACATCCACGGTATTCACGTGCCAAGCACCCAAGTGCCGGAAGGTAGAACGTTAGGGTAAAATACAAGAAGAAAAGAAAAGGAATAAGAAAGAAGAGAGCGCAATATCAGAATCATATAAAGGAATGATAACATATAATATCAAAATGATACTTTTACAAAGGAAAACTGTACAGATACAATAATCAGAGTAAACTAACCTATCATCAGCCTGGATAGTTATAACAACCTGTCCTCACAATTGCTGATATGAAAATAAATAAAGTAATGCAGTGGATATAAAATCTACGATAGGGAACCATCCAATTCCTCTCTGCAAGAGCTCCAATGAATCATCAACGATATATGGAAATATACACAGGACTGACCCGAGCATTATAAGAAGAATAACACCTGGATCAATCTGCTAAAACAGTGTGAGATAACTCAAGTCATTTGAATTATTTAATGTTTATAAAACCCTTTTGAAATAAAGGTATCTCGTAAGACCATGCCGCAAATAAACACTGATGGGTTTTTACCTTACGATAACCAAACCATTTCTGATAGAAAGTCTAATGATATTATAATTATGTCTAGGATGTTTAATATAAATATATAACATAGCTGAAATAGTTACATTGGTTACATTTAACAACATATTTAGGTATACAAACAAAACCGCAACGGTACGTTCCTATATGAATTTTCCATTGGAGGGTACTCAGTACCTCGAAGCAAGTCTCCTAGCAAGGGTCAGAAAGTACCCTCCGAGCATCATATATCTCTAGAAAAAATATACCAAATAAGGAAGACATAACTGGTTCATGTAGAAAACGTCCCCCGAATACGATCAACTCCTGCTAGCAACAATCGATAAGCATACTCTAGATAATAGACTTAATCAGTACCCTCTAAGGTTAGCTAAACCCGTTAGCTATATGCCTACTCTATTTTTAGCCATTTTCGATGTCAATGTCACATTCGACATCTTCACACGAGTTTTCCACAAAACCCGATCACATAATGAATCCCATATGGATTCCATCATCTTAACAGATTTTGGAACCACGCATGGTTTCCATCGTTCACTTCCAAAACAGTGAACCTGTATCTCAGTCTTGAAGTGGTTTTCGATAAGAAGAACACTAACCGATCCCGGTCTCTCCAAGACTGAATCGATGAATTTGGTATTATTCAACAATAGTGCGAAAGATCGCGTAAGGGAACTAATTCTCATATACTGTCCATAAGCAAGTAAACATACAAGAACTATCAATTCATCCAAAGCACGATCAAGTCACATAAAAGACTTTTAATCCCATTTTAATTAATTCATCCTTTATTAATTAAAAACCCTTTTTATTAGTAAAATTCCTTTTTATCTAATAAAACTTCTTTTACAAATCAAGACTTCCTTTATAAATTAATACTCTTTTATTAATAAAAACTTCCTTTATATACTCGTATAAATATATTAGATTTCTCTTTATAATAGATATATACTTGTCTTTATAAATTTAACTATTCATTCATTCTTTTGATACTTCAAAATATTCATATACTTATTCCAATGGTATAACTGTATTCACAAATCATTTAATAAGTTTTACTTACTTGAAATATAATCAAAGAGATTAAAATAATTACTACAGAAGCATTGTTATAATAATCTTATTTTCTTTTATAAATTAAACATATAACATTTTCTATCTCTTTATAAAAGATTTCAATACTTATTATTATCTTTAAAATTCCATTGCTAAAGATTTATAATATTTCTTCCAAAATATAATTCAATAGTTTAAAAACAAATGTTACTACAACATTGTTTACTACAAACCCAAAACCGTTCCATTTTATCTTTAAAACTCTCCTTTTAAAGGTTCAATTACATTTAATGGTTAAAGACAAGTGTTGCTAAAAAAAATTGTCACAACAAACCAAAAACCATTTATACTTTGAAAACATTCTTCTTTAAAACCCCCTTCTTAAAGATTTATTTATATTTAAGGGGTAAAGAAAAGTATTGCTGAAAACATTTGTCACAACAAACTCAAAACCATTTACTTGTATTTTCCTACTAAATATCTATTAGTAAATATCTAATTATATTCCCAAGTATAATTAATAATAAGGTTAAAAACAAGTGTTGCTAAAAACACTGTTTACAACAACCTAAAACTGTTTACTTATCCATTAATGACTTTAAACATTTATTTAAAGATCAAAGCATATTCATACTTATTAATTAAGGCAATACACTTTTTGATAATTCCTCATAACCATTTTTTATCTCACGTATTAAAATCCAAACTTCCTTTATTATATTTATAAAATACTTAATTTTATATTTAAAACATATATATATATATAGAAATATCTTTAAAATACTTATTAATATGTTAAAATACTTTTAAAAATATTAAAATATATGACAATTATTTGTATAGAATATCATGTAAAAATAAGGAATTTTGAAATAAATAGAAAAACAAGTTTTAGTTTTAAAAGCTACTTAGTTTAGAAATTCATAGTTAATTGTTAAAGCTATATTTAAACTTGAAACCAATTTTAAAACACTTTTTTTATAAGTTAGAAAACAACCCTAAAAAGATTAAAGAAAAATATTAAATTTAAATATCATTTTTAAATATTTTATAGTTTAAGATAGAAAAGGTAGCATTTATAGAAGTGTTAGCTAAAGTTTTGTTACCATTGTCTGCATTGTTTTGCTACAACTTTGAGCCTGGATTTCAACACTTAAACAATTGATTTTTGATTCACTCTTTTTGCATTAGGCAGTATACTTTGGGTACTTAGAAACCATGAAGAAAAATCCTAAAGAATAACTTCCAATTATTTTATAGAATTTCCCCAAAACAGGGTATTTTACCGAACTACACTTATAGCGACTATTTTGTTATAACTTTTTGCATTTCGTTCAACTAGCTATCAAATGAATTAGGCTTCAAAAAAATTTCAATAAGAATAATATATTATTTACTCCTTAAACATTAAAAGAAACCTCCAAAGAAATTTGTAGAAAAATATCGTTATTCCGCTAAATAAAAAGAATCGTTATAACGACTTTTTTACTTCATTATTTTGTTACTTTGGCTTACTTCTTCTATAACTTTCCAAAACATATTCTTTTCTTTTCTAAACACTTATAGAAGTGTAAATAATAACCAAACAAGTTATTATTAAGATATGTCATTAAATTTTCATTTTCATAAGTTATAGTTCAAGGGATTCAAAGTGCGCTTATAGCGAAGCGACTATCGCTATACAGTCAATTTCGTATTCAATTCAATATTTATTGTCATTCTCTTTTATACACATATATGATTCCAAATTCAAACCATATCACTACTAAACATGTATTAACATATGTATTAATAACGTTGTCTATTTTAGATTTGTAAATGTGCTTAATTTAAACAACATAATTCCATTCTATTTAAGGCAACTACTTTAAAAAATCATATGCTTTTGAAAGTATATAATAAAAGGCTATAACTTTAAGTAGTTATTGTTTATTATTATATATAATAGCAAGCTTATTAACATGTGATTAACAAGCAATTATCAAGTGATATAACGAGCAATATTATCAAGTTAGTAACTTGATTCGAAATGAGATTAACTCACTTTTCTTTTACCCAAACATTTCCTACCAACATTCACTTCATTCAACACTTATACTATCACTTCCTACTCCAACCTAAACATCTCCAATACCCTTCCTTATCTTTCCTTAACCCACGGCCATAGCCTCCCCTAGCCTTGATGCTCACGGCCTCCTTCCTCTTCACCTTGCTCATGCCTAAGGCCACCACCCTCCTTCACTTTCACCTTAGAACCCATAGCCCAAAGGCCATTTTTATCCTCCTCAAAGCACATGGCCTAAGGCCCTTAAAAGTGGAGAAAAGAGAGAAGTGGATTGTTTGTGTAAATGAAGTGGTGTATGCATGTGTATTTATAGTGTTAGAAAATGAGTGGAAAATATTCAAAAACTCCCTCCTTAACCATGAAGTAAGGATGACTTAAATATGTAAGGTCATACCCTTACACACCATGCTTTCCTTGATTTGTGCCTTGATTTAAGGCTTGATTTTGGGGTCTTTTATGTACTTTTGTTCCCTTAATTAATACATGCTTACTTTTATTGTTTTGATTAGTATAAGAGGGGTTTTAATACTTGTCATATGTTTACATATGGTAACTATTCAAGTTGCAAAATGTTCATACAACTTGTATTGGATAAAAAATTGATTTTTTAACAAAACGTTTTCCAATCACATTTTCAATATTTATCTAAAGTGTATAATTTTGTAAACACATTTCAAAAATAATTTTTATAACATTAGTTATTAATTAAAAAGTGTTTAATAAGGTTATAAAATCATATTAAATCTTGGATTTAAATATTTAAATAATTCAAATATTTAAATACGAAGTGTTCAAAATTCTAGGTCGTTATATTTACATATATGTCTGCTTATGTAAATATTTGTGATTTAGCTTGAAAAGTTAAATTGAATTTAATGGAAGCTTGTTTAAGTACCATTGTGGTCACTAAGCCTCTTTCTGAAATTGGAAAGGTATGGATTTGAATTAACTTCAATTTTATAATTTGAAGTAAAATGTTTTATTTAATTATTATTTGAAGTAAAGTGATTATTTAATTATTATTTTAACAAAGTATTTTAATAAAAAATTTGCAAAATTATTTCTTTAGTAAAGTTAATTATTATATTTATTGTTTGCACCAAAATTGGTCACAAACCCCAAGTGTTGTGAAAGCACCAGTGTATGAATACAAATCAGCAATATTCAGACACAAATATCAGATCTAAGCAAGCAACAAACAACAATCCAGAAATAATGAACAGTAACACGCAATTTATAGTGGTTCGGCTATCTCCGGCCTACGTCCACTTCAAGGATTTTTATCTTTTATTGATGTTCTTCGCTGATTACAGATGATTACAGCAAATGTAATGAATGAATCTGAATATAACAGCAATGGGAAGGAGTAGAGTTGAATCCGGCAGAGTCTGGACGTTGAATGGCTGAAAGATCCCCTTTTCTGTTGATTCTGGGGCTCTATTTATAGGCGTAGGAGGCTCAGATCTCGCCCAAACTTCAGGAGACTTCTTCTGGCACGTGAGGGGGTCCACGCGCCCGGTCCCACCAAGTTTCAGCTCCATCTGGGATCGATTCAAAACAATTTCGTATCGATCAGAAATTGCTCCAATCGAGCTGAAACTTGGCAGGATTGCTCTTTACCTTGTATGGAAGCTACCGTGAAAATTTCGTTGCATTTGGATCAGGGATTTGTGAGATATGATCGATACGAGATCAAGGCTCCGTATGCGCTGCCCGGTTCGAATCCATAAATTCGCATTGATGACTTCGCATCGATACAACACGTGGTTCTGCAGTGGCGTAGCGCGCATCCCTCGGGTAGATCCACCATTTACTCCGAGTCGACCGCGTCTCCCCTTAAACTTCGCCTCACTTGTATCAGAGATGTTGCCCGAATCCATCGATGCCAGCTGTATACGAAGACTTACGAAATCAAGGCTTCCCGATGGATTCGATCAAGCCTCCCTTCTGTCGATACGAACTAAGACTTATGGGTACGAAACTGACCGATTCGAAGCAAGGTGCACCAATGGATGCGAAGCAGCGCGGATTGATCGAGTCGAACGTCATGGATTCGAACATGCGGACACGAGAACACCTGATGGATTCGATCTACGCAAACATAATGGATACGAAATCTGATCGAGTCGAACAGGTCTTTGATGGATACGAACAGCGCACTTCATCTAACTTGTATCGATCATATCTCGTTCATATGAACTCCGATTTACCTGAGACTTGGAGCACTGGCTTTCATGGCTTTGCTTGTCATGTCTTGTCAATTACGGTTCGATCCGGACTCGGGCAAAATTCATCGATATCCATGATCATCCTGCAATGCATATTTAATATTCATGGCTGATTAATATTGACTTTAGTTAATTTTTGGGTATCCCAGCTTTGCCAAAAAGTGGGATAACACTTTGCCCCCCAAAACATGCCTTTTGGAAAAAGGTGTGTTTTGATTAGTCTCAATTCGAATGTAGTAAGCTCTGGTTTTATTTGAATCTTATGATATTTTCAATCGAGTTCATGGCCGTTCGAAGCCGAAGCGTTATCAATTTCTGCCAGTGGAAGTTAAGAATGAAATTCTACAGTCTCTCCGGACTGTTGACGATCGCTCCGGACCCTTGCGAAGCCCATTCCAGACTTAGCGGTCGAATAGAAAGATCCTATTGTACTCCGGCGTTGCTTTCTATCCCTTGCACTCTGGCCCCAACTAGGGCGTATAGCGATGTCTTGGCCGTTCTGGGCCGATCGTAGCCTCTCCGGGCTCCTGCTGGATCCCATCCTGTCACTCTCCAGTGAAGGGGAAACAACGTTAAGTGGGTCGATCCTGTCGCTCTCTGGCGAAGCGACCCACTTCTTGCACTCCGGTTCAGTGTATCTGAACATTAAGCGATGTCTTGACCTGAATCGTCGGCCGATCATAGCCTATCCGGGCTCTTATCGAATCCCAATCAAATCACTCTTCGGTGAATAGGAAACGATGCTTAAGTGAGTCGATCCTGTCGCTTTCTGGCGAAGCAACTCACTTCCTGCACTCCGGACCCTGCCTCTCTGGGCAGGATCATAAAGCGATCATTTTTATATTGATATTCAATGTTTATCCTTTAACTCTCCGGTCAAAGGTTTATTTCAAGAAATTCAAATTTATTTACCAAATTCAGGTCCTAGATGTTCAATCTCAAACACCAGGAAAACTAGACATTGCCTCTCCGGACAGATCGGTCTATCTCTATCTCAGAGCATGCCTAGGGATCTCTCCGGTTCCCGTACATGAGTAAGTGGGATAGCCGTTTATTCTAAAAGAAAATCTAATGAAATTATTTGGCCGAAGTCCAAATCTTGAACTTGGCCCTTGCCATCGCAATCAGTTGATGACGAATCGTGATCCCGCTCCAGGATCATTCCTGTTAGGTGGAGGCGGTAGCTGTTCGGGCCTTACTGCCGCTGCCCGTTCTCTGACATATTGTGGCAGCTTACCACTCCTGGCATGTTCTTCCACCTCATCCCTTAGGTGGCGGCATTCATCGGTAGTGTGTCCGTCCAGCTCATGGAATAGGCAGTATTTTCCAGTCCTGCGTTCCCGCTCCGTGGGATCTCTCCTGGGTGGTTTTCGATAGGGGAGTTGCCCCCGAGTTTCAGTGTAAATCCTTTCTAGGCTTGCCGTCAAATCTGTGAATTGCCTGAATCTGGGTTCCCGGAATTTCTTCCGTTTATCAGGACCGTCCTGTGCATCGTCCTGCTTTCTCTTGCCTTTGTCTACTCCAGATTGTCCTCCTGCGGTTCCTTCGCTTCGTGTAGTGTTTATTTCCTGCCTCTCGGCTCGTGATTCCTCTAGTCGAATGAATTTTTCAGCTTCATGATAGAACTCTCCTAGATCTTGCGGTGGATCTCTGGTCAGAGAATCTTTGAATTCGGTGCCTTCTGCAATTCCTGCTACTGCCGCCATCAAAATCATTGATGGATCCGGGCGATCTACAGAAGCCACCGTCGCATTGAATCGCAATAGAAAATCTTTTATGGACTCTCCGGTCCTTTGCTTTATCGAGGCTAAAGTCATCACACTCTTGGGTCGCGTCACATGGACCCTAAACTGTCTCATGAAACATTCCACTAGCTCACCCCATGTTCTGATTGATCCAGTCTCTAGTTGTCTGAACCAAAGCGCAGCCAAATCTGATAGAAATAAAGGGAAGCATCGTGCCATCACTTCCTCGGATGCCCCCAGCACTTCCATATGCCTGATGTATCTGGTAACGTGCATGGTCGGGTCTGACTTTCCATCATACGGGCTCAGCGTCGGCAGTTTGAACTTTGGAGGGTTCCTTGCATTCCTGATATTTGGAGTGAACGGACTCCGACTGACTTCCTCCAATCCTCCGCTAGACAATCCTCCTCTCATGAGTCGTCGCACTAATCCAGCCATCTTTTCATCTCCATCCTGGGGTTGCCCTCTTGGTCTTGAAAGGTATTCTGGTATGTACTCTTCGTGTGGCCCATTAGCATCAGCATTGGCCCTAGCTTGTTGAGCTCCGTCTGTCGGCCTTCCAGTATCGAATCCCGTGGGTCTGCCCCCGAGTCCTTGTCGATTGTCCTCTGGATCTGCATTCTGTTCCTCATCAGGTTCCGCAATCCTAGCTCCCTGTTCCACATTCATAGCCGCAGTAGTTGGTCCTAGGCTCTGTGTCCCCGCAGCTCTCATCTGCTCGAAGAAATTCTGCAGCATCTCTTGTTGGCTTTTCATCATTCTTTCGTGCATCAGATTGGTCATGGTCTCCATTTCGTCTCTAGTGATGTAGATCGAAGCTGGTTCTTCTCCAGCACCAGAGGATGCCTCTTGACTTCCTCCTTGATGGCTTCTCTCGGCTCTTTGTCTTCTACTTGTTTGCCGAGTCATTGTCTTCAAATCTTCGAGTTTTCAAATCTGAACTTCGAATCCGGTGTAGCGGGTGCTGGTTGTTCTCAGTGGAAGCACCAAAGTGTTTGCACCAAAATTGGTCACAAACCCCAAGTGTTGTGAAAGCACCAGTGTATGAATACAAATCAGCAATATTCAGACACAAATATCAGATCTAAGCAAGCAACAAACAACAATCCAGAAATAATGAACAGTAACACGCAATTTATAGTGGTTCGGCTATCTCCGGCCTACGTCCACTTCAAGGATTTTTATCTTTTATTGATGTTCTTCGCTGATTACAGATGATTACAGCAAATGTAATGAATGAATCTGAATATAACAGCAATGGGAAGGAGTAGAGTTGAATCCGGCAGAGTCTGGACGTTGAATGGCTGAAAGATCCCCTTTTCTGTTGATTCTGGGGCTCTATTTATAGGCGTAGGAGGCTCAGATCTCGCCCAAACTTCAGGAGACTTCTTCTGGCACGTGAGGGGGTCCACGCGCCCGGTCCCACCAAGTTTCAGCTCCATCTGGGATCGATTCAAAACAATTTCGTATCGATCAGAAATTGCTCCAATCGAGCTGAAACTTGGCAGGATTGCTCTTTACCTTGTATGGAAGCTACCGTGAAAATTTCGTTGCATTTGGATCAGGGATTTGTGAGATATGATCGATACGAGATCAAGGCTCCGTATGCGCTGCCCGGTTCGAATCCATAAATTCGCATTGATGACTTCGCATCGATACAACACGTGGTTCTGCAGTGGCGTAGCGCGCATCCCTCGGGTAGATCCACCATTTACTCCGAGTCGACCGCGTCTCCCCTTAAACTTCGCCTCACTCGTATCAGAGATGTTGCCCGAATCCATCGATGCCAGCTGTATACGAAGACTTACGAAATCAAGGCTTCCCGATGGATTCGATCAAGCCTCCCTTCTGTCGATACGAACTAAGACTTATGGGTACGAAACTGACCGATTCGAAGCAAGGTGCACCAATGGATGCGAAGCAGCGCGGATTGATCGAGTCGAACGTCATGGATTCGAACATGCGGACACGAGAACACCTGATGGATTCGATCTACGCAAACATAATGGATACGAAATCTGATCGAGTCGAACAGGTCTTTGATGGATACGAACAGCGCACTTCATCTAACTTGTATCGATCATATCTCGTTCATATGAACTCCGATTTACCTGAGACTTGGAGCACTGGCTTTCATGGCTTTGCTTGTCATGTCTTGTCAATTACGGTTCGATCCGGACTCGGGCAAAATTCATCGATATCCATGATCATCCTGCAATGCATATTTAATATTCATGGCTGATTAATATTGACTTTAGTTAATTTTTGGGTATCCCAGCTTTGCCAAAAAGTGGGATAACATTTATAATGTTTAAAATCAATTATATTATTAATGTTGTTTAAAGATAATTAATTACTTATTAAGTTTGTTTGAAGATAATAATTATTTTATTGGTAAGATTGTTTGAAAGGTATTTAATTATATTTTGAAAGTTGTTAAAGTTATTTTATTATATTATTTAAAATGTTTTTAAAGGTTAACTATTATATTATTTAAAAAGTCTAGAAAGTTATATTATTATATTATCAATAATGTTTTAAAGTTTTGTTTTATGATGTTAAAGTTTGTATTCATTATAACTAAATAATAAATTATTTATAAAAGGGTTCCTTTTTATAAAAGAATTCATTAAAGGAGTTTATAATTTGTAAAAGATTTTGGGAGTAGAAAGAAGTTGGCTTTTAGATGATCTTAGAAAGGAGTTTTATAAATGGTTTTGTAGATTTTAAAAGGGAAGTTTGAACAATGGGTTTGTGAGATTTATAAAGAATATTTTCATAAATAAACTTAGAGATTTATAAAGAAGTGTGATAAATAGATTTGGAGATTTATAAAGGAGATATTTATATTGAAAAGAGATTTATGAAAAGGGTTGGTGTTTTGGTTATTAATATCTATGTTTTACTGACAATTAGGGTTTGATCATTTTAATATGATTTTGAAATAGAAAATCTTTCTGAATGATTTTGTGAATATACTTATATATTATTGTACATATAAGTATATGGAAAAGTTTTTCAAGTTTTGTAAGTGAAATGTTTTGTGAATATACTTATATCGGGAAGATAAGTGTATGAATATTTTAATAAGTATTTGAAAGGTTATTTTAAATTAATGAAAAATTAAGGCTTAGTGGTTTCCATGGGAAATGTAACCTCTGTTTGAATGTTTGATTATTTGATAGTTAAATAATCGACTATCAAATCTTGGCCTAAATATGTAATCCTTTTTAATTTTGGTTGTACGGGAATGTTCTCTACTTAACACCGAAGGATTTTAACTCTGGAAATATCTAGGAGAAACATGGGGATTATATGGTATAATTCCTGTCAGTGGTGTTATATTGTACGTATAAACTCATTTTTTCTTTTAGGACAAATGATGAGGAGATTCGTCCATATAAACGGTTAGGGGGTGATCCCTGCTCTAATGTATTATCTGATTATTTCCAAAGAATCGGTATTGAGCATTCCGAAAATCGATCTATTGGTTTTGGAACATCAGGTAAGCAGGGGAGTGTACTTATAAGAGATGACTCGAAACCATAACAACTCTAAAACCATATACTTGTCCTATGCCTGGAGGAGATTCGAGGTCTGTTTTGAGTGCTGGAATCCATATATGATTCCGAGACCCATTAGGGTGTGGGAATCCACGTGTGATTATGAGATCTATTTTGGATGTTGAAATCCATGTGTGATTTCGAGACCCATTTGGGTACGGGGATATATGTGTGATTCCAAGATCTTTGTTGAGATGTATGAATCCATATGTGGTTCCGAGACCTGTTGGGGTATGGGAATCCATGTGTGATTCCAAGATCTTTGTTGAGATGTGGGAATCCATGTATGGTTCTGAGACCTGTTGAGGTATGTGAATCAATTTATGGTTCCAAGATCTGTTCAGGTGGCGGTGTGTGAGATGGAACGCTGGACGTAACCTTGGCAGCAGTAATGACTAAAACCAGAGATAGGATGCATAGCTAGGGGTTTAGCTAACCCATAAGGGTGCAGTCGTCTCCTTCATAGAGTTACCTACAAATGTTATGCATGCATGGAGCGATGCATTCGGTCTGTGTGGCTAGCTATGTATTTCCTGTTGTACATAACTAGGGATGTATTTTTTCTTTGGAAGGATAACTCTCATCTTTATGCAAGAGGACTGTTCTCGGAGTACTTAGGGCATCTTCGTGGAATCCTACACAATTGGCAAACACGCCGTAACAACCCTGTTTTTGAAGACGTAATATTGGACAAAATTAAGTATAGTAAAAATATTTGAATTCGGTTTTTTTTCTAAATTATATTTTGGAAATAAGATTTTATTTAATTGAGGTCCATTTAATAGCAGATTTTGTTTTAACAAATTGAATTAATTAATAAAGTAATTTTTAGAATATATTAAACTTGATAAAGTGTTATTGTTAAATATAGAATATTTTAAAGTACAAATAATTATATATAATTGAAATAGATGAAAAGAAGTTTTAAATTGATATTTATTTAAATCAATAAGTCGGTAAATATAAATAATTCTATTTATAACAATACAGTGAATAATTACATATAAATGAACAATATTGGATTGGATGAAACTGTATAGTTGTCGAAGTTTATATTTCATAAAATGATGTGTAAATAAGTTTAAATTAAATTGAAATCTATTAACAAATAAATGAAAGGAGTATTTTGAAGAAAAAAATACATTACTTAAACATATAAGGCCCAAAGCCCATTTTTTTATTCCAAACCCATTCCCTTCCTTAGTCTAGCTCATTAAATTTAATTGCTTAGCCAATTCCCAAAATGAGAGCAAAAAGAAAAGCCTTACCCTAAAATCAAAAACCAAATCGCGGAAGAAAAAAAAACACGGTCTACGATATCGCAACCGGAGACGACGAGGCAGGAGGGTCGAGGCTGGCGCGCGCAAGGAGGAGAGGCGTGCGACAAGTCTCTGGTTGGAGGCGGAGCCATTTTAGGTGATGCGCGAGGCTAGCGGCGACGATGCAATGGAAGCACACCAAAGGGGTTGCTATAATGGTTGACGCGTGGCCTAGGAGGCTACGACCTGGGTTCTGGCAACGTGCGACGGTAGACGCTGCCTTCAGGTGGTGGTTGAGACAGTCGATTGCAGGAGAGGAACTAAGGCATGCGGTTGAGTTTTGACGTTGGCGATGTTGGATATGGGCAGAAGTCGGAGGCACATTTGTGGAGTAGCGACAGTGAGAGGCTGCTCGTGACCGGGATGTTGGCCGAGGTGATTTTTTTGCAGTGATCGACGCATGGATGAAGGAGGCAGTGGTCGATGATGGCTTTGTGTGACCGTTTTCTTCGCATTGTTAAGGTGAGTTATCTTATATCTCACACACCTATATCTATGCAAGTTTATTCCATATGTATGCTTCATTCGGGATAACGTTAATGATTGGTAGGGAATGATAGAATTAAAATAAAATTGATGATGTAGTTTCAATTGGTTGATGCTTGAATTGGTTTAATAGAATGTTTGAAATATTGGGTTTGAATCAATAGTTAAAAATGAATTAAATGGTTAAAATAAGATTACATGTTAAAATTTATATTGTTCACTGTAAGTTGAGTTAATGGTTGAAAATACATACATTGTTGTATAATCGGAGTTTGTTGGAAAGCAACTCGGATTGATAAACAATTATGTATTATGGAATTATATTTTATAGAGTGATGTTGGCTCAAGATGTTGAATTTTCGTTGGATTTATTATTTGAATTATTTAAATGTTTTTAAATAAATTTCAAAAATGAGATGTTATCCATTTTGATCCTTATTGGAATTTAGTTTATAAAATATATAGTTAGATTATATTATCCTCTTAACTTATTGTTTATATTAAAATTTCAAATTAAAACTTTCAAAGTTAGTTAATATCTAGTTATAAAATCTTTTCAAAATTATTTTATTTATAAGTATATAATTTTGGAAATACTTTAGGGGCAAAAGATAAGATATGGACTTATTTTAGAAAAGTGGTTATGAAAGTAATATATTCAATTTCAAATAAGTTTAGCTATAAAAGCCGTTTAGATGATTTAGAAAGAGTTTGAAAGCCTTTGGAAAATTATATCTTTATTTGTATATATATTTAAATATATTTTCAAAATAAAGTAAGTTATCAATTATGAAAAGTAAAGCTTTGCTTTAAAATAAATTTAACTAAGATTTTCAAGTTTACAAATAGATTATGGTTTTAAAGTGTTTGTGAAGTAATATATATATATATATATATATATATTTATATCTATATAGATTTGAAATAAAGTGAATTATCAATTATTAAAATATTGTTTTGATTCAAAGACCTAATAAAAGAATTTTATTTTAAGATTTAAAATTTGTAACTCTTTTCTTATATATATATATATATATGAGTTACTGGATTTTAAAAGTGATAAATTTGAAAGTAAACTATAGATAAAGCAATTTAGATATCATTCTTATATGATAATTTTTTACTTACTTTCAATCTATAACCTATTATTGACCTTTATTTGTTTGGCCTTTGGCTATATGTATATAACATATTGATATTTCTTTGGTGACTTCAAAACCATTGCTTTCGAGCAAATAATGCTTTCATTTATATTCTATTGAATTTCGTGTTTTTCTATGAAACAAAGAATTTTAATAAACGATTGAATTGTCGAGTGCTATGGGACACTTTGTACAATTCTTTCGATTATTATTACAATTTGTTAAATAGAGTTTGAAGTGGAAATTACTAGCTTTTAGTAAATACTTGAATTTACTATCTGGTATGGGACGGTTAGTTAAATCCTTGTGATTACCGGAGTGATAGTAATTAACACTTAGAGTTGTATTATCTTAGGGTGTTCGGATTTCAGACCGATAGATCCCATAGAGAAGATAACTCATTTTTCATCGATCTGAGAATCGATACATTTTTAGATTTGGGTAGGCAGATCTCTTTCGAAAGATATGTTATGGTGCAAACACAGTTGTCTCTTTTGGAAGGCAGATTTTTACATGCATCGTAGTCTATAGATACTACAACCTATCAGTTTATTTTGTTTTATACAGTTAGACTATGTTTACCTCTTTCGGAAGGTAAATTTGCATAGGACATATTAGGTACACGGCTGCTCTTTTCTTTGAGCAGTGTCCCTAATCTGCATTTTCTTTTGGAAGGCTTCCTTTTTACGTAGCGGTCTCTTTCGATAGATTTCGTGTCACTGTATTAAACTGATAGATGACTACCATTATTATTTCATTATTGATGATTATTTCTTCAGAGATTTTTAGTATGGATATTCTGTATCCTTTATAGCTTTGAGGAATTTTGAATTGGTTATCCCCATATTTTGAGATGATAGTCCATTGAGACTAGATATGTATTTATGAAATGGTGTTTTGTTAGATATGCATTATTTGAGTATTTGTTTTGGGCATACTTTGTTTATAACTTATTTGGTTATTATTAAGTCAAAATTGTGAGATCTGTATTTATTGATTTTATACGCCTTTTATGGATTTTTGGGTTTTAGGCATATTTTGAGATGACTTATTTTAGAGTTAAGTCGTTTATGGATATAAAGTAATAAATTTAATTAATATGCCATATTATGAATATTTGTTCGACATATTTAATATGGCTCATTACTTTAAGTCATAAAGTTATGATATTAGTATCTCACCTTTTTATTTAGATATAGTCTGACCCGTTTATTATTTTTAATAATACTCCAGTCAGACCGAAACTTTGCAGGTACAGGGACCCATTGACCTTTGGATTTTGGACTAGCATTGAAGTAGACTATTTTGATAGTTTAGTTTACTTCATACTTGTATATATTGACAGTTAGGAGTTTATGTCATCTATATTATATAGTAGTGACTTTGTACCCGATACAAGATTTTGGATATGATGTATATATTTATGTGAATCTTGTACTGGTATTTTGTAGACTCACATTCTATTATGTATATGATGATGTATATTATTCCGCTGTGATCTATGGCTCTGATTCTGATTTATCTATATTATATACTATTCTAAATATTTTTAATCGATGTATTTATTACTTTTTGTTAGTACTGTATATGTCTAAATTTCAGTTCAGATCCTCAAAAAGGTAAATAAGACGTGTCAGTGTTAGTATAAAGATATATTCACATTCGATTGCCCTTAACCAGCCGTATTCTCCGGATTAGCCGACAAAATTATTTGTAATGTTCTTTGCTAAACTGGGCATAGCGGTGGGGTTGTCACATCTTGGTATCAGAGCTGTGTTCAGAACATTATAAAATATAAATAGTACAGAGTTGAGATCTAAACCTAGATGACCTAGAGTCCCGTCCCTTAGGTGTGTAGTTGTTAGTAATTTAATTAACTTTTTAGCAATAGGAATATAAATGATTATTGGGAATAATCATAGGGACGTATTTGAAAAATCGTTTGATAATACTATATAACTTATTGTTATGAAAATATTGGAACTCACTTCTGTAAAGAGTGAAGTTTAATGGATATTATAAATAAGTAGGTGACTTAGAATTAAATTGTTGTGTCCTGATTTGTTAATGATCAGAGTGTGCAGTGGAAGCTGGAAAATAGCTTTCCGCTGAAGGCGATTGTTTGTTTGATTGATTGAAATGTATATTGTTTGCATCAATGGATGTTTGGTCGTTTTGAAAATTCTAAATAAATGTTGAACTAGAATTGAGTAGGAATTTTCATCTGAAAATTTATAACCTGCTCGATGTTAATTATTTAACATTACGGTATCTTCATTTGTGTGGTTGCCGCAAAGGAAATTGAAAACTTTGTTTTATATAAAATGAAATTGTAATTATTTGTACAACACAATAAATAACAAGATGCACAGTGGAATTAGAATTTGTTAAGAAGTATTTTATTTAAATTTTGAAATGGATAGAAAGAACTTTTATAAAAGCAATATAAAATTTGGAATTTGAAAATATAGTTAATAAATAAAGTAAGTAATGAGAAAAAAATGATTGGTTAATGGATACTTGGTTGTTATAAAATTGTAAGTGATTGTGAAAAAAATTAATATTGAGTAGAAATCACTATTAAGAGTTGAAACTTGCTCGGTAATAACAATAAGAACTTGTGATGTCTTCAGTAGTGTATTTACCGCAAGAATATTGAAAATTTAAATTTATATAAACTAAAATGTTAATTCATATATGTGATTAACTAAATGTTAAGATGAATTAAAAATTTGATGTTTGCTTGAGGTATATTAATGAATGTGTATGATATGTAATTGTTATCAGTAAATTATTATTTTTATAATAACATTAAGATTGATTGAAAGAATTTTAATAAAAGCAAGCATCTATTTAAATTAAAATATTTTGATATTCGATATACATATATAAGGAATTTGATTATGTTTATTGTAGACAAGCGAATATTTTGTAAAGGCACAAAGTATTAAGAGATATATGTATATTATATAGAAATTTATTATTGTGTTAAATTGCCCGCTCAGTGCTTTAAGAATTCTGGTCGATGCGCCTGATCAACGTTATCGATAGGGGTTCCTAAACACTAGGACGAGACATTCGGACATAGTGTTTTAGGCAATAAAATGTTTTCAGAAATAATAATTAGTAAGTATATATAACTTCTTGCTAGAAGTTAGCTTTTCCAAGTTATTAAATTTCAAAAAATAAGAATTTAATTAGATTTGAAGAAAAACAATGATTGGATTTTTGACTTTTCCTTTTTATAGAAAATGATGCTTTGAGAAATGAATTTGTGTTAAAATGATTTAGAGTGTGAAGTAATAGTAATTATACAAGAGAAATCTTAAAAATTGTTTTACATCCTTATTCGAAAATATTTAATCAGCTGAATATCTTGAACACCTTGAAATATTTAATATTTAAAATTTGTATAAGGTGTTTATATGTTATAAGAGTGTAAAATGTTTGTATAAACTATTTTCAAATTAGAAAATAAGGAAGTAATTAAAGGAATATATATATATATATAGGAATTGAGATTTAATTTAAATTTTCTAAATGAGAAATAAATAAGATTTGATATAAATAAATGTCATAAGAAGCAAATATATTGGTTGTCAAATGATTTTGTATTTTAATATATGCAACTTCTTATTAAAAGTTGGTTTTTCCACTTTATGAATTTCAACTATAGAAATTTAGATTAAAAGGAATTAAAGTTGAGTAATGATTGGATATTTGTAATTTTTCATCTTCATGGAAAATAATTCTTTGACGAATGAATTTTGTGATAAAATGAATCAAACTATAAGGTTTATAATATTTAGAATAAGGAATGCTTTCAATACTTCCAAATAATAAAAATAGTGATAAATATAATTGACTATTGCCGTAGAAACTTAAGAAATTTTATTGAGAACATTTTGATATAAAAGACAAAATTTTCAAAGTACAAAAATTAGCAAATACTATTCATATAAACAAACCATATATTAGGAATTATAAATTGTTGTGAAAAATCATAAGCATTGACAATATATATACAGTTTGTAAATAAACCTTGGGTGAAGATATATATACTTTCTTGTAGAAATGGCTTTGCATATGTCATTAAATACCAACATAGTTATTTTCTATGACGAAGGATATGCAATTATACCAAAATAGAAAAGTCCTAATTATGATTAACAACTTTATGGAATTAATTGAACTATGATATTGTAATGGTATTAAAACAATTTTTATATGCCATAAAATGTTTGGATTTTTAAATTACTAAATGAATGAAATAAGGAGTACGACCCTATGGCATGTAAAACAAATAAATAACAACTTTATTGATAATACTTGGTTAATTTAAAATGGCAGAAGTATGATTTTGATAAATAAATACTAATTATATATATTTTCTTTGAAACATGTGTATGGTCTTGTTCCAGTAAATAAAACTTTAGTTTCATGAGTATAGTCTTATTTTATTTTTCGATGAGTAATTTTGAGGTCAATGAAAAAGTGTGATGTTAGTAAGATTTGAAAGAATACATCAGCTGTGTAGACATCAAATATGAAAGTGGCTGGTCGTTTGTTAATTGAAAAAAAAAATTAAAAGAATTTAATAGTTGTTTATGGGCTTCTCAAAAGTGTACTTTCTCAGTTAAATGTTTAAACACAAATCATAAACGATACTTATAAGTAGTATCTTTCTATCTAAATTATGATAGCCTTCATAATTAAATATGTGGTTAATATGTTTTAATACACAAATTATCCAACATTTAAAGCTTCCAAGTAATTAGTTAAACTAATTTGGATATTGTTTCACTATTTTTGTGGTTGTAGTTCTTGATTTAGTGTGTTGATAATTGCTATACCAATTTTATCATGGTTTATATTAATAAAATAAATTACAAAAGATTGATACTAATGCAAACCTAAGAATCAGGCAACTGTCAGTGAAAAAGAACAGAGGTGTATCATCTGTCAGAACTAGTTTCTTCAACAATGGTACCACTCTAATGATAATTGCCAGAACCTGTAGAATATGTTCGGAATCTAAACTCTTATGCTTGAGATGAAAATGATCATAACCTTTGATTTTGTTCTCCGAATTAAATGAATCTTTTTCCGTTCGAAAGATAATTTAATATGGAAAAACTTTTGTACTTCTCACTTATTAAATTTTGAAGCTTAGTAATGTATAAACATGTTTGAAAAAGGATTCAAATTTCTGGCCTAAGAGTGAATTTTTGAAAATATGTATTGTGTTCGTTTGGTCATAACCTTCAAACAATTTATCTGATGTTGACGATTTTACCCATTCTGAAAAGCCTAAACTATAAGCAACAACTTTTGTTTTAAGAGCTGCACAAAATTTTGTCGTTTTCTAGCCTAAATGTGCTTGTTTGTGAAGAGGGTCTGTGCACATATTAAAAATCTGCTACACTTACCTTTGGTAAAACCCCCGTAACTTAAGTTGTAATTCAAATTTATGTCATCCGAAAGATATTTTGAATAGCTAACACATTATATAACAATTTAGTTTTAGAAACCATAACATGATTTGGTGATTTCGGCCTTTAAAAATTAGCCGGAAAGTGGTTTAAATATGAACGTGATGTTGTTTATATATTAAATGAATGCATGCTCAACATATTTCTTTCTATGTGAACTAATGTTTCAATTTAAGTTGAGATTGGTACTTTTGAAATTTTAGGTGGGTTGATTTGCATGCGACAGCCGCATTTGCTCACATAATAATAAGCGAAATTGCTAAAAATGCTAATTAAAAAGGTACACTTTCAGATTACATACAACAGTTTTAGAAATATTAGTATATATTGTGTTTTCGACCGTGCGGTCGATGTATATTGTATATTTTATATTTGTGAAATTGCAAACGGCTCTCCGTACAAAGGATACTCTGCCGAAATTTTTCGTAAATTTTAACACTTAGAAAATTTTCAGTAAATTTTCATATGCGAAGAAATGAAAATTGATAAATGAATCTATTTAAATTTATAACATGCGATAAGTTTGATTCTAATGTTAACTGCTTAAGTTTATATCGAGTTTCAACTTAATAGTAAAATTTGAAAAGAGTTAATGTTAGAGTATAGTGCAACATCTCCCTATAAGAAATTGCGAGGACGCAATTTCATAAGGGGGGAGGTCTGTAACAACTCTGTTTTCGAAGACATAATATTGGACAAAATCAATTATAGTAAAAATATTCGAATTTCATTTTTTGATAAATTGTATTTTGGAAATAAGATTTTACTTAATTGAGGTACATTTAGTAGCAGATTGTGTTTTAACAAATTGAATTAACTAATAAAATAATTTTTAGAAGATATATTAAACTGGATATAGTGTTATTGTTAAATATTGAATATTTTAAAGTATAAATAATTATATATAACTGAAATAGATGAAAATAAGTTTTAAATTGATATTTATTTAAATTAATAAGTCGACGAAAATGAATAATTCTATTTATATCTATACAGTGAATAATTACATATAATTTAGCAATATTGGATTGAATGAAACTATATAGTTATCGAAGTTTATATTTCGTAATGATGTGTAAATCAGTTTAAATTAAATTGAAATCTATTAACATACAAATGAAAGGAAAATTTTGAAAAAAAAGGAAAATACATTACTTAACCATATAAGGCCCAAAGCCCATTTTTTACCTTTTCCAAACCCATTCCCTTCCTTAGCCTAGTTCATTTAATTTGATTGCTTAGCCAATTCCCAAAACGAGAGGAAAAAGAAAAGCCTTGCCCTAAAATCAAAAATCAAATCGTGGAAAAAAAAAAAACGCGGCCTATGATATCGCGATCGGAGGTGACGAGGCAGGGGGGCCAAGGCTGGCACGCGCAAGGAGGACAGGCGTGCAACAAGTCTCTGGTTAGAGGGGGAGCAGTTTTAGGCGACGTGCAAGGCTAGCGGCGACGACGCAACAGAAGCGCATGATGGTGGTTGCTATCATGGTTGACGCGTGGCCGAGGAGGCCGCGACCTATGTTCTGGCAACGTGCGACGGTAGACGCGACCTTCAGGTGGTGATTGAGGCAGTCGATTGTAGGAGAGGAACTAAGGCATGCGGTTGAGTTTTGATGTTGGCGATGTTGGATATGAGTAGAAGTCGGAGGCACATTTGTGGAGTAGCGACAGTAAGAGGCTGCTTGTAATTGGGATGTTGGCTGAGGTGATTTTTTTGCTATGATCGACGCATGGATGAAGGAGGTAGTGGTTGATGCTGGCTTTGTGTGACCGTTTTCTTCGCATTGTTAAGGTGAGTTATCTTATAACTCGCACACCTATATCTATGCAAGTTTATTCCATATGTATGCTTTGTTTGGGATAACGTTAATGATTAGTAGGGAATGATAGAACTAAAATAAAACTGATGATGTAGTTTCAATTGGTTGATTCTTGAATTAGTTTAATAGAATGTTTGAAATATTGGGTTTGAATCAATAGTTAAAAATGAATTAAATGGTTAAAATAAGATTACATGTTAAAATTTATATTGTTCATTGTAAGTCGGGTTAATGGTTGAAAATACATACATTGTTGTATAATCGGAGTTTGCTGGAAAGCAACTCGGATTGATAAACAATTCTGTATTATGGAATTATATTTTATAAAGCGATGTTGGCTCAAGATGTTGAATTTTCATTGGATTTATTGTTTGAATTATTTAAATGTTTTTAAATGAATTTCAAAAATGAGATTTTATCCATTTTGATCCTTATTGGAATTTAGTTTATAAAATATATAGTTAGATTATAATATCCTCTTAACTTATTGTTTATTTTAAAATTTCCAATTAAAAGTTTCAAAGATAGGTGATATTTAGTTATACAATATTTTCAAAATCATTATTTATAAGTATATAAATTTTGGAAATACTTTAGGGGCAAAAGATAAGATATGGTCTTATTTTAGAAAAGTGGTTATGAAATTAATAAATTAAATTTCAAATAACTTTAGTTATAAAAGCCGTTTAAATGATTTAGAAAGAGTTTGAAAGCCTTTGGAAAATTATATCTTTATTTGTATGTACATATATTTAAATATATTTTCAAAATAAAGTAAGTTATTAATTATGAAAAGTAAAGCTTTGTTTTAAAATAAATTTAACTAAGATTTTCAAGTTTACAAATAGATTATGGTTTTAAAGTGTTTGTGAAGTAATATTATATATATATATATGAAATAAAGTGAATTATCAATTATTAAAATATTGTTTTGATTCAAAGACCTAATAAAAGAATTTTATTTTATGATTTAAAACTTTGTAACTCTTTTCTTTATATATATCATTCTTATATAATAATTTTTTTACTTACTTTCAATCTATAACCTATTATTGACCTTTATTTGTTTGGCCTTTGGCTATATGTATATAACATATTGATATTTCTTTGGTGACTTCAAAACCATTGCTTTCGAGCAATTAATGCTTTCATTTATATTCTATTGAATTTCGTGCTTTTCTATGAAACAAAGAATTTTAATAAACAATTGAATTGTCAAGTGGTATATGACACTTTGTACAATTCTTTCGATTATTATTGCAATTTGTTAAATAGAGTTTGAAGTGGAAATTACTAGCTTTTAGTAAATACTTGAATTTACTATCTGGTATGGGATGGTTAGTTAAATTCTTGTGATTACTAGAGTGACAGTAATTAACACTTAGAGTTGTATTATCTTAGGGTGTTCGGATTTCAGACCGATAGATCTCCAAGAGAAGATGACTCATTTTTCATCGATCTGAGAATCGATACATTTTTAGATTTGGGTAGGCAGATCTCTTTCGGAAGATCTGTTATGGTGTAAATACAGTTGTCTCTTTCGGAAGGTAGATTTTAACATGCATCGTAGTCTATAGATACTACAACCTATCAGTTTATTTTGTTTTATACAGTTAGACTATGTTTACCTCTTTCGGAAGGTAAATTTGCATAGGATAGATTATGTACACGGCTGCTCTTTTCTTTGAGCGGTCTCCCTAATTTGCAGTCTCTTTTGGAAGGCTTCCTTTCTATGTAGAGGGTCTCTTTCGGTAGATTTCGTATCACTGTATTAAACTGATAGATGACTACCATTATTATTTCATTAATAATGATTATTTCTTTAGAGATTTTTAGTATGGATATTCTGTATTCTTTATGGCTTTGAGGAATTTTGAATTGGTTATCCCCATATTTTAAGATAATAGTCTATTGAGACTAGATATGTATTTATTAAATGGTGATTTGTTAGATATGCCTTATTTGAGTATTTGTTTCGGGCATATTTTATTTATGACTTATTTGATTATTGTTAAGTCAAAATTGTGAGATCTGTATTTATTGGTTTGATATGCCTTTTATGGATTTTTGGGTTTTAGGCATATATTGAGATGACTTATTTTAGAGTTAAGTCATTTATGGATATAAAGTAATAAATTTAATTAATATGCCTTATTATGATTGTTTGTTCGGCATATTTAATATGGCTCATTACTTTAAGTCATAAAGTTATGATATTAGTATCTCACCTTTTTATTTAGATATAGTCTGACCCGTTTATTATTTTTAATAATACTCCAGTCAGACCGAGACTTTGCAGGTACAGGGACCCATTGACCTTTGGATTTTGGACTAGCATTGAAGTAGACTATTTTGATAGTTTAGTTTACTTCATACTTGTATATATTGACAGTTAGGAGTTTATGTCATCTACATTATATAGTAGGTACGTTGTACCTGATACAAGATTTTGAATATGATGTATATATTTATGTGAGTCTAGTACTGATATTTTGTAGGCTCACATTCTATTATGTATATGATGATGTATATTATTTCGTTATGATCTGTGACTATGGTTCTGATTTATTTATATATAATATACTATTCTGAATATTTTTAATCGGTGTATTTATTACTTTGTATTAATACTGTACACGTCTAATGTAACGACCTACTTTTTTGGACGGTTTAAATCGACAATAAACCACACATGTCAAACTCAAACCATTCAAAAGGGAGAATTGTTATGGGGTAAATAAAAAAAAAGAGAAATTAATGAAAAAAACAAAACACAGAATCTCACAGCGGAATGAAAAAATATAATAATCAAATAAATAGTTCATGAAGCTATTTTACAAAATAACATTTGATTATACTTTCACAATATATCAGAGTATACATACAACAGGAATAAATGAATAATGCAGCGGAACAACATGATGAAGTGGAATATATATAAAATAAATAGCATACAAATCTCCATCTTCGTCCTCTAGAAATAAAGTCTTCAACACTGAAAAGCTCAGGCTGACCCAAACGTAATGAAAAGACAAAACACTCGAGTCAGAACTAAAAGATCTTATGTAAGTTAAATCAACAGTAAATAAATATGAGTGTAACAGCTTCAGAGATGTTTATGGGATTTTACATCTCCTATCCAGTATCTAACGTGCATGCAATAACTTAAGAGATGTTCGAGATTCCATCTCCTAAGGATCTGTTAAACTATTTACATACATAGTACAATACGCTATTATAATATGTCTACAATAAAGTAAAGTATTAAAATAGTGTTAAGGCGTTACCCATATCCCCTTAACACATTTTTATATAAATGTCGTAGTCTATACAGTACCGTAATTCCTCCATAAACTGGAGGGCTATCAGAGGGCACTCCATAGTGTACGACACAAACCAAACTCATAGTGGGCGCGATCAAGATAAATATGACAAGGCACACGAGGCAAGGCCCAGGGTAGGATACTACCGATTTACGGATCCGGACTGGTGGTAATGCATAGCAGCTACTACCGCCCACCTCGGAACACACTCCCATAATCAAATCGAGAGGTGTCCACCAAATCAATCACAAAGTAATAAATATGGTATCGAAGAAATGTACCCGATAGGAGGTGTGACCCAACTTGGCCCGGCGTGACTCCTGTTTTAGTCATTTTAATTATGATCCGAAGGTCAAGGCTATCCATCATCATTCTCTTACTTCATTCCAGTAGCATTCGCCAAACCATCCTACTTCATTCTAGATTCTCCACCACGTGCATAGTTGTTAAAGTGGTTTTCGGTATTGGCAGAGAGTATGACAATATCCAATCCCGGTCTCTTTAACAACCAAACGCTTATTTCATACCGGATAGTTCTTTTACATTTCCAAACCGATTCATAATTGATATCAAAATATCTTTGTTTTGCAAGTGCAAGCGAGGTTTTATACCTGTCCCCTACCAGATCTTATTGATAAAATAAGGTAGAAAAAACATACAACAACATGAAGGGATAAACAAGAAAATAAACAAAAGGATAGCAAACGAAATAATTAAAAAAGGATTCAGGCCCAAAGGCCCAAATACCGCATTAATTAAATTTCCAACTGAAGCCCGAGCCAGTAGATTGCATCCACGTCATTCTCTTATTAACAGCCCCTTTAACTTCAGCTATAATCTCCTTCCCGTTTCTATTTTTATGTTCGAAAATTCTTGCATTTCTCTCCCGCCAAATAACAGCGATGAAGCATTTAAGAACAACGAGCATTCGTTTACCCAGTTCATCTCTCCATCTCGATCTCTTGAATATTTCAAACCACTGTTGGTTGCGATTATTATTTCCATAGTATATTCCAGTAGATAGAATGATAGATTTCCAAATCTGATAAATCACGGAGCATTGGAACAGCAGCTGGTCTCTACTCTCTGGGTTGTCATTGCAGAAAACACAGATGTTACTGATGATGAACCCCTTGGCTGTTAATTTGTCTCTAGTGAGAAGTGAGTTATGTATGGTTTTCCAAAGAAGGAAGTTATCCTTCTCAGTTCCCATACGGTTCCATATTCTTCGATACCACGGCGAGTTAGGCCTATTGCTATCAGGAAGTAATTCATTGTATACAATGGAGATTGAGTGTGCGCAATGTTTTTCGGACCACTATATTTTGTACTGGGTGTTGATGTATTGTTCTCTCATGATTTTATTCCATAAGTTTCTAACCACCAATGAACTAGCAGCACGCATAATGACCCTGTCATGGTGAATGAATTGTTGAATATTTGCATTTTCCGGGATGCCTGTGAAGTTCTTCTGTGTAAAGTCTAATATGTCATTTAAGATAACACCTTTGGAATCCCAAGGAGGGTGCCAGAAGGATAACATGATATCAGCGAAGATATTGTACTTGACAAGAGGAAGAATAGTGTGTCTCATGTTAAGTATACTCTTCCAGAACCAGCTAGTATTGGCAGGGGTAGTCATAGTCCAGAATTGTTTCCATATAAATAGTTCTTGTTGATCCAGTTAACCCAAAGATTTAAATAATTAACCAGTATGTCATTGATGTGTTTTGTTGCAGCCTCAATGTTCCAGTAGTGTAAGTTGATAATCCCAAGCCCTCCTTTTTTCTATGCTTGCAAATTCTGTTGAAAGCAATAAGAATTGGTTTATGAGATTGGCAGTCTCCATGCCATAAAAAATGGTTCATAGCTACATTGATCATATAGAGTAGCTTCTTTGGTAGGATAAAGGTACGAGACCAGTATGATGTCATGCCAAAAATATTGGACTTCATCACAGTGATCCTCCCTGTTCGAGACAAAAGATGAGTAGGCCAATTCATAAGCTTTGATATAATCTTTTCATACAATGGCATGCATTGTGTAGTCATAATTCTAGATGTGGTAATAGGGATCCCCAAGTAAGTAGAGTTCTCTGGCATTGATTGCAGCCCAGATAGTGTAGTAATGGAATCTTTAGCAGTGGTGGGAAGACCAACAATGATAATGTGTGACTTGTTCTTGTTGATTTGTAATCCAGTTATGTTATGAAAAAGGAGGAGTGCTAAGTTGACAGAGGTTATAGTGGTAGTATCTGGTTTTGCGAATATGACAATATCATTGGCAAACATAAGAGATGTGATAAGAGGCTGCTTGCATTTAGGATGTGTTTTCAGTTTGTGGTTAATAGCAAGGGAGTTGAGAATGGAGTTCAGCAGTTCCATAATGATAATGAATAAATATGGGGAGATCAAATCACCTTGCCTGATTCCTCTTGATGATTTGAAATATCCAGCAGAGTGGCCATTCACTTTAACTGTGTATGTTATAGTGGATATACAGGTGAAAATCCATGCAATATATGTTTCTGGGTAGCCCATCCTAGTCATGATGGCAACAATAGCTATCCAATCAATCGAATCAAAGGCCTTATGTATATCTAATTTCATCATGCATCTTGGAGAAATATTCTTTTGACCGTAGCTTCTCAGCAACTCATGTGTTAGAAGTATATTGTCGGTAATATTCCTATTCATCAAAAAAGCAGTTTGATTCGGTGATATAATATTACTAAGTATAGGCTTGATCCTCTTGGCCAGAATCTTGGTGATGCATTTGTATATGACATTGCAGCATGATATAGATCGGTAGTGTGTAACTGAAATAAGGTCATCAGCCTTGGGTATCAAGGCAATATTCGTAGTGTTGATACCACCGAGTATGGTATTTGTATGGAAGAAATATTGGATAGCTTTAACAAAGATATTGTCAATGATAGGCCATGTTGTTTTGAAAGAATGTGTATTAAAACCATCGGGACCACCTACACTGTTTGGATTAAGATCAAAAAGAGCCTCCTTGATTTCTGCATATGTAACCAGACTGATAAGGCTCATGGCATCAATATCAGTGATCTTGGGTAATTTGATATGTAAAATGTCAGTGATGTCAGGTTTATGGTTATTATTGGAGAAACAAGAATAGAAGTAATCAATAAATACCTTGTCAATTTGGTGCTCATCAGTTTGTATGGTGGCATTCTGATCTTCTAAAGTTTTAATACTTCCTTTGGATCTCTTGATTTTGAGAGCATTGTGGAAAAAAGAAGTGTTCCTGTCACCATTGAAGAAACATTCTTTGCCAAGCTTTTGTTTGGTCATATCAAGTTCATGTTGAAGTGTTTCCTGAAACTGTTGGTTTAATAAATGCTCCGCTTTTGATAAATTTTCATTGTCCGGATCAGCATGCATATCAGCTTAAGCCTTGCAAAGCTCATCTTGAATTTGTTTAGCTTTTGATGAACCATTCCCAAAAGTCGATTTGGACCATACTTTCATGCTATGTTTGACATTCTTTAGTTTCTTCTGTAAGATATACATAGGGTTGCCGAAAGTAGCAATGTTCCATCCCTGTAAGAAAATAGATTGAAATTCTATTGGTTAGTCCAAAAATTAAAAAATTTAAAGGAAGCCGGATACTAAAATGATTTCACACTCCAGGAGAGGATAAGGGGACTATGGTCTGATATGCCAGGATGAAGGACAGAAGATGTAAGGTTAGGCCAAGTGGTAAGGGCAAGGTAGTTGAAGAGTAAGTGGTCAAAGGTACAAAAGGTACATTGTAACGACCCTGAATTTTTTACATTTGAAATATGAATATTTAATTGAGTTTAAATATTCGAAAGATAGTTTAATTTGAAATTTAAATATCAGAATGAATTTGGTAATTAAATTCTTGAATTTAATTATTGAAACTGGGTAAAATTTTGAATCTTCAGTTTTAAGCTGATTAAAAATATTTTTCAAGGCTTAGAAAATTCATATTGATAATTCTGAAGGTACTGGAAATTTCAGAATTGAATTTGAAACTGTTTTGTTCAGTTTTGAAATTTGGTTGTTTAAATTGAATTTAAAAATAGCATTCCGAAGCACAGTCTCGGAATTCGACGAAATCAGTTTCATTGGATCCGTAATATTGTATTATTATCAGATTTCAATTTTCATAATGCTTGGAGTGATCGTTTGGCCGTACGATAAGCAAACACGCTGAAATTAAATCGAAAATTTAATATTTTAATAGGTCCAAAAAGCTGTCTTCCCCATACGATCGAATTTGAACTCGAAACCTTTTCCATTGTGTTCGGAATAGGGGTATACCATTATGAACGTCTAGCGGCATGCCTTGATAGGGATTCAAATAAAATGTCTAGATATTTTAGAATTTTAAATTTTATAATTGTCAAATCCTTTTTCCATCAGCCGACCTACTCCTCTTAATCACGTACTTTTTGTCTTCCCTCAGAGGCTAAATTCTATCGTTGTAAATCAAACAATAGCTTCAGGAAAAAATAAATTAATGCCGAACAAAATAAATTTCAAAATTCAAAACACGGTCGAGTATTCTCTTCAGAGCAGTAAAAAAAACAAACAAAACAAAATGGCGGAACAAAGAGTGGAAAAAAAAATTAAATCGAAATCAGAATCAGTGAGTCTCACGCTCGAGTTAAGCGACGACGCGCGTTGAGGAGGGCGATAGCCTGTTTCGAGCACGAGCGCGCGTGCGACTCTAGGCGGAGGCGACGCGATGGGTTCTGGCACGACATGAAATCGTCGTTGGTGGCCACGGGGAGTATCGTGGTCGCGTGGGTGGACGAAGTCGACGATAGACAGTGGAGGCTGGGGTTTCGCTCAAATTCGATTCGTGTTGGTGAGTCACGATGAAGTGAAGTGGTGATGAAGCGAGATTGTTGTCGTCTGCGAGCTCGAGTAGAGCTTGGGTTCTGTAGCCAAAATCCTTTTGTGCGTTCGCTGTAAGGTAATTATACCTTGTTTTAAATTTTGAAATTTTATATATCCTAAATCTGATTTTTTTTACAATAAAGTATTCACACATATATGTACATATTTAGATTTTACAGTTTGTAAAAAAAAAGTTACAGTGTGTTATGAGAATTTTTACAGTAAACTAGAAATTTATATAGGAAGCAGTTCTGTTTAATTTAACATATGTATATAGATTGAAAAGAAAAAAATATATATAACAGCAAGTTTTACAAAACCCTTTCTGTTCTTAATATATGTATATATACGTATGTGAAGGAAGAAAACAATTTTTACAGTAAAGAGAATTGTTATTTCATTATTTACAGGAAAAAAAGTATAAAAACATATGTATCCATATAAAAGATTTTTTAAAAAAGGAAAATTTATTAGTTTAAACTAATTTTTAGTAAAGTAAAATTTTAAATGGAAATTTATTATTCGATTGAGTTCGAATATTAATCAACTGTATAAAATTGTTTATACAAGGTTTGAAACCGTGAAGAAATGGTCAAAATGGAAAATGGGATTACAAATTAAAAGCAAAGGTGAGATCTTCTCACTCAAATTGGAAATTTGATTTTTTTAGTTATTGATTGATTGCTGTTTGGATTGTGATATTAGATATAGTATGATATATCTATATATAGCAATATATATATATATTGGCATATGTATATATTGCAGTTGTGATTTCCCGCATTATATAGCGGATGAGACCCTATTGCGCCGCATAATAGCGGATGATATTTTATAAATCCCATATACCGCGATATTCCACCTCGAAGTGGAATTGGTATTGTGCTAACATCTGTGGATGCAGGGAAACAGGTTGGAGGGATCCAACAGGATTCCTCAAAACATTTGAATTGGTTTCATATGTTGTGTGATTGATTATTTATAATCTGTGTATGATTATATCTGTGATTGAATGTGTTGAAGGCTAAAATTTATCCAAATGTAATTTTGGTATCGTTGGATACCAGAAATAAATGGAATTGGGTTTTTGAAATTAAAGTTGGAGATTTTAAATAAATTCTTTTGAATGAATTGGTTGAATTCAAAAGAAGGATTTTAAAAGCGTAAAGTTGATTTTTGAAATCTTATTGAATAAATTCCAAAATATGGGAAAGATTTGTATAAATGGGTTTTGAATAGTATTATTCGAAAGTTGGAAAATTTATTGAAAATGGAATTTTAAAGGGTTTGGAAAAGATTAAGGAATTTATTTTTAAAAGTGGTAAATTTCTAGAAATCCAATTGATAATTGATTTAGTATTCGAAGATAAATCTTTGGGAAATTTATGAAATTTATTTGATGTTGAATGAAAAATTGATTTGTGTTGAAATAAATTGGAAATCGATTTGTAAAATGATTTGGGATTTGAAATAAAAATTAGAAATCAATTTGTAATTGATTTGGTGTTTTGAAATAAATGTTTGGAAAAATCAATTTGGGATTGGAAATAAATTGGAAATCAATTTGAAATTAATTCAGTGTTGAAATAAAATTTGAAATCAATTTGGAAGTTGATTTGGGGTTAAAAGTGAATATTTGGGAATGTAAATTCCGAATAGAATTTGTAAAGGAAAGGGAAATTTGTTTTAAAAATAAACATTGATTTATTTTTGAAGTGTGGAAAATATGATTTGAAATTGATTTTCAAAGTGATGAAGTGTGAAAATAAATTTACAGGTTCGGGATGTAAATTTGAAATAAATCGATAAGGATTTATCTAAATTGGTTTAAATGGACCATTTTGAGATTTGAAAGTGGTTTTCAAATGTGAAGTGTGAAAATGTGATTTGAAAGTGGTTTTCAAATGTGAAGTGTGAAAATGTGATTTGAAAGTGGTTTTCAAATGTGAAGTGTGGAAAATATATATCTTATGAAGATATTTTGAAAATAAATAATTTGGGAAAAATTATTTAAATTGGTTGATTGTTGTGAATGTTGTTTGATAGTTAAATAACCGACTATCAATATTTGCCTTTGAAATGGCACTTGATTTGTTTTTAAAACAAACGCTCACTATTCGGGTTAGCCGGGAAAAGACCTTTGTGTCATATAACCCATTCCGAATAGTGATACGACGATATGGATCGTATTGAAGACCGGTGGTGAAGACCGGATATTTTTGAAAATGAAAGGACAACCCGTCGAATGTCTCTGCACCGAGTTGCTCCGGTATAGAGATTTATATCACTCTTCTTGTGATGGGAAGTCCGGACATGATTAGTGAATACCCGGATTGCAAGGGCTTCTTTGGAAGTGCCTTCGGTTCCGTTCGATCCTGGAATGGACTTGTATGGATGTGTGTCTGACATTACACTTTGAGATGTGAAGCTGGTTTCTATCAAATACATTTCTGTTGGTGGCGGAGAATTTATTCTCTTAGCTTAACACCCTTCTCTGAGACGTAAGAGCTCAGAGGTTATGTAGTTGATGGTTACTT
The DNA here is from genome assembly GCA_030737815.1 of Allium fistulosum. Lineage (NCBI taxonomy): Eukaryota > Viridiplantae > Streptophyta > Magnoliopsida > Asparagales > Amaryllidaceae > Allium > Allium fistulosum. The sequence continues at coordinate 817,228,372 of CM060908.1, read as the reverse complement.
GTGATAGATTCCCAATTTGGTAATGTGGCATACGAAGTGCTGTTGATCATTGGTTGATCAAAGCGTGACTTTGTGAAAAAGCGTGGCTTTGTGAAAAAGCGTGGCTTTGTGAAAAAGCGTGGCTTTGTGAAAAAACGTGGCTTTGTGAAAAAGCGTGGCTTTGTGAAAAAGCGTGGCTTTGTGAAAATGCGTAGCTTTGTGGACGAGACTTCGTCGAGCCTCACAACCCGGTAATGGTCGAAACGGGAAGGTTGCAACAAAGGTTTGTAGGGGTATCGCCCCTAGGGTATGTCATTTCCTTCTGGATAAAAGGTGATATCATGGTATGGAGCCCATATATTTTACCTATGTTGATTATACTTTATGGTTGTTGCTTTATGATTGAGGATCCTCAGATAAAGGTTGGTTACGACCGGGGGATGACATACTTGTGTGTTAGTTACCTAGTTACAGCTGTACAACGTGAGGTAGCGTCAGTGTGTTAGTTACCTAGTTACAGCTGTACAGCGTGAGGTAGCGTCGATCTTGTGTTTGCAGAGATCCGGTTAGGATCCGGGGCGTCTTTCCAGAGGCGTTTCTATTTCGGTAAGGAAGTTCCTTAGCCTGACCATTTGTTGGAAATCCAAAGAAACAATACGAACCCTGTACGATTTTTAGTTGTATTACCTGCTATGGGATGTGGCGGTAACCTGCTACTGAACGTAGTAGCTATAGTAGGCATACAACAATGGTTGTATGTTGGCTAAGATTGATATTATACTTTCAAAATGTTTTCCACACTAGACATTAATAATAATATCAACTGATTTTGCGTATTAAGCATTTTTGACTATCATAAGGAGAAATCTCCTCCAATTCTGCGTTTGCATTGTGTGTGTGGCGGGAGGCCTTATGGTAGTTTCATTTTCCAAAAGCATTGCGAACTTGTTTTATTTTCTTTGTGAAAATAACTGTTTTACGATCTCACACCAGTCACCATGACTGACTCGGAGTTTATTGTTCCCTTTCTAAACTCTGGGTGCCCATAATTTTCCACACGGGCAGCCTAGAGTTATGTTATCAGGATATTCTGGAGCTGTGGAGATGAGCTGGATGGCGAAGCGTACTACCGTACTTGTTTATTTATTCCGCTGTGTATTCCGTATGAGGACAAGTTTATATAACAGTCCATTGTTGTATTGAGTTGTATATTTGACTCTGATGATGTATGTATAAACTGATATAGTCTTGTTTTAAAGATTACTGATTCATCTATTATATATTGTTCCGCTGCGAATGTGAGATTCTGATATTGTTTCTGTTTTTCTGTTCTTTCTTTTCTTCTGTCTACTTCTACCTCTTCTTTTAACCCTAATGGTTCGGTTTTCCGGCATTCGATTGCGCGGCATTTGATACAGTGGACGTATTAATGTCGACTTTTGAGCATCGAAAAATCGTATCGTTACAAGTGGTATCAGAGCATCTGGTTAAGCGATAACCCTGGCTCTGTTGGGTGTTACTCATTAGAGATAGAGTCAGTAGTACTCTAGAATGAGTGTGAGTGTAATAATAGATATGAGCGCGTATTTGTTAGTGAATACAAAGTTTGTTTTGTATTGTGTTGACTTATCGGTTGATTGTTTATAAATTCTGGTCGGTGCAGGGTGGCCAACTGTAATCGATAGGGGTTTCTAAACTCTTAAACAAGATAAACCGACACAGTATTGTTTTAAATAGGGTAAATGAAATAATTTTGCCCAAAACTATTTTTGTATAGAAAAGAGATCATTTTCTATGAATTATTATAGTATATGGATGCTTGGTTGTTAGGAAGTAATAATATTGAATTATTATCATTGTTAAATGGAAAATGAATAAGAAATTAAAATAGTAACCAAAGATTTGGAGATAAATTCATTTAACAAATGAAATTTATAAATATGAATTGAAAGTATAAGGAAATAAATTCATATATGAATGTGAATTGTAAATGTAATTTACAAATTGAAATGGGATTCCAGAGAAATATTTGAAAATAAAATTCATTAATGGAATGTAAATAAGTTGATAACTTATAAAATATTTGAAATCTGATTGGAATGAGATTCAAATTGAAAATGAATGAATTTGTGAATGAATAAATAAATTTGTAATTGCAAGTGCAAGAAAATGAAATTGAATGTTAAAATGCATTTTGCATTTGTAAGTAAATAGAACTGGAATTGAATTTGATTTGTGGAAAACGAAGTGAAGTATTAAACTAAAATTAGTAAGTGAAGCTAATTGAAGATTGACCCAATGAATAAGGTTTGAAACGAATTGAATTCAATAATTATAAATGAAAGATTGATTGGATTTATATGGAATTGGCAATCCAGTTTAAATATAAGTGGTAATTGAAAATTAATATAAAAAGTATGGAAAGTATTTGTATTGAACTTAAGAAATAAGTGTGAAATTCTTAAGTAAATTTGATATTGAAAATATTCTAAGTTGATGAATGTGAATATGAAATGCAAATTAAATTGAATGGAATCAATTGGAAATGAAGTGGAATTAAATTAAATTGATTTTGGAATCAATTGAAATAGATATGAATATGTTCCGTTTAAAAAAAAATGAATTGAATGGAAGAAAATGAGTTGTAAACCACTTGAATTAAATGGAAATGGTATGTGAATTGGTCGTAAGCGACTAAAGTTGAATTGAAACCATATAAATTGCTTATGGAAAGAATTTTGAATGCATTGCTTATGAAATCTATGTATTGGCTATTGGAATTAAATGAAATGTTAATAGATTTCTTATGTTTGTCACTTACGTGTTTAAACTGAGTAAGTACAGGTTTTTGGAAGCCGTTTGGCTGCATTTTGGGTTGCGCAAATGCTAATAATAAACCGCTTTGCTTAAAATGCTAATAAAGGTACGCCTACGCAATACAAAATAGGAAATATGAGCTGTTTTTGCTTTTTCGACCGAGTGGGTCGATGTATATATATTTATATCTTTTGTCATATTGCAAAAGCTCCTCCGTACAAAGGAGACTCCGCCAAAATTTTCTGAAAATTTTGGGAGTTAGAAATTTTTTGAAATTTTTGGAAATTTTTCACTAATGACAAAAGATTTAAAATTAGGAATTGAGATAAAAGTGAATAAAACTCAATATTCAGAGTTAAAGATGAATCGAATTCAAGTAAAATTCGAAATGAAAATCTGAATGAAAACTTTTTGAGAGTAAGAGTATTGAGATTTGAAATAAATTCCAAATAGAATTGAAATTGTAAATTGAATTTAAATGGAATTGAAAATGCAAAGTAGAATGGAAATGAATATATAACTTTGTTAGTGAAGTGAAAATGAATATAAGAAGTATGTAATACTTATATTGAACTTAAGAAATGAATGGAGAAAATTCTTAAGTAAATGGGTTTTGGGAATCCAATAAGTGAATTTGGACATTATTGTTCAGAAAAATATACAGGGATTGTAAAGGCTAAGGAAAAGGAAATTGGATTTTGATTTCGAAGATGAATTTGAATTTCTCCACAAAAGGTATGTATTTGAATTTCAGTATGAAATTTGATGAGATTCTGATTTTGCCACTTGGTATTTTGTTTTCTATTGGGATTTGAGAGTCCGTAGGGACATTTTGTAGTCGTACCGAGTTAGCCGCGCAAAGGAGACGCTGGCGAATTTTTTCGAAAATTTCGAGAGTTAGAAAATTTTTGAGAAAATTTTGAATTCAAAATTTGAATTTGAAATGAAATTTGAATTGTTAAGAAAACCATATTATTTGGAACTTATGGTTGATTGTGGAAAGTTAGTTAAAGTGATAACGAGTCTTTAATAAAAAGATTGGTTTGAGAATATTGATAAAACTGTTTGGCTTTGGTAAAATGATAAACGGGGATTGGAGCATTTCTTCTTAACTTGTAATTTCGGGACGAAATTCTTTTAAGGGGGAAGATTGTAACGTCCCTGAATTTTTGACATTTGAAATGTGAATATTTAATTGAGTTTAAATATTCGAAAGATAGTTTAATTTGAAATTTAAATATCAGAATGAATTTGGTAATTAAATTCTTGAATTTAATTATTGAAACTGGGTAAAATTTTGAATCTTCAGTTTTAAGCTGATTAAAAATATTTTTCAAGGATTAGAAAATTCATATTGATAATTCTGAAGGTACTGGAACTTTCAGAATTGAATTTGAAACTGTTTTGTTCAGTTTTGAAATTTTGTTGTTTAAATTGAATTTAAAAATAGCGTTCCGGGGCACAGTCTCGGAATTCGACGAAACCAGTTTTATTGGATCTGTAATATTGTATTATTATCGGATTTCAATTTTCGTAATGTTTGGAGTGATCGTTTGGCCGTACGATAAGAAAACACGCTGAAATTAAATCGAAAATTTAATATTTTAACAGGTCCAAAAAGCTATCTTCCCCATACGATCGAATTTGAACTCGAAACCTTTTCCATTGTGTTCGAAATAGGGGTATACCATTATGAACGTCTAGCGGCATGCCTTGATAGGGGTTCGAATAAAGTGTATAGATATTTTAGAATTTTAAATTTTATAATTGTCAAATCCTTTTTCCATCAGCCGACCTACTCCTCTTAATCACGTACTTTTTGTCTTCCCTCAGAGGCTAAAATCTATCGTTGTAAATCAAACAACAGCTTCAGGAAAAAATAAATTAATGCTGAACAAAATAAATTTCAAAATTCAAAACACGGCCGAGTATTCTCTTCAGAGTAGTAAAAAAACAAACAAAACAAAATGGTGGAACAAAGAGTGGAAAAAAAAAAATTAAATCGAAATCAGAATCAGTGAGTCTCACGCTCGAGTTAAGCGACGGCGCGCGTTGAGGAGGGCGACAGCCTGTTTCGAGCACGAGCGCGCGCGCGACTCTAGGCGGAGGTGACGCGATGGGTTCTGGCACGACATGAAATCGTCGTTGGTGGCCGCGGGGAGTATCATGGTCGCGTGGGTGGACGAAGTCGACGATAGACAGTGGAGGCTGGGGTTTCGCTCAAATTCGATTCGTGTTGGTGAGTCGCGATGAAGCGAAGTGGTGATGAAGCGAGATTGTTGTCGTCTGCGAGCTCGAGTAGAGCTTGGGTTCTGTAGCCAAAATCCTTCTGTGCGTTCGCTGTAAGGTAATTATACCTTGTTTTAAAATTTGAAATTTTATATATCCTAAATCTGATTTTTTTTTTACAATAAAGTATTCACACATATATGTATATATTTAGATTTTACAGTTTGTTAAAAAAAAAGTTACAGTGTGTTATGAGAATTTTTACAGTAAACTGGAAATTTATATAGGAAGTAGTTCTGTTTAATTTAACATATGTATATAGATTGAAAAGAAAAAAATATATATAACAGCAAGTTTTACAAAACCCTTTCTGTTCTTAATATATGTATATATACGTATGTGAAGGAAGAAAACAACTTTTACAGTAAAGAGAATTGTTATTTCATTATTTACAGGAAAAAAAGTATAAAAACATATGTATCCATATAAAAGATTTTTAAAAAAAGGAAAATTTATTAGTTTAAACAAATTTTTAGTTAAGTCAAATTTAAAATGGAAATTTATTATTCGATTTAGTTCGAATATTAATCAACTGTATAAACTTGTTTATACAAGGTTTGAAACCGTGAAGAAATGGTCAAAATGGAAAATGGGATTACAAATTAAAGCAAAGGTGAGATCTTCTCACTCAAATTGGAAATTTGATTTTTTTTAGTTATTGATTGATTGCTGTTTGGATTGTGATATTAGATATAGTAGGATATATCTAAATATAGCAATATATATATATATATTGACATATGTATATATTGCAGTTGTGATTTCCCGCATTATATAGCGGATGAGACCCTATTGCGCCGCATAATAGCGGATGATATTTTATAAATCCCATATACCACGATATTCCACCTCGAAGTGGAATTGGTATTGTGCTAACATCTGTGGATGCAGGGAAACAGGTTGGAGGGATCCAACAGGATTCCTCAAAACATTTGAATTGGTTTCATATGTTGTGTGATTGATTATTTATAATCTATGTATGATTATATCTGTGATTGAATGTGTTGAAGGCTAAAATTTAGCCGAATGTATTTTTGGTATCGTTGGATACCAGAAATAAATGGAATTGGGTTTTTGAAATTAAAGTTGGAGATTTTAAATAAATTCTTTTGAAAGAATTGGTTGAATTCAAAAGAAGGATTTTAAAAGCGTAAAGTTGATTTTTGAAATCTTATTGAATAAATTCCAAAATATGGGAAAGATTTGTATAAATGGATTTTGAATAGTATTATTCGAAAGTTGGAAAATTTATTGAAAATAGAATTTTAAAGGGTTTGGAAAAGATTAAGGAATTTATTTTTAAAAGTGGTAAATTTCTAGAAATCCAATTGATAATTGATTTAGTATTCGAAGAATAAATCTTTGGGAAATTGATATGAAATTTATTTGATGTTGAATGAAAAATTGATTTGTGTTGAAATAAATTGGAAATCGATTTGTAAAATGATTTGGGATTTGAAATAAAAATTAGAAATCAATTTGTAATTGATTTGGTGTTTTGAAATAAATGTTTGGAAAAATCAATTTGGGATTGGAAATAAATTGGAAATCAATTTGAAATTGATTCGGTGTTGAAATAAAATTTGAAATCAATTTGGAAGTTGATTTGGGGTTAAAAGTGAATATTTGGGAATGTAAATTCCGAATAGAATTTGTAAAGGAAAGGGAAATTTGTTTTAAAAATAAACATTGATTTATTTTTGAAGTGTGGAAAATATGATTTGAAATTGATTTTCAAAGTGATGAAGTGTGGAAACAAATTTACAGGTTTGGGATGTAAATTTGAAATAAATCGATAAGGATTTATCTAAATTGGTTTAAATGGACCATTTTGAGATTTGAAAGTAGTTTTCAAATGTGAAGTGTGAAAATGTGATTTGAAAGTGGTTTTCAAATGTGAAGTGTGAAAATGTGATTTGAAAGTGGTTTTCAAATGTGAAGTGTGGAAAATATATATCTTATGAAGATATTTTGAAAATAAATAATTTGGGAAAAATTATTTAAATTGGTTGATTGTTTTGAATGTTGTTTGATAGTTAAATAACCGACTATCAATATTTGCCTTTGAAATGGCACTTGATTTGTTTTTAAAACAAACGCTCACTATTCGGGTTAGCCGAGAAAAGACCATTGTGTCATATAACCCATTCCGAATAGTGATACGACGATATGGATCGTATTGAAGACCGGTGGTGAAGACAGGATATTTTTGAAAATGAAAGGACAACCCGTCGAATGTCTCTTCACCGAGTTGCTCCGGTATAGAGATTTATATCACTTTTCCTGTGATGGGAAGTCCGGACGTGATTAGTGAATACCCGGATTGCAAGGGCTTCTTTGGAAGTTCCTTCGGTTCCGTTCGATCCTGGAACGGACTTGTATGGATGTGTGTCTGACATTACACTTTGAGATGTAAAGCTGGTTTCTATCAAATACATTTCTGTTGGTGGCGGAGAATTTATTCTCTTAGCTTAACACCCTTCTCTGAGACGTACGAGCTCAGAGGTTATGTAGTTGATGGTTACTAGTGATACATTCCCAATTTGGTAATGTGGCATACGAAGTGCTGTTGATCATTGGTTGATCAAAGCGTGGCTTTGTGAAAAAGCGTGGCTTTGTGAAAAAGCGTTGCTTTGTGAAAAAGCGTGGCTTTGTGAAAAAGCGTGGCTTTGTGAAAATGCGTAGCTTTGTGGACGAGACTTCGTCGAGCCTCACAACCCGGTAATGGTCGAAACAGGAAGGTTGCAGCAAAGGTTTTTAGGGGTAGCGCCCCTAGGGTATGTCATTTCCTTCTGGATAAAAGGTGATATCATGGTATGGAGCCCAGATATTTTACCTATGTTGATTATACTTTATGGTTGTTGCTTTGTGATTGAGGATCCTCGGATAAAGGTTGGTTACGAGCGGGGGATGACATACTTGTGTGTTAGTTACCTAGTTACAGCTGTACAGCGTAAGGTAGCGTCAGTGTGTTAGTTACCTAGTTACAACTGTACAGCGTGAGGTAGCGTCGGTCTTGTGTTTGCAGAGATCCGGTTAGGATCCGGGGCGTCTTTCCAGAGGCGTTTCTATTTTGGTAAGGAAGTTCCTTAGCCTGACCATTTGTTGGAAATCCAAAGAAACAATACGAACCCTGTACGATTTTTAGTTGTATTACCTGCTATGGGATGTGGCGGTAACCTGCTACTGAACGTAGTAGCTATAGTAGGCATACAACAATGGTTGTATGTTGGCTAAGATTGATATTATACTTTCGAAATGTTTTCCACACTAGACATTAATAATAATATCAACTGATTTTGCGTATTAAGCATTTTTGACTATCATAAGGAGAAATCTCCTCCAATTCTGCGTTTGCATTGTGTGTGTGGCGGGAGGCCTTATGGTAGTTTCATTTTCCAAAAGCATTGCGAACTTGTTTTATTTTCTTTGTGAAAATAACTATTTTACGATCTCACACCAGTCACCATGACTGACTCGGAGTTTATTGTTCCCTTTCTAAACTCTGGGTGCCCATAATTTTCCACACGGGCAGCCTAGAGTTATGTTATCAGGATATTCTGGATATTCTGGAGCTGTGGAGATGAGCTGGATGGCGAAGCATACTACCGTACTTGTTTATTTATTCCACTGTGTATTCTGTATGAGGACAAGTTTATATAACTGTCCATTGTTGTATTGAGTTGTATATTTGACTCTGATGATGTATGTATAACTGATATAGTCTTTTGTTTTAAAGATTACTGATTCATCTATTATATATTGTTCCGCTGCGAATGTGAGATTCTGATATTGTTTCTGTTTCTATTTTTCTGTTCTTTCTTTTCTTCTGTCTACTTCTACCTCTTCTTTTAACCCTAATGGTTCGGTTTTCCGGCATTCGATTGCGCGGCATTTGATACAGTGGACGTATTAATGTCGACTTTCGAGCGTCAAAAAATCGTATCGTTACAGTCTGCCTTTTCAACGGTTATTCCATGTGTATAGAGGTCCAATCGAGGGTATTTTGTGAATAGCAGCAATTTGGATTGATTGGAAGAGGGGTTTAATGTCAGGATAGGTAAGTGGGTTGCCACCATATTTCTAAGCAGAGGCATACATGCAGTTGAAATCACCCATGAGTAACCATGGGATATTGATAGTATTTTGTGATTGTATAAAGGAATGTAGCATGCTTCTGGTATCTTTGTTACAGGAAGCATATATAAAAGTGATGTTGAAACTAGTGGATGATGATATATGAGTAACATGAAGGTGGATGTATTGATCAGACGAAGAAATAATGATGGTTTGTATGCCATAGGGTTCCATAGCACAAGTATTCTACCATATATTACATGTATCAAGTTATGTTCATATTCCCAGAGGGGATTGATGAAGGAACACATTTTTTGGTATTGGTTTCATCCTGTTTGGTCTCCGGTATACTAATCATATGCAATTTGTTTTGATATATAAGGTTTTTGACTTCCTGTTGTTTTAAGGGGAGGTGAGCACCCCTTAAGTTCCATGCTCCAATGTTGTCAAGCATGAGAACTGATGTGTTTTTTCTTCCTACCTGATTTCCTCAGACCAGTGTTGCTATCCTGCTGTGCCTTTCCTTCATCATCATCATCAATATTCGAATTGTGTAGTTGTATCTCAGCCACTGAGTAGTATGTCCACTATAATTGTCATCATGCTCCTTTCCTTTTATGTTCTTGTTATTCTTTTTATTATTTTTTCCCTATGCATAGGTTTTGGTGGAGAAAGACAGGTTGGGGATGGTTGGGAGGTGGTAGGATGGTCAGAGTGGCTATCATCAGAGTGAGCATATGTAGGAGATAATTGTTGGAAAAGGAGCTGTAAGCCAGTGTTATGATCAGCAAAAGTGTCATTTTGGATGATGTTATATTCAATGAGCTAGTTGGTGATGGTAGATGGATGTGTGAGTATGGGAGAGTATGTGAGTCAATGGAATGAGCACCGGTACATAGAGTAGCTGGTAGAGGAGATATGGGTTTAGGAAAAATAGGAGGGGCAGTATCAGAGGTGGGTGGTGAAACAAAGGCAGAAATAAGTGGTGTAGAGGAGATTGGTAAGTCAGGATGTATGGTATCAGTGGTGCATGCAGAGGAGGTATGTTCGGTCAGAATAGAAAAACTATTGGATAATGGTATAACGGGGGTAGGTGGTGGTGGGGCAGCGGAAAGGTTATGTGTGGGAGCATTGAATGTGGTTTGTACATATTGGTTGGTGGCAGGGAGATTAGAATGAAGGGGAGAAAGAGAGGCAGTATTTCGAGTTACAAAATGGGTTTCTTATGCATGTATTTGATCATGCACATGCACAGTATCATGCATATTTATGGCATCAGGTAAGTAATGCTCTTGAGTTTGATGTGCTTTAGGATTTTTCCTAATCCAATGCTTGTGTACTTTAGATTTCCATACTCCTGTATTATCAGACTTTCTGGCATTATCACCTTTACTTGCCTTATCTGTTTCAATTGAATCTTGTAGAGGTGGGGATAAAATTGTATCAGGCACACCATGTTTGTTGCAATCAGTATCATTGTGCATGCTTTGTACTTTATCAACACATGTTGTAACTTCATGACCAAAACACTTACATTGAATGCAAATTTTTAGTCGCTGGTCATAATAAACTTCCACAAACACAACATCATCTCCTTCTCCACATTTAATAAGGTCAGACAGTTCCTTATCCGGAGTAATTTCTATGAGACATTTCGCATATTCAAATCTCTGCATTTTTTCAATTGCTTCATTGTAACAAACAAGTTCACCCAGATGACAAACCGACCAATTAATGCCTAGTAAAGTCCAAGCAATAATTGGAATTTTGTGGAAATGCACCCATATAGGAACTGATTTAATTTGTGATTGAGCACTTTTGAAAGTTGGCTTCCATGTAGTGATAAGAAACATTTCCCTCTAATAAAAATCGGATCACTTTCAAGAACTTTCTGTCTATCTTTTTCATCAAAAAATTCAAAGTAAAAATTTGAATATTATGGCAGTTTACCTTTTAGCCGCCATATCCTCTCAGGTGGTATATAACAACATTATATGGCAGTTTATCATCCAAGAAAAAACCTACCAAATGTTGTTTCCAGTAATTAACTCCTTCATCTTGAACATTATGTTAGTCCCTGAGGAGTTGGTTTTGATGACAACAACCTTACTTAGAAGTAGATTATAAAATATATAATACTAACATTATTGTGTAGATATATATATAGATATGTTTGCAGGTACTAAAGAATGAAGAACTGTACAGTATAAAGATTCAAGATCAAAGATTGAAGATATCAAGATTCAAGACTCATGAGTATCAAGAATTTCAAGAGTTCAAGTTTCCAAGATAAGTTATATAGTTAGGAATATTGTTAAAACTCATAGAAAAGCACTGGCATCTTAATATCCAATTTATTCGTGGAATGGAATCCACTTCGAGCTCGTTAAAGGGATGGAACCCTAAGTAGGATGGAACCTATGAAAATCTAGTAGGACATTGTTTTGTATCCATTAATCTTAATTCAAACGATTTTTCAAAATTATCTTGTTTTCGAAATGATTTCAAAACTTTCCTTTTAAAAATATTCAAAACCCTCGATTCCAATTTTAAGTAATTTTAGCCTCAAAACATCTTTATTTTCAGAGTCAAAATTACTCCTGATTTTAAACTATCTTTTCAAATAATATATTTAACTTTTAAATTATTTACTTTGATTTAAATTATAGTTAAAATAATATATATATATATATATATTGTTCTTTATATTTACTTATGAATTTCAACTATATTCAAATATATTTATAAAGTTTTAAATAGTTTTTATAAGATAAATATTTTTTTATAAAAATTCAAAACATCAAATTTGGCTGAGGGATGTCGACATGCCCATAGGCACCATGTCGACATGGTGATAGTTTAATTCAAAATTCAAATTTCAAAAGAAGTGTCTATTCGCCATAACTTTTCATGAATGGTCATGGCTGTTGTTCTTCTATAAATAGGGGTCAGTTTCAACGAATTTATATATATATTTTTCTGGTTTTTCACTTCTCTTCTTCTTCCACATTTCTTAATACAAAATCATACCATTACTCTACCGAAATCAACATCGAATCATACTCGATTACTTCTAGTGTGATTCTCCATCACTATCTCTACAAGGTTCTCAGTGCTATTCAGAGTTATAGACTTCTTTGTAATATATTAGCGAGAAAAGGTGTGATTGTAGCCTTGGAAATCAATCAAAAGGAAAACGGTGTGATTGTAGCCTGATTAAATCAATTGGGTGAACTTGTTGCCCCGGAAATCAAGTATCTCTACCCAAAGGATTGTGATTCTGGAGGGTGTACCTCGTAGCCTTGAAACCGAGGGTTGTATTTGTAAGAATTGTTTTTGAAAGGAAATCTGTACTTGTGTTGCAGGACTGGATGTAGGGTAACTCCGAACCAGTATAAAATCCGGTGTGTTCTTTCCTTTACTGCTTTTACTTTATATTTGCATCTGTGTTTGATTCTGTGTTCATATCTGTGTCTGATTAGTGTATACATTGTTAACAAATTAAGATAAACTCAAAAAGATTAACAAATTTCTTTAAACACTATTCACACCCCTTTAGTGTTAATTCTAGCCTTAAGATCCTTAATCCGCATTTCTCACATTTGGTATCAGAGCAAGGTTTTCAAACATTCATAATCTGAATTTTGAAAATGGCAATTTTTTTTATAAAATTATTAACACTGTTTTCATATGAATATGTCACAGAATCATCATAATATTGTTGTTTAAAATTATATTTAGTTATTTTGAAAAGTCACTTGATTCTTTAAAAAGTTATCTTGTTTTGCAGGAGAAGAGTTATGTCTAATGATTATTGGTGAAAAGATACCAGATAATCATTCATCGATCAAGAAGAACAAATGGATATATAATGGAAATCGACAAAGAAATGGGTACCGGATCAATTCAAAACTTTGGGTTCTCATCTACAACTTGATTTGATACTATACTTCTCTCCATCTGCTTCTCAATGTCACTGGTTTCGTGTGAATCCGTCAAGAAATGACCAAGTTATGGCCAAATGAAGTTTTGGTGAACAAAGAGAAAAAGAAGGCAAAACTGTCAAAGGTATTCTTCAAAATGCATCCAGAGATTTGAGTATTTTGTTCCCACTCCTTTTCAGATCGTAGTTCTTGTTCTCGCGGTCGTTTTGATGGGTGGATCATCAAATTCCGATCAAAATTGAGTGAGATATGATAGTTTGAAGTTGGCTATCCGAAACTGAAAAACTGTGTATGGGATCTTCTACATTTCTTCTACTATTCGGTTTGTTGTATCACAATACCGTCCAAATTCGACACCAAACTATTACTAGATCGTAGCCCTTGCCTTCCTCTTCGACCTGCCGATGGTTTCATCCAATTCCGTTAAGAAACGACGGAGATATGCCTTCTAGAAGTTTGATAGTATATAGAAAAACGGGAAGAAGATGAAGAGGAGGAATTCTTATGAAAAGTGGTGACCGTTGGGCCTATTTATAGTGGTTGAAGTGTCCATTCATTCAAAATTCGAATTTAAAGTTTTGGCGCCAAGTTGGTCAATTTACTAAATCATCTGTATCTTTCTCATACGGTCTTCAAATTCAGCAAATGAATATACTACACTGATCAGAAAAACGAGCCCGTCGTAATAGAACATATCTCGTCGTCAAATTCAGAAAGATATAAATGTGTGGTTCACAACAATGGAGGAACAGCAAAGTTAGAAAGATGGAATGCAAATATTGGTACGCTTTACTATTATTTCATCTTTATAGTTGTATTTAGAAATATATATCTATGCATTTAGTTAGGTATAGAAATTTATCTCTTTTAGAAGTTTTGATATTTTGGTCCATATATCGACACACCTTAGTATAAATATCGTTATACAAGTCTAAATTTTTTAAAAGTCTTTTAAAATGTGTTTTCTTTCAAATAAAATCTACAACTAATTTATTACAACTATACTAAGTAGAAAAGCATACATTCATTCATGATTTCAACTTCAAAACCCCTTGAGTTACTTCATCTTGATTTATTTGGTCCATCTCAAATTCAGTCAATAAATCATAATATGTTTTTGTAATTGTAGATGATTATCCTAGATTTACATGGACAATATTTTTGAAACATAAAAGTGATACTTTTGAATGTTTTAAGAACTTTACAAAAAGGATTCAAAATCAATTATCTTTAAAAATTATAACTTTTCGTAGTGATCACGGTGGTGAATTTGAAAATGAAAAGTTTGAGGAATTCTGCAATAAGAAGGGAATAGCTCACAATTTCTCATTTCCAAGAACTCTACAACAAAACGGAGTAGTTAAACGTAAAAATAGAACGATACAAGAGTGTGCAAGAACTATGCTTTCAGATAGTAATTTACCAAAACACTTTTGGGCAGAAGCTGTTGCTACCGCCTATTATATTTTGAATAGAATTTTAATTAGACCTTTAACTGATAAGACACCTTATGAACTTCTTCATGGAAAGAAACCTAAGGTATCATACTTCAGAATTTTTGGAAGTAAATGCTTTATTTTAAATACAAAAGATAATTTGGATAAATTTGATCCTAAATCCGACAAAGGAATCTTTATCGGATATTCTAATAGAAGTAAAGCTTATAGAGTTTTTAATTTAAGATCTAACACCATCGAAGAAACAATGCATGTTTCGTTTGATGAAAATTTAAAAGATTTTGAAATTACAAATGATGAAGAAGATTTAATTACTCAAAATCAGGAATCAACCGAAATTAATAATGAAATTAATCATCCTAATAAAAGGATTAAACGTTTAAAAGATCATCCTATTGAAAATATAATAGGAGATATGCAATCTATTGTTACAACTAGAAATCAACTAAGTAAAATGAGTAATGTAGCATTTATATCATCTATTGAGCCCAAAAATCCTAAAGAAGCATCAATTGATGATTCATGGATTTTGGCTATGCAAGAAGAATTAAATCAATTCACTAGAAATGAAGTTTGGGAACTTGTTCCTAGACCTGAAGATAAAACTATAATTGGAACTAAATGGGTCTATAAAAATAAAATGAATGAACAAGGTGAGGTCGTTAGAAATAAGGCACGATTAGTCGCCCAAGATTAGAAGCCATTAGGATTCTACTTGCTTTCGCAAATCATAATAATTTCAAATTATTTCAAATGGATGTTAAAAGTGCTTTTTTAAATGGATTTGTAAAAGAAGAAGTATATGTTGAACAACCACCACTTTTTGAAGATGAAAAATTACCAAACCATGTATACAAACTTAAGAAAGCTTTATATGGTCTAAAACAAGCTCCTAGAGCCTGGTATGATAGACTAAGATCTTACTTATTTTAGTTTTTCAATCTTTATTATTTAATTTAATATTTCATTATGATATTTTTTAAATTTAAAAGATGTTTAAACATGTTTCTAAATATTTAAATCAACAATAATTTGATATAAAGGTTTTAATTAGCAAGTTAAGAACATGGAAGTTTGGATTCTTAAAATAAAAAAAAATCAACCAAGTTAATAAAAAATCATTTTAAATAAATAAATAATTAGGGTATTAATTTTAAAAAAAACCATATTTGATCATATATGCAGTTTAAAGTCCATATTTCTTATCAATTTGATTTTGATATTGAGTGTGATTACTATCTTTCATGAATATGTTATAGTTTTAATACCATTTATTACCTTTAAACTCTTTCTTTACAACTTTTTCTGTCCCACTCATTAGTTACCTTAACTTAAGTCTAGTAATTGGTGTGTTTTACCTTTGTTTGGTCGAAGTGTTTTATAATAAATAGTTTGATATATGTATACATACGTAGACATACACACACACACACACACATATATATATATATGCTTGTCAATTGGATATTACTTATCACTCATGTTTATCTTATAATCTGAATGTCACTTACCGTAGTATATATATCATCATATCATTCTGCATATTATTATTATTTTTACTTCATTATCATTTTGTTTCATATTACATATCATTATGCATCCTATTTCATATCACATTTCATTGCATATTACATCATAAATTACAATGCATGAAATATCATAATCATTTGCATCACAAGTTGCACTTCATTCTGCATATCATCTCATGCTACATTGCATATGTCATACATTTCATACTGCATTACAAACTACATATTACATACATGTATACATAACAAGTGTATTTTATTAAGGAGGAGTTTGTAGTATTGTCTTATAATATAGGATTATTAGTTTTTGATGTTTTGTTTGACTTGATTGACTTGATTGACTTGTTTGGCTTGATTGACTTGTTTGACTTGATTGATTTGTTTGACTTGTCTGACATGATTGGTTTTGATGAGTGTGTTGAAATATACTTAATAAATAATTTATGTTCTTATATTTTATTTCTAACTATTATAAGCATTATCATAGATTCTTAGTTAGGATAGTTAGTAATTTAGGATTAAGTTCTAGTTTTTAGAGTTAAGTGTTGATTATTTATGATAACACTATCATTATAATCACATGTTATATAGTATTAGTTTAAGGGGGAGTTTTATGGTTTTAGGATGGTTTTTGTTGATGACAAAGGGGGAGAAATATAAAATATGATAGTTAGGCATAGATTAAGGGGGAGTTATTAGAAGTATTAGGATAGAAGTGATATTTTATAAACAAAGGTTGTCATCATCAAAAAGGGGGAGATTGTTATACCCTGAGGAGTTGGTTTTGATGACAACAACCTTACTTAGAATTAGATTATAAAATATATAATACTAACATTATTGTGTAGATATATATATATATATAGATATGTTTGCAGGTACTAAAGAATGAAGAACTGTACAGTATAAAGATTCAAGATCAAAGATTGAAGATATCAAGATTCAAGACTCATGAGTATCAAGAATTTCAAGAGTTCAAGTTTCCAAGATAAGTTATATAGTTAGGAATATTGTTAAAACTCATAGAAAAGCACTGGCATCTTAATATCCGATTTATTCGTGGAATGGAATCCACTTCGAGCCCGTTAAAGGGATGGAACCCTAAGTAGGATGGAACCTACAAAAATCTAGTGGGACATTGTTTTGTATCCACTAATCTTAATTCAAATGATTTTTCAAAATTATCTTGTTTTCGAAATGATTTCAAAACTTTCCTTTAAAAAGATTCAAAACCCTCGATTCCAATTTTAAGTAATTTTAGCCTCAAAACATCTTTATTTTCAGAGTCAAAATTACTCCTGATTTTATACTGTCTTTTCAAATAATATATTTAACTTTTAAATTATTTACTTTGATTTAAATTATAGTTAAAATAATATATATATATATATTGATCTTTATATTTACTTATGAATTTCAACTGTATTCAAATATATTTATAAAGTTTTAAATAGTTTTATAAGATAAATATTATTTTTATAAATATTCAAAACATCAAATTTGGCTGAGGGATGTCGACATGCCCATAGGCACCATGTCGACATGGTGATAGTTTAATTCAAAATTCAAATTTCAAAAGAAGTGTCTATCCGCCATAACTTTTCATGAATGGTCATGGCTGTTGTTCTTCTATAAATAGGGGTCAGTTTCAACGAATTTTTATATATATTTTTCTGGTTTTTCACTTCTCTTCTTCTTCCACATATCTTAATACAAAATCATACCATTACTCTGCCGAAATCAACATCGAATCATACTCGATTACTTCTATTGTGATTCTCCATCACTATCTCTACAAGGTTCTCAGTGCTATTTAGAGTTATAGACTTCTTTGTAATATATTAGCGAGAAAAGGTGTGATTGTAGCCTTGAAAATCAATCAAAAGGAAAATGGTGTGATTGTAGCCCGATTAAATCAATTGGGTGAACTTGTTGCCCCGGAAATCAAGTATCTCTACCCAAAGGATTGTGATTCTGGAGGGTGTACCTCGTAGCCTTGAAACCGAGGGTTGTATTTGTAAGAATTGTTTTTGAAAGGAAATCCGTACTTGTGTTGCGGGACTGGATGTAGGGTAACTCCGAACCAGTATAAAATCCGGTGTGTTCTTTCCTTTATAGCTTTTACTTTATATTTGCATCTGTGTTTGATTCTACATTTGAATCAAATAAATCTAAATCATAACAATTCCAACTTTAAACAATTTGAATACTGAAAGTAATTTATATATTGAGATAGTTATACATTAAAAATAGTTATAAAAAAAGAGGTTATAGATTAAAATGGTTTATATATTAGAAATAGTTTATAGATTAAAATAGATTATATATTTAAATAGTTAATGTATTAAAAATAGTTTATAATAGTTACAGTAGTTGAAAATAGTTTAAAATAGTTTATAGTTTAAAATAGTTTAATAGTTTAAATACTTTAAGGATTTTAAAACAAGTAAAAATAGTTTAGTACAAAATGGTTTGATTACTGGAATGGTTTATATAGTAAATAGTTGAAAATCTAAATAATCTAAATTTTAAAATAATTAATTTTAAAATAATATCAAATCAGTCTATTTCTTCCATTTCAACAAATCTGGACCATATCCAGATTTCAAATCAACAAAACTCAATTCTAATCTTTCAATTCAAATTTTCATTTCAACCATTTCAACCTATATCGATTTCAAATCCATGTTTGAACTACAAATCTAAACCATTTCAAATTCAATAGATTTCAAAGTTTAAATATTCAAACGTTTACAATAACTCAATTTTGATAAATTTCATTTATATTTCAAAATTCAACTTTTAAAATTTCAATTTAAATTCTATAAACAATTCATTACAACCAATTTCAATTTCAACATTTTAAAAGTTTGGATTTTGAAAACAATTCAGTTCATATAAATCAAATTTTATTTCAAAATATCATTTAACAGGATTCAATAATTAAGGATTTAAAATCATTTAATTTAACCAATCCGGTGTCCGTATATAATTTTCTACCCTATGGTCAAGTAATACAGATATATATCATTTCAACCCATAATAAATTTTAACTTTACAGGTATATATCATTTCAGCCCGCAATCCCAAGAAAAATTCAAAATCCATAAAATCGCTCTAGTTTATCATTTTAACTCATAACGATTTTTCCCTAATCTATAAGTCCATTCGGGTATGTATCATTTCAACCCATAGTGATTTTTCTAACAATACTAAGGGAACTTGCAGTGTGATAACAACATATAAAATAAATATAATATCCAATCATCCAAATATCAATAATTAAACATCCATCACAATCATCATTCAAATCAACCAATAAATCACAACAAATAACTGGTTATCACTATCAGGTATTCAATTAACAATTTAAATTCAATATTAAATTAAATGGCAATTAAATTCAACATAAATTCAAATTAACTCAAATGATAATTTAAATATACCAAACATCAATCAATAAATTTCTAACCATATCATAAATTTAATTTAACTAACATAAGATAGTCTAGCATTCGTGAGTGGGTTAAAACACTCACCTTTGATTTCAAATCGATTTAAAATCCAAATATAGCCCAAAAATTAAACAGTCACAGAATCTAACGAAACCTGTTCCATAATGTCCGAAATTTCAGTACGATCGCAATGGTGAAAACAATGCGTGAATCTGAGCTCGTATGGAAAAGTTATTGATGTTAGAAGTTATACGATTTAAATTATAAAATTAATAAAATAATAAACAAAAAAACACGTCACCATACCTCTCAACACGAAACCCTACTAGACAATCGCGATCAACATACATGAACTGCCTCCTCATTCAAGCCTCTGTCGCCGATGATCTACTCTCGTCCCCCAGATCTGACACCACCAGCGTCACTGTCGTGCCTGGCTGCCTCCTTCTGGCCACGCGGCCACGTCCCCCGTCACGAAATGGCCAGTGCCGCTGCGATGATCTATGCCATTTTCTGGCGATCCTCGACCATACTACGACCAACGAACACCACCATTAGGGCCTGCTCAACCTCCTCTACAAGCCCATGCCATCCAATCGACCCATCGACAAAGATCCACCGTTGGATCGAAAACCCTAGAAATGGACGGCCGAGGTTCTTCATCGATTTTGGCCAAACGATGCACCAAATCAAACAACAAATTGCTGCCGTAGATTATGCTCATCGAGAGATTTCCAATGATATATTATATGATATAGTTTGGAGAGTTTGAATTTTTGAAATTGATTTTTGATTTGAAATTGAATTGGGATTTGAGGTTTTCATATTTTGACGCTTGAGTAGGAGGAACTGGTAGAAGGAGATGTACGTACAAAAATAAGATATGAGAAACAACTAGGGTTTATAACATCCTATATATAAGCAGGGGTAGATAAGAAAGAATGGACAATATCAAATTGGTTTGAAATGATAACAACGACCTGAAAAGCCCGTTTCGTTCCCGAAACGAAAATGGTCATCTAATATATCGAAATATAGGTTTTCGGTATTTTTAAACTCAATGGAACTAGTTTTAAATTCAGATTCCATTGTATATAGAAGTTAGTTTTTAAAATCAGCTTATTTTAATTGAATTCATTAAATTGATTTCTATGCGTTTCGAGCCCGCACGATCAAACGACAAGTCCGATCACTACGAAACTTGAAATCTTACAATAATTCACTGTTACGGATCCGATAAAACTAGTTTCTTCGAAATCCGAGACAGTGGCCAAAATGGCTAAATTTCATGTTAATTAAATAAATTATTATTATATTGGTTTAATCACTTTTGAATTCAAATTTCAAAGTTAACCAATTTTCATCATTCTTGATTACATATAAATTTGTAAGTGGAAATTAGGTTGAAGGGCCTCTTATTCCAGGATAATAAGTTTTAAGGACAACAATTCTTGCTAATTTAACATTTAAATAACAAATATATATACATATATAATAATATAATTTAGTATTCACAATAAGTTTAGAATATAGGCCGAAATTAAATTATCTTGCTAATTTTTTTAATTTAATTTAATGCATATCAATATAAAAAAATCCATATAAATTAATTATTAAATCTAAAATACTAACTAAAATGTATACATATAGCAATATAATTACATATGAAGGTTAAGGCATGATCAATAAATGTTTAAAACAGAAGTTACCTTTAAAGATCTTGTCGCTTGTAATACGTTCATTTGCTCCTATCTCCTAGGATTCTAAATCCACACTTGAGCCTGCAAAGGATCAAGATGTACCACTAATGGAGTGTTGTATTTGAAGGGGATAGAGTAGTAGGCTTCAGCTTTGGGGATAGGCGTCCAAGGCTAGCAAAAAGAAGAAGTGGACAAGAATGAATATGAATGAGTATTTATAGAGAGAGCCATGGAGAAAATATCTAGCTCCCTCTACTCGATTGCCAAGACCAATTCAAATTCATTCAAACTCCCCTCTAACCATGTATAGTCAGTCCCATGTGGACACCTCGCATGTCAACATATTTTCAACCCATTTAATTATTTGTATATATTTAAAACTTTGTCCAAATATATATCAACATCATATATCGATATATGCACATATAACATTTATGTATACACTCAAATAATTACTAATGGCACCCAAAAAATTTATAAGAGCTACCCTAATTGCTAAAAGTATCATAAACATAAAATATATGCTCATAATTAATATTTCTTAAATATTAACTAATTTAATAAATTTATAGCACTTTATAAACTAATTAATTATGGCGTATTTCGGAGATTTCACAGATACAGTTGTGTGACTCACATTTAAGAATGGGGCATTTCACCAGAAGGACAAACTTTGCAGTCTAATTAGTTTCTAGGACACACATTCAAATAAATTACTTTCAAGGCCAAAATCAGCAGAATAATTACTTTCAAAGACAAAGTCAGCAGTCCAATTACTTTTAAGGGCATAATTTCATAAGTTTTAGGCCCTAGAAACTAATTATTTTACGTTTTGTCCTTGAAAGTAATTATTTCAGCTGTGTGTCCTAGAAACTAATTCCACTTACTAAAGAGGCCCTTGTGGCTAATTTCCACTTTAGGAATTCAGTCAGTAATTAATATTGAACGGTTCAAACATTAACGTCCATACGTCACCTTAGCTGATGGTATAAAGGCTTGGCTGAATTCATCGCTTATAGATCATTTTGGTAAAGTAATATATTAGATCAACTTAAGTTGTACCATTATGCAACAATATAATATACACACATTCACTTCGTCAATACTATATCACTTTAAGGTATCTGAGGTTTGGTATCAGTCAAAACTCCAACGATGTCCATGTACAACTATTTAGTCATTTATAAAGTTTTTGGTTCAATAATAACATTTATTATGAACCGTTTTACTTTGGTGAGAGATTTTAACTTTGAGTTGACTACACGTGACTGTGATATTAACCTCATACAACCAAAGAGATGAATCTCCGTTGAATAATGTTTCACTTCCTATGCTTCAAGTCAGACCCAACAATAATTGTTTAACGATCATTATACCTTGATTTGACTATAATCAAAGTGGAGTATCCACGTCGAAGTTCCATAGTATATTCAAATCGAGAGAACCACGTAACATCGTCACATTGAGATTTCTTGTTTGACTTAATTGGTATTAACTAAAAGGAAACTCTCAGTCGAGTTATTCTATTGTTATCCTATAACTATAAGTACATAACTCCTTGGTGCCCCTAGCAACCCTGAGTAATACACTACCCAATATTTGAAGACCTTCAAGTACTCTGGTCACAATGGACGTATCGATATCTTTTATTGAAACGTCTTGACTAAGAATATTTAAAATAAAATGTTATTTTAGTTATGATTTACTCACAGTTGCAACTATTTGCAACTACAATCATATAGCATTTTATTTAATGATTTTTATTTATTTATATACTTTAAATTAATTATTTGTATCATAATATAACCAGATACACAAATGAAAACAAAACCAGACATAACTTTTATTATGAACAAGACCGTTTACAGAGTTAGTTGTAAAACACATTTACAAAATTACCCCTAGGATATACCATTAACTCTCTTAGGACCAACCAATGAGCTCTTACGACAGTGACAGACAACGTGGATGATTGATGAAACTGAACCAAAACTACGTATCAACCTCGGTTTGCAATCAAGGTGTAGGAATTGGTAGGTACTTTTATAGAACACATTGACTTACAATGGAAAAAGAAGGGAATAAGGCATTACAAGCCTAAACATCAGAATACTACAACCGACACACGAATGGTACTATAGTACTATACGTGAATGGCCACAATTGTGGGGAAATGTTTTCCAAGGAAAAAATTAATACTAACTATCAGAATTGCTTGCAAAACATGAACTTGAAATATTGTGCAGATTGGCATTTCAATCGTGTGTGAATCTGAGATAGTTGTAAATGGCTCACCTACCAATTATAGTCTTATAGGCCATGCACATCTTGACATAGTGAAGTAAATGATTTTAAACCAAAGCATCAATGGAATTAATTACATATGATGGATATTCCAGATGATAGAAAATAGAAACTGTGACTATCTTCCACCAATTCATAATAAAGAGGTCAAAACATAGTGTAACAACCCGCATATTTATCGATTTTATATTTAAATATTTTATCGTTAATCGGATTTTGGTCCGAAAAGCTACTTTTTGCATACGATCAAATTAGGACTCGAGACCACTCCCATTGAGTTCAAAATGACGTTTGCGATCTTTTTGAGTATACACTTCGACATGTTTGGAGTAAGTGGAAATTTTGTCACTTTTTCCCGCCTTTGACTTTGGTTTGGACTGCACCTTCTTAATTCAGCCCAACCCTCTTCCTCATTTTCTCAAAACACTTCAAGCTTTCTCAAAAATGGTGGTGGGAAAGAGAAATTAAAACTCCCAACTCAAATTCTATTGCAAATCCGAGATTCAACATCAAATTCAAGTAGAAGATTGTGGATTCAAGCTTTGGATTGCTTCTCCTTGCTTTCAATCTCCACCTTCATCAAATTCCGTGAAAAGGTGAGATTTTTGATCTCACATCTTGCCTATAATTGTCATTGGACTGTTGGGAATGATTCCCTATCACTCTAGCATCAACATTTGCATTTGGATTGGATTGGCGAAAAACTTCAATTTTCAGTGTTTTGGTGATTTTTCTGGCACTAGGTCGTTCTGGCCTTCGCTAGGTCGTACGCGAGTTAAGGGCTAGGTCGTTTGCTGTTGAAAAGTCACACAGAGCTTAGGTCGTTTTCGACCTTCATTCGTTATGGCCATAGGTCGCCACTTTTAGGTCGAACACTTCCTTAGGTCGAACACTTCCTTAGGTCGCTCGGCTTGCTTGCTTAGGTCGTTCGCCTTAGGTCGTGAGTCTTTAGGTCATGAGTTTTAAGTCGCGAGTCTTAGGTCGTGAGTTTTAGGTCGCGTTTCCTTAGGTCGTGAGTTTTAGGTCGCGTGCCCTTAGGTCGCGAGTTTTAGGTTGCGTGCCCTTAGGTCGCGAACCACGTTAGGTCGTGTACCCTTAGGTCGCGAACCACCTTAAGTCGCGTACCTCTGTTAGGTCGCTCGCCCCTGTTTTGCCGTTTCACTGTTTAGCTCGGCTATGAGTTAGGTCGCTCGCGAGTTAACCCTTAGGTCGCTCGGAACTTTGGTGTTAGGTCACAAGACCTTGTTTCCCTTAGGTCGTAAGGCCTTAGGTCGCACCTCATTATTAGGTCGTGCCACACTATTAGGTCGCGCACTTCGTTAGGTCGCTCATGAGTTAGCACTTAGGTCGTTTGACCTGTTTCCCCTAAGTCGTTCGACTTGTTCTTCTGCTAGGTCACACGGCAGTCTTCCCTTAGGTCGTATGACCTACTTTTCCTTTGGTCAAACCCCGTACACCTCTGCGTAGGCGATCTTATCTGAAAAGCATTCAACAGAACTTCCACTTTGATGCATTTTGAGCTGATTTCCTTGGATTTTGTTCACGTCTTCGAATGTGAATTTTTGTGATAGATTGTTTCAACAATCGCTTAATGACTTGTCACTTTAAAGATATATGAAGGTTTCAATACTAGTAGTAAATATCAAAACTCTTTCATCAAAGTGATTTCAACACTATTTTAAATATCAAAAGTTTGTTTTCTCAAACCGATTTCCAATCTACTAGTATATACAAGCCTTTACTTCACTCGAATGAGAAATCGACTTAAACGACTTAGTAAAACGAGTGGTATGAAACGCTTGCGTTCACTTTGTCGGTTAGCTCTTGGACTTGTTCGATTGAACCCTTTTTGTGACAATTTTCTAGTGAAGATCTACAGTTTGTTCGTAAATATTTAAGTTAAGCAAGTGGTTATGGGACATGAAGCTAAACTCATATATTTACTAGCTTGGTGTGATTGACACTTCCTGATGATCATGACAATCATTTTTGTGATTTAGACTAGCGATTGAGCGATGTCTCTTTGTCTGCGAGGGAGACTATACCCCGTTTATGTGATGTTTCGCCATCACATATGTAGGGTAGCACCCTACGGTCTTCGGGCCATTCCTGTGTGAAAATTTAATGGATAGCTTCCATGAGATAGCTTCTCGTCATGTGTTTTACGCGTAGGTGAGTTTTCATGCTCCCATTCATGTGTTAGGCCTCCCCCCCTTTTTTATGTGTTTTCTGGATTTCTTGTGATGATTTCTGGAAATTATGCTTCACCAATTTTTATGATTTTCATTAATATGATATCAGTTTTTGTGCATTGGTGAATTTATGTGTTATTGACTTGTTATGAATACAAGTTTAGGGTATGATACCCTACTTTATCTTTGAGAAGATTCTGGTGATATTGATTAATCTTTTGTTGATTATCATTTACATACTTATAGTAGTATGCCGTTATGGTTGTTACATGTTCATGCCATATTATTTATCCTATACATTATCATCTGATATTTATAGCTAGACTGATCCGTTTATTATTTTCTTATAAATAATACTCGGGTCAGACCGAGATGTTACATGTGCTTCTGCTTGACTTCTTTTCAGGATTATTCTGACTTTTGGCTAACTACTTAGATTAGTAGTTTTTGATTGTACGCATTTGAGATATAAACTCTACGTTGTGTACTTATTCTTTTGTATAGCACGTGTTGCTATTCTTTTGTATTATCGTGGATCTTTCTGACCACTACTCTGATGTACACTTTCATGTGTTATATATATTTATTCATATCTTCTTCCGCCTTTGTGATATGGATGACTGTGACTGATTTATGTTATGATTACTTCTATGTTTGTTTTCGAAGATTATATATAGCCACCGTGTGATAGCTTTGTGTTTGTATCGGTATGTCGGATTTCCTCCTTAAAAGATATGCATTCTATTCTATCTGACATATCGGTGCTCGCACAAAGAAGTTACATGGATGGTCGCTCCTCCACGGCCTTATTATCCATGCTAATTGACAGCACTACATCGTAGTGTTCTTGGTTAGCTTGGGTATAGAGGTGGGGCGTCACACATAGTGATGCCAACGACTTGGAATTTAGTATGTTAGTCCCTTGACATATTAGAAAATTACTCAAAGAAATGGCAAATGGGACTGTGAGGGAAAAAATTTTGAGAAAAATTCTTAATAAGTTCATAAAGTATTCTAGATCCAACCCACTAAAACTTTGGATCCTATAACGATGAATGCAACCGCATGCAACTAGGAATTATTGAATGCACATCTAAAGAATTTTTTTTACCAATTTCAAATTCTGCTTCCTTAGTTCAATTTCGACCAAGCTTTGATTGTAAGATCCAATTTCAAGTGTTCATTTAAGCCGATCATTATGTGTAATGCAATGACCAAAGGCATTTAAACAAAGTGTCTTAATAAGCAGCAATGAAGGTAATAAGTACCTACTTATCTATTTGATTACCAATTATAATTAAAAGGACAATACCACTGCCTACATAAGTTTTTTGGGTTATAAGCCAACATTATGCTTTTAGCAAGAAGCCATATGGTTATCACCCACATAAAATATAGGGTTAACACCAACCACAAAGAGAAGCTTCTTGGGTCAAAGTTACATATGTTGATTGTGAATTATAAGAAAGAAGTCATGGGTTACTGTCCTCGGTATTTGTTGGCTAAAAACATTACTGAAAAGCTCGTAGAGGGACTGCCTGAATTTAATCGGCTTATTATAATGTGCAAGTAAGGGTTATAACCTTGAACTAAAAAAACTTTGTCTAAAACAACGTGTGGAGAGAAGATAGTAGGGTAACTGACTGAATTTAATCGGCTTTCGCGCAAGAAATCATAGTGTTGCTGTTCAGAGTCATTAGGCTAAAACAATATCTTTAGGGAAATCCCAAGATTACCATCCAACCTTTGTTAGATAACACCAGGGAAAAAATCATATGGTTACTACTTACAGCAAATATGAGAAACATTATTCCACTTTTTTAAGGTGTAATTTATTTACTAGAAAACCATCATTAATCATCCTATTCATTAGGTAAAAAAATCCCGTCAAGAAGTTGAGTTACTAGATGTGTTAGATTAGGTGCAATGACACTGGGTTAAAACGGGTGAACTTCGTAAAAATTCCATTATTTATTTGCACAAGATCTTTTATTTGTGTTTATGTAAATAAATATTTGTTAATACTAAATCAAAATTAGTATTTTGATTAATAAAAGATATTTTTTATATTTTAAATTAGTTTTCTTAATTAAAATATTTATGTGTTATTAGTATTAAAATAAATTTATTTATGATAAATTTATAATTAGTTAGTTAATTAATGAAATATGTCATGATATCAAAATTCATAATATGGACATCAAGACTATATACCCACACACACATTCATGGAAGAGTTGACCATTTGTCCTATGATCAACAAAATTCCTAGAGTGATATTTATTAAATTTATAAAATATATATATTGTAAGGTATATATATGTCCTAAGTAATCGTGAAATTAAACACACACACATATTTTTAAATTTGGCCATTATAATTTTATAAAAATATCTACATATATACTAAATATAATACATGCATACATATACAAACAAATAAATACATATAATTTAAAACCTTATATATATATAAGATAATTAAAATATTTGTCGTAGAAATTTATAACATAACATATGTATGTACGTACGTACGTATGTAGTATTAATATAAATATATAATCATAATATTTTCGATCATAAATAATTTGGCATTTAAAATTTAAAATTTAAATATTTAACTTATTCAAATAACAGAAATAATTTTTTATTTCAACCGCATAGAATGGGTATGATTTCTTTTTTAATTATGTTTGGCTGAAATAAATTACCAATGCAAAATTCATATTTGATATTTATTTAAATTTTTTGACTAAGTAAAAATAATTTAAAATATAGTTTTTATCTATAAATTGAAAACACTACATTAAAATTTTCTTATATATAAATCCATACAGATTTCTATATGTGTGTATGCATATGTATATGTGTATATAGCTAACTCAGCACACAAATATCTGCTTGTATTTCTTTAGACCCAGAGACCAAATTTTTGCCTTCCTTTGCCTTCTAATATGGCCGGCCTAGTCTAGTCATAGCGTTGAATTGCGTTGACTTCACGTTGAATAAACTCTTATTTAATTATCTCTAAGCTCTAAAATCAATTGAACCAAATGGCAGCCGCTTCAACCGCTTCAGCCGCTTCTTCTTCTCTCTCCTCTTTGAACCCGCCTTGTCAAATTGCCCTACAACCTCCTCCTTCAGATGACTTCCCGCCGCTCACTTGTGCTCCTCCCGATCCAGACCCCCCTCCTCCGTCTATTCCTCCTCTCCTCTCCTCCAAGCAAGTTTCTTCGCTTTCAGATTCAGTTTTACCCCACCAGCTACCTCCTCTTCCTACATCCAAGCAAGCTTCTGTGCTTTCAGATCCAACCTTACCTTTCCCGAAGCCTCAATTGTCCTCTCTGTTCAAGTCCAAGCCAAGGAACGCTGGTAGTTACAGGTCAACCGAAGTCCCTCTATTATTCTCTGGTGATACTCTTATTCCCTTTGAAGAGATTTTACAAGCTGGAGATGAGGTATGGCACAATCATCTGGTTGGCTTCTTCCTTGATGATCCTCTGCCATACTCCACAGTAATCTACCTCCTGAAACGGATCGGAAGCTGAAGGGATCCATCAAAGTGAAAACGAACGACTATCTTTTCTTCTTCCTTCTTTCTAGTGATGAAGACCGAAAAAAATTATTGAATCAGACCCAATCACCTTGAGGAATAAGCTCTTCATCGTAAATCCTTGGGATTCTACAATAGGTAATAGTTGTTGTAGTATTAAGAAAATTCCTGTATGGATTAAACTATTTAATATTCCTATGTACACCTGGTCCCTATTGGGTATTAGCTGGTTAACATCTAGAGTAGGCAATTTTCTTTGTATGGACAAATCAACCGAAAGATTAGATAGACTGGAGTATGCCAAATGCATGGTTGAAGTCTCCCCTAAACATGCTTTGCCTAATGAGTTTCCCGTACAAATGGTAGATGGCTCGGTGCATTTTGTTCAAGTGAATTATCTATGGAAGCCACCGATATGTTGTCAATGTAATGTTTTCGGCCATGATCAGTTTGGTTGTATTAGACACAGTAAGGAGTGGGAATGTGATAATGTAGGGGATGATAAAATAGTGGTTGAGAATGTGGTTAAATCCAAGGAAGACGTAGAGTTCAAAGTTGATAATATGTTTCAAAAAGGAAATGAGGCAATACCTCAAATGAAAAAGAAAAAGCAAGTATGGATTAAAGTTTAAAAAAGGAATTTGAAATCCATTGCTTCTGGAAATAAGGTCCGAACTAAACTAGTAGAATGTCAGGTTGAAACAAGTTGCAGAGATAAAATGGTGATGGTCAAGGAGAAAAAACTGTATTGGATGATGTGTTGGTTCCTATACAGGTCAATATTATGTCTACACTAGGAGAAGGAAAGATAAAATTGCAAGATCTAGTTCATGAAGCTAAAACCTCTGCTAATATTGTCAGCGTGTTGGATGTTGAATTAGAGAATAAGAAAAAGAAAGCTAGAGCTATGGAAAATGAATCAATACTTAACATATTTGAGAACGCAAACGTAGAGAAGGAAAATGTGCTGAGCATAGTGATGTGTAGCTATAATCGAAGTAATGATCCGACTTCTGAATTGCCTCATGACACTGATGAGAAAGAGAAAGGAGAAATAGGCGATGGATGTGACATACCGTATGTTGAAGGATGTGGCATGTCGTGCTCTGCAAGCGACTTTGTGCACGTATCTGCACAACCGCGTGTCAACAAAGCTCAATGTTCAGATATCATAATAGGAAATGCAGCTTCTATCTCCTCCTTGTCTGATCTAGATGGTCATGGTGATGTCAATCCCTCCTCGCTTACTTCCATGATACTCTCTCGCCAGACTGCTAGCAGTGAGGCTAATGCTTCTACTAACCTCAAGGTCAAGCACAATGCTTCCTCCTTTGATCCTATTAAGCTCTCCCCTTCATCATCCAAAGCAAAGTCCTCGTCCAAACTTCCTAAGAAAACTCAGTTGAATTGCTACGATCATATTCTACAGCCGATGGCATATAGAGCTCCTCCTCCTCTTGTTGAGCATACCATTATCTCCTCGCCTAATGCTTCTCCTTCGATTAGCACTGGGCGGGTGACAAGAGGCATGAAGGTGGAGTTGTTGAACTCTACGGGTCTCCCCACGTAGCTCGTAACATGCAGTAGGTTATGTGAAGCCAAAGTCTCAGGTAGGATATATTACTGGAATATTACTGTTGGCTCTTGGTCATTAGGTCTTCAAGTTGTGGATTGGGTTTTCTGGATTCTTTTTTGGACTTGGTTTGCTCAGTGATGTGTAGCTTCTGATTGGCCTTCCTCGTGAAAAGTGTTATGCGTTAACAAATTTGTTTATGGGATGTAATATTAGTTGCTGAGACGCTATGTCTCTCACCTGTTTTCTGCTCTTGTTCTTCTGGAACTTTTTCAGTTATGTTGTTGATTGACAAACTATCAATTTTATTATTTATTATAATAAAAAATGGTAGGGGTCCATTCAACCCCGTCGACTTTGCCAAAAAAAAAATCAGTTGAACCATAGTATAACTTTTATACATCATTCTACTTATTTTAAGACTAAAACAAACAATTAAAATTTGTCATGATATTAATACAACATTTGCATTAATTCGTTTATAATATTCATAAATTAATTTTATCTTTGGTCGATTTTTTGGAAATAACTAACAACCCAGTTGTATTGACTCTTTGGTATGAATTTGATCCATAATTCAAATATTGAAGCCTAGACTTGCTGAAGTACAATATAGGATTAAGTTCAATGCCTATGGATCATTTAGGAGAAATCATATTTTAGATCTAGTATAAGCTCACCCAGCAGTAACAGTTTAGACACGTATTCTTTTCACCGTCACTGTATTACTTAGATATCTAGAGTTTGGTCTAAGGCCAAAACTATCAATATCCTTATTAGTTATGCAAGTTAATTTAAGTCCTTGGTTTAATCCGATAACATTTATCACTTAACCATCTTGCTCTGACCAGAGAATTTGACTTTAATCTGACTTACCAATTACGGTGATATCGACCTTCCATAATGAAAGAGACAAATCCTTTCTTGAGTGATGTGTCACTTTAAGTGTTTCAACATGCACCCAGCTATGACTGTAACACGATTGCTATGCCATGTGATTGCCCATATCAAAGTACGGTTTATACACTCAAGTTCAACAGTACTCTCAAGTAAAAAGACTATTGTATGTCTTTATTTTGAGATTGACTAAGTTATATAACCTGTAGAAGATTTCGTTGAGTCTTTCAATGATCATTCCAACCAACCACAAGCACGTAACCTATTGACGCCCTCAACGGTCATCAGTAAATCACCATCCATTATTTGGAGAGTGTTACATACACTAGTCTCAAGGGATGTATTTTGTGATGACCTACCATTCTTAACATCTAAAATCAGTGGAAAACATTATTGAAATACGGTTGTGCACTAATCTTAGACATTAGAAGTAGTGGACCATGAATTTTTTTAATTTAAAATTCTACAATCAATATGGGCAAAAGGAGAAAATCCTCATAGCGGAATAAAAGCATGCATATTTCATAGTATAAATATCTTATGGTATCCAACACATTAAATCATATATACTTGTTTCAATACATTGCCCATCGTTAAATAAAGAGAAAATGTTTCCATGATGCAGAAAATATCGAGTTGACATTCTATCTCTAAACCTTTGCTCTTCCTTCGCTCCTACCTGTAACTCCACAAGTACATGTGCACGATAAATAAAAATGCTTAACTATCTTGACTGCACCAATTTCTATACACCCCATCCCAACCTAAGAGCTTCGGTAGCTATTACATAAAAAAACTAGCCACGTACACTTTTGGGAACCGAGCTCACGTACTCCTATTTCCTGCTCTTTTCTTACATCTAAATACTTGTCAGCACATAACAACCATAGCATTTATGCAGCCACTGCAACCAATACAAGTAGGAAACATTACTCCTAATCAGTCATTACAATTAATCGTCATAAATATGGGATAACAACAATATTGACACATTCCCATAAAACATCAGATACATTTGACAATGCTCAGTTTCAACCCCAAACATCAATAAGCCCACTCATACAACTTTGTTTCATCGATTTGAATCTCCCATCTTATAGCCGGCTCATAGGCATGAGATCCAATTCCCTAGAACAATCCTAATTCTAATTTTCCATTGATTGGTCGTTTCAACTAAACATCTATATAAACACATACAAATAAATCAATACATACATATAGTATGCCCATACAATACATCATAAAAAATGTGAATTGAACATTTATATCATCCAAATCTAGCCTACTATTAAAAATGGTGTGTCTATATAAACATATAAGTAAATCCAATTTATTTATTTTTATCATTTAAAATAGTTAACAAAATATGGGTAGGTTTAGATCTAAGAAAAATTACATTTTTGTCACCAAAAATAGATTTAACCATATATAAACTTCAAAAGTATAGATCAATCAAAAGTGTAGTAATTACTTCACATTAGTAACCCAATATTAGCCTCATCAAATGTGTATAAACCACTCTATATTAGCAAAACAAACACCAGTGTCATCCAGAAATCATAAACAACCCATCGTCCGATAGTAATAATGGTAATATATCGCATACATCCTAATGTGATTTCATCGTCATACGACAAACTTATATGGTAATTTCAATCAACAATTAATTATACCCATTACATGCATTCAAGAAATTACATTTGTGATTACCGTTACCTCTTAAATATAAAATTATTTTATCATTGTATATTATAAGTGCACCTCTATTTGTCTTGAAATAGTAATGATTCTTCAAAATTGATAATATACTTCAAAATCCCCTTTTGTACTTCTATTACTTCAAGTCCCTTGAACATCGTGTTTTCCATCAAAAAAGTAATTTACAATAATATTATTATTTTACATCATATTCTCACACACACACACTCTTCTCTAATATTTTCTAGAACCAATTTATCACTATCTACCTTAGTAATAACAATATTCTTTATTATTTCTTAAACCCTTTTTTGTTATTTGCCTCAAAATAATACTAATTTTACCAAACCACTTTTGGAAACATACATTCACTATTATTATTATTCCAAAAATATTTTTTATTTTAATACTTAAACAAGGATAATAATATTTTCCAAATTCAGTTTAAAAATATAGTTTTTATTATTATTTATGGATTTTTCAGAAATTCATAAATAATAACATTATTAAATTTCTCACCTTGATTTCATTTTAATTTTTAAATCACTTGTTGGGTCAAAAGGTGGCACATCACCTCCAATCAAATAAAAACAAGAATAAATCTAATATAATCAAATAGAAACAACAATGAACACGCGATTATTATAGTGGTTCAGTCAAATTTCTTGTCTACGTCCACTTAATCCTATTAATTTCGGATTTGTCACAAGTACAAAAACTTTTACAATGATTTCAAATCTTAGAAGTAAAATATGGTCGGGATAACAACACTTAGTGATAATAATAGAGTAGAGCGAGTAAGAGGTGAAGAGTATGGGCTAAAGAGATCAAAAAGTACTCTTTAAGTTGCTTTAGTCCTATTTACAGTTGAAATCGTCCATCATAGTCACTAAAGCATAAAATAATATGTAAGACTTTAGATCCGAGAAAATAGAGCGGAAGAACAAGTCATTCCAAAGCATAAAATCAAGTCGGCAGCGACCATAATTATGGCCGGTATCGACCATATTGGTCGTTAAAATGGTAATATTTCCCCTACAATGCCATAAGCTCCAATGGTTTTCAGATGTATCCCCTCTGATGGATCAACTTGGTATTGACTATAATTGTGATCGATACCGACCATGTTGATTTTTTCCTTTTTCTTCTGAACTTCTTGTGTTGCTTCTCCTAGCTATTCCAAGCATGCCACCAAACTCTTGATCCATTTTGTCTTCATATCAACGTCCAGATTTACTTATTAGCTGCTCAGTTCGAAGACTGGACAACACTTGCTCCCAAAGTATGCTTTTGTGAAACAAAGTGTGATTTGGATCAAGACAAGCGATATAGTTTCAATTGCACAAGAATCTCTGGTTAGCCAATTGTCATCTTTGAAGCGTTGTATCTATCTCAAAGATATCCGTTCATCACTTCAAATAGTTAGCGTAACACTCCTTTTTAACAACTAAGTTTAATCCTTATCACTTTGGAAACTACGTCATGTCCCAGTCAAGTATGCTTTCCTTATTTCTTTTTTTTTTATATTAGCAACTGAATCATGTCGGTACCAAGAAAAACATGTCTGTTCGACATGATTTTTGAATTGTGCATATAAGTAGTAGGGACAGTGAAATTTCCTTCACTTAAATTTATTTGCTAACACTAATCTACTTCTCCCTTTGCGATTTCGACTTTTGATCACCATAAGTTTTCCTCGAGTTTATCACTTGGTCATCGCCACTACCTTTGTGCTACCGACGCTTTAATCATTGTCATCATCGACCTTACTATTGTCAACTTCAAAGTTGGCACCGACCATACCCAACATCCCTTCTAATTTTCCAAATCTAGATCGAATACTAGAAAGTGGGTTGTTTTTTATGCTATCGAGGATGTCATGGCATCATCATTAGGCTTTTGACACTGTCGTCATGCTACAGCCAAGGGGGTGATCGTGGTCTTCGATTCATGTCTGACCACTTGCCAATACTTAATTTTTCATAACAAAGTCAAGGCCAAGGTGATTTGGGAAAAACTAGAGCCACACTCACGGCCGACACCAAGAACTCATGGGTTTCCACTGAGTTTCTTCATCTCTTCCAACACTTAGTGTTTGTCCCATGTTTTTACAACTCATGCCTTGGGTTTCTCCATGGTCGGCTCTTGCATTGCATTGATGCCAAGTGATAGAGTTAGGGGTATGCCCTAAGGGCAATTATGTAATTTTTTACATATATCTAACTCGTTGAACAATCTTGTTCACAATAAAGGTGTTTCCTTCTATTATATACTTGATATAATGTGGTTATATTAATTAATTAGTCAATTAAAAGTATATTTAATAGAAAACCCATAAATGGTATATTTTGTAGCAGTAGTTACGAAGTGTTGTAATCGTAAGTAATTTATCATAATAAAACAACTATACTATTTTAAATGTTCCTAGTCAAGATGCATCGAGATTGGATATCGGTGTATCTGTTGAGACTAGAGTATGTAACACTCTCCAAATGTTGGACAGTGTATTACTCATGACTGGTGGGGGCACCTAGGGGTTACGTACTGATAGTTATTGAATAACTATGGAATGACTCACTCGATAGTTTTCTGTTGGTTAATTTAACTAAGGTCAAATAGAAAATATCGATGTAGCTGATTTACACAGTTCTCTCGACTTGAGAATACTGTGGATCTTCAATATGAAAGCTCCGCTTTGATTATAGTCAAATCATGGCATGGCGTTCGATCGAGTGACTATAGTTGGGTCAAGTGGAAGTATTGGAAGTGAAACACTATTCAAGAGAGGATTCATCTCCTCGGTTATATGGGGCTAGTACCATGGTCAACTCAAGTCAACTTGAAGTCAAAGTCTTTGGCCAGAGCATTTTAGTTAATAATAATTGTTATTATTGAACCAAAGACTTTGTGTTTAGACTATAAAGTTGAATGTGGATGACATTGGAATTTTGACCATTACCAAATTCCATAAATCCAAAGTGATATAGTTTTGACGAAGAGAATTGGTGTAAATAATTGTTACTATTAGGTACCGCTTATAATAAGTAAAATTGGATTTTACCTAAAAGATGTGTAAGTGATAAATTCGGCCAAGTGACGTGTGAACGTTAATATTCGAATATTTCGATATTAATCGCTGACTGAATTTACACCTTTGAGTCGCACAACGTAATGATGAATGCTTCGAAAACCACATGATTTAATTAATTTATAACCGTTATAAATTAATTAAATTAATTAATATTTATGAATTATGAAATTTTTTATTTTTTTATTTGATTTGTTTGAATCCATTAGTGTTTAATAAAGTACGTACATAAAAGTTATGTATGTACATATCGATATATAATATCGATAAAATATTTAAATTAGATTTAAATAGATTAATTACTAAATGGGTTTGGGATATTTTGAGGCCCATGTAACCTTATTCACAGAAGGAATAAAAAAATGAGGCTTAAAATCCAATGGTTGGTCTAGAAAATGAAGGGAGGAGGTTAAGAAAGGATCCCTCTATAAATATGTTATCTTCCATTCACTGGCCTCTCTTAATCACTCTCCTTCTAAACCCTAGCCTCCATCTTCAATTTTCTACCTTCTTGGCCGAAATTTCATGGCTTCTAAGCCAAAAAAATTCCCAAAACAAATCAAATAAAATAAATTCAAAAGTGGTACTTCAGATTGTTACAATTTCTGGAGGTGATCCAATCGGATCTAGAAGCATTTATCATTCAAGGTACGAGTCAAAGGCAATATCAAACAAGGTAAATTCAATTAGTTATTTATTTATTCCATGATGTTATAGATCTAGTAGTTAATTCATTTTGAAAATTTTATATATCCATTTGTTGTCCCTTATAAGCATACAATTATAGATCTTAAAGTAGTATAAATTGTTATCATTAGATTTGGTTTTCATTTCAAATTGATAACTTCTATTCATGTTTTGCTATGTTAATTTCTA
The DNA here is from genome assembly GCA_030737815.1 of Allium fistulosum. Taxonomy (NCBI): domain Eukaryota; kingdom Viridiplantae; phylum Streptophyta; class Magnoliopsida; order Asparagales; family Amaryllidaceae; genus Allium; species Allium fistulosum. Next base: position 817,190,945 of record CM060908.1, on the reverse strand, counting down.
TTGATTTTGATCTAAATATAGATCTGGCAATTAACTTGTTATTCTAATTAACTTTATTTTATTTTATTATTAACATTAGTTTACATTGATTCCGATTTTGTTTTCTACTTTAAGATTCATGCACATATGTGTGTGTGTGTATATGTATGTGTATGTTAAAATAATTTGAAATATTTTAAAATGTTTTAAGAATTTTGTTTATTAACATATACATATAAATTATATTAAGATTTGTTGATTAAGATCTGTTATCAGACTGTTTTACTAAATTAGATTACTACATGTTTGGTAATAAATCTTAAATTGATTATAATTGGTTTGATTGAGTTGATTTATTAATCTTAAAGGCTTCATTAACAATACATATATAAATATTTTTAAATATAATTATATATATTTATGTATACATGCATACACATACATATATGTACACTGTATTTATGTATAAAGAAACATGAATCAGCATAATATTATTATTATAAAAAATATACTTTCGACAAATTTTTTATATAATAAATATCTATGTTTGATTCTACATTAAATTATTAACATATAAATATTGGTTACATTTGGATTTATTGATTAAGATCTATTTTCAAATTGATTTACTAAATCAAATCACTATATGTTTGGTAGTAAATCTTGAATGGATAAAAGTTGACTTGGATGTATTAATTTATCATATTTGGAGGATTCATTAAACAATGCATATATAAACATATTTAAACATACACACACAGTTAGTTAATGATACATACATACTATATCCTTATATCATGATGCCAATTGATTATCATTTATATGCTGCATTAATTAAGTTACAAATGGGAAATTAAATCAATCATCTTTGTTACTCTTTATCTATTTCCCATATTTCCTTTATGTGTTTAACTGTCCATTTATTTATAGTTATATGTCTAACATTGTCATCAATTAATAGCACCTATCATATGTTGCTCTTATAGAATTTACACTATAATACACACACACACACACATATTTGTTTATACTCACATTCAAGCCATATATATATGTGTGTGTGTGTTGCTAATTAATGACATTCATATAAATAATCAATTTAATTAAAGAGAGATAAATGAAAGGTTTCTCTCTCCATATAATTAATTTGCCCTTCATTCATTAAATAAGTTAAGAGAAGGAAATGAAAAGTTTCCTTCTCTAAATAAATTTATGCCCCCTCATTAATTCAATAACTTAAGAGATAGGAAATGAAAAGTTTCCTTCTCTAAATAAATTCAATAAGTTACCTTACACACAAATACGCACATAAGAGTATATTTGATATACTCTAATTTACATACACATTAAATTAAATTTTAAACTTTATTTCTAAAACTAAATAAAATAAAGATTTTATTTAAAAGAAAACTTAGTAAATTTCTAAGTATGTTTAGACTTCATAGGCCCATTAAAGATCAAAAATGACTAATTTTTTTGAAATTCACCTATTTCTTCCGCTACAGGCTGGCCCAGTTCCTTCGTATTAGAGCGAGGTTGGTTGAGGCATCACCTGGTACATTGGATGTCCCAAGTTCGATCCCTACAACTAGCATGATAGGGGGTTCTCACATTGTGTTCTGTGATGAAGCATTGCCTCTTGCCCCTACATGTCCTATGATGGTTATGCTAGTCGAGAGGCTGCATGTAAAACTCACCCATGAGGTACCTAGTTGTGTCACCCCAAAGGAGTTTGGGCAGGAGCAACAATGGTATCAAAGCCCAATAGCCTATACAGTCTAAATTAGTCATGTTAGGGCTAACTAATTAAGCTTGCGCACTTAGTACGGTGTCTAGAAAGGTAATGTCTAGGATTGGAATTGGGTAATCAAGAACCCTGTCCTACCTGGTTACCTGCCTGGCCTAAAAGGTGAAGTGAGCCCAAAGGTTGCCCCTGATAAAAAAGGCCCAATTTAATTGGGCCTTGGGTTAATTTTCAAAATAGTTTTGAAAATTAAGACAGGATTTTAAATTTAAAAGTTAAATTTGAAATAAGAACATGTTTATTATAATTGGTTATAATACAACATGAATTTTCAAAATGTTTGAAAATGTAACGAAAACTTCAAAATGTTTGAAAATATGTAAATATTAATTTCAAAATTTAAAATTATTAATAAGATTAATAATATGAATTAATTAAATGAGTTAATTAATTAATACTTATATGCATGTATTATATATGTTGATGTTTGTACCGAAAATGGGCACAACACTCTTCGGAAGTTTTTGAAGAGATAAAAGTGAAGACTGAAAATTAAAACTGTGGATTATCTAACAAAAACTCCAAATAACAGAAAGTAAATTGTAAAGACAAGCGATTTAGAGTGGTTCGGCGTTTTGCCTACGTCCACTGTGAAATTTGATGATTTTATTGCTCGATTACTTGAAGATTACAGTAGTTAATAAGGCAATACAACCGAATTTAAATGCTAAGTGTCAATCTAAAGCAGCGGCGGTGTTCTGGAGTAAATCTGGTAGAATCTGGGCGCTCTTCAATACTTAGAATTATCCGACCCCTTTTCTGAATGACCAGGGGCTCTATTTATAGGTGTAGGAGGCTGATATTTTGCCTAAAATGAGGGGAGACCAGTTCTGGCACGTCAGGGGGCCCACATGGCCGAAATCTGGAGATCCGGGCCCACTTCGGGATCGATTCGACCCTTGGTTCGAATCGATCAAGAAATCATCCAATCGAGCTGAAATTTGGTGTGAACATTCTTCATCATGTGCTTAAGCTTCTGTGAAAATTTCATGGCATTTGGACTTGTAGAACTCGAGTTATGATCGATTCAAGTTGGTGTTTTTCGTATTCTGGAGTCGTTCGAATCGATATGCTCGAATCGATTCGTTCGAATCGATCCTCCTGCTCGTGAAGATGGTGACGTGGTGCGTATGCTTCGTATCGATCCGGTTTCCACTCCGGATTGACTGGGTCGACTCCACGTTCCTAGCTGCCGTGGCCTAGTGGATTCGAGGTAGCTTATGGGATGGAGTCGAGGCGCATCTATTATATGGATTCGAAGCCAGGCAAAGGGGATGGATTCGAAGGAAGGCTTCCACGATGGATTCGAAGCCAGGCAAAGGGGATGGATTCGAAGGAAGGCTCCCACGATGGATTCGAAGCCAGGCAAAGGGGATGGATTCGAAGGAAGGCTTCCACGATGGATTCGAAGCCAGGCAAAGGGGATGGATTCGAAGGAAGGCTCCCACGATGGATTCGAAGCGTGTAAAACTTGATGGATACGAAGATGATCGAGTCGACCTTAATGGATTCGAATATAAGGCTGTCTCCTCCATTTTCCATCGGTGATATCTTGAGCATACGAACTCGGATTGACTTGAAAATTGGAACGTCGTTTCCTCTGGCCTTGCTTGGCATGTCCTATCAATTGCAGCCCGATCCGGACTCGGACAAAATTCATCGATATCCGTAGCGATCCTTACGTGTAACCAACTTCCGAGACGACCTGTCACCGGTATCTAGTCAAGTCCTTGGTGTCACGGCCTTGCCAAAAGGCGGGATAACATTTGCCCCCCAAAGTACGTCTTGTGTAAACATGACGTGCTTTGAAAAGCTGCAGTCTCTCATTGGATTGCTACAACATGCTTTATCGAAAGTTGCATTCTGTATTGCAGTAATCGACTGTCGTATGATCGTGACTGGCTGTTTGGGCTTTTGAGTCATGACGAGATGAACATTTGATTCCTGTTGATGATAAAGACCAAAACATTAGTCAAAAATACGTGTATACGTGTATTATCTTGACCTTGGTTAACGTTGCGCGATCGCAAGTTGTTGTCAGTTCGGTTTTGCTATCGAAATCTGCATCGGTCCTCTCCTGAACCGATTTGAGATTTGAGTTAAATCATTACTTTTATGATTGTCTATGGTCATCCTCCCGCATCGATCCTCTCCTGAATCGGTATGAAGAGTAGACAAGCAATTTTTCACATTGGAACGGTTCGTCCATTTGACCAGTGGTTGGCGATGGATTCGAAGTTGTGCCCCTTCGAATCGATATTGGGTGGATTTGATGTTCTCTGAGTTGGTGGAGTCGAAGTTGTGAGTGCTCGAATCAATGCTGCTTCGTTTCGATGTTGCTGAAATGGATTCGATGTTGTTAAGGATTCGAAACCGGATGGATTCGAACTAATGGTTACAATGGATTCGAACATGCCGCAACGAATCGATTCGAGTCGATTCTCTCACCTATAGAAGCCGGTCAGATATACCGGGAGGCGAATCGCCACATTTCCCCTATATATACCGGGCTCCTATTCACTTCTCACTTTTTACTTTTCACCATCGCTTCAGTTGTTTCTTCGAATCGTTTTTCCAGAGTTATAACTGACGTGCCTGTTACGAATCAATCAAGCTCGTCTACGCTTCCATTCGTAATCAAATCAGGTACTCGAGGGATCGATTCGAGTTTCGAAAAATAGAACTATCTTCGCCTTAGAAAATCCTGGGGAGTGACGAGATCTGAACGAAATGGGTCGACTTGATGGAGCCGAGGAGTGATGCTTTTCGAGTCGAATCGGTCAGTGTGTTGTCTTCCGCTGCTTCGCATCAATCCTAGAACGACTGGTTCGAATCAATCTGGTGGGCAAGGCTCCGAATCGACGACTTGGAGGAAAATGGTATTGAGTTGATCGATTCGAAGTGACATCATCCAGATCGATTCGAAGGAGTTGAATAAAGATCGATTCGAAGCAACGTGGGGCTCATGGATTCGAAACGTTCCTTCATTATAAGGCCACATCGAGTCGAACCATATGGATTCGAAACACCTGGAGTCGTACTCCATCGATTCGACCCTCATTGTTCTGTGCCGATGGATTCGAATGCCTTAGTCCTCTGAGATCATTGCTCCTTTGATTTGCTCCATTATCTGAACTACGACCAACTTCAAGTTCGTACTATGACGAACATAATGAACTTTAGCATACTTGACTCCGACGAGCTTCGGCCTTGCATAATCGATTTTGACTAAAAGATTTAGCTTGAATTTCCTTTGAGGCTCGTCGATGGAACTATGACTTAACCAATAATACAACTGAAAGACTTATACTTGAAGTGGGTAGTAGCCTTCGGATGGGGTGGAAGTGACGGTCAGCGATGACGGTCATCTTCGTTTTTAAATTTTCAATTTATGTTGTACGAACATCTTGCTTCATTCTGTTACATCTGCCTAAGTGATGCACATCACTTACACTGCACGACACGTTCATACACACTACACAGGGGCATGCACGGGCTTGTTCATGAACTTAACGTTGCTTTCTAATGAGTTAGCTAATTATGGAATCTTCGAGCTCCCAACAACAAGAGGTACAGAGCTCGACTCCTCCGGCGCTTGAGATTCCCGATATCCCTGCCGATATAATCGATCCAGCTCCAGATGAATTGCCGAAGGCGATATTTATTGAGGACCCTGTTGATTCGGTTCAGTCCAACATCTCTGAATCCTTATTGGGACGAATATGCTTAAAGCATAACATATCTCTTGGTGATGTATTATTGCCCAGCGCCATTGATAGACCGCACAATCTGCCTGAAGGATATACAGCATTCTACCGTCATGCTTGTGCGGCTGGAACTCTTCCTCCTTTCAATCAATATATCAGAGGGATGTTATCATATTTAGGAATCGCTCCTTCACAACTTCATCCCAACGGGCACGCGTTGCTGAACAGTGCCTTTGTAATATTTATGGACTGTCTTTTCCGCCCGCCGAGGCCCTCCGAGATCAGACACATATTTAACTTCAAGAGCAGGGGTGCTAGCCCGTCGTTTACATTTTTGGAGGCAGTTAGAAATTGCCAAGTTGTAGTTGGAGCTTGGACTCGACTGAGCTATTTCAAGAACGAATGGTTCTACGTTCGGTGCCCTCCGGATTTCGCTAGGCGATGGTTGTCTAGACGTAAGCGCCTTAACCTGTTTCCTTGACCAATAGCTCTTCGGTGTTAAAATTGACATTTCATTCCTTTTACAGCTATTATCTCTAGGCCCGATGGAGGGCGTTTCAAGGGTACCGTCCGGAGTCTTCAAGAAGTCCCAAGCGAGCTAAGGCATATTGACTCGGTGCTGAACGACTACAACTTAAGAGTTCTGGGTTTGATCGACATTAATCAAAGCATAGTTGTTGAGGGATTTTCAAAGTCCGTCTCCAAGAAGGAAAATAAGAAGAAACCCAAGAAGAGAAAAGCGAAGAAGTCACTCGGAATCAAAATAATCGAGGCGAGTGACGAAGAAAGAACCCATACGGATTCAGAGCCAATGGCTGACCTTTCGGGAAACTTGGAGGAATCGGGAGAAAAACGGAAAGGCAAGGCCGCCGTTTCCAAAAAACTTAAGTCAAAGGGGGGAAAATCTGTAGATGTGTTTCTTTTCGCTTCCGGAGTTATGATTTCTGAGGCCGCCCCTTCTCATTCGAGAGATTCTCTCAAAGGGCTTGACGACATTCCTATCCCAGATTATATATCGATTTCTCATAATCCTGGGTTGGAGGAATTGCAAGATGTCCTAAACATGAACGAGCCCTTTCCTTTAAGTGCGGTCAACACTTCCGGTCGGTTTGGGGGTTTACACATTTACACACACTTCCACGGCACTTCATGACTTCTGCATAGTAAACATTGCTTTATGGGATTTTAATCCGTAATTCTTTCTTATCGCAGGTGAGATGTCAGGACGTGGCTCCACTCTAGATAGGCTTCGGAATGTGCGCCAATCTTCTCCATTTTACGATTCCCGTAGGAGAGAGACAGATAGGGATCATGGGCGAGGCTACTCGAGTCAAGAACGTTATGATAGAGACAGAGATTACTCGCGTAACCGTTCTGGCTATGATTACTCTGACAGAGACCGGGGATACCAGTACCGACCCCGATCTCGTTCTCCTCCGCCTCCCAGGGCTCCAGTAGACCTCCCAGGGCCATCTCATCAGCAATAGTTGCCTTCTCAATCTTCTCGGCCTGATGCTCAACGGCCAAGAATGGAACCAACGGCAGCCGCTATAATTGAACAAGCTCCGGCTGAGTTGACAAGCGAGGGAGCTGCTAAACTCGCCCAAATGAAAAATGACTACCCGGAAATTTGCATGGATGGCTATATCTTCCCTCCTAACTTTAAAAGAATCCCTCCGGAAGCTGAGACCACTGCTCATAATTACATCCACGACTTCTATGCTCAGTACAAGGAGTGGTATAAGGCAGCCGTGAAGGCTTCTAGAATAGCTTTCGACAGGGCGAAGGTCATTGCTGAACGTGATGTTGACATTGCGAAGCAGAAACGCATCATTCAAGTTCTTCAATCCGAAGTGGAAACGTCCCGAAAGTCAGAGCTTGAAACACTTAAGAAACACGAGGGTGTCGTGGCCAAACTAGCGAGGATGCAGCAAGAACATTGCGCCACAGTGGAAGAGATGGGCCATCGCAATACCACCATTGCAGCTGAGCGAGACTTAGCCGTTAAAGAGCTGAATGAGCTTAAGGCCAAATTCGCTGAAATGGTGAAGGAGAAGGATGATGCGAACGCCAGTGCTCAAGAGGCTTGCGACCAAGCAGTATCTCTCAGGGCTGAACTTGCTGCGGCGGCGGTCAAGGCTAAGTCTGTGGAAGCAGAGATTCAGGAAAAGATCTTGGAGGAGAGGTCTAGGCTAGATGCTGAGTTTGACGATCTCTTAGTCACGTATAACGCTAATGTGCTGGAACACAGAAATTTAGCATGGCTGGGAGATGACTCCATGATCTTGTACAATGCCTGGACCCGGCTGGTGAATGAGAAAAGAGCAGCGCATCCAGATGGAACACTCGACGACTTCGAACTGGAGATGCGTCTGCTTACCGAGGATGAGAGGAAGACCCTTCATGAGGTGGTAATCTCTATGGCGAAAGAAAAGCTCGGCGTCCAATCTCTAGAGACAGGCGAAGGCTCGGGGGTCGTGCATCACGGGACAGGTGTTGGAGCTGTAATTCCAACATTGCCCGAAATCACTGGTGCGGTAGATCCCCAATCTGTTCCCGCCTACAATCCTGACCAACCATTATTATCTTCCGCCGATGATTCCACCCATGTTTCGGTCCAGACTAAGGAAGGTATTTGAACGCTTCCCGTAGTTTAGTTGTGAAGAACCTTAAGCAACACACTTGGCTAACAATCTTTGTTTTGTCGTATTTCAGTGACCGAAGTTATTGTTTCTGCGCCCCTTGCTTTATCAGTTCCTCATCAAACACAAGGGGTTGTTTTTTCCGAAGCCATCACGACTTCTACTTTGATTGGCGAGGAGGGAGACGCAAATATGTTTTCTTTCAGCGCTCAAATGATTGAGGAGCTTCTCAATGAACCCATCGATCCCTCTGCCAACCCGTCCGATGCTGTGAGTGAGGCTGCTCCGGCCGTTAGTTTATCTATGCCAGCTATTGGCACATCCGATGCGGCCCAAGTATCTCGTGAGGACGACGTTATTGCTGAGATTGCTGCCGAGATGGCAGCAGGGAATGTTGGTGCTAGTCCGCCCGGGCCTGCCCCGTTAATGGTGATTTCACCGGGCGGTACTGTATTGATCGAGACTGCTCCTGTCCCTCCTCCTGCTACTACTCCTATGCCTCCAGCTCGTCCTCCTAGAAGAACTTCCGTCGCCTCTAGCTCTGAGGAAGACGTCGACATTATATCGCTGCCGGAGGGCAAGCCTGAAAAGAGCAAGCGATTTAGGAAGAAATCGGGCAGCGGATCGGGTGGAGCTACCCCGAAGAAGAAGATAAGGAAGAAGAAAGATTGAACTCTTTCTCTAAATCTCTGTTGCGTAGGGTAGCATTTTGTTGATTTTTCTATAGCCGTGTATAGATGTGGATTCGGCTCCCACTAGCAGAATTTTTCATAAACACTTTGTAATCAGATTCTTTTTGTTGATAGTGGAAATGAAAATCTATTCCCTTTCTGTCTTCAACTTGTTATGTATTATGGTTCTGCCCCCTGTATTGGGGAGAAGTGTGGAGTTGACGTATGTTTATACCCCGTCTCGCGCTCCGGAGTTCGGAGTAGAATGAATGTTTATACTCCGTCTCGCACTCTGGGAGTACGGAGTTAGATGAATGTTTATACTCCGCCTCACACTCTGGGAGTACGGAGTTAGGAGAATGTTTATACTCCGTCTCGCGCTCCGGGAGCACGGAGTTGGAAGAATGTTTATACTCCGCCTCGCGCTCTGGGAGCACGGAGTTAGAAGAATGTTTATACTCCGCCTCGCGCTCTGGGAGCACGGAGTTGGAAGAATGTTTATACTCCGCCTCGCGCTCTGGGAGCACGGAGTTGGAAGAATGTTTATACTCCGCCTCGCGCTCTGGGAGCACGGAGTTAAGTAAAAAGCTTGTACCCAGCTCGCGCTCTTGGAGTACTCTAGGGTTTAGGAAAAATGTTTATACTCCGCCTCGCACTCTGGGAGTACGGAGTTGAATGAGAGTTTATACTCCGCCTCGCGCTCTGGGAGCACGGAGTTTAGTAAAATGTTTATACTCCGCCTCGCACTTTGGGAGTACGGAGTTGAATGAAGGGTTGTCGTGTATCAACCCATTTCGTGGCCTGATGTGATGGCTTGCCCCCGAGCTCGGGTTTCATTTAGTGAGTGGTTGATTGCTTCACAGCCACTCCCTACTTGAATAAATTCCACTGTGTGATGGAACTTAGCTCTTCGTGCATCGTGATGTTGTACATTGTATTTAATGAATCACAGCTCTGGCTCGAAGAGATGGCATTTTATTGCTGAAATAAGAAAATATGGCAAATCAGTTGCCTTATTACAAATTCTAATTTCGAAATGCAAAAGTAAATTTCTGAATAAAAAAAACATAATGAAATAAATGAAGCCTGTCATATGTAATAGCGATGGAGACTCTCGCTGTTCCAGGCTCTCGGTAAAACTAGACCGTCCACGGTTGATAGTTTGAATGTGCCATCCCCAAGTCTTTGCGTAATCACGTACGGTCCTTCCCAATTTGGTTTCATGTGTGAAGGAACCGGGTATATTCTCTTGAGGACCAGATCACCGAGATCAAAGGTTCGGGGGCGAACTTTGGTGTTATATAATCGGGCGACCCGACTTCGGTAAGCGGCCGCTCTTAAATCAGCTTCTTCTCGTTTCTCGTCCAACAGATCCAAAGACTCAACGAGTAATATAGCGTTTGTTTTCGGATCGTAATAAGTTACGCGGTGAGAAAATACTTCTGTCTCAACTGGAATGACGGCCTCCGAGCCATAGGATAAGGAAAATGGGGTGTGTCCAGTCGCGGTCTTGTGAGTTGTTCGATAAGCCCATAATGCCATAGGAAGTTCATCGACCCATTTGCCCCCAGCCTTTTCCAGTCGTTTCTTTAAGATGGATTTGATAACTTTGTTAACAGCTTCGACCTGACCGTTTGCTTGTGGATGTGCGACTGCAGAGAACTTTTTATGAATATGAAATCGTTGGCAGAAATTCTTGAACTCCGAACTTTCGAATTGGGTCCCATTATCGGTGATGATGGTATGCGGGAGTCCAAATCGGCAAATGATATTGCGGACCACAAAGTTTATCACTTTCTTTGACGTAATCGTTGCGAGAGCTTCGGCCTCGGCCCATTTTGTGAAGTAGTCAACTGCGACGATGGCATACTTCGCACCACCTTTTGCCAGAGGCAAAGCGCCAATGATATCGATACCCCACATAGCGAACGGCCAGGGACTGACCATTTGAGTTAACTCGGTAGGCGGGGCTCTTGGAATTCGAGCGTGTTTTTGGCACTTGTCGCACTTTCTGGCGTAATTGGCTGCATCTCGATTCACTGTCAGCCAGTAATATCCATATCGGAGTATTTTCTTAGCAAGCGCTTGTCCACCGGTGTGATCGCCGCATTCTCCCTCGTGTACATCATGTAACACTCGTTTGACTTCGTCGTGAGCGATACACCGGAGAAGTGGAACAGAATAACCTTTTCTATACATGATCCCGTCCTGAATGATGAACCGCGAAGCTTTTCGTAGAATTTGCCTTTTCTCATTTCGGTGTTCAGGCAATATCCCATTCTTAATATAATTTCGATACGGAGTCATCCATGATTCTCTGCTGAGAAAGGTTTCCAACACATCATTCGTTTTGATTTGATCGATGCTTGGGAAAGGCAAAGTTTCGACCGGGACGAGTCCCATTTGCTGTGCTTCACCTGTGCTGGCCAACTTTGCCAATGAATCAGCCTTTTGATTGCGATCTCGTGGTATGTAGTAAATAGCATAATAATCAAACTGATCCAGCGCTTCCTGAACTCGGGCTAGATAAGCAGCTAACCTTCGATCTCTCGCTTGATATTCTCCCCGTACCTGACACACAACCAACTGTGAATCACAATAAACTTCTATAGCGATAATTCTCAGATCTCTGGCAAGCTTTAACCCAGTCAACAGGGCTTCATACTCGGCTTCATTGTTGGTTGCGTGAAAATCAAACTTCAAAGCATAGCATATGGATCGACCTTCGGGGGTTTCTAGTACAACTCCAGCGCCCGAACACCGATCGTTTGATGCACCATCTGTATAAAGTTTCCAGACATATTCAGGAGACTCGCTGGTTTCGGGTAAGTCGTCTGGAACAGTAAATTCAGCTATGAAGTCAGCTAGGACTTGCCCTTGAATGGCTCTCCGCGGAGCATAAGTAATGTCAAATTGACTCAGTTCGATATTCCACTTGAGTAACCTTCCAGACGTCTCAGGCCGCGCAAGGACCTGTCGTAACGGCTGATCGGTATACACAGTAAGCGGATGAGCTTGGAAATAAGGACGAAGCTTTCTCGAGGCAATGACCAAACAGTAAGCTAGTTTCTCCAACTTGGGGTAATTTCTTTCAGCTCCGGTTAATCGTTTACTAACATAATAGACCGGTTTCTGCACTCGATCCTCTTCCCGGACCAGAGCAGCACTGATCGCATGCTCTGATACCGCCAGATAAAGGTATAATTGTTCGTGATCAATTGGTTTCGACAAAATCGGTGGCGTAGAGAGATGCTGAACCAGCGATCGGAATGCGCCTTCACATTCCATGGTCCATTCAAAGTTTCGTTTTCCTTTCCGGATTAGATCAAAGAAAGGGATGCATTTATCAGTGGATTTCGAGATGAATCTGCTTAGCGCTGCTACCTTCCCGTTGAGACTCTGGACTTGCTTTATGGTCTTTGGAGTTTGCAAATTCCTTATTGCCCAAATCTTTTCGGGGTTTGCCTCTATCCCACGAGCGTTGACGATGAACCCCAGAAACTTTCCGGATGCGACGCCAAAGTGGCACTTTAACGGGTTAAGCTTCATTCCATATTCACGTAGGATGCGGAACATCGAATCTAAGTCCCTGACATGGTCTGTGGAAAATCGGGACTTAACTAACATGTCATCCACATAGACTTCCATGGTCTTCCCGATCTGCTCAGCGAACATTCGATTAACCAAGCGTTGGTAAGTTGCCCCGGCATTCTTTAAACCAAAAGGCATGACTCTGTAACAGTAGAGTCCTAGATCAGTCACGAAACTGGTATGTTCTTGATCGGGTAGATGCATGGGTATTTGATTATAACCGGAATAAGCGTCCATAAAGGATAACAATTCATGGCCTGCAGTTGAGTCTACGAGTTGGTCAATTCGAGGAAGTGGAAAACTATCTTTAGGACAAGCTTTGTTTAAGTCGGAGTAGTCGACACAAGTTCTCCATTTCCCATTCGGTTTCCGAACCATCACCGGATTTGACACCCACTCTGGGTATAGAGCGTCTCGGATGAAACCATTTGAGTGAAACTTGTCAATTTCTTCTTTAAGGGCGGCAGATCTCTCTGGATCCATACCACGCCTCTTTTGCTTGACCGGAACATGTCGCGGATCAATATTCAAAGAGTGACTTGCAATGTTCGGTGAGATTCCGCACATGTCTGAGTGCGTCCAGGCAAAGACATCAAGATTTGCTTGAAGAAATTCAACCAATTCCTGTTGTATCTGTTTTCCCAGTTGAGATCCAACTTTTAGCACTTTCCAGTCATCATCCTCACTGACCGGGACGTCCACAGTCAGTTCGGCTGGAGACGCTTGATTCTCTTCTACTTCATCTTTATCTTCGCTATCTCTAGGGTCAAGATCTCTAAGGAATTGGTAGTGGTGCCCGGGCCGGGGCCCAGGCGTTAGTTGTCAATTATCAGTAAAACGGACGCAGAGAGATTCCTCTACGCCCTTTCCTTTCTCCTTCTTCTGTGCTTCACGCAACTCAGCAACATAACAGGCTCTTCCTGCTGCCTGATCTCCTTGAACAATTCCTATACCATGATCGATTGGGAATTTTAAAGTCAAACACCACGGGGCAATGGCTGCCCTGAATTCAGCAAGGGCTGGTCGACCCAGGAATGCGTTGTACGGCGAAGCGATGTCAAGAACGACGAATTGCAGTAGTCGGACTCTCCTGCGTTCTCCAATCCCCAGTTCTACTGGTAGTTCCACTATTCCAGTAGGTATCGTTGCACTCCCGTTGAAGCCATGAACTCGGGATTGGCAGGGTTTCAAGTCTTTGGCTTCCATCTTCATCAAATCGTATGCTCGCTTGAATAGAATGTTTACAGAACTCCCACTGTCAACCAGGATCCTTTTCATCCAAGCAGGACCAACCTGGGCAGATATGACCAGTGGGTCAATCGTTGGAGCTTCGATTTTGTCAGCATCCCTGCTTCTGAATATGATATCGTCAGACATCGTTTTTTATTGCTTAGCCGGGGTTCCATCCTCACAATTACTGCAGCATTCGAAGCTCGCATGCCTGATAGAGCTAGCATACGACTCCATTTCCCTCCAGCTCCTGTCCGCTGGATGAGGACCACCACTTATGGTATTGATAACTAGCCTCCCGCCTGTACGAGCGGGTTCCTCTTGTCTTTCCTGATCTTGCGCACGGTTCGGATTCGATGGGCCCGCACCACCAGACTGCGGCGCCCGCACGAATTGATCTAACTTCCTCTCCCTGATCAACTTTTCTATGAGATCTTGCAAATGGCGACAGTCATTCGTATTGTGGCCATAACTCTCATGAAACCTACAAAACTTTCCCGTCTGAATCTGCCTTTCTGATGACCGCTTCGGAGCGGGTTTCTCATACTGTTCTGTGTTACAAGTCTGCAGGTACACATTTTCCAGCGAAGTGTTTAACGGTGTATAGCTTTCGAACATCGGAGCCCTACGCCGTGGGCCTGGATTCGGATCTCTCTTCTTATTCTGACCATTGCCACCTCTTGGCTGAGTTTGTTTGTTCTGTATGTTTAACTGGACTTTTCCGGAATTGTCACCGGACTGTTTAACTGCTACATTGCTTTGTATTCCCTCACTTCCGGGTTTCGCATCGTCCTGCTTCCTAGACTGTTTCGCGTCCTCTTGCCATAAGAATTGAGCGGCTTTGGAGTAGAAACGGTCCAACGATGCGGGGGGTTTTCCGGCTAACCAGTTTCCAAATTCAGAATCGGGATCAATTCCCTTTGTCAATGCCATTAAAATTGAGTTGTCGTTGGGATTACTAATTTCCACGCATGCCGCATGGAAACTCTCCAAGTAACGCCTTAATGTTTCCCCACGAGCCTGGGTAACATTGGACAGGGTGTTAACATCTTTGGGTCTAGCAACATGCATACAGAATTGTTCAACAAATTTCTTAGCCAATTGGTCAAATGACGAGATAGATCTTGGAGGTAGTCTTGTAAACCACATTGTTGCAATTCCTCCTAGTGAAATGGGGAAGCTGCGGCATTTTACTGCATCGTCGGCCCTTGCGGCGCTCATTGACCATTCGTATTTCAGTATGTGCTGATTGGGATCAGAACTTCCTTCGTACATAGGGAGAGTTGGCATTCTGAATCGCCGAGGAGGTTCAGCGTATAGTATCTCGTCCGTGAAAGGAGTATGGCTTCGAGAAATCCCCCAATCGTCATTGGTAAGACCTTGGCTTTCACGGATCATCTGACGTATCATAGTCGAGATGTCTGGCATTGCTACATTCTGAGCATGCCGAGCTAAGGTGTGGTCGGGTTCCACAGTGCGAGTTTGGACCGGGCGCTGTCGACGGTCCAAGTTTCGCCTCCTTGGCTCAGCGTCTTCCGGGACGTATGGTTCAGAAGTACGTCCTTGCTGTTGATTACTCGAATCTGGAAGATGTCGGGTATCAACCCTTGTTTCTACTGTGGCAGCTGTGACATGATTGTCCGTAGTATATTGTGGAGTGCGGCCACCTCGTGCTGATGGCCCAGCTTGGAAGCTGGTTGATGGTCCTACCCTCAATTGCCCGACAGTCAGGGCGGGCTGATATCCCGTAGTCTGAGCATAATCTCCGTCTAATCGGGGACGGGTAGATCTATGATGATAGTCAGATGAGGCAGAACTTTCAGTGGATGAGCGGGAAACATCATCCCTTCTGGACCTCCTACGGCCCTGGCGGTTCAGTTGATTTGTCAATTCAATATTGGCTCGCAACTGTTCGGTTAACTGTTGCCGACTCTGAGTCAACTCTTGAAGTAACACCTGAAATTCTTGTCTAGTGACTGCCCCAGACGGATCCGAGTGGGCAGTGTTGTCTTGGTTGGATGGCTGCTGTTGAGCAGGATTTTGTCCATCCCTACCTTCTTGTCCTGGAGCTGCAGAAGTGGTTCTCGTGCTAACCATTTTGAATGATGAATCCTTTTCCTAGATTTTATGCAAATCTGAGTAGAATGGAAGGACTGTGAATCGAAGATCTGGATCTTCCTCTTGGATTTGTGCAATCCGGTGTCGATGGTAGATCCAAGGAGCAGGAGAAAAAAGCTGGTTTGTTCCCAGTGAAAGCACCAAAGTGTTTGTACCGAAAATGGGCACAACACTCTTCGGAAGTTTTTGAAGAGATAAAAGTGAAGACTGAAAATTAAAACTGTGGATTATCTAACAAAAACTCCAAATAACAGAAAGTAAATTGTAAAGACAAGCGATTTAGAGTGGTTCGGCGTTTTGCCTACGTCCACTGTGAAATTTGATGATTTTATTGCTCGATTACTTGAAGATTACAGTAGTTAATAAGGCAATACAACTGAATTTAAATGCTAAGTGTCAATCTAAAGCAGCGGCGGTGTTCTGGAGTAAATCTGGTAGAATCTGGGCGCTCTTCAATACTTAGAATTATCCGACCCCTTTTCTGAATGACCAGGGGCTCTATTTATAGGTGTAGGAGGCTGATATTTCGCCTAAAATGAGGGGAGACCAGTTCTGGCACGTCAGGGGGCCCACATGGCCGAAATCTGGAGATCCGGGCCCACTTCGGGATCGATTCGACCCTTGGTTCGAATCGATCAAGAAATCATCCAATCGAGCTGAAATTTGGTGTGAACATTCTTCATCATGTGCTTATGCTTCTGTGAAAATTTCATGGCATTTGGACTTGTAGAACTCGAGTTATGATCGATTCAAGTTGGTGTTTTTCGTATTCTGGAGTCGTTCGAATCGATATGCTCGAATCGATTCGTTCGAATCGATCCTCCTGCTCGTGAAGATGGTGACGTGGTGCGTATGCTTCGTATCGATCCGGTTTCCACTCCGGATTGACTGGGTCGACTCCACGTTCCTAGCTGCCGTGGCCTAGTGGATTCGAGGTAGCTTATGGGATGGAGTCGAGGCGCATCTATTATATGGATTCGAAGCCAGGCAAAGGGGATGGATTCGAAGGAAGGCTTCCACGATGGATTCGAAGCCAGGCAAAGGGGATGGATTCGAAGGAAGGCTCCCACGATGGATTCGAAGCCAGGCAAAGGGGATGGATTCGAAGGAAGGCTTCCACGATGGATTCGAAGCCAGGCAAAGGGGATGGATTCGAAGGAAGGCTCCCACGATGGATTCGAAGCGTGTAAAACTTGATGGATACGAAGATGATCGAGTCGACCTTAATGGATTCGAATATAAGGCTGTCTCCTCCATTTTCCATCGGTGATATCTTGAGCATACGAACTCGGATTGACTTGAAAATTGGAACGTCGTTTCCTCTGGCCTTGCTTGGCATGTCCTATCAATTGCAGCCCGATCCGGACTCGGACAAAATTCATCGATATCCGTAGCGATCCTTACGTGTAACCGACTTCCGAGACGACCTGTCACCGGTATCTAGTCAAGTCCTTGGTGTCACGGCCTTGCCAAAAGGCGGGATAACAGTTGATATATGTTATGTCATTTTAAAGTGTTTAAGATAATAAGCATACATGTATGTATATAGAATAAATTTTCGAAATTAATATAATTTAGTTAATTTTTTTAATTAATATAGTAATTAAAGGTTAGCTAATTAACTAAAAATATGCATATATATAAGATATATGTGTCTTACTATAACGGTTATATTATATATGTCCAATATAAAAGTTGTATTGGAATACTAATTTAAAATTAATTGAAGAGTTAATTAATTAAAATTAGTTGGATAAGGTTTGAGTAATAAAATGTTATACATAAGATTATTGTATAAGTTAATTAAAATATAAAAGTTATATAATAATGAAACTTGTATGATATGAGTGTATAAACGAAAGGTGGAACATTAAAGAAACCCAAATAGACTTAAGGAATAAATACATACGTAAATGTATGCATACGATGATTTCTGATGTGTCTGACACTTGAATCATAAGTGTATTTCATAAGAAATACATTATTCCATAAGTCGATATCACTCAATATAATAAATTAAAGATTATGAATCTTTAATATAATGTTGTTCTCTACCATATATATATATATATATTAATAAATTACTTGCATACTCCTTAGTTTTTGAGGAAACTCAAGCTTGGGATGTTATGTGTAGTATTATTAATATATTGAACAGATGAGGTAAGATAACTATATGTATTTGTTGAGCAAACTCTAGGAACATATACTATACTTAGGCCATCACGATATGGTAGGTACGAGTGAATAGTCTCTTTCGATTTGTTGAGCAAAATCAAGGTCGAAATGAGATTAGGATAAGGAAAAATGGGTTGGGAGTTGTATGTGATACAACCGATAAGGAGTTATCCATCATTTGTGGGGCTATGATTTGTTGAGCAAACTCAAGGTCAGAATACCAAGACAGACGAGTCCTAACACCCACTAGTGAAGTCGAAAGACTTCTATGTTTCATCTTAGGGTTTGGAGAAACATAAATGACTAGTGGGAGCCTTATTAGGAAAATGAAATGGTAACATTTAACCTTCAATTGTAAGAACATATGCTAAATAATGTTATAATTATCTACAATGATAAATTTGTGCATTTAATATGATTGATAAAATGTTTATCAATTAACATATTCAAACGAATTGAATTGAAAGTTGACAAATGGAAATATAATACCCACTATTAAATTCCTATTGCATGTTAACATTTCAACACCCATGCAAGTGCCTGATTTTACAACTACTGAATAAATTCATGGTTTGGTCACTTATGCATTTATTTGGTCAAGACCATGTATTGCACTCTACGAGTTTTGAACTTTAAAAGTAATACAAGACTATGGATATTTGATCCATATACAATTGCATATAAATATTATATGGTGAATGGTCAAAGTTTATAGTGTACAATATTTTAATGAAATTAGTTCATCCGAAAAAAGCAAATAAACCTTAGTGCGAGATCGAGTATTCAATCCGATTGATTACAAAAGAGAAAATATTATGTTAATGTAACACAAGACAAAAAAATACAAGATAGATATAAGAAATCGATCGCCGAAATGTCATTTTGATTGGTTTACATAAAGTGCAACATATTTGATCTCCTTAAATGTTAAGGATAATCGAATGCACTTTTAAAGAGTTTGTTATGATATTGTAGTAAGGTTTTCTTTTGAATAGTTTGACCATTTGAAAGGAAAATTAATGCATAAGAATAGATGTAATTTAAGGTATAGTTGGGATGACGAGAATGAATAGTCACTTCTGCTTCATAGAGAAACATTGGAAACGAGAATTATAATAATAATTGATACTTAATATTGGAATAAGAAATATGATTTCTATCCTGAAATGTATTTTCTGAAAAAAAATTCTATGAGATTTATTTCTTTAAGCTTAAGATTTTTATTAACGAACTCTCCACTGTAAATAGTTGCAATGTATGAAATAAACAAATTGTATTAAGTGAATGATGGACCTTCGAATTTAGCATGCTATTATAGTAATGGTGGGAATAGTGGGAGCATGCCATATAGCACTTATTAATTGCATCATAGTATGAAAATTGTTTTGTAAAACTTACCATACGTTATTTATGAAATAATGATTATTTTTCGGTATCGACTGAAAAAAATAAACATAGCTATATTTCACTATGAATATTATGAATATTCTTTGTGAAATAAAACTATAAAGTGGTAATTTTATTATAACAAAAGTGATGCATTGGAAAATACAAAAGTATCTAATATTATTTATAATTATTTTGGAATTATAGACTAAGCCATAGTTTTGAGAAATAATTTCATTGTATGATTTCGAATCATATGATACTTGTTAATCATATCTAAAACAATAAAGGGCTATGCACCCATTTAGTGGGAGTATGATAAGAGTTAATGAACTCTTTAGATTGATACATATGGATGTATGTAATCGTAATTCTATAAATACCAAAACGGTTCCACATACTTCGTCATATTCACTGATGAGTTATCGTCGACATAGACATGTGTATTTGATATACATGTAGTATGTCTATGGTAAACTTATAGAATATAAAATAGAAGTAAATAAAATAACATGCGATGGAAATGATTTGATTTGATCGAATGAGTGAGTATATTGGAAAATATTCCGAACATATCTAAAATGAATAAAGATTCAATCTCAAAATTGTGATACATAATGATGCATCGATATGGAGTAACCGAACTTTGTTGGACAATGTACGATTAATTGTGAGTGAAGTTGAGTTAGTTTCTTTCTATAAGGTAATGTACTTAAGGGTAGTACACAAGGTTAATATTATTTCACCTACATAACAGTTTATAAATTTTTATAAGATAAGGGTTTATAAGAAACTCCAACATATCTTAGCCCAAGAAATTGGAAGGTTGTGTGAGTCGAAAGATTGCACGTAATAATTGTTCATGAGGGATCTTATATGAATCTCCCCAAAAGGATTTTGAAAAGACTGTCATTGGATGACATATTTATATTACGAACATAATTTTTGTAAACTAAAACCAAATCAGTTTTATAAATAAAGAAATTCATAAAATGTTTATGAATACCTATTATATTGCACCGAGAAACAATTGTTGTTTCAAGATATACCAACTTCATTGTGAAGAAATTTCTTTGAGGAATTATTGGTAGTAAAATGGAATTTGATACGATCCATGGATAGAACTGATTATATGAGATGAAATCAAATAATAGCCTAAACGAACACATAGCATTAGAATGTCTAATAAGTATTCTCGCACATCGAAAAGAAACTATGAGTTTCTTATTAATGTCGAAAATATGTAATCCTAGGTCGTTTGATTAAACCATTGAGAGTGTTGACTCTATATGATATGATACACAAATCTGAAAGAATTCCAAGTATGCTATCAAAATGTAGATTTTAGTCGTCGTAACTGAGGGATATGATCCGTCGACCATGACTGTGTCTTTATGAGTAAGACAAATGCAGTTGGAATTAAATGAGAAATGTTGACAAGAATAATATCGCAAATTTCAATAGCTGAAATTAGCGTAATAGATTCGATATTCAACATGTTCAAGTCAGTTCTGATTTACTTACAAAATTATCGCTTGATAAGTCCTAGTGTTTTGGTACATATGTATTGAAAACAGAAAATTATAAATAACGATTTAGAGTAAGCTGTTTGCACATATTAACCAAAAGTGCCTCAGAGTCAGTGGGAGCGATATTGAGTTTGTGAGTCTTTGGATATGATCCAAGAAATGATTTGAAATTATCATTTTATAAGCATCAATATTGAATAAGTACTTTAATATAAATATTCAAATAGTTTGATTTTCAATCAAAGTGAAGAGAAAGCGCGTGTTTATAAGAACGAACGTTAAAAGGTACATTGATATTTCTAAACTATAAGTAAACAACACGGTGTTGATTTTAACGATTTACTTGTGTTAAAATCAGCCTTAGTTGTTTTAATACTCAATATTGGATTAATAAATGATGACTTTTATAGTAAGTATAAAAGATATTATGAATATCCCAAATCGATATGCAGAGACTCCTTATTAAAATTGTTTAATACAGAACATGTGAGATTAGTTCCTTATGCATTAGCAATAGGAATTATCATAGATGTTATGCTGTCTACTATAAAGGTATTTGGTACATGAAGCAAATATCAAATCCAAATTGATATCACTAAATGATTGTTTGAAGTGTTCTCGTGTATTTATGAAATACTAGGGAATTGTTTACGGAAACAAAAACTCCTTATTAGGGAGTATTCGGACTCAAACTTCAAAAGTGATATTGAGTATAGCATGTCAATAACAAATTCAAGTTAAGAATCTTTAAGTTGGAAATGTTCCAAATGAAAGACCGTGGCTGATTCAATGAAAAGGCTAGGTACACTACCTTGAATATTATTCCAATAAAAAATAATGTATAGAAAAATATAAATGCACAAATTTATAACTGAGCTGATTCCAAATGTTGAGAATCTTATAACATTGTTATATGATAACAATGTCATGATATGATTCACAATAGAACTTAGAGCTCACTAGAGGTGGAGAGACATACTCTGAATTGTTCCACGTGATAAAACAGTATATCACCGTCGGAGACAGTTGATTGATAGAGTAGATAATTGAAACATAATAGCATACCCGTTCACAAAGGGACTGACCCAGTTGGTTTTGAGAAATCGATTGGAGAAGTTGGAATAAGATTCCATAATTGACCCCAAGTGCAAGTGGGAGATTGATAGAGTTAGGGGTATGCCCTAGGGGCAATTATGTAATTTGTTACATATATCTAACTCGTTGAACAAACTTGTTCACAATAAAGGTGTTTCTTTCTATTATATACTTGATATAATGTGGTTATATTAATTAATTAGTTTAATTAAAAGTATATTTATTAGAAAATTCATAAATGGTATATTTTGCGATAGTAGTTACAAAGTGTTGTAACCGTGAGTAATTTATCACAATAAAACAATTATATCATTTTAAATGTTCCTAGTCAAGATGCATCGAGACTAAATATCGGTGTATCCATTGAGACTAGAGTATCTAATGCTCTCCAAATGTTGGGCAGTATATTACTCATGATTACTGGGTGCACCTAAGGGTTACGTACTGATAGTTATTGGATAACTATGGAACGACTCACTCGATAGTTTTCTATTGGTTAATATAACTAAGGTCAAACAGAAAATATCGACGTGACCGATTTACACAGTTCTCTCGACTTGAGAATACTGTGGATCTTTAATATGAAAACTCCACTATGATTATAGTCAAATCAGGGAATGACGTTCCATCGAGTGACTATAGTTGGGTCGAGTGGAAGTATTGGAAGTGAAGCACTATTCAAGAGAGGATTCGTCTCCTTAGTTATATAGGGTTAGTATCATGGTCAACTCAAGTCAAAGTCTCTGGCCAGAGCATTTTGGTTAATAATAATTGTTATTATTGAACCAAGGACTTTGTGTTTGGACTATAAAGTTGTGGATGACATTGGAATTTTTACCATTACCAAATTCCATAAATCCAAAGTGACATAGTTTTGACGAAGAGAATTGGTGTAAATAATTGTCACTATTAGGTACCTCTTATAATAAGTAAAATTGGATTTTACCTAAAAGATGTGTAAGTGATAAATTCGGCCAAAATGTCACACCACCTGAAATGACGTGTGAACGTTAATATTCAAATAGTTCGATATTAATCGCTGACTGAATTTACACCTTTGAGTCGCACAACCGTAATGATGAGTGCTTCGAAAACCACTTGATTTAATTAATTGATAACCATTATAAATTAATTAATATTTTTGAAATATTAATTATTAAATTTTTGTTTATTTATTTATTTTATTTGTTTGAACCCATTAGTGTTTAATAAAGTACGTACATAAAAGTTATGTATGTACGTATCGATATATGATATTGATAAAATTTATAAATTAGATTTAAACAGGTTAATTACTAAATGGGTTTGGGAATATTTTGAGGCCCATATAACCTTATTTATAGAAGGCATAAGAAAACGAGGCTTAAAATCCAATGGTTGGATCTAGAAAATGAAGGAAGGAGGTTAAGGAAGGATCCCTCTATAAATATGTTATCTTCCATTCACTGGCCTCTCTTAATCACTCTTCTTATAACCCTAGCCTTCATCTTCATTTTTCTACCTTCTTGGCCAAAATTTCATGGCTTATAAGCCACAAAAATTCCCAAAACAAAATCAAAACAAATCAAATAAAATAAATTCAAAAGTGGTGCTTCAGATTGTTGCAATTTCTAGAGGTGATTCAATCGGATCTAGAAGCATTTATCATTCAAGGTACGAAATATCAAACAAGGTAAATTCTATTAGTTATTTATTTATTCCATGATATTATAGATCTAGTAATTAATTCATTTTGAAAATTTTATATATGCATTTGGTGTCCCTTATAAGCATACAATTATAGATCTTAAAGTAGTATAATTTGTAATCATTAGAATTGGTTTTCATTTGAAATTGATAACTTCTATTCATGGTTTTCTATGTTAATTTCTATTGATTTTGATCTAAATATAGATCTGGCAATTAACTTGCTATTCTAATTAACTTTATTTTATTTAATTGTCACCAATAGTTTACATTGATTCCAATTTTGTTTTCTACTTTAAGATTCATACATATAAATAAATGCGTACGTATCTATATGTATGTGTATGTTAAAATAATTTTGAAATATTTTAAAAGGTTTTAAGAATTTTTTTATTAACATATACATATAAAGTATATTTAGATTTGTTGATTATGATCTGTTATCAGACAGTTTTACTAAATTAGATTACTACATGTTTGGTAATAAATCTTAAATTGATTATAATTGATTTGGTTGAGTTGATTTATTAATTTTAAAGGATTCATTAACAATATATATATATATATGTGTGTGTGTGTGTGTACATGCACACATATACATATATGTACACTGTATTTATGTATAAACAAACATGAATCAACATAATATTATTATTATACAAAATATAATTTGGACAAATTTCTTTTATAATAAATATCTATGTTTGATTCTACATTAAATTATTAACACATACATATTGGTTACATTTGGATTTATTGACTAAGATCTATTTTCAAATTGATTTACTAAATCAGATCACTACATGTTTGGTAATAAATCTTGAATGGATAATAGTTGACTTGGCCGTATTAATTTATTATATTTGGAGGATTCATTAAACAATACATATATAAACATATTTAAACACACACACACACAATTAGTTAATAATACATACATACTTTTGTTGTTGACTGTTTATATCCTTATATCATGATGCCAATTGATTATCATTTATATGTTGCATTAATTAAGTTTACCAAATGGGAAATTAAATCAATTATCTTTATTACTCTTTATTTATTTCCCATATTTCCTTTATGTGTTTGACTATCCATTTATTTCTAGTTATATGTCTAACATTGTCATCAATTAATAGCACCTATCATATGTTGCTCTTACAGAATTTACACTATAATATATATATATATATATATATATATATATTTGTTTATACTCACATTCATGCCATATATATATATGTATGTATGTATGTTGCTAATTAATTACACATTCATATAATTAATCAATTTAATTAAAGAGAGATAAATGAAAGGTTTCTCTCCCCATATAAATAATTTGTCCTTCATTAATTAAATAAGCTAAGAGATGGAAATGAAAAGTTTCCTTCTCTAAATAAATTTATGCCCCCTCATTAATTCAGTAACTTAAGAGATAGGAAATTAAAAGTTTCCTTCTTTAAATAAATTTAATAAGTTACCTTACAAACAAATATGTACATAAGAGTATATTTGATGTACTCTAATTTACATACACATTAAATTAAACTTTAAAATTTATTTCTAAAACTAAATAAAATAAAGATTTTATTTAAAAGAAAACTTATAAAATTTCTAAGTATGTTTAGACTTCATATGCCCATTAAAGACCCAAAATGGCTAAAATTTTTGAAATTCACCCATTTCTTCCGCTGCGGGTTGGCTTAGTTCCTTCACCAAGTCTCTGCACATAAAAGGTGTTGCAGGCAATCTTATCGAATCTTGACCGAACACAAATCAATGGCTAAACTTCGACGTGGCAGTTCTGAAGAACGGTCACATCGAATGCACTTTGGCATCTGGATTAAATACAAAAGTTGACACTCTAAGTTACACACCATCATCATGCGTTTCTGCAAAGAAAGCTCTGTGTCGCTCCGGACAACGGTTCTGTTATCATTCACTCTATGATAATGGGTAAAATTCGACACACGGTTCCATTGTGCGACGGAGCTCGATTGCCAGCATAAGCGGGCTATCTACAAAGAGTGTTATGTACACCGTTCTTTGGACAGAAGACGCACACCGTATAGACTAACACTTCACAATGCCTCGATTGATGTCCAGAATTTGATTAGTCAGTACACGACGACATCCATTGGATCTTGCACATTGGCTTCACTGGTTCTAAATAAAGCAAATTCTAAAGTAGAGCATACATGACTGTAACGACCCGTATTTTACGTATCGGAGGATCGTAAAATATTATTTTTAAATTCGTATAGGGCCGTATGACTATAACTTTGGGCCCTATCGAGTATTGACATTTTTGACCCATAGTAATTTTCTGGATGATTTTGACGTTGATTTATTTTCGGCATTTTCAGTAGTTATACTTATTATGCTGATATAAGTGCACTAATACACCAGAGGATCTGTACAAATGGAAAACATCCTGGGTTTAAAAAGAAAGTGTATGAGCTACACAGTCGAAATTTTTTGAGATCGAACGTTCTGGCAGCCCGGTTGGCTTAAAAATGACCAAAAATGGCGTCTCGGGACACAGTTAGAATTTAACGAAACTTGTGCTGCTGAAACGGGAAAAATGCAACAATTCAAGCGCTCGAAGATTCGTCGTAATCAGATATTTCAAGAAGCCGTATGGACCTAAAATGCGCTTTGAAATTTTGAAAATTGGGGAAGAAGGGGTACACTTAAACCTTAACCCTACCCCCACCCTATAAATATTATTGTTTTCTTCTGTCACTCACTTTCATTCTTTCACATTGCAACCTCACTCTTCATAGCAACCCACTCCATATTCTTCTTTTTTTCTCCTCTTTCTCATGCAAACGAATACCATTTTGGGCAAACTAAAATTAAGGTCTCTCTATTTTTCCGAGGGCTACGTAGCCATGGCCTTGGATCGACCCGACTTCGACTGTGGTGGTCGGAAATTGCTGAATCCGGTGAAGAGAGGAAATTTTGGAGGAGATTCAAATGGGAAAACCCTTGATATGCATTTATTCATACTGGCGAGGGGAGTTTGAATATGTAGATCGCCTGAACTATAGGGGATCGGGGTGGTGGCAGTTTGTTTGAGAAGTTTGGAGAATGAAATTTGTTTGGGCCATGTTTTTGACCCCTCAAGGTGGCATGGTCGTCGGTGGAGGTGTCGGGTGATGCGACAAGGTTAGTAAGGGTGCAGGTGATGGTTGATGGTGTGTGTGCACACATGTAGGCTATGGAGTTTACTTGAATGAAAGAAAAGAAAAAAAATGAAAAAGTAAAATAAAAATCATAGCTGCATGTCAGGTGGCCAAAGGCGATGGACTGAGTAGGCGTAGGCGGAGCAGGCAGAAGTGGCAACTAGTAGTGCAGGCGGTGGTTATTGACGAAGTATGGCAGTTGGTTGCGGTGGCGGTCGAAGGGGGTATGCATGCGTTTATATAGGGGAGTAGAAAGGAAATGCATGCTTCAGGAAAATAAAAGTGTGCAAGTGAGAGAAGATGAAATGCACACGAGGTCCGTTTTGGACGCCGTTTCTTGCTTTTGCTCATGATGGAGAGCTCTACGACATGGCGACGGTTTGGTTAGATTTGTTTGAGATAAGCGATATTATCTCTCACCATACTATGATTGTTAGTATAGTATTAAAACGACATTTGAAATGTTTTATAACTTTAAAATATGATTTCTAAAATAGTTAAACCCATGTCTTATTTCATAAAAAAGAACTAAAAGTGTTTTAAAATGGTTTTAAATTAAATATCACATTTTTCTCATTTAATGTACTATTTTAACGATATTGATAGATTTAGGCTATTACTGATATTTATCCCATATTGGTTGCTTTGGATGGATTATATTATGTTATTATAGATATTTACAGGCTACTATAGACATTTCTATGCTTGTTGCTTGCATGTCTACTTGTTTATTAGTTGGTTGAAAACTCCGTTTGAAGGCGATATAGGAAAATCCCATTAGATGGAGTTTGGTGTATATCGATCAAATGCACACACGATGGGACTCAAATGATGTGATAGAGTTTCATACATATCGATTGAGCACACAAATGATGATAAACTCGAATGGATGGGATAAATATGCGAAGGAGTATTGGTACGTGCCGACTGA
This sequence comes from Allium fistulosum, assembly GCA_030737815.1. Classification (NCBI taxonomy): domain Eukaryota; kingdom Viridiplantae; phylum Streptophyta; class Magnoliopsida; order Asparagales; family Amaryllidaceae; genus Allium; species Allium fistulosum. The sequence goes on along the minus strand of CM060908.1, from coordinate 817,163,210 downwards.
TCTGAGGATGAAGGACAATGGACTTGGTATGTGCTTCGAACTTTAGGGAAGATGCCATACGTTTTCATTAGGTTTGTATCTAACCATTTTTGGTTAAGTACACGACCAAAGTGGTCATTATTGACTACTCTGGAGTGGTCGATATCTACCACTATCGAGGATGGCCGATTTGGACAATTTTTACATGGACGATGGAATGACTTCGAGGAGCAGGATGTGAAGGTTCATCATTCGTTCAATGTTCGGTTTTGGTGCTATTGCTCTTCGACGAGTGGTTTTGGCGACGAAGCAAAGATGTGATGCTTCAACGTGACGACTTCATGATTCGATGATGATGATTCCATGATGGGAAGTGATGGCTTCGATGATGGATAGTTGTACTTGGGGGTGTAGAGAGGGAAACAGCGAGTCAGATTGAGGGGACTGTTGGAGGTGGGGTACGGGATGCATGATGACACTCTATAGCTTATGATGGTTGTCTAGAGTAGTTCCCAATCGCTATTACTTCAGATGGGAGTTGTATGGACAGTTCTAAGATGAGCTCTGCCATGGATGACGTGTGCAAAGGGCATATTTATATTTGTAGGTTTCGAAGTGTGCTCATGAAGCAGAGGTATGTGAGGAAGCTCACTTGGGATTATGATGGATTCTCCGGATCAAATGATGTTCCAATCTGTTTCCCTTGGGCTGTCTATGATGGGTGCAGTCTAGTCCCTGGCCTACTGAGTGGCATGGATATGAGTACCAAGAAATCAGAGCGTTGAGTAGTCCTTTATATGATGGGGTTCATATAAGTATCATATATCCAACACACAGAGTGAGTGAATGTGAGGATGGATGATGGATGCCATGTTTGTTTGACTATTTTTATCACCTAAGGAATGTCACATGATGTAGATATTACTGATGCCGATATCTAGACATCCTTAATACTTTGATGTATAGTACACCCATGATGACTATCAAAGAGTAGCATATATCTTTTATATGTGCTAATTCTATGGATGCAGGGATAGGTCAGGTATGATTCTCTATACCCTCTATGCCATATACTATACCGACTTTTATAGTGTTTTGAGATTATTTATCTCTTACACCAGACTGTTGTCTGACTCGAGGTTTTATGCTTTGATTTTTATTATCTTGGGTGCTCTTAAATGAGTAGACTAGATAGTATGTGTAAATAGCATTTTGAGCTGCTCAGATGAACTAGCAGATGGTGACGCTTTCTCATATTCATATTTTGAGTTACTATTGTTTATTCTGCCGTGTGACACTGTGGAGCCTTAACCATGTCGACTTACTAGTATTAGAGACAGTTGATCGGTTGTGTTTATTTAGTTGTATAAACTCTATGGTTGTTTTGTATAACTGTATGAGACTGTGTACTCTGATTATGTGGTTTATATAGTTATTACTATCTAACCTGTTTAATATCTGTGATGACTATAATATTTCATCTGATGCTCTGAGAGATATACGACATGTTATGTGATTATGTGATGTTTTATTTCTTCCCCTTTTCTTCTATTTTCTTCTCTTCTATTCTATTCTTGATCTTTGTTTCTTTTTTTCTTTCCCCTTGACAATCGTCCTACATTGGCCGGGTGCTCCAGTAATGCACTATTTGGTTATATGAGCATCGGAGGTGTCGAACGGTCATTACAGTGACTATGTTCGCTATCAATCTTTTTAGTTCAGAATGACTCGACAATATCCTCGCCTTAAAGTTAGTATTGATCCTTTTACTCTTTCTGAGGTCGGTTCTTCTACCACTCAAGCCTTCAATCTACTCCATCTGGAGCAAGATATTCTATAACAATTGAACTGCAAATGCAAGTTGTTATAGTAGCATGGCCTCATCATCAACCTCCTCCACTAGATGAGTGACGTGCCACAATCCTCCGGACCAAACTCCATCTCCGCTAACCGTAGAGTCGCTTCATTCCATTTGCCTCCATTATGGGATTCCAGAGAGTGATGTCATATCGATCAACAAGCGCACAACCCCCCTCAGGGCTATACCACGTGCAACAAATACATATGTTTGGGTGGAGCTGTTCTGCTCTCCAGTGAATTTCTCAAAATTTTCCTGCAAGAGATTAGGCTAGCTCCGACTCAGGTTGCACCTCAATGGATATGCCATACTCAACTCCTTGTACATGCTTTTCATGATGCGATTACATCGTCCCCCAAGCTTGGGGGGTATACCCATCTTTTAAGCTTCAAAAAAAGAGTGGACTCAACTTCCTTACTGATTATTGAAGCTTATTACCACTGCAAAGTTGTTGAGGCATTTCACAAGTGCAACCTACTTCAAGAGTGAATATTTCTTCATTCATTGTCCATATGGTTTCAACCGCCTCTGGTTATTTAGAGATAAGTCTCCTCTTCTAACCACATTTTTTCATTCGAAATTTCTTTATCTAATTGCCTAATTATTTTTTTGTTCATAGACCTTCTCAATTAAGATGACCACAACACACATGTTGACACTTAACGCTCCTAAAGGAAGTCAAATACTATGACAATCGCCCCCTCGTATCAAATATAATAAGTTGTACGTTGTAAAGGGTACAAGGTTGATGTAAGGTGATAGTGAATGGTGTAAAGTAATAGAATCCAAATCACAAAACATGTAGAACATCTCAGAAGGCATAGAAATATATAATAATCAAACAAATGTAAAACATGCAAGACAGTAATATAATCAAATGAACCATAAATAAGAACATCAGAGTGCAACAGGTTCATAGATTATGCACAACTAAAATAATAGAGTTTATACAACCTAAATATCCAAATAAAATCTAATAACTATCTCTAAAATAATACAAGTAATGATATAGCTCCACCAGTAGTGCACAGCGAATATAAGCAACGGTAAGCTCTAAAGTATAAATATATAAAAGCGAAGCCTCCTACTCATACTCCATACAATTTCATGCACTATCTAGACCTATTATCCATAGTATACTCATTTAAGAGTATCTAAGATAATAAGAAGCAAAGCATAAAACCTCGGGTCTGACAACAGCCTAGTGTGAGCGATACATCATCTCAAATACTATAAAAACCTTGTACAGTAATAAGGACATAGGGTATGTAGAACCATTCCTGACCTGACCCTACATCCAAAGGGTTAGCACGTAAACACAATACATGCTAAACTACTATCACATATGGGATGTGATGCACTAAGTATAGTATAGGGAATTGGGTTATATAATATAACAATATGACATCCATATCAAGCACACAACAAACATAGCGACCATCACAAAGCCTTGAATCTGTCAGTCAAGTGCCTTTGGATATACGATAACTCATATGACGCAAGCAGATGGTCACCGACTACTTAATGTCACAGATGCTCAACTCATGCTCACGTAGATGGCTAGGGACTGGACATATGCAGATGTCCAAAAATATAGGTACATGCAGACTATCGTTTCCCGATGAAATGAGCGTTGCAACCTCGGGGTTACCATTGATCCCTTAGCACACATACCGATATTAGAACTTCCTCTTATTCTCAGCGACTACTTAACACTGCAAATGCTCAACTCATGCCCACAAAGATGGATAGGGACTGGACACATGCAAACGTCCAAAAATATAGGTACATGTAGACTACCCTAGGTACATGCAGACTTCCCTGTCCCACTTATGAGCATCACACCCTCATAGTTATCCATTGATCACTTAGCACATGTATTGATAGTAGAACCACGCCTTGTTCTACTCCACAAGCTATCACACAGAACTTGTCCTCTCGGTCCATCACTAGATGCTATACTCATTAGCCACCTCGAGTCATCAAAATCACCACATTAGTTGTCGTTCAATACCCCAAAGTTGGCCTAAGTCGTTCCGGCATCATCCACTCCAACCCTATGCCAACCTAAAGAAAACCCTAAGTAACCCTAGGCTTGACTTAAAACAAGCCCTTGCAAAACTCAAAGCACCCTTTCTCCATACCCAAAGCCCCCAAAAACTCCAAGTCCCGACATCCCCAATCTTGGACTAATGCAGTGCATCAAAAACCCAAAGTGAGCCTTGAAACAATCTCGGACCCAATTTCTTGTTTGATGACCAGACTAATTCCCTTGTTCGGCACCCGGACCAAAGATCCTTCCGTGCTCACCCAATGCTTGACCAAAAGTGAACTATTGGACATCATTTGTTGCTTGGTCCCCCATCACCAAACCAATTCGACCTAAAGAAATTTCCCTCCTGACTCAAAGCAAGCTGCCTTGTGAGACCAAGCCAAACCTAAATGAAAAACCGAATTTCTATAGCACCCCTGATGCCTCAATTTTGCATCAACTCCATCGCTATGCTCACTACTTTGATGCGATCCTAGACACTCTAGAGCCCATCCATCGATGTTCGGTTCTATGTTTACGGACTTCCCATACTTTGTGTATCGAATCAAAGAGTACGTTGCCTCTCCTTCGCATGAAGACCCTTAACCATAGAAACATTCACCATCTCTATTTCGCTCCGTTGGGTGCTTGCAGCCATTCATGTATAAAATTAAAATCCAAACAAGCATCAATGACAGTCAAACATTATCCAAACATAAAAACATACATCAATTCATGGCAAATCATCATATAATGTATCTATAACATAACCTAACACCTATAAAGGTCACCGTACATTAAAATAACATGATAAAATATTTTTAATAATTTAAATCTCATTTTTACTTCAGATTGGATTATAAAACAACTTAAAAATATAATTTGAATTTAAAATAGGTTCAAAACATACAGATACATATACAATATGATGTGTGATGATAATTCACTCATAAAACACTCAAAAATGGGAGATTTTCACATAAAACAAGGCAAATCCAAGTATAAACAGCACAGTCCTAAATTTTCCTCTCCAAACCTGTTGGTTTGAAAGTCTCTAGCTAATCTACCTGTTAATCTACCTTAGATATATTGATTTGGCATGATTTGGAAGAGATAGAGAAGATTTTGGCTAAGAGAAGGTTAACATAGGTTTAGATCTATTTGGGAAGATAAGAAAATGAGTTGGGGATGACAATTGCAACAACCATAAACTCCAAACCTGAAATGGGCTATTGGGCTCACTCCAAAACTCACCAGTTACCTATTAAGTTGTCCTAAAACTTGCCTAACTTCAAACAACCATATCAATTCTACGAAAAGAGAAACCATCGTATATTTCCAACGGAAGTGGTCCCAGACCCTAATTCAGCTACTATCAAAAGTATAGCCAATACAATTTTTCAGGGGTAAAATCATCCAGTAAATTTATTTGGGATAAAAAATGTCACTTCTCAACATTCTCCAAAGTTATAGACTTGTACGATCGAATTTTGATTTAAAAATAATATTTGAGATCCTCTAATATGTAAAACACGAGTGCTTACACTCTCTCCCCCTTTAGGACTTTCGCCCCCAAAATCCTAAATACAACAAAGTAAATTCAAACATAGCTACCCTGCATGCCTAACAATCACGAGAAATCATATCAAACATTGAACATGCACACATGAGTAAGAAATAAAATCTTCCCATATCCTAGTATGCAAGATACTAAACTACATAATATAAAGCATCAAATAAGATATCGAATGTGAAACTAACGATAAAAAGGAAGTCTTATCAAGCGAAGAGCTCCAAATAAGCAGTCCTCATGTTTTCCTCTGTCTCACATGTGCAATCGCTTTCCCTCCTATTCCATTTGACATTTACTAACTTCATCTCTTCCTCTTAAGCTGCTTTGTATCACGTCCCATGATACGAATAGGCCAACAAGATCTCTAAACTTATGGTTAATCTCTATATCATCAAGATGACCTGGTTCAACTATCACAATTAAGCCATGTACAAACTTCTGCAAATGAGAAACATGGAAAACATTGTGCACGTCCGCCATCTTCTAGGGTAAGTTGATTCTGTAAGCTAGGTTTCTAATCCTCTCAAGTATTTGAAAAAACCTACGAATTCGGTGCCAACTTGCCTAAGTACTAAATCAAACTACATTCTCCAGTGGAGCTTGACAAACACCATATCGCCGTAGGGAACTCTAAATCACGTCTTCTCTTGTCAACATAGCTCTTTTGTCTATCTTGAGTAGCCTTTATCCGTTAGTGAATGATTTCGATCTTCTTTAAAGTCTCTCTATCATATCTAGCCTATATATCAGTTTCTCGACCACTTCCTACCAATACAAAGGAGCGTTGCATTATAAGCTATATAACGCCTCAAATGGTGCCATACCGATGTTGGACTGATAAATGTTGTTGTATACAAAATCTACCAAATGCAAATGATCGTCCCATGAGCCTCCAAAATCGAGAATGCAAGCTCGCAAGAATCCTCCAAGATTTGATTCATCCTCTCAGTTGCCCATCAATTTATGGGTGATAAGCTATACTCAGATGTAACTCTATCCTAACGTCTCTTGTAAGCTCTTTCAAAACCTACTAGTGAACAAAGGGTCTCGGTTACTCACAATGCCCTTCGGCACACTATGGAATCTCAAAATCTACTTCACATGCAACTCAGCCAATTTTAATGTCGTTCTACTAGACTTTATGGGTACAAATCTGACACTCTTCGTCAATCTATCGAATATGACCTAGATTCTATCGTACGCTCCTCTGGTTCTCAACAATCCATCGATTAAGTCCATCGATACTTGCTCCCACTTCCACTCGGGAATCTCGAACGGTTGCAGCAAACCATTTAGCTTCTTCTCCTTAGCTTTAATTAGTTGACAATTTATGCCCTTCAAGATAAAAGCCCCGTTGTCCTTTTTCATCCCTTCTCAATAAAATATCTACCTCATATCATGGTACATTTTATTGCCGTCGGGATGAAGAGTCAATCTTGAATGATTACACTCTCGTAGCACCTCATCTCCTAACCCACCGACATCAGGCATAAACAATCTCTCATCCTTACAGAGCCAACCATCATGGTCAAGCCCGTACTGTTTTATTTCCTCAGACTCTACTCCTTCCTCTAACTTAGTCATGATCTATGCTAGTTAAGCATCTAGCCTTTGACTAGTACCGATCCGCTCAATTAAAATAGGTATGATAGTCAAACTAGTCGACACATCCTGCTCTAGCTCACAATGAGGCCTGAAATCATAACAAGCAATAAACTCAAGATGCTTCCACTCTAGGAATATCAATCCCAAAACTAGAATGTATTCCACTCAAAGCATCAATGACTAGTGTTGAATCTGGGCCGGCACATAGTGGGGTAAATCGGTAAATTCCAAAAAAAAACTATTCACTTTTTGATCTTATTGGGTATATGAAGTCTAAATTTATTTAGATCGGATCTAAATTTATTTTAAATAACATCAATATTTATTTTATTTGTAAATATTTTTTTGTTTTAATGTTATATTTATATTATTTAATATAACATGCATATCATATACACATACGTGTGTATGTACACGTGCAGTATAAATAGTATACATGGTTTAACATGCTAGTGTATAAGTGCTAGGATTTACACTACAGTGGACATATTAGCCTGTCCCATATACATATGTGCTATCTAATATATATATATAGTTTTATACAATATAGTAACATACAAATGTTTATATGTATTTGTATATATGATTGGCATTATAATATAAATAATTGTAAATATTAATATAAATACTATGACTTTAAAATTTAAAATTTAAAATTCAAATCTAGATCTATATAATTAAATATCTAAAAATTTCAAATTTAGATTAACATATTAATTTTTATATCAATATGTATATTATGTATATTTCGAAAATAATATTTCTTTTAATTGCATATACATATTATACATACATTTTCAAATATATATATATATATATATATATATAATAACTATATGCATAAGTATGCATTAATGTGAAAGTGATTAAATAAATATTTATATATCTTAACATATATTTTGCTTTAATAATATTACTCAAATTTACTTAAAGCTTAGTTTTTTATTTAAAGATTTCTATACGGAAATCTCAATAAATAATTTATTTATTTTTACAAAATTATTTTAAAACATACGTATAATTTTACTAAATATATATAATTATATTTTATAATATAAATATATGTGTATCTACTTTATATAAAATTAGGTATAATAGTAAAAATAAATATACATATACATACATACATATGTATATCCTGCATAGAATAAATCATGTATGTATATATATACAGGATTTTTTTTAAAAATAATAATGTATATATAAAATAAAAAAATTATATTTACATATTTTATATAATTATGTTTTTATGTTTAAAATCAATTTTGTTTTAAAGTCATTTTAAATCTTATTAAATTCAAAAAAAAACTTTTTTTATTTGTAGTCATGAGATATATATTTATATATACACATACATATATATGTCGATTTTTTTAAATACATACATATAAATACCATCCAATGTAGACACCACAGATATATGTGGATTCGTGATAGTTCATATAATGAACAATTATATATAAATGTAAATGAAAGATTTACCTTGACTAAAGCCTGGTTGTAACACATTGAAGCGTTGAATTGATGAACTCCTTGAATCAGTATCCAAAACTTCCAAAACGAGCTATCAGACTAAACGTAGCAACCATCGATCTACTATTTGAATTTAACTTGTTTTCTATTTTGCTTGAAAGTAAGGAGGAAGGAGATAAGTAGGCTGACCAGAAATGAAGAGGATGGAGGCTAAAAATTAGAGAGAGGAGAAAGTGGAGTTTTAGATGTATATATAGCATAGATGTAAGGAGCATAAAGGGAATCCAGATCCTACTTGTATTCCTACTATTTCATCTCAATTTAAATCAATATTCAACCCTCCAAATCCCTATAGTGACCGGCCATAGATTCGCTATCTAGGCCTCTAGATTACTTCAAGCCCGATCAAATAAATGTGCAATTAAATCCAATTCATATGCCCATCTATATTTATATCGATATGTGTCTATAACGATTATATACACACTATTAAATATTGATCAACACAAATTAAATAAAAAATTTATAATAAATATTTCATAAATATTAATTAGTTTAAATAATTTATAACAATTATAATTAATTAAAAAAGGTGGTCGTGGGAGTATTCAGTGTTTCGGTTGTGTGGCTCTTAGGTGTAAATTCGATCAGCGATTATTATCGAACAATTCGAATATTAACATTCACATGTCATCTTATCTAGTGGTGGGACATTATGGCCAAATTTATTGCTTACTTAGCTTCGGTAAAATCCAATTTTACTTATTTAAGCATTACTCGGTAGTGATAATTATTTACGTTAATTCCCTTCATCAAAACTATATCACATTAGGACTTATGGAATTTGGTAATGGCCAAAATTCCAATATCACCCATATTCAACTTTATAGTCCAAACACAAAGCCATTGGTTCAGCAATAACAATTATTATTAACCAAACCACTCTGGGCAAAGATTTTGACTTTTAGTTGACTACAATTGACCGTGATACTAACCTCATATAACCGAGGAGACGTATCCTCTATTGAATAGTGTTTCACTTTCAATGCTTTCACTCGACCCAATTATAGTTGTTCAATGAACGTTGTACCACGATTTAACTATAATTAAAGCGGAGCTTCCACACTGAAGATCAACGGTATTCTCAAGTCCAAAGAGCTATGTAATATTGTCACATTGATATTTTCCTTTTAACCTTAGTTATATTAACTAATAGAAAACTATCGAGTGAGTCAATCCATAGTTATCCAATGCCCCCAGCAGTTATGAGTAAGATACTGCATAATGTTTGGAGAGTGTTATGTACTATAGTCTCAATGGATATATCGATATCAAGTCTCAATACATCTTGGCAAGGAATATTTAAAATGATGTGTTTAATATTGTGTTATGATAAAATACTCATGATTACAACAATTGTAATTACGTTCACAAACACCATTTATAGATTTTATATTAAATACACTTAAATTAAATAATTAGTTGATTATAACACATTACAACAAGTATATGACAGAAAGAAAAATACCTTTTATTTTGAATGAGATTTTATTATAGAGTTAATAATTTACAGTAAATTACAGAATTACCCCAAGGGCATACCCCTAACTCTATCAATCTCCCACTTGCACTTGGGGATAATTATGGAATCTCAACCTCATCCCTTCTATCATCTTGACGAGAATCGACCAGCTAGAGCCTTAGTGAGTGGATCTGTTTTGTGGTCCTTGGTATCTACCCTTTGTATCACAATATATTTCTTCTTAATATATTCTCTGATGAGGTGGAATTTTCAAAGTTATTATGATTTCTTGTGTTCTCTTGGTTCTTTGGTGATCTACTTCGCTGCATTATTGTCATAAAACAATGCTATTGGATTCTTCATGTCAAGAATCACTTCGAGCTCACTTAAAATTTTGCACATACAGATCGCTTCTACAACTGCTTCATTGAGGGTGATTTACTTAGCCTCCATCATGGAATCATCTACCATTTCTTATTTGGAACTTTTCCACCTAACCGCTCCACCTTTAATATAGAAACATAACTTAATACTGACTTATTATCATCGATATCACTCTGAAAGCTGGAGTCACTATACCCTTTCATAAAAAGGTCTCCATTCCCACATATTAGGAATAAGTCATTAGAATTTCTCAAATACATTAGTATACACTTAACAACTATCCAATGCTTTTCTCCACGATTAGATTAGTATCGCCTTACGCATCTTAATGCGCATGCCACATCGGTCTAGTACATAGCATAGCGTACATTATCGAGCTAATCGCTAAAGTGTATGGCATCCTCTTTATACGCTCTTTCCCTTCATCATTCTGAGGAGCATCCATCTTAGGAAGGATGACTCTGGATTGCGTTAGAATATTTCCATGCTTGGAGTTCTCCATACTAGACTTTTTTAGTATAGTATCTATGTACAGGGATTGGGATAACCCCAATAGCCTTATATATCTATCTCTATAGATCTTTATACCTATTATATATGCTACTTCTCTCAAATCCTTGATGGAGAAGTTCTTGATCAGCCAAGCTTTCAATGATTGCAATAATGAAATGTCATTGCCAACCAACGGTAGATTATCAACGTATAAGACTAAGAATACGATAGCATTTCCCTGTTCCTTTCGATATACACACGCTTCCTCTGTGTTCTGATAAAAACCAAATTGTTTGAATAATTTATCAAAAACGTATTCCAAACTTCTTGAAGCTTGTTTAAGTCCATAAATGGACTTCAACAACTTGCAAGTCTTTCCCTCACTCTCACTGAACTCAAAACCCTCGGGCTATGACTTATATATAGTTTCTTCTAAATCACCATTTAGAAATGTCGTCCTTATGTCCATTTTCCATATTTTGTAGTCATAGAATGTAGTGATTGCCAGCATTATTCGAATGGATTTAAGCATAGCTACAAGAGAAAATGTCTCGTCTTAATCAACACCTTAAATCCGATTAAATCCTTTCACAACTAGCCTAGCCTTATAAGTCTCCACTTATCCATCTGTTTTTAAATTTTTCTTAAATATTCATTTGCAGCTGATGGGTTTTCCCTTTTGGTATGTCATACAACATCCATACTTTGTTTCCATACATGGAATCCATCTCGGATTTCATTGCTCTAAGCTAAAGTGCAAAGTATTTACTTTATAATGCTTATTGGAATGATAAAGGAATGTCATCATCTAAGGCACGGTCCTCCTTCTTGCCATCCATAAGAAAACCACAATATCTCTTTGGTATGTGAAATTCCCTGCTAGATCTTCTAATAGGTTGCATGTTTTCGTATATGGGTGAACTTGGATCCTACTATTCAGTCTCCGTGTTCAACTCTTGGATATCATCCAATTCTATAACTTCGATGTTAATTTCTTTCGATAGAAATTCCTTTTCCAAAAAGATAGCATGTTGAAAAAAATGCTCTTTTGTTCTTTGGTATTATAGAAAATTAATTATGGAATTAGTGGGATATCCTTTAAGTTTGCTCAAAACTGATCTTGCCTCAAGCTTATTGGGACCGACATTCTTAACGTAGGCTGGAAAACCCTACACCTTCAAATAATTTAGGTGGGATCTCTTCCCGTGCCATATCTCATATGGCATCTTAGGCATAGATAGTGGGTAACAAATTCAACACAAGCGCTGTGGTTTTTAGCACATATCACCAATTGGGAAAAGGTAACTCAGCCTTACTCATTATGGAATGAACCATATCTAATAAGATTATGTTCCTTTCTCTGAAACACCGTTGTGTTGCAAAGTATATGGTGGAGTAATGTAACAACCCTGGTTTTGGAGATTACATGTTAATATTATATTATAACTGTTCTTTTAACAATTATTAAAATAAAAAGATGGAAATTGGTTTAAAAATAAGTTTTGGCTATAAATAAAGTTTGAATATGGTTGGAAATATTTTTCTAAGTAAGAAAATGATTTTTGTTGAATTTTAGAAGTTAAAAATGTAGACTTTTACATTTATTGGTGAAAATTGTGTATTATTGTGAAATAAAGGATTTTAATAATAATAATGTTTTAAACATAAAAATTAATCCTTTTTATAGTGTAAAATCATTTATTTCATGTGTATGTAAATTTACAAATTTTGTTTGGTTGAAAATTTAAAAAGAAAATGACTTTGTTTTGTAAATTAGTGTATATATGAATGCATTTGGTTCTATGTTAAGTAATTAATTTAGGCCATCATGCTTTCTTTTGTTTAATGGGTCCATTAAGCCCATTAGCATTTAATCTGGTTTGAGGAGGTGAGAAAAAGATGATAATACGTTCATTTTTACTCTTCCTCTTTCTGGAAATAGATTTACATTAAATCAACCTTCTCAATATTGCAAAATCCACACTTTTCTTCAAACTCTTCAATTTAAACTAAAATCGTTTTCAAGCTAGAGTAAAAATCTAAGGGTAATCAATCTCCAAACTCTATAGTTTCATCAATTCTCAATTTTAGAAAATAGTTTTCTAATTTACTGTCATCCTGCATGTACTGTTTTAAGTTTGAACTGGTTATTTGAAGCTAGAATCTCCTCAAATCTTGCCTCTTTCAACATAAATTCGAGGTTTGATCATCTCTAATAGCAAGGTGAGTTATATAAGCTCACAATCTAGAAAAAAAAGTGCCAAAGCTTGAAACTGTGTAAAATTAGCCTCTTTATGTAGTTTTCTATAGTTAGTTTTTCTCTTGTTTATAATCAGTTTCTATTGCTACTTTGAAACCTTATAACTTGTGATTCCGACAACGAAATACTGCCGGATTTCTTGCATTTGGTAGCTTGCACATTGAACTCCATCTCTGTAATATTTGGTTGAATTTTATAGTCATTTGCTATGTCAAACCTTGTTCTGAAAATCAGTTCGCAGCCTGAAAACAACCTGGAATAAATCGCGTATGAAGAAGTCGACATTCCTCTCCCTGGGTCAACATGTAGGTCGACCCAGAGGACCCTTAGGTCGACCTAAGGGGCATAGATGTCGACCGCCAAGTTGACCCCCATGTCGACCTGGGTGATGGGCTTTTTGCAGCCCATTTTTGCTCCTTTTCTAGTTGTTTTCGAGTCTTTTCTACTTGTTTTCTTGCCTTGTTTTGCAATATTTCTGCATATATTCTTAGGCCATGCACAACACCAAAAAGGTGTATTTGTAACGAATATAGTCGTTACAAATAAGATGTCTATCATTAGACTAGCCAAATTTTGGAGATTTTAAAAATTCAAATTTTTAATTGTTTTGAACTTAATTTGAATTTAAATTCGAATATCGGTTTGAGTGATTTTCCTTGTTTTTATTCGTTTTCGAGAACGGTTTTCTCCAAATCTTTTTGAAATGATTTTTAAAATTAATGGGCATTTCAAAATAATTATTATATAATATTTTAAAGTATTTTCAAGTATAAAATCTACTTATTCTCTATAGTAAGGGAATTTTCAAATATGGGTTTTCAATTTGATTTCGAAAATTGGTTTTCAAAGCTTGTTTTTCAAAGTAAATTATTTTATATATAAGACACACGTTTTTGCACTATTCGAGCGAATGAGAAGGAGAATTAAATGGTTTGGTAAAACACATGGTATGGGACATGTGCATTTATCTTATCGGTTAATTCCTAACTTGTCCATTTGATCATTTTGACCTTCAAGTCGAGTTTACCAATGAAATGAGGTAAACTTTTTACTGCTTTGAGTGTGAAATTTACTAGCAATTAGTAAACCGTTTAGTGCAAACGTGTGGTATGGGACACACTTTAACACTGTTCGGGTTCCTATCCGAGAGTTTGTGACACATTTGCCATTGCGGCGTGCCAGTACTGGACCTTTGGGTCATTTCCATTATGGCATTTTCCATTGCGGCGTATTTGTCTTTAGACGTTTGCCATTGTGGCATTTTCCATTGCAGCGTATTTGCCATTGTGGCGTATTTGTCATTATGACATTTTGCCTTCGGGTGAGGTACCTATTTGAGATAACAGTACTTGGCAAGGCTTCGGCTACATGCACGTGCTAAACTTTTGAGATGATTTCTTTGACTATTTTCCCTAGTGTATCGCCCCTGTCCGGAATTGGTCCTTTGAACCATTCGATATATATTTGTAGCGATTACCTTTTGGGGATTTTAACTCTTGGGAGTTCTATTTTTGAGATCTAAATTGCCTGCACTGGCATTATTTGAGATTTTCCTTTTGGCGTTTATTTGGGGCTATATTCTCCTATGTTGGAGAGTTATATTTGATTACCTTGTAGCGTATTTTTAAGATGGTGATTTCTTTGAGTTTGCCGATATGGCGGGTTTGGGATTTCTCCTTTTTAGGAGTTATATTTTCCTTAAACCACTATTTATGATTTGTGATATGCCGATGATATGAGGCTTGCTATATTTAGCATTTTATGGATTGTCTTATCTCTTTTGAGGTTATATGTTTGTGTAAGTGATATCATCCCATCACTTTGAGTAACCACATCATACTTATACTCATGCTTAAACTCGGTATTGTTCCTTCTTGTTTAAGAAGAACATTACCCTTGTCCTTATGAATCTATTACTGCTTATCCTTATAACTGATATGTTTAGCTAGACTGACCCATGTATATAATACTCGGGTCAGACCAAGGTGTTTCAGGTTAGGTACCCTTATGGACTTAGCCTATTCTGCTTCCGCATGGACTTATCTGCTAGCCCATTTTGTTGTAGTCCTTTTGTCGCTACACTAATATGTATATTATTTTGACTCGGGGTGGGGCATCACAAGTAACCTGGGAGTTGATCCCATTATTTTTTAAGTATTGTTGGTGTCCAACATACTTACCTCCTCGATTAAATAGAAGTATTTTAATCTTTCGGTTCGTTTGACTTTCAACCTCATTCTTATATTCTATAAATTTTTCACAGACATAGGATTTGTTCTTCATAAGATACATATATCATAGTCTTGAGAAATCATTAGTAAAGGTTACGAAATAAGAACAATTATCTTTAGTAATTATAGACATTGGCCCACATACATCACTATGTATGAGACACAAGAGTTCATCAACTCTTTCTTTGCTTCCACTAAAGGGGTGTTGGGTCATTTTACCTTTGAGACATGACTCACACGTATCAAATGATTCAAAATCAAGTGATTGTAGAAAAACTTCGATTATCAATTTATGTATTCGTTTCTCACTTATATGACCTAGCCTACAATGCCAAAGATAATTTTTATTATTACTACTATTCAAAGAACTACTCGCGTAATAGACATAATTTGTATTGATCACATGAATGCCATTATCTAAAATACCATCATAGACTTTATTACCATCTAAAATAATGTTCATAACATTATTAGCATGGTGAAAAATATAACTAGTCTCATACAATCTAGACACATAAATAATTCCATAATAAGTCTTTTACAAAATAGCAATTATTTAATATCAAAAAAAATCCACTCGGCAAACTAAAATGGAAATCTCCAACTATCATTGTGTCTAAAATAGACCCATTAGCAACTTGAAGCCTCATTTCTCCCTTTGCCACACGATGCCAGTTTCTATGTCCCTATAAGAATTACAAATGTGAGTTCCAGATCCAGTATCTAGAATCTAAGATAATTTATTGATTTCAAAACAATTTTGAATCATAAATATACCTGAGGGAGCGGCAGAACCATTCTGCCTTTTCTCTTTAACAATCTTCAAGTACTCCGGACAATTCTATTTCCAATAACCCACTTGTGACAATGATGACATTCACCCATGTCTATAGCATCAGTCTTCTTAATTTTATTGTTAACCCTTTTCCGCTTCTTCGAACCTTTCAAAGATGATGTGTTCCCATTAACAGCAAGTATAGCCCCTTAATCCTTTAACGAAGACTCGGCCAACCTCAACGTATTGAGGAGCTTTACAAGGCTTACATTTAAATAGTTCATATTATAATTTAATATGAACGGCTCATAATATGGAGTAAGAGACCCAAGGATCAAGTCTTCTTGCATCTTTTTGAAGGAACTAAGCCTGTCTACGCAGCGGTTTAAACGGTGAATTTCAAAAAATTTCCATTTTAGAATCTTATTGGGCCTATGAAGTCTGAAGATTATTAGATCCAATCTAATTTTAATTTTAAATAAAATCATATTCCATTTAAATTTAGTTTGAATTTGAATTTTAAATTTGAATTTTGAATAAGAGAAGTAATATATTTATATATATATGGGAGGTGTATAAGTGTATCAAAATACACATATACGTGTATGGGTGTGTACGTGAACATATAAGTGTCATAGTATGAAAGTGTCCGTATTTAGGTGTTGGTCTTTACATCGCAACGGACACCTTAGCCCCTTGTGTGTATTTATATTGTCCAGCTTTTAATTTAAAATTATATATAAATAATGTATGTAAGACTAAACTATATATATATATATAACTTATAAAACATTAAACGTGTGAACATAAAACATGCAATACAAAATATTATTTATATGTACAGTGAACATTAAAACATGTAAAAAGTAAGCATATAAAAGTGATCACGTTATTTTGTTTTCCACTTTGATAGTTATGTACTACAAAACTTATACAACATAAAATAATGTATTGAATAAAACATGCAGCATGATATAAAATAATGTATTTAAGAGTAATGAACACGTTATTTAATAAAACATGCAGCATGATATAAAATGTGTCAGCATGACATAAAATGTGTCAGGGAAGGTATATAATATATATTGTATACAAACAAAGGTAAGCTTTATTAAACATGCAGCAAGTGTTTTTTTATGTTTTTTTTTATGTATAAACCGTATACAGACAAGATATATAAAACGTTATTATATAACATGCGAAACCTTTTATATTAGATTAAAAAAAACATACGTGAATGAAACTCGTCACCATTGCAAACAAAATTATTGGCAAACGAAAAGTAATCATGTTAATGGTTTCAAAATCTACCGTATATAAATATATGTACATAATAGAATTGAAAAAGGGACAATATTTGTACACCCAAGATTGTGATAAGCATGTAGTTAAGTATGATAAAAAAAACAAAAATTGTACCTTTGTATGATGCCAATGATTCGTACGTCAAAACGAGTTATCCTTGAATTGCTATATAATTCAAGCTCCATACCACCCTTGCTTGTGTTGATTTTGTTTTGATTTTGAGGCACAAAAATTTGTTGTTTTCGGTTGCAGGTAAGCTAAGACGAAAATAAGCTTTTATTGGAAGTGAAATACTTTTGTATTGATTTGGTGAAAAGAGTTGTTCTTGAATTGCGTGTAGCACTCTCTTTATATAGATGTGGTAACCTATAAATATCATGCTGCGCATACTCATTCAAACAAGGCTAAGGAGTCCTTATTGTTTGCTCCTTTTACTCTTTCACATTTTTACCAAATCAAATACAAACGTTTCTTATTAGCTGCTGCCGAAAACTACTTTTGGACATTTTGGGCTTCACAAGCCTACGGTATAATATTTATACAACCGGATAAAAAATCATTCCAATATCGTATATTGATAAGATCGTATATATAACTTTTATATATACGTATCCGATTAATTTCAATGCCTTATAAATCAAATAAAAATCTAAAATTAATATTTCATAAATATTAATTAATATAATTATTTTATAACAATTATAAAATAATTAATTGAGTGGTTTTTTTTCGGAGTATCATCGTTTCGGTTGTACGACTCAAAGGTGTAAATTCAGTCGGCGATTAATATCGAACAATTCGAATAATAATGTTCACACGTCACTAGTGCTAGTGGTGTGACAGTTTGGCCGAATTTATCGCTTACTCATATTTTGGTAAAATCCAATTTTAAGCGGTACCCTGTAGTAATGATTATTTACACCAGTTCTCTTCATCTTAACTGTACCACTTTAGAACTTATGGAATTTGGTTTTGGTCAAAATTCCAATATCGTTCACATTTAACTTAGTTGGTCCAAACACAATGTCCTTGGTTCAATAATAACAATTATTATTAACCGATTTGCTCTGGCCAAAGACTTTGACTTTGAGTTGACCATAGTTGACCGTGATACTAATCTCATGTAACTGAGGAGACGAATTCTCTATTGGATAGTGTTTCACTTCAAATATTTAAACTTAGACCCAATTATAGTTATTTAATGATCATAATACCATGATTTAACTATAATCAAAGCGGAGTCTCCATATCAAAGTTCAACAGTATTCTCAAGTCCAAAGAACTGTATAATATCGTCACATCGAGAATCTCTGTTTGACCTTAGTTACACTAACCACCAGAAAAATCTCGAGTGAGTCATCCATAGTTATCCAATAACTATCAGTACGTAACCCCTTGATGCCCTCAGCAGCAATGAGAAAACACTGCCCAACATTTGGAGAGCGTTACGTACTCTAGTCTCAACAGATGTATCGATATCCTTTCTCGATACACCTTGACTAGGAATATTTAAAATGATATGTTATTTTAATGTGATAAATTTCTCATGATTACAACACATTGTAATTACTATCACTTGACATAGCATTTAAGGATTTTCTATTGAATATACTTAAATTATTTAATTAATTAACATATCACAATATGACAAGTATATAATAGAAATGAAAACACCTTTTATTTCGAACGAGATTTTATTATAGAGTTCATAATTTACAATAAATTACAGAATTGCCCCTAGGGCATACCCCTAACTCTATCAATCTCCCACTTGCACTTGGGGCCAATTATGGAATCTTAATCCCATTCCTTCGATCAGTTTGTAGAGAACGACCGAGCTATACCTTTTGTAAATGGATCTGCTATGTTGTCCTTGGTATCTACCCTTTCCATCATGATTTCATTGTTGGCGACAAATTCTCGAATGAGGTGGAACTTTCGCCTAATGTGCCTTGATTTCTTGTGAGCTCTTGGTTCTTTTGCAATTTGCATTGCAACATTGTTATCCAAGAACAATGTCATTGGATTCTCAGCGTTTGGAATAACTCCTAGCTCAGCTAAAAATTTGCGCATCCACACAGCTTCTTTTGCTGCTTCATTAAGGGCGATATACTCAGCCTCCATGGTTGAATCAGCCACCGTCTCTTGTTTGGAACTTTTCCAACTTACGGCTCCTCCATTTAATGTAAATACATAACCAGATATAGACTTACTATCGTCGATGTCACTCTGAAAGCTGGAGTCTGTATACCCCTTCATAAGAAGGTCTCCATTCCCATATATTAGGAATAAGTCTTGAGTATTTCTCAAATACTTAAGAATACATTTTACGGCTGTCCAATGTTTCTCACCAGGATTAGACTGAAATCGACTCACACATCCTAATGCATAAGCTACATCTGGTCTAGTACATAGCATAGCGTACATTATGGAACCGATCGCAGATGGATATGGAATCCTGTTCATACGCTCTTTCTCCTCATCAGTATGAGGAGCATCCTTTTTAGAAAGGACGATTCCAGATTGCGTTGGAACGTTTCCACACTTGGAATTCTCCATACTGAACCTGTTCAATACAGTGTCTATGTATAGATATTGGGACAATCCTAGCAACCTTTTGGATCTATCTCTATAGATTCTTATGCCGAGTATATAGGCTGCTTCTCCCAAATCTTTCATTGAGAAGTTCTTGGATAACCATGCTTTTACTGACTGCAACATCGCTATGTCGTTTCCAATCAGTAGTAAATCATCGACATACAGGATTAAAAACGTTATTGCCTTTCCTTGTTCTTTCCGATATATGCACGCTTCCTCTGTGTTTTGATAAAAACCAAACTGTTTGATTACTTTATCAAAACATTTATTCCAACTTCTTGAAGCTTGTTTAAGTCCATAAATAGACTTTAGTAGCTTGCAAGCTTTGCCCGCGTTCCCACTAGACTTGAAACCTTTTGGCTGTGACATATAAACAGTTTCCTCTAAATCACCATTTAGAAAAGCCGTCTTTACGTCCATCTGCCATATTTCGTAGTCATAGAACGCGGCAAGTGCAAGCATGATCTGAATGGACTTAAGCATGGCTACGGGTGAAAATGTTTCATCATAATCAACGCCTTGAATTTGACGAAACCCTTTTGCAACTAGCCTTGCTTTATAGGTCTCTACCTTTCCATCTGCATTTAGCTTTTTCTTAAAAATCCATTTGCAGCCAATGGGTTTAATTCCTTCGGGTATGTTGGTCAAAGTCCAAACTTTGTTTTCATACATGGAATCCATCTCGTTTTTCATAGCTTCAAGCCAAAGTGCGGATTCTTTACTTCGCAGGGCTTGTTGAAATGAGAGTGGAGTGTCGTCTCGCAAGACACAATCCTCAGTCTCACCATCCACAAGAAGATCATAGTATCTCTTTGGTGTGCGAGACTCCCTATTAGACCTTCTAATAGGTTGCGTGTTTTCATATACTGGTGGATTTGATTCTCCTACCGGCTCGGTTTCTACATTAACTTCTTGGATCTCATCCAATTCTACAACTTCGCTGTTAATTTCTTTTGCAATAAATTCCTATTCTAAAAAGACAGCATGTCGAGAAACAATAACTTTTTGTTCCTCCGTATTGTAGAAAATATATCCCAAAGAATTTTTGGGATATCCTATAAGTTTACATAAAACCGATCTTGCCTCGAGCTTATTGGGGCCAATGTTCTTAACATAGGTTGGACAACCCCATACCTTCAAATAATTGAAGTGGGGTTTCTTCCCATGCCACATCTCATATGGTGTCTTAGGTACAGATTTGGTAGGCATCAAATTTAGCATATGTGCTGCAGTTTCTAGCGCTTATCCCCAGTATGAGAGAGGCAACTCAGCTTTACTCATCATGGAGCGAACCATGTCTAATAAGGTTCGATTCCTTCTTTCTGAAACACCATTGTGTTGCGGAGTATAGGGTGGAGTAACCTGAGAGATAATCCCATTATCCTTTAAGTACTGTCGGAGTTCTTGGCCAACATACTCGCCTCCTCGATCGGATCGAAGAATTTTTATTTTATTGTTCGTCTGATTTTCAACCTCATTTTTGTATTCTTTGAATTTCTCACAGACATCGGATTTATTCTTCATAAGATATATATATCCAAGTCTTGAGAAGTCATCAGTGAAGGTTACAAAATAAGAAGAGTTATTTTTGGTAACTATAGGCATTGGGCCACATACATCAGTATGCACTAGGCCTAAGAGTTCATTAACTCTTTCGGAGCTCCCACTGAATGGGTGCTTGGTCATTTTTCCTTTAAGACACGATTCACAAGTTTCAAATGATTCAGAATCAAGTGACGGGAGGAAACCTTTGGTTTTTAGTTTATGTAGTCGTTTCTCACTTATATGACCGAGTCTACAATGCCAAAGATAATTTTGATTTATATTGTTATTCGAAGAATTATTCACAACACAGATATAGTTTGTATTGATCATATAAATGCCATTATTCAAAATACCATCAAATATTTTATTTCTATCTAACATAACGTTCATAACATTATTTGAACAGTGAAAAACATAACCAGTCTCAGACAATATAGACACATAAATAATCCCACAAATAAAGTCTTTTGCATAATAGCAATTATTTAATATCAAAACAAAACCATTAGGCAAAACTAAGTGAAAATCTCCAACTGCCGTTGCATCTGCAAGAGATCTATCAGCAACTCAAAATTCCACTTCTCCTTTTGCCACGTGCCTTTTGTTCCTAAGTCCCTGTAACGTGTTACAGATATGAGTTCCAGATCCAGTATCTAAAACCCAAGATATTTTATTGATTGCAAAACTATTTTGAATCGTAAATATACCTGTAGGAGCAGCAGAAATTCTGTTTCTTCTCTTTAACAATCTTTAAGTACTCCGGACAGTTCCGTTTCCAATGACCTTTCTTGTGACAATGATGACATTCACCCTTGTCAGCAGTAGCTGCTTTCTTACCCTTTTTATTAACTCTCTTTCGCTTCTTTGAACCTTTCAAAGATGACGTCCCATTTTTGACTGCAAGTACGATCGACCGATCCTTCGATTGTGACTCGGCAGACCTCAATAGATTGAGGAGCTCCACGAGACTCACATTCATATTGTTCATATTATAGTTTAGTATGAACTGTTCATATTGAGGCGTCAATGAACCAAGGATCAATTCAACTTGTAGCTCTTTGCTTATAGTCACATCCAATGATGCAAGCTTATCAATATAACCTTTCATCATCAGCACATAATCGTCCATTTTCTGTCCCTTTTGCATTTTGGTGTTGAACAGTTTCTTAGTAGTCTCGTACCTAACGGACCGAGACTGCTCACCAAAAAGTGCCTTGAGACTTTCGAAAATCTCATGGACAAACATTGATTCATGTTGCCTTTGTAACTGCTTGTCAAGAGTTGACAACATGAATACTTGGGCGATTTCGAGATCAGCGGCCCATTTTCTATAAGCAACTTGTAAATTTTCATCGGCGTCATCAGCGGGTCTTGTAAGCGGAGTACAAGTTATAGACGACCAAACTCGCTCATATGTGAGTGCAATCTTTATTGCTCTCAGCCAGTCCACGTAGTTAGGTCCAGTTAGTTTGTCATTTTCGGAGAAAAGCCTTAGTGATGACATTTTCTGCAATTTTAGTTAAAAGAGGATTAGGACATATTATTCATTGCAAATGTTCTTAGATTATTAATAAGGTTGAAATGTAATTTTTCATTTTACTAATAAGCTCCCACTAGATTTGCATATTTCTCTAAACCCAAAAGAAATATGGAAGTCTTTCGACCACTCCAATGAGTATAAGGACTCGCATGTCTTGGAATTCTGACCTTGAGGAATATCAACAAATCATAGGCCCACGTGCGATGGATAACACTTTATCGGTTGTATCATATACAACTCCTTATTCCTTTCTTTGTCCTAATCTCATTTCGACCTTGAGGAAGATCAACAAATTGAAAGAGATTATTCACTCTGACCTACCATTTCGCGACTGCCTAAGTATAATGTATGTACCTTGAGGAAGATCAACAAATACGTACATGTATCTTACCAAGTCAATTTAATATATTAATAGTACTATACATAACATCTCTAGATTGAAGAAGATCAACAACTAAAAAGTATGTAAGTAATCTATTAATATATAAATGGTAGAGGACAACATTACATTAAACATTCATAATGTTAATATACTATATCGAGTGACATTGATTTTAGGAATAATGTATTTCTAATAAAATACTCTTGTGATTCAAGTGTCGAACACATCAGAAATCACGGTATACGTACAATACGTATGTATTCATTCCTTAAACCTCAGTTGGGTTTCATTAAGTTCCACCTTATCTATTAAATCAAATTTAATTCATTTTTAAATAAATCTTATTTACTTAATTAGTTAATTAACAGTTTAATTAACTTTTAATTGAATTTAATTTAATTAAAACATTTTAATTTTGTATATTATATATAAATTACAAAAGTCTGATTTATGCTTATCTTAAACATTTTAAGATGGATATACATATATCTATATATATGTATTAATTTATTAATTAACACTTAATTAATTTGATTTATCGAATAAATTTTATCATAAACATTAACTTTTATAAAACATATATTTATATTCCAAATTCAACAATTGAATTCAAAATATAACTTTTCAAAACAGATTTTGAAAAATTCGCACAAGGCCCAAATCAATTTGGGCCTTTACATTAGGGATAACCCTTGGGCTTACACATGTTTCAGGCCAGGCCGGAAGGTGGAGCTAAGGCTCACTTAAGTACCCCTTTCTAGACACCTTACTTTATGAGTAGGCTTTATAGTTAGCCCTAACATTGCAAATTTCAGACCGCATAGGCTATTTGGCTCTGATACCATTGAAGGAACTAAGCCTGTCTATGCAGCGGTTTAAACGGTGAATTTCAAATTTTTTCCATTTTAGAATCTTATTGGGCCTATGAAGTCTGAAGATTATTAGATCGAATCTAATTTTAATTTTAAATAAAATCATATTCCATTTAAATTTAGTTTGAATTTGAATTTTAAATTTGAATTTTGAATAAGAGAAGCAATATATTTATATATATATGGGAGGTGTATAAGTGTATCAAAATACACCTATACGTGTATGGATGTGTACGTGAACATATAAGTGTCATAGTATGAAAGTGTTCGTATTTAGGTGTTGGTCTTTACATCGCAACGGACACCTTAGCCCCTTGTGTGTATTTATATTGTCCAGCTTTTAATTTAAAATTATATATAAATAATGTATGTAAGACTAAACTATATATATATATATAACTTATAAAACATTAAACGTGTGAACATAAAACATGCAATACAAAATATTATTTATATGTACAGTGAACATTAAAACATGTAAAAAGTAAGCATATAAAAGTGATCACGTTATTTTGTTTTCCACTTTAATAGTAATGTACTACAAAACTTATACAACATAAAATAATGTATTGAATAAAACATGCAGCATGATATAAAATAATGTATTTAAGAGTAATGAACACGTTATTTAATAAAACATGCAGCATGATATAAAATGTGTCAGCATGACATAAAATGTGTCAGGGAAGGTATATAATATATATTGTATACAAACAAAGGTAAGCTTTATTAAACATGCAGCAAGTGTTTTTTTTATGTTTTTTTATGTATAAACCGTATACAGACAAGATATATAAAACGTTATTATATAACATGCGAAACCTTTTATATTAGATTAAAAAAAAACATACGTGAACGAAACTCATCACCATTGCAAACAAAATTATTGGCAAACGAAAAGTAATCATGTTAATGGTTTCAAAATCTACCGTATATAAATATATGTACATAATAGAATTGAAAAAGGGACAATATTTGTACACCCAAGATTGTGATAAGCATGTAATTAAGTATGATAAAAAAAACAAAAATTGTACCTTTGTATGATGCCAATGATTCATACGTCAAAACGAGTTATCCTTGAATTGCTATATAATTCAAGCTCCAAACCACCCTTGCTTGTGTTGATTTTGTTTTGATTTTGAGGCACAAAAATTTGTTGTTTTCGGTTGCAGGTAAGCTAAGACGAAAATAAGCTTTTATTGGAAGTGAAATACTTTTGTATTGATTTGGTGAAAAGAGTTGTTCTTGAATTGCGTGTAGCACTCTCTTTATATAGATGTGGTAACCTATAAATATCATGCTACGCATACTCATTCAAACAAGGCTAAGGAGTCCTTATTGTTTGCTCCTTTTACTCTTTCACATTTTTACCAAATCAAATACAAACGTTTCTTATTAGCTACTGCCGAAAACTACTTTTGGACATTTTGGGCTTCACAAGCCTAAGGTCCAATATTTATACAACCGGATAAAAAATCATTCCAATATCGTATATTGATAAGATCATATATATAACTTTTATATATACGTATCCGATTAATTTCAATGCCTTATAAATCAAATAAAAATCTAATAATTAATATTTCATAAATATTAATTAATATAATTATTTTATAACAATTATAAAATAATTAATTGAGTGGTTTTTTTTCGGAGTATCATCGTTTCGGTTGTACGACTCAAAGGTGTAAATTTAGTCAGCGATTAATATCGAACAATTCGAATATTAATGTTCACACGTCACTAGTGCTAGTGGTGTGACAGTTTGGCCGAATTTATCGCTTAATCACATTTCGGTAAAATCCAATTTTAAGCGGTACCCTGTAGTAACGATTATTTACACCAGTTCTCTTCATCTTAACTGTACCACTTTAGAACTTGTGGAATTTGGTTTTGGTCAAAATTCCAATATCATTCACATTTAACTTAGTTGGTCCAAACACAATGTCCTTGGTTCAATAATAATAATTATTGTTAACCGATTTGCTCTGGCCAGAGACTTTGACTTTGAGTTGACCATAGTTGACCGTGATACTAATCTCATGTAACTGAGGAGACGAATTCTCTATTGGATAGTGTTTCACTTCAAATATTTTAACTTAGACCCAACTATAGTCATTCAATGATCATAATACCATGATTTAACTATAATCAAAGCGGAGTCTCCATATCGAAGTTCAACAATATTCTCAAGTCTAAAGAACTGTATAATATCGTCACATCGAGATTCTCTGTTTGACCTTAGTTACACTAACCACCAGAAAACTCTCGAGTGAGTCATTCCATAGTTATCCAATAACTATCAGTACATAACCCCTTGATGCCCTCAACAGCAATGAGAAAACACTGCCCAACATTTGGAGAGCGTTACGTACTCTAGTCTCAACAGATGTATCGATATCCTTTCTCGATACACCTTGACTAGGAATATTTAAAATGATATGTTATTTTAATGTGATAAATTTCTCATGATTACAACACATTGTAATTACTATCACTTGACATAGCATTTAAGGATTTTCTATTGAATATACTTAAATTATTTAATTAATTAACATATCACAATATGACAAGTATATAATAGAAATGAAAACACCTTTTATTTCGAACGAGATTTTATTATAGAGTTCATAATTTACAATAAATTACAGAATTGCCCCTAGGGCATACCCCTAACTCTATCACTTTTATCTTATTCCTACATCTAACTATGCAAGTCTATCAATATAGCATTTCATTATTAAAACATAATCGTTCACTGTCTGTCCCTTAGTCATTTTGGTATTGAATAATTTCTTTGGAAGTTCCTACCTTGCGTAATGGGACTGATCACCAAATAGAGCTTTGAGACTATCGAAAATCTCTTGGACAGACATGTTTTCGTACTGCCTCTGAAGCGGCCTGCCTAATGTAGACAACTTGAAAATCTATGCAATCTCTAAGTTTGAAACCTATTTATCATAAGTTAGTCTAAGTTTGGCGTTTGCATCATCGACTAGCTGTTCTTTTGGAGGTGCGGTTATTGACAACTAAAGACGTTCATAAGTTAATGCCATCTTTATCGCTTTTCCTATTAATGTAGTTAGGTCCGGTGAGTTTGTCGTTTTCAGAAAATACCTTGATTATGGACGTTTTTCAGCAAGTTTTAACTTAGTAGATTAGGACAATTTCATAGTAGGTGTTCTTATAATATTAGTAAGGTTTAACTTTATGTTTCATTTTACTAATAAGCTCCCAGTAGTCTTTTATGTTTCTCTAAACTCTAAGATGAAATGTAGAAGTCCTTTGACTTCACCAGTGGATGTTAGGACTCGTATACCTTGGGATTCTGACCTTGAGGAAATCTCAACAAATCATACTCCCGATACGATGGATAACTCCTTATCGGTTATATCATATACAACTCCTAACCTGGGGTTCCTTGCCTTATCTCATCTTTACCTTATGGAAAGCTCAACAAATAAAGAGAGAATATTCGCTCGTACATACCATTTTGTGATGGCCTACGTAGAATGCACATACCTTGAGGAAAGCTCGGTAAATATGTATAGTTATCTTAACTTGTGTATTCTGCACATTAGTAGTACTGCATGTAACAACCCTAGCTTGAGGAAAGCTCAAAAATTAAGGAGTATGCAAGTAATCTACTAATATACAAATGGTAGGAGACAACTTTATATTGAGGATTCATAATCTTCAATATATTATATTGAGTGATATTGACTTATGAATAATGTAATTCTTATGAAATACCCTCCCGAATCAAGTGTCGGACGCATCAGAAATCACGTGTACGTACTATACGTATGTATTTATTCCTTAAGTCTATCTAGAGTTTGTTGACGTTCCACCATTAATTTATACATTCATATTATATAAGTTTTATTATTATACAATTTTATAATTTAATTAACTCATATAATAGTCCTATGTATAACATTATATTAATTAAATCTTGTTTAATTAATATGTATGCTATAACAGTAATAATTAAGCACATATATCTTTATATATATAATTAGTTTTTAATTAAATTTTAATTAATTAATTTAACCAAACAATTTTAATTAAATATTATTAATTTTGAAAATTCTTATATATATATATATACTTACATCATCTTAAACAATTCAGGTCAATGTAACATATATTATAATATATCTTTTATACATATATGTGTGTGTGTGTGTGTATTTGTGAGTGTATGTGCTTGACTAATAACTATTTAATTTATTAATCTTATTAATATTATTTTTTTAAATAATATCATTATATTTTCAAAACTCTTTTGAAAAATATTCATAATATATTTCTTATTTTAAATATAAAATTTTTATTTACTTTCAAAATAATTTTGAAAATTATTCCAAGGCCCAATTCAAATTGGATCTTTTCTATTAAGGGCAACCTTTGGGCTCGCTTCACATTTCGGGCCAGACCGATAGTGAGGAGGGCATGGTACTTGATTACCTAAACCTAGCATGGATACTACTTTTATAAATACCCTATAAATAGGTAATCTTAATTAGTTAACCATAATATGACTAATTTAGACCTCATACGCTATTAGGCTCCGATACCATTATTGGATCTGGACCAACACGAAGCGGTGTAAATGGCTAAACTTTTTTCCATTTTTGATCTTATTGGGCCTATGAAGTCTAAATTTATTAGATTTGATTTAAATTAATGTAACATCCCTCACTGGAGGTCTAAAACTAATGCTACGGATGCTGCAGTCATCCATAGTTATTAATCCTCGACGACCAAATAGGGTAATGTTAGATAAATTGATATACCAGAAACACATGGATATGGAAAAAGTTTAAAATTTCAAAACAACTTTTACATTCCATTCCAAACTCATTTCAACATTCTTTACATAATCCCACAACATTAACCACGTTCAGAAAAATATAATTATTACAACATACTCCAAGAGCGACGTATGAAGATTCCCCTTGGTGATCAGAGTGTATAATAGGCAATAAATAACTTTGCCTTAACAAAACAACACAGCAGAATCACATGAGAAAGAACTTAAATAACTACATGCCTTCTACACGACTTCGGAAGCTTTTTCGTCTTAAGAGGTACCTGAAAACCTCAAATCTCAAACTACTCAAAATCAATTAAGTACCCGAGAGTTTAAGAAGAAAACATTAACCTCGAGTCAGACATAAAGCCTGGTATGAATAATAATATACCATCTCAATTTATTTAGATATCTAGTGAGACCATGCCACTTAGCGGAATAGGTTTCCCCTCATTAGTATCTTAAAACCTTTATAAACCATTTTCTGTGCCCCTGCATCCCCAATGGTTAATTCAATTCAAAACTTTATTATGTGATGATATGCAAAATAATTGAATCAATTCTGGATTACCCATCCTCAATTCATTTTGAATATCTGTTATAATTATAGTTTCTAGGATTACTATTAACCTAATTGTTGTCATGGGCTAACTAATAACCGGTTAAACTTTTAAGGACTCCATGTCCAACTATATAGTTTTCATGGGATTACTATGAACCTATTGGTAACTCCAATATTATTTCTTTTATCCTAGTTTTCATGGGCTGACTAGGAACCTATTGACTAATAGTCAATATCTTTCTTTTACCCTAGTTTTCATGGGCTAACTAGGAACCTATTGACTATCTTTCAATATTTCATTTTCTTATCTGGATATAGTTTTCATGGGCTTACTGTAAACCTGTCTAACTGACATCTTTAATTATACATAGTTTTCATGGGCTAACTATGAACATATTGGCCCCTGCCAATTTCTTTTCCCTTACATAGTTTTCATGGACTTTCTATTAACCTATTGGCCACTGCCAATATCTATTATTTATTCACTACTAGGTCAACCCAACTGGTTATTCTACCTTTTTCCAAAGTACGGTTTTTGGATTCATCATAAAGTGAATATGTACATATATGAAGAAGCAAATAATATAACTTGGTTAATTTCTTTACCCCTTTAGACTTCTTCATAAGTTCCATTTCAAAATACTTTGCTTATTAATATGCCATGGTTTTGCTTTTAAATAAGATTGGGTTATTTGTAACGACCTAGAATTTGACCACTTTAAAATATACTATTTAAAGTCATTATATATATAAAATATATAACATTTTATGATTTAAATAATATTAGATAGGATTTTCAAAGAGAAATATACACAAAAATAGGAATAATTTCTTATATCGACAAAAGTGACAAAATTCCAATTTCAGAAAAGTAAGTTTCAATGGTTAAATAAATTATTTTAATTAATTTATGAGTGTTTATATTTTTAAATAACATTATACAAATTTATTTTTAAATTTGGTTTACATAAATAAATAGTTCAACTAAAATGTTAAAATGTGACCGTAAAACATTTTGTCGAAAATCAATGTTTTGTCGATTTAAAGTTGTCGCAACGTTATTGCACCTTTATTTTCTAATATATGAACATATATTCAAATAGTATAAGTATTAAATAATTCACTAATCAAGTTTACTTTTACTAAATATACTTAGAAAATTCTAGAATGTAATTAACAAAAGGTAAGCATAAAAAGACAAGTGTTATAAAAGTCAAAAAGTAAACATTAAATCAAACAAACATAATTTTTATATTCTTTACTTAATACTTAAGTGAAAATAATATAAAATAATGATTTGAAATGTGATGTTAAGTGTTGAAAAAAATTTGTTTTCTTAAAGTATAAGAAAAGGGTATTTTGGTCTTTTTACAAAATAATATTTTATTCAAAACTTTTTTCTATAAATACCTACCACTTCTTTCACAAATTTCACCCACTTTCCATTCTTCTTCTTCTTCCTTTTCTAAGATTCTCCTTCTTTTTCCTTAGAGCTTTAATGGCTTCCATGCCTCTCTTAAAAAATTCCAAAAGCGTAACAAAGTTATGGCAAAAATAATCGAAAAAAAGTATAACACTTAAGTCAAGTTCAGGATAGTAAGTTCCATCCATCCACCCAAGGCCATGCCCACCTAGAAGCTATCTCCACCTCTTTTCATCTCAACTTCTAGGATAGCAGAGCTATAGCCGGATTTCAAGAAGTTTCGGATAATAGTAGCGAAGTTATAGTCAAATCCGTAGTGACAAAGTTAGCAAAATTGGTAGGAAGTATGGTTTAGATCCAGAGTTCCATGCCTTAAACTTTGACGGAGTGGAATCCTAAGTGAGTTATTTCTTCCTTTAAGTTCATTAAAATCATTGCTAAGTTGAAGGAACTTTAATGCTAAGTGTTGCTTGAAAACCCTTGTTGAATGCTTGTTTACTTTATTTGCTAAAATAATGGTTTTATTTCCTTGTTTGACTATTTGGATGGTTAATTAAGTATTTTAAAATTTAGAAGTTAAATACTTAATAGAGTATGCGAAAATGACTAGTACATGTGTTTTGTCTATGAGATCCAAGGAGACTTGGGCGAGGGACGGAACATGTCGAAGGGAAAGCACGGATGTTCCAAAATAAATATCAAACCGTTTTAACCCAAGATAAAATAAAGTGTTATAAATATTCGATAGAATGAAACATTGATTATCATTTATTGTTGTGTTTCTTTCATTGATTAATTGTGTGAATTAGGCTCGGCCAGTTTATGAGCACCGATTATTATTTATTGGTTGTTGACTTTGCTTGACCAGTTTATGAGCAATTAATTATCCATATGCATGGGCTGGGTAGAATATAATTATAGGCTAACACCTTGTGATTTATTTCAAGATTTGACTAAAAGTGTTTAGCGATAATATTGGATCATTTAGTTGCTATAATTAGTTATAATAATCTGACGTCAATGGAATTGTTTTCAAAGTTGGTTTTCATAAATGAAAGTTTATGAATGTTAAAGAAATAGAAATATTTGAGAATAAATATTTTGAAATGATTTTATATAAAAGTGGTTTATATAAAGAATTATTTTATAAAGGTGTTTTATAAAATGGAAATAATTTCGAGGACGAACCCGATGGTTTTAAGATGATTTTTGAAAGAATTTGAAAATGTAAATTATTATAGATTTGAAGTATTTGTAATTATTTGTGTAAATGATTTTTCCACTTCGGGATATAAAGTGATTTGTTATGTTACCGATGATTCGGGTGACCCATATCTAAAAAGTGGGCAAGGAAGGTGCAAAAGTTTTGTAGCCTTGGTATAGTCTGCTCTCGTTGTAGAGGGATATACATATATTTATTTTCGGAAGGCTGGGACCTAGTTGCCTTGTTATGGCTAGAAACCTCCTGATCAGGTAGCATATAGTTTTGTATGCTTGTATATTAATATCATTTCAAAAAGATGATTTGTTTTCAGATCCCGAAGTAAAGGACTAGTTTGAATAAAAAAGATATATACATATATATATTTCAAAAGTTTTGAAATAAGAAGTTGGGAATAAAGTCCAAAGAGATAATTTCCATAATGGTAATTAGATTTGAAAAAATCTAAATGTAAAGATTAAGCCTAAGTGGGTGTTTTGGGAATTGCATATTGTTTGTGCATCGTAGGCTCCATGCGTCATATTTATGGTAGGAGAACTACGTTGGCTTGATCCTATATCTAATTGGATACCCAATTAGATAGGGATACGTTGGCAGTCACAAGTGGTAGTGATGCAGCCCCAATAATATCATAATGTTTTTTTGTTTATTGTTTGCTATATATCGTGTATTGATGTATTTTTCCTACTTACTATTTTATTCCGCATTTACATTGTTTATCGAGTTCGTAGGTAAGGATATTGTTGTTTCTCATCAGAGTTGCACAGCGGTAGGTTTATTTGTATTGGTATTTGGTTTGTATTAAAGCACACCTAGTAGATTAAATTGATTACTCTAACAACTTGTAAAATTGAAATTGTATCCTATACATTTAATAGTGTTGAATACTTATCAATATTGTGTATTAAGTTGGTATTTTTCATTCGTAGTTTTAGAACGAACGGGTTTTTCGACGATTCTGATTGGTCCGAAAATCCGGGTCATTAATTTGTTTTGAAAACTATACTTTCGTAACCTTCAAAACCTTCGAAACCTTGCTTTCGACCTCACTAGATAGCCTCCTTCAAAAGCATATATCTCTTTTCAAAACGATAGGCTTCTGTCTTTAAAAACACTTTAAAATCCCTCATTCGAAACCTTTCTAATATAATAAAGTGTTACTTATTAATTATTAGAAGCATAGCTTCGAAACCGTTGGAAGTATTTTTTTTAAAGCATTGAAAGTTCCCCCTCTCGACATCATTGGGTTTACCTTTTAAAATATCATTTGGGTCAAAGCAAATATAAACGAAAGTATCTCTTTCGAAACCATTCCTTGCTATATAAAAATATTGGGGAATTTATGATGGCGTCGAAACCATCGCTTTCGACAGAGTCGAAAGCTTACCTTTTAACCTATTTAAGGATAGCTTCGAAACCCCTTTCGAAACCATTGCCTTCGAAACCCATAACCCTTTCGAAAGCATTTAGAAAGTAGCTTAATAAGCCTTTAAAACAAACAATACCTTTCGACAGCATTAATAACTTCAATACACTCGAAAGGCAAAAGAATTGGCGACAGGGCTTCGACTAGGTCGGAACTCCTCCTTTCGAAAGCATTAATTTATAAATAAAGGAACTCCTTCGAAATCCCTTTTTGTTTTAAAAAAACATGGCAACTCCTTCTAAAGCCATTATAAACTTCTTTTAAAAACATATGTATCGACTAAGTCGAAAGATTAGTAAAATAAAGGCAAGCGCTTATCTTTTCAAAACAAACTGAGGTAACGACCCCATCGGAAGCTATGCTTTCGACACCATACCTTTCGCCTTTCTCCAATCCACTACGTATCATCTAGATGATACCATGTGTATTGGATTTAACTTAATGGGGTTTCGACATAGTCGAAGGCGAAAGGAAAGGAGTGAGAGGTACTCTGATTAGAGGCGAAACCTGTTTTTCTGGGTTAAATACTAAGTTATGTAACTTATATAAACTAACCTGCCTACGTGTTCATTTATTATTGGTTGCCATAACTTTTCCCATGCTTTTCAAAGCTAACCGCCTTTTTATTTTGGATAAGTATCAAACTTAAACTTTTACAAATAAAACCTTCCTCTTTATTTACACGTAAATCATTTTAATCCTCTTCTCAAAATAATATATTTTGTATATCAAATTACTTAAGAAAAATCCCCAAAATTCATAGAAATTTACTTTGATGTCAAAATTTCAAATCCAAATTCTCAATATATTTTCTAAAATAAATTATTAAACCGTACGTGCTATATTTTCATTCAAAAATTCATAATAATTTTTCCAAAGTTTGGAAAATTATCAAACTTAAAACCCAACTCTAAAATCATGTTTTGCATAACATATAATTTTTCCATGGCATTTAAACATCAATATCACATGGTTTTGATCTAAAACCATATGAACCCTTATTTAAACAATCTTGTTTAAATTTAAATAAACCATAATTCAAGCATATCATCATCAAACATCATATACACGAATTTAAAATTAAATCCGAAACATATATTTAACAAATATAGATGGAGATTATCATTCACCTTAATCTTTGATAAGGAAAGTGGATTGAGATGAGTTTGATTCCCCTTTTTATTTTTCTCTTCTTTTTTTTGAATTTCCTCTTCTTCTTTTCTTTTCAATAGCTGGCCTTAACTTCTCTTCTTACGTTTTTATTTTTGTGAGAAAATTAACATGAGTGTGAATGGCTTAAGGGTAGTCATATATATATATATATATATATATATAAAGGTGAGGTTAGGTGTAGTTCAATCCCATTATACCCTTACATAATTTAATTCGTCTATAAACCATTATTTAGCCCAATTAAAGTAATAAGCACAAGCACTTAAATTTATTAAAGTCTCAATCGCCTTATCACTTAACATTTACATTATTCTATTCAATTTATCTAATTAAATATCCTGAATAATGTTATTTAAAATTAGGGGTGTCACAATTAATTTCAAATATAACCAATATTTCGTTTTATTTTAATGTTATATTTATATAATTTAATATAACATGTGTATAATATACACATGTGTGTACATGCACGTGCAACATAAATAATGTATATGGTTTAACATGCCCGTGTATAAGTGCTTGGGTTTACACCGCAATAGATATATTAGCCTTTCCTTATACATATGTGTTGTCTAATATATATATATATGTATGTATGTATGTTTGTACGTACGTACGTACGTTTATATATATGTATGTATGTATGTGTGTGTATACATATTTATGTATGTAGGAATGTATATAGTTTTATACATTATAAAATAATATTTGTAACATACAAATGTTTATATAATGTATATGTAAATGTATATATAATTGATATTGTAATATAATAAAGTAAATGTAAATATTAATATAAATAATTTTGACTTTCAAATTTAAATTTTAAATTTCAGATCTAGATCTGTATAATAAAATATTTAGAAATTTCAAATTCAAATTTATATATTAATTTTTACACACACACACACACATATATATATATATATTATGTATATTTCAAAAATAATTTTTAATTGCATATATATTATATATATTAAATTAATATTTCGAATATATTTATATATAATAACTGTATATATGTGTGTATTAATACGAAAGTCATTAAATAAATATTTCTATATATTAACATATATTTGACTTTAATAATATTAATCAAAAATATATTTTTTAAAGGTAAAGATTTCCATACGAAAATCTCAATAACAAATTTTTTTACTTTTTTACAAAAATTATTCTAAAACATATGTATATTTTTTATTAAATATATATATAAGTATATTTTATAATATAAATAAGTATGTATGTATGTATCTACTTTATACAAAATTAGTATAATATTAAAAATAAATATACATATATATTATGTATAGATTTAGACACACACACACACACACATACATATATTCCAAGATCATTGACCCCAACCCTGCACCAACTTAAAGAAAACCCCAAATCACCCTAGGCATAACTCGAAGCAAGCCCTTCTCCATACCTAAAGCCCCCAAAAATTCCATGTCCTGTCCCCAAGCCTGGACCGAAGCAACACACCAAAAACCTGAAGTAAGCCTTGAAGTAGCCCCGGACCTAATTTCCTTTTCAACGACTAGACAAATTCCCCTGTTTAGCACTCAAACCGAATCTCCTTCCAGGTTAGCCCCATGCTCAACCCGAAGCGAACTACTGAATAATATTTGATGCATGGTCCTCCATCATCGAACCAATGCAACCCAAAGCAATCAACCTCCTGACCTGAAGTAAGCTACTTTGTGACCCCAAGCTAAACCCAAGTGCCAAACTGAATTTCTATAGCACCATTGATGCCTCGATTTCGCTTCGACTCCATCTCTACACTCAGTACTTCGACCCACATGCTTCCCCTATGCATCAATGTGACCCCAAACACTCTAGATCCCATCCATCGAAGTATAATTCTACGTTTACAGATCTCCTGTCCTTTGTGTATCAAATTGGAGAGTACGTCACCTATCCTTCTACAAAAATAACCTCGATCATAGAATCATTTACCGCCTTTATTTTACTCCGATGAGCATTTGGAACCATTCAAGCATACAAACAACATCCAAACAAGCATTAATGATATTCAAACATCATCCAAAAGTAAAAACATAAATCAATTTATGGAAAACCATCATATAATTTATCTATAACATAACCTGACACCTTAGAGGTCATCGTAGATTCATACATCAAGATAACATGATTAAAACACTTTAAACCATTTAAATCTCAGTTTTACTTCGGGTTGGGCTTTAAAACAACATAAAATATAATTTTGATTTTAAAAATGGATTCAAAACATACAGATACATGTATTATATGATGTCACATGATACATAACTCAACAAACATTTGAAAATGGAAGATTTGCACGCAAAACGAGGCAAATCCAAGAATAGATAGCAAAACTCAAATTTTACTTTCCAAAAATGTAGATCTGAAATTCTCTAGCTAATTTCCTCGTTAATCTACCTTGATTTATGGATTTGGAAGATATTAGAGAAGATTTTGACTAAGAGAAGGTTAACGGAGGTTCAGAACTATTTTGGGAAGACGATAAACTAATTTGGGGATGACTACTATATGCCCCAAACCTGTAATGAGCTATTGGGCTAACCCAAAACCTCATTAGTTACCCGTTAAACTGTCCCAAAAATTATCTAACTTCAAATAGCCATATCTCCCAAATGGTAAGTCCAAATCACTATTATGATCATTGTACAGAAAGGGAAACCATCATATCTTTCCAATAGAAATGGTTTCAGACCCTAATCCTGTTTCTATCAAAAGTTGTAGCCATTACAAGTTTTTAAGGGTAAAATTGTCTGATAAAATTTCCTATTCTAAAAAATTTCAACACTACAAACTCTATAACCAAAATTAAGTTTAAAAATAATATTTTACGATCCTCTGATACGTAAAACACGGGTCCTTACACATGTTAATTCTATAATACCTCTTTCTTGCACACAATGAGAGGCCTCACTAGTACGACCTTCTACACCCTGATAGACATGCTATTCCTCTTCCACTCCCTTCTAAGAAATCTTGAGCCATTGTCGGGCCTTCTGCCCCTGTTCACAATTCTGATAACAACGATCAAGGACTGATGAAGACCAAGAAGGCGAGGTGAATGTCGATGAAGGAGAAGAAGAATAATGGAAGAGTGTGGTAGGGGAGAGGGACGAAGGAAGAAGAGGTGAGGGAGAAGGAGAAGAAGAGAGAGAAGCAGAACGAGATGGTGAAGAAGGAAAAGAAGAAGGAGATGGTGAAGATGATGGTGATGAGGACTATGGCTTGGCCGAGAATGAATCGGACGGGAAGTCATCCCCTAATGGCGATATAGTCCATGTCCCTTCTCGCCCAAAGCACTTAGTGATTAAATCTTCCTAGCAGGCCCTTGGTCCAAGTCTTGCAACAACCGGTATGGTGACACCTTCTGCAGATTCCTCCGGGAGCATCTTTGACTCACTGGGTGACCTTAGCAATCTTTCAGCCTTTAGCACCAGGGGAATCACTTTCAAAGATATTATGAATGTAGATTCTAGTGAATTTAACTTCCCATGTGGGGATATTGTAACCAAGGGTGGTGAAACCCTATCCTTGCAAATTACCGAACACGATCCATAGATTACTTAGGGAAATTCCTACACTTTACATACTTCTATGATCACGAACACCAACACTCTACATGCATTCTTAATCCGATGGTTTAGTCCTAATGTATCCCTTTTTCTTTTTTGGAACTATCGGTAGAGATCATTACAAATACCTCCTCTCGGGCATGAGCCAACACCGATCATCAACTATGGATGCTAACACACAACGTCATGGCTCACACCAGGAGACTGAAGATGAGAGGAGGAGGAGGAAAAAAAGAAAGAACGACAAGATGAAGAGGAAAAAAGAGAAAGAACGACAAGATGAAGAGAATAGACAAAGGCGTCGAGACGCGAAAAAGAGACAACACCATCACAAGGAACTACAAGGCCCTCGCTACCACTTCAGGCATGATTCAAGGGCTTCTCAATAGCACATACATTCTCACACTCTTTAGCAGCAACCTCCATCGAATCGATCCCTTTTTACTACCGTTTCTACTTTCGACTAATCTAAAGAAGTTTCAGTTCATGCTGCTCCACCTCTGCCTCCCTACAGGACCATCTACAACTATCGGTACTAGGATGCAAGCAACTTTGCCTGACTACTGCCTGATAGGGGTAACGTTTGATTACAACATTAGAGATATCTCTCGCTAAGAGGCCAACCAAAAGGTTGACGGAGTTAAAGAGATTGTATACCAGCTTTTTGAGTGGAAAAAGCTCACTAAAGGCCTCGCTGATGTTAATAGAATTAATCAAACACTTATCCAATCATTCGATTAGTGAAAAAGGATCATGGCAGGATAGTGGAGGGTTATAAATGGAGATGGCTGATCTTATGAAGGAAAGAGATAACATGCTGAAATCGGTCGAACGCTCAAAGGGCTAATAGTATAAATGTCAATAGCTCAAACTCAAGTTACAATGGTCATGAAGGACCAAATCAAGAGTGCTCATCAAGAAAACGCTGAGCTTGCACAATAAGTTAAAGATAAAGAGGAGAAATATTGAAGGCCCTCCAGACTAAGGTAGATAATCTTAAGGCTCGTTTGAAGGCTGAAATGGTTTCCAAAGCACAAGCTCAAATTGACCTTACTTAAGTCAAAGAGTAGATTGAGAACTTAAGACAAAGGCTACTCAAGCCAACAAGGAAATGAATGCCAATCTCTAACAGTTCTTTGCCAACGTCATCAAGAACAAAAATCTGAAGTGGTTGGGGAGAGTTATGTTGTCATATTAGTTGAAGCTCGGGAAGAAATACTCCATAGAGATGCTGCAGCCGGCGAAGGCGTAACTAAAGAGACATTTGAGTGTTATTTTCTGGATGTGGAGGATATCACGGCCTTAGAAAAAGGCAAAATTGTTCTGGCTGTAGAGGATGCGGCTATAGGAAAGATCGATATCGAGGCTCCTACTGATTCCAGTGCATTGGGTTAAGCAAGATCATCAACTCTTAAATCAAAAGAGCCTGCAATGGAGATTACAAATTCTATGGTGGTCACCTCTGAGGCCATCCTCACTAAAACTCCTATCTAGGTTGTGTCAAGTCCCTCCTTTAGTTATTCAATCGATAAAGTCTTATGCTGAGGAGGGTGAAATCATCAAATTCCCAACTAGGGAAATTCCGTCCAGTGAAGATATTTCTCTCCTCTCTATAATCTTCGAGAAACTTCAACTCTTGTCAGAGGATGACTTACACTATTCTATCTATCAAGCTATAAGTCACCAGTCATTGCCTCCTTCACCACCAACTACTCAGGGCATAGGTCTAAGCGCTATTTCTACTACCTCAACCTACATCGTCACAGATTTGATCGTTCCATCTCTCCCATCTAGCTTCGACCTTGATCTCGACTCTTCGAGAATAGAGACATTGGAAGGGTTAGAGGACATCAATTAGTCCTAGGAGGAAGAGGTCACTATTACGAGTGCAAAGGATCCAAACGATCACATCACCATGGCAGAGATATTGAAGCATGTTTTTGAGAGAATCAAACAAGTCCAAGCCAAGGACGGAATCCGCTATGGGCTGAAAGTTGAGCCCTACTCCTATGTTTCCCCTTTGAAAATCAAGCCACCTAAAGGTCGCGATTTTGGCAACGCTTCAAAATCTTTTGGTCCTACTTCTGAAAAGACTAAATATCCCATCAATCTTAACCACCGAGTAAGAGTATACACCTATTGAGGGAATTATTCTATAGAAAGAGAAGGTCTAGGAAGGGAAGGGTTCAAAGGAGCGCCTAGCAAAGCTTGATGTCAAGAGTGGGAAGCGAAGGATAAGGAAGTAGGCGATTGTCTTAGCTTTTGGGAAAATAGTTTTTTTTGTCTTTTAAAGTATTTTGTTTTGTTTCTGCATATAGGAAATTGTTGTGGTGGGAGCGGCACCCGCAATTCTTATGCAAAATGTTGATGTGAATAAAAGATTATTTTTTCTATACAATATTTGTGGCATTTACATTTTTGCACTTTTTGCTTTACTTGCCTATATATTTGCCTGCATATATATTATATTCAGTAATAATTCAATCACATTTAAATTATACATGCCTCTGTCTGTGCAATGACATTATTTATTGTAACTCTGTACATATAAATAAATCTCTACAGTTGCTTAATGATATTTCATTAATTAGTTTTGTTCATTATCATCAAAATATATCTTTCTTGGCTAAACAAAATCTACTGTTTATTCGGCCAACCCTGTTTATCTTTGGTCATATTCCATCCAACCATTAACAAGGTTGTACTCGTTGAAGAGTTCATCATCCTTTTGTTTCCTATCTCTGCGGAATGGCATTTTGGGCACCTATCTATGGACACAAAACTTCAATCTCACCTATCTTTGGGCATTGATTAAGTAAGTTCTTTGACCCATCACTTATCATCGGCTAAGCATGTCTCGTCGAGCCGTAACTGTGGTCATACTTGTTAAAGGTTCAATTATACTCCAACTCCTATCTCCGAGGATCAGTATTTCATATGTTTGTCTCTAAGAATCCATCTCTGACCTTACCTATCTATGAGTGTTGACTGAATTCACTCATTGACTATCATCATTTATTTTCGGCTGGGTGTGCCTTGTTGCATCATAAATGTAGTCTTGAAAGCCTCGATTGTACATTAGTTCCTATCTTCGAGAAACAATGTTTCGGTTGCCTAACTCTGGGCATCCTTCATTGACTTTTCCTATCTTCGGGCATTAGTCAAAGATCAAAGGGATAAGAGCGAATTGTTCAATAAACCCCAATGTGATTATACTCCTTTGACCTGACTACGGATCAAAGGAGTTCATCGATATTGTCTTTGGGTACCTGATTTTATTTATAAACAAAGGAAATGGAAGGTCTTAATTTATTACATTGCCCTTCATTAACTCAGGTGGGTTATTTGTAGAAAATAAAATAAATAAATCCAAATGAAATTGAGTCATAGGTGCTTGATATTCCACGTCTGCAGAATTGGGATCCCAACAACAGACTATTGCTTGAAAGTTCCATTTCCAAGCATCTGTTCAATCACATAGGGACCTTCCTTATTTGGATTAAGTACCACCATAATAGGGAGGAATCATTTCAAAATGAGGTCCCCTTACCTCAAAGGTACGGTTTGGGACCTTGGCATTGAAATTTCTTGTTTCTAGTAAGCAACTACCCTTTGTTCAGCCTCTTCCCATTTTTCATCAACCAAGTCGAGGGACTCAACACCTCATTCATCTTGGGATCATAGTGTTTTCTTTGGCGGGAAGGGATTTCCAGTTCTATCAGAATCATGGCCTCGGATCTATAGGCCAAAGCGAATGAAGAATGCTTGGTCGTGGACTTATGGGTCATTCTATAAGCCTATAGTGCTAGTGGTAACTCATCAATCCAGTTACCCTTGGCTTTCGTCGATCGTTTCTTTAAGATGGATTTGATGATTTTGTTCACGCCTACACCTATCCATTTGCTTGCGGATGGGTTATTACCTAGAAGCTTTTTGTAATTCGATACCAATTATAGAAGCTTTGAGCTTGGTACTCTCGAATTGACTTCCATTATCAGTAATGATTTTCTGTGGGACTCCAAATTTGCATAATATGTTCTTTACTACAAAGTTGATCACTTTCTCCACTGTGATAGTGGAAAGCAGTTCCGCTTCATCCAACTTTGTGAAGTAGTCCATGGCTATAATGGCATACTTTGCTCTGCACTTCAACATCGGTAGCACACCAATTATATCAATTCCCCAAACCACAAACGGTTGCGGACTAACAATTTGTGTAAGCTCTATAGATGGGGCTTTCAGTATTTTCATGAACCTTTGACACTTATCACATCGTCTAGTGTACTTATCTACATCTTGATTGATCATTGGCTAAAAGTATCTATACCAAAGTATCTTCTTTACCAAAGTCCACCCTCCTCGGTATGGTCACCACGGTAACCTTTATGTACATTCGAAAGTATCTTCTTGGCTTTATTTTTGGTGACACACCACAAAAGGGGATTGAGAAACCTCTCATATACAGCACTTGCTCTTGCACAATAAATCATGTTACTTTACAAAGGAGTTTTTGTTGTTTGTTTTTTCCATTCGGGAGATTTCCCTTTAATAAATAATCTTTGATTGGAGTCATCCATGACCCCTTTTTTTCCTCGAGCTCCAAGATTCAATCGACATCCATATGATCGATGCTTAAAGCCGATAAAACTTCCAATGGAACAAGTCCTATAAGCTACGCATCATTAGAGCTAGCCAATTTTGCTAGTAAGTCAACTTTCATACTCTTTTCTGGATATATGTGTGATTGTATAATGTTCAATAGTTCTAGTGTCTTCGACGCGTAAGGAGCAAGTTTCACTTGCTTAGCCCAAAATTTCGTCTTGACTTGGCAGACCACCAATTGGAAGTCGCTGAATAAATGCAATGTCTTTACCCCCGGTCCTTTCGCTATAATAATCCCTACAGTCAATGCTTTATATTCGACCTCGTTGTTCATTGCTAGAAACTCGAGCTTTGGTACATAGCATATTATCCATCCTTCCAGGGTTACAAGAACCATTCCTGCCCTGGAACTACATTCGTTGGAAGCTCTATCTACGTACATCTTCCATTGGCAAACCCTAACCATATCTTCCTCCTCTTCTCCACCCCTAGAGGATTAATTCAGCAATGAAATCAGTCAATGCATGTCCTCATATCGTCCTCATAGGATGGTTGGTTATGTCATATTGGCTTCGCTTGATATTCCACTTCAATAACCTTCTCGGGGTGTCTAGTCGATGCATTACATGCCTTAGCGGTTGACAGTAAGAACTTTTATCAAGTGAGCCTGGAAGTGTGGTCATAGCTTCCTCGGAGCAACCAACAAGAAGTATGCCAGCTTCTCCAACTTTGGATAATTCCTTTTTTGCTTCGGTAAACTGCTTGCTTATATAGTGTACATGCCTTTGGATCTTAGACTCCTCATGTACCAAGGCTGCACTTAGTGTATAAGCAGATATCACTAAGTGAATGAATAAGTCTTCTCCTTCCAAAGACTTTGAAAAGATTGGTGGTCTCTCCATATGTTTTAACAAATTTTGGAAAGCCTCCTGGCATTCCTTAGTTCAAATAAACTTTCCTTTTTCTTTCTTGAGGGCGTCAAAGAACGGTATACACTTGTCTATCGCATTCGAAATAAATCGACTCAGTGCGGCGACCTTCCCATTCAAGATCTACATTTCCCTCCTTGTTTTGGGGCAATAACATCATTCAACGCTTTAATCTGCTATGGATTAGCATTGATGCCCCTTGAGTTCATAATGAAACCAAAAAATTTGCCTGAGACAACTTCAAAGGAACACTCCAACGGATTAAGCTTCATGTCGTATTTGCAGAGCACATCGAACATTTCATTAAGGTCATCTATATGATTCATCGATCATTGTGATTTCACACCACCATATCGCCTACGTAAACCTCCATTGTTCGCCTGGTTTGATCATTGAACATCTTATTTACTGGTCGTTGGTTGGTAGCTTCAACGTTCTTCAAACTAAATGGCATTACTCGATAGAAGACAAGCCCAAAC
Organism: Allium fistulosum; assembly: GCA_030737815.1. NCBI lineage: Eukaryota > Viridiplantae > Streptophyta > Magnoliopsida > Asparagales > Amaryllidaceae > Allium > Allium fistulosum. The sequence continues at coordinate 817,118,544 of CM060908.1, read as the reverse complement.
TAGTGATGAAACTTGTATGCTCATGATCTAAAACGTGCATTGCTACCTGGTAGTAGCCGAAGTATGCATCCATGAAGGATAATAGTTTTTGTTCAACTATTAAGTCCACAAGTTGGTCTCTTTGGCATCGGGAAGTTATCTTTTAGTCATATTTTATTTTGGTCTGAATAATCGATGCGTGTCCACCATTTTCCATTTGGCTTCTTTACCAATAAAGTATTTGATACCCATTCAGGGTATAAGACATCATCGATAAAGCCATTTTCCTTCACCTTATCCACCTCGATCTTCAATGCAGCGGATCGCTCCGGACCCAAGCTGCGTCTCTTTTGCTTCACAATAGGGCATCTTGAGTCCACATTCAACGCATGGTAGGCTAGCTACCCCCGACGATATTCCACACATATCAGAATACGTCCAAGTCAATAGGCCAAGTTGAGATCTGACCTTGAGAATTCAGTGGGATCGTCATCGTCGATGAGGATGTTGATCATCAACTTCGTTGGTGCCACTCTCTCATATTCTGGCCCTTTTAAGTGGTCTATAGGCTTTTAGAAATTGCTATGGGACCCAAGCAAGAGCTTGGGAAGTAGTTGCTATGCATCCCAGTCTTACCACAGAGAGCCTTCTACGCAGATTTTCCTTTTTCACATCACTTTGCCTATTTGAGCTCAGCAACCTAGCATTTTCGACCGGTGCTCTGGTCGCCTAGAATAACTCTAACCCCATTCTCAAGGGGATCTTAATCATCAGACACCATAGAGCCATGATTATTTCGAAACTAGCTAGGGCCGGCCGAAAAAAGCATTACAAGCATAAATTTCATTAACTATCAAAAAGTCTGTACCCGCACAATCTTGTGGTCTTCTTCACCTAACTCCATTGATAGGTCAACACATCCGATAAGCTCTTTTGCCTCTCTAATAAATCCTTGAAGACGGGATTTACATGGCTTTATGTTCTTCAGACTAATCTTCATCTGCTTAAATATCTTTTTGAAAAAATATTTATTGATCTCCCATGGTCAATCAAAACCTGATGCATAGTAGTTGGCCCTTCCACGGCTGTAATCGCCAAGGGGTCGAGCATTAGTGCTTGCACCTTATCAATATCCCTATTTCGAAAAAAAAAATCTACAGTTGTTTTGTTGGAGCTCCATCTTTGATGGCAAAACAACTCACTTTCTACACACGCTTTAACGTACTCCCATACCATTCCATCGCATTCCAGTTCTTCCCCAATGGAAGAGGTCCTCCTGTAGGTTTGTCACAATCCTACCTTCTGATATTCCAGGTTCCATTTCATTAGAACCAAGCAAATCCCTTTGAGCATTATGTCCATGTGGTCTAGCGAGCTATCGGCCATCCTTCGGGTTGTCTTCATAGATGACGTTTTGATATACTCTAAGGATGAGAAGGAGCATGAAGTTCATCTTAGAGTTGTGCTCGAAACGTTGAGGGAGCATCAGTTGAAGGCTAAGTTTTCGAAGTGCCATTTTTGAAAGAAGGAAGTGAAGTTCCTTGGTCATGTCGTCTTAGAGAAAGGGTTATCTGTAGATCCGACTAAGATTGAGAGGGTGAATAATTGGAAGAGACCTGAGACGGTAACCGAGATTACTAGCTTTCTTGGATTGGCTGGATATTATCAAAGGTTTATAAAGGATTTTTCGCAGATAGCTGCACCGACAACTAAGCTTACGCGAAAGGATCTGAATTTTATATGGACTGATAAGTGTGAGGAAGAATTTCAAAACTTGAAACACTTATTGACCCATGCACCAGTGTTAGTGGTTCCGAAGGGGAATCAAGATTTAGTTGTTTATACTAATGCATGTGGAACTGGATTGGGAGCTGCGTTGATGCAAAGAGGTAAAGTGATTGCTTATGCTTCTAGACAGCTCAGACCACATGAAGTTAGGTATCCTACGCATGATTTGGAGCTAGCTGCCGTTATATTTACTTTGAAGGTGTGGAGGCATTATCTGCTGGGAGAGCAATTTGAGCTTTATACTGATCATAAGTCGTTGAAGTACTTGTTCTCTCAGAAGGAGCTGAACATGAGACAGCAAAGGTGGTTGGAGTTTATCACTGCTTATGATTTTGGAATTGAGTGCACACTTGGAAAAGGAAACAATGCGATGGATGCTCTCAGCTGGAAACATCAGAATGTAGTATTGGCTATGATTGCTGAGTGGAAAGATTTGGAAGCATTATCAGCTTGTAGTGTGTAGTTTAGATCAGAGGTAGGTTCAAGTGTAGGAAGTGCTATGTTGTCTTGTTTAGAAGTTCGACCAGTAATGATTGAGAAGATAGCTTCTAAACAGGAGGAGGATCCAGTTTTGGTTGGACGGATCATAAGGTTGAAGGAAGGAATGGAGAGCAAGGACCTAAATGGTTTCAGTCTTGACCAAAATGGGTGTTGAGGAAGAAAGGAAGGTTGTGTGTCCCGAATGTAGGAGACATGAGGAATAAAGTTTTAGATGAATGCCATCGTTTGAAGTTCACTATCCATCCAGGAGGAACGAAGATGTATCAGGATATGAAGAGAAGTTTCTTCTGGGAAGGTATGAAACGGGACATTGGTTTGTGTGTTAAGCAGTGCTTGAATCGTTAACATGCAAAGGCTGAACACTAGAAGCCTAGTGGATTGCTTCAACCATTAGAAGTTCCGTTGTGATAATGGGATTCCATCTCTATGGATTTTATTGATGGGTTTCCAAGGTGTAGTAGAGGAAATGAAAGCATATGGGTCATAGTAGATAGATTGACTAAGAGTGCCCATTTCATTCCGGTGAAGTCAGCTAGGACGGCACCTATTTTGGCGAAGTTTTCTATGAAGAATGTAGTTAGAGTGCACGTGATTCCTAGTAGTATTGTCAGTGATAGAGATTCTTTGTTTACTAGTGAGTTCTGGAAAAGTCTACATGAAGCATTAGGAACCAAGCTCAACATGTGTACCGCTAACCATCCACAGACTGATGGGAAAACGTAAAGAGTTAACAAGATCTTGGAGGATTTGTTAAGGTCTTATGTATTGGATTTCGGGGGATCATGGGAGAACCATCTTCATCTAGTCGAGTTCTCGTATAATAATATTTATCAGACTAATATTGGGATGGCTCTGTTTGAAGCTTTGTGTGGAAGACCATGCAAGTCTCCCGTATGTTGGTTAGAGACCGGGGATAGATTGGTTCTTGGTCCAGATTTGGTGAAGGAAGCTGCAGAGAAGATTGAGTTGATCCGAGTTAGGATGAAGGAAGCTCAATCTAGGCAGAAGAACTATGCTGATAGAAGAAGGAAAGATTTGGAATTTTCTATCAGAGACTATGTGTTTATTAAGGTTTCAATGATGAAGGGTGTGATTAGATTTGGAAAGTCAGGAAAGTTAGCACCTAGATTCGTTGGACCTTTCCGTATTATTGAGAGGATCGAAAAACTACCTTATAGAGTAGAGTTACTGAGTAGTTTGGCTAGATCCCATGATGTTTTCCATGTTTCTCATCTTAGGAAATGTGTTGGAGACCCGAAGACTACCATAGCACTTACAGTGTTAGAGGATTTAGTAGTGGAACCGGATTTGACCATAGTTAGAAAGGCGATTCAGATTGTGGCTATAGGTGAGAAGAAGTTGAGAAACAAGACAGTCGAGTTAGTAAAGGTTAAGTGGAGTGACGATGCTAGAGACGGTACTTGGGAGACAGAGAGTAGGATTAGAGACTCTTACCCAGATTTGTTAGATGGTATGTTTTACCTTTGGTTGTTTTGATTGTGTACCTTATCGTAATTTCGAGGATGAAATTCTTTAAGGTGGGGAGTCTGTAACACCCCATAATTTTATATAACATTATTTAGAACAGTTAATTGGGTAAATTAAATAAATAATGTGAAGATTAAAAGGTTGAGATTTGATTAACAAAGGGGAGCCGTGCCATGTTAGTGTGTTAATTAAAATGAAATAACCTAAGTTAATGTGTTAGGATATGAGAAGGGCAATATGGGAAATATGTAAGGTTTATACCCTAAACTCTTAGGAGAAAGATTGCTCACGTTCATTTCATTTCATTCAAACTAAAATTTCCTAAGGTCGGCCACCATTTTTATTCTCAAGAAGAAGATTAAAGCTAGGATTCAAAAGAAGGAAGAAAATCAACTAAATCAACATCAAATCTCACATCTATAATCTCATAGCTAAGGTGAATAATTACTACATCCCAATTTCTTTTAGTTTTCAGTTTTCAGTTTTAAGATTAGACCCGAAATGATTTTGCAATTACATGCCATGTTTTGTTGATGGATTATATATGTTCATGTTAGTTTTTATGATATGTTTGACATGAAAACCCTATTTAATGACATCCAAATGCCTTGAAAATTTAAATATAGGTCAGAAATGATATTTTAGAGATGGGTTTCAATTTGCATAATTTTCTGAATTAATATGGATTTTATATTAATTTTCTAGTGATGGAAATTTTTTATTGGGTTATAAATTATTTTCAGCTAAAATAATAATTATTTGGAGTTAAAATTTTTATATGTTAGACAACATATTAAATAGATTTTATGGGATTTTTCCAGATTTTTCCTAAGTTATTTGATGAATATATAAAATTATTTAACGTATGAGACTTAAATGTTTTATATATTTAACTAAGGAGAAGGGGCATTTTATAAATGAAATTATTATTCAATTTTGAAAATAGTGGCAACATATTTCTGAAAAGAATTTATTAACCAATGAAAATTTGACAAATAAAGGCAGGTTAGTTGAAAAGTGATCTTTTTAAAGTCAAAAACAAAGAAAACATACTTTTAGCATGTTTCAGCCTTTACGGCAACATACCTTCCTACCTGGACCTTCCGACAAGGTCGAGAGGTTCTAAGCTTTCGACAAGGTCAAACCAATGCATGTGGTATCAAGCTACTTGGTACGTAATGAATTGGATAGAGTCGAAGGGTTCTAAATTGAAAGGTTGATGGCCAAAGAGGTTGGGGTATGTTTGTTTTATAAACCAAAAGCTTTCACCTGCTTTGCTTTTGAATAAGAGCTTTTGAATTGGTTGTTTTCGACCAGGTCAAAATATTTAAAAGAAAGGTTTTAAACCCTTCGAGACGGTCGAAAGGTTACTGCTGCTTTATTACTACTTTGTTTTGAAACCTTCCGACATAGTCGAAAGGTTACTACCGCTTTATAAATGTTTTTTTTGAACCTTTTGACAAAGATGAAAGGTTTACTTGTTTTAAAAACTAGTCGCTTCTCCATGCTTTCGAAAGGAAGCATTCGACTTAGGTGATTCACCCTTGTTTTGTAAATTGAAGTAAAACTCAAAGTTTTCGAAAAGGTTTAGTTCAGTAGTTTCAAAAGGTAGCTCTAATATTTTCGAAAGGTTTTAGTTGAATGATTTCGAGAGGTTTAGTTCGGTGGTTTAGAAAGTTTATTGAATGGTTTCGAAAGGTTTAGTTCAATGGTTTCGAAAGGTTTATTGAATGGTTTCAAAAGGTTTTAGTTGAATGATTTCGAAAGGTTTAATGAATGGTTTCGAAGGTTTTAGTTGAATGATTTTGAAAGGTTTAATTCAATGGGTTCGAAAGGTTTAAATGGAAGGTTTTCCAAGGTTTTCTAAGGCAATGTTTTAAAGTGATTTTAAAGAAGGATGTCCAAAGTTTTATAGCTTTTGAAAGATTTGCTTTTCAATGGGTTCGAAAGGTTTGGAGAATGGTTTCAAAAGGTTTGATGTATGATTTCGAAAGGTTTGAGGGGTGCTTTCGAAAGGTTTGATATTGGTTTTGAAAGAGAGGATTTCAAAGTATAGAAAGAGGTTCTTTCAAATGGTTAAATGTTTTCATCAACTAAATTTTGAGTAAAGTGTGTGTGTGTGTGTCTATATATATATATATATATATATATATATATATATATGACATGGTGATATGATTTTGAGTAAAGTATAAAGATTATATACTTTTCCTTGTTTAATTTTGATTTAAAGGTTTTTAATCATTTTGAAATTTTTTTCAAGGAAAATTATGGGAGGGGATCCTTAAGTGAAAATGAATCAGATATTAGAAAACCAGATGGAACTAGTATAGGGTCGCGCCCTATACATTAGCTAATAGCCCCAGCTAATTGTTTGTCCAAAATTCTAGTGTGTATGGCTTTGTCATAGGTAGACTAAAATTATGGTTACACACCGAAATGAATATATGTTTGTATACATATAGGTTATTGGTGAGCCCGAAAAACCATTAGGATCGGGAAGACCTGTGAGATGATCAAGTTAGGGACAGACCGTCCAGAAGTGAAGTATTTTACAGATAGTTAAGGACGGACCATCCAGATGGGAAATGTTTAACAGATGGTTAAGGATAGATAATCCAGAAGAAAAATATTTAACAGGTGTTAGGTTAATTTTGATTGTATTGTCTGGTAGGCCCGAGCCAGCCAAAGGTTAAAAGTTATCCAAACAAAACTTGTGTGTTTGAATAGATAGTTCATTATTACCTGATATTTATGTATGTTTACATAATGTTTGCTTTACAGTATTTAACCATTGTGGATGTAGGAGCACTGTATATGATTTTATGAAAGGTTTTACAAAGATATGTTTTAAAAGGATGTTAGTAAGGGGAAACCCGTTCCACTAAGCGGCGTGGTCTCACTTAACATAATTATTCCGGGATGTATAATATTATTCACACCAGGCTTTATGTCTGACTTGAAGTTTAGGTTTTCCCCTTAAACTCTCGGGTGCTCAAAATTAATTTGAGTATGCTGAGGGATTAAGGTCTTTTTTAGGTTTTAGTAGGATGATGAATAAGCTACCGGAGGCATGCAGGCAGCAAACAGATAACTATTTAGGAGTTTCAGTTCTTGTTATGCTTTATTGGATTTTCCACTGTGTTGTTTTGTATTAGGTCTATTATGACCATATGACTTTGATCAACCAAAGGGGTATCTTCATATACCATTCTTGGCGTATTTTTTAATAATTATATTTGATCTATGCCCAGGAACGATTTGGGATTATGTGTTGTGTATGTGAAACAATTGGTTTTGAAATGTAATGAAGTAAAAGTTGTTTTTGAAATATATGTTTTGTTTCATATTCAAGTGCTTCTGATATTATTGATACCATTAACATAGCTGTATTCAGTCGCCGGAAGCTAATATTATAGATGACTGCAGCATCTGTAGCGCTTAGTTTTGGGCCTCTAGATAGTGGATGTTACAGCTTGGTATTAGAGCATGGTTTATGAAATATTTTAATTAAAAATGATTTTTGAAAACATAATCCTTCGAAATTAGAGTTAAGATCGGGGTATAGGGTAACGCTATAGTAACGTACTTGTATTTGCTATATATATATAAGTATACACTATCTCTCTAGACTCCTATCTTAGTTAGGCTGTTCATCTGTATCTCACGAGGTTTGAATACAGATATGGAGGGAAGAAGAGGCAGAGTAAATCTTGGAGGAGATAGCACCACCACTAATGAAAATTCCCGACCAAACACTAGGAGAGGTCCTAGTCAGGCTTAAGCTGAAACTATTGGCGCAGGAGTTCCCCGGATGGACATGGGAGCAATGTATCAATTCTTTATAAACAGGATGCAAGCTGGAATAGCAGCCGAAGTTGTCGGAGGTAATGCTGCTGGAGATGGAGCTCAGGAAGTTCCGATGGTCAATCGGTATGCTAATTTAAGTAGGGATTACATCAGGCTTGGAGGGAAGCCGTTTATTGGTACTGAAGATGCGATCGAGGTGGAAAATTAGCTGCTGCATTGCGAGAGAATTTTTGCTGACTTAGGATTGAATGGTGCACGGAAGAGGAGATTGGCTTCGAGGCAGTTGCAGGGAGCTGCTCTATTCTGGTGGAATACCGTTACTGCTGGAGTTCCAAATGGGAAATGTTTAACAGATGGTTAAGGATAGATAATCCAGAAGAAGAATATCTAACATGTGTTAGGTTAATTTTGATCGTATTGTCTGGTAGGCCCGAGTCAGCCAAAGGTTAAAAGTTATCCAAACAAAACTTGTGTGTTTGAATAGATAGTTCATTATTACCTGATATTTATGTATGTTTACATAATGTTTGCTTTACAGTATTTAACCATTATGGATGCAGTAGCACGGTATATGGTTTATGAAAGGTTTTGCAAAGATATGTTTTAAAAGGATGTTAGTAAGGGGAAACACGTTCCGCTAAGCGGTGTGGTCTCGCTTAACATAATTATTCCAAGATGTGTAATATTATTCACACCAGGCTTTATGTCTGACTCGAAGTTTATGTTTTCCCCTTAAACTCTCGGGTGCTCAAAATTAATTTGAGTAGGCTGAGGGATTAAGGTCTTTTTCAGGTTTTAGTTGGATGACGAATAAGCTACCGGAGGTATGAAGGAGGCAAACAAATAGCTATTTAGGAGTTGCAGTTCTTGTTATGTTTTGTTGGATTTTCCGCCGTGTTGTTTTGTATTAGGTCTATTATGACCATATGACTCTGATCAACCAAGGGGGTATCTTCATATACCACTCTTGGCGTATTTTGTAATAATTATATTTGATCTGTGTCTGGGAACGATTTGGGATTTTGTGTTGTGAATGTGAAGCAATTGGTTTTGAAATGTAATGAAGTAAAAGTTGTTTTTGAAATCTGTGTTTTGTTTTATATTCAAGTGCTTCTAATATAATTGATACCATTAACGTAGCTGTATTTAGTCGCTGAAAGCTAATACTATAGATGACTGCAGCATCTGTAACACTTAATTTTGGGCCTCTAGATAGGGGATGTTACATAGACCGTCCTGGCAAATCATTCAACAGTTAAATAGTTTCCTCATTATGGTGAAAAGCTCATCTTCTTCGGTAGTGACTCCAAATCTCATGGAAGGTCTCTTAAGGGCCATTTGTTTACATCTAGTGTTGATTTCTTCTAAAATCACAATAACTTTAGATTTACAACAACTATCTTTCGGATCTATGTCTGGACGCTTGAAATACATAGTACTAAGCTAGATCTACAGCTGAGAAGCTTTGCTCTAAGTCAAAGCATCAGAAAAGTTGGGCTAATATTTGGCATAACACCTCCAATTGAACAAAAACGATTATAGATCTAATAGAATCAAATAGAAATAGCAAAGAACGCTTGATTTTTATAGTGATTCGACCAAATTTTGTGTCTGCGTCTATTTAATCTTATTAATTTTGAATTTTTCACTAGCACAAGCACTATTAAATGATTTCAGATCTTGAAAGCAAAGTATGGTTGGGATTACAGCACATAGTGAAAATAATGGAGTAGAGAGACTAAAAGGTGAAGAATATGGGCCAAATAGATCAAAAAATCTTCTCTATGTTGCTCTAGTCCTTCTATTTATACTTGAAATGGTCCGTCAAGTTGCTAAATAATGAAAGAACATGTAAGACTTTAGATCTAAGAAAATAGGGAGGAAGAACAAGTCATTATGGGGCAAAATATAATGTTGGTACTGACCACAATTGTGGTCGGTATCGACCATAATGGTCGTCAAAATGGTGCTAGTTCCCCTACACTTCCATAAGCTCCAACCTTCCATGGTTCTCTGATGTATCCCCTCTAGTATATCAACTTGATACCAACCACAATTATAGTCGATATCAGCCATGTTGTTTTTGTTATTTTTCTCCCAAACTTCTTGTGTCACTTTTCCTAGCTATTTCAAGCATGCCCCAAGCTCTTGCTCCATCTTTGTCTCGATGTCTAGATTTACATATATGATGCTCGGTTCTAAGGCTGGATAACATTGTTGTTATTTTAAAACATCATCCAAAATTTGTAAACAACATTATCTTTCATTCATTTATTTATTTATCATATTATCACTCAATTTCATCCATTTCTTTTAGTCAATTATTTCCCCAATCCAAATCCAAAACTAATTATCATTAAACACCCAATAATACAAAAATCAATAATAAATAATTCAATCAAGGCATAACACATCCAAAACATCATAATAATAAATATTCATAAATATAACACATTACATCTCAATAAGTATAAAATTTCATCAATGGAGATTTAATATTGTAAATCTTGATTAATTAAAATAAATGAATTGTATCAAGGTACCTTTTCAAACTGCCTCAAAATCAACAAACTAAGCTCCCAATTTTTCGAAATTCCACCACGATTCCAATGGAAGAAACTGCCTGTGAATCGAAGTTCGTCTGCAAAAGTTATTCAATATGGAAGTTTAGGAGCATTATTGTGATTTAATAATTAAAATAACTAATGTATACCATCTTCTCTGTATGCATACACATCCATGTACAACCATATACCTTCCTAATGCCACTGATTATAACCGTCATTGGCTATGAATTGCCGCTACATACTGCCTCTATTCGTTACCTAATTACCACCAACCGACAACCTTTGTCGCGCCTTCTTGGCCAACTACCTTATACCACCTCCGGCTGTCAATTTCAATCGTCGTAACTAGGGTTTCAAACCCTAATTCTCAAATTGTCATCGACTTTGACCATGATATGACATTCCACCACCAACGTTTAGCTTCCCTCATCGAGCTCTTCAAATCCATGCTTGTAATTCCGCCAATCGTCGCCAAAATTGGAAATGCCCAATTCACCACTATGGATTTCTCTCCAGTAACTTTGACCACGATTTTTGGTTGATTCAAGCACTTTTTGACAAATGAACACCATCCATCAACTCCATTCGTCGAGATCTTCGAAATGTTATATAATTCGATGGGTGTTAGACACTTTGAATTTTGAAACAATTCGTAATTAGAGAAAATCATTTGCTATTAAAATAATATTAAGAGAAATTTTGGGATTAGGGAAGATAGATTGATGTGATCGCTAACCTTTAGGGTTTCTAAGTATCATTTATTTATGCAATGAGGCGGGTTCAATTATGTGTAACCGTTTGGTCTAAAAGTGGATGTGTACTCTATTTCGCAAACCGTAACTCTAAACCATCAAAATTATATACCAAACTGATCAGCTCGGAAGAGCTTCACAATAGTTATAAACACGATACCCAATTCACCTTTTGATTAAAAAAATAATTAATTTAATATTAACAGCGTCAAAGTTTTGGGTCGTTACAGTATCGACATCCTTTTATCAATACTTTTCAATTAGGAACATTTAAGGAGCTTGTGTTTTGTTTGTATTAATTCATTACTCATATTTATGAGCATTTCATAACTACAAACGATATAGCACTACTAAGGTTTTCTACCTATATATGTTTAATTATTTATTCATTACTTATATGAAAATATAACAAACGTGCATAATATAAAATAAAACCAAAAGCATATGTTATTTCGAACAACATCGTATATAGAATTAGGATTATATAACAAGATTACATAATTTCGATAGATCATACCTTAAATTTTATCAATCTCCCACTTGCACTTAGTGCCAATTATGGAGTTTCATCACCATCCCTTCGATCGGCCTTCCTAAAACCGACTAAGAGAGTGTCTTAGTAAATAGATCTACAATGTTATCTTCGTATCTACTCTCTTGATCACAATCTCTCCATCATCGGTAAACTACCTTATTATATGGAACTTACGGCGGATGTTTCTCGATCTATTTTGAGCTTGCAGTTCTTGTGCAATGTGAATTGCCACACGGTTACCGCAATACATAAGTATGGGACCTTATATGCATGGTGTCACACCTAGCTCCTTAATGAATTTGGGTATCCACTCTACTTTTTGTTGCTCGATTTTCTCGCACATATAGATGGGCCGGCCTGCGTATCCCGATCGGCTGTCATTACTCAAATAGCCAACGACATAGCCTGCATCTAATCTTGTACTTTGGCGTGCGCACTTTTAAATGCCAGTGTACACGAGTCACCCACTTCACTTAGCCTGCAACCTACATGAGCAGCCAGTTCTCCCATCAAAAGTGGCTCGCTCGACATCAGTGCCCACAAAGTCAAAGCAAAGATCCTACCGGTTATAAGCAGTTGGGGCCCCGACATGCAACATGTCCCTCGCCTACTGAGCTACCCGGCTAACGATCCACTCCCCAACAAAGTCCCTCGCTCTCCTTCTTCATCGACCATTTGCACCTTTTGAAGCCTTCTTGTCTTGTCGTCCTATGGAAAAAGGCGCCTAATTACCCTAGAAAAGAAGTTGCTCCTACGCTATTTCTTTAAAATAAAACTTACAGATTTATCTATCCTACAAAAGCATCACTGTGCAGTTACCACTCCATGTCAATTGTTGCCACCAAAGCGCCTCTGCATAACCGCTACTTGATCCCAAGCCGCATGTCCCTAAACAAAGCATGCCATAAGTACGGTTGTCTAATTGGAAATCATCTCAACCATATAGTCCAACTGGGATTCCAACTATCATGCATCGGACCGAGCAACATGATCAATAATCCAACGTGATTTTGGTGTCTTAACTTCGCAATCTTAGTCATTCAACACCAATTCCAACATCTATAAATACATCAACACCTATATTTTTATAGAGGTTGAACAATCTAAGCTCTCAAGCATTGTAATTTCTTATCGTTGTCTCTTGTAATCACATCTATTATAAGAGAAGCAAAGTGATAAGAGATTCTTCATAGTAGACGTAGATCAACGTTGATCGAACCACTTTAAACCGTATATCTTTACTTATTTTGCAAATATTATCTCCTTATTTTCCATTTTTAACTTAAATGTTAGCATGTAACATGTGCGAATATCACCTCATAATCATAATTCTGAGGTTAGCTAAATTTTTAGTCAACATTTTGGCACTAAACGGAGGGCCTTCCCTCAAAGCTCTCAATGTTCTTCACTTTTCTTCTCTATAAATTTCTTTCACATTCACACCATGCAACCTTATGATGAGAACGAAGCCAATAATTCAAATGGCCATAACACCAACGACGAAACTTAGGTTAGTAATGTTTGCCATATCCTTGGGTTAAGCAACAACTTGTGGCTTAGCATGATGAATGGCTTGACCAACATAGGGCTACTTGCTCGTAATTTGAACGACCCCTGGGCCAAAATGAACGGCCACACAACCATGAATTTATGCTTGATAGTCCCACCAATGACTAACTATACCCTCATCTAGCTCGCTATTCCCAACACCTATAACATAAAGCATGATGTGGATGGAGGGTCATTTTGGAGACCCCTTCGGAGGTGCTCTGGCCAACCACCAGGATGTGCATGGTACCCATGAGCATGGAAATGCCTATGACATCCCAAAGCCTAAACCAACAGTATACTAAGAATTCCAAGTAGATCATCGTTCCCTCTTAAGAGAAAGATTGTACGCATTTCATCGTTTGGGGGTAGCAGATAGGGTCGCAACCTACACTTTGACCATCTGAGTGGTGGCAAACCAGGTAGAAATTCAAAACCCAGAGAACCATCAGTCCACTCCTGACCCCAGTGAGAGGTACCCCTGCTGAGGTTTCGCGAAAGGTGGCCCTACCCGCCTAAATCACGATCGGTAATTAGAAGTAGACCCCTTACATCGGCTTAACACCGTTATTACTCCTCTTTATACCATTGTCACTGATCCCCATCACCAGATAGACGATGGAGGAATCCCTTTCTAGCAAGGGGCCGGTGCCATCCATGACACATGGAGGCTAGTTTCCAAGAAGAAATGGTTACCCTATGCTAGCAAATACACAAAATCCAAACAAGAATGCAGATGTTGAGGGTCTATCAGATGGCGAGAATAAAGACCCCCTTTTTGAAGAAACTCTTAGCATTTACATCTTCCAGAGGTATGCTTTTCCTTCAATGGATAAGTTCGATGGGAGCACTAACCCATTCGAACACATTACCACCTTTAACTCAATAACCTGTGTCGACCGGCTCTCTAACCATGCTAAGTGCCTTCTTTTCCCCTCCACCCTAAGCATACTGATTTCTTGCTAGCACTTTCATCTCCAAGCCAGTAGTGTCCACTCATGGGCCCGATTGTGTTTTGGTTTTGAAGCTCTCTTCTTTGCATCAAAGACAATGGTCATGATGGCAAGCGAGTTAGGAAATATTAGATAAGGTCTGGCAGAATCACTCTACTCATATGCTAACTGCTTCAAAAAAGAATCAACCCATGCTAGGGAGTAGCTTGGTAGTCACCTTATGTTCATGGGGGGTACCAACCTTGAATGTGGAAGGAAACATAGAAGCAACCTGCTTTGTCCTCGACCGAATTCTCTAAAAGGAAAACAACATAATAGGGATGTAAGAGGCTGAAATATCAAACAATGATGAGGAAAGTGGGTAGAATAATAAAGTTGGCCCAAGGGAAGACAATTGTCGAAAGAATGGAATATAGGAAAACATGAAGAAATGTATATAAGACGGTTCACGCTTCAAGCCAGGTACACAAATTATGCAACTCTAAATTGGGACATGGAAATAATTTATCCTGTCATGCATGATCATGTGTTGTTCCAATGATACGTTCCCTTCATTGTCCGGGTGAAGGGAGGAGACTAAGGGTAATGAAAAGTACTATGAATTATACTAGTACAATAGCCACTCCATAAATGAGTATTAGCATCTTAAAGATAAAATAGAGCGACTGATCTGCAAGGCATATTAGTAGAGTATGCAAGACAATAAGTAGAATAGTGTGACGCCCTACCAAATCCACCTGCCATCCACCTACCCCAACCCAGCGGGTAAATTACACTAACGTGGTTATAATCAATATAGAGATATTGTCAGTTTGTGCGGTCTGTATGTGGCCAAGAGTAGCGGAGGGGCACAAGCCCGGTACCCGAGAAAGCTCGCCTCTAGTATCCAAGTATACATAGTCAACTTCCAGGCCCTAAAGGCCACCAGGGTCAAGGAAGACGTAGCAGACATTGCCTTCAGTATAAAAGGCAGAAAAGGAGTTAGTTTCCTACATCATGACCCTCTGGGCATATCGGTCAGCGTTGCTAGCATAAAGGTTCATGTGTCTTCACTAATGGGAACAACCTCATCAATGTGATGTTAAATAAAGTTTTTAACAAAATGAAGCTTTCTACCTCCAGCCTCATTCCCTATGCATTTCCCATCTACGGGTTCGGGGGTGTTGTATAGTACCCCTTGGGATAACTTCCCACATAGTCACCTTCATCATGGAACCCCTTTCGCTAAAATTTAGGTAAATTTTTTATAATATACTGGCCATCTATTTATAATATCTTGATAGGTAGACTAGCACTACCGTACTTGGATGTTATTGTAGCCTATTAGAGGCTTACAATGAAGTTACTGGTCAAGGTAGGAACTGGATTTGTTCGCAATAATCAATAGACTATCAGAGATTGCTACAACTTATCACTATAACAAACAAAAAATGGAGTACTCATGTTGCAACAAGAGCTAGAAACGCTCAACAGTAACACACCCAAAAGAACGCAAGAGCCATTCAATGCTCCCTTTGTGCCAAGGTCGCCCAAAGCCTTGAAGTCAAAGCATCCACAACAACCACTGTCCTTGAGAGAGCGTGTGAGGCACTCAATGCTCCAATTCATGCTTGGGGCATAGACAACACTGCCGATGAGGACAACCTTTCCTTATTCAGTCCAAACAAGTTAAGAGAGCTCATAGCAACATGGAATGAGCAAGTTCACTTCTATTGGTATGCGAGAGTAGAAGACACCACCACTCCTTCCTTATCAACACCGATTGACTCAGCTAAGGGGAGTTATGGCTCTTCGGTTCATGCACAGATGTATGTCCCAGCCAAAGATGTTGTTAAGCGCATGATATATGCATTGGACTAGTGCGACCTTGAAGAGAGCAAGGAGGATAACAATGATGATCGGCTCAACCTCTATATGGGAGATTCAAAACCCTATAGTGGGCCAGCAACTTCGCTTGAGGCAGTATCTATTGACAATGATGATCCCAGCAAGGTCATGCAAATAGGCACATAGCTAAGTCAGGAAGTGAGAGATGAGCCTGTCTATTTTCTAAGGAAGAGAAAAGATGTGTTTACCTAGGGGTATGCCGACATGACCGCCACAGATCCCTTAATTATCTATCGTGCCCTTAACATTAACCCAGCTGGCGACCCATCCGATAAAAAAGACAGCCCATCAACCCTGAATGGTATATGGTACTCAAAGGAAAAGTAGAAAAGCTGCTAGCAAATAAGTTCATTTGAAAAGCTGCTTATCTAGTCTTGGTAGTCAACCCAGTGTTGATCCGAAAGCCAAATGGGGCCTGGAGGACTTATATTGATTTCTCATATCTAAACAAGGTTTGCCTGAAAGACAACTTCTTGTTGCCCCGCATCGACTAGCTCATAAACATGACCAGCGGACACAAGTTTACTCACAATCGTGAATTCTTACTCCGAGTACAATCAAATCTCCATGCATAGCCCCGATTAGGAGCAGACCTCTTTTGTCATCAACATCGGACTCTATTGTTATTGGGCCATGCAATTTGGGCTGCATAATGTAGGTGCAACCTATTAACGGCTCCTCAATGGAATGTTTTCATAATAGATTGGCTGGTCCATGAACGTATATGTGGATGACATGCTTATAAAATTTGAGATGGCCAGGGGGCACAAAGGGAACATAGCCAAAGCTTTTAATATCCTTTGCAAGTATAACATAAAGCTCAACCCTAGGAAGTGTTCCTTCGCTACTCGATCTAGGAAGTTCCTTGGATTTGTGGTGAGAGCCAAAGGCACTGAGACTAACCCAAACAATATTCAAGCAATTCAAGACATGTAGGTATCTCGCACAGTTAAGCAAGTGTAAAGCCTGAATGGGATGATCGTGGCATTTAGCTGCTTTGTGTCAAAAGTCAGCGATTGGTGCATACCCTTCTTTGACCTCATCAAGAAGAGAAAATCATTTGTATGGAGTTGAGAGTGCATTAAAGCCCATGAAAACCTGAAAAGGCACCTAGCCATACACCCGTGCTTTCTAAGCCCGTAAACGGGGAAGACTTATATTTGTACCTCACAGTAACTGACCTTGCGATCAGTGCTGCCTTAGTCTGTGATAAAGTGAAGACCCAACAACCAATCTACTATGTAAGTAAGAGGTTGTCGGGACCAAAAACTGGATATTCCAAGTTATAAAAGCTAGCCTACTTCCTTCAAATGGAGGCTTGATGATTACGGTCGTATTTCCAAGCTCATCCAATTAAGGTCCTCACAAATCAACCATTAAAGCAAATAAAGAGCCATCTTGATACAATGGGCCACTCTTGAAATAGTCCATAGAGCTTAGGAAACACCATATCACATTTCACCCTCGCACCTCAATCAAAAGTTAAGCAATGGCTAACTTCATAGAAGAGTGCTCTTGCTCAAACATTGGCGATGTTAAAGCAACAACCAATCCACAAGCATTATAGCTATATGTCGATGGTGCATCAACCACGAAAGGAGACAGGGTCGAAATGGTCCTGTCACACCCGATGGAAAAGAATTATGCTTTGTCGTCTCGTAGGCTTCAAGGCTACAAATAGCAAAGCCAAGTTTCAAGCTGTCCTGGTCAGTCTTAGGACGGCTAGCTATGGATAGAGTTGTTACATGGGTTCAGTGACGCTTTGATGTTTGTCAACTAGATCGAAGAGCATTTCCAAGTTAAAGGAAGAACATCGGCCTTGTACGTTGCAAAAGCCAAAAAGCTCATTGGCACTTTCACCGACTTCAAGCTTGAACAGATTCCATGTAAGAACAATGTCAAGGCCGATCAACTAGCCAAAGCAGCAATTAACCTAGAGTAGAACTTCCCTTGGGTCCACTCGAAGTTTGGATCGCCCCTTACCATGAATCGAGAGCGTCCACGATGGAGATTGACGAGGTCCTAGCTGACACCTAGATGACCCCATGGTTGAAGTACCTTATGGATAGAGAATTACCCTCGAAAATTAAAGAAGCATGAAATATCCTTTATCGGGCTCACCATAAAATAATCATGGAAGCTATACAGGTGAGGGTACTCTGCCTCCCTTCCGTGGTGTGTTACAAACGGTGAAGCTGGACATATACTGAAAGAGTTGCATGAAGGCTTCTACAGGGACCATGTCGGGGGTAAAGCCTAGCAAAGAAGGTTGTCCACTAAGAATATTATTGGCTGACTATGGTTAAGGATGCAATAACCTATGTGAAGAAGTGCGACCAGTGTCTGTGGTTTGCCAAGAATCCAAGAACTTCTTTAAATCTCCTAAATTCCATGGCATCCTCCTAGTTAATCGACACTTGGGGCATTAACCTAATTAGGAAGCTCCAAATTATAAAGGTGGATACAACCATGCCATAGTTTCCATAGACTACTTCACAAAGTGGGTTAAGGCGGAGCCTCTCACTACTGTCACCACCCCTAAAATCCTAAACTTCATAATCAAGAACACTATTGGTCGCTTCATCCTTCCAAAGAAAATCATCATGTATAACAAAACATAGTTCGAGAGCGAGTTGTTCTATGGGTTCTATGAGCAGAATGGAATAAAGAAGTGTTTCTCCTTAATCGTCCACCCACAAGCAAATAGGCAGGTTGAGATTGTGAACAAGACCATCAATAAAACACTAAAGAAGTGTCTCACAAATGCAAAAGGGAACTGGATGGATGACCTACTACTTATGCTTTAGTCCCTTCGAACCTCAAACCGCACATCAATTGAGCACTCCCCATTGAAGCCATGCTGCCTATCTGTCGATGTACCATCTCCAAGGCACCGCACACACCACCCTAAGAAAAATGAAATCTATTCTAGCTTGGGCTTGATGTTTTATATAGAAGAAGAGTGGAGGCAGAGCATTGCACTGAGGTGCAGGAAAGAAAAATAGCCAAGCACTCGAAAAGCCGATAATTCAAGCTTGAAGACTTAGTACTACCAGGATCTTTGCAAACACTAAGGACTCGACCAAAGGAGTATTAGGACCAAACTGGGAAGGCCCATACGCGATCAATACCGCACTCTCTAATGGCACTTACTACCTTTCGCACTCATACTGCACCTACGTGCCTCGCACTTTGAATCCAGAGCATCATCGAGTGTATTATGTCTGAAACTTTGTAAGCCGAAATTATAAGGTAAATAATCTATAAAATTGTAAGTATGGAATGAATATAGGGCATTCTCGGACATTCTTCACTCAAGCATCCACAAGGTTATCTGGTAGGGACGAGCAAGAAAGCACTCTCTTCCTTGTTGGGGAATGCTGCCTTCAAGGCTATACAGAGTGAATAGGCCACTAGAGGCGCTCCTTTGCAATAGGTGAATGCCAAAACTGCTCCATGAGGATGCCGAGCCAATCAACGCTCCTTTCTATACCAACATCGGTGAAAAATGGCATGACCAGCCATGCCGTGGACCCGATTGATTCACATGTATTGTTATTTGTCCATCCAATAGGGCGGGGCACTAATGCTAAGATGGATATGATAACCTATAAAGTAATCCTGAATCTAACATCCATAGTGTTGCTCCGTGAGGATGAGCAATCAATGCCCTCTTTCGTGTCGTAGGCATCAACGAAAAGATGGTGCAACCATACACATTTCCTAATTTGTTTGCCCATGACGCCGCTCGTCCCTCCAATGAGGCGAGGCAATGGTGCTAAGGCAATGCGGTTAACCATGTTATTATCCCAAACCTAGTATTTGCAAATGCTGCCCGCCTTTAACTCATGACTGCCACACAAGATTAGGGGCAGACTGCCTGAATGAAAGATAAGTTTGTTTCGTTTACTAATTCTTTATTTTCCCTATGTCTACTTGTCTTTTATATTGTGTATAAATGGATAAGTCTATGTGTGTACTAAACAAATTCGAGGGCCGTTTGACCAACTTGGGATAAAACAAAAGTCAAAAAATAAATCAGCACGGTAGGCAAACATATGCGTTAAACACTAATAGAAAAGCAGAAGGCAAACAAAGAACATTAAAGAAAATAAACGAATCCAATTCAACAACTTACATCATAAAACAGAAAGTTCAATATATCAAAAGAAGTTCATTTTATAGCAAGATTATTACAACCATGGGCCTCGCCCGACACAAAAAAGGGAAAAAGGAGACAAGTACAAAAAAACAAAGACTGACTATTGCCCCATAGTTCACAGGGATGGGATGTGTCTGATAATGTGGCAGACATCATCAAAAACCAACTCTTTGTCCACTACAGAAGTAACACCAATAGCTGACTCACTTGGCCCTCCCGTCAAAGAGGCGATCTTCACTTGAATCAGAATTGCTGATCGCCCATCATTGTATCATTCGGGAGAGGAAGTTGACAACCAAAGGGTGATGATAGTTAGCTGCAATGATTAACTTCAGCATCTTTGTCAGCCTATCATTCCACTCCCCATCTAGAGTGGCCTTCACTCTTGCCCACTTATCTTGGGTGGTACAATGTAAGTGCTACTATACTCTACCCCTCATGACATCCTCCTCCTTGTGGCTATCCTCTAAGTCCACCCCCAACTAGGTATTCTCTGCCTTCTCCACCTCAAGCCCTTCTACCTTGTCACCTCCTCTGAAGTTTCCTTGGCTGCCTCGACCTCAGTGGCCATCTACTAAAGCTCGAGCAGCTTCTCTTCCACTAAGCAGTGGGTAGTGGCTTCACCTATGGCTCATTTCTTATGAAGCAAAACGTCGTTGTAGAGGAGGAGAGCATGGGAACTATCCTACAACGAGAAATAAATAAGAAAAAAAGAAGATAGCTAAATCTAGAATCTTACCAGAAAATCCTCCTTAACCTCGGCATCCAATATCGACTTGGTGGAATGCTCAATTCACCCACTTTTGGGAAAGCCTATTTGAGCTCCGGACCCCACTAGGGCCTAAAGAAGCCATAACAAACATATCTCATTAGGGTCTCCACCAGAAGAGGCTAGTTGACCCGATCACCCCAAACCCGTCGATCCCAAGAAATCGACATTAGAGATCATCCTTTAGAGAAAAGATGAAAGATGGCCTCCCGTCAGAGCTCTCTAGCTCCTCGTCCATCCTGCTCCTCTTAAATCTAACCAAGTTTCGTCTGTAACACCCCTAATTTTAGTCTAACATTATTTAGGATGTTTAATTTGATAGATTAAATAGAATAATTTAAATAGTTAAGGAGAATGGGATTTAAACATTTATAAGGTCATGCCTTAATAAATAAACTAATGAGATTGATTACGAAAAATTTAATATATAAGAGGATATATGAGATGGGAAATTTAGGTATAGACTTATCTTATATCCTTAAACCCTCTCTCCCTCATACCATTCTCATTTTTCACAAATAAAAACAATCAAAAGAAAAAAAATCTAAAGAGGTCGGTCGTAACCTAGAAGGAAGCAGCACGAAATTAAGAGGATTCAAGAGCAAAAGTTTGGGGAAGCTAAGCAACATCAAATCTCAATGCCAACAATTAATTAAAAAGGTGAATAATACATGAACCATCTTTATTTTTAGTTTGTGAATTTGACTATGGATAATATTCGAATGATTTTGAAGATTTTTGCTAAGTTATGGTTGTTTAATCATTTTTTAGATAGAATAAGGATTTATGGAATTGTTTATGAAATTTTTTAAGTGGTTCTAAGGGTAAAACCTAAGTTTTTAATCTCCAATAGCTTTTATTTTTTGGTATGTTAAGTGAAACATTATTTTGGAGATGGATTTTCAATTTCATAATTTTCCAAATTAAATTGAATATTTTATGAATTTCCAAAGGTGGGAATTGGGTTAAATTCGGGTTTTAATTATTAAAAATAATTAAATATTGTTTTTGGTTTCAAAATTTATATATGTTGAAGAATATAATATTTTGAAATTTCTATGAATTTTTGGGATTTTTCCTAAGAGATTTCGAATTATTGTGAATTTGCTAGGAAAGCATTTAAAAGGAAAATTAATTAGGGATATTAATTAATTAGTTTGGTATATGTTTTGGAATTTGGAAAATGTATGCGGCAGTAATTTCTAAAAAGCTATGTTAAAGATTATTTTATCCAATAGAAATTGGACAAGAATTAAGGTTTAGTGAAAAGCAATTACTTTTATTTGTAATAAACCAATTTTATTGATAATTACGATAATGTCATGCCGCATGTATCCTCTCCACGCCTATAGAAGCGCCACTTCCATGAGTGTCGATGTCGAAGTGAAAGGAAGCATAGGATAATTACTCTAGTAGTTTTGGAATGTACCCAAGTAGGACGAAGCCGACCTCATTGACAACTTAGCATCGGTGGCATTGACACTTTGTGATTCATCAATAAGTGATGTCGCATCTCTTCTCCAATGTCTCGACTTAGCACTTATATATTTGCAGCATAACAGCCGAAATAAGTTAAGTATAAAACTTTTAACGACTTTATTAGTCTTATTACTGCTATTTATCAAGGTCGACGACAGTATATGTTTGGGTTTCAACGGTTAGCCAATTATTTATACTATCCTTTTGATAAATCTAGACGTTGTCGTTAACGTTGACCTTATTTCTATGTATACATCGCATAATAGCTGAAGTAAGTATGTTTTTATAACGAGACCGCTTGTATTGATGTCGTCGTTCATCGGTGTCAGTGATGTTATACTTGTTTTTACAAACATTAAACTTTGTTTTAGAAAGGGTGGATAACCTATATTTTATCTATGTCGTCAACATCATCCTCGACATGGAGATTTAATACTTAAAAGAATTTAAGTGATGTATTCGACCTTGGATAAAGGTCGACAATGTTGTAATGTCGTGGGTTTTACATGTTATTCGATAAAAGGCGGAGAGCCTTAATCCTCCTTGTCGACACTGTTAGGATGTCGGCATTGACCTATATCAACCTAATTAAGGGCGGTGAGCCTATTGTTTTATGACTTCGATTTTAAACATTGGGGATACTAATGCTATTTTGATTGTAGATTTCGACACTATCATTGGGGACACAAAAGTAGATTAGTTTCGACAAATTAAATGTTTTACAAATGAGACTTTATCATTGGGGACACAAAAGTAGATTAGTTTCAACAAATTAAATGTTTTACAAATGAGACTTTATCATTGGGGATACCAATGCATTTTCTTAAATAAGTTCGACATCGATCATTTGGGGATACCAATGTATGTCATTTTGGAATGTTATAACTTTAAAGGGACATAACCTAATTGGGGATATCAATAGACATAGGTTAACCATGTGGGTAACATGAATCAAATTGTTAAATGATGGTTTCATACTCATCCTAGGAAAAGTATGGGATGAGAGATGGATAGTCCATGCCATGCCGAAGATGGATAGTCTCTATAAGGTTGACGAAGGGTTCATAGTCGTCCTAGGAAAACTATGGGATGTGCGATGGATAGTCCACATCATTATAAATTAAATGGAACATGTGTGATGGATAGTCCACATAATTTAAACAATGGAACCATATGCGATGGGTAATCAATTTGGAAGGGGATGGATAATACAATGAGTAATCGTATGTGAGGTGGATAGTCCACATAACCATGAATAGTTTAAATGTGATATGGGTAGTCCACATAATTATAAGACAGGTAGTAAGATTAAAATAAGACGGATTGTCAGTTTAAATTGTGACGGGTAGTGAATTTAAATTAAGATGGGTAATCTAATAAATTGGGATGGGTAATCTAGTATATGTTGCACAACTTTAAATGCTATTTTTGTTATAACCATTGTGGTTGCAGGAGCATAATATATGGTTAATTAGTTTTGGTTGAGATACTAGTGAGGGGAAAACTCATTCCGCTCAGCGGCGTGGTCTCACTAGATATTTATTTGGTTTGAGATGGTAGATTATCATTCACACCAGGCTGCTGTTTGACCCGAAGTTTTTGTTTTTCCCTTAAACTCTTGGGTACTCAATTGATTAGGTCGAGAGTAATGGCTTTCAGGTTCCGGTTAGACGAATAAGCTTCTGGAGACATGCAGGAGGAAATCTAGCTATTTAGGAGTATCTATTTATCCGCTGTGTTGTTTTGGATGTAATGGAAAAGCTGTATAATTGCCAAATATTTGACTCTGACCAACCAAGGGGGCATCTTCATATGTCGCTCTTGGAGTATTATGTATAGTTGTACTTTCTTTGAATATGGGATTGCAAATAGGATTACATAATGAATATGAAATATCAATTGTGAAATGAAATATGAAAATTTGTTATTAAATTATGTCTGAAATTTTTTCATATTCATATGCTTTTGATTATTGATATGATTAACATAGCCGCATTTTGTCATCGAGAATTGATAACCATAGCGGTTAGTTTTGGGCCTTGGAATGATGATGTTACAAGTTGGTATCACAGCATAGGTTTATGATTAAAAGAAATTTAAGCCTAAAGAGTTTTGAAAATAGAATCCTAATGAATCAGAGAATAAGATTTGGGTATGGGATAACGCTACAATAACGTACTTGTATTCGCTATATATAAGTATGTATTCCATCTCTATTCTTCCCTCTCTCTTATACCATTCTTCTGTATCTTACTAAGGCTCGTATGCATATTTACGAGAAAGAAAGGTATGGAAGCATGAAATGGAAGAGTGAATCTAGGTGGCGGAAGCACCACAACCAATGGAAATACTCGGCCCAATACTAGGAGGAACCACAGTCGACAGGAAAATGCTAATCAAAATGCAAATTTCAATGTAGGTGTTGTGACCCATCAGTGGATATGAGGACTATGTATCAGTTCTTTGTCAATCTGATGCAAGCTAGAGTAGCTGGAGAAAATGTTGCTAATGCGGGACGAGTCAATCCCGTAGTGCCAATTGGTAATAACTATGCTAAGTTGATCCGAGATTACACCAATATGGGTGGGAAGCCTTTTCTGGGGGTTGAGGATGCAATAGAAGTGGAGAACTGGCTGCTACATTGTGAAATGATTTTGATGATTTGGGTTTGAATGACGAGCGGAAAAAGAGATTGGCTTCGAGACAGTGTCAAGGAACTGCTTTGTTCTGGTGGAATAGGGTGATCGAGGGGTACCAAAAGAGGGGTTGACTTGGGCAGAATTTCAAAGGAGATTCAAGGAAAGATTTTTATCGGAGGTAGCTAAATTAGCCTTGCTTATGAAATTTATGGAGTTGGAGTGGGGAGAATGTCAGTGTTGGAGTACTCTGCTAAGTTTGATGAGTTGTCCAGGTATGGATATGCCACTATTGACATTGTTATCAAAAGGAATAAGAAGTTTATCCAGGAGTTGAGGCCGATAGGGCAACCATGCCACATCTCAGAGATCCATCGAATGTAGTGGTGGAGATAGCTATCGGAAATGAAGAAATGCTTTTGACGTTTGGGAAAGAGAAGTTGGTAGAGAATCAGAATTATCAGAATAAGAAGAGGAAATTCTTTTAGAAGAAGGGAGCTCAGAAGTGTGGGGATGTCAAAAGGGGAAAGCTATGTTACAAGTGTGATAAGAAGGGGCACTATGCTAACGAGTGTCGATCTGGTGATGGCAAGGTGGTTGTAAGGAAGCAGAATGTGAAGTGCTTTAATTGCGACCAGGTGGGGCATTATAAGAACAAATGTCCAGAAGTGGCCAAGGCTAACAAAGGAAAGGTTTTTGTTTGGTTTCATCCACATCAAGACCAATAGCAGCTGAGAAGGAAAGTCTATGATGGAAGGTATGCTTTTGATTCATAGCATACCAGTTAGGGTACTGCCTGATACTGGTGCATCACATTCATTTATATCTCAGTGTTTAGTAGATAAGTTCCATCATACCTTGTTACTTCCTTAAGGAAAACTACTCCAGTAGGAGGGTACGTAACCCTAGGGATGAGATGTGACCATCTAGAATTTGAGTTGCTAGGCTATACTTTTGCTTGCAGTTTGTATGTATTTGATTTCACGGATTTTGGGATTATTTTGGGTATGCATTAGTTGAGCAAATATGATGCTAGGATATTTGGCAAGATAGGAAAATATCAATTAGACACTTATATTAGTGATCGGATTATATACTTAGTAGATAACTCGAGTGTGGATATTTGTACTTTGTTGGGAGCAATGGAAGTAGAAGAAGTAAATCGGGTTTTGGTTGCAAGGGAATTTGTAGATGTTTTTGAGCCGGTTACAGGACTACCATTGAAATGAGCTATCGAGTTTCGAATAGATCTTGTATTTGAGGCTGAACCCATAAGTAGACCACCTAGCCAGATCATACCTACCGAGATGAAGGAGTTAAAAGTGCAGCTAGTGGACTTAGGAGGAAAGAGTTTTATTAGACCAAGCAGTTTGCTCTTGGGAGCGACCACAGCGTTCTTGAAGAAACCAGACGGGTCGTTAAGATTGTGCATCGATTATCGTAAGTTGAACGAAAAGACGATAAAGAATTGATATTTTCTTTACCGAGAATTGATGATTTATTTGATCAGTTTAGTGGAGCCAAAGTATTTTCTCAGTTGGATTTGGCGACGGGGTTCCATCAATTGAGAGTGGCGGAAGATGGTATTCCTTTGACGGCATTTCGAATGAGGCATGGTTTGTACGACTGGTTAGTGATGCCATTTGGATTAACTAATGCGCTAGCTTTCTTTGTGGATTTGATGAATCGAATTTTCCAAGAGCACTTGGATATGTTCGTATTGGTATTCATTAATGACATACATATATATTCTAAGGATGAAAGAGATCATGAGATCCAACTTAGAATAGTGCTTGAGACGTTGAGGCAACATCAACTAAAAGTAGAGTTTTTGAAGTGACATTTCTGAAAGAAAGAAGTGAAGTTTCTTGGTTATGTAGTTTCATAGAAAGGGTTGTTAGACAATCCAGCCAAGATCGAAGCTAGTAACAGTTGGAAAAGATCCAAGATGGTGATCGAGATACGAAGTTTTCTTGGATTAGCTGGCTATTACCAGAGATTTATCAAGGATTTCTCGTGGATAGCAGTGCCTTTGACTAAGCTAAGCAGAAATGATGTGAAGTTTATTTGGTCTGATAAATGTGAGAAAGAATTCCTTGAGTTGAAGTATTTGTTGACCAATGCGCCCATGTTAGTAGTACTAGATGGGAATCAAGATTTAGTGATGTATACAGATGCGTATGGAACAGGATTAGGAGCTGCATTGATGTAGAGGGGTAAATTGGTTGCCTACGCTTCTCGGTAGCTTAGACCACATGAAGTTTGATATCCCACCCATGATTTGGAGTTGGCAGCGGTGATTTTCGCATTGAAAGTGTGGATACACTACCTCTCAAGAGAATGATTCATTTATATACGAATCATAAGTCTTTGAGATATTTATTCCCTCAGAAAGAGTTGAATATGAGACAGCAGAGGTGGTTGGAGTTCCTAGCAGCTTATGATTTTGGTATTGAGTATACACCAAGGAAAGGAAATAAATTTGCAGATGCTTAGCAGGAAACATCAGAATGTGTTGTTAGTTGTGTTGGAAGGTGGAAGGATCTGGAGGCATTGACTACTTGTAGTGTGCAGTTAAGATCGACTACTAGTTCTAGTCAAAGTACAACCATGTTATCTTGCTCGGAAGTTCGACCAATGTTGATCGAAAGGATTGCTTTTAAGTAGAGAGATGACCCAGTGTTAGATGAAAGGATTGGAAGATTGGAAAGTGTAACCGAGATTGATGATTTAAAGGATTTTAATCTTGACCATAGAGGATGGTTAAGGAAGAAGGGATGGTTATGTGTTCCGGATGTTAGAAACCTAAGGAGGGAAGTTCTTAGAGAGTGTTGTTGATCGAATTTTACGATTCATCCTAGGGGAACCGAGATGTATCAGGATATGAAGAGAAGTTTCTTCTAGGAAGGTATAAAGAGGGATGTAGGCTTATGGGTGAAGTAATGTGCAAATTGCCAACAAGTGAAAGCCGAACATCAGAAGCCAAGTGGATTGCTTCAGCCTTTAGATGTACCGGTTTGGAAATGGGATTCTACCCATGGATTCTATCCATTGCTTTTATTGATTGGTTGCCAAGGTCAAATAGAAGAAATGAACGTATATGGGTCATAGTTGATAGACTAACCAAGAGTGCACACTTCATTCCCATTAAGTCAACCAGAACGGCATATGTATTGGCTAAGTTATTTATGAAGAATATTTTTAGACTGCATTGGATTCCTAGTATAATAGTCAGTGATAGAGATGCTTTGTTCACTAGTGAATTCTGGAAGAGTCTACATGTGGTATTAGGTATCAAGCTTAGGATGAGTACTGCTTGTCACCTATAGATAGATGGGCAGACAGAGAGAGTCAATAATGTACTTGAAGATTTGTTGAGTGCTTGTGTACTAGATTTTGGTTGGTCGTGGGAAGACCATTTGCACTTGGTTGAGTTTTCCTATAATAATAATTATCAGACTAGTATAGGAATGGCGCCTTTCGAAGCTTTGTATGTAAGGCTGTGCAAATCACCAGCATGTTGGTTAGAGACAGAAGACAAATTGGTCCTTGGTCTAGATATGTAAGAGACTCCATGGAAAAGATTGAGTTAATCCAAGGTAGGATGAGAGAAGCTCAGTCTAGGTAGAAAAGTTACGTAGATAAAAGGAGTTAAGATTTAGAGTTTTGAGTTGAAGATTATGTTTTTATTAAAGTATCACTAATAAAGAGTGTGGTGCGATTTGGAAAGTTAGGGAAACTAGCGCCATGATATGTTGGACCATTCCCTATCATAGAGAGGATCGGAAAACTCGCATATCGAGTAGAGTTACCGAGTAGTTTGGCAGGTGCCCATAATGTGTTTCATGTTTCTCATCTTAGGAAGCATGTGCATGATCCAGAGACTACTACTGCTCCGACTGCACTGGAAGATTTAATAGTAGAATCGGATCTGACATTTTTGAGACAACCATTTCGAGTTGTAGCGAGAGATGAGAAGAGATTAAGGAAAAAACAGTTAGATTAGCGAAAGTCCAGTAGAGTGACAATGAGAAAGTCTATACTTGGAAGACAGAGGATATGATTAGGGGTACTTATCCTGAGCTATTATGATGGTATGTTCTATATTTGTTGTATATAGATTTTATAGATGGTAGGATATACTAGCATTGGTTTCATGTTTGATATGCTTGTTTTGTAGTCCTTACTGAATTTCGAGGATGGAAATATTTAAGGAGGGGAGCCTGTAACACCCCTAATTTTAGTTTAACATTATTCAGGATATTTAATTAGATAGATTAAATAGAATAATGTAAATAGTTAAAGAAAATGAGATTTGAAAATTTATAAGGTCATGCCTTAATAAATTAACTAATGAGATTGTTTTGGAAAAACATAATATATAGGAGGATATATAAGAAGGGAAATTTAGGTATAGACGTATCTTATATCTGTGACAGCCCGTAGTTTAGGCAAATATATATATATATATATATATATATATATATTTTAAATATTTTATAAAAGAAAGATAGTTGGTTGAAAACACAATTTTTTGGAAATGTTTGTGTATGAGAATGAGTGTGCATGCCCTTGTGCATGTGCACACTGTTCCAGTATACTACCTGAGCAAGGTAATTTAGTAAGTAAAGACCTTGTAAGTAAATATGAAATGAATTAGTGCTTGACCTGTTAAGTGTGTGTACACAATAGCTTAAATATAATGCATAAATAACTTAGGCAGTTTTAGCCCTAAATTCCATAGAATAAGTATAAGCACAGTAACTTGTGTGGGTAGAAAAAAATATAAATAACATATACATATGCACAACATTTGGTAAATACACACACACACACCTGGCTATACAAATAAGTTTATATGCATGAGAAAAAAAAACCCAGAAAAGACAGAACAATGCCCAAGCCAAAGTCATGTATATAGTGTGTGAAGAAATTTGCCAAAAGTGGCCAAGACAAGGAAAAAGGAGAAATGGTGGGAAAGGAAAGTGGAGAGGGTGAACAGTGGGGTGAAACCAGAAATGATGAAGGGATTCTTGATGAAAATAAATTACTTAACTAACCTTAAAACCCTAGCAACTCCCCTTTATACATCATTAACCCCCACGGTTACATGTTAGAACCAGAAAACAAAATATAGAAAAAAAATTAAGAAGAAAACAGGCAGCATTTTAGAAAATTAATGGCAGACCTGAACCAAGACTTGGGGAGGAGAACGTTGGTGAGTAAACCCTCACTTGGCAAGGCATTAAGACCTATGAAAGGCAACCATTTAACCTTTAGTTTATTTTAACTTCTGTTTGATGTTTTGCTTGCATTTCTTTTAGTTTAACAAACTTCTGTTGTTTCTGAGATTATGTGACTTGTAATTGCTTGGATGTCACTTGACCTATGCTTGTTTATACATGATAATTAAATGATGGAATACTAACTGATTTGTTTGTATGTTTATGAACTTAAGAAATATGTTTAGTTAAAGCATGAATTAATAAGAAAAGTAGGGTGCAAGGCAGTAAGAGGAAGGAGTTCTCTGGCTTATGTCTTGCAACTGAAAGGATGGTTAGGGTGCAATGGAATTTCCATGTGCTGAGTCTTAATCCATCACTAAGTGTTCTCTAGAAATAGGGCTGAGTAACAAGCAAACACACTTTAATGTGTGGATTGACTGTGAGAACCATATTGCTGGAAAACCATATTAGCATTTCATCCTCTGAAAATGTTTCAACCTATGCTTTAACTAAGGATATGTCTCTGTGTGAAATAGACTGGTAATGATATGCAAGTATAACTGACCAGTTGTTGAATGCATGAATGGATGAATGATTAACTGTTGTTTGAAATCTGACAGCATATCTTAGTTTGATATAAGTACATGGGAGTGACACTGTATAGATAATATAGGGTCATATGAAAGAAAAACTTAGTAATTAAACTAAGGAATTGGGTCACCTCTATCAGGTTGGGTATGAGGGAAGTGGGTATGACATAGTGGTTGGCTTGCATCAAGGTTGGGGTGTAAGTATGTGTAACAACCCGTATATTTGGACCATTTAAATTGACAATAATCCACACATTTCAACTTAAATAATACAAAACACGAATCATTATGGGATTATAAATACATAAATGTAAATGAGAATCAATACAACATCACAGACACAGAATAATGCAGCGGAGAATACATCGTCATAATAGCAGTTCATGAAGCTACTACATAAAATACAACAATGTCTTAACATAAAGTGACTAAAAGAAAATACATAAATGTCCAACAGACTAGGACATTAATACAGGAATAGAAATAGACTGATAAAGATAAATGCTAAGCCTTCAGCATCTTCAACCAACCTTGATCAGCAAACTGGATAGCTTCAGACTGACCCGAGCATATACAAAAAGAAACACTCGAGTCAGGACTCAAAATCTTATACAAGAAAATCAAGTGCAAGGGAAAAAGTCCATAACTTAAAGATGAATAAAATAAACATCTCTAAGGATCCGATAAACTATCTATATATACAATAGAATACGATATGTAGATAATGTCTAATCAGTAAAGTACGATATTAAAAATAGTGTTAAGGCGTTACCATAATCCCCTTTAACACATTTTATTCCCAAGAGCATATACAAGACCGTAGTTTCCCTAAAACCGGAAGTCACCAGAGGGCAATCCATATACTAAAGGTACAAACCAAAACGTAGTGGTCGCGAATAGGATAATCATTATGACAAGGTACATGAGGCGATACCAACTAGGATACTAGTAGTTGCATGATCCGGACTGATGTTGAGCATAGTAGCTACTACCTCAACACCGCGAAACAACACTCCCAAATCAAGGGGTGCACCCAAATCGAATCACAAAAGTAATAGATATGGTATCGAAGAAGCGTGTCCGCTAGAGGTGGCGAACCTCAATGGCCCGGCGCGGCTCCTGTTTTAGTCATGTCAGGGGTCATCCAAACTCGTTCTCTTTCTTCAGTCAACGCGTTCATCAAAACATCCACTTCATTCTGGATCAACACTCCGCGTATAATAGTTATTAAAGTGGTTTTTCGGTATCGACAGAGAGTATGTCCATATCTGATCCCGGTCTCTTTAATAACTACGTATTTATTACCCGATGGTCATTTAAGTTAAAGTTTAAACAAATCAAAGTCCAAAAGTCAAGTTGCAAATTTGCCTTTCACAATTTGACATTTTCACGATTCAATTTATTTCAGATATTTAAAATCATATTTCCAATGAAATTTGTAGTTCAAACATTTGAGTTAACAATATAATTAAGTTTTCAAGTTCAATTTAATAAATCTCACTTATTAAATTTAGTTCAAAATCAATTAATTCAATTTACTGGTCAATTTAGTTCGAATCATTAAATCAAATTCTATTCATTTCAATTCATATTTACACTCATCGTTACATTAAATATACTCACAAATTTTAAATCAATTTCATTTAACTAAATTCCTTTTTATCACAACTTCATTCATTTTTTTTTATTTACCAAATTCAATTAAATTTCTACTTAAAGAAATCCATATCCATTTATTGTGTTCCATGATCCACATATTACAAATAAGGTATTTCCGAGTTACAAATCAACTCAATCCATATTCCATTTACAATGTCCTAATTTGATTAATTTATTAAATTTAAACTCATTTAAATTTAAATTATCACTAATTTAAATCCATAAAACTTAGTTAGTTCTGTATTCCACTTAAGTCAATTTTCTTAATCTCAAATTAAATTTATAACAAGTTCCAAATCTATTTATTTAAAACCGAGTTTAAATCTAAATCTAACAAATCTAATAAATTTTAAATTATTAACTTCAAAACTTACTTGTTTCTAAATCTCATTTTAATTAAATTCGTCAATTCATTTTATTCCATTAAATAGATTTATTAATCCGTTTCAATTAAATCCATTAATTTATTTCAATTAAATCCATTAAGTTCGTTACTTAATTTCCAAACGAATTATTAAGTTCATTCCTTAATTTCAAATAGATTTCAATTTCAAAAATAATTTTTTTGTTAACCAATCGGGTTTCTTATTTTTAATTATCTATCCTAGGCCAAGTTGTTTAATTGGGTATTTATCATTTCAACCCAATATCATTCAATATAAAACAAAGCATAGCAAAGGGAACTTGCAGTGTGATAACTGGGATGGTGTCAAAGTAAATAAACAAGCAATAGTAAACATACATAACAATTTAACAATTTATTTAAATAATCCCGAAATAATCGTATTAACTTACATTTGTTATTTATGCAAATTAATATAATTATTCCTAGAATCCACACCATCGTTTCATGCAGATTAAAGATTATTACATTATGGTTTTCACTTGGTGTCTATTATCACTTTACTACATCAATCATACATTTTAAATTGTTAACTATCCTATATCACATTCAATTTCAGTTTTATTATTGTTTATTTTTAACAAGCAAGTTCAACATCACATAACAATTTTTAATGTCACAACTATTTACCATAAACCAACATCAAATCACAATTTATCACATTGAATCTTTTAACAATACATGGCGTCAATTTTAGAAAGTTTAAATTCTATCAATACTCCATTTTAACTTGTATAGCAATTTTATTTCAACAATTTCAACAATCAACAATTTAATATGCAAATTAATACTAGCAACAATTATCACTTGATTTTCATAGCATAACAGGTTGAGTCGTGAATGAAATATTCACCTTGCGTGGTTAGAGAAGATGACGAAGCACGAAGACGAATAGATGAAATAGACCCTAACAAGCACGACGCTAAATGAATACAACTACAATCAAACAAATAATTTAATCAATAATCTGTTCATTGCAATATATATATCGATTGAATATATAAAAACCATACCAAAGTAAAGAACTAGATAGATCCGATAAGTTGAATGGAAGCCTAAGTCTCTGGAGCAGTAGCTGGAACAAACACAGTAAAACACTGTATATGAGCAACCCGAAATTCAGAAGTATATACTGCTACCTAACAGTTTCATATATATATTTATATATAACTGGAAGTGCACTGAACCTATAAAACTATAACTACATATGAAATCTTTATATAAACTTTATACTGTATATAACAAAATAAAACAAAACGGAGATATATAACTTTATGTTAAACTTTATAAACCACATAGAAAACTAAACTAACATCAAACTGAAACCATCTAAACCATATACGTGATCAGCTGTAGAAAATGTAGAAACACTCTAGATACATATTTATAGCAACAACAGCAACGTCGAAGATGAGCGGGGTGCTACGGAAATCTAGGAGGGCGGTGGGGAGAGGGCTGAGCGGTGTATTCGGGTGGAGGCGGAACTATGAGCAGGGCGGTGGTGACGTGGCAGTGGCGGAGGCTGGCGTGGGTGGATGGCGGATGGTGAAGGCGAGCTGGTGGATGTGGACACGGCGGAGTGAAGGTGATGCAGTGATGACTGTGGGCGACATGGAACAGTGGGTAGGGCGGGTTTTGTGAGTGGAGTGTTGGCTGTCGCTGGCGAAACGGAGGGAGCAGTGGGTGTGGATGTGGGTGATGGGCTGGAACGCAGAGGCGGTTATGGTGACATGGCGGCTGGATCAGTGCGCTATGGCTGGGCGTGGAGGCGGAGGCAGTGGGGTCGGAGAAGGCGGTTCAGGCTGAGCGGCGAAGGGACGCGGAGGTAGTAGGTGGGTGGACGCAGGCTGTGGGCGAAGGCTGAGGCGAGCTGGGCAGCGGATGTGGTCGTGCGAACTGGGTGGGCGGATGGTGGCAGCGGACTGGTGCATGGAGTTGGGTGGGTTTTATTTTCTCTGGAGGGGAGACAAAATAAAAGAATTATAAAGAAGAGGGGGAGAGAGCAGAGAGCAAAGACGTACCAGAGAAGCAATGCAATAAATGAAGTGAGCTGGTATACAGAGGCATTAATAAAGGCAGATATATACAGAGGGGATCAGAGTGCAAAGGTCAAGGCAATGATGGTTTTGCAAAGTGGGGCTATTGGGTTTCCAAGACAGCTGAATAGACTCCTAGAATTTTGAACGTTGGAAATTTGGGTACCGGTTTGTGCTGCGTAACGGACCAGTTTGTACTCCGTTAAACAATTATAATTTGCAACGCCGAACTTCAATTAACACGAATAAATATACCGTTTTGATTAGCGCGACGAGGCGGACACAACAGTATAAAGATATTGATGGTTTGACATTGTTTGTGAAGTGGTAAATCTTATTGAACCATTTGCTCGAGCGACAATTTAACTAGCAATTAAAAGCGGAATTTGACGAAATGAAATGTGCCGTCATGATCAGAATATTTTTATTATGCAACATTGTGAAAAATATTTGAGTTCGGACGATAGAAAATTTACACATAAAATTTAAACTAATAGGTAAATGCGACGAACGAAATTGACTTAAATATTATTTGACGAAATTTTGCGTACGCCTATGTCTATCTAGACGCATCCCAAATGTGAAGTTTGAGTAGCAACGGAATTTGTTTGTGAAAATTCGAATTTCTACACTAAATAAATGATTTTTAAAATTTTAAACCGGGTCTGAATTTCAGGGTCGTTACATTCTCCCCCACTCAAAACTTTTCGTCCTCGAAAAGGAGCAAGGTAAAGAGTGGAAGAATGGGTAAAAAGATACGACGGATATAAAATTGATTATCGAATAAAATATAGAATATAGAATGGAATTTACCTTTTACAAGTAATTCTGGATTTGAATCCCGGATACTCTCCTCGGTTTCCCAAGTACAGTCACGATCATCGGGACTCCATTGGACTTTGACTAGGCTAACAGATTTCCTTCTAAGCTGCTTCGTATCCCTATCAATAATACGAAGTGGTCTCCTCTTTATAGTCAAATCCGGCTCAATATCAACCTCATCTAACTGAGCAAAAGGAATGGTCATGGATGGATCATGTACAACCTTCCGAAGATGTGAAACGTGGAATACGTTGTGCACGTCCTCAAACTTTTCTGGTAATGCAACTCTATAAGCTAGTGTACCAATTCTCTCGGTGATAGTGAATGGTCCAACAAATCTAGGAGCAAGCTTCCCTCTACGACCAAATCGAATAACATTCTTCAAAGGTGATACCTTAAGGAATACCTCATCCCCAACCTGGAATTCCAACTCTCTTCTACGCCTATCTGCATAGCTCTTCTGCCTATCCTGTGCGGTCTTCATCTTTCTTCTGATCTCGTTAACCTTCTCGGATGCTTCTATAATCATATCTGGGCCAAGAACCAATCGATCACCAGGCTCAATCCAACAAGCTGGTGATTTGCATGGTCTTCCATATTAAGCTTCGAACGGTGCCATATCGATACTTGCCTGAATATAAAGGTGGTTAAATTCCAATTCAAATTTGCTTGTTCAAATTGAAAATTTTGACATACCTGATAACTGTTATTATAAGTGAATTCAACCAAATGGAGATGGTCTTCCCAAGATCCACCGAAATCAATTATGCAAGCTCGGAGCAGATCCTCCAAAATCTGATTCACCCTTTCAGTTTGGCCATCTGTTTGAGGAGGATAAGCTGTGCTCAGATTCAGTTTAGTGCCTAAGACGTCCTGAAATGCCTTCCAGAATTTACTAGTGAATAAAGGGTCTCTATCGCACACAATACTAGATGGAACTCCATGAAGTCTAACAATCTCTCTCATATACATCTCAGCCAAACTCAAAGCAGTACGAGTGGTCTTAACCGGAATAAAGTGAGCAGATTTGGTCAACCTATCAATGATCACCCATATACTCTCGTTACCTTTCCTGGTCCTTGGTAATCCGTCAATGAAGTCCATAGAAATTTGATCCCATTTCCAACACGGAATTTCTAAGGGTTGAAGTAACCCTACCGTCTTCCGGTGATCGGCTTTGACTTGCTGGCAAGTGGTGCATCTACTGACATATACAGAAATATCCCTCTTCATCCCACTCCACCAATATAAACGCTTCATATTTCGATACATCTTGGTGACACCGGGATGAAATGAAAGTGATGATTGATGGTTTTCTCTAAGCACTTCTTGTCTCAATCCATCAACATTAGGAACGCAAATACGATTGTCAATCCTCAAGACTCCGCTATTATCTATCTGTGCTCCCACTTTACTGTCAGCATTTCCAACTCTACCAGGAACTAACTCCTTCATGCGATAGAGCAAGGTGTCCTCATATTGCTTAGCTTTGATGCGATCTATAAGAGATGGGGAGATAACAAGCTGAAATAGCATGCCTTCTACAAGATTACAACATGACAATGCTTTGCTACGGCTCAAAGCATCAGCTACAACATTTGATTTCCCAGGGGTATAATTGATGTCGAGATCATATGCAGCTAAGAATTCGAGCCATCGGACTTGTCTCTGGTTCAAATCCTTCTGAGAATAGATATATCTCAAGGACTTATGGTCAGTGAATAATTCAAATTTAGTTCCCAAAAGATGATGCCTCCATAGTTTCAAAGCAAATACAACTGCAAGAAGCTCTAGATCATGAGTTGCATAGTTTACTTCATGGATCTTCAACTAGCGGCCAACATAAGCAATAACCTTTCCGTTTTGCATAAGAACAGCACCTAAACCTTCTCGGCAAGCATCTGTATAGACAGTTAATCCTTCACTTCCATCGATTACCGCAAGTACTGGAGCTGAAGTTAACTTACATTTCAACTTATTAAAAGCTGATTCGCACTTCTCACTCCAAATAAACTTGACATCCTTTCGAGTTAAAGCAGTAAGTGGAGCAGAAATCCGGGCAAAGTGCTCAATAAATCTATGATAATAACCGGCCAAGCCCAAGAAGCTACGGATATCAGTAGGAGTTTTGGGAGTCTCCCAATCTTGTAGATAAATTTTCAAATTAGAAAGGAATAAGAGGGATTGAATAGAAATAACGAATAGGATAGAACTTACATTGATTACGGCGATCTTAGCTGGATCGACCGAAATCCCATTTTCAGAAACTATGTGGCCCAGGAATCTCACTTCGTCTTGCCAGAAGTGGCATTTAGAGAACTTGGCTTTTAGCTGATGATTTCGAAGAGTTTCCAGAACATAAGCAAGATGCGTCTCATGCTCTTTCTCATCCTTGGAGAAGACGAGAATATCATCAATGAAGACCAGTACAAACTTATTAAGGACATCACGGAAGACTCGATTCATTAAGTCGACGAAATAAGCAGGTGCGTTGGTTAAACCGAATGGCATAACCAACCATTCATAGAATCCATTTTCGGTACGGAAAGCTGTCTTATGAATACTATCTTCTGCTACTCTGAGTTGGTGGAACCCAGTGGCAAGATCAAGTTGGGAGAAAACTTTAGCTCCATGGAGCTGATCGAATAAATCATTGATGCGAGGCATCGGATAGCGGTTCTTGAGAGTGCGTTTGTTCAGTTCCCTGTAATCAACACACATGCAAAGAGACCCATCTGATTTGGTGACAAATACAACTGCGGCACCCCATTCAGAACAACTTCTCCTAATCAAACTCCTAGCAAATAGATCGTCAATTTGAGTTTTAAGTTCAGCTTTCTCTTTAGGAGCCATTCTTCTGTGAGGGAGAACTACGGGAGTAGCTCTGGGAAGAAGGGCAATGCGGAAATCGATCTCCCATTTAGGCGGTAGGGAGTTGACCTCTCCAAATACATCGGGAAACCGCTGGACAATAGGAGTGGTACTAAGATCATCCGAGTGAGCATCAAGAGAGAATATGAAGCTTCCAGCATATTTCTGAGGTGATTTGCATTCAATGACAAGCGGTAGACCCTTGTCATTGACTAGAGAAACAGAACGAGCTTTGCAAGAAATAACAGCATCGAATTTTCTTAACCAATCAGCACCCAATAAGATGTCGAATGCTACAAAGCCAAGCGCATAAAGATCCCAAGTGAATCGATATCTTCCATACAAGATCACAACCTCTTTACAAATTCTACTGAGGTTGGCAAGTCCTCCAATAGGGTTGGAGACGCATAAGGAAGTAGTAGCAAGAGTAGGTACTAATTAGAGCTTATTACAAAGATCAATAGATATGAAGCTATGAGAAGCACCAGTATCGAATAATACCCTAACAGGTAAATCATGTAAAGAAAAAGTACTTCGTAAGGTACCTTGGTCATCCTGAGCAGGCGGTGGAGGTGGTGTAGGAGTGGTAATAGCAAATACTCCAGATGGTGTGCCACGCTTATGCATTGGGCAGTCTTTCTTGAAATGACCCGACTGGAGGCAGACATGGCATAAATCTCTCCTAGTCATAGAAGGTGGGGGAACAGCAGCTCCGGTAGATGGACAACTATTAGCATAATGGCCCTTCTTATCGCATTTGAAGCAAGTGATATTAGCAAGGTCGATTGGGCTTTTCTGGGCATATCCCAATCCTGTAGTCTTCTACCAAGCTTTCTTCTGTTGATCAAAGTGTTCTTCCTCTTTCCGGGCTGGCTAGAAGAGGACTGAGTAGGAGTGGCCTTGGCCGTAGGTCCCCTAGGCTTTGCCTCATATCTAAGAGCATAGTCAACAAGCTCTGTGAAGGTGCAGTGGGTGTGGCCAGTAAGCAAGTCATAATACTCTGGTCTTGCTCCCAAAATGAACTTCTCGTTCTTTAGAAGGGGTGTATCAATCAATCCCGGGCCGAACTTCGAGAGTTCGTTGAATTTCCTCTCATACTCCGAAAAGGTCATACTGCCTTGCTTAAGATCCATAAAAGCTCTATAAAGTTGGGTTTTCCCAGCAGCTGGCATCCATTGTGCCGAGAGTATCCCTAATAAAAAGATAGACTAGATGAATAACATTCCAAAGATTAAAAGAAGAATTTAGACTACGAATCCAAATAATTTTATACCTAAACTGGGCCCAAGTGATGGTGTTCTCCTCGATACGAGAAGTAACTGATTCCCACCAATCTTGCGCGGCATCCTGAAGTTGCCAGGCAGAAAGCTGACGCTTTTGAGCATCAGTGATCTCCAGACCAGAAAATATCTTCTCTAAGTCTTTAAGCCATTGCTGAGCCTCGATAATGTTCTCGGATCCAGAAAACTTAATACCTCCCAACTGTGTATACTCCTTACTAAGAGTGGTGAATTTGACAAGAGCTAGAGCGGCAGGTGCTGCCTGAGCAGGACCATGGCCCCTTCCTCCCCTATTGTTTCCTTTGGTACCCATCCTGAAATACCAAAAGAGATTTTTTTAGAACCAAGGATAGAAAATCATAGAATTTTAAGGAAAGTCTAATCAACGAATCAAAGAAGTTTGAAAATGAAAGGATTTGGATATTGAATCGATTCTCCTCATTCTAGGGTATTGCTACCCTATCTCTAATGAGTTTATATATAATCCCAAACTAAGGTTTTTAGGGAAACCGAAGCTCTGATACCAATTGTAACAACCCGTATATTTGGACCATTTAAATTGACAATAATCCACACATTTCAACTTAAATAATACAACACACGAATCATTATAGGATTATAAATACATAAATGTAAATGAGAATCAATACAACATCATAGACACAGAACAGTCACAGAATAATGCAGCGGAGAATACATCGTCATAATAGCAGTTCATGAAGCTACTACATAAAATACAACAATGTCTTAACATAAAGTGACTAAAAGAAAATACATAAATGTCCAACAGACTAGGACATCAATACAGGAATAGAAATAGACTGATAAAGATAAATGCTAAGCCTTCAGCATCTTCAACCAACCTTGATCAGCAAACTGGATAGCTTCAGACTGACCCGAGCATATACAAAAAGAAACACTCGAGTCAGGACTCAAAATCTTATACAAGAAAATCAAGTGCAAGGGAAAAAGTCCATAACTTAAAGATGAATAAAATAAACATCTCTAAGGATCCGATAAACTATCTATATATACAATAGAATACGATATGTAGATAATGTCTAATCAGTAAAGTACGATATTAAAAATAGCGTTAAGGCGTTACCATAATCCCCCTTAACACATTTTATTCCCAAGAGCATATACAAGACCGTAGTTTCCCCAAAACCGGAAGTCACCAGAGGGCAATCCATATACTAAAGGTACAAACCAAAACGTAGTGATCGCGAATAGGATAATCAGTATGACAAGGTACATGAGGCGATACCAACTAGGATACTAGTAGTTGCGTGATCCGGACTGATGTTGAGCATAGTAGCTACTACCTCAACACCGCGAGACAACACTCCCAAATCAAGGGGTGCACCCAAATCGAATCACAAAAGTAATAGATATGGTATCGGAGAAGCGTGTCCGCTAGAGGTGGCGAACCTCAATGGCCCGGCGCGGCTCCTGTTTTAATCATGTCAGGGGTCATCCAAACTCGTTCTCTTTCTTCAGTCAACGCGTTCATCAAAACATCCACTTCATTCTGGATCAACACTCCGCGTATAATAGTTATTAAAGTGGTTTTTCGGTATCGACAGAGAGTATGTCCATATCCGATCCCGGTCTCTTTAATAACTACGTATTTATTACCCGATGGTCATTTAAGTTAAAGTTTAAACAAATCAAAGTCCAAAAGTGAAGTTGCAAATTTGCCTTTCACAATTTGACATTTTCACGATTCAATTTATTTCAGATATTTAAAATCATATTTCCAATGAAATTTGTAGTTCAAACATTTGAGTTAACAATATAATTAAGTTTTCAAGTTCAATTTAATAAATCTCACTTATTAAATTTAGTTCAAAATCAATTAATTCAATTTATTGGTCAATTTAGTTCGAATCATTAAATCAAATTCTATTCATTTCAATTCATATTTACACTCATCGTTACATTAAATATACTCACAAATTTTAAATCAATTTCATTTAACTAAATTCCTTTTTATCACAACTTCATTCATTTTTTTTATTTACCAAATTCAATTAAATTTCTACTTAAAGAAATCCATATCCATTTATTGGGTTCCATGATCCACATATTACAAATAAGCTATTTCCGAGTTACAAATCAACTCAATCCATATTCCATTTACAATGTCCTGATTTGATTAATTTATTAAATTTAAACTCATTTAAATTTAAATTATCACTAATTTAAATCCATAAAACTTAGTTAGTTCTGTATTCCACTTAAGTCAATTTTCTTAATCTCAAATTAAATTTATAACAAGTTCCAAATCTATTTATTTAAAACCGAGTTTAAATCTAAATCTAACAAATCTAATAAATTTTAAATTATTAACTTCAAAACTTACTTGTTTCTAAATCTCATTTTAATTAAATTCGTCAATTCATTTTATTCCATTAAATAGATTTATTAATCCGTTTCAATTAAATCCATTAATTTATTTCAATTAAATCCATTAAGTTCGTTACTTAATTTCCAAACGAATTATTAAGTTCATTCCTTAATTTCAAATAGATTTCAATTTCAAAAATAATTTTTTTGTTAACCAATCGGGTTTCTTATTTTTAATTATCTATCCTAGGCCAAGTTGTTTAATTGGGTATTTATCATTTTAACCCAATATCATTCAATATAAAACAAAGCATAGCAAAGGGAACTTGAAGTGTGATAACTGGGATGGTGTCAAAGTAAATAAACAAGCAATAGTAAACATACATAACAATTTAACAATTTATTTAAATAATCTCAAAATAATCGTATTAACTTACATTTGTTATTTATGCAAATTAATATAATTATTCCTAGAATCCACACCATCGTTTCATGCAGATTAAAGATTATTACATTATGGTTTTCACTTGGTGTCTATTATCACTTTACTACATCAATCATACATTTTAAATTGTTAACTATCCTATATCACATTCAATTTCAGATTTATTATTGTTTATTTTTAACAACCAAGTTCAACATCACATAACAATTTTTAATGTCACAACTATTTACCATAAACCAACTTCAAATCACAATTTATCACATTAAATCTTTTAACAATACATGGCGTCAATTTTAGAAAGTTTAAATTCTATCAATACTCCATTTTAACTTGTATAGCAATTTTATTTCAACAATTTCAACAATCAACAATTTAATATCCAAATTAATATTAACAATAATTATCACTTGATTTTCATAGCATAACAGGTTGAGTCGTGAATGAAATATTCACCTTGCGTGGTTAGAGAAGATGACGAAGCACGGAGACGAATAGATGAAATAGACCCTAACAAGCATGACGCTAAATGAATACAACTGCAATCAAACAAATAATTTAATCAATAATCTGTTCATTGCAATATATATATATATATCGATTGAATATATATAAACCATACCAAAGTAAAGAACTAGATAGATCCGATAAGTTGAATGGAAGCCTAAGTCTCCGGAGCAGTAGCTGGAACAAACACAGTAAAACACTGTATATGAGCAACCCGAAATTCAAAAGTATATACTGCTACCTAACAGTTTCATATATATATTTATATATAACCGGAAGTGCACTGAACCTATAAAACTATAACTACATATGAAATCTTTATATAAACTTTATACTTATATAACAAAATAAAACAAAACGGAGATATATAACTTTATGTTAAACTTTATAAACCACATAGAAAACTAAAATAACATCAAACTAAAACCACCTAAACACTCTAGATACATATTTATAGCAACAACAGCAACATCGAAGACGAGCGGGGTGCTACGAAAATCTAGGAGGGCGGTGGGGAGAGGGCTGAGCAGTGTATTCGGGTGGAGGCAGAACTGTGAGCAGGGCGGTGGTGACGTGGCAGTGGCGGAGGCTGGCGTGGGTGGGTGGCGGATGGTGAAGGCGAGCTGGTGGATGTGGACACGGCGGAGTGAAGGTGATGCAGTGATGGCTGTGGGCGACATGGAACAGTGGGTAGGGCGGGTTTCGTGAGTGGAGTGTTGGCTGTCGCTGGCGAAACGGAGGGAGCAGTGGGTGTGGATGCGGGTGATGGGCAGGAATGCAGAGGCGGTTATGGTGAAGTGGCGGCTGGATCAGTGCGCAGTGGGCTGGGCGTGGAGGCGGAGGCAGTGGGGTCGGAGAAGGTAGTTCAGGCTGAGCGGCGAAGGGACGCGAAGGTAGCAGGTGGGTGGACACAGGCTGTGGGCGAAGGCGGAGGCGAGCTGGGCAGCGGGTGTGGTCGTGCGAACTGGGTGGGCGGATGGTGGCAGCGGACTGGTGCATGGAGTTGGGTGGGTTTTATTTTCTCTGGAGGGGAGACAAAATAAAAGAATTATGAACAGGAGGGGGAGAGAGAGCAGAGAGCAAAGACGTACCAGAGAAGCAATGCAATAAATGAAGTGAGCTGGTATACAGAGGCATTAATAAAGGCAGATATATATAGAGGGGATCAGAGTGCAAAGGCAAGGCAATGATGGTTTTGCAAAGTGGGGCTATTGGGTTTCCAAGACAGCTGAATAGACTCCTAGAATTTTGAACATTGGAAAGTTGGGTACCGGTTTGTGCTGCGTAACGGACCAGTTTGTACTCCGTTAAACAATTATAATTTGCAACGTTGAACTCCAATTAACACGAATAAATATACCATTTTGA
The DNA here is from genome assembly GCA_030737815.1 of Allium fistulosum. NCBI lineage: Eukaryota > Viridiplantae > Streptophyta > Magnoliopsida > Asparagales > Amaryllidaceae > Allium > Allium fistulosum. Next base: position 817,074,138 of record CM060908.1, on the reverse strand, counting down.
TCAGCGCGATGAGGCGGACACAACGGTATATAGATATTGATGGTTTGACATTGTTTGTGAAATGGTAAATCTTATTGAACCATTTGCTCGAGACAATTTAACTAGCAATTAAAAGCGGAATTTGACGAAACGAAATGTGTCGTCATGATCAGAATATGTTTATTATGCAACATTGCGAAAAATATTTGAGTTCGGACCATAGAAAATTTACACATAAAATTTAAACTAATAGGTAAATGCGACGAACGAAATTGACTTCAATATTATTCGACGAAATTTTGCGTACGCCTATGTCTATCTAGACGCATCCCAAATGTGAAGTTTGAGTAGCAACGGAATTTGTTTGTGAAAATTCGAATTTCTACACTAAATAAATGATTTTTAAAATTTTAAACTGGGTCTGAATTTCAGGGTCGTTACAGTATGCACATGGCATGTTTATGCCCAAATAGCTTGTAGTGCATTGGAAACCAGGTAGTAGTTCCAGGCAGTGTGCACCAGTGCAACCATGAATGAAATACTGGACCTTAAAATGACATGAAGAAATCATACATGCAAGGGTAAATAGGCTAGAAGTATGTGGGAGTCCTAACATGTAGACTCAGGGTTGATACTTTAGCTTAGTACCTTGAATACTGCAAGGGTATGTTGTGCAAAGTTTGGGTGTTAACACTAACTTGTATGACTAGTGTGATGGCTGTTATGATTGCTTGGACTAAAACTTCTGATGAAAAATTAGTTTAAGCATATGTACAAGTAATTAGCAATACACACACACCACTGATATAACACTTGGCAATCTGAACATGAGGGAGTGATCTAATAACTTGAGTGTAACACTTAACCTCTAAAAAACAGAAAGGTAAGATGGAATCTATTTTATTAGTCTTCATGCATTGTCAAATGATTTTACTTACACCAGACTTCAGTCTGACCTGTTTGTTGCTTGCATCAAATGGGTGCTTCATATGCCTTATGGAGCAGGTCATGAGATGTCTGCAGGGAAAGAGGAAGCTAGGAATTAAGGAGCAGATGTGTGATGCTAAGAAGAAAACTGCTAATTAACTAAGCTAGAACTTTTGTAGAAGAATGTCTCCTTATGTTTCTTTTTAACTGAAAGACTTCTCTGTATTAATGTTTGCATTATGCTGAAACTTTGATTGTGATGTAATGAATGGTCTAAAAAGATTATTATGGGATGGAACTGTTTTCAGTAGAAAAGATAAATGTGTTTAGCTTTATATCATAACCTGTAAGTATGCAAATTTTCATGAATCAAGTAGTGAGTTTAGTAGTAAATATGAAGCATATGTGAACTAGTAATGTATGCATATGTATTAGATTGTTTAGAGGCTAGAACCTATTTACATATTAACTGTAAATATTATGAAGTAAGGATAAACCCATAGGTAGAAAAGAAGAAGAAAAACATAAGAAGCATGAACCCAGATTTTCATGAGTTTGAGGTTTTAAATGAAGGAGCAAAGATAGTAAGTTATAACAAGACAGTATAGGGATCCAACCTAATCAAGTTGACCAATCTGCAAACTAAGGTGTAGTAAATAGCAGTTGTACATGTTTATGTGCACATAGGTGCACAGAAGCATGCACAATCTCCTGCTTTGCTGTTTGAAAAGCCATATGGCAAAAGTTTAAGTGTTATGACTCAACTCACATGTTCCATTAAAAATACAGATGTAAACACAAATAAACAAACAAGAATTAGTTAGAAAAAAAATTGCACAAAGATTCAAATGGGAGAGGGTCTTTCCCAATCCTTTTTACTATGGCTAAAACATAGTTATTTTGTTTAGAATAAACTGAGTTACTCTTTATTCAAAAAAAACTCTGATAAAAGAATTAAAAATGATTTGTATGTTTATATGTACATACAAATAGTTGTACAAAGAAGTATATCAATATTTCTATATTGATCAGATTGGATCTTGGGAAAAAAAATAAACAATAAACAAAAGAAAATAAAAAGAAAAAAAATCCAATAGAAGGAAGAAAATAGATGGTCTTGGAAGTAAGTAGCCCTGAATTTAGCATAAACTAAATTGAGTCACTCAAACAATATGACAAGTTAGGGAGGGTTGCTTCGGTTGGTATCAGAGCTATGTTATTAAATACTTAGCCAAAAAAAAATACTTGATTGAATCTGTGTGCATTGTTTGCATTGTTGCTGTTTGCTTTGGTTGCTTTACATATTATGAATGAATGAGTTCACTGCTAGTTTTAAAAGTAAAGTAGTGAATAGGAATTAGAACTAACTACATTGGAAATGTTCAATAGAGATCCAGAGCAGTTAGAAACAATCCCCAGGCTGCTGGAGAAAGGGAGAATGACCAATTCTCTGGTAGTACTGAACAAGCAACTGGAGTGGCTGCTGGTCCCCCAATGATTAACATGCAAGATTTTGTTAGAGTACTGAGGGATGGAATGACACCTAGGGTAGATAATCCACATGAAGAGCTGTCCAAATTGCTTAAAACATATACACACCTAGGAGGCAGTAGCTTTGATGGCATAGAAAATGTCATGGGTGTCCAAACATGGTTAAGAACAGTAGAAAGGATCTTTGCAGATATGCAGGTTAATGACCAGAGAAGAAGGCAAATAGCTTCAAGATAACTAAAAGGCATTGCTTTGGACTGGTGGGAAGTGATCATTGCAGGCAGGCAAGAGCAAGAGATCACATGGAATTAGTTCAAAGAAATGTTAGAAGCCAGATTTGTCCCAGCCTCAGCAAAAGCTTCATTACTTGAGGAGTTTATCAAGTTGAGGCAAGGATCTATGAGTGTCACTGAATACACTCAGAAATTTGAAGGGTTGTCCAAGTATGGGGCAGTACTAATCCCAGATGAAGTTTCAAGGAATGCAAGGTACATTCAGGGATTAAATGCTGGATTGAGTAGAACCATGTTACCATACAAAGACAGAACCTTTGATCAAGTTATGGACTTGACATTGTCATTTGAGCAGCATGATAATGCCAGAGAAAAATTTAAGAATTTCAGGAATAACAAGAAAGGGAAGAATAGAGCACACCCATATGAGAAGAAGAAGAAGGGAGAAGCAATGAACAAAGAAGGAAGTAAGGTGGCAAGCTCTGACAATAAGAAACCTAAAGTGATCTATTACAACTGTGGGAAGGAAGTCCATATAAAGACCAAATGCCAAGCACCCAAGTCAACTGTTCTTAGGTGCTACAACTGTGGTAAAGAGGGGCACATGAAAAGGCAGTGTCCAGAAATGGCAAGGGTGGTTGTACTTGAAGGAAAGGGCAAGGCCATGGAAGCACCTAGCCAAGTGGAAGGTATATTATTTATTAAAGGCATACCCATATCAATTGTTTATGACACAGGAGCTACACACTCTTTTATTTCATGTGACATAGTTCAGAAACTAGGGTTAACATATGTTCTTGTTGATAAGCCATTGCATGTTAATAGTCCTATAGGTAGTTCCTGCATTACAAATATGAAATGCATGCAAGTAGAATTATGTATGGGTGGTCACACCTTTATTTCAGAATTATATGTGTTGAATTACCCTAAGTTGGATATTATACTGGGAATGGATTGGTTAAAAGGTTTTTGTGCTATCATTAACTTGGAAAATTCCACAATCTCATTACAACTTCCTGATGGCAAAAGAGTTTTGGTCATGTATGAGGCAGCCAAAGATAGGGGTATGGGCAGGATGTTCAACTTCAACAATGGTGAGGTTGAATCAAGCCTAGAGAAGATACCCATAGTTAACCAATAAACTGATGTGTTTGGTGAAGTGAATGGCATTCCTCATAATAGACCGGTAGAATTTCAAATAAGACTTAAGCCAGGAACAAGCCCTGTCATTAAGAAACCAAACAGAATGGGTCCTAAGGAACTGATTGAGTTGAAGAAGCAATTAGAAGAATTAGAACAAAAAGGCTTCATTAGGCCTAGTAGTTCAAATTGGGGATCACAAGTAGTATTTGTTAAGAAGCATGATGGTTCCTTGAGAATGTGCATAGACTATAGGGAACTAAACTCAGTCACCATCAAAAACAAATACCCTCTACCTAGAATAGATGATCTTTTTGATCAATTAAATGGTGCTAAGGTATTTTCCAGACTCGACTTAGCATCTGGTTTCCATCAAATGAAAGTGGAGGAAGAAAGTATCAAGTATACAGCTTTCAATACCAGGTATGGCTTGTATGAATACTTAGTAATGCCATTTGGTTTGACCAATGCACCATCCTATTTTGTGGATTTAATGAATAGGATTTTTAGAGATTATTTAGATAAATTTGTACTGATTTTCATTGATGATATATTAATATACTCTAAATCAGCTAATGAACATGAGAAACATCTGCACATGGTACTGAGTAGACTAAGGCAACAAGGCCTTAAAGCCAAGTTTGCAAAGTGTTCTTTCTGGAAGAATGAACTAAAATTCTTAGGCCACATAATTTCTCAAGAAGGAATTTCAGTAGACCCTAGTAAGGTCATGGCAGTGCAAGTATGGAAGAGACCAAGTAGTGTTACTGAGATAAGATCATTCATGGGCATGGCTGGATACTACAGAAGATTTATAAAAGACTTTGCTAAAATAGCAACCCCATTAACTAAGCTAACAAGGAAAGACCAGCCTTTCCTATGGATTGAGAAGTGTGAAGGGGCATACAACCAATTGAAGAAGGCATTGATGGAGGCACCAGTGCTGAAAATTCCAGAAGGCGATGATAATCTGGTAGTGACACTGATGCATGTGGGTCAGGTATAGGAGCTGTTCTTATGCAAAATGGTAGAGTAATAGCCTATGCATCAAGGCAACCGAAGCCAAGTGAAACCAAGTATGCAACACATGACTTGGAATTGGCAGCTGTGGTGTATGCATTAAAGCTTTGGAGACACTACCTATTAGGAGCAAAGTTTGAGCTTTATACTGACCACAAAGCTTTGAAATACTTATTTTCTCAAAAAGATTTGAACATGAGACAACATAGGTGGGTGGAATTCCTTGCTTCCTATGATTTGGACATTATGTACACACTAGGGAAAGCAAATAGAGTGGCAGATGCATTGAGTAGGCAACATGCCAAGTTGGCTACAATGATGATAGAGGAGTTTAAAATGCTATTAACACTAACTGATGTAGAAGTGGATAGCATGGGAGAGCAAACTATGGTGTTAGATGAGGACATGGAGCACTATGGCAAGCTCAGCCTCATCACAATAAAATCAGACTTAGTGGAAGAAGTGAACCAGTCTCAAGACATGGATGCATTCCTAAGAGAGAAGAAGGAATTGTTAAGGAATGGTTCAAAACTTGATAAGTTTGAATTGGATGAAAGAGGATTTCTAAGATACAAGGGAAGACTGTGTGTGCCTGACACAGAAGCACTACAAAGAAAAATCATGGATGTTCATCACAAGTCTAAGTACACCATACATCCAGGTTGTAACGACCTAGAATTTCTGACATTTGAAATTCGAATATTTAATTGATTTTAAATATTAACAAGTGGAATTAATAATTCGAATAATTTATTTTTCGAATATCTGGATTTAATTGGGAAATTAAATCGATAAATTAATAGGTGAAATTCCAGAAATAATTGAAATCTGGATTGAATGTGATTAAAAATGATTTATAAAGTTATATTAAATCATATTGAAGTTATAGTGATGTTATAGAACTTTTAAAATTGAATTTAGAGTTAATCTGTGAAAATTGAATATTTTAATATTTAAATCGACTAGTGAAATTAGCCATTTTTGGGACAGTCTCAGAATTGGACGAAACTAGTTCCATTGGATCCATAATAGTTAGTTATTCTCGGATTTCAATTTTCGTAGCAATCGGAGTTGTCGTTTGACTGTGGCAGCTCGAAACGCATCGAAATTGTTTTAATATTAATTTGGCGAGTTAAAATAGTCATTTTTCAAAAAGTCTCGGATTTCGACGAAACCAGTTTCATCGGATCTGTAATGTTAAATTATTGTATGGTTTCAAATTTCGTGTCAATCGGATGTACGGTTTGTCCGGGGCAAGCGAAAACGCATCGAAATCGGTTTGAATCGGTTTAAATTTAAATTTGATCGTTTATTTCCGTAACTCTTACATACGATCGAATTAGCTCCCGAAACACGTTCCATTGTGTTCGGAACGCGGGGTAAACCTTATGAACGCCAGGTGGCACGTGTGATTTGGAGATCGTTTGAAAAAGTCGTTTTAAAATAAATTTAATATTATTTATATACGTATATATATATATACACGTATAAGGGCTGAGAAACCCTAACAAATGCTTCAGCCGCCACTCCATCATTCAATGACCAGAAAATCGCCATCTTCTTCCTCAATTATCTCCAAATCCATGAAGAATTAGCAAAAGTCGTCAACTACAAAGTTGTAGATCTCCTCGAGATCTTTAAAACCAACGGTCATGATCGGAAAATACTGAGCGGATCAACAGGAAATTGACCACAAAGTCAACACGTTTTTCACGTTTTCCAAGGCGCTGGAGAGGCCGAGCTTCACCAATCTCGGGCCGAGTATAGAGGAGGCGATGACCTTTCCGATGGTGGTGGAGTGATGATGTTTCGAGCTTTGTGGTGGCCGTGGTTATTAACCCTAAGCGGTGGCTCTATGGGTTGTTTGGAGCGTGCAAGACCTAGGAGCAAGAACGTGAGGGGGAGAAGAGAAAGGGCACGGCCCTGATGCAATCTCACAAAAATGAATGGCCCAGATTCAGTTTAGGGTTTGTATAGAAAAAAAAAAGAGGGCTGAAATTGTTTTATTTAAATCGTATAAACTTCTAAATATCATAACTTCTTCATACGAGGTCCGTTTCGGACGAAATTTTTTGCGTTGGAATCGTATTGACGAGCACTACGCTATGGAACTGGATTGGAGTCAATTGGAGTCAGTGAAAATTTTGGGTAAAATTAAACGTCTGATTAATTTTATTCGAAATAAAACGCTGGAACGGAATTGAAAGCAAAGGTGAGAACTCCTCACTCAATCGAATGTTGTGTTTCGATTTAAATTTTAAATAGTTGAGATTTAAAATTGTTGATAATGATTGATTGTGTGATTGGATGATAAATTGTTATTTATTGTGATAAATAGACATTATACGCCGTTATTAAACGGAGGTTATTTATTAAAAACATATACTGCGATAATTTCACATTGAAGTGGAATTGGTATTATATATGTATATAGCAATATATATATATATTGGAATATATATATATTGGAGTTGATTTCCCGCATTGTATAGCAGATGAGACCCTATTGCGCCGCATAATAGCGGATAATATTTATTAAACCCATATACCGCGATAATTTCACATTGAAGTGAAATTGGTATTGTGCTAACATCTGTGGATGTGGGGAAACAGGTTGGAGGGATCCGACTGGATTCCTCACCGTAGTGATTTATTTACAGATATTGTTATATATTCTGTTGTCATATTGATATATGATGTTTGGATGCTGTGATTGACTATTTGGTGCTGTTGCATCATCGGATCCATTTTTGAAGTTTAAAAATAAGGATTTGTAAATTATTAAAAGGATTGGTTTATTTAAATTGAGATTTTTGATTTATTTTAAAATGGTTTATATATATAAGATTTATAGAATTGATATTTTAATAGATCAAAATAATTGAGTTATAAAGGAGTTTTTAAAGTGTTAAAATAAGGTTATAAATAAAATCTTATAAGTAATAAGATTTATAATTTGTGAAGTCTTAAAAGAACGATTTGGTAAATAAATGGATTATAAGTTCTTAACTTATAATATGGACTTTCGGTATATATAATTGAGTTATATAATTTGAATTGGATAATAAAGGAGATTTATAAATTGAAATTTTATAAATAGATTTGTGAATCCGAGAAACGACTTATTTTGATAAGTTAAGTTTATATAGCTTATTAAAGGAAGTATATTCACGATTTTGGATAGTGAATATATTATTAGATAAAAAGGAGAAGTGATATTACGAAATGAAGTAATTGTTTTAAAAGATGTTTTAAAACGTGTTAAGTATCGAAAACATAGATTTCAACATTTATTGTTGAAATAGACGTTTCGAGGAATAAGGAAATGGTGGACTATAACACTGTTGTTATAGTAAATGGTTTTTGAAAGGAAATATTTTATATAGTATTGGGATTTTTATATATCAATCTAAATTTCGAATCCCTATACTAGTGATTTTTGGTCGTCGTAACGATGTTTTACGCAACATTCGTTTTGACTCAAATAAAATGTGTTTAAGAGAATGATTTCCTTAAAGAATTGAAATATATACTTAATTTTGATTTAAGTACATTGAATATTTTCAAATGTTGAAAATAAATGGATTTGTGAATTACTATTATTAAATAGGTATGGAAATGTTTTTCCAATATGAAGTGAAATGTTTTGAGATTTTATCTTCAAAGATAAATTGAAATGTGGAAATTGATTGAAATTGTTTTCAAATAGTTGAAGTGTGGAAATTATATATCTTGTAAAGATATTTTTGAAAGATAAATAATTTGGAAAATTATTTGGAATCTGATGATGCTGTGCAGATCTATTGATAGTTAAATAACCGACTATCAATAATTACCTTGAATGGGTATTTGTTGTGATTTGCTTGAATTTGAATGCCACACTTATTTTTGAATAAGCGCTCACTATTCGGGTTAGCCGGGAAAGGACCTTTGTATCGAATAACCCATTCCGAATTTGTGATACGACGATATGGATCGTATTGAAGACCGGTGGTGAAGACCGGGTATTTGTGAAACCGATAGGATGACCTATCGATTGTCTCTGCACCGTTAGCTACGGTATTGAGATTTCCTTTGTGATGGGAAGTTTTATCGGGATTGTGAATATCCGGATTGCAAGGGCTTCTTTGGAAGTGCCTTCGGTTCTGTTCGAACCCGGAACAGACTTGTATGGTTACGTGTCTGACATTACGTTTTGAGATATAAAGCTGATTTCTTTCAAATACATTTCTGTTGGTGGCGGAGAATTTATTCTCTTAGCTTAACACCCTTCTCTGAGACGTACGAGCTCAGAGGTTATGTAGTTGAAATTTATCAGCGATATATTCCCAATTTGGTAATGTGGCATGTTGAGTGTTGCTGTGAAATGATCATTGTTTGATCATTTGTGATATGATCATTTGCTTGATCATTTATCTTTGTGATCATTACTTTGATCATTTGTCTGACCCAAAGCATAGCTATTGTATAAAGCGTAGCTTTGTGGACGAGACTTCGTCAGGGCCTCACAACCCGGAAATGGTCGAAACAGGAATGTTGCGGCAAGGTTATGAGGGTCGCGCCCTTTAGGGTATGTTATTTCCTTCTGGAAAGGGGTGGTATCATGGTATGGAGCCCAGATACTTACTCATGTGGACACACTTTATTTATTATGTGTGATGATGTTACCGAGCGCTCGGATAAAGGTCCCAAAGGACCGGGGAATGGCATATTCATGAGTTACCTGTTACAGGGGTAACCCGGCCTTGTTTGGCAGAGAGCAGTTTGTCTCTCGGGACGTCCAGCCAGAGGCGATCCCATTCGGCAGTAGGAAAGGAAGTTCCTTAGCCTAACCATTTGTTGCGAAATCCAATTTCCCAATATGGAACTTGTACGGTTTTAGTTGTAGAACCTGCCATTTACTTATGGTGGTCACCGCTGTTTAGATGGTAGCTATAGTAGGCATACGATACTGGTCGTATGTTGGCTAAGATTAATATTATACTTTCGAAAATGTTTTTCACACTAGACATTAATAATAATAATCCAATGATTTGTGTAGTAAGCATATTTGATTATCATAAGAAGAAATCTCCTCCAATTCTGCGTTTGCATTGTGTGTGTGGCGGGAGGTCTTATGGTAGTTTCATTTTCCAAAAGCATTGCGAATAATTTCTACTTGCTTTGTTGTTGTTGTGTTTTAAAGATAAAACTGTTTTAGTTCTCACACCAGTCACCATGACTGACCTGGAGTTTATTGTTTCCTTCCTAAACTCTGGGTGCCCACCAATTTCCACACGGGCAGTCTAGAGTTAGGTTATCAGATCATTCTGGATTCAGGAGATGCCATGGAGCTCAAGTGGCGAGCTGGATGGCGAGATGTATCATCTATACTATGTATTATTCCGCTGTGTATTCTGTATGAGGACAAGTTGTATAACTGTCCATTGATGTATTGTTGTTGTAAACTCTGATGTGATGTGATGTATAAAATGATATAGTTCTTTGATTTAAAGATTATTCATTTATCTATTATATGTTGTTCCGCTGCGAATGTGAGATTCTGATATTGTTTCTATTTCTGTTGTTTCTTCTTTCTCTTTTCTTCTGTTTTCTTCTACCTCTTCTTCTTAAACCCTAATAATGGTTCGGTTTTCCGTTCATCTTGAGTTAATCGATGGAGATTAGTGTCTATTCAAGGGGTATGGAAAAGTGGACTATTACATTTGGTATCAGAGCATATGGTTAAGCGACAACCCTGCTCTGTTGGGTATTACTCATTAGAGATAGAGTCAGTAGTACTCTAGAATGAGTTGAGTGTAATAATAGATACGAGTGCGTATTTGTTAGTGAATATAAAATTGTTTTATATTGTGATGATTGATTTGTTGAGTGGTATATGGATTCTGGTCGGTATAGTCCGTACAACTCTATCGATAGGGATCTCTAAACACTTGTATAGAACAATTCGGCACGATATTGTTTTAGAAATTGGGTAAATGAAATAATTTTACCTCGATTATATTTTATATATAAAGAAATAATTTTCAGAAATTATTAAAGTGTATATGATTGATTGTTTGGTTGTTAAAAATGTAAATATATATAAGTTGATAAAAGTTGTTTAAATAAGTTAAATGAAAGCAACGATTGTAAAAGAATGAAATTGTATAAGCAAATGAATTATAATGGATGAAGTTATAATTAAAATGATTTACAATGGTAAAAATAATCTTATATATAAGAAGTGAAATTTTATAAGTAAAAGATTTATAAATGTGAATTATAATCTAAAATAAAATTCCAAAGAATGTTTTTGAAAGGATTTGATGTTTTGGAAAATTGTTTTGGAGAGATGAAAGCTCTAAACTCTTTTCAGGTCGTTAGAAAATAATTCCGATGATGACCGCGGCATCATTGGTGTTCATTGTCGGGTTTCCAAAAGAGGAATTGCTGCCAGATTATTTTAAATAAAAGAATTTTGGAAAAATTTGGATTTGGTTTTGGAAATTCAAAGGATAATTTGAATTGATTTCAAAATGGTTTTGAAAGGTTGAAATGACTCTGGAATCCTATTTAAAATATTTATGGGAATGATAATGAGTTGATAACTTATACCATTTGAATTTTTGATAGAATAAATTTAACTTAGACGATGGAGTTAAATTAAAGTAAGTATAAGTGAATCAATTAAATCTAGGTTTTGATTGTTAAATATAAGTAATCAGTTTTGAACTTATAATATGAGATAATAAATTTTGACTTTGGTAAAAGTTAAATAGAATTGGAATCTGAATTGGATTTATAAGTGAAAATTTAAGTTAATTTGAACAAATGCTGTTTGAAATTGGAATATAACTTAAGTGATATTGAATGAAATTGATTTTGGTATCGAAGTAAATAATCAAGTGAATTAAATGAATATGAACTTGAGTTATATAAATGAAATTCAACTTTATTTGTTAAATGGATTAGCAATTGAATTAATAAATGGATTGAATGTTAATCAATCGAATGTGAATAAATTGATATGGAATAATGAATGTAAGTGTTAATTTATTAAAGCTAATTAAAAGTATTGAACCAAATTGAATGCAAGTAATGTAAATTTAATAATTTGGTTGTGTTGAATATGCATTGGTCGCTAGATGATTATTGGTTGATTGTATATAGTATAATTCATTAAGTGTTAATGAAATTGAATTGATAAAATTAAAAGTTAGTAATTGAATTTAAATTGAAGGTGAAGTAAATTTAAATAGAAATTGATTTGAATTGAAAGTGAACCAACTTGAATGTAAATTAGTGAATGTAAACTAATTGAAAATAAATAATTGAATGTCATTATATATGAATTGGTTGTAAACAATTACAAGTGATGCTGAAATTTTATAAGTGCTTATAAAACTTGTTAGTATGCATTTCTTTGATATGCAAATGTTGTAGTTGTTTAAAAGAGTAAATTATTAATAACTTTGTATATATGTTACTTACGTGTTTAAATTGAGTAAGTATAGGTGCGGTGGCTACCGTTCGGTTGGTTTGGTTGCGCTAAAATGCTTAATAAATAACTGTTTTGCTTAAAAATGCTAAAAAGGTACGTCTACGCAATAAAAATAGGAAACATGAACTGTTTTTCTGCTTTTCCGACCGGGTGGGTCGATGTATATATATTTATGTCAATTGTGATCCTACTACGATCGAACCGCGCAAAGGAGACGCTGGCAAATTTTTCTGGAAATTTAAGGCGTTAGAAAATTTTTAAAAATTTTGGAAATTTTTGTTAATGAAAGATCAATTTCTAAAGTGTAATGAAACTATAGGAATTGAACTAGAAAATGGAAACTATTGTTTTGGTTGAAGTTAAAGGTTTTGAAAAAGGTGAATATAAAATTTTCACAAAATGGATTTCTGAAAAGTTAATGGATTTTGTGAATTTTTCTTACTTGGTAATTTCGAGGACGAAATTCTTTTAAGGGGGGAAGTTTGTAACGACCCAGAATTTCTAACATTTGAAATTCGAATATTTAATTGATTTTAAATATTAACAAGTGGAATTAATAATTCGAATAATTTATTTTTCGAATATCTAGATTTAATTGGGAAATTAAATCGATAAATTAATAGGTGAAATTCCAGAAATAATTGAAATCTGGATTGAATGTGATTAAAAATGATTTATAAAGTTATAAATCATATTGAAGTTATAGTGATGTTATAGAACTTTTAAAATTGAATTTAGAGTTAATCTGTGAAAATTGAATATTTTAATATTTAAATCGACTAGTGAAATTAGCCATTTTTGGGACAGTCTCAGAATTGGACGAAACTAGTTTCATTGGATCCATAATAGTTAGTTATTCTCGGATTTCAATTTTCGTAGCAATCGGAGTTGTCGTTTGACTGTGGCAGCTCGAAACGCATCGAAATTGTTTTAATATTAATTTGTCGAGTTAAAATAGTCATTTTTTAAAAAGTCTCGGATTTCGACGAAACCAGTTTCATCGGATCCGTAATGTTAAATTATAGTACGGTTTCAAATTTCGTGTCGATCGGATGTATGGTTTGTCTGGGGCAAGCGAAAACGCATCGAAATCGGTTTGAATCGGTTTAAATTTAAATTTGATCATTTATTTCAGTAACTCTCACATACGATCGAATTATCTCCCGAAACATGTTCCATTGTGTTCGGAACGTGGGGTAAACCTTACGAATGCCAGGCGGCACGTGTGATTTGGAGATAGTTTGAAAAAGTCGTTTTAAAATAAATTTAATATTACTTATATACGTATATATATATATATATATACGTATAAGGGCTGAGAAACCCTAACAAATGCTTCAGCCACCACTCCATCATTCAATGGCCAGAAAATCGCCATCTTCTTCCTCAATTATCTCCAAATCTGTGAAGAATTAGCAAAAATCGTCAACTACAAAGTTGTAGATCTCCTCGAGATCTTTAAAACCAACGGTCATGATCGGAAAATACTGAGCGGATCAACGGGAAATTGACCACAAAGTCAACACTTTTTTCACATTTTCGGAGGCGCTGGAGAGGCCGAGCTTCACCAATCTCGGGCCGAGTATAGAGGAGGCGATGACCTTTCCGATGGTGGTGGAGTGATGATGTTTCGAGCTTTGTGGTGGCCCTGGTTATTAACCCTAAGCGGCGGCTCTATGGGTTGTTTGGAGCGTGCAAGACCTGGGAGCAAGAACGTGAGGGGGAGAAGAGAAAGGGCACGGCCCTGATGCAATCTCACAAAAACGAATGGCCCAGATTCAGTTTAGGGTTTGTATAGAAAAAAAAAAGGACTGAAATTGTTTTATTTAAATCGTATAAACTTCTAAATATCATAACTTCTTCATACGAGGTCCGTTTCAGACGAAATTTTTTGCGTTGGGATAATATTGACGAGCACTACGCTATGGAACTGGATTGGAGTCAATTAGAGTCAGTGAAAATTTTGGGTAAAATTAAACGTCTGTTTAATTTTATTCGAAATAAAACGCTGGAACGGAATTGAAAGCAAAGGTGAGAACTCCTCACTCAATCGAATGTTGTGTTTCGATTTAAATTTTAAATAGTTGAGATTTAAAATTGTTGATAATGATTGATTGTGTGATTGGATGATAAATTGTTATTTATTGTGATAAATAGACATTATACGCCGTTATTAAACGGAGGTTATTTATTAAAAACATATACTGCGATAATTTCACATTGAAGTGGAATTGGTATTATATATGTATAGAGCAATATATATATATATTAGAATATATATATATATATATTGGATTTGATTTCCCGCATTGTATAGCAGATGAGACCCTATTGCGCCGCATAATAGCGGATAATATTTATTAAACCCATATACCGCGATAATTTCACATTGAAGTGAAATTGGTATTGTGCTAATATATGTGGATGTAGGGAAACAGGTTGGAGGGATCCGACTGGATTCCTCACCGTAGTGATTTATTTACAGATATTGTTATATATTCTGTTGTCATATTGATATATGATGTTAGGATGCTGTGATTGACTATTTGGTGCCGTTGCATCATCGGATCCATTTTTGAAGTTTAAAAATAAGGATTTGTAGATTATTAAAAGGATTGGTTTATTTAAATTGAGATTTTTGATTTATTTTAAAATGGTTTATATATATAAGATTTATAGAATTGATATTTTAATAGATCAAAATAATTGAGTTATAAAGGAATTTTTAAAGTGTTAAAATAAGGTTATAAATAAAATCTTATAAGTAATAAGATTTATAATTTGTGAAGTTTTAAAAGAACGATTTGGTAAATAAATGGATTATAAGTTCTTAACTTATAATATGGACTTCCGGTATATATAATTGAGTTATATAATTTGAATTGGATAATAAAGGAGAATTATAAATTGAAATTTTATAAATAGATTTGTGAATCCGAGAAATGACTTATTTTGATAAGTTAAGTTATATAGCTTATTAAAGGAAGTATATTCACGATTTTGGACAGTGAATATATTATTAGATAAAAAGGAGAAGTGATATTACGAAATGAAGTAATTGTTTTAAAAGATGTTTTAAAACGTGTTAAGTATCGAAAACATAGATTTCAACATTTATTGTTGAAATAGACGTTTCGAGGAATAAGGAAATGGTGGACTATAACACTATTGTTATAGTAAATGGTTTTTGAAAGGAAATATTTTATATAGTATTGGGATTTTTATATATCAATCTAAATTTCGAAACCCTATACTAGTGATTTTTGGTCGTCGTAACGATGTTTTACGCAACATTCGTTTTGACTCAAATAAAATGTGTTTAAGAGAATGATTTCCTTAAAGAATTGAAATATATACTTAATTTTGATTTAAGTATATTGAATATTTTCAAATGTTGAAAATAAATGGATTTGTGAATTACTATTATTAAATAGGTATGGAAATGTTTTTCCAATATGAAGTGAAATGTTTTGAGATTTTATCTTCAAAGATAAATTGAAATGTGGAAATTGATTTGAAATTGTTTTCAAATAGTTGAAGTGTGGAAATTATATATCTTGTAAAGATATTTTTGAAAGATAAATAATTTGGAAAATTATTTGGAATTTGATGATGCTGTGCAGATCTATTGATAGTTAAATAATCGACTATCAATAATTACCTTGAATGGGTATTTGTTGTGATTTGCTTGAATTTGAATGCCACACTTATTTTTGAATAAGCGCTCACTATTCGGGTTAGCCGGGAAAGGACCTTTGTGTCGAATAACCCATTCCGAATTTGTGATACGACGATATGGATCGTATTGAAGACCGGTGGTGAAGACCGGGTATTTGTGAAACCGATAGGATGACCTATCGATTGTCTCTGCACCGTTAGCTACGGTATTGAGATTTCCTTTGTGATGGGAAGTTTTATCGGGATTGTGAATATCCGGATTGCAAGGGCTTCTTTGGAAGTGCCTTCGGTTCTGTTCGAACCCGGAACAGACTTGTATGGTTACGTGTCTGACATTACGTTTTGAGATATAAAGCTGATTTCTTTCAAATACATTTCTGTTGGTGGCGGAGAATTTATTCTCTTAGCTTAACACCCTTCTCTGAGACGTACGAGCTCAGAGGTTATGTAGTTGAAATTTATCAGCGATATATTCCCAATTTGGTAATGTGGCATGCTGAGTGTTGCTGTGAAATGATCATTGTTTGATCATTTGTGATATGATCATTTGCTTGATCATTTATCTTTGTGATCATTACTTTGATCATTTGTTTGACCCAAAGCATAGCTTTTGTATAAAGCGTAGCTTTGTGGACGAGACTTCGTCAGGGCCTCACAACCCGGAAATGGTCGAAACAGGAATGTTGCGGCAAGGTTATGAGGGTCGCGCCCTTTAGGGTATGTTATTTCCTTCTGGAAAGGGGTGGTATCATGGTATGGAGCCCAGATACTTACTCATGTGGACACACTTTATTTATTATGTGTGATGATGTTACCGAGCGCTCGGATAAAGGTCCCAAAGGACCGGGGGATGGCATATTCGTGAGTTACCTATTACAGGGGTAACCCAGCCTTGTTTGGCAGAGAGCAGTTTGTCTCTCAGGACGTCCAGCCAGAGGCGATCCCATTCGGCAGTAGGAAAGGAAGTTCCTTAGCCTGACCATTTGTTGCGAAATCCAATTTTCCAATACGGAACTTGTACGGTTTTAGTTGTAGAACCTGCCATTTACTTATGGTGGTCACCGCTGTTTAGATGGTAGCTATAGTAGGCATACGATACTGGTCGTATGTTGGCTAAGATTAATATTATACTTTCGAAAATGTTTTTCACACTAGACATTAATAATAATAATCCAATGATTTGCGTAGTAAGCATATTTGATTATCATAAGAAGAAATCTCCTCCAATTCTGCGTTTGCATTGTGTGTGTGGCGGGAGGTCTTATGGTAGTTTCATTTTCCAAAAGCATTGCGAATAATTTCTACTTGCTTTGTTGTTGTTGTGTTTTAAAGATAAAACTGTTTTAGTTCTCACACCAGTCACCATGACTGACCTGGAGTTTATTGTTTCCTTCCTAAACTCTGGGTGCCCACCAATTTCCACACGGGCAGTCTAGAGTTAGGTTATCAGATCATTCTGGATTCAGGAGATGCCATGGAGCTCAAGTGGCGAGCTGGATGGCGAGATGTATCATCTATACTATGTATTATTCCGCTGTGTATTCTGTATGAGGACAAGTTGTATAACTGTCCATTGATGTATTGTTGTTGTAAACTCTGATGTGATGTGATGTATAAAATGATATAGTTCTTTGATTTAAAGATTATTCATTTATCTATTATATGTTGTTCCGCTGCGAATGTGAGATTCTGATATTGTTTCTGTTTCTGTTGTTTCTTCTTTCTCTTTTCTTCTGTTTTCTTCTACCTCTTCTTCTTAAACCCTAATAATGGTTCGGTTTTCCGTTCATCTTGAGTTAATCGATGGAGATTAGTGTCTATTCAAGGGGTACGGAAAAGTGGACTATTACATTTGGTATCAGAGCATATGGTTAAGCGACAACCCTGCTCTGTTGGGTATTACTCATTAGAGATAGAGTCAGTAGTACTCTAGAATGAGTTGAGTGTAATAATAGATACGAGTGCGTATTTGTTAGTGAATATAAAATTGTTTTATATTGTGATGATTGATTTGTTGAGTGGTATATGGATTCTGGTCGGTATAGTCCGTACAACTCTATCGATAGGGATCTCTAAACACTTGTATAGAACAATTCGGCACGATATTGTTTTAGAAATTGGGTAAATGAAATAATTTTACCTCGATTATATTTTATATATAAAGAAATAATTTTTAGAAATTATTAAAGTGTATATGATTGATTGTTTGGTTGTTAAAAATGTAAATATATATAAGTTGATAAAAGTTGTTTAAATAAGTTAAATGAAAGCAACGATTGTAAAAGAATGAAATTGTATAAGCAAATGAATTATAATGGATGAAGTTATAATTAAAATGATTTACAATGGTAAAAATAATCTTATATATAAGAAGTGAAATTTTATAAGTAAAAGATTTATAAATGTGAATTATAATCTAAAATAAAATTCCAAAGAATGTTTTTGAAAGGATTTGATGTTTTGGAAAATTGTTTTGGAGAGATGAAAGCTCTAAACTCTTTTCAGGTCGTTAGAAAATAATTCCGATGATGACCGCGGCATCATTGGTGTTCATTGTCGGGTTTCCAAAAGAGGAATTGCTGCCAGATTATTTTAAATAAAAGAATTTTGGAAAAATTTGGATTTGGTTTTGGAAATTCAAAGGATAATTTGAATTGATTTCAAAATGGTTTTGAAAGGTTGAAATGACTCTGGAATCCTATTTAAAATATTTATGGGAATGATAATGAGTTGATAACTTATACCATTTGAATTTTTGATAGAATAAATTTAACTTAGACGATGGAGTTAAATTAAAGTAAGTATAAGTGAATCAATTAAATCTAGGTTTTGATTGTTAAATATAAGTAATCAGTTTTGAACTTATAATATGAGATAATAAATTTTGACTTTGGTAAAAGTTAAATAGAATTGGAATCTGAATTGGATTTATAAGTGGAAATTTAAGTTAATTTGAACAAATGCTGTTTGAAATTGGAATATAACTTAAGTGATATTGAATGAAATTGATTTTGGTATCGAAGTAAATAATCAAGTGAATTAAATGAATATGAACTTGAGTTATATAAATGAAATTCAACTTTATTTGTTAAATGGATTAGCAATTGAATTAATAAATGGATTGAATGTTAATCAATCGAATGTGAATAAATTGATATGGAATAATGAATGTAAGTGTTAATTTATTAAAGCTAATTAAAAGTATTGAACCAAATTGAATGCAAGTAATGTAAATTTAATAATTTGGTTGTGTTGAATATGCATTGGTCGCTAGATGATTATTGGTTGATTGTATATAGTATAATTCATTAAGTGTTAATGAAATTGAATTGATAAAATTAAAAGTTAGTAATTGAATTTAAATTGAAGGTGAAGTAAATTTAAATAGAAATTGATTTGAATTGAAAGTGAACCAACTTGAATGTAAATTAGTGAATGTAAACTAATTGAAAATAAATAATTGAATGTTATTATATATGAATTGGTTGTAAACAATTACAAGTGATGCTGAAATTTTATAAGTGCTTATAAAACTTGTTAGTATGCATTTCTTTGATATGCAAATGTTGTAGTTGTTTAAAAGAGTAAATTTTTAATAACTTTGTATATATGTTACTTACGTGTTTGAATTGAGTAAGTACAGGTGCGGTGGCTACCGTTCGGTTGGTTTGGTTGCGCTAAAATGCTTAATAAATAACTGTTTTGCTTAAAAATGCTAAAAAGGTACGCCTACGCAATAAAAATAGGAAACATGAACTGTTTTTCTGCTTTTCCGACCGGGTGGGTCGATGTATATATTTATTTATGTCAATTGTGATCCTACTACGATCGAACAGCGCAAAGGAGACGTTGGCAAATTTTTCTGGAAATTTAAGGCGTTAGAAAATTTTTAAAAATTTTGGAAATTTTTGTTAATGAAAGATCAATTTCTAAAGTGTAATGAAACTATAGGAATTGAACTAGAAAATGGAAACTATTGTTTTGGTTGAAGTTAAAGGTTTTGAAAAAGGTGAATATAAAGTTTTCACAAAATGAATTTCTGAAAAGTTTATGGATTTTGTGAATTTTTCTTACTTGGTAATTTCGAGGACGAAATTCTTTTTAGGGGGGAAGTTTGTAACGACCCAGAATTTCTGACATTTGAAATTCGAATATTTAATTGATTTTAAATATTAACAAGTGGAATTAATAATTCGAATAATTTATTTTTCGAATATTTGGATTTAATTGGGAAATTAAATCGATAAATTAATAGGTGAAATTCCAGAAATAATTGAAATCTGGATTGAATGTGATTAAAAATGATTTATGAAGTTATATTAAATCATATTGAAGTTATAGTGATGTTATAGAACTTTTAAAATTGAATTTAGAGTTAATCTGTGAAAATTGAATATTTTAATATTTAAATCGACTAGTGAAATTAGCCATTTTTGGGACAGTCTCAGAATTGGACGAAACTAGTTCCATTGGATCCATAATAGTTATTTATTCTTGGATTTCAATTTTCGTAGCAATCGGAGTTGTCGTTTGACTGTGGCAGCTCGAAACGCATCGAAATTGTTTTAATATTAATTTGGCAAGTTAAAATAGTCATTTTTCAAAAAGTCTCGGATTTCGACGAAACAAGTTTCATCGGATCAGTAATGTTAAATTATTGTATGGTTTCAAATTTCGTGTCAATTGGATGTATGGTTTGTCCGGGGCAAGCGAAAACGCATCGAAATCGGTTTGAATCGGTTTAAATTTAAATTTGATCGTTTATTTCCGTAACTCTCACATACGATCGAATTAGCTCCCGAAACACGTTCCATTGTGTTCGGAATGCAGGGTAAACCTTACGAACGCCAGGCGGCACGTGTGATTTGGAGATCGTTTGAAAAAGTCGTTTTAAAATAAATTTAATATTATTTATATACGTATATATATATATACATATAAGGGCTGAGAAACCCTAACAAATGCTTCAGCCGCCACTCCATCATTCAATGGCCAGAAAATCGCCATCTTCTTCCTCAATTATCTCCTAATCCATGAAGAATTAGCCAAAGTCTTCAACTACAAAGTTGTAGATCTCCTCGAGATCTTTAAAACCAACGGTTATGATCGGAAAATACTGAGCGGATCAACGGGAAATTGACCACAAAGTCAACACGTTTTTCACGTTTTCCAAGGCGCTGGAGAGGCCGAGCTTCACCAATCTCGTGCCGAGTATAGAGGAGGCGATGACCTTTCCGATGGTGGTGGAGTGATGATGTTTCGAGCTTTGTGGTGGCCGTGGTTATTAACCCTAAGCGGCGGCTCTATGGGTTGTTTGGAGCGTGCAAGACCTGGGAGCAAGAACGTGAGGGGGAGAAGACAAAGGGCACGGCCCTGATGCAATCTCACAAAAACGAATGGCCCAGATTCAGTTTAGGGTTTGTATAGAAAAAAAAAAGAGAGGGCTGAAATTGTTTTATTTAAATCGTATAAACTTCTAAATATCATAACTTCTTCATACGAGGTCTGTTTCGGACGAAATTTTTTGCATTGGAATCGTATTGACGAGTAATACGCTGTGGAACTAGATTGGAGTCAATTGGAGTCAGTGAAAATTTCGGGTAAAATTAAACGTCTGTTTAATTTTATTCGAAATAAAACGCTGGAACGGAATTGAAAGCAAAGGTGAGAACTCCTCACTCAATCGAATGTTGTGTTTCGATTTAAATTTTAAATAGTTGAGATTTAAAATTGTTGATAATGATTGATTGTGTGATTGGATGATAAATTGTTATTTATTGTGATAAATAGACATTATACGCCGTTATTAAACGGAGGTTATTTATTAAAAACATATACTGCGATAATTTCACATTGAAGTGGAATTGGTATTATATATGTATATAGCAATATATATATATATATATTGGAATATATATATATTGGAGTTGATTTCCCGCATTGTATAGCAGATGAGACCCTATTGCGCCGCATAATAGCGGATAATATTTATTAAACCCATATACCACGATAATTTCACATTGAAGTGAAATTGGTATTGTGCTAACATCTGTGGATGTAGGGAAACAGGTTGGAGGGATCCGACTGGATTCCTCACCGTAGTGATTTATTTACAGATATTGTTATATATTCTGTTGTCATATTGATATATGATGTTAGGATGCTGTGATTGACTATTTGGTGCCGTTGCATCATCGGATCCATTTTTGAAGTTTAAAAATAAGGATTTGTAGATTATTAAAAGGATTGGTTTATTTAAATTGAGATTTTTGATTTATTTTAAAATGGTTTATATATATAAGATTTATAGAATTGATATTTTAATAGATCAAAATAATTGAGTTATAAAGGAATTTTTAAAGTGTTAAAATAAGGTTATAAATAAAATCTTATAAGTAATAAGATTTATAATTTGTGAAGTTTTAAAAGAACGATTTGGTAAATAAATGGATTATAAGTTCTTAACTTATAATATGGACTTCCGGTATATATAATTGAGTTATATAATTTGAATTGGATAATAAAGGAGATTTATAAATTGAAATTTTATAAATAGATTTGTGAATCCAAGAAACGACTTATTTTGATAAGTTAAGTTTATATAGCTTATTAAAGGAAGTATATTCACGATTTTGGACAGTGAATATATTATTAGATAAAAAGGAGAAGTGATATTACGAAATGAAGTAATTGTTTTTAAAGATGTTTTAAAACGTGTTAAGTATCGAAAACATAGATTTCAACATTTATTGTTGAAATAGACGGTTCGAGGAATAAGGAAATGGTGGACTATAACACTGTTGTTATAGTAAATGGTTTTTGAAAGGAAATATTTTATACAGTATTGGGATTTTTATATATCTATCTAAATTTCGAATCCCTATACTAGTGATTTTTGGTCGTCGTAACGATGTTTTACGCAACATTCGTTTTGATTCAAATAAAATGTGTTTAAGAGAATGATTTCCTTAAAGAATTGAAATATATACTTAATTTTGATTTAAGTATATTGAATATTTTCAAATGTTGAAAATAAATGGATTTGTGAATTACTATTATTAAATAGGTATGGAAATGTTTTTCCAATATGAAGTGAAATGTTTTGAGATTTTATCTTCAAAGATAAATTAAAATGTGGAAATTGATTTGAAATTGTTTTCAAATAGTTGAAGTGTGGAAATTATATATCTTGTAAAGATATTTTTGAAAGATAAATAATTTGGAAAATTATTTGGAATCTGATGATGCTGTGCAGATCTATTGATAGTTAAATAACCGACTATCAATAATTACCTTGAATGGGTATTTGTTTAGATTTGCTTGAATTTGAATGCCACACTTATTTTTGAATAAGCGCTCACTATTCGGGTTAGCCGGGAAAGGACCTTTGTGTCGAATAACCCATTCCGAATTTGTGATACGACGATATGGATCGTATTGAAGACCGGTGGTGAAGACCGGGTATTTGTGAAACCGATAGGATGACCTATCGATTGTCTCTGCACCGTTAGCTACGGTATTGAGATTTCCTTTGTGATGGGAAGTTTTATCGGGATTGTGAATATCCGGATTGCAAGGGCTTCTTTGGAAGTGCCTTCGGTTCTGTTCGAACCCGGAATAGACTTGTATGGTTACGTGTCTGACATTACGTTTTGAGATATAAAGCTGATTTCTTTCAAATACATTTCTGTTGGTGGCGGAGAATTTATTCTCTTAGCTTAACACCCTTCTCTGAGACGTACGAGATCAGAGGTTATGTAGTTGAAATTTATCAGCGATATATTCCCAATTTGGTAATGTGGCATGCTGAGTGTTGCTGTGAAATGATCATTGTTTGATCATTTGTGATATGATCATTTGCTTGATCATTTATCTTTGTGATCATTACTTTGATCATTTGTTTGACCCAAAGCATAGCTTTTGTATAAAGCGTAGCTTTGTGGACGAGACTTCGTCAGGGCCTCACAACCCGGAAATGGTCGAAACAGGAATGTTGCGGCAAGGTTATGAGGGTCGCGCCCTTTAGGGTATGTTATTTCCTTCTGGAAAGGGGTGGTATCATGGTATGGAGCCCAGATACTTACTCATGTGGACACACTTTATTTATTATGTGTGATGATGTTACCGAGCGCTCGGATAAAGGTCCCAAATGACCGGGGGATGGCATATTCGTGAGTTACCTGTTACAGGGGTAACCCGGCCTTGTTTGGCAGAGAGCAGTTTGTCTCTCGGGACGTCCAGCCAGAGGCGATCCCATTCGGTAGTAGGAAAGGAAGTTCCTTAGCCTGACCATTTGTTGCGAAATCCAATTTCCCAATACGGAACTTGTACGGTTTTAGTTGTAGAACCTGCCATTTACTTATGGTGGTCACCGCTGTTTAGATGGTAGCTATAGTAGGCATACGATACTGGTCGTATGTTGGCTAAGATTAATATTATACTTTCGAAAATGTTTTTCACACTAGACATTAATAATAATAATAATCCAATGATTTGCGTAGTAAGCATATTTGATTATCATAAGAAGAAATCTCCTCCAATTCTGCGTTTGCATTGTGTGTGTGGCAGGAGGTCTTATGGTAGTTTCATTTTCCAAAAGCATTACGAATAATTTCTACTTGCTTTGTTGTTGTTGTGTTTTAAAGATAAAACTGTTTTAGTTCTCACACCAGTCACCATGACTGACCTGGAGTTTATTGTTTCCTTCCTAAACTCTGGGTGCCCACCAATTTCCACACGGGAAGTCTAGAGTTAGTTTATCAGATCATTCTGGATTCAGGAGATGCCATGGAGCTCAAGTGGCGAGCTGGATGGCGAGACGTATCATCTATACTATGTAT
The DNA here is from genome assembly GCA_030737815.1 of Allium fistulosum. Classification (NCBI taxonomy): domain Eukaryota; kingdom Viridiplantae; phylum Streptophyta; class Magnoliopsida; order Asparagales; family Amaryllidaceae; genus Allium; species Allium fistulosum. The sequence continues at coordinate 817,049,347 of CM060908.1, read as the reverse complement.
TATTCCGCTGTGTATTCTGTATGAGGTCAAGTTGTATAACTGTCCATTGATGTATTGTTGTTGTAAACTCTGATGTGATGTGATGTATAAAATGATATAGTTCTTTGATTTAAAGATTATTCATTTATCTATTATATGTTGTTCCGCTGCGAATGTGAGATTCTGATATTGTTTCTGTTTCTGTTGTTTCTTCTTTCTCTTTTCTTCTGTTTTCTTCTACCTCTTCTTCTTAAACCCTAATAATGGTTCGATTTTCCGTTCATCTTGAGTTAATCGATGGAGATTAGTTTCTATTCAAGGGGTACGGAAAAGTGGACTATTACACAGGTGGTACTAAAATGTATCATGATCTAAAGAGGAGCTATTGGTGGAAAGGAATGAAGAGGAGTGTGGGTGAATATGTGGCAAAATGCATGACTTGCCAACAAGTCAAGGCTGAGTACCAGACCCAGTGGACTGTTGCAACCTCTAGAAGTTCCAAGGTGGAAATAGGAAAGCATATCAATGGATTTCATTGATGGCTTGCCAAGATCAAAGAGAGGTAATGACAGTATTTGGGTGGTGGTAGATAGATTGACTAAATCATCACACTTCATACCAGTGAAGAGTGATAGAAATGCACCAAAATTGGCACAAGTTTTTATGAAAGAAATAGTGAAACTACATGGAGTTCCTACCACTATCATTAGTGACAGAGACACCATATTCACATCAAAATTCTGGAGCAGCTTTCAACAAGCAATGGGGGTTGAGTTGTGCTTGAACACAGCCTACCATCCCCAAACTGATGGCCAGACAGAAGTAGTTAATAAATTCTTGGAGGATTTACTTAGAGCATGTGTACTTGACCATGGTGGAAATTGGGAAGACTACCTTCATTTAGCAGAATTTGCTTACAACAACAGCTACCAGAGTAGTATAGGGATGGCTCCCTATGAAGCTCTATATGGGAGGCCTTGTTTGTCACCTGCTTGCTGGTTAGAGGTTGGTGATAAGGTGATATTAGGACCAGATCATGTGAAAGAGACAAATGCTAAAATTTCACTGATCAAACAGAGAATGAAGGCAACACAAGACAGAATGAAATCATATGCAAATAGAAGAAGGAAACCATTTGAATTTGAAGTAGGAGATTTTGTGTATTTGAAGGTCTCACCTATGAGGAAGGTGTTGAGATTTGGCAAGGCAGGGAAGCTAACTCCAAGATATATAGGACCATATGAGATCATTGCAAGAATAGGAAAGATGGCTTACAAGTTGAAGTTGCCAGAAGAAATGAGTGGAATACACAATGTATTTCATGTATCACAATTGAGAAAATGTGTACATTATGAAGCTTCAGTGATTCAGTCACAAAACAAAGTGGAAGTCAGACCAGACTTGGTGTATGAGAAGAAGCCAGTGGGCATCATAGCTAAAGAAGATAAGAAATTAAGGAACAAAACTATTAAACTGGCAAAGGTGTAGTGGAGTCTAGACCCTAATGATTGCACATGGGAGGTTGAGGACAAGATAAAAGTCCAGTACCCTCAACTATTTGCAACTGACAATTAGAATAGAGGTAATCCATTATTCATGCCTAAATTTACCTATTTAAATATAGTGTTCAATGTTGAATGTGTTTACTTGATGGATGTTTTGGTTGAATAAAGAATATGTGTGCATGTTTAGTTTTGATATATAACTAACACAATAAGAAGTGTTAAATTGTGGGACACAATTTCTTAAAGGAAGGGTGTATGTGACAGCCCATAGTTTAGGCAAAAATATATATAAATTTTAAATATTTTATAAAAGAAAGATAGTTGGTTGAAAACACAATTTTCTAGAAATGTTTGTGTATGAATTAGTGCATGACCTGTTAAGTGTGTGTACACAATAGCTTAAATATAATGCATAAATAACTTAGGCAGTTTTAGCCCTAAATTCCATAGAATAAGTATAAGCACAGTAACTTGTGTGGGTAGAAAAAAATATAAATACACATGAACATATACATATGCACAACATTGGTAAATACACACACACAGCTGGCTATACAAATAAGTTTATATGCATGAGAAAAAAAAGGAGAAAAGACAGAACAATGCCCAAGCCAAAGTCATGTATATAGTGTGTGAAGAAATTTGCCAAAAGTGGCCAAGACAAGGAAAAGGGAGAAATGGTGGGAAAGAAAGTGGAGAGGGTGAATAGTGGGGTGAAACCAGAAATGGTGAAGGGATTCCTGATGAAAATAAATTACTTAACTAACCTTAAAACCCTAGCAACTCCCCTATATACATCATTATCTCCCACGGTTACATGTTAGAACCAGAAAACAAAATATAGAAAAAAAATAAGAAGAAAACAGGCAGCAGTTTAGAAAATTAATGGCAGACCTGAACCAAGACTTGGGGAGGAGAACTTTGGTGAGTAAACCCTCACTTGGCAAGGCATTAAGACCTATGAAAGGCAGCCATTTAACCTTTAGTTTATTTTAACTTCTGTTTGATGTTTTGCTTGCATTTCTTTTAGTTTAACAAACTTCTATTGTTTCTGAGATTATGTGACTTGTAATTGCTTGGATGTCACTTGACCTATGCTTGTTTATACATGATAATTAAATGATGGAATACTAACTGATTTGTTTGTATGTTTATGAACTTAAGAAATATGTTTAGTTGAAGCATGAATTAATAAGAAAAGTAGGGTGCAAGGTAGTAAGAGGAAGGAGTTCTCTGGCTTATGTCTTGCAACTGAAAGGATGGTTAGGGTGCAATGGAATTTCCATGTGCTGAGTCTTAATCCATCACTAAGTGTTCTCTAGAAATAGGGTTGAGTAACAAGCAAACACACTTTAATGTGTGGATTGACTATGAGAACCATATTGCTGGAAAACCATATTAGCATTTCATCCTCTGAAAATGTTTCAACCTATGCTTTAACTAAGGATATGTCTCTGTGTGAAATAGACTGGTAATGATATGCAAGTATAACTGACCAGTTGTTGAATGCATGAATGGATGAATGATTAACTGTTGTTTGAAATCTGACAGCATATCTTAGTTTGATATAAGTACATGGGAGTGACACTGTATAGATAATATGGGGTCATATGAAAGAAAAACTTAGTAATTAAACTAAGGAATTGGGTCACCTCTATCAGGTTGGGTATGAGGGAAGTGGGTATGACATAGTGGTTGGCTTGCATCAAGGTTGGGGTGTAAGTATGCACATGGCATGTTTATGCCCAAATAGCTTGTAGTGCACTGGAAACCAGGTAGTAGTTCCAGGTAGTGTGCACCAGTGCAACCATGAATGAAATACTGGACCTTAAAATGACATGAAGAAATCATACATGCAAGGGTAAATAGGCTAGAAGTATGTGGGAGTCCTAACATGTAGACTCAGGGTTGATACTTTAGCTTAATACCTTGAATACTGCAAGGGTATGTTGTGCAAAGTTTGGGTGTTAACACTAACCTGTGTGACTAGTGTGATGGCTGTTATGATTGCTTGGACTAAAACTTCTGATGAAAAATTAGTTTAAGCATATGTACATGTAATTAGCAATACACACACACCACTGATATAACACTTGGCAATCTGAACATGAGGGAGTGATCTAATAACTTGAGTGTAACACTTAACCTCTAAAAAACAGAAAGGTAAGATGGAATCTATTTTATTAGTCTTCATGCATTGTCAAATGATTTTACTTACACCAGACTTCAGTCTGACCTGTTTGTTGCTTGCATTAAATGGGTGCTTCATATGCCTTATGGAGTAGGTCATGAGATGTCTGTAGGGAAAGAGGAAGCTAGGAATTAAGGAGCAGATGTGTGATGCTAAGAAGAAAACTGCTAATTAACTAAGCTAGAACTTTTAATGTCTCCTTATGTTTCTTTTTAACAGAAAGACTTCTCTGTATTAATGTTTGCATTATGCTGAAACTTTGATTGTGATGTAATGAATGGTCTAAAAAGATTATTATGGGATGGAACTGTTTTCAGTAGAAAAGATAAATGTGTTTAGCTTTATATCATAACCTGTAAGTATGCAAATTTTCATGAATCAAGTAGTGAGTTTAGTAGTAAATCTGAAGCATATGTGAACTAGTAATGTATGCATATGTATTAGATTGTTTAGAGGCTAGAACCTATTTACATATTAACTGTAAATATTATGAAGTAAGGATAAACCCATAGGTAGAAAAGAAGAAAAAAAACATAAGAAGCATGAACCCAGATTTTCATGAGTTTGAGGTTTTAAATGAAGGAGCAAAGATAGTAAGTTATAACAAGACAGTATAGGGATCCAACCTAATCAAGTTGACCAATCTGCAAACTAAGGTGTAGTAAATAGCAGTTGTACATGTTTATGTGCACACAGGTGCACAGAAGCATGCACAATCTCCTGCTTTGCTGTTTGAAAAGCCATATGGCAAAAGTTTAAGTGTTATGACTCAACTCACATGTTCCATTAAAAATACAGATGTAAACACAAATAAACAAACAAGAATTAGTTAGAAAAAAAATTGCACAAAGATTCAAATGGGAGAGGGTCTTTCCCAATCCTTTTTACTGTGGCTAAAACATAGTTATTTTGTTTAGAATAAACTGAGTTACTCTTTATTCAAAAAAAAACTCTGATAAAAGAATTAAAAATGATTTGTATGTTTATATGTACATACAAATAGTTGTACAAAGAAGTATATCAATATTTCTATATTGATCAGATTGGACCTTAGGGAAAAAATAAACAATAAACAAAAGAAAATAAAAAGAAAAAAAATCCAATAGAAGGAAGAAAATAGATGGTCTTGGAAGTAAGTAGCCCTGAATTTAGCATAAACTAAATTGAGTCACTCAAACAATATGACAAGTTAGGGAGGGTTGCTTCAATATCCCTTAAACCGTCTCTCCCTCGTATCAATCTCATTTTTCGTAAACAAAAATAATCAAACAAAAAACCTAAAGAGGTCGGCCATAACCTAGGAGGAAGAAGTATGAAATTAAGAGGATTCAAGAGCAAAAGTTTATGGAAGCTAAGCAACATCAAATCTCAACTCCAATAATTAACTAAAAGGTGAATAATAAATGAACCGTCTTTATTTTTAGTTTTTGAATTCAGCTATAAATAATTTCCAAATGATTTTGATGATTTTTGCTAAGTTGAGGTTGTTTAATCATTGTTTGGATATAATAATGATTTATGGAATTGTTTATGAAATTATTTAAGTGGTTTTAAGGGTAAAGCCTAAGTTTTTAATCTCCAATAGCTTTGATTTTCTGGTATGTTGAGTAAAATATTATTTTGGAGATGGGTTTTTAATTTCATAATTTTCCAAGTTAAATTGAATATTTTATAAATTTCCTAAGGTAGAAATTAGGTTGAATTCGGGTTTTAATTATTAAAAATAATTAAATATGGTTTTGGGTCTCAAAATTTATATATGATGATGAATATGGTAGTTTGGAATTTCTATGAATTTTGGGATTTTCCCAAGAGATTTCGAATTATTGTGAATTATATATGTTATGAAAGCATTTAAAAGGGAAATTAATTAAGGATATTAATTAATTAGTTTGGTATATGTTTTGGAATTTGGAAAATGTATGCGGCGGTAATTTCTAAAAAGCTTTGTTAAAGAGATTGTTTTAATTAATAGAAATTGGACAAGAATTAAGGTCTGGCGAAAAGCAATTACTTTTATTAGTAATGAACCAGTTTTATTGATAATTACGATATGCCATGCCACATGTATCCTCTCTGCACTTGTAGAAGCGCCGCATCCATGAGTGTCGACGTTAAAGTGAAAGGAAGCATAGGATAATTACTTCGGTAGTTATGGAATGTCTCCAAGTAGGACGAAGCCGACCTTATTGACAACTTAGCATCGGTTGCATTGGCACTTCGTGGTTCATCTATAAGTGATGTCGCATCTTTTCTCCCATGTCTCAACTTCGCACTTATATATTTGCGGCAAAATAGCCAAAGTAAGTTAAGTATAAAACTTTTAATGACTTCGTTAGTCTTGTTAACGCTATTTATCAGGGTCGGCAACCATATATGTTTAGTTTTCGGCTGTTAGCCAATTGTTTATACTATCCTTTTGATAAATCGCGACGTCTTCTTTAACGTCGACCTTATTTCTATATATACTTTGCGGCATAATTTCTAAAGTAAGTAAGTATGTTTTTATAACGACGCAACTTGTATTGATGACATCTTTCATTAGTGTCGGCGATGATATACTTATTTTTACAAACACTAAGCTTTGTTTCAAAATGGGTGTGTAACCTGTATTTTATCTATGTCGTCGATGTCATCCTCAACGTAGAGATTTAATACTTAAAAGAATTTAAGTGATGTCTTCGACCTTGGATAGAGGCCAATGATGTTGTAACGCCATGGGTTTCATATGTTATTGGATGAAAGGCGGAGAGCCTTAATCCTCCTTGTCGACACAGTTAGGATGTCGGCACTGATCTATATCAACCTAATTAAGGGCGGTGAGCCTATTGTTTTATAACTTCGATTTTAAACATTGGGGATACTAATGCTGTTTTGATTGCAGATTTCGACACTATCATTGGGGACACCAAAGTTAATTAGTTTCGACAAATTAAATGTTGTATAAATGAGACTTTATCATTGGGGATACTAACGCATTTTCTTAAATAAGTTCGATATTGATCGTTTGGGGATACCAATGTATGTCATTTTGAAATGTTATAACTTTAAGGGGACATAACCTAATTGGGGACACCAATAGACATTGGTTAACCATGTGAGTAACATGAATCAAATTGTTAAATGATGGGTTCATAGTCATCCTAGGAAAACTATGGGATGTGAGATAGATAGTCTACACTATACCAAAGATGGATAGTCTCTACGAGGTTAATGAAGGGTTCATAGTCATCTTTGGAAAACTATGGAATGTGTGATGGGTAGTCCACATCATTATAAATTAATTTGAATATGTGTGATGGATAGTCCATATAATTTAAACAATGGAACTATATGTGATGGTAGTCAATATGGAAGGGGATGGGTAATCCAAGTAATAATTGTATGTGATATGGACAGTCCACATTACCATGGATATGTTTAAATGTGAGATGGATAGTCCACATAATTATAAGACTGGTGTCAGATTAAATTAAGACAGATAGTCAGTTTAAATTGTGATAGGTAGTAAATTTAAGTTAAGATGGGTAATCTAATAAATTGGGATAGGTAATCCAGTATATGTTGCATAACTTTAAATGTTATTTTAGTTCTAACCATTGTAGTTGCAGGAGCATACTATATGGTTAATTAGTTTTGGTTAAGATACTAGTAAGTGGAAAACTCGTTTCGCTCAGTGGTGTAGTCTCGCTAGATATCTATTTGGTTCCAGATGGTAGGTTGTTATTTACATCGGACAGTTGTCAGACCCAAAGTTTTTGTTTTTCCCCCTAAACTCTCGGGTACTCATTTGCGTAGGTCGGGAGTAGGGGCTATCAGGTTCTAGTTAGACGAATAAGCTTCCGGAGATGTGCGGGAGGCAATCTAGCTATTTTAGAGTATCTAGACATCCACTGTGTTATTTTGGATGTAATGGCAAAGTTGTATAATTGATCAACCAAGGAGGCATCTTTATATGTCGCTCATGGAGTATTTTGTATAGTTATATTTTCTTTGAACGTGGGATTACGAATGGGATTATGTAAGGAATATGAAATATCGATTGTGAAATGAAATGTAAAAAAATTTGTTATTAAATTATGTTCAAAAAAATTTCATATTCATATGCTTTTGATTATTGATATGATTAAAAATCAGCATTTTGTCGTCGAGAGTTAAAAACTATGGATGACTTGTAACGAACGAGATTTTTGACGCCCGAAAATCGACATCAGTACGTTCACTGTAATACATGCCAAACAATCGAATATCGAAAATACCAGATCGTTAGGGGTAAGAAGAAAGAGGTAGAAGAAGAAGGAGATAAAAACAACATCAGAGTCTCACAATCGCAGCGGAACAAAATATAATATATAATAACATATTTTAAATACAAGATCTGTACTGTTAATATACATACCATTATCAGAGTACAACAATCCAATACATCAAATCTGGACAGTTTAATACCACGGCGGAATAATAATCAAGTACGGAAGTACGTCTTGCCACCCAGCTCATTCCCTGAACTCCATAGCTTCCTATCCTGAATCTGTAATGCTCGGTCTGACCCGAGCATTATAATAAAATAAAACCCGCAGTCTGGAAAACCAGCATGAGAAAACACACTCAATTTGAATTATTATTATTATATTTTCAAAAATCCTTTGAAAACAAAGGTATCTCGTAAAACCACGCCACAAATAAACATGCCGGGTTTTTACCTTACGATAACCAAAACATTTTTATCAAATCCATCTGATATTATAATAGTGTCTATAGAAAGTAAATAGAATCTAGCTGAAATGATTACATCTCACGTTCCAGCATAGTTAGGCACAATCAAAACCGTATGGGCACTTATTGGAGATTGGATTCCTACAATGGCAAGGCTACTGGGGTACCGCCCATCACAGTACCTGGCCTAGATCAGTGTATCGAGGACCACTCCCGATCCCCTGCAACACAAGACCGGACTACCCCTTACTGGATAGCCCGAATAAGATCACCCTGCGGTTGGGATCAGCAACCGCCACACAACCGAGATCAAGGGACTCTAGACAGGGATGACCTTACTCTAATTAGATGATACCCACTTAGCCTTGCTGCACCTCCCTTATTTTAGCCATTCCCGGTTGATGAGGCTTGAGGCTAAGCGTTACCTTTTAAAGAACACATTCACTTAGAATGCTCATCGTCCTCCAATGAAAATGGTCTGATAGCATTTGTCCATACAAGTTGTCCTGGGTCTGGACAACCCGAATCACCGTCTTCATCATCTCCACGGTATTCATTCGCTACGTTCAAATCGGATCGAAGTGGTTTTTGGATAATTAAATCCGATCTCGGTCTCTTCGAAACGAACAACGCATTGGCCAAGATTGATAGTTGGTTATTTAACTATCATATAACATCCACAAGCAACCATCAGGCCTTAAATAATTTTCCAAATTATTTATTTCAAAATATCCACTCAAGATATTATTTCCATACTTCAACACTTTGAAAATAGTTTTCAAATCACTTTTTATTTTCAAGGAACAAATTCCAACCCTTGCCCAATACTTAGCATATTTTCCCACTCCATTTGATATTCAACACTTGGAAAATATTCTTTTATTTCCTATTTCTTTTCAAAAATCATTTACAATTTTATTTGTAAATTCCCAGCTCGTTTCGTACGAAAAACTATTTTTAAGAAAATCCAATATTCACCCATTAAATTCATAAATTCCTCTTGATTTGTATCACATCGACTATATCCAAATTTATCACCATTTCTCATATTTGAAATATATTCCACTATTTCTTTTTCAAAACAATTCTCATAACTCGATATAAGTCCACACCATTAATTTATATTTTCCACATATCCACTGATATCATTTTATCATATTTATAATCCCGTTTATAGATTTATAAACTCCATTTAGTTTTTCACTTATTTATAAACAATCTATTTATAAAAACAAATTCCATTTAGAATTCCGTTTACAATTCTTCCCTTAGTAAAATTCCATTTTTATTTCAAATCTATTTTAATTATCGATTCCAATTCTCTTCCAAAATCTTTAAAATATCCTTCAAGTCCTTAATATATAATTTTATTTAAAATCTCTATTTAACCCAATATACAATTAGTTAATTATAACCAAGTTAATTTATATATTTCTCGTTCCACTCAATTTTCTTTACAAAATAATCCAATTTCCAGTTTAAACCCTTTTTATTCAAAATCATCTTTTTATTGGCTTCAAATTAATTATTTACGGTATTTAAGAATACCAATTTAATTTCCATGCTATTTAACATTTCATAATTCAATTCACACACCATCCATATCAATTATATCATATATCAATATATATGAACAATAAATATTTTTGAGGAATCCTGTTGGATCCCTCCAACCTATTTTTCCCTGCATCCACAGATGTTAGTCAACAAATAAAATATCAATCCCACTGCAAGGGTGATATCGCGGTATATAGGGTCATCCGCTATTATAAGGGGCGCATAGGGTCTCACCCGCTATATAATGCGGGAATATCAATCACTCCAATATATATACTACTATATATATAATATCATCCAACAGATAAAATATAAACTTATCAATCAAGTCGGGCATCCGATAATTTAAATTTGTCGTTTAATTTTAAACCAAGCAATCCAAATGAGTGAGAAAATCTCACCTTTATTTTTGTTTGCAATCCACTTTAATCTCGACTTGGTTTCACGACTTTTGACCTTGAATAAACATTTATACGGTTTATTAACACTTGAAATAACCGAACAATCAATTACCATTTATTTAACTTAATTAACTAATGATTTAGTTCTAAACTAATTATTTTCTTTTTTAAATAATCCTTTTAGTAACTAAAATAAATTAAATAAGTTAATTGAACAAATTAATCACCAAATCCATTATTTAAAATAAACTAGCAAATTAAAATATGTATATGTATATTTATTTTTCCCTTGAAACTACATATATATACTTATAAAAAATAAATTATAGATTTCAAAAATCTAATTTTATACAAACTTTCAGCATTTTAAAATTCCTATTTATTTTTTCCAAAACCTTACATATATATATATATATCAGTTTATATATATATACACACCTTAAATTCTAATAAAATAAAATTCCTTTCAAACCTATATATATATATTAAGTTAAAAACAGAATTGTTATATATGTCTTACTGTAAAATATATATTTTTTCTGTTTTTCTGTACATATTCATATATATTTTCAGATTTAAATTGAAATGAACAAATTGTATATACTTATATATATTTAAATTAAATTAAGATTAACTTAAAATTTAAAAAACTGCTTAACAGATAAGATTCTCTTTACTATAAACATTTCTTCTTTAATATATATATATATACCTTTTGGAAAATAAAAATCTGATTTTAAAATTTCTTCTTCTTCCTTCCTTTGTATATATATACATATATATACACACACATTATTAAATTTAAATTGAAACGAAATTAAACCGGATGTATACCTCACTGCCTCCAGGCGCGTCACCTACTCCTTCAACGTCACAGCCCTAGGCCGACCTCGCCAACAAGCTCGTCCTTCGCCATCGCCTCCACGCTCCATTCGCATCACCTTCAAATGCTCCTCCAGACGACCAAGTCGCGAATCCAGAACCACCCACCCTACTCAAGCCACCGACTCCATTGCGAATGCCATCACCCACTCGTGAACGCACGACATCGAATTGTCGCGACCCTTCCAAATGCCTCGTCACACCAACTTGATAGTGATTGAAGATTCTGCCATGAGATTCGAAATTCAGTTCTCCCTCAAATTTCGTTGAGTCATTCATGAATTGCTTCTCTCGTTCTTCGATTGGATCTCGATTCGAACTGGGAGTATGAGGGAAGAGACGCGCGATTTCCTTCATTTTTTTTTCTGTGGCCACCGTGTTTTATTTGTAGATTGCCTTCATTCGATTTGGGATAAAATTGAAGAGGAGAGAAAGTAGCAATTATTAGCAGCGCCCATTTTTTTCTTCTAAGATGAACGGGATTATACTTCAAATTTTTTTTAGAGGGTCGACTTCGTTTGAAAAGAAGAAGGAAAGCATCACGTGATTTAAGGACAATGGGTAGCATGTAGAGGAAAAGGGCTACAGTGGGTTGATGGAAAAGAAAAGTGGCTGATGGGATTATGGTGAGATCAACAAATTATATATATATATATATATTATTTACATTCTAAAATGTCTTAATTCCGTAGCTTAAAATCTCGAACACCTATCGAGGCATGCCACTCGGTGTCTATAATGTTATACCACTATTCCGAACACAATGGAAAAGGTTTCGAGTCCTTATTCGATCGTATGGAGAAGATAGCTTTTTGGATCCAGCTATTATATTGAATTTTCAATATAGATTTCAGCGCGTTTACATCTTGTACGGCTAAACAATAACTCCAAAAGCTATGAAATTTGAAATCTGATAATAATACAATATTATAGATCCAATGGAACTAGTTTCATCGAATTCCGAGACTGTGCCTCGGAAGGCTATTTTTAAATGTCAATTCGAACAAACTATTTCAAAATCGAACTGATCACTTTTAAATTCAATGTTTAAACTTTTATTATTTACATTATTATTAATATAAATTTTACAAGCCTTTAAAATAATTTTATCGGTCTTAAAACTCAAGATACAATATTCTATTATTAAAATTCAATAATTAAATTACCTAATAAATCATTAATTTTCAAACTCTGAATCCATAAATAAACCCAATTCTTCATATTCAAAATCAATGCATAATCCAAATTCAATATTTAAAACCATTTAAATATTCACAATTAACGACAGAAAAACCCAGGTCGTTACATTCCTCCCCCCTTAAAAGAATTTCGTCCCCAAAATTACTAAGACAGAAGAATGCCCAAACCCATTAACTTACTAAAACCCACTTAGTAAAAATTCGGTATCTTGCCCTTTCTAAACTCTTTAGTTTCATCCAAACTATTTAGTTTCCAATTCAAATTTCAGAATCCTTTATTTCAATTCCAATTTGAAACTAATTTGTCGTTAACAAAAAATTTTCTAACTCCCAAAATTTCCGGAAAATTTTGGCAGAGTCTCCCTTGTATAGAGGAGCTTTTGCAATTTGACAAGAGAAAAAAAAAATATACATCGACCCACACAGTCGGAAAACAAAAATATAACAATATTTTGTATTTTTTGCAGTATTTAATCTGAAAACGTACCTTATTTAGCATTTTTAAGCAAGCGGCTTATTTAATTTAGCAATTAGCGCGAGCAAAGTCTAGCCAACGGTCTCCAGATACATGTACTTACTCACTTTAAACACGTAAGTACCAAATATAACAAATTCACTCACATTTCATTTATATTAAATAGCTAAACACATGAATTTTATAAGCAATGCAGGTTAAACAATATTTATAAGCAACTTATAAGGTTCTATTACAATTTAATTGCTTCCAACCAACTCATATATCATTTTCATTCCATTCGAATAATTTACAACTTACTTTACACACATTCCATTAATATATAAACCCAACAAAGCCATACTCTTCCAATTGATTTAAAAATCAATTTTATTCACTCTCCATTAATTCATAGATTTTATTTTCTTCCGTTTTCATTAAAAGACAAACTTTTCTATGCAAATTCGACGATATCTATTTAATAGAATATCCACTTTAGTTTATAACTATTTTAAATTGATTCTAAATCAATTTATATTTAATTCCATTCCACTTCTAATTAATTCTAATCCAAGTCATTTTGCATTTCATTTAAATCCACTTCCATTGTTTTCCAATCCTTTTTATTTAGCTCGACAACATTCCATATTATTAAATAACCATTTCACCAATTTATTTAAGCCAAGCTACCATTCAATATTAACTTAAGTTATTTATTTCAACCATCTTAACCAAAAACTTAAGTTCACTTCCCTTTGCAACAATTTCCTTTCCATTTAAATTGATTCTTACTAAATCAAATCACCTTCCATTTACTAATAAATTTTATTGATTCATTCACTTCATCCATTTTAATTCCCATATTCGAATTCATTAAAATAATGTCCAAGGCCATAATTAATTTATTTATACTCTGATTGGATTTATTTGCAACTCTAACTATTTCTATTTTAAACCATTTCCATTTCATTCGACAACATTTCAATTTTATATTAATTCACTTACCATCTAAGTCAAATTTTGTCTATAACTCAAGTTTAACTTCAAATCCATTTTTAACCCACAATCCAATTTTATTTAACCCAGTTTATATCCATTTTATATCCAATTAATTAATTATCCAATTAGTTCACTTTCATTCTATAATTCAATACTTGATTTTTTTTATTCCAAAAATTTCTTCAATTAAATTTTCTTGAGTTCAATCCCATTTAATAATTCAAGTTGGAATTTATTTCCCTTACTAAAATATCAAACGATTTTATTTTTGGGTTTTCTATTTTACTTTTCACTTTTTATAAGTCACACAACCTCTTTTTCATATTTCCATCAATTCTATACTCGAGTATATTCCTATTTTACTTTTAATTCAAGACTATAATTTATTTATAGCCTAAATATATTTTTATCCAATTCATTTATTTTTTTTATAAGCCATTGAAGCTTTATTTATTCCATTCAAAATCATTTATAACCCAATTCAAATTTTATTTAACTTATCTTACACTAAATTCAACTTCATACCATTATTTTGAATTTTATGTAGGTAAGAATTTAATTTCATTCACTGTCATCTACAACTCAATTCAATTCCATTTCAATTCAATTATATTTCAATTTAATTCAAGTCCAATTATATTTTATTTAACTAGCTTAAATCCACACCATTTCCTTTCACTAATTTATTTTGTTTAACTTGCATAAGTAAATCTTCACCTCACACAATTCATCTGAAATTAATTAAGTAAGAACTTTAATCCAAAATTTAGAATTTTTCCACCATCTTACTTATATTTATTTATTTCATTGCTTTGCTTAAGTTAAAATTTATTCCTTTAACTTTACACCAGTTGCAAATTATTTCCAAGCTCAAATTCCTTGTCTTCATTTCTTATTCTGAATCATCTTCCATTTATAAGTTTATAACTTATTTTCTGATGATCTCTAATTTATTTAAATAGGGATTTCGGAATTTTTTTTAAACACCCGGTATTTATTTCAAATCATTTTTGAAATCTCAAATATTCCAAAATCACACTTTTAATCTTAAACCAATCCTGGTTTTTATCCAAAACCAATTCCCTTCGGAATTTCCAAAAACAAACTTGTTTTTTCCTCAAACAATCCAAAATAATGACCACCGCAGCAATCCATCACTTAGAAACTCGAAAATGAACACTGATGATGTCGCGATCATCATCGAAATTATTTTCCAGCGACCGAAGTGATTTCAGTGCTATATTACTTCCAAAAATCCATTAAAAACATTTTCTATTCAAAAGCATTCCCAAAATAATATTACTATTATTTATTTTCAAACACTTTGGAAAACTTTACAAAAAATCTCCGGGATTTAATATTTTCCAAACTCTGGTTTTTATCAAATCTTAGTTCTTAATTCCATTGTACAATCCATTCTTATACAATTTCTCTTTGGTTATAAATATCTATAACCATTTCAAATTTTATAATCTTATTTTTTATTATAATATTATCATCCAAACACTCATATCATACCATAATAATTTTAGAAAATTATTTCTTTTATATGAAAATATAATTTGGGTAAAATTATTCCATTTACCCGATTCAAAACAATATTGTGTCAGTTTATCGGGTTCAAGTGTTTAGAAGCTCCTATCGAATTAGCGACGTTCCACTATTCGACCAAAATTTATATTCCACTCAACCAATAAGTCAACACAATATTAAAAAATTTATATTCACTAACAAATACGCGCTCATATCTATTAATACACTCAAACTCATTCTAGAGTACTACTGACTATCTCTAACGAGTAATTCCCACCAGAGCCAAGGTTCTCGCTTAACCTGGCTCTTATACCAAGTGTAACGAACGAGATTTTCGACGCCCGAAAATCGACATCAATACGTTCACTGTAATACATGCCGAACAATCGAATGTCGGAAATACCAGATCATTAGGGGTAAGAAGAAAGAGGTAGAAGAAGAAAAAGATAAAAACAACATCAGAGTCTCACAATCACAGCGGAACAAAATATAATATATAATAACAGATTTTAAATACAAGATCTGTACTGTTAATATACATACCATTATCAGAGTACAACAATCCAATACATCAAATCTAGACAGTTTAATACTTGTCCTTACACAGCAGAATAATAATCAAGTACGGAAGTACGTCTTGCCACCCAGCTTGTTCTCTAAACTCCATAGCTTCCTATCCTGAATCTGTAATCCTCGGTCTGACCCGAGCATTATAATAAAATAACACCCGAGTCAGTCTGGAAAACCAGCGTGAGAAAACACACTCAATTTGAATTATTATTATTATATTTTCAAAAATCCTTTGAAAACAAAGGTATCTTGTAAGACCACGCCACAAATAAACATGCCGGGTTTTTACCCTACGATAACCAAAACATTTTTATCAAATCCATCTGATATTATAATATTGTCTATAGAACATAAATAGAATCTAGCTGAAATGATTACATCTCACGTTCCAGCATAGTTGTGCAATCAAAACCGTACGGGCACTTATTGGAGAATGGATTCCATACAATGGCAAGGCTACTGGGGTACCGGCCGTCACAGTACCTGGCCTAGATCAGCGTACCGAGGACCACTCTCGATCCCCTGCAACAGAATACCGGACTACCCCTTACTGGATAGCCCGGATAAGATCACCCCGCGGTTGGGATCAGCAACCGCCACACAGCCGAGATCAAGGGACTCTAGATAGGGGTGACCTTACCCTAATTGGGTGCTACCCACTTAGCCTTGCTGCACCTCCCCTGTTTTAGCCATTCCCGGTTGATGAGGCTTGAGGATAAGCGTTACCTTTTAAAGAACACATTCACTTAGAATGCTCAATGTCCTCCAATGACGAAGGTCGGATAACATTCGTCCATACAAGTTGTCCTGGGTCTGGACAAACAGAATCACCGTCTTTATCATCTCCACGGTATTCATTCGCAATGTTCAAAGCGGATCGAAGTGGTATTCAGATAATTAAATCTGATCCCGGTCTCTTCGAAAATATCAGCGCATTGGCCAATATTGATAGTTGGTTATTTAACTATCATATAACATCCACAAGCAACCATCAGGCCTTAAATAATTTTCCAAATTATTTATTTCAAAATATCTACTCAAGATATTATTTCCATACTTCAACACTTTGAAAATAGTTTTCAAATCCCTTTTTATTTTCAAGGAACAAATTCCAACCCTTGCCCAATACTTAGCATATTTTTGCACTCCATTTGATATTCAACACTTGGAAAATATTCTTTTATTTCCTATTTCTTTTCAAAAATCATTTACAATTTTATTTGTAAATTCCCAGCTCGTTTCGTACGAAAAACTATTTTTAAGAAAATCCAATATTCACCCATTAAATTCATAAATTCCTCTCGATCCATATCAGATCGACTATATCCAAATTTATCACCATTCCTCATATTTGAAATATATTCCACTATTTCTTTTTCAAAACAATTCTCATAACTCGATATAAGTCCACACCATTAACTTATATTTTCCATATATCCATTGATATCATTTTATCTCATTTATAATCCCGTTTATAGATTTATAAACTCCTTTGAGTTTTTCACTTATTTATAAACAATCTATTTATAAAAACAAATTCCATTTAGAATTCCGTTTACAATTCTTCCCCTAGTAAAATTCCATTTTTATTTCAAATCTATTTTAATTATCGATTCCAATTCTCTTCCAAAATCTTCAAAATATCCTTCAAGTCCTTAATATATATTTTTATTTAAAATCTCTATTTCACCCAATTTACAATTAGTTAATTATAACCAAGTTAATTTATATATTTCTCGTTCCACTCAATTTTCTTTACAAAATAACCCAATTTCCAGTTTAAACTCTTTTTATTCAAAATCATCTTTTTATTGGCTTCAAATTAATTATTTACGGTATTTAAGAATACAAATTTAATTTCCATGCTATTTAACATTTCATAATTCAATTCACACACCATCCATATCAATTATATCATATATCAATATATATGAACAATAAATATTTTTGAGGAATCATGTTGGATCCCTCCAACCTGTTTTTCCCTACATCCACGGATGTCAGTCAACAAATAAAATACTAATCCCACTTCGAGGGGGATATCACGGTATATAAGGTCATCCGCTATTATGGGGCTCGTAGGGTCTCATCCGCTATATAATGCGGGAATATCAATCACTCCAATATATATACTACTATATATATAATATCATCCAACAGATAAAATATAAACTTATCAATCAAGTCGGACATCCAATAATTTAAATTTGTCATTTAATTTTAAACCAGGCAATCCAAATGAGTGAGAAAATCTCACCTTTATTATTGTTTGCAATCCACTTTAATCTCGACTTGGTTTCACGACTTTTAACCTTGAATAAACATTTATACGGTTTATTAACAATTGAAATAACCGAACAATCAATTACCATCTATTTAACTTAATTAACTAATGATTTAGTTCTAAACTAATAATTTTCTTTTTTTAAAATCCTTTTAGTAACTAAAATAAATTAAATAAGTTAATTGAACAAATTAATCACCAAATCCATTATTTAAATAAACTAGCAAATTAAAATATGTATATGTATATTTATTTTTCCCTTGAAACTACATATATATACTTACAAAAAATAAATTATAGATTTCAAAAATATAATTTTATACAAACTTTCAACATTTTAAAATTCCTATTTATTTTTCCCAAAACCTTACCTATATATATATATATATATATTTCTGTTTATCTATATATATACATTAAATTCTAATAAAATAAAATTCCTTTCAAACCTATATATATATATATTAAGTTAAAAACAGAATTGTTATATATGTCTTACTGTAAAAAATATATTTTTTCTGTTTTTCTGTACATATTCATATATATTTTCAGATTTAAATTGAAATGAATAAATTGTATATACCTATATATATTTAAATTAAATTAAGATTAACTTAAAATTTAAAAAACTGCTTAACAGATAAGAATTTCTTTACTGTAAATATTTCTTCTTTAATATATATATATATATATCTTTTGTAAAATAAAAATCTGATTTTAAAATTTCTTCTTCTTCCTTCCTCTGTATATATACATACATATATATATATACACATTATTAAATTTAAATTGAAACGAAATTAAACCGATGTATACCTTACTGCCTCCAGGCGCGTCGCCTGCTCCTTCAACGTCACAGCCCTAGGCCGACCTCGCCAACAAGCTCGTCCTTCTCCATCGCCTCCACGCTCCATTCGCATCACCTTCAACTGCTCCTCCATATGACCAAGTCGCGAATCCAGAACCACCCACCCTACTCAAGCCACCGACTCCATTGCGAATGCCATCACGCACGACATCGAACTGTCGCGACCCTTCCAAATGCCGCGTCCCACCAACTTAAAAGCGATCGAAGATTCTGCAACGAGATTCGAAATTCAGTTCTCCCACAAATTTCATTGAGTCGTTCATGAATTACTTCTCTCGTTCTTCGATTGGATCTCGATTCGAACTGGGAGTATGAGGGAAGAGACGTGCGATTTCCCTCTTTTTTTTCTATGGCTACCGTGTTTTATTTCTAGATCGCCTTCATTTGATTTGGGATAAAATTGAAGAGGAGAGAAAGTAGCAATTATTAGTCGTGCCTATTTTTTTCTTCTGAGAGGAACGAGATTTTTCTTCAATTTTTATTTTTATTTTTAGAGGGTCAACTTCATTTGAAAAGAAGAAGGAAAGCAGTATGTGATTTAAGGACAATGGGTAGCGTGTAGGGGGAAAAGGGCTACAGTGGGTTGATGGAAAAGAAAAGTGGCTGATGGGATTATGGTCAAATCAACAAATAATATATATATATATATATATATATATATATATATTATTTACATTCTAAAACGTCTCAATTCCGTAGCTTAAAATCTCGAACGCCTATCGAGGCGTGTCGCTCGGCGTCTATAATGTTATTCCCCTATTCCGAACACAATGGAAAAGGTTTCGAGTCCTAATTCGATCGTATGGAGAAGATATCTTTTTGGATCTAGCTATTATATTGAATTTTCGATATAGATTTCAGTGCGTTTACATCTCGTACGGCTAAACGATAGTTCCAAAAGCTATGAAATTTTAAATCCGATAATAATACAATATTACGGATCCAATAGAACTAGTTTCATCGAATTCCGAGACTATGCCTCGGAAGGCTATTTTTAAATGCCAATTCGAACAAACTATTTCAAAATCGAACTAATTACTTTTAAATTCAATGTTTAAACTTTTATTATTTACATTATTATTAATATAAATTTTACAAGCCTTTAAAATAATTTTATCGGTCTTAAAACTCAAGATACAATATTTTTCCTAATATTTGATTATTAAAATTCAATAATTAAATTACCCATTAAATCGTTAATTTTCAAACTCTGAATCCATAAATAAATCCTATTCTTCATATTCAAAATCAATCCATAATCCAAATTCAATATTTAAATCATTTAAATATTCATAATTAACGATAGAAAAACTCGGGTCGTTACATGACTGCAAGAACTATAGCGGTTAATTTTAAGCCTCAGAATGGGGGATGTTACATCGTCCCACTTTTGATCCGTGGGGAAATACCTAGCTTGGGTCAAGTTGTAGGTGAGGTAGGAGCGTTGGACAAGGAATGATACTACCGCGAGGGGTGACGTCCCATAAGCAAGCTGGTTAAGAAGTAACCGACGTCTATTGTTGGGTGACGGTGCCACCACAAGGTTGTCAGGCAGTGGAATGCGAGTGGGTGCTCCCCATCTTAACTGAATTAACTATCTGCACGGTTTAGGTCAACCACCGTAGAACATAAACAAGGATGAGATAAGATAAGTTTAAGCTATCAACATTGGACTGGTGTCCTAGCCGACTTCTAACTGAAGGCAAGCAAGAGGACCCAATACTGTTATTTTTAGAGTGTGCCCCATTAGAATTTTATATGTTAGAGGCACGGTGTGTGTTAAATGGGTTGGAGACCAATGGGCAAGAGGGCTCCCAAAAGAGGTGCCCGCGCTTGTTGGTGTATCTGGCTTTTGTGTCCACCTGCCCATCCTCTCCTCCTAGTAAGTTTAGGCATGCTGGAGTAACTTGAGGACCATTTAACAACCTGGATAGGAGCCACCACACCCTCCACGAGCCTCAGATCATAAGCTTCCCACTCACCGTCGTTATGGCCTGGATTGAAATATGTGGCCTTATCCTCAATATCCACCACCAGCCCTATCACCAACTACTCCTTAATAATGAGCCTTGTGGACCTAGCTTGCTGCCTACTTAAGATCCTAGCTACGACATCACGGCATCCCACGGTCTGCCTTGGACCGAACAGTCCAACCCAGCAAAGATTCTCTTCCGCTAAAATTTACGGTAGGTTTCCGGAGTCATCGTTGGTTGCCCTTATCCAGGGCATATAGTCCTTACAGATAGTAGTGCTTATGCCATTTTCAGTAGATGGCATTGTAGCAAAAAAGGAAAGTGGGTTACTAATTATTGCAGAAATTCAAAAAGGAAATGCATTTAAGTAAAGAAGAACTGATCTTGATACCTCAACACCTTGCTCGGAAGACCGAAGAAGAGGTGGGCTTATTGGTCCCCTGCAGGCATAAATTAAATATCAATCTGAGTAGACGTGAATTAAGCTTCGGGATGTTCAAGTCATGAACTACATTAAAGAGCCCCACTATGAGAATATAGTTGTTTAAGGGTGAGCTATCTAGGTACTATGTACTGTGCGTTAAAAAATCTAATGAAGTAGAGGCGAAGAGGAGCGTCACCTCGCTCTTTGTGTAAGCGAGAGACCATATAACGTAGCCCATTGGGAGTTGGTTAGCTTGGTTGGCAACCAAAGGATAAAGAGGGTTGATGTTCTAGTTAACTGGGTTTTTAACCAAGCAGATTTTCAACGGGAGTTAGAACGTCAACACGAAGATGAAATGATTCAAGAACTTGGAAACACACTTAGAGTCAAAAGAGGAAACTCAGAAAGTCATAAGTCCATTTGAGCAAAGAAAACCTCTCGATACCCAGAGGTCCTCTCGGCACCAAGAGCTTTCTATTGCACTTTGGCCCCTACCAACCTCTTGTACTTCAAGTACTACTTCAACTAGTCGTCGTCAAGTGCTTTTCTCGAAGATTGGATAAGCTAATTCAAGGATTGATGAGAATAAAGCAAAGAAAGCAGGATAATAATAGTATCATCAAAGGAATCATGAAAATCGACTCAAACTTTTTGGAAAAGAGGTTGGAATACATCGAATTGAAGATAGGGGAGTAAAGTAAATAAGAAGGGAAGAATTCACAAATATAAACCTCTTGGAACCAAGAGGTACCTCTCGGTACCGTGAGTTCCATATTGATTATTAGGGCACGTGCTCTTTTATGCACATCTGGGCTTGCATTTGGACCATTTTCAACTTGACCCTGTAGACATACAAAGCAGTTTCTATGTAAATATCAGCCCTATAGCAACCAAAAAAAGGATCTTGTACTCTAGTTCTTCATCATCTCCTATCTCTCCCTCACAATAGTTACCAAGGCAGATACTTTTGGCAGCTCTAGGCTTAAGAACCTATCAACTCTTTGTACTAGTGACCTTAATCTCTTTCTTAACCTCAAACAAATTCATAATCAATAAAAATATAAAACGGGCGTAGGCCAAAGGTTGTCAAACCGCTATAATATTCTTGTGTCTCTTGACTTTTCTACGCTCTTTTGCACTTTTCTACTGTATCTACTAGATCTAATCCTTCAACAGGTCGTATTTGGGTGTTGTGCCACTTTTGGCTTTAACATTTTGGTGCTTTTATTGGGAATCAAACTCGAGGTTAGATTTAGGCTGCTACTTTGGATTTGAAGAGGTCCAGTGGTTAGATCCATAAGTTTTGCTTAAAGAATTTGGAAATTTACTATTTGAAGTCAGTGGCGCCTAAAAGATCCAATAGATCCATAGGAGCAGTAGTTGGTGGTGATGAAGGAAATTCTCATTAAGATAAAGTTAGTAATCAACAGGTGATACCAGCATCACCTGCTCAACTGGAAGTGGTTACTAGAGGTGATATTGATAAGATGCTAGATGAATTGAACTAGAAGATGGTGGATAGTCAGAAAGCTTTGATGGACAAGATGGATGCTTTGCTAACCCTACAACCACAGAGAACTAGGAGAACTAGAAGGGAAACTTCACTTGGGTTAGAATAGGAAATCTACTCTGTTTCTGGCCAAAGTAGAAGGGGTGGAAAGAAAAATAAAAGAAAGGAGTTGTTGTAGTTGTTAAAGGACTTGCAGGAGAAAGCAGAAGTGCTCCCCCCACAAGGAGACCACCCAGTACTAAGAGGATTTCTCTCGGTACCAAGAGGAATTTAGGAGATCATGAGGGACAGGGAGTTAATGCTATGGAAGTTTCAGACTCTAAAGATGACCTACGGTTGGACAATGATGAATTAAGTTGGATGTTGAGGCTAATGGAGATGGCGTTTAGAAAGTCGTAGCTAAACCAACCACGTGCCAATGGAATACCGTAGAAGTGGTTCTCCCAAAGATTGGAGAACCTAGACATCAACAAGGAAGCTGAGATCAATTACGGAGCCAAACACTCAGTGCATCCCCTAATAGTCGTTTTACGAAGTACCGTGCCAGTGAGGAATACATAGATGACATGGTTAAGTGGTTGGCTGAGGAAAGCAAAGGTAGGAAGAATAAGGGTTGGGGTTCTGCACTAAGCAGAACTTCCTTTACAGATAACATTTTAAGAGAAGAGTATCCCGGGAAGTTTACGATGCTCACTATGCCATTGTATAATGGAACTACCAATCTTAGACAGCATTTGCTCAAACATGGACGAGTTAGGGCAACGTATGCTTTTCGATGTAGATGCTTTCCCATCTTCTTGAAAGGACTTGCATCAATGCGATTAAATAGGCTTGCACCAAGATCCATATCAACTTTTGATGAGTTGGCTAGGAAATTCATGGAGCAGTTCCAACTGCATGTTTGACCCATAGACATGATGTCCTTGTAGAGCATGTCTCAAGAGCCTAAGGAGTCGCTGAAAGGTTTCTTGAATCGGTTAACGTTGTTGTTAATGAAGTAAGTAATCAAAAGGAGGATTTGGTATTCATGGCGTTGGTCTGGGGCATTCATCCGGACATAGATTTTGGTAGATAGCCAAAGATGAAGCAGCCTACAACTATGGAGGAGTTCCATTGGAAGGCTAATTAATTTCTGCGCTTGGAAGAAGCAAGTCTAGCTTTAGGAAACAACGGTGACGAACAATCGAAGGAGGTTATCCATAGCAATGTAGCAGTAAAGCAATATGGAGAGAGCACTGGTAATGTGGCAACTAATGTCAAAATCTCTGGAAATCAAAAGACACAGAATCATGGCCTTGGTGGTAGGTGTAACGACAATAAGAAACATCTTAGGAATTTGAAGGCAGAAGATTGCACTCCACAGAGTGATAAGTTGGAAAACATATATCCAGCCGCTCAAGGAACGGAACGGTATAAGAAGCTGCCCAGAAGGGAGGAAACTGAGTAGGAAAGGCCTCTAGAAAGTTTTGTCATTTCCATGAAACTCATGGACCCAACACGAATGAGTGCCGTCATTTAAGGGATCTCATCGAAGAACTAATAAGGAAGAATAAGCTCCAATGGTATGTCAAAAAACCGCAGCAAGGTGGTCAAGTTCTAAGACTTCCAGGGCCGCCTCCCTAAGAGAATCAATCTAGACCAAGTGGAGAATGGCCCAGACGAAACGATGAAAAACTGATTATCAATACCATAACCAGAGGACCACATTCGGCTAAAAAAAGATAGAGGGAAATGAAATGGTATGCAAGCTCATTGAAACATGTACTATATGAGGGCTGCTTTGTTGTAGAAGATGGAGCTCTAGATAAGTAGCAAAGGATGATGACTGATGATATCATATTCAGAAATAGAGATACTGATGGAGTCGAAACATCGACTTTTTGACCCCATTGTGGTAACAGTTGGAATTAGACCGGCAACTTTACGTTGAGTCTTGGTAGACACCCGGAGTTTGGTGAATATACTATTCAGGGGAATATTTGATCAAATAAAGATCAATATGAAGAAGGTTACCGCTTGTAAAACTAAGATTCAACGATTTATAGGCGAAGAAAAACAGCCGATCGGAATGATCGATTTGTCCGTGGAGTTAGGTGAAGGAGATCGCATGATATTCTAAATTCAAAAGTTTATTATTGTGGATGACTACTCGGCATACAACGTCTTCTTGGGCCGACCAGCTCTCTTCGATTTCAAAATAGCACTGGCGCCTTTGTGTTTATGATGAAATTCCCTATAGAAAAAGGGGTCAGAGTGGTAAAAGGTGACCAAAGCACTGGGAGAGAATGTGACGTCGTGGAACTTAGGGAAGTGAAATGACGAGAAAAAGGAAAGAATATGGAGAAAACTCTCTGCATTCAAGATTCGCAAGCATAGCAATCAAATCCTTGACGCTAGCTCAGGAAGCATAGCCATTTTTAATAAGGCTATGGATCCTAGGAAGCAGTCAGGGGAAAGGTGACTAGCACTGTCTGAGCTGATGGTGAATGTTCCAACCAACATGGATGATCCTACCTAGGTCCTGAAGATTAGATCTCAGCTCAACGCTAACTTAAGAAATGAATTGGTGAATTTCCTCTAAGGGAACTTGGATGTATTCGCTTGGAAACATTTAGATATGTATGGGATATCGCTGGCGATAGCATGTCACGCACTGAACATTAACCCAAAGTTCACACCAGTAAAATAAAAAAGGCACGGTTTGGGTCTGGAGCAATCCACTGCGTTGAAGGAAGGTGGATAAGCTGTTGGCAAGCAGCTCTATCTGCGATGCTTTATACCCGGATTGGGTATCCAAACCCGTGTTGGTCAAGAAGTCAATTGAGAAATGGCGAACGTGTATCGATTACTTGGATTTGAATAAGGCGTGCCAGAAGGATAGTTTTCCTTTGCCCAGGATTAACCAACTAGCGGATGAGACTACATGACATGTGTTTCTTTCATTTATGGATGCTTATTCAAGCTATAACCAGATTCCAATGCATATATCAGATCAGGAGAATACTAGATTTATAATGAATTTAGGGTTATATTACTACCGAGTAACGTCGTTCGGTTTAAAGAACGCTGGATCTACATACCATAGATTAGTAAATTCTATGTTCAAGAATCAAATCGAGCAAATAATGAAAGTATATGTAGATGACATGCTTGTCAAATCACGAGTGTCATGGAACCATCTAGATGATCTTTTAGAGATGTTTGAAGTTTTATGGAAATACGAAATGAAGCTAAATCCATTTCTTGAAGTAGCATCAGGAAAGTTTCGGGTATTTATTATCAATGCACGGGGCATCAAGGCTAATCCAAAGAAAATTAGTACTTTGAGGAATGTTACTTCTCTAAGCATAAAGAAAAAACTTCAGAGCTTGATTGAAAAATCACTGCTTTAAGTCGATTCATCTCAAGGGCGACAGATAAGTGCATACCATTCTTCGATGCCCTTAAGAAGGGGAAGAAAACCTTGAATGGAATCAAAATTGCCAGAATGCCTTTAAAGAATTATTAAAGCATGTGGAAACACCACCGATATTATCCAAACCGCTGGACGAGGAGGATTTATTTATTTTCTTAGCAGTTTATGCTCATGCATGAAGTGTAGCATTAGTGTGTGAGGAGGCGAGGATTCAAAGATCGGTGTACTATATCAGCAAGTGGTTCACTAAAGGTAAAAGGAACTACTCGAAACTAGAGAAGCTTACATATTGCTTGCTCCAATCAAGGTGTTAGCAGATCACCCTTTGAAACATGTATTATACTAACTCGAGACTTTAGAAAGGTTGCTAAAGTGGAATATCGAGTTGAACCAATACGACATTACTTACCACCTAAGAAGAGCGATAAACAGGTAGACATTGGCAGACTTCATCGTCGAGTTTACCGCATGGGATGGAAAGGAAGGAAGGATAATGCGGTCACAGTTCCCCATTGGAAGTTATTTGTCGATGGTGCTTCGAACGAATATAGCTCGGGGGTGGGAGTAAAATTTGAAATTCCAAAAAGACGGCCAATCTATTATGCATTAAAACTAGAGTTTCCCGCAACTAATAACGAAGTAGAGTATGAGGTGTTAATAGCAGGTTTGAGGATAGCAAAGGAACTGGGCATAAAAATGCTGCGTATATTTAGCAATTCCCAAATGGTGATTCGCCAAGTCAAGTAAGAGTATCAGGCCAAGGGTGCAAGACTAGCCCCTTGCCTATCAAAAGCATTGGAACTACTTAAAGACATATAGCATTTTATGATAATGCACATCCGTAGATAGGAAAACATGAAGGCTGATTCATTAGCTAAGCTCGCAAGCTCTAAGAAAGTGCTTCTAATGGGATTGGTTCCAATGGAAGCTTTGACAGTGCCGAGCATCGATCAGATGGATGTTGAATGGATTCTAGAGACCATAAAAGAGGAGGAGTCATGGATGGCCCTAATAAAGGACTATCTGGTCAAGGAACTCTCCCATGAGACATGAACAGATGGAAGAAACTCCTTCTGAGAGCACCGTGACTCATGATGCAGGACGAAGTACTGTACATGAGAGGATTCTAAACTCCCTTGCTTTGGTATGTAGCCAATGGTGAGGCTAGGAAGATCCTCATGGATGTCCATAAGGGCAGCTCTAGTGATCACATGTAACAACGCATATTTTTAACGATCGGATATTTAAATAGTTTATTTAAATATTTAATTGTTAATTAAATGAAGGCCCAAAAATGTGATTTTTTGCATACGGCTGAATCAGGACTCGAGACCACTTCTGTTAAGTTTGGATTGATGTTGCGAATTGAAATGTGTATAAGGATCACTATGTTTTGAGATTGGACGATCCGATGGCTGAAACGGTCTCGAAATATGAGAAATTAGCATTCTGGGATGCAGTTTTAGATGGCGATGAGATTAGTATCGTTGGATCTGGGAAAATGAGGTGGTGAACGTAGACAAGTTTCGTGGTGATCGGACGTGTCGTATGACCGCACGGGCTCGAAACATACAGCCGTTTATTTGAGAGAATAAATAAATTGGCTATAAACTATTATAAATGTCCTTTTTAAATCTCTCCCTCAAAAATTCTTAATTATGTTTCACTGTTCAGGTTTGAAGAGAAAAATCCATGGCCAAACTTCATTTCTTCTATTCAAAAATCAAATTCTCCCAATCTGCTCCACTAAAAATCATGAAACCAATTCCAGTGAGCTTGTATCGATGAGGGCTTCGATCTCATACCCACTATTCGTTAAATGATTCCATTAGCCGAGACTGACGTTTTCAAGTGGAACTAGGGTTAGGGATTGTCGGATCTTGGAGTGACAATGGATGGATTGACGATTATCGTTGTGTTCCTCTCGACGATGCGCACCATCCTGCTGATTTTTGTAGATCGCAATCCATTTAATCAAAATCCGTTCGTGGCATGTTGAGAGCAGGTCGTGCTCATGGTTTTGGGTCGCAAATTCCATGTGGTGGATCAGATCTTGAGTGGATGGATGTAGATCGAAGAGGTCATGAAGAGAGAAGATTTGGCGAAGACGGATCATGATTTCATGGATTATTGAGTGAGAAATCGATCATAGAAGATTAAGGATATGCACGGCCATATGTTTGTGCACCTGGACATGTTAATTAGAGAAGAAGAATTAAGTTAATGACGGTAATTAGCGGTTTGGTTTAATTAATTAATTATCTAGTTAATCTCGATTCTTATTTTGGCTATATCTTTTGCGTACGAGGTCTGTTTTGGATGTGGTTTCTTGTGTTGTGCTCGTGATGGCGAGATCTACACTATGGCATAGATTTGGACAGTTTTGGATGACATGAGTAATATTGTCTCTCATTATACTATGATTGGTTGTTTAGTATTATATTGATGCTCGGGAATAATTTTTGATTTTAGAAATATGATATTAAACTTGTACAACAGCTATAGTTTTATAAAAGAAAATATAATTATTTTAAAATGATTTATAAAGAATACAACAAATTTTCCATCGACGTGCCATAGTTAGGGAATTATTAGATTAGATCTATTGTTGATGTTATTTCCCACATTAATTGATATAGATGGATTGTTTATGTTGCATGTTTGTTGTTTTGGATGGATGTATGGATGTTTGGATGTATGTTTGATTGTTTGGATTGTTTGTTATTTGACTATTTTGGTTGAAAACGCCGATTAGCGGTGATTTGATTTTAGGTAGCATCTTGTATGTTGGAGTTCCGCATACGTGGGAATCTAATGAACGAGATAAGCTGTAGAAGAAGGTTTGGGATACGTGCCAAAGGATTTGGGTTTTAGAGTGAATGTCGGACGTTTCCGTTTGGTCTATACTTAACCGTTCGGTTAAGTACAAGACCAAGGTGGATGGTATTAACCATAATAGAGTGGTCAATGTCCATCACTATTGTCGATTGGTGATTTGGCCGATATGTGGCTTGGATGTTGATGAGATATCATGGTGCGCGACTTGATGGTTTATTCGTGCGATCAGTTTAGAGATTGGATGTTATTAACCTACGATGAGTGATATTAATGGTGTGGCTGTGATGTGGTACTTCGACCTAGTGATTTTGATGGTGAGGTAGGGATGTGGTGCTTCGCCTTGTTGTTTAATACTGCGGATAGTGATTCGATGATGTATGGAGTAGGCTCTGGGATGATAGTATCGGGACTGTATGGATCATGCTAGACCTTGGGCTTTGGATGGCATGGTAGTAGGGTTCTTCGATCGAGAGCTCAGGCGGAGAGCAGGAATGGGGATGGCAGCTCGGATTGGAGTGAGGCTGCAGTAGGGTTCGTGCCTAGAAACTACAATGAGCCAGTAGGGTTTGCACCCATATCGAGTGAGTAAGACAATGAATGTGTTAGTGCCAAGGGATCGTTGATGACTCGGAGTGTTTTCTGTCATGCTCGGAGTAGGGGTACTATATGCGTGTGATACCGGAGGGCTGGTAGCGATGGTCGTGTACCCTGGGCCGCCTCGAGGGGTTCTAGTGTAAAGCAGGTACGGGAGAGTACTGGGCCATGGCAGCGTACCGGGGTTGAACAGACTTGTCTATACGTGAGTACGACAGAGAACCGAGATTTCCACTAGTCTTTGACAGTTGTAGAGGGTCATATGAGTCATCATATATCTGGCACATCGGGTGACAGTTAGTATTGTTTAATGGATGCTATGTTTGTTATGGTTGCTCACTAGTCACTTATCACCCTAAGGATGTCACACTAGGTATGTATTGTGGTAGGGATATCTAGATACTTTTATTTGACTCGGTATGGAGTAGGTATGGATGGAGATACCTTAATACCTGAAGTTTATTTAGTATGGAGTAGGGACTATAGATGGAGATACCTAGGCACACTGACAGATACTGAGTATGGTATACCCTTTTTACAATGTTATAGAGTAGCATATTACTTATGTTTATGTGCTGATTCTGTGGTTGCAGGGACAGGTCAGGTATGGTTTATGTACCCACTGTTTCGTATATTATTGAGTTTTATAGTATTTTGAAATTTGATATCACTCACACCGGACTGTTGTCTGACTCAAGGTTTTATGTTTTGCTTCTTATTGTCTCGGATGCTTTTAAATGAGTAGATTGAGAGTAGGTGGATGATTATGGAGTTCTACAGGTGGACCTACAGGAGGTGATAGTTATCTATACTTATATGTGCATTTGTTATTATATTTCCACTGTGCAACACTGTAGAGCCTTGATGGGGTTAATTTGCTATTATGAGACAGTGTACTAGTTGAGTTTACTTTTCCGTTTTATAAACTCTATTATGGTGCTGTATAACTCTGTGGATCTTTATTCATATAATTATTTCACATTGTTATTACTGTCTCTATTGTTTTATACCTGTATTAATTATTATATTTACTCTGATGCGATGTGAGATATGTAACAAATAATTTGGTTAGTTGATGCTTCCTTTTCTTCTTTTTCCATACTTTTCACTTCTATTTCTTCATCTTATTTCTTTTTCTTTCCTTTGACTACCATTCTGCACCATATGTGTAGGGCGGTTGTTACATTTGGTATCAGAGCAAAGGTTACCCGATTAACCTTAGTTGGTACCGTGATCTGGTAGAGATAGAGTAGGAGTTATCATCTTAGACTGGATCTAGAGAGTGTATATATACAAGAGAGTTCAAATTTGTTATATATTTTGGTTTTCAAAACTATACAGTAGTATATACAGTATATGAGTTGGGTGCACACATGAGCACTATTGATGCAGTTTTCTTTATGAGAGACAAATCATCCTTATTGTAGAATAGGAATGATCTAGCATATGAGAGAAACTGCTACTGACTATATCTTTAGAGTTGAGTATTGGGCAGGATCAGGGCCACTATCCCTGATTTATAGGATATGTTCGTAAGGTTAGTGCAGATCATCTCTTGGATGCCCAATTTGTTCTGGATGGTTGTGGTGCTCAAGTACCAATGGTTACAGTCGACCTTGATGAGCTGTATATGGACTACGAGGGTCTAGTAGGCAGGCCTTTCCTTGGAACAAAGTCGGCTATTGGGAGGCAAGTTTGGTTGGTTGCTTTGCGAAAGGATCTTTGTTGACTTGGAGTTAGATGATGCATAAGGTAGAAGTTAGCCTCTAGATGACTCTAGGGACGGACAATGAACTAGTGGAACGCTTTTGTAGCTCCGATTCCCAAGGACCGATTTGCTTGAGACTAGTTGATCGTTCGCTTTGAAGAAGATTTATCTTGACTTTTCTGAAGTCGGGGATGGTTAGGGAGTTCGCTGGTCTAAAGTATGGCGATATGTAAGTGTTAGAGTATGTGGTCAGATTTAATATGATATCGAGGTACGGTTTATTCCCATTGATATTGCATACAGAAAGGATTGAAGTTATCATTGGGTTGAGTGATCATCTTGGGAAGCGATTGATGGGCCATATTGACAAGAGCTTCAAGAAGATGATCAAGAAGGCTTGATAAGAAGAGAGCCTGTACCCAGTATAGAAAGGTTATCTCATACCAACTGAGTAGGGATAGACCGAGGAAGCATATGTATTGATTGTCGTTTCAATTTCGTCGAGTGCTTCATCGACGAAAGAGAAAGGAAATGACATTACCGTTTGAGATATGCTTTCCACTTATGGCATTTCCATATGTGTTTTATTTTTTTATATCTGGATCTGATGGTTAGATACCGGGATAGAGACTCGAGATAATTATCGATCCTTGATCGTGACAGACCTAGTTAGGGGCTCAGCCAACCTATACGTGGTTTGTCGAGACCTTGCCCTATCAAGTCATGGTTGATTTTTTAGACACTGATTGTTTGGGGTTTAGTTGGATTAGTATTGTAGTTTAAAAATGTACAAGCTGAAGGGGATATGGAATAGTGGTGGACTGAGAGAGGCCGTTGATGACAATCAGGTTTGTGGAGAAGCGAATGGTAGTGATTGGCTTCCAGTAGAGGAGACTTATATATTTGCTCGATATTCCACATGATTGGATGCCATTTGTGCCTGTAGCTAGAGGGTATCCAGACATACTTAAGGAGGTGACCGGAATACCAACACATAGGATAGATTTTCTATATCGATCTGGTCGGAGGAGTTGGACCAATAGTTATGCCTTTAAGGCATAGGGTGTCCAAAGAGCTTACGAGATTAGAGGTGCGAGCGGATGACCTGTCTAGGTGATGGTTCATCCATAGGTGTATATTTTGGGTAGGATGCACATGTTGTGTTCATCAGTAGGACTGATGGCTCTTTGGACTTTTTTGTTGGTTGTTGTAAAATGGATGAGATGACAAACATATTCGTACTTCCATTTGTTGATGACTTATTCAATTAGCTCTATAGCATGCGGATGTTTTCTTAGTTGGATCCTGCGATGAGGTTGCACCAACTGAGAGTAATTTGGGTGAGTGTGCCGATTATAGTATTTCATACATTGCCTTGATTTTAGGTTGGTTATGGCGTTCGGGCTAACCAATATGTCAACATATGTTGTGGATATCATGGACCATGATTAGAGTGGTCGCTTGAGTAGGTTGTGCTTATGTTCATTGATGATACTTCCATCTACCTATGGATGGAAGAGTAGCACAAGACATGATTAATGATGGGATTTTTATGGTATCACTTCTGAAGGAGAGGAGTGAGATGCTTGGGTCATGTTGTTTCAGATAGGACATCGTTGTAGATCTTTTAGTTGCAGCAGTCCGGAATCTGGATAGACCCAAGATAGCAGTATTGTTGACCATTGTATGGGAAATGATCAGACTTTTGTTTGAGACGTGAGGTGTAGACACACGTTAATGATTCTGACCGAGAGGTTGATGAGTACATTGATGGTACTCATTCCGAGCGAGAATGAAGAGATGACAGTACGCACTTGCCTGTGGTACTTAACTAGATATGGTAGTGATGCCGAAAGGTAATATCCAACTCTTGGTTAAAAGTTGGAGGCAATAGAGTTCGCTTTGGGGATATGGATGCATTGTCTGTTAGGAGAGGAGTTCGAGCTATTCAGTGATTCCACTTCATTGTAGCATTGGAGTTCTTAGCCTCCTATGGTTTTGACATTTCCTAGACGTTTGAAGGGAAATGTGGTGGTTGGTATTCGAGTGGGAGACATACCAGTTTCAGAGTGATATTCCTAGAGTGGGTATTGCCCAAGCTTATCATTGGTTACGACTCTAGAACTCGATGAGCTTTAGTCGGGTGTGATGGCTTATTTGACTGTCAGACCTACTTTGATTTAGCTGATTGGTACTAGTCAAAGGCGTTAAGCTTGACTAGTAGAGATCGTGACTAAATTAGAAGAGTGAGTAGTGTCTGATGAGATGACGCAGTGCGGACCTAACGGAGACTGTCGGTTCCGTGGAGATTATTTGCTCTCAAGTAGTGAGAACAAATGTTTTGGGACTGCATCAAAGGATTGCCAATGACTAAGGATAGAGAGATAGCATTTGAGTCATAGTCGATTGGTTAACAGATGATGCTAGATTTGTATTCCTTAAGTCCAGTAGTACGACATCTGTTTTTGTTGTGTTGTTTGAGAGGTGGTTGGTGTGATTCCATTGTGTGGCAAGAGCATTATAAGTGGCTAAGACCCGTTGTTTAGTAATGAGTTTTGGGAGAACTTACAAGAAGCGCTTGGATATTTGGCACAAAATGGATTAGATTATATCGAGACTGAACCATAGACTTCGAGACCTCGTAGGCCTATTCGTACCGATAGATGTGATATGAATAAGGTTGGAAAGAGGACAGTGTAGTAGTAGGGGTTCAGTGGAATGAAAGCGAAGGCGATAGGGTATAGCAGACTGTGGGGAGCATGAGGACCGTTAGTCCGAAGCTCTTTAAACAATGAGACTTTGTTTATAACGTCAAATTTCATTGTAGATATCATATTTGATGTTTTATGCTAGATATTTTAGTATCCCGCATTCTAGGATAGGCATGGATGTTACTTTGGGATGTTAGACCTTATGTATGCATGTTTGATTTGATTGTTAGCATTTGAGATGATAATTTATGTTTGTATGGTTGTTAGGCATGCGGGATAATTATTGTTTGGTATAGAATTCTTGTTTGATGATTGCTATAGATGATCTAGTACAGTTACAGATATGAGTTGTATACATATATTTATTATAGTTGGATTTTCGGACCTACTTGTCCAAAGGAGGTTCTACCGAATTTTTCCAGAATCTGGCAAATTTTTTAGGGCCGATTGGTTAGGAGACATTCTCTTAACTTTGTGGTTTCAAGGACGAAATCTTTTAAGGAGGGGAGAATGTAACGACCCGTACTTTTAACGATCGGATATTTAAATAGTTTGTTTAAATATTTAATCGTTAATTAAATGAAGGCCCAAAAATGTGATTTTTTGCATACGGTCGAATCAGGACTCGAGACCAATTCCGTTGAGTTCGGATTGATGTTACAAATTGAAATGAGTAGAATGATCGCTATATTTTGAGATTGGACGATTCGATGGCTGAAACGGTCTTGAAATAAGAGATTTGCATTCCGGGACGCAGTCTCAGATGGTGACCAAACTAGTATCGTTGGATCTGAAAAAATGAGGTGGTGAATGCATAAGAGTTTCACGGTGATTGAACGCATCATGTGATCGCATGGGCTCGAAAAATTACAGCCATTTATTTGAGAGAATAAATAAATAGGATATAAGATATTATAAATATCCTTTTTAAATCTCTCCCTCCAAAATTCTTAATTCCATTTCACTGTTCATGTCTAAAGAGAAAATTCCATGGCCGAACTTCCTAACTTCTGTTAAAAAATCAAATTCTCCCAAACAGCTCCATTAAAAATCACGAAACCAATTCCAGTGAGCTCGTATTGATGAGGGCTTTGATCCCATACCCTCGATTCGATGAATGATTCAATTAGCCGAGAACGACGTTTTCAAGTGGAACTAGGGTTAGGGATTGTTGGATCTTGGAGCGACAATGGATGGATCAACGATTACCATTGTGTTCCTCTCGACGACGCACACCATCCTACTGATTTTTCTAGATTGTGATCCACCTAATCAAAATCCGTTCGTGGCATGTTAAGAGTAGGTTGTGCTCGTGGTTTTGGGTCGCAAATTCCATGTGGTGGATTGGATCTTGAGTGGATGGGTGCAGATAGAAGATGCCGCAAAGAGAGAAGATTTGGCCAAGACGGATCGTGATTTCGTGGAATATTGAGTAAGAAATCGATCATGGAAGATTAAGGATATGCATGACCA
Source organism: Allium fistulosum (assembly GCA_030737815.1). Classification (NCBI taxonomy): domain Eukaryota; kingdom Viridiplantae; phylum Streptophyta; class Magnoliopsida; order Asparagales; family Amaryllidaceae; genus Allium; species Allium fistulosum. The sequence goes on along the minus strand of CM060908.1, from coordinate 817,013,563 downwards.
TATGTTTGTGCACATGGATATGTTAATTGGAGAAGAAGAATTAAGCTAATGACGGTAATTAATGGTTTGGTTTAATTGATTAATTATCTAGTTAATCTCGATTCTTATTTTGACCGTATCTTTTGCATACGAGGTCCATTTTGGATGCGGTTTCTTACGTTGCACTCATTATGGCTAGATCTACACTATGGCACTGGTTTGGAAAGATTTGGATGAGGTGATTGATATTGCCTCTCACTATACTATGATTGGTTGTTTAATATTATATTGACGCTCGGGAATGATTTTTGATTTTAAAAATGTGATATTACTATACTTACACAATAGCTATATTTTTATAAAATAAAATATAATTATTTTAAAATGATTTATAAAGAATATCATATATTTTCCATCGACGTGCCATAGTTAGGGAATTATTAGATTAGATCAATTATTGATGTTATTTCCCACATTAATTGATATGGATGGATTGTTTATGTTGTATGTTTGTTGTTTTCGATGAATGTATGTTTGGATGTATGTATGTTTGATTGTTTGGATTGTTTTTTATTTGACTATATTGGTTGAAAACGCTGGTTAGCGGTGATTTGATTTTAGGTAGCATCTTATATGTTGGAGTTCTGCACATGTGGAAATCTATTGAATGAGATGAGTTGTAGAAGAGGGTTTGGGATACGTGTCGATGGATCTGGGTTTCAGAGTGGATGTCTGGCATTTCTGTTTGGTCGGTACTTAATCGTTCGATTAAGTACAAGACCAAGGTGAAAGGTACTTACCATAGTAGAGTGGTCAATGTCCATCACTGTTGTCGATTGGCGATTTGGCTGATATGTGGCTTGGATGTTGATGAGATATCATGGTGCACGACGTGATGGTTTGTTTGTGCGATTGGTTTAGAGATTGGATGTTATTAACCTAGGACGAGTGATAATGATGGTGAGGTAGTGATGTAGTGCTTCGACCTGGTGATTTTGATGGTGATGCAGTGATATGGTGCTTTGACCTAGTGGTCTGATACTGCGGATAATGACTTGATGATGTATGGAGTAGGCTCCGAGACAATAGTATCAAGACTGTATGGATCATGCTGGACCTCGAGCTTCGGATGGCATGATAGTAGGGTTTTTCGATCGAGAGCTCAGGTGGATAGCAGGATTGAGGATGGCAGCTCAGATTGGATTGAGGCTGCGGATAGTGGACTGGGTTGAGTGTTAGAGCTTGTGCCCAGAAATAGTAGTAAGCCAGTAGGATTCAAATCCCTATTGAGTGAGCAGGGCTCGATGGATGTGTTAGTGCCTCGTTGATGACTCGAAGTGTTTCCTGTCATGCTCGGAGCAGGGGTATTACATGCGGGTGATACCTGAAGGGTGGTAGCGATGGTCGTGTACCTTGGACCGCCCCAAGGCTGTCTAGTGTTAAGCAGGTACAGGAGAGTACTGGGCTGTGGTAGCATACCGGGGTTGAAACAGACCTGTCTGTACGTGGGTATGACGGAGAATCGGGATTTCCACTAGTCCTTGACAGTTGCAGAGGGTCATATGAGTCATCATATATCTAGCACATTGGGTGACAGTTAGTATTATTTGATGGATGCTATGTTTGTTATGGTCGCTCACTAGTCACATGTCTCCTAGGAATGTCACACTAGGTAGGTATTGTGGTACGGATACCTAGATACTCTGACTTGACTTAGGGTAGAGTAGGTATGGATGGAGATACCTAGATACTTGAAGTTTACTTAGTATAGAGTAGGGACTATAGGTGGAGATACCTAGGCCCCTTGACATATACTGAATATGGTATACCTTTTTACGATGTTATAGAGTAGCATATTACTTATGTTTATGTGCTGACTCTGTGGTTGCAAGGACATGTCAGGTATGGTTTATATACCCTCTGTTCCATATATTATCGAGTTTTATAGTATTTTGAGATTTGATATCGCTCACACCAGACTGTTTTCCGACTCGAGGTTTTATGCTTTTCTTCTTATTATCTCAGTACTCTTAAATGAGGAGATTGAGAGTAGGTGGATGATTATGGAGTTCTATAGGTGAACCGATAGGAGGTGACGGTTAACTATACTTATATGTGCATTTGTTATTATATTTCCGCTGTGTGGCACTATGGGGCCTTGACGGTGTTGATTTTCTATTATGAGACAGTGTACCAGTTAAGTTTACTTTTCCATTGTATAAACTCTATTAGGTGTTGTATAACTTTGTGGATCTTTGTTCATATGATTATTTCACACTGTTATTACTGCCTCTATTGTTTTATACCTGTATTGATTATTATATTTACTCTGATGCGATGTGAGATATGCGACATGTAATTTGGTTAGTTGATGCTTCCTTTTTCTTCCTTTTCCGTTCTTTTCTCTTCTATTTCTTCATCTTATTTCTTTTTCTTTCCTTTGACTATTGTTCTGCACTATAGGTGTAGGGCGGTTGTTACATCACTTCGGGAGGCAGACTTTGGGGAAAAAGATACTTCGTTGCGGATAATTCCGGCCAATGATAAACTGGGATACTGCTGACTGCACCAAATGGTGTGACTGGTGCTAGTGGTTTGCGAAAATTCCAAGAGTCCCATTGATGGATCTTATGCAAATGGTCAGCCCATGGCGTTTGCAATATGGGGAATCGACATTATCGGTGTGCTACCGATAGCGAAGCTAAATACGCTATCGTTGTAGTGGATTACTTTATGAAATGGGCTGAAGCAGAACCACTTTCCATAATCACAATGTAATTAACTTTGTAACAAAGAATATTATTTGCATGTTTGGTGTAGCTCAGAAGATCATCATGGACAATGGAATCCAGTTCGAGAGCACAGAATTCAAAGATTTTGCAAAGGGTACAGAATAGAGAAGAGGTTCTCTGTGGTGGCACATCCATAGGCAAACGAGCAAGTGGAAGCAGTAAACAAGATCAACAAATCCATATTGAAAAAGTGACTGACCAGAGCTAAAGGCAACGGGGTTGATGAGCTTCCACTAGCACTATAGGCTTATAGGACAACACATAAGTCTGCAAGTGGCACTCGCCTTTCGCTTTGGTCTATGGATCGGAGGTGATGATCCTGATAGAACTGGAAATCCCTTCTCATCATAAAAGGCATTTCGACCCAAAGGTGAATGAGGAGCTCCTACTTGAGTTTCTCGATTTGTTGATGAGAATAGGGAAGAAGACGAATTACTGGTTATTGCCCACCATAAAAGGGTAGCACGACACTTCAACGCCAAGGTTCGCAACTGCACCTTTGAGGTAGGAGATCTTATTCTAAAATGAGTCCTCCTAGGTACGAAAGTGCTTGGCCCAAATTGGAAAGGACCCAACGCGATCGATCAGAAGCTTGAAGATGGAACATTCAAGCTAGCAACTACTGACGGAATCCCTAACCCGCGTGCCTAGAACGGTGATCTACTGCGGCATTATTACACTTAGTTTTTCTTTATTTGTTTTCGCAAATATGCCATCCAAGGACACCAGAGGCAGTGTAATAAGGCAGGACTTGCCACTTCTTTCATTCACAAATAAAGTTTTCTTCTTGAACCAATGATACTGTATTCTCAAAAGAAAAACCCTTCATGCTACACGATTAGTGGTACAATTGAGGGCGTACTCCTCTGGCACGGAGAGGAACCTCTTGGTACGGAGAGGAACCTCTCGGTACCGAGAGGTCTTTTTCCCTCGAAAGTTAGCAAAAGCACGGTAGGAGGGAGAAGCATACTATTTGTACCAAAAATGGGCACAACACTCTTCGGAAGTTTTTTGAAGATAAAATGAAGAATATAAATATAAAACAGAGATTATCTAACAAAAACTTCAACAAACAGAAATGTAAAATGCAGAGACAAGCAATTTAGAGTGGTTCGGCGTATTGCCTACGTCCACTATGAAGTTTTGATGATTTTATTGATTCTCTTTGAATGATTACAAGCGATTACAGCGAACAACAGCAGGTTACAGATTAGAATTCGAAATTGACAGCAAAAGTATGATGCAAATCTCGATCCGGCAGAGTCTGGACGCTTTAGAATCAAAAGATCCCTCTTCTGTAGGCTCTGGAGCTCTATTTATAGGCGTAGGAGGCTCAGATTTCGCTCAAACTCCAGGAGACTTGGCCTGGCACGTGAGGGGACCCACGCGACCATTTCCAGAAAGTTTCGCCTCGATCTGCGATCGATACAAATCCATTTCGTATCGATCAAGACGATGTCCAAATGAGCTGAAATTTGTCAAGGACATTCTTCAATGTGTACATAAGCAATCCTGAAAATATCATTGGGTTTGGATCATTGGATCGTGAGATATTGTCGATACGAAGTGAGATTCAACGTTGGCTGTTCTGTTCAATTCCATGGCTTCGTATTGATTCTTTAGAATCGACCATCTGCACGTGCTTCTGCAACGGTGTGGCGCGCATATCTCGAGTCGATCCATCTTTTTCTCCGGTTTGGCCGCGTAGCATCCTCGTATCTCGCCTTGTTTGTATCAAGCTCGACACGTCACCCAGGCTTGTTGACTCGGTGGATATGAAGTAGTCATTGGCTATGGATTCGAACAACAGTTATATCGATGGATACAAGCTAACGAAGGCTGATGGTCACGAACAAGCTTTCCTTAATGGATACGAACCACGCAGCTTCTCAATGGATACGAAACCGATCGATGCAGACTGGAGCCTTTTGATGGATACGAAGTAAGGTAACCTGATGGATGCGAATTGCTCTGCCCAGATGGATTCGAGGAGAGGTTTCCATGATGGATGCGAAGCAGACATTTGGCCAATCAGTATGAGTCGCATTAGCTGTTGATGGGTACGAAGTCCATCGATACGAACTCGATGGATTCGAACATTGCTGACTTGATCGATACGAACCCATGGGAATTGACCGATGTGAAGTGGATGATGGACACGGACTGGATGGATACAAGCTGAGGTCCACTATTGGATACGAAAGCGCTGCCGATCAGATGGATACGAAAAAGAGCCAGTTCCTTCCAACTTGAATCGATCATAACCCAAGCATACGAACTCGGATTGACTTGAAATTTGAAATGCAGGCTCGCATGGCTATGTTTGTCATGTCATATCAATTGTAGCTTGATCTGGACTCGGGCAAAGTTCAGCGATATCCACGACAAGCTATACTTGTTCTCTAGTCGGTTTCTTGTTGTCCTGGCCTTGCCAAAAGGCGGGATAACACATACTAGTCTAAGGTGTGGAGCAACCTCCAAGAGTAAATCTTGTCCTTAGCATGAAGAATGGAATCATGTCCATGCGAAGCATATAAGGGAAACTCTACCAAACAAAGGCAACGCTTTGAAGCAATACCTGAACGATCAACTAGAATCCCCGGATAACAAGTCAGATATTGTCTTGATCTAGAGCACACTTTGTTTTTAACGAAAGCATACTCTAGGGGGCAAGTGTTAACCAGGTTTTTAACTGAGAAGATTTTTTGTGGGAGTTAGAACATCAAGACGAAGACGAAATGACTCAAGAACTAGGGAAACACACTTAGAAGAGTCAAAAGAGGAAACTCAAAAAGTTACAAGTCCATTTGAGCAAACAATACCTCTCGGTATCGAGAGGTTCTCTCGGTACTGAGAGCTTTCTATTGCACTTTGGCCTCCATCAACCTCTTGTACTTCAAGTGCTACGTTAACCAGTCGTCGTCAAGTGCTTTTCTCGGAGATTGGACAAGCAACTTCGAGGATTGATCAGAAGAAAGCAAAGAAATCATGGTAATACAAGTGTTATCAAAGGAATCATCAAAAAAGACTCAAACTTTATGGAAAAGAGGTTGGAGTACATCGAATCGAAGATAGGAGAGTAAAGTAAGTAAGAAGGGGCAGGATTCACAAATATAAACCTCTTAGCATCGAGAAGTACCTCTCGGCACCAAGAGTTCCATATTGATTATTGGTGCATGTGCTCTTCTATGCACATCTGGGATTGCATTAGACCTTGTTCAACTCGACCCTATAGACCTGCAAAGTAGTTTCTCTGTAAATACCAGCCTATAGCAACCAAAAATCGATCTTGGACTCTTGTTCTTCATCATCTCCTATCTCTCCCTCACAATAGTTACCAAAGGCAGATACTTTTGGCAACTCTAGGCTTAAGAACCTATTAACCATTTGTACTAGTGACTCTAATCTCTCTCTAAACCTCAAACAATTTCATAATCAATAAAAATATAAAGTGGACGTAGGCCAAAAGTTGTCGAACCACTATAAAAATATAGTGCCTCTCGACTTTTCTATGCTTTCTTGCACTTTCTACCGTTTCTACTAGATCTAATCCTACAACAGGTCATATTTGAGTGTTGTGCCACTTTTGGCGTCAACGGTTCTCTTAGCCATAGCGGGCTAAAGAGAGGTTTAAATTAAGAGGGTCCTTCCTAACTTTAGAGAAGCTTAGAAGGAGAGTCCGTCCGTTGCTAGACACAGCTTTACCCATTTGCAATCAATAATAAGAAAATTAGATCACTGAACCATCCCAACCTACTTAAAGACTAATTAGGACAAGGGATGAGCTTTTCCGCCTTTGCTAGTACAAGCAACCTACGGTCATGCAGCAAGCCCGTTCGAGCCCTAACCTATACCTAGGGCAGGTCGTGTGGTCCACAATGCTACTAGCCCACTGCATAATCCTATTTATGGACCTCGGCTTAGTGTGTTGTCTTTCTCCTTTGATTGGGGAGGAGTAGGGGCCAGTTCGGTAATATTAAAAACTCAAAGTTCGATGTGGTTGTGTTAAACGTCAAATGATTGTCCTTGATGTCGCAAGGATGGTCATTCAGTGTCGTATACATTGAAAGTTCATTAGACTAACGGTGATTCCCAAACAACAAAACCGTAGATAAAAAGCAAGGTGATATCAGAATGAAAAAGAAAAGCAATGGAAAAGAACTACGAAACCGTTCGGTACCCAAAAGTAATTGGAAGTTCAACAAAGCATGGAGAAAAGCATAATGAACAAATACTAAAAATACTTACTAATTAAAATCGAGGATTGTTGTAGTTGAACAAAAATAAAGAAGATAAAGGAAGCTTCTTTTCTTCTGTTAATGGCGGAAGTTTAAGAATTCTTTGTAAAGAATGAACAGAAGGAGAAAGGAAATATTTGTAGATGATGGGGAACAATCTGGTCTAATGGATCGGCAACGTGGAAATCAATCTAAGTCGTATAAGTTCCAAAAGTAACCATGTAAAATCGCACGTCGAAAAGATAAACTGTCCCTGCAATATCTAAGGAAATAAACCTTCATCACCAATAGCATGAAGATACATGTACAAGCATTAAATGCGAAATTAAATGCATGATTGATGTGTTTGCGCCCGCTTATGGGCATGAACTTTAGGGGCAAAATGTTGCTCAATTTTCTCATGGCCCGCATCCAGGCCCGTACTTGAGCCTGTGCACTTCCAAAAGCTAGTATACTTGGCTTACTCGCCTCCTTTAGCCCGTAACCTACCTAAGCAACCAATTCTCCCATCAACAGTAGATTGCTCGACATCAACCCCCACATAAGTCAAAGCAAATCACCTAATGTCTATAACCAGACGGCGACCCGACATGCAACATGCCTCTCGCTTACTAAGTGGCCCGGCTAATGACCCACTCCTTGGCAAAGTTCCTTGCTCACCTTCTTCATCGATCGCACACACCTTCTGAAGCCTTCTTGTCTCGGCAAGCTTTGGACACAAGCGCCTACCTGCATCTACAAAAAGAAGCTTTGCTTATATGTTTCTCTTAAAAGACTAACATAAATATTACTATTTATCTAACAAAAGTACCGCTATGTAGCAACCACTCCATGTGCTTCACTGCTACCAAATCACCTCTGCACAACCGCTACCAGATCCAATGTCGCCTATCCCTGACCAAAGTCATCTCAAAGTACAGTTGGGTAGCTGGAAATCATCTCAACCATGCAATCCAACTGGCATTTCAACTCTTATGCATCAGACCAAGCGAGACGATCAATGACCCAATGTGATTTCGATGCCTCAACCGCATAATATTAGTCATTCAACATCAATTTCAGTAGCTATAAATACATCAAGACCTATTTTTTTTATAGAGATTGAACAATCTAAGCTCTCAAACATTGTAATTTATTATCATTGTCTCTTGTAATCACATATATTGTAAGAGAAGAAAATTATAAGATATTTTTCATAGTGGACGTAGATCAACGTTGATCAAACCACTTTAAACCGTGTGTCTTTACTTATTTTGCAAATATTGCCTCTTTATTTTCTGTATTTAACTAAGGTGTTAGCATGTAACCTTTGCTAATATCACCTTATAATCATAATTCCATTGTTGGCTAATTTTTTATCAACGCTTCCTTTGCGACATCATCTGAGGTGATGTACTCAGCCTCCATGGTATAATCTGCCATAATTTCTTATTTGGGACATTTCCAACTTAGGACCCTCCATTAAGGGTTAAAAAACCCAGAGACTAAATTTCTACCATCAACAATACTTTGAAATCTCGAGTCCAAATACCCTTTCATAAGGATTTTGTTGCTTCCGTAAATAAATAAAAAATCCTTATTATTTCTTAAACACTTAAGGATGACTTTGACAGCTATCCAATGGTTTTCTCACAAATTAGATTGGTATCAGCTTACTACACCTAGTGCAAAAGCAATGTTTGGCCTAGTGCATAACTTGACATACATGATCGGTCCTATTGCTGAAGCATAAGGAATCTAACTCGTGTGTTGTCTTTCCTTATCCGTAAATGGGGAGTCCTTCTTTGAAAAGACAATTCTATGTCGGACCGGAACATTTCCAAGCTTGGAATTTTCCATACTAAATCATCTTAGTATGGTGTCTATGTACATGGATTGGGTTAATCCTAGTATCCTTTTAATTCTATCTCTATATATCTTAATTCCTGAAAAATAGGAAGCCTCACCTAAATCCTTCATGATAAATTATTAGACAACCGCCCTTTAGTAATTGTAACATCGGTACATCATTGCCAATCAATTGCAAATCGTCGACATATTAAACTTGGAATGTTACAACACCATTCTGCTCTTTTTTATACACATACCCTTCCTTCATGATTGTAAAAGAACCAAACTACTTGATTACCTTATCAAAACATTTGTTCTAACTTTGAGATTCTTACTTAAGACCATTGAACTTAAGAGCCTACAAAATCCTTATCATTGCTCTTACTGACCTCGAAACAATCTAGCTGCAACATATATCCCTTCTAAATCACCATTTAGGAAAACCATTTTAATATCCATCTTCCATACTTCGCCGTAATGGATGCGGTGACCGCAAGTGGAATCCGAATCGATTTAAGCATGACAGTTGGTGAAAATGTCTCATCATGATCAACGCCTTGAATTTGACGAAATCCTTTTTCAACTAACCTCGCTTTATAGGTTTCAATCTTTCCATCTGCATGGATCTTCTTCTTGAAGATCCATTTGTAGCCGATGGGTTTTGTACTATCGGATACATTTTTCAAAGTATAAAATTTATTTTTGTATAAGGAATCCATTTCATATTTCATAGCATCAAGCCATTATGTAAAGTCTTTACTCTCCAAAGCTTGTAAGCACGTGAGTGGATCGTTGCCCTAAATGAATTAATCTATGTTATCACCCTCAATGAAAACCCATAGTATCTCCGGTGTGCTAGATTCCCTATTAGACCTCTAATAGGTTATGTGTTATCTATGGGAGTTAAAGTATTATCTATGTATTTAGTTTCAATGGAAGTTTCTTGTAATTCATCCAAGTTTACCTTATCACCACTAACTTCTCTTGAGAGAAATTCCTTTTCTAAAAGGTATGGTATATCGATAAACAAACACCTTTTGTTCCTCGGTGTGATAGAATTTGTATTTGTAAGAATTTCTTGGATACCCTATAAACTTATACAAGACTGATCATGCATTTAACTTACCGGGGTTTACATCCTTACATAAGTTGGACAACCCCATACCTTAGGATAATTAAGTTTAGGTTTCTTATCAGTCTATAACTCATATATTTTTTAGGCATGGGCTTAAATACTAAATTATTCAACATGTATGCGATGATTCCTACCGCATGCCCCTAAAATGAAAGAGGCAAATCTATGTCACTCATCGTTGATCAAACCATGTCCAAAAGATTCGATTCCTCCTTTCCGAAACACGGTTGTGTTGTATAGTATATGAAGGAGTGACTGAGAGAGAATCTCATTCTCTTTTAGGTATTATTGGAGTTCTGATCCAACATACTCAACTCCTCGATCCGATCGAAGAATTTTTATGTTCTTATTGCTTTAGTTTTCAACTTTGATTTTACATTCAATGAATTTCTCATAGACCTCTAATTTGTGTTTCATAAGATAAACATATCCATATCTAGTGAAACCATTGGTGAAATTAAAAAATAAGAGGTACCACCTTTGGTGGTTGTAGACATCAGACTACGTACATCTGTATGTACAAGTCCTAAGATTTCATCAATGTTTGGCCATTTTACTTTTAAGACATGACTCACGAGTATAAAATGATTCATAATCAATCGATGGTAGAAACCCTTGGTTTCTTAATTCGTTAAGTCATTTCTTACTAATAAGGTTTAGTCTACAATGCCATAGATATAACTACCATCAACTTTGAACATATATTTATTTTCAACAACAAATACATGATTCAAATTAAGAATATAAATACTATTATTCAATACACCAAACCCGACTGTTTTATTGTTAACATAAATATTCGTAGTGTTGTCTTTACAAAATAAAATTGTATCCATCTTCAGTTAAATGAGACAAATATTATTCCACAAATAAAATTAGGTATATAGTAACAATTTCTCAAAATTAAATCATGACCACTCGCTAACTTAAGATGATATTCTCCCATTGCTTCCACATCTACGCTAGCTCCATTAGCAACTTGGAATTCCATGCTTCCTTCAACGTGGGTCTTTTACTCCTAAGTCCCTGTAAAGAATCACAGATGTGAATTCTAGGTATGCTATCTAAAACCTAACTGGATGTTCATATAGATAAACAATTTTCTATATGGAAGATAATTTAGGAGTAGAATCTTATTCTTTCCCCTTTAATGTCTTCAAGTACTCTGGGCAGTACCTTTTCCAGTGTCCTTTTTTTAGCAAAAGTGATGGTCACCTTTCTCTTGAAACTTTCACTTACCCTTGCCTCCTTTAGACTCACGATTTCTCTTCTTCGAACCTTTCAATTAAGAGTTACAAGCACTATGCTTTGTTCTTTTATGAAAGTACTTTCTGAAGGAACTGGGTCGGCCTACAGTAGGTGAAATGGGTAGATTTCAAAAAAAATCTATATTTCGATCATAGTGGGCCTATGAAATTTAATGGGTTTCACCAGATCTAACCTATTAATTAAATAAAATCATTTTTTATTTGAACTTATATTATATTTGTCAATTAATCATATTGGTTAGTCCAACTAAATGTTTATTTGAATGTATAAAGTATACATTCAATGATATAACGGCACAATGTAATGAAATATAAACACGTATATAACTACTTATATACATATATAAATATTGGGATTTATATCTATTGTATATACATATACATCTAATTACATATACATACGACAATTTCATATGAATATCAAGAATATAAATGCCTAAGTATATACATATATATATATATATGAATACAGTATAATATGTGTATATGATTTGTATACAGATATTTATAGTACTAGATATATATATGTCAGACATACACACACACATATATGTGATATTTTGTTACCATTTATATATATTAAGTACACACACTGGTATATATATAATTATGAAAACAAATATGTATGATAAAATCAGATAATTTCAAAGTAAGAGAATGCTTGATTGGGAATGAAGAAGGAAATAAAGTTTCACATTTAGTCAAGATCTAACCAAATCAGATTAAAAGGAAATAGATCAGGTATTGTTTTGATTTCCTATTTCACAAACACTAATTGGTAGTAGATTTAATGCCATAAAAATTCCATGCTTAATAATAATAAAATATCCAAACTTTAAAATTTAAAATATGAAAATACACATTCAACATGTAAACAGAATTGCTAAAAGAAATTATTAACACAACAAGTATTTTATTTAATAACATGTTAGTTTTTTCTATGACATTACATACACACACACATGCTAAAATTGTAATTTAAGACTCAAATTTAAAATACATATAATTGACTGAATAACAAGCGATTGAATGTATTAATTGAAACAAAATTAACTTAACTAAATGATTCAACTTGATATTGATTTACAATTTTGGAAGAATGAAAATAGTGGATTTGTTTTATTTGAAAGAATGAAACATTTCCCTTTGTTTCAGTTAAAACTTTCCTAATTAATACCTTAATTTTCTCTTACTCCACCCTTTTCTCTTCTCAAGATAGGGTCGACAAAACATGCCATCAAATAACACAAGATTTTTATAAAATTCTTTCGTGCAAGTATCTTTTATTCACTACAAGAAATTTTATTTTTGGTGGCGCATAAAAAACGCTATCAAAACTTATGGTAGCGTTTTGATAAACGCCGTGATAAAGCCCGCAACAAAAAATCCATGATTTTTAGTTGCATTTATTTCAACGCCACTATAAATCCTTTTATTGCAGCGTTTCTCAAACACCGCCATAAACCTTTTTGTAGCGTTTTAAAAACGCCGCCAAAAGGTTTTTTGGCGCTACCAATAGAGTTTCTAAGTTTACCCCTACTTTACGGTTGCATTTACTCAACGCCAATATGTATTTCTATAGCATTTTTGAAACGCTACTAAAAGTTGTTGATCATTTTACACCACTTTTTCATGCTATTATTTCCTGTCGATGGTCTATTTTGTTTCTACTATATCAATCAACAATCACTCACATAATCATCATATTCAAATAATTAAAAAAATATTAATCATATAATCAAATAAGATATCCATAACCATTCTAATACAATAGTTTTTTGATAAAATGACTAAACTCACATACAATAACCATTCGTATACAAATTTACACACCTAGTACTAATAAAATGTTATACCAAACTGGTGCTAACAAAATGCTTGATTACCCATAATTCTTTGTTGCATGCACAAGTGAAAGCTAGCACCATAAAAGTCCAACCTTGCTCTCTTCGGAAATCCAATGCCTGCACAAGTGAAAGCACAGCATATAGTCAAACGATTATATTAATTCATAGGACTTTAAATCTAATATCAAACATCTACAACATTGTACGAATATATCATATTATAAATAATGTCATATAAATAATCAAAGTTATAAACGAAATGAAATAAATAAAGTCCAATCTTACAGTTATATATAAACTTGGTTAATTTATTATTATTATGACTAAAACTCGGTTAATATAATTATATTATTATTATAAACTTAGTTAATTTTTATAAACATAGTCAATTCATCATCATAATCATTGTTATTATTTATAAAACTTTGTTAAATTAGTTATATTATTATTTATAAAATTTAGTTAGCTTAAACTTAACTAATTTTATAAAACTTGTTTAATTTTAACAAAATTTACTTAATTTTTATTAACTTAGTTAATTTATTATTATTATTATTAAAAAACAAGGTTAATTTAATTGTATTATTATTAATATAAACTTGGTTAATTTTATAAACTTAGTTAATTCATCATCGTTGTCATCATCATTATTTATAAAACTTTGTTAAATTAGTTATAGTATTATTATTTATAAAATTTAGTTAACATAAACTTGGTTATATTATTATTATTATTATTATAAATTATATCGTCATCATCATCATCGTCATTATTATTATTATTATAAATTATCTCAAACTTATAAATTTTTCATAAACTTAGTGAACTTATTATTATTATTATTGTAAACTTAGTTAATTTATTATTATTAATGTAAACTTAGTTAATTTTTATAAACTTATTTAATTTTTATAAAACTAGTTAACTTGGTTATTTATAAACTTAGTTTTTATATTATTATTAATTATAAATCATAATCGACTTAGTTAATTTATTATTATTTATTCAAACTTGTAAACTTAGTTAATTTATTCCAACTATTATTTATTATTGTTATTATTATTATTATTAAACTTATAAATTATCTCAATTGCTAAAACTTAAGATGTCATAACTTATATTTTAATTAACTTAAACTTAAACATAAGGAGGGAGACAGTGTGCAATGATCATGTCTTACCGTGACATTAATAATGGAAACAACTTAATCATCTTCCTTAAAACTAGTAACTCGAGGACCAATATCAATTACTTCTCCGGCCACATCTATGGTTGTGAAGAAAAAATGGTCAAAAATTATAATAATAATTAATATTATAAACTTGTTAATTTTTATTATACTTAGTTAATTTTTATAAATGTATTTCCTTTTTATTAAACTTATTTAATTTATTCAAACTATTATTTATTATTATTATTATAAACATAGTTAATTTTTATCAAACTTAGTTTATTATTATTATTATTATAAATTTGTTAATTTTTATAATACTTAGTTAATTTTTATAAACATATTTAATTTTCATTAAACTTAGTAAATTTATTCAAACTATTGTTTATTATTATTATTATTATCTTAGTTAATTTTATCAAACTTAGTTTATTATTATTATTATTCTTATAAACTTCTTAATTCTTATAAAACATAGTTAATTTATTCAAACTAATGTTGTTTATCATTATTATATCATAAACATGGTTAATTTCTACAAACTTGTAATACATAAAATGATTAATGTGCAAAATATTTCATAATGCATACAATGATTAGGTGTGCAAATTATTATTAGTACATACAATGATTAGATGTGCAAATTATTATTATTACATATAATATCTCATAAGTGATTTATTAAGAGTACACATACTAATGATAAAAACTTGTAATGCATACAATGATTAAGTGTGCAAAATAAAAACAAGCATGCAAACCAAAAATTGTAATCTTGCCAGTCTAATAGAAATTAAGCTATACAAAGCATAGGCACCAATATTGAATACACTTGCATTGGCCCTTGCATACTAGACAAACAAAAGGAGTCATATTGTCATATTTATTGATAAAAAAACTCATATGCAAAATTACATAAGGTTTATCCAAATAATAAGGTAGCAAATAATGTGCATCTACTAACAGAAAATGAAAGTCATGATGTAGGGCAACAAATAGGGATTAATAGTGAACAACTCTTGAATCACAATCATAATGTAAAGGTCCATAATTCTGATCATAGCCAAAAGAGAGAACTGAATAAAAATTACCAACAAGAAAGGGCGTCCGAACCAGAAGTTCCACATAATGAACAAAACTCAGATCCCAATTCGGAACCAGACCAATCCACTACCTGTACAAAAATAAATAAAACAAAAGGACAATCCCCTCTCACACAAGTAAAGGCATAATGATGAGGGAATAAGAGGACCGACCTTGTATATAAAAGAAGATTGACACTGGACCCACTAGCCAGTGTGTTACCGGCCTACCACAACCACTGATGTTAACAATTAATGATGGATCTGCTACAGCTACTCCACTAAGATCTTTTTTCGATCTTAGACCGGTTGTTTCTTCTGATTACAAACTTAATAACATCAACAAGAAAGAAGTAGGAAATATTCTGATTATTGGACTGGATTTGTTTAGAAAGAAAAAAATGGGTACATCAATTAAGCCAGTTTTAGTTGTTGTTATTTTACTCATACCTATGTCCGATACTTGCCCATTTCAGTTGCAAGATAGAAATATATTAGTGTATATGTGCAATTGCTTGTTTGTGTGGACATATTTCTGTGTAGTAAAACTTTGTGTGCACGAATATAAATCAGTTTATGTGTGGCCGTGTGTATATGGGACTGGGTCACGTGTGTGTGTAGTGTGTGTGTGCAGAATGTTGTGTGTGAGTGTTTTCATGTGAATTGCTAAACAGAGTATATATTTGTGTGGGAAGTGAGTTCCAAATGATATGCATTGTATATGAGATTAAGCTAAAATATATATAGCAACCGAAACAATCTTTAGAATTAGTAGATATGAGTATAGCAAACTATTTCGTTGTTTCAATGCTTCAAAAAAGTGCATCAACAAAAGTAAATTGTCCTTATTTCTTTACATGTGTTGTTTTCATGCATCCATATTTACTAACTCTGGCACATATTTTCAGTTGATAATTTTCACCACTACTGTTTTAGAAATCATGGGTTATATAAATAGAAAGATAGTACTACTCTGGTAACATCTGCTTTGTATCATGTGCTGGCCTCTATATCTATATAAATGAAGTTTTCTATTTACGTTTGTGTGTGTTCAAATGCTATGTAATGAATGTGTGCATGTACCATGAGTGCTAATGACATGCGTGTTGTGTGAATACTGTGTTTGTATTAAAATGAGGTGCATGTGCTTTGGTGATAGAGCATGAATTGTTAGTGTTAATAACATCCAGCTTTAGCTGGTGGAGATGTGGAGTATAAGTTCAGTATGTTGTATAACTGTTTGATTCAATAGAGGTACACAAATGCTAGATCAGATAATGTGAATTGCACAAGGAAAGATGCATCACGGGTAGTTTAAATATCATAATTCCCAACTGCTCAACAAAATCAGTGTTACCTTATATTTAAT
Organism: Allium fistulosum; assembly: GCA_030737815.1. Classification (NCBI taxonomy): domain Eukaryota; kingdom Viridiplantae; phylum Streptophyta; class Magnoliopsida; order Asparagales; family Amaryllidaceae; genus Allium; species Allium fistulosum. The sequence goes on along the minus strand of CM060908.1, from coordinate 816,996,852 downwards.
GGCAATATTGAATGCATGGCTGGAGATTGCAAATATTTAAACTACTGTCCCAGCTGCTCAACAGAGGTAAGCTGCATCATAGGTAGTTTAAATAACATAATTCCCAGCTTCTCAACAGAGATAGGTTATGAATTAAAACTGAAAGTAAAAAATTTAACTAACTGAAATGGCAAAATTCAGAGCAGAAACCCTATACATTGGAACAGTCAATATTCAAAACTAGAAATAGGCATATGCAATTCTATAAATCAACACTACAGATCCAGAATGTATAAAGATAAATAATAGAAAAAGAGAATACGAGAAGAAACAACTATCACATGCGAAAAATAATTAGTGCATGTTATTTAACTACACTTATGGACTTACCTCATCAAAAGTTCCTTCTACTAGACTTTTTTATGCCTCGTTTTGCTAAACCAAGTAAAGAAACCGTGATAAGAGGGGAGAAAAATAGATAGGTAAGCATAAACATCTAAGCATCCTAGTTCGACTAAAATACTTCAGAAGCAAATCTTGTAAAAAATGGTGATTTATCAAATCTGTCGTTTTTTGATTATTTTTAAAGCAGCAAGAATGAAGAATTCACATTTCAATACATACAGTTGGTTAACAAGCATATAACCATGACAGTTTATAATTATGAGTCAGAGACATAATGCTACAAACAAGTCTTTGATAAAGAGAAATATTTCTCCTACACAACCTTTTTGAAAAGTGTATATGTCAATACATTTTCTAATTCAGTTAAAAATTTATCCTTTTTCAAGTAAAATTAAAAATAATTTCATAGAATATAATTTCTCCAAATACAGATAAGGTACCACAGAATTGAATCATAATAGCTGCATAGCTCATGCAAAATGCCGACCGCAGTTCAAAGCCCAACCTATAGACAAAAAATGAAGATGGTAAGGAACAACTCGATCACACATAATAAGTAGAGTCAGAGTTACCAGGAACATACATTTTTTTAACCAAATGACCACAACTTCTACCTGTACCCGAGAACACAACTAATTAATTTTCATTTTACAGAAACTACAATGCCATATCATAGCAGTTATACACTCTGGCATTAGTATACTAAAACGAATCTTGTAAATATTTAATTTATAGCTTATGTGTCCTAGTCTTATATGATAATTTTGCTAAAGAAACTTTAATTAGGTAAGCCAAATTCAATAGGCAAATGAAAGTGCCCTTGACTCGATGTCTATTGCTAGTTTGTCAAGTTATATAATTGGTCATTTAGATATTAGAACTCTTGAAAGTAACTAATTAGCTAATGATTGGTATATATTTTACTAACATGGTAGTCTGTAACGTGGTCAAAAAAATTAAAAGGCAAGGGATTATAATATATGCATCTACTATTAGTTTTAACTTCAAAAGTCGTTATAATGTGAAGGCATGTGCAGGAGCTGCTGCAATATTGCAAGGCAGACCAACCATATCATTATCGTATCATCATATCAATGGATTTTCAGGATCTTACATGCCCAGTTTTAAGGGAATTTTAATATAAATTGTTGCATATGTTTGTCAGATAGCTTGCTTTCCAAAAATCCCACAAAAGCAGGTTTATTGGATAAGAGGAATCTGAATACCTGGTTCATCTGGACTTCATCCTTTTTCTTGTTTGGTCTGACTTCATCTGGACCTCTCGTGTAATCATTGAGGTTATGATGTAAGAATCTTTATCCGGAAGGCAAGATCAGTATATAATATATATTCAAAGAGTTACTTAATTGTAATACATAGAACCTGCACAACCTAAAACTAGTATGACTGTGTGATTGTTTATGAACAGCATGATTTATATTCATATGGTGAGATAACATATCATGAATTGAATATAACTTATAGACTTAAGGTTTAGTGGTTGGCAAAATACCAAACATTTAAACTTATGTTTTCTTGATGCATTTTGCTGTGAATATATACCTAATAAGAATAGCAAGTCTTTGTTATAACAGTAAAATTATCGATGCAATAAATGCCATATATATCTCATTGAGATCCAGTTCGTAATCAAAAGTTATGCTATTATTTATGGTGCTATCATCACATTTATATTATACAATATATAATAACTAGTTCATGTTACCTAAAATTACTCAAACGATGTATTTTTAGCATTTATATTATAAAAGCACATAAGTAAATAGTTGCTCAAACACCAAACCCGATTTTTTTAGAACTAAAAAGTATGCCTAAAGAAATTTACTAACAAGATTACTTAAAGATACTCACATCCAATTTTAGGCTTTGTAAATTTTACAGGCTTAGCATCACAGATTCTGCTTTCTTCATCTCGTTCATGAATCTGATCTCGGTGAAGCCATTATTGATCATTTGGACAAAATCTGCATTACCCAAATAGTCGAATCAAAAAATCAGACAGAAATTGTTGATCTAATTGAAATATAGAATTCATACCTATTTAGGTTTATGTAGAAACCTCGAGAAATTAGACATGACGAAGAGCGCTAGCAAAGCGATGACGATGGAGGGCGTTAGCACGGCTAGAGAGAACTAGCGCGACGATGACGATGGAGAGCGCTAGCGTGACGATGGAGGAACGTAGGATGAGGTGAATTATGCTGAAGCGAAATGGCAAAAAAAATTCAGTATTGAAGAGGAATAAAAGAAGGGCTTAATTTTTTGTAAGTATCGGGGAAGGAAAATGTGACAGAACAAAGCATAACAAATTTTTTTGGAGCCGCGAAAATTTTAGAAGGCGGGATGGACGGAAAATATTTGGTTACATTTGTGAACCAGGATAAAATATTATTAGTTGCACTTAATAATAAACGCTACCATTTATTGCAACCAAAGGCATATTTTCTTGTAGTGATTTAAACCCATTTAAAGTTACATCAATAACATATATCGATGTGTGTAAATATAACTTTTATATATACACTTAAATAATTACAAATAACTCCCAAACATAAAATAAATTAGATAACAATCAACGTTTTTTAAAACTAATTTAATTATAACATTTATAAATTAATTAAACCATGTGGTTTTTCAGAGAATTCATAAACATGGTTGTGTGAATCTAGTCAATAATTAATATTGAATAATTCAAATATTAATGTCCACACGTCACCTTAGCTAGTGGTGTGATAGTTTGGTTGAATTTATCACGTACGGACTTTTCAATAAAATAAAATTTCACATTTTCCTAAGTTGTACATTTTAGCAACAATTATTTACACACATTATCTTCGTCAACACAATATCACTTTAGGCTTTATGGAATTTGATCTTGGTTAAAATTTCAATTTCACCCTTATTCGACGTAGTTAGTCCATAAACAAAGTCTTTGATTCAATAATAACATTTATTATTAATCATATTACTCTGGCCATATATTTTGACTTTGATTTGACTATAGTTCCATGATACCAATATCATACAAATGAAGAGATGGATTCTCCATTGAATAGTGTTTCTCTTCCGAAGTTTCAACTCAGACCTAATTATAGTCGCTCGATGGGTCGTCGAGCTATGATTTAACTATAATAAAAGTGGAGTATCACATTGAAGTTCCATAGTATTCTCAAGTCGAGGGAACAATGTAACATTGTCACTCTTGAGATTTCCTATTTAATTTAGTTTTTATTAACCTTCAAGAAACTTTCGAACAAGTCATTTCATAGTTGTCCAATAACTATTAGCATATAACCTCTTGGTACCCCCGACAACCATGAGTAATACACTGCTCAATATTTAGAAAGCATTACGCACTCTGATCTCAATGGGCGTATCAAAATCCTTTCTCGAAACATCTTGACCAACAATATTTGGAACAGTATGTAATTTATATATGATAATTTTATCATCATTACAGCTTCTTGTAATTATCATCACGTAACATATCATTTAATGATTTTCTACTTTAATATACTTAAATTAATATATCACAATATAGCAAGTATATAATATAATATTAAACATTTTTATTACGAATAAGATTGGTTATAGAGTTAGATATATGTAATAAAGTACATAATTTCCCCTAGGGCATACCCCTAACTATCTCAATCTTCCACTTGCACATAGGATTAAATATGGAATCTCAATCCTATTACTTTGATTGGTCTTATCAAAATGATCGAGCTAGTCCTCAGTGAATGGATATGCTATATTGTCTTAATTATCCACTATGTCAATTAACTCTCTTCATCATTGATAAACTGTCTTTATCATATGGAACTTTTCAAAGTCTGGTTTCTCAACTTCTAGTGAGCTCTAAGTTCTTTCAGATCCTTATTGCGACACTATTTTAATAAAACAAAGTTGTAGAGTTCCCAAAATTTTGAATCCTCACTAGCTCAATTATAAATTTGTGCATTATATATAATTTTTTCTATGGTGTTATTCAAAGAGATGTACTTACTTAGTTGAATTAGCCATATCCTTTCATTTGAAAAAATTCCAACTTAAAGCTCCTTAATTAATATTGAGCATAAATTTAGGATTGACATATTATACTCGATATCACTTATGGAGTACGAGTACGAGGATTGCTTCATAAGGAGTTCATTATTTATATAAACATTTCTCTAGTATTTCAGAAATACTTTAGAATGCTCTTAATTACTGTTTAGTGATTTTAATTCGAATTTTATATTCGCTCAGTGATCGGGTACATAAGTGAAATATGATACAGTATATTACATAACATATGTGATAATTCCTATTTTCAATGCATAAGGAATCCATCTCGTATGCTCCGCACAAAACATTTTAATGTGGTGTCTATGTATGTCATATGGGACCGTCCGAACATCCTTTTATACCAATTATAAAAATATCATTTTCAAATCCAATGTCGAGGATTAAACAACCAAAATAAAATGAATATAACACGGGTACATCGTTAACAATTATATGTTTGTTGCTTATAGGTTAAGAAATAATTTAGTACTTTAATGTTCTTTTTTATTGACACACACTTCCTCTGCATGTAATGTTTATATTCCATGAACTTATCATAAATACACTACTTGTGTATCAAATAAATATGCTCAATTCTGAGAGAGTCAGGGGTATGCCCTAGGGGTAATCATATAAATTTATTACATTGTATCAACTCTAAAGATCTTATTCGTTATTAAGGTGTTTAATTTCTATTATACTCTTTGTTAAATAGTGGTATAAATAATTAACTTAATAGAAAATCCTTAAATAATATGTGATGTGATAATATTTACAAATTGTTGTAGTCTTGAGAAAATTATCGCACCATAGAACAACATATTGTTTCAAATATCCCTAGTCAAGATGTTTAGAAGAAATGCATCAACACATTCGTTGAGACCAGAGTGCATAACGCTCTCCAACTGTTGGGCAGTGAACTACTCATGGTTGTTGGGGGAACCAAGGGGTTACGTACTCGTAGTTATTGGGAAACTATGGAATGACTCATTCGAGAGTTTCCTATTGGTTAATAAAAACTAGGTCAAATAGGAAATTTCAAGATGACGATGTTGCACAAATCCCTTGACTTTAGCACACCGTGGAACTTCACTGTGAATACTCCACTTTTATTATAGTTATCATGGCATAGTGATCCATCAAGTGAGTATATTTGGGTCTGAGTTGAAGCATTGGAAGTGAAGCACCGTTGAATAGAGAATTCGTCTCCTCGGTTGTATGAGGTTAGTAACACGGTTAACTATAGTCAGCTCAAAGTCAAAATCTCTTGCCACGGTAGTTGCTTAATAATAAATGTTATTATTGAACTAAAGACCTACTTTATAGACTAACTAAGTTGAATAAGGATGATATTGGAATTTAGACCAAAGCCAAATTCCATAAATTCTAATGTGACAGTGTTGATGAAGAGAAGCATGTAGATAATTGTTGCTAACAAGTACCGTTTAAGAAAATGTGAAATTTGATTTTACTGAAAATGTTTATAAGCAATGAAGTCGGCTAAACCGTCACACCACTATCTAAGGTCACATGTGAAAATTAATATTTGAATTTTAAATACTAACTACTGATTGAATTCACACTACTAGGCCACACAACTATATTTGTGAATTCTTCGAAAAATCACAAGATTTAATAAAATTTCTAAAATGTTGTAAATTAATTAAATTACTAAATATTTTAGAAATAATGAATATTATTTAATTTATTTGATAGTTGGGAGATATTTTTAATTATTTACATGAAAATATAAAAGTTATACTTGCATGCATAAATATACACAGTGACGAAACCAGAAATTTTGTTTGTGGTGGGCGAAGTCATACATATGAGTAATGAATGTATATATGTGTGTATAGAAAATTTGGATACAAATAATATTTCTTTTTTTAACTAGATCACATTGATATAGACAATTGAGATAAACCTGCATGAAAATAAACATATATTGCAAAATCAGGCAAATAGTGCGGATGGAGAAAAAAATAACTATTGAAGGAGATGAAGTAATCAAAGAGATTTTTAATAGTTTTTATTAATTTTGATATTTTGGACATTCGAGTCTTAAAACCTATATTTTTGTAGTCAAGGACCACTAGCTCAACTGATCAACGATATGGCACTCTGGACATAGATTCTCAAGGTCATGGATTCGAATCCCTGAGACATCAAAATGAGTGTTCTATTTGAATAAAGTGCAACTCTTACCATTAAAAAACCTATATTTTTTTTAGATTTGGTACTTTATCTATGTTAGCTTTAATTTCTAAATGACCGATCAAATAACCTATTAATTCTAATATTCAATTCATAGTAACATAAATATGATCGATTAAAGTATAAGTTAAGCATTTCTTCCATATTGAATGAACAATCCATTTCGTTCATATTCTAAATTACTCTAAGGCTAAAACCAAGTCAAAAATCTCATTTTTAGTATTTAATTGGGTTAATAACTTCATATTTGTAGAGTTTAACATATGACTTGCAATACTGAATAAAATGTAATAGTTGCTTTGTAAAATCGAAAGGAACTTTGAGTTGTTCCTAAATGCTTTGTAGTTTAAAAACGATTTTTGATAGGGCGACTGCCCACCCCATCTCAAAGCTAGTTACGTTACTGTATATACGATATCGGTGTAACTTTAAACTTATTTAAATAAAAGCTAATTGCTTGAAGGGGTTTATGGAAATTTCGTGCCATATGGTGGCATCTATGGCCGGCCACAACTTGAGAAAATAGAGGGGTTGAGTGAGAGACCTAAGGGATTAATTGGGAAGTTTCAATTGAAAGAAAATGAAAGGTTTAGTTCATTCAATTAAAAAAACCCACTAATTTTATTCTCATTCACTCATTTATTCATTTTAGTTTTCTCTCCTCCACTCCATAGCCATGACAGATAATTATTTCGTCCCTTCCAAAACAAAATTAACTCTGAATCAAATGAAAATATTAAATAAAATAAAAGGTAAGTGGTTCACCATTCCCTTGCAAAGCTGGGTGTTGTTCTACCTAGAAATTTGAGGAGAAACCTCAAATCAAGGTGATACAAAGAGCAAGACTTTTCAGGTTTAATTATTTTATTTTATTTATTCATTATGTTCAATCATGACTAAATTCATATATTTGTGTGTGTGTATTAAATTGCCACCTGTTGAATTTGTTTTAAAAACCTCTTGTGTATTGTCATTCAGTTATAAAATTAATTTGTATTTGATTTATTTTGTGTTTTAATATTGTTTTTCGAATCTAAAATTATCAGTTAATGTAGATTTTTTTGGTGTAAAATTTACGTTTTTTTTACAATTTAATTCATTTAAAGTTATGGATTTAGCGCTTAAATTAATTAAATATGCATGTATATATTCATATGATTTATTTTTATGTTATCCAAAATTATAAATCAATATGAAGTTTTATCTTTTAAATTAGTTAATTTTTTTCAATCAATATACTCAATATCTTGTTATTTAGTCAACTATTTGCATTTTAAGTTTAAATCTATGTATGTATATATGTAACTTATAATAAAAAATAATCATGTCCTTAAAGTAAAATACTAGTTGTGACAGTAATTTCTTTTAACAACTCTATTTACATGTTGAATGTGTGTTTTCGAAATTTTAATTATAAATTTTGGATATTTTGTTGTGATTAAGCATGGAGTTTTTATGATATTGAATCTATTATTAATTAATGTTTGTAAAAGAGGAAATAAATAACACCTAACACTATTTCTATTTAGTATGAAACTGTATTTCCATCTTCACTACCAGTCAAACATTCTCTTATTTTTTAAATTATCTAATTTTATTACACAAATTTGGTTTTATATATACACATTTATAAGTGGAAACATAAATATCAAATATGTGTGTATATTTTTTTTTTTTGAGGTCATGGGGAACCTTAAGATCATGTTATTCATTGATACTCACTTAAGTAAACCCCACGCCGTGTGTCTACCCCGCTTTTATTTAGTCGTCGCACACGGATGCGTAATGTTGAAACTCCCACTGATGGTTTGACGTTGGGATTCGAACCTGCCCGGACACAGTCCTTTGGTTCCCATCTCCCAGCTCTCAAACCAACCAAGCTACGAACGACGGGTATATGTGTGTATATATGTATAGACTATATTTTTTTTTGAAACTTTGTTCTTTATTGATTTTTCCAAAAGGAAAAATACATAGTACAAATGAAAATACACACTTACGCCGAACTCATAACAATAATTTAGTACAATACACAATCACCATTTTATAAAGTCCATCCGGCCCTTGTAGCATTTCTTACATCCACATCAACATTCTTTTGAGTTTTGAATGCAGAGCCTAAATAACACACGGTCTTCTCCAATGATTTACTACGGTTATTATACTTGTAAACCATAATAGATATGCATTCATCCATAAGCCTCTTCCCATATTGTTTTCGCCATCGTCGGTTACATAATATCTCCTCCTTTTCTCATTAACTCTTCATAAACTAACTATGCCTGCAATGAAGCTCAACCAATATCAACTCTAATCCTCACACCAACCATTGATGTGAAACCCTTATTTATCCAAAGTCGACAGGAGATTCAGACAACCATCTAACCTATTCACCAAGCCTGAATCGCGTATTTGAACGATTGTACTAGTTTTCAATATGCAAATAACGGTTCATGTAGACCTAAAACTCTTACCGCCAATCAATGAAATTAGGTGTTTGTTAGGTTATTGGAGTCATGGTATTGCTTTACCTCATCAATGGAAGTCACGAAAAAATGCCAGGCCCTTGTCAATTTAGGCATCGTTAATTGTCACCACACCATTTTCTTGTACTTTTGTTATCGAATCTGGAACTTAAGTATGGAAGGACTGCTTTGTCTCTACTTTCATTTTGCTAGAAATGTCTTGATGATGTGATTCAAAGATAGAGAAATACCCTTGCGTTGGACAAATACAATAGTAGTAATTAGCATGTTTTTTAATCTCGGATTTTAGTCGCGTCTCGTCTCGAAAATTTTAACACAATATCTCGTATCGGACGAGATCTCGGACGAGATGAGTGTATCTTGGGTGTACATCTCGGATTTTGAGGTTTACCTCCGGACTATTTCTGAGTAACTTAACTGTGTAAAATTTACATTTTAAAAAAAATTATAATAATTTTTATCCAAATATAAACTTTTTAACATACAAATTTATATAAAATGATAATATTAATTTTTCCTTTTAGAGTAGTGTTGTAGCATGATTGATTTATATTGATTGAATGGATTCTACTTATTAGAATATTTAAAATATATATACCAAAATATCTTTTATTTTTGCTTACTCGTCAAAAAATAATATAAAAAAATTGAGTGTTAGTAAAATGTCATTAAAGTGCAATTTATTTTGAATCCACATAAGAAGTAAAAGATATATGTAAGAGAAAAAACATGACTTTTGTATTAGATTCTATATTGAGATATTTTTCAAATTTCACCTGAGGTCATAATATCTTGGAGTAGATGAGTGTAAAATAAAATATAAATAAAATTAATGTCTCCTTTCACTAGATCTCATCTTACTCAAGTTCGAAAATGAGATCTCGAGCGAGATCTCAAATGAGATAAATGAGATTTGAAATAGTGGTCATGAGGCATACATACTCCAATCGTACGAAATTCAACTGCCAGTTGGAAAAATACAAACTTTAATCATGCCCAAATATAATGACATCTTTGTATATTTGGGGACATCTAACATTAATAAGGAGAAAGACTATTTTTGAATTTAAACATAGTTCTCCCATCTTTTTTACATTTCTTTGAGGAGTTCCTCTCTCATGAAGAGAGTTCCTTTATTGTGAAAACTCTATACTATATATGTATGTATGTATATGTGTGTGTGTGTATTTATTTATGTATGTATGTATATGGTACTATAAATATCTGTATACAAAACATATATGCATATTATAGTATATTAAGCATATTTATACACTTAGACATTTATATTCCTGATATTCATACGAAATTGTCATTTGCATATGCAAGTATAACATATATATATACACACAATATATACTAATCCCTATACATGCGCATATCCGTATATTTCATTTTGCTATGTTGCCATATCATTGAATGTATACATAATATATTGAAATAAAACATTTAGTTAGATCAGTTAATGTGATTAATTAGTAAATATAAAACATTGTTAAATAAAATATGATTTTATTGAATAATTGGATTGGATCTGGTGAACCCATTACACTTTATAGGCCCACTATGATCCAAATATGGATTTATTTTGAAATCTACTCATTTCACCCACTGCAGATCAACCCAGTTCCTTTAATGGTATTAGAGTCCAAATGGTCTATGAGATCTAATTAGCAACTTTACGGTCGACTAGGGCTGGCAATTAGAACCGAGAACCGCAAAACCGAGTCGAACCGACCCGAAAAGACCCGAACCTGAACTGAACCCGACGGGTCTCGGATCGGGTCTGGATGATGAAAAATACAATAAATACCCGATCAAACCCGACCTGAACAGACCCGACCTGACTCGAAAGACTCGATCAAAAAATACATTGAAATACATGCATTTTTAGTGTTATTACCCAACTGGACCAAAATCGACCCTACCCGATCTGAACCGAAGCTCGGGTCGGGTCGAGTCTAGGTTTTTGAAATGTATAGTTTAGATCCAACAATACCCGACCCGCCTAGAACCAAAACCCACCGGGTCGTGTCCATGTCATCGAGTTGGGTCTAATTGTCACCCCTAGGGTCAACTACTTAAACCTACATATCCGACCTATGTATAGAAAAGTAGAGTCTAGGCTTGGGGTTGAAAAATCAAGTATTCTTCTCTCCTAGCTACCGGCATGGCCCAATGGGTGGAGTAAGTCCAAAAGGTTAGCACAATTGTAAAAACCCAAATTGATTTGAGTCTTGGGCTAATTTTCAAATTAAGATTTGAAAATTTAAAATATATAAATATAGAAGGATATTTTATAAATGTTATAAAATATATCTAAAAATTTTCATTTTAAAATTTTATTAATATTTAAAGAATTTGGTTAATTAAAAAGTAATTAATTAAAATTTACATATATCCAATGGTATATGTGTGTGTAACTATAAAGGTTATAGTTGAAATTTTATCTTAAGCTATTTGAGGTAAATTAAATAATATTTTTAGATTTATAAAATTATTTAATCAAAATTTTAATTAATTAAATTATTTATTTAATGAATAATTAATTAAATTATGTATGTTGATATATACATACATAAAATTATAAAATTCATAGTTTAATAACTTAAAATGTTTTGATTTTCTTAAAATTGCTTTGAGAAAGTAAACTAAATAAACATTTGAAATTGAATATCTAATTAAAATGTTTAATTAATTGATTAATTAATTAATTAATTAATTAGTTAATTAATTAATTAATCAATTAATTAACATACATACATGTGCATGTATATATATATATATGTGATATACATATATGAAACTATAATGGTTGCAGTTGAATATTCTTCTTAATAGTTTAAGGTGAATAAAATAAAATTTCTATAATTTTATATAAAATTTAATTTAATTAGTTAATTAAATTAAATGACTAAAACCAATTAATAATGATTTAATCAATAAGGTTAAAGCTAATCAAATATGATTTAATTAATAATATATATATATATTACAAGTTAATTAAATTATAATTGGTTATAAATAAATTAAAACTTATATAACTATATATATGTATAAACATAAGTGGAATTAAAATAAACCCAAAATAGATTTTTGGAATAACAGCATATATATCATATGTATACTGTGATTTCAGATGTGTCCAACTCTTAAATCACGAGGTTGTTTCGTAAAAAAACACATTATTCCTTAAATCGATACCACTCAACGTGTGTGTATACATATTAAAGATTATAAACCCCTAATATATAAGTTGTTTTATACCGTTTATATATATTAATAGATTACTTGCATGCTCTTTAGTTGTTGAGCAAACTCAAGCTATGGATGTTATGTGTAATACTATTAATGTATTGATTATACACGATAAGATACATGCATGTATTTTTTGTGCAAACTCAAGGTATGTGCATTATACCCAAGCCATCGCGAAATGATAGGTATGAGCGAATAATCTCTTTCAATTTGTTGAGAAAAATCAAGGTCGAGATTGAGATTAGGATAAAGACCTTGGGTTAGGAGTTGTATATGATACTACCGATAAAGTGTAGTCCATCACTTACGGGCCTATGATTTGCTTAGCAAACTCAAGATTAGAATCACAAGGCAAGTGAGTCCTAACACCCACTAGAGGAATCGAAAGATTTCTATGTTTTTCTAGGGTTTTGATAGACATGAAAATTTAGTGAAAGCCATATTAGAAAAATGAAATTGTCACGTTCAATATTTCTAATATTATAAGAACACGTGTTATATAAAGTTAAAATAATCTACATTGATAAAGTTTTGCAACTAATAAAAATTGATAAAATGTTTATCAGTTAAAAGATTCAATTGAAATGGATTAAGATTGATATAAAAATATAATATATTTACTAATAAATCGTTTGGCATGTTGTCACTTCTAGATGCAAGAGCCAACGTATATGATTACTCAATATTTGTACCTTGGTTACCTACGAGTTTACTTCATATTGTCTTTTATGAGTTTTGAACTCTTAAGCAATACAAGGATATGTTTATTTGATTCATATGCAAACACATATAGATGTTATATGATGAACAGTCGCTTTATAAGAATTCTCGATGAAACTGATTCATTTTAAATGAGCAAGTAAACCATAGTGCGAGATCATGTACTCAGTATGATTGATTACGATAAGGATTTTTCCATGTTAGATGTAACACTAGATCAAAAGCTACAGGATGGACCTAAGAATCCAATGTAGACTTGTGGTAAGAGTTTTCTTTTAAATGGTTTAGCTGCTTGGAAAGGAAAATGAATGTACGAGAGTAGATGTAACTTAGGCACATTGGGGATAAAGAGAGTAAATAGTCGCCTCTGCTTCATGAAAAGATATAGGAAACGCAAACTGTTTGTAGACACTTAATGCTGAACATTCTTAACTAGATTTTGTAGTATTTCAACCCTTGGTGTTGTTAACCATCGATAGTTTAAGAAGGTCTCGGGTCTTATCGAGCCTATCTAAATAGCATGCCTTGATTCTTTCCTTTTTCAATTTGAAGTTAGCCTTATGACCTATTCTCTTATTTTTGAACTAGCCTTGTGGTCTATACTTTCTAATGCCAATCCTTGCGGTATGTCTTTTGGATTTAGACCAGTCTCTTTGTCTAAACTTTTGGTGTCAGCCTTATGGCAAAGTAAACTAAGTTCAGAGTCTACCGAGACTTTCCAAAAATGATTTTGATGGTAGTCTTGTGCAAATCGAACAAAGCTCGGAAACTTTGAAGGCTTTCTGAATATGGTTCTGATGCCAGTGAACAGCTTTGTGGTCAATGCTTTTGGTTCCACCCTTGTAGCAATATTTTTTATTCCACCCTTATGGCATATACCTTCGATGTCATCTTTTTGGCATATACCTTCGATGCCATCTTTTTAGCATATACCCTTGCCCGAGGCTTTTCTCTTTGCATGTGACTTTTTCTTAGGGCTTTCTCTTTGCATGCATTCCAATTATTACATACTAGCCGGTAGTAAATTCTAGGTGAAATGACCTTCTCTTACTGGTGGGTGGTAAAAGCTTCATTGATGGCGCATCACTGTGGTGGTATGAGGGGAGCGAATCCCTTTGAGGTCTACTCTCTTTTCGTCGAGGTCGCCCAACTAAGTTTATTATGGATAAAAATGGTTGGTGCCGTGGAATTGCTTAGAGAAAATATCATTATTAGAGAAACTTATCCACTTATGGCTGGAATTAACCTTTAGAACTATTAGTATTAACCATGTAATATGTTTTAGTGGAGCAATGCACTTTTCACTATCACGCGGCACCGAATAGAGAAAAGCTTTTATTTTTGAAGAAATGTATCGTCGGTGGAGGTTATATCTCAGCTTTTCTTTTGCTTCTGAAAGGTTCTACAAATAGTGCTATGGAGAGTCTACCACCCCATAATACTTTTTTTCATAAAGATGTTTCCTTTTGAATTTTTTTGGTTTGGCTATATTGATGTACAACTTGTAGTCAAGATTCGAGCTCTCATTTTATAAGAAGTTTCACAAAAATTTGCATGACACAACGCTCATGGCTAACCATAAATAAAAAAGAACATGGGTTGAGAAGTAGCTTATTTATTTTAGAAAACTAAAATGAGAAATCCAAGAAACTCGAAGGCCTAATAAGAAATAGATTATCTATCCCCTAGGCATAAATCTGGCGAAAGAGCAATTTGCCATATATGGAGAAGTCCAAGAATTCCCACGGCGAATAAGAAGTTCAATATATGCCCCTAAGTATAAGACTAATAGGGCATTTGCCGAAAGCCATATACAGATAAGTCCAAGAATACTTAAGGCCTTTGAGATAATTAATAAGTAAACCGAAGGAAAGTGGGAATACTGAAATATGGTAATAACAATTTAAGAATATGAGAATATCAAGTTTCTTGAAAGGTTTAGTGACTTATCCCTTGCATTTTTGCTAAAACATAGAATTTTGGAAATAATGGTCTCATTACTTGAAATAGAGATATCCATTTTATGTATTTCCGAGAGAAGTAACGCCTACAGTGATTATTATTGATCTTCCTAAAAAAGAAATGGAACAAAGTAAAGAAAGGTACTAAAGAAAAGTATTGAAACTATTTCTTAATCAATCATGAGAGTTCCCATTTTTTATCATTGTTCAATAGCATATGCAAGCTTCCGAAAGTTGTCTATCTTATGCTCGTTCATATGATGATAGATACACTAGTTTACACTCTTTAGACTTTCCCTTTTTGGCGGGAGATAGTTTGAATAATGGAGTTTGTCGTGAGGCTTCCGAAAGATATGAGGCAAGGTGTTATTGAGTGGGGCGAGAATTTTATCCTACTTTGGTTTCTTTCAGGTTTATCTGATTAAAGTTGTAGGAAAAGGTCTTTCGGCAATATGGGCTTGATCTTCATATGCCTTCAACTTTACGCTTATATCTTTTATTTCATCGTTCATGGCCTTGACAAATTTTCTAAGCCAAGCTGATTCCCGAAGTGAGTCCAGAAGATATCCCAAAAACTGCTTGATCTGAGAAGCCTGAAGTTCATAGACAGTGTCATATTTTTTAGCGTTTTCTTTTGTCTAAACAATAGTTTCCGAGCATTCATTATTAGCTTCGTGTATCAGCAGAATCTAAGGGTCAAGGGATGTTCTGAGCTGAAGTCCTTGTTATTACTGTCACTACTAGAACTATTCATAATTGATCGATGAAGATGATTTTCTAGGTAAGGAAACTGAGAGGGTTCAAGGACCCCTTCTAGCACCAAAATGTTGGTTTGATTTTTCATAACACCAACACCCGAAAACCGAAGGGCAAGCTTCAGTTGATTGTTTTATTTATAGATGCTTCGGTAGGCCAGTTACCAAAATCTTTAAAAGACTGTTGGAGATTAAGTTGGACTTTAAGAGTTAATGTCGAGAAGATTGGATATTAGATTGAACTGAGACTAATTACTATAAGTAGAGCTGAGTGTTAAAGTAAAAAAACCAGTAAAGAGACACTAAGATTTATAGTGGTTCGAACTAAATCCATATGTCCACTTTGTTATTTCTTCTTTTGAGTTCTACATCAAAGCCGATAGGCTGTCACAATGCAGAGTTACCTAAGTCCACTATTAATTAATTTTTACAAGAAGCTATAATATAGGAAAGTACAATTTATTCTTAAATTTTGAATTATGTTATTGCTAAAAGACGATTTCTGCATTATGATCAGTGCATATTTATGGACATCTTGTAGCTTGGTCATTGGCGAAGAGCTTTTGTCTTGGTTGCTCACTTGGCTCGCTTATGGGGCTAAGATTTGAATATGCATTGTAACGCCCCACGTTTAGACCCTTATTAACAAAGGACATCGCTATGTAATATCGTCTACTAATGCGGAGAATAAGGCTGGTTAGGAGCGACCATCCGTAATATTGCTTTGGACGAGTATCGATACGTCGAATTGGGTGGATATTTTTATTTATTTTCTTTCCTTACAAGAGAGGATTTGACATATCCGATCTAGACACAAAACAATAATACAGTAGCTTAAAATAATTCAAAACAATATAAAATATTACAGATCACAAAATCACAGAATACAACAGAGAGATATACATATCTCATAAAGCTGAAAGAGGCATGTATACAATACATGGAGTGGACTACAAAACAGTGGTCATAAGAGATTCACAAGATACACATGTCATACATAGCCCAAAGATTATACAATAAAATGAGTCTCTATCTCAACATACATAATAGACTACATACTATACTAGACTACTATAACATATATACTAGCATCAAGCCGATCCAACTCTATGGTCATCATGCTGAAGTACCTAAAACATCTCGGTCTGACTCAAGTATTATATAAAGATAATAAACGGGTTAGTCTAGTTTTGATTCAAATCAATGTGAAAGCGTAATGGTAATGGTATAACAAATCTCAAAAAGAATACATAGCCATATAGTGTTAAATCTTAGAAGAACATTGTCATTCTTAATTTCATTCACCAAAACCCAAATCAACTTTAGCTTATAAAAAGCAAATACCAAGAAATATTTAGTGAAACACAAATCTTATAGAATCCAGAAGTATGAAGGGGGAAGCTCTTAAATCACCATAGATTGGTGAGCAGTAAACTCACCAAACACGTGTGTTATACAAGATGGTCCTGAAGGCCCTCGGATGGGCATGAAAACTCATAAACCACAGATGGGCATGAAAACCATAATTCCATAGATGAGCATGAAAACCCATAATTCCACAGATGGGTATATAACCCATAATCCACAGATCCGCCTGTAAAAAGGTTAACACAGAAGACAAGCTTGTAAACTCGTCAAAGTAATTGTTATACACTTCCGAATATTAACTAGCCGATTAACGACTGTACATCCTATGCCGCAAGGGTTTACTCGAATATTTACTACAAGTTAGTGAACTCCGCTCGAGAATAAATAGGGATTCAATCGAATAAGTACAGGAATTAACCGATGAAGTAAACGCAAGTGTTCCATACTACTTGTTTTACTAAATCGTTTAATTGAATTCCTCACTCGAATGAAATAATAGTTTATATATATTAGAACTAGTTTTGGAAATCCTTTTTAAAATATATTTTTAGAAAATAAAATTGATATTCTTTGAAATGATATTTCTTTGCAGTAAACAGTAGCAAACATTTTATTTGAAAATAGGATATTGAAATTGAAATGGGTTTGTATATAAATTTCACTAAAATTCTCTTTTGAAACTTTATGAAATCTATATATATTTATATATAAACTAAACCTTAATTAAAACCTGGAAATGTCACAAAATCAAATCATCAAAGTTAAGAATTCAACTCCTGAAAATTTAGAAGCATCAAAATGATCAAAACAGGGCAACAAACCAAACAACACAAGGCAAAATAAGGCAGAGGCAAGGTCAGGGAGAGGAGCAGCTACCTGAAGCATGCACTGCATCATGTTCTAGACCGGTCAATCGGTCCTATATGACTGGTCGACCGATGGCGAACCCTGGAGCATGTATGCTCCAAGTTTTGTCTCCTCACTGATGGCCATTTGCTCTGACGTGATTTCTCTAATCTCCAACGATAAATATTGACTGTTATTACCCAAATACTTGTTTAATTGATATAGCAAATAAATAAGGTAGACACGGTTGATTTCAATAGACAGAGATGAGCTACTGCAGTGAAACGAACAACAGAGAAGCAAACAACAGATAGAAAAAAGAACTACGATCAAATTCAAACCATTTCCTCAACCATTCAAGCAATTACTCACATGCATATGAACTCGAACCAGATTTTTGAGATTACTCACCTTATGGCTAAGAAATGAGTCTTTTACTGCTCTGAGCCTTTGCTTAACTCCTCTCAACTGCTGATCCTATAAATTTAGAAATTGACCCAAAACTCATTTAATTGCACGGAGAAAACTAAAATTGAAGAACTATAAGATGTATCAAAGATCAATATAGAGTAAACTCAAACTACTTGTGAATGTATACTCTAAAAATTAGAAATTTTCTCTTTTAATTAGTTGATTTAGTGAACAATACAGTAGAGTTTTGAGAAAGAGGAAGGAGATAGTGTTTACTGTAAACTTTCCAGTTTCTGTATACATGAGAAGTAGACAGTGAATGTACAGGTTATAATTTCTCAACTATTAACTTAGTTATCTTAATTCTATTTGGGCCAATGATTAAATATAATCCAACTAAAGAAATAAAGTTTAATTTTATTCTAAATACAAAATAAAATGATCTTTTAAACATTGTTTTTAAGATATGAATTGATTTCACAAATTAACTTCATTTTTATAAAATCAATACTAGTTTATTTAGTACATTTAATTTGTAACAAATGAAATACATTCACAACTTAACTTTTAATAATAAAATCACTTAATTAATTGGAAATAAATAGCCCATTAAGTTATAAATCTCCATTTAAACAAGAAATCATAAATACTTTAAATTCAATATATTCTCATTAAATTCATTACCATGATTTTACTAGTGATAAAATAAATCATGTAATTACACTTTTTATCCAACTAAAAGATTATTTTACTTGGATCTCGTATTTTAAATCCTTTGGATTATTTCATTAATTTAATTTCCCAGTTTCTTTTACTATTAAATAAAATAATTAAACCACAAAGAAATAATGTTTCACTTAAATTTCCCAAACTTTTATTTTCCACTTGAAAAATCTTTTATATATGCTCTCCTTCCATTTTAGTCCAATTCCATCTTAATCTAAAAATAAAATCCCCAAACCTCCTAATTATTTTAATTATCACCTTTTTAAACTATGTTTTATTTTAATTTCAAGTAATCTAAACCAGGGTTGTTACATGTGTCGTTGTCTGAATACTTGCAGATTGACGCGAATTGATGACGTGACAAATATATAGCTTTGGGCATCTTGACATGTATACTTTGTATATGCTTTAGTCTATCTGACTCATTGTTGTATGTTGAGGCTATCTTAGCCATTGATCATGGTTGCATGTTGAAGCATTTTTAGCCTTGAACCGTTGCATCAGGTCGAGCCTTTGGTCTTTGCTTGTAAATAACATTGAACAGAATGTTATATTATCTTAACATTTTGGGTTTTAGGTTTTATTTTTCTGATATGATTACTTAAGTTTCCGGGCTAGTTGTTAGATCATCTTCTTTTGGTTGTGTACCTTTCAGCATAAATCATTTATGATCCCTTTGGATTTATGTATTTTGTTTAATTTTATGCCTTGACAAAATCTGGCATAACAAGTCAAAACGGTATACTTTGCAAATACAACTACTTTGGATTTTACTACAAGACTATTGGAAGTTAGACAAAATATAGCTCGAAGATTAGGTTAAAGATATCGATGTTATTCTCGAGGATTTACTCAAGAATGATAGAGTTAAGGGTGTGCCATATATGCAATTATGTAAATTGTTATATAACTTAACTCTCGTAAAAAGAATCTTGTTCGAAATAAAGTATGCTTTTGGTTGTTTTCTTTTATATGTACTGTTACAATGTGATATGAGTAATGATATTAGCACATTAAACATGTAGAACTAGAAAATCCTTAGGAAAGTATTTTATCGATTGCATATGTAAATGTATTTGTTTGGAATAGTCTTTTATAGGTTAATACAACTAAGTCAAAATAGAAGATCTCATTGTAACGACGTGTAGTTATCTTCAAACTTGATAGTACCATTGACCTTAAGTAATTAGACTTTACTGTGATTAGGGTATACCACATGACATCACAATCATGTTATGATCATAGTTGGGTACAAATTAAACTACTTAAGGTGAAACACCCCCACATGAGAGTATTTGTCTCCTTCGCTGTAGAAGGTTAGTATCGCGGTAATTGTCAACCTAAAATTAATATCTCGGACCAATGTTCAACGGTTGATCGGTAAATGCTATTAGATTAAACCAAGGGCATTAAAGTGACACTAACAATTAACTATAGATATTATTGAATTTTTTGACCATTGACCAAACTTTAGATATTTTAGTGATATAGTGATTACGAAAAAAAACATGCAAAAAATATCATTACAAGGTGTATCTTAACAAAGATTATAAATTAGATTTTACCTAAATGGTTTATAAGCAATTAAAACCGTGCTTGATAATGTACTTCAACAAAGTCTGTATAGACTTATAGCATTTTAATTGTTTAAATATCAATTGAGGACCAAGTTCACACCAAGAAATCAACACAACCGAGCTGTCAGCTAATTTACGAGTTAACTGATTTAAATTAATCTATCAACAGTATAAATTAATACAACTGTTGTATCAAATTTTTATGGCATTTTAATTATCCTTTTGAGACCTTAAAATTTTATTAAATAAATATATAATTATTATATATTTGTTTAATTAAATATATGGACTTAAATAATTAATATATGGTATACTAATTAAGTCTTCATGGAAGCCCAATGAAGGGCATGTACAAGAAGCATAGGGTAGGATTTTAACTTGGTTTAGAGGTTTAGCTGAGATTTGGATTCAAAAGATAGAGAAAAGTGGAATATATTATATTTTATGTTGGTTATAAATAGCCCACCTTCTCTCATTCAAATTACACTGAAACTTTGTGTCCCTATCCTCTATTAGAAAGTTGGTTGAAGCCTTGAAGTTGGGATTTTCACACTAAGTTCAAGGAGAAGAAACGACAATCCAATGAGGAACAACTAGCAATCGTGTGGCGACAACTGGTAGATCTAAGGTACACAATTATTGTCAAATAATGTAAATTTATATACATATATATATATATATATATGCTACGTTTATTTTCCACCAAAAATGATTATTTTTTCAAAAATAAAATATTGGTAACATACACACATCTATCTATTATTAATAAAGAGAATTCAATGAATATGTTTTCCACCGTATTCTTTTGAAATTCCGAAAATGCCCTACCATCCATCAACAGAATCTCACCAACGGTTTGCAACCTTTACCACCGTCCCCTTTACGGCTATCCATCAACGGAGTGTCACTATCAATTTATATCCAACACCACTGTCAAAACTGCTTAAAATAAAGATGTTGTGACCACTAAAGCTTTTGCAACACATTCGTCTATTAATTGTTTATTAAATAAAAAGTAAATATCTCTAGTTATTAGATGTACGTATGTGTGATTTATACTAGTAATTATTTAATTAAACATATAATTATATTTCTCTATATTGTTTACATTAATATATATAAGTATGTAAGTGTGTGTGTGTGTGTGAAAAATATGTTTTCCGATTTTTTTTATTTTGCTTTTGAAATTAAAAAAATGAAATTTTTTTCCTTTCCTCTTGGGTTTGTAAAATTTAAAAGAATTTATTATATATATGTATGTATGTATAAGCACATTATTTTCAGAATTTTTACATATATTATGTTATAGGTTTGAATTTGTCAAAACCAATTTAACTTTTAAAATTTAAATTATTATATATATAATTTAAAGTTTATATATGTATATATAAATTATTATATATATAATAATAGTTTACATAAAGTTTAAATTATGTGTGTATATATACATACATATACATATTTATATCAAATTGTGTGTGTGTATTAATCATAAACACACACACACATATTTCAACATTCATAATATAAAATTAAAACCCAAAAAAACTATTTATTTTTTATTTTTTTATGACCAAAAATATATATTTAATATATATATATATATATATATATTGATGGCCGATAATAAAAGATAAATCTATACATACATACACACACATACGCATGCATGCACGTATAGACACACACACGTGTGTATGCATGCATGCAATAACATCCGCCATCATGAGATCGTTATATTAAAGAAAAATTCTTGACATTGTTGCCTTAGTTATAACCATAAATGGCATTGATTATTCATACATGTATGTTACATATACTGACATTGATATTTGTGCCCTAGGATAACTTATAGTGTTCACATTTTGAATGTACACACATAATAAATAAAATATAATAAATCAAAATTAAATTATATATGTATGTGTGCGTGTGTTAGGGGAGTGGGCTTTAAGTCATAATATACAAATACATATACATTAAAATTCTAAGATAAAATGAACACAATTCAATTAGAAGCAACAAACTCTTTTATTAATGATCGCTAAATATGATTTAGTGAAAATGAACTGTGAGGACCCATTTCTTCGACTCTCAGAAATCGACATTAAAATATCCTCAATATTCACGAGCCGTAAAACTAAGTGTCGGAGAAGCGGATTCTCAAGGGTAAGAAAGAAAAATAAAGATAGAACAAAATCTCACATATATTATTTCAACAAATAATCTTTATAGCGGAAATTAAAATACATTTATTAGAGTTAAACGTGGACAGTTATAAACTCCAGTCCATACAAATGCATAGCACAAGAATGTGGTGGAAATAGACAAAAATCTTTAGAAAATCTTCAAACTCCATGCTTTGAGCTCCATCCAGATTTCTTCTAAACTAAACCTGACTACTATGCTGCCCGCGGAAAATTAGGGCACCCAGAGTATAAGGAAATGGAAAATAAACTCTGGGCCAGTCATGGGACTGGTGTGAGAACTCAAAATACGCGTTTTGAAAAGAAAAGTATATCTCATAAGACCATGCCACACATAAACACGGAACGGGTTTTTACCTTATGATAACCAAAGCATTCTTACGTGAAAATAAGGGATATTATTTTTAATGACATATCTTTTGAAAACATTTGCAAGTAAATTTATCAATCTTAGCCGAAATTATTACATTGATTAAATTCCAGCAATACTAGCCACAAACACGGTTTCTACAAACAAAATGGCAGGCACTTATTGGAGAATGGATTTCCATACAAATGACCACACTACAAGAAAAATCACTTACAACTGCATTATAGGTCAGCGTTTAAGCAGTAAATGCCGTTAAAAGTTATTTCAACAGAAATATATCTATTGGAAACGCTGACAAATCATTAGCGTTAAAGCTGAAGAGAGAATAAGTAACAGAACTCTTTTAGGCCGCCTCTTTATACCACTACGCATCTTCCCCAAAATAATTTATCTCCAAAAAACATTACCTTTTATTCATCCTCTGAATTTCTTCAAATCTTAGGCAGTTCTCTCATTCATACTCATCCCAGGTAATTTCTTCCTACGTCGTTCGAAATCATCTTTTTGGCGGCTAAAGAGCGACGACAACCCCCTAAATCAATTCGTAAAAATTGAAGAACCCTAATCAAACCCGTTGGCTTCGAGCTTGAGAACACATCTACCACCGTCATAACCATCAATCGCCATGCCACCACTTTCTCTAGTTATCTAATTTTCTCAATAGTAAGCAGACTCGATTATGCATTAACTAAGGTAATTTTCTTTTATTTTCTTTTAGTTAAAGCTGAATATCCATTTAAAAGTATAGTCATTTGTGTAGTGAGAAATTTGCTTGGTAATTGTGGTCTTGACAATAAGAACGAGATTACGTTGAAGACAAGCTCGTTGTATACAAAATTGTATGATATTGCAGTCGGTGGTGGTCAGTAGTCGGTCTACGCTGTTAGTGCTAATATACAGATTTACATATTGCCATATATAAACACAAAACACAACATGATTGCTATATTATATTATAACTAGTGATAAAATATTGTTAACGTAATGCTTAAAAATTAAGTTACAAATTAATGAATATATTTACATGATTCATTTCTTTTCAGCACAATCAGATTTATCAATTTATGGTTTATAAATGTTTTATGGGATGATATTTGAATCTTGGGTGATGGAGTAGGAATTTCATGGTAATATCATAATACATAGGTCTTTTTATATTTGAATATATACTCAGCAAAAACCTAAACGCTGACCCATTCATGTATGCACGAAAGACCTAAAATTTTGTGAAATTATCAACAGAAAACAAACAAATATAAGGAAGAGTATATAACATTGTAGAGTAACATTGTAGAGTATATGTTGATTTTCAAAAGTTTTTGTTGAATAATATTAGTATTAAAGATGCCATGACATGTTTACACTTTTGGTTTTATATCATGTATTTTGTGTCTTGTTATGTATGTAAAAATATGATGTCTACTGTGTCACACTTTTGGTTTAATATCATGTATTTTGTGCATTTTGTTATGTATGTAATAATATGATGTTTATAGTTCTTCTTTTTCATGTTTAATATCATGTATTGTTACTTATAATAGTGGAATATATAGTTTTCTTAAGTTCAGTTTGTTGCTGCATATGTACTTCAATGCACTGTCTTTTTGTTGCTTATAATAGTGGAATGAATACATTGTTAGATTGCTGCTGCATGAAAGTGTTCAGTTCACTGTCATTTTGTTTTGGACTTCAGCATTGATTTTTTTTAAAGGCAGGAAATGTGAGTTCTTCTGTCACCATCTTCTGCTAAAACTAAAAGAATCATCTGTGTTTTTGTTTTGCATCTTTTTGGCAACAAATCTCATATTGACTTCTGCACTTTATTGATTTCAGTGCTGCATCACAAATCTTTTTTCTTAGTACACATTTTGTATATAATATTTGTCAACGCTATTTCCCACATTACTTTAGTTCTTATACATAGTAGTTGTTTCATCATATCTTTGCATTGTACCTAGGTACTGAAAGTAAGAAGCCTTACAACATTTTGAAGAAATGGGATCGTTGGATGATAAATTATGCAATCAAGACCTCTTCAAAGCAACCATTATCACCCCAACAAAGAAAACCATAATGCATGCAAAGAGAAAAGCTGAAGAAAGGAGATCTAATGCAGAGGCAAAACTGAATGAACAAGCTGCAAAAGCCTCTGAGAATGCAGAACACATAATGTATGCTTGAAAGTGTTCACTGTCATTTTGTTTTGGACTTCAGCATTGAATTTTTTTTATATATATAGGCAACAAATATGTATCTTGCCTAGAGCAACCAAATGCCTGGAACCGGCTCTTACTTTCATCCATCCTATTGCACAGCACACACGTAGTTAGTTTTGATTTTTTAACTGTGTAGTTAGTTTTGATTTTGTAGTTAGTTTACTTTAGGAATAATTAAACTGATTTTGTAGTTAAAACAGTGCATAATCTTTTTTTTAAGTTAGTAGTCATAAAGGCATAAATTTTTAATAGGCATTGAAATTTTAACCGGAATAAAGGTAGTAAACCTTTGCAGATTCCTTCAAGGCGTGTTGTAGGCTATTTGCATGATTTGATGAATGGCACCGAGTGCTACAAGTCCATGATAGTGTATGTTGTTATGAAACACTATTTTTTGTTTTCGGGTAGTTATAGAATTTAATGTCATTTTAGGATATTACATTCAAGCAAGAACACTTTATGTTTGTTTATCTTCCTACTAAAATCACACTGGCATTATTTTCCCTTATGGTTAATTGACTTATATCTTACTTTACATTTTTTATACTGTCATGTAAGTATTAGACCAATTAGGGAAATGAATGTCCTACATAATAATTTACAGTAACCTGATCTAGCTTATAATAGCTATGCTATGTCAATTTTACTTAGTATTTTTCATTAACGAAAAGAAGATCCGGTTTTGAGTTTGATTATCATATTGTTTTGAGATGCTAAAGCATTCTTGATACATAAAAGTTACATCTTTGGTTTCTAATTCAGGTGTGCTGGATTTTTAAGAATATAAAATTTAAACAATTTTTGTCATTTGTAAAACTTATTTTCTTTTGATTTGTTAAAACTTTCATGCTGGTCTGGTAGCTCTCTGTTTCTGGGTACTGTATCTGGGTATGAATTATGAAAATACAAGTAACTAGGCTACACTATGTTATCAATTCTGCATGTTTTCTTTATTTGTATGTTGCGAAAACATACGGTGGAGAGAGAGGGGAGTTGATAAGATAATTAGTACATATAGAGAGGATACAGTGGACCAAATATTAATATGCAAAACCTTATGTAAGGAAAATCATTTGCTTAATGCCTGAAAAATTGGATACACACACTTGTGTAGTTGGATTATATATATATATATATATATATATATATATATATATGTATATGTATACACATAGGTAAGTTAGCTTCAGTGCTAGTCTCTTTTAGTTCTTCAATCATAGAAAGGGTGCTTTATCGATCTATTCAGAATCTCAGATTCAGTATTATATTTTGGCTTTGCATTATGGCACCTGTTTTCAAACTTAATACTTGCAAATTCGTATGTTGTAGCAGTAACCAAATGTAGTATAAAAGAAGTGCACAACTACAGTTTAATGAAAAGTCCATCATATCATTAGTTTCGTACAATTCGTATGTTGTATGCAGTAGCAAAATTTTATACTAATAATAATATCTAATTTTCACAGGAAGGAAATGAATCCAATATGCATATGTGGGGCAGGACCATGTTTAATAGAGGAATGTGACAAGAAACCAAATGAAGGAAGACAATATTATGTTTGTCATATTGAAAGGGTAATGGAATTTAACTAATATTTTAGTAATTTTTGTTTTAATCGAAATAATAATTATGGATTAGCATGTCTAATATGCTCTTATTTCAATAATTATTATTTTTTGGTAGGAACAAGGAGCATGCTACCATTTTCAATGGTGCAATAGTTCTAACATAGAAGTCTACCCAGGATCTATGAATGATGATTAGGTAATAAAGTGAATTCTTTGTTTAAATTAGTAGCATAATATTGCATAATGTCATATGTATTATACTGCATAGTAGCATATTCAAGCTTCTAGTAAATGAATCTATACTAATAAGTTGCATTTTCTTAAAACATCTTATATTTAAAAACGGAGGGAGTATTTAATTTCTTGTATTCATGTAATTACACGTTATTAATTGTAGTTTGGTGGAAAGTCTAAATGAATGCACCTTGGTTACATAGCTCAATTCATATTGGCCTTTTATTTTTACTGAAATGTTTCTATATTGGACCAATACTTTTTTGTTCTCTCTACGAAATATTAAACAAATTAATCAATAAGAATGGCTACCCATCATCAAAACGGTGAACTACACATAGTTTTTAGATCGTTATATCGAAAGACATTCAAACATGTCATTTAGACATACATTGAAGATCCTTTATTGCTAGGTTAAGTTGGCTTATAGCTAAAATATTCCGGGGTAAAGACACAAGTCTCCTTTATTGCTAGGTTAAGTTGGCTTCTTATCTACCTTCTTTTCAATTTTTGTGTTTTTGCATGTGCTTGCGTGTGTTTGTGCAAATATAATATGTCATGGGCATCTTGTAAGATAAATTTTTGTTTGTTCAAAAGTTCAAAATTCTGTTTGGGAATTAGATACTTCCCTTTGCATCTTTTAGAAACATGTCAAAAGGTTCCTTGTATGGTCTGTCTAGATGATGATCTTAATGATATCAATTTCATTTTTCTCATAAATTTTGAATCAATTTCCTTGTATGGTTCCTTGTGTGCCTTCTATGCATTTCAAAGTTGATTACACCACATAGAAAATCAAAACATGCAAATATGATTGTTTTGTGAGCATCAAATTGCAAAGTTAATAGCTTGCAAAGTTAATGTAAAGCAATTTGCTTATGTGCTCATCTTCACAATTTTCTGATTGTCTAACATATGCATCATTGTTTTTGAAGTTCACATGCAAAAAATTTCTTTCCTTTTCTTTTGTTATTTGCAAGTTTCAGTATATTTCCTTAGCCTTAGGTAACTTCAAACTGTCTTTAAATTCGAATAGGAAATGTGAGTCTATCACATATAATTGTCTTTGACGTAGAATGTAATTTAAAACACCATCAAAACATACTTTTGTTGTGTATGGATGTTTAAGACCATAAAAATGAATGTAATGATGTCAGACACATTTCGCCTATTTGCAAAGTTTAGTAATATTCTCCCTTTGTAGAAAATCAAGTCATTAATAATTTTATACTTCTCAGGACATAATTCAGTCCCTGTGATTCTTTCTTTTTTTATCTCATGACCTCTCTGCATGGTTTTAGATAATAAAGGAGATTGCAACAGAACAAAATAAATTCAATGGCATTGACAGCCTAGTTAGTTTACGATTCATGCATCATTAACAGTTTACCACTACGAAATTTTTAGTTGTTGCACCCATTAAGGGGGCTGTTCAGCTAACTTGTATTTGTTTTTTTAATTTGACTTTCATTTTTAACATACAGTTTGTTCAAAATTTAAGGCATAAGCAATCACTCAATCAAATACTGTAGAATAGCAAATAATAATAATAATCATATATTGCATACTATTTATCATGTTAAAGGCCCAGATAGATTCATGATCTCAGTAATTGTCAAGGGTTTCAGCAATAACATAGCAATTTTGCAATCAATGCATTAGGCATTACAGTTAAATAGTAAATAAGTTAAAGCGGGTGGTATAATATGATAAGTTAAATTGTCAAGAGAGATGCAACAGTCACTACCATGTATTTAGTTTTTTCTATTTAAAAGGAAAAACATCATAGATGGTTGCCTTTAACTCTCATATTTTGATAATATTTCTTAAATCTGCATGTTTTTATAAAAAGCAGTATAAGGTGAAGCAGACTAATGAATTAATCCACAGAAATTTCACGTAATGAATAATACTGTGCATAAACAGATGGATGAGATTATGAAGACAACTTGTTAACCTTGAGGTGAAATTATTTACTTGACCTATACAAATTTTGTGAAATTATATAAAATTATGAAAATCAACATATAGTGTAACTTTTGAAATGCTTTACACTTAAAGAAATACTATATACAATACTATATCCTCAACTGTCACTTGTATCTTTTCTAATTTCTACTAACTGAAATTGAAAAGAGCATGTCACACAACAGAAAACAAACAAATATAAGGAAGAGTATATAACATTGTAGAGTAACTATTTCCCTTTATCAATATTTCAATATAGAGTGTACTCAATAGTAATTGGTAACAATTTCTCTTCAGCAATGTAGAGCGTGTGTGTGTATTAGCAGAAGGTCCTACTTCCCTACGATCACATTAAGATTGATTGGTATATCTTGTTTTATATGTATTCCTCTTTCTTTTAGATTTCACTATAAATTAATGAGAGTGGTTGGTTGTATTATGTGAATAAAATATGCTTTAAGTCTATTACAACAGTCAGTACCAATATGGTTTTCCTGATTATACCAATGAAGACAAATGCTAATTTGCAGTTGGTTCCTGTTAAATGTCTTTGTTGTGCAGACATATTCTTTCAGATGGTACTAATGTCCTTCCTTTTGTTTTCTTAATTGTAAAATATTTTAATAACAGGTCAAACAGTTATCTATTTAATTGACTTTCTACACATTAGTTATGCTAAATATCTAATTTTGTAGTGTTACTGACATAATTGAATATTTTCATTATCTCTGATGCAGTTGATCGAATGAGCAAGGACAAAACATGTTTGTTCTAGAGTACTCAAAGGTAATTTTGTACTTCAAAATTTTATATAGAAACATAGCACAACAATGCTTAAATGAGTTCCACTTGATTATCTACAGATGAACTAATATTGTTTCTATGTAATTAAAAGAGAGCGTGCACTACGATGACACTTAACATATCTACACCCCTTAATTATGTATCTCCTTTTGTGCATGTTAGTTGTAGACAATACGAGCCTGCATATTATATCAATCAAATTGGTAGGGCTAGATATCTTAACTATATATATGCAATCATATAATAAAGGTGGAATTAAGTAGGTTAGAGTGGCATAATCTATTCTTAACTTAAATAGGCATCTTTTGAACTGTTAAGACCGTGACATGTAATCCATTTGAGTTTTAAATTGCCAGTGAGGACACATAGCACTGTTGTTTCTCTTACCAGCTTCCTGGCTAACATATTAAGAGTAGACTAAGGATGGTAATGAATATTGCAAGCTTATATAAACAAAGAGTACAAAAAGAAGATAACTATACTCAAAATAGAGAAGTTCTCACTGCACCTTAGTAGCAATAGCCTTAGTAACAGTATACTCAGCTTTGTAGTAAAACACGATTAGTCAACTTCCATATAAACTAAAAAAAGAAAAATAAAATCCTACATTTACTATATATATAGAAGCCAAGAGAGGAGTTGCCCCCACTCAGCTTTGTAGAAATAAATATATAGAAAAAGTTGCAAAAATAATTGATTGATGTAGTGAATTTAGACCCTAAAAAGAGAAAAAGAAGAAGGTTACAACTCAATTGTAATATATGGACATTATAATAAGCGTCTTGCGAGCTGTGGCATTCAAGTTTTACCAATTTTCCTTCTCTAGCAAAATTGTTCAATCATAACAAAAAGTAAAGAATATCTGAGTTTCACATTAAAAAATATATCTTTGAATCTAAATCATGAACAAAAACACTAATAAGTGATTTTCTAAAAATTCTAAAAATGAATTGTTCCACTTTCTATAAGAGTAGAAAAATATGTTAATCTTAATTTCCTCTAAGATTATAACAATACTAGAAAAATAACCTGTTATGTAAATTGGATTTAATTTTTTGATACTAATTACTTTCATTTCTATGAGATATTGCAAGAATTCAGTTTAACTCGCAAGGTTATATTCAACTTGAAGTAAATACTAATCTTGTACAAATTTTAAAACACTCCAGAGAAATTCACCCAAGAGATCAAACAACCATTGATTTGTTCAATGTCTTAGACTTGAAACTAAAGTATACGTAATTAATATATATATATACAAACACATATACATACACATACACACACACACACATGGAAACCCTTAAATCCTTTGCAACCGTTAGATATGAAGCAGCAAGGTTCTCAAAAATAGAATTTAAATTATAAATCGTAATGTTCAAACATCAAAATTGATATGGGATTGAAATTGTAAATCGTAATTCAAAAATTCATATTATAAGGTTTGTACATAATTTGAAATCGATCTTGATGTTTGACTTGAGAATGTAGATACACTACTCTGTCCTAATTAACTATTAAGCCTGTGACATCTGTACTGCTTTTCAATGCAATTCATAACTTCGATCTCGAACATATTGATGCCGACATTGCGTTGCAACTTGCTAGGGATTTCATCTATCTGTTTCTATCCAACACTTTTTTAGGAGCTTTTGTAAGTTTTGAATGTTCATATTTTCCCTTTCCTTGTGGATCTCATAATATTTAACTATGATTTTGAAATATCATATGCGGACTGGATTGCTCAGTGCATACATCATCAAAAGGTTATATTTTGCCAGGTTTGTTTGATCAATTTCTTTAATGAAGGAAAATGGGGACTTGCTATCATAAACTAATACCCATGAATTTAGTGTTATTTGATGTTTGGTATTTTATGTTCCAGGCACTCTACTGATCGTGAAGTTGCACTCATGATGCTTATGGAAAACCTATCATACATGCTGGCTGAAGGGTTTTCTTTCTTTTTTCCAATAACGTTAATATTTTAATTTTACAATATTCCGATGATATTAGATGCAGACTTGCTTTCTAGATATTGTGCATTTGTCTAATTTTGTATGCAGTTGGTTTATAAATTTTCTCTCTTTACGGGTTTATGTAAACTTTGTTCATGGATATTGTGTTCAACTTATTTTATGGAAGTGATTAATAGTTATGCTTTTATTTTACAATTTTTAGTTTGATTTGTTTATGTTATGTACATTAACTGATTAAAATATAATTAAATGTAGTTTATATTAATGATATGTGTGAATATTGCAATGGCACAACATTGCTGTCAATTCTTTGGCAAAAAAATGCATATCCCTACGGCAGCGTTTATACATTGCTGTCAATTCATTGGAAAAAAATGCATATCCCTACGACAGCGTTTATACATTGCTGTCAATTCATTGGGGAAAAATGCATATCCCTACGACAGCGTTTATACCTTGCAGTAGAAAACTATTAACAGCGTTTATACCTTGCAGTAGAAAAATTATTAACAGCGTTTAAAAAACGCTGTAGAAAGTGGGTTTTTGACAGCGTTTATATTTTGCAGTTAAAAATTTAGGGTCAACGACCGCATGTCGTTATACAGCGTTTTTAAAAACGCTGTGAAAACTTTTAACAGCGTTTTTCAAACGCTGTGAAAAGACTTTTTTGTTGTAGTGCCAAGTGAAGGGACTACCTTCCGGCAGTATATCTCTAGAGGAATGTACCGAGGTCAACAGAACATTTGCATCTCTACCAACACAAGACCGGCCTACCTTTCTCACTAGATAGTACCGAATATGTCATCACCCCGGTCATTATACACATTAATTTACATCTCAAATGTCATGGCAGGAAGAAATATATCTAGAAGGGGGTGATCATACCCTAATGGTTGCGAACCACATAGCCTTGTTGCATCTACCCTGTTTCGGCCATTTCCGGGTGTGAGGCTTGAGGTAGCGATTACCTTTATCATAGCACATCATCTTTCTTTGAATGTCACACTGCCATTCCATCGATCTCTATTGACTTCCATAAACATACAACCTCCGAGCTCATACGTCTCAAAGAAGGGTGTTAAGCTAAGAGAAGTTGCCTTCTCTGCCACCAAACAGACGTACGTTTATAAAAGCCAACATTGTGATCTTAGAAATGCAATGTCAGACATCCATCCATACAAGTTCGTTCTGGGACTGAGTGAAACCGAAGGCACTCTCCTACCACATCCTATCAAGAATTAACCCTAGGATTAGTAGCGAGAAGTCCTTGCAACCCAAAGAGTTTCAAAAATGAAAGGACCACTGCTACTTTAGTATTTGGGAGCTAACCAGAATTATCAAAAAGCAATCCTTTCATCTCGAAAATCCTTGGTCTTCATCCTTCATTCTCTCTATCCGATCTTCATTTTTCAAACGCATACATTGGTTCGAAGTGGTTTTCGGATAGGAATTACCCTAGATCCGACCCCGGTTCCTTCGATCCAATCATCGGTAAAAAGATGTCTTGTGAATAGGTAACCATTCTTTAATTGATTAAGTTCTTTTTATCAAAAATCTCCTTTGGAGATATATTTCTAAAACACTCTTTCCGGTATATACGAAATTATTAAACCTCTCTTCTCAAATCATTTATTTCTTAAAACCCTTTTCAAACTTGGAATAATTCGAAATCATTTCTTTTATGCTTAGGGAAACATTTCCAAAATCATTTCATTTAAATCTTAACAAAGATTTCTTAATTTAAAAATCGAAATTATATTTAGTTAAAACCATGTTATCTAGGATGTTAATCCCAAAACCAGTAAATATTAAGTGAGAAGAATCTATGGAAATCATCTAATTCTACTCAATATTAATCCCCATATTCAACAAATACTATGGGTGGAATAACAGCAAAATCACCTTTTAAATTCCATGAATAGTACGAGTTCCCTCTTCGGGCTTTAGCACCGAGTACAAGAAGATCATCTCCATAAAATCCATATCGCTTAAATCTTGGAAAAAATTTCTTTATTCTTTAGAAAATTTTGATCCGAGTAAATAAAATTCACTATCCCCGCCATTGGGCCAATCCGTATAGCCAGGGAGAGCAAGAAACCAGTTTTTCAAACTCAAGTCTGGACACTATCTCTCTAACACCCATAAGGCAGTTAAGTTATTTGATCGACTCTAGATCATTAAAACATTTAATCATTCCATAAATCCTTCAAGTTCCCATTAAAACACTTTATTAATAATTTAAAAATATTTATAAATTTTTTTGAAAAGAATTGTTAAGTTTAAAACTATGTTTAAGAAGTTATAGAAAAGTGCTGCTGAAAAGTGCTGCGGAAAGTGTCTTTTTATCTATATCGATCAGAACGACTTTTTATTATTTGAAAATTCATTTTTATTACTCAAATCACTTTTAAAACATTTTAAAAGATTTATAAGATTTATTCCACATTTTTAAACAATATTAAAACATCATTTTCAAAGAAATCCAGTTTTGGATTCGGAACTGCAAATTCGAAATTTTTCAAAAACACTTATTTTACTCATATTTCAAAATCTACTTATCGAAGTCTCAATTTTATTTCTACGTTGGAAAACTATGGATATAATAGTTTGGAAAATTCTTATCTCGAAGAATTCTGAGCTATATTCCAATTTTTACACTTGTTTGACTTTTATGGAGCGAAATCGCGAACTACTGTTACGCGACGCACCTATTTTTAACTAAATTTTCCATTCCTTTTCAAACTTCACCAAAACACTTCTAAATATTTTTAAAACATTTCAAATACATTTTAAATCATTTTTAAGAGGTTTAACAATTCCATACACACCATTTCATTAATTCAAGGAAAGTGATTTCCTTTGTGCTTATCGACGTGTATTTCTGTGACTTGCATATATATTCAACATTCATATGAAAACAACCAAACTTAACGATCAAAGCATATTAAACATCCATTTGCAATATCATATCATCATTTAACATATAGTATAATAGTTTAGGAGTTCTCACCATTATTTTCCCTTCGAGTTAATAGAAAATCTGCTATAGCTCCGCTACGATCGAATTAAACTCTACAGAATCGAGCTCCGAAGCCTTGAAGTGGCTAGGCATAGAATTGGGAGTGCTCACGGCCTAGCCAGGGGAGGAGAAAGGGCTCGGCGTTACTTTGGGAAAGGGTGGCCGTGAGTTTGAGTGGTGGAAAGGAAGAGATTTGGCTTCGTTTTGAAGTGGATCGATATTATATACATGTGTATATATTTTACTAATATTTTACCATATCTTTTGCTCATTATTTTATTTAGAGGACGAGGCCATTAAACTGGAAGCAAAAGCTTAAGAATATGAAGAAGAAGATGAATGAAAAAAGAGAGAAGATGGTTGAGTATTTATAGGAAAAAGAAGAGTGTAAAAGAAGACATGTACACATCACCTTTTCAAGGCTTCTCCAACACACCTCCCCCTCTCAAATGGACGACTAGAAGCCTCCCCCATGTGTCCATTACTTCCATCCACTTCATGTATGCATATGTTGGCTTATGTAAGCTTAAGGAGGAAGCTTACATAAAATATCTTAGATTTTGTATTATGTATGTATTTTTAAGTGTATAAGTATATATGTATGTATACATATGTTCATGTGCATGTTAGTGGATGCATTTGTATGTTATATATGTGTACATGACATATAAACAACGTTGCATCGATTCCGAAAAACTTTCATTCGATAAACTGTTGCCGATCGGAGAACCGATTCCCGATCACATTTTCACTTATACTTTAACGTACATATATTTATAACAAAATTTGATAAACATTTTCTTATCATTTTAGATGAATTAAATTGATCACATTTCATTTATAAAACCATATAAATTTATATTAACAATTATTTACAAAAATTACTATTATACCGATAAAGCGTTATCGATTTTTCCTTATATTTTCAAATCAAATATACCTCTTTATAAAACTATTATAATTGATTCATTATCACTTTATAACTATTCAAAATGAATTATCATCATTTAAAATAATTATTTGAAAAAATAAAATAATTGTTAAATCATTAAATCTCAATTTAATTTAATAAATCAATTATCATATCTAAGGGCATTATTAACAATGTCAAAAACACATTTTATTTTCAAAAACAAATCAATTGGTTTTATTTCATATTCTAGTTTAATTATAAAAATAAGTATATGTATCCAGCTCCGTGCACGACGTTTTACAATTATAGAGCTGGTTATCGATAAAATAATTTTCACCCATTTTATCGATAGAGATTTCTGAGGAAAATATTTTTGTAAACATTTATTCAAAATAAAAGTACAATTACTTATTCTCACTAAAAACAATATTATTTGAATTATCAATCTTTTATTTGAATTAATTTAAAAATAAATATAATTTATCAAAGTTATAAATTGGCGGGTCGTTAAAGACTTCCCACTTAAAAGAATTTTGTCCCCGAAATTACCCAAAACAAAAACCCAAAGGTTTTTCCCAAAATATTTATTTTAAACTTATACCGTACGATGTATATAGATCACCCGTATGCAATATCTGATTCGATTTTCTATTCGAATTCACAACTTTACTTTTGAACTAGTATTGATCCCCTGATCCTTTGGTGTGGACTCTGACCAGGCTTCCTGATTAGAACTTTAGTTCTCCTTGCGTAGCTCTCAACTATGATAGAAAACTCAGGCATCTAACCATAAACCCTCATCAATGTTCGTCATCAAGAATCGAGTGATAAATCCTCTTTCAGATAAGTGTCAAACACATCAAAGTTCTGCATTCGAATCTTAGATTAAATCGTGTGACGAAATAATCCACATACTTCATATGTATTTATTAATCTTTCAAAAAAGAATTATGAAAACATTTCTTAAACTTCCATTCCTTTTTTCAATCTTTTATAAAGATAACCATTTTACATTTTTATTTCCATATATTTCAACTTAAAGAAAACATTTCTTTTCAAAAGATAAATATCTTTTTATCATAATACATTTCTGAAAATATCTTAATGGATTTTTTTCGGAAAACTTATTTTAAAATAATTCATTAAATTGATAAATTACCATAAACTCCCTCTAACTAATATCAAATGTGAAAACATTCTTTAGTTAAAACTTTCTTTATCAACTAACACTTCTTTATTAGTTAAAACTTAATTTATATATATTCTCTTTACTTATACCAGTTTTAATACTTTAAAAGTATTTATATACTTATTCAATTGTTATAAGTATATTCACAAATTACTTAACAAGTTTTACTTAATTTAAAATAAAATCGAAGTGATTAAATCAACTACCACCAAAACATTGTTATAATGAACTTCTCTTCTTTTATAACATGTTAATCATAATATTTTCTATCTTTTTATAAAAGACTCCAATGCTTGTTATTATCTTTAAAATCTCATTATTAGAGATCTAAATAGATACCCATAAGATTTCTTCCAAAGTGTCATTCAAGGGTTTAAAAACAAATGTTGCTAAATCATCGTTTACTACGAACCCAAAACTATTCATTAATAACTTTAAATATTTATTTTAAAGATCAAAGCATACCCATGCTTATCAATTAAGATAATACACTTTGACAAAATTAATAACCATTAATTTGTCAATTAATGATTCACATTATCCTTTTTAACTTTAGAAAATTATATAGATCGAGTAACTCAAAATGGTACCAAGGAACTGGGTACTACCAATAGTATCGCCTATTTCCTTAACAAGAAAGGGAATACTTAAGAGAAGCATTTACCATCCGAACACATCTCCTACCCATTTTTAATTACTTTCGAGCCACTCGGATCAATTAACCATAAGACTACTATTTTCTTTTTCAAAATCCTATTTTATAAATAATATTATTATTATTTTTTCCAAAAATCATTGGAAATTTCTTTCGGAATTTAAATTCTCAAAAATTCCTTTATAAAGCACGTTTTATAAATCCAGATCATTAAATCACTTATTTAAAACATATTCATAAGATTTATTTATCATAAATAAATTCCTTTAATAAACATTTATTGAATACCTCATAGTCAAATTGTGAAATTAAATTCACGAGGTGTTCATGCTTAAACTTTTGAATTAAATAACCGATTAATTTATGATAATAACTAAGTAATATCCTTTCCTTAATCAAATAACTATATTACTTGAAAAATATTCTTTATATTCAAAATATAATCGTTGGTAAAATTATTTCATTTCCCAATTTTCAAAGCCAAAATCATTTGGATCTTATGGGAATAGTCTTCCTCGATCGAAAACCCACCATTTCTAGGCGGATATTTTGGTTATTCCTCTTCATCTCTAGAGAGAATTATGAGGCTATCACGCCCCCAATTCGCTCTAGAGCACTCTCGTTTCACATAACTTCCCTCATATGGTTTATACAAGGCAAATAATTATTCTTTTAGACACAAGTAGTAGGTAATTGCTAGCATATTCTTAGGTAGAGAGGTTTAGTCAATACTCAGAAAATGTTTCGAGGTTTCTAAAGATAGCTTTTTAAAAATTTTTGTATAAAATGTTTTATTATTTCAAAAACTCTTTGAAAATTTTACCAAAATATTCTTTTCTTTTCAAATATATATATATATATATATATATATTTAGGAAAAATGATTTCATATAAAACCAAATTCTTTTGTATATTTTATTAACAAATACGCGCTCATATATAATACTCTCAAACTCATTCTAGGGTGCTACTAACCCTATCTTTAATGAGTTACTCATCCTAGGGCATTACTAACCCTGTCTCCGATGAGTCTTTTACCCCTATCAGGCTCAGGTGTTCGCTCAACCTAAGCTCTTATGCCAAATGTGAGGACCTATTTCTTCGACTCTCGGAAATCGACACTAATACATTCTCAGTATTCACGTGCTGTAAAACCAAGTGCTGGAGAAGTAGATTCTCAAGGGTAAGAAAGAAAATAAAAATAGAATAGAATCTCACATATATTATTTAAACAAATAATCTTTATAGTGGAAATTAAAATACATTTATCAAAGTTAAACGTGGCCAGTTATAAATTCCTATCCTTACAAATGCAGAATACTATAGCACAAGAATGTGGTGGAAATAGACAAAAATCTTCAGACCCCATGCTTCGAGCTCCATACAGATTTCTTCTAAACTAAACCTGATTACTAGGCTGCCCGAGGAAAATTAGGGCACCCAGAGTTTAAGGAAAGGGAAAATAAACTCCGGGTCAGTCATGGGACTGGTGTGAGAACTCAAAATTCGTGTTTTGAAAACAAAAGCGTATCACATAAGACCACGCCTCACTTAAACATGGAATGGGTTTTTACCTTATGATAACCAAAACATTCTTACGTGGAAATAAAGGATATTATTTTTAATGGCATATCTTTTGAAAACATTTGCAAGTAAACTTATCAATCTTAGCCGAAATTGTTACATTGATTAAATTCCAGCAATACTAGCCACAAATGCGGGTTCTACAAACAAAATGGCAAAGGCTTATTGGAGAATGGATTTCCATACAAATGACCAGGTGAAGGGACTACCTTCCAGCAGTACATCTCTAGAGGAATGTACCGAGGTCAATAGAACATCTGCACCTCTACCAACACAAGACCAGCCTACCTTTCTCACTAGATAGTACTGAATATGTCATCACCCCTGTCGTTACCAACCTATCTGAGGGCCCTCGTAGCATACATCCATATTAATTTACATCAAGAACATCATGGCGGGAATAAATATATCTAGAAGGGGATGGTCATACTCTAATGGTTGCGAACCACATAGCCTTGCCGCATCTACCCTGTTTCGGCCATTTCCGGATGTGAGGCTTGAGGTAGCGATTACCTTTATCATAGCACATCATCTTTCTTTAAATGCCACACTGTCGTTCCACGATCTCTATTGACTTCCACAAACATACAACCTCCGAGCTAATACGTCTCAGAGAAGGGTGTTAAGCTAAGAGAAGTTGTCTTCTCCGCCACCAAACAGATGTACGTTTATAAAAATCAATGGTGTGATCTCAGAAATGCAATGTCAGACAACCATCCATACAAGTTCGTTCTATGAATAACTGAAACCGAAGGCACTCTTCTACCACATCCTGTCGGGAATTAAACCTAGGATTAGTATCGAGAAGTCCTTGCAATCCAAAAAGTTTTAGAAATGAAAGGACCACTGCTACTTTATTATTTGGGAGCTAACCAGAATTATCAACAAGCAGTCCTTTCATCCCAAAAATCCTTGGTCTTCATCCTTCATTCTCTCTATCTGGTCTTCATTTTGCGAACACATATATTGGTTCAAAGTGGTTTTCGGATAGGAATTACCCCCGATCCGACCTCGGTTCCTTCGATCCAATCATCGATAAAAAGATGTCTTGTAGATAGGTAATCATTCTTTAATTGATTAAGTTCTTTTTATCAAAAATCTCCCTCGGAGATATATTTCTAAAACATTCTTTCTGGTATATACAAAATTATTAAACCTCTCTTGTCAAACCTTTTTTTTCTTAAAACCCTTTTCAAACTTGGAATAATTCAAAATCATTTCTTTTATACTTAGGGAAACATTTCCAAAATCATTTCATTTAAATCTTAACAAAGATTTCTTAATTTAAAACTCGAAATTCTATTTAGTTAAAACCATGTATCTAGGATGTTAGTCCCAAAACCAGAAAATATTAAGTTAGTAGAATCTATAGAATTCTTCTAATTCTACTCAATATCAATCCCCGTATCCAACAAATACTATGGGCGGAATAACGGCAAAATAACCTTTTAAATTCCACGAATAGTACAAGTTCCCTCTTCGGGCTTTAACACCGAGTACAAGAAGATCATCTCCATCAAATCCAAATCGTTTAAATTTTGGAAAATATTTTTCTTTATTCTTTAGAAAATTTCGATCTGAGTAAATAAAATTCACTATCCCCTCCATCGAGCCAGTCCAGATAGCCAAGGAGAGAAGGAAACTGGTTTTCCAAACTCAAGCCTAGACACTATCTCTCTAACACCCATAAGTAGGTCAAGTTATTTGATCGACTTTTTTAATGACGAAATTTCTATCGATTTAGAAAACCGTCGAAAAATTTATACCGTAAGCGCACGGCATACAAAAGTTAGTACGTGGCGAGTACGGGTCGATCCGTAGGGAACTGTTAGATTTTAAAAATCAATTCAATCAAATTATACCAAATGGAGAGGATGTTGTTAACTACAAGCAAAATGAAGCTAAAACTAGAATTAAAATGAGATTAAAAACTATGAGATTAGAGAACAATTTAGAGGCAAATCCACTCTCATATTTTTTTGTAAATCAATAAACAAATAATTTATGATCTCTAGTTTTGATATTAAGTGAAATAATTGTTGCATTTATTATAAGTATGGTTTATTTATGTTATTAATTAACATAACTTAAACCATCAAACTATATACAACAAATAAACCACTTATAAATTCTCTTGAAAATGAAGCCAAAGCAAAAACTGTTTTAAGTATGATCTATTTACTATTGTAATTAGTAATATAGATCATCAAATTTTGTTTTTACTTTCATTTCAAAATCAAAAATCAATTAGCAAATGATGATGTAAATTGTGTTTATGTTGAATAAGAATAGCTCATTTGCAAAAGCAATATAAGCTATCAAACCCACTTATATAAACTTACATCAAAATTCACTTTCATGAAGCACAAATAAAACAGATCATAAATCATAGAGATGTTGAAATTACATAAAGTTAGAGAGCTTCATTACCCCTAAATTGAAGGATTTTAGCTACTCATTTGTGTTATCAAATCAACACTTGTAAATTTCAACATTAAAAAGCAAGGAAATGGAAACTAAGCAAAGGAAGAAAGAGAGATTAACTACTAACTACTTGCATAAAAAACAAAGCTACACTACTTGCATGAATGTAAATCTAATCCATAAACATGAAATGAGAGAAAGCATAGAAAACATCAACATAAAAGTAAATAGAAACAAGTAGAAAAGAGAAGAGAAAGAGGCTAGAAAGCCATTTTTATTTTATGAAACATAGAGCTTACAACTTGCATTTTAATTTCCTAACTAATTTAAGAGAGTAGAAGATATTTACATGTACATAAGAGGGCTATTTATACATGCATAAAACCCCAATTCAATTTTTAGGGTGCTTCCCAAAATGCCCTTTAGGAAGTGTGGCCTCCAAGTAACCATTAGCCTCTAATTAATCATCATTAAATATGCATGAAGCTTTAACCTCCACTTAGTTGTCCATTAGCTTCTAATTGTAGATTTAGGTAAGTGGGTGGGGTCTTCCATGATCATGAGCATGAATTATTTACTCTTCATTCCTTTGTATTCCCTTGTGCATGCATATATCTTCATGAAACCCTCTTCCATATGCATCCAAATTCCTATAAAAATTATGAAAAATGTCCAAGTAAAAAGTCCCAAATTAACACATGCACAAAAATGGCTATTTTACCCCTGTATGTAGATGAATATACGATGATTTGAAAATAATTGAATTTTGGCTTTAAACATGTTAAAATACCCAAATATGACATTTATTTAAATAAAAATAGATAAAATATGAATGTAAATATATGCACATTTACTTGCACATCACGACTCTAAATCATTAAAACATTTAATCATTCCATAAATCCTTCAAAGTTCCTTTAAAATAGTTTATTAATCATTTAAAAATATTTATAAAAGACTTGGAAAAGAATTGTTAAGTTTAAAACAATATTTAGAAACTTATAGAACAGTGCTGCGAAAACGGAAAGTGTCTTTTCAGCTATATTGATCCAAATGACTTTTTATTATTTGAAAATTCAATTTTATTACTCAAATCACTTTAAAACATTTATTACACATTTTTAAACAATTTTTAAAAATCATTTTCAAAGATATCCAGTTTTGGATTCCGAATTGCAAATTCAAGATTTTTCAAAAATTTGTTTTACTCATATTTCAAAATCTACTTACCGAAATCTCAATTTTATTCATTCATTGGAAAACTATGGATATAATAGTTTGGAAAATTCTTATCTCGAATAATTCTGAGCTATATTCCAACTTTTACACTTGTTTGACTTTTATGGCACGAAATCGAGAACTACCGTTACGCGACGCACCTATTTTTAACAAAAATTTTCATTTCTTTTCAAACTTCACCAAAACACTTATAAATGTTTATAAAACATTTCAAATACATTTTAAATCATTTTTAAGAGGTTTAACAATTCCATTAGCACCATTTCATTAGTTCAAAGAAAGTGATTTCCTTTGTGCTTATCGACGTGTATTTTTGTGACTTGCATATATATTCAACATTCATATGAAAACAACCAAACTTAATGATCAAAGCATATTAGACATCCATTTGCAACAACATATCATCATCCAACATATAGTATAATAGTTTAGGAGTTCTTACCATTATTTTCCTTTCGAGCTAATATAAAATTGGCAATAGCTCCGCAACGATCAAATTAAACTCTACGTAATCGAGCTCTGAAGCCTTGAAGTGGCAAGGCATAGGCTTAACTAGGGGAGGAGAAAGGGCTCGGCCTTACTTTGGGAAGGGGTGGCCGTGAGTTTGAGTGGTGGAAAGGAGGAGATTTGGCTTCGTTTTGAAGTGGATCGATATTATATACATGTGTATATATTTTACTAATATTTCGCCATATCTTTTGCTCATTATTTTATTTAGAGGAGGCGACCATTAAAGTGGAAGCAACAGCTTAAGAATATGAAGAAGAAGATGAATGAAAAAGAAGAGAAGATGGTAGGGTATTTATAGGAAAAAGTAGAGTGTAAAAGAAGACATGTACACATCACCTTTTCAAGGCTTCTCCAACACACCTCCTCCCCTCGAATGCACGGCTAGAAGCCTCCCCTCATGTGCCCATCACTTCCATCCACTTCATGTATGCATATGTTGGCTTATGTAAGCTTAAGGAGGAAGCTTACTTAAAATGTCTTAGATTTTGTGTTATGTATGTATTTTTAAGTGTATAAGTATATATGTATGTATACATATGTTCATGTGCATGTTAGTGGATGCATTTGTATGTTATATATGTGTACATGACATATAAACAATGTTGCATCGATTCCGAGCAACTTCCGTTTGATAAACCGTTGGTGATCGGAGAATCGATTCCCGGTCACATTTTCACTTATACTTTAACGTACATATATTTGTAAACAAAATTTGAAAAAAAAATTATC
Source organism: Allium fistulosum (assembly GCA_030737815.1). Classification (NCBI taxonomy): domain Eukaryota; kingdom Viridiplantae; phylum Streptophyta; class Magnoliopsida; order Asparagales; family Amaryllidaceae; genus Allium; species Allium fistulosum. Next base: position 816,952,463 of record CM060908.1, on the reverse strand, counting down.
ATCATTTTATATGAATTAAAATGATCACATTTCATTTATAAAATCATATACTTTTATATTAACAATTATTTACAAAAATTACTATTATACCGATAAAGCATTATCGATTTTTCCTTATATTTTCAAATCAAACATATCTCTTTATAAAACTATTATAATTGATTCATTACCTTATAACTATTCAAAATGAATTATCATCATTTAAAATAATTATTTGAAAAATTAAAATAATTGTTAAATCATTAAATCTCAATTTAATTTAATAAATCAATTATCATATCTAAGGGCATTATTTACAAAGTCAAAAACACATTTTATTTTCAAAAAAATCAATTGATTTTATTTCATATTCTTATTTAATTATAAAAATAAGTATATGTATCTAGCTCCATGCACGGCGTTTTACAATTATAGAGCTGGTTATCGATAAAACAATTTTCAGCCATTTTATCGATTTAGATTTCTAAGGAAAATATTTTTGTAAACATTTATTCAAAATAAAATTACGATTACTTATTATCACTCAAAACAATATTAATTGAATTAACAATCTTTTATTTGAATTAATTAAAAAATAAATATAATTTATCAAAGTGATAAATTGGCGGGTTTTTACAGTCTTCTCCCCTTAAAACAATTTTGTCCTCGAAATTGCCCAAAACAAAAACCCAAGGTTTTTTCCCAAAATTTTATTCTTAAACTTATACCTGTACGATGTATATAGATCACCCGTATGCAATTTCTAATTCGATCTTGTATTCGAATTCACAACTTTATTTCCGAACTAGTATTGATCCATCGATCCTTTAGTACGGACTCTGACCAAGCTTCCTGATCAAAAATTTAGTTCTCCTTGCATAGCTCTCAACTATGATAGAAAACTTAGGCATCTAACCATAAACCCTCACCAATGTTCATCGTTAAGAATCGAGTGATAAATCCTCTTTCGGATAAGTGTCAAACACGTCAAAGTTCTGCACTCGAATCTTAGATTAAATCGTGTGACAAAATAATCGACGTAATTCTTATGTATTTATTAATCTTTAAAAAAAAATTATGTAAACATTTCATAAACTTCCATTCCTTTTTTCAATCTCTTATAAAGATAACCATTTTACATTTTTATTTTCAAATATTTCAACTTAAAGAAAACATTTCTTTTCAAAAGATAAATATCCTTTTATTATAATACATTTCTGAACAATCTTAATGGATTTTTTTGGGAAAACTTATTTTCACATATAAATAATTTGACCCGTTGGCCAAATTTTGAAGCGGTCAAAACTCATTCAAACATAAATAATTTTAAGGGAAACTTATTTAAACCATTGGATCTCGTTTTTAGGGGATATTTTTAGTTACAAAGCTCTATACATAGTAGAAAGCTGAAGATGAGATCCGTCATTCAAGCACTTGCAATCCAGACTCCGTAAAAATTTCAAATATATTCAAGGCAATAGTATTGCAAATAAATAAAGATAATAGTGGGTGTATGCCAGAATTACGTCGAATCATTATGAAAATTTCAATCACTCTTACCTTGTTCTGTTTTGACCTTTATTTATGTTATTTGGTACTGTTTAATAGTGTTCTCGTTTTCAACTACTGCTACCAATAATAGTGAGTTGAAAATATAATATTTGTTTTATATACCTTTTTTGATCCAAAAATAATAGTGTAAGGATCAAAAGCTACAAGTTTTTCGGTGTTTGTGTCAAAAATTGATGCAAAAAATAATAGTTCGTAGCATGAGCTTGGCGCAGATGTTAGAAATTCCCAATATGAATTAACATTAGTTTACCAAAATTCATGTATGCTTTGACCTTGGGTTTCTTGTCTTTTACTAAGCGAGAAGACCGTAAATTATGCTTGAAGCCATATTTTAATAATTAAGGTGTACACGACTTTATAAATTTCGATGGGAAACGAGCGTTGGATAATTACAACAAAAATCAAAGTCTTTTTATTGCCTAGCCTTTAGCATTCTTTGTTAATGAAAAAACATTTTTATTTATGTAATGCTTATTTATTGTGATTGTTGGACTCAAGAAAGATAAACAATTTTTATGTTTATTTTATTCTCTCTCATTTCTCTCTTCTTTTAAAATAAAGGAATACTATTTTACATTAAAAAATTATCTTCTTTATCTTCTCTCTCTAAACTTTCATCTGAAATAAAAACTATATTTTAAAAAAATTCTTGGATGGTGACTTCTACAAATCTTCAAACCCGTCAACCTTGAGTGCATGAGTTCGCAGGGTTGTTGTGTTAATCTTGAGGAGTGGACGACGACTATCGATTGCACCGTAGTCATGTGGAATTTCGCTTTTAAAATGTTGACCTCATCCATGACACAACTCACATCATTTCTTTTTATTATTCCTACTCATCAATTTCCCACAATTTAAAAGCGAAATTCAATCCATCTTTCATGAGGACTAAGATATTTAGGTTTGGAGCAAAAATTAGAATGTTACATGATAGTAAATGAGAAGAAAATCAAAGATTTTGTGCAAATTTCAATTATATTTGAGATATTCAAATCATTGGAACGGTAAGAAGTATATTAAACTAATACCAAGGTACGTTCTACTTTTACCTTTTGCCTTCTTGTTTGAATTATTTTTGGATTTTGAAAATGACTTTATACGATTGATATTGTTGAGAATGTATCATGTTTTAAGAAATTGCTTTGGTTAATGATATAGTTTAATTATAGTAGCATAAATTTTGATATGTTATAGTGCAAAATATATTTAATTTCATATATAAGTTTATGATAAAAAGCAATTATTAAGATTGTGATGAAGTTTTCTAATAGATGTACGGGAATAAAGAATGTATATTTAAATATTTTTTATATGCAAATTTGCACTATAATCATATATCTTTGATTTAAATTACCGCATTCTGTATATGGAACACAATAATGAATTAGATATGGTGTAAAATAAAATTCAAATCAGTATATTTTATTATTAAATGTAACATAAGTTATAGTTAATGGCCAATGGTATTGAGTTGGTATGAACATATAATTTGACTTAAGTCAAATGTAAACTTATATGTTTTGTGAATTCCAATTTATCTAAGTTAAAGACTTTTTGTTTATAAAAACATTCCAATGTAGACCAAAACACGAAATGTAAGCATTTAATGAAAAATTAATAGTATGAAACCTATATAATTATGAGCTAATGAAACTCTAGATAGAAAATATAAATTTTGTCCTTTCATCTCTAGAAAGAGTCATTTATATATCATAAATGCTTGTATATATAACATCGTAAATTTAACAATTCACTTCATTTTCTTAAGCATTCATAATTGTTTTTCTTATAATAAAATTTTCCAATGAATTTAAATGAATTGTTTTAAATGTATTTTAGAGTTGAAAATAAAAGAACAACCATCTATTTATTATATGGAGTTAACATATAAGCTGAATTTTACTTGCAAATGAGAACATAACATATAAGCAAACGATAAAATATTGATTTGCTTTAATTGTTTTTACTAATAGTTTTATAAGCATTGAGGCATGGAATTTGGATTGTTAAATCATATAATTGATTTATGACTTATTTATGGAAGTAAATTAAGAACATTTAATATTTTATTTAATGTCTGAACGAAAAGTGAATTTGATTGACAAATCATTATAAAAAATTAAAACCAACTAACAAGAGACTTTGAGTTTATTGTTTTATGGAGTTGGATTTATTGTGAAAAGAACATAAATCTAATGATTTAAATATAAAAATTATGAGTTTTTATAATATCAATGTCATAACAAGCCTATTTTGAAAAATAATTATTATGGATTTTAATGTTTAAGTTAAGAGGTTGTCTGTGTATAAAGGTCTGTAGTGGAAAAGATATGTTAAATATATTAAGATTTTATACTAAGTCAATTATGAGAATGAAGAAATTATGAATATTTAGTTCATATAATGGTTATGAAAATTTTCATCCAAAAGAAGAAAAAATGTTATCATCTCAAAGACATGAGTATATTTCAGAATTTGATTACTATCATAATATTAAACTCATCCATGTTTGTTATGCGTACATATGTTTGACAATACAATTGAAACATATTCCAAAATGATTTGAAATACTCACTTTGTGGACATGAATGAATTTATTGAAAGCGAATAAATAATGAAATAAGTTATGCATTACAGTATACTGATGGTACAATATGAATAAAACTTACATAGTAGTAAGCTATGAGATTAGTTTTTATTTAAAATAAAATAAATCGATGGATGCAGAAGGTAAGAAGAAGTATATTCATGAAGAATATTTATAGATCCAAGGGAATAAATTTTGTTTAAGTATACCATAAAGTATTTCAAAGTGAGATATTTATACTTGTAAACAGTTATGTTCATATGATTTCTGAATATATGGAAAATAGTTATTTAGTTCATATATGAGCCTAAAGAAAAGTTCTTGTTTGGAAATCTTTTTTTTATTATTAAATGGTCGGCCTGGTTTCTCATAGATGACTAGATAAAACTCCTTATGAACCATGGAAGAGTTTTGTAACGATACGATTTTTCGACGCTCGAAAGTTGACATTAATACGTCCACTGTATCAAATGCCGCGCAATCGAATGCCGGAAAACCGAACCATTAGGCTTAAAAAGAAGAGGTAGAAGAAGACAGAAGAAAAGAAAGAACCGAAAAACAGAAACAGAAACAATATCAGAATCTCACATTCGCGGTGGAACAATATATAATAGATAATCACTAGTCTTTTAAAACAAAGAACTATATCAGTTTATACATACATCAATCAGAGTCAATATACAACTCAATACAACAATGGACAGTTATATAAACTTGTCCTCATACAGAATACACAGCGGAATAAAATAAACAAGTACGGTAGTACGCTTCGCCATCCAGCTTATCCCCAAAAGCTCCAGAATATCCAGAATATCCTGATAAAAATAACTCTAGGCTGCCCGTGTGGAAAATTATGGGCACCCAGAGTTTAGAAGGGAACAATAAACTCCGAGTCAGTCATGGTGACTGGTGTGAGATCGTAAAACAGTTATTTTCACAGAGAAAATAAAATTAATTCACAATGCTTTTGGAAAATGAAACTACCATAAGACCTCCCGCCACACACACAATGCAAACGCAGAATTGTAGGAGATTTCTTCTTATGATAGTCAAAGATGCTTACTACGCAAATCATTGGATTACTATTATTAATGTCTAGTGTGGAAAACATTTCGAAAGTATAATATTAATCTTAGCGAGCATGCAACCATTATTGTATGCCTACTATAGCTACTGTGTTCAATAGTAGGTTACCGCCACATTCCATAGCAGGTTATACAACTAAAACCGTACAGGGCGCGTATTGTTTCTTTGGATTTCCAACAAATGGTCAGGCTAAGGAACTTCCTTTCCTACTGCCACATGGGATCGCCTCTGGCTGGACATCCCGAGAGACAAACTGCTCTCTGCCAACAAGGCCGGGTTACCCCTGTAACTAGGTAACTCACGAATATTCCATCCCCCGGTCCTTTGGGACCTTTATCCGAGCGCTCGGTAACAACATCACACATAATAAATAAAGTGTGTCCACATGAGTAATTATCTGGGCTCCATACCATGATACCACCCCTTTCCAGAAGGAAATGACATACCCTAAAGGGCGCAACCCTCATAACCTTGCCGCAACATTCATGTTTCGACCATTTCCGGGTTGTGAGGCCATGACGAAGTCTCGTCCACAAAGCTACGCTTTTTCACAAAGCCACGCTTTGATTACAAATGATCAATAAATGATCATCATACAGCAACACTCAGCATGCAACATTACCAAATTGGGAATATATCGCTGATAACCTTCAACTACATAACCTCTGAGCTCGTACGTCTCAGAGAAGGGTGTTAAGCTAAGAGAATAAATTCTCCGCCACCAATAGAAATGTATTTCAAAGAAATCAGCTCTATATCTCAAAATGTAATGTCAGACACGTAACCATACAAGTCTGTTCCGGGTTCGAACAGAACCGAAGGCACTTCCGAAGAAGCCCTTGCAATCCGGGTATCCACAATCCCGATCGGACTTCCCATCACAAAGGAAATCTCTATACCGTAGCTAACGGTGCAGAGACAATCGATAGGTCATCCTATCATTTTCACAAACACTCGGTCTTCACCACCGGTCTTCAATATGATCCATATCGTCGTATCACTAATTCGGAATAGGTTGTACGACCCAAAGGTCCTTTCTCGGCTAAATCGAATAATAAGCGTTTGTTTTTAAAAACAAATTCAAGTGCCATCTCAAAGGAAAATATTGATATTCGATGATTTAACTATCAACAATATTCACAACAATCATCAGGTTCAAATAATTTTCCCAAATTATTTAATTTCAAAATATCTTCACGAGATATTTTTTTTTCACACTTCACATTTGAAAACCAATTTCAAATCACTTTTCACCTTTCAACTTTTGAAAATAAATTTCAAATTAATTTCCTTACATGGAATATATTTCCAAATATATCTTTTAAAAACCCACTTAGAACTTTTAATTTATATTTTAAAAGCTACTTTGGAATATACTCGGGTTTTTTCCCCAAGGAAAATACACTTCCAATTCAAAATGGTCCATTTAAACCAAATAAATAAATCCTTATCGATTTATTTTAAATTTACGTTCCAAATCCGTAAATTTACTTTCACACTTTAAAAATAAATCAGCGTTTATTTTTAAACAAATTTCCCTTTCATTTCATAAACCCCATTTTGAATTTACATTCCCAAATATTCACTTTTAACCCAAAAAATCACATTCCAAATTGATTTCTAATTTTATTTCAATATCGAATCAATTACAAATTGATTTCTAAGTTTTATTTCAATAGAACAAAACATTGCAATTTATTTCTAAGTTTATCTCCAAATAACAAACCATTTGCAAATCGACTTCCAAATTCATTTTTCAAACACTAAATCAATTTCAAATAAATTTTCCAATGATTTATTTTCCATTACCAAATTAATTACAAATTTGATTTCTAAATTTATTTTCAACTCCAAATAAATTTCCAAATCGATTTCTCAAAGGTTCATTTTCCAATACCAAATCAATTTCAAATTGATTTCTAAAAGTTTACCACTTTTAAATAAATTCCTTTGTTCTTTCTAAATTATTCAAAATTCCATTTTTAAATGAATTCTTCAACTTTTGAAACAATATTATTCAAAACTCATTTTTTTCCATATTTTGGAATTTATTCGGTAAGATTTCGAATATCAATTTTAATACTTTAAAATTCGTTCTTTCAAATTAATTCAATCCTTAAAAATAATTCACTTAAAGTTTTCCACTTTAATTTCAAATCCAATATATATTCATTTTTGGTATCCAACGATACCAAAAATACATTCAGCTAAATTTTTAGCCTTCAATAATTTCAATTATCAATAAATCATCCACAGATTATCAATAAATCACATCATTCACATATGAAATAATATTCAAACAATTTGAGGAATCCAGTTGGATCCCTCCAACCTGTTTCCCTGCATCCACAGATGTTAGCACAATACCAATTCCACTTCGAGGTGGAATATCGCGGGATATGGGATTTTATAAATATCATCCGCTATTATGCGGCGCAATAGGGTCTCATCCGCTATATAATGCGGGAAATCACAACTGCAATATATACATATGCCAATATATATATATATATATATATATATATTGCTATATATATTTAGATATATCCTACTATATCTAATATCACATCCAAACAGCAATCAATTAATAACTGCAAAAATCAACTTTTCATTTGAGTGAGAAGATCTCACCTTTGCTTTTATTTTGCAATCCCATTTCCAATCCAGTTTGTTTTCTTCACCGTTTAGACCTTGTATAAATATTTTATACAATTATTAATATTCGAAATAATCGAATAAATTCAATTTGCCATTTAATATTTTATTTTATCTAATCAATTTAATTTCAAACAAAATTCCTTTTGATTAAATATTTGAACTAATTGAGCAATCACTTACCATTAATAATCAAATTAACTATTACTTTTTCTTATTTAAAACTACTTACATCCAATAGTAATCAATATACACATTAAAAATCAGATCTTTATAAACTTATTCAACATTTTATTCTTGTCTGAATAAAAGAGTTGTTATTTTTATTTTAAATCAAATTTACCAAAACTGGGATTACCTCACTGCCGCAATCAAACGTATGCCTTCGCTAAGGCTGAGCCATCCCACGCGAGTGAATCCACCTCGCCATCCCGCGAACACGCGCGGTCCAAAACATCCTTCAACAAAGCACTCGACTTCGCCTCTAACTGCCTCACCAACCCCCTTGAACGGAACCCTAATCGACCGAACACCCCTCGACGACGACTGTCGTTCTCGAACGAACACTTGCTTCACAGTGTCGCCGCCATCTCCAAAACAACGCCTCACGATCGAACTCCAGACACACGCCCTAGCATCCATTGCGAACGCCTTGCTCGCCAACGCTCGCCCACGCGCTATCGCAAGTCGCGATTTCACCTTCACTCTCTCGTGCGCGAGTGATTCGAACGAACTCGATTCATTGATCGAGCGAGCGAGCGCCCTAGCTCGATTTTTATTTTGCTGAAGTCGGCTATGGGAATCGATTCCATTTTTTTTTCTTTTGAAATCGTGAAATCTAGAGAAGGAGAGGATAAGGTCGTTCGATTTGAATTTAGAACGAGAATAGTTTTCGTTTTGCAATTGAGTTTTATCTGGATTTTATTTTTAGAGGAGCGACCATTTTATTTTCTTTCGAACGAAATGATTTCGTATCAGATTTGTAAAGAAATGGGGAAACAAAAGAACGTGATTAAGCAGAGGGTAGGTCTGCTTACTCAGGAGTAGGGTGGCTGAGTTGAAAGGAATTTGACCGGTGAAATGATACAAGATATTTACATTAAAACGATATTTATTTTCTAGACGTTTTAATCTCGTACGATCACACGATAACTCTGATCACTACGAAAATTGAAACCTGGTAATAATTCAATATTACGGATCTAATGGAACTGGTTTCGTCGAAATCCGAAACTGTGCTCCGGAACGCTATTTTCAAATATCGATTCAAATGATAAAATTCAAAACTGAACAAAACAATTTCAAATTCAATTCTGAAAGTTCCAATACTTTCAGAATTATCAATATAAATTTTCTAAGCCTTGAAAATATTTTTAGTCAGCTTAAACTGAAGATTCAAATTTTTACCCAGATTTAATAATTTAATCGCCAAATTCACTCTGATATTTGAATTTCAAATTAAATTATCATTCGAATATTTAAACTCAATTAAATATTCACATTTCAAATGTCAAAAATTCAAGGTCGTTACAAGTTTCATCTCAAGCTTGAAATTTCTAAAAATGTGGGGGTGTTGGGATAAATTGCAACTTTGGTCTTCTTCGTTTTTCTTTAAAAACTGAAAAAGAAGAACCAACAAACATTTACCTGAGAACATTGAATATGTATTCGTTGATTATGATTTTAAGCATTTCATACATATTCATTTCTTTATAATGGATATATGCAACTTTTTGGCACAAACTTGAATGCGGTAAAAGAGACCTCACATGATGAATGACATAGGAGAAATAAAAGTGTCATTAGCCATAAAAATGAGACAATTTGAAAATGGGTTTCCCATAAATTATTTTGACCATACTAAAAAAGATAAACTTGAAATGACTCATTGTATTGATACAAAGCATATGCAATCTGTAACAACCTTGTATTTTACAAATATTTTTAAATTGATTTTTCTAGATTCAAAATCTTTATTTACGAAAAAGAATAAATTTTGTTATTTTAAATATAAACTTTGATTTTGATGTGGATTAGAATTCCAAATATGACTAGATTTAATATTTCCAGAAATTGTGAATTTTGGTCAATAGTCAAACTTTGACTTTTAAATTTAAATTTTAAATATTTGAAATTATAAATTTTATCTTTTATTATGAAAATAGATGTAGTAACTTGAATACTGCTTTTCGTTTCGCTGAAAATGGAGTTAAACTGTAAAAGTTATGTACATTTCAACTTTGAGTATAATTTGTTTATTTAACAATTTTGTCTATTTTAAATGATATAAATTTTATTTTTCTTTGTTATGTTTTATTTTAATTGGGTTAATACTTTATTTTGAGTATATTTTTATCTTTTAATATGTTTAAAAATGATCATATAATTTTTCTAAAGTACACTTGAATTTATTCAAATTTATAAAGCCTTATTATGTATTTATTGCCATTTTCTTTATTTAAATTCTATTTAATTTAAAATTTAATTATTTATTTTACTTGAAAATGTTTTAAAAATCATTTTTATTTCAAATTTTGGTTTAGAATATTTTTAAAGTAAATCAAATAATTTTTCAAAGCCATTGGTTATTTTTCTGTAATTTCTAAACATTGTTTGCAATTTTTGAGCAATTTTTGTAATTCTTTTTCCATTTCTTTTGAATTTAAATATTTATTTTTATTTCCTACTACTTTTTTCAGTTGTAAATAACATTTCTGAGTTTATTTTGTTTATTTAAAATAAAAAAGAAAAAGAAAAGGAAATGCCAAAGGTTTTAAAAATTGCAAAAACTTAAGGCTTTTCATCTCCTGGTCTCTTCATTTTCTTTTGGCTTTTACTCTCCTTTCTTTTGGCCGTACACTTCTTACCTCTAGCCGTGTATTCTCTCCAGCAATTCACGTGAAAAATCTATCTCTCCACTCCAAAACTCACGGCTATATCAAATTTGAGAAAAAAAATGCAATTCTAATGGCTTCTCTTTTCTATTTTTCTTCCTCTTCTTTTATTGATTTTGTCTTTGCTCCTCTTATGCTTTGCTCAGCTATAACCCACCTTCATCTCCACCATCCTCTCCACCATCACCAGCCACAGCAACCACCACCTCCACCTCTGACCACCACCTCAAGCGTGCCATCCAATTGAAGCCATCACCACAAAATCAATGCAAAACTCCACAAAAATTGCCTAGCCTAACCATAAACTCCACTATCTCCTTCATATCTTGACTTGGCCACACCCCTAGCTCCACCACCACCCAACTACACCACCTCTAGACATCACTTCAGATCTGACCACACCTGAAGTATGTAGGGCCGAGCCCAAAACTTGGCATAACCGAGCCAAATGTTGCGTAAACCACTCTATTTTACCTTGAACCCATGTATGCTTCATATTGTAACTCTTCCACCACCTTCATCAACTTGTAACCTGACCTATATGACACCATACCTGACCTAAAAACACATCATGGCTGAGCACTTGATCCCCTATGGTCAAGCATTTGAATGGTAAAGGCAAAGTCTTGTCTTTATTGTTTTGTATTTCAATTTGTTCGATATTGTTTTGGTTAATATTCATATGTTATATTGTCTTGCTTATTGTTATTGCAAGATCATATCTTGGTTCTCTTCATTCAAATCAAAGGTCATGCTATATCGTGCTTGTTGTGCTTTCTGGAATCTATTCTGTGTGTTTTGGTCGCTAATCTCCAGCTTTAACAGGTGAGTTATTCTCACCAGACAATATGTACCTATATAACTAGTAAATTGACACCCTGTGAATCTGTAGAAATATATTATCATGTTATACTTGACTATGTTATGATCATATGATGTTTATACACCTGTTATATCATCCGTTACTGTTATATAATGTATTATGTTCATTTATATCTGTTTATCACACTGCAAGTTCCCTGTAGACTAGAATCACTATGGGTTGAAATGATACATACCCGAACGGACTTTAGAATAGGGAAAAATCATTATGGGCTGAAATGATAGGCCTGAATGGTTTTTATTTATTTTATTTAACTTGGGATTGCGGGTTTGAAATGATAGAACCCGGATTTTTCTTTTTAAACTGCGGATTGAAATGATACATATCTGTATCACTAGACCTAGGTTAGAAAACTATATACAGGCCCGTGGTTATTTTATAAAGTGTTTTGGATATTTTTAAGTATTTTAAAAATTATAAATTTATGAAATTTGATTTAAATAGATTTTGAAATGTTTTAAAATAAAGAAATTATGATTTTTCTATGTGTTAAAAATGTAATTAATGAATGGTTTAACTGGACTTTTTGAAATATAACTTAAGTTTTGGAAATTTGGAATTTTGGTTAAAAATGATATTTAAGTTATATAAATAAAATGGAAATTTAATTATATTTGGAAAATGGTAAAATATGATAATTTGATTAAATTTGAATTTAAGTGATTTATTAAAGTATTATTGATTTTTCTATGAATTTAAGTGGTTAAATAAATGAATGTTTAAAAGTGATCTTTTAAAATATAACTTGACTTGGAAATGTGAAATTTGGTTTTAATTAAAGGTTTAAGTTAATTAAATAAAATTGGAAATTTAGTTAAATTTGTGAAATGGTAATTTAAATTTGAAGTGTTAAGTTTATTTGTTGAAATGTGAAGAATTGGCAACTTTTACACTTAAATTTATTAAGTAAATTGTTGAAAATTGGATTTAATTATAAGAAATTTATTGTGAAAAAGATATATGTTAAATGATATGTAAATGAACATTTTAAATGTTAAAAATATGATTTTTAAAATGTTTATGTGTTTTAAATTGAAGTTATTTAGTTGCTGGAAATACACTAAAATCTGGAATTAACTTTTAATAGCATTCAGAAATGCTATAGTTTCTGAATTGAACTAAAATTGTGTAAAAAGAGCTATTACAGCATTTCTGAAATGCTGTAGTTGCTGTAATTGAACTTATAGGCTAATATTGAACTCAGGTCTATTATAGCATTCTCTGGAAATGCTATAGTGGTCTGCAGTCTTTGCTGAAATCAAATAAAACCTTTGTTTTGAAATCTGAGTTACCGCAGCACTTCTGAAATGCTGTCTTTTCTGTTTTGAACTATAATTTAACTAAAAACTGAGTTTTAACAGCAGTTTTAAATGCTGTCTTTGCTGAATAAAAATGTTTTCAAGTATAACTTATAACAGCTTTTTCTAAATGCTGCGAAAGGCTGAAATTTTAATAATTATGGGTTTTGACTTAGTAAACGGACTCAGAATGGTTTGAAACTTTGGAAATTGAATACTTGATTTGAAAATATAATAATTACACTTTTAAAAGGTTTAAATGAATTATTTTGATTGGAATATAAACTATTTAAAGGTGATTTGAAATGATAGTAAATGAACGATATCTTTGAATTTAAAAGGTATTTAAAGTTGAATATTTGGATTTGAACTGATAGGATATTTTATTATATTAAAATGATTTGAAATGAAGTTTTGTAAGGATATGATATTTTATTATATTAAAATGATTTGAAATGAAGTTTTGTAAGGATTTGATATTTTGATATATTGAAATGATTTGAAATGAAGTTTTGAAATGATATAATATTTTAAATATATGGAAATGGTTTGCAATTGATTTAATCTTTATTTTGATAAATATATGGTTTTGAAATGATATTATATTTTGAAGTAAAGTATTGTTTTTAAAAGTTATAACCACGGGTTATAATAACGATTGGTTGGCAAAGAGACCGGGATCGGATATGGACATACTCTCTGTCGATACCGAAAACCACTTTGACAACCGTGTACGCGGTGGAGATTCCAGAATGAAGTAGGATGGTGGCGACGATCCTAAGGTACATACGTGGACCCAACTCCCGTGAGTTGGCATAAGGTGGCTAAAACAGGAGCGATTGACGGACCAATGAGGTAGCACCTCTGATCGGACACACTTCTTCGATACCATTCTATTACTTGTGATTGATTTGGTGGCCACCCTTGATTTGGGAGTGTTGTTCGAGGTGGGCGGTAGTGGCTGCTATGCGTCACCACTAGTCCGGATGCGTAATTGGTATATCTACCCTGGCATTGCCTAGTTGTGCCGTGTCACCTACCATATCGAGCTTTACTACGATTATGATTTTAAGATCCGACCGCGTTAAGGTTCTCCATCCCCTTAACGCTATTTTCTATATGATTATACTTTACTAATTAGACACTACTGTATATAGCGTATATTACTACATAGTAGATAGTTTAACGGATCCTTAAAGAATGGGCGATCCCAAGCATTCTTTAAGTTACTTGTACCTTATTACAGTTCACTTGAGTTGGTTTACATTATATAAGTATATATTGTCCTGACTCGAGTGTTTTGTGTTTTGCTTTACGCTCGGGTCAGCCTGAGTTATTCACAGATTTGGATTTCCACTCTCTTGGAGATTTGAATCGCTGGAGATTATCTGCTTGTCTTGTCCTATCTACTTCAGTTCTGTTGTCCTACTCAGCTTGTACTTGGTTATTTTATTGCGACTTCTGTTGTTCTCTATTTCTTTTGTTATATCTTATGTAAATCTGATATATTTATATAGTAGCTTCATGAACTACTATTTCTTTTACTTCCACTGCATTATTTTACTCTGTGTCTGTGATCTGTGATTATATTTATTTACTATATACTCTGAGATTTGCCAAATTTTATTTACAACGCGGTATTTTGAGCAATTCAACTCCGGCATGAGTGTCTACCTATACACTTATAATGGATGTGAATGGTTGAAAATATCGGGTCGTTACAGTTGGTATCAGAGCTTTGGCTTTGAGGCAAAACTCAGCATATAAAGTAGATTTATTTACAGAATCACTTTCGTTCGAGTTTGAATGTTTTCCTCTTGATTCGAATTTCCTTTTAATTTTTGGAACGTTCCATGCGGTTCTAAAATTCATTCTTGTCCCTCACTATTCATCTTCTTTTGATTCTGGAGTATCCCATAACTCCGCTTCGAATGAGCTTTATAGTGAATTGGTGGTCTCGCCAATATTCTAATGACTTGTAAAAGGGGGAAAACTCCTTTACAAATTTTCATCGATTCACCAGAGATTTATATTTATCCTTGGTTTAGATGCTAATATCTTTTGTTATTCCAAACTCTATCTCTTGAGATCGGATGTAGATTTACCCCAGAAAAATCCACATTTGCTCTTATTCATTAAGTCACGGTTGACCCGGTTAAGGTTGCCCGTGATTTATCTAAGCTTATCCATCTTCATATTTTGTTAATTAATCATCTTGTCTTTGTTCTAAACTATCTCCAACATTTTGAATTGTACTTTTAAATCTATATTTTATTATATATTGTGTTGTTTGAGTTGTTGATGTCGATTTGGGTTTCCGATCGATTCGTCTAATCAACGCTATCGATAGGATTTCTAAAACACTTTGACAGAACAAACCGATACAATATTATTTTAAAATTTGGTTAATTAAATAAATTTTAATATATAAGTAAATTTATGGAACTTAATAAATTGATTTAAATAGATAATTTGAAATGATAATACTTGATTTATCATTTATTTTTCTACAAATGAATTTATAAATAGTTGTTTATAAATTTATTTGGGAACTGAAATGAATTTAAAACAAGAAATTTAAAGAATTTAATTTCCGATGGTTTCAAACCTTGTGTTTAAAATTTTTAAAAGGATATTATTTAAAGTATTTTGAATAAAAATTTGTCTCTAAAGGATTTTAAAGTTTAAAATTTTAGTGCTCTTCTCTTTGTCGCTGGAAAATAATTTCGGTGATGACTGCAGCATCATCGACGTTCATTTTAGAGTTTCGAAGTGAAGAGACTGTTCTGTAGTCTTGCTACAACTTTGTTTTGGGGAATTTAATTAATATGAATTTCTAAAAATATGACTTGATTTATAATATATATAGATATATGATTTAAATTTGATTTGACATATTATGTACATATATTTATTTATCTCTAACTGGTTTGAAGGAAATCGGAAATTAATTCTTACATTTTTTTTCTTAATTTCAATTATAAAAAGAAAAATCAAAAAAAAAATTTGGATAAAGGATTCAAACTTGAGATAATTGAATCGGAAAGTTTTATTTGTATAACACACAATTTCATTCCAATATAACTTACCTAAATTTCACAGAAGTTGAATATGAAATTGGATAATATACAATATAGAAAGGATTTTATAAATAAAATTTGAGTGGTTATAATAAATGTTATACACTTAAATTTTAGTTATAAAAGATTAACAGAGGTAAATAGTGAAATAGGAATTTAAAGAGATTTTATTTAAATTACTTAATAATCAAATTTGATTTACTATGGAACCTTAAGTCTAACCTAGGAATTTTAATAAAGGTTATTTCCTAAAATGAATATGTTGTATAATAAATAATGTATCTTTGAATAGATAAAATAAAATACATTTGAATTGGACTTTTGGTAATAAAGTTTATTTAACTTGAATTCATAGTTTAATTGATGTCTAAATGAATAAATGTGTAAAGAAATTTGATTGTTATATTTGCTATGATAAATATTTTATTTATGAAATTGATATGTCTTGAAAAATGAATAATTATGATTTAAATAGTTAAAATGTATTTTAACATCACTAAAACTTGATAATTGAGAATTTGGTTTTCAAATGGAAATTTTAAGTGTAACTTATTAAAGGAATATCTATTTATGAAATGGGTATTTTAAATAAAGTGTTAGGTTATGTGTTAAATTAAGAGCTAACTAAAATAGTGAACTTTTAACTTAATAAATGAAGTATAGTTTGATTTGAATATTCCATTCATAAAAGTTTGTTTTAATAAGTCATAAGTTAAATGATATCCAAATGAATATTTCTGATATTAAACTGATTTGAAATATTAATATATCTACTGTAGCATTTTATAAGTGCTGCTGTTTTGAAAATACAGTGTTTTGGAAATTTTTATAATTGAATGAACTTAGAAATGTTACAACTTTAAAATGAATATTGTTTGATCTTGGATTAAAATGGTTTAAATGAAGATTATTTTTAAAAAGGTGTTATGATTTTCTAAGTGTTATGGTTTTTTTTAGGATAACATTTCCAAAGTGTTATGATTTTAGTAGTATGATTTCCAAATGATAAACATCCCTAAATTGTTATGATTTCAAAGCATTATGGTTTCAAATTTATTATCTTATTTTGTTTTTTTTCGAACTATCTTTTCGTTGTCCTTATTTCTCTTATCTTGTTACAGAATGGGAAGGCTATTGCTTATACTAGTCTGTTTAGAAATCTTTCTATAATCTTTGTTACTCATCTAGATCTGAACACTGTTTTTCCATTCATAGACCGTCGGTCAAGTGAAAAGGGAGATTCAGACTCTAGGGGATCTTTTTCGTGCTTATATTCTTTATTTGATCACCTCCATCTTGTTAAACTTACCTATAACAATAGTTATCAAGTGTAATTCCAATCTTCTTATCATCTTGTCTTAATTCTATTTCATTCTATCTTTTTCTGTGCTTTCCCGTACCTCGTTCCTTTTCGGGGACGAAAAGTTTTGAGTGGGGGAGAGTGTAACAACCTTGTATTTTACAAATATTTTTAAATTGATTTTTCTAGATTCAAAATCTTTATTTACGAAAAAGAATAAATTTTGTTATTTTAAATATAAACTTTGATTTTGATGTGGATTAGAATTCCAAATATGACTAGATTTAATATTTCCAGAAATTGTGAATTTTGGTCAATAGTCAAACTTTGACTTTTAAATTTAAATTTTAAATATTTGAAATTATAAATTTTATCTTTTATTATGAAAATAGATGTAGTAACTTGAATACTGCTTTTCGTTTCGCTGAAAATGGAGTTAAACTGTAAAAGTTATGTACATTTCAACTTTGAGTATAATTTGTTTATTTAACAATTTTGTCTATTTTAAATGATATAAATTTTATTTTTCTTTGTTATGTTTTATTTTAATTGGGTTAATACTTTATTTTGAGTATATTTTTATCTTTTAATATGTTTAAAAATGATCATATAATTTTTCTAAAGTACACTTGAATTTATTCAAATTTATAAAGCCTTATTATGTATTTATTGCCATTTTCTTTATTTAAATTCTATTTAATTTAAAATTTAATTATTTATTTTACTTGAAAATGTTTTAAAAATCATTTTTATTTCAAATTTTGGTTTAGAATATTTTTAAAGTAAATCAAATAATTTTTCAAAGCCATTGGTTATTTTTCTGTAATTTCTAAACATTGTTTGCAATTTTTGAGCAATTTTTGTAATTCTTTTTCCATTTCTTTTGAATTTAAATATTTATTTTTATTTCCTACTACTTTTTTCAGTTGTAAATAACATTTCTGAGTTTATTTTGTTTATTTAAAATAAAAAAGAAAAAGAAAAGGAAATGCCAAAGGTTTTAAAAATTGCAAAAACTTAAGGCTTTTCATCTCCTGGTCTCTTCATTTTCTTTTGGCTTTTACTCTCCTTTCTTTTGGCCGTACACTTCTTACCTCTAGCCGTGTATTCTCTCCAGCAATTCACGTGAAAAATCTATCTCTCCACTCCAAAACTCACGGCTATATCAAATTTGAGAAAAAAAATGCAATTCTAATGGCTTCTCTTTTCTATTTTTCTTCCTCTTCTTTTATTGATTTTGTCTTTGCTCCTCTTATGCTTTGCTCAGCTATAACCCACCTTCATCTCCACCATCCTCTCCACCATCACCAGCCACAGCAACCACCACCTCCACCTCTGACCACCACCTCAAGCGTGCCATCCAATTGAAGCCATCACCACAAAATCAATGCAAAACTCCACAAAAATTGCCTAGCCTAACCATAAACTCCACTATCTCCTTCATATCTTGACTTGGCCACACCCCTAGCTCCACCACCACCCAACTACACCACCTCTAGACATCACTTCAGATCTGACCACACCTGAAGTATGTAGGGCCGAGCCCAAAACTTGGCATAACCGAGCCAAATGTTGCGTAAACCACTCTATTTTACCTTGAACCCATGTATGCTTCATATTGTAACTCTTCCACCACCTTCATCAACTTGTAACCTGACCTATATGACACCATACCTGACCTAAAAACACATCATGGCTGAGCACTTGATCCCCTATGGTCAAGCATTTGAATGGTAAAGGCAAAGTCTTGTCTTTATTGTTTTGTATTTCAATTTGTTCGATATTGTTTTGGTTAATATTCATATGTTATATTGTCTTGCTTATTGTTATTGCAAGATCATATCTTGGTTCTCTTCATTCAAATCAAAGGTCATGCTATATCGTGCTTGTTGTGCTTTCTGGAATCTATTCTGTGTGTTTTGGTCGCTAATCTCCAGCTTTAACAGGTGAGTTATTCTCACCAGACAATATGTACCTATATAACTAGTAAATTGACACCCTGTGAATCTGTAGAAATATATTATCATGTTATACTTGACTATGTTATGATCATATGATGTTTATACACCTGTTATATCATCCGTTACTGTTATATAATGTATTATGTTCATTTATATCTGTTTATCACACTGCAAGTTCCCTGTAGACTAGAATCACTATGGGTTGAAATGATACATACCCGAACGGACTTTAGAATAGGGAAAAATCATTATGGGCTGAAATGATAGGCCTGAATGGTTTTTATTTATTTTATTTAACTTGGGATTGCGGGTTTGAAATGATAGAACCCGGATTTTTCTTTTTAAACTGCGGATTGAAATGATACATATCTGTATCACTAGACCTAGGTTAGAAAACTATATACAGGCCCGTGGTTATTTTATAAAGTGTTTTGGATATTTTTAAGTATTTTAAAAATTATAAATTTATGAAATTTGATTTAAATAGATTTTGAAATGTTTTAAAATAAAGAAATTATGATTTTTCTATGTGTTAAAAATGTAATTAATGAATGGTTTAACTGGACTTTTTGAAATATAACTTAAGTTTTGGAAATTTGGAATTTTGGTTAAAAATGATATTTAAGTTATATAAATAAAATGGAAATTTAATTATATTTGGAAAATGGTAAAATATGATAATTTGATTAAATTTGAATTTAAGTGATTTATTAAAGTATTATTGATTTTTCTATGAATTTAAGTGGTTAAATAAATGAATGTTTAAAAGTGATCTTTTAAAATATAACTTGACTTGGAAATGTGAAATTTGGTTTTAATTAAAGGTTTAAGTTAATTAAATAAAATTGGAAATTTAGTTAAATTTGTGAAATGGTAATTTAAATTTGAAGTGTTAAGTTTATTTGTTGAAATGTGAAGAATTGGCAACTTTTACACTTAAATTTATTAAGTAAATTGTTGAAAATTGGATTTAATTATAAGAAATTTATTGTGAAAAAGATATATGTTAAATGATATGTAAATGAACATTTTAAATGTTAAAAATATGATTTTTAAAATGTTTATGTGTTTTAAATTGAAGTTATTTAGTTGCTGGAAATACACTAAAATCTGGAATTAACTTTTAATAGCATTCAGAAATGCTATAGTTTCTGAATTGAACTAAAATTGTGTAAAAAGAGCTATTACAGCATTTCTGAAATGCTGTAGTTGCTGTAATTGAACTTATAGGCTAATATTGAACTCAGGTCTATTATAGCATTCTCTGGAAATGCTATAGTGGTCTGCAGTCTTTGCTGAAATCAAATAAAACCTTTGTTTTGAAATCTGAGTTACCGCAGCACTTCTGAAATGCTGTCTTTTCTGTTTTGAACTATAATTTAACTAAAAACTGAGTTTTAACAGCAGTTTTAAATGCTGTCTTTGCTGAATAAAAATGTTTTCAAGTATAACTTATAACAGCTTTTTCTAAATGCTGCGAAAGGCTGAAATTTTAATAATTATGGGTTTTGACTTAGTAAACGGACTCAGAATGGTTTGAAACTTTGGAAATTGAATACTTGATTTGAAAATATAATAATTACACTTTTAAAAGGTTTAAATGAATTATTTTGATTGGAATATAAACTATTTAAAGGTGATTTGAAATGATAGTAAATGAACGATATCTTTGAATTTAAAAGGTATTTAAAGTTGAATATTTGGATTTGAACTGATAGGATATTTTATTATATTAAAATGATTTGAAATGAAGTTTTGTAAGGATATGATATTTTATTATATTAAAATGATTTGAAATGAAGTTTTGTAAGGATTTGATATTTTGATATATTGAAATGATTTGAAATGAAGTTTTGAAATGATATAATATTTTAAATATATGGAAATGGTTTGCAATTGATTTAATCTTTATTTTGATAAATATATGGTTTTGAAATGATATTATATTTTGAAGTAAAGTATTGTTTTTAAAAGTTATAACCACGGGTTATAATAACGATTGGTTGGCAAAGAGACCGGGATCGGATATGGACATACTCTCTGTCGATACCGAAAACCACTTTGACAACCGTGTACGCGGTGGAGATTCCAGAATGAAGTAGGATGGTGGCGACGATCCTAAGGTACATACGTGGACCCAACTCCCGTGAGTTGGCATAAGGTGGCTAAAACAGGAGCGATTGACGGACCAATGAGGTAGCACCTCTGATCGGACACACTTCTTCGATACCATTCTATTACTTGTGATTGATTTGGTGGCCACCCTTGATTTGGGAGTGTTGTTCGAGGTGGGCGGTAGTGGCTGCTATGCGTCACCACTAGTCCGGATGCGTAATTGGTATATCTACCCTGGCATTGCCTAGTTGTGCCGTGTCACCTACCATATCGAGCTTTACTACGATTATGATTTTAAGATCCGACCGCGTTAAGGTTCTCCATCCCCTTAACGCTATTTTCTATATGATTATACTTTACTAATTAGACACTACTGTATATAGCGTATATTACTACATAGTAGATAGTTTAACGGATCCTTAAAGAATGGGCGATCCCAAGCATTCTTTAAGTTACTTGTACCTTATTACAGTTCACTTGAGTTGGTTTACATTATATAAGTATATATTGTCCTGACTCGAGTGTTTTGTGTTTTGCTTTACGCTCGGGTCAGCCTGAGTTATTCACAGATTTGGATTTCCACTCTCTTGGAGATTTGAATCGCTGGAGATTATCTGCTTGTCTTGTCCTATCTACTTCAGTTCTGTTGTCCTACTCAGCTTGTACTTGGTTATTTTATTGCGACTTCTGTTGTTCTCTATTTCTTTTGTTATATCTTATGTAAATCTGATATATTTATATAGTAGCTTCATGAACTACTATTTCTTTTACTTCCGCTGCATTATTTTACTCTGTGTCTGTGATCTGTGATTATATTTATTTACTATATACTCTGAGATTTGCCAAATTTTATTTACAACGCGGTATTTTGAGCAATTCAACTCCGGCATGAGTGTCTACCTATACACTTATAATGGATGTGAATGGTTGAAAATATCGGGTCGTTACACAATCTCTCTATAACCCTAATATACTCCTTAAGAAGAATACTATATCTAGTAAATATATGTTAAAATTGAAGGAAACGATGTGTTCCTCTTGAATTATTAAAAATATCGTTAGTTATGATGTGAGAAGATACACTCATAACCTAGCGATAAACATTGGAATTTTATAAGAATGTATAATGGAAAAAGAATACACATCTATTTCAAATCTAAAACAATTAAGAAATTGGTGAAAAGAGTGACCTCATCAAAATAAATAGGATTACGAGAACTTGATGGATCCCCAAAATTATTTTCAAAAGAATTAGTCATTGAATCTTTAAGAGAAATATGACCCGAGCCCATGGTAAGTAAAAATGTAATGAATATCCATTAGCGGTCAAACAAGGCAACATGATTACCTTTTCTCTCCCTACTTTTGTTTTTATGAGTTTGATTTCTTTTATATAATCCATAACCATTTTTTTTGCTTTCAAAATGCACTTGATTGATTTTGTTATATTATATGATTTTAAACTTCTTTGCTATTATATAATTCATAACCAATTTTTGATGACGCTTTTGAGATACACTTGATAGAATTTTCCATTTGATATGATTTTAAGTTTTTTTACTTTTATATGATACATGACCAATTATTGGTGGTGCTTTTGAGACGAGCTTGATATAATCTTTTATTTGATATTATTTTGAGCTTCTTCATTTTTTTATATCCATAATCGATTTTGGTGGTGCTTTTGTGACGCACTTGATGGATTTCTATTTGATATGATTTAAGATTCTTTGTTTTTATATAATCCACATAACCAATTTTTAGTGGTGCTTTTGAGACGCACTTAATGGATTCTTCTATTTTAATAAGAGTTTGAGCTTTTTTGTTTTTATATAACTCATAACCAATTTTTGGTGGTGCTTGAGATGCAATTTGGTGGTGCTTTTGAGACGCACTTGATGGTTTTTTTATTTGATATGATTTTAAGCTTTATCTGCTTTTATACGATCTATAACCAATTTTTGTTGGTGCTCTTGAGGTGCACTTAATGGATTCTACCATTTGATACAAGCTTGAGCCTCTTTACTTTTATATAATCCATAACCAGTTTTTGGTAACACTTTTGAGATGCATTTGATGAGTTGTACTGTTTGATATGAGTTTGACCTGAAAGTGTACGTGTAGTACTAAGGATCGTGTAATATGGTATATAAATGCAGAAACTGGTAATAACAGTAAAGTAAAAATTAAAGTAAGCATACCAGGAATTTTTATACTGGTTCGAACTTCCCGTTCTACGTCCAGTCCCAGAATACCCTCTGGATTTAAACTAAACCCCTCACTTAACCCGGAGGAATAGGTATACGACACCTGAGCAGCCGAACAGGAATTTTTCCACCTCAACAACCGAAGAGGACTTCAGCCTAATATAAATTGTTTGTTGACAAATGTGTTCTAAATAACACTGATTGTCTTTATATAGTACAACTTTCCTATAATCAAATCCTCAAGAGTATATATGTGTGTGAAGATTTAGAAGGAAGATAATCACGTAGAATCGAAGTATATAAATTGAAACAAGGATTCTAGTGATATTAATTAAGAATGAAAACTTTTATTTGCAGAAATGAATAGAGATTAGATTTCAAAAATATAAACAAGAATCGGTGATTGTAGAAATGAATTGAATGTGTTTATATAATTGTAGAAGAGTTATAATCTTTCATGAAGAGTTTCAGTCAATAGTTGTGTCCATATCTCTTGAAACAGAGGACATTCCTCTTCATGAAATGATCACATCTCTTCAGAAAACTAGCCGTTATTCTCTGGTCGGTCGACCGGAAAACCTGGCCGGTCAGCTGAGTTTGAAATCGTATACAAAACAAAAAGTCACTATGCACATAACACAGGGTCGGTCGACCGAGGATCCTGGTCGGTCGGCCGACCTGGTGTTACTTGCACAGTGTACATAGTTTTAATATAAATTGTTTTGTGTGTGTGTGTGACTATTTGAGGAATGATTTTAACAATATTCTAAGACTCAATAAAATATTCATTACTAATCTCTGGATTGTAGTCTTGTCTCCTTTGTAGTACACAATATGCACTTATTCTCTTTTTGTCGCTTTTGTATAGTATTCTTGTCGTATGATCTCTGAAGCTTGTGTCATGAATCAAAACTCATGAATCAACATTCTCCCCCTTTTTGATTGATGACAATACTTATGTGACGAAGTAAAACTTATCTATATTATAATTCTCCCTTGAATATATGGCGACTTTTCTGCAAAAAATATGTTAGCTTTCATACATTTTTCTCCCCCTTTGTCATCGACAAAAAGGAATACTTACTAAATGTAGTATGTGAAATATTGAATTTTTAAATAGTACATGTTCAAACCAAAATAGGAATAAATAAAGATGTTCGGTTAATACACAACATAATAAAAAGATAGTTCATAATGAAATTCTTGAAAATGAAATGTAAAACACTACAATTACTCCTCATCATCATCAGAATCTGAAAATCTGTTTTGGGAGAGTAAAAGTGAAGAGGTGAGATGAAAAGGTGAGTGGTTGGGTTAAAATATGTAGGCAATTTCAACAGAATAGCAGGCTCGGTCGGCTGAGCGACCTGGGTCGTTCGACCGACTTGAAGTTCAGAACAGTGCTGAATCTTTCGGGAAGAACTTCGGTCGACCGGGGCAGGGTATTCGGTTGACCGATTCAAAAAATGTTCTAGTAGATTTTCGAGAAACAAGTTCGGCTGACCGACTCAGGAAGTTCGGTCGATCGACCTGGCAGAAAAATGTTTTTTTTTTTTAAAACATCTCGGGATGGCTTCGGCTGACCGAGTCAGGGAGTTCGGTCGACCGAGGCATGTGAACAAACAAATTTCTGCTGTTTTTCAAAAAGAAATATAGAAATATAAATTATATTATTACATCATGTATATCTATACATCTTATTGAAAATAATAACATATATATATATTAAATTATAACCATGGTTCATCAGTATCTACGTTCCCATGAGTTTGGGGACGGAACATTTTCTATTGGTGACCATCTTGGTGCAATTGGAGTTTGAACGGGGTTTGAAGGTGATGGAGATCTGTAAGAAGGTTCAGCAACATCATCCTTCTTATATGAACAAATTTTCATGGCAATCTTTTCAAGAAAACTTAAACGTCTTGCCGTGACTTTTGGTTCGTAATAGAGTTCCCGTTGCATATTCATTTGTTGTTGTTGGTAGTGATGTATTTCATCAATCTTTTGTTTGGTTGATGGAGATACTACCATTGTATTTTTCCCTTTCTTTTTATCAGGTGTATAGCCTGTATGAGAGTCTTCCCATGGTTTCCACTTGTGTCGGGGGTCATTATCTGGAGAGGAGAATTCTAGAACACGGTTAGGCATTGGAAAAGTAGGATAGGGACCATTTTCGGGGATGCGATCAGAACAGTCGTCGTCCGGAGATGTGTATGAAAGATGAGAATTTTCAGAATTGTAGACGTCATTGTTAGAAGACATTTTTGATTCAAGTTTTGTTTTGCAAAAAGTTTTGTAGTATATGTTCTTAATCAATAAACATAGTGCATATATATACTTATAAATTTTCTGAAAAATTAGTGGTTTGAAACAAACTTCAATTGTAATCACAGAATTTTAAGAAAAAATTGTTTCTATATGTATGATTTATAATTCAAGAGCTAAATATAGTTAGTCTGAAAAACGGATTAATTTTTTTTTAAAGATAGCTAAACAAGAAACACCCATAGCTCAAGTGGCTATAATACAACATTTAACAAATAAGTCAGAGGTCATGAGTTCGAGTTCCGCTTTGGTCAGAAATAAAATACTTTTTGTTTTTTGATATTTTTGCAAATTTTTATTCATAAATCTTTAAACGACATTATACCTAAATCACGTCTTAGTTTTATAAAAGTATTTTCATTTAGCGGTTTAGTAAAAATGTCAGCTATTTGATTTTCAGTGTTGATAAATTCTAAATTTATTAATCCTTTTTCCAAACAATCACGAAGAAAGTGATGATGAATATCAATGTGTTTTGTTCGTGAGTGATTGACTGGATTTTTAGAAAGATTTATTGCACTAGTATTATCACAATAAATTATTGATTTTTCAAGATGACAATTAAAATCTTGTAGTGTTTGTTGCATATAAACGACTTGTGCACATGCCAGAGCAGCAGATATATATTCTGCTTCACATGTTGATAAAGAAACACAGTTCTATTTCTTACTAAACCAAGAAACTAAGGAACGTCCAATGAAATGACACATTCCGCTCGTACTTTTTCGATCCGTCCGACTTCCTCCAAAATCAGCATCGCTATAGGAAACTAATTCGAAAGGACATTCTTTCGGATAAAATAGTCCGAAATCTTTGGTTTTAGTTAGATAACGAATAATGCGTTTAACTGCTCTCATATGTGATTCTTCTGTGCCAAAGACAAGAATCGTTTTCTTTAGCTACTAAACACAAGTTTGAATCATTATTAACATTCATATTTAAGATATAAATGTTTTTATCTCTTTTTCCTTCGAAAATAGTGTTATGATTTTTATCGAAAATATTACATTTATTTTCATAAAAAGTTATATTAAAACCTTTATCGCATAGCTGACTAATACTTAATAAATTGTGTTTTAAATTTTTAACTAATAAAACATCAGTAATGAGAGGTAAATTAGAGGTACTGTTGCTACTGACATCGCCTTTGCCGATGATATATCCTTTTGAGTTATCTCCAAAGGTGACTGCTCCTCCATTTGAGTATATGATGTTTGACAACATTTCTTTGTTTTCAGTCATGTGTTTTGAGCAACCGCTATCTAAAATCCATTTTCCTCTCTTCTTATGTGGTACCTGCAAAAAGTTTATAAAAAGTTGGTACCCAATCTTTTTAGGGTCCTAAGAGTTAGATCTTAGGAAGCCAAACCCATACGGGTCCAGAATTCCCTTTATAAACATAATTCTTGTTATTATGAACAGTTTCCATAAATATTTTGATATGTTTATTCCTTATCAAAACATTATTCGTTTTTGGAATCCATATTTTGATGGTTTTAGTATTTGGATAAACTGTTTTCTTAATATCTTTCTTAATATTATTATTAATCCTACTTTTAGTAAAATTATTTTGTTTCTTAAATCCTAGTCCAGATTTATTATTAGAGGATTGAGAGTTTTCTAGTATACTAGAAAGATTTTCTCTTCCTTTATTGAAATTAGAAACATTTTTAGAAATATCATCAAATTTTATTTTAAGACTATATTTTTCTAACTCTAAATCCTTAATCTTAGATTTCAAACTATTATTTTCGAAAAGTAAAACATCATTTTTATTTTTCTGAATTTCTAGTTCTTCAGATATTGACGTAATTTGAGAAGATAAGTTAGAATTCGGTTGTTGAGAAATTTCAAGTTCTTCTTCCAATATTATCTTCTCATCTTTTAACATATCTACTTCTAAAACTGTTCTATCTAACTTTCTTTGCAACTCCTTATTTTTCTTTTTAAGTTGTTTTGTTAAATTTACTAATTCAGAATTTATTTCAATTAAATCTTCAAAAGTAAAATCACTTACATCGTCTGACGAAGCCATGAAGCATACATTTGCTTGTTCATTATCACTTTCACTCTCTGATGAGGATGATGAGTCAGTGTCGTCCCAAGTGACTGAAAAAGCTTTTCGTTTGGTTTTATCCTTCTTGAAGTTATTCTTTTTACGATCTGGACAATCCTTCTTCATGTGTCCTTTCTTATGACATTCATAACATTCCATTGTTGAAGATGATGGTTTGTTGCTATTGGAATTGTTGTTGGAATTATTTTTGTTTCCCTTGAATTTGTTTCTGTTGAATTTCAAAAACTTTTTGAAATTTTTAGCGATCATTGCCATATCTTCATTATTTGAGTCGGAATCATCTTTTTCTGCTTGGAATGCCACATTTTTCTTTTCTTGTGCACCATTTCGTTTTGCCTGCAAATTTACTTCGTAGGACATTAAATTACCTATCAATTCTTCTGGTTTTAATGTTGACAAATCAGTTGCTTCTTTAATAGCTAGGACTTTTCGTTCCCATTCGTCCGTTAAAGAATTTAAGATTTTTGTAACAACATCAAAATCAGTAAACTTTTGTTCTAATGATAATAAAGCATGATAAATATCCTGAAATCTAGAGTACATGTCATTTATAGATTCATTTGGCCTCATTTTAAAATTTTCAAACCGATGTTTCAACATTGAAATTTTGCTCAATTTAACTTTGTTCGTTCCTTCATGTGAAACTTTAAGAGTTCTCCAAATTTCATAACCGAAAGTGCACATGCTAACTCTATTGAATTCATTTCTATCTAATGCACAAAATAAAATATTCATAGCCTTAGCATTTGATGTAGCATCTAGTTTTTGTGTGTTACTCCAAGTTGAGTATTCTCCAGTAGGAATTGTGTACTCACTTTGTATAATATTCCAGATATCAAATCCACTTGATTGCATATAGATTCTCATTCTAGTTGACCAATAATTGTAATTTATACCATTAAAAAGTGGAGGTCGTGAAGTCGATTGACCTTCTGTGAAACTAGAATTAGTGTGAGTGTAAACATCGTTAATTTGTGTGGTTGCCATATTACTAGAAATAAATATCAAATAACTTTGTGATGGTTATAGGATGACCTCGCTCTGATACCAAATGAAAGTGTACGTGTAGTACTAAGGATCGTGCAATATGGTATATAAATGCGGAAACTGGTAATAATAGTAAAGTAAAAATTAAAGTAAGCACACCAGGAATTTTTATACTGGTTCGAACTTCCCGTTCTACGTCCAGTCCCAGAATACCCTCTGGATTTAAACTAAACCCCTCACTTAACCCGGAGGAATAGGTATACGACACCTGAGCAGCCGAACAGGAATTTTTCCGCCTTAACAACCGAAGAGGACTTCAGCCTAATATAAATTGTTTGTTGACGAATGTGTTCTAAATAACACTGATTGTCTTTATATAGTACAACTTTCCTATAATCAAATCCTCAAGAGTATATATGTGTGTGAAGATTTAGAAGGAAGATAATCACGTAGAATCGAAGTATATAAATTGAAACAAGGATTCTAGTGATATTAATTAAGAATGAAAACTTTTATTTGCAGAAATGAATAGAGATTAGATTTCAGAAATATAAACAAGAATCGGTGATTGTAGAAATGAATTGAATGTGTTTATATAATTGTAGAAGAGTTATAATATTTCATGAAGAGTTTCAGTCAATAGTTGTGTCCATATCTCTTGAAACAGAGGACATTCCTCTTCATGAAATGATCGCATCTCTTCAGAAAACTAGCCGTTATTCTCTGGTCGGTCGACCGGAAAACCTGGCCGGTCAGTTGAGTTTGAAATCGTATACAAAACAGAAAGTCACTATGCACATAACACAGGGTCGGTCGACCGAGGATCCTGGTCGGTCGGCCGACCTGGTGTTACTTGCACAGTGTACATAGTTTAATATAAATTGTTTTGTGTGTGTGTGTGACTATTTGAGGAATGATTTTAACAATATTCTAAGACTCAATAAAATATTCATTACTAATCTCTGGATTGTAGTCTTGTCTCCTTTGTAGTACACAATATGCACTTATTCTCTTTTTGTCGCTTTCGTATAGTATTCTCGTCGTATGATCTCTGAAGCTTGTGTCATGAATCAAAACTCATGAATCAACATGACCTTCTTTGTTTTTATAATGCATAACTAGTTTTTATTTGTTCGTTTGAGATGCACTTGATGAATTCTTCTATTTAACGTGAGTTTGAGCTTCTTTGTTTTAATCCATAACCAGTTTTTGGTGGTGCTTTTGAGATGCACTTGAGAGATTCTACTATCTGTTACAGATTTGAGCTTCTTTGCATTTGTATATTCTATAGCCAGTTTTTTATGGTGCTTTTAAGACTCACTTGGATATACCAATTTATCTTAGTTTGAGCCTATTCACTATTTTCAAATCCATAACCAACATTACTGGTGTTTTTGAGACGCACTTGATGGATTTCATTAATGTATTTGAGGCAATGCCTTATTACTCGTGTATAATTCATAGCCAGTATCTGTGGTGCTTTTGAGAGACACTCGATGAATTATGTTTAATTAATTTCAAAGTTTGAGCCTTTTATTAGAACCGGGCCAGTCAGAATCGGGTGAAATATGTAGAGTTCAACTTTTTTTCTATTTGGATCTATTGGGTCTATGAAGTCTAAGGTGATTTTAGATCCAATCTAAAAGGCTTTTTAAATAAAATCCTTTATTTAATTTAATTAGATTGAAAGAGCTTGAATTTGATATAAATTTAAATATACGAGTGTATCACATACACTCATTTGTGTAACAATTACTCATTAAAATTAATTTGAGAAGTAAACCTTTCGTTTCCTTCTCTAAAAGTTATCCAATGAATTAAGGGAATAAATAACTTTGATTAGAGAGGAACCTTTCATTTATCTCTCTCTGATTAGATTAATGATTCATTAAATGGCATTGATGATCAATTTAAATTTAGCATGTAATGCAAATATATTCCAATATACTCACAGTATATATTGCGCAAGTGCATCATATAAGAAGTGTGCATAGTTAATGATTCCCTTTATATATGCCTTTATTGCCCAAATTTATTTTAATCAAAACAACATTTGATACACACACACATAAACTATGCACACTTCTTAACATATATATATATGTGTGTGTGTGTGTGTGTGTGTGGTGTGCACATATGTTCTTGTTTACACTAAAGTTGATTTTGGTTGTTTGACATGTTTTAAAGTAAAACAAATAATTTAAAACTAGTTTTAATTAACGGATAGTTTTAAACCAAAATTGTATTTTTCATAGAAGTCCGTTTAGTCAACTTGAATTAATAACATGTACATATGTATATTCATATACATACATACATACATACATACACAAATATATATATATATATATATATATATGCATGCATGTATGTATATAATAGTTGAATCAATGTTTTAAATTCAAAACAAAGTATAATATATGTATTAAGTTAATTTGTAGTTTAATACACACACATTCAATTAAAAAAAAGTCTTAGGTCTAATCGTTAACTTAAAACTTTTAAGATTTAACAGAAAAATCCATATGTAAATCTTAAAGTGAATTAACTTTTTTTCTAATGTAAAAAATGACCAAAGTTATACATACACACACACACGTTCTTGTTTACACTAAAGTTGATTCTGGTTGTTGACATGTTTTAAAGTAAAGCAAACAATTTAATCTAGTTTTAATCAACGGATAGTTTTAAATCAAAATTGTATTTTTCATAAAAGTCCATTTTGTCAAACTTGAATTAATGTATATATGTATGTACGTCTGTATGTATATATATATGCGTGTGTGTATGTATGTGTGTATGCAATAGTTGAATCAATGTTTTAAATTCAAAACAAAGTATAATATATGTATTAAGTTAATTTGTAGTTTAACACACATACACACATTCAATCAAAATAAAATCTTAGATCTAATCGTTAACTTAAAACTTTTAAGATTTAACAGAAAAGTCCACATGTAAATCTTAAAATGAATTAACTTTTATTCTAGTGTAAATAATGACTGTTATCCCGCCTTTTGGCAAGGCCGTGACACCAAGAACTTGACTAGAGATCAAAGACAGTTCGTCTAGAAAATCGGTTATGCGCAGGTTCACTATAGATATCGATGAATTTTGTCCGAGTCCGGATCGAGCCAAAATTGATATGACACGACAAGCGAAGCTATTAGAGTCAACGTTCCAAATTTCAGGTCAATCTGAGTTCGTATGCTCAAGTTACAACCGATGCAAAATTGGTTAAAGACAGCCTACTTCGACTCCCTCAGGAAAGTCCACTTCGACTCGCTCCTCTTTGAGCCATCCTTCGACTCGCTTCGCAACCATCAACATCGACTTCTTTGACTCGCTTCGCAACACTCAGAAGCGACTACTTTGACTCACTCTGCTTCGCCTCCAATAGATGCATTCTTCGACTCGCTCAACCAATACACACTTCGACTCGCTCGATCAGTGCTGACTTCGACTCGCTCCGCCTCAAGCCATACTTCGACTCGCTCCACTTCGTCGACTTCGCATCCATCTGAAGGCATCTACTTCGTGTCCATCGATGAAGAGCAAAGCACAGCACTCAATACAAGTTAGCGCCACGTCACCGAGTCACGCAGAACCGAGTCGAACAGAGCGAGTCGAAACAAAAGCGAGTCAAACCAAACAGCCAACCGAGAATCCCCATTTCGTATCGATCGTATCTCCTAATCTACAAGTCCAAATGCTATGAAATTTTCATAGAAGACTACGTGCATGCTAAAGAATGTCCACGCCAAATTTCGATTCCATTGGATGAAATCTTGACCGAGTCAAAATCTGTTCGTGTCGATCACGAATCAGACCGAAACTTCACGGGCTTGGGCGTGCGGGCCTGGTCACATGCCAGAGAGGGTCTCCCGAGATCTGAGTGAAATATCAGCCTCCTACACCTATAAATAGACCCCCAAAGCCAACAGAAAAGGGGTTCTTCTTCCTCTTTGAGATCTCCAACGTCGAGACTCTGCCAGATCCAGATCCAAACTCCATTACCTGCTGCTATCAACGAATTCCATTGCTGCAAATCATAATTACCTGCGGTAATTCATTAAATTCACTTGTAAACATCAAAGAAAGATCAATAAAGCAAACTACTTCAAAGTGGACGTAGGCAAGATCGCCAAACCACTATAAATCTTGTGTCTCTACCTATTTCTTTCTGTTTTAAGTTTATTATTCTTCATTTTTATACTCTACAACACTTAGATCTGAGATATGTGATTACATACTGCTAATTTGTGTTCATACACTGGTGCTTTCACGATATTTGGGGTTTGTGACCAATTTTGGGACAAACACTTTGGTGCTTTCACTTAGAACTGAACTCAGGATTCTATCATTTGGAAATTGAACTTGAAGGCTTAGAGAATTTAGATCTGAAAAGCTATGACAAGGCAATCAAATAGAAGACCAAGGCTAGAGAGAGGTCAGCAGGAAGGGAGTCAAGAGGCTTCCTCAGGTGCGAATTAGACATCAATCTACATCACCAGGGATGAGATAGAGACAATGATGAAAAAACAAGAGGAAATGATCTAGAACTTGCTTCTTCAAATTGGGCAACTTGGAGCGCAAAATCACGGAGCGACCAGAGTTCAGAACGGAGCAGGACCATCTGGCACAGCCCTGGAATTAGGGGGCACTTACCCAGAGCATGTTGACCCGATCCCAGGAGCAGCACCAGGAGGAGCTGCATAGCGCGGCGTCGATAGAGAAGCAAATGCTCGTTCAAGAGAGCAGATTCCAGGAATCCCTCGTGAACTCGGGGGGCAAATCGAAAACAACGGACAAGGACTACAACTCGGAGACAATGACAGATTGGCAGAGATGGTCAGACGAGCCATGCGAGGAGGATTAGTGAATAGAGATCTGGAGGATGTGAATATGAGTCCCTTTGCTCCTACGATCAGACAAGCCAGGAATCCACCAGAATTCAAGCTACCAACAGTAGAAATGTATGATGGAAGGACGGATCCTGCCGTCCATCTGACAAGGTACATGAGGCACATGGAAGTGCTAGGGGCATCGCAGAAAGTCATGGCCCGGTGCTTCCCATTGTGTTTGACAGACATCGCAGCGCTATGGTTTAGACAGCCGGAGAGTGGCTCCATAGGAACGTGGACCGATCTGACTGAGAGGTTCATGAGGCAGTTCAGGGTTCATATTTCAAGACTCAAAAATGTGATGAGTTTGGCAGCGCCGAAACAAAGAACCGGGGAGTCTTTGAGGAACTTTCTGACACGATTCAATGCAGCGGCGACGTCGGTGGATCGACCCGACCCGTCCATGGTCTTGAATTCGTTAACAAGGGATCCTCCTATGGATCTGGGAGAATTTTATCATGAAGTTGAAGGATTTTTACGATTAGAGGATGCAAACGCTGAGAGAGAAGAAGGAGGAGTTGATGTTTACGCCATCAAGGGTGATAATCTTCCTAAAGCAGATTCAGGAACTGACCGAGGGAAACCAAAGGCTGAGGATAATAGTGATGGACCGATGCGACTACGGAAGGAACCAAGATTCACCTCTTATACGGAGTTGAATGAGACTTTGGAGCGACTCTACCAGGATACCGGGGGTAGATTCCCTATCGAAGGCTGATAAGGAGGGATCCAACCAACAATGAAAGAAGATCCGATAAGTATTGCCTATTCCACGAGCTGAACGGTCATAACACGAATGATGCAGACACTTGAAGGATGAGGTTGAGGGACATATCCAGAATGGTATGCTATCACAGTATGTAAGAAAGGGAATGACAACAGTGGAACGAGAGCGACCACCACCTGCACCTGCTGGGGACGGCTTAGGATCACGGCGTCAGCTTATCATCAATTGATTGGGGTAATGACGAATAAGTAGCAAACTCCACACCAATACGATTAAGTCATTTACACATGTACATGACCGCGAACGATCCTCAGGCATGCTCTAATACGACTACTAATCGTAACAGTGTAGGTGTTTGCACTAGGACGTCCCTGTTTTACTTTTATTTTCCATTCCTGATGTTTGAATTTGATTTTTGAACAATTTTGTTGAAAAACTCATTTTGAACGAAAATCCACATTCTATGATTCCACAACGGCTAAGCCATTTACACATGTAAGGGATCGCGAACGGTCCTCAGGCATGCTCTGAGATGGTGATAAACCGCCACCACAAACAGTTCAGAAACTCACTCGAACGTGAAATCTGACATTGTTAATACTAAGTCCCCCCGGGCACACAAAATTCGCCTCGAACGGCACCCGACCACTAACGGTCACAATTTGCCTCGAACGGCACCCGACCATGAATGGTCAAAATTCGCCTCGAACGACACCCGACCACGAACGGTCACAATTCGCCTCGAACGGCACCCGGCCACGAACGGTCACAAATCGCTACGAACGGCACCCGACTGCGAACGGTCACAAATCGCCTCGAACGGCACCCGACTGCGAACGGTCACCATTCGCCGTGAACGGCATCCGACCGTGAACGGTCACATATCACCTCGAATGACATACGATCCCGAACGATCGTCATTCGTGGTCAAATAAAACTATCAATTTCTTTGCAGGTCATCAACAGGATATGAACATCCAGCTTTTGACATTACAAAACACACCTTCTTATCACAAGGCATGTTTTGGGGGGCAAATGTTATCTCGCCTTTTGGCAAGGCCGTGACACCAAGAAATTGACTAGAGATCAAAGACAGTTCGTCTAGAAAATCGGTTATGCGTAGGTTCACTATGGATATCGATGAATTTTGTCCAAGTCCGGATCGAGCCAAAATTGATATGACACGACAAGCGAAGCTATGAGAGTCAACGTTCCAAATTTCAGGTCGATCCGAGTTCGTATGCTCAAGTTACAACCGATGCAAAATTGGTTAAAGACAGTCTACTTCGACTCCCTCAAGAAAGTCCACTTCGACTCGCTCCTCTTTGAGCCATCCTTCGACTCGCTTCGCAACCATCAACAACGACTTCTTCGACTCGCTTCGCAACACTCAGAAGCGACTACTTCGACTCGCTCCGCTTCGCCTCCAATAGATGCATTCTTCGACTCGCTCAACCAACACACACTTCGACTCGCTCGATTAGTGCTCACTTCGACTCGCTCCGCCTCAAGCCATACTTCGACTCGCTCCACTTCATCGACTTCGCGTCCATCTGAAGGCATCTACTTCGTGTCCATCGATGAAGAGCAAAGCACAGCACTCA
The DNA here is from genome assembly GCA_030737815.1 of Allium fistulosum. Lineage (NCBI taxonomy): Eukaryota > Viridiplantae > Streptophyta > Magnoliopsida > Asparagales > Amaryllidaceae > Allium > Allium fistulosum. The sequence continues at coordinate 816,916,219 of CM060908.1, read as the reverse complement.
ATACAGGTTAGCGCCACGTCACCGAGTCACGCAGAACCGAGTCGAACAGAGCGAGTCGAAACAGAAGCGAGTCGAACCAAACAGCCAACCGAGAATCCCCATTTCGTATCGATTGTATCTCATAATCTACAAGTCCAAATGCTATGAAATTTTCATAGAAGACTACGTGCATGCTAAAGAATGTCCACGCCAAATTTCGACTCCATTGGATGAAATCTTGATCGAGTCGAAATCTGTTCGTGTCGATCACGGATCGGACCGAAACTTCACGGGCTTGGGCGTGCGGGCCTGGTCACGTGCCAGAGAGGGTCTCCCGAGATCTGAGCGAAATATCAACCTCCTACACCTATAAATAGACCCCCAAAGCCAACAGAAAAGGGGTTCTTCTTCCTCTTTGAGATCTCCAACGTCGGGACTCTGCCAGATCCAGATCCAAACTCCAATACCTGCTGCTATCAACGAATTCCATTGCTGCAAATCATAATTACCTGCGGTAATTCATTAAATTCACTTGTAAACATCAAAGAAAGATCAATAAAGCAAACTACTTCAAAGTGGACGTAGGCAAGATCGCCAAACCACTATAAATCTTGTGTCTCTACCTATTTCTTCCTGTTTTAAGTTTATTATTCTTCATTTTTATACTCTACAACACTTAGATCTGAGATATGTGATTACATACTGCTAATTTGTGTTCATACACTGGTGCTTTCACGATATTTGGGGTTTGTGACCAATTTTGGGGCAAACGATGACCAAAGTTATTTCAAAATAACTTGCAATAGCATATTCAATTCCTAAGCTTGTAACAAAAAATTTAAATCAATTAATTAAAACATTTCAAAATAAAATATTGTTCAAACAATAATTTCTAAAACAGAAAAGAATTAGACAATGAAGACACATATAAAATCATGATAATATAATTCAAATCTAAACTAAACATACAATATGAACAAAAGAACAAAAGGGATAATGTATCTATTAATATATATTAACGCAAATAAACAAACTATTAGGGAATGAAGAACATGTGCAAATCTAAGATGAATCAAAATAATAAACACGTTTTTAATCGAGATAAAGGGGTTCTAATTCACATGTTTTAAAATTATTCACTTAAATACATAATGAATCATTCAAATATAAACATATGAATGATAAAACAAATAAATAAATAAATTAGAAAATCACCTTAACATGCTGCCTATAAATCACACCTTAAATGATGATATCTCCTTGTATCTTCAAGATTCACACTCAATCCTTGCAAGAGATTGATGAAACAATTGTGTTTCAAATTTTTTGATGTTTTTTTTGATTAAGAGTTGAAAGAATTTTGGAAATTTTTATTTTTGTAATTGTTTGAAATGAATTAGTGGTTTGTTTTAATTAAAAGAATGAAACCTTTCCTATATTTTAATTAAAACTTCCTTAGTTAATTCGTTTGATTATCTCTCTCAACTCCTTTCTCTTCACATGGATTCTTGAAATTACATGTCATCAAATGACATGAAATTTCTATAAATCATTTCATGCAATTATCTTTTATTTAAACCCGTTTAAAATTACATCGATATCGTATATCGATGCACACAAATATAACTTTTATAAATGCATTCAAACAATTATAAACAACTCCCATACATCAACTAAACTAAATAATATTTATTAAATATTAATTAATTTAATTAATTTAAATATTTTATAAATTAATTAAATCATGTGCTTTTTTGGAGAATTCATCGTTATAGTTGTGCGACTCAAAGATGTAAATTCAGTCAGCGATTAGGATCGAACAATTCGAATATTAACATTCACATGTCACCTTAGCTAATGATGTTACATTTTAGCTGAATTTATTGCTTATACATCTTTTGGTAAACTTAATTTTACTTTTATAAGCAGTATCAGGCAGTAACGATCATTTACATGAATTCTCTTCCTTAAAACTATATCACATTAGGACTTATGGAATTTGATTTTGGTCAAAACTCGAACATTATCCACGACGATCGAGGAGACGAATTTTGTATTGAATATCATTTCACTTCCAATGTTATAACTCATACCAAACTATAGTCGTTCAATGGACGCCATGTCATGATTTAACTATAATCAAATTGGATTGTTTTCATTGAAGTTCCACCGTTTTCTTAAGTCGAGGGGATTGTGTAACATCGTCACTCCGAGATTGTCTATTTGACCTCAGTTATATTAACCAATAGATAACTCTCGAGCGAGTCATTCTATAGTTATCCAGTAACTATTACTACGTAACCCCTCAATGCCCTCAATAGCCATGAGAAATACATTGCCTAATATTTGAAGAACGTTACGTGCTCTAGTCTCAACGGATGAATCAATATCTTTTCTTGAAACATATTGACTAGGAATATTTAAAACAATATGTTATTTTTATTGTTTTATAATTCTCATAATCACAACACTTTGTAGTTACTATCACATGACATATCATTTATGGATTTTTCATCTGTACACTTTAAGTTAATTACTTAACTATTTATATCACTATATAACAAATACATGATAGAAAGGAAAACACCTTTTATTTTAAACTAGATTGGTCACAAAGTTATATATATATATATATATATATATATATATATAACAAATTATATACTCATCCCTAGAACATTCTCCTAACTTTATCACCTTTTGTTCTTAATGAGTCCATATCTATAAGTGTTACTGTTATAGTGTAGCACTTATGGACTCACCTACCTAGATGTGAAGGTAGACTGCCTTATACGAGAGACTTGGGCTCCCAAGGTAGGTGCACAACAATTAAAAGTGCATATTTATCGCGGAGTTTGTAGAAATTGAATGTGCAGTACATGTTGTGAGATCTCAACCTAAATCTTTGTAATTCAAAAAGAAATTCACTACTTAGATTAAGTTTTGAACTCACTTATTTATGTATCAATTCAGTTGAAAGACACTCTTCTTGCCTGAGTTATTTTCATTTATCTTCTTTGATTTTTGTTTTAATTAGTGGAGGATTGTTGGATAATTACAATAAAAATAAAATCTATCATTTAAATATACTTAAAACTCATCAGTAGTTACTCATACAAACCTCCAAACCCTTCAAACTTGAGTGCACAGATTTAAAGACGTGTTAACCTTGGTGAATGTACGACAATTATTGATTGTACTATAATCGTGTCGAATTTCACTTTCAAGACGGCAACCTCGTTCACGATACAATTTTCATCAATTTCTCTTTGTTGTTCATACCCATCAATTTCCAACAACGAGAATGCTATTGGAACATAAAAGAGAATCACCACTCTGGACTCTAAGGTAAACTAACGAACAATTTGCCTCTAAAGCGGGTGTTCGTCATAAAACGACTGTTTTTGTGAAATTAGATAAATGGTACTTTTGGATTCTGTGTGAGGAGTGAGGAGTGAGTGTGAGAAACTGCTGAATATTTTAAATTTGTGCAAATTGCAGATGTAAAATGAGTAGGGTTGTCAACGGATGCAAACGGATGCGGATATGGCTGTATTCGCATCCGCATCCAAAAATTTAAATCCGCATCCGCATCCGATATCCGCGGATATCAGAGAATTAACATCCGCATCCGCGGATATTTTTCGGATATCCGAAAATATCCGCATCCGAAAATAAAAAGCGGATATTTTCGGATATTCGACAATATCCGAAATATCCGCATCCGAAATTGAATAAGATTTTTATTACGATAATATTTTTGAACTAAAACATCACAACTAAAACAATCACTTTCTCAAATGACAATACACACAAACTACAATACGAGGTGAGCTGAACGAGGCGGAGCAGTGACAAAAGGCGGAGTGCGAGAGCAATTTAGGGTTTGAAATTGGAAACGGCCGAGGAAATAGAAATAAGGGTTTGAAAATTGAAATAGGAAAGTGAAAACGTGAGTTACGTGACTTATTGTTACTTGCTTAGTTAAGGTTTTACTTTCTTTCTTGAGCAATTTGGACTTGGGCCAACTCATTTCTAAATATATTTTAACTATAACTTAGGGTCATCTTAAAATAATAAATCAATAATAATAACAATTTTTATTATAGTTAATTTCGGATCGGACGGATGTTTTTCGGATACGGATATGCCCATATCCGTATCCGCATCCGATTTTCTTTTCGAATATCGGATATCCATATCCTCTTTTCGGATATCGGATAATATCCGTTTTTTCGAATACGGATCCGAGTTTTGTGGACCGTCCGCAAAAGCCGAAAATATTTTTTAGCGTGCGCGTGGGCTTACAGGCTTTGGACTCGGATTCTCGCGCACCCGCACGCACTAATGAAAACCTCCACGAACCCTACTTTCGCTTCCGCATTCCTATCATACATCACAGAAAAATAAAATGGAGATCAATATGGATTCTGTTCCATTTGATCTCGATTTTCATCCTTCTAGTCAACTTGTCGCAACTGGTCTTATAAATGGGCGCCTTCACCTGTAAATTCTCCAGCCACACGCACTATCACTTCGTTATTAATGGTTTTTTTTCCCGTCTTACTGATGTCTTTTTGTTGATTTTATTCAGGTATCGCTATTCAGAAGAATCACAACTACAAAAGTAATTGCAACGTTTTTTTTTTTGGTTGCGAGTTAATGTTATTGATAATATTTGGATTTTGGCTTGATCATTTGAATGTATGTTTGCTGATTTAGGACGTCAGAACATCGGGTGCACAAAGGGTCCTGTAGAGCTGTTCGATTTGTAAATTCAGGGAGCGGTAATATATCCTTCTAGTTGGAGTATTTGATTTCCAGTTTTTGCATACTAAAACAGTACTTTGGGTGAATTTCAGCTATTCTTACCGCATCTTCTGATTGTTCAATCCTTGCCATTGACACTGAGACTGGAAAAGTAATCACTCGAGTGAAAAAAGCTCATGGGTGAGCTGTTTTTTTATTGCACTTCTATTTGTAATATGCTTCACTGTAATTTAGAATTTGAATCATAAGTATGATGACGATGATTCAGTAATTTAATCTGTGAAGGGCGGCCGTGAATAAAATTGTCAACTTGACCGATTCCACCATTGCATCTGGAGATGATACAGGGTGCATAAAGGTGTGCAACTTTCTTTTTTTGCAAGCTAAGTGTACCTCTGATTTAATTGTGTGTACACACACATAGATACACACACACATACATACATAGATACACACATATGTACATACATAGATACACACATATGTAAATACATATACTTACATACATAGACATACACACACACACACATATATGTGTGTGTGTACATACATATATATGTGTGTCTATACACATACATACACAGACACACATACATGTGTGCGTGTATATATATGGAAAGAGAGAGATGTGCACATAGTAACATATACATATATACGAGCAATGGTCTATACTTAACTTTTTTTTACTCAAAATCTTACTTAAATTAAATCTAACAGCTAAGATTAAAGTTATGAATTTGATTTATGCATTCCTCCATTATTTTTCTCCCTGTAATAGGTTTGACCATGCGATCGTTGTCATCTAACGACTAATATTTGAGTATGAAATTGAATGTGAAAATCCTTTCCCACTATATATATGTGTGTGCATGTATGTATATGTGTGTGCGCACACATGTGTGCGTGCGTTCATGCGCGAGCCTGTGAATACATATCTATATATGTACATTAACATAAATATGCATGTGTATAGATATAGGATTATACTACAAGCTTGCTTTGTGCCGGTAAGGTTGCCATATGTTTTAGAATGCTAGTTATGGACCTATGGTAGAAAGTTCTCTTCATGATCTTCCGATCATATACCTAAAATATTTCCTTGGCAATATGTTCTGTTAGCTATGCGTATTATATGTAAAATAAATTTTTCAGGGTATCTGTGATATTTGAATTTGATCAAGGACTGTATGTTTAGCTGTAACCAAGTTGAGTTTATACAACCCAAAGTTATAAGGCAAAAAAGCCCAAGCTCTCGCCTAGCGTTTTTTTGATGCCTTGAGCATTATTTTTTCTGTTTTACTACACAAACAATTGCAATTTAAAAATACACTAAAACTCAATTTTTGACTTCAAAAAACGTATAAACTCAGTATTGAGAATAAAACATCATATGACCATCACAAACCAAACTAAGAAGGCATGTAATAGGGCGAACTTCGAGTGTTTCGAACTAGGATTTGTTTGTTCGACGTTGATTTTTTGATAGATGAAGTTTTTTTAGCTGGAGCAAATATGGTCCACTCGAAGTCTTTTTTGGCTCCTCCACATCTCTGCACAAAGCGTGCGCTTTTTCAGCGCCTTCTGCATCATCGGCACTTTGAAAGGGGAAAAAGCCCTACGCAGGCGATCGGGGCTTTTTGGCGCATAGGCGCGCCTAAGAGAGGGCTTTAACAACAGAAATACAAACATAATGTAATTAAGCCAAATCATGCCAGTTTCCCACAAGCGATTATATTTTCCTTTCTATCTTGATATATATCACTAATGTATTTTATAATATTATTGTGAGTTTGATAGCAATAATTTGGATAAAAATGTCCCGTTGGTTGGTGTATGTCAATAAATGTCCAGTTCCATGGACATATACTCATGACATATGTCAAAATTGTATATTCATCATTATCCCATCAAAATATTCCTTATTACATTACTAAATGAAACTGTACAAATGTAAGTTAAGATGTATATGAATTAATATTAATTAGATCCTCCTGAGTTGGATAATGTAGTTTACATTGGATATTGTTTTTTTACATTATATATCTGTAGAAATTATGTTGTGATTAGCATCATTCTGGTCCAGTAATGTTTTGTCATATGCTGGCATCTTGCAATTCATTCTATGCAAGATGTTATTTGGATTTGTTTTCTTTTCTTTAAAATTCAGTCTAGATTGGGAATTTAGTAGTATACATCTTATATGGTGTGTACTAAATATAGGATGTTGCTATATAATTGGTTTGCGATATTATAGAAATACTTGGTGCAAACTAGCATCATCTGTATTCTTTAAAATACCTTAGATAGAGTTTGCTTTATATCTCAGCCTCATCAATATAATGAATACATTTTGTTTTGTTCATTTTATTCTGTTGTAAGGCACTGCCATGCACTCCATTTTTGTTGTATGGAAAATGTGTGTATCCACATTTCTGTCAACTCTTATTTGTATACAATATATTTCATGCTTCGTACAAATTGGTTTGACACTCTTCACCAGGTCTGGGATACGAGGCAATGTGTTTGTTGTAATACATTTGAGGCAGATGAAGACCGTGTTTCAGAAGCAACATTTATCTCAGATATGACTTATGTGCCTGATACTACGCAACTGGTGTCTACATGGTAACTTTCTTCTATCTATCCTAATTTTGACAGTTGTAAGACTTTGTAGTTGTAGAAGAAATCTTTGGGTATTATCAATTGCATAACAAGGTATGATATGATATACATAATTAGGCTTATGCATGTGATTGCACCTTATTAGTTGGATCAGTGCAGAATACTGCGTAAATAATATTATATTGTATAAGATAAGATAATTGCAATGAGAGGATGTGTTTATTACAATTCGATGTTTACCTACTTAATTGCGTTAGTGTTTAAGGACTAAAGGAGCATATAATGCTATTAATCTTGTATATGGCTAGTAAGTCACAACGTTATATTTCTTGGACTGTTATCTACTAGTTTTTTTTATTTTTTTTATTTAGGGATTCCACACATGAGATCTTAGATAAGATAAATGTATCTCGAACATCCATATTAGATTTATATCTCAAGATCTAAAGTTCATCTCTTGACTATCTCGAGTTTGTGTCTAATATTGGCCTGCATACATAACTAAGTTTATAACACATCATCATCTTTGTCTTTTTCCCAAATGAATGAATTTGTTGCATGAATTTTGTTTTTCCACAAGTTTCTTCCTTGCGTCTTGTCTTTAGTTAAATCTAACATTTTTGGATATTTCTAGTACGTTATTTTCATGTTAATTTGGTCCTTTTTTTCCTTCCATGCAAATTTTTTGAATACTCAAAGAACCAGGATTCAGTTGTTAACTTCGATGAAATATGCATTAAAACCACAAGACATACTTTAGGTACGTACGTAAGGTGTAAATATTTTCTTCTTTCTCTCTACACTAGTGTGTAACCCGTGCGTTGTACACGATAATATTTTAAAATATAGTATTTATATTTTTTATGTTAAAATTAGAACTTTGCTATGCAACATACGATAAATTCAATAAAATAAACGAACTATAATAAAATTCTTATTAGGTTTATGTATAATGTATAATTTAAATTATGTAGCTTACATACCTTTATATTGTAAAAAAGAATATCATTTTTGTTAGTATGAATATGACTTACATGTTGAAATTGATATATTTTAAATGATTTTAGATGAATTAACAAATATTATTTTAACTGAATTTTCTTAACATTTAAAATTACAGAATTAGTTTAAATATATATGGACTTAAAGTTAGATAGTAGAAAAAAATTGTGAATGATTAAAAAATTGTATGCGGAGTTATTTGAAGTCAAAAATAGAATTTTATAATGCACTTTATGATAGTTTTTCGAGATAAATAATTATAATTGATTTACAAATTAACTTTTCCATTATTGGTTACATACATAATTTAACATATGTGACCTTTATATCTTTATAGCTGAATGAAAAAAATAATCTCTCCATTTTTATTAATATATATATATATATATTAAATTGACATATATTTTTGGATGTATTAGAAAATTAGATAGACTATGTACTATAGTTTAAGTTTGAGATTCTGTAAGTAATTTAAATACAAGGATTTAAATATAAAATATCATGAAACAATTGAGAGGGGTTGTAAATAATTGTAGAAATGTTAACTTTAGATATTTGAACCTAAAACAGAATTTTACATGCAACGTATGATAAATTTATTAAGCCAAATGAATAATAAATTAAATTTGTTATATATTTGTATATTATTTATGTTATGTGATTTATATATCTTTATACCTGAATGAAAACAATTTTACCACTTTTGTTGATATGAATATGATATACATATTAAAATCGTAATATTAGGATTTATGAGATGAATTAATGAATATTTGTTAACTGAATTTATTCGGATAGTTTAAATTCATTAGAATACACACACACTAAAATGTATAATATTAGGTGATATTAATGAGGGTTTTGTATAGGTACCCGACGTTAAAAAAAGAATTTTACAATGCAATGCATTAATATACCGATATAAAATGAATTATAAATTAAATTTGTAATAATTACTTATGTATATAATTATGTTATGTGTTTGATGTATTTATATATTTAAATGAATTTTATACCTTTTTTGTTAATATAAATATGGTATAAATATTGAAATTTTCATATTTTTTGATAGCCAAATCAACGAATAATAGTTACTGAATTTATTTAAATAGTTTTAAGATTGCGTGGTTAATTCTAATATATGGTGTTAAATGTAAATTATTAGAATTGGACCGATGGGGTTTCCTTAAAAGGTTATATAAAATTTAAAATGAAGGCATTTGAAGTAAAAAAATATAATTTTGTAATACGCTATATGTTGAATTTATTGAGATAAATGAATTATAATTGAATTTGTTATTATTGTTAGTGGAAATTAGGATCCATCCCTTATTTTTGAACTTAATACATGAAAAGTCGTTCTAAAAAACATGTTTAAAATTGCACCCTTAAAATTGTTATTGTTTATGTTTAATTTATGTTATATAGCTTCTATATATTTATATTAGAGTAAAAACAAATTTACCAGTTTTGTTAGTGTGAATATGACATACATGTTGAAACAAACGTATTTTAATGATTTTAGATGAATGAACAAATGTTATTTAACCGATTTTTTTAAATATGTTAAATTTAAAATTACTTAATTAGTTTAAATGTATGGACTTAAAAGGTAAACGGTAGGAAAAATTGAGATGGATTTTTGTTAACCCCAAAAATGGATCAACACCCTGGATCAAGTGTGAAAGCACCAGTGCAGATGATTAGCATCACAAATTTCGGATAAACAACAAATAAAAAGCAGAAGAAAAGAGAGAATTTTTATAGTGGTTCGGCTGACTCTGGCCTACGTCCACTTTAATAAATCTTTATTATGATTATACTAGTTGAATCTCTCTGGATATTAACTAGTTAGTTCTTAGATCTAAGTTACACTAAGTTAGAATAAATCACAAGTACAAGGGTTGACTGGAGAATCACATTAACCCTCTTGATGACTGTGGTGAGGAAGAAGAAAGTTGAAGAAGTGAAGGAATTCCGGTAGAGTAATGGCGGCTCTCTCCGAAAAAGATCCATCTCTAGTTGCAGGTAGGTGAGTATTTATAGGGGAATTCAGTGAGTGTTGGGCCAGAAGTCCAAGTGCAGAAGAGTCCAGTTGTTATGCCAAGTCATCACTGAAAATCTCAAATCAATCCGAGTCATAGAAATGGATCGCTGGCTATCCATAAGCGATGGATCGCTGGCTATCCATAGAGGATGGATCACTAGCTATCCATATATCCATTGAGGATGGATCGCTGACTATCCATCAACTTAACATATTTTTCTATCAGAAGCTTTTACTTAGTGCTACGACGGAGCTTGGAAAGTTTGAGGGCGATCCGACCTATCTTGATGGATCGCTAGCTATGCATAGGGGATGAATCATTAGCTATCCATCCACTTAGCATATTTTTGAGTGATTTTTGTTTGGTTGTCTTCCTATCTTCTATTTAAGTACCTTGTCCAAATATTAAGTTGTTTGGAGTTAGTTTGATCATTCGTCTTCATGAGTCATTTGGTCCAGAAGAGTCATCCATAACTCGCTCAAATCGTAACGAAATCGAACGAAACTTTGCAGAAACACTCTAGAGGGTGTTAGGGACCCACCATAAAAATTTGAGGTGGTGATGACCACTCTAGATGAGTCACTAGCGATCCATCAAATCAACTTCAAATGCTCTTTTTTTGTGAGCCTTATTCTATGTCTTTTAAATGTTCTTTCAAAATTCAAGTCAATCCGACTTCGTATGAGTTCTGTAGGTTCATTTTAAATTAGCTGCTTTTGGCCAAACAGCTTGAATCCGGTGAGTGTTCACTTCTCGAGATAGATTGTTTGGCATGCTATAAAACTTGACAAGCGTCTCTAGGGAACATATTAGATCATGATGCAAGAGGACTGGAGGATCCACGAGCAAACTTTATGCGTCTTAGCTTGTTTTGGCATTTTTCTTCTTTGGTCTTTCTTTTCTTTTCCTTCTGGTCTTCTTGGTCGATTCTTCAGATATTTTGACTTGTTGTAGATGTTCTAGTTCCCTTTAGATTCTATTGGGTTAAAAACTCAGTTTAACAATTTTATAAAAAATTATAGAAATCTTAATGCGAAGTATTTGAAGTTAAAAACATAAATGTGTAATGCAGCGTGATAAATTTTAGAGATAAATGATTATAATTGATTTACAAATTAACCCAGTCATTATTGTTTATGTACATAATTTAATGTATGTGATCCACATATCTTTATAGCTGAATGGAAAAAAATAATTTTACCATTTTTGTTAATATGATATTAAAATTGACATATATTTTTAGGATTTGTTAAAAGAATAGACTAACTATTATTGAGATTATTTAAATAGTTTAAATTTGAAATTTCGTAAGTAATTTAAATACATGGATTCAAATATAAAATATTAGGAAACAATTGAGAGAAGTTTTGTGGATAATTGTATAAATGTAAAACTGTATGCATTTGAAGTTTAAACATAATTTTACAATGCAGTGTATGATAAATTTATCGAGATAAATGAATAATAAATTAAATTAATTAATGTTGTTTATGTATATTATTTGTGTTATGTTATTTATATATCTTTATACGTGAATGAATATTTTTACCAATTAATTAGTTAAAATATATCAACTTAAGTGTATAATATTAGGTGATATTAGGAGGGTTTTATAAACAACGTTTGAAATTTCAAAATGTAGGTACTTGATTTTAATTTTTTTTACAATGCAAGCATTAATATACTGATATAAATTGATTATATATTGAGTTCGTAATTATATACGTGTGTGTATATAAAGATGTTTTATGATAGATGTATTTATATATCAAAATGAATTTTATACCATTTTTGTTAATATGAATATTGTATAAATATTGAAATTTCCACATCTCTATAAGTATACACTATTTGAGCCCACGACCTTACTCATTGCTATATTTTTAATTGCTTCTAATTTTTTACTTTCTACTTTATAGATCATCGTATTATCAATTTGTTCTGCTTTCTCTTTAAGGATTTCTTCATTAAGCAATTTTTTCAAAACAATTTTTCCACTTCTATAGTATATCCACCTCTATTACAAATATTTTATCGTTTTGTCTTTAATTCATTTTATTTGTAGTCTTGAATTGATTTATCTTTATTCTTTGATAAGTGGTAAACAATTTTTTTCCCTCTTTTGTACCTAGTTTGTCTGTGTTTTATGCATATTTTGTTTGGCAATGCTAACGACATTTATTGCTTCATTTTTCATTTATACGTCTAAATCTTCTTGCTGGCTGCTATTTTGCATGTTTATTTTTTTTCTTTTTAAGTGTAGCTATTTGTACCATCATCATGTTTTTAAATATGTTTTTCCCTTTAGTTTCTCTTAAAATTACTTTACCTTTCACTTTAATGTAATTTGCTGTGTTATTTCATAATTTGTTTATAACATTGCTCCAATTATTTTTTAATTCTTCGGTCACATGTTCGTAGAATTTTATTATATTATTACCATTTAGTTTCTTACATTTAATTTTTCTATGTTCTTTATCCGTATTTCTTAAATTCGTTCTCTTAAAATAATAAGCTGAATAATGGAAGACAATGTTAGCTTGTTAGACTTTTCCTGGATGTTACTTTGCAATATTTGCATGGTGCTAAACTTTTCCTATTACATAAACAATAGTTAACCTATGCTCAGTTCCGTACATTTTTATGTATTATCTAATGTTTTTTTTAAAACAAATGTATTTGCTACAGCTAGATCGTATACTTTAGCAAAATCTAGAAGCTTTTCCCTTTCCATCGTTACATATTACAAAACCAAAACCTCCACGGATTCTTGTTCCATCTATCATTGGCTCCTATAAAAGTTTTAAGTCTAAATTTGCATAATTTCGTTTATCAAATCCCTCAAATTTTGTTTCGTATTTTCATCGAAACCTACTTAAGGCCTATGTACTAAATTTGATTGTTTAAAATGATCTCGATCTTCATTAATCTGTCGTTTTTTCTCTTTACTTGTAGCACTTGTCTCTTGCGTATTTAATATATACTCTATTCATTTTATCTTTTCCCTCTTGTAAAAAAGTTTGTAGCCTTCTTGCAATTCTCTAGCTCTTAACATCTTACTTTTACTTTTAATAATGGTGAAGTCTTAACGTATGTATGTATATTACTCTTTATAACGTTCATTCCCCGCTGTGTAACTAAGTTTATAATAAATATTACCTTGAAACAAAAAATAATTTTAGTATACTTGATTTGTTCTTCCGTAGAGGGGGATATATTGAATAAAATATTATCATATTTATTTACCCTTGCCTTTTGCATTAACTATTGCATCAACTAAACAAAATGATAAACCATTTTTTTTACAATGATTTGTTTCATAATGACATTTATGTACTCTTCGTTCTTGCATTAAATAAATAGAATGATGAGCCAATAATATACTTTTATACCATATAAGGCTCCGCTTGGGAGTTTTGTAGTACCGTCGATTTTGATCGTTGATAATTGTAGCTGTTTTAATTGATCTATATGAAGGGTTGTTATAACCGACCAATACATGTTTGAGAGTTTAATATGCACCGATTTTAAGTGTGTTTCACAAACATAATATTACGTATATATCCTTGTATATATTCTTTAACTTAGTTTTTTTTGAATGTGATTTCGATATGATTACCATGTGTATAATTGAAAAAAAAATTAGAATCCTTTAAAATACATCAATTTGGTATGTTGAAAATTACCATTAACATTACATCATTGGTTTTCACCGGTTTCATAACCGTTAGGAACCGACGAGAAAAATAACTTACAACCTGAAATACAGAGTCATCCAAAACCAATAGAAAAAAGAACTCCCAAGCAGAGCCTAAGTTACAAATTCACGTTTAGAAAATAAATTAAAGGAAAATTTTGGCATACATCCTTATAAAAAATTAGCCTTAGGTCCCTCTCAATTTTCTTTTATAAATTACATCCCTATTTTTTTAAAAAAAAATTGAAATTCACCGGGGTATTTGGATAATTTTACTAACCTTAACATGGCTCTTAAGGTATATGTCCATAAGTCATAGCCGCCGTAATACACGTCGGAGCGGCCGTTTCTAAATTTGGAAACGAGAGAAGTAAAAAGGAAATAAATTCAAAAAGAGGGACGTAGAAAACAGTTTCTAAAAGAGAAGGATGTAATACAAATAAGTGTAGAAAAGAGGGATGTGTTCCTAATTTCCACTAAAATTAAAATTACAGTAATTGTTCTAACTTTCCAGTACAACAAACCCATGCATAAAAGTTACAGACACACACAAAGTATAAGGCTTCAACATGGTAAAAGTAAGAACTAAAAAGATGTTAAATGTATTACCCAGTTAAAAATTAAAAAGGAGTAACAAACATTCTAAGTCAGCAGTTCTATTTCATTAAAAGAGAAAAATCTCCAAAAGATCTCCAAAAAAGCAAAAAAACAAATAAAAATCAATGAAATGTTACACGTGAGTTGTGAGTCTTCGACGATAGCGATTTTGTTAGAGAGAGGATTAATAAATTTGGTAAATAGGTGAGCTGGTTGATTGAATAAAATCTGGAGATCAAAATCAGAATAAAAGAACATGAATCACTTATTTTTTTAAGTGGAGAAAGGTAAAAATACGTAGGGTTAAAACTGAGAATTACTGGAAGTAATAACCGGGTTTGACCCATTTAAGAGAATTTTTTTATCATATAAAGTAGAAAGACATGATCTTAGCCGAGATGTGGTTCAAGCGAGATTTAACTGAAATTTGTTATTTCAATTTGTGCAAGTGCAAAAACAAGCTTTCGGCCAATATGGAAAAGATTTGAAACGTCTCTTGCATCTCTTTTAGGTATTTTGGCATCCAAAATTTAACAGACATAATCATTTTTTCTGGCTCATGGACTCAGGAAAAGAATCTAAATCTGTGGAGAGCCATGATTTGTACCTCATAACATAAGGCTTTCATGTACCTATGTTACATAAATAGACATGTGTCATTGTTTGTTATTATCAACTAGAAGAAAAAAGAACTAATTAATAAATATTGTAAAATTCTCTCTTGGGTTAGAATTAATGTTATTATTATCTTGTGCTGATTTTACTGTAATCTGATCCTCCTATGTTAATTTCTTATTACACAATAGTATGCTTATGTATGTCCTTAATTTACTTTTGTCTATACTTTACAGTGGTGATGGAACACTTTCAGTTTGCAGTCTTCGAAAAAATATGGTAAACTAGAACCTCCCACACGTCCAACTAAATTAGCATATCCATTTTTCGATATGTTGTAATCACATTTTCTTCCTAAAAACTTATGTTTGTATTTATCTCATGGTAGGTTCAATACACATCAGAATTTGTTGAGGATGCACTCCTTTCTGTAGTCATAATGAAGGTATGGTTTGTTATTGTCGATAACATTTGGAGTATGTAACTCTTTCAATGCATTTTTATAGTGTAGCTTTAATGTGAGCTAATTTTCAATAGCTGATAGAATGGTGTTTATTGACCTATACATGCTCATCAGAAACGTAGCGTACAATGTCAATCTGTAATTTCACCTATTTGAACCATTGTTTATGCAACAAGTGTCAGGAACCCTGTAAATTATATGTGGTTACGTAAATTGTCGGGTAGTCTGCAATGTTTTCTGTATCATGGCAAGTATGATTTTATGAAATGTACACACTATACTCTGTTTTTCATCATGAAGTATTTACACTGAGTACTTTAATCATGCTTGTTACTGAAATATTCACCATATATAATGTCTAATTAGTTTTCATTTCTCCTTTTTGAATGAACTGCAATATTTCACTCTACTGACTCAACCTTTTATTTACGATTATCTAAATTTTATTTCGTAACTTTCATGATGCTTGGTAGGATGGGAAAAAAGTCGTCTGTGGAACAGAATCTGGAGCAATGTTGTTATACTCTTGGGGTAGTTTTGAGGATTACAGGTTTGTTATCATCCATGCCCTCAATAACCTTTAAATGTTCTTGTAACTTTAAGTTATATTGTGCATGCCCTCAACGCCCTTTGAATGTTCTAGTAACTTCAGTTGGTGGAGAATAAAAATCCTAGAATTTTATTAATTAATCTGTAGATAGGATGAAATAAAAAGGACATATTTGGTACAAAAGTCTGTAATTTTTTAGTAATTGTTTCATATGAAATATCAATTGTATTAATAACAAAATCTGAAGCTCCCTTTGGGTTTTATTTGGGCTTTAGGGAGTTCTTGGTGTATATCACATCGCTCTGCCCCAAGCAACATTTATATTAATATTGAACTTTTAAGAGTTTGCCCCTGGCAGCTGTGTTCAGAATTTTTTTAGTAGCTTGACAGGAGCAATTCTTAGTAGATGGGAAACACAGTTCAAGTAGATTGTGTGAAATAAAATATCATTCTCAATGGCATGAAAAAAGTCCTGTCAAAATCTTTCAGAAACTTTGAAAGTTTGTATGCATAATTTAATCTTTTCAAATTTCAATCATTTATATGATTCCATAACAAATTTGAGAATATCTTGCTTCATATATTTATCAGTTTTCATGATTACACACATTGAGTAATATTATATCATCTAGAATATTATTTCATGTACCCTGCAGTCAATTTAGCTACATTGTCTTATTATTTCTGGAATTAATAGGATCACCCATATCAAATAATTGATGTAGGACAGGAATGGACATTAGTTAATGGTTATTACTTATCATGTTGAATGATAATTGTTATAGGATCCCATCACATAGATTTATAGGCAACAAGAAGCGTTGAACAAATAAACATTTCACTTAATCGATAAAATTACTGTACAAACTAGTAGCATCCACTAAAGCTAACAATAGAAAGAGTTCATGTAATTAGATTTGTGGTTTCAAATTAATTGAGTAGCAGTTCACATGTAATCTTAACCATTGTGTCTTGGGGTGCGTTTGTACTGAACGGAAACAGAGCATTTGAGCGGGGAAGTTGAGTGAACGGAGAATGCGTTTGTGTGCTGCGAATGTGGTATTTGAGCGGAGTATTTAAAATGTGATTTTTAATATAATTGATTTGTAGTTAACTAATTGTTTGTTTTGATGTGTGATATGCGTTTAATTAAAATGACAGAATAATACAAAAATCTAAATAAACGGAAATTAATTATACAACAATAGAAAATACATATAAAATCATACAATGTTTCAGCGCAGCCCTGCTGCAACAATTTCATCTCTTATGCTATCTCAAATTGTTAACATTTCATGGCCCGCATGTCGTTACTCGTTGTACCAGTTCAGCTGCTCTGTTAGGTGCAATTCTCATACTATAATATTCCTTTGGAATAAGATCGGGATCACCATCATAAGCAATAAAATCTGCATCACCATTATTGTATTTTAGTATGAAATTGTGTATAACCATTGTAGATACAACAACTTTTTCTCGAGTTTCAAATGAGTAACATATTCTTCAAAACGACAAACTTTTTCTTCCATGTTCCAAAGGTTCTCTCAATTGTCATGCGTAAACTCGAATGA
This sequence comes from Allium fistulosum, assembly GCA_030737815.1. Classification (NCBI taxonomy): domain Eukaryota; kingdom Viridiplantae; phylum Streptophyta; class Magnoliopsida; order Asparagales; family Amaryllidaceae; genus Allium; species Allium fistulosum. The sequence continues at coordinate 816,898,305 of CM060908.1, read as the reverse complement.
TAGAAACTAAAAATTTTATTTGCCGATTTTGGTGGATTAGCGGTTTCACGAAATTGAGGAATATGATATATAATATTACGATAAGGTAGTAAATAACCAAGTTGAAGTGGATATCCTGAATCAACTAGATAATACTGTCCAGGTGGAGGGTGAGGAAAGTTATGGTTTATCATTTATAACTGAATTAAAAATTCTAGTATCATGTGTGCAGTACCTTCCCAACCACCCATAACATAAGTAAATTGTAAATCGAACGAGCATGCTGCTATGATATTATGTGTATCATAACATTTTCGTTCTATATACGGAATAACTCGTTCTGCAGGTAAGTGTGCCATTACGTGTGTACCGTCTATAACATTAACACAGTTTCTAAAATATGAGTAATACCGGGTTGAAGTTCTAATATGATCTAGAATAGTATTAAATTGAGAATCATCTGGCTTGACAATATCTGTTACTAGTAATTGTACAACATTTAAAACAACATGAAAACAAACTGAAATTGTGCTACTCGACCTTTGAAATCATTCTCTCATTTGTCGATTTGAGAGCACTGCAGTTATGCTATATATTAATATGACAACTGTTTCTTTAATACCAATTCTTTCCGTTGTCGTCAGACCATAATTTTGTACTCTATCGCATAATGAGAAAAAACAAAGCTTTTTCATTCAAAATTTTTGATGACAACGTTCTTGATACCCATTTAATATGTCTTTCACCCACATTAAACCGGTATATTTTGACGTGTGCATTCGGATGATATGACTTCTTCTACGTAGATATTCTGATATAATGACCAAATCCTGCGCATCTTCGTAATTGGAATCTGTTTCCGAATTAGACACTGTTTAGATTGGAGGAAATATGAAAGTAGAGATGAGAAGAGATGGAAATAACAGTTAAAGTAGTTAAGGCGCTAAGGCGCAAAAATGTGCAAGCCTTGAGCCTTGAGTCTTTTTGCGTGCCTTTTATACAAGTTTGATCTACTATTTTACTAACTACAAATTAAATTTTAAACTATATTTTATAATTCATTCAACTGTTTAATATTTTATTAACTAAAATTTAAATTTAAAACACATTTTATAATCCATTTAACTATTTAAATTTTCTATTTAATTATTTTGTAAACTAAAATTTGAATTTTGCATAAATGCGCACTCAAACGGCAAAAATACACACAACATGCGCCTGAGCATTTTTTGAGTCTAGGCGCACGCCTTGATAACACCGATAATAGTGTGAAGAAGTTGAAGGAGTGTGAGGTTGGTTTATAGGGGAAGGGGAAGGAACATTGGGTTGTTAATATGTTGGCGTGCGTCGGACGTCAACGTATCATTCTCCGACGATCGGCAAACGGAGTAGGGATGGGGGGAAGTAATGTTGGAGCGTCGGACACGTCCCCAACGTTAGCGGGGCAAAATATTACTGCGAACGCACCTTAGTGCCCAAATTTATTCTAAATGGAAGGAGACATGTGGGCGGGCAGATGAAGTATCTTGTTGAATGGCAGTAATTTGATATTAAACTTGTATGGGATTCAATTGATGTGATCGAGAAAGATGAAATTCTTTTGTGCTCGACTTGTACTATACTATAAATGATATAAATTATAATGATCAGTAGCACACCAATCTGACAGCTGAACTTGTATACACTTGTATATACAGCTCAGAAATAGAGGTAGCACCTAAGTATGATTCTTTATTTAACTCCATCTGTTAACCAATTTTGGGCAAATTCCATAAACTAGGCAAGTTTAAAGCAGGGTTAATAGCAAGTTAAAAGCTTCAGTCACTTGATTGTGAATACCCATAGTTACATGTATGTAAATCTGTTTGATGTTTGCAATTCATGGCGGGTTCATGTATTTTGAATAATGATTACACCGATTCATTTTTTGGCATGACCTCTGTACAATATGGATGCGCATTCATGCTTGATTTGTATGTCTTGAAAATTTGGTGTGAATCGTCATCCTCTTTGTTTTGCATGTAATTTTTCACTTTTCAAGCTATCAAAAGCACTACCTCAAAAACACGATCAGATATATAAAAAATAAATCTCCAATATTGGAGTTTAACCCTCCCTTCACAGTTCAAATGCTGTATAGTTACATCACCTTTTAGAATCACTCTATGCTAATTGTTCAGATCATTTTGTAGTTAACAGCTTAGATAACATTACTAATAATTAAAAAATAGCCTTCAAGAAAAATTATTCCTATAATTTTTATTGTATTAACTCCTTGTCCATTTAGTGGCCGATTCCGTGTGCACACTCAGCCTGTTGAAGCATTACTGAAGGTACATGAAACTTATTTTCAGTATGGCACATTTGTTTTTTCTGGAATGTATTCATTTCGACTTCGATAGCTCAAGGTTAATTTACATCACTTGTAATACCAGCTTGATGAAGATACTCTAATTTCTGCTTCGGATGATGGAATAATCAGGTCTGGGATCTTTCTTTCCACCTTTTCTTTTACCTCTATTTCCTTAAATATCAGAAGTTAAAAAGATCTCACTACTTCCAAACCTAACTTCATCTATGAATTTCAAATAATAATTAGTGATGTATGTGCAAGGGAAACACAGTTTTCACTAGAAGTAATATTAAAAATAAAATAAATTTTGTTGCCTCATATACAGATACACATACATATACATACTTGCATAGGTACGCGCATGCACGCTCACACACAGACACACAGTTTCAAGTACACAACCCTGCTGTCATTTATCATCAAAATCTTTGCATATTTTATAGGTTGGTGGGCGTTTTACCTAATCAAGTTATTCAGCCATTGGCCGAGCATTCTGAAGAAGCGATCGAAGCCCTTGGTATTCGAGACTTTTCTTTTTTGTGTTTGGATCATAAGGTAAAACCTGTATATTGTATTAATTGCAGTGATTAAATTTCATTTGTTACTTCCTTGCAGCCTTTTCCCATGATAGGAAATATTTGGGAAGCATTTCACATGATCAAACATTGAAGGTGAAGCGCCTCATATCATACCGTTTGCTTCAATAATGATTTAAACTGTCAAATGCTTAATAAAGTTGATGATCAACCCGTAAAATGTGTAATGTACTTTTAGAATTTGCATTTGATAAGCCGTGAACTGAATGTTTTTCTAAGAGCGAATACAAAATATAGTTAAAATGTTACTGTACGTTATTGACACCATTATCTCCATCATGTATAGCTTTGGGACTTGCAAGAACTTCTTAGTAGCAAACCAGAAGCCTCTAGCAGTAGAAGAGTCGAATCTGACAGTGATGATGATGATGATGATGCAATGGATACTGATCAACCTGCACAAGGTACCATTTTCGTATGCGTAGTTTATTTTTAAGAATGTTGAAATTATTTCTTTGACTAGCAGTTTTTAGTTAAGTAGTATTGCAACAAATTAATTCAAAGAGGGACTAATTCTGAAAGCTCCGCTAACATATTTGTTTTCAGCTAAAAACAAAGGAAAGGTGGTGGTGGAAAGCCAGAAATCGTTCTTTGCCGACATGGATGATTGAATCCTATTTCTTGCATCTTCGGTAATGAAGAAGAGATTGATTAGTGGACAGATCCAGTAAATTATTTATAATAAATTGTGGAGTCATGATTGTTAGTTGTAGAAGATGCAATGTGGATCGAGTTTAATGTTTGTATCTGATTATCATTAACCAAAAATATTAAAACCGTTAAAATTAAAAGCATATTTTTTTAAGCGACTAAAAGTGAAGGTTGTTATTTTTGGTGCATGTGTAATGTATGCGCTGAGGAATGTAGATTTTTTTTGTAATTCCTTGTTTGGTCTCTCTTGTCGTTGTTATTTATTTATTTGGTTTTTATAAAAAGAAAATGTAAATTTAGCCCACTGCATGTATAGTGTATGTACTGAGTTAGTGCTCTTTCATGGAAATGCGTCGTGAAAGTTTTCTATTGTTGCAATTCTAAATGTAGTCAATAGGAATTACTAAATGGTTTTTCCTTTGAAAGTGCGTGGATAGTGAACTTAAAAAAAATAAATAAAAATTCAAAATGCATCCTTGCAAAGTGGTCTAAATATGTTATTACTTTTGAAAGTGGACCAGATTTATAAAATTAATAATGTGGAAATTATGTTGAAGAGCTTCTATTTTTAGGGTAATAAATTTTAAGGACAATTTACAGAATAATGATAAATTCATTTATCTTTTTAAGTTATACAGGAAAATGATAAATCTTTTTATCATTATTTCTGTATAACTGAAAATGATAAATTCTTTTATCTTTTTCCTGTAAAATGTCCTTAAAACTAATTTTTTAAAAATAGTGTCCTTAAAACTTATTACCTGCACAAATAAGCCATTGAAGTGAATATCCCCTTAATAAATAGTGTCACATTCGTCATTTACTGAAAATATTTGAGTGTGCCATTCGATATTTATTCTAAATATTGAATTATTCAAACTTTAACACATTCAAGTTTTTACAAAACCACTTTAAGACAATCATTTAGAGGGTTTGTTTTGAAATGTCTAGTTTTTGCATGCTGCAACCTTTGCCCCTTCTTTACTAGGGTTTTCTATATTTTGTTTTCTATTGGTGCAATTTTAAATGAAGCCGATAGGAATTATTGAATTATTTTTCTCTTCTGTATTTGAAAATGCGTAAATAGAGAACCTGTAAAAAAAAATAAACCTTCATGGTGCAATTTAAAAATACACCATGAAAGAGTGCTAATTCGGTGCCATAGTGGCAAAAACATGTCCATATTTATAATAAGTTTCAAAAGCGGTCAAAATATGTTATAACTTGTGAAAACTGGACTAGATTTATAAAATTAATAAACAATGTCACATTCGTTTTCTACTCAAAATATTGAGTGACATGCGATATTTACTCTGAAAATTGAATTATCCAAACTCTTAACACATTTAAGTGTTTACAAAACTACTTTTCAGATAATAAAAACAACGGGGTTCTTTTAAAATGTCCGATTTTTGTCCGTTGGAACCTTTGCCTCCACGCATGCACACGTCTTTGTCCTTGTACATGCATGCAAATAGGTATGTATGAAGCACTATATGAGGAAGGTTAAATGACACTCTTATTTTGTAGGATCTTTTTGGCACTTCTACTTTTAGTCATTAGTTTTATTTAAATATATGTTGTTTCTTTCTCTTTGAACATCATTTTATTAATCAAACAAACACTAGCGGCAAACAACATCTCCGGTGGTAAATATTAAAACTAATAGTGAACCCATAAAATTACGTTGTTCACACGTTTTAATTACCAACAGTAGATAGAAAAAACTAATAGTGATCGTGCATAAATTAAGTCTCTGTCTTTTATCTTGAGCTGGGAAACTTTAAACGAGTGTGAGATTTCCACACTTATTTGCTTGTCCGTATAGGATAGGTTTATTCTCAACCACTAGAAAACTAGTGGTTTACAAAACTAATCTAGTGGGAACAACATTGCTGGAGATGCCATAATAATAGAGATACCAAAGGGGTGCAATTAAACCTTCTTTATGCACACATACATGTATATGGTTTAATTACATCTCTCTTCGCTACACTTCATCTACACCCTTATGGTTTTGAAGTTAGACAACTCGAAATCGAACAAAAATTTGCAGGTGCATTCTCACATGACATAAGATCATTTCCACTAATTTTAAATAACTTAATAATCCAAACATATCCAAAATAATATTTTAAATCGACGGTTAAAGTAAATGTTTTAATGGTTGATAATGATTTAACATTTGAATATGTTAGAAATTCAAATAATCTCATTTTGAATATATGGAAAGGAACCAGCGTCCTAGCCTTTTCATATCCCTAATTTTTCCTCGATCTATACTTAATATCTACGATCATCATAATTTGGTAAAAATTTCCAAACGTGATCTAAATATCATCAACGTCTTTGCAAAGATTATCTTATTTCGATATATCTTGATCACAAAAAAATAATATTTTTGAATCAACTATTATGGTAAGTATTTTAATTATACAACATTACATAGTTAACTTTATAGGCTAAAAGTAGCGAACAAGATAGTCTTTTTCAGTGACGATGATCATGATATGTAGGCTACATAAAAAAATTATCAAATTCCGGTTGGAGTAGATATCAAAAATCAATTTGGACTTTTATATTTGCGATAATCTTTGGACTTATATCAACCTTCGGGTCAGTAGCCAGGTAGAGCAGAATACTTGGTTACCCTACGCTACCTTTTTAGACACCATACTAATGAGTATGCTTTAATAAGTTAGCCATAATACTGCTAATTTAGACCATATAGGCTATTGGACTCTGATACCATTGGAAGAACTAGGCTAGCACACTGCAGGTTAAGTGGACGAATTTTAAAATATTTTACCATTTTGGATTTTTATTGGGTCTATGAAGTCTAGTTGATTTTAAATCCCATTTAAAATATTATTTATAGAATCTTCTATTAAAGGCAAGAGGAGTTAAATGGTCCTCTATCATATTTTATTTAAAAAACCAAAAACCAAAAACAATGGAACCCTATTACAAAACCCCAAAATGAAAATAAACTACAACAAACAAAAAAAGGGCACACATGGCAAAACACCAACCATAGTGCCAAACAGAAAAAATGTAGAAAAATTAAACCAGCAAATTACAAAAACAACAACAAAAAAGACGGAATGTTGAATTAAATACACGATCTCATTGGGGTATTCAATTCATTATTTCTTCTGTGTTGGTAGGTAGTTCTCTTCACTATTTGCAAGTCTTTATGTAGATTCCTTCAGCATAAAGAGTATTATTCCTAAATAGTTTGTTATTCCTTTCCTACCATATAGTTGTGATGATAGATTTGAAGACGATCAAGTGCATAATGCTTTCAACATTTTTGTTTTTTGTTTGTTTGAAAAACCATAGCCAGAGCACAGTAGTTACCCTTTGTATATTGTAGCATCCTCCACTTTGCATGATTTTGTCCCATATATTATAGATTATATGGCATTAAAAAAACATAATTCCTAGTTTCAAGATGGCTATTATAGAAGGTACAACAAGCTTCTGTGGTGTACCCTCTATCAAAAAGCTTATCTTTAGTTAGACAAGAGTTGTGAATGACCTTCTATAACATCAGGTTGTGTTTCTTAGAGCTGTATCTATTCCAAATCATTTTCTTCTAAAGGCCAGATTGCAGGTAAGATGGGTTTATTAGCAAATTGTAAATAAGACTGATGGAGTGTTTACTCAGATTATCACCCTAAAGCAGAGAACCATAATGCAAGTTTCTAGTGCCTTTAGATATCTATTTCCATAAATCTCTGACTATAGTACTGCTAGAGTATGGAAGGAAATTCTGCCATGAAGAGTTTCTTGCAAGTGCATTGTTTGGGATACCAGTGGAAAGTTTTTGGTTGTAGGTGAGTACTTCGCTAATTAGACAAGTCTTAGCCCAAGGGGTGTGCCAGAATGACTGTTTGGTTTTAGAGTTGACATTATATCTAATAAAAGGAAGGAATACATGCCTGAGATTTAGAATGCTTTTGAAAAACCAGCCTACTGTATTAGGGATGTCCATAGTCCAGAAATGTCCGTTGTTCATGTAGTGAGTATTCATCCATTTGGCCCAAAGGGTTGGCTGTTCAGACAGAAGTATATTTAAGTGTTTAGATGCTACAGCAATGTTCCATTGCCTTAGGTTAATAATTCCTTATCCTCCTTTAGACCTAGGAATATTGATTTTGTTGTAAGCACAAGGGACTGGTTTCTTGGAGTAGCAATATCCAAACCAAATAAAGTGATTGAATGCACAGTTGAGCATTGATAGGAGTTTTCTGGTAGCATAAAGGTTCTTGAGTGGTATATAGTCATGGCTGAAGCAATAGAGTTGATGATGGTGAGGCAGCCATCCTAAGATAGGAGATGTGTAGGCCACCTTCTCAGTTTACCTATGATGGAGTCAACACAAGAAGACATTGGCTAGTTATGATCCTGGAGGAGGTTAAAGGCATTCCTAGATAAACTAAATTGTTGGGCATGTAAGTTAGGGATGAGAGTGAGGTGATGTTGTTGGAAGCTAAAACATCCAGCCCGCAAATGAGAATGTTAGACTTGGCGTGATTTATTTTCAGACTTGTGGATTTTTCAAGTGTCGTTAATCTAGTCAAGACAGCTGTTATGCTCATAGGATCAGGTTTGGTAAAAATGAATAAATCATAAGCAAAAAGAAGACCGTTGATTAAAGGCTTTTTGCACTTTGGATGAAGTTGTATGAATTTGACATGGTTCTCTATGACACAGTTGAAATATTCCATGACAGTGATGAATAGATATAAAGAAATTGGACCACCTTGCCATAAACCATGTGTTGAGTTGAAGTACCTAGGAAATTTTCCATTCAACATTATAAAATAGCTTGGAGTTGACATACGTGTGTGTATTCGTGCAATTAGAGGCATAGGAAATATCATTTTCATTAGGATATCAATGATGGAAACCCAATTCAAACTTTCAAATGCCTTTTGGATATCAAGCTTCACCATACATCAAGGGGAGATGTTCTTCCGTTTATATCCTCTTAATAGCCCATGAGTAAGTAGAATGTTGTCTATAATGTTTATTTCAAGAAGAAATGCTGTTTGGTTAGGGAGATGATTCTGGCAAGGATAGGTTTGAGTCTGGTAGCTATGATTTTAATGATAGTTTTGTAAATGATAGTACAACAAGAGATTGGCCTAAAATGCATGACAGAAGAGGGGTTATCATTTTTTGGGATCATGGCTAAGTTTGTTGAGTTAACACCTCCAAAAAGTCTATTAATATTAAAGAAGTGATGCATGGCTTTAAGGAAGACTAGCGTAATAATGTCCTGACAATGTTTGAAGAAGTGTGCATTGAATCCATCAGGCCCACCACTAGAAGTGAATTTTAAACTAAATACTGCCAATTTGATTTCATTGTCATCAACTTTGCTTGTCAAATCAAGAGCTCTTGGCTATTAATAAAAGGGAGGTCTGTCTCACAAATTGCACTTAGAAAAATGGGATCATTATCAGTTTTATTGAAAGTGGAAGAGAAGTATTGGAGGAGGGCGTCATGTGTGCTTTTAGGGGTTGTATAGGTTTGACCTTGTAAATCAGTGACAGAAGATATATTGGATTTGGTATGTTTTAATTTGAGTGAGTTATGAAAGAATTGTGTATTTTTGTCACCAGAGGATAGGAAATCTCTTCCTAAGTTTTGTTTAATCATCTCATTTTCATCATGAAGAGCCATGAGGAGGAGGTCATTTTGTTGGTGCTACATGGTGGAAAGAGCAATATTGTCAGGGTTTGCAAGAATTTCCTTCCGTATTTTCTCTAATTGAGTTCTGATGTCAGTTGATAATTTGCTTCCTTTGCCGTATGTTATTGAAGACCGGGTCTTGAGGACTTGTTTAGTGTTCTTTAGCTTGGTTTGTAGAATATACATAGAATTTCCATACATATTTTGGTTCCATCCCTGCAAAACAACATTTTTAACATTTCCATGGTTAGTCCAAATATTAAAGAAATGAAAATGAGGGAGGCTTTACAATGGATTTTGGGATTGACTAATAACAAAGGGACTATGATCAGATATTCAAAGGGAGGGATATGGGTGTTTAGGTTAGGCCAAAGGGGTAGGGCTTCAAGGTTGGTAAAAGCATGATCAAGCTTACAGAAGGTTCTCCCATTTTCCTCCTATTGTTCCATGTATACTGAGATCTAGTGGTATTGATTTCATATAAAGAAGCTTGAAATAGGGTCTGCTTTAAAAGAAAGCTTATACAAGATTGGAAAGAATAAAAGAAAGAGGTTGGGCTGTGATGCAAGGCCCATTAACCTAGAGGAAAAGTAAACACGACTTATATTCTTTAGATGAAAAGCAACCCGAGTCTTATTATGCCCCCTCAAATAAAACTAGGGTTTCAGTCTCTCTTCGTCTTTCATGGCGGCGGAGAAAACCCTGAGCTCATCTCTAAACCGATCAAAGTTTTTCCTCGAAATTACTTTAGTAAGAACGTCAGCCCGCTGATAATAAGCCGAAATATGTTGGATCTGGAGTCTTCCACTTCCCGTTCGTTTGCGAACAAAGTGAAGGTCCACTTCCAAGTGCTTCGTTCTCGAGTGTTGAGTGGGGTTCATAGATAGAGAGATAGCACTCAAATTGTCAACCCAAATGATTGGCTTTCGATTAGGTGTGAACCCTAATTCTTGAAGGAGGGTTTCAGTCCAAATGACCTCTGTAGTGGTGCTGGCGATGGCCCTGTACTCTGCCTCAGTGCTCGATCTCGAGATGGTGGCTTGCTTCTTCGTGCACCACGAGATGGGATTGCTGCCGAGGTAAACACAATATCCAGTGATAGATCTCCTATCATCTAAATCATTTGCCCAGTCAGAATCACTGTAAGCCTGTAGATGTAAGTTTTTGCTTGAACTGAATTTTAATCCATAGTCGATCGTCCCCTTTAAATATCGTAGAATGTGTTTTACTGCACACCAGTGTTCATTTGTAGGAGCTTGCATATATTGACAAACTCTGTTTACACTAAAACATATGTCTGGTCTTGTAATAGTAACATATTGAAGAGCCCCAACTATGCTCCTGTACTGTTTGACATTCTTGATGGGTTCACCCTTTTCCTTAGATAGCCTGAGATTGCTTGTCATGGGAGTAGGTAGAGACTTAGCTTTATCCATGTTTGACCTGACAAGTATATCTGATATGTATTGTTTTTGAGATAGGATGATGTTTGAGTCAACATCCCTTTGAATGTGTATGCCGAGGAAGAAATCTACCTCACCCATGTCTTTTATTGCAAATTCCTTATCCAAGTGTTTCATGATTAATTCGATTTCATGTTGATTGTCTCCTGTGATCAGTATATCATCTACATAAACTAATATGTAAATACTGTTGTCCCCTCTCTTTTTTATGTAAAAAGAGCAATCTGACTTGGTGGCAGTGAATCCTAGTTTAACCAAGACACCTTTTAGTTTATCATACCAAGCCCTTGAGGCTTGTTTTAGACCATAAATTGCTTTATGTAATTTGCATACTTGACTGATGCTTGCTTCAGAACCATAACCCTTTGGCTGTTGCATATACACTTCCTCTATTAATTCTCCATTTAAGAAAGCATTATGCACATCTAATTGCCTTATTCTCCAGTTTTTATGCAAGGCAATGGTTAGGATTATCCTAACTGTTGCTGGTTTGATAACTGGAGAGAAGGTTTCATTAAAATCAAAACCAAACTGCTGGGTATATCCCTTTGCCACAAGTCTGGCCTTATATTTGATGATCTTACCATCAGCATCTCTTTTAATTTTGTACGTCCATTTGCTTCCCACAATGTTTTTATGCCTTGGTAAATCAACAAGTGTCCATGTATTGTTTTTAACTAGAGCTTTATATTCTTCATCCATGGCTTTTCTCCATCTTTTGTCTTTTATTGCCTGCTCATATGATGTTGGTTCCACTTCATTGAGTTGAGTGTTAAATACTTTGGGTTTATAAATCCCACTTTTTGATCTAGTAATCATGGGATGCTGAATAGTGGTTGTCTGTGGTTCACATTGATCATCATTATGCTCATCAGTTGTTTGATTTGTAGATTCTGTGTTGGATTCTTGCTGTGTGTTTGATTCTTGTTGCTCATTATGTTGAGAACTGCCTACTATGATCTGCTCTGAATGGTCTCTAATTTCATTCCTTGTTGGTTCTTTGTTTGGTTGAATCTCAGTATTTATCCACTGATAATTCTGGCATGTGAACGACCCTAGTTTTGTTTGCATTAGTTCCTTGCATGTGCTTTTCCTTCTCTACAAAAGGAAAAACATTTTCATTAAAAACAACATGCCTTGAAATGTAAACCCTGCCTTGATTGTCTAGACATATGTACCCTTTTTGATTATGTGCATATCCTAAAAAAGTACATTGACTAGACCTAAGGCTTAGTTTGTGTCTATTGTATGGTCTAAGACAGGGAAAACACAAGCACCCAAAATTTCTTAAGTATTCATAATTTGGTTTAAAACCAAATAACTTTTCAAAAGGACACACATGGTTTAACACTTTGGTTGGCATTCTATTAATGAGATATACTGCTGTAGCAAATGCCTCTCTCCAATATCTCATTGGTAGACATGCCTGAGACAAAAGTGTTAACCCTGTTTCCACAATGTGCCTGTGTTTTCTCTCAACTAGACCATTTTGTTCAGATGTATGGAGACATGTAGTCCTATGCACAATCCCTTTTGTGCTGAAAAACTCCTTTAGGGTTTTGAACTCTCCCCCACCATCTGTTTGAACAATCTTCACACTGTTGTTATATTGTTTTTCAGCACTGGTGATGAAGTGTTTCATAGCATTACATGTATCTGATTTTGCCTTTAAAAAATATATCCAAGTATATCTAGTATGTGCATCAACAATGGATAGATAATACCTGTCCCCCTTTGATGAGTTGTGTGGAGATGGTCCCCACAAATCAGCTGCCACAAGCTCAAGTGGTCTCTGATAAGTAGTTTCAGAAAACTGAAAAGGTAATTTGTGACTTTTGCCAATTTGACAGTATGTGCATAATGATAAATTGTGCAAAGGTGTGAAGGAAATTTTATTCTCATTCAACACTTGCTTTACTACATCATAACTAGGATGTCCCAATTTACAATGCCACATATGAAAAGTATTGTCACATTTGACCTGATCCAAACTTGTGTTATTACAACAGACAACATTATTATTACAGATGTTCTTTGTTCTCATATGGCTGAACTTGTACAAACCCTGGTCCAGTTTACCCTGTAATAATATATCTTTACTCAGTATATCTCTGACTAGACAGAATTTAGGGTGAAACTCAAAATATACACGATTTTCTTTAGCAAATTGTGAGACACTTATTAAATTCTTTTTGATACTTGGCACTCTTAATAAGTTATTAAGGTAGAGTAGCCTTGTACCTTGTATAGTGCCTGTTCCCACATGTGATATATTAACAGTTTCACCATTACCCATAAATACAGAATTCTTACCACTGTAGCTTTTGTTTCCCAAGTTGAGGTTTTGTAAGTTGTTGGTAATGTGATTTGTAGCTCCTGAGTCTGGAAACCAATCTTCTGTGTTGATGTCATCTGTCTTGGTTGTATCATCTGTTGAGTTGTCTGAATTATTTCTTGATTGATGATTAGTTTGTGCCATGTTTGCTGTGGGTTGTCTGCTTGACTGTGTCTGTTGAGATGGATTGTAATCCTCCTTGAATCTGAAGTAACATTTATTCGCCATATGACCAAATTTCTCACAAATTTGGCATTTGACTCTGTTGTTGCTTGATGACCTTCCTCTGCCCCTGCCCCTTTGATTATAACCCCCTCTTGGGTTCTGGTTGTTCTGATTATTTTTCTGACCTTTATTCTTTGTGGTTGAAACATAATTTGCTGAATATTCTTCTTGCATAAGTCTTCTCTGTTCTACTCTGCCTTCATGTGCAAGGAGAGCTGAGTTGACATAGTCAAGATCAGGTAGGGTTGGTTGTGTGGCAATGAAAGTCACCAGAGATTCATATTCTTGATCAAGGCCATTGGTGATGATGAGGATCTGCTCACTGTTTGAGATATTATGCCCAACAGCTTTTAGTCTGTCACACGGATTCTTGATTTTGGCAAGGTATTCTCTCATGCTCATATCATTCTTTCTTGTATTTTGTAATTCTCTTCTATAGTGCATGATTCTTGCTGATGACTGTGAGTTGAAAATTCTTTCGATAGATGACCATATCTCATATGATGTGTAGCAACCAACTAGTTGGGATAATAGGGTTTGACTTATGGATGATAGGAGCCAAGATGCAAGCAAATTATCTTGTTTCTGGTACAATGTGTATTCTGGGTTGCTAACAGTGTTCCCTGTATCATCAGTAATGTTAACTGGTGGAATCTCTTTAGTTCCTTTTACATAATCCTGTAGATCATACCCTCTCAAAGCAATTTCTGTTTGATATTTCCATGTGATATAGTTGTCTTCATCTAAAGGTGTGTTTATTTCTTGATTCTTAGGTCTGATCAAGACAGAATCTGATCTCTGATTATCTTTGGATTTGTTGCCAGTGTTTGTTGAAGTGACATCTTCATCTTCGAGAGCCATGGTGGATCAAGAATATGGATAGACCAGTTTCTTGATCAAGAAAACTGGTTTTGGTGGCCAAGAAATGTCCCAAAATGCAACAGAAAAGAGGGTGCAGGAGAAAACTGCTATATGTATTACTGTTTTATTGAAAAATAGTAATATGTATACAGAGATAATTGTACCTTCAGATGCCTGATTCGGAAAAGTGCAACCAGAGGTGGAGGTGATGATCTTGAGTCTGATCTGCCTCTTGGATGGCACCGTGGGTTGAGAACAAATGAATACAACTGCTGTAATGATCTGGAGAAAGATATCTTCCCCTATGATGATAATATTCTGAGGGGAGAATCAATTCCTCAAAGGAAAACTGCCGTTTGACAATGGTGCTCTGATACCATAAAAGAAAGCTTTTAAGAATGTAAAAATATTCTTTATTCAGTAAATGAATCATACAATACAGTACAACCTTTCTATTGTATTTATACAAGATTGGAAAGAATAAAAGAAAGAGGTTGGGCTGTGATGCAAGGCCCATTAACCCAGAGGAAAGGTAAACACGACTTATATTCTTTAGATGAAAAGCAACCCAAGTCTTATTATGCTTTAAGGGAGCAGTATCTCTAAGGAGAAGTTGGTTGCCTCCAGATTTATGTGAAGCTTTGAACATACAGTTAAAGTATTCTAAACATAACCATGGCCTGTTGTTAGGTTGCAATGTTGGGATGAGATTATGTAATACTTGTCTTTGAGTAACCTGATTGGAAGCATAGACTGTAGTAATATAGAAGGTTATGTCAGTTTTTCTATTGTGCACTTGAAGGTGGATGAATTATGAGTGTTTGTTATTGGCGTGACCGAGAATGTATTAAGATTCCACATGATCATTATTCTACCATATGATTGATTGGCAATATAATAAATATAATTCCAATGACTGTTAATATAAGTTGCTGCTTTCTGTGTGAGTTTTGTGTCAAGTTTGGTTTCTAATATAGCAATCATATCTAGTTGAAGGTATTGTATTAATTTTTGTACTTTGTCTTATTTGATCTGTAAATGAGCTCCTCTCACATTCCATGATGCTATTGTGTTCATCATAATTTCTTGTTTTTCTTAGCTTTAACCTTGGAGGCATTTCTGATTTGCCTACTTGAAGATTTAGCTTCTGGAGCATTTAAGATGATGGTTGGTTCCTTGAATATAATATTTAAGATGTCTTTATCTCCACTTCCAAATCTATGTCTAATTGATCTATATGAGTATTCTTGGTCTTCTTTAGTTTGTTTCTTGAGAAGGGGTCTGCGATTAATGGTTTAGTTTCATTTTGTTCTGTGAGTGAGTCAGAGAGAGCATCATGTGAAGTAATTGATATATTGGGACTTGTAGCAGGTTGAATGGTATGAGGATGAGTATAAGTAGTGGTTCAGGTGGTGATGTATGATGGAAAGGTTGAAAGTTGTTTTGTGCCATAAGGGAGATAAGGTGGGTAGAGAGATTGACAAATGAGTATGGGTTGGCAGTTGGATTAGAAGACGTAGTGATTGGAGAAATGCCTGGTGAGGATGATGAATTATGATTGTCTTGATGGTCCGAGGAAGGTGATGCAAGATTCGAAGGAGGGGATCTGTTTTTAGTGGGTTTGGATTTCATGTGGTACATGTTGTTTGCTTGGTGGCATTTTGTTTTATCATTTGTTGTTCAGTAACTTGGTTGTTGTTTTCTTCATCATACAGGGCAAGAAGGGGACATAATTTATTGTAATAAGTTGTGTTATTATTATGGTTTGGAGTGGAGGAATCAGTCAGAGTTTGTGTTTTAGTTGCTGGCACTAAGTGTCGAGGAGGTGTAGTATTAACAGTTTGGGTAAAATCACGTGTTAGGATCTTTGGAGGGTTTGCATGGGAATAGTTCATGTTTGCATGGGATGGTTGATTGTTGGGGTGACACTTGTCATATTGGGAGTTTTGTTCTGGTAGTTCTTTTCTTTTGCTGCATTTTGGATTGTTTGTGATCTATTTGAAAGGGTTGGACTGGGAAGAAGTATTGAAGCTATATTATCAGATGCATCAATTACATCTGTATCTTGTGCACTTGTATCATTGATATCCTTCTCCTTTGTCTAAACATTTTGCCATTTAACATTTGGTCTTCTTGAATATGTCCACCTCTTTTCTATTTTTCTAGTCTGATTATTCATATGTTGTTCACCTGCTTTCATATCCACTTTCTTGTTGTCTTCATTTATCACTATGTTGCATTCAACTGTGTTATGACCAAAAGTTTTACAAGCGACACATATCATTGGTTTCCAGTCATAAACACATTCCACTAAAGAAATGTCATCTCCTTCTCCACATTGTATTTATTCAGGAAATTCCCTTTCTGCATTTATCTCTATTAAACACTTGGCGTTTCGAATCTCAATAATTTTTCTATTGCTTCATTTAGGCAGATCAACTTTCGTAAGTGGCATGCTATCCAGTTTATCCCTATTAAAGTCCAAGCCATGATCAGGATTTTGTGAAAATGTACCCATATTGGTACTCTTTTAACGGTTGAGTGTATATTATCAAAATATGGCTGCCAAGGGGTAATAATAAATATTTTGCCTCTAATAAAAAGTGGGTTAGATTCAAGAATTTTTTTCTTGTCCTCTTCACAATTGAATTCAAAAAATAAGTTATATAAATCAAATTTAACCTTGTAGGAGCCTTTTAGTTTCCAAAATTTATTGAGATGTGACATAATTGCTGTGTAGGAGAGGTTTCCATCAAGGAAAAAACCCATAAGGTGTTCCTGCCAGTAGTCTGTACCCGCTTGTTTGACTGCAAGTGGGACTTTGAGAGCTGTGCCATCAGTAGGGATGAAGACCCCATAATTTCTTGGTTTATTTTTAAACAGAGATAACCAATGGGAAGAGATGATATTGGGTTTAAGAAGGGAAGTGTTAGAAGAAGGAGGATATGTTGGTGGAGGGTCAGGTGGTTTAGGAGGTAATGCTGGGTTAGGGTGGTGGTAGCAGGAAGGAAGGTACCGTCAGAGTTGTGAATAGGTACAACTTGGGGTAAGCATGGGGTGGAAATAGACGGGTTGGATATAGACAGGGATATGAGCAGAGAAGAGGACGTACGACGTAAGCATGGGGTGTGGTGTGGTTGGGGTACGCTGATGGGAAAAGGGTGTACGAGGTAGGGAAGGTGGGGATGCCATTGTAAAGCTTATATGTCTATTTTTCCTTTTTAAATTTATTATTTATAAAATCTTATTTTATTTATTTATTGTTTTAATTAAATAACGAATTCAATTCCAATTTAAATTTGAATTTAAATTCCAGTATATCTAAATATACTTATAGTGTATGTGCAACATAATATATTGTGTACATAGTAAATGTGTACGTATAAAGTTGCTGGAGTTTACACCGCAATGGACATATTCGCCTTTATATATGCACTGACTGTCCAAAAATTTATTTAAAATTAAATATAAATATATAATTTTTAATTTTTTTAACAAAATCAAACCTTTTGACCAAGTTAATAATTTTAAAATGTAAACTTTTAAAATATCTAATAATTTACTTAGTAAAAAAATTCAAAATAGATTTGAATATGCAAATTTAAAATAAAATATCTACACATAAAATATATTATAATTTAAACAAAATAATTATAATACTAAAATAAGGTATAATTTACAAAAATAATTATATATATATATATCTTTATTTAAGTTTCCACAAAACGTTTATTAATTAAATACAATATATATACAGACAAAATTAAAATGCCTTTCGACTAAAATAATTTATTTTTAAATAAACCGAAACAATATTTTACAAAATTAAAATATTATTATATATATGTGTATGTATGTAGGTATGTATGTATGTATGTATGTATGTATAAGTTTAAAACAATATACAATTTATATTTACAAAATAATACACAATTTATATTTATAAAATATATTAAAAAAAATTAAAATTTTATTTTATTTATTTGCTACCAAAAACAGTATGACTAATATAATTTAAAATTGATTTACAAATACACACACATACATATATTTATAAATTAATATTTGTATATGAAACTAGATTAAAATAGTTTGAAGCTACTTTAAATATTTAATAAAATAAAATTATTATATAATTTTCATACATAATTATGTATAAAAAAACTTTTTAAAAAAATAGAAATTAACATAAATAATAAATTATGAAAGTTTCAGATCTAAAATTACACACACACATAAAAACACATACAAATGTAGAACAATACAATTAAACAAGATAACATTTGTGCATATAAATTTGTTCAAATATAACTATAGAACCATACTAGCATGATTACATAGTAATAATAGATAATAGAATGTTAGCTTAAAATACATTGCCTTAAAATGCACCTTGATCTATAGATTTTTATAAATTTAATCCCAATCCAAGCTCCTAACTATGCAACTACTTAGAGGACCTCTTTGATTTGATAGTGTATCTTGGGTCAAAATTTTTAATTAATACAATATGAGTTAAATGTTAATTGAATCAACATATGTATATAATGATATGTGTATATAAAACTGTAAGTGTTATAATTAATATTCATTTGAATTATTTAGGATGAATAAAATAAATTTTGATTTTTTTTTAAAATAATTTAATTAATTTGTTAATTGAATTAATAAATTAAAGTTAATTAAATAAGATTTAATTAATAATATACATAAAAATATTGTATAAGTTAATTAAAAAGGTTATAAATAAATTAAACTTGTGTAATATGAATATATAACTTAAATAGAACTGTAAGAAACCTAATTTAGGTTTAAGAAACAAGTATATGCATGTTGTATGTATACTGTGATTTCAGATGTGTCCAACACTTGAATCATGAGGGTATTTTGTAAGAAATACATTATTCCTTGAATCGATATCACATTAGTAAGTATATTAAAGATTACAAATCTCTAATCTATATTCTTCTCTACGAGTCATATATTAATAAATTACTTGCACGCTCTCTAATTGTTGAGGAAACTCAAGCTAGAGATGTTATGTGTAGTATTATTAATATATTGACTAGACGAGATAAGATAACCGTATGTATTTATCGAGAAAACTCAAGGTACTTACATATTATACTTAGGTCGTCACAAAGTGGTAGGTACAAGTGAATAATCTCTTTCGATTTTTTAAGCAAACTCAAGGTCGAGATAAGATTAGGACAAAGACTATGAGTTCGTAGCTGTATCTGATCTGATAATGCGTTATCAATCACTTGCAGGCCTATGATTTGTTGTGCAAACCCAAGGTCGGAATCCCTAGGCAAGCGAATCCGAACGCTCATTGGAGAAGTCGATAGACTTCTATATTTCTCTTTAAATTTTCAGAAATATAAATTACCTAGTGAGAGCTTATCAAATAAATGAAATGTAAAATTTAACTTATCTAATAATATAAGAAACAAGATTGACACAGAATGAAATGTATAAATTAAACTAAACTACTTAGACAAATTTATACAATCATTATAATTGATAAAATGTTTATTATTTAAATATACAAGTGAACTGAACTAAGATTGACATAGAAATATAATACACTTACCGGTAAATAATTTGGCATGTTGTAACTGCAAAACCTATGCAAGAGCAATATAATACTACTACTAAAACATTCACCTCTTGGTCAACTAGGTATTTATTTGTGTAAAATTATGTATTTCTTTTATGAGTTTCGAACTCTAATGTAGTACATGAATAAGGATACTTAATTCATATTCGATCACATACAAAAGTTGTATTGTGATCAATTGCAATTTGTAGTGTACAAAACTTTGATTATATTAGTTCAATCGAAATGAGCAAGTAAACCATGAGCGAGATCATGCATTCAATATGCTTGATTGAAGTAAGGATCTTTTTGTGTTGGATGTAGCATTAGACCAAGGACTGCAAGATGGACTTAAGAACTCAATCACTAAATGTCAATTTGATCAATTTATGCAATATGTAACTTATTTGATATCCTTAAATGTTAAGGATGACTGAATGCATTTGTAAATAGTTCATTACAGTCTTGTAATTTTCCTTTAAATGGTTTGACTATTTGAAAGGAAAGAAAATGTACGAGGGTGAATGTAACTTAGGCACAGCTAGGATGAAGGTAGTGAGTAGTCACATCTACTTCATGAGGAGGCGTCAAAAATGAGAATTTTATAAAATAATAAAAGTTACTTAATATGGAATGAGAAATGTGATTTCTATTCCTAATATATTTTCATAAAGAAAATTGGTTTCTATGAAAGTTATTTCTTCAAGTTCAAGATATTTGATTTGGAACTCACGACTGTAAACTAGTTAGTATATCAAATAAAATTCCATAATATGTGGAGCTTCATATTTCGTATGCTATTATAGTAATGGCGAAAATGGTGGAAGCATACCATATAACACTTTTTACCGGATGCATCAAGTTATGAAAAATAATTTTCGTAAATATACAAAATATTATTTATGAAATAATAACTGTTTTCAGCAATGACTAAAAATAGACATAGTTTTATTTCAATTTGAATATTAGAAATATTCAGTAGAAGATAAAACTATAATGATGGTATTTTATTTTCATAGCAAAATGATGCATTAAAAAATATAGAAGTATCTGAAATTTTAAAACTATTTTTCAATTATGGAGTAAGCCACATTTTTTAGAAATAATTCTTTAATCATATAATTGTGAATCATATTGTACTGGTGAATTATATCTCAAACGATTAAGGGCAAAAACAGTTATTCAGTGGGAGCGACATTAGAGTTAGTGAACTCTTCGAATTGATACATATAGCTGTATGCAGTCATAAGCCTAATGATACCTAAAGGGTTCTACATACTTCTTTTGAATTCATCTATGAATTATCAAAGATATGGAGATGTATATATAATACGCATGTAGTATTTCTATAATAAATTCATCGAATATAAAACGAAAGTAAGTAATGTATGGTGCAAAAGGAAATTAAATAATTTGATTTGATCAAATAGGTGAGTATATTAGAAAAGAGTTCCATATGTACCTAAAATAAATAAAGGTTCAAGCTCAAAAGCCACTCATCCCTATGATACATAATGATATATCGATAAGGAGTAATCAAACATTGTTGAACGAAGTACGATTGATAATGAGTGAAATTGAGTCAACTTCTTTTTGTAAGATCGCGTACTTAAGGGTAAGTACATGAGCTTAAAATTAATTTCTTATAAAGCATATTTTATAAGTCATACACGATAAGAGTTTATGAGAAACCCTTACATATCCTTGATCAAAGAGTTGTAAAGTTGCACGAGTCAAAAGATTGCACATAATAATTGTTCATGATGGAACTTGTGTGAACCACCCTAAATTAGTTTGGGACCAACCATTATTGATTGATCAACCTATGTTATAAGCATAACTTTCACAAACCAAAACCAGATCAATTATATATAAGGAAATTCACAAAATGTTTATGAATACTTGTTACATCCATTTTTTGTTTTCATAATATTTTTGAGCATGGAACCATATTGGCAAAGTAAGCAGGTGGCGCATAACAAAAAACTAGCGAGGTAGGTCACTCCCACGTAAAAAAAGGGGAATTGCATAATTCCGAGGTCTAGTAGTTCAATGTCCAAGATGAACTTCTACATGAGATTACACAATCTATGGGCTCAAACGAAAGCACCACGTAGGAATTAAGCAAAGATCAACATGCCCTAACAAAATAAACTATACCAACAACAGACTGAAGCAACCTGGACAGACAAGGCAAAGTTTCAAAGTCGAACTGCACAGCCGATTAAAAGCCCAAGGATATTCCATAATTAATGCAAACTAGAACCGCCATTACCCCAATATCAGACTAGCCACTACATCCAAAGCAGACTATGCCACCACCTAGAAAGCAGGCTATGCCACCACCTCAAAAAAGGACTACACTGCGACCTCGAAAGCAGATTGCATCGTCCTCTCCCCCAAATGCAGACTGCATCGTCCTCTCCCCCAAATGCAGACTATGCCATTCCATTGAAGATAAACTGCTCCACTTCCATTGTACACACTACACCCACAATTGAAAAAATCTTCCTCATTGCAATTGTCTAAGCTACGCCTACCTTTGAAGACAAGTTTTCTCATTGCAATCGGCCAAACTATGCCTACCTATCAAACCAGATTGCGTTGCTATAACAATTGGCCAAACCGAATCAGTAAGGTAGCATCCTACATAAACTATAGTGTCACGTACGAACCATGTAGAAGAAACCAAATAAGTTAATGCTAAGCGGCCCATATGCCAAACACAGTACATGAGTAATGGTTTAATGCTTTCTAAGATCAGGGAAGCGTAGCTTCATAGGAGATAGAAGATGAAATGGATCCACGACTGGAAATGAAAGAAAAAGATCTGATACTAGTGGATGATCCATAAGATGTTCAAATAGACCCCACAGATCCTACAAAAATTGTGAAAACTGGAAAAAATCTAACCGGTGAACTACGTGTAGAATTAATTGACTTTCTAAATAGATCCTATAATGTTTTTGCTTGGACTTACTCAGATATGATAGGAATTGATCCAACCATAATCTGTCACGCTCTCAACATAAACCTAGTGGCATACACCATGAGACAAAAATGGCACACCATAGGTCAGAAAAGATATAACGCTCTTCATGAAGAAGTTAAAAATTAAGGAAAGACAAGTTTATCTGAGAAATATATTATCCAAAATGGGTAGCAAATCCGGTTCTGGTAAAAAATCTAACGGGAAGTGGAGAACTTCATAAACTTTACAAACCTTAACAAATTCATTCCCAAGGACAGCTTTTCCTTGCCCAGAATTTGATCAACTAGTCGATGAACGTAGCGGACATGAACTATTGATGTTCATGGATGCCTATTTAAGTGACAATCAAATATCTATGTTCGGCACAGATCAGGAACACACAAGTTTCACCATTGACAAAGGACTATACTACTAAAAAGTGATGTCATTTGGATTAAAAAATGAAGGGGAAGCATACCAAAGGCTGGTTAATATGATGTTCGTGGATCTTATTGTGAAGAATGTTGAAATCTATGTTGATGGTATGCATGTAAAGTCTAAAGCAGCTTCAAACCATGTGAAATATTTGAAAAAACATTAAGGCACTACAGAATGTAGCTGAAACCTTCAGATGTGCCTTTGTAATTCGGTCAGGCAAGTTCCTAGGGTATATTGTGAGTGCAAGGGGAATAAAGGTTAATCCTGAAAAATTCAATGTCATCAAGAAAATGGAAACCCAAAAAGACCCAAAAGATGTCATGAATTTGAACGGGAAGGTAGCAACTTTGAGTAATTTATTTCTAAAGCCACTGATAAATGCATTCCACTCTTCGATTAAATAAAAAATGGAAGAAGCTTAGAGTGGATGAAGGAGCTTAAAGTGGCATTCGAAGTGTTAAAGGATCACCTGGCCTATCCACCAATACTCTTAAAGCTAATCCCATATGAGGATTTATTGTGTATATAGCCATAACTAATTCGGCTATGAGCACATCAATTATATGAAAGGAGGAGGGGTTGCAAAGGCTAATATATTCACCAACAAACATTTTTCAAGGGCATTACTAGAGTGCACCCTAATAGATAAGCTAGCTTATAACTTATTGCTCATAGCCAGAAAGCTGTGACCATATTTCTAAGCACACCCCATTAAGTTGTTGACAGACAAGCCACTAAAAAAATATTACAAAAGCCAGAAACATCCTTTCATCTATAAAAGTGGGCCTTTGAGCTAAGCCGGTAGGACATCTCCTACTGCACATGTAACACGATCAAAGGCCAAGCCTTAGTCAATTTTATAGTAAAATGCATAGCACTTATGTTGCAACAAAGTGAAGAGGCGAAAGAACCCCCGTAGTTGTGACAACTCTGTGTCGATGGCGCATCAAATGAACATGAGAAAGCATTAGAAATGTACTAAGTCACACTAGATATATAGAAAATGTACAACGTAGTTCAGCTTGAAATCAAGGCAATGATCAAGGTTGCAGAACATGAAGCACTCATTACTTGGCTCAAAATGATACAGATAACAAAAGTAACCCATATTAAAGTTTATAGTGATTCACAACTTGTCGTAAACAAGGTGCAGGGATATTATCAAACCAAGGAACCAACCCTAGCCAAGTATGTAGAACTGTATAAGGAACTATTGGCCTAGTATGAACAATTTGATATAAAGCAAATCCCTAAGGAGGAAAACTCCTCAACAAACTCTTTAGTCAACCTAACAAGTACAAAAGTCACACAAGAAATTAAGGTAGTGCCTATGGAACACTTAGTCGAACCTAGCATTTCCAAAATAAACCAGGACTTGGTGTTGACATGGGCTCAACAAGCAAGGGGTCAAAATGCTGCAAATCAAGATGGGACATATGAGATTCAAGGTAACCAAGCTCCATCGGTGATACAACAAGAAGATGTGGAATCTTGGATGACTCCTGTAACAACCTAGTTTTTGAGGTAAATAATAATAAATATTTAATTAATTAAAAATGGGTTTTTGGAAATTTAAAATAAATGATTTGAATTTATTTCGGAACATCAGAATTTCGCAATAAGGTAATCAATGATGAAATTAAATGGTTTGAGAATAATTATTTGTTTTAAGAATTATGAAATTAACTAATTTGAAAAATATTTAAAAATTGGGTTTAAAACAATAATATTGAATTTAAATAAGTTAAAATTTTGAAAAATAAACTTTAAAAATTTATAGCGATGATTAAATAATTGATTATTGGGAATATAAGTTTTGTTTGAAATTTTATTATAATTTGAATTAAAATTGAAATTTGTTTTATGTATAAAAGAAATGAGAATATATATATATATAAATTTGTTTATTAAAAAGTAACCCAAGCCCATATTTCTAAGCCCAAACCATCATCACATATCTTGATTATTCCATATCTGGATTCTTCTAATTCTCGACTCTTCTCTCTCGTTTGTAAAATAAGTACACTCCATTACTTTCATGATCGGATGATGCTACTCCTCCCATCCTCCTATTCTAATTTCTTAAATAAATATAATAAATTATGTAAATTTCTCAAATATAAATACAAGCATCTTTTAACGTCCCCTACCTTGAGGCTCAAAGCTAAGCGTTACAGATGCTGTAGTCATCCATAGTATTAACTTTCGATGACAAAATACATTAATGTTAATGGTATCCATAATATCAGAAGCACATGAATATGAAAAAAAATTAACACATATTTCAAAACAGCTTTTCTGATTACATTTCAAATCAATATTTCATATTCAGATACATAATCCAAAAACGATTCCTAGGTTTTGATCAAATATAATTAATATAAATTATGTCAAGAGCGACATATGAAGATACCCCCTTGGATGATTAGTACTAAATAGACATATCAGTCATAATACATCACAACGGAAATAATACTAAATAGCTCCTTCATAGCTAGCTTTGCCTCCTGCACGTCTTTGGAAGCTATTCGTCCAACCTACTAAACTTGAAAAGTCCTTAACTCTCAATCTACTCCAGTCAAATTTTGAACACCCAAGAGTTTATGGGCAAAACATAAACTTCGAGTCAGACATAAAGCCTGGTGAGAATAATACTATTACACCTCGATTTACTGATATTAACTGAGACCACGCCATTAGCGGAACGGATTTCCCTTCACTAATATCCTTCTAAAAGCATATCTTTTGCAAATCAAATCCTGCAATCAAACTGATTATAACAATTAAAGCAAATACATATATGCATAAAGATCAGGTAATTAATGGACTATCTGTCCACACTATAGTTTTATCTGGCTACCTATTAACCATTGGCCGACTCGGGCCTACCAGACATAATCAGTTATCTAACTTCTGTTAGACACACTACTGGGCTATCTTCCCTTAACTATCTTCTTCTAGGGTCAACTGATCCTAATGGTTTTGCGGGCTCACCAATAACCTATCTTTACTATGTATATTCCCTTCTTTGTGTAACATTATTTTAGTCCCATCTATGACAAAGCCTTACACACTGGAATTTTGGACTTATATTAGCTAGGGGCTATTAGCTAAAGTATAGGGTGTGGCCCTACACTGGTCCCATCTGGTCTTCTAATATCCGAGTCATAAACTTAGGATTATCTACCCTTTTTAATTCTCATTTTCGTCATATACTTAGGGTAGCTACCCTATTCAAATTTCGTTTCCTTGTAAAAAGATCTTTGCAAATGATTTACCCTTGAAATCATAATTTTATAAAACAAGGAAATCATTTGCTTTACTCAAAGTACTTGTGCAATGATATATGCTTTACATAAAACAACGTTGATGAAATCTTATCAATGAGATTATCTATCCTTTCATAACAAGTTAAACCCCCTTTTTAACTTAGAAAGTTTTAGGCTACATAGTCAAAACAGTACCTTTGAAACTTTTGTTTAATCCTTAAGCAATCCCTTTCGAATTCATTGAAAGTACCCCTTTCAAAACAAGTTAACTACTTTAACCTTGAAATACTAGGCTGAAAGACCCAAAACATACCTTTCGAATGTATTGATAATATGCCTTTCGAAATCTTTACTTAACCCTTAGACATCCTCTTTCGAGACCATTAAACTTATCTTTCGAAAGCATTGGAAACCTTCTTTTCAAAATACTTAAAACAAACCTTCTGGGATGCTTAATATACCTTTCGAAAACATTGGGGTTTCCTCTTTGAAACATTTATAATATACCTCTCGAAAGCATTGAAATCCTTCACTTAAAACGTACCTTTCGAAAGTATTGGGTTCAAGTAAAAGTTTGTGGAAACATTGCTTCGACACCATTTAAAATCATTCCTTCTGAAACCTTTGGGTTTAACATATAGTATAATTAGTGGGTCATAAAGAACTGAGGCGAAAGCATTTATCCCAAGTAAGAGAAAGATGATAGTTTCGAAACCCACTCTTTCGAAACCATTGCCTCCAAAACCATTTTGAAAGTGGCTATAAGAACTTTTCGAAAGCATGGAGAAGGCGGCTTCAAAGAAAAAGGTCTAAGCACCCTTTCGAACAAATTGCTTTTAGGCTATAAAGAAAAGCGGCCTTAACTAGTTCGAAAGGTAAGAATGCGACAGCTAGGTTTCGAATAGGTTCAAAGCTATTCCTTCAAAAGCTTTTTTTAAAACAAAAGGCAACAACTCATTCGGAAGCTCCTTTTCTAAAACAAAGGCAAGTTGATTATTTCGAAAGCTAATATAGTTGGCTTCAATCCCTTCGAAAGCATTGTTGATAAACAGAAGTAGTTCAAAGTTAATAAAAATAGCTTCTACCCCATCGAAATCATTCTTTCGACATGATCCCTTCCACTTTCCTACAATGCACTACGTATCAATTGCTTGATAACATGTGCATTGGTTTCGAATGGGTTCATAGGCAAAGGTATAGTGTCAAAAGCTATTGATGGAAGTGGCGAAGTAATAAATCCAAGCGAAACTGATTTTTAGCCTTTAAAGGAAATTTCTTTTCACCTAACTTGCCTTATTTGTCAAAATGTAATTGGTTGCCATCTCTTTATCAAAATTATTTTCTAAAAAGTGCTGCCGAATTTAGAATTGTTAACTAAAACATTTTAACTAATAAGCCCTTCTCCTTGGTTAAAACCTATGAAACACTAAAGCCCCTCAACTTAAATAATTTTATAACCATAATAAAATACTTAGGAAAATTCCCCAAAAATCATCATAATTCATTTTTAATATGTTTTGTAACATATTTAAATTTTGGACCCAAAACCTTTATATACTCGCTTTAAATAATTTAAACCCAATATTAACTATTTTCTTTTATAGAAAATTCATAATAATTCCACAATAACTTAGAAAATTTTGAAACTTGAAACCCACTTCTAAAATAATGTCTTTGACCATATATCAAAAACGCAAGTCATTTGGATGTAATTTAATAGGTTTTCCAATCTAAACTTATCATAAAATCTATAGGAAACATCATAAATCATCAACAAGCATATATATATATATATCCATTTAAACAAACATAACATGACATATTATTTGCAAAATAATTCAGATCCAATCTTGAAACCGAAATCATTAACAAAAGTGAGATGTAAACCAAATTATTCACCTTAGCTTAGTGTTAAGAAGGTTGAGATTTGCTCTTTGATTGAATTGCTTATGCTTCCTACTTGAATCCTAACTTTTCTTCCTTCGATTCTTCTTAATGGTGGCCGGCCAAGCTCTTAAGGTTTTTGTTTGTTTATGAGTGTTGAAAATGAATGAGAAATGAAGGATAGGAGGGTTTAGGGTATAAGAACAAAGACTATTCCTATTTTCCCTTATCATATTTCTCTTACTTATTTATCTTTAATTCTCTTTTGCATATGTATTCATTAAGGCATGGCTCCTTTATTAATTTATAAATCTCAATCCCTTAACCATCTACATTATTTCATTTAATTTATCTAATTAAATGTCATAAATAATGTCAGTCAAAATTAGGGTCATTACAGACTCCCCTCCTTAAAGAATTTCATCCTCGAAATTATGATAAGGTACCCATACAATCAAATATAAAGGTAAAACATACCATGAAACATGTCAGGATAAGTATCTCTAATCCTGTTCTCAGTTTCCCAAGTATAGTCTCTCTCGTCGTTACTCCACTGGATTTGACTAATCTGACTGCCTTGTTCCTTAGTCTCTTCTCATCTCTCGGGACTATATGAACTGGTTTTCTTACTATAGTCATGTCCGATTCCACTACTAGATCATCTAACACAATCGGTGTAATAGTAGTCTCTGGATTTCGAATACACTTTCTTAGATGAGAAATATGAAAAAAACCGTGGACTCCTGCCAAACTATGCGGTAACTCTACTCTATATGCGAGTTTCCCGATTCTTCTTATAGTAGGAAATGGTCTAACGAATCTCGGTGCTAAGTTTCCTGATCGGATTACACCTTTCATCGTTGATATCTTGAAGAAAACACGATCTCCGACTGAGAACTCTAAGTCTTTCCATCTTTTATCAGCATAACTCTTTTGCCTAGATTGAGCTTCCCTCATCCTAACTCGAATCAACTCAATCTTCTCAGCAGCTTCTCTAACCAAATATGGACCAAGAACTAACTTATCCCCGATCTCTAATCAACAAGCGGGAAGAGATTTGCATGGCCTTCCATACAAAGTTTCAAATGGTGCCATCCCTATACTAGTATGATAATTTTTGTTATATGAAAAATCTACTAAATGTAAGTGGTCTTCCCATGATCCCCAAAATCTAGCACACAAGCTCTTAACAAATCCTCCAGGACTTTGTTAACTCTTTCCGTTTGCCCATCCGTCTGCGGTGGTAAGCGGTATTCATCTTAAGCTTGATACCTAAAATCTCCTGTAGACTCTTCCAGAACTCGCTAGTGAATAAGGAATCTCTGTCACTTACTATACTACTAGGAATTCCATGCAGTCTAACTATATTCTTCATGAATAACTTAGCTAAAACAGGTGCCGTCCTGGTTGACTTAATGTGGTGACCCGCACTCTAAAACACATAGATTTTTTTTTCTATATTTGAATATTTAGATAATTCCCAATTATATTTTTCCCAAGACCCTGGATTACCAATATATTCATATCAGTTCATAAAACACTAAGACAATTATATATTTGATGATATACAATTGTTTTTTTATCAAAGGGAATTTAAATCAAACAGAAATCAAAATACCATACAAGTTATTGACATAGCCATTTATTTCTTTTCTAAGTTTTATTCTACTATATGAAGTAGATCTTTAACACCTAGAATACTTACATGTGTGATATGGACATGCACAGTGCATCTTTCTACTTCTTTTCTTGGTTTTCTAGACTTCCTGCCTAAATAAACCTATTAGCATTTAATTGTTCTTGTGACAGTTATTAAGCTCATGCATGAAATCATTTTAAGATCCTACTTGCAGTTATGAACATTAAGAGTTGATTTCCTAATCACCATTTCAAATTAAACAATTGAAGTTAGATTGCATTTTTAAGTTTAACATGGTGCAGACTTAAATGCTTGGTGTTTTACTGGAAATGCTTGGTGTTATTTAAGGGCTGCTTGGTGTTTTCTTTGTTTTGTCCCGGAAGCACTTACACTTCATTAATTGAAATGAAGTGGTACCAGGCTCCAAGAGTTTGACCCATAGCCATCTAGACCGGCCATAGTCCCTTATTTACCACTTTCAGACCCATGTTTCTCAAATAAACTTCTTCAAAAGCTTCTCCTAACACCAGCATATTTCTTCCTTATGTATATTCCTGAGAATTCATCCATTTATGCTAACAACCAAAAATACAAAATGCTTCCAGGTTTGTTTCTTTTATAATCTTTTTTTTTATCTTGAAATCAGGTACATTAATGCAATGTTATAGACTCATCAGAATATATGCACAAATCAGTATCAATTATCTGCCATGCATACATTTATTCCACTTGAATATTTCTTATCCAAATCTTGTCAACTCCATCATTTTTTTTTTCAAAAATTATATAATAAGCTCAGGAAATAAAACCAGAGATCATCACATACACATTTTATATTTATGTGTTATGTCCATCCCCTTGTTTTCTCCAAATCAGATAATCATAAAATCAATAGGTAATCAAACTCCATCAAAAATCATTTAAAATAAGTTTTACTTAAGTACAAGTTTTAATCCAAATACTCAAAAAACTCCCTACAATTAACTCCAACTACCACATGTGATCTGACTATTAACATCATTACAAGCATCTGCAAATTTAAAACAAGTCTCTTTTATTTATACTACCAGCTAATGCCTTCTTCACTCATCAAGCCAACTTCAATTTCCTGCAAGCAATTCATTTAGCTGCCCCAAAGAATTTTTGAGACACCCAGATGATTGCAAGGGCAACCAAAAGGGTCAGTTTATACTGGTATGAACATTAATCAAAATTTTATACACATATTCATACTTCCATTTCTAGATAAATAAACTCAGATTTTATTCTCCCAATCTCACCCAGCAATTAATCAGAACATCACATTAATCCTGATTAATTTAACTCCCTGTCTAGATATTCATAACCCAAATTTATAAATCCCATTCCTTATTTATTTTATGGTCTACATCTCCTTGTCAAATGAACACTATGTATGCATTATGAAGGAAACTCCCAGGTTACTTAATTTATTCCAACACACAAAGGCCTCAGGGTGCAGTTGCACCATGCATATACTTGCTCCCACCTGAAGCAAGCAGATCATTGACTAACTCCCAAGTGACCAATTTAGTTTCTCTTTCATTCATTCATATTTCAGAAAGATATATCTGCTTGTATACTTTCTGGTTCAACCCCATGATTTTTATTTATTAGCCTTATTACAGGAAATACAACATTTCTTTGGTCTTCCTAAAAATAATTTGAGCATCATGATCCTGCTATATTATTGTGAATAAATGGATAAGGGTTTTATTAAGGAAGTCCCTCAAAAAAAAAACCCAGAAATTCTCTTCTGACTTGTGATATGAATATTGAGCTTCATGCTTCATTATCTAAGAAATAGACATAAGCTAGATCACTGTCTTGCTGCCTATTCCCTAAATAATGTAGATCCATACTTCATAATAATAAAGCAGAACAAAAGTGCCCAAACCATTTTGTCTTTGAAAAACCCACATATAGATTTAAAAACTCCAAACAATAAAGCACAACCAAACAAGAATACACAACCAAACATCCATCTCACCCATAATAAATCATTTCAAGGATCTTTTTCTTTTAAATGAATCATAACATTAAAGGCTGCCTACCAGAGGACTTAGTTCCATAGCATAAAAAAGGATTAATGCTCACCTAGTGTTTTTCTTTTACTGTCTTAATCCCTTGAACAGCAAATCCTCCAAAGTCTCAAGCTAATGTTTCTCCTAGTTTACTTTATTTTTGTTTTGATCCCGAGAGAATGATGGATATGGTTATGTGCAGTTATTTATAAAATCATTCTAGGTTTTAAGAAAATGGGTAATTCCCCTGATACCCTTAGATGTTCATGTACATATCACATTCCTATGTGGTCCTAAATTGGAAATGCACACGTTATGTTACTTTAATTGGTTATCTCGGGAATCAAACATTTTAAACACTGCATGCTATTTTCATGTCTCCATTTTATTCATGCCATATGCATGTGATCCTTTATTCATTCTTTTTTTAAGTTTAAAGAATTTGTAAACTTCTTGTGTTTTCTCTCTAGCTATTATCTCCATTTAATCAGGTACACTATCATACATAATCATGTGATGTAAGAAATCTGTCTCACTATATTGTTTGCTGGGAATGATTATAAGATATAGAAATTCTTATTTGATCCTGCATTTGTTTTTATTCTGACTTTAATTGAAAACAACAACTCCTCATACACATTTATGTGGTATAAATCACATATATCATGCTAATTACTTCTAGCATAAATACATAAGTCATTTGGTCCTTATAAAACTCTATTTTATTTTATTTTTAGATAAAACAGGAAACTCCTCATATATTAAATATATGTATTTATGTAATTCTTTAGGCATGAAACTATATTTATTTTAAATCCCAATTTTTAATCACCTTAACCCCTTGCATTTTTGTCCAGCAGAACTCCCATGCATATTTAATTTATTAACAAGCTTTTCCATTTTAATATGTCATTTAATATATATATATATATATATATATATATATATTTCTCTACTTTTTTTTTCTCCAGAAATTCTCAAAGTAAATATAACTTTCATTTTTAGGGTCATTACATACCCTCCCCCTTAAAGGAATTATGTCCCCATAATTTCACCTAATTTCTCCAATTAAAAGCACTAATCTATAGCCTGTTTTAACTCCATAACCCCATACTCACATTTTATGAAAGCAAACAATATATAAGAATATTTAGAAAAATCATCATAAGCTGCTTAAACATACCTCTCCATTAGTAAACAAATTGGGGTATTTAGCCCTCATTTTATCTTCCACCTCCCATGTACAATCATTAGTGTCCAAGCTCCATTGAATTTTTACCAGTTTGATCACCTTGTTCCTCAACTTTTTCTCTTCCTTGGCAACTATCCCTACTGGTTCATTTGTATAAACCAAATTCTTTTGGACTTGAATTTGAGTAGGTGACTCCAGAATTGCCCCTTCATCATGCACCCATTTTCTCAATTGAGAAACATGAAACACTGGATGCACACCACTCAACTCCTCAGGTAACTTAAGTCTGTAGGCCATAGCACCGATTCTTTGCATAATTTCATATGGTCCTACAAATCTTGGTGATAGCTTACCAGATTTCCCAAACCTGAACACCTTCTTCATTGGTGATACCTTCAGAAAAACATGCTCTCCTACTTCAAACTCCATTGGCTTTCTCTTTCTATCTGCATAAGACTTTTGTCTTGATTGTGCTGCCTTCATTCTATGCCTAACTAATTCAATCATGTTGGAAGTTTCTTTAACATGATCTGGCCCCAATATTACACCCTCTCTTGCTTCCAACCAACAGGCAGGAGGCATGCAGGGTCTCCCATACAAGGCTTCAAAGGGAGCCATTCCTATTGTTGATTGATAGCTATTGTTGTAAGTGAATTCTGCCAGGTGGATATGATCCTCCCAATTACCCCCAAAATCAAGCACACATGCTCTAAGTAAATCTTCCAATATTTTATTCACTATCTCTGTTTGCCCATCACTTTGAGGATGGTAGGCAGTGCTTAAACAAAGTTGTGTTCCCATTGCTTCTTGGAAGCTCTCCCAAAATCTTGAGGTGAACAAAGTGTCTCTATCACTTACAATAGTCTTGGGTATACCATGTAGCCTCACCACTTCCTTAATAAATAATTGTGCAAGCCTAGATACATTTCTATCTGACCTGACAAGGACAAAGTGAGCTGATTTGGTTAGTCTATCAACAATTACCCATATACTATCATTGCCTTTCTTAGTTCTAGGCAAACCATCCACAAAATCCATGGAAATACTTTCCCATTTCCACTAAGGTACCTCCAAAGATTGCAACATGCCAGAGGGTTTTTGGTAGTCTGCTTTAATTTGTTGACATGTGAAACACTTTGCCACATATCTTGCCACTGCTTGCTTCATTCCTGGCCACCAGTAGCTTCTTTTTAAATCATGATACATTTTAGTACCACCAGGGTGTATGGTGTACTTGGTCTTGTGATGCTCATTCATGATTTCTTCCTTCAACTCTGCAATGTCTGGTACACAAAGCTTATCATTTTTCCTCAAATAACCCTGGGAATTTATTTTAAAATTCTCTGACTCAATGTTATTTAATAACATTTCTTTCTTCTCCTTTAGACTTTGTTCTTGATCTTGCATGCCACTAATTTTCTCCACCAGATTAGACTTCACTGTGATTATTCCCAGTGTACCATACTCCACCATATCATCATGTTTTCTAAAATTCTTCTCATTCTTGCTATATATATCTACCTCCCCAAGCATTACAAGGTTTTTAAATTCATCAATCATTAGACTTGCTAACCTAACTTGATGCCTACTCAAGGCATCTGCCACCCTATTGGCTTTTCCAGGGGTGTACAAAATATCTAAATCATATGCAGCTAGAAACTCCAACCACCTTGCTTGCCTCATATTTAAATCTTTTTGAGAAAATAAATATTTCAATGCTTGATGATCTGTGAATAATTCAAATTTTGCTCCAAGCAAATAATGCCTCCAAAGTTTTAATGCAAACACTATTGCAGCTAATTCTAGATCATGAGTTGCATATTTGGTTTCATTGGGTTTAAGCTGTCTTGATGCATATGCCACCACCTTGCCATGTTGCATAAGCACTGCACCTAACCCAGACCCACTAGCATCAGTATATACAACCATTCCTTCATTTGCTTCTGGGATTTGTAGGACATGAGCTTCCACCAGTGCTTGTTTCAACTTCTCAAAAGCTTGTTCACACTGCTCAGTCCACACATATGGTTGGTTCTTCTTTGTTAGCTTGGTCATTGGTGCGGCTATTCTTGAAAAATCCTTGATGAACCTCCTATAGTACCCTGCCAAACCTAAGAATGACCTCACCTCAGTCACTGTTTTGGGTCTACTCCATGATTGAACTGCAATGACCTTGCTTGGATCCACACTCACCCCTTGCTGTGACACTATGTGTCCTAAGAATTTCACTTCATGTTGCCAAAATGTACACTTTGAATACTTGGCTTTTAATTCATGTTCTCTAAGCCTGGATAATACTAAATGTAGGTGCATGGCATGATCATTTTCTGTTTTTGAATAAATTAATATGTCATCTATAAATACCAAGACAAACTCATCCAAAAAGTCTCTAAAAATTCTATTCATCAAGTCTACAAAATAGGAGGGAGCATTGGTCAAGCCAAATGGCATTACTAGAAATTCATAAAGGCCATATCTTGTGTTAAAGGCTGTGTACTCAATGCTTTCCTCTGCAACTTTCATTTGGTGAAATCCAGAGGCTAAATCTAACCTTGAAAATATTTTAGATCCATGCAATTGATCAAATATGTCATCTATTCTAGGCAGTGGGTACTTATTTTTAATGGTTACCTTGTTTAAATCCCTATAGTCTACACACAACCTCATTGTTCCATCATGTTTCTTGACAAAGAGCACCGGGGAACTTCAACTGGAACTACTTGATCTTATGAATCCTTTCTCTTCTAATTCTTCTAGTTGATGTTTTAATTCTACTAACTCTTTTGGACCCATCCTATAAGGCTTCTTAATGATTGGATTTGTTCCTGGCATTAACTTTATTTTAAATTCTACTAGTCTATTCTGAGGAATTCCTCTCACTTCTCCAAACACATCTATAAATTCATTAACTACCGGAATTTCCTCTATTTTTAATTCCTTTTGGACTTCATTAATACTCCAGATTTTATTAAAACATGTGTTCTTTGCTGTTTCACTTAGAACTGTGATTCTTTTGCCTTCATTTGTCTCCAAAGAAATAGTAAGGTTTTCTAAATTTAAAATTGCTTTATTTTTCATTAACCAATCTACCCCCAAAATAATCCCAATACCAGGATAATTTAAAGTATATAGCTCTGAATCAAAGCCATAACCCCCTATAATTAATTTCAGACCCACACACTTCATTCCTAATATACAATGACTCCCTATGGGGCTGTGTACAGTTAAGGGTTGCTCAATAAAAACACTAGCAAGTGTTAACTTCTTTACAATTTCCAAAGATATTAGTGAATGTGAGGCACCAGTGTCATATATTACTGATATTGGTTGGGTATTAATTAGAATTATACCTTCAAGTTGCCCAACATTCCCAGTGTTGCTTGCTGCCAAAGCTCCTACCCTTGCTGTTCCCCTATTGGTCTCTGGGCAATCCTTCTTGAGATGACCCATCTTTCCACAATTATAGCAGCCTCCTCTAGGTATTTTAGGGTCAGGGCATTGGTTACTATAATGTCTAGCTTTTCCACAATTAAAACAATGAGTGAATTTCTTGCTTTATGGTGCTATTGCTCCTTCCCCTTTCTTAACTCCTTTACTTGCATTTCTCTTGTCATAAGGTTGCACTTTGTTCTGACCACCCTTCTTCTTATTGAGCTTCATATTCCTGAATTTCTCCCTTGCGGTGTCATGTTGCTCAAATGAGAGAGTTAGGATCAATTACTTGATCAAAGGTTTTATCCTTGTATGGTAACATTGCCCTTGACAGACTAGGGTTCAAGCCTTGAATGTACCTTGCATTCTTTGCTTCTGCATTCCCTATTAACACCATTCCATACTTGGATAATGCTTCAAACTTCTGAGTGTATTCATTTACACTCATGCCTCCTTGCCTTAACCTAATAAAGTCTTCAAGCAGTGTGGCCTTGGCAGATGCTGGGACAAATTTGGCCTCAAGCATGTCCTTGAAATTATTCCAAGTGATGGTATCCTCTTGTCTTCCTGCTGTCACAACCTTCCACCAATCCAGTGCAACCCCCTTCAATTTCCTTGAAGCTATCTGTCTCTTCCTTTGGTCATTGATTTGCATATCTGTGAAGACCCTCTCCATAGTTCTTATCCAAGTTTGGACACCTATAGCTCCTTCAGTGCCTTCAAAATCCTTTCCTCCCAAAGTAGTACATGTCTTAAGCAGTTTGGAGAGTTCCTCATGAGGATTGTCTTGCCTTGGTGCCATTCCATCCCTTAAAGCTCTCACAAAATCCTCCATGCTCATCACAGGTGGCTCACGTGATGATCCTGCACCTGTGTGATGCCTTGGTCCTACCATAATGCTATAAATGTGATTTTTATGTTAGTTTATTTACCCCCATCATTCTTGGTGTCTTTACTTTGTTCATTTTTATTCCTATGCACACTGTGCATGTATCACATGCACTCACATATATATTTTTTTAAACATAAAACAAAAGCATTCAACACCAATAATTCAAACAATGCATTCAAACATCCATATGCATACAACAACATTTACTATGTTATTTAAAACCTCGCTCTGATACCAACTGTGGTGACCCTCACTCTAAAACACATAGATTTTTTTCTTCTATATTTGAATATTTAGATAATTCCCAATTATATTTTTCCCAAGACCCTGGATTGCCAATATATTCATATTAGTTCATAAAACACTTTAAGACAATTATATATTTGATGATATACAATTGTTTTTTTTATCAAAGGGAATTTAAATCAAACAGAAATCAAAATACCATACAAGTTATTGACATAGCCATTTATTTCTTTTCTAAGTTTTATTCTATTATATGAAGTAGATCTTTAACACCTAGAATACTTACATGTGTGATATGGACATGCACAGTGCATCTTTCTACTTCTTTTCTTGGTTTTCTAGACTTCCTGCCTAAATAAACCTATTAGCATTTAATTGTTCTTGTGACAGTTATTAAGCTCATGCATGAAATCATTTTAAGATCCTACTTGCAGTTATGAACATTAAGAGTTGATTTCCTAATCACCATTTCAAATTAAACAATTGAAGTTAGATTGCATTTTTAAGTTTAACATGGTGCAGACTTAAATGCTTGGTGTTTTACTGGAAATGCTTGGTGTTATTTAAGGGCTGCTTGGTGTTTTCTTTGTTTTGTCCCGGAAGCACTTACACTTCATTAATTGAAATGAAGTGGTACCAGGCTCCAAGAGTTTGACCCATAGCCATCTAGGCCGGCCATAGTCCCTTATTTACCACTTTCAGACCCATGTTTCTCAAATAAACTTCTTCAAAAGCTTCTCCTAACACCAGCATATTTCTTCCTTATGTATATTCCTGAGAATTCATCCATTTATGCTAACAACCAAAAATACAAAATGCTTCCAGGTTTGTTTCTTTTATAATCTTTTTTTTTATCTTGAAATCAGGTACATTAATGCAATGTTATAGACTCATCAGAATATATGCACAAATCAGTATCAATTATCTGCCATGCATACATTTATTCCACTTGAATATTTCTTATCCAAATCTTGTCAACTCCATCATTTTTTTTTCAAAAATTATATAATAAGCTCAGGCAATAAAACCAGAGATCATCACATACACATTTTATATTTATGTGTTATGTCCATCCCCTTGTTTTCTCCAAATCAGATAATCATAAAATCAATAGGTAATCAAACTCCATCAAAAATCATTTAAAATAAGTTTTACTTAAGTACAAGTTTTAATCCAAATACTCAAAAAACTCCCTACAATTAACTCCAACTACCACATGTGATCTGACTATTAACATCATTACAAGCATCTGCAAATTTAAAACAAGTCTCTTTTATTTATACTACCAGCTAATGCCTTCTTCACTCATCAAGCCAACTTCAATTTCCTGCAAGCAATTCATTTAGCTGCCCCAAAGAATTTTTGAGACACCCAGATGATTGCAAGGGCAACCAAAAGGGTCAGTTTATACTGGTATGAACATTAATCAAAATTTTATACACATATTCATACTTCCATTTCTAGATAAATAAACTCAGATTTTATTCTCCCAATCTCACCCAGCAATTAATCAGAACATCACATTAATCCTGATTAATTTAACTCCCTGTCTAGATATTCATAACCCAAATTTATAAATCCCATTCCTTATTTATTTTATGGTCTACATCTCCTTGTCAAATGAACACTATGTATGCATTGTGAAGGAAACTCCCAGGTTACTTAATTTATTCCAACACACAAAGGCCTTAGGGTGCAGTTGCACCATGCATATACTTGCTCCCACCTGAAGCAAGCAGATCATTGACTAACTCCCAAGTGACCAATTTAGTTTCTCTTTCATTCATTCATATTTCAGAAAGATATATCTGCTTGTATACTTTCTGGTTCAACCCCATGATTTTTATTTATTAGCCTTATTACAGGAAATACAACATTCCTTTGGTCTTCCTAAAAATAATTTGAGCATCATGATCCTGCTATATTATTGTGAATAAATGGATAAGGGTTTTATTAAGGAAGCCCCTCAAAAAAAAACCCAGAAATTCTCTTCTGACTTGTGATATGAATATTGAGCTTCATGCTTCATTATCTAAGAAATAGACATAAGCTAGATCACTGTCTTGCTGCCTATTCCCTAAATAATGTAGATCCATACTTCATAATAATAAAGCAGAACAAAAGTGCCCAAACCATTTTGTCTTTGAAAAACCCACATATAGATTTAAAAACTCCAAACAATAAAGCACAACCAAAGAAGAATACACAACCAAACATCCATCTCACCCATAATAAATCATTTCAAGGATCTTTTTCTTTTAAATGAATCATAACATTAAAGGCTGCCTACCAGAGGACTTAGTGCCATAGCATAAAAAAGGATTAATGCTCACCTAGTGTTTTTCTTTTACTGTCTTAATCCCTTGAACAGCAAATCCTCCAAAGTCTCAAGCTAATGTTTCTCCTAGTTTACTTTATTTTTGTTTTGATCCCGAGAGAATGATGGATATGGTTATGTGCAGTTATTTATAAAATCATTCTAGGTTTTAAGAAAATGGGTAATTCCCCTGATACCCTTAGATGTTCATGTACATATCACATTCCTATGTGGTCCTAAATTGGAAATGCACACGTTAGGTTACTTTAATTGGTTATCTCGGGAATCAAGCATTTTAAACACTGCATGCTATTTTCATGTCTCCATTTTATTCATGCCATATGCATGTGATCCTTTATTCATTCTTTTTTTTAAGTTTAAAGAATTTGTAAACTTCTTGTGTTTTCTCTCTAGCTATTATCTCCATTTAATCAGGTACACTATCATACATAATCATGTGATGTAAGAAATCTGTCTCACTATATTGTTTGCTGGGAATGATTATAAGATATAGAAATTCTTATTTGATCCTGCATTTGTTTTTATTCTGACTTTAATTGAAAACAACTCCTCATACACATTTATGTGGTATAAATCACATATATCATGCTAATTACTTCTAGCATAAATACATAAGTCATTTGGTCCTTATAAAACTCTATTTTATTTTATTTTTAGATAAAACAGGAAACTCCTCATATATTAAATATATGTATTTATGTAATTCTTTAGGCATGAAACTATATTTATTTTAAATCCCAATTTTTAATCACCTTAACCCCTTGCATTTTTGTCCAGCAGAACTCCCATGCATATTTAATTTATTAACAAGCTTTTCCATTTTAATATGTCATTTAATATATATATATATATATATATATATATTTCTCTACTTTTTTTTTCTCTAGAAATTCTCAAAGTAAATATAACTTTCATTTTTAGGGTCATTACACTTAACTAAGATAAAATCTGTCCACTATGACCCATATACTTTCATTTCCTCGATTTTACCTGGCAACCTGTCTATAAAATCCATTGAGATAGAATCCCATTTCCAAACTAGAACATCTAAAGGCTGAAGTAACCCACTCGGTTTCTGGTGTTCAACTTTTACCCGTTGACAGTTCAAACACTGCCTCACCCATAAGCCTACATCTGTCTTCATACCTTCCCAAAAGAAACTCCTTTTCATATCCTGATACATCTTGGTTCCTCTCGAGGAATAGTGAACTTTAAATGATGACATTCTCCAAGAACTTCCTAATGTTTCCCACATTCGGAACACATAGCCGTCCTTTCTTCCTCAACCACCCATTCTGGTCAAGACTGTAATCATTCAAGTCGTCGCTGTCCATTCCATTCCTTAACTTTCTGATCCGTTCAACTAATAATGGATCCTCCCCTTGCCTACAAGCAATCCTTTCGATCATCACCAGTCAAACCTAAACATGACAACATAGTAGTTTCTTTACTAGAACTAGCTTCAAATCTCCATTGTATTCTGCATGTAGTTAGTGCTTCTAAATCTTTCCACTCAGCTATCATTGCCAATACTGCATTATGATATTTCCCGCTAAGTGCATATGCAACCTTATTCCCTGTTCCCGGTGCGTACTCAATACCAAAGTCATAAGCGGCTAAAATTTCTAACCACCTCTGCTGTCTCATATTCAACTCCTTCCGAGAGAATAAATATTTCAGTGACTTATGATCCTTATATAACTCGAATTTTTCTTCCAAATGGTAATGTCTCCACACTTTCAATGCGAAAATTACTGCAGCTAATTCCAAATCATGAGTTGGATATCTAACTTCATGCGGTCTGAGCTGTCAAGAAGCATAGGCAATCACTTTACCTCTTTGCATTAACATAACTCCTAAGCCCGTTCCACATGCCCATGTATACCACTAAGTCCCGATTCCCTTCTGGAACAACTAATACAGGCGCATTCGTTACTAAATACTTCAGTTTTTGGAATGCTTCATGACACTTATCAGTCCAGACAAACTTCACATCTTTTCGAGTTAGCTTAGTCATCGGTGCTGCTATCCGTGAAAAATCCTTAATGAATCTCCGAAAGTAACAAGCTAATCCAAGAAAACTCTTTATCTCAGTCACTGTCTCGTGTCTCTTCCAACTATTTACTGCCTTGATCTTAGCCCGATCTACTAAAAACCCTTTTTCTGAGACTACATGACCAAGAAACTTCACTTCCTTCTTCCAGAAATGACACTTCAAAATTTCACCTTTAACTGATGTTACCTCAACGTCTTGAGCACCACTCTAAGATAAACTTCATTCTCTCTTTCATCTTTAGAGTATACCAAAATGTCGTCTATGAATACTAACACAAATCTATCCAGATTCTCCCGGAAGATTCTGTTCATCAAGTCCACGAAAAATACTGGCGCATTAGTTAGTCCGAATGGCATCACTAACCATTCATACGATCTGTATCTTGTCCTAAATGCCAATCAAAGGAATACTATCCTTTGCTACTCTAAGCTGATGGAACCCTATTGCCAAATCCAACTAGGAAAATACTTCGGCTCCACTCAATTGGTTGAACAAATTGTTAATTCTAGGTAACATATATCGATTC
This sequence comes from Allium fistulosum, assembly GCA_030737815.1. Lineage (NCBI taxonomy): Eukaryota > Viridiplantae > Streptophyta > Magnoliopsida > Asparagales > Amaryllidaceae > Allium > Allium fistulosum. The sequence continues at coordinate 816,855,615 of CM060908.1, read as the reverse complement.
TTTATCGTCTTCTCGTTCGACTTACGATAATCGATACACAATCTTAACAATATGTCCGGTTTGTTTGCAAACACTACGGCTGCTCCCCAAGATATACTACTTGGTCTGATAAAGTTCTTACTTTCCAAATCCACCAACTGCACCTTTAGCTCCTTTATCTCGGTAGGTGTCATTCTATTTGGCGGTCTACTCACCGGTCCTGCTTCTAGTACTAAATCTATTCAAAACCCAATGGCTCATTTAGGTGGTAGTCCTACTACGGGCTCAAAGACATCTGCGAATTTTCTAACAACGAAAACTCGGTTTAACTCGTCTTCTGCCTCCATAACACCCAACAAAGCATTTACCTCAAAACTATGGTTTTCTATAGAGTATATAATTAGATCACTACAACTAGGATGTCTAAGTGATATTTTCCTATCATGGCAAAATATCCTAGCATCGTATTTACTTAACCAATCCATACCCAAAATAATTCTGAACCCTACGAAATCAAATACATGCAAACTACAAGCAAATACTGACCTAACAATTCAATCTCTAAGTGGTCACATCTCATCTCGAGAGTCGCATACCTTCCTATCAGATTCGCAACCCTTAAGGAAGTAACTAGGTATGAGAGTTCTAGGTTAAGCTTATCTACTAAACAATGAGATATAAAAGAATACGATGCGCCAATATCAAATAGAACTCTAATTGATACACCATGAATCAGAAGCATACCTCCCAATGCAGCTTTTCCTTTCTCCTCAGCTGTTGGTCTTGAGGTAGCCGGTTCTAATGTAAACATCTTGCCTTTTCCATCCTTGGCTAGTTCCTTGCACTGATTCTTATAATGTCCAATCTGATCACAGTTGAAGCTTCTCACTTCCTTCTTGTTAGCAGCCTTCTTCCCTTTACCTGTCTGACACTCGTGAGCATAGTGTCCCTTTCTTGGCAACTCCACTCTTCTGAGCGCCCTTCTTGTAGGAAAACTTTCTCTTTTGGTTCGCCCACCTTGAGCTTCCCCTGCTTTGTTACCATCAAGAAAAGCAAGCATCTCTTCCTGACTCAAAGCCATCTCAATAAATACATAACACTGATCCCTAATAAATGGTAATGTTGCTTTAGCAAGCTCGGGTTTCAGTCCGCGGATGAACTTCTCATTCCTTTTGATCACCGTATCAACCGTAGCATATCCATATCTCAATATCTCCTCAAATCTGGTTGCATACTCAAGCACAACCATATCTCCCTCCTCCAACTCCATAAAATTCCTAAGTAGAGTTGACATAGCAACCTCTAACATGAATCTCTCCTCAAACCTCTTTCTGAATTCCGCCCAAGTCATGGTCTCTTCATTTACTTCCACAGTAACACTGTTCCACCAGTACAGTGCTACTCCTTGCAACTATATAGAAGCAAGTATCCTCTTCTGCTCATCGTTAAGCCCTAAATCAGCAAAATTTCTTTCGCAATGAAGCAACCAATTCTCCACTTCTATCGCATCCTCAGTCCCGATAAATGGTTTTTTTCCAAGCCTAACATAATCTCTGCTTAATACTGCATAGTTATTGACTACCGGAGCTTCCTGATTTCCTCTAACCAATCCCGTAGCAGCTCCAGCTTGCATCATGTTGACGAAGAATTGATGCATAGCACCCATATCAACTTCCGACGTTCCAGCACCCAATTAGCAGCTTGTGCCCGACCTAGATTCCTTCTAGTATTTGATCTGGCATTTCCATTAATGTGGTGCTTCCTCCACCAATGTTAACACTTCCACTTCTAACATCCATATCTTAGTTCCTTAAAATCTGCATTCGAGTCTTTGTAAGATATAGAAGAATAACCTTAAGAGAGATGGGAGAATAAAGATAAAGCGTATACTTATATATAACAAATACAAGTACGTTACTATATCGTTATCCTATACCCCAATCTTTTCTCTAATTCCTTAGGATTAAGTTTTCAAAACCATTTTAAATTTTAAAATTCTTTTAAGTTTTCATAAAGCTATGCCCTGATACCATGTTTTAACGTCCCCTATCTTGAGGCCCGAAGCTAAGCGCTACAGATGCTGCAGTCAGCCATAGTATTAAATTTCGATGATAAAATACGGTAATGTTAATGGTATCCATAATATCAGAAGCACATGAATTTTGAATAAAATCAACATAGATTTCATAACAGCTTTTTCTGATTACATTTCAAATCAATATTTCATTTTCACATACATAATTCCAAAACGATTCCCAAGTTTTTATCAAATATAATTATTACAAATTACGTCAAGAGCGATATATGAAGATGCCCTCTTGGATGATCAGAGTACTAAATGGAAATATTAGTCATAATACATCACAGCGGAAATAATACTAAATAGCTAACTTTGCCTCCTGCACGTCTTCAGAAGCTTGTTCGTCCAACCTACTAAAATTGAAAAGTCCTCAAATCTCAATTTACTCAAGTCAAAATTTGAGCACACGAGAGTTTAAGGGGAAAACATAAACTTCGAGTCAGACATAAATCCTGGTGTAAATAATACTGTATCACCTCGATTTACTGATATTAAGTGAGACCATGCCGCTTAGTGGAATGGATTTCCCCTTACTAATATCCTTTTCAAAGCATATCTTTTGCAAATCAAATCTTGCAATCAAACTGATTATAACGATTAAAGCAAATACATACATGCATAAAGATCAGGAAATCAATGGACTATCTGTCCACACTATAGTTTTATCTGGCTAACTATTAACCAGTGGCTGACTCGGGCCTACCAGACAAAATCAATCATCTAACTTCTGTTAGACACACTACTAGGATATCTGCCTTTAACTATCTTCTTGTAGGGTTAACTGATCCTAATGGTTTTACGGGCTTACCAATAACTTATCTTTACTCTGTATATTCCCTTCTGTGTGTAACATTATTTTAGTCCCATCTGTAACAAAGCCCTACACACTAGAATTTTTGACTTATATTAGCTAGGGCTACTAGCTAAAGTATAGGGCATGACCCTACACCATTTCCATCTCGTCTTCTAATATCTGAGTCATAAACTTAGGTTATCTACCTATTTCAATTCTCATTTCCTGTCATATACTTAGGGTTAACTATCCTATTCAAATTTCATTTCCTAGTAAACAATCTTTGCAAATGATTTACCCCTGAAATCATAATTATATAAAACAAGAAAATCATACCCTTTTCTTTACTCAAAGTACTTATGCCATGATATATGCTTTACACAAAACAATGCTAATGAAATCTTATCGATGAGATTATCTATCCCTTCATAATAAGTTAAAACCCCCTTTTAACTTAGAAAGATTTAGGCTACAGGGCCAGAACAATACCTTCGAAACCTTTGTTTAAACCTTAAACAATCCCTTCGAATTCATTAAAAGTACCCCTTTCAAAACAAGTTAACTACTTTAACCTTGAAATACTAGGCTGAAAGACCCAAAACATACCTTTCGAATGTATTGATAATATGCCTTTCGAAATCATTACTTAACCCTTGGACATCCTTTTTCGAGACCATTAAACTTGTCTTTCGAAAGCATTGGAAACCTTCTTTTCAAAATACTTAAAACAAACCTTTTGGGATGCTTAATATAGCTTTCGAAAACATTGGGGTTTCCTCTTCGAAATATTTATAATATACCTCTCGAAAGCATTGAAATCCTTCCTTTAAAAATGTACCTTTTGAAAGTATTGGGTTCAAGTAAAAGTTTATGGAAACATTGCTTCGAAACCATTTAAAATTATTCCTTTCGAAACCTTTGGGTTTAACATATAATATAATTATTGGCTCATAAAGAACCGAGGCGAAAGTATTGCTTTCGAAAGCATTTATCCTAGTAAAAGAAAAAGATAGTTTCGAAACCTATTATTTCGAAACCATTACCTCCAGAACCATTTTGAAAGCGGCTGTAAACCCTTTCGAAAGCATGGAGAAGGTGGCTTCAAAGAAAAAGGCGAAACCACCTTTTCGAACACATTGATTTTTGGCTATAAAGTAAAGCGCCATTAACTAGTTCGAAAGTTAAGAATGTGACAGCTAGGTTTTGAATAGGTTCAAAGCTATCCCTTCAAAAGCTTCTTTTAAAACAAAAGGCGGTAACTTATTCGAAAGCTCCTTTTCTAAAACAAAGGCAAGTTGATTATTTCGAAAGCTAACATACTTGGCTTCAACCCCCTTCGAAAGCATTGTTAATAAACAGAAGTAGCTTAAAGTTAATAAGAATAGCTTCTACCCCTTCGAAAGCTTTGTTTCGACACGATCCCTTCCACCTTCCTCTATACACTACGTATCAATTGCTTGATACCATATGCGTTGGTTTTGAATGGGTTCAACAGCAAAGGTATGGTGTCAACAACTACTGATGGAAGTGGCGAAGTAGTAAACCCAAGCGAAACTGATTTTTAGCCTTTATAAGAAATTTCTTTTCACCTAACTTGCCTTATTTGTCAAAATGTAATTGGTTGCCACTTCTTTATCAAAATTATTTTCTAAAAAGTGCTGCGGAATTCAGAATTGTTAATTAAAACATTTTAACTAATAAGCCATTCTCCTTGGTTAAAACATATGAAACATTTAAGTAACCTAAATTAAATTATTTTATAACCATAATAAAATAATTAGGAAAATTCTCCAAAAATCATCATAATTCACTTTCAACATGTTTTCTAACATATTTAAATTTTGGACCCAAAACCGTTATATACTTGCTTTAAATAATTTAAACCCAATATTAACTATTTTCTTTCATAGAAAAATCATAACAATTCTACAACAACTTAGATTATGGAACTTGAAACCCACTTCTAAAATAATGTCTTTGACCATATATCAAAAACGCAAGTCATTTGGATGTCATTTAATAGGTTTTCCAATCTAAACTGATCATAAATTCTATAGGAAACATCATAAACCATCACAAGCATATATATTCATTTAAACGAACATAACATGGCATATTATTTGCAAAATAATTCAGATCCAATCTTGAAACCAAAATCATTAATAAAAGTGAGATGTAAACCAAATTATTCACCTTAGCTTGGTGTTAAGAAGGTTGAGTTGCTCTTTGATTGAATTGCTTAAGGTTCCTACTTGAGTCCTAACTTTTATTCCTTTGACTCTTCTTAATGTTAGCCGGCCAAGCTCTTGGGGTTTTATTTTTATTTTTTGTTTATGAGTGTTGAAAATGAATGAGAAATGAAGGATATGAGGGTTTTGGGTATAAGAACAAAGCTCTTATCATATTCCTCCTAATTTTATCTTTAATTCTCTTTTGTTTATGTATTCATTAAGGCACGGTTCCTTTATTAATTTACAGATCTCAATCTCTTAATCATCTACATTATTTCATTAAATTTATCTAATTGAATGTCCTAAATAGTGTTAGTGAAAATTAGGGTCATTACACATCTCAACGTTATTATACGCTTATAGCAATAAAGGAAGTAAAGATTTGATCATCCGTTGGAGTGTTGTATGCATGCGTTCAAAAGAGAGGAAAATCAGGTAAGATGAAGAGCACTTGGATGATCTGATACCACTTGTAATGACTTGCCTTTTTGATCCTCAATAGTCGACACTAATACATTCACGGTATTCACATGCCGAACATCCAAGTGCCGGAAAGACAGATTGTTGGGGGAAAAGAAAGAAAGGACAGAACATAATCTCACATTGTGACGAGTAATATATGATATGCAACTGATCTTTACAAAAGAAAACTATACTATGCATACATCAGTCAAAGTACACTAATCTATCCTTAGCCTAGACAGTTATAACAACATGTCCTCACAATTGATGATAAATTCAAACAAACAATGTAGTGAAAAATTAAATATACGTGAATACGTCTCAGAGGCATCCAGCTCGTCTCCTAAAGCTCCAAAGCATCCAAAATAAATCTGGAAAACATGCTCGGGATGACCTGAGCATTATAAGAAAATAATGCCCGGATCTGTCTGGTAAACCAGCGTGAGGAACACACTTTATATGGATTTTAATGTTATAAAACCTTTCAAAAATAAAGGTATCTTGTAAGTCCATGTTGCATATAAACACGGACAAGTTTTTAGCTTATGATAACCAAAACATTTCATAGGAAATCTTTTGATATTATGATACTATATAGGGTTCAAAACAAATATCAAATCATAGCCGAAATTGTTACATTAATTAAATTCTAGCGTAATAGGTATGCAACTAAGTTTGAAGGGCACTTATCGGAGAATTGATTCCACATAATGAAAAGGCAGCGGGGTACCGCCTAACACAGTACACCTCTAGAAAATGTATCGAGGGCCTTACATCGACCCCCTGCCAACATAGGACCGGCCTACGCCGTACTGGATAGTACCAAATATTTCATCACCCCGGTTGCTTTGTAACCTTTCCCTGAGAGCTCTCATGCACAACCAAATCCATAAATAAATATATATCTAGAAATGTGATGACAATACCCTAATGGTGCGACCCACATAGTTGCTGCATATCCCTTGTTTTTTCCATTCTTGGTTGTTGAGGCTAGAGGCTACATTTTACATTTTATAGCAATCCCACTTGGAATGCTAAAACTGCCCTCCAGGCATCAATGTCAGCGTTCATCCATACAAGTTGTTCAGGATATGAACAAACCGAAGGCACTACTTCTACTACATCCATCTCAGGATTAATGGCAAGTAGCCCTTACACTTCAAAGAATTCATCTTTAACATCTTCAAGATATCTCCAATTCGAATGCTTATGTCGGTTAGAAGCGATTTTCGAATAACATATCTGATCCCGGTCTCTTCAAATTGACAATGATAGTTTTAAAACTGACCAAGATTTGATAGCTGGTTTGTTTAACTGTCAAATAAACAAACAATTAAACCGGAGTTTTTATTCCAAATGAAAGCACACTGGTTAAGCATACAAGCAACCCTTAGCATTGTTAGTTAATCCTTCCGTTAATAAAACCCACTATATAAATACTTGTATCCAAATACTTTTACAAAGATATATTCACAAATCTCCTCTACTCTTTGCAATTCTTAGAAAATTATTCATAACTTATCCAGACGATATAAGTATATTTACAAACCATTTCACCTTTTAATACTTAGAAACTTTTCCATATACTTATATTAACAATATAATTATATTCACAAACACTACATTTCCAGTATTTAGAAAATGTATCCATATACTTATCTCAACGGTATAAGTGTATTTACAATCTTAAGAAATATTTCATTTCCAAAACACACTTATTTTGGGCCAAAACAAATGTTAACTAAAAACATTGATAACAATAAAACCAACACACTTTTGGTGTAAGTAAACAGATTGTATGAAAATTTAACCAATTATACTCAACCTCACTTCCCGATTTCAAACAGTACTATCTGTCGATTAACATTGAAATCAGACAATTCAGAAAACTAACCTTACCTCAACATACATTCTTAGTTCTTAAGATAGAGGCGAGTTTCCATGCCTCAGAATTTAGTGTTAAGTATGAAAAGAACATTTTCCATAACACTAAAATTTTAAAAGATCATTTACGAAAATCAGGTCTCATCCTTTTTATAATCCCTTTTTATAAAATGCTTTATAAAACTCCTTATATTTACAAAATCCTTTTATAAAACATTATTTATAAATTATAAAATTTCCTTTATAAATATATAAACATATAAACCGCCTTCTATAAATCTTCGAACTTATTTAATAAACTCTTTTGTAAACATTCTTTATACTATTTATAAAACTCTTTTATAAAACTACTTTTATAAAATATTATTTATAAAACTCATTTTATAAATTCCTAAATTTATCTGCAACTCTTTTTATAAAACTCCAATTCCATTTATAAAACTCTTTTTATAAATTTCTAAATATAATTTTAAAACTCTTTTCTTTAAAACAAAACTCTAAATTAGACAAAACTCCAATTCTAATTATAAAACCCTTATACTTTCCATGACACAATTATTCCATATATTGCAATAAATGCACACTGTGATTTATTACTTCAATTAATCAAAACGATAATATTCCCTTTTTAGAAAATATCGTTTATAAACCTATTCTTTTATTTATTAAATACTGCTTATAAATATCTCTTTTTAATTTATAAAATACCATTTATAAATCTGCTCTTTTATTACAACATTTTATATAAAAGATGTTTCACAAATATTTATTCCTAAAATATTTCTATCTCCCTTTAAAACAAAAATCACACTAAAATAAAAGATAAACCCCTTTTTTATTTCTATATAACCACTTTTCTATAAAGATAAATACTTTGCAAAAATATTAAAACATTTAAATATATACATATAGTAGAAAAGAATAATAAAAGAAGTTAAAGTAAAATAGAGAAGTACAAAAGCAATTTTTGAATAAAATATCACAGAAATTCCAAAAGGTTAGATTAAAATCATTTTCTAATCAGAAACCATTTCCAAATCAATAGCAATTAATAGTATTTTCAAAATACTATAACGAGGCAAATAGTTACTATAACACTTAACCAATGCTACTACTACCTTTTCCTCTAAAAGGGTTCAACATTTTACATATCCATGTCACATCCAATATGGCTAAATAATCAATTTTGACATTTGCAATCTATATAACAGGTATATAACTAAAAATAAAATCAACAGGTATATAACTGAAATTAAAAATCACAACGATGAGAAATCCAGATTTCTCTATAAATTTTCCTTGTATTTCAATTTAAATGACATTCGCTTATCAAAAGTGGATATTTGACCAAAACAACCAGTAATTCATTTAAGCATAAAAGTAATTATTTTAATACACTAGATATCATTCTAATTATCCAAAAAAGTGAGTTTAACTAACTAAAATTCTAGTAGACGCTTAGGCGTTTCAATTTCTACTAAAATCCAACGACGCTCGATTTTAGCCTAGAATTTAACTTGCTCCAAATTCGACGAAATCAGTTCCATCGCATAGCTATCACCATTACGAGCATAACATAAAATGTCTCACCTCGATTGAACCTTGTATGAAATAGTTATGCATTTTATAAGTTATTGAGTTTAAATAATATAATTAAATCACTAATTACATTTTAATAAATCTATTTCTTCCCCAAATCCTTGCCCCTGTACATGGTCGTGTACACCTGCACACAAACACCCATCACCACACATACCTCTCTCCTCCTTACTCCCTCATCCCTCCAAGAAATCGACTGCCACTTCCTCCGACGAACTCCCCTTCATGAATGCTACGCGCTGCACCCAAGCTTTGGAAGCTCGGTCACCTCCCATGACTCGCGACACCCAGACCCAAGTCGCACCTCCCCATAGAGCACCGCACCTCCCCAATCTAGTCCACAAGATGCTCTTTCACGCGACAAGAGCAATGCATCCCTTCCCCCGACCCATCGTCGCCTAAATCAAAGCCAAAGCCTAACCCTAGTTTTGCTCCTCTCATTCAAAACTATCAATCCTCTCAAAACTCCATCGAACCCATCCAAACTCATATAAGAATGTCGATCTCTTCAAGAGGAACTCAAAGGTTCTTGTTTTAGAATTTATAGTGGATTAGATCTAGAGATTTTAATTTTGAAGATGAGTTTTGTTTGTTTTTTATAGCTTATTGGAACACGCAATTGAAAAAAAGGGAGGGAAAGAAAAGTCAAGTTATTGTAAGTGTAGAGTTTATGTTTATTCATATATTTACGGCACTTCGCCACATAGGATTTCATCCACATACAAACCACAAGTGATAAAACAAAAATACGATTGCGTATAAAAATATGATACAATCCCAAAATAATAATAATAATATACATTGGTTAATTGGTTTTGTAAAATCATAAAATACCCTCTTTTGTCGAGAATTCGTCAAATGAAAATTTAATATTTTCTAAATTAAAAATTATGAAAAAATCATATAAATTAAATAAAAATACATCATTAAAAATGGAATCATTATAATAAAAAATTAATTTTCTTATTACAAATCTGAATATTTGAATAAACTAAATATTCCTATTCGAAACGTTAAAAATTCCAGATCGTTACATAAAACCTATGTCTAATCCTTTGATTTGCTTATATATATACACACATGAAATGAAATATTGATCAAATATAATACCATGTGCTTGATATTGGAGGTGATAATGGTGTTGAGGAGGTAGGCAATCAATTGAAGATGCTCGACCTAGAGCTTAAATGCTTCAGGCTACTGTTGACTGGTGGACTTATCATGGTTGATCAGTGCACCGGTGATGATATTTTTCGTGTGCAAGTGTGTTGTGTGTCCATGTGTGGGTGGAGGTGAATGCGTGTGGTTGTGCTATATATGTTGCTATTAGTCAAGTGCATGATATGTAAGTGAACGAATGTGTGATTGGGTGTATATATGGCTGTGTTCATATGTGTGCAGTTGTGATTGTGTGTATGGGTTGCGTGTGTGTGTTCATATATGTGTCTGTGAGTGCAGTTGGGTTTTGGGCAAGTTTGTGTGAGCATAAGTTGATGCGTGCATGGATAAAACTGTATAAACAAGAAAGCAGGTTAAGCTAAATAGTGTAATGCAAGTTATATACATATATATTGTGCATTGCTTGGTTATCAACTACAATATTTACATATATATTTAGATAATGAAGATCTTGTATTCTGTGCCATATAAGCCTATACATTTGAGTATGATGTTGTGTGTTTTTATAGTGCTATGTGTATTGATTGATTTATAAGTATAACATATTTTATATTTTATATAGTTTAAAATAAGTGTAATTAAATTTTAATATATATATCTTTAAAATTATATGTGAATGTAATTATAGTTTACTAAATTAATAAAGTGAATCTAATAGTATATTTAACGGAAAGATGTAAAAGGGTTTTTAATCGTTGTTTTATAGATTTCTATGTATAATTTATGAAACCATAATTTAAATTTCAAGTTTTAATAAGTAGGATTATTTGATTATAAATAAATTAAATTGGATGTTTATAATTATTTTAAATAGAATTAAATCATAATAAAATATGAAATGACTTCTATGTGTATTATTTAAGCTTTGTAAACTATTTTATGAATTTAAATGAAAGAATCAAGTTTCAAATGTTATTAGTAAGGTTTAATTATTAATTAATTATACAAAAGGTTGGGAGACTACTTATTTATTGTAAATAATAAATTTTAATAGAATTTAAATTTTTGTTAAACCTAGAACATGTATTTATTGTTCATTTCTAAGAATATTTCTTTTATATTTGATTGATGAGATTTTATTCTATTTTTTCGACTTCTCATTTCTTTTATATTGATTTGGATGAGACAAGTGATTCACCATTAACATTGATTTGGTTAATTATTTTAATATGATACGGTGATGACATAATTCTATGTGACTTTATGCTGTTTAATTCTATGTGACGAGAAATTTGAATAAACGGTTTAGTGATACCATCTAGTATGGGACTTCTGGTAACACTTTTCCGATTATTCTCTGGACTCATTATATAGAATATTGAAGGGGGAGTGTTGTGTGTGAGCACTGAATACATAGACTAGTAACACATTATGGTATGGGACGTCATTGTGATATTTATTCAGTTATTCTTTTGCTCATAAATGACACTTAACATGGGGATACAGAGTGTAATATTCGCTGTGGTGAATATATCAGGTATTTGTTGACTTATGTGGAGCCAGGTGTTGGCAATTATATTGAGCCATGTTTCAGCAATGTATAGAGCTGTGTGTTGGCAATTGTATTAAGCTGTGTGTTAGCATATGTATAGTGCAATGTGTTAGCCTATATGTAAAGCCGCATGTCAGTCATTATATATATAAACACTATATGTCAACCAATCTAGTGTCTAGCTCCCTTTATGTTTTGAGAGTGAACCGGATTGGTCGGTATCCACCCTGGTGGCCTGGTCGTAGTGGTCGCGCCCCGGATCTATGACACCCTTTCTTATAGCCGTGGGTCGGCAACATATAGAGTTGTGTGTCAGTAATGTATAGCCCCTTGTGTTACGTAGGCCAGTAGTCAGTTACTATAGAGGCACATGTCGGTAGTCATGATCGAAGAGGTTAGTGTAGTCGAGCTTATGGTGGATCATTGTCATAATACCGTAGGGAGAGGTAATGGTAAATGGTGATCGTAGGAGCCATGCTAGAGGGTACATGTGTTGTATTTTCCGGTTACATGTATAATCCTCTGGAGCAAATGTGTCCGTCCGTCTCCCGTCTAGTTCTGGTGGGTGTATGGTAGATAACATATACTATTATGGGATTATACCCACGACTATGTCCAGAGTATAATCAATCCCTGTATCCTTCTCAGGCGTGTGTCTTCGAATATCTTTCTTATTGGCATGTGACGCTAACTACTATTTATTGGCATGTGTTGCCAAATATCTTCTTAGTCGTGTGTCGTCGATTATACATTATAGGCGCCAACAATATTTTCATAGGCTTGTGTCGCGAGTTATATCTTCCTTTGACATGTGTCACCGGTACTATGTTTTTGTTTATGGATTCTATTTATAATGATATATAGATGTTTTATTATATTAGATTGAGTTTTATTTAGGCATAGCTGAGTATTAGCTTGAGTATGTGTAACGACCTGCCTTTTTGGACGTTTTAAGCAGACACACACGTTAGACTCAAACCATTCAAAAGGGCAGATTGTTATGGTATAAATAAGAAAAAGCAGAGAAAGAAAGAAAACAAATACATAATCTCGTAGCGGAATGACAAAATATAATAATCAAATAAACAGTTCATGAAGCTGTTTACAAATAACATTGATTATTCTTTTATAACACAAAATTAAAGTTACGTAAAACATGAATAAATAAATAAATGCAGTGGAACAACATGCTGCAGTGGAATAAATATAATACATAGCAATAATACAACTTTTCCTCTTCATCCTCCAGAAAGCGGTCTTCGATACACTGAAAAGCTCAAACTGACCCGAGCGAATTGAAAAGACAAAACACTCGAGTCAGAACTAAAAGATCTTATGTAAGTTAAATCAACAGTGAAAAATATGAGTGTAACGGCGTCAGAAATGTTTACGGGGTTTGACATCTCCTATCCAGTGTCTAACGTGAGTGCAATAACTTAAGAGATGTTCGGGGTTTCCATCTCCTAAGGATCCGTTAAACTATCTACTATGTAGTACAATACGCTATTATAATAGTGTCTACAATAAAGTAAAGTATTAAAATAGCGTTAAGGCATTACCCATATCCCCCTTAACACATTTCATATATTCCCATAGTCTATATAATGTTGTAATCTCCACCAAACCGATGGTTTACCCAGAGGACACCCCATAGGTACGGTACAAAACAAACTCGCAGAAGGCACTCTAGGGCATGTGAACACGGCACTCGAGGCAATGCCATAGTAGATTTACCAATTGCAGAACTGGGATGGTGGTAACGCATAACAGCTACTACCGCCCACCTTCGAACACACTCCCATAATCAAAATCAAGGGGTGGCTACCAAATCATTACAAAGTCATAATATGGTATCGAAGAAGCATGTCCGATCGGAGGAATGACCTCACTTGGTCCATGTATAGCTCTTGTTTTAGTCACATCTAAGCTGACTCACGAGAGTCAGGGTCATGTCAATACCTCATACAGAAATTGTTCGCCACCATCTTACTTCATTTCTGGAATCTCCTCCACGTGCACAGTTGTTAAAGTGGTTTTCGGTATTGGTAGAGAGTATGATAATATCTGATCCCGATCTCTTTAACAACCAAACGCTTATTTCACACCGGATGGTTCTTTTACATTTCAAAAGTCAATTCATACTTAATATCAAAATATCATATTCGATTTCCAATCATATTTTTTTCGAAATCATATTCACTTTCAAAACTATATTCACTTTAAAACCCGTATTTACTTCCAAAATCATATTCACTTTTGAATTTATCGATGAGATAGGTTAATTAAATTCAAGTTCCAAAATCATCGTACTTACTCAAATATGTCATTTCACAAAAGGGTATCAATTCCAAATTCCAACTTAGGTTGTACCATCATCAAGGATTTAAATATAAATATAAATACTTCAACTTTACACAGTCTGAAATTTTAGAAAATAGTTTAGATAGTCATAAATAGATTTAATAGTTTGAAAATAATTTAAAATAGATTTAAAATAGTTTTAAAATAGTTTAAATATATTTAAATTTGATTTAATTAGATTTTAAAATGATTTAAATAGATTAAATATAGATTAAATAGATTTAAATTATATTAAGTATATTTTAAATAGATTAAATAAATTTAAAATAGATTTAATTTAAATTATATTACATAGATTTAAAATAGATTAAATAAATTTAATTAGTTTAAAAATAGGTGAAATAGATTAAATTGGATTAAATAGGTTATAATAGATTAAAATAAATTAAAAATAGTTTTAAATTGATTAAAATAGTTTAAATTCATTAAAATAGTTTAAATTAATTTAAATAGATTTCAAAGTTATATCCAAACATTTTCAATAACTCAATTTCAATAAATTCATTTATTTGTCATTTCAACTTTGAAATTCCAATTTAAATCCTTTGAACAATTCATTAAATCAATTCCAATTTTCAGCATTAACGTTTTGGATTATCGAAATAATTCAGCTTATATAAATACATCTCTATTAGAAAATGCCAGTTAACTGAATTCAAAATTTAAAGAATTAAAATCATTTAATTTAACCAATCCCGTGTCCGTATATAATTTTCTATCCTAGGGTCAAGTGATACGGATATTTATCATTCAATCCGCAATTTAAAATTTTACGGTTACATATCATTTCAAACCGCAATCCCGAATTAAATAAAATCCATAAAATCGCTCGAGTCTATCATTTCAACCCATAACCATTTTTCCCTAATCTATAGATCGTTCGATTATGTATCATTTCAACCCATAGGGAACTTGTAGAGTGTTATAACAATATAAAAATACAACATCAAGTCATCCAATATAAACAATCAAACATACATCACAATCATCATCCAAATCAACCAATAAACTCCAATAGATGACTGATTATTATTAACAGGTATTAAATTGACAACTAAATTCAATATTTAATTAAACGATGATTAATTGCAATAAAAGTCAATGTTAACTAAAATGACAATTTTAAACATACCAAACATCAATTAATCAATTTCTAATCACATCGTAAATTAAATTTAACTAACATAGGATAATTTAGTAATCGTGAGTGAGTTAAAACACTCACCTTCAATTTCAAATCGATTTGAAATCCAAACTAGAGCTCAAAATTCAACAGTCTTAGAATTCATCCAAACTAGTTCTATAATGTCCGGAATTCCGATACGATCCCAACGGAGAAAATCGCGCGTGAATCCGAGCTCGTATGCAAAAGTTATTAACGTTAGAAGATTGGAAAATTTCGACTTCGTCTCTTACTTCGAGTCTCCGCCTCAATTACCCAGTGCTTGCTCTGAGTTTTTGCCAAAATGACCCGAGACCCGAGTCATTTGGCTCCTGACCCGAAGTCGCTCCAGGGTTTTGGTCTTTGGAACTCGAAGCGCGCCCAGATGCGCCTTGTTTGGCATGGAACTCTCTCTGACCCCAAGTCGATGCAGGGTTTTCGCCTCTGAAACTCGAAGTGAACTTCTTCCCGACTCGAAGTGAACCTAGAGAAATTTTTTTTTCGGTTTTTTTTTGAAAATTAGGTTTTGGAATTTGGGAATTAGGTTTGAGAAGGAGGAAGAAGATGTACGTATAGAAAATAATAAAATGAGAAACAACTAGGGTTTATAACAGCCTATATATAGGCAGGGTTGGATCGAAACGATAACAATGACCCGAAAAGCCCGTTTCGTTTCCGAAACGAAAATGAGTCATCCAATATATCAAAATATAGGTTTTTGATATTTTTAAACTCAATGGAACAGGTTTCAAGTCCTAATTCCATCGTATGAAGAAGTTAGTTTTTAAAATCAGCTTATTTCAATTGAATTCAATTAAATTGATCTCTACGCGTTTCGAGCCCTCACGATCAAACGGCAAATCCGATCGCTACGAAACTTGAAACCCTACAATAATTCACCGTTACGGATCTGATTAAACTGGTTTCGTCGAAATCCAAATCAGTGGCCAAAATGGCTATTTTCACGTTAATTAAATAAATTAATTAACCACTTTTTAATTCAATATTTATAAACTAACGAATTTTCATCCTTTTTAATTACTTAGACATTTACAATAATTTAAAACAAGTTTACATAAAATTTCAGTGTTGGTTATTACACTAATTACAGTGTTCAATTTCAACTGTAATTAAATCCAATTAATTATAATTTGATTCCAATAAATTGGTCTAATTTGGTTTCATTCTTTTTATTCAATCAATTATTACTCTATAGACGTAGTTAACATTTGTTTACATCTTATTACACAAATATTCTACAATTATCATCTTTTACCTTATTAGTTGCAGTATTCCAATATTATTGAACCTTTGTTGACTTTGACATTAATAAAAATTTAAAATCCCACAACTTCATTTTCTTGGTTTCATTTTTATTATTAAATCAATTTATTGCCTTATGAGTGTAATTGACATTTTTGTACATTTTATTACATTCCCAATCTGCAGTTATTGTATTAACTCACATTAATGTAACATTTATTTACATTTATTTGTAATTGATTAATTAAATTGGTAACAAATAACAATTGTCACCTTTTCTACATTTAACCACCTTTGCACGTTTATTATTTACAAAAATGTTATAACAACTTACATAATACTAATTCTATCCATTTACCTTTTATTACACGTTATTACAATTAATTTACAATCTATTACCAATTATAACTCATTAACCATTTCAATTAATTGGAATTTCATTTAAAGAAGTTATCAATTTCCTTAATTTAATACTATTACATTTCATTCCAAATATATTCTTATTATTAAATCACAAATTTTTATCTCTCCTAACATTAAATCACAAAACTCTATTAAATTAACTATTTTTAATTATCGAAAATTTTCGGGTCGTTACACTCTCCCCCACTCAAAACTTTTCGTCCTTGAAAAGGAAAAGAAGGGAAAAGAAGGAATTAAGAAATCAATATATCTTACTCAAAATATTAAATTTATAAACAATTAATTTACATAATTAAATGATTTAAATAAATATATTAATTTATAACAATTAAATCATTTTATATTCAAGTTTATAAAAGTTTGAAAACATTTCATAAAATTTTTCTAAGTCCAAAATTTACGGAAAATTTCGGCAGAGTCTCCTTTGTACGTAAAGGTCTGGGAGAAATAGTAATATAAATAATAACAATATATATTATATTTTTCAATATAAAATATCCCAAACCATGGGAAAAACAATATAATATCACTAGAAAACCGTAATCCGAAAACGTACCTATTTGTCGGGCAAACAACGCTTATTTATGAAACCAAAAGCAGTAGCAATTGCTTCCATAAATCTGTATTTCACTTATATAATCCAAAAAGGTTAATAATTAAGTAAATGAGAAAAGATTTATGTTGTTTCAATAAATATTAAACAATATATCACCACATAACAATAATCATTTGAAAACAACAGTATAAACATCATTTCCAACAAAGAGAGCAATCATCCATCCATGGAAATCAAAACAAAGGATTTGTTTGGGTTCATAAACTTTTTATCGTATAAAATGATAAATAAACTACTAAGTAAACCATACACTCAACAGTCGTAGATAACTTTATAGATTATTTATACATCTTTATACAAAATAGGGGTATCCTTTCCCAACCAATCCATAAGCCCAACAACCAAAGAATTCAACACATTTTTAAGTTTACTCTATTTATCCTTTTCACATCATTTATTGTTCATTTTTTTCATACAATGATTTTCTTTAATTCACGTTCATTACTTAAAAAATTGTAATTTCCATTCATTCATGTAAGGCTTATTTCATTAATTTACATTCTTTTCTTACATAAGTTTTATCCATTTCAATTATTTGGATAAAAAATGAATTCATTATTGAAGTATTGTATACATTTTATTTCAGTTTACTTCACATTTACAATTTAGTTTGGTTTTCTTTTTTTTTCATCATTTACTTTTCTTTTCTCATTCATATAATGTTTATTTTCATAAATTTACATTCATTATTATAATGCCATTTTTACCATCTTATTACTTTACATTCATTGCTTAAATAAGTTATTTTTATTTCAATTATTGGATTATATATTACTAGGTAAGTTTCTTTACAATTCAATTCACCATTTAGATTATTTCTTTTTCACATTCATTCTTCCATATAAAGTATTATTGAATGTTTACTCTATTTCTAAATCATTTCCAATGTTCTTTGAAGTTATAATCATTCAAATTATATAGTACTCAATTTAATTATAAATGGCTTCAATATTAATTCAAGTTTATAATTATATACTTACAATATTCCTCTTTACCATTCAATTTGATTATAAATAGCTTAAATGTTAACTTAAGTTTATAATCATTTTTCTTACATTATTCACTTCTATTACATTTAATTAGTGACATTTCAACTATTAATCCTAAGTTTATAACAATTTATAATATCAGAATTCTTATTTATAAAGGTAATTCCATTGAACACTTTCGTTTACTGAAGTTTACTAGCACAATATTCTATTACATATTCTTATTTAACATTACAACTTTTTTTTCATTTTGGTAAGTTTTATATATGTCTTTTTAGAATGCAATAGAATGTTACACAAGTTATCATATTTATTTTTATTAACATAATGTTCAATAGTTACCATTTCTTATTTTCATTTCCTTTTTATTTACAGTTTTCAAAATTTCAGTTTCTTATCTATTTCACTAATCATTTTAACATCAAATTTCTTATTTTCAATTTAGAAGTTTCCAATTGTTAATATAGTCAAGATTTCATTCATTACAATAATTTCAATTTCTAATTAACAGAAACTTAAGAACTAAACAACCGGGTTTCATTTCAATTATTTAAAAAAAAATATAATCATATCTTTTATATATATCAAATCATATTTGGAATTCAAAATCAAGATTAATTCATCAAAACAACTGTGTAGTAAAATTACTACAACGGTCTTCCCACTTTGAAACTCGAAAATGAACGTCGATGATGCATGCACTCATCACCGAAATTATTTTTCAACGATAGAGGGGGAGTACAGAACTTATTTCCTTCCATAATTCCTTTAAAACATTTCTTTCAAATCATATTGCAATATTTATATCGGAAAATACTTCCAAATAATACTAATATTATGTTCCCAAAATCTTTCAAAAGAAATTTTCAAAAATCCCAGAAAATAAGTTCTCAAATTTTCAGTTTATATTCATTTTATTTGTAAATCTTATTTTTCCATCAGTATTTATAAAATTTCACTACCTAACAAACAAATATATAACAACCAACTATATCATTTATAAAATTTATTATTTTATATACAAAAAATATATAATAGGCAAAAATTATCTCATTTACCAACATTTCGAAACAATATTGTGTCGGTCTGTCCTATTAAGTGTTTAGAAATCCCTAACAGTGTCATAGCGTCCTATGCACCGACCATAATTCATAAATACAAAACGGAACAAATTAACACAATACAAAAAACTTTTATAGCACTAACAAATACGCTCTCTCATATATATACACTCAGCGACTCATTCTAGGGTATTACTACCCTATTTCTATATGAGCCAGACCCCACAAAGCTAAGGTTATCGCTAAACCAAAGCTCCGATACCAACTGTAACGACCTGCCTTTTTGGACGTTTTAAGCAGACACACACGTCAGACTCAAACCATTCAAAAGGGCAGATTGTTATGGGCTAAATAAGAAAAACAGAGAAAGAAAGAAAACAAATATAGAATCTCGCAGCGGAATGACAAAATATAATAATCAAATAAACAGTTCATGAAGCTGTTTACAAATAACATTGATTATTATTTTATAACACAAAATCAGAGTTACGTAAAACAGGAATAAATAGATAAATAAATGCAGCGGAACAACATGATGTAGTGGAATAAATATAATACATAGTAATAATACAACTCTTCGTTTTCATCCTCCAGAAAGTGGTCTTCGATACACTGAAAAGCTCAGACTGACCCGAGCAAATTGAAAAGACAAAACACCCGAGTCAGAACTAAAAGATCTTATGTAAGTTAAATCAACAGTGAAAAATATGAGTGTAACGGCGTCGGAAATGTTTACGGGGTTTGACATCTCCTATCCAGTGTCTAACGTGAGTGCAATAACTTAAGATATGTTCGAGGTTTCCATCTCCTAAGGATCCGTTAAACTATCTACTATGTAGTACAATACGCTATTATAATAGTGTCTACAATAAAGTAAAGTATTAAAATAGCGTTAAGGCGTTACCCATATCCCCCTTAACACATTTCATATATTCCCGTAGTCTATACAATGCCGTAAGCTCCACCAAACTGGTGGTTTACCTAGAGGACACCCCATAGGTATGGTACAAACAAACTCGTAGAAGGCGCTCTAGGGCATGTGAACACGACACTCGAGGCAATGCCAGGGTAGATTTACCAATTGCAGAACCGGGCTGGTGGTAACGCATAGCAGCTACTACCGCCCACCTCGGAACACACTCCCATAATCAAAATCAAGGGATGGCCACCAAATCATCACAAAGTCATAATATGGTATCGAAGAAGCATGTCCGATCGGAGGAATGACCTCACTTGGCCCAAGTATAGCTCCTGTTTTAGTCACATCTAAGCTGACTCATGAGAGTCAGGGTCACGTCAATAGCTCATACAAAAATCGTTCGCCACCATCCTACTTCATTTCTGGAATCTCCTCCACGTGCATAGTTGTTAAAGTCATTTTCGGTATTGGCAGAGAGTATGACAATATCCGATCCCGGTCTCTTTAACAACCAAACGCTTATTTCACACTGGATGGTTCTTTTACATTTCAAAAGTCAATTCATACTTAATATCAAAATATCATATTTGATTTCCAATCATATTTCTTTCGAAATCATATTCACTTTCAAAACTATATTCACTTTAAAACCCGTATTTACTTCCAAAATCATAGTCACTTTTGAATTTATCGATGAGATAGGTTAATTAAATTCTAGTTCCAAAATCATCGTATTTACTCAAATATGTCATTTCACAAAAGGGTATCAATTCCAAATTCCAACTTAGGTTGTACCATCATCAAGGATTTAAATATAAATACTTCAACTTTACACAGTTTGAAATTTTAGAAAATAGTTTAGATAGTCATAAATAGTTTTAATAGTTTGAAAATAATTTAAAATAGATTAAAAATAGTTTTAAAATAGTAAAATAGTTTAAATAGATTTAAATTTGATTTAATCAGATTTTAAATGATTTAAATAGATTAAATATAGATTAAATAGATTTAAACTATATTAAGTATATTTTAAATAGATTAAATAAATTTAAAATAAATTAAATAGATTTATATTATATTAAATAGATTTAAAATAGATTAAATAAATTTAATTAGTTTAAAAATAGGTGAAATAGATTAAATTGGATTAAATAGGTTATAATAGATTAAAATAAATTAAAAATAGTTTTATATTGATTAAAATAGTTTACATTCATTAAAATAGTTTAAATTAATTTAAATAGATTTCAAAGTTATATCCAAATATTTTCGATAACTCAATTTCAATAAATTCATTTATTTGTCATTTCAACTTTGAAATTCCAATTTAAATCCTTTGAACAATTCATTAAATCAATTCCAATTTTAAGCATTAACATTTTGGATTATCGAAATAATTTAGTTTATATAAATACATCTCTATTGCAAAATGCCAGTTAACTGAATTAAAAATTTAAAGAATTAAAATCATTTAATTTAACCAATCCGGTGTCCGTATATAATTTTCTATCCTAGGGTCAAGTGATACGGATATTTATCATTCAATCCGCAATTTAAAATTTTACGGTTATATATCATTTCAAACCGCAATACCGAATTAAATAAAATCCATAAAATCGCTCGAGTCTATCATTTCAACCCATAACCATTTTTCCCTAATCTATAGATCGTTTGATTATGTATCATTTCAACCCATAGGGAACTTGCAGAGTGTTATAACAATATAAAAATACAACATCAAGTCATCCAATATCAACAGTCAAACATACATCACAATCATCATCCAAATCAATCAATAAACTCCAATAGATGACTGATTATTATTAACAGGTATTAAATTGACAGCTAAATTCAATATTTAATTAAACGATGATTAATTGCAATAAAAGTCAATTTTAACTAAAATGACAATTTTAAACATACCAAACATCAATTAATCAATTTCTTATCACATCGTAAATTAAATTTAACTAATATAGGATAATTTAGTAATTGTGAGTGAGTTAAAACACTCACCTTCAATTTCAAATCGATTTGAAATCCAAACTAGGGCTCAAAATTCAACAGTCTCAGAACTTAACCAAATCAGCTCTATAATGTCCGGAATTCCGATACGATCCCAATGGAGAAAATCGCGCGTGAATCCGAGCTCGTATGCAAAAGTTATTAACGTTAGAAGATTGGAAAATTTCGACTTCGGGTCTTACTTCGAGTCTCCGCCTCAATTACCCGGTGCTTGCTCTGAGTTTTTGCCAAAATGACTGGAGACCCGAGTCATTTGGCTCCTGACCCGAAGTCGCTCCAGGGTTTTCGCCTCTGAAACTCGAAGTGAACCTCTTCCCAACTCGAAGTGAAACTGGAGCAATTTTTTTTCGGTTTTTTTGGAAATTAGGTTTGAGAAGAAGGAAGAAGATGTACGTACAGAAAATAATAAAATGAGAAACAACTAGGGTTTATAACAGCCTATATATAGGCAGGGTTGGATCGAAACGATAACAATGACCCGAAAACCCGTTTTGTTCCCGAAACGAAAATGGGTCATCCAATATATCAAAATATAGGTTTTCGATATTTTTAAACTCAATGGAACACGTTTCAAGTCCTAATTCCATCTATGAAGAAGTTAGCTTTTAAAATCAGCTTATTTCAATTGAATTTAATTAAATTGATCTCTACGCGTTTCGAGCCCGCACGATCAAACAGCAAGTCTGATCGCTACGAAACTTGAAACCCTATAATAATTCACCGTTATGGATCCGATAAAACTACTTTCGTCGAAATCCGAGTCAGTGGCCAAAATGGCTATTTTCACGTTAATTAAATAAATTAATATTAAATTAATTAACCACTTTTTAATTCAATATTTATAAACTAACCAATTTTCATCCTTTTTGATTACATAGACATTTACAATAATTTAAAACAAGTTTACATAAAATTTCAGTGTTGATATTACACTAATTACAATGTTCAATTTCAACTGTAATTAAATCTAATTAATTATAATTTGATTCCAATAAATTGATCTAATTTGGTTTCAATCTTTTTATTCAATCAATTATTACTCTATAGTCGTAGTTAACATTTTTTTACATCTTATTACATAAATATTCTACAATTATCATCTTTTACCTTATTAGTTGCAGTATTCCAATATTATTGAACCTTTGTTGACTTTGACATTAATAAAAATTTAAAATCCCACAACTTCATTTTCTTGGTTTCATTTTTATTATTAAATCAATTTATTGCCTTATGAGTGTAATTGACATTTTTGTATATTTTATTACATTCCCAATCTGCAGTTATTGTATTAACTCACATTAATGTAACATTTATTTACATTTATTTGTAATTGATTAATTAAATTGGTAACAAATAACAATTGTCACCTTTTCTACATTTAACCACCTTTGCACGTTTATTATTTACAAACAAATGTTATAACAACTTACATAATACTAATTCTATCCAATTAACTTTTATTACACATTATTACAATTAATTTCCAATCTATTACCAATTATAACTCATTAACCATTTCAATTAATTGGAATTTCATTTAAAGAAGTTATCAATTTTCTTAATTTAATACTATTACATTTCATTCCAAATATATTCTTATTATTAAATCACAAATTTTTATCTCTCCCAACATTAAATCACAAAACCCTATTAAATTAACTATTTTTAATTATCGGAAATTTACGGGTCGTTATAGTATGCATGATGATATCTCCTTTATAGATATTATTTGGATATGGATAATTCACCTTATTGACGTTGTTTCCATGATTTCGATTTTGATGAGCTTTTTTATGGGTGATGACATCTTTGTGCTTGGTTGTGTGGTAAACTATGTTTTGTGATATTTGTGGATTGGTAAGACATCATCATTATATATAGACATTATGATTATCATTCGAGTTATTTTCTTAGTGTGGTTATATTGTTATTTCATCCAGTTTATATCGAGTTCCATTTGTTTGTAGCCTTTTGATTTAGACATAGTCTAACTCGTGTGTTATTTATAATACTCTGGTTAGTCCGAGACCTTACAGGTTCAGGGACAGTGAGACAAGCTTGTGTTGTGGGCATAGAGGAGACTAGGATGTGGTATTATTATATATTCGTTGATTATTATATAATTCCATGTACGTATATCCTGGTGTTGTATAATGGACTTATCATGTATATTTATACATTATATATTATTGCTGCGGTTTTGACTATGTGTTCTCCGTTTATATCATGTATATTGTGTACTGTTCTATCCTGAAGGCATATGTATTTATTAGTTTCTGCTAATACTGCGTACATTTCGTAGTAAATTATATCTGATGTTTAAATACGTACTAGTATTAGCCCAAGGGAATATTCACATGTGTACACCATATCACCCCATTCTCCATATTATCTAACAGTATTACTTAGTAAAACTTTTGGATAGTATGGGTATAGAGGTAAGGTGTCACAACTCCCATTAAGCATTGTTTGTTGGAAGGAATCCTGCCAATAGACAACAACGTAGATATAAAAACTAGATACCAAGCTCCCTATTTCACGTTCTTTGATGGGGTACTTTATAAAAGAGGCTACTCGCCCCCTATTTAAGATGTGTCACTAAAGAGAAAAGGACTAGAGTCATGAGAGAAGTCCATGAGAGGCAAATAAAACGATAAAGAAGTTTCTCAAAATGAGGCTCATGAAAGTTAAAGGCAAATGGGTGGAAGAATTAATACTAGTTCTATGGGCATATAGAACATCCACAAGGTTACCTGTGGGACACCCCTCCTTCTCCCTTACATATGACTATGAGCTATACTTCCAATTGAAGTAAATATCCATTCACATCGGCATCCATCATAAATAGCTAAATAAAATTTGGACCTTAAAGTGACTGCATTAGATCTTATACAAGAAAGGAGAGATGAGGCAGCAGTTAGGTTCGTAGTTTATAGACAAAGGATGGCGAAAAGTTATAATTTGAAAGTTCAGGAAATAAAATTCCACAAAAGGGATCTTGTCCTAAGAAAAGTAATGGCTAACACAAAGGACTCGACAGAAGGAGTGCTTGGGCCAAATTGGGAGGGACCTTGGTGATTGCCGAAGCACTTTCCAATGGCACATATCGCCTCTCTAGACTTAATGAAAATTTTGTCCTAAGGACATGGAATTTGAAACACTTTCGATCGTATTTCATCTGATGTTTCTTTTTCTTAGTATATGTATTTGTAACTACGAAAGATTAATAAAATGGATGTAGGTATATTAGATGGTCCAAACCTGTAGAAAAAACTGCATATAACTATTATTTGATTGGAAACAATACGTGAGTCATAATAACATAGTTCGGCTTTTCAGTCAATATTTCAATGGACGTTGGGGTATTGGGCTGCCCAAACCAATACAAAAATCATGTGCATAAATAAAAGGTTGTAAACATGCGACCTGACTTCTCAATCAAAACAACAAAATTTGCACCCAAGCGGGACAGATCATGCCAAGCGCATGACAAAAGAAGAGATTAAAAGCTAACACGAAGCTCAGAAATCGAAAGCTTTGTGCATATTTAGAATTATAGAGTTACAATAAAGTAAAGAAAAATCAATTCACGAAGTTTGAGTAAAGGAAAAGCTCAAGAATCTATACAAAGCTCGAAGAGGTAAACATACAACTCTTCAATTTTTTCCAAATTTCATTACAAGTTAACATAAGGTATAGACATGTATAAAACAACAAGCCAAACATATGTTGTAGGCCTAACAATCTATGAAGTTACTAAGGTACATACTAGTCAGTGCCTTAGTCCTCTATCGATATAAGTCTTCTTTTTTTGCGGGGAGCTCGAGCAGTAGGAGGAATGGATATCTCAGTTAAAACGATTAAGGAATGTCAAGGCACATTAATAAAAGGGTGCCTTAGATCACAGTTGGTACCAATCTAAGGATTCCCTAATTCTTGCCTCCTAAAAACATAATCAATGCGATTATAAAGAAAGCTCAAGTCTAGTTTTGGTAAGAAATGACTAAACACGTCGATTGTGCGCTATAAAGCTATATCTACCATAATGCTCCTAACCTTCTCTTGTTAAAGTTCTTCAGCTGAGGCATACTTCATAGAGTAAAAAACATAGGCACTAATGGAAGCCAATGCGAAGCAGCCAGAGCCAGGGACCGCATGAGGGGAGCTGAATGAAATATTTGGTCTTTAGGCTCATTTATGCCTTCAATGGTGATGTGACGCACACGATCCAGATCATCCAACACTACTGCTTTGGTTTTCTTTGTCTTATTTGAAAATTCACCAAAAAATTTATATGCATTTGAGCACCCTTCCACTTTCTTTTCTCCTTTGAAAATTTCCAAGCTCTTTTCATAAATAACCTTTAACTCATCCACCTTGGTTTGATAGTAAGCTGCCCGCTTCCATTTCCTCTCAAAATCCACTTTTCTATCCAAACCAAGAGAAGGAGCAGGATTGCATCGAATGCAGATACCTTAGGAGGGGCTGAAATGGAGGAGGGATTCTCTTCCTTGCCTATTTGCTTGGCAATTTGTTGAGATAGTTCATTAATAGTATTATCAAGTTTTTCATCTTGCCTTCATAAGAAGCGGCATACACCCACTCATCCTCCTTTACCAGTTTCTCCAGATCAGCCACCTTTACCTGTGAAGATTTCAATTTAGTCTCAAGTCCTTGTTTCCTTTCGTTTTCAGCAGCCAGATCAATTCCCTGCTTAGTTATGCAATTGCATTGACAAAGTAAAGCTTCTTTCGCCTTTTGAAGTTTGTGCGCTAATTTTTTTATATCAATTTGCATCCTCTCTCTTTCGAGATCAAACCTGATAGGATCATCATTCGTAAGCTCTAGCTTATCACCAATTTTTACACGCACCTCAGAAACATTAACTAAAGCTGGGTCATTTGACAGTAGAACACCCAGCTGTAGCAGCTAGATCAATTCCCTTATGCAATTGTATTAATGAAGTATAGCTTCTTTTGCCTTTTGAAGTTTATGCGCTAAGTTTTGATATCAATTTGCATCCTTTCTCTTTCAGGACCAAACTGGATAGGATCACCATTCATAAGCTCTAGCTTGTTACCAATGTTTACACGCACCCCAGGAACATTAACTAAAGCTGGGCCATTTGATGGCAGAACACCCAGCTGCACATAACATAAGAGATTAAAAAATTAAACAAAGAGAAAGTAATAGAAATTACAACTAAGATAAAAGAACACATGAGGAACAAAGACCATTTTATTGAATAATACAATATTATACAAAATATATCACATATTCTACTACAACTGCAAATGGCTAAGCCTATCTTTAAACCATTGCAACTTAGAGCGATCTGATGAAAGCGGTTCATTTTTAAGAGTGGTGCCCTTCGAAGCTGCAAAAAATCACTTAATCTTCTTTTTCCTTAACCACTTTCTCAATCTTGGCCAAAAGCCCCCGATTCTCCTCTTTTAACCCTACGAATGTCTCATCCAACTATTTTTCCCATTTGCAAATCATAGCAATATTTATAGTATATCTCTCTGTAGTATGAACCTCCAGATGACTAATAGTTTTCCTCAAATGTTCAATAGAATATTTTCCTTGCATGACAACCAGGGAGGGAGCTTGTTAAGATTTATATTTTTTGTTTAAAATAAAAATATAATAATAATGTATGTACTAAAAGCATATATGTAACCACAACGAGGTACAGTTTGCAAATGACAAGAGAAAATTGAACATAATAACAAAGGATCGAGACCAGCCTTATACACAAGTCAAGTAAAATTACTTCTAAAAATTTCAACAAAAGAACAATTAGCTAATATGCGAAGACGGCTCAAGGTTAAAGCAAACAAAAGGAAAAGAAGTCAAGTGCTTATTTTATTAAGGGCTAAATCATTTCCACCAATATTGAGGCTAAAACCAACACGGAGCACAAAAGTAACATCTTCCTCTAAAGAGCGTCATGTGGGGGCATCAAGCGTAGAAATCGAAGGAGCATGAAGTTCTGCTTGTAGGTCCTTAACCCACTCAGCTTGGTAGTAGTCTAGGCATTTTTGAATAAGGTCAACGTCATCATCCAAACTCACTTCTGCAACCACATCAACCATGCATTCAGTAAATTCATCTGCGCTTAAATTGAGTAAAAGACATTTTAAGTGGCATTTTGAGGTACTTCACAATGTTAGATAATTTCTCTTCAAACTCAGAGATCTTTTTCTTAGTTTCTTCCTCTACCTTGTTCACCTTTTTCGCTACCTTTCGGCTTTCTTCTTGTGAGCCACAACCTCATCGGCTTCATTCTTATACTTAGCTCCCCCTTTTGGCTTGCATCAAGGTTAACCAAGGCTTGCCAAGTTTAACTTTCATTTTGAAATTTTCATTCTCTATCATCATTATCACATATTCAAAGGCCAAAGCATGCCTACTAAGCTCCAAGGCCATGGCAAATTCCTAACAATGAAGAGAACATAGAAAGCATAAGCATCACATACATATATAATATATATAAGCATAATATGGGAAATACAATACTACATCGGTAACCAATTCAATGCCAGTTCGCGAAGACCTCCTCAGTAAACATACTAGAAGAAGGAAGGGAGGCAGGAGGTAAGGCAAAATAATTATCTATGATAAAACGATCCATTCGCTAGAACAATTTAGTAACATTGATGTTTTCTAGTAAGATTAAAAAACAAGAAGGTGGGAAGACGAGATAGGCTGCATTAATACAAGCGCAATACAAGAAGTGGGCATGTGATGTGAAGGAACATCTCACTTCTGTTCTTAGAGATGTTTTCAGCATCAGTTGAGTCATCCCCCGACTCCTTTATCTCAGAAGCTCTCTTGCAAGTAGACTTTCTGCTAATAACATTAAGAAGATTTTACATCATGCCTATGGAGTAAAATAACAATGGAAACGGTTAAAAAAACAATAACTGAAATGTTAGCTTAAAAATTCAACCATTAGCTAAAATAAATAAACTTAATAGGATGGAAATATACCCCTGATATAGTATGATTAGAAACATAAATAAAGATGGAATGAGAAAAGTGATGGTAAGGGCATAGAAACCTATATTTGCGTAGAAATGGTTCATCTAATAGATGAGATGTGACGACCCGCAAATCCGTACCCTATGAATCGACAGTAAACCACACATGTCCGACCCAAAAGGTACAGAATGATGGAGAGTCAAGGAAAAGAAAAGAGAGGGTGAGAAGAAGAGATAAAAGAAGAAACAGAAACAATAATACAGAATCTCACAATCGCAACGGAACAATATATAATAGATAATAGAAGATTTTTATACAAAAGAATCTATAGCTGTTAATATACACATAATCATCAGAGTACAATAATCAACAATCAATCTGGACAGTTATAATAACTTGTCCTCACAAATACTGAATATACAGCATGACTCACACAGTGGAAATAACCAAGTACGTATAATACGCTTGAGAATCCTCCAGCTCATCTCCTAAGTTCCATAGCATCCTAATCTGAATCTGTAATACTCGGCCTGACCCGAGCATTATAATAAAATAACCCCCGAGTCAGTTTGGAAAACCAACGTGAGATAACACACTCAATTTGAATTATTACCGTTATCAAAATTCTTTGAAAACAAAGGTATCTCGTAAGACCACACCACACATAAATACGATGGGTTTATACCTTACGATAACCAAAACATTTTATATCAAAATCATCTGATATTATAATAGTGTCTATAGAAAATAAATTATAAAATAGCTGAAGTGCTTGCTTCTCACGTTTCAGCATAGTTGGGCACAATCAAAACTGTACATGCACGTATTAGAGAATGGATTCCATACAATGACTATGCTACTGGGGTACCGCCCATCACAGTACACCTCTAGAAAAATGTACCGAGATCGTACCTAACGATCCCTGCCAACATAGGACCGGCCTACCCCTTACTAGATAGTACCGAATATGTTATCACTCCGGGTGTTCCCACCCTATCAAGTTCTCTCTTTTCCATGCATAGCCATATTCGTAATTATAATATATCCGAGGGTATTCAGAAAAGTGTTAAAGTACCCTACTTAGGTGCGACCCACTAAGCCCTACTGCATCTCCCCTATTTTAGTCATTCCCGGTTGATGAGGCTTGAGGCTACGCTTTACCTTTAGAATAGCATTCATACTTGGAATGCTAACACTGCCTTCCAGACCACGATGCAAATGATAGCATTCATCCATACAAGTTGTTCTAGGTTTGAACAAACCGAATCTCCAAAATCGCCGTCTTCATTAGCTTCACGATATCATAAATTGTAATGCACAAATCAGATCGAAGAGGTTTTCGGATAATTAAATCTGATCCCGGTCTCTTCGAAACGATTAAGAAATTTGGCCAAATTTGATAGTCGGTTATTTAACTTTCAAATAACATCCATAAGCAGTCACTAGGCCCCATTTTATAAATCTACAAAACATTAATTTAAAAATGTCTTTGCAAAGATATATATTCAAATCACTTCCAGTATTTCAATATTTGAAAACAAATTCAAATTCTTATATCCATAACAGGATATTTCAATCCATATCAATACTTAGAATTATTTCCAAACTCCATTTTTTATATTCAAAACTTTGAAAAATATTTCCATAATAATAATCTCGTAGTTAAAATATTTTAAATTCTTCCAGTCTAATACTTAGGAAATATTTATAACTATATTTTCCTAAAATCATTTTATTTCCAATACTTAGGAAATATTCCATTTTTATTTCATACTTCTCAAATCCTTTACAATTTGCTTGTAAATCCCTTCTCTCATTTATAACGGATTCTATAAGTTTCCGAAATTCATTAATTAATTTCCTTTAAATTTTCCAAATTCAATTACACTTGTCTATAAATTCCAACTACCCATTTGTAACTTCTTTTATGAATTCTAATTCATTTTCGAAGTTCTCGTATTTCAACATTTCGGAAGTTTCATTAAGTTTCCAGAATTCCATTACAAGATTTCTCTTATACAAATCATATCCGTTAAATAAACCCCGTTTACAAATCTCGAGAGGATTTATAAATAAATTACAATCATTTCAAAACTCTATACACATGATAAGTATTTTTAAAGAATAATAATTTATTTTTAAAACATGTTTAAATAATTATTTAAAATATTAAAACACTTTAAATAAACATCGATAACCCATTTCCAATTCATTTCTAAATAAAACTAATCGATTTACAAAGCTTATTATAAAAATGGGAATTCATTTCAATAAATATTAAATATTTGAATAGTCTATTTTTTGAAATATTTCAATACTAAAACAGTTTAACTATATAGTTTAATAAATAAAAATCCCATTTTAAAACCATTTTAATTTCTCGACAAAATTCTATTTTTAAAATCCAAAATTACCAGTTTCAATTTATAAATCCCTCTCGATTCATATCACATCGAATACATTTCAATTTCATAACCATTCTCACATTTCAAAAATAGAATCCACTATTTTTCCCAAAAACCGATTTCCATATCTCACTTTAAATCCCCATAGTGGATTTATATTCCCAACTTATCAAATGACAATCATTTCATTTTATTTATATACATCGTTTATAATTTATAAACTCATTTTCGGTTGTTCTCTGTTAATCACAGTTTTATATTAAACAAATCTCATTTATAATCCAATTTCTATTTTAAAACCCATTTAGAAATTTATTTCTAATAAAACCAATTTATTTCAAATCCATTCGAAAACTAGATTTCAACTTCCATTTAAAATTTCAGAAAAATCATTAAAATCTATTTTTCCAAACTCCTTGTATAAATAAATTTCAAAAATATTTATTTGAAAACACTTTGCAAAATAGTAAGTGAATCTCCAAATCAAATCTCTTTTTCTTTATTTAATTCACATTCGTTTCTTATCAATATTCCAAATCAATATAAATACTTTTATTTCCACAAATCCCCTTTTAATTTCTTTTTAAAATTCAAAAATATTCTTTATGGTATTTAAAATACCAAAATAAGGTCAGTGCTACTATAACATCCAATAAATCAAATCACACAACAATCCATAATGGATTATTCAATCACATCATATATCATTATATATGAAAATCAATCAATATATTTGAGGAATCCAGTTGGATCCCTCCAACCTATTTCCCTGCATCCACAAATATTATATAACATAAAATATCAATCCCGCTTCGAGGCGGGATATCGTGGTAATATAGGGTCATCCGCTATTATGCGGGGCACATAGTGTCTCATCCGCTCCAATCGGCGGGAATATAATCAACTACTAATATATATACTAATATATATAATATAACATTCAACTAATAATAATATATCAATTCAACCAATCATCCAATAATTAATTTTAATTATTATAAATTAAACTAGTCAACCAAATTGAGTGAGATTTACTAAACTTGATTTTTAATTTGCAAACTGTTTCAAATTTTAAATTAAATCGAACAACGTCAATTTAACTTAAAATTCCTACTATCCCAAATTAACTCCAAATTAATTCCATAATCTAGCTCACATCATTACGGATCCAACACCGCTGTTTTCATGAAATCCGACCTCGTACAAGCAATTTACGAATTTTATAAGATTCAAATAAATCAAAAACAATTAATTTACTAATAAATTAATCAAATCAACTAATTATAAAACGTTAATTACCATCGTTTAAGAAAAACCTAATCGCCCTTTAATCCTTCTTCGTATCTTCATCTTTAGGTATCGCATCCTCCAATTTTCAACTTCGAACATCGACCAAAATCCCAACGTCGCCGCCACCATCGACTACCGCAACCTTGCTTAAGCCCCACGCGACCATGAAGAACAACCTCCATGCCCAGCTCGCCACACAATCCATTAGCTCGCGTGCGTGCAAAAATGACTCGCCAAAACCCTAAGTCGCAGCGACTTCCCTCTCCGCCATCTCGTGCTCCGGTCGCCTCCATCGCGGCTTCATCATGATGCTCTTTTTTTATTAAACGAACTGATTTCGATTTTCAGAAGAAAAGAAATGTACGCAATTTTAAACTGGGGTGCGCGACTTTGGGTACAAGGTAGGCCGGTGGAGCAGGTTATAGGGTGGCTCGAGAGGTAATAGGGTTTGACTTTGCAATTTAAAATATTATTAAATTCCCAAAATATCTCGTTTAAGGCACCTTAAAATCTTGAACCTCTATCGAGGTGTGCCGCCTGGCGTTCTATATGTTATACCCCTACTTCGATCGTAATTGAACAAGTTTCGAGACCAAATTCGATCGTATGCAGAAGATGGCATTTTGAACCCAATTTTTATATTAAATTTTCAATATTAATTTCAATGCGTTTCTATCCCGTACGACCAAACGGTAACTCCTAATGCTACAAAATTTGAAATCTGATAATAGTACATTATTACGGATCCAATGGAACTGGTTTCGTCGAATTACAAGAATGTTCCCCGGATCGCTATTTTAACGCGTCGATAAAAACAGCGATTTCAAAAATTGACGAAATTACTTAAAATTTCAGTTTTTAAAACTTACTAGCTCAGTTCTAGTTCAAATAAAATTTATATCAACATTAGAAATCATTTCGATTCATATTCAACTAAAATTTCAATTATTCCTCATTTCCGTATTACGATAAATCGCTATATTTGAAATTTAAATTCATTCTATAAGTTCAACCAAAATCTTCATATTAAAAAATCAATTTATATTCCAAATCCAATATTTAAAACCATTTAAATGTTCAAAATCAAAGATGGAAAACCCGGGTCGTTACATTCCTCCCCCCTTAAATGAATTTCGTCCCCGAAATTGTTAAGGTAAGAAAAATGCTCCAAACCCATTAACTTATCAAAACCCACTTAGTTGAAACTCGATATTCCATTTCCCAAATCTTTTAGTTCCATTTAAAACAATTAGTTTCCGTTTCTAATTCAAAACCCTTTATTTCAATTACAATTCAAAATCAAATTTTTTTCTAACATCCTATATTTTCGAAATTTTTTGGTAGAGTCTCCCTTGTACGGAGAGCCTTTTGCAATATGACAAAAATGATAAAAAGATATACATCGACTCTCATGGCCAGAAACATAATATATATCAATATTTTTATTTCCACGCGCTAAATTTGTAAGCGTAACTTATTTTAGCATTATTAAGCGAGCTCGCTCAATTTATATGCAATTGCACAACCAAAATATAGCCAAATGTCTTCTTATACCTGTACTTACTCAATTTTAAAGACGTAAGTTCCAAAACATGAAATTTAATAACATTTCATTCATATCACTAACTAAACACATATGTTTCATTACACAACATGTCGTGATATGTATATTTTGAATGCATAAACAAATACAAGGTTCAAACATTCAATTAGTCGCTTCCAATCAATTTAAATACCCTTTCATTCAATTCGAATGATTCTCAAACAATTTATTAGCATTCAATTCATATTTACACACAATATATTCAAATTCAACACAAATTAAATCCAATTCTATTTTTAACACCAAGTCATTGTAAATCAAATTCCATTCCATTCACTAATTTATTAAATTAGTTCATTCCATTAATCCATTTCCGATTATCATCGATTGGGTTTCCACAACCCAAGTCTATATTTATTCCATGGAGTATTATAGTTACAATTCAACTTTATTTAACTTATCTCAAGTTAAATTTCAATTCATACAATTCATTTTAACTTACTTAAGTTAAAATTCAATTCCAAAATTCAGTTTCATACTTTCTCTCCTTATTAATATCATTCTCAACTTAGAAGTTCAAAAACTTATTTTCTTTTCGATTTTACAAAACCTTCAAATGAATATCCTAGAATTCAACCACCCAGATTTATTTCAAATCATTTTGAAATCTTACTATATATATAGCTCTTTTGGTTTAACAAACCATTTCCTTAGAATTTTCAAAATCAACTTGGTTTTATCCAAAACAACACATGTTTACCAAACAAAAATCTCCATATCAAATTACTATGGTAGCAATCCGTTACTTAGAAACTCGAAAATGAACACTGATGATGTCGCGATCATCATCGAAATTATTTTTCCAGCTACTGAAGAGCGTTATGTGCTTTCTCAATTTAAAAATCCATTTAAAACACTTCTTATTCCAAATTATTTTAAAATAAACTATTATTCTTTGCAAACACTTTGGAAAACATTTCCAAAATCTCCGGGATTTAAATTTCCAAATTCTGGTTCGAATCCAATTTTAGTTTTAACTCATTTGTATAATTCATACTTATACCTTTTAATTTGGTTATATATGACCATTCCAATTTATAATCCTGTTTTGATTATAATAACAACAACCAACCACATTAATATACTATAATATTTTCAAAAAATTATCTCTTTTATATGAAAAATATAATTTGGGTAAAATTATTCCATTTACCCACTTTAAAGCAATACTATGTCGATCTAACTTGTTCAGAGTTTAGAACCCCTATCGATACAGTTGTCCAGACCGTACCGACCAAAATTCATAAACACTCAACCGATAACACAATATGAAACAATTTATATTCACTAACAAATATGTGCTCAAATCTATTAATACACTTAAAACTCATTCAAGGGTACTACTGACCCTATCTCTAATGAGTAATCCCCACCAAGCCAAGGTTCTTGCTTAACTCTCAGCTCTGATACCAAGTGTGATGATCCGGAAATCCATACCCTTTGAATCGACAATAAACCACACATGTCCGATCCAAAAGGCACAGAATGACGGAGAGTCAAGGGAAAGAAAAGAGAGGGTGAGAAGAAGAGATAGAAGAAGAAACAAAAACAACAATACAAAATCTCACAATCGCAGCGGAACAATATAATAGATAATAGCAAATTTTTATACAAAAGAATCTATAGCTGTTAATATACACACAATCATCAGAGTACAACAATCAACAATCAATCTGGACAGTTATAATAACTTGTCCTCACAAATACTGAATATACAGCATGACTCATACAGCTGAAATAACCAAGTACGTATAATACGCTTGAGAATCCTCCAGCTCGTCTCCTGAGTTCCATAGCATCCTAACCTGAATCTGTAATACTCGGTCTGACCCGAGCATTATAATAAAATAACACCCGAGCCAGTCTGGAAAACCAGCGAGAGAAAACACACTCAACTTGAATTATAACCGCTATCAAAATTCTTTGAAAACAAAGGTATCTCGTAAGACCATGCTACACATAAACATGATGGGTTTTTACCTTACGATAAGTAAAATATTTTATATCAAAATCATCTGATATTATAATAGTGTCTATAGAAAATAAACTATAAAATAGCTGAAATGCTTGCATCTCACGTTTCAGCATAGTTGGGCACAATCAAAACCGTACAAGCACGTATTGGAGAATGGATTCCATACAATGACTGGGCTACTGGGGTCCAGCCCATCATAGTACACCTCTAGAAAAATGTACCGAGATCGTACCTAACGATCCCTGCCAACACAGGACCGGCCTACCCCTTACTTGATAGTACCGAATATGTTATCACCCCGGGTATTCCCACCCTATCGAGCGCTCTCTTTTCCATGCACAGCCACATCCATAATTATAATATATCCGAGGGTATCTAGAAAAGTGATAACATACCCTACTTGGGTGCAACCCACTTAGCCTTGCTGCATCTCCCATGTTTTAGTCATTCCCAGTTGATGAGGCTTGAGACTACGCTTTACCTTTAGAATAGCATTCATACTTGGAATGCTAACACTGCCTTCCAGACCACAATGCAAATGATAGCATTCATCCATACAAGTTGTTCTGGGTCTGAACAAACCGAATCTTCAAAATCACCATCTTCATTAGCTTCATGATATCACAATTCGTAACGCACAAATCGGATCGAAGTGATTTTCGGATAATTAAATCTGATCACGGTCTCTTCGAAACGATTAATGAATTTGGCCAAATTTGATAATCGGTTATTTATCTATCAAATAACATCCATAAGCAGTCACCAGGCCCCATTTTATAAATCTTCAAAACATTAATTTAAAAATGTCTTTGCAAAGATATATATTCAAATCTCTTCCGGTATTTCAATATTTGAAAACAAATTCAAATTCTCATATCCATAACAGGATATTTCAATCCATATCAATACTTAGAATTATTTCCAAACTCCATTTTTTTATTCAACACTTTGAAAAATATTTCCATAATAATAATCTCGTAGTTAAAATATTTTAAATTCTTCCAGTCTAATACTTAGGAAATATTTATAAGTATATTTTCCTAATATCATTTTATTTCCAATACTTAGGAAATATTCCATTTTTATTTCATACTTCTCAAATACTTTACAATTTGCTTGTAAATCTCTTCTCTCATTTATAACGGATTTTATAATTTTTCGGAATTAATTAATTAACTTCCATTAAATTTTCCAAAATAGATTGTACTTGTCTATAAATTCCAACTAGCCATTTCTAACTTCTTTTATGAATTCCAATTCATTTTCGAAGTTCTCGTATTTCATCATTTCGGAAGTTTCATTAAGTTTCCAAAATTCCATTACAAGATTTCTCTTATACATATCATATCCGTTAAATAAACCACGTTTACAAATCTCGAGAGGATTTATAAATAAATTACAATCATTTCAAAACTCTCTATATATGATAAGTATTTTTAAAGAATAATATTTTATTTTTAAAACATGTTTAAGTAATTATTTAAAATATTAAAACATTTTAAATAAACATCAATAACTCATTTCCAATTCATTTCTAAATCAAACTAATCGATTTACAAAGCTTATTATAAAAATGTGAATTCATTTCAATAAATATTAAATATTTGAATAATCTATTTTCCAAAATATTTTAATACTAAAACAACTTTAACTATATAGTTTAATAAATAAAAATCCCATTTTAAAACTATTTTAATTTCTCGACAAAAATCTATTTTTAAAATCCAATATTACCAATTTCAATTTATAAATCCTTCTCGATTCATATCACATCAACTACATTTCAATTTCATAATCATTCTCACATTTCAAAAATAGAATCTACTATTTTTTCCAAAAGCTGATTTCCATATCTCAATTTAATTCCCCACGGTGGATTTATATTCCAAACTTAACTAATGACAATCATTTCACTTTATTTATAAACATCGTTTATAAATTTATAAACTCATCTCCAGTTGTTCTCTGTTAATCACAAATTTATATTAAACAAAACCCATTTATAAATCAATTTCTATTTAAAAATCCATTTAGAAATTTATTTCTAATAAAACCATTTATATTTCAAATCCATTCAAAAACTCGATTTCAACTTCCATTTAAAATTTCAGAAATATCATTAAAATCTATTGTTCCAAACTCCTTGTATAAATAAATTTC
The DNA here is from genome assembly GCA_030737815.1 of Allium fistulosum. Lineage (NCBI taxonomy): Eukaryota > Viridiplantae > Streptophyta > Magnoliopsida > Asparagales > Amaryllidaceae > Allium > Allium fistulosum. Next base: position 816,816,677 of record CM060908.1, on the reverse strand, counting down.
AAAAATATTTATTTGAAAACACTTTGCAAAATAGCAAGTGAATCTCCAAATCAAATCTTTTTTTATTTAATTCACATTCATTTCTTATCAATATTACAAATCAATATAAATATTTTTGTTTCCAAAAATCCCCTTTTAATTTCTTTTTAAAATTCAAAAATATTCTTTATGTATTTAGAATACCAAAATAAGGTTAGTGCTACTATAGCATCCGATAAATCAAATAACACAACAATTCATAACGGATTATTCAATCACACATATATTGTTATATATGATAAACAAGCAATATATTTGAGGAATCCAGTTGGATCCCTCCAACCTGTTTCCCTGCATTCATAGATGTTATATAACATAAAATACCAATCCCGCTTCAAGGCGGGATATCGCGGTAATATAGGGTCATCTGCTATTATGCAGGGCGCATAGTGTCTCATCCGCTCCAATCGGCGGGAATATAACCAAATACTAATATATATAATATAACATTCAACCGATAATAATATATCAATTCAACCAATCGTCCAATAATTAATTTTAATTATTATAAATTAAACTAGTCAACCAAATTAAGTGAGATTCACTCACCTTGATTTTTAATTTGCAAACTATTTCAAAATTTAAATTAAATCGAACGGCGTTGATTTAACTTAAAATTCTTGCTATCCCAAATCAACTTCAAATTAATTCCATAATGTAGCTTACATCATTATTGATCCAACACCGTTGTTTTTGTGAAATTCCGACCTCGTACAAGCAATTTACGCTTTTATAAGATTCAAATAAATCAAAAACAATTAATTTACTAATAAATTAATTAAACCAACTAATTATAAAACGTTAATTACCATCATTTAAGAAAAACATAATCACACTTTAATCCTTCTTCGTATCTTCATCTTCGGGCATCGCGTCCTCCAATTCTCAACTTCGATCATCGACTAAAATCCCAACGTCGCCGCCACCATCGACTGCCGCAACCTCGCCTAAGCCCCTCGCGACCACGAAGAACAGCCGCCACACCTTGCTTGCCTCACAATCCATCTACTCCCGCGCGTGCGAAAATGACTCGCCAAAACACTAGGTCGCAACGACTTCCTCCTCCGCCATCTCGTGCTTCGGTCGCCTCCATCGCGGTTTCATCGTGATGCTCTTTTTTAGTAAACGAACTGATTTCGATTTCCATATGAAAAGAAATATACGCGATTTTAAACCGGGATGCGCAGCTTTGGGTACAAGGCAGGCCGTTGGAGCAGGTTATAGGTGGTTCGAGAGGTAATAGGGTTTGACTTTGCAATTTAAAATATTATTAAATTCCCAAAATATCTCGTTTAAGGCACCTTAAAATCCTGAACCTCTATCGAGGCATGCCGCATAGCGTTCTATATGTTATACCCCTACTCCAAACGCAATGGAACAAGTTTCGAGACCAAATTCGATCGTATGCAGAAGATAGCTTTTTGAACATAATTCTTATATTAATTTTTCAATATTAATTTCAACGCGTTTCTATCCTGTACGACCAAAAGGTAACTCCAAACGCTACGAAATTTGGAATTTGATAATATTACATTATACAGATCCAATGGAACTAGTTTCGTCGAATTTCGAGACTGTTCCCCGGATCGATATTTTAACGCGTCGATAAAAACGACGATTTCAAAAATTGACGAAATTACTTAAAATTTCAGTTTTTAAAAATTACTAACTCAATTCCAATTCAAATAGAATTTATATCAACATTAGAAATCATTTCGATTCATATTTAACTCAAATTTCAATTATTCACCATTTCCGTATTACGATAAATCGCTATATTTGAAATTTAAATTCATTCTATAATTTTAACCAAAACTTCATATTCAAAAATCAATTTATATTCCAAATCCAATATTTAAAATCATAGAAATGTTAAAAATCAAACTACGAAAATTCTGGGTCGTTACATGAGACCCCTTTCAAACATCTTTGTCAAGTGCCAAGGTAGTTTTCCTTCGAGCTATGAATAATTCCCTATCAATTTTAGTAAAGTTGGGATGGCCAACTAAACGAGAAGGGCAATGTAAGTCAAAAAATTAATGAAATAAAATTAATGAAAAGATAGAATGACAAAAGCAGCACTAGGTTCTTGAAAAGTAGGAATAAGGTCGTCTAAGTTGGAAACATGGAAAAACTAGTCAGCCTACCGTGAGTTTTGTGAGACGAAATAGAAAAGGGTGATTTAGTGGCTTGAAAACATGGAACCCATCACTGCTTAGAGAAGTATTCTTATGAATAGAGTAAAGAAAAACCAATTCACTATAGGAAGGAGGAGAATTAAGATATTGACCATAAAGTATGTATGTGCTAGTCAAGAGAAAATAAGAAACGGAAGAGAATTGAATTGGAGAGATGCCAACAATGTCTAGCCATTCCTTGATGAAGGGATATAGGGCAAGTACAAACCACATCTAATATGGTCCGATGTTAGAGATATATACCCTTTTGGGGATAGTGTATGCACCCAGAAGGGGTCGGTATCCTAAAATCATGATCAGTCATCTCGTATCGGGCCAAGATAAATTCAACTTGAATACTACTACAGAGAGCCGATATGGATTCACAAAAAGAAAAGGATTCTTAATCGGAGGAGCAAGAAAGATCGTCAATGTCCATAATCAGCTAAAACAAAAGAATATATGCATGTCATAACTCAATAACGAGAAAACGTAATGAAAATTCATTAAATCAATAGGGTAATAAAACAAGGAAAATCACCATAGTTATTTGATTGAATGATTTGAGAGCATATTTGTGCACATATAAAAGTTTATGAAAATGAAAGAGAAAGAAAACTTCACACGCAAACACAGAAATAAAAAGGAAATAGAGAAATAACTTACAAGAAATAGTAAGATCCCGAAGGAAAGATAGAATTATCAACATGGGAAAAAGCAGCAAATGGCTTCGATGGAGGCGATATACAGTAAGGGAAAGAAAATCAAGTATTGCAAGGGAACTATAGTCGCTCGATGGTTACCATGCCATGGTTTAACTATAATAAAGTGGAGTTTGAAAGTCTATATGATGGACCGAGTAGTGTATATGCAAGTATATGTGACTAATTATATGATGTATAAAATTAATCTAGTAAAATATAAACTAAGCACACCAGGATTTTATACTGGTTCGGACCTCCCATCCTACGTCCAGTCCCGAAGCTCCTCTTTGGAATTTCCTTTCACCAAATAACCCTCACTTCACCCGGAGGAACTGGTTTACAATAGCAGAGTTTCTTTGTCAACTGTGTGTTCTCTATTACACGGATTTTGACTATATAGTACAAATGCTTCCAATATATATCTAGAGAGTATTATCTATGAGGAACTGTATATTTGGAAGAGTAGAATACTAGTATAGATTGCTAGAGATCAAGAGTATATGATATAGTGTATAATCAGAGAGCATAAGTAAGTAAGGTTAGATCTTCTCTTGGATTCTTGATGCTATTTATAACGGTAGAGAGATTCCTTGAGTAGTTGCATCCATTAACAAGTGTTCTATGGTCGCTTCTGATGGTGATGAAGAGTTGCAGCGAAGAGAAGCGAAGATGTCTTTTCAATTGCGGTAGTTGTAATTTGAATGTCAACAACCGAGTTCAGTTTCAGACGTCTGGAATATGTCTTAGACGTCTGGCTCTTTATATTTTTTGTATATAATAGCCTTTAAGACGTCTGAGTACATTAACCAGACGTCTGGTTATGTCTAGTTTGTAATCCAGAGGATTTATTCAGACGTCTAGCTAGTGCACCCAAACGTCTGATCTTGTGCATGTTTCTTTTCTTGTATCTGTGTTATTGCTCTTCTGATTCTATCGACTTGTAGCCTCTTGATATGTTCTTTGAGCCTTGTTCTTGTCTCTCTAGTGATGTTGCTCTAGCAAGTTTCTGTATATATACATATAAATGTACATTTGATTTTCATTGTATAGTTGTTGTCATTAAAACCATGAATTTGATTTCCAACAATCTCCCCCTTTTTGATGATGACAACTATACAATGTACTTATATGTAATTTTTATAAATCTAAATCTCTCCCTGAATATGTGCTTTCCATTATCTCTCCTCCTTTGTCATTATCAAAAAAGAACGAGGGAATCATATTTGCAAATCCAAAAATCTTTCCTTTTGTTTCTCCGAGTACCTATAATAAATAAAAATCATTTTTCGGTACCCACTTACTATGTTAGGGTCCGGGGGATTAGATCTTTGGAAACCATACCCATTTGGGTGTGGTTGAACCTTTATAAATATAATTTTCATTATTAACTACCATATCAAAATAATCATCAATGTATTTTTCTCTATTTTACCAATTAACAGGAACCCAAATACTTAGATAATTTTTATTCATATTTCCATTCAATGATTTTGTACTTCTAGAGAAATTATAAATATTATTGGCCATAGCAGTATTTGAATTTCTATAGTACTAGCACTAACATTTTTTCTATACATGAAAGTGTATCTAGTGCTATTTCTACGATCAGTTTTATTATATCCTAAACCACTTTTGTCATGTAAAGGTCTAGAACTAGATAAAATCATGTTTAAATCGTTTTGACCTTTATTAAATTTTGTGACTTCAGTGTTTAGTTTATCAAATTTAGCTTTGAAGTCAAAACTATTATTTTCAAAAGAAATATTACTGTTTTTCAAAATATCAATTTGCTTGTTTAATTCAGAATTTTCCCTTTTTATCGTACAGTTCTCATTTTCGAGAAGAACAATTCGAGATTCTGAATTATCTAAAGATGATTGTAATAAATCATTTTGTCTTTTCAAATCCGTAATTTCTTTTGAAAAAATTTCCTTTTCTTTATCAAAGATAGTATTTTTATTTTTCAAAACATTGATTTCCTCTAAAAGATCATTGTTTTTATCTTCTAACTGCTCATTTTCTTTTTGTAGGAAATCTTTTTGTGAAACAAGTTCTTCTACGGTATTTTCAAAACATTTAGTTTGTTTTATCAAAAATTTATTTTCCTCTTTTAAACTGGAAATTTCTTGCTCACAATCTTTTAACTTATCTAAAGCAATTTTATTAACTTTATTCAAGGTTTTACAATCTTTTAATAATTCATCATGTGCTAACAGAAGATCTTTATATAAAGAATCTAATCATACCGATTGTGATTTGAGTTTAGCCATGAAGCATTTGTTTCTTTTCTCCTTTGATCCTTCTTTATTCATCTTCCTATTGCCTCGACTAGATCTCTTTATAGCCATTTATTCTAGGATGTTGTTACGATCTCTAGAATCCTAGGCTCCGATACCAATTGAAAGTCTATAGGATGGATCGAGTAGTGTATATGCAAGTATATGTGACTAATTATATGATGTATAAAATTAATCTAGTAAAATATAAACTAAGAACACCAGGATTTTATACTAGTTCGGACCTCCCGTCCTACGTCCAGTCCCGAAGCTCCTCTTCGGAATTTCCTTTCACCAAATAACCCTCACTTCACCCGGAGGAATAGGTTTACAATAGCAAAGTTTCTTTGTCAACTGTGTGTTCTCTATTACACGGATTTTGACTATATAGTACAAATGCTTCTAATATATATCTAGAGAGTATTATCTATGAGGAACTGTATATTTGGAAGAGTAGAATAAAAGTATAGATTGCTAGAGATCAATAGTATATGATAGAGTGTATAATCAGAGAGCATAAGTAAGTAAGGTTATATCTTCTCTTGGATTCTTGATGCTATTTATAGTGGTTGAGAGATTCCTTGAGTAGTTGCATCCATTAATAAGTGTTCTATGGTCGCTTCTGATGGTGTTGAAGAGTTGCAGCAAAGAGAAGCGAAGGTGTCTTTTCAATTGTGGCAGTTGTAATTTGAATGTAACCCCTTGATGCCCTTATCAGCCATGGATAATACACTACCTAACATTTAGAGTGTGATATGAATTTTGGTCTCAAAGGATGCATCAATATCCTTTCTTGGAACATCTTGACTAGGAACATTTAAAATAATATGTTACTTTATGTTGAGATAATTTTTTCTTGATTACAACACCTTGTAATTATTATCACATAACATATCATTTAAGGATTTTCTATTTAATATACTTAAATTAATTACTTAATTAATATATCACAATATAAAAAGTATATAATAGAAAACAAATACCTTTTTATGAATAAGATTGGTTATAAAAATATTTTAGACTTATTTCTTTAATTAACTGCTCTGTTAAAATTATTTCAAAAGTTTTAGCTAATAGACTTAACATTAGAATGAATGATCTAATTGATTGTCCACAATCTGCTTTCATAAAGGGTAGAAATATCACTGATGGAGTGGCTGCTGTTCAAGAATACATTAACCATTATTATAAAAATAATATTACATGTGCTCTGCTAAAACTAGACTTTGCGAAAGCTTTCGATTCGGTTGATTGGGATTTTCTATTTGATATGTTATTAGCTAGAGGTTTTAGTCGTAAACGGATTGGTTGGATTTTTACTTTGCTTAAAACTGGTAACTATAGTATAATGGTTAATGGTATTTTAAGGAATAAAATTCAATCTAAACGAGGTTTAAGGTAGGGTGATCCTTTATCGCCTCTTTTGTTTAACTTAGATGCAGATGTTTTTGCTATGATAATTAAAAAAACGGTAGGTAATGGTTTTTTGGGGAGTGTTGGTAGTTAAATCTCTCGCAGTGGTCTCTCTATTCTTCAATTTGTGGATGATACCTTGCTATTTACCTCCCATTTTCCTAATCATGTCATTACTCCTAAATTTATTTTATACAGCTTTGAACTTCTTTCAAGGCTAAAAATTAATTTTGATAAAAGTTCCGTTTTAGTATTAAATGACGTTGATAAGGTTGAAGGTTTAGTTGCTAATACGCTTAATTGTAAAACTGTGTATTTCCCTTTTGACTATCTTGGTTTTTTTATTAGACCAACTAAACATAAGCATGATGACTGGTTAATTATAATAGATAAGGTTAAAAATAGAATTTCCAATTGGAACAGGAGGTTTTTATCGAGAGTGGGTAGATTAGTTCTTATCACCTCTGTTTTATCAGCTCTCCTGATATATTGGATGTCTATGCACCTTTTTCTAGATTGGGTGATAGATAAAATTGATAAAATAAGAAGGGACTTCTTATGGAGTGGTGATAATTCCAACAGTAGTCTTAATTGTTTAGTTAATTGGGAAACAGTTTGTAAATCGAAAAAGGAAGGTGGTTTAGGAGTTATTAATTTACGTAACATAAATTTATCTTTATTAGGGAAGTGGTTATGGAAATTTAAGGATATTAATGATAATTCTAGTTGGAAAGAAATTATTTCTAAGCATTACTATAATGGTAGTAATAATTTATACCAAATTACACCTACAGTAATAAATAAGTTGTCTAATTTTTGGAAATCAATTTTAAAAATGTCAGGAGATTTTTAACCTTGGTACTAATACAATTGTTCATTCAGGAAATAATACTTCTTTTTGGCATGACCGTTGTATTTCTGTTATTCCTCTTAGGATAGAATTTAAAGAGCTTTAGAAATTTGTAACTTTAAGAATGCTTTAATTCTAGATGTTTTTTCTCCAGATAATGACCAACCTTAGAATTTTAGTTTTAATAGAATTTTAGAAGGTACAACTCTGAGACAACTTTCTTTGCTTTATGCTAGATTGAATTTATATAATATTGATAATGAAAATGATAACATTAGCTGGGAATGGGATAAGAGTAAGAAATTTACTTCTAATTATTTTTATAAATTTCTTAATTTCTTAGGAGTAGCTAATAACTCTTTTAAATCTATTTGGAAAACAAATGCTCCTTCTAAATCTGAAATTCATATGTGGTTAATCATGCATGGTAAACTAAATACTATAGAATTTTTAAAAAGAAAAAATATGCAAATTAATAATAAATGTTCTTTTTGTAATCTGTACCTTGAAGATATTAAACATGTGTATTATGATTGCATGGATACTTACTACATTCTGAATAATACTCTCAAAATCTTTAATTTTAATTTTACAACTAAAGTTACTGATTGTGATTATTATTGGAATAATTTAAGATTTAAGTTTAAAAAGGAAAATAGATGTTTACTTGATACTTTATTCATTATAATTTGTTGGTATATTTGGTTTGAGAGAAACCAGAGACTTTTTAATAATAATAGTCATTTTAACAAACTGGTTTTTATAATATAATCATTTTGTTTTAATTGGATCTCAAATCCAAATATAGATTAGCTAAAAATAATCATTTCAAAGAATATCTTAATAAGGTTAGTAATAGTATTAAGATTTTTAAACATAATAATACTATTTTTAACATTAATAATTATAACATTAACATTTTTTCTAATTTGAATGATGTTTTTACTGATTATCATAATGTCCTTTTGATTAAAGGAACATAAGGATAATTTTTAAATTATTTTAATTTATAGGAATTTAACTGTTTATTTTGTTAATCTTTTATATATCTTTAGTGTTGGTTCAGATGATGCATTATGAGCTTGGATTCCTTTTAAGTCTGCTTCTTATTTTGTTACAAACTGTCTTATAATTTTAGATATAGTATTACTACTTTTACTTCATCAATACATATATATGTATATAAATTTCATCTATATACATATATATGTGTTACTCTTATAATCTCATTTAGTTCCATTTACAGATACAGGTTTAGGCTAGAAATGGTACTAGATTACTATTTGCAGGTTCTGAAGATTGCTGTTGATAAGAGTTTAGCGAGACGATCATTCTGGACCTTCCGTTTTCGCAATGAGGAGTTCTTCGACATTTACAGTGTGGCGCTCTTCATTCAGGATCATACACATTTGTAGTGAGGTGTTCTTTCCAGTACTTCCACATAGATAGGGTGGCGTACTTCATTCTGGATCATTCCCAGTTGCAGCGAGGCGTTCATTCTGGATTTTCGTGTTTGCATAGAGGAGTGTTCTCTCTCAGCTGGAGCTGTCTTCAGATTTCATCCGCATCGAGTTGCTTCATGGTCTTTGGGTTCTTCTAACACCTCATTACGGGCGGTGGCCTTGTCGGAGCTCGATAATGAGGTGTAATGGGCGGCGGCTTTGCCAGAGCTCATTCTAGTTGTACCTGAGTCCTTTACATTGTTTTTTGTATTTTGATTAGCTACCTACCGGACATGTTGGAAGCACCATTGTTTCAGTGTTATATATATATATACATGCATGTGTTCTCTCCTCTGCTTTAGAGGATCACACATTTCTCTCAAAAGATTGGTTATAAAGTTAGATATATATAATAAGTTATATGATTACCCCTATGCGTACCTCTAACTTTATCAGTATCCTACTTGCACTTGGGGTCAATTATGGAATCTTAGTCCTATCTCCCCCACCTGTTTTCTTACAACTAATCAAGCTAATCCCTTGGTGAATGGATATGTTATATGGTTTTAATTATCAACTCTGTCAATGTCCTCTCCTCGACGCTGATAAATCGCCTTTATCATATAGAACTGTTCAGAGTATGTTTTTCTACTTCTAGTGAGCTCTAGATTCTTTCATGATCTGTATCATGGCATTGTTTTTACATAATAAAATTTCATAGGATTTCAAATATTTGAAATCACCGATAGCTCAGTTGTAAATTTGTGCATGCGCACACACACAAATACACACACAAATACACACACACACATACGTTGCTTTTATTGCTGCTCTTATTCAAGGTGATGTACATAGCCTATTGGGTAAATTAGCCACAACTCTTTCTTGGAACATTTCCAAATTAAATCTCTTTAACTAAGGTTGAACATGAATTTAGAATTGACATACTATTCTCGAATTCACTTATGAAGTTTGAGTTCGAACACTCATTCATAAGAAGTTTGTCTTTCCTATAAACAATTCTCTAGTATTTTGTAAATACTCGATAATACTCTTAACTATCGTTCAGTGAACTTGATTAAGATTTAATATTCGCTTAATGTACCATGTACATAAGCGAAATACGATATAATAGACAACACAGTGGGAGAGTTCGGGGCATGCCCTAAGGATAATTATGTGTTTTGTTACATATATTTAACACTATAATCAATCTTGTTCGGAGTTAAGGCATTTGATTTCTATTAAATACTTTGTTATATAATGATATAATTAATTAAATGGTTAATTTAAAGCATATAAATAGAAAATCCTTAAATATATGTTATGTGATAATAGCTACAAATTGTTGTAACCAAAAAAAGAATACCACAACATTGAATAACATATTGTTTTAAGTATTCATGGTCAGGATGTTTCGAGCAAGGATATTGATACATCCACTAAAAGCAGAGTGCACAACGCTCTCCACATTTTGGGCAGTGTATCACTCACGGCTAACGGACGTACCAAGGGGTTATGTACTCATAGTTATTAGAGAACTATGGAATGACTCATTTGAAAGTTTTATATTGGTTAATAACAACTAAGTTAAACATGAAATTTCAGGGTGATGATGTTACATAGTTTCCTTAACTTGAGAAAACCATGGAACTCCAATGTAAATACTCCACTTTTATTATATTTAAATCATGGCATATGATCTATCAAGCAACTATAGTTGGGTCTGAGTTGAAGTATTGGAAGCGAAGCACTATTAAATAGAGAACTCATATCCTCAGTTGTATGAGGATAGTATCACGGTCAACTGTAGTCAACTCAAAGTCAAAATCTCTGATCATAGTAGTACGATTAATGGTAAATGTTATTACTGAACCATTGACTTTGTTTATGGAACACTGAGTTGATTAAGGATGATACTTGAATTTTGACCAAAACCAAATTCCATAAATCCTAAAGTGATATAGTATTAACGAAGAGAATGTGTGTATATAATCATTGCTAAAAGGTACCACTTAAGAAAATGTGAAATTAGACTTTACTAAAAAGATATGTAAGTGATGAATTCAGCCAAACTATGACGCCACTAGCTATGGTGATGTGTGAACATTGATATTTGAATGGTTCACTAGTAATTTCTGACTGAATTCACAGCTTAATAAATATTAAATATTAGTTTATTTGATGTTTTGTGTGTTGATTGCAAAATGTTAGATAGATATATATATATATAGAAAAGTTATATATGCACGTATCGATATACGATATCGGTATGTATTTAAACATGCTTTAAATATAGTTAATTACGTAACAAGCTTTTTGAAAAATTAATACATGTAGGAGTACATGTTTGATTGACCATGCAAAGAAAATGGGGTGATTTGGCTTAATTGAAAATTTATTAGGAATTAAAAAGGAAAGGTTTTCAACAAATAATAGGAAAGGTTTCTATTCTTCCATTGAAAAAAATTCCTTATTCAATTTTCTTTTCTGCTTTCTCCCTTCATCCATGACTGTAAATTCCTTGCCCTAGTTTTGAAAATTATCAACTCTAAAACAAATAGAAGCATCAAATAAAATAAAGAGCTATGTGGTTCATTCGTATCTTGTAAAGATTGCGTGTAGATTTAAGGATCTTAGGAGGGATTTCTAAATCAAGTGTAACTTATTAGCTAGATTTGAAAAGTATATTCTAATTTTAATTTGTTTTCTTATATTTAATAAGTTTATCACAATTTTATATGCACGTATTATTGCCTCACGTTAATTTAGAATTAGTAATACAATTAACTTTTTTTAAATGATTTGATTTGTTTTAACCAAAACTTATATATGAATAAAATAATGTTTTGATTATGGAACTATGTTTTAGAACTAATTATATTAATATTCTAAACATATTATATAATTTAATACTTTAAATGTCTCTGTCTAAATTTTTTTTAGAGATTGTTGATATTTTGTTTGATTTGTTGTGTACAATTTTGGTTTTATAATATTTTAACTAATTAAATAATAAAAAGCAAAATTTTATTTTGGGAATAAACTTTTTATATATGTATGTATGTATTTATTAACTAATTTAAGTAAACATATGTTTGAAAATACATGAGAATTTCTTATATAATATGGATGTTTGGTTTTTGAATCAATTTGAAACATTTTGGATTAATCATTATATATATATGTATATATCTATGTGTATGTGTGCCTGTGTGCTTGTGTGCGTGCATGCGTGTCCATGTATCTAAACATTTATATTTATATTTTATATTATTAAGGCATGTTTTGGAAACATTTTTGAGTTTTATTTTCATTAAAAATTTAAAATTGAGGTAATAATATATACATATAAATAACAATATATACATGGTAGATATAAATCTTAATATCACACATGTATATATTGACCATGTTATTGTTTGTTTCCACTGTTAATTTAACATATGGTTGCATCATTCCATCCCTTATATACTAAGTTGATGTTGTATCAATTGAATTTTGCTAAAATGGAAAGGGGGAATCAATCAATGATGCCCTATTTCATCTCTTTCTTTTTTAGACCTTGATGCGATTAGATTTGTAGGAAATGCGGATTACGGATCTTAAGGCAGAATTAACACTAGAGGGGGGATGAATAGTGTTTAATAAATTTTATGAATCTTTTTGAAATCTTTTCAAATTAAACACAAACAGATGCAATTCACAAACACCAAGACAATCACAGGACCAAACACAGATGCAAATAGTAAATAAAAGTAGTAAAGGAAAGAACACATCGGAATTTTATACTGGTTCGAAGTTACCCTACATCCAGTCCCACACAATTTCTTATGCAGATTTCTCTTCGAATATAATGTCGATATTACAACCTCGATTTCAAGGCCACGAGATACACCCTCCTGTCTCCGAGTCCAGGGTAAACTCTCTTGATTTAACTAGGCTACAAGATCACCTAATTGATTTATGAGCTACAATCACACCCAATTGATTTAAGGGCCATAATCACACCGTTTCCAATCACACTTTGATAGAGAGAGACTTGATACACTTCGATCTTTCGATCTTTGATTACAAATGATACTATAACTCTAAATAGCACTAAGATCTTTGAGAGAGAGTGGCAGAGAATCAAACTAGAGACGATCGATTGATTTACTTAGAATTTCGGCAGAATTTTGTTAAAGCGTTTGAAATATAAGAGAATATTTGAGTGGAGAAGAAGGAGTGAAGAAATGAAGAAAAACTAACTTAAAATTCGTTAAAAACAACTGGTATATATAGGAGAATAACGGTCATGTCCATTCGCGAAAGGTTATGATGAATAGACACTTCTTTTGAAAATTTGAATTTTAAAATCTTCAGCTACCATGTCGACATGAGGGGTATAGGGTTGTCGACATGCCTATGTTATTTTTGAAAATTGATTTTGCTTTAAAATGATTTCTATTCTAAAACTTGTCAAAACAATTTCTAAACTTTGTAAACCATTTTGAATATAGTTTAAACTTATAAAAGAGTTTTAGAAAGTAATCTTAAAATATATAATTTATAATATAAAAGTAATATTAAAAACTAAGTATAGACTTCTTCAAAATATATTTTTGAGATTTAAAGCTAAAATATTAAAATCAAGAGATAGTTTAAAAAACAAGAAATGATTTTGAAATTAAAATGATTAAAAATAGTTTTTGAATTAAGGATAAAATATTTAAACCGAGAGAGAGAGAGAGATGGCTTTTTAAAAAGATAGTTTTGAAAAAAATATAAAAATAAGTCATTTTGAAAATTTCGTGGATTCCATTCCACTAGAGAAGGTCGTGGGTTCCATCCCACTAAAGCGGTCGTGGGTTCCATCCCACTATTAAAGTGAGAATGTGTATTCCATTCCACAATTAAAATCAGAATAAATATTTTAGTGCTATTACGATGTTTTAATATAAATCTAGACTCTATTACCTACCTTGGTATCTTGAACTCTTGAACTCTTGATAATCTTGATACTCATGAGTCTTCAGCCTTGATTTCTACAATCTTGAATTCGTTAGCCTTGAATCTCTATACTGTATAGTATTCATTCTCAGTACCTGCATATATATACCCTGCATATACATATATATCTAGAAAAGAATATTACAGTTTATATTTTATAACAAGTCCTAAGTTCGTTGTCATCAAAACCATCATCTCAGGAACTAACAACATTTAGATCTAATTTCATGTTTTTTCCCATCCTTTAACACTTAACAATTACACTTTCTTTATGTTTCGCATGTTTGTCACACGGTTTTAAATATAAATTTATTTGATATATTCATACGTTTTCAAATTTCACCCTTAATTAACATTGATTTAATTATTTATGAACAAGACAATATTAACAAACTATGAATAATAAAACAACTATATTAGATCTAGTAAAACCTCCATTAGACTTCATAGGCCCACTATGATCCAAATAAGGAACTATTTTGAAATTCACCTAATTTACCCATTGCAAACTGACATGGTTCCTTCAAAGGTATTAGAGCCCAAATGATCTATGTGGTCTAGTTAGCAACCTTTGGGCCAACTACTTAAGCCTATATGTCCGATGGATGTTTAAAAAAATTGTATTTAGGCTTGGGGTTGAATAATCAAGTATTCTCCCCTCCTTGGTTATTGGCCTTGCCAATACATGAAGTAAGTCCAAAAGGTTGATCCAATTGTAGATGCCAAAATTAATCTTAGCCTTCAGCTAATTTTTAAAATTAAGTTTGAAAATTTAAATTTTATTTTAAATTTAAAAGTTAAGTTTAAAATATAAAAGGAAATTGTTAGCACCAAAATTGGTCATTAACCTCGTTGAGAAAGTTTGTGTAGAGAGATAAATGAAGAAAATAGATTTAAACAAAGAACAATATGCTAAATTGAATGCAAAGACGAGAACACCAGATTTATAGTGGTTCGGCATAATTGCCTACGTCCACTTTGAGGTTAATCTTTTATTGCTTTACTTGACAACTGATTACAGATACAATCCGTTCACCAACTACTCGAATACAATTGCTAAGTAAAAAGAGCGAGTCTTGAAAGCGGCAGAGTCTCCCCAGTGTTTTCGAAAAAAGGTCCTTTTCACTGTGTCCCTGCCTCTCTATTTATAGACAAAAATGGGTTGGACTTCCCTGGTGGGCCTAGCAGTCGATTACCTCAGCCCAGAAAGAGTGAGTTCTGTGTGCCGAACCATTGATGCCGAACAGGCTGATGCCGAACCATTGATGCCGAACAGACTGATGCCGAACCATTGATGCCGAACAGCATGATGCCGAACCATTGATGCCGAACAGTCTGATGCCGAACCATTGATGCCGAACAGTCTGATGCCGAACCATTGATGCCGAACAGACTGATGCCGAACCACTGATGCCGAACAGACTGATGTCAAACATCTCTAGATGTTGAACAACTCCAAGTGTCGAATGAGGTGCAGATGCCGAGCAGTATGGAGAGCCGAATGGCTCTGCCATGCCGAACGATCCATGTATGCCGAACGCTCTGCCATGCCGAACGATCCAGGTACGCCGAACGCTTTGCCATGCCGAACACTCTAGAATGCCGAACGACATACAATATCAAACGACTCTTAATGCCGAACGTTATGTTTGTGCCGAGTGCCTAGTTACCTGGTCAAACCTTCAGGTAACACTTGCCCCCCAAAGTGCATCATGTGGTTAAACATGATGTGCTTTGAGTCATGAATCCACCATGCTTTGTTTCAAGCCAAGCACCCTGGATGCCGAACGGCATAGCCGATGCCAAACAATGTCGTTCTGACCGGTTCTACCGGTTATAGTCTCTTCGAGTTCCTCTCCTCTCCTATAAAAGCTGGCATTCTTCTTCTTCTTCTTCTTCTCTTTTTCACTTTTTACCTCCGCGACCCTCCAAAAAAAATAACTTACCTCCCTTAAATTTTATTCACCTCCTACGATTTTTCCTTCTTACTTCGAATCCAACAAGCTCTCTTCAAGTTAAGCTCGAACACCCCTTCAATCTTAAGTCCACAAATCTCCAAGCTTCTGCCGTTTCCTTCGGTAAGAAACTCTCGATCGTTTTCTCGAATTAGGAACCATAACACAAAACTCGAACTCGTAAATTCTCCGTAGATTAAAGGAAGTAAGAGGCGTATGGGTGATGAATTGGAGGTAAGGCCTAGTGAAGTGGATCTGCATGACCGTGGTTTGACATGGCTTGCCGAAAGACTTGGTCATGCTGGACGGGAGAGATGGAGGAAAAAAAGGAGAAGTGATGTTAAGGGCAGAAGGCCGAGCGAATCGGCTCGGCATGACTTGCTGCGTGCACTCGTTTTCAAGCCGAACAATGACCGTGGTTTGACACGGCTTGCCGAAAGACTTGGTCATGCTGGACGGGAGAGATGGAGGAAAAAAAGGAGAAGTGATGTTAAGGGCAGAAGGCCGAGCGAATCGGCTCGGCATGACTTACTACGTGCACTCGTTTTCAAGCCAAACAGAATCTAAGCCGAACAGAATTTAAGCCGAACAATTCTTAAGCCGATCAGAACTTAAGCCGAACAGAACTTAAGCCGAACAGAACTTAAGCCGATCAGAATTTAAGACGAACATAACTTAAGCCGAACAGAATTTAAGACGAACAGAACTTAAGCCGAATAGAACTTAAGCCGAACAAAACTTAAGCCGATCAGAACTTAAGCCGATCAGAACTTAAGCCGAACAGAACTTAAGCCGATCAGAACTTAAGTTGAACAAAATTTAAGACAAACAGAACTTAAGCCGAACAGAATTTTGGCCGAACTCCTATTCATCTTGCCTAATCATATAACAAACACAAGGATAAGGACCTAAGCATACTAGCATATCGAACTAATCTGGACTGATAACTTCCTAGTTTCAATAATCACAAGCCTGAACTTAAATCAATAAAATTAGACTAAAGCTTTTAACACGCAGTGCCAATGTCCGAGTTCAAGATTGAAAACATTGCAATGCTGGCTTTCAGAGACGGTCAGCGATGACGGTCTTCGAAGACGATAGTTCAAAGCTCAACTTTTTACCATCAATTCTGTGACTTATAATTTCTCAGCGTTTACACCTGAATGATTGCATTAGTTCACACACTACACGGAGGGAATATTCGTATTGTTAAGTCTAACGTCGATTATTTTTTAAGTATAGTTCGAACAGGTACTTTGCTAGATTCAATCTTTATCAGCGATGTCTCGGAAATCTAGCTCCGCCATGATTTCGGACAGGCCTGGGCCGTCCTCCCGATGAGAAGTCGCAGATACTTCAAACCCATCAACTTCCCCTGCAGATAACTTAGCTCCCGATGCTCTGGAGGTAGTAATTCTCTTGGACAACCCTGTCGATTCACATGCTTCAAAGATCAATGAAAGTACGCTCCGTTGAATATGCTTTGTCCACAGAATCCCCTTTGATGACGTGCTAGTTCCTTCGGGGCATGATCGTCCACACTTGCCCCCAGCTGGATACACAACTTGTAATAAATTCATGTGCTGTGTTGGCAGTGTGCCACCATTCAACTTGTTTCTTCGGGATGTACTGCAATATATTGACATTGCCCCATCGCAACTGCACCCGAACGACCATGCATTCCTCTACGGTACCTGCATCCTCTTCATGAATGTCTTCTCTAGGCTCCCAACTTCGGGCGATATCCGATACATATATTGCATCAAGAAGCGGAAGGATAGCCTATCATTCATGTTTCTCGAGCTGCATAACAAATGTCAATAACTGGGGCGTGGACCAAGTTCGCCTTTTATAAACAAGAATGGTTTTATGTGCGTTGTCCTCCCGGCTTTGCAAGTAGATGGGTTGAAGGAAGTAAGCATTTTTCTTGGTCTGTTACTCACATTTAGTCAAAGCCGTACCTTTTCTAAACTTTTACCCATCTTTTCAGGTATTAGCCCACGTCCTGACGGCCATGGATATTCTGATGCCGTCGAATCCATTCGAGCCCTCCCCGCTGAAAAACGGGACATTAGAAATCTCATTTCAAATAAGTCACTTACAAGGCTCGGACTGTTGGCAGAAGGCCATCGGATAAGCCTTCCTCTAGGCGTCACCATTCCCAGGCCTGGCTCTGGTAAAGGGAAGAAAAAAGCTGAGTCTTCAGCACGCAATGCTCCTGATGCACTAGAAGAGGGGGAAATTAAGGAGACTGAGACGCCCGAAGTACAGGGCGAGAACATTAGTCCGTCTCGGGGACCGGCGGTTGAAGTTCATGACATAGAAACGTCGTCTTCCCCTTCGAAGGGAGAGAAGAAACCGACGTGCAAGCTGAGGAAGAAAACTATGGGTGGAACTTCTAAAGTTACCCTTATGCCAACGGAAAAAGAAACTTCCTCGGAGCACTTCGAAAGTTCTCTGAAGGGCCTGTCGAACCTTACCATTCCCGACGATTTACTCAACTACGATTTCGATGATCCAGAGGCCCTCAAGCTTCATTCGCCTGCTAGAGGCGGGACGGGAGTTCAAGCCCAAGTCCAGGGAGATAAAACTCCAATTAGTATAGAAACTGGTCCGTCGGGGGAAACACTAGGACACACACGGACACGTGCACTTCACTTTTCACTTCAATCTTAACCGTCACCCTGATCTTTTCTAACTTGTTGTTATTCTCATTTTATTCATGTGACATGGGATGCTTCCACAGATTTGATCGTCTCCACGGCTCTTCCATCTTTCACCACTCTGGCCGGGATTCGGGCTCCGGTAAACGCCGGGACAGGGACGACTACGGAGATCGAGACAACCGTCCCCGAGAGTCGTCTTATCGAAAGAAATCACATTCCCAGTCTTCATACTCTCGCGATCTTCCTCCTCAAACAGAACCAGACAGAGAAAAATCTTCGCAAAAGGAGTCTCAACCCGATGTTTCCCGAGATCAACATTCCGGTTCATCAAGCAGACGACAATCTCAGGAACATCGTAAGAGAACTGAACTTTCAAAACCTGCTCCCCCTGTTCCTACGGCAGACCCAACGATATCGGAAAAGCTGGTTGATCTTAAAGCTAAATTTCCCAAAATCTGCTTTGACGGTCTGAAGTTCCCCCCGGCTATTCATCACATTCCAGGGCATGTCAAGCAGAGTGCCATCGCTTGCAACAATGATGTCTATGTTCAACATGACGCGTTTGTTCATTTAGTCGAAAAAGTCTCGGAAGTATCCGTTAAGCGTCAACAAGAAATCGACCGCTTGAAGCTCGAAGCTATTTTTGATAAAGACATCATCAAGAATCAGGACGAAGAGCTCGCTTCATACAAGTCCAAACTTGAAGCCGCAGAACAGAGTGCTAAGGAGACTGCGGAGGTCGTCGCTCGTCTAGAGACGCACATAAGAAAGAACTTGACGTCGTAGTCCAACGCAGTGAGGCCCTAGCTCTAGAAAAAGATTCTATTCAAAAAGAAAGGGATGCACTCGCCCTGCAGGTTAAAGAGTTGAAGGAGCTACTCTCTAAGGAGAGGGAAGAGAAGATAGCGGCTCAAGAAGAGTCTCAACAGTATTGTAACGAGATCGTCGATACACGTCTCTTAAAGGCAAAGCTTGACGACGAGCTTTCTAAGGTTGGGACAATGAAGGATGAAGCCCGCGAGAAGGGCAAGAGAATAGCTTCCGCGGAGATCGACTCCCGCCTTGAAGCGGTTGTAGAGGCCGGCAGAGAAGAAATCAAGTGTATGTTCGACCCACTGATAGCCGAATACAATGCCCGTGTCCTCATGCACCGGGACTTGACTTTCTTAGGCGAGGGCTACATTGAATCTTTGGCCCAGGCTTGGGAGACTTTAATAAAGATAAGATAGGTGGAGTCGGGCACCAAGGAGGTCGACGAGGAAGCTTTAGTGAAAGAGTTTCTCAGGGGGAATGAGTCATCGGAATTGTCTGCAGCTATGGCTCTCTTTGGTAAAGGCTCTCCTCCATCAAAATAGAAAGATGACAAAGCTGGTCCATCTGGAACCGAGGCTACATCTCCTCCTTCTACTCAATCAGTTGATCAGCCAGCTCTTGACCCATTCGAGCAGCATGCCAGCTATGATCCGGAAGACCCCAGTCTCGGCATTCACGTGCTATCTCCCATTCTGGAGGGTGAAACTCCACGCACAGCTGAAAGCCAGCAAGAAACCGGTACAAAACTCTTCTTCTAGAAGTTCAAAGATATGTCGCTTTCTGCGATCGGTTATCGGTTCTAATGTTCATTCTTTATGTTTTTATGCAGGCCGCTCTAATCCCGAACTGACTCCGAGGAGCGATGACGCCAAGGAGGAGACGGGGAAAACAAGCGATGCTACTCACGCAGGAGTAACTCCCGGTCCTGATGCTCAAGTGATTGGGGCGCTAGATGATGATAAGTCTGACACTTCATCTCCCGTTGAAGGGAGTTATGAAATTGAAATCACGGGCTCCTCAGAACACACTTCGAAGGTGAGTATGAAGGAGTGACTCGCGGAAGAGAAGAAAAGGAAGGTTGAGATCAAGGTCGAGTCTCAAGTACTAGAACTTACCGACCCGCTGAATAGGCCCTTGAAAGTCATTCTTCCCGGCAAATCCAAACCACTGGATGTTCCTCCCCCCACTCCTGACTCCGCTTCTTTGGCGAGCAAAAAGTCCAAGAGGAAGCGTGAGGGAGAGGAGTCATCTGAGAGAGGATAAGAGGACAAGAAAAAGAAGCCAAAGAAGTAGCCACTATACTCGTTCAACAAGATTTTGCTTAGGTCATGTTACTACTTTTACTTTTTTGTTTTCGTAGTTTATGTAGATAGATTTTTGACTCCAAGTTTTGGAGGAGTGGTTGTATAACCCCATTTTGGATTATTGAATAAAGTTTAGTTTCTTTGTTATTTGAACGATTTCTGCTTTTTAGCTTTCTATATAACTGTGGTCGAAACTCAAGTTCTTATGAGTTACATAAATTCCTAATCCATTCTTACATTGTTCGGACATTCTTTGGAATTGTACATCTCTTGTTTCACATTTTTGGTACTTAGAATATTTTCTAATCCGCGCTCCGGGGACTTAGAGTAATCCGGTCCGCATTCAGGGGACTCGGCGGTTCAATTCTTTTATACTCTAGTCCGCGCTCCGGGGACTTAGAGTACTCCGGTCCGCATTCAGAGGACTCGGAGATTCAAGTCATTCATACTCTAGTCCGCGCTCTGGGGACTTAGAGTACTCCGGTCCGCATTCAGGGGACTCGGAGATTCAATTCGTTTATACTCTAGTCCGCGCTCCGAGGACTTAGAGTACTCCAGTCCGCATTCAGGGGACTCGAAGATTCAAGTCGTTCATACTCTAGTCCGCGCTCCGGGG
Organism: Allium fistulosum; assembly: GCA_030737815.1. Lineage (NCBI taxonomy): Eukaryota > Viridiplantae > Streptophyta > Magnoliopsida > Asparagales > Amaryllidaceae > Allium > Allium fistulosum. Next base: position 816,795,430 of record CM060908.1, on the reverse strand, counting down.
ACTTAGAGTACACCGGTCCGCATTCAGGGGACTCGGAGATTCAAGTCGTTTATACTCTAGTCCGCGCTTCGGGGACTTAGAGTACTCCGGTCCGCATTCAGGGGACTCGGAGATTCAAGTCGTTTATACTCTAGTCCGCGCTCCGGGGACTTAGAGTACTCCGGTCCGCATTCAGGGGACTCGGAGATTCAATTCGTTTATACTCTAGTCCGCGCTCCGGGGACTTAGAGTACTCCGGTCCGCATTCAGGGGACTCGGAGATTCAAGTCGTTCATACTCTAGTCCGCGCTCTGGGGACTTAGAGTACTCTGGTCCGCATTCAGGGGACTCGGAGATTCAAGTCGTTTATACTCTAGTCCGCGCTCCGGGGACTTAGAGTACTCCGGTCCACATTCAGGGGACTCAGAGATTCAAGTCGTTTATACTCTAGTCCGCGCTTCGGGGACTTAGAGTACTCCAGTCCGCATTCAGGGGACTCGGAGATTCAAGTTGTTTATACTCTAGTCCACGCTCCGGGAAATTAGAGTACTCTGATCCGCATTCAGGGGACTCGGAGATTCAAGTCGCTTATGTGAGTTCGTACGTCAGGTAGAATAATACAACTTCAGTTGTTTGTCACTGGACTATAAGGTTCAGAAACATCAATAATTCATAGAAAGGATGGCTTCAAGCCTTTATTAATGAAAACAAACTAAATCTTCCGATTACATGCTAAAAAGGAAACTAAGAATCAATGGAATGTAAACATACGGGAAACAATTGCACCTAAAACAGAAAAGAAACATGCTAAATATAATAGCGTCGTAAATGTTCACTGTTCCATGCTCGGGAGAGTGTCACACCATCAACGGTCGCTAGCTTGAAAGTTCCATCTCCAAGCTTCCGTTCAACGACACATGGACCTTCCCAGTTGGGATTCATACGTGATGGTACCGGGAAAACCCGTTTCAAAACGAGATCACCCACATCAAAGATTCTTGGGCGGACTTTGTCGTCGTAATATCGCTTGACTCGGTGCCTATATGCTGCCACCCTTAATTTAGCCTCTTCACGTTTTTCATCGATGCAGTCCAGCGACTCCAACAAGAGATCCTGATTCGTCTTAGGATCATAATATGTCACTCGATGCGATGGAACTTCAAGTTCCACAAGTATAACAGCTTCCGAGCCGTATGCCAATGCGAATGGAGTGTGGCCAGTGCGGACTTATGGGTAATTCTATAAGCCCATAGTGCTGTTGGGAGTTCATCTACCCACTTGCCTCCAGCCTTTTCCAAACGTTTCTTCAATATGGACTTGATTATTTTTTTCACGGCCTCGACTTGTCCATTAGCTTTCGGATGAGCAACGGCGGCGAACTTTTTCTCAATGCCGTGCTTTAAACAGAAATCTTTGAATTCTCTGCTTTCAAACTGAGTTCCGTTTTCCGTAATGATGGTTCGCGGGAGACCAAAGCGGCATATAATGTTTCGTACAATGAAATTAATGACCTTCTTGGAGGTGATTATGGCTAAAGGCTCTGCCTCGGCCCATTTTGTGAAATAGTCGACCGCAACTATCGCGTATTTTGCACCACCCTTGGATATAGGCAAAGAACCGATTATGTCGATTCCCCAGATTGCAAACGGCCAGGGACTAACCATTTGTGTGAGTTTTGTTGGTGGAGCTCTCAGGATTTTCGCATATCTTTGACACTTGTCACATTTTCTTGCGTAATCTGCAGCATCCCGATTCACAGTTGGCCAATAGTATCCGTAGCGGAGGATCTTTTTTGCTAGTGTCTATCCCCCAATATGGTCGCCACATTCTCCTTCGTGGACCTCCTCCAAGACCCGCTTTGCCTCATCATGGGCAATGCACCGTAGTAAAGGGACCGAGAACCCTTTCTGATACATTACTCCTCCCTGCATCACATATCGCGCGGCTTTGCGAATGACCTATCGTCTTTCGCTTCTTCTTTCGGGCAAAGTCCCGTTTAGCAAGTATTGTTTGAATGGGGTCATCCACGACTCCTCCTCGATTTCCATTTCCAATGCAAAATCGACTTCCATCACATCTATGCTTGAAGCGTGTAAGGTTTCGACGGGAACTAATCCCATTTGCTGCACATCGCCAGTGCTTGCGAATTTGGCCAACGAGTCGGCTTCCTTGTTCTATTCACGCGGGACATGCGAAATGTCATAATGTTCGAAGTTCGCCAACAGTTCCTGAACCAGAGTAAGGTATGGAGCAAGCTTCTGTCCCCTTGCTTGGTAGTCTCCTCGCACTTGGTACACCACCAGCTGCGAGTCACAAAAGATTTCAACTGATTTTACCCCGAGTTCTCCAACGAGCTTTAAGCCAGCAATCAATGCTTCATATTCTGCTTTGTTATTCTTAGCCGGGAAATTGAGCTTCAAAGCATAACAAATTGATCAATTTTCTGGAGTCACAAGGACTACACCAGCCCCGGAGCAACGGTCGTTTGATGCCCCATCGGTGTACAATTTCCATTGAATGGGAGGAATGACTCTGTGACCATTTGGTTCGTCTGGCGCAGTAAACTCAGCGATGAAATCTGCTAATGCTTGCCCTTGTATGGCTCTTCGTGGCATGTAAGTAATATCGAACTGACTCAATTCTATATTCCATTTTAACATCCTTCCAGAAGTTTCTGGTCGTTGGAGTACCTGTTGCAAGGGCTGATCAGTATAAACACTGACTGAGTGTGCTTGAAAGTACGGACGTAGCTTGCGTGATGCAATCACCAAGCAATAGGCCAATTTCTCAATTTTAGGGTAATTCCTCTCTGCCCCCGTTAAACGTTTACTAACGTAATACACCGGCTTCTGAACTCGGTCCTCCTCGCGGACCAAAGCCGCACTTATAGCATGTGGGGATACGGCTAAGTATACATACAGCATCTCGTGGTCCACTAGTTTTGACAGCACTGGAGGACTCTCCAAATGTCTCACCAGATCTCGGAACGCTTCCTCACAGTTGGATGTCCATTCGAAATTCCTCTTTCCTTTCTTTATTATGTCGAAGAAGAGAATACACTTGTCTGTGGCTCTGGATATGAATCGACTCAGCGCAGCCACCTTCCATTCAGGCTTTGCACCTGTTTTATAGTTCTGGGCACTTGTACGTCTCGAATAGCTTGAATCTTTTTCGGGTTAGCTTCAATTCCCCGGGAATTAACAATGAATCCCAGAAACTTCCCCAATGCAACCCCGAAGGAGCATTTCAGAGGGTTGATCTTCATTCCATAATATCTGAGTATGTCGAACATCTCTGCTAAGTCCCGAATGTGGTCGTTTGACTGTCGTGACTTCACGAGCATGTCATCCACATAGACTTCCATCGTTCTACCAATCTGGTCTTTGAACATTCGATTCACCAAACGCTGATAAGTCGCTCCCGCGTTTTTCAATCCAAAAGGCATTACTACATAGCAATATAGCCCAACGTCTGTGACGAAACTGGTGTGTTCCTGGTCCGGAATATGTATCGGGATCTGATTGTATCCCGAGTACGCATCCATGAATGACAACAACTCGTGTCCTGCAGTGGAGTCGACCAACTGATCAATCCTAGGGAATGGGAAACTGTCCTTGGGGCATGCTTTGTTCAAATCGGAATAATCTACGCAAGTTCTCCATTTCCCGTTCGCCTTTTTCACCAGCACGGGGTTTGATACCCATTCAGGGTAGAGGGCTTCGCGGATGAACCCATTGGCTTTGAGTTTGTCCACCTCTTCTCTGAGAGCAGCGGACCTCTCCGGGTCCATTCCTCTCCGCTTTTGCTTAACGGGGACATACTTCGGGTCTATGTTCAACATATGACTCGTAATAGCGGGAGAGATCCCGCACATGTCAGAATGTGTCCAAGCGAAAACATCGAGATTCGCTCGGAGGAAATCACTAAGGTCTTCAGTCATTGCGGGGTTGAGTTGTGATCCAATCTTCAGTACTCGCGATGGATCGTCTCGACTGACCGAAATGTCAATTGTCAGTTCAGCCGGTGCTGCTTTCTCCTCCCTGGGTTCCTCATCGTCATCTCTCAGATCTATGTCTCTGAAGATCTGAGAATCATGCCCGAGCCAGGGCTCGGGCATTACTTGTCAATTGTCAGTATGATGGATGCGGACGGGATTGTCCACAACCTTTCCTTTCTCCCTCCGATGGGCCTCTCGGAGCTCAGCCACATAACATGCACGACCGGTCGCCTGGTCGCCATGAACAACAGCTACTCCTTTGTCAGTCGGAAATTTTAAAGTCAAACACCATGGGGCTAATGCTGCCCTAAACTCAGCCAGGGCCGGTCGGCCCAAAAACACATTGTACGGAGAATCCACATCCAAAACTACGAAAGGTAGGATTCACACCCTCGTATGCTCACCTTGTCCCAGTTCAACTGGCAACTCAACATATCCCACCGCATCAGTCGCGGCGCCATTAAAGCCATGTATACGAGCTTTAGATGGCTTCAAATCCTTCATCTCCATCTTCATCTGATCATAAGCCTTCTTGAAGATGATATTGACAGAACTTCCACAATCAATCAAAATTCTCTTTACATAAGCCGGCCCGATTGTCGCAGATATGACCATCGGGTCAATGGTAGGAGCCTCCACTTGGTCAGCATCTCTGCTCCTGAATACGATATCGTCTGTCATCATGCGCAGCTGCTTAGCAGGGGTCCCATCCTCTACGTTGGAACAACACTCAAAGTCTGCATGCCTCAGGGAATTAGCTTACCGTTCCATCTCTTGTCAGTTCTTATCCGCAGGGCGAGGTCCGCCGATGATCGTGTTTATGACTAGTCTGCCCACAGTTCGGGTAGGCTCCTCGAGATGACGCGGAGCTGGTGCACGACCTGGATTGGATGTTCCCTGTCCACCTTCCTACAGATTCTTCACAAACTCCTGTAACTTTTTCTGCCTAATCAACTTCTCTATAGCGTCGTGTAGGTGTCTGCACTCTTCAGTATTGTGCCCATAAGTCTCATGAAAGCGGCAGTACTTCCGGTCCGCTTTTGTTCTTCGGTTGACTCCTTTGGACGTGGCTTTCTGTACTGAAAGGTATTGCAGGTTGATAGGTAAATGTTCGCGAGAGACGCATTCAGCGGGGTGTACTCGTTGTAGGTTGGAATTCTCGGCTTCCATTTCCCCACTTCTCTCTTCTTTCCCTAATTTCTTCCTCCGGATTCCTTAGATTGCCCGGGCTTGTTCTGGACATTGACCTGAACCTTCCTCGAGTTATCTTCGGATTGCTTCACAGCAATGTTGCTTTTCACGGACTCCTGAACGAGCCCCGGTGCCTTATCTCTCCTTATCCACCTGGCTTCCTCTCTTCTTATAAACTGATGTGCCTTTGAGTAAAAACGCTCTAGCATAGTTGGAGGTTTTCCTGCCAACCAACCTCCAAACTCTGAGTCCGGATCCACACCTCGCATTACAGCTAGAAGAATTGCATGATCATTGGGATTACTGACTTCAGTAGCCGCAACATGGAATATCTGTAAATACTCCTTCAACAACTCCCCGAGAGCTTGGATTACACTTGATAGAGACATCACGTCCTTTGGATGAGTAGTATGTATCCTAAACTGTTCTATGAATTTCTTCGCCAACTCCTCGAAACTAGATATGGACCGCGGAGGAAGTCGGGTGAACCACATGGTAGCAATCCCAGATAGAGTTATTGGAAAGCACCTGCACTTGGTTGCATCATTCACTCTAGCTGAATCCATCATCCATTCGTACCTCATCACATGCTGCATGGGATCAGCCTTTCCTTCATAAGCCGGGATAGTTGGCATGCTGAACTTTCTGGGGTACTCCGCATGTAGAACAACGTCTGTGAATGGAGTATGACTTCTGGACACTCCCCAATCATTGTTTGATAAGCCTTGATTCTCTTTCATCAACTGTCTGATCATAGCTGTCAGGTCTGGGGTTTGTATGGAAGGTGGAAGGTTGGAGTCTGTCCTACGGGATTGATCAGGCTGATGCCTCCTCTGTTGGCGATCTGCCAAACGTGCATCTTGAGGTTCGACATCATTAGCATCTCGGTGAGCCAGGCATCCAGCCTCCACCAGCACTCCAGCTCCTAAGTTTCCAGCTCCTGCTTGGTCACGGTCTCCGAGGTGTAAATGGTCCCCAGCTGTTCGGACAGCAGCACCTGCCTGTGTAGTTTCAGTCTTGCGGCGTCTACGCCTGGGAGGTTCATCGGACGAAGTCGAGCTATCAGATGAAGAATAAGGAGCTAGACTGCCCCCAGCATTCTGATGCTGTTGTTGAGTGAGCTGTGCCATGAGGTTGGCGTTAGCTTGCATCTGCTCTCTGAGTTGTCTCCTGCTTTCCCTGAGCTCTCTCATCAAGTCGTTGAACTCTATTCTGGTGACAGCTGGCATCTGGTCCTGGGCGGTAGTCCCTGCACCTAGATTTGCTTGCTGATTGATAGGCCCTGCTTGTTGTACGCTAACAGTCTCGTGGGCGTCCGCATTATGAGAGGCTGATCTGGTACGTGGTCTTGCCATTGTAGAGTTATTGGTATGAACTCTGAGTAGAATTAACGGACGTCCTATGAATGACTCGGATCTTCTTTGGGGGATTTATTCAATCCAGTTGCTTCAAAGCAGATCCTTGAGGTCTGAGAATTCGATTCTCAATGAAAGCACCAAAGTGTTAGCACCAAAATTGGTCACTAACCTCGTTGAGAAAGTTTGTGTAGAGAGATAAATGAAGAAAATAGATTTAAACAAAGAACAATATGCTAAACTGAATGCAAAGACGAGAACACCAGATTTATAATGGTTCGGCGTAATTGCCTACGTCCACTTTGAGGTTAATCTTTTATTGCTTTACTTGACAACTGATTACAGATACAATCCGTTCACCAACTACTTGAATACAATTGCTAAGTAAAAAGAGCGAGTCTTGAAAGCGGCAAAGTCTCCCCAGTGTTCTCGAAAAAAGGTCCTTTTCACTGTTCCCCTGCCTCTCTATTTATAGACAAAAATGGGTTGGACTTCCCTGGTGGGCCTAGCAGCCGATTACCTCGGCCCAGAAAGAGTGAGTTCTGTGTGCCGGACCATTGATGCCGAACAGACTGATGCCGAACAGTCTGATGCCGAACCATTGATGCCGAATAGACTGATGCCACCATTGATGCCAAACAGCCTGATGCCAAACCATTGATGCCGAACAGTCTGATGCCCAACCATTGATGTCGAACAGACTGATGTCGAACCATTGATGCCGAACAGACTGATGCCGAACCATTGATGCCGAACATACTGATGTCAAACATCTCTAGATGTTGAACAACTCTGAGTGTCGAATGAGGTGCAGATGCCGAGCAGTATGGAGTGCCGAATGACTCTGCCATGCCGAACGATCCATGTATGCCGAACGCTCTGCCATGCCGAACGATCCAGGTACGCCGAACGCTTTGTATGCCGAACACTCTAGAATGCCGAACGATATACAATATCGAACGACTCTTAATGCCGAACGTTATATCAGTCCCGAGTGCCTAGTTACCTGGTCAAACCTTCAGGTAACAGAAATTTTTATAAAATTTACAAAATATATTTAATATCTCAAAATTATTTTAAGAAATTAAAATAATTAATTTGTAATATTTTTTATATTTAATTAATTTTAGAAATTAAATTAAATAAAAAAATTAATTAAAATACACACACACATACGTACACACACACACACACACAGATATATATATATATATATATATATATATTATGTGCGTGTATTTGTATTATGTATCTAAAATTATTATAGTTGTATATCTATCTTAAACTTATCTAAGGTAAATTAAATTAAAGTATTTGAACTAGTTAAAATATTTAATTAAATAAATGAATTTATTAAATAAAATTAATTAATGGTTAATTAATTAAAATGTATACATATATGGATATGTATACATTACCAAACTATAAATGTTATTGTTGATTATCTATTTTAAATAGTCTAAGACGAATAATATAAAATTCAGAAATTTTATCTAAAATGTGTTGAATTAATTAAATAAGTTCAACTTAATAATAATTAAAATTAGTAAATATGATTTAAAAATAAGATATATGTACATATTATAAGTTAATTAAAATATAAATGTTACAAATAAATAAAACTTATATAACTATAGATGTTTAAACATAAGTTGAATTAGAATAAACCTAAAACAGATTTTTTGAATAAATACATACGTTTGGCATGTATACCGTGATTTCAGATGTGCTTGACACTTGAATCGCGAGGATGTTTTGTAAGAAACACATTATTCCTTAAGCCAATACCACTCAACACACACACACACGACCTTGTGTGTGTGTTGAGTGGTATCGACTTAAGGAATAATGTGTTTCTTACAAAAATATATCCTTGGTACATAAGTTATCCTCTACCATTTATATATTAGTAGATTACTTGCATACTCTTTGATTATTGAACAAACCCAAGCCGGAGATCTTATGTGTAATACTTAATATATTATTAGACGAGATTAAATACATGCATGTATTTGTTAAGAAACTTAAGGTGCATGCATTGTATTTAAAATGGTGGGTATGAGTATATAGATGGGTATGAGTATATAATCTATTTCGATTTCTTAAGCAAACTCAAGGTCGAGATTGAGATTAGAACAAAGACATTAGATTAGGAGTTGTATACGATACAATCGATAAAGTGTTATCCATCGCTCTAGGCCTATGATTTATTGAGCAAACTTAAAGACAAAATCCCAAGGCATAACGAGTCCTAATTAATTCTCAATTTTGAAATACTAACCATTTCTTATTTATAAAAGGAGTTTCAAAAGTTGGGTCTTACTTACTTCTCAATTTTTTTCTAAAGTTATATTGTTAAAAGCAAAGTGCACATTGAGGTAAGTTTTTAACAATGCGATAAAAAACAAAACAAAAGCTTTAAAACAGTTATTGAAAGATCGCTTTCTATCAAATTCTCCCCTATAACTTTTTAAACAAATTCCATTAAGTTTGTTTGATTATTTTATATATAAAATCATAAACCAACTTTTTTCTATTTAAAATATCAGACATATACTGTTTCTAACCTTTAGACAATATTTTCATTGGTTTATCACTTAAATAAGAGTAGACAATAGCAACCTAATTATCTAAGCCCACTTATACCTAACCATGTTTTAAGTGCAAAGGTTTTCGTCTTTCTTTCCAAAGGCGGTTAACTCAAATTTATTTTCCAATACAGTGTCAAACTTCAATATGGAAATATTATAGCCATACCTTTAAGTAAATAGGAGTCTTGCAACCATTACTCATATGAGAATTGGGTTTCTACTTTAACTAAAGAATCTGCCTTAAATTTGTAAAGTCCTCCTTCACGTCCCCCTCATGTTATCAACATCCTATTCCTATTATATGGGTCTTATGGTACTAATCTTCTTTACTTACCTTAAGTCCATAATTTACTTGTTACTGTAGTTGGTATATAAAACCTCTACTAGCCTTTCTTTATAGGGTAAACCCCAATAAATGTAAAAAGTTTATTTTTTCTCCTTAATTGTTATAACCTTAACCTTTACTTTGACCCACAATTGTCTGCTTATATATGGGATAAGCCAAGAACTCCCTTATGAGTCAAAATATATAGGGTGTTGTGTATTAATACACAATTATAATTACACTTCTTAGTTTGGTTAGGCTCATCTTGTCTCCTCGTTCATCAATACCGATGGAACCATAGGGGATGTTTATGCCTACAACCTTAGTTGTCTCTTTTGAGCCATTCCCATCAAAATTAATCATTCTCACTATTTGTGTTTGGGAATTATTTTCAACTTTCCCATGGATAGTACCGACTAGAATAAGTGTGGGTTCTTTCTTACTATACTTTTATATATATGTAAAACCTTCGAAATTTTTTATCTATACATATATATACACACACCTTTTCAAAAGTCCATTTTGAAAAACCTTTTTGAAAACCTTTATGGAAAACTAAGTTTTGTCAATACGTGCCTAAATCCCAAGGGATCTTAAACCTGGCTCTGATACCAAATGTGACAACCTTGTTAGAACCACTATTCTGTGGTTTCGATGACAACAACTATACATAGATATATAGCTTATTTACTTGCAGGAAAAGTATTCAGAGATTAGATTGAAGATAGTTCGACAAAGGAGAAGAATCATCAAAGCTACTAATAGTACTATTATTTGTCTAGATATAATTGTAAAATCTCCTTTTAGTAGTATCATTTTAACTTAAAGCATTTGCACTCAACATATTTATAAAATCCTAAAATTGCAAATGTCAAACGTCTGACATATACTTCAGACGTCTGATTTAAGTCTCTGGTTTTAAATCTAAAATACACATAGACGTCTGTCCCATTTTTCAAACGTCTGAGCGTAAGATCTGTTTAAATTTTATACAGCAACTCAGATGTCTGAACATACGCCCAGACGTTTATGCCGAGTAATGGGGTACATTCTTGAACATACAACTTCTTCAAACAAAGGGGCATCTTCACCACTCTTTAATATATCTCTTCTCTATTAAAAGATGCAACCTTTAGAACGAATAAACAAAGTTAAAAGATACCACTCTTCATTATAACTCTTCATTCTCTATAAATATGTAAAGACTTTTTAGATTAAAACTATCTAATCTTTCTAAATCTTCTGTCTATTTTCTTTGCACGCTATATTTTCACAAGCAAGCAATATTCACCTTTTCTACTTCCTAAAATCAAAGACCCATATACTCATATTATTAAAAGGAGATTATAGGAAGATTTGTACTGAGGAGTCAACATCTGTGTTTTTCTAGAGCACATTCTTGACATAGAAAGAAACTATTGTACCTAGCCTATTCCTTCGGGCAAAGCGAGGGTTGTTAGTGAAAGCCGAAGAGGAGCTTCGAGACTGGATGTAGGACGGGAGGTCCGAACCAGTATAAAAACTCTGGTGTGATTGTTCTTTACTATTATACTTTATTATACTGTTCATAAGTTAGTATATTATCACACTTGCATATTTGATATACATATACGATCCATAGTTTCTTTTGTTTGGTATCAGAGCAAAGTTATTTCAATTCACAGTAACTCGTAATTGAAAACATATTTAATATGGCAAGTACATTTCAAGAAGGACAATCAACTGCATGACCACCACTATTCATGTAACAACCCGCATATTTTACGATTATATATTTAAATGTTTTATTTAAATATTGCATCGATAATTATGTTAAAGTTCAAAATGTGACTTTTTGTAAACAGTTGAATCCGGACTCGAGACCACTTTCATTGAGTTCAAATCGATGTTTACAAATTTTTTAAGTATAAACATTGTTGTGTTTGGAGTTGATTAGGATTTTGGTATTTTCATTTGGGCTTTGGGTTGTGTTCTAGCCCATTAACCCAATAAGATAACCCAAACCCTTCTACCAAATACCCTATCTCCTCTCCTCTTCTTTCATTCCATTCACAATTTCCTATCACTCTAAGCTAAAGGAAAAATGGGAGAAAAGAAGGGAAACTAAAATTCCTAAGCTCTAGATTCTTAGGAAATTCAAATTCAAGTTATAAATCAAAGAGAAGCTTAGGTAAGCATCCTCTTCATCTTCTCCATCTCAATCTCTCTTCAATTTTCAGAATTTTCTATAACCTAACTTAGGAAATCTTTGCATGTGATATTATATTGGAGATTCTAGAGGTTTAGTTGAAGAGGAATTAATCTTAGCTTGTTTTAGAGCTTATTTTTTTCTATTTTTGGGTTAAAGGTGAGTTCTTGAACTCACATCTATGTCTATTGCTTTGGTTATTGTTAGGTATGAACTCCTAACATCTATTTCTTATTCAATTGCTTTTGAATTGAATTGGTTTGGTGAATTTTCCTAATTTTGGTATTTTGAAGTCAAAATTTATGAAAACCCTAGTATGGGTGTTTAGACATGTTGTATTGGGTGTATTGAAGAGCCTATAGGGTTGGGTTGTCGCTTGGCATAAATCCCTAGTCGTAGTTGCTCATTCAATCGCTTCTAAATCCGAGAAGTTAGGTTGGTTTGCCTATTTTTAGGCTTTGCAAATTCTGTCCCGCTACAGGCGACAGACGTCTGTGGATTATCCATAGATGTCACCTCAGGGTTACAATTTCCCGAATAGGGGCAGACGTCTGTGGCTGTCGAATTCTGGAAATTTGGTTATTTTTATGTGGATGTCCGATTTATCGATTTTTGATGATCCGTATTGTTATTGTCAACCAAAATCAACTTTGATGATTTCTTTTTTGGATTTTTGGTCTTTCCACTTGATGGATTTGATATCGATTTCCATGGTTTGATTCACGTTATCGAAATGTGGATTTTTGTGATAGATTGTTTTTACAATCGTTTCTATGATTTGTCACTTTTAAATACAAAGGTTTTATACTAGTAGTAAATGCTAAAAAACTTTCACAAAAATGATTTCAACTCTACTTTTAATACAAAGCTCGATTTTAGAAAACTGTTTTCCAATCTATTAGTATATACAAACCTTTACCTCATTCGGTTGAGAAATCCAGTTAAACGACTTAGCTAAACAAGTGGTATGAAATGCTTGCGTTTACTTCGTCGGTTTATTCTTAGACTTGTTCGATTGAAATCTCGTGACAATTTTCGAGTGGAAATCTACAATTTGTTCGTAAATATTTAAGTTAAGCCAGTGGTTATGGGACATGAAGCTAAACTCATTTATTTACCAGCTTAGTGTAATTTACACTTATTGATCAATGATGATCATTTTGTGATTTAGACCTGCGATGTGCAATGTCTCTTTGTCCACGTGGGGGACAATACCCCGTTTTTTGGAGCTTCGGCTCATTTTTATGGTGTAGCGACCCATGGTCTTTTGACCATTTATGGAGCTTCAACTCATTTCCGCAAGGGGGGACTATGCCCTGTTCTATGGAGCTTCGGCTCATTTTTATGGGTTAGCGACCCATGGGATAGCGTTCCATTTGTGATACACGTGTTGGTGAGTTTTCATGCTCCCGTTTGTGATAGGCCTCCCCTTTTGTGTTTCCTGGATTTCTAAATATTGATTTCTGGAATTTATGTTTCACCAATTTTTGTGATTTGCATTGATAAGCTTTATCAATATTTATGATTTGGTGAATAAAATTAAAGAAATGATATTCTTTTTGGGTGTTTGAGAAAACTTGAGATATTGTATGATTTTTATTGTTATCTTATATATTTATCATATCTCTTATCCTATCTGATCTTACATGATAATTATAGCTAGACTGATCTGTTTATTATTTTTCTTCTTAAGTAATACTCGGGTCAGACCGAGGTGTTTCTGGTGCTCCCACTTGACTTCTTAGTAGGGACTAGCTTCTAACTTTTGGCTAACTACTTTGGCTTAGTAGTTTTGTCTTTCATGTATATGAGATAGAGGCTCTTTGATGTATACATATTCTTTTGTGTAGTACATGTACCTATTCTTTTAGGATGTAGGGGACCTTGTATGACCACTACTATGATGTTCACTTCTATGTATTATATTCATATCTGTTTCCGCCTTTGTGATATGAATATTTGTGCCTGATTTTATGTTATGATTATTTTATATTATTTCCGAAGGGCATTTAGCCTCTGTGTAGTAGCTTTGAGTTTGTATTGAATATGCCAGATTTCCTCTTGAAATTAAATGCATGATATACTATCTGACATATCAATACTCGCTCAAAGCAATTATACAGTTGGTCGCCCCTCAACAGCCTTATTCTTCACGCTAATCGATGGCATTACCCAGTAGTGTCCTTGGTTAGTGAGAGTATAGAGGTGGGGCATCATAGCATGGTATCAGAACTAAATTTCGGAAAAATATAGGATATTATGACGAGGATCATTGTCCTAAGTCTCTCTTAGGAATCGTGCCTTACGATTTAATTCGAGCCTTAGGATCCGTTCTATCCTATTTTATTTTATGATGCCTTGTTTTATCAATCAAGCTTATTTGAATTCATTCTGAGAATAACCTTTTTTCTCTTCTTTCTTTTATTTAAGAAGAGAAATGGTTAGAGCAGGCCGTCCTAGCACTGGTCAATCCAGTGGACCTCCTCAAGATGGCTTATTCATGTCTGCTCAACAGCTTTTGGATCTTATAAAGAATGTCCAAGTTGCCAGTCCCATTCCTGAGTCTACTCATCCTAAATCTGGGTTTGCACGCTTGTGCAGTGATCACACCAATTTGGGTGGAAAGCCATTCAAAGGTTCTGAAAGCATTATAGAAGTCCAAGCTTGGCTTAGAACATGTGATCGCATCTTTTCCCGCATGAATCTTTTGGATTTACATCGAGTCCAAGTGGCTTCTAGCATGCTCTAGGAGACAGCATTAGATTGGTATGAGCTTTTAATTTCAGAAATTATTGAAGCGGATCTTACTTGGGAGCAATTCTGAGAAAGCTTCGAGTTAAAGTTTGTACCTGAAGCAGAAAAGGCAACTTTAGCTCGACACTTCATTGATCTTATTCAGGGTGAATCTTCTGTGACAGATTATGTCGCATCTTTTGAATCCCTCTCTAAATATGGGGTCGAGTATATTAATACCTCTTTGAAGAAGAATCAAAGGTTTATCTATGGTTTGAATAAGAACCTCAAAAAGGCTTTACTTCTGAAACTAGAAGTGCCTTTCGATTTGCTTGTAGATATCGCTCTTCGACTTGAAGAGGCCGATAAAGAAAGTGATGTTGATGTTGGGGGTGCCAAGAAGAACTTCAACAACAATAAGAAGAAGCATCCCGGTAATAAGTTCAAATGCCTTAATCCCAACAAGAAAGGGAAGCAAGCAACTTCGGTAGCGAAGACTCCTACCCCTGGTCGTGGAGAATGCTACAATTGTGGTTCTAAGGACCACTATGAAAATAAGTGTCCAAGGTCCCTTACTTGCCGCTATTGCAAAAGTTTGGGTCATCCTATATCTTCATGTCCTAAACTTCAAAAAATAAAGAGGGAAAGCTGAATGTTGTGCAAGCTCCTAGTAACCCTTCTCTTGGCAAGGTATTTCTCATTCTGTCCTTGATGGCATTATTATGTTTCGTGATCATCCTATTAGAATTCTTTTTGATACGGGTGCATCTCACTCTTTTATATCAAAAGAACTTATGGATACTTTGTATTTAAATGTTATTGGCTTAATGACTTCACTGAAAATTGCGAACCCGGTTGGTGGATCTGCAACACTCAGTTTATTTTGTAAGGATGTTGAGATTATTTTATGTGATTATGCTTTCCATGCTGACTTGCATGTTATGCGTTATTTCGGTTTCGGAATGATATAGGGAAGGGATTGGCTTAATCGTTATGAAGCCCACATCCTATGTCCAAATAAATATTATTACTTAAATCTAATTTAATTTCCAGCCACTTTCATGGGCTTTAAACCCATTTTATGCCCAAATAAATATTATTACTTAAATCTAATTTAATTGCTTATCGATATCGCATATCGATCGATATATTTATAACTATTATAAGTACACAATAATATTTATTCCTCAAATCATATTCAAAATTTTATAATTAATATTTCACAAATAAATATTAATTAATTTAATTAATTTATAATAATTATAAACTAATTAAATTGTTTGGTCTAAAGAGAATTCATCATATCGGCTGTGTGACTCGTCAGGTGAAAATTTTGGTCAGCGTTTAATATCGAACTATTCGAATGTTAACATTCACACATCACTTAGCAGGTGGTATGACATTTTGGCCAAATTTATCGCTTATTTAGTTTCGGTAAAATCCAATTTTAATTTATCAAGTGTTAGCCAGTTGCAATATTTATTTACACCAATTCTCTTCGTCAAAACTATATCACTTCTAACTTATGGAATTTAGTAATGGTCAAAATTCCAATATCGTCCATATTCAACTCTGTTAGTCCAAACATAAAGTCCTTGGTTCAATAATAACAATTATTATTAACCGAAATGCTCTGGCCAGAGACTTTGACTTTGAGTTGACTGTGATACTAACCTCATATAACTGAGGAGACGAATCTGCTCTTAAATAGTGCTTCACTTCCAATACTTCCACTTGACCCAACTATAGTCACTCGATGGATGCCATGCCATGATTTGACTATAATCAAAGCAGAGCTTTCATATTGAAGATCCACAGTATTCTTAAGTCGAGAGAACTATGTAAATCGGTCACATTGATATTTAATGTTTGACCTTAGTTATAATAACCAACAGAAAACTATCGGGTGAGTCGTTTCATAGTTATTCAATAACTATCAGTACGTAACATCTTAGTGCCCCCAACAGTCATTATAAATAATACACTACCCAACATTTGGAGAGCATTACATACTCTCATCTCAACGGATACATTGATGTCCAGTCTCAATGCATCTTGACTAGTGTAACTCCCCTAATTTTTAATAACATTATTCAGGAGATTTAATTAGATAAATTAAATAGAATAATGTAAAGAGGAGAGTGATAAGGGGATTGAGATTTGAAAATTTATTAGAGGCCAAGCTTAACTAAATATAAACTTAAAAGAATGGGTTTATGTGAATAGTTTCTAAGTTAACTAATAAGAGAATAAGGCAAAGGGTATTATGGGGAATAGCCATCCACCATATCCCTTAACCCCTAAACCCTTATTCCTATTTTCATTTAAAAAGTTCAAAATTCTAAAACAAAAACTAAGAAGCAAGCCAGCCATAACCTAGGAGAAGAAAATCAAGTGAGTGCTAAGGAATCAAGCGAGGAGAATTAAACAAGATCAAATCTCAAGTTCCTTATCCAAAGCAAGGTGAATAATAATCAAAACCATCTCATTTTTGGTTTTTAATGAGCATTTGATTTCGGGTTTAAGTTTAAATCCTATATGATGATTTTAAATGATGATATGCTTGGATTACATGATATGTTTGATTCAAACAAGTATGTTTAATAAATGTTTATTTTGATTTTAAGGCTAAAATTGTTTATATTGGGTTTTGAATGCCATGAGGATTAAATATGTTATGTAAAACATTATTTTGGAGATGGGTTTAAATTTTTTTAATTATCCAAGCCATGGATAATTTATTATAAATTTTCAAAGGAAGATACGAATAATTAGGTTCAAAAATTTATTTTGGATATTAGATAAAGAATTTGGGTTTGAAATTAATAGATGTTAGATAACATATTAAAAGTGAATTTTGATGATTTTTGGGGATTTTTCCTAAGTAATTTACTATGTAAATTAAATTATTTAAGATGGAGGACTTAAATGTCTTAATTGTTTTGTTAAAGGGAAGGTCTTCTTTGTTAATTACCTTTAAATAATTCTAAATAAATTCAGCAGTCTTTTATAAAGGATTTTGATAAAGTTTATGGCAAACCAATCATATTTTTACAAATAGGCAAGTTAGTTAAAAAGCATTTACCTAAAAAGGCAACAAAATAGTTTTTCATAGATTTAATGTTTCGCCACTTCTAGTAGTTACCTTTCGACCCTATACTTCCGCTTCAACCAAGTTGAAACCAATACACAAGGTATCAAGGCTTTGGTACGTAGTGGACTGGAGAAGGGTAGTGGGTATGTAGTTGAAACCAAGCTTTCGAAGGGGTCAAAGCCTTCATTTTGCTATCCAAACAAATGTCGCTTGCCTTGTTTTAAATCAATGCTTTCGAAAGGGTAGTTTAAACCTAGTCAAAACCACCCTGCCATCTTTATACCTTTCGAATGGATTGAAGTCATTAATGAGTTCGAAAGGTAGCTTTTGTTTTACAAATATACTAAGCTGCTTCCTAATGCTTTCGAAAGGGCTCTAGTAGCCACTTACAGTATAAGGTTTCGAAGGCAATGGCTTTGAAAGGGGTTTCGACGCTATACTTTTTATGATTTTACTTAAAGACTAATGCTTTCAAAATGATGGTTCCGAAGCCATCTGCTTTCCCCAAATTATTTTATTTAAAGATTATTGGTTTCAAAAGGGGTACTTTCGCTTTCATTCACTTTGACCCAAAAGTTTTGTTTAAGATCAAACCCAATGGTTTCGAAAGGAGTACTTTCAAATGGTTTCGAAGCTATGCTTCTATAAGTTAGCAAGTGATACTTTAATACTCTCGAAAGGTATGTTTAATTAGTTTTGAAAGAGATGTTTTAAAGTGTTTCGAAAGGCATATGCTTAGTGTTCTGAAAAGAAGATTTGAATGCTTTCGAAAGATGTTTTCCAATGATTTCAAAAGTAAAGGTCTAAGGATTCGAAAGCTTTAGTTTTCAAAACAAAGAACCCAATCTCATTTTTAAAGGAAAACCCATGGCACTATAAAGGAGCTTTAAAATGCATTTAAATTGGAGTTTTTGAAGAAGCTTACCTTGATAAAATAATGGGTTAAAGGGATTAACCAAATTTTAGGGTAAATGATGTCAAGGGTATTAAACCAAAGAAGTGGGTATTATTTTATATATGCTTCTTCTATAAATATATATTCACTAAGTAATGGACCTATAACTGTATTTTGGGGAGTAGGGCAGAATAACCAGCTATGTTGACCCAGTAGCGAATATAAATTAAGTAACTCCTGAATGAATAGAGTTGCATCCAGGAGGTCAGGTAGACCAGAATATAGGATGCCCAAAGACTAACCTAGAAGTTGTCAGTTTAGACAGGTTTATAGTGAACCCATGAAAACTATATTTAAAGAGAGTTATTGACAGGGGCCAACAGGTTTGTAGTGAACCCATGAAAACTATATCCAGATTAAGTTATTGACAATAGTCAATAGGTTCGTAGTCAATTCATGAAAACTATGATATAAGGGGAGTTATTGGAGATACCAATATGTTCAGGGAGAACCCATGAAATAAATGTATGAAGTTATCGGCAGGGGCCAATAGGTTCTTAGTGATCCCATGAAAACTATGAGACCGGGCAGAGAGTCCATAAGTTTGAAATAGGTTCTTAGTGATCCCATGAAAACTATGATATAGGATAGGTAGTCCATAAACTTTAAATATGTTATTAGTTAGCCCATGAAAAATAATAGGTAAATAGTGACCTTAGAAACTATAACTATGACAGATAGTCAAATATACGGGGATGGGAAAATTCAGGATATTTTTCTTGTTTTCATATCATCATGATGTTTTAAATTGCTATGTTTTTAACCATTGTGGATGCAAGAGCACAATATATGGTTATTATAAACTTTTGATAAGATACTAGTGAGGGGAAAGCCGTTCCGCTAAGCGGCGTGGTCTCACTAGATATCTAAATGGTTCGAGATGGTAGGTTATTATTCATACCAGGCTTTACGTCTGACTCGAGTTTTTGTTTCCCCTTAAACTCTCAGGTGCTCAAAAATTAATTTGAGTAGACTTAGGGAAAGGGTTCTCTAGGTTCTCTATAGACGAATAAGCTTCCGGAGACGAGCAGGAGGCTAGCTAGCTAATAGGATTTCTTTTCTTCTTGATTCTGCTGTGTTTGTTGTAAAGGCAAAGTTGATTGATTGCCTATATACACACACACACTCTGATCATCAAAGGGGGCATCTTCATATGTGACTCTTGGCGTATGTTGTAATAATTATATTTTCTCTGAACGTGGTCCTCGAATTTGGGATTATGTAATGAATCTGAAATGCTTTGAAATGGAATGAGAAATTTGTTTAAAAAATTTTAAAAAATTTCATATCCATGTGTTTCTGTTGTATCAATGTATCTAACATTACCGCATTTGGTCATCGAGAATTAATAACTACGGATGACTGCAGTATCCGTAGCCGTTAGTTTTGGGCCTCCAAGTGGGGGATGTTACAACTAGGAACATTTAAAATGGTATATTTGTTTTCATTATGATAAATTACTCACGGTTATAACACTTTGTAACTACTATCACAAAACATACCATTTATAGATTTTCTATTAAATATACTTTTAATTGAATTAATCAATCAATTAACACATAATATCAAGTATATAATAGAAAGAAAACACCTTTATTTCAAAGAAGATTGATCAAAGAGTTAGATATATGTAAAAAATTACATAATTGCCCCCCGACTCTATCAATCTCCCACTTATACTTAAGGTCAATTATGGAATCTTATTCCAACTTCTCCGATTAATTTCCTTAAAACTAATTGGGTCAGTCCCTTAGTGAATGGTATGCTATTATGTTTCAATTATATACCATGTCAATTAACTCTCTTTGAGGCTGATAAACTACCTTTATCATGCGGAACAATTCAGAGTATGTCTCTCGACTTCTAGCGAGCTCTAAGTTCTGTTACGAACTACATCACGACATTGTTATCATATAACAATGTTAGGGAATTCTCAACACTTCAAATCACCCTCAACTCAGTTATAAATTTGTGCATTTATCATATAACAATGTTTTTTGTGGCGCTATTTAAGTTAATGAAACAACCACAATCTCTTCTATTTGGAACATTTCCAACTTAAAGATTCTTAACTTGAATTTATTTAACATATTATACTCAATATCACTTATGAAGTTTGAGTCCGATCACTCCTTCATAAGGAATTTGTTGTTTTTGTAAACATTTCTGTAGTATTTCATAAATACACGAGAACACCTCAAAAAACCATATAGTAAAATCTACTTGAATTTGATATTTGCTTCATGTATCAAATACATAAACAAAAACACAATATTGTAGACAACATAACATGTATGATAATTCCTCTTGCCAATGCATAAGGAATCCATCTTACATGTTCCATTTTAACATTTTAATAAGGTGTCCTTAGATATCATTTAGGACATTCCCCATATCTTTTATACTTACTATAAATGACATTATTTACAAATCTAACATCGATAATAAAACAACTAATGTTGGTTTTAACATAAGCATATCATTAAAAAATTAGCAACGTGTTGTTTACTTATGATTTAGAAATATCTATGTACCTTTTAACGTTCTTTCTTATGAACATACGCTTCCCCTTCATTTTGTTTGATAATCAAACTATTTGATATTTCCATCAAAATATTTATTTAATGTTGATGCTTATAAAATGATACTTTCTATCATTTCTTGAATCATATCCAAAAGTTCACAAACTCAATATTGCTCCCGCTAACTTCGAGACACTTTAGTTATTATGTGTAAACAATCTATTCTAAATCATTATTTAGAATTTTCCATTTTAGCACATGTACCAAACGTCAAGCCATACTAAGCAAAAAAATTATGAGTAAATCTAAAACAAATTGAGCACATCAAACTGTGAATCTGATACATTAATTTCAACAATTGAAATTCATGGAATATTCTTATCAATGTGGCTCACTATATTCCAACCGCATTTGTCTTTCTCATAAAGAAACATTTGCGACCAATGGATCATGTCCTTTCAGATACAACTATCAAATTCATATTTTGATAATGTACTTGGAATCTTTTTCAGATCTACGCACCATACCATATTATAGATTCAATACTTTTAATGGTTTAATTAAACAACCAAGGATTATATATTTTTGACATTGACAAGAAACTCATAGTTTCATTTCAATATGTGAGAATACTTATTAGATAATCTAATGTGATGTAATCTATTAGGCAGTGTTTGTACCAAAAATGGGCACAACACTCTTCGGAAGTCTTTGAAGAGATAAACGCGTGGAATGAAAATTAACACTGTGGATTATCTAACAAAAACTCCAAATAACAGAAATGTAAAGTGCAAAGACAAGCGATTTAGAGTGGTTCGGCGTTTTAGCCTACGTCCACTATGAAGTTTGATGATTTTATTGCTCGACACTCGAAGATTACAATTCTTTATAATGCAGTACAACTGGTTTTTTGAGCTAAGTCTGAATCCAAAGCAACCGTGGTGATTGTGAGTAAATCTGGCAGAGTCTGGGCGCTCTTTAGCTCTTAGAATTGTCCGACCCCTTTTCTGAATGACCAGGGGCTCTATTTATAGGTGTAGGAGGCTGATATTTTTCCTAAACTGAAGGGAGACCAGTACTGGTATGTCAGGGGGCCCACATGCCCGCTTTTTGGAAGTCCGGGCCCACTTTGGGATCGATTCGACCCTTGGTTCGAATCGATCAAGAAAGAGAGTCCAATCGAATTGAAATTTGGTGTGAACGTTCTTCAACATGTGCTCAAGCTTCTATGAAAATTTCATAGCATTTGGACTTGTAGATCTCGAGTTATGATCGATTCAAGGTGGAGTTTTTCGCCCCATGGATCCGTTCGAATCGATATGGTTCGAATCCATAGGGTCGAATCCATGTTCCTGTACGTTAAGGCGATGACGTGGTGCGCGTCCCTCATATCGATCTGCTCTTCACTCCGGATTGACTGGGTCGACTCCATGTCCTTCGCCGCTTTGACTGGGTGGACTCGTGATAACAGATTTGAAAGGACGCTGCCTTCGAATCGATCGAATGGATGATCCCTTCGAATCGATCAAGGTAGGCTATAGTCTATCGATACGAAGGCTCTGCAATTACATGGATCCGAAGCACCTTCTCCTTGATGGATACGAAGCAGGTAAAACTTGATGGGTACGAAGTGTGGTGGCTTGGTGGTTTTGAAGTACTCCATCCCGAGGGTTTTGAACGACTAAGGCCTCATTGATTCGAAGAGGATCACATGAATTTGGCTTGTTGGATTTGAAGATGGGAATTCTCCAATGGATCCGAGGTAATGGACTCGTGGCAATCACAGGAGGGAATCGAAGTTCCTTCCACTTCATCGATTCGAAGGGTGTTCCCTCGATGGACTCGAAGCAAGAAATGGCTTTGATGGATTCGATGTGGGATCTGTTTTGATCGATTCGAGGCTGAGGCTCGCATTCTATGGATTCGAATCAAGGCCTTCTCCCGATGGATTCGAACATAGGCTATCTCATGGATTCGAACTCAGGGCTATTTTACTCCATCGTTGGTCGACAATGTCTTGAGCATACGAACTCGGATCGCCTCGAATTTTGGAATATTGGTTTGCATGGCTCTGCTTGACGCGTCTCATCAATTTTAGCCCGATCCAGACTCGGGCATAATCCATCGATATTTGCAGTTGCCCAACGATCATTCAAAGTTGAAGACGTATGACCAAGTCTTTTTCCAGTCAGCTCCTTGGTATCTCGGCCTTGCCAAAAGGTGGGATAACATTTGCCCCCTAAAGTACGTCTTGTGTAAACATGATGTGCTTTGTAAAACTGCAGTCTTTCGTGTTGGATATGTCCGTTTAGTTAACTGCTTGACAGTCGTCTTCTTGCAATCTTCTATTAGATAAACGACCAACCGGCGTGCTTTGCATTTGTCCTGCCCCAGTCTTGGGGATGAGTATGGAATTGATGTATGTTTATACTCCTTCTCGCACTCTGGGAGTAAGGAGTTAAGGAATGTTTATACTCCGTCTCGTGCTCTTCGGAGTACGGAGTTGATGAATGTTTATACTCCGTCTCGCGCTCTTCGGAGTGCGGAGTTGAGGAATGTTTATACTCCGTCTCGCACTCTTCGGAGTACGGAGTTAAGGAATGTTTATACTCCGTCTCGCGCTCTTCGGAGTGCGGAGTTTAGGAATGTTTATACTCCATCTCGCGCTCTTCGGAGTGCGGAGTTGAGGAATGTTTATACTCCGTCTCGCACTCTTCGGAGTACGGAGTTAAGGAATGTTTATACTCCGTCTCGCGCTCTTCGGAGTGCGGAGTTTAGGAATGTTTATACTCCATCTCGCGCTCTTCGAAGTGCGGAGTTGAGGAATGTTTATACTCCGTTTCGCGCTCTTCGGAGTACGGAGTTTAGGAATGTTTATACTCCGTCTCGCGCTCTTCGGAGTGCGGAGTTTAGGAATGTTTATACTCCGTCTCGTGCTCTTCGTAGTACGGAGTTGAGGAATGTTTATACTCCGTCTCGCGCTCTTCGGAGTACGGAGTTGGGTGGAGGGTTGTCGTGCATTAACCCTTTTCCGACCTGATGTGATGGCTTGCCCCCGAGCTCGGGTTTCGCTTGGCGAGTGGCCAGTCGTAACACAACCACTCCTTTCTTGAATAAATCCCATTGCGTGATGGAATTTAGCTCTTCGTGCATCGTGATGTTGTACATTGTATTTAATGAATCACCGCTCTGGCTTGAAGAGATGGCATTTATGGATGGAATAAGAAAATACGGCAAGGTCAGTTGCCTTATTATAAATTCTAATTTCGAAATGCAAAAGCAAACTGCTAAACGGAAAAAATATAATGAAATAAATAGAGCCTGTTATGTGTAATAGCGACGGAGACTCTCGCTGTTCCAGGCTCTTGGCAAATCAAGACCGTCAATGGTTGATAGTTTGAATGTGCCGTCTCCGAGTCTTCGGGTAATTGCGTATGGTCCTTCCCAGTTCGGTTTCATGTGTGAAGGAACCGGATAGATTCTCTTGAGAACGAGATCGCCGAGTTCAAAAGTTCGAGGTCGAACTTTGGCATTGTATAGTCGGGCGACTCGACCCCGATGTGCGGCCGCTCTCAAATCGGCCTCTTCCCGCTTCTCATCTAGTAGATCCAAAGATTCAGCAAGCAATATAGCATTTGTTTTCGGATCATAATAAGTCACGCGATGGGAAAAAACTTCTGTCTCGACTGGAATAACGGCTTCTGAGCCATAAGATAAAGAAAACGGGGTGTGTCCAGTTGCGGTCTTGTGAGTCGTTCGATAAGCCCACAACGCCATAGGGAGTTCATCAACCCATTTTCCCCCGGCCTTTTCCAATCGCTTTTTCAGAATGGATTTTATAACTTTATTGACAGCTTCAACCTGTCCGTTTGCCTGAGGATGTGCAACTACCGAGAACTTTTTATGAATATGGAACCGTTGACAGAAACTCTTAAACTCTGCACTTTCGAATTGGGTCCCATTATCGGTGATGATGGTATGCGGGAGTCCAAATCGACAGATGATATTACGAACTACGAAATTTATTACTTTCTTTGTCGTAATCGTTGCGAGGGCTTCGACTTCAGCCCATTTTGTAAAGTAGTCGACGGCGACGATGGCGTACTTCGCACCACCTCTCGCCAGAGGTAAAGCGCCGATAATATCGATGCCCCACATCGCGAATGGCCAGGGACTGACCATTTGAGTTATCTCGGTAGGTGGGGCTCTCGGAATTCGGGCGTGCTTCTGGCACTTATCGCACTTTCTTGCATAGTTTGATGCATCTCGGTTTACTGTCGGCCAGTAATATCCATACCGAAGTATTTTCTTGGCAAGAGCTTTCCCACCGGTGTGATCACCACACTCTCCTTCGTGTACGTCATGTAACACTCGTTTAATTTCTTCGTGCGCGATACACCGGAGGAGAGGAACAGAATAACCCCTTCTATACATCACTCCGTTTTGAATGACGAATCGTGAAGCTTTTCGTAGAATTTGTCTCTTCTCATTTCTGTGCACAGGTAGTGCCCCATTCTCGATGTAGTTTCGATATGGAGTTATCCACGATTCTCTTTCGGGAGCGGTTTCAAATAAAAAACTCGTCTCCATTTGATTGATGCTTGGGAAGGACAAAGTTTCGACGGGGACAGGTCCCACTTGCTGTGCTTCACCTGCGCTGGCTAACTTTGCCAATGAATCGGCTTTTTGATTGCGTTCTCGAGGTATATAATAAATGGCGTAATAATCAAAGTAATCAAGTACTTTCTGAACTTGAGCCAAGTAAGCAGCCAGTCTTCGATCTCTCGCTTGATATTCTCCCCGTACTTGACACACCACTAACTGTGAATCATAATAAATTTCCACGGCGATAATCTTCAAATCTCTGGCAAGCTTTAGGCCGGTTAGGAGGGCTTCATATTCAGCTTCGTTATTGGTGGCATGAAAATCGAACTTTAAAGCATAACATATAGATCGGCCCTCGGGCGTCTCAAGAACAACACCAGCGCCCGAACACCGGTCGTTTGATGCACCGTCAGTATGTAACTTCCAGATGTATTCGGGGGATTTACTGGTTTCGGGTAAGTCCTCTGAAATGGTAAATTCAGCTATGAAATCTGCCAGGACTTGTCCTTGAATGGCTCTCCACGGAGTATAAGTGATATCGAATTGGCTTAATTCAA
This sequence comes from Allium fistulosum, assembly GCA_030737815.1. NCBI lineage: Eukaryota > Viridiplantae > Streptophyta > Magnoliopsida > Asparagales > Amaryllidaceae > Allium > Allium fistulosum. The sequence goes on along the minus strand of CM060908.1, from coordinate 816,769,338 downwards.
TGTTCCATTTGAGTAACCTACCAGACGTCTCAGGCCGCGTGAGGACCTGTCGTAACGGCTGGTCGGTATATACAGTAAGAGGGTGAGCTTGGAAATAAGGTCGAAGCTTTCTTGAGGCAATGACCAAGCAGTAAGCTAGCTTCTCCAATTTTGGGTAATTTCTTTCAGCTCCTGTCAACCGTTTACTAACATAGTAGACCGGTTTCTGCACTTTGTCTTCCTCCCGAACTAAAGCAGCACTGATTGCATGCTCTGACACTGCTAGGTAGAGGTACAATTGTTCGTGGTCAACTGGTTTTGACAAAATTGGTGGTGTAGAAAGATGTTGAACCAGCGATCGGAATGCACCTTCACACTCTGTGGTCCATTCAAAGTTTCGCTTTCCCTTTCGGATTAGATCAAAGAAAGGAATGCATTTGTCGGTTGACTTCGAGATGAACCTGCTTAATGCTGCTACCTTCCCGTTGAGGCTCTGGACTTGTTTTATGGTTCTTGGGGTTTGCAGGTCCCTTATTGCCCAGATTTTTTCGGGATTCGCTTCTATCCCCCGAGCGTTGACAATGAACCCGAGGAATTTTCCAGAGGCGACACCAAAGTGACATTTTAATGGATTAAGCTTCATCCCGTACTTCCGAAGAATGTTGAACATTGAATTTAGATCTCTGATATGATTTGTGGAGAATCGAGATTTCACTAGCATGTCATCTACGTAAACCTCCATGGTCTTTCCGATCTGATCAGCGAACATCCGGTTGACCAAGCGTTGGTATGTTGCTCCGGCGTTCTTTAGACCAAATGGCATGACTTTGTAACAGTAAAGCCCCAGATCAGTTACGAAGCTGGTATGTTCTTGATCTGGAAAATGCATAGGTATTTGGTTGTAGCCAGAATAAGCATCCATAAAAGATAGTAATTCATGTCCGGCTGTCGAATCCACGAGCTGGTCAATTCGAGGGAGTGGGAAACTATCCTTTGGACATGCCTTGTTTAAGTCGGAGTAATCGACGCAAGTTCTCCATTTTCCGTTCGGCTTTCGAACCAGTACGGGGTTGGACACCCATTCCGGATACAAGGCATCTCGGATGAATCCATTCGATTGTAACTTATCAATTTCTTCTTTAAGGGCAGCAGATCTCTCCGGATCCATACCACGCCTTTTCTGCTTGACTGGGACGTGTCACAGATCAATATTCAAGGAGTGACTCGCGATGTCTGGTGAGATTCCGCACATGTCAGAGTGTGTCCAAGCGAAAACGTCGAGATTCGCTTGGAGAAACTCTACCAATTCCTGTTGTGTCTGTTTTCCCAGTTGAGATCCGACTTTTAGTACTTTTGAATTGTCATCTTCACTGACGGGAATGTCAATAGTCAGTTCGGCTGGGGAAGCTTGACTCTCTTTAGATTCGCTTTTATCTTCGGTGTCTTTGGGGTCAAGGTCTTTAAGGAATTGGTCAGGGTGCCCGGGCCGGGGCCAAGGCATTAATTGTCAATTATCCGCAAAACGGACGCAGAGAGATTCCTCCACGCCCTTTCCTTTCTCCTTTTTCTGCGCCTCACGCAGTTCAGCAACATAACAGGCTCTTCCTGCTGCCTGATCTCCTTAAATGACTCCAATTCCATGATCAGTCGGGAATTTTAAAGTCAAACACCACGGGGCAATGGCTGCCCTAAATTCAGCGAGGGCCGGTCGGCCCAAGAATGCGTTGTACGGTGAAGCGATGTCTAAAACAACAAATTGCAGCAGTCGGACTCTCCTGCGTTCTCCAACCCCTAGTTCCACTGGTAGTTCCACTATTCCAGTGGGTATCGTAGCACTCCCGTTGAAGCCGTGAACTCGAGATTGGCAAGGTTTCAAGTCCTTTGCTTCCATCTTCATTAAATCATAAGCTCGTTTGAATAGAATGTTTACAGAACTCCCACTGTCAACCAGGATTCTCTTCATCCAGGCAGGACCAACCTGGGAAGATATGACCAGTGGATCGATTGTTGGGGCTTCGATTTTGTCAGCATCTCTGCTTCTAAATATGATATCATCAGACATTATCTTTTGTTTCTTAGCCGAGGTTCCATCCTCGCAATTACTGCAACATTCGAAGTTCGCATGCCTGATCGAACTAGCGTACGACTCCATTTCCCCACAGCTTCTGTCTGCTGGGTGGGGACCACCACTTATCGTATTTATAACTAGTCTTCCGCCCGCATGAGCGGGTTCCTTCTGTCTTTCTAGATTTTGTGCCCGATTCTGACTTGAAGGGCCCGCTCCACCAGACTGCGGTGCCCGTACAAACTGGTCTACTTTCTTTCCCTGATCAACTTTTCAATGAGGTCCTGCAGATGTCGACACTCATTAGTGTTGTGGCCATAACTCTCGTGAAATCTACAGAACTTTCCTGTTTGAATTTGTCTCTCCGACGATTGCTTCGGAGCAGGTTTATCATATCGCACAGTGTTGCAAGTTTGCAGATACACGTTTTCCAGCGATGTATTTAGTGGCGTATAATTATCAAACATTGGGGTCCTACGCTGTGGGCCTCGATTCTGATCTCTTCTACTGTCCTGAACATTGTTGTCTCTTGGCTGAGTTTGTTTGTTCTGTATGTTCAACTGAACCTTTCCGGAACTCTCACCGGATTGCTTAACTGCCACATTGCTTTCTATTCCTCCAGTTCTGGGTACCGCATCGTCTTGTTTCCTAGACTGTTTTGCGTCCTCTTGTCGCAAGAATTGAGCGGCTTTGGAGTAGAAGCGGTCCAACGATGCGGGCGGTTTTCCGGCTAACCAGTTTCCAAACACAGAATCAGGATCGATTCCTTTTGTTAGTGCCATCAAGATTGAGTTATCGTTGGGATTGCTAATCTCAACGCATGATGCGTGGAACCTTTCCAAATAACGCCTGAGCGTCTCTCCACGTGCTTGGGTAACACTAGACAGGGTGTTAACATCTTTCGGTCTCGCGACATGCATGCGAAATTGTTCGACAAATTTCTTAGCCAGTTGATCGAACGATGAGATGGATCTTGGTGGCAACCTTGTGAACCACATTGTTGCAATTCCCCCCAGAGAGATGGGGAAACTTCGACACTTCACTACATCGTCAGCTCTTGCAGCACTCATTGACCATTCATATTTCAAAATATGTTGATTCGGGTCACTATTCCCTTCGTACATTGGGAGAGTTGGCATCCTGAATCGTCGAGGGGGTTCAGCGCGTAATATTTCGTCTGTAAAAGGGGTATGTCCACGGGAGATTCCCCAATCATCATTAGTGAGCCCTTGATTCTCGCGTATCATCTGACGTATTATGGTCGAGATATCTGACAATGGCGCATTCTGGGCATGCTGAGCTAAGGTGTGGTTGGGTTCTACAGCGCGAGTTTGGACCGGGCGCTGTCGTTGGTCCGTATTTTGCCTCCTTGGCTCGGCATTCTCTGGGACATACGGCTCAGGAGTATGTCCGCGCTGTTGATTGTTCGGCTCTGACAGATTCCGGGTATCAGTCCTCATTTCTGCCGTGGCGGTTGTAGCGCGGTTGTCCGTGGTATATTGCGGAGCAGTCCCCCCTCGTGTCGACGGTCCTGTTTGGAAGCTGGTCGACGGCCCCGTCTTTAATTGTCCAACGGTCAACGCGGGTTGATACCCAGTAGTCTGTGCGTGACTTCCTTCTAACCGAGGACGGGTAGACCTGCGGTGATAATCAGATGAAGCGGAACTTCCAGTAGATGCATGGGAAACATCACCCCTCCTGGACTTTTTGTGGCTTTGGCGGTTTAGTTGGTTGGTTAGTTCAATGTTAACACGCAACTGTTCAGCCAACTATTGTCGGCTTTGGGTCAGTTCCTGGAGTAATGCCTGGAACTCTTGTCTGGTTACTGGCCTAGACGGATCTGAGTGAGCAGTGTTGCCTTGGTTGGATGGAGGCAATTGTGCAGGATTCTGTCGATCTCGACCTTCTTGATTAGCAGCTGTAGAAGTAGTCCTTGTGCTAACCATCTTGAGTTGTAGATTCCTTTCCTAGACTTTATGCAAATCTGAATAGAATGGAAGGATTCTGGATTGGAGATCTGGATCTTCCTCTTGGATTTATGCAATCCGGTATCGATGGTAGATCCAAGGAGCAGGAGAAAAAGCTGGTTTTCTCTCAGTGAAAGCACCAAAGTGTTTGTACCAAAAATGGGCACAACACTCTTCGGAAGTCTTTAAAGAGATAAACGCATGGAATGAAAATTAACACTGTGGATTATCTAACAAAAACTCCAAATAACAGAAATGTAAAGTGCAAAGACAAGCGATTTAGAGAGGTTCGGCGTTTTAGCCTACGTCCACTATGAAGTTTGATGATTTTATTGCTCGACACTCGAAGATTACAATTCTTTATAACGCAGTACAACTGGTTTTTTGAGCTAAGTCTGAATCCAAAGCAACCGTGGTGATTGTGAGTAAATCTGGCAGAGTCTGGGCGCTCTTTAGCTCTTAGAATTGTCCGACCCCTTTTCTGAATGACCAGGGGCTCTATTTATAGGTGTAGGAGGCTGATATTTCGCCTAAACTGAAGGGAGACCAGTTCTGGTATGTCAGGGGGCCCACATGCCCGCTTTCTGGAAGTCCGGGCCCACTTTGGGATCGATTCGACCCTTGGTTTGAATTGATCAAGAAAGAGTCCAATCGAGTTGAAATTTGGTGTGAACATTCTTCAACATGTGCTCAAGCTTCTATGAAAATTTCATAGCATTTGGACTTGTAGATCTCGAGTTATGATCAATTCAAGGTGGAGTTTTTTGCCCCATGGATTCGTTCGAATCGATATGGTTCGAATCCATAGGGTCGAATCCATGTTCCTGTACGTGAAGGCGATGACGTGGTGCGCGTCCCTCATATCGATCCGCTCTTCACTCTGGATTGACTGGGTCAACTCCATGTCCTTCGCCGCTTTGACTGGGTGGACTCGTGATAACAGATTTGAAAGGACGCTGCCTTCGAATCGATCGAATGGATGATCCCTTCGAATCGATCAAGGTAGGCTATAGTCTATCGATACGAAGGCTCTGCAATTACATGGATTCGAAGCACCTTCTCCTTGATGGATACGAAGCAGGTAAAACTTGATGGGTACGAAGTGTGGTGGCTTGGTGGTTTTGAAGTACTCCATCCCGAGGGTTTTGAACGACTAAGGCCTCATTGATTCGAAGAGGATCACATGAATTTGGCTTGTTGGATTTGAAGATGGGAATTCTCCAATGGATCCGAGGTAATGGACTCGTGGCAATCACAAGAGGGAATCGAAGTTCCTTCCACTTCATCGATTCGAAGGGTGTTCCCTCGATGGACTCGAAGCAAGAAATGGCTTTGATGGATTCGAAGTGGGATCTGTTTTGATCGATTCGACGCTGAGGCTCGCATTCTATGGATTCGAATCAAGGCCTTCTCCCGATGGATTCGAACATAGGCTATCTCATGGATTCGAACTCAGGGCTATTTTACTCCATCGTTGGTCGACGATGTCTTGAGCATACGAACTCGGATCGCCTCGAATTTTGGAATATCGGTTTGCATGGCTCTGCTTGACGCGTCTCATCAATTGTAGCCCGATCCGGACTCGGGCATAATCCATCGATATTTGCAGTTACCCAACGATCATTCAAAGTTGAAGACGTATGACCTAGTCTTTTTCCAGTCAGCTCCTTGGTATCTCGGCCTTGCCAAAAGGTGGGATAACAGGTAAGTTAATTTCATTTCATCTTATGTAATTAGTTTTTTCTTTGGATTGTATGTAATTCCATTTTACTACCAATAATTTCTTAAAGAAATTCCTTCACTATAAAGTTGGTATTTCTTAAAACAACAACTGTTCCTCAGTGCAATGGAATATGTATTCATAAACACTTTATGAATTTCCTTTTATATAATACTGATTTAGTTTTTAATTTACAACACTTCTGTTCAAAACATATATGTCATCCAATGATAGTCTTTCCCAAACTCCTTTCGGGAAGATCCATACATGATCCGTCACGAACAAGTATTTTGTGCAAATTTTCGACCCGCACAACCTTCCAGCTCCTTAGCCTAAGATATTTTGGAGTTTCTTATAAACCCTTATCTTGTATGATTTTGTAAATTATTATTTAGATGAAATAGCATTAACCTTGTGTACTACTCCTACGTACATGACCTTATAGAAAGAAATTAACTCAACTTCACTCATAATTAATCGTACTTTGTTCAACAAAGTTTGATTACTCCTTATCAATACATCATTATATATCACATGGAGGAGCAACATTTGGGATTGAATCTTTATTCATTTTTTCGTACATTCGGAGCTCTTTCTAATATACTCACCTATTCGATCAAATCAGATGATTTCTATTGCATGTTATTTTATTTACTTTCGTTTTATATTCTATGAGCTTATCATAGACTTATACATGCATATCAAATACACATGTCCACATCTGTGATAACTCATCGGTGAATATGATGAAGTACGTGGAATTGTTTTGGTATTAATAGACTTACGATTGTATACATCTATATGTATCAATCTGAAGAGTTCGTCAACCCATATGATACTCCCACTAAATGGGTGCATAGCCCTTAATTATTTGAGATATACTTAACCAATATCATATGATTCATAATCACATAATAATAAAAAGTTATTTCTCAAAAATGCGGCTTAGTCTATAATTCTTAAATAATTGTAAATTACTTTGATAGTTCAGTATTTTCTGATGCATCACTTTTGTTGTGAAAATGTCAAATTGCAGTTTTGTTTCATTACTAATATTCACATTGAAATATAATTCTATCTATTTTTCAGTCGGCACTGATAAATAGTCATTATTTAATAAATAATGTTCGGTATGTTTTACAAAACAATTTTCATAATTTGATGCAATCAATCAGTGCTATATGGCATGCTCCTACTATTTCTGCCATTACTATAAAAGTGTACCGAATTCAGAGGTCCATCATTCACTTAATATAAACTATTTATTTCATATACTATAACTATATTACAATGGAGAGTTCTTTGACCAAATATCTTGAACTTAAACAAATAAATCTCATAGAAGGCAATTTCTATGTGAAAATACATTTCAGAACAGGAATCATAATTCTTATTCCAATATTAAGTATCAATTATTATAACAATTCTCATTTTCGATGTTTCTTTATGAAGCAGAAGTGGCTATTCACTCTCTTCATCCCAACTATACCTTAAATCACATCTACTCTCGTACATTCGTTATTCTTTCTAAATAGTCAAACCATTCAAAAAAATGTCCTTATTGCAAAATCATAATGAACTCTTTACAAAATCACACTCGATTACCCTTAAAATTTAGGGACATCAAATATTTTGCACTTTGTGTAAACTGATCAGACTGATGTTTCAATGACCGAGTTTGTTATCTAGTTTTTTAACCCAGCAGAAACCAATACAAAACAGAATAACCTTGTGTATACAGGATGGCTCAGGACTTAACCAGAAAGGCTAAGACAAGGGATCGAAAGGGCCAAGCTATATGGCTAATACAACGACTGGGATCAATGAAGCCGAGAGATCAGCATTCTTTTAGACCAATCAGCAGCTGAACGTAAACAGCTAGTGAATTGCCATCAAAAAGTAACAACTACGATAAAAGACTAAGGAAACATCTCCAATTTCGAACTCCATAAAAATCCTAAGTGGTTGGATCGTCAGTGACTCATGCCTTTCCTTAAACCTTCAAACCAGATAACTAAAGAATACTACGAAAGAGGCCAAGACATTGGCTCACAAACGAGCCAAGTCTATGGGTCGCCAGTGACCCAAAGGCCAAAGGTCGCCAGCGACCCATAGGCCATGAGTCGCCAGTGACCCATGGATCTACCTCATTTTGTGAGCCCAATCCTCCATGGGTCGTTCCCTACCTACCAGCGAGCAGATGATGAATTGGCCTGGCTCAGAAGCTCTCCGATCCATATAAATACCATCCTACCTGCAACATAAACATGATCTTCTTCTCCAGACTGGTTGATGAAGCTCTGCTGGAACTATCCTTCACTCTCTACCTCCCTCACAACAATCTCCAAAGGAATATACTGTTATTCTCCAGTGGATTCTAACTCTGGAGATTCAATCTAGCTAGAAAACAATCAAAGCCTTGTAATCAAACATCTATTGTACCAGCAATAGTCTATAATAAAACTATAAAGTGGACGTAGGCTTCATTAATAGCCGAACCACTATTAAAATTCTCTATCTACTTTCTTTTACTATTTTTTCTTTATATCCGTGATCTATGATATTGCTCTGTCAGAATAGGGCTGGTGGTTTCAAACTCAAACCAGGGTGTTGGTCCATTTTTTGGGTCAACATTTTGGTGCTTTCATTGAGAACTCCAACTCAGGGTTCATATCTAGCTATCTACGTTGGATACCATAGGTCCAGAAGTTAGATCCTCATTCTCTACTTAGAAGTTTTACTGCTGAAAATAGAAGAACCAACCAAGAAGGATCGGAGAAAAAGCAAACACACATACTGAGGTGATGGGTCGTTAGTGATCCATCTCCTAGGATCGCTAGAGATCCATGATGTTCGCTCGTGGGTCAATCAACTCTCTCGCATCATGATCCAATAAGAACCCCAGAAAATGAAGTACTGAAATTAGTTAAGTACATGGATCGCCAGCGATCCATACTATGGGTCGCTAGAAACTATAGGTCGGTAGAAGCTATGGGTCGCTAGAAACTATGGGTCGCTAGAAGCTATGGGTAGCTGGAAACTATGGGTCGCTAGAAGCTATAATCGAAAGGAAGCAATCGACGGAGCTCAAAGAATCACGATGGAAGAAAACGTTAACACTCCACCTACTGCAAAAACACTGGCTACAAACCCGAATTAGGGATTAAAACCCAACGAGAGGATATAAGGATGGCTCTCTCCTACATTGAAGAAAAACGAATTCGAGGAAGACAATTGGGTGAAAATGCCAACATGTAAAACACCAGAAGAAGTTATAAACCCATGCTGTAGCACCATACCAAAACAATGGACGAGGAACTGTTACTCAAACGGTATTCTTAGAGGCATGAGGACCAAGAAGATATGATATAAACCGAGATCAATTATAATGCCAAGCTCCCATGGTATATTGTGACCATCCCCAACTGACCAGCTTCCTATCATGAAGCTTCCATCGTTGAATCACGAATGGTCGTCGTTGAAAATCATCAAAAATCGTCGAAATAGTCGTTGAAAAACTCACTTCAATCCTGACGCGAAGTAGAACTTGGGTAATCACCCATTTGACTCGAAGCAAACCCAAGAAACTTTAGCCCAAAGCCAGACTGGGGTAAAACCAAGATTTTCTCAAAGCAAACAGGAAAATGGATCCAAGCAATCTTTGTCACCAACCTAGCACTTCAAATTCTGTGACTCCAAGCGAATCATGGGCTGACTCCAAGCAAATGGAAAATTTTCTCGAGTCGGACTCTAGGTAAAATAACACCAATTCATCAATGCCGATCCATCTTCTTTTTTCCATAACTCGAACATGCGAACTCCGAATACCTTGAAATTTGTAATGCAACCTTATGGGGCCTTCTTTGTCACCCTAGACCGATCTTACCTAATTTCAAAAATTTTGGGATTGTTACTGATCCATGACCCCATCATAAGTGATTTGTCATTCAATTGGCATTTCCAATCATTCAAGCATAGAAAATCATGCATATATCATTCTCAAGCATTATAAACAGCCGTAAGTTGAAAACGGACCGATCTGACAACGATTAGAGCATCTTCCCCAATCAAACCCGAAGCCATTTAGCATGCAAAATATCCAAAAAAGTTTATCATGCCAACTATACCTTTTATACAACTATACAACTGATTCAAAATTGCTTCTTTACAGGTATGACTAGCATATGGATGAAGCAAGGGCGACGGATGTAGTCTGCTACAAGGCCCTTAAAAATCAGTAAAGGATGAAATAACCTGCTACCCTAGAAGAATTCTATGGGAAGGAAAACCAATTCAAAAGACTAGAAGTAGTGCAATTAGAAGAAGGCAAACCCGACAGTGTGCCAAAGAACATACCAAACGGTGAAGGAGCTATAAAACCTCAAGGAACTTCTGCCCAAGCAAGGCTACTAAGACCCAGTAGAAAAGTGCCCCAACTAACTAATGAAATCAGACGAAAAGATGATTATCAAATAACACTCTAGCTAGCTAGCAACTAAGGAATGGGACAACAACCTAAAGCGATGCCTTCCCATCCATCCTACTCTACTCTCCTTTCCAAATGAGCCATACCGGGACACTAGGGGCATTGCCGACAGCACGGCGAAAGAAATGCTTCTATGCCCTTGATGAGTCATGTCAATCCCAATCTCAAGAACCAGCGTTGCTGGTAGCGTCGAGAAGTCTTGTCCAAAGGATCGTCGAACAAACAGATCCAACACCATAGCTTATAGGAACCGATAAAACTGTGTTCCCTCCAGCTGAATCTGAAAAATTCCCCTTGAAGCCGATGAATCATTGCTTTTAGACCACTGGGCCGTTGGACACACACCCAAAACTCTTCTCGGAATCGATAAATTATCATTCCAAGGCGTCTGGTCACCGAACATCCGACCATAAAAAACCCTTCGCGAATGTGACGGTCTTTCACGAACTAAAGATTTGTGAAGATAAACCGGTAGATCAGCGGTCATCTGATCCAAATAACCCTTTGCAAACATGAAGGTCTTTTAGGAACTAAAGCATCGTGAAGGTAAACCGGTAGATCAGTGGTCATCTGATCCTAAAAACCCTTCGTGAACGTGAAGGTCATTCATGAACTAAAGCATCGTGAAGGTAAACCGGTAGATCAATGGTCATTTGATCCTAAAAACCCTTCGTGAACGTGAAGGTCTTACACGAACTAAAGAGTTGTGAGGGCGAACCGGTAGATCAATGGAATTTGTGTATGACTGATATCCATTAAGGTAAACTGTAAGATCAGTTGTCATCTAATCCAAAGCCCCTTAGAGTCAACGAAGCCATACTACAGGGCCACAAATCGACAGTCATATCAGTCACTCAGCATAATTAAATGACCGATGAAACAAACAGTGTTGAACCCCAGAGCTTCAATGTTGCTCAAAGGAACTAAGCCAAAACTGAACCGACCTTGTGGTTAATCGGAGGCTGACTCGAATCAAGCCAAGACTTAGAACTCGGAAGAACCGCTCCCACTGGATTGGGGGCAACCGAACGAGTTATGGAGAGACTATGGATACAACTCAATCGCGCCAACAGCTCTGTGGCATGAGGGGCACCACGCAGACTTGAATAGCCATAAGAAAGGCTAAGACTAATCATACCACAGTTCTGTTATGCCTGATCAAAAATTCAAGCATTCTGACAACTGCGGACTTAATGACCTAGCTAGTGCAACAAACAAAATATCAGCATAATACTTGCCCACTTCTTTCCAACTACTATTTTACCGCACTTGGTGACCAATTCCCCTTCCTCATAGACCACATGCCAGTTAAAGACCCATTCTCTAAAGGCAGTTTGGACCAAGAGCTAAGAGTCGTGCCCTAAACTCCCAAAGGCTCTTTCTTTAATCCATCTTCATGCGGTCAGCTATAGACCTCTCCACCATGGCAGCCTAATCTATTTGGACGTGTACATCTTCCAAAAACACGGAAGGATCATCCAAGCCATGATTACTCAAACCAAAACCTGTTTAGCTTCTTGAATCAATAAAACTGTGTTCATGTAAGCAATCTGCCTTGTCGACGGGGTCAAATCGACTCGAAAATCATTGTTTAGCTGCTTAGACCGGTCAAACTATGCCCGGGTATGCTCCATCAACTCACCGAATCAAAGAAAGCGAATCGACTCAAACCGCCAACTCCTCATGTTGCCCGAAAAAAGGTAACATCGAGGAAAAATAAAAGCCGTGCATCTCATAAGCCGCGCATCAAGATAATAACTCCTCGTGTTGCCCGAAGATAGAAAACACCGAGGGATAGCAAAAACCGCGCATCTCATAAGCCGCGCACCAAAACTATAACTCCCCGTGTTGCTTGAAGATAGACAACAAAGAGGGATAGCCAAAGCCGCGCATCTCAATAGCCGCACACCAAAACTAAAACTCCTCGTGTTGCCTAAAGATAGGCAACACCGAGGGAAAGCATAAGCCGCGCACCAAAACTATAACTCCTCGTGTTTCCCGAAGATAGGCAACACCGAGGGATAGCAAAAGCCGCGCATCTCATAAGCCGCGCACCAAAACTAAAACTCCCCATGTTGCTCGAAGATAGGCAACACCGGGGGAAAGCATATGTCACGCATCTCATAAGCCGCACTAAAATAATAACTCCTCGTGTTGCCCGATGTTTGTACCAAAATTGGGCACAACACTCTTCGGAAGGGTTTGAAGAGATAAAAATGAAGAAATTAAATGGAAAAAGAGAATTATCTAACAAACACTTCAAAAACAAAAGAAAATACGCAGAAACACAGAGATTTAGAGTGGTTTGGCGTGTTGCTTACATCCACTATGAAATTGATGATATTATTGATATTTTCTTGATGATTACAACTGATTACAGCAAATTACAGTGATGAAATTCGAGTACAACAGCAGCCTTGTAGTGCAAAAATGTTTTCGGCAGAGTCTGGACGTCAAAGAGCCAAAAGATCCCTTTTCTGTAGGCTCTGGGGTGATATTTATAGGCGTAGGATGCACATATCTCGCTCAGATCTCGGGAGACCTCTTCTGGCATGTGGGTGGGCCCACGCGATTGATCCCAGGCAATTTGCACTCGGTCTGTGATCGATACGAACGAATTTCGTATCGATCAAGATTTGGTCCAATCGAGTCGAAATTTGGCATTGATGTTCTTTGAGTTGTACGTAGGGTCTTATGAAAATTTCATAGCATTAGGACTTGTGGATTGCAAGTGATGATTGATTCAATTTTGGGCTTTTCGGTTGTCGTTCTCTTCGCATCGATGCTCTTCGAATTGATCACTTCGTATCGATGACCACACACGGGATGCCAGTTGACGTGGCGCTTGCTTTCTGGATCGATCTGAAGTTCATGCCGAATCGATCGAGTCTTCCCAATGTTTGCGCCTTGTTTGTATCGATTTGACTGGGTTTTGTTTGTATCAATCACAGTCGCTCTATTCGTATCGATGGAAATGGCCCAGTTCGTGTCGATCCAAGTTGTGCTATTCGTATCGATCATGTGGTCTTGCTCGTATCGATCGAAGTTGTTCCAACTTGATGGATACGAACAACGGATAGTGTGATGGATACAAACAGATGGACGCGAGATGACATCGATTGATGGATACGAAGAGTCGATGTTTTATGGATACGAAGAAAGCCTTACCTTTGGTGGATACGAAGTGTGCCTGTCTCTTGATGGATACGAAGAAGACCATCTTCGATGGATACGAACAAGACAGTTGCTGATCGATACGAAGTGGATTCGTTTACTGATGGATTCGAATTGATCGATACGAATAAGGCCACCTCGGATCGATTTGAACATGATGGATACGAAGTGAAGTTGATTCTTTTGATTTGCGTCGATCATATCTTGAGCATACGAACTCCGATTGACTTGAAATTTGGAAAGTTTGCTTTTATAGCCTCGCTTGTCATGTCTTGTCAATTGTAGCTCAATCCGGACTCGGACAAAATTCATCGATATCCATAGCCAACCTGCGTATAACCGATCTTCGGGATGTACCCTCCTTGGTTTCCAGTCAAGTTTTTGGTATCACGGCCTTGCCAAAAGGCGGGATAACATTTGCCCCCCAAAGTACGTCTTGTAAAAACATGACGTGCTTTGAAAAGCTCCAATCTTCATTTTCAATAGTTCCATCTGACGTATCAAACGGTGGTTGTTTTCTCGTTGAAAGTTGTAATCTTTGATTGATCTATAAAGACATAAATTATGAACTGTAGACTGCCAACTGTTGTATTGTGCGCAGTTGTAACTAATTGTTGTATGATAGTGATCAGCTGTTTGTCGTTTTAATCATCATCAGGTGGACATTTGACCTGTAAATTTTTTTAAAATTTAAAAATTAATCCAACATACATGCATATATGTTAATCTGACTCTTGTTAACGTTCGCACGTTTACAAGTCGTTGCTAGTTTTCTCGTAATGAATTCCGTATCGATCCTCTCCTGAATCGATGTGAAATTCAAGTTGTAACAACGCTTAATGGTTGTTTCAGAGTGTCCTTTTGTATCGATCCTCTCCTGGACTGATGTAAAGGGTCGAAAGATGGATTTCGTATCGATGTAATTCATCTTGATGGATACGAAATAAACATTCGTATCGATAGATACGAGTTTCGGTGGACTTATGAGGGATACGAATAGAGCAGTTGGTTCTTCACGCATTGTTCGTATCGATGGCTATGAATCCTTGTAGTTCTCAAATTGATGGTTACGAAGTTGCAATTTCGTATCGATAGGCTAATGAGGGACGTGAACAGCTAATTCGTATCGATGGATACAAATATTTAAGGGCTGTGGCTCGATGGATACAAATAGTGCAATTCATATCGATGTAATCCGAGAGTTTAGAAAAACCTTTGTTGCAAACTTTGTATCGATAAAGCATGAGCTGTTGGATACGAATAACAAATTCGTATCGATACGATGAGAGACCTGTTAAAACCGGTTAAAATGACCAGGAGTCGAATCGTTTTTTACCTTTACCCTACGTCCATATAAATACCGTTAGGACTTAGAAGAACTTTACTTGCTTTCATTCTATTTTCTGCCTTTGTGTCGATCAGAGCAAAAGAAAAACGAGGACTACCTTCGCCCCAAATCGAATAACCCCTCATTTTTTCGAACTAACTACTTCGATTAGGTAATTGATTGACAAATTCACATTAAAATGATGAGACTTAAGTTCTAACGCCATTCCTCCCATAATCGCGGCTGATTCTGGTTGCAAGGAGGCCAGAGGCGAGGCAGAGCAAGGTCGTGGAAGGGGGAAATGGAGCTCAGATCAATCTGGAGAAGAAGAAATCTTGGAGCCATTGTATCGATGATGGTGAATTCGTATCAATTCAGATGGAACACGACTGCGTATCGGTTGGCAAAATTGTCTCTTATATTTGGAGGGATAATGGGTCGTTCGAATTGATGTGGATAATAGGACTTCGAAATGGTGAAGTGGAAGTCTTCGTATCGACTGACGATGGAGTTTTCGTATCGACTCGAGATGATCGATACGAAGGCCTCAGACTTGCTAATCGATACAGAGAGGTTTCATTTTACCATTTCGAATTCTACTGTCTCCGATCGATACAAACTATGTGCCAGGGGATCGATACGAGGGTGGCTTAAGTGATCGATACGAATTCGAATCTGTATCTCTGATGGATACGAACAACTTCATCGATTGATGCAAACTTGAACTTTGGTGATCGACTACGAGCTTAACTTTGATGATTTTGAAAACTCTTGTGCATTTGAACACCTAACTCCGACGAGCTTCACTCTGGCATAATTGGACTTGACCGTTGGACTGCATATTTGACTTCCCTTCGAAGCTCGTTGATGGAACTTGTAACTGAACACAATTTTAACAAACTGTAATTCGGATCGGTCTCTAAAATCTGGATGGCACGGTTGTGACGGTCGGCGATGACGGTCACTCTAGTAGAATTTCGAAGTCTCGTCATTCGAATGTTTTCTCATACTATAGAATTTCCCAAGTAATTTATAGCATTGCACTACACAACACATTCACGCACTTCACACTAGGGAAAACTTGGGTTTTTATTGTCTAATGATGGTTTCTAATAAGTTGATTAGCTATGGAATCCACAAGTTCACAACAGCAAGAGCTTCAGGATTCATCTCCCTTTGTCCTAGAGATTCCGGCCATCGCGGCCGAAGTTATAGACCTAGCTCCGGATGAGTTTCCAGGAGCAACTTTCATTGCAAACCCGCAAGATTCAGTACCGTCCAACGTCTCGGAAGACATGTTGGGACGTATATGTCTAAGGCACGGTTTGTCATTGGACGATGTTCTATTACCGGGACAAAATGATAAACCGCACGCTCCCCAGAGGGGTTTACTGCCTTCAACCGCCATGCATGCGCAGTAGGAACACTTCCTCCTTTCAACCAATATATTAGGAAAGTGTCGTCTTTCCTCGGAATTGCCCCATCGCAACTATATCCCAATGGATATGCTCTGCTGAATGGTTTATTTATGTTATTCATGGAGCATCTCTTTTGGCCACCGGCTACAGAGATTAGATATCTTTTTAACATCAAGAGTAGAAGAGACAACCCATCTTTTACATTCCTGGAGGTGGTCAGGAATTGTCAAGTAGTAACCGGTTCCTGGACAAGGCTGAGTTACTTTAAAACAGAATGGTTCTATGTCCGATGCCCCACAGTATTTGCCAGCCGATGGTTAATCAGACGTAAGTGTTACAGTCTTCTTCAAGAGTTATGCAGATAACAATAGTTGATGTAAAACTGATATCTTCTTTTCTTTATAGCCATAATTTCACGACCTGAAGGCGGATACTTCAGAGAAATAGTAAGGATCCTTCAAGAAATTCCAAGTGAAATGAGGGACATCGATTCGATTCTAACTGACAGAAACTTGAGAATTGTCGGACTGATTGAGCGGAATCAAAGCATAAGGCTTGAAGGAACACTGGGGGCGGCCCCGAAGAAGCAGTTGAAACGCAAAACACCCGAGGTCGTAATAACTAAAGGGGGTGATGAAGAGAGAACGCCCACGGGCGATGAACTTGCTGCGGGTCCTCGGCCGGATTTCAAGCGACAAAAGGAAGAAGAAAAGGAAAGGCTGCTGCTAATAAACGTCCTAAGTCTTCGAGGTGGAAATCAGTTGTGGTTTCCTTACCGGTTCCCGGGATTAGAATTTCAGAGGCTCCTTCCTCGCCAACAGAGAGTCCTTTTGAAGGGCTTGCCGATATTTCGATTCCGGATTACGTGTCACTTCAATACGACACCAGGCTAAAGGAGCTTGATAGTGCTCTTGACCTAAGCAAGTTGCTTCTTATAAGTGTGGCCGACATTTCCGGTTGGTCGGGGGGTTGCACATACATACACACTTCACGGCACTACACGATTTTCAATTATAAGTTGTTCAATTCAAGAAATCACTAAGTCTGCTTCTCTTTCTTTTTACAGGTACAATGTCCGGACGAGGGTCGATGTTAGGAAGTCTTCATTTAGCTCACCGATCTTCTTCATATTATGAGTCACGCAGGAGGGAAGAAGATAGAGACCGCGATCGCGGGTACTCTAACCAGGAACATCAAGAGAGAGATAGGGATAGGGAGTACAAACATCGATCCCGATCCCGCTCTCCTCCTCCTAGACTCCCTACACAACCTCCGGGTCAAGGGAGACAACTAGTAGAGCCCCCTCGTCACAAACCATCTTCACATGCTTCTAGGCCTGAGTTGCAATGCTATAGAACTGAGGTTGAGCCTCCCGTCATCATTGAGCAGGCCATCACTAAGCCCACTGGGGAAGGGGCTATTAAAATTGCTCAGCTAAAGAAAGATTTCCCAAACATATGCTTTGACGGCTACATTTTTCCCCCTCACTTAAAGAGAATTCCATCAAAGGCGGAGAACACGATGCATGATTACATTCATGACATTTATTCCCAGTACAAAGAGTGGGCGAAGGCCGCAGAGAAAGCGTCGAAGGTGGCCTTCGAGCGGGCTAAACTAATTAAAAAATTAGAATCTGATCTCGCCCAGAAGGACCGCATCGTCCAAGTGCTCAATGATGAAGCTGAGTCCTCTCAGAAATCAGAGATAGAGGCCACCAAAAAGGCCGATGAGGCGAACTTGACCATGAAGAGGATGAGGCAGACACACTATGCCTTGGTGGAGCAGATGGGCCATCGCAACACCACTATCACAGCTGAACGGGACGCCGCTCTGAAAGAACTTGCTGAACTTAAAGCTAAATTTTCCGAAATCATCAAGGAAAAGGATGATGCAAACAAAGCCGCCCAGGAAGCTTGTGAACAGGCTGCTGTGCTTCGGGGTGAACGGGATGCGGCCACGGGTAAGGTCCGTGTGGTGGAGACTGAGGTCGAGGAGAAGATCCAAATGGCTGAGTCTAGGCTAGAGGCTGATAGAAGATCTACTCATTGTTTATAACGCCAATGTTTTGAGGCATAGAAATCTAGCCTGGATCGACAACTATTCGACTCATTTATATAACGCATGGGGCCGATTGGTTGAGGAGGAGAAGGCGGTGCATCTGGGTGAATCAATCGACGAGTTTGAGCTTGAGAATCGCATGTTAAACGAGGATGAACGAAAGATTCTCCACGGGTCGATGATTTTGCATGAAAAAGAAAGGCTTAGCACCCAACACTTGGAGGTTGGAGAAGGTTCAGGTGTTGAGCATCATGAAGTGAGTGCTGAAGTTCTTGCGCCAACCCAACCTGAATCTACACATGTGGTTGATCCCCAGCCCATTCCTGCCTATAATCCGGATCAGCCGCAGTTATCTCCGACCAGAGAACAAGTTTCTGAGGCTGTTCAGCCGTCCACAAGCCAAATTGAGGAAGGTATTCTGAACATCCTATATGCTTATCTGAAGTCGGAGTCGTCATTTGAATTAAGTACTAACGGTTCTTCTTTTGTTTTTTTCCAGTGATTGATGCTGCACCGGTCGTGCCTCCTGCCACTTAAGAATCACATCATATGCAGGAGGCTATAATAACTGAAGCAACCACTACAACAGCCATGGCATCAACTGACGGAACGTAGGGGTGCACTCTTGTTCTCGATGAACTGATGATGGAGGAACTCCTCGGTCATCACAGCGATCCTTCTGCCAACCTGCCATTTCTTACGGGTGGAAGCGCACCTGCTACTGGCTCTTCAATGCCAACCACTGATTCTCCCAACGAGGCCCAAGGAATTCGTGAAGAAGAAATATTAGCCGAAATTGACGTTGAAATGGAGGCAGTGGCTCATGGTGGTAGTTTTGGAGGTGGGATGGTGACACCCGGTCCGGCTCCGTTAAGGATGATATCGCCCGGTGGTACAGTTATTGATACCAGTGCGCCTATCCCGCCTCCTATAGTCGATCCAGTTCCTCCGACTCCACCTCCAAGGAACATTCCTATGCACTTGAGCTCGGATAAGGAAGTTGAAATCATGCACCCGATCGGAGATTGGCCGCCGAAAGGAAAAGGCTCGAAAAGAAAAATAAGTGGCAGCTCCAGTGGGTCCACACCGAAGGGGAAGCCGAAAAAGAAGAGAGAGTAGACGTGCTTCGTCGGTTTATTTTTGGTAGATATATAGGATCTACTTTCATTTTTCTTTCATAGGCCATGTATAGATGCGGGTTCGGCCCCCACTAGTAGGAATTTTGGAATCAACTTGTACATAATTTCTTTTCATAGATAGTTGAAATGAAACTTTATTTTGCTTTGAACTCGATGTGTGTTTATTTGCTTAAGTGTTCCAGCATTTGAATTCCTTGTTCAGTACACTTGTGAAGTTTCAACTTTTGAATCTCGTTTGAGTTCATCCGTCAAGTCCTACAATCACGGCCACAAGTCACGACTGGATATTAAGTTGAACTTCGATATTGTACTGCTTCAGTCAGTGATTGACACTTAAGTTCTGCCCCCAATTTCAGGGATGAAGTTTAAAGATCGGCTAGCGGTCGTATTTCGCTTTCAATGCCACATGCATAGCATTGTTGGATTGATGTTGAAACACGGAGATTTTGAGTGGTTGAATCACACTCGCTCTTTTATTGATGATTGTATCCACGCTTCGGGGACTTAAGTCATTTTCACGGGCGATCAGCCACGTTTGTTTGACACTTGTCATTTTGTCCGCACTCTAGGGACTTAAATAAATTTGTGGGCGCTCAATTACCCCCGACTTGAGTTTATACTCCGGTCCGTGCTCTGGGGACTTAGAGTCGATTAACATTTTATAATACAGTCCATGCTCTGGGGACTTGGAGTTGGTTGACGTTTACTCTTTGGTTCGCACTCTGGGAATCCGGATCGTTTTGATGTCTATACCTCAGTTTGCACTATGGGAATCCGAAGTTAGGTGACGTTTTATACTCCAGTTTGCACTCTGGGAACTTAGAGTTAGTCGATGTTTATACTCTGGTTCGTATTTTGGGAATTTGGAGTTGGTAAACAGACAGTCAATCACATCCGTTGTATGTTTTTGAATTTCGCTCGCACTCTGGGAACAAAAGGTGTATCAGGATCGTGGACGGTCGGATCACATCCACCCTGAGTTAACAAATGAGGTCGTTAGATGGACGGGTCCACCCTCCTCAAACTTGGTTCAAATACAGGCGAAGTCGTTAGGTGGACGGATCCACCCTCTTCGAAACCGTATTTGTAAGTTTATACTCCAGTTCGCACTCTTGGAATATGGAGTTAGGTGAAGGATTGTCGTGTATCAATCCTTTTTTGACTTTAGTGTGATGGCTTGTCCCCGAGCTCGGGTTTCACTAAGTGAGTGACCGGTCGTATCACAGTCACTCCCTATTTGAATAAGTTCCACCGTATGATGGAACTTAGCTCTCCGTGCGTAGTGATGGTCCTATGAAGTATTTCAAGTAAATCACAGCTCTGGCTCGAAGAGATTGCACTTTATTGCTGAAATAAGAAAATATGGCAAAGTCAGTTGCCTTATTACAAATTTAAATTTCAAAATGCAGAAACAAATTGCAAATGAAAAATAGACTAAATAAATAAACAGAGCCTGTTATATGTAGTAGCGACGAAGACTCTCGCTGTTCCAGGCTCTCGGAAGAGTGGGACCGTCAACGGTCGATAATTTGAATGTGCCATCTCCGAGCTTTCGTTCAATAACACATGGTCCTTCCTAAGTTGGTTTCATATGCGAAGGGACCGGATAAATTCTTTTGAGTATGAGATCACCAAGTTCAAAGGTTCGAGGTCGGACCTTGGCATTGTATAATCGGGCGACTCGACTTCGATACGCGGCTGCCCTCAGATCAGCCTCTTCACGCTTCTCATCCAATAAATCGAGAGATTAAGCAGGCAATGTAGCATTTGTCTTCGGATCGTAGTATGTCATACGATGAGAAGGTACTTCTAATTCGACTGGAATAACAGCTTATGAGCCATACGAGAGGGAGAATGAAGTGTGACCGGTCCCGGACTTGTGGGTTGTACGGTAGGCCCATAAGGCCATAGGAAGTTCATCGATCCATTTGCCCCCGGCTTTCTCCAGTCGTTTCTTTAGAATGGATTTTATAAATTTATTAACAGCTTCAACGCGTCCATTCGCTTGAGGGTGTGCGACTGCAGAGAATTTCTTCTGAATGTGGAATCGTTGACAGAAATCCTTAAATTATACACTATCGAATTGGGTTTCGTTGTCAGTGATAATAGTACGTGGGAGACCAAATTGGCAGGTGATGTTGCGCACTACAAAGTTGATCACCTTCTTTGTTGTGATTGTAGCAAGGGGCTCGGCTTCCACCCACTTGGTAAAATAATCAACTGCTACGATGACGTACTTCGCACCACCTTTGGCTAGAGGTAAAGAGCCAATAATATCAATGCCCCATACCGCGAACGACCAAGGGCTGACCATTTGAGTTATCTCAGTAGGTGGGGCTCTAGGAATCCGAGCATGCTTTTGAAATTTATCACACTTCTTTGCATAATCTGCTGCATCACGGTTTACAATTGGCCAATAGTATCCATACCGGAGTACTTTCTTAGCGAGTGCTTCCTCCCCGGTGTGATCGCCACATTCTCCTTTGTGTACATCATGTAATACTCGTTTGATTTCATCGTGAGCGATACACCGAAGTAAAGGAACATAGTATCCTCTTTTATACATAACTCTGTTTTGAATAGTGAACCACGAAGCTTTTCTAAGAGTCTATCTCTTTTCACTTCTATGCTCTGGTAGGGTTCCGTGTTTGAGAAAATTTCTGAATGGAGTCATCCACGACTCCCTTTCGAAAACAACATCAAATATCCAATCGGTTTCCATCTGATCAATGCTTGGCGAAGATAATATCTCTACGGGAACAAGTCCCATTTGTTGTGCTTCACCTGCACTGGCTAACTTTGCCAACGAATCAGCTTTCTGGTTGTGTTCTCGCGGTATATAATAAATAGCATAATAGTCAAAATGATTCAATATCTCTTGAACCCGAGCAAGGTACGCGGCCAGTCTCCGATCTCTAGCTTGGTACTCTCCTCGAATTTGACACACGATCAATTATGAATCACAGTAAATTTCCACCGCAATGATTCTTAAATCTCTGGCAAGTTTCAATCCAGCCAATAGGGCTTCATATTCAGCTTCGTTATTAGTTGCATGGAAGTTGAAATTTAGAGCATAACATATAGATCGACCTTTAGGAGTTTCAAGCACAACCCCTGCACTTGAGCAACGTTCATTTGATGCACCATCTGTATGCAGCTTCCAGATGTACTTGGGAGATTCACTGGTTTTGGGCAAGTCCGCTGGGATGGTAAATTCAGCAATGAAATCTGCTAGGACTTGTCCTTGAATGGCTCGCCTTGGAGTGTAAGTAAGGTCAAACTGACTTAACTCGATATTCCATTTGAGTAACCTGCCAGACGTCTCAGAACACGTAAGAACCTGTCGTAATGGCTGGTCAGTGTGAACGGTGATTGGGTGAGCCTGTAAGTATGGACGGAGCTTCCTCGAGGCAATAACAAGACAATAAGCCAATTTCTCTAGCTTCGAATAATTTCTCTCAGCTTCGGTTAGCCACTTGCTTATATAGTAGACCGGCTTTTGTATTCGGTCTTCCTCCCGAACTAGGGCAGCACTGATTGCGTTGTATGATACCGCCAAGTAAATGTACAATTTCTCGTGATCGATAGGCTTTGACAAGATTGGTGGTGTGGAGAGATGTTGAATTAATGCTCGGAATGCGCCCTCACATTTTGCAGTCCATTCAAAGTTTTGTTTCCCTTTCCGGATCAGATCGAAGAAGGGAATGCATTTGTCAGTGGACTTTGAAATGAACCTGCTCAATGCTGCTACTTTCCCGTTGAGACTCTGGACTTGCTTTATAGTTCTCCGGGTTTCAAGATTTCTAATCGCCTAGATCTTTTTGAGATTGGCTTCGATTCCTCGAGCATTGACGATAAACCCAAGGAATTTTCCAAATGCTACCCCAAAGTGACATTTCAATGGGTTGAGCTTCATTCTGTACTCTCGAAGGATATTAAACATTGATTCCAGGTCTCTGATGTAATCAATGGAAAATCGCGACTTGACTAGCATGTCGTCCACATACACCTCCATGGTTTTTCCAATCTGGTTAGTGAACATTCGATTAACTAACCATTGATAAGTTGCCCCAGCATTCTTGAGTCCAAAAGGATAACTTATAGCAATAGAGTCCCATATTGGTTACGAAGCTGGTATGTTCCTGGTCGGGTAAGTGCATGGGTATTTGATTATAGCCAGAGTACGCATCCATGAAGGATAAAAGTTCATGTCCAGCCGTTGAGTCTACAAGTTGATCAATTCGTGGAAGTGGAAAACTATCTTTGGGGTAAGCTTTATTCAAGTCTGAGTAGTCAACACATGTTCTCCATTTCCCATTTGGCTTTCGGACAAGTACAGGATTGGATACCCATTCCGGGTATAAGGCATCTCGAATGAATCCAGTCATCTTAAGCTTATCTACCTCTTCTTTAAGGGCGGCAGATCTCTCTGGATCCATAGCACGCCTTTTTTGCTTGACCAGGACGTACCGCGGGTCAATATTCAGCATGCGGCTCGCGATGTCTGGCGAGATCCCACATATATCAGACTGCGTCCAGGCAAACACATCAAGGTTTACCCGGATAAATTCAATCAATTCCTCTTGCATTTGTTGGCTTAGCTGAGATCCAATCTTTATCATCTTTGAGTCATCATTATCGTCGATTGGAACATCGATCGTCAGTTCGGCCGGAGAAGCTTGACTGTTTTTACTTTCATCTTCACTTTCGGTATCTCTCGGGTCAAGATCTCTTTGGAATTGGTTGGGGTGCCCGGGCCCGGGCCTAGGCGCTAATTGTCAATTATCAGCAAAGCGGACGCAAAGAGATTCCTTTACGCCCTTTCCTTTTTCTTTTCGCTGCGCCTCGCGTAGCTCAGCTACATAACAGGCTCGCCCTGTGGCCTGATCCTCTTGAATAACTCTGACACCATTGTCGGTAGGGAATTTCAAAGTCAAACACCATGAGGCGATGGCAGCCCTGAATTCAGCTAGGGCTGGTCGGCCCAAGAAAGCATTATAAGGGGAGTTTATATCCAACACAACAAACTACAGTATCCGGACTCTCCGGCGTTCACCAATTCCCAACTCCACTGGCAAGTCCACCACTCCAGTGGGTATAGTTGCACTCCCGTTGAAACCATGAATGCGAGACTGACATGGCTTTAAATCTTTAGTCTCCATTTTCATCTGGTCATAAGCTCATTTAAAAAATATATTCACAGAGCTTCCGCTGTCTACCAAGATCCTCTTCATCCAAGTAGGACCTACTTGAGCTGATATGACTAGCAAATCGATAGTGGGGGCTTCGACCCTGTCGGCATCCCGACCTTGAAATACGATGTCATCTGCCATCGTTCTTTGCTGTTTGGCCGGAGCCCCATCTTTAGAATTACTACAACATTCAAAGTCCGCATGCCTGATAGAGCTGGCATACGAATCCATTTCCTTCCAGTTTCAGTCTGCTAGATGAGGACCACCACAAATAGTGTTTATCACCAACCTCCCACCAGTACGAGCGGGTTCCTCCTGTCTAGCCAGATTTGGTATATGATTTTGATTCGATGGGCCCGCACCTCCAGACTGCGGCGCCCAAACAAACTGTTCTAACTTACTCTCTCTTATCAACCTTTCAATGAGATCCTGCAAGTGACGGCATTCATTTGTGTTATGGCTGTAGCTTTCGTGGAATCTACAAAACTTTCCCGTCTGAATTTGCTTTTCCGATGACTGTTTCAGAGCAGGCTTCTTGTACTGAATAGTGTTGCAGGTTTGTAGATATATGTTCTCCAACGACGTATTCAGAGGAGTGTAATTATCAAACATTGGAGCTCTACGTCGTGGACCACGGTTCTGATCCCGTTTTCTATTTTGGTTACCATTGCCTTTTTGCTGATCTTGCTTATTCTAAATATTCAATTGCACTTTTCCGAAACTCTCCTCGGATTGTTTAACAACAATATTACTTTGAATTCCTTCCACACCAGGCCCCACATCATCCTTCTTCCTAGACTATTTCGCATCCTCCCTTCCCAAGAATTGAGCTGCTTTGCAATAGAAACGGTCCAATGATGTAGGGGGTTTTCCGGCCAACCAGTTGTCGAATTCAGAACCGGGCTCAATTCCCTTAGTCAGTGCCATAAGAATAGAATTATCGTTTGGGTTGCTGATCTCAGCACATGCAGCATGAAACCTCTCTAAATAACGCTTGAGTGTCTCTCCAGGGGCTTGAGTGACACTGGATAAAGCATTAACATCCTTTGGTCTTGCGACATGCATACTAAACTGCTCAATAAATTTTGTTACCAACTGATCGAAGCATGAGATAGATCGAGGTGGCAGTCGGGTAAACCACATAGTCGCTATGCCCCCCAGTGAAATCGGGAAGCTTCGGCATTTGACTGCATCGTCAGCTCGTGCAGTGTTCATCAACCATTCGTACTTCAGAATATGCTGATTAGGATCAGAGTTCCCTTCATAAACGGGTAAAGTCGGCATCTTGAATCACCAAGGTGGTTCATCATAAAGTATCTCATTAGTAAAAGGAGTATGACTTCGGGATATTCCCCAGTCGTCATTGCTAAGCCTTTGACTTTCACGGATCATTGCTGACAAGTCGGGCGTCTGGACATTCTGAGCAGGTTGGACCAAGGTGTGGTCGGGTTCCACAATGCGAGGAGGGGCCGGTCGCTGTTGATGGTCCATGTCTCGCCTCCTTGGTTCTATGTCTTCGGGGACGTAAGGCTCGGGATGGTAATCACGCTGGTTGACGGGCCAAATCTCAATTTCCCAACATTCAATGTGTGTTGATGCCCAGTGTCCTGTGTGTAGCTTCCATCTAGCCGTGGGCGTGTAGATCTGTGATGATAATTAGAAGAGGTTGAACTCTCAATGGAGGAATGGGAGGCCTGATCCCTCCTAGATCTCCTTCGTCGCTGACGGTTCAGTTGGTTGGCTAGTTCCGCATTAGCACGAAGCTGTTGAGTGAGTTGTTGGCTGCTCTGAGTCAATTCTTACATCAACATCTGAAATTCTTCCTTGGTGATAGGGCTTTGCAGATCTGATGGTCTGGTAGCATTCTGATCAGCTAGAAGCGGCTGCACGGGATTCTGTCTGTCCCGTCCTTCTGGATCTACAGCTGTAGAAGTAGTCCTTGTGTTAACCATGATGGATGATGAAGCTCTCTCCTAGACTTGCAGCAAATCTGAATAGGATGGAAGAACTTCTGTAATTGAGATCTAGATCTTCTCCTTGGATGTTTGCAATCCGACATCGGTAGTAGATCCAATGAGCAGAAGGAAAAAAATTGTTTTTTTTCTCAGTGAAAGCACCAAAGTGTTTGTACCAAAATTGGGCACAACACTCTTCGGAAGGGTTTGAAGAGATACAAATGAAGAAATTAAATGGAAAAAGAGGATTATCTAACAAACACTTCAAAAACAAATAAGAAAATACGCAGAAACACAGAGATTTAGAGTGGTTCGGCGTATTGCTTACGTCCACTATGAAATTGATGATTTTATTGATGTTTTCTTGAAGATTACAACTGATTACAGCGGATTATAGCAAATTACAGTAATGAAATTCGAGTACAACAGCAGCCTTGTAGCACAAAAATGTTTTCGACAGAGTCTGGATGTCAAAGAGCCAAAAGATCTCTTTTCTGTAGGCTCTGAGGTGCTATTTATAGGCGTAGGATGCAAATATCTCGCTCAGATCTCGAGAGACCTCTTCTGGCACGTGGGTGGGCCCACGCGATTAATCCCAGGCGATTTGCACTCGGTTCGTGATCGATACGAACAAATTTCATATCGATCAAGATTTGGTCCAATCGAGTCAAAATTTGGCATGGACGTTCTTTGAATTGTACATAGGCTCCTGTGAAAATTTCATAGCATTTGGACTTGTGGATTGCAAGTTATGATTGATGCAAGTTTGGGCTTTTCGGTTGTCGTTCTCTTCGCATCGATGCTCTTCGAATCGATCACTTCGTGTTTGTACCAAAATTAGGCACAACGCTCTTCAGAAGTTTTTGAAGAGATAAAATGAAGAAATTAAATGGAAAAGGAGGATTATCTAACAAAAACTCCAAAAACAGATAATGAGAGTAATTAAAACGCACAGAGGCACAAGAATTTAGAGTGGTTCAGCATATTTCCTACGTCCACTATGAATTTGATTGCTTTATTGATCTTTCTTCGATGATTACAATTGATTTCAGCGGTTTTCAGCAAATAACAATGATTTACAATAGTGAAATTTGTTAGTAGCAGCAGTAATGGAGTTTAGATCTGGATCCGGCAGAGTCTGGGCGTTGGAGGATTCAAAGAAGAAGAAGCCCCCTCTTTCTGCATGCACTGGGGCTCTATTTATAGGTGTAGGAGGCTGATATTTCGCTCAGATCTTGGGAGACTCCCCTGGCACATGACTAGGCCCGCGCGCCCAAGCCCGTGAAGTTTCGGCCCGATCCATGATCGATACGAATGGATTTCGTATCGATCAAGGTTTCATCCAATGGAGTCGAAATTTGGCATGGACATTCTTTAGCATGTACGTAAGCTTCTGTCAAAATTTCATAGCATTTGGACTTGTAGATTAGGAGATATGATCGATACGAATTAGGACTTTCGGTTGGCTGTTTCGTTCGACTCCATCATTTCGACTCGATCCCGTTCGACTCGTTAGCTGTGTGTGATCAAGTGGTGACGTGGCGAGCATTCTTCGGATCGAGTCACCTTCTTTGCTGAGTCGATCGAGTCATTCTAGGACTTTCGCTCTGTTCGTATCGAGGCACTTGTGTTGTTCGAATCGATAGAAGGTAGCCCTTGTTTCGTGTCGATGGAGTGCACATGGAATAACTCGACTGCGTGGCCTTGTTCGTATCGATTGGAAATGGATCCATTTGATCGATATGAAGTTGACGTGACCAGGTGGACTCGAACACTGTTAGCTATCGATCGATACAAACAAGCATGATGTGGATCGATGCGAACAAGTACTTCTTGATGGATACGAAGTAAGGTCAACTGATGGATACAAACTATAGAAGCCTGATGGAATCGAACAGAGCTCTTCAGGTGATGGATGCGAAGTAGACTTTGGTGATGAATGTGAAGTGGTCACTGGCTGATCGAGTCGAACAGAGGCTTTCTGATGGTTACGAACTCGATCGAGTTGAACAGAGGCTTCCTGATGGATACGAACTTAACCGAGTCGAACAAAGGCTTGGTGGTGGATGCGGAGCTGATCGAGCCGAAGTAAGATTTCTGATGGATACGAAGTGCACTTACTTGCTGATGGGTACAAAAACGACCGATGCGAAATGATGGGTTGCGACTCCAATCGATTCGAAACGATGGATACGAATAGATGGGTTTTCCAACTTGCATCGATCGTAACTTGTGCATATGAACTCAGATTTACTTGAAATTTGGAATGTTGGCTCTCATAGCTTCGCTTGTCGTGTCATATAAATTTTAGCTCGATCTGGACTCGGACAAAATTCGTCGATATCCATAGTGAGTCTGTGTATAACCGATCTCTAAGACGAACCGTCATTGGTTACTAGTCAATTCCTTGGTGTCACGGCCTTGCCAAAAGGCGGGATAACATTTGCCCCCCAAAGTACGTCTTGTGGAAACATGATTTGCTTTGAAATGCTGCAATCTTCATTCTGAATAGTTATCGTCTTTTCGATGAAAGTTGTAATCTTTGACTGATTTTTCTCGATAATGTAAACTGTTGACTGTCAACTGTTGTACCCTGTATTGTTGCAACTGATTGCTGTATGCTAGTGATTAGCCGTTTGTTGTTGTAATCGTTATCAAATGAGTTTCTGATTCCTGTAAATATGGAATATTGAAGATTAGTCCGACATATATGCATATATGCTAATCTGACATCTTGTTGACGTTCACGAGTCGTTGTCAGTTTATCTTATATTGAATTCTGTATCGATCCACTCCTGAACCGACATGAAATTCGTTGTAACAACGCTCGATGGTTGTTTTTGAATGTCCCTTCATAACGATCCTCTCCTGAATCGATGTGAAGGGTTGAAATATTGCCTTTGCATCGATTTTCATTGCATTAATGGATACAAAATGAGCATTTCGAATCGATGGATGTGGGGTCCGATGGATACGAAGCGGTTCTTCGTATTGATAGAGTTTAATGCCTTCAGAACAGCCCCTGTAGTGTATTTTGAATCGATGGGTCTGGTGTCATTGGACACGAATAGACAATTCGTATCGATGGGTTCGAACTGATCGTTCGTATCGCTGCACTGGAGATAGAGTCGAAGATGATCAATACGAACAGTGGTTTCGTATCGATGGATTCGAATAGCGCAATGCTCAATGGATACGAACAGAAGTCCCACGATCGATACGAAATAGCAGTCGTCTGAGGGTTGATGGATTTGAATGGCACACTTTATGTTGCTAAACTGGGGATGGAGTCGAAAGTGATCGATACGAATAAGGGCTTCGCATCGATGGATTTGGTGACGACTTCGTATCGATACAGACTCGAGTTCATGGATTCGAACAGTTGTTTCGAACCGATTCGGAGGTGACGCATTGCAACCGGTCGAGTTTACTGGAATGCGTATCGTTTTTTCCTTCACCTTCGAGTCCATATAAATATTGTGGACTTAGCCATTTTCCACTTTTTACTTTTCTATTCTTGCGCTTTGCTTTCGTATCGCTCAGAGACTCGGGAAAAGAAGAAACTGCTCTTGCCTTCAAATCGATTCAGATTATTAATTACTCGAACTAACTGCTAGATTTAGGTAATCCACTAAACGAATCCAATGCGTAAACGATGAGACTCGATCTTTAACATCAAATCACCCAGAGCCATGGTCGATCAAAGATTCTTCGGCCTTTGCTTCGTGTCGATCTGGAGTAGGGGTTTCGAGACGATGAGATGGAGGCCTTCGTATCGATTGATGGCTGAGCTTATGCATCGAATCGAGTGCTTCGAATATATGGATTGATACGAAGGGGTTGTGTCTGATCGATTCGAAGTCCAGAATTTCCGATCGATACGAACCACGCGTTGGGGGATCGATACGATGATGGCCCAATTGATCGATATGAAATGGTGGCCTTGGATCGATTCGAAGTCCTTAATCTTAATCGATTCGAACTCATACACGGACGAATATAAATTGTCGCTACAAACCGGACTTTTTTGATCGACACGAACTGAACCTTAAAGGACTTGTAATCTCCTGCACACTTGAACAACTAACTCCGACGAGCTTCAAACTTGCATAATTGGACTTAATCGTTTCACCGCATATCTGATTGCCTATCGAAGCTCGTCGATGGAACTACAACTTTAACAAAACTTCAACAAACTTTAACTTGGATTGATTGCTAATATTTGGATGACCTGGTTGTGACGGTCAGCGATGACGGTCCTTCCGACTGAATTTCGAGGTCTCATCGTTTACATGCTTTCTCCAATTCTGTAGAACTTCTCAAGTGATTAATAGTACTGCACTGCACAACACACTCACACACTTTACACTGGGGGATGCACGAGCATTATTGTCTGTTTAACAATGATTTTTCATAAGCTAGTTAGTCATGAAACCTTCAAGTTCATAGCAGCAGGAACTTCCGAGTTCAATTCCTTCAACCATCGAGATACCGGTCATTGAAGCCGAAGTTATAAATCCAGCTCCAGACGAGCTTCCAGGTGCCTGGTTCATTATGAATCCTCAAGATTATGTGCCGTCCGGTATTTCTGAAGATATGCTGGGACGGATTTTTTTAAGGCACGGCTTGTCACTTGACGACGTGTTACTGCCTGGGCCAAATTACAGGCCACATGTTCCCCCGGAGGGGTTTACTGCTTTTAACCGTCATGCTTGTATGGCGGGAACACTTCCTCCTTTTAATCAATATATAAGGAAGATGTTATCATTCCTTGGAATAGCTCCATCCCAGCTACACCCCAATGGATACGCCTTGTTGAATAGCACCTTTATTCTGTTTATGGAGATTCTCTTTCGACCACCAAAGCCGATCGAGATTAGATATCTATTTAACATTAAGAGTCGTGGAAACAGCCCTTCTTTCACCTTCTTGGAAGCGGTTAGGAACTGTCAGATAGTAACTGGGTCCTGGGGAAGGTTGAGTTACTTCAACATCGAATGGTTCTACGTTCGGTGCCCCTGGATTCGCAAGGCGATGGTTGGATAGACGTAAGCGTTGCAATCTTTCTCTTGAATTATCGAGAAAATTATAACCGACCTCAAAACTGACATACTTTTCTTCTTTATAGCTGCAATCTCTCAACCTGACGGTGCATACTTCAGAGAGCTAGTTCGAATTCTCCAAACGGTTCCGGGTGAAGAGAGGCACATTGACTTGGTTCTAACCGACAGAAACTTGAGAACTATCGGGCTGATTGAACGTAAGCAAAGCATATGGCTGAAAGGGATGCTTAGAGCGGTCTCGAATAAGCGGTTGAAACGCAAGGCGCCCGGAGTCATAATAGCTGAAAAAGTTGACCTGGAGAGAACGCCTACTGATAACGAGCTCCAAGCTAGGCCTTCTTCCGATGTTCAGGATTCAGGTGGAAGGAGAAAAGGCAAGGCAGTTGCTCACAAGCGTTCTAAATCCGTGAGATTAAAATCCGTTGTTATGTCCTTACCCATCCCGGGGATTAGAATTTTGGAGGCTCCTCCCCCGCAAGTAGAGAATCCTTTTGAAAGGCTTGCTGATATTCAGATTTCGGATTATGTGTCGTTTCAACACGACGTCGGGATGAAGGAGCTTGATAATGCTCTTGAACTGAGCGGGTCGCTTGCTATGAGTGAGACCGACATTTCCGGTTGGTCGGGGGGTTGCACATGCATACACTTCACTGCACTACATGATTCATAACTGTAAATCGTCCAATCCTAAGAAATCACTAACTCTTCCTTCGTCTCTCATTTTCAGGTACTATGTCTGGGAAAGGATCGACGCTCGGGAAACTTCGCTCGGCCCAAAAGTCTTCTACCTATTATGATTCCCACAGGAGGGACTCAGATAGAGACCGCGATCGCGAGTACTCTAACCAAGATAGGTATGGGCGTGACAGGGACAGAGAATACAGACATCGGTCTAGATCATGCTCTCCTCCTCTTAGACTTCCATATTCACCTCCCGTTCTTGTTCCATATCCACCAGAGCCTCAATGTCACATACCATATTCTCACACTTCTAGATCTGAGACTCATCTCTAGAGAATCGAAACCATGGCCTTCATAATTGCAGAGCAGGTCCCAACTGAGCCCACAGGAGAAGGGGCCATTAAATTGGCTCAGATGAGGAAGGATTTTCCGAATATATGCTTCGATGGCTACGTCTTCCAACCACACTTAAAAAGAATTCCATCAGGGATGGAAAACACGATGCATGATTACGTTCATGAAATCTACACCCAGTATAGAGAGTGGGTAAAGGCTGCAGAGAAAGCTTCTAAGGTGGCCTTTGAGCGGGCCAAAGCGCTTGAGAAAATGGAGACCGAACTCGCTCAAAGGGACCGAATTATTCAAGTGCTCACTGCTGAGGCCGAGTCTTCTCAAAAATCTGAAATTGAGGCAACCAAAAAACTGACGAAGCGAATGTGGCCATTGAGAGGTTGAGGCAAACACATGTTACCTTGGTGGAGGAGATGGGCCATCGGAATACTACTGTTACCGTCGAACGGGATGCGACGATCAAGGAACTTAACGAGCTCAAAGCCAAATTTTCTGACATGGCCAAGGAAAGGGATGATGCAAACAACGCAGCCCAGAAGGCATTGGAACAAGCTGTTCTGCTTAGGGGTGAACGGGATGCGGCTGTGGCTAAAGTCCGCAAGGTGGAGACTGAGGTCGAGGAGAAAGTGAAGTCGGCCGAGTCCAGGCTAGAGGCTGATATCAAAGACCTTCTCGTTGTTTACAACGCTAACGTGCTGAGGCACAGGGGTCTAGCCTGGCTCGATGATTATCCGGCGCATCTATACAACACCTGGGGCCGATTAGTTGAAGAAGAGAAGGAGGCGCATCTGGGTGAGTCTGTGGATGAGTTTGAACTCGAGAATCGCATTCTAACTGAAGATGAAAGGAAGATTCTTCACGAGTCCATGATTCTGCATGAAAAGGAAAGACTCGGCGCCCAGCACTTCAAAGTAGGAGAGGATTCAGGGGTTGACCATCATGAGGCGAGTCTTGAAGTTCCAGCGTCAACCCAGCCCGAATCCTCGTCTGTAGTTGATCCCCAAGCTGTTCCTGCCTACAATCCGAATCAGCCGTAGATGTCTCCGGCTGCAGCGCAAGTTACTGAAGCCGTTCTACCGCCTACAAGTCAAACTGAGGAAGGTATTCTGAACATTCCACATATCTTTCTTAAGTCAAAATTGTTATCCCGCTTTTTGGCAAGGCCGTGACACCAAGGAATTGACTAGTAACCAATGACGGCCCGTCCTAGAGATCAGTTATACACAGGCTCACTATGGATATCGACGAATTTTGTCCAAGTCCGGATCGAGCCAAAATTAGTATTACATGACAAGCTAAGCTATGAGAGTCAACGTTCCAAATCTCAAGTCAATCCGAGTTCGTATGCTCAAGTTATGAACGATACAAAATTGGATAAAAACGAACCACCGGTCGAATCGCTCAGTTCGAATCCATCAGGGAAGCCAACTTCGACTCGCTTCCTTCGACTCGCTTCACAACCATCAGAAGTGACTCCTTCGACTCGCTTCGCAATCCATTAGGGAAGCCAACTTTGACTCACTTCGCAACCATCAGAAGCGACTACTTCGACTCGCTTCGCAACCATCAGATGCCTACTTCGACTCGCTCCGTTCGAACCACTGTTCGACTCCATCAACTTCGACTCCATTGCCGAAGCCACTGTTCGAATCTCTCAGGACGCTCCATTTCGACTCGCTCTATCGATGCACACTTCGACTCGATCAAAACAACGTCAAAGGCAGAGTGATCCAAAGACTCAAGCGCCACATCACCGAGTCGAACGAAAGCGAGTCGAATAGAGCGAGTCGAACGAAACAACCCACCGAGAATCTCATTTCGTATCGATCACATCTCCTAATCTACAAGTCCAAATGCTATGAAATTTTCATAGGAGACTACGTGCATGATAAAGAATGTCCATGCCAAATTTCGACTCCATTGGATGAAATCTTGTTCGATACGAAATCTGTTCGTATCGATCACGGATCAGACCGAAACTTCACGGGCTTGGGCGCGCGGGCCTGGTCACGTGCCAGAGAGGGTGTCCCAAGATCTGAGCAAAATATCAGCCTCCTACACCTATAAATAGACCCCCAAAGTCAACAGAAAAGGGGTTGTTCTTCCTCTTTGAGATCTCCAACGCCCAAACTCCGCCGGATCAAGATCTGAACTCCATTGCTACTGCTACCAACGAATTTCACTACTGCAAATCATTGTTATTCGCTGTAATTTGCTGAAATCAATTGTAAACATCAAGAAAAGATCAATAAAGCAAACTATTTCATAGTGGACGTAGGCAATACGCCGAACCACTCTAAATTCTTGTGTCTCTTTACATTTTTCTTAGTTTCATATCTGAGATTTGGAGTTTTTGTTAGATAAATCCTCTTTTTACATTTATTTTCTTCACTTTATCTCTTCAAAGACTTCCGAAGAGTGTTGTGTCCAATTTTGGTACAAACACTTTGATGCTTTCACTGAGAAAAACCCAAATTTTCTCCTGCTCTTTGGATCTCCTATCTATATCGGATTGCATAAAACCAAGAAGAAATCCAGAACTTTGAAGCCCTTCCATTCTATTCAGATTTGCATTAGATCTAGGAAAGGACTTTCATCACCTCACCATGGTAAGTACACGGACTACCTCTACAGCTGCTGATCAGGGAGGACGGGACAGGCAGAATCCCGTGTAATTGCCTCCATCAAACCAAGATGCCGCCGGACCTTCAGATCCAACAGGTCTGATTACCAAACAAGAGTTCCAGACGCTCTTCCAAGAATTGACCCAGAGTCGACAACATCTAACTGAACAACTGCGCGTCAACGCAGAGTTGACCAACCAGCTAAATCGCCAAAGGAGAAGAAGATCCAGAAGAGACCAAGGTTCCTATTCTTCCACAGAAAGTTCAGCCTCCTCCGATGGCCAAACCAGATCCACACGTCCACGGCTAGGTGTAAGCTACACCTAAGCCACGTGACACCAACCTGCTACGAATCTTGGACAACCCAAAATTGGACCATCCACTAGTCATCATACAGGACCTTCATCCCGAGGAGGTGCTGCTCCTTATCATGTCACATGCAACATTTCTACTACCACCACAACCGAACGAGGATGAGATGCTGGAAACCAAGCCGATCCTCGACGTAACCAACGGGAACAGACTCCTGAGCCTTATGTCCCTGAGGATGTTGAACCAAGGAGGCGAGGCATGGACCGTCGACCGCGTCCGGTCCAGACTCGCGCTGTGGAACCCGACCACCCCTTGGCTCAGCATGCTCCTAGTACCCGGATGCCAGATATACCAACGATGATTCATCAAATGATCCGTGAAAGTCAGGGTCTCAGTAATGACGACTGGGGAATCTCCCGGAGTCATACCCCTTTCACCGATGACGTATTATATGCTGAACCAACTCGGCACTTCAGGATGCCAGCTTTGCCGGTTTATGAAGGAAGTTCTGATCCCAATCAACACGTCCTAAAATACGAATGGCTGATGAATGCTGTGAGAGCTGATGATGCATTAAAGTGTCGTAGTTTCCCCATTTCCCTAGGGGCATCGCTACCATGTGGTTCACTCGTTTGCCACCATAATCCATCTCTAACTTTGACCAAATGGCCACTAAGTTTGTCGAACAATTCCGTATGCACGTGGCAAGACCTAAGGACGTTAACACTCTGTCTAGTGTTACACAAGCTCCCGGAGAAACACTTAGACATTACATGGAGCAATTCCATGCTGCATGTGCAGAAATAAGCAATCCCAATAATAACTCTATCCTGATAGCATTGACTAAGGGGATTGATGCTGATTTCGAGTTTGGAAATTGGTTAGCTGGAAAGCCACCTTGGTCATTGGACCATTTCTATTCCAAGGTAGCCCAATTCTTGAGAAGGGTGGATGCGAAACAGTCTAGGAAGCAGGATGATGCAGGGCCCAACATCGAAGGTATCCAAAGTAACATCGCTGCTAAACAATCCGGAGATAGTTCTAGAAAAGCTCAGTTGAACGTACAAAATAAACAGAATCAGCAAAGGGACAATGGAAATAAAAGCAAAAAACGCGATCAGAATCGTGGTCCACGGCATAGAGCTTCCATGTACGACACTTACACTCCATTGAACACGTCGTTGGAAAATGTATATTTGCAGACCTGCAATACCATGCAATACAAGAAACCTTCCCCAAAACCACGAACTGAGAGACAAATCCAAACAGGAAAATTCTGTAGATTCCACGAGAGTTATGGTCACAACACCAATGAGTGTCGTCACTTACAAGACCTCATTGAAAAACTGATACATGAGCGGAAGTTGGATCAGTACGTGCGGGCCGCAGTCTGGTGGTGCGGGCCCATCAAATCAGAATCGTGCGCCAAATCAGGAAAGACGGAAGGAACCCGCTAGTACAAGCAGGAGGTTGGTCATCAATACAATAAGTGGTGGTCCTCAGCCAGCAGATCAGAGTTGGAAGGAAATGGAGTCGTATGCCAGTTCTATTAGGCATGCGGACTTCGAGTGTTGTAGTAGTTTTGATGAAGGGGCTTCGACCAAGCAATAGAAAACGATGGCAGATGACATCGTGTTCAGGAACAGAGACGCTGACAAAGTCGAAGCCCCCGCTATCAATCCATTGGTCATCTCAGCACAAGTAGGTCCTGCTTGGATGAAGAGGATCTTAGTTGACAGTGGAAGCTCTGTGAATATTTTTTTCAAACGAGCTTATGATCAAATGAAAATGGAAGCCACAGACTTGAAGCCATGTCAATCCCGAGTCCATGGTTTCAACGGAAGTGCTACTATACCTACTGGAATGGTGGAACTGCCAGTAGAGTTGGGAGTTGGAGAATGTCGGATAGTACGGATGTTGCAGTTCATTGTTTTGGACATAGACTCCCCTTACAATGCTTTCTTGGGCCGACCGGCCCTCGCTGAATTCAGGGCAGCCATCGCCCCGTGGTGTTTGACTTTAAAGTTTCCCACTGATCATGAAATAGGAATCATTCAGGGAGATCAGGCTACTGCCAGAGCCTGCTATGTTGCTGAGCTGCGGGAGGCGCAACGAAAGGAGAAAGGAAAGGGCATGGAGGAATCTCTCTGCGTCCGTTTTGCCGACAATTGACAATTAACGCCCGGGCCCGGGCCCAGGCACCCCAGCCAATTCCTCAAGGATCTTGACCCGAGAGAAACTGAAGACGAAGGAGAATCTAAAGAAAGTCAAGCATCCCTGACCGAACTGACGATTGATGTCCCAGTTGACAATGACGATGATTCAAAAATGATAAAGGTAGGATCTCAGCTAGGCCAACAAACTCAAGAGGAATTGGTTGAATTTCTGCGGGCAAATCTGGACGTATTTTCCTAGACACATTTCGATATGTGTGGGATCTCACTGGGCATCGCGAGCCACACCCTGAACATTGACCCGCGGCATGTCCCGGTCAAACAGAAAAGGCGTGGTATGGATCCAGAGAGATCTGCCGCCCTTAAAGAAGAAGTAGAAAAGCTTAAAGCGAACGGGTTCATTCGGGATGCCCTATATCCCGAATGGGTGTCAAACCCCATGCTCATCCGAAAGCCAAATGGGAAGTGGAGAACATGTGTCGATTATTCCGATCTGAATAAAGCGTGTCCCAAAGACAGTTTCCCGCTTTCCAGAATTGATCAGCTAGTAGATTCGACGGCTGGGCATGAACTCTTATCCTTCGTGGACGCGTATTCAGGCTACAATCAGATACCGATGCATTTACCCGATCTAGAACATACCAGCTTCGTAACCAATTTGGGACTTTATTGTTACAAGGTTATGCCATTCGGACTCAAGAATGCCGGGGCTACTTATCGATGATTGGTCAATCGGATGTTTGCCAATCAAATCGGGAAAACAATGGAAGTATATGTAGACGACATGCTTGTGAAGTCACAACTCTCCACCGACCATGTTAAAGACCTGGAAACTATGTTCAACATACTCGAGAATACAAAATGAAGCTCAAACCACCGAAATGTCACTTTGGAGTTGCATCCGGAAAGTTCCTTGGGTTCATCGTTAATGCCCGGGGAATCGAAGCTAATCCTGAAAAGATTTGGGCAATCAGAAATCTTGAAACTCCCAAGATTATAAAGTAAGTACAAAGTCTCAATGGAAAGGTAGCAGCATTGAGTAGGTTCATTTCAAAGTCCACTGACAAATGCATTCCCTTCTTCGATCTGATCCGAAAAGGGAAACAAAACTTTGAATGGACCACGGAGTGTGAGGGCGCTTTCCAAGCACTAGTTCAAAATCTATCCACACCACCAATACTGTCAAAGCCTATTGATCATGAGAAGTTTTATACATACTTGGCGATATCAGAAAACGCTATCAGCGCTGCCTTGGTTCGAGAAGAAGACAAGATACAAAAACCAGTATACTACGTCAGCAAACGATTGATTGGGGCTGAAAGGAATTATCCAAAGCTAGAAAAGTTGGCCTACTGCCTTGTAATTGCATCAAGAAAACTCCGACCGTATTTCCAGGCACATCCCATTGTTGTTTACACCGACCAGCCGTTACGACAGGTCCTTTCACGGCCTGAGACGTTTGGTAGGTTACTCAAGTGGAACATCGAACTGAGTCAGTTTGATATTACTTACACTCCAAGACAAGCAATCCAAGGACAAGTCCTCACTGATTTCATAGTTGAATTTACCATTCCAGAGGACTTGCCCGAAACCAGTAAATCCCCCGAATACGTCTGTAAGCTGTATACTGATGGTGCATCTAACGACCGGTGTTCGGGCGCCAGTGTTGTACTCGAAACCCCCGAAGGCCGATCCATATGTTATGCTGTGAAGTTCAATTTTCATGCGACCAATAATGAAGCTGAGTACGAAGCCCTCTTAGATGGCTTAAAACTTGCTAGAGATTTGAGAATTATCGTAGTGGAAATTTATTGTGACTCACAATTGGTTGTGTGTCAAGTACAGGGAGAGTATCAGGCAAGAGATCGAAGGTTGGCTGCTTACGTAGCTCGAGTTCAGGAAGTACTGAATCAGTTCGATTACTACGTTATCTATTGTATACCTCGGGAGCGCAACCAAAAGGCCGATTCATTGGCAAAGCTAGCCAGCACGGGTGAAGCTCAGCAAATGGGACTCATTCCCATAGAAACGCTATCTTCCCCAAGCATCGACCGGACAGAAATAAACTGGGTATGTGAAACCGTTCCCGAAAAGGATTCATGGATGACCCCACTCAGAAATTACATTGAGCACGGTACCCTGCCGGAGCGCAGGAGTGAAAAGAGACAAGTCCTTCGGAAGGCCTCACGATTTACCATCCAGAATGGACTCATGTACAGAAGGGGGTACTCAGTCCCCCTACTCCGGTGTATCGCTCACGATGAAATTAATTAAGTATTGCACGATGTGCACAAGGGAGAATGTGGCGATCACGCCGGGGGGCAAGCACTTGCCAAGAAAATACTTCGCTACGGATATTACTGGCCTACCGTGAATCGTGATGCGTTGGACTATGCAAAGAAATGTGATAGGTGCCAGAAATATGCCCGAATTCCTAGAGCTCCTCCTACCGAGGTAACGCAAATGGTCAGCCCATGGCCGTTCGTGATGTGGGGCATCGACATCATCGGTGCTCTACCTCTTGCAAAAGGTGGTGCAAGTACGCCATCGTCGCAGTTGATTACTTTACAAAGTGGGCTGAAGCCGAAGCTCTCGCTACCATTACAACAAAGAAAGTAATCAACTTTGTGGTTCGTAACATCATATGTCGATTCGGTCTCCCACACACCATTATTACGGACAACGGAACCCAATTCGACAGTGCTGAATTCAAAGATTTCTGCAAACGATTTCATATCCAAAAGAAATTCTCTGCAGTTGCACACCCTCAGGCAAACAGACAGGTCGAAGCTGTTAATAAAGTTATAAAATCCATTCTGAAAAAACGACTGGAAAAGGTCGGTGGCAAGTGGGTTGATGAACTTCCTATGGCTTTATGGGCTTACCGAACAACCCACAAGACTGCGACCGGTCACACTCCATTCTCTCTTTCTTACGGTTCAGAAGCCATTATTCCAGTCGAGCTAGAAGTACCTTCTCATCGTGTGACATACTATGATCCAAATACAAATGCCATATTACTTGCTGAATCTCTCGATCTACTAGATGAGAAGCGTGAAGAAGCTGATTTGAGGGCAGCTGCGCATTGAAGTCGAGTCACTCGATTGTACAACGCCAAGGTCCGTCCGCAAACCTTCAAACTAGGCGATCTCATCTTAAAAAGAATCTATCCGGTTCCTTCGCATATGAAGCCGACATGGGAAGGACCGTATGTTATTGAACGAAGGCTCGGAGATGGCACATTCAAGTTATCGACCGTCGACGGTCTTACTCTGCCGAGAGCTTGGAACAGCGAGAGCCTTCGCCGCTATTATACCTGATAGGCTATCTTTATCCATTTAGTTTACTTTCCTTTTCTGAAAAGGACATATCATAATAATAATCATACTTTGAGGCACTCTTTCCAATAGAGAAATCAATTTTTGCAGGGACACGAATAATTTTGATTTTTTTGAGAAGACTGCTCAAATCATTGTCATTGCTATCATCTGACAAGAACAATCTTTTAGAGTCGTGATGTTTTTCAAAACCTTCGATATCCGTGTCTTCTGCTCTAAAGAACCATAAAGCAGTGAAATACTGCTTGTTATCAACACCTTGAAACAATTCTGTGATACGGCCAATATAACTAGGAGTGCCCTTGTCAGCTTTAATGTAAGCATCATCATTCAGATTGTATAAATAACCATCGACTTTAGCTTGCAAGTAATGACCTTTATGTTTCTGCGTTTCGAAATTAGAACTTGTAATAAGGCAACTGACTTTGCCATGCTTTCTTATTTCAGCAATAAAATGCAATCTCTTCGAGCCAGAGCTGTGATTTACTTGAAATGCTTCATATGACCATCACTATGCATGGAGAGCTAAGTTTCACCATACGGTGGAATTTATTCAAATAGAGAGTGACTGCGATGCAACCAATCACTCGCTAAGTGAAATCCGAGCTCGGGGACAAGCCATCACATCAAAGTCAAAAAAGGATTGATACACGACAATCCTTCATCAACTCCGAGTTCCCAGAGTGCGAACCGGAGTATAAACATTAACTCCGTACTCCCAGAGTGCGAGTCGGAGTATAAACATCAACTTCGTATTCCCAAAGTGCGAAGCGGAGTATAAACATCAACTCCGAACTCCCAGAGCGCGAGTCGGAGTATAAACATCAACTCCGTATTCCCAGAGTGCGAAGCGGAGTATAAACATCAACTCCGAACTCCCAGAGCGCGAGTAGGAGAATAAACATCAACTCCGAGTTCCCCGAGTGCGAAGCGGAGTATAAACATCAACTCCGAACTCCCAGAGTGCGAGTCGGAGTATAAACATCAACTCCGAGTCCCCAGAGTGCGAACCGGAGTATAAACATCAACTCTGAGTTCCCAGAGTGCGAACCGAAGTATAAACATCAACTCCGTATTCCCAGAGTGCGAAGCGGAGTATAAGCATCGACTCCAAACTCCCAGAGCATGAGTCGGGGTATAAACATCAACTTCGAGTTCCCAGAGTGCGAACCGGAGTATAAGCATCGACTCCAAATTCCCAGAGCGCGAATTGGAGTATAAACGACAACTACGAACTCCCAGAGTGCAAGTCGGAGCATATACAACGACTCTGGGTTCCTAGAGTGTGAAACGGAGCATGGACACCAACTTCAAGTTCCCGAAGCATGAATCAGAATATAGATATCGACTCCAAACTCCCAGAGTGCGAGTCGGAGTATAAACATCAATTCCAAGTCCCCAGATCGTAGATATATGATTGAAACTTAAGCCGACATGACCAACCACCAGTAA
This sequence comes from Allium fistulosum, assembly GCA_030737815.1. Taxonomy (NCBI): domain Eukaryota; kingdom Viridiplantae; phylum Streptophyta; class Magnoliopsida; order Asparagales; family Amaryllidaceae; genus Allium; species Allium fistulosum. The sequence continues at coordinate 816,726,863 of CM060908.1, read as the reverse complement.
ACGAATGAGAATCCCCGGAGCGCGGATATGATCGTCAACGATCGGACAAGCAAGAATGAACCGCTCAATCTCTGTCTGTCTCAAACACCCACTTAGTGGCACTAGACTCGACATGCTATTAAAAAAGAGCGATCGCTGACTGATGTTTTACAACACACCACCAAGACTGGGGGCAAGACATAAGCATCAACCATCGACTGAAGCAATGTGACATCAAAATTCAACTCGCTTCCCGGTCGCAAACCATGTCCACAGTTTTCGAACTTGGCGAACAAAAACAAGCTTGATTCGAAAACTAAAACTTCACAAGTACACTTCAGATATTGAAACACTTGGACAAATACACAATGACAGAAAAGAAGCCAAAAAAGAGAAGTTTCATTTCTATTGTTTATAAAAGAAGTTCGTGTACAAGTTTTCAAAAATTCCTACTAGCAGGGGCCGAACCCGCATCTATACACGACTAACAAAATGCAAGTCAAAATAAACTGGGGAAGCATGTTTAATCTTTCTTCTTCCTTGGCTTCCTTCTCGGTGTAGACCCGTTGGACCCACCGCTAATCTTCCTCTTCGAGCCTTTGCTTTTCGGCGGTTGGTCTTCAGGCGAGGGCATTATATTAACATCCTCCTCCGAACTCGAGTGGATAGGAATGCTCCCTGCGGGCGGAGTCGGAGGAACAGGATCAAGTACATAAGGTGGAATGGGCACGCTGGTAATGAAAACAGTACCACTGGGAGATATCATGCTAAGAAGAGCAGGTCCCGGTGCTGCCATCCCACCTCCAAAACTTCCACCATGAGCCGCTGCTGCCATTTCAGCGTCGATTTGAGCGAACATCTCCTCTTCAGTTACTGCTCGAGCCCCGCTGGGGGCATCAGCAGTCGACATTAAAGAGCTTGCAGCAGGATCAGTTCCACTCATGACAGATGACAAGTCAGCGAGGGGATCGCCGTGACGGCGAAAGAGTTTATCCATCAGCTGCTCATCAAACATAATCGTACTCCCCTGCATGTCGTCAAGCGGAGCAGCTGTACTCACGGTGATTGCTTCGGTCGTGATCGCCTCCTGCGTTTGATATGATTCTTGAGTAACAGGAGGCATGGCCGGTACAGCATCAATCACTGGGCAAAGAATAAGAGAAATGTTAGAACTTAACTCTATCGAAGATCTTGACTCAAGAAAGATATGCAGAATGTTCAGAATACCTTCCTCAGTTTGACTCGTAGGCGGTAGAGCGGCATCAGTGACTTGCGCGGCAGTCGGAGACATCTGCGGCTGATTTGGATTGTAAGCAGGAACGGTCTGGGGATCGACCGCAGACGAGGATTCGGGCTGGGTTTATGCGGGAACTTCAAGATTTGCTTCATGGTGGTCAACTCTAGAACCCTCTCCCACTTCAAAGTGCTGGGCGCCAAGTCTTTCCTTCTCATGCAAAATCATTGACTTATGGAGAATCTTCTTTTCATCTTCAGTTAGAATGTGATTCTCGAGTTCAAATTCATCCACAGACTCGCCCTGATGCGCCTCCTTCTCTTCCTCAATTAGTCGGCTCCAAGCATTGTAGAGATGCGTCGAAAAATCATCGAGCCAAGCTAGACCCTTGTGCCTCAGCACGTTAGCGTTGTAAACAAGGAGAAGGTCTTCGATGTTAGCCTCTAGCTTGGACTCGGCCAACTTCACTTTTTCCTCCACCTCAGCCTCCACCTTGTGGACTTTAGCCACGGCCGCATCCCGTTCATCCCTGAGCAGGACAGCTTGTTCGCACGCCTCCTGGGCTGCGTTGTTCGCGTCATCTTTTTCCTTGGCCATATCAGCAAATTTGGCCTTGAGTTCATTAAGCTCCTTGACCGTCGCATCCCGCTCGGCGGTGACTTTAGTGTTCCAGTGGCCCATCTCCTCCACCAGGGCAACATGTGTCTGCCCCAACCTCTCCATTTCCGCCTTCGCTTCATTAGCTTTTTTGGTGGCCTCAATCTCCGATTTCCGAGAAGACTCGGCCTCAACAGTAAGCACTTGTATAATCCGGTCCCTTTGAGCGAGTTCGGTCTCCAGTTTCTCAAGCGCTTTAGCTCGCTCAAAGGCTACCTTAGAAGCTTTCTCCATAGCCTTTACCCACTCTCTGTACTAGGTGTAGATTGTTTGTACCAAAAATGGGCACAACACTCTTCGGGTGTTATTTGAAGAGATAAAATAAAGAATGTAAATGTAAAACAGAGATTATCTAACAAAAACTCTAGCAAACAGACTTGTAAAATGCAAAGACAAGCAATTTAGAGTGGTTCGGCGTAATGCCTACGTCCACTATGAAGTTTTGATGATTTTATTGATTCTCTTTCAATGATTACAAGCAATTTCAGCAGACAACAACAAATTACAGTTTGGAATTCGAATTCAACAGTAGGAATAAGATGCAGATCTCAATCCGGTAGAGTCTCGACGCTTCAGAATCAAAAGATCCCTTTTCTGTATGCTCTGGGGCCCTATTTATAGGCGTAGGAGGCTCAGATCTTATTTAAACTTCGGGAGACTTGGTCTGGCACGTGAGGGGGTCCACGCGACCATTTCCAGAAAGTTTCGCCTCGATCTGCGATCGATACGAGTCCATTTCGTATCGATCAAGATGATGTCCAATTGAGCTGAAATTTGGCAGGGACATCCTTCAGTGTGTATGCAAGCTTTCCAGAAAATTTGATTGGATTTGGATCAGTGGATTGCGAGATATCATCGATACGAGATAGATTTCAACGCTGGCTGTTCTGTTCGACTCCATTGCTTCGAGTCGATCCCGCCGTGTCGATCCCTGCACGTGCTCCTGAGATGATGTGGCGCGCGCACTTCGTCTCGATCCAATTTTCACTCCGCGTTGACCGTTTCGACTCCATATATCTTGGCTTGTTTGCTCCGATGGACGACATGTCACCCTAGTTGGTTGACTCGTTAGATACGAATAAGTCACTGGGCATGGATTCGAAGTAAGGTTTTCTGATGGATACGAAGAGTAGTGCCTCGATGGATACGAAGTAGACATCGACTAATGGTTGCGAGGCACGTCATCTGTTGAGGGACACAAACCTGATCGATACGAACTTGATGGGTACAAAATATTGCCAACTCGATCGATACAAAATCGTGGAATCGTGCCGATGCGAAGTAGATGATGGACACGGGCTGGATGGATACGAAACAGACACCTGGCCAACCGATACGAATTGCGCTAACTATCGATGGACACGAACCTGATCGATACGAACTCGATGGATTTGAAACATGGCCATCTCCATCGATACGAAACGAAGTCCCCTGATGGATGCGAAATGAACATATCAGATGGATACGAAGACATGCTTTTTCCTCCAACTTGTATCCCTCATAGCTCGAGCATACGAACTCGGATTGACATGAAACCTGGAATGTTGGTTCACTTTACTTTCCTAGTCATGTCTTGTCAATTGTAGCTTGATCCGGATTTGGACGAAATTCAGCGATATCCATGACAAGCGATATTTGGAATCCGACCAATTCCTCGGTGTCCTGGCCTTGCCAAAAGGCGGGATAACATTTGCCCCTCAAAGTACGTCTTGTGGAAACATGACGTGCTTTGAAAAGCTGCAAGTTTGTGAGTCGTTGTTAGTTTAGGTCGTCATTGAATTTTGTATTGATTCTCTCCCAAACCGATTTGAAATTCGAGTTAAAACGACGTCTGATGGTCGCTTTCAACCATCCTCTTGTATCGATCCTCTGGTGAATCGATGTAAACAGTTGGAAAGTACTTCTTCGTATCGATGCGGGCTGAAACGATGGATACGAAATGTTCATTCACACCAAGGGTCACAATTTGGGTTGGATTCTGATTCTCATCGACGATCTTTGATGGATACGAAATAATTATTCGTATCGATAGATTCTGATAGATACGAATATCGTGTTCATATCGACAGACCTGTTCTGTTGTGAGTCGATGGCCCATAAAACGGATGCTTCGAATCGATGGAGTCCATCGTCTTCAGGTGGCTTCTCTGTGCACTTCGAATCGATGAAGACTGGTGGATTCGAAACGGGCCTTCGTTTCGATGCGCTGTTTGACTGGTTGCGACCGGTCAGGTTGACTGGGAGTCGAATCGACTCGGTTCTACCCTAGGCTCCATATAAATACCTGGGACTTCATCATTTTTCACTTTTTTACCTTCTACTTTTACTGGTGCTCTCTGTTCTCTTTTTTACCTTCATATCGATAGACTGAGAGATATAACCGTCTTCGAATCGAACCAAACCTTTGATCCTCTGAGTGTTAATCGCTAAAATCAGGTAATTAATGGATAGAATCTTGTTAATAATGATGAAACTCGAGATCCCCATCATTCTCTTTGCTTCTACGACCAGTTTTGACGAACTTGAGATCTGGACGATGGAAGTCAAGATTGGGGGACGGAGCGTGGCCATGGGTTGAGATCCTTTGGGGAAGAGGGAGAGACGAAGGAAATCACTCTAACCTTATTTCGTATCGACTTGAACTGGGAGTATTCGAATCGATCCAGACGACATACGTTCGTATCGGCGTGGAGATGAGAGCGGCGATGGATGTGAAGCCATTGTTCTCAGATTGATGCGAAATCGGCGAACCTGATCGATGCAAATTGGCTTGCCTTTGATCGATATGACATCTATCGATTCGAATCTGATCGATATGAAGCGCTCTCACTCCAGCCTGATCGATACGAACTTATCAATTCGAACCTGATCGATATGAAGCATTCTTACTCCAGCCTGATCGATACGAAACATCTCCATTCCAAGATGATCGATACGAACGTATCGATTCGAATGCGGCCAGGCTGCGTAGCGTGATCCCCCTGACTCGATACGAAAACAAAGTGCAGCGATCGATTCCTAACCTAAATTTTGATGAACTTAGGGAAATTTTGAATACTTGAACACTTGACTCCGACGAGCTTCTGCCTTGCATAATTGAACTTGGTCACAGAACTACATATTTGACTGACTTTCGAAGCTCGTCGATGGAACTGCTATCTAACAAAAAATAGAAGTATGATGAACTTTAACTTGAATCGATCGTTAGTATTCGGATGGCGCGGTTGTGACGGTCAGCAATGACGGTCACTTCTGATCTAACTTCCAAAGTTTCGTCTTTTGTATATTTCCTTTAATTCTGCAGAATTTTGCTCAGATCATGCACAACACTTGCATTGCACAACTTATTCATACACTTTACACTGGGGAATGCACGGGCTTTTTATCGCCTAATGATGGTTTCTCGTGAGTTAGCTAGTCATGGAATCGTCAAGTTCACAACAACAAGAAACTCCCAGACTTGAGATCCCGGACATCAAGGCCGAAGTCATCGGTCCAGCTCCGGACGAGTTGCCTGACACGTCCTTCATCAATAGTCCACCTGACTCGGTCCCGTCAAATGTTTCCGAAGATATATTAGGGAGGATATGCTTACGGCATCATCTGTCGATGGATGATGTGTTGTTGCCGGGGCCAGATGATAGACCACATAATCCTCCGGAAGGATATACCACATTCAATCGTCATGCGTGTGCAGCCGGGACGCTTCCCCCGTTCAATGACTATATAAGGGAAGTGTTGGCTTATCTGGGGATCGCCCTGTCTCAGCTATACCCGAATGGATATGCTTCGCTCAACAGCTTGTTCATTGCATTTATGGAGTACCTCCATCGTCCTCCCCATATGACCGACATAAGATACTTGTTTAATTTCAAGAGCCGGACTGACAGTCCATCTTTTACATTCCTGGAGTCTGTACGAAACTGCCAAGTGGTCACGGGGTCGTGGACTAGGCTGAGCTACTTCAAGTCGGAGTGGTTCTACGCCCGATGTCCTCCGGGATTTGCCAGAAGATGGCTATTCAGACGTGAGTATCGTCTCTTTTCCAAGTAGTTGACAAGGCAATTCATTAATGAAATTGAACTCACGTTTTCTATTTCTTTTCTTCCAGCAATAATTCAGCGACCTGAAGGTGGTTACTATAAGGAGATAGTCCGGGTTCTTCAGGAAATTCCAGGTGAAGAAAGGAATATTGAATTGCTGTTGATGGACCGGAATCTCAGAATTCTCGGGCTGATTGGGCGGAGGCAGAGCATAAGGCTTGATGGTGCACTAAAGACTGTCTCTAGAGAAAAAGTCAAGCGGAAGAAATCTAAAGTCGTAGTAATCGAGGAACCTGACTCCGAAAGAACTCATACCGATGAGGAGCCTTTGGTCGAACCTACCGACGGGACCCCGGATTCTGATGAAAAAAGAAAAGGCAAGGCAGCGGCCTTTAAGCAAGCTAAATCCGGGAGACGGAAGTCTGTGGTCTTAAACCGCCCTTCTTCAGGAGTTAAAATCTCGGAGGCGTCCTCCTTGCAAGCTGACAATCAATTCGAAGGGCTCGCTGACCTTCCAATTCCGGACCTTGCGTCCGCACAATAAGACGTTGAATTGGATGAATTACAGCATACCCTCGACGTTAGCGAGTCTCTTCCTACCAGCGCGATCGACACTTTTGGTTGGTTCGGGGGGTTACACATCCATACACTCTTCACGGCACGACACAGTTTTCTAACTGTAAACCGCATATCATGAATGGTTACTAATTCTCCTTGTTCTATTTTTCAGGTACGATGTTTGGACGAGGTACCGTGTTGGGCAGTCTACGTAACAAACGCCGTTACTATGAGCCACGCAGGAGAGAGGGAGAGAGGGACTACGACTCAGGGCACTCTGGTCAAGAGAAGTCCGACAAAGACAGGGGATACGTGCACCGATCCCGATCTCGCTCTCCTCTTCCTAGGACTTTCGTTCCGCCCGCGGTAGTAGTTGCCCGTCCTCTTGAAATCTCATGGCCCAAGCCGCCTTCTCAAGCTCCGAGGCCTGATCCTCCTCGCGGGACTGAAATAGCCACCTCCTCAACTACCACACCGGTCGCGACTGATTCGACTAGTGAAGGAGCACTTAAACTGGCACAGATGAGGAAAGAATTCCCCGACATCTGCTTTGACGGTTACGTCTTCCCTCCGCACTTGAGAAGAATTCCACCAACAACTGAAAATACCATCCATGATTATGTCGTAGACATATTCTTTCAGTACAAGGAGTGGGCAAGGGCCGCGAGGAAGGCATCCAAAGTAGCATTCGATCGGGGTGTTGTCATCGAAAAGTTGGAGAAGGAGCTAGGTCGCAAAGACCGAATCATGAAAGTGCTCAACACTGAGGCCGAGTCTTCCCGCAAGTCTAAAATGGAAGCTCTTAAAAAGGTTGATGAGGTAAACTCGGCCATGACCAGGATGAAACAAGAACACTATACTGCAATCGAGGACATGGGTCATAGGAACACCACCATTACTGCCGAAAGAGACGCCGCTCTCAAGGAGCTTAATGAGCTAAAGTCAAAGTTCTCTGAAATGGCAAAGGAGAAAGATGCTGCTAATGCCTCTGCGCAGGAGGCCTGTGATCAGGCGGTGGTGCTTCGAAAGGAGAAGGAAGCGGCTATGGAAAAAGTCCGCGAAGCTGAAGCTGGGGTTGAGGAGAAAGCACGGCAGGCGGAGGCCAGGATTGAGGCTGAGGTAGAAGAGCTACTTGTCACTTATAATGCCAACGTGCTAAGGCATCGAGATCTGACATGGCTCGTTGATTACTTAACGCATCTCTACAACGCCTGGAACCAACTGGTTGAGGAGGAAAATACTGGGCACCCTGATGAAGCCATCGACGAATTCGAGTTAGAGAACCGCATACTTAATGATGGCGAAAAGAAGGTTCTCCATGGCTCCATGATTTCTCACGAGAAGGAGAGGCTTGGCGCCCATTCCCAGGAAGTTGGAGAAGGCTCCGGTGCTGAGCACCATATTGCGAGTTCCGGGATTATCGTGTCATCTCAATTTGAGCTAACTTCAACGATTGTCTCCCATCCTATACCGGCTTATGATCCAGACTGACCACATTTGTCTCCTATCAAGGAGCATTCTTCTGAAGTCGTTCAAACGGCCCTAACCCAAGCCGAGGAAGGTACTCTGAACTAATCCCTTGTGCATTTGGGTTGAAGAATGCGCATAGAAGTGTATACTAACAAACGTTTCCTTTCTTTGTTCAGTGATTGAAGTTGCACCAGCGGCGCCTCCCGTAGCCCAGGAACTATGCCAAGTGCCGGAGGCCATCATTTCTGAGGCGACTTCTGTTGTGACAGTTGTGCCGGTCGAGGTAACTCAGGGGGGCTCACTTTCCTTAGATAAACAAATGATAAACGAGCTCCTCGGCCAACACAGTGATCCCTTTGCAGACTTATCGTTCAGCCTGGGTGGATTCTCATCTGCTTCTGATATCCCAGCTCAGATCACTACAACGCATAGTGAGGCCCGAACACAAAGAGAAGCAATGATGTTGGCTGAGATTAATGCCGAGATGGCGGCGGCGGCGCACGGTGGCGGCTTAGATGGCGGAGCAGTAGCGCAAGGCCCTACTCCCCTTATGATTGTATCTCCCGGGGGTACGCTCGTTGATGCCAGTGCACCGGTCCCGCCCCCGGCTGTAGACCCTGTTCCTCCAACTCCTCCCGTGGGAAGTATCCCCATAGGCTCTAGCTCGGAGGATGATGTTGACATCATGCCTTCGCCCGAGGGAAACCCACCTAAAGAGAAAGGCTCCAAACGAAAGATCACTGGTGGTTCCAGTGGCTCTTCGAGGAAGAAGAAGCTGAGGAAGCAGAAAGATTAGATAGATCTTTTTTAGGCATGTGTTTTCCCGTTTTGCAGTGAGGAATTTTGTTATCTTTTTCTCTTTGTAGGCCGTGTTTAGATGCGGGTTCGGCCCCTGCTAATAAGAATTTTTTTTGGAAAGGCTCGTGTATGAACCATTGCTTTTGATTAGTTGAAATAAAATTTTGTCTTCTTGTTTCAACTTAAATTCCCTTTATGCTCAAATATTGCAGTGTTCGAACTTCAGTCCGGTGTACTTGCATTATTTTAACGTTCAAGCACAGCTTGTTTTGTCTGCTAAGTCTGGAAATCCCGAACTTGAGTTGCGATCAGAGATTGACTTGGACTTGAACACCATGCAGTTTCGGGTAGTGATTAACACTTGAACCTGCCCCTAGTTCCAGGGTAAATTTATGGTGATCAGCTTGCGATCGCAAGGAGTGAGGATCGAGTTATCGAACTACACTTGTTTCTTTATGAATCGTTTTATCCACACTCTGGGATACAAGTCATCTCGTAAGCTGTTGTTCATACTACGGCTCGCACTTCAGGAGTTCGGGGTCGACTGTTTAAACTCCGTTTCGCACTCTGGGAACACGGAGTTGGATGTTTATACTCCGCTTCACACTCTAGGAATATGGAGTTGAACGTTTATACTCCGCTTCGCGCTCTGGGAATACGGAGTTGAATGTTTATACTCCGCTTCGCACTCTAGGGAATACGGAGTTGAACGTTTATACTCCGCTTCACACTTTGGGAATACGGAGTTGAATGTTTATACTCCGCTTCGCACTCTGGGAATACGGAGTTGAACGTTTATACTCCGCTTCACACTCTGGGAATACGGAGTTGAACGTTTATACTCCGCTTCGCACTCTGGGAATACGGAGTTGAATGTTTATACTCCGTTTCGCGCTCCAGGAACACGGAGTTGAATATTTATACTCCGCTTCGCACTCTGGGAATACGGAGTTGAATGTTTATACTCCGTTTCACGCTCTGGGAACACGGAGTTGAATGTTTATACTCCGTTTCGCGCTCTGGGAACACAGAGTTGAATGTTTATAGCTCGCTTCGCGCTCTGGGAATACGGAGTTGAATGTTTATACCCCGCTTTGCACTCTGGGAATACGGAGTTGAATGTTTATACCCCGCTTCGCACTCTGGGAATACGGAGTTGAATGTTTATACCCCACTTCGCGCTCTGGGAATATGGAGTTGAATGTTTATACTCTGCTTCGCGCTCTGGGAATACGGAGTTGAATGCAGGATTATCGTGTGTCAATCCTGTCAATATTGGTGTAATGGCTGGCCCCCGAGCTCGGGTTTCACTTAACGAGTGGCTGGTCGTATCACAGCCACTCTCCATTTGAATAAGTCCCATTGCGTGATGGGATTTAGCTCTTCGTGCATCGTGATGTCGTATATTTGACTTAATGAATCACAGCTCTGGCTCGAAGAGATGGCATTTTATTGCTGAAATAAGAAAATGCGGCAAAGTCAGTTGCCTTATTACAAAATTCAAATTTTGAAATGCAGAAACAAATTGCTAAATGGAAAGATATAATGAAATAAATAAAGCCTGTCATGTGTAATAGCGACGGAGACTCTCGCTGTTCCAGGCCCTTGGCAAATCGAGACCGTCAACGGTCGATAGCTTGAATGTGCCATCTCCGAGTCTTCGTGTAATCACATATGGTCCTTCCCAGTTTGGTTTCATGTGTGAAGGAACCGGATAGATTCTCTTGAGAACGGGGTCGCCGAGTTCAAAGGTTCGAGGTCGAACTTTGGTATTGTACAATCGGGCGACCCGACTCCGATATGCGGCTGCTCTCAGGTCAGCCTCTTCCCATTTTTCATTCAATAGATCCAAAGATTCAGCTAGCAGTATAGCGTTCGCCTTCGGATCGTACTAAGTCATGCGATGGGAAAACACCTCCATTTCGACCGGAATAACGGCCTCTGAGCCGTAGGATAGGGAAAACGGGGTGTGTCCGGTTGCGGTTTTGTGAGTCGTCCGATAGGCCCATAATGCCATAGGAAGTTCATCAACCCATTTGCCCCCGGCCTTTTCCAGTCGTTTCTTTTGGATGGATTTTATAACTTTATTGACAGCTTCGACTTGGCCATTTGCCTGAGGATGCGCAACTGCCGAGAACTTTTTATGAATATGGAACCGTTGACAGAAATTCTTGAATTCCGCGCTCTCGAATTGGGCTCCGTTATCGGTAATGATGGTATGCGGGAGTCCGAATCCACAGATGATGTTGCGAACCAAGAAATTTATCACTTTCTTTGTTGTAATAGTTGCGAGGGCTTCAGCCTCAGCCCACTTTGTAAAGTAGTCAACGGCGACGATGGCATACTTCGCACCACCTTTTGCTAGAGGTAAAGCGCCAATGATATCAATGCCCCACATTGCGAATGGTGAAGGACTGACCATTTGAGTTATCTCGGTAGGTGGGGCTCTTGGAATTCGGGCATGTTTCTGACACCTATCGCACTTTCTGGCATAGTTTGCTGCATCTCGGCTCACTGTCGGCCAGTAGTACCCATATCGGAGTATCTTCTTAGCAAGAGCTGTCCCACCGGTGTGATCGCCACACGCTCCTTCGTGTACGTCATGTAACACTCGTTTGATTTCGTCGTGCGTGATACATCGGAGGAGAGGAACATAATAACCTCTTCTGTACATGACTCCGTCCTGAATGACGAATCGTGAAGCTTTTCGCAGAATTTGTCTTTTCTCATTTCTATGTTCGGGCAACGTCCCATTCTCAATGTAATTTCGATACGGAGTCATCCATGACTCTCTACTGGGAGCGGTTTCAAACACAAAATTCATTTCTATTTGATCGATGCTCGGAGAGGCCAAAGTTTCAACCGGAACAAGTCCCATTTGCTGCGCTTCACCTGTGCTAGCTAACTTTGCCAATGAATCGGCTTTTTGATTGTGTTCCCGAGGTACATAATAAATGGCATAATAATCAAACTGATTTAGTATTTTTTGAACTTGAGCCAAGTAAGCAGCCAGCCTTCGGTCTCTTGCTTGATATTCTCCTCGTACTTGACATACCACTAACTGTGAATCGTAATAAATTTCCACAGCGATAATTCTCAAATCTCTAGCAAGTTTTAGGCCGGTTAAGAGGGCTTCATATTCAGCTTCGTTATTGGTCGCATGAAAATCGAACTTCAAAGCGTAACATATAGATCGGCCTTCGGGTGTCTCAAGTACAACACCAGCGCTCGAACACCGGTCATTTGATGCACCGTCAGTATGCAACTTCCAGATGTATTCGGGGGATTTACTGGTTTCGGGGAAGTCCTCTGAAATGGTAAATTCGGCTATGAAATCTACCAGGACTTGTCCTTGAATGGCTCACTGCGGAGCATAAGTGATATCAAACTGGCTTAATTCAATGTTCCATTTGAGTAACCTACCAGACGTCTTAGGCCGCGTGAGGACCTGTCGTAACGGTTGATCGGTATACACAGTAAGAGGGTGAGCTTGGAAGTAAGGGCGGAGCTTTCTTGAGGCAATGACCAGGCAATAAGCCAGTTTCTCTAGTCTTGGGTAATTTCTTTCAGCTCCTGTTAGCCGTTTACTGACATAGTAGACCGGTTTCTGCACTTTATCTTCCTCCCGAACTAAAGCGGCACTGATCGCATGCTCTGATATTGCCAGATAAAGGTACAGTTTCTCGTGGTCGACTGGTTTTGACAAGATCAGAGGTGTGGAAAGATGTTGAACCAGCGATTGGAATGCGCCTTCACACTCCGTGGTCCATTCAAAGTTTCATTTCCCTTTTCGGATCAGATCAAAGAAAGGAATGCATTTATCGGTGGACTTCGAAATAAACCTGCTTAATGCTGCCACTTTCCCATTTAGGCTTTGGACTTGCTTTATGGTTCTTGGGGTTTGTAGGTTTCTTATTGCCCAGATCTTTTCGGGATTCGCTTCTATCCCTCGAGCGTTAACGATGAACCCGAGGAACTTTCCAAACGCAACGCCGACGTGGCACTTTAATGGGTTAATCTTCATTCCATATTCCCGGAGGATGCGGAACATCGAATCCAAATCTCTGACATGATCCATGGAGAATCGAGATTTCACTAGCATATCATCCACATAAACCTCCATGGTCTTCCCGATCTGGGTGGCGAACATCCGGTTGACCAAGCGTTGATATGTTGCTCTGGCGTTCTTCATACCAAATGGCATGACTTTGTAACAGTAGAGTCCCAGATCGGTCACGAAGCTGGTATGTTCTTGATCAGGTAAATGCATGAGTATTTGGTTGTAGCAAGAGTAAGCGTCCATAAAGGATAGTAATTCATCTCCGGCTGTCGAATCTACGAGCTGGTCAATTCGAGGGAGTGGGAAACTATCTTTCGGACAAGCCTTGTTTAAGTCGGAGTAATCGATGCAAGTTCTCCATTTTTCGTTCGGCTTTCGAACCAGTACAGGGTTGGACACCCATTCTGGATACAAGGCATCTCGAATAAAACCATTCGATTGTAACTTATCAACCTCCTCCTTAAGGGCGGCAGATCTCTCTTGATCCATACCGCGCCTTTTCTGCTTGATCGGGACATAATGCGGATCTATATTCAGGGAGTGACTTTCAATGCTTGGCGAGATCCCGCACATGTCAGAGTGTGTCCAGGCGAAGACGTCGAGATTCGCCCGGAGAAATTCAACCAATTCCTGTTGTGTCTGCTTGCTTAGTTGAGACCCAACTTTTAGCATCTTCGAATCATCATCCTCACTGATTGGGACGTCCATAGTCAGTTCGGCCGGAGAAGCTTGGCTTTCCTTAGATTCGTCTTTATCCTCATTGTCCCTAGGGTCAAGGTCTTTCAGGAATTGGTTGTGGTGCTCGGGCCGAGGCCCAGGCATCAATTGTCAATCATCAATAGAACGGACGTAGAGAGATTCCTCTACGCCCTTTCCCTTCTTCTTACGCTGCACCCCGCGCAGCTCAGCAACATAGCAGGCCCTCCCCGTGGCCTGATCTCCTTGAACGACTCCAATCCCACGATCGGTAGGGAACTTCAGAGTCAAACACCATAGGGCGATGGCCGCCCTGAACTCAGCTAGGGCCGGTCGGCCCAAGAACGCATTATAAGGTGAATCAATCTCTAAAACAACAAATTGTAACATCCAGACTCTCCAGCGTTCTCCAATTCCCAACTCGACCGGTAGTTCAGTTACTCCAATGGGTATCGTGGCACTCCCGTTAAAACCGTGGATTCGGGACAGGCAGGGTTTCAAATCCTTTGCCTCCATCTTCATCAAGTCGTAAGCCCGTTTAAGCAAGATATTCACAGAGCTCCCACTGTCAACCAGGATCCTCTTCATCCAAGCGGGACCTACCTGGGCAGATATGACTAGTGGGTCGATTGTAGGGGCTTCAACCTTATCAGCGTCTCGACTCTTGAACACGATATCATCAGATATTATCTTTTGTTGTTTAACCGGAGTTCCGTCTTCACAATTACTACAGCATTCGAAGTCCGCATGCCTGACAGAACTAGCATACGACTCCATTTCCCCCCAGCTTCTGTCTGCTGGATGGGGACCACCACTTATTGTGTTGATGATCAGCCTTCCGCCTGCACGAGCGGGTTCTTCCTGTCTTTCTTGATTCTGTGAACGGTTCTAATTTGAAGGGCCCGCACCACTAGACTGCGGTGCCCACACAAACTGATCTAACTTCCTCTCTCTGATTAACTTCTCGATGAGGTCCTGTAAATGTCGACACTCATTGGTATTGTGGCCATAGCTTTCATGGAACCTACATAACTTTCCTGTTTGGACCTGTCTCTCCGATGAGGGTTTCGGAGCAGGCTTCTTATACTGCACAGTGTTGCAAGTCTGTAAGTATACGTTCTCTAATGATGTATTCAATGGCGTGTAATTGTCAAACATTTGAGCCCTACGTCGTGGGCCTCAGTTCTGGTCTCTCTTCTTGTCCTGGCCGTTGTTGCCTCTCGGCTGGGTTTGCTTGTTCTGTATATTCAGCTGAACTTTCCCGGAACTCTCACCGGACTGCTTAACCGCTACATTACTCTGTATTCCCTCAATACTGGGCCTCGCATCGTCCTGCTTCCTAGACTGTTTCGTGTCCTCTTGCCGTAAGAACTGAGCGGCTTTGGAGTAGAAACGGTCCAACAATGCGGGTGGTTTTCCAGCCAGCCAATTCCCAAACTCGGAATCGGTATCAATCCCCTTGGTCAAAGCCATCAAGATTGAGTTGTCGTTGGGATTACTAATCTCAACACATGCTGCGTGGAACCTTTCTAAGTAACGCCTGAGCGTCTCCCCATGAGCTTGAGTGACACTGGACAGGGTATTAACATCTTTGGGCCTAGCAACATGCATACGAAACTGTTCTACAAACCTCTTGGCCAGTTGATCGAACGAAGAAATAGATCTAGGTGGTAGGCGTGTAAACCACATTGTTGCGATTCCTCCCAGAGAGATGGGGAAACTTCGACACTTCACTGCATCGTCAGCCCTTGCAGCACTCATTGACCATTCATACTTCAAAATATGTTGATTGGGGTCACTATTTCCTTCATACAATGGGAGAGTTGGCATTCTGAATCGTCGAGGGGGTTCAGCGTATAATATCTCGTCTGTGAAAGGGGTATGACTACGGGAGATTCCCCAATCATCATTAGTGAGCCTCTGACTTTCGCATATCATCTGACGTATCATGGTCGAGATATCTGACAGTGGAACATTCTGGGCATGCTGAGCTAAGGTGTGGTCGGGTTCCACAGTGCGAGTTTGGACCGGGCGCTGTCGACGGTCCGTATTTCGCCTCCTTGGCTCAGCGTCTTCTGGGACATACGGTTCAGGAGTATGTCCATGCTGTCGATTGTTAGGCTCTGACAAATTCCGGGTATCAACCCTTGTTTCTGCCGCAGCGGTTGTGGCACGGTTGTCCGTGGTGTACTGTGGAGCAGTGCCTCCTCGTGTCGAGGGTCCTGTATGGAAGCTGGTTGACGGTCCTGTCCTCAATTGCCCAACGGTCAAGGCGGGTTGATATCCAGTAGTTTGAGCGCGACTCCCCTCTAGCCGGGGACGGGTGGACCCGTGGTGATAGTCAGACGAAGCTGAGCTTTCAGTAGATGCTCGGGAGACATCATCCCTCCTGGACCTTCTGTGGCCTTGGCGGTTTAGCTGGTTGGTTAGTTCGACGTTGGCGCGCAACTGTTCAGCCAACTGCTGCCGGCTTTGGGTCAGTTCCTGGAGCAACACTTGAAACTCTTGCCGGGTGACTGGTCCTGATGGATCTGAGTGAGCAGTGTTGTCTTGATTGGAAGAAGGCTGCTGTGTAGGATTCTGTCTATCCCGGCCTTCTTGATCAGCGGCGGTAGCGATAGTTCTTGTGCTAACCATTATCAGTGGAGGAGTCCTTTCCTAGACTTTGAGCAAATCTGAATAGAATGGAAGGATTCTGGATCGGATATCTGGATCTTCCTCGTGGATTTATGCAATCCGGTATCGACGGCAGATCCAAAGAGCATGAGAAAAAATTGGTTTTCTCAATGAAAGCACCAAAGTGTTTGTACCAAAAATGGGCACAACACTCTTCGGGAGTTATTTGAAGAGATAAAATGAAGAATGTAAATGTAAAACAGAGATTATCTAACAAAAACTCCAGCAAACAGACATGTAAAATGCAAAGACAAGCAATTTAGAGTGGTTCGGCTTAATGCCTACGTCCAATATGAAGTTTTGATGATTTTATTGATTCTCTTTCAATGATTACAAGCAATTTCAGCAGACAACAACAAATTACAGTTTGGAATTCGAATTCAACAGTAGGAATAAGATGCAAATCTCAATCCGGTAGAGTCTCGACGCTTCAGAATCAAAAGATCCTTTTCTGTACGCTCTGTGGCTCTATTTATAGGCGTAGGAGGCTCAGATCTCGTTTAAACTTCGGGAGACTTGGTCTGGCACGTGAGGGGGCCCACGCGACCTTTTCCAGAAAGTTTCGCCTCGATCTGCGATCGATACGAGTCCATTTCGTATCGATCAAGATGATGTCCAATTGAGCTGAAATTTGGCAGGGACATCCTTCAGTGTGTATGCAAGCTTTCCAGAAAATTTGATTGGATTTGGATCAGTGGATTGCGAGATATCATCGATACGAGATAGATTTCAACGCTGGCTGTTCTGTTTGACTCCATTGCTTCGAGTCGATCCCGCCGTGTCGATCCCTGCACGTGCTCCTGAGATGATGTGGCGCGCGCACTTCATCTCGATCCAATTTTCACTCCGCATTGACCGTTTCGACTCCATATATCTCGGCTTGTTTGCTTCGATGGACGACACGTCACCCTAGTTGGTTGACTCGTTAGATACAAATAAGTCACTGGGCATGGATTCGAAGTAAGGTTTTCTGATGGATACGAAGAGTAGTGCCTCGATGGATACGAAGTAGACATCGACTGATGGTTGCGAGGCACGTCATCTGTTGAGGGACACGAACCTGATCGATACGAACTTGATGGGTATGAAATATTGCCAACTCGATCGATACGAAATCGTGGAATCGTGCCGATGCGAAGTAGATGATGGACACGGGCTGGATGGATACGAAACAGACACCTGGCCATCCGATACGAATTGTGCTAACTATCGATGGACACGAACCTGATCGATACGAACTCAATGGATTTGAAACATGGCCATCTCCATCGATACGAAACGAAGTTCCCTGATGGATGTAAAATGAACATATGAGATGGATACGAAGACATGCATTTTCCTCCAACTTGTATCCATCATAGCTCGAGCATACGAACTCGGATTGACATGAAACCTGGAATGTTGGTTCACTTTACTTTCCTAGTCATGTCTTGTCAATTGTAGCTCGATCCGGATTTGGAAGAAATTCAGCGATATCCATGACAAGCGATATTTGGAATCCGACCAATTCCTCGGTGTCCTGGACTTGCCAAAAGGCGGGATAACATAGATGCCATGAACGTACTCATGCATCGTGTTCTCCACTCCAGACGAAATTCTTTATAAGTGCGGTGGGAAGACATAGCCATCGAAGCAAATGTTCGGAAAGTCTTTCCTCATCTGAGCCAGCTTAAGGGCTCCTTCTCCTGTGGGTTCAGCTGGGACCTGCTCTGTAATCATGGAGGCCGTGGTCTCAACTCTCTGAAGATGAGTCTCAGATCTAGAAGTATGAGAAGATGGCATGTGACGAGGAGGTTCTGGTGGGTGTGGAACAAAAGCAGGGGGTGGAGACGGAAGTCTAGGAGGAGGAGAGCGAAATCTAGACCGATGTCTGTATTCTCTATCCCTATCACGCCCGTACCTATCTTGGTTAGAGTACTCGCGATCGCGATCTCTATCCGAGTCTCTCCTACGGGACTCATAATAAGAAGAGGCCTTTCGGGCTGAGCGGAGATTCCCGAGCATCGATCCTCTTCTAGACATAGTACCTAAAAATGAAAAACAAAGGAAGAGTTAGTAATTTCATAAGTTGGACGATTTACAGTTGTGAATCATGTAGTGTAGTGAAGTGTATGCATGTGCATCCCCCGACCAACCGGAAATGTCGGCCGCACTCATAGCAAGCGACCCGCTCAGTTCAAGAGCACTATCAAGCTCCTCCATCCCGGCATTGTGTGGAGACGACACAAAATCCGGAATCGGGATATCGGCAAGCCCTACAAAGGGATACTCTACTTGCGGGGGAGGAGCCTCTGAAATTCTAATCCCCGGAACGGGCAAGGACACAACCACGGATTTAAATCTCTCATATTTAGAGCGTTTGTGAGCAGCAGCCTTGCCTTTTCTTCTTCCTTATGAATCCTGGACATCGGTAGAAGGCCCAGCCGGGAGCTCGGTATCAGTAGGCGTTTTTTCTGGATCAACTTCTTCAGCTATCACGACTACGGGCGCTTTGTGCTTCACCCATTTCTTCGGGACCACTCTATGTATCCCTTCCAGCTGTACGCTCTGCCTCCGTTCTATCATCCCGACAATCCTCAAATTTCTGTCAGACAAAACCAAGTCAATATGCCTCTCTTCACCCGAAAACGCTTGAAGAATCCGAGCAAGCTCTCTGAAGTATGCGCCGTCAGGATGAGAGATTGTAGCTATAAAAAAGAAAAAGTATGTCAGTTTTGAAGTCAGTTACTAATATCTCAATGATTCAAGAGATAAATGGCAACACTTACGTCTATCCAACCACCGCCTAGCAAATCCAAGGAGGCACAGAACGTAGAACCATTCAGTTTTATAATAACTTAGCCTTCCCTAGGAGCCCAAGACAATGTGGCAGTTTCTGACTGCTTCCAGGAAGGTGAAGGAAAGGCTGTCTCCATGGCTCTTGACGTTGAATAAATATCTGATTTCGATCGGCTTCGGCGGTCGAAAGAGGATCTCCATAAACAGGACAAAGGTGCTGTTCAATAAGGCATACCCGTTGGGATGTAGCTGAGATGGAGCTATGCCAAGAAACGCTAACATCTTCCTTATATATTGGTTGAAGGGAGGGAGTGTCCCCGCTGTGCAAGCGTGACGGTTGAAAGCAGTAAACCCCTCCGGGGGATCGTGCGGCCTGTCATTTGGCCCATGAAGTAGCACGTCGTCGAGCGACAAACTGTGCCTTAAGCAAATATGTCCTAGCATATCTTCGGAGACATCCGACGGCACTGAATCTTGCGGATTACAAATGAACCGGGCACCCGGACGATCGTCCGGAGCTGGGTCTATAACTTCGGCTTCAATTACCGGTATATCGATGGATGGAGGAATAGAGCTCGGGAGTTCTTGCTGCTGTGAACTTGAGGGTTCCATGAATAGCTAGCTCATGAAAAATCTTTGTTAAACAGGCAATAACGCTCATGCATCCCCCAGTGTAAAGTGTGTGAGTGTGTGCTGTGTAGTGCAGTACTGTATATCATTTGAGAAGATCTACAAGATTAAAGAAAGCATGTAAACGACAAGACTTCGGAATTCGGTCGAAAGGACCGTCATCGCTGACCGTCACAACCGTGCCATCCAGCTATTAACTATCATTCCAAGTTAAAATTTGTTATCTTTTTGATAAGTTCTAGTTTCATCGACGAGCTTCGATAGGCAATCAGACATGCGGTGAAACGATTAAGTCCAGTTATGCAAGTTTGAAGCTCGTCGGAGTCAATTGTTCAAATATGCAGGAAGTTTCAGATTATTTAATGTTCAATTCATATCGCTCGCAAGGGCCGTGTTCGCATCGATAGATCATGGTCATTTGCATACGAGTTAGACTTGGTCAGAAGATTGGCGTACAAGTTTGACTCGATCAAGGGGCTGAGGATTTCGAATCGATCGGAGCGCAACACTTCGACTCGATTAAAAACCTCCAGTTCGAATCGATCCAAGAGGGCTACACATTTCGACTCGTTCCAGGGCAGTCCATTTCAACTCGTTCCAAGGCATTCCATTTCGACTCGTTCCAAGGCATTCCATTTCGACTCGTTCCAAGGCACTCCATTTTGACTCGTTCCAAGGCACTCCACTTCGACTCGACCCAAGGCCATCATTTTGAGTCGATCAGATGCAACCCCTTCGTATTGATCCACGTATTCAAAGCATTCGATTCGATGCGAAGCTCCGCCATCAATCGATACGAAGGCCTCCGCCTCATCATCTCGAAACCCCTACTCCAGATCGACGCGAAGCTGAGGCCAAGGAATTTTTGATCGATCACAACTCTGATTGATTTGGTGTTAAAAACCCGAGTCTCATTGTTTACGCGTGGATTCGCTTATTGGATTACCTAGATCTGTCGGTTAGTTCAAATGATTGAAGGTATGAATCGGTTCGAAGGCAAGAATGTTTCTTCTTTCTTCTCGAGTTTCTGAGCGATACGAAGGCAAGGAAGGAAAGCGAAAGGTAAAAAGTGTAAAAACGGCTAAGTACAAAGTATTTATATGGACTCGAAAGCAAAAGGAATAAAGGATTCGTATTCCGGTGGATTCAAACACGCGTTTCGACTCCCTCTCTAGTGCGTCGATACGAAGCTCCCCTTCGTATCGCTTGTCTTCGACTCTGTCTCTAATACAACAATACAAGCCATTATTTCGACTCGCTCTTCCATATCCTGTGCATTTTGACTCGCTCCTCTGTCTCCTGTGCGTTTCGACTCCGACTCCTATGCAGTTCAAATCCAAGACCGAGTCGAACAAGCAGTTTGAATCCATAAAATCATGGCTTCTAGAGGCTAACTCCATCGAGTCGGAATACTTACTCCAAATCCATAAATTCAATAAAAATCATCTTCGATATTTCAACCCTTCACATCGATTCAGGAGAGGGTCATTACGAAGGAACATTCAAAAACAACCATCGAGCGTTGTTACCACGAATTTCACGTCGGTTCAGGAGAGGATCGATATGGAATTCAATATAAAATAAACTGACAACGACTCGTGAACGTACAAACGTCAACGAGAGTTAGGTTAACATATATGCATGTATGACGGACTAATATTCGGTGTTCCGAATTTACAGGAATTGGAAACTCAATTGATAACAATTACAACAACAAATGGCTAACCACTAGCATATAGCAATCAGTCACAACAATACAGGGTACAACAGTTGACCGTCAACAGCTTACATTATCAAGAAAAATAGTCGAAGATTACAGCTTTTATCGAAAAGACGATACCTATTCAGAATGAAGATTGCAGCACTTCAAAGCACATCATGTTTTCACAAGACGTACTTTGGGGGGCAAATGTTATCCCGCTTTTTGGCAAGGCCGTGACACCAAGGAATTGACTAGTAACCAATGACGGCCCGTCCTAGAGATCAGTTATACACAGGCTCACTATGGATATCGATGAATTTTGTCCGAGTCCGGATCGAGGCAAAATTGGTATGACATAACAAGCTAAGCTATGAGAGTCAACGTTCCAAATCTTAAGTCAATTCGAGTTCGTATGCTCAAGTTATGAACGATACAAAATTGGATAAAAACTAACCACCGGTCGAATCGCTCAGTTCGAATCCATCAGGGAAGCCAACTTCAACTCGCTTCGCAACCATCAGAAGTGACTCCTTCGACTCGCTTCGCAATCCATAAGGGAAGCCAACTTTGACTCGCTTCATAACCATCAGAAGCGACTACTTTGACTCGCTTCGCAATCATCATATGCCTACTTCGACTCGCTCCGTTCAAACCACTGTTTGACTCCATCAACTTCGACTCCATTGGCGAAGCCACTGTTTGAATCTCTCAGGACGCTACATTTCGACTCGCTCTATTGTTGCACACTTCGACTCGCTCTATCGATGCACACTTCGACTCGATCAAAACAACGTCAAAGGCAGAGTGATCCAAAGACTCAAGCGCCACATCACCGAGTCGAACGAAAGCGAGTCGAACAGAGCGAGTCGAACGAAACAGCCCACCGAGAATCTCATTTCGTATCGATCATATCTCCTAATCTAAAAGTCCAAATGCTATGAAATTTTCACAGGAGACTACGTGCATGATAAAGAATGTCCACGCCAAATTTCGACTCCATTGGATGAAATCTTGATCGATACGAAATCTGTTCGTATCGATCACGGATCGGACCGAAACTTCACGGGCTTGGGCGCGCGGGCCTGGTCACGTGCCAGAGAGGGTGTCCCGAGATCTGAGCGAAATATCAGCCTCCTACACCTATAAATAGACCCCCAAAGTCAACAGAAAAGGGGTTCACTACAGCACAAAGGCTAATTAGGCAGTGCTTAGGGCCGTATCGAATACCATTAGGCACGGCCTTAAGCCGTATCAAAATAAAGCGTGTTTAATAATTAGATACGGCCATGGGCCGTATCTAATTCTCCAATTAGATACGGCCAAGGGCCGTAGCTAATTCTCCAATTAGATACGGCACGAGCCGTATCTAATTGGTGAAATAGATACGGACGATGGTCGTATCTAATTAGAGAATTAGATACGGTCATGGGCCATTTCTAATTGGAGAAATAGATACGTCCACAGACCGTATCTAATTCTCCAATTAGATACGGCCTCTGGCCGTATCTATTTCTCCAATTAGAAACGACCCTTGACCGTATCTAATTCGTATACTGAGCACATGAATTAGATACGGCTTTTGACCATATCTAATTGATGTAATAGATACAGCAATAAGCCGTATCTAATTCACAAAGCTCATGACCATAAATTGCAATACCGTAGATGCAGTATAATACAATAAAAGTAGTATCTAATTGACACAGCTCATAGCCGTGAATTACAACAGCATAGATGCAGTATTATACAATAGAAGCAGTAATAGATACGGCAATAGTTGGATTACAATAGAAGCAGTATTATATAAAATATGGTCAATATTACACAATAGCAGTATTATACAAAATAACTGGAAAAGATGTTGCTCATATATGTTATAATATACAACAAGACAACTGGAACTCTGCAAGATTTTGAAATATTATACAACAGCACTTTTTCAGCAACAATAAATATAATATGAACTTCCATGTTGCATACACAAGAAAACTGGAACTCTGCAAGATTTTGAAGTATTTCAGATTTTGTTTCGCCTCCTTCAATCTCATATGCATCCAGATCACCAAGCTTACCCCAGACTTGGACTCTTTCAACCATCTGTAAAAAGGATGGTGTGCTTTAAGGTCATTACTTATAAAGTAGAAAACATGAACATGTATATGTTTAAGGTCAACAAGCCCATGCTACACTGCTACTACTGTATTCAGGTTTCCATATTTATAATTCAGCAAATGCAATTTATGATTCAGCAAATGCAATTTATGATTTAGCAAATGCAATTGATTTGCAGCGTGTCTTGTTTTCATACACTATGCTATGACCAAAGCAACTCAACAACTAAATGATAAGCACATTATCCTACTTATAACTTCAGTAAGGAAACATGTACTATATCTTTTCAGGCACAACATTGATACGAAATAGAAAACTAGGTTGTATAGAACAGTGAATAACTTGTACAGAATTTTTAACGAATTCTAATGTACTTTTATGACAAATTCAATAAGCAAACACTACCAGTGGTGAGCAGGCTCATGCTAGAATACACTACCAGTACTTAAGTAATATATTTTTTACTCAAAAATGTTTGCATCAATGTATTATTTTTTTCGAAATGAATACTTGAACCTCTTCTTATATTTCTAAACTAAACCATCAATTTACTTATGTTTCAGTGTTTAAGTTCGACACAGGGCTATCAAACTTGACTCAGGTGTCTGTAAGTGAGTACCAGAGTTGCACTGCACTTAACTATGTAAGCCTATTTAAAAGTTTCTAAAAGATACAGATAAATTTGTCAAGGAGGTGACTAAACATAAAGCTTCTGCAATATGAATTCTTGTTTATTTGAAGCCACTAGAAATGTCTGATTTAGTCCACTGGTGTTTCATATCTGCATGCGGAGAGACAACTATCTGAAACCAAACAGTAATCATGAAGGTTGTTTATTTAAGCTTTTTAGTTTTATTTTATTTTTTTATTATTTTGTTGTTTTTAACGGTTTTGGTTATGGATGGTTATAAAATAATTAAATGGCTTATCATTCATCTATAAAATAAATAAAAAATTTACTTGCAATGGCATATTTCATTTGTTCCTTTGGAAATTACTGCTTTCGATCCTTTTTTTACTTGCAAAATACAAATTTTTCCCATCAGTGTTAAATTTTTTGTCCATGGAAGATTCATATAACTACGACTTAGTCATGGTTCAAAGTGCAGTTACAAATCCCTAGTGTTAGACGGCCTACAAACTTTATTATCAAGCTAACAGAAACTAACTTGGAAACGCTTTGCCAATGTAAACATGATACTGCAAATTTCAATTTATTATGATGTATAAAAATCAATTTATTTACTATGGCCACTATAAAAAATCTAATTTCTAATGTTGGTATAAGATAAAGAAAATAATCCAGTTTTTGATACGTAAGTAATCAAAATGATCAATTTTTTTCCTTTTTACTTTTTATTTTTTAATCAGTCTTTTGCAATAAGCAATTAATCCAGCGTTTAATTTGATTAATTTTTTAACCTTTTGTTATTCTCTACTAACATGCATAGTTGGTTTCTGATATGAAAGTTTCTACACAAAAATTGTCGCAGCAATTAGCTTTATGGAAAATAAGAACAAACAAAGCAATTAGCAGTGGTTTGATTGTGAATTGGAGATGGTGTGGCCATGGTCAGGACAGTTGGTATGTGAGGTTACTATAATTAATGACAGAGGAAATAATTAGAGAAGTGATGGGTTGTGTATAATGGAATGTTGAATGTGACAGGGAGGAGGATGGTGGAGCAGTTTGGTTATGAAATGGTGAGAGCTTTTGTGCTGTAGCAGAGGAAAAAGGACTGTGGTTTGTAATGATTAACAAGTTGAAGTTGTATGATGCAAGGCAATGGTGGTTGAATGGCAGTTGCCTAAAGCTGCTCGGGTAGATTAGGAAATGTAGTTGCTGTTTGTTATAGGTAGTGAAATTTGATGGCTGTGAAGGGAAGTAATGGTTGAAGGATGAGAGAGGTAGGTATGGTGAAACTGCAATGATACGTAGCAGTTTGTTTCAGATGATTGGTAATAGTTTGGTAGTGTTTGTGCTGAGGGGTGTGTTGTATAGTAATGGAGTTTGATAGGGTCGAAGAGTTATATGCTTTGTTTGGCAGCAGTAGAGTAGTGGTGCAACAGTGTAGTTGAAGTAGCAGTGGGAAGATGTTGGGGTTGTGGTTGAATTGCAGGTAGTTGCACTTGTATTGCAGTGTGATGGTTGGAGGAATTTGGAGTGGGAAGATAAATAATTTTTGGATGAGCTCACATACCTGCTAAAGATATCGAATCATAATCTTCGGATGGCACACATACCCACCCACTCCAACATCAACAAAGGTCTCTGCAAATTGATGATTTATTTTGTTGGTTCTCTCATCTGGTAGCAGTATATTGTCCAAAACCAATTTTTCATGTGTGGATGGTACAGATTTCCCATGGATTTTGGACGCTGTAGAATCTCGACATACAGTACCTATTGCAATAAAATTTATTGCCTGGATCTATCAAACAAAATAACTGCATCGAAAACAAGTGAGAATAAAAAGCAACTAATAAATACCTGTTGCTATTATGTCTAGATCAGAGTTGAGGATTTCACATTTTTGATTGTTCACCACATTGGTCGTATCCTGGGATTGAGAAACAACGAATTTAGAAGCATTGAGTTGTGTGTTGCGTTCTCCTTGTTCTATGTTTCCCACCATGTTGATCAGAAGCTCCATTTGCCCAGACAAATTTCCTACTGTACTCTCCAAACTTCCCACCATACCCTCCAAACTTCCCATCCTCATTTTCAACTCAGCATTGTTTCCACAAACATGTTTCAATCGTTTATGTGCAATAGCAGAAGCCTTAATATTAGTCTTTGGTATGACGGTCCCAACACCACGGCACCTACCCCTTGTATCCTTTCCCATCACTTGTGATACGATATCTTCATCCACTGTCAATTTTTCTTCATCACTATCGATGATCTTTTCCTTCAATTTCGCAATTTGATCCTGAGATTGCATAATACTTATATGGACACATAGTGCATAAAAGAAAGAAAATTGCTCATGTTTAACTTTAGGAGCAGAAATAACTTACGAAGTACGAAGAATTGGCATCTGATATGCTACCATCTTTTTTCGTTTGTGTCTTCTCCCTTACATGACGACGGTTGATATTTGCAGATGGATTTGCAACGATCTGCAATATATAAAATATGTTAGTTGTGATTTTTACCATTTTTGAAAAAAATGAATATAACTTACCATTTCGTGTTCTATTCTAGCGTGACTTTTACGGCCTGCATGGTGAGCATAACTGAGCAATGATCTATTTTTTTTGGCTAACTCCCTTCTTCCGCTCGCTTCAGGCGTTGCTTCATTTTTTATGAACTCGTTCCAATCTTCTTGAGCAATTGTAGGTGGACAATTTTTCATTCGTTCTTCGTCATTGTCGAAAGTGTCATAAAAACTTGCTCTCAAGTTTTTTTTGTGTCTCCTAAAAGCCTCGGACATTCTTTTTAAAAAAATTTCCTTTGAAAGCGGTTCGAGCGCATACATTTTCTGCAAAAAGTAAAATACATAAACAAGTTAATCAATTCTATCAGACTTAAAACGGGTTTCAGAAACCGACTGTTACAGATAGTGCATATACATTGCAAAATAGAGTGACTGACCATAAATATTTTTTAAATATTGTCAGAAATGAATCAAAGTAAAAACTTACCACCAATTGGTTCCAAACATCATCCTTATATGTACCGGGTACTTTGTTCCAACTTATGTATGATATCGGCACATGAGCTCTTACAAGTTTACCCAGCATAGTGGCGATTTTTCCAGCGTTTTCTGAGACTGGAATACCAAATAAGTTTTGATCAACTATTTTTTCTTCTGAACATGATGAATGTGATGATGCTGGAATTTATGACATAGTTTCCTGCACACGGTTAAATAACCATTATTGATTTGTAATTGTATCACAGATTACAAAAAGAAAAGAAAACACAAATAATCTACGAATATATCAACTCAGCTGTCCTGAAATAAAAATGAAATCAACATCACTGTAAAATTTGTTGTTTAGCCAATAAAAGTGGTCTCATCAACCATCAATTCATGGCAATAACAAAAGTAAAAAAGCAATAACAACAGAAGAACTACTTGGATTTCAAATTTGACTACAATCAACTAATGAAAATGGTTTAAATTTGTAATTTCGATTCCACGTTTAGTTTTAAAAATAAATCCCCTTTTATCTACAAGTCTATAAAAAACATACTATCATGAAACTTTTCAATATAACAGAAACCAACAATAATATAGACATTTTAAGAAACCTTCTCTTTATGTGAATTTTTGTTTGGTTCAATGATATCTCACACTCCTACTACCCCAAGGAATAGGAATTCAAACGAGAAATGAAGCATTTAACAATCCATCAGTTAACAAATGGTTTTAGTAAGGTCTTCTAATTTTTAATTATCTTCAAAAGCTGATTGATAGACGGTAGGAAACTCAATGTTATCCACATTTGTAGTCAACCGTTTTGGTGTATGCAAAACCACAGACCAACCGTTATTTTATAAATCTGTTGAGTAGAACACTTGACTCGCTTGTGATGCAAGAATAAATGGCTCATCATTCACGCTATCTTTGCTCTTCAATTTCCCTAAATTAACCATGATCAAGTTTGAAACAAGATCTATTTTGCAACCATTGATCCTATCCTCGACCTTTACCCAATCACAATAAAAAACTGTTTGTTTGAAGTCAGTGTAATCCAACTCAAGTATCTGCTGAATGACTCCGTAATACGTTGTTTCTGCTTCCTTATCATTTTTATCTTTACCACCCGCTCTAAATTTTGTAATTGCTTTCATGCATACACCGCTATCTTGTGTTACCATACGTCGTGGAAAATAAAAAACCATTCACTTGGTACTTAGTATAACTAAGCGCCGTGAACTTCGGCCCATGCACTAGCCGCCAGAGAGTTGGATCAACATCGATGCACTTCAACAACCACATAAAATACAACAAGTAAAACAAAACATGGTCACGAAGGTGTATTGCCAACTTATAAACACGTGAACTACTTAAGATGCTGTAATACCTCGTTGCGTAACCATAGAGTAAAACTTTGAACGACTTCGACAGTTGTACCTCTGCCTCGTGATTGAAATCTAGTACTTTTCGCATAGGAGTTATGCCTCCTACGGAAAACACATATCAAAACGAATACATAAATTGAATTAAAAAATGGAAATTCAGAACAAAGGTGTGAACTTACTTCTTCCATTCATCCAATCCATCATACTTATTAAGGACCCATCTACGCACTTGTTCAAACTGCACTTGGGTTAACGTTATATCTTTACCATTATCTAAAGGTATCTCACCAACAAACTCATCGTCCTCGTCTAAAAACATTTCGCGGGTTTGTTTATGATTGCCATCACCTCCGTTTGGCATATATTCCATGCAGTAAAGGCTAGCTTCGTGTACGATATATCCTTCTGCAATACAACCTTCAATGTATCTTTTGTTGCGCACATATCCTTTATATGTTTTCATCAACCTGTGAATGTGATCAATTATATATTGTACATAATAGCTATTTCTATCGAATAATAATGTACATAACTGAAATTAGTTATTTACCGTTCAAAGGGATACATCCATCTATATCTGACAGGACCACAAATTAATGCTTCATCGGCTAAATGAACCATAAGATGGATACTGATATCAAAAAATGCAGGTGGAAAATGTTTTTCAAAAACACACATTGCTTCTACCAAACTAGCCTTTGCTTTTATAAGGTGTTCCCTATTGATCACCTTTGAGCACAAAATGTTAAAGAATAGACTAATACGATGAATAGCATTTCGCAGATCCTTATGTTGTGGATAAGAATGTTGAAGCAATACCGGAAGCAAATGTTGCATTATGACGTGGTAATCATGTGATTTCATATTTCTTAGTTCGGGAGGATTGATGCTTACATTGTTGTGGAAGTTTGAAGAGAATTTGTTGGGCACTTTCAGGTTTTTCAAAACGGTGCAAAACCGTATCTTTTCTTCTTTGCTCAAAGTGAAAGTTGCCTTTGGTATGATTATTTTATTTGTTTTAGGATCTTCCATCACCCACAACTTTTGTTTTATACCTATGATTTTCAAATCCTTGCGTGCATTGATGCCATCTTTTGACTTATCTTTATGGTCCATAATGGTGCTGATGAGATGCTCTGTGACATTTTTCTCCGTATGCATAACATCAATATTATGGCGAATCATATTTGCTTTCCAATATGGTAAATCAAAAAAGATAGACCTCCTGTACCATGCAGAAACATTGTCAACTTCTTCATAAATTGACTTTTTCCGTTTTCGATTAATTTCTTCTTTGTGTTTACCAACTTTCATTTTGATTTTCGCTACTTTCTTTTCAATTTCAAAACCAATCAATGTCCGTTTAGGACGTTGAAGTTCTTGTTCGTTGTTGAAATTTGTCTTGTCGTATCAAAACTTGTGTTCTTTAGGAAGAAACATTCGATGTCCCATGTAACACACCTTCTTACTTTTAGGAAGATGATAAGAACAAGTGTTTTCCCCACAAACCGGACATGCAAAATAACCGTGAGTTGTACATCCCGATAAAGTCCCATGAGCAGGGTGATCATGGATTGCCCACAACACCCTAGCTCTCATTGTGAATTCAGATTTATTTAATGAATCATATGTAACGACTCCTTCCCATAACTGCTTTAACTCGTCTATCAACGGCTGTAAATAAACATCAATATCCTTCCCTGGTTGTTTTGGCCTAGAAATCAACAGTGTTAACATTGAAAACTCTCGTTTCATGCACATAGACGGAGGAAGATTATATGGTACTACAATTACTGGCCAACAACTATAAGGGTTAGATAGAGAAGCATGTGGACAGAAACCATCTGTTGCTATTCCAAGTGTGACATTTCGTGGCTCGACAGCAAACGTTTGGTCAAAATAATCCGCGGCTTTCCATTGAGAAGTGTCACATGGATGACGCATTACGGTTAGATCAGACTAGGCACGACCATGCCAGGTCATCGCATCTGCTATCCATGGTACAGTATACAATCTCTTCAATCTAGAAATTAAAGGAAAATGTCTTAATGTCTTTCGAGGTACTTTGATGCCTTTTCTTTCTTCGTTGAATGATGTCATATATCTTGGTTCGTTGCAATTTGTACACGAAACTCTATTCGCATCATCTTTCCAGTATAATATGCAATCATTGATGCATGCATCATAAGTTTTGTAATTTATCCCAACTTGCTTAATTAACTTCTTCACGTTGGAGTACTTTGTCGGCAGCGTGTTACCTTCGGGGAGTAACTCCTTTATTAGTTCGAGGAGTGCAGTCACACCATTATTTGAAAAGCCGTATTGGATCTTCAAGCTATTTAGTTTCACAATGGCATATAGCTTCGTCAACCCTTTTGAACATGAAGGATACAGTGGCTCTTTTGCGCTACCAAAAGTGATCTATACTTCTTACTTTCATTGGCCTGCCAATTGCCATCAACCGTAGACAGCTCTCCAACATTAGCATGATCATTCAACGGATTTTCAGGTTGAAAATGATGAAATCTATCTGCATCATTGACTAGATCTTCCATCATAATATGTTCAGACTCGTCGGTACTTGTGGCATGACTAACTGGTTGTTGTTTTTCCTTCTCTACCCTTTTTTCACCATGAAAATACCATACGGTATATGATTGGATAAAACCCCATCTAAGCAAATGAAAATGAATGTCATCTAATTTGATCGTCTTCATATTTTTGCATCGAGTGCAAGGGCATAAATACACTCTTTTCTTACCACCATTTTCATCAACAAAACTAATAAACTTCTTCACCCCGTCTATATAGTATGTAGATCTTTGATCAGATTCATTTATCCACTTTTTGTCTATACTGAAAGACATATTGCCCTCCTATATCATATATATTAGAACATTAGACGTAAATATAATATATATATGAGTGTATATATATACAGGATTTTCAATTCACATGGAGACGTAGAGGTATTGCTACTCACATTAAAAATACATACTTTAATTAAAAATCCATACTTTAATACTGTCGTAAATTTATAGTACATATTTTACATTACATATAAAATACATACTTTCTAAGGGTATTTTAGTCTTTAAAATTTTATTTATTTTAGGGGGACTACTAAGTAATGATCTGTATTGAAATAGAATTTACCGATTTTAATGGAGTTCTAGAAATGAACGAGAAAAAAGGACGTACTCTAAAAGTCCCAAGTTTGATTAGTGGAAGAATCATTGCATCTGGATTAGTGGCAGAATCTACGTGGTAAAATTACTTTACATTTATTGCAATATTACTTGTCTATTTAGTATTTACTACAACTTGTTATGTCATTTTCCTCTCTATTTTTTTCTTTCTTTCATCTTCTCCTTCTCCTTCTCCTTCTCTCTCAATCTTTTTTTTCCTATTCCTTTTATTCCCTTGACATTACAAGTATTTGTGAAATAGTAATAAAATTACAATATTCAGGTTCTTATGTTATTCTAAGTTTTCTTATATTTTATTTGTACTTGTTTCTAACAAAAAATAAATGAAATTTATACATTATGTTCATGCGTATTTGACAAATTAAGAGATGAGCATGTAAGTTAGCTATGTATTGATCCTTCCATAAGGTGGTGCTTAACAATGTTTGACCACATATCAGAAGAGAAAAGCATGTTGTTATCTTTAATGGTTTACAATGTTTCAGTGGAAATAATTTTGTTCCTAATTAAAACAATATTATCTCAAAAAAATTATTTTTAAATGAGTGGTAATAATATGTTAACCTCGTAGCTAAATCTCATATTCTTAGCTTCAATATTTGAACCGTTGCTATCTTAATGTTCACGGTATCGTTTTTTATAAGTATATAAAGGTCTTCCAATTGTATTGAAATCATAATTGAATGTTTAGAAGAATCCGAGTTTCAAATTATGAATTTGCACATATTCAAGCAAATTTTTACCCTCAAAGTATATAGCATGTTCCAAATTATTTGTATAAACATCGATATTCCAAAAAATAGTTTAAACCATGGAAATATAAACAAATAGTTTAATAGGGAACATAATATGTGAAATAACATCAGGACTGGCAGAAAAACAATGCAAGTGGAATAGATGCAAAAATCAGAAGAAAAAGGCGCAAAAGTCGGAAAAATAAGGAGGCTGATAAAACAACAAAGTACTTGGGTAAAGCAATTTAGAGCAAAATAATGGATGAGTCATCAAACCAGTTTGTGAGAAAATTTTTGGGCATTAAGTTAACGGTGTATGTTGTAAAACCAGTTTTTGAGAAGAGTTTTTGGGTATTAAGTTTGAAAATAAATGCGGATACGAATAATTTGCATATATAATTATCTAGCTTATGCCATACGAATAGAAAAAAATGAAAAGTGATTGATACTAAAACATATTGTACCATGACTATCAATATGAAAGCAATGTCACTAATGCCCAGGTTGACTTTTCCTTTTCTATTTCTTATTCTTTATCGATAAAATATTCATGTTGTTCTATACAATTGTTCAATAAATTCTGTAAACTATAACATTTAATGTACCTAATCTGATAAACCTTAATGCTTGTTGCATGAATAAAGCCATGGACTATATGACAAAGCTGCATGTAATTGCACAAGCTTTGAATTTTATTAGATGTAGATCAGCTGTAACCTTTTTAAAGATGTGGAGGTGCTCCCACGAATCTTGGCCATCTATCATTAATAATTCAAGGGTCTTCATAAAACACTTCACTTTTTGATCAGACTTATCAAGTAATCATGGATATCACTCTGTTGTATTCGATCTAGAAACTCAAAGGAAATATTAACAATGTCCACCAGCTAATAATGCAATAAAAAAATATAGATAGTCAAAACTTTAAAAGCCAAACTGCCGAAGTTTGATTTACTTTGTTATAATGATTTTGATACATCAGATGCAAATAGAATAAAGTTTGAAATGGTAGCATTTATCAAATAAGTGCCCTGGCTCTCTGCAAGAACAAATGATGATCTAGATTCTTATTTCTGGATTCTTGATGAAGTGAGTATTAGAAGAAGAAGGTTGAATATTCTTGACAAAAAGAAACAAAATAAAAATAAATTCAATCCTTTGTGTTGTGTATGGTTTTGATTTCAATTCTCTTATATCTGTCTCATATTTTAATATATGTGAATCATATCTACAACTTTTTATTTTATTTTATTTTATTTTTCCATAAGAAGCATATCATGTATGCATCATCTAGTCTTTGCATTCCGTACAATAATCAGCATGCCCGTATGGAGTTATTGTTTTACTTGATTCTTGATGAAGTGAAAGAAAAGGATTAAATTTTCTTGACAAAAATAATAATTTAAGTCCCATGAAAAACTTATTGACTAAATATATATACACCATTATGTCTAAATGCCTAACATAAATGAATGTATTAAGGAATTCTATGAGCAACTATATATGCAGGTTACATAGATACAACAACATTTTATTTTATTTATTTACTTTTCCTATTGGGATCATATCTTGTATGTATCATATAAATAATCAGCATATATAACTGAATATCATCGTTTAGTAAAATAAATGATCAATCCATTCGATAGAATGCTAATACTAAAGTATGATTTAGTTCAAAATCAGACATATAAATTATGTTGTTTCCTATGTACGATTTCACCAATTTGAGTTGGTTGAAAACCAAAAAGAATAGCCAAAGCACTCTTAGAGCAATCGATAGTGTTGTTGATATATTAGATTACATTGGAATAAAATCGCTACAGAATTAACAGTCTCTAATTGATTATCCTATATAATTTGTAAATATTTTACAAAGACTAATAAACCGTTCAAGAGTACAGTAAAGAATGACTCAAATCTTATTGATTCTGATGATCACAGTCAGTCCAATGCAAGTAAGAAAACTATTTCACTATTAATGCGGTTCAGGTGGATAATATGCTGTTCTAATGTCATACATATAAAAAAAATTCATCTTTTCGCCAAATACAACATATAATATGTTAAGATCATCATTTTTCATTGAATTATTGAAACTTGTATAATTCCTCTCTTTCTATGTACCTCAAACTAAAATGAAACTGATGTTTCAAGTTTGATCAATCCCTAAACTGTAAAAATCAACTAACACACATTTTTAAGCAAACTATTATCATTGAGCCACTAATGCAGGTACAGAGATGCTTACAAGTCTGTATGGAAGCTCAGGGAAAATATTTGCAATCAGTGTTGCAGATAGCCCAAGAAACTCTTGAAAAAACAAAATATAGGTTTACCTAGTCTTGAAGCAATAAAAATTCGATTCCAAATGGCAAACACCAAACTATTTCCAAAAAATTTGCCATTACAACGGCGCTATATTGTAGCACCGGAGTAATGTCTATGCATTACCCCTCTCCTGATACTTGGCTTGCGCCATTAACAATAATTTTATCCACTTATACAACAATGTCAAAACCATATACAATGTCAGAACCATATACAATATTCTAGAAAATTCACCATTATAACTCAAGATTCATGGTGGATTAAGTCAAAAATTAACACTTTATTCTCAGTGTTTATCAGCTTACACTTACTGTAGCCCACATTTTTGCTTGCCGACCAAACATGTACGAAAATGGGTTTTAAAGTTGGCTGTTTATACCATAAACAACTTAACAAGTTTCCATTTCCAACTACTACGCATACAGAATTTAAATTAAAAATTAGAATGTTAAAACAAATATTATATTATGTACAGGGTTTTATAGAGAGTATCTCAAAAACCCAAGAGAATTCCAGGTTAATACCACTCAATTCTTTATCAACTAGCCAATGATACAATTCAAACAACTAAAAGCATGAAAATTTCAGTATCTTTTTCTACTAACCTTCTTTTATATATTGTAATTTGATTGATGAGTATTCCCAATCGATAATCACAAATCGCATTACCAAAATCAAAGTATAAACTGAAAGACTTTGATGTTTACCTCGACACCCTTGAACCGCGAACCAATTCACGCGTATCCACCCAAATCCAAATTGAACATCCACGCCCAAAATTCATTTCCTCCAATCCTCTGAACCAATCGCAGACGAAGCTTAAATCCCCTAAATATATTCATGAATTCTTGTTTTGGAGCTTGCATACAGTGGAATTCATTGAAGAGTGAAATAGAACGGTGGTCTCGATGAAAGGAACTGTGAAAATGAAAGTGCTGGAAATAAAAAAAAGAAGGGAGGGTGTGCGTTTTGGAGAAAATTTTCCCACGAAAAGAGGCACGGATTTTAATACGGCTACAAGCCGTATCAAATGTTAATACGACTTACAGCCGTATTAAATTATATAGATACGGCTATAAGCCGTATTAAAATTTGATACGGCTTATAGCCGTATCAAATGTGCTGCCTAAGGCAGCGCCAAAATCCTATCTATGGTGTAGTGGTTCTTCTTCCTCTTTGAGATCTCCAATGCCCAGACTCCGCCGGATCCAGATTTGAACTCCATTGCTGCTGCTACCAACGAATTTCACTGCTGCAAATCATTGTTATTCGCTGTAATTTGCTGAAATCAATTGTAAACATCAAGGAAAGATCAATAAAGCAAACTATTTCATAGTGGACGTAGGCAATACGCCGAACCACTCTAAATTCTTGTGTCTCTTTGCATTTTTCTTAATTTCATATATGAGATTTGGAGTTTTTGTTAGATAAATCCTCTTTTTACATTTATTTTCTTCACTTTATCTCTTCAAAGACTTCCGAAGAGTGTTGTGCCCAATTTTGGTACAAACAGAAATCTTCGCTCGAGTTAAGTTCTAACAGTTCTCTTATTTTTTATCCAGTGATTGACGCTGTACCGATCGTGCCTCCTGCTACTCAAGAATTATATCAGACGTAGGGGGCTATCGTTTCTGAAGCGACCGCCGTGACTACTGCTGCGCCTCTTGACGATATACAGGGAAGCTC
This sequence comes from Allium fistulosum, assembly GCA_030737815.1. NCBI lineage: Eukaryota > Viridiplantae > Streptophyta > Magnoliopsida > Asparagales > Amaryllidaceae > Allium > Allium fistulosum. Next base: position 816,690,475 of record CM060908.1, on the reverse strand, counting down.
ACTTGTTTTTGATGAGCAGTTGATGGAGGAACTCTTTCGCCATCATGGCGACCCTTTAGCTGACTTGCTATTTGTCATGGACGGAGGTGTTCCTGCTACAAGCTCTTCGATGCCAACTACTGACGCTCCCGGCAAGGCTCGAGCAGTTACTGAAGAGGAAATCTTGGCACAAATCGCCGCTGAAATGGATGCAGCATCACACGGTGGCAGTTTTGGAGGTGGAATGGCGGCCCCTGGTCCAGCTCCGCTCAGAATGATATCGCCCGGTGGTACAGTTTTTGATACCAGTGTGCCCGCTCCATCTTCTACACTTAATCCTGTTCCTCCGACTCCGCCCGCAGGCAGCATTCCTATTCACTCGAGTTCGGAGGAGGATGTTGAGATCATGCCCCCGCCTGGAGACCGACCACCGAAAAGCAAAGGCTCGAAGAGGAAGGGTAGTGGCGGCTCCAGCGGGTCTACACCAAAAAGGAAGCCGAGGAAGAAGAAAGATTAGACGTGCTTACTCGGTGTATTTTGACTTTCATTTTATTGGCCATGTATAGATGCGGGTTCAGCCCCTGCTAGTAGGAATTTTTTAGGAACAAACTTGTACATGAATTTCTTTTATAAATAGTAGAAATGAAACTTTTCTTTTTGAGCTTCTTGTGTATTTATTTAAGTGTTTCAATGTTTGAAATGCACTTGTAAAGTTTCAGCTTTCGAGTCAAGTTTGTCTTTTTGCACCAAGTCTGGAAACTGCGGACATAGTTTGCGATTGGGAAACGAGTTGAATTTTGACGTCGCACCGCTTCAGTCAATGGTCGATGTTTAAGTCCTGCCCCCCAGTCTCGGGGATGAGTTGTAGAACATCAGTCAGCGATTGCTTTTTACTTGTAACTTGTTGAGTCTAGTGCCGCTGAATGGATGTTTGAGATAGGCAGAGATCGAGCGGTTTATTCATGCTTGTCCGATTGTCGACGATCATATCCGCACTCCAGGGATTCTCATTTGTTATTGGCGGTTGGTCACGCCGACTTAAGTTTAAACCATACGTCCACGCTCTGGGGACTCGGAATCGACATTTGTACTCCGACTCGCGTTCTGGGAGTTCGAAGTTGATATTTATACTTCGATTCATGCTCCGGGAACTTGAAGTTGATGTTTACACTTCGTTTCGCACTCTGGGAATCCGAAGTTGATGTTTATACTCCAACTCGCACTCTGGGAGTTCGGAGTTGTTGTTTATACTCCGTTTCGCACTCTGGGAATCCGGAGTTGATGTTTATACTCCGACTCACACTCTGGGAGTTTGGAGTTATTGTTCATACTCCGACTCGCACTCTGGGAATCCGGAGTTGATGTTTATACTCTGACTCACACTCTAGGAGTTCAGAGTTGATGTTTATACTCTGACTCGAACTCTGGGAATCCAGAGTTGATGTTTATACTCCTACTCGCACTCTGGGAGTTCGGAGTTGATGTTTATACTCCATTTCGTACTCTGGGAATCCGAAGTTGATGTTTATACTCCGACTCGCACTCTGGGAGTTCGGAGTTGTATCAGGATCATGGATGGTCGGATCACATCCACCCTGAGTTAACAAGTGAGGTCGTTAGATGGACGGGTCCACCCTCCTCAAACTTGGTTCAGATACGACGAAGTCGTTAGGCGGACGGATCCACCCTCTTCGTAGACGTATTTTTAATACTCCAGTTCGCACTCTGGGAACCGGGAGTTAAGTGAGGGATTGTCGTGTATCAATCCGTTTTTGACTTTGTTGTGATGGCTTGTCCCCGAGCTCGGGTTTCACTTAGCGAGTGACCGGTTGCATCACAGTCACTCCCTATTTGAATAAATTCCACCGTATGGTGAAACTTAGCTCTCCGTGCATAGTGATGATCATATGAAGCATTTCAAGTAAATCACATCTCTGGCTCGAAGAGATTGCATTTTATTGCTGAAATAAGAAAATATGGCAAAGTCAGTTGCCTTATTACAAATTTTAATTTCTAAATGTAGAAACAAATTGCAAAATGGAAACTAAACTAAATGAATAACATAGCCTGTCATGTCTAGTAGCGACGAAGACTCTCGCTATTCCAGGCTCTTGGTAGAGTAAGACCGTCAACGGTCGATAGTTTGAATGTGCCATCTCCGAGCCTTCGTTCAATAACATACGGTCCTTCCCATGTCGGCTTTATATGTGAAGGAACCGGATAAATTCTTTTCAGGACGAGATCGTCTAGTTCAAAGGTTCGCGGGCGGACCTTGGCGTTGTACAATCGGGCGACTCGACTTCGATGCGCGGCTGCCCTCAAATCAGCCTCTTCACGCTTCTCATCTAGTAGATCGAGAGATTCAGCAAGTAATATAGCATTTGTCTTTAAATCATAGAATGTCGCATGATGAGAAGGTACTTCTAGCTCAACTGGAATAACGGCTTCTGAACCATAAGAGAGAGAGAAAGGAGTGTGACCGGTTGCGGTCTTGTGGGTTGTTCGGTAAGCCCATAAAGCCATAGGAAGTTCATCGACCCACTTGCCCCCGACCTTTTCCAGTCATTTTTTTCAGAATGGACTTTATAACTTTATTAACCGTTTCGACTTGTCCGTTTTCCTGTGGGTGTGCAACTGCAGATAATTTCTTTTGGATGTCAAATTGTTTGCAGAAATCTTTAAATTCGGCACTGTCGAATTGAGTTCCGTTGTCCGTAATAATGGTGTGTGGGAGACCGAATCGACATATGATGTTGCGGACTACAAAGTTGATTACTTTCTTCGTCGTTATGGTATCAAGAGCTTCAGCCCACTTTGTAAAGTAATCAACTGCGATGATGGCGTATTTTGCACCACCTTTTGCCAGAGGTGGAGTACCAATGATGTCGATGCCCCACATTGCAAACGACCATGGGCTGACCATTTGCGTTATCTCGGTAGGAGGGGCTCTAGGAATTCGAGCATGCTTTTGACACCTATCACATTTCTTTGCATAATCCAACGCATCGCGATTCACGGTAGGCCAGTAATATCCATATCAAAGTATTTTCTTGGCAAGTGCTTGCCCCCCGGTGTGATCGCCACATTCTACCTCGTGTACGTCGTGCAATACTCGTTTAATTTCATCGTGAGCGATACACCAGAGTAGAGGAACAGAGTACCCTCTTCTGTACATGATTCCATTCTGGATAGTGAATCGTGAGGCCTTCTGAAAGACTTGTCTTTTTTCACTCCTGCGCTTCGGCAAGGTTCTGTGCTCGATGTAATTTCTGAGTGGAGTCATCCATGAATCCTTTTCTTGAACGGTTTCGCATACCCAGTCTATTTCTGCCCGGTCAATGCTTGAGAAGATAACGTCTCTACGGGAATGAGTCCCATTTGCCGAGCTTTACCTGTGCTGGCTAGCTTTGCCAATGAATCGGCTTTTTGGTTGCGTTCTCGAGGTATACAATAAATAACATAGTAATCAAACCGGTTTAGTACTTCCTGAACTCGAGCTAAGTAAGCAGCCAGCCTTCGATCTCTCGCTTGATATTCTCCCCGTACTTGACACACAACTAACTGTGAATCACAATAAATTTCCACAGCGATAATTCTCAAATCTCTAGCAAGTTTCAAACCAGCTAAGAGGGCTTCATACTCAGCTTCATTATTGGTCGCATGAAAATCGAACTTCAAAGCGTAACATATAGATCGGCCTTCGGGAGTTTCAAGTACAACACCAGCGCCCGAACACCGGTCGTTTGATGCACCGTTGGTATAAAGCTTCCAGACGTATTCGGGGGATTCACTGGTTTCAGGCAAGTCCTCTGGAATGGTAAATTCAGCTATGAAATCGGCTAGGACTTGTCCTTGAATGGTTCGTCTTGGAGTGTAAGTGATGTCAAACTGGCTCAGTTCGATATTCCACTTGAGTAACCTACCAGACGTCTCATGCCGCATAAGGACCTGTCATAACGGCTGGTCGGTGTAAACAACAATGGGATGTGGCTGGAAATACGGTCGGAGTTTTCTTGATGCAATAACAAGGAAATAAGCCAACTTCTCTAATTTCGGATAATTCCTTTCATCCCCAGTCAATCGCTTGCTGATGTAGTATACTGGCTTCTGTATCCTGTCTTCTTCTCGAACTAAGGCAGCGCTGATAGCATTTTCAGATATCGCCAAATATACATACAACTTCTCATGATAAATAGGCTTTGACATGATAGGTGGCGTGGATAGATGCTGAACTAGTGCTTGGAAAGCGCCCTCACACTCCGTGGTCCATTCGAAGTTTCATTTTCCTTTCCGAATCAGATCGAAGAAGGGAATGCATTTGTCAATGGACTTTGAAATGAACCTGCTCAATGCTGCTACTTTCCCATTGAGACTCTGGACTTGCTTTATAGTTTTCGAAGTTTCAAGATTTCTAATTGCCCAAATCTTTTCAGGATTAGCTTTGATTCCTCGGGCGTTGACGATGAACCCAAGGAATTTTCCGGATGCAACTCCAAAGTGACATTTCAGTGGATTAAGCTTCATTCTGTATTCTCGAAGTATGTTGAACATAGTTTCCAAGTCTTTAATATGGTCAGTGGAAAATCGTGACTTCACAAGCATGTCGTCTACATATACTTCCATTGTTTTCCCGATTTGATTGGCAAACATCCGATTGACCAATCGTTGATAAGTAGCGCCGACATTCTTGAGTCCGAATGGCATAACTTTGTAGCAATATAGTCCCAGATTGGTTACTGTTTGTACCAAAATTGGGCACAATACTCTTCGGAAGTCTTTGAAGAGATAAAGTGAAGAAATTAAATGAAAAAAGAGGAATTATCTAATAAAAACTCCAAATTTCAGAAATGAGAATAATTAAAGTGCAAGGAGACATAAGAATTTAGAGTGGTTCGGCGTATAGCCTACGTCCACTATGAAGTAGTTTGCTTTATTGATCTTTATTTTGTGTTTACAAGTGAATTCAATGATTTACAGCAGTAATTTGTGATTTGCAGCAGTGAATTTTGTTTGTGGCAGCAGCAATTGAGTTCAGATCTAGATCTGGTGGAGTCCGGGCGTTGGAAATCTAAAAGAACAAGAAGAACCCCTTTTCTGTTGGCTTTTGGGGTCAATTTATAGGTGTAGGAGGCTGATATTTTGCTCATATCTCGGGAGACCCTCTCTGGCACGTGACTAGGCCCGTACGCCCAAGCACGTGAAGTTTCGGTCCGATCCATGATTGACACGAGCAGATTTCGACTCGCTCGAGATTTCATCCAATGGAGTCGAAATTTGGCATGGACATTCTTTAGCATGCATGTAGTCTTCTGTGAAAATTTCATAGCATTTGGACTTGTAGATTGGGAGATATGATCGATATGAAATCGAGTTTTCGGTAGGCTGTTTCCTTCGACTTACTTCCGTTTCTACTCGCTTCCATTCGACTTGATGACGTGGCACTTGATTCTTACTTTGTCCTGGATGTCGTTTCGAGCGAGTCGAAGTAAGCACTTGGTTTGAGCGAGTCAAAGCAGGCTTTGGTCGAGCGAGTCGAGGTTAGCTTTGGGAGAGCGAGTCGAAGTGGGGCATTCTGGGAGAGCGAGTCGAAGTGGGGCATTCTGGGAGGTTTGAGCAGTGGAGTCGAAGTTGATGGAGTCGAACAGTTGTTTGAGCGGAGCCAGTCGAAGAAGGTAGCTGAGCGAAGTGAGTCGAAATAGGTACTTCAGATGGCAGTGAAGCGAGTCGAATAAGAACGAGTCGAAGTTGGTATCTGAGGGAACCAGAGCGAGTCGAAGGAGCGATTCGAACGGTATCTGATCTTCGTCCAATTTTGCATCCTTCATAACTTGAGCATACGAACTCGGATTGGCTTGAGATTTTGAACGTTGGCTCCCATGGCTTAGCTTGTCATGTCTTACCAATTTTGGCTCGATCCAGACTCGGACAAAATTCGCCGATATCTGTAGTGAGCCCGTGTATAACTGATTTTTAGGATGTGCCGTCATTGGTTATCAGTCAATTCCTTGGTGTTACAGCCTTGCCAAAAGGCGGGATAACATTTGCCCCCAAAAGTATGTCTTGTGAGAACATGACGTGCTTTGAAATACTGCCATCTCCACTCTGAATAGTTATTGTCTCATCGATGAAAGCTGTAATCTTTGACCGTTCTTCTTGATAATGTAAACTGTTGACTGCTGTACCATGTATTATTGCAACTGATTGTTGTATGCTTGTGGTTACCCGTTTGCTGTTGTAATCGTTATTAGATGAATTTCTGATTCCTGAAAATCTGGAACATTGAATATTAGTCCGACATTTATGCATATATGTTAATCTGACTACCGCTGATGTTTGTACGTTCTCGAGTCATTGTCAGTTTATTTTTTTTCGAATTCCGTATTGATCCTCTTCTAAACCGATGTGAAATTCGTTGCAACAACGCTTGACGGTCGTTTTTGAATGTTCCTTTGTAACGGTCCTCTCCTGAATCGATGTGAAGGATTGAAACATCAAAGATAATTTTCCTTGGATTTATGGATGTGAAGCGCTTATTCAACTTGATGATGGACTCGAACTGAGTGAGTCGAAGTGGAGCGAGACGACGTGGACTCCCTGATGGATTCGAACAGGATGTTCGACTCGGTCTTGGGTTCGAATTATAGAGGAGTCAGAGTCGAAACACACAGGAGGCAGAGGAGCGAGTCGAGACGTTCACTGATTGAGCGAGTCGAAGTGATGTCCTTTATGGCTGCATGAGGGAGTCAAACTAGTCACGGGGATGGAGTCGAAGGAGCGATACGAAAAGGAGCTCCGCATCAGTACACTAAAGAGGGAGTCGAAGCACGTGCTCGACCCTACTGGAATTCGAATCGGTTATTCCCCTTGCTTTCGACTCCATATAAATATCTAGCACTTAGCCGCTTTTTCACTTTTTACCTTTCATCCTTATCTGCCTTGCCTTCGTATCGTTCCAGAGCATTCTACGAGAAAAAACTTTGCCTTTGAATCGATTCCTATCTTCAACCACTTGAACTAATTGTCAGATCTAGGTAATCAATAAACGAATCCATGCGTAAACGATGAGGCTCGAGTTCTCTTATCAAATCAATCAAAGTTGTGGTCGATCGAAGGCTTTCTGGCCTCCGCTTCATGTCGATGGAGTATGGGTTTCGAGATGATGAAGCAAAGGTCTTCATATCGATCGATGGTGGAGCTTCGCTTCGAGTCGAATGCTCTGATTCTGTCGATTGATACGAAGGGGCTGTGTCTGATCGATTCGAAACGGTGGCTTTCGGTTAAGTCGAAGTAGCTGTCTTGGATCGAGTCGAAACGCGCGACTTCGGAGCGAGTCGAAGTGGTTGCTTCGGACCGAGTCGAAACGCACGACTTCGGAGCGAGTCGAAGTGGTTGCGTCGGACCGAGTCGAAATGCATGACTTTTGGATGGAGTCGAAGTAGTTGCTTCGGACAGAGTCGAAATGCATGACTTTTGGATGGAGTCGAAGTAGATGGCTTTGGAACGAGTTGAATTTGCACTCCATCCTTTTGACCGAGTCTAACTCAAACGCACACGGCTATAATTCATTGATGCAAATCTGGCTCTCGTGAGCAACACAAATTTGATCATAAAAAAAAACTTTAAACTTCTCACACATTCGAACAACTGCCTCCGACGTGGTTCAAATTGGCATACTTGGACTTAACCGTTTCACTGCATATTTGACTTCCTATCGAAGCTCGTCGATGAAACTGCAACTTATAAAAATGTCAGCAAACTTTGATTTGGAGTGATAGTTAATAACTGGATGGAATGGTTGTGACGGTCAGCGATGAAGGTCCTCCTGACTGAATTCCGAAGTCTCGTCGTTTATATGCTTTCCTTAATCCGGTTGATCACGTCAAATAATATACAGTACCGCACTGCACAACACACTCACACACTTTTCACTGGGGGATGCACGGGTGTTATTAGTCAGTTTAACAATGATTTTTTATAGGCTAGCTGGTTATGGATCCTTTAAGTTCTCAACAGCCGGAATTTCCAAGTTATGTTCCTTCACCTATTGAGATACCGGCTATAGAAGCCGAAGTTATTGAGATAGCTCCGGACGAGCTTCAAGGGGCTCGGTTTATTTGTACTCCACCGGATTCGGTGCCGTCGGGTATCTCCGAAGACATGTTAGGCCGAATTTGCTTAAGGCGCGGTTTGTCGCCTGACAACGTGCTACTTCATGGGCCGAAGGACAAGCCACATTATCCTCCGGAAGGATTTACTGCTTTCAACCGTCACGCTTGCACGACAGGGACTCTTCCTCCCTTCAATGACTATATCAGGGAGATCTTATCGTTTCTTGGCATAGCCCCATCTCAGCTACATCCGAATGGATATGCCTTGCTGAATAGCACCTTCATCTTGTTTATGGAGATCCTATTTCGACTGCCGAAGCTGATCGAAATCAGATATTTATTCAATGTTAAAAGCCGTGGAGATAGCCCTTCCTTCACCTTCTTGGAGGCAGTCAGAAACTGTCACATTGTGCTGGGCTCCTGGGGGAGGCTAAGTTATTACAAATCCGAATGGTTCTACGTTCGGTGCCCTCCTGGATTTGCTAGGCGGTGGTTAGATAGACGTAAGTGTCGCCATCCCCTCTTGAATTACCGAGATGTTAGTAACCGACTTCGAAAACTGACATACTTTTCCTTTCTTATAGCTGCAATCTCTCGCCCCGATGGCGCGTACTTCAGGGAGCTCGTTCAGATTCTTCAAGCATTTCCGGGCAAAGAGAGGCACATAGACTTAGTCCTGACCGACATGAATTTGAGGGCTGTCGGGCTGATAGAACGAAGACAGAGCATACACCTGGATGCGATACATAGGGTGGCCCCGAAGAAACGCGTGAAGCGCAAAGCGCCCGCAGTTGTGATCACCGAAGAAGTTGATCTAGAAAGAACGCCCACCGATACTGAGCTCCCGGCCGTGCCTCCTTCCGATGTTCAGGATTCCGGAGGAAAAAGAAAAGGCAAGGCCGTTGCTTACAAACGCCCTAAATCTAAGAGATTTAAATCCATGGTCGTGTCTTTACCTTCCCAGGGGATTATAATTTCAGAGGCTCCTCCCCTGCAGGTAGAGAGTCCTTTTGCAGGGCTTGATGATATCCCGATCCCGGATTTCATGTCGTCTCCACACGACGCCGGGATGGAAGGGCTTGATAGTGCTTTTGAATCGAGCGGGTCGCTTGCTACGAGTGCGGCCGACATTTCCGGTTGGTCGGGGGATTGCACATGCATACACTTCACTACACTACATGATTCACAACTGTACTTCATACGCCTTAGGAAGTTGCTAACTCTTTCTTCGTTTCTCATTTTCAGGTACTATGTTCGGAAGGGGATCTATGCTCGGTAATCTTCATTCTGCTCGAAAATCTTCTGGTTACTATGATTCCCGTAGGAGGGATTGGGACAGAGATCGCGATCGCGATTATTCTAACCAGGATAGGTATGGGTGTGACAGGAGTATAGACATCGATCCAGATCACGCTCTCCTCCTCCTAGACTTCCGTCTCCTCCTCCTAGACTTCCGTCTCCTCCTCCCGTTCAAACTTTATTTCCACCAGAGCCTCCTCGTCACAGGCCTTCTTCTCACACTTCCATATCTAAGACTCATCTCCAGAGAGTCGAGACTACATCTTCCATGGTTACAGAGCAGGTCCTCGCTGATCCCACTGGAGAAGGGGCCCTTAAGTTGGCTCAAATGAAGAAGGATTTTCCTAATATTTGCTTCGACGGTTATGTTTTCCCTCCCCACTTGAAGAGAATTCCATCAGGGGTAGAAGGCACGATGCATGACTTTGTCCAAGACATCTATACCCAATATCGAAAGTGGGCGAAGGCTGCTGAAAAAGCTTCCAAAGTGGCCTTCGAGCGGGCTAAAGAGATTGAGAAGATGGAGACCGAGCTCGCGAAAAGGGATCGTATTATTCAAGTACTCTCTGCTGAGTCCGAGTCTTCTCGGAAATCTGAGATTGAGGCCATTAAGAAGGCTGATGAAGCGAAGGCGGAGATGGAGAGGTTGGGGCAGACACACGTTGCCCTGGTGGAGGAGATGGGCCACCGGAATACCAAAGTTATCGCCGAGCGGGATGCGGCGCTCAAGGAGCTTAATGAACTAAAAGCCAAATTCGCCAGCTTGGTCAAAGAAAAAGATGACGCGAACAACGAAGCCCAGGAGGCGTGCGATCAGGCTGTTCTGCTCAGGGGAGAACGGGATGCGGCGATGGCCAAAGTCCAGAAAGTGGAGACTGAGGTCGAGGAGAGGGTGAAGTTGGCCGAGTCCAGGTTAGAGGCCAACATTGAGGACCTCCTTGTTGTTTACAATGCTAATGTGCTGAGGCATAGGGGTCTGGCCTGGCTCGATGATTATTCGACGCATCTCCATAGTGCTTGGGGCCGACTGGTTGAGGAAAAGAAAGAGGCGCACCAGGGTGAGTCTGTGGATGAATTCGAGCTCGAGAATCGTCTGTTAACTGATGACGAAAAGAAGATTCTCCATGATTCAATGATCTATTATGAGAAGGAGAGGCTCGGCACCCAGCACCTGGAGGTAGGAGAGGGCTCCGGGGTTGGACATCATGATGCAAGTCTTGATATTCCAGTGTCAACCTAGCCTGAATCTTTGCCTGCGGCTGATCCTCAAGCTGTTCCTACCTATAATCTGGATCAGCCGCGGATGTCTCCGATTACAGCGCAAACGAATGAAGCCGCCCCGCCGCTTATAAGCCAAACTGAGGAAGGTACTCCTAGCATTCCACATGTCTTTCACGAGTCGAAGTCTTCGATCGAGTTTAGGTTCTAACAATTCTTTTATTCTTTGTCTAGTGACTGATGTTGCGCCACACATGCCTCCTGCTACTCAAGAATCATATCAGACGCAGGAGGCTATCATGACCGAAGCAACCACTGTGAGCACAGCTACCCCGATTGATGATATGCAGGGGAATACGATGGCGTTTGACGAGCAACTGATGGATGAACTCTTTCTCTGTCATGGCGATCCCCCAACTGACTTGCCACCTATTATGAGCAGAACTGATCCTGCTGCAAGCTCTTTAATACCGACTGCTGATGCCCCCAGCGGGGCTCAAGCAGTAACCGAAGAGGAGATGTTTGCTCAGATCGACACTGAGCTGGCAGCAGCGGGTTATGGCGGCAGCCTTGTAGGTGGGATGGCAGCATCGAGACCTGCCCCGCTCGGAATGATGTCTCCTGGTGGTTCTGTCTGTCTCACCAGCTTGCCCATTCCACCTTCTGCAATTGATCTCGTTCCTCCGACTCCGCCCGTTGGGAGCATTCTTATTCACATGAGTTTGGAGGAGGACGTCGCCATAATGCCCTCGCCTGAAGACCAACCGTCGAGAAGCAAAGGCTCAAAAAGGAAGACTGGCGATGGCTCCAGCGGGTCCACATCGAGGAGGAAGCTAAGGAAAAAGAAAGATTAGGCATGCTCTCCCGGTGTATTTTGATTTGCATTTTGTTAGCCGTGTATAGATGCGGGTTCGGCCCCTGCTAGTAGGAATTTTTTGGAGACTTGTATACGAACTTCTTCCATAATCGATAGAAATGAAACTTTTCTTTTTTGACTTCTTTTTTGTCATTGTGTATTTGTCTAAGTGTTTTAGTGTCTGTACTGCACTTGTGAAGTTTCAATTTCCGACTGAAGTTTGTTCCTGTTTGCCAAGTTCGGGTATTGTGGACATGGTTTGCGACCGGGAAACGAGTCGAATTTTGACGTCGTGTTGCTTCAGTCAATGGTTGATGCTTAAGTCTTGCCCCCCAGTCTTGGTGGCGTGTTGTAAAACATTAGTCCGCGATTACCCTGTTCTCCTAGTATGCCGAGTCTAGTGCCTTTGGATGGGCGTTTGAGGCAAACGGAAGTTGAGCGGTTTATCCGCGCTTGTCCGATTGTTGATGATCATATCCGCACTCCGGGGGTCCTCATTTGTTTACTGGCGGTTGGTCACGCTGGCTTGAGTTTCAATCATATGCCCGCTGTCTGGGGACTTGGAATTGGTTTTTGTACTCTGACTCGCGCTCCGGGAGTTCGGAGTTGGATGTTTATACTCCACTTCGCACTCCGGGAATATGGAGTTGAATGTTTATACTTCGCTTCACACTCTGGGAATACAGAGTTGAATGTTTATACTCCGACTCACGCTCCGGGAATTCAGAGTTGGATGTTTGTACTCCACTTCGCACTCCGGGAATACGGAGTTGATGTTTATACTCCGGTTCGCGCTTTGGGAATTCAGAGTTGGATGTTTATACTCCGCTTCGCACTACGGGAATATGGAGTTGAATGTTTATACTCTGGTTCGCGCTTTGGGAATTCGGAGTTGGATGTTTATACTCCACTTCGCACTCCGGGAATATGGAGTTGAATGTTTATACTCCGCTTCGCACTCTGGGAATACGGAGTTGAATGTTTATACTACGACTCACGCTCTGGGAGTACAGATTTGGATGTTTATACTCCACTTCGCACTCTAGGAATATGGAGTTGAATGTTTATACTCCTGTTCACGCTTTGGGAATTCGGAGTTGATGTTTATACTCCGACTCGTGCTCTGGGAGTACGGAGTTGATGTTTATACTCTGGTTCACGCTTTGGGAATTCAGAGTTGATGTTTATACTCCGACTCGCGCTCTGGGAGTACGGAGTTGAACGTTTATACTCCGATTCGCGCTCTGGGAGTTCAGAGTTGATGAAGGATGGTCGTGTACCAATCCCTTTTTTTACTTTGATGTGATGGCTTGCCCCTGAGCTTGGGTTTCACTTAGGGAGTGATTGGTTGCACCGTAGCCACTCTCTATTTGAATAAATCCCACCATATGATGAGACTTAGCTCTCTGTGCATAGTGATGGTCATATGAAGTATTTCAAGTAAATCACAGCTTTGGCTCGAAGAGGTTGCATTTTATTGCTGAAATAAGAAAGTATGGCAAAGTCAGTTGCCTTATTATAAGTTCTAAATTCAAAATGCATAAACAAATTGCAGAAAAGGAAAGTTACTAAATGGATAAAGATATCCTGTTAGGTGTAATAGCGGCGAAGGCTCTCGCTATTCCAAGCTCTTGGCAGGGTAAGACCGTCGACGGTCGATAACTTGAATGTGCCATCTCCGAGTCTTCGTTCAATAACATACGGTCCTTCCCATGTCGGCTTCATGTGTGAAGGAACCGGATAGATCCTTTTTAAGACGAGATCGCCTAGTTCGAAGGTTCGCGGACGGACCTTGGCGTTGTACAATCGGGCGACTCGACTTCGATGCACAGCTGCCCTCAAATCAGCCTCTTCACGCTTCTCATCCAGTAGATCAAGAGATTCAGCAAGTAGTATAGCATTTGTCTTTGGATCATAGTATGTCACACGATGAGAAGGTACTTCTAGCTCGACTGGAATAACGGCCTCTGAACCGTAAGAAAGAGAGAACGGAGTGTGGCCGGTCGCGGTCTTGTGGGTTGTTCGGTAAGCCCATAGAGCCATAGGAAGTTCATCGACCCACTTGCCCCCGACCTTTTCTAGTCGTTTCTTCAGGATAGACTTTATGACTTTATTAACTGCTTCGACCTGTCCGTTTGCTTGAGGGTATGCAACTGCGGAGAATTTCTTTTGGATGTGAAATCATTTGCAGAAATCTTTGAATTCAGCACTGTCGAATTGGGTTCCGTTGTCCGTGATTATGGCGCGTGGGAGACCGAATCGACAGATGATGTTACGAACCACAAAGTTGATTACTTTCTTCGTTGTAATGGTAGCGAGAGCTTCGGCTTCAGCCCACTTCGTAAAGTAATCAACTGCGACGATGGCGTACTTCGCACCTCCTTTTTCCAGAGGTAGAGCACTGATGATGTCGATGCCCCACATTGCGAACGGCCATGGGCTAACCATTTGCATTATCTCAGTAGGAGGAGCCCTAGGGATTCGGGCATATTTCTGGCACCTATCACATTTCTTTGCATAGTCTAACACATCGCGATTCACAGTGGGCCAGTAATATCCGTAGCGAAGTATTTTCTTGGCAAGTGCTTGCCCCCCGGTGTGATCGCCACATTCTCCTTCATGCACATCGCGTAACACTTGTTTAATTTCATCGTGAGCGATACATCGGAGTAGGGGAACCGAGTACCCCCTTCTGTACATGAGTCCATTCTGGATGGTGAATCTTGAGGCCTTTCGAATGACCTGTCTTTTTTCACTCCTGCGCTCCGGCAGGGTCCCGTGGTCAATGTAATTTTTGAGTGGAGTCATCCATGAATCTTTGTTGGGGATGGTTTTGCATACCCGATTTATTTCCGCCCGGTTGATACTTGGGGAAGATAGCATTTCTACGGGAACGAGTCCCATTTGTTGAGCTTCGCCAATGAATCGGCTTTTTGGTTGCGTTCTCGAGGTATACTGTAGATGGCGTAGTAATTGAAATGGTCTAGTACTTCCTTAACTCGAGCTAAGTAGATAGCCAACCTTTAATCTCTTGCTTGAAACTCTCCTCGTACCTGACACACAACTAACTGTGAATCACAATAAACTTCTACTTCGATAATTCTCAAATCTCTAGCGAGTTTCAAGCCAGCTAGGAGGGCTTCATATTCAGCTTCATTATTAGTCGCATGGAAATCGAACTTTAAGGCATAACATATGGATCGACCCTCGGGAGTTTCAAGCACAATACCAATGCCTGAACACCGGTCGTTTGATGCTCCGTCGGCATAAAGTTTCCAGACGTATTCGGGGGATTCACTGGCTTCGGGCAAGTCCTCTGGGACGGTAAATTCAGCTATGAAATCGGCTAGGACTTGTCCTTGTATGGCCCATCTCGGAGCGTAAGTAAGGTCAAACTGACTCAGTTCGATGTTCCACTTGAGTAACCTACCAGACGTCTCAGGCCGCGAAAGGACCTGTCGTAACGGCTGGTCGGTGTAAACAATAATGGAATGTGCCTGGAAGTATGGTCGGAGTTTTCTTGATGCAATGACAAGGCAGTAAGCCAACTTTTCCAGCTTCGGATAATTTCTTTCAGCCCCAGTCAATCATTTGCTGGCATAGTATACTGGCCTCTGTACCTTGTCTTCTTCTCGGATTAATGCAGTGCTGATAGCATTTTCGGATATCGCCAAATATACGAACAGCTTTTCATGATCGATAGGCTTTGACAGTATTGGTGGTGTGGATAGATGTTGAACTAGTGCTTGGAAAGCGCCCTCGCATTCCGTGGTCCATTCAAAGTTTCGTTTCCCTTTTCGAATCAGATCGAAGAAGGGAATGCATTTGTCAGTGGACTTTGAAATGAACCTGCTCAATGCTGCTACCTTTCCATTGAGACTCTGGACTTGCTTTATAGTTTTGGGAGTTTCAATATGTCTGATTGCCCAAATCTTTTCGGGACTTGCTTCGATTCCCCGGGCGTTAACGATGAACCCGAGGAATTTTCCGGACGCAACTCCAAAGTGACATTTCAGTGGGTTGAGCTTCATCTTGTACTCTCGAAGTATGTTGAACATAGTTTCCAGGTCTTTTACATGGTCGGTGGAGAGTCGCGACTTCACAAGCATGTCGTCTACATATACTTCCATTGTCTTCCCGATTTGATTGGCGAACATCCGATTGACCAACCGTTGGTAAGTAGCTCCGGCGTTCTTGAGTCCGAACGGCATAACCTTGTAACAGTAAAGTCCCAGATTGGTTACGAAGCTGGTGTGTTCTTGATCAGGTAAATGCATCGGTATTTGATTGTAGCCTGAATACGCGTCCATGAAGGATAAGAGTTCATGTTCAGCCGTCGAATCCACTAGCTGATCAATTCTAAGAAGCGGGAAACTGTCTTTGGGGCACGCTTTATTCAGATCGGAATAGTCGACACATGTTCTCCACTTCCCGTTCGGCTTTCGGACGAGCACGAGATTTGACACCCATTCAGGATATAGCGCATCTCGAATGAATCCGTTTGCTTCAAGCTTTTCTACTTCCTCTTTAAGGGCGGCAGATCTCTCTGGATCCATACCGCGCCTTTTTTGTTTGACCGGGACATGCTGCGGGTCAATGTTCAGAGTGTGGCTCGCGATGTCCGGTGAGATCCCACACATATCAGAATATGTCCAGGCAAATACGTCAAGATTTGCCCACAGAAATTCAACTAATTCCTCTTGAGTTTGCTGGCTCAGCTGAGATCCAATCTTTATTATTTTCGAATCATCGTTATTGTTAATTGGGACATCAATCGTCAGTTCGGCTGGGGATTCTTGACTTTCTTTAGATTCTCCTTCGTCTTCAGTTTCTCTCGGGTCAAGGTCCTTAAGGAATTGGCTGGGGTGCCCGGGCCTGGGCCCGGGTGTTAATTGTCAATTATCGGCGAAACGGACGTAGAGAGATTCCTCTACGCCCTTTCCCTTCTCCTTCCGCTGCGCCTCCCGTAGCTCAGCAACATAACAGGCTCTAGCAGTGGCCTGATCTCTATGAACGATTCCTATTCCTTGATCAGTGGTAAATTTTAAGGTTAAACACCATGGGGCAATGGCTACTCTGAATTCTGCGAGGGCCGGTCGGCCCAAGAAAGCATTGTAAGGGGATTTTATGTCCAGAACGATGAATTGCAACATCCGTACTCTCCGACGTTCTCCTACTCCCAATTCCATTGGTAGTTCCACCATCCCGGTGGGAATTGTGGCACTTCCGTTAAAACCATGGACTCGAGATTGATAAGGCTTCAAGTCTGCGGCTTCCATCTTCATTTGATCATAAGCTCGCTTGAACAAAATATTCACAGAGCTTCCATTATCAACTAAGATCCTTTTTATCCAAGCGGGACCTACTTGTGCGGAGATGACCAGTGGGTCGATAGTGGGAGCTTCGATTTTATCTACGTCTCTACTTCTGAACACGATGTCATCCGTCATCGTTTTCTATTGCTTGGCCGGAGCCCCCTCGTCAAAACTACTGCAACACTCAAAGTCCGCATGCCTGATAAAACTGGCATACGACTCCATTTCCTTCCAGCTTCGATCTGTTGGGTGAGGACCACCACTTATTGTATTGATGACCAACCTCCCGTCCGCATG
Organism: Allium fistulosum; assembly: GCA_030737815.1. Lineage (NCBI taxonomy): Eukaryota > Viridiplantae > Streptophyta > Magnoliopsida > Asparagales > Amaryllidaceae > Allium > Allium fistulosum. Next base: position 816,673,403 of record CM060908.1, on the reverse strand, counting down.
AGCGGGTTCTTCCTGTCTTTCCTGGTTCGGTGCGTGATTCTGATTTGATGGGTCCGCACCACCGGATTGCGGCGCCCGTACATACTGATCCAACTTCCGCTCTCGTATCAGTTTTTCAATGAGGTCTTGTAAGTGACGACACTCATTGGTGTTGTGGCCATAACTCTCATGGAATCTACAGAACTTTCCTGTTTGGATTTGTCTTTCAATTGGTGGTTTCGAGGCAGGCTTCTTATACTACATGGTATTGCAGGTCTGCAAATACACATTTTCCAACGACGTGTTCAATGGAGTGTAGTTTTCGTACATGGAAGCTCTACGCCGTGATCCACGATCTTGATCGCGTTTTTTGTTCTGATTTCTATTGTCCTTCTGCTGATTCTGTTTATTTTGGACGTTCAACTGAACTTTTCCAGAACTTTCTCTGGACTGTTTAACAGCGACGTTACTCTGGATACCTTCGATGTTGGGTCCTGCGTCATCCTTCTTCCTAGACTGTCTCGCATCCTCCCTTCTCAGGAATTGGGCTGCCTTGGAATAGAAACAGTCCAATGGCGCAGGTGGTTTCCCAGCTAACCAACTTCTGAACTCGGAATCAGCATCAATCCCCTTAGTCAGAGCTATCAGGATAGAGTTATTATTGGGATTGCTTATTTCCACACACGCGGCATGGAATCGCTCCAAGTAACGTCTAAGCATTTCTCCGAGAGCTTGCGTAACACTAGACAGAGTGTTAACGTCCTTCGGCCTCGCCACATGCATACAGAATTGTTCGACAAACTTGGTGGCCATTTGGTCAAAGCTAGAGATGGATCGCGGTGGCAAACGAGTGAACCACATGGTAGCGATGCCCCCTAGGGAAATGAGGAAACTACGGCACTTTACTGCGTCATCAGCTCTAGCAGCATTCATCAGCCATTTGTATTTCAGGACGTGTTGATTGAGGTCAGAACTCCCTTCATAAACTGGCAAAGCTGGCATCCTGAAGTACCGAGGTGGTTTAGCATATAAAACATCATCGGTGAAAGGGGTATGACTTCGGGAGATTCCCCAGTCGTCATTAGATAGACCCTGACTTTCATGGATCATTTGGCGGATCATTGCTGGTATATCTGTCGTTTGGACACTTGGAGCATGTTGTGCCAAGGTGTGACCAGGTTCCATAGCGCGAGTCTGGACCGGACGAGGTCGACGGTCTGTGCCTCGTCTCCTTGGTTCTACATCCTCAGGGACATAAGGTTCAGGAGTTTGCTCTCGTCGGCTATGTTGAGGATCAGCTTGGTTCCTAGCATCACCTCCTCGTCCAGCAGTGGTGGTAGTAGCAATGTTGCCGGTAACATGATAAGGAGTAGCTCCTCCCCGAGTTGAAGGTTCTGTGCGGAGGCTAATGGATGGTCCAGCTCTAGGTTGCCCAAGGTTCGAAGCAGGTTGGTGTCCCGTGGCTTGGGTGTAGCTTCCACCCAACCGTGGACGTGTGGATCTAGTTTGGCCATCGGAGAAGGCTGAGCTCTCTATGGAGGAGTGAGAACCTTGGTCTCTTCTAGATCTTCTTCGCCTTTGGCGATTTAGCTGGTTAGTCAACTCCGTGTTGGCGCGTAGTTGCTCCGCTAGCTGCTGTCGACTTTGGGTCAACTCCTGAAGCAATGTCTGGAATTCTTATCTAGTTATTGGACCTGATGGATCTGAAGGTCCTGCAGCATTTTGGTTGGAGGGAGGTGATTGCGCGGGATTTTGTCGGTCCCACGCTCCCTGATCAACAGCTGTAGAGGTGGTACATGTGCTCACCATAATGAATTGATGAAGTCGTTTCCTAGATCTGATTGCAAATCTGAGTAGAATGGAAGGGCTTCGAAGTTCTAGATCTGGATCTTCTTCTTAGATTTATCCAATCCAATATAGATAGGAGATCCAAAGAGTGGGAGAAAAATTGGGTTTTTCTCAGTGAAAGCACCAAAGTGTTTGTACCAAAATTGGGCACAACACTCTTCGGAAGTCTTTGAAGAGATAAAGTGAAGAAATTAAATGAAAAAAGAGGAATTATCTAGCAAAAACTCCAAATTTCAGAAATGAGAATAATTAAAGTGCAAGGAGACACAATAATTTTGAGTGGTTCGGCGTATAACCTACGTCCACTATGAAGTAGTTTGCTTTATTGATCTTTCATTTGTGTTTACAAGTGAATTCAATGATTTACAGCAGTCAATTGTGATTTGCAGCAGTCAATTTCGTTTGTGGCAGCAGCAATTGAGTTCAGATCTGGATCTGGCGGAGTCCGGGCATTGAAGATCTAAAAGAGCAAGAAGAACCCCTTTTCTGTTGGCTTTGGTGGTCTATTTATAGGTTTAGGAGGCTGATATTTCGCTCAGATCTCGGGAGACCCTCTCTGGCACGTGACCAGGCCCGTACGCCCAAGCCCGTGAAGTTTCGGTCCGATCCGTGATTGACACGAGCAGATTTCAACTCGCTCGAGATTTCATCCAATGGAGTCAAAATTTGGCGTTGACATTCTTTAGCATGCACGTAGTCTTCTATGAAAATTTCATAGCATTTGGACTTGTAGATTGGGAGATATGATCGATACGAAATGGAGTTTTCGGTAGGCTGTTTCCTTCAACTCGCTTCCATTCGACTCGATGACGTGGCACTTGATTCTTACTTTGTCCTGGATGTCGTTTCGAGTGAGTCGAAGTAAGCACTTGGTTTGAGTGAGTCGAAGCAGGCTTTGGTCGAGCGAGTCGAGGTTAGCTTTGGGAGAGCGAGTCGAAGCTAGCACCGGGAGAGCGAGTCGAAGTGGGGCGTTCTGGGAGAGCGAGTCGAAGCTAGCACTGGGAGAGCGAGTCAAAGAGAGGCGTTCTAGGAGGTCTGAGCAGTGGAGTCGAAGTTGATGGAGTCGAACAGTTGTTTGAGCGGAGCAAGTCGAAGAAGGTAGCTGAGCGAAGCGAGTCGAAATAGGTACTTCAGATGGCAGTGAAGCGAGTCGAATAGGAACGAATCGAAGTTAGTATCTGAGGGAACCGGAGCGAGTCGAAGGAGCGAGTCGAACGGTATCTGATCTTCGTCCAATTTTGCATCCTTCATAACTTGAGCTTACGAACTCAGATTGACTTGAGATTTTGAACGTTGGCTCCCATGGCTTAGCTTGTCATGTCTTACCAATTTTGGCTCGATCCAGACTCGGAAAAAATTCGCCGATATCTGTAGTGAGCCCGTGTATAACTAATTTCTAGGATGGGTCGTCATTGGTTATCAGTCAATTCCTTGGTGTTACGGCCTTGCCAAAAGACGGGATAACAGTTACGAAGCTGGTATGTTCTTGATCAGGTAAATGCATCGGTATCTGATTGTAGCTAGAATACGCATCCATGAAGGATAAGAGCTCATGCCCAGCTGTCGAATCTACTAGTTGATCAATTCTGGGAAGCGGGAAACTGTCTTTTGGGCAAGCCTTATTCAGATCGGAGTAGTCGACATATGTTCTCCATTTTTCGTTCGGCTTTCGGACGAGCACGGGATTCGATACCCATTCAGGATACAGCGCATCTCGAATGAACCCGTTTGCTTTGATTTTTTCTACCTCTTCTTTAAGTGCGGCAGATCTCTTTGGATCCATACCACGCCTTTTCTGTTTGACCGTGACATGCCGCGGGTCAATATTTATAGTGTGGCTCGCGATGTCCGGCGAGATCCAACACATATCAGAATGCGTCCAGGCTAATACGTCAAGATTTGCCCGTAGAAATTCAACCAATTCCTATTGAGTTTGTTGGCTTAGCTGAGACCCAATCTTTATCATCTTTGTATCATCATCATGGTCAATTGGGACATCGATCGTCAGTTCGGCCGGGGATGCTTGACTTTCTTTAGATTCTCCTTCGTCTTCAGTTTCTCTTGGGTCAAGATCCCTTTGGAATTGGCTGGGGTGCCCGGGCCTAGGCTCGGGCGTTAATTGTCAATTATCAGTAAAGCGAACGCAGAGAGATTCCTCCACGCCCTTTCCTTTCTCCTTTCGCTACGCCTCCCGCAGCTCAACAACATAACAGGCTCTTGCAGCAGCCTGATCTCCTTGAATGATTCCCACTCCATGATCAGTGGGAAACTTTAAAGTCAAACACCACGGGGCTATGGCGGCCCTGAATTCAGCGAGGGTCGGTCGGCCCAAGAAAGAATTATAAGTGGAGTCTATGTCCAACACAACGAACTGTAACATCCGTACTCTTCGGCGTTCTCCAACTCCCAACTCCACTGGCAGTTCCACCATTCCAGTGGGTATAGTAGCACTTCCGTTGAAACCATGGATTCGAGATTGACAAGGTTTCAAGTCCTTTGCTTCCATTCTCATTTGATCATAAGCTCATTTAAACATGATATTCACAGAACTTCCACTGTCAACTAAGATCCTCTTCATCCAAGCATGACCTACTTGAGCTGAGATGACCAGTGGATCGATAGTGGGGGCTTCGACTTTGTCAACGTCTCTGTTTCTGAACACGATGTCATCTGTCATCGTCTTTTGTTGCTTTGCCGGAGCCCCTTCATCAAAACTACTATAACACTCGAAGTCTGCATGCCTGATAGAGCTAGCATACGACTCCGTTTCCTTCCAGCTTCGGTCTGCTGGATGAGGACCACCACTTATTGTATTGATAACCAACCTCCCGCCAGTACGAGCGGGTTCCTCCTGTCTTTCCTGATTTGGCGCACGATTCTGATTCGATGGGCCCACGCCTCCTGATTGTGGCGCCCGCACATACTGATCCAACTTTCGTTAACGTATCAACTTCTCAATGAGATCTTGCAAATGACAGCACTCATTTGTATTATGGCCATAGCTCTCATGGAATATACAAAACTTTCCAGTCTGGATTTGTTTTTCTGTCGGCGGCTTTGGGGCAGGTTGTTTATATTGCATGGTGTTACAAGTTTGCAAATACACATTTTCCAACGACGTGTTCAATGTAGTATAATTGTGAAACATGGGAGCTCTACGTCGTGGACCACGGCTCTGATCTCGCTTTTTTCCCTGATTTCCATTGTCCCTCTACTGATTCTGTTTATTTTGTATGTTCAACAGAACTTTTCTAGAACTATCTCCGGATTGTTTAACGGTGATGTTACTCTGGATTCCTTCGATGTTGGGCCCTGCGTCATCCTGCTTCCTAGACTGTTTCGCATCCTCCCTTCTCAAGAATTGGGCTGCCTTGGAATAGAAACGGTCCAATGACGCAGGTGGTTTCCCAGCTAACCAATTCCCGAACTCGGAATCAGGGTCAATCCCTTTAGTCAATGCCATCAGGATAGAGTTGTCATTGGGATTGCTTATTTCTGCACACGCAGCATGGAATCGCTCCAAGTAACATCTAAGTGTTTCTCCAAGAGCTTGTGTAACACTAGACAAAGTGTTAACATCTTTAGGCCTCGCTACGTGCATATAGAATTGTTCGACAAACTTGGTGGCCATCTGGTCAAAATTAGAAATGGATCGTGGTGGCAAACGGGTAAACCACATGGTTGCAATGCCCTTAGGGAAATGGGGAAACTACGGCATTTTACCGCATCATCAGCTCTCGCAGCATTCATCAGCCATTCGTACTTCAGGATGTGTTGATTGGGATCAGAACTCCCTTCGTAGACTGGCAAAGTTGGCATCCTAAAGCGCCAAGGTGGTTCAGCATATAATATGTCATCGGTGAAAGGGGTGTGACTTTGGGAGATTCCCAAGTCGTCATTACTGAGACCCTGACTTTCATGGATCATTTGATGAATCATTGTTGGTATATCCGACATCCGGATACTAGGAGCATGCTGGGCCAAGGTGTGGTCGGGTTCCACAGCGTGAGTCTGGACCGGACGCAGTCGACGCTCCGTGCCTCGCCTCCTTGGTTCAACATTTTCTAGGACATAAGGCTCTGGAGTCTGTTCTCGTTGGTTACGTTGAGGATCAGCTTGGTTTCTAGCATCAACCCCTTGCTCGGTAGTGGTGGTGGTAGCAATGTTGCCTATGACATGGTAAGGAGCAGCACCTCCTCGAGATGAAGGTCTGGTATGATGACTAGTGGATGGTCCAGTTCTGGGTTGTCCTAGATTTGAGGCAGGTTGGTGTCTTGTGGCCTGGGTGTAGCTTACATCCAGCCGTGGGCGTGTGGACCGGTGATGGCCATCGGAGGAGGCTGAACTCTCCGTAGAAGAATAAGAACCTTGATCTCTTCTAGATGTTCTACGCCTTTGGTGATTTAGCTGGTTGGTCAGCTCTGTGTTGGCGCGCAGTTGTTCAGTAAGTTGTTGTCGACTCTGGGTCAACTCTTGAAGCAACATCTGGAATTCTTGTCTGGTGACCGGGCCTGATGGATCCGAAGGTCTGGCAGCATCTTGGTTGGATGGAGGAAATTTCACGGGATTCTGTATGTCCCGTCCTCCTTGATCAACAGCTGTAGAAGTGGTACGTGTACTCACCATGATGAACTGATGAAGTCCTTTCCTAGATCCGATGCAAATCTGAATAGAATGGAAGGTCTTTGAAGTCTGAGATCTGGATCTTCTTCTTGGATTTATGCAATCCGGTATCGATAGGAGATCTAAGGAGAAGGAGAAAAATTGGATTTTTTCTCAATGAAAGCACCAAAGTGTTTGTACCAAAATTGGGCACAACACTCTTCGGAAGTTTTTGAAGAGATAAAATGAAGAAATTAAATGGAAAACGAGGATTATCTAACAAAAACTCCAAAAGCATATAATGAGAGTAATTAAAATGCACAGAGACACAAGAATTTAGAGTGGTTCGGCGTATTGCCTATGTCCACTATGAAGTATATTGCTTTATTGATCTTTCTTTGATGATTACAATTGATTTCAGCAAGTTACAGCGAATAACAATGATTTACAGCAGTGAAATTCGTTGGTAGCAGCAGCAATGGAGTTTGGAACTGGATCCGGTAGAGTCTGGGCGTTGTAGGATTCAAAGAAGAAGAAGATCCTTTTTTCTGTATGCCCTGAGGCTCTATTTATAGATGTAGGAGGCTGATATTTCGCTCAGATTTTGGGAGACTCCCCCTGGCACGTGACTAGGCCCGCGTGCCCAAGCCCGTGAAGTTTCGGCCCGATCCGTGATCGATACAAACGGATTTCGTATCAATCAAGATTTCATCCAATGGAGTCGAAATTTGGCGTGGACATTCTTTAGCATGTACGTAAGCTTCTGTGAAAATTTCATAGCATTTGGACTTGTAGATTAGGAGATATGATCGATACGAATTAGGACTTTCGGTTGGCTGTTTCATTCGACTCCATCATTTCGACTCAATCCCGTTCGACTCGATAGCTGCATGTGATCAAGTGGTGACATGGCGAGCATTCTTCGAATCGAGTCACCTTCTTCACTGAGTCGATCGAGTCATTCTAGGACTTTCGCTTTGTTCGTATCGAGGCACTTGTGTTGTTCGAATCGATAGAAGGTGGCCCTTGTTTCGTGTCGATGGAGTGCACATGGAATAACTCGACTGCGTGGCCTTGTTCGTATCGACTGGAAATGGCTCCATTTGATTGATACGAAGTTGACGTGGCCAGGTGAAATCGAACACTATTAGCTATCGATCGATACGAATAACCATGATGTGGATCGATGCGAACAAGTACTTCTTGATGGATACGAAGTAAGGTCAACTGATGGATACGAACTATAGAAGCCTGATGGATTCGAACAGAGCTCTTCAGGCAATGGATGCGAAGTAGACTTTGGTGATGAATGTGAAGTGTTCACTGGCTGATCGAGTCGAACAGAGGCTTCCCGATGGTTACGAACTCGATCGAGTCGAACAAAGGCTTCCTGATGGATACGAACTTGACCGAGTCGAACAGAGGCTTGGTGGTGGATGCGGAGCTGATCGAGTCGAAGTAAGCATTCTGATGGATACGAAGTGCACTTACCTGCTGATGGATATGAAAATGACCGATGCGAAATGATGGGTTGCGACTCCAATCAATTCGAAACGATGGATACGAATATATGAGTTTTCCAACTTGCATCGATCATAACTTGAGCATATGAACTCGGATTGACTTGAAATTTGGAATGTTGGCTCTCATAGCTTCGCTTGTCGTGTCATATCAATTTTAGCTCGATCCGGACTTGGACAAAATTCGTCGATATCCATAGTGAACCTGTGTATAACCGATCTCTAAGACGAACCGTCATTGGTTACTAGTCAATTCCTTGGTGTCATGACCTTGCCAAAAGGCGGGATAACACTTCGTATCGATGATTATGCACGTGATGCCAGTTTACGTGGCGCTTGCTTTCAGGATCGATCCGAAGTTCATGCCGAATTGATCGAGTCTTCCCAATGTTTGCGCCTTGTTCGTATCGATTTTACTGGGTTTTGTTCGTATCGATCACAGTCGCTCTATTCATATCGATGGAAACGGCTCAGCTCGTATCGATCCAAGTTGCGCTGTTCGTATCGATCGTGTGGTCTTGCTCGTATCGATCGAAGTTGTTCCAACTTGATGGATACGAACAACGGATAGTGTGATGGATACGAACAGATGGATGCGAGATGACATCGATGGATGGATACGAAGAGTCGATGTTTTATGGATACAAAGAAAGCCTTACCTTTGGTGGATACGAAGTGTGCCTGTCTCTTGATGGATACGAAGAAGACCATCTTTGATGGATACAAACAAGACAGTTGCTGATCGATACGAAGTGGACTCGTTTACTGATGGATTCGAACTGATCGATACGAATAAGGCCACCTCGGATCGATTCGAACATGATGGATACGAAGTGAAGTTGATTCTTTTGATTTGTGTCGATCATATCTTGAGCATATGAACTCCGATTGAATTGAAATTTGGAATGTTGGCTTTCATAGCCTCACTTGTCATGTCTTGTCAATTGTAGCTCAATCTGGACTCGGACAAAATTCATCGATATTCGTAGCGAACCTGCATATAACCGATCTTCGGGATGTACCCTCCTTGGTTTCCAGTCAAGTTCTTGGTATCACGGCCTTGCCAAAAGGCGGGATAACACCCGAAGATAGGCAACACCGAGGGAAAGCAAAATTCGTGCATCTCATAAGCCGCGCACCAAAATAATAACTCCTCGTGTTGCCCGAAGATAGGCAACACCGAGGGAAAGAAAAAGTTGCGCATCTCATAAGCCGTGCACCAAAATGATAACTCCTCATGATGCACGAAGATAGGCAACACCGAGGGAAAGAAAAAGCCCTGCATCTCATAAGCCACACCAAAATGATAACTCCTCCTGTTGCCCGAAGATAGGCAACACCGAGGAAAAGCAAAAGCCGTGCATCTCATAAGCCGCGCACCAAAATGATAACTCCTCGTGTTGCCCGAAAATAGGCAACACCGAGGAAAAGCAAAAGCCGCGCATCTCATAAGCCACGCACCAAAATAATAACTCCTCGTGTTGCCCGAGGATAGGCAACACCAAGGGAAAACAAATGCCGCGCATCTCATAAGCCGCACACCAAAATAATAACTCCTCGTGTTGCCCGAAGATAGGCAACACCGAGGGAAAGCAAAAGCCGCGCATCTCATAAGCCGCGCACCAAAATAATAACTCCTCGTGTTGCCCGAAGATAGGCAACACCGAGGGAAAGCAAAAGCCACGCATCTCATATGCCATGCACCAAACTAATAGCTCCTCATGTTGCCCAAAGATAGGAAACACCGTAGGAAAGAAAAAGCTATGCATCTCATAAGCCGCGCACCAAAATAATAACTTCTTGTGTTGCCCGAAGATAGGCAACACCGTAGGAAAGAAAAAGCCGCGCATCTCATAAGCCGCGCACCAAAATAATAACTTCTCGTGTTGCCCAAAGATAGGAAACACCGAGGGAAAGCAAAAGCCTGGCATCTCATAAGCCGCATACCAAAATAATAACTCCTTGTGTTGTCCGAAGGTAGGCAACACCGAGGAGTACCAAAAATCGCGCACCTCGTAAGCCACGCACTAAAATAATAACTCCTCACGTTGCCCGAAGATAGGCAACGCTGAGGAATACCAAAAGCCGCGCACCTCATAAGCCGCGCACTAAAATAATAACTCCTCGCGTTGCCTGAATATGGGCAACATCGAGGAAAACCAAAAGTTGGGACTTAGCCAAGTTTCAAGTCTAACATGAAAATTATCTAAACTATAAGTTAGCGGTCATTTGAAGTAAATAGCCCTGTGAACTGGAGGGAAGACATCGGTACTTAAATAAAAAGAATTGAAAACAACAAGCTCACAAGTTCTATTACTCCAAACAAAGAATTGTTGCTCCAAATAATTTTTTTGGCAGCAATCATAAAATTGGATAAGTGTAAACAAAACAAGCACAAGTGCACTGAACACATACGAATAGACAGATAAGAGTACAGTCAAAATATCAATGTACTGCTTATAATTTTCTTTACATAGGGTCAAAACGTGGAGGCTGTACCCACACAACACTGGCCAACAAAAAAAAATACAGACTCCATGACAAGAACACTAAGTGCAGACTCTACACTTGAACAAAAGGACTCAAAAAGAACCAAAATCAGACCCGTCTCCACACAAGCTCATCAGCGCTTCCTTCCACCGCTCCCCTTTTCGCCCTTTTTTTTTAGTTTTTGCATTGTCTCGGGAGTGGTGTCACTGCCAGTAATATCAACAAACTCTTCGGTGGCAATGTTAAGAAGTTCCAAACCATCCCGGATCTACGGGTCATATCGATCCCATGAGCCGCGCACTCTCAAAAGCCGTGCATTCCGTAAGTCACGCAGTCTCAAAAGTGGCGCACTTCGATTAATAGGGATCAACTCCCACTACCTGAAAGAACCGGCATTGCTTCGGTAGTGCCATAAAGCTCTCAAACCAAGAAGTCGGCAAAGAATCTTGATCTTTGACCAAAGTTAATGTACAAAATGTCAAAACTCAAGACACCCAACTCAAGAGTTCCCAGAGACAGGAGCTGCGACGTACCTTTGACTGGGGGCATCCAGGGAGCCGTCCAGAACATCAAGTCTCACATCAATTATTCAGAATAATCAGCACTGTGAACTGAGGGGCATATAATACATTAACACTTGGTCAGGATAAAGGACCGCTCCAACTTGCAATAAAAGGAGGAACTTACCATCATACACAGATAGATGATGATGGAAGGCATTTCCAGAATCAAATCATTAATGCACCAACATCCAAAGACAGAGCAGGTGCTCGAATGAGGTCTCAAACCCTAGCTTGCAAAAAATCAGCTGTTATCCGAAGACAGACAACGGCAAGGAGAGAACGCTCAAAATCGAGCAGCTAAACCATTGATTCCCGAAGGTTGGAACCAACGAATATAGTTGATATCTGCAATAATGCTATTAGTCCAGCATAATGCGTATGGCCTGAAACAAGCTAGGTTAGGTGTCATAGATTCAATACAAACACTACCAAACTCTACCAATCCATGATCAGTATAGGAATGAATGCGGTCGTACCGGGGGTAATATGATGACTTGCTCCACAATTTCAAATTTTCTATAAGAACCTGAAGTTTGACACCTAGAAATGAAGGGTTCCTCTAATAGTCGTCAACTCATAACAAAAACCGGTTGGAGGAAGTTCGATATTTTATGAATGAGAATAATTATGGAATTTGTTAAGCAATAGTCTTGCATCTCCAAGGGTAATACTTGAAGGTTATAAGCAAAGCTAGACAGCGGAAACGCCTAGGACTCTCACCATTCCAAAACATGGCATCTCCCAGATTTAAGCAACGTTGAGAAAACAACCACATTGGGTTAAAAGGAAGCTACTCAACTCTACAGGATCAGATGAATGATTCAACTACCACCGAAATGACTTTAACACTGCCCGAAGATAGGCAGTACTAAGAAAATACTTCTACAATCCAACCATCGAAGTGCTAGCTTTCGAAGGCCGAAACTAGTACCCAACTGGATTAAGAGCACCACCGAATCGACGGAGAAAATTAGAGTGTCGGTGTTGCCTCGCTAACGCCAAGACCTTCTTTTATTTTTTAAGTACTGGTGTTGTCCTGGTAACGTTGGGAAAATTTTCTATTTTCTAAGTACTAGTGTTTCCTCGGCAATGCTAGGAAACTTTTTATTTCGTACTAGTGTTGCCCTGGCAACTCCGGGAAACATTCTACTCACTAAGTCCGGTATTGCCCCGGCAATGTCAGGAAAACCTATAGGGCTGATAAGAAACACTCATCATAGTGGACCAATAATGCACTAGCTTTCGGAGATAGAAGTTGGTCCTCAACTGAGTTTCTACCTTCTCTTCAAAAAACTATTGTTTCCTAATCACAGGCAATGACCAGAAGACATATCCTTTCATAGGTCAGCTAGATGGTTCGACCTTTCATCACAGGATCAGCCACTCCATAAGAATAGAGCAGCGTCAAAAGGAAATCCCATGATTGAATTGGCCGTGTACCAATTTCTAGGGATGAAAGTTGGTGCATAATCGAATTTCCTAAATTCAACTTAGAAAGAATTTAGACACGGCCGAAAGATAGGCAGCCTCGAGGAAATGTTGCTTGGAACCAAGCAGCTAGGTTATCAATTCTTAAAGACAGGAGTTGACATATGAACAAAACTTCCATGACAACGCCAACAACCAAGAAGAGCACGCATAGCCAAGAACAAGCGGGAGCAATCATGGAAGGTTGGAAATAAAATCCCTGAACTTCCTCAATTCCAGAATGGGATTGAGAGTCAGACTAGGGGCAATTGAGCAACTCGCCCCATAGATTTCCATCTCTCACAATCGCCCAAATACAGGCATTCGAAATAGCTAATCCCTCAAGAGGGGATAGAAGCACGGATACTTGATCGAAAGAAATGTTTCACAAGTTCAAACATGAATAACCGCGAGGTTGGTTAGATAACGGTTCTGTATCACAAAACAGAGCATTCCGGCAACAAAATCGTTAACAAAGGAAATAAAGGATCTAACGTTCAGAAATCAACCATCGCTCATAGTCTGGCAATGATGAGAAGGGTTGATGACCTACTTATGGTCTAACTAGATCATTTGGTTCCAACTAGCAGGAATATGCCATTACCCAAAGTTTGGTGATGCTAGGAAGAAAGCCCAAAATGAAACTATCGATACATTGGCTTTCAGAAATAGAAGCAAGAGTTCGATTGAAACTTCAGCCCTACCTTCTAGCATCTCATGATATCCGAAGGTTCACAACATCAAGGAAAAATCCACAGAGTTGAGCCACCTGTGTATAAGTTTCCGAAGACAGAAACCAACACATGATTAGGATCTCAATGTCGGACTCAGAAGAATTTAATTTAGCAAAAGATGCTAGAAACACATCTCGCTAATACGTACCAACATCATTACAAAACTCAGATCTTGGGATCAAGCAACAAAGTCCCTAATTTCTGAAGATTGGAGCTATCGTGTCAAACAAACTGGGGCAATTGAACTCATTGCTTAGGAGACCCAGTCTCCCAAAACATGTTGGTTCGGTAGTCAAAGTAATCAGCCCTATGGAATAAGGCATTTACACCAACACTTTGTTGAAACAAACTTAATTGAGCATAAATAGGGATTAGCTAGACCAAGCTACTTCATAGTTTTGAACAAAGCTATGAAATAGAATATGCCGAAATGACCGCAGAAGTATTACTTACATGTATAGAATTATAGTAAACAAGTATGCTGCACATGAGCACATGGAGTGCAACAGCGAGAAAAGGCAATGCTCGAAATCGATCAATTAAGCCAATAGTCCCCGGAGATAGAGGCTAGTGTGCATTGAATTCTGAAAAATGCAAAGGAAGGACAATCGCACTCGGTCAACTCACGCGCTAGTTTTCGAAGGCTGAAACTGTGCTTGATCGAACTCCAACTACAACTCTACAAGAACAACCATGCCTTGTAATTTAACTGTAATCAATAATTCCAATATGATAGGGATAATAAGTGTAGCCTAAGTTACGAAGAAACCAACTTCTGGAGGAGTGGGAGTACCTCCGCCTGCCTAAAGATTGGATAACCGAAAAGTCATTTTCAACGACAAAACTTGGCATTCAACCCTGTTAGGTATGTTTTAATTTAAATAAATCCTTGTATAACCAACGCCCGAAATCCAAAGGAAGTTGACGTATGTTGACCAATCTGGTCTTAAGCATTGATCAGGGCAGATGTAGTGTGTTATCTACACGAGAAGAGTCTAGTGTCCTGAATACTGCGAACAAACAATCTAGTGTAGATGGCATGCTTACATTTGAAAAACAATCCATATCATCTTTTGAAATTATCTCTTCCACACTTACCAGTTATCGATCAACGATTGATAACGGAGCCATTATCCGAAGCGACGCGGGAAGCTTTTCTTTTCAGGATCACTGGAATACAGAAATAGGAAGAGTGATAAGATTGAATCATCCACTATATCCAATTTTGGAATAAATCATCGCATTGGAATTCAAAAGAATTGACGTAAACTTAACCAAATTCTTGAAAAGAAAAAGTTAAAGACCAAGATTTTTCTCTAGAACGACGTACAATCGTTCGAGACAAAACATAGCTTCACCGTAGGTCGAATTAAAACTATATAGGACAACTCCAAACCTACATCATGCACCCACTTACCGACTTAAACCCTTGCGTAAACTACGAAGCAAAGATTGCATCGTCAATACTAGGAATTGATATTCGGATCGAAATAAAAAAAACAAACAGCTATCGGAAGTCAGTTAGTTGAAAACAAAATCTTAAGGTGGACTCCGATGATTCACATTGAAAATTCAATAGATGGCTGAAAAGCCAAAGCCAAATTTGCATGGTGGCCTTGACACTTAACCATTACTTTAAAGTACACCAAGAAGCTATGGAGAGAAATTTAATTTGTTGCGACAAGCAGTAGCAGTCAGAACCAAAGAAAAACGACCAACAATATTGGGTTAATGCATTCAAAAAGCTCTAATGCAATTACTTGGAGGTCAACGAATGGATATTGAGAGCGATAACTTCTAGAGCTCACCTTGTTTACAATGAAGACGTACTCTGGGGGCAAATGCTATTCGGGTTTTTAACCAAGCAGAAACCAATAGAAAACAGAACAACCTTGTGTAGACAGGATGGTTCAGGACTTAACCAGAAAGGCTAAGACAAGGGATCAATAAGGACCAAGCTATATGGCTAAGACAATGACTGGGATCAACGAAGCTGAGAGATCAGCATTCTTTTAGAAAAATCAGCAGCTGAACGTAAAAAGCTAGTGAATTGCCATCAAAAGATAACAACTATGATAAAAGACTAAGGAAACATCTCCAATTCGGAACTCCAGAAAAATCCTAAGTGGTTGGATCATTAGCGACTCATGACTTCCCTCAAACCTTCAAAGCAGACAACCAAAGAATACTACGAAAGAGGCTAAGACATTGGCTCGCAAACGAGCCAAGTCTATGGGTTGCCAACGACCCAAAGGCCATGGGTTGCCAGCGACCAATAGCCCATGAGTCGCCAGTGACCCATGGCTCTACCTCGTTTTGTGAGCCCAATTCTCCAAGGGTCGTTCCCTACCTACCAGCGAGCAGATGATGAAGTGGCCTGGCCCAGAAGCTCTCCGATCCTTATAAATACCATCCTACCTGCAACATAAACATGATCTTCTTCTTCGGACTGGTTGCTAAAGCTCTGCTAGAACTATCCTTCACTCTCTACCTCCCTCACAACATTCTCCAAAGGAACAAACTGTTATTCTCCAGTGGATTCCAACTCTGGAAATTCAATCTAGCTAGAAAACAATCAAAGCCTTGTAATCAAACATCTATTGTACCAGCAATCAGTCTATAATAAAACTATAAAGTGGATATAGGCTTCATTAACAGCCGAACCACTATAAAAATTCTTTGTCTACTTTATTTTACTGTTCTTTCTTTATATCTTTGATCTATGATATTGCACTATCAGAATAGGGCCGGTGGTTTCAAACCCAAACCAGGATGTTGGTCCATTTTTTGGGTCAACAGAGTTCTTAGATATACAGTGTAGTTTTGGTCCTGTGTTACTTTTAACACAATGTGATCTTTATTGTAATGAATCAAATTGAATACTCGATCTCGGATGATGGTTTATTTGCTTATTTCGGATGAACTAATTTCATCGATGTATCGTACATTATGAACTATGATCGTTCCCCATATAACATTTATTTGCAATAGTATATGGATCAAGTATCCATAGTCTTGTATTGCTTTTAGAGTTCAAAACTCATAGAATGCAATACATGGTCTCGACTAAATAAACAAGTGACCAAATTATGAATTTATTTAGTAGTTGTCAAACGCTTGCATGGGTATTGAAACATTAACATGCAAGAAGCATTTATTAGTAAGTATATGTTATATTATTGTTTGTCAATCTTTAATTCAAATCATTTTTATATTTTAATTGATAAAGGTTTTATCAATTATATTAAATGTACAAATTTATCATTGTAGATTATTATAACATTATATAACATATGTCCTTACAATATTTGAAAGGTTAAATGTTATCATTTAATTTTTCTAATAAGGCCCCCATTAGTCTTTTATGTTTCACCAAACCCTAAGCAAAATATAGAAGTCTTCGACTTCACTAGTGGGTATTAGGACTCGTATATCTTGGGATTTTGACCATGAGGAAAGCTTAACAAATCATACTCGCATATACGATGGAAAACTCTTTATTTTTTGTATTATATACAACTCCTAACCTGTGGTTCCTGTTCTAATCCTATCTTTACCTTGCGGGAAGCTCAACAAGTAAAGTGAGACTATTCACTTGGACCTATCATTTCATGATGGCCTAAGTAAAATGCACATACCTTGAGGAAAGCTCAACAAATATGTGCAGTTAACTTACCTTATCTATTCAATATATTAATAGTACTACACTTAACATCCCTAGCTTGAAGAAAGCTCAATAACTAAATAGTATGCAAGTAACCTATTAATATATAAATGATAGAAGACGACTTTATATTAAAGATTCATAATCTTCAATATATTATATCGAGTGATGTCGACTTATGGAATAATGTATTTCTTTTGAAATACCCTGGTGATTCAAGTGTCGGACACATTAGAAACCAAGGTATATAGATATATACATATGTATTTATTCCTTAAGTTATTTTGGGTTTCTTTGACGTTCCACCTTTATTTTTTACATTCATATTATTTAAGTTTTATTATTATATAACTTTTAATTTTTAATTAACTAATAGCCTTATGTATAATATCATATTAATTAAATATTATTTAATTAATTTTTGATTAATTAATATTATATTAATTTAATAGAGAATTTATATTAAATATTTATTGCATACCATAACCTTTATAGTATTACACATATATCTTATATATGTATATATTCATTTAATTAATTAACCTTTAATTAATTAATTTATTTATTTAAACTTTAATTAATTAATTTAATTAATTTATTTATTTTATTAAAATTTAATTAATTTATTTAATTAAATAATTTTAATTAAATTATATTAATTTCAAAATTCAATACATATACATACACTTATGTTATTTTAAACATTTTAAAATGATATAACACATATCATAATATATAATACATGTATACATTTATTTATTAATTAAATTATTTAATTAATTTATATTATTAATCTAACTAATAAATTTTAAAAAAATTGAAATTAATAAATATATTTTTTCAAACATTTTGAAAATTATTATTATATTATAAAATTTATAATATATTTATACCTTATTTTAAACTTAACTTTTAAATTTAAAATCTTTTTTTTTTAGTTTCCCAACAATTTTGAAAATTAGCCCAAGGTCCAATTCTTATTGGGCCTCTTCTAGTAGTGGCAACCTTTTGGGCTCACGTATTTGTTCGGGCGTGGCTGGTAGCCAAACAGGGCATAGGTTATTGGGCTCTAGTATGGTTATTGGAACTAGAATAGCCCAAAATAAAAGATAAGGGTTAATTTAAAAAACTTCTCTTGTTGGATCTATATTAGGTCTATGAAATCTAATTTAATTAGAACATATCTAAATTTAATTTAAATAAAATCTTTATTTTATTTAAATTTATAAATAATGGATTAAGTGTTATTTAAATTATTTTAAATTAAATATAATGCTACTCATATGTATCATATACATATAGGTATGTGTGTGCATGTGTAACATAATAATCCATGCAAGGTATAATATGCCCATATGTAAATGTTAGAATTTGCATCGCAATGGACATGTTAGCTCATCTTATATGTATTATATATTGTCCAAATATATGTATGTATATATATACAAACTTGTTATTTAAATGAGTATTAAAACAATATAAATATTTACGTACATATATATATAATATGTATTGCGTAAATGTAAAATATTAATATATATATATATATGTATATATATTTGTATATATATTAAATTAGATATTAATTTGATAAATGACTGTATATATATAATTTGCAAAGTTATTTTTTATTAGACATGTATATTTTATAGTAATAAAAATAATATATATATATATACATACATACAAATATTTGTATGTATTTACTTAGAATTATATTTGTAAAATCTAAAATATTTATAAATATGTGAATTTAAATATATATATATATATATATTATATAATTGTATCAATTATAAAATTAATTAAAATAAAATATATATTTTATAACATTCCAAATCCAATATACATCATAAAAAATATTTTAGTAGAATTTTATATTATTAAATTATTTATATATAAATATATTAGTCGAAAACATTAAAATAATATTAAAAATAATTCCAGAACATATTTTTCAACTTTTAAATTTTACGAAATTCAAATATGATATTCTAATTCATTGAAAACTTTTCTTAATTTTCTGAGTTAAAATTATAAATTTTAGTATTTAATTAATTTCGGCCATTATTATAAATGATTTTTTTAAATAATAAATTTGATTTTTAAGTTCTGTAATTCTGACCAAAAGATAATATGATGATGAATTTTTTTTATAAAATTTAAAATATAATTTTCAAAGCATATATATTTTATATTAATTATATAACCTTTATTTCATTTAAATAATAATAAAATTAGAGAAATTACTAAAAAAATAAATTTTTCTGTCACCTAAAATTATATTTTGTATAAATTTGCATATATAAAATATGAGATCAATTTTTAACATGATATGTTGGCATAATAAATTATAGGTCATTTAAATTTACGTAAATGACTTATTAATATAAATATAATTAATTAATAAATTTATATAAATTAAAATAAATCATTTCAGCTGTGTATACATTAGATCTAAATAAAAATTATTTTTTCATTATACATACAAACACATTGTTAACCCGCCTTTTTACTAGGCCGTGGACAGGCGGGTTTAACTTAATCGACTGCACGTTCGTCGAGGCTGGTGTACGATGGATTCAATCGACTGGATGGATGGATGACGCAACGTGCTTGGGAGATGGAAATATGATTGGATAAAGATGGATCAACTATAATTTGGGTCTAGGAAATATGGTTCGGCATTAAACATTGTTCGGCATGGTGGAGGTTCGGCACAAATAGTTCGTCTGACATTCACATTCGAATAGCATTCAAGAGTACTCGACATACATAGAGCGTCCGACATACATGAGTGGTTCGGCATTCTAGGAGCACTCGGCGTTCAGTAGCGCTTGGCATAAATCTCATTCGGCATTTAGAGGCGCTCGGCCTTAGAGATCGTTCGGCATGATGGGCGCTCAGCATTAGAAACTATTCGGCATCAGACATGGTTCGGCATAATGGAGGTTCGGCATTAAGGATCGTTCGGCATTGGATGGAGCGCTCGGCATAAATCTCGTATGGCATTGGATGGAGCACTCGGCATAAATCTCGTTCGGCATTGGATGGATC
Source organism: Allium fistulosum (assembly GCA_030737815.1). Taxonomy (NCBI): domain Eukaryota; kingdom Viridiplantae; phylum Streptophyta; class Magnoliopsida; order Asparagales; family Amaryllidaceae; genus Allium; species Allium fistulosum. The sequence continues at coordinate 816,653,479 of CM060908.1, read as the reverse complement.
GTTCGGCATTGGATGGGTCGTTCGACGTACCTCACCTTGCTCGGCATTGCACCTCGCACCTCCATACCTCGGTACCTCCATACCTCGGTACCTCCATACCTCGGTACCTCGATACCTCACACCTCCCCACGTTCGGCATACCAACTGCTCAGGATCGGTCGGCATAATGAAGTAGGGTTCGGCTATGACCTTGATGGGCCCAAACTACTCAAGAGGCACAACAACCTGGTTTTGCCTATAAATACAGCATGTGGGTCTCCAGATAGGGGATCTTCTTCTTCTCTTCTGCTCTCTGACATTTTTATTTCCTAAGACTAAGGCTAGTCTACCACTTTGTAACGGTAACTGATTCTTACATCAATAAAAAGAAAACTTCTGGAGTGGACGTAGGCCAGAGTTAGCCGAACCACTATAAAATCTATTGTTCTTTACTGCTTTCATTTTAATTTTAACTGTTCTTCATATTATTACTCTCTACATACATCCTATTTGTGAGCTGTGATTGGGATTTTGGTGCTTTCATCTAGATTTGGGTGTTAGTGACCAATTTTGGCGCAAACACTTTGGTGCTCTGAGATGATGATAAACCGCGATGCTCTAGTTTGTGAAATCTGCTTTCTCTTTTTTGGCTTGGACATTTTCTTTTTTCTAATTTAGTTTGAACTTCTAGTTTTGTTTGTTTCTTGGTTTGGACTTATATTTGGATGATTGTTTTCTGGTTTGGATATCGGTTTGGATTTTCGATATGGATTTTTTGTTTTCTGATTTGATTTGGATTTTGGATTGGCTTTCGATTGGATTTTTTATTTGGTTTTTGATAAATGGTCATCAGGTATGGATTATACCTGGCAAGGGGTAGGTCGCTTTGTCCAAGCACGGCAAATCGACTTATTCAGGTCATCGAGTATGGACTATGCTCGGCAAGGGTCCGGAGAGACCAAGATTCAGCCTAGGACTTAGGCCCTATATTATCAGTTACTATTTCAGGTCGTCGAATATGGACTATGCTCGGCAAGGGTCCGGAGAGACCAGGACTTGGCCTAGGACTTAGGCCCCCATATTATCGGTTACTATTTCAGGTCGTCGAATATGGACTATGCTCGGCAAGGGTCCAGAGAGACCAGGACTCAGCCTAGGACTTAGGCCCCCATATTATCGGTTACTATTTCAGGTCGTCGAGTATGGACAATGCTCGGCAAGGGTCCGGAGCAACCAGGATTCGGCTTGGGACTTAAGCCATGCATTACTCAACGTTCAGGGACACTGGAGTATGGTCGTCAGGTGTGGATTGTGCTTGATAAGAACCCGGAGAGGTTACAGATATGAATATCGGCTATGGACGGTAGAGGATTTGGATATTGACCCGGAGAGGTCCTAAAGTCGGTTATTGGTTATTGGATATGGATGAAACATGGACTTTGGATATCGAATTTGAGGCTATTCAAAACACACCTTCCAATAGCAAGGCATGTTTTGGGGGAAAGTGTTAACCCGGCTTTTTACGAGGTCGTGGACAGGCGGGTTTAACTTAATGGACTGCACGTTCGTCGAGGCTGGTGTATGATGGATTCAGTCGACTGGATGGATGGATGATGCAACGTGCTTGGGAGATGGAAATATGATTGGATAAAGATGGATCAACTATAATTTGGGTCTAGGAAATATGGTTCGACATTAAACATGGTTCGGCAGAGTGGAGGTTCGGCACAAATAGTTCGTCTGGCATTCACGTTCGAATAGCATTCAAGAGTACTCGGCATACATAGAGCGTCCGACATACATGAGTGGTTCGACATTCCAGGAGCACTTGGCATTCAGTAGCGCTCGACATAAATCTCGTTCGGCATTTAGAGGCACTCGGCATTAGAGATCGTTCGGCATGATGGGCGCTCGGCATTAGAAACTATTCGGCATCAGACATGGTTCGGCATGATGGAGGTTCGGCATTAAGGATCGTTCAGCATTGGATGGAGCGCTTGGCATAAATCTCGTTCGGCATTGGATGGAGCGCTCGGCATAAATCTCGTTCGGCATTGGATGGAGCGCTCGGCATAAATCTCGTATGGCATTGGATGGAGCGCTCGGCATAAATCTCGTTCGACATTGGATGGATCGTTCGGCATTGGATGGGTCGTTCGGCATACCTCACCTCGCTCGGCATTGCACCTCGCACCTCCATACCTCGCACCTCCATACCTCGGTACCTCGCACCTCCATACCTCGGTACCTCGATACCTCCATACCTCGGTACCTCGCACCTCCATACCTCGATACCTCGGTACCTCCATACCTCGGTACCTCGGTACCTCGATACCTCGCACCTCCCCACGTTCGGCATACCAACTGCTCATGATCGGTCGGCATAATGAAGTAGGGTTCAGCTATGACCTTGATGGGCCCAAACTACTCAGGAGGCCCAACAACCTAGTTTTGCCTATAAATACAACATGTGGGTCTCCAGATAGGGGATCTTCTTCTTCTCTTCTGCTCTCTGACATTTTTATTTCCTAAGACTAAGGCTAGTCTACCACTTTGTAACGGTAACTGATTCTTACATTAATAAAAAGAAAACTTCTGGAGTGGACGTAGGCCGGAGTTAGCCGAACCACTATAAAATCTATTGTTCTTTACTGCTTTCATTTTAATTTTAACTGTTCTTCATATTATTACTCTCTACATACATCCTATCTATGAGCTGTGATTGGGATTTTGGTGCTTTCATCTAGATTTGGGTGTTAGTGACCAATTTTGGCGCTAACACACATAACAATTCAGTATGTGACAACATTCATATATACAGGGATCTCACCTAACTGATAATATAATTAAGATATATATATATAGACACACACACACAATGGAATATTTACATGAATTATAAGTTATATGAAATAAGAAAACATACCAAAGCTATGCCATGAAGCACACCTTGCTATGATGAATATCCCTCCTTAGAACTCTTTTCGATTCGGCAAACTGCTAATCTTTGAATTATAGACCGTTGACTATCCAATAGTTGTTGATTTGAAATTGATTTAAGATGAACTTTGGTGGAGCTTTGTGTAGGTGTGATCGGCTAGTAAGAAGATGAAAATGGTGGCTAAAAAGGATCCCAGTGCATTAGGGTTACGAGTTCTTTATAATGGAAAGATATAGAGAAAGGTGAATAAAATCTCTATCCATTCTCCCTAAATCAGAGCCATCCATTTAAAATACCCCTAGTCCATTTTTTTAGCCACCCCTTATATATTTTTGGTTAAAATTTCTAGCCCCATTCATGGGCTTAAACCCATTTTAAGTCCAAATAAATATTATTAATTAAATCTAATTTAATTGCTTATCGATATCACATATCGATCAATAAATTTATAACTATTATAAATATACAATAATATTTATTCCTTAAATCATATTCAAGAATTTATAATTAATATTTCATAAATATTAATTAATTTATAACAATTATAAACTAATTAAATAGTTTAGTCTAAAGAGAATTCATCATATTGGTTGTTTGACTCGTCAAGTGTAAATTTGATCAACGATTAACATTGAACTTTTCGAATGTTAACGTACACACCACTTAGTAGGTGGTCTGACATTTTGACCAAATTTATTACTTACTTAGATATGGTAAAATCCAATTTTAGTTTATTAAGCATTACACGGTTGTGATATTTATTTAACCAATTCTCTTTGTCAAAAATATATCACTTTGGACTTATAGAATTTGGTAATGTTCAAAATTCCAATATCGTCCATAGTCAATTCTATTAGTCCAAATATAAAGTCCTTGGTTCAATAATAACAATTACTATTAACTGAAATGCTCTGGCCAAAGACTTTTACTTTGAGTTGACCATGATACTAACCCCATATAATTTAGGAGACGAATCCTCTTTTGAATAATGATTCACTTCCAATACTTTTACTCAATCCAACTATAGTCACTCGATGGACGCCGTGCCATGATTTAACTATAATCAAAGGAAATCTTTTATATTGACGACAATATTCTCAAGTTGAGAGAACTGTGTAAATCAGTCACATCGATATTTTTTGTTTGACCTTAGTTATATTAACCAATAGGAAACTATCGAGTGAGTCGTTCCATAGTTATCCAATAACTATCAGTATGTAACCTCTTTGTGCCCTTCAGCAGTCATGAGTAATGCACTATCCAACATTTAGAGAGCATTATGTACTCTAGTCTCAACAGATAAATCGATATCCAGTCTCGATGCATCTTGACTAAGAACATTTAAAATGGTATATTTGTTTTCGCTGTGATAAATTACTCACTATTTCAACACTTTATATGCACTTTCATAGACATACGGTGTAATGACCCACCTTTTTAGACGGTTTAAATCGACAATAAACCACACATGTCAAACTCAAACCAAATAAAAGGAAGGATTATTAATGAGGTAAATAAGAAAATAAGAACAAGGAAAGAAAAACAAAACACAGAATCTCAAAAGGAATGACAAAATATAATAATCAAATAAACAGTTCATGAAGTTGTTTTACAAATACATTTGATTATACTTTTACAATACAATCAGATTTATACATACAACAGGTAAAATAGGATAATGCAGCGGAACAACTAATGCAGCGGAATAATACTAATAATATAATACTAAATTCTGTCTTCGTCCTCCAGAAATAATGTCTTCAACACTGAAAAGCTGAGGCTGACCCATGCATAATGAAAAGACAAAACAATCGAGTCAGAACTAAAAGATCTTATGTAAGTTAAATCAACAACATAAAAATATGAGTGCAATGGCTTCAGAGATGTTTACGGGATTTTACATCTCATATCCAATATATAACGCGCGTGCAATAACTTAAGAGATGTTCAGATTTTCCATCTCCTAAGGATCCGTTAAACTATTTATATGTAGTAATATACACTATATATGTAGTGTCTATCAGTAAAGTAAAGTATTAAAATAGCGTTATGGTGTTACCCATATCCCCCTTAACACATTTTATAAATGTCGTAGTCTATACAGTACTGTAAACTCCACCAAACCGGTCGGCTATCAGGGAGCACTCCATAGGTACGACACAAACCAAAATCATAGTGGGCTTGATAAGGCATATGACAAGGCACGCGAGGCAATGCCCAGGTAGGATTCTACCGTTTTGCACTCACGGACTGATGGTAACGCGTAGCAGCTACTACCGCCCACCTCGGAACACACTCCTATAATCAAATCGAAGGTGGCCACCAAATCAATCACAAAGTAACAAATATGGTATCGAAGAAGCGTGTCCGATCAGAGGAGCGACCTCACTTGGCCCGGTATAGCTTTGATTTTAGTCATATCAAGCTGACCCGAAGGTTAGGGCTGCGTTCTTACTTCATACCAGTAGCGTTCAACTCCACTACGTGCATAGTTGTTAAAGTGGTTTCAGAATTGGCAGAGAGTATTACAATATCCGACCTCGGTCACTTTAACAACTAAATGCTTATTTCACACCGTGGTCGTTTTATAAAACATTTAATAATAAATCCAGAAAACAGTTTATACCTTTATATAAAGATATCCATATACTTATTCCAAAAGTATAAATATATTCATAAATGCCGAGGAAGATTTCTTTCAATCAATTTCGAAAAGTAATTTATAAATCTCTCTTAAACCATTTATAAACTATTTATATGCTTTAAAACCATTTATAAAGCTATTTATAAATTTCAAAACCGTTTACAACTCTTCCTCTTTTCATAAACTTCTACGCAAATTCCTTTAAAACGCTTCCAAATCCCTTAATACAAGTTCTTTTATAAAACCCTTTATAAAATCCTTTTACAAAATCCATTATAAAATCTCTTACAAAACTTTTATAAATTCCTTACATAACCTTTTACAAAATTCTAAAATCTTTTACAAAAATCTTGTATATATTAAAGTTATTATAAAAGTCTATATATATTATCTTAAATCAAAACTATATTTATTATATTAAATTATATATATATTAAAACTATTTTAAATATTTTATTAAATTAGGTTTTTAAACAATTCGAAATATATATTTAAAACTAAATAAAATTATCAGTGAAAATCTTAAATTTACATTTAAAACCATATATTAACCTATAATTTGAGCTTTAAAACATATAAAGTAAATTATTTTCCAAATATAATTTTTTTTAAATAAAATCATTAAATTAAATTTAAAAATCAAATTTAAAAATCAAACATACTTTGCCATTTTAAAAAATAATTTAAAACCGACCAACGGTGTCCGTATATAATTCTACCCTATAGTTAAGTGATTGGGTATATATCATTTCAACCCAAAATAGTTAAATTTTCCGGGTATATATCATTTCAACCCGTATCCCAAATCAATAATTTCCAAGTAAATAAAATCGCTCGGGTATGTATCATTTCATCCCATAACGATTTTCCATAATCTATAAGATCATTCGGTATGTATCATTTCAACCCATAGTGATAACAGGGATATAAGCATCCAATCATCCAAAATGTCAACAAATAAACATCCATCACAATCAACAACCAAATCAGCCAATAAATCACAACAATTAACTGGTTATCATTATCAGGTATTTAACTAAAAATTTAAAATTCAATCTTAATTTAAATGGCAATTTAATTCCATAAAATTCAATTTCAATTAAAATGTCAAATTGAACTACCAAACATCAACCAATAATATAATTATCACATCATAAATTTAATTCAACTAACATAAGAAGGTTTAGTATTTGTGAGTAGGTTAAATCACTCACATTTGATTTATCGTTGATTTAAAATCCAAATAAAGCCCAAAAATTTGACAGTCTCAGAATGTAGCCAAATTATTTCCATGTTGCTAGAATTTTGATACGATCGTAACGGAAGAAACCGCGTCCAAATCCGAGCTCGTATGAAAAAGTTATTACCGTTAGAAGTTTTGAAATTTAAATTTAAATTTTAAAATAATATAGGGGTAAAATAGAAATTCTCTTCACCTTTGAAACCCTAGCAGAATCAAGCATGGACCCTAAGCGAGCATGGCCACCACTCTTCAAGATGTTGCCGTGCCCACCTCAGGTGATCCTCGACTGATCAAACACTGCCGCCGCTACGCCCCAGCCTGGCTGCACCTCCCTTGGACTGTGCGACGCCCCCAGGCACGCCGCCGCCGTGATCGACTTCCAGCCAACATCATCATATTCTAGCGAACCACGACCTCCTTGAGACGAACGACCACCATAGATCGACTCCATTCGATGCCCTCTACACTCCAGCACCTCCCGATCGTCGATTGGTCAACGATCCACCGTCGATTGCGAAACCCCAATATGAACGGTCGAGAATAAACTACTGATTTTTGGCCAAGCCGAGATTCGATTACAAAAACAGATGTAGATTGCGCTCGTTAAGAGCTTTCCAACGATATATAATTTGATATGGTTTGAGGATTTTGGATTTTGGATTTCAATTTGAAATTGGAAATTAGGGTTTTGGAATTGTCTGACATTGGGAAGGAAGGAAGGAGATAATTGAACAAATACATACAGAAATTGGAATAGACAGCTAGGGTCTAGGAAATATCCATTTATATAGACAGAGATGGATAAAAACGAATGGACATATCGAATTGGGTCGAAACGATAACAACGACTCGAAAAGCCCGTTTCATTCCCGAAACGAAAATAGGTCATGCCATATATCAAAATATAGGTTTTCGATAATTTTAAACTCAATGGAACTAGTTTCAAACCTTAATTCCATTGTATATAGAAGTTAGCTTTCAAAATCAAATTATATTCATTTAAATTCCACAAATCGATTTCTACGCGTTTCGAGCTCGCACGATCAAACTATAAGTTTGATCGCTACGAAACTTGAAATCCTATAATAATTCACTGTTCCGGATCCGATGAAACTGGTTTCGTCGAAATCCAAGACAGTGCCCAAAAACCCAATTTTACACGTTAATTAAATAAATTATTATTAAATTTATTTAATCACCTTTCAAATTCAATTTAAAATTTAACAATTTTATCATTCTTGATTAAACAGGAATTTATAATCTATTAGAATAAATTTTCCATGTTAAATCCACTATTTAAATATTACACTAAATTCAGCGTTCAATTATAATGGAAATAAAACCTATTTTATAATAATTTAGATCTCAACAATTCTTTTATATTAATTTACATTCTTATTATTAAATCAACCAAAACCTTATGAATTTTATTAACATAAGTTTACATTTTATCACATTCATTATTTTACAGTTATCATCTTAACTCATATTAACTGCAATATCTAATTACATTAAATTTCATTGATTTGTAAATTAATTTCAACAGATTAAATAATAAGGTGATAAATAAAACAATTGTTATATATTAGTAATCCAAACATATTTATAAATTTATTGTTTACAAAAAGAAGCTAATAAATTTTAGTTTCTCACAATATTAAATTTCAAAATCTTATTAAATTTAATATTTTAATTATCAAAAATACGAGTCGTTACACTCTCCCCCACTCAAAACTTTTCGTCCTCGAAAAGGAATAAGAAGGAATTAAGAAACTTGATATAATTTCATTCAAAATAATCAATTTATAAACAATTAATTTACAAATTTAGTTTAATAAAATTTGAAAATAACTCAACTTTTACTAAAATTTTCTAAGTCTTAAATTCATGAAAAATTTCGGCAGAGTCTCCTCTACGCGGTTAGGTCCGAAAAATAATAATATCAATAATTAAAATATATATCATATTTCAATAATAAACATCCCAACCATGGGAAAATTATAAAAATATCGCTTCAAAACCGTAATCCGAAACTTGCCTATTTGTTGGGTAAACAAACTCTATTTATGAAACCAAAAGCAGTAGCTATTGCTTCCATAAACCTGTATTTCACTTATATAATCCAAAAGGAGTTAAAATTATGTAAAAGAAAAATATTTTTAGTTGTTTCAAATCAATAGCACAAGCAACATACAATATATATAATAATCATATGCGAACAAAAGCAGTACAACCATCATATGCAACTAAAGAACCCATCATACATTCATAGCAACCATACTAATGGTTTGTCCAGGTTCAGAAACTTTTCGTCGTCCAACAGCAATAAATAAACTACCAAGTGTACCTTACACTCAACAGCCTTAGATAATTATTTAATAGAATATTCATACAACCTTAAACAATTTAACGTATCATTTCCCAAACTTCCCATTAGCCAAAACAACAAAGAATTTTAAATATTATTTAAGTTTGCACGATGTACATAAATCTTTTATACACAATATCAATTCTAATCGCTTGCTTGAATACACAATTTCCACTTTCGAACTAGTATTATTAACCCGACCACTCTGGTGCGGACTCTGATCTGATTTCTTGATTCGAAATTTTCATTTTCCTTGCATAGCCATAAACCATGATGGAAAACTTCAAATTCATATCAAAAATTCGTATCAATTGTTCGCCGTCAAGAATCGAGCGAAAAATTCTAATTCGAACAGAAGCGAATTACTACAAATCTGAATCAGAACTGTTATGCAAATAAAATGATTTATGCACAATTTACATATTTTATGCTATTGGTTTCTTTTCGCATCATTATTTACTTTTCATTTGTTTTAATTCATTCAAACAGTAATTATCTTTTATTAATTTTCTTCATCACTTACACAATTTATTTCCCATTCAATATTTGAAATCATCAATAAATCCATTATTAAAGTATTACGTACATTTCATTGCAGCTTATTTCACATTTATTATTTACTTATAACCTTGATATCCATTTTAATATTAATATTCATCAATGAATCATTTCAATCATTTTCTTGAATTTATAATCATTTACTTAAACAGTATTCACATTTTGTTTCTATTTAATTTCATTACTAGCATTTCAAATATTAACTTATGTTTAAAATATTTCTTGTACATCATAATTCTTATTTGTAGACATAACTCCATTACTTAAGTTTTACTTGTATAAAATTCTATTACATATTCATATTACATTTCAACTTTTAAACATTTCTGGTAAGTTTTATATATGTTTTTAGAATGTAATTGAGTGTTATACAAATTTTTCTTATTCATTTTAGTTAGCAAAATATTCAATAATTTACATCTTCTAAATTTCATTACTCTTTAATTTAAAAGTGACAAATCTCTAATTTTTTTACAGTTTCATTAAACACTTAGCTTCCAATTTCTTATTTCTTATTTTAGAAGTTTCCAACTATTTAAATAGTCAAGATTCCATTTCATTGCAATAATAAAAAATCATTGATTAAAAGAAATTTAAGAACTAGATACCGGATTTCATTTCAAATCCTTTTGAAATAATATATATACTCATATCTTTTATATACATCAAATCACATTTAGAAATTTAAAATTAAAATTTGTTTATTAAAACAAATGTGTAGTAAAGCTACTACAGTGGCCTTCCCACTTTGAAACTCGAAAATGAACGTCGATGATGCCACAATCATCACCGAAATTATTTTCCACCGACAGAAGAGGGGAGTACAGAACTTATTTCGTTTTAAAATTCTTAAAAACATCTCTTTCAAATCCTATTGAAAATATTTATATCCGAAAATACTTCGAAATAATACTAATACTATATTCCAAAATCTTTGAAAACCAATTTCAAAACTACGGAACTTAAGTTCTCAAATTTCCAATTAAATTCATTTTATTTATAAATACTATTTTGCAACCAATATTTACAAAATTTCACTTCCTAACAAACAAACATATCACATACAACTATATCCATTTATAAAAATTATTCTTTTATATACAAAATATAATACTAGGTAAAATAATTTCATTTACCTATATTTCAAAAACAAATTATATCGACTTGCCTCATTTAAGTGTTTAGAAACCCCTATCGATAACATGGCATTCCACGCACCAACCAGAATTTATAAACAACTCAACGGAAACGTAAACACAATATAAAACATTTTATAACACTAACAAGTACGTGCTCTCATATATATATATATATATATATATACACTCAACAAGCTCATTTTAGGGTATTTGTAACGATCCATAAATTTTGATTGGTTTTAATAACGTATTTATTTGAAATTTTGTGAAATTTTAAACAATAAAATTTGAAAATAAAAATTTATTATTTGGAATACGTCTATTTCAATATAGCAACTGATAAATTTCCATCTGATATTTGTATATCGTTTTGATCGTCTCGTCGTGATGATCTCTGCGGTATATTTAATTCTATATTTTGAAGTCATGTACACAGCGGAACCCACGAAAACGATTTCGTATCGGTACCGCTTGTATTCAAATTTCAAACGGCTGGAGACATTTATTTTCAGCTATTACCATCCCATCATTTCTATCCATTGATGACTGCCTTTATCACCATCAGTTTTGAAATATAATTTTTTTAAGTTTGCATCCATCCCTCTGAAACGGTACATTTCCTTTATCCATATATATATATATATTATTTATCAGCCTTTATAGCCTGCTCTGTCACTTCTCCTTCTCAACCGCTATTTTCTTTAATTATATATTTAAATTCTCGTGCTACACCATTCCTATCTGTTGAAATTTGATTGGTTTGCTTTCTCATCTCTTGCTCTTTCAACTTGACTGTTACGCGTATAATAAAGTATATTATATATCACGTTTAGATTTCAATTCCTTTCCTTTGCCTACTGCTTCTTTTCCCCAAACGTTGCCTTTGTCCTTTCATTCCAGCATACATTTACACATAAGTTTATATAAATTTGATAAGCTCTGCACTGTTCATTCTCTCCCCTCTTTCTTTTTCTTTTGTTTTGTTTACAAAGGAACGTATCCTATCATCTGATTCTTATATATGCTAAGCCTGCTCTTCCTCTTCCATTTAAAACCCAAATCCATTCCCTTCGCTCAGTTCGCCTTCAATCACCCGAGTTGCAACCTTCCCACCACTGCCCAACAGAGAGCACCCATGCCTCGCCCAACCCCTCATCGTTCCCATCACCGTTTTGCCTTTCTGCCTAGATCCATCGTACCGCCACCTCACTCACCCTGGCCGAGCCTCCTCTGTTACATGGGGTAGGTGTGTATTTATTTGGCAACTGCTGTGTACATATATTTTTGTAGTTATGTTTAAACGGGTGCGTGTGTTATATAATAATAGTTTATATATATATCTGATAGTTTGTTTAAGTTTATATCAATTATATATCTTTTATAAGTCGTGTAAAATATTGATTACATATCAGTTTAAAAATATTGTGGAACATCTATATGCTCTGTTTAGTGTGTGTTTTAAAAACTAGTAGCTTATATAAGTTATATGCTGTTTTTTTATATACGAGTTATAAACTCTGTTTTTTTTCTGTGCATAAATACTTTACTATTATGTGTGAGTGTATATATATTATGGTATGCAAGCTATAGTTGTCCCATTATATATATATTATATATGGTACGCGTGTATACAACATTTGATAGATATAGGTTGTTTGCAAGTTTTATATATTGTAAATATTAGTTTATTAAGTATGTAAATTTATATATGAGTTTTATATTTTCACATTGGGTATACAGCAAGTTATGTATATATAGAATTACAAGCCGCGATTGTCATTTCATTTTTTTTAACATATAATGATTTGGATAAGACGTTTGTATATGCTTGATTTGTTATAATATGTATAGTTGGTAGGACAGCTTTTATAGGTTAAGGTACGTGTTTTAGTATATAATAGAGAAGAAATTATAAGTTTAATCATATAAATTTATGTTGTTATATATATTTTATATAGAAGTTGTATATATATACACATATACATTAGTTATGGAAGCTTTGCAAGTTCGAGAGGTTATAAATATCAGTCTTATGTGCAGTATTTATATACCAGTTTACAAAGCCTACTGTATTCAAAATTTTGTACAGTATATATATAATAGATTTTATAAAATTTTATGATATGATATTAAGTAGTTCACGTCAGTGCATATGTCATGTAATGTATGTTGTTAGCTATATATGTTAGAGGTTTTGGTCACATTAGTTTACATATCATATCATAAGTCTGCATATGTATACATATTGGTCTTGGTTCATTTAGCTTATTTTATATATACATTTTACACATATATTGAATTCAACTTATATGTGTCTTAATATATTGTTTATAGGTATTTATATTTAGTATCTATTTGAAAATGTGTGTGTGTGTATATATATATATATATGTATATGGACTCTATTTTAATGTGTGGGTTTATTATATAAGGTGATAGTTTATATATTAAAATAAAGCAAATTTATTTTGATTTTTGAAAGTATATATATATATAATATAATAATAAAGTATATATATGTATTTATTTCAAACTATATATTATGTAAATATGTTTGTTTTATTATATATGTTTATTTTAAACAATGATTTTGAAAAATACATATATATTAAAATTTAATTGGCATTGAATTCAGAATATGATTTTTGAGATACATAGATAGTTATATGCATAGTTATACACATATATAGATATAAGTTCACTCATACCGTTTATCTTCATCGATCCAGCTCTAACTCGACTTCGTCAATTCCTTGTCGTCAGCTTTGAACGTCAAATTCATGCCAATCCAAATAGCTTTGAAGTTCGTGCTTGGATTCGTAACTCATTTCATTGTCAAATTTCTCTAGCCTCGAAAGGTGAGCAATCACTCACGATTAACATTCCTGTATTTATTAAATTTGATTTCAATTGAAACGACAATTGAAATATACTGTTGATAGTTATTTTCATTGCTATATATGCTATTATCTGTAATTATTCACCTGTGGGATATGACACCATATCCTGCTGTTTATATTATATTATTACTGATGATATATGTCTATTGTTATATTTTATATTATCTGTTATCACTCTGCAAGTTCCCTGTTAGTATAGAATTCACTATGGATTGAAATGATACATACCCGAACGGACTTTAGAATAGGAGAAAATCGTTATGGGTTGAAATGATAAACCCAAGCGATTTTCAATTGATTTGAATTTGGGATTACGGGTCGAAATGATATCTACCCGTATGTATTTAAATTTACGGATTGAAATGATAAATATCTGTATCACTTGACCATAAATAGGAAATTATATACAGACACCGTTGGTCCATATATAAATATTTTGAAAATAAATTCTATGGTTTTGGAAAGAAATATATGGTTTAAATAAAAGTTGATTCTTAAATTATTATATATAAATGGTAATGATATATGTAGATTTAATAATGATATTTAATTTAATTAAGATGAAATTAATACATATAATATGTTTAAGTATAAAATTTATATTTCAAAATAGATTTTGGTAATAATTTGGACAAGTTAAGGTTGGGAAGATAATTTGAATTTAGTTGAAATTGTATTCGTTAAAGAATTTTATTTAATTAAACCTATTTGAAATTCATTGAAATTGATATTTAAGATATGATTTATAACTTGGGTTTGATTTAAATAATTTGATGAATATTTCTTGTTTAAATAAATTTAAGGAAGTATTTAGTAAAATTGAAATTTAGGGCTAGTTAAATGATATTGAATCTATTAAGTGAATATTCCCTGATTAAATAATAATGAAGTTAAATCAAGAGCTATATGAAACTGTTAAATTTAACTTTGAAAATGTTGAATATTAAAGCTTTGAAATATATTGAAAATTTAAATGGTCTATTGAGAACTGAATTGATGAATTGAGCTTTGAATAAATTTGAATTTGGAATTTGAGTTGATTTGAATCGATTTGTGAGACTTGAGGAAATTATAAATACTTTACTTTATAAATTATCCAACCTATAGATACTATTTTAGAAAATAGATATATTTGAAATGAAATGATATTTGGGTTTGAAGTATAAATTAAATTGAAATGACCACGGTGTTATAGTGTATATTTCTACATTGTAGATAGTTCCACGGATCCTTAGAGGATGATTATCCCAAACATCCTTTAAGTTACTTGTATTTCAGTTGATATTTCACTTGAGTTGGATTTATTGATATAAGAATGTTAATCCCGACTCGAGTGTTTTGTGTTTTGCTTTACGCTCGGGTCAGACCGAGTTATACATCATCTGAGACTCACCTTTGGAGTTTGGAGCTTCCTTTGGAGATCCAACTATCGCCTCAGCTTTCAGCTCTTCTAGTTGATTTGTTCAGAGAAGTCATCTGTTGTACTGGAGACTTCACTGCATTTGAGATTTTCTGTTGTATTTTATTTCTAACTCTGATGTTTATATAGTAGCTTCATGAACTACTATTTTATCTATTCCGCTGCGTATTATTGTATTACTCTATGTTTGTGATTCTGTGATTGATTTATTTACTGTATATGCTGAGTATTGCCAAATTTAAATTAACAATCCACTGTTTTGAAGTATTCGAGTCCGACATGTGCGGATTATTGTCGATTTGAATGGTCCAAAATAGTGGGATGTTACAATATATATATATATATACACTCAACAAGCTCATTTTAGGGTATTACTACCCTATCTCTAATGAGTCAAACCCCACAAAGCTAAGGTTATCGCTAAACCAAAGCTCTGATACCAACTGTAATGACCCACCTTTTTGGACGGTTTAAATCGACAATAAACTACACATGTCAAACTCAAGCCATTCAAAAGGGAGGATTGTTAATGGGGTAAATAATAAAATAAAAGAAAGGAAAGAAAAACAAAACACAGAATCTCATAGCGGAATGATAAAATATAATAATCAAATAAACAGTTCATGAAGCTGTTTTACAAATACATTTGATTACACTTTTACAATAGAATCAAAGTTATACATACAACAGGTAAAGTAGGATAATGCAGCGGAACAACATGATGCAGTAGAATAATACTAATAATATAATACTAAACTCCGTCTTCATCCTCCAGAAATAATATCTTCAACATTGAAAAGCTCAGGCTGACGGAAGCGTAATGAAAAGACAAAACACTCAAGTTTGAACTAAAAAATCTTATGTATGTTAAATCAACAGCAAATAAATATAAGTGTAATGGCTTTACAGATGTTTACGGGATTTTACATCTCCTATCCAGTGTATAACATGCGTGCAATAACTTAAGAGATGTTCGGGATTTTCCATCACCTAAGGATCTGTTAAACTATTTATATGTAGCAATGTACGCTATATATGTAGTGTATATCAATAAAGTAAAGTATTCAAATAGTGTTAAGGCGTTATCCATATCCCCTTAACACATTTTATAAATGACGTAGTCTATATAGTACTGTAAACTCCACCAAACCGGTGGGCTATTAGGGAGCACTCCATAGGTACGACACAAACCAAAATCGTAGTAGGCTCGATAAGGCATATGACAAGGCATGCGAGGAGATGCCCAGGGTAGGATTCTACCGTTTTGTACTCCCGGACTAGTCGTAACGCGTAGCAGCTACTACCGCCCACCTCGGAACACACTCCCATAATCAAGTCGAAGGTGACCATAAAATCAGTCATAAACTAACAAATATGGTATCGAAGAAGCGTGTCTGATAGGAGGAGCGACCTCACTTGGCCCGATATAGCTCCTGTTTTAGTCATTTCAAGCTAACCCGAAGGTTAGGGCTGTGTTCTTACCTCATACCAGTAGCATTTGCCAAACCATCCTACTTCGTTCAGGACTCTCCACCACGTGCACAGTTGTTAAAGTGGTTTCGAAATTGGCAGAGAGTATGAAAATATCCGACCCCGGTCTCTTTAACAACCAAACGCTTATTTCACACGGGGGTCATTTTATAAAACATTATTAATTATAAATCCAGAAAATAGTTTATACCTTCATATTAAGATATCCATATACTTATTCCAAAAGTATAAATATATTCATAAATATCGAGGAAGATTTCTTTCAATCAATTTCGAAAATAATTTATAAATCTCTCTTAAACCGTTTATAAACTATTTATACGCTTTAAAACCATTTATAAAGCTATTTATAAATTCCAAAATAGTTTACAACTCTTCCTCTTTTCATAAACTTCTACGCAATTCCTTTAAAACGCTTCCAAATCCCTTAATACAAGTTCTTTTATAAAACCCTTTATAAAATCCGTTTACAAAATCCATTATAAAATCTCTTACAAAACTTTTACAAATTCCTTACATAACCTTTTACAAAATTCTAATTTTTTTTACACAAATCCATTATCTATTAAAGTTATTATAAAAGTCTATATTTATTATCTTAAATCAAAACTATATTTATTATATTAAATTATATATATATATTAAAACTCTATTAAATATTTTATTAAATTAGGTTTTTAAACAATTTAAAATATACATTTAAAACTAAATAAAATTATAAGTGAAAATCTTAAATTTACATTTAAAACCATATATTAACCTATAATTTGAGCTTTAAAACATATAAAGTAAATTATTTTCCTAATATTTTTTTTAAATAAAATCATTAAATTAAATTTCCAAATAGCGTTATGGTGTTACCTATATACCCGTTAACATATTTTATAAATGCCGTAGTCTATACAGTACTGTAAACTCCACCAAACGGTCGGCTATCAGGGAGAACTCCATAAGTACGACACAAACCAAAATCATAGTGGGCTTGATAAGGCATACGACAAGGCACACGAGGCAATGCCCAGGTAGGATTCTATCGTTTTGCACTCCCGGACTGATGGTAACGCGTAGCAGCTACTACCGCCTACCTCGGAACACACTCCTATAATCAAATCGAAGGTGGCCACCAAATCAATCACAAAGTAACAAATATGGTATTGAAGAAGCATGTCCGATCGGAGGAGTGACCTCACTTGGCCCGGTATAACTTTTGTTTTAGTCATATCAAGCTGACCCCAAAGGTCAGGGCTGCGTTCTTACTTCATACCAGTAGCGTTCGCCAAACAATCCTACTTCGTTCTGGATTCTCCACTACGTGCACAGTTGTTAAAGTGGTTTCAGAATTGGCAGAGAGTATGACAATATCCGACCCCGGTTTCTTTAACAACTAAATGCTTATTTCACACCGTGGTCGTTTTATAAAACATTTTAATAATAAATCCAGAAAACAGTTTATACCTTTAGATAAAGATATCCATATACTTATTCCAAAAGTATAAATATATTCATAAATGCCGAGGAAGATTTCTTTCAATCAATTTCGAAAGTAATTTATAAATCTCTCTTAAACCATTTATAAACTATTTATATGCTTTAAAACCATTTATAAAGCTATTTATAAATTCCAAAACCGTTTACAACTCTTCCTCTTTTCATAAACTTCTACGCAAATTCCTTTAAAACGCTTCCAAATCCCTTAATACAAGTTCTTTTATAAAACCCTTTATAAAATCCTTTTACAGATCCATTATAAAACTCTTACAA
This sequence comes from Allium fistulosum, assembly GCA_030737815.1. Taxonomy (NCBI): domain Eukaryota; kingdom Viridiplantae; phylum Streptophyta; class Magnoliopsida; order Asparagales; family Amaryllidaceae; genus Allium; species Allium fistulosum. The sequence goes on along the minus strand of CM060908.1, from coordinate 816,635,035 downwards.
AACTTTTATAAATTCCTTACATAACCTTTTACCAAATTCTAAAATATTTTATCTATTAAAGTTATTATAAAAGTCTATATTTATTATCTTAAATCAAAACTATATTTATTATATTACATTAAATTTAATATATATATATATATTAAAACTATATTAAATATTTTATTAATTTTTTTTAAACTATTTAAAATATATATTTAAAACTAAATAAATCATAAGTTAAAATCTTAAATTTACATTTAAAATCATATATTAACCTATAATTTGAGCTTTAAAACGTATAAAATAAATTATTTCCAATTTTTTTTTTAAATAAATCATTATATTAAATTTAAAAATCAAATTTATAAATCAAACATACTTTACCATTTTGAAAAATAATTTAAAACCGAGCAACGGTGTCTGTATATAATTTTCTACCCTATGGTCAAGTGATTGGGTATGTATCATTTCAACCCAAAATAGTTTAATTTCTCGGTATATTTTATTTCAACTCGTATCCCGAATCAATAATTTCCAATTCAATAAAATCGCTCGGGTATGTATCGTTTCAACCCTTAACGATTTTCCCTAATCTATAAGATCATTCGGATATGTATCATTTCAACTCATAGTGATAATAGGGATATAAACATCCAATCATCCAAAATGTCAACAAATAAACATCCATCACAATCAACAACCAAATCAACCAATAATCACAACAATTAACTGGTTATCATTATCAGGTATTTAACTAACAATTTAAAATTCAATATTAATTTAAATGGCGATTTAATTCCATAAAATTCAGTTTCAATTAAAATGTCAAATTGAACTACTAAACAACAACCAATAATATTCTTATCACGTCATAAATTTAATTCAACTAACATAAGAAGGTTTATCATTTGTGAGTGGGTTAAATCACTCACCTTTGATTTATCGTCTATTTAAAATCCAAATAAAACCTAAAAATCCAACAGTCTCAGAATGAAGCCAAACCAGTTCCATGTTGTACGGAATTTCGGTACGATCGTAATAAAGGAAACTGCGTCCAAATCCGAGGTTGTATGAAAAAGTTATTAGCGTTAGAAGTTTTGAAAGTGAAATTTAAATTTTAAAAAAATATAGGGGTAAAATAGAAATTCTCTTCACCTTTGAAACCCTAGCAGACTCGAGCACGAACCCTAAGCGAGCACGGCCGCCACTTTTCAAGATGTTGACATGCCCACCTTTGGTGATCCCCGACCGATCAAACACTACCGCCGCTACGTCCCAGCCTGACAACACCTCCCATGGACTGCGCGATGCCCCCAGGCACAACGTCGCCGTGATCGACTTCCAGCCAACATCATTAGATTCTGGTGAACTACGGCCTTCTTGAGACGAATGACCACCATAGGTCGACTCCACTCGACGCCCTCTACAATCCAGCACCTCTTGAACGTCGATTGGTCGACGATCCACCGTCGATCGTGAAACCCCAATATGAACGATCGAGAATAAACTGCTGATTTCTAGCCAAACCGAGGTTCGATTGCAAAAACAAATTTTAGATGTAGATTACGCTCGTCGAGAGCTTTCCAACGATATATAATTTGATATGGTTTGAGGAATTTAGATTTACGATTTGAATTTGAAATTGGAAATTAGGGTTTTGGAATTGTCTGACATTGGGAGGGAAGGTAGGAGATAATTGAATAGATACGTACAGAAATTGGAATAGAAAGCTAGGGTTTCAAGAAATATCCATTTATGTAGACAGAGATAGATAAGAATGAATGAACATATCGAATTGGGTCGAAATGTTATGTCATGGTCCAGATTTTCGGCGTCCAAAAATCGACATCAATACGTCCACTGTATTACATGCTGAACAATCGAATGCCGGAAATACCAGATCGTTAGGGAAAGAAGAAAGAGGTAGAAGAAGAAAATAGAAATAACAACACAGAATCTCACAATCGCAGCGGAATAATGTTTGTACCAAAAATGGGCACAACACTCTTCGGAAGTCTTTGAAGAGATAAACGCGCAGAATGAAAATTAAAACTGTGGATTATCTAACAAAAACTCCAAATAACGGAAAGTAAGTTGCAAAGACAAGCGATTTAGAGTGGTTCGGCGTTTTGCCTACGTCCACTATGAAGTTTGATGATTTTATTGCTCGATTACTTGAAGATTATAATAGTTGATAATGTAATACAACTGAATTCAAATGCTAAGTGTCAATCTAAAGCAGCGGCGGTGTTCTGGAGTAGATCTGGCAGAATCTGGGCGCTCTTCAGTACTTAGAATTATCCGACCCCTTTTCTGAATGACCAGGGGGTCTATTTATAGGTGTAGGAGGCTGGTATTTCGCCCAAAATGAGGGGAGACCAGTTCTGGCACGTCAGGGGGCCCACATGGCCAAAATCTGGAGATCCGGGCCCACTTTGGGATCGATTCGACCCTTGGTTCGAATCGATCGAGGAATCATCCAATCGAGCTGAAATTTGGTGTGAACATTCTTCAACATGTGCTCAAGCTTCTGTGAAAATTTCGTAGCATTTGGATGTGTAGATCTCAAGTTATGATCGATTCAAGGTTGCATTTCTGGTTGACTAGCCTGGTTCGAATCGATCTAGTTCGAATCGATTCGTTCGAATCGATCCAGCGCGTGCTTCTGGGATGACGTGGAGCGCCTCCTTCGAGTCGATCCTCCTTTTTCTCCTGGCTTTACTGAGTCAAATCCTTGGTTTCAGCTGTGGTGGATTCGAGATGTATCGATTCGAAGATGGGAATGGAGTCGAGGTAAGGTATGTTCGAATCGGTCATGGCTTATACTTGTTGTTCGATTCGAAGTCGTTCAAACCGCATGGATTCGATGCTAAGCATAGGATGGTTCCAGTGTGCTCGTTCGTATCGATTGTTGGAAAACGATCGATACGAAGTCACTTCTTAAGGATGGATTCGAACTAACGATACCGGATCGATTCGAAGCGATACGCCTCTGTGATTTCAAGGGAACTCGTTTCGATGGAGTCGAAGACCTGTAGCTCTGATGGATACGAAGTAGACGGAGTCGAACATGATGGATTCGACGCAATGCTCTTCTCCTCGATTCGAACCAAGCTTCCCTTATGGATTCGAGACTAGCTTATCTCATCCATTTCCTTTTGGAAATATCTTGAGCATACGAACTCGGATTGACTCGAAACTTGGAACGTTGTTTCATCTGGTCCCTCTTGACATGTCTTATCAATTGTAGCCCGATCCGGACTCGGACAAAATTCATCGATATCCGTAGCGATCCTTACGTGTAATCGACTTCCGAGACGACCCGTCATCGGTATCTAGTTAAGTCCTTGGTGTCACGGCCTTGCCAAAAGGCGGGATAACATTTGCCCCCCAAAGTACGTCTTGTGTAAACATGACGTGCTTTGAAAAGCTGCAGTCCCTCTTTGGATAGCTACATCATGCTTTATCGAAAGTTGCCTTCTGTATTGCTGTAATCGACTGTCGTATAATTGTGACTGGCCGTTGGGCTTTTGAGTCATGACGAGATGAGCATTTGATTCCTGCTGATGATAAAGACCAAAACAGTAGTCAAAAACACGTGCATACGTGTATTATCTTGACCTCGGTTAACGTTGCGTGATCGCAAGTTGTTGTCCGTTTGGTTCGCTATCGAAATCTGCATCGATCCTCTCCTGAACCGATTTGAGATTTGAGTCAAAACATTGCTTTTATTATTGTTTACGATCATCCTCTCGTATCGATCCTCTCCTGAATCGGTATAAAGAGTAGACAAGCAACTTTTCACATTGGAATGGTTCGTCCATTTGACCAGTGATATTTGACGGATGCGAAGCTATGTTTTTTGATCCACTTCAAGTTGAGGGTTTCGAAGTGGGTACTTCGAATCGATGGTCCTCCGAATCGATATTGCGTGGATTTGGATTTTTCTGAGTTGGTGGATTTGCAATTGAGGGATTCGAACTTGACTGTTCGAATCGATGGAGTCGAACGTCCTCCCTGGCTCCTCTGACGTTGTGCCTCGAATCGATGAAGCTTCGCTTTGATATTATATGGATGGATTCGGAGGAATGGATTCGAAGATGATTTGTAACCTACGTACCCCTGAGTTCGAATCGATGAAACCATTTTGCCAGTTTCGAATCGATGGAGGCTTCTTAGTGATCGATTCGAAGATACCCGTTCGAATCGATAGGCTGGAGCCATTTTCTCCGGTTGCATCTGACCGGGATGCGAAACGTCTCGCAATCCCCTATATATACCGAGATCTCTTTTCACTTTCATTTTTTACTTTCTTACTGTTGCGAGAGCCCTTTCTTCGAATCGATCTTTCAAAGTTCTGCGTTTTGCTCGAGTTGATCAAATTCCTTCAAGTTTTCATCTGTAATCGAATTCAACCAGGTAACCAAGGGATCGATTCGAACAATGAAAGATAAAACTGGAACCTTTATCACTAATCTCGACTCCTCTCGAAAATTATGAGGAACTGTGCAGTCGGGAGTGGGTCGACTCGATGGATCTGAGGAACGAGTTTGTTCGCGTCGAATCGATCTTGAGTGCTAAAATAGAGGAGCGTCGTTACTTCGCCTCGATCAATTCGATGCCCAGCTAATGTCATCCTGATCGATTCGAAGGAATCGACTGCTGATCGATTCGAAGCTACGCAGAGCTTATGGATTCGAAGCGCTCTTCCATCTTAAGGCTTTACCGAGTCGACCTTAATGGAGTCAAGGCGTATGGATTCGAACAGCATCGATTCGACTTATGTCGATTCGAATCGATCGATTCGAACATCCTAACACTTGTTCTTCTGATTTGCTCCAACATCTGAGCTGCGACCAATCTCAAGTTGAACTTTGACGAACATAATGAACTCTTAGCATACTTGACTCCGACGAGCTTCGGCCTTGCATAATCGAACTTGATTAACAGACTTGAACCTGAATTTCCTTTGAAGCTCGTCGATGGAACCATGACTTAACCAATAATACAACTGATTTATACTTGAAGTTGGTCCGTAGCGTTTGGATGGCGCGGAAATGACGGTCAGCGATGACGGTCACTTTCTTTCTTAAATTCTCAAGTTATGTTGTACGAACATCTCGCTTCATTCTGTTAAATTTGCTCAAGCGATGTATAATACTTGCACTGCACGACATGTTCACACACACTACACTGGGGCATGCACGGGCTTGTTCATAAACTTAATGTTGCTTTCTAATGAGTTAGCTAATTATGGAATCTTCGAGCTCCCAACAACAAGAGGTGCAGAGCTCGACTCCTCCCATGCTTGAGATTCCTGACATCCCTGCCGACGTAATCGACCCGGCTCCAGATGAATTGCCGGAAGCGATTTTTATTGAGGACCCTGTTGATTCGGTTCAGTCCAACATATCTGAATCCTTGTTGGGACGAATATGTTTAAAGCATAACATATCTCTGGGTGACGTATTATTGCCCAGCGCCACCGATAGACCGCACAATCCGCCTGAAGGATATACAGCATTCTATCGTCATGCTTGTGCAGCTGGAACTCTTCCTCCCTTCAATCAATATATCCGAAGGATGCTATCATATTTAGGGATCGCTCCTTCACAACTTCATCCCAACGGGCACGCGCTGCTGAATAGTGTCTTCGTAATATTTATGGACTGTCTTTTTCGCCCGCCGAGGCCCTCCGAAATCAGACACATATTTAACTTCAAAAGCAGGGGTGATAGCCCGTCGTTTACATTTTTGGAGGCAGTTAGAAATTGTCAAGTTGTAGTTGGAGCTTGGACGCGCCTGAGCTATTTCAAGAACGAATGGTTCTACGTTCGGTGCCCTCCGGGTTTCGCTAGGCGATGGTTGTCTAGACGTAAGCGCCTTAACCTGTTTCTTTGACCAATAACTCTTCGGTGTTAAAATTGACATTTCATTCCTTTTTCAGCTATTATCTCTAGGCCCGATGGAGGGCGTTTCAAGGGTACCGTCCGGAGTCTTCAAGAAGTTCCGAGCGAGCTGAGGCATATTGACTCGGTGCTGAACGACTACAACTTAAGAGTTCTGGGTTTGATCGACATTAATCAAAGCATAGTTGTTGAGGGATTTTCAAAGTCCGTCTCCAAGAAGGAAAATAAGAAGAAACCCAAGAAGAGAAAAGCGAAGAGGTCACTCGGGATCAGAATAATCGAGGCGAGTGACGAAGAAAGAACTCAGACGGATTCAGAGCCAATGGCCGACCTCTCGGGAAACTTGGAGGAATTGGGAGAAAAACGGAAAGGCAAGGCCGCCGTTTCCAAAAAACTTAAGTCAAAGGGGGGAAAATCTGTAGATGTGTTTCTTCCCGCTTCCGGAGTTATGATTTCTGAGGCCGCCCCTTCTCGTTCGAGAGATTCTCTCAAAGGGCTTGACGATATTCCTATCCCAGATTATATATCAATCTCTCATAATCCTGGGTTGGAGGAATTACAAGATGTCTTAAATATGAACGAGCCCTTTCCTTTAAGTGCGGTCAACACTTCCGGTCGGTTTGGGGGTTTACACATTTACACACACTTTCACGGCACTTCATGACTTCTGCATAGTAAACATTGCTTTATGGGATTTTAATCCGTAATTCTTTCTTATCGCAGGTGAGATGTCAGGACGTGGCTCCACTCTAGATAGGCTTAGGAATGTGCGCCAATCTTCTCCATTTTATGACTCCCGTAGGAGAGAGACAGATAGGGACCATGGGCGAGGCTACTCGAGTCAAGAACGTTACGATAGAGACAGAGATTACTCGCGTAACCGTTCTGGTTATGATTACTCTGATAGAGACCGGGGATACCAGCACCGACCCCGATCTCGTTCTCCTCCGCCTCCCAGGGCTCCAGTAGACCTCCCAGGGCCATCTCATCAGCAACAATTGCCTTCTCAATCTTCTCGGCCTGACGCTCAATGGCCAAGAGTGGAACCAATGGCAGCCGCTATAATTGAACAAGTTCCGGCTGAGTTGACAAGCGAGGGAGCTGCTAAACTCGCCCAAATGAAAAACGACTATCCGGAAATTTGCATGGATGGCTATATCTTCCCTCCTAACTTCAAAAGAATCCCTCCGGAAGCTGAGACCACTGCCCATAATTACATTCACGACTTCTATGCTCAGTACAAGGAGTGGTATAAGGCAGCCGTGAAGGCTTCTAGAGTAGCTTTCGACAGGGCGAAAGTCATTGCTGAACGCGACGTTGACATTGCGAAGCAGAAACGCATTATCCAAGTTCTTCAATCCGAAGTGGAGACGTCCCGAAAGTCAGAGCTTGAAACTCTTAAGAAACACGAGGGAGTCGTGGCTAAACTAGCGAGGATGCAGCAAGAACACTGTGCCACAGTGGAAGAGATGGGCCATCGTAATACCACCGTTGCAGCTGAGCGAGACTTAGCCGTTAAAGAGCTGAACGAGCTCAAGGCCAAATTCGCTGAAATGGTGAAGGAGAAGGACGATGCGAACGCTACTGCCCAAGAGGCTTGCGACCAAGCAGTATCCCTCAGGGCCGAACTTGCTGCGGCGGCGGTCAAAGCTAAGTCTGTGGAAGCGGAAATCCAGGAAAAGATTTTGGAGGAGAGGTCCAGGCTGGACGCTGAGTTCGACGATCTCCTAGTCACGTATAACGCTAATGTGCTGGAACACAGAAATCTAGCGTGGCTGGGAGATGACTCCATGATCTTGTATAATGCCTGGACCCGGCTGGTGAATGAGAAGAGAGCAGCGCACCCAGATGGAGCACTTGACGATTTCGAACTGGAGATGCGTCTGCTTACTGAGGATGAGAGGAAGACTCTTCATGAGGTGGTGATTTCCATGGCAAAGGAAAAACTTGGCATTCAATCTCTAGAGACAGGCGAAGGTTCGGGGACCGCGCATCACGAGGCAAGCGTTGGAGCTGTACTCGCAACATTGCCCGAAACCACTGGTGCGGTAGACCCCCAATCTGTTCCTGCATATAATCCTGACCAGCCGTTATTATCTTCTGCCGATGATTCCACCCCTGTTTCGGTCCAGACCAAGGAAGGTATTTGAACGCTTCTCGTAGTTTAGTCGTGAAAAACCTTAAGCAACACACTTGGCTAACAATCTTTGTTTTGTCGCATTTCAGTGACTGAAGCTATTGTGTCTGCGCCCCTTGCTCTATCAGTTCCTCATCAAACACAAGGGGTTGTTTTTTCTGAAGCCGTCACGACTTCCACTTTGATTGGCGAGGAGGGAGATGCGAATATGTTCTCTTTCAACGCTCAAATGATTGAGGAGCTTCTCAATGAACCCATCGATCCCTCTGCCAATCCGTCCGATGCTGTGAGTGAGGCTGCTCCGGCCGTTAGTTTACCTATGCCAGCTATTGGCACATCTGATGCGGCCCAAGCATCTCGTGAGGACGACGTTTTAGCTGAGATTGCTGCCGAGATGGCGTCAGGGAATGTTGGTTCTAGTCCACCCGGGCCTGCCCCGTTAATGGTGATTTCGCCGGGTGGTACTGTGTTGATCGAGACCGCTCCTGTCCCTCTTCCTGCTACTACTCCTATGCCCCCAGCTCGTCTTCCTAGAAGAACTTCTGTCGCCTCCAGCTCTGAGGAGGATGTCGACATCATATCGCTGCCGGAGGGCAAGCCTGAAAAGAGCAAGCGATTAAGGAAGAAGTCGGGCAGCGGATCAGGTGGAGCTACCCCAAAGAAGAAGATAAGGAAGAAGAAAGAATGAACTTCTTTCCCCAAATCTTTGTTGCGTAGGGTAGCATTTTGTTGATTTTTCTATAGCCGTGTATAGATGTGGATTCGGCTCCCACTAGTAGCAATTTCTTGAACCATTTTGTAGTCAGATTCTTCTTGTTGATAATGGAAATGAAAATGTATTCCCTTTTGTCTCCAACTTGTTGTGTGTTATGATTCTGCCCCCAGTATTGGGGATTAGTGTGGAGTTGACATATGTTTACACCCCGTCTCGCGCTCCGGAGTACGGAGTAGAATGGATGTTTATACTCCGCCTCGCACTCTGGGAGTATGGAGTTAGATGAATGTTTATACTCCGCCTCGCACTCTGGGAGTACGGAGTTAGATAAAAAGCTTGTGCCCAGCTCGCGCTCTCGGAGTACCCTGGGGTTTAGAAAAAATGTTTATACTCCGCCTCGCACTCTGGGAGTACGGAGTTAGTTAAAAAGTTTTGTACCCAGCTCGCGCTCTCGGAGTACTCTGGGATTTAGGAAAAATGTTTATACTCCGCCTCGCACTCTGGGAGTACGGAGTTAGTTAAAAAGTTTTGTACCCAGCTCGCGCTCTCGGAGTACTCTGGGATTTAGGAAAAATGTTTATACTCCGCCTCGCACTCTGGGAGTACGGAGTTAGTTAAAAAGTTTTGTACCCAGCTCGCGCTCTCGGAGTACTCTGGGGTTTAGAAAAAATGTTTATACTCCGCCTCGCACTCTGGGAGTACGGAGTTTGTTAATGTTTATACTCCAGTTCGCGCTCTCGGAAGCTGGAGTTAAGGAAAAAGGTTGTCGTGTATCAACTCATTTCTGGCCTGATGTGATGGCTTGCCCCCGAGCTCGGGTTTCATTTGGTGAGTGGTTGATTGCTTCATATCCACTCCCTACTTGAATAAATTCCATTGCGTGAAGGAATTTAGCTCTTTGTGCATCGTGACGTTGTACATTGTATTTAATGAATCACTGCTCTGGCTCAAAGAGATGGCATTTTATTGCTGAAATAAGAAAACATGGCAAAGTCAGTTGCCTTATTACAAATTCTAATTTCGAAATGCAGAAACAAATTCTAAAACAGAATTGAAACTAAATAGATAAACACAGCCTGTTATGTGTGATGGCGACGAAGTCTTTCGTTATCCAAGGCCTTTGGTGAAGCTAGACCATCAGCGGTCGTCATCTCATATAAATCATCCCCGAGCTCTTGCTTAATCTCATGTGATCCCTTCCATGTTGGTTTCATGTGCGGCAGTGCTGGGTATTCTTTTTTAATAACGATCTCATTGCGTTCAAAAGTTTTAAGTCGATCTTTGGCATCGCGTAATCGGGCGATTCGTTTTCGGTGTATGACCGTCCTTAAGTCAACCTGATCGCCCTGGACGACTCCAACTCCGTCGATAGTGGGAAACTTTAAGGTCAAGCACCATGGGGCAATTACAGCTCTGAATTCAGTAAGGGCAGGTCGTCCTAAGAAGGCGTTGTATGGCGAGACTATGTTCAACACAGTGAACTGTAATGTTCGAACTCTCCAATGTTCCTTAGATCCTAACCTAACTGGTAACTTCACCACCCCAATAGGTACGGTAGAGCTACCGTTGAATCCATGGAGGTGAGTTTGGCAAGGTTCCAAATCCCTGGGATTCATCCTCATTTGATTATAAGCATGTATGAAAAGGATATTCACAGAGCTCCCGCAGTCAATTAGTATCCTCTTCATCCATGCTGGACCTACTTGTGCCGATATCACGAGTGGGTCCGTAGTTGGGCTTCCGACATAACCAGTATCGTTGTCTCGGAAAGTGATGTCATTAATTGTCGCTCTCTTTCGTTTGGTCGAAGGTTTATTGTCTAAGTTATCATCGTACTCAAAGTCTGTTCGTCTAACCAAGTTGTTATATGATTTCATTTTTCCCCAGCTTTGCTTCGCTGTACGAGGACTATCACTCACAACATTAATCACCAGTCTTCCTCCGACACGACCTGGTTCTTCCTGTCTTTCTGGATTCTGTACACGATTTTGATTTGAGGGGCCCGCCCCTTCAGACTGCGGTGCCCGCACAAACTGATCTAACTTCCTTTCTCTGATCAACTTCTCAACGAGGTCTTGCAAGTGTCGACATTCATTGGTGTTGTGGCCATAACTTTCGTGGAATCTACAGAACTTTCCTGTTTGAATCTGCCTCTCCGACGATTGCTTCGGAGCCGGTTTCTTGTATTGCATAGTATTGCAAGTCTGTAGGTACACATTTTCCAAAGATGTATTCAGTGGTGTGTAATTATCGAACATTGGGGCCTCACGTCGTGGACCCCGATTTGGATCTCTTTTCTTATTCTGACCATTGTTTCCTCTTGGCTGCGTTTGCTTGTTTTGTATGTTCAACTGAACGTTTCCGGAATTGTCACCGGACTGTTTTACCGCTACATTGCTCTGTATTCCTTCACTCTTGGGTCCCGCATCGTCTTGCTTCCTGGACTGTTTCGCGTCCTCTTGTCGTAGGAATTGCGCGGCTTTGGAGTAAAAACGGTCCAATGATGCGGGCGGTTTTCCCGCCAACCAGTTTCCAAATTCAGAATCAGGGTCAATTCCCTTTGTTAATGCCATTAAGATTGAGTTATCGTTGGGATTACTAATCTCCACACATGCCGCATGGAATCTCTCTAAGTAACGCCTTAGCGTTTCCCCTCGAGCTTGGGTAACACTGGATAAGGTGTTGACATCTTTGGGTCTAGCGGCATGCATGCGAAATTGTTCCACAAATTTCCTAGCCAGTTGATCAAATGAAGAGATAGACCTAGGTGGCAATCTCGTGAACCACATCGTTGCAATTCCACCTAGAGAGATGGGGAAACTTCGACATTTTACTGCGTCATCAGCCCTTGCGGCGCTCATTGACCATTCATATTTCAAGATGTGTTGATTGGGATCAGAATTTCCTTCGTACACAGGAAGGGTTGGCATTCTGAATCGCCGGGGAGGTTCAGCACTCAGTATCTCGTCTGTGAAGGGAGTGTGACTACGGGAAAGTCCCCAGTCATCGTTGGTAAGGCCTTGGCTTTCGCGGATCATCTGACGTATCATAGTCGAGATGTCTGGCATTGCTACATTTTGAGCATGCCGAGCTAAGGTGTGGTCGGGTTCCACAGCGCGAGTTCGGACCGGGCGCTGTCGACGGTCCAAATTTTGCCTCCTTGGCTCAGCGTCATCCAAGACGTACGGTTCAGGAGTACGTCCACGTTGCCGATTGTTTGGCTCTGAAAGATTTCGGGTATCAACCCTTGTTTCTATTGTGGCAGCTACGGCATGATTGTCCGCGGTCTGCTGGGTAGTAGGGCCTCCTTGTGTGGAGGGCCCGGCCTGAAAGCTGGTAGACGGTCCCGTCCTCAACTGTCCAACAGTTAAAGCGGGTTGATATCCGGTCGTTTGTGCATGACTCCCGTCTAATCGAGGACGGGTAGATCTGTGATAGTAGTCTGATGAAGCAGAACTTTCAGTGGATGAGTGGGAAACAACATCCCTTGTGGACCTCCTACGGCCGTGGCGGTTCAGTTGGTTTGTCAATTCGATATTGGCACGCAACTGTTCGGCTAATTGCTGCCGACTCTGAGTCAGCTCTTGTAGCAATACTTGGAATTCTTGCCTAGTGACTGCCCCAGACGGATCTGAGTGGGCAGTGTTGTCTTGGTTGGATGGCTGCTGTTGAGCAGGATTCTGTCCATCCCTACCTTCTTGTCCAGCAGCTGTAGAAGTGGTTCTCGTGCTAACCATTTTGAATGATGAATCCTTTTCCTAGATTTTATGCAAATCTGAGTAGAATGGAAGGACTGTGAATCGAAGATCTGGATCTTCCTCTTGGATTTGTGCAATCCGATATCGATGGTAGATCCAAGGAGCAGGAGAAAAAAGCTGGTTTTTTCTCAGTGAAAGCACCAAAGTGTTTGTACCAAAAATGGGCACAACACTCTTCGGAAGTCTTTGAAGAGATAAACGCGCAGAATGAAAATTAAAACTGTGGATTATCTAACAAAAACTCCAAATAACGGAAAGTAAGTTGCAAAGACAAGCGATTTAGAGTGGTTCGGCGTTTTGCCTACGTCCACTATGAAGTTTGATGATTTTATTGCTCGATTACTTGAAGATTATAATAGTTGATAATGTAATACAACTGAATTCAAATGCTAAGTGTCAATCTAAAGCAGCGGCGGTGTTCTGGAGTAGATCTGGCAGAATCTGGGCGCTCTTCAGTACTTAGAATTATCCGACCCCTTTTCTGAATGACCAGGGGGTCTATTTATAGGTGTAGGAGGCTGGTATTTCGCCCAAAATGAGGGGAGACCAGTTCTGGCACGTCAGGGGGCCCACATGGCCAAAATCTGGAGATCCGGGCCCACTTTGGGATCGATTCGACCCTTGGTTCGAATCGATCGAGGAATCATCCAATCGAGCTGAAATTTGGTGTGAACATTCTTCAACATGTGCTCAAGCTTCTGTGAAAATTTCGTAGCATTTGGATGTGTAGATCTCAAGTTATGATCGATTCAAGGTTGCATTTCTGGTTGACTAGCCTGGTTCGAATCGATCTAGTTCGAATCGATTCGTTCGAATCGATCCAGCGCGTGCTTCTGGGATGACGTGGAGCGCCTCCTTCGAGTCGATCCTCCTTTTTCTCCTGGCTTTACTGAGTCAAATCCTTGGTTTCAGCTGTGGTGGATTCGAGATGTATCGATTCGAAGATGGGAATGGAGTCGAGGTAAGGTATGTTCGAATCGGTCATGGCTTATACTTGTTGTTCGATTCGAAGTCGTTCAAACCGCATGGATTCGATGCTAAGCATAGGATGGTTCCAGTGTGCTCGTTCGTATCGATTGTTGGAAAACGATCGATACGAAGTCACTTCTTAAGGATGGATTCGAACTAACGATACCGGATCGATTCGAAGCGATACGCCTCTGTGATTTCAAGGGAACTCGTTTCGATGGAGTCGAAGACCTGTAGCTCTGATGGATACGAAGTAGACGGAGTCGAACATGATGGATTCGACGCAATGCTCTTCTCCTCGATTCGAACCAAGCTTCCCTTATGGATTCGAGACTAGCTTATCTCATCCATTTCCTTTTGGCAATATCTTGAGCATACGAACTCGGATTGACTCGAAACTTGGAACGTTGTTTCATCTGGTCCCTCTTGACATGTCTTATCAATTGTAGCCCGATCCGGACTCGGACAAAATTCATCGATATCCGTAGCGATCCTTACGTGTAATCGACTTCCGAGACGACCCGTCATCGGTATCTAGTTAAGTCCTTGGTGTCACGGCCTTGCCAAAAGGCGGGATAACAAATAATATTTAATAGATAACAACAGATCTTTATAAAAAAAGAACTATAACTGTTTTATACATTATACCATCAGAGTACAACACAAACAATAGCACAATACTGGACAATTATAATAACTTGTCCTCACAAAAATGGATTATACAGCATACCATACACAGCGGAATATAAATCAGATACGTGATATATGTCTTCGTCATCCTACTCGTCTCCTGAGCTCCATAGCATCCTATCCTGTATCTGTAATACTCGGTCTGACCCGAGCATTATAATAAAATAACACCTGATTCTTGCATCCATTGGATCGAAGTGGTTTTCGGATTCTCAAAACCGATCCCGGTCTCTTCGAAACAACGTTTGCTATTCCCGGTAAACTCGAACCCGGTTCTTTAGGAAATAAATAGACGAAAATAAGATCGGAGATCACCTCCTAACCGTTAGTGGACGGATTTCCTTATAAACGTCCTACAAGAACGAAACGATTTTATACGTACAGTCTAGCACCTCGAACGGTAACCGTACCATATAATCCCGGTACCTCTTCTAGATATTTCCAAAGTTATATTTGGGTCTAGATTTGATAGTCGGTTATTTAACTATCAAATAAACAATCATTCAGCCAAATATTTTATTTCCACTGAAAAACACCAAGTCTTATTTAATTTAGATTTTAAATAAATTAAATCACTTTGTCCAAAAATATACACTTAAAATATTTAAAATAAAGTTACTTAAATCACTTTATTCAAATAATACTTATGAAATTTTATAATAATTCTCCAAGTAAAAACCTTAGCCAAAAACTACTTTTAAACAAAGTTATTATATAAAATATTAATATTGAATAATTATCCCTTTAAAATCATAATACTAATTTAACCTTTAAAAATAATTAACTACTATAACTAACTCAATTAATATTTACTTTAACAAATTTAAAACATTAAATAATAAATATTTTTCTAAAAACATTCTCTAAAACACCTTTAAACTTTCTAATTAATACTTAAAACTCTTTCCTATAAAATATGCTTAACTTCTCAGAAAATGCATTTCCCACTTCAATATAGCCCATCTAATCATTTATAAATCCCTCTCGATTTACTTCCAGTTTTAAATTAAGTTCAAATCCCGTAAATTTCCTTTTCCACACTTTAAAAAAAATAAAACTACTCTTTATTTTTAAAACGATTAACTCATCTCCTTATAAATTCCCACCGTGAATTTATAATCTCACATTATCCGCTGATAAACGCTTCACTTAATTTATAAACCCAGTTATTAAATCCCAAAGCCTCATTTCCTTTTAAACCATTTTAAAAATACTGAAGTCGATATGAAATCGTTTTTCTGAGTTAAATTCCATTTTAAATTTATTCCTTAGTTAAACCAACTTATTCCAAAATCCACTAATTTTAGATTTACTCCCTTTTTATGATTTAAAATCTTATCTAAATCTGAAACATAAATATCATATTTTATTTTATTCTTTTCAAATTTCCTCTTTATATTTTTTCTCAAATCTATTTTAAATCTCAAATTTAAATTAAATACTTTTATACTTAAACACATCGCTTAAGTCCCATTATTAAATACTTTTATTCAAATATTTCAAAATCTCTATCACTACACCACAGATAGGATTTTGGCGCAACCTTAGGCGGCACATTTGATACGGCTATAAGCCGTATCAAATTTTAATACGGCTTATAGCCGTATCTATATTATTTAATACGGCTGTAAGCTGTATTAACATTTGATACGGCTTATAGCTGTATCAAAATATGTGCCTCTTTCGTGGGAAAATTTTCCCCAAAACGCACACCCTCCCTCCTTTTTTTAATTTCCAGCTTTTTTCTTTCTGCTATGATACGGCTGTAAGCTAAAACAACAAATCTTCCCCAAAACGCCTTCCACCTCGATCGATCGAACGTTGCTTTCGCATGGGTTAAGTAATTGCTTTCGACAGTGTTAAGGCTTCGACAAAGTTGATTTCAAGCCTTTCGGTAGAGTTGATTTTGGTTCGATAGCGCTTCAGACCAGTTCCAATCGCTGCTTTGTAAGTATCACTTACTTTTAACAAATGAGGAACCTAAGGTATGGTACTCAAATTCTGAATTAATGATTTTACTTTAAAAATCCATAAGACTTCGAAAACCAACTTTCAAATATTATTAATCTAACAAAATAACACTTGGAGCTTCAAATATAATTATACAATTGATTTTGAGAATACTTTTTTATAATAAATCATTCAATTTTAAGTTTAGAAATGTTTCCTGATTTTTATGTAGGTTATCAAATAAGATTTAAGTATGTACTATGTAAAAGAAATATTTTTCTTTATTTGGGTAATATTTTGTATTTTTGAAATTAATTTGTTGGTACCAAATCATAATCATATTGGTTTTACTTGAGTATTGAATCTTTATTGGTGAATCAAATCATAATTGAGAAGATTTCACTTGAAAAGGGGTTCAAATCACTTGATTGTTAGGAAGTTTGATAACAAAATAATTGATTGATTCATGTTTTGAATTGCTAATATCTGGTGAATTCAGACAAAGTGATAGAATAATTAGCTGACAGCTTGTTTGAATTAACTACGCAGCATAAAATGTGTATTTTAAATGGCAATATTGCATCATACACTCAGCTGTGCGCTCACGAAAAACACATAACACTGATAATAATAACAGTCATGCCAATCATACTTCAGCAATGAAGAAAACATTGATCATAGTTGAAAGATTCTGAGCTTCCAGGATAGAACCAAAGATGAAAGATTTTGTTTGTTTTCACTAGGGAAATAGCTTATGTATGGTGATACCTTCTGGTGATAAGAAAATATTTGTTGATATAGTAATTCGTTGACATTAAAATTTCCTCATTGCTGCAATAATGCCCTTCCCATTTGTATCCAGTTACATTTATCTGATATGTGAACTTGACTGCTGTTATGTCTGCTAAATATCACTATTTTTTCCAAGTTAAAAAGAATGATAATTATTATTCATAACATGGTTTACTATACGACTGAACTCGTAATAACTCTTGAGATATAGATCAAGAGGAAAAAAAAGAATAAAACGCTTCTCCGTCTCCGTATAAAGGAGATAGATACTGTCTTTTCAACGGCAAAGGTAGATGCTTTTACGTAAGTAGGTGTTCAACTAGGATGTGTACTTTAAATGCATAATAAAGTTTTCACATTAGTCTCTGTTTAGTGGGCTAGATCTAGAAGGACTATTGAGTATTAATCATGTTATGCATTGCAAATATTTCTTTGGTAGTGAAAAGATATCTTTTTAATGAATATTCACGAGAATAAATAAACCAGTAATACCATGTCTAATACAATAGTCAATCTTATGCTATTTTGTATTATTTTGATCTCCTTGCATAATTTACAGCTTGGTGCTAATGTTGTATATGGTTCTGACATTGTATATGGTTTTGACATTGTTGTATAAGTGGATAAAATTGTTGTTAATGGTGTAAGCCAAGTATCAGGAGAGGGGTAATGCATAGACATTACTCCGGTGCTACAAAATAGCGCTGTTGTAATGGCAAATTTTTTGGAAACAGTTTGGTGCTAATATTGTATATTGTTCTGACATTGTTGTATAAGTGGATAAAATTGTTGTTAATGGTGCAAGCCAAGTATCAGGAGAGGGGTAATGCATAGACATTACTCCGGTGCTACAAAATGGCGCCGTTGTAATGGCAAATTTTTTGGAAACAGTTTGGTGCTAATGTTTAAAATAAACCCTATATTTTGAGTTCCATTTATTGAAATTTAAATAGTCCATATATTTTAACTATTTAAAATTAATTAAATGTTTAAAATCATACTACAAATTTTAGGTCGTACAGGAAAACAAAAAACGATCATGAAAAAGGCATGCGTATAAATCTTACAAGGAAGTTAATTGTTTACTAAATTATATGTAGGCTTGTGACTTTGCTTTATTCATCTAGAATTCCTTTGATAAATATAGCATTATCCGGAGTAGCCTCTAAAAAACATCGCATCATCAGCGTATAATAAAAGAGAAACAATAGGAAAAGTCCTTGAAATTGGCTACAAACAATTCTTTGTTATACTGTCTTCTAACTTTAGAGAAAGATACTCCATGCAAACAATTCTTTGTTATACTGTCTTCTAACTTTAGAGAAAGATACTCCATGCAAACAATTCTTCATGCAATAAGTCATAATAAAGCTTGAATAATTTTGAGGTAAAGCTATCTGGGCCTGGGCTTTTTGCATCATTAATGGACCCAGAGCAGTTTTAATCTCTTCAGCTTGCATAGGAGAAAATAAGTATCTTTGACCCTCAGCATTAATCAATCTTTTAGGTTCTATATGTAGGAATGAAACAACAGTATCCCCATTATATAGATTAGAATAATAACTCAGAGATTCATGAGTTATCATTTCATGATTGTAAATATAGTCACAAGTGGGAGAAATAAGAGCTTGAATTCTATTTCCGTGTTGCCTCATAGTCATTTTATAGAAGAAAAATGTTGAATTAGTATCACCTTCAACAAGCTATAATGTTTTACTTTTTTGCATTAGAGTTTCAGTTTGAATATTGACTTGTTTCTACAGTTCTAAATTAATCTGCATCATGTTCTCGTACATGGCATTGTTGACTGTCCCCCCTGTGTCTGATCGCATTCTTTATAGTACATGGCATGTTATTGTTGATTTGGAGCTGCCAAAAGTTTGTGTTGCTATAGTATTTGTTTTGTATCCACTTAGACCACATGTTGTCTTTAAAATGTAGTTGCCATATAACTTTTAGACATCCAACAATTCTGAGCTCTTGAAAATTTTTCAAACCAATTCCTCCATCTAGTTTTGTTTTATATAATTTTCTCCATGCTATTTTATGCTCCCTACCTTCCCAAAAGAAGTCAGCACAAACATTACCAATTTTAATAAGTGTTACAGTCGGCATGTCATGCACTAATAACCAGTATAAAATAATGGGTGTAATGACAGTATGTATAAATTAAGCTTTGCCTGCCATAGAAAGTAGATTATTGTCCCAACTGTCAACTCTACTCAAATTTTTTTGGAAAAAAGATGAACATTCAACATAATCTAGATAGTCAGTAGAGATAAGAAACCCCAAGTACTTGACTGGTAGAAATGCTTCTTGTAGTTGTAGAATTTCCAGTATTTCTGTTTAATTATGGCAACTTGTATTGAAATATACCTTTTTTTTCATTTGATTAAGAGACAAACATGCAACTATACTTAAACATTGGGTTATACTTTTTATGGTAATTTCACTTTTAATATCAGCAGTTGCAAAAAACATGACGTCATCAACATGACCAAATCCATATGTTAACTTATTAGTATTCGTACATCACATGATTGCGTGTCTGTATATTTTTAATTGCACGATTGTGTGTATGTATGGTTTTGAATATTTTATACATTCCAATGCAATTCCAGGTGTTGTCACTTAATAATTTTGTATGTGCAAGTGTGTTATTTTATGGAGTGTTGACATTGATACATTGATACATGTATAATTATTATCGTGACTTATTAAAATAATTAGTAATATTATATTTTGCAGGAAACTATGTCAGAAAATCCACCATCTTCACATTCGTCATGTTCATAAGCGAAGAAAGTTGATCAAAACTTACTTGGTATTCCGGTCTTAAATAACGCTGGAAAAATCGCTACTATGCTCGGTAAACTAGTAAGAGCACATGTGCCGATATCATATATAAGTTGTAATAAAGTACTTGGAATATACAAGGACAATGTTTGGAACGAATTGGTGGTAAGTATCCTTATCTGTTTGACAACAACTATTTCATTCAATAGCCTTATGGTTTCAACTCTTTGCACAACACATAATTTAATATATTTTTTGCAGAAAATTTATGAGCTCGATCCGCTTTCAAAGGAAATGTTTTTAAAGAGAATGGCCGAGGCTTTTAGGAGATACAAGAAAAACTTGAGAGTAGTTTATTATGACCCTTTCAACAATGACGAAGAACGGTTGAAAAATTGCCCACCTACAGTTGGTCAAGAAGATTGGGCAGAGTTCGTAAAAAATGAAGCAACGCCTGAAGCGAGCGGAAGAAGGGAGGTAGGCAAAATGAACAGAGCATTGCTCAGTTATGCTCATCATGCAGGACGTAAAAGTCACGCTAAAATAGAACAAGAAATGGTAATTTATATTCATTTTCATTCAAATGATTTACACATTGTGATTGGATATTCATGTCATTGCATCAACTTGTATTGCAGATCGTTGCTAGTCCATCAACAAATATCAGTCGTCGTCAAGTATGGGAGAAGACACACATGAAAAAAGATGGTAGCATATCAGATGCCACTTCTTCATACTTTGTAAGTTAAACAAATATTAACTTGCATATTCTTTAAAATTCCTTATTCATGTAAGTATTATCATATTACAGGATCAAATTGCGAAAGCGAAGGAAAAGATCACTGATAGTGATGAAGAAAAATTGACAGTGGATGAAAAAATCTTATCACAAGTGCTTGGTAAGGATGCAAGGGGTAGGAGCCGCGGTGTTGGGACCGTTATACCAAAGACTAAAGTTAAGGCTTGTGCCATTGCACAGAAACGACTCAGACATGTTCATGGAGAGCATGATGAGTTGAAAATGAGGGTGGGAAGTTTGAAGGATACAGTGGGAAATTTGTCTGGGCAAATGGAGGTTCTGATCAACATGGTGGGAAACATCGAACAGGGAATTCGCGCACCAGTCAATTCTTCTGATGGAGGACGCGCCACACAATTCAATGCTCCTGAATTCGTTGCTTCGCAGTTCTAGAATTCGATCGATGTAGCGAACAATCAAAGATGTGAAATCCTCAACTCTGATTTAGACATAATAGCAAAAGGTATTTATTACAAGATTTCTATTTTTAGTTGCTTTCGAGCAGATATTTTGTTGGATAGATCTAAACATATTTATTGCAACAGGTACTGTATGCCGAGATTCTACATTGTCCAAACTCCATGGGAAATCTGTACCACCCACACATGAAAAAGTGGTGTTGGACAACATACTGCTACCAGATGAGAGAACCAGCAAAATAAGTCATCAATTTGCAGAGACCTTTGCTGAAGTTGGAGTGGGTGGGTATGTGTGCCATCCGAAGGGTCTTATTCATTTTCTTTAGACGTTGGAGCAGGTATATTTTCTGTTTATGTTAATATTTTACTATGTATTTTTTTTGAAACCTCATGAAATTTTAAGCGTTAACATTTAGAGCCATGAAATTTTTGGTTATATAAACAATCAGACCTTTACAAATTTGAGCATCGAAAAATTTAGACCGTTAACCCATTTGATTTTTAAGCATTTTGAATGCTATAAATTTTGAACTTTAAATTTAAAATTTGATGTTTCAAATTGTAGAATTATTATGTTTAATATTATTGAATTTCGAAACTTTGATTTTTATTTTTGAGATGATTTCCTGATCCAGTGTGTTTAGATCCAGATGTTATTCAATATAATTCGAATGCATCTTCATTACAAAGTAAGTGTTTGCACAAAAAATGGACAAACACCTCCAAGTTGTATGATTTAGTTGATTTTATGTTGTTCTTAGTGATTTGGGTGATTTATGCAAATATATGAAAAGCAGGGACTAAACTGTAAAAGACACGCAGATTTATAGTGGTTCGTCCAGAATGTGCCTACGTCCACTTTATATGTTATTCTCCTTTTTTATCCAAATTACAAGTACAAAGCTTTGATACAAGTATATGAAAATTGTTTGAAAGTTCTATCCGTGCTTGAGCTCTCAAACTTGTCCCTCATTGCTGTACCCCTACCCCTCTATTTATAGAGTGAGGCAAGGGGTAGGGGTCTAGGATGTATACAGCTGCTGGTGGGCTTGGGCTGATGTAATCTGGCCTGGCCAGGTTGGTTCGGTAGTGAATGGAGTTAGTTCGGTGGTGAGTGGAGTTGTGATTGGTCCAGTGGTTCTGGTCCGGTGATGAGTTGTGAGGAGTGGTCCGGTGGTTCTGGTCCGGTGATGAGTTGTGAGGAGTGGTCAGGTGGTTCTGGTCCGTGATGAGTTGTGAGGAGTGGTCCGGTGGTTCTGGTCCGGTGATGAGTTGATTCGGTAGGGTGGAGCAGGGGTTGGTTCGGCTATGCATAGGAAGGAGTTTGGTCCGGTAGTAGGTGAAAACACTCCCAATATTTGCCCCCCAAAGTGGGGCATATGCTTGCGTATGGCGCGCTTTGTTTATCTGGACACCCTCATCCGGTTCCAAATCCCGAATTATCTGGTCCGGCTATTTTGTGCTTGCCTATAAGTATGGGCTTGAGGCTTTCGTTATTCCCTACTAAGTGAGATAGCCGAATCAGATCTTTCTGCCGAATCAACCATATTGCTGAATCATACCGAATCAGGTAATTACCGAATGACCCTTATGGTTTGTACTACCGAATGAATCCGAATGGACCTTTGTAGGAAATACCGAATGAGACAGGGGAGTTTGAGTACTGAACGACCTTTCGGCCTTGGACCACCGAATGAATCCGTGTGCCGAATGAGTCCCTTGTTGGAAATGCCGAACGAGATAGGGGAGTTTGAATACCGAATGACCTTTCAGCCTTGAACTACCGAATGCACTTTTATGAGTGAAATCCTAGGCTGTATGTATTTGCTCGTTTATTTCCCTTGTTCTAACGACGTGCTTTTTTGTGTTTGCAGATAAATGTCTCATAAAGTGGAAACCCGATCAGAAAAGAAGAAATCCCAAGACAGAGAAGATCCTTCCGTAGTGCCCCCAGCTCAGTTAGAGCCGGGACGTCATGGGCCCACCCCGAGGTCACTAGTAGATGGGTACGGCCCTCAAGAGCTTCTGAACTCACCTCCTGATTGTTTCCCAAGCTCTCTGAAAGGCGAACAGCTTGATGTTATCTTCTGCTCCTTTGGGATTGATAGAGCGCGCATGTTGCTGCCGGGGGAGGGAGTGATGCCATATAATCCCCCCGAAGGGTATTTCGCCTATAATCGGTACCATTGCATGTGTGGGGCCATTCCCCCGATCAATGCTTGGATAATCAGTTTTATCACCTACTTGAAGGTAGCTCCGTTTCAGCTTCAGCCTAACTCCTACGCCATCCTAGTGAGCCTGTTTGTCATTTTTCAGAGGAGATACGGGCGTCCTCCCTCCAACCGGGAGATCCGGTACTTGTACAATTTGAGAGGCTATAAGAAGGGGTCTCCATACATTAGCTTGGAATCAGCCGTATCTTTCAAGCCTGTCCTAGACTTATATTCGAAGTTCAGTATGTTTAAGAAAGAATAGTTTTTTATCAGGGATGACTCTGTTTCCATCCGTCGCTTCACCTCCGGCTGTAAGTGTGAAGCTTTATTTATAATTTCCGTTATAACTGCAATGCTTCTTCTTATGTGTT
Organism: Allium fistulosum; assembly: GCA_030737815.1. NCBI lineage: Eukaryota > Viridiplantae > Streptophyta > Magnoliopsida > Asparagales > Amaryllidaceae > Allium > Allium fistulosum. The sequence continues at coordinate 816,611,535 of CM060908.1, read as the reverse complement.
TTTATTTCTTGCTAGCGACAGGTGGCTTTGCGGTCGTGGAGAATGATCGCCTGGTTCAGATGGCTGTGGAAATAGAAGCCATTACGGGAAGGGACAGGTCGGCTTCTTACTTGATCAGGAATGCTACACTTCTGGGGCACAACCTGATCCTTCCACATCAGTCCGTGGTTAAGCAGAGAGACACGGCGGAGGAGAGAGCTGCCAAAGTTACAGGAGGGGCCACGGCGAAAAGCAGCGAAAGGAGACCCTTCTCGATGCATCCAGTCGTCGGGGGGAAGAAACTCAAGAAGTCCGATGGACCCTCTCCCAGCACACATCCAGATGTTCAGGAGGAGGAAAAAGGTGAGGACGAAGGAGGTGAGGCGGAGAGCGGGAGTGGTAGAGAAGGTGACGGTGATCGTCATGGTGATGATGGCGGCGAAGGACAGGGCGGTGATGGCACCAGGGCTTTGCCTCCCGGGCAGGCAGGCGTGATTCAAGAGTGGACAGATGACGCTCTCCGCCAAGCCTTCGAAGAGTTGGAGGAAACAGATAAGTCCAAGAAAGCTGGTAAGGTCGGGACCGGCGCCGATTTATCTTCCGAGAGCGCTTCTACTGAGGCAACTTCTGCTATTCAAGGTGAATTTCTCTTTAATTCTTGAATGATGGCTTAATACATGCTGGTGACACTTGGTTTTCATTCCAGGAGCGGGCAAAACGGCCAAGACCTCAGATCTTCGGCACAGGCTTGAACAATACAAACTCCTCAAAGCTTCCGCCAAGCCGAAGCCTCCTACTAACCGTCCTGGAGACGTAGTCGGCTATCGTCCTCTTCTTGGAGTTATTGAAGAAGATATACAGAAGAGGAAGAGGAGTCGATCTACGTTTGAATCTCTTCCTAGTCCTCCGGCCCCACTCCAGCCTATTCACGATATTACGGAGGATGATACTGAGTTTATGCCTTCCCCACATCCGTCCGAGAATCCAATCTTCACCCCGATAGATCACCCTGGCTTGGTTCGTAACCCATTTGCGGGTCATCCAGACCTGGACCCGGCCTCTCATGACATCTCCTTCGATGAGGTTACTGGTGAGCATCTTCTCCCTCGCAATCCCATGGTACGGGTGCTTGACGAAGCTAAGTCCCTGGACCTCGATTTGCTTACTACCCGGGTTGTAACTTTGGGGGATGAAGCTAAGGCGAATATTGACCGGGTTGCTGAGGAGACCAGGAAATTGATGGGGCATCATGCCCGACTAGTCAAGGCCGGGGAGGAAATTGGGAGTGCTAACATTCGACTACGGTTAATGGTCTCCGACCAGGCTAAGCAGCTTGCCGATCAAGCCATTCAAATTTCTCAGCACGAGGTCGCATCCAGGCAACTGAAGAAGACTATGGAAGAGGCCAGCAGGGCGGAGTTGCGAAAAATGGAGGCCGCCTGCAAGGAGCGAATTGACATGGCCATCACGACGGTGGATGAGGTTCGATAAGCAGACCTCGAGCGGGCGCAGGAATTATCGGGGAGACTTGAGGCCGCGGAGCTCGCTCAGTCCAGGTTGAAGGAGGAAATGGAGGCGATGAGGATATCCCTTCAGGCCGACCGCTCACGATACCGATTGGAGAGGGATGCTGCCGTTGCTAAGCTGCGTGCTTCTGAGGCCCGAATGAGGGAGCTTGAGGAAAATGAGGGGATGATGGATGAGATGCTCCAGGATATGTATTTCTGCACTTGGAAGCAGGGTAATTTATCCTGGATGGATGATTACCCCCGAGTTATGGCCAGGATTTATCTCTGGGCCCTGGAGGAGGCTAGGGCTGATGCGGATAAAGAGGATGGCGCAGTCTTCAGAATGGATTTGGTAACTGCCCAGTTTACCAAGGAGGAGAAGGTGGCGGTGAAGGAGGGTATGCGGCTGCTTGCTGCTGAGGAGGCAGGTGTGCAAGTAGAGGATGATGACCAGGATGGTCAGGGAGCAGGTGCGGGTAAGTCTTCCTTTCTAGTCTTTCCATTAACTTGGTTGCTTATCACTAATGAATTCTTTCTTTGACCGGGCAGGTGGGCAACAGGACAAGGATGAAACTCCGACGCAGCCGGCTCCTTGATTTGACCTGGATACCTTTTAGTGGACTTGACATTGTTGTATATGTTAGTCTCAAAACAGTAACGTAACTTTTAGGTTGTAATTATGCTACTTGTAATAAACAACATTATTCTTGACGTGTAATTTTTTAACTTAAGCTAATTCTATCGTTTTTGAATGTTTTTGCTATTTTGACATGTTGTATGAGAAATATAGCTATTCGTATGCTTGTAATTCAATTGTGTTTGATGTCAAGTTCTTGCTTAAAACATAATTTCATGTCTTGCAATGTTAGTGTGACGTGTGAATAAATTATAGCCACGTGTTTATACATGAAAGAAGAAAATACCGCCCTTCATATTTTACTTGTAGGTGGCAGCTTTGAGTGTCCTGCGTGACTGAGTATGGAATGTGGTCCAGTGTCTTGCCGTGAGTATCCGCTTCCATTAGCGAATGTCTCCTATTCGGTGTCCTGTACTTTAAGGATTGTTACAGAGGATAGGAGAAAAGTTTTTTTAAAATAAGATTGAAATATGCGAAATAGTAAAACTTCCAATCACGGAAGGCCTTCGATGTGCTTAAGTTCGTGGCAAACGGGCTTTGTAGTCACTTTCCCTAGTTGTGGGTCTTGGAGACATTTGTCACCCATCTTACGCCTCCGCGGGGAATTAATCTTTTTTACCACAGCCATACTTAAGACACATCGGAGCCGAGATCGCGCACAGTAACTACCCAGGCCATTATGGCCCGTAATCGTGGGTATTATTCGATTTACTGTGGCCGGCTAGCGTGGGTGTCGATCGTCAACCATGAACTACCCCTGGCTGGCCACACCTTATGTTGGGGCTTAAAGTAGGTTCACAGTTGCCGGCGAGCCAAACGCCGTAATGAGCTGCCTTGGCTATAATCGGCCTTCTTGGTGGCTTATAATCGGCTCATTACAGTTGGCTTTAAGGGCCGTCGCGAGCAATGAGTTAACCCGCAGCAGAGGGATGCCGGAGCAAAAGTGTCTCATTGGCGAGGGCATAGATTCGCATAGTACCTGTTAGGTCTTGTCCAGGTGAAGTCGCGCCATGGAGCGCCTTGAATGGAAATGCTATATGCACAGGATTCTGTTCAACAGAAAAGGATAAAGCTAACGAGCAGCCAAGATATAAAGGAACAAGTTAAAAAAGAGACAAGGTTTTTAAAGTGGTTCGGCACGAAAATGCCTACGTCCACTGATTCTCTTTGTTAATTCACTTCATATGGGCAGTACAAGTTAAGAAAAGTATCGACGGAGGTGTTGGATGTTCCATGCCCTCTGGAACACCTCTCCGTCCACTGTTGACAAAATATAAGCTCCATTGTGGAGATCTTTATGAATTACATATGGTCCATCCCAGATTGGATCTAGTGCTCCGGGGGGAGGGAAGATTCGCTTGAGGACAAGATCTCCTTCTTGTAAGGTACGACGCTTGACTTTGGAATTGTATTGCACTGCCACTTTTTGCTTGTGGGTTGCTGCTTTGAGGGCTGCATCATTTCTTCTTTCCTCAATTAGATCCAAAGACATGTGAAGGAGTTCTTTGTTCTCTTCTGGGTTATAGTGGATCCTACGGTGGGAAGGCACGATGGTTTCAACTGGGAGCATAGCCTCCGATCCGTATGCCAAAGAGAAAGGAGTATGCCATGTTGATGTTCTGAAAGATGTGCGATAGGCCCACAGTGCCATAGGGAGTTCATCCACCCAAGCGCCCTTTGACTTTTCGAGCTTCTTCTTGATTAGAGTTTTCAGAATTTTGTTGACGGCTTCGACTTGTCCGTTTTCCTGGGGATAAGCTACGGATGAGAAGCTCTTGTGAATTCCGTGCTCTTGGTACCAGTTGGCGAACTCCTCGCTGTCAAACTGAAGTCCATTGTCCGATATAATTTTGAATGGGACTCCGTACCTGCATAGAACATTTTTGATCAAGAAGTTAATAACTTTCGCTGAAGATACTTTATTCAGGGCTTCTGCTTCCACCCATTTGGTGAAATAGTCGACTGCCACGATAGCATATTTGGCCCCGCCTCGGCCCATTGGCAGTTCGCCGATCAAGTCAATTCCCCATACTGCAAAGGGCCAAGGGCTGGTCATTTGAGTAATCTCAGTGGTTGGTAGCCGTGGAATCTTAGCAAACTTCTGGCATCTATCACATTTTCTGACGAAATCTAAGGCGTCCTTGCTTAAGGTGGGCCAGAAATATCCATATCGGAGTATCTTTTTTGCCAAAGACTGCCCTCCGGTGTGATCTCCGCAGCTTCCTTGATGAATGTTGGATAAGATTTCCTTGGCTTCCCTTCCAGTGACACACCTTAATAAGGGGTTAGAGAAGCTGGGCCGATAGAGGGTGTCCTCTTGTATTGTGTAGCGGGAAGCTTTCCTCAAGATTTTCTTGACTTCGTTACGCCCGTTGGGTAGTGTGCCACTTTGTAAGTAGTCTCGGATGGGAGTCATCCAAGTTGCTTCTTCGGTTGCAGCTATCAGATTCACTTGCTCAAAACTTGGGGTCAGTTGCTTTGAGATGGCTACTGCTTCGGAAATAGCGCCGTCTCTCATGCTAGCTTGCTTCGCCAATTCGTTGGCTTCTTGGTTCTCTTCCCGAGGGATGTGTTTGACTAAGTAGTGGTCCAATCGACTGAGAAGTAACTTGGTCTTCTTTAAATATGCTATGAGTCGTTCTTCTTGAGCCTGGAATTCTCCTAGTATTTGATTAACAATAAGTTGAGAATCGCTATGAAGACACAAAGAATTGGCTCCGATTTCTAAGGCAAGTTCTAATCCAGCTATCACTGCTTCATACTCTGCATCGTTGTTGGTGGCAGCGAATTCCAACCTTATAGCATAGTGCAGCTTATTTCCCTTGGGAGTGATTATTACCACACCTGCCCCCAAGCCTTGTTCGTTTGATGCACTATCCACAAAGAGGTTCCACTTGATGTCTTCTGCTATTTCTGATTGCTCCTTACCTTCGTTGGTAGTGAATTCGGCAATGAAATCAGCCATGGCTTGCCCCTTGATGGCGGTGCGAGGATGGTAGGTAATATCATATTGACTTAGTTCAATGCACCATTTAAGTAGTCGCCCAGAAGTGTCGGGACGATGGAGTACCTGCCTCAGTGGTTGATCGGTCAGAACTCTGATGGAATGGGATTGAAAATAGTGTCGCAGTTTTCGTGATGCGATTAGTAGACAGTATGCTAGCTTCTCAAGTTTAGGATATCTGACTTCTGCCCTTGTAAACCTCTTACTTAAAAAGTAACTGGCCGCTGCGTGCGGTTGTCTTCTCTTACCAAAGCAGCGCTTAGAGCATGAGATGATATAGCAAGGTATAGGTATAACTCTTCGCCTTCATTTGGAGTCGAGAGTACCGGCGGTTTCTGGAGGTGTTCGATTAAGTTAAGGAAAGCGGTTAAGCATTCGTCAGTCCATTCGAACTTTCCTTTGTCTTTCTTTAGAGCTTCGAAGAAGGGGACGCACTTGTCCATTGCTTTGGAGATGAATCGGCTTAGGGCGGCCACTTTCTCATTCAGGCTTTGCATTTCCTTTCGAGTGAAAGGTATTTTGATATCTTTTAGAGCTCGGACTTGTTCAGGGTTTGCTTCAATCCCCCTGGCATGGACGATGAATCCCAAGAACTTTCCTGATGATACTCCGAAGGAGCATTTTAGAGGATTAAGTTTCATTCCATACTGGCGAAGTACTTGAAACATCTTTCCTAGGTGGCTTACGTGATCGTCGGCTTTCCTTGACTTTACCAGCATGTCATCCACATACACTTCCATAGTTTGTCCTATTAGCCCTGCAAGCATCTTGTTGACGAGGCGCTGGTAGGTGGCTCCTGCGTTTTTAAGTCCGAAAGGCATTACCTTGTAGCAGTACAAACCCCGGTCAGTGATGAAACTAGTGTGGTCTTGATCGGGAGCATGCATAGGAATTTGGTTATATCATGAGTATGCGTCCATAAAGGATAAGAGTTTGTGCCCGGCTGTGCTGTCTACAAGTTGATCGATTCGGGGAAGTGGGAAGCAATCCTTCGGGCAGGCGTCATTTAAGTTGGAGAAGTCAATGCATGTTCGCCACTTCCCATTAGCCTTCTTTACCAGTACCGGGTTAGCGATCCACTCTGGGTAGATGGCTTCTCGTATGAAGTCATTGGCAAGTAGATTCTTTACTTCTTCATCGAGGGCTGCTGATCGTTCTGCCCCCATACTTCTCTTTATTTGTTTTACTGGCGCCTTGGTAGGATCAATGTTTAGTATGTGGCATGCTATGTCAGGGGAGATTCCGGTCATGTCAGCGTGTGACCACGCAAATACATCCAAGTTGTGGCGGAGAAAATCAATGAGTTGTTCCTTCAGCTCTGGTTTTATTTGGGACCCGACTTTCAGTAGTCTACTCGAGTCATGTTTGTCTACAGATACAAATTCCATAGCCTCTGCAGGCTCAGCGGTGGCCTCCTCCTCTTTGTCCCGGGGGTCTAATTCATTGAAAGGGTCGCTGGTATATCGGAGAGGAGGGGCTTTCTTTAGTTGCTATGCTTCCAAACTTTTTGTGCAGAGGGCAACCTCTACACTCTTCCCTTTATCCTTCCTGTGGTTGTTGCGAAGTTCAGTTACATAGCAGTCTCGAGCAACGTCCTGGTCTCCCTCTACTTCCCCTACTCCATTGTCCGTTGGAAATTTCATCTTTAGGCACCATGGGGCCAGGACGATTTGGAAGTCAGACAAGGCTGGCCTTCCTAAGAAGGCATTGTAGGCCGAATGGTTTTCTATCAGCACAAATGTTTGTTTCCGTACAACGGAGCGGGGATGACTTCCTATTTCGACAAAGAGGTCCAGTTGCCCGAGGGGCATCTTCGCATCTCCAGTGAAACCATGTAGTGGTTTATTGCAAGGAGAAACATCCTTTATTGACAGTTTCATTTTGTCGAATGCATGCTTGAACAGAATATTTACTGAGCTTCCAGTGTCTATCAGAATTTGGAAAACTTCGGCTGGACCGAGCCGGGCAGAGATAACCATGGGATCCATGTGAGGGTACTACCTTCCCTCTAGGTCACGCCTACTGAATGTGATGTCATCACTCTCTTTCCGCTTCGGGTGGCGTTCTTCTATAACAAAATTAACGCAGTCTTCATTATTTCTAAGTGACTTTCCATATCTTTCCATCTCTGCTCAGCTTCTGTCGGCGATATGTGGTCCTCCCGAGATGGTAAGGACCACTATCTTCTCTTAACTGGAGCCGCTAGTGTTGCGATTTCCTTTGCCTATCTCTGGAGAGGGTAGCCTTGGGTTCTCATTGGCAAGAGCTGGAGTCCTGTTCTGACCTTTTACATAGCGTTCCGGTCTCTTCCTTCTGATGTGTTCTTCAATCAAGTCCCGGAGATGATGGCATTCATTGGTATCATACCCATGAGATTCGTGGAAGCGGCAAAACTTTCCAGATTTAAGTGCGTCATCTGATTCCTTCTTGTATGGTGGGCGCTTGTATCTAACTTCGGCTTGGGTGGCAAGGAAGATGTTTTCGACGGTTTCATTCAAAGGAGTGTAAGTGTCGAATCTCGGTCCTGGCCGATATAGACGCTTTTCTCCCTTCTTGCTCCCAGCATTGTCTCTAGAATCATTCCTTCGAACGTCCTTTGCTACAGCGGGCGTGTTGCCGTGGGCTGCCTTATTTTGTTGCCCTGACTGCCCCTCAGTGGTAGCGTCTTCAAGCCTCATATATTTCCTGGCTTCATGGAAGAAATCGGGTAAAGTAGCTGGTTTTTCTTTTGTCAACCTTCTAGCAAATTTAGTATCCGGGTGCATGCCACTACAAAGGGCCATTAAGATAAGCTTCTCATCCGCATCTTGGGCTGCGGCCGGTGCGGCATTGAATCGGGTTAGATATTGCTGCAGCTTCTCTCCGGGTTTCTGTTTGATACTGGATAAGGAGGAAGCGTCCTTGAGCTGCTCCACATGAATGCAGAACTAGCTGATGAACTTTTCTTTCAACATCTCCCATGAGCTAATGGATCCTTGGGGTAGATGGCAAAACCAGAAGGTAGCTAGATTTGCCAAGAATAGCGGAAAGCATTTGCACAGCACTCCTTCTGTTGCTCCACTCATGAGCATATGCTGTGTGTATCTCTGTAAGTGTACAACGGGGTCGGAGGTTCCTTTGTAAGGTTCCATTGTTGGCATTTTCCATTCTCGGGGGGTGATGGCGATTTCGATATTGCGAGCGAAGGGGCTGGTTACTCTAGCGCCTATGCCTCGATCTCTTTGATCCTGTTGGACGCACTCTCTGAACAAGCGTGCCATCCTTTCATCAGAATTTGGAGCAGATAGAAATGAGTTCGGCTCTGCTCTGTGGGATTGATTCCGTCTAAATGACCTATAGGGATGGTATCGTCTATCATTCCTGACATTTTCCAGTGGCTGTCTTTGGTCTTCTAGGAGCATGCTAGGGTCAGCTACAGTTGGCCCTTGCCCTGATCTTCCCCTGCTGGGTTCTGATCTAAGCGCTTCCTCGGGTCCAACTTCGGGCTGAACTCTAGCTTGGCCCCGTTCATTGGTGTTTCCGTGGTTAGGCAGTATGACGGGCTCGGCTACAGTTGACCTCTGTCCGGTACCTCTCCCGTTGGGTTCGGTTCCAAGCGTTTCCTCAGGTCTAACTTCGGGCTGAGCTTGGTCTCGACTCCTACCATGGCCGCTTCTGTCGTTAGCTCCTTCGAAGAAGGAAGACCTTTGCTGTCTCCGAGATCCTCCAGACTGGGATCACCCCATGATTCAGTGTTGCGGTTGGACTCTTCAGCATCCCTTAAGCGTGACATGAGATGATCCACCAAGTCTCCATACTGGGATGTGAAGCGGTTAGTCACTTCAGCCACAACCCTGTCTAGATCTGCCCTAGTAATTGCTACCGGCTGTTCTGAGGCAGGGGTTGTCGGATTTGCCTGACCTTCACCTGGTACTGCTATTGGAAGGGGACGATTTACTTGGTCTGTGGCCACTGGATCTGGAAGACTGCTGGTTGCGATGTTTTTTCCTTTGTTAACATCTTTCTTCTGCTTGGGAGGCATGTTTTCCAAGCAATGAACGACGCTGTTAGGAAGAAGGTTAAGTGGAAGAAGCTGAATCTTCGAGCTTTCAGCTCTCAATGAAAGCACCAAAAATGTTTGCACAAAAAATGGACAAACACCTCCAAGTTGTATGATTTAGTTGATTTTATGTTGTTCTTAGTGATTTGGGTGATTTATGTAAATATATGAAAAGCAGGGACTAAACTGTAAAAGACACGCAGATTTATAGTGGTTCGGCCAGAATGTGCCTACGTCCACTTTATATGTTATTCTCTTTTTCTATCCAAATTACAAGTACAAAGCTTTGATACAAGTATATGAAAGTTGTTTGAAAGTTCTATCCGTGCTTGAGCTCTCAAACTTGTCCCTCATTGCTGTACCCCTACCCCTCTATTTATAGAGTGAGGTAAGGGGTAGGGGTCTAGGATGTATACAGCTGCTGGTGGGCTTGGGCTGATGTAATCTGGCCTGGCCAGGTTGGTTCGGTAGTGAATGGAGTTAGTCCGGTGGTGAGTGGAGTTGTGATTGGTCTGGTGGTTCTGGTCCGGTGATGAGTTGTGAGGAGTGGTCCGGTGGTTCTGGTCCGGTGATGAGTTGTGAGGAGTGGTCCGGTGGTTCTGGTCCGGTGATGAGTTGTGAGGAGTGGTCCGGTGGTTCTGGTCCGGTGATGAGTTGATTCAGTAAGGTGGAGCAGGGGTTGGTTCGGCTATGCATAGGAAGGAGTTTGGTCCGGTGGTAGGTGGAAACATTCCCAACAGTTAGGAATCAGTTTTTGATAGCAACCTTGAGAGTTCCGGTTCTTCAATTTTTAAGTGTAGTAATGGTTATGTTCAAGTTCATAATAAAAGAGCCAGATCAAGTTCTGTTGGGAAAGAAAGATTTAAGTTAGTCACCTCGAATAGATTTTCTTGTCTTAATTCTCTGGAGTTTGCTGATAAGAAATCTGGAATGTCATCTATGAATTCAGTGTTGCCAGAAGACTGTGTTGAACTGAATTCAACTAAGAGTGTCATTGCAAGGATTATAGATAATAAGTCAGAGTTCAAAGATGATATTAATATTCAATCAGAGATGGTTAAAGGGATTGTTCGGTCTGATGTATTTTGTATTATGTAGTCAATGTTCCAAGACATAAGATCTCAAGGTTCAGAGATAGCCTGTATATTCTAGTCAGTAATTATGACTTGCATTTTTTGAAAGTTACTGATTTGAGCCCGTTTGCATGTATGTTAGCAATAATCTGAACTCGCATGCCCTTTTGTTTACATTTGATTATACTTCATTATATACAATGCAGTTCTGTTAAACTAATGAAGTATATTAGATATTTTATTTGCATGATTGCCTGTTTCAATCATTTATACTTTTTATTGTTATTGCATGTGTGTACTGTCCTTAGTTGCTCAGGTATTAGTTTGATGGTTCATGCTTTTAGACATTGGGTTGAGACTAATGGAGACCTTTTGATTGTTATCATTCCACAACATTGTATAAAAATGTTGAGTTTGAAATATAGCTGATAGTGAAAACAGATGATGATAAGGTCAGTTTGGTTAGGTTCAACTTTTTTAACATTTTATGTTTTGCATGTTCATCTCTTTATCATGATCTGCACTAAAATGATACTATTTTGTAGGTTACCTGTTCCAATTTTCCGTGTGTCCCATACCTCCTTAATCATTTTTGTAATGCTACTAGAACAGGATATAGAGTTAGTGGCAAATAGAGTGAAGAATACATTGATATCATTTAAGGAGTTGAACCTCCGTTAGTTTCAAATTGCAATCAAGTCTTAGTCGCCTGGGTATTTAGTTTCAAGCTTGGTCCATGAAAAAATACAAAAATAAGTTTCAAGTTTACAGCCCTATCAATGCTATTTTCTTGATGTCCAATGCTAAGTTCATACTGATATACTGCCTGCATGGATCTAAAAATTTGCAACTTGATTTATTAAGTCATCAACTTTTATAATAATCCTTTCATGGGAAATTTTGTTTTGCAGGAAGAAAACTTAAACGGTTGGTTGCCCACCCAAGAAGATATAAGCGGCTCTATTTACATGATAATTCCTTTTTCAAAACATTATTGTTTATCAATGTTCTCTGACTAGATGGTGTAATGTTATTAATTTACTTTGGACATGCATTTTATGTTTCCAAATGGAAATACTGTGTAAGATATCAAATCTTTTATGCATTCGGTTGTCATTTGAATCCAAATTGATTTTTCTCTACAAACTACTATCAATGGTAAGTTCTGTTTTATGCGTGAGATCTTTGTTGTGCTTAATGTGCCTATATGTGCTGAATATACGGTTAATCCCAAATCTACAATTAGTATCAAATTAAATAGGTACGTAGGAGCAGGTCATTAGGTACGGCTTAAAGCCGTATCTAACTAACAAGTTAGACACGGCCATCAGCCGTATCTAAATGGCCTACAAGATGCGGTCGAGGTTCACTTAGGTACGACCTTAGGCCGTATCTAATTGTTCTATTAGCTACGGCTACAAGCCGTATCTAATTCGACTATTAGGTACGGCTTTAAGCCGTATCTAATTGTCCAATTAGGTACGGCTTTGAGCCGTATCAAAACTATAAGCTCGCCAAGTTTTGATACGACTATAAGCCGTATCTAATCTTATTAGATACGGCTAAAAGCCGTATCAAATTGTCATTTATGGTGTAGTGTATCTTCCATATTTAGAAATTATCACTTACAATTTTAAAATCAAACTATTTATTTTCCCAAATTCATTACTTTTAAATTTATCCACCCTTACTACAAATTCCTTACTTTAATTTTTCCTTTTTATTTCCCTTTAACACTTCAATATTTATATTTCTAAAAACGCCAAAATATATCCAGCAATATCATGGCATCCAATAAATTAAATTTTCTAGCATAATCTACCACAGATTATCCAACATTTCATATATCACTGAAATGAAAATAAATTCAACATTTTGAGGAATCCAATTGGATCCCTCCAACCTGTTTCCCTGCATCCATAGATGTTAGCACAATATAAAAGTACCAATCCCACTTTGAGGGTGATATCGCGGTATATAGGGTTATCCGCTATTATGCGGGGCGCATAGGGTCTCATCCGCTATATATATATGCGGGAATATCAATCACTCCAATATATATATATATATATACTCCTATATATAATATAACATCCAGACGGATAATAATTATCAACTTAAAACAATCAACCAACAATTTAATTTTAACTATTTAAACTTAACCAGTGGTCCAATTTGAGTGAGATTAACTCACCTTTATTTTAACTTGCAGTCCATTCCAAATTTTGATTCCATTTCGTACATTCCAGCTACGAATTTAAATGGTTGATCCCGTTTCTCTTTAAACCTCGTATGATTTTGGAATGATATTTATAAGGTTCAATTTTTAAATAATATAACCAATTTTATAAACTACAGTAATCAATTTATTACCTCGATAGAAAACTAACCCAGCCTATTAGACAATTTCCCACATCTCCTGCACGAGCCCGCTGTCGTTCTTCCAATCGAACATCACTCACCTCCCCTAGTCGATGCCAAACCCAGAACGCACGCACTTCCAGGCTTCCAATTCGCTACCGCCATCGCCCGCATCTAGGCACTGTCGAAGTCGCAAAACTCAAGCGGTGCCTCCCTAAAATCGATCACTCCGGTCGCCTCCATGAACACCCCAACCTCATGCGACTCGACCTCACCACATCGACAATGCACCTCACGTTCGAATTCAAAGATGATTGACCCAAAACCACCCTCAACGATGAAGTCGACCCCTCACCCAATGTCACGCCGCTCGATTGAGATGTCGAACTCCACAGCCCTCGCGAGACCATCGTCTCCTCATGTACGAATTCGATTTAGAAAATAGAAGCCCGCTCTTATATAATATAATATAATATATATATATATATATTGAAATTGAAATCGCGGCGATGGATTCTATTCCACTGGGAAGAAAAAGAAAATGAGGAAGGGCCGATGATTTCGTTGCAGGCATATATATTATATATATTTTCAAATTGTTTTATTTCTTTCGTTCTGAATTGATCTGTTCGGTTGCGTGTGGATATAAAAGAAAAGGAAGACAAGATCGGTTGCGTGAGGAGTTAAGGCAATAGTGTTCTTGAAATGAAGGGGGAGAAGTACCGACGTGATTAAAGTCAATCAATTTTAAATATATATTTTATTTGAATTAAAATCGTCTAGAATCCGCACCTTAAAATCTCGACCTCCCATCGAGGCGTGTCGCTAGGCGTCCATAATGTTATACCCCTATTCCAAATGCAATGGAAAAGGTTTCGAGTCCTAATTCGATCGTATGGAGAAGATAGCTTTTTGGACCCAATTATTATATTGAATTTTCGATATAGATTTCAGCGCCTTTACATACCGTATGACCACACGATAACTCCAATTCCTACGAAATTTGAAATCCGATAATAATACACTATTACGGATCCAATGGAACTGGTTTCGTCGAATTCCGAGACTGTGCCTCGGAAGGCTATTTTTAAAAATCAATTTAAACGATATATTTTAAAAACTGAACAAATCACTTTTAAATTCAATTTTAAAAGTTCTATTATCTTCAGTATTATTAATATAAATTTTATAAGCCTTTAAATTATTTTTAACAAACTTAAAACTCAAGATTCAATATTTTGCCCGATTTCCAATTATTAAATTCAATAATTTAATTGTCCAATAAATAGTTATATTTCAAATTCAAGTAAAGAATTTATTTTTAAATATTTAAAATCAATTAAATATTCCAATTTCAAATATCCAAAATTCCAGGTCGTTACATTCCTCCCCCTTTATAAGAATTTCGTCCTCGAAATTGCTAGGTAAGAAGAATGGTCCAATACTCGTTCACTTTTTTCATAACCAAACAGTTTTTAACAACTTCCCAAAACAATCTTTTTATTAAAGTCGCACTATCACTCTTACTAACTTTCCAGGTTCCAAATAATAGTATCCCCTTACTAATTCAAATTATAGTTTAAAACCAAATTTTAAACTATCACAATTTTCTTCAAAATTTTTCTAACTCCTTAAATTTTCAAAAAATTTCGCCAGCGTCTCCTTTGCGTGGCTAGGTTGGAACAACTACAAAATTGCCTCTACGGCCCCCCAAATTTTCAAAAGAAAACAAAAGCCAAGTGGCTCAATCAAAAAATCATCAAATTTCATACGACAATTTAAATACATACCTTTTTGTCGGGCAATCAAATTTTACTTCTGAAATTGAAGACATCAGTTTAGCTTTATCTTTTAATTATCTGCACCCTACTTACCAATGATATCCAATCATTTAATTCCAAAAATATATATTTATTCCTTTTCACAATTTCCAAATTTTGCTCTACTTAAGCCGTACGATGTACATATATCACCCGTACCTAATATCAACTCTGATCGCTCACTCGATCACACAATTTCACTTCCAAACTTGTATCGTTCACACGATTCCCTAGTGCGGACTCCGATCTGGTTTCTTGATCAAAAACCGTCATTCTCCTTGCATAGCCATATACTATGATAGTGATCTCTAGAATCAACCAAAAATCCATATCCAGGGTTCGCCGTCGAAAATCGAGTGAAAAATCCCAACTCGGATCAATATAACTATCTCGAAACTCTGTGCTCGAATCTGGATCAAATCGTCATGCGAATAAAATAATATACGTACACTTACGTATTAATTCCCAATTGATTATTAACTATATCAATTTCTTTCTATTCGCCTTTATTTTAATCCCCATTCTCTTATTCATAATTTTTTCTTTTACCCAACTTCCATTAAATCCTCATTCATATACTTCTAAATATATTTTCCCAATACCAATTTTACTTAAGAATTCCTCACTCAATTTTCTTAAGTTTATTATTATATACAACTTCCTATATTCATTCTTACTTCATCGCTAAATTTTTACATCCATTTTTACTCAAATTTTAAATTTTTTCCAAATTTCAAATTTAACTCAATTTATCTCCAACTTTAAATATTGAATTTTACCGACCATATCTCAAACCATATTTAATTAACCAATTCCTTTAATTAGTTCCATTCACTAATTTATTTATATCTCAATCAATTTTTATTTCCAAACCTTTTATTTTATTTAGCGCACTCGAACTAATTTCTAGTTTCACTTTATTTACACAATTCAATTTAAACATCATTCCACTTTTAAATTTCAATTCTATTTATTGACAAATTAAATTAATTTGTTCATTCACAAATTTATTTCCAACTTAATAAATTTTATTTCAATGACTATTCCATTCAGCCTACTTAGGCTTATTTTCTCAAAATTCACTTTACTTAACTTAATTCAAGTTAATTTCATTCCAATTCAAATTTTAAACTTCTATAAGTTTTCCAACTTATTTACATTACATTCACTAATCTCTTCATTTAATTGGTTTACTTTACCACTTTATTTCATTATCACACTTACTTTTATTTAACTCTTCTTAAGTTAAATTTTATTCCAATAATCAAATTCCAAATTCTTATATGTTTTAAAAGTTATTTATATTCCATAAACATCTTTAAATAAACTCCAGAGTTTTAAACAATTTCTTAAGTATTTCAAAAATCACCTTTGAAATCATATACACCCCAAAATCCTTTGGTTTATTAAATTATTCCTTTGCATTTCAAAATCAAACCCAGTTTTGCAAACAAACTCCAATTCAAAACATTCAAGTAGCAATTCCTCCCTTGGAAACTCGAAAATGAAAGCCGATGATGCTGCAGTCATCACCGAAATTATTTTCCAGCGACCAAAGAAAGTTAAATGCTTTTATTCCCTTAAAAACCATTTTTAAATATTTTTAATTCCAAATCTCACCAGATTTCTCATCCAGTTCAAAATATTTCCAAATAATATTGCTATTATTTTCACAACTTTGAAAAAACATCTTCAAAACCAACGGAATTTTTATATTTTCAAATTTCCAACTTTTAAATCCTTTTAAATCTGTATTCTAATATTCCTCTGGAATTTCATTTCAAATTATAAATCACATTTATAACTCACATTTACAAATTCCATTTTGTCATATAAATTTATTTCTTAACCTTTGGTTATAATATCATCTTTTATTCAATTTCCATAACAACAATGATAATAATTTAATATTATCATTTCCTAACAACCAAGCACACCATATATATAACTATAATAATTTACGAAAATTATTCCTTTTATATATAAAAATAATTTGGGTAAAATTATTTCATTTACCCCATTTTAAAACAATACCGTGTCGAATTGTTCTATTCAAGTGTTTAGAGATCCATATTAATAACGTTAATTACTCGTATTGACCAGAATCTATAAGCCACTCAACAAACCAATCAACACAATATAAAACAATTTTATATTCACTAACAAATATGCGCTCATATCTATTAATACACTCAAACAAATTCTAGGGTGCTGCTGACCCTATCTCTAATGAGTAATTCCCACCAGAGCCAAGGTTCTCACTTACCCTTCAGCTCTGATACAAAGTGTCACGGTCCAGATTTTCGATGTCCGAAAATCGACATCAAAACATCCACTGTATTACATGCCGAACAATTGAATGGCGGAAATACTGGATCGTTAGGGAGAGAAGAAAGAGGTAGAAGAAGAAAATAGAAATAACAACACAGAATCTCACAATCGCAGCAGAACAATATATAATAGATAACAACAGATCTTTATACAAAAAAACTATAGCTGTTTTATACATTATACCATCAGAGTACAACACAAACAATAGCACAATACTGGACAGTTATAATAACTTGTCCTCACAAAAGCGGATTATACAGCATACCATACACAGTGGAATATAAATCAAATACTTGATATACGTCTTCGTCATCCCGCTCGTCTTCTGAGCTCTATAGCATCCTATCTTGTATCTATAATACTCGGTCTGACCCGAGCATTATAATAAAATAAAACCCGAGTCAGTCTGGAAAACCAGCGTGAGAAATCACACTCAAATTGAATTATTAATGTTTCAAAATACTTTGAAAATCAAAAGTATCTCGTAAGACCACGTCACAAATAAACATACCAGGTTTTTACCTTACGATAACCAAAACATTTCATGTCAAAATCCTCTGATATTATAATAGTGTCTAAGTACAAATACTTATTCAAATAGCTGAAATTGTTACATTAATTAAATTCCAGCAATACTAGGTGTTGGGCGTATTCTCACCCAGGCGATCTCAAGACCAAGAAGCACCAGGTTCGCCCAGGCTTGCCTAAGTTTCATTCGGCATCCCTACCACTGCCGAACCAGACTCACAACCACAGAACCACAGAACCACCGAACCAACTCCAAAGCAGCCTTCGCCGAATCAAACATCAAAACCTCATCCATGCTTGCCGAATCAACTCTACCTCCCATGCTTGCCGAATCAACTCTACCTCCCATGCTTGCCGAACCAACCTACTTCCCATACCACCGAACCAACTTACTCCACTACTATCCAACCATCTACCACCGGACCGGCTACCTCCATCCACTGCCGAACCAGAGGCAGGGGAAGCCACCACCGGACCAAAGCCACCACCGGACCAAAGTCCCACCGGACCATCTCCCATCTACTATCGGACCGAAGCACTACCGAACCAAGGCGTTGCTGAGAAAACGTTGCCAGGCCAGATCGCATCAGCCCAGGCCCACCAGCAGCTACATACATCCAGGACCCCTACCCCCAGCCTCACTCTATAAATAGAGGGGTAGGGGTACAACAATGGGAACAAGTTTGAGAGCTCAAGCACGGAGAGAAATTTCAAACAACGTTTAGATACTTGTATCAAAGCTTTGTACTTGTAATCTAAACAAGAAAAGAGAAATAATATATAAAGTGGACGTAGGCACATTCTGGCTGAACCACTATAAATCTGCGTGTCTTTTACAGTTTAGTCCCTGCTTTTCATATATTTGCGTAAATCACCCAAATCACTAAGAACAACATAAAATCAATTAAATCATACGACTTTGAGGTGTTTGTCCATTTTTTGTGCAAACATTTTTGGTGCTTTCACTGAGAACTAGAAGCTCGAAGCTTCAGCTTCATCCACTTAATATCTTTCCTAACAGCATCATTCGCCGCTTGGAAAACATGCCTCCCAAGCAGAAAAAAGATGTTAACAAAGGAAAAAACATCGCATCCAGCAGTTTTCCAGACCCAGTGGTCACAGACCAGGTGAATCGTCCCCTTCCAACAGCAGTGCCAGATGAAGGTCAGGCAAATCTGACCACCCCTGCCGCGGAACAGCCGGCAGCAATCACTAGGGCAGACCTAGATAGGGTTGTGACGGAAGTGACTAACCGCTTCACATCCCAGCAAGAAGCTTTGGTGGACCATCTCATGTCACGCTTAAGGGATGCTGAAGAATCCAACCGTAACACTGAATCATGGGGAGAATCCCAGTCCGGAGGGTCTCGGAGACAGCAAAGATCTTCCTTCTTCGAAGGAGCTAACAATAGAAGCAGCCATGGTAGGAGCCGAGACCGAGCACAGCCCGAAGTTAGGCCTGAGGAAACACTAGGAAACGAACCCAACGGGGGAGGTACCAGGCGAAGGTCAACTGTAGCTGAGCCTGTCATACTGCCTAACCACGGAAACGCCAGTGAACGGGGCCGAGCTAGAATCCAACCCGAAGTTGGACCCGAGGAAGTGCTTAGATCAGAAACCGGCAGGGGAAGATCGAGGCAAGGGCCAGCTGTAGCTGATCCTAGCATGCTCCCAGAAGACCAAAGGCAGCCACTGGAGAATATGAGGAATGGTGGACGATACCATCCCTACAGGTCATCTGGCCGGAATCAATCCCACCGAACGGAACCGAACTCGTTTCTATCTGCTCCAGATTCTGATGAAAGGATGGCGCGCTTGTTCAGAGAATGCATCCAACGGGAGCAAAAGGGACCGAGGGATAGGCGCTAGGGTAACCAGCCCTTTCGCCCGCAATATCAAGATTGCTATCACACCCCGAGAATGGAAGATGCCAACGATGGAACCTTACAAAGGAACCTCCAACCCCGTTGTACACTTACAGAGATACACACAACATATGCTCATGAGTGGAGCAACAGAGGGAGTACTGTGCAAATGCTTTCCACTATTCTTGGCAGATCTCGCTACCTCCTGGTTCTGTCATTTACCCCAGGGATCCATCAGCTCGTGGGAAATGTTGAAAGAAAAGTTTGTCAGTCAGTTCCGCATTCATGTGGAACAACCTAAGGACGCTTATTCCTTATCCAATATCAAATAGAAACCTGGAGAGAAGCTGCATCAATATTTAACCCGATTCAATGCCGCAGCGGCCGCAGTCCAAGATGCCGATGAGAAGCTTGTCTTAATGGCCCTCTGTAGTGGTGTGCATCGGGATACTAAATTCGCTAGAAGACTAACAAAAGAAAAACCAGCTACTTTACCCGATTTCTTCCATGAAGCCGGAAAATATATGAGGCTTGAAGACGCTGCCACTGAGGGGCAGTCAGGGCAACAAAATAAGGCAACTCACAGCAACGCGCCCGCTGTAGCAAAGGACGTTCGAAAAAATGATTCTAGAGACAATGCTGGGGGCAAGAAGGGAGAAAAGCGCCTATATCGGCCAGGACCGAGATTCGACACTTACACTCCTTTGAATGAAACCGTCGAAAAACATCTTCATTGCCACCCAAGGCGAAGTTAGATACGAACGCCCACCGTACAAGAAGGAATCAGATAATGCACAGAAGTCTGGAAAGTTCTGCCACCTCCACGAATCTCATGGGCATGATACCAATGAATGCCATCATCTCCGGGGCTTGATTGAAGAACACATCAGAAGGAAGAAACTACAACGCTTTCTTGGGAAGGCCAGCCCTGTCTGACTTCCAAATTGTCCTGGCCCCATAGTGCCTAAAGATGAAATTTCCAACGGACAATGGAGTAGGGGAAGTAGAGGAAGACCAGGACGTTGCTCGAGACTGCTATGTAACTGAACTTCGCAACAACCACAGGAAGGATAAAGGGAAGAGTGTAGAGGTTGCCCTCTGCACAAAAAGTTTGGAAGCATAGCAACTAAAGAAAGCCCCTCCTCTTCGATATACCAGCGATCCCTTCAATGAATTAGGCCCCAGGGACAGGGAGGAGGAAGCCACCGCCGAGCCTGCAGAGGCTATGGAATTTGTATCTATAGGCAAACATGACTCGAGTAGACTATTGAAAATCGGGTCCCAACTAAAAACAGAGTTGAAGGAACAACTCATTGACTTTCTCCGCCACAACTTGGATGTATTTGCATGGTCACATGCTGACATGACTGGAATCTCCCCTGACATAGCATGCACATACTAAACTTGAGAAGCTAGCATACTGTTTACTAATCACATCACGGAAACTGCGTCACTACTTCCAGTCCCATTCCATCAAAGTTCTGACCGACCAACCACTGAGGTAGGTACTCCATCGTCCCGACACTTCTGGGCGACTACTTAAATGGTGCATTGAACTAAGTCAGTATGATATCACCTATCACCCTCGCACCGCTATCAAGGGACACGCCATGGCCGATTTCATTGCAGAATTCACTACCAACGAAAGTAAGGAGCAATCGGAAATAGCAGAAGACATCAAGTGGAATCTCTTCGTGGATGGTGCGTCAAACGAACAAGGCTCGGGGGCAGGTGTGGTAATAATCACTCCTAGGGGAAATAAGCTGCACTATGCTATAAGGTTGGAGTTCGCTGCCACCAACAACGATGCAGAGTATGAAGCAGTGATAGCTGGATTAGAACTTGCCTTGGAAATCGGAGCCAATTCTTTGTGTCTTCATAGCGATTCTCAACTTATTGTTAATCAAATACTAGGAGAATTCCAGGCTCGAGAAGAACGACTCATAGCATATTTAAAGAAGACCAAGTTACTTCTCAGTCGATTGGACCACTACTTAGTCAAACACATCCCTCGGGAAGAGAACCGAGAGGCCGACGAATTGGCGAAGCAAGCAAGCGCGAGAGACGGTGATATTTCCGGAGCAGTAGCCATCTCGAAGCAACTGACCCCAAGTTTTGAGCAAGTGAATCTGATAGCTGCAACCGAAGAAGCAACTTGGATGACTCCCATCCGAGACTACTTACAAAGTGGCACACTACCCAACAGGCGTAACGAAGTCAAGAAAATCTTGAGGAAAGCTTCCCGCTACACAATACAAGAGGACACCCTCTATCGACATGGATTCTCTAACCCCCTATTAAGGTGTGTCGCTGGAAGGGAAGCCAAGGAAATCTTATCCAACATTCATCAAGGAAGCTGCGGAGATCACACCGGAGGGCAAACTTTAGCAAAAAAGATACTCCGATATGGATATTTCTGGCCCACCTTAAGCAAGGACGCCTTAGATTTCGTCAGAAAATGTGACAGATGCCAGAAGTTTGCTAAAATTCCGCGGCTACCAACAACTGAGGTTACTCAAATGACCAGCCCATGGCCCTTTGCAGTATGGGGAATTGACTTAATCGGCAAACTACCAATGGGTCGAGGCAGGGCCAAATATGCTATAGTGGCAGTCGACTATTTCACCAAATGGGTGGAAGCAGAACCCCTGAATAAAGTATCTTCTGTAAAAGTTATTAATTTCTTGATCAAAAATGTTCTGTGCAGGTACGGAGTCCCATTCAAAATCATATCAGACAATGGACTTCAATTTGATAGCGAGGAATTCGCCAACTGGTGCCAAGAGCACGGAATTCACAAAAGCTTCTCATCCGTAGCGTATCCCCAGGCAAACGGACAAGTCGAAGCCGTCAACAAAATTCTGAAAACTCTAATAAAAAAGAAACTCGAAAAGTCAAAGGGTGCTTGGGTGGATGAACTCCCTACGGCACTATGGGCTTATCGCACATCTTTTAGAACATCAACAGGGCATACTCCTTTCTCTTTGGCATACGGATCGGAGGCCATGCTCCCAGTTGAAACCATCGTGCCTTCCCACCGTAGGATCCACTATAACCCAGAAGAGAACGAAGAACTCCTTCACGCGTCTTTGGATCTAATTGAGGAGAGAAGAAATGATGCAGTCCTCAAAGCAGCAGCCCACAAGCAAAAAGTGGCAGCACAATACAACTCCAAAGTCAAGCATCGTACCTTACAAGAAGGGGATCTTGTCCTCAAGCGAATCTTCCCTCGCCCCGGAGCACTAGATCCAATCTGGGATGGACCATATGTAATTCATAAAGATCTCCACAATGGAGCTTATATTTTGTCAACAGTGGACGGGGAGGTGTTCCAGAGGGCATGGAACATCCAACACCTTCGTCGATACTTTACTTAACTTGCACTGCCCGTATAAAGCGAATTAACAAAGAGAATCAGTGGACGTAGGCATTTTCGTGCCGAACCACTTTAAAAAAAACCTTATCTCTTTTTTAACTTGTTCCTTTATATCTTGGCTGCTTGTTAACTTTATCCTTTTCTGTTGAACAAAATCCTGTGCGAATAGCATTTCCATTCAAGGCGCTCCACAGCGCGACTTCTCCTAGACAAGACCTAACAGGTACTATACGAATCTATGCCCTCGCCAATGAGACACTTCTGCTCCGGCATCCCTCTGCTGCGGGTTAACTCATTGCTCGCGACGGCCCTCAAAGCCAACTGTAATGAGCCGATTATAAGCCACCGAGAAGGCCGACTATAGCCGAGGCAGCTCATTACGGCGTTCGGCTCGCCGACAACTGTGAACCGACTATAAGCCCTAATATAAGGTGTGGCCAGCCAGGGGCAGTTCACGGTTGACGATCGGCACCCACGCTAGCCGGCCACAGTAAATCGAATAATACCCACGATTACGGGCCATAATGGCCCGGGTAGTTACTGTGCGCGATCTCGGCTCCGATGTGTCTTAAGTGCGGCTGTGGTAAAAAAGAATTAACTCCCCGTGGAGGCGTAAGATGGGTGACAAATGTCTCCAAGACCCACAGCTAGGGAAAGTGACTACAAAGCTCGGTTGCCAGGAACTTAAGCACATCGAAGGCCTTCCGTGATTGGAAGTTTACTGTTTCACATATTTCAATTTTATTTAAGAAACTTTTCTCCTATCCTTTGTAACAATCCCTGAAGTGCAGGACACAGGACAAGAAACATTCGCTAATGGAAGCAGGTACTCGCAACGAGACACTGGACTGCATTCCATACTCGGTCACACTAGACATTCAAAGCTGCCATCTACAAGCAAAATATAAAGGGCGGTATTTCCTTCTTTCATGTGTAAACACGTGACTATAATTTATTCACACATCACGCTAACATTGCAAGTCACGAAATTGTGTTTTAAACAAGAACTTGACATCAAACACAATTTAATTACCAGAATATGCATAGCTATATTTCTCATACAACATGTCAAAATAGCAAAAACATTCAAAAGACGACAGAATCAGCTTAAGTTAAAGAATTACACGTCAAGAATAGTGTTGTTTATCACAAGTAGCATAATTACAACCTAAGGGTTACGTTACTATTTTGAGACTAACATATACAACAATGTCAAGTCCACAAAAAGATATCCAGGTCCAATCAAGGAGCCGGCTGCGTCGGAGTCTTATCCTTGTCCTGTTGCCCACCTGTCTGGCCAGAGAAAGAATTCATTAGTGATAAGAAACCAAGTTAACGGAAAGACTAGAAAGGAACACTTACCAGCATCTGCTCCTCGATCATCTTGATCATCATCCTCTACTTGCACACCTGCCTCCTCAGCTGCAAGCAACCGCATGCCCTCCTTCACTACCACCTTCTCCTCCTTGGTAAACTGGGCAGTAACCACATCCATCCTGAGGGCCGTACCCATCTACTAGTGACCTCGGGGTGGGCCCATGGCGTCCCGGTTCTAACTGAGCTGGGGGCACTGCGGAAGGATCTTCACTGTCCTGGGATTTCTTCTTTTCTGATCGGGTTTCAACTCTATGAGACATTATCTGCAACACAAAAGAATACGTCTTTAAAAAGGATGTAGAGATATAAACAAGCAAGTGCGTACAATCTAGAATTTCATTTTGTAGTTCAAAACATAAAAGGTTCAAGGTTCGATTGGGCATTCAAACTCCGGGTCTCGTTCGGTATCACGAGTCATAAAAAGTCATCTTGCAGTTCAAGGCAAAAGCTCATTCGGCATTCGAGCTCCCCATATACCGTTCGGTAATTCGGGCCCCAAGGTTCATTCGACTATCCCACTCCCTAAAAACCCATTCGGCAGAAGGAGGGCTCACCACATTCGGCAGGCGTAGGCTTGGTCCGGCTCTTTCTAATAGGTGTGGATAACAGGAGCTTGAAGCCCATACTTATAGGCAAACGCAGATGACCGGACCGGTTGGTTCGGCGTTTGGGCCGAATAGGAGCATCCAAGCTAACGTCATTAATTTCAAAACAAAGCACGGCATATACCGGCATATGCCCTACTTTGGGGGGCAAATGTTGGGCGTATTCTCACCCAGGCGATCTCAAGACCAAGAAGCACCAGGTTCGCCCAGGCTTGCCTAAGTTTCATTCGGTATCCCTACCACTGCCGAACAAGACTCACAACCACAGAACCACCGAACCAACTCCAAAGCAGCCTTCGCCGAATCAAACATCAAAACTTCTTCCATGCTTGCCGAATCAACTCTACCTCCCATGCTTGCCGAATCAACTCTACCTCCCATGCTTGCTGAACCAACCTACTTCCCATACCACCGAACCAACTTACTCCACTACTATCCAACCATCTACCACCGGACCGGCTACCTCCATCCACTTCAGAACCAGAGGCAGGGGAAGCCACCACCGGACCAAAGCCACCACCGGACCAAAGTCCCACCGGACCATCTCCCATCTACTACCGGACCGAAGCACTACCGAACCAAGGCGTTGCTGAGCCAACGTTGCCAGGCCAGATCGCATCAGCCCAGGCCCACCAGCAGCTACATACATCCAGGACCCCTACCCCCAACCTCACTCTATAAATAGAGGGGTAGGGGTACGGCAATGGAAACAAGTTTGAGAGCTCAAGCACGGAGAGAACTTTCAAACAACGTTCAGATACTTGTATCAAAGCTTTGTACTTGTAATCTAAACAAGAAAAGAGAAATAATATATAAAGTGGACGTAGGCACATTCTGGCTGAACCACTATAAATCTGCGTGTCTTTTATAGTTTAGTCCCTGCTTTTCATATATTTGCGTAAATCACCCAAATCACTAAGAACAACATAAAATCAATTAAATCATACGACTTTGAGGTGTTTGTCCATTTTTTGTGCAAACACTAGGCTCTACAATCAAAACCGTAAAGGAACGTATGGAGAATGGATTCCAACTGAATGACTAGGCACTGGGGTACCACCTGTCACAGTACCTGTCTAGAAACTCCGTACCGAGGACCACTCCCGATCCTCTGCAACACAAGATCGGACTATTCCTAACCTGAGTCGACCGAATATGCTATCACCTCGGGTGTTCCCACCCTTTCTCAAGCTCCTTCCATACATCGTAGTAATGAAATAATATCCGAGGTTATCTAGAAAGGTGATAGACATACCCTACTTGGGTGCGACCCACTTAGCCTTGCTGCATCTCCCCTGATTTTCAGTCATTCCCGGTTGATGAGGCTCGAGGCTAAGTGTTACCTTTTTAGAAATATTCACTTAGAATGCTTATTGTCCTATACTGACAATGTACTGATAGCATTCATCTATACAAGTTTGTTCCCGGTACGAACGAAACCGAAGGCACTATTCCTACTACATCCATTTTGGAATCACCCTCAGGATTAGTAGCGATTTGCCCTTGCACTTCACTGCTCCATCTTCGACTCCAAACTCTTGTATTCCTTTCGAAAATGTACTCATTGGATCGAAGTGGTTTTCGGATTCTCAAATCTGATCCCAGTCTCTTCGAAACAACGTTCGCTATTCTCGGTAAACTTAAACCCGGTTCTTTAGGAAATAAACAGACGAAAATAAGATCGGAGATCACCTCCTAACCGTTAGTCGACGGATTTCCTTATAAACGTCCTACAAGAATGAAACGAATTTATACGTACAGTCTAGCACCTCGAACGGTAACTATACCATATAATTCCCGTACCTCTTCTAGATATTTCCAAAGTTATATTTGGGTCCAGATTTGATAGTCAGTTATTTAACTATCAAATAAACAATCATTCAATCAAATATTTTATTTCCACTGAAAAACACCAAGTCTTATTTAATTTAGATTTTAAATAAATTAAATCACTTTGTCCAAAAATATACACTTAAAATATTTAAAATAAAGCTACTTAAATCACTTTATTCAAATAATACTTATGAAATTCTATAATAATTCTCCAAGTAAAAACCATAGCCAAAAACTACTTTTACACAAAGTTATTATATAAAATATTAATATTGAATAATTATCCCTTTAAAATCATATTACTAATTTAACCTTTAAATAGTTAACTACTATAACTAACTCAATTAATATTTACTTTAACAAATTTAAAACAATTAAATAATAATTTTTTTTTCTAAAAACATTCTTTAAAACACCTTTATACTTTCTAATTAATACTTAAAACTCTTTCCTTGAAAATATGCTTAACTTCTCAGAAAATGCATTTCCTGTTTGCACCAAAATTGGTCACAAACACCCGATGGTCGTTGAAAGCACCAGTATGCAATTACAGATCACAGATCTCAAATATGTAGGGAAATAAGTATGCAAATCACTCAGGAAACTCAGTAAAAATAGTAAATGACACATGATCTATAGTGGTTCGGCGATCTTGCCTACGTCCACTCTGAAGCTGATGACTTTATTGGTATTCACTTGATGATTACAACTGATTACAATAGGTTGCAGTGATTACAATGAAGAAACTTGAGTATAACCGCAATGAAGGAATGTAGAACTAAATCCGGTAGAGTTTCGGTGCTTCAGAATTCCGATCCCCTTTTCTGAATGACCTGGGGCTCTATTTATAGGTGTAGGAGGCTGATATTTCACCTAAAACTAGGGAGACTACTTCTGGCACGTGTGGGGGTACATGCGCCCGTGTCCAGAAAATATGGGCCCGTTTCGGGATCGATTCGAACTCCATTCGAATCGATCAAGAATTCATCTGATGGAGCTGAAATTTGGTGAGAACATTCATCAACATGTATGTAAGCTTCTGTGAAAATTTCATATCATTTGGACTTGGGGATCATGAGATATGGTCGATACGAATTCGCTTTTCCGGTTGCAACGCTCTGTTCGAATCGACGACTTCGAATCCATTGCCTCGAATCGATCCAAGCACGCGCTAGTTGGTTGACATAGCGCGCATTCTTCGCATCGATCCACATTTTTCGCCGAGTTGATAGAGTCGTCCCTTGAATTTCGCTACTTTGACTCAGTCGATTCGAAGGCTTTACTCATGCATGGGTTCGAATTTAGACTCGTTCGTATCGATCATATCTCACTTCAGCTGATCGATACGAGACGACGGCACTGGTTGGGTTCGAAGAGAGGTATCTTCATGGATTCGAAGGTCCTCCAAGCTTGATGGATACAAAGGAAACATCGTCGATGGATTCGAACCAGATGGTTGTGGTGCTAACGTGATGGATTCGAACATGGGCGCCTCCGATGGATTCGAACAACACCTTGTTGATGAATACGAACTTAAGGCCACTTTGATCGATGCAAACTCAATTGATTCGAACTGTGGGTCCGCGATGGATATGAAAATAGGGTGTTCTCTTTGAACTTGCATCGATCATAACTTGAGCATACGAACTCGGATTGACTTGAAATTTGGAGTGCTGGGTTTCATGACTCTGCTTGTCGTGTCCTATCAATTGTAGCTTGATCCGGGCTCAAACAAAATTCATTGATATTCATGGTGAAACAGTGTATAAAGAACTTTTACGAC
The DNA here is from genome assembly GCA_030737815.1 of Allium fistulosum. Taxonomy (NCBI): domain Eukaryota; kingdom Viridiplantae; phylum Streptophyta; class Magnoliopsida; order Asparagales; family Amaryllidaceae; genus Allium; species Allium fistulosum. Next base: position 816,583,417 of record CM060908.1, on the reverse strand, counting down.
GAACCGTCTTTAGTTTTCCAGTCAACTTTTTGGTGTCACGGCCTTGCCAAAAGGCGGGATAACATTTGCCCCTCAAAACATGTCTTGCGATTGGAAGGTTTATTTTGTAATGCCATAAGCCGGATGTTCATATCCTGTTGATGACCTGCAAAGAAATTGATAGTTTTATCTGACCACGAATGACGATTGTTCGGGATCGTATGTCATTCGAGGCGATATCGGACCGTTCGAGGTCGGATGCCGTTTGTGGCAAATAACGAAATGGGACCATTCACGGTCGGATACCGTTCGCGGCAAATAAAGAAATGAGACCGTTTGCGGTCGGATGCCGTTTGCGGCAAATAAAGAAAAGGGACTGTTCGCGGTCGGATGCCGTTCGCGTCAAATAAAGAATGGGACCGTTCGCGGTCGGATGTCGTTCTAGACGAGTTGTGACCGTTCGCGATCGGGTGTCGTTCTAGACGAATTATGACCGTTCGCGGTCGGGTGTCGTGGAAAGAAGAATATGATCGTTCGCAATCGTGTGCCGTACGAGGCAAAAATGTGATCGTTCATGATCGAATGTCATATTAGGTGAATTGTGAACGTTCGTGGTCGAGTGCTGTTCGAGGCAAACGGTGACCGTTCGAGGTCGGGTGTCGTTCGAGGCTAATGGTGACCGTTAGAGGTCGGATGCCGTTCAAGGCTAATGGTGACCGTTCGAGGTCGGGTGCCGTTCAAGGCGAATGAGTGTGCCCGGGGGGGACTTAGTATTATCAATACCAGGTTCACATTCGGGTGAATTTCTGAATCAGCGGTCGTGGCGGTTCGTTGCCATACAAGGTGTGCTTGTGGACCGTTCGCGATCCAAAGCATACGCGAGTAACTTCTTCTATAGAATTGCAAATATCAAATTAACGTTCACATGAATTCCATAATAGAAATGTCCAAACAAGCAAAGTCTAAATGTTCAAATCAACATAAAACAAAAGCAAAGCAAGGATGTCAAAGTGTAAATTCTCACTACGAGACGGTCAATAATCATTCAGAGCATGCCTATGGATCGTTCGCGATCTCATACATGTGTAAATGGTGTGATGGTGTTAGTGAGAAGTTTACGACTTGTTCATCGTTATTTAAATCAATTAATAACCATACGGTGCCCCGGCTCGGGGTTACTCCTAGCTGATGTAGATGGTGGCCGCTCTGGTTCCACCGTTGGAGCTCGCCTTCTCACATACTGAAGTAGCCTACCGTTTCTGATATGCCCTTCTACCTCATCCTTCAGGTGCCTACAGTCATTTGTGCTATGACCGTTCAGCTTGTGGAATAAGCAATATTTGTCTGACTTTCTCTCGTCGGTAGTCGGATCCCGTCGCATTGGTCTACGATAGGCAACTTGCTCTCGGGTGTCTTGGTAGATTCGCTCCAATCCCTCGTTCAGTTCTGAATAGGTGGTAAATCGCGGCTCCCTTCATTGCCGCTTTGACCTGTCATCATTTTCTTCAGCCTTTCGCTTCCCTTTACCAGTCTCTGCACCTTTTCCAGGTGAATTACCACCTCTAACTGCGTAAACATCGATTTCTTCTTCTCTCTCCATACGAGCATCCTCTAATCGCAAAAAAAATTCGGCTTTATGATAAAACTCTCCTAGGTCCGTAGGTGGATCCTTAGTTAGTGAATTCTTGAACTCCATGCCATCAGATATTCCAGATACAGCTGCCATCATGACCATAGATGAATCTGGTCGATCCACTGATGCTGCTACCACATTGAATCGCGTCAGAAAACTCCTCAAGGATTCCTCGGCCTTTTGTTTTAGAGTCTCCAAACTCATCACGTTTTTGGGTCTCGAAATATGAACCCTGAATTGTCTCATAAACATTTCTGTCAAATCTATCCAAGTCCCAATGGAGCCACTCTCTAGTTGTCTAAACCATAGCGCTGCAATGTCCGTCAAATACAATGGAAACCACCGGGCCATGACTTCCTGTGATGCCCCCAGCACTTCCATGTGCCTCATATACGTCGTTAGATGGACCGCTGGATCCGTCCGCCCATCATACATTTCCACCGATGGTAGCTTGAAGTCTGGTGGATTCCTGGCCTGCCTGATCGTAGGAGTAAAGGGACTCCTATGTACATCCTCCAGATCTCTATTGACTAGTCCGCCTCTCATGGCCCGTCTGACCATCTCTGCCAACCTGTCGTTGTCGTCAGGTTGTGATCTTTGAGTGTTACCTTCGTTCTGCCCCCCTGGCTGAGCGTTCATCCCTCTAATGCCACCAGGTTGCTCGGATGTCCCTAAATCTCTTCCCGGGATTGGATCAACATGCTCTAAGTGTGTGCCCCCCAGCTCCGGCGCTGCACCAGATGGTCCTGCTCCGTTTTAGACTCCGGTTGCTCCTTGATTTTGTGCTCCAAGTTGTCCAATCTGTTGAAGCAAATTCTGGATCATTTCCTCCTGTCTCTTCATCATTGTCTCCATCTCATCCCTGGTGATGAAGGTCGATGTTTGGTTTGCCCCCGAGGAAGCCTCTTGACTCCCTTCATGCTGACTTTTCTCTGACCTTTGTCTTTTACTAGTTTGCCTTGTCATATCTTATCAAATCTGAGCTCTTAAGTCTTCAAATTCAATTTCTAAATGATAGAACTCCTGAGTTCAGTTCTCAGTGAAAGCACCAAAATGTTTGCGCCAAAATTGGTCACAAACACCCGATGGTCGTTGAAAGCACCAGTACGCAATTACAGATTACAGATCTCAAATATGTAGGGAAATAAGTATGCAAATCACTTAGGAAACTCAGTAAAAACAGTAAATGACACAGGATTTATAGTGGTTCGGCGATCTTGCCTACGTCCACTCTGAAGCTGATGACTTTATTGATATTCACTTGATGATTACAACTGATTACAATAGGTTGTAGTGATTACAATGAAGAAACTTGAGTATAACCACAATGAAGGAATGTAGAACTGAATCCGGTAGAGTATCGGTGCTTCAGAATTCCGATCCCCTTTTCTGAATGACTTGGGGCTCTATTTATAGGTGTAGGAGGCTGATATTTCGCCTAAAACTAGGGAGACTACTTCTGGCACGTGTGGGGGCCCATGCGCCCGTGTCCAGAAAATCTGGGCCCGCTTCGGGATCGATTCGAACTCCATTCAAATCAATCAAGAATTCATCTGATGGAGCTGAAATTTGGTGAGAACATTCTTCAACATGTATGTAAGCTTCTGTGAAAATTTAATATCATTTGGACTTGGGGATCATGAGATATGGTCGATACGAATTCGCTTTTCCAGTTGCAACGCTCTGTTCGAATCGACGACTTCGAATCCATTGCTTTGAATCGATCCAAGCACGCGCTAGCAGGTTGACGTGGCGCGCATTCTTCGCATCGATCCACATTTTTCGCCGAGTTGATAGAGTCGTCCCTTGAATTTTGCCGCTTTGACTCAGTCAATTCGAAGGCTTTACTCATGCATGGGTTCGAACTGAGACTCGTTCGTATCGATCATATCTCACTTCAGTTGATCGATATGAAACGACGGCACTGGTTGGGTTCGAAGAGAGGTATCTTCATGGATTCGAAGGTCCTCCAAGCTTGATGGATACGAAGGAAACATCGTCGATGGATTCGAACCAGATGGTTGTGGTGCTAACGTGATGGATTCGAACATGGGCGCCTCCGATGGATACGAACAACACCTTGTTGATGGATACGAACTTAAGGCCACTCTGATCGATGCAAACTCAATCGATTCGAACTGTGGGTCCGCGATGGATACGAAAATAGGGTGTTCTCTTCCAACTTGCATCGATCATAACTTGAGCATACGAACTCGGATTGACTTGAAATTTAGAGTGCTGGCTTTCATGACTCTGTTTGTCGTGTCCTATCAATTGTAGCCTGATCCAGGCTCGGAAAAAATTCATTGATATCCATGGTGAAACAGTGTATAACGAACTTTTACAACGAACTGTCTTTAGTTTTCCAGTCAACTTTTTGGTGTCACGGCCTTGCCAAAAGGTGGGATAACATTTCCCACTTCAATATAGCCCATCTAATCATTTATAAATCCCTCTCGATTTACTTCCAGTTTTAATTTACGTTCCAATCCTGTAAATTTCCTTTTCCACACTTTTTAAAAAATAAAACTACTCTTTATTTTTAAAATGATTTACTCATCTCCTTATAAATTCCCACCGTGAATTTATAATCTCACATTATCCACTGATAAATGCTTCACTTAATTTATAAACCTAGTTATTAAATCCCATAGCCTCATTTCCTTTAAAAACCGTTTTAAAAATACTGAAGTCGATTTCAAATCGTTTTTCTGAGTTAAATTCCATTTTAAATTTATTCCTTAGTTAAAACAACTTATTCCAAAATCCACTAATTTTAGATTTACTCCCTTTTTATGATTTAAAATCTTATCTAAATCTGAAACATAAATTTCATATTTTATTTTATTCTTTTCAAATTTCCTCTTTATATTTTTTTCTCAAATCTATTTTAAATCTCGGATTTAAAATAAATACTTTTATACTTAACACATCGCTTAAGTCCCATTATTAAATACTTTTATTCAAATATTTCAAAATCTTTATCTTCCATATTTAGAAATTACCAGTTACTAGTTTAAAATCAAACTATTTATTTCCCCAAATTCATTACTTTTAAATTTATCTACCCTTACTACAAATTCCTTACTTTAATTTTTCCTTTTTATTTCCGTTTAACACTTCAATATTTATATTTTTAAAAATGCCAAAATATATCCAGCAATATCATGACATCCAATAAATTAAATTTTCCAACATAATCTACCACAGATTATCCAATATTTCATATATCACTGAAATGAAAATAAATTCAACATATTTGAGGAATCCAGTTGGATCCCTCCAACATGTTTCCCTACACCCACAGATGTTAGCACAATATAAAACTACCAATCCCACTTCGAGGGGGATATCGCGGTATATAGGGTCATCCGCTATTATGCGGGGCGCATAAGGTCCCATCCACTATATATATGCGGCAATATCAATCACTCCAATATATATATATATATATATATAATATAACATCCAGACTGATAATAATTATCAATTTAAAACAATCAACCAACAATTTAATTTTAACTATTTAAAATTAACCAGTGATCCAATTTGAGTGAGATTAACTCACCTTTATTTTAACTTGCAGTCCATTCCAAATTTTGATTCCATTTCGTACATTCCAGCAATGAATTTAAATGGCTGATCCCATTTCGCTTTAAACCTCGTATGATTTTGGAACGATATTTATAAGATTCGATTTTTAAATAATATAACCAATTTTATAAACTACAGTAATCAATTTATTACCTCGATAGAAAACTAACCCAGCATGCTAGACAATTTCCCACATCTCCTGCACGAGCCCCTTGCCATGCTTCCAATCGAACATCACTCACCTCCCCTAGTCGATGCCAAACCCAGAACGCACGCACTTCCAGGCTTCCAATTCGCTACCACCATCGCCCGCATCTAGGCACTGTCAAAGTCGCAAAACTTAAGCTGTGCTACCACCATCGCCCGCATCTAGGCACTATCGAAGTCGCAAAACTTAAGTTGTGCCTCCCTAAAATCGATCACTCCAGTCGCCTCCATGAACACCCCAACCTCGTGCGACTCGACCTCACCACATCGACAATGCACCTCACGTTCAAATTCGAAGACGATTGACCCATAACCACCCTCAATGATGACGTCGACCCCTTCCCCAATGTCGCGCCGCTCAACTGAGACGTCGAACTCCACAGCCCTCGTGAGACCATCGTCTCCTCGTGTACGAATTCGATTCAGAAAATCGAAGTCCGCTCTTATATATATATATTAAAACTGAAATCGCGGCCATGGATTCTATTCCACTGGGAAGAAAAGGAAAATGAGGAAGGGCCGATGATTTCGTTGCAGGCATATATATTATATATATTTTCAAATTGTTTTATTTCTTTCGTTCTGAATTGATCTGTTCGGTTGCGTGTGGATATAAAAGAAAAGGAAGACAAGATTGGTTGCGTGAGGAGTGACAGCTACAGTGTTCTTGAAATGGAAGAGGAGTACTGATGTGATAAAGTAAAAAAATTTAACAAGCTTAAAACTCAAGATTCAATTTTTTGCCCGATTTCCAATTATTAAATTCAATAATTTAATTGTCCAATAAATAGTTATATTTGAAATTCAAGTAAAAAATTTACTTTTAAATATTTAAAATCAATTAAATATTCCAATTTCATATATCCAAAAATTTTGGGTCGTTACACGATAACAACGACCCGAAAACCCCGTTTCGTTCCTAAAACGAAATTCGGTCATGCCATATATCAAAATATAAGTTTTCAATATTTTTAAACTCAATGGAACTAGTTTCAAACCCTAATTCTATTGTATACAGAAGTTAGCTTTCAAAATCAAATTATATTTATTTAAATTCCATAAATCGATTTCTACGCGTATCGAGCTCGCACGATCAAATGATAAGTCTGATACTACGAAACTTGAAATATTATAATAATTCACTGTTATGGATCCATTGAAATTGGTTTCATCGAAATCTGAGACTGTGCCCAAAAACTTAATTTTACATGTTAATTAAATAAATTATTATTAAATTGATTTAATCACCTTTCAGATTCAATTTAAAAGTTAACAATTTTATCATTCTTGATTAAATAGGAATTTGTAATCTATTAAAATAAATTTTCCATGCTAAATCCACTATTTAAATATTACATTAAATTCAACGTTCAATTACAATTGAAATAAAACCTATTTTATTATAATTTAGATTTCAACAATTCTTTTATTTTAATTTACGTTCTTATTACTAAATCAACCAAAACCTTATGAATTTTATTAACATAAGTTTACATTTTTTACATTCATTATTTTATAGTTATCATCTTAACTCATATTAACTGCAATATTTAATTACATTAAATTTCATTGATTTCTAAATTAATTTCAACGGATTAAATAATAAGGTGATAAATGAAACAATTGTTATATATTAGTAATCCAAACATATTTCTAAATTTATTGTTTACAAATAGAGGCTAATAAATTTTAATTTCTCACAATATTAAATTTCAAAATCTTATTAAATTTAATATTTTTAATTATAAAAAATACGGGTCGTTACATAACGTTTATAGATTTTCTATTAAATATGCTTTTGATTAAATTAATTAATAAATATAACACATTATATCAAGTATATAATAGAAAGAAAATGCCTTTATTTCAAACAAGATTGGTCAATGAATTAGATATACGTAACAAATTACATAATTGCCCCTAAGCTTACCACTAACTCTATCAGTCTCATCGTCTGCATCCATGTCCACCAGTTGACTGTAGTATACACCTCTTATTGCATGCTCTGGGATCCAACATCTGAATTATACAACGTCACTTCAGTATCTATGCGTACCAAGACTCTCGTTGTGCCAGGCCACACTTCTTCATGCATTATCATCAGTGCCGTGCATCCACCGTAGAACCTCCTATGAGTGTTATTTGCAATAGAAATCACCCCAGTCGAATAATTGACCCTCATTGGGTAAAGAGCATTTATCGAACACTGCAACATCCTAGCGTCATCTCATAAGGAACTAGCTTCCCTACATCTCTTAGCATACATACAAACAGCCTCAAATAGGCTCATACAATAATCAACATTTATATTTATTATTAACCTTGGCCTTAGGCCGAGTTTTAGATTGTGCATTTCATACCATAACCGGTCGACTGCTACACCCTATCGGTCGACCGCTTGCAATCGACCGCTCAGGTAAGGGTCGACCAGTCACATAAAAAATTTAGGGTTCTTCCAGTTTCCCGATTCGGGTTTTGATTATTATTACTTTTTATTGATTACAGTGTTATACAGTAAACCCTAGCAATTATAATGGCCAGTCAATTTCACAGATTTATATAATTTTCATTAATTTGATATTCATGCATTTAATAGGTCATATGCTAGTAGTTAACAAATTTTAGGATTTCAATTAAAAATAGGGATTTACAAGTTTATAAATTATAGTAACTTCACTTTCTAATCCAGATTTCAGGTTTAATAATTAGGCATTACAATTTATATTTTAAATTAATAACACCCTAGATCAAGTAGAATAGGGTAAATTTAACTGTAATAAATCAACTTACTAAACCATGTTCTCACTCACCTTAGATCCAAGCTCTAACTTTGTTCCTTACCTGTGAATCGACATATGTTGCTTGCCTCCTTTAAGATCTGATTACTAGCATGCTCTTGCTTTGATTTTCAATTTTTTTTAAAGGAAGTTTATAGGTGGACAGAAGAAATTTCGGCAGAGTTTTGGTAGACTGGAAATTTTCTAATGAATTTATGGTTAACCTAGGAGTTAATTTATAGTGGTTAGGAATCAATTCGAGCTTTGTATATGCCTGGAAGAATCTTGGTTTACATCTCGTATGTACATCAAAACTTAAGCACGAAAGAAAAATAATTCGGTCTATTCGGTCATTCAAACGACGCTCCAAAACCAACGATTTCTAACATGATGGTCGACCCTTCATGGCCACGGGTAGATGTATAGCGATCGACCATCAAAATCCTAGGTCGGCCATCAAACCCTTCAAGTAAACCCTCATAGTGTAAGTTTTTAATTTTTTAAATTATTTCATTTTTAATTTTTCAAACGTCTATGACTTCTCCGTATTAACTCCGATTTCGAAGTGTTATATATGAAAATTGTTCGAAAAATAGCTACAAACACAATGGTGCAAGTTTCATAGCCAAATTCGAATGTCTGTTAAAATTTCGTTTTAGTCCTTATTTTATTTAAATTTAATTTTCTTATAAAATTTCCCTTAAATTTTTCAAGGTGTTAGAACACTACTGTAAAGCAAAACCTTTGCTTACTGACTTAAAGGTGTTCTTTACAACACAAATAATTCAAGTTTGAGTACATCTTTTCTATAATATCCTTTGATGATTGTGAATGGAACATGTAGAAAAATAGGAAGCAGAGAATTGTTTAATGCACTTCTGATTTCAAAAATAGTAGTAGAGATTTCGAGAATTTAAGAGTAAGAAAGATGAAATCAATAAGTGAATCTGGTCTGTATTTATAGTATTGAAAAGTTATGCTAAAAGATTACGATGATTCAAGGAATCATATATTTTAATCAAGAGATATAATTTTTTAGAAAATATACGTTCATTCAAAATATAGTCGTTTATACGTCCTTAGAAGTTTGAGTTGTATAATCAGACATCTGACTCAAATATATAAATTCATTTTAAATCTTAGTCAGATGTCTAAACATATTCCAGAAAGGAATACCTTTGTTTTTGTCCTAGTTTAGATGTTTGACATCCAGGTTCAGACGTCTGACTAATAATTTTAAATATTGCTTAGTATAAGGTCATACGTTAAAGGAACATGTTAAAATAGAACTTAATTCAAATGTTTGGATGGTTTGATCAGATGTTTGATGCCCTTATTAGATATCTAATCAAACCAATCAAACATCTGAATGATTTTAGAAAATTAAGTTTCTATAGATCAGATGTCTAGGAAAATAGGCCAGACATTTGAAATTTTTATAGTGTATTAACCCAAGAGTTTATAGGCTTATTTTAATTTATTCAGACTTCTGAGGAATTCATTCAGACATCTGATTTTTCCCAAAATTCAAAAAATGCTTTTGTTTAAAACTTGAGTTTGAAACAATCATTTTGATCATTTATAAAATATCTCAAGGTGTGTGTAAACCATCAAAGGATACTGTGCAATTTTTCTAGACTTACACGACGATGGTTTTTTATAGTTGATCTTCATTACTTGAGCACATTAGCTAGTCGTCTGAATATCCTATAAAGATTATAATTATACAATTTTTCTAGAAATATATAGTTATTTCATCAAAACTCAAAAAGGTAGGATTCAATATTCTCCCCCTTTTTAACGATGTTATCCAACTTTTTAACCCAGCTATATTGAGACTGATTGGACAAGTTAGACAAAAAGATAGACAAGGCAAGCAACCCAAAGAGATGATCATGGAGTCCAGAGATCAAGCACAGACAATGGTACGAAGCAATATGCAAGTAAGGTCAAGAGACAGGATCTCCGGAATTTCCTAAGTTTGGATTAGTGCCTTTCCTACGCAGGGGATCGGTACCCATTCCTTCTCTTGTACAGGGAACTAGATCATATTACTATGACTATGAAAAACTTGAATCAGCAGTTCAACTTAATCAGAATCGATCAATATCTATAAAAGCATGAAGGCAACTATGCAAACGACTTTGGAAACATGAAGCTAGCTTGGAGGGGGACCCACCAAATCGATCGCAAGCTCCCACGTGGCCTCTAGGACCTATCGGCACTGATTGCCTTGCATTGGAATTAGGATGTGAGATTTTTTAGGTGATCTCGTCTACTTCGTGAGATCCTGCCAGTGAAATTTTAGGAAGATATTCGGTCTTCTACCCCTATATATAAAGAGTTCATTATTCATTTTAGAGATCTAAACGCTGCTGTTTTACTTGCACTCCATTATAATCAAGGATCAATCAGATTCGATCCCCTTTGTACTCAAAAAAACAAGTGATTAATAAAGCAATTTCAAAGTGGACGTAGGCAATCAATGCCGAACCACTATAAATCTGTATGTTCTTGTTTTTTGCTTATTTCCTCTGTTTAATATTAGTTATTTACTTTATTTCTCTACATAAAATCTATTGGTGTTTGTGCCAACTTTTGGTGCAAACATTTTGGTGCTTTCATTGAGAAAAAAGAATTCTCAGCTTGATTGGATCTCATCATATACTTGTGGATTGCCATATTCGTAGGATAGATCCAGATTTCTACCGACAAGTTTCTGTTTCTACTCAGATTTAAAGAAGATCTAAAGGAAGCTATTAGCCATGGCTTGAGGAAAGTCTACTACTTCCCGTGCTATTGAAGGCAATGAAGATACTAGCATGCAACAGGTTGACTAGAATGTACAGCCTGCGGCTGTCGATGCCCCCAAATCATCCTGATTACATCACCAATGCGACTCTTAAGTACTGATGAGGGAATTTGTAACACCCCTAATTTTAAGAACATTACTCAGGAGATTTAATTAGATAAATTAAATAGAATAACATAACTATTAGAGTGATAAGGGGATTGAGAATTGAAAATAAATTAGAGGTCGTGCTTAACTAAATAAATGGGCTTATAAATGGTTAATTAATTAACGCACGGGTATTAGGGTAATTGCCACACCACATTTCCATTACCCTTATATTCTCGTTTCATTCCCATTCACGTTCAATTTACAAAATACAAACAAATGTAAATCAAAAGAGGAGCCGACCATTACTTAGGAGAAAAGAAGAGAAAATCAATCTAAAGCAAAGGAATTAAAGCAAGGAGATTAATTTCAATAAAATCTCAAAGTCCTTATCCTAATCAAAGTGAATAATAATCTATACCATCTCTATTTTGTTTTTATGATCATCTAATTTTTAGGTTTAAGATTAAATCCATTATAATGATGATTTTGTTGATGATATGCTTGAATTTTGTAACATGTTTGATTTAAACAAGATTAATTGAATATAGTTTTATACGGTTTTAAGGGTAAAACCGGTTATAATGAATTTTGAATGGCATGAGAAATTATATGTTATGTAAAGCATAATTTTTGAGATAGGTTTTAATTTTTATAATTTTCCACGCTATGGAAAATTTATTATGAATTTTCAAAGGAAAATATAAATAATTGGGTTTAGAAATTGATTTTAGTTATTTTATGAAGAATTTGGGTTTGAAATGTTTATATGTTAAATAACATATTAAAAGTGAATTTTTATGATTTTTGGGGATTTTTGCTAAGTAATTTACTATGGAAATAAAATTATTTTTGATGAAGGACTTAATTGTTTTATTGGTTTTGCTTAATGGAAGGGCTTATTTGTTAAATTAATCCTTGTTTAGATCTGAAATTATGCGGCAGTTATTTTTGTAAAGAATTTGAAAGTTATGGCAACCAATCAAATGTTTGCAAATAGGTAGGTTAGTTATAAAGTTTTTACTTTAAATGGCATTAAATCAGTCTTTAGCCAAAAAAGTGGGTTCCGCCTCTTTTAGAAGCCACCTTTCGACACTATGCTTCTGCCTTCAACCAAATCGAAACCTACCAAGTCAAAACCAACTAAGCCGAAATCAATACACAAGGTATCACAATGTTGGTATGTAGTGGATTGGAGAAGGGCGGAAGGTATGGTGTCGAAACATAGCTTTCGATGGGGTCGAAACCTTTGTTTTACTTTCTAAAGAAATTTGCTTGCCTGTTTTTACTAAATGCTTTCGAAGGAATCGAAGCAGATGCTTTCAAAGGGGTCTTTCTAAATTGCTTTCGAAAGGGGTTACCACCTCTTGTTTAAATTGTAGCTTCCGAAGAAGTTACTTAGTTTTAAAACCAATGCTTTCGAAAAGGGTGGGTTTGACCAAGTCAAAATCCTTCTACCATTCCTATGTCTTTCAAAGGGATTGAAGTCATCGATGCTTTCAAAAGGTAGCTTTGTTTTATATTTGTACTATGCCACTTCCCAAAGCTTTCAAAAGGATTCAAGGGTTTCGAAGGAAATGGCTTCGAAAGCGGTTTCGGAGCTATCCTTCAAATGTTTTACTTAAACATTTGAGCTTTCGAAAGGATGGTGCTGAAGCCATCTATTTTTCCCTAAAATCTTTTTAATGGTTTCGAAAGGGGTACTTTCGCTTGCATTCACTTAGACCCAATAAGATATGTCTTACATTAAACTCAATGGTTTCGAAAGGGGTACTTTCAAATGGTTTCGAAGATATGCTTCTATAATTGAATGGTTTCACTTTAATACATTCGAAAAGTTTTGAAAGAAAGGTTTTAAAGTGTTTCCAAAGGCTGGTGCCTAGAGTTTGAAAAGAAGATTTGAATGCTTTCGAAAGGAAGTTTTCCAATGGTTTCGAAAGTAAAGATTAAAGGTTTCGAAAGCCTTAGTTTTCAAAACAAAGAATCCAATTTCAATTTATAAAGGTAAAACTCATGGCATTATAAAAGAGCTTTCAAATGCTTTTAAATTGGAGTTTTTGAAGAAGCTTTCCTTGATAGAATCATAGGTTAAAGGGATTAACCATGTTTTATATGGAAATGATTTCAAGGATATTAAACCACATATGTTGGTGATTATTATGTTAATATGTTTTCTTCTTTTAGTTTACATATTCACTTTAATATGGACCCATAAATGTAATTCGAGGAAAAAGGGCAAAATAACCAGCTAGATTGACCCAACAGTGAATATAAATTGAGTTAACTCTTGAATGAGTAAAATTGCATCCAGAAGGTCAGGAAGACTAGAATATAGGATTCCTAAACTCTGAATAAAGAAGTTGTCAGATAGACGAGTTCATAGTAACCCATGAAAACTATGATTAGAAAGACTTATTGGTAGGGGCCAATAGGTTTGTAGTGAACCCATGAAAACTATATCGGGATTAAGTTATTGAAAGATGTCAATAGGTTCCTAGTCAACCCAATGAAAACTAGGATAATAGGGAAGTTATTGGAGATACCAATAGGTTAAGGGAGGACCCATGAATGATTAAGTTATTGGCAGGGGTCAATAGGTTCTTAGTGATCCCATGAAAACTATGAAACCAAACAGGGGGTCCATAAGCTTTAAACAGGTTATTAGTCAGCCCATGAAAACTAATAGGTTAATAGTGACCCTAGAAACGATAAATGAGACAGATAGTTAAAAATGAATAGGGATGGGAAATCAAAATTGATTTACTTGTTTGCATATCATAATATTTTTGAATTGCTATGTTTTAACCATTGTGGATGCAAAGAGCACGGTATATGGTTTTATAAAGTTTTGATTAGGATACTAGTGAGGGGAAACCAGTTTCGCTAAGCGGCGTGGTCTCACTAGATATTTAAATGGTTTAAGATGGTAGATTATTAAGTTTATGTTTTGCTCTTAAACTCTCGGGTGCTCAATTTATTTTAAGTAGTTTGAGAGTTGAGGTTTTCAGGTACCTCTTTAGACGAATAAGCTTCCAGAGACATGTATGAGGCTTGATAGCTATTTAGAGATCTTTTCTACTTTGATTCCGCTGTGTTTGGTTGTAAAGGCAAAGTTGTTTAATTGCTTAGTTGTATACTCTGATCATCCAAGGGGACATCTTCATGTGTCGCTCTTCGCGTATGTTGTAATAATTATATTTTCTCTGAACGTGGTTCTCGTATTGGGATTATGTAATGAATCTGAAATGATCTGAAATGGAATGTGAAAGTTGTTTTATAATTTTAAATTTTTTCCATGTTCATGTATTTATGTTATATCAACGTATCTAACATTACCGTATTTGGTTGCCGAGGATTAATAACTATGGATGACTGCAGCATCTGTAGCTGTTAGTTTTAGGCCTCCAAGTGGGGTATGTTATAGAATTACTTGATAGCCATCAGCAACTCAATTAGCAAATCCAAGCCAATATCGAACTGATGAACCAGCTGAAAGACCAACGTGATAAGACAAGGAGGGATCCTACTCCATACTCATGATCAAAGAGCTCCTCTTCATCTGGAGACTATCACAGAAGCAGATGGTGCAAGACAGATGCATATGATGTTGGAATGTCGTGGGAAAACAACACGATCGACTATCGTCGGACTACACAGATCAGTACCGAACCTCTCAGGGGGATCGACACTTGATGTGCATATAAAAATGTATATTTTTACTCACACACTTAATCTCATTTTAGTAAAATAAATGTTATAATTGGGTGTTTTTACATGTTTAAAACCAAATTTAAAAAATGCTTTCAAGTCATCATTCATGCATCTTGATGTGCACGTAAATGTGCATATTTTTACTACCATATTTAATCTATTTAAATTAAATAAATGATCCTATTGGGTGTTTTAACATGTTTAAACCAAAATTCAAATTATTTTCAAATCGTCACATATTCATCTTCATCCAAGGGCAAAATGATCATTTTTGTGCGTATATTAATTTGAGAAAATTTAATTGGAAATTTTTATATTATTTTTTAGGAATTTGGCTTCATATAAAAGTGGTTTCGTGAAGATATATGCATGCACAAGAGTGAATACAAAGGAATGGAGATGGAAATAATTCATTTCATGGATCATGGAGGACTCCACCTACCCACCTACCTTCATGTACAAATTAGAAGCTAATACATATGCTAATGGCCATTAAAGCTTCATGCACACTTAAATGATGATTATTTGATGCTAATGATTACTTGGCCACCACACTTCCTAAGAGGGTAGTTTGGGTAGTTCCCAAAAAAGTGAATTAGGGTTACTAACTTGTATAAATACCCCTTATGTTTTATGTAACCTCTCTTCTTCTTAGTTAGTTTTAGCTTAGATTAAAAATAAAAGAAAGCACTCTTTCTCTTTTCATGGTTACTTAGCCATTTTTATCTTATGTAATTTTCATTTTTTATGCAATGTTAATTATTATTTCCTTTTAATTACATGTTCATTTCCTTTCATACTAGTAGTGTAGTTTCATTTATTCATGCAAGTAGAATAGTTTTATTTCTTTTTAGTTAGCTCTTCTTTTACTTTGCTCTCTTTTTCCTTTTCTTTTTATTTCATGTTACATGCTACAATTGTTGATATGATAACAAAAATGAGAGGCTAAACCCCTTCAAGTTAGGGGTAATGAAGCTCACTAATCATGTAGCTTCAAAATTTTGATAATTATTGCTCTCTTTTTGTGCTTAATGACAATGCTTGAAGTGGTTTAACTTGTTGTTTTTTCTTTGAATTTGATAGCCTATATTGTTGACACCAAATAGGCTATATTTAAACAATCACTAAACACAAATTACCTCTTCATCTACATATGATTATGTTAATGAAGTGAATGTTGAAATCAAAATTTGATGGTCTTTATTTCTAACTAATAGTTAATAGGCCATGCTTAAAATAAATTTTACTTTCAACTTGTTGACATTTTTCATGAGAATTAAAAGTGATTTAAAGGTTGTGTTATAGTTTGATGGCTTATGTTGGGCTAATTAATAGCACAAATATGCCATACTTATGATAAGCACATCATTTAAATTCTATGACCAAAAATGAGAGATCATAATTTCATATTTTGTTGAACTATATGATCTAGATAGTGGAATTATCTCTAAATTGTCATTTTATTCTCATAGTTTTCATTCACTTTTGTAGTGTTAGTTTTTACATTTTTTGTAGTTAAAACATTCTCTCGATATTGGTATAATTTGATTAAATAGAGATTTAAAATCTAACAATTCCCTACAGATCGACCCGTACTCGCCACGCACTAGAATTGTACGCCGTGCGCTTGCGGTTATTTTTATTATAAATTCGTTCGGCTATTCTCTAACTCGATTGTCATTTAGCCGTCCAACAAATTTTTGGCGCCGTTGCTGGGGAGTTGCTTTGATTTTAGTTTTCTATTATTCGAATTATTTATTGTTTCATTTTTGCATGTTTTTATTTTGTGTGTATGTTGCATTTAAAAAAAAATGTTTGTTTGTGTGATTTTCATTTGCATTTGATTTGTGTGTTTGATGTTGATTTTCTAGTTCTAGTTGCTTTTCTCATTTTAAAAAAAACCCACACACTTTCATTTGGAAAGGAAAAAAAAATTATTTCATTGAAATTTGCATTTTACATTGTACATACATTTTACATTGCACATTTGATTTCGATTCAAAATGGTGCATTCATTCTACACGGTTTTCACTCTCTGTTTACAAAACTTTTATGTCACTGTTACATAACTGTCCATCCTCTTCACACTAGCACTTCTTGATATTCAATTCCGACCACAACTCCCCATTCTTGCTTCACCACTCAAACAACCACCAACAACCTGACTACAAAACTGCACCTCTACCATACAAAACCACTGATATCATACCCACCACACTACACTGACTTCATCAACAAATCTTGGCAATCCACTTTCCAAACTAATATCTCACTGCACATCATTTTAGTCATCACTGCTAAACCTCACTTCTCCACCACTGCCTACTTCAAATACCACCATACAAACTTCCAGCAACTGACAACCACCGACCATCACTCAATACGACTCCTGCTTACTGTCGACATCACAACATACCCCGCCACTGTGAACGAACATCATCCCGAACTCCAACTGCCAATACGCTATTCAAACCATTACATACAACAGAGCAATCCACACTTTCATCTACAACCTATAGTTCCATCATCACCATACCACACTTACAACTTCACATTCACATTCACAAACCAGTACAAACTAGAACATTGCCATCAGTTCAACCTCCAAACCATCACCTTGCTGCCTGCTACTTACGCATCATTACTTCTGCCATACCATCTGATCACAAATCATCTGCCACCTGAAATATTACAACAACTACACTTCACCTCAGTTCTATTTTTCTCTACCATATCCCCTAATACCACCAGCCTACTTTGCCTCGACCCCCAATAACAGCCACTGCAACTGTTCCATTCACTTCAATGAACTATTTTCATCCTATACTACCCACAGACCATCCCATCAAATCATCGAATCCCTCCACTGGAACTGAAATCGAACACACGATCCTCCTAAAACCGCCCTACAACCGAACTCCTGCTGCCCAAATTCACAACCGAAATCGATAATCTCACCCACTAGCCTAATCGCTGCTCCTGAAGTCGAGAACTACGATCAAAGTGCCAGACCCCCATCAATCCCCAAACGCGAATTACCAATCGCAATTTCCAAGTCGAACTCGACCGCACCTCAAACTCGAATCCCCCAACTCGACATCGACTCCAACAAATTTGAACATCATCACTAATTCGCCACCAACCCAATTCGAAATCGCTTGCAACTTCGGATTTTTTTTTAAAAAACTTCGATTAAATAGGGCGTTGAGATAAAAGTGTTTTGATTTGTTATAGAGAAGTGTAGAGTTATTCTCTTCTTATCAGGCCGGGCTTGTAGGCTTGAAATCAATTTTTTTTTTTACTCATCTCTTAAAAAAAGAAAAAAAAAGAAAAAAAGTTTTGCTCAACTTGTTTTGTTTGATTTTTTTTAGTTCAGTTTTGTTATACCCTTAAAAAAATTAGTTTTAAATTTCTTTTTTGCTTTGTTTTAATTTTTTTTAAGGTCCATCCTTATATTTCAAAAAAATATGTTATGTATATATATTTCTTGTTTTTTATTCACGTTGCCAAAGTAGAAAGGAAGAGTTGCTTGCTTTGTTTTGCTTGCCAAAAAAATAATAACTCTTACTTACAAAAAATTCTGCTGCTTTTAACCCTTATCTGTTGTTTTTATTTGCCTTGCATTGTTGTTTGTTTGCATTTCAAAAAAAATTCAAAAACAAAAACAAAAATAAATTTCATTCGTAGTTGCATTGTTAATATACGTTTAATTTCTGCTTTGCATTTCATCCTAGAATTTTGATTAATAATAACAGTTAGACATCAATAACACTTAATTGTATATTGACAAGTTGTTTTCTTTGAACAATTTAATTTCTTGGTGTCTAGGCTACAACAGAGTAATAACCGTTTATAAATATTATGGTGATTCGTAAATATTATAGTGGTTGTTCCTCTGAAGGTACTTAAACATTTGGCTGCATTGCTACGGCGATTCGTGGTGCACCGATAAATCCTACCCGTTACCTGGCCGAGAACTATCTTGTTGATTTAAGACAATGTGTGATTATATAATTTTAGGTTAGGATACATAATTTGTAATTAAACCCTTGCATTCATTTAGTTGCATTACTTCATGCATATATAAAAAAACAATTTTTTTTTAACTCCAAAATAAAAATAAAAAATTGTAAATATTCCTTTTCTTTTTCATGTTTTAAATCCCTTTCCTTTGAATTTTTTTTAATCAAAAATCCAAAGAAAAAATTTACTTAGTTTTTTTTATTTAGAAAAGCAAAAATCCAATATATATATATATATATATATATATATATAACCTATTCAAAAACCAAAAAAAATTCTTTTTTAATAATAAATTCTTTATGAATGCTTTTCCTTTATAAAAAACCAAAACAAAAATTCAAAAAAAACATTCTTTAAAATGTCCGAGTTTCCCTACTTGCATGAATTTTACGATAGTTGTAAAAATCAATATAATCCATATAATTTCACTCTAAATTCTTATGGATATTTTAACAACAACTATTGTGTCAATAATTAGAATTTCGAACAATAAAATTTTCAAAATGATGAACAACCCTCAACTCTTGTAAATAGCATTTCGTCTTTACTTAAACTCATTACACTAAATCAAAGGATGAACGATTTGTGCAATAACTCAAGTCAAAGTTTTCAAAATAATCAAGATTTGAATTCACTTCAAAATTCAAACAATTTCGAGTATAACCCATGCCAATTCAATTTCGAACTCCAAAGTGAATTTCAAAATCAAAATGAAAATGTGAACAACTTTTCAAATAATTTTGGCAATGGGAATAATCTCGACTACGATGCGAGTGAAAATTTTTGTTCTCAACAAATTCAAAATGAGAATTCTCAAATTAATAATCATGAATTTGGTTTAGTTGAGCAAACGGAAAAAGATTACGAGGATTTGTTGCGTGAAACCTACAAAAAAATTTGTGAGAAACAAAATCAAATCCCAACTTATGAAGAATCAAATAATAATCCACCGTCTATTGAAATAGACAATTTTTGTCTGCAACAAGCCCAAATTGAAAATCCTTAAGTTAATAATTATAAATTGGATTTTGTTGAACAAATGAACAAAATTTACGATGATCACATGAATTTGTTGATTGAAACATACAAAAAATTACGTGAACAACAAAATCAAATCCCAACATGTGAAGAGTCGAGTGATAATCCATTTTTTACCCAATTTGACGATTTTCAAATAACAACAATCGTAATAATGTTGTTGAAAATACGGTAATTGAGTTGGATTTCAATTCTTTTGAGGGTATGGAACCAAAATTAAAATTAGACCTTCCTTTTCTCGATTTCAAAAATTTAAATACAACAGCTTTTCATTTTGAACTTGAGATATGTAATGAAGTTGTTGATAATCCAAAAAAGGAAGACGAATTTAACGAACACGATTTCTTCGGACTTTTTGAAAACGAGTTGTCGAATTCTGAAGGGGAAGATATAAAACACCATTTTGATTTAGAAATCAATAATTTCAAAAGATTTGTCAATGATGAGTTCCGTGCCCAGATTCTGTTTTGGGAATTTTTTCATCGTAGTTTTGATTTGTGAAAGGGCGAACTTTTGAAATTCTGGGAATTTCTTTACCGTAGTTTTGATATCTATTTGGGTTTGAGAATTTAGGAATCGTATTACTGAATTGTGCGTTTGGGCTTATAGGCTGAGCTTGCATATTTTTTTGAAGTATAACTTCATTTAAAAAATTTCTTTTGGTTTTTTTTAAAAAGACAAGTTGTTTTTCTTAATTTGTTTTCGTTTCTTCCTTGATTTATATAAAAAATAATAATAAAAATATCCTGTTCAAGTTCTCAGGTTGCAAAAGCAAAAAAATCAAAAGGAGGGGATTAACTTGCTAAAACTGCCGCTTTGCTTGCCAAAACAAATCGCTTGCTTATATAAAAATTTATCCCTAAAATAAAATTGCTAATAATTCTACACGCTCTAGTATCGTGCCCTTATCTCTTGTTTTTAATTTTAGTTTGCATTGTTTGTTGCTTGCATTTAAAAAAACAAAAAAAAATTCAAAAACAAAAACCAAAATCAAAGTTCATTTGTAGTTGCATCGCTAAATCACGTTTAATTTTGGTTTTGCATTCATATCATCTTATTTACTTTTATAAGAGCAACACCCAAATCCACATAAGGTGGGGGATTGCATCACCCCTTCCTTGGCCCACAAATTGCATATCATCTTAGAATTTGGTTAATAATAACGGTTAGAGATCAGACTTAAGGGAGTCATGAGCTCATCTAGGGCTTAACTGACAAGTTGTCTTCTTTCAACAATTTATATTCTTGGTGTCTAGGCTACGGTAGAGCAATAATCATATATAAATATTACAGTGATTCTTAAATATTATAGTGATTGTTTCTCTGAAGGTGCTTAAACTTTCGGCTACATTGCTATGGTAATTCGTGATGCTCCGATAACTCCTATCCGTTACCTAGCTGAGAACTATCTTATTGGATTAAGACAAAGTATGATTATACAATTTTGGGTTAGGTGCTACTAAGGACATAAAATTTGTATATAACCCTTGCATTCATTTAATTGCATTAGTTCATGCATATTTAAAAAAAAAGAAAAAAATCAAAATCCAAAACTAAAAAAAAATTATACATTTGACTTAGCTTAGTTTTTTTAATCCAAAAAAATCTTTTTAATCTTTTCTATTTGAAAAAAAGAAAGAATTTTTTTCAAACAAAATCAAAAATCCAAAAAATAAAATCTCTTTTCCAATACAAAAACATATAAAAGAAAAAAGAAAAAATTGAAAATCCAAAAATCAATCTTCCTTTTGAAAAATAAATCATTTTTGGTAATTATTTTTCCCTTTAAAAAAAATATAAAAAAACAACTTCTCACTACATCTTCTAAACCTTGCTTCTTTCTCTTAAACTCGATTCTCACTTCTTTCTCTCCTTGACCTTCTCGCTAGTGAATGAGTCATTGGACTCGTGACACTTCTACAAAACGTTGGACTCGTGACCCTTCTACGAATCATTTAACTCAAACAAACGATCCTCCAGCAATGGCAAACGAGAATGCCCCTCGAACTCTCATGGATAGAATCTTTCTCGATCGAGTTTCTATTCCTTTTTGTATCACTTTACCCACCCCAAAAGGTAACCATTTCGAAATTCATTCAAACCATATTGCCACACTTCTGAAATTTGGCAATTTTGAACACGATGACCCATACATTTTCTTAACAAAATTCAAACAAGTTTGTGCAACCATTAAACTTCAATAACTTTGTGATGACGGAATCAAACTTCGATTAATTCCATTTGCTCTTACTGATTACGCTGAATTATGGTTATAACTTAGGAAGAATTCGTTAAAGTTTTCTTAAAAAAGTTCCACCTCTTGGAAAAAACAACTAAAATCTGAAATGAAATTGTCAATTTTCATCAATTTAGGGGTGAAGCTTTCAGAAAATATTTTGAAAGACTTAAAGAGCTTTTGATTAAATGTCCACACCATAATTTCAAAAAATGGACCTTTTGCCGAATTTTATACGATGGACTTGAAAATAGCTCACAAACCATGCTTGAATCGATGTGTTAAGGCAACTTTCTTGCCCAACATCATGACGATGCTTGGAAATTCCTTGAGAAAATGGCCGAAAAATCATCCCCAATGGGAACATTCTAATGAAAAATCAATTTACTCATGATCGAGCGCACACTTGATAGGATCATCTTTGGCATTGGAAGCTAAGATCGATGCAATGATTAAAAATTTGACAACGTTTTCTCATCGAACCAAATAAACCAAGCTTCCCAACCCATGTGTTTTAAATGAAACAATACGAATCACATAGCCAATCGGTGCCCTAATTCAATAGAACAACTTAGTGCTTTCAATAAGGTTAGGAATGATCCGTTTTCTCCAACATACAATCCTGGTTGGAGAAATCATCCGAACTTTGCATGGAACCAAAATAATCCCAACACGAGTTTGGTTCATCCCCATTTTCAAGCATTTCCGAATAATGCTTTGAATCCTCCCTTTCAACCCAATCATTTTCAACAAAATTTTGCGAGTCAATCTCAAAATCAACCGCAACAATCTTTTCCTCCCTAAGATGATAAACGATTAAGTTCACTTAAGAAAAGTCTTGAAACTTTGGCTAAAGTAACCACTCAAAGACTTCAATCAAATGGTAGAATACGAGTCAATCGATTGCTAAACTTGAAATGCAAATGAGTCAATTAGCCATGTCTGTAACTGAACGTGAAATAGGTGCATTCCCAAGTCAGCCAGTTCTGAATCCTAGAAATCAAAAGACGAATTCGAATAATTCCCATGTTGTTCAAGATAGCAATGTAACCCAAATGAATGCTATCACGACTTTGCATTCCGATAAACAAATTGATAATCAAGTTGTTTATCCAAACGATTTACCGGAAACCATCTCGACGCTTCTAAAACAACAAACGAATCTGAACAAAACATTGAGCCAAACATCGAATCAAATGCCACTCCAAATTCTTCTTCTACTTAAGTAGACCCACCTAGTGAGTATCGTGTTCCATTTCCACATCATCTTCGACCCAAGAAACACTCTGACCAAATGGAAAAGACGTTGGAAATTTTTAAACACGTCAAAATTAACATCCCGCTACTTGATATCGTTCAAGAAGTCCCAACTTACGGTAAGTTCCTCAAGGACTTGTGTACCCAAAAACGACACACTCATGTACCCAAGAAAGTTTTCTTAGCCGCCAGACTTAGCGAAGTCTTGTCCCAATCAACTCCGGTCAAATACAAAGATCATGGATGTCCGACGATCTCGTGCATGATATGAGACAAAACAATTAACAAATGCTTACTCAATTTGGGTGGGAGTGTCAATTTTATTCCTTATTCAATTTACCAGCAACTTGGCTTGGGTGAACTAAAACCAACAAAAGTAACTCTTCAATTTGCCGATCGTTCGATAAAGAAACCCGTGGGAGAGATCGAGGATGTACTCATCAAAATCGGTCAATTCATATTCCCCGTTGATTTCATCATTTTGGAAACTCAACCTATAAATAATCTGATAAGTCAAATTCCATTGATTTTAGGCAGACCCTTCTTGGCTACTTCGAATGCTCTAATAAATTGTCGAAACGGTTCGATGAAAAACTCTTTTTGAAACATGATTTTGGATCTTAACATTTTCAATCTTGGAAATCAACCGAACGAACCACATGACCAAATGCTAGAAGTTAGCTCCATTCAAGAAAATTTTGATAACGAAATAGTTGATTTAACAACAAATGTGAGACCGAATATGAACAACTATTTCAAGACGAGCCTAACGAAATGGAAGTCTCGCTTCTGTTTGAACCCCTTACCATTGAGTTAGAACTTTAACCAAATTCTTCGATTGAGCAACCCCCAAGGTTGGACCTTAGACCCCTTCCCAATCACTTTAAGTACGCATACTTAGGTGATAAAGAAACGTTTCCCATCATAATCTCTTCAACTCTCTCTCTTGATCAAGAAGTTTCCTTTCTTTCAATTCTGTCAAAAAACAAAGAAACAATTGGATGGTCGATCACCGATATAAAGGGAATTAGTCCCGCTATTGTTCAACATCGCATCCATTTAATTGACGATGCCAAGCCTGTTCGCGACGTGCAACGAAGGCTTAACCCAAAATGAAAGACGCGGTTCATGACGAAATTCTTAAACTTCTCGATAATGGAATTATATACCCAAACTCTGATAGTTCATGGGTTAGCCCAATTCATGTCGTGCCTAAAAATCCTGGACTTAACATTATCAAGAACGACTCTAACAAACTCATTCCAACTCATACTCAAACGAGTTGGCGTGTTTGCATTGATTATCGATAACTTAATGTTGCAACACGTAAGGATCATTTCCCTCTTCCTTTCATCGACCAAATGCTTGAACGTTTAGCCGGCCATGAATTCTATTGGTTTCTTGATGGTTATTTCGGCTATAACAAATTCCAATCGCTCCCAAAGATCGAGAGAAAACGACTTTCACGTGTCCTTTCAGCACTTTAGCATATCGACGTATTCCTTTTGACCTTTGCAACGCTCCTACTATGTTTCAAAGATGCATGGTCAGCACCTTTTCCGATATGATCGAACGCTTTCTTGAAGTGTTTATAGGCCATTTTTCTATCTTTGGAAACTCTTTTTCTGAGTGCTTACACCATCTTGAGTTGGTTCTTAAACGATGCAAGGACAAACACTTAACATTAAATTGGAAAAAAATGCCATTTCATGGTCAAACACGACATTGTCCTTGGGCATGTCATTTCAAACAAAGGCATTGAGGTAGATACAGTGAAAGTTGACGTAATTGCGAATCTACCCATTCCCAAATCTACCAAAGTAATTCGTTCATTCCTTGGACACGCTTGCTTTGTGAAAGACTACAGTAAAATTGCTCGACCTCTGGCGACTCTTCTTTGAAAAGACATTCCATTCGACTTTAATTCTAACGGTGTTTCTGTTATCGAACGTCTCAAAAATGAACACATTTCCAGTCCCATCATTTGATCACCCAATTGGGATTTTTTTTGAAATAATGTATGACGCTTCTAACTTTGCAGTTGGTGCTGTCTTAGGACAATGCATCAACCAAATTCTTCATGTCATCTACTATGCTAGTATGACTCTTAACGATGCTCAACTCAATTACATAACCACTGAAAAAGAGCTTCTAGTAGTAGTCTTTGCGCTCGAAATTTTTTGACTTTATTTGATTGGCTCACACATTACGGTTTACACTGACCATTTCGCTCTTCGGTACCTTTTCGCTAAAAGGATGCTAAGTCTCGTTTGATTTGTTGGATCCTGTTACTCCAAGAATTTTACCTTACGATCAAAGACAAAAAAGGATTCGATAACATCATTGCTGATCATTTGTCACGTCTTCCAAACGCACCATCTTCTTTACCGATCAATGAGAACTTTCCTAGTGAACAACTACTTTCTATTTCTATCGACCCATGGTATTCCGACATAGTGAACTATGTAGTCACTAAGGAAACTCCTTCATTTTGGTCGAAACAAGATAAATATAAATTTCTTTCCCAAGTTAAGTACTTCTATTGGGATGATCCATACTTATTTAAATACTGTTCTGACCGAGTCATTCGATGTTGCATCCTGGATTGTGAAATCAAAAGTGTTCTTTCATTTTGTCACGATCAAGTGTGAGATGGACATTTTGGTCCTCGAAAAACTGCTGAAAAAGTACTTCGATGTGGCTTTTACTGGCCCACTCTTTTCAAAGACTCGTTCAGATTTTATAAAACTTGCGATCATTGCCAAATGGTAGGAAGAATCTCTCGACGAAATATGATGCCTTTGAACCCCACTCTTACGATCGAAATCTTTGATGTTTGGGGTATTGACTTTATAGGACCGTTTCCCAACTCTTTCGGAAATTTGTACATTCTTCTTGCTGTTGATTACGTCTCTAAATGGGTTGAAGCCATTCCTTGTAAAACAAATGACCATAAAATTGCTGTAAAATTCCTTAAAACATCTTTTCGAGGTTCGGCACACCTCGCACAATAATAAGCGATAATGGAACTCATTTTTATAATCGATCATTTGAATCTCTAATGAAGAAATACTCGATAACCCACATGTTATCCACTCTATATCATCCTCAAACTTGTGCTATGTTGAAGTTTCAAATCATCAAATTAAATAAATATTGGAGAAAACTGTGAATAAAAATTGAAAAGATTGGTCTAAAAAATTAACGGATGCGCTTTGGCTTACCGTACCGCTTTTAAAACTAACCTCGGAATGTTCCCATTTCGTTTAATTTACAGGAAAGTGTGCTATTTACCAGTTGAAATCAAACACAAAGCATTGTGGGCAGTGAAGAACTCAAACTTTTATCTTAAGATTGCTGGCGAAAACAGAAAATTGCATCTCAACGAGTTAGAGGAGATTAGGAACGATGCGTATGAAAAGGAAAAAATTTACAAAGAAAGAACAAAAGTTTTTCATGACAAGTCTATCCTAAGAAAAACATTTTCGCCAAATCAGAAAGTTCTTTTGCATGACTCTAGACTTCACTTATTCCTTGGGGAATTAAAATCAAGATGGATCGAATTATTTGTGGTACGAACTTTTTTTCCACACGGTGCCGTAGAAATACAAAACCCCAAGATGGAACATTTTTCAAAGTCAATTGTCATCGCTTGAAACCACACTTGGAATTTCCAAGTAATCAAGAGGAGGAGCTCATGATTCTTCATGAGCCATACTACTCTAGTAAGAAATGTTAACCTATTTGTAAATATGTACATATTTTTTCCCCGTTACACTCATTATATCATGTATTGACTGTGGGGATACAATCAAAATTAAGTATGGGGGGGGCAGTTTCATCTCATTTTTGACTTTTCATGGTTTATTTTTTGCGTTTTCTTTCCAAAACTCAAAACAAAAAAAATCCCACAACAAATTTCCTTTTTAGCATATTGATTTACTTTTGAAGAAACGCTATAGGATAGGTATATGTTTTTGGTTATTGAATTGAAATTTTTTAAAATTTATTTGTCTCAACAAAAATAAAAATAAATTTTGATTATAAGTAACTATGGTTTAACTATTATATAGGAAGGTTCATGGGTGTTGATTATGAAGTATATCCAAATTGTAATCTTTGTTTAAAAGAGTGGTTGATTTAAAGTAAATGTGATAACATTTTTGATCTTCTAAGTAAAGTGGTGCTAAGATGATTTTGTGTAACTCTCTCTCTTTAAAAAAATGGTTTTTATAAAAAAAACACCTAGAGTAAGGTGTATACATGCAAGTGTGTACACTCGCCATGTTCTGTACCCTTCTTACGTAAGCCCGAAAGGTAGTGAATGATCAGCATATCTAGCCTCAGTTTATCTGAGTTAGGTGTATGTAAATAAATTTTTAATAAAAACAACCACCTAGAGTCATGTGTTCATACCCAAGTGTGTGCACTCGTCACGCTCTATACTCTTCTCACGTAAGTCCGAAAGGAAGTGTATGATCGGTATATCTAGCCTCAGTTTATCTAAGTTAGGTGTGTAAATAATAATGATGTTAATACTTTACAAAAATAGAGAGAGCAAGCAATTGGAATCCAAGCACTATTTTCACTTAGTAGATTCGACTTGTTATTCAAAAGAAATAAAAATACCACTTTGAAAAACTTGATAATCAACTAAGGATCCATTTCATAGTTGCACTATGTTATCAACCGAAACAACTAGCCAAACTAGAGTCTAATTGTGATGATAACTTAATTTTTGTTGGAGGTTTTGACGAGTAAAAGGACTTAAATTTCTTGATAATGACCAGAACTTATATATAACTTATTCGTGTCAATTTAAAAGTAAATTCTCCATTTGTAAATAATTTCAAAGATTAGGAATTTTTCATGTTACATTTGGATTTTGTGGGTAGTATCCGCTGAAAACTCTCATGAGACAACACTCATCCTACTAGGGACACCTAGAGGTTTAATGGCTTGTTGCATACGCTCAATGCAATCGTGCTCCTTACGAAAGTGGATTTATCTTAGTTTTTCTTTATTCGAGGACGAATAAAAAAGATAAGTGTGGGCTATTTGAGGTGCACGTAATAATGTATATTTTTACTCACACACTTAATCTCATTTTAGTAAAATAAATGTCATATTTGGGTGTTTTTACATGTTTAAATCCAAATTCCAAAAATGATTTCAAGTCATCATTC
The DNA here is from genome assembly GCA_030737815.1 of Allium fistulosum. NCBI lineage: Eukaryota > Viridiplantae > Streptophyta > Magnoliopsida > Asparagales > Amaryllidaceae > Allium > Allium fistulosum. Next base: position 816,554,877 of record CM060908.1, on the reverse strand, counting down.
ATACATCTACCTGGGGGTAAAATAGTAATTTTGTGTATGATTTAATTTGAGAAAATTCACTTGCACATTTTATTTTTATTTGTAGTAATTTTGATGGAAAATGGAAGAGGCTTCATGTATGTATGCATGCACAAATGTTGGAAGACAAAGGAATGAAGAAATAAAAGAATTCATGAAATCATGGAGGACCCCACCTACCCACTAACCATGAACTACAATTAAGAGCTAATGAACATGTTAGTGGGGAATAAAGTCACATGCACGGTTAATGGAAGATTAATTTCATGTTAATGATTACTTGGAGGTTACATTTCCTAAAGGGCAATTTGGGTAGCTCCCTAAAATATGGATTAGGATTTTAGGCATGTATAAATAACCCTCTTATGTTCATGTAATGGAGTTTTAAATCTTCTTCTTATGCAAAATTGTAACAAAATTAAATGAGAAATAAAATGGCTTCCTAAGCCTCTTCTTCTTCTTCCTCTTCTTCTTTTTCTACTTGCTTTTATTTCATGCTTACTTTTATTTGCATGCTTTCTTCTATTTCATGTTAGTAGATTAGTGCTATCCCACCTTTTGGTCAAGGCTAGAATATCAACAAGTTGGCTAGAAAAGATGGATATCAGGATTGGAAATCGGTTGGAAATAAGGCTTCGATCGATGTCGTCAAAATTTGGCCGAGCTCCGATCAAGGCGGGATCAATTGGGAATAATGATCAAGGCTAGTATAGGCTAGGTTTCAAATTTCAAGACAAACGGAGTTCATTTGCTCAAGATAATTAATGGATACGAACAAGGCATTCGTATCGATCAACATGGATACGAACAGCGCAATCGTACCCATCAGGTGAAGGACTTTGTTCGAACCCATCAGCAACAACAAGGTCCACCTCGCATCGATCCAGGCCTGCTTATTTCGCATTTTTCCTTTTCGCACTGCTTCGCGTCGATCGCTCTACCTCTGGTTTGTATCGATCAAGCCAGGTCTACTTCGTATCCATCCGGAAACTCCTGCTTCGCATCGATCGACAAGTGCCATCTTCGTATCCATCGAAGATGGCCTTCTTCGTGTCTATCCGAAGGTGGGTACACTTCGAATTGGTCGGATGTTGCCCATTTCATACCCATCAAGTCGATCAAATACCATGCACACTTCGTATCGATCGAACACAGATCGATACGAAGTAGGAACTTACTCATCGATACGAAATTGACAACCGGGCATCGATACGAAGTGAAGCGCGATCGATACAAGCGATAGCACGGATGATCGATACGAAAAGAAGCACCAAGCATCGACCACAAAGACACAGCACTCGATCGACATGATGATGGAAGCAATCAACTCGGCATCAAGAGCGAATCGATTCAGAAATCACGCACCACGTCATCTCCTTAGCACGTGCGTCGATCGATTCGAAAGGAACGACGCGAAGGTGATCGATACGAACCAAACAACCAACTGAAAATCCTAATTCATATCGATCAATTAGCTCCTAAACCACAAGTCCAAATGCTACAAAATTTTCACAGGAGCTGGCGTACAAGTCAAGGAAGGTTCACACCAAGTTTTGACTCCATCAGATGAAATCCTGATCGATATGAAATTCGTTCGTATCGATCACAGATCGGGCCAAAACTTCACGGGCTCGGGCGTGTGGCCCCACTCACATGCCAGAAGAAGTCTCCCAAGATCTGAGTGAGATATCACCCTCCTACACCTATAAATAGACCCCAGAGCCAATATAAAGAGGATCTTTGGCTTGACAGCGTCCAGACTTTGCCCAATTCAACTTTGCTCTCCATTACTACTGTTGTACTGGTATTCTATCATAGTTATCTGCTGTACTCAATTGTAACCAGCAAGGAAAGTCAATAAAAGATTAACTTTTGGAGTGGACGTAGGCCGGAGATAGCCGAACCACTATAAATTCTGTGTCTCTGTCTATTTCTTTCCATTTTAAGTTTATTATTCTTCACTTTTTATCCTCTACATTACTTAGACCTGTGATCTGTGATCGTATACTGCTGATTTGTGTTCATACACTGGTGCTTTCATGAAATTCGGGGTTTGTGACCAATTTTGGCGCAAACACTTTGGTGCTTTCACTGAGAAAGACTAGCACCCGCTATATCAGATTTGGAATTCGGATTTGAAGGTTTAAAGGTTCAGATCTAAAGAGCTATGATGAGGCAATCAAGTAGAAGACAAAGAGCCGAGAGGAGTAAGCATGAAGGAAGCCAAGAGGCATCATCAGGGGCTAATCAGACTTCTGCTTTCATTACCAGAAACGAGATGGAAACGATGATGGGAGCTATGCATGAAGAATTTCTGAAAAAGAAAGAGGAGATGATGTAGAATCTCCTCAGACAGTTTGGGAAAGCAGGAGCAGTTGGAACTTCAGAAGATCAGATCCATGGAGCCGGAGCGGGAGGACCAAACAGGCAATCAAATGGAGCAGCCCAACAAGGCACCATCCCAGACCAGCGCAGGACCACAAATCTGGATGGATCCGGGCTTGGGGGCACGCCACCTGGCAACAATGGACCGGTTCATGGAGGAATTCCAGTTAACACCACACAAAAAGATGCTGGTAGGAATGTAGGAGCGCGGGATGAGGAGTACGTACCAGAATTCCCTCGGGGACTTGGGGGGCAACCATCGGCAGACAACGTTGGATTGGCTGAGATTATCAGGCGAACTATGCGCGGAGGATTGACAAACAGAGACCTAGAAGGCGTAAATAGGAGTCTGTTTACTCGTGAAATCAGAATGGCTCGGAACCCACCAGAATTCAAGCTGCCCACGCTAGAGATGTACAATGGCAAGGCTGATCCGACTGATCACTTGATGAGATATACAAGGCATATGGAGGTGCTGGGGGCATCGGAGGAAGTAATGGCTAGATGTTTCCCTCTATACTTAACGGATATAGCTGCGATGTGGTTCAGACAGCTGGAGGAAGGATCTATCAGGACATGGACAGAATTGGTGGATAGGTTTCTGAAGCAATTTCGGGTTCATATCAAAAGGCCGAAGAACGTGATGACACTAACATCAGTAAAGCAAAGGATGGATGAATCACTCAGAACTTTCTTAACTCGGTTCAATGCGGCGGTTGCTTCGGTGGATCGGCCGGATCCATCGATGGTTTAATGGCAGCAGTATCAAGAATCAGAGAGGATTCAGATTTTAAAGTGTCTCTAGTACGGGACCCACCAATGGATCTCAGGGAATTCTTTCTCGAAGCCAAGAGATTCCTTCGGTAGGAAGATGCATGTTCAGATATGAAGTTGAATGAGGTAAATGCAGTTGAGAATGGTGGGCCATCCAGTGGAGGCTCGGATAAAGATAAAGCAAAAAGGAAGCTGGATGACGAATCAGGAAAAGCTAGGAAGCGGTGGAGGGAACCAAAGTTTTCCACTTACACAGGATTAAACGAGACATTGGAACGGATATTCCTGGAGACTCGGAATCGCCTTCCTTACAGAAGGCCAGCTAGGAGAGAGCCCTCAGAACGTGAAAGGGCATCAGGAAGACACTGTCTTTTTCACGACTTAGACGGATATGATACCAACAGTTGCAGACATCTAAAGGACATTATTGAGGAACATGTAAGGAATGGACAGTTGCGACAATATGTCAGGGATCGAAATGCGAAGGTGGAACAGGAGCGACCACTGTCTACCTCAAACAGTGATGGCGCGAGGCCCAGGAATGATGGTCGATTGGTTATCAATTGACCGTGATAATACGAAATAAGTAGCAAACTACTGGCAAACGGCCAAGTCATTTACTCATGTACGGGGACAGAGATGGCCCCTAGGCATGCTCTGAATGATGATAAACCGCGACGCTATGGTTTGTGAAATCTACTTTCTCTTTTGGTTTGGACGTTTGCTTTTCCTAGTTCGGTTTTGGAGTTTGGTTTGAACTCCTGGTTTTGTTTGTTTTCTAGTTTGGACTTTCATTTGGATGATTGCTTTCTGTTTTGGATATTAATTTGGATTTCTGATATGGATTTTTGGTTTTCTAATTGGATTTGGATTTTGGATTGGATTTTGATTGGATTTTCATCTGGTTTTTGGAAAATGGTCGTCGAGTATGGATTATGCCTGGCAAGGGGTAAGTCTCTTCGTCCAAACGTGGCGAATTGGCTTATTCAGGTTGTCGAGTATGGACTATGCTCGGCAAGGGTCTGAAGCGACCAGGATTCGGCCTAGGACTTAGGCCCTATATTATCGGTTACTATTTCAGGTCGTCGAGTATGGACTATGCTCGGCAAGGGTCCGGAGCGACCAGGATTCGGCTTAGGACTTAAGCCTTGGTATTACTCAGCGTCCAGGGACACTAGACCACGGTCCTCAGGTGTGGATTACGCTTAGCAAGAACCCGGAGAGGTTATGGATTTGGATATCGACCCGGAGAGGTCTTGGATTCGGTTATTGGTTATTGGATAAAGATGGTTCAGAACTCGGCTGTCGAGTTCAGATGGATATCGAATTGGCTAAGGCTTTGGTTACTGTATTTGGAATCAAACATCGACTCGGAGCATTCAAGAACGATGCGCTTGGATGGGATGGCTTGGTAATGGATTGGATTATGGATCGGATGGTATGGCTATGGACAGAATATGGACTTCGGATGTCGAATTCAGAACTATTCAAAACACCCCTTCTTATCATAAGGCATGTTTTGGGGGGCAAATGTTATCCCACCTTTTGGTCAAGGTAGGAATATCAACAAGTTGGCTAGAAAAGATGGATATCAGGATTGGAAATCGGTTGGAAACAAGGTTTCGATCGATGTCGTCAAAATTTGGCCGAGCTCCGATCATGGCAGGATCGATTGGGAATAATGATCAAGTCTAGGAGAGGCTACGTTACAAATTTCAGGACAAACGGAGTTAATTTGCTCAAGATAATTGATGGATACGAACAAGGCGTTCGTATCGATCAGCATGGATACGAACAGCGCAATCGTACCCATCAGGTGAAGGACTTTGTTCGAACCCATCAGCAACAACAGGGTCCACCTCGCATCGATCCAGGCCTGCCTATTTCGCATTTATCCTTTTCGCACCACTTCGCGTCGATCGCTCTACCTCTGGTTTGTATCGATCAAGCCAGGTCTACTTCGTATCCATCCGGAAACTCCTGCTTCACATCGATCGACAAGTGCCATCTTCGTATCCATCGAGGATGGCCTTCTTCGTTTCTATCCGAAGGCAGGTACACTTCGAATCGGTCGGATGTTGCCCATTTCGTACCCATCAAGTCGATCAAATACCATGCACACTTCGTATCGATCGAACATAGATCGATACGAAGTAGGAACATACTCATCAATACGAAATTGACAACCGAGCATCGATACGAAGTGAAGCGTGATCGATACGAATGATAGCATGGATGATCGATACGAAAAGAAGCACCAAGCATCGACCATAAAGACACAGCACTCGATCGACATGATGATGGAAGCAATCAACTCGGCATCAAGAGCGAATCGATTCAGAAATCACGCACCATGTCATCTCCTTAGCACGTGCCTCGATCGATTCAAAAGGAACGACGCGAAGGTGATCGATATGAACCAAACAGCCAACTGAAAATCCCAATTCGTATCAATCAATTAGCTCCTAAACCACAAGTCCAAATGCCACGAAATTTTCACAGGAGCTGGCGTACAAGTCAAGGAAGGTTCACACCAAGTTTCGACTCCATCGGATGAAATCCTGATCGATATGAAATTCGTTCGTATCGATCACGGATCGGGCCAAAACTTCACGGGCTCGGGCGTGTGGCCCCACTCACGTGCCAGAAGAAGTCTCCCGAGATCTGAGCGAGATATCAGCCTCCTACACCTATAAATAGACCCCAGAGCCAATAGAAAGAGGATCTTTGGCTTGACAGCGTCCAGACTCTGCCCAATTCAACTTTGCTCTCCATTACTACTGTTGTACTGGTATTCTATCATAGTTATCTGCTGTACTCAATTGTAACCAGCAAGGAAAGTCAATAAAAGATTAACTTTTGGAGTGGACGTAGGTCGATGATAGCCGAACCACTATAAATTCTGTGTCTCTGTCTATTTCTTTCCGTTTTAATTTTATTATTCTTCACTTTTTATCCTCTACATTACTTAGATCTGTGATCTATGATCGTATACTGCTGATTTGTGTTCATACACTGGTGCTTTCATGAAATTCGGGGTTTGTGACCAATTTTGGTGCAAACAATTAGCTTTCTTTCATTGCAATTAGTTTTATTTTTATGCAAGTAGTTTAGTTCTCTTTTTATTTTAATTAACTCTTACTTTGCTTGCTTTTCTATATTGAAATTTACATGTGTTGAAATGATAACACAAATGAGAAGCGAAACCCCTTCAATTTAGGGGTAATGAAGCTCTCTTAAATTATGTAAATTCAACATAGTCTATTATTTATGATCTCTTTTTATGCTTCATGGATAGTTATTTGTTAATGTAAGTTTATTAGTGAATTTGATAGCCTATGTTGTTTATCACAAATAGGCTATTCTTACTCAAATATAAACACAATTTACATTAACATCTAACTAAGTGATTTTGATCATGGAATTAAAATAAATTCAAAATTTGATGATCTATGTTACTAATCAAAAATAGTAAATAGATCACGCTTAAAATAGATTTTGTTTTAGTTCATATTCATTTTCATGACATTTAACAAAGTGGTTTTAGTTGTTGTATTAAAGTTTGATGGTTTAAGTTATGTTAATTAATAACATAAATAGATTATACTTATGATAAATACACCACTGATTCTACTTCGATTAAAATGAGAGATCGTAGATTGATTTTGTGTTGACCTATATGAAAGTATAAGAGTGGATTTGCCCCTAAATTGTCTTTTAATCTTATATTTTTATTCACATTGTTTTAGTTAGTTTTTACATTATTAGCTTGAAACAACTTCAAACTTTGGGTTAATTTGATTGAGTAGAATTTTTAATCAATTCATTTTCCTGTAGATCAATCCGTACTCGCATACGTACTACAATTGTATGCCGTGCGCTTGCGGTTATTTTGTATTACATTTTTCGGCAATTTTCTTATCGATAGAAAAATCATCATCTAACAGCACCGTACCCTCAGATCAAGGGGGAAACTTACCTGCTGCTGAAGGAGCTAACTTCAGACATGCTGCAACCGATCAAGGCATTGGAGCTAAGGTGAATGTCTTTGAACCACATCTGAGAGACGATGATAGGACTGGTGCTCAGTAGGAACATCAAGAGCACACTGAGCCAAGGCAACATGGTGTTGCATGAAGGTGTGGATCGAGCCATTCACTTGAGGTGGAACGCGACCACAACTAGTCACCAGCTCTCCAGATGCTGTCCCTAATGGCGATGGTGAGGCAGCTTGTGAAATGAAATCAAGGCCTAACCAACAATGATTAGGGACTCTCTAGGAGTCATACTCCATTCACTGATAACATCCTACATGCAGGGTATCTACGGAGTTTTAATATGCCTATGATGCCTGCTTATGTGGGAAAAACCAACCACATGCAGCATCTCTTGAAGTACGAGTGGCACATGGACTCTACATGAGACACCGATGTAGTCAAGTGCAGATATATTTCCATTTTCCTCGAAGGTGTTGGGACCATGTGGTTCACCAAACTACCACCGTAGTCAATTTCTTCATTCGATGAATTAGTAGGTAAGTTTGTGGAGCAGTTCGCATGCACGCGGCTCGCCCGAAAGATGTCATGACCTTCTCCAACTTGATCCAGGCTCCAGGGGAGTCACTGAAAGATTATCTAGAAAGGTTTAATATGGCTATTACAGAAGTCGGTAATCCAAAAGATGATGCAATACTATTGCACTGACTAAGGGACTTTACCCTAATTCTGATTTTTGTGATTAGTTGGCAGGAAAGCCTCCTTCTACTTTGGGCCATTTTTATGCGAAGGCAGCTTAGTACCTGAGGAAGGAGGAGATGAAGCGGTCTAGGAAGAGGGATATTAAAGGCCCAAGCATCGAAAAAGTACAGAGCAATGTGACGGTAAAACAATCAGGAGAGAGTTCCTGGAAAGGTTAAATTAATGTTCAGAACAAATCAAATGAGCAAAAGAGAGGCGGTGATAGAAATTATGATCGATGATGGGATTCTAGGAGAAGGAAGCCAAGGATCTGAACATTTGACACCTATACACCATTGAATACGTCATTAGAGAACATTTATTTATCGACTTATTACACTATATAGTATAGGAAACCACCTCTAAAAGAACCGACAGAGAAGCAAAAACAAACAGGGAAGTACTACAGAATCCATGAAAGTTATGGTCATACCACGGACGAGGGCCGCCACCTTCGTGATGTCATTGAAAAGTTGATTCATGAAAGAAAGTTGCAGTGGATAGGGGACCTCGGCCCCAATAGAGGACAAGCTCCGCCTAGTTCTGGGGAACCTAGACAAACATGAAAAAAGTTAGACATTAATACTATTGTTGAAAGACCACATCCAGCCCATAATAGCTTAAACGAGATGGAGTGTTACATGAGCGCTATAGGACATGTTGATATTGATGCTGCTCAAACACGTAGGACGGTGCTGTGGCAAAGCAGTAGAGGACTATGACTGACGATATCGTGTTTTGAAGTAGAGATGCAAACAGGGTGGAAGTCCCTATGATTGATCAATGGTAATCTCAGCCATGATCGGCCCCGCCTTAGTGAGAAAGATTTTGATCGACTGTGGAAGCTAAGTTAATATCATTTTTAAGAAGGCCTATGACCAGATGTTACTATAGGCCAAAGACTTAATACCATGCAAAGCTCGTATTCTTGGCTTTAACGGTGTTTCTATTGAAGCGGTAGGCTACATTGAGCTACCAGTGGAATTGGGAGACGAAAACCATAGGAGAGTGTGGGTGTTGTGGTTTGTTGTTATGGATGTGAACTCCCTATACAATGCTTCTTGGGCCGACCGGCCCTTGCTGAATTCAGGGCAGCTATCGCCCCTTGGTGTTTAACACTCAAATTCCCGACAGAGAACGGTGTAGGAATTATTCAAGGAGATTAGGAGACATGTCATGCCTGCTATATTGCTGAGTTGAGGGATGCCCAGCGAAAAAAAATAGGATAGGATGTGGAGACGTCTTTCTGCATCAAAACTAATGAAGCTTACCAATAGCCTTGGCTCGAGCACCATAGTTGGTTTTATAAAGATATAGACTCAAGAGATGAGGAAGAAGGCCCCAAAGAATCCAAGGTTGTACCCAACGACCTGATGATTGATATTACATCAGCCACGATGATCCATCATGGGTCTTGAAGATCGGATCACAGCTCAACGCCACAAGGCTGAAATAATTAGCTGGCTTTCCCTGGCCAAATCTTGATGTCTTTGCTTGGACCCATTCTGACATGTGTGGGATCTCGCCAACCATTAAGAGCCATGCATAGATCCAGAGACATCCCAGAGCAGGAACACACCAGCTTCATCCGAGGTCAAGAGCCAGTGAATATTAACCCGAGGCATGTCTCGGTGAAACAGAAACGACGTAGCATAGATCTAGAGAGATATGCTGCACTTAAGGAGGAGGTGGATAAACTTAAAAATAATGGGTTTATCCATGATGCCCTTTACCAAAATGGGTATCCAATCCTATAATCATGAAAAAGACTAATGGAAAGTGGAGAACATGTGTTGACTACTCAGACCTGAATAAAGCATGCCCGAAGGACAACTTTCCACTTCCAAGGATCGATCGGCTGGTAGACTCAGCCGCTAGTCACGAGCTGCTTTCATTTATGGATGCGTACTCCGGTTATAATCAGATCCCGATGCACACCCAAGCTAGGTACACACCAGCTTCATTACCGACCTATGATTATACTACTACATTGAGATGCCTTTTGGACTGAAAAGACAGGAACGACTTACCGGAGGCTCATAAACCGGATGTTTAAAAACTAGATTGGACGATCGATGGAAGTTTATATGGATGATATGCACGTGAAGTCACGACAATCAAACGACTATATCGATGATTTGGTAGAGACGTTCGGTGTTCTCCGGAAATATGGAATGAAACTCTACCCCTTGAAATGTTCTCTCGGTGTTGCATCAGGGAAATTCTTGGATTTCATCATTAACTCTTGTGGAATCAAAGCCAATCACAGGAAGATTCAGAAGATAAGAGCTGTCCAAACACCAAAGATGATTAAGTATGTGCAAAGCCTAAATGGGAAGGTCGCTTCCCTGAGTCGGTTCATCTACAAAGCCACCGATAAGTGTGTTCCCTTCTTCGACTTGATCAGAAGAGCGAAGAGGAACTTCACATGGATGTAGGATTATGTTAACGCATCTCGACCTTTGGTACACCATTTAGAGAGACCCCCATCTTATTCATGCCACTGGATCATGAAGACTTGTACATCTATTTAGTGCCATCGGTACATGCCATAACTGCCACACTACTATGTAAAGAGAATCAAATCCAAAGGCCAATATACTATGTTAATTACGGTTGACATGTGCTGAAAGAAATTATCTGAAATTGGAGAATCTCACATATTGCCTATTGATTGCATCAAGGAAGCTCCACTCTTATTTTTAAGCTCACCCCATCAATGTCTTCACCGACCAGCCGGTATGATAGGTCCTACAACGACCTGAGATGTCTGGAAGGTTACTAAAATGGAACATAAAATTGAGCCAATTCAATATCATTTATCGTCCACAAAGAGCCATCTAGGGACAGGTGTTGGTAGATTTCATAGCTGAATCCACTACACAAGATGATTCTCTTGAGAGTAGTAAAGAACCTACCATCCAATGGAAAATGTATACGGATGGAGCATCTAACGATAAGTGTTCTAGCGCCAGAGTCATACTAGTCACTCCCGAGGAATGCTCAAATCTGCTGTGCTCTGAAACTTGACTTCTCTGTGACAAATAACGAAGATGAATATGAAGCCTTGATCACTGGGCACAAACTTGCTAAATGTTTTACCAGAATTGGGCACAACACTCTTCAGTAGTCTTTGAAGAGATAAAGTGAAGAAATTAAATGGAAAAAGAGGAATTATCTAACAAAAACTCCAAATTTCAAAAATGAGAATAATTAAAATGCAAGGAGACACAAGAATTTAGACTGGTTCGGCGTATCGCCTACGTCCACTATGAAGTAGTTTGTTTTATTGATCTTTCTTTGATGTTTACAAGGGAATTCAATGATTTATAGCAGGAAATTATGATTTGCAGTAGTGAAATTCGTTGGTAGCAGCAGCCATTGAGTTCAGATTTGGATCTGGCGGAGTCCGGGCGTTGGAGATCTCAAAGAGGAAGAAGAACCCCTTTTCTGTTGGCTTTGGAGGTCTATTTATAGGTGCAGGAGGCTGGTATTTCGCTCAGATCTCCGGAGACCCTCTCTGGCACGTGACCAGGCCCGCACGCCAAAGCCCATGAAGTTTCGGTCCGATCCGTGATCGATACGAACATATTTCGTATCGATCAAGATTTCATCCAATGGAGTTGAAATTTGGCGTGGACATTCTTTAGCATGCACTTAGTCTTCTGTGAAAATTTCATAGCATTTGGACTTGTAGATTAGGAGATATGATCGATACGAAATGGGATTCTCGGTGGCTGTTTGGTTCGACTCGCTCTCGTTTCGACTCGCTTCTGTTCGACTCGGTGACGTGGTGCTTGAGTCTTTGGATCACTCTGCCTTTGATGCTGTCTTGAGCGAGTTGAAATGTACATCGATTGAGCGAGTCGATGTGTGCCCAGATTGAGCGAGTCGAAGCGTGCACTGGTCGAGCGAGTCGAAGTGGAGCGTCCTGAGGGATTCGAACAAAGGCTTTGTGATGGACACGAAGTGGAGCGAGTCAAAGGAGTCATTTCTGGTGGTTTCGAAGCAAGTCGAAGGAGTCACTTCTGAGGGATGCAAAGCGAGTCGAAGGAGTCACTTCTGAGGGATGCGAAGCGAGTCGAAGGGAGCGAGTCGACAGGTGATTGGTTTTCATCCAATTTTGTATCGTTCATAACTTGAGCATACGAACTCGGATTGACTTGAGATTTGGAACGTTGACTCTCATGGCTTAGCTTGTCATGTCCTACCAATTTTGGCTCGATCCGAACTCGGAAAAAATTCGTCGATATCCATAGTGAGCCTGTGTATAACTGATCTCTAGGATGGGCCATCACTGGTTACTAGTCAATTTCTTGGTGTCACGGCCTTGGCAAAAGACGGGATAACATTTGCCCCCCAAAGTACGTCTTGTGAAAACACGATGTGCTTTGAAGTGCTGCAGTCTTCATTCTGAATAGTTATCGTCTTTTTGATGAAAGCTGTAATCTTCGACTGTTTTTCTTGAAAACGTAAGCTGTTGACGGTCAACTGCTGTACCATGTACCGTTGCGACTGGTTGCTATATGCTAGTGGCTACCTTTTTGTTGTTGTAATCGTTATTAGATGAGTTTCTGATTCCTGTAAATCTGGAATATTGAATATTAGTCCGACATTCATGCATATATGTTAACCTGACTCTCGTTGACGTTTGTACGTTCACGAGTCGTCGTCAGTTTATTTTATTTTTGAATTCCATATCGATCCTCTCCTGAACCGATGTGAAATTTGCTGCAACAACGCTCGATGGTTGCTTTTGAATGTTCCTTCGTAACAGTCCTATCCTTAATCGATGTGAAGGGTTGAAACATCAAAGACGATTTTTATGTGATTTATGGATGTGAAGTGAGTATTTCGAGTCGATGGAGTTGGCCTTTGGAAGTCGTGACTTGATGGATTCGAACCGAATGAGTCGAAGGGAGCAAGTCAAAATGGAGCGAGTAGTAGTGGACCTCCCAGATGTATTCGAATGGAGCGAGTCGAAGTGCATAGGAGACGGAGTCGAAGGTGGCCGATATGAAGTGTGGTCTCATGTTGATGGAGTGGAACTGGACAGGGGACGGAGTCGAAGACAAGCGACACAAAGGAGAGCTTCGCATCGATGCACTGGAGACGGAGTCGAAACGCGTGTTCGAATCCATCGGGATGCGAATCGTCTATCCCTTTTGTTTTTGAGTCCATATAAATACTTTGTACTTAGCCGTTTTTTCACTTTTTACTTTTGGTTTCCCTGCCTTACTTTCACATCGCTTTAAGACTCGAGACAACCAAGGAGAAAACAACTTTGCCTTCGAACCGATACATACCATCAATTACTCGAACTAATCTGACAGATCTAGGTAATCCCCCCAAGCGAATGCAACATGTAGACGACGAGACTAGATTTTTAATACTAGACCAACCCGAGTCGTGATCGATCGAGACTCCTTTGCGATCGATCGAGATCCCTTCGCCCCAGCTTCGCGTCGATCTGGAGTAGGGGTTTCGAGACGAACTGCGTAGCCTTGGGATCGAGTCGAACTGCGTAGCCTTCAGATCAATACGAACTTGAGGCTTTTAATCGATTCGAAGTGATGGCCTTCGATCAAGTCGTAGTGGTCGTTTGGGACCGAGTCGAACTGGAGGTGTTGGGATCGAGTCGATCTGGAAGTTTAGGAGCGAATCGAACTGGAGGTGTTGGGATCGAGTCGATCTGGAAGTTTGGGAGCGAGTCGAATAGGAGGTTTGGGAGCGAGTCGAACCAGAGGTTTGGGAGCGAATCGAACTGGGTAGTCTTGGGATCAATTCGAAATGTTGCACTCTGATCGATTCGAAATCCCCAACCATCTGATCGAGTCGAACTTGCATGCCAACCTTCTGACCGAGTCCAACCCATACTCAGATAACCATAACCTATCGATGCGAACATGGCTCTCGTTAGCGATACGAATTGAATATTAACAAATCTGAAATTCCTTGCACACTTGAACAATTAGTTCCGACGAGCTTCAAACTTGCATAACTGGACTTAACCGTTTCACCGCATATTTGATAGCCTATCGAAGCTCATCGATGAAACTGGAACTTATCAAAAAAATGACAACAAACTTTAACTTGGAATGATAGTTAATAGTTGGATGGTACGGTTGTGACGGTCAGCGATGACGGTCCTTCTGACTGAATTCCGAAGTCTCGTTGCTTATATGCTTCCTTCAATCCTGTTGATCTTCTCAAATAATATACAGTATTGCACTGCACAACACACTCACACACTTTACACTGGGGGATGCACGAGCGTTATTTTTCAGTTTAACAATGATTTTTTATAAGCTAGCTAGTCATGGACCCTTTAAGTTCTCAACAACCGGAACTCCCAAGTTCTATTCCTTCAACCATAGAGATACCGATTATTAAAGCCAAAGTTATAGAGCCAGCTCTGGATGAGCGTCCGGATGCCCGATTCATTTGTAATCCGCAAGATTCAATGCCGTCATGTATCTCCGAGGATATGCTAGGATGGATTTGCTTAATGCACGGTTTGTCGCTCGACGACGTGCTACTTCCTGGGCCAAACGACAGGTCGCACGATCCCCCGGAGGGGTTTACTGCTTTTAATCGTCACGCTTGCACAACGGGGACGCTCCCTCCCTTCAACCAATATATAAGGGAGATGTTATCGTTTCTTGGCATAGGTCCATCTCAGCTACATCCCAACGGGTATGCCTTGTTGAACAGCACCTTTGTCTTGTTTATGGAGATACTCTTTCGACCGCCAAAGCCGATCGAAATCAGATATTTATTCAACGTCAAGAGCCATGGAGACAGCCCTACTTTCACCTTCCTAGAAGCAGTTATAAACTGCCACATTGTACTGGGCTCCTGGGGAAGGCTAAGTTACTATAAAACTGAATGGTTCTACGTTCGGTGCCCCCCTGGATTTGCTAGGCGATGGTTGGATAGACGTAAGTGTTGCTATTTCTCTCTTGAATTATTGAGATACTAGTAACTGACTTCAAAACTGACATACTTTTCCTTTTTTATAGCCACAATCTCTCGTCCCGACGGCGCATACTTCAGAGAGCTTGTTTGGATTCTTCAAGCATTTCCGGGCGAAGAGAGGCACATCGACTTGGTCCTAACCGACAGGAATTTGAGGACTGTAGGGCTGATAGAACGGAGGCAGAGCATTTGGCTAGAAGGGACACTTAAAGTGGTCTCTAAGAAACGGGTGAAGCGCAAAGCGCCCGTAGTCGTGATCGCCGAAGAAGTTGATCCAGAAAGAACGCCTACTGATACCAAGCTCCCAGCTGGGCCTTCTGCCGATGTCTTGTATTCGGGAGGAAGAAGAAAAGGCAAGGCTGCTGCTCACAAACGCCCTAAATCTGAGAGATTTAAATCCGTGGCCGTGTCTTTACCTTTCCTAGGGGTTAGAATTTCGAAGGCTCCTCCCCCGCAAGTAAAGAGTCCTTTTGCAGGGCTTGCTGATGTTCCGATCCCGGATTTTGTGTCGTCTCCACACGACGCCGGGACGGAGGAGCTTGATAATGCTCTTGAACTGAGCGAGTCGCTTGCTATGAGTGCGGCCGACATTTCCGGTTGGTCGGGGGTTGCACATGCATACACTTCACTACACTATATGATTCACAACTGTACATCGTCCAACTTAGGAAGTTACTAACTCTTTCTTCGCTTCTCATTTTCAGGTACAATGTCTGGAAGAGGATCGACGCTCGGGAATCACTGTTCAGCCCGAAAAGCTTCTGGTTACTATGATTCCCGCAGGAGAGATTCAGATAGAGATCGCGATCGCGAATACTCTAACCAGGACAGGTACGGGCGTGACAGAGAATATAGACATCGATCCAGATCACGCTCTCCTCCTTCTAGACTTCCGTCTCCTCCTCCTGTTCAAACTTCAAATCCACCAGAGCCTCCTCGTCACAGGCCGTCTTCTTGTGCTTCTAGGTCCGAAACTCATCTTCAGAGAATTGAGACTATGGCCTCCATGATTACAGAGCAGGTCCCCGCTGAGCCCATAGGAGAAAGGGCCCTTAAATTAGCTCAGATGATGAAGGATTTTCCGAATATCTGCTTTGAAGGCTATGTCTTCCCTCCTCACTTAAAAAGAATTCCATCAGGGGTAGAAGGCACGATGCACGATTATGTCCATGACATCTACACCCAATATCGAGAGTGGGTTAAGGCTGCAGAGAAGGCTTCTAAGGTGGCCTTTGATCGAGCCAAAGCGCTTGAGAAGATGGAGACCGAGCTCGCTCAAAGGGACCGAATTATTCAAGTGCTTACTGTTGAGGCCGAGTCTTCTCGGAAATCGGAGATTGAGGCCACCAAGAAAGCCGATGAAGCGAAGGTGGAAATGGAGAGGTTGGGGCAGACACACGTTGCCCTGGTGGAGGAGATGGGCCACCGGAACACCAAAGTCACCGCCGAGCGGGATGCGGCGGTCAAGGAGCTTAATGAACTCAAGGCCAAATTTGCTGATATGGCCAAGGAGAAAGATGACGCGAACAACGCAGCCCAGGAGGCGTGCGAACAAGCTATTCTGCTCAGGGGTGAACGGGATGCGGCTGTGGCTAAAGTCTAGAAGGTGGAGACTGAGGTCGAGGAGAGGGTGAAGTTGGCCGAGTCCAGGTTAGAGGCTGACATAGAAGACCTTCTTGTCATTTACAACGCTAATGTGCTGAGGCACAGGGGTCTAGCCTGGCTCGATGATTTTTCAATGCATCTCTATAATTCTTGGAGCCGACTGGTTGAGGAAGAGAAAGAGGCGCATTAGGGCGAGTCCGTGGATGAATTCGAACTCGAGAATCGCATTCTGACTGATGATGAAAAGAGGATTCTCCATGAGTCGATGATTCTGCGTGAGAAGGAAAAACTTGGCGCCTAGCACTTTGAAGTGGGAGAGGGTTCTGGAGTTGACCATCATGAAGCAAGTCTTGAAGTTCCAGCATCAACCCAGCCCGAATCCTCTTCTGCGATCGATCCCCAGGCTGTTCCTACTTATAATCCAGATCAGCCGCAGATGTCACCGGCTGCAGCGCAAGTTATTGATGTCGCTCTGCCGTTTACGAGCCAAATTGAGGAAGGTACTCTGAACATTCTTCATATCTTTATTAAGTCGAAATCTTTGATCGAGTTAAGTTCTAACAGTTCCCTTATTTTTCGTCCAGCGATCGATGCTGCACATGTCGGGCCTCCTGCTACTCAAGAATCACATCAAACACAGGAGGCTATCGTCACTGAAGCGATCACCGTGACTACTGCAGCGCCTCTTGACGATATTCAGGGAGGCACACTTGTTTTTGACGAGCAACTGATGGAGGAGCTCTTTCGTCGTCATGGTGACCCTTTGGCTGATCTATCATTTGTCATGGGCTGAGGCGTTCCCACCACGAGTTTTCCGATGCCGACTGCTGACACTCCCAACGAGGCCCGGTCGGCCGCTGAAGAGGAAATCTTGGCACAAATCGCTGCTGAAATGGATGCCGCAACACATGGTGACAGTGAAGCAACCCTCCCTAGTCTACAAATTGTTTGAGTGACTCAATTTAGTTTATGCTAAATTCGGGGTTACTTACTTCCAAAACCAACTATTTCCTTTTTTTTATCATTTTATTTATTTCCCAAGATCCAACTTGATCAATATAGAAATATTGATATACTTCTTGTAAAAAAACTATTTGTATATACATATAAACATACAAATCATTTTAATTCTAATATCAGAGTTTTTTTTTGAATAAAGAATAACTCAGTTTATTCTAAACAAAATAACTATGTTTTAGCCATAGTAAAAAGGATTGGGAAAAACCCTCTCCCATTTAAATCTTTGTGCAATTATTTTCAAACTAATTCTTGTTTGTTTGTTTGTGTTTACCTCTGTATATTTAATGAAACATGCGAGTTGAGTCATAACACTTAGACTTTTGCAATATGGCTTTTCAGATAGCAAAGCAGAAGGTTGTGCATGCTTCTGTGCACCTGTGTGCACATAAACATGTACAACTGCTATTTACTACACCTTAGTTTGCAGATTGATCAACTTGATTAGGTTGGATCCCTATACTGTCTTGTTATGATTACTATCTCTGCTTATTCATTTAAAACCTCAAACTCATACAAAAATCTGAGTTCATGCTTCCTTTGTTTTTTTTCCTTTTCTACCTATGGGTTTATCCTTACTTCATAATGTTACAGTTAGTTTGTAAATAGGTTCTAACCTCTAAACAATCTAACACATATGTATACATTACTGGTTCACATATGCTTCAGATTTACTACTGAATTTACTGCTTGACTCATGAAAATTTGCATACTTACAGGTTATGATATAAAGCTAAACACATTTATCTTTTCTACTGAAAGCAGTTTCATCCCATAATAACCTTTTAGACCATTCCTTACATCACCATCAAAATCCAGCACAAATACAATATTATTACAGAAAGTCTTCTAATTAAAAATAAAACATGAAGGACATTCTTCAACAAACATTCATAGTTCACTGAATCACCAAATTTCTTCTTAGCATCACACATCTGCATCTTATCACTTAGCCTTCTCTTTTCCTGTAGACATCTCATGATCTACTCCATAATACATATGAAGCACCCATTTGATGCAAGCAACAAACAGGTCAGACTTATGTCTGGTGTGAGTAGAATCACTTGTTAATGCATAAAGACTAATGAAGTATGTTCCATTATTATAGTTTCTGTTCTCAGAGGCTAAATATTTTATTCAAGATAACAAGTCTCCTTCTCATGTTCAAATTTACAAAGTGTTTATCCAGTGGTGTATGTGTAATGACAAGTGTGTATTCTTAGACTAACTTGTCATCAAAACATTGTTCCAGAAATCCTATCAACCATCATACATACACACAAGTTGGTGCTAACACCCAAAACATGCACAATCATACATAAACATGCACAGACCATATTCATGGTATTGGGCCAAAGTATCAAACCTGAGTCTACATGTTAGGACTCCCATATACTTCTAGCCTATTTACCCTTGCATGTATAATTATTTCATGTTATTCTAAAGTCCAGTATTACATTCATGGTTGCACTGGTGCACACTGCCTAGAACCACTACCTGGTTTCCAGTGCACTATAAGCTATTTGGGCATAAACATGCCATGTGCAAACTCACACCCCAGCCTTGATGCGAGCCAACCACTATGTCATACCCACTTCCCTCATACCCAACCTGATAGAGGTGACCCACATCCTTAGTTTAATCACTAAGTTCTTTCATATGACCCAATATTACAGATGCAATGTCATGCCCAAAACTGTGGTATGTTAACTAATATGTGCTAGCAGTTTTCATACATCCATCAATCATTCACCCATTCATACATTCAACAATTTAATCAGTCACACTTGTAGATATTTCAAGTCAGTTTCATTCAGAGATATATCTTTAGCTAAGCATAGGTCTGAGCATTTTAGAAAGTGAAATGCCTCTGTGGTTTCCCCAGTAATAAGGTTCTCACAATCAATCCACATATTAAAGTGTGTTTGCTTGTTACTCAACCCTATTTCCAAAGAATACTTACTGATGGATTAGGACTCAACACATGGAAATTCCATTGCACCCCAACCATCTTTTCAGTTGCAAGACATAAGCCAGAGAACCCCTTCCTCTTACTGCCTTGCATCCTACTTTCCTTATTAATCCATGCTTTAACTAAAAATATTTCTCAAATTCATAAACATATAAATAAATCGGTTGTTATTCCTTCAATAAGTTGTCATATATAAACAAGCATAGGTTGAGTGACAACAAAGCAATGAAAGTCACAAAATCTCAGGAACAACAGAAAATTTCTAAACTAAGAAAATGCAAGCAAAACATCAAACATAAATTAAAATAACTAAAGGTTAATGGCTGCCTTTCATAGGTCTTAATGCCTTGCCAAGTGAGGATTTACTCACCATAGTTCTCCTTCCCAAGTCTTGGTTCAGGCCTGCCATGGATTTTCTAAACTGCTGCCTATTTTTTTTCTAATTTTTGTTTCCTGGTTCTAACATGTAACCGTAGGAAATAATGATGTATATAAGGGAGTTACTAGGGTTTTAAGGTTAGTTAAGTAATTTATTTTTATCAGAATTCCCATCACCATTTCTGGTTTCACCCATAGTTCACCCTCTCCACTTTACTTTCCCACCATTTCTTTTTTTTTCTTGTCTTGGCTACTTTTGGCAAATTTCTCCACATATTATTTGCATGACTGTGGCTCAGACATTATTTGTCTTTTCTAGTTTTTAATCATGTATATAAACCTACTTGTATAACCAGCTATATGTGTGTATGAATCAAACATTTTGCACATCATATATATTCATGCATTTCCTACCTACACAATCAACTATGCTCCTATTTAATCTATGGAAATTAAGACTAAAGTCTGCCTAAGTTATTTATGTATTGTAACTAGGCTAATGTGTACACACTAACAAGTCATGTACTCATTTGTTATTACTGCTATTTTGTATTTATTTATAAGGCCTCTACTCACAAAAGTGCCTTGTTCATGTAGCTGACTAAAACAGTGTGCACATGCACAAGAGCATGCACACTCATACACACACAAGTATTTTCAGAGAAAAAGTTTTATTTTAATTAATTATCTTTCTTTTATAAAATATTCAAAATACATATATACATATATTATATTTTATATATATATATATACTTGCCTAACTATGGGCTGTCACATACACCCCTTCTTTAAGAAATTGTGTCCTACAATTTAACATCTTATTCCTGTGTTAGTCATATATCAACACCATCATAAACACATACTCTTAATTCAACCAAAGCACACATCAAGTAAGCACATTCAACACTGAATACTATGTTTAACTAACTGAATACAAGCATAAATGATAAATTACCTCTAATCTAATTGTCAGTTGCAAATAGTTGAGGGTACTGGACTTTTATCTTGTCCTCAACCTCCCATGTGCAATCATTAGGGTCTAGACTCCACTGCACCTTTACCAGTTTAATAGTTTTGTTCCTCAATTTCTTATCTTCTTTAGCTACAATGCCCACTGGCTCCTTCTCGTAAACTAAATCTGGTCTAAACTCTACTAGGTTTTGTGGCTGAATCACTGAAACTTCATCATGTACACATTTTCTCAATTGTGATACATGAAATACATTATGTATTCCACTCATTTCTTCTGGCAACCTCAACCTATAAGCCATCTTTCCTATTCTTGCTATGATCTCATATGGCCCTATATATCTCGGGGTTAGCTTCCCTGCCTTACCAAATCTCAACACCTTCCTTATAGGTGAGACCTTCAAATACACAAAATCTCCTACTTCAAATTCAAGTGGTTTCCTTCTTCTATCTGCATATGATTTCATTCTGTCTTATGCTGCCTTCATTCTCTGTCTGATCAGTGTGATCTTATCATTTGTTTCTTTCACATGATCTGGTCCTAACATCACCCTATCTCCTACCTCTAACCAGCAAGCAGGTGACAAACAAGGCCTCCCATATAGAGCTTCATAAGGAGCCATCCCTATACTACTCTGGTAGCTGTTATTGTAAGCAAATTCTGCTAAATGAAGGTAGTCTTCCCAATTACCACCATGGTCAAGTACACAGGCTCTAAGTAGATCCTCCAAAAATTTATTAACTAATTCCGTCTGGCCATCAGTTTGGGGATGGTAGGCTGTGCTCAAGCACAATTCAACCCCCATTGCCTGTTGAAAACTACTCCAAAACTTTGATGTGAATATGGTGTCTCTGTCACTAATGATAGTGGTAGGAACTCCATGTAGTTTTACGATCTCTTTCATGAAAATTTGTGCCAATTTTGGTGCATTTCTATCACTCTTTACTGGTATGAAGTGTGATGATTTAGTCAACCTATCTACCACCACCCAAATACTATCATTACCTCTCTTTGATCTTGGAAAGCCATCAATGAAATCCATTGATATGCTTTCCCATTTCCACCTTGGAATTTCCAGAGGTTGCAACAGTCCACTGGGTCTTTGGTACTCAGCCTTGACTTGTTGGCAAGTCATACATCTTGCCACATACTCACCCACACTCCTTTTCATTCCTTTCCACCAATAACTCCTCTTTAGATCATGATACATTTTAGTACCACCTGGATGTATGGTGTACTTAGACTTGTGATGAACATCCATGATTTTTCTTTGTAGTGCTTCTGTGCCAGGCACACATAGTCTTCCCTTGTATCTCAAAAATCCTTTTTCATCCAATTCAAACTTATCAATATTTGAACCATTCCTTAACAGTTCCTTCTTCTCTCTTAGGAATGCATCCATGTCTTGAGACTAATTCACTTCTTCCACTAAGTCTGATTTTATTGTGATAAGGCTGAGCTTGCCATAGTGCTCCATGTCCTCATCTATCACCATAGTTTGCCCTTCCACACTTTGCACTTCCACATCAGATAGTGTCAATAACATTTTAAACTCCTCTATCATCAATGTAGCCAACTTGGCATGTAGCCTACTCAATGCATCTGCCACTCTATTTGCTTTTCCTGGTGTGTACATAATGTCCAAATCATAGGCAGCAAGGAATTCCACCCACCTATGTTGTCTCATGTTCAAATCTTTTTGAGAAAATAAGTATTTCAAAGCTTTGTGGTCAGTATAAAGCTCAAATTTTGCTCCTAATAGGTAGTGCCTCCAAAGCTTTAATGCATACACCATAGCTGCCAATTCCAAGTCATGTGTTGCATACTTGGTCTCACTTGGTTTCAATTGCCTTGATGCATAGGCTATTACTCTACCATCTTGCATAAGAACAGCCCCTATACCTGACCCACATGCATCAGTGTATACTACCAGATTATCATTGCCTTCTGGGATTTTCAGCACTGGAGCTTCCATCAGTGCTTTCTTCAATTGGTAGTATGCCCCTTCACACTTCTCAGTCCATAAGAAAGGTTGGTCTTTCCTTGTTAGCTTAGTTAATGGGGTTGCTATTTTAGCAAAGTCTTTTATAAATCTTCTGTAGTATCCAGCCATGCCTATGAATGATCTTATCCCAGTAACATTGCTTGGTCTCTTCCATGCTTGTACTACCATGACCTTACTAGGATCTACTGAAATTCCTTCTTGAGAAATTATATGGCCTAAGAATTTTATTTCATTCTTCCAGAAGGAACATTTTGCAAACTTGGCTTTAAGGCCTTGTTGCCTTAGTCTACTTAGTACCATGTGCAGATGTTTCTCATATTCCTCAGCTGATTTAGAGTATACCAATATATCATCGATGAAAATCAGTACAAATTTATCTAAATAATCTCTAAAAATCCTATTCATTAAATCCACAAAAAAGGATGGTGCATTGGTCAAACCAAATGGCATTACTAAGTATTCATACAAGCCATACCTGGTATTGAAAGCTGTATATTTGATACTTTCTTCTTCCACTTTCATTTGATGGAAACCAGATGCTAAGTCAAGCCTGGAAAATACCTTAGCACCATTTAATTGATCAAAAAGATCATCAATTCTAGGTAGAGGGTATTTGTTTTTTATGGTGACTGAGTTTAGTTCCCTATAGTCTATGCACATTCTCAAGGAACCATCATGCTTCTTAACAAATACTACTGGTGATCCCCAATTTGAACTACTTGGCCTAATGAAGCCTTTTTGTTCTAATTCTTCTAATTGTTTCTTCAACTCAATCAGTTCCTTAGGACCCATTCTGTTTGGTTTTTTAATGACAGGGCTTGTTCCTGGCTTAAGTCTTATTTGAAATTCTACTGGTCTATTATGAGGAATGCCATTCACTTCACCAAACACATCAGCGTATTGGTTAACTATGGGTATCTTCTCTAGGCTTGATTCAACTTCACCACTGTTCAAGTTGAAAATCCTGCCCATACCCCTATCTTTGGCTGCCTCATACATGACCAAAACTCTTTTGCCATCAGGAAGTTGTAATGAGATTGTGGAATTTTCCAAGTTAATGATAGCACAAAAACCTTTTAACCAATCCATTCCCAGTATAATATCCAACTTAGGGTAATTCAACACATATAATTCTGAAATAAAGGTGTGACCACCCATACATAATTCTACTTGCATGCATTTCATATTTGTAATGCAGGAATTACCTATAGGACTATTAACATGCAATGGCTTATCAACAAAAACACATGTTAACCCTAGTTTCTGAACTATGTCACATGAAATAAAAGAGTGTGTAGCTCCTATGTCATAAATAACTGATATGGGTATGCCTTTAATGAATAATATACCTTCCACTTGGCTAGGTGCTTCCATGGTCTTGCCCTTCCCTTCAAGTACAGCCACCCTTGCCATTTCTGGACACTGCCTTTTCATGTGCCCCTCTTTACCACAGTTGTAGCACCTAAGAACAGTTGACTTGGGTGCTTGGCATTTGGTCTTTATATGGCCTTCCTTCCCACAGTTGTAACAGATCACTTTAGGTTTCTTATTGTCAGAGCTTGCCACCTTACTTCCTTCTTTGTTCATTGCTTCTCCCTTCTTCTTCTCATATGGGTGTGCTCTATTCTTCCCTTTCTTGTTATTCCTGAAATTCTTAAACTTTTCCCTGGCATTGTCATGCTGCTCAAATGACAATGTCAAGTCCATAACTTGATCAAAGGTTCTGTCTTTGTATGGTAACATGGCTCTACTCAATCCAGCATTTAATCCCTGAATGTACCTTGCATTCCTTGAAACTTCATCTGGGATTAGTACTGCCCCATACTTGGACAACCCTTCAAATTTCTGAGTGTATTCAGTGACACTCATAGATCCTTGCCTCAACTTGATAAACTCCTCAAGTAATGAAGCTTTTGCTGAGGCTGGGACAAATCTGGCTTCTAACATTTCTTTGAACTGATTCCATGTGATCTCTTGCTCTTGCCTGCCTGCAATGATCACTTCCCACCAATCCAAAGCAAGGCCTTTTAGTTGTCTTGAAGCTATTTGCCTTCTTCTCTGGTCATTAACCTGCATATCTGCAAAGATCCTCTCCACTGTTCTTAGCCATGTTTGGACACCCATGACATTTTCTGTGCCATCAAAGCTACTGCCTCCTAAGTGTGTATATGTTTTAAGCAATTTGGACAGCTCCTCATGAGGATTATCTACTCTAGGTGCCATCCCATCCCTTAATACTCTAACAAAATCTTGCATGTTGATCATTGGGGGATCAGTGGCCATTCCAGTTGTCTGTTCATCATGATTGTCCTCACTTTCTCCAGCAGCCTAGGGATTGATCCTAACAGCTCTGGGCCTCTATTGACATTTCTAATATGGTTAGTTCTAATTCCTATTCACTACTTCACTTTTTAAACTAGAAGTGAACTCATTCATACATAATAAGTAAAACAACCAATGCAAACAGTACAAACAATGCACACAGATTCAACCAAGTATTTGTATTGGCTATGTATTTAATAACATAGCTCTGATACCAACTGAAGCAACCCTCCCTAGTCTACAAATTGTTTGAGTGACTCAATTTAGTTTATGCTAAATTCGGGGTTACTTACTTCCAAAACCAACTATTTCCTTTTTTTTATCATTTTATTTATTTCCCAAGATCCAACTTGATCAATATAGAAATATTGATATACTTCTTATAAAAAAATTATTTGTATATACATATAAACATACAAATCATTTTAATTCTAATATCAGAGTTTTTTTTTGAATAAAGAATAACTTAGTTTATTCTAAACAAAATAACTATGTTTTAGCCATAGTAAAAAGGATTGGGAAAAACCCTCTCCCATTTAAATCTTTGTGCAATTATTTTCAAACTAATTCTTGTTTGTTTGTTTGTGTTTACCTCTGTATATTTAATGAAACATGCAAGTTGAGTCATAACACTTAGACTTTTGCAATATGGCTTTTCAGATAGCAAAGCAGAAGGTTGTGCATGCTTCTGTGCACCTGTGTGCACATAAACATGTACAACTGCTATTTACTACACCTTAGTTTGCAGATTGATCAACTTGATTAGGTTGGATCCCTATACTGTCTTGTTATGATTACTATCTCTGCTTATTCATTTAAAACCTCAAACTCATACAAAAATCTGAGTTCATGCTTCCTTTGTTTTTTTCCTTTTCTACCTATGGGTTTATCCTTACTTCATAATGTTACAGTTAGTTTGTAAATAGGTTCTAACCTCTAAACAATCTAACACATATGTATACATTACTGGTTCACATATGCTTCAGATTTACTACTGAATTTACTGCTTGACTCATGAAAATTTGCATACTTACAGGTTATGATATAAAGCTAAACACATTTATCTTTTCTACTGAAAGCAGTTTCATCCCATAATAACCTTTTAGACCATTCCTTACATCACCATCAAAATCCAGCACAAATACAATATTATTACAGAAAGTCTTCTAATTAAAAATAAAACATGAAGGACATTCTTCAGCAAACATTCATAGTTCACTGAATCACCAAATTTCTTCTTAGCATCACACATCTGCATCTTATCACTTAGCCTTCTCTTTTCCTGTAGACATCTCATGATCTACTCCATAATACATATGAAGCACCCATTTGATGCAAGCAACAAACAGGTCAGACTTATGTCTGGTGTGAGTAGAATCACTTGTTAATGCATAAAGACTAATGAAGTATGTTCCATTATTATAGTTTCTGTTCTCAGAGGCTAAATATTTTATTCAAGATAACAAGTCTCCTTCTCATGTTCAAAATTTACAAAGTGTTTATCCAGTGGTGTATGTGTAATGACAAGTGTGTATTCTTAGACTAACTTGTCATCAAAACATTGGTCCAGAAATCCTATCAACCATCATACATACACACAAGTTGGTGCTAACACCCAAAACATGCACAATCATACATAAACATGCATAGACCATATTCATGGTATTGGGCCAAAGTATCAAACCTGAGTCAACATGTTAGGACTCCCATATACTTCTAGCCTATTTACCCTTGCATGTATAATTATTTCATGTTATTTTAAAGTCCAGTATTACATTCATGGTTGCACTGGTGCACACTGCCTAGAACCACTACCTGGTTTCCAGTGCACTATAAGCTATTTGGGCATAAACATGCCATGTGCAAACTCACACCCCAGCCTTGATGTGAGCCAACCACTATGTCATACCCACTTCCCTCATACCCAACCTGATAGAGGTGACCCACATCCTTAGTTTAATCACTAAGTTCTTTCATATGACCCAATATTACAGATGCAGTGTCATGCCCAAAACTGTGGTATGTTAACTAATATGTGCTAGCAGTTTTCATACATCCATCAATCATTCACCCATTCATCCATTCAACAATTTAATCAGTCACACTTGTAGATATTTCAAGTCAGTTTCATTCAGAGATATATCTTTAGCTAAGCATAGGTCTGAGCATTTTAGAAAGTGAAATGCCTCTGTGGTTTCCCCAGTAATAAGGTTCTCACAATCAATCCACATATTAAAGTGTGTTTGCTTGTTACTCAACCCTATTTCCAAAGAATACTTACTGATGGATTAGGACTCAACACATGGAAATTCCATTGCACCCCAACCATCTTTTCAGTTGCAAGACATAAGCTAGAGAACCCCTTCCTCTTACTGCCTTGCATCCTACTTTCCTTATTAATCCATGCTTTAACTAAAAATATTTCTCAAATTCATAAACATATAAATAAATCGGTTGTTATTCCTTCAATAAGTTGTCATATATAAACAAGCATAGGTTGAGTGACAACAAAGCAATGAAAGTCACAAAATCTCAGGAACAACAGAAAATTTCTAAACTAAGAAAATGCAAGCAAAACATCAAACATAAATTAAAATAACTAAAGGTTAATGGCTGCCTTTCATAGGTCTTAATGCCTTGCCAAGTGAGGATTTACTCACCATAGTTCTCCTTCCCAAGTCTTGGTTCAGGCCTGCCATGGATTTTCTAAACTGCTGCCTATTTTTTTTCTAATTTTTGTTTCCTGGTTCTAACATGTAACCGTAGGAAATAATGATGTATATAAGGGAGTTACTAGGGTTTTAAGGTTAGTTAAGTAATTTATTTTTATTAGAATTCCCATCACCATTTCTGGTTTCACCCATAGTTCACCCTCTCCACTTTACTTTCCCACCATTTCTTTTTTTTCTTGTCTTGGCTACTTTTGGCAAATTTCTCCACATATTATTTGCATGACTGTGGCTCAGACATTATTTGTCTTTTCTAGTTTTTAATCATGTATATAAACCTACTTGTATAACCAGCTATATGTGTGTATGAATCAAACATTTTGCACATCATATATATTCATGCATTTCCTACCTACACAATCAACTATGCTCCTATTTAATCTATGGAAATTAAGACTAAAGTCTGCCTAAGTTATTTATGTATTGTAACTAGGCTAATGTGTACACACTAACAAGTCATGTACTCATTTGTTATTACTGCTATTTTGTATTTATTTATAAGGCCTCTACTCACAAAAGTGCCTTGTTCATGTAGCTGACTAAAACAGTGTGCACATGCACAAGAGCACGCACACTCATACACACACAAGTATTTTCAGAGAAAAAGTTTTATTTTAATTAATTATCTTTCTTTTATAAAATATTCAAAATACATATATACATATATTATATATATATTTTTTATATATATATACTTGCCTAA
This sequence comes from Allium fistulosum, assembly GCA_030737815.1. Lineage (NCBI taxonomy): Eukaryota > Viridiplantae > Streptophyta > Magnoliopsida > Asparagales > Amaryllidaceae > Allium > Allium fistulosum. The sequence goes on along the minus strand of CM060908.1, from coordinate 816,526,285 downwards.
CTATGGGCTGTCACAGGCAGTCTTGGAGGTGGGACAGCGACACTTGATCCAGCTCCGCTTAGAACGATATCGCCTGGCGGTACATTCTCCGATACTAGTGCGGCTATTCCATCTTCCACGTTTGATCCTATCCCTCCGACTCCTCTGGCGGGAAGCATCCCGGTTCCTTCGAGTTCGGAGGAAGACATTGAAATTATGCCCTCGCCCGAAGACCGTCCACCAACAGGCAAAGGCTCGAAGAGGAATGATAGTGGTGGCTCTGGTGGGCCTGTGCCGAAAAGGAAGCTGCGGAAGAAGAAAGATTAGACATGCTTTCCCGGTTTATTTTGACTTGCATTTTGTTAGCCGTGTATAGATGCGGGTTCGGCCCCTACTAGTAGGAATTTTTGGAAACTTGTACACGAACTTCTTTTATAAACAATAGAAATGAAACTTCTCTTTTTTGGCTTCTTTTCTGTCATTGTGTATTTGTCCAAGTGTTTCAATATCTGAAGTGTACTTTCGAAGTTTTAGCTTTCGAATCAAGTTTGTTTTTGTTTGCCAAGTTCGGAAACTGTGGACATGGTTTGCGATCGGGAAACGAGTTGAATTTTGACGTCGCATTGCTTCAGTCGATGGTTGATGCTTAAGTCTTGCCCCCCAGTCTTGGTGGTGTGTTGCAAAACATCAGTCAGCGACCGCTCTTTTCTTATAGCATGTCGAGTCTAGTGCCACTGAATGGTTGTTTGAGACAAATGGAGATTGAGCGGTTTATTCACGCTTGTCCGATCGTCGACGATCATATCCGCACTCCGGGGATTCACATTTGTTTATTGGAGGTTGGTCACGCCGGCTTAAGTTTCAACCATATGCCCGTGATCTGGGGACTTGGAATTGACGTTAATACTCTGACTCGCACTCTGGGAGTTTGGAGTTGATATTTATGCTTCGATTCATGCTTTGGGAACTTGAAGTTGGTGTCTACTCTCTGCCTCACGCTTTGGGAACCCGGAGTTGATGATGACGCTCCGACTTGCACTCTGGGAGTTCGGAGTTGTCGTTTATACTCCAATTCGCGCTCTGGGGATTTGGAGTCGATGCTTATACTCCGATTCGCACTCTAGGAACTCGGAGTTGATGTTTATACTCCGACTCGCGCTCTGGGAGTTTGGAGTCGATGTTTATACTCCGCCTTACACTCTGCGAACTCCGAGTTGATGTTTATACTCCGACTCGTGCTCTAGGAGTTAGGAGTTGCGGTTTATACTCCGCTTCGCACTTTGGGAATACGGAGTTGACGTTTATACTCTGACTCGCGCTCTGGGAGTTCGGAGTTATCGTTTATACTCCGACTCGCGCTCTGGGAGTTCGGAGTTGATGTTTATACTCCAACTCGCGCTCTGGGAGTTCAGAGTTGATGTTTATACTCTGGTTCGTACTCTGGGAACTCGGAGTTGATGTTTATACTCCGACTCGCGCTCTGGGAGTTCGGAGTTGAGGTTTATACTCCGCTTCGCACCCTGGGAATATGGAGTTGATGTTTATACTCCGACTCGTGCTCTGGGAGTTCGGAGTTGAGGTTTATACTCCGCTTCGCACCCTAGGAATATGGAGTTGATGTTTATACTCTGACTCGTGCTCTGGGAGTTCGGAGTTGAGGTTTATACTCCGCTTCACACCCTGGGAATATGGAGTTGATGTTTATACTCTGACTCGCGCTCTAGGAGTTCGGAGTTGAGGTTTATACTCCGCTTCGCACTCTGGGAATACGGAGTTGATGTTTATACTCCGGTTCGCACTCTGGGAACTCGGAGTTGATGAAGGATTGTCGTGTATCAATCCTTTTTTGACTTTGATGTGATGGCTTGTCCCCGAGCTCGTGTTTCACTTAGCGAGTGATTGGTTGCATCGCAGTCACTCTCTATTTGAATAAATCCCACCATATGGTGAAACTTAGCTCTCCATGCATAGTGATGGTCATATGAAGTATTTCAAGTAAATCACAGCTCTGGCTCGAAGAGGTTGCATTTTATTGCTGAAATAAGAAAGTATGGCAAAGTCACTTGCCTTGTTACAAGTTCTAATTTCGAAATGCATAAAAAAATTGCAGAAAAGGAAAGTAAACTAAATGGATAAAGATAGCCTGTCAGGTGTAATAGACGCGAAGGCTCTCGCTATTCCAAGCTCTTGGCAGGGTAAGACCGTCGATGGTCGATAACTTGAATGTGCCATCTCCGAGCCTTCGTTCAATAACATACGGTCCTTCCTATGTCGGCTTCATATGCAAAGGAACCGAATAGATTCTTTTTAAAATGAGATCGCCTAGTTCGAAGGTTCGTGGACAGACCTTGGCATTGTACAATCGGGCGACTCGACTTCGATGCGCAACTGCCCTCAAATCAGCTTCTTCACGCTTCTCATCTAGTAGATCGATAGATTTAGCAAGTAATATAGCATTTGTCTTTGGATCATAGTATGTCACACGATGAGAAGGTACTTCTAGCTCGACTGGAATAACGACCTCTGAACCGTAAGAAAAAGAGAATGGAGTGTGGCCGGTCGCGGTCTTGTGGGTTGTTCGGTAAGCCCTTAGAGCCATAGGAAGTTCATCGACCCACTTGCCCCCGACCTTTTCCAGTCGTTTTTTCAGGATGGATTTTATAACTTTATTAACTGCTTCGACCTGTCCGTTTGCCTAAGGGTGTGCAACTGCGGAGAATTTCTTTTGGATGTGAAATCATTTGCAGAAATCTTTAAATTCAGCACTATCGAATTGGGTTCCGTTGTCCGTAATAATGGTGTGTGGGAGATCGGATCAACAGATGATATTACGAACCACAAAGTTGATCACTTTCTTCGTTGTAATGGTAGCGAGAGCTTCGGCTTCAGCCCACTTTGTAAAGTAATCAACTGCGACGATGGCGTACTTCGCACCACCTTTTGCCAGAGGTAGAGCACCGATGATGTTAATGCCCCACATTGCGAACGGCTATAGGCTGACCATTTGCGTTATCTCGGTAGGAGGAGCTCTAGGAATTCGGGCATATTTCTGGCACCTATCACATTTCTTTGCATATTCCAACGCATCACGATTCACGGTAGGCCAGTAATACCCGTAGCGAAGCATTTTCTTGGCAAGTGCTTGCCCCCTGGTGTGATCGCCACATTCTCCCTCGTGCACATTGCGCAATACTTGTTTAATTTCATCGTGAGCGATGCACCGGAGTAGGGGGACTGAATACCCTCTTCTGTACATGAGTCCATTCTGGATGGTAAATCGTGAGGCCTTCCGAAGGACTTGTCTCTTTTCACTCCTGCGCTCCGGCAGGGTTCGATCCTCAATGTAATTTCTGAGTGGGGTCATCCACGAATCCTTTTCGGGGACGTTTTCGCATACCCAGTTTATTTCTGTCCGGTCGATGCTCGGGGAAGATAGAGTTTCTACGGGAACGAGTCCCATTTGCTGAGCTTCACCTGTGCTGGCTAGCTTTGCCAATGAAACGGCCTTTTGGTTACGCTCCCGAGGTATACAATAAATGGCGTAGTAATCAAACTGATTCAGTGCTTCCTGAACTCGAGCTAAGTAAGCAGCCAACCTTCGATCTCTTGCCTGATACTCTCCCCGTACTTGACACACAACCAATTGTGAATCACAATAAATTTCCACAGCGATAATTTTCAGATCTCTGGCGAGTTTCAAGCCAACTAAGAGGGCTTCGTATTCAGCTTCATTATTGGTTGCATGAAAGTCAAACTTCAAAGCGTAGCATATAGATCGACCTTCGGGGGTTTCGAGCAGTACACCAGCGCCCGAACACCGGTCGTTCGATGCACCATCAGTATACAGCTTCCAAACATATTCGGGAGATTTACTGGTTTCGGGAAATTCCTCTGGAACAGTGAATTCAGCTATGAAATCAGCGAGGACTTGTCCTTGGATTGCTCGCCTTGGAGTGTAAGTAATATCAAACTGACTCAGTTCGATGTTCCACTTGGGTAGCCTACCAGACGTCTCAGGCCGCGAAAGGACATACCGTAACGGTTGGTCGGTGTAAACAACTATGGGATGTGCTTGGAAATACGGTCAAAGTTTTCTTGATGCGATTACAAGGCAATAAGCCAACTTTTCTAGCTTTGGATAGTTCCTTTCAGCCCCAGTCAATCGTTTGCTGACGTAGTACACTGGCTTCTGTATCCCTTCTTCTTCTCGAACCAAGGCAGTGCTGATAGCGTTTTCTGATATCGCCAAGTATGCATACAACTTCTCATGATCAATAGGCTTTGACAGTATTGGCGGTGTGGATAGATGTTGAACTAGTGCTTGGAAAGCGCCCTCACACTCCATGGTCCATTCAAAGCTTCGTTTCCCTTTTCGGATCAGATCAAAGAAGGGAATGCATTTGTCAGTGGACTTTGAAATGAATCTGCTCAATGCTGCTACCTTTCCATTGAGACTCTGGACTTGCTTTATAGTCTTGGGAGTTTCAAGATTTCTGATTACCCAAATCTTTTCAGGATTGGCTTCGATTCCCTGGGCGTTAACAATGAACCCAAGGAACTTTCCGGATGCAACTCCAAAGTGACATTTCAATGGGTTGAGCTTCATCCTGTATTCTCGAAGTATGTTGAACATAGTTTCCAGGTCTTTAACATGGTTGGTGGAGAGTCGCGACTTCACAAGCATGTCGTCTACATATACTTCCATTGTTTTCCCGATTTGATTAGCAAACATCCAATTGACCAATCGTTGATAAGTAGCCCCATCATTCATGAGTCCGAATGGCATAACCTTGTAACAGTAAAGTCCTAGATTGGTTACGAAGCTGGTATGCTCTTGATCGGGTAAATGCATCGGTATCTGATTGTAGCCAGAATATGCGTCCATGAAGGATAAGAGTTCATGCCCAACTGTCGAATCTACTAGCTGATCAATTATGGGAAGTGGGAAGCTGTCTTTGGGACATGCTTTATTCAGATCGGAATAATCGACACACGTTCTCCACTTTCCGTTCGGCTTTCGGACGAGCACGGGATTCGACACCCATTCAGGATATAGGGCATCCTGAATGAACCCGTTCACTTTAAGCTTTTCCACTTCTTCTTTAAGGGCGGCAGATCTCTCTGGATCCATACCGCGCCTTTTTTGTTTGACCGGGACATGCCGTGGATCAATGTTTAGGGTGTGGCTCGCGATGTCCGGCGAGATCCCACACATATTGGAATGTGTCTAGGCAAATACGTCAAGGTTTGCCCGTAGAAATTCAACCAATTCCTCTTGAGTTTGCTGGCCTAGCTGAGATCCAATCTTTATCATTTTCGAATCATCGTTATTGTCAACTGGAACATCAATCGTCAGTTCGGCTGGGGATTCTTGACTTTCTTTAGATTCTCCTTCGTCTTCAATTTCTCTCGGGTCAAGATCCTTGAGAAATTGGCTGGGGTGCCCGGGCCTGGGCTTGGGCGTTAATTGTCAATTATCGGCAAAACGGACGCAGAGAGCTTCCTCCACGCCCTTTCCTTTCTCCTTTTGCTACGCCTCCCGTAGCTCAGCAACATAGCAGGCTCTGGCAGTAGCCTGATCTCCCTGAATGATTCCTATTCCATGATCAGTGGGAAACTTTAAAGTCAAACACCACGGGGCGATGGATGCCCTGAATTCAGCGAGGGTCGATCGACCCAAGAAAGCATTGTAAGGGGAGTCTATGTCCAAAACAATGAACTGTAGCATCCGTACTCTCCGTCATTCTCCAACTCCCAACTCTACTGGCTGTTCCACCATTCTAGTGGGTATAGTAGCACTTCCGTTGAAACCATGGACTCGGGATTGACATGGCTTCAAGTCCGTGGCTTCCATTTTCATTTGATTATAAGCTCGTTTGAACAAAATATTCACAGAGCTTCCACTGTCGACTAAGATCCTTTTCATCCAAGCGGGACCTACTTGTGCTGAGATGACCAGTGGATCGATAGTGGGAGCTTCGACTTTATCAGCGTCTCTGTTCCTGAACACGATGTCATCCGTCATCGTTTTCTGTTGCTTGGCCGAAGCCCCTTCATCAAAACTACTACAACACTCGAAGTCCGCATGCTTGATAGAACTGGCATACGACTCCATTTCCTTCCAACTTTGATCTGCTGGGTGAGGACCACCACTTATCGTATTGATAACCAACCTCCCGCCTGTACGAGCGGGTTCCTCCTGTCTTTCCTGATTCGGCGCACGATTCTGATTTGATGGGTCCGCACCACCGGATTGCGGCACCCGCACATACTCACGTATCAGTTTTTCAATGAGGTCTTGTAAGTGACGACACTCATTGGTGTTGTGGCCATAACTCTCATGGAATCTACAGAATTTTCCTGTTTGGATTTGCCACTCAGTTGGCGGTTTTGGGGCAGGCTTCTTGTATTGCATGGTATTGCAAGTCTGCAAATACACATTTTCCAACGACGTGTTCAACGGAGTATAATTATCGTACATGGAACCTCTACGCCGTGGTCCACGATCCTGATCGTGTTTTTTGTTCTGATTTCTATTGTCCCTCTGCTGATTCTTTTTATTTTGGACGTTCAACTGAATTTTTCCAGAACTATCTCCGGACTGTTTAACAGCGATGTTACTTTGGATTCCTTCGATGTTGGGCCCTGCGTCATCCTACTTGTTAGACTGTTTCGCATCCTTCCTTCTCAGGAATTGGGCTGCCTTGGAATAGAAACGGTCCAATGACGTAGGTGGTTTTCCAGCTAACTAATTTCCGAACTCGGAATAAGCATCAATCCCCTTAGTTAATGCCATCAGGATAGAGTTATCATTGGGATTGCTTATTTCTGCACACGTAGCATGGAATCGCTCCAAGTAACGTCTAAGTGTTTCTCCGAGAGCTTGTGTAACACTAGACAAAGTGTTGACGTCCTTAGGCCTCGCCACGTGCATACGGAATTGTTCGACAAACTTGGTGGCCATCTGGTCAAAGTTAGAGATGGATCGCGGTGGCAAACGAGTGAACCACATGGTAGCGATGCCCCCTAGGGAAATGGGGAAACTACGGCACTTTACTGCGTCATCAACTCTAGCAGCATTCATCAGCCATTCGTATTTTAGGACATGTTGATTGGGATCAGAACTTCCTTCATAAACTGTCAAAGCTGGCATCCTGAAGTGCCAAGGTGGTTCAACATATAAAACATCATCCGTGAAAGGGGTATGACTCCGGGAGATTCCCTAGTCGTCATTAGAGAGACCCTGACTTTCACGGATCATTTGGCGGATCATCGCTGGTATATCCGGCGTTCGGATACTTGGAGCATGTTGTGCCGAGGTGTGGTCGGGTTCCACAGCGCGAGTCTGGACTGGATGCGGTCGACGATCCGTGCCTCGCCTCCTTGGTTCAACATCCTCAGGGACATAAGGCTCAGGAGTCTGCTCTCGTTGGTTACGTTGAGGATCAGCTTGGTTTCTAGCATCACCTCCCCGTCCGGCAGTGGTGGTAGTAGCAATGTTGCCGGTAACATGGTAAGGAGCAGCTCCTCCTCGAGTTGAAGGTTCTGTACGGAGACTAGCAGATGGTCCAGCTCTAGGTTGCCCAAGGTTCGAAGCAGGTTGGTGTCCCGTTGCTTGGGTGTAGCTTACACCTAGCCGTGGACGTGTGGATCTGGTTTGGCCATCGGAGGAGGCTGAACTTTCTGTGGAAGAATAAGAACCTTGGTCTCTTTTGGATCTTCTTCGCCTTTGGCGATTTAGCTGGTTAGTCAACTCTGTGTTGGCGCACAGTTGTTCAGTTAGCTGATGTCGACTTTGGGTCAACTCTCGAAGCAATGTCTGGAATTCTTGTCTAGTGAATGGACCTGACGGATCTGAAGGTCCTGCAGCATTTTGGTTGGATGGAGGTGATTGCACGGGATTTTGTCGGTCCCGTGCTCCTTGATCAGCAGCTGTAGAAGTGGCACGTGTGCTCACCATAATCAATTGATGAAGTCCTTTCCTAGATCTGATTGCAAATCTGAATAGAATGGAAGGGCTTCAAAGTTCCGGATCTGGATCTTCTTCTTAGATTTATGCAATCCAATATAGATAGGAGATCCAAAGAGTAGAAGAAAAATTGGGTTTTTCTCAGTGAAAGCACCAAAGTGTTTGTACCAGAATTGGGCACAACACTCTTCGGAAGTCTTTGAAGAGATAAAGTGAAGAAATTAAATGGAAAACGAGGAATTATCTAACAAAATCTCCAAATTCCAAAAATGAGAATAATTAAAATGCAAGGAGACACAAGAATTTAGAGTGGTTCGGCATATCGCCTACGTCCACTATGAAGTAGTTTGCTTTATTGATCTTTCTTTGATGTTTACAAGGGAATTCAATGATTTACAACAGGCAATTATGATTTGCAGCAGTGAAATTCGTTGGTAGCAGCAACAATTGAGTTCAGATCTGGATCTGGTGGAGTTCGGGCGTTGGAGATCTCAAAGAGGAAGAAGAACCCCTTTTTGTTGACTTTGAGGGTCTATTTATAGGTGCAGGAGGCTGGTATTTCACTCAGATCTCCAGAGACCCTCTCTGGCACGTGACCAGGCCCGCATGCCCAAGCCCGTGAAGTTTCGGTCCGATCCGTGATCGATACGAACAGATTTCATGTCGATCAAGATTTCATCCAATGGAGTCGAAATTTGGCATGGACATTCTTTAGCATGCACGTAGTCTTTTGTGAAAATTTCATAGCATTTCGACTTGTAGATTAGGAGATATGATCGATACGAAATGGGATTCTCAATGGCTGTTTGGTTCGACTCGCTCTCGTTTCGACCCGCTTACGTTCGACTCGGTGATGTGGTGCTTGAATCTTTGGATCACTCTGCCTTTGATGCTATCTCGAGCGAGTCGAAATGTACATCGATTGAGCGAGTCGATGTGTGTCCGATTGAGCGAGTCGAAGCGTGCACTGGTCGAGCGAGTCGAAGTGGAGCGTCCTGAGGGATTCGAACAAAGGCCCCGTGATGGACACGAAGTGGAGCGAGTCGAAGGAGTCATTACTGGTGGTTGCAAAGCGAGTCGAAGGAGTCACTTCTGAGGGATGCGAAGTGAGTCGAAGGAGTCACTTCTGAGGGATGCGAAGCGAGTCGAAGGGAGCGAGTCGAAGGGAGCGAGTCGACCGGTGATTGGTTTTCATCCAATTTTGTATCGTTCATAACTTGAGCATACGAACTCGGATTGACTTGAGATTTGGAATGTTGACTCTCATGGCTTAGCTTGTCATGTCCTACTAATTTTGGCTCGATCCGGACTCGAACAAAATTCATCGATATCATAGTGAGCCTGTGTATAACTGATCTCTAGGACGGGCCGTCACTGGTTACTAGTCAATTCCTTGAAGTCACGGCCTTGAAAAAAGACAGGATAACACTGAAGAACTGGAAGTAAGGCTTTACAAATTTTCTATGATTCCCAATTAGTAGTGTGCCAAGTCAGGGGAGAATATCAAACCAAAGGAGCGCAACTTGCACCTTACCTCAATTGAAACCAAGAACTACTATCCGACCTTGAGATTACACAGTTACACATATCCCTAGAGAATAGAATGAGAAAGCCGACTCACTGTCTAGGCTGGTCGGTTCTAGGGATGCACAAAAAATGTGCTCGATCCTAATTGAAATACTTAACGCTCCGAGTATTGACCCGATGGAGATTGATTGGATCTTAAAGACGAAGCCCGATAAGGAGTCGTGGATAACTCTGATAAAATATTATATGCAGAAGGGAATCCTTCCCGAATGGAGGAATGAGAAGCGACATCTCATTTGTAAAGCTCCACGATACATCCTTCAAGGAGGAGTCCTATACAGGAAGGGATTTTCCATTTCCCAACTTCATTTATTGCCAATGATGAAATCAAGTGAGTATTAAGAGAAGTCCATGAAGGAGAATATGGAGATCACACTGGGGGGCAAATCTTAGAGAAGAAGATACTTCACTATGGTCATTACTAGCCAACTGGTAATTGAGATGCAACTGATTATGCTAGATGATGTGACAAGTGCAATATATTCGCAAAGATTCCGATAACCCCACCAGCAGAGATAACTCAAATTGTCAGTCCATAGCCGTTTGCTACTTGGGGTATTGACATCATCAGCTCATTTCTGATTTCCAAGAGTGGCGCAAAGTATGCCATAGTGGCAGTCGATTACTTCTCTAAATGGGCTGAAGCTGAACTTTTGGCCATAATCACTACAAAAAAAGTAATCGACTTTGTTGTTCAAAACATCATTTGACATTTTGGTCTCCTCGAACAATCATAAATGACAATGGGATCTAATTCAATAGTGCTAATTCAACGACTTATGCCGTTGGCATTGTATTGAGAAAAGATTTACGGCAGTCGCTTACCCTCAAGCTAACGAACATGTCGAAGATGTTAATAAAATCATAAAGTCCATTTTGAAGAAGCATTTGGAAAGGCTAGAAGCAAGTGGGTTGATAAATTCTCGTTATCTCTATGGGCATACAGAACCAACCCACAAGTCCATGACTGGACACACTCCATTTGCCCTTGCCTACGGCTTTGAAGCCGTGATTCCTATAGAACTTGAAGACTCTTCCCATCGAGTGACTTACTGTGACCCTAGAACAAATAGATATCTCATTTTGGAATCTCTAGACATGGTCGATGAGAAGCGCAAAGAAGCTAACTTGAGAGCAGCTGCACACCGACATCGAGCCCCTCAGTACTGCAATGTTAAACTCCGAGCTAGAACCTTCGAAATTGGCAATCTCATCCTAAAACGTATCTTTCCTAGCTCCGTTAACATGGGTCTGAGATGGAAAGGAACGTGTGACATTGATCAGAAGCTTGGAGAGTGTGGGTGCTGCGGTTTGTTGTGATGGATGTGAACTCCTTATACAATGCTTCTTGGGCCGACCGGCCCTTGTTGAATTCAGGGCAGCTATCGCCCCTTGGTGTATAGCACTCAAATTCCCGACAGATAACGGTGCAAGAATTATTCAAGGAGATCAGGAGACATGTCATGCCTGCTATATTGTTGAGTTGAGGGATGCCCAGCGAAAGAAAATAGGATAGGATGTGGAGACGTCTTTCTGCATCAAAACTAATGAAGCTTAGCCATCAGTGTCTGGGCCTTGGCTCGAGCACCATAGTTGGTTTTATAAAGATATAGACTCAAGAGATGAGGAAGAAGGCCCCAAAGAATCCAAGGTTGTACCCACTGACCTGATGATTGATATTACATCAGCCACGATGATCCACTGTGGGTCTTGAAGATCGGATCACAACTCAACGCCTCAAGGCTGAAATAATTAGCTGGCTTTCTCTGGCCAAATCTTATGTGTTTGCTTGGACCCATTCTGACATGTGTGGGATCTCGCCAACCATTGCGAGCCATGCATAGATCCAAAGACTTCCCAGACCAGGAACACACCAGCTTCATCCGAGGTCAAGAGCCAGTGAATATTAACCTGAGGCATGTCTCGGTGAAATAGAAACGACGTAGCATAGATCTAGAGAGATCTGCTGCACTTAAGGAGGAGGTGGATAAACTCAAAAATAATGGGTTTATCCATGATGCCCTCTACCCAAAATGGGTATCCAATCCTATAATCATGAGAAAGACTAATGGAAAGTGGAGAACATGTGTTGACTACTCAGAACTGAATAAAGCATGCCCGAAGGACAGCTTTCCACTTCCAAGGATCGATCGACCGGTAGACTCAACCGCTAGACACGAGCTGCTTTCATTTATGGATGCGTACTCAAGTTATAATCAGATCCCGATGCACACCCAAGCTAGGAACACACCAACTTCATTATCGACCTATGATTATACTACTATATTGAGATGCCTTTTGGACTGAAAACACAGGAACGACTTACCAGAGGCTCATAAACCAGATGTTTAAAAAATAGATTGGACGATCGATGGAAGTTTATGTGGATGTTATGCTCGTGAAGTCACGGCAATCAAACGACTATATCGATGATTTGGTAGAGATGTTCGGTGTTCTCCGGAAATATGGAATGAAACTCAACCCCTTGAAATGCTCTTTCGGTGTTGCATCAGGGAAATTCTTGGATTTCATCATTAACTCTCGTGGAATCAAAGCCAATCACAGGAAGATTCAGAAGATAACAGCTATCCAAACACCAAAGATGATTAAGCATGTGCAAAGCCTAAAAAGGAAGGTCGCTTCCCTGAGTCGGTTCATCTCCAAAGCCACCGATAACTGTGTTCCCTTCTTCGACTTGATCAGAAGAGGGAATAAGAACTTCACATGGATGTAGGATTGTGTTAACACATCTCGACCTTTGGTACACCATTTAGAGAGACCCCCCATCTTATCCATGTCGCTGGATCATGAAGACTTGTACATCTATTTAGCGTCGTCGGTACATGCCATAACTGCCGCACTACTATGTAAAGAGAATCAAATCCAAAGGCCAGTATACTATGTTAATAACGGTTGACAGGTGCTGAAAGAAATTATCTGAAATTGGAGAAGCTCACATATTGCCTGTTGATTGCATGAAGGAAGCTCCACTCTAATTTTCAAGCTCACCCCATTAATGTCTTCACCGACTAGCCGGTACGATAGGTCCTACAATGACCTGAGATGTTTGTAAGGTTACTAAAATGGAACATAAAGTTGAGCCAATTCAATATCATTTATCGTCCACAGAGAGCCATCTAGGGACAGGTGTTGGCAGACTTCGTAGCTGAATCCACTACACAAGATGATTCTCCTGAGAGAAGTAAAGTACCTACCATCCAATGGAAAATGTATACGGATGGAGCATCTAACAATCGGTGTTCTAGCGCCAGAGTCATACTAGTCACTCCCGAGGAACGCTCAATCTGCTATGCTCTAAAACTTGACTTCTCTGCGACAAATAACGAAGCTGAATATGAAGCCTTGATCACTGGGCACAAACTTGCTAAAGAATTGGAAGTAAGGCTTTAAAAATTTTCTATGATTCCCAATTAGTAGTGTGCCAAGTCAGGGGAGAATATCAAACCAAAGGAGCGCAACTTGCACCTTACCTCAATTGAATCTAAGAGCTACTATCCGACCTTGAGATTACACAATTACACATATCCCTTGAGAATAGAATGAGAAAGCCGACTCACTAGCCAGGCTGGCCGGTTCTAGGGATGCACAACAAATGTGCTTGATCCTAATTGAAATACTAAACGCTCCGAGTATTGACCCGATGGAGATTGATTGGATCTTAAAGACGGAGCCCGACAAGGAGTCGTGGATAACTCTGATAAAATATTACATGCAGAAGGGAATCCTTCCCGAATGGAGGAATGAGAAGCGACAACTCATTTGTAAAGCTCCACGATACATCCTTCAAGGAGGAGTCCTATACAGGAAGGGATTTTCCATTTCCCAACTTCATTTATTGCCAATGATGAAATCAAGTGAGTATTAAGAGAAGTCCATGAAGGAGAATATGGAGATCACACTGGGGGGGCAAATCTTAGAGAAGAAGATACTTCACTATGGTCATTACTAGTGAACTGGTAATTGAGATGCAACTGATTATGCTAGACTATGTGACAAGTGCTATATATTCGCAAAGATTCTGATAACCCCACCGACAGAGATAACTCAAATTGTCATTCCATGGCTGTTTGCTACTTGGGGTATTGACATCATCGGCTCTTTTTTGATTTCCAAGAGTGGCACAAAGTACGCCATAGTGGTAGTCGATTACTTCTCTAAATGGGCTAAAGTTGAACTTTTGGCCACAATCACTACAAAGAAAGTAATCGACTTTGTTATTCAAAACATCATTTGACATTTTGGTCTCCTCGAACAATCATAACTCACAATGGGATCTAATTCAATAGTGCTAATTCAATGACTTTTGCCGCTGGCATTGTATTGAGAAAAGATTTACGGCAGTCGCTTACCCTCAAGCTAACGAACAGGTCGAAGCTGTTAATAAAATCATAAAGTCCATTCTGAAGAAGCATTTGGAAAAGGCTAGAAGCAAGTGGGTTAATAAATTCTCGTTTGCTCTATAGGCATACAGAACCACCCACAAGTCCGCGACTGGCCACACTCCATTTGCCCTTGTCTACGGCTTTGATGTCGTGATTCCTGTAGAACTTGAAGACTCTTCCCATCGAGTGACTTACTGTTTCCTTAGAACATATAGATATCTCATTTTGGAATCTCTAAACATGGTCGATGAGAAGCGCAAAGAAGCTAACTTGAGAGCAGCTGCACATCGACATCGAGCCCTTCAGTACTGCAATGTTAAATTCCGAGCTAGAACCTTTGAAATTGGCAATCTCGTCTTAAAATGTATCTTTCCTAGCCCCGTTAAAATGAGTATGAGATGGAAAGGAATGTGTTTCATCGATCAGAAGCTTAGAGATGGAACTTTCAAGCTAACGACCGTTGATGGTATCGAACTCCCTAGAGCATGGAATAGCAAGCATCTACGATGCTATTTCACATGATTTTGTTTCATTCATATGTATTTCATTTAGAATTTCCTTTTTAATTTTAGAGCCATGTAATAAGACAGATTATGTCGTTTTCTCTTTCAGTTGGCAATAAAACTTGAAGTTTCCTCTATATTTATGGATAGTTTGTGCATAGTATAACAGTTGTGATATGCAACCAACTTACATCCACATACACCTCGTATAGACCAGTAAGTACCTAAGTTTTGGTGCCAACCGAGTTCTCAGGTCCATAATCGAATTAACCGAAGATAAACATGACTCGACCATTCATCCATTGGTTCTCGCTTACAATCCGACGGGCCGAGTATGAAACATATAACATATGTGATTCAAATATCCATTTGATAATTTCAATCCCACGATTTGGCGGGAGAAATATAAAGTATAAGTGGACGTGGTACGACCATCCACTCTTCGACTTTTGCCTTTGACTTGGGTGCAAAGGAATTAACCGATAAAATGTGATTCGACCATTTATTAGAATAACTCCAGTCCCCAGAGTGTGTGCTGGAGTATAAACATCAATTGGGTGTGATTGATTACCCATCGACTAACTCTGATCCCCAAAGTGTGGAAAAGAGTATAAACGAATGAATGAGTGCGATTCGACCTCTCATTTGCCGACTGTTATCCAGCCTTTTTGTTCGGATATACCCGAACAGACTAGACAAGTTAGATTCGACTGTCATCGGGACTGACAAGTTAAATTAAAAATCATGAAGCCTAAAGACCAAGCACATATGATAATATGAAGCAATGGTGAAGTGAAAGTGGAAGACGGACTCAATAGAACATTAAAAATATGAAGAAAAAAAACCATTTACGGAAAATGGATTAGGTCTGATCCATATTCACCAATTATGGATCTTACCATATCAATATTACAGTTCAACTTAGTGGAAAACGCCTGATATCTCAAATGATACAAGTCGAATACACAAGAAACTTTAGGAACATCAATATATTGAAGAGTGGAGCCCACCATATCGATCGCATGCCAAATGGAGCTCACAAAACGATCGGTGCCGATCGTTATTACAAATGACGTGGGACCCGTGATCGATACTGTGACGTCTTCAAGATTTGGAGACTCCACTACCGAAATTTCAAGAAGATATTTTGCCGTCTTCCCCTATAAATACAGACTTGATTGTTCATTTTCAGGATCTTTACGCTGATGTTTCCTTTGTACTCCATTGTAACTACGGATCATACCCGATCCATCCCTCTATACTTCGCATTCCAAGTGATTAATAAAGTTATTTCTCCAAAGTGGACGTAGGCTTTCAATGCCGAATCACTATAAATCATTGTATTCTTGTTATTGCTTGTTTTCTATTATTTATTTGCATGTTTTCTCTTTTTTCATTTGATTTTCTTCATTTATCTCTTTACAAAATCTCTATTCGGTGTTTATGCTAATTTTTGGTGCAAAAATTTTGGTGCTTTCATTGAGAAGAATGAATTCTCAACTCCACTGGATCTCATCATCTACTTGTAGATTCCCATATTCGCGAGATAGATCTAGCTTTCTACCGACAAGCTTCCATTTCTATTAAGATTTGCAAAAGTCTACGAAAAACTATTTGTAATGATTAGGAAGACCTGTTCTACCTCTCAAAATGTAGAAGGAAACGAGAATGCCATCATCCATAAAGGAGACCAGAGCAATCTACCAGTAGATGTTAATGCTACCAATCTAGTTGATGTCCAGAATCCAGCCGATTCCATCACAAGAGCCGATTTCCAGAACCTGATGAGAGAGCTCATGGATAGCCGCCGATAGTTGAACCAGCAAATTCAAGCCAATACGATTTATTGAATCAACTCAAGGATCAACAACATAGGTAAACTAGAACGGAGCTAACTCTCTATTCTATATCGGAGAGCTCAACTTCCTCAGATGACCATCACAGTTGCAGACATCGTAGAACTGACGGATATCATCAGGACATCAACACAAAACTAATCCCAAGCTATCAGGATCGATCGCACCTGATCCATCTATAGGTAGTGAGGTCGATCCCTCCTTCAGGGGAGGAGCCTTACCCTTTTCTGATGGAAGTCGAACTAGAGCCACTGTGGTTGATCTTGATGTTGGAGTTCAAGTTAATGCAAATCAGTTACCTCTTTGGAATGACGAGGATGTGAACGCACATCAAGAAGATGTTGAGCCAAGAAGGCATGGAATGGCCCGTAGACATCGACTGGACCATCAACGTGAGGTGGAGCACGACTACCTGGCTCCAACTATCCAAACATCGGACTTGACGGCGATGATCAAGAAGCTAGTAAGGGAGAGCCAAGGCTTGACAAATGATGATTGAGAGAGCTTGAGGAGACATACCCCGTTTACCGACAGTATCTTACACGCGGAATATCCAAGGAGGTTCAGCATGCCATCGATGCCTACCTACGACGGAAAAACCGACCCTAGGCAACACATCATGAGATATGAATAGCTGATGGACTCCGCATGAGCGGATGATGCCACAAAATGCAGATGTTTTTCCATCAATATTTCTAGTATATCAACAATGTGGTTCACGGGATTGCCCCTAAGGTCAATCTCTAGATTTGATGATTTAGCAACAAAATTTATAGAGCAGTTCCGCATGTATAATACCCGCCCCAAAGATGTAATGTCCCTATCAAGAATGATCCAGGCTTCGGTAGAATCATTGAAAGACTATTTGAAGATATTTCATACAGTCGTCACAGAAGTTAGTAACTCGAATGACCATTCAATATTGATGGCGGTAATAAGAGGGTTTAACCCAAAATCTGATTTTGGTGATTAGTTAGCCGGTAAACCACTCGCAAGGTTGGAGTGTTTCTACGCAAAAGCAGCAGAATATTTGAGGAAAGAGGAATCCATATGCTCTAGGAATTTTAAGACATTTGGGACCGAGTGAAGAGGGAGTGCAGAGTAATATTATAGTGAAGCGGTCCGAGGAGAGTTCCGAAAAGGTTCAAGTAAATGTACAAAATAAACCAAATCAGCAAAAGAAAGGCGGTGATAGGAACCATGAACGATAGAGGGATTTTGAAAGAGTAAAATCTAGAATTCTAATGTATGATACCTACACACCACTGAATACATCTCTAGAGAACGTCTACTTGTCTACATGCAATACCATGCAGTATAAGAAGCCACCTCCGAAGGAATCGATGGAGAAAAAAAAGAAGACTGGAAAATATTGCCTGTTCCATGAATGTTATGGTCACAACACAAATGAGTGTAGGCATCTCTAAGATGTTGTAACAACCCGCATATTTTATGATTGTATATTTAAATGTTTTATTTAAATATAGCATCGTTAGTCGGATTTAAGTTCGAAATGTCACTTTTTGAAAACAATCGAATTAGGACTCGAGACCACTTCCATTGAGTCCAAAATGGCGTTTGCGACCTTTTTGAGTATAAACATCGATATGTTTGGAGTTGAGTAAAATTTTGATATTTTCATTTAGGGCTTTGGGTTTGGGTTTCAGCCCACCAACCTAACAAATAACCCAACTCCACTCCTCTTCATTCATCCCACTCCTCATTTCCTAACACTCTCAAGCTAAAGTAAAAATGGGGGAAGAGATTGGAAATTAGAATTCCAAAACCCTAGTTTGTTTAGGAAATACAAATTCAAGTCCAAAATCAAGGAGAAGCTTAGGTAAGCATCCTCTTCATCTTTTCCATCTCTATCTCTCTTCAATTTACAGAATTTCCTATAACCTAACTTAGGAAATATTCTTCTTATGAGCTTAGATTGAAGCTTCTTGAGTTGTTGAAGAGGAATTGATCTTAGCTTGTTTTAGAGCTTCTCACTTGAGTTTTTGAGTTAAAGGTGAGTTCTCTAACTCACATCTACGTCTATAACTTTCATTGTTGTTAGGTATGAATTCCTAACATTTGTGCATGTTCATTTGCTTTTGATTTGAATTGATTTGGTGAATTTTCCTAATTTTGGTGTTTTGGTCCAATTTTATGAAAATCTTACTATGGATGTTTGGACATGATATTTGGGGTGTATCGAAGAGCCTATAAGGCTGGGCTGTCGCTCGGCATAAATCCCTAGTCGTCGTTGCTCGTCTGATCGCTCCCGAAACGTTTTGGCCAACTTGGCCTATCCAAATTGTTGCCCAGACCAGGTGACCAGACGTCTGGTTATCGAGTCCAGACATCTGGTTTAGACCTGGAGAGAAAAAATATAGAACGCAAAAAATAAAAAAATGGCAGGGACTAATTTCAGACGTTTGAAATATAGGTTCAGACGTCTGGATTGGGTCTCAAACATCTGCCTTGGAATTTCAGACGTCTGGGGGTTTTCTGGATTATTTCCAAAGAACAAATCCAGACATCTAGATTCTAAACCAGACGTCTGGATCTACTCATTTTGCCAATTTTGGCTGTTTTTGAATGGTTTTCCAATATTAATCGATTTTTGTTGATCCGGTTGGTTGTTATCACTTACTATCGACTTTGATAACTTCTTTCTTTGGATTTTTGGGAATATCCACTTGATGGATTTGATATCGATTTTTATGGTTTTGATTCACGTCGTCGAATGTGAATTTTTGGTTGATCGATTGTTTCTACAATCGTTTTCTGTGATTTGTCACTTTTAAAAATACAAAGGTTTCTATACTAGTAGTAAATACTCAAACGCTTTCACAAAAACGATTTCAACGCTACTTTTAAATACAGAGCTCGTTTTCAAAACCGTTTTCCAATCTATTAGTATATACAAACCTTTACCTCATTCGTATGAGAAATCTAATTAAACGGCTTAGCAAAACAAGTGGTATGAAACGCTCTCGTTTACTTCATCGGTTAATTCTTGGACTTGTTCAATTGAACTCTCGTGACAATTTTCGAGTGGAAATCTACAATCTGTTCGGAAATATTTAAGTTAAGCTAGTGGTTATGGGAAGTCTACAATCTGTTCGTAAATATTTAAGTTAAGCTAGTGGTTATGGGACATGAAGCCTAACTCATTTATTTACCAGCTTAGTGTAATTTACACTTGTCGATCATTGATGATCATTTTTTGATTTAGACTAGCGATGTGCGATGTCTCTTTGTCCACATGGGGGACTGTACCCCGTTCTATTGAGATTTGTCTCATTTTTATAGGCTAGCGACCTACGGGCTTTAAGTTCGGTTCATCGGGCGTACCGTTATTGCACTACGTCATTGTTCCAAATTATTTGAGTTTCGGGATTATCGGGCGTACCGTTATTGCACTACATCGTTGTTCCGAAATATTTGAGTTTTAGGTTCATCGGGCGTACCGTTATTGCACTACGTCATTGTTCCAACTCATTTGAGTTTCAGGTTCCTTGGGCATACCGTTATTGCACTACGCCATTGCATCGGCTCTATGGTTAGAGACCATGGGATAGCGTTCCGTTTGTGATACACGTGTTGGTGAGTTTTCATGCTCACGTTTGTGATAGGCCTCCCCTTTTGTGTTTTTGGATTTTTGGATGTTGATTTCTAGAATTTGTGTTTCACCAATTTTGATGATAGGCATTGATAAGCTCTATCAATATTTGTGTTTTGGTGAATAATTTAAAGAATATGACATTCTTTTTGGTGTTTGAGAATATTTGAGATATTGTATGATTTTTGTTGTTATCTGTTGTATACTTGTCACAGTATGGCATTATTACCCCATAGTGTCCTTGGCCAGTGTGAGTATAGAGGTGGGGCATCACAGCTTGGTATCAGAGCCAAACTTCGGAACAATGTAGAATACTCTAGCAAGGATCATTGTCCTAAGTCTTTCTTAGGAATCGTGCCATAGGTTTAATTCGAGTCTTCGTACCGTTCTATCCTATTTTCTTTTATGATGCCTTGTTTATCAATCTAGTTTATTTGAATTCATTCTGAGAATAACCTTTTCCCTCTTCTTTCTTTCTTTCTTAAAGAAGAGAAATAGTTAGTTCTAGCAGTCCTAGCGCTGGTCAATCCAGTAGTCCTTCTCTGGATGGCGTATTCATGTCTTCCCAACAACTTTTGGATCTTGTAAAGAATCAAAGGTTTATCTGTGCCTTGAGTAAGAACCCCAAAAAAGGTTTTACCTCTGAAATTAGAAGTGCCTTTGACCAGTTTGTAGATATCACTCTTCGACTTGAAGATGCCGATAATGAAAGTGATGTTGAAGTTGTGGATGCCAAACAAAACTTCAACATTAACAATAAGAGGCATATTAAGTTCAAAAGCCCTAATCCCAACAAAAAAGGGAAGCATGCAACTTCGGTAGCAAAGTCTCCTACCTCTAGTCGTGGACAATGCTACAACTATGGTTCTATGGACCACTATGCGAATGAGTGTCCGAAATCCTTTTCTTGTCGCTATTGCAAAGGTTTGGGTCATCTTTTATCTTCATGTCCCAAACTTCGAAGTAGGAGAGAGGGAAAGCTGAATGTTGTGCAAGCCCCTAGTAATACCTCTCTTGGTCAAGGTATTTCTCATTCTATCCTTGATGGCATTATTATGTTTTGTGATCATCCTATTCGAGTTCTTTTTGACACGGGTGCATCCCACTCTTTTATATCAAAAGAACTTGTTGATTCTTTTTCTTTAAATATTATGGGCTTGATGACTTCACTGAAAATTGCGAATCCGGTTGGTGGACCGCAACACTCAGTTTGCTTTGTAAAGATGTCGAGATTATTTTATGTGATTATTCTTTCCGAGTCGATTTGCATGTTATGCGTTACTTAGGCTTCGGAATTGATTTTTGGGAAAGGATTGGCTTAATCATTATGAAGCCCATATCCTATGTCCCGGGCGGACTATCCATCTTTGACATTCTCAATTTGTTAAGCAGATATCTATTGTTCTTAATGATTTTGATTTCCAAATTCGGTGTCATCATTTTATTCTTTAAACCTACATGATGAGGAGAAGGTTATTTCTCTCATTCAAGTAGTTGGTGAATTTTCCGGTATATTTGACCTTGTCTTAGGATTATCACCTAAGCAATCTATTGAGTGGTGCTAAGGTCTTTTCAACTCGACCTTGCCACCGGTTTTCATCAGTTACGAGTTGCGAAGGGTAGCATTCCACTTACCGCATTCCGCACTCGTTATGATTCTTATGAGTGACCCGCGATGTCATTCAGTTTGTTCAACTTATTTCATCCATCTTATGAATCGAGTATTCTACGAATATCTCGATGAGACCATCCTTGTATTTATTGATTATGGATGAAAACAACAATTTAAATTTGCAAATCTTTTTAATAAGATATTTATAAGTATGATTGGATTTTGTTCTTAAAACGAACAAAGAATATTTGTAAATTTTATAAGAGGCATGTTTATCATATAAAAGATGATTTGGTGTTGTTTTGCCCATTGAGTGCTTTAAGAATTCTGGTCGATGCGCTTGATCAATGTTATCGATAGGAATCTCCTAAACGCTATGATGAGATAGCCAGACACAATAAATTAAATTGTAAAAAGTAAATTTTTCTAAAAAGATGATTACACAAAGTTAATTATAATTTTGAAAGTCTTATCTTTTCGGGAAAGAGGATCAATTAAAAGAATTCTTTTCTGATGCTTTTATTCTTGCGATTCCCAAAGGGAACCAAGAATTGATTGTTTATACCGATACTAGTTGTATTGGTTTGGGTGCCATTCTCTTGCAAAAGGGAATGTGTTATCACTTATGCTTCTTGACAATTAAAGCTTATCGAGACTAGATATGCCACTCATGATCTAGAGCTCACGGCCATTGTTTTTGCTCTTAGAATTTGGCGTCATTATCATTTGGGAGAGAAATTTGTTCTCTACACCGATCATAAATCTTTGAAATATTTATTTTCTCAAAAGTAACTTAATTTGCGTCAACAACGTTGGCTCGAGTTCCTTGCGTCTTATGATCTTGATATTTTCTATACTCTCGAAAAGGGAAATCGAGTTGCCGATGCCCTTAGTCGAAAACAACAAGCGGTTGTTTCAATGACGAAATCCGAATGGAATGATCTCGAGACTTTATCCACTTGTGAGATTCGAGATCGTGAATCCAATTCATGTTCATCTCTTGTTTTATGTAGCCTTGAGGCTCACCCTTCTCTTTTAGACCGCATTCTTGAAGCTCAAAAGCATGATCCCGAATTGGTTCTTCTTAGTCAAAGTTGTAGGGATAAAATTGATATTGAAGGTTTGAAAAACTTTGATATTGATGCTCGTGGTGGTATTCGAAAATTTGGTAGACTTATCGTGCCAAATATTTGTGACCTTCGTAAAGAAATTTTAGAAGATTCTCATCGTTCTAAATTTACCATTCATCCCGGTAGTAGAAAAATGTACGCGGATATAAAGCGACTTTATTATTGGGATGGAATGAAATATGATATTGGTATCTTTATTAAGCGTTGCATGACTTTCCAACTTATAAAGGCCGAGCATCAAAGGCCCGGTGAGTTATTGCAACCTTTAGACATTCCCGTTTGGAAGTGGGATCAAGTCTCCATGGACTTTATTGACGGGCTTCCCCGTTCTCGTTCGGGACATGACAGTTTATGGTGATCGTAGATAGACTTACAAAATCTGCCCATTTTATTCACATTCGGTCCAATCGGACCGTACCTCTTTTGGCAAAACTCTATGTTAAAGAAATTGTTAAATTGCATGGAGTTCCTAATTCTATTGTTAGTGATCGGGATCCATTATTTACTAGTGGATTTTGGAAAGGTCTTCAAAAAGCTTTGGGAACAAAGCTTAATTTTAGCACCGCTTATCATCCTCAGTCCGATGGACAAACTGAGCGTGTGAATCAAACTCTTGAAGATCTTCTTCGTGCTTGTGTTCTTGATTTTGGTGGAAGTTGGGAGTATCATATTTCTCTTGTTGATTTTTCCTATAATAATAGCTTCCAATCTAGTATTGGTATGGCACCTTTCAAAGCGCTCTACGGAAGGCCATGCCGATCTCCTTTGTGTTGGCTTGAAGCTGGTTTTAGGTCCAGATTTTATTCGTGATGCCACAGGAAAGATTGACCTTATTCATCATAGGGTGAAAGAAGCTCAAAGTAGACAAAAATCCTATGCCGATAACCGAAGAAGGAAACTAGAATTTTCTGTGGGAGATT
Organism: Allium fistulosum; assembly: GCA_030737815.1. Taxonomy (NCBI): domain Eukaryota; kingdom Viridiplantae; phylum Streptophyta; class Magnoliopsida; order Asparagales; family Amaryllidaceae; genus Allium; species Allium fistulosum. Next base: position 816,502,713 of record CM060908.1, on the reverse strand, counting down.
TGGTGTTCATTCGTGTTTCACCTATGAGGGGTGTTGTGCGTTTCAGTCGATCGGGAAAATTAGCACCTTGATATATTGGCCCATTTTCCATCACCGAATGCATTGGTTCCATGGCTTATCGCCTATTATTACCGGCTCGATTTTCTGCTATTCATGACGTATTCCATGTCTCTCAATTACGGAAATGCCTTCGAGATTCTGATTCTATTCTTGAGCCCGGTGTAATTGAAGAAATTGAAGTTTCACCAAATATGACTTATGAGCAACTTTCTATTCGTATCATTGCTTCGGAGGTTAAACGCCTTCGAAATAAAGATGTTCCTCTTATGAAAGTTCAATGGTCCACAAATCCTAAGGATTTCTCTTGTGAATCCAGAGAATTCATCAAGCGAACACATCCGGACTTACTCTCTCGTGCTCCTTAGGTGAACTTCTCATTTCAAAATTTCTTCTTTTTGTGTTGTTATTGCCTTTGTATGGTTGTTACTTTTTATTTCTTTTTCTTAAGTATTACGAGGAAGCAATTTCTTTAAGGAGGGGAATCTGTAACAACCCGCATATTTTACGATTGTATATTTAAATGTTTTATTTAAATATAGCATCGTTAGTCGGATTTAAGTCTGAAAAGTCACTTTTTTCAAACAGTCGAATTAGGACTCGAGACCACTTCCATTGAGTCCAAAATGGTGTTTGCGACCTTTTTGAGTATAAACATCGATATGTTTGGAGTTGAGTAAAATTTTGATATTTTCATTTAGGGCTTTGGGTTTGGGTTTCAGCCCACCAACCTAACAAATAACCCAACTCCACTCCTCTTCATTCATTCCACTCCTCATTTCCTAACACTCTCAAGCTAAAGTAAAAATGGGGGAAGAGATTGGAAATTAGAATTCCAAAACCCTAGTTTTTTTAGGAAATACAAATTCAAGTCCAATATCAAGGAGAAGCTTAGGTAAGCATCCTTTTCATCTTCTCCATCTCTATCTCTCTTCAAATTAAAGAATTTCCTATAACCTAACTTAGGAAATATTCTTGTTATGAGCTTAGATTGAAGCTTCTTGAGTTGTTGTTGAAGAGGAATTGATCTTAGCTTGTTTTAGAGCTTCTCACTTGAGTTTTTGAGTTAAAGGTGAGTTCTTTAACTCACATCTACATCTATAACTTTCATTGTTGTTAGGTATGAATTCCTAACATTTGTCCATGTTCATTTGCTTTTAATTTGAATTGATTTGGTGAATTTTCCAAATTTTGGTGTTTTGGTCCAATTTTATGAAAATCTTACTATGGATGTTTGGACATGATATTTGGGGTGTATCGAAGAGACTATAAGGCTGGGTTGTCGCTCGGCATAAATCCCTAGTTGTCGTTGCTCATCCGATCGCTCCCAAAATGTTTTGGTCATCTTGGCCTAGGCAAATTGTTGCCCAGACCAGGTGACCAGACGTCTGGTTATCAAGTCCAGACGTATGGTTTAGACCTGGAGAGAAAAAAATATAGAACACAGAAAATAATAAAATGGCAGAGACTAATTTCAGACGTCTAAAATATAGGTTCAGACATCTGGATTGGGTCTCAGATGCTTGGAATTTCAGACATCTAGAGGTTTTCTGGATTATTTCCAGAGAACAAATCCAGACGTCTGGATTCTAAACCAGACGTTTGGATCTGTTCATTTTTCATATTTTCGCTTTTTTGAATGTTTTTCCAATATTAATCGATTTTTGTTGATCCGGTTGGTTGTTATCACTTACTATCGACTTTGATGACTTCTTTCTTTGGATTTTTGGGAATATCCACTTGATGGATTTGATATCGATTTTTATGGTTTTTGATTCACGTCGTCGAATGTGAATTTTTGGTTGATCGATTGTTTCTACAATCGTTTTCTGTGATTTGTCACTTTTAAAAATACAAAGGTTTCTATACTAATAGTAAATACTCAAACGCTTTCACAAAAACGATTTCAACACTACTTTTAAATACAAAGCTCGTTTTTAAAACCGTTTTCCAATCTATTAGTATATACAAACCTTTACCTCATTCGTATGAGAAATCTAATTAAACGGCTTAGCAAAACAAGTGGTATGAAACGCTTGCGTTTATTTCATCGGTTAATTCTTGGACTTGTTCGATTGAACTCTCGTGACAATTTTCGAGTGGAAATCTACAATTTGTTCGTAAATATTTAAGTTAAGCTAGTGGTTATGGGACATGAAGCCTAACTCATTTATTTACTAGCTCAGTGTAATTTACACTTATTTTCGAGTGGAAGTCTACAATTTGTTTGTAAATATTTAAGTTAAGCTAGTGGTTATGGGACATGAAGCCTAACTCATTTATTTACTAGCTTAGTGTAAGTTACACTTGTCGATCATTAATGATCATTTTTTGATTTAGACTAGCGATGTGCGATGTCTCTTTGTCCGCGTAGTGGACTGTACCCCGTTCTATTGAGCTTCGTCTCATTTTTATAGGCTAGCGACCTACGGGCTTTATGGAGTTCGGTTCATCGGGCGTACCATTATTGCACTACGTCGTTGTTCCGAATTATTTGAGTTTCGGGATCATCGGGCGTAACGTTATTGCACTACGTCGTTATTCCAAAATATTTGAGTTTTAGGTTCATCGGGCATACCGTTATTGCACTGCGTCGTTGTTCCAACTCATTTGAGTTTCAGGTTCCTCGGGCGTACCGTTATTGCATTACGTCGTTGCACTGGCTCTATGGTTAGCGACCATGGGATAGCATTCTGTTTGTGATACATGTGTTGGTGAGTTTTCATGCTCACGTTTGTGATAGGCCTCCCCCTTTGTGTTTTCTGGATTTCTGGATGTTGATTTCTTGAATTTGTGTTTCACCAATTTTGATGATATGCATTGATAAGCTCTATCAATATTTGTGTTTTGGTGAATAATTTAAAGAATATGACATTCTTTTTTATGTTTGAGAATATTTGAGATATTGTATGATTTTTGTTGTTATCTAATGTATACTTGTCATAGTATGGCATTATTGTTATCATACGTTTTTGTGATATCTCTTATCCTTTCTCATTTTATATGATATTTATGGCTAGACTGATTCGTTTATTATTTTCTTCTTAAATAATACTCGGGTTAGACCTAGGTATTTCAGGTGCTTCTATTTGACTCCTTATTTGGTACCATCATCTGATTTTTGGCTAACTACTTTAGATTAGTAGTTTTTGTTATTATACATTTGAGATAGAGACTCCTTGATGTATAATTATTCTTTTGTCTAGCACTTGTACCTATTCTTTTGTAATGTTGTGGATCTTATATGACCACTATTTTGATGTACACCTTTATGTGATATATTCATATCTATTTCCGCCTTTGTGATATGAATATCTGTGACTGATTTGTGTTATGTTTATTTCTATATTTGTTTCTGAAGCCCACATAGCCACTGTGTGGTAGCTTTGAGTTTGTATTTTATATGTCGGATGTCCTCTTGAAATGAAATGTAAGTTATATTATCTGACATATCGGTACTCGCACAAAGCAATTACACAGATGGTCGCTCCTCAACAGCCTTTTTCTTCGCGCTAGTCGACGACATTACCCCGTAGTGTCCTTGGCCAGTGTGAGTATAGAGGTGGGGCGTCACAAATATTACCGAGAAACTGATTTGGGAAGAAAACTACAGCAGTTTGTTAAAGCCTTGTAGGATGGAGGGCAGGGGACATCCGACCCCAACTGAGGAAAAGTGCCGCACAAGGCTGAGGACCTATGCAGACCGGTGGAAGATTAGTTATCAATACAATAGTCGGAGGACCACATCCAGCTGATAAGAGCTGCCACAAGATGGAGCTCTATGCTAGCGCAATCAAGCATAAGAATTTTGAGTGTTGTTCAAGTATAGAAGAAGGGACACTGGCTAAATAGTAGCGTACAATGGCAAACGACGTTGTATTCAGAAACAGAGATGTAGATAAGGTGGATGCACTGATGATTGACCCAATGGTCATTTCAGCCATGATTGGCCCTGCCTTAGTGAGGAAGATCTTGATTGACTGTGATAGTTTTATATTATTTTCAAAAAAGCTTACGATCAAATGAGGATGGAAGCCAAGGACTTGAAACCATCTAAAGTCCGCATCCATGGCATTAACGGTGCTGCGACCGAAGCTGTCGGTTATGTTGAATTGCCCATGGAGTTGGGAGAAGGCGACCGCATGAGTGCAGATGTTGCCATTTGTTGTGTTGGATGTGGACTCTCCATATAATGTCTTTCTGGGTCGACCGGCCATTGCTGAATTCTGGGCACCCATTGCCCCTTCCTATCTTACCTTAAAATATGCAACTGATAATGACGTGGGAGTTGTGCATAGAGATCAAGCGAATGGACGTGCCTACTATATGGCTGAGTGGAGGGATTCTCAGCGAAAGAATAAAGGTAAGGGTGTGGACAAGTCTCTCCTCATCCAAAACACTGAAGATTGACAAACACCGTCTGGGCCTTGGCTCGGGTGCCATAGTCGGTTCTATAAAGACAATGATCCGAGGAATGATGAGGAGGAGCCCAAAGAGATCAAGCTTGCACCGGTTGAGCCGACGATCGACATCACAGTCAGCCACGACGACCCGTCACGGGTCCTAAAGATTAGTTCACAGCTCAGCTCCCCCATGATGAAAGAACTTGCTGGTTTTCTCCTAGCAAATCTTGATGTGTTCGCTTGGACTCATTTTGATATGTGTGGGATCTTTCTTACCATTACGAGCCATGCATTAAATATCGACCCGAGGCATGTCCCTGTGAAACAGAAAAGGTGTGGCATGAATCCAGAGAGATCTACTGCCCTTAAAGATGAGGTGGATAAGCTTAAAACCAATGGGTTTATTCACGACACCCTCTACCCTAAATGGGTATCCCATCCTGTACTTGTGAGAAAGGCTGATGGAAAGTGGCGAACATGCATTGACTATTCAAACTTAAACAAGGCAGGTCTAAAAGTCAGCTTTCCCCTTCCAAGGATCGACTGGACTTAATCGTAGGACACGAGTTGTTATCTTTCATAGACGCATACTCCGAATATAATCAAGTCCTGATGCACATCCTCGACTAGGAGCACACCAGCTTTATTATCGACGTGGGATTGTATTACTATGTGGTAATGCCATTTGGATTAATGAATGCTAGAGCAACTTATCAGCGCTTGGTCAATTGAATGTTTAAAGATCAGATTGGAAAAAAGATGGATGATATTCTCGTGAAGTCATGACGATCAAGCGACCACGTTAAAGACTTAGTAAAAATGTTTGATATCCTCTGATATTACAAAATAAAGATCAACCCCTAAAATGTTTCTTTGGCGTTACATCAAGCAATTTTTTGGGTTTCGTTGTTAATGCTCGTGGAATGGAAGCTAATCCCGAGAAGATTCGAGCAACTCGCAACATCCAGGCACCAAAGACTATTAAACAAGTACAGAGCCTAAATGGCAAGGTTGCCGCTCTAAGCTGGTTTATTTCCAGAGCCACTGATAAATGCATTCCTTTCTTCGAGTTGATAAGAAGAGGAAGGAGGAACTTTGAATGGACACAGGAGTATAAAGATGCATTTTAAGATTTGGTGAACTGCTTAAAGAGACCTCCCATCTTGTCAAAGCCGGTGGATCATGAAGATTTGTATATCTACTTGGCCATGTCGGTACATGCTATAAGTGCCTCACTGCTTTGCGAGAAGGAACGAATCCAGAGACCGGTCTATTATGTTAGCAAGCGATTAACAGGAGCTAAAAGGAACTATCCAAAGATAGAGAAATTGGCATACTGCTTTTTGATTGTTCACGAAAGCTCTGCCTCTATTTTCAGGCTTATCCCATCAACATTTACACCGATCAACCGTTACGATAGGTCTTATAGTGACATGAGACGTCTGGAAGGTGACTAAAGTGGAACATCGAACTGAGCCAATTCGACATCACTTATCTCCCTCTGAGAGAAATCTAGGGATAGGCACTGGCGAACTTTGTAGCAGAATTCACTTCACAGGATAATCTCCCAAAGAGCGGTGGAGCCCTTACCATTCGGTGGAAAATGTATACGGATGGAGCATTCAATAATCATTGTTTTGGAGCCGAAGCCGTGCTAGTAACTCCAGAGGATCGATCAATTTTCTATGCTTTGAAGCTTAACTTCCCTATAATGAATAACGGAGCTGAATATGAAGCTTTAATTACCGGACTCAAACTTGCTAGAGAACTGGGAATAAAATCCCTTGAAATCTTTTATGATCCCAGTTGGTGGTATACCAAGTCAGGGGAGATTACCAGGCTAAAGGACAACGACTCGCTCCGTACCTTATCCAAGTCTAAGAGCTATTAACTAACTTTGAGTATTATGACATCATGCACATTCCCCAAGATCAAAACAAAGAGGCCGACTCATTGACAAAGTTTGATAGTACTGAGGATGCACAACAAATGGGCTTGGTTCTAGTCAAAGTACTAGACGCTTCGAGTGTAAACCATATGGAAATTGAATGGAACTAGAGATAGAGCCTGAAAAGGAGTCTTGGATGACTGCGATCAAAGATTATTTGCTATGGGGAGTGCTTCCCGAATGGAGGAATGAAAGACGACAAATCCTCCATAAAGCTTCATGATATATCATTTAGGAAGGAGTCATTAATAGAAATGGTTTTTTCGTTCCCCTGCTCCGGTGATCACTCATGATGAAATAAAATGAGTTCTATGGGAAGTCCATGAAGGGAAATATGGCGATCACACTTGGGGGCAAACCCTAGCAAAGAAAATACTCCATTATGGGTATTACTGGCCAATTGTCAACTGAGATGCAACTGATTACGTTAAGCGATGCGGCAAATGCTAGATGTATGCAAAAGTTCCAAGAGCTCCGCCATTGGAAGTTACAAAAATGGCTAGTCCATGGCTGTTTTCCATATGGGGCATAGATATTATCAGTTCCTTACTGATCTCTGAAGGTGGTGTGAAATACGCCATCGTAGCACTTGATTGCTTCACTAAATGGGCTAAAGTAGAACCTTTAACCACGGTCGTAATGAAGAAAGTAATCAACTTCATTGTCCAGAACATCATCTATCATTTTGGCCTTCCACAAACCATTGTAACTGATAATGGAACTAATTCTACAACGCTGAATTCAAAGGCTTCTGCTGTCGGCATTATATTGAAAAGAGATTTGCGGCAGTTGCTCACCCTCAAGCAAATGGACAAGTTGAAGCTATGAATAAAATCATAAAGTCCATTATGAAGAAACATTTGGAAAAGGCTAGTGGCAATTTGGGTGGATGAACTCCCAACAGCATTATAGGCTTATAGAACCACCTACACATCCGCGACTGGCCATGCTCCATTCTCCCTTGCTTATAGCTCTAAAGCCGCCATTCCTGCTGAAATCAAAGTCCCTTCTCATTGAGTGACCTACTACGACCCTAGAATGAATAGTGACTCCTCTTAGAATCTCTAGACTTGATAGATGAGAAGCGTAAAGAAGCTGGTTGAGGGCAGTTGCACATCGATATCGAGTCGCCCAATACTACAACACTAAAGTCCGATCTAGGACCTTTGAAATTGCCGATCTCATCTTGAAATGGGTTTTTCCAGTTACATCACACATGAATCCTACTTGGGAGGGACCATACGTCATTGAACGGAGGCTTGGAGAAGGAACTTTCAAGCTAGCAACTTTTGATGGTGCAACACTCCCAAGGGCATGTAATAGTGATCATTTTGATGCTGTTTCACTTAGTTTATCCTTTTTCATCCAGTTGTATTTAATTTCCGAATTTACTTTAGCATTTGATTTTCCATATATGTAATAAGGCAAATTATATCATTTCTTTCCTGTTAGCAAATAAAATTTGAAATTTTCTTCATATCTATGATTGTTGTAGCATTACATATTAGTTATGATACCCGACTAACTAATATTGACATGTCCGAGCAGGTTCCCAGAGTTTGGAGCTAACTGATTATGCAAGTTCACAATTGGAATAAACAAAATGAACGTGGTTCGACCGCTTATTTGATGGTTTTCGCTCACAACTTGATGAACGGAGTACCTAACAAGAAATGGATGTGACTTGACCATCCGATAATCAAATTAATCCCACTAAGCAATGGGATAGACGTGAATAAAAAAGAAATCATAACATGATCGATCACTCTCCAAGTTAAACCCTGGGATCGAGGGCAAGTCAATCAATCAAGGAAAATACAGTTCGACTATTTTTCGAAACAACCCTAAGTCTCCAGAGCATGGACCGGAGTATAAACATAAATTGGGTGCGATCCGACTATCTTCCAATGAACTCTTATCCCAGAGTGCAGATATGAATATAAACAAATAGATGAGTGTGATTCGACCACTCACTGTTCTATTAACTCCGACCTGAAATCGATAGGAGGATTATAAATTCGCTAAAGATGGAATTCGACCACCCACTATCTAACTCCTCTAACCCGAGAAATAGGGGTAGGAGTATAATCACTTAAATCACTGAATCTGACAACGTAACAATATGAGCCCCATGTCTAGTATGACATGAGGCTACGACCTTATGGAGGCCTTGGGATAAAATTAACAGATTTTCATCCGAATAAATGAGCGAAAAATTACAAGTACGTTGAATGGAAAATGTAATAGCTCAACTACATAAGCAAATTCACACAAAAGTTCGATAAAAGTAAAAGAACTTTATTTACATAAGCTTGGAAAGTCAAGTACAAGTATTCACAGCAAAAGAGTCAAAAAACGAGGGCTGATCCCATACAAATTCGGCCAACAAAACCCAAAAAACTTATGAGTATAAGTACATGCAATCATTTCCTCCTCGGCTTCCTCTTCTTCTTCTTGGAATCGGGAGAGATTTCACTCGAACTTTCCCCACTACTCTTCTCTCCTCTCTTCTCGCTTCCTTGGCCTTTCATCGAAGTAGTCTGGGTTGACCCAGTTGTGCATCTTGAGCAGGTTCTAGCTGAGGAGTGGAAGCATCCATAGTTTCTCCAGGCCAAACGATGGAGATGGGAGGGGGAACGATCTCCATTTTCTCCTACTTGACTTTCATCTCAAGGGCAATGTCCTCCCTAACTTTCTGTGCCATTTCTTGCATAAAGGGGCCTGACAAAGATTGGGAAGCTCCAATAATCATCGACAGGAATCTCTTTACATGGATCGCTTTCTTCCCTCAACAAAGCATCCATAAAGTGCTCTTCGATCACAAAAGCTTCCACTTCTGGGACATCTTGGGTTGTTGCCAAAGCCATGACAATAATGGACTCCATCATAGGCACCTGAGGTCCAGGTTGAGATTCTTGAGGAAGAGGTGGAATTGCAATTGGCATACTTAAAGATGAGGAAACATAACTAAAGAGGTTAGATATATCAACCGGGAACACTCCAGCTTTCTGAAGGATGGGTGAGGTTAATTAAATACCTTTTCTAGGTTGGTCCCCCATATGAGCTAGAGTGCCATTGGAACCTCCTTCCATAATCGGGGAGAGCCTACTAGATGTGTCAATATGCGGCTTCTCCGAATTGTAACTAGGCTCGGTAGAAGAATCCACAGTGGTGTTAGGAATAGCTTGGGTCACCAGATTCTGGTCATCTGCAACATTGTGTGACATAGATCCGGAACCTTCACCAGCTTCATGTTGAGAGGTTGTGGCGGGCTTTTTTTGGAGTATAAGCTGGGTTTCATGTAGAACCTTAGGTTCATCACCCAATAAATATTTTGCTTCCATCCTCATCGGATCGATTTCTTCAATACCGAGAACCTTTTTCTCCTCTTGAACAAGATGCTCCCAAGCACGTAGAAGATGGTAAGGGTAGTCACCCTGGAGCCACTCCAAGTTTATGTGCTTCAGGACGTTGGCATTGTAAAGAATAAGAAGTGGATCTAGTTCTTCTATAACCTCATCCCTGGCCTTTTCTTTCGCGGCCTCCACTTCTCGTTTAACGAAGGCATCAATATCTTTGGCCTTTTCAACAGCCACGTCTCTTTCAATCCTGATGGTCACTAATCCATCATAGGCATCCTGGCTGATTTTCAATGCTTCCTCTTTATATTTGGATTCATGCTCAAACTTAGTTTTGTATTCAGTGCTTCTTTGGGTCGCATCCCTTTCCAACACCAGTTTATGGTTTCAATGATGAAGCACTTAAACCTCGGCTAAGTGCCTGGCATTCTCATCCTCAAGTCCCTTGATGGTCATTTCTGCTCTTTTCTTAGCATCTGCCTGTGAGCTCATTGAAGATTCTAACTCATTAGTTAGAGTTTCGATGATCCGCTTGTCCTGAGCCTCTTGGCATTTCAATTTCTTAATCTCTACTGCTCTCTCCCAAGATACTTTAGAGATCCTCTCCGCCACTCTCATCCACTCATCATACTGCTTGTGGATATTATTCACACAATCCATAGTCATTTGTTGGACTTTTTAGGAACTTTCTTAAGATTAGGTACAAAGAAAAATCCATCGAGACGTACAATTGAAAATTTTGGCTTAAGTTGGGCTATACGAGTGGCGGCATCAACTTGTTGAGCTTCATTGACAACTTGGGTATCGGCACTTTCTTTTCCCAGCCTTTATTGGTGAACATCATGCTCACTATGATGTCACGATTACTGGGTCGCTGAGGATGAGATGGAACAAGGGACAACAAAGAAACCGAAGTGGAAGTGGGACCATGAGAGGTGTCAATAGGAGGAATGTCGTAGATGCGATCTTATTGCCTTTTAGAACCATTAGGAGGAGGAGATCTAGACTTGGATCGATGTTTATCATGGGAAGACCTGTCTCTATCACCTCTATTCTGGTAATCCCGATCCCGGCTGGAGCGACGGCTAGGGTCGTATCCACGACCACTACCTTGGCGGTAGGAGCTCGAACAAGAACCAGGATTCTGGCATGATATGTAACAACCCTATTTTCAAAGCCGTAATATTCTATAAATTTAATTATAATAATAATATTCGAATTGGATTTGGATAATTATTATTTTGGAATCAAATTATTATACAATTAAAGTCTGTTTAATAAAATATTTTTTTATAATAAAATTTAAATAGTTAATAAAATCAATAGATCGACGAAGATGAATGAATTTAATTATATCAGTTTGATGGATAATTAAATAAAAATAGACAGGTACTGAATTAAATAGAATTATCCAATTATTAAAATATAATTTGCAAAATAAAATGTAAATTGATTTCAACCGTTTCAAATAAATGGGAATAGATTTACAAAATTGTAATATAGTTGTTTAAAAGAATAGGAAAAAAAAAGAAAACACTTTGATTTAAAGTTAAACAGGCCTAAAACATTAAGCCCAAGCCCTCCTCTGCACTTAGCAACTCAACACTCCTCCAATCTAACTCAAAATCCTAATTTACCCACCTATACAAAATAAAAGTCGATCCTCTAAGACCTAAATCCCTAATTCGTATCGACTTTAATCCACGCGTTCGCTCGTGTTAGGCTTACGACGTCGCGATGGGGAAGGAGGTTGCTGGAATGGAAATGCAACTTGCGGGTGTCTATCGATGGTGGCTGTGAGTGGTGTGAGGTGGTAACCAAAATTCGATCTGGAGGGTTAGTCACGGTTCTAGACATGGACACATTTCTTTTGACTTTGTGGGTTGGAGGTGAAGGTATGAGCTATCGTTGATGGGTGCGGTTCTTGGAGCATGAGCTCGGTGTTCTGGTGGCATGCGAGATGCGAGGTCGAGCTGCTATTAGCAAAGCTTGGATGTGGTTGATAAATTGTTGGCAGCGAGATGAAGAAGACAATGTGAGTTTATTTACCGAGGCATTTTTCAGGCAGCGATTATTGAATGTCGGGTGATTGGTTTGCTCTTTGATAAGGTGAGTTATTTTATAACTCACATATCTATATTTGAAGAATTATATCCTTTTTATGTCTTGTCCGATTATAAATTTCATAAATCTTTGGTTGCGAATGAATGAAATGATTGAACTATAATTGCATGCTATGGTTTCAACTGGATTGGTGTTTGAATTGGATGAATTGTGTGTTTGGAATGCTTAATTCAATTCAATTATTGATATGAAATAACATGTACATTGAAACCCATTAAAAATGCAATTCATTTTGTAGTTACGATATAGCATACTTGTGTATTGTTTGTGTGATCAGAATTATCGGATAGCAATTTAGGTCGTTAAAGAATTTCATATTATGGAATTATTATTTTTAAAGCGATGTTAGCTTTGGAAGTTGCAATTTTAATGGATTTATTATATTGAATTGTTTAAATATTTTTGAAGTGTTTTCAAAATAAGTTATTATCCATTTTGATCCTTATTGGAAATTTAATTTATGGGATATAGTTAAATTATACTATTTACGATTTTCAATAGTAACAGACTATTTTGAGTTGAAATTCTATTAAATGTTATTTTAAACAAATATATCTATTTATAGATATAAAGCCTTGTTTTAAAATGAATTTAACTATGATTTTCAAGTTTATAAATAGTTTATGGTTTTAAAGTGTTTATGAAGTAATATTATATATATATATATAGATAGAGAGAGATTTGAAATAAAGTGAATTATCAATTATGAGAATATTGTTTTGATTCAAAGACCTAATAAAGGAATTTTATTTTTAAGACTTTATAACTTTGTAACTCTCTTCGTTTTATATATATGAGTTATTGGATTTTAAAAGTGATAAATTTGAAAGTAAACTATAGATAAAGCAATATTGAAATCATTCCAATATGATAAAATTTTATTACTTACTTTCAAACTATAACCTATTATTGACCTTTATTGTTTGGCCTTTGGCTATATGTATATACTATATTGATATTTCTTTACTGACTTCAAAACCATTGCTTTCGAGCAATCAATGCTTTCATTTATATTCTATTGAATTTCGTGCTTTTCTATTAAACAAGGAATTTTAATAAATAACTGAATTATCGGATTGGTATGGGACTTTTTGTACAATTCTTTAATTTATTACTATAATTTGTTAAATAGAGTTTGAGTGGAATTTACTAGCTTTTAGTAAATACTATAATTTCACTTTCTGGTATGGGACAGTTAGTTAGATTCTAGTGATTACTGAAGTGAAAGTGAACTACACTTAGAGTTAAACTATCTTAGGGTGTTCGGATTTTAGGCCGATAAATCCCCGAGAGATGATGACTCATTTTTCATCGATCTACAAATCGATACATCCTTAGATTTGGGTAGGCATGCCTATTTTAGAGGATTAGGTTTATTATGGTGTGACACGGCTGCCTTTTTTCCCCTTGGACGGGTGTTATATGCATGATTAGTCTTTAGACCGGATGACTAATACCTATCAGTTTATTTTGTGTACAGTTGATGATGTTTGCCTATTTTGTTGGTTTAGGTAAATTCACATAGTAGTCTAATTTGTGGGATTAGACTATTACACTATGTGGCAGAGTCTTATTTTATTAGACTGTATCAGTCTATTTGATTGTTAGACTCTATGTCACTATTTTATACTAATAGTTGACTACCATTATTATTTCATCGTTGATGATTATTTCTTCATAGATTTTTAGTATGGATATTTAGTATCCTTTGTGGCTCTGAGGAATTTTGAATTGGTTATCACACAATACTTTGAGATGATAGTCAATTAGAGTCTTGATATGAATTTGTGAAATGGTGGTTTGTTAGATATGCCTTATTTGAGTATTTGTTTTGGTCATATTTTATTTATGACTTATTTGGTTATTGTTAAGTCATAATTGTGATATCTATGTCTATTAGTTTGATATGCTTTTATGGATTTTTGGGTTTTAGGCATATTTTGAGATGACTTATTTTATAGTTAAGTCATTTATGGATTTATAAAGTTGTGAATTTAATTAATATGCCTTATTATGATTGTTTGTTTGGCATATTTTATTATGGCTTATTATTTTAAGTCATATAGTTATGATGTTAGTATCTCACCTTTTTATTTAGATATAGTTGACCCGTTTATAATAATACTAGGGTCAGGTCAAGACTTTACTGGTATAGGGACTCATTGACTCTTGGATTTTGGGTTAGCTTTGGAGTAGACTATATTGACAGTTTCAGCTTACTTCATTATTATGTATTTTGCCATTTAGTAGTTATGTCATGTAACCTATTCAGTAGTCATTTGGTACCTGATATAGTGTATGAGATATGATGTATATTAGAGTGAGTCTTGTATTGACATTTTGTAGACTCACATCGTATTTTGAAATATGTTGTATATTAGTCCGCTGCAATTTAAGACTCTAATTTTGGTTTGTCTATATTATATAATATTCTGAATATTTTTAATCGCTGTGTTTATTACTTTGTATTAATACTGCACACATAAAATTTTCTTTTCAGACCTCAAAAGGGTAAATAAGACATGTCAGTGTTAGTATAAAGATATATTCACATTCGATCACTCTTAACCAACCGTATTTTTCGGATTAGCAGGTGAAATTACTTGTAATGTTCTTTGCTAAACTGGGCATACCGGTGGGGTCGTTACGTGATATTTCCTGTAGAGACTTAAATATATGCTTCTTCCTCACCGTTGTTTCTGCAAAGAAAAACAATGAATGAATCAGCTCTAAGTATTAAAGACATGAGATAAGTGCAATGCAATATTGTGAAGTGTGTGCGAATGTGCATGTCCTTGTGTCCTCCCAACAGACCAGTTAACAAAGCTTTACTAACAGGAGTAACCTCTCCGCCAGTGGTAGAAGGGATTCTAGCCCTAGCTCTGGAAGAAGATTTTGATCCGCCGATGCTCATATTAGTAAAATGAAAGGCATCAACATCATCTAATATCGAAAGATCAGATAATGCCTCAAATGTTTCATTTAAGTGCTCTTAAGGTTGAGAAGCGGACTGATTCGAAATAACCAAAGGAGTGATGGATAGCTTGGGTTGTTTGAAGAGGCAACTCATAGGGAACCTACAAATGAGTTTCTTCCTTTTTCATTTTTCGAGAGTGGAGGGCTATGGTGTTTCCGAGGATCTGTCTGCAGCCCCGAAACTATAACCCACGTCATCGCCACCGGTGTCGTCACCCTCATCTCCTCCTACATCTTTATCGGTAACTTCCTGGACCCCCTCAACTGGGGGCACAATAGGATCAGCTTGATGGCCTTCATCATCATCTGCATCCTACTGCTTAGTCATTGTTACTCTAACAGTGACTGGTTGCCCTATGCTACGAGCCTCTTCCATCAGACAGCAGGTAATGAGGCGTTCATCAACAATGAGATTCTCAATGTCTTTATCTTCCGATGGAACCTTTTTGAGTGCCAAGACCGCGCCTGTGTATTGTTTTCCATCGGGCCGTGGATAAGAGCCTGTACAAACCAAAAAAGTTGCTTACTTTAGAAAACAACCTGGATACAAGCACTCAAGAAATTAAGCAAGGAGCAATACTTACATCCTTCTAACCACTGTTTGGAAAAGCCAGGCGGGCAGCGAATATAGAACCACTTGCTTTTGAAAGCGCTCAACTTATTCCAAGTACCAATCAGGATCTGGCACTTCTTGGCCGACTCAAGAAATATGAACGAAAGGCTTTCCTTTCTCGCTTGAAGGTGAAAAGAAATCAAATGCCTTCAGGAGTTGGAGGACGGAATTAAAACACCATGAATGCCATATAGGTACAGTTAAGCAAGGCATAGTCGTTTGACTGTAGTTGTATCGGTGTTAATCTCATGTGATGTAGCATCTCTTTGATAAATGAGTTAAAGGGAGGGATGCATCCTGCCCAACACATGAACTTGTTGCATGTAGCGAACCCCTTTAGGGGCATATAAGCTCTGTCATTTTGAGTCAGGACCCACACGTCATCGAGTGGAGTCCCGTGTCTGGCACGAATTCTGCAAAGAGAGGCTTCATTAATTTCAAAGCCACCGAATCCTCCGGATCTTCCAAAAATATCACGTCTTATCGAGTGTCGAGAGCAAGGTCTATTACTTCTGCTGGAAGGACAGGAACAATAGAGAAAAGGTCGAGTAATGGACAAGAACTTTCCATTTGTTCAGCTTGATGTCTGGGGAGAGTCTATTGGAAGCAGTTGCGGAGCTCCACTCGGCACCTGTATTGTTGTGCTATGAAGGCTGTCCAAAAGACATGACAACTAAACACCCCGAGCATTTGGAACCCATTACTATTAAACTCAGTAGATAATCATCATTAGAAAAAATAATCCATTTCCCTCGTGCAAAGTGTGTGCTAGTGCAGTGTGGTGCAGTGTCATGGTATGCGGATATATGCAATTTAGAATTAAATACAACAACTATGAGGAGACTTCGAGATTCGACCGGAGTGACCGTCATTGCTGACCGTCTCAACCGATTCTCCACATTTCTGGATAAAGATTCAATCAAAACTTCAGGATCAGTTGTTGGCCTATTAAACTTCAACTTGTCTATTCAGAAGTGGATGAGCTTAAAAAATCCCAAGCATAGGCAACAAATATAGATATACAAGAGATTAGCCAAGTTCATTCCACAGTTTGATTGTCATATGCATTTGAATATGCAGTTTATTTCATACGCGAGTACTATATGTCCGTTCCAGCGTTCAAGGCCGAAGCTCATCACAATGTTCTAATTAAGATTTGAGGATTTTAAATATGTTCATCAAAGTTAAACCAACAACCGATCCAAAATTATGTTACGACCGATCTATCTCAATGTGCATGACCGGTCTATTTACTAAAGGCCAACTTCTAATAACCGATCATTTCTATATGATCATTTCACAACCGATCATTTTAGCAACTCCAACTGATCGTCAACCTGTATTGATCACTGTGATAGATCTAACCTTCAACTCTAGTTCCTTACGTCACTTCAATTCAAATCTCCAACCACCGATCCAAAAAACGATCGGCCAAAAATCTACTAGAAAACGATTGGTCCAATTTCTCTTCATTTTTTCAAGTACCAATCCATCAAAATGATCGGTCGAACTCCATTTCATTCCCCTATACTATTTCTTTAGATCAATATGGACCGGCCGTATTACACTTTACTACATTAATTTTGTTAAAAACGATCAGTAACAGTCCACCTTTTAGAACATCATGAACGATCGGATAAAATTGATCTTCCACCCTCAGCCACTAAAGCAAACGATCGGTACAACCATGATGATTTCGATTGCTCCATTATCATCTCAAAAACTTTTCGTTGTCTTCCATTTCAAAACACCAACGCCATCACAACGCCATGACTCACTTCGACTAACTCAAGTCGACCCCAAATGTCTCATTACATAAATCAAAACGAACAAAAGGAATCGAACCTACCTATGTATAAAAGTGGAAGCGACTTGGATTCGATTATGAAACAAGATCTAAGGAGATGGAGGTGGTGATGGCAGATATAGTGAAGAAGTTAGTCGGTTAGGAGCTGGATGACGTTTAGGAAATGATATTGGATCCGAGAATTTAGATCGGAAGTGAAGGCGAGGAAGAAGATGAAGTTTACTTTCTTTTTGGTTCGGCTAGTATACTCTTGCTAATGAAATAAAGTGGGAAAATAATTTAAGTGTCCAAGTATATATATGAAAGAGTGGACCGAACCAACAAAGCCCGCAGTTCAATCAAATGGCCAAACCAAGACACGATTGGATGCGATCGTTCTATGGTGGAGGTATTCCGATCCTTCTCTTTAACACACAGTGCAACTGGTTCGTGCAACATATACTTGGATCATGTACGATCCAAAACTAATAGATTTGGAACGATCCATCATTTTCTTCAAAAAAAAAGAAAAGAAAATGATCAGACATGACCCAATATCAACGAATTTGACCCGATCCATATTAGAAATGGATAAAGTATAATTCACTATTGATGGATTCATGTCGATTCATCTAAAACATGTGCCGGGAATTGGCAATGATCCATGAATGTGTAATCTTGATCGAGAGTAAGGGATGAATACATATACGTGCAAGTGTACGCCTCAAAAAATTAGATTTCTTAAAATCGATAGAAATTGAATTCTCACTTGTATTAACCGGAGGAAGATTTGAACTAGACAACCAAGGCCTATAGACTCACTGAAATGAAGACTTAAATTGTCACCGTCAAGATATGACCCAGAACTTATACTATTGGAAATCAACCAATCGTCATGTCAAATGGAAAGAGATGTTATTCTTCAAGGAAAACAATTCATCGAAAGGATAACTACTGTTCAATAAACTGGATGGATTCCTTTTTGATGACACTAACTTGCATTAATTCAAAGCATGTCATGTTGAAACAAGACGTACTTTAGGGGAAAGTGTTATCCGACCTTTTGTCCTTGCTATACCTGAACAGACTAGATAAGTTAGACTCGACTGTCATCAGGACCGACAAGTCAGATTAACAATCATGAAGCCCAGAGACCAGGCATAGAGAATAATATGAAGTAGTGGTGAAGTGAAAGCGGAAGAAGAAATCAATAGAACTCTAAAATATGAAAATATATCATCTACTGAAAATGGATCAGGTATGATCCATATTCACCAATTATGGATCTTACTGTATCGATATTACGGTTCAACTCAGTGGAAAACGATCAATATCTCAAATTCTACAAGTCAAATACATATGAAACGTTGGAAACATCAATATATTAAAGAGTGGAGCCCACCATATCGATTGCATGCCAAAAGGAGCTCACCAAACGATCGATGTAGGTCATTTTTACAAATGATGTGGGACCCACAATCGATACTGTGACTTCTTCTGGATCTGGAGACTCTGCTACCAAACTTCCATGAAGATATTTCATCGTCTTCCCCTATAAATACATATTTGATTGTTCATTTTCGGGATCTTTATGCTAGTGTTTCCTTTTTACTCCATTGTAGCTACGATCATACTCGATCCATCCCTTTGTACTCAGCAATCCAAGTGATTAATAAATTTATTTCTCTAAAGTGGACGTAGGCTTTAACGTCGAACCACTATAAATCATTGTGTTCTTGTTATTGCTTATTTTTTGTTATTTAATTGCTTGTTTCCTCTGTTTTCATTAGATTTTCTTCATTTATTTTGTCTATAAAATCTCTATTGGATGTTTGTGCCAATTTTTGGTGCAAAAACCTACTCTAACCTAAACTTGACAGGGGGAGTACAAACTCATAATAGATGGGATGCGACTGTCTGTAGATTAACTCCGCTAACCCAAGACTGGAGGCAGGAACAAAATCACCTAACAGCTAAATACGACAGCGTAACACTGTGACTTTGCGCCTTATGTTTGATATGACTTAAGGCCAAGACCGAAGGGAGGCCTTGAGATGAACTTATCAGATCGACGCCCAAAGAAATGGGCGACCGAATGACATTACAACTTAAACCACCAGCTGCGAATTACAAGTACATTGAATGGAAAACGTAATAGCTCGAACATTTAAACGAAATCACACAAAAATCAAAACTAAAATGAAAGAAGTTTTTATTCACAAGAAAAAACTTGGAAAGCTAAGTACAAGTTTGTTCCTAGAATTAAAAACCAAAAGTGGGGCCATATCCGCACAATCACGACCGACAAAAAGAAACTCGCTATTTAGCTATACATAACCCCAGCCAAGTCGACAGCTATTTCTTGTCCTTCTTGGGCTTCTTTAGGGTAGACTCACTAAAGCTCTCACCCTTGCCTTTCCTCTTCTACCTTCCTCCACTCTTGCTACTCTTCGGTGAAATGCTTTTAGAGATAAAAACGGAAGTAGTCTCACTTTGAGATACGGAAGGGTTGACCTTTTTAAGGATGATAACGCTGGGTGGTATGACTTGGAGTGGAGTGACATCTACCTCATCTTGCTCCCTTTTGGCTTGCTTTTCCAGCTCCTCGTTCTTAATACGCTCCTTCAAGTTGTGCTTGTCCGTGTGCTCAGAGGCATGAGTCATCATGACATCATCTGTTTTGTCCTGGGCCTGTTGATCATTAGTCTTTTCTTCATTCAAAACCCTTATAACTTCAGTATCTAGGCATGTAGTCTTGGTTGAATGGACGGTCGGGACAGTCTATGAAGTGTTGACCGTTGTAGACTCCATGGTCAGTGCATGTTGTCCCAGGATGGCTTCACCACCAGGAATATGTACAAATGCAGATAGACTTGCAATATCATAAGGTTTAGTGGGTAAGCCCGTGACTTTCGTATGCAAGATGTAAACTTTCTCGAACGTCGGGGAGTGAGAGATATACCTTCACTGGATTGGCCAATAATGAAGCTGGAGTGCTGCCTTCAAGAATCGGAGATAGCATAGAAGACATGAATTTCAGGATGATCTGGATCGTAGCCTATCTCCTTTTCAGGGGCATAAGAAGCCGAAGCATCGCTTGCCTGACTTATGAGGGGGTCTTAAGAGTCAGACCTATAGGCTTTGTCGCCATCTTTCCCCTTCTCGGTGATCGTTGGGTCACAGAGTAAACTAAGTCGAGCAACCTTGAGTTCGTTAGGCTCTTCAACACGTAAGATTTCATGCATAAGCTACTCTTCGTCAACCTCAGTGTCACCAAGGGATTTCTTCTTCAGCTCAACAATACAGTCCCAAGCTTCAATTAGTGACTCTGGGTACCCCACTCTAAGGAAGTAAAGGTTGCGGTTCATGAGAACACTTGCATTGTAATATATCGGTAGGGGATCAAAGTCATCCTTTATCTCTATTCGACCAACCTCCATAACTTCCTCTTTAAGGGTCTCTATTTGCATAAGTTGTTTATCAGCCTCAATCTTGGTCAGGCGAGCCTCGATGGTTTCCTCGATATATCATTGAGACTCCAGTTGAGCCTCAAGTTTCTCCACATTTTCCTTCTTAAGCTCCTCCTAAAGTTGTTGAATATGGAGGACCAGGGCGTCATTATCTTTTTTCAACGCATCATTTTCCTTCTGCAAAATGTCCTTCTCAAGGGCTAAAGTACCACTACGGCGAATAGCGGTATCTAGTTCATCTTGGTGCACTTTCATCACACGTTCCACTACTTCGAAAGATTTGCTGGCACTTTTCTCAGCATCAGCTAGCTTTGTATTCCGCCTCTTGAATTCTTCATCCAAGTGTTTGATGGTGTATTTATCGTGAATCGCTTCTACAGTTAAGCGATCGATCTTATACTTTTTTCCCATCGATACTTCGAAAATCCTTCCAGCCACATATTGATTTGTGCCATGATGGATGTAGACATCATTGACATAAGAGAGCACTATGCACTTGGCCTTTGGAGGAATTGGATGTAAAGCAGGACCAAATTTGAACTGATCAAAACATAACTTAGGAAAGGCGACCTTGAGCTCAGCTATCTTTTCTACAACAGTGGCATCGAGAGTAGTTGGGGCTAAGATGGACCATTTTCCATGCCTATGATAAGAAGTATCAATACTTCTTGTGCCAGTCTGGCGTTCAGAAGATCGCCGGGTGCCGGAAGAACCCAAATGTTGCTCGGGTTTTGTAGCCGAATTAAGGGTGTGAGGTAATGACTTGCCACTACTATAGACGGTGGGGTATGGATCGGAACCTCTGTTATAAGAATACTGGGACATTGAGTTGTGCATGGACGATGAATCCATGGATTGGTGGCTTATGTCCTGTTTCTCCCTTCTGTCGTAGCTTTCCCTTTCCTGGCCAGGCTGTCGACTAGAGTTCGGACCTCGATTTGGCCCAAAATAAGATGGTTGAGAATATGATGATTTCTTCAAGCAATCATAGTTGTGAGAGAGCCCCATGGAACCTATGAAAAAGATAAAGATGTATAAGAATCACTGAAATTAAAGATGGATAGGTGTCGTGCGGTGCAGTGCACGTGATTGTGGATGTCCTAGTGTCCCCCTAACGGACCAAGTATTGGAGCTTTGGTAGCCGGAGTAATCTCTCCCATCCTAGTTGGGGGAATGTCGGCACCAATTCGGATAGTATAGTAAAACCCCCAAAGGCTCATATTAACAAAATCATAACTCCCAACTCTGCTATTGGGATGTTCGACAATCCCTCGAATAAAAATTTTAGACGCAAGAAAGAGGATTGATCAATAGCAATAGTAACTGGCTTGGGCTGCTTGGCAATTTGCCCTTTGCAAAGCCTGTAGACGAGCTTATTCCTTTTCACTTCTTTACAGCAAGGAGTTGCATGTCTTGAGATACCCGACTATAGGCACGTGGCTTGAACCCGCGTCGTCGCGACCAGGCTCATTAGCATCACCCCTTATTTCTCCTTCTTCGTCATCATCTTGAGCCTCCTCAACTGGGGGAACGATAGGATTAACATCACCACCTTCCTATTGAGCAGCGCCTCTTCTTCCTCCCACTTCCTCGTCAGCATTCCCAATTAACATGGTGCTACGACCATCTTCTAATAAGCCGAAGGCAAAGAGATGCTCATTGGTAATAAGGAATCAAACATCTCTATCTTTTGGAAGTATATGTATGAGCTCAGTGACTACCTTCTAACTAACTACCACCGATGGGACGTGGATAGCTACCTGCAAGGTTCAAAGATCTGCTCAGTCCAAAGTAAGACTTGAATGAAAGCACTCAAGATTGAGTAAAATGACACACACATCCTTCTAACCATCGTCCCGTGAAGCCAGGCAAGCAACGCATATAAAACCACTCATTCTTGAAAGCTCCTAGCTTATTCCAAGCACCAGTCATGACTTGATAATTACTGTTTGACTCAAGAAATGTACACGAGAGGCTTCCCTTTCATCGCTCGAAATTGAGGATGAATTTAATGTCCTTCGGAGTTGGTTCACGATATAAGAATTCGATGAATATCATGTATGTACAGTGAAGAAATGCATAGCTGTTCGAATGCAACTAGGCCGAAGCCAATCCCAAATGATGTAATGTCTTCCAGATGAATGGATTAAATGGTGGGACGCATCCTACCCAGCATATATACCTTTTACAAGTATATCCTTACGAAGGCGAGTGAGCTTGGTCATTACGAGATGGAACTCGTACATCCTCATATGGTATCCCGTGTTTGATGCAAATTCTATGAAGAGAAGCCTTGCCGATTCTTGAAGCCACAGAATCTCTTGGGTTCTTTAAAACTATAACATCTTCTAAAGTGTCAGGAGTTGATTCATCTTCTGCTTCTAGATTCACAGGAATTTCAGGCACTTATTGAGAATTTTCGGGTTGTTCTAATTGATTGCCCAGAGTGTGCCGAGTAGATATTATGAGCTTGACACAGAATCAAAATCGCCATTCAAAGCAGTTTATTCAGTAGCCATAGTAGCTAAACGCTCTGAGCGTTTGGAACCCATAGCTATCAAACTTAGTAGACAGTCATTATTAGAGAAAGAAACCTGTTCCCCCGGTGTAAAGTATAAACTAGTGCGGTGTGGTGCAATGTTGTGTAGTTTAGTAATTAACAATTCAAGGTTAAGCGATAGCTGTGACGAAACTCTGGGATTCGACCGGAGTGACCATCATTGCTGACCATCCTAACTGATTTTCACGTAGATGGTTTGTGGATTTCACATAAGCTTCGGTATTAGTTATCGGCATAACAGAGTATGATCTTGGTGTTCAAGTTTATTCAAGTCCATATGACAGGCATATTCAAGTTCAAGTTCAAGTTTGAGATCTTATGCAAGTGCCAAATTTTAAAATTTTCACGTGGTCAATTCCTAAAGTTCGATTGTTCCTGAATCAAACTGAAGAATAGCTAAGTCTCCCTAAGCAAAGGGACGTACCTGATCCCTCACCTAGGTAGTGTTGCCCTATGCTATTTCAAACTCCATATGCCTATAACTGATCCCTCTTTCCAAAACCCACCGATCCCTCATTTCAACAAACGGCCGGTCCTGCCACGATTCAACCTATCCCAACTCCAAACAAATATAACTAATCGTATGTCATCACCGATCGCTTTTCATTACTTCACTCCATCCGTTTCAGTTCCATGGCAATCGATCCCCATGCTTGTGTAATTTTGACGTCAAGATGATCTTGTACACTAACTGATCATAACATCATTCACTACTTAACCATGCCTACAACCAATCCCTACTTCATTTCACCCCTCCTTAACTCACACCGTCCTACTCCAATATGACCACCAACATGAATAATCCCATCGTCTCATCATGATAAAAACCCTACATCGCACACTAGTCCAAAACCCACATAGATATGTAAAATCAAGTACAAACGCAAGGCAAAGAATCGAAGTGACTCGAAGAGGGCGAGAGTGATGCGAGTTCCAGTTTGGATCTGAAATTGAGTTAACAAAATTGGGAGCGGATTTGATTTAGGGTAATGGTGAAGGCTTCTAGCAAGATGGAAGATGGAATTGTGTAGGAGAGAGGATGGATCGATGGAAGATATGATGGAAGTGTTGAACTCGAAGATTGGCAATAGATGAAGCAAGGGATAGGAGGGGATCGGTTCAATTGCAAGATAAATGAAACAAGTGAAGAGAAAGAAAGCTAAGTGATTAGCTTATATATTGGTGTAGACCGCTCCTCATTGGACTCGAAAATTGACCAAGTCCACATAGGTAGAGGGATCGGATCCAATCCCCCACCTAGGGGATTTACATCGATTCCTTACCAAATTTAAAAAAAAAGGATTAAATGAACGAAAAATAGCAATGCAATTGTATTTGAACAACGGGAAATTGGCAACGACCCCTAAGCATGTAAACGTGTTCGGGAGCAATTAACAAAATGTGTACATGAATGTACATGCACATGCACAAACTCAACATTCGATTTCTTGACCCGACAAAAATTGAATTATTACCTGATAGTTCCTGTGAGAGAGAACCAGTTCAAATAACCGAGGCCTACTAACTTGATCGACAAGCTCAATGGAACTGAGCATAGACAAGACCGAGGATTAAACTTTGGATTTATACTGAATAATATTGACCAAGTATCAAGACAAATAGAGAGAGATATGACTCTTTGGAAAGACAACTCGATGGAAGGATAATGAATATACAGGAAGCTGAATGGATCCTTTTTGGTGACTCTAACTTGCTTCATTTCAAAGCACATCATGTTTGAAACAAGACATACTTTGGGAGGCAAGTGTTATCCGGCCTTTTGACCCGACTATATCCAGACTAATTGGATAAGTTAGACTCGAAGATAGACAAGGCAAACAACCCAAAGAGGTGATCATGGAGTCTAGAGATCAAGCACAGACAATGGTACGAAGCAACGAGCAAGCGAGATCAAGAGACAAGCTCTATGGAACGTCCTAAGTATGGATCAGTATCTCCCCTAGGCAGGGGATCAGATCATATCATTCTGGCTATAAATAACTTGAGTCAGCAGTTCAACTCAATGGGAATCGATCAATATCTTTAAAAGCATGAAGGAAACTATGAAAACGACTTTGGAAACATAAAGCTAGCTTAGAGAGATCGATCGCAAGCTCCCACATGGCCTCTAGACTGATCGGTATCGATTACCTATCATTGGGAATTGGGCCGTTAATTTTTTTGTGTGACGTCGTCTTCTTCGTGAGACCCTACTAACAAAATTTTAGGAAGATATTCGATCGCCTACCCCTATAAATACAGAGTTCATTTTAGGGATTTGGACGCTGTTGTTTTACTTGTACTCCATTGTAATCAAGGATCAACCGGATCCAATCCCCCTGATACTATAAAAAACAAGTAATTAATAAAGCAATTTCATCAAAGTGGATGTAGGCAATCAACACCGAACCACTATAAATCTGCTTGTTCTTTTTTTCTACTTGTTTCCTCTATTTTAATTTTAGTTCTTTACTTTATTTCTCTTCATAAATCTATTGTGTGTTTGTGCCAACTTTTGGTGCAAACAAACAATGACAACTATATAGCTATAATATGCAAAATATGCAATTTTACTCCCTGATCAGTGTGCCATGTGTTTTTGTACTTTTCTCTCCTTTTGTCATTATAAAAAGAATCAAAAGGGCATAAAGTGTAAGATAGTAAACAATAGCATAACACACAAAATAACACAAAACAGTCAAGCACCATAATTGAAATCAAACGCAATGTTCATACAATAAAATACAAGACCACAGCATCCCATATTATTATAAAACCACATAGATGTTTTTAGCTATCACAAAATAAACATAATAAATGACTATTAAAACAAATAATGCAATAATTCGCTTAAGTAGCTTAAAACCAAGAAAAAATTCCACAAAGAATGCAAAAATTCCAACAAGCACATAATGAACAATCATGCACAACTTTACAAGCACACCTAACAAAAAAATGTAAATATAAAGATTTAAATAATGAAGTTCAAAATTTAACACAGTTTCTACCTTTACCCCATACCTTCTTTACTAATGAGCATATTCCTCGTTTTCTTCCCTACTTTTGGTCTCATAATCCCCACTCTCACTGTCATCCTTTCCTTTTTTTGTATCGGTCGGGGGATGGTTCGACACTAATGTTGAGTTGGAGGAGGTGAAGGTACCATAGGTGATTAAGAGCAGGACTTTACCGATGACGTTTTCCAAATTTTTCTCAAAAATTCTTATTTCCTAAAGTTCTTTATTAATATTTTTCATTCTAGAAAGACATCTCTCTAATTTTTGTTGATTTTGGGATTGAAGAACTTTGGTTTATGAAGTTGAGGCATTTCAAAGGTAGTGATGTTTGAAGATATGACCTTCATGGATTCAATACTATCATCACTATACACCTCTTTCTCACTTTCCTCCTCACCACTTTCTTCAGGAATTTCAATTCCTTTTCCTCTTACGGTAGCACCAGTTGATGAAGTTTGTTGTTGAAGATGTTGTACATATTCTTCATATGAAATGTACGACGGAATCATAGCGGGGAGCTTCATAAGTGCAAAAAAAATTCACCTGCATATTAATAAACTATTTTATTAATTAAAAATTTTAATTAAATATTTAATAAATTTCAAAAATTTATTTAATTTAATTTTTCAAAACAATTTTAAGAAAATTTATAATATTTTAAATTTCTTTTATAACATTTATAAAATCATTTATACTTCTAAGTTAAAATTTAAATTTAAAATAAATTTTATAATTGTTAAAATTTTAAATCTGAAATTATCCCAATGCCTAAATTAAATCTTGGTCTTACATTTAGGCTAACCTTTTGTACTTCTTCCATCCATTAGATTGGGTGAGGAGCTAAAGATAGGAGGGTACTGATTAGTCTAACCCCAAGCCTAGGCAAACATTAAATAAAAAAGTTTATTAATTGGCCCTAAATGCTAACTAATATATTTGCATGGAACAATTGGCTTTTGATACCATTGTTGGATCTGGTCCGTTTGACAGTGAGTAAAATGGCGTAGATTTCAAAAAAAATCCCTAAGTAGACCTTAATAGGCCTAAGTAAACTACTAGTTAGTATTTAGATCCAGTATACATTATAAAATAATATCACATTTTATTTTAAAAAAGTTTATATTTATATTTTACTGCATATTTTAGATATGACATGGACATAATAATGTAAGACATCTACACTAAAATATGTATGTGTATACATGCACATATAAATAATAGGATTTATATCTATTGTCGTGTTTGTATAATATAGTTATTTATACATAAATTCATATAAATATCAAGGGTTAAAATAAATACCTAAGAGTGTGTGTGTGTGTACGTGTATATATATGTTCGAATATATCAAGATATGTGTATGTGGTTTTGAGGAAAATGAGTGATCCTCCACGGAATGAGAGCACTCATATAATTTTATTCTACGCTCGAATAAGGGAGCTGCCAACAAGCCTAGTAAGTAGAAAAACCCCACCTACGGTACAATGAAGAAAGAAATAAAAAGTCCCAAATCCTAATTGTAGACTGTTGAAACAATGGTAGGACCAGACGAAGAGCTAGAGTGATGATGGATGAAATACCTACAATAACAATAAACAGGTAAAAACATATAGTGGAGGACCATAAGTATGACTATAGATCTATATGGAGAGAGGAATCGACGTAGCGATAGTCAAGCGATCAAAAGACCATGATGAGGCTACTAAAGGAAACAAACCCGAGCAATCACACATTCATGATCCATAAACATAAGCTATCCAGTCCATGACAACCACTAAAGCTGGAAAATGAACTCAACTAAAACGCGAGTATAACACATATATATGTATATAATTTGAAAATTATATACATATAAATATGTACGGGGAGAAAAACAAGAAGGGTATGAAAAAAAAAGTAGTTACTAATCAAGAGTAAATTGTTCAAAGAGTTATTTCCATAAATGGTTTCTACAAGTTTGTTGCTTATAGTTATGTTTTGTTCCCTCCTGTCGCAAATAATTTTAGCCTTTAAGATGACTATTCGAATTTTTACTTTAGTAAGAATTTTTTTGAAAAATACATTTGTTATGCCGCCTTTGGCAAGGCCGTGATGTCATGGACTTGGCTAGGAACAGATGATTGTCAGCCTTAAGGATCGATTATATACAATACTATGGACGATGGTCGGGCAGATCCGAACCAGGTCCCAATCGAGGTGCAATCAATATGGAGTGATTGGCATAGCCCCTCGAAGTCACATTTCAATTTTCAAGAAGATTGGGGTTCATACGCTTGAATTATGGACAAAGCAAAGATTTATATGTATCGATCAGGAACGATCCATAAAGCAGCTCAAATCAACGAAGATCGATTGATATCTCAAAATCCACAAGGCCAATCCACTTGTAACTTACATAACATCAGTATATTGAAGAGTGAAGCCCACAAAAATGATCGCAGGTCTAAACTTTGAGGTTCAAAGAAGGCCGATCATTTTATGCCGATCCTTCATAACGATCGGTGTAGCTCAGTGAATGTTCCAAATGTGACAAAGGTGGATCCATATCTCCCAATTTACAACTCAGGATGACTTTATATTTTAGGGAAAAGTTCAAGAGGTATGTGAGATCCCCTAAAAATAATCGCACATCATTTGGAGACCAGAAATAATGATCGGCATAACTATAGCCGATCATTTATATATACCGAGTTAGGGCCACGATCGTTATGGTGGGGTCCTATGGACTTAGAGAGCCTTTTGCCGAATTCTTAGAAAAATATCTCATCATTACCATTTAAATACAGACATGTTGGTTCATTTTTAGGATCTTTACGCTGCTTATTACTCTAGAGTCCATTGTAATCGAGTACTTGCTATTTTCTACTGTTGTAATCGGATTTAAAAGTGATTAATAAAGGATAATCTTTAAAGTGGATGCAGGCAAACAACACCGAACCACTATAAACCTCTCTGTCTCTGATCACTGCTTACCTTCTATTGCTTACTTGTTCATTTACTCAGTTTAATTTTGTGTTCATTTACTTCTCTACAAAAACTATTCTTGGGTGTTTCTGACCAATTTAGTTGCAAAAAGTTTGGTGCTTTCACTGAGAACCTGATTCTCAGCTTATTAGGATCCCTTTGTTGCTACTAGATTGAATAAATCCCCCAAAGGAGATCTACAGTAATCTTCAGGAAGTTGCTCATACTACTCAGATTTGTAGAAGTCTATGCAGAGCTATCAATAATGGTGAGGAATACTAGATCTACTTCTTAGAACATGGAAGGAAATGAAAACGCTACTATCCAATAAGGAGGCCCGAGTAGTCAACCAATGGATGTGAATGCTGAACCAGTTGAAGTCCAGAATCTAACTGATTCTATTACGAGAGCAGAATTCCAGATTCTGATGAGAGAGCTAATGAATAGCCATTGAGAGTTAAATTAGTAGATCCAGGCCAATCAACCTAATGAACCAACTCACTCTACAAATAGCGAGGAAGAGCTAGGAGGGACCTTACCCCCTCACTCGGCAACGGAGAGTTCTAGTTCATCAAATGGGTATCACATGCATAGGCATCACAAAACAGATGGATATCATGCAGAAACTTCGGGGCGTCAACAGGAATACCATCATATTCTACAAGGAATGATCGATGCTGATCCCTCCACCAGAGATGGGAACTTACCTATGCACGCTTGGATTCAAACTGAAGGTTCTATGGCTGATTTGGATGATGGAGTTTAGTTAAATGTTGACCAAATGCTTCCTCGGAATAATGATGAAGTGAATTTATGAGACACACATCGAGAATATGTTGAACCAAGAAGGCATAGAACGGCTTGTAGACATCGACCGGACCATTCACGTGAGGAGGAATATGACCATTGCTTGGCACCAGCTGTCCAAACGCTAGACTTGTTGGCGATGGTCAGACAATTAGTGAGAGAAAGCCAAGGCTTGACCAATGATGACTTGGGAATCTCAAGAAGCCATACACCATTTACTGATAATGTTCTTCATGCAAAATATCTAGGGAGGTTCAACATGCCATCAATGCCTGCCTATAAGGGAAAAACCAACCCAGGTAACACATCATGATATAGGAATGGCTGATGGATTCCGCATGAGTAGATGATGCAACCAAGTGTAGATGGTTACCCATAACCCTCTCTGGAATAGCAACGATGTAATTCACAAGGTTACCCCCACGACCAATTTCTAGATTTTATATTTGGAAACGAAGTTTGTGGAGCAGTTTCGAATGCACGCAACTCGTCCCTAGGATGTAATGTCCCTATACAGCATGATTCAGGCTCCAGTAGAATCGTTAAAAGATTATTTGGAGAGATTTCATATAGCTGTTACAGAGATTGGTAATCCTAATGACCGCGATATTTATGGCTGTAACGGGAGGAATAGTTCTAGAATCTGACTTCGACGATTGGTTAGCTATTAAGCCACCCGCAATATTAGAATGCTTTTACGCATCAGTATTGAGAAAGGAGGAAGCCAGATCCTCCAGGAAGAAGAATGTTGTAGAGGGAGAGGGAGTATATTGTAATATTGCAGTAAAGCAGTCTGATGAAAGCTCGGGAAAAGTTCAAGTGAATGTCCAGAGCAAATCGAATCTGCAAAAGAAAGGCGGAGATAGGAGCCGAGGACGAAAGAGCGATTCTGAAAGAGGAAAGCCTAGGATTCCAATGTACAAAACTTACACGCCACTGAATACTGCCCTGGAGAATGTCTATTTATCTACTAGAAAAACAATGCAGTATAAAAAGCCGCCTTCGAAAGAATCAACGGAGAAGCAGAAACAAAACAGGAAATATTGTCGGTTTCATGAATGTTATGGGCCTAACACCAATGAATGCAGGCACCTCCAGGATATTATTGAAAAGCTGATTCGAGAAAGGAAGTTACAGTAGTTCGTAAAAAACCAACATGATGGCGGGTAGGGGACATCCGACCCCAAATGAGGACAAGTGCCGCCCAGGGCTGAGGAACCTACATAGACTGATGGGAGATTAGTGATCAATACAATAGTCGGAGGACTGCATCTGGCTGATAAAAGTTGGCATGAGATGGAGCGTTATGCTAGTGCGATTAAGCATGTGGATTTTGAATGTTGTTAAAACACGTAGGATGAAGCTCTAGCGAAATAGCAACGTACAATGGCAGATGATATCGTGATTAGAAATAGAGATGCTGACAAAGTAGAGGCTCCAACGATCGACCCAATGGTCTTTAGGCCATGATAAACCCCCCTTTTGTGAAAAAGATATTGGTTAACTGTGGAAATTCTGTAAAAATAATTTTCAAGAAAGCTTATGATCCAATAAGGATGGAAGCAAAGGAATTGAAGCTGTCTAAAGCCCATATACACGGTTTTAATGATGTTGCAACTAAAGCCGTTGGTTATGTTGAATTACCTGTAGAGTTGGGAGAAGGTGACTGTAGGAGAGTGCAGATCTTGCCGTTTGTTGTTTTGGATGTTGAACCTCCTTACAACATTTTTCTAAGCCGACCGGCCCGAGCCGAATTCCGGGCAGCCCTTGCCCTATGGTGTTTGACTTTGAAGTTTGCGATAGATAATGGTGTTGGAGTTGTTCACGGTGATTAGGCGACTGGACGTGCCTATTATGTAGTTGAGTTGAGGGATGCTCAATGCAAAGAAAAAGGTAAGGGTGTGGACAAGACTGTCTGCATCCAAGCTACCGAAGATTGACAACTAGCACTTGAGCCTTGGCTCGAGCGCCACAGTCGGTTCTATAGAGATACATCCGAGAGATGATAAGGAGGAGCCCAAAGAGACCAAGGCTACACCGGCTGAGCTGATGATAGATATCATAGTCAGTCACGACGACCTGTCACTTGTCCTAAAGATCAGATCACAGCTCAACCCCCCGATGTTGAAAGAACTTACCGAATTTCTCTGAGCGAAACTTGACGTGTTCGCTTGGACTCATTCTAACATGTGTGGAATCTCGCCTGCCATTGCGAGCCTTGCACTAAATATCGACTCGAGGCATGTCTCGGTGAAAAAATAGACGCGACATGGATTTGGAGAGATCTACCGCTCTCAAAGAGGAGGTGGATAAACTCAAAGACAACGGGTTTACCCATGACGTCCTCTACCATAAGTGGGTATCTAATCCTGTGCTTGTAAAAAAGGCGAACGAGAAATGGAGAACATGTATTGGTTACTTAGACTTAAAAAAGTATGTCCAAAAGACAGTTTTCCCCTTCCAAGAATCGACCAGCTGGTGGACTCAACCGCAGGACACGAATTGCTATCTTTCATGGATGCGTATTTGGGATATAGCCAAATTCTGATGCACATTCCCGACCAAGAGCACACCAGTTTCATTACCGATGTTGGATTATATTGTTATGTGGTGATGCCGTTTGGACTAAAGAATGCAGGTGTGACTTACCAATGCTTAGTCAACAGGATGTTTAAAGATCAGACTGAAAAAATGATGGAAGTATATGTGGATGATATGCTCGGGAAGTCACGACGATCAAGCGACTACATTAGAGACTTGATAGAAATGTTCGGCATCCTTCGACATTACAAGATGAAAATTAATCCTTTGAAGTGTTCTTTTGGCATAGCATCAAGGAAGTTCATGGGTTTTATTGTTAACGCCCGTGGATTTGAAGCTAATCCCAAAAAGATTCAGGCTATTCGTGATATCCAAGCACCAAAGATTATCAAACAAGTGCAAAGTCTGAATGAGAAAGTTGCTGCCTTAAGCCGATTCATTTCGAGAGCTACCGATAAATTCATTCCTTTCTTTGACTTGATTAGGAAAGGGAAAAGAAACTTCGAATGGGCATAGGATTGTAAAGATGCATTTCAAGCTTTGGTGAATCATTTGGGGAGACCCCTCATCTATTCAAAGCCGGTGGATCATGAAGTTTTATACATCTAGTTGGCCGTGTCGGTACATGCTATAAGTGCTGCATTACTTCATGAGGAGAATCGAATTCAGAGATCGGTTTATTACGTCAGTAAGCAATTGGCAGGAGCTGAAAGGAACTGTTCGAAAATAGAAAAACCGGTATATTGCTTGCTGATCGCATCACGAAATCTCCGCCCGTACTTCTAGGCATGCCGGATCAATATTTACACCGACCAGCCATTACGACAAGTCCTACAGCGACTTGACATCTGGAAGAGTACTCAAGTGGAATATCGAGCTTAGTCAATTCGATATCACTTATCTCCCTTGGGGGACTATCTAGGGTCAGGCACTGGCGGATTTTATAGCAGAATTCACTGCGCAAGATGATTATCCGGAAAATAATGAAGTCCCTACCATTCGGTAGAAATTGTATACTGATGGAGCATCCAATGATCATTGTCCTGGAGCTGGAATTGTGCTTGTAACTCCTGGAGATCGGTCGATCTGTTATACTTTAAAGCTTGATTTCCCAGCGGCAAACAGTGAAGCTGAGTACGAGGCCTTGATTGCTGGACTTAAACTCGCTAGAGAACTGGGAATAAAGTCTCTAGAAATCTTTTGCGATTCATAGTTGGTAGTATGCCAAGTCAGGGGAGATTATCAACCTAAATGACAACGGCTTGCTCCATATCTAGCCCAATTCCAAGATTTATTGACTGAATTTGAGTACTACGACATTTCGCATATTCTACGGGATCAAAACAAAGAGGCTGATTAATTAACTAAGTTTGCTAGCACCGGCGATGCACAACATATGGGCTTGGTTCTGGTCGAACTATTAGATGCCCCGAGTATAAACCTGATAGAAATTGACCGGGTACTAGAGGCAGAGCCTGAGAGGGGAATCATGGATGACTCCGTTTAAAGGTTATTTTCTATAGGGAGTTCTTCCCAAACGAAGGAATGAAAAGCGACAAATCCTTCGCAAAGCTTCATGGTATATTATATAGGAAGGATTTATGTACAGAAAGGGTTTCTCCATTCCCCTTCTCCAGTGTATCACTCATGATGAAGTAAAACGAATCCTTAAGGCATTCCATGAAGGGGAATGTAGCGATCATACTGGGGGGCAAACCGTAGCAAAAAAACACCATTATGGGTATTATTGGCCGACCGTTAATCGAGATGTTGCGATTATGTAAGGCGATGTGACAAGTGCCGGATATATGCAAAAGATCCAAGAGCTCCGCTGACTGAAATTACACAAATGGTCAGCCCATGGCCGTTTGCCATCTGGGGCATAGATATTATCGATTCCTTACTGAACTCTGAGGGTGGTGTAAAGTAAGCTATTGTCGTAGATGATTACTTCAACAAATGGGCCGAAGCGAACCTTTAGCCATGATCGCAACTAAGAAAGTATCATTGTCAGGAACATCATCTTTTGGTTAGTCTTTCATAAACTGTTGTAATAGATAATGGGACTCAATTCAATGGTGCTGAATTCAAAGACATCATCCATCTACATCATATTGAAAAGAGATATGAGGCAGTTGC
The DNA here is from genome assembly GCA_030737815.1 of Allium fistulosum. Lineage (NCBI taxonomy): Eukaryota > Viridiplantae > Streptophyta > Magnoliopsida > Asparagales > Amaryllidaceae > Allium > Allium fistulosum. The sequence goes on along the minus strand of CM060908.1, from coordinate 816,467,949 downwards.
TCACCATCAAGCAAATGGACAAGTCGAAGCTGTGAACAAAATCATAAAGTCCATTCTGAAGAAGCGTTAGGAAAAGGCTAGAGGCAAGTGGGTGGATGAACTCCCGACAGCATTATGGGCTTATAGGACCACCCACAAGTCCGCGACGGGCCATACTCTCTTCACCCTCACTTACGGTTCCGAGGCTGTTATTCCTATTGAGCTCGAAGTTCCTTCTCATAGAGTAACTTATTTCGATCCCAAAACAAGATCTCCTTTTGGAATCTCTAGACTTTACATATGAGAAACATGAGAAAGCAGATTTAAGGGTGGCTGCACACCGACACTGAGTCACCCAATACTACAACACTAAAGTCCGACCTAGAACCTTTGAAATCAATGATCTCGTCTTAAACGGCTTTTTCATGCCCCGTCATATATGAATCCAACCTGGGAAGGACCATATGTCATCGAATAGAGGCTTGGAGAGGGAACCTTCAAGCTAGCGACAGCTGATGGCATCACACTCCCAAAGGTGTGGAATAGCGAGCATTTGCGATGTTATTTCACTTAGTTTATTTCCTTTTCATTCAGCCATATTTAGTTTCAGAATTTGCTTTAGCATTTGTTTTCCAAATATGTAATAAGACAAGTTAGGTCACTACTTTTTATTCAGCAATAGAACTTTGAATTTTCTATCATATCTGTGACCTACCATTGCAGCACATGTTACTTGTGATATACGAACAACTAAATATCATTGTTTGATGGGACCGACATAACTTTGAAGTGATTGAGGTTGGACCGGTCACTTATTGAATCCCCCATACTTGAGAACAAAACAACCGACTAAAGAAAACTAGACTCGATAGTTTTCCAAATAACTTACGTCCCCAGAGTGCGGATATGAGTATAAATGCTAAATGGGTGTGACCGACCACTTATGAAACAACCCTCGTCCTCAGAGTACAGATATGTGCATAAAAAAATAAAAAGGTATGACCCGACCGCCCACTAACTAACTCTTATCCCCAGAGTGCGGATATGAGTATAAACAAGTAGATGAGTGCGGTTCGACCGCTCACTATTCCATAAACTCTGGCCTGAAAATGACAAGAGGAGTCTAAATTCGCTAAGGATGAAGTTTGACCATCCACCACCTAACACTGTTAACCTGAGACTGGGGCAGGAGTATAATTACTCAAACTGCTGAATTCGACAGCGTAACACTAAGGATCGAGCCCAGTGTTTGGTACGACTCGAGGCCACGACCTCAAGGAGGCCATAGGATGGATAAATCCGATCAATATCTGATCAAACGAGCAACAAATCACGAATATATTAAATGGAAAACGTAATCGCTCGATCATTTAAACAAGCATACATGAGAATTCTATACAAAAATAAAAGAATTCTTACTCACACTAAACTTGCTATTCATAATACAAGTTTATCCAAAATGAGAGGTAAAGGTGGGGGTCATTCCCAAACAAACACGACCAACGAAAAGAAAAGGTAGCCATCCAAGCTATTTATGCATCACATCAACCCAAAGATTATTTCTTAGACTTCCTATCTTTCTTTTGTTTCTTGGGAGTGGATCCTTCCAAACTGCCACTCGATCCTCTTTTCGACCCTTTTCCGTCTCGGCATCTCTTCGAAGAAACATCTTTAGTTATGTGGATCGAGGCGGCATCATCTTTGGAAGCAGGAGGGATCGAGGCACTCTTAGCACCAGAAGCAAGAGGGACCTCATCTCGGGGAATTGCCCCGCCATGAGAGATCATGTAGAGCGGGATAAAATCAGCTCATTGAAATCCAATTCAACAGGCTCAGTTTTGCCTTCTTTTTCAACAACTCTTCCTTCTCAACGCACTCTTTCATGCTAAGCTCAGTAGTAGGATTGGAATAACCCATGATTACAACATCCTCGTCAAAGGGAGTTTCATGGTGTGGGTTGCTTCCTTCCTTGAACAATGCCTCCATGAATTGATCATCAATAACAAAGATTTCTTCTTGAGCATCCTGAACAGGGGCCGAAGGTGTAACTTTAATGGATTCTGTCACGGCCACTTGTGATACCAATTAAGGCTCTTGCGAGGGAAGAGGAACGACACTTGATAGATTTAAAGCTGAGAAAAAGTAGGTGAAAAGATTAGAAATATCAAGTGATAACACCCTAACTTTTTGAAAGACGGAAAATGTCGACGAAATACCTTCCTCGGTATGGCGCCCAAGTTGAGCCAAAATTCCTCAGAACTGCATTCAAGAATTGGAGAAAGCTGAGGCTTATCTGGATCATACTCGGGTTTGGTTGAAGAATCTACCATGGAGCTAGATAACCTGGGGTGTTGGGGGCAATTCAGTTGTAACATCAGGTTGTGCCGAATTGGATCCTTCACTCATTTCATGTGAAGAAGTAGCAATAGATTCTTTCTAAAGTGTAAGCTGGATATCATGCAATGTTTGGGGTTCATCATCCAATAACATTTCACTTTCAAGCCTAGATAAGTCAATTTCCTCGGTATTAAGCAGTCACTTTTCTTCTGCAATAAGAAATACCCACGCGCGCCAGAGCTGGTAGGGATAATCGTCACCAAGCTATGTTAAATTTCTATGCTTGAGAACATCGGCATTGTAAAGAATAAGAGATGGGTTGAGCTCGTTCATTATCCCCTCCCTAACCTTATCCTTGGTAGCTTCTGCTTCACGCTGAATAAGTACATCAACATCTTTGGCCCTTTCAACGACCGTGTCTCTCTCAAGTCTAACATTCACCAGCTTGTCATAAGCATCTTGAGCAATTTTCTAAGCATCATCTTTCTCCTTATTTGTGTACTAGAGCTTAGCCTTGAGTTCGGTTATCTCCTTCAAGGCTGCATATTTAAGACTGTATCTCTCTCGAGTGCTATTTCTTGATTTCGATGATGCAACACATGGACCATATCAAGATGACTGGATTTCATCTCCTCAATGGATTTGATGGAAAAATTAGCTTTTCCCTCGGCCTCTACTAGGGAGGTCCTAGAAGCTTCTTACTTTTTTGTCAAAGTATCGATAATTCTTTTATTTTGAGCTTCCTGGCATTTTAACTTTTTAGTCTTCACTGTGCGCTCGAAAGATACTTTCGACATTTTCTCTACTACCTTCATTCATTCACGGTACTGCATGTGGATATTAGTGACTCAGTCAACAGTCATTTTCTAAACATGGTCTAGGACCCTCTTCAAATTAGAAGGGAAAATAACCCTTCAAAACATAGATTTGGATACTCTTCATGAAGTTGTGCCATGCGAGCAGCTGGATTGACCGTAGGATCTTCAGTAGCGGTTTTGATTTCAGTACTTTCCTTACTGGGTCATTAGGCAGCAACATGTTCGCTATGGCGATGACGATCACTGAACCATTGAAAGTGAGATGGAGCCAAAGGCTGTGGAGGAACTGAAACTGAAGGGAGACCACGAGAGGGATCGGTAGGTAGATCCCATCGATCAGTTGGCTTATTGGAACCCTTTAGAGGAGGGGATCTGATCTTGATCGATGCTTATCTTAGGATGGCTTATCCTTATCACCTCTATCTTGATGACCCTAGTCCCAATTGGAGCAATAACTAGAATCATAATACTCTCGACTACCACCTTGACAGTAAGAGCTAAAGCATGAACCATAGGATTAGTGGTGTATATCTCGGAGGGAATCAAACATGTTCCTTTTCTTCACCATCGCTTCTGCAAAGGAAAATAGAAGTCAATCAACTTTAAGCAGGTGCAGGAGCTTTTCTCATTGGAGTAACTTCTCCTCTAGAAGTTAGAATCTCAGTGCTAGTTCTAGTGGGAGATTCCGACCCCTCGATGCTCACGGCAGTAAAGTGGAAAGCATCAAGATCATGTGGTATTGGTAGACCAGACAAAGAATCAATCGGCAAACTTGAATGCTCTGATGGTTGAGAAGAAGATTCATCTTGAATAATATTAGGAGCTATCGACGACTTGAGTTGATCAGAAAGACGACTTTTTGGAAATATATAAACAAATGTTTTCTTTTTTCTCCTATTGGGAACCGAGGGCTGCGAGGTCTGCGAGGATCTGACCTTGACTCCAAGACCAGATTCATCATCATTGCGACTGGGCACATCGCCTTTATCTCCTTTGGTATCAATACTAGTGAATTCCTGAGAACCCATGGCTGGGGGTACGATGAGATTGATTCCATTGTCCCTTTGACTGACTGCAGCCTATGGTCTTATCCCTGCAGTTTGAGCAACTTTAGTTAGCCCTATGCTGAGGCCCTCTTCCATCAAACAAAAGGTAACAAGGCATTCGTCCATAAGAAGATTTTGATGTTCATGTCTTTAGGCGGTTCATTTTTCAGAGTTGTGACCGCCTCCTCATAAAGACTACTGCTGGGCCGAATGAAGGTGCCTATAAAAGGAGTTACTTAGTCAGGAATACGACTTGAATATTGAATTTCCATGCTAATATAAAGATAGTGGATAACACTTACGTCTTTCCCGCCATCGTCAAGTGAAACCGAGCGGACATCGAACAAAGAACCACTCAATTTTATAGGTGCTTAATTTGTTCCATGCCCCAGTTAGAATCTGACACCTCTTTGCCAACTTAAGAAATGTAAACGAAAGATACCTTGTCTGTCACTTGAAAGAGAATATGAATCGAATGTCATCGATGGTTGGAGGATGATGCAGGAACTCCATAAATACCATATAAGTAGAACTGAGAAGAGCATAGCCGTTCAGATTAAACTGCGCTGGAGCTATCCTTAAATAATGGAGAATTTCCTGGATGTATGTGTTAAATAGCGGGATGCATCTGGCCCAGCATATGAACTTGTTGCACGCCATATATCCTTCCGGGGGTCTATGAGCCTTATCTTCTTGCGATGGAACCAATACATCATCAAAGGGAATACTGTGCCTTGCGCAGATTCGGCGAAGAGCATCTTCCTTAATTTTAGAGGCTACAGAATTAGCAGGGTTCTCCAGAATAACTGCATCCTCTAGAGTGTCAGGAGCAAGATCGACAACTTCAGGGGGAAGAATGGGAACTGCATTAGAAGATCAAATTGAGGGTATGGGCTTTCCGATTGTTTTGAATAATGACTAGAGGACGGACTATCAGACTCAGTTGCAGAACTTGATTCCACGTCAGGATTATCCTATCGAGAATGATCCAGCTGGCATAGGTGTAAGATGCCCAGAACGTCTAAAACCCATTGCTATTAAACTTGGTAAAAATCATGATTAGATAAAGTAACCTGTGCTCCCCGGTGTATAGTGCGTGCTAGTGGGATGTGGTAAAGTGCTATATAATGTTGTAATAAGTTGTATGAAACTAAAGATGGAAAGACGATGAGACTTCGAGGTTCAACCGAAGAGAACGTCATTCCTGACCGTCTCAGTCGTTTCTCTATGTCATTAGGGGACGATGCAGCTTAAGTTTCATGATCGACTGTTAGCAAGTAAAATTTCAATTTTTATGTTCAGATCACGGATGAGCTTTAAAAGAGTTTTCAGAGGCATTGGTTCATGTCAAAGTTCAAATGTCATATATTATCGAATATGCAGTTCAAATCCTATATGAGTCATATGTGTTCACTTAAATACGCAAGGCTGAAGCACATCTTTAGACTCAAATTCATTTGTTTGGATTCCATTTTTGGATTTGATACTTGACAACCAACCATTCAACCTATCCTTCACCCGATCGTTCGCATCACCCAAATAGTTCGCCGTTTAGTCACCGCAATCCTACCGATTGTTCCTAAACTCAGTCACTACTGATCGTTCACAATTGTCCATGTTCACCGAACATCCTCCATAACCTTCCATATCGATCGTTATCTCCATGCCAGCAATCGATCGTACCACTCTATCCTTTCCACCTCAAAACCCTCCCAACTCCAAAGAATTACCGATCATTCATACATGATTGTTAAACACCCAAACCTCAACGTCACTCCGTAATGATCGGTACATCATCACCTTCATCCACTCCAGAGTCGTCTAAGTCCAAAGTTTCATCGATCGTCCAAGAACGATCATCATGCATCGATTTAAATCACTTTCTTTACTCAATAATGTCAATTTTTTCCAATTCCTATCCTCTCTAGCTTGATTCAGATCGAACGACTTACCCAACGAAACTAACCTACATGAGATTCTCGACACTTAAAGTCTCATACTCAAATTACAAAATGTATATGGATTGTCCTACCTAAATTGAAGTCAGGAGGAGAGAAATGGATTCGAATTAAAAGTCAAGTGAGACCTAGAGGAACTAGAACGATGATGATTTTTGAGGAGGGACTGATTTAGAAAATACGATCGTTCTTATATTGGTAGGGGAAGGAGATGGACCAGTTTGTGTGTTCTTATTTAATCTCAAATGGAAACGATGTGAGGTGAATAAGGGAAGAAAAGAAGTGATTAAGTTTGGGGGCTTATATAGAAAGAGCATATGTCGATCGTTCCTTGCCAATTTGAAGTAACGATCGATTAAGTTACCCGCTCTATACCGATCATTCCACTCAAGCTCAATGCCGATAGTTTTAAAACTAAGCCCGTGAATGATCAGACAAAGAAAAACAAAAAAAGAAGGGGAATAATGATCGATAGAGAGCATTTTTCATAGAAATTTATATATATAAATAAGAGTAACGATTGGCAGGGATTGTTTATAAAAATTTGAAAACTTGACAATGACTGTGAACGTGTAACCATGATCGAGAGTCAGGTACAAACACGTATACGTGCTAGTATCATTTTAAAATTTAATTCTTAAGATCAACAAAAATTGAATGTTCACCTCAAATCAACCAGATAAAATTTAAAACCAAGTTGTTAAAGCTGTGAAATTGCCAAAAACAAAACAATGATCATGACAAATAAGGAAATTATGACCCTCAATAGAAAAACAACTCAATGGAAGGATAACGACAATTCGATAAACTGGATGGATTTCTTTCCGATGATTCTAGCTTGCGACGATTCAAAGCACGTCATGTTCAAAACAAGACATACTTTGGGGGGCAAAATGTTATCTCGTCTTTTGGCAAGGCCGTGATATCATCGACCTGGCTAGAAACGGATGGTTGTCAGCCTTAAGGATCGATTATATACAATACTGTGGACGATGGTCAGTCTAATCTAGAACAGGTCCCAATCATGGTGTAATCAGTACGGAGTGACTGGCATAGCCCCTTGAAGTCGCTTTTCAATTTTCAAGACGATCGGGGTTCAAACTCTTGAACTATGAACAAAGTAATGATTTATATGGATCGATCGGGAATGATCCATAAAACTACTCAAATCAGTGAAGATCGATGGATATCTCAAAATTCGCAAGGCCAATCCGCTTTAAACTTTCAGAGCATCAGTATATTGAAGAGCGAAGCCCACAAAAACGATCACAAGTCAAAACTTTGAGGTTTAAAGAAGGCCGATCGTTTTAGGCCGATCATTTTATGCCGATCCTTCATAACGATCGGTGTAGCTTTGTGAACGTTCCAAATGTGACAAAGGTTGATCCATATCTCGCAATCTACAACTAAAAATGACTTTATATTTTAGGGGCAAGTTCAAGAGGTATGTGGGACTACTCAGAAACGACTGCACATCATTTAGAGACCAAAAATAACGATCGGCATAACTATAGCCGATCATTCCTAAATATTGAGTTAGGTCCACCGATCATTATGGTAGGCCCTTATGGACCTAGAGAGCCTTCTGCCGAAATCTTAGCGAAATATCTCATCATCTCACCCTATAAATATAGACTCGTTGGTTCATTTTCAGGATCTTTCTGTTGCTTGTTACTCTACACTCTATTGTAATCGAGTACTTGCTATTTTCTACTACTTCAATCAGTTTTAAAAGTGATTAATAAATGATAATCTTCAAAGTGGACGTAGGCATACAACGCCGAACCACTATAAACCTCTATGTCTTTGATTATTGCTTACTTGTTCATTTACTCAGTTTAATTTTTCTCTTCTTCATTTACTTCTTTACAAAAACTATTTTTGGGTGTTTGTGACCAATTCAGTTCCAAACAACATTTTTGGCTAATTTATAACTAGGATTAGCAACCCAATTTTTAATGAATGCCACGATGGCATAATTAGGTTGTCAAAGGGAGTGTTAACATTATTAAACATTCAGCAGTTCCTTTCAAACCATATATACCAACAAGTAATAGGGAATATAGTATCAAGTATAATTCTATAACTTGTCTTCCACTGGAATCTAAAATTGTGCCGGTAGTTTCATAGTTAAGGTTAGTGTTGGTTATGTTAAAATCGAAGATGTTAAAAGTGTTAGCAAGAATAGAATTGGTTAAGGGACTATTGTGAAAGAGGTGCGTTACGTTTTCTACGTCTAAATTGCAAAAGACGCATTTTTTATCTATAAGAATGTTCTTTTCCTTTAAGAATTCAATAAAGTTTAATTTATTATGTAGGATTAACCAGATGTGAATTTTGATTTGAGAGGAGCATTAGTTTTCCAAATAGGTTTGGAATTTTTTTGGTATTGTCCTCGAGAAGTTTGAAAATCTATAAATTGAGTTTGAGGTGTAAATTTTACTTTTATTCCAACACCATATTTTAGTATCGGTCTTATCATCTAAGTTATAGAGTTCTATCTTGGAGCAAATCAAGACAAATTGGGCTAATATGTTGCCTTCAAGGGCACTGTTGAATGTAAAATTCCATAGTTGTGGGGTCTAAAGACCTTATAAATTATGGAATTTTTGAAATACAAATATCAAAAAGTTCTTTGTACTCGACTCTATATGATATAATGGAGATCCAGCTCTCATGCCAAAAGGAAGTGTTAATGCCTGAGTGGACTATATTATTGATCCCTAGTTCAAAATTATTATGGTTTTTTAGATTGATTTTCAAAAGTGAGACATGTTACTGTAGTTAGAAGTGACGTGATGTAAGTTGTACGTTTTATCATAGAATTGGTTTGAAATAATTTATTTCCAAAAATGTTTTTCGTTTGTATTTTTGAACTTCCAAAGTCAATTTTCCAAAAGCAATAAGTTAAGGTTGTATAGATTTATAACCTATGCCCTTCCTCTTTGGATTCACAAATTGCTTCCTAATTAACCAAAAAATTAAGATCACCACAAGAATTATGTTAACTATAAAGGAAATTCCTTTTGATTTTATCTATTTTGTCTATGACCCATTTTGGAAAAATGTAAAAAGACCTCTAGTAAATCGACAAAGTCGATAAGACAGAATTAATAAAAATAATTCTCTGTGCTCTAAATAGATATATATTGTTCTAGTTAGATAGTTTTCTACTGATTTTATCAATTATTTTTTTGCCAATCTGCCTTCTTTAGCTTAGTGGGTTTAATCAAAACACCTAAGTGTTGTATAGGAAAACTCATGGTTTTGCAGTTAAGGGTATATGCGATAAGGTTTTCAACATTATATAAATCTTTCAGGACTAAAACTAAACTCTTATCAAGATTAATCGTACGCCCTGAAAGCATTTCAAAACTATATAAAGAAAATTTAAGAGTTGTAATGTGATAAGGCAAAAGGCAAGGTGTCATCGTAAATTATAGAATCGAGAGGCCTTCACTAGTGATCTCATTACCAACATTACCCAGAACCCATTAGAAATAGAAAATTTTATAATCCTAAAGAAAACATTCACTACTAGGCTAAAAAATAAGAGTGATAATGAATTATCTTGCCTAAGACCGCATTTAGATTGTATTTTAATCCATAACGTGTCATTAACCATTATTCTGGAGTTTCCATTTTTTAATAAGGGCATTATCCAGCCTACCAATCTAAAACTAAAGCCCCTAGCCAAATAAATCTTTTTAGAAATAATCAGTCAATAGAATCGAAAGCTTTAGCAAAATCTAGCTTTAAAAGGGCAAAAGCGACATTATTTTTATAAATAGTTTATTAAAGGGATAAGCCTAAAATTTTTATGTTGTTTCACACCCACTATCTTGTAGAGGAGGATTACATTAGCGAGTTAAATCTTCCCAAATTTAAGTTACCATTATAAATCTCATTGATTATTTTTAGAAGATCATATTTTAAAATATGCCAAAATTTCTTATGAAAAAACATGGGAAAACCATCCGGGTCGGGTGATTCATTACTAGCCATATCATTAATAGCCTTAAAGATCTCCACTTCTGAGAATGGAATGTCCTAGTTGTTTAAAACAATCCTTGTATTAGCAGGATATAAATAATTCCACCTAGCCGTAATAATATGACCCCTGCTAGTTCCAAAAATATTTTTGTAGTAGTTAATGAATGCCTTGTTGAGCTCATTTGGATCAAATATTTCCACATTCTTAATGAGTAAGGAGTTAATGGAATTACTACGCTTGCAGCTAATAGCTATTTTATGAATTTTTTTGTGTTTTTATCTCCTTCATCCATCCATTAAACCTTAGATCTTTGTTTCCACATTATTTCATCTTGAATAATAACTTTAATCTAGTTCTTATTTAAGATTTGAAAGTGCATTTTACTAGGATGAATTTAGGATCATAGCTTCTTCTAATATATTTAATTTTAAGATTTCCAAAAGTGATTTTCCTTTTTAATTCTGATATTCCAAAAACACAAATGTATTTGTATAGGGTTTTGTATGCACGTATTCTTAATACCATATACACACACATAAACTATTGCCATATTAAATGTTTTGTAATTTATATAATAAAATTTTGAAATATTATATATATCTATATATGTTAAAATTCAAACTTATTTAAAAATAGTTATTTCAATCAATCAAGCGTTATTTGTCAGTTTAACAATGATTTTTTATAAGCTAGCTAGTCATGGACCCTTCAAGTTCTCAGCAGCCGGAACTCCCAAGTTCTATTCCTCCAACCATAGAGATACCGGTTATTGAAGCCGAAGTTATAGAGCCAGCTCCGGATGAGCGTCCGGGTGCTCGGTTTATTCTCAATCCAACAGATTCCGTGCCGTCGGGTATCTCCGAAGATATGTTAGGACGGATTTGCTTAAGGCATGGTTTGTCCCTTGACGACGTGCTGCTTCCTGGGCCGAATGACAGGCCATACAATCCCCCGGAGGGGTTTACTGCTTTCAACTGTCACGCTTGCACAGCGGGGACACTTCCTCCCTTCAATGAATATATAAGGGAGATGTTATCGTTTCTTGGCATAGCTCCGTCTCAGCTACATCCCAACGGGTATGCCTTGTTGAACAGCACCTTTGTCCTGTTTATGGAGATCCTCTTTCGACCGCCGAAGCCAATCAAAATCAGATATTTATTCAACGTCAAGAGCCGTGGAGACCGCCCTTCTTTCACCTTCCTAGAGGCGGTCAGAAACTGCCACATTGTACTAGGCTCCTGGGAAAGGCTAAGTTATTATAAAACTGAATGGATCTATGTTCGGTGCCCCCCTGGATTTGCTGGGCGGTGGTTGGATAGACGTAACTGTTTTCATTTCTCTCTCGAATCATTGAGATACTAGTAACTGACTTCAAAACTGACATACTTTTCCTTTCCTATAGCCGCAATCTCTCGTCCCGATGGTGCATACTTCTGAGAGCTTGTTCGGATTCTTCAAGCGTTTCCGGGTGAAGAGAGGCACATAGAATTAGTCCTGACCGACAGGAATTTGAGGACTGTCGGGTTGATAGAACGGAGACAGAGCATACATCTGGAAGGGATACATAGAGTGGTCCCGAAGAAACGGGTGAAGCGCAAAGCGCCCGCAGTCGTGGTCCCCGAAGAAGTTGATTGGGAAAGAATGCCTACTGATACCGAGCTCCCAGCTGGGCCTTCTGCCGATGTCCTGGATTCGGGAGGAAGAAGAAAAGGCAAGGCCGCTGCTCACAAACGCCCTAAATCTGAGAGATTTAAATCCATGGTCGTGTCTTTACCTTTCCAGGGGATTAGAATTTCGAAGGCTCCTCCCCCGCAAGTGGAGAGTCCTTTTGCAGGGCTTGCTGATATTCCGATCCCGAATTTTGTGTCGTCTCCACACGACGCCGGGACGGAGGAGCTTGATAGTGCTTTTGAACTGAGCGGGTCGCTTGCTACGAGTGCGGCCGACATTTTCGGTTGGTCAGGGGGTTGCATATGCATACACTTCACTACACTACATGATTCACAACTGTCTTTCGTCCAATTTAGGAAGTTACTATCTCTTTCTTCGTTTCTCATTCTCAGGTACCATGTCCGGAAGAGGATCAATGCTCGGGAATCTCCATTCAGCCTGAAAAGCTTCTGGTTACTATGATTCTCGCAGGAGGGATTCAGATAGAGATCGCGATCGCGAGTACTCTAACCAGGATAGGTACGGGCGTGACAGAGAGTATCGACATCGATCCAGATCACGCACTCCTCCTCTTAGACTTCCGTCTCCTCCTCCTGTTCAAACTTCATATCCACCCGAGCCTCCTCATCACAGGCCGTCTTCTCATGCTTCTAGGTCCGTAATTCATCTTCAAAGAATTGAGACTACGGCCTCCATGATTACAGAGTAGGTTCCCGCTGAGCCCACAGGAGAAGGGGCCCTTAAATTAGCTCAGATGCGGAAGGATTTTCCGAATATCTGCTTTGATGGCTATGTCTTCCCTCCTCACCTAAAGAGAATTCCATCAAGGGTAGAAGGCACGATGCACGATTATGTCCACGACATCTACACCCAATACCGATAGTGGGTTAAGGCTGCAGAGAAGGCTTCTAAGGTGGCCTTTGAGCAAGCTAAAGCGCTTGAGAAGATGGAGACCGAGCTCGCTCAGAGGGACCGGATTATTCAAGTGCTTACTGCTGAGGCCGAGTCTTCTCGGAAGTCGGAGATTGAGGCCACCAAGAAATCCGATGAAGCGAAGGCGGAAATGGAGAGGTTGGGGCAGACACACGTTGCCCTGGTGGAAGAGATGGGCCACCAGAACACCAAAGTCACCGCCGAGCGGGATGCGGCGGTCAAGGAGCTTAATGAACTCAAGGCAAAATTTGCTGACATGGCCAAGGAGAAAGATGATGCGAACAACGCAGCCCAGGAGGCGTGCGAACAAGCCGTTCTGCTCAGGGGTGAACATGATGCGGCTGTGGCTAAAGTCCAGAAGGTGGAGATTGAGGTCGAGGAGAGGGTGAAGTTGGTCGAGTCCAGGTTAGAGGTTGACATAGAAGGCCTTCTCGTCGTTTACAATGCTAATGTGCTGAGGCACAGGGGTCTAGCCTGGCTCGATGATTTTTCGACGCATCTCTATAATGCTTGGAGCCGATTGGTTGAGGAAGAGAAAGAGGCGCACCAGGGCGAGTCCGTGGATGAATTCGAACTCGAGAATCGCATCCTGACTGACGATTAAAAGAGGATTCTCCACGAGTCGATGATTCTGCGTGAGAAGGAAAAACTTGGCGCCCAGCACTTTGAAGTGGGAGAGGGTTCTGGAGTTGACCATCATGAAGCAAGTCTTGAAGTTCCAACGTCAACCCAGCCCGAATCTTCATCTGCGGTTGATCCCCAGGCTGTTCCTGCTTATAATCTGAATCAGCCGCAGATGTCAGTGGCTGCAACGCAAGTTATCGACGTCGCTCTGCCGCGTACGAGCCAAATTGAGGAAGGTATTCTGAACATCCTTCATATCTTTCTTAAATCGAAATCTTCGATTGAGCTAAGTTCTAACAGTTCTCTTATTTTTCGTCCAGTGATCGATTCTGCACATGTCGGGCCTCCTACTACTTAAGAATCACATCAGACACAGGAGGCTATCATCACTGAAGCGATCACTGTGACTACTACAGCGCCTCTTGATGATATTCAGGGAGGCACACTTGTTTTTTACGAGCAATTGATGGAGGAGCTCTTTCCCCGTCATGGCGACCCTTTGGCTGATCTATCATTTGTCATGGGCGGAGGCATTCCCACCACGAGTTTTCCGATGCCGACAGTTGACGCTCCCAGCGAGGCCCCGTTGGCCGCTGAAGAGGAAATCTTGGCACAAATCGCTGCTGAAATGGATGCCACAACACATGGTGGCAGTCTTGGAGGTGGGACGGTGGCACTTGATCCAGCTCCGCTTAGAACGATATCGCTTGGCGGTACATTCTCCGATACTAGTGCGGCTATTCCATCTTCCACGCTTGATCGTATCCCTCCGACTCCTCCGGCAGGAAGCATCCCGGTTCCTTCGAGTTCGGAGGAAGACGTTGAAATTATGCCCTCGCCCGAAGACCGTCCACCGACAGGCAAAGGCTCGAAGAGGAAGGATAGTGGTGGCTCCGGTGGGCCTGTGCCGAAAAGGAAGCTGCGGAAGAAGAAAGACTAGACATGCTTTCCCGATTTATTTTGATTTGCATTTCGTTAGCCGTGTATAGATGCGGGTTCGGCCCCTGCTAGTAAGAATTTTTGGAACAAACTTGTACACGAATTTCTTTTACAAACAATAGAAATGAAACTTCTCTTTTATGACTTCTATTTTGTCATTGTGTATTTGCCTAAGTGTTTTAACATTTGAAATGCACTTGTGAAGTTCCAGCTTTCGGATGAAGTTTGTTTTCGTTTTCCAAGCTCGGAAACTGTGGACATGGCTTGCGACCAGGAAGCGAGTTGAATTCTGATGTCGCATCGCTTCAATCAATGGTTGATGCTTAAGTCCTGCCCCCCAATCTTGGGGGTGAGTTGTAGACCATCAGTCGACGATCGCTTTTTACTTATAACATGTCGAGTCTAGTGCCACCGAACGGATGTCTGAGGCAAGCGGAGATTGAGTAATGCATCCATGCTTGCTTGATTGCCGATGATCATATCCGCACTACGGAGAGTCCCATTGGTTTGTCGGCGGTTGGTCACGTCGGCTTAAGTTTCGATCATATGCCCGCGATCTGGGGACTTGGAATTGACGTTTATACTCCGACCCGTGCTCTTAGAGTTTGGAGTTGATATCTCTACTTCGATTCATGCTTCGGGAACTTGAAGTTGGTGTTGATGCTCCGTTTCGCACTCTTGGAATCCGGAGTCGATGCTTATACTCCGACTTGCACTCTGGGAACTCGAAGTTGATGTTTATACTCCGCTTCGCACTCTGGGAATACAGAGTTGATGTTTATACTCTGACTCGCGCTCTGGGAGTTCGGAGTTGATGTTTATACTCCGACTCGCGCTCTGGGAGTTCGGAGTTGATGTTTATACTCCGACTCGAGCTCTGGGAGTTCGGAGCTGATGTTTATACTCCGGTTCGCACTCCGGGAACTCAGAGTTGATGTTTATACTCCGACTCACGCTCTGGGAGTACGGAGTTGATGTTTATACTCCGCTTCGCACTTTGGGAATACGGAGTTGATGTTTATACTCCGACTCGTGCTCTGGGAGTTCGGAGTTGATGTTTATACTCTGCTTCTCACTCTGGGAATACAGAGTTGATGTTTATACTACGGTTCGCGCTCTGGGAGTTCGAAGTGATGTTTATACTCTGGTTCGCACTCTGGGAACCCGGAGTTGATGTTTATACTCTGCTTCGCACTCTGGGAATACGGAGTTGATGTTTATACTCCGATTCGCACTCTGGGAACTCGGAGTTGATGTTTATACTCCGGTTCGCACTCTGGGAACTCGGAGTGGATGAAGGATTGTCGTGTATCAATCCTTTTTTGACTTTGATGTGATGGCTTGCCCCCAAGCTCGGGTTTCACTTAGCGAGTGATTGGTTGCATTGCAGTCACTCTCTATATGAATAAATCCCACCATATGGTGAAACTTAGCTCTCCATGCATAGTGATGGTCATATGAAGTATTTCAAGTAAATCACAGCTCTGGCCCGAAGAGGTTGCATTTTATTGCTGAAATAAGAAAGCATGGAAAAGTTAGTTGCCTTATTACAAGTTCTAATTTCGAAATGCATAAACAAATTGCAGAAAAGGAAAGTAAACTAAATGGATAAAGATAGCCTGTCAGGTGTAATAGCGGCGAAGGCTCTCGCTATTCAAAGCTCTTGGCAGGGTAAGACCGTCGACAGTCGATAACTTGAACGTGCCATCTCCGAGCCTTCGTTCAATAACATACGGTCCTTCCCATGTCGGCTTCATATGCGAAGGAACCGGATAGATTCTTTTCAAGACGAGATCGCCTAGTTCGAAGGTTCGCGGACAGACCTTGGCGTTGTACAATCAGGCGACTCGACTTCGATGCGCAGCTGCCCTCAAATCGGCTTCTTCACGCTTCTCATCTAGTAGATCGAGAGATTCAGCGAGTAATATAGCATTTGTCTTTGGATCATAGTATGTCACACGATGAGAAGGTACTTCTAGCTCGACTAGAATAACGGCCTCTGAATCATAAGAAAGAGAGAATGGAGAGTGGCCGGTCGCGGTCTTGTGGGTTGTTCGGTAAGCCCATAGAGCCATAGGAAGTTCATCGACCCACTTGCCCCCGACCTTTTCCAGTCATTTTTTCAGGATGGATTTTATAACTTTATTAACTGCTTTGACCTGTCTGTTTTCCTGAGGGTGTGCAACTACGGAGAATTTCTTTTGGATGTGAAATCGTTTGCAGAAATCTTTGAATTCAGCACTGTCGAATTGGGTTCCGTTGTCCGTAATAATGGTGTGTGGGAGACCGAATCGACAGATGATGTTACGAACCACAAAGTTGATTACTTTCTTCGTTGTAATGGTAGCGAGAGCTTCGGCTTCAGCCCACTTTGTAAAGTAATCAACTGCGACGATGGTGTACTTCGCACCACCTTTTGCCAGAGGTAGAGCACCGATGATGTCGATGCCCCACATTGCGAATGGCCATGGGCTGACCATTTGTGTTATCTCAGTAGGAGGAGCTCTAGGTTTCTGGTACCTATCACATTTCTTCGCATAGTCCAATGCATCACGATTCACGGTAGGCCAGTAATATCCGTAACGAAGTATTTTCTTGGCAAGTGCTTGCCCCCCGGTGTGATCGCCATATTCTCCCTCATGCTCATCGCGCAATACTTGTTTAATTTCATTGTGAGCGATACACCGGAGTAGGGGAACTGAGTACCCCCTTCTGTATATGAGTCCATTCTGGATGATAAATCTTGAGGCCTTTCGAAGGACTTGTCTCTTTTCACTCCTGCGCTCCGGCAGGGTTCCGTGCTCAATGTAATTTCTGAGTGGGGTCATCCATGAATCCTTTTCAGAAATGGTTTTGCATACTCGGTTTATTTCTGTCCGGTCGATACTTGGGGAAGATAGCGTTTCTACGAGAACGAGTCCCATTTGTTGAGCTTCACCTGTGCTGGCTAACTTTGCCAATGAATCGGCCTTTTGGTTGTGCTCCCGAGGTATACAATAGATGGCGTAGTAATCGAACCGATTCAGTATTTCCTGAACTCGGGCTAAGTAAGTAGCCAACCTTCGATCTCTTGCTTGATACTCCCCCCGTACTTGACATACAACCAATTGTGAATCACAATAAACTTCCACAGCGATGATTTTCAGATCTCTGGCGAGTTTCAAGCCAGCTAAGAGGGCTTCGTATTCAGCTTCATTATTGGTTGCATGAAAGTCAAACTTCAAAGCGTAGCATATAGATCGACCTTTGGGGGTTTCGAGCACAACACCAGCGCCCGAACACCGGTCGTTCGATGCACCATCGGTATACAACTTCCAGACATATTCGGGGGATTTACTGGTTTCGGGCAAGTCCTCTGGAATGGTAAATTCAACTATGAAATCAGCGAGGACTTGTCCTTGGATTGCTCGTCTCAGAGTGTAAGTAATATCAAACTGACTCAGTTTGACGTTCCACTTGAGTAACCTACTAGACGTCTCAGGCCGCGAAAGGACCTGTTGTAACGGCTGGTCAGTGTAAAAAACAATGGGATGTGCTTGGAATACGGTCGGATTTTTCTTGATGCAATTACAAGGCAATAAGCGAACTTTTCTAGCTTTGGATAGTTCCTTTCAGCCCTAGTCAATCGTTTGCTGACGTAGTACACTGGCTTTTGTATCCCGTCTTCTTCTCGAACCAAGGCAGTGCTGATAGCATTTTCTGATATCGCCAAGTATGCATACAACTTCTCATGATCAATAAGCTTTGACAGTATCGGCGGTGTGGATAGATGTTGAACTAGTGCTTGGAAAGCGCCCTCACACTCCATGGTCCATTCAAAGTTTCGTTTCCCTTTTCGAATCAGATCGAAGAAGGGAATGCATTTGTCAGTGGACTTCGAAATGAACCTGCTCAGTGCAGTTACCTTTCCATTGAGACTCTGGACTTGCTTTATAGTCTTGGGAGTTTCAAGATTTTTGATTGCCCAAATCTTTTCAGGATTGGCTTCGATTCCCCGGGCGTTAACGATGAACCCGAGGAACTTTTCGGATGCAACTCCAAAGTGACATTTCAGTGGGTTGAGCTTCATCTTGTATTCCCGAAGTATATTGAACATAGTTTCCAGGTCTTTAACATGGTTGGTGGAGATTCGCGACTTCACAATCATGTCGTCTACATATACTTCCATTGTCTTCCCGATTTGATTAGCAAACATCTGATTGACCAATCGTTGATAAGTAGCCCCGGCATTCTTGAGTCCGAATGGCATAACCTTGTAACAGTAAAGTCCCAAATTAGTTATGAAGCTGGTATGTTCTTGATCGGGTAAATGCATTGGTATCTGATTATAGCCTGAATACGCGTCCATGAAGGATAAGAGTTCATGCCCAGCCGTTGAATCTACTAGTTGATCAATTCTGGGAAGCGGGAAGCTGTCTTTGGGACACGCTTTATTCTGATCGGAATAATCGACACATGTTCTCCACTTTTCATTCGGCTTTCGGATGAGCACGGGATTTGACACCCATTCAGGATATAGCGCATCTCGAATGAATCCCTTCGCTTCAAGCTTTTCTACTTCTTCTTTAAGGGCGGCAGATCTCTCTGGATCCATACCGCGCCTTTTTTGTTTGACCGGGACATGCCGTGGGTCAATGTTCAGATTGTGGTTTGCGATGTCCGACGAGATCCCACACATATCAGAATGTGTCCAGGCAAATACAAAAAGATTTGCCCGTAGAAACTCAACCAATTCCCCTTGAGTTTGCTGGCTCGGCTGAGATCCAATCTTTATCATTTTCGAATCATCGTTACTGTCGACTGGGACATCAATCGTCAGTTCGGCCGGGGA
This sequence comes from Allium fistulosum, assembly GCA_030737815.1. Classification (NCBI taxonomy): domain Eukaryota; kingdom Viridiplantae; phylum Streptophyta; class Magnoliopsida; order Asparagales; family Amaryllidaceae; genus Allium; species Allium fistulosum. The sequence continues at coordinate 816,448,819 of CM060908.1, read as the reverse complement.
TGCTTGACTTTCTTTAGATTCTCCTTCGTCTTCAGTTTCTCTCGGGTCAAGATCCTTGAGGAATTGGCTGGGGTGCCCGGGCCTGGACCCGGGCGTTAATTGTCAATTATCGGTAAAACGGACATAGAGAGATTCCTCCACGCCCTTTCCTTTCTCCTTTCGCTGCGCCTCCCGCAGCTCAGCAATATAGCAGGCTCTAGCGGCATCCTGATCTCCCTGAATGATTCCTATTCCATGATTAGTGGGAAGCTTCAAAGTCAGACACCACGGGGCGATGGCTGCCCTGAATTCATCGAGGGGTGGTCGGCCCAAGAAAGCATTGTAAGGAGAGTCTATGTCCAAAACAATGAACTGTAGCATCCGTACTCTTCGACGTTCTCCAACTCCCAACTCCACTGGCAGTTCCACCATTCCAGTGGGTATAGTGGCACTTCATTTGAAACCATGGACTCGAGATTGACAAGGCTTCAAGTCTGCGGCTTCCATCTTCATTTGATCATAAGCTCTCTTGAACAAAATATTCACAGAGCTTCCGTTGTCAACTAAGATCATTTTCATCCAAGCGGGACCTATTTGTGCTTAGATGACAAGTGGATCGATAGTGGGAGCTTCGACTTTATCAGCGTCTCTGTTCCTGAACACGATGTCATCCGTCATCGTTTTCTATTGCTTGGCCGAAGCCCCCTCATCAAAACTACTACAACACTCGAAGTCTGCATGCCTGATAGAACTGGCATACGACTCCATTTCCTTCCAGCTTCGATCTGCTAGGTGAGGACCACCACTTATTGTGTTGATAACCAACCTCTCATTTGTACGAGCGGGTTCCTCCTGTCTTTCCTGATTCGGCGCACGATTCTGATTTGATGGGCCCGCACCACCAGATTGTGGCGCCCGTACATACTGATCCAACTTTCGCTCGCGTATCAGTCTTTCAATGAGGTCTTGTAAGTGTCGACACTCATTGGTGTTGTGGCCATAACTCTCATGGAATCTACAGAACTTTCCTATTTGGATTTGTCTTTCAGTTGGTGGTTTCGGGGCAGGTTTCTTATACTGCATGGTATTGCAGGTCTGCAAATACACATTTTCCAATGACGTGTTCAATGGAGTGTAATTATCATACATGGAAGCTCTACGCCATGGTCCACGATCCTGATCGCGTTTTTTGTTCTGATTTCTATTGTCCCTCTGCTGATTCTGTTTATTTTGGACGTTCAACTGAATTTTTCCAGAACTGTCTCCGGACTGTTTAACAGCGATGTTACTTTGGATACCTTCGATGTTGGGCCCTGTGTCATCCTACTTCATAGACTGTTTCGCATCCTCCCTTCTCAGGAATTGGGCTGCCTTGGAATAGAAACTGTCCAATGACGCAGGTGGTTTCCCATCTAACCAATTTCCGAACTCGGAATCAGCATCAATTCCCTTTAGTCAGTGCCATCAGGATAGAGTTATCGTTGGGATTGCTTATTTCTGCACACGCAGCATGGAATCGCTCCAAGTAACGTCTAAGTGTTTCTCCGGGGGCTTGCGTAACACTAGACAGAGTGTTAACGTCCTTAGGCCTCGCCACGTGCATACATAATTGTTCGACAAACTTGGTGGCCATCTGGTCAAAGTTAGAGATGGATCGCTGTGGCAAACGAGTGAACCACATGGTAGCATGCCCCCGAGAGAAATGGGGAAACTACGTCATTTTACTGCATCATCAGCTCTAGCAGCATTCATCAGCCATTCGTATTTCAGGACGTGTTGATTGGGATCAGAACTTCCTTCATAAACAGGCAAAGCTAGCATCCTGAAGTGCCAAGGTGGTTCAGCATATAAAACGTCATCGGTGAAAGGGGTATGACTTCGGGAGATTCCCAAGTCGTCATTAGAGAGACCCTGACTTTCACGGATCATTTGGCGGAACATCGCTGGTATATCCGACGTTCGGATACTTAGAGCATGTTGTGCCAAGGTGTGGTCGGGTTCCACAGCACGAGTATGGACCAGACGCGGTCGACGGTCTGTGCCTCGCCTCCTTGGTTCAACATCCTCAGGGACATAAGGCTCAGGAGTCTGCTCTCGTTGGCTATGTTGAGGATTAGCTTGGTTTCTAGCATCACCTCCCCATCCGGCAGTGGTGGTAGTAGCAATGTTGCCGGTAACATGATAAGGAGCAACTCCTCCTCGAGTTGAAGGTTCTATGCGGAGACTAGCGAATGGTCCAGCTCTAGGTTGCCCAAGGTTCGAAGCAGGTTGGTGTCCCGTGGCTTGGGTGTAGCTTACACCTAGCCGTGGACGTGTGGATCTGGTTTGGCCATCGGAGGAGGCTGAACTTTCTGTGGAAGAGTGAGAACCTTGGTCTCTTTTGGACCTTCTTCGCCTTTGGCAATTTAGCTGGTTAGTCAACTCCATGTTGGCGCGTAGTTGTTCAGTTAGCTGCTGTCGACTTTGGGTCAACTCTTGAAGTAATGTCTGGAATTCTTGTCTAGTGATTGGACCTGATGGATTTGAAGGTCCTGCGGCATTTTGGTTGGACGGAGGTGATTGCACGAGATTTTGTCGATCTCGTGCTCCTTGTTCAGCAGCTGCAGAAGTGGTACGTGTGCTCACCATAATGAATTAATGAAGTCCTTTCCTAGATCTGATTGCAAATCTGAATAGAATGGAAGGGCTTCAAAGTTCTAGATCTAGATCTTCTTCTTAGATTCATGCAATCCAATATAGATAGGAGATCCAAAGAGCAGGAGAAAAATTGGTTCTCTCAGTGAAAGCACCAAAGTGTTTGTACCAAAATTGGGCACAACACTCTTCGGAAGTCTTTGAAGAGATAAAGTGAAGAAATTAAATGGAAAAAGAGGAATTATCTAACAAAAACTCCAAATTTCAGAAATGAGAATAATTAAAGTGCAAGGAGACACAAGAATTTAGAGTGGTTCGGCGTATCGCCTACGTCCACTATAAAGTAGTTTGCTTTATTGATCTTTCTTTTGTGTTTACAAGTGAATTCAATGATTTACAGCAGGCAATTATGATTTGCAGCAATGAATTTCGTTGGTAGCAGCAGCAATTGAGTTCAGATCAGGATCTGGCAGAGTCCGAGCGTTGGAGATCTCAAAGAGGAAGAAGAACCTCTTTTCTGTTGGCTTTGGGGATCTATTTATAGGTGTAGGAAGCTGATATTTCGCTCAGTTCTCGGGAGACCCTCTCTAGCGCGTGACCAGGCCCGCACACCCAATCCCATGAAGTTTCGGTCTGTTCCGTGATCGATACGAATAGATTTTGTATCCATCAAGATTTCATCCAATGGAGTCGAAATATGGCGTGGACATTCTTTAGCATGCATGTAGTCTTCTGTGAAAATTTCATAGCATTTGGACTTGTAGATTGGGAGATATGATCGATACGAAATGAGGTTTTCGGTAGGCTGTTTCCTTCGACTCGCTTCTGTTCGACTCGGTGACGTGGCGCTTGAATCTCACTCTGCCCTTGATGTTGTTTCGAGCGAGTCGATATGTTCACCGATTGAGCGAGTCAAAGTGTGCCCAGATCGAGCGAGTCAAAGTGTGCACTGATCCAGCGAGTCAAAATCCTGAGAGGTTTGAGCAGTGGCTTCACCAATGGAGTCGAAGTTGATGGAGTTGAACAGTGGTTCGAATGGAGCGACTCGAAGTTGGCCTCTGAGCGAAGCGAGTCGATGTGGGCACTTCTGATGACTGTGAAGTGAGTTGAACCTGAGCGACTCGAAGTTGGCCTCTGAGCGAAGCGAGTCAAAGTTGGCATCTGAGGGATGTGGAGCGAGTCGAAGGGAGCGAGTCGACCGGTGATTGATTTTCATCCAATTTTGTATCGTTCATAACTTGAGCATACGAACTCGGATTGACTTGAGATTTGGAACGTTGGCTCTCATGGCTTAGCTTGTCATTTCCTACTAATTTTGGCTCGATCCGGACTTGGACAAAATTCGTCGATATCCATAGTGAGCCTGTATATAACTGATCTCTAGGACGGGCCGTCATTGGTTACTAGTCAATTCCTTGGTGTCACGGCCTTGCCAAAAGGTGGAAGAACAGCTTTTGTCCATTTAGAGTGATCAATATATACCCAATTCCTGTCACATATTCATTTGATGCTCCATCTATGTAACAACCCTAGATTTTGGCCTATATTTTAAATTTTGACTTTATTTTATTTTAAATTATTTTAAACTTGTTCTATTTCAAACATTTCATTTTAAATATAAATGTTGACTATTAAGTGATTTATAGTTCAAACTAGTATAAATTGGATATTTCACTGAAAAGTGAATTTCTATTGAAACTGGTCAAACTTTGACTTTTGAACTTTAAATTTAAATATTTCAAATTCTTAAATTTTATCTTTTATTATGAAAATAGATTTAATAACTTGAATACAGCTTTTTGTTTCGTTGGAAACGGAGTTAAATTGTAGAAGTTATGTAATTTTCAATTTTGTGTATAAACTGTTTATTTTGCAATATTATTTATTTTAAATCATATAAATTATATTTTTATTGTCATATTTTGTTTTAATATGTGTTAATAGGTTATTTAATGTCTTTTAATATTTTTAAAATGATAATATAATTTTTCTAAAGTATACTTGAATTTATTTCAATTTATAAAGCCTAGTTTCCATTTTTTTGCTATTTTCTTCATTAAATTATATTTAATTAAATTTTATTTATTTATTTTTGTGAATTAATTTTTATTGTGTGTTCTTATCTTTATTTATATATATTTTTCAAGTACATAAAGATTGTCTAAAGTTCATTTGAATTTGTTTCAAATTTATAAAGCCTAGTTATGTATATATTGCCATTTTCTTTATTTATTTGATTTTTATTTAAATTTATTTATTTTCTTTTCTTATTTATTTTATTTTCTGAGTTTATTTATCTTTATTATCAGCCTTGTTATGTATTTATAAAATTAAAATGAATTTGTGGAAATTTGAAAAGACTTGAAACTCTTAGATTTCCAAAGTCTTTTCCTCTTCCGACCTTTCATTTTCCCAACTCCTCTCTTTATTGATTTTGGCCGTATACTTCAATTCTCTTCAGCCTCATCTTCATTTTCACGTGAATTACACTTCCTCAAACATTCCTCAACAAAAAAAAATACGGCCATCTCCTTGTTATTCAAAAATTTGGTAAAAAACATCTTTTCTTTTCATGTTTTCTTTGTTTTCTTTTGTGATTTGCACTTGCCTTCTTCATCTCTATTTGATCGGCCTCCTTCCTCCTCCACCTTGGCCACCTCCACCACCACCCCCTCTGAACAACAGCACCTCCAGCACCTTCCCATGCCATAGCCGAGCCCCTATGTGATGAAACTCCACCAAAGTTGCACAAACATCACCTATATGCATACAAGCCGAGCCATCCACCTTCCATCACCTCTCTCCACCACATGGCTGACCATATATCACCACCACCTCCTGTTCCAGACCTGAAACATCATGCCACATCACCACCTGACCCCCTGAGCCATGGCCATGCCCCTCCATGCCTTGCCCGAGCCTTGTAGTGGCCTTGAACTCATGCTTTTGCCTTGTATTGGTAGTTTCTACATCACCAAATGTTGCACCACTTTCTCTAGGTTAGGCCGACCCATACACCACCACCACCAGCCTTTTCCTGACCCATACACCTCTGCCACACCTGTAGTTGACCACCTGAAGACTGTCCGTGACTCGGAGTGCCTTGGCCGTGACCTTTAGTTCCTTGAAAACAGTGCGTGTTGCCTTGTAGTTGTTGTTTCGTGCTCACAAACCTTTGCTCCATCATTTTCCCATGCTATGACCGACCTTTAGGAACACAAACCTGATCTAAAACCATGATGTAGCCGTGCCATTTCAGATCATAACTGAAGCATAGATGGTAGAAAGCAAGTGCAAACACTTTGGCTTTGTTTTATGCATCCAATTCTAGCATTGTTAATGGTATCTTGTGTTGAAACTTATATATTGTTTGTTCAAATGTATCCAAGGAGATTCATCTTTGGCTCTCTCACTCAAATCATATTCAAGTTGTCGTGCCTTCGTAGTCTTTGTATTGTGTGCTTTGGTGGCTATCTCCAGCTTTTAACAAGTGAGTAATTCTCACCAGACAATGTGTACTTATATAACTAGTAAACTGACACCATTTGAATCTGTAAAATTATATCATCCTGTTGTAACTGTTATATTATGATCATATAATGTTTACCCCTGTTATTACATATGTTATATCATCTATTACTGTTATCTCATGTTATTCTGTTTATTTATATCAGTTTATCACACTGCAAGTTCCCTGTAGATTAGAATCACTATGGGTTGAAATGATACATACCCGAACGGACTTTAGAATAAGGAAAAATCGTTATGGGCTGAAATGATAGGCCTGAACGGTTTTTATTTATTTATTTATATTACTTGGGATTGCGGGTTTGAAATGATAAAACCCGGTTTTTCTTTGTAAACTGCGGATTGAAATGATACATATCCGTATCACTTGACCTAGGCTAGAAAATTATATACAGACCCGTGGTTTATATATTTTTCTGAAAATTTTAAAATACTTGTTTTTAATGTAAATATTATGGTATTTTGATTTAAATTTCATTAAAATGATTTCTATAAAGTATTTGTGATTTTCTACAAATTAAATAAGTGAATTAAGTAAATGGTGAAGTAGAATTTGAAATATAAGTTAATTTTGGAATTTATGATTTTGTTTATAAATGGAATTTTTGTAAAGTAAGAAAATATGACAAATTTGATTTAAAGATGAATTTAATGATTTTTATTAAGTAATAATAATGTTTTAAAGGTGTTAATGATTTTGTATAAATTAAAATATGGAATAAATGAACATTTAAGCTGAATTTGGAAATATAACTTAAATTGAATTTTGTGAAATTTGTTTAAAAGTGAAATTTTAATTAAGTAAAATAAATGGAAATAAGCTATATTTTTAGAAATTTAAACTTAGTTGTTAAGTTAATAATTTAATTAAAGAAATGAAAATTTAATTGTTATTAAATTTGATTTTTGTATGGAAATTTAACTTTATAAAATCATAGAAATAAAGGTATTTAAATGATTTTGTTAAATGTGAAATATATGATTTTATAAGTTAAAATGATTTATATTAAAAGTTAATTACTTGTGGAATTGTAAATAAAACTCTGAATATGATTTAACAGCATTTTGAAATGTAATGTAAAGGATATTACAGCATTTTGTAAATGTTGTAGTGTTTTAAATGAACTAAAAGGTTAATTTGAAATAAAGGCTATTATAGCACTTTGTAAGTGCTATAGTGGTTAAACTTAACATGTAAGTTAATTGAAACTTAAAAGAAATCTATTACAGCATTTAACGCTGTCTTTTGTTAATTAACTGTTTTAAACTATAACTTTACGTAGCATTTTATAAGTGTTACAGAAACTATATTTTGTTGTTTTAAATTAATTTTAATGAAAAATAATCTCTGGAAAATGATATAATTTTGGGAAATTAAATGTTAAATTTCTAAAGATAATGAAGAGATATTTAAGTGGAAGAATTTGATTTCTAATGTGAGTTTAAAATGGTATTTAAATTTAATAAAAAGAATGGATTCAAATGGTATTTAAATGAAATATAAATGAATGATGTTTTGAATAATATTTTGATATTTTGAAATGTATATATATGATTTTGAATTTATGAAATGTGGGATATTTAAGCTTTGAAATATACTAAAGATTGAATATTATATTTTGTGAATTAACCTATATTTGAAATTTATAAGATTTGAAATGGTTTGTTAGTAAACTGAATTTGAGTTGAAAATGATGGTTTGAAATAAAAATAAAAATTTGGAATTTGGGTTTAATTTAATAAATTTGTAAATTTGTAGAATTAAAAGATGATTTTAAATATATGATTTCGAAATGCTGTGATTTTCAAAGTATAATGATTTCAAATGTTTTGTTTCAAAAGAGTTATAACTTTGAAAGTATAGACTATTTGAAAGGTGAATATATGTTTGAAATGGAAATGATGTTGTTTTGAAATGAACATAGTTTTGAAATAAAATGATTTTGGTTTCGAAGTATAACTATCAAAGGTATGATATTTTGATATATAAAAATGATTTGAAATAAAGTTTGAAAAGATATAATATTTTGATGTATTAAAATGATTTGAAAAGAAGTTTGAAAGGATACGATATTTTAGAATATTGAAATGATTTGGAAATGATAAATCTTTATTTTGATAAAGACATGATTTTGAAATGATATCTTATTTTGAAGTAAAGTATTGTTTTTAAAGGTTATAACCACGGGTTATAATAACGATTGGTTGGCAAAGAGACCGGGATCGGATATGGACATACTCTCTGTCGATACCGAAAACCACTTTGACAACCGTGTACGCGGTGGAGATTCCAGAATGAAGTAGGATGGTGGCGACGTTCTTAAGGTATGTTACGTGGACCCAACTCCCGTGAGTTGGCATAAGGTGGCTAAAACAGGAGCGATTGACGGACCAAGGAGGTAGCACCTCTTATCGGACACACTTCTTCGATACCATTCTATTACTTGTGATTGATTTGGTGGCCACCCTTGATTGGGAGTGTTGTTCGAGGTGGGCGGTAGTGGCTGCTATGCGTCACCACTAGTCCGGATGCGTAATTGGTATATCTACCCTGGCATTGCCTAGTTGTGCCGTGTCACCTACCATATCGAGCTTTACTACGATTATGATTTTAAGATCCGACCACGTTAAGGTTCTCCATCCCCTTAACGCTATTTTCTATATGATTATACTTTACTGATTAGACATTATTATAATAGCGAATATTACTACATAGTAGATAGTTTAACGGATCCTTAAAGAATGGGCGGTCCCAAGCATTCTTTAAGTTACTTGTACCTTATTACAGTTCACTTGAGTTGGTTTATATTATATAAGTATATATTGTCCTGACTCGAGTGTTTGTGCTTTGCTTTACGCTCGGGTCAGCCTGAGTATTCACAGATTTGGATTTCCACCTTCTGGAGATTTGAATCGCTAGAGATTATCTGCTAGTCTTGTTCTATCGACTTCAGTTATGTTGCTCTGTTCAGCTTGTACTTGGTTATCTTATTTATACTTCTGTTGTACTCTATTTCTTCTATTGTATCTTATGTACTCTGATATATTTATATAGTAGCTTCATGAACTACTATTTCTTTTACTTCCGCTGCATTATTTTACTCTGTGTCTGTGATCTGTGATTATATTTATTTACTGTATATTCTGAGATTTGCCAAATTTTAATTACAACGCGGTATTTTGAGCAATTCAACTCCGGCATGAGTGTCTACCTATACACTTATAATGGATGCGAATGGTTGAAAATATCGGGTCGTTACAGTTGGTATCAGAGCTTTGGCTTTGAGGCAAAACTCAGCATATGGAGTAGATTTATTTACAGAATCACTTTCGTTCGAGTTTGAATTTTTTCCTCTTGATTCGAATTTCCTTTGAATTTTGGAATGTTCCCTGCGGTTTCAAAATTCATTCTTATCCCTCACTATTCATCTTCTTTTGATTTGGGGTATCACATCACTCCACTTCGAATGATCTTTATAGTGAATTGGTTGTCTCGCCAATATTCGAATTTTCTAGTAAAGGGGGAAACTCCTTTACAAATTTGCATCGATTCACCAGAGATTTATATTTATCCTTGGTTTAGATGCTAATATCTTTTGTTATTCCAAACTCTATCTCTTGAGATCGGATGTAGATTTACCCCAGGAAAATCCACATTTGCTCTTATTCATTAAGTCACGGTTGACCCGGTTAAGGTTGCCCGCGATTTATCTAAGCTTATCCATCTTCATATTTTGTTAATTAATCATCTTGTTCTGTTTCCAAAATATCCCCAAACATTTTGAATTGTACTTGTAAATCTATGTTTGTTTTATATATTGTGTTGTTTGAGTTGTTGATGTTGATTTGGGCTTCCGATCGATTCGTCTGATCAACGCTATCGATAGGATTTCTAAAACACTTTGACAGAACAAACTAACACAATATTATTTTAAAATTTGGTTAATGAAATAAATTTTGATATAAGTAAATTTATGGAACTTAATAAATTGATTTAAATTGATTATTTGAAATGATAATACTTGATTTATCATTCTATAAATGAATTTATAAATAGTTGTTTATAAATTTGATTTGGGAATTGAAATGAATTTAAATCAAGAATTTGAGAATTTAATTTCCGATGGTTCCAAACTTTGTGTTTAAAGCTTTAAAAGGATATATTATTTAAAGTATTTTTGAATAGAAATTTGTTTCCAAAGAATTTTAAAGTTTAAAAATTAAGTGCTCTTCTCTTTGTCGCTGGAAAATAATTTCGGTGATGACTGCAGCATCATCGGCGTTCATTTTCGAGTTTCGAAGTGAAGAAACCATTCTTTAGTCTTGCTACAGCTTTGTTTTGGGAAACTTGATTGATATAAATTTCTAAAATATGATTGATTTATAAAATATATAGATATGTGATTTAAATTTGATTTGACAAATTATGTACATACATTTATCTATCTCTAAATGGTTTGAAAGGAATCGGAGATTTTATTCTTAAATTCTATCTTAAATAATAACTTCAAGTATAAAAAGAAAATCAAAATTTTTGAATAGATGATTCAAGCTTGAAATGATTGAATTAGGATGTTTATAGTGTATATTAATTTTAGAAAGTTTTATTTGTATAATTCTCAATTGCATTCCAATATAACTTACCTTAATTTTTAGAAGTTAACAATGTAATTGGATAATATACAATATAAAAAGATTTTTATAAATAAAATTTGAGTGGTTATAATAAATATTATACACTTAAATTTTAGTTATAAAAAGATTAACACATGTAAATAGACTAAAAGGTTAATTGAATAATTTACAATACAAATGATGTTAAGGGAATTAGGAATAAATTAAAACAGTTATAATAAGTGTAAGCATATTTAACATATGTGATAAAATATTTGAGAGGGATAAATTTAATTATAATTAGGAATAAAGAAGAATTAAATTTATTGAATGTTATACACTTAATTTTAATCAAATCATGATTTTAGAGATTGTTTGTTTAAGAAAATTTGATGATAAGATAATGAAATTAGAGATAGTTAAGATTTATTTAACTTGTGTAAAATTAATTATCAGTTAAGCTGAAACCATGGAAATTTCAAACCTATTATCTTATTTTGTTTTTCAAACTTATTACCTAATTTTGTTTTTCAAACTGTCTGTTAGTTGTCCTTATTTTTCCTTATCTTGCTACAGACTGGTATATGCATCTATCTATAATCTTTTTGCTTAGAAATCTTTCTATAATCTTTATAATCTTTGGTACTCATTTTAAATCTGAGCACTGCTTTCCACCCACAGACTGTCGGTCAAGCGGAAAGAGAATCAGATTCTAGAGGATCTTTTCGTACTTGTGTTCCTAATTCTGGATAATCTTGGGAAGACCATCTCCACCTTGTTAAACTTACCTATAACCACAGTTATCAGGTATAATTTCAATCTTTTGTCATCTTGTCTTAATCTCATTTCAATTTTATCTTTCCTGTGTTTTCCCGTACTTCATTCCTTTTCGGGGACGAAAAGTTTTGAGTGGGGGAGAGTGTAACAACCCTAGATTTTGGCCTATATTTTAAATTTTGACTTTATTTTATTTTAAATTATTTTAAACTTGTTCTATTTCAAACATTTCATTTTAAATATAAATGTTGACTATTAAGTGATTTATAGTTCAAACTAGTATAAATTGGATATTTCACTGAAAAGTGAATTTCTATTGAAACTGGTCAAACTTTGACTTTTGAACTTTAAATTTAAATATTTCAAATTCTTAAATTTTATCTTTTATTATGAAAATAGATTTAATAACTTGAATACAGCTTTTTGTTTCGTTGGAAACGGAGTTAAATTGTAGAAGTTATGTAATTTTCAATTTTGTGTATAAACTGTTTATTTTGCAATATTATTTATTTTAAATCATATAAATTATATTTTTATTGTCATATTTTGTTTTAATATGTGTTAATAGGTTATTTAATGTCTTTTAATATTTTTAAAATGATAATATAATTTTTTTAAAGTATACTTGAATTTATTTCAATTTATAAAGCCTAGTTTCCATTTTTTTGCTATTTTCTTCATTAAATTATATTTAATTAAATTTTATTTATTTATTTTTGTGAATTAATTTTTATTGTGTGTTCTTATCTTTATTTATAAATATTTTTCAAGTACATAAAGATTGTCTAAAGTTCATTTGAATTTGTTTCAAATTTATAAAGCCTAGTTATGTATATATTGCCATTTTCTTTATTTTGATTTTTATTTAAATTTATTTATTTTCTTTTCTTATTTATTTTATTTTCTGAGTTTATTTATCTTTATTATCAGCCTTGTTATGTATTTATAAAATTAAAATGAATTTGTGGAAATTTGAAAAGACTTGAAACTCTTAGATTTCCAAAGTCTTTTCCTCTTCCGACCTTTCATTTTCCCAACTCCTCTCTTTATTGATTTTGGCCGTATACTTCAATTCTCTTCAGCCTCATCTTCATTTTCACGTGAATTACACTTCCTCAAACATTCCTCAACAAAAAAAAATACGGCCATCTCCTTGTTATTCAAAAATTTGGTAAAAAACATCTTTTCTTTTCATGTTTTCTTTGTTTTCTTTTGTGATTTGCACTTGCCTTCTTCATCTCTATTTGATCGGCCTCCTTCCTCCTCCACCTTGGCCACCTCCACCACCACCCCCTCTGAACAACAGCACCTCCAGCACCTTCCCATGCCATAGCCGAGCCCCTATGTGATGAAACTCCACCAAAGTTGCACAAACATCACCTATATGCATACAAGCCGAGCCATCCACCTTCCATCACCTCTCTCCACCACATGGCTGACCATATATCACCACCACCTCCTGTTCCAGACCTGAAACATCATGCCACATCACCACCTGACCCCCTGAGCCATGGCCATGCCCCTCCATGCCTTGCCCGAGCCTTGTAGTGGCCTTGAACTCATGCTTTTGCCTTGTATTGGTAGTTTCTACATCACCAAATGTTGCACCACTTTCTCTAGGTTAGGCCGACCCATACACCACCACCACCAGCCTTTTCCTGACCCATACACCTCTGCCACACCTGTAGTTGACCACCTGAAGACTGTCCGTGACTTGGAGTGCCTTGGCCGTGACCTTTAGTTCCTTGAAAACAGTGTGTGTTGCCTTGTAGTTGTTGTTTCGTGCTCACAAACCTTTGCTCCATCATTTTCCCATGCTATGACCGACCTTTAGGAACACAAACCTGATCTAAAACCATGATGTAGCCGTGCCATTTCAGATCATAACTGAAGCATAGATGGTAGAAAGCAAGTGCAAACACTTTGGCTTTGTTTTATGCATCCAATTCTAGCATTGTTAATGGTATCTTGTGTTGAAACTTATATATTGTTTGTTCAAATGTATCCAAGGAGATTCATCTTTGGCTCTCTCACTCAAATCATATTCAAGTTGTCGTGCCTTCGTAGTCTTTGTATTGTGTGCTTTGGTGGCTATCTCCAGCTTTTAACAAGTGAGTAATTCTCACCAGACAATGTGTACTTATATAACTAGTAAACTGACACCATTTGAATCTGTAAAATTATATCATCCTGTTGTAACTGTTATATTATGATCATATAATGTTTACCCCTGTTATTACATATGTTATATCATCTATTACTGTTATCTCATGTTATTCTGTTTATTTATATCAGTTTATCACACTGCAAGTTCCCTGTAGATTAGAATCACTATGGGTTGAAATGATACATACCCGAACGGACTTTAGAATAAGGAAAAATCGTTATGGGCTGAAATGATAGGCCTGAACGGTTTTTATTTATTTATTTATATTACTTGGGATTGCGGGTTTGAAATGATAAAACCCGGTTTTTCTTTGTAAACTGCGGATTGAAATGATACATATCCGTATCACTTGACCTAGGCTAGAAAATTATATACAGACCCGTGGTTTATATATTTTTCTGAAAATTTTAAAATACTTGTTTTTAATGTAAATATTATGGTATTTTGATTTAAATTTCATTAAAATGATTTCTATAAAGTATTTGTGATTTTCTACAAATTAAATAAGTGAATTAAGTAAATGGTGAAGTAGAATTTGAAATATAAGTTAATTTTGGAATTTATGATTTTGTTTATAAATGGAATTTTTGTAAAGTAAGAAAATATGACAAATTTGATTTAAAGATGAATTTAATGATTTTTATTAAGTAATAATAATGTTTTAAAGGTGTTAATGATTTTGTATAAATTAAAATATGGAATAAATGAACATTTAAGCTGAATTTGGAAATATAACTTAAATTGAATTTTGTGAAATTTGTTTAAAAGTGAAATTTTAATTAAGTAAAATAAATGGAAATAAGCTATATTTTTGGAAATTTAAACTTAGTTGTTAAGTTAATAATTTAATTAAAGAAATGAAAATTTAATTGTTATTAAATTTGATTTTTGTATGGAAATTTAACTTTATAAAATCATAGAAATAAAGGTATTTAAATGATTTTGTTAAATGTGAAATATATGATTTTATAAGTTAAAATGATTTATATTAAAAGTTAATTACTTGTGGAATTGTAAATAAAACTCTGAATATGATTTAACAGCATTTTGAAATGTAATGTAAAGGATATTACAGCATTTTGTAAATGTTGTAGTGTTTTAAATGAACTAAAAGGTTAATTTGAAATAAAGGCTATTATAGCACTTTGTAAGTGCTATAGTGGTTAAACTTAACATGTAAGTTAATTGAAACTTAAAAGAAATCTATTACAGCATTTAACGCTGTCTTTTGTTAATTAACTGTTTTAAACTATAACTTTACGTAGCATTTTATAAGTGTTACGGAAACTATATTTTGTTGTTTTAAATTAATTTTAATGAAAAATAATCTTTGGAAAATGATATAATTTTGGGAAATTAAATGTTAAATTTCTAAAGATAATGAAGAGATATTTAAGTGGAAGAATTTGATTTCTAATGTGAGTTTAAAATGGTATTTAAATTTAATAAAAAGAATGGATTCAAATGGTATTTAAATGAAATATAAATGAATGATGTTTTGAATAATATTTTGATATTTTGAAATGTATATATATGATTTTGAATTTATGAAATGTGGGATATTTAAGCTTTGAAATATACTAAAGATTGAATATTATATTTTGTGAATTAACCTATATTTGAAATTTATAAGATTTGAAATGGTTTGTTAGTAAACTGAATTTGAGTTGAAAATGATGGTTTGAAATAAAAATAAAAATTTGGAATTTGGGTTTAATTTAATAAATTTGTAAATTTGTAGAATTAAAAGATGATTTTAAATATATGATTTCGAAATGCTGTGATTTTCAAAGTATAATGATTTCAAATGTTTTGTTTCAAAAGAGTTATAACTTTGAAAGTATAGACTATTTGAAAGGTGAATATATGTTTGAAATGGAAATGATGCTGTTTTGAAATGAACATAGTTTTGAAATAAAATGATTTTGGTTTCGAAGTATAACTATCAAAGGTATGATATTTTGATATATAAAAATGATTTGAAATAAAGTTTGAAAAGATATAATATTTTGATGTATTAAAATGATTTGAAAAGAAGTTTGAAAGGATACGATATTTTAGAATATTGAAATGATTTGGAAATGATAAATCTTTATTTTGATAAAGACATGATTTTGAAATGATATCTTATTTTGAAGTAAAGTATTGTTTTTAAAGGTTATAACCACGGGTTATAATAACGATTGGTTGGCAAAGAGACCGGGATCGGATATGGACATACTCTCTGTCGATACCGAAAACCACTTTGACAACCGTGTACGCGGTGGAGATTCCAGAATGAAGTAGGATGGTGGCGACGTTCTTAAGGTATGTTACGTGGACCCAACTCCCGTGAGTTGGCATAAGGTGGCTAAAACAGGAGCGATTGACGGACCAAGGAGGTAGCACCTCTTATCGGACACACTTCTTCGATACCATTCTATTACTTGTGATTGATTTGGTGGCCACCCTTGATTGGGAGTGTTGTTCGAGGTGGGCGGTAGTGGCTGCTATGCGTCACCACTAGTCCGGATGCGTAATTGGTATATCTACCCTAGCATTGCCTAGTTGTGCCGTGTCACCTACCATATCGAGCTTTACTACGATTATGATTTTAAGATCCGACCGCGTTAAGGTTCTCCATCCCCTTAACGCTATTTTCTATATGATTATACTTTACTGATTAGACATTATTATAATAGCGAATATTACTACATAGTAGATAGTTTAACGGATCCTTAAAGAATGGGCGGTCCCAAGCATTCTTTAAGTTACTTGTACCTTATTACAGTTCACTTGAGTTGGTTTATATTATATAAGTATATATTGTCCTGACTCGAGTGTTTGTGTTTTGCTTTACGCTCGGGGCAGCCTGAGTATTCACAGATTTGGATTTCCACCTTCTGGAGATTTGAATCGCTAGAGATTATCTGCTAGTCTTGTTCTATCGACTTCAGTTATGTTGCTCTGTTCAGCTTGTACTTGGTTATCTTATTTATACTTCTGTTGTACTCTATTTCTTCTATTGTATCTTATGTACTCTGATATATTTATATAGTAGCTTCATGAACTACTATTTCTTTTACTTCCGCTGCATTATTTTACTCTGTGTCTGTGATCTGTGATTATATTTATTTACTGTATATTCTGAGATTTGCCAAATTTTAATTACAACGCGGTATTTTGAGCAATTCAACTCCGGCATGAGTGTCTACCTATACACTTATAATGGATGCGAATGGTTGAAAATATCGGGTCGTTACAATCTACGAACAATTGCCAGAACTATGGGGTGATGGCTTCTTCTTCTTATTGGGATTCAATTGGTAAGGTGCATTCTGCAATGAATTCTACGAGCGCCTGGTCTTTGATTGCTTTTCTAGGATAATAGTTGATGTCATATTGACTAAGCTTCATTTCCCATTTCAATAGGCGGCCTGATATCTCTGGCTTCGGTAATATCTACCTGAAAGGTTTGTCTGTAAGAACCTTGATGGGATGCGCCTAGAAATAGGGTCGCAGCTTCATTGCTATAAGGACCAGGTTGTAAGCCAGCTTTTCAATGATTGAATAGCTTGGTTCTTATTTTGACAACCGCTTGCTTGTGAAGTAAATAGGCCTTTAGGTCCCTTCGTCTTCTCATATCACTGCAACACTAATAGCTTTATCAGTTACTGCTAAATAAATGTACAAGTCCTCACCTATTACCAGTAACAATAGTTTAGGAGTATTAACCAAATGATCCTTTATATTTTGAAATGCAGCTTTGCATTCCTCGGTTCATTCAAAATTTCGCCCTTTCTTTGATTCTTCACCCAGTCGAAGAACGGGATGCACTTGTTTGTTGCTTTGGATATAAATCTGCTTAATGTCGCTACTCTACCGTTTAGATTCATCAAGTCCTTTGGCTTCTTTGGGATCCCCATCCCTCTTATTCTCTCGATCTTCTCAGGATTTGCTTCAATGCCATGGGGGCTCACAATGTATCCTAAGAACTTGCCTGACTTAATGGCGAACGTGCATTTTAATGGGTTCAACTTCATATTGTATTGCCTTAGGACTCCAAATGTCTGCTTCGAATCTCGGACGTGGCCTGATGCTACCTTGGTCTTGACCAGCATATTGTCTGCATATACTTCAACATTCTTTCCAATTTGTTCTACAAACATCATATTGACCAACCTATGGCAGATTTCCTCCACGTTCTTAAGCCCGAATGACATGACTTTGTAACAGTACAACCCTTTGTCCGTTATGAAGCTAATATGCTCCTGATCCGGCTCAAACATGGTTAGTTGATTGTACACTAAATATGCATCCATGAATGAGAGAAGTTCTTACCCACTAGTTGAATCTACTAACTGATCAATCTTAAGTAGGGGAAAACTATCCTTCGGGCAAGCCTTGTTGAGGTTGGTAAAGTCTATGCAGGTCCTCCATTTCTCGTTGGGCTTTCTTACAAGTATTGGGTTGGCAATCCATTTTGGTTAGTATACTTCCCTAATGAATCCATTCTCCTTTAACTTCTTAACTTCTTTGTGTAAAGCATTGTACCTTTCTTAATCTAGAGTTTTGCGCTTTTGTTTGCCGGGTGGGCATCGGGGTCAATGTTAAGTGCATGACAGATTATGGCTGGATCTATTCCTACCGTGTTTGAATGTGCCCAGGCAAATACATCTGTTGATTTTTTCAAAAAGTCTATCAGCTTAGTACCTGCGTTATCATCGGGGTTATTTTTGATTTTGAGAATCTTCATGGGGACTTTCGGGTCTATTTGTACATCTTCAAGATCATCTACTGGCTCTAGCTCTTTCTTTGATGCCCTTAATCTCAGGTCTATTTCACCTTATGTTTCTTCCTCCCGACGGTAAATTTACCAAAGGCGCCTATTTCTGGGCTTCTTTGGAGAAATATTGTGCATAAACTAAATTATACTAATCGGTTCCGATCATATGCATATATATTCTTTTTTCTTTCTTTTTTGATTTTGGTGGTGCATGGTTATATGTTTCTACGCTAGTTTGGGTAATTAGTACTGGAGTAGTTTTATGAAACGATTCGCCTTCTTTATTATTATTGTCATTATAAGTATTAGAAGAGATACTGGAATAATTTCGAACAATTTTATTTCTAGAAGTGTGGATTACATTATATAACTCTCTAGCTAAAACTTGTTCGCCTCTTACTGACCCAACCCTGTAGGAGTTTTGAACTTCATAAGCAAATCCTTCTGGGATACGATGTCTCCCATGTATATCAAAGTTGGTCTTACTATGAAGGCATTGTACAGTGAGGATAGGTCTATAACTAAGAAGTTGGCATAGAATGACTTATGTAGAAGGGCAATCCCTACGGTAATGAAAAAGCGTGCATACCCCATCGGAACTACGGCAATATTGTTGAAGCTAAAAATCGGTTTCGGACTTGGTCTGAAGATCTCTAGTGGAAGTTTCATAAATGATTATATGCAGACCTGAAGATGACATTGACCGAGCTCCCAGAATCAACGAGAACTTTCTTCATAGTGTAGTTTGATATTTGTACTGTAGTGATGAATGAGTCACGGTGAGGGAAGACTATCCCCACCGCGTCAATTGCTATTAATATTATTTATGACTTCTGCTAGACCCTCACCTCCTACACATACCTCTCTTGTGCCTTCTTACTCATACCAGCGGGATGCGGCCCTCCATGGATTGATGCTAACAAATTAGAGAGGTTCCCAACCTGATTCTCATTTAGGTCAGGAGTCAGATCTCCCGCTCTACCTTCAATATTGTTCTTCTAATAGTGGCCCAAGTATCCTTTCTCAATTAGCCTTTCTATCTCATTCCTCAGATGTTGGCAGTTGTCGATATGATGATCATTGGCTTAGTGGAAGCGACAGTATTCTCCACCCATTTTGCTTTTGTTTCCTCCCTTTGTTAGTGTAACACCCCTAATTTTTGATAACATTATTTAGGAGATTTGATTAGATAAATTAAGTAGAATAATGTAAATGTTAAGTGATAAGAGGGTTGAGATTTGAATAAATATAATTAAGGTCGTGCTCAATTAAATGGGCTTAAGAATGGTTTTTAAGTTAATTAATCTACATAAGGGTATAATGGGAATTAGCCGCACAAAAACCCCTTACCCTTATATATATTCTCGGTCCCCATTCACATTTCATTTTTCCCATTCACGGTTCAAAAAAAATGCAAACGTTAAGGGGAGTCGGCCATTAACAAGAAAAAGAGAAATCAAAGAAAGCTAAGGATAAAAGGTAGGGAATAAATCCCAATCCAATCTCCATATCTTAATCAAGGTGAATAATAATTCATTCCATCTCTATTTTGTTTTATAATCATATGTTTTTGGATTTAAGGGCAAATTTTTTTTATGATGAATTGGATGATGATATGCTTGAATTACAATTTGTTTGATTTAAACAAGAATGTTTAAATAAGATTATGTGCAGTTTTAGGGCAAAACTGATTTATATTGATGTTTAAATGCCATGGAAAAAATTTATGTTGTATAAAACATGATTTTTGAGTTGGGTTTTAATTTTGATAATTTTCCAAGCTATGGAAAGATTATTATGAATTTTTAAAGGAAAATATTGTTAATTGGGTTTATAAATTTATTTCAAAAAATATATTGAGAATTTGGGTCTGAAATTTTGATTTGTTAGATAACATGATTAAAGAGAATTTCTGCAATTTTTGGGGATTTTTCCTAAGTGATTTTCTATGCGAATTAAATTATTTTAGAAGGACTTCTTTGCAATATTGGTTTTTCTTAATGGAAGGGCTTATTTGCTAACTTAACCATGGTTTAGATCTGAAATTAGCGGCAGTTATTTTAGTAAATAATTTGAAAATTTACGGCAGTCAATTTTGTGTTTACACGTGGCAGGTTAGTTATAATGTATTTACCTTAATAGGCATTAATCGGTTTTTACCCAGAAAAGTTGGTTCCATTTTTTTTAGAAGTACCTTTCGACTCAGAGAGTCCGCCTTAAATCAAGTCGAAACCCCACTAAGTCGAAACCAATACACAAGGTATCACTTAAATGGTATATAGTGGATTGGAGAAAGGCGGAAGGCATGGTGTCGAAAGCATAGCTTCCGATGGGGTCGATACCTTTTTGTTTGTTTTAAAAGTGAAGCGCTTGCCTTTTTTTTAATTAAAGCCTTCGAAGAAGTCAAAGGATACGGTTTTGAAAGAGATTTTCTAAACGCCTTCGAAGGGGTTTCCATCAACTTATGTTTTAAAGAAAAAGCTTTCAAATGGGTTCCTTTACTTATAAAATAATGCTTTCGAAAGAAGGGGTTCCGACCTAGTTAAAGCACTGCAGCCGTTCTTTAGCCTTTCGAGTGTATTGAAGTCATCAATGCTTTTGAAAGATAGTGCATGTTTTAAAAGTTGTTTTAAGCCACTTGCTAAATGCTTTCATAAGCGTCCAAGGGTTTCGAAGGCAATGGCTTCGAAAGGGGGCTTCGAAAGGGGGCTTCGAAAGGGGGGGTTTCGATGCTATCCTTTAGTGTTTTGTTTAAATGATTTGAAGCTTTCGAAATGGATGGTGCCGATGCCATCAAGTTTTCCCTAATATTTTTATATGATAAAGGATGGTTTCGAAAGAGATACTTTCGTTTATATTCACTTTGACCCAAAGGATATTTTTAAGTATAAACCCAATGGTTTCGAAAGGGGTACTTTCAATGGTTTCGGAAGTGATACTTCCAAAGGTTTCTAAAGGGGTACTTTCAAAGGTTTCGAAGCTATGGTTCTAAGAGTAATAAGTAATAGTTTATTACATTTGAAAGGTTTCGAAAGAGAAGTTTTAAAGTGTTTCAAAAGGTAGGGGCCTAATGTTTTGAAAAGAGATTTATATGCTTTCGAAGGAGGTTAACCAGTGAGGTCAAAAGCAAGGTTTTGAGGGTTTCGACAACCTTAGTTTTCAAAACAAATAACCCAATGTCATTATTAAAGGAACGCCATGACATAAATAAATAAAGTGTTTTGAAAAGGAGTTTTTGAAGAAGTTTTCTTTGATTAAAAGGTTAAAAGGATTAACCAAGTTATTGTGTATGCTTCTTCATATATGTATATATTCACATTGTATTGGACCCATAACTGTATTTTTGGGAAGGGCAGAATAACCAGCTAGGTTGACCTAGTAGTAAATATAAATTAAGATAACTCCTGAATGAGTAGAATATCATCCAGGAGGTCAGGAAGACCAGAATATAGGATGCTAAGATATTAAAAGAAGATTTGTCAAGGGACAATAGGTTCTTAGTAAGCCCATGAAAACTGTGTATAGGAGAAGGTATTGGCAGAGGCCAATAGGTTCATAGTTAGCCCATGAAAACTATGTATAAATGAAGATGTCAGAAAGACAGTTTCATTGTAAACCCATGAAAACTATGATTTGATACTGGCAGGGGCCAGTAGATTTGTAGTTAGCATATGAAAATTATATCTGGATTAAGATATTGATAAATGTCAATAGGTTCCTAGTCAACCCATGAAAACTAGGATAAGAAGAAAATATATTGGAGTTACTAGTAGGCAAGGTTTTAAATCTCCCCGAGATCAGCCGAGATGAAAATCCGAGATATTAGCCAAAATCCGAGATTTGGCAGCTTGGTTAGTTATAAGTCTTTTAAATATCGCCCGAGACAGCCGAGATATTTGCCCGAGATATTGGCCAAAATCCGAGATTTGAAACCTTGCTAGTAGGTTCCTAGTCAACCCATGAAAACTAGGGCAAGAGTAAAAGTATTGGAGTCACCAATAGGTTCATAGTAATCCCATGAAAACTATGTAACTAGATAGGGAGTCCTTAATCATTTTACCGGTTATTAGTCAGCCCATAAAAACTATTAGGTTAATAGTAATCCTAGAAACTATAACTGAGACAAATTGTCAAAATGAATGGGGATGGGTAATCCAGAATTGATTCATTTGTTTTGCATATCATCATATCATACTGTTTTGAATTGTTTTAACCATTGTGGATGCAGAAGCACAATATATGGTTTTATAAAGGTTTTAAGATACTAGTGTGGTGAAAACCCATTCCGCTAAGCGGCGTGGTTTCACTAGATATCTAAATTGTTTGAGATGGTGGATTATTATTCATACCAGGCTTTATGTCTGACTCGAAGTTTATGTTTTCCCCTTAAACTCTCGAGTGCTAAATTGATTTTGAGTAGTTTAAGAGTTGAGGTTTTCATGTACCTCATTAGAAGAATAAAGCTTCTGGAGATGTGCAGGAGGCATGATAAATTTCTAGAGTTCTCTTTTATTTGATTCTGATGTGTTGTTTGTTATGGCAAAGTTGTTAAATTGCTTGTATATACTCTGATCATCTAATGAGGCATCTTCATATGTCGCTCTTGGCATATGTTGTAATAAATATATTTTCTTTGAACGTGGTTGACGATTGTGGGATTATGTTATGAATTGGAAATGTTTTGAAATGGAATGTGATATTGTTTGATGTTTTGAATTTTTTCCATATTCATGTGTTTCTGTGTATCAATGAATCTAACACCGCCGTATTTGGTCATTGAGGATTAATAACTATGGATGACTGCAGCATCCGTAGCCGTTATTTTTGGGCCACCAAGTAGGGGGATGTTATAAGTTGGTATCAGAGCATAGGTTTATGAAAGTTTAAAAGAAATTAAACCTAAAAGCTTTTTTGAAACATAATCCAATGAATCAGAAATATGATCGGGGTTGGGATAACGCGATAATAACGTACTTGTCTTTGATATATATAGGTACGTATTTCCCTCTCTCTTAGACCATTCTATAGTATCTTACTAAGGCTCGTATGTGGATTTACGTGAAAGAAGATATGGAAGCAGGAAACGGAAGAGGAAATCTCGGTGGAGGAATCACCACAACTAACGGAAATGCTCGACCTAATACCATAAGGAACCAAGGTCGACAGGCTAATGCTAACCAAAATGACGATGCCAATATGGGTGCTGGAATTCCACCAGTAGATATGGGGGCGATGTATCAGTTCTTCGTAAATGTGATGCAAGTAGGAGCTACTGCTGGAGTTGCTGGGAATGTTGGAGGAGCTAATCCTATGGCTCCAGTTGGGAATAACAATGCTAAGTTGAGCAGAGAATACACCAATCTTGGTGGGAAACCATTTATGGGAATGGAGGATGCCATAGAAGTAGAGAATTAGCTGTTGCATTGTGAGCGTATCTTTGCCTATTTGGGTTTAGATGATGAGAAGAAGAGAAGGTTGGCCTCTAGACAGTTGCAGGGGTCAGCACTTCATTGGTGGAACAGTGTTACTGCCGGAGTTCCGGAGGAAGAGTTGACAAGAGCTACATTTAGAAGGAGATTTGAACATAGGTTTTTATTTGAGGTTACTAAGTCAGCATTGATGAGAAAGTTTATGGATCTAGTCAAGGGAGAGATGTCCGTTATCAAGTATGCCACTAGGTTTGATGAGCTGTCTCGATATGGGTATGTTATTGTTGACACAGATACCAGAAGGAATGAGAGGTTTGATCGAGGTTTGAGACCTGAGCTTGCTAGGGTGACCATGACACATATACGTGATCCTTGTAATGTGGTTGTGGAGATGGAAATTCGCCATGACAAGATGCTTGTTGTTTGTGCTAGGAAGAAGCCAGTTGAAACCCAGGGTTCTTAAGGAAAGAAAAGAAAGTTCTTTAAGAAGAAGGGAGCCCAGAATGGAGATGCTGCCAAGAAGGCAAAGGCTGATTTATTTTGCTACAAATGTGACAAGAAGGGTCATTATGCAAATGAGTGCCGGTCAGGCAAGGGGAAGAAGGCTGCAGACCAAAAGAATGTGAAGTGCTTCAACTGTGACCAAGTTAGGCATTATAAGAACCAGTGTCCAGAGCTAGTCAGGGCGGATAAAGGAAATGTTTTTGTTGTTCGATCATCTGCTAAGCCAACTGCAGCTGATAAAGGAAAGACTATGATGGAAGGTACATTTTTGATTCAGAGTATACCAGTTAGGATACTATTTGATACCGATGCATAACATTCATTTATATCCTAGTGTTTGGTTGATAGGTTATGCTTAGAACCTACATACCTTATTACTTCCTTAAGGGTTGCAAATCCAATAGGAGGGTATGCAAATATGGGGATGAGATGTGACCAGTTAGAACTTGATTTGTTAGGTTATAAGTTTGCATGTAGTCTGTATGTTTTCGATTTCGTAGATTTCAGAATCATTTTGGGTATAGATTGGTTAGAAGGTATGAGGCTAGGATATTTTGCTAGGATGAGGAGATATCACTAAGACACCCTGATAGTCATAACCGAATTATATTCTCAGTGGAGAATTCTGACCGGAGTAGTTGTGCTTGGTTAAGTGCAATGGAAGTAAGAGAAGAGCTAAGTCAAGTTCGAGTTGCAAGAGAGTTTGCAGATGTTCTTGAGCCAGTCACAGGACTACCACCGAAACGAGCTGTTAAGTTTTGGATAGATCTTGTGTCAGAAGCCGAACCTATGAGTAGACCACCTAGCAGGATGACACCGACTGAGATGAAGGAATTGAAGGTGCAACTAGTGGATTTACAATGAAGAAATTTTATTAAACCAAGCAGTTCGCCTTGGGGAGCAGCCGCAGTGTTCGTGAAGAAACTGGATGGGTCGTTGAGGATGTGTATCGACTATCGTAAGTTGAACCAATGGACGATAAAGAATAAGTATCATTTGTCGAGAATTGATAATCTATTTGATCAGTTGAGTGGAGCCAAAGTGTTTTCCCAATTGGATTTGGCGATGGGCTTTCATCCGTTAAGAATGGCAGAGGCCATCATTCCTTTGGTAGCATTTCAGACTAGGTATGGTTCGAACGAGTGGTTAGTAATGCCATTCGGGTTGACGAATGCGCCTGGTTTCTTTATGGATTTGATGAACTAAGTCTTCCAAGAGTATTTGTGTTGGTTTTTATAGATGACATTTTGGTATACTCTAAGGATGAGAGAGAGCATGAAGATCATCTTAGAGTTATTCTTGAGATGCTGAGGCAGCATCAGCTAAAAGTAAAGTTTTTCAAGTGTCATTTTTGGAAGAAAGAGGTTAAGTTTCTTAATCACGTGGTTTCAGAGAAGGGTTTGTCAGTCAATCCAGATAAGATCGAAGCTATGAATAATTGGAAGATACCAGAGACGGTGATCGAGATTAGAAATTTTCTTGGACTTGATGGTTATTACTGGAGATTCTTCAAGATTTCTCGCGGATAGTAGCACCTTTGACTAAACTAACCGGGAAGGAGGTGAAGTTTGTTTGGTTCGACAAATGTGAGGAAGCATTCCTTAAGTTAAAGCATTTGTCGACCATGCACTAGTGTTAGTCGTTCCAGACGGAAATCAAGGGTTGGTAGTGTATACTGATGCATGTGGAACTGGATTAGGAGCTGTGTTGATGTAGAAGGGTAAATTTATTGCCTACGCTTCACGACAGCTTAGATCGCATGAAGTGAGATATCCTACTCATGATTTGGAGTTGGCTGCGGTGATTTTCGCATTGAAGATTTGGAGGCAATATCTCTTAGGGGAGAGATTTGAGCTATACACAGATCATAAGTCTTTAAGATACTTATTCTCTCATAAGGAGTTGAATATAAGACAACAAAGGTGGCTGGAGTTTTTAGCTGCTTAACATTTTGGTATAGAATATACACTAGGGAAAGGTAATAAAGTAGCGGATGCTCTTAGCAGAAGACACCAGAATGTGGTGTTGGCTATGTTGGCAGAATGGAAGGATCTAGAAGCTTTGGCAAGTTGTGGGGTGTAGTTAAGATCGACTGCTAGTTCTAGTCAGAGTACTGCCATGATGTCCTATTTAGAAGTTCAACTAGTGTTGATCGAGAGAATTGCTTCTAAGCAAAAGGAAGATCCAGTGTTAGCCGAGAGGATCGGAAGGCTTGAGGTTGGAACTGAGATCGATGATCTGAAAGATTTTTGTCTTGACCAGAGAGGATGGTTGAGAAAGAAGGCACGATTATGTATTTTAGATGTTGAGAACTTGAGGAAGGAAGTTCTTGAGGAATGTCATCGATCCAAGTTTACGATTCATCCTGGAGAGACCAAGGTGTATCAAGATATGAAGAGGAGCTTCTATTGGGAAGGTATGAAGAGGGATGGCTTGTGGGTTATGCAGTATGCAAACTGTCAACAAGTGAAAGCCGGACATCCGAAGCCGAGTGGGTTTGCTTCAGCCTTTAGAGATTCCAGTTTGGAAATGGAATTCGATATCCATGGATTTTATAGACGGGTTGCCAAGGTCGAATAGAGGAAATGAAAGTATATGGGTTATAGTGGACAGGTTGACCAAGTGTGCCCATTTCATTCCAGTAAAGTCAACCAGGACAACACCTGTTTTAGCTAAGTTGTTCATGGAGAACATAGATAGACTACATGGAATTCCTAGTAGCATAGTCAGTGATAGAGATGCTTTGTTCACTAGCGAATTCTGGAAGAGTCTATAGGATGTGTTAGGCATTAAGCTCAAGATGAGTATTGCATATCACCCTTAGATGGATGGGCAGATAGAGAGAGTCAATAAGGCACTCAAGGATTTGTTGAGAGCTTGTGTGTTGGACTTTGGTGTATCTTGGGAGGATCACTTACATTTTGTTGAGTTTTCCTATAATAATAGTTATCAGATTAGTATAGGAATGACGCCTTTTGATGCTTTATATGGGAGGCTATGCAAATCACTAACATGTTGGTTGGAGCCTGGAGACAGATTGGTCTTAGGTCCAAATTTGGTTAGGAAGGTGTCAGAGAAGATTAAATTGATCCGAGAAAGGATGAAGGAAGCTCAATCCAGACAGAAGAGTTGCGTAGATAAAAGGCGTGAAAACCTAGAGTTCTCAGTTAGAGACAAGGTTTTCATTAAGGTATCACTGACGTAGGGTGTGGTATGGTTTGGGAAGTCAGGGAAACTGGCACCGAGATATGTTGGTCCATTCTAGATTATAGAGAGGATTGGAAAGCTCGCATGTAAAGTAGAGTTGCCGAGCAGTATGGCAGGTGTCCATAATGTATTTTATGTGTCTCATCTTCGCAAGTATGTGCAAGATCCAGAGGCTATTATTCCTCCGACGGGGTTGGAAGATCTAGTAGTAGAGCCTAATTTGACTTTTGTTAGACAACCAGTTCGGGTTGTAGCGAGAGATGAGAAAAGATTGAGGAACAAGACAGTCAAGTTGGTGAAAGTTTAGTGGAGCGACGATGAGAAGGACTGTACTTGGGAGACAAAGAATAGGATTTGAGATACTTATCATTATGTGCTTTGAGGGTATGTCTATATTAGATTTATATAGATATTAGCTAGTCAAGTAAACTAGTATGGTTGTTAGGAGTCGTTACAGATGATTGCTATGTTTAGTATTTAGTCCTTACTGAATTTCGAGGACGAAATTCTTTAAGGAGGGGAGCCTGTAACAGCCCTAATTGTTGATAACATTATTCAAGAGATTTAATTAGATAAATTAAATAGAATAATGTAAATGTTAAGTGATGAGGGGGTTGAGATTTGAATAAACATAATTAAGGTCGTGCTCAACTAAATAATTAAATGGGCTTAAGAATGGTTTTTAATTAATCAACATAAGGGTATAATGGGAATTAGCCCCACATAAACCCCTTACCCTTATATATATTCTCATTCCTTATTCACGTTTCATTTTTCCCATTCACGATTCAAAAAAAATGAAAACATTAAGGGGAGCTGGCCATTAACACGGAAAAGAGAAGAGAAATCAAAGAAAGCTAAGGATAAAAACTAGGGGAATAAATCTCAATCCAATCTCCTTATCTTAATCAAGATGAATAATAATTCATTCCATCTCTATTTTGTTTTATAATCATATGTTTTCGGATTTAATGGCAAATTTGTTTTTCTGATGAATTAGATGATGATATGCTTGAATTACAGTTTGTTTAATTTAAATAAGAATATTTAAATAAGATTATATGAGGTTTTAGGGAAAAACCGATTTATATTGATGTTTAAATGCCATGGAAAAAATTTATGTTGTATAAAACATGATTTTGGGGTTAGGTTTTAATTTTGATAAATTTCCAAGCTATGAAAAGATTATTATGAATTTTCAAAGGAAAATATGGTTAATTGGGTTTATAAATTTATTTCGGAAAATATATTGAGAATTTGGATCTGAAATTTTGATATGTTAGATAACATGATTAAAGTGAATTTTTGGAAATTTTGGGGATTTTTCCTAAGTGATTTGCTATGCAAATTAAATTATTTTAGAAGAAAGACTTTTTTTGCAATATTGGTTTTGCTTAATGAAAGGGCTTATTTGCTAACTTAACCATGGTTTAGATCTGAAATTAGGGGCAGTTATTTTAGTAAAGAATTTGAAAAGTTAAGTCAACCAATTTTGTGTTTAGACGTGGCAGGTTAGTTAGAAAGTATTTGTCTTAATTGGCATTAATCAGTTTTTACTCAGAAAAGTTGGTTCCGCTTTCTTTAGAAGCACCTTTCGATTCAGAACTTCCGCCTTCAATCAAGTCGAAACTCCACTAAGTCAAAACCAACACACAAGGTATCACTTAGGATGTACATAGTGGATTAGAGAAAGGCGGAAGGCATGATGTCGAAAGCATAGCTTCCGATGGGGTCGATACCTTTTTGTTTGTTTTAAAAGTGAAGCGCCTGCCTATGTTTTAATTAAAGCCTTCAAAGGAGTCGAAGCATATAGTTTTGAAAGAGGTTTTCTAAATGCTTTCGAAGGGGTTGCCATCAACTTATATTTTAAAGGATAAGTTTTCAAATGGTTTCCTTTACTTATAAAATAATGCTTTCGAAAGAAGGGGTTCCGACCTAGTCGAAGCTCTGCTGTCGTTCTTTAGCCTTTCGAGTGTATTGAAGTCATCAATGCTTTCAAATGATAGTGCATGTTTTAAAAGATGTTTTAAGCCACTTCCTACATGCTTTCGTAAGGGTCCAAGAGTTTCGAAGGCAATGGCTTGAAGGGGGGGGTTTCGATGCTATCCTTCAATGTTTTGTTTAAACAATTTGAAGCTCGAAAGGGATTGTGCCGACGCCATCAAGTTTTCCCTAATATTTTTATATGATAAAGGATGGTTTCGAAAGAGATACTTTCATTTATATTCACTTTGACCCAAAGGATATTTTTAAGTATAAACTCAATGATTTCGAAAGGGGTACTTCAATGGTTTTGGAAGGGATACTTCCAAAGGTTTCGAAAGGGGTACTTTCAAAGGTCTCGAAGCTATGCTTCTTAGAGTAATAAGTAATACTTTATAACATTCAAAAGGTTTCAAAAGAGAAGCTTTAAAGTGTTTCGAAAGGCAGGGGCCTAATGTTTTGAAAAGAGATTTATATGCTTTTGAAGGAGGTTATCCAGTGAGGTCGAAAGCAAGGTTTTGAAGGTTTCGATGGCCTTAGTTTTCAAAACAAATAACCCAATCTTTTTTTTAAAGGAATACCATGGAATAAATAAATAAAGTGTTTTGAAAATGAGTTTTGAAGAAGTTTTCTTTGCTTAAAAGGTTAAAGGGATTAGCCAAGTTAATGTGTATGCTTCATCATATATGTATATATTCACATTGTATTGGACCCATAACTGTATTTTGGGGAAGGGAAGAATAATCAGCTAAGTTGACCCAGCAGTGAATATAAATTAAGATAATGCCTGAATGAGTAGAGTTGCATCCAGGAGGTTAGGAAGACTGGAATATATGATGCTAAGATATTAAACGAAGATATTGGAAAGGTCCAATAGGTTCTCACTAAGCCCATGAAAACTGTGTATAGGAAAAGATATTGCAGGGGCCAATAGGTTCATAGTTATCCCATGAAAACTATGTATAAATGAAGATGTCAAAAAAAAGGGTTCATAGTAAACCCATGAAAACTATGATTTGATACTGGCAGGGGCCAGTAGGTTTGTAGTTAGCCCATGAAAACTACATCTGGATTAAGATATTGACAGATGTCAATAGGTTCCTAGTCAACCCATGAAAACTAGAATAAAAAGAAAAGATATTGGAGTTACCAATAGGTTCCTAGTCAACCCATGAAAACTGGGGTAAGAGTAAAAGTATTAGAGTTACCAATAGGTTCATAGTAATCCCATGAAAATTATAACCCAATAGGTTAGTAGTCAGCCTATGAAAACTATTTGGTTAATAGTAATCCAAGAAACTATAACCGAGACAGATAGTTAATATGAATGGGGATGGGTAATCCAGAATTGATTTATTTGTTTTGCATATCACTACACCATTATAAGATATTAACAACGGGTAAAAACCGTTGTTAAGTCCAAAAGCAACGGGTAAAAACCGTCTTCATTACAGGAGTGGTTGAATTTAGCGACGGGAGAAAACCGTTGCTTTATGTCCAAAAGGCAACGGGTATAAACCGTTGCAAATTGTGACAAAGGCAACGGGTATAAACCGTTGCAAATTGGGCCAAAGGCAACGGGTATTAACCATTGCAAATTGGGCCAAATGCAACGGGTATAAACCGTTGCTTTATGGACAATAGGCAACGGGTATAAACCGTTGCTTTATGTCCAGTAAAAAACGGTTTAAAACCGTTGCTTTATGCCCAAAGTCACACATAAAGCAACGGTTAACAACCGTTGCACATAGTGTTTGCTCCTGCTCCTGTAAAATCACATCTGTAACTCACTACTTATTACACTGCATTGTTACACGCATATCTCAGTATATATACCAGAATATCAATATATATCAAAATATGCCAGAATATCAAAATATTGGTACACAAGCACTATAAACATATCGCACATATACCATATATATAAAATTATCAAACTTATAATTACACTCATTGTTTTGCAAACAGAATGCTACCGTGCTGGAATATCATACTTATTACACTACATTGTTTATTACACTACAGTACAAAGATTTCATTAATTACACTACATTGTTTTGCAAGCAGTGAAGTCTACATGGTTCATTACAGGGCAAAGCATTCCATTTTTCAGACTTCAATGTTCAACCTGGTTCATGTGCAACTCGAAGATTAAATTCAGAGGCAGTTCAACTTCATAAATCTGAAAAGAATATTCCAGTTCAAAAACAAAAAGCATCTACCTGATTCAAAAAGTCTGAAACAATTTAAAACAAAGTAGAACCCAAGCAAAGAGCAAATCAAATAATGCAAAGCAATTCAAAGCAAACAACGGTTAGGATAAAGAAAATTTGATCAAGCCTCAATTTCCAGATTTTGAAATCTTTTTCAGGTTCTCTTTCCTCTCTGTCAAACTATCCAGGTGAGCAAACCACCCTTATAAATTCTTAAAACTTGATATATCTATTTTGCATGTGATAAGTCTTGAATGTAAATTGTGAAAGGTGCTTGCATGCTTGTATTTATGTATGCATGACTGTGTGTACGATTGTGTACAGGCAACATGCCTCTGTTTATACATGACAGGTTTGATAAACCTGCCTAAAAATTCATACCACCCAAAAGAATGAATGTTAGGCTTTGATCATTAAAAGGAAATTGCTTGAAATAATGTAATTTCATATATGAAAATAATTTCAGATAAAAACAGGTGCATTGCTATTCTTATATCACAGTTATTTACACAGGCTGCTAATGCTGCAAATGAAAATGAATGTCATTTAATTTGAATGTATCTTCATTTTTGCACCGCGTGCAAGGGCACGAATACTTTTCCTTATTGCCACCGTTTTCAGCAACAAATTTAACGAAATTTCTCACACCTTCCACATATTCTGTATTTCTTCGATTAGATTGATTCATCCATTGTTTGTCTATACTAAAAGACATACTGAAAGAAAATAACAAGAGCTAATAAGAAATCATGGGTAACAATATCTTATGGCTTTCCACCAAGTTCAACTCTGATATTAACTAAATAGATGTATATTCTTCTGATTTCACTTGAAATTTAACACTAGCATCAAACTATTTCCAAAAAATTTGCCATTACAACGGCGCCATTTTGTAGCACCAGAGTAATGTCTATGCATTACCCCTCTCCTGATACTTGGCTTGCGCCATTAACAACAATTTTATCCACTTACTAAATATGGTCTCATATTTAGTAAAACAAAATTCATTGCATCAAGTTATACCCTAGCAGTCACTATAAGCAGCTATGTCTAACTAGCATGCAGTGTAGTACAGTACATTACAATTTGTAAAACAAATCATATATATGTAAAAAGATCATCCCTTGCATAACCAATTGTTTCTTGGTTCTCTAACACTGTACACTTAAAACATCAAATATGTATTCTGATGGTTCAGATTAGAAGGTGCATCTCTACTTTGGCAAACTGTTAAAGAGTAGTAGATATTGACTATAATCAATCCCCAAAAACTTAATGAAACATTAATCCTAAAAGCAAGGAGGGCCCAAAGAATCGGTTGACCAAGCCCAATGTGAATTTTTTTGCCCCTTACTATATAACATGTCAATTTTTTTATTTTCTTTTTCATATATAACCATAAAATCACATATAAAACTATAACATAACAAAGTACCAACTTTTTATACAAAAGTTGCCACATTAAGTGGGCTGCAATACTTATAGTCTCAAATAGTTTACAAAACAGTGTATTTAATTTTTAACGAAATGTATCAAGTTTACAAACTAGTGTATCTAGTTAAGTGTACAGGCAAATCATATTGGGTTCTGCCTAAATGTTTGTGGGTAGATCCATACACACACTGCAGGAAAAATAGTACATCAATGTAAGTATCAGTTCCTAAATAATTATTAGTTTTTTAGCTTCAGCTTTCAAATTTCAATTCCTAAACGATTATTTACAGAAAACTAGTTGTTTATAACTAAATACTAATAAGTTATTAGCTTCAGGCGTTTTCAAGGTTAATGAAATCTAAAGCAGTAAAAGGGCGACTCAATTTTAGAAAATTAGACAACTCAAAACAAGAAATTCGCATACTTAATTAGCAGTGGCAGTATAGAGACTGTAGCAGGACTTCAAATCAGCAGTAGAAAATATCGCGTAGGAGGCAAGCATGAGCCGACGATGGCTGATGGAATAGCCGAGTATGCAGCGATGATTATTTAGAAAGCGTTGATTTTTGAAACCCTAGTTTTTTTGGGTTCGAGCATCGCCAACATGGAGATTGCTATTGAGCTGTAACTGTGAAGTAAAACATATTTTTGGTGTTGCCCGGCTCAGTTGGTTGCCCCATCCCAGGGGCTTGGTGGGCTTGCCACTGGGCCGGCCCTGCCTAAAAGATTTACGACGGTTAGTAACCGTTGCTAATTAGCCACGGTTGAAAACCGTTGCTATTTGGAACGAAGCGCGCCAAAAATTATGGCGCGAAAGGATGAAATTCACCGCCATCATTTGTCTCCAAAGAAGCTACGGTTAATAACTGTTCCCAATTAGCAACGAGAAAAAACCGTTTCTAACTGAACCAAGACGGTTATAAACCGTTGCTAAATGGCAACGGTTAATAACCGTTGCCAAATGCGCGGATGGTTAGTTGCAAATCTCAGTATTTGGTGTAGTGTATCATCATATCATATTGTTTTGAATTATTATAACCATTGTGGATGTAAGAGCACAGTATATGGTTTTATAAAGGTTTTAAGAAACTAGTGAGGAGAAAACCCGTTCCGCTAAGCGGCGTGGTCTCACTAGATATCTAAATGATTTGAGATGGTAGATTATTATTCATACCAAGCTTTGTGTATGACTTGAAGTTTATGTTTTCCCCTCAACTTTCGGGTGCTCAATTGATTTTGAGTAGTTTGAGAGTTGAGGTTTTCAGGTACCTCATTTGACGAATAAAGCTTCCGGAGACGTGCATGTGGCATGATAGATATCTAGAGTTCTCTTTTATTTGATTCCGCTGTGTTGTTTGTTATGGAAAATTTGTTAAATTGCTTGTATATACTCTGATCATCCAAGGGGGCATCTTCATATGTTGCTCTTGGTGTATGTTGTAATAAATATATTTTCTCTGAACGTGGTTGAAGATTGTGGGATTATGTAATGAATTGGAAATGTTTTGAAATGGAATGTGATCTTATTTGATGTTTTAAAATTTTTCCATATTCATTTGTTTCTGTGTATTAATGAATCTAACACCATCGTATTTGGTCGTCGAGGATTAATAACTATGGATGACTGCAGCATCCGTAGCCATTAGTTTTGAGCCTCCAAGTAGGGGGATGTTATAGTTAAGCAAGTTATAAGCAAGTCCTGCCTTGGTCATCTTGTATATCTGAATAGGAGTGTGAGTAAGTGGGTTTTCTGTTACAAAGATAACTTCCTTTTGCCTTTTTATCGGTAGGTAACACCCCTCTACCTCCCCTTTCCTATCAAAGCTAGGGGCAGAAGGCTTCTGATTCTGTGTGGTGGAACCAGCTTCTTCCATCCTGATATAGCCACTGGCTCTCTTATATAAGGCTTTCATGTTGTGGCATACTTTTGATTATTCTTCTACCACATTAGGGTCCCCTTTCTTATCCCGGCATGGGCCACCATCAGTAATGCCCCTTCATCACTCACTCCAATCCTGAGGGCCTCAGACTTGAAACGCTTAATAAAGTCACGCAAACTCTCGCTTTCACCCTACTTAACGCAGGACCTCGTGTTTACATATGGTGAAATTTCTCTTCCTGAATTGAATATCTTAGGAAATCCCTAGACAACTATCGCCATGAATAGACCTCCCTAGATCCAATATTTTAGACCACCTGGCTGCGGCCCTGGCTAAGTAGAACGGTAAAAGCTTGCATCTAGCTATCCTTTCCACTTTAAAGACATCCATGTGATATTCAATTGTACAGAAGTGGTCGTTGGGGTTTGTAGTTCCATTGAATTTTTCAATTACCGGAGCCTTGAAGTTGTCAAGGAAATATGCTTCGATAATGATCTCGTTGAATGAGGAAGATCTTTTTCTCTCATCTTCTCCCTCATTGCATGTTGGCATAGTTTGTCCAACTACTCTACACAGGCTTTTAAATGATAAATTTTGTCTTCTCTGGGCACTGACTGTGACGATTCCTCCTTAAACATTAAGGTGGCCTCATCGTCAACCTGGGCAAATTAGGTTTGTTTCTTAAGCAGCCAAGGGTTGATTTTAGCTGGTTTTGTCTTAATCCATGGATTTTCTTGGATCTTGCCTTTCAACTTGATATTGGTTTTTAAAACAGCATCACCGTTCACATCATCGGGAGTGCCGTTATCATTCCCTTGCTGAATGATCAACGTGGTAGGTGAATGAAGGCGATGAGCTATGGACCGGGGTGGAGAGAATGGTCTCAAGGCAGTATGTTGGGCCATAATTTTTTCTAGCCCTTCCATCTGTTAGTTAATTTGGTTTGTGAAGGCATGGAATGAGGTTAGAAGGGGGTTTGCAAGAACTTCAGTCGAAGCTCCTGCTTCATTTTGGGTTTTCGAAGTTATGAGCGGTTTGTTGGCAGTTTTCGCGACCATGTGCAAATGTTCTTGAACTGGAGTGATAGATGTGTTAATGGGATTCACGATTCATGAAATTAAGGTAGGTAAATTTAATTGGATGTGGGGAACAAACGGAGGTTTAGGCCCTCCTTCTAGCACCAAAAATATTGATGAAATTTTTCGTCTTATAACACTCCAATTGAAGATGAAGTAATTATCTTACTAATTACCTCAATGATTTGAATTAACAAAATTAAGTAATATTAAATTTACCATTGGGTAATATTTATGCTACTGGATGCTTACACAATTAGATAATTGCACTTTAACTGTTTGTTAAAATATGAAATTGAACTGGTATTTACTTCTAGTACAGAAGGATAAGATCTAGTGCTTAAAAGTAGGTATGTAAATAACAAAATGCAGAGATAGTAAAGGAACAAAGAATTTACGTGGTTCGGATGTTAAGGAATCCTACGTCCACAGGGGAAATCTTTCTTCCTTTTTCTATTCTAGTATAGAATTTCATGGCAAAGAATACAACCTTAAAAGTAGTAAAATGTGAAAAAGGTAAAAAAAAAACAAAGGTCCTTTCTTGCAACAATGCCTTTTATATTTATAGTTGTGATATTCACATGGATCGCTGCCATCTTTTTTTTTCATCGTCTTCCAGCCTTTAGATCCTACCATATGTCATCTATTTGTACTATTTGTTTTATATGCCTAAATTATTGGACATGTCTTTGGTGGGAAGTCTAAGATGATGGCGCGAACCCTTGAAATTAAAGTGGGAATATAAGAAATTATGGTAGGATACTTCAAATTTGAATTTGACTTAGCACATGAGTCCCTATGAGGGGAGTTGTTCACTCTTTTCTTCAGATAGGTTGTGGATTTCTGTTCTGAAGGACTAAAAGGTTTATATACTGCCTTAGGAGAGTATTGGGAGATGTTCATTATTTTTGGGGTGTTTCTGATACGTCTGTGGTACAGTTGTAGCAATTAACGTGCGATACTTGCATAGTACTGCAGTGCTCATATCTTGGTTGTTCGTCTAACACTTATGTAAACATGATCTGAGCTGGCCCTGATCTGGGTAGGCCTTGTTGTTGGTATGCACGAGTCATTGGTTAAGGGAGACCTGTAACTTTGCTATTTGTCTGTGAGTGTCGATCTGTGCTTGAATGTTGTAACAGGATGTATTTGATTTTGAAGGAAGGGGAGCATGGTTTGGCTATGATTGAAGGGGGCAACTGGGCCTTCATCAAGAGAAGGTTATGAAGAAATAAGAGAGTATTTGTAACATCCCGCTTCCGGAGGCTCAAAACTAACTGCTACGGATGTTGCAGTCATCCATAGGTGTTATTTCTGAGTGACCGAAATCAGAATCTTGAAACTATTGGCAACACAGAAACACAAGAATATGAAAAAATTTAAACTTCAACAAAATAGAATTTCTTATTTCTTATGAATTTCAATTTAAGGTTAATTACATAATCCCAGACGTTAACCACGTTCAGATCACGTATACATGTACAATACACGATAAGAGCGACATATAAAGATGTCCCCTTATGATGATCAGAGAACTAATAATATGAACTTTACAGTTCTTAGTACATCACAGCGGAATACACAAAATAGCTCCTATATAGCTAATACTGCCTTCTGCACGTCTCAGGAAGCTTATTTGTCCAAAAACCTGAAAGTCTCCCACTCTCAGACTACTCAAACTAATTTTGAGTACTCTAGTTCTCTGATCATCATAAGGGGACATCTTCATATGTCGCTCTTATCGTATTTTGTACATGTATATGTGATATGAACGTGGTTAACGTATGAGATTATGTAATTAAATCTTAAATTGAAATTCATAAGATATGAGAAATGCTGCTTTGTTGAAGTTTAATTTTTTCATAATCTTGTGTTTCTATGTTGCCAATAGTTTCAAGATTTCGATTTCGGTCACTAAGAAATAACACCCATGGATGACTACAGCATCCATAGCAGTTAGTTTTGAGCCTCCAGAAGCGGGATGTTACAATATTTGAAGAGAGGTTATACCAAAATATCTAACCCCTCTTTACTTGGTCTCTAAGATCGATTCAAACTCTCTTTAGCCCCTCCTTGCCATATATGATTGGCTTTATGTTGACATAGCATAGGTCACATATTTTCCAACCAATTAATTATTTTATACATTCAAAACCCAGTTTAAATAATGGTTAAAATCATATATTTATATGTGCACATATAACATTTATATATACATCCAACTAATTACTGATGGCACCCAGAAAATTTCTAAAAGCTACCCTAATTCCTAAAAGCACCACAAACATCAAATATACTAATAATTAATATTTCTTAAGTATTATTTAGTTTAGTTAATTTATAACGCATTATAAACTGAATAAATCATAGGGTATTTCGAAGATTTTACAGATACAGTTATGTGACTCACAGTTGTGAATTCAGTCAATGATTAAGATTGAACAATTTAAATATTAATGTCTACACGTCACCTTAGTCGATGCTATGATAGTCTGGTTGAATTCATCGCTTATAGATCTTTTCAGTTAAATCAAATTTTAGATCAACTTAAGCTGTACTATTAAGTGATGATATAACATATACATATTTTCTTTGTCAATATTATATCACTTTAAGATATACAGGATTTGGTATTGGTCAAAACTTCAATAATATCTGTATATAGTTGTTCAGAACACCTAAAAGGCTCTTCGTTTAATAATAACATTTATTATTAAACATTTTACTTTGGCTAGAGATTTTGACTTTGTGTAGACCATATTTGATCGTGATGCTAACCTCATACAACTAAGGAGAAAAATTCTTTATTGAACAATGTTTCACTTCCTACGCTTCAACTCAGACCTAACTATATCGTTCGTTGGTCATCAAGCCATGATTTGACAATAATCAAAGTGGAGTATTCACGTCATTCCATGGTATTTTCAAGTCAAGAGAACTATGTAACATCATGAGATTTCCTGTTTGACCTAATTGTTATCAACCAACCGAAAACTCTCGGCCGAGTAATTATATGATTACCTAACAATTATAAGTAGGTAAACCCATGGTTCCCCCAACAACCATGAGTAATACACTGTCTGATATTTGAAGGTCATTGCGTACTATGATCTCAACAGATGAATCGATATCCTTTCTCGAAGTATATTGATCATGAATATTTAAAACAAAATGTTATTTTGATTTCTGATTAACTACTCATAGTTGTAACATCTAATTTAAGGATTTACTTATTATATATTTTAAATTGATTAATAATAATTTATACCATAATATAACATAGTATATAAAAAACAAACACCAGAAATAACCTTTATTATGAACAAGATTGATTAGAGAGTTAGTTATATAACAAATTTGCATAATCGTCCCTAGAGCATACCACTAACTCTCTCATTGATTATAATCAAAATGGAGTATTCACATCGGTGTTACACAGAATTCTCAAGTCGAGAGAACCGTGTAACATCGTCACACTGAGATTTCCTGTTTTAACTAGCTGTCATCAACCAATAGAAAACTCTCAATCGAGTCATTCTATAGTCATCCAATAACTATGAATACGTAACCCCTTAGTGTCCTTGGTAGGCATGAGTAATT
Source organism: Allium fistulosum (assembly GCA_030737815.1). NCBI lineage: Eukaryota > Viridiplantae > Streptophyta > Magnoliopsida > Asparagales > Amaryllidaceae > Allium > Allium fistulosum. The sequence continues at coordinate 816,409,029 of CM060908.1, read as the reverse complement.
TACACTAGCCAACATTTAGATAGTGTTACACGTTATCATCTCGAATGAAGTATCGATATCATTTCCCGAAATATCTTGACCATGAGTATTTAAAACAAAATAGTATTCTAACTTATGATTAATTACTCACTATTTTAATTATTTGCAACTACAATCATATAATATTGCATTTATGGATTTTTCTTTTTTATATATAGTTTTAAATTAATTGATAATCACTTAATAATATTGCATTTATATATAGTTTTAAATTAATTGATAATACACATTATGTAAAAGAAAACAAACATTAAAATAATTTTTATTACAAACAAGATTGATTACAAAGTTAGAAATCTATGAAAAATTACATAATTGCCCCTTCTGCATACCACTAATTGTCTAACGAGTTAGCAAGTTCGAAATGATGAGGACTTGTGGAGTGGAACAAGGTATTGTTCTACTATTGGGAAGTATATCAAGGGATCGTTGATAACTCGAAGGTTTTGATATATGCTCATAAAAAAGAGTAGGTAAGGACACTCACTGTGGATTTTATGATGTAATCCATATTTCTAGACTTTACAGGGATGGTTTAGTTTCCTTGTCGCATGAAATAGTAAGGATTTCAGCATTAGTGAGACCGCAATTTTGAGTACGTAGTCGCTAATCGAATGGGGTGGTCATATGAGTTATCATATATCCAATGATATTTAAGTTGAGATATGTACAATTGTGTGATGTTTGCTATGTTTAGTATGGTTGTCATACGATGTATGTACTATCGAGTTTGATACTCCGACACCCTAGTCTTTACATAGAGTAGGAGTGCACTCATATGATGATAGTTTAGCATATATTGTGTTTATGTGCTAACTTGTTAGATGCAGGACATGTCAGGTATGATTCCTCATACCGTATGTTCATACCTATGATATTCTAACTTGTATCTAATTTTAAGATTACAAATCGCTCATACAAGAGTTTTATCTGAACCAAGATTATTTGCATTAGTTCTTATTATCTCGGGTACTCTTAAATGAGACAGTTATCCATAGTTTATTTGATGTATTGGGATGTATAAACCCTATCGCCCCGCTTTGTATAATCTGATAAGCCTACTGTTTGCAACCAAATTGGCCATAAACAACCAAGAACATATTTAAGTAGTGAATAAACGAAGAAACTAAATGAAAACAGAGGAATATATCAAAAATAACAGGAAAAACACAACAGAAAGCAAGAACAACAAGGTTTATAGTGGTTCAACGTTGATTGCCTATGTCCACTTTGAATATTCTCTTTATTGCTTTTAAATTAACTTGATTACAATTAGAAACAGCAAGAAATATCAAGAGACAAGAGAATAATGGAGGGAGTTGGCTACAATAATAGTGTTATCTAACCAGCAGCATAAAGATCCTCAGAATGACCCCCTAGGCGGCCTGTATTTATAGGTGAAGGTGACTACCAATCTGACTGGAAATTCGGCAACAGGACCTTCTCATCCATATGGGCCCACCATAGGGAGCGCTAGGCCCAACTCTCAATGGAGAGGGATGAAATGACCCTCCTATTTCTACCTTAATTTCATAAGGATTTTTTTTTTCCATCAGAGGGAATTTAAATCAAATAGAAATCAGAATACCATACAAGCTATTGACATAGCCACTTATTTCTTTTCTAAATAGGCAAAATCAGCAGTTCAGACGTCTAAATTCTTATGGCAGACGTCTAAATTTAATCTCAGACGTCTAAATTATTATGACAGACGGCTCAGAGATCTAAAATTGAAACAGAGAGTAAAAAAACATTTTGAACTAAATTCAGACATCTAAATTTTTTGTGACAAACGTCTAAATTTAATCTCAGACGTCTAAATTTGATCTCTATGTACATGCATATGCACATTTAATTTATATGTGTCTGGATGTCCACCTATATTCATTTGCACTTTTAAGTTTGATTTAATCTTCCTTTGAATTATCAGAGTCATTTTTCTTTCAAACAATTCAACCAGGATTCAAAACTCATTACCAATATAAATATATCAGTGTATCCCTAATAATATACACATACATATGAAGATGTACGTGTTTCTCTTGTTTAAATTCAGAGTATATATTTTTTGTTAAACAAGAGTATTCTATTTGATTTGGATTCTAGCAATTCTGACTAAAGTTAATTACTATATACTTTTGAATATTTGTAACAAGTCAGTAAATCCTATGCATATTTAATTTATATGAACTTGCTCATTCTAATTGATAGTTTTTAATATCAATTTACCATGACAGTTAAATCTCAAGATTCTTGAGATTTTTATTTCAGATCATGGATCAAAGGTATTGATATTTGGCTTAGGCCAGAAATGATATATTCACTTATCATTTTCCACTTATGTATTTTCTAAAAACTTTCTTATTTAAGATTCAATCTATGTGACTTGTTTGCCTTAATCTTAGCCCACATGACTCCTAGTGAGTTGTGTATTTGCATAAGATTTGCTATGTCAAGAATTTGAACTTAAAAATATTCATAAGAATAATTCCAGGTTTTCATAGCTAACACTTGAGCATGTTTTACTTGTTTATGTTCCAGTCAATACTTCAAAAAAGATCAAACCTTAACATACAACAATCTTGTCAGAACAACTAATTTAAATCTAACACTTTACAGAACATAAGAGCAACTTGATCACTAACCATAGAATATTCATTACATGACTGGAAATCTTAGAAACATAATTTTTCCTGAATACATGTAGATATAATCATTTTAAGCTCTTATTGAAACTAGCTAGCATATTCATTCACTCCTCCACAATAGCCATAACTTCATTTTCTACTTAGTGCCTGCATTCCCTGAAAGAGCATGAGTGGCTGCCTCATTTTAAAATGAGACACCCCCATATGCCATGAGCAAACAAGGGTCAGATCTAAGATCTGGTATGAGCAACATCAAAATATTCAAAACATTAAGCTCTGGGTGATGAGCCTTAATACTTATTTTATATGCATGTAATTTCTTTAATCCATTGCTTTATTACGTTACATACACTTTGATACAAGAATGATATCTTTATCTATCATCTATTCACACAAATTTATTTATTCAATCATGAATATCAATCTACAGTGTGTATATTCAATGGAATAACCAGTGTTCCATTCCAACCAACCTAGGAAATACTCATCTTCCTATTTCTTCATCTACAGGTTGTTTTCATTAATTTAAATCTCTAGCTTCATCTGCTAGTAAGGAATCACAGGGACACATTGCAATGAACTAATTCACATCATTTCACAAAGATCTCAGGGATTAAACAAACCATGTGCCAACTTGCATACTTCAAATATGACAAGCATTCCAGCAGCCTTCTTGGCTCATAACCCTAGTATATTTACTAGTAGTGTTGGTTAAAGTCCTAGCATCAGATAGCTAAATGGACATGTCACAGTGTAAAAAAAAACACCTCCCTATATCTTGCAAGTAAACTGTTCAAAAACAAACAGATAATCATTTCATAAATATTGCTATAAGATGTCTTAACTTCAAATCATACAAAAGAACAACTACAACTGAGTGTGGAGCCATGGCATGCTATGTTATTATGATTTACAAGTAACTGTGATTGAACTAGATTCAAGATCTAGCTGAATCACAATTTTTATCTTGTGAATTTTGTTATTTCATGAGGGAATCAGCACACAGAAATTTCTATTGCATCCCTTACACTTTCTTTTCTTAAGCCTCAGCACTTATATAAAATATAATGCAGCTCATATTATATTTTCTTTTTTCTTTTTTAAAGAATAATTCCCTGCCATAGATCCCCATCGGTTGTGAGTATTCCTTCCTTGATTTTAAGGTATTGTTGCCTTAGTTTTTTTTTCATAAATGTAGTAAATAGTAGTATGCACATCCATAGCAACCATTCTAACAGATCAAAGGAATTCATCCAAAGAGCATCCATAATAAACATTATATCAGCTTAAAAAAATCCATTCAACACCATTAATATAACAGTGATTAACAAAAATCAGAAAATATCAATAGCAACATAAAAACTTGGCTGCCTCATATCAGGTCTTAATGCCATGAATCTAGTGAGATTACTCACCTGAATATTTCTTCTTATTAATCCAGAAAATCCCTGAGTATATTTTCTCTTCCTTTAAAATGTTTTCTTCTTTTCCTATTATAAGTAGCTCGGGTAAAACAATTTCTCTGGCCATAACTACTTATTTATAAGCATATTTTTACTATGGTTTTTCTCAAGACAAAATTCCATTTCTGTCCTGGCTGGCATCATGCATTGTTTGCATTTTCTCATTTTTACCCCTAATTACCCCCGGCCATATTAACCAATTAAAGGCTGCATTTTCTTTTCTTTACTTTTTCAGAAAATGGCCACTCACTCAAGTCATGTTAAAAGTGTGTGACTATATTTATTCATTTGCTTATTTTTGAAAATCCCCATTCTTTCTATTTCTGCCTATACATAACATACATACCTGTTTAATGTTTCATACCTATTTAATGTTACTCTTTTGCTTAGCTTTGACATTTTCTGCTCACAGAATATACATGTGTAAAAATATTTATTTATTTAATCTCTCCTTGTTTCTCAGAAAATACATTTAAGCATATACTTCATTTTTAACTTATGCTTAAATTACAATCCAATGCTTTAGATAAGGAATTTACTTTCTTATATATATATATTTTTCAGAAATTTTAAATCTCTTCCTTGTGCTATTTCCAGTGTACATGTGCACACATATCTCTGCACATTATTTAATTTAAAATTCCATCAATATTTGATCCAAATATTTTTAAACTGAATCATTTTATTAAAAATCATTTTCCTCAAAATTTTGGGGCATTACATTCACCCCTCCTTTTAGGAATTGTGTCCTCACAATTTTCTAGTATTTGTAACAAGCATTCACTGACCTTATGAAAATCTATCAAGCATATGCATAAACAAAACATATTCAATCATATCAACCATGCATAACAAATTTTTCCAAAAAAAGAAAAATAAAAAAAATTACCTTTTAATTTGCAAAAAGCTTAGGATAATCCATCCTAATCTTATCCTCTAACTCCCATGTGCAGTCATTAGGATCACTACTCCACTGGACCTTTACTAGTTTCAAAGTTTTGCTCCTTAATTTCTTTTCTTCCTTGGCCATAATCCCCACTAGATCTTTTTCATAAACCAAGTTAGGATTTATTTGAATTTTGGTAGGCTTTTCCAAAATGTCTTCTTTATCATGTACCCATCTTCTAAGTTGGGACACATGAAAAACATTATGCATTGCTTTCATTTCCTCTGGTAATTCTAATTTGTAAGCCAATGAACCAATTCTTTCCAGAATTTTATAGGGTCCAACATACCTTGGTGTGAGCTTACCTTGCTTGCCAAATCTCAAAACCTTTTTCATAGGTGAAACTTTGATAAAAACAAAGTCTCCCACTTCATATTCCACCTGTTTTCTCTTCCTGTCTGCAAATCTCTTTTGCCTATCTTGAGCTGCTGCTATTCTTTTTCTTATTAACCCAATTTTCTCTGTAGTTTCTTTAACATATTCAGGTCCTAGAACAGCCCTTTCTCCAGTCTCTACCCAGCATATAGGTGATAAACATGGCTTGCCATATAAGGCTTCAAATGGTGCCATCCCTATGGTGCTTTGGTAACTGTTATTGTATGTGAATTCAGCTAAATGGAGGTGGTCTTCCCAGTTGCCTCCAAAGTCCAGTGTACATGCTCTCAACAAATCCTCTAAGACTTTGTTCACCACCTCAGTTTGACCATCTGATTGTGGATGGTAGGCAGTGCTTAAGCACAATTCACTTCCCATGGCCTCTTGAAAACTTTTCCAAAACCTTGAGGTGAAGATGGTATCCCTATCACTCACAATGGTTTTGGGTATGCCATGCAACCTTACTACCTCTTTCATGAATATTTGAGCCAATTTTAGAGCATTTCTTTCTGTTTTAACTGGAATAAAATGTGCTACCTTAGTTAGCCTATCCACTATTACCCATATACTTGTGTTTCCCCTCTTAGATCTAGGCAGACCATCTATGAAATCCATAGATATATTCTCCCACTTCCACTGTGGTACACTAAGGGGTTGCAATAGTCCTGATGGCCTTTGTGTCTCTGCCTTGACTTGTTGGCAAGTCATGCACCTTGCAACATGTCTGGCCACATCTGAATTCATCCCCTTCCACCAAAGATTTCTTTTCAAATTTTGATACATCTTGGTGCTACCTGGGTGTATGGAGTACTTACTCCTATGGTACTCATTTAATATTTCCTCCTTCAATTCTATATTTTCTGGAACACATATCCTATTTTTATTCCTTAAATAACCATTTTTATCAACTTGATAATTTATTACTTCCTCCCCTTTTGATATGAGCATTTTCTTTTCCACCATGTTTAGGTCTTGTTCCTGCATTTTCCCAACCTTAAGAAGTAAATCTGATTGCAGAAATATCATACTTAATTTCCCTTTACCTTCATCTTCTTCAATGGGCATCATTTGTACCTCACTGTTTTCCTCAATTTCCAAATCAGTAAGTATAGACAAATCCTTAAACTCTTCCATCATCAACATGGCTACTTTGGCATGTTGTCTACTCAAGGCATCTGCAACTTTATTTGCCTTGCCTGGTGTATAAAGTATATCTAGATCATAGGCAGCTAGGAACTCTACCCATCTATGTTGCCTCATGTTCAAATCTTTTTGTGAGAATAAATATTTCAATGCCTTATGATCAGTGTACAAAATGAATTTGGCACCTAACAAATAATGTCTCCAAAGTTTCAAAGCATACACAACTGCTGCTAGTTCAAGATCATGGGTTGCATATCTTGTTTCATGTGGCTTTAATTGCCTAGATGCATAGGCTACCACCTGGTCTTGCTGCATCAACACAGCCTCTAACCCAGAGCCACTTGCATCAGTGTACACAACTAAGTTTTCATTTCCTTCTGGCACTCTCAATACTGGTGCATTAATCAGAGCTTCTTTTATTTTGATAAAAGCTTGCTCACATTTTTCTGTCCATACAAAGGCTTGGTTCTTTCTAGTTAAATTGGTAAGTGGTGATGATATTTTTGAGAAATCTTTTATAAATCTCCTATAATATCCTGCCATCCCCATAAATGATCTAATCTCACTGATGGTACTAGGCCTTTTCCATGCTTGGATTGCCACTACCTTATTGGGGTTTACTGATATTCCTTTGGCAGAGATAACATGCCCAAGAAAATGTACTTCTTCTTTCCAAAATGCACATTTTAAAAATTTTTCCTTTAAATCATTCTCCCTTAATCTTGACAAAACTAAATGCAAATGATTTTTATGCTCTTCCACTGTCTGGGAATAAATCAAAATGTCATCAATAAAAATCAGTACAAACTTGTCTAAATAATCTCTAAATATTCTATTCATTAAATCAACAAAATAGGAAGGAGCATTTGTCAAGCCAAATGGCATAACCATAAATTCATATAAGCCATATCTTGTGTTAAATGCAGTATACTTAACACTTGAGTCTTCAACCTTCATTTGATGGAATCCTGATGCTAAGTCTAGTCTAGAAAATATTTTAGCTTCACTGAGTTGGTCAAAGAGATCATCTATTCTAGGTAATGGGTATTTGTTCTTGATGGTTACTTTATTTAGTTCTCTATAATCTATGCACATTCTCAAGGTACCATCATGTTTTCTTACAAACACTACTGGAGAACCCCAGCAGGAATTGCTTGGCCTTATAAATCCCTTGCCTTCTAATTCTTCCAACTGATTTTTCAATTCTTTCAGTTCACTTGGCCTCATTCTATAAGGTTTCTTGATTATTGGACTTGCCCCTGGAATGAGATTAATTTGGAACTCAACTGGTCTGTGGTGTGGAACACCCTTAACTTCCCCAAACACATCCAAGTATTCATTAACTATGGGAATTTCTTCAATGGTTAGTTCACTGAGATATTTTTCTAAATCAACTAAATGATATAATTTCCCTTCCTTAGCTACTTCACATAAAACTGTGATCCTCCAGCCTCTAGAATTTTGCAATGATATGGTGGATGAGTCTAAATTAATTATGGCTTTAAATTGCCTTAACCAATCTACCCCCAATATAACTCCTATATTTGGGTAATTTAAAACATATAAATTGGAAATAAAAATATTTCCTCCTATGTTTAACTCCACATCCACACAATTCATGTTCAAAACACTAGAACTCCCTAGGGGACTTTGTACAAGCAATGGAGTTTCAACCAATATGCAGTTTAATTTTAACACTTTAACTATTTCATAAGAAATCAAAGAGTGAGTTGCTCTAGTATCATATACTACTGGTATGGGTATGGCACAAATGAGTAATGTACCTTCCACTTGGCCATGATTTTCAGCATCAATTTTCACTGCAGATTTGCCTTTACCTTCCAAAGTTGCCAATTTCCCTTGCTGTTTATTCTCAGGACAGTTCCTCTTCATATGCCCCTCTTTCCCACATAGGTAGCATTTGAAGGCTCCTCCTTTTAACTCTGGGCACCTTGGTTTGATGTGTCCTTCTTTACCACAATGATGGCAAACCAATTTCTTCTTAGCATCATTGGCTTTTGTGTCTTTGCCCTTCTTGTTGTCTGCCTCCTACTTCTTTTTATCATAAGGGTGATATCTTCCCTTATCCTTCTTGTTGTTTCTCTTAAAATTCCTATATTTCTCTCTTTTTTGTCATGTTGTTCCAGTTTCAATGCCAGATCAATTACTTGATCAAAAGTTCTATCTGCATATTGTAGCATAGCTCTGCTAAGTCTTGGGTTCAAACCTTTTATATACCTATCATTTTTGGATGCTTCATCTGCCACTAGCATTGCTCCATAATTAGATAGCCCCTCAAACTTTTGAGTGTATTCAGTGACATTCATAGTTCCCTGCCTAAGTTTGATAAATTCTTCAAGCAAAGTGGTCTTGGCTGATGCTGGTACAAATCTTGCCTCCAACATCTCCTTGAACTGATTCCAAGTGATTTCATTTTCATTTCTTCCAGCTATGATCACCTCCCACCAGCTTAAAGCTACCCCTTTCAGTTGTCTTGAAGCTACTTGCCTCTTCCTTTGGTCATCTAACTACATGTCATTGAAAATCCTATCAAGTGTTCTCAACCATGCTTGAATTTCCATCACACTCTCAGTTCCTTCAAAACTCCTGCCTCCCAAATTGGAATAAGTCTTCAGTAGTTTTGAAAGCTCTTCATGTGGGTTCTCAGGCCTATGCCCAATTCCATCTCTTAAAACCCTCACAAATTCTTGCATATCAAGCATTTGAGGTGCACTGGGTCCTGCATTGTGATGAGATCCTCTTCCTACCATGGTCTGCTAACTAAGTTCTGGGCAAATGGTATTAGTATATTATGAGTACTTCTATAATTACTATTTTTTTATCTAAATTATTTCATCCAAAACAAACAGACATAATACATTTCTATAATACTTAGCAATCAATGCAACCAAGTGCTCTGATACCAACTGAAATGACCCTCCTATTTCTACCTTAATTTCATAAGGATTTTTTTTTCCATCAGAGGGAATTTAAATCAAATAGAAATCAGAATACCATACAAGCTATTGACATAGGCACTTATTTCTTTTCTAAATAGGCAAATTAGGCAAAATTAGCAGTTCAGACGTCTAAATTCTTATGACAGACGTCTAAATTTAATCTCAGATGTCTAAATTATTATGACAGACAGCTCAGAGATCTAAAATTGAAACAGAGAGTAAAAAAACATTTTGCACTAAATTCAGACATCTAAATTTTTTGTGACAAACGTCTAAATTTAATCTCAGACGTCTAAATTTGATCTCTATGTACATGCATATGCACATTTAGTTTATATGTGTCTGGATGTCCACCTATATTCATTTGCACTTTTAAGTTTGATTTAAACTTCCTTTGAATTATCAGAGTCATTTTTCTTTCAAACAATTCAACCAGGATTCAAAACTCATTACCAATATAAATATATCAGTGTATCCCTAATAATATACACATACATATGAAGATGTACGTGTTTCTCTTGTTTAAATTCAGAGTATATATTTTTTGTTAAACAAGAGTATTCTGTTTGATTTAGATTCTAGCAATTCTGACTAAAGTTAATTACTATATACTTTTGAATATTTGTAACAAGTTAGTAAATCCTATGCATATTTAATTTATATGAACTTGCTCATTCTAATTGATAGTTTTTAATATCAATTTACCATGACAGTTAAATCTCAAGATTCTTGAGATTTTTATTTCAGATCATGGATCAAAGGTATTGATATTTGGCTAAGGCCAGAAATGATATATTCACTTATCATTTTCCACTTATGTATTTTCTAAAAACTTTCTTATTTAAGATTCAATCTATGTGACTTGTTTGCCTTAATCTTAGCCCACATGACTCCTAGTGAGTTGTGTATTTGCATAAGATTTGCTATGTCAAGAATTTGAACTTAAAAATATTCATAAGAATAATTCTAGGTTTTCATAGCTAACACTTGAGCATGTTTTACTTGTTTATGTTCCAGTCAATACTTCAAAAAAGATCAAACCTTAACATACAACAATCTTGTCAGAACAACTAATTTAAATCTAACACTTTACAGAACATAAGAGCAACTTGATCACTAACCATAGAATATTCATTACATGACTGGAAATCTTAGAAACATAATTTTTCCTGAATACATGTAGATATAATCATTTTAAGCTCTTATTGAAACTAGCTAGCATATTCATTCACTCCTCCACAATAGCCATAACTTCATTTTCTACTTAGTGCCTGCATTCCCTGAAAGAGCATGAGTGGCTGTCTCATTTTAAAATGAGACACCCCCATATGCCATGAGCAAACAAGGGTCAGATCTAAGATCTGGTATGAGCAACATCAAAATATTCAAAACATTAAGCTCTGGGTGATGAGCCTTAATACTTATTTTATATGCATGTAATTTCTTTAATCCATTGCTTTATTACGTTACATACACTTTGATACAAGAATGATATCTTTATCTATCATCTATTCACACAAATTTATTTATTCAATCATGAATATCAATCTACAGTGTGTATATTCAATGGAATAACCAGTGTTCCATTCCAACCAACCTAGGAAATACTCATCTTCCTATTTCTTCATCTACAGGTTGTTTTCATTAATTTAAATCTCTAGCCTCATCTGCTAGTAAGGAATCACAGGGACACATTGCAATGAACTAATTCACATCATTGCACAAAGATCTCAGGGCTTAAACAAACCATGTGCCAACTTGCATACTTCAAATATGACAAGCATTCCAGCAGCCTTCTTGGCTCATAACCCTAGTATATTTACTAGTAGTGTTGGTTAAAGTCCTAGCATCAGATAGCTAAATGGACATGTCACAGTGTAAAAAAACACCTCCCTATATCTTGCAAGTAAACTGTTCAAAAACAAACAGATAATCATTTCATAAATATTGCTATAAGATGTCTTAACTTCAAATCATACAAAAGAACAACTACAACTGAGTGTGGAGCCATGGCATGCTATGTTATTATGATTTACAAGTAACTGTGATTGAACTAGATTCAAGATCTAGCTGAATCACAATTTTTATCTTGTGAATTTTGTTATTTCATGAGGGAATCAGCACACAGAAATTTCTATTGCATCCCTTACACTTTCTTTTCTTAAGCCTCAGCACTTATATAAAATATAATGCAACTCATAATATATTTTCTTTTTTTTTAAAAGAATAATTCCCTGCCATAGATCCCCATCGGTTGTGAGTATTCCTTCCTTGATTTTAAGGTATTGTTGCCTTAGTTTTTTTTTCAAAATGTAGTAAATAGTAGTATGCACATCCATAGCAACCATTCTAACAGATCAAAGGAATTCATCCAAAGAGCATCCATAATAAACATTATATCAGCTTAAAAAAATCCATTCAACACCATTAATATAACAGTGATTAACAAAAATCAGAAAATATCAATAGCAACATAAAAACTTGGCTGCCTCATATCAGGTCTTAATGCCATGAATCTAGTGAGATTACTCACCTGAATATTTCTTCTTATTAATCCAGAAAATCCCTGAGTATATTTTCTCTTCCTTTAAAATGTTTTCTTCTTTTCCTATTATAAGTAGCTCGGGTAAAACAATTTCTCTGGCCATAACTACTTATTTATAAGCATATTTTTACTAGGGTTTTTCTCAAGACAAAATTCCATTTCTGTCCTGGCTGGCATCATGCATTGTTTGCATTTTCTCATTTTTATCCCTAATTACCCCCGGCCATATTAACCAATTAAAGGCTGCATTTTCTTTTCTTTACTTTTTCAAAAAATGGCCACTCACTCAAGTCATGTTAAAAGTGTGTGACTATATTTATTCATTTGCTTATTTTTGAAAATCCCCCTTCTTTCTATTTCTGCCTATACATAACATACATACATGTTTAATGTTTCATACCTATTTAATGTTACGCTTTTGCTTAGCTTTGACATTTTCTGCTCACAGAATATACATGTGTAAAAATATTTATTTATTTAATCTCTCCTTGTTTCTCAGAAAATACATTTAAGCATATACTTCATTTTTAACTTATGCTTAAATTACAATCCAATGCTTTAGATAAGGAATTTACTTTCTTATATATATATATATATATATATTTTTCAGAAATTTTAAATCTCTTCCTTGTGCTATTTCCAGTGTACATGTGCACACATATCTCTGCACATTATTTAATTTAAAATTCCATCAATATTTGATCCAAATATTTTTAAACTGAATCATTTTATTAAAAATCATTTTCCTCAAAATTTTGGGGCATTACAAGGGATCAGTACCAATCCCTCTATGTGTTGAGTTTGGGGCAGCGACCCCTATGGTAGCCTCCTTATGCTCTGATATGACGGTGTTTCAAATGTCATGATGATTGGATGTACGAAGCTCGAGTTCTGGTTGACCTTTAGTTCGAATCCCCTTCTATTCAAAAAGATGTTGATCCTTCTCTGGGGTGACATGTCGATCCATAATGATTCTGAGATATATGCCGATCCATAATGTTTGTGAGATACATGCCAATCCATAACGTTTGTAAGATACATGCCAACCATCATGTTTGTGAGATACATTCCAACCCATCCACTTGGAATGTCATGCCGACCCCTAGCGCAGTGGATGCTATGCCAACCCCCCTTAGTGCCAGAGTTATATACCGATCCCTCTATATGTCGGCTGCTATGCCGATCCATCTAGCACCATCAAATCATATTGAAACTATGTTCATCCCTCTACATTTCCATCCAAGTTGATTACCCAGTCAAGTAACCATGCCGATCACTATCTATCCAAGCTAATTTTCATCTTTCTGACATTCTGTGTTGTTTGTCTACCAACATTGTTCAATCTGGGCTTCGTATAACTATCTGGAATCTATATCTGGGTCATGTAGTTGTTGCCTCATGGTTATCCATCTTGTCAATAGTCGAATCTGTCTTGCGTGATCAACCCAATATAGCCGGGTCGGGGCACCGGGTAACACTTGCCCACCAAAGTACGTCTTGTGAGTAACATGGCGTGCTTTGAATTGAAAAAAGTCTTAGTTGCCGGAAAGAAGTCCATCTAACTTCCTAGTAGATTTTTGTCCCTTTACCAAACTTCAATAATACAAGTCTGATGTCGTATTCCTTTAGCATATACAAATTTAATTATGTGGGGCTCATATGCTTTCTTCTATCTGATTCGATCTCAAACTTGACTGTCTCAGGCTTGATCGCAATCTCAGTTGATTTCCAAAGGTTTAATTATTGAATCATTTCTGAGCACACTTGCATACACATTTATAGTGTTGGCTCCCGGATGTGTTTAGACGTTCTCAGGTCGTTGCCAAGTTTTTATTTATACTCCGTATGCTTATATCTGTAGTCGAACCTTCATGATAGCGGTCACCATTTAGCTTTCAATTGTTTGTCATTTTTCTTCACTTCCATTTTTTATTTCATTCATTCTCATCATCATCATTTTTCTCTCCCTTCATCATTTTTTTAAATTTTTGTTGAGGGATCGGCATCTGACATGCCGATCCCTTGCTAGATACATGCCAATAAAGGTCGGGAAATCCCAATGTCGATCCCTATTTGCTCCAGAATTGGTCCACCCGTGGTAATTGGTTGGACTTCCCTTCACAAATGCTCATATATAAACTCGCCTTCCTTTCTTCCTCCCTGCACTTTTATACTTCATAATTTTTTCTAAACCTTTTATCTGCCCTTTGCATAAACACACAGCTGAACCCCATCATCACCATCTCCATTTTCCGAACAACAACAAGAAGAAATCTTCAACTTTAATACTAAATCAAAACATGAAAAATCATCCTCGATCCAAGTCGTCTGTAGTTCACCTTTAATCCCAAGTTTCAACTACTCGTCTATAATTTAATTCGATACATATATAGGTACGTTTTCCTCTTTTAATCGCGTTAGTCGAGTCATGAATCTTGAGCTTGTGTGTTCGAGTTTTTTTTAGGTGAATAATTTGATGGGTTCCGCTAAGTCAGGCTAGAGAGGAGGAGGAGACAAAGGAGCTGGAGAAGGAGGAGGAAGGAAGAGAGTTCGGTTGGGTATTCCTGAAGGGTCGGAGGAGAGTTAAGATTTTATGATGGGAAAGGAGATAGTGTGATGGGGATTTACATTGGATTGAATAGCTTTTGTGTAGGTTAAGTGAGGGATTAGCGAGGAAGTTGCATTGGATGAGGGATTAGTATGACATGTTCGAAGGAAGGGATCGGTAGGTTATTGAAACATAGGAAATGGCTTTACGAGGGATCAACAGGAGTTAGTTGTTTAAGGGACCGGTGCTAGTAGTCTCAGCGTAGGGATCGGTATTAGTAGCTGTAGCATAGGGATCGGTATTAAGGCTGGGTAAGGAATCGGTACAGAAGAATAGGGATCGGTATTTACAATAAAAGGCTAGTTTAACTTAAGTCCTCTAACACTTAGCTTCACACTATTTTGCTTGAATAAATGATAACTACGGACAACACGACTTGCATATTCGGACCGTCCAACTTAAGCTTAAATGAACAAACTTCCGGACTAAATAAAGAACTGGTTAACAAACTCAAGCAATGGACTTTATAATTCAAAATGTCGATAACCGATCCTAAAACTTCTACTGCCGGTCAACTTTCTTATTGATTGAGACGGTCAGCGATGATAGTCTCTCTAGATAAAATTCTAAGTCTTGTCATTTTATTCTTGCTTTTATGATTTCGAACTACTCATACTTGTTTCACACTGCACTGCACTATTTCACATACGACATAGGGGGAACAGATTATTATTTCTATCGTTGATTGTCTACTGAGTATAGCTGACATAGATCTCAAGTTGCACGAAGCGCTCAGTCAAAATGTCTTCTGAGTCAGCCGCAAGACACATCATTTCTAAGGCAAGATCAAGTTCCGCCACTATATCTGAAAAACCTTCTTCGAGCCACCATACAAAACAAGCAGACGCGTCTGACCTGCGAATGAATCTCTTTTCCGATACTCTAGTTGTAGCGACCCACTTTTACATACAGTTTAAGCTGATAATAAAACACACATGCCCAACCCAAATTTGAACAAAGAGGCGGATAGTTAGGGAAAAGAAAGAAGAAAGTAGACAAGAAGACACTAAACAACAAAGAATCTCACAGCAGAACGAATAATCTAGAATATATAACAATGCTTTACACAAAAACTAATCTGTAATATATGTATATACAGACATCAATCAGAGTATATTAACTTATTTCAACCCGGACAGTTATAGCAACTTGTCCTCACAATTGCTGAATAATATACAACAATGAATACAACGAAAAAATAACCATGTACGTGAATACATCTCTAGGCCTCCAGCTCATCTCTTGAAGCTCCAAATGTCCAAGTAAACCTGGAAAATATGCTCGGTCTGACCCGAGCATTATAGGAAAACAAAGCACAGGTCAGTCTGGTAAAACCAGCGTGAGAAACACAATCAAATGGATTCTTAAAGTTCAAATAACCATTTGAAAACAAAGGTATCTCGTAAGACCACGCCGCACATAAACACGGACGGGTTTTCACCTTACAAAAACCAAAACCTTTACATATGAAAATCTAGTGATATTATAATAATGTCTAAAGGCCAAAATAATAATAATCAAGTAGTTGTAATGTCGTGAGTGTACATCACAACAACACTAGATATATAATCGAAAATCGATAAGGCACATTCGCTAATTGTGTAGGATTTTCATGGAGGTGCCCTCAGTACTTCGAGGAATGGTCTTCCTGCACAAGGATCAAAGATATCCTTCCAAGCAACATACATCCTTAGTGATGTACCATGCATCGCCCCATGCATGCATAACAGTTGTAAGTAACATCTAGGTGGAGCCGACTATACCCTATGTGTTTGCCAACCCTACTGGCCATGCCTCCTATCTCTAGTTTTATTCATTCCTACTGATGAGGCTACGTCCGACATTCCATCTTACGCAGCGCTACCAAATAGATCACGGAATCCCACGTGGATTCCAATACCCTAATGGGTCTCGGAATCACACATAGATTCCTATATCTCAATTTGATCTTGGAATCACACCCGGATTCCCATACCCCAACGGGTCTCGGAATCACACATGGATCCCAACATCTCAATATAACACGAATCTCCTCCATAGAACCGTATATGGTTTTCGTAGTGGTCACGGGTTCGAGTCATCTCTTATGAGTACACTCTTTCGTTTCCCGAGTGCTCCACAAAACCAAACGTCGATTTCCAAAATGCTCAATACCGGTTCTTTAGGAAATAATTAGACAATACATAAGAGCGGGGATCACACCCTAACCGTTTAAGTGGACGGATCACCTTATCATTTGTCCTAGAAGAACGAAATGAGTTTATACGTACAGTATAGCACCACTGATGGTAACTATACCATATAATCCCCATGTTTCCCTTAGATTTTTCCAGAGTTAAAATCCTTCGGTGTTAAGTAGGGAATATTTCCCTACCACCAAAATTAAGAAGGATTACATATTTAGGCCAAGATTTGATAGTCGGTTATTTAACTATCAAATAAACAAACATTCCAAACCAAGATTACATTTCCCATGGAAATCACAAAGCCTCTTAAATTAATCGTTCATTAATTAAAATTCACATTCAAATACTTGGAAATCACTTCCATATACTTATCTCAATAGGATAAGTATATTCACAAAACACTATATTTCAATACTAGAAAATATAGCCATACACTTATCTTAATGATATAAGTATATTCACAAACCATTTCACTTTCAAGACTTGGAATCTTTTCCATATACTTATACAATGATATAGGTATATTCACCAAACATTTAGAAAGATTTTCTATTTTGAAATCATATTTAAATGATTAAACCCAAATGTCATTTAAAACGGAGAAGCCCAAATCACCAATCCCTTTATAAAACATTCTTAATAAATCCCAAACCCTGTTTATAAAACTTCTCCTTCTCAGATCTATAAAGTTATTTTAACAAACCTCTTTAATAAACTCCTTAAGTCAGTTAGGTTCCCTTGATACCTCATATATTATTTGAAATAACTTTAAATAATAAGTTATTATTAAAACATCCTTCGAATTCATTTAAATTAAACCTTATTTAAAATAATTACTTTAAAATCTCGTTAATAATATATTAAATTAATTTTAAACTCTACTATTGTATTAATAAGTTAACTTCAAAACATTATTAATATAATGATAATTAATTAACTTTAAAACGTTATTAACATAAAAATTAATCAACTTTAAACTAATATTAATATGATAATTAATTAACTTATTAATATAATTATATAACTTAAATAAAGACAATTAAATAACTTTAATTAAAAATTAAAGCAAGTTAAACCACTTTAAATAAATAATTAAATTAAACATTTTAAAACAATAACTTTAAGATAATAACTAAATAAGTTTTAAATAACTTTTAAGAATCATATTAATAAAATAATTACTTTAAATTATTATTAAACATAATTATTAATTATCTTTAAAATATTAGTACTAAATAAGTTATTACCTTTTTAAATCTTATTACTAAATAATAATTACCTTTAAAACTTATAATAAAAATAATTATTCTTAAAATAACTTTCAAATCGGTAAATTTGCTTTTCATATTTGAAGGAGGTTTGACGATCACTTTGGTACTTAAATAAGCTACCATATTATTCCATTTAACTTTCCAAATTAATAATAGATATTTACATAATCAACGACTACGTATATAAATCCAACACATAGCCATCATCAGTTAATATATCATCTATGCAAAGTGGCATATTAGTTACCGATATATAATCAAATGTTCAAGTCTATAAAATAGCAGAACAGGGATTTATTCTGCTAATTAAATGTCAAATTAATATAATTAGTGGAAGGGTGTTTTATTCTACTAAACCAATGTCCAATTACCATATTTGATCCAGTTTAACGTAACAGTATTTTATTTGGCCAAATAAACATCAATGATTAACGTATATAAATTTTAATTGATGTTATTATTTAAATAATGTGATTTAAATCCTATCCGTTTAAATATGTCGTAAATTTTCACACGCCCAATTTACCAACAGGTTAAACTACAATGTTGTAATCGTGAATACGAGTACAATGCAAAAATCTGCGGGTAAAACGGAGTTAATATGAGCGAGATATATACTTTCGAAGTTTAAACATTTAAACTTAAACAATTAAATTAAACAATTTAGTTCTCGCCAAAATAAATGGGCTGAATCCCACCACTGCACAACCCGGCCCTCTCCCCTTCTTCCCTTCTTCTTCTTCCATTTGCATGTGCCTGTGCACGATCACGCAAATGCATACATGCACAAACCCATGATACCAAGATCCAGTTCACCATTCTCCGAACCGACTTCACCATTGGGTTGCTCACCCCTGACTCGACATGGCTGCACCCTCACCCCCACGTCCAGTCATCCCCATCGTCGCACCCTCTGTTATCCCGCCTTTTGGCAAGGCCGTGACACCAAGGAATTGACTAGTAACCAACGACGGCCCGTCCTAGAGATCAGTTATACACAGGCTCATTATGGATATCGACGAATTTTGTCCGAGTCCGGATCGAGCCAAAATTGGTAGGACATGACAAGCTATGCCATGAGAGTCAACGTTCCAAATCTCAAGTCAATCCGAGTTCGTATGCTCAAGTTATGAACGATACAAAATTGGATGAAAACCAATCACCGGTCGACTCGCTCCCTTCGACTTGCTTCCTTCGACTCGCTTCGCATCCCTCAGAAATGATTATTTCGACTCGCTCGCATCCCTCAGAGAAGCCCGCTTCGACTCGCTTCGCCTCGAGCCACGCTTCGACTCGCTTCACTTCGTGTCCATCACGAAGCCTTCATTCGAACCCCTCAGATAGGTCTCCTTCGACTCGCTTCGCAACCCCAGATAGGCATCCTTCGACTCGCTTCGCAACCACCAGAAAGGCTTCCTTCGACTCGCTCAATCAATGCACAGATTCGACTCGATTAAAACAGCGTCAAGGTCAGAGTGAGGCTCAAGCGCCACGTCGCCGAGTCGAACGGAAGCGAGTCGAACAGAGCGAGTCGAAACAGAAGCGAGTCGAACCAAACAGCCACCGAGAATCGCATTTCTTATCGATCATATCTCCTAATCTACAAGTCCAAATGCTATGAAATTTTCACAGAAGACTACGTACATGCTAAGGAATTTCCACACCAAATTTTGACTCCATTGGATGAAATCTTGATCGATACGAAATTTGTTCGTATCGATCACGGATCGGACCGAAACTTCACGGGCTTGGGCGTGCGGACCTGGTCACGTGCTAGAGAGGGTCTCCCAAAATCTGAGCGAAATATCAGCGTCCTACACCTATAAATAGACCCCCAAAGCCAACAGAAAAGAGATTCTTCTTCCTCTTTGAGATCTACAACGCTCGGACTCCGCCAGATCCAGATCTGAACTCAATTGCTGCTGCTACCAACGAAATTCATTGCTGCAAATCATAATTACCTGTTGTAAATCATTGAATTCACTTGTAAACACAAAAGAAAGATCAATAAAGCAAATAAAGCAAACTACTTCATAGTGGACGTAGGCGATACGCCGAACCACTCTAAATTCTTGTGTCTCCTTGCACTTTAATTATTCTCATTTCTGAAATTTGAAGTTTTTGTTAGATAATTCCTCTTTTTCCATTTAAGTTCTTCACTTTATCTCTTCAAAGACTTCCGAAGAGTGTTGTGCCAAATTTTGGTACAAACACTTTGGTGCTTTCATTGAGAAAAACCAATTTTTCTCCTGCTCTTTGGATCTCCTATCTATATTGGATTGCATAAATCTAAGAAGAAGATCCAGATCTAGAACTTTAAAGCCCTTCCATTCTATTCAGATTTGCAATCAGATCTAGGAAAGGACTTCATTAATTCATTATGGTGAGCACACGTACCACTTCTGCAGCTGCTGAACAAGGAGCACGGGACCGACAAAATCCTGTGCAATCACCTCCATCCAACCAAAATGCTGCAGGACCTTCAGATCCATCAGGTCCAATCACTAGACAAGAATCCAGACATTACTTCAAGAGTTGACCCAAAGTCGACAGTAGCTAACTGAACAACTACGCGCCAACACAGAGTTGACTAACCAGCTAAATCGCCAAAGGCGAAGAAGATCTAGAAGAGACCAAGGTTCTCACTCTTCCACAGAAAGTTCAGCCTCCTCCGATGGCCAAACTAGATCCACACGTCCACGGCTAGGTGTAAGCTACACCCAAGCCACGGGACACCAACCTACTTCGAACCTTGGGCAACCTAGAGTTGGACCATCCACTAGTCTCCGCACAGAACCTTCAACTCAAGGAGGAGCTACTCCTTATCATGTTACCGGCAACATTGCTACTACTACCACTGCCGCACGGGGAGGTGATGCTAGAAACCAAGCTGATCCTCAACGTAGCCAACGAGTGCAGACTCCTAAGCCTTATGTCCCTAAGGATGTTGAACCAAGGAGGCGAGGTACGGACCGTCGACCGCGTCCTGTCTAGACTCGCGTTGTGGAACCCGACTACACCTTGGCACAACATGCTCCAAGTATCCGAACGATGGATATACCAGCAATGATCCGCCAAATGATCCGTGAAAGTTAGGGTCTCTCTAATGACGACTGGGGAATCTCCCAAAGTCATACCCCTTTCATCGATGATGTTTTATATGCTGAACCACCTCGGCACTTCAAGATGCCAGCTTTGCCAGTTTATGAAGGAAGTTCTGATCCCAATCAACACGCCCTGAAATACGAATGGCTGATGAATGCTGCTAGAGCTGATGACGAAGTAAAATGCAATAGTTTCCCCATTTCCCTAGGGGACATCGCTACCATGTGGTTCACTCGTTTGCCACCGCGATCCATCTCTAACTTTGACCAGATGGCCACCAAGTTTGTCGAACAATTCTGTATGCACGTGGCGAGGCCTAAGGACGTTAACACTCTGTCTAATGTTACGCAAGCTCCCGGAGAAACACTTAGACGTTACTTGGAGTGATTCCATGCTGCGTGTGCAGAAATAAGCAATCCCAACGATAACTCAATCCTGATGGCACTGACTAAGGGGATTGATGCTGATTCCGAGTTCGAAAATTGGTTAGCTGGGAAACCACCTGCGTCATTGGACCGTTTCTATTCCAAGGCAGCCCAATTCCTGAGAAGGGAGGATGCGAAACAACCTAGGAAGCAAGATGACGCAGGGCCCAACATCGAAGGTATCCAAAGTAACGTCGATGTTAAACAGTCCGAAGATAATTCTGGAAAAATTCAATTGAACGTCCAAAATAAACAGAATCAGCAGAGGGACAATAGAAATCAGAACAAAAAACGCGATCAGGATCGTGGACCACGGCGTAGAGCTTCCATGTACGATAATTACACTCCATTGAACACGTCGTTAGAAAATGTGTATTTGCAGACCTACAATACCATGCAGTATAAGAAACCTGCCTCGAAACCACCAACTAAAAGACAAATCCAAACAGGAAAGTTCTGTAGATTCCATGAGAGTTATGGCCACAACACCAATGAGTGTCGTCACTTACAAGACCTCATTGAAAAACTGATACGTGAGCAAAAGTTGGATCAGTATGTACGGGCCCCACAATCCGGTGGTGCGGGCCCATCAAATCAGAATTGTGCGCCGAATCAGGAAAGACAGGAGGAACCCGCTCGTGCAAACGGGAGGTTGGTCATCAATACAATAAGTGGTGGTCCTCACCCAGCAGATCGAAGCTGGAAGGAAATGGAGTCGTATGCCAGTTCTATCAGGCATGCGGACTTCGAGTGTTGCAGTAGTTTTAATGAGGGGGCTCCGGCCAAGCAATAGAAAACGATGACGGATGACATCGTGTTTAGGAACAGAGACACTGATAAAGTCGAAGCTCCCACTATCGATCCACTGGTCATTTCAGCACAAGTAGGTCCCGCTTGGATGAAAAGGATCTTAGTTGACAGTGGAAGCTCTGTGAATATTTTGTTCAAGCGAGTTTATGATCAAATGAAGATAGAAGCCGCAGACTTGAAGCCTTGTCAATCTCGAGTCCATGGTTTCAACGGAAGTGCCACAATACCCACTGGAATGGTAGAACTGCCAGTAGATTTGGGAGTTGGAGAACGTCAGAGAGTACGGATGTTGCAGTTCATTGTTTTGGACATAGACTCCCCTTACAATGCTTTCTTGGGCCGACCGGCCCTCGCTGAATTCAGGGTAGCCATTGCCCCATGGTGTTTGAACTTAAAGTTCCCCACTGATCATGGAATAGGAATCGTTTAGGGAGATCAGGCTACTGCCAGAGCCTGTTATGTTGCTGAGCTGAGGGAGGCGCAGCGAAAGGAGAAAGGAAAGGGCATAGAGGAATCTCTCTGCGTCCGTTTCGCCGATAATTGACAATTAACGCCCGGGCCCAGGCCCGGGCACCCTAGCCAATTCCTCAGGGACCTTGATCCAAGAGAAACTAAAGACGAAGGAGAATTTAAAGAAAATCAAGCATCACCGGTCGAACTGATGATTGATGTCCCGGTTGACAGTGATGATGATTCGAAAATGATAAAGATTGGATCTCAGCTAAGCCAGCAAGCTCAGGAGGAATTGTTTGAATATCTACGAGCAAACCTTGACGTATTTGCCTGGACACATTCTGATATGTGTGGGATCTCGCCGAACATCGCGATCCACACTTTGAAAATTGACCCGCGGCATGTCCCGGTCAAACAAAAAAGGCGCGGTTTGGATCCAGAGAGATCTGCCGCTCTTAAAGAAGAAGTAGAAAAGCTTGAAGCAAACGGATTTATTCGAGACGCGCTATATCCCAAATGGGTGTCGAATCCCATTGTCGTCCAAAAGCCGAATGGAAAGTGGAGAACATGTGTCGATTATTCCGATCTGAATAAAGCGTGTCCCAAAGACAACTTCCCGCTTCCTTGAATTGATTAGCTAGTAGATTCGACAGCTGGGCATGAACTCTTATCCTTCATGGATGCGTACTCTGGCTATAATCAGATACCGATGCATTTACCCGATCAAGAACATACCAGCTTCGTAACCAATCTGGGACTTTATTGCTACAAAGTTATGCCATTCGGACTCAAAATGACGGGGCTACTTATCAACGATTGGTCAATCGGATGTTTGCCAATAAAATCAGGAAAACCATGGAAGTGTATGTAGACGACATGCTTGTGAAGTCACGACTCTCCACTGACCATGTTAAAGACCTGGAAGCTATGTTCAACATACTTCGAGAATACAGAATGAAGCTCAACCCACTGAAATGTCACTTTGGAGTTGCATCCGGAAAGTTCCTCGGGTTCATCGTTAATGCTTGGGGAATCGAAGCTAATCCTAAAAAGATTTGGGCAATCAGAAATCTTGAAAATCCCAAGACTATAAAGCAAGTCCAGAGTCTCAATGGAAAGGTAGCAGCGTTGAGCAGGTTCATTTCAAAGTCCACTGACAAATGCATTCCCTTCTTCGATCTGATCCGAAAAGGGAAACGAAACTTTGAATGGACCACGGAGTGCGAGGGCGCTTTCCAAGCACTAGTTCAACATCTGTCCACACCGCCGATACTGTTAAAGCCTATTGATCATGAGAAGTTGTATGCATATTTGGCGATATCAGAAAACGCTATCAGCACTGCCTTGGTTTGAGAAGAAGACGGGATACAGAAGCCAGTGTACTACGTCAGCAAACGATTAACTGGGGATGAAAGGAACTATCCAAAGTTAGAAAAGTTGGCTTACTGCCTTCTAATCGCATCGAGAAAACTCCGACCGTATATCCAAGCACATCCCATAGTTGTTTACACCGACCAGCCGTTACGATAGGTCCTTTCGCGGCCAGAGACGTCTGGTAGGCTACTTAAGTGGAACATCGAACTGAGTCAGTTTGATTTTACGTACACTCCAAGACGAGCAATCCAAAGACAAGTCCTCGTTGATTTCATAGCTGAATTCACCGTTCTAGAGGACTTGCCCGAAACCAGTAAATCCCCCGAATATGTCTGGAAGCTGTATACCGATGGTGCATCGAACGACCGGTGTTCAGGCGCTGGTGTTGTGCTCGAAACCCCCGAAGGTCGATCTATATGCTACGCCTTGAAGTTTGACTTTCATGCAACCAATAATGAAGCTGAATACGAAGCCCTCTTAGCTGGCTTGAAACTCGCCAGAGATCTGAAAATCATCGCTGTGGAAGTTTATTGTGATTCACAATTGGTTGTGTGTCAAGTACGGGGGGAGTATCAGGCAAGAGATCGAAGGTTGGCTGCTTACTTAGCCCGAGTTCAGGAAATACTGAATCAGTTCGATTACTACGTCGTCTATTGTATACCTCGGGAGCGCAACCAAAAGGCCGATTCATTGGCAAAGCTAGCCAGCACAGGTGAAGCTCAACAAATGGGACTCGTTCCCATAGAAACGCTATCTTTCCCAAGTATCGACCGGACAGAAATAAACCGAGTATGCGAAACCGTTCCCGAAAAGGATTCATGGATGACCCCACTCAAAAATTACATTGAGCACGGAACCTTGCCGGAGCGCAGGAGTGAAAAGAGACAAGTCCTTCGAAAGGCCTCAAGATTTATCATCCAGAATGGACTCATGTACAGAAGGGGGTACTCAATTCCCCTACTCCGGTGTATCGCTCACAATGAAATTAAACAAGTATTGCACGATGTGCATGAGGGAGAATGTGGCGATCACACCGGGGAGCAAGCACTTGCCAAGAAAATACTTCGTTATGGATATTACTGGCCTACCGTGAATCGTGATGCGTTGGACTATGCGAAGAAATGTGATAGGTGCCAGAAATATGCCTGAATTCCTAGAGCTCCTCCTACTGAGATAACGCAAATGGTCAGCCCATGGCCGTTCGCAATGTGAGGCATCGACATCATCTGTGCTCTACCTCTGGCAAAAGGTGGTGCGAAGTACGCCATCGTCACAGTTGATTACTTTACAAAGTGGGCTGAAGCCGAAGCTCTCGCTACCATTACAACGAAGAAAGTAATCAACTTTGTGGTTCGTAACACCATCTGTCGATTCAGTCTCCCATACACCATTATTACTGACAACGGAACCCAATTCGACATTGCTGAATTCAAAGATTTCTACAAACGATTTCACATCCAAAAGAAATTCTCCGCAGTTGCACATCCTCAGGCAAACGGACAGGTCAAAGCAGTTAATAAAGTTATAAAATCCATCCTGAAAAAAAGACTGGAAAAGGTCGGGGGCAAGTGGGTCGATGAACTTCCTATGGCTCTATGGGCTTACCGAACAACCCACAAGACCGCGACCGGCCACACTCCATTCTCTCTTTCTTACGGTTCAGAGGCCATTATTCCAGTCGAGCTAGAAGTACCTTCTCATCGTGTGAAATACTATAATCCAAAGACAAATGCTATATTACTCGCTGAATCTCTCGATCTACTAGATGAGAAGCGTGAAGAAGCCGATTTGAGGGCAGCTGCGCATCGAAGTCGAGTCGCCCGATTGTACAACGCCAAGGTCCGTCCACGAACCTTCAAACTAGGCGATCTCATCTTAAAAAGAATCTATCCGGTTCCTTCGCATATGAAGCCGACATGGGAAGGACCGTATGTTATTGAACGAAGGCTTGGAGATGGCACATTCAAGTTATCGACCGTCGACGGTCTTACCCTGCCAAGAGCTTGGAATAGCGAGAGCCTTCGCCGCTATTACACCTGACAGGCAATTTTTATCCATTTAGTTTACTTTCCTTTTCTGCAATTTGTTTATGCATTTCGAAATTAGAACTTGTAATAAGGCAACTGACTTTGCCATACTTTCTTATTTCAGCAATAAAATGCAACCTCTTCGAGCCAGAGCTGTGATTTACTTGAAATACTTCATATGACCATCACTATGCACGAAGAGCTAAGTTTCACCATACGGTGGGATTTATTCAAATAGAGAGTGACTGCGATGCAACCAATCACTCGCTAAGTGAAACCCGAGCTCGGGGCAAGCCATCACATCAAAGTCAAAAAAGGATTGATACATGACAATCCTTTATCAACTCCGAGTTCCCAGAGTGCGAACCGGAGTATAAACATCAACTCTGTATTCCCAGAGTGCGAAGCAGAGTATGAACATCAACTCTGTATTCCCAGAGTGCGAAGCGGAGTATAAACATCAACTCCGAACTCCTAGAGCGCGAGTCGGAGTATAAACATCAACTCCGAGTTCCCAGAGTGCGAAGCGGAGTATAAACATCAACTCCGTATTCCCAGAGTGCGAAGCGGAGTATAAACATCAACTCCGTATTCCAAGAGTGCGAAGCGCAGTATAAACATCAACTCTGTATTCCCAGAGTGCGAAGCGGAGTATAAACATCAACTCCGAACTCACAGAGCGCGAGTCGGAGTATAAACATCAACTCCGAGTTCCCAGAGTGCGAACCGGAGTATAAACATCAACTCCGTATTCCCAGAGTGCGAAGCGGAGTATAAACATCAACTCCGAGTACCCAGAGTGCGAACCGGAGTATAAACATTAACTCCGAACTCCCAGAGCGCGAGTCGGAGTATAAACATCAACTCCGTATTCCCAGAGTGCGAAGCGAAGTATAAACATCAACTCCGTATTCCTAGAGTGCGAAGCGGAGTATAAACATCAACTCTGTATTCCCAGAGTGCGAACCGGAGTATAAACATCAACTCTGAACTCCCAGAGCGCGAGTCGGAGTATAAACATCAATTCCGAGTTCCTAGAGTGCAGACCGGAGTATAAACATCAACTCCGAACTCCCAGAGCGCGATCCGGAGTATAAGCATCAACTCCGTATTCCCAGAGTGCGAAGCGGAGTATAAACATCAACTCCGAGTTCCCAGAGTGCAAGTTGGAGTATAAGCATCGACTCCGGATTCCCAGAGTGCGAAACGGAGCATAAACACCAACTTCAAGTTCCCGAAGCATGAATCGAAGTATAGATATCAACTCCAAACTCCCAGAACACGAGTCGGAGTATAAACGTCAATTCCAAGTCCCCAGATCATGGGCATATGATTGAAACTTAAGCCGGCATGACCAACCGCCGACAAGCCAATGGGACTCTCCGGAGTGCGGATATGATCATTGACAATCAAACAAGCATGGATGCATTACCCAATCTCCGCTTGCCTCAGACATCCGTTCGACGACGCTAGACTCAACATGTTATAAGTAAAAAGCGATCGTCGACTGATGGTCTACAACTCACCCCCAAGTCTGGGGGGCAGGACTTAAGCATCAACCATTGATTGAAGCGATGCGACGTCAGAATTCAACTCGCTTCCTGGTCGCAAGCCATGTCCACAGTTTCCGAGCTTGGCAAACGAAAACAAACTTCATCCGGAAGCTGGAACTTCACAAGTGCATTTCAAATGTTAAAACACTTGGGCAAATACACAATGACAAAAAAGAAGTCAAAAAAGAGAAGTTTCATTTCTATTGTTTATAACAGAATCCGTGTACAAGTTTGTTCCAAAAATTCTTACTAGCAGAGGCCGAACCCACATCTATACACGGCTAACGAAATGCAAATCAAAATAAACCGGGAAAGCATGTCTAGTCTTTCTTCTTCCGCAGCTTCCTTTTCGGCACAGGCCCACCGGAGCACCACTATCCTACCTCTTCGAGCCTTTGCCTATCGGTGGACGGTCTTCGGGCGAGGGCATAATTTCAACGTCTTCTTCCGAACTCGAAGAAACCGGGATGCTTCCCGCCGAAGGAGTCGGAGGTATAGAGTCAAGCGTGGAAGATGGAATAGCCGCACTAGTATCAGAGAATGTACCTCCAGGCGATATCGTTCTAAGCGGAGCTGGATCAAGTGCCGCCGTCCCACCTCCAAGACTGCCACCATGTGTTGCGGCATCCATTTCAGCAGCAATTTGTGCCAAGATTTCCTCTTCAGCGGCCGACCGGGCCTCGCTGGGAGCATCAACTGTCGGTATCGGAAAACTCATGGTAGGAACGCCTCCGCCCATGACAAAGATAGATCAGCCAAAGGGTCTCCATGACGGCGAAAGAGCTCCTCCATCAGTTGCTCGTCAAAAACAAGCGTGTCTCCCTGAATATCATTAAGAGGTGCTACAGTAGTCGCAGTGATCGCTTCAGTGACGATAGCCTCCTGTGTCTGCTGTGATTCTTGAGTAGCAGGAGGCCTGACATGTGCAGCATCGATCACTGGACAAAAAATAAGAGAACTGTTAGAACTTAGCTCAATCAAAGATTTCGACTTAAGAAAGATATGAAGGATGTTCGGAATACCTTCCTCAATTTGGCTCGTAGGCGGCAGAGCGGCGTTGATAACTTGCGTTGCTGCCAATGACATCTGCGGCTGATCTGGATTATAAGCAGGAACAGCCTGGGGATCAACCGCAGATGAGGATTCGGGCTGGGTTGACGTTGGAACTTCAAGACTTGCTTCATGATGGTCAACTCCAGAACCCTCTCCCACTTCAAAGTGCTGGGCGCCAAGTTTTTCCTTCTCACGCAGAATCATCGACTCGTGGAGAATCCTCTTTTCATCATCAGTCAGGATGCGATTCTCGAGTTCGAATTCATCCATGGACTCGCCCTGGTGCGCCTCTTTCTTTTCCTCAACCAATTGGCTCCAAGCATTATAGAGATGCATCAAAAAATCATCGAGCCAAGCTAGACCTCTGTGCCTCAGCACATTAGCATTGTAAACAACGAGAAGGTCTTTGATGTCAGCCTCTAGCATGGACTCGGCCAACTTCACCCTCTCCTCGACCTCAGTCTCCACCTTCTGGACCTTAGCCACAGCCGCATCCCGTTTACCCCTGAGCAGAACATCTTGTTCGCACGCCTCTTGGGCTGCGTTGTTCGCGTCATCTTTCTCCTTGGCCATATCAGCAAATTTGGCCTTGAGTTCATTAAGCTCCTTGACCGCCGCATCCCGCTCGGCAATGACTTTGGTGTTCCAGTGGCCCATCTCCTCCACCAGGGCAATATGTGTCGGCCCCAACCTCTCCATTTCCGCCTTCGCTTCGTCAGCCCTTTTAACGGCCTCCATCTCAGATTTCCGAGAAGACTCGGACTCAGCGGAGAGTACCTGAATAATCCGATCCCTTTTTGCAAGCTCGGTCTCCATCTTCTCGAGCGCTTTGGCTCGCTCAAAGGCCACTTTGGAAGCTTTTTCGGCAGCCTTTGCCCACTCTCGGTACTGGGTGTATATGTCGTGAACGTAATCGTGCACCGTGTTTTCCACCCCTGATGGAATTCTCTTTAAGTGTGGTGGGAAGACATAACCATCAAAGCAGATATTCGTAAAATCCTTCCTCATCTGAGCCAACTTAAGAGCTCCTTCTCCTGTGGGTTCAGCAGGGACCTGCTCAGTAATCATAGAGGCTGTAGTCTCGATTCTCTGAAGATGAGTCTCGGGTCTGGAAGAATGAGAAGACGGCCTGTGACGGGGAGGTTCAGGCGGATGTGAGACAGAAACATGGGGTGGAGACGGAAGTCTAGGAGGAGGAGAGCGTGATCTGGATCGATGTCTATACTCTCTGTCACGCCCGTATCTGTCCTGGTTAGAGTATTCATGATCGCGATCTCTATCTAAATCCCTCCTGCGGGAATCATAGTAACCAGAAGTTTTTCGGGCTGAGCGAAGATTCTCGAGCATTGATCCTCTTCCAGACATAGTACCTGAAAATGAGAAACGAGTAAAGAGTTAGTAACTTCCTAAGTTAGGCGAAGGACAGTTGTGAATCATGTAGTGTAGTGAAGTGTATGCATGTGCAACCCCCCGACCAACCGAAAATGTCGGTCGCACTCGTAGCAAGCGACCCGCTCAGTTCAAAAGCACTATCAAGCTCCTTCGTCCCGGCGTCGTGTGGAGACGACACAAAATCTGGTATCGGAATATCAGCAAGCCCTGCAAAAGGACTCTCCACTTGCGGGGGAGGAGCCTCCGAAATTCTAATCCCCTGGAAAGGTAAAGACACGACCACGGATTTAAATCTCTCAGATTTAGGACGCTTGTGAGCAGCAGCCTTTCCTTTTCTTCTTCCTCCTGAATCCAGGACATCGGCAGAAGGCCCAGCTGGGAGCTCGGTATCGGTAGGCGTTCTTTCCGGATCAACTTCTTCGGCGATCACGACTGCGGGCACTTTGCGCTTCACCCGTTTCTTCGGGACCACTCTATGTATCCCTTCCAGATGTATGCTCTGTCTCCGTTCTATCAGCCCGACAGTCCTCAAATTCCTGTCGGTCAGGACTAAGTCTATGTGCCTCTCTTCGCCCGGAAACGCTTGAAGAATCCGAACAAGCTCTCTGAAGTACGCGCCATCGGGACGAGAGATTGTGGCTATAGGAAAGGAAAATTATGTCAGTTTTGAAGTTAGTTACTAGTATCCCAATGATTCGAGAGAGAAATGGCAACACTTACGTCTATCCAACCACCGCCCGGCAAATCCAGGGGGGCACCGAACGTAGAACCATTCAGTTTTATAGTAACTTAGCCTTCCCCAGGAGCCCAGTACAATGTGGCAGTTTCTGATCGCCTCTAGGAAGGTGAAAGAAGGGTTGTCTCCACGGCTCTTGACGTTGAATAAATATATGATTTCGATCGGCTACGGCGGTCAAAAGAGGATCTCCATAAATAGGACAAAGGTGTTGTTCAACAAGGCATACCCGTTGGGATGTAGCTGAGATGGAGCTATGCCAAGAAACGATAACATCTCCCTTATATATTCATTGAAGGGAGGGAGTGTCCCCGCTGTGCAAGCGTGACGGTTGAAAGCGGTAAACCCCTCTAGGGGATTGTGTGGCCTGTCATTTGGCCCAGGAAGTAGCACGTCGTCAAGCGACAAACCATGCCTTAAGAAAATCCATCCTAGCATATCTTCGGAGATACCCGACGGCACGGAATCTGTTGGATTGAGAATAAACCGAGCACCCGGACGCTCATCCGGAGTTGGCTCTATAACTTCGGCTTCAATAACCGGTATCTCTATGGTTGGAGGAATAGAACTTGGGAGTTTCGGCTGCTGAGAACATGAAGGGTCCATGACTAGCTAGCTTAAAAAAAATCATTGTTAAACTGACAAATAACACTCGTGCATCCCCCAGTGTAAAGTGTGTGAGTGTGTTGTGCAGTGTAGTACTGTATATTATTTGAGAAGATCAACCGGATTGAAGGAAGCGTGTAAGCGACGAGACTTCGGAATTCGGTCGGAAGGACCGTCATCGCTGATCGTCACAACCGTACCATCCAACTATTGACTATCATTCCAAGTTAAAGTTTGTTGTCATTTTGATAAGTTGCAGTTTCATCGACGAGCTTCGATAGGCAATCAGATATGCAGTGAAACGGTTAAGTCCAGTTATGCAAACTTGAAGCTCTTCGGAAGCAATTGTTCAAGTGTGTGTGAAGTTTCAAACTTTTTAATAATCAAATTTGTATCGCTCATGGGAGCCGTGTTCGCATCAATAAGTCATGATCATCTGCGTGTGAGTTTGGCTCGGTCAGAAGGTTGACATGCAAGTTTGACTCGAACTAGAGGCTGGGGATTTCGAATCAATCAGAGCACAACCCTCCGAATCGATTAAAAGCCTCCAGTTCGACTCGCTCTGCAAGACCATCGAGTTCGACTCGGTCCCATGAACACGAAGTTCGACTCGCTCCCAAGACTACGCAGTTCGACTCGCTCCCAAGGCTATACACTTCGACTCGATCCAGAGCCATCCACTTCGACTCGCTCCGAAGCCACCCACTTTGATTCGATCGAAGGCCATCGTTTCAAATTGATCAGACATAGCCCCTTCGTATCGATCCATAGATTCAAAGCATTCGACTCGATGCAAAGCTCCACCATCGATCGATACAAAGGCCTCCGCCTCATCCTCTTGAAACCCCCACTCCAGATCGACACAAAGCTAAGGCCATGAAACTTTCGATCAATCACGACTCAGGTTGATTTGGTGCTAAAAGACCGAGTCTCATCATTCACACATTGGATTCGCTTAATGGATTACCTAGATCTGTCAGATTAGTTCGAGTAAGTGATGGTATGAATCGGTTCGAAGGCAAAGTTATTTTCTCCTTTGTTATCTCGAGTCTCAGAGCGATGCGAAAATAAGGCAGGGAAACGAAAGATAAAAAGTAAAAAACGGCTAAGTACAAAGTATTTATATGGACTTGGAAACAAAGGAAATAAACGATTTGTATCCCGATGGACTCGAACACGTGTTTTGACTCCCTCTCCAGTGCGTTGGTGCGAAGCTCCCCTTCGTATCGTTTGTCTTTGACTCCCTCTCCGATGCAGCAATAAAAGACATCACTTCGACTCCGTCTTTCCTTCGACTCCGCCCCTTGTGCATTTCGACTCGCTCCTCTATCTCCTATACATTTCGACTCGCTCCTCCGTCTCCTGTTCATTTCGACTCGCTCCTCTGTCTCCTGTGTGTTTCGACTCCGACTCCTATGCAGTTCGAATCCAAGACCGAGTCGAATAACCAATTCGAATCCATTAAACCATGACTTCCAGAGGACAACTCAATCGATATGAATTGCCTATTCATATCCAGTGACTCCATCTATATCGACACGAAATACTTACTCTGCATCCATAAATCCAATGAGAATCATCTTCGAATGTTTCAACCCTTCACATCGGTTCAGGAGAGGATCGTTACGAAGGAACGTTCAAAAGCAACCATCGAGCGTTGTTGCAGCGAATTTCACACTGGTTCAGGAGAGGATCGATGCGTAATTCAAAAATAAAATGAACTGACAACAACTCATGGACGTGCAAATGTCAACGAGAGTCAGGTTAACATATATGCATGAATTTCGGACTAATATTCGGTGTTCCAGATTTTCAGGAATCAGAAACTCATCCAGTAACGATTACAACAACAAACTGGTAACCACTAGCATACAACAATCAGTTGCAACAATACACGGTACAGCAGTCGACAGTCAATAGTTTACATTATCAAGAAGAACAGTCAAAGGTTACAGCTTTCATCGAAAAGACGATAACTATTCAGAGTAAAGATGGCAGCATTTCAAAGCACATCGTGTTTCCACAAGACGTACTTTGGGGGGCAAATGTTATCCCGCCTTTTGGCAAGGCCGTGACACCAAGGAATTGACTAGTAACCAACGACGGCCCGTCCTAGTGATCAGTTATACACAGGCTCATTATGGATATCAATGAATTTTGTTCGAGTTTGGATCGAGCCAAAATCGGCAGGACATGACAAGCTAAGCCATGAGAGTCAACGTTCCAAATCTCAAGTCAATCCGAGTTCGTATGCTCAAGTTATGAACGATACAAATTTGGATGAAAACCAATTACCGGTTGACTCGCTCCCTTCGACTCACTTCGCATCCCTCAGAAATGATTATTTCGACTCGCTCGCATCCCCCAGAGAAGCCCGCTTCGACTTGCTTCGCCTCGAGCCATGCTTCGACTCACTTCACTTCGTGTTCATCACGGAGCCTTCATTCGAACCCCTCAGATAGGTCTCCTTCGACTCGCTTCGCAACCCCAGATAGGCCTCCTTCAACTCGCTTCGCAACCACCAGGAAGGCTTCCTTCGACTCGCTCAATCAATGCACAGATTCGACTCGATCAAAACAGCGTCAAGGGCACAGTGAGGCTCAAGCTCCACGTCGCCGAGTCGAACGGAAGCGAGTCGAACAGAGCGAGTCGAACCAAACAGCCACCGAGAATCGCATTTTGTATCGATCATATCTCCTAATCTACAAGTCCAAATGCTATGAAATTTTCACAGAAGACTATGTACATGCTAAGGAATGTCCACGCCAAAT
Source organism: Allium fistulosum (assembly GCA_030737815.1). Taxonomy (NCBI): domain Eukaryota; kingdom Viridiplantae; phylum Streptophyta; class Magnoliopsida; order Asparagales; family Amaryllidaceae; genus Allium; species Allium fistulosum. Next base: position 816,374,540 of record CM060908.1, on the reverse strand, counting down.
TTCGACTCCATTGGATGAAATCTTGATCGATACGAAATCTGTTCGTATTGATCACGGATCGGACCGAAACTTCACGGGCTTGGGCGTGCGGGCCTGGTCACGTGCCAGAGAGGGTCTCCCGAGATCTGAGCGAAATATCAGCCTCCTACACCTATAAATAGACCCCAAAACCAACAGAAAAGAGGTTCTTCTTCCTATTTGAGATCTCCAATGCCCGGACTCCACCAGATCCAGATCTGAACTCAATTGCTGCTGCTACCAACGAAATTCATTGCCGCAAATCATAATTGCCTGATGTAAATCATTGAATTCACTTGTAAACACAAAAGAAAGATCAATAAAGCAAACTACTTCATTGTGGACGTAGGCGATACGCCGAACCACTCTAAATTCTTGTGTCTCCTTGCACTTTAATTATTCTCGTTTCTGAAATTTGGAGTTTTTGTTAGATAATTCCTCTTTTTCCATTTAAGTTCTTCACTTTATCTCTTCAAAGACTTCCGAAGAGTGTTGTGCCCAATTTTGGTACAAACACCCTCCTTATGCCGCAACCCATAAACGCGTCCAAGTCAAAAAACTTGCGACATTTATATCCTTCGATCCTCTCCAAATTTCCACCGCTCGAAGCTCTCTCCTCAACGATCACATTGCTGAGCTCAAAATCTCAAATCAGTGATTGAATCTCCAAATTAACTTAACCCTAGCAATCGACGAACTTCAATTATTAATGCAAAATCATGCCGAAATCTCCATAAAAATACTACGTCTCAATACGAACTCGACGGTGCTAGCTTCGAAGTGGATTGAGAGAAATTCTTTTTTGAAGTTTATAAACAATATTTCTTCTTTGCTGATTTTTGGGAATAACTCGAGCGACACTCAATGAAATCGAGTGCCGTCAATTTTTTAAAATCTTATGTATCGATACAAACAACTTTGTAGGTAGACGTTGGAGCTAAAAGCGAGTGGTTTGGGAGCTTTTGATTTTTGAATAGAAGAAGGTGGAGATATATTCTAAGTTTTCAATGCACATAGAAGAATATAGGAGAAGATGATCACATAAACACGCGCATGTATATACATGCCGAGCACTATTCCAATAAACCAATCAACTTAAGGACTCAAATCCGATGGGGATAATGGCGGCTTGGGTAACAGAAAAGTGGTCGGGGAGACAAAAAGAACACTAGAATGTAAACCAAAGGGACAAGATGGTGGCTAAGAGGGAAAAAGGCAGTGTACTATATATATTTGTGTAGTTGGATTTGAATTTAAATTATATTCTGGTACTCGGCCATAACATATCACGTCTATTTCCGAGCCGCGATTGACAGAGAAAAAAATACGATTGCGTATAACAATGTTACACGATCACAAAACAAAAATAAAATAGATAATTTATTAAATTCTATGAAGTTTCAAAATGCCAACGTTTGCCGTAAAATATGTCAAATGAGAATTTACTTAATTTCAAAATTAAAAATTATAGAAAAATTCTAAAAATTAAACTAAAAATACGTTATTAAAAATTAAGTCCAAATATGAAACATAGATTTTATCATAATTTAATTCAAATCCAAATATTTGAATAAATTAAATATTCAAATCTGAAGTCCTAAAATACGGTTTGTTACACGCTCCCCCTCCCTTAAAAAGAATTTCATTCCCAAAATTTCAGCATAAGAACACTCAATACTATTGATAAGCCCGCATGATGTTCATAGATCAGTCATATACAGAATCTGATTCGATCACTGCTCAATACATGACTCCACTTCCAAACCAGTATCGTTCACCTGATTTACTAGTGCGGACCCTGATCAGGCTCCTTGATTAAGAATCTCTGCTCTCCTTACATAGCTATAGCCATGATAGAAAACCTTAGTACCATATCAAGAACCCTTATCAAGTGCTCGCCATCAAAAATCGAGTAATCGATCCTTATTTGGAATGGTTTAAAACACCTCAAAGCCTTGTACTCGAATATAGATCAAAACTATATGAAGAGAGTAATAATCTATATCCACCTTCGCACTTATTCAATTGGTTATTTCTAATACCAACACTGCTACCACTACATTATTTATGAAAACATTTTTCAAAAAACATAGCTTAAGTTTACAAACCGGTATAACCCCCAATTGAAAGGGAGTGCAGATTAAGGATCTTAAGGCTAATTTAACACTATAGGGGGGTGAATAGTGTTTAATGGATTCTAAGACTTATATGGACTAATTTAAAAACTATGATATAAACAAATGCAGAACTTAATCACAGAATCAAACACAGATGCAGAAAGTAAATAAAAGCAGTAAAAGGAAAGAACACACCGGATTTTATACTGGTTCGGAGTTACCCTACGTCCAGTCCTGCACCAAGGCAAATACCTCGTACAGATTTTTATTATACCAATGTTGAGATTACAATCCTCAATTTCTAAAGGCCTTGAGGTACCCTCCTGTCTTCGAGTCCGGGGCAAACTCTCTTGATTTACGGGACACAAGATCACCCAATTGATTTCCAAGCACAACCACACCTTATAGAGAGACTCGATAAACTTTTGATTACAAATTGATCCTATAACTCTGAATAACACTTTGATCTTCGAGGGAGGGTAGAGAATCAAACAAGAATGAGATTCTAATTTGATTCACTTGAGAATTCGGCCGAATTTTCTGCACGATCTTAAAAATATGAAAATTTTAGAATATGGTTTTGTGGAGAAGGAGTGCAGAAAATAAGAAAATAGTTATTAAAAAATTCGTTTGTGAAGGCGACCAGTAACGGTCTAACCATTCGTGAAGAGATTTAAACGAATAGACACTTCTTTTGAAAATTGAAACTTTTGAATTTAACGGCCACCATGTCGACATGGGGTATCCCATGATGTCGACATCCCTTAGTTAAAAACAATGTAAAATTTGTTTTGAAAATGGTATTGAAAGGAAAACAAGATGAAATGATTCTGGAGTAAAATAAACTAATTTTCCTATGTTTTAAAATAAAGAAGAGTAGAAAAGTATATTTTTAGAATGTATATATAAATTTGATTTTAAATCTCAAGTATATATATATATATATTATAAAAGAATATTTAAAAATAAAAAGATAGTTTTAAAAACAAACGAAGTTTAAAATAAGAGTTTATATAAAAACAAAAACAAAGAATATTTTAAGGCTAAAACATCTTTTTGAAAATCATTTGAAAAGATAATTTTTAAGGCTAAAACATTTTGAAAAGCAGTTTTGAAAATCATTTTGAAAAACCATTTTGAAGTAGTTTTACAAGCTTCTTTCTGCAGAATATCTCATCACATCAGGCCTCGAGAACTTGTACCAAAACAAGTATATTCGTAGGTTTGTAAGCCACTTGTCGTAGGTTTGTAAGCTACTTGTCGTGGGTTTGTAAGCCACTAAGAAGGTAGAAATGGGTTCCATCCCAAATGAAATTTGGAATGAAGATTTCCATGCTATTATGAAGTTTTAACAAAACTAGACACTTATCTTGAAATCTTGATCTTGATAGTCATGAGTCTTCAAACTTGATTTCTTCATTCTTGATCTTTATACTGTACAGTCTTCAATAATCAGTACCTGACTTATATATATCCTGCATAATAACATTCATATATATCTAGACAATAGTGTTAGTATATAAGTTATAATAAAATAAGTTACAAAGGTTGTTGTCATCAAAACCACTATCTCTAGTTCCTAACAATCTCCCCCTTTTTGATGATGACAACCTTATAAAATATACGTACCACTTCGATCATACCATAACTCCCCCTTACACCAACAACTCCCCCTTACTCCAAGCCTATTATTTTATATAACTTCTCCCCCTTTGTCATCAACAAAAATAACCTATAAACCTTGAACTTAATAGAAAATGAGATAAACAAACATATGACATAAGAATAATAACTATGTATGAGTGAAATATAACATCCTAAGTTAAATGGAATTCAAGATTTATACACCAAAGATTGTTTTTAGAAGAACATTAATTAAGATAACACTTATATACAAATTAACAAACCAATATACAATCAAGAAAGAGAAAAACGAAAAACGCTTAAGGAGGACCCTTAAATATTGGTGATTTATGGACCGAACAATTTGTATAGTGGAGACAAAAGTTTCCACATAGTTCGATCAAGTTCCCATTAGCATCAAAAAGGACCACTCTAACGTAAATTACACCATCGTCTTCGTCCATATGAACATCCGGATTCGGCAGAGGATGTTCTTCTTGATCCTCTTGTGGTTCTTCTAGAGGCTCTTCTTCTTCAGAATCCATGGCTTGTGATGATTCTTCGATGACAATGGGATTGGCATGGTTATCCATAAGGAAGTTTTGTAAATTCCTAAGGATTCTATCTTGCCTATCTTGTTCTCTAGCCATTCGCAGTTGACTTACTTGAATTTCCATCATCATTTGAAGCAAATCTTTTATCTTCTCTTGTAATTTGATGACTCGTACATGTGTGGAACGTTGAAAAGGACCAGAATGAGGAGAAGTGGGTGAAGAAGGTTGATTATTAGAAAAGGAAGCCATTAATTTACTGTTTTAGAAGTTTATTACAGAGAATAGAACAGAGAAAAGGAGTAAAAGTCAAAATATATAAATATATAACCAAATAACTAATTTTAGAGGGAAAATTAAATTTGAAAATCTCGGCTTGTATGTCGACATAGGTGGATGGGTCATGTCGACATTCCCAGTTCAATTTTTAAGAAATTTTTATTTATATTAATTATTAACTATACTCGTATTATTTATAATTTATATTTCAGTTAATGAACATATACCTAATTCTCTTCTAAATTTAGTAAAGTTTCGTTCATTTAATGGTTTGGTTAATATATCAGCAATTTGTTTTTCAGTATTGATATATTCAAGAGTTATGACTTCTTTACTTATATTATCTCTAAGAAAATGATGTCTAATATCAATATGTTTTGTTCTAGCATGATGATTTGGATTTTTAGATAGGTTTATTGCACTAGTATTATCACAATAAATTGGTGACTTAGTTATAGTTAATCCAAAATCTTTTAAAGTTTGTTGCATATATATAACTTGAGAACAAGCCAAAGCAGCAGATATATATTCTGCTTTAGTTGTTGACAAGGATACAGTGTTTTGCTTCTTACTAAACCAGGAAACCAGAGAATGTCCTAGAAAGTGACAAGTTCCACTTGTACCTTTTCGGTCTGAATTACAACCAGCGTAATCAACATCACAATATGAAATTAAATCAAAAACATCATTTTTAGGGTAAAATAAACCATAATCTAGAGTATGTTTTACATATCTTAAAATTCTTTTAATAGCTTTTAAGTGAGTTTCTTTAGGTTGAGATTGGTATCTTGCACAGAGACAAACACTATGCATGATGTCAGGACGACTTGTTGTTATATAAAGCAGCAAACCAATCATTCCCCTATATAATTTTTGATCAACATCTTTTGATTTATCTTCTTTACTTAAAGCTACATTAGTTGTCATTGGAGTTGGTTTCCCACTAGAAGTGGTCAATCCAAATTTATTAATTAAATCCTTAGCATATTTTTCTTGACTAATGAAAATTCCTTTATCTAATTGTTTGATTTAAAGTCCTAAGAAGAAATTTAGTTCTCCCATATGACTCATTTCAAATTCTTTAGTCATTATATATGAGAATTCTTTATTCATTATGTTATTAGTTGACCCAAATATTATATCATCTACGTATATTTGTACTAATTGAATATCATTTTTGTTTCTTTTAATAAAAAGAGTTGTATCTATTTTACCAATTTCAAACCCAAATTGTAGTAAATAAGATCTTAGTCTTTCATACCAGGCTGTAGGAGCTTGTTTCAGACCATATAAAGCTTTCTTTAATTTATATACATGATTTGGAAATTTATTATCTTCAAAAAGTGGAGGTTGTTCAACATAAACATCTTCATTTACAAAACCATTTAGAAAAGAACTTTTAACATCCATTTGATATAACTTGAAATTATTGTAGTTTGCGAAAGCAAGTAGAATCCTGATAGCTTCTAGTCTTGCTACGGGTGCGAAGGTTTCGTCATAATCAATTCCTTCTTCTTGACAATAACCTTGCGCGACTAAACGAGCTTTATTTCTCACGACCTCACCAAGTTCATTCATTTTATTTTTATAAACCCATTTTGTTCCAATTATACTTTTATCCTCAGGTCTAGGAATAAGTTCCCAAACATCATTTCTGGTGAACTGATTCAATTCTTCTTGCATAGCAAGAATCCATGAATCATCAGATGATGCTTCCTTTGGATTTTTAGGTTCAATAGTTGATATAAAAGCTACATTACTCATACTATTTAGTTGATTTCTTGTTTTAACTATAGATTCAATATTTCCTAGTATATTTTCTACAGGATGATCTTTTAATATCCTAATTCTTTTATTAGGTTAAATGATTTCACAATTAGTTTCATTAGGATCATTATTTAAAGTTACAAAATCTTCTTCATCTTCTAATTGTACAGTATCTTTAAATTTTCATCACAAGATACATGCATTGTTTCTTCAATAGTGTTAGTTCTTAAATTATAAACTCTAAATGCTTTACTTCTATTAGAATATCCGATAAAGATACCTTTGTCGGATTTAGGTTCAAATTTATCTAAATTATCTTTTGTATTAAGAATAAAACACTTACTACCAAAAACTTTAAAATAAGCTACTATGGGTTTTTTTATTGTAAAGTAATTCATATGGTGTTTTATTAGTTAATGGTCTAATTAAAATTCTATTTAATATATAACAAGCTGTAGCGACTGCTTCATCCCAAAAGTTTTTAGGTAAGTTACTATCAGAAAGCATTGTTCTAGCACACTATTGAATCGTTCTATTCTTACGTTCTACCACTCAGTTTTGTTGTGGAGTTCTTGGAAAAGAGAAATTATGAGTAATTCCTTTTTTATTATAGAAATTCTCAAAATTTTAATTTTCAAATTCTCCACCGTGATCACTACGAATAGTTTTTATTTTTAAAGAAAGTTGATTTTGAATTCTTTTAGCAAAATTCTTAAATAATTCAAAAGCATCACTTTTAAGTTTAAGAAAAATTGTCCAAGTATATCTAGAATAATCATCTACAATTACAAAAACATATTTATTGTGATTAATTGATTGAACTTGAGATGGACCAAATAAATCTAAATGAAGTAATTCTAGAGGTTTAGAAGTAGAAATCATATCTTTTAATTTAAATGAACTTTTCTTAAGTTTTCCTAATTGGCAAGCATAACATATACTATCTACTTTAAAGTTTAACTTGGGAAGACCTCTAACTAAGTCAAGTTTTGATAACCTAGATAACAGTTTGAAATTTAAATGACCAAATCTTTTATGCCAAATCCAAGGGTCACTTGTATTAGCCAATAGACATAAGTTATCATTTGAAACTTTCATACTAAGGATGTAAATGGTTTTCTTCCTAATTCCTTCAAAGATAATATTTGATTTATTATCTTCGATGTGACACTTATCTTTTCCAAATTTAATTTTAAATCCTTTTTCACATAGTTGACTTATACTAAGCAAATTATGTTTTAAATTCCTAACTAGCAAAACATCAGAAATAAGAGGAGTTTTAGAATTACCAACATTGTCTATGCCAATCACATATCCTTTTGAGTTATCTCCAAAGTTGACCAATCCACCATCTTGATATACAATGTCATTTTGTATCTCAGGATTTCCAGTCATATGCCTTGAACAACCACTATCAAGTATCCAGTTATCTTTCTCAATTTGCACAGTTTGTCCATTGGTTGTTGATTCTTCAAAAGCCATGTAACATGTCTGTTCCTGCATAACAAACCAATTCGGTAGATAACTTGATTTTTCATTAAAAAGAATATGCATACTTATGATACTTTGATGGAATGCATAAATTCAAACTAGTATTAACAAAATTTCCTAAAAATCCCATTTTTAACTTTTCAAGTTTCAGATTATGAAAACTATGAAAACTTATGCTTTGATACCAATTGAAAAGGAGTGCGGATTAAGGATCTTAAAGCTAATTTAACACTAGAGGTGGTGAATAGTGTTTAATGGATTTTAAGACTTATATGGACTAATTTAAAAATTATGATATGAACAAATGCAGAACTTAATCACAGAACAATCACAGAATCAAACATAGATGCAGAAAGTAAATAAAAAGCAGTAAAAGGAAAGAACACACTGGATTTTACACTGGTTCGAAGTTACTCTACGTCCAGTCCTGCACCAAGGCAAACACCTCGTACAGGTTTTTATTATACCAATGTCGAGATTACAATCCTCAATTTCTAAAGGCCTTGAGGTACCCTCCTGTCTTTGAGTCCGGGGCAACTCTCTTGATTTACGGGACACAAGATCACCCGATTGATTTCCAGGCACAACCACACCTTATAGAGAGACTCAATAAACTTTTGATAAAAAATTGATCCTATAACTCTGAATAGCACTTTGATCTTCGAGAGAGGGCAGAGAATCAAACAAGAATGGGATTCTAATTTGATATTCACTTGAGAATTCGGCAGAATTTCGGCACGATCTTAAAAATATGAAAATTTTAGAATATGGTTTTATGGAGAAGGAGTAAAGAAAATAGTTAGTTAAAAAATTAGTTTGTGAAGGCTATTTATAGACCAGTAACGGTCATAACCACTCATGAAGAGATTTAAACGAATAGACACTTCTTTTGAAAATTGAAACTTTTGAATTTAACGGCCACCATGTCAACATGGGGTATCCCATGATGTCGACATGCCTTAGTTAAAAACAATGTAAAATTTGTTTTGAAAATGGTATTGAAAGGAAAACAAGATGAAATGATTCTAGAGTAAAATAAACTAATTTTCCTATGTTTTAAAATAAAGAAGAGTAGAAAAATATATTTTTACAATGTATATATAAATTTGATTTTAAATCTCAAGTATGTATATATATTATAAAAGAATATTTAAAAATCAGAAGATGGTTTTAAAAACAAACGAAGTTTAAAACAAGAGTTTATTTAAAAACAAAAACAAAGTATTTTAAGGCTAAAACATCTTTTTGAAAATCATTTGAAAAGATAATTTTTAAGGCTAAAACATTTTGAAAAGCAGTTTTGAAAATCATTTTGAAAATCATTTTGAAAATCATTTTGAAGTAGTTTTGCAAGCTTCTTCCTACAGAATATCTCATTAGATTAGGACTCGAGTACTTGTACAAAACCAGGATGTTCGTGGATTTGTAAACCACTTGTCGTAGGTTTATAAGCTACTTGTCATGGGTTTGTAAGCCACTAAGAAGGTAGAAATGGGTTCCGTTCCAAATGAAATTTGGAATGAAGATTTCCATGCTATTATGAAGTTTTAACAAAACTAGACACTTATCTTGAAATCTTGATACTCATGAGTCTTCAAACTTGATTTCTTCATTCTTGATCTTTATATTATACAGTCTTCAATAATCGGTACCTGCCTTATATATACCATGCATAATAACATTCATATATATCTAGACAATAGTGTTAGTATATAAGTTATAATAAAATAAGTTACAAAGGTTGTTGTCATCAAAACCACTATCTCCAGTTCCTAACACCAATCATATCCTAAGGGTATACCCAACTATAATTCAAACTTTATTTTAATTTACTTCAGAATTTAAAACACCCGGTTTCTATTCAAAACACTTTTTGAAACGATACCATATATTTTGGAAACATAAGGGTCAAATACTTAGATATTTATTTTAAAAAACTTTTGAAATGATACTATATATATTTTAATCCATAACAAATATATATATATATAGCCCGAGTAACCCCAAAATTATACTAAGGAACTGGGTACTACCAAATAGTATTATATATTCCTTACTATAAGGATAATACTCAAGAGAAATGTTTACCATCTGAACGTATCTCTTTTCCATTTTTAGTTATTTTCGAGCCACTCGAACTAGTTAACTTTAAAAAATCCAATTTTCAAAATCCCTCTTTTAAACCCATATCAATATATTTCCTAATAAATGGTTTTTAACAAACTATCCATTTCCAACTTACTTCGGATTCGAACTCGTCCCAACCGTACAATGACAAAGAGAATAGTTTACTAAGTGCACAATACCGTTCGCATCAGCAAACATCCTATCATCAATTAGAAGATTATTCCAATCATTAAAAAATAAATCGAGACTCATTTCCTGAACCAAATCCAAAGAAATACACATTTCTTTAAATTCTCTTTTTCTAAGAATTTATACTTATAATATATTTTCTAAGCAACTATTTCCAAAATATTGATACACTGAAAACCTCTTTAAGAAAACTATTATTTACCATTTCCAAAATCATTCATACTCCAAAACTATCTCAATTAAAATTATTATTTCTTTTCTCCAAAATCATTTAAAATAATAATATACACTTTTATTTCATAGTAAATCAAATCATACTTTTGGAATTAGAGAAAATTTGGTTTATCAAAACAATTATATAGCAAGATCCTACTTGTAGCAATTTCCCACTTAGAAACGTTTCTATCCCAAAAACATCTTTCAATTACTATTATTAACCTATAAACCATAAAAACCATTTTGCCAAAATCTCCTAGATTTAAACTCTCAAATTCCCTATATTTATACACATATTTTTATAAATAAGATTTATAAAATATCCCCATTTAAAGGAAATCATTCTCAAATATTTATTTCGAAAATATTCTAGCTTCCTTATATAAATCATTTTTCAAGCATTTATTTCAGACTTATTTAAGTTTCTTTTAATAAACTTCTTTTATGTCATTCCAATTTAATACAACCAACTTTTATATTAAATCATTTCCAAAATATTTATTTCAAAATATTCCAATTTCCTTTTTATAAAACCAAATTCTTATTAAATCACCCTTTTATAAAATCATTTCTAAAATATTCATTCAAAATATTCAAATTTTCTGTTAAATAAACAACCCTTAGAAATCAAATTTCAACTCAACATTAATATCAATGAACGCCTTATATTCAAATTGTGAAATTTAATTCACAAGGTATTCGTTTCAATGTTCCCAAAGTTCCTATCTACCTAAACTAAGTTTCAAAAAGGAAGATTCTAGATAGATTAATGGATAATAGTCAATGCTCAGAAATGGGCAAGCATGACCGATCAAATCCTAGATGATAATGATGGAATATTATCATTTCCTATCAACCAAGCACAACCAAAAATAACTATATTAATTTTCCTTTGCAAAATTATTCTTTTATATATATATAAAGTATATTCCTAGGTAAAATTATTTCATTTACCCATTTTAAAACAATACTGTGTCAATTGGTCTTGTTCGAGTGTTTAGGAAATCCCTATCGATAACGTTGGCTAAACGCATCAACCAGAATTCTTAAGCCACTCAACAGATCAAACAACAAAATATAAAACATTTCTATATCACTAACAAATATGCGCTCTCATATATATACTCTCAAACTCATCCTATGGTCTCACTTACCCAGTCTCAAATGAGTCAATCCCATCAAAGCCTAGGTGTTCGTTCAACCTAACCTCTGATACCAATTGTAACGACCCACTTTTCCGTACAATTTAAGCTAATAATAAACCACACATGTCCAACCAAAATTTTAACGGAGAGGCGGATAGTTAGGGAAAGAAAGAAGAAAGAAGACAAGAAGAAACTAAACAATACAGAATCTCACAACGGAACGAATAATCTATAATATATAACAATCCTTTACACAAAAAATAATTTGTAATATATGTATATACAGATATTAATCAGAGTATATTAACTTATTTCAGCCTAAATAGTTATAACAACATCTCCTCACAATTGTTGAATAATATATAAAAATGAATACAATGGAAAAATACCATGTACGTGAATACGTCTCTAGGCCTCCAGCTCATCTCCTGAAGCTCCAAATGTCCAAGTAAACCTGGAAAATATGCTCGGTCTGACCCGAGCATTATAGGAAAACAACGCCCTGGTCGGTCTAGTAGAACCAGCGTGAGAAACATAATCAAATGGATTCTTAAAGTTTAAATAACCTTTTGAAAACAAGGGTATCTCGTAAGACCACGCCGTGCATAAACACGAATGGGTTTTTACCTTACGATAAAAAAAACCTTTACATATGAAAATCCAGTGATATTATAATAATGTCTAAAGGTGAAAATAATAATAATCAAGTAGTTGTAATGCTCGTGAGTATGCATCACAACAATACTAGATATATAATCGAAAATCGATAAGGCACGTTCGCTAATTGTGTAGGATTTCCATGGAGGTGCCCTCAGTACTTCGAGGAACGGTCTTCCTGCACAAGGATCAAAGATATCCTTCCAAGCAACATACATCCTTAGTGATGTACCATTGGAAAAACATAGCTGGTCTCGCTAAGACCGAGTGCATTGCCCCATGCATGCATAACAGCTATAAGTAACGTCTAGGTGGAGCCGACTACACCCTATGGGTTTTCCAACCCTACTAGCCATGCCTCCTATCTCTGGTTTTATTCATTCCTGCTGATGAGGCTACGTTCGACATTCCATCGTATGCACGGCCACTAAATAGATCACTGAATCCCACGTGGATTCCAATACCCAAACGGGTCTCGGAATCACACATAGATTCCTATATCTCAATTTGATCTTGGAATCACACCCGGATTCCCATAAACCAACGGGTCTTGGAATCACACATGGATCCCAACATCTCAATATATCATGAATCTCCTTCATAGAACCGTATATGGTTTTCGGAGTGGTCACGGGTTCGAGTCATCTCTTACGAGTACGCTCTTCCATTTTCCGGGTGCTCCACAATACCAAACGTCGATTTTCGGAGTGCCCAATACCAGTTCTTTAGGAAATAATTAGATAATACATAAGTGCAGGGATCATCCCCTAACCATTTAAGCGGACGGATCTCCTTATCATTTATCCTAGAAGAAGGAAATGAGTTTATACGTACATTATAGCATCACTGATGGTAATTGTACCATATAATCCCCGTGTTTCCCCTAGATATTTCCAGAGTTAAAATCCTTCGGTGTTAAGTAGAGAATATTTCCCTACCACCAAAATTAAGAAGGATTGCATATTTAGGCCTAGATTTGATAGTCAGTTATTTAATAATCAAATAAACAAACATTCCAAACCGAGATTACATTTCCTATGGAAATCACCAAGCCTCTTAAATAAATCTTTCATTAATTAAAATTCACATTCAAATACTTGGAAATCACTTCCATATACTTATCTCAACAGGATAAGTATATTCACAAAACACTATATTTCAGTACTAGAAAATATAACCGTACACTTATCTCAATGATATAAGTATATTCACAAACCATTTCACTTTCAAAACTTAGAAACTTTTCCATATACATATACAATGATATAAGTATATTCACCAAACACTTAGAAAGATTTTCTATTTTGAAATCATATTTAAATGATCAAACCCAAATGTCATTTAAATGGAGAAACCTAAAACACCAATCCCTTTATAAAACATTCTTAATAAATCCCAAACCCCGTTTATAAAATTTCTCCTTCTCAGATCTATAAAACTCATTTATAAATTCTTTTATAAATATTCAAAACCATTTATAAAACTCTTCCCATATTTTAACAAGCCTCTTTAATAAACTCCTTAAGTCAGTCAAGTTCCCTTGATACCTCATATATAACTTTAAATAATAAGTTATTATTTAAACGTCCTTCGATTTCATTTAAATTAAACCTTATTTAAAATAATTACTTTAAAATCTCGTTAATAATATATTAAATTAATTTTAAACTCTACTATTGTATTAATAAGTTAACTTCAAAATATTATAAATATAATGATAATTAATTAACTTTAAAACGTTATTAATACAAAAATTAATCAACTTTAAACTAATATTAATATGATAATTAATTAACTTATTAATATAATTATATAACATAAATCAAGACAATTATATAACTTTAATTTCATTTTTTTGATCAACAAGAATTCAGCGCTTTTTATCAACTTGATGGTAAGGAATTTCTCGGTCTACAAATCCATTTAATATAATTGAACCTTTTCAAAATGTTTCTTAAACATTTTAAAACAATAATTAAAAAACTTTAAAATAATAGTTAAATAAGTTTAAAATAACTTTTAAGAATCATATTAATAAAATAATTACTTTAAATTATTATTAAACGTAATTATTAATTATCTTTAAAATATTATTACTAAATAAGGTATTACCTTTTTAAATCTTATTACTAAATAATAATTATCTTTAAACCTTATAATAAAAATAATTATTCTTAAAATAACTTTCAAATTGTTAAATTTTCTTTTCGAATTTGAAGGAGGCTTAACGATCACTATGGTATTAAATAAGCTACCATATTATTCCATTTAACTTTACAAATTAATAACAGATATTTACATAATCCACGACTATGTAAATAAATCCAACACTTAACCATCATCAGTTAATATATCATGTATGCAGAGTGGCATATCAGTTAACGATATATAATCAAATGTCCAAGTCTATAAAATAACATAAACGGGATTTATTCTGCTAATTAAATGTCAAATTAATTAAATTAGCGGAACGGTGTTTTATTCCGCTAAACGAATGTCTAATTACCATATTCGATCCAGTTTAACTTAACAGTATTTTATTTGGCCAAATAAACATCAATAATTAACGTATATAAATTTTAATCGATGTTATTATTAAAATAACGTGATTTAAATCCTATCCATTTAAATATTTCATAAATTTTCACATGCCCTAATCTACCAACAGGTTATACTACAATGTTGTACTTGTCAATACGAGTACAACGCAAAATCTACCGGTCAAACGGAGTTAATATATGCGAGATATATACTTTTGAAGTTTAAACATTTAAACTTAAACAATTAAACTAAACAATTTAGTTCTCACCAAAACAAATGGGTTGAAGCCCACCACTGCACAACCCGACCCCCTCACCTTCTTCCCCTCTTCTTCTTCCATTTGCTTGTGCCTGTGCATGATCACGCAAATGCACACGTGCACGAACCCATGGTACCAAGCTCCGGTGCACCATTCTTCGAACCAACTTCACCATTGGGTTGCTCGCCCCTAACTCAACATGGCTACACCCTCAACCCCACGTCCGGTCATCCCCATCGTCATGCCCTCCTTATGTCGCAACCCATAAATGCATCCAGGTCAAAAAACTTGCAATATTTATATCTTCGATCCTCTCCAAATTTCCACCGCTCGAAGCTCTCTCCTCAACGATCACAACGTCGAGCTCGAAATCTCGAATCAATGATTGAATCTCCAAATTAACTTAACCCTAGCAATCGACGAACTTTGATCGTCGACGTGGAATCACGCCAAAATCTCCACAAAAATACTACGTCTCGATACGGACTCAATGGTGCTAGCGGCATCGAACGATTCGAAGTGGATTGAGAGAAATCCTTTTTTGAAGTTTATGAACAATATTTCCTCTTTGCTGATTTTTGGGAATAACTCGAGCGACACTCAATGAAATCGAGTGCCATTAATTTCTAAAAATCCTATGGATCGATAGAAACAACTTTGTAGTTGGATGTAAAGCGAGTGGTTTGGAAGTTTTTGATTTTTGAATGGAAGAAGGTGGAGATATATTCTAAGTTTTCAATGCACAGAGAAGAACAGAGGAGAAGATGATCATATAAACACATGCATGTATATATACATGTCGAGCATTATTCCAGTACACCAATCAACTCAAAGACTCAAATCCGATTCGGACAGTGGCGGCTCGGGCAACAGAAAAGTGGCTGGGGAGACAAATAGAACACTGGAATGTAATGCAAAAGGACAGGATGGTGGCTAAGAGGGAAAAAGGCAGTGTACTATATATACTGTGTAGTTGCATTTGAATTTAAATTATATTCTGGTACCTAGCCATAACATATCGCGTCCGATTCTGAGCCGTGATTGACAGGGAAAAAATATGGTCACGTATAACAATGTTACACGATCACAAAACAAAAATAAAATAGACAAGTTATTAAATTATGTGAAGTTTCAAAATACCAATGTTTGCCGTAAAATACGTCAAATGAGAATTTGCTTATTTTCCAAATTAAAAATTATGGAAATTTTCTAAAAATTAAACTAAAAATACGTCAGTAAAAATCAAGTTCAAATTTGAAACGTAGATTTTATTATAATTTAATTCAAATCTGAATATTCAAATAAATTAAATATTCAAATTTGAAGTCCTAAAATACGGGTTGTTACACCAGTCCTACCTACGGAAGCCATCAGTCCAGCTCCCGATACCATCGAGTGTGCTATTGTTCTAGATAACCCCTTTGACTCACAAGATTCTAGAATAGGTGAAACCGCCCTTCGTCGATTGTGCTCCATCCATGGAATCCCGTTTGAAGATGTTTTAGTTCTAATGAGGCAAGATAGACCTCACTTTCCCCCAACCGGATATACTGCTTGTAATAAATTTATGTGCTGGACTGGATGTGTGTTACCCTTCAACTCCTTCGTCCGGGAAATGTTGAGGTATCTGGGGATCGCTTCTACCCAGTTACACCCCAATGGTTATGCTTTCATCCATGGGACTTTCCTTCTATTTATGAACGTTTTGTTCCATCCGCCGACTCCTGGACATTAAATATATCTACAACTTCAAAAGACGGTCAGGGAGTCCCTCATATGTCTTCCTTGAACCTTCGCCTAACTGCCAAGTCTTGACGGGTGCATGGAACAAGCTTTCCTTATTCAAGCACGAGTGGTTTTACGTACGATGTCCTCCTGGCTTCGCAAGGATATGGTTAGAAGAACGTAAGTGTTACTTCTGCTTTCGTCTTAAGTTCGATGACTCACGTCATAACTTCTCCTTCGATTATACTAATGTTCCAAGTTCTTTCAGGTGTTAGTCCTCGACCCGAAGGCATCGAGTATTCTAGGGCCATCGTCGCCATCGTACCACTCCCATTAAGGATTGGGATATTAAACTCCTTGTTACTGACGAGCTGCTTTCACTATTTGGGCTGGTGGAAGACGGCAGCAAAATTGGACTCCCCGGGAGCAAAACAGTCCCGAAAATTATAGCTAAAAGAAGAGCAGAAGCAAACAACCCCGCTATGCCCCCTGCCGAAGGAACTCGAGAAGTCACCGAAGAAGGGGAGATCAAAGAATCTCAAGATGTTGGGTCGAGAAATGAAGATGCGGGCCTTGGAAAAGCACCGGTGGCTGAACTACTGCAGGTCGGTCAAATGCAAACATTCCCGAAGAGGAAGAAAAAGTTGGCGTACCGTCTGCGCAAATGTAAGGCCGGGGCAAATCTAGAGTTCATCATTACTCCACTTGAAATGGAGTCATCCTCTCAACACATGGAAATATCGTTGAAGGGATTCTATGACATTCCAATCCCAGACGATATAATGACCTATGACTTTCCTAACATCAACATCGAAGGGCTCAACTCCCCTACCAGAAGCGGCGAAGACAACCAACCTTCCAACAGAGGGGAGAATACTTCGATGAGTAAAGCCACCGTTACCGGTTCGTCGGGAGGAACACTTGGACACACACAAACACTTGCACTTCACTATAAACTTGATATTAATTCTTCGTGCGACAACTTTTAATATGCTCTTATTTGGTTCTTTATAGGTGCAATGTCACAGTCCCACGCCTTCGACCATCTTTGGGGTTCTTCTACTTATTATCGCTCGAGGCGAGATTTCAAATCCGGGAGACGTAGAGAAAAGATGACGGGCGACACAAAGATTATTATTCACGGGAGTCTTCTTCCTCATCCAAATGGAAGTCTCAATCACACGCTCCTCGTCACGATGATCACTCAAACCTTCCCGCTCATAGCGGAGATAAGTCTTCACATCGGGGCTCTCATGCTGCCGCGCCTCATGGCTAACATTCTAGGTCATCAAGTTCAAGGCAATCACGCGAGCGCCGCTCTGGCAAGCATCCACTTGTTACTTCCAATCCACTTCCACGATACTCGCTCATGATCACACTATAGCGGAAAAGTTAGCTGAACTTAAAGCTACCTTTCCAAAAATCTGCTTTGATGGACTTAAGTTCCTCCCTTCCATACATGACATTCCCGGAAGTGCCAAGGAAAGCTCATTAGCATGCATGAACGACGTGTTTGTTCACCATCAATCATTTATTCACTTGGTTGAGAAAGTCTCTGAAGTCTCTGTCGAGAGCCAACATGAAATCGACCACCTCAAGTTGGAGGCTATTCATGACAAGGACATCATCAAGCATCAGGACGTTGAGCTGCTTGAGTATAAAACCCAACTTTCTGAAGTAGAGAAGAATGAAAAAGAAATAGCAGAGGCGGTAAATCGCCTGGAGACTTCGCACAAAAAAGAACTTGATGCGGCGCTTCATCACAGCAGCACTCTGGCTCTAGAAAAGGACTCCTTGCGAAAGGAGAAAGATTCCCTAGCTCGCCATGGTGAAGAGTTTGAAAACTTATTAAATAAAGAGAGGGAAGAAAAGATTAAGGTGCAAGAAGAATCGCAGAGATACTGCGAGGAGATCGTCGAGGCAAGAAGCTCAAGAACAAAGCTCGATGAACAATTCTCCAAGATCGAAACTTTAAAGGAAGAGGCCCGCGAAGAGGGCAGAAAGGAAGTGCTCGAAGAAGCTAACTCTCGGGTAGAAGCTGCCACCGAGTCCAGCAGGAATGAGATCAAGGACCTATTCGATCCACTAGTTGTCAAATATAACGCAAAGGTCCTTCTCCACCGTGACTTAAGCTTTCTTGGTAAGAGATATCTAGAATCACTCGTTGAAGCCTGGGAGCTTGTTGTCAAGAAAAAGAAGGAAGAGTTGGGAGAAGTAGAATTCAATAAAGAAGAAACAGTGAGATAAGTGCTTCGAGGTAACGAGCCATCTAATCTAGCCACCACCAAACTTCAATTCTTTAAAGCTCCTGCACCGACTAAAGAAGGAGGGGATATCGCTGAGTCAGCTGGAATCAATCCTAAAGATTCCTCTCCTATCCAAGTAGCCGGACCATCCTCTTCTCATGATACAGAGCAAATCCTTGGCTATGATCGGGACAGGCCTAGCTTTGGACCACATATGTTATCTCTCATTCTCGAAGGAAGCACTCCATTGACTACAGAAAGCCAACCGGGTGCTGGTATTGTACTAAACTGCTTTGAATCGAGAGAAGTTTCTATTCTTGATGTGCAACATCTTTTAACTAATGCTTATGCTTTGACAAATTTTTTGCAGGTCTTCTAGGCCCTGATCAAACTCCCAGGAGCGGTGCCGCCACGGAGCTGCAAGAAAAGACGGTCGAAGACCCGACCGTTGTCGATATCCCGGGGCCCGATGCTCAAGTCATCGGCGCGCTCGATGAAGATAAGCCGGAAGATTCTCCACTTGCTAATGAATCAGAAGATGTAGTGATCACAAGTGCTTCATGGCACACCACTAAAACTAGCATGAAGGAGCAGATCGAGGACGAGAAGAAATTAAAGCGTAAAGTGACAGGCGAGCCCATCGAGGTGGAAACTAAAGATCTTGATCTTGTACCACTGCAAGTTATTCCACCAAGCGGGATGATTCCAGGTGAAATCCCTCCTTCTTCTTTAAGCATTCTAGCCAAGGGCGGCAAAGGGTCCCGGAAGAGAAGCTCAACCGACACTACCCCTGAAAAATCAAAGATAGAGAAGACCAAAAAAAGTAGTTACTACTTTATCTCGTTGTACATAGTTTTAGTAGTTATCTCTTTCCTCGGTCATGGGTGTTCAGATACGAATCCCATTCTTGTTATTTTTGAAGTAACTTTTACTGGGATTTTGGGACTTGTGAATGAAATTTTTTGCTTTTGAATAGTCATCGTGTGAATCGTTACTTTGATAGTTGAATAATTACTTTACATTCCATGTACTTGTAATTTTTTGATTGCAAATCCCATTAATAATTCACCATCTCCATCTCAAGGCCTCTCTGAAGTCGTTGCCTTAAGTCGTAAGGAATGTTAAGCCAGAACTCTAATGGGCTGCCATATCCAGCCTTTAGTAATTTGAATTTTCTACGTCGATTTCAGGTTGGAATGCGTGGGATACAGAACAGCCAAAATCCATCCATATGCCCATTGAGTTTACGAGTCAGTACGCACTCTGGGGACTTAGAGTTTTCTTATGGGTGATCGGTCATCCCCAATTGTTCATATTCCAGTCTGCACTCTAGAGAATTAGAGTTTTCTCGTGGGTAGTAGTGTTTTCGCCTGAATTGTTTATACTCCAGTGTGCACTCCGAGGACTTAGAGTTTTCCTCGTGGGCAGTCGTGTTTCCATCCGAATTGTTTATACTCCAGTCCGCACTCCGGGGACTTAGAGTTTTCTCATGGGCAGTCATTTTTCCACCGGGGTAGTCGCTTTTCCGCTCGGGGCAGTCGTTATTCCGCCCGAATTGTTTATACTCCAGTCCACACTCTGGGAACTTAGAGTTTTCTCATGGGCAGTCGTTTTTCTACTCGGGACAGTCGCTTTTCCGCTTGGGGCAGTCGCTTTTCCACCCAAATTATTTATACTCCAGTCCGCACTATGGGGACTTAGAGTTTTCTTGTGGGCGGTCGTGTATCCGCCCGATTCATTTATACTCCAGTCCGTACTCTGGGGACTTAGAGTTTTTCTCGTGGGCGGTCATGTATCCGCCCGATTCGTTTATACTCCAGTCCGTACTTCGAGGACTTAGAGTTTTTCTCGTGGGCAGTCGTGTATCCGTCCGATTCATTTATACTCCAGTTCGCACTCTGGGGACTTAGAGTTTTCCAACCTCCAAATTGTCGACGACCTTTGTTTCCTTATTGCGGGTACCACCTTTTGGTTCATCTACGGGAGTCGTCAATCGAGCAAAATTATGGAGCTCATCTTGTTCGATCCCATCGGGGATTGGTATGATTGATTGATTTCAAACTTCGTGAATCTGTTTACACATTACACATACCGATATCAATCAGTTTCATTGTATACTTAGCATAAAATGCAATAACAGTCACTTATGCAAAGGAAGTTCAAGATTTTATTCATTATGTGAAAAGGAACAAACTAACTTGTCTTATTACACATCCACAAGATCAAATACTAAAGAAAATGTCGAAAGTAACTAGTACTAAAATACAAAGGAAATGTTCTAAGTGAAATAGCATCATAAATGCTCGTTATTCCACGCTCTTGAAAGTGTCGCAACATCAACAGTCGCTAGCTTGAAAGTTCCTTCTTCAAGCCTCTGTTCAATGACATATGGTCCTTCCCATGCCGGATTCATGTGCAACATGATCAAAAAACCCCATTTTAGGACGAGATTGCTAACTTCAAAGGTTCTCGATCGTACTTTTGTGTTGTAATATCGGGCAACTCGATGTTGGTGTGCGGCTGCTCTTAAATCGGCCTCTTCGCATTTCTCATCGATAAAGTCCAAAGATCCCAAGAGAAGATCTTTGTTCATTTTGGGGTCTTAGTAAGTCACTCGATGAGAAGGGACTTTGAGTTCTACTAGAATAACTGCTTCAGCTCCGTAGGCAAGAGCGAATGGATTAAGGCCAATCGCGGACTTGTGAGTGGTCTTGTAGGCCCAAAGTGCCATAGGAAGTTTATCTGGCCACTTGCCTCTAGCCTTCTCCAAACGCTTTTTCAGAACATACTTGATAATTTTGTTTACAGCTTCAACATGTCCACTCGCTTGAGAGTGAGCGACCGCTACAAAGCTTTTTTTAATACGATATCTTCGACGAAATTCTTTAAACTCAGCATTATCGAACTAAGTCCCATTATCTATTACGATAGTCCGTGGGAGACCTAAGCGACATATGATGTTTTGAACAACAAAGTTGATAACTTTCTTGGTCGTGATCATGGCTAGCGGTTCCGCTTCAGCCCATTTTATAAAGTAATCAACTGTGACAATAGTGGACTTCACACTACCTTTAGAGATTGGCAAAGAACTAATGATGTCAATACCCCCACATAACGAATGGCCATGGACTGACCATTTGCATGATCTATGTTGGCGGAGCTCTTTGAACTTTTGCATATATCTGGCACTTATCGCATCATCTCACATAATCAGCAGCATGTCGGTTTACAGTTGGCCAATAATATCCGTAGCGGAGTATCTTTTTTGCCAGAGTTTGCCTCATAGTGTGATCCCCGCATTCTCCCTCGTGAACCTCTTTTAGAACATGCTTTGTCTTATCATGAGCGATACGCCAGAGTAAGGGAACGGAAAACCCTTTTCTATACATAGTTCCTTCTTGCATAATATACTGCGAAGCTTTACGAAGGACTTGTCGCTTTTTGTTTCTCCTCTCAGGCAAGATTCCACGCAACAAGTAATCTTTGAATGAAGTCATCCACGATTCCTTCTAGGGCTCCGCTTCCAGTTCCTTATCAACTTTCATCATATTTATGCTTGGGATATGTAATGTCTCGACTGGAACCAAGCCCATTTGTTGTGCGTCACCGGTACTAGCGAATGTATCGACCCATAATTTTCGATAATTAAATTTATTAATTAAATAAGTTTTAGAATTTGGTGTTGTGAAAAATTAAAATTTTGTGATTTATTAATAAGAAAAATAACTCGAATGTAATGTTATTAATGTTAATTTAAGGTAATGGATAACTATTTAATTTTAATTCCAATTAATTGGGATGATTGGAAAGTTATAATTGGTTATAAAGTGTAAATAAGGAAATAAACCAAATGTTGTATTAAACGGTGAAATTGTATGTAATTAATTGCAATTGATTAATATAGAATAATCAATCAATATGTGAATTTATTAACTTTTGTTTGTAAACAATAAACTTAGAAATGTGTTTGAATCGGTAAGTTGTAACAATGCTCAATTATAAATTCACTATTTAATTCGTTGGAATTAAATTGGAAATCAATTACAATTAAATGTAATTAAATATTACGTTAATATGGGTTAAGACGATAACTGTAAAATGTGAATGTAATAAAATGTATACTACTGTCAATTATATTCATAAGCCAATAATTGATTTAATAATAAGAGTGAAATAATGATAAATGAATTTATTGGGATTTTAATTATAATAAATGAATTTACAGTTGAAATTGAACACTGTAATTAGTGTATTATTCAACATTGAATTGATATGGAAATTTGTTATAAAGGATTATAAATTACTAATTAATCAAAAAAGTGATAAAATTTGTTAGTTATTAAATTTGAATTTGAAACGTGATAAAATCAATTTAATAATAATTTATTTAATTAACGAGAAAATAGCCATTTTGGCCGATGTCTCAGATTTCGACGAAACCAGTTTCATCGGATCCATAACAGTGATTTATTGTAGGATTTCAAGTTTCGTAGCGATAGGAATTGTCGTTTGATCGTACAGACTCGAAATGCGTAGAAATCAATTTAATGAAATCAATTTGAAATAAGATGATTTTAAAAGCTAACTTCTTCATAAAATAGAATTAGGACTTGAAACCTGTTCCATTGAATTTAAAAATATCAAAAACATCTATTTTGATATATGGGATGACCTACTTTGGTTTCAGAGACGGAACGGGCTTTTCGAGTCGTTATTATCGTTTTGAACCAATTAGATACGTTTATTCTTTTTTATCGGGCTTTGTTCATATAAATAGCTTTGTTTCTCAAACCCTAGCAGTCTTTTTGTTTCTACTGTACGTACAATTCTATTTTCCTATCTACTTTTTCTAATGGCAGAGACCAAATCCAATTACAAAACCCTAAATCTAATTTCCAGATCAATTTCAAAATTCAAACTCTCCAAACCCTATCGTATTATATAATGTTTCGAAGCTCTCGAAGAGCGCCATCTAGATCTGCTGTTTGTTTTTCGATTTGGTTCATAGTTTGGCTAGAAATTAGCGATTGATCCTCGGCCGTTCATTGGAGTTTGATCAACGATGATGGATCGTCGAACAGAGGGTATGGTCGCGTGGAGAGTGGCACGCAAAGTGCATCTGTGCCGTTCGTTTGGTCGATTGATGATTGGATTGGCTTATAGAATTCAATTAGGGTTAAACTATAGGCGGCGGCTAGTGCAAAATTAGGTCGACATGCGGCGATTTTGTTGATCGTGGGTGGTCAACGGAGGTAGAGGGAGGAGGCGACTCGGGCATGGCGTCGCAGCTAGGTGCGATCAACCGTGGTGCGTGGTGAAGTAGGGTTTAGTGGTGGTGCTAGGGTTCGAACGAGATAACAGCGCTGTAGGGTTGCATGGTAGAAGACAGGGTGACGTGGCCGTGAGTGATTGGTAAGTCCTTTTTTTAGTTTATTTTATTTGAATTTCAATTGCCGAATGTTCTAACGTATATAACTTTTACATACGAGGTCAGTTTTACGCGTGGTTTGTTCCATTGGGATCATATCGAAATTCCAGCATTATGTAACAAGTTTGAAAGAATTCTGAGAATGTTGAATTTTGGGTCTTTACTTGGATTTTAAATCGATTTGAAATCAAAGGTGAGTATTTTAATCCACTCACAACTATTAGATTATCTTATGTTGGTTAAATTGAACTTATGATTTGAAGTTGATTGATTGCTGTTTGATATATTTAAATTGTCATTCCAGTTAAATCTGACTCTTGTTGAATATAATCGCCATTTAATTTAATATTGAATCTTAAATTGCCTGTTAATACCTGTTATTGATAATCAGTCAATTGTTGTTATTTATTTGTTGATTTGAATGGTGATTGTGATGGATGTTGATTGTTGATATTGGATGACTGGATGTTATATTTATATTGTTATAAAACTATCGTTATTTCTAGGAAAATCACTATAGGTTGAAATGATACATACCCGAAAGATATATAGATTAGGGAAAAATCATTATGGGTTGAAATGATAAACCCGAGCGATTTTATGGATTTTGAATTTTATTCGGGATTGCAGGTTGAAATGATACGTACCCGTAATTGTAAAATTATTGCGGATTGAAATGATATATGTCTGTATCACTTGATCATAGGGTAGAAAATTATATACGGACACCGGATTGGTTAAATTAAATGATTTAAATCCTTAATTTTTGAATTCAGTTAAATGATATTTTGAAATAAAATTTGATTTATATAAACTGAATTATTTTCGAAAATCCAAGTTTTAAATGTTGAAATTGGAGTTGGTTTAATGAATTGTTTAAAGAATAAAAATGGAAATTTCAAAGTTGAAATTTGAAATGTAAATGAAATTTATCGAAATGGAGTTATTGAAATGGTTGAATAATTAAACTTTGAAATCTACGAAATTAAAGTGCTTTAAACATTTTAGTTCAAACATGAGTTTGAAATCGATATAAATTAAAATGATTTTTATGGGAATTTGAATTGAAAGAAATTTAGTTTTGTTGAAATCTGGATATGGTCTAGATTTGTTGAAATGGAAGAAATAGTTTAAATTTGATATTAATTTCAAATTTATTATTCTAATATAAACTGTTTAAAAATATATTATTTTAAAAATCATGATTTTCAAGGTTTTCAAACTATTGAACTAATTTAATCTATTTTCAAACTATTTTATAAGCTATTTTAATTAATTTAAAACTATTTTTATTTATTTTAATCTATTTTATCTATTTTTATCTATTTAATCTATTTTAATTTATTTTAATTTATTTTAATTTATTTTAATCTATTTTTAATCTATTTAATCTATTTAATCTATTTTAAATCTATTTAATCTATTTTAAATCTATTTTAAACTATTTTAAATCTATTTAAACTATTTTGATCCATTTTTAAACTATTTTAAAGTATTTCAAACTATTAAAAATTTATTTTTAAACTATGCTAAATTATTTAGAACTATCTAAATTATTTTCTAAATTTCAGACTGTGTAAAGTGGAAGTGTTTATATTTAAATCCTTGATTTAAAGGTAATATGGTTAAATGATGTTATAACCTAAGTTGAGATTTGAAATGATATTTTCTAGTGAAATGACATATTTTGAGTAAATATGATGATTTTGAAATGATAGTTTAACCTATGGGTGAATATGATTTCAAAGGGATATGATTTCAAAGGGATATGATTTCAAAAGTGAATATGATTTCGAAAGCGATATGATTTTTGAGAATATGATATTTTGATATCAATTATGAATTAGTTTTGGAAATGTAAAAGAACCATCCGGTGTGAAATAAGCGTTTGGTTGTTAAAGAGACCGGGATCGAATATTGTCATACTCTCTACCAATACCAAAAACCACTTTAACAACTATGTACATGGTGGAGATTCCAAAATGAAGTAGGATGATTTGGCAAACGATTCTGTATGAGGTATTTACATAGCCCTGACTCCCGTGAGTCAGCTTGATGTGGCTAAAACAGCAGCCATGTCGGGCCAAGTGAGGTCGCTCCTCCTATCGAGCACATTTCTTGATACCATATTATGACTTTGTGATTGATTTGGTGGACACCCCTCGATTTTGATCATGGGAGTGTGTTCCGAGGTGGGCGGTAGTAGCTGCTAGCCGTTACCACAAGTTCGGATCCGCAAAATGGTAGTATCCTACCCTGGGCATTGCCTCACGTTCCTTGTCACATGTCTTATTGCGCCTTCTACAAGTTTGGTTTGTGTCATACCTATGGAGTGCTCCTTGATAGCCCACCAGTTTACGGTGGAGTTTACAGTATCTGTATAGACTACGGCATTATATAAAATGTGTTAAGGGGGATACGGGTAACGCCTTAATGCTATTTTAATACTTTACTTTACTATAGACACTATTATAATAGCTTATTGTACTATGTATATAGATAGTTTAACGGATCCTTAGGAGATGGAAATCCTGAACATCTCTTAAGTTAGTGCTCTCACGTTGACGTTGGATAGGAGAAGTCAAACCCCGTAAACATCTCTGAAGCCGTTACATTCATATTTATTTACTATTGATTTAACTTACATGAGATCTTTTAGTCCTGACTCGAGTGGTTTGTCTTTTCATTACGCTCGGGTCATTCTTAGCTTTTCAGTGTATAGAAGACCTTATTTCTGGAGGATGAAGACGAAGATTTTGTACTATTATTATCTATTTTATTTTTTCCACTGCATCATTTTATTCCGCTGCATTATTTATTTATTACTGCCATATGTACTCTGATTTGTATTGTAAAGGTGCATTCAAATGTATTTGTAAAACAACTTCACGAACTGTTATTTGATTATTATATTTTGTCATTCCGCTGTGAGATTCTATGTTTTTTTATTTCTTTCTCTTCTTTTTCTTATTTACCCCATAACAATCCTCCCTTTTGAATAGTTTGAGTCTAACGTGTGTGGTTTATCATCGATTTAAACCATCCAAAAAGGTGGGTCATTATAATGAACTTTACCAATGAGCTTCTCCATTCTGCTCACATGGGATATGCGAAATGTCATTTTGATATCCGCTAACAACTCCTGAACTCGAGTAACATATGAGGCGAGTCATTGCCCCTTAGCCTGATAGTCTCCTCTGACTTGATATACCACCAATTGTGTGTCACAAAAAATTTCAAGAGACTTCACTCCGAGCTCTCTAGCAAATTTAGGTCCAACGATCAATGCTTCATATTGGGCCTCGTTGTTTGTTGTAGGAAAATTGAACTTCAAAGCATAACAAGTTGACCAGTTTTCAAGGGTTACAAGTACAATCCTAGCTCCTGAACAATGATCATTAGATGCTCCATCAGTGTATAATTTCCACCGCATAGTAGGGATTATGCTACTTTCTAGAAGCTCGTCTTGCATGGTAAATTCCGCTATGAAGTCCGCTAACACTTGACCCTGGATAGCTCTTCGTGGAAAATATGCGATGTCGAATTGGATGAGCTCGATGTTCCATTTAAGAAACCTCCTAGACGTCTTAGGTCGCTGTAGGACCTGTCGTAACGGTTGGTCGATGTAAATGTTGATTGGATGTGCCTATAAGTACGGGCGAAGTGACGTGATTAGCAAACAGTATGCCAATTTTTCTATCTTCGGATAGTTCTCTCTGCACCTGTTAACTGCTTGCTGACGTAATACACCTGTCTCTGAATCTGGTTCTCCTCGCGAATCAAGGCGGCACTTATAGCATATGATGATACAGCCAAGTAAACATACAACTCCTCATGATCAACTGGCTTTGACAAGACAGGGGGTCTCTCCAAATGGTTTACCAGAGCTTGAAATGCGTCTTCATAATCCTACGTCCATTCAAAGTTCCTCTTTCCCTTTCTTACCAAATCAAAGATAGGAATGCATTTGTCTATTGCCTTGGAGATGAGTCGACTTAAAGCAGAAACCTTCCCATTCAAACTTTGAAATTGTTTAATTGTTCTTGGCACCTGAATATCTCGAATAGCCTGAATCTTTTTTGGATTAACTTCAATTCCTCAAGCATTGAAAATAAAGCCCAAGAACTTCCCTGAAGCAACACCAAATGAACACTTCAAAGGATTGATCTTCATCTTATAAAATCGGAGGATGCCAAACATCTTTGCCAAGTCTTGAATGTGGCCATTTGATCGCCATGACTTCACAAGCATATCATCCACATAGACATCCATCGTCCTCCCAATCTGATCTTTAAACATTTGGTTAACCAAACGTTGATAGTTTACTTCAGCATTCTTTAATCCGAACGACATCACCGCGTAACAGTATAACCCAACATCCATAGCAAAGCGGGTGTGTTTTTGATCAGGGATATGCATCGGGATTTGGTTATACCCCGAGTACGCATCCATAAAGGACAACAATTCATGGCCTGCAGTTGAATCAACTAGTTAATCAATCCTTCGAAAGGGAAAACTATCTTTAGGACACGCCTTGTTCAGGTCTGAATAGTCGGTGCATGTTATCCACTTCCCATTCGCCTTCTTCACCAACACGGGATTAGATATCCATTTAGGATAGAGGGCGTCGTGAATAAACCCATTGACCTTAAGTCTATCCACCTCCTCTTTAAGGGCGACGGATCTCTCTGGATCCATGCCACGCCTTTTTTGTTTTACCAGTACATACTTCGGGTCAATGTTCAATGCGTGGCTTGCGATAGTAGGCGAGATCCCACTCATGTCAAAATAAGTCTAAGCAAATACATCCAGATTCGCTTAGAGAAAATCAGCAAGTTCTCTCATCGTCGAGGGGATGAGCTATGATCCAATCTTCAGGACTCGTGATGGGTCGTCATGGCTGACTGAATCGTTAGTTCAGCCGGCACTGCCGTGGTCTCCTTGGGCTCCTCTTCATCATCCCTTGGATCTATATCTCTATAGAACCAACTGTGGCACCCTAGCCAAGGCTTAGGCGCTACTTGTCAATCTTCAGTAGCTTGGATGCGGACATATTTGTCCATGCCTTTTCCTTTCTCCTTACGCTGAGCTTCTCTTAACTCGGCCACATAACAGGCACGTCCAGTCACCTGATCACTATGCACAACACCTACTCCATCATCAGTCAGAAATTTCAAAGTCAAACACCATAGGTCAAGAGCTGCCCGAAATTCATCCAGGGCCCGTCGGCCCAGAAAAACGTTGTACGGTGAGTCAACATCCAACATAATGAACGGTAAGAACCACACCCTCCTACATTCACCTTCCCCCAATTCCACTGGCAACTCCACATAACCAACTGCCTCAGTCGTCACACCATTGAAACCATGTATGCGAGCCTTAGATGGTCTCAGATCTTTAACCTCCATTTTCATTTGATCATAAGCCTTCTTGAAAATAATGTTTACAGAACTTCCACAATCAATCAAAATCCTTCTCACAAGAGCAGGGCCAATAATGGATGAAATGACCATCGGGTCAATCGTAGGAGCTTCTACTCTATCGACATCCCTGCTCCTGAACACTATATCATCAGACATCGTACGTTGTTGCTTGGCCGGAGTTTCATTGTAACATTCCGTATCTAGAGGCCAAAAGTTAAGCGCTACAGATGTTGTAGTCATTCATAGTATTAACTTCTGGTGATAAAATACGGTAATGATAATGATATTCATAATATCAAAAGCACTTGAATATGAACAAAATCAAAGATTTCAAAAAAACAACATTTTGCTGATTACATTTCAAAACAAATTCATATCCAAGTTACATAATCCCATATCATTTTCCAGGTAAATATTAATTATAATCATTACAAAAATACGCCAAGAGCGACATATGACGATGCCCCCTTGGTTGATCAAAGTAATGGAGTCATATCTGACTTAATTTACACAGCGGAATCAAACAAAATGAAACTGCAAATCCTAATTAGCTATCCATCAGCCACCTGCTCGTCTCCGGAAGCTTTATTCGCCAAAAGACTAAAACCTGAAAACCACAACCCTCAGCATACTCAAATCAATTTTGAGTACCTGAGAGTTTAAGGAGAAACAAAAACTTCGAGTCATACATAAAGCCTGGTGTGAATAATTCTATTACATTGCGGTTTACTGATATTAGGTGAGACCACGCCGCTTAGCGTAACGGGTTTTCCCTCACTAATATCCTTTTCAAAACATATATTTTGCAATCCTTTCCTGCAACCAAACTGGTTAATCAAACTGATTATATCAAAATAGCAATATCCTTTATGTTAATAAATGGACTATCTGTCCGTAAAACAAATAATATGTGAAATATCTGCCCACAATATAATAGCAAGGTCCGTTATGCTACAAATGGACTATTTGTCCATACAACAGGGTTGATTGCCCACAAACTGGACTAACTGTCCGAAATCTAGGCCGACTGCCTACGAAATGGACTAACTGTCCGAATTATTTTCTTAGGGTTAACTACCCTTTAAATTTTCCTTGAAAACCTTTTCAAAATGATTTAGTCTTTCAAATCATATATATTTATACAAGTAAAATATATCTTTTGTTTTACTCTAAGCCATTTTGCCATGTTATATATACTTTACTCAAAATAATGTTGATGAGATTTAATAAGGATTAACTATCCTTCCCAAACAAGTCAAAACCCTTTTTAACTTGAAAATACTTAGGCTACATTGACTATTTAATACATTCGAAACCTTTGTTTAAAACCGTTAAACTGCCCTTTCAAAACTATTGAAGGTAACCCCTTCGAAACCATTGAAAGACCCTTTTGAAACCATTAAATATAGCCTTTTGAAAACATTGGAAAACCTTTCATTTCTTTTCTTCGAAAGCTTCAAAATATCAAACATCCCCCTTTAAAACCTTTTAAATATTGCCTTTCGCAAAAATAGGAAAAACCTTCCTTTCAATCCTTTCGAAACCCTAGGGAACCACCCTTTTCAAAACCATTCATTAAAACCTTTCGAAAAAGTCAAAACTCAGTCCTTTCGAAAGCACTTTGGGTTCAATTTAAAACATGTGGAAACCTTTCGAAACCATTCGAAAATTTACCCCTTCGAAACCTTTGAAAAACGTCTCAGTCAAAACCATTTGGATTCTGCCTTCAAGCAGAGCAAAAGGATTAGAAACCCATTAAAGTCGAAAGCATCTGTTTTGAAACCTTCTAAAACTATATCTTTCGAAACCAATTTAGGTTTTACTTTACTTATAGAAAAAGGGTCTTAAAATATTTAAGTTGAAAGCATCTTCTTCGAAACCATTTCCTAATTAATGAAGTGATGGTGTCGAAACCATGCCTTCGAAAGCATTGGAGAGTGGCCAAGTTTTTAGAAAACAAAACAACCCTTTCGAAACCATCTGGTTCGAAAGGTAAAAAGGCAGCAGTAAAAAGGTTTCGACTTAGTCGAAAGCAATTATTTAAAAACAGAGGCGCAACCCAATCGAAACCTTTTCCTTTAAATCATTTGACCTGGTCGAAAGCTACTTTTTCAAAAGCCATTTTGTCAAAAGCAAGCAGGTGTATTTCTTTCATTTAAAACAAAGGATTGCCTCAACCCCTTCAGAACCCTTGGTTTCGACTCCCTACCTTCCGCCTACATCCAATTCACTATGTACTAGTAAACTGATACCATGTGCATTGGTCTCGACTGTGTCGGAAGCGAATATGAGGAGGTGGAACTTGGTGCGGTGTCGAAATAGTGAAAAATATGTAGCAAATAGTTCTTTTCACCTAACCAGCCTTACGTGTCTAATTGTGATTGGTTGCCTCTTTCTTTACCAATAAAAGTGCTGTAGACTTTTCGGATTTTATAATTCAAATTGTTTTACAAAAAGCCCCTTCTCCTATTTTAATTATATAAATCATTTAAGTCCCAAACCTTAAATATATTTATATAACCCTTAAACACTAGGAAAAATCTACGAAAATTCCAGAAAATCTATTTTAATATGTTTTCCAACATATAAAAATTTCAGACCCCATCTTTTATTATTTTATCGAAAATAATTATTAATTCAAATTAGCATTTTCTTTACTAGAAAATTCATATAAATTCCACATAATTTCAGAAAATTCTGAAAATTGAAACCCATCTCTAAAATATTATTTATGATCTTCATAAAAATTCGTAAGGCATTAGGATGTCATTTTATAGGGTTTTCACCTTAAAACATGTCATAAAATCAATATGAATATACGTAAATCATTAACGTGTATATATAATCATTCCATCATTCAAAATCATGGCAAATCAATGCAAAATATTCGAAATCATCTAAAAATAGAAAATACAATCAAAAATGAGATGTAAACATTATTCACCATAGCTTTGGAGATTAAAGGGATTGAGATATGAATAGATTTGATTTGAATTGGCTTCTTCCTAGCTTTTCTTCCTCTTTTCCTTGTTAATGGCGGTCAGCCCCTTAGGTTATAAATTTAAAAATGAAATGAAAGTGTATTCTAATACACGACCAAGGTTTGGAAGATATAGGAATGGCCTCTTTCCTATTTTACCCCTCCTCTATTTCATTTTAACTCTTCTTTTGTTCATTGTTAAATGGCACGACTACCCTTAATTAAAAATCAAATCTCAATTCCCTAAAAATATTTGAAAATAAAGGTTCTTATTTCAATCCCCTAATCAATACATTATTTTATTTTATTTAACTAATTAAATATCCTAAATAATGTTACCAAAAATCTGGGGTGTTATAGACTCCCCTCCTTAAAGAATTTCGTCCTCGAAATTACGATAAGGTGCACAACAAATTAAACAAGGAGGTAATACATACCATCAAACAAGTCAGGATAAGTATCTCTAATCCTAGTCTCAATCTTCCAAGTACAGTCCCTGTCATCGTCACTCCACTGGACTTTGACTAATTTGACCGTCTTGGTTCTAAGCCTCTTCACATCCCTTGCAACAATACGAATAGGCTTCCTTACTGTGGTCAAATCTGGTTCAACTACTAAGTCATCTAGCACAGTCGATGCAATAGCAGTCTCCGGGTCTCTAAAACACTTTTTGAGATGAGAAACATGAAAAACATCATGGACTCCTGCCAAACTGCTCGGTAACTCAACTCTATATGCGAGTTTCCTGGTCCTCTCAACAATAGAAAAAGGTCCAACGAATCTCGGTGTGAACTTCCCCGATTTTCCAAACCTAATCACACCCCTCATCGGTGACACTTTGACGAAAACCTGGTCTCCAACTGAGAAATCTAGATATTTCCATCTCTTATCTACATAACTCTTCTGCCTAGACTGAGCCTCCTTCATTCTGGCCCGAATGACCTCAATTTTTCTGCAGCTTCTCTGACTAAATCTGGACCAAGAACCAATCTATCCCCAATCGCTAGCCAATATACAGGAGATTTGCATGGCGTTCCATACAAAGCTTCAAACGGTACCATCCTAATACTGTTAGGAACTGAGATGTTGGTTTTGATGACAACAACCTTTTTAACTTATCTTATTATAAAATATACACTAATATTATTGTCTAGATAGATATGTATATGCAGGATATATATATATATATGCAGGTATTGATTACTGAAGACTGATCAGTATAAAGACTCAAGACTCAAGATTCAAGGTTGAAGACTCTAGAGTATCAAGATCAAGATTTCAAGATATGTGTCTAGTTTATTGTTAAAACTTCATAATAGCACGGAAATCTTCATTCCAAATTTCATTTGGGATGGAACCCATTTCTATCTTCTTAGTGGCTTACAAACCCACGACAAGTAGCTTACAAACCTACGACAAGTGGCTTACAAACCCACAAACAACCTAGTTTTGTACAAGTTCTCGAGTCCTGCTGTGATGAGATATTCTATAGGAAGAAGCTTGCAAAACTACTTTAAAATGGTTTTTCAAAATGATTTTCAAACCTGCTTTTCAAAATGTTTTAGCCTTAGAAATTATCTTTTCAAATGATTTTCAAAAAGATGTTTTAGCCTTAAAATATTCTTTGTTTTTATTTTTAAATAAACTCTTATTTTAAACTTCGTTTGTTTTTTAAACTACCTTCCGACTTTTAAATATTCTCTTATAATTAATATATATATACACACACACTTGAGATTTTAAAATCAAATTTATATATATATTCTAAAAATATATTTTTCTACTCTTCTTTATTTTAAAACATAGGGAAATTAGTTTATTTTACTCCAGAATAATTTCATCTTGTTTTCCTTTCAATACCATTTTCAAAACAAATTTTACATTATTTTTAACTAGGGTATGTCGACATCATGGGATACCCCATGTCGACATGGTGGCCGTTAAATTCAAAAGTTTCAATTTTCAAAAGAAGTGTCTATTCATTTAAATCTCTTCACGAATGGTTATGACCGTTACTGGTCTATAAATAGCCTTCACAAATGAATTTTTTAAACTAACTAATTTCATATTTTCTTCACTCCTTCTCCACAAATCCATATTCTAAAATTTTCATATTTTTAAGACCGTGTCGAAATTCTGCCGAATTCTCAAGTGAATCAAATTAGAATCTCATTCTTGTTTGGTTCTCTACCCTCTCTCGAAGATGAAAGTGCTATTCAGAGTTATATGATCAATTTGTAATCAAAAGTTTATCAAGTCTCTCTATAAGGTGTGGTTGTGCCTAGAAATCAATTGGGTAATCTTGTGGCCCGTAAATCAAGAGAGTTTGCCCCGGACTCGTGAGATAGGAGGATACCTCAAGGCCTTTAGAAACTAAGGATTGTAATCTCGACATTGGTATAATAAAAATCTATAGGAGGTGTTTTTCCTTGGTATAGGATTGGATGTAGGGTAACTCCGAACCAGTATAAAATCCGGTGTGTTCTTTCCTTTTACTGCTTTTTATTTACTTTATGCATCTGTGTTTGATTCTGTTATTGTTCTGCGATTAATTTCTGCATTTGTTTGTGTCATAATTTTAATTTAGTGCATATAAGTCTTAGAATCCATTAAACACTATTCACCCCCCTCTAGTGTTAAATTAGCCTTAAGATCCTTAATTCGCACTCCTTTTCAATTGGTATCAGAGCAGAGGTTTTCATAGTTTTCATAATCTGAAACTTAAAAAAAATTAATGGCTACCAACACTGGTAATGTCAACTCTGGCACTAGTTCTATTAACACTAACACTAGTTCATTAGTAGAAGATCAGTCTACTGTCAGACCACCATTTTTCAATGGCAGTAATTATGCATATTGGGCTTGTAGAATGAAAATTTATTTACAATCAGTAAGATTAGACACTTGGAATATCACACAAACTGAGTATGTTGAACCAACTACCGATTTTGCCCAGTGGACTACTGAGCAAAAGAATGTTGCACAAAATAACTCAAAGGCCATGAATATATTATTTTGTTCACTAGATAGGAATGAGTTTAATAGAGTGTTTGTTTGTAAGTCTGCATTTGAAATCTGGAAAACTTTGCAAGTTACTCATGAAGGAACAAGCAAAGTTAAACAGACTAAAATTTCCATATTAACTAATCAGTTTCAACTGTTTAAAATGCATGCAAATGAGTCCATTTCCGACATGTATTGTCGATTTCAAGATATTGTCCATTCACTAATTGCACTGGGAAAAAGCTTTTCGGAGGAAGACCAAGTTAGAAAAATTCTAAATTCACTCACTCCAGAATGGATCAAAAGACACTTGCAATTGAAGAAGCAAATGATATTAGTCTAATGAAAATAGAAGAATTGATTGGGAATCTGATGTCTTATGAAGTTCAACTGCAAGGAAGAAGAGAAAACAAGGTTACAGAAAGGAAGTCATTAGCATTCAATGCAACAACTGAAGATTCGGAACCATACAGTGATGAGGAGGTTACTTTCATGACAAGAAACTTCCAAAAATTCCTTAAATATAGAAAAATGAATAATTACAAAAGAAATGATCATAGGAATTCCAGAAATAATACGGAGAATGTCAACAATGATAGATGCTACAATTGCAATAAAGTTGGGCATCATAGGAAAGATTGTCTGTATTCAGATAAACAGTTGTTCCCTCCAAACAATGATTCATCAAGGAAAAGAAAGAAAGCATACACATCAACTCTTGATGACTCAAAATCATCATCCAGTGACGATGAAAAGAAGATGGATAATTCAAATCTGTGTTTCACTGCTATTCATGAATCAGACGACGATGGGAGTATGGATCTAAAAATAGGTATGCATTTACATTATTTTTAATTTTCTTTTTTGAATGGATGCTTGTTTGTTTGCTTGATTTTTTAATTTCCTTGAACTTTAAATTCAAATTTATCCCTTGAAATTTGAATTTAAAATTCAAAAATAATATTATTTTAATAATATTTTAAATATTAAATTATTAATATTTAAGTATTATTATATTTAATGTTATAGCAGGAATTATATAAGTAGAATATAGGAATAATATATACATTTATTAGAAATTAGGAATTGTCACTTGTCCTTTGATTCAATAGGCACAAACTTTTCACTTTTCACTTTTATTTCAAATTTCAAATTTATCTTCATTATCTTCAACTCCTCTCAAACTTCTTCAACTGCCTCTTCAAGCACTCCTAACATAATTAGACTTCCAAAATCTATCAAAAACTTTCTCTTTAATGACCCGGAAGCTATCAAAGCTTACATCAACTATGTAAACTTTGGTAAATACATACGGGGAAATTTGCTATTTTTGAAGATTTACCTTCTTATGAAACTGAAAATCTTTTTCAACAATGTTCTATTCTTAGTATAGTAGATAAAAAACAAAATAATTTTGTATGTTATCTAAACCTTGTTAAGATGTTTTATGCGAATTTAAATCGTGGTTTTTATGATGGGCAAGATGGACAAATTTGGAGTAGTGTTAAAGGAACACAAATAGTTTTGATTGTGAAATTTTAGGAAATATTTTGGGATGCAAGTATACTGGAATGAATCTCTCATAATTTCAAATAAATGAAAATGATCGAGAGACATTTCATCACATCTTTGAAGGGGATGACAATTTTGAATTCAAAAATAGTTATTTTCGTCCAAAAGCAAGAATTGTTAACCTTCTTATTCAACACACCCTTATACCAAGATCGGGAAACTACAACAATCCAACTTTGAAAGTTTGCAAAGCTCTTTTTGCAATTTTTGGAAATTATGATATCAATTAGGCTCAAGTTTTTTTGGATGAGCTAAGGCCCAAGAATTTTACTATGGGAGAAAACACGTTATATCATGGAATTTATCTCACTCGGATTTTTAATTACTTTGGAGTTGATTTCAAAAGGGAAGAATTTATAACTAGAAAAGTGTTCAACCATGGAAACATTTCCCTTACGCAAATTCCATTATTGTTTCAACCATATGAAACACTTACGGAAAAGGAAGAAAGGCTTGCTCACGAAGAGATGGAAGAAATGGAGGAAGAAGAAGAAGAGGAAGAAGAAGGAATGGAAATTGAAGAGGAAGAAGATGAAGATCAAGAAACTTCCTTAGGAAGTATTGAATATCCTACTAATCCCGCTAATCCATCCAATAAGACCATTCTCAAAAATCAAAGAATTATAGTGGAAAATCAAAAGACACTTAAAAGATCAATGAGTAAGAAAATGGATAAGATTTCCACTAAAATCGACAAGTTCTTTGGGAAAGTTAGTAAAAAGCTTGGACTATCATCTTCTTCATCTTCATCTTATTAGTTTTAGTTCATGTTATCTTGTTTGTTTCAAGTTCTATCCATGTATTTTCCTTTATTTTAGTTAATATTATATTAGTTTATGTAATGTTGACTAGAATCATCAATGAAATCTTTTATTCAACTTCACTTGTCTCTGTAATTGCTTGTTTTTATATTATACAAATTATAATTGAATAGATTTGTTCATAATATTCAAAACAAAGCAAATTGTCACTTTAGACAGAGGCATGTCGACATCCCCCATCCCCCCATGTCGACATACAACGGGCAAAAAGTAGTTACACTTTCAAATTTTTATTTCATGTAACTAACTAGTGTCTATTCATTTTAAACGACTTTCTACCCCTATTTATACATGTTTCTTCCAGAATAATTTATCAAACCTCATTTCTAATCGCTCTCTTTCATATTTCTTCCTACTTCTTGAATTATGGCCTCTCCGATTAAGAATCTAAGTGATAATCTTGAGGAAACTATCACTTCATTCAAGAATATCCTTACATTCATACTTTGTAATCAGCATCACTTAGAATTGAGTCAAATACAAATGATAAAAGAGCAAGAGAGACATTTTGATGCCCTTCGTTGGATGATCTCAGCCCTTAACAAGGACGATCTCGAAGGAAATCCACCAGTCACTCTCGACAAAGATAAAGAAGAATGGATGCCATCAAAGCAGACCCTATCTTTGGACAAGATGGATGGGTGGAAGTACCAAGGAATGTCTAGTCATTCTGTATGTTATTGGTGTGTTTTAAACTTAATTGACTTGACTTATTTAAAAACGTTTGGTATGGTTTGTATATATGATTGGATGATGATTGATTTACTGTTGGATTACACTTATGATCACACTCATGATCACATTTCACATTTATGATCACATCTCATACTTATGATCACACTTAGCATTTATTTAACTTATAAATGGATTACTTTAGTTTGTATTATGGTTGATCATCTTATATCAAGTTCAGGAAATTTATTAGTAAGAAGTTTTTGTTGATGACAAAGGGGGAGAAGTTATAAAATAGTAGTTGGCTTGGAGTAAGGGGGAGTTATGATTGGAGTAAGGGGGAGTCATGGAGTAAGGGGGAGTCATGATAGGAATTATGGTATGGTAAGTATATTTTATAAATATAGGTTTTCATCATCAAAAAGGGGGAGATTGTTAGGAACTAAGATGTTGGTTTTGATGACAACAACCTTTTTAACTTATCTTATTATAAAATATATACTAACACTATTGTCTAGATAGATATGTATATGCAGGATATATATATATGCAGGTATTGATTACTGAAGACTGATTGGTATAATGACTCAAGACTCAAGACTCAAGATTCAAGATTGAAGACTCTAGAGTATCAAGATCAAGATTTCAAGATATGTGTCGAGTTTATTGTTAAAACTTCATAATAGCACGGAAATCTTCATTCCAAATTTCATTTGGGATGGAACCCATTTCTATCTTCTTAGTGGCTTACAAACCCGCGACAAGTAGCTTACAAACCTACGACAAGTGGCTTACAAACCCATTAACATCCTGGTTTTGTACAAGTTCTCGAGTCCTAATGTGATGAGATATTCTACAGGAAGAAGCTTGCAAAACTACTTCAAAATGGTTTTTCAAAATGATTTTCAAACCTGCTTTTCAAAATGTTTTAGCCTTAAAAATTATCTTTACAAATGATTTTCAAAAAGATGTTTTAGCCTTAAAATATTCTTTGTTTTTGCTTTTAAATAAACTCTTGTTTTAAACTCCGTTTGTTTTTTAAACTACCTTCTGACTTTTAAATATTCTCTTATAATATATATATACTTGAGATTTAAAATCAAATTTATATATACATTCTAAAAATATATTTTTCTACTCTTCTTTATTTTAAAACATAGAGAAATTAGTTTATTTTACTCCAGAATCATTTCATCTTGTTTTCCTTTCAATACCATTTTCAAAACAAATTTTACATTATTTTTAACTAGGGTATGTCGACATCATGGGATACCCCATGTCAACATGGTGGCCGTTAAATTCAAAAGTTTCAATTTTCAAAAGAAGTGTCTATTCGTTTAAATCTCTTCACGAATGGTTATGACCGTTACTGGTCTATAAATAGCCTTCACAAACGAATTTTTTAAACTAACTAATTTCATATTTTATTCACTCCTTCTTCTCCAAAAATCCATATTCTAAAATTTTCATATTTTTAAGATCATGCCGAAATTCTGCCGAATTCTCAAGTGAATCAAATTAGAATCCCATTCTTGTTTGGTTCTCTACCCTCTCTCGAAGATCAAAGTGCTATTCAGAGTTATAGGATCAATTTGTAATCAAAAGTTTATCGAGTCTCTCTATAAGGTGTGGTTGTGCCTGGAAATCAATTGGGTAATCTTGTGGCCCGTTAATCAAGAGAGTTTGCCCCGGACTCGTGAGATAGGAGGGTACCTCAAGGCCTTTAGAAACTGAGGATTGTAATCTCGACATTGGTATAATAAAAATCTGTATGAGGTGTTTTGCCTTGGTACAGGACTGGATGTAGGGTAACTCCGAACCAGTATACAATCCGATGTGTTCTTTCCTTTTACTGCTTTTTATTTACTTTCTGCATCTGTGTTTGATTCTGTTATTGTTCTGTGATTAAGTTCTGCATTTGTTTGTGTCATAATTTTAATTTAGTGCATATAAGTCTTAGAATCCATTAAACACTATTCACCCCCCCTCTAGTGTTAAATTAGCCTTAAGATCCTTAATCCGCACTCCCTTTCAAATACTAGTCTGATAACTGTTGTTATACGAAAATTCGACTAAATGCAAATGGGCTTCCCATGATCCCCCAAAATCTAATACACAAGCTCTTAAAAAATCTTTCAAGATCTTGTTAACTCTCTTTGTTTGCCCATCTGTCTGCACATGGTAAGCGGTTCTCATCTTGAGCTTGGTTCCCAAAATTTCCTGTAGACTCTTCCAGAACTCGCTAGTGAACAAAGGATCTCTATCACTAACTATGCTACTAGGAATTCCATGCAGTCTAACCACATTCTTCATAAACAACTTTGCCAAAATAGGTGCCATTCTGGTTGACCTAACTGGAATGGAATCGACACTCTTGGTCAATCTGTCCCTATGACCCATATACTATCATTTCCCCTATTCGACTTCAGCAACCCGTCACTAAAATCCATGGAGATAGAATCCCACTTCTATACTGGAATATCTAATGGCTGAAGCAACCCACTTGGTTTCTGGTGTTCGGCCTTTGCCTACTGGGAAATCATGTACTGCTTCACACACAACCCAATATCCTACTTCATGCCTTCCCAGAAGAAACTCCTCTTCATATCCTGATAC
Source organism: Allium fistulosum (assembly GCA_030737815.1). Taxonomy (NCBI): domain Eukaryota; kingdom Viridiplantae; phylum Streptophyta; class Magnoliopsida; order Asparagales; family Amaryllidaceae; genus Allium; species Allium fistulosum. Next base: position 816,333,074 of record CM060908.1, on the reverse strand, counting down.
ATCTTAGTACCTCTTGGGTGAATAGAGAACTTTGAACGATGGCATTCCTCTAAGACTTCTTTCTTTATGTTTCCCACACTCGGAACACATAATCTTGCTTTCTTTCTCAACCTCCCATTTTGGTCAAGACTGAAATCTTTCAAGTCATCGCTCTCGGTTCCATCTCTTAGCTTCCCGATCCGTTCAACTAATACTGGATCCTCTTCTTGCTTAGAAGCAATCCTGTCGATCATTACTGGTCGAACTTCCAAATAAGATAATACAACTATATCTCCAATAGACCCAGCCTCGGATCTCCACTGCAATCTGCTAATGCTTCCAAGTCCTTCCACTCAGCAATCATCGCCAAAACTGTATTATGATGTTTCCTGCTAAGTGCATCTGCAACCTTGTTGCCTTTTCCCAGTGTGTACTCAATCTCAAAATCATAAGCGACAATAAACTCTAGCCACCTTAGCTGTCTCATGTTCAACTCCTTCTGAGAGAACAAATACTTCAGCGACTTATGATCTATATATAACTCAAACCTTTCTCCCAAAAGGTAATGTCTCCAGACATTCAAAGCAAAATTAACTGCAGCCAACTCTAAATCATGTGTCGGATACCTGACTTCATGCGGTCTAAGCTGTCTAGAAGCATAGGCAATCACTTTACCCCTCTGCATTAGCACAGCTCCCAATCCTGTTCCAAACACATCAGTATAAACCACCAAATCCTGATTCCTTTAAGGAACAATCAACACAGGTGCATGGGCAATAATTGTTTCAAACTCTAGAATGCTTCCTCACACTTATCGGTCCACACAAACTTCACATCCTTTCTTGTTAGCTTGGTCATCGGTGTCGCTATCCACGAAAAATCTTTAATGAACCTCCGATAATAACCAGCCAACCCAAGGAAGCTCTTTATCTCTGTCACTGTATCGGGTCTCTTCCAACTATTCACTGCTTCAATCTTACTCGAATCTATGGACAACCCTTCCTGTGAGACAACATGACCAAGAAACTTCACTTCTTTCTTTAGAAATTCCACTTAGATAACTTCGCCTTCAGCTGATGCTGCCTCAGCATCTCAAGCACCCCTCTAAGATGAACTTCATGCTCTATTTCATCCTTAGAGTATATCAAGATATCATCTATTAAAACCAACAAACCTATCCAAGTGCTCTCGGAAAACCCGGTTCATCGAATTCACAAAGAAAGCTGGAGCATTAGTCAGTCCGAATGGCATAACTAACGATTCGTACGACCCATACCTCGTCCTAAACGCCACCAAAGGTATATTATCCTCTACTACTCTGAGCTGACGGAAGCCTGTCACCAAATCCAACTGCGAAAATACCTTGGCTCCACTCAACCGGTCGAACAAATAGTCAATCCTCAACAATGGATATCGATTCTTTATCGTCCTCTCATTTAACTTATGATAATCGATACATAGCCTTAACGATCCATCCGGCTTCTTAGCAAACACTGTAGCTGCACCCCAAGGCGAACTACTCAGCCTGATAAAATTCTTGCCTTTTAATTCCACCAACTGCACCTTCAACTCCCTCATCTCTATAGGGGTCATCCTGCTTGGCAGTCTACTCACTGGTTCTGCTCCCAGAACCAAATCTATCTGAAACTCAAAGGCTCGTTTCGATGGCAATCCAACTATAGGCTCAAAAACATCTGTGAATTCTCTAACAACGAAAACTCAACTCAACTCATCTTCCAATTCCATAGCACCCAACAAAGCATTCACTTCACTACTAGAACCTTCTATGACATAAACTATCCGATCGCTACAATCTGGGTGCCTAAGCGATATTTTCCTATCCTGGAAAAAATATCCTAGCATCGTACTCACTTAACCAATCCATCCCAAGAATAATCCTGAACCCCACAAAATCAAACGCATGCAAACTGCAAACAAAAGTATGACCTAACAGGTCAAACTCTAACTGGTCACATCTCAACCCTAGGGTTGCATACCCTCCTATTGGATTCACAATCCGTAAGGAAGTAACTAAATATATGGATTCTAGGTTAAGCTTATCTATCAAACATCTAGATATAAAAGAATGCGATGCACTAGTATCAAATAGAACGCTAACAGACATACCATGAATCTGAAGCGTACCTCCTAAAACGGCTTTTCATTTTTCCTTAGCTGTTGGCTTAGAAGCAGCAGGCTCCAATGCATATACCTTGCCCTTTCCATCCTTAGCAGGCTCCTTGCACTAGCTCTTATAATGGCCAATATGGTCACAGTTGAAGCACCAAACACCCTTCTTTCCAGCCCTCTGTAGCCTTTCCTACACGACACTCATTAGCAAAGAGCCCCTTCTTCGCACTTGAAGAAAATAATCTCAGACTTCCCTTTCTTAGCTGCTCCACCCTTCTGACCACCTTTCTTAGGAAAGAACTTCCTCTTCTGATTCTGCCCAATCTGGACTTCTTTAGCTTAACTCTTCTCTAGAGAATCAAGAATCTCATCATGCCTTAAGGTCAAAACAAAGTCAGAAGGATCTCTAATATGAGGTAATGTGACCCTAGCTAACTCAGGCTTCAACCCCATAATAAACTTCTCGTTTCTCTTCATGATTGTATCAACTGAAGCATACCCATATCGAGCTAACTACTCGAACTTTCTAGCATACTCCATAATTGACATCCCCCTACTCTAACTCAGCATACTTCCTGATCAGAGCTGACTATGACATTGCAGACATAAACCTCTCCTGGAATCTTCCCTTGAAATCTATCCATGACAAAGTTTCCTCGTCCACACCAGCCGTCACACTGTTCCACCAAAATAATGCGGCTCCCTGAAGCTGTCTGGATGCCAGCCTCCTTTTAGGCTCATCATTGAGCCCCAAATCTACAAAAATCCTTTCGCAGTGCAACAACCAATTTTCCACTTCTATAGCATCCTCTGTCCCCAAAATAGGCTTCCCTCCAAGCTTAGCATAATCTCCGCTCAGCTTAGCATAATGGTTAACTACTGGAACTTTCGGAACTCCTGCCCCTGTAGCATCTCCTCCTACCATTCCAGCTGCAACTCCAGCTTGCATCATATTCACAAAAAACTGATACATAGCCTCCATGTCCACTTGCGGGACTCCAGCACCTACATACTCTGCTTGTGTCTGACCTTGGGTTCTCCTTGTACTAGGTCTGGCATTTCCTTCGTGCCCTCCCCTCCTGGGTTAACTCTTCTTTTTATACCTTTCATATCTGTATCCAACCCTCATGAGATATAGAAAAATAACCTAACAAGGATAGGAGACTAGAGATAAAGCGTATACTTATATATAGCAAATACAAGTACGTTACTATAGCGTTATCCCATACCCCAATCTTACTCTAATTCCTTAGGATTATGTTTTAAAAACCATTTTTAGTTTAAATTTTTTCATAAACCATGCTCTTGCACCAAGTTGTAACATCTCGTATCTGGAGGCCAAAAGTTAAGCGCTACAGATGCTGCAGTCATCCATAGTATTAACTTCTGGTGATAAAATACGGTAATGATAATGGTATCCATAATATTAGAAGCACGTGAATAAGAACAAAATCACAGATTTCAAAAAAAACATTTTGCTAATTACATTTCAAAACAAATTCATATCCAAGTTACATAATTCCATATCGTTTTCCAGGTAAAGATTAATTATAATCATTACAAAAGTACGTCAAGAGTGACATATGATGATGCCACCTTGGTTGATCAAAGTAATATATTCATATCTGACGTAATGTACACAGCGGAATCAAAACAAAATGAAACTACAAATCCTAATTAGCTATCCATCAGCCACCTGCTCGTCTAAGCTTTATTCGCCAAAAGACTAAAACCTGAAAACCTCAACCCTCAGCTTACTCAAATCAATTTTGAGTACTAGAGAGTTTAAGGGGAAACAAAAACTTCGAGTCAGACATAAAGCCTGGTGTGAATAATCCTGTTACATCTTGATTTACCGATATTAAGTGAGACCACGCCGCTTAGCGAAATGGGTTTCCCCACACTAATATACTTTTCAAAACATTTATTTTGCAATCCTTTTCTGCAACCAAACTGGTTAATCAAACTGATTATATCAAAATAGCAATATCCTTTATACTAATAAATGGACTATATGTCCGTAAAACAAGTAATATGTGAACTATCTGCCCACAATATAATAGCAAGGTCCGTTATGCTACAAATGGACTATCGGTCCATACAACTGGGCTGACTGCTCGCAAACTACACTAACTGTCTGAAATCTAGGCTGTCTGCCTGCAAAATGGACTAACTGTCTGAATTATTTTCTTAGGGTTAACTACCCTTTAAATTTTACTTGAAAACCTTTTCAAAATGATTTAGTTCTTCAAATCATATATATTTATACAAGGAAAATCTATCTTTGGCTTTACTTTAAGCCATTTTGCCATGTTATATATACTTTACTCAAAATAATGTTGATGAGGTTTAATAAGGATTAACTATCCTTCCCAAACAAGTCAAAACCCTTTTTAACTTGAAAATACTTAGGCTACATTACCTATTTAATACATTCGAAACCTTTGTTTAAAACCGTTAAACAACCCTTTCGAAACTATTGAAGGTAACCCCTTCGAAACCATTGAAAGACCCTTTTGAAATCGTTAAATACAGCCTTTCGAAAAAATTGGAAAACCTTTCCTTTCTTTTCTCCGAAAGCTTCAAAATATCAGACATCCCCCTTTAAAACCTTTTAAATATTGTCTTTCGAAAACATAGGAAAAACCTTCCTTTCAATCCTTTTTAAACCCTGGGGAACCACCCCTTTCAAAACCATTTATTAAAACCTTTCGAAACATTCAAAACTCAATCCTTTCGAAAGTATTTTGGGTTCAATTTAAAACATGTGGACACTTTTCGAAACCATTCAAAAATTTACCCCTTCGAAACCTTTGAAAAACGTCTCGGTTGAAACCATTTGGATTCTGCCTTCAAGTAGAGCAAAAGGATCAGAAACCCATTAAACTCGAAAGCATATGTTTGAAACCTTCTAAAACTATCTCTTTCAAAACCAATTTGGGTTTTACTTTACTTATAAAAAAAGTGTCTTAAAACATTTAAGTTGAAAGCATTTGCTTCGAAACCATTTCCTAAGTAATGAAGTGATGGTGTCGAAACCATCCCTTCGAAAGCATTGGAGAGTGGTCAGGTTTTTAGAAAACAAAACAACACTTTCAAAACTATTTGGGTCGAAAGGTAAAAAGGCGGCAACAAAAAGGTTTCAACTTAGTCGAAAGTTATTTAAAAAAAGAGGCGCAACCCAATCGAAATCATTTCCTTTAAATCATTTGACCTGGTCGAATGCTACTTTGTCGAAAGCCATTTGGTCGAAAGCAAGCAAGCGTATTTCTTTAATTTAAAACAAAGGACTGTCTCAACCCCTTCGGAACCCCTGGTTTCGACTCCCTACCTTCCGCCTACATCCGATTCACTACGTACCAGTAAACTGATACCATGTGCATTGGTTTTGACTATGTCGGAAGCGAAGTGAGGAGGCGGAACTTGATGCCGACGGTGTCAAAACGGTGAAAAACATGTAGCAAATAGTTCTTTTCACCTAACATGCCTTACGTGTCTAATTGTGATTGGTTGCCTCCTTCTTTACCAATAAAAGTACTGCACTTTTTCAAAAGTGCTGCCGACTTTCTAGATTTTATAATTCAATTTTTTTTACAAAAAGCCCCTTCTCCTCTTTTAATTATATAAAACATTTAAGTCTCATACCTTAAATAATTTTATATAACTCATAAAACACTTAGGAAAATCTACAAAAATTCCAAAAAATCTATTTTAATATGTCTTCCAACATATAAAAATTTCAGACCCCAATCTTTTATTAATTAACCGAAAATAATTATTAACCCAAATTAGCATTTTATTTACTAGAAAATTCATATAAATTCCACATAATTTCATAAAATTCCAAAAATTGAAACCCATCTCTAAAATATTATTTATGATCTTCATAAAAATTCACAAGGCATTTGCATGTCATTTTATAGGGTTTTCACCTTAAAACATATCATAAAATCAATTTGAATATACATAAATCATCAACATGTATATATAATCATTTCATCATTCAAAATCATGGAAAATCGATGCAAAATATTCGACAATCATCTAATAACTGAAAATACAATCAAAAATGAGATGTAAACACTATTGTAGAGATTAAAGAGATTGAGATATGAATAGATTTGATTTGAATTAGCTTCTTTCTAGCTTTTCTTCCTCTTTTCCTTAGTAATGGTGGCCGGCCCCTTAGGTTATAAAATTTTTCAAAATGAAATGAACGTGTATTCTAATATACGGCCAAGGTTTGGAGGATATAGGAATGGCCTCTTTCCTATTTTACCCCTCCTCTATTTCATTTTAACTCTTCTTTAGTTCATTATTAAATGGCACGGCTACCCTTAATTAAAAATCAAATCTCAATCCCCTAATCAACACATTATTTTATTTTATTTAACTAATTAAACATCTTAAATAATGTTACCAAAAATCTAGGGTGTTACATTCGTCCTCCGTTTTCGAACAACATTCAAAATCCACATGTCTCATCGCGCTAGCATAGCGCTCCATTTCTTGCCAACTTCTATTTGCAGGATGCGGTCCACCAACTATCATGTTTATTACCAACCTTCCTCCAGTCCGCGCAGGCTCCTCAACCCTACGCAGAGCTTGTCCTCGATTGGGGTCAGATGTCCCCAGTCCGCCGTCCTGTGGAGTTTTCACAAACTCCTGCAACTTCTTCTCCCGAATCAACTTCTCAATAGCATCCTGGAGATGCCTGCACTAGTTTGTGTTGTGACCGTAACACTCATGAAATCGGCAATATTTCCCAGTCTGCTTTTGTGTCTCTGTCGACTTCTTCGGACATGGCTTCTTATATTGAAAAGTAATACTGGTGGACAGATAAATATTCTCCAGGGATGCGTTAAGAGGTGTGTAGCTATCATACATAGGAATCCTAGGCTTCGGCCTTCCGGGCTCCCTCTTCCAGTCTCAATTCTCTTCACCACTTCTTTTCTGTTGGTTCGTCTTATTTTGAAAATTGACCTAAATCTTCCTAGAACTCTCATCAGACTGCTTTATTGCGATGTTGCTTTGGACCGCTTCCCCGCTTGGCCCCATAGCATTGTTGTTTCTGGAGGACCTGGCCTCCTCCTTCCTCATAAACTGAGCTGCCTTTGAATAGAAGCGTTCTAGCATGGTCGACAGTTTTCCAGTTAGCCAATCGCCAAATTCGGATTTCGGATCAACCCCTCTCGTCATAGCCATAAGTATAGCATGGTCATTTGGGTTACTAACTTCAGTGGCAACAACATGAAATCTTTGCATGTAGTCTTTCAGTGATTCCCCTAGAGTCTGAATGACACTGGATAGTGACATCACGTCTTTTGGGCGAGTAGCGTGGATCCGGAACTGCTCCACGAACTTTGTTGCCAATTCGTCAAACCTTGATATCGATCGTGGGGGTAATCTTGTAAACCACATCATTGCGATCCTAGAAAGAGTTATAGGAAAACATTTATATTTGATTGCGTCATTGGCTTTTTCTGAGTCCATCAACCATTCGTACCTCATGATGTGCTGCCTGGGTCGGTTTTTCCCTCATAGGCAGGCATCGTAGGCATATTGAACTATCTATACTTCGCATGTAAAACACTATCAGTAAATGGGGTATGACTCCTCGAAATTCCCCAATCATCATTTGTCAAGTCTTGGTTCTCCCTCACCAGCTGTCTGACCATTGCCGATATGTCCGGAGTCTGGATAGGCGGTGCCAAGTGGTGGTCCGATCCACCTCGCGTGAATGTTCCGATCGGTGTCTATGGGCCATCTCACGCCTCCTTGGCCTATCATCCTCCTGATGTGCATCATGAGTATTCACCTCGTTGTCATTCCGGATGGGTAGTTGGTCAGCATTCAAACGAACTCCAGCATCCAAACCACCAGTTCCAGCATGGCTCCCCAATTGCATTTGAGGAACAGCTTCTCTAGTTGAGGGATCGGTACTAATCCCTAGGGAGCGATCGACATCGGTCCATCTTGGCAGACCATGTTGGTCTACCAAGCGTTTCTCTAATGTCCCTGCTTGCGCCGCTTCGACCCTGCGACGCCTACGCCTACGCCTATAATGCTCATCTTCTGATGAAGCTGAACTCTTCGACATCGAGTAAGAAGCAAGATCCCTTTTGGCGCTCTAACGCTGCTGTTGATCAATCTGGTTCATTAGATTAGCATTAGTCTAGATTTGCTCGTTCAGCTGCCTACGACTCTCCATCAACTCCTTCTTCAAGTTGTTGAATTCAGCTCTAGTTATGGAATCAGCGGGGTTCTAGATTTCGGCAGGCTCTACATTCACATTATCAGGCTGGTTACTTGGAGCTCCTTGTTGGATGCTGGCAGTTTCATTTGCATCGACGTTCTGGGAAGTTGATCTGGTATACCTCATCATTCGGAATTTCTTTGCTTAGATTCTGGTAAATCTGAGTAGTATCTGCAAACTTCTAACAATGAATCTGGATCTCTTTCGAGGGATTTCTTCAATCTAGTAGCAGCAAAGGGGATCCTAACGTGCTGAGAATCAAGTTTTCGGTGAAAGCACCAAAATGTTTGCAATCAAATTAGCCACAAACACCCAAGAATAGATTTAAGTAGTAAAATAAATGAAGAAACTAAATGAAAATGGAGGAATATATCAAAACAACAGGAAAAACAAAACAGAAAGAAAGAAAAAAGGTTCATAGTGGTTCGGCATTGATTGCATACGTCCACTTTGAATATTCTCTTTATTGCTTTTCAATTAACTTGACTACAATTAGAAACAACAAGAAATAGCAAGAGACAAGAGAATAATGGAGGGAGTTGGCTATAATAATAGTGTTATCTAACCAACAGCGTAAAGATCCTCAGAATGACCCCCTAGGCCTGTATTTATAGGTGAAGGTGACCACCAATCTCATTGGAAATTCGTCAACAGGACATTCTCATCCATATGAGCCCACCATAGGAAGCGCTAGGCCCAACTCTCAATGGAGAGGGATCGGTACTGATCCCTCCATGTGTTGAGTTTGGGGCAGCGAACCCTATTGTAGCCTCCTTATGCTCTGATATGATGATGTTTCAAATGTCATGATGATTGGATGTACGAAGCTCGAGTTCTGCTTGATCTTTGGTTCTAATCCCCTTCTAGTCTAAAAGATGTCGATCCTTCTCTGGGGTGACATGCCGATCCATGATGATTGTGAGGTATATGCCGATTCATAATGTTTGTGAGATACATGCCAATTTATAATGTTTGTGAGATACATGCCGACCCCTAGCACAGTGGATGTTATGTCAACCCCCCTTAGTGCCAGGGTTATATACTGATCCCTCTATATGTCGGTTGCTATGCCGATCCATCTAGCGCCATCAAATCATATTGAAACTATGTCGACCCCTCTACATTTCCATTCAAGTTGATTACCTAGTCAAGTAACCATGGCGATCCCTATCTTATCCAAGCTAATTTCCATCTTTCTAACATTCTGCGTTGTCTGTCTACCAACTCTGTTCAATCTGGGATTCGTATAACTATCCGGACTCTATATCTGAGTCTTATAGCCATTGCCTCAGGTTATCCTTCTTATCAACAGTCGAATCTGTCTTTCGTGATCAACCCAATATAGCCGGGTCAAGGCATCGGGTAACACCCGTGTTGCACTCTGATACAATGTTTATCATGGTTCATTTGATTATGCTATTGTGTCGTCTTATACAATGTTAGATATAGTACATGTTCATTCGTTGGTCTATGGTATAACCTTGACAGTTTTCCTTCATAGGCCTGACACCACCGTGTTGCACTCTATTATATCCGTATTTATTTAGATACTGGTGGAGGTGGAGAGGGTGCTCACGGAAGTCTTTCCACAGAATAAGCCAGTTAACGTTAAAAATTGAGTCTGGACATTATAAATTATACAGATACACAGCAACATGCAGTTTGCAGCCAAAATACAAAAAAAGAGGGAACTTGGTGGCCAGTTTAGAAAGCATAGAACATATGTTCTGACATCTTCATATTTACATACAGTTTTCTTTTTTTAATCCCAGATAGTAAATAAATAGTTAATCGACAGCTGTAGAATTAGCTCGGAAGATGTGGACTTTCAATAGAGTAGGAGCTTTGAGCTCGAAGACCAGTGATCTCCATGGCCTATATTATTTGCACGAACCAGGTCAATCCAGCCTCTACCAAGTGCATCTCTTCCATCCTTTTTACCTGGACGATAACCAACTGTCCACACCTTTTCATTTGGATCAATCAGGCTCATGATTGTTTTTTCTCTTGGAAGATGTTTCCGTGAGAAGCACATCGGGAGCCGCTGCATAAATGGTAAAGCTTGAACTCCATTTGGTTTATTTACATGAAAAACACATAAAGTTAAATGAAACTGCAGGGTAAAAAAGAAAAAAATAATAAAAGAAAGAAAAAACACATTTAACACATTGCCACATAGATTTGCATTGTTACTCCAGTGGTTCTGATGATGCAAAACTTCATATACAAAGTATCCGTCACTCAATTCCTAACTTGTTTTGATAACAATAAACTAGTCGGCTGTATGAGGACGTAATGCATGCTCATTTACAAAACTAAGAAAATGAAAGCCGAGTTAAAACTACAAAAGTACAGTATACTGGAATTTTTCCATTAATTGTTTGTCATCCTAGTATAATAATCACGGCTATCAGAATAATAAGCAAATCATATTCATCAACAAAAACACGTAACACGGAAAGTGTTGATTTAAAAGAAAATTTTCCGGTTTTCTTTTTTTTTCTAAAAAAAGAAATAGAAAAAAAAAGGAAATAAAAAACTAGGTAGGTACCTGGTTTGTTTCATTTTTTGTGTTTTCTATTTTCAACCTTCATTAAAAAATATGAAGATAACGAAATAGAAATTTAAAATTTTAGGTTATTACTACGATGATGCAGAGTACGGAGAAATGACGGAGCGAATGGAGGGATGACGGAGGTGATCTGATTGTTTTCCATTCTTTTGTTATCTCTCAACAAGCAAAATAAATTTGTTTATATTTTATATGGTTAGTATCATTTTCCAAATTGGTTGTTTTTCAACAAATATATGCATTGTGTGTACGTATTCTGGACAAAAACACAAAACTAAAAATAACAAACCAAACAGGATCTAATTATCCTTAATTACATGCATCTTTAAAAGTCTACAGATGAACATACGTTGAAGACTTTATATTTTGAGCAATTTTGTTCGGAAATATGATTTGTGCCAAACCAAAAGATTAGTTCCTCTTAGTGATATATCCATGTTATTTTGTTTTTGTGTTTTGTACTTTTGTGCGATAAGAAGTGTTTCTCTACTTCCATGTGAGTTTTCTCATGTGTGAGTCATACTGGATGAAGCCCATTTGTTTCACTATTGTATTTAATTGAGTTCTATGAACATCAACCCCACTTGCCATGCTGTAAAAGAAAAGATTATTTCCATGTGGCAAACCCACACTTGCATCACTAGAAATTTACTAAAAATATGATAGTTAGTGCAATAGGTTGAAATTATTGAATAAAAAGAAAATTAGAAAAATAGAAGAGGAGAAGAGGGAAGAAGAAACGTATAATTATTAAATGCTACATTGTATTGATTAACTAAATTATTGTTTTACAATACATGGTTAGAATTTATAGTTGTATTAGTTGAAATTCAAGTAATTATACAATAGAAAAATAATATGAAAATATTAGGCCCCGTTTGGTTTGCTATTTTTAGTTTTGTGTTTTCGTCTAAACAAAATTTGCATTTATTATGTATTGTTGAAAAACAGACAATTTTGAAAAATGAAACTAACATAGAAAATAGAAAACAAGTTTATTTGATTTTTCGTGTTTTGAGACATAACAAAAGGATGGAAAACAATTCATCTCCTCCATTTCCCGTCCATCATGGCGATGGCTAAGAATTGTAAAAAAATTCCCATATTTTCTTGTATTTTATAGTGTATGTTGAAAACGCAAAACACAAAACTCAAAACAAAACCAAACGGAGCCTTATAATTTGGGAATTACAAATACTAAAATATTCTTAACACGTTTCTTAGCGCGCGCGCGCGCGCGCACACACACACACATATATATATATATATATATATATATATATATATATATATATATAATATATAATATTCTTTAACATTCCAAATATGTGATAACCTCTGACATAACAAAGATATACATTGTCTAACATTCCTCAAACTCATGGTGCACAGCAACTAAAGTTTGCAAATGCAGAAAACAATTAAAGGACCATCAAGCAATATGTCATCCAAGCACATCCAAAGAATGTAAAACAAACAGTCAAATGCTACTATAGATTAACATCAAATACAAGATCAAAAATCTGAAGTCAAAAAAAAAAAAACAGGAATAAGGAATAAGGAAATTCCTATGGGAAAATTCCAATCGGAATTGGAAGTGGAATTCCAATCAAAAATTTGGGATCGAAATCCGAAAAAAGGAAAAATAGAAATAAGAAGATTTCCATCGGTCTGGAGTCATTTATGGATGACTAACCCCAATCAAGAAAGTAATATGAATTTTGAATAGTGATCTTAGATTGTTTAGCTTAAAGCAGAAGCACAGTTTCAACAATACATCCTACCAATGTTGGAAGTGGAGTCGGATTGACTCATTGAGGACCTAGATGATGTGGGTTGTAAGACGAGGTCTAGACGATTTTTGTTTTGGCTTGCTGATAGTGAAGAAGATTTGGGATGCCATCTCTGATGTGCACCGATTCGACGATGGAGCATAAAGAGAGCAGAAGAATTGAATCAGATGTTGAATATGTGAACGATATATCAGAGGTTGATTTCCTGCTCTAATACAGTGTTGAAATTATTAAATAAAAGGAAATAAATTAGAAAAGTAGAAGAGGGAAAGAGAGAAGAAGAAACGTATAATTATTAAAGGCTACATTTTATCGTTTCACTGAATTGTTGCTCTATAGCACATGGTCATGGTCAAAATTTATAGCTCTAATTACTTTGAAAATTATACAATAGGAAAATAATATAAAAATATTATAATTTAAAAGTACAAGTCCTAAAATATTCTTAACACGTTTTTTAGCATATATATAAAAAATATTCTCTAACATCCCAAATATGTAATAATCTCGGACATAACAAAGATATTTATTCTCTAACACAATCTATATTTGCTTTGGATTATTTTTATGACACTGGCATATAAAATGCAACATATGCATGCGACATAAAAATGTGATAGAATATGAAAATTTTAAAAGGTGGCACACTGGCGAATTTGTACAATTAATTCCTTTTATTGGTGGTGGAGAAGAGCTCGGGAGCAGAAATATAATCACAACCATTAATAACTTTCATCTCCAACGGATAAACATCTAATATACTTTCATAATATTTTTACGACGTGATAATATTCACAAATAATTATTGTAGTACTCTACATAATTCCAACACTTTTTTATATTTCCTTTTTTCTTTTTTTTGGAAAACTAATAGTCTTCCCAAAACTTTCAGGCATTAAAGCTACAAGCACAGCCAAAAATGTTGGTGTCAAGTCAAATAGCCAAGCAAATATAGTACTACTATATTTCTTTCATTCATTCATTCTTTCAACAAATAAATACTTTGGGGACACCCTATTGGAATAAATTTTGCATAAAACCAACTATATTCGATTTGTTTAATCTTTACTATTGATCAGAACATTTAAGTTCAGTGGGAACTAAATTAAATTCTTTTCCTAGAACATTTAGGAATGAATCTCCATTCACCCTGTACCGATCATCTGATCTAGGTTTTTATCAGCTTGAAATGTTAAGAGTCACCTTGTGCTTTTATAAGCTTAAAAGATAGTCACAGGGTGGATGCAAAGGAAATCAGGGCTTGGTACAGCAAAAATATATGCCAAAGTATATGGAGCCAAGGACTGATTTTTAAACGAGATTTTCCTAAAACTTCTACGGGTGAAATCCCCACAGGTATATGCTTAGAAATTTAGCGAATAAGCTTGGGTCTGTTTCTTCTGCTATCAGTAATGAAAAGAAAAGAGTTGAAAATGCGCTTGATGAGAACAATGGAATAAAACGTGCTTAAGTATTGCTTTGCTGGTGTAGTGATTTGATCCATGAAATATTGCTGCTGTGAATAAATTTGACTTGTAATCTATTTTACGTAAAACACGAGACCTGTAATTTGTTTCTCGATACACTCACTCACTCAGTAAATTAACCAAAATTTTTAACACTTTACAACTTGGTTTTTAACTAGATATAACTGATGAGTTTGAAATGCATCGACACGTCATCGTAATTTCTTGTCCGACCAAAAATTCATTTTGTATTTAGGACCGTGGTTCAACAAAATTCTTGCTAACCACATCTTTCATCCTTCTACAAACAACTTTAATCGTCGCATAAATTTGAATATAAAGAAGAACAAAACCAATAATGAATCAATTTCCAACATATTTCCGGCATATGATATTATTATTTCCGTAATTATTCCTTGAAAAAGGAAAACCTATAATGAATCAATTTCCACCATATTTAGCATGTCCAAACTAAAATCCCAACTAACCAAAACACAAAACCAACCGAATTCATTCCTGCTTCCGAACAACACGCTGCAAACAAAAGCATCAAAGAAGCCAATCGGAAACCTGTACCCACAACGCCTCCCTCCTCTCCAGGCCCATCAGGCATGGATCCGAAACCCGTTACGAAGAGCCCATCAGCCAGATGCGGGGAGGTAATGGGCCGGAAAACAGCAGAATGTGCAGCCATCTGCTGCTGCTGCCCCTTTGCAGCCCTGGACCTCCTCATCCTGACCCTCATCAAGCTCCCTGCCGGCCTTTGCAAGAAGGCCATGAGGAAGAGGAAGAAGCAAAAGAAGAGGAAGCAAGTCATCATAAGAACAAACCATGGGAAGGTGAGCAGCAGCAATGAAGGATTGGAGGGGGTGGAAGAGGAGGATGAGGTGTTGAGGGTGAGCAAGTCGACCATGGGTAAGTCTCCGAGCATGGAGGTGGAGGAGAAGGCCGAGGAAATGTGGGGTCGTTTTTCTAATGCTGGTTTTTGGAGAAGCCCCTCTCAGACAGAAGATGATTTCTGATGCTGCTTTTCACCTCTTACCTTGTATTTATGTGCACCATATTTGTATTTTTGATGTGAACTATTGGATGTATACTTTGGTTTCCTCAGGAATTGTTAATGTACTCAAACATTACCAATCAAAGTATAGCGGATGATGAAAAACTCACCTGGATTGTAGTAATAATGAATTTGTACGTAATATAATTATTACTGAATTGAGTTCCTAGCTTGTTGATAATAATAAAAGAGCCTGAGGTGATAAAATGCGAGAGTCGTGGGTGTTGTAATTATGTGTCACAAAAATGAACTAAACAATCGGTTCATTTTAATGAAAAGACGCTTTTTCTGTATGCAATCCATATAAAAAGCTGATTTATCAGAAATAAGTTTATAAACTGAGCCATAATGATTAAGTGGGTTATAATTTTATAAAGGATTCAACATTACATATAATCAAACTTATACCCCCACATAGAGTTATCAATGGTAAGCCATAAGAGTTTAACCAACTTGTCCTTACAGGGAAAACACTTGATATAAAGAAGATTAATATGGAAATTCAATCACTCACCATTGAAAATACTCCTGCTTGAGACTCAACTTTGGATGCTGTCATGTGTACAATCACGGATGGAAATTCAGAACGGAAAGACTTTGCAGCTTCACTTGCTTGAAGACTTTCTTCCGTAACTGCTAGGCAGTTTGGCGAATATTTTATTCCATTAACAAATTTACGCTTTTTAGATTCTGTTTTGGCAATTCTGATAGGAACATTTCCTGTTCCACAAATGGATACAAAGATCACTATGGTACTTGGAGACAATACAATGCATATATACAACACATACAACTTACCTATGTTCTTCTTAACATTGGATTCATCTTTGTAAAAGTCAATATTTGGTTTGTTATAAGGTGGAAGATCAAATAAGTCTTCTCTCTCGCAAGCAGTTGTATCGAAAACCTGAATACTGAAATGCATATTTCCTCTGTATTCAAAAACCAAGAACTCTCGCTCTTTTAAGGAGTGGCATTTTACAAAATTTGACCATCCAGTTGTAAAATAAGTTCCATCTGAGGTCGTTTTTATATCGACTGGCCATTTGCATCCATTGGGAGCTAGCAAGATTGCAATTTCTGATGACTCGTTTGATATATGCTTCAGGAAGTTCGGTGGCAATTTCTGTAGTTTTGAAGAAAAAACATGCTTCATATCATTTTTATGCTCTTAACATGTAAGTGTTGTGCTCATGCATTAACTTCTAACTTGCATATGGTAATGCACCTTAAATTTGCCTTTAACATCTTCTTGAAATGGTAAGAACATGCAATAACTACATTAATAAGTGAGCAAATACAGTATTCCTTATTAGCAATGTTGCATTATTTGTTTAGGTTGTTGTATTGTTTCACCCCTTTAGTAAGAGTATGGGACGACTAGCACCTAAAACTTCTCTGATATAAAATCAACAAAATTTCAATCTAAATCAGTAAACCAAAACGCTAGCTATTAGAATAAATCCTTGAATTTTAACAGCATTTAATGTTGCTAAAATGTACTAGTTTATTCGAAATACAATACTTTTATTTAGCGGTGCAGATCTGTCAAAGAATTCCACTTTAAATTTCAAGCAGGTAAGCCTTTAAAGCAGTTAACATAAATCAAAATGATACACCAAGGAATCTAGTTATGTACTTCTTTTTTTCTGTCTTAATTAATTGTGCTTTAAACACAATTTGCCCAATTTTCGGTTTAGTACAGATTCAGCAGAAAATAAACGTGAACACTCATTTTTTATGACATATTATGCACATGTTTAGTTTAGGGTTTTATTTAAAATTTAATCCATTTGGCTCGGTGGACATTGGATCATGATGATTTTACAATGGAACTCATTACAAGACTGAATTATCTAACAAAATTGCGATACAAGAGTATATATTTAGACTTATGGTGATTAGATGAAACTATAATGTGTCTAAACGCAAACGTATAATTCGTAATTCAGTTAATTCATTATTTGAGCAAGCATGAAAATAAAAAATAAAATGATAAAAAAGTAAAAAAAATGGATAAAATAGGAAGGACTTGCCAGCTGGCATTCGAAGTCACCAAGCAAAACCTTGAAGAAGTGAGGCTTCCGGTGCAAATCCACATTTTCCTTTTTCCTCTTTTTCTCCATTGTAAATTACACCATCAAGCAAAGGGAAGGGAAATAAATATTTATTTACTTGAAATGAAAGAAGTACGGATCAAAGAATGCGTACACTGTTGTAACTCTGCTGAAAAAGCAAAAGTAAAGTTACACGAAATCAGCAAGTACGGAAGCTGATTTCGTTATAACTTTTGTTTGAAAAAAAATTGGGCTTTTACAACAAATGAAAACCGATACAGTCTAATTTAATGCATCGATATAATGTGATTTTAATGTTTTAGAAATTCTGATATCATACAAATTGGCTTGAGGGCTAAAATGGAGAGAGAGAAAATTGAAGATAAAGGAATAAAAAGGAGAGGTGACACAAGAAGAAGAAGTTTGTTAACTCAACAAGTCATCTTCGTTCATCCAACTGCTATTTAAAACATTGTACAAGATTCTATTGTAATCGCATTGGAACAAGAAGCAATTTAGTGATCAATACACGGTAACAGCCATAAAGTTGATAATATAAATTTGATAAAATAATATAAAAGAGCGGAAATTTGTTATGCTTGTGTGGTTGTCTCTTGCCATAAAAAAAGAAATTGCACCTGCTATTAATCCAAATAACATGCTAGCATGCATATCTATATCATTATCATCCCCTCGAAATGGACGTTGTTGATGGTATCGGTGTCGAAGTGATGGGACTTGGATTATGATTGAGTTGTGCACTGTGCAGTTAAAGCGCTCGACAGATTCAATGCGGCGGAGGTGCAAAAAGTCTGTAGCAACCCGGAGTTTTACAACAATTATTTATCGTCAAAATGACGATTAAATCGTTTGTTAATTGCTATTGCAGTTTTGAATCGCTTTGAAATTCTTTTGTAAATTCATAAATTGTATGTGGGCTTTAAAACTTAATGTTGGGCCACATTCTCATTTGTTGGTTGTGCCGTGATAACTATCATAAGAAACCCGTCCCCCTTTTACCCTTCTCATTCGTAACCCTAAAAACTAAATCAAAGCGAATGAAAATGGTGGCTGCTTCGTTCTCGTTCGTTCCTCTTTTCAAATCTAGGGTTTTGAGCTAATTCGAAGCGCCGACTTTAAGATTGATCGATCGTCTCCTCGTTGCTCACTTTGGCCGCTTCTATTTGGTCGAGTCGTCTTCGCTTCGATGTCAAAGGTGAGTAATTCTTAATTACTCACATCTCGTTCAACTTCGTGCTTCGGCAGTTTGATTTTTGTTTTGATGTTGGTGATTTCTGACTTGTCTTGTCAAATAATTTCGTTTACTTGAATTAACGATGTTGAGGTCGTTCTTTTTGACTTCGGCCGTGTCGTTCTTCTTGACTTCGGCCATTAACTGTTGTTATGGACTCTCTGTGGTTTTCTTGTAAATGCTAGTGTTCGTGGTTGACTTTGGCTAGTTGTAAATAGGTTGATTTTATGAAACCTGTTATTTCGATTACTGTAAAATGTGATTTTATCACTTTGGCATTGATTTCTGATTTGATACTTGATGCTCTCGATTTTGATTTTTGAGCTGTTCAATACCCTTGGCCATCACAGTATTGATTTCTCTGTGACTTCGGCATTGACTTAGACCTGCAGTTGTCTTCGACTACAAACTTGATTTTGTTCGTTCTTGTTGTCTTCGGCACTGACTTTTTGAAATCTACAAACTTAGTTTTATGAAAATATTTTAGAGGAGAATTTACTTTGATTTTGCAATTTGCTTCAGTGTTGACTACGGTCTTTATTTTTGGTTTAAAACTGTTGATCTATGATTGTTGGAATTCATCTTGTATTGCTTCACTTTTAACTTTGAACTAGTGTTGCCAGTTGTCTTTGTTGTGTACTGAGTCTTGCCTTGTATCACAGCAAACTGTATGTTATATTTCTTAAGTTAATCTGAATTTGGTTTTGCATCTCCATTTGTACTCGAGTTTGAGCCTTGTTCATGTCGATATTTACACTGTTGCACTTGTGTCCTCGGCTTCTGGTCGAGTTTACACTATCCAGTTTCATGTTGCATTGAATACCACATTTGATCTACTTGCATTGTTTCATGTGTACTCAATATCACTTGATCTTGTTGCTTCACCACTGAGCCTTATTCATGTATGTTTCATTTAGAATCTGCAGTGTTTTTGAGTGCATGTATCATTTGCTTGACCCTTGCATATGTGCCTCTGCCCACTGTTGCATTATGTGTACCTGTTGGTCATGTCACTCCTTATATTTGTGATTCACTTCATGTTGCCTTGACTCTGCATAAACTCTCCGAGTTGCTCTGAGTGTTGCGTATCGTAGCTTGAGTCATTTGTCGCGTCCGGTTCATGTAGTCTAATGCAGGTGAATGTTTTGATGTTGGCTTTGCATTTCACTTGTGTACTACCTGGGTCTGCATCCCTAACCATGTCACTATTTTCTGGTCTGTAGCTCATTTGCATACATTGATCTCTTTTGGTTGTGTACCAGTTTTGGTTAGTGCATTAGGCTGGTACATTGTTTAACTTGCATCCTTGAATCTGATGTATTGTGATGTTTGAGTCAGTTAGCACTTTGTTTCATGAATGCGTGCTGCCTGGCCTTTGTTCTGTGTTGCTATACCTCTGGTACACTCACTCATTTGAGTTTGTACTTTGTCACTTGATGGCTTCAAGCCTGAACTACTTTGTTCTTGTTTGGTATGACATTGTTTTATGTACCTTGACTAGGTTGTGTTGTCCAGTTGAGTTTGGCACTTGAGTTGTCGTTGCTTGACTGTTTAGTTTCCTGGTTAATCGCTTGTTTCAACTGCAGTTTCATTGTGTAGTTGTTTCTTGCTTCTTTTTGATACTTGCAGTTACTGGACTTGACTCGTTGCATTTTGTTATTGACTTGGCTATGCAGTCTCGAGTCTGGCCCTTGTGACCTTGTGGTGGCTGCAGTTTTGTTGCAGTTTTCCCTTGTGTTCTTGTGGTGGCAGTAGTATATCTGATTTTAGTTGTTTGCACGGTATTGGGTCTTGTGCCAGGATGTGCAGCTGTGCATATTGACGTTGCTTCATTTTGTTTTACTGGTGCATTCTGTTGTGCCTATTTTTGCTAGTTAGAGCTTTGCTTTGAGATATAGTCCCTGTTCTCATGTGTATACCTGATTTTGGCGAGGCAGTACACGCGAGCGTGTACTGCAGCCAAGTCAGAATTGGCGTTTTAATTGATATTTCCATTACTTGAAGTTTGTCGTTGATCTAATTCAATATGTTTAGAATTGTATTTTGTTTTGGTTTGGGTGATCATTTTGCTGTTGTCTAACTATCTTTTTGATAATTAGATTATGAGTTTCTAATATTTATTTAATAATTAGATTTTAGTTGTTAATTGTCGAATAGGCAATTCTGTTGTTTTTCTAAATTATCTTCATTGATGATCTTTTCATTTATCTTTGTTGATAATTTAAATTTGTTGATTTGTTGTTTAACACTGTTTCATGTTATATCTACCGTTATTCGATTCTCTTATTGAAGAGTTGGATATACGAGATTTCTGTGACTGTCGTCTATTTGCTATTTAATTATTATTGCTTCTGTGCATTAATAACTGAGTTTGAATTAGACTGACCCGTGTATTATTTTCTTTTGAATTTAATACTCGGGTCAGACCCGAGTTATTTCAGGTTGTAGATATCTTGCTTTGGATTGTTGTTTGAGCTGTGAAGACTTTTCGTATCTTTTGGAGTAGTCGTGTCATAGTATAGGTTGATATATATTCATGTATATTAGTCGATAATGTACTTGTATATATAACTTCCAGAGTCGACAGTTGTAGTTGTATCATATGTATGGTGTCAAATGTATTGTAACTGACATCAGTTATATATATATATATATATATATATATATATATATATGAGACTTTTGTTATCTGTGTTCCGCATTTTATTATCTGTGTTATTATTATATATATTGTCCTAAACTATTATGAACCATCGTAGTTCGTTTTATACTGGAATTGGGTATGTCGATGGGAGTAAATAAATAAGTGATGAAAGATAAAAATATATACCACTCCTATCGAGGTAACCAATACTAGTGTAAGGCCCAACTACGGATGGCCGCTCCTATCCAGCCTTATTCTTCGTAATAACAGACAGTATTTCTTTTAATACTCTTTGTTATTGTGAGCATAGAGGTGGGGCGTCACAGTTGGTATTAGAGCTTGGGGTTTATGGACATAATATAAAACATAACTTAGATGGAACATGTGTTACAACTATTGGTCGATGTTTTATTTGTGTTTTGAGTCAAAACTAAAGTTTTGAAATTATGATGAAATTTTTAAATATCTTTATTTAAAAATAAAAGTGAAACTGTGTTCTGATGATTTGATTGATTTGTGTTCTGTTTATCAGAGTGCGCAGCGGAAACAGTGAAACTGTCTTCGCTGAGTACAACTGATAATCTTTTTGATTTAAAAATCGAAATATGAAATTGAAATAAATTTCATTTGTTGTTTACATAGCTGTGTTTATTTTGTTTCTTTGAGAATTTCGAATCCGAATTGAGGATTCGAAGCGATTGCAGTTATGTGATTTTGTTGAGATTTTTGCTGGTTGTCTTTTATGCTAATCATATATTGATTAGATTTTGCTGTTTTGAATTATCTTCATTGAAGATACATTCGAATGATTTCTTTGTTCATTTTGTAGTATTTGTGCAAATTTGAGTTGCACGTTACTGCATTAATTTAACATTGAACTGGTGTTGGGTTTAAACGTATTTTGTTGTCGTTATCTTTATAACGGGATTTTTACATCGATGCTAAATTTTTGAAGCACGGTGTTTTGTGGCATTTTGGTGAATGAAAATTCACTGATATTACATTTTGATGTAAATTATTTTGATGAGATTTTGACGTTTAAAAATTACTATCGCTTTGACTTCAGTAACCGTCAAATTTTAAAAGTGGATTTTCAAGCGGTTATTCCGCAATGCTGAGTTTGAGATTTTTTTTAAGATGTTTTGGGAAATGCAATTTCCTTTTTCGAAATTGCTACTGATGTTGTTGCTTTAATCACGTGATTGGAAAATCGTTTTAAAATGAAAATTGTTTTATAAAAAATTTAATAGTTTGCGCTTTCAAAAGAATGAGAAAGCGATTTAAACAATTCAGCAAAATCGAGGACTATGACCCCTTTCTTTTACTGATTCGCTTAACTCCGGACTTGTCCAGTTGAGAATGTGAATTGTTATTTTTATAAAATAAATAAAATTGTTTTCAAGAATTTAACAGTTTGCGCTTTCAAAAGAATGAGGAAGCGATTTAAACGTTTCAGCAAAATCGAGGATTATGACCCCTTTCTTTTACTGATTCGCTTAATTCTGGACTTGTCCGTTTGAGAATGTAAAATGTATTTTTATGAAATACACAATTTTGCACTTTCAAGGAAACGATGAAGAGAATCAAACGATTTAGTAAAACACGTGGTATGGGACATGTGCGTTTGCTATTTCGGTTAATTCCGGACTCGTTAATTGAAATATTTGATGTTTTGATGATTCTGATGATTTTGTGTGCTTTCGAGCCACTATGTTGGACCTTCGGGTCATTTGTTGGACCTTCGGGTCATTTGTTGGGCTTTCAGGCCACTCTGATGGACCTTCGGGTCAAATACCAGTACTAGACCTTCGGGTCACTCTGCGGACCTTCGGGTCATCTGATGGGCACCAAAATTATGTTGAGTACTTGGTAGGCTTCGGCCATTTGTTGATGCACGTGCGGCGAACTAAAAACTCGCCATCTGATGGGATCGATCCAAGCTTTTATGTTGATTTTCTAGTCTTCTTAATTGATTTTTAGATATTTGTTGTTTCTAATTATCTGCAGGTAATTAGATATCTGATGTTATGAGATTTAATTATCGTATCGGTAATTAAATATTTGCTGTTATGAGATTTAATTATCGTATCGGTAATTAAATATTTGATGTTATGAGATTTAATTATCGTATCGGTAATTAAATATTTGCTGTTATGAGATTTA
This sequence comes from Allium fistulosum, assembly GCA_030737815.1. Taxonomy (NCBI): domain Eukaryota; kingdom Viridiplantae; phylum Streptophyta; class Magnoliopsida; order Asparagales; family Amaryllidaceae; genus Allium; species Allium fistulosum. The sequence goes on along the minus strand of CM060908.1, from coordinate 816,309,702 downwards.
ATTATCGTATCGGTAATTAAATATTTGCTGTTATGAGATTTAATTATCGTATCGGTAATTAAATATTTGCTGTTATGAGATTTAATTATCGTATCGATAATTAAATATTTGCTGTTATGAAGTTTAATTATCGTATCGGTAATTAAATATTTGCTGTTATGAAATTTAATTATCGTATCGGTAATTAGATATTTGTTGTTTCTGATTATCGTTTTTGATAATCGGATATTTGTTGTTTCTGATTATCGCTGTGATAATTAGATATTTGTTGATTTGAGATTTCTGATTATCGTTTTTGATAATCGGATATTTGTTGTTTTCTGATTATCGTTTTTGATAATTAGATATTTGTTGTTTCTGATTATCGTTTTTGATAATCGGATATTTGTTGTTTTCTGATTATCGTTTTTGATAATTAGATATTGGTTGATTTGAGATTTCTGATTATCGTTTTTGATAATTAGATATTTGTTGATTTGAGATTTGATTATCATTTTTGATAATTAAATATTTGTTGATTTGAGATTTGATTATCGTTTGTGATAATTAAATATTTGTTGATTTGAGAATTGATTATCATTTGTGATAATTAAATATTTGTTGATTTGAGATTTCTGATTATCGTTTTTGATAATCGGGTATTTGTGATTTCTGATTATCGTTTGAGATAATTAGATATTTGTTGATTGAGATTTCTAATTATCTGATGATTTCTGGTTATCGTTTTTGATAATCGGGTATTTGTGATTTCTGATTATCATTTGAGATAATTAGATATTTGTTGATTGAGATTTCTAATTATCTGATGTTTTCTGATTATCGTTTTGTTAATTAGATAATTGTGTTTTCTAATTATCGTTTTGATGATTGGATATTTGCTAGTTTTGATGATTTTGAGATTTTCTAGTCTCTAATTGATTTTGGGTTATGTTGATCATATTGAATTGTTGTTTCCTATCTATCTCTGTTGATAGTTAGAGTTTGATGATTATGAAATTCGAGTATTCTAGTTATTTGTTGGATAACTAGATATTTGCAGTTTTGCAATTTGCGATTTGTGTTTTCTAATTATCTTTGTTGATAATTAGATTTTGCTGTTTTCTAATTATCGTATCGATAATTAGGTATTGCTGTTTTGTGATTCTCTGAATTTCAATTATCCAATTGATAATTAAATATTGCTAATAATTACATTTATTCAGTTCTGCTGTTTTCTGATTATCTATACGATAATTAGATTTTGTTGAGAATTTGTAAATTCCTTTTATGAAAATAAAAGCTTTCTTTGGCGTTTGTATTCCCGACTTTTATTTTCTAGCTTAACCAGTTTATGTTAGAAACATAATTGTTATTGACAACTTTAATTATGAAAATTGCAAGGACGCAATTTTTATAAGGAGGGGAGTCTGTAGCAACCCGGAGTTTTACAACAATTATTTATCGTCAAAATGACGATTAAATCGTTTGTTAATTGCTATTGCAGTTTTGAATTGATTTGAAATTCTTTTGTAAATTCATAAATTGTATGTGGGCTTTAAAACTTAATGTTGGGCCACATTCTCATTTGTTGGTTGTGCCGTGATAACTATCATAAAAAACCCATCCCCCTTTTACCCTTCTCATTCGTAACCCTAAAAACTAAATCAAAGCGAACGAAAATGGTGGCGGCTTCGTTCTCGTTCGTTCTTCTTTTCAAATCTAGGGTTTTGAGCTAATTCGAAGCACCGACTTTAAGATTGATCGATCGTCTCCTCGTTGCTCACTTCGGCCGCTTCTATTTGGTCGAGTCGTCTTCGCTTCGATGTCAAAGGTGAGTAATTCTTAATTACTCACATCTCGTTCAACTTCGTGCTTCGGCAGTTTGATTTTTGTTTTGATGTTGGTGATTTCTGACTTGTCTTGTCAAATAATTTCGTTTACTTGAATTAACGATGTTGAGGTCGTTCTTTTTGACTTCGGCCGTGTCGTTCTTCTTGACTTCGGCCATTAACTGTTGTTATGGACTCTCTGTGGTTTTCTTGTAAATGCTAGTGTTCGTGGTTGACTTTGGCTAGTTGTAAATAGGTTGATTTTATGAAACCTGTTATTTCGATTACTGTAAAATGTGATTTTATCACTTTGGCATTGATTTCTGATTTGATACTTGATGCTCTCGATTTTGATTTTTGAGCTGTTCAATACCCTTGGCCATCACAGTATTGATTTCTCTGTGACTTCGGCATTGACTTAGACCTGCAGTTGTCTTCGACTACAAACTTGATTTTGTTCGTTCTTGTTGTCTTCGGCACTGACTTTTTGAAATCTACAAACTTAGTTTTATGAAAATATTTTAGAGGAGAATTTACTTTGATTTTGCAATTTGCTTCAGTGTTGACTACGGTCTTTATTTTTGGTTTAAAACTGTTGATCTATGATTGTTGGAATTCATCTTGTATTGCTTCACTTTTAACTTTGAACTAGTGTTGCCAGTTGTCTTTGTTGTGTACTGAGTCTTGCCTTGTATCACAGCAAACTGTATGTTATATTTCTTAAGTTAATCTGAATTTGGTTTTGCATCTCCATTTGTACTCGAGTTTGAGCCTTGTTCATGTCGATATTTACACTGTTGCACTTGTGTCCTCGGCTTCTGGTCGAGTTTACACTATCCAGTTTCATGTTGCATTGAATACCACATTTGATCTACTTGCATTGTTTCATGTGTACTCAATATCACTTGATCTTGTTGCTTCACCACTGAGCCTTATTCATGTATGTTTCATTTAGAATCTGCAGTGTTTTTGAGTGCATGTATCATTTGCTTGACCCTTGCATATGTGCCTCTGCCCACTGTTGCATTATGTGTACCTGTTGGTCATGTCACTCCTTATATTTGTGATTCACTTCATGTTGCCTTGACTCTGCATAAACTCTCCGAGTTGGTCTGAGTGTTGCGTATCGTAGCTTGAGTCATTTGTCGCGTCCGGTTCATGTAGTCTAATGCAGGTGAATGTTTTGATGTTGGCTTTGCATTTCACTTGTGTACTACCTGGGTATGCATCCCTAACCATGTCACTATTTTCTGGTCTGTAGCTCATTTGAATACATTGATCTCTTTTGGTTGTGTACCTGTTTTGGTTAGTGCATTAGGCTGGTACATTGTTTAACTTGCATCCTTGAATCTGATGTATTGTGATGTTTGAGTCAGTTAGCACTTTGTTTCATGAATGCGTGTTGCCTGGCCTTTGTTCTGTGTTGCTGTACCTCTGGTACACTCACTCATTTGAGTTTGTACTTTGTCACTTGATGGCTTCAAGCCTGAACTACTTTGTTCTTGTTTGGTATGGCATTGTTTTATGTACCTTGACCAGGTTGTGTTGTCCAGTTGAGTTTGGCACTTGAGTTGTCGTTGCTTGACTGTTTAGTTTCCTGGTTAATTGCTTGTTTCAACTGCAGTTTCATTGTGCAGTTGTTTCTTGCTTCTTTTTGATACTTGCAGTTACTGGACTTGACTCGTTGCATTTTGTTATTGACTTGGCTATGCAGTCTCGAGTCTGGCCCTTGTGACCTTGTGGTGGCTGCAGTTTTGTTGCAGTTTTCCCTTGTGTTCTTGTGGTGGCAGTAGTATATCTGATTTTAGTTGTTTGCACGGTATTGGGTCTTGTGCCAGGATGTGCAGCTGTGCATATTGACGTTGCTTCATTTTGTTTTACTGGTGCATTCTGTTGTGCCTATTTTTGCTAGTTAGAGCTTTGCTTTGAGATATAGTCCCTGTTCTCAGGTGTATACCTGATTTTGGCGAGGCAGTACACGCGAGCGTGTACTGCAGCCAAGTCAGAATTGGCGTTTTAATTGATATTTCCATTACTTGAAGTTTGTCGTTGATCCAATTCAATATGTTTAGAATTGTATTTTGTTTTGGTTTGAATGATCATTTTGCTGTTGTCTAACTATCGTTTTGATAATTAGATTATGAGTTTCTAATATTTATTTAATAATTAGATTTTAGTTGTTAATTATCGAATAGGCAATTCTGTTGTTTTTCTAAATTATCTTCATTGATGATCTTTTCATTTATCTTTGTTGATAATTTAAATTTGTTGATTTGTTGTTTAACACTGTTTCGTGTTATATCTACCGTTATTCGATTCTCTTATTGAAGAGTTAGATATACGAGATTTCTGTGACTGTCGTCTATTTGTTATTTAATTATTATTGCTTCTGTGCATTAATAACTGAGTTTGAATTAAACTGACCCATGTATTATTTTCTTTTGAATTTAATACTTGGGTCAGACCCGAGTTATTTCAGGTTGTAGATATCTTGCTTTGTATTGCTGTTTGAGCTGTGAAGACTTTTCATATCTTTTGGAGTAGTCGTGTCATAGTATAGGTTGATATGTATTCATGTATATTAGTCGATAATGTACTTGTATATATAACTTCCAGAGTTGACAGTTGTAGTTGTATCATATGTATGGTGTCAAATGTATTGTAACTGACATCGATTATATATATATATATATATATATATATATATATATATATATGAGACTTTTGTTATCTGTGTTCCGCATTTTATTATCTGTGTTATTATTATATATATTGTCCTAAACTATTATGAACCATCGTAGTTCGTTTTATACTGGAATTGGGTATGTCGATGGGAGTAAATAAATAAGTGATGAAAGATAAAAATATATAACACTCCTATCAAGGTAACCAATACTAGTGTAAGGCCCAACTACGGATGGACGCTCCTATCCAGCCTTATTCTTCGTAATAACAGACAATATTTCTTTTAATACTCTTTGTTATTATAAGCATAGAGGTGGGGCGTCACAAAGTCATAGCGGGGATACAGCGAGGATATAGCGGGATATAGCGGATGAATTCAAAATAGCATATAAAACTCATACTCAATGTTTTTACAAATATATAAATGGTTATTAAATGAAAAATTAACATTCAATTGAATTATAATTAATACATGAATAATTTTAAATAAACATATGTGTGAATATACTGTAAATAAACATAAAACTGTTATATATCCTAATTGGATTTAGTAGAATATTAGAGTATTTTCATTTCTGAAAGTATAATAAAAAATTCTATTAAATAAATTAATTTCATAACTTTTATAATGTATAAATGTCAATTTTCAATTCATTTCTTTTAAAGAAGATATAGCGGAAATAGTGAAATATAGCGGGAATAACGGGATATAGCGGAATTAGCGGAGCTTAAAGCGGAAAGGCTATATTTTGGGTTATATGGAAAAATCGTAGCGGTAAAAATCCGCTATGAGATATAGCAGGGTTGTAGCGGGGCAATAGCGGGGCATTAATTGCACAGGTTGTGCATCATCATACAAGAACCGCGCCACAAAAAAGGACTCGTATTCCATTTTGCCGTCCGGATCAAAGATGAAGAGTTTACATTCATCACTTTTGAAGAAGATTGAAGGTGTGACAAAGAGAGAAGATTTAGATGTCATTTTCGTCCTCCAAGTTCGCACCATTAGTAATGTAAAATAGATCATTCTGTGGGTCTAAAGTTTTCGATCCCCATCTTGCTATCTTATCAAGAAAATATTAAACAAGTAAACTGCCAGAAGAGTACTAGAAGTAGAATACAATGGATGTCGAGGAATTGTGCACAAGATGATAACTCTTTTTGATATATGTTGCAACTATTTCATCATATGAACAACAAGACTTGTCCATTCGACAAGAGTATATCATCTACGTTAGCATGAAAACCAACAGCAATTCCTGTTGCATGTAAACCTTTAATAAAAACATGGGTGTGGGTTTGGGTTTCGTCTGTAAAGATCTCGTACTCGGCCTTCGAAAATCGGCACCCGTACTTTACTTGTACTCAAATGCCGTAGATTCAAACGCCGAATTTGGCTCCCCGGAGCTTATAACACAGTAAGTATAACAACACAGCGGAATAAAGAAATGGATAATATCATATACAACTCCAATGAATACAATATCCAGAATGATACACAACAATGATATCAATATGGTACAAGAATATCAGAGATAAATAATGATACAATGCTACAGCGGAAATAACAACAATGGAAGAGATCACTCCAAATGATCTACAAAAGAGAATGACTCCAACAACTCCAACATCAAGCTTGAAACACCAACACGATGCACCAAGCTAAACAAGTGCAGTCATCAACTCCGATGAAGTGAACTAGCTCCAGATAATCTACTAAACCTGACTACCTGAAAAACCCAACTCTAGACTGCCCGTGTGAAAAATTATGGGCACCCAGAGTTTAGGAAGGGAACAATAAACTCCAGGTCAGTCATGGGACTGGTGTGAGCAACAAAAAACAGTTTATCTTTAAACAAACAACAAAGGAAATTTAAACATTGAAATCCGCAATGCTTTCTGGAAAATGAAACTACCATAAGGCCTCCCGCCACACACACAATGCAAACGCAGAATTGGAGGAGATTTCTCCTTATGATAGTCAAACATGCTTGATACGCAAAACAAACTCTTTTGATATTATTACTAGTACATAGTGAGGAAAACATTTCGAAAGTATAATATTAATCTTAGCCAGCATAGGCATTCCACACTTATGCCTACTATAACTACTATGTTCAATAGCAGGTTACCGCCACATTCCATAGTAGGTTATACAACTAAAACCGTACAAGGCTTGTATTGTTTCTTTGGATTTTCCAACAAATGGTCAGGCTAAGGAACTTCCTATGCCACGTATGAACGCCTCTGGAGGGACGCCCCGAGAACCACCCGGCTCTCTGCCAACACAAGGCCGGTTACCCCCTTCCCGGGTAGTAAACCTGATATATGCCACCCCCGGTCGTTTGCGACCTTTATCCGAGGCGCCTCGATCACACAGCAACAATCACACAGAAAATGAGATTGGAGCAACCACATAGGTAAATATCTGGGCTCCATACCTTGATACCACATTTTTCCAGAAGGAATGGTCATACCCTAGGGGAGCTACCACTGAAACCTTGCCGCATCTTTCATGTTTCGACCATTTCCGGTCTGTGAGGCTCGATGAGGTATCGTCCAAAAAGCTACGCTTTACACGAAAGCCATTCTTTGATCAACATCACACAGCAACACTTAGCATGCCACACTACCAAATTGGGAGTATATCACTGATAACCTTCAACTACATAACCTCTGAGCTCGTACGTCTCAGAGAAGGGTGTTAAGCTAAGAGAATAAATCTCCGCCACCAAACAGAAATGTATTTGAAAGAAATCAGCTTTATATCTCAAAGTGTAATGTCAGACATACAACCATACAAGTCTGTTCCGGGTTCGAACAGAACCGAAGGCACTTCCAAAGAAGCCCTTGCAATCCGGGTATTCACAATCCCGATCGGACTTCCCATCACTTAGGAAATCTCTATACCGTGGCTACTCAGTACAGAGACAATCAATGGGTTATCCTTTCGTTTTCACAAATACCCGGTCTTCACCATCGGTCTTCAAATGCTATCCATAACGTCGTATCATTATTCGGAATGGGTTATATGACACAAAGTCCTCTCCCGGCTAAACCGAATAATGAGCGCAATATTTAAAAACATATGGATATTGGATTTCAGTTAAGTCACAACTTATTATTCAAATTTCCTCTTTAAATGGTTTAAACACATTACCATTTCTAATCTTTTACAAAAAGATTCATCTCGCAAAGTTCACCCAGTTTCACAAAGATCTATTCACAGATTTTCTAAATCAATTTCCATTTCAATTGGATTAACTCATTAAATCTTTAAATTAAAGATTTAACTTATAGCTTTCAAACCGTTTCCATAACTTGGAAATCATTTTCATTTTAGACTTGAAATCCCTTTAACACAAATTGAAAGTTCATCTCTTATATGAAAGCTTTTATTATTTGAAAACAAACAGTTTTCGTTTCAGAGAAATCCAATTATGTTTGCACTAGTTAAGGCCCTTGAATTATATTCAAATTCCCAAATCAATACATTTAAAATAGTTTAACCCATATATAACTGGTATAACATCTTTAGTCCCTAGTTTCCAAGCATAGAATTCAATTTCAAATCTTGAATTTAAGTTTAAATCAAATTATTTAAATTCCAAAACTTAATCAAGTTATTCAAAATAAATTTCATTTATGAAATTCCATTTCAAAAGCTTTTCACTTTAAACCCAATCCATTTCCAAAACCATTTGGATTTAAAATTCAAATTCAAAACTATTTTGAATTAAATTCAAATATCTGTGACTTAACCGATTTCCTCGTGAAATCCATATTTGTGTGTGTATGGTGTAGTCCAGGGGTTTCACACAGTAGTGCAACATCATTCAATCATCACAGATCAGAATACAGAAATATAGTTGATAAGTGGTATAACTATAACGCTTATCTTTCATTCACAGATATATAAGTCACAGATAATAATTTACATTCATCCCAGATAAATAACTACAGTACATATCACACACAAATCAGAATATATCACAAAGCATTACAGATCAGGGATATCAAACAATTTATCCATTCAATAAAAACCAAACATCCATAAGTAGGGTCAATTTAATTATCTGACTAATTTAAATCAAATAAATTTCTATGAATGAATTTGCTAGTCATGGTAAATTAACAATCAATTAATTACAACATTTAATAAATTACCCTTTAATTAATTATTAATTAATCCTTAATTAATTTTCCTTAATTAATTACAATAACTAATTAATTACTCCTTAATTAATAATTATTTCTTCATCACTTTCATTAATTAAGTAACCTTTAATAAATTAATTATTCTTAAATTAATTACCTTAATTAATTTAAACTCTTAATTATTTAATTAATCCAAATCATTAATTAATTAAATAAATAAATCATCCATTTTAATTGACTTAATAATTAATGAATTATAAATCATCAATATATTTTCATTAACTTAAGACAAATCTCATCTCTACTACTAATAATGTAAATTCAATGAACTAACTTCAACCGCGTCTTTCTGAAATACCCGATATGCCCCTACATTTCCCATCTTTAATTTACACACGTCATATATCTCTTTTCTTTTCCTTCTAGATTTATTACTCAATAAGCGCTCCTTGCACGATCCATGTTTCCTCCTGCTTTGTTCCCCCATCTCATTTCTCTTTTTTTAAAATTACGAATTTGTGAATCTGCTTTCTCCGATTACAACTGAATCACATCCCCGCTATCAGTAATCTCTTTGAAGCCATGAAACATTAGTTGATAAAATCAACATATTATACAAAATCCAAAATTTTGACGCTATCAGATCTAGAAATTACTTAGTCAAGTTGGGAGATATGGTGTTGTTGCTCTAATTTTCGGCGTCATGGGTAACTAGACCTTCGATCCTCTCATTTAATTTTTGATCTCCTCCGATTATGATTCAGTTTTTACAGTTTTGCTCATCTACCTAATATAAGTGGTTGCACAATTTATTTTATTTTTTAAATTTTTTAAATATTTTTGCATAAGGAGAAAGCATGCTTGGCAAAAAATAGAAAGGGCTTGCTTCTTATTCCACTCATTTTACTCCGACATTTCACAATATGAAATATGATTAAAGTGACAATGGCTATTGCAAGAGTGCAATAACTAGCCGAATGCTTTTATCGAGATACTTCTGACCAGTGATTGATCGCTACAAGTGCTCAACTATGATTTTTTGTGTCACACTAAAAAGGAAGTGGGATTTGATGGAGGAGCAGGTGAGTGGCCTGATGATGGAAGAGGTCCCAATTAGAGGGTCTTAGAGAGCTTTGATATAAGATGTGTAGCAATCCTTTCAAGTAGGGAAAAAATATTTCCTATAGGCATATCAGTAATGGTAAAGCTTTTTAATTCAACAGAAAAAATCATTTTCATGAATACATCATAACTAATACATGTCATGAATAAATCTGGAATATATGCAAATATGCTTACAGTCAAACTATTACTTTAAATACGTGAACGAATTTGTAAATAATATCAAGGTAATTTCAGTTAATCTTAAGCAGGTTCACAAAGTTACTTTTAAAGTTTGAGCATGAGAGAACGTAATGTCAAAAGATTAAGAATAGAAATGTAAAAAAGATTACAAAGCAAGAGGAAAACAAAGAATGCTTATTTTGTTACCGCCTGTTATGTAGAATTTGTGGACAATTTGAAGTTTGATTAAGAAGATTGTGAAGATCTATTCCTATACACAGATATTTTCTTTTTGGCACTTTTTTTTGTGCTTGCATGATATTTTATTTAATGGAAGCTAGCTTTGATCTTTTTTCATTTTAATTTATCAAGTATAAAGTAAATGCGAAACCTATTTTGTTTCATCTACATGATATTTTTCTCAGTTCATACATGCATTTTAAAAAATGTGTTGAAAGCAAGTGGAAGCATAAAAATAAAATTAACAAACAGCTCTACTTAAAAAAAAGATAAATTATAATTCATTCATATAATAAATATCTCCAAGACTCCAACACTCTACCATTATTTACCATATCCAATAATAATGCCCATATTTCGATCATCAAATTATAATTGTATTTTCTTTACAAATACAACGAAATGAAATCAAAATAAAAACTAAGCAACCACCAACAAATTGTAGAAACCCTCCGCGGCTAATTCCTTTTCTCTGAAATTAGAGACTTGCAGTCCGTGTACTAGAATATGAATGCTCCGAGCTAAAGATAATACAACCAATTTTTTTAAAAATTATGTGTTGGTGACCTACCATAAAATGCAAGAACCAATTAAATCGTAAGATCTGAGAAGACCACAAAATATCAAATTCCTGAATTTGCCTGCTTTAGTCTCTGAATAAGAAATTAGCATCAGCAAGTGAAAAGCCAATATACCAAAAATCAAATCTGTTACCTAGATTTGAAATGGCATGAATATGAGATCATCAATCTCATCATGTCTTCAAATGAACTATATTCAGAGTATGAAACAATTTAGGCATCAAAATATTGTAAATATCAACATTCTAATAAAAAATGAAATCTATATTAAAGTGTATGAACCGCAATGCTTATCCTTAATAGAGCATATTAACATATAGATGTACTAACATATATTAGCATGGATGAAAAAGCAACTCATCATTAATTTTGTATGTCAACTATCAGATTTATATATTACACTGATTAATTATCCAATAGTTTTCATGTATTACTTAGTTAAGCCATAGATAAGTGCTAAGTTAGGCAAAGTTGGAGGTATGAGTTGGGAGATCTGTTCGGGCTTTAGAATGTTGGGAAAGTAGTTGCCTGTGGACTGACTATGTCAGTGAGTAGTTTACACTTTGCTTCAATAAGCCCTGATCTGTAGGGGTTAGTTTAGTGTTTGATTTATTCCTCCATAATAATAGCCATGATATAGACGTTGTACATCATGGTCCCTGTTTTCTCTCTTTTGTTGTTTGTAATGGCTCTATAAAAGCCACTTCAGTTTAATGAATAAAACAAGCTTTATAGCTAGACTCGGTTATCCTTTCTCAAATATCAAACATTGGTATCAAAGCCTGCAATAAGGGGCTGATAAAGTGAGGAAGATGAGTGACGGCAACAACTTTTTGAGCATTCCGAAGTTCGAAGGGGATTATGATCACTGGTCCATGCTGATGGAGAACCTGTTGCGCTCCAAGGAGTACTGGAGTTTGGTGGAGACAGGTTTTGAAGAGCTCGAGAGTCTGATAGCACTCACTCCCAATCAGCGAAAAACCCTCGACGAGCAGAAGCTGAAGGACCTGAGAGCTAAGAACTATTTGTTCCAGTCAATAGACAAGAACATTCTAAAGACTATCACACAGAAGTCCACCTCCAAAGCTCTGTGGGACTCGATGAAGAGAAAATACCATGGGAACTCTAGGGTTCGGCGGACACAGCTTCAGAGGCTAAGGAGGGAGTTTGAAATTCTGGAGATGAAAGCTGGTGAGTGCGTGGATGACTACTTTACTAGAGTCATGATTGTTGCCAATGATATGAGGAGTGCAGGAGAAGTCATGGAGGACTCTAAGCTTGTGGAGAAAATATTGCGCACACTATCAGATAAGTACAATTACATAGTTTGCTCAATTGAGGAGTCTAAAGACATTGATAGTATGTCTGTGGATGAGTTGCAGAGCTCGTTACTCGTTCATGAGCAGAAGCTTAAGAGGAGAGACATGGAGGAACAGGCTCTAAAGGTCATAGGAGGAGAAGGATCTGGTACAAAAGTGGAAGAAAAATTTGGTGGCAGAGACAGAGCACGAGGTGGATTCAGAGGAAGAGGAAGGGGTCGAGGGAGAATATTCAACAAGGCCACTGTTGAATGTTATCATTGTCACAAACTGGGACATTTTCAGTATGAATGTCCCAATTATGCTCAATATGCTGAACATACGGAGCGTGAGGAAGGTAAAGAGATCCTGCTCATGTCCTATGTGGAGATGCAAGGAGCTACAAAAGAAGAGGAGTGGTTCTTAGATTCTGGGTGCAGCAATCATATAAGTGGGGATAAGAAGTGGTTTGTGGTGCTTGATCAGACTTTCCGTCAAAAGGTGAAGCTGGGAAACAACACTGAATTGGCAGTCATGGGAAAAGGCAATGTCAGATTAAAGGTGGATGGAAGAATGATAATCATCACTGAGGTATTCTACATCCCTGATCTCAAGAACAATTTACTTAGCATTGGACAGCTTCAGGAGAAGAGTTTGGCCATTTTAATCCGAGAAGGTTGCTGTCGAATTTATCATGATGAGAAAGGTCTAATAATGCAGACAATGATGACCCCAAACCGGATGTTTGTATTTCTGGCTTCTGTTCCTACCAATGCTTGCCTCAAAGCATCCTCAAATGTCTCTACAAACCTGTGGCACCAAAGATTCGGTCACCTCAATATGAAAGGCTTGCGCACTCTAGCATACAAAAAGATGGTGGAAGGGCTACCAGTTCTAAAGAATAGCTCTGATATGTGTACTGATTGTAAGGTGGGAAAACAACGTCGTGATCCTTTCCTAAATAAGAGTTTATGGAGAGCTTCAAGGCCCCTGCAGCTTGTTCATTCAGATATCTATGGTCCGATCTCTCCTGAATCCAACAGCCATAAGAGGTATATTATTACATTCATTGATGACTATAGTCGAAAAATGTGGGTTTATTTTCTACATGCTAAGTCTGAGGCTTTTGATGCATTTAAGAAATTTAAAATATTGGTAGAAAAGGAGATAGGTGGTCCTGTAAGTTGTTTACGTACTGACAGAGGTGGAGAGTTCACCTCTTCTGAATTTAATAACTTCTGCAGTTCCAATGGGATTAGCCGTCAACTCACTGCAGCCTATTCTCCACAACAAAATGGAGTTGCCGAAAGAAGAAACCAAACCCTAATGAACATGGTAAGGTGTATGCTTACAGCAAGGAGTGTGCCTAAAGAGTTCTGGCCGGAAGCAGTCAACTGGAGTACTCATATACTCAATCGATGCCCTACCTCTGCCATATCAGACATGACACCCGAGGAAGCATGGAGTGGTATAAAGCCTTCGGTGAAGCATTTTAAGATTTTTGGGTGTATTGGACATGTACATATTTCTAATGTGAAAAGAAAGAAGCTAGATGAAAAAAGCTTTAGGTGTGTGTTTATGGGGGTAAGTGAGAAGTCTAAGGCGTTTCATATGTTTGATCCAGAAGCTAAGAAAATAGTCATCAGTCGAGATGTAGTATTTGAGGAAGAGGAGAGGTGGAATTAGGAAGAAGCAGGGAGAACGACATTATGTCGTGAGCCTATGGAGGAAAAGAATGGTAGAGAAGAAAGGAAAGAAGCGGTAGAAGAAGAGAATGAGGTAGTAGAAGAAGATGTAACAAATCCAGCAACAGGGAGGAGAAGGAGACAACCAGTTTGGATGGAGGATTATGTAACTGGAGAAGGTTTGTCTCAGTCCGACGAGGAAGAAGAGGTTCAACAACTTACAGTTGAGATGCAACAGCTGGCCATGATGGCTTCAACCGATCCAACAACATTTGAAGAAGCTGCAAAAAATCTTGTATGGAGAGAAGCTATGGATCAGGAGATTAAGGCTATAGAAAAGAATGGGACGTGGGAGTTGACTGAGCTACCTAGAGGAGCAAAGAAGATAGGTGTTAAATGGGTGTTTAAAACGAAGTTGAATGAGAAGGGAGAAGTAGACAAGTGCAAAGCACGACTTGTTGCTAAGGGGTACACACATCAAGCGGGGATTGATTTTACTGAGGTGTTTGCTCCTGTTGCTCGTTGGGACACAATTCGCCTAACTCTTGCTCTCGCAGCTAGTCGAGGTTGGAAGGTCTACCAGCTTGACGTTAAAAGTTCTTTCTTACATGGAGAAATTAATGAAGAGGTGTTTGTAGAGCAACCAAGAGGGTATGAGGTGAAGGGTGCAGAAGGAAAAGTATACAAACTGAGGAAGGCACTCTATGGACTCAAACAAGCTCCTCGATCTTGGTTCAGTAGAATTGAGTCATACTTTGTCAAGAAAGGTTTTGAAAGGAATCTGGGTGATCATACTTTGTTCACTAAGAAGAATGGAGAAGGTATTCTTATAGTGAGCTTATATGTTGATGACCTAATCTTTACAGGAAACGATGAGAAATTATTTCAGGAATTCAAAAGCTCAATGAGAGAGGAGTTCGACATGACTGATCTAGGGTGCATGAGATACTTCCTGGGAGTGGAGGTAACGCAAAGGTCAGACGGTATTTTCATTTGCCAACGGAAGTATGCCAATGAGATATTGGAGAGGTTTGGAATGGAGCACTGCAAACCAGTGAAGAATCCTATTATCCTAGGAAGCAAGCTTGTCAAAGACACAGGAGGATTAAAGGTTGATGCTACTACCTACAAGCAAATGGTGGGAAGCCTCATGTACCTAACTGCCAGTAGACCGGATCTCATGTATGTGGTAAGCTTAGTAGCCCGCTTTATGGAGTCTCCAACTGTGATGCATCAACAAGCAGTGAAAAGGGTGTTTAGATATCTGAAAGGTACCACTGAATTGGGGATATTTTATAGCAGAGGAGGTAAAGAAGAGGTGGTGGCCTATTCTAACAGTGACTATGCTGGAGATCTTAATGATCGAAAGAGTACATCTGGTTATGTCTTCAAGGTGAATAATGGTGTAGTTGCTTGGAGTTTTAAGAAGCAACCTGTGGTGTCACTCTCCACTACTGAAGCTGAATTCATCTCCGCTGCAGCTTGTGCTTGTCAAAGTATATGGATGCTGCGAGTTCTAGAAATGCTTGGAGTTCAGCAAAGTAAGTGCATAATTTATTGTGATAATAGTTCAACCATTAAGCTTTCGAAGAATCCAGTTCTCCATGGTAAGAGCAAGCATATACACGTTCGTTTTCACTTTCTTCGAGAGTTAGCAAATGAAGGAGCAGTCGAGCTGATACACTGTGGGACGAAGGATCAATTGGCTGACATCATGACAAAGCCGTTGATGTTAGATGTGTTCTTGAAGCTCAAGGATGAGCTTGGCATGTGCAGCATTGAAGAGATAAACTGACTGTTTGAAACAGTTCAGTTTAAGGGGGAAATTGTTGGGAAAGTAGTTGCTTGTGGACTGACTATGTCAGTGAGTAGTTTACACTTTGCTTCAATAAGCCCTGATCTGTAGGGGTTAGTTTAGTGTTTGATTTATTCCTCCATAATAATAGCCATGATATAGACGTTGTACATCATGGTCCCTGTTTTCTCTCTTTTTTTGTTTGTAATGGCTCTATAAAAGCCACTTCAGTTTAATGAATAAAACAAGCTTTATAGCTAGACTCGGTTATCCTTTCTCAAATATCAAACATAGAACACACATGTTAGTAAATTAGAACATGTGCATATGATAAAACTAAATAAAGAATATATAAGAGCCAAAATAAAGAAATATATTTCCAATAGCCAAAAATTCATACTTTTAATATGTAGCTCCCTAATTAATTGGAGATTAACTAGCTGATACGAAAAGACAAATTAACAAGCATCCATTCAATTTTTGCTCGCCCACCTGCCAAGCTTTCATGGTGGTGGAGGATGCAATGTCTAATAGTACAGAATATGTTGATTTTATTAGGCTATGGAATTGAGGATAAGTCTCATGCTCAAATGAAGAAACACGTGTTGTCAAAAGAGCTTGAGTTGATAAATATCACATAAGAATGGTTATACATGTGTTTATGTTGCCTACTCTATGTTCCTTTTATAATTTCTTGGACAAACTGAAAACTGTGGTAAAACCTATTGATGCAATTTAGCGTCAGGATTTACATTGTATATTTTATGATTGACTACTTATTTTTTGAATGCACGTTGTATTTTTTTTTACTGAAATATTTTTTTTATAATCTTACTCTTTCTATAACTTGATAGAGCAACTTTTTGTTACCTGAAATCAATGTTACATCTACCATCAACGCTATATGCTTGAGCTTTTGGGTTTGCAGGTAATCATGATGCGTTCAAAATGGTCATTGCTTTTGGTTTCTGTAATTACTCTCTTTTATAAAGTTTTTTTAGCCGACTCTTTTATACAGTTTTTAACTAAACTTTACTATATTCTTCCAATCATGTTATCTTTGGCTTCTTCTTTTCATTCAAATATGTTTATGCTCATTATGTAATATCAAATGAATTCAAAAAATGCAAGTATTAACTTAGATAACATTACTATATTTTTCAACAATAATATACAAAAATAATGAAAGTATTTAACTTAAATAATATCACTACATTTTTAACTATATTATACAAAATTTTATGTACAATACTTTGTATAGATAAAAGTAGACATTCATGAAGTCGTAGCTCACTATACCAACTAAAGTGATTAAGAAACTTAAGTGCCCGTGCAACGCATGGGCTACACACTTGTTCTTATTAGTGATTTTATTATCACTTACAAATATGTTGAAACATTTATACTTAATTCACTTTTAAATTCATTTTAAACTTCAAGACTTAAAATGAATACCAATTGATTTTTATTATAAAGTTTAAAACCAAATTTTAAACTTCTGAATTCACATGTTAAAGTAATACTTTTATCGCAAAAGAAAGTTTCAAAGATTTATAATCGAATTCTCTTTCAATTTCACATATGGAACGTATATTTTAGCATTAAAACTTATTTAAACATTTAAAGTTATGAAAATTTATTTAATTTCAAAACTCTGGAATTCAAATTCCGACCTTAATCCATGTTCCAAACTTAATTCAACCTGTTAAATTCCTTCTTGACAATTTCAAATTCCATTTTGAAATTCAAATGCTTTTTGTTTTAAAAATACACTTACTTACCTAACACTTTTAAGTTATTTAACAAATTTAAATTTTAAAAACTTTGTTTCCAAACTAAATTTCAAAACTGCACTTGAATTTATTTTTAACTTTGATTTTTACATTCAGTTTAAACTTTGAATTGAAATTTACATTCAGTTGTAGGGTGTTAATCTTTAATTTGCTTCGAGCCGAACACGATTCTTCACGAACAAATCCTGAGCCATTTCTTTTCTTCTCCGATTCCAAAACCTCACAGATACACGAAAATACTTGTGCACGTGCACAGTCCCACTGGCCACCTCCGACCAAGTCGTCGAACACCATAAAGTCGCAACTGACCTCCTCACCTCAAGCGAACACCCAGATTTACGAAACAACGACGAACTCAAAATCGAGCTATTCGATCACCTGCTTCCCAGATCCGATCACCTACAAACACCACATCCCATCGCCTCAGGCCATCAGAATTGTCGAAACTCCGGCCAGAGCTTCGTCTACCCCTCTTCTTTCAATCGCCATGGGTGCGATCGATTCCGGCGCTACGACGAAACTGCAGCGATGCAATTTCGATCGTGACTAAAACCAGTCCTTAAACCCTACTATTGCCTCGCCGTGCCACCACGTCGAAAGATAACCCCTCCGACCATTTTTGCCGACATCGACCACCTACCAACTAGCTTCAGTCACGACCTCGAAGCCACTCGACTATGCGATCATCAGAAATCGAACAAATCTTCGATTTTGATCAACTTCCAATATCCCGTGGTTTACACAGTTAAAAATCATGATATTTATCTCAAAAATCATAGTTTTTAGACTCGAATCTGAAAATATAAGCAAAACTTGAAATTATAAAACTTGATTTTTCTGATTTGAAATGCTCATTACTGTAATTTCCAATTTTCAAAATATTTATTCAATAATTATACTTGTGATCATTTTTAAAATTGGTATTACACCTTTATAATCACTTTTAATTTTGAAATCAAAGCCTAATATTGATTGGTTTGGGTGATATGAATTTTTGAGTTTGTTTTAGCCTGTAACAAAGAGACAGGTACATATACTTGTATCTACATGTTTAAGCTACAGATATACATATATATATGGACATACGGATATGATTTTATTCTCTACCACATCATTCCATAACATATATCCAATATAAATCACATGCAAACCAGATCATATATATGTAAGGGTTGAAGAGTTTGCTCACATTGACTTCCAGAAATGAACAGAGTTTCCTTTTTGAAACAGACCTTTGAAATTTGCAAGCTGAATCCTTTAATATCTGATTTGTTTTGAATTGAGTTGGATTTTGTTTAAGTTTTGAATGATATTGTTTACTTCAGATTTTTGTTTCCAACTTGGAATGGACGAAACAAAATGAAAAGGCTGATAAAAGAATGAGTTTACAAGTGATAAATCTTGTACAGGGTGATGATATAAATTTGTACAAGTTGATAAAAGAATTATTTGTTTGTACACTTTCTTAGCAGGGATATTTCTTTGTTTGTAGGCTGATGAGAACAATTTGGGTGCTGCATTAATTAAGTGTACCATATAAATTTTTTTTTTCGGTTATACAAAATAAAGATAGTGTGATGTAGCTTCTTTTACAAGCTTCTCCTCATGTATATGTATTTTCTTTCCTTTTCTTTTGTTTCCTTTTTAACTTGTCTTTATATTTGAATGTATTTTTCGTCTTGTATGTCTTCATATATATATAAAATTATTTTATAAGTACCTTTTTTTGTATTAATACATATTTACTTTATATATTTACTTTTATTTTAACTTAAATATTTATTTCTAGAAGTTTATATGTTCATTTCATATTTTATATAACTATAGATTTATTTGAAATATTTATTTAACATCAACACTTATTTTGAATTCCTTTTAAAGTTTTATTACCCAACATTTTATTATTTATATTTTAAACCATTTATCTAAGATTTAAATTCAAATCACATATATACACTATTTTAAATTTAAATGATTTATACAGAATTTGTTCGAATTCGGGGAAACTCGCATCACTTTATCAATTTATTTCACAAATTTTATTCAAAAATTCAGTTAATTATCAATTTAAATTTATATAAAATCCGGGGTCATTACACATCGCCTCTAAATGTGTCCAATAACATGTAAACAATATCGGAATAAAAATTAAGCATTTTCTTCCACCAACAGGTATTCCATCTTCAAGTAACAGAGCCTTAAAATTGAATTTATATTCATTATCCTTCCATTTTACTTTTGGTTTTGAAATAAGCATGGACACAAAACCCAAGTTCCTTACAATATAGCCATTATTTTCACATTTATAAGCAACATAACTCATGCATATTTATGCTCCAAAATTTTTACAACAATACAAATAATATTTGCAATTTTAAATCATTACTATACACCAAGCTTTGACCATATTTCTAACCATTTAGACATAAATGATACCCGTTTAATTTCTCGCCATCAATCATTTCCACAAACAATTTATGTGACTTTGTCATTTTTCCTCCATTCTTGTTTTAAATTTCAGAGATTTGTGTGCGAGGTGGTTGGAAATATTTAGTCCAATGGGTTGCTCTTGGTCTGATGGCTTAAGTAGGTGTAGAATTGTGCGCGGATGTAGAAAGTTAATCGAGCCCCTGAATCGACCAACATTGTTATTGAATGCTTAAAGAGTGATGCTTCCAGTCGAATTAATTTCGGATCTGAGATGCCCACTAGCGCATGAGATGAAATTTCTTGTTCAATCTGGTTATCTAGGTCAGATGGGTCGGTGATGACGGGGTTGATGTTAATGTTGTTGATAGGGTAATTTGTGGTTTTTGATTGGGTAGGGGGTCGAAGTGGAAGTGGATTTGAGTTTTCAGGTGGTCGTTTATAGGAAGATAGTCTAGTAGTGAGGACAGCTATAATTCGATTGGCGTTTAAGGTGGAGGACCCAATAGAAGGAAGAGTGGATGATTTTAGGACAGCTAGAGCTATAGCTACTAATGGCGAAAGCGAGGGGCATGAATTAAGGGGGAGTGTCGATTTTGGCACGGATGATGTAAGTGGTAGTTTGGAAGGGCTTGGTAGTGATAGTGAAAGATAGGATAAGATTTTGGAAATGGTTTTGGCAAGGGTTTTTGTGATGTTCTGTAGGGTTGTATTTTGAGAGATGATGGGTATTTTATGTCGGTGAAGGTGGAATGTTAGGATTGGAGCATGATTTCTTATGCCAAGAGGGTGCATTGAATAACTTGTAGGGAGGAGTGGATGGTTAGGTGGTAGACGTTGTTGTGAAGCTGTTGTAGCGTTAGTGTTTCACCCATGGCAAGAAGTCATTGAAAACATCAAATGATAGAATGTAAAATAGCTTTAGGGCTAAAATGCAAAGAGATGAAAAAGTGAAGGTAAAGGAAGAAAGAGGTGATGCAAGAAGAAGAAGAAAATTGTTAACTCAGCATGCATTTTTTTCATTCATTCAGCCACTATTTAAAATATCGTACAAGATTTTATTGTAATCTCATTGGGACAAGTGGAAATCTAGTGATCAATACATTGTAACGGCCATAAAGTTGATAATATAAATATGATAAAATAACATAAAAGAGCATAAATTAGTTATGCTTATGCGGTTGCCTCCCGCCACAAGAAATAAAATTGCACCTGCTATTAATCCAAATAACATGCTAGCATGCATATCTATATTAGATTCTTATTTTTTAATTATACTCCTTTACATGTTATCCAGCCCTGTGACCAGGCCGTATTCGGACGAACCGTATTGGCCAAAATGGAAATTATCGAAGCAGAAATCCAGAGCGATAACTACCAAACTCAAATGTCAAGCGGAACCGAGGGATGAAGTCCTAGGGCAGCAAAGAATCTCTTAAAATAGCCTACACACCTCCTATCATAAGCACAAAACTTAAAAGCCTAAGAAATAATAAAAGCTATGTATCGGTACCGATCGAACCCTCTTCAGGGATCGGTGTGTACTGATCCCTGAGGCTCCTCCAAATCTTCCACTTTCCTCATGTTAAGTCATGTTAGAGCTATTAGGAGTTGTACAATGCCATGTGAATAGCGCGCATGCTCATCGCTACTCAGACGATCAATGGATAAATCAAATGCTTCTACCCAACCTCTGAGCCAAGGAATTCACTTAAGTTCAAGCCCGTAGCATTGCGAATGAAGCATCGAAGATGAAGGTACAGGTCCAAGGAATATTCAAAAGAGGAAAAAAGAGATCCAAAACGCGAGTTACGGATCGGTACCGATCCTTGACTATGGATTGGTACCGATCCCTGAATATTATTGTTGTGGCAACAATCTCTTCAGCTTAACATCTCTAGAATGTAGGAACGTAGGCAAGAACGAGGGTGAGAGTTTCCTGGTGACTTGCAGCTATAAATAGAGAAGGATGAGCATTGTTTCAAGATCTTTCTAGATGTTCAACGAATTCTGGTTTTATTCTTGTAATTTCGGGGATCATCACCGATCCATAAGAACGGTTTTGTAAAAACTCACCAGAAATCTTCAATAAAGTTTAAGTGTATGTAGGCCTTTGATTAGCCGATCCATTATAATTATTATGTGTTCTTATTTTCCTTATTTTTAGGTTATTTTCATCAATTTATTCTTTACAATTTATTTCTGGGTGTTTGTGCCAACTTTTGGCGTAAACATTTTAGTGCTTTCACTGAGAGCGTAACGATCATAGGCTATTAGGATCTATTTTCTACTTTTGGATTGTTTAAATCAACGATGTGGATCCGTCAGTTTTGTTATTGTAATTCATGACTATTTAGATTTACGCAGAATCTGTCACAAAATTAATTGAACTTATGGCCCCATGAAAGGAGAAATCCACTGCTTTCGGATCTGCTACTGATGTTGAGAACGTTGGTTCTCAACATGTTGAAGAAGTTACTCAACCTATAACCAGTGAATTTTAGAATCCCTCAGACATGATAACGCGGGTTAAGTAGGAAAGGATGATGAAGAAAATGAATGACAAGGTGCAAGAAAGTCGGGATGAATTAAGGAGGCAAATGAAGAAGAGCCTTGACTTACTGAATTGGTTTACCCGTAGTCATAGAAGGAGTAGAAGAGATTTATCAACTTCTGATTCAGAAGAATGTTCTTCTGTGTCTGTTGAAAAACATCGAGATGAGGAACAGAAAATGAAGCGAAAAGAAATAGGTACTTCGGAAGATAGGTTGAAGAGTGGTCGAAGTGGACGATTATGAATCGGTACCGATCCACATTCAGGGACTGGTATCGAACCTCGCACTCTTAACTTAGAGGATGGGGGTACAGTTGATTTGGATGGCGATGTCGGTAGTGATGTTGGCCGTGTTTGATGGCAAGAATATGGAAGTCTAGGTGGCTGTTGTTGATCCGCCTTATAGAAATTGCAGGAATGTGTCAATTGAATGAACAGTTCTTCCGAAGACAGGAGAACTCAGGTATCATTGAACTAATCGAGACTGTTTGTAGAGTCAAATACATAGGACAGGCTATAATTATCGCCGTTCAGTGGATCAAGTTGAGCCAGAGTCACTGGCGGATATGGTGAAGAAATTAGTGAGTGAAAACCAGTATAGAAGTAACGATGAGCGGGGCTCTTTCCCTAGCAGGAATCCATTCACCAAGGAGATACTACATGAGGAGTATCCCAAGAGGTTTGCAATACCAACGATGTTGTCCTATAATGGAACGATGGATTCGAGACAACATTTGTTGAAATATGAGTGGCATATGACACAGCAAGGGTGACGAATGCCGTGGATGTAGATGTTTCTCGATCTTTCTTAAAGGAGTAGCTACGATGTGGTTCACCCGGCTTCCACCAAGGTCCATATTGTCTTTTGATTAGTTGGCAAGAAGGTTTGTCAAACCGTTTCACTTTGACACTACTCGTCCGAAGGATGTGATGTCACTATCGAATCTTTTCCAAAGTACCGGAGAGTCGTTAAAAAACTTTTTGAGAGGGTTTAACATGGTAGTAATGGAAGTGAGTAACGCTAAGGAAAACATTGTGTTAATGGCTTCCTGATATTGACTTTGGAAGATGGTTGAAAATGAAACCTCCACCGACCAAAGATGTTTTTTTACATAAAGGCGACTTGGTTCTCGTGCTTGAAAGAGGCAAGTATGACCGCTAGAAAGCCCGAAGATGACCAGTTGACTGAAGTGATACAGAGTGATGTGGCTGTAAAGCAATCCAATGAAAGTTCTGGGAATGTGACTGTGGATGTGCGGAATAAAGGTCGTAAGCAGAAGAAAATAATCATGGTGATGGAGGTAGGAACCTGATTATAAGAAATATCCAAAGTATAAAAATTATTCACCGCTGAATAATACAGTTGAGAATATATACCTCGCGATGTGGGGGTGCCGAGCAGTATATGAAACCAGCTCCTAAGGAGTTGACTGTAAGAGAAAAAAGTTTAGGAAGTTTTGTCACATCCACGAGACCTACGGTCCTAACACAAATGAGTGTAGGCACTTGCGGGATGTGATTGAGGATCTGATCTGAAAAAAGAAGATTCAATAATATGTGAATGCCCCGTAGGATGGCGGGTAAGAGAATGCTCAACCCATTGGGCAAAAACTCCAAAGGGGTTAAGTTGGGCCTAGTGATGACGAGCCCATGCAGCTTGGGAAAAGATTGATTATTAACACGATTTTGGGTGGATCTCATCTGGCTTCGAAGAGCTAGAAAGAAATGGAGAGATACAGAAGTTCTTTGAAGCATGTTGTGAGTGAGAGTTGTTTCACTATCGAAAACGGAGCTCCGTAAGAGCAACCCAAAACCATGACTGACGATATTGTATTTTGGAACAAGGATGTCGATGGGGTCAAAGCACCTATGTTGGATGTTAACAAGATTTCTTGTCAACATCCCTGATGCATTTCATAGGATTGTTTCATATGAATTCAACCTTTCGATTGAGTGGATTTTTCATTACTTGAGTGAAATGACTAAGTCAGAAGGTTTTGCGATCACCATTCTAACCCTAACAAGAGGGGATTGATACATGAAGGTTTTAAGCAAGTGTTTATCTCTTATGTAGAGTTGGGGAAAGAATCATCTTACTTTTGGCCTTACCGAAAGGTTTAAGTATGATCAGAGCATTTCAACTGGACGGGTTCCATAATGTCGCTAAACCTTTCGGTAATCCGGAAGGTTTCTTAGATGCTCAAGAAGTCGCTAAGCCCCCATCAGAGGATTTTAGTGCATTTTGAACCTCACGGCATGACCAAATTGATAGTTTTATTAAACCTTTACCCTTCGGTCAGTTCATTTAGATCAAATGATCTTCATCCTTGTCATTTCATTATATTTCCCTAGGAAACCGAAAGTAATCCTCATATATTAACGGTTATATTAAACCTTCCAAAAGATCGGAAGGTTTAGTAAACCATTAAACCCTTCGAAAGGTTAAGAAACCATTCAAGGCATCAGATGATGAGACTGCTTTATTTTCCCTTCTTTTGAGACTTTCGGCCTCCTAGGTTGGCACTCCACTTATGAAAACCATTCGAAAAGAATGCATGATTTAAATATTTTAGGGCAATAACAAGAGCTGAGTCAATATGCCATGAAACTTATATTCGGGACTGTCCCACAAGTTTCGTTCCCCTTATTTTGATCAATATTTAAATTGAGGAGAAGGAAACTTATAAGGGTGTATGTTGAAAATTTCACAGCATATCCTCGATTTGTGCAAAGAACATAAGAAATAAATCATTTGAGATCAGTCGTTAATGTAAAATTATCACCTGATCATGATTATCCCCAAATTCCGAGTTAATCACAAGCCACAATTCTCTTTATTTCTCCATAATGGAGTCTAATACAACATTTAAGAAGATATCCCCAAATTTGATTTCAAAATTAGGGTTACAATGTGTTGAGCGATGGCAGTAGAGATTTTTGAGTAGATGAAATGAGAAGAAGATCCGATCCCGAGACCAGAAACCTAGGGTCTTATTTATAGATGTAGGCCTTATGGTTTCATCTGGGCAGAAGGTTCCTTCTTCTATGCAGTTGCGAACCTTTCGGTTTTAATGGAAGGTTTATTCTTCACACACCATCATGGGCCGCTGCGCGTCATAGAAGGCCTTGTGTTTCTTAATGTATCTATAAGCTCTTCATCTTCCTGCAAGGTTGGTTCCTTATGAGATACTATGAACCTTCCGATCTTGTCGGAAGGTTGCTTCTTTGTGTAATTAATGTCAAGTGTCGTGCCTTTTTCGAATGCTGTCGGCAGGTGGACTTTTGTTGAATTATGAATGCTATCTTTATGTAAACCTTTCGATACTGTTGAGAGATACTGGACACGTACTTCAACAGGTTAGGAAGACTCATTATGCTTCCGAAATGGTTGTCAACCATGTTATCTATTCTAGTCCTATTCTTTCTACCTTTCTTGGAAGACATTTTCTTGGAATAATGAGTGATGAATCCCTTTGTCTGCTCCGAAGGGTTTAGATTTGCGGCAAACTTGTTTCTTGCATTCCTTCCTTTTTATTTAAAAGGCTTAGGGCGCTCTTCTTTCCTTTCATCTATTCATTACATCAAGCAGCCTTATAACTATTTTTCTTTTTATACCTACGAAAGCCCCTCCTCTAAAGTTACCGTGCACTTCTTTTCCTCGGGTGTTATGTAAACCTTCACCGAAAGGTAACTTCTTCTATTACTCTTTGCCTTTGCGGAAGGTTTCTGACGTGCCTTCTTTATCTCCATTTGCATTTTATGGTTAACACTAGATCCCTTAGTGATATCGGCCATGATTGGGACAACGGCTGTAAGGAAAATGTTGGTTGATTGTGGTAATCTGGTAAACATTTTGTTTAAAAGGCATACGATCAGATGTTGATGGATGTCCAGGATATGAAGCCATGTAAATCCTAAATTCAGGGATTTAATGGAGTGGTGATAAGCCTATGGGTTGTGTAGACTTACCGGTGATTCTAGGTGAAGGTGATTGAGAGTGCGGGTTGTGATCTTCGTGATGATGGACATTTTTTCTGCATATAACGCTTTCTTGGGCCGACCGACCTTAGCTAGCTTTCGGGTGGCCCTTGCTCCATAGTGCTTAACAATGAAATTTTATACGGAGAATGAGGTAGGAGTCATTTAAGGAGACTAGATTGTTGGACATGAATGCTACGTCGTGGAGCCAAAGTAAGCAAAGCGATGTGAGAAGGGAAAGGATGTAGAGAAGACTCTTTGCATTAAGATGATGGATGTATAGCAACCACAGCCTAAGCCCTGGCTCAGTCGACATAGCAGTAACACAAAGCTATGGATCCAAGGAAAGAGGCAGAGGATGTGAGGGTTGCTCCTGCCGAGTTGACGATCTACATCCTAATTAGTCGGAATGACCCTACACGAGTCCTGAAAATCGGGTCCCAGCTTGGCATGAAGATGAGGTAGGAATTGACGAGTTTTCTCTGAGAAATCCTAGATGTGTTTTCCTGGAAACATTCTGACATGTGCATAATATCACAAGAGATAGCATGTTATACATTGAATGTGAACCCCAGGTGTCTTCCAGTGAAATAGAAGCGGCGTAGTTT
Source organism: Allium fistulosum (assembly GCA_030737815.1). Lineage (NCBI taxonomy): Eukaryota > Viridiplantae > Streptophyta > Magnoliopsida > Asparagales > Amaryllidaceae > Allium > Allium fistulosum. Next base: position 816,282,808 of record CM060908.1, on the reverse strand, counting down.
TGGTCCAGAGCGATCCGATGTGCTGAAAGAAGAGGTGGATAAGCTAAAGGACAATGACTTTATCTGTGATGCTCTATACTAGGAGTAGGTATCCAATCCGATCTTGGTTAAGAAGTTTAACGGGAAATGGAGGATGTGCATCGATTATTCGGACCTGAATAAAGCATGCCCAAAGGACAGTTTCCCAGTACCAAAAATCGGCCAACTGGTAGATTCAACCGCCAACCGTGAATTTCTTTCATTCATGGACGCTTACTCTAGCTACAACCAAATTACACACATCTCAGATCAGGAACATAATAGCTTCACAACCTATTTGGGATATGTTGTCATGTTGTTCGGTTTGAAAAACACTAAAGCCACATACCAGAGACTGGTGAATTCGATGTTCAGAGATCAGATTAGATGGTCAATGGAGGTCTATATGGATGATATGTTAGTAAAGTCATGGCGATTGACAAACCATTTAGAGGACTTGTCAGAAATGTTTGGCGTACTCCAAAAATATAAAATGAAGCTCAACCCTTTGAAATGCTCATTCGGAGTTGCGTCAGGGAAGTTCTTGGGTTTCATAGTGAACTTGAGAGGAATTGAGGCTAATCTAGAGAAGACCGAAGCCTTGAGGAATATGGAGGCCCCAAAGACAATTAAAGCGGTGCAGAGTCTGAACGGGAAAGTAAAGTAGCCGCGCTGAGTGGATTCATCTCAAAGGCTACAGATAAATGCATACAATTCTTCAATGTCCTCAAAGTGGGGAAGAGAAACTTTGGCTGAATATAGAAATGCAAGGATGCTTTCCATGCCTTAATCGATCACCTGAAAGGGCCGCCTATCTTATCAAAACCTAAGGATGGGGAGGATCTATTTGTTTATCTGGCGGTATCTGTGCATGCTTTGAGTGCTGCCCTCGTATATGAAGAAACTTGAATCCAAAGGCCAGTATATTACATCAGCAAGAGATTAACAAGAGCTGAAAGAAATTATCCAAAGTTGAAAAACTTGCATATTTCTTGTTGAGCGCGTCGAGGAAGCTCCATCCATACTTCCAAGCTCATTCCATCAAGGTGTTGACTAGTCAGCCCTTAAGACAGGTCCTACAACGGCCTAAAACCTCTGGGAGATTATTGAAGTGGAATATCTAACTAAGTCAGTATGATATATTGTATCATCCCAAAAGGGTGATCCAAGGCCAAGTGTTGGTCAATTTACTTGCCGAGTTCACTGCTCGAGATGACGAAAGGGAAGAAATTATAGAGCAGAGTGCTCAATGGATGTTGTACACCGACGAAGCGTCCAACGAACGTTGCTCGGGGGCAGGAGTAGTTTTGATAACCCCTAAGGAACGATCAGTTTACTACGCTATAAAACTTGAGTTTCTAGCAAAGAACAACGAAGCCGAGTATGAAGCACTAATTATGAGACTCAAGATCATGAAGCAATTGGGAGTTAAGACCTTGCACATATATAGTGACTCTCAGTTGGTGGTCTGCCAGGTAAGGAAGTACTTCCAGGAAAAGGGAGCTAGGGTAGTCCCTTATTTGATGAAGGTTCTGGAACTGCTCAATGATTTTGAGTATTACATGATAACGCATATCCTTAGGGAAGAAAACACGAAAGCAGATTCTCTAGCCAAGTTGGCTAGCTCTGGGAATGAACAACTCATGGGTCTAGTTCCAGCGGAGGTATTATCAGCTTCGAGCGTCGATCAGATGGATGTCGATTGGATCTTGGAGGCTGAACCTGAAAAAGAATCATGGATGACTCCGATTAAGGAGTACCTACTAAAAGGAAACCTTTCGAATGGAAGGAGCGAACGAAGGAAAGTACTACGCCATGCTCCACGATTATTATGCAGGATGGGCTATTATACAAAAGAGGTTTATTTGTTCCTCTGCGCCATAACTCATGGTTCTTGCTAAGCCAAAAAGATCCTCATGGACGTTCACGAAGGAGCCTGTGACGATCACACCGGAGGAAAATGTTAGCGAAGAAGGTTCTTCGTTACGGATACTTATGGCCAACTATTAATAGAGATGCAGCCGATTACACCAGGAGGTGTGATCAATACCAGAAATTTGCCAATATTCCTAGAGCCCCGCCTATGGAAATTACGCAAATGGTCAGCCATGGCTATTTGCAGTAACGGGAATTGATATTATTGGAGTGTTGTCGATGTCGAATGGTGGGACGAAGTACGCCATTGTTGCAATTGATTATTTTATGAAGTGGGCTGAGGCCGAACTGCTTGCCTCTATCACCACGAAGAAGGTAATCAACTTCATAGTTAGGAATATTATCTGTCAATTTGGGATCCCATAAACGATTGTTTTCGACAATGGGAACTAATTCGTCAACACGGAATTCAAGAACTTCTATAGCAAGTATCAGACCGAGAAAAGAATTTTTACGGTAGCACACCCATAGGCAAATGGAAAGGTGGAAGCCATGAACAAAATCATCAAGTCTATTTTGAAAAAGCGAAAAACAAAGGCCAAAGGCAATTAGGTTGATGAGTTGTCGTTAGCACTTTGGGCCTATCGAACGACACACAAATCCACGACTAGTCACACTGTATTCGCTTTGGCCTACGGATCAGATGCAATGAATCCAATTTAATTAGAGGTGAAAATTCATTGAAAGATCCACTGTAATCCCAAAAGGAACGAGTAATTATTGCTCGAGTCACTCGATACGATCGATGAAAAGCACGATGAAGCTGATTTGAGAGCCGCTTCTCATTAAAAGCGAGTAGCCCGGCATTACAAAAGAAAGTTTAGCAACCGAACCTTTGAGATCGATGATCTTGTTCTTAAACGAATTTTCCCTGGTTTAATGAATATGGGCCTGACTAGGAAAGTTCTGTATGCTATCGAACACAAGCTTGGAGATGGAACATTCAAGCTAGCGACTACTGATGGAATTTCGCTTTCGAGAGTGTGGAATAGCAAACATTTACAACACTATTTTGCTTAGAACTATCTTTGTAAAATATTTTGTTAATCTTAATGTAAAGAGGCATGATTTCCCATTCTTGTGAATATGAAACGAATTAGCATTAGGGGTCTATGGATTTGCATTCTCATTAGCTAATTCTTGCACAGCAAATAACAACATAATCGTATGACAAAACTCGTATAATACATGTATGCAGGTACCTGGAGATATATACTAGTCTAACTTTGCGGTCCATATTGCGGTCCATAATTAGATCCGAGGAACATGACCATTCCAAGCATTTGGAGAAGTTGTCGAATAACTCTTTTAACCCACAGTTTAGAAATTGGGGTATAAACACTCAGGGGATCGAATGAGATAGTTCACCATGAGAACCATTGCCCGGAGTTAGCAAATTAAACGATTCACGTCCCAACAAAGCTCTCGCTCGGATTTTGGTGGGGCGCAAATTCCTCTCCCGTAGAATGGTGAGGCCAAAGATCCATGCCCGGAGTTAGGCGGGATATTCCCTGAGTTTTTGAAAAATGGACGCTTAAACCATTAGGCGATCAACCGTAGTCAACGTCTGAAGTTAGGCGAGATTGGTTAAAAACTTCTACGAAATGGATGTTTAAGCTTCCGCTCTAAGCAACCAATTCCGATCAAGACCCAAAATTAGGCTTGGCCGAGTAGGGATGCACGAAAAAAGGCAGTGTGTGACCAGATAGAAGTAGAAGGAAATATAGTAGCGGGTGCTCCTAGCAGAAATGGTGTTAGCCATGTTGGCAGAATGGAAATATCATGTGGCTTTGACTACTTGTAGTGTAAAGTTAAGATCGACTGGTAGTTCTAGTCAGAGCATTGCCATGGTATCTTGCTTGGAAGTTCAACCAGTACTAATCAAAAGGATTTCGTCTACGCAGAAAGTAGACCCATTATTAGCCGAGAAGATTAGAAGGCTTGAGGTTGGGTCGGAGATTGATGATCTAAAGGATTTTAATCTTGACTAGAGGGGATGGTTGAGAAAGAAGGGACGGTTGTGTGTTCCGAATGTTGAGGACTTAAGGAAAGAAGTTCTTAAGGAATGCCATCGATCTAAATTATAATTCATTCTGGGGGAACCAAGATGTATCAAAATATGAAGAGGAGTTTCTACTGGAAAGGTATGAAGAAGGATGTTGGCTTGTGGGTTAGGCAGTGTGTGAACTGTCAACAAGTGAAGGCCGAACACCAAAAGCCGAGTGCATTGCTTTAACCTTTGGAGATACCAGTTTGGAATTGGGATTCGATATCCATGGATTCTATAGACAGGTTGTAAAGGCAAAATCGAGAAAATGAAAGTATATGGGTCATAGTGGACAGGTTGACCAAGAGTGCCCATTTTACTCCAGTTAAGTCAACCAGGACGACACCTATTTTAGCTAAATTGTTTACAAAGAACATAGTTAGACTGCATGGAATTCCTAGTAGTATAGTATAGTCAATAACAGAGATGCTTTGCTTACTAGTGAATTCTGGAAGAGTCTACTGGATGTGTTAGGTACCAAGCTCAAGATGAGTACTGCGTATCACCCTCAGATGGATGGGCAGACAGAAAGAGTCAATAAGGTGCTCGAGGATTTATTAAGTGCTTGTGTGCTAGACTTTGGTGGATCTTGGGAAGATCACCTACATTTAGTTGAGTTATCAGACTAGTAGAGGAATGGCGCCTTTCGAAGCTTTGTATGGAAGGCTATGAAAATCACCAGCATATTGGCTAGAAACTGGAGACAGATTAGTCTTGGGTCCAGAACTGGTTAGAGAGGCAACAGAGAAGATTGAGTTGATCAAAGGTAGGATGAAGGAAGCTTAATCTAGACAGAAGAGTTACACAGATAAGACGCGTAAGGACTTAGAGTTCTCAGTTGGAGATAGATTTTTCATTAAAGTATCACCGATGAAGGGTGTGGTATGATTCAAAAAGTCAGGAAAACCGGCACCGAGATATGTTGGTCTGTTCCCAGTTATAGAGAGGATCGAAAAGCTCGCATACAGAGTAGAGTTGCCGAGCAGTTTGGCAGGTGTCCATAATGTGTTTCATTTGTCTCACCTTCATAAGTATGTGTATGATCCAAAAACTAATGTTCCTTCGACTGCGTTGGAAGATTTAATAGTAGAACCGAATTTGACTTCCGTTAGACAACTAGTTGGGGTTGTAGTGAGAGATGAGAAGAAATTAAGAAACAAGACAGTTAAGTTGGTGAAAGTTCAGTGGAGCGACAACGAGAAGGACTATACTTGGGAGATGGAGGACATGATTAGAGATACTTATCCTAATCTGCTATAGGGGTATGTTCAACATTTGCTTTATATAAACTGTTTGCTAGTCAGATAGGCTAGTATGGTATTTAGGAGATGTTACAGATGTTTGCTATTTTTAGTATTTAGCCTTTGCTGAATTTCAAGGACGAAATTCTTTAAGGAGGGGAGCTTGTAACACCCCTAATTTTAAATAACATTATTCAGGAGATTTAATTAAATAAATTAAGTAGAATAATGTAAAGACTATAGTGATAAGGGGATTGAGATTTTAAAATTAAATAGAGGTCGTGCTTAACTAAATCAAAAGAATGGATTTATGAAATGGTTTTACAAGTTAACTATACAAGAGAATAAGGCAAGGGTATTATGGGAAATAGCCGTATATCATAATCACATAATCCCTAAACCTTTATTCCATTTTTCATTTTATACGTTCATAAATCAAACACAAAAGCTAAGGAGAACTAAGGCTGGCCATAACCCTAGGAGAAAAGAGGATCAAAATCAACTAAAAGCTAAGGATTCAAGCAAGGAAGAATTAAGCAAGATCAAATTTCAAGTTCCTTATCCAAAACAAGGTGAATAATAATAAAAAACATCTCATTTATGTTTTAATGAACATTTTGATTTTGGGTTTAAAGTTTAAAACCGTTTGGATGATTTGAATGATGATATGCTTTGATTATATGCCATGTTTGATTTAAACAAGTATGTTTCAAAACGGTTTGATTCGATTTTAAGGTTAAAATTGTGTAAAATGGGTTTCAAATGCCATGTGGATTTAACATGTTATGTAAAACATTATTTTGGAGAAAAGTTTAATTTTTCATAATTATCCAAGTTATGGATAATTTATTATTTTGAATGGAAGAAATGATGATTTGGGTTTAAAATTTATTTCAGCAATTATATAAAGTATTTTGGGTTCGAAATTTATATTTGTTAGAAACCATATTAAAAGTGAATTAAGATGAATTTTGGGGATTTCTTCTAAGTGGTTTACTATGGAAATTAAATTAATTTATTTTGGGGACTTCAATGTTTTAATTGTTTTGTTAAGAGGAAGGGCTTCTTTGCCAAAATATTTTTAATTATTAATGGATGAATTCGGCAGTCATTTTAGAAAAGATTTTGGTAAAGGATTTGGCAACCAATCACATTTTGACAAATAAGGCAAGTTAGGTATAAAAGAGTTTCTTTTAATGGAATAAAATCAATTTTGCTTCAAATTACAAGCTTGCCACTTCCATTTGCTTGGTTCCGAAATCATTCCAGATTGCCTTTCAAACTCATTCAAAACCAATACACATGATATCAAATGATTGGTATATAGTGTATTGGAGAAAGGCAAAAGAGGATGGTGTCGAAAGCTTGCTTTCGAAGAGGTTGATGCCATTTTAAATAGCTTTCAAATCAACCCACTGGCCTTTGTATTGCTTTCGAAAGAGATGCCACTTTGTTTTTAAAGAAGCTTTCAAAAGGGTTGAAGGTACTTTTAATAGATTTCGAATGGATTACCACTTGCCTTTGTTTTAAAAGTATATTTCGATTGAGTTGTCGTATATTAAGTTTTAAAATGGAGCTTTCGAAAGGGTGGCTGCTTTTGAACCAAGTCGAAACCTAGCTGCCGTTTTCATGCCTTTCGAATGGGTTAAATGCCGTTTTTCTTTATAGCCTTATAACTATGAGTTCGAAAGGGAAACTTTTGTTTTATTAATATAGAAGCCTTATCCCAATGCTTTCGAACGGTCCCTGTAGTCACTTATATTAAGGGTTCGAAGGCAATGGTTTTGAAAGGACGTTTCGAAGCTATCCTTCTCGTTATTATTTTACTTAAAGATTATTGCTTTCGAAAGAGTGGTTTCGAAGCCATTTGTTTCCCCAAACTCTTTTACTTTGAGATTAATGTTTTTGAAAGGGTTACTTTAGCTTATGTTCACTTTGACCCAGAAGTTATATTTAAGGTAAACCCAAAGATTTTGAAAGAGATACTTTCAAATGATTTTGAAGCTATGCTTTAAAGCTTACTTGGACTAAGTGGTTTTGAAAGATAAGCTTTAATACTTTCGAAAGGAATGTTTTAATGGTTTCGAAAGAAAGGTGTTGATGCTTTCGAAAGAGATGTTTTGAGTGTTTTGAAAGGCATATATTTATGTGTTTTGAAAAGAAGGTTTGAATACTTTCAAAGGATATATTTTAATGGTTTCGAAAGAGAGGGTCTAAGTTTTCGAAAGCCTTAGTTTTCAAAACAAGATACCCAATCTCATTTTTAAAGAAAAACCCATGGCAATATAAAAGAGTTGGGAAATGGCATTTAACTTTGGATTTTTTGAAGAAGCCTTCCTTGCCAAAGATAATAGGCTAAAGGTATTAACCATGTTTCATTTGAAAATGATTACAAGGATATTAAATCATGGATGGTTGTGTTAGCATGTTATGATTAGTTATCATGTGTGCTTCTTCTATAAACATATTCACTTTATAAGTAAACCACAACTACATTTTGGGGTATTAAGGGCAGAATAACCAACTAGTTTGACCCAGTAGTGAATGTATATTGGGTTAACTTCTATGTGAGTAGAATTACGTCCAGGAGGTCAGGTAGACCAAAAGGTAGGATGCCCAAAGACTGATCAAAGAGTTTTTAGTTTAGACAGGTTCATAGTAAACCCATGAAAACTATGATTGGAAATTGTTATTGGCAGGGGCCAATAGGTTCATAGTGATCCATGAAAACTATATCCGGATTAAGTTATTGACAGAGATCAATCGGTTTATAGTCAACCCATGAAAACACTAACATGAGAGAAGTTATTGGAGATCCCAATAGGTTTATAGTGAATCCATGAAAACTATAATTGGATGAAATTATTGGCAGAGGTCAATAGGTTCTTAGCGATCCCATGAAAACTATGAAATCAGACAAATAGTCCGTAAACTTGGAACAGGTTATTACTCAACTCATGAAAACTATTAGGTTAATAGTGACCCTAAAAACTATAACTTGAGACAGATAGTTAGATAAATATGGATAGGAAATCCAGAATATATTGCGTGTATGCATATCATCAAGATATATTATGTTATGTTATGTTTTAACCATTGTGGATGCAGGTGCACGGTATATGGTTATTATAAATTTGGGTTAAGATACTAGTAAGGTGAAAACTCGTTCTGCTAAGCGGTGTGGTCTACTAGGTATCTATATGGTTCGAGATGGTAGGTTATTATTCACACCAGGCTTTTTGTCAGACTCGAAATTTATGTTTTCCCCTTAAACTCTTGGGCGCTCAATTAATTTTGAGTAGATTTAGAGTTAAGGTTTTCAGGTTCTCCTTTAGACAAATAAGCTTTCGGAGACGTGCAGGAGGCAAACTAGCTATTAGAAGTTCTTTTCTGTTTGATTCCGCTGTGTTTTGGTTGTAATGGAAAAGTTGTTTAATTGCCTATGTTTAGACTCTGTTCGTCCAAGGGGGCATCTTCATATGTCGCCCTTGGCGTATTTTGTAATAATTATATTTTCTCGGAACATGGTTCTCGAAATTAGGATTATGTAATGAATTTGAAATATGATTTGAAGTGGAATGAGAAATTTGTTTTATGGTTTTAATTTTTTTTATATCCATGTGTTTCTGTTATATCAATGTATCTAACATTACTGCATTTGGTCACCGAGAATTAATAACTATGGATGACTGCAGTATCCGTAGCCATTAGTTTTAGGCCTCCAAGTGGGAGATGTTACAAATATCAAATAAAATGAAATCCCAATTCATTATGTTTTAGTTAACTAGTGCGACTTAAAATTGATAATTCAAATCATTTCGCAATTACAGAATTAAATCTAATCATACGTTTTTGTAATTATTAATACAAACTTATAGGCAAGTTTACAATCTTCAACATTTCATACATGTGAATTTATTGCAATTTAAATTCAATTCTTGGACATTTAGGAATAGATCTACAACGATATAATCTAGTATTATATAAAAACAAATAATATTTCCACTCACCTTTAATTAGCGCTTCCAAATCTCTAATCTAATCCAGATCTTACCTTGTTATCTGTATTCTCCGTTTTTGACACTCTATTCAGATCCACAGACAATATTTATGCATTATCTCATTAGAAAGTGGATTAGGGAAAAGAGATTTAGATTTAGATTTATTAATTAGAACCAGATCTAAAAGTTTACCTTTGGTGTAGCAATCTGATTTGAACCTATTTTCTATCATCTATCCTTCCCTATTCTTCCCTAAAGCGTATTCGTTCAATCTAGATTTATTTTTGTGTATTTAGAAATTTTTGGAGGAGAAGAGAAATTGCAGAGCTTCCTCGCTCATTAGAAAATAATGAGCTAGAAGTGAAGCCCTAGGTCGTAATTTATAGAGGTTCAAATCAACGCTAACCATCAGATGGAAACAGATTGAATCTAGGCCACACGGCCTATAATTATTGTCGCCTTCACAAGTAGGTGGGTCGACCGCCCCAAGCCCCAGGTCGAATGCCCGTGGCTAGGTCATGGTCGATCCGACCATTGTATTTTGGTGGGTTTTGATTTTTGCGTTGATTTGTTTCCATTTTATTAAATAAACGTTAATATACGTTAATTACAGCTATCTTCTGCCTTAATTAATCTTTCTTAACTGTTAAGCAACCGTTAAGCTTAATGGCATTAATCCATTAATAATTAATTAATTTTAAATTATTTTCTTAATTACATATATATTTATTTCCAACTACGAGAATTCAAACGCTGCTAACTTTTTCGTTTGAACTCCGATTGGAAAAGTTTATATATGAAAATTGATCAAAAAATTGCCATGAATCCAATGGCATAAGTTTCGTGCCCAAATTTCAATGTTGTAAAAATTCCATTTTTCACTATTTATTGTTTATTAGTTAATTCATATATTAATTAATTAACGTAAAAATGAGGAGTGTTACATTCTTCCCCTTAAAAGAATTTCGTCTCTAAAATTCCACAAGGGTTCAATCATGTAAACCATCCCATATCCATTCTGCACTAACAAGTAATTAGTGTATAACCAATTTTGCAACAATTCGTGCACATGTGTACAGTGCATCAACACATATGATATGCATAAACAATAATTTCTAAATGGCGCCTCCTATATGAATGATTTCTTTTAAATCAATTTCGAAAATATGATGCTAGCATACTAAATATACTGACAGTTCTACATGAATGCAACTTTTTGAAAAATCAAAATGAATTTTTCTACCCGAATTTTCCCGTACTCCAATAAATAGAAACATAATTCAACTAATTTTTCATCCAGTTCTTACCATCCAATTTCCTAGCACACCATTTCTAACATCCATATTTAGATAAATTCAGTTTTCTAACCCTTATTTCTTATGCCTGAAAAGGGTCTAGATAGAAAACTCCATACTTCCATCATTCTCTTATGTAACCTCTTTCCACTGTACCTTAGGATTTACTCCTTTGTCCCCGATCCTTATCTTACTTTCCCAAGTACATGTTGCACAAGTAACTTTTTTATGTTAAAAAACAATGCTATTTCAAAAATCTTCTTTTTAACTTTCCACTCATCGACAAGGTATACAAAGAAAATGTTTCACTAATAACTAGCTTCCTTGTCGCTCATCGTATTCATTTTACTACAACTGCCGCTATGTAGTAAAATCTACACTAATCAACTTACTAACTATTCCCCAACATCGGGTGCAGTATTTTAAAATTTCTAAAACTTAAAATCCTTAACTTCTAAAATCTTTTCAAAGATATGTATATTTTTTAATGTTTTCATAAATAATTTTTTCATAAAACTTTTCTGTTTCAAAAATATATAATTACAATTTATAAATACTTTTCGCATTTCTAATATCAGGGTTTAGCCAATAGTTCATCACCCATAATGGACTCCACTCAATTGCGCAGTAAAATTTTCAGTTCTCAGAAACTTTTCTTTCTTATTATTAGCAACCGGCACACATTTTGAATTTTATATTTTAGTTTTCGAGGAAGAAGAACATTGACCCGTGGCTCGCTTCTTCAGACCCATGTCCTCCATCTACTGAAATTTATCTTCTGAAAAATTCTCATTCTTTTCGAAACCTACATTTTTCATTTTTCTTTTATTTAGTAATTAGTTAAATAAATTTTCTTAATTTATTATTTAATTTTTAGTTTCAACTATTGTCTTTTCCCTCGAATTAGCTAAGTGGCTTTCTTTGAAATTTCCTTTTTATTGCTTTCTAAATCATTGTGGTCCACCAAGAAAACGCATAAAATGGAAAATTTCCCTAAATGTAGGTAGTTCGTAGCAACAACTAATGCTTATAACCCACGAAAAGAAAAACTAACACTGTAAAGAAACATAACACCACTAACTACTACTACAAGAACAAACCTTTCTAACATGTCATCCCTCTAGAACAACCATCATATCATATCCTTCATTTATTACTTACAATGAATAAGTTCAATTCATCTCTTCCATTCCATACCCAATTATGGAATAACTATGCTTCTTCTCACTGTAGTGGATAAGAAATACAATCTATGAAACCTTTATACCAAATGACAACTAAGCTTGGGGAAATAACCTTTCTAATTCATCAATTGCATCCCCAACTTAAGTCTACCACTATCCCCCATGTGTGTTTACCATCTCATTACCCGATGTTACTATCTTCTCTTATTCTCATTCTTTAGATAGTACCCTCAGTCCTTGGTATTCCTTTTTCTTAATCCATATACAAGCATATCCAAAAACTTGTAGAAGTGTACCTTAATACCCTCTTTATGGCTTACATACATATCAACATACATTCCTAGGCTTTTCTAATGTCCCTCACACTCTACGGGGATTTCTTGTTATTATTCCAAAAGTAGTCATAGCTATCTCCTTCATAGCCTTATTCTTTTCCCCGTCTTACCTAAGCACTAATTCCTATCTACTCTATATTTAAAATTCTGGTTTGGTCTTTATCATCTTTTTTCAAAAATTAAAACTTCAAACTTTTTGAAATATTTAATCCTAAAACCCCTGTCTTTAATAATGGTACTTAGAAACTTTTATTAAATACAAAAATACTTGGTGTCTTAACCCTTTTCAAAACTTATATTTAAAGATTTTAAAATTTAACTTATTCGCTAAACTTTAAAAGTGAATGTTAATAATTCTAAGTTTAAAATCAGATCATCTTTTTCTTTAAAAGACCATTTCAATTCTTATTAAAATTTTGGGATTTTTAGTTCAACCATTTATTAAGTTTTCCTCCCAAAAAAAACTTATTTATTTCTACCAAACCATTTCTTTCAAAAGTATAATTTACATGTTTCTAAAACATCTTTTATATTTTTTAAATTATAAATACTGGAGTATATAAGAACAACTCTCATCCTATCACTTTCCTTACGTTTCATACTCTCCTTACATCCAATATTTGGAAGTGTTTCTAACATCATGAAAGGGGGACTTCTAACAGACATTAGACATAAATGTGCATAACAACGGAAAATGCCCATTTTCCTTTCTTCTGCTTCGCTAATTAGGTTATTAGCATTGTTTTAAAATAATTTACTAATACTTTTTGTTATACTTAAGAATCCTATATTTTATTGCATTGGAACTACTTTTCCCTTCAAGAGGAATCGTTAATGCTATAATTATCTATGAATTGCTTAAAAGAGGATTCATGTTTTGTGTGAGATTACAAGAAATTATACTTATACTTCCTAACTTCCTACTACCCAATTCTTCAGCCCAAACTGCACTAATTCCAAAAAAAATTCTCTTAATTTACCATCCTTTTTCTTAAACTATTGTAGTGCAACCACTACAACTTAATTTTTAAGACTCCAGGTCTTCTTTTCTATAACATTCACTCTATTCTGATTTATATACCACCACTCATATTGTCCATCCATAAAAATATTTAATATCTTAAGAATTTCATTATGTATAAAGGTTTACGAGCTATATTGCTTTATACTTTCTTCTCAAAAGAAAACAGCCTCTTATAAAATTTCCTTTACTGAAATCAAATTAGCTAAATATATATGTAAATTTTCTTACAAGACCTTTACTATATATATATGTTTTTCCAAAATTCAATACTTACTTACTTTTTCATAAAAAGTCCTTAAAGTATGAAATTTATACTTTTTCTCAATTTCCAAAAATTACTTATTAGCGGGTTGGACTCAAAGTGGACTGTTAACTAATCTTAAGAACATCCTTCTTTCCAAATCCAAAAATCCAATCGTTAATTAAGAGTGAGCATTTCACACCCTTCTTCAGAAACTTATCCACCTTCCACTTTCTATAACATATGGAAACAGGGATCAACAACCATTGGACTATCAAGGGCCGACCAGGGAGCCATGTTCCATCTAGTTTTTGGGACTTTTCCACATGTAACTGCTTTATAGTTGGAATCCTTAAGATTTTAGCAAATACTATATTTATATTTATATTCAAAGTACAAATACGTTCACTCCATGTCCCTAATTTTTCAAGAAACGACTAACCTATGGTCTGATACCAAATGTAACAACCCGCACTTTAGTGGGCCCGGATTTTTTGCTAACCCGAAAACTCAAGTCCACCAAAATACGGGTCGTTGGTTTGGTATCCTGCAAAGAGAAATCATATCAGAGCACTAATGGTAATAACTCACAGCGCAAATAAGTAAATGCAATAGATCAATATAATTATTGAAAAAAATCGACATCTCAAATGTCAAGAGCCTTAGCTAGACAACTGCTCCCAATCAATACCATTACTTGCCCTTCTAAATCCTGTGGGGTGTAGTGAGGAGGGGGTTAAAATAATGTTCAGATGACTGGTAAATTATACATCTTATACATACCACTAGCTTATGTCGATTGTTCACCATTTCATGTTATGTCGGACTTTATCCTTGGTCGTTACGACTCCATCGCTGTGTACGAACCGTTCCCATCTACACCATGTAGATCTACACACACACACACACACATATATATATATACATACATACATATATACATACTTATATATGTATCCCATCGTCCACTAATGGACCTAGATACTATCCCCACTAGTATCTAGCACTCAATACCTCGTAAAGGTCCATCGCCGTGCTACATCATGATCATCGTATCACCTGATAAAGTCCTACCATGCACACCGACGACCTCAAGTCCATGAGGCTATGTATTCTTCAGGGACTTTTCACCACGTACACCAACCTTCCATGCACTTTTGTCTGCTTCTTATCGTGGATTTCCGACCCCGTGCACCTCCACCTCGTCCATGTTTTGAAGGAACCTCTGTATGTGTTAACTAGCCTTGCCTTATCAAACAAACTAACAAACAACGTGGCGGTATAGACCAGTTAGGTGTAAATCCGACCTTCTCGTTGACTGTAAGGGACCAAGGATGAGCTTGCTAAATATGCAACTCCTACCCCTTGTTTTGGTATCCACGTACGCCGGCCTTTTGCGCACCCTTTTTCAATTCATTTGGTACCTACACACGCCAGCCTTTTGCGTGCCCTGTTGCATAAGTCCGATCTCACCCATCTTCCATTTAGATTTCCTAGTGCAATCAAGGCAATACCCTCCTTAGACAAATTTGAAACAGACCACTAGTGCTTATACAGTCTCGCCATTCGTAATAGGTCCGCCCAGTGCCTGCAATTATGGAGGTTCCTATCCAAGCACACCTAACCTGAGGGTATCCCTTCAGCTATACGTTAGTGTATACTCTCCATGGTAACTATTGGTTGGATATGTTTTTAGCGCCCCAACCCAGTCTAACGACCTTCAGTCATTTATTCTTTATAGTTATAATAGACAGTTTATAATTATTGACCCCCTCATAAACGCATATCCGAGGCTGCATATATTTATATACTTCATAATTAAGTATACTCACTCTTCTTACATTTTCTTTATTGCCTCAACATCTTTTATATCTGTCTCTAAGTCTTTGTTCTTATTATGCGTTTATCTTTTATTTCATCAAACTCGTTTACCGCTTTCCATTTTCTGTCATCAATATCATTGCCACTACATTCATTAGTTCAGCTTCGATTTGTATTCCATTTCACTCAATCATCAGATTTAATCCATTTCATTAAATTATCACACTTAATTATTTCATTCAATTATCAAACTTAATTCATTTCATTAAATTGTCAGATTGAATTTTCTCATTCCATTTTCAGACTTAATATATTTCATTAAATTATCAGACTTAATCAATTTCATTACCTACTTCTTTTCCTTCCCTATTACTTAGAATTTTGTTTTCATTGGTTTTCATTTTATTAACTTTTTAGTTTTATTCTTATTTAAATATTACACCTTTAGGATCTACCATATTTTTGTAAATTGGAATATAAACTTTAATAATTAACTGTTACACGGTAAATTTCCACATTTAGTCACAGAGAGATGGTTTGTGCGATGTTCGTAATTACGAGGAGTTCTCCTTTTTTTAATGAAATAGACAGTACAAAATAACGTAACTACCTTTATTTTGTACATCTTTTGCTTTTATAGACATATATTTGTTCTTTGTCATTTCAAACATCACACTTTTACTAAATTTAAACTTGATAGTATATGGATATTCACTTACAATGATAAACTTTCCAATGAATTAAGATATCACTAAAATTACAAAGGTCCAATTAACTCTATTTTCAGTCTCAATCACCAATATCAAATAAAATGAAACCAATTCATTATGTTTCAGTTAACTAATCTGACGTAAAATTGATAATTAAAATCATTTCACAATTACATAGTTAAATCTAATCATTATGCTTCTGTAATTATTAATACAAACTTATATGGAAGTTTGCAGTCTTCAACATTTCGTATATGTGAATTTATTGCAATTTAAATTCAATTCTTAGACATATAGGAATAGATCTGCAGCAAAAAATCTAGTATTATATAAAATTATATAATATTCTCACTCACCTTTAATTAGCGCTTCCAAAACTCTAGATCTAATCCATATCTAACCCTGTTATATGTATTCTCCATTTTTGACACACTATTTGGATCCACAGACAATATTTATATAGATCTCATTAGATATTGGATTACGGAAAAGAGATTTAGACTTATTAATTAGAACCAGATCTAAAAGTTTACCTTTGATGTAGCAATCTGATTCGACCTATTTCCCATCTTTATCCTACCCTATTCTTCTCCAAAGTGTATCCATGCAATCTTGATCTACCTTTGTGTATTTAGAAATTTTTGGAGGAGAAGAGAAAGTGACAGAGCTTCAACGTTCATTAGAAAATAATGAGCTAGAAGTGAAGCTCTATGTCCTAATTTATAGAGGCTTAAATCAGTGCTAACCATCAGATGGAAATAGATTAGATCTGGGCCACACGACCTACAATCACTATCGCCTTCACAAATAGGTGGGTCGACCACCCCAAGCCCAGGTTAACCGCTCATAGTCAACCATGGCTAGGTCATGGTCGACCTGACCCTTGTATTTTGGTGTGTTTTGATTTTTACATTATTGTTTCCTTTTGTTATTAAATAAACGTTAACCAATGTTAATTACAGTTATCTTCTACCTTAATTAATCTTTCTTAACTATTAAGAAACCGTTAATTTCAACGGTGTTAATCCATCATTAAGTAATTAATTTCAAATTATTTCCTTATATATATATAATTATTTCCAACTACGAAATTCAAACGCCGATAACTATTTCATTTGAACTCTAATTATTATAGTTTATATATGAAAATTGATTAGAAAATCGCAACGAATCCAATGGCATAAGTTTCATGGCCAAATTCCAATGTTGTAAAATTCCATTTTTCACTATTTCTTATTTATTAATTAATTTCTCTATTTATTAGTTGTCGTAAAAACATACGGTGTTACACTCAGCCTGAACGCCTCCCCAGATCAGAATAATTGGAAGACCCATGAGGATGATTAGATGACCTGTTTTTCCTTTGCTTGCACCCTTGGCTTTTGATAGTATCGTACATACCTCTGTGCTCCATTAAATTTGCAAGTGAATCATAAATGGGTTAGCACTAACAGGATAAGAACATGATGCGAACTAATTTAGGTGCAGTGTCGTGTAAATATGTGTATGTGTCCTAGTGTCCCTCCATGAACCATAGTCTTACTGTTTGCTAATAGAGGTGATTTCCCTAGCACAAGTGGTAGGCACTTCAACTGATTGGTGGATAGGGGATCAAGTATCCACGATGCTAATATCACCCCAACTAAAAGAACCGAATTCGTGTGGGATCGGTCCCAAAGATCTGTAGATGTCCCCGAAGGGTAGAACGAGAGTCTCCTTCATCACAGTGGCTAGTGGAAGTTGTATGGGTATTCAAGGTGAGATAATTTTTATCTTCGCTCGGCGAGTTATAAGAGACGCTTGATCATCTTCACCTCCATAACTAGGAGACTCACAACTAGCATCAACATCATTATGTCTCCACCTTTGCTCCTTCCTTCCTCGACGTGTTCACTCGCTCCTCCGCAATCTCCAACCCTTTGACCTGCTTTAGGATCAACAATAGGACTCGGAACTAGGGGCACCTCTTGGCCTGAATTATCCTCTATGGCGGTGTTGTGTTCTTGTGAGGAGTTATTGTCATCCTGTCATCCTCTACAACTTCCAGAATGTGGCTAATGCTATGGCCTTCTTCTAACAAGGGGGAAACACACTAATTCTCATATGCAAGGAGTGTTTTCATTTCCCTTTCTTCAAGCATGATGTAGATCAGCTAGGGTTCTCGCTAAAGCAGCACCATTAGGCGTCCTTTAATTATTTTCAATCACCTAGAGAAACAGTGTAAATGGTGAAAGCTACGACATTCGCATTAAGAGAAAAAAGTGAGAATAAGATTTATGTCTAGACAACCATCTTTGTGCAAAGTCAGGCAAACAACGGACGAAGAAAATATCATCCTTAAAGTAGCTTAGTTTGTTCCAAAGACCCATCCTTATTCGACAACCACCCAAAAGATCTAGATAGGTAAGCGAAGGGGATCATTTATAGTGTTTGAAGCTGTTCAAATAGAGGATCTCTTGATTGCTTGGCTCACGGTTTAGATGACAGGTAAAAATAATATACATGCTACTCAAGAAAGCATAGCTATTAAGGTGCAGTTGGACCAGAGTTAATTTCATAAACTGTAAAATTGTGCGGATGAAGTTGCTGAATGGTGGGACATAACTAGCCATATACATATATTGGTTGTAAACCATATATCCTACTGGTGGGAGATGCGGCCGTTGATGGCGTGATGGAACTAACATGTCCTTGTAAGGGATACCATTCCTCTCACATATTCTTTGGAGGGATGTGTCATCAACTTTCGATGCTGGGGAGTCCTGAGGATCATCTAAAATAATAGCATTTTCCATATCAACGTCGGGGGAAGCCCCAACTGCAGGCCCCTCGGGTGGCACAAAAGGGAATATTTCTAAAGGCTATGCTACTTGGTGACCGGTCGACTAGGAAGTATGTCTTACTGCGGGAGTGTGGTAGAACTGGATTCTGTGTAAAACTCGGTATATGCAGTTGCCTAAGGACCTGCAGCCGTAGTGGAGAGACACTCGGATCATTCGCGATCCATAACCATCAAGCTTTATACATAAGTGATGTCGGGCACATAAAAAGCAGTAATCATCATTTTGGAAAGAGAGCCCTATAATGTCAAGATACCTAACGCAATAGGTATTCATGTGTGTTGGCCGATTGAGTCTCGTACATCGACGAGGGGCAATATAGTGCAGTTAAAGTAGTTTAGTGCTTGCGTAGTGCGTACATCTTATATTATAGGTTTAGAGTTATCAATCGCTATAAGGATTGGAAAAAAGTTCATTCGAGCACCAATTTCATATCCGAAGTGATTGCCGTTGCTAGCCGTCCCAACAAATCATGCATCACCAACCATGACTCGACCAAAATTTTGAAGAACTTGGATAAACTCAAGCTTTTCTAAATTTTATGCAAAAACCATTCATGAAATAAAATTTTCCAGTGCAAATTCTCTAAAATGCCAAATCGGCACTGTAACGACTCGTAATTTTAATAATAGTATATTTAAATAATTGATTTAAATATTGAATCATCAATTAATTAATAGTCCAAAAAATGATTTTTCGCTTACGGTCGAATAAGGATTCGAGACCACTTCCATTGAGTTCGAATCGACATTGCGAACTAAAAAGTCTATAAGCATCGCTATGTTTAGAGATCGGGCGATCCGATGGCTGAAATGATCTCGAAAAGTGCGAAATTATCATCTCAGAGATGTGTCCGATAGGGAGGAAATTTATACCATTGGGACCGGAAAAATAAAGTGATGTACGCCGACGAGTTTCCTTGCGATCGAATGCGTCGTATGGTTGTACGAGCTCGAAATGTACAATAGCTTATTTTAGAAATCATTCAAATAATATTATTATATTATATAAATAAACACCCCTTACCCAAACCCTCCCCTCCTTCAGTATTCATGTTACAGTTCCATTGCATGGGAACAAAACTATGGCTGCCTCCTCCCTTTCATTTAAAAAATAAAATTGAGCGATTTACTCAACGATAAATTACAAAACCAGATTCGTTGAGATTATGGCGAGGAGGGCTTCACATCTATAGTGGTTTGGAGATGTGTGGAAGTGGATGGCTGAGGTCCACTTGTTCTTGCAGTGACTAGGATTTTGGTTTACGGGAGATTTAGACGATGGTAGACAGTGTGGTTCCGCGTTTCTCATGCAAAAGGGATAGGTGGTGTCGATTTGAGGATGTGCGGCTGAGAAATGGGAGGTGCAACATCGGGTGATGACCTGATGGTGATGTTAAGTTTTGCAGGGATGGGCTGAGTTGGTTGAGATCGCGTGTGCTGTAGAGTAATTGCATAGTGGAGCATTTTGGCAAAATCCGTTAGTCATTTCACTGAGTAGTGGCCGAGATATGGAGTAGAGAAGAGGTTGAAGAGGTGGATTTCCTTGTGCATGCACATGTACAGGTGATTTAGCAATTGGGGAAGAAGGATTTGGTGGCTAATTAAGGTTGTTATCATTTTAATTAAGGAATTAGTTATTTTATTAACCATGATTCATATTTAATTCATATCTTTTGCATACGAGTTTTGTTGTGGATGTGGTTTCTTGTGTTGCACTCATGATGGAGAGCTTTACAACTTAGCATTAGTTTAGTTAGCTTTTCTTAAGGTGAGTGATATTGTCCGTTAGCATACAATGATTGTTAGTATAGTATAAAAACGGTGTTTTGAAATGGTTTCTAACTTTAAAATGAGATATATATATATACACACACACACACATATACACATATTTGATTTTTATAAGAAATTAGAAGTATTTTAAAATGGTTTTAAATCAAATATCATATTTTTCCCATTGACGTGCTATTTTAGTAAATTGCTAGTTTTAGGCCGTTTTTGATATGAATTCATCATTGGTTGATATGAATGCATTATACATGTTATACGTATACTATATTAGATGTATGTATGCTTGTTGGTTGTATGTATGCTTGTTTTGGTTTAAAACGTTGATTTATTAACGATCCAGCATTAGGGAATATCCAATGCATTGGGGTTTCGTGCATATTGATCGGAAACCCAAATGAACGAGATATTTGTAGAAAAATACTGGGATGCGAGACGACCGATATGGAGATAGAAGACGATGGACTTGGATGGACTTCAGACTTTAGGATGGATGCCTGACGTTTTCATTTAGTTTTTACTTATCCATGTTTGGTTAAGTACAAGACTAAAGTGGTTGGTATTGACCACTATAGAGTTGTCGCTGCCCATCACTATTGATGATGGCCGATTTGGCCGTTCCATGCCATGGACGGCGAGGAGGCTTCGAGGAGCGCGATATGATGGTTTGTTCATGCGACCGACTCTGGGTCTTTATGTTATTGCTCCACGATGGGTGATCGCGATGATGTAACTTTTGACATGATAGTTTCAAGACTTCGGATGGTAACTCGATGGTGCATGGAGTTAGTTTCCGAGGTTGATAGTTTCAGGACTTTAAATGGTAGCTCGATGGTGCATAAAGTTAGGTTCAGAGGTTGGAGGCTTGATGTCGAAAGGTGTCATGATGGTTTTCCACAAGGGCGGGTTCTTTGGGGGTGACCCATGGAAAGAATGTTGAATGGTTCTATCATGGAAATTGATGAAGCAATGAAGAGCTTGGATACGCATGCTAAGGGATCGTTGATACTCAGAGCTTTTTCTATTGTACTCAAAGCTTGGGTCACTACAAGAAAATACACATTCAATACAATATTGGACAGTGTTGTGATGTTTCTTGCCATCTTTGACCGCCAAGGTACAATAAAATGGTTTACGTGATAGACCCTCTCCCCTACAACAAAACAAAAAAACAAAACCGATAACAATTCCTTCCTCTCATTTCCCTTGTCCCCCATTTCACTCCGAACACATCTTTTCCCTCTTCGCCTGAGAAACCCTATCAACAACAAATCTTTCTCGATCCAGCCTCCAAATCATTGATTAAACTTGATCAAGGAACCCTAACATCTCCTTTTTCCATTTAAGGAAACCCAAGCTGAGGTAAACTATTTTCCCATTCTTGTTTTGCCTAATTCAATATGTTCAATCGGTTGGTTTTGCATTATTTTATCTTTTTGATATACTAATTTAACCTATTCGATTTTATTAATTCATTTAATAATTTTATCGGTTTAATTTTGCATGGATTTTTCAATTAAATTATTGAATAAATGTTGTCATTAAAATTTCAGCTGAATATATGATTTTTAATTAATGTTTCGATTACATTTATGAAATGATATTGGTATTTTAAAGCAATTGATTTAAAATTCAATTATTTTTGGATATTTGGTTTAAGTACGTATATTAACAATATATTTATTGTACAGTGCATACATTGTAAACTAGCATGAAACAAAGATTACATCGTGCGAATTTACAGGCTAGCAATATTAATATTACTTACTCAATATCAGTTACATTTAGTGTAAATGAAGTACATATATGATTTTATATGATCAACTCTATTACGTACCCCGTATATCTGTTGATTAATGACACTGTTTTGTTAACCATCATTTGCACAAGCTTAAATTTTAATGTTTTTCTAGGTATAATAGCATGTAATTTGTTTTTTCCTATTTCTTTCTCTTAAATGCAATATATTTATGATTTGTAGCTGATTTGTTTTCTTTCATCTTATTTTATAACTAATTTTCTTGCATAAAAATTTAGATAATTTCTAAAATCTTCTTGTAACGAATAATTGTATTATTGTTAAAAATTTATTAGTAAAAAAAACCAATATGTATTTCCATGGGAAGGCTGTATTTCAAGTATTAACCATTTCGATCAAATATTAATGGAAAATGGTAAAATTTTCACTTTGTTGTATGAGTTATTAATTGCTATTGCTTATTTTAATAAAATTAAAATTTTACTTTGTTTTCAGTGCTGAATATAAAGATGCTACTTATATGATCAAAATTTTACATTACAATTAATTATTATGATAAGTACGAAGATATAGGAATGCATGTATAATAAGTATAAAGGTACCACTTTGGATGCAAAAGTCATCCCTATGTATATGTTTAACTGATATATAGAAGACTCAAAATACAAATAAAAATTATTCAGTTTTCCTCTAGTATGGCATTTCAAATATTGTTTTAACTTTAAACTGAGTTATAACCAAAAGCTAATTCTGCATTATTTTGCATGCTCACATTAATTTATATTTTTCTATAAATCTGTAGCTTGGAATATAATACGAAAATAATTTGATATAATTCCTGAAACTATTCCAATTCGTTTTGTTCATTTTAAACTCAATCTTATTTTCTTTTTAACGTTCATTTATAGCATTTGTATTGGTTTATTGATATTATCATCGAATTTTCAAATTATTCTTAAATTTCTTTATTTAATCAACCCAATTCATGTATCAAATTTAACAAAGAGGGAAATTTTCTAGTGGAACTCTTTACTAATTACTAAGCTTTTGAGTAGAGTTAGTTGGATGGTTAAACTTATAAGCATGAGTTCAAGTTAAAGACTATTTGATGTTGATCACTATGAAGTTTTTTGATGCATTTACAATTTTAAAAGAAAAAAAGTACATGAATTTAGTTTTTTTTTGTATTTTTGAGAATATTTTTCTCAAGGTGTTAACACATCTACTAAGACCCCATTGAAGGCATGAAATAAACAAGTTTGGTGTCATATATTATCATGATGTTAGTTACAGTGTCAAATATAGTACAAATTTGATATAACATAGCATTTTCAATTGTACTTAAGGCATGTAGGTTTTGTTAGTTACGGTTTTCTAATGTATTTTAACAGGGCTTCTAGGCATATCACCCTACCCTTGACCTGGAGGAAAAGCAAAAGAGAAACACATGAGGTTGAACCATTCATACTCAGACAAGTCTTCGAGGGACAAAGAAGTGCATGATCTATGACTCGATTGCTCAGCATCGCCTGCTTTTGAAAGTGACTTGTAAAGCTCTCTTTACTGTTGGTTTCTATATATCGGTACGTCTTCTGCGCTAATTTCAACTCCTTGCACTGTCTTTTTTGTCTCTATTGCTACATTGTAGTATCCATCTCCTTATATTAACATCCTTACCGATTTCAAATCCATATTAATTAGTTCATTTGAGCGCTTAGTGGAAATTTCAAGAAACACCGACGCACCTTTGTTTTGGGCAAAGCTTCCAAAAAAATGCTATAAGTCCACCGAACACTTTGCACTGCCAGCTGCAGGATCACCTGAAGCTTTCTATTACTAAGTTCCTTTCATTTTCATATATATTTCTTAGCCTTATTCATGGTTTAATGTTCTATTTTGTTCATAATGTTCGTTTCTGTTTAGTTTTCGGTTTGATATTCATGATTTACATATAAAGCAACAGTCTTGATAAATGATGACATACATATAGATATTGTTAAGTTAAGTACTACTATCTTTGATAATTTTGTATCAAAATCGTACTTGTGTTTGATCCAATCGCTTGAGTGGACATTTACTTTTTTGCGGTCACACACACGTATGCATAGATAAATATGAACGTAATTATATTGTCTAGATGATAAATAAAGAATATTGGCCAGTTTTCACTACAATCTAGCCAGAAAAACATAAAGTCTCATTGCGTAGGTGAATAATTCCATTGTCTTAGTAAGTATAATAATTTATTGGCTTGTATTTAGGATATTTGCGAGAAAATGTTAATTGTTAGGTCTATAATTTCATTATCTATATAAGTAGAAATTAATTTCTAGGCTTGTTTGTTATGGTAATTTATAAAGAAAACCCCTTAAAGATCTGTATGTTTCATAGGACCCATTTCTTAGATAGAAATAGAAAACTTACAAGAACTGGCAATCCACTTTTTGGATTTTTAACTTGCAATAATAGCACAAAGTATTTGTTACTCCATATTAAATTCATGTTATATTTATCTTGTTAGGTATTGGTTTGTTCCATGACCTCTGAATTTTCCGAAAAATATTGTGAGTGCCAGGAACATGTGTATACTTGTTTTTGAATTTATTACAGGGATATGATGTCATCATTTGTCTATGGCTCACTTCTTATTCTCTCTTTTTCCCCTTCTCTTGCCTTGGTCTTCTTGTGTTTACATTGATGTCACTATAAATGTTTCCTCTTAATTTGGAACAACTTTCATATCAATGCATATCTTTGTCAATCGAACTTAAATCGTATATACCTGTACATCTGTAAACTCTGAAATGTGACAATACAGAAGGTAGTAACAGATTCAGCTACCTGAGGCTGGCCCTTAAAGCCTCCTTTAGGAGAACTATGATCTTGACTGTCCACCATTCATCAATACCCAGCGAACCCAAACACTGCATCTAACGTTCATGTTGCTCAACTATATATGCATGCAATGAATCACTACAGTGTCGATTGATCACATGAATATATTCTAGTGCATGCATGCAATGCATCTAACATCTTTTTCGGTTCTAGTTCATGTTATGTGCTGAGTTTTTATGCTCATATTGTTCTCATTGATTACATGAATATAGTTAGTTGGTGCTTGTCTTCTAAATCTTGAATCATTTGTCTACAATTTGAAACATATAGACAGCAACGAGTCTGCACAAATTCTGTTGGTTTTTTAAGTACGAATACCTTTTAAGATGTGCACTTCATATCTGTGTATCATGCATTGCTGAATGTGTGTCAATACAATAAATGTACATGTGCATGCTGTATTTGCACAAGAAGTAACTATATATCTTGTTTGATATTCATCTTCTCTACAAAATGGTACTTAGGCTTAATTATTAACATTTTATTCAATTATTCAGTTTTGGATTTGATATCGAGCTACTATCCAATCTCACTTGATGCTACTGGAGCAAAATGGTCACTGGCTAGTCTTGCTTCATTTATATATAGGGTATGTTGAATTTATGCTCATCACTTCTATTTCAATGTTTTTTCTTTCTTTCTGTTTTTCGCCCTTAAACCTATGCATCTGGAGTTGACAGAATTATTCACACCTGATTCAACCAAGTTATGGCACACATGATCTTAAGACTCCTAAAAAGTTTCACAAAATGAAAATGAAAATGATAATAAAGTAGAACTCTTTGACCCCACCAGTTATATCCAACGAAACAACTATTACCTGTTTACTATAAATTGTTTTCCTAAAGTACCTTCTAAATTGTATAAATACAAAAAAAAAAGAAAAAAAAAATAGTTCAACAGTAAAAACCTGGGCTATCTGGAATGAAAAAAACCATGTTCATATGTCATATATAAGAAGTTATACAATGAGTAAATATTTCAAAAACAAGAAAATTGACGTTTCAAAGTATTCAACTTATAAGAAGCATGAAGGGTCAAATTTTAGTCTCTTTTCATCCATCATTCCATGAAAAATGATTATATGAATTAAGAACTTGCACGTGTTTCCTTGCATCGAGTTCATATTTACAAGACCAAGATTCTGAAGAATACATGTTTATGTTGAGCTTAGTTGCACTTGTTTTGTGTTCTGACTATGAACCGGAACATGTTGCCTGACTATGAACTGGAACATGTTGCCTGGCTATGAACTGGAATGTCAGGCTTCTTGTTTACCCTGTTCAAGTGTCCAAGATTCTGAAGAATGCATGAAACATTCCTTGTTATAATGCAATGATGCCTTTTTCTTACTATAATATTTGTAGCAGTTGATCAAATAATTTTTATCTTGCCATGTTCTAGTGCTCACCTGTTTGACAAAATAATTCCATGATAATTAAAGCAGTAGTCTATGACCCTACACAGATATATTTCAAGAATAATTTAAGATTCTTCCCATTATACTATGTTTTCAGAACCACACAAATAATATTTTTAACTTTAGATATGTATTGCCATCAAATTAACTTGTAGGTATATGTTTTATAGTTGTATATTATCAATTGTTGAAGGTAATTAGGATTCCAGGGTTGCAGTATGGTAGAGATGGCCTGTGAAGTATAGGACAAACATGATGATGGTGGCCAGTTTATCACTTGTATAGTTGAAAGGTATTTTATAATGTTTCTATTTTTGAAAAACAATTGACAAGAATATGTTATTTCCAGACTTGTAAACTTTTTGGCAAAGCTCATAATCAAATATTTACATGCTCATTGACAAAAATTGGGTGATGCGGACGTTATGCACTGTTAACATTTTACTGAGCTACTTCGTTTTGCATTTTACTAAGCTACTTCTTTTGCAAAACCAATTAGTAAATGCGAATAATAGTCTCTTTATATTTACTAGAGCAAATTGCACGTACGTGCATCTAATAGCTAGAAAATTTTAACTTTTATTTAATAAAAAATTAATGGACGGATGTATGGTATAATGTAAAAGCTTTGGTGGTCACTACATACTTATTTAAAGCAATTTTGTTGGTGGTGTTGGATGAAAATTTTCCTTTATATTTTCATTCTGGAGTTATGGTTTCCTTCCAAGTCCTTCCTTTGATTTATTGCACTCGTATAGACATTTTCAATCCAAGTTATATTATATTCCCAACTTTCTCTTTCAATCACCACTATTCTCGTTTAATATTTTCTAAATCTGTTTTTCATGTAGTTAGTAGTAGTTACTATTGAGTTAAATAAAGAAGCTTAATTGAAGCTGCTCTAAATGGAAGATGCATTAAATCTGATCAAACAATCTATTTTTTCTATAGTTGGTAATTTCATTTTATTTATTTAAACCAAGATATAATTTGAAAATTAAAATTAGTTTATTATAACTAATATTTTATTTTATTTTCAACTCTTTTTAAATCAGTTCTCAGTATTCGTGTCTTTGTTTTCTTTCAAGCCCTTCTAAACCAATAGTTTAAAGTATTTGATACTTTTACTTTCCCCATGTTTCTCTATTATTCAACATTTCTTCATTCGGAACTCTGTTGATAACATCCACAAGCTCATGACTAAATTTAGATGTACATCAAGTATCAGTTGATAGTTGCATTTTTTCATTTATATCATAGGTCGAGCTATCAAACTGCATCAGAAAGCTACATGTTCCAGATGACAATTTTGTCATTTATATCACAGGTCGAGCAATCAAAATGCATTAGAAAGAAGTATATAATCATGTTCTTCTATCCATTGGATTTTAAATTTTTTTTCCCCACTGGTAAGTATCATGTTTAATTTTTAGTTTCTTATACATTAGAGAAGTGACTGCATTAGTTTACTTATATTTCCTTATGCAACATAAGTTACTGCTTTCAGTGATCGTTATTTTGAATTTGAAAAGATAAAGACGATAGTTGTGGACGTTTTCTGTTGACAGTATGGTCCATATATCACTCTTTAAATACAAATATTTAATTTAAGTTAAGATGTGTGCATAGCTTACAGTTTTATGAACTTGCACACATTTAAACACGGTTAGTTGACTTGGGTCTCCACCATATGCATCTAGACTTGGCAAAGTGGAAGTTAGATCTGGCCATATGCTTTCTTGGTCAGTTTAAAAGAAAACAAAACAATGTAACTTGCTGTAGTGACCTACAACTGCCGCTTTATTTATCATATTTCTCCAGTTTTAGATCCATTTAAGAAAATTATTTCACCATAAAGGCTGTGTATTTGTATGGTGATAGATTAGTCAATGAATAAGATAGAAATGCATGAATTAAATGAAAGTTTTCAGATTTTATATAATTTACTTGGTTTTTGTTTTCTAGCGTATTGAGTATATACTCCTTTCCATTTTCAAAAAGAAATGGCCTTAAGACTGTTATTTTCTAAAGGTAAGTTTTTTTTGAGGAGAACGGTTGTATAGATTCTAAAGGTAAGTTGTACTACTAATTTATGATATGTTTATTAACTTTTTGTTCTACATTGATGTACAATATTTGTTTATGACACAGCTAACAAAAAACGTCACATAAGGAAATTCAAGTATAGAAATATAAGTAATGGCCAAGACAGTAAAGCGTGTCAAGGAATAAACTATAATGCGTATTGGTTAAGAAGAGTAAATGATAAAATTAAAACACATTCATTTAATAATGAAAAAGATGAATGATTATAAAAAGGAACAGACTTAAATATATAATGCAGCACTTCTAATGCGAACACATTCATTTAATATTGCCATTCAATATTCAGTTGCTAATTTTATTCTTCCCATCATATGTTCTTTGTTTTGCTAATTTGGAATGCCCATTAATTGCAGCATGTAGCTTCAACATGATAAATCCTTTTTTTAGGTAAAAAGACTGATATTCATTTTGCTTGATCTAACATTTCATATGTCTCACGCTTTATGCTTGCATATCATAGACTGTGATCAATCACTTTTGATGGACTATGATACATATTTTCGTATTGATTGATTTAAAATATCCATCTGTTATATTTTGGTGGACTGATATGGGATGAACTTCTCAAAAACATGGTATATTTTGTTGTTACATGTTTAATTTATGATATTAATGATGTGTGTGTATTTATCTTAACTCTTGGTAACATTTCTAGAAGGAGCTTTGCACAAAAGGTCCATATTTCTGTTGTTGTTATAAGAAAAGTCCCTATAGAAATGAGTATGTAAATTAGGTCCCTGTTTTTTCTAAATCAAAAAACGCAAGTTAGCTTGCGCTTTTTAAACATTAATTTTTTTTTGAAAATTTCAAAAATATTTCAAAATCAGAAAGCGCAAACTAGCTTGCGCTTTCTTCATAAAAAGCGCAAGTTACCTTGCACTTTTCAAAAATTTCAAAATTTTCAAAAATTTTAAAATCAGAAAGTGCAAACTAGATTGCACTTTCCTTATAGAGAGTGCAAGTTAACTTGCGCTTTTCAAAATTTTTAAAAATTTTCAAAATTTCGAAAAAAATTCCAAAATTAGAAAAGCGCAAGTTATCTTGCATTTTCTGTCAGAAAAGTGCAAGACAGCTTGCATTTTTTATTTTTCAAAAATAGGGACCAAATTTACATATTCATTTCTACAGGGGCTTTTTTATAACAACATCCAAAACAGGGACCTGTGACTCTTATCTTGTTTCTAGAATTCAGATTTCCCTATTTATAACATTGATGTACATGAATTGAGTTTTTATTAACACATTTTTAATCAAATTTTGGAGCACTTCTACTTCTCTAATACATTATGGTACACAGAAACGAGAAGCATAATTTGCAAGGAAATTATTTTGGAGCTCTTCAAAATGTTCGCAAAATTGCTGTAACAAAAATGGGTAGTAGAAGATCAGTTGAGCTGGGCGCAGTTATCTATACTCATGTCTTTGATCGGTCAGTTTTTCGTTATCTTCTCCTTTAAGTTAGCTTAACATCTAAAAAGGTATTGTTTTTATGCATTTGAATGTGTACACTATTATAAAGTATATATTTTTTATATATATAGTATGAATCCGATCTTGTTTTGATCGTGTAAATGTATATTAAATTGGAGTGTGCGGGAAAGCACTAACTGCGCAAAGGAGGTGCTGTCGAAAATTCATGAAATCTGATAAGTTTATAAAAATCAACAAAGTTTATAAAAATCAACGAAGTTACCAAAGTTTTATAAAAATTAAATAATTTTCTAAAAATTAACTAACTTATATAAAATTAGATTAATATCTAAATATTAATAAAATTTAAATAAATTTTTGAAAATTAACCAAGTACAAAAATTTGACTAAGATAATTAAGTTATATAAAAAATAATTAAAATTAATTTTTTTACTTAATTTATAAAAATTAAATAATTTTTATAAAAGTTAACTACGTTATTTATACAAATTTAACTAGATTAACTAAAAGTTTATAAATTATCTAATTCTTATAATATTTAACCAAGTTATATAAAAATTAACCTAAATTATTTAACTAATTTGTAAACTAAGTCTTATAAATATTCAACTAAGTTAACTAAGTGAGTTTTATAAAAATTAATTAAAGGATATAAAAATTAACGAAGTTATATAAAAATTAACTAAGTTAATGGAGTTTTATAGAAATCAACAAAATTAAATTTTTTTAAATTAAATTAACTAAAGTTTATGAAAATTAATTTATTTTTATAAAAATCATGTTCTCTATTTTGAAATCTTTGTTAAATTGTTGTAAAATTGACTAAGTTTTATAAAAATTATCTAATTTTTATAAAAATTAACTAAGTTAACTAAATTTTATAAAAATTAATTAAGTTTATAAAAACTAACTAAATTTAAAAGAAGAAGAATAATATAATGTAATAATAATAGTAGTAATAAAATAATATAATAATAATAATAATATAATAATAATAATAAATTAACTAAGTTTAAAATAAGTAACTAAATTAATTAAGTTTTATAATAATTAAATAAGCTAACTGTTTTACTAAAATTAAATAAGTTTATAAAATTTAATTAAATTTTATAAAAACTAGTTTTATAAAAAATCATGTTTTCTATTTTGAAATCTTTGTTAAATTGTTATAAAAGTTGACTAAGTTTTACAAAAATTATCTAATTTTTATAAAAATTAACTAAGTTAACTAATTTTTATAAAAATTAATTAAGTTTATAAAAATTAATTAAGTTTATAAAAATTAACTAAATTTAGAATAATAATAATAACATAATATAATAATAATACTAATAGTAATAAAATAATATAATAATATTAATAATATAGTAATAAAAACAACAACAACAAATTAACTAAGTTTAAAATAAGTAACTAAGTTAATTAAATTTTATAATAATTAAATAAGCCAACTGTTTTTTAAAAATTATATTAGTTTATATAATTTAATTAAGTTTTATAAAAATTAATAAGTTTATTACAATATACATGCAGTTGTTGAATAAAGTATTTTAAACAAAATTTACAACTATTTCAGGAAATTCCATATGTTACCGATATCGTTTCCATATGATTATATAAATTAACTAAATTTTATAAAATTAAATAAAGTTTATATAAATCAATTTAATTTTATAAAAATTAACTAAGTTAATCAAGTTTCATATAAATTAATTAAGTTCCATATAAATTTATTAAA
The DNA here is from genome assembly GCA_030737815.1 of Allium fistulosum. Classification (NCBI taxonomy): domain Eukaryota; kingdom Viridiplantae; phylum Streptophyta; class Magnoliopsida; order Asparagales; family Amaryllidaceae; genus Allium; species Allium fistulosum. The sequence continues at coordinate 816,250,976 of CM060908.1, read as the reverse complement.
TTTATATAATTAAGTTTCACACACATATATGTATGTATGTATAGTTATAATTGCTAATTGTTGAATTTCTTTTTCATAGGTGCATACAAATGGCAATATGCTGCGGTATATTAGCGATTTGAAGTTCTTTTGACGTGACAACCTTTTTGGTTTGCACATTTAATCGTCATGTGTAGTACGATTTTTTTATTACTTGTATTATTTACACTTCTAATTTAATGTTCATTAAATATTACGACATATTATGCATTATTCTATGTGAATGTTGAATGGGTAGTTATTTTTCGTTTAATGTGATCTATATGGCATGTGTCTCGCACATGAATTATTTTTCTACATATTATATATGATTAACACGTTCAAGAAAAAATGGTTTGCACAAATATTTAGTCATATTTTTACGTTGAAATAACATGTAGTTAATTTAAACTTTTATTTCTAAGTTGCAACATCTAATTTTTATTGTTAGTTTGAATTTTATTTGTATTATTAATTAATAAATAACGAATTTGTAGTTAAGTAAAGAAAAAATGTTTATTGGTTAGATCCTATTTTTAAGTGTAGATGGACATTTTTGAATTTGTAAAGAAGTTTAACCGTCAGATCCTATTTTTAGGGGATATTAAGATTTGTTAATATCGAGCAAGTTTAACTGATGGATCCTATTTTTAAGAACTATTAAGATTTGTGAATACTATAGAGGAGCATTTTTGGTAGTTCACACTGACATCAAAAAAGTGTGACACCAAAGGTATTACAACTATTATTAAAAATTTATCGATTATAGTGTGAGAATGGATATGTACGTACTACAAAATTGATTTTTAAAACGCTGTTAAAGGATTTGATAGCGTTTTTAAAACGCTGTTAAAGGGTTTAATTGCGTTTCTAAAATGCTATTAAAGCCTATAATAACGTTTATGAAACGCTGTTACAGTTAATAATAGCGTTTATGAATTACAGTTAATAAACGCGTTTTATGACTGTTGTACACCAACATGTCATTATAATAAAGGGTTTTTATAAGAACGCCATTAATAACACTTTTTATAGCATTTTGAAAACGCTATAAAAGACATGTTTTTATAGCATTTCTTATGTTGCAATAATAGGTCATTGACTTATTACAACTTGTTGATTTACAGCGTTTATAACGCTATAAAAGCCTTTTATTGCGTTTTTTAAACGTTATGAAAGGATCTTTTTGTTGTAATGGGTATTTTTTTGGGATGCTCATGGATCAGTTGATTGGATCCATATGCGCTGGACCAGTCGATTGGGTCTAATGTCCAACTTCAGGCTGCGAGACATGTATCTAGCTTCGGGCTATGAGATACGCGAGTACATTGAAAACTAGGATTTTTCCATTAATCCCTGGTAATTGAAAGGTCATATGAGTTATTATATATCCAAAGCATAATGAGTGACAATTAGTATTGTTTAATGGATGCTATGTTAGCTATGGTTGCTTTACTAGCCACCTATCACTCTAGGGATGTTACATGATGTAGGTATTGTGGATTGGTATACCTAGGCACCCTTACATTTTACTTAGTATGGAGTACCCATTTATGATATTCATAGAGTAGCATATTATGTTCATTATGTGCTAACTCTTTGGTTGCACGGACAAGTCAGGTATGGTTTGTATACCCTCTTTTACATATACTATATCGACTTTTATAGTATTTTGAGATTGTTTATCGCTCACACTAAATAGTTGTCTGACTTGGGGGTTTATGTTTTGCTTCTTATTACCTTAAGTACTCTTAAATGAGTAAAGTAGGAAGCAGGTGAAAATGACATATAGAGTTCTGCAGTTGGACTAGCAGGAGGTGATGCTTTCTCATACTTATGTTTTGGGTTTATTATTATTATTACATATTTCGCTGTATGACACTTTGGAGGCTTAACAGTGTTTGACTTACTATTATTAGAGACAGTTTATCAGTTGAGTTTATTTATCTGTTGTATAAACTCTATTATTTATTTGTAAAACTGTATGAACATGTGTACTTTGATTTTGTGGTTCATGTAATTATTACCGTCTTGACTATTTCATATTTGGGATGACAATTATATTTTATTCAATCCGCTATGAGATATACGACATGTTATCTGGTTGATGTATCTTTCTCTTCTCTTCTATTTCTCTTCCTTACTTCTTTTCTTTCCCTCGACAATCGTCCTACATCGGCCGGATGCTCCAACAGCGCACTATTCGGCTATATGAGCATCAATGGTGTGGGACAGTTATCACATTTGGTATCAGAGATGAGTTTACGTGATTAACCCGAATTGATACCGTGATGTAGTAGAGATAGGGTAGGAATTGTCACCTTAGACTGGTTCTAGAGTGTGTGTATGTCTACAAGAGAGTTCATACTTGTTATATATTTTGGTTTTCAAAACTATATAGTAGTATATATGGTATATAAGTTGTGACATGAGCACTATTGATGTAGTTTTATTTATGAGATATTAATCATTCTTATTATGTGTTAATAGTGATCTAGCATATGGGAAATGTTGCTATAGACTCCATCTCTGGAGTTTAGTGGGAAGGATCGGGGACCAATAACCCCGATTTAAAGAATATGTTCGTCAAGATGTACGAAACATTATTTAGAATGCCCGAGTTGCTCCAAATGATTATGGTGCTCAAGTGCAATTGCCTAGATTCGACTTTCCTGAGTTGTATAAAGACAATGTGAGTCTAGAAGGCAGACTGTTCCTTGGAACGGAGTCGGCTATTGAAATGCAAGATTGGATGAATATTTGGAAGAGGATCTTTAATGATTTGGCGTTAGATGATGCAATGAGGAAAAAGTTGACCCCTAGATAACTCTAAGGATAGTGAATTGGTGGATTGCCCTTATGCTTCGACTCCTAAGGACTGATTTACTTAGGATTAGTTCATAGTTCGCTTCGAAGAAAATTTATCTCGACTTTAAAAAAGTTGGTGTTGGTTAGGATGTTCGTCGGTTTGAAGGAAGGCGATATGTCTATGTCGGAGTACGTGGTCGAATTTGATGTGCTATCGAAGTATGGTCCATCTTTCATTGATACTCCACTCAGAAAGTATTAAGGTTTGTCACTGGGTTGAGCGATCATCTTGGGAAGCGATTGATTGGCCATATTGGCGACAACTTCGAGAAGCTGATCGAAAAGGCTTTACGATGTAAGAGCCTTACCCAGCGTAGAAGGACCACCCTAATCCAGTTAAGTAGGGCATATAATGGAAGAATATGTGTTGAATGTCATTCCGATTTTGTCCAGTGCTCCATCGATGAAAGAGAAGTGAAAAGGGCATTACTATCTAGGGTGTACTTTCCGTTTATGGTGTTTCCATATGTATTTTATTCAAAGTCGAGGTTTCATACTCCTTCATATCTAGTGACTTGATAGATAGATTGGGATTAAGACCCGAAATAATTATTGGCCGACCTTTAATTATGACGAACCTTGTTGGGGGCTCAGCCAACTTATACATGATTTGTCAAGACCTAGCCTTATCGAATCATGGATGTTTGTTTGTTTGATATTGATTTGTTTTAGGTAAATTAGGTTCGGTATTATAGTTTGGACATTGACTTGCTAAAGTGGTACATAATAGTAGTGGATCGTGAGAGGCTGTTGGTGACGATAGAGACCGACGAGGAATGATAGTTAGTGTTTGGACACCTACCTGATAATGAGGAGATGGTTAACTTTCCATATTTTCTCGATATCCCACATGACGGGTTGTTGTAGGTGCCTATAGCTAAAGAGTTTCTAGACACATTCAACGAGGTTACCGAATTACCACCATATATGTATTGAGTTCCATATCGATCTGGTTGGAGGTGCTAGACCAGTTTTTATATCTTTAGGGCATATGACGCCTAAAGAGCAGAGGAAACTAAAGGTGCGAGCAGATGACTTGTTAAGGCAAGGTTCATTTGTTGGAGCATATTTAAGTAGGATGCACTTATAGTGTTCACGACTAAGGTAGATGGCTCTTTGAGGTTGTATGTTGATTACCATGAGCCGAATGAGATGACGAACAAGTATCCACTCCCGCTTATTGATGGCTTGTTCGATCAGCTCTAGCGCAATGGTATTCTCTCGATTGGACCTTGCGATGAGGTTTCATCCACTGAGAGTATCTGGAGTGAGTGTGCCAAACACAGCGCTTCGTATGCTACTTTGATTTTTTATTGGTCGGTTATGCCATTCGGGTTAACCGACTAGTTAGTATGCTACTTTGATTTTTTATTGGTTGGTTATGCCATTCGGGTGAAGAAGAGGAGAATGACGACGACGTTGGGTTCGGTAAGGTGGTAGAAGAGGAGAAGGAAAGGAGTGAGGGATTGTATTGATGGTTTAAAGGGGGAAGGAAGGGATCAGTGATTTTGAACTTAGTAGGGATTGGACAAATTGTTGGTGTTAAAGTGCAGAGGGATCGGTTGTTTGTGGAGCATAGAGGGATCAGTCGTGTACTGATGTATAGGGATCAGTTCATAAATGTTCATGGCATAGGGACCGGTTATTGATGTTTTGGCGTAAGGAAGGATTGGTTGTGTTGGCTTTGTGAGAGGGATCAGCTACGTTGAGATAAAAGGATCGGCTATGGGGACTTAGCAGATTTTAGGCCTTTGAATCGAGCTTGAACACTTGAGTGAACCAACCCATATAGACTTGTAAGAACAAATAAAACCAATCCCATCTTAATGAACTTGAACATATGACTATAATGGACAACAGGACTTGCATATTCAACTCTAAATTTGAAATTGAACGATTAAGTTTCTAGGACTTGAATATGAATTAAAATCTAAAATATGGACTTCAATAATGAACTTCACACTTCAATATGTCGATGGTAAATCCCAAAGCTTACACAACCGATCAATTTAAATGCAAGTTGAGACAGTCAGCAATGACGGTCACTCTGGTCGGAATCCAAAGTCTCGTCTCTACTTTTTGCTTTTAATTCTGAATTGTTTATCTCTGCACTATGCAACACTGCATCACACTAGTTTACACTTAGCATGAGGGTACAAGATAATTTCTCTAATCTTGATTATCTACTGAGTTTAGTTGATATGGGCTCCAGACGTTCACAGTGTTTAGCCACAATGTCTTCCAATCAACCTTTATAGCATAACAATCCAGGCGGCGAATCGAGCTCTACGACTGTATCTGGTAGACTTTGTCCTAAACACCAAACTAAGCAACTGGAGAGTCCCATTCCATTAGTTGACCTTTTACATGACATTCCCTTCCTTCTTGTGGAAGATATATATCCTGCCCCGATACTTTAGAAGGAGCTATATTTCTAGATGAATCGGTGGACTCCCAAGTTTCCAGAATTGGCGAGGCCGCTCTCCGTAGGTTATGCTCTAAACATGGGATCTTGTTTGGAGATGTTCTAGTCCCTTTAGGGAATGATAGGGCCCACTTGTCCTTGGAGGGGTATACGTCTTGTAATAAATTTATGTGCTGGGCCGAATGTGTGTCGCCCTTCAATTAATTTATTCGGGAGATGCTACATTATCTGGGTATAACTCCTGCTCAGCTGCATCCGAACAGCTATGATTTCCTACACAGAACCTTCTTGTTATTTGTGGATGTTCTATTCCGTATGCCATCTCCTGAAGACATCCGGTTCATCTTCAATTTTTAGAGATAGACGTGAAGTCTTTCTTATGCTTTCCTAGAGCCTGCGCCTAACTATTAAGTTCTTACTAGTGCTTGGAGCAAGCTCGGTGTCTTTAAGCATGAATGGTTCTACATTCGTTGTTCGCCCAGCTTCACGAGGCGATGGATAGAAGGACGTAAGTATTGCCTTCACTTTATTTTCAAATTCTTAAGCCTAAGTTTTATCCCAAGCTAACAAATACTTTGAAAATTTACAAGTGTCCATCCACAACCCGAAGGTGATAATTATTCAAGGGCGGTCTCTAAGATCCGTGCTACCCCAGTCGAAGATAGGGATATTAGATCACTCATAACCGATGAGTGGCTATCTCTTTCTAGGTTGTTAGAAGAAGGTCGCAGCATCGAGCTTCCAAGAAGCGTTGCATTGCAAAGAAATGTGGCCCACCAGGAAGGCGACACTGATAGCCCTATCGTGCCTTCAGTTGAGGAGGCTCAGGACGATGTCGAAGAAGGCGAAATTAGAAGTGGTGATGCCAATGAGCCTGGCAATGATAATATAGGTTCGGGCAACGTGCCTATGGTCGATCATCACAAGATGCGCAATCTCATGCACTGGCAAGGAAAGGGAAAGGGCTCGCTTACAAACTCCGTAGGAGAAAGACTACTAAGAAGCCCAAGTTCACTATCACCTCTATTGAAGAAGAATCTTCTTCCCAGCCTTTAGAAAATTCGATAGAAGGATTCTCAAGTCTACCGATCCCAAACAACATCGAGACTTTGACTTTCCCAACATTAGTGTCAGGGGGCTTAATTCTCCCACCAGGATTGGTGATGACATTCCTCCCACTAGCGGAGGGGAAATTACTCCCATGAGAAAAGCTACATAAACTAGTCCGTCGGGGATACACTAGGACACTCACAATCACGCACTTTACTACATGATTTTTATCTATCTTTTATTTGATTGTCACATATACATCTTTGTTTAGTTTGCAGGTGCTATATCTCATTCTCATGCCTTTGATCATTTAAGGGGCTCATCAACACATTATGGATCCAGTCGTGGTTCGGACATGGGCAGGTATTGAGAAGGGGGTGACAGCGAGAAAGAAGCCATCATTTAAGGGAATCTTCATCCTCTAAGCACAAGTCAAAATCTCAATCATCTCATTGCCAAGAAATTCAGCCTAATCCTCCTATATATAGCATTGATCAGACCACTTCTAATGTTCCCCCTACTGTTGTGCCACTCGAGCATCATTGGTTCATCTAGGTCTCGACAGCCTCGCGATCGTTGGTCAAACAAACGTCCTATCGTTACTTCTGATCCAGCTTTGACTACTACAGTACCTGAGGCCTCTATAGTTAAACGGTTGACCGAACTTAAGGTCAAATTTCCAAAAATCTACTTTGATGGACTAAAGTTTCTTCCTTCTATCCACATAATCCTGGGAAATATTAAAGGGAATTTGCTTGCGTGCGTCAACGATGTTTTTCTGCAGCATGAAACATTCCAGTACTTAGCTGAGAAAATCTCTGAGGTGTCTACTGAAAGGCAACATGAAATCGATCGCCTAAACCTGGAGGCGATCCATGATAAAGTCATATTCAAACACCAAGATGATGAGATCATAGAGTTGACCACAAAGTTAGCCGCAACAAAGAAGATTGCTAAAGAAATATCCGAAGCGGTTAATCGTCTGGAAAGGGCTCATAAAAAGGAGCTGGATGCTGCACTTGCTCTGGAGAAGGACACGCTACAAAAAGAGAAAGATACTCTAGCCCACCACATTGAGGAACTCGAAGAGCTTCTTAAGAAAGAGAAGGAAGAAAAACTTGGGGCACAAGAGGAATCTCAAAAGTATTATGAAGAGGCCATCGAGGCTAGGGAGCTGAAAATTAAATTTGACGAGCAGCTCGCTCAAATCGAAGCCCTCAAGGAAGAGGTTCGAGGGAAGATGGCCGTAATGAAGTTAGAGGGCCAATTGAGGCCCAGTTGGGGATGCAAAGAGGCTGGCCGGAATGAGATTAAGGACATGTTTGATCCTTTGATTGTTAAATACAATTGCAAAGTCCTAATCCACCATAACTTGAATTTTCTTAGAGAGGGCTACCTCGAATCACTTGCTGAGGCTTGGGACTATATCGTTGAAATGAGGAAGAAAGCCCTTGGAGAAGCCAATTTGGATGAGGAGAAACTGGTGCGCGAGATCCTTCATAGGAATGAACTTTTAGATCTCGCTATTGCAAGGCTAAGATACTTTGATATTTTGGTACCTCCTGGCAAATGAAAAGTCGTCACTAAAGCTTCAGGGTATGACCCTAAAGAATCCTCTTTACTTCAACCAGCCGATGCATCGGTTTCTCTTGGCTCGGGACAAGACCCAAGCTATGATCTGGATAGACATGGTTATAAATTAAAGGCGCTGACTCCTATTCAAGAAGGGAGCACTCCGACAACAACCGAAAATCAGCTGGATGCAGGCATCCCGCTCTATTCTCCATAACTCGAGAGGTTTTGTTCTTCATGCCAAATAGTTCTGGGCTTATTCGCTTGTTCCTGCAAATCTACATGTCTCCCGGCTTCCAGTCAAACTCTGGGAAGTGGTGCCACTGTGGAGCAACAACCGACACTTACTGACATTCCAGCGGCTACTGACATTCTAAGTCCCAATGCTCATGTTATTGAAGCTCTTGCTGATGTAAAGGCCGATGATCAGCCATTGCAAGATGAATCAAATGATGTTATGATCACGGTGCCTTCGAACACACTGATGAGTTCATCTTGAAGGAGTGCATCGAGAGGGAGGAGTTATTGAAGAAGAAAGCTAAAACCGAGCCTGTTGATGTGGACGTCGATGATCAAAATCTCATCCCACTGCAAGTTATTCCACCTATTGGGTCGATTCCTAAAGGACTCCCTCTAACATCTGAAAGCTCTCACGCCAAAGGTGGTAAGGGATCAAAGAGAGGAATAGGCGGAGGCTCAAGTGGGTCCACTCCTAAGGAACTTAAAAGGGAGAAGAAGCAAAAGAAGTAGCCATCACGTCAGCTTAGTTTGTATATAGCTTATGTAGCTATTTTTCTTTTTGTTGGCCGTATTTGTGCGGGTAATGCTCCTGCTTTTGGATAAACTTATACTATGACTTCCAAGTTGAATATGTAAATAAAACTTCTTTATGTTCTATTGAACTCTTATGTGAATTTGTTTAAGTAGTCGAGCTATTACTTTCTCATTCTATGTACTTGTAAATTGTTGCTCGTTGATACAGATAATCATCCGTTAATTTTACTCAAGGACTCCATGTGGTCGTGGCCTCAAGTTGCACCAAACACCAGGCTCGAGCCCTAGTGCTACACCGTCGAATTCAATGGCTTAAGTGATTACACTCATGCCCTAGTCTCAGGTTAGAGGAGTTAGATAGTAGATGGTCGAATTCCATCCTTAGCGATTTTATACTCCTCCTGCTGATTTCTGGTCGGAATTTATGGAATAGTGAGTGGACGAAATGCACTCATCTATTTGTTTATACTCATATCCGCACTCTGAGGATAAGGGTTTGTTGGTGAGTGGTTGAATCACACCCAATTTGTGATTATACTCCAATCCACACCCTGGGGACAGAGAGTTTTTTTGAAAAATAGTTGAACTATACTTTCCTTAATTAATTGATTTGCCACAAAGCCCGGTGCTTAACTTGGAGAGCCATCGGTCATGTTACGATCGCTTTTTGGTTCATGTCCATCCCGTCTCTTAGTAGGATTAATTTGATTATTGGATGGTCAAGTCATATCCATTTCTAGTTATACTCCGCCTATCGGGTTGCGAGCGAGAATCATCAAATGAACGGTCGGACCACGTTCATTTTATTTATTCCAATTGTGAACTTGTGTAATCGGTTGGCTCCAAACTCTGGGTACCTGCTCGGACATGTCAATATTAGTTAATCTGGTATCATAACTAATATGTAATGCAATAGCAATCACGGATATGAAGGAAGTTTCAAACTTTATTTGCCAAATGGAAAGAAATGACATAATTTGTCATATTACATATATGGAAAACCAAATGCTAAAGCAAATTCAAAAATTAAATACAACTGGATGAAAAAGATAAATTAAGTGAAATAACATCATAAATGATGGTTATTCCATGCTCTTAGGAGTGTGGCACCATCAACAGCCGCTAGCTTGAAAGTTCCTTCTCTAAGCCTCTATTCAATGATGTACGGTCCTTCCTAAGTAGGATTCATGTGTCGGGATAGGAAAACCCCGTTTCAAGATGAGGTCGCCGATTTCAAATATCCTAATTTAGACTTTAGTGTTGTAATATCGGGCGACTTGGTGTCGATGTGCTGCTGCCCTCAAATCAGCTTCTTCGCGCTTCTCATCTACCAAGTCTAGAGATTCTAAGAGGAGACTTTATTTGTTCCTGGCTCGTAGTAGGTCACGCGATGAGAAAGGACTTCAAGTTCAACAAGAATGATGGCTTCGGAGCTGTAACCAAGGGGAATGGAGTATGGCCAGTCGCGGAAATGTAGGTGGTTCTGTAAGCCTATAATGCTGTTGGGAGCTCATCCACCCACTTGCCTCTAGCCTTTTCCAAACTTTTTTTCAAAATGGACTTTATGATTTTGTTCATAACTTCAACTCATCAAATTTGCTTTAGGGTGTGCAACTGACGCAAATCGCTTTTCAATATGATGCCGATGGCAGAAGTCTTTGAATTCAATGCAGTCGAATTGGGTTCCTATCAGTTACAATGGATCGTGGATGGCTAAAACGACATATGATGTTTCAGATGATGAAGTTGTTTACTTTCTTCGTCGTGATCATGGTTAAAGGTTCTGCTTCGGCCTATTTGGTGAAGTAATCATATGCTACGATGGCGTACTTTGCACCACCTTTAGAGATCATTAAGGAACCAATGATATTTATGCCCCATGTAGAAAACAGCGAATGATTAACCATTTATGTAATTTCCATCGGCGGAGCTCTAGGAACTTTTGTGTACATCCAGCACGTGTCGCATCGCCTAGCGTAATTAGCAACATCTTGGTTGGTTTATAGTTGGCCAGTAATACCTATAACAGAGAATTTTCTTCGCTAGGGTTTGCCCTCCAGTGTGATCGCCACATTCCCCTTCATGAACTTCCCTTAGGACTCATTTTATTCCATCGTGAGTGATACACCGGAGCAGGGAAATGGAAAAACCCTTTCTATACATGACTCCTTTCCGAATCATATATCATGAAGCTTTGCGGAGGATTTGTCATCTTTCATTCCTCTATTCAGGAAGGACTCCCCGTAGCAAATAATCTTTAACCGGAGTCATCCACAACTCCTTCCCAGGCTCCGCCTCTAGTAACCAGTCGATTTCCATCTAGTTTATGCTGGAGCGTCCAGTACTTTGATTGGAACCAAGCCCAATTGTTGTGCATCCCCAGTGTTAGCAAATTTTGCCAATGAGTCAGCCTCTTTATTTCGATCCCAAGGAATGTGCGTGATGTCATAATACTCAAAGTCTATCGATAGCTCTTGGACTCGGATAAGGCATGGAGCAAGTAATTGTCCTTTAGCCTAGTAATCTCCTTTGACTTGGTTACCACCAACTGGGAAACACAAAAGATTTCAAGAGATTTTATTCCCGGTTTTCTAGCAAGTTTGAGTCCAGAAATCAAAGCTGTATATTCGGCTTCATTATTCGTTGCAGGGAAGTCAAGCTTCAAAGCATAGCAAAGTGATCGATCCTCCAGAGTTACTAGTATGACTTCGGATCTAGAATAATGATCATTGGAGGCTCCATCCATATACATTTTCCATCACATGGTAGGGGCTTTACTGCTCTTTGGGAGATCATCCTGCACAGTGAACTTAGCTATAAAGTCCGCCAGTGCCTCTCCTTGGATGGCCCTTCGATGGAGATATGTAATGTCAAATTGGCTCATCCAGTCAACATCTACACCGACCAGCCATTACGACGGGTCCTACAATGACCTGAGATGTCTTTAAGGTTACCCAATTCTCAGTGATAGAGCACCCATTTGGTAAGTGGGAGGCCCTAAGTTCAATTTTTAGTTCCTTTTCCCTCTTCTAATAAAGTCGAAGAAAGGAATGCATTTATTGGTAGCTCTGGAAATAAATCGACTTAGGGCAGCAACCTTTCCATTTAGGCTTTGTACTTGTTTGATGATCTTTGGCGCTTGGATGTTGTGAATTTCCTAAAACTTCTCGGGATTAGTTTCAATTCCACGAGCATTTACAATGAAACCCAAGAATTTTCCTGATGCAACGCCAAAGGAACATTTTAGAGGATTGATATTCATCCAACAAAGATAAAAATCCACAATATGATTTGTCTTGTATAGAACTTATTCTTCTCCGCAAAGTTGTGGAGTCGTACATCTACTCTTTTAGAAGTAGATCCCTCAAGTACCATCAACTCAGTGACAATATGATTGTTTTAGCTCTCTACTCCTTGATCACATTCCAAGCTACAGAAGAAGAACCAGGATCCCACCGCAAGTCATCTTGGTACCGACTATAAATTGTAGTAGGTACCGACCAAAATATCTTTGCATGTTCGGACTTCAAATTTCTAGAGGTACTTCCTATGATCATTCAAGCTTACCCTCAAGTTCCTGAAACAATTTGTTCATGTCTCGACATTCAAATTCACTTGAAAGCTACTGAGTTAAAATACTGGATAACAATGATAATAATGGTTGTTATATTATAAATTTTTTCTATTTCAAGAATCGAAACAAGTAAAATGGTTATGATAATACTTGTTACAAAAATATAAATATTGAGTACGGCATGTAATTGATTCAGTTAGTTTTTTATAGTTGTTTATTGGTATGATGATATTTGTCGAAATAGTTGGATCAATGGAACTTTCACTATATGCTTTTAAAAACTCATATTGCTTAGGTAGACTTAATGCATGACATATATACGAATATAGATATATATGAAATTATGATATTAATATTTCTTTACCAAACTAGCAAATGTTTGTAAACTTCCTAGTGACAATGTACTTACTATTATTACAAATAAAGATGTCGAGCTTCTAAAGAAAAAGCATATCGAGCATAAAGAAGAAGTAAACCGGGAATTCAATAAAGAGTGGCAAACTTCAAGCAGCCTCATGAAGGTGTTGATCTTCTATAGTCAAGGGTCGTCGAGTGCTTAAGTAAAGAAGGAATGTTGGGTCTCTAAAGGTATTGAATTTCAGCAATTGGCAAACATAAAAGATATCGAATATGAACACAGTAAGAAGGTATCGAGCCTCAACAACCATAAATGGTGTCGAGCATGAAAAGCAGAAGAGGTATCACGTCCCAACAAATGTAGAAGATGTCGAGCATATATGAAGCATAAATGGTGCCAAATATTAACAGATGTCGAGTTTTTATAATTCAAAGGTTATCAAACCTAAAGACAACCAAGGAAACGTATCAAGCCACTACAACAAGGGGTATTTAAGAATAAGTAAAAGAAGGATGACAAACATTTAAATTTAGAATAAAGGTGTCAAGCTTCTAGAGATAATGAGCCTATGTTATACAATTATCACTAAGCTGTTATAATAAAAATTTATAGCAAATGCCTACCATAATGAAGGCTATGAAGTTGCTACCAAAGGAGAATGGTATTGCCGAACTTATAAGATAAACCGATGTCGAGCTTCATCAACATCAAGGCGATACCGAGTCTTTAACCAGTGTTGAACCTTTACAACTATAACTATTGTAAAGCATATAAAAGTGGCAAGAGGGTTGCGAACTTAAACAAGCAGCAAATAATGACGAGTTTCACCAATACTGAAGGGATGTCAAGTCTCACCGATGTTGAAAGAATGTCGAATTTCAACAACATTAAGAGATGTCGAGCTTCATCAATAAAGGCAGGGGTATTGAATGTCAGCAATTCGAATGGAGAATATAACTTATGTCGAATGGACAAATAGCAGCCAACCCGTCTGCCACTACCTCTATAAATAGACCCCTTCGGCCATTCAAATAGGGGTGAATTTCTCTTATCTCATTTTTTTTACATTTTTAAACTTGCAACCCTAAATTGAATTGGGAGTTTTTAGAGCCGATTGTACATTTTTGATTTTTTGCATATAAGGACTTAGACAATGAACTTTTCATAGCATACTTCAACTAAATAAAGATATTTGACCGATAATTGAACTTATGACATGTATATGACTTCTTACAGTTGACTCGGACTATGGACTTGCATATTTCATTCTTTTGGACTTGGACTTTCATACTTCTCTCAAGCTTTGCAAAGGCTACCTAAACCCTTATCTGAACTTTGCTTGCCTTATCTTGCACATTTGGGTTAACAAAAAATTTTGTTAACATTTTAGCACTAGAAGGAGGGCTTGAACCTCCAATTCCTTACATATCCCTATAAAGAACTTCGCCTAAGCTTACATATAAAGGATGTAGAGGACTTTCCCAACCTACTTATTTCCTATAAGGACTTTCCAAATCTTGCATAGCCCATCTTGAATGATATGATGACCATTTCAGAACAAGGATCCTTTGAGCCTCACTTATATAAACCAGTTTATCAAGTCACTCATTGTTTGCGATTCCATGCGGAACAAGTGTTGAGATTGTTGGCACTAAAAATTATGAAAGAAAAGAGATAAGTGACTCCTTATAATCTAGATAAGTGGAGCATAAATCCATTCCATGTGGGCTCTACCCTAATCAATAGCTATTATCCTTGTCCGAGAGAAAAGAACACAAAAAAGATGGCTTGTTCTTAAGAATGAGGAAGGCCATACAACTCCAATTTAAGGGAACTATTTTCGAAAGAGAAATAACAAAGGACTATAGTAAGATTGCCAAAGGTGGGAAGAATAGTTGATCACTCTTCTACACCAGTTGAAACTCGAGATTCTTTAAAGAGAAAATTTACGGACAATGCCGATGCATCGATCTAATGTTACAAGAAAGTCAAATGGGAGCAAAAGGCACAATACCCTAGAAATTATCGATCCTCTAAGATTCGTACCCTTGCCACCTCCTAACTAAAGAGAGATTGAACTGTTAGCCTTCAAAGAAGAAGCAACCAAGAAATGAAAGAAATCTTGGGGGTGCTTATTGCCAATAACATCAAAGGAATGGGCACGAAACCAATCAGCATCGAGCACTTAAAGGAATGATTGAGAATGTCTTAGGGAAATGAGAGCTTCGAGAATTTTTTAACAAGGTTCAAGCCAAAGGCAAACATGTCTGCAAAGATCAAGTGATTAATAAAGAGGAATTCTTTATAAAAAGGATTTATAAAATAAAATAAAGGGAAAAGCCTGATCAAAGCTCCTCCTAGAGGGAGGTCAGAGTAAGCCTCTTTCTGCCTATAAGGCCTGGCCAGAGTACTACAAGCATTTGGTCCCGCCTACGTGGCCTGGCCGAAGCACCTCCTAGAGTGAGGATGGAGTAAGCCTTTGTCCCCAGCTAAGATAGCCAGAGCACTGACCAGCCTTTGGTTCCGCCTATAAGGCCTGACCGAAGCGCCTCCTAGAAGGAGGACAGAGTAAGCATTTGATCTCGTCTAAGATGGCCTGGTCAAAGTACCGAACCAGCCTTCAGTTTCTCCTATAAGGCCTGACTACAGCGCCTCCTATTGGGAGGATGGGTAAGAATTTGGTTCTTCCTAAAATCAAATGCACTGACCAGCCTAAATCGTTACCTATAAGGTAATAAAGCGCTCAAGCCTAAATCATCACTCGAAGAGTTATAAAAGGCGAAAAGAATTAAAGCCTAAATCATCACCTAAAGAGTGATAAGGGGCAAAAGAAATCAATTAAGCAAGTGTAAATCTATCCTAAAGATGGGTCAAAGCAATCTTCTAGAGGAAAAATAGTCAAACACATTTTGTTCTACATCAGGCAAAGTTAAAATAACCTTCAAAGGATGGATCAAGAATTATCTATTCATAATCAAAGATTTTAATGTCAGATATGGGCATCTAAGAAATTCTAATTTATTACTTAAGGCTTCATCCTTTAAGATGTTGAATCAGCTCTCAATCCATGATATTTGAATTAGAATTCGGATTATCAAATGATGGGAATCTCCATTAGTAATCAGATTTTAAATCTTCCTACCAGATGGAATTTTGGTCTTGTTATCAAATGGATTTCTGATTTTCCTACCAGATGAGATTCTGGTCTTTTTATCAAGAGGATTTTCAATGGAATTCCGATTCTATTGTCAAACGGACTTTTAGCCTACATATTAACTAAATTTCTGATCTTCTTGCTAGATGAATTTTTGGTCTTTTATCAAAGCTGACTAATGACTATCCATGCTTATGCAATAATAAAAAGTCATCGAGTAGACATTTACTCCAAAAACACGCTCAGGTAATGATATTTAAAGCAACCATGATTTGCTTATGAAAGTGAAATGAGAAAACAAGTTGATTCGACTTATCTAAAGTTTTGCTGATAATTATTCTGAAAAATGAATTTCAATACCAAGCTTTCAAAATTTCAAGGATCAATAAGACAACTTTTCACAAATGTTATTTATAATTTACAAAAAAAATCAATAATTTCTCGAAGTTATGAAAGCCATATTCTTTATTGTATGTTTTTCTAGAAGGGAAAGAGATAACCAGAAAGGGTAGCCTAAAGCATTTTGTGTGGGAATGAAGAATAAGCAGATCTGTGCTTAATCAAAGACCACGGATCATATGGAATCAGACTAAAGCACTGAAGTAAGTTTGGAATCTCAAACAACTTATTTTCAAATACAAGAAAAAATTAAAGGAGAAAATACAAAGTCTATTCAAGGTGTTAATCGTTCAGGTACAAATTTATTTACCATTTTACATCTTACACGTCACATGCAAGAGTTACAGATTACAAGAAGGATTTATCAGTAAGAGAATCCAGTCAAGAGTTTCCAAGCAACATCACTTCGGTTATTCTCTATTAGGAATCAGGGATTCACACTTTCTCCTTCAAGTCTTTGATGGCCAAAGAAGGTTTGGTGATGTGATGGATCTCGAATGAAAAAATCCCTCTAGTTCCTTCTCTTCTTTCAAATAATATCGGTGTCATTAAGAGAGCTAATTTGAACCTTTAATGTGTGATCATACATTTTATTGGCTTCTCCAAGAGTTTTGACTTTGCTATGCAATTCTTAAATTTTCATCTCAAGAATATATTTCTTACATCCTAACTCCTCAACTTGACTTTGATACTTGTTGAGATATTTCGAAACTTTTTCACCCCACTTTCCTTTTAAAAACTAGATGCATTCATATTTAACCTTTTGGCACCGTCTAGAGATTTCTCCATGATTTAAACCCAAAGGTGGGTTTAACAAGGACGAGAATGTTTTTTACCAGCTAGAGGTTGGGACCTAGTCGTTCTCATAGGAGTAGGGGTGGGAAGGCTGGATTCACCTCCACTTGCAATAAGTTTAAGAGATTGCAGGATACTTGGCTCTTCAACAAGTTCACTTCAAGATCCTCAATCCTTTGGTGTAATCGAGAAATTTTTGCATTTTCTCTGATTCTTTGATCTGAAGTACCAGAACGGCCAATCGCATTTACGCTCTCTTTCAAATCCTAAATCTCTCTATCTTTCTCTTTGATTTTTTCCTCCAAACTCGAGGTCATTTCCTTCATACTGCCTAGTGTCAATCTCAATTGTTAATATTTACTGTGCCAATTGTGTGCCTCCTAGTTATCGAGATATGATATGACCAAAGCTCCTTAGGAAGAGCGCTTCTTAATATCAAATCGTATCTTGGTTTTGATATTCCTTAATCGAGAAAGAAGATTCGAATCGCTGAATGCAAGCGTCAATTGACTCTCCTATAAAAAATAACTAAAATGCAGTTTTATGTTGCACGTATTTTCTATTATATAGAAGTGCTAAATAAATTTTATTTAATATAGTTGTATCAAGCATGCATATAAAGTTGAAGTTATACTTTATGTTGGTTAATTTAGGAAGGCTGATTTCTCTCAGATGTCTTATTTGTTTCTAAAACTAGTTTAATTAGTGATCATTGCATTTGTTCTTTATTTCAAATTTTATACATCTTATCTTTGAGTTTATTTGAAGTGGTAAATTAGAATTTTTTTGTAGAAAAAACCTGGATTTATCTTATTATCCTAAGCATACACTAAATGATAATAATTAGCTATTTTCTTTTTGAACTTGTTACTTCATACTTTATTGCTCCAAACTAAATAATGTGCAAAGAAAACCAAAGAAAATAAATTATTTAAAAACAATATAGCATGTCGAAATCAGCAGCCCATACCCGGCCCATAATACGTTTTATCTAAGCAAAACTCTAGAATACTCCACGCGCTCCTTACTTCATTTATCGCAGCATACTTCATATACTCCTAAACTGTCAGAAACTCCTAGTTTCCTTTAATGCCAGAACAACATAAAAATGAAAACGACATCCAAAACCTAAGTCGTTGTTCCTTCTCTAAGAATCCTTGCTTCCTCCGCCTTAATTTGATGCATGCAACCCATATATAGAGATCTAAGCATTAATCCACACTTGTCTGCTTCTCACTTCATCTCTTCCATGTGAAATCATAACATTTCTTCTTAAATCTCCTTTATTTGAGCACTCTCTACCACTTTGAACTTAGTTATGAAGTATATATATCTGAAAAATGTATGGTTGCTTACACCAATAATTGTTGGCCAACTATCTTCAGATGAGTATACATGTCCTAGAACTTTCGCCTTTATTTTTGAGCATTTTTCCGTCAACTAATTAAATTTCTTCCTGGATTCAGGTACAAATTTGCAAGTTATGTTATAAGCTTTAGATTCATACTACTCTTGATCTATAATGTAATTTCAAATAAATTCTATGTAATTAAAGACTGTGAGAATTAATTGTAAAGTAATACGTTATATAAGAAAAGAGCACCAAAGTTCCGTAATGGAGCTTGTCTTTGGACTCACATGAACATTTAGAGAAACTACCCTTGCTGCGTGGTTGGTAAGCTTTACTACATCCATTCTATACAATTTTCATCATCCGACTATTTGTTTGTGTGCTGTGTTTTGATTTGCCTGCTCTAATTCGTGCTGTATGTATGATTTGTTGGCAAATGTTTCTCTATGTTGTAAATGTTGGTAAAAACCCAATTATTTCTTTCTTTCCAAATGCTTCAAACGTAGGTAGCAAGCACTATTCCTGTAGTATCTCCACTTTTACAGTTCTTCCTGAACTGCAAGTTTATGTTTTAAATCTCGTTTACTACACTTAATGATTTTATATGTGAAGCTGGTCATTTTAACCTAATGCGGCTCCATTTTTAAATATAAGAACTGAATTTACATCTAAAAAACAAGTGATCCACATCTTCTTAACGTTTTTTACACAGTTTACATGTCGTATCTATGTTCAAACCTCTTCGGTTAAGGCTTTTTTAGGTGGGCAAAAAGTTGTTTGGTATTTTGTATAAACAAAGGGCCATTTTAGGGATATGTATTTTATTCAATCAAATTTTTCCTAAGGAACATGATTATTTTTTGACCGCACGCTTTTCTCGAGAGATTTAAGGTTATATTTGACATTTTTGTTGCATATCCACAACCAATAGTCTTCTTCCTTCTCGAAAATTTTAATACTCTCAACTTCATTCCTTATCTGCCGAAGAAAACTATACTTTTCGATCCACCAAACATTACCTCTCCTCTTACTATCTCCAAAGTTTCAATTCTCAATATGTTGATCAACCTTCCCCCTTAAATCCATGGGTCAAACCATAGGGAAGTGGTTTGGCTGTCAACTGTTCGTCTCTCCACACATTTTAAAGCTTTGCTCATGTTTCTTAAGAGGTTCTTCCACACACCAGAATCGTCTTGCAAGTTAAAATATGAGATAATACTGCTCTTTGAAGTAATGAAGTAATACAACATATCTGTTAAACGGGCATGGGCTTTGTTTAAGACAACCCAGTACACCCAATACTCTGTACTCTCTATATAAGACAAGTGTATCAATACTTTGTACATTATTCTGATCAATACAATAAAATCATTTCTTTCTTTAGTTTCTATTACATCAGTTCATCAAAATCTAATATGGTATCAGAGCCACACAAGCCTTGCGGAAGCAACATCAACTCTTGAATTCAAAGCAAATCTTGAAGCCTAACGGCAGTAATCTCAATACAATTCTTCATCAGAAAGAAATCATCATTTGAAGACATCTTAACCCATCAGGTTATATCTCATCATTTGGGTTAATTATAGAATTTGCATTGTTTGTGAAAAACAGGTACCATATCAGAAAATCTTTTAGATTTCTGATTGCAGCAAGTTTCTCATCAAAAATTAAGCAAATTCTTTACAAGGAAGTTCAGAAAATCAGAAAATCATTTCAAGAAAGCTGTCAAAGACTTAAAGAAAGAAATTGTCATGCCAAGATTTATCAGAACAAACTCATCATCTAAATCTTGGCTGCAACTAACCCGTTCTTGTCTATAACTGAGAGATCTTGAATTTGTAAACTTTCTGAGTTATTGATTTCTTGCTCCAGTCATCATAGTTCTTAATCATGGCTGAAGGAGATAATGCTTCAGCAACTTCAGACAACACTAACAATCCACAGCAGTTCACTGATGCAACAGAGAAGTTGATCAAAACAGTCATCAGTCCTCAAAGCCAGCTAATCACCGTGCATCTAGAGGAAGACAACTATCTCTTATGGAAATTACAAGTTGAAACAGCAATGCAAGGATATGGATTGGAAGGATTTATTCTTGGATCAATTCCAACTCCTCCAAAATTCATCACTGATTCACAAAACAAGATGATCAGTAATGAAGAATACACAAAATTTTATAGGCAAGATAGACTGATAAGTTCTTGGCTCTTATCATCAATTGACACAAAATTACTGTCATAAGTTATAGGGTGCAAATCAACAAATGATATATGGATCACTGTTGAAAGAATATTCAACACTCAGTCTGCTGCTAAAATCATGCACTACAAAAGACAGCTGCAAAATATTACTAAAGGAAATCAGTCAATGAGGGATTATTTGTCACAAGTCAACAACATCTGCAATATGTTAGAAGCAACAGGACACAAAGTATTTGAAACAGAGCAAGTACTAAGTATCCTTAATGGACTCAGTGAGGAATATGAAGCAGTTGTTGCAGTTGTGTCATCACAACCAAGCTTACCTCCTGTACAGTTTGTTCATGCCACACTCCTTGCACATGAAGCAAGAATAGATCATAAAAGATCTCAAGAAACAAACCTGTCAATCAACTATGCCTCCAACTCAAGAAACAAAAGGCAGAATCAAAACAAACAAGGTCAATCCTATCAAAGAGGTGGAAACTCAAACAGATCCAGGGGTAGAGGCAGATGGAACAACAACAACAACAACAGACCTAAATGTCAAATTTGTGAGAAAATTGGTCATACTATTGTTAAGTGATACTTTAGATTCAATGCCAACTATGTACCAAATCAAAATCCAAATAATCAAGGAAATGGAAAATCTGGTGCTAATATGGCTCAAATACAGTTAGACACTAACAACAATGGTGAAGTCAATCAAAGCACAATCACAACATCAGAACACATACATGATGAAAGCTGGTACCCAGATTCAGGAGCAACCAACCATATAACAAATAATCTTGACAATTTAAATCTTGGCAATAAGGAATATAGAGGTAAATAGTCCATATGCATGGGGAATGGTGAGTCTGTTAACATCACTCATACTGGAAGAACCAGTATTGATGGGAAAAGACAACTATATTTAAACAACTTGTTGAGAGTACCAAAAATAAAGAAAAATCTTATGAGTGTGTCACAATTTGCAAAAGACAATAATGTATATTTTGAGCTTTATCCTGATTACTGCTTAGTTAAAGACATACTAACTAATGAAAATCTTTTGCAGGGTGAAGCAGTCAAAGGATTATACAGATTCAATCTTAAAAACAGTGGTAAGTCTGAAGGAAATCAGAGATGTTGTAATATAGGTGAAATGAGTCAGTCTAAAGAAAAGGGAAGTGTGTTTGATTTGTGGCACTACAAACTTGTCCACCCAAACACAAATGTTGTGAAACAAGTACTTGAGAGAAATAAAATTGCGTTTGATAATATTTCCTTACCATATGTATGTACATATTGCCAAATGGGCAAAAGTCATAAATTACCCTTCAATGACTCATTAACCAAGTATTCAAAACCTTTAGAATTGATTGCAACTGATTTATGGGGACCTGCCCCAATCTATTCTGATTATGGTTATAAATATTACATATCTTTTATTGATGCTTATTCTAGATATACATGGATCTATTTTTTAAAGGCTAAATCAGAAGCATATAATGCAGTAATACATTTCATTTCATTAGCTGAAAAGCAAACTGGCAATCAAGTTAAAATTATTCAGTCAGATGGTGGTACTGAGTACAAAACCCTTAGAAATTACTTTGCTAAAAAGGGAATTGTACACAGAACCACATGTCCCTATACATCTGAACAAAATGGTCTAATAGAAAGAAATCACAGACACATAGTCGAAACTGGACTAACACTGCTTGCTCAAGCATCATTACCAATAAAGTTCTGGCCTGATTCCTTTAATACTGCTGTGTATTTGATTAACAGATTACCCACAAAAACTCTTAAAGGAATCAGTCCAGTAGAAAAGCTATTAGGTGTTAAGCCAGAATATCAGAGTTTAAAAATGTTTGGATGTTTGTGCTTTCCCCACATAAGACCATACAACAACAATAAGTTGTGCTTCAGGGCCAAACCATGTACCTTTATAGGGTATGTATCAAATCAAAAAGGATACAAATGTCTAGATGAAAGTGGGAAAGTTATAACTAGTAGACATGTTGTGTTCAATGAGCATGTTTTTCCTTTTAGAAGTACAGGTATTAAAACAACTCAAAAGATACAGAATCCAAAGAATTCTATGCCTAGTATACCTGTCTACAGTGATGATCTCCATCCTGAGGAGATTGCAAGGACTGCTGAGGGTCATGATTCACAACTCACAATGTCAAGCCAACCAGGTCCTGAATCATCAAACTCACCCAGCTATCTCAATCAAACTCCTGCATATTCAAGACATCAAGCAGAATCAGTTGATGAAGTAGAAGTCGAAAACATACTAATACAATCAGAAGATAACAACAATCAAACAAGTACAGGTGTATCACCACAGGACAGAGCTGGTCATCCAATGATTACAAGGTCAAAAAGTGGAATCTTTAAACCAAAACTATACACAGCTGCATCAAATCTAGAGGAATCAGAAAACTTTGAGCAAGCTGCAAAGGACAATAACTGGAAGACAACAATGGATGAAGAATATAATGCATTGATGAAGAATAATACATGGGAACTTGTACACCCACCAGATAATAAAAACATCATAGGATGCAGATGGACATACAAATTAAAAAAGAATCCTGATGGAACTGTATCAAGATACAAAGCAAGACTGGTAGCAAAAGGCTACACACAGGAATATGGGTTTGATTTTAATGAAACCTTTTCTCCTGTTGTCAAGCCAACCACTATAAGAATTATTCTAAGTATTGCTCTATATAATCAGTGGAATATTAGACAATACGATGTCAATAATGCTTTTCTGAATGGAATTTTACAGGAAGAAATATACATGGAGCAACCACAAGCATACAGAGAAAATGCAAGTCATGTGTGCAAACTAAAAAAGGCTATATATGGCCTTAAATAGGCTCTAAGAGTCTGGTTTGATAAACTGAAAGCCACACTAACTCATCTTGGCTATCAGTCTATAAAATCAGACAACTCCCTATTTATTAAAAACAGTAATAAAACATGTGTCTATATTCTAGTATATGTTGATGATCTTGTCATTACAGGAAATGATGAGAATGAAATCAAAAGTCTTGCTCAATATCTAGATAAGGAATTTTCCGTCAAAGATTTGGGCTTACTAAACTACTTCTTAGGCATAGAAGTGAAGAGGAAATCAAAATCAGAGATTATCCTCAGTTAGAAAAAATATATTCTAGAGCTATTGGAAAAGACCAAGATGGAAAATGCCAAGCCTCAGCCTACTCCAATGATAAGCCATCGATACTTATCTAAAAACAGGGGAGAATACATAACAAACACTAAACAATACAGAAGTATTGTTGGTGCTTTACAATACTTAACTATTACAAGGCCAGACATATCTTTCAGTGTTAACAAAGTTTGCCAATTTATGCAGGAACCAACAGATGATCACTGGAAAGCAGTAAAAAGAATACTGAGATACATAAAGGGAACGACAGACTATGGACTCCTAATGAAGAAAAGCAACAATCTAAACATAACTGGATATACTGATGCAGACTGGGGAACCAATCCAGATGATCGTAGGTCAACTACAGGATACTGCATATATATAGGAGACAATCCAGTGTCGTGGTGTTCAAAGAAACAACCAGTAATCTCAAGATCCAGCACTGAGGCTGAATACAGGAGCGTTGCAAGTGCAACTGCAGAGATCATGTGGATGCAGTCTCTACTTCAAGAGCTAAACATCAAATCTCAAGTCAAACCAACATTATGGTGCGATAACCAAAGTACAGTATATATGGCAGCAAACCCAATACTACACTCAAGGACGAAGCATATAGAAATAGATCTATACTTCGTCAGGGAACAAATACAGAAAGGGAACTTGCAAGTAAATCACTTACCATCAGCTTACCAAAGGGCCGATACACTTACCAAAGCATTGTCAAAGCAAAGCTTCGTCAGATTCAGAGAAGAATTAAAGGTGGCTACAGCTCTCACAAACTCCACTGAAGAAGCCATGGAGTTCAATCGACAAAAGTCAAGAGCAGATCCTTCACCAGAATCGGTGGCGAAATCGCTCGAATCTGCTTGAAGGAGCATAATATACTGATGAAATCTCTCAGATCTACTCAATTTTACTTCAGATCGAAGCAAAATCATTGTTTATTTTGAGGCGGCGCAAGGAGAAGCTGCCATGAATAACCCTAATATTGGTTTGAGGGGGCGAGTTAGAATATGAGATAATACTGCTCTCTGAAGTAATGAAGTAATACAACATATCTGTTAAACGAGCCTGGGCTTTGTTTAAGACAACCCAGTACACCCAGTACTCTGTACTCTCTATATAAGACAACTGTATCAATACTTTGTACATTATTCTGATCAATACAATAAAATCATTTCTTTCTTTATTTTCTATTACATCAGTTCATCAAAATCTAATATTGCCTTATGTTAATTTCCTAAAAAGATTAACTTATTAGATGTTTGTCTCTCATCCACCGGGCCCAAATACCTTCTCCTTTTATTATTTTCAAAATTCTTTTAATAGGCAGAGTTGTACTAATGTCCTTTAATTGCCTTAGGCCCATCAAACTATCCTCTTTACTTTTACACGTAACTTCCTATGAAATTTTACTCAATTTTACTTTCCATAAAAAAATGAGACATAAATGCTTAATTTTGTTCAGAACTGCCACTGGCAAGTTGAAACTCTGCAACCAATATTGGACCATATTATAAACCGTTGATTTAATAAGCTCTAACCTTCCTACAAGGTTAAACAGTATAGATTTCCATCCTTTTATCCTGCTTTCAATTCTATTTATAAGGCTTTGAAAGTTGATACTCTTGAGATTTGTGCTTGACAGAGGTATTCCTAGGTATCTGATAAGGAGTTCGCCTATTCTAATATTCATAACTTTTGCCATCTCTTCATTTTTTCCTACTTCTCCACCTAGGAAGATTTTCAACTTTTCATTACTCAATCTTAACCCGGATTCATGATCTTGAATACATCTCTTATAGCTTCCGCTTCCTTAATAGATGCTTTTGCGAATAAAACTATATTGCCAGCATAAATTATGTGCGTAATTTTTCTCCCCGCATCTGAAATTGGAATGATTTTCCCTTCGTTTACTTTTTCCTTCATAAGTGTTAAAAGATCCATTGCAATAGTAAATAAGAATGATGACAGAGGGTCACCCTACCTCAGGCCCAATGTACTTTTGAAGAACCCATATGGACTGCCTTGCGGCATGATCGAGAAACTTGGATAACTAATTTACTCTTTGATGATTCTTGTCCAATTATCAGTAAAATCCATCTCTTTCATTACATGAATAATGAACTTCCTGTTTATCGAATCGTAGACTTTCTAAAGGTCAATATTTATGCACATAATCTTATTATTATTTCTCACTAACCCCAATCAGTTCATGAGCAAGAAGAATTCTATTACCTATCGAACTATTTCCACAATCAGTTCTATCCTATTGCATAAAACCTTTTCCATTTTTGTAGAGCATGTTACAGCAAGAAATAAGTCTTAAGTGTTGAATCTCTGTAGCATCCTTTCTTTTCAATACCAAGTATATGAAAGTGTGCTTACACTCTCTTATTATTCTCCCCTCCCTGAAAGAGTAGTAATTAAAAGATCCTTCAATTGACTCCAGTGCTCCTTGTAAAATTTTGCATTATACCCATCTAGACCAAGGAAGGTACCGCCACTTATGCTAAATATGGCCTCTTTAACCTAATCGTCTATTTGACCATCTAAGAAGTTTTGTCCATATTCTAATAGTATCTTCTTGCACATTATCCTCAAGAAATGCCTTCTCTAATTTTGATTGTACAACTTACTGTAAAATTCAATGGCCCTTTCCAAAAAGACTTCTTTATCAACTACACGCCTCCATCTTTTGTAAGACGGTCCATCTAGTTCATCACATTCCTCCTTTCTGATGTTTTTGCATAGAAAAATAGTGTCGCCTCATCCCCTAGGAGTAGCTTGTCACTTTTTGATTTTTGTTTAGTATCCACATATTCCATTTGCAATGCCTTTTCTGTCTTATTTTCATCTCTTTCAATTCTTTGGAAATCCTCTCATCACGGTTAAGGTCTACTCTTTTTTGAAGTTCTGTACATTTGTTCTACATTTTTCTATTTCCTTCTTGGTTTCGTTCTTGTCTATGCTCCATCTCCTCGGCACTGCCTTTCCATTCTTCTGTTTCTATAATAGCTTGTACATAGGCCTTCAACACTTGATTCCAACCTTCTTCAAACTTACTGGCATATTGTTCGTGTAAACTCCCTTTGTTCATGTACCGTAATGGCTTTCTACCCGCATGACTATGCTCAATCAAAAAGAATAATATTAGAGTATGATCCTACTCACCCCCATTGGAAGAGCAATGGATGGTGATGCATTGAATGCTATTTCCCACTATATTGACTAAGTCTCTATCTGTCTTCATAAAAATATTCTTGTTAGTTCTTGACCACCATGTAAATTATAATTCCTTCACCTCCAACTCACACAGTCGATCTTATATATCATAGAGGCCAGTTCATTCATCCTGCTAAATGGTACCTAAGCATGCCCTTTCTTTTCCTTAGCCTTTCGAATATAGTTAAAATCTCCTAGCATCATCCATGGTTGAAAAATATGGAAAGAATCATCTTCTTGGTTCATCCGCAACTTGTTCCTCAAATACTCAAAATTTTGAGCATGTATGAAAGAGCAATTAATTCTAAAAACCCCATAGTTTATAAATTCCAAAGTGACATGCTTCTCACTCATAATGATGATATTAAAGTCCCATACTTCTCTATTAATTATTAACAATATTCTGCATTTACAATAACATGAAACATTGCTCACTATCTCCCATCTCCACTCAAACCCAAGCTTTAAATGATCAATTTCCTAACCTCTCAGCTTGTTTCCTAGGATTCCTATACAATCTACATCGTATTTACTAATATTCTTTATTTCAATAAATATATTGGGCTTAAGAAACCCTCTTCTGTTCCAAATTACTATTGTCATTTGGAGAATTTGGTTATGCTGCTAAGTTCTCTGCCTTATGCAATGCGCTTATATTCCCCTCCTTTCTATCTTAATTCTCATCTGTTCATTCTGGGTTTTTCTTCACTAATAACTCTTTCTCAAAACATCTTTTTTGTTTACATTACTAGAGGGGCTCCTAGGTAAATTCTCAATATTAAATTAGCTACATATTTGTTCCTGTGAGTCCTTGATGCTTTACTTCTTATTTGCCTCCTCACTCTCTTACATTTAAACCTGATACAATAAAATTCAATTTACCATACAAATTAACAAGAGAAGAATTAGAAAACACATTATCAAATAAAGAGATAGGTGGGTTAGATCTATCAATGGTCATAGGGAGGTCCAATGATGCTTCATCCATAGGATGAACGGGAGTTGTAGGCAGTGCAGAGTTAGTCTAGATGACTTCAATGGCCCCTTCTACCTATCGATGAAAAAGAGTAGATGTTGTGGTGACTAGGATTTGTTGTTGCCTCCCTCCTCTTTAAATAAGGATTCATTCCCCAACTCCCCTTATCCTTACAGGAAATTGCATCTTGTCTGATGCTCTTTGTCTCTGCACATTCTTTGTTCCTAGCTCCCTGTTTTTTGTTGTTTGACCGCTTCAGAATTACCTTCTTCACTTGACATAGTTGCTTGATTGCTTCCTCAACTTCGTACAAGGTCTTAGAAGGATTTTCCTCCTCTTTCTCACCTTCATTATTTTCTTTGGTTCCTTATTACCCTTTACTAGTTCCTCCTCTGGTACCTTACTCTGACTTCTCCTATCTGAAGCTTCAATGGAGCTAACTCATGTTTTTATATCTGATTTCGCCTCTATCTTCTAATCTTTCTTTGCATCATCTTTTCCCTTCTTTTGAGCGACCCCTTATTCTTTTTCACTCTTATCTAATCCTTTTGAGATCAATGCTTTACTCATTGGGCATTGTTTCTTAAAATGTCCAAAACATAAATAGTTCTCACATCTGGAAGGTGTGTTCTCGTAGATAACCTATGACTACCACCCTACACCACCAATGTTCATATAATTGAATAGTGCATTGTTGGAGCATTCGGACGATGTAGGATGGTTGTCAAGGCAAAGAAATAAAAGTAAAGAAGAGGAATAGGAAAGAAGAGAAGGGAATAGAAGAGAAGAGAAAGAAAGAAAACATCACACAATCACATTACCTGTCGTATATCTCACAGAGCATCAAATAAAATATAATAGTCGTCATAGATGTAAAACATGCGAGATAGTAATAACTACATGAACTATGTAATCAGAGTACACGGGCTCATACAGTTGTACAAAATAGAAATAGAGTTTATAATACTGATAAATAAACTCAACTAATAAACTGTCTTATAATAGTAGGTTAACACTATCAAGGCTTCATAGTGTCACACAGCGAAATAAATAATAATAATCCCAAAATATAAATATGAGAAGCGTCAGCTTCTGCTAGTCCATCTGCACAACCCCAAGTGTTGCTTACACCTGCTATCTAGTCTACTCATTTAAGAGTACTCGAGATAATTAGAAGCAAAGTATAAAACCTAGAGTCAGACAATAGTTTAGAGTTAGCAATAAATAATCTCAAAACACTATAAAAGTCCGTATAGTATATGGAATAGAGGGTATGGAGAATCATACATGACCTGTCCCTACATCAAAAGAGTTAGCACATAACATATGATATATTCTACTCTATATCATAGTCATTATGGGTGTACTATACATTAATTACTAAGGGTGTCTAAATACCTACATCGAATGACATCCCTAAGGTCATCAAGCAATCAAACTAACATAGCATCTATCATCCATCCTCACATTCACTCACTCAGTGCGTTGCATATATGACATTTGTATAACCATCCCCGTAGAGTCAAGGACTACTCAACGTTCTAATTTCTCGGTACTTCAATCCATGCCACTCAGAAGGCCGAGAACTAGACTGTGCACGATGTAAATAGCTTAGGATAAATGGATCTGGTCATCGTTTGATCCAGGGCACAAGATGTAAGCCTAAACGAGCGACCTCACATACCATTGCTTTATGAGTACACTTCGAAACCTATGAATATCAACAATCCCTTTTCACATATCATCCACAACAGAGCTCATCTTGGAACTTTCCTACAACTCCCGTCTGAAGTCGACGCGGTTAGGAACTACTCTAGACAACAATCATAAGTCATAGAGTGTCATCATACATCCCGTAACCTTCTTCCAATAGTTCCTTCAATTTGACTACTCTTCATCCTGAAGTATAGCTATCCGTCATTGAAGCCATTAGTTCCCATCATGGAATCATCATCGTCGAATCATGAAGTCATTGCATCGAAGTGTTGCATCCTTACATCAATGCTAAAACTGTGCATCAAAGAGTCACAGCATTAAATCAAATGTCGAACGAACAAATGAACCATCATATCATGCTCTTCGAAGCCTCTCCATCGTCCACGTCAAAATTGTCCAAATCGACAATCATCAATAGTGGTATGTATCGACCACTCTAGAGCAGTCGATAATGACTACTTTGGTCATGTACTTAGCCAAAAATGTCTATATACAAACCAAATGAAAAGGTCCAGCATCTATCTCGAAATCCAAAGCATATCTCTAAGTCCTGTTAGAACCTCCAGTTTATGTTTCAGTGATAACAACTATACAATCATATACATATAGACCTTATCAAGATTGCAGGTATATGCTAAAAGAAGACAATATGCTCGAAGATATAGAGACTCAAAGAGAAATGAAGATTCATTAACCATACTGCTGTTAGTAAGGTTATTCTACTATAAAAGGGTCCTAAATAAAATTTTCTTAAGGTCTCCTTGAGTATATATGCATACACAATCACACACAATTTCATATGCATCAAAATTAAGTTGAAAAAATGATTTTACATCTCACAGACGTCTGAGATAAAACCATAGACGTCTGTGACATTCTCAGGTTAAAATTTTCTGAAGTCACAGACGTTTGAGGTTTTACCACATATGTCTACCATGTGCAAAAACTTTCAATTTTGAAAAGACACTTTTGCTTAAAACAATAAGAAATCACCTTTCAACGAAAGGTTGCAACCATTAAAGTGAATAGACTTTCTCAACTTCATCTGCACCTTTTTGAAACTATAAATACTACTTTGATTGAGAAGTAAAAATCAACTAACTTGAATTAATCTATTCTTTCCTCTCTTAATTTCTAAACATTTTCTTGCATATACATTGTTCACATACTCTCAATCTATTATAACCAAAATATAATTTTGGTTAAATCATTTCCTACAACTCAAAGCATTTATATTCATATACTCAAAGAAGATCATAGGAAGATTTGTACTATAAGTCAAAAACCGTGTTATTTGGAACACAAGATTGTCAGAAATACTTTTGTATTAGCCTATTTCTCCAGGCGAAGTGATGGTAATTTGGTTAAAGGAGATACCGAAGGGGAGCTTCGGGACTGGACTTAGGACAAGAGGTCTGAATCAGTATAAAACTCTGGTTTGCACACTTTTTATACTTTACTACTTATTGTCTACTATATTATTAATTTATACACTTGCATATTATACACAAGTTAGAGAATATACGATCCGCAAGACTTTCATTTGGTATTAGAGCAAGGTTATTTCAATCTGCAGTAACACATAATTGAAATCATTAAAATGGCAAGTACATTTCAAGAAGGTCAATCAACTGCTCGTCCCCCACTATTTACTGGTTCTAATTATGCTTATTGGTCAACACGCATGCGAATTTTTATGGAAGCAAATGGCTTAGAAATATGGCTAGCAACTCAAAATAAATATGAAGCACCCCACACGGATATTGGCACATGGACTGATGCATAAAAAACAGAGGCATCTAACAATGCCAAAGCTATGAATGTTTTATTTTGCTCACTCGATAAAAATGAATTTTCATGAGTCATGCTTTGCATTACTACTTATGATATATGTCGTACATTACAAATTACCCATGAAGGCACAAACAAAGTTAAGCAAACACAAATTTCTATTCTACAAAATCAATTTTCATCTTTTAAAATGAAATCAAATGAATCAATTATTGACATGTATGCTAGATCTCAAACTATATAACACGATCTTATGACACTAGGAGTTAAATTCACTGATTTTGATTTAGTCACACGAATTTTGAACTCTTTGACAAATGACCGAGAAAGAAAAGTCTATCCATAGAAGAAGCTAACGATCTTTCCCAACTCAGAGTTGCAGAGTTAATATGAAATCTGATGTCGTATGAAGCTAATTTACAAGCAAGAAAAGAACAAAATCAAGAAAAGAAAAACATCGCATTTCAGGCAAATAATGACAACCCTGACTTGGAAGAAGATGAGATTGTCTTCATTGCCAAAAATTACAACAAGTTCAAGAAGTTCAAAAGGATGACGAAATTTCAAAACAACAGCAACATAAATTCCTCAAGTCAAACATCAATGAAATACTTTGGGTGCGATAAATTTGGCCATATGAAGAAGGACTATCCACTACTCAACAATGATAAAAAGAAAAACAAATTCAAAAATTTCAAGAAAAAGAGAAGAGCATTTCAAGTAACCTGGGATAATTACGAATCTTCCTCTTCATTCGATGGCGAAAGTGACTCAAAACAAGCAAATGTTTGCTTCATGGCTAGCACAGATGAGGTACGTCCTGAATTAACATATGATGAAATTCTTGAAATTAGTATAGAATTAGATGACAAGTATAAAGAATTAAAAAAATTAAATAAAGAAAATGTGGGAAAATTAAATAGAGCCGAATTAGAAATTGGATTGTTAAAAGATGAGAAAACAGTTTTAGAAGAAGAATTAGAATTAGCACAAAAAGAATGTAAAAAATGTCATCTTAAAATGCTACTCTAACACATGATATAGAGAATAACATAATATGAATTATAAAATTGAAAAAGAAAAGTATGAATTGAAACAAAACTTAGAATTAGCTAATATAGAAATTTCTGATCTCAGAAATAAATTAGATAAAATTACTAACAATATTTCAAAATTTAATAAAGGAAAGCAAAATCTGGATAATTTGATAAAGATTTCAAAACCATCAGGAAATAGGAAGGGATTAGGATTTAACGAAAAAAATCATAAACGTTCAAGAAATAATTTGGTTTCTAATAATATTCAAGGATTTAAGAAGTATAGTACATTATATACAAATTTTAGAAAAACAAAATCTAAATATGAAAATAAGGGAACAAAAATGATTAAAATATAGATTACTAAAACAAATAACAAATTGATTAGACAAAAACACATTGATGTATATCTAAAAGATATAGTTCATAACTAAATTACATCTCTAAAGGTTTGAAACCCTCATGGGTATGGCTACCTTCTCCTACTAACACATTGGACCCTAACCGAGAAGTGAGTACCAATTAAAACTTTTTATTATTTTGCAGATACCCAAAAACAAAATTAATAATAATGAGAAATGGATACTCGATAGCGAATGCTCCAAACATATGACGGGAAATGCACACATGCTATCAAACATCACTTACATGAACGGTGGTACGGTCACTTTTGGGGATAATTCCAAAGGATATGTTATCGGGATTGTAAACGTCATCAATGTCGGAATATCTACTTCTCCTGTTATTTCAAATGTATTATTATTTAAAAACTTAAAACATAATTTACTAGTATAAGTCAATTATGTGATAAGGAATTTAGAATTGATTTTGAAAAAAATAAATGCAATATCTTTAATCAAAATAAACTTTAATTTTTGAAGGAACAAGAAATTGAATATTTATATTCTGAACATGAATATTAATCATAATAATGATTTATGCTTAACTGCATATCATGATGATCCATGGTATGACATAAAAGATTCTGTCACATAAATTTCAAATATATAAACAAACTAGCTAAAAATAATTCGGTAAGAGGATTACCTAAAATAAATTTCAAAGTTAAAATCTATGCAATGCATGTCAACTTGGAAAATTAAAGAAAAGTTTGTTTAAGCCTAAAAAGGAAATCTCTACTAAACAAACTCTTGAATTACTTCATTTGGACTTATTTGGTCCAACTCAGGTACGTTCGATAAATCACAATAAATACGTTTTTGTAATTGTAGATGATTTTTCAAGATATACTTGGACATTATTTTTGAGATATAAAAGTGATACATTCGAAATGTTTAAAATTTTTGCTAAACGAATTAAGACTCTAATGGATTTAAAAATAAAAAGTATAAGAAGTGATCACGATGGAGAATTTGAAAATGAACTACTTACAAATTTTCGTAATAAAAAAGGAATTAGCCATAATTTTTCATTTCCACGAACACCACAACAAAATAGAGTAGTTGAAAGAAAAAATCGCACCTTGCAAGAATGTGCTCGAACTCTCCCAAATGGCAGTCGCTTACAAAATTTTTTTAGGCCGAAGCAGTTGCTACTGCATGTTATGTATTAAATCATGTAACTCTTAAACCTATGACTAAAAATACATGTTATGAAATGTTCTACAAAAAGAAACCAAAAGTATCATATTTTCGTATATTTGGATCAAAATGTTTTATTCTAAATACAAAAGATAATCTTGGTAAATTCGATTCAAAAGCCGATGAAGGAATTTTTGTTGGATATTCTGATCAAAGTAAAGCATATAGAATTTTTAAGAAATGAACAAATTTTATAGAGGAAAGTCTTCATATCTCGTTTGATGAAAACTTTAAAAATATAAATAAAGAGATGAATTTTTTTTGACACTAATCAAAATAAAGCCATTGAAATTATGATTGAAAATAATAATGATAATTAAAATAACAGTGATTTGAAATCACGACCCTTTTTTTAAAAGATCATCATA
This sequence comes from Allium fistulosum, assembly GCA_030737815.1. Taxonomy (NCBI): domain Eukaryota; kingdom Viridiplantae; phylum Streptophyta; class Magnoliopsida; order Asparagales; family Amaryllidaceae; genus Allium; species Allium fistulosum. Next base: position 816,216,551 of record CM060908.1, on the reverse strand, counting down.
TTGATAACATAATTGGAAATCTATATAACAAAGTTTCGACTAGAAGGCAAATAAATCAAATGGGTAATGTAGCATCTATATCTAATTTTGAACCAAAAAATTACAAGGAAGCATCAAATGATGATTTCTGAATTTTAGCAATGCATGAAGAACTTAATCAATTTGAACGAAATAATGTTTAGGAACTAGTACCAAGACCAAATAATCAATCAGTAATTGGAACAAAATGGTTTTTTAAAAAACAAAGTAGATGAAAATGGAAATATTATACGTAATTGTAACGACCCATATTTTTAACTATTTTAAATTATAAATTTAATATAATTATTGAAAAAAATGGTTAGAAATAAAAACTTAATGATTTATTAATATAATTTATTAGATATGAACTTAGTTGAAGTTTTAAATAACAAAATTCAATAAGATAAAATATGATAACTTACATTAGAAAATAAATTAAATGATATCGAATTGTAAGTAATTGATAACATAAATTGAAATAATCAATGTTAAGTTAATAAAGTACTGAATGATTGTTTACTAAAAATAAAAGCAGAAGTTTATTTATTTGAAATTGTATTTCTGATAAGTATAAATTTCAGAAATAAGAAAACATTTATTTGGTAAGAAATGAATAACTTTTCCTGTATACAGTAATTGCAAAGATGTTGAATTACTATAAAATGGAAGTAGTTGTTTTATTATCCGAATTCGTTTTAAAAGTTAAAGTTTATAAGCTAAATAACTTATATTACAAATACAGCGATTTATTTGATAATTAAATTGTTTAAATTTAATATTTGAAATTATTTAAATAATTGAATCCTGAATTTTAATATGAATGAAAATGATTTCGAAAGTTGATTTAAATTCTACTTGAATAAGAAGGAAGATAGTAAACTTTTAAATTTGAATTTAAAAGTGAATCAATAGAAATTGGAAATTTTATATTCTAATTAACGTGTAAAATAGCCTTTTGGGTCACTGTCTCGGATTTCGACGAAACAAGTTTCATCGGATCCATAATAGTGAATTATTATATGCTGTTGGATTTCGTGGCGATTGGACTTATCGTTCGGACGTGCGAGCTTGAAACGCATAGAATTTATTTTCAGAACTTTAATTAATATAGTTCGATTTTGAAAAGATATCTTCTGAATATGAAGGAATTGGCTCTCGATACATATTCCATTGTGTTCGGAGTAGGGGTATAACATATAGAATGCCAGACGGCACGCTTCGTTTGAAGTTCGAAAATTTCACGGATGAATAGTGCACTGAAATTATCAGTAAATAGCCTTAACCTATCTTCATTTTCAACCCTAACTCGGCCGCCTCCTTATAATTTCAATGGCCAGAAACTTATGTTCGTTCCATTTCGATTTCTCCTCATCCATTCATTTTTACGCCGAGGCTTCAACTCGAAAGTTGTAGAGCTCGATCTCCTCCACGCATCTAACAGTTGGATTGACGAATGGTTGCTCGAGGCGATGGAGATTGGCCGTGTTCGTCAGCAGTAAGTATAGGTCTCATTCGCATACACGCGCGAAGCGTGGTTGGCTGCAAGCTGGCATGGCGGCGGCTGCAGGCGAGGGTGGTGCGGTGGTTGCTTGTGAGGGCGGTTGCCTGGGAGGAAAGATGAGTTAGGTTTAATTTTTATGTTAATTGTTTCATTAATTAAGTTAAATTATATTGAATGTTAATTAATTCGTAACTCTTTCATACGAGGTCGGATTTGTGCGTAACAAGTCGCGGTGGATTCGTATCGAAGTCGTCTACAACATGGAGTTGGATTCAAATTTATTTGACTCTGAAAAAAATTTCAGTTTTAAATAAAAGTGAACCGCTCATGAAATATTAAAATGTTTTGATGCTAGTTAAATTTAAATTGTGAAGTGATTTATCTTTATTAACTGTTGTTTGGTAATTTAACTGACATTTAAATTGATGTAACGACCCACCTTTTTGGATAGTTTAAATCAACAATTAACCACACATGTCGAATCCAAACCATTCAAAAGTGAGGACGGTTATGGGGTAAATAAGAAAAAGAAGAGAAAAGAAAGAAAAACAACACACAGAATCTCACAGCGGAATGATAAAATATAATAATCAAATAAACAGTTCGTGAAGCTATTTTACAAATGACATTTGATTACACTTTTACAATACATCAGAGTATACATACAATAGGAATAAATAAATAATGAAGTGGAACAACATGATGTAGTGGAATATATATATATAATAAATAGCATACAAATCTCCGTCTTCGTCCTCTAGAAATAAAGTCTTGAATACACTGAAAAGCTCAGACTGACCCGAGCGTAATGAAAAGACAAAACACTCGAGTCAACTAAAAGATCTTATGTAAGTTAAATCAACGGTAAATAAATATGAGTGTAACGGCTTCAAAGAAGTTTACGGGGTTTTACATCTCCTATCCAGTGTCTAACGTGCGTGCAATAACTTAAGAGATGTTCGGGATTACCATCTTCTAAGAATCCTTTAAACTATTTACTATGTAGTAATATACGCTATGATAATATGTCTACATTAAAGTAAAGTATTAAAATAGCGTTAAGGCGTTACCCATATCCCCCTTAACACATTTTTATATATTCCAGTAGTCTATACAATACCGTAATTCCTCCGTAAACTAGAGGGCTATCAGAGGGTAGTCCATAGGTCCAGTACAAACCAAACTCGTAATGGGCGCGATAAGGCAAATGACAAGGCACGCGAGGCAATGCCCAGGGTAGGATACTACCGTTTTGCGGATTCGAATTGGTGGTAATGCATAGCGGCTACTACCGCCCACCTCGGAACACACTCCCATAATCAAATCGAGGGGTGACCACCAAATCAATCACAAAGCAATAAATATGGTATCGAAGAAGCATGTCTGATCGGAGGTGAGACCTCACTTGGCCCGGCGTGGCTCCTGTTTTAGTCACATCAAGCTGACTCGAGGGAGTCATGGCTACGTTAATACCTCATACAGAATCATTCCCCAAACCATCCTACTTCGTTCTGGAATCTCTACCATGTACACAGTTGTTAAAGTGGTTTTCAGTATTGGCATAGAGTATGACAATATGTGATCCCGGTCTCTTTAACAACCAAATGCTTATTTCACACCGGATGGTTCTTCTACATTTCCCAAACCGTTTCATAATTGATATCAAAATATCATATTATCAAAATCATATCACTTTCGAAATAATATCCACTTTCGAAATCATATCAGTTTTGAAATCATATCACTTTCGAAACCATATTCACAAAATAGGCCGTTTCACTAGAAAATATCATTTCAAATTCCAACGTAAGTTATAATATCATTTAACCATATTCGCTTTTAAATCAAGGATTTAAACATAAACACTTCTAATACATAGTATGAAATTTAGAAAATGGTTTAGATAGTCATAAATAGTTTAAATAGTTTTAAAAATAGTTTAAAACGGTTTAAATAGTTTAAATGGTTTAAAATAGATTAAAATAGTTTCAAATAGTTAAAATAGTTTAAAATAGATTAAATTAGTTTGAATATAGATTACATAGTTGAATAGTTTAAATAGGCTAAAATAGTTTAAAAATAGATTAAAATAGTTAAATAGTTTAAAGTAAAATAGTTTGATTATTGGAAATGGTTTATATAGTAAATAGTTTGAATATCTAAAAAGTCTGAATTTAAAATAATATTTCTTTAAAACATTTTACATTAAAATAATTAATTTGAAATTAATATCAAATTAAACTATTTTTTCCATTTCAACAAATCTGGATCGTATCCAGATTTCAACAAAACTAAATTTTCTTTCAATATAAATTCCCAAAATCATTTCAATTTATATCGATTTCAAATTCATGTTTGAACTAGAGTTTTAAAGCAATACAAATTCACAGATTTTAAAGTTTAAATATTCAAACATTTCAATAACTCTATTTCGATAAATTTCATTCGTATTTCACAATTCAACTTTGAAATTTCAATTTAAATCCCTTTAACAATTCCCTTAAAGAAATTTCCATTTTAACATTTTAAAGCTTATATTTTGAAAATAATTTGGTCTATATAAGTCAAACTTCATTTCAAAATATCATTTAACTGAATTCAAAAATTTAAGGATTTAAAAAATCATTTAATTTAACCAACCCGGTGTCCGTATATAATTTTCTACCCTATGGTCAAGTGATACGGATATATATCATTTCAATCTGCAATAATTTAAAATTACGGGTATATATAATTTCAACCCACAACCTTGAGTTAAAATTCAAAATCCATAAAATCGTTCGAGTTTATCATTTCGACCCATAACGATTTTTCCTTAATCTATAGATCGTTCGAGTATGTATCATTTCAACCCATAGTGATTTACTAACAATAAACTAAGGGAACTTGTAGTGTGATGTATAACACAACATCCAGTAATCCAATATCAATAGTTAACATCCATCACAATCACCATTCAAGTCAACCAATAAACAACAACAATTTACTGATTATCATTAATAGGTCTTTAATAGGCAATTTAAACTTCAATATTAAATTAAATGGCGATTAAATTCAATAAAAGTCAGATTTAACTAGAATGACAATTTTAAAATACCAAACAACAATTAATCAACTTCTAATCACATCATAAATTCAATTTAACTAAATAAGACAATTTAGTGATTGTGAGTGGGTTAAAACACTCACCTTTGATTTGTCGATGATTTTAAAATCCAAAAATAGCCCAAAATCTAACAGTCTCATAATTCGACCAAACCAATTCCAAAATGTCCATAATTTTGATACGATCCCAACGAAATAAACCGCGCGTGAATCTGAGCTCGTATGGAAAAGTTATTAACATTAGAAGTTATATGATTTAAAATATGAAATAATTAAAAAAATAAAAAGAATTTTACACGTCACCTGCTTCGTTTCAAACACGACCGAAACCCTAAGCTCAACATGAAGTCATGCACGCAGCTACAGGCTACAGTCGCCACCTTTGATCAAATTCGCTGCTATCAACGAGCCTACGGCATATCAGACCACGCGACACCTTCCTCGCCTCAGGACGCATGCTCCGCCACCGTCGCACCCACTCCGCCGCCTCAGATAGCCTCGCACCGCCGTGCCCTTCCAAGGAAATTTCTGGTGGTTTCGACACCTTCTAGCATGAACAAACATATGATCTACGACCTGCTCGACACCATCTTCCCAACGCCCCTTCCGATCGTCGATCGCATGAAGATCCACCGTTAGGTCGCGAAAACCTAATTTCGAAGGTCGAGGTTCATCCTCGATTTTCGGTCAAACGATGCATCCAATAGGAAATGAATTATTGAAGTGGATTACACTCATCGAGAGCTTTTCAACAATATATAATATGACATAGTTTTGAGGAGTCTAATTTTCGATTTGAATTTGAAATCGGATTAGGGTTTGTAATTGGAATTTGATTTCTGCCATTAGAAGAAGGAAGAAGCTGATGATTTAATAGACAGATATGTACAGTAATAAGAAATAAAAAGGCGGCTAGGGTTTAGAAAAATCAATATAGACAAGGCTCGATAAGAATGAATAACATATCGAATTGGTTCAAAACGACAATAACGACCCGAAAAGCCCGTTCCGCTTCCAAAACGAATGTGGGTCATCCCTTATATGAAAATAGATGTTTTCGATATTTCTAAACTCAATGGAATAGGTCTCAAGTCTTAATTCCATTGTATGAAGAAGTTAGCTTTTAAAATTAGCTTATTTTAAATTGAATTCATTAAATTGATTTCTACGCATTTCGAGCCCGCACGATCAAACGACAAGTTTGATCGCTACGAAACTTGAAATCCTACAATAATTCACCGTTATAGATCCGATGTAACTGGTTTCTTCAAAATCCGAGACAGTGGCCAACATGCCTATTTTAACGTTAATTAAATAAATTATTATTAAATTGATTAAATCACTTTTAAATTCAAATTTTATAACTAATTTTTTTTATCATTTTTGATTACCTAGACATTTATAATCTTTTAAAAATAAATTTCCATGTCAAATCCAATGTTAAATATTGCACTAATTACAGTGTTCAATTTCGACTGAAATAAATTCATTAATTATAATTTAAACTCAAATAAATTCATTTATTCCGATTCACATCTTATTATTCAGTCAATCATTACTTTATGAATATAACTAACATAAGTTTATATCTTATTACATTCATATTTTACACTTATCATCTTTTTACCATATTAACGCAATATTTAATTAGATTAAATTCACATTGATTTCCAAATTAATTCAATGGATTAAATAATAAGACGATAAATAAGCAATTGTTATCTTTTAATTAATTTAATCACGTTTATAAGTTTATTATCTGCAAACAAATGTTATAACTACTTACACAACACTGATTATATTCAATTTCAATTAATTACATACAAGCTCACCATTTAATATAACATTTAATTTATTTCCTTATTTAAAATTTCTAACCAATTTAACTTTGCAATAATTTCAATTACTTGAGATCACATTCAAATAGTCATCGATTACATTAAATTAACGAATCATAAATTTTTAATTTCATGCAATATTAAATCCTAAAATTTTATTAAATTCAATATTTTAATTATCGGAAAAATACAGGTTGTTACACTCTCCCCCACTCAAAACTTTTCATTCTCGAAAAGGGAAAAGAAGGAATTAAGGAACTAATATATATTTTATTCAAAGTATTCAATTTGTAAATAATTAATTTAATTAATTGAGTATTTTAAATAAAATATACCAAATGAACAATTACATCTTCATATTCAAGTTAACAAAAGTTTGGAAATATTTTCACTTTCACAAAAAAAAGTTCTAAGTCTAAAATTCACGGAAAATTTCGGCAGAGTCTCCTATGTACGGAGAGGTCCGGAAATAATAATATCAATAATTACAATATATATCACATTTCAAAAATAAATATCCAAAACCACGGGAAAAACAATAAAATATCGCTGTAAAGCCGTAATCCGAAAACGTACCTATTTGCCGGCCAAACAACGCTTTATTTATGAAACCAAAAGCAGTAGCTATTGCTTCCATAAACCTGTATCTCACCTATATAATCCAAAATAGTGAGAATTATGTAAAAGAGAAATATTTTAGTTGGTACCATCCATAACAAAAGCAATACAACACAAACACAAATGATAATCATATGCAAACAAAATAGCACAAACATTATATACAAAGAGGAATCAACCATATATCCATAGCAACCAAAACAAATGGGTTGTTCAGGTTCAGAAACTTTTAATCGTACAAGGTGATAAATAAACTATCAAGTGTACCATACGCTCAACAGCTTTAGATAATTACTTAATAGGTTATTTATACATCTTTATATAGTTAGAAGTATCTTTTCCCAAACATCCCATAAGCCAAAACAACCAATAGTTTCAAATATTATTTAAGTTTATTCTTATTAATTTCCTTTCACATTATTTACAGTTCATCTGTTTTCACTCAATCATATAATGATTATTTTATTAATTTTACATTCATTACTTACAAAATTCATTTCCCATTCATATATACAATGCCATTTTTCAATTACTTTACATCTATTTACTTACATAAGTTATTTTCTATTCAATTATTTATAACATCAATAATAAATTCTTAAATATTATATAAGTTTCTTTGCAATTTATTCCACATTATTATTTACATATATAAATTTGATTTCCATTTAATTATTACCATTCCAAACATTAACTTATGTACATCAAAATTCTTATTTACAGAAATAATTGCATTTGAACACTTTCATTACTTAAGTCTTACTTGTATAATATTCTATTACATATTCTTATTTAACATTACAACTTTTTAAACATTTCTGGTAAGTTATATATATATATATATATATATGTTTTAAGAATGTAATTGAATGTTACACAAGTTTATCTTATTCATTTTAGTTAACGAAATGTTCAATAATTATATCTTCTAAATTTTCATATCTTTTGATTTACAAGCTACAAGTTTCCAATTTGTTATATATTTAATTAATCACTTAGCTTCTAATTTCTTTTTTTTCATTTTAGAAGTTCCAACTATTAATATAGTCAAGATTTCATTCATTACAATAGTTAAAATTTCAAATTTTACAAAAACTTAAGAACTAAATACTGGGTTTCATTTTCAAATCATTTAAAATAATATATATACTCATAGCTTCTATATATCCAATCATATTTAGAAATTAAAAATTAAGATTTGTTTATCAAAAAAAATGTGCAGTAAAAATACTATAGCGGTTTTCCCACTTTGAAACTCGAAAATGAACGTCGATGATGCATGCACTCATCACCAAAATTATTTTCCAGCGACAAAAGAGGAGTACATAACTTCTTTCCTTTAAAATTTCTTTTAAAGCGTTTCATCCAAATTACATTGAAAATATTTCTACCCAAAAATACTTCCAAATAATACTAATACTATATTCCAAAATCTTTTGAAAACAAATTTCAAAACCCCGGAACTAATGTTCTCAAAATTTTAGTTCTTATTTACTTTACCTGTAAATCCTATTTTATAATTCAATATTTATAAAATTTCTCCACCTAAAAAACAACATATCACATCCAACTATATCATTTATAAAAATTATTCTTTTATATAAAAAATATAATACTAGGTAAAATTATTTCATTTACCTATATTTCAAAACAATATTGTGTCGATCTGCCATATTAAGTGTTTAGAAATTCCTATTGATGCCATATCGTCCTATGTAACGACCACAATTTATAAATACTAAACATAACAAATTAACACAATATAAAACATTTTTATAACACTAAAAAGTACGCTCTCTCATATATACACTCAGACAGACTCAATCTAGGGTATTAATAACCCTATCTCAATTGAGTCAGACCCTACAAAGCTAAGTTATGGCTAAACCAAAGCTCTGATACCAACTGCAATGACCCATCTTTTTGGACAGTTTAAATCGATAATAAACCACACATGTCGAATCCAAACAATTCAAAAGGGAGGATTGTTATGGGGTAAATAAGAAAAAGAAGAGAAAAGAAAGAAAAACAAAACACAGAATCTCACAACGGAATGATAAAATATAATAACCAAATAAACAGTTCATGAAGCTGTTTTACAAATGACATTTGATTACACATTTACAATACATCATAGTATACATACAACAGGAACAAATAAATAATGCAGCGGAACAACAAGATGCAGTGGAATATATATATATATAATAAATAGCATACAAATCTCCGTCCTCGTCCTCCAGAAATAAAGTCTTCAATACACTGAAAAGCTCAGACTGACCCGAGCATAATGAAAAGACAAAACACTCAAGTCAGAACTAAAAGATCTTATGTAAATTAAATCAACAGTAAATAAATATGAGTGTAACGGCTTTAGAGATGTTTACGGGGTTTTACATCTCCTATCCAGTGTCTAACGGGCGTGCAATAACTTAAGAGATGTTCGGGAATATCATCTCCTAAGGATTCGTTAAACTATTTACTATGTAGTAATATACGCTATTATAATATGCTGACATTAAAGTTAAGTATTAAAATAGCGTTAAGGTGTTATCCATATTCCCCTTAACACACTTTTATATATTCTCGTAGTCTATACAGTACTGTAATTCCTCCGTAAACTGGAGGGCTATCAGAGGGCAATCCATAGGTACGGTACAAACCAATCACGTAATGGGTGCTATAAGGCATGTGACAAGGCATGCAAGGCAATGCCCATGGTAGGATACTGCCATTTTGCGAATCCGGACTGGTGGTAACGCATAGCAGCTACTACAACCCATCTCGTAACATACTCCCATAATCAAATCGAGGGGTGGCCACCAAATCAATCACAAAGCAATAAATATGGTAGCGAAGAAGCATGTCCGATCGGAGGTGCAACCTCACTTGGCCCGGCGTGGCTCCTGTTTTAGTCACATCAAGTTGACTCAAGGGAGTTAGGGCTACGTTAATACCTCATACAGAATCGTTCGCCAAACCATCCTACTTCATTCTGGAATCTCCACCACGTACACATTTGCTAAAGTGTTTTTCAGTATTGGCAGAGAGTATGACAATATTCGATCCCGATCTCTTTAACAACCAAACGCTTATTTCACACCGGATGGTTCTTCTATATTTCCAAAACCGATTCATAATTAATATCGACATATCATATTCTCAAAATCATATAAATTTTGAAATAATATCCACTTTCGAAATCATATCAGTTTTGAAATCAGATCACTTTCGAAACCATATTCACAAAATAGGTCAAACTCTCATTTCAAAATAATCATATTTACTCAAATATGTCGTTTCACTAGAAAATATTATTTCAAATTCCAACATAAGTTTTAACATCATTTAACCATATTCGCTTTTAAATCAAGGATTTAAATATAAATACTTCAACTTTACACAGTTTGAAATTTAGAAAATGGTTTAGATAGTCATAAATAGTTTAAATAGTTTAGAAAATAATTTAAAATAGTTAAAATACTTTAAAATACTTTAAATGGTTTAAAATAGTTTAAAATAGATTAAAATAGTTTCAAATAGTTAAAATAGTTTAAAATAGATTAAATTAGTTTAAATATAGATTAAATAGTTGAATAGTTTAAAATAGGTTAAAATAGATTAAAATAGTTAAATAGTTTAAAATAAAATAGTTTGATTATTGGAAATGGTTTATATAGTAAATAGCTTGAAAATCTAAATAAGTCTGAATTTAAAATAATATATCTTTAAAACAGTTTACATTAAAATAATTAATTTGAAATTAATATCAAATTAGACTATTTCTTCCATTTCAACAAATCTGGACCGTATCTAGATTTCAACAAAATAAATTTTCTTTTAATATAAATTCCCAAAATCATTTCAATTTATATTGACTTCAAATTCGAGTTTGAATTACAATTTTAAGGCACTTCAAATTCATAGATTTCAAAAAGTTTAAATATTCAAACATTTCAATAGCTCTATTTTGAAATTTCATTTATATTTCACAATTCAACTTTGAAGTTTAAATTTAAATTCCTTTAACAGTTCCCTTATACAAATTTCCATTTTAACATTTTAAAGCTTATATTTTGAAAATAATTCAGTCTATATAAGTCAAACTTTATTTCAAAATAACATTTAACCGATTTCAAAAATTTAAGGATTTAAAAAATCATTTAATTTAACCAACCCGGTGTCCTTATAAAATTTTCTACCCTATGGTCAAGTGATACGGATATATATCATTTCAACCCGCAATAATTTAAAATTTACGGGTATATATCATTTCAACCCGCAATCCTGAGTTAAAATTCAAAATCCATAAAATCGCTCGAGTCTATCATTTCGACCCATAACGATTTTTCCTTAATCTATAGATCATTCGGGTATGTATCATTTCAACCCATAGTGATTTACTATCAATAAACTAAGGGAACTTACAATGTGATATATAACATAACATCCAGTCATCCAATATCAATAGTTAACATCCATCACAATCACCATTCAAGTCAACCAATAAACAACAACAATTAACTGATTATCATTAATAGGTCTTTAACAGGCAATTTAAACTTCAATATTAAATTAAATGGCGATTAAATTCAATAAAAGTCAGATTTAACTGGAATGACAATTTAAAAATACCAAACAATAATCAATCAACTTCTAATCACATTATAAATTCAATTTAACTAACATAAGACAATTTAGTGGTTGTGAGTGGGTTAAAACACCCACCTTTGATTTGTCGACGATTTTAAAATCCAAAAATAGCCCAAAATCTAACAGTCTCAGAATTCTACCAGACCAGTTCCAAAATGTCGGAATTTCGATACGATCCCAACTAAACAAACTGCGCGTGAATCCGAGCTCGTATGGAAAAGTTATCAACATCAGAAGTTATATGATTTAAAATATGAAATAATTAAAAAAATAAAAGGAACTTTACACGTCACCTGCTTCGTTTCGAACATGATCGAAACCCTAAGCTCAACACGAAGTCGCGCATGCAGCTACGGGCTACAGCCGCCACCTTCGATCAAATTCGCTGCCTATCCACGAGCCTACGGCATATCAGACCATGCGACCACCTTCCTCGCCTCAGGCTGCACGCTCCGCCACCGTCACGCCCAATCCGCCGCACCAAATAGTCTCGCGCCACCATGCCTTGCTAAGGAAATTTTTGGTAGTTTCGACACCTTCTAGCATGAACGAACATATGATCTACAACCTACTCGACACCATCTTCCCAACATCACCTTCCGATCATCGATCAGATGAAGATTCACAATTGGATCGCGAAAACCTAATTTCTACAGTCGAGGTTCATCCTCGATTTCTAGTCAAACGATGCATCCAATAGGAAAATGAATTGTTGCAGTGGATTACGCTCGTTAAGAGCTTTCCAACAATATATAATATGACATAGTTTTGAGGAGTTTGATTATCGATTTGAATTTGAAATTGAATTAGGGTTTGTAATTGGAATTTGGTTTCTGCCATTATAAGAAGGAAGAAGCTGATGATTTAATAGACAAATACGTACAGTAATAAGAAATAAAAAAGGCTGCTAGGGTTTATAAAAATCTATATAGACAAGGCCCGATAAGAATGAATAACATATCGAATTGGTTCGAAACGACAATAACGACCCGAAAAGCCTGTTCCGCTTCCAAAACGAAAGTGGGTCATCCTATATATGAAAATAGATGTTTTCGATATTTCTAAACTCAATGGAATAGGACTCAAGTCCTAATTCCATTGTATGAAGAAATTAACTTTTAAAATCAGCTTATTTTAAATTGAATTCATTAATTTATTTCTACGCATTTCGAGCCCGCACGATCAAACGACAAGTCTGATCGCTGCGAACCTTGAAATCCTACAATAATTCACCGTTACGGATTCGATGGAACTGGTTTCTTTGAAATCCGAGACAGTGGCCAACATGGCTATTTTCACGTTAATTATATAAATTATTATTAAATTGATTAAATCACTTTTAAATTCAAATTTTATAATTAGCAAATTTGTATCATTTTTGATTACCTAGACATTTATAATCTTTTTAAAATAAATTTTCATGTCAAATCCAATGTTAAATATTGCACTAATTACAGTGTTCAATTTCGATTGAAATAAATTCATTAATTATAATTTAAACTCAAATAAATTCATTTATTCCGATTTACATCTTATTATTCAGTCAATTATTACTTTATGAATATAACTAACATAAGTTTACATCTTATTACATTCATATTTTAAACTTATCATCTTTTTACCATATTAACACAATATTTAATTAGATTATATTCACATTGATTTCAAAATTAATTCAACCGATTAAATAATAAGACGATAAATGAGCAATTGTTACCTTTTGCTTAATTTAATCGCATTTATAAGTTAATTATCTACGAACAAATGTTATAACTACTTACACAACACTGATTATATTCAATTTCAATTAATTACATACAATCTCACCATTTAATATAACATTTAATTTATTTCCTTATTTAAAATTTCTAACCAATTTAACTTTGCAATAATTTCAATTACTTGAGATCACATTCAAATAGTCATCGATTACATTAAATTAACATTATTGAATTTCATTCTAATAGTTGTCTTATTAACGAATCATAAATTTTTAATTTTAAACAATATTAAATCCTAAATCTTATTAAATTCAATATTTTAATTATCTGAAAAATACGGGTTGTTACACTCTCCCCCACTCAAAACTTTTCGTCCTCGAAAAGGGAAAAGAAGGAATTAATATATATTTTATTCAAAGTATTCAATTTGTAAATAATTAATTTACATAATTGAGTATTTTAAATAAAATATACCAAATAAACAATTATTTCTTCATATTCAAGTTAATAAAAGTTTGAAAATATTTTCACTTTCACAAAAAAATATTCTAAGTCTAAAATTCATGGAAAATTTCGGCAGAGTCTCCTTTGTACGGATAGGTCTGGAAAATAATAAAATCAATAATCACAGTATATATCACATTTCAAAAATAAATATCCCAAACCACGAGAAAAACAATAAAATATCGCTGTAAAACCGTAATCCGAAAACGTACCATCCACCGGGCAAACAACGCTTTATTTATGAAACCAAAAGCAGTAGCTATTGCTTCCATAAACCTTTATCTCACTTATATAATCCGAACAAGTGAGAATTATGTAAATGCGAAATATTTTAGTTGTTACCATCCATAACAAAAGTAATACAACACAAACACAAATGATAATCATATGCAAACAAAATAGCACGACCATTATATACAACAAGGAATCAACCATACATCCATAGCAACCAAAACTAATGGGTTGTTTAGGTTCAGAAACTTTTAATCGTACAAGGTGATAAATAAACTATCAAGTGTACCCTATGCTCAACAGCCTTAGATAATTACTCAATATGTTATTTATACATCCTTATACAGTTAGAAGTATCCTTTCTCAAACATCCTGATGTGCACGTAAATGGGCATATATATATACATCCATATTTTATCTCTTTTTATTTAAATAAATATCATATTTGGGCATTTTAACATGTTTAAAACCAAAATTCAATTAATCTCAAATCATCATATATTCACCTTCATTCAAGGGCAAAACGGTCATTTTTGTGCATGTGTAAATTTGAGAATTTTTACTTGGACATTTTTGATGATTTTTATAGGAATTTGGATGCATATGGAAGATGCTTATATGAAGATACATGCATGCACAAATGAATACAAAGAAAAGAAGAGGGAAATAATTCAAAGTGAATAACATGGAGGACCCCACCTACCCACCTACCTTAATGTACAAATTAGAGGCTAATGAACATGCTTATGGAATTAATGGCTTTATGTACACTTAAATGATGATTAGCAGAAGCTAATGATTACTTGGCCTCCACACTTACTAAGGGGTATTTTGGAAAGCCCCCTCAAAATAGAATTAGGGTTTTATGCATGTATAAATAGCCCTCTTATGTACATGTAATGATCATCTACTCTTTCATATTAGTTAGGAAATGAAATACACAAGTTGTAATGGTAATGTTCTATGAAATAAAAATGGCTTCCAAGCCTCTTTTCCCTCTCTTTTCTACATGCTTTTCCTTGTTTTCATGTTAATGCTTATTTCTATGCTCTCTTTATTTTCTTTGTTAGTAGATTAGTTTTACATTCATGCAAGTAGTGTAGCTTAATTCCTTTTGTTGTGAGTAGTTTAATTACATTCTCTTATTTGCTATTTTTCTATTTTCTTCTCTTTTAATGTTGAAATTTACTTGTGTTGCTTCAATGCCACAAATGAGTAGCTAAACCCCTTCAATTTAGGGATAATGAAGCTCTCAAATATTATGTAATTTCAACATTTTATGATTTATGATCTCATTTGGTTTATGCTTCATGAAGTGAGTTTTGATGCAAGTTTATACAAGTGGGTTTGATAGCTTATATTGCTTATGCAAATGAGCTATTCTTATTCAACATAAACACAATTTTCATCATAATTTGCTAATCCATTTTTTATTGTGAAATTAAAGTAAAAATGAAATTTGATGATCTATATTACTAGTTACAATAGTAAATAGATCATACTTAAAATAGCTTTTGCTTTGGCTTCATTTTCATGAGAATTATAAGTGGTTTATTTGTTGTATTATAGTTTGATGGTTTGAGTTATATTAATTAATAACATAAACAAACCATACTTATGATAAATACAACAATATTTCACTTAATATCAAAGCTAGAGATCAAAAATTGTTTGTTTGCTGATTTACAAAAATATGAGAGTGGATTTGCCTCTAAATTGTTCTCTAGTTCAATAGCTTTTAAATCAAATTTTAATTGTAGTTTTAGCTTCATTTTATCTCTAGTTAACAATTTCTCCTCCATTTGGTCTAATTTGATTGAATAGATTTTTAAACTCTAACAATTCCCTGCGGATCGACCCGTATTCGCCACGTACTACAAAGTGTACGCCGTGCATTTGCGGTTAATTTAATTTGAAATTTTTCGGCAAATTTCTAAACCGATAGAAATTTTGTCGGTCAAACAAGTTTTTGGCGCCGTTGCCAAGGAACTTGTTTTGATTTTAATTTTCTATTCTTCGGATTATTTTCGTTAGATTTTTGTGTGTGCGTTGCGTTAAAAAAAATGTTTTTTGTGTTTATTGTTTGAATTTATGTTTGTTTGTTGTTGTTTTCTAGTGTTTTCTTTGCATTGCATATCCTATTAAAAAAAACAACAAGCACATTTCAAAACAAAAAGAAATTTCATTTCATTTTTCTCTGTTACAAGTTTTACTTTCTTTTTCAATTTTCTTTTACAATTTCTAAAAAAACAGTTTACTGTTACATAAGAGCACTCTGTTACTGTTCACTGACATTGTTCACTTCACCTCTTCTTCAACTGCTCATCAACCATACAACCACCTTCAAATGTTGCCATAACCAGTCTCTGCCTTGCAACCATACTATAGTACCATCACAGTCTAGACCAAACAACACTGCTGCATTGCCTCAGCTTCATCTACACATCTGCCATACCAAACAACAGTGCACACTTCCAGTAACCCACTTCTTCTTATAACAACACTTCACTTCAAAGCCTGCTGCTTACCACATCAATAACCTCATTCAAAACTGCATCCACCAACAGCCTAACATCATACTATCATAGCCTCTACATAGCTTCAAACTTCTTGCCATCTTCAAAACACTCCTGCCTATACATCACCCTTAATCACCACACCACAGGCCAACTGCAGCACATCACAAGCTACAACTTGCCTCTACTACAAAACCACTGCCATTATCAAATTCAATCAACTAACCACCTCATTTGCAATATTTGGCATCAACTTCAGCCTGACACACAAGGCCTCACTACCTTGTTCAGACCATCCATTCCCACTGCCATCACTTGCTACATCAAAACCCAGGCAATTCTCACATCATACCATATAACTGCCTTACAGACACCACAACATCAAATACCAACCACTATAATTCACTGCCATCATACACACTGCAACCCTTCACAAAACAGCTGCACAAAAACAAAAAAAGAAATTCAGTCCACATCCATCACTGTGCAACTACAAAACACCCCTGTGCCACTCAACCTCCCCTTTATCCAAACTCTTTCCTCCCCCATACTACCTGCAGCCCAACTCAACGCAGCTGCCTACAAGTGATGTTTCCACTGCCTACCAGACCACTCCCATCACTCCCACCTGACCACCATTCAAAAACATTTACATACCAACCACTTACCAAACAACTCCAACATACCTGACCAAACTTCAACACTGCTTTCATTTCACGTTCAGGTCTTTACAAACTTCACTGCTTTCACCATAGACTTCTGTGCAACTGTGCACATTCTTTTAGCCATCATCACATTACACACTAACGATAACTCCTTCTACAGCCAACAGTGCTCAACTCCCCTCTACATTACATTACACACCAGTAACATCATCACCAATCACCACACTGCTGAAACCATCACCTCGTCATTAACCTACCCTGTCACTGTGCCTGACCACCAATCTGCCGCAACCAAAACGAAACAGCCTCCGCCCTCAAAGCATCGCGAGCACCATCCACTTCGAACCCAAAACCACGAGTTCCAATCGCACTCCTTTCTCGAACACAATCAGACTTCCACCGCAACTCACGACTTCAATCAACAACCCATCGTCGAACTACATCAAATCGATACCCTCAATCGACCAACCCAAAATCGCAACAACACCATAAACAATCAAACTCCGAAAGTCATGACGATATTCCACCGAATCATGAACCACTCAACTCCCTACAGCCAACCGCCACAGATTGCGATAAATAACCACGCTCCACTCGAACAAAATCACCATGCCACAATCGATTTTTATTGGGAATTCGTGAAAGAAGCTTGAATTTTACAGGATTGTGAACAAACATATTTGTGAATTGAGAATTTTTCGCTATTTTGGGGACTTTGTTTTCTTTCATTCTTAGGGCAACTCCAGTGGTGCAATTACACGCTGAATCAGAGCCAAAAAAATCTCCAGTCGAAGAGTTAAGGCTGAATATTCAGCTTAACGTTCAGGATCCGATTACGGATCCTGAACTGGGCTTGGGCGCCCATTTAATGGGCGCCCAAGCCCTGGCGCCCATTTTATGGGCGCCCAAGCCCATCATACCCCTCCGGCCTTCATCCCCCTCTGCATCCGACTTCCAACGGCTCCGAGAAGTCAAATTTTGACTCCAACGGCTATAAACGGTCGTATTTCAAATTACAACGGCTATAAACGGTCATATTTCAAATTACAACGGCTATAAACGGTCATATTTTTGATTTCACTACATATACCGGGAGATTATTCAGATTGTAATACACACATCTCTTCTTCTATTACAATTATATTCTCAATTCGTTAATATTGAATACATGTCTCATCCATTTCAATCATATACCGAAGCGATGAATATGGATAGCTGGGATTTAGATTCTCAACCCTTTCAAAATGCTCATCCCCTTACCGCCCCCCCTCTATCATTCCATTCTTCGGCTCCATGGTCTGGCGATGAAGATAAGGATTTGTGTTATATTTATTGTCATTTTTCTAACGACTCGGTAAAGGGGAACGACCAAAGTGGAGAGGCGTTTTGGGCAAAAGTCATGAGTGCGTACAATAAAAAACATGTTGAAAAGACGAGGTCAATGTCTGCAATCACTGGTCGTTTTGGGAAGATTAATCGACAAACACAATTCTACGAGTCGCAGATCCACAAAATAAGAACAGCAAATCCAAGTGGAATTGGTGGCGAAGCTGACTTGGTAGCATTTTGTAAAATTTGATTTTTAATTTACATTCATCTCTGATCACTTTGTGAATATATGATTTTTTGTTTCTGTTTTTGTAGAAGAGAATGGCAAACGATCAATTCTTGAAATTATTTTCAAGAGAAAATGGTACAAAGAAACCACACTACTATCAGTTTGCAAACTGCTATGACTTGCTTGTTAGTCAGCAAAAATGGAACTCAAACACAGCAAAAAGCTTAAGAGATGTCCAGACGAAGTCGAAGGGGAAGAAAAAAACAAGTAGATCTAATTACAATTCTAGCCCAGGCAATTCTTCTCATATGGACTCAAATGAATGCCCAGATAACGTAGATGAAGAAGCAGTTCCCGCATTTGATAAAGACGCTAGACCGATGGGGCAACGAGCAGCTAAGAAGAAAATTGCTGTTCAATCTCAAATCGATTCTCGTTTAGCCCTAATGCATGAAAAACATGCAAGAGAAAATGCAGAACGTCAAAAAGGAAGTGCAGAAAAGCTTGCCGTGTTAAAAGAATTGACTCAGATTGAGAAGGGCCGGTTTGAGCTAGAGCGGCAACGCCAAGAGACCTTAGTAATGGAAAAGGATGTCACCGGAATGGACCCAATTACAATGCAATATTGGATGGAGTACAAACAACGCATTGTTGAGAGTCGATCTGGAACAAAACATATGTAGTTGACGTAATAATGTGATATTTCTAGTTAATGTAGTTTCAATATCCATGTACCTTCAGTTCATATATGCAATCAACTTCCCATGATCAGTTTTACATTATTCAACGGCATATCATTTTTCCGATGCATTATGTAGATATCAATATCGATTTAATTCATCAAACATAAATGATATTACAAACGTTAAAATTGAAGCATTATACACTTCGTTATAGGAAATAAAAGGCAAACATATGTAATTAAACAAAAGTCCACCATCTTCAACTACTGATTTCCATGAGAATTCCAAATATGCTCCATTAAATCCCTTTGGAGTCTATTATGAATAGCTGCATTACGATATAATTCATGATGATCGTTATGAATTGCGTATTGTCCTTCATTTCGTAACGTGGTTGTGCGAAACAATTCGGGGGGTTGTCTTGCCCCCTCATACTCGAAATCGGGATAATCCATATCACGTTCATCTTCAATGATCATGTTATGCAGAATTATACAACAGAACATAATTGTAGCCATTTTTGATCTCTTCCATAATCTACATGGATTGCTAACCATTGCAAACCTTGCTTGAAGGACCCCAAACGCCCTTTCTATGTCCTTCCTTTGTCCTTCCTGCGTCGCAGCAAAGTGTTTCTGTTTTGCCGTCATTGGGTTCGCAAATGTCTTTACAATCGTACTCCATTTGGGATAAATTCCATCTCCTAAATAGTATCCATGCTCATATGTGTTCTGACCAAGAGTAAATGATACGGGAGTTGACTTACCTTGCGCCAAATCATTAAACAAATGAGATCGTTCGACAACGTTTAAGTCATTAAGAGAACCTGGCATTCCAAAGAAAGCATGCCAAATCCACAAATCATGAGAGGCAACTGCTTCTAAGATGATAGTTGGTTTTTTTTCTTTGCCGTTATATGCTCCGTGAAAAGCTTTTGGACAGTTCTTCCACTCCCAATGCTATGTACTACTATCCACCCATCCAGCCAGTCGTAGAGTAGCTATGTACTGATCGCCGATCACTCTATGTCTACCAAACATGTCCTCACAAGATAAAGGATCATATGGTATATGGCGATCACCCGTAATCTGATAAGCACATCTCTCTCCCAAATACCACATAGGCATAAATGCAGGTGTATGCAAAGCAACCCTCCGTGTAGATAGTGAATACGCAACCATCAAGGGATGGTCGTCCACCAAAATACCTACATCTGCTAGATGAGTCCAATGTGAGGCCCAAGGTGTCCGAATGATGTTACCTACAGTACGCATATCAAGCTGTGACCTAGCCTCCATCAAGTCATGCCGTACACCTAAGGGGACATGATGTACGTACTGCATAGTCTCCCATCGTCTCATCCTAGGGAAGTAATGCTCAGCAGCCTGACTAGCCGTGTCCTGCATGCGGGGATGCATGTTTGCCGTGTACTCGTAGTACCATAACGACAAAATATACCAAAAAGCATACATCTGCTTGACGTCGCCAAGCGCAAATGAATCTAGAGCGGTATAAAGGGTGCCTAATATCGCCGTGCCCCAGTCAATAGTATGTAGCTGGTCTAATCTGACTAGAGAAGCTAAATAGCCTAGTCTAACCGTACCTTTTTGGTTCGAAAAAAAGGTCGAACCAAACAGGTACAACAGAAATGCTCTAGTAACCCCATCCATCATATCGGCTCTACCTATATAACTGGTGATGTACTGCTGCAGGTACGTCAACTTAACAGAACCACTACTGACGCAGTCAACATCTATCAGTGGTAAAAAAACAGTAAACAGATTGGGCGACTCGTATAAATCATCAAATGGAAAAGGTCGAAGACCATGTCGTCCAATCTCAATCCCAGTAAACATGTAGAAATCAACTGGCGTGATACCAAGCTCAAAATCTGAAAAATGAAACGTATGTGTGGTGGGCCACCACCTCTCAGCTAATGCCTGAATGAGAGGTCGATCAAAGGACTGAACAGGCCTAATCAACAAAAATGATGCAAAAGGGCTGCCTGTAGCCTCTCAATAATAGGACCGGGAAGATAGTCATAAAACTGGGTAATGCACTTAGCCCAACTACCCCGATAGTGAATGTAATGATCCTATAGATAATTTATGAATTAACACTTTTTGAGACAGTAAGGGTTATTTAATATGAGTATGTACTGTACATATTAAAATAACAAGTTATATTCGTTTGCAGTTTATACCTGTATGGTCGTCAAAGCGGTTTCGGCTCTATGCCGATAACCATCTGGCAGCTCATGTAAAACACGTAGATCGTCTGGAGAAACGCCTGGTGGTGGCGGAACGTGTAATGGTCCAGCTTGCTCCGCTGGATGTCTCTGAACCGTTCTGCGTGCGATTTTGGTTGGACGCGGCGGCATTTTGTTTAAATTTTCAAATTTTAAAAAAAATGGAAAACTGAAATAATGGGAAGGGAGGGAGGGGGTGGGGGAGGCAGCGCCCATTTTATGGGCGCCTTTGTGATCAGGCGCCCATTAAATGGGCGCCTGGGGTCAGGCGCCCATTAAATGGGCGCCTGACCACTGAGGGCCCATCCCCCATTACGGGCTGAATATTCAGCTCCCTGAATATTCAGCCCGTAATCTACTGGAGTTGCCCTTAATGTATTTGTTCTGAAGTAAAAAAAATTTCGACTCTGGAACGAGATTTGGAAGTGAGTCGGGTTTTAAACTTGGTGAATTTGGTAGTGAACTGGTTTTCCTTAAAAAAAGGAGTTTGTTTTGGTCTTCCTTTGTTTTTCCAATTTTTTTTAGTTTTGTTTTTTCCTTTGTTTGAAGTCTTCTTTTGTTATACTCTTCCGTGTTTAAAAAAAAGGGCGACAAGTGTTGAAATTGTTTTAGTTTTATTTGTTTTGTTTTTAAATTGTTTTAGTTTCTTCTTTGACATATATATATAAAAAAGACTGTGCATATTTCTTGTTTTATTCAGGTTGTCCAAGCAGAAAATAAAGAAGAATCGCTTTGCTTTGCTTGTTAAAAAAAATTGCCGCTTAAAAATAAATTGCAAATAATTCTGCACTCTCTGGTATCGTGCTTTCATCCCTTGTTTTTAATTTGATTTGCATTGTTGGTTGCTTGCATTTGCATTTATAAAGAAAAAAAAATTCAAAATCCAAAAACACAAACAAATATCATTTTAGTTGCATTGTAAACTCACATTTAATTTCTTGCTTTGCATTCATCTCATCTTGTTTTATTTTCTAAGGGCAATACTCCAATTCACATAAGGTGAGGGATTTCATCACCATTTCCTTAGCCCACAAACGCATTTCATCGTAGAATTTGACTAATAATAAAGATTAGACATTCGACTTAAGGGTGTCACGAGCTCATCTAGGGCTTAATTGTATCTTCACAATTGTTTTTTTGAACAATTTTATTTCTTGGTGTCTAGGCTACGGCAGAGTAATAACCAGTTATAAAAATTACGGTGATACGTAAATATTATACCGGTTGTTCCTTTGAAGGTACTTAAACCTTCGGTTGCATTGCTACGGTGATTCGTGGTGCACCGATAACTCCTGCCCGTTACCTGGTTGAGAAATATTTTTGTTGATTTAAGACAAAGTGTGATTATACAATTTTGGGTTAGGAGCTACTAAGGATAGAAAACTGTAATTAAGTCCTTTGCATTCATTTAGTTGCATTAGTTCATGCATATTTAAAAAAAAATCATAAAATCCAAAATCCAAAAAAAAAATTGTAAATTTTTCTTAACTTAGTTTTTAAGGGGGAATTAATTTAAAGGAACAAAATTTGTATATTTTTAGCCTCAAGGACACGACCTCAATATTTTAACAACAAGGACAAACATTCTCTTAAAAATTATTCATAAGGACAAACATTCTTTCAAAATTATTCATAAGGACAAACATTTTTTAAAAACTGCTACTGAACTAAAAACTGCTACGGATAACTACAAACTGATACCTAAAGAAAGTTGTCCTTCAGGCTAAAATACTGAAGGTCTGTCCTTGAGACTAAAATGTTGAGAAATTTTGTCCTTGACAATAATTTCCTGTAGTTTTTAATTCCAAAAAAAAATCTTTTTTTTCTTCCCTTTGAAAATTTTCAATCAAAAATAAAAATCCAAAAAAACAATATAAAACCTTTTCAAAAAGAAATATATATATATATTCAAAAAAAACAAAAATCAAATTTCCATTTTCTAAAAAAAAAAATCCTTTTGGTAAATATTTGAAAATTCAACAACAACAAAAAAAATTACAAAAACAAAAACATATAAAAAAAATTGAAAAACCAAAAACAAAACAAAAATCAAACTTCTCTTTTGAAAATAAATTTCACTTGGTAAATATTTTTCTTCCTCTAAAAAAAAAACAATTTTTCGCTTCGTTTTTTTAAAATCTTCTTTCATTCTCTAAACTCGATTCTAACTTCTCTCTCTTCTCAACTTTCACTTGTGCATGAGTACTTGGACTCGTGACACAACAACAAATCGTTGGACTCTCGACCCTTCTACAAACCGTTTAACTCGAACAGACGATCCTCCCGAAATGGCAAACGAGAACGCCCCTCGAACTCTTATGGATAGAATCTTTCCCGATAGAGTTTCTATTCCATCTTGCATCATGTTACCCGCCCCTATGAGTAACCATTTTGAAATTCACTCAAACCATATTGCCACACTTCCGAAATTTGGCAATTTCGAGCACGATGATCCATACATTTTCTTGACTAAATTCAAACAAGTTTGTGCAACCATTAAACTCCAACAACTTTCCGATGATGGAATCAAACTTCGATTAATCTCATTCGCTCTTACGGATTACGCTGAAAAATGGTTGTATAGCTTACCATCGAACTCGATTAAAACGTGGGAAGAATTCGTAAAAGCTTTCTTAAAAAAGTTCTACCCCTTGGAAAAACGTGTAAAATCAGAAAAAAATTGTAAATTTTCATCAATTCAAGGGTGAACCATTTGGAAAATATTTTGAAAGATTCAAAGAGCTTTTGATAAAATGTCCACACCATAACTTTGAAAAATGGACGATTTGCCAAATCTTATACGATGGACTCGAAAACAGCTCACGAACCATGCTCGAATCAATGTGCCAAGGCAATTTTCTTGCCCAACATCATGACGATGCTTGGCAATTTCTTGAATACCTCGCTGAAAAATCATCCCAATGGGAATATTCGAATGAAAAATCAATTTACTCACGATCGAGTGCAAACTCGATAGGATCTTCTTTTGCATTGGAAGCTAAGATCGACGCAATGATTAAAAAATTCGATAATGTTTTCTCATCAAATCAAATGAACCAAGGTTCCCAACCGATGTGTTATAAATGCAACGATCCTAATCATATAGCCGATCAGTGTCCCAATTCTGTCGAACAAATCAATGCTTTCAACAAAGCCAAAAATGACCCGTTTTCTCCCACGTACTACGCTGGTTGGAGAAACCATCCAAATTTTGCATGGAACCAAAACAATCCCAACACGAATCCGATTCGTCCTAATTTTCAAGCATTTCCGAATAATGCTTCGAATCCTCCCTTTCAGCCCAACAATTTTCAACCAAATTTTGCGGGTCCGTCGCATAATCAACCACAACAATCAAATTTTCAACCGAATTCTGCTCATCCTCCCCAAGACGATAAATGTTTAACTTCACTTGAGAAAACTCTTGAAACGTTGGCTAAAGCAACTACTCAAAGCCTTCAACCAAACAACAATTTGCAAAATTTAGTGACTTCATATATGCAAAACACGAACCAATCAATTGCAAAACTCGAAATGCAAATGAGTCAATTAGCCACATCTATGAGCGAACGTGAACGAGGAACATTCCCAAGCCAACCCATTTCAAATCCCAGAAATCAAAATGCAAATTCAAATCAAGCCCATGTTTTTCCAGATAGCAACGCCACCCAAATGAATGCTATCACAACTTTACATTCCAGTAAACAAATCGATAATCAAGTCGTTAATCCAAACGATTTACCGGAAACTTCTCTCGACACTTCTAAAACAACGAACGACTCAGAACAGAACGTGGAGCCAAACGCTGAATCGAATGCTAACCAAAATTCTTCTTCCTCTACTCGAGTAGACCTGCCTACTGAGTATCGTGTTCCATTTCCACATCGTCTTCGACCAAAGAAACACTCGGACCAAATGGAAAAGATGTTGGAAATTTTTAAACAAGTCAAAGTTAACATTCCGCTTCTTGACATCATTCAACAAGTCCCAACGTACGCGAAATTCCTTGAGGACTTGTGTACCCAAAAGCGACACACTTAAGTGCCCAAAAAAGTCTTCTTAGCCGCTAGTTTAAGTGAAGTCTTGTCCCAATCCATGCCCGTAAAATACAAAGATCCTGGCTGCCCTACCATTTCATGTACAATTGGAGACAAGACGATTAACAAATGTTTGATAGACTTAGGCGCGAGTGTTAATTTGATTCCATACTCCATGTACGAACAATTAGGCTTAGGTGAGCTCAAACCACAAAAGTCACGCTTCAATTTGCCGATCGCTCGATTAAGAAGCCCGTGGGATAAATCGAGGACGTGCTCATTCGAGTAGGGCAATTCATATTCCCCGTTGATTTATCATTCTCGAAACACAACCCGTGACGAATCCCTCGAGTCAAATTCCATTGATTTTAGGCCGACCATTCTTAGCCACCTCAAATGCTTTAATTAATTGTCGTAACGGATCGATGAAAATTTCTTTTGGAAACATGACTTTAGATCTTAAAATTTTCAATCTTGAAAGCCAATCGAATGACCCTCATGACCAAACATTCGAAGTTAGTGCCATTCACGAAAACTTTGAAAACGAGGCACTTGATCTTGACAACGAACGCGAGGCCGAGTACGAATTTTTTTTCCACGAAATCCCCAACGAGATTGAATATACTCTTCCCTTTGAATCGCTTCCAGTTGAGTCTGAATCTCAACCCAAACCTTTAATCGACAAACTCCCGAAGTTAGACCTCAAACCACTTCTCGATCACCTTAAGTACGCATACTTAGGTGATAATGAAATATTGCCCGTCATAATTTCCACAGCTCTCTCTCTCTTGATCAAGAAACCTCGTTACTATCTATTCTTTCAAAAAACAAGGAAGCGATGGGATGGTCCATCTCCGATATAAAGGGCATTAGCCCTGCTATTGTTCAACATCGCATCCATTTAATCGACGATGCCAAGCCTGTTCGTGACACACAACGAAGGCTTAATCCAAAAATGAAAGATGCAGTGCGTGATGAAGTTCTTAAACTTCTCGACAACAGAATCATTTACCCAATCTCTGATAGTTCATGGGTTAGCCCAATTCATGTTGTACCAAAAAAGTCTGGGCTAACCGTTGTCAAGAACGATTCAAACGAAATTATTCCAACTCATACTCAAACGGGGTGGCGTGTTTGCATTGACTATCGAAAACTAAATGCTGCAACACGAAAAGATCACTTCCCTCTTCCTTTCATTGACCAAATGCTCGAACGTATTGGCCACGAATTTTACTGCTTCCTTGATGGTTATTCCGGCTATAACCAAATTCCCATCGCTCCCGAAGATCAAGAGAAAACGACTTTCACATGTCAATTCGATACCTTTGCTTACCGACGTATGCCATTTGGACTTTGTAACGCTCCTGCTACTTTCCAACGATGCATGGTTGGAATCTTTTCCGACATGATTGAACGTTTTTTAGAAGTTTTTATGGACGATTTCTCAATCTTTGGCGATTCTTTTTCCCAATGTTTACATCATCTCGAATTGGTTCTAAATTGATGTAAAGAAAAACATTTGACTTTGAAATGGGAAAAATGCCACTTTATGGTCAAACAAGGCATAGTCCTTGGACATATCATCTCAAATAAAGGCATTGAGGTAGACAAAGCGAAAATCGACGTAATTGAAAATCTACCCATTCCCAAATCTGTTAAGGACATTCGATCATTTCTAGGACATGCTGGCTTTTACCGATGCTTTGTGAAAGACTTTAGCAAAATTGCTCGTCCTTTGACGACTCTCCTTGGAAAAGACGTTCCTTTCGATTTTTACTCTGATTGTATCTCTTCTTTTGAACATCTTAAGAACGAACTCATTTCTCCTCCAATCATTTGTACGCCCAATTGGGATCTTCCTTTCTAAATAATGTGTGATGCTTCGAACTTTGCCGTTGTTGCTGTCTTAGGACAACGCATTAACAAAATCCTTCATGACATTTACTACACGAGTATGACATTGAACGACACTCAACTAAACTACACAACCACCGAAAAAGAGCTTCTAGCTGTCGTTTTTGCGCTCGAAAAGTTTCGACCTTACCTGATAGGTTCGCACATTACTGTGTACATGGACCACTCTGCGCTTCGATACGTCTTCACTAAAAAGGATGCTAAATCCTGCTTGAGTCGTTGGATCCTTTTACTTCAAGAATTTGACCTTACAATTAAAGACAAAAAAGGATCCGATAACGTCATAGCCGATCACTTGTCTCGTCTTCTGAACGCACCATCTTCTTTGCCAATCAATGAAAACTTCCCTGATGAACAAATTCTTTCAATTTCGATCGATCCATGGTACGCTGATATAGTGAACTACTTAGTCACTAAAGAAACTCCCTTATCGTGGTCCAAACAGGACAAATGCAAATTCATGTCCCAAGTGAACTATTTCTATTGGGACGATCCATACTTGTTCAAGCGTGTGGTGGACATTTCGGTCCTCGAAAAATTGCGGAAAAAGTGCTTCAGTGTGGTTTCTATTGGCCTTCTCTTTTCAAAGACTCGTTTGAATTTTGCAAAACTTGCGATCGATGTCAAATGCTTGGAAGAATTTCACGACGAGATATGATGCCTCTAAACCCCATTCTTACGATCGAAATCTTTGATGTTTGGGGTATAGACTTTATGGGACCTTTTCCCAATTCTTTTGGAAACTTGTATATACTTCCTGCTGTCGATTACGTTTCAAAATGGGTCGAAGCCGTTCCTTGCAAAACCAACGACCATAGAAGTGAAATTTCTCAAAGAAAACATCTTTTCGAGGTTCGGCATACCTTGCACAATTGGCCAAGTTGAAGTTTCAAATCGACAAATAAAACAAATCTTGGAGAAAACTGTCAATAAATATCAAAAAGATTGGTCTCAGAAATTGACCGACGCGCTTTGGGCTTACTGTACTGCTTTTAAAACTAACCTTGGGATATCTCCATTTCGTTTAGTTTACGGTAAAGCTTGCCATTTACCCGTTGAAATCGAACACAAAGCGCTGTGGGCAATTAAGAACTTAAACTGTGATCTTGAGAAAGCTGGCGAAAACCGAAAACTACAACTCAACGAACTAGAAGAACTTAGGAACGATGCGTATGAAAACGAGAAAATTTACAAAGAAAAAACCAAAGTTTTTCATGACAAGTCAATCCTAAGGAAAACGTTTTCGCCTAACCAAAAAGTTCTTTTATATGACTCAAGACTTCATTTATTCCCTGGGAAACTTAAATCGAGATGGACCGGACCATTTGTGGTACGAACTGTTTTTCCACATGGTGCCGTAGAAATAGAAAACCCCAGGGATGGATCAGTTTTCAAGGTCAGCGGTCATCGTCTGAAACCTTTCTTGGAATTGCCAAATAACCAAGAGGAGGAGCTCATGATCCTTCATGAGCCAAATTACGTCTAGTAAGAATGTTAACCATCTTTTGTAAATATGTACATAGTTTTCCCCATTACACTCATTATATCATGCATTGACTGTGGGGACACAGTCAAAATTAAGTGTGGGGGGGAGTCTCATTTTCATTTTTTAGTTTCATGGCATTTTTGAATTTTCATTTTTCTTTTAACTTAAAAAAATCTCAAAATTTCAAAATCTCAAAAACATTTTCTTTTTAGCATTTTGAGTTATTTTTGAGGAAACACTATGGGATAAGTATAAGTTTTGGTTAATAAATTGATATTTTTGAAAATTTATTTGTCTTAACAAAAATAAAAATGAAGTTTGATTACAAATAACAATGGTTTAACTAGTATATAGGAAGGTTCAAATGTGTTAATTATGAAGTATGTTCTAATTGAAAATCTTTGTTTAAAAAATGGTAAATTTAAAGTAAAGGATATAACATTTTTATCTTCTAAGTTAAATGGTGCTAAGATGATTTTGCAAAACTCTCTCTTTCTAAAAAGAAAAAAAAGAAAAAAAAGAAAAAAAAGAAAAAAAAAAGAAAAAAAAAGCATTGGTATATATGTATATATATATATATTTAA
Organism: Allium fistulosum; assembly: GCA_030737815.1. Lineage (NCBI taxonomy): Eukaryota > Viridiplantae > Streptophyta > Magnoliopsida > Asparagales > Amaryllidaceae > Allium > Allium fistulosum. Next base: position 816,186,668 of record CM060908.1, on the reverse strand, counting down.
CACCTAGAGTCATGTGTTCACACTCGTGTGTTCACTCGCCATGCTCTGTACCCTTCTCACGTAAGCCCGAAAGGCAGTGCATGATCAGTATATCTGGCCTCAGTTTATCTGAGTTAGGTGTATATAGATAAAAATTCTTTTTAATAACGCCTATAGTCGATAAGTGTTCACACTTGTGTGTTCACTCGCCACGATCTGTATTCCCCTCACATCAGTCCGCAAGGCAGTGCATGGGTAATATATCTGGCCTCAGTTTACTTGAGTTAGGCATATGTAAATATTATTAATATCAATAAAATTTCATATAAGAGAGAATAAGCAATTGAAATTCGAGCACTATTTTTACTTAATTGATTAAACTTGTTATTGAAAAGAAATGAAAATACCACTTTAATAAACTTTGGTAATCAACTAAAGATCCATTTCATAGTTACACTTTGTGATCAACCAAAACAACGAGTTAAACTATTGTTTATTTGCTATGATAACTTAATTTTTGCTGGAAATTTTGACAAGTAAATGACTTAGATTTTCAAAACAATGAGCAAAACCTATATTTAACTTATGAGTGTCGAATTGAAGAGTGTCGAATTGAAAGTGAATCCTTCATTTATAAATATTTTCAAAAACTTGCATTCATCCCATTGTAAATAAATATTGCATTTTGTAAATATTTTCACTTTGTATTTGGATTTTGTGGGTAGTATCCGCTGAAAACCCTCACGAGACAACACTCGTCCTACTGGGGACACCCAGAGGTTTAACGGCTTGTTATATACGCTCAATGCAATCGTGCTCCCTACGAAAACAGATTTATTTTAGTTTCCCTTTATTCGAGGATGAATAAAATGATAAGTGTAAGGGTATTTGATGTGCACGTAAATGTGGATATATATACATCCATATTTTATCTCTTTTTATTTAAATAAATATCATATTTGGGCATTTTAACATGTTTAAAACCAAAATTCAATTAATCTCAAATCATCATATATTCACCTTCATTAAGGGGCAAAACGGTCATTTTTGTGCATGTGTAAATTTGAGAATTTTTACTTGGACATTTTTGATGATTTTTATAGGAATTTGGATGCATATGAAAGAGGCTTATATGAAGATACATGCATGCACAAATGAATACAAAGGAAAGAAGAGGGAAATAATTCAAAGTGAATAACATGGAGGACCCCACCTACCCACCTACCTTAATGTACAAATTAGAGGCTAATGAACATGCTTATGGAATTAATGGCTTCATGTACACTTAAATGATGATTAGTAGAAGCTAATGATAACTTGGCATCCACACTTCCTAAGGGGTATTTTGGGAAGCCCCCTCAAAATAGAATTGGGGTTTTATGCATGTATAAATAGCCCTCTTATGTACATGTAATGCTCATCTACTCTTTCATATTAGTTTGGAAATGAAATACACAAGTTGTAATGGTAATGTTCTATGAAATAAAAATGGCTTCCAAGCCTCTTTTTCCTCTCTTTTCTACATGCTTTTCCTTGTTTTCATGTTAATGATTATTTCTATGCTCTCTTTCTTTTCTTTGTTAGTAGATTAGTTTTACATTCATGCAAGTAGTGTAGCTTAATTCCTTTTGTTGTGAGTAGTTTAATTACATTCTCTTCTTTGCTATTTTTCTATTTTCTTCTCTTTTAATGTTGAAATTTACTTGTGTTGCTTCAATGCCACAAATGAGTAGCTAAACCCCTTCAATTTAGGGGTAATGAAGCTCTCAAATATTATGTAATTTCAACATTTTATGATTTATGATCTCATTTGGTTTATGCTTCATGAAGTGAGTTTTGATGCAAGTTTATACAAGTGGGTTTGATAGCTTATATTGCTTATGCAAATGAGCTATTCTTATTCAACATAAACACAATTTGCATCATCATTTGCTAATCCATTTTTTATTGTGAAATTAAAGTAAAAATGAAATTTGATGATCTATATTACTAGTTACAATAGTAAATAGATCATACTTAAAATAGCTTTTTCTTTGGCTTTATTTTCATGAGAATTATAAGTGGTTTATTTATTGTATTATAGTTTGATGGTTTGAGTTATGTTAATTAATAACATAAACAAACCATACTTATGATAAATACAACATTATTTCACTTAATATCAAAGCTAGAAATCACAAATTGCTTGTTTGTTGATTTACAAAAATATGATAGTGGATTTGCCTCTAAATTGTTCTCTAGTTCAATAGTTTTTAAATCAAATTTTAATTCTTGTTTTAGCTTCATTTTATCTCTAGTTAACAATTTCTCCTCCATTTGGTCCAATTTGATTGAATAGATTTTTAAACTCTAACAATTCTCTGCGGATCGACCCATATTCGCCACGTACTACAAAGTGTACTTCGTGCGCTTGCGGTTTATTTTAATTTGAAATTTTTCGGCAAATTTCTAAACCGATAGAAATTTTGTGGGTCAAACACATCCCATAAGCCAAACAACCAAGAATTTCAAATATTATTTAAGTTTATTCTTATTAATTTCCTTTCACATTATTTACTGTTCAACTATTTTCACTCATTCATAAAATGATTATTTTATTGATTTTACATTCATTACTTACAAAATTCATTTCCCATTCATTCATACAATGCCATTTTTCCATTACTTTACATCCATTTACTTACATAAGTTATTTTCTATTCAATTATTTAGAACATCAATAATAAATTCTTAAATATTGTATAAGTTTCTTTGCAATTTATTCTACATTTATTATTTACTTATATAAAGTTGATTTCCATTTATTTATTAGCATTCCAAACATTAACTTATGTACATAAAAATTCTTATTTACAAAAATAATTACATTTAAACACTTTCATTACTTAAGTCTTACTTGTATAATATTCTATTACATATTCTTATTTAACATTACAACTTTTTAAACATTTTTGGTAAGTTATATATATGTTTTAAGAATGTAATTGAATGTTACACAAGTTTATCTTATTCATTTTAGTTAACGAAAAGTTCAATAATTATATCTTCTAAATTTTCATATCTTTTGATTACAAGCTACAAGTTTCCAATTTGTTATATATTTCATTAATCACTTAGCTTCTAATTTCTTATTTTTTATTTTAGAAGTTCCAACTATAAATATAGTCAAGATTTCATTCATTACAATAATTAAAATTTCAAATTTTACAAAAACTTAAGAACTAAATACCGGGTTTCATTTTCAAATCATTTAAAATAATATATATACTCATAGCTTCTATATATCTAATCATATTTAGAAATTAAAAATTAAGATTTGTTTATCAAAACAAATGTGCAGTAAAACTACTACAGCGGTTTTCCCACTTTGAAACTCGAAAATGAACGTCGATGATGTGTGCACTCATCACCGAAATTATTTTCTAGCGACAGAAGAGGGAGTACAGAACTTCTTTCCTTTAAAAATTCTTTTAAAGTGTTTCTTTCAAATTACGTTGAAAATATTTCTGCCCGAAAATACTTCCAAATAATACTAATATTATATTCCAAAATCTTTTGAAAACAAATTTCAAAACCCTGGAACTTAAGTTCTCAAAATTTTAGTTCTTATTTACTTTACCTGTAAATCCTATTTTACAATTCAATATTTATAAAATTTCTCTACCTAACAAACAACATATCACATCCAACTATATCATTTATAAAAATTATTCTTTTATATAAAAAATATAATACTAGGTAAAATTATTTCATTTACCTATATTTCAAAACAATATTGTGTCAGTCTGCCTTATTAAGTGTTTAGAAATTCCTATCGATGCTATAGCATCCTATGTACCGACCAGAATTTATGAATACTAAACAGAACAAATTAACACAATATAAAACATTTTTATAACACTAACAAGTACGCTCTCTTATATATACACTCGGACAGACTCATTCTAGGGTATTAATAATCCTATCTCCAATGAGTCAGAGCCACAAAGCTAAGGTTATGGATAAACCAAAGCTCTGATACCAACTGCAACGACCCATCTTTTTGGACAGTTTAAATCGACAATAAAGCACACATGTCGAATCCAAACCATTCAAAAAGTAGGATTGTTATGGGGTAAATAAGAAAAAGAAGAGAAAAGAAAGAAAAACGAAACACAGAATCTCACAGCGGAATGATAAAATATAATAATCAAATAAACAGTTCATGAAGCTATTTTACAAATGACATTTGATTACACTTTTACAATACATCAGAGTATACATACAACATGAATAAATAAACAATGCAGCGGAACAACAAGATGTGGTGGAATATATATAAAATAAATAGCATACAAATCTCCGTCCTCGTCCTCTAGAAATAAAGTCTTCAATACACTGAAAAGCTCAGACTAATCCGAGCGTAATGAAAAGGCAAAACACTCAAGTCAGAACTAAAAGATCTTATGTAAGTTAAATCAACAGTAAATAAATATGAGTGTAACGGCTTCTAAGATGTTTACGAGGTTTTACATCTCCTATCCAGTGTCTAGCGTGCATGCAATAACTTAAGAGATGTTCGGGATTACCATCTCCTAAGGATTCGTTAAACTATTTACTATGTAGTAATATACGTTATTATAATATGTCTACATTAAAGTAAAGTATTAAAATAGTGTTAAGGCGTTACCCAAATTTCCCTTAACACATTTTTATGTATTCCTGTAGTCTATATAGTACTGTAATTCCTCCGTAAACTGGAGGGCTATCAGAGGGCAGTCCATAGGTACGGTATGAACTAAACACGTAATGGGCACGATAAGGCATGTGACAAGGCATGCGAGGCAATGCCCAAGGTAGGATACTACCGTTTTGCGGATCCGGACTGGTGGTAATGCATAACAGCTACTACCGCCCACCTCATAACACACTCCCATAATCAAATCGAGGGGCGGCCACCAAATCAATCACAAAGCAATAAATATGGTATCGAAGAAGCATGTCCGATCGGAGGTGCAACCTCACTTGGCCCGGCGTGGCTCCTGTTTTAGTCACATCAAGCTGACTCAAGAGAGTCAGGGCTACGTTAATACCTCATACAAAATCGTTCGCCATACCATCCTACTTCATTCTGGAATCTCCACCACATACACATTTGTTAAAGTGTTTTTCAGTATTGGCAGAGAGTATGACAATATCTGATCCTGGTCTCTTTAACAACCAAATGCTTATTTCACACCGGATGGTTCTTTTACATTTCCAAAACCGATTCATTGTTGATATCAAAATATCATATTCTCAAAATCATATCACTTTCGAAATCATATCCACTTTCAAAATCATATCAGTTTTGAAATCATATCACTTTCGAAACCATATTCACAAAATAGGTTAAACTCACATTTCGAAATCATCATATTTACTCAAATATGTCGTTTCACTAGAAAATATCATTTCAAATTCCAACGTTAGTTATAACATCATTTAACCATATTCGCTTTTAAATTAAGGATTTAAATATAAACACTTCAACTTTACATAGTCTGAAATTTAGAAAATGGTTTAGATAGTCATAAATAGTTTAAATAGTTTTAAAAATAGTTTAAAATAGTTAAAATACTTTAAATGCTTTAAAATATTTCTAAATAGATTAAAATAATTTCAAATAGCTAAAATAGATTAAATTAGTTTAAATATAGATTAAATTAGTTAAATAGTTTAAAATAGGTTAAAATAGTTTAAAAATAGATTAAAATAGTTAAATAGTTTAAAGTAAAATAGTTTAATTATTGGAAATGGTTTATATAGTAAATAGTTTGAAAATTTAAATCAAAATTTAAAATAATATATGTTTAAAACAATTTACATTAAAATAATTAATCTAAAACTAATATCAAATTAAACTATTTCTTCCATTTCAACGAATCTGGACCGTATCCAGATTTCAACAAAACTAAATTTTCTTTCAATATAATTCCCAATGTTAACCCGCCTTTTGGCAAGGCCGCGGACAGACGGGTTTAACTTAAACAACTTCACAACTATCGAGACTAAAGTATGATGGATTCGGTTTGAAATGATGAAGTTCACTTGGATATGCCGTTGGGAAAAGGAGTGGAGAAATTGCATGGCTCGGCCTAGGCAGTTTGGCAGATGTCGCTCGGCATTGGGATGGTTCGGCGTTGGAGGCTGCTCAGCATTAGAAGGATCGTTCGGCATTGGAAGAACGTTCGGCATAGAAGGATCGATCGGCATTGGAAGAACGTTCAGCATAGAAGGATCGATCGGCACTGGACGAACGTTCGGCATAGAAGGATCGTTCGGCACTGGATGAGCATTCGGCATATGTGGATCGTTCGGCATTAGAGGAGCGTTCGGCATAGGTGGATCGTTCGGCATTAGAGGAGCGTTCGGCATAGGTGGATCGTTCGGCATTAGATGAGCATTCAACATAGATGGACCGTTCGACATTTGGGTGTTCGGCATTTGTATGTTCGGCATTTGTATGTTCGGCATTTGAGTTGTTCGGCACTCCATGGTGGATCGGCATACCTCACTTCGTTCGGCATACCTCACCTCGCTCGGCATTGCACCTCGCACCTCCATACCCCGGTACCTCGCACCTCGATACCTCTGCACCTCGCACCTCCATACCTCGCACCTCCACGTCTCGGTACCTCACACCTCCATACCTCTTACCTCCATACCTCGGTACCTCGCACCTCCGTACCTCGATACCTCGGTACCTCGCACCTCCCAACGTTCGGCATGAGGAGATCGTTCGGCATTCACACCTTGTTCGGCATTCAGCGTTCGGCATCTATGGTTCGGCATATGGAGACCACTCCATTTGGGCTGAGGTACTCGGCTGCCAGGCCCACCAGGGAAGTCCAACCCATCTTTGTCTATAAATAGAGAGGCAGGGGCACAGTAAAAGGGGATCTTCTTTCTGCTCTCTTACTTTCTCTCTTCTAAGGCTAAGGCAACTCTGCCATTTAGCAACTGTAATCGATTATTACAGCAATAAAAAGAAAACTTCTAAGTGGACGTAGGCCGGAGTTAGCCGAACCACTATAAAATCTGTTGTTCTTTACTGCTTTCATTTTAGTTTTAACCGTTCTTCACATTATTACTCTCTACATATATTCTATCTCTGAGCTGTGATTGATATTTGGTGCTTTCATCTGGATTTGGGGGTTAGTGACCAATTTTGGCGCTAACACTTTGGTGCTTTCACTGAGAATTGAACTCAGGAATTTTGGAGTTAGGAACTTGGATCTTAGAAAGCAATGGCAAGACCACCAACGAAGAGGCAAGCAGTGGAAAGGAGCAATCAGGAAGGAAGTCAAGCGGCGTCTTCTGGAGCTGGAGAGGGTCATGCATCCATCTACATAACTCGGGACGAGATGCAAGTTATGATGAATTCTATGCAAGAGCAGATGATGAAACAACAAGAGGAGATGATGCAGGCTCTTCTTAGGCAATTTGGACAACCAGGAACTGCAGGTGCTCAAGATCATGGAGCTGGACCAGAGGAACTCAACCAACGGACAGATGGAGTGAATCAGCAGGGGGCAGCTCCCAATCAACAAACAGTTAACAATCTAGATGGACCTAGACTCAGGGGCACGTCACCAGGAGTACGTGATGAAGAATATGTGCCAGAATTTCCTCAGGGGCTTGGGGGGCAGTCTGGATTAGTTGGAAACACTGGATTGGCTGACATTATCAGGCGGACTATTCGTGGAGGTCTGACAAATAGGGATTCAGAGGGAGTTAACAAAAGTCCGTTTACCCGGAACATCAGGACAGCTAGGAATCCGTCCGATTTCAAACTACCCACTCTGGAAGTATACAACGGGAAGACGGATCCCACCGACCACTTGATGAGATACACTAGGCATATGGAAGTGCTGGGGGCAACGGAGGAGGTTATGGCCCGATGTTTCCCCCTGTACTTGACTGAAATTACTGCTATGTGGTTTAGACAACTGGAGGATGGATCCATTGGAACATGGACAGAACTGGTGGACAAGTTCTTAAGTCAGTTTCGAGTTCACATAAAAAGGCCAAAGAACGTGATGACGCTAACGTCAGTCAAACAGGGGGCAGATGAATCGCTCAGGACATTCTTAACTCGATTTAATGCAGCAGTTGCTTCGGTGGATCGACCAGATCCATCAATGGTTCTGATGGCTGCGGTATCAGGAGTCAGAGATAACTCGGATTTCAAAGTATCATTGGTACGGGACCCACCGTTGGATCTTGGGGAATTCTTTCATGAAGCTGAAAGATTTCTTCGACAAGAGGATGCATGTTTGGACATGAGGTCAAAGGAAGTAAACATGACTAAGGATGTAGGACTACCCGACGAAAGCTCGGGTGGGGGCAAGGATAAAGGGAAAAGGAAGCGCTGGGGAGAACCAAAGTTCTCCACTTACACAGGATTGAACGCAACGTTAGAGCGGATTTTCTTAGATACTCGAGATCGCCTTTCTTATCGAAGGCCGGCAAGGAGGGAACCCTTAGAACGAGAAAGGGCGTCAGGAAGGCACTGTCTTTTTCATGACCTGGATGGGCATGACACTAACAGCTGCCGGCATTTGAAGGACATAATCGAGGAGCATATAAGGAATGGTCAGTTGCGACAGTATGTCGGAACTCGGAATGCGGCGGTGGAACAGGAGCAGCCACCGCCTGCCTTGAACGACGAGGGCATGAGGCCCAGGAATGGTGGCCGATTGGTCATCAACTAATCTTGATGGTTTGGAATAAGTAACAAACTCCGGGCAAACGGTTAAATCACTTACTCATGTACGGGGTCGGAGATAACCCTCAGGCATGCTCTGAGATGATGGCTTACCGAAACGCCCGGGTTTGCGAAATCTGTTTTTTCCTTTGACTTGGACATTTGCTTTTTCTGGTTTGGTTTTTGAGTTTGGTTTGAACTCCCTATTTTGCTCATTTTCTGGTTTGGATTCTGGTTTGGATGTTTGTTTTTTGGTATGGATTTTCGATATGGGTTTCTGGTTTTCTATTTTGGATTTGGATTTCAGATCGGATTTTGATTGGATTTTCTCTGGATTTTGGCTAAAAGGTCGTCGAGTATGGACTATGCTCGGCAAGGGTCCGAAGAGACCAGGATTCGGCCTAGGACTTAGGCTATATATTATCGGTTACTATTTTAGATCGTCGAGTATGGACTATGCTCGGCAAGGGTCCGGAGTGACCAGGATTCGGCTTAGGACTTAAGCCACGGCATTCTTCGACGTTCAGGGACACTGAACCATGAACACCATGGAATTACTTAACGTAGGTCGTCAAGTGTGGATTGCGCTTGGCAAGAACCCGGAGAGGTTACGGATTTGGATATTGGCTATGAATAGCTAAGGATTCGGACAAGGACCCGGAGCGGTCCCGGATTTGGATATCGACCCGAAGAGGTCACGGATATGGTTATAGGTTATTGGATATGGATGGATTGGAACTCGGTAGTCGGGTTCAGGTGGATCTGGAATTGGGTAAGGACTTGGTTACTGGATAAGAATCAGACATCGACTCGGAACAGTCGCGGAAATGGATCAGGATATGGCCGTGGCACTCGGATAAAATGGCTTGGTAATGGATTAGATTATGAATCGGAGAGTATGGATGTGGATAACATACATACTTGGGATATTGGACTTGAGGCTATTCAAAACACACCTTTCACAGCAAGGCATGTTTTGGGGGGCAAGTGTTAACCCGCCTTTTGGCAAGGCCGCGGACAGACGGGTTTAACTTAAACAACTTCACAACTATCGAGACTAAAGTATGATGGATTCGGTTTGAAATGATGAAGTTCACTTGGATATGCCGTTGGGAAAAGGAGAGGAGAAATTGCATGGCTCGGCCTAGGCAGTTTGGCAGATGTCGCTCGGCATTGGGATGGTTCGGCGTTGGAGGCTGCTCGGCATTAGAAGGATCGTTCGGCATTGGAAGAACGTTCGGCATAGAAGGATCGATCGGCATTGGAAGAACATTCAGCATAGAAGGATCGATCGGCACTGGACGAACGTTCGGCATAGAAGGATCGTTCGGCACTGGACGAGCATTCGGCATATGTGGATCGTTCGGCATTAGAGGAGCGTTCAGCATAGGTGGATCGTTCGGCATTAAAAGAGCGTTCGGCATAGGTGGATCGTTCGGCATTAGATGAGCATTCAGCATAGATGGACCGTTCGACATTTGGGTGTTCGGCATTTGTATGTTCGGCATTTGTATGTTCGGCATTTGAGTTGTTCGTCACTCCATGGTGGATCGGCATACCTCATTTCGTTCGGCATACCTCACCTCGCTCGGCATTGCACCTCGCACCTCCATACCCCGGTACCTCGCACCTCGATACCTCTACACCTCGCACCTCCACGTCTCGGTACCTCACACCTCCATACCTCGCACCTCCATACCTCGGTACCTTGCACCTCCGTACCTCGATACCTCGGTACCTCACACCTCCCAACGTTCGGCATGAGGAGATCGTTCGGCATTCACACCTTGTTCGGCATTCAGCGTTCGGCATCTATGGTTCGGCATATGGAGACCACTCCATTTGGGCTAAGGTACTCGGCTGCCAGGCCCACCAGGGAAGTCCAACCCATCTTTGTCTATAAATAGAGAGGCAGGGGCACAGTAAAAGGGGATCTTCTTTCTGCTCTCTTACTTTCTCTCTTCTAAGGCTAAGGCAACTCTGCCATTTAGCAACTGTAATCGATTATTACAGCAATAAAAAGAAAACTTCTAAGTGGACGTAGGCCGGAGTTAGCCGAACCACTATAAAATCTGTTGTTCTTTACTGCTTTCATTTTAGTTTTAACCGTTCTTCACATTATTACTCTCTACATATATTCTATCTCTGAGCTGTGATTGATATTTGGTGCTTTCATCTGGATTTGGGGGTTAGTGACCAATTTTGGCGCTAACACCCAAAATCATTTCAATTTATATCAATTTCAAATTCATGTTTGAACTAGAATTTTAAAGCACTTCAAATTCATAGATTTCAAAGTTTAAATATTCAAACATTTCAATAACTCTATTTCAATAAATTTCATTTATATTACACAATTCAACTTTGAAATTTCAATTTAAATTCCTTTAACTGTTCCCTTAAACAAGTTTCCATTTTAACATTTTAAGGCTTATATTTTGAAAATAATTCAGTCTATATAAGTCAAACTTCATTTCAAAATATCATTTAACTAAATTCAAAATTTTAAGGATTTAAAAAAATCATTTAATTTAAACAACCTGGTGTCCGTATATAATTTTCTACCCTATGGTCAAGTGATACGGATATATATCATTTCAACCCGCAATAATTTAAAATTTACGGGTATCCCTTTCTTTAGTTTATGGTTAAGTGTCCGTATATAATTTTCTACCCTATGGCCACAAAATTTCAACAGCCATATATAAACAACTTTATCCCTTTCTTCACTTTTACCTCCATTTCAATCCCAATTTTTTAAACCCTAGCTTCCAAAACATTCAAATTCATCAATCAATAGCTCCCATGAAGGTGACTGTCTCTAAAAAGCAAAAACAAGGCCAATATGCTTGCTTCTCTCAAGCCCCGGTTACGCAAGCTCACATAAACCAATAGCTCCGCAACAATCCCAATGCAATCAAACAATTTGAGGCGCTTTCCTAAAAGAAAATCCACTCTGATCCTTTCTATCGCCTTGGAAAAGTGATAGAATATGAAATTCTAGGAATAACTATGGATGTCGGTTGCTGCAACCTAATTAGCTATGATGCAGATAAGGTTATCATTGATCCTCTAGATATTTACCTTTTCTACTCCAATCTATGTAGTACAGAGATTTGGAATCCAGAGAATGATGATGCTTTGTTGTGGTCAAGTGTTTATGGAAAAGAAATTAAAATTGATGTATATACGGTTAGCCGTATATTAGGATGTTCTTATAAGGGAATTGACTTAATGGATATACCGGATCACAGTCTTTTACCTGGAGATGAAGTTACGCATCAAATATGGGAAGATAGGATGCCCTAATGGAAATCCATTTACTTATGCCCACATGCTAGACTACTAAATCGAATGGTAATTAACATAATCATTTCCCATCTAGGTAGTCATGAGCAAATTTATCCCAATGACCATCGAGCTTTGTATGCAATATTTGGTCGCCTACTGTAAATTGGACAAAATTTATTCATGACCAAATTAAAGGTTTTTGTACTCAGCACCGTCGCTCAATTGTATATGCTCCACACATAATGTGCATCTTGCAAGATCTTGGAGTTCCTTCGTACTTATCACAATACGAAGAAATTCCAACAAAAGATAGTGGACCATGACATCTATCCTTGATGCATCTTCCCAAAAGCCCACCTCGTGTCATCCCCTTCGACCAATGGACTCTACAACAACATCAATAAGAACAACATGGTCCTCCTCCAACTAGCGCTCCTCATCAGGCTTACTCCCCTCATCCTTCACAACATCACCTTCCACTAGTCATGCTACTGAATATTATCCGGACTCTAAAATACAAGAAGCTCTTGTTGAACCAACGCAAAACGAATCTCTTCGTGATTTGGCAATTAAAACCAAAAGATAATCACGGCTAATCAGCGAGCTTTAAACAGAAAGATGACTAGATTGGAACGTTCTTTATCCACAAGGATGATGGAGAGGACTTTGGACAAAGGGGTCTTACTTTAGGCAACGTGATGTGCAAAATACGTGGTCGATCTTCTTCTCGCTCATCATCCTCGCCTTCACCAACACCTCCACCTCAGGCTCAAATACCAGTTTATCGCTCTCAAGCCTCGCTCGAAGGTAAGTCTAACGATAGAGGTAACCGAGAGAAGACTACTATTCATGCATAACCTGAGAAAGAAGAAGAAGATAGTGATGACATGTACGTGTCTGATACTCCGCATTTTCAACAACAATCGTACATGGCATTTCAAGGCCTTTCAATTCACGAAGATGAGGAGTACAATGACCAACGCAATGGCCGGGTACATACGAGTAGGATCCATCTTCTTGTTGGGAATATTACGAGAACTATGGGGGCTTATATTACTCACAAAATCTGTACAATTAGAGTTTTCATTTATTTTGCAATTCTTATGCTCGTTTATTTCGCTATTTACAACTTTCCTACAATTGTTTCTACTGTTATTTGAACTTCCATATTTTCCATAATTTTAATGGATAACATGCTATGTCTATTTAATATCTCCATATCTTATAACATTTCCCTCCATTTTGATAATGACAAAGGGGGAGAAATCTATGCATATCATAGGGTGAGACAAACATAATAATACTTCCATTGTACAGTTGATTTTTTGATTTTTGATTGCATAGTTGTTGTTATCAAAACGAGGGAGATTGTTAGAACCTCCAGTTTATGTTTCAATGATAACAACTGTATGATCATATATATATATAGACCTTATCAAGATTGCAGGTATATGCTATAAGAAGACCCATGCTCGAAGATATTGAGACTCAAAGAGAAACGAAGATTCATTGACCATACTACTGTTAGTAAGGTTATTCTACTATAGTAACGTCTCCTTGAGTATATATGCATACACGATCACACACAATTTCATATGCATCAAATTTAAGTTGAAAAACTGATTTTACACCTCACATACGTCTGAGATAAAACCATAGACGTCTATGACAATTCTCGGGTTAAAATTTTCTAAAGTCACAGACGTCTAAGGTTTTACCACAGACGTCTGTCATGTGCAAAAACTGTCAGTTTTGAAAATAAAATTCTATTTGAAATAAAAAGAAATCACCTTTCAACGAAAAGTTGTAGCCATTAAAGTGTATAGACTTTCTCAAATAGTAACAACTCTTCATCTACACCTTTTTGAATCTATAAATACTACTTTGATTGAGAAGTAGAAATCAACTAACTTGAATTAATCTATTCTTTCCTCTCTTGATTTCTAAACACTTTATTGCATATACATTGGTCACATACTCTCAATCTATTATAACCAAAATATAATTTTGGCTAAATCACTTCTTACAACTCAAAGCATTTATATTCATATACTCAAAGGAGATCATAGGAAGATTTGTACTATAAGTCAAAAACTGTGTTATTTGGAACACAAGATTGTCGAAAATACTTTTGTATTTTCCTATTCCTCCAGGCGAAGTGAGGGTAATTTGGTTAAAGGAAATACCAAAGGGAAGCTTTGGGACTGAACGTAGGATGACAGGTCTGAACCAGTATAAAAACTCTAGGTTGCATGCTTTTTATAATTTTCTATTTATTGTCTACTATAGTATTAATTTATACACTTGCATATTATACACAAGTTAGATAATATATGATCCACAAGACTTTCAAGTCCATCTTCCATCTTCAGATCAATTGTCATGCACGAAACTATGTGCATGAAATCCTATCATATGGGATATTTTCTAATACTACATCGCCTTTGAACGGCGTTTTCAACCAAACTAGCAAACAAACATTCATGCTACCAACAAACATAGAAATGTCTATAATAACCTACTTGCATCTATAATAACACAATACAACACATCCAAACAACCAATGTAGGATAAATATCAATAATAGCCTAAATTTATCAATGTCGTAAAAATAGTGAATCAACGGGAAAAATGTGATACTTAATTCAAAACCATTTTAAAACACTTTTATAAAATAAGCTATAGTTTTAAGTGTTTTTAAAATAATGTTTTAAAGTTAGAAATAATTTCAAAACGTCATTTTAATACTATACTAAGAATCATAGTATGGTGACAGACAATATCACTCACCTCAACAACAGCCATTCAAGCTAGTGACAAGTCGTAGAGCTCTCCATCACAAGCACAATGCAAGAAACGACGTTCAAAACAGACCTCGTATGCAAAAGATATGAATTATATAAGAATCAAGATTAAATAGTAATTAAATAACTTAGTTAGAATTTTAATTACCTTCATTAACACTAATCCCTCCGCTTAAGCTTTCTTCTCCAATCCAATGTGCAGGCCGTATCCTGATATGCACAAACCCACTTCTTACCAACCTTCTTTCTCCTCTAACTTGAGCTTCGGTCCACGAAATGACGTGTTGTCTTCGCCAACAGACTCCGCTTCCAAATCTCTCCGCCCTTGACCTAAAGATGTCGAACTCGGTCATCTCTAATAGAATGTGACTTGGCGCCATGCTCTCAATTAGGTTTTGAACGCAATTTTCTAGGGTTGATCACGATGGATGAAATTTTGCAGGTAGGTGCTATTCGCGAAGAGAAATCCAACGGCGATCTCTGTTTCACCTATCATCGTTTATAGCTTCGCCTAGATCAAACCCTAGATCAACCAAAGAGGAATGTGACATCTTCAACGGTGATTGCACCAAATTCCACAATAGTCATCGCGAAGCTCTCATCCATGCGATCTCAATGAAACTGGTATTGTGATTTTTAGTGGAGCAGATTGGTCGATTTTGTTTTTTGAATAGGATTAAAGAGTGGCGGCCATGATTTTTTGGTGAGCAATGGAACAGTGAAGTGTATTTGAGAGAAAGGGTTTAGTTTATTAATATAATATTTTTTTTAGATTCTCAAATAAATGGAAGTATGATTCGAGCTCGCACAATCATAAGGTGCGTCCAATCATTACGAAACTCGTCCGTGTACATCACCTCATTTTTCTTTTTTCGATGGTATAAATTTCATCGCCATCCGAGATAGTGCTCCATAATGAAAATTTCATTCTTTTCGAGGTTGTTTCAGCCGTCGGATCATTTGATCTCCAAATATAGCGATCCTTACACTTATTTTAATTCACAACATCAATCTGAACTCAACGGAAGTGGTCTCGAGTGTTGATTCGATCGTATGCGAAAAATCACATATTTGAGACCTTTAATTAATTAAATTATTTAAATATCCAATCCATAAAAGTATGGGTCGTTACATTGTCCTCTTCTTTAATGGATTTCGTCCTCAAAATCCCATGGACGAAGCAACACAATCCATCATCCTCGCATAACCAACGACACAAGAAAAATCATCACTTATCAACTCACAACAACAGTCACTGAAAGCGATCGCAACAAAGGGCATAGACTCGGAATTAGCTTGGAGCCATCATCCGCATCACTAAGTACAATCACTATCAAATCTGAAATCAATGTGGCTAAACCAAATGTCTAAGTTACAGACTTATTTCCAAAGAAACAGACAATAGAAAACAAAAGCGCCAACTCACTGATCGAAAGGCAAGTCAACTAAATATCAGACATTACTAACTCTCTAAACTATTAGCAATGTCTAAAATTGCTCTGCATTAACTTTTCTCTCAGTTTTGCCTTATGTCACAGAAAAATTGGGCAGCACCTCCTTTGCACGGCTAGGTTTGGAAAAAATCCCAATACAACATAGATATATATACATCTCATACCCGAGGCATCTTATATTTGAGGCATCTTGTTTGTAAGGACAACCAATCATATATAGCCAAATATACACTACAGATGTTACATACCTCTTATATAGCAAGAGCATACCATTTAGATGCGAATAAAAGTGAGTAAGCATCAAAATAGCCAACACTGGCTTCCATGTACCTGGATATGTACTCATAAAGAGGATTAAACACAATAGCAACATTATTATATAAATAAGCACACTAAATCATACACAGTGATCATCTCGAATAAATATGCTATATCAAACCATAACTATCCTGCATGCCTAACAACCATATAAGCATAAGCGATCGTATCAAATGCCAACATCAAGCATCGAACATGCACATATAAGGTCAAACATCAACAAGTAACACACATGCCAATCCTAGCATGCAGGATACCAAACTGTCTAGTATAAGGTATCAAATATGGTATCCAATATGAAAGCTAATGAAAATGAAATCTCACCAAGTAAAGAATTTAGGATAAGCGGTCCTCATGCTCTTCTCGGTCTCCCATATGCTATCACCTTTGCTTTTACCAAATTGAACCTTTATTACTCTAATGCATTCCTCCTAACTTGTTTCATATCTCGTTTATCGGTACGAATAGGCCTACGAGGTCTCAAAGTTCTTGGTTCAATCTCGATATCATCTAGTCAATTTAGTGCCAAATTTCCAAACGCCTATTGTAAGTTCTCTCAAAACTCAATAGTGAACAACGGGTTTCAGCAACTACAATGATCTTGGCACACAATGGAATCACACTATCCGTTCCACATATAACTTGACTATTTTGGATGACGTTCTACTGGACTTAACGAATATGAATATAACATTCTTCGTCAATCTATCAACTATGACTCAAATGCTATCATATTCTCTAGTCCTCGGCATTCCACATATGAAGTCCATCAATATCTATTTCCATTCCCACTCAGGAATCTCAAGCAATTGTAGTAACCACTTGACTTCTTCCATTCAGCATTTACTAGCTGACAGTTCATTCATCCCAAATGAATGCCCGATGTCCTTCTTCATCCTTTTCTAATAAAATTCCTTCCACGTGTGATGGTGCATTTTATTATCATCGGGATTTATAGTCAATCTCGAATGAGAGTACTCTCATGGTGCCTCGTACCTCGGCCCCTCGACATCGTGAACAAACAATATCACATTCTTATGGAGCTAACCGTCCCGGTTGAGTCTGCACTACATCACCTCTATAGGTACTACTTGTTCCTCTAATTTAGCTATGATCTCCAATAGTCTAGCTTCACACCTTTGACTAGTACCGTTCTGCTAAATCAAAGTAGATCTGATAGTCAAACTAGCCATTATCTTTGGCACTAGCTCATATCAAGTTTTGAAGTCATAACTGGTGATAAACTCGATCAATGCCCACTCTAGGAATAGCGCTCCTAAACTGGTATGTCTTCCACTCAAAGCATTAACGAATATATTTCCCTTATGGATGTATAGGAAATGTCAAAATCGTAGGAGGCTAAGAATTCTAACCATCACTACTGGCAAAGGTTGTGATCCTTCTCGAAGAAGAGATAATTCAATAATGTAGGATCAATGAACAATTCGAACCCCTCTCATAATCAATAGATCCCCCAAATCCTTAAAGCAAATACTACCGCTACCAACTCCAATCATGAGTCGGATACTTCCTCTCATGCGGTATCGGTTGTCGACTAGCATACGCGACAACCTTTTTGGCATCAATACCATACCTAGCTAAGTACCACATGCATGTGTATGTACTATCGACTCCTCATTCCCACTCAGAATGACTACCATTGGTGCACTCGTCAACCTCTATGCCAGACTCACTAACGCGTGTCCATAACTCACGTCCTAAATAAAAAGTTTGATACTCCCTCATTAAATCGATTAACATTGCTTCTACCTTTGAGAAGTCCTTGGTAAAACATATATAATATCTTGCCAATCCAAGGAGACTTCCAGTCTGTAGCACTCTTGGGTCTATTCAAATCCTGGACCATCGTAACCTTCGTAGGATCTACAACAATGCCCTAGTCTAAAATAACGTGACCCAAGTGTAACGACCCTAATTTTGATTAACATTATTTTAGACATTTAATTAGTGAAATTAAATGAAATAATGTAAATGGTTAAGGGAATTGAGATTTGAATAATAGAAGGGTAGCCGTGCCTAGTTACACAATGAACTAAAGGAAATTAAAATGAAATAGGAATGGCTAATAGATAAGGGCAAAATAGGAATAGGTTACATTCTTATACCTTAAACCCTCATGCACTTTCATTTTACACGTTCATAAGCAAAATTAAATTAAAGAAGAGACCGGCCTTTATTAGAAGAAGTAAGAAGTAGAGAAGCTAAAATCAAGAGGAAGGAAGCTTAATCAATCTAACTCAAGAAGAAAATCTCAAACTCCTTAATCACAAGCTAAAGGTGAATAATAGGTTACATTTCATATTTTCTTGTTTTCGGTTCTAGATCAGATCCGTATATGATTTGCAAAGTTTATTGCCATGTTTTGAATGATAAAAAGACATATATGCTTGTTGATGAATTATGTTTGTTCATATAGATTTTTATGACAAGTTTTGATTTGAAAAACCTATCTAATGACAATCAAATACCTTGTGATTATGATATACGGTTAGAAATAATATTATAGAGATAGGTTTCAAATTTCATAATTTACTGAATTAATGTGGATATATTATGAATTTTCTAGTGAAGAAAATAGTTAAATTGGGTTTAAAATTAACCACGGCTATTATATGTTAGCTTTGGGCTAGAAATTTAAATATGTTACAAAAAAATATTAAAAGTGATTTATGGAAATTTTAAGAGAATTTTCCTAAATGTTTTAATAAGTATATAAAATTATTTAAGGTATGGGACTTAATTTTTTTTTATGTTTATAAAAGGAGAAGAGGCAATTTTTGAATGTTTTAAATTATTAATCTCTGAAATTCGGTAGTATTTTTAGAAAAGATTTTGGAAAAGAAACTGGCAACCAATTATATGATGACAAATAAGCAAGTTAGTTGGAAAGAAATTGCTTTTTAAAGTTAAAAAATCTGTTTTAAAAGGTTTCACTATTTCGCCACTTTCGGCAGCTATCTTTCGACTACATACTTCCACCTCCAACCATTTCAAAAACAACACACATGGTATCAATTACTTGGTACGTAGTGGATTGGAGATAGGCGAAAGGTATAGAGTCGAAACAAAGGGGTCGAGACCTTGTTTTGCTTTTAAAAAGGAAATGCCGCTTGCTTTACTTTTGAAAAAAATTCTTTCGAATGAGACAGCTTTCGACTTGGTCAATTGTTTTAAAGAAAGGGTTCGAAAGGGGTTGCCGCCTTTGTTTTAAGAAAATGCTTTCGAAGGAGTCGAAAGCCCTGCCGCCGCATTCAACCTTTCAAAGCAATGTGATCGAAAGGGTGTTTTCGCTTTAAACCCTGAGCCGCTTCTCCAATGCTTTCGAAGGGATTGTTTTCGACATCATCCACTTCTTTTACTTAGGAAATTACTTTCGAAAGAGTTACTCTCGACTTAGTTCTTTTAAGACCCTTTTATATTTGAAAGTTAAACCCAAAGGTTTTGAAAGGAATGGTTTCAGATCGTTTTGAAAGGTTGTTCCATATGTTTTTACTTGAATCCAACACTTTCAAAAGGTTTGTTTTAAGTAAAAGACTTAATGCTTTCGAAAGGTATGTGATAAAGGTTTCGAAGGGGTGTTTCCCCAATGTTTTCGAAAGGTTTACCTTAGTGTTTAAATGAAGGGTTTCCAATGTTTTCGAAAGGCATGTTTAAAGTGTTTTGAAAAGAGCATGTCTAAGGTTTTATAAAGCTTCCGAAAGAATATTTTCAATGTTTTCGAAAGGTCTATTGTAAATGGTGTCGAAAGGTATGTATTGGCCTTTCGACCTAAGGTTATAAAGTAAAGTAGTTTACTTGTATCGAAAGTTTTACTTTCAATAGTTTCGAAAGGGGTACTTTCAAAGGTTTTGAAAGAGATTGTTTAAAGTCTTTAAACAAAGGTTTCGAATGTTTTCATCAACAATGTTTTGTGTAAAGTATTGATAATATGGAAAAGTGATTTGAGTAAAGCATAGAGTATATTTTCCTTGTTTAAGTATGATTTAAAGGGTTAAATCAATTTGAAAAGGTTTTCAAGAAATAATTTGATGGGTTGTTAACCCTAAGTAAATGACTCAGATATTTGTATACCAGATGGGACTGGTATATGGTCGCGCCCTATACGTTAGCTATAGCCCCTAGCTAATTTAGTCCAAAATTCTAGTGTGTAGGGCTTAGTCACAAGTAAGACTTAAATGATGGTTACACACAGAAAGGAATATATATAAAGAAGAAGGATGGTTATTGGTGAGCCCGCAAAACCATTAGGATCAAGTGACCCTTGGAGAAGTAAGTTAAGGAAAGACCGTCCAAAAGTTTGTCTAACAAGTGTTAGATTATTTGTTTATTTTGTCTGGTAAGCCCGAGTCAGCTAATGGTTAGTAGTTATCCAAACAAAACTATATTGTTCGGACAGATAGTCCATTTGTTACCTAACTTATATGCATATATGATATTACTATGATTGCTTTAACAAATTTGGTTGCAGGATTTTGATTTGCAAAAGATATGTTTTAAAAAGGGAAATTAGTGAGGGAAAACCCGTTCACCTAAGCGGCGTTGTCTCACTTAATATCAGTAAACCGATATGTAATATTATTATTCACACCAGGCTTTATGTATGACTCCAAGTTTATGTTTTCCCCTTAAACTCTCGGGTGCTCAAAATTAATTTGAGTAGATTGAGAGTCAGGGTTTTACAGGTTTAGTAGGTGGACGAATAAAGCTTCTGAAGACGTGTAGGAGGCAAAGATAGCTATTTAGGAGTTTTAATTTTATTTCCGTTGTGATGTATTAAGATAGTATTGTCTATTTAGTGTTCTGATCATCCAAGGGGACATCTTCATATGTCGCTCTTGGCGTATTTTGTAATAATTATATTTGACCAAAACCTGGGAAATGTTTGGGATTGTGTAATGAATATGAAACATGATTTTGTAATGTAATCAACAAAATTGTTTTTAGAATCTATGATTTTATTTCATATTCATGTGCTTCTGATATTATGGATACCATTAAAACTACCATATTTTGTCATCGGAAGTTAATATTATAGATGACGATTGCATATGTAGCACTTAGCTTCAGGGCTCAAGATAGGGGATGTTACAACTTGGTATCGGAGCATAGGTTTATGAAAAAACTTTAAAATTAAAAAGATTTTGAAAACATAATCCTAGGAAATTAGAGGAAAGATTGGGGTATGGGATAATGCTATAGTAACGTACTTGTATTTACTATATAAGTATACGCTTTATCTCTATTCTCCCATCTCTCTTAGGCTATTCTTTTGTATCTTACGAAGAGTCGAATGTAGATATGGATGCTAGAAGTAGAAGAGTTAACATTGGTGGGGGAAGCACCACAACTAATGGAAATGCTAGACCAAATACCAGAAGGAACCCAGGTCAGGCACAAGCTACAAATGTGGGTGCTGGAGTCCCGCAAGTTGATATGGGAGCAATGTATCAGTTCTTTGTAAACTTGATGCAAGCGAGAGTTGCCGCTGGAGTAGTTGGTGGAAATGCTGGAGGAGGAAATCAAGAAGCACCGGTGGTGAATAACTATGTTGTTTTGAGTAGAGATTATGCTCGGCTTGGAGGAAAGCCGTTTATTGGTACTGAAGATGCAATTGAAGTGGAGAATTGGTTACTTCATTACGAGTGGATTTTCGCTGATTTGGTGCTCAATGATGAGCAGAAGAGGAGACTCGCTTCTTGAGAACTACAAGGAGCAGCACTTTATTGGTGGAATAGTGTTACTGTTGGAGTCAATAAGGAGACTATGACTTGGGCTGAGTTCAGGAGGAGGTTTGAAGAAAGGTTTATGTCGAAGATTGCTGAGTCTACTCTGCTTAGGAAGTTTGCTGAGTTAGAGCAGGGAGATATGACAGTGCTTGAGTGTGCAACCAGATTTGAGGAGCTAGCAAGATATGGCTATGCTATGGTTGATACTGTGATTAAGAGGAATGAGAAGTTCATTTGTGGGTTGAAGCCTAAGCTTGATAAGGCCACATTACTGCATATTATGGATCCATGTGATGTTGTTGTTGAGATGACCTTGAGGCATGAAGAGATGCTTGCTTTTCTTGAAGGAAATAAGGCAAAGGAAGCTCAAGAAGGACAGAGTCAGAATAGGAAATTTTTCCATAAGAAAGGAGCTCAGAAGGGAGGAGCTGTTAAGAAAGGAAAAACAGAAGTTGTTTGTTATAAGTGTGATAAGAAAGGACACTATGCTCATGAATGCCGGACATGCAAAGGAAGGAAAGCTGCTGAGAAGAAAGGAGTAAGGTGTTTCAACTGTGATCAGATTGGACACCATAAGAATCAGTGCAAGGAGCCAGCCAAGGATGGAAAAGACAAGATGTTTGCATTGGAACCCGCTACCTCGAGACCAACAACTGAGGAGAGGGGAAAAGATGTGTTGGGAGGTACACTTTTGATTTATGGTGTATCAGTTAGAGTTCTATTTGATACGGGTGCATCGCATTCTTTTATATCTCATTGTTTGGTAGATAAGTTTAACCTAGAACCCTCATACCCAGTTACTTCCTTAAGGGTTGCAAATCCGATAGGAGGTTATGCCACTCTTGGGATGAGATGTGGCCACTTAGAGTTTGAATTGTTAGGTCATACCTTTGTTTGCAGTTTTCATGTGTTTGATTTCGTAGGGTTTGGAATTATTTTTGGTATGGATTGGTTAAGTAAACACGATGCTAGGATACTTTGCCATGATAGGAAAATATCGCTTAGACACCCTGACTGTAGTGATCGGATTATATACCCTATAAAAAACCATAGTTTTGAGCTTAATGCCTTGTTGGGTGTTGTGGAGGTAGAAGACAGGTTAAATCGAGTTTTCGTTGTTAGAGAATTCGCACATGTCTTTGAACCTGTAGTAGGACTACCACCGAAACGAGCCATTGAGTTTTGGATAGATTTAGTACCAGGAGCAGAACCGGTGAGTAAACCACCAAGCAGAATGACACCTACCGAGATGAGGGAGTTAAAGGTGCAGTTGGTGGATTTGGAAGGCAAGAACTTTATCAGACCAAGCAATTCACCTTGGGGAGCAGCCGTAGTGTTTGCCAAGAAGCTGGACGGATCGCTAAGGTTATGTATCGATTATCGTAAGTTAAATGAGAAGACGATAAAGAATCGATATTCATTACCTAGAATTGATGATTTGTTCGACTAGTTGAGTGGAGCCAAAGTATTTTCCCATTTGGATTTAGCGATAGGATTCCATCAGCTTAGAGTGGCAGAGGATATTATTCCTTTGACGGCATTTAGGACCAGCTATGGATCGTATGAATGGTTAGTAATGCCATTCGGGCTAACTAATGCGCCAGCATTCTTTGTAGATTTGATGAACCGAGTTTTCCGAGAGCACTTAGATAGGTTCGTATTGGTATTCATAGATGATATTTTGATATACTCTAAGGATGAAAGTGAGCATGAAGTTCATCTTAGAGTGGTGCTTGAGACGTTAAGGCAGCATCAACTGAGGATGAAATTTTCAAAGTGTCATCTCTGAAAGAAAGAAGTGAAGTTTCTTTGTCATGTAGTCTCAGAGAAAGGGTTGTCTATAGATCCGACTAAGATCAAGGCAGTGATAATTGGAAGAGACCCGAGACAATGACTGAGATAAAGAGTTTTCATGGATTAGTTGGGTATTATTGAAGATTCATAAAGGATTTTTCGTAGATAGCGGCACCGATGACCAAGCTAACATTAAAGGATGTGAAGTTCATTTGGACCGATAAGTGTGAGGACGTATTCTGGAAGCTGAAACACTTATTGACGAATGCACCTATGCTAGTTGTTCCTGAATGGAATTAGGGTTTAGTAGTGTATACAGATGCATGTGGAACACGATTAGGATCCGTGTTAATGCAAAGGGGTAAAGTGATTGCCTATGCTTCTCGACAGCTTAGACCACATGAGGTTAGATATCCAACGCATGATTTGGAATTAGCTACGGTAATTTTTGCGTTGAAGGTGTGTAGACATTACCTTTTGGGAGAGAGATTCGAGTTGTATATGGATCATAAGTCATTGAGATATTTATTCTCTCGGAAGGAGTTCAATATGAGACATCAGAGGTGATTAGAGTTTTTAGCCGCTTATGACTTCGGTATTGAGTAGTCACCAGGAAAAGGCAACAAGGTTATGGTTGCACTTAGTAGAAAACATCAGAATGCAGTGTTGGCAATGATAGCCGAGTGGAAAGATTTAGAAGCATTGACTACATGCAGGATATAGTGGAGATCTGAAGCTAGATCTAGTAAGGAAACTGTAATGTTGTCATGTTTAGAAGTTCGATCGGTAATGATAAAAAAGATTGCTTCTAAGCAAAGAGAGGATCCATTGTTAGTTGAGCGGATCAGGAAGCTAAGGGATGGAACAGAGAGCCATGACTTGAAAGATTTCTGTCTTGACCAGAATGGATGGTTGAGGAGGAAAGGAAGACTATGTGTTCCGAATGCGGGAAACATTAGGAAGTAAGTTCTTGAAGAATGCCATCGTTCAAAGTTCACTATTCATCCGGGAGAAACTAAGATGTATCAAGATATGAAGAGAAGTTTCTTCCGGGAAGGTATGAAGAGAGATGTAGGCTTATGGGTGAAGCAGTGTTTGAACTGCTAACAGGTAAAAGCCGAACATTAGAAACCAAGTGGGTTACTTCAGCCTTTAGATGTTCCAGTATGGAAATGGGATTCTATCTCAATGGATTTTATATACGAGTTGCCAACGTCAAATCGAGGAAATGAAAGTATATGGGTTGTAGTGGACAGGTTGACCAAGAGTGCCCATTTCATACCAGTCAAGTCAACTAGAACGACACCTGTTGTAACAACCCACATATTTGGACCATTTAAATTGACAATAATCCACACATGTCAACTTAAATAATACAAAACACGAATCGTTATGGGATTATAAATACATAAATGTAAATGAGAATCAATACAACATCACGGACACAGAACAGTCACAGAATAATGCAGCGGAAAATAAAACGTCATAATAGCAGTTCATGAAGCTACTACATAAAATACAACAATGTCTTAACATAAAGTGACTAAAAGAAAATACAAAAATGTCCAACAGACTAGGACATCAATACAGGAATAGAAATAGACTGATAAAGATAAATGCTAAGCCTTCAGCATCTTCAACCAACCTTGATCAGCAAACTGGATAGCTTCAGACTGACCTGAGCATATACAAAAAGAAACACTCGAGTCAGGACTCAAAATCTTATACAACAAAATCAAGTGCAAGGGAAAAAGTCCATAACTCAAAGATGAATAAAATAAACATCTCTAAGGATCCGATAAACTACCTATATATACAATAGAATACGATATGTAGATAATGTCTAATCAGTAAAGTTCGATATTAAAATAGTGTTAAGGCGTTACCATAATCCCCCTTAACACATTTTTATTCCCAAGAGCATATACAAGACCGTAGTTTCCCCAAAACCGGAAGTCACCAGAGGGCAATCCATATACTAAAGGTACAAACCAAAACGTAGTGGTCGCGAATAGGATAATCAGTATGACAAGGTACATGAGGCGATACCAACTAGGATACTAGTAGTTGCGTGATCCGGACTGATGTTGAGCATAGCAGCTACTACCTCAACACCGCGAAACATCACTTCCAAATCAAGGGGTGCACCCAAATCGAATCACAAAAGTAATAGATATGGTATCGAAGAAGTGTGTCCGCTAGAGGTGGCGAACCTCAATGGCCCGGCGCGGTTCCTGTTTTAGTCATGTCAAGGGTCATCCAATATCGTTCTCTTTCTTCAGTCAACGCGTTCACCAAACCATCCACTTCATTCTGGATCAACACTCCGCGTATAATAGTTATTAAAGTGGGTTTCGGTATCGACATAGAGTATGCCCATTCCCGATCCCGGTCTCTTTAATAACTACGTATTCACTACCCGATGGTCGGTTAAATTAACGTTTAAACAAATCAAAGTCCAAAAGTCAAGGTGCAAATTTGACTTCCAAAATTTGACATTTCACGATTCAATTTATTTCGGATATTAAAACATCTTTCCAAATGCAATCTTTAGTTCAACATTTGAGTTAACAATAAAATTACGTATTCCTGTTCAATTTAATAAGATCTAAATTTCACTTCCTAAATTTAGTTAATACTCCAATTAATTCGATTTAATGGTAAATTTTAGTTCACATCATTAAACCAAATTCTATTCATTTCAATTCGTATTTACATTCATCGTTACATTACCCATAATCATAAATTTGATTAAATCAATTTTATTAAATTTAAAATCATTTTAAATTTAAATTATCACTAAATTAAATCCATAAAACTTTAGTTAGTTTCGTATTCCACTTAAGTCAAATTTTCTAAATCTCAAACTTAATTTATGACAAGTTTCAAATCTATTTAATTAAAACCGATTTCAAGTCTAAATCTAACAAATCTAATAAAATTTCAAATTATTAAATTCTAAAACTTCCTTGTTTTTAAATCTCATTTCAAATAAATTAGCCAATTCATTTTATTCAATTAAATAGGTTTATTAATCCGTTTCAATTAAACTCCATTAATTTATTCCTATTAATTTATTTCGATTTAATCCATTAATTAAATCCATTAAGTTCGTTACCTAATTTCCAAACAAATTGTTAAGTTCATTCCTTAATTTCAAATAGATTTCAATTTCAAAAATAATTTTTGTTGACCAATCGGGTTTCTTATTTTTAATTATCTATCCTAGGCCAAGTTGTTTAATTGGGTATTTATCATTTCAACCCGATATCATTCAATATAAAACAAAGCATAGCAAAGGGAACTTGCTGTGTGATAACTGGGATGGTGTCAAAGTATATAAACAAGCAATAGCAAACATACATAACAATTTAACAATTTATTTAAATAATCCCGAAATAATCGTATTAACTTACATTTGTTATTTATGCAAATTAATATAATTATTCCTAGAATCCACACCATCGTTTCATGCAGATTAAAGATTATTACATTATGGTTTCACTTGGTGACTATTATCACTTTACTACATCAATCATACATTTTAAATCGTTAACTATCCTATATCACATTCAATTTCAGATTTATTATTGCTTATTTTTAACAACCAATTTCAACATCACATAACAATTTTTAATGTCACAACTATTTACCATAAACCAACATCAAATCACAATTTATCACATTTAAATCTTTCAACAATACATGGCGTCAATTTAGAAAGTTATCAATACTCCATTTTAACTTGTATAGCAATTTTATTTCAACAATTTCAACAATCAACAATTTAATATCCAAATTAATATTAACAACAATTATCACTTGATTTTCATAGCATAATAGGTTGAGTCGTGAATGAAATATTCACCTTGCGTGGTTAGAGAAGATGACGAAGCACGAAGACGAATAGATGAAATAGAGCCTAACAAGCACGACGCAAAACGAATACAACTGCAATCAAACAAATAATTTAATCAATAATCTGTTCATTGCAATATATATATCGATTGAATATATATATAAACCATACCAAAGTAAAGAACTAGATAGATTCGATAATCTGAATGGAAGCCTAAGTTCCCGAAGCAATAGCTGGTATAAACACAGTAAAGCACTGTGTTATAAGCAAATTAAAATTCCAAAGTATATAATGCCATATAATATAACAGTTATATATATATATATATACTTATATATAAAACAGAGGTGCACTGAGCACGATTTTGCGACCAATGCGAGGCACAACGGTGACGGCGGAGCGGCTGGGCGGAGCGGGGCTGGGACGGGGTTGGGCGGACTGGGGGAGCTGGAGCGGGCTGGGGATGCGGGCGGACTGGGGCGGGGCTGGGCGGACTGGGGGAGTTGGGGACGGACTGGGAAGCGGGGGCTGGGGAAGCAGGCTGGGGGAGCGGGGATGGGACGGGCTGGCAGGGGCGGGCTGGGCGAGGCTGGGGAGCGGTCTGGGGCGGACCGGAAAAGCTAGAGCTGGGGCAGACTGGGGAGGGCTGGGGATGAACTGGGGAGCGGGGCTGGGACGGGCTGACTGGGGCGGGCTGGGCGAGGCTGGGGAGCGGGCTGGGGCGGACTGGGAAAGCTGGAGCTGGGGCGGACTGGGGAGGGCTGGGGACGGACTGGGGAGCGGGCGGGAAAGCAGGCTGGGGCGGACTGGCAGGGGCGGAGGTGGGCTAGCAGGGGCGGAGCGGCTGTCAGGGGCGGAGCGGGCTGGCAGGGCTGTGGGCAGGGGAGTGGAGGCGGAGCGGGGCTGGCAGGGGCGTGGAGGCGGAGCGGCTGTCAGGGGCGGATGTGGGCTGGCAGGGGCGGAGCGGTTGTCAGGGGCGATTGTGGGCTGGCAGGGGCAGAGCGGCTGTCAGGGGCGGAGGGTGGAAGCATGGACAGTGGGTGAGTTTCAATTTTTGGAGAAAAGAAAGAATTATGAAGAGGAGGGGGAAGAGAGAGCAGAGAGCAAAGACGTACCAGAGGAGCAATGCAATAAATGAAGTGAGCTGGTATACAGAGGCATTAATAAAGGCAGATATATATAGAGGGTTTCAGAGTGCAAAGGTCAATGCAATGATGATTTTGCACAGTGGTGGCTATTGGGTTTCCAAGACAGCTGAATAGACTCCTTGAATTTTGAACGTTGGAAAGTTGGATACCGGTTTGTGCTGCGTAACGGACCGGTTTGTATTCCGTTAACAATTTATAATTTGAAACGTCGAACTTCGATTGACACAAATAAATATACCGTTTTGATTAGCGCGACGAGATGAACGCAACGGTATGAAGATATTGATGGTTTGACATTGTTTGCGAAGTGGTTATTCTTATTGAACCATTTGCTCGAGCGACAATTTAACTAGCAATTAAAAGCAGAATTTGACGAAACGAAATGCGCCGTCATGATCAGAATATTTTTCTTATGCAACATTGTGAAAAATATTTGAGTTCGGACGATAGAAAATTTACACATAAAATTTAAACTAATATGCAAATGCGACGAGCGAAATTTACTTCCATATTATTCGACGCAATTTGGCGTATGCCCATGTCTATCTAGACGCATTCCAAATGTGAAGTTTGAATAGCAACGGAAGTTGTTTGTGAAAATTCAAAATTTTCTATTACAGAGAATGCAGCAAAACACAGAAGAATAAGATCGACGGAGCTAAAGATGTCCGAATTTTGAAAAACGAAAAATGACCTCTTTGTCAAAAGATGATTTAGAATTTTTCTATGTAATAATATTCAGGTTCGGAAGATAAAATATTCACGTTTTAAAATGAACTGATGTGCAATAAAATGCGAACGAAATTTACTACGGTATTTTCCGACGAAACTTTACCCATATCTATAACCATCTAGGCGCAATTTAGAAACAAAGTTTGGACGTTAATTGAAATCGAATGTAAGTTTCACATTTTATATTAAAATAATAGTTTTAAATTTTTTAAAATTGGGTCGGAAATTCAGGGTCGTTACATTCTCCCCTACTCAAAACTTTTCGTCCTCGAAAAGGAACAATGTATACCAACTCTCTTTTACGCCTATTTGCATAGCTCTTTTGCCTATCCTGTGCGGTCTTCATCTTTCTTCGGATCTCATTAACCTTCTCGGATGCTTCTATAATCATATCTGGGCCAAGAACCAATCGATCACCAGGCTCAATCCAACAAGCTGGTGATTTGCATGGCCGTCCATATAAAGCTTCGAACGGTGTCATATCGATACTTGCCTGATTATAAAGATAGTTAAATCTCAATTCAATTTTTCTTATTCAAATTGAAAATTATTGATTACCTGATAACTGTTATTATAAGTGAATTCAACCAAATGGAGATGGTCTTCCCAAGATCCACCGAAATCAATAATGCAGGCTCGGAGCAGATCTTCCAAAATCTGATTTACCCTCTCAGTTTGGCCATCTTTCTGAGGATGATAAGCCGTGCTCAGATTCAGTTTAGTGCCTAAGACGTCCTAAAATGCCTTCCATAATTTACTAGTGAATAAAGGGTCTCTATCGCACACAATACTAGATGGAACTCCATGAAGTCTAACAATCTCTCTCATATACATCTCGGTCAAACTCAAAGCAGTACGAGTGGTCTTAACTGGAATAAAGTGAGCAGATTTGGTCAACCTATCAACAATCACCCAAATACTCTCGTTCCCTTTTCTGGTCCTTGGTAATCCACCAATGAAGTCCATAGAAATCTGATCCCATTTCCAACATGGAATCTCTAGGGGTTGAAGTAATCCTGCCATCTTCCGGTGATCGGCCTTGACTTGCTGGCAAGTGGTGCATCTACTGACATATACAGAAATATCTCTCTTCATCCCACTCCACCAATATAAAAGCTTCATATTTCAATACATCTTGGTGACACCAGGATGAAATGAAAGTGATGACTGATGGTTTTCTCTAAGCACTTCTTGTCTCAATCCATCGATATTAGGAACGCAAATACGATTGTCAATCCTCAGGACTCCGCTAGTATCTATCTGTGCTTTCACTTTACTGTCAGCATTTCCAACCCTACCAGGAACTAACTCCTTCATGCGATAGAGCAAGGTGTCCTCATATTGCTTAGCTTTGATGCGATCCATAAGAGATGGGGAGACAACAGGCTGAAAGAGCATGCCTTCTACAAGATTACAACATGACAATGCTCTGCTACGGCTCAAAGCATCAGCCACAACATTTGCTTTCCCAGGAGTATAATTGATGTCGAGATCATATGCAGCTAAGAATTCGAGCCATCGGACTTGTCTCTGGTTCAAATCCTTTTGAGAGAAGATATACCTCAAGGACTTATGGTCTGTGAATAATTCAAATTTTGTTCCCAAAAGATGATGCCTCCATAGTTTCAAAGCAAATACAACTGCAAGAAGCTCAAGGTCATGAGTTGCATAATTTACTTCATGGATCTTCAACTGACGACCAGCATAAGCAACAACCTTTCCGTTTTGCATAAGAACAGCGCCTAAACCTTCTCGGCAAGCATCTGTATAGACAATTAATCCTTCACTTCCATAGATTACCGCAAGAACTGGGGCTGAAGTTAACTTACACTTCAACTTATTAAAAGCTGATTCGCACTTCTCACTCCAAATAAACTTGACATCCTTTCGGGTTAAAGCAGTGAGTGGGGCAGAAATCCAGGCAAAGTGCTCAATAAATCTGCGATAATAACCGGCCAAGCCTAAGAAGCTACGGATATCAGTAGGAGTCTTGGGAGTCTCCCAATCCTGTAGATAAATTTCGAATCAGAAAGGAATAAGAGGGATTGAATAGAAATAACGAATATGATAGAACTTACATTGATTACGGCGATCTTAGCTGGATTGACCGAAATCCCATTTTCAGAAACTATGTGGCCCAGGAATCTCACTTCGTCTCGCCAGAAGTGGAATTTAGAGAATTTGGCCTTAAGTTGATGATTTCGGAGAGTTTCCAGAACATAAGCAAGATGTGTCTCATGCTCCTTCTCGTCTTTGGAGAAAACGAGAATATCATCAATGAAAACAAGAACAAACTTGTTAAGGACATCGCGGAAGACTCGATTCATTAAGTCGACGAAATAAGCAGGTGCGTTGGTCAAACCGAATGGCATAACCAACCATTCATAGAATCCGTTTTCAGTACGGAAAGCTGTTTTATGAATACTATCTTCTGCTACTCTGAGTTGGTGGAACCCAGTGGAAAGATCAAGTTGGGAGAAAACTTTATCTCTATGGAGCTGATCGAATAAATCATTGATGCGAGGCATCGGATAGCGGTTCTTGAGAGTGCGTTTGTTCAGTTCCCTGTAATCAACACACATGCGAAGAGACCCATCTGATTTGGTGACAAATACAACTGCGGCGCCCCATTCAGAACAACTTCTCCTAATCAAACTCCTAGCAAATAGATCATCAATTTGAGTGTTAAGTTCAGCTTTCTCTTTAGGAGCCATTCTTCTGTGAGGGAGAACTACGGGAGTAGCTCTAGGAATAAGGTCAATGCGGAAATCGATCTCCCGTTTAGGTGGTAGAGAATTGACCTCTCCAAATACATCGGGAAACCGCTGGACAATAGGAGTGGTACTAAGATCATCCGGGTGAGCATCAAGAGAGAATATGAAGCTTCCGGCATATTTTTGAGGTGATTTGCATTCAATGACAAGCGGTAGACCCTTGTCATTGACTAGAGAAACAGAACGAGCTTTGCAAGAAATAACAGCATCGAAATTCCTTAACCAATCAGCACCCAATAAGATGTCGAATGCTACAAAGCCAAGCGCATAAAAATCCCAAGTGAATCGATGTCTTCCATACAAGAGCACAACCTCTCTACAAATTCTACTGAGGTTGGCAAGTCCTCCAATAGGGTTGGAGACGCATAAGGAAGTAGTAGCAAGAGTAGGTTCTAAGTTGAGCTTATTACAAAGATCAATAGATATGAAGCTATGAGAAGCACCAGTATCGAATAATACCCTAATAGGTAAATCATGTAATGAAAAAGTACTTCGTAAGGTACCTTGGTCATCCTGAGCAGGTGGTGGAGGTGGTGTAGGAGTGGTGATAGCAAATACTCCAGATGGTGTGCCACGCTTATGCATTGGGCAGTCTTTCTTGAAATGACCCGGCTGGAGGCAGACATAGCATAAATCTCTCCTAGTCGTAGAAGGTGGTGGAACAGCAGCTCCGGTAGATGGACAACTATTAGCATAATGGCCCTTCTTATCGCATTTGAAGCAAGTGATATTAGCAAGGTCGATTGGGCTTTTCTGGGCGTATCCCAATTCAGTAGTCTTCTTCCAAGCTTTCTTTTGTTGATCAAAGTTCATCTTCCTCTTTCCGGGCTGGCTAGAGGAGGGCTGAGTAGGAGTGGCCTTGGCAGTAGGTCCCCTAGGCTTCGCCTCATATCTAAGAGCATAGTCAACAAGCTCTGTGAAGGTGCAGTGGGTGTGGCCAGTAAGCAAGTCATAATACTCTGGTCTTGCTCCCAGAATGAACTTCTCGTTCTTTAGAAGGGGTGTATCAATCAATCCCGGGCCGAACTTGGAGAGTTCGTTGAATTTCCTCTCATACTCCGAAAAGGTCATACTGCCTTGCTTAAGATCCATGAAAGCTCTATAAAGTTGAGTTTTCCCAGCAGCTGGCATCCATTATGCCGATAAAGTATCCCTAATCAAAAGATAGACTAGATGAATAACATTCCAAAGATTAAAAGAAGAATTTAGACTACGAAATCCAAATAATTTTATACCTAAACTGGGCCCAAGTGATGGTGTTCTCCTCGATACGAGAAGTAACTGATTCCCACCAATCTTGCGCGGCATCCTGAAGTTGCCAGGCAGCAAGCTGACGCTTTTGAGCATCAGTGATCTCTAGACCAGAAAATATCTTCTCTAAGCCTTTAAGCCATTGTTGAGCCTCGATAATGTTCTCGGATCCAGAAAACTTAATACCTCCCAGCTGTGTATACTCCTTACTAAGAGTGGTGAATTTGGCAGGAGCTGGAGCGGCAGGTGCAGCCTGAGCAGGACCATGGCCCCTTCCTCCCCTATTGTTTCCTCTAGTACCCATCCTGAAATACCAAAGAGATTGTTAAAACCAAGGATAGAAAATCATAGAATTTTAAGGAAAGTCTAATCAACGAATCAAAGAAGTTTGAAATGAAAGGATTTGGATATTGAAACGATTCTCCTCATTCTAGGGTATTGCTACCCTATCTCTAATGAGTTTATATATAATCCCAAACTAAGGTTTTTAGGGAAACCGAAGCTCTGATACCAACTGTAACAACCCGCATATTTGGACCATTTAAATTGACAATAATCCACACATGTCAACTTAAATAATACTAAACACGAATCGTTATGGGATTATAAATACATAAATGTAAATGAGAATCAATACAACATCACAGACACAGAACAGTCACAGAATAATGCAGCGGAAAATACATCGTCATAATAGCAGTTCATGAAGCTACTACATAAAGTACAACAATGTCTTAACATAAAGTGACTAAAAGAAAATACAAAAATGTCCAACAGACTAGGACATCAATACAGGAATAGAAATAGACTGATAAAGATAAATGCTAAGCCTTCAGCATCTTCAACCAACCTTGATCAGCAAACTGGATAGCTTCAGACTGACCCGAGCATATACAAAAAGAAACACTCGAGTCAGGACTCAAAATCTTATACAAGAAAATCAAGTGCAAGGGAAAAAGTCCATAACTCAAAGATGAATAAAATAAACATCTCTAAGGATCCGATAAACTACCTATATATACAATAGAATACGATATGTAGATAATGTCTAATCAGTAAAGTTCGATATTAAAATAGTGTTAAGGCGTTACCATAATCCCCCTTAACACATTTTAATTCCCAAGAGCATATACAAGACCGTAGTTTCCCCAAAACCGGAAGTCACCAGAGGGCAATCCATATACTAAAGGTACAAACCAAAACGTAATGGTCGCGAATAGGATAATCAGTATGACAAGGTACATAAGGCGATACCAATTAGGATACTAGTAGTTGCGTGATCCGGACTGATGTTGAGCATAGCAGCTACTACCTCAACACCGCGAAACATCACTTCCAAATCAAGGGGTGCACCCAAATCGAATCACAAAAGTAATAGATATGGTATCGAAGAAGTGTGTCCGCTAGAGGTGGCGAACCTCAATGGCCCGGCGCGGCTCCTGTTTTAGTCATGTCAGGGGTCATCCAATATCGTTCTCTTTCTTCAGTCAATGCGTTCACCAAACCATCCACTTCGTTCTGGATCAACACTCCACGTATAATAGTTATTAAAGTGGGTTTCGGTATCGACAGAGCGTATGTCCATTCCCGATCCCGGTCTCTTTAATAACTACGTATTCACTACCCGATGGTCGGTTAAATTAACGTTTAAACAAATCAAAGTCCAAAAGTCAAGGTGCAAATTTGACTTCCAAAATTTGACATTTCACGATTCAATTTATTTCGGATTTTAAAACATCTTTCCAAATGCAATCTTTAGTTCAACATTTGAGTTAACAATAAAATTACGTATTCCTGTTCAATTTAATAAGATCTAAATTTCACTTCCTAAATTTAGTTAATGCTCCAATTAATTCGATTTAATGGTAAATTTTAGTTCACATCATTAAACCAAATTCTATTCATTTCAATTCGTATTTACATTCATCATTACATTACCCATAATCATAAATTTGATTAAATCAATTTTATTAAATTTAAAATCATTTTAAATTTAAATTATCACTAAATTAAATCCATAAAACTTTAGTTAGTTTCGTATTCCACTTAAGTCAAATTTTCTAAATCTCAAACTTAATTTACGACAAGTTTCATATCTATTTAATTAAAACCGATTTCAAGTCTAAATCTAACAAATCTAATAAAATTTCAAATTATTAAATTCTAAAACTTCATTGTTTTTAAATCTCATTTCAAATAAATTTGCCAATTCATTTTATTCAATTAAATAGGTTTATTAATCCATTTCAATTAAACTCCATTAATTTATTCCTATTAATTTATTTCGATTTAATCCATTAATTAAATCCATTAAGTTCGTTACCTAATTTCCAAACAAATTGTTAAGTCCATTCCTTAATTTCAAATAGATTTCAATTTCAAAAATAATTTTTGTTGACCAATCGGGTTACTTATTTTTAATTATCTATCCTAGGCCAAGTTGTTTAATTGGGTATGTATCATTTCAACCCGATATCATTCAATATAAAACAAAGCATAGCAAAGGGAACTTGCAGTGTGATAACTGGGATGATGTCAAAGTAAATAAACAAGCAATAGCAAACATACATAACAATTTAACAATTTATTTAAATAATCCCGAAATAATCGTATTAACTTACATTTGTTATTTATGCAAATTAATATAATTATTCCTAGAATCCACACCATCGTTTCATGCAGATTAAAGATTATTACATTATGGTTTCACTTGGTGACTATTATCACTTTACTACATCAATCATACATTTTAAATCGTTAACTATCCTTTATCACATTCAATTTCAGATTTATTATTGCTTATTTTTAACAACCAATTTCAACATCACATAACAATTTTTAATGTCACAACTATTTACCATAAACCAACATCAAATCACAATTTATCACATTTAAATCTTTCAACAATACATGGCGTCAATTTAGAAAGTTTAAGTTCTATCAATACTCCATTTTAACTTGTATAGCAATTTTATTTCAACAATTTCAACAATCAACAATTTAATATCCAAATTAATATTAACAACAATTATCACTTGATTTTCATAGCATAATAGGTTGAGTCGTGAATGAAATATTCACCTTGCGTGGTTAGAGAAGATGACGAAGCACGAAGACGAATAGATGAAATAGACCCTAACAAGCACGACGCAAAACGAATACAACTGCAATCAAACAAATAATTTAATCAATAATCTGTTCATTGCAATATATATATATCGATTGAATATATATATAAACCATACCAAAGTAAAGAACTAGATAGATCCGATAATCTGAATGGAAGCCTAAGTTCCCGAAGCAGTAGCTGGTATAAACACAGTAAAACACTATGTTATAAGCAAATTAAAATTCCAAAGAATATAATGCCATATAATATAACAGTTTTATATATATATATACTTATATATAAAACAGAGGTGCACTGAGCACGATTTTGCGGCCAATGCGAGGCACAACGGTGACGGCGGAGCGGCTGGGCGGAGCGGGGCTGGGGGAGCGGGGCTGGGACGGGGCTGGGCGGACTAGGGGAGCTGGAGCGGGCTGGGGACGTGGGCGGACTAGGGCGGGACTGGGGGAGTTGGGGACGGACTGGGAAGCGGGGGCTGGGGAAGCAGGCTGGGGGAGCGGGGCTGGGACGGGCTGGCAGGGGCAGGCTGGGCGAGGCTGGGGAGCGGGCTGGGGTGTACTGGGAAGGCTGGAGCTGGGGCGGACTGGGAGGGCTGTGGACGGACTGGGGAGCGGGGCTGGGACGGGCTGACTGGGGCGGGCTGGGCGAGGCTGGGGCGGACTGGGAAAGCTGGAGCTGGGGCGGACTGGGGAGGGCTGGGGACGGACAGGGGAGCGGGCTGGGGAGCAGGCGGGGAAGCAGGTTGGGGCGGACTGGCAGGGGCGGAGCGGGCTGGCAGGGCTGTGGGCAGGGGAGTGGAGGCGGAGCGGGGCTGGCAGGGCTGTGGGCAGGGGAGTGGAGGCGGAGCGGGGCTGGTAGGGGCGTGGAGGTGGAGCGGCTGTCAGGGGCGGATGTGGGCTGGAAGGGGCGGAGCGGCTGTCAGGGGCGGATGTGGGCTGGCAGGGGCGGAGCGGCTGTCAGGGGCGGAGGGTGGAAGCATGGACAGTGGGTGAGTTTCATTTCTGGAGAAAAAAAAAGAATTATGAAGAGGAGGGGGAAGAGAGAGCAGAGAGCAAAGACGTACCAGAGGAGCAATGCAATAAATGAAGTGAGCTGGTATATAGAGGCATTAATAAAGGCAGATATATACAGAGGGTTTCAGAGTGCAAAGGTCAATGCAATGATGATTTTGCACAATGGTGGCTATTTGGTTTCCAAGACAGCTGAATAGACTCCTTGAATTTTGAACGTTGGAAAGTTGGGTACCGGTTTGTGCTGCGTAACGGACCGGTTTGTATTCCGTTAACAATTTATAATTTGAAACGCCGAACTCCGATTGACACAAATAAATATACCGTTTTGATTTGCGCGACGAGGCGAACGCAACGGTATGAAGATATTGATGGTTTGACATTGTTTGCGAAGTGGTTATTCTTATTGAACCATTTGCTCGAGCGACAATTTAACTAGCAATTAAAAGCGGAATTTGACGAAACGAAATGCGCCGTCATGATCAGAATATTTTTCTTATGCAACATTGTGAAAAATATTTGAGTTCGGACGATAGAAAATTTACACATAAAATTTAAACTAATATGCAAATGCGACGAGCGAAATTTACTTCCATATTATTCGACGCAATTTGGCGTATGCCCATGTCTATCTAGAAGCATTCCAAATGTGAAGTTTGAATAGCAACGGAAGTTGCTTGTGAAAATTCGAAATTTTCTATTACAGAGAATGCAACAAAACACAGAAGAATAAGATCGACGGAGCTAAAGATGTCCGAATTTTGAAAAATGACGTCTTTGTCAGAAGATGATTTAGAATTTTTCTATGTAATAATATTCAGGTTCGGAAGATAAAATTTTCACGTTTTAAAATGAACTGTTGTGCAATAAAATGCGAACGAAATTTACTGCGGTATTTTCCGACGAAACTTTACCCATATCTATAACCATCTAGGTGCAATTTAGAAACAAAGTTTGGACGTTAATTGAAATCGTATGTAAGTTTCACATTTTATATTAAAATAATGGTTTTAAAATTTTTAAAATTGGGTCGGAAATTCAGGGTCGTTACACCTGTTTTGGCTAAATTATTCATGAAGAATATAGTTAGACTGCATGGAATTCCTAGTTGTATAGTAAGTGATAGGGATTCCTTATTCACTAGCGAGTTCAAGAAGAGTCTACAGGATACCTTAGGTACCAAGATCAAGATGAGTACCGCTTACCATCCGAAGGAAGATGGGCAAACGTAAAGAGTTAACAAAATCTTAAAAGATTTGTTACTATTCATCCCGTTTTTTGGTTAGAGACCAGGGATAGGTTAGTTCTTGGTCCGAATTTGGTTAGAGAAGCTGCAGAAAAGATTGAGTTAATTAGAGCTAGAATGAAAGAAGCTCAGTCTAGGCAGAAGAGTTATGCTGATAAGAGACGAAGAGACTTGGAGTTCTCTGTTGGAGATCATGTTTTCGTCAAGGTATCACCGATGAAAGTTGTAATTCGATTTGGGAAATCAGGAAAATTGGCACCGAGATTCGTTGTACCATTTCCTATTGTAGAAAGGATCAAGAAACTCGCATATAGGGTAGAGTTACCAAACAGTTTGGCAGGAATCCATGATGTTTCTCATATATCTCATCTAAGGAAGTGTATTCGAGATCCGTAGACTACGATAGCATTAACTATGTTAGAGGACTTAGTAGTGAAACCGAATTTGACTATAGCTAGAAAGCCAGTTCGTATAGTCGTGAGAGATGAAAAGGGGCTAAGGAACAAGACAGTCAGATTAGTTAAAGTCTAGTGGAGCGACGACGAGAGAGACTGTACTTGGGAAACTAAGAGCAGGATTAGAGATGCTTATCCTGACTTGTTTCATGGTATGTTTTACCTTCAGGATTGATCTGATGTGTACCTTATCATAATTTCGAGGATGAAATTATTTAAGAAAGGGAGTCTGTAACGACCCTAATTTTGATTAACAATGAACTAAAGGAAATTAAAATGAAATAGGAAAGTTTAATAGATAAGGGCAAAATAAGAATAGGTTTTATTCTTATACCTTAAACCCTCACGCACTTTCATTTTACACATTCATAAGCAAAACTATATTAAAGAAGAGGTCGGTGACAATTAGAAGAAGTAAGAAGAAGAGAAGCTAAAATCAAGAGGAAGAAAGCTTAATCAATCTAACTCAAGAAGCAAACCTCAAACTCCATAATCATAAGCTAAAGGTGAATAATAGGTTACATCTCATATTTTCTTATTTTCGGTTCTAGATCAGATCCGTATATGATTTTCAAAGTTTATTGCCATGTTTTGAATGATAAAAAGGTATATATGCTTGTTGATGAATTATGTTTGTTCATATAGATTTTCATGACAAGTTTACATTTTAAAAACCTATCTAGTGACATTCAAATGCCTTGCGATTTAGAGATTGGTTTCAAGTTTCATAATTTTCCGAATTAATGTGGATTTATTATGAATTTTATAGTGAAGAAAATGGTTAAATTGGGTTTAAAATTAATTACGGCTATTATATGTTAGCTTTGGGTCAAAATTTAAATATGTTAGAAAACATATTAAAAATGATTTATGGGAATATTTAAAGAATTTTCCTAAGTGTTTTAATAAGTATATAAAATTATTTAAGGTATGAGACTTAAATGTTTTATATGTTTATAAAAGGAGAAGGGGCAATTTGTGAATGTTTTAAATTATTAATCTCTGAAACTCGGCAGTAGTTTTAGAAAAGATTTTAAAAGAAACTGGCAGCCAATTTTATGATGACAAATAAGCAAGTTAGTTCGAAATAAATTGCTTTTTAAAGTTAAAAATCTGTTTTAAAAGGTTTCCCTGTTTCGCCACTTTCGGCAGCTACTATTCGACAACATACTTCTGCCTCCAACCAGTTCGAAACCAATACACATGGTATCAATTACTTGGTATGTGTGGATTGGAGATAGGCGAAAGGTATAGAGTCGAAACAGGGCTTTCGAAGGGGTCTAGACCTTGTTTTGCTTTTAAAAAAGAAATTCTGCTTGCTTTTCTTTCGAAACGAATGCTTTCGAATGAGATAGCTTTCGACTTGGTCTATTGTTTTAAAGAAAGGTTTCAAAAGGGGTCGCGGCCTTTGTTTTAAGAAAATGCTTTCGAAGGGGACGAAACCCATGCTGCCACATTCAACCTTTCGAAGCAATGTCTTTGAACGGGTGCTTTTGCTTTAAACCCTGAGCCGCTTCTCTAATGCTTTCGAAGGGATTGGTTTTGACACCATCCACTTTATTTACTT
Organism: Allium fistulosum; assembly: GCA_030737815.1. Classification (NCBI taxonomy): domain Eukaryota; kingdom Viridiplantae; phylum Streptophyta; class Magnoliopsida; order Asparagales; family Amaryllidaceae; genus Allium; species Allium fistulosum. Next base: position 816,145,381 of record CM060908.1, on the reverse strand, counting down.
AGAATATTGCTTTCGAAAGAGTTACTTTCGACTTAGTTCTTTTAAGACCCTTTTTATATTTTGAAAGTTAAACCCGAGGATTTCTAAAGGAATGGTTTCAGATGGTTTCGAAAGGTTGTTCCACATGTTTTTACTTGAACCCAACGCTTTCAAAAAGTTTGTTTTAAGTAAAGGAATTAATGCTTTCGAAAGGCATATGATAAAGGTTTTGAAGGGGTGGTTCCCCAATGTTTTCAAAAGGTTTACCTTAGTGTTTAAATGGAGGGTTTCCAATGTTTTCAAAAGGCGTGTTTAAAGTGTTTTGAAAAAAGGATGTCCAAGGTTTTATAAAACTTTCGATAGGATATTTTCAATGTTTTCGAAAGGTCTATTGTAAATGGTTTCGAAAGGTATGTTTTGGCCTTTCGGCCTAAGGTTATAAAGTAAAGTAGTTTGCTTGTGCTGAACTGTGTACTTTCAATGGTTTTAAAAGGGTACTTTCAAAATTTTCGAAAGAGATTGTTTAAAGGTTTTAAACAAAGGTTTCGAATGTTTTCATCAACAATGTTTTGTGTAAAGTATAGACAACATGGCAAAGTGATTTGAGTAAAGCATAGAGTATATTTTCCTTGTTTAAGTATGATTTAAAGGGTTAAATCAATTGTAAAGGTTTCCAAGGAAAATTTTGATGGTCAGTAAACGTTAAGTAAATGACTCAAATATTTGTATGCCAGATGGGACTGGTATAGGATCGCGCCATGTACATTAGCTATAGCCCCTAGCTAATTTAGTCCAAATTCCAGTGTGTAGGGGTTAGTCACAGGTAAGACTTAAATGATGGCTACACATAGAAAGGAATATATATAGAGAAGAAGGATAGGTTATTGGTGAGCCCGCAAAACCAGTAGGATTAGGTGACCCTTAGAGAAGAAAGTTAAGGACAGACCGTCCAGAAGTTTGTCTAATAGGTGTTCGGTTATTTGTTTATTTTGTCTGATAGGCCCGAGTCGGCCAATGGTTAGTAGTTTGCCAAACAAAACTATATTGTTCGGATAGATAGTCCATTTATTACCTAATTTATATGCATATATGATATTGCTACGATTGCTTTAACCAGTTTGGTTGTAAGATTTTGATTTGCAAAAGATATGTTTTAAAAAGGGATATTAGTGAGGGGAAACCCGTTCCGCTAAGCGGCGTGGTCTCACTTAATATCGGTAAACCGAGATGTAATAGTATTATTCACACCAGGCTTTATATTTTCCCATCAAACTCTTGGATGCCCAAAATTAATTTGAATAGACTAAGAGTCAGGGTTTTACAGGTTTAGTAGGTGGAAGAATAAAGCTTCCGAAGACGTGTAGGAGGCAAAGATAGCTATTTAGAAGTTCTAATTTTATTTCCGTTGTGATGTATTAAGACAATTTTGTCTATTTAGTACTCTGATCATCCAAGGCGGCATCTTCATATGTCGCTCTTGGCGTATTTTGTAATAATTATAATTGACCACAACCTAGGAAATGTTTGGTATTGTGTAATGGAATATGAAATATGATTTTGTAATGTAATCAGCAAAGTTGTTTTTAGAATCTGTGATTTTGTTTCATATTCATGTGCTTCTGATATTATGGATACCATTAACATTACCGTATTTTATCGCCGAAAGTTAGTACTATAAATGATTGCAACATCTGTAGCGCTTAGCTTCAGGCCTCAAGATAGGGGATGTTACACCAAGTATCTCACTTCTCTCCTTTAGAAGTGATACTTCGAAGACTTTATCATTAATTTATGTTTTCTCAACATTTCAAACACAATCATCAATCGTGTCTTTAGATCCTCTTTCGTCTATGAGTAGATGAAAGTTTCATCAATAACTACAAGCACGAATTTGCTCATGTGATCCCTTGAAACATGGTTCACGATATCAACAAAGCATGCCAACACGTTGGTTAGCCCGAATGACATAACTAACCAATTAATAATCAAGGTAGTGTACGAAATGCTGCGATCGACACACTCTCACTAGATACTCTCAGTATATAAATGGCTATCATAATGTCCAACTGAGAGAACACCTTCACGCTATAGAGCTGATCAAACAAGCCACACACTCTCTGGATGCTCTTAGTAGATAAAACCCTATCATAAGGTCCAATTAAGAGAACACCTTCATGCTATAGAGCTGATCGTATAAGCCATCAATAAGTGGGAGTGTATACTTGTTCATTCTCTCATTCAGCTCACGATAATCATCGTACAACCTCAAAGAGCCATCTGCCTTAGTGGTAAACACTACAGGTGCATTCCATTTAAGTGTGGTCCTACGAATAAACACTTACCTCAATAGGTTATCCACTTGCACCTTTAATTTCCTCCGCTCATTGAGCATCATATGCCTTAAAGGCATAACTATTGGTCTAGCACCTCTAACCAGATTGATACGAAAATCAATCCCTATATGGTGGCAATCCGGCCACCTCATCGAATGCATCCGGACACTCTCTAGCTACAGGCACAGATGACAACTCATCGTGTGGGATACCGAGCAAATATAGAAAGCTAACCGTCACTTCATCATTAGATGGGCGGTCGAACACTACCTTCCGCTCATCGTTGGTCCCTAAAGTCAACAACAGCCTCTCAAAATCCACTACTATTCCATACCGCTCAGCCAGTCAATTTCTAAATTGTAATACCAAACCCAATTAAACCCAAAACAAATCAATAACAAACAACAAACATAAATGACTTGATACGGCAAAGTATAGACAAACCATTAATAGGTTGGTTGAGCCCCAACAAGGTTAGTCATAATTTAAAAATCGGTTAACTATTTTAGGTCTAAATTCCAATCTATTTAACAAACAACTAGATACAAAGGAATGTAAAACCTCGACGTCGAATAAAGCATGCATGGAAATGCCATAAGTGGGAAGCATACTTCAAATGGTAATTCCCGTTCCCTTCTCTTTCATCGATGGAACATTCGACGAAATAGGAACGACAATCAATGCATATGCCTCTACAGTTTGTCCCTGCTTAGGTGGTTCGGGACAATCCTTGTACACTGGGTGCAGGCTCTAACATTGTAAGCCTTTTTGATCAACTTCTTGAAGCTCTCGCCAATATGACTAACAATTGCTTCAAATGGTATAAGCTCTCTCGAATAAAGCATGTATGGAAATGCCATAAGTGGGAAGCATACTTCTCGAATTTGATCTCTTTCCATACTTCACAAGCAGCCGCAAGTTCGGGACTCCATTTGCAAGCTACGCGGATAATCTCATTACCTTCACGAGCAAGATTACGTCCTTCATTACGAGCTTGTACACACGCTTCTAAAGCTACTCGATTAGCTACCGCACCAGGTGCATTTCCCCAAGGGTGCCCTAAAGTTCCTCCACCGAACTGTAGGACGGAATCATCTCCAAAGATTTCAGTATCGTAATTCTCGTTCCCTTCTCTTTCATCGATGGAACATTCGACGAAATAGGAACGACAATCAATGCATATGCCTCTACAGTTTGTCCCTGCTTAGGTGGTTCGGGACAATACTTGTACACTGGGTGCAGGCTCTAACATTGTAAGCCTTTTCGATCAACTTATTGAAGCTCTCGCCAATATGACTAACAATTGCTTCCCTAGATGATCACTCAACCCAATGACAAACTTTTCATTCTTTTTGAGTGGAGTATCAATGAAAGATAGACTGTAATTCGATAGCACATCAAATAAGGCCATATACTCTGATAAGACATATCGCCTTACTTCAAACTGACAAATTTCCTTAACAACATCAAATTTTGAAAGATCGAGATAAATTTCTCTCTGATGAGAGCTATGAACTGATTCTAAGTAAAATGATCCTCGAGAATCGAAGCTATAAGGGCACTCCACTAGTTTATTGTTCATCCCTGGAGTTATCTAGAGGTCAACTTCTACCTCATTGCATCATCTAACTCCAAGTCATCAAAGATCCTTTCGTAAATATCCATCCCATCTTGCACCCCAATAGCCAACTCCATTCCAAGGAACAGTTTTCCTCTTAGTCTTACGTAGTATTTATACAGCTCGGCAAAGTCGACTCTAGGAGTTTGCACTTGAGCACCATAATCATTTGGAGCAACTTGGTCATTCCAGAATAATGTAACTTATTTTATAAATCGGAGCCAGTGGTCCTCGATCCCGCCCACTCCTCAACTCCAGAGATGGAGTCAACTGCAGCATTTCTTGTATGCTAGATCATTTTGAATATATAATAAGAAAGATTAGTCTCTCATAAAGAAAAACTACATCAGCGGTACTCATGTGTGCAATATAACTTATATACTATATGTACTAACATATAGTTTTGAAAACTAAAATATATAACAAATATGCAATCTCTCATATATAGGCATACTCTCAATCCAGTCTAAGGCAAAAAATTCAACCCTATCCCTACTGGATCTAGGTATCAACTCAGGTTAATCACGTAACCTAAGCTATGATACCAAATGTGATGATTACCTTACACCACCAATGCTCATATAATCGAATAGTGTGTTGTTGGAGCATTCAGCTGTTGTAGGATGGTTGTCAAGGGAAAGGAATATAAGTAAAGAAGAGGAATAGAAAAGAAGAGAAGGGAATAAAAGAGAAGAGAAAGAAAGAAAACATCACACAATCACATTACCCATCGTATATCTCACCACACCTTAAATAAAATATATTCATCACAGATATAAAATAGGCAAGACAGTGATAACTACATGAACCACATTATTAGAGTACACAGGCTCATACGGTTGTACAAAATAGTAATAGAGTTTATACAACTAATAAATAAACTCAACTGATAAACTATCTCTAATAATACTATGTTAACCATATCAAGGCTCCACAGTGTCATAAAGCGGAATAAACGTAATAAGCCCAAAATATAAATATGAGAAAGCATCACCTTCTGCTAGTCTATCTGCATAGCTCCAAGTGCGGCGTATACTTGCTATCTACTATAATCATTTAAAAGTACCTAAGATAATAATGAGCAAAGAATAAAACCTCAATTCAGATAATAGTCTGGTGTGGGCGATAAATAATCTCAAAACACTATAAAAGTCGGTATAGTATATGGAAGTGGGGGTATAAAGAATCATACCTGACTTTTCCCTGCATCCCAAGAGTTAGCACATAAAATATGCTACTCTATATCATAATCATTATGAGTGTGATCAAAGTACAAAGGGTATCTAGATATCTGCATCGATAATATCAACGATTGACATCCCTAAGGTGATAAAGCAATCTAACAAACATAGCATCCATCCAAACATTCACTCAATGCGTTGGATATGTTACATTCATGTAGAGTCAAGGAAAACCCAACATACCAGTTTCTCGGTACTCAAATCCATGCCGCTCAGAAGGCCAGGAACTTGACCGTGCATGATGTAAATAGCCCAGGGTAAATGGATCGGAACATTTTTTGATCCAAGGCACATGACAAAAGCCCAAATGAGCGTCCTCACATACCCCTACTTTACGAGTACACTGCGAAACTTATGAATATCAACGGTCCCTTTTCACAGGTCATCATAGTAGAGCTCATCCCGGAATTGTCCTTACAACTTCCATCTGACGTCATCACGGTTGGAAACTACTCTAGACGACCATCATAAGTCGTAGAGTGTTATCATACATCCTGTTACATTCCTCCAACAGTTCCTTCAATCCAACTATCCATCGTCGAAACCATCACTTCCCATCATGGAATCATCATCGTCGAATCATGAAGTCATCACGTCGGAACATCGCATCCTTGCTTCAATGCCAAAACTACTCATCAAAGAGTCATAATATTAAATCAAATATCGAATGAATGAACGAACCATCACATCAAGCTCTTCGAAGCCTCTTCATCGTCCATATCAAAATTGGCCAAATCAGCCATCATCAATAGTGGTAGATATAGACCACTCTAGAGCAGTCGATAACGACCACTTTGATCGTGTACTTAGCCAAAAATGGTTATGTACAAACAAAATGAAAATGTCTAGCATCTATCTTGAAATCTAAAATCACATCTCCAAGTCCATCTTCCAACTTTATAACAATCGACATGCATAAAATTATGTGCATGAAATCCTATCCTATAGGATATTTTCTAATACTATATCGTCTTCGAACTGCATTTTCAACCAAACTAGCAAACAAGTATACATGCAACCAAGAGGCATAGAAATGTCTATAATAGCCTACCTACATCTATAATAATACAATACAATACACCCAGACAACCAATGTGGGATGAATACCAGTAATAGCCTAAATCTATCAATGTCGTCAAAATAGTGCGTCAATGGTCAAAATTTTGATATTTATTCAATATCATTTTAAAACACTTTTAAATTCTTTTATAAAATAAGTTATATGTTTAAGTAATTTTGAAATCACGTTTTAAAGAAATTAATCATTTCAAAACATCATTTTAATACTATGCTAACAATCATAGTATGGTGAGAGACAATATCACTCACCTCAACAATAGCCATCCAAAGTGGTGTCAAGTCATAGAGCTCTCCATCATGAGTGCAATGCAAGAAACGACGTCCAAAATGGATCTCATAGGCAAAAGATATGCACAACCCACTTCCTACCAACCTTCTCTCCTCTCTAACTCGAGCTTTGATCCACGAAACGATGCGCTGTCTTTGCTAATTAACTCCGCTTTCAAATCTCTCCACGTCGAACCCAAAGACGTCGAATTCGGTTGTTTCCAATAGAATTCGACTTGGCTCCATGCGCTCGATTAGGTTTTGAACGCGATTTGCTAGGGTTGTTCGCGATCGACGAAATTTTGCAGGTAGGTGCTATTCGTGAAGAGAGATCCAACGGCAGTCTCCGTTTTGTCTATCGTCGCCTATAGTTATACCTAGATCAAACCCTAGATCGACCAAGGAGGAGGTTGACGTTGCCAATGGTGATCGCACCAAATTCCACCACGGTAAACAGAAGCCTCATCCATACGATCTCAATGAAACTGGTCTTGTTACTTTTAGTGGAGCGGAATGGTCAATTTTATTTTTTGAATGGGATTAAAGAGTGGAGGACATGATTTTCCAGTTAGCAGTGGAACACTGAAGTGTATTTGAGGGAGTGGGTTTAGTTTATTAATACAATATTATTTATTAATTTAAATTCTCAAATAAACAGTCGTATGTTTTGAACTCGCACGATCACACGGTACGTTTGATCGCTATGAAACTTGTCTATGTACATCACCTTATTTATTTTGGTCCCAATGGTATAAATTTCATTGCCATCTAAGAAAGCGCTTCGGGATGATAGTTTCACATGTTTTGGGATCGTTTCGGCCGTCGGATCATCCAATCTTCAAATATAGCCATCCTTATACTTATTTTAAATTGCAATGTCGATCTAAACTCAACGTAAGTGGTGTCGAGTCCTGATTTAATCGTATGTGAAAAATAACATTTTTGGAACCATCAATTAATTAACGATTCAATATTTAAATCAATTATTTAAATATCCAATCACTAAAAATATGGGTTGTCTCATAACCTCTTGCTTGAAAATTTCTCCACCCTTGCTACTACTTCCAACAAACTCGAGAAACCATACTCCTCCTTAATATTAACCTAAACTCTTACAAAGGAAATTCTAGTTTGTTCAGCATTGCCTCATCCAAATTTAGGGTTGTTCCTATTGCACTTACTAAAGCTCCAATTTCTTTAGAACCCCATAGTCTAAAATTATGACCTGCCAATCTTATCAACACCAACATACTTGTTAACAAGTCTTTGTCTATTTTCATATATGGGTTGAGCTTTTGCATTATAATTAGATTTTTATCGAAGAACTATGGTCCTTCCTCTATAATCTTATTAAAATCATTTTCATTTTAACCTAACCATGAAGAAACCATTTTCTCCAGATTTGATAGTAAAATTAGCTACATTTTTCCAAGTATGCTTCGTGTAAGCTTCCAGTGCCTTATAATACAGTCTTGGACCTACCATGTACAACATTACATAATTATTCCATCCTACTTTAGCTTCCTTAATTGGTTCTGTAGATATTATACCCTTCATAGCTCCATTCACTGAGATTGTCTCCATAAGCTGCAATGATTCCACTCCATCTCTTGGAGTCTTACTACCTCTTATTGCATTACAGTGTTTTCCTAACATTCATGGGGAAACTAAGTTTTGGTTTATTTGCGGTTACAGTCCCAAGACCTTGCCTCGGAGAAATCTTGACTTGCCCCGGTTGTTGGATATTATTCGATGCCATCCCCACTCCAGCTTTGAAGGTCTCTCCTTTATCCATGACCCCTTTTGCTTTCTGACCTACCATCTTCCATCCTTCTTCTTCCCCCTTACTTTCAAACTACCCTTCTAGCCTTACGTCCATGTTATAGAGATATGTTCTGAATATAAAAAAAGAAGAGAATAGAGAATGGACAAGAATAACAGAGGGAATTGAATAGATTTAGGGTTTGGAAACTATAGATATAAGTTTGTAGAGTAGCCACCATGAGAGGGAAAATTACTATTAAAGGAAGCTTGCTTAAATAATCACTGTTAATAGAAAATAGCTAATTGTGCTATAATATATTTTTTAATTAATAAAATTTTACAATGAAAATATTTATTAACTAAAAGATATATTGCAGTACACTTAGCTATTTTCTATTAATAATAATTATTTAAGCAAGCTTCCATTAACCAAAAAATATATTTTCATAACTTTTACATGATTATATATTATATCATAATTGTACTTATATAATTATTACCCATAAGAATTGTTGTTGTATTTGACTATATTTTCCTTAATCAGTGGTCTTGTAGTTGACATGTTAACTTAATAGATAACAAGCATATGTTTTAGTAGATAATTATATATTGTATTTTTGGAAATGCTAGCTAATCCATCATTTTTTGGTATAAGTGGAACTTATTACTTTATTTCAAAAAATGAAACAAGTCATTTACACATATGTTACACTACATTCCTTCATCATCACCTATAAATTGCAAATTCCTTCATCTTTACGAGCTATAGAGATATGTACTAAACAAATGAACATTAATCCCATTGATTAACATACATAAATGTAAACGAGTTTGAAGTTGGTCACTCTAATGAGAACATATAAAGTAATACTTTTACATACACATAAATGATATATTTAAGCATATGACTCAGATCTAACATTTGCACAAGTAAAACGATAATGTTAGTCTCTAACCTTAATCTAATAACAAATTCAGTTGATGTATGTGCTGAGTATATAATCGTAATTTCCTACCTAAAATGCGTAAGTTTATTCCAAAAATGTTGTCTACCACTCTTGATAGTTAAACGTATTATTTGGTGAGGTTTTATCATAACAAATAAAGATTTTTAAAAATTATAACTTAATTGAATTTATTTTTTTATTGTGTGTTTGAATACGAAACTTAAACAAGAAATGTATGAGGTTGGAGTTGAAGAAAGACATTTATTTTTTTCTAAATATTAATATAAATATCTCAAAAGATAATATTGTTATGCCTAAAATTGAAAAACTTGTTTTATGAGTACTAGTATGAAGATAAATAAACATAGTTTTATAGTTAAAGTGTATCATCTGAGCCATTTTTCTTTATGGGGTTTCTAATTTTAAATTGACCGGGTAATAACAATGGATTCTATAAAAATAACCACTGCTAAACTGATAAATTATCGAATTATTAAAACAAATACATTCTTATATTTAAAGACTTACTATACTTACTATTCCTTGAGCATTTTCGAATGATTTATTTTGCTAGATTGGAAGCTACAGGAGAAAGTCCTAGCTGTTGTGATGGCACACACTATTTCTAAGGGGTATATTTATTAATAAGAAAACGCGTTTTATTTTATTCCATTGAGTAGATATATTAAGATGGTTCCATTGGCCCAAAGTAGCATTGTGATGACCTCACTCCACCTTCGGTACCCAATTATCAAAAATAAGTGGTGCAATTTGGTGGTATCCAAAAGATCGAGGGAATCATCAAGGTCGATCAATGCGATGACCTATAATATATATCTCACAATGCATAGGGAAAATAAAATATCAACATAGATATAAAATAGGTGAGAATAATATGATCATAAGAACCAAAACATCACCAACAGAGCATGGCAAGGTTCATAAGGTCATACAAAAAAGAATAAATCTGCAGTACATCATACAAAACTCATAATAAAACTATCCTCATATACATAAGATAAGTGCTAATGGCTCCACAGTATTGTACAGCGAAAATAAGCGGTAGTGACTCCATAGAAATAACATATATAAGAAGGCATATGCATCATGCATTGTCCTCCACACAGTTCCATTCACTATCGTCATTCTTGTCTCCTAGTCTACTCATTTAATAGTACTTGAAAATATAAGAAGCAATGCATAAAACCTAGGGTCAGAAAATGGTCTGGTATGAGCAATTTATAATCCTCAAAAATAGAAATAAAGTCGATATATCATAAAAGAGAAATTTGGTATGGAAAGTCATACCTGACCTGCTCTTGCATCCAAAAATTAGCACATAAACACAATATATACTAAACTAGTTATCATATGGGTGTACTACCCCTCTAAATACAAATTAGGGTGTCAGGGTGTTAAACTAAATAATACCTACATCGTCTAATCAACCATAGAAACCATCACACAATCTCCTATCCCTCATACTTCATGTTATTGGATATATGATTACTCATATAACCACGTCGTATGGTCAACAACTACTTAACATCACAGCTCCATCAATGCTTGAATCCTTGCCTACTTAGATGGTTAGGAACTAGATCAATGTTGTAAGGTCTATAGATACGTGTAACGTCATACAATCCACAGTGAGCATCCTTACCTACTTCTTCTTTATTATCATACATCAAAACCTTTGAGTCATCGATGATCCCCTAGCACATGTACCTATAGTAGAACCTTCTATTCCACTCCATAGTTATCATCATATAGAACTTGCATACTTAGATGATCCCCAGATACGTCAGCTAGCTCCATATAGTAGCATACAACAATTTGACGATTGTAGCATGGATCGGTACATGTCCATGTACTTAGCCAGAATACACTTCTAGTTGCTTCCAAAGCCAAAATATGCCAAAATACAACACCTTAATGGATTTTTATCGATCCATTTACTTAGCAAATATTTCCCATTTGCCTTACGATCGATCTACATTCACTATGTCCCAAAATGGTATGGATCGTTACCAATCCATATAGATCTGGGTCAGTCCATATACTTAGTCAAATTTAGTTAGGTTTTTCTACCTTGGTCCATTTTGATCGATCCAAATCTTTTAGTCCACTTCGACCTATGTGCATCCAACGTTTCTAGCGATTAATCTCCAAACTCTCTAAAGTTGATCCATCGAAGCTTATTCTACGACTATGAACCTTCCATCCTTAGTTTAAACCAAATTGGATCTTCATCGAATAGCCTTAGTCTATACTCAAAGATCCTTTCCCATATAATGACTTAACCTCGTTCCACTCTCCATGAGTGTTTCAACTATTCAAACATAGCATGCAAAACAACATAGACATATCCTAAAGTGCATGTGCATATCCATATCATATCAATATATGATTTGAAACATTTAAAAACATAAAAAACACATTTTAATTCTCATTTAGAATCAGATTAGAACCAAAAAAGCACATTTTTGACTATAAAAATGAGTCTAAATCACTTTTAAACATATATTGCATATATAATAAGTATGGGATCAAAGATTGCTGACAAACTGATGTAAAATCATTGAAATAATGTTAAATCCAAGAAAATTTGAAACTACACAGCAGCAATCTCAAATTGCTCTCCCAAAATGTTGATATGATAATCTCTAATGGAGATTTAGCTTACTGACTCCTTAGTCTCTTGTTTAATGCTTAAAATAGTATGATTTAGATTGATTTAGGAAGAAAAAAGGATAACAAAGGTCTATTTTAGGAAGAAAGAGAAATGACCTGCTGGTGCACTAACCCCTGGGATTAGCATAATTCCAAAATTCATTAGCTAGGCCAAAATTATAGGATTGGAACTAATTACATTAATCTGCCTAAGAACTGTCTAACATAAAACTGTGATATCTCCAAAACATCTTTTTCAATTATTATAATGATCACTCGTCGAAATAAGAAACCATCATATCTTTTATTTGGAATAGGTTTCAGGTTTAAACTCTGCTTCTATCAAAAATTGCAGCCATAGTTTCTGGGCTTAAAATGTCCATAATTTATTATAAAGGTCAAAAGTATCAAATTACTAGATTCCCCAAAATTTTAGCTCATTTAAAGTTTATTGGGTTTGTATATAATATTCTATTTACTTGTCGATATATGAATGTGCGGGTCTTTCTTTCTTCCCTTTTAAGAATATCTCCCTCGAAACTCCAACGTCAACAACATAATACAAACAAACTAGCAAACAATCATTCATAACATACAAGCATTACAATCAAACTATACTAATGTCCTATCATGACTATACTATTAGCAAAACTAAATAAGGTACCAAGTGTAATAATAATGCTATAAATATAAAATTACCAAGTAAAGAGCTCCGGATAAGCGGTCATCATGCTCTCCTCCATCTCTTAATTACTATTACCTTCTTTCTCATTCCATTGAACCTTTACGAGCTTTATTGTCTTCCTCCTAAGCTGCTTTATACTTTGCTCGACTATACGAATAGGTCTATGAGGTATTGACACCTCAAATTCAACTTCCAAACATCGAGCTATTCCATTACAACTATCATGCCAAAGTCCTACACAAACTTCCAAAGATGTGAAAATGGAAGATGTTGTGACACCCACCATCTTTTGAGGTAAGTCGACTATGTATGCAAGATTCTCAATCCTCCAGTATGTCAGAAAAAGTCCTACAAATCTTGGTGCCAACTTCCTCTTATTACCAACGAACTACATTTCTTAAAAGTGAAATGATGGCAAATACCATAATGCCAACAAAGAACTATAACATCCCCCAATTGGAGGCCTAAAACTAACTGCTATAGATGCTACAGTCATCTATAGTTATTATTTTTCGATGACCAAATGCGGTAATGTTAGATACATTTTTATACCAAAAACACATGGATATGAAAATTTTAAATTAAATTTTTAAAACAAATTTCTCATTCCATTTCAAATCACATTTCAGATTAATTACATAATCCTAATTCGTAAACCACGTTCAGAGAAATATAATCATTACAAATTACGTCAAGAGCAACATATGAAGATACCCACTTAGTTGATTAAAGTTTAAATATAGGCACTAAATAAATTTGCCATTACATCCAATTACATAGCGGAATCAAACAAAAAGAACTCCGGGTAGCTAGTGTGCCTCCTGCACGTCTCCGGAAGCTTATTCGTTTAAAGGACAACCTAAAAACCTTAACTCTCAAACTACTCAAAATCAATTGAGCATCCGAGAGTTTAAGGGGAAAACATAAAATTTGAGTCACACAAAAAGTACGGTGTGAATAATAACCTACCTTCTCGAACTATATACATATCTAGTGAGACCACGCCGCTTAGCGGAACAAGTTTTCCCCTCACTAGTATCTTAACTCAATTTATAATAACCATATACTATGCACCTGCATCCATAATGGTTAAGAAATAACATAATAAAATGTATCATGGTGATATGCAAACATGCAATATGCTCTAGCTTTCCCACACATATTCATCTGACTACCTGTCTCATGTTATAGTTTCTAGGGCCACTATTAACTTGTTAGTTTTCATGGGGATAACTAATAACTTGTTTCAAGCTTACGGACTATCTGTCCAGTTTCATAGTTTTCATGGGATCACTAAGAACCTATTGGTGTCTACTAACAACATCATCCAATCATTGTTTTCATGGGGCCACTATGAACTTATTGAATTCTCCAATAACATCTCCTATGTCATAGTTTTCATGGGCTGACTATGACCATATTGGATTCTCCAATAACATCTCTCATGTGATAGTTTTCATGGGCTGACTATAAACCTATTGATCTCTATTAACAACCTGTTCTGGACATAGTTTTCATGGGCTCACTAAGAACCTATTGGCCCCCGCCAATAACAATTTCCATAACATAGTTTTTATGGGCTTACTAAGAACATGTCTAAACCAATAATCTTTTGATCAGTCTTGGGCATCCTATATTCTAATATGTCTGACCTCCTGGATGCAGTTCTACTCACAAAGGAGTTAATTCAATGTATACTCACTACTGGGTCAACCTAGCCTGTTATTCTGCGCTTAAAATCGCATAATGTAGTTATGAATTAATAATGAAGTGAATATGATTACACAAGCATACATGATAACTGATCAAATAACATAACAATATAAACATCCATGGTTTAATTCCTTGTAATCATTTTCTAATGAAATATGGTTGATACACTTAACCTACTTTCTTTAGCAAGGAAAGCTTCCTCTAAAATTCAAAGTTAAATGTCATTTCAAAACTCTTTTACATTGCCATGTGTTTTCTTTAAAAATGAGACTAGGTTCTCTAGTTGGAAAACTAAGGCTTTCGAGTATATCCTTCGGATCATTGCGACATTATGAGTTATCCTCCAACACTCTCTCTTTAGACATTATAGAGAAATCAAGCTCTCTGTCCTCTTCCATTTAACTAATGGGTTCGAAACAAGTGGCTATGGCCCTTTCACCACTTTACTCTAGCGGTAGGACCTTTCGAAATCATTGCTTAAGTAATGTGGAAGGCTTCTTCCACTACTTCTTTAAAACCATGCGGAAGGACCCTATCGACACCATTGATTGGGTGCGGCACAACCCTTTCACCTCTGTAGTTAAACATGCATGCAGAAGGACCCTTTAGACACTATCAACTAGTGTGGAAGGTACCTTCTGTAATGGTTGGACTTACTCAAGTATAAAGGTGCGGAAGGTATGCTGTTGGCACCATTGATTAGTGCGGCACACCCCTTCTGTCTTCATTGATTAACATACTTGCGGAGCATATAAGAGCGGAAGGAACCCCTTCGACACTATCTACTAGTGCGAAAGGTCCATTCCATGATAGTTGAATCAATTAATGTGGCAGTGCACACTTATTAAAGTGTATGTATGCGGAGAGACCCCTTCGACACTATTGGTTGGTGCGGAAGGACCCTTTCGCCTTTATTCTAGTATATTTTAACTACAGCGACACCCCCAACTCCTTAGTGTTCAAAGGGAAGCATAATTGTATGCTTTTGAAGGCATCAATGCTTTTGAAGGCAAGTGGCGTTGCTGTAATTATCATAAAAACTGATTTTTAACCAAGTAAAGTAATTTCTTTATTTACCTAACCCCTTATGTTGTAAATTTTCTATAAGATAACAAACGTTTATAAAATTCTTTTCAGAATTTCCTGCAGTATGTAATCGCCCAATGCTCCAATAATTAATTAAAATTATTAACTCATCCTTTGTGTTTAATTAATCATTAAATACTAATCTTTTTACTTAATTCCAGAACTCACCCAAATATCTTGAAAACAATCTCATAAATTCACATAATTTCCAAAATGATAATATCTTTTCGATACAAAATTTTTAGCCAGCAATTAATTAATTAATTCCTTAAATTAATTAAAACTCGAAATATCCATTTCTTTCACTCAAAAATTCATAATAAATTATCCATAGCTTGGAATATTATGAAATTTTAAACCCATCTCCAAAATAATGTTTTACAAAACATATTCAAAAATCATGACATTTGGAAATTATTTTGCATGATTTTATCCTTAAAATTGAACTACATTATTCCAAAAAATCCTTATTTAAATTATAACATGGTATTTAAATCAAAACATATCATCATTCATCCAATCATACGGTTTTAAACCTCAAACCAAAATTAAAACATTCAAGATGACTTATATGAGATGGTTTAGATCCTTATTCACCTTGTTTGGATAAGGAACTTGAGATTTGTTCTACACTTTAATTTTCATAGCTTGAACCTTAGCCTCTAATTGATTTTTGAGCTCCTCTTCTCCTAGGGTTATGGCCGGCCTTGTTTTTGTTTTGTTTATGTTTTTGTTTTGTAAGAATGTAAATGAGAATGAGAATGTTATAAGGGGTTTTAGGGATTATGGGGTTCGGCTATTCCCATATGCTCATGCCTTATTCTCTTAAGTATTTAACTTATAAACCATTCTTATAGATTCATTTATTAAAGGCATGACCTTAATTAGTTTTCAAATCTCCATTCCATTATCACTCTAATCTCTACATTATTCTATTTAATTTATCTAATTAAATATCCTGAATAATGCTATTTAAAATTAGGGGTGTTACAAGAACTCTATATCATGTCTTCTCTTATCATCATAGCCCTTTTGCCTGTCTTATATAGTTATTATTCATTTCAAATGATCTCTATTTTATGCAAAGTCTCTCTAATTATATTCAGCCCAAGTATCAGTTTCTCACCCCATTTCCGATAACATGAAGGGGTATTACATGGTCGGCCATATAAAGCTTCGAATGGTGCTAAAACAATGCTCGATTGATAGCTATTGTGGTATATGAACTCTACTAAATGTAAATGATCTTCCCATAAGCCTCCAAAGTCAAGTATGTAAGCTCAAAGATCCAATATGATTCACTCTCTTGGTTTGACCATCATTATATGGGTGATATGTTGTACTTAAATTCAACACTATCCCCAATGCCTCTTGTAAGCTTTTCAAAAATCCACTTGTGAATAATGAGACTCTTTAACAACTCGAAATTAATAATTAATTAACTAAAAAACTAATTATTGAAATGAGAAATAAAAAGCGTATAGTTATAGATACTAATTAAGAGAGAAGGCAATGAACCAATGAGGGGAAAAGATTATGAGGGCCAAGGCCTAAATTTCTGTGGGACAATAAACATAACCCTTAACTTATTACCTTATTTCATACTTCTCAAAAATAAAATAAAAGCTTGAGTAGCACATTAATGGTGAAGGCCTAAAAAGAGCAAGTAAGAAGAACAAGAAGAAAACACAAGCTAGAAGGAAGTAAGAAGATTAAAACAAGATTATTCAATATCTAAGTGAATAGTACTAAACACTTATACCGTTTACATTGTGTTTGATTTTGGTTTCTAATTTAATACAATGGAGTTCATATCATCTAATGTTTAAATGAGATAAAAGATGTACTAATAAATATTTTGGGGAAATTAGCTATGCTTGAGATGTTTTGATATATTTCCCTAAATTAATGATTTCCAAAAGCTATGAAAATTTAATATGTTGTTTTAATCATGATTATAGAAATAGTTTTCTATTTGAAGATATCCACATCAAGATGATTGATTATGAATTTTTGAAGGGAGATAACTGTTATCCCGCTTTTTGGTAAGGCCGTAACACCAAGGAATCGACTAGTACCCAGTGACGGCCCGTCCCAGAGATCAGTTACATACTGGCTCACTACAGATATCGATGAATTTTGTCCGAGTCTGGATTGAGCCAAAATTGGTAGGACATGACAAGCTAAGCCATGGGAGCCAACGTTTCAAATCTCAAATTAATCCGAGTTCGTATGCTCGAGGTATGAACGATACAAGATTGGACGAAAATCAATTGCCGGTCGACTCGCTCCTTCGACTCGCTTCGCAGCACTCAAGAGTAGCCAACTTCGACTCGCTCCACGTCCCTCAGAGCTGCTCTCTTCGACTCGCTCCACGTCCCTCAGAGCTGCTCACTTCGACTCGCTCCAGTTCGAAACCATCGAAAGTGCATCGAATCGCTCCGCTCAAACAACTGTTCGACTCCATCAACTTCGACTCCACTGCTCAAACCTCCTAGAACGCCCCACTTCGACTCGCTCTCCCAGTGCTAGCTTCGACTCGCTCGACCAAAGCTTGCTTCGACTCGCTCAACCAAGTGCTTACTTCGACTCGCTCGAAGCAACATCCAGGACAGAGTAAGAATCAAGTGCCACGTCATTGAGTCGAACGGAAGCGAGTCGAGCCGGAAGCGAGTCGAAGGAAACAGCCTACCGAAAAACCCCATTTCGTATCGATCATATCTCCCAATCTACAAGTCCAAATGCTATGAAATTTTCATAGAAGACTACATGCATGCTAAAGAATGTCCATGCCAAATTTCGACTCCATTGGATGAAATCTTGATCAAGTCGAAATCTGTTCGTGTCGATCACGGATCGGACCGAAACTTCACGGGCTTGGGCGTGCGGGCCTGGTCACGTGCCAAAGAGGGTCTCCCGAGATCTGAGTGAAATATCAACCTCCTACACCTATAAATAGACCCCCAAAGCCAACAAAAAAGGGGTTCTTCTTCCTCTTTGAGATCTCCAACGCCCGGACTCCGCCAAATCCAGATCTGAACTTAATTACTGCTGCTACCAGCGAAATTCACCACTGCAAATCATAGTTGCCTGCTGTAAATCATTGAGTTCATTTGTAAACACAAAAGAAAGATCAATAAAGCAAACTACTTCATAGTGGACGTAGGCGATACGCCGAACCACTCTAAATTCTTGTTTCTCCTTGCATTTTAATTATTCTCATTTCTGAAATTTGGAGTTTTTGTTAGATAATTCCTCTTTTTCCATTTAATTTCTTCACTTTATCTCTTCAAAGACTTCCGAAGAGTGTTGTGCCCAATTTTGGTACAAACACTTTGGTGCTTTCACTGAGAAAAACCCAATTTTTCTCCCACTCTTTGGATCTCCTATCTATATTGGATTGCATAAATGTAAGAAGAAGATCCAGATCTAGAAGTTTGAAGCCCTTCCATTCTATTCAGATTTGCAATCAGATCTAGGAAAGGACTTCGTCAATTCATTATGGTGAGCACACGTACCACCTCTACATCTGCTGATCAAGGAGCACGGGACCGACAAAATCCCGTGCAATCACCTCCATCCAACCAAAATGCTGCAGGACCTTCAGATCCATCAGGTCCAATCACTAGACAAGAATTCCAGACATTGCTTCAGGAGTTGACCCAAAGTCGACAGCAGCTAGCGGAACAACTACGCGCCAACACGGAGTTGACTAACCAGCTAAATCGCCAAAGGCGAAGAAGATCTAGAAGAGACCAAGGCTCTCACTCCTCCATAGAAAGTTCAGCCTCCTTCGATGGCCAAACTAAATCCACACGTCCACGGTTGGGTGGAAGCTACACCCAGGCCACGGGACACCAACCTGCTTCGAACCTTGGGCAACCTAGAGCTGGACCATCCGTTAGCCTCCGCACAGAACCTTCAACTCGGGGAGGAGTTGCTCCTTATCATGTTACCGGCAACATTGCTACTACCACCACTGCTGGACGGGGAGGTGATGCCAGAAAACAAGTAGATCCTCAACATAGCCAACGAGAGCAGACTCCTGAGCCTTATGTCCCTGAGGATGTTGAACCAAGGAGACGAGGCACAGACCGTCGACCGCGTCCGGTCCAGACTCACGCTGTGGAACCCGACCACACCTTGGCACAACATGCTCCAAGTGTCCGAACGCCGGATATACCAGCGATGATCCGCCAAATGATCCGTGAAAGTCAGGGTCTCTCTAATGACGACTGGGGAATCTCTCGAAGTCATACCCCTTTCACCGATGATGTTTTATATGCTGAGCCACCTCGGCACTTCAGGATGCCATCTTTGCCAGTTTATGAAGGGAGTTTTGATCCCAATCAACACGTCCTGAAATACGAGTGACTGATGAATGCTGCTAGAGCTGATGACGCAGTAAAGTGCCGTAGTTTCCCCATTTCCCTAGGGGGCATCGCTACCATGTGGTTCACTCGTTTGCCACCACGATCCATCTCTAACTTTGACCAGATGGCCACCAAGTTTGTCGAACAATTCCGTATGCATGTGGCGAGGCCAAAGGACGTTAACACTCTGTCTAGTGTTACGCAAGCTCCCGGAGAAACGCTTAGACGTTACTTGGAGCGATTCCATGCTGCGTGTGCAGAAATAAGCAATCCCAATGATAACTCTATCCTGATTGCTCTGACTAAGGGGATTGATGTTGATTCCGAGTTCGGAAGTTGGTTAGCTGGGAACCACCTGCATCATTGCGTTTCTTTTCCAAGGCAGCACAATTCCTGAGAAGGGAGGATGCGAAACAGTCTAGGAAGCAGGATGACGCAGGACCCAACATCGAAGGTATCCAGAGTAACGTCGTTGTTAAACAGTCCAGAGATAGTTCTGGAAAAGTTCAGTTAAACGTCCAAAAGAAACAGAATCAGCAGAGGGACAATAGAAATTAGAACAAAAAACGCGATCAGGAACATGGACCACGGCGTAGAGCTTCCATGTACGAAAGCTACACTCCATTGAACACGTCGTTGGAAAATGTGTATTTGCAGACCTGCAATACCATGCAGTATAAGAAGCCTGCCCCGAAACCGCCAACTGAAAGACAAATCCAAACAGGAAAGTTCCGTAGATTCCATGAGAGTTATGGCCACAACACCAATGAGTGTCGTCACTTACAAGACCTCATTGAAAAACTGATACGAGAGCGGAAGTTGGATCAGTATGTACGGGCGCCGCAATCCGGTGGTGCGGGCCCATCAAATCAGAATCGTGCACCGAACCAGGAAGACAGGAAGAACCCGCTCGTGCGGACGGGAGGTTGGTCATCAATACAATAAGTGGTGGTCCTCACCCAGCAGATCGAAGCTAGAAGGAAATGGAGTCGTATGCCAGTTTTATCAGGCATGCGGACTTCGAGTGTTGTAGTAGTTTTGATGAGGGGACTTCGGCCAAGCAACAAAAAACGATGGCGGATGACATCATGTTCAGGAGCAGAGACGCAGATAAAATCGAAGCTCCCACTATCGACCCACTGGTCATCTCAGCACAAGTAGGTCCCGCTTGGATAAAAACGATCTTAGTTGACAGTGGAAGTTCTGTGAATATTTTGTTCAAGCCAGTAGAGTTGGGAGTTGGAGAGCGTCGGAGAGTACGGATGTTGCAGTTCATCGTTTTGGACATAGACTCCCCTTACAATGCTTTCTTGGGCCGACCGGCCCTCGCTGAATTCAGAATAGCCATTGCCCCATGGTGTTTGACCTTAAAATTTCCCACTGATCATGGAATAGGAATCGTTCAGGGAGATCAGGTCACTGCCAGAGCCTGTTATGTTGCTAAGCTGCGGGAGGCGCAGCGAAAGGAGAAGGGAAAGGGTGTAGAGGAATCTCTCTGCGTCCGTTTCGCCGATAATTGACAATTAATGCCCGGGCCCAGGCCCGGGCACCCCAGCCAATTCCTCAAGGACCTTGACCCGAGAGAAACTGAAGACGAAGGAGAATCTAAAGAAAGTCAAGCATCCCCGGCCGAACTGATGATTGATGTCCCAATTGACAATAACGATGATTCAAAAATAATAAAGATTGGATCTCAGCTAAGCCAGCAAACTCAAGAGGAATTGGTTGAATTTCTGCGGGCAAATCTTGACGTATTTGCCTGGACACATTCTGATATGTGTGGGATCTCGCCGGACATTGCGAGCCACACTCTGAACATTGACCCGCGGCGTGTCACGGTCAAACAAAAAAGGCGCGGTATGGATCCAGAGAGATCTGCCACCCTTAAAGAGGAAGTAGAAAAGCTTGAAGCGAACGGATTCATTCGGGATGCGCTATATCCTGAATGGGTGTCAAATCCCGTGCTCGTCCGAAAGCCAAACGGGAAGTGGAGAACATGTGCCGACTATTCTGATCTGAATAAAGCGTGCCCCAAAGACAGTTTCCCGCTTCCTAGAATTGATCAGCTGGTGGATTCTACAACTGGACATGAACTCTTATCCTTCATGGACGCGTATTCAGGCTATAATCAGATACCGATGCATTTACCCGATCAAGAACACACCAGCTTCGTGACCAATCTGGGACTTTACCTTTACAAGGTTATGCCGTTCGGACTCAAGAACGCCGTAGCTACTTACCAACGGTTGGTCAATCGGATGTTCGCTAATCAAATCGGGAAGACAATGGAAGTGTATGTAGACGACATGCTTGTGAAGTCACGACTCTCCACCGACCATGTAAAAGACCTGGAAAACTATGTTCAACATACTTCGGGAGTACAAGATGAAGCTCAACCCACTGAAATGTCACTTTGGAGTTGCATCCGGAAAGTTCCTTGGGTTCATCTTTAACGCCCGGGGAATCGAAGCCAATCCCGAAAAGATTTGGGCAATTAGAAATCTTGAAACTCCCAAAACTATAAAGCAAGTCCAGAGTCTCAATGGAAAGGTAGGAGCCTTGAGCAGGTTCATTTCAAAGTCCACTGACAAATGCATTCCCTTCTTCGATCTGATTCGAAAAAGGAAATGAATCTTTAAATGGACCACAGAGTGCGAGGGCGCTTTCCAAGCACTAGTCCAACATCTGTCCACACCGCCGATACTGTCAAAGCCTATTGATCATGAAAAGTTGTTCGTATATTTGGCAATATCAGAAAACGCTATCAGCGCTGCATTAATCCGTGAAGAAGACAAGATACAGAGGCCAGTATACTATGTCAGCAAACGATTGACTGGGGCTGAATGAAATTATCCGAAGCTGGAAAAGTTGGCTTACTGCCTTGTCATTGCATCAAGAAAACTCCGACCGTACTTCCAGGCACATTCCATTATTTTTTACACCGACCAGCCGTTACGACAGGTCCTTTCGCGGCCTGAGACGTCTGGTAGGTTACTCAAGTGGAACATCGAACTAAGCCAGTTTGACCTTACTTACGCTCCGAGACGGGCCATACAAGGACAAGTCCTAGCCGATTTCATAGCTAAATTTACCATCCCAGAGGACTTGCCCAAAGCCAGTGAATCCCCCGAGTACGTCTGGAAACTTTATACTGACGGAGCATCAAACGACCGGTGTTCAGGCACTGGTATTGTGCTTGGAACTCCCGAAGGTCGATCCATATGTTATGCCTTAAAGTTTGATTTCCATGCGACTAATAATGAAGCTGAATATGAAGCCCTCCTAGCTGACTTGAAACTTGCTAGAGATTTGAGAATTATCGCAGTGGAAATTTATTGTGATTCACAATTAGTTGTGTGTCAGGTACGAGGAGAGTATCAAGCAAGAGATCGAAGGTTGGCTGCTTACTTAGCTCGAGTTAAGGAAGTACTAGACCATTTCGATTACTACGCCATCTACAGTATACCTCAGGAACGCAACCAAAAGGCCGATTCGTTGGCGAATCTAGCCAGCACAGGCGAAGCTCAACAAATGGGACTCGTTCCCGTAGAAACGCTATCTTCCCCAAGTATCGACCGGGCAGAAATAAACCGGGTATGCGAAACCATCCCCGAAAAAGATTCATGGATGACTCCACTCAAAAATTACATTGAGCACGGAACCCTGCCGGAGCCCAGGAGTGAAAAAAGACAGGTCCTTCGAAAGGCCTCAAGATTTACCATCCAGAATGGACTCATGTACAGAAGGGGGTACTCAGTTCCCCTACTCCGATGTATCGCTCACGATGAGATTAAACAAGTGTTGCGCGATGTGCATGAGGGAGAATGTGGCGATCACAACGGGGGGCAAGCACTTGCCAAGAAAATACTTCGTTATGGATATTACTGGCCTATCGTGAATCGTGATGCGTTGGAATATGCAAAGAAATGTGATAGGTGCCAGAAATATGCCCGAATTCCTAGAGCTCCTCCTACTAACATAACGCAAATGGTCAGCCCATGGCCGTTCGCAATGTGGGGCATCGACATCATCGGTGCTCTACCTCTGGCAAAAGGTGGTGCGAAGTACGCCATTGTCGTAGTCGATTACTTTACAAAGTGGGCTGAAGCCGAAGCTCTCACTACCATTACAACGAAGAAAGTAATCAACTTTGTGGTTCGTAACATCATATGTCGATTCGGTCTCCCACACACCATAATTATGGACAACGGAACCCAATTCGACAGTGCTGAATTCAAAGATTTCTGCAAACGATTTCACATCCAAAAGAAATTCTCCGCAGTTGCACATCCCCAAGCAAACGGACAGGTCAAAGCAGTTAATAAAGTTATAAAATCCATCCTGAAGAAACGACTGGAGGGTAAGTGGGTCGATGAACTTCCTATGGCTCTATGGGCTTACCGAAAAACCCACAAGACCGCGACCGGCCACACTCCGTTCTCTCTTTCCTACGGTTCAGAGGCCGTTATTCCAGTCGAGCTAGAAGTACCTTCTCATCGTGTGACATACTATGATCCAAAGACAAATGCTATATTACTTGCTGAATCTCTCGATCTACTAGATGAGAAGCGTGAGGAAGCTGACTTGAGGGCAGCTGCGCATCGAAGTCGAGTCGCTCGATTGTTCAACGCCAAGGTCTGTCCGCGAACCTTCGAGTTAGGCGATCTCGTCTTAAAAAGAATCTATCTGATTCCTTCGCATATGAAGCCGACATGGGAAGGACCGTATGTTATTGAACGAAGGCTCGGAGATGGCACATTCAAGTTATTGACTGTCGACGGTCTTACCCTGCCAAGAGCTTGGAACAGCGATAGCCTCCGCCGCTATTACACCTGACAGCTATCCTTATCCATTTAGTTTACTTTCCTTTTCTGCAATTTGTTTATGCATTTCGAAATTAGAACTTGTAATAAGGCAACCGACTTTGCCATACTTTCTTATTTCAGCAATAAAATGCAACCTCTTCGAGCGAGAGCTGTGATTTACTTGAAATACTTCATATGACCATCACTATGCACGGAGAGCTTAATCTCATCATACAGTGGGATTTATTCAAATAGAGAGTGACTGCGGTGCAACTAATCACTCACTAAGTGAAACCCGAGCTCGGAGGCAAGCCACCACATCAAAGTAAAAAAGGATTGATACACGACAATCCTTCATCAACTCCGTATTCCCAAAGTGCAAAGCGGAGTATAAACATTCAACTCCGTATACCTAGAGCGTGAAGCGGAGTATAAACATTCAACTCCGAACTCCCAGAGCACGAGTCAGAGTATAAACATCCAACTCCAAACTCTTAGAGCGCGAGTCGGAGTATAAACATTCAACTCCGTACTCCCAGAGCGCGAGTCGGAGTATAAACATTCAACTCCGTACTCCCAGAGCGCGAGTCGGAGTATAAACATTCAACTTCGTACTCCCAGAGCGCGAGTCGGAGTATAAACATTCAACTCCGAACTCCCAGAGCGCGAGTCGGAGTATAAACATTCAACTCCGAACTCCCAGAGCGCGAGTCAAAGTATAAACATTCAACTCCGTATACCCAGAGTGCGAAGCGGAGTATAAACATTCAACTCCAAACTCCCAAAGCACGAGTCGGAGTATAAACATTCAACTCCGTATACCCAGAGTGCGAAGCGGAGTATAAACATTCAACTCCGAACTCCCAGAGCGCGAGTCGGAGTATAAACATTCAACTCCGTATACCCAGAGTGCGAAGCGGAGTATAAACATTCAACTCCGAACTCCCAGAGCGTGAATCGGAGTATAAACATTCAACTCCGAACTCCCGGAGCGCGAGCCGGAGTATAAACATCAGCTCTGAATTTCCAGAGTGCAAGTCGAAGCATAGACGTCAACTCTGGATTCCTAGAATGCAGAACAGAGCCTAAACACCAACTTCAAGTTCCCGAAGCATGGATCGAAATATAATTATCAACTCCAAACTCCCGGAGCGCGAGTCGGAGTACAAATGCCAATTCCAAATCCCCAGACAGCGGGCATATGATTAAAACTCAAGCCAGCGTGACCATTCGCCAGTAAACAAATGAGGATCCCCAGAGTGCGGATGGGATCGTCGACGATCGGACAAGCACGAATAAACCGCTCAATCCCCGTTTGTCTTAAACGCCCAATCCAGCGGCACTAAACTCGGCATGCTATAAGAAGAGAACAATCGCTGATTGATGTTTTACAACATGCCACCAAGACTAGGGAGCAAGACCTAAGCATCAACCATCAGCTGAAGCAATGCGACGTCAAAATTCGACTCGTTTCCCGGTCACAAACCATGTCCACAATACCCGAACTTGGCAAATAGAAACAAACTTCATTCGGAAACTGAGACTTCACAAGTGCAGTCCAGACACTGAAACACTTAGACAATTACACGATGACAGAAAAGAAGTCAAAAAAGAAAAGTTTCATTTCTATTGATTATAGAAGAAGTTCGTGTAAAAGTTTCCAAAAAATTCCTACTAGCAGGGGCCGAACCCGCATCTATACACGGCTAACAAAATGCAAATCAAAATACACTGGGAGGACATGCCTAATCTTTCTTCTTCCTTAGCTTCCTCTTCGGTGTGGACCACTGGAGCCATCGCCAGTCTTCCTCTTCGAGCCTTTGCTTTTCGGTGGTTGGTCTTCAGGCGAGGGCATTATGTCGACGTCCTCCTCCGAACTCGCGTGAATAAGAATGCTCCCTACGGGCGGAGTCGGAGGAACGGGATAAATTGCCGAAGGTGGAATGGGCAGGCTGGTGAGGAAGACAGTACCACCAGGAGACATCATTCCGAGTGGGGCAGGTCCCGATGCTGCCATCCCACCTCCAAAGCTGCCACCATAACCCGCTGCTGCCAGTTCAGCGTCAATCTGAGCAAACATCTCCACTTCGGTTACTGCTTGAGCCCCGCTGGGGGCATCATCTGTCGGCATTGAAGAGCTTGCAGCAGGATTAGTTCCGCTCATAACAGATGACAAGTCAGCACGAGGATCGCCGTGGCGGCGGAAGAGTTCATCCATCAGCTGCTCGTCGAACGCGATCGTACCTCCCTGCAGATCGTCAAGCGAGGCAGCTGTACTCATGGTGGTTGCCTCGGTCACGATAGCCTCCTGCATCTGATATGGTTCTTGAATGGCAGGAGGCATGGCCGGTGCGGCATCGATCACTGGATAATGAATAAAAGAACTGTTAGGACTTAACTCGATCGAAGATTCCGATTTAAGAGAAGTGGAATGTTCAGAATACCTTCCTCAGTTCGACTTGTAGGCGGCAGGGTGGCATCAGTAACTTGCGAAGTAGCCGGAGACATCTGCGGCTGATCCGGATTGTAAGCGGGAACAGCCTGGGGATCGACCGCAGACGAGGATTCGGGCTGGGTTGACACGGGAACTTCGAGACTTGCTTCATATGGTCAACTCTAGAACCCTCTCCCACTTCAAAATGCTGGGCGCCAAGCTTTTCCTTCTCACGCAGAATCATCGACTCGTGGAGAACCTTCTTTTCATCATCAGTCAGAATGCGGTTCTCGAGTTCGAATTCATCTACGGACTCGCCCTGATGCGCCTCTTTCTCCTCCTCAACCAGTCGGCCCCAAGCATTGTGGAGATGAGTCGAAAAGTCATCGAGCCAGGCTAGGCCCCTGTGCCTCAGCACATTAGCATTGTAAACAACAAGGAGGTCTTCGATGTCGGCCTCTAGCCTAGACTCGGCCAGCTTCACCCTCTCCTCGACCCCAGTCTCCACCTTCTGAACTTTAGCCACCGCCACATCCCGTTCATCCCTGAGCAGAACAGCTTGTTCGCACGCCTCCTAGGTTGCGTTGTTCGCGTCGTCTTTCTCCTTGGCCAAATCAGCGAATTTGGCCTTGAGTTCATTGAGCTCCTTGACCGCCGCGTCCCGCTCAGCAATGACTTTAGTGTTCCGGTGGCCCATCTCCTCCACCAGGGCAACGTGAGTCTGTCCCAACCTCTCCATCTCCGCCTTCGCTTCATCAGCCCTTTTAACGGCCTCAATATCAGACTTCCGAGAAGACTCGGACTCAGCGGAGAGTACCTGAATAATCCGATCCCTTTTTGCGAGCTCGGTCTCCATCTTCTCGAGCGCTTTGGCTCGCTCGGCAGCCACCTTAGAAGCCTTCTCCGCAACCTTTACCCACTCTTTGTACTGGGTGTAGATGTCATGAATGTACTCATGCATCGTGTTTTCCATTCTAGACGGAATTCTTTTCAAGTGTGGTGGGAAGACATAGCCATCGAAGCAGATATTTGGAAAATCCTTCTTTATTTAAGCCAACTTAAGGGCCCCTTCTCCAGTGGGATCAACGGGGACCTGCTCTGTAACCATGGAAGATGTAGTCTCGACTCTCTGAAGATGAGTCTCAGATCTGGAAGTGTGAGAAGAAGGCCTGTGACGAGGAGGCTCTGACGGCTGTTGAACATGAGCAGGAGGTGGAGATGGAAGTCTAGGAGGAGGAGAGCGTGATCTAGACCGGTGTCGATATTGTCTATCCCTGTCATGCCCGTACCTATCCTGACTAGAGTACTCGCGATCGCGATCCCTATCAGAGTCCCTCCTATGGGAATCATAGTAACCAGAAGCCTTTCGGGCTGAACGAAGACTCCCTAGCATTGATCCTCTTCCATACATAGTACTTGAAAATGAGAAGCGAAGAAAGAGTTAGCAACTTCCTAAGTCGGACGAAGTACAGCTGTGAATCATGTAGTGTAGTGAAGTGTATGCATGTGCAGTCCCCCGACCAACCGGAAATGTCGGCCGCACTCGTAGCAAGTGACCCGCTCGGTTCAAAAGCACTATCGAGCCCCTCCGTCCCGGCGTCGTGTGGAGATGACACAAAATCCGGGATCGGAATATCAGCAAGCCCTACAAAAGGACTCTCCACTTGCGGAGGAGGAGCCTCCGAAATTCTGATCCCCTGGAAAGGCAAAGACACGACCACGGATTTAAATCTCTTAGATTTAGGGCGTTTGTGAGCAGCGGCCTTGCCTTTTCTTCTTCCACCCGAGTCCAGGACATCGGCAGAAGGCCCAGCCGGGAGCTCGGTATCGGTGGGCGTCCTTTCTGGATCAACTTCTTCGGTGATCACAACTGCGGGCGCTTTGCTCTTCACGCGTTTCTTCGGGGTCAGTCTATGTACCACTTCCAGATGTATGCTCTGTCTCCACTCTATCAGCCCGACAACCCTCAAATTCCTGTCGGTCAGGACTAAGTCTATGTGCCTCTCTTGGCCTGGAAACGCTTGAAGAATCCGAACAAGCTCTCTGAAATATGCTCCAACGGGGCGAGAGATTGCTGCTGTAAGAAAGGAAAAGTGTGTCAGTTTTTGAAGTCAGTTACTAGTATCTCAATGACTCAAGAGAGAAGTGGCAACACTTACGTCTATCCAACCACCGCCCAGCAAATCCAGGGGCGCACCGAACGTAGAACCATTCGGTTTTATAATAACTTAGCCTTCCCCAGGAGCCCTATACAATGTGGTAGCTCCTGACCGCTTCCAGGAAGGTGAAAGAGGGGCTGACTCCACGGCTCTTGACATTGAATAAATATCGGATCTCGATCGGCTTCGGCAGTCGAAAAAGGATCTCCATGAAGAGAATAAAGATGCTGTTCAATAAGGCATACCCGTTGGGATGTAGATGAGATGGAGCTATGCCAAGAAACGATAATGTTATCCCGCCTTCTGGCAAGGCCGTGACACCAAGAGCTTAACTAAAAACCAAGGGCAGTTCATCTTGGAGATCGGTTGTACGCAGGCTCACTATGGATATCGATGAATTTTTTTTTCGAGCCTAGATCGAGCTAAAATTGATATGACATGACTATCAAAGCTATGGGAGCTAACGTTCCAAATTTCAAGTCAATCGGAGTTCGTATGCTCAAGATATTGATCGATCACGGTTGAGAAATCCAAACTTGCATCGATCATAACTCGAGATCTACAAGTTCAAATGCCACCAAATTTTAACAGGAGCTTAAGTATGACCTAAGGAATGTTCCTACCAGATTTCGACTCAATCGGAGCAAGTCTTGACCGAGTCGAAATTCGTTCGTATCGATCGCGGATGGAAAAACTCCAACTTTCATCGATCATATCTCGAGATCTACAAGTCCAAATGCTATGAAATTTTCATAGCAGCTTAAGTACAACATGAAGAATGTTCTTGCCAAATTTCGACTCAATCGGAGCAAGTCTTGACCGAGTCGAAATTCGTTCGTATCGATCGCGGATGGAAAAACTCCAACTTGCATCGATCATATCTCGAGATCTACAAGTCCAAATGCTATGAAATTTTCACAGCAGCTTAAATACAACATGAAGAATGTTCCTACCAAATTTCGACTCAATCGGAGCAAGTCTTGACCGAGTCGAAATTCGTTCGTATCGATCGCAGATGGAAAAACTCCAACTTGCATCGATCATATCTCGAGATCTACAAGTCCAAATGCTATGAAATTTTCACAGCAGCTTAAGTACAACATGAAGAATGTTCCTGCCAAATTTCGACTCAATCGGAGCAAGTCTTGACTGAGTCGAAATTCGTTCGTATCGATCGCGGATGGAAAAACTCCAACTTGCATCGATCATACCTCGAGATCTACAAGTCCAAATGCTCTGAAATTTTCACAACAGCTTAATTACAACATGACGAATGTTCATGCCAAATTTCGACTTGATTAGAGCAAGTCTTGACCGAGTCGAAATTCGTTCGTATCGATCGCGGATGGAAAAACTCCAACTTCCATCAATCATATCTCGAGATCTACAAGTCCAAATGCTATGAAATTTTCACAGCAGCTTATGTACAATATTAAGAATGTTCCTGCCAAATTTCGACTCGATCGGAGCAAGTCTTGACCAAGTCGAAATTCGTTCGTATCGATCGCGGATGGAAAAACTCCAACTTGCATCGATCATATCTAGAGATCTACAAGTCCAAATGCTATGAAATTTTCACAGTAGCTGAGTACAACATGAAGAATGTTCTTGCCAAATTTCGACTCAATCGGAGCAAGTCTTGACCGAGTCGAAATTCGTTCGTATAGATCGCGGATGGAAAAACTCCAACTTGCATCGATCATATCTCAAGATCTACTAGTCCAAATGCTATGAAATTTTCACAACAGCTTAAGTACAACATGAAGAATGTTCCTGCCAAATTTCAACTCGACCAGAGCAAGTCTTGACCGAGTCGAAATTCGTTCGTATCGATCGCGGACGGAAAAACTCCAACTTGCATCGATCATATCTCGAGATCTACAAGTCCAAATGCTATGAAATTTTCACAACAGCTTAAGTACAACATGAATAATGTTCCTGCCAAATTTCGACTCAATCGGAGCAAGACTTGACCGAGTCGAAATCTGTTCGTATCGATCACGGATTAGACTGAAACTTCACGGGCTTGGGCGTGCGGGCCTGGTCACGTGCCAGAGAGGGTCTCCCGAGATCTGAGTGAAATACCAGCCTCCTACACCTATAAATAGACCCCCAAAGCCAACAGAAAAGGGGTTCTTTTTCTTCCTGGAGCTTTCCAACGCCCAGACTCTGCCGGATCCAGATCTAAACTCTATTGCTGCTGCTAATAACCAAAATTACTGCTGCAAAATCATAATCATCTGCTATAACTCATTGAATTCACTTGTAATCTTCAAAGAAAGTTCAATAAAGCTATCGACTTCATAGTGGACGTAGGCGATACGCCGAACCACTCTAAATTCTTGTGTCTCCTTGCATTTTAATTATTTTCATATCTGAAATTTGGAGTTTTTGTTAGATAATTCCTCTCTTTCCATTTAATTTCTTCATTTTATCTCTTCAAAAACTTCCAAAGAGTGTTGTGCCCAATTTTGGTACAAATAGATAACATCTCCCTTATATAGTCATTGAAGGGAGGAAGTGTCCCTGCTGTGCAAGCGTGGCGGTTGAAAGCGGTATACCCCTCCGAGGGATTGTGTGGCCTGTCAGTTGGCCCAGGAAGTAGAACGTCGTCTAGCGACAAACCATGCCTTAAGCAAATCCGTCCTAACATATCTTCGGAGATGCCCGACGGCACGGAATCTATTGGATTAAGAATAAACCGAGCACCCGGACGCTCATCCGGAGCTGGCTCAATGACTTCGGCTTCGATAACTGGTATCTCTACGGTTGGAGGAATAGAACTCGGGAATTCCGGCTGCTGAGAACTTGGAGGGTCCATGACTAGCTAGCTTATAAAAAATCATTGTTAAACTGACAAATAACACCCGTGCATCCCCCAGTGTAAAGTGTGTGAGTGTGTTGTGCAGTGCAGTACTGTATATTATTTGAGGTGATCAACCGGATTAAGTAAAGCATGTAAACGACGAGACTTCGGAATTCAGTCAGGAGGACCGTCATCACTGACCGTCATAACCGTGCCATCCATTTATTAACTATCACTACAAAATCGAAGTTTGGTGTCATTTTTACAAGTTGTAGTTTCATCGACGAGCTTCGATGGGAAGTCAGATATGCAGTGAAACGGTTAAGTCCAAGTATGCCAATTTGAAGCTCGTCGGAGGCAGTTGTTCGAGTGTGTGAGAAGTTTCAAATTTTTTGGTGATCAAATTTGTATTGCTCACGAGAGCCATGTTCGCATCGATGAATTATAGTCATGTGTGTTTGAGTCAGACTCGGTCGGAAGGATGGAGTGCAAGTTCGACTTGTTCCAGAGACATCTACTTCGACTCAATCCAAAAGCTACGCATTTCGACTTGGTCCGAAGCAACCACTTCGACTCGCCCCGAAGTCACACGTTTCGACTCGATCCGAAGCAGCTACTTCGACTCGATCCAAAGCCACGCGCTTCGACTCGATCCAAGACAGCTGCTTCGACTCGATCCAGAGCCACGCGCTTCGACTCGATCCAAGACAGCTGCTCCAACTCAACCCAAAGCCATCCACTTCGACTCGATTGAAAGCCACCGTTTCGAATCGATCAGACGCAGCCCCTTCATATCGATCAACAGAATCAAAGCGTTCGACTTAATGCGAAGCTCCACCATCGATCGATACGAAGGCCTCCAACTCATCATCTCGAAACCCGTGCTCCAGATCGACACGAAGCTAAGGCCAAGGGATTTTTGATCGACCACGACTCTGTTTGATTTGGTGTTAAGAATCGAGTCTCTTCGGTTACGCGATGTTTTCGCTTAAGGGATTACCTAAATTTATCAACTGGTTCGAATAATCGGAGGTCTGAATCGATTCGAAGGCAAGGATGTTTGTTCTTTCTACTCGAGTTTCTGAGCGTTACGAAGGCAGACAAAGATGAAAGGTAAAAAGTGAAAGAACGGCTAAGTATAAAGTATTTATATGGTTTTGGAAAGAAGGGGAATAAACGCTTCGTATCCCGATGGATTCGAACGTACGTTTCGACTCCCTCTCTGATGCGTCAAAACGAAGCTCTCCTTCGTATCGCTTCCTTCGACTCCCTCTCCAGTGTAGCGAAACAAGCAGTTCGAATCCATTAGGGAAGCGCATTTCGACTCACTCCATTTCGAATCGCTCCATTTTGACTCGCTCAATTCACAGCCACCAGGGAAGTTAACTTCAACTCGTTCCACATCGACTCTTTCAGTTCGTGTCCATCATCGAGTCGAACAAGCACTTCTCAGTTCGAATCCATCAAGTCATGGCTTCCAGAGGCCAACTCCGTCAACTTGACATGCTTACTTCGCATCCATAAGTCCAATAAAAACTATCTTCGATGTTCCAGTCCTTCACATCGATTCAGAAAAGGGTCGTTACGAAGGAACATTCAAAAGACGATCATCAAGCATTGTTGCAACGAATTTCACATCGGTTCAGGAGAGGATCGATACGGAATTCAAAAACAATAAACTGACAACGACTCGAGAACGTACAAACGTCAGCAGGAGTCAGATTAACATATATGCATGAATGTCGGACTAATATTCAATATTCCAGATTTTCAGGAATCAAAAATTCATCTAATAACGATCACAACAGCAAACGGGTAACCACTAGCATACAGCGATTAGTTGCAACGATACATGGTACAGCAGTCGACAGTCAACAGTTTACATTATCAAGAAGAACGGTCAAAGATTACAGCTTTCATCGACAAGACAATAACTATTCAGAGTAGAGATGGCAGTATTTCAAAGCACATCATGTTTCCACAAGATGTACTTTGGGGGGCAAATGTTATCCCGCCTTTTGGCAACGCCGTAACACCAAGGAATCGACTAGTACACAGTGACAACCCGTCCCAGAGATCAGTTACATACTGGCTCACTACGGATATCGATGAATTTTATCCGAGTCTGGATCGAGCCAAAATTGGTAGGACATGACAAGCTAAGCCATGGGAGCCAATGTTTCAAATCTCAAATCAATCCGAGTTCGTATGCTCGAGTTATGAACGATACAAGATTGGACGAAAATCAATTGTCGGTCGACTCGCTCCTTCGACTCGCTTCGCAGCACTTAAGAGAAGCCAACTTCGACTCGCTCCACGTCCCTCAGAGCTGCTCTCTTCGACTCGCTCCATGTCCCTCAGAGCTGCTCACTTCGACTCGCTCCAGTTCGAAACCATCGAAAGTGCATACTTTAACTCGCTCCGCTCAAACAACTGTTCGACTCCATCAACTTCGACTCCACTGCTCAAACCTCCCAGAACGCCCCACTTCGACTCGCTCTCCCAGTGCTAGCTTCGACTCGCTCCCCCAGTGCTAGCTTCGACTCGCTCGACCAAAGCTTGCTTCGACTCGCTCAACCAAGTGCTTACTTCGACTCGCTCGAAGCAACATCCAGGACAGAGTAAGAATCAAGTGCCACGTCATCGAGTCGAACGGAAGCGAGTCGAGACGGAAGCGAGTCGAAGGAAACAGCCTACCGAAAAACCCCATTTTGTATCGCTCATATCTCCCAATCTACAAGTCCAAATGGTATGAAATTTTCAAAGAAGACTACGTGCATGCTAAAGAATGTCCACGCCAAATTTCGACTCCATTGGATGAAATCTTGATCGAGTCGAAATTTGTTCGTGTCAATCATGGATCGGACCAAAACTTCACGGGCTTGGGCATGCGGGCCTGGTCACGTGCCAGAGAGGGTCTCCCGAGATCTGAGCGAAATATCAGCCTCCTACACCTATAAATAGACCCCCAAAGCCAACAGAAAAGGGGTTTTTCTTCCTCTTTGAGATCCAACGCCCGGACTCCGCCAAATCCTGATCTGAACTTAATTACTGCTGCTACCAGCGAAATTCACTACTGCAAATCATAGTTGCCTACTGTAAATCATTGAATTCATTTGTAAACACAAAAGAAAGATCAATAAAGCAAACTACTTCATAGTGGACGTAGGCGATACGCCGAACCACTCTAAATTCTTGTGTCTCCTTACATTTTAATTATTCTCATTTCTGAAATTTGGAGTTTTTGTTAGATAATTCCTCTTTTTCCATTTAATTTCTTCACTTTATCTCTTCAAAGACTTCCGAAGAGTGTTGTGCCCAATTTTGGTACAAACAATAACTAGTAAATAAATAAGTGAAAATAACCTAAAATATAAATATGTGTAAAACGAGTTAAAAGAATTATTTAAGATTTTTCTACAATTTTATAAGGATTTTCTAAGTTAAAATCAGTCATCAGTGAATGAGGAACTATGCTCATTAAAGGTGATTAAATAGAGGACGGAAACTTATTATATAAACTTCGTAAAGTAAACGTTATATTATTAGGGGACAAGATCCTATATAAATGTTGAAAAGATAAATAAATGATGTTGTCACTAAAATAAAGTGGAGTTCGAACGTAAAGATGGCAATGTGTAAAGGCTGGTAGCAGACATGCCAAACATTTTCTAATACAAAGCTGAGGTGGCAGTCAAACATTAAGAAAATAAACTAAGTACATACAGGCTGAAAGTAGTGAATTTCCATAGGAGCTTATTAAATTTTGGGAAGGGTCAATACTACGTGAAGAAGCAATGCACTGGAAGTTGAAACATTAGCAAAAGTCCATTGTTGAAATGTATAGGTAAGAATTGAACCGAAAGCTGTGAGGCATAATAGGAAATTGGGCCAAAGTCATTATGTTATTTGAGCTGAAAGTGGCTAGATATACAGTGCTAAGACAGAAAGAAGGAGCGATGTATTGCGCATCAATATGAGTGAGGAAAACTGCGTCGCAATAAGAATGAGGGTAGGGTTATACTATGTCAAAATGAATTTGAAACCAAAACCTAATACAAGACAATTAGGTAAAGCTTTGGAGCTTAAATGACTAAGTAAAAGAAGTTTTGGCAAAAGAATGTAGATTCAGTAGGGCTATTGATGCTAAGTGTGGATGCACACTCGAATGCACATCTTAGGAAGGTGAAGGGAGGCATTCAGCCGATTCTTTGCATGTAGCAGATTGTTTGCGGTATAAACTAAAGGAATTACCAAACTACACGTGACTAGTTCTTTGCAGTATAAACTAAAAGAAAATATAGAACCATGGCTGATTATTTGCAATATAAATTAAAGAAAGTCAAACTACTTAATGTTGTGCTTTGCAGTTCAAATTAGGGTGAAAGCGATTTAAGCTAGGTGTGTGTTGTGCGTTATGAGGTATTGAGTTTCCAATGCGAACTGTGCATTTCGGAAGTAAGGAATATGAAGGGTGCACTTGACAGCTGGACCGGTAAGGAAGTACCTTTAGTAGTTAGATCCTCGTGCATGGTTTTAAAGGGAGGTTCTGGTTAGGTGTTAGCCAAGACCTTATATAATAGTTTCGGGGATAGCCAAATTTTGACCTATGTATTGCAAACGTTGCATTTATGTTTTATGTTTTATGTTTATGCTAATGAGGGGAAGACTTGCTCCAAATATGGCGGAGTGGTCTCACTATATGTCATGCTTTGGGTAAGGTATTATTCACACTAAGCTTTATGTATGTCCGTTATTTTTATTATTGTTTCCCCATTAACCCATGGGTACTCATTTGAGTAGGTTGAGTTTATGGGTATAGGCAGTTTATCTTAGTAGTCGAAGGCCGAAGACCAAAGATGAAGCAGGAGGATTTGTTAGCTAATAAAAAATGTTTATTTCTGTTGTTTAAAGAGTTCGAAAAGGAATAATCATATGTCAGTTTGACACTCTATAATTTTGTTTTTTGTTATAATTTGGCCCCAATGTGGGTACGGTTTTGGGATTAATTTGAAAAAATGTATATAATGAATACTAAGATAATTTATATGTAATATAAAAGTCTGTTTTATATATATTATTATCCAGCCTTTAGACCAAGTAGCTTTCAGATGAATTTGGACGTTAGGACAAAGGCGAAATGGTTCGTGGACTTGGGGTAGGATTGTAATGGCAATAGATTGAACCTCAACGAATTTGAAATGTCAGTTCACTTGCCAAAAGAGGTCGGTACCGACATGATTTCATGTTGGTACCGAGTCGTTTTTTGGAACTCTACTGATCTCTTACGTTTTGTTCAAGGCATAGATGGTCAAAGTGGTCGTCCTGGGGCCCATTTATGAAGGAGTAGGTGAACAATTCTAGAAAAGGACAAGTATCAGATGAGTCAGATTATCTTGGTATCAATCAAAATTGATGGGCAAAAGTGCTTGAATCTTGAAGAATCGAAGATGCAAGATGAAATATGGGAGAATCACATGGTTTATACTAAGCAAATCATGTTGGTAACAACATGATTCATGTTGGTAACGATATGATTTTAGGATGGGGGACTTCATCTTCACTCCTACTTTCTTGAATTTGGAGTTTTACCTGGTCTTTTATGATCCTACGACTTTGGTCGGCGATTCTTCTATAAATAGCAAGCCTAAAGCGATGGTCGAAGGACTTTTGGCCATTCTCTTCTTCATTCACTATCTCCACTCAGATCTTGTCACTTAGGAGCATAGTATTTACTGTTCTAAATTTAAAACAAATGTTAAAGCTCTTGTATTTAATAAAACCATATTAAGATTGAAGTGGATGTGGCCATAGAATACGTCGAACCACTATAAAATTTCTTGTGTCTCTATTGATTTCTTACTATTTCTTGCTAGTTCTACTCTCTACAATTTGAAATGGGGTATTGTGCCTCTTTTTTGTCCAACATTTTTTGGGATTTCACTGAGAGAAGAGCTTCTCAGGAGTAGATCTTGATTTTATTTTTGATTAGAGCTTCCGGAAGTTGGATCTAGAGCTTCTTATTGTTGATTTGGATATTTGATTGTCAAACTAATTGCCCTTAGGAGATTTGATAGATCTGGAGTTGTAGATGGTGGAGAAGATGAAACTTCTCATTATAATGAATTTCTGTCAGGACCATCTACCCCTAAAGAGATGGTGTCAAGATTCGAGTTTGATAGGATAATGCCAGAGCTAAATTAGAGAATGGCGAATAGCCAAAAGGCACTTATTGAGAAGATGGATGCTATCATTTCCTTGTTGACCTAGTAGTCCTAAAGGCCTAGGAGAAGTAGGAGAGATGCATCACTTCTGGTTTTGAAGAGGAGAATTCATCTACTTTTGGCTAAAACTGATGGGATAGGGAGCATAACATGAAGGAGAAGACTGCTGGAGTATCAAGGGGAGCTACTGGAGGAAGTGGCCAAGTTTTGTCCGAAGATAAACAACTCGGTACTAAGAAGAATGTGGTTGGTAGGTTTTTTGATGGTCTTAGGTCCCAACAAATTGATGTTGTGAACTTGGAAGATAATGAAGATGATTTGCAGAACACTAGCAATGATGTTGGATTGAATACTAAAGCATTGGATGCTGGTGCTCAAATGACTGCCACAGAACAAGCTATGCATCAAAGAAGATCCGGAGTTGTAGATCTCCCAAAGATAGGACTGCCTAGACATCATTGATCTAACTAAGACTGTTTGTCGAGTCAAACACTCGATGCTGCTCCTAATAGTCATTTTTTAGATCACCGGGACAGTGAGGAGGAAGTTGCTGATATGATAAAGCAGTTGATGGAGAAAACCGGTTGAGAAAGAATGAAGATTGGGGTTCTGTGCCTAGTAGAACTCCATTCATAGAGAATACCTTGCGTGTGTAATATCCTAGGAAGTTTACAATGCCCTTGATGCCACCATCCAATGGGACGACTGATCCCAGACAACATCTACTCAAATATGAATGGCACTTGGATGGTGCTCGGGTGACAGATGCGATTTAATGTAGGTGTATCCTAATCTTTTTGGATGGAGTTGCATAGATGTGGTTCACTCAACTCCCGCCTGTTTGTACCAAAATTGGGCACAACACTCTTCGGAAGTCTTTGAAGAGATAAAGTGAAGAAATTAAATGAAAAAAGAGGAATTATCAAACAAAACCTCCAAATCTCAGAGATGAAAATAATTAAAATGCAAGGAGACATAAGAATTTAGAGTGGTTCGGCGTATTGCCTACGTCCACTATGAAGTAGTTTGCTTTATTGATCTTTCTTTGATGTTTACAGTTGATTTCAGCAAATTACAGTGAATAACAATGATTTGCAGCAGTGAAATTCGTTGGTAGCAGCAGCAATGGAGTTCAGATCTGGATCTGGCGGAGTCTGGGCTTTGGAGATCTCAAAAAGGAAGAATAAGAACCCCTATTCTGTTGGCTTTAGGGGTCTATTTATAGGTGTAGGAGGCTGATATTTCGCTCAGATCTCGGGAGACCCTCTCTGGCACGTGACCAGCCCGTACGCCCAAGCCCGTGAAGTTTCGGTCCAATCCGTGGTCGATACGAATAGATTTCTTATCGATCAAGATTTCATTCAATGGAGTCGAAATTTGGTGTGGACATTCTTCGTCCAATCTTGTATCGTTCATAACTTGAGCATACGAACTCGGACTGAATTGAGATTTGGAACGTTGACTCTCATAGCTTAACTTGTCATGTCATACCAATTTTGGCTCGATCCGGACTCGGACAAAATTCGTCGATATCCATAGTGAGCCTGTGTATAACTGATCTCTAGGACGGGCCGTCATTGGTGACTAGTCAATTCCTTGGTGTCACGACCTTGCCAAAAGGCGGGATAACATTTTCCCCCTAAAGTACGTCTTGTGAAAACATGATGTGCTTTGAAGTGCTGCAATCTTCATTCTGAATAGTTATCGTCTTTTCGATGAAAGCTGTAATCTTCGACTGTTTTTCTTGATAATGTAAGCTGTTGACGGTCAACTGCTGTACCCTGTATTGTTGTGACTGATTGCTGTATGCTAGTAGTTAGCCGTTTGTTGTTGTAATTGTTATCAAATGAGTTTCCAATTCCTGTAAATTTTGAATACTGAATATTTGTCCGACATACACGCATATATGTTAACCTGAATCTCCTGAACCGACGTGAAATTCATTGTAACAACGCTCGATGGTTGCTTTTGAATGTCCCTTCGTAACGATCCTCTCCTGAACCGTTGTGAAGGGTTGAAACATTGAAGACGACTTTCATCGAATTCAGGGATGCGAAATGAGCATTTTGAATCGATATAGGTGGAGTCACTGGATGCGAACATGCAATTCATATCGATGGAGTTGGCCTCTGGAAGCAGTGATTTGATGGAGTCGATCTGCACACGAGACGGAGTCGAAGGTGATCGATACGAAGTGTGGTCTCGTATCGATGGAGTCGAACTGGATAGGGGACGGAGTCGAAGGGGAGACGGAGTCGAAATGATTGCTTGTTTTGCTGCACTTGAGACGGAGTCGAAGACAAGCGATACGTAGGGGAGCTTCGTATCGACGCAATGGAGAGGGAGTCGAAACGCATGTTCGAATTCACCGGGATACGAATCGTTTATTCCTTTTGCTTTCGAGTCCATACAAATACTTTGTACTTAGCCGTTTTTCCACTTTTTACCTTTCGCTTTCCTTCCTTGCCTTCGTATCGCTCAGAAACTCGAGAAGAAAGAAGAAACATTCTTGACTTCGAACCGATTCATACCTTCAATCATTTGAACTAACTGACATATCTAGGTAATCCAATAAGCGAATCCACGCGTAAACGATGAGACTCGGGTTTTTAACACCAAATCAATCAGAGTTGTGATCGATAAAAAATTTCTTGGCCTCAGCTTCGCGTCGATCTGGAGTAGGGGTTTCGAGATGATGAGGCGGAGGCCTTCATATCGATCGATGGTGGAGCTTCGCATCAAATCGAATGCTTTGAAGACGTGGATCGATAGGAAGGGGTTGCGTCTGATCGACTCGAAATGATGGCCTTGGATCGAGTCGAAGTGGAGTGCCTTGGAACGAGTCGAAATGGAGTGCCTTGGAATGAGTCGAAATGATATGCCTTGGAACGAGTCAAAATGGAGTGCCCTGGAACGAGTCGAAATGGAGTGCCCTGGAATGAGTCTAAATGCGCAACCCTCTCGGATCGATTCGAACTAGAGGTTTTAATCGAGTCGAAGTGTTGCACTCCGATCGATTCGAAATCCTTAGCCCCTTGATCGAGTCGAACTTGCACGCCAATCTTCTGACCGAGTCTAACTCGTATGAAAATGACCATGATCTATCGATGCGAACATGGCCCTTGCGAGCGATACGAATTGAACATTAAATAATCTGAAACTTCCTGCACATTTGAACAATTGACTCCGACGAGCTTCAAACTTGCATAACTGGACTTAATCGTTTCACCGCATATTTGATTGCCTATCGAAGCTCGTCGATGAAACTAGAACTTATCAAAATGATAACAAATTTTAACTTGGAATGATAGTTAATAGTTAGACGGCACGGTTGTGACGGTCAGCGATGACGGTCCTTCCGACTGAATTCCGAAGTCTCGTCGTTTACATGCTTTCTTTAATCCTGTAGATCTTCTCAAATGATATACAGTACTGTACTGCACAGCACACACTCACACACTTTACTGGGGGATGCACGAGCATTATTGCCTGATTAACAATGATTTTTTATAAGCTAGCTAGTCATGGAACCTTCAAGTTCTCAGCAGCCGGAACTCCCAAGTTCTATTCCTCCAACCATAGAGGTACCGGTTATTGAAGCCGAAGTTATAGAGCCAGCTCCGGACGAGCATCTAGGGGCTCGGTTTATTTGCAATCCAAAAGATTCTGTGCCGTCGGGTATCTCCGAAGATATGCTAGGACGGATTTGTTTAAGGCACAGTCTGTCGCTTGATGACGTGTTACTACCTGGGCCAAATGACAGGCCACATGATCCCCCGGAGGGTTTACTGCTTTCAACCGTCATGCTTGCACAGTAGGGACACTCCCTCCCTTCAATCAATATATAAGGG
Source organism: Allium fistulosum (assembly GCA_030737815.1). NCBI lineage: Eukaryota > Viridiplantae > Streptophyta > Magnoliopsida > Asparagales > Amaryllidaceae > Allium > Allium fistulosum. Next base: position 816,103,343 of record CM060908.1, on the reverse strand, counting down.
AGATGTTATCATTCCTTGGAATAGCTCCATCCCAGCTACATCCCAACGGGTATGCTTTGTTGAACAGCACCTTCATTCTATTTATGGAGATCCTCTTTCGATCGCCGAAGACGATCAAAATCAGATATTTATTTAACGTCAAGAGCCATGTAGATAGCCCTTCTTTCACCTTCCTGGAAGTGGTCAGAAACTGTCACATTGTAATGGGCTCCTGGGGAAGGCTAAGTTACTTCAAGACCGAATGGTTCTACGTTCGTTGCCCCCCTGGGTTTGCTAGGTGATGGTTGGATAGACATAAGCGCTTCAATCTTTCTCTTGAGTTATTGAGATAATAATAACCAATTTCAAAACTGATACACTTCTCTTCTTTTACAACCGCGATCTCTCGACCTGACGGTGCATACTTCAGAGAGCTAGTTCGGATCCTCCAAGCTTTTCCGGGCGAAGAGAGGCATATCGACTTAGTTCTGTCTGACAGAAATTTGAGGACTGTCGGGCTGATAGAACGGAGACAGAGCATACAGCTGGAAGGGATACATAGAGTGGTCCCGAAGAAACGGGTGAAGCGCAAAGCGCCCGCAGTCGTGATTGCCGAAGAAGTTGATCCAAAAAGAACGCCTACCGATACCGAGCTCCCGGCTGGGCCTTCTGTCGATGTCCAGGATTCGGGAGGAAGAAGAAAAGGCAAGCCTGCTTCTCACAAATGCTCTAAATCTGAGAGATTTAAATCCGTGGTTGTGTCCTTGCCCGTTCTGGGGATTAGAATTTCAGAGACTCCTCCCCCGCAAGTAGAGAATCCCTTTACAGGGCTTGCCGATATCTCGATTCTGGATTTTGTGTCGTCTCCACACGACGCCGGGATGGAGAAGCTTGATAGTGCTCTTGAACTGAGCGGGTCGCTTGCTATGAGTGCGGCCGACATTTCCGGTTGGTCGGGGGGTTGCACATGCATACACTTCACTACACTACATGATTCACAACTGTACATCGTCCAACTTAGGAAATTACTAACTCTTCCTTCGTTTTTCATTTACATGTACTATGTCTGGAAGAGGATCGATTCTCGAGAATCTCCGCTCGGCCCGAAAGGCTTCTTCTTATTATGAGTCCCGTATGAGAGACTCGGATAGAGATCGCGATCGCGAGTACTCTAACCAAGATAGGTACGGGCGTGATAGGGATAGAGAATACAGAAATCGGTCCAGATCACGCTCTCCTCCTCCTAGACTTCCGTCTCCACCCCTGCTTTTGTTCCACACCCACCGGAGCCTCCTCGTCACAGGCCATCTTCTCATACTTCTAGATCTGAGACTCATCTTCAGAGAGTTGAGACCACAACCTCCATGATTATAGAGCAGGTCCCAGCTGAACCCATAGGAGAAGGGGCCCTTAAGTTGGCTCAGATGAGGAAAGACTTTCCGAACATTTGCTTCGATGGCTATGTCTTCTCGCCGCACTTAAAAAGAATTCCGTCTGAAGTGGAGAACACGATGCATGAGTACGTTCATGACATCTACACCCAGTACAGAGAGTGGGTAAAGGCTGCAGAGAAAGCTTCAAAGGTGGCCTTTGAGCGAGCTAAAGCGCTTGAGAAACTAGAGACCGAACTCGCTCAAAGGGACCGGATTATACAAGTGCTCACTGCTGAGGCCGAGTCTTCTCGGAAATCGGAGATTGAGGCCACCAAAAAAGCTGATGAAGCGAAGGCGGAAATGGAGAGGTTGGGGCAGACACATGTTGCCCTGGTCGAGGAGATGGGCCACCGGAACACTAAAGTCACCGCCGAGCGGGATGCGGCGGTCAAGGAGCTTAATGAACTCGAGGCCAAATTTGCTGATATGGCCAAGGAAAAAGATGACGCGAACAACGCAGCCCAGGAGGCTTGCGAACAAGCTGTCCTGCTCAGGGATGAACGGGATGCGGCCGTGGCTAAAGTCCACAAGGTGGAGGCTGAGGTGGAGGAAAAAGTGAAGTTGGCCGAGTCTAGGCTAGAGGCTGACATCGAAGACCTTCTCGTTGTTTACAACGCTAACGTGCTAGGGCACAGGGGTCTAGCCTGGCTCGATGATTTTTCGATGCATCTCTACAATGCTTGGAGCCGATTGGTTGAGGAAGAGAAGGAGGCGCATCAGGGCGAGTCCGTGGATGAATTTGAACTCGAGAATTGCATTCTGACTGAAGATGAAAAGAAGATTCTCCATGAGTCAATGATTTTGCGTGAGAAGGAAAGACTTGGCGCCCAGCACTTTGAAGTGGGAGAGGGTTCTGAAGTTGACCACCATGAAACAAGTCTTGAAGTGCCCACGTCAACCTAGCCCGAATCCTCGTCTGCGGTCGATCCCCAGGCCGTTCCTGCTTATAATCCAGATCAGCCGCAGATGTCTTTGGCTACAGCGCAAGTCATTGATGCCGCTCTGCCGCCTACGAGTCAAACTGAGGAAGGTATTCTGAACATTCCACATATCTTTCTTAAGTCGAAATCTTTGATCGAGTTAAGGTCTAACAGTTCTCTTATTCTTTGTCCAATGATTGATGCCGCACCGGCCATGCCTCCTGCTACTCAAGAATCATATCAAATGCAGGAGGATATCGCGACCGAAGCAATCACCGTGAGTACAGCTGCCCCGCTTGACGATATGCAGGGGAGTACGATTATGTTTGATGAGCAGCTGATGGATGAGCTCTTTCGTCGTCACGACGATCCTCTTGCTGACTTGTCATCTGTCATGAGTGGAACTGATCCTGCTACAAGTTCTACAATGCTGACTGCTGATGCCCCCAGCGGGGCTCGAGCAGTAACTGAAGTGGAGATGTTCGCTCAAATCGACGCTGAAATGGCAGCAGCGGCTCATGGTGGCAGTTTTGGAGGTGGGATGGCAGCACCGGGACCTGCTCCGCTTAGCATGATATCTCCCAGTGGTACTGTTTTCATTAACAGTGTGCCCATTCCACCTTCTGTACTTGATCCTGTTCCTCCGACTCCGCCCACAGGGAGCATTCCTATCCACTCGAGTTCGGAGGAGGATGTTGATATAATGCCCTCGCCTGAATACCAACCGCCAAAAAGAAAAGGCTCGAAGAGGAAGATTAGCGGTGGCTCCAGCGGGTCTACACCGAGAAGGAAGCCAAGGAAGAAGAAAGATTAAACATGCTTCCCCGGTTTATTTTGACTTGCATTTTGTTAGCCGTGTATAGATGCGGGTTCGGCCCCTACTAGTAGGAATTTTTGAAAACTTGTACACGAACTTCTTTTATAAACAACAGAAATGAAACTTCTCTTTTTTGGCTTCTTTTCTGTCATTGTGTATTTGTCCAAGTGTTTCAATATCTGAAATGTACTTGTGAAGTTTTAGCTTTCGAATCAAGTTTGTTTTTGTTCGCCAAGTTCGGAAACTGTGGACATGCTTTGCGATTGGGAAACGAGTCGAATTTTGACGTCGCATTGCTTCAGTCGATGGTTGATGCTTAAGTCTTGCCCTCTAGTCTTGGTGGTGTGTTGTAAAACATCAGTCAGCGATCGCTCTTTTCTTATAGCAGGTCGAGCCTAGTGCCACTGAATGGGTGTTTGAGACAAACAGAGATTGAGCGGTTTATTCACGCTTGTCCGATCGTCGACGATCATATCCGCGCTCAGGGGATTCTCATTTGTTTATTGGTGGTTGGTCATGCCGGCTTAAGTTTCAATCATATGTCCGCGATCTGGGGACTTGGAATTGATGTTTATACTCTGAATCGCGCTCTGGGAGTTTGGAGTTGATATCTATACTTCGATTCATGCTTCAAGAACTTGAAGTTGGTTTCTACGCTCCGTTTCACGCTCTGGGAACCCGGAATCGATGTCTATGCTTCGACTTGCACTCTGGGAGTTCGGAGTTGTCGTTTATACTCCAATTCGAACTCTGCGAATTTGGAGTCGATGCTTATACTCCGGTTCGCACTCTGGGAACTCGGAGTTGATGTTTATACTCTGAATCGCGCTCTGGGAGTTCGGAGTTGATGTTTATACTCCGCTTCGCACTCTGGGAATACGGAGTTGATGTTTATACTCCACTTCGCACTCTGGGAACTCGGAGTTGATGTTTATACTCCGACTTGCGCTCTGGGAATTCGGAGTTGATGTTTATACCCTGCTTCGCACTTTAAGAATACGGAGTTGATGTTTATACTCCGACTCATGCTCTGGGAGTTCGGAGTTAATGTTTATACTCCGGTTCGCACTTTGGGAATACGGAGTTGATGTTTATACTCCGCTTCGCACTCTGGGAATACGGAGTTGATGTTTATACTCCGCTTCGCACTCTGGGAATACGGAGTTGATGTTTATACTCTGCTTCGCACTCTGGGAATACGGAGTTGATGTTTATACTCCGCTTCGCACTATGGGATTACGGAGTTGATGTTTATACTCCGGTTCGCACTCTGGGAACTCGGAGTTGATGTTTATACTCCAACTCGCGCTCTGGGAGTTCAGAGTTGATGTTTATACTCCGGTTCGCACTCCGAGAACTCGGAGTTGATGTTTATACTCCTACTCGTGCTCTGGGAGTTCGAAGTTGATGTTTATACTCCACTTCGCACTTTGGGAATACGGAGTTGATGGTGGATTGTCGTGTATCAATCCTTTTTTAACTTTGATGTGATGGCTTGTCCCCAAGCTCGAATTTCACTTAGCGAGTGATTGGTTGCATCGCAGTCACTCTCTATTTGAATAAATTCCACCATATGGTGAAATTTAGCTCTCCGTGCGTAGTGATGGTCATATGAAGTATTTCAAGTAAATCACAGCTCTGGCTCGAGGAGATTGCATTTTATGCTGAAATAAGAAAGTATGGCAAAGTCAGTTGCCTTATTACAAGTTCTAATTTTGAAATGCAGAAACAAATTGCAAAAAAGGGAAGTAAACTAAATGGATAAAGATAGCATGTCATGTGAAATAGCGGCGAAGGCTCTCGCTATTCCAAGCTCTTGGCAGAGTAAGACCGTCGACGGTCGGTAACTTGAATGTGCCATCTCTGAGCCTTCGTTCAATAGCATACGGTCCTTCCCATGTCGGCTTCATATGCGAAGGAACCGGATAGATTCTTTTTAAGATAAGATCACCTAGTTCGAAGGTTCGCGGACGGACCTTGGCGATGTACAATCGGGCGACTCGACTTCGATGCACAACTACCCTCAAATCAGCTTCTTCACGCTTCTCATCTAGTAGATCGAGAGATTCAACAAGTAATATATCATTTGTCTTCGGATCATAGTATGTCACACGATGAGAAGGTACTTCTAGTTCAACTGGAATAACGGCTTCTGAACCGTAAGAGAGAGAGAATGGAGTGTGGCCGGTCGCGGTCTTGTAGGTTGTTTAGTAAGCCCATAGAGCCATAGGAAGTTCATCGACCCACTTGCCCCCGACCTTTTCCAGTCGTTTTTTCAGAATGGACTTTATAACCTTATTAACCGCTTCGACCTGTCTGTTCGCTTGAGGGTGTGCAACTACGGAGAATTTCTTTTGGATGTGAAATCGTTTGCAGAAACCTTTAAATTCAGTACTGTCGAATTGGGTTCCGTTGTCCGTAATAATGGTGTGTGGGAGACCGAATCGACAGATGATGTTGCGAACCACAAAGTTGATCACTTTCTTCGTTGTAATGGTAGCGAGAGCTTCGGCTTCAGCCCACTTTGTAAAGTAATCAACTACGATGATGGCGTACTTCGCACCACCTTTTTCCAGTGGTAGAGCACCGATGATGTCGATGCCCCACATTGCGAACGGCCATGGGCTGACCATTTGCGTTATCTCGGTAGGAGGAGCTCTAGGAATTCGGGCATATTTCTGGCACCTATCACATTTCTTTGCATAGTTCGACGCATCGCGATTCACGGTCGGCCAGTAGTATCCGTAGCGTAGTATTTTCTTGGCAAGTGCTTGCCCCCCGGTGTGATCGCCACATTCTCCCTCGTGCACATCATGCAATACTTGGTTAATTTCATCGTGAGCGATACACCGGAGTAGAGGGACTGAGTACCCCCTTCTGTACATGAGCCCATTCTGGATGTTAAATCGTGAGGCCTTCCGTAGGACTTGTCTATTTTCACTCCTGCGCTCCGGCAGGGTTCCGTTCTCAATGTAATTTCTGAGTGGGGTCATCCATGAATCCTTTTCGGAAACGGTTTCGCATACCCAGTTTATTTCTATCTGGTCAATGCTTGGGGAGGATAGCGTTTCTACGGGAACGAGTCCCATTTGCTGAGCTTCACCTGTGCTGGCCAGCTTTGCCAAGGAATCGGCCTCTTGGTTGCGTTCTCGAGGTATACAATAAATGGCATAGTAATCATACTGATTTAGCACTTCCTGAACTCGAGCTAAGTAAGCAGCCAGCCTTCGGTCTCTCCTTGATATTCTCCTCGAACCTGACACACGACTAGTTGTGAATCGCAATAAATTTCCACAGCGATAATTTTCAGATCTCTGGCAAGTTTCAAGCCAGCTAAGAGGGCTTCATATTCAGCTTCATTATTGGTTGCATGAAAGTCAAACTTCAAATCGTAGCATATAGATCGGCCTTCGGGGGTTTTGAGTACAACACCAGTGCCCGAACACCGGTCGTTTGATGCACCATCAGTATACAGCTTCCAGACGTATTCAGGGGATTTACTGGTTTCGGGCAAGTCCTCTGGAATGGTGAATTCAGCTATGAAATCAGCGAGGACTTGTCCTTGGATTGATCGTCTTGGAATGTAAGTAATATCGAACTGACTCAGTTCGATGTTCCACTTGAGTAACCTACCAGACGTCTCAGGCCGCGAAAGGACCTGTCATAACGGCTGGTCGGTATAAACAACAATGGGATGTGCCTGGAAATATGGTCGGAGTTTTCTTGATGCGATCACAAGGCAGTAAGCCAACTTTTCTAGCTTTGGATAGTTCCTTTTAGCCCCAGTCAATCGTTTGCTGACGTAGTACACTGGCTTCTGTATCCCGTCTTCTTCTCGAACCAAGGCAGCGCTGATAGCGTTTTCTGATATCGCCAAGTATGCATACAACTTCTCATGATCAATAGGCTTTGACAGTATTGGCGGTGTGGACAGATGTTGAACTAGTGCTTGGAAAGCGCCCTCGCACTCCGTGGTCCATTCAAAGTTGCATTTTCCTTTTCGGATCAGATCAAAGAAGGGAATGCATTTGTCAGTGGACTTTGAAATGAACCTGCTCAATGCTGCTACTTTTCCATTGAGTCTTTGGACTTGTTTTATAGTCTTTGGAGTTTCAAGATTTCTGATAGCCCAGATTTTTTGGATTAGCTTCGATCCCTCGAGCGTTGACGATGAACCCAAGGAATTTTCCGGATGTAACTCCAAAGTGACATTTCAGTGGATTTAGCTTCATCTTGTATTCCCGAAGTATGTTGAACATAGTTTCCAGGTCTTTAACATGGTTGGTGGAGAGTCGCGACTTCACAAGCATGTCGTCTACATATACTTCCATTGTTTTCCCGATTTGATTGGCAAACATCCGATTGACCAATCGTTGATAAGTAGCCCCGGCATTCTTGAGTTCGAATGGCATAACTTTGTAACAGTAAAGTCCCAGATTGGTTACGAAGCCGGTATGTTCTTGATCGGGTAAATGCATCGGTATTTGATTGTAGCCAGAATACGTGTCCATGAAGGATAAGAGCTCATGCCCAGCTGTCGAGTCTACTAGCTGATCAATTCTGGGAAGCGAGAAACTGTCTTTGGGACATGCTTTATTTAGATCGAAATAATCGACACACGTTCTCCACTTTCCGTTCGGCTTTCGGACGAGCACGGGATTCGACACCCACTCAAGATATAGGGCATCCCGAATAACCTCATTTTCTTTAAGCTTTTCCACTTCTTCTTTAAGGGTGGCAGATCTCTCTGGATCCATACCGTGCCTTTTCTGTTTGACCGGGACATGCCGTGGGTCAATGTTCAGGGTGTGGCTCACGATGTCCGGTGAGATCCCACACATATCGAAATGTGTCCATGCAAATACATCGAGATTTGCCCATAGAAATTCAACCAATTCCTCTTGAGTTTGCTGGCCTAGCTGAGATCCAATCTTTATCATTTTCGAATCATCGTTACTATCAACTGGGACATCAATCGTCAGTTCGGCCGGGGATGCTTGACTTTCTTTAGATTCTCCTTCGTCTTCAGTTTCTCTCGGGTCAAGATCCTTGAGGAATTGGCTGGGGTGCCCGGGCCTGGGCCCGGGCGTTAATTGTCAATTATCGGCAAAACGGACGCAGAGAGATTCCTCTACACCCTTTCCTTTCTCCTTTCGTTGTGCCTCCCACAGCTCAGCAACATAACAGGCTCTGGCAGCAGCCTGATCTCCCTAAATGATTCCTATTCCATGATCAGTGGGAAACTTTAAAGCCAAACACCACGGGGCGATGGCTGCCCTGAATTCAGCGAGGGCCGGTCGGCCCAAGAAAGCATTGTAAGGGGAGTCTATGTCCAAAACAATGAACTGCAGCATCCGTACTCTTCGTCGTTCTCCAACTCCCAACTCTACTGGCAGTTCCACCATTCCAGTGGGTATAGTAGAACTTCCGTTGAAACCATAGAGTCAGGATTGACAAGGCTTTAAGTCCGTGGCTTCCATTTTCATTTGATCATAAACTCGCTTGAACAAAATATTCACAGAGCTTCCACTGTCAACTAAGATCCTCTTCATCCAAGCGGGACCTACTTGTGCCGAGATGACCAATGGATCGATAGTGGGGGCTTCGACTTTATCAGCATCTCGGTTCCTAAACACGATGTCATCTGTCATCGTTTTTTGTTGCTTGGCCGGAGCCCCTTCATCAAAACTGCTACAGCACTCGAAGTCCGCATGCCTGATAGAACTGGCATACGACTCCATTTCCTTCCAGCTTCGATCTGCTGGGTGAGGACCACCACTTACCGTATTGATAACCAACCTCCCGCCTGTACGAGCGGGTTCCTCTTGCCTTTCCTGGTTCGGCGCATGATTCTGATTTGATGGGCCCGCACCACCAGACTGCGGCGCCCGCACATACTGATCCAACTTCCGCTCACGTATTAGTTTTTCAATGAGGTCTTGTAAGTGACGACACTCATTGGTGTTGTGGCCATAACTCTCATGGAATCTACAGAATTTTCCTGTTTGGATTTGTCTTTCAGTTGACGGTTTTGGGGCTGGTTTCTTGTATTGCATGGTATTGCAGGTCTGCAAATACACATTTTCCAACGACGTGTTCAATGGAGTGTAAGTATCGTACATGGAAGCTCTACACCGCGGACCACGATTCTGATCGCGTTTTTTGCTTTGATTTCCATTGTCCCTTTGCTGATTCTGTTTATTTTGTACGTTCAACTGAATTTTCCCAGAACTATCTTCGGATTGTTTAACAGCGATGTTACTTTGTATTCCTTCAATGTTGGGCCCTGCATCATCATGCTTCCTAGACTGTTTCGCATCCTCCCTTCTCAGGAATTGGGCTGCCTTGGAATAGAAACAGTCCAATGACGCAGGTGGTTTTCCGGCTAACCAATTTCCGAACTCGGAATCAACATCAATCCCCTTGGTCAGTGCCATCAGGATAGATTTATCATTGGGATTGCTTATTTCTGCACACGCAGCATGGAATCGCTCCAAGTAACGTCTCAGTGTTTCTCCGGGAGCTTGTGTAACACTAGACAGAGTGTTAACGTCCTTAGGCCTTACCACGTGCATACAGAATTGTTCGACAAACTTGGTGGCCATCTGGTCAAAGTTAGAGATGGATCGTGGTGGCAAATGAGTGAACCACATGGTAGCGATGCCCCTAGGAAAATGGGGAAACTATGGCACTTTACTGCGTCATCAGCTCTCGCAGCATTCATCATCCATTCGTATTTCAGGACGTGTTGATTGGGATCAGAACTTCCTTCATAAACTGGCAAAGCTGGCATCCTGAAGTGCCGAGGTGGTTCAGCATATAATACATCATCGGTGAAAGGGGTATGACTCCGAGAGATTCCCCAGTCGTCATTACTAAGACCCTGACTTTCACGGATCATTTGACGAATCATCGCTGGTATATCTGGCATCCGGGTACTAGGAGCATGCTGAGCCAAGGTGTGGTCGGGTTCCACAGCGCGAGTCTGGACCGGACGTGGTCGACGGTCCATGCCTCGCCTCTTTGGTTCAACATCCTCAGGGACATAAGGCTCAGGAGTCTGTTCCCGTTGGTTACGTCGAGGATCAGCTTGGTTTCCGGCATCTCCTCCTCGTTCGGTTGTGGTGGTAGTAGCAACGTTGCCTGTGACATGATAAGGAGCAGCACCTCCTCGGGATGAAGGTCCTGTATGATGACTAGTGGATGGTCCAGTTCTGGGTTGTCCAAGATTCGAAGCAGGTTGGTATCCCGTAGCTTGGGTGTAGCTTACACCTAGCCACGGATGTGTGGATCTGGTTTGGCCTCTAGAGGAGGCTGAACTCTCCGTGGAAGAATAAGAACCTTGGTCTCTTCTGGATCTTCTTCGCCTTTGGAGATTTAGCTGGTTAGTCAACTCTGTGTTGGCGCGTAGTTGTTCAGTTAGCTACTGTCGACTTTGGGTCAACTCTTGAAGCAATGTCTGGAATTCTTGTCTAGTGATTGGACCTGATGGATCTGAAGGTCCTGCAGCATTTTGGTTGGATGGAGGTGATTGCACGGGATTTTGTCGGTCCCGTGCTCCTTGATCAGCAACTGTAGAAGTGGTATGTGTGTTCACCATAATGAATTGATGAAGTCCTTTCCTAGATCTGATTGCAAATCTGAATAGAATGGAAGGGCTTCAAACTTCTAGATCTAGATCTTCTTGTTAGATTTATGCAATCCAATATAGATAGGAGATCCAAAGAGCAGGAGAAAAATTGGGTTTTTCTCGGTGAAAGCACCAAAGTGTTTGTACCAAAATTGGGCACAACACTCTTCGGAAGTCTTTGAAGAGATAAAGTGAAGAAATTAAATGAAAAAAGAGGAATTATCTAACAAAAAACTCCAAATCTCAGAGATGAAAATAATTAAAATGCAAGGAGACACAAGAATTTAGAGTGGTTCGGCGTATTGCCTACGTCCACTATGAAGTAGTTTGCTTTATTGATCTTTCTTTGATGTTTACAGTTGATTTCAGCAAATTACAGCGAATAACAATGATTTGCAGCAGTGAAATTCGTTGGTAGCAGCCGCAATGGAGTTTAGATCTGGATCTGGCAGAGTCCGGGCGTTGGAGATCTCAAAAAGGAAGAAGAAGAACCCCTTTTCTGTTGGCTTTGAGGGTCTATTTATAGGTGTAGGAGGCTGATATTTCGCTCAGATCTCGGGAGACCCTCTCTGGCACGTGACCAGCCAGCGCGCCCAAGCCCGTGAAGTTTCGGTCCGATCCGTGGTCGATACGAACAGATTTCGTATCGATCAAGATTTCATCCAATAGAGTCAAAATTTGGCGTGGACATTCTTTAGCATGCACGTAGTCTTCTGTGAAAATTTCATAGCATTTGGACTTGTAGATAAGGAGAAATGATCGATACGAAATGGGATTTCCGATAGGCTGTTTCGTTCGACTCGCTCTGTTCGACTCGCTTCCGTTCGACTCGGTAACGTGGCGCTTGAATCTCACTCTGCCCTTGACACTGTTTTGATCGAGTCGAACTGTGCATTGATTGAGCGAGTCGAAGTGGAGCGTTCTGAGGGATTCGAATAGTGGCTTCGCCAATGGAGTCGAACAGTGGTTCGAGCTGAGCGAGTCGAAGTAGGCATCTGATGGTTGCGAAGCGAGTCGAAGTAGTCGCTTCTGATGGTTGCAAAGCGAGTCGAAGTTGTCACTTCTGATGGTTGCGAAGCGAGTCGAAGGAGTCACTTCTGATGGTTGCGAAGCGAGTCGAAGGAGTCACTTCTGATGGTTATGAAGCGAGTCGAAGGGAGCGAGTCGAAGTTGGCTTCCCTGATGGATTCGAACTGAGCGATTCGACCGGTGGTTGGTTTTTATCCAATTTTGTATCGTTCATAACTTGAGCATACGAACTCGGATTGACTTGGAATTGGAACGTTGACTCTCATAGCTTAGCTTGTCATGTCATACCAATTTTGGCTCGATCCGGACTCGGACAAAATTCGTCGATATCCATAGTGAGCCTGTGTATAACTGATCTCTAGGACGGGCCGTCATTGGTTACTAGTCAATTCCTTGGTGTCACGGCCTTGCCAAAAGGCGGGATAACACCGCCGAAGTCCATTTTGACTCTTGATGAATTGGCTAAGAATTTTTTGCAGTAGTTCAGGCTTCATGCTGCTCGACCCAAGGATGTGATGTCCTAGTCGGGAATTTCTCAGGGACCTGAAGAGCCGCTAAAAGGCTTTTCGAATAGATTTAATGCTGCGGTCATAGAGGTAAATATTCTGAAGGAAGATATGTTGTTGAAGGCTTTAGTATGGGGACACACCCAAATAAAGATTTTGGAAAGCGGCCAAGGATGAAACAGCCGACTACCATGAAGGAGTTCCATCGAAAGGCTACCATTTTCTTGGGCTTGGAAGAGACCTAGTTTCTAGAAAGGCTGGTGGTGGACTACCGAGAGTAGTTCAAAGTAATGCAGCTATAAAACAAACCGATGAGAGTGCCGATAAAGTTGTCATGAATGTGGGTAATATCAATAATCAGAAGAAATGAAATCAGGATGCTGGGGGCAGGAGGAATGATCCCAAAACGCATCTAAGAAATATAAGACCAAAGGAAAACACGCCTCTAAATGACATGCTCGGAAATTTCTATACTGCCATGCAAGGGACGGAGAGATATAGAAAGCCACCTCAAATGGAGGCGACGTAGGCTAAGAGAGGCTTAGGGAAGTATGGTTGCTTCCACGAAACACATAGGCAAAATAAAAATGAGTGTTTTCATTTAAAGGTTATAATTTAAGAGTTGATCCGCAAGAAAAGGATGTGGTAATATGTCAGAGATCCAAATAATGGCGGATAGAAAGTTCGAGCCTAAGGACTAAATGCTCAAGCGAATCATTCTACACCTAATTAAGAGGTGCCCAGGTAACTTGATGGAAGGATCATGATAAATACAATGATGAGAGGACCTTATCCAATTGAGAAAGCGGGAATAAGATGGAGCGGTATATTAATTCTTTGAAGCATGTTCCGCAAGGGAGCCGCTTTGCTATTAAGGACGGAGCTCCGACTAAGCAGCATAAATTGATGACTGACGATGTCTTTCATAATAGGGATTCTAGTAGGATTGAAGTGCCAACCTTTGACCTATGGTAATAATGGCCATTGTGGGCCTAGCTAATATGCACCGAGTCTTAGGTGATCTTGGAAGCTTGGTAAATATTTTGTTCAAAGGGACTTTGATCGGATGAAAATCGGTCTGAAGGACATTAAGCCTTGTAAATCTAGGATTCAGGGATTTACCGGGGAGGTGAAGGAGTCCATTAGGACAATTGCTTGTCCATGGAGTTAGGAGAAGGAGACAACAAGACCGACCCTTGCTATTTTTAAAGTAGCACGGGCTCCTTGGTGCTTGATGATGAAGTTCTCCATGGAGAATGGAGTTGGGTCTATTCGAGAAGACTAAAATACTAGTCGAGAATGTTACGTAGTTGAGCTCAGAGAGGCAAAGCGATAGTGGAAAGGAAAAAGGGCATAGAAGGCTCTCTGCATCAAGAATGTGGATGCATAGCAACCAATGCCCAAGCTATGGCTAAGGAACCATAGCATATTTCTCAAGTCAGTGGATCCTAGGAAGCAGTCAGAGGAGGTGCGGGCATCACAGACAGAGTTGACGATCAACATCCCGATCGATATGGATGATCCTATCCGGGTCTTTATGATCGGCTCTCGACTTAGCGCCATGTTGAGAAAGGAGTTGGTTAATTTTCTTTGAGCAAACCTAGATGTGTTTGCTTGGATACATTCGAATATTTGTAGGATATCACTAGAGATAGCATGACACACACTGAACGTGAACCCGAAATACCCTCCCGTGAAGCAAAAAAGATGAATTTTGGGTCCAGAGCGATCCACTGCATTGAAAGATGAAATGGAAAAGCTGAATATAAATGGTTTTGGCTATGATTCCTTATACCATGAATGGGTATCGAATTATGTGTTGGTTAAAAAGGCAAATGGGAAGTGGTAGACGTACATTGATTTGTTCGACTTGAATAAAACATGCCTGAAATAGCTTCCCGCTACAAAAGATCGACTAGCTTGTGGACTCAGCTGTAGAACACAAACTATTATCCTTTATGGATGTGTATACTGACTACAACCAAATAGCAATGCATGTTGCAGTTCAAGAGCATACGAGTTTCATCATTGATTTAGGGCTGTACTACTACCGAGTCATGCCATTCGATTTAAAGAACACTGGAGCTACCTAACAGCGATTAGTGAATAGAATGTTTGAAAGAAAATCGGGTGAACTGTGGAAGTATATATGGATATGCTTATGAAGACACATTTATCAATGAACCATATAGATTATATGTCCGAGATGTTTAATGTGATGTGGAGGTAAAGGATGAAACATAATCCATTGAAATGTTCCTTGGTAGTCACACCATAGAAATTATTGGGCTTTATTGTGAATTCAAGGGGCATTCATGTTAATTTAGAGCAGATTAATGCCTTGAAACATGTAACAGCCCCATGGACAAGGTAGGAATTGCAGAGCCTAAACAAGAAGGTTGTCGCTTTAAGTTGGTTCGTTTCGAAGCAACTAAAGAGTGTATACCATTCTTTGATGCCCTTAAAATGGGGAAAGAAAAGTATGTACGGACGAAGGATTGCCAAGGCACTTTCTAGGAATTACTGATGCATATGGAAAAACCACCAATTCTATTCAAACCTTTGGACATAGAAGATTTGTTTATCTATTTGGCGGTGTCTGCTCATATCCTAAGTGCATCATTGGATGTGAGGATGCAAGGATCCATAGCCTAGTATAATACATCATCAAGTAATTTAATTAAGCAGAAAAGAACTATTCAAAGCTGGAAAAGCTTGCTTATTGCTTGTTGATTGCCTCGAGGAAGTTGCGACTTTACCTTCGAGCTGACCTGATAAAGGTGCTGACAGGTCATCCCTTAGAGCAAGTACTGCGCTGACCCCATACTTTGGAAGGTTATTGAAATGGAACATCGAGCTAAGCCAATATGGTATCATGTATCATCTGAGAAGCGCAGTAAGAGGACAGGCATTGGAGGATTTCATCGTTGAATTTACCATCCCGGATGGAGAAGAGGAAGATGATATGGTCTCACTTGCCTTTTGTACGCCGGAAGGTTCTTATCGGTGGTTACCATGCCTTTCGAACTAACAAACGCTCCAGCTTATTTCATGGACCTTATGAGTCATGTTTTGGAAGCAGCTGCATTGATTTGTGGTGGTGGTTGTGGATGAACATCCTCGTTTATTTAAAGACTGAGAATGAGTACAAAGCACATTTGGAAGAGGTGCTTGATACCTTGAGAAAGCATCAGCTAAAGGTGAAATTCTCGAAGTGCCAATTTTGGAGAAAGGAGGTATATTTTCTTGGTCATGTCATGTCAAAGCATAGATTAGCAGCTGATCCAAGCAAAGCGGGCATAGTCCAAGACTGGAAGGTACCAAAAATATCACCGAAGTTAGGAGCTTTCTTGGTTTTGCCATTTTTTATCGAAAATTCATTAAGGACTTTACGAAGGTTTCCACACCCCTAACTCACCTTACAAAAAAAATCTTGTCTTCTGTTAGGATGCAAATTATGAACATGCATTCGTACGCATGAAAGAGCTTCTGCAAGTGCATATTTTTTGTTATCCTCGATGGTACGAAGCCTTTTACGGTGTATATTGATGCTTGTGGCACGAAGCTAGGAGTTGTTCTTATTCAATAATGGAGAGTTGTGGCATATGCAAGTTAGCATTTGATGGTCCATGAGAAGAATTATCTAGCTTATGATCTTGAGTTAGCGGTTATCGTGTTTGCGTTGAAGTCACGGAGACATCATTTGTTGGGTGAAAGGTTTGTATTATTTACGGATCATAAGTCGCTCAAATGTTTATTCTTGTAGAAAGACTTGAATCCGAGATAGCAAAGGTGGATGGAATTTTTAGCCTCATATGATTTTGATATTTCTTATATACCGGGAAAAGGCAACATGGTGGCAGATGCCTTAAGTAGGAGGCATGCTATGTTGGGCTCAATGTTTACAGAGTGGAAGTACTTGGAGTACATTGCAAGTTTTGATTTTCG
Organism: Allium fistulosum; assembly: GCA_030737815.1. Lineage (NCBI taxonomy): Eukaryota > Viridiplantae > Streptophyta > Magnoliopsida > Asparagales > Amaryllidaceae > Allium > Allium fistulosum. The sequence continues at coordinate 816,087,081 of CM060908.1, read as the reverse complement.
ACCATCAACGGAGTGTTTGCCAAATTCATTTGCAGCGTTGGAAATCAGGCTGGTGTTTATGGACCTTATTGGGGCTAGGAAGAAAGAAGATGTAGAGTTGGTTAGTATCTTTCAGCTGTTGGAGAAAGGTGAGCGATCAACTCATTAGGACCGTTATTCCATCGACGAAAAGGTAGGCTTAGGCGAGATGGAAGGTTATGCATGTCAGTAGTTTGTGAAGTGATAGATGAGGTGCTTAGTGAGTGTCACCATTCTAAGTTGACTATCCATCCATATGGTGATAAAATGTACCATGATATGAAAAGGGTATTATATTGGTCAAAGATGAAAAGGAAGGTAGCAGAATATGTTGCTAGGTGCTTAACTTGTCAAAGGGTGAAGATGGAGTAAAAGAAGCCTAATGGATTATTGCTTACATTGGATATTCTACAGTGGAAGTAGGAGCACATTTTTATGGACTTTATTAGTGGCTACCTTGGAGTGTGAGAGGAAATGAAAGCATTTTGGTGGTGGTGGACTGCTTGATGAAATTTCTCATTTCATTCCGGTGAAGAGTGCGAGGGCAACAACATTATTGCCTATACTATACATTAAGGAGATTATTCACTTGCATGGGATACCTTCAACATTGTTAGCGATCGAGACTCACTTTTTATGAGTGAATTTTGGAGAAGTCTTCAACAAGCATTAGGTACGAAGTTGAATCTGAGTGCCTCTTATCATCTACATCGAAAGGGTGGACCGAAAGGGTGAATATGGTGTTAGAGGATTTGTTGAGACCTGCATAATGGATTTTGAAAAAGCTTGGGAAGACCATTTACTACTGGTGGAGTTCACCTATAACAATGGCTATCAAGCTAGTATAGGCATGGTACCTTTTGAGGCTATATATGAGAGGCTATGCAAGTCTTCTTCATATTAGTAGGAAGTAGTAGATAGGATTATACTTGGACCAAACATGATTAGAGATACCTCGAAGAAAGTAGACCTGACCATAAAAGAATGAAGGCCGTGTATGATAGGCAAAAGTCGTATGCAGATGGGAGATGGTGGATTTGGAGTTCGCATTAGGCGCATGGCGTTTGTGAAAGTATCACCATTGAGACATGTTATGTGTTTTGGTAGTACAAGAAAGTTAGCGCAATGATTCATAGGGCCTTTTCCGATTTTGGAAAGAGTAGGGAGGTTAGCCTACAGTGTAAAACTTCCCAAAATGTTGGCGAACGTTCACAATGTGTTTCATATGTCGCATCTATGGAAATGTATTTATGATACACTGGTGGTAGTGGAGCCTAGTTAACTGGAGGAAGTGGAGGTAGGGTCGGGTGAGGAAGTGGAGGTAGGGTCGGGAGAGGAAGTGGAGGTAGAGTCGAAAACGATCGCATTCAACGAGCATATTCGTATTTGGAGCACAGTGTAAAGCAACTTAGGAATAAGATGGTAAAGTTAGTCTATTTTCATTAGGGAAATGACCCAGCTAAGAGTACTTGGGAGCCCAAAGAGAAAATAAGAGCTTCTCATCCCGAAGTCTTTTCTAGTATGTTTACTTTTTAGCCTATTGTTTTAGCTTATAAAAATTTAGGATTGCTTACTAGATTGGTTTTCTATGTTTGGTTTGATCTCTACTGGTCTAATATATACATATATACACACATACATACGTATATAATTATTTATATACACATGCATATGCATATATGTATGTATGTATGTATGTATGTATGGATATTACCTTGTATGTGATGGTTCTTATAATACATCCTTCGATTGCTTGTTATTTTGAGCGCATACACATAGATATTATGCATATGTTAGGACTTGCATCCATGAATTATTGTCATGATTATTGCTTTGATATAGAAGAATCAATTTACTTGAGTCTTGCAGTTTTTTCATTATTACCATTGTATTATACTCATCATGTATACTATGCTTTCATGCAAAGTTTGTACATGGTTAAAAACTTTTATATTACTTGTGACTTTGTGTATTTCTCGTATATTATATATATGTATATAGCAAACATTGATGTATGTAATGGATGTGTAACTGTGTGTGTAGGTTTAGATGTGTACAAGTTCATTTTTCATCCCTCGGGAATTCAAATCTTTTCAAGGGGAATAAGGCCTTGAGACCTATTCCATTGCATCCAGTAAAGGTTTAGATGTGCAAAGGGGCAAAATCATAATTTTACATAAGCAGTAAAATAATAAATTTTTATAGAAGCTAGAATAAGGTCTCTAGACCTATTCCGCTACATCCGGAATGTCATTTATAGTCGAAAACATATGTAACTTGCCGATTTTGGTTAAATGGGTTAAAAATTAGAAGATGTCGAACCCAATGGCATTTTTGTAATATATTGATTTCGAAATTCTAGCCTAACTATGAGTCATTTTAGCTTATAAATAGAAACCAAATTCTATTCCCCAATAATACTTCAACCTAACATCCTATCACTAATCCTTATCTTCTCCATCATCTAATCTCCTTAACAAAATCAAACTAATAATACATCAAATCAAAAACGAATAATAAGACATTATAAAACAAGGAATTACAAAGCAAATCAAGGCGAATCGAGAGTGCACCACATCGGGCCAACAAGGAAGGAGGCGGGTTCTAATCAAAATCGAAAAGGAGGCAAGGCTTATTGATGAGTGGGGCTCTTCATATCTGTGTATGTATTGATAACTTATAATTCACCTCTTATATTCGTAAATCAAAATATATGTAATGAAATTGGTAGTCAAATATATATGTACACCTGATTAAAATCTAACATGCCATGGCTAGAAGATTAAAATCTAATTTTTATCTATTGTAATTAGCTAAGGTTAATCTCCTTCTAATTAAAAAAGTGTGAAATATATAAGTGTTCTGAACCACACATATTATATATCAAAATTATAGTTCTCGATGACGCGGGTCCACTGGTGGTGATCGTTCGTTGATTAGGTGTATGTATTGATTAGAAAACGCATCAAAAGTTCGGTAAACTTAGACTATTCGTTTCGATCCAATGGTGAACAGAAACTATTGATGATCGAAATTTATAGGCATGTAGAGGAGGTTGAGTAAAGGCTCTCGGTGGTCTCTGATCGTTTGGAAATGGTTCAAAGCAGCTAGAATTCACCATGGAGTAGCCAACGGTGGTGGCATCAACTATAGCAATAGGGTTCTGAATAGAGGGTTGGATGGAGCACGACATGAGGAGTCAACTGATGTAGTCAGATTTGGCGTTAGAAGCCTATGGCAATGACGGTGAGGCAAGATTTATGACAGATAAAGGGTTTTAAACAATGTTGAGGAAGATAGGATCCTATAGCTAACGCATTAGAGAAAATAATATTAAAATAAATATATTTTATAATTACGAATATTGCCCTGACTTTTAAACGTTTATAACTCTCGCATGCGAAATCTATTAATGCGAGGTTTGCGGCGCTACAATCATGGTGGGACAAGGTATAATTTGGAATGTTGTTTGATATGTTTTGGAATAGTTCAGAAAAATGCCCTAGTTGGATAGGTTCGTTAAGCACTATTCAACTAATTACTACGAGGGTGGGCTCTACGATACATTTTTCAGAGGAAATGAATTCTTCAGTGTAACCGGTGACATCTAGCGATGGCGAAGTACGGGAATGGTGGTACATTTTTCTAAGGAAATGAGTTCTTCAGTGTGACCTTCGACGCCCAACGATAGCGTTGCGTTGCATTTTTCAGAGGAAATGAGTTCCCCGGTGCACTGTTTGATGATGATGGGTATGATACACTTTTAATAGGAATGGGTTCTTTAGTGCGACCGATGAACAAGAACGACGGTGATTTTGACAGCGTTGGCATTTAAATGCACTTTTTCAAAGGAATTGACTTCTTCGGTGTGTCCAGCAATGCCTTTAGTTCTCGATTATTGAGGCACAAGTATAATCCTAGAGAGGGGTACGCTTGATGACATATTAGGATAGCAGTTAATATTATGGTAGATCCTTAGTATACAATGTCACCCTATTATTATATTTTGTTAATTGACTTGTTCGGTGTAGGTGACACGGGATAAGGTATGATTTTCGAGTATAAGTGTTTTACTAGCTTATTAATATTACACTTATATGATGCATATCACTCACTAGATGTATGTATGACCCCTCTATTCCTTTCTTCTTTTTTGTTTACTCTGATAGGTTGGTAAAGAGGATCGGTAGTGATTTCAGAGACTTGGCGGTACGATGGGGATGTGCATCTACTTATTGGCTATATACTACTTATTTGATATTTTTCAAGACATTCATACTATTTACTTATTTTTAGCATCTAGTGATATTTTGAAACATTACAAGAAATTTTATTTTTGGTGGCGCACAAAAAACGCTACCAAAACTTATGGTAGCGTTTTGATAAACGCCGTGATAAGGCCCGCAACTAAAAATCCTTGATTTTTAGTTGCATTTATTTCAACGCCACGATAAATCCTTTTATTGCAGCGTTTCTCAAACGCCACCATAAATCTATTTATAGCATTTTAAAAACGCAACCAAAAGGTTTTTTGGCACTACCAATAAAGTTTCCAACTTTACCCCTACTTTACAGTTGCGTTTACTCAACGCCACTATATGTATTTCTGTAGCATTTTTGAAACACTACTAAAAATTGTTGATTATTTTGCACCATTTTTTCATGCTATTATTTCTTGTTGATGGTCTATTTTGTTTCTACTATATCAATCAACAATCACTCACATAATCATCATATTCAAACAATTAAAAAAACATATTAATCTTAAAATCAAATAAGATATCCATAACCATTCTAATACAATAGTTTTGTGTTAAAATGACCAAACTCACATACAATAATCATTCGTATATAAATTTACACACCTAGTACTAATAAAATGTTATACCAAATTGGTGCTCACAAAACGCTTGATTACCCATAATTCTTTGTTGCATGCACAAGTGAAAGCTAGCACCATAAAAGTCCAACCTTGCTCTCTTCGGAATCCAATGCCTGCATAAGTGAAAGCACAACATATAGTCAAACAATTATGTTAATTCATAGGACTTCAAATCAAATATTAAACATCTACAACATTGTACGAGTATATCATATTATAAATAATGTCATATAAATAATCAAAGTTATAAACGAAATGAAATAAATAAAGTCCAATCTTACAGTTATATATAAAATGTTGTTAAATTAGTTATATTATTATTATTTATAAAATTTATTTAACTTAAACTTAGTTAATTTTACAAAACTTGTTTAATTTTAACAAAGCTTAGTTAATTTTTATTAACTTGGTTAACTTAATTTATTATTATATTATTATTATTCAAACTCAGTTAACTTAATTATATTATTATTATTATTATTATAAACTTAGTTATAAACTAAGTTAATTTATCATCATCGTTATTTATAAATCTTTGTTAAATTAGTTATATTATTATTACTTATATAATTTAGTTAACTTAAACTTAGTTAATTTTAACAAAACTTAGTTAATTTTTATTAACTTGGTTAACTTAGTTAATTTTTTATTATTATTACTAAAACTTGGTTAATTTAATTATATTATTATTATTTTAAACATAGTTAATTTTTATAAGCATAGTTAATTCATCATCATCATAATCATTGTTATTATTTATAAAACTTTATTAAATTAGTTATATTATTATTTATAAAATTTAGTTAGCTTAAACTTAACTAATTTTATAAAACTTGTTTAATTTTAACAAAACTACGGTTTTTTATTAACTTGGTTAACTTAGTTAATTTATTATTATTATTATTTAAAAACAAGGTTAATTTAATTGTATTATTATTATTAGTATTATTATTGTTAATATAAACTTGGTTAATTTTATAAACTTAGTTAATTCATCATCGTTGTCATCATTATTATTTATAAAACTTTGTTAAATTAGTTATAGTATTATTATTTATAAAATTTAGTTAACATAAACTTAGTTATATTATTATTATTATTATAAACTTAGTTAAATTCTATAAACTTGGTTAATTCATCATCATCATCATTTATAAAACTATGTTAAATTAGTTGTATTATTTTTATTATAAACTTACTTAGTAAATTTTCATAAAACTTATTTAAGTTAGTTAATTTTTATAAACTTGGTTTTTGTTATTATTGTTTTTGTTATTTTATAAACTTAGTTGACCTATATCAAACTATAGACTATTATTGTTATTGTAATGTTATTACTATTATTATTATTATTATCATTATATTATTATAAACTTAGTTAATTTTTTATCAAGCTTAGTTTATTATTATTGTTGTTGTTGTTTGACTTACATCAAACTACAGACTATAATTATCATTATTGTTATTATTATTATATTATAAACTTAGTTAATTTTTTATCAAACTTAGTATATTACTACTACTACTACTACTACTATTGTAAACTTAGTTAATTTTTTACCAAAATTGTTTAATATTATTATTATATTATAATACTTTAATATAAGGTTAAAAATACGACACTGAATTTAAGTTCAAATTTACCTTTGCCATTGTCACAATATCAAGAGTCGCACCATGCCCTTCAAATCCCCAAAAATGTCTAGTGCGTGTAAATTCTGATTGTACTTCATCGGCTATGCATATGCCACTAGCTTGCTTTATACTTTTATATACAGGAAGCAAGTAACTTTGAGCTAATATCGATATTCCACCCACTCCCTATGACATATAGATAGTTTCAAACAAACATGAAGAAACAAAACTAGCAAATTCAAAACAAATCAGAAAATAGAATTACTATACTTGCATAGCTTCAGCATCCCTATCAGTTATAGTATATATCCAATTCCGATGCCCGCATCTCTATCGAATGCAAATTGACTCGACGTTCGACAAACAAATCAAGACAAAAAAACACTGCCTCTGAACTTCCAAATCCAGAATTGAAGTCGTTTAGTTATCAAATGCATCATCATCATCTTGAAGTAGATGTGCTGCTGCTTCGGCAATCTCGGAACTTAGTCAGTAGATAAACTAAATGTAAATCAAACACAAACAGTACACCACTTTATCTCCTACAAGAGCTTGAACAGGACTATATAAGCAAAGGTACACTAGATCCAGTACTTTTAACATTATATCCACATATTAATTGACATAAAGTTATGGTTAAATGGACTAAACAGGTAAATGTTTTATGTGGTAATCTTGGACAATATATAAATACCTGTCAACAAATTAAACAGCGTGCAACTATATGTATCTTGTCAAGTTAACGTAATTAGTAGCATGATGGCCTGGATCGAGAAATGCAGAAAAAGGAAGGTGAAGTTAATATAGTGCCTAAGAGTTTATCTAAGGAGCAATTGGACCAGAGAATGCGATTGCATTATAAGGTCGCAGTTGAACAGATCGAGGAGGGGATCCGGAGTCCCAGAATTCATTACTGCTTCTAAATGCGGTATTTCCGATTATTTGAGGGTGTTTTGGCTCGCAATAGACGGTCCTGATCGAGCAAGACGTAGTCCTATCTATCTACCTCTCCAGACACAATATCTTGAGTACCTATGATGGTGACTACATCTGCTGGCATGTGATGTTTGGACATAGAATCGAGTCCTTGTGAATGGGCAGAGCCAGGTGCTCTTATTTTACGACGGTAGGGACGATTGCTTCCATTACTGACAAGAAAGACACCAAATTCTCCTTTAGGTGCTTCAACTGCGGTATAGGTAGAAGGAGCTGGTACGGAAAAACCTTCTGTATAAGGTTCGAAATGGTGAATTGAGGTAGAGTAGACCGATGATCCTGTAGTCATTTGGCCGGCTATGGAAAGAAAAAGCTTGCATCTGCTCTCCCTAAACTATAACCGGTCCCATCTCTCTCCAAACCTAACGTGGTAGTTTCCCATCATAAGGCTTTCTATCTATAGATTGAGCCACCAAGGATCCCATTCGTTCAGAACTCAGTTGACAACTTCTATAGATAAGGCGGAGCGTCCTTGGTTCAGCATTATAGCACATAGGCTTCGGCGCTACTACAGCGCTTCGCTAACCTCACTTCGGTTGCACCACCTCGTTATGAGAATGACGCTTCGCTAACGCGTTGCATTGTCAGCTTTGCTACCGACGCTTCATCTTAAGTGCTTCGCTACCGAGGCGACCTCTTCTTTCTAGAGGTCCAGTATACTTCGACCGGAGGTAGTGTAGCTCCGGGAGGCGACAACTAACAAGGGAGGGATGCTGTATACAACGACCGGAGTGAGGTCCAAGTATATTAATCTGTGCTCTAACATCTAGTATATTAATTAGGATGGGAGCGCCAGTATATTAATTGGGAAGGTTGAGGGAGTGAAGCGGACATTTCGAAATGACAGCATCGAAGATATTTTCATCTACACGGTCACGACGGACTGCGTTCCAGAGTTGCTATTGTATTGTATTAATTATTTTTGGTTCGGTTGTATAAGAAAACTGATTTTTTGTAGCGCCCAAAAAACGCCACTACGTATTTTTAGTGGCGTTCCGATAATCGTTACGAGAAAACATGCCACTAAAAATCCTCCAGTATTAGTTGCACTTTTTTAAACGCCACCAAATTTGTTTTTTTGATAGCGCTTTTATAGCGCCATAGAATTCCTTTTTTGTAGCGCCTATTTACCGCCACCGAAAAGGTTTTCTCCTCCATGATACTTTTTATGGCGTTATCTAAATTTTTTGTAGCGCCTGTTTAACGCCACCGAAAGGGTTTTCTCCTCCACGTTACCTTTTCATGGCGTTATATACATTTTTTGTAGCGCGTAATAAACGCCAGCATAAGTGTACTTGAGTTTCTAATTACTCTTTTGTAGCGACATTTTAACGCTACCAAAATAAATAATATCCAGTAGCGTTTGTTTCCCTCCACTTGCTACTCCAGATTTACCCCTGATCTAGCATCCAATTATATAATAACAGAATACGCAAGCACATACACTTTTGAACACAATATATTAAACAACTACAAAATACGTATACGCATTGAAGATCCACAAGATACATAGACATTCATACATCCACATACATAGGTGTCGACAAAAAGCTACCCGTACACATACACAACCAAACTACCATAAGTGTTATAACCAAACTACCATAAGTGTCATAACCGTACATATACATCTGAAATAAACATCTGAAATAACCGTACATATACGCCTGAAATAACCGTACCGAGCATAACCTGAACCACCATAAAAACCTGAACTACCTGTCATTGCTGATGTCTTCAAAACCTGAACTACCTGTCAAAAAAGAACAGAACAAAAGAGTGAGAAAACAAAACTTGAACTTAAAACTGCTTAAATAAGCAATGTACTGAAACAAAACATATGGACGACAATCGACCACTTCTCTGCACTGCCACAACACTCAACTACCTTGCCACTTCTTCCTACACTATCACTGTACTGCTCACCATCAATTCATACATAACTCCTCACCATCAATTCAACTAACATTCCACCACAATCCATACATAATTCCTCGCCATCAATTATTTTCCCTCCCCTGAACCTGAACCACCAATCACAATCATTCAATCACAATTTGAATATAACACCCCTACTTATGTACTTTTATCATTTTACCAAAAATCTATCTACACTTAGCTGCTAGCATTCCTAATGTATATATAAAAAAATTATATACCTTTCATTTTGACTTAATAATGATTTTTTCCATTGGCCAAGCTATGGGAACGCCAAAGCAATCATCCATGCACGTCAGACCCGATGTTGGTCTCCATATCTCTGCATCTGGAACTATCACCAGTTCAATCCAAACTTTTACAGCATTACGTCCCAATGGACGACAATGGACCATCGTTATCGGATCAGTTGATGCAATACTTCCTTCAGCCACTACGTCTGCTCCACCCAAATCGATCAACTAGCATTTGGCATCCTTTTGCATTGTTGCAATCGGCTGAAAGAAAAGAGATTATTATGCACAATGTATACATGCACATTAAATAAACTTTCATACAAAGTTCACTTCTTCAAATTTGAAAATTAATACTTACATTTTGCGATTTATTCATGACCATATGTGTGGATTTCATGGGAGAATTCACAACATTTTCAGTATCATCATGACTCTCATCTAGTTTTTCTTGATCAGCTTCTACTTTTGATCTTGGCCATGCTACTTTCCTACCAACTGCATCTCCAATGCACGACATATCAGATGTGGGTCACCACAAATAAGCATCTTTATTTACTACTTTGTCCACCCAAATCACAACAGCAGACGGACCGAGTGGAATACCATTAACAGTATATTTTGGATCAGTGGCGTGGATTCTTCCTTCGGCAACTACACCTTCACCCTCAGTCCAACCGTAAATCTTGCAAGTGTCTTCGATGATGCTGGTACTCTAAAAATGAGAAGTGAAATTCAAGACTTTAGTATGCTATACAAAAACAACGAATATGTGTTAAATTTTTATTCAGATGGGGGGTGTGCTCGCTGCATTTTAGACATCAATAAGCTCGCAGCATATTACACTAATATACTTAATGTGAAAAAAATTACTGTACTGGATGCACTACAGTTCAACCGTGTTCGCAGTGGGACCTTGATGCAAACTGATGGCCAAGCTACTACCTTATTCTTAGCGTCTGCTAAGACTGCCATTTCAGGTGTAGGCCTCCATAAATAAGTATCTGCTTTATCCACTGAATCTATAACAACGCTCCCAGCATTTGGTCCAAGACGAATGCCATTGACAACGTCATCTGGGTCCATGGACAACAGCCTCCCATGGGCAACAACTCCAGAGGTTCCATCCCAATTCAACAGCAAACATACTTCGTCGTCGATCTATAATTAATCAACCGAAAATTAAATCAATTACTGGATTAAAAAATTAAAATATAAATTTCATTTATTGAGTAATATAAATATTATTTTTACCGAATCAGGTGAGTTCCTTCTCGAACTTTCTTTACCCTGTAGCGAAGCACGAATATAAATTAATATTTTACGAATATAAATTAATTTCCAAAAATTTACCTTCTGGTCCATCAGAGTCTGTATCATTCCCTTCAATTCTGTTATTTCCTCTCGACACCGAGACACTTGTTTATCTTTGGACTGGGCCAAAGCTAGCTTGGTTAAAGTGCAACCCCTACCCAATGCCCTTAACCGTCCCGGTTTATCTTGTCCCAGTACATGTACAAGAGCATCTTTTCCAATATCATTCTGTGTCGAGCCGGATTGGGATAGGCTACCATATTTTTTGATCTCCTCCTATATAAATAAATACACATAGATAATGTACAATGGTAAAAATATCATAGTTTCAAAAAAAAATATACCAATAAAATTAAAAACAATTTTACAATAGTATTCGCAGCTTCCATGTTCACTGGTTCAGCATTTTTTTTAATGTGAGATCTAATCCACACATTAGCTCTACTTATGGACGATGGATCTGCACTTTCTTTTTTCTAAAAATAGAATAACATTAAATTAATAAACTGACAGGTATAAAATAATGTTAAATAATGCTATAGTTAATTAACTTACCATGTCTTCGGTCTTTCTAGCCATTCCCCTACGACCGGTTGTATGCGGAAGTTGTGTGTACCTAAGGGCTGAATATTTCTCACTTTTTTGCTGAAAATATTGAAAGATGCTAGAATTTAACAACCAAAATCATAAAAAGAAAAACTATCTAATATTTATAATGCAGGGTAAATATGTATGGTGAGGATTGCAATTTATTTGAAAATCAATTCATCATGGTCATATACTTATTTGGTATTATTAATGCTGGATAACTCAGTTGACATATACAACATTTCATATCTACTAATAATATTTATAGATTGAACTAACTTGCAAAGTGTTTTTTTACTTCATTTAAAATGTTCATGTGCTTGTCATAATGCATTTGTATTTTGTACTGTCATAGGTTCCTGCAGCTAATACCTAAACAGGAATCCTCAGCATCCACCAACACTTGGACTTCACTTCTAAAGAAATTTATCGGTTGCTAACTATGTAGATGGATTTGCAGAAACATGCCAGACGAGTTCAGTAGGAATGATTTACCCTAAACTCCCGACTTGTTTTCGCCTTCACAAACTTCCTCCAATCGGTTATGCTTTTTATGTTCGTAGGTTTCAGTTTAAGTCTTTCCTCATCGTTCTCCGCTTTTTGCAAATTTCGAACCAATTTGCTTTTTGACGATCTCCAAAGTACTCCCATTTGTTGAAATATAGCTTTTCTTTGCCATTCCTCTTCCAATTTAAATCTAATCTGCAACAATACATCAAAACATGATATTAGTAAAATTTATTTAATTTAAATACTACAGATTTAATTAAATTTGAAAGGTTTTCTGAAGTTATTAGAGGGCAATTTCAATTTGTAATTGGCAAGAACTATTTTTCAATTTATCCAGAAGTTATTAGATGGCAATTTCAATTTATAATTGGCAAGACCATGCAATATTAGAAGTCATTTTCAAAACATATTAGAGTCAGAATGTTAAATAATAGATGCCTGCTTCATACCAGAACCGACTGCCACAAAACTTCTTTTAAGTCATCATTAATATTCCTCCAATCATCAATGGTGTATGGAACCTGTTCCCGCACAAGCGGTCCAAGAAAAGAGGATAAATATACCGACCCTTGCCCTACTGGTACACCTAGATCATTGAACTCAACTTCAATTCGATCCTAACTGCATGACGGGAGTCTTTTTGCTTTTGCTGGACCTCTACCACCTCTTTTCCGAGATGTACTTCTGATTTCAGCTTCACTTTGTTTCCCAATTTCCAGCTCGGCATCAGCAGTTTGTTCAGGACAGGTTTCATTTTCTGAGCAGAGTCCTTCATTTGGGTCAGAGGGGATATCATCTAGTGGTTGTTCGTCTTCTTCATTGTGAACAGTGGCCTGCTTCTTAGCATTGTCTGGTTGTTCTTCTATTTCATTTATACTAGCTGGAACTTTACGTTTTCGCTTTGACTGTTTGTTCTTTGCTTTGACTGTTTGTTCTTCAGCCTTTCTCTGCAAGCGGGTACGTACAGATGTTGTAGACATATTTTTCTGCAAGTGACAGAAAACACAGTATAAACCAATAAGCACATGTAAACAATAAGCAGCGATAAATATTAACAAACAACACTTAAATATCATCAACATGTAGCTGAAAAGAGATGTGGCGGTTTGCAAACCAAACAAGCAGGCCTAACAGCCTTGAGATGATGAACAGATTTGTAATTTTATGAGAAAATGTACATGTAATGCAAACATAATTGATAAGAACACTACTCATTATCAAGCAATATATGCAAACAGAATTGATAAGAACATATAATGCTTTGTCTATGGAAGTATACAAAGATCAAAACACAAAGAACAAAAATTGAATGGTACATGCATTTGCAATGGATTAGAAAATTAAATGGTGCAAACTAACAGCCATTCGCAACATTAAAAAAAACAAAGCATTAGTGCAGCAAATGAACAACAATCACTAAAGAAAATCAATACAAGTTCAATGAAATTTCCAAATAGCCCGGATTTAATATATAAGTTCAACCATCACTAAAGCAAATGAACAACTATGCTTAAGTAGAACATATAATCTACTCAATTATTCCCTCGCAATCCTCTCTAATATAGCAAACATCTTCATCATTCGCTTCAGTTATTTCATCTTCCACCACTTGAATATTTTCCTCGATGCAATCGTGCTCCTCTATATCATTAAAACTTCTTGATGGTGCTTTCATTACAACGTACCAATTAGAAACATCGTTCTCTCTTGAATAAAATACTTGTTTTGCTTGAGATGCAAGTATGTATGGGTCTCGTGAAAATGATGCTTGATGTAAATTAACAAGAGTGAACCCATCATCATCAACTTTTACTCCATTTCCTTTATACGTCCAACGACACTTGAAAACTGGAATATAAAACAAATGATAATCTAATAAAATTATATCTGTCAATATTCCATAATAAGTGACCACATCAACCACTTGGGACATATCTTTAGCACTTGCTCTACACATAGTAGTTGCATCAAAAGTCACCCTACAATTCTGAGTTTCTCTCCCTAAATCTTTTACATGAAAACGTTGCTCGTTGATGATATATCCTTTGAAAGACATGGCATCATACTTCGGACCATAAGCAATCCATTTTAACATGTCATTATGATCCTTGGAGGTAATAGGTATCTACAACAAATTTCATTTAGCATGTAAATTTATATAGTAATATTGATAGTTGAATGAGAATATATTTGAAATCTAACTAACCTTTCTTTTAATCCAATCGACAAAACTTTTTGTATGTGTTTCCCAAAGTAAGATCGCGTTTTTTGTCATGCGTTGGTCTGAATTTTCTAATTCCTCCAAATGCAAACTAGTATTGAACAATTGATTATAAGTTATATATATCATAGCAAACACATCAAAATATTTAAAACAATATAACATAAACTTACTCTATAAACGGTTCCACCACGGCCACATTCATTAACACAGCTAAATGAGCACTTTCTTTCTCATTAACTGGCAATTTAATTGTCTTCGATACTGAAATTGGACGTCCCTCTAATATTCTACTACTTTCATAATCTTCATTTCGAGCTCCTTTCTCCTCTATATGTCCTGATTTCTTCAAAAATTCATTGAAAAACAACATGCATTCTGATGCAAGATACGATTCTGCAATACATCCCTCTGGTCGTGCATAGTTTCTGACATAATCTTTGAGTGTCTTCATATATCTTTCGAATGGGTACATCCATTGAAAATGAATAGGTCCACACATTTGTGCTTCTTTTCCAAGATGAATGGATAAATGTATCATTATATCAAAGAAAGATGGTGGAAAAAAAAATTCAAGCTCACATAAAACGTCAATAATTTCAACATTGATTTGTTCTACCTTCTCTCTATCAAGAACACGTTGACATAATTTGTTGAAAAAATAACATAAGCGAATTATCGCTTTTCTTGCCTTCTTTGCCATGAACCCTCTCGATGCTAGTGGCAATAAATGTTGCATTAATACATGGTAATCATGTGACTTCAATCCACTAATTTTGCAATCCGACAACGAAATCCGATTTTTTAAATTTGAACAGTAGCCATCCGGTCCTTTGAAATCATACAGTCTTTTGCAAAATATTTTTCTCTCGGATTTTGACAACATATATGGAGCCGGTGGAAGATATGTTTTATTCCCACGAGGTTGTGTATGAAGCTCACTTCGAATTCCCCAATCCTCTAAATCCTTTCTACAGTTGGTTCCATCTTTGGATTTATTTCCATGCAACATTGTGCCCAATAGGCTTTCACCAATGTTCTTCTCCAGATGCATCACATCTAAATTGTGACGTAATGGAAGTTCCTATGAAAACCAAAACAATAATGCATTATTGGGTTTTTCTTGTATTAAAACAATGAAAAATAAATAAATTAACCACTAACATCCCAATAAGGCAAATCAAAGAAAATTGATCGTTTTTTCCACCTTGATAGCTCTACTTCTGTAGAACTGTTAGTATCATCATATTCATCTTCTTTATCATAGACATGCTTTCTCTTCTTACTTTTCTCCTTTATTCCTTTTCCAAAATCATTTGGATAATCCTTCAATAATGCATAGATGTTTCTCCCAGAAAGCATTCTAGGAGCACCATAGGTCTCTATGGTATTATCAAATAATGCCTTTTGTTTCCTCCGTGAATCTGAAGGAGGTAGAAATCTTCTATGACCCATGTAGGCGAACTTTCGACTATGTTTCAACCAACGAGAATGGGTATTGACACCACATAATGGGCAAGCTTTTTGCCCTTTCACACGACATCCAGCAAGATTTCCATAAGCCGGAAAATCATTAATCGTCCATAACAAAATTGCATTCAGTTTAAATAAAGTTTTACTAAATGCATCATAAGTAGTAACTCCATTAGACCACAAGTGATGCAAGTCTTCCACCAAAGGCGCCAAATATACATCAATATCATTCCCGGGTTGCTTCGGGCCTGGAATAAGTAAAGTTAACATAATATTTTCTTTCTTCATACACAACATAGGCGAGAGATTGTATGTCACAAGCATTACCGGCCAGCAACTATATTTCGAACTCAACATGGAAAATGGATTGAATCCATCTGTAGCAAGACCAAGCCTAAGATTGCGTGGATCAGATGAAAAAGATTTATACTTTTCATCCACCATTTTCCATGTCATAGAATCCACGGGATGACGCATTTTTCCATCGTTACTTTTATTATTAAAATGCCATCTTAATTCTTCAGCCATCTTTTGAGATCTATACATTCGTCTAAACCTCGGAATGATTGGGAAATATCTCAATACTTTAACTGGAACACCTTGTATAACCTCTTCAGTATCTTGATTTTTCTTCCATCTCGAGGAACCACATTTTGGACAACTTTCTAAATTTTTGTATTCTTTTCTGAAAAGGCAACAATCATTATCACAAGCATGTATCTTTTCAAAACCCATGTCGAATGCTTTAAGAAATTTCTTGACTTCATATAAGGTTTTGGGAAGCACGTTATCCTTCGGCAGAAATAGATGTTGCACAGCTAAAAGCTTATCAAAACCACTATCGGACAAGCCAGTCTCGCATTTAAGATTATACAAGATGGTGATGGCAGATAATTTTGTGTGATCTGTGCAATCAGGATATAATGGAGTTTCTGCATCTTCCAAGTTCTTGACTAACTCATCCTCTTTTCTTCGAGGATCAACATCGTCTTTATCATCATCAAAAAAATCTTGATTCAAAAAATCTTCATCTTCATAGTGAATCATCTTGAATAGTTCATATACGTCAAACGTATTTGTTTTATTCTCTACATTTATCTCTTCACCATGGTTAAACCATACACCGTTAATGTATTTAGAATCCATTCCTTTTATAATTAAATGTTCAACGATGATTTGGTCATCATGACGACTAAGATTCCAACAATCCTTGCAAGGGCATAAAATTTTTTCTACACTTCTTACATTCCTCTTTGCAGCATGCACGAAATTCATTGCTCCTTGTCGGTATTCTATACTAGTTCTATGAAAAAAGTAAAAAAAAAGTGAGCTTTAGTATTAGATTATATGTTCTAATTCTCAAAATACATATTAAGTTAATCATGGTTTTATCACCTGTTTAAAAAAACCCAGCCTTTTTCCATTATCGACATTTGAAGGCAAATAAGTTTCCAATCTTTGACATATAAATTGGTTATCTGTTGTAATCAAAAAAATAACTAGACGTTGAAGTACAAATACTTGTAGCACTACTGCATATAACCATGGTGGTTTAGTAGACAAAGGCAAAGAATACTTTTCCAAAAATATAAATTTTACACTTATATTTTGCATTTAGCCTCAGATTTACATGTATTTATAATTAATCCATGCATGAATTCAAAGCCTAAGTCTAGCAAATTATAGAATTACTGCATATAAATTCAAAGCCTCAGAATGTACAAACCAACAATTTGTCCCCTCATGGCTAAAGCGATTGGAAAAACTAATCATGCTTAGTGCAAACAGAAGCAGAACACAAATAATGAGGGGACAAAAAATATATAGTTCTTTGAAGTTGCAGCCCCTTATCCTAATTATATAGCAATCAAATTTTACAGCTGCAAAAAATTCAGAGATAAGTGATAAAATAATAAAATCTATCGCACATGAGAAAGATGAAGCTAATCCAAAGTATGATGTAGCACTTGAGGATAATAGCATGCATGCCATCTCCGATACGAGCATGCCCCCGATATCTGGTTCATCTAAGAAAATTCCTCATCAAGTTGCAAAGGGTAAGGAAGACATACACAGCAAAAATAACATCAACAAGGAGTTCAAAAATGTATGTCTCTAACAACCCCAAGCGGGATGACCTATTTCAAAATTTAAAAGTAAAGAAAACTACCACAAACAAGTGAGAAATCACCATGGGGCATCTATGATTAGTAATTCTCTTTCATCTATTATATTTTTATTGTATTAAACAGTTCATCTTAAATGGACCTTTAAAAAGGATTTTTTGAGAGAAAATATCCCTATTCCTTGTCCATGGTTACACCACAGTAAGATTCTTAGGCCTGAGAGAGAGTAGGATTAGGAACCCACAACAATTGATAGTCCTGAATGCTTGGTCCAATTGTTTTGTAACTATAGAAAGAGATCTTAATAAGAAATGCGAAAACTCAAATTAATATTACAACACCAGCCATTGAATCAGTTGACAAACAAAGACCAACATTAAAATGCATGATCTAATATACCCATTTCTTTTAAGAAAAAAAATACCAAACATATCAATGCACCATATAAAATCAGTCGAACAAAGATAGCAGTTCACAAAAAATATAATCCTAACAAAAACTATGAAAACTGGAATTAAGATTTCCTTATTTGGCAGAATTATTAATAAGTGATTTATTGATATCATGATACTTTGCCTCTAGCAACGATTCAATTAATCAGAGTACAGAGCTCTTTATTTCCATGGATTCCAAGCTACAAATGATATAGAGTGATCGTTTCCACCTTTAAATCAACCATTTCAGTAATAGTTTAGGAAAAAATACGAAAGATGCATTCAAATTCATATAAAATCCAAATAGAATCACAAAGTCGATTTAAAAGATTCATACCTAAATATACCTAATCGATTTAAAAGATTCATACCAAAATATACCTAGATCTGCTGGCTGCCGCAACTCGATGTTGAGTAAGGGGGAAACGACGGAGTTGACGATGATACTTGAGTGCGATGAAAATTTGACACGATTAAAAGGGGAAAAAATTTTTCTGAAGAAGAAAGCAAATTAGGGACGAGAATTTTGTTAAGTACGAGAGTAAAATGATAGGTTACGTTTATTTAGTTCGCGCGGACTCTTTTTTTTAGAAACGGGAAACGTGAATTATTTTTTGCCACGTTTATATTATTTGGTAATCTATTTTTTGTTGCATTTACAATAAACGCCACCGATTTTTGCAACTATAAATGGTTTTTCTTGTAGTGAAGCCCATCAGCAATATTTATATACAAATATCACTATATCGGTGACTAAAGTGTATAGCCAAAGCAATTATGCACAACCCAATATGAACAACAGTTGTTAGTGTATTACAGCAGTAGCAAAGAATACATGCTCTGCGACTATGCTCTTTACTACTAAATTACAAAAAAAAATACAAATATCTCATTATTTAAACTACATGTGATAGGATTGCTTGTTATATAATGTGCACTATTCATACATAGCATGGAGTACAAAAATAATGATAGTACAATGAAGTACTTTAACTGGTAGCATAGACCAATATAATTTTTAAATTATAAATACTAACATAGACTGATTAATACTTTAACTAGTAATATAGACTAATATATGCAGATGTCAATGAGATGTTTAAATTGTAAATAATAATGACCAATAAGTTTATAGTTAATAGTTGTGAAAAATATTTTAAATGATATATCCAGTCATTACAAATTAATTGATAAATAACCAAATCTAATTACATCAAATTGATATGAATAAACACATGCATATCTTTGTGAATAATTAATACCCTTTCACGAAAAATGACTTTGCTTCATGATTTCGATAAATCTTATCATTAAAACTGATATGCGTTCCTAAAACAAGTTAAATATGGCAGATATAGTCATAGTAGTCTACCTAATATATTCTGAAGAAAAAGGAAGGTACCTTAATTGGCAAAGGGTGTGGTTCATGTTCTTTATTTGTATCACAGCAAATGAATGTTTCAACCTATGAAAAAAAGTGTAAGCAATGGTTAGATATTTTTGAATACAAAACATCTCATTCCTGAAGGTTTTTGAACTCAAATTACAAATGCTAGAACGGGTCGCATATAACGCAAACTACATAATCAGAGTATAAATTCTCACCCTAACCCAGTTGCTTTCATGAAGTGCATCCAATCTGAGACCAGAGAATATATATCTGGACTCCAACTTGTGGTTTTGTTTCAAAAATTCAAAACCGAGTTTCGAAATGAGTTTTGAATTTAGTTTCTAAAATATGTCACTAACTGAGAATTTAGTTTCAAAAATGAGTTGAAACAGGGTTTCAAAACTGAGTTTAACTCGGTATCAAAATTGAGTTTCAGCTTGGAAACTGAGTTTCAGCTTGAAAACCGAGTTCATAGCTTGGTTCAAAATACTTATTTTTGACATGGAAACTGAGTTTCAAACTATTGTAGTTTCAAGTCTCTATTCATATTCAATAAATTATCCTCCAAAAACAAACGATCTTCTAAAATTTGTTCCATTCAACCCAAAATATCTAGAAGTATTTAGAGGAAAAGTAGAAGCTGGTTAATATACAACTGACCTTCTGCTTGTCTGCATCTTCTCACTGTTTGTATATGGAATGTCGACTTTAATTACAATCTTGGCGACATGGCTTTATTCCCATAACTTGATGATGGCTGCAGCCAGACCTTGTAGTTTGTATTCTTACCTACCAAAAACCAGTCAACTTCATATTATCTTGAAATTGTAGAAGAATGCAAGTAATACAAAATAAGGTTTGGTCCAATGGATATTGAAAATTTCCTTTAAATGCAACAAATAACTTCTTTATGTATGTCTACGTACAAGTGAGGGGTTAAACATTGCGAACAGTGCCAAAGAAGAAAATTTGTTCCTTAAAAGGCAATGTGTAAATCTCTTTGCTTAAGGATTATGATGGTAGGAGCTGTCAATGATACATATTTAAATTCATGCACCTTAATAAATAGTTTGTTTGTGTCTTTATAAAATTTAAAAGAAATAACAAACTAGGATAAGAAATGCATCTGATGTGCAACTGATTTACAACCCTACATGATCAAAGAGTATACTCTAATACTAGGATGGACACATACATTTTGTGTAATGTATAGCCAGAACAAATTAGATAAGAATAATGTGTTTTCTATTATTGATTTCAAGATTATGTGGAGAAGGAAGAGAGGATATGAAAAGTAATTTAATCTCTAATTCTTTGTATCATCATTGAACTCAATCTTTAGCAATCAAAATTGATGATCAATAAGCAATCAAAATTGTTGTTGGAAAGTTTGCTTAAGCGTCAACATCAAATTTCTTTAACTTGGTGTTTCTTCTTGTACTAGTTTAACTACTATTTATTACTATAAATATTGTCCAATCTTAAAAGATACTATTATCTTTTATGGGAACAATGGACACTGAAAATCAAAGTCCAGCCTCTTTAAACCCATTACATAGAAAAGAGGAATACTTAAAGGACGGATTGTATATGCTAAGTGACTATACTAAAGGTTTTAAAAATACAAATCATCTTAATAACAATGTGAAGTACCAAACTCTTACAATGTTATAAGGTTGAACTAATTTTGAGGCTTCATCATCATACTAGCAACAATGAACAAAGATATACATAATTACTTTATACTAGTAGTTTTTGTAGAATAGGCAAACTATATTATTAGAACGAAGAATTGCAATAATTGAATAAGAAAAGTTACAGCAAATAGTCAACTCTTCTAATGTCTAAAACAGATAAAATTGAGCATTGCAATTTTGAAGATGGGTATGCTATCGAAATAGCTCAATGAACAAAAATCACCTAAAATAGTTTTCTAAATATAATTCATCCAAAAAAACACATGATTAATTAATACGTTCAAAACTAAATTGAATAACTTTGAAAAAATTACCAGTGTTGATTTCGGACTCCACCCGAACTTCAAAGGCGAATTGTTACACACATCAAATAAAAGGATTGATTTGCAATTAGAAATTTAGGGTTTAGATTTAATTTTAGGGTTAAACAACTACTCATATGACTGGAGGCTGAAGCCTGGAGGTGGAGGATGAAGCCGAAAATGGAGAACGCATGCCTCTTGGCGATGCAACATGCCTATGAGCAAACGATGTTGGAAAGTGGCGACCTACACGGCTGGAGATGCGATGATAGGCACTTGTGTGTGCGTGACGATGGGAGATGCTGGGATACGATGTGACGGCAGTGACTGGCATGCTTTAATTTTTATTTTGTGCGGTGCTCACTGTTTTTTTAAGAAGTGGAAGAAAAAAGAACGAAGGAGAAAAAGATTTTGTGCGGCCACTGAAAAAGATTGAGAACCGCGTTAAATTTGTTTTCTCTCCATTATTTCATGGGCATATTTTTTATTTTCTATTCTATAAAACTTTCGATCGGTCGCGTTTAAATAACTTTTTGTTTGCACTAGATTACAAACGCTACTAATAATTGCAACTAAAAATACTTTTTCTTGTAGTGAAACTAGAGATGATCGGTTACAATTTAGTATTTATTTGGTATTACAGTATTTTTATTTCAGTATTATACATGGTTTCTTCTGTTGTGCATTTCAGAAAGTGTATAATATTATAGGTAGCTTTGTGATCTATTTTAAAATTTACTTAAAAACGATCCACAGTCTACGAGGTTCATGATGCTAGTTCCACTTTTATACATTGGACGGGATGTCGTAGATAGCGGGTTGTTACAAAAATGGTGCTTGGGCCATGAACCTTGGGTTGCTGGGGATGGAGCAGGAAGCAACGGATGACCTGTAGGTTCATAAATAGTGAAGTAATGGTTAGTGACCACCTCTGGTGAGAATTGAAG
Source organism: Allium fistulosum (assembly GCA_030737815.1). Classification (NCBI taxonomy): domain Eukaryota; kingdom Viridiplantae; phylum Streptophyta; class Magnoliopsida; order Asparagales; family Amaryllidaceae; genus Allium; species Allium fistulosum. The sequence goes on along the minus strand of CM060908.1, from coordinate 816,064,377 downwards.
CTTCTTGAATACTAAGGAGATAAGGGAAATACCTTCACTGGTTAGAGTTTCTTTAGCAGGGGATTTAGTATTTTCGCTCTCTTCTATTGCTCAATGCATTGGCTGGGTGACAAAAGGAGGAACATACGGCTCAATGGAAGTTGCAGCAGCGGAAGCAAGAGTTGTACTAAGGGTGGCCTAAAAGCCGACCCCCACGAAGATTGGAGTCTCCGCTGTAGGCTCTTTTGATTGAGGAGCTTATGATTTTTCTCGATACAATAAGGTAGGATCGATAGGAGCCTCAATAGGTGACTTGCATGCAACCACATTCTGTTTAACCGGGATCGTCCAAGGCCATAATGTCATCTGCATCCAAGAATTTGGCTTTCTATTGATCTTCGATATGGCCTTCGCCAGATACAACTGCACGATGTATAATTTCTGCATAAGTGTCTGCTAGTGTGATAGGATAACTGTTCCCAACCACTTTATGTTTTTGTCTTCGATAACGTTTGCAAAGAGTTGTTAAAGGGTGGAGTTCATTTCTTCTTTCTCCTTAGTTGCTTGGTCTTTGAGTTCGTTTATTTCAGCTACAGCCCCGCAAAATTCGACGTGAGCTTATATCTTTTCCTCTATCTTGGAACTTAACCTGACCTTAGGTCTCTCAAATTCAACCTAAAGTGTTTGTAGTTCTATATCATTTGCCTGAAAGTGCTAAGTCCTTAGCTTCAACCATTGTATCTTTCTCTGGAATTGCCTTGTCCTTGCTTTGACTTGTACGATAAGTTGATCGTGTTTGTGCTGAGCTCTTTCTCAATTGGTCATTTATTACATTGAGGACCTGATTGTGTATATAAGACACCTCCTCGATTAATTTTTTAGAGTCCTCGGTCGACTTTTGAGCCTCATCTCTTTACTTTTTGAGTTCGGCCAATTTGGATTTGTGTTTAGCTATCGTTTTATCATGGGTCTTCCTCTCCGATTTGAATGACTAAATATATGTTTTGTTAATTTTGTTGAAGTCGGAGAGGGAAAAAGCTAGCTTCCTCCATTCATAAAGCTGATTAACAAGCTCACTAGCTCCCCAAACCATGTGGTTGGCCTCTTCTCGTGGGATGTCTTTGATGTTGTGCTCAAACTTTACCCCTATTAGGCAAAGGTGTAACACCCCATATTTTTATAACATTATTTAGAATAATTAATTAGGTAAATTAAATAAAATAATGTGAAGATTACAAGGTTGAGATTTGATTAACAAAGGGTAGCCATGTCATGTTAGTGTGTTAATTAAAATGAAATAACCTAAGTTAATGTGTTAGGATATGAGAAGGGCAATATGGGAATTAGGTAAGGTTTATACCCTAAACCCTTAGGAATGAAACTCATGTTCATTTTCATTTCATTCAAAGTAAAATTTCCTAAGGCCGGCCACCATTTTATTCCCAAGAAAAAACTAAAGCTAGGATTCAAGAGAAGGAGGATAGTCAACTAAATCAACATCAAATCTCACATCTATAATCTCAAAGCTAAGGTGAATAATTACTACATCCCAATTTCTTTTAGTTTTAGGTTTTAAGATTATACCCGAAATGATTTTGCAAGTATATGCCATGTTTTGATGATTAAATTTATTTATATATATATATATATATATATATATATTTGTGTGTGTGTGCGTTGTTGATGGATTATACATGTTCATGTTAGTTTTTATTGTGTGTTTGACATGAAAACCTTATTAAATGACATCCAAATGCCTTAAAAACTTAAATATAGGTCAAAAATGATATTTTAGATATAGGTTTCGATTTTCATAATTTTATGAATTAATATGGATTTTATATTAATTTTATAGTGAAGGAAATTGTTTATTGGGTTATAAATTATTTTCGGCTAAAATAATAATTATTTGGGGTTGAAATTTTTATATGCTAGGCAACATATTAAAATAGATTTTCTGGGATTTTTCTAGATTTTTCCTAAGTTTTTTGATGAATATATAAAATTATTTAAGGTATGAGACTTAAATGTTTTATATATTTAATTAAGGAGAAGGGGCATTTTATAAAAGGAAATTATTATTTAATTCTGAAAATAGTGGCAGCATATTTCAGAAAAGAATTTGTTAACCAATGAAAATTTGACAAACAAAGGCAGGTTAGTTGAAAAGTTATTTTTTTAAGTTAAAAACAAAGAAAACATACTTTTAGCATGTTTCAGCCTTTGCGGCAACAAACCTTCTGACCCAGACCTTCCGATAAGGTCGAGAGGTTCTAAGCTTTCGGCAAGGTCAAACCAATGCATATAATATCAGACTTCTTGGTATGTAATGAATTAGACAGAGTCGAAGGGTTCTAAGTCGAAAGGTTGATGGCCAAAGTGGTTGGGGTATGTTTGTTTTATAAACCAAAAGCTCTCACTTGCTTTGCTTTCGAATAAGAGCTTTCAACTTGGTTGTTTCGACCAAGTCAAATATTTAAAAGAAAGGTTTTAAACCCTTCAACACAATCGAAAGGCTATAGCTGCTTTATTACTACTTTGTTTTGAAACCTTCCGACATAGTCGAAAGGTTACTACCGCTTTATAAATGTTTTGTTTTGAACCTTTCGACAAAGACGAAATGTTTACTTGGTTTAAAAAAGAACTAGCTGCTTCTCCATGCTTTCGAAAGGAAGCTTTCGACTTAGGTGACTTACCCTCGTTTTAATTGAAGTATAATTAAGCTTTCGAAGTAGATCTTTCGACTTAGTCGAAAGGTTGCTTCCAATAGAGTCGAAAGGTTCTAAAAGAAGGTTTCCACTTGTTTTAAATTAAACCCAGTAAGTTTCCGAAAGGTTTATTTCAATGGTTTCGAAAGGTTTATTGAATGGTTTCGAAAGGTTATGAAGGGAGGTTTTCCAAAGGTTTTTCTAAGGCAATGTTTTAAAGTGGTTTTAAAGAAGGATGTCCAAAGTTTTATAGCTTTTGAAAGGTTTGCTTTTCAATGGGTTCAAAAGGTTTGGAGAATGGTTTCGAAAGGTTGAATGTATGATTTTGAAAGGTTTGAGGAATGATTTTGAAAGGTTTGATATTGGTTTTGAAAGAGAGGATTTCAAAGTATAGAAAGAGGTTCTTTCAAATGGTTAAATGTTTTCATCAACTAAAATTTGAGTAAAGAATATATATAACATGGTGATATGATTTTGAGTAAAGTATAAAGATTATATACTTTTCCTTGTTTAAGTTTGATTTAAAGGTTTTAAATCATTTTGAAAAAAAATTCAAGGAAAATTATGGGAGGGGGTCCTTAAGTGAAAATGACTCAGATATTAGAATACCAGATGAGATTAGTATGGGGTCGTGCCCTATACATTAGCTAATAGCCCCAGCTAATTGTTTGTTCAAAATTCCAATGTGTAGGGCTTTGTCACAGGTAGACAAAAATTATGATTACATACCAAAAGGAATATATGTTTGTATACAGATAGGTTATTGGTGAGCCCGAAAAACCATTAGGATCGGGAAGACCTGGGAGATGATTAAGTTAGGGACAGACCGTCCAGAAGTGAAGTATTTAACAAATAGTTAAGGATAGACCATCCAGATGGGAAATGTTTAATAGATAGTTAAGGATAGATAATCCAAAAGAAGAATATCTAACAGGTGTTAGGTTAATTTTGATTGAACTGTCTGGTAGGCCCGAGTCAGCCAAAGGTTAAAAGTTATCCAAACAAAACTTGTGTGTTTGAACAGATAGTTCATTATTACTTGACATTTATGTATGTTTACATAATGATTGCTTTACGGTATTTAACCATTGTGGATGCAGGAGCACAGTATATGGTTTTATTAAAGGTTTTGCAAAGATATGTTTTAAAAGGATGTTAGTGAGGGGAAACCCGTTAGCGGCGTGGTCTAGCTTAACATAATTATTCTGGGATGTATAATATTATTTACACCAGGCGTTATGTCTGACTTGAAGTTTATGTTTTCCCCTTAAACTCTCGAGTGCTCAAAATTAATTTGAGTAGGCTGAGGAATTAAGGTCATTTTTAGGTTTTAGTAGGATAACAAATAAGCTACCGGAGGCAAGCAGGAGGCAAACAGATAGCTATTTAGGAGTTGCAGTTCTTTTTATGTTTTGATGGATTTTCCGTTGTGTTGCTTATAGGTCTATTATGACCATATGACTCTGGTCAACCAAGGGGGTATCTTCATATACCGCTCTTGGCATATTTTGTAATAATTATATTTGATCTATGCCTGGGAACGGTTTGGGATTACGTGTTGTGAATGTGTAACAATTGGGTTTGAAATGTAATGAAGTAAAAGTTGTTTTTGGAATCTGTGTTTTGTTTCATATTGCTTCTGATATTATTGATACCATTAACATAGCCGTATTTAGTCGCCGGAAGCTAATACTATAGATGACTGCAGCATCTGTATCGCTTTGTTTTGGGCCTCTAGATAGGGGATGTTACAATTTACATATATAAGCAAGAAGCTACTAAAGTACAGTCGGTCCTCTCCACCAATGTGGCTCAGAGGAAATCTGTATTCCCATAAACAAGTAAAGTACCACCTCAAAGGTAGGGAATCATACATAACCTACTCTTCTCCTGTAATCAATGAATCAGCACAACTAATATAATGTGACCGAAACGTAACAACGTACTATAATAAATGTAACCCAATATACAAATGTAGGACTAATATAAACATCAAAATATATGCATATCCTAGAATACACAACAACAATATCAAGCAACTAATATAACACACACAAAATAAACGATCAGCGGCAAATAAAGTATGAATTGGTACTCATCATTGTTGATGGATGAAGTCCGCTATGGACATGAATTGATTCAGTGATCAATCAATTAATTCCTATTAAGAGTCCAAGATAAATATTGTCAGTACATAAATGTACCTTAGACCCTTAGCCACATTCTCAATGATGGGTCTCGTGTAGATCTTACTGTACCCTTTGAAATAAGCTTTGGTGACATATGACATACTCTGTATACTTGAAACATAGTCTTATAAATAAATAGAGTCGGTACCTGATTGTACCTTGACCCCAAACTACATCTTCAGTGACGAGTCTCGTGTAGATCTAACCGTACCCTCTGAAACAAGCTTTGATGATATATAACCTAAGACCTTTGTCAATCTCAGTGTACCCTCTAAAACAAACTTTGCTGATATATGATCCCATAGCAGATGTTTTTCATCATCCCCCTTCTCGTCATCATGGATTTCTTAATAAATTGGTGTTATGCCTCTGCAAAAGAGAATGACGGTCATCTCGTATAATATGCTATCGAGACCACAAAGGAACACTAATGCCATATAGGTATATGTTTCTCAAATACAACGTCACTTAATCATTTACGCCCATCACAACGAAGACCAATACCTTGTCACCGTCTATCTATATATATGGTCACTACTGAAAGACCAATAATATGCATGACCACTAATACAAGGCGAATACAATGCACGGTGTCAATGGATTTCTTTCTTAGCTCCAAAAAGTGTGAGGAAACTGAGAATTGGCTAAGTAGAGTCTTTAGTAATACTAGGCTAGTCGCTAGGAAGGAACATGTTCCATGTTGAATTCTTGCTAGACATAAAGTCATTGATGTTTTGGGAATTAAAAACAAGTTATAATTGAAATCACAAGCGTTTGAGAATTCAAAAACAAGCCACTATTAAAGGAATCATATGTCAACTTGTTGTTCATATGCACTTTAAATGGTGAAGTTAAGATCGCGTCAATAATCATAAGAATAACAAGTCATAATTCATGCCTTTTTATTCATATGTAATGCGATTGTAAAAGTACATGCCCTTATTTGCAATAAGGGTCACAAAATTACAATTGGCACTAAAATCCCCAAATCGATTTAGGATTACAAAGTTTAGAAAGTAAGAAATGAGAAAAGAATTGACTGATCCCTCTTCAATGCCCCTAGGTTCATATTTATAGGGGTAGAAAGGTACGGCATGGATGTCACATGTCAATGCGGCATTCTTGATCTCCAGCATCAAGTCCATCTTGATGGCGCTTTGGATATTGCTTTCGTTTGATGATTCACGGCATCCTTTGGTGTATCGAAGGATTACGGCATCATCATCCTAATCGCATGCAGCTTGATACCTTTTGACATCATCCCTAGAAATGAAGGCTTTTGACATCCTTGATCATACCAGTAACATGCGATATGCTCTTGCATATTGTTGACATGCGGTGACCTTTCTTTGTGTTTATATTGATGGAATGTGGTATGGAACTAATGCGGCATTGGTTAAGTGTGGTATGGAAGATATGCGACACTGAATAGAAGAAGTATTGATAAGTAGCAGCATCAGCTTTATGCGGCATCATTTACTGGTGATATACGATATGGATGAGTCGCGACATTGAAGATATATGACATCTCCAATCATATTGATGACATACGACAACCTTTAATCTTTTATCACTTGGCAATTGATATTGACGACATGCGACATCGATGGGATGCGACATCAATAAAATGTGATGTCATCACCACATCGATGGCTTATGATATGCCGTCTTTGATATTACGGCCTTGATCAATTATAGTGCTTTATTGATGATGGGCGGTATCAACGGTGTGCGGCATCATTGTAGGCCTCCGCCATTGGCTTTGACGACCTGCTTTTCTTTAATTTAACACTTAGTTTGTCTATGAAATCCTTCGACCCTAGAATTCTTTTTATCGTCATGGCTTTATACCTTAGAAATCAATAATGGTAGTAACACACGACCATTAATAAGAGACTAATACTAGAATAGTCCCCAATATAAGACCATTACCATTAATCAAAGCATATCGGCCCAAGGTTAAAGCCAAGGGGCACGGGCTAACTCTGCTCAGTTGTACATGCTCACTAAATAAGACCTTGTAACCAAACATTGCACTGATATTGTATTTAAACATCTTGATTGCATACGTATCACTAAATATTGCATCCGAATCTCGAGCTTCGCCCTACATACCACTTTCCCGAGTAGCCTAAAGTCTTTCCTAAGTTAGGCCAAAGCATCATGTCAACCCGCATCCGAAACCAAGAAAGAATCCCCATTTTAACGCACGCTGCCTGGGCTTACTGTCCAAGACTCTGCACCACTGATGCACCGGAGATAAGCCACTAGTGAGTCGATAGCAGACTGTCCTAGGCAATAAGCTAGGGGTGGGTGCAAACCACGCTACTCGATCGCCATTCCGAGCTCCATTTCATCCGATGCTTTTCCCAATGAGTCGCCTAGCTCCTTTTGCCTGCCTTTAGCACATTGGATCTCTCCCAGAGTCTATTGGTTGATATTTTGGAAGTGGTTTCTTATGTATTTGAAAACCTATTTTGATACAATGTCCATTCTTCTACGCTTAGAGTTTCCTTAGGATGATTCCAATGACCCGGCCTCCTTTAATGTGCCAAAATGAACTCAACCAACCACCTCACCTCACATAATGCTCACACGTGTGTCAATGCACCTACTTGTGCACGCATATGCATACACGTACACACAAACATGTAAAGATTCCACAATCATGTTTGGGTTTCGCTGGAGCAATTACTCGATCCGGCATTCTCTCACATAGCTTAGCGCACCCGATAGTCGTTATGACTACGTGAGATTGCTTATAACGTGTTTATATACGCATATGTAATTATTCAAATAGATAAACAATCATTATCAACAATCCAAACTATTCAACAATTTTAACTACAAGACATGAATTGTATTGATTATTATATAACTTGAAATACATAGATGCGTATATTTACCAATATACATGTACATACACGTATATTTAGATAGTATTCTAGTTACTACTTAAATTAAAACTTACTTATATTTACTAAATCTTTTCAATACAAATCCCATTTTCTACTACTTTATAAAAATCATTCCATTATTTTATAAAACACAAAACTTTCTTATAAGTCACCTTTAAGCTTTTATAATACTTAATTTATTCATTTAAAATAAAGTATTCGCCTTATAATTATTTTATAAAACCTTACAACTATTTTATAAAATGATTCCTTTTTTCTATTTTATAAAATCTCATAATTTTATAGAATATCACTTTTATATTATTTTATAAAATCTCATTTTATTTTATAAAATATCACTTATATTATTTTATAAAATCTACTTCTATTTTTTGAAATATCATTATTACTATTTTATAAAATCTCATTCTATTTTGTAAAATATATCTTTGTTGCTATTTTATAAAATCTCTTCTATTTTATAAAATATATCTTTGACTTATAAATTTATTTCCTTACTTAAATAATACTTATAAGTACTAGTTAAGCTTCATTAAACTTCTAATCACTTTGATAATGAATATAGCCTCTTAACTTGCTTAATTAGCTTACTAACTTCATTTTATAAAATATTCCATTATTTTATAAAATGATACCTTCTCTTAAATGATATTTAGAAATATTAATTAACCCTCTAATCACATTAGTAATAAGTGTAGATCTCTTAAACCACTTAATTAGCTTACAAACTTTATCAAAACATTAATATAAAATTTCAATATAATTATACAATTAGTAAATCATATATATAACACATAATTAAGCTCAAACAATCATTCACAATCACTTAATCAACCCAAAACCATATACAAAGCTTACTAACTTTTCATAACATGGTCTTAAAGGTCTCTAACAAATAATGTGATGGTATAAATATGTTTAAGGCATAAACATAAGCCTATTATATTACTAGCATTCTCTAAATTACTTCATAATACTTCAATATCACAAATAACAATTAATGAAGTATAACAAGTAAATATGAGTAGAGAATCACCCCACTCACCATCTTCATCCCCAAATCAAGCTCTAATCACCAAAACTCATTCTCAAGCTCTCTTTAAAGTTGAGGTCTTGCTCTAAACTCCATTTCAAACTAATTTCTTCATGGGTTAAGTGAGGAATGAGTGGAGAGGAATTATGGTTATTTTTCATGAATTTAGGATATTATTTGAGCTTGATTTAGTGAATTAGGGATTAAGGGAATTAAGAAATAATCAGAGAAGGATTAGGAGAGGAAGATTAAAAGTAACTTAGAATGAAATGAAAGTGATGGTTTAGCCAACTTATATGCAAGCTTATGGCTAACTCATGGACCTTAACCCAATTCATTTCTTTCTCAAATCACTACTCACTCAAAAAACTCATCAACTCCAAACAAAGCCAGTTTAAACTCATTTTTCTCATGACAGATTATAGTCTCAACGACAGGTGTTTCAAGTCCCTATTCACCCATCTTTGAAAAACTGAGTAAAATAGGTGTTCCGTCAATTAAAGATTAAATATTTAAATTAATCATTTAAATATTCAGTCAATAAAATTATGGTCTGTTACATTCTTCCTTTTTCCACCTCTGCTTACTTACAGTTTAGCTTCTTTCTTAGGAATGACATCTAGCTTCAGCTTTTGGTATTGGCAGGACATTCCTTTCGGTAAAGGTGGAAAAGGAATAGCTTTGACCCACGTAAATTCTAAGGCACCATTATACATCAAACACCAAAACATGCAGCTAAAAGATAAAAATTACGATCGATTTGGATTCATGACTCTGGCAAGAGCAGCAGTGTCAGCACATTACATGATTGATGCGACCGGTGACTCCAGACTCTGACCGACAGTGGAGACTTGACGGCGACGGCGAGTCGGCCACTTCAGACTCTAACTGGTAGTGGAGACTTGACTATGACGTTGAGTCTGCAACTCCAAGTGGACAACGACTCAAATCAGGCGGCTCGACGACTCTAAGAATCTGACCAATAACTATCAAACGACAACTCTATCTATTGGTACATAGACATCTTCGATGACTTAGTTGTTGATTTGTTGAAAAGGTACAAATTTTGATTTGGCAATTGGCATGTTTAATTTGTTGCAGTCCTGCAAAAATAGAATTACTATGTAGTTTGTCACTGTGTTACTTTCAATTTATTTAACTTAGTTGTATATTAAGCCATTAAGGATTGATTTGTACAATAAGAATTAAACCAGAATTACCATATTTAATTTGTAATTTGGAATAATCATATAATAATGATTGATATGCTAATAGTTAATGGATATTTTACTGGTTAATCAATGTAAAATATATTGATGGATAACTAAGTTTGTTTTGTAGGAATTTACAGTTAGCGTTTTTTAATCGAATTGATTAGTTAAAAAGAAGAATATTTGTTTCAAAGTATGATGAAACCTTGTTCTTGTAAGAAAAAAATTTATGTTGTGCGATTAGCAGTACAATTAGGTACAAACTCCTTTGATCCAGCGGCCACACCTTTGGCCGCAATAGCCGCCTTATGGTCATCAATGGCCAGCTCAACTGCCACCCGAGCTGCTTCAATCTCCTTCCTCTCAGTTCTCAACTCTTCCCTCAATTAGGCAACTACGTCATCTCCACCCAAAAACTGGCTCTGACTGCTTCCAACTCTGCCATCTTATCCGCTGCATGGGCCCTATTCTCCTCCAACCCCTCCCTCAGGGGAGTCAACCTATCATGACCTCCCCTAAGTTTGCCCACAGTCCTCACCATCCACTGAGGACCACCACGAGAAGACTCCACCACTTCTTCTACGGCCTACCCCTCCCCCGATAGGTCTCACCTACAAATTAACAAGCTCGTCATGGACCCGCATCATGCACGCGCCCACCTAAAAACAAGGCAGTCCGAGTTATTGGCAAAAGGAGATGCAAGAAAAATGAGAAGGTAAACAGGAAACAGGTCTTACCACAGCCAGTTCCTTGCACAACCTATCAACAATACCCTGTAATCTATGACCTATGTATCCAAAGTGTGGTCGATGGGAAATCCCTAAAGAATGAGCAGCAGTCACTTGGAAGGTTCGCAAGAGTCTGCCCAAGCCTTCCTTGTCATATCACGGACTAATTCGCATGGAAATCGTCCTAATTTTCTCTTCATCCTCTGCATTAGGTTGACGATACATGCAAACACCAACATTGTCTTCATAAGCTTCGCCATGAGCCACCCCCGTTTCATTCACCGCAGGCTCCTCTGCTCCTACGCCGCCCATCGGTCCCTCCTCCTCTGCCGCTCCGACCCTCGTCTGTTTGCTACCTAGGGACTCCTCAACACTGGACTCTTCATCAACATGAATCATGGAACAAAAAGCATCGGCCGCCACTTTGGGGTGGCAAAGGAGAGACCATCACAGCTTTCCCCCTTACATCTTACCCTGGAAGATCCGCGAGAGGATTGTTCGCGTCATCCAGCTCCTTAAAATTGATCTGGCCCACTAAAACAAGGAACGAGCCCTGGTAAAAATAAACATAATTAACTACCAAGCGGAGCACCTCGGTTCCGGTTCCTAATCGGAGGTGCACTAGGTTCAAAATCATCCCCTTCAGAGTCTGTTGGTCCTACTCTTCCTATGCCCGACGGTCCAACATCGTGGTCCCTATTTTCAGAAGGACCATCACCTAAGGAAGACTAAGTCACACTTTCTCCAAGGCCCAAGGGCAGAGGCTGGCCAGAAGTTCCATCATATTTCGCCGGATCATACTCTTTCCATTCCGATGGCACATCATAAAGGGCGGCCGCATCAACTATGGGCCAGCCCTCGGCATCCCTTGGGCCTGCATAATCGTCCGTACTATTGCATCCATGGACATCCCTAAGCAAAAGTGTGGATTCATGTAAAGGAGATAAAACAAGGCGACTACCTGCGGGCTTCTTCGAAACCGTCTCCTTCTTCTTTCTCTTCTGGCTGGTTTCTGCACCTTTCTCCATTTTTATGGGGGCACGAATGGACTAATCCTCTGATAGTTGCCTAACTTTTCAGAGCATCTCGTCGGTCACTAAGTTGTTTAAATCTCAGAGGGTATTATCGGTCTTCCAAAGGCCCAACACATGCTTCTCCACTAACGTCGCCTCGACCTAGCTCATCGTTGGGGTCCTTGCAATGGCCAAATTGTAAGAACATCAAAAAGGAAAAAGAAATAGAGAAGGGATAAAAATCACAAAGATAGTCTCATCAAAAGTTCGAAATGACCGGAAACGCAACCCCTCATTCACAGCCCACGATTAAAGAAATACTGAGATTTCCAACCGGAGACACCTTTCTCTGAAACCTCAGTAAAGACCACTTCTCTCTTCTTCTTCTTCATGTGGATGTTGTAGTAGGTCCCGTGGTGATGACTAGGCCCTTTGTTAATATTAAAAAGGCAGGCGACAAGGCCCATGGAAGGTGTCTGGCATGCTATGCAAAGGCCCACCAGATAACGATAACTGTTTGGAGTAAGTTGACCTGGACGAGACCGAGCCCGTTCAAAAAGAACACAATGGTGGGATGCAGTGGCAATGCCACTCCGACATTCAAGTAACTCAAGGAGAATGTGTAGTAGTTTGGTAGGGTAGTGTCAGCTCATTCGTGAGCTTTTGGAAATCGGATCAAGCCAGAGGTACAACCAAATAGGTTCAACTCTCTGACCATGATGTCTGGTCCACCTACGAAGTCAGAAGGGACCATAGGAGGCACTATCGGAAGCAGCCATCCTCTGATAAGATCATAGCAAACATTATAAAATAAGCACGATGGATGCCTCCTCCTTAGGGACTAACCGGCCTCAAAGCATGGTTAAATGATGAGGGGAACTATCAAAAAGAGAAGAAAACCACCGGAAAGGGCACCGCCAAGGGGCACCTAGAGCAGAGAAATGAGCCATCAACGACTTGATGACAATGATAAATGACAATGAAGAGAGGGACGTACCTGTTAATGGAGAATTTTAAAAAGTGTCAATAGATTTACAACAATGGTAGAAAAAATAGGGAAATGGTCAAATTAGAAGAAGAGGTGGCTGCGCCTTTTTATAGACCCTTACTAACTAAATCGTGACCATTCATCTCAAAAAGAATACCAAATCTGGACCTTGTGAAGAGATGTGACGTTAGGGTCAATTCAGATCCTTTGGCTCGGAAGTTACAGGGAAAAACGGACCACCAAAGACACCCACAGAAAGACACATGATAACAGCAATAATTACACTACATGCATCCATCAAATCACATCATTTCGTATCTACAAGCCCGCCCCCACTCGCGAGGGCAGGCTTGGAAGGTAAAATGTTGCTCAAAATTTTCGCAAAGTTTAGTAGAGCATGGCGGCCGCCTGCATTGAAGATAAACGCATTAGCCAAGCTAATCCGGGCTTCCTTAGGAATCGACCACCCAAGGACCGATCGATTTATCTGCCCGGGTTCCTCTCGCATAAGGACAGAAAACCGATCGAAGTGGCTCTAAGGAGAGAGAACAGTCAGACTAGTAGAGAAAGACGTACCTACTAAAGTCCTACCACCTTGGAAAGCACTAATACGGCCGCCTTGCCACTAACTACTCCCATCCGACGTGGAATGTAGCTACAAACTCTTAGATACGCAACCTGACTTCCTACAAAAGAAGAAAACAGAGTACAAAAAGGAAATTTGTCACCATATATGCATATATCACTACCAACCCTCCAGCTGGCAACCATCCCATGGTCTGAACCATCCCACGGTCCGATCTGCCGTACGGACTGCGAATATCCTCAGGCAATCTCAACTGCAGATCATAGAAGGCATGCTCATATAAATATCCCAAGCATTTCACTAGGAAAGTGGTTAGATTCAGAAGACTTAAAAGGATAACACTTCATACCAAAGTCTTATCATCTTCAAGCGTTCTCCATCATCTCTTTGTACCCATTGTAATAAGGGTTTTTTGTATAAAGGACAAAAATTTGTACTTTTTTAAGCCTTAAGGACACAACCTCAAAATTTTAGCCACATGGACAAACATTCATCCAAAATTAGTGATAAAGGAAAATATTCATACAAAATTAGTCATAAGGAATAACAGTCAAAATTACCAACCATCACTTGTCACACCACCATCCACCACCATCACCTGCACCACCAGCCTCGCCGTTGCCCCCAACACCAACCCCCGCCATCACATGCTATCGATAACACTTAACTTAAAAAACTGATACCTAAAAACTGCTACCGGTAACTAAAAAATGATACCTAAAAACTACTACCTAAAATCTGATACCTAAAAACTGCTACTGATAGCTAAAACTGATACCTAAAAGCTGATCCTCGAATAAACCACTCATATCTTCTAGGTTCATTAATTTATCAAATTCAGTAACCATTATCTAAGTTTACAGTTTATTCTTGAACAAGCATTTCAATCATAACAATCATCCTTGTAGAAAATCAGTTCATCATCATATTTAATAGTCCACCCATAATCAACATCTATAGAGCTTATGAAATTGCATCGTTATCTCATATAACGATGCTTTGACTCAAGCATCTCCATTCTTCGATGCAAGCCAGATCGAGTGGCTCCACTCTAGCATAAGCATGGATTCCATTCAACTAAGGTAGTATGCACTATGGCGAGCACAACAGCGGTTTGTCTTTAGGTAAAAAATAAAACAGTTTTTACAAAAATGATACCTACTGTCACTAAAACTGATACCTAAAAATTGATCCTCAAATTAATAGTAAAACTGACTCTCAAACAAAATTAATTGAATATTTGATACTAACTAAACACTAATTCAACTCAATGATCATTATGTTTACTATGTAACAACTTCATTTTTTTATATAATCAAATAAAAAAATAGTAAAAAACTTCCACACTCCATTATTTTAAAAAATGATACACAGAAAGAAAAAAAATGATACCTAAAAACCGATCCTCACTAAACTCAACACAGTAATACAATATCAATCAAACCCATATGAATGCAAAAAATAAAAATAACAATTAAAAAATGTTCGCTTCAAAATGTGAATTTATTATAGTATAATAATTTTGTTATACAACAAAAATCACAAACTCAAAAATAATAAATATTTTCGAAAATGATACCTACAAACTGGAAAATTGATACCTAACAGCTGATACCACTTCTTCTTTCCTAACTCTTTCATGGCTTGCTCTTCTTCTTCCTCACCTTGCTCTTCTTCTTCCTCGAATTATTGTTTCTTCTAAAACACCACTTCTCCACAGCATCCCTGCCACTAGAGCCATCAACTTTCCATCATCAGATGACTTCAAATCAAGCTACTTCAAAACCCTAGCCGTTGCCATCCACCGTTGAACCAACCACCATCGCCGCCAACGCAATCGCAGCAACCGCCCTCGCCAATAACGCCGCCTAAGCATGACGTTGCTCCAGACTCATTTGCGTGTTTTTCCTGGTCCATAATTTCTTGTCCTACTTCCGAAATGAAACTAAAAAGTTGTCATTCATGCTAAAATATTGAAGGTCGGTCGTTGAGGCTAAAACGCTGAGAAATTTTGTCCTTGATGTTATCTTCCTGTTGTAATAAAATATGTAGTGAGAATAATATATACAGTGGATGTAGGTATTCATTTTGGCCGAACCATTCTAAAATCTGTGTCTCTTTATTACTAGCATTCCATCATTAATTTGCAATCATATACTGCAAAGCTAACAACATTATTAAAAAAACCCACTCTCCCACAATTTCCAAGGTTGATTAGTCATTCTGTCTCACTAATGGAATTTTTTGTCAGCATTTTAGTGCTAGATGGAGGGCACCTCCGAACTCTCTAGCTCCCTTCAACCTTGCTTAGGCTCCACACTCAACATGGCAACGAATGATGTCAACGTGAACGATAACTCGCACAATCGAGACACCAATGGTAACACACCTGCTGGTATTCCTTGCCCTTTTCTCGGAGTTTGCAACGAATTCTGACAGATCATATCTGATCACATCGCTAGGGTAGGAACCTTGAGCCAAGAAGTAAATGGCCTAAGGGCCGCACTAGAAACTCATTCCATCATAGGCCTAGGACAGCCATCAACTCAGGCGGTCAACAACTTCCCAACAATGCCGGTCATCTGAAGCACTTGTGTATTGGCAACCTCTTAGAGTGTGCGGTTGACATCCAAAACCACCATCCATGCGGCCCCAAGCCAGAAGATAACAACATAGTTCGGGGAGAGCCGAACGGCCATCGGGATGGTAAATTCCACGAGCCGCGTCCCGAGCGCCTAAGCAATCAAGCTCAAATCGTGGCCAGAGGACCCAGAGCCACCTCTGCACACTCCCACCCGCAAAGGGAAGTACCTTATCCTGTGCCTGCGAGAAAACAAGCCCGACCATCACAATCACCTCCATCATGCAGAAGGTCTCTTTCCCCAGGTCACTATCCTGTACCATATTCCCCTGATCAGCCAGCATACCACCAGGATCCTCTGCCCGTCAATGCAAGGTCATTCCCGCAATGGGTGGAAGCCAGCCTCATGGATGAAATGATCCGGTTGCACAAACATATCAACTGTATATAAGCCTATGGAATTGGAGGCAGCGGCCTGTTGACGACAAGGACGGAGAACCATTCTCCGCAGAAATCGTTGGAACCTACCTCTCAAGATGGTACATGCTACCGCAATAGACAAGTACGACGAAAACACAGACCAATCGGATCACCTTGCCACTATCAACTCAATCACTAGAGCCGGGCAGCTAACCGGTTATGCGAAGTGTTTGCTATTTCTGTCCACACTTATCGAGTCGGCATCTTGTTGGTTCTTACACTTAGCTCCCGGCAGCATCCGGTCTCGGGCACAACTATGCTCCGAATTCAAAACTAGATTTTTGCATCAATAACTCATGTCATGATGACCAGCGAGCTTGGAAATATCAAGCAAAGCTCGTTGAAAAGTCTTCAGGCCTATATCAACCGACTCAATCGGGAATCAGCACGAGCCCGAGTGGCCGATAAGAATAGTCTAACGATTTCCTTGTGCTTAGGCATGCGATACAAATCCCAGATGTGGAAAGAACTCTAAAAGAGACTGGCCTCGTCTCTTGCTGATTTCTATCGGCACGCAAATGGAATCATGAGGATGGAAGATGCAGATTTGTCAGATTGCGATAACGAGAGATGACGCCCCTTCAAATTTTGCCAGAAAGGAAACCATGACTGAAGAGAATGGAATCGAAAAAATCATGCAAAGAGAAACTGTGATGATAGCCCGAGGTACCAAGCTCGATATGTTAGCTATACTCCCTTGAACAGAGACATGGAAAACGTCTTCCTCGCAACCAATATAGTGACACTCAATATAGTCTCTTTCATCAGATCAATGGACATTCTACTAATAACTACCGTGTTCTAAAGGACATAATTGAGAGACTAATTAGGGAAGGATCGCTTGTGGAATATTTCAGACAACAAGTAGATAAGAGGATAGGGTAACGACTCACAAATATATCACTTTGATCAATTATATTTAGTTTTAAATTTATTCAAATAAAAGGTTGATAATATAAATAATATTGTTTTGAGTGATAATAAGTAAGAGTAATTTTATTTTGAATAAGTATTTACAAAATATTTTCCTCGAAATGTAAATCGATAAAATTCCCGACAACCGTTTTATAGATAAACAACTCTATAATCGTAAAACGTCAGGCACGAAGCTGGATACATACACTTATTTTTATAATTAAACAAGAATATGAAATAAAATCAATTGATTTGTTTTTGAAAATAAAATGTGTTTTTGACATTGTTAAGTAATACCCTTACTTATGACAATTGATTTATTTAATTTAAATTGAGATTTAATGATTTAATAATTATTTTAATTATTCAAATAATTAATTTAAATGATGATAATTCATTTTAAGCAGTTGTAAAGTGATAATAAATCATTTATAATAGTTATATAAAGATATATATTTGATTTGAAAATATAAGAAAAAATCGATATCGCTTTATCGGTATAATAGCAATTTTTGTAAATAATTGTTAATATTAATTTATATGGTTTTATAATTCAAATATGATCATTTTAATTCATTTAAAATGATAAGAAAATATTTTTCAAATTTTGTTTACAAATATATGTACGTTAAAGTATAAGTGAAATTTGACCGGGAATCGGTTCTCCGATTAGCAACGGTTTATCGAACGAAAGTTGTTCGAAATCAATGCAACGTTTTTTATATGTCATGTACACATATGTAACATACAAATGCATCTACTAACATGCACATAAACATATGTATACATACATATATACTTATACATTTAAAAATACATACAAAATACAAAAATCAAAGATATTTTAAGTAAGCTTCCTCCTTAAGCTACATAAGTCTACATATACATACATGAGAAGATGGAAGTGATGGGCACATGAGGGGGTGGCTTTTGCTGGCCTAGGGAGGGAGGAGGTGTATTGGAGAAGCCATGAAATGATGATGTGTGTATGGACACTTTTACACTATCCCTTTGGCTATAAATAGCTCATCCTCTCATCACATTTTTTCACCATCTTCACTCTAGCCTAACTTCCTTATGTCAGATCGAAATTAAGAAATTCATTTTTTGAAAACATTCAAAATTTCAGTGGCTACAACTTTCAAGTTGATCACTTCTTTCCATTTTATAGTTAGCTATACTCAAAACTCCATTTTCTCAGAAGCATTTTCGAGCCCAGTTTTAATGGCCGAAAATACCACTTTTTCATTTGAGTATAACACCTCCAAAAACAATTGAAATGAAGGACCTCTTTATATAAAGCCATGCAGAATTCCGGTGGCTACAACTTTCATGTTTAGCACTTCTTCTAGTTTTGAATCTAACTATGTCAAAATACCACTTTTTTACTGTGCATTTTCGAGCTTCGTTTTTACAAATCCAAAAATACTCTCTTTTCTTTTGATCTTAACTTCCTCAAAACAAATCAAAATCAAGTGTTTCTTTTTTAAAATTCAAGAGAAAAGAAATTGCAACAACTTTCCAGCTAACAACTCTTTCAAATTTTGAGAGTAAGAGGGTCAAAAATCAGAGAGAAAATGACCTATTTTCGGGTCTAGTTTTGTGAATTTAAGGTCGAAGCCCTACCACTTCTCTTCCATACTTTTTGCCATCCTCTTCAATTCTTGGCTGAGCCTTCTCAAGGGTCTAAGGACCAATTTCAAAAGCTTTCATACGATCGTAATGGAGCTATTGTCCGTTTAGCGAAGTTAGGAAGCAATGATGGCGAGAACTCCTAAACTATTATCATTATATTTTTGGATGGTGATATGATGTTTGCATTGGATGTTTAATATGCTTTGATCATCAAGTTTGATTGTTTTCATATGAATGTTGAAATTATATGCAAGACACAAATATACACATCGATAAACACAAAGGAAATCACTTTCCTTGAATTAATGAAATGGTGTATATGGAATTGTTAACCCTCTTAAAAATGGTTTAAAATGTATTTGAAATGTTTTATAAACACTTGAAAGTGTTTTGGTGAAGTTTGAACAGAAATGGAAAATTTAGTCAAAAATAAGCATGTCACATAACGGTAGTTCGCGATTTCACGCTATAAAAGTCAAACAAGTGTAAAAGTTGGAATATAGCTCGGAGTTCTTTGAGATAAGAATTTTCCGAACTATTATATCCATAGTTTTCCAACGAAGAAGGAAAATCGAGATTTTGATAGGTAGATTTTGAAATATGAGTAAAACAAGTTTTGGAAAAATCCCGATTTTGCAGTTCGGAATCCAAAACTGGATTTCTTTAAAAATGGTGTTTTAAATTGTTTAAAAATATGGAATAAATCTTCTAAAATGTTTTTAAAGTGATTTGAGTAATAAAAATGAATTTTCAAATAATAAAAAGTCGTTTTGCATAATATAGCTTAAAAAGCACTTTTTGCGGCACTTTTCTAAAACTTTTGAAATATAGTTTTAAACTTAACCGCTCTTTTCCAATTATTTTATAAATATTTTTAAATGATTTATAAAGTGTTTTAAAGGTAATTTGAAGGATTTATGAAATGATTTAAAGGTTTAATGATTTAGAGTCGATCAAATTATTTGACCGCTTTATGGGTGTCAGAGAGATAGTATCTAGTCTTGAGTTTGGAAAACTAGTATCCTGCTCTCCCTGGCTATCTGGACTGGCCCAACGGAGGGGATGGTAAATTTGATTTATTTGGATTGAAATTTCAAAAAGATAAAGAAAAATATTTTTCAAGATTTAAACAACTTGGATTTTATAGAAATGATCTTCTTGTACTCGGTGTTAAAGCCTGAAGAGGGAACTCGTACTATTCTTGGAATTTAAAAGGTGATTTCACCGTTATTCCTCTCATAGTATTTGTTGAATACGGGAGTTGATATTGAGTAGAATTGGATGATTTCTATAGATTTTGCTCACTTAATATTTACTGATTTTGGATTAACACCCTCTATAACATGGTTTTAACTCAATCAAATTTTGAGTTTTGAATTAAGAAATCTTTGCTAAGATTTAAATGAAATGATTTTGTAAATGTTTTCCTAAGTGTAAAATGAAATTATTTTGGAAATGTTTTCCTAAGTGTAAAATGAAATGATTTCAAATTATTCCAAGTTTAAAAAGATTTTATGTAATCAAAGGTTTTGATAAGAGGGGTAAATAATTCTGTATATACCGGAAAGAAGTGTTTTAAAAGTTATATATATCTCCAAAAGAGATTTTGATAATGAAACGAACTTAATCAATTAAAGAATGATTCCCTATTCACAAAACCACTTTTTATCGATGATTGGATCGAAGGGACCGGGATCGGATCTGGGGAAATCCCTATCTGAAAACCACTTCGAACCAATGTATACGTTCGAAAAATAAAGTCCTGATAGAGAGAATGGAAAAATAAAGACCATGGATTTTCGGGATGAAAGGACTGCTTGTTGATAATCCTGGTTAACTCCTAAATACTAAAGTAGCAGTGGTCCCTTCATTTCTGAAACTCTTTGGGTTGCAAGGACTTCTTGTTATTAATCCTAGGGTTAATTCCCGATAGGATGTGGTAGGATAATGCCTTCGATTTCGTTCAGTCCCAGAACAAACTTGTATGGATGGATGTCTGACATTGTATTCTTGAGATTTCATCGTTGACTTTTATTAACATACATCCATTTGGTGGTGGAGAAGGAAACTTCTCTTAGCTTAACACCCTTCTCTAAGACATATGAGCTCGGAGGTTGTATGTCTGTGGAAGTCAACAGGGGTCGATGGAATGGCAGTGTGGCATTCAAAGAAAGATGATGTGCTATGATAAAGGAAATCGTTACCTCAATCCTCACACCAGGGAAATGGCTGAAACAGGATAGATGCGGCAAGGCTATGTGGTTCGCAACCATTAGGGTATGATCATCCCCTTCTAGATGTATTTCTTCCCGCTATGACGTTCGGGAAGTAAATTAATGTGGCATATGGTACTAGAGCGCTCGGATAGGTTGATAACGACTGGGGTGATGACATATTCGGTATTATCTAGTGAGAAAGGTAGGCCAGCCTTGTGGTGGTAAAGGTGCAGATGTTCTGTTGACCTCGGTACATTCCTCTAGAGATGTATTGCCAGAAGGTAGTCCCTGCACCTGGTCATTTGTATGGAATCCATTCTCCAATAAGTGCCTGCCAGTTTGTTTGTAGAACCCGCATTTGTGGCTAGTATTGCTAAAATTTAATCAATGTAACAATTTCAACTAAGATTAATAATATCCATTTTTTTACGTAAGAATGTTTTGGTTATCATAAGGTAAAAACCCCTTCCGTGTTTATGTGTGGCATGGTCTTATGAGTTATGAGATACCTTTTTATTTTCAAAATGCATATTTTGAGTTCTCATACTAGTCCCATGACTGACCCGGAGTTTATTTTTCCCTTTCCTTAAACTCTAGGTGCCCTAATTATCCTCGAGTAGCCTAGTTATCAGGTTTAGTTTCGAAGAAAGCTGGATGGAGCTTGCAGCATGGAGTCAGAAGATTTTTATCTATTTCCACCACACTCTTGTGCTATAGTATTCCGCAATTGTAAGGACAGAAATTTATAACTGTCCACATTTAACTCGAATAAATATATTTAAATTTCCACTGTAAAGTTTCTATTGAAATAATATATGTGAGATTATGTTCTGTCTTTATTTTTCTTTCTTACCCTTGAGAATCCGCTTCTTCGACACTTGGATTTAAGGCACGTGAATACAGAGGATGTATTAGTGTCGATTTCTGGGAGTCGAAGAAACGGGTCTTCACATTTGGTATCAAAGCTTAGGTTGAGCGAACACCTAAGCCTAATAGGGGTAAATGACTCATCAGAGATAGAGTTAGTAATACCCTAGGATGAGTAACTCATTAGAGATAGGGTTAGTAACGCCCTAGAATGAGTTTGAGAGTATTATATGTGAGCGTGTATTTATTAATAAAATATACAAAAGAATTCGGCTTTATATGAAATCATTTTTACCTAAGAATATATATATATATATATGTATTTGAAAGAAAAGAATATTTTGGTAAAATTTTCAAAGGATTTTTGAAATAAATAAACATTGTACAAAGAATTTTAAAAGTTATCTTTAGAAATGAATCTTGAAACATTTTCTGAGCATTGACCAAACCTCTCTACCTATGAATACGCTAGCAGTTACCTACTATTTGTGCCTAAAAGAATAATTTTTTGCCTTGTAGAAACCATATGGGGTACTCAATAAATAATAAATGTTTATTAAAGGAATTTATTTAAATCTTATAAATATGTTTTATATAAGTGATTTTTTGAACTGGATTATAAATCGTGCTTTATAAAGGAATTTTTGAGAATTTAAATTTTTGTAGTTTTGAAAGGAATTTCAAATGATTTTTGGAATAGGAATAATAATAGTATTATTTCTAAAAAGTGATTTTGAAAATGAAAAACAATCTTATAATTAATTGATCCGAGTGGCTCGAAAGTAACTAAAAGTGGGCAGGAGATGTATTCGGATGGTAAACGCTTCTCTTAAGTATCCTCCTTCTTGTTAAAGAAATATGCGATACTATTGGTAGTACCCAGTTCCTTAGTATCATTTTTGAGTTACTCGATCAATATAATTTTATAAAGTTAAGAAAAGATAATGTGGATCACTTATTTGACAAATTAAGGGTTGTCAATTTTTATCAAAGTGTATTATTGAAATTGATAAGCATGGGTATGGTTTGATCTTTAAAATTAATATTTAAAGTTAATAATGAATGGTGTTGGGTTTGTAATAAACGATGTTTTAGCAACATTTTTTTTAAACCCTTGAATGACACTTTGAAATAAATCTTATGAGTATATTTAGATCTTTAATAATGGGATTTTAAAGATAATAACAAGAATTAGAGTCTTTTACAAAAAGATGAAAAATATTATAATTAACATGTTATAAAAAAAGAGAAGTTCATTATAACAATGTTTTGGTAGTAATTGTTTTAATCTCTTCGATTATATTTTAAAGTAAGTAAAACTTGTTAAGTAAATTATGAATATACTTAAAGCAACTGAATAAGTATATGAATACTTTTATATATTGAAACTGTAAAGTTAAAGAGATATATATAAAGGAAGTTTTAATTAATAAAGGATTATTAAATTGATTAAGTAAGCTTTAACTAAATAAAGAATGTTTTCACATTTGATATTAGCTAAAGGAAGTTTATGGTGATTTATCAATTTAATGAATTATTTTGGAAATAAGTTTTCAATAAACCACTAAGACATGTTTAGAAATGTATTATAATAAAACGATAGTTATCTTTTGAAAGAAATATTTTTTTTAAGTAGAAATAATTTAGAAATAAAAATGTAAAATGATTATGTATAAAGAAGTATCTTTACAAAAATTTGAGTAAAAGATGAAAGTTTTATGAAATATTTTCATAAGAATTTTAGGAAGGTTATTAAATACATATGAAGTATATGGATTGTTTTGTCACACGATTTAATCTAAGGTTCGAGTGTAGAACTTTGACGTGTCTTGACACTTATCCGAAAGAGGATTTATCACTCGATTCTTGACGACGAAAATTGATGAGGGTTTATGGTTAGATGCTTGAGTTATCTATCATAATTGAGAGCTATGCAAGGAGAACTAAAGTTCTGATCATAAAGCCTGGTCAGAGTCCGCACTTAAGGATCGGGGGATCAATACTAGTTCATAAATAAAGTTGTGAATTCGAATAATAGATATTGTGTATGGGTGATCTATATACATCGTACGGGTATAAGTTTAGAAATAAATATTTTGGGCAAATCCTTTGAGTTTTTGTTTTAGGTAATTTCAGGGACGAAATTCTTTTAAGAGGGGAAGTTAACGGCCCGCAAATTTATCACGTTGATAAATTATATTTATTTTTAAATTTATTCAAATAAAAGGTTGATAATACAAATAATATTGTTTTGAGTGATAATAAGTAATAGTAATTTTATTTTGAATAAGTATTTACAAAAATATTTTCCTCGAAATGTAAATCGATAAAATGGGCGAAAACTATTTTAGATAAACGGCTCTATAATCGTAAAACTCACACACGGAGTTGGATACATACACTTGTTTTTATAATTAAACAAGAATATGAAATAAAATCAATTTATTTGTTTTCGAAAATAAAATGTGTTTTTGACATTGTTAAGTAATACCCTTACTTATGATAATTGATTTATTTAATTTAAATTGAGATTTAATGATTTAATGATTATTTTAATTATTCAAATAATTATTTTAAATGATGATAATTCATTTGAATAGTTATAAAGTGATAATAAATCGTTTATAGTAGTTTATAAAGATATATATTTAATTTGAAAATAAAAGGAAAAATCGATATCGCTTTATCGGTATAATAGCAATTTATGTAAATAATTGTTAATATTAATTTATATAGTTTTATAATTCAAATATGATCATTTTAATTCATTTAAAATGATAAGAAAATGATTGTCAAATTTTGTTTACAAATATATGTACGTTGAAGTATAAGTGAAAATGTGACCAAGAATCGGTTCTTTGATTGGCAACGGTTTATCGAACGAAAGTTGTTCGAAATCAATGCAACATTGGTTATATGTCATGTACACATATGTAACTTACAAATGCATCCACTAACATGTACATGAACATATGTATACATGTACATGAACTTGTGTATACATATACATATATATATATACTTATACACTTAAAAATACATATATAATACAAAAATCAAAGATATTTTAAGTAAGCTTCCTCCTTAAGCTACATAAGTCAACATATACATACATGAGAAGATTAAGTGATGAGAACATGAGGGGGAGGCTTTTCCTGGCTTACAGAGGGGTAGGTGTATTGGAGAAGCCATGAAATGATG
This sequence comes from Allium fistulosum, assembly GCA_030737815.1. Lineage (NCBI taxonomy): Eukaryota > Viridiplantae > Streptophyta > Magnoliopsida > Asparagales > Amaryllidaceae > Allium > Allium fistulosum. The sequence goes on along the minus strand of CM060908.1, from coordinate 816,039,129 downwards.
ATGTGTGTATGGACACTTTTACACTCTTCTTTTGGCTATAAATAGCTCACCCTCTCATAACATTTTTTCAACTTCTTCGCTCTAGCCTAACTTCCTCATATCTGACTGAAATTAGTAAATTCTTTTTTTGAAAACATTCAAAATTTTAGTGGCTACAACTTTCTAGTTGATCACTTCTTCCCATTTTAAAGTTAGCTATGCTCAAAACTCCATTTTTTCCAAAGCATTTTCGAGCCTAGTTTTAATGGCCGAAAATACCTCTATTTAATTCGAGCATAACTCCTCCAAAACCGATCCAAATGAAGTAACTTTTTAGTAATACCATGCAGAATTCCAATGGCCACCAATTTCATGTTTAGCACTTCTTCTAGTTTTGAGTCTAACTATGTCAAAATACCACTTTTTTACGATGCATTTTCGGGCTTCGTTTTTACGAATCCGAGATTACCCTCTTTTCTTTTGATCATAACATCCTCAAAACAAATCGAAATTAAGTGTTTCTTTTTTTTAAATTGAAGAGAAAATAAATTGAAACAACTTTCCAGTTAATAATGCTTTCAAATTTTGAGAGTAAGAGGGTAAAAACCAGAGAGAAAATGACCTATTTTCGGGTCTAGTTTTGTGAATTTAAGGCCGAAGCCCTAACACTTCTCTTCCATACTTTTGGCCATCCTCTTCAAGTCTTGGCCAAGACTTCTCAAGGGTCTAAGGACCAATTTCAAAAGCTTTCATACGATCGTAATGGAGCTATTGTCCGTTTAGCGAAGTTAGGAAGCAATGATGGCAAGAACTCCTAAACTATTATTATTATATTTTTGGATGATGATATGATGTTCGCAATGGATGCTTAATATGCTTTGATCATCAAGTTTGATTGTTTTCATATGAATGTTGAAATTATATGCAAGACACGAATATACACATCAATAAACACAAAGGAAATCACTTTCCTTGAATTAATGAAATGGTGTATATGGAATGATTAAACCCCTTAAAAATGGTTTGAAATGTATTTGAAATGTCTTATAAACACTTGAAAGTGTTTTGGTGAAGTTTGAAAAGAAATGGAAAATTTAGTCAAAAATAAGCGTGTCGCATAACGGTAGTTCGCGATTACACGCTATAAAAGTCAAACAAGTGTAAAAGTTGGAATATAGCTCGGAGTTCTTCGAGATAAGAATTTTACAAACTATTATATCCATAGCGTTCTAACGAAGAAGGAAAAACGAGATTTCGATAAGTAGATTTTGAAATATGAGTAAAACAAGTTTTGGCAAAGTCCCGATTTTGCAGTTCGGAATCCAAAACTGGATTTCTTTAAAAATGGTGTTTTAAATTGTTTAAAAATATGGAATAAATATTATAAATCTTTTAAAATATTTTTAAAGTGATTTGAGTAAAAAAAATGAATTTTAACATAATAAAAAGTTGTTTTAATCAATATAGCTTTAAAAGCACTTTCCGTAGCACTTTTCCGCAGCACTTTTCTATAACTTTTGAAATATCGTTTTAAACTTAACCACTCTTTTCCAATTATTTTATAAATTTTTTTTAAATGATTTATAAAGTGTTTTAAAGGTAATTTGAAGGATTTATGAAATGATTTAAAGGTTTAATGATTTAGAGTCGATATAATTACTTGACCGCCTTGTGGGTGTCAAAGAGATAGTGTCTAGGCTTGAGTTTGGAAAACCAGTTTCCTGCTCTCCATGGCTATCCGGACTATTCCTATAGAGGGGATAGTAAATTTGATTTACTCGGATCGAAATTTCAAAAAGATAAAGATAAAAAATTTCAGGATTTAAATAACTTGGATTTTATAGAGATAATCTTCTTGTACTCGGTGTTAAAGCCCGAAGAGGGAACTCGTACTATTCGTGCAATTTAAAAGGTGATTTCACCGTTATTCCGCCCATAGTATTTGTTGAATATAGGAATTGATATTGAGTAGAATTAGATGATTTCTATAGATTCTGCTCACTTAATATTTATTGATTTTGTATTAACATCCTAGATAACATGGTTTTAGCTCAATCAAATTTTGAGTTTTGAATTGAGAAATCTTTGCTAAGGTTTAAATGAAATGATTTTGGAAATGGTTTCCTAAGTGTAAAATGAAATGATTTTGAATTATTCCAAGTTTCAAACGATTTGAAGTAATCAAAGGTTTTGATAAGAGGGGTTAATAATTCTGTATATACTGAAAAGAAGTGTTTTAATGTTATATATCTCCAGAAGAGAGTTTGATAATAAAAAAAGAACTTAAATCACAAAAGAATGATTCCCTGTTCACAAAACCTCTTTTTATTGATGATTGGATCGAAGGAACCGGGGTCGGATCTGGGGAATCCCTATCCGAAAACCACTTCGAACCAATGTATGCGTTCGAAAAATGAAGTCCTGATAGAGAGAATGAAGAATGAGGACCAGGGATTTTCGGTATGAAAGGATTACTTGTTGATAATTCTGGTTAGCTCCCAAATACTAAAGAAGCAGTGGTCCCTTCATTTCTGAAACTCTTTGGGTTGTAAGGACTTCTCGATTAGGGTTAATTCTCGACAGGATGTGGTAGGATAGTGTCTTCGGTTTCGTTCAGTCCCACAAACTTGCATGGATGGATGTCTGGCATTGCATTCTTGAGATTTCATCGTTGACTTTTATTAACACACATCCGTTTGGTGGCAAAGAAGGCAACTTCTCTTAGCTTAACACCCTTCTCTGAGACGTATGAGCTCAAAGGTTGTATGTTTATGGAAGTCAATAGGGATCGATGGAATGGAAGTGTGGCATTCAAAGAAAGATGATGTGCTATAATAAAGGCAATCATTACCTCGAACCTCACACCAGGGAAATGGCCAAAACAGGGTAGATGCGGCAAAGCTATGTGGTTCGCAACCATTAGGGTATGATCATCCCCTTCTAGATATATTTCTTCCCGCTATGATGTTTGGGAAGTAAATTAATGTGGTTTATGGTAATCGAGCGCTTGGATAGGTCGGTAACGACCAGGGTGATGACATACTTGGTACTATCTAGTGAGAAAGGCAGGTCGGTTCTTGTTGCTAGAGGTGCAGATGTTCTGTTGACCTCGGTACATTCCTCTATAGATGTATTGCTGGAAGGTAGTCCCTTCACTTGGTAATTTGTATGGAATCCATTCTCTAATAAGTGCCTGCCAGTTTGTTTGTAGAACCCGCGTTTGTGGCTAGTATTGTTGAAATTTAATCAATGTAAAAATTTCGGCTAAGATTGATAAATTTACTTGCAAATGTTTTCAAAGATGTGTCATTAAAAATAATATCCATTATTTTACATAAGAATGTTTTGGTTATCGTAAAGTAAAAACCTGTTCCGTGTTTATGTACGACGTGGTCTTATGAGATACCTTTTTGTTTTTAAAACGCGTATTTTTAGTTCTTACACCAGTCGTGACTGACCCGGAGTTTATTTTTCCCTTTCCTTAAACTCTTGGTGCCCTAATTTTCCCCGGGCAGCCTAGTAGTCAGGTTTAGTTTAGAAGAAAGCTGGATGGAGCTCGAAGCATGGAGTCAGAAGATTTTTTGAAGATCTTTATCTATTTCCACCACACTCTTATGCTATAGTATTCCGCAATTGCAAGGATAGAAATTTATAACTGCCCATGCTTAACTCTGATAAATGTATTTAAATTTCTGTTGTAAAGTTAATGTTGAAATAATATATGTGAGATTCTGTTCTGTCTTTATTTTTCTTTCTTACCCTTGAGAATCTGCTTCTTCGGCACTTGGATTTACGGCACGTGAGTACCGAGGATGTATTAGTGTCGATTTTTAGGAGCCGAAGAAATGGGTCCTCACAGATAGCCTATGAAAACCATCTGATCCAGCCTTCCCCATAATAAGCTGGGGGCGTTGTGGCCATGACCGACATTCTTACCATATGCTGAGGGCCACACATAGCACGAGCAGTCGGAAGGTGCTCACTCGATATCAAAGGGAAGTTGCAACCTCCGGCCAAGTATATTCGTTGGAATGATGGGCCTTGCTCCATGAACGGAAGTGGAAGATCCTCTAATCACCTTCACAGCTCAAGATTGGGGGGCAGTGATGTACCCCCACCACCACCCAATGCTTATAATCGTGACGATGGTTGGTACCAACGTCCATCGAGCTTTTGTTGACGGAGGAAGCTCGGTCAACGTCATGTTCAAAGAAGCCTATGATGCTCTCAGGCTGTCGGCCTCCCATCTTGCGCCTTGTGTATTGCCCATTTATAGGCTCGGCGGAGTTGGTATAATCCTCGTGGGAATAGCAATACTCATAACTACCTTCGGTATGGAACCTACCACAATAAAGATTCAAGTCAGTTATGTGATCCTGGACTACCCATCTACTTACAACTTGCTCATCGGGTGACTGGCCCTGACCGAATTGGATGTCACGCGTCGTACAACCACCTGATAATGAAATTCTGAATGCCAAACGAGATTGGAGAGGTTAAGGTAGACCAATAGAAAGCGAGGTAGTGCTTTGGGACTTCCCTCCATTGAGCAAAGAATGGTGTCCTAATGATTCAAGAGGAACCCACCACCGATGTCAATACCCCACTGGAACCAGAGAACGGGATTCCCTTAAGAGCATACCCCGAAGATGGGAAACCAAGCCATCAACATGGGATCAATGGAAGGTTATCTCACTTTGCTAAGACAACGTCTGCCATGTAAGTTCGGGATACCTAGATAGTGATGAGTTCTTACATGCTCATTCACCTAGTCCAGTGACAGCCCACATCATGTCAAGGGACCGCATGAGCTACTGCTCCCTTCCCTGATAGAAGGATTCACTCGACGAAGGTAGAATACTATGCATCCACTCTGCCTAGGCATGTCTAAGATGCCCAATAACCTGCAGGTCGTCCTGGTGCTACCCGACCCGCTCTGGTAGGCAAACACAAGATATAACTCTTGCCTTCTAGTGTGCATCGATGAGCTGGATAGCGACCGCAATGGTCCGATTCGCCTCTTCCGTGATGCTCCTCGTCCCGGTGGGACGAGACACTGTTGTTGAGACTAGCATGAGACAACTTAGCCCGCCATGATAGTATCTTTGAGGACCGACATTCGTAATGTGCCCGCAAGCAAATAAGCCGGGCTTCATTTTAACCCGTAGGTGTCAGAAAGGGTGCCCGCAAGCTAATAAGCTGGGTCCTTCCATGGAAACCCCACGGGCCTAAAATCCAACCCTTGGGTGTCGAAAAGGGCACCTGCAAGCAAATAAGCTGGTTCCTTCCGTGCAAACCCCACGGGCCTCAACTCCAACCCCTGAGGTGTCGAAAAGTGCACCCATAAGCAAATAAGCCAGGTCCTTCCGTGCAAACCCCATGAGCCTCAACTCCAACCTCTAGGTGTCGAAAAGGGTGCTCGTAAGCAAATAAGCCGGATCCTTCCGTGCAAACCCCACGGGACTCGCTAAGGCCTCAATCTCTCCAAGGCGAAACATACTCGCCACAACATACCTCGCAACTCTCAACTGTTCCTTCAATTGGGCAACTACATCATCTCCACCCAAAAAACTGGCTCTGACTGCTTCCAACTCCACCATCTCAACCGCTGCATAGGCCTTATTCTCCTCCCAATCCTCCCTTAGGGGAGTCAACCTGGCATGACCTCCCCCCAGTTCGTTCAAAGTGCTCACCATCTACTAAGGACCACCACAAGAAGACTCATCCACTTCTTTTACGGCTTGCCCCTCGGCAGGTCTTGCCTGCAAATTAACAAGCTCATCGTGGACCCGCATCGTGCATGCACCCACCTGAAAATAAGGCAGTCTAAGTTATTGGCAAAAGGAGATGGAAGAATAATGAGAAGGTAAACAAGTCTTACCATAGCCAGTTCCTTGCCCAAGCTATCGACAACAGCCTATAATCCATGACCTGGCCATCCAGAGTGTGGCCGATGGGAAATCCTTAAGGAATGAGCAGCAGCTACTTGGAAGGTTCGCAAGATTTTTTCCAAGCCCTTCCTGTCATATCACAGACTTATCCACATGGAAATCATCCCAACTTTCTCTTCATCCTCTGGGTTAGGCCTACGATACATGGAAACATCAACATCGTCTTCATAAGCTTCGGCAGAAGCCACCCCCGTTTCATCCACCACGTGCTTACCTCCTCCTACATCCCCATCAATCCCTCATCCTCTGCCACCCCCATTCCTCGCCCATTTTCTACCTAAGGACTCCTTAGCAATGGACTCTTCATCAACATGAATCACGGAGCAAGAAGCGTCGGCCGCCACTTCAAGAGGCGGCAAAGAAGATACCATCATGGCTTTCCCCCTGGCATCTTGCCCTGGAAGATTCGCAGGGGGATCATTCGCATCATCCAGCTCCTCAAAATTGATCTGGCTTACTAAAATAAGGAAACGTAACAAGTTAGACCAAGTCACACTTTCTCCAAGGGCCGGGGGCAGAGGTTGGCCAGAAGTTCCATCATATTTCGCCAGATCATACTCTTGCCATTCCAATGGCACATCAGAAAGGGCATCTGCATCAATTATGGGCCAGCCCTCGACATCCCTCGGGCTTGCATAATCGTCCGTACCAATGCACCACTAGTCGGCCCTAGGAAAAGGTGTGGATTCATGTAAAGGAGAAGGCGACTACTTGTGAACTTCTTTGAAACTGTCACCTTACTCCATTTTTTGTGGGGGCACGAATGGGCTGACCATCCGATAGTAGCTCGACTTTTCAGAGCAACTCGTCAATCACTAAGTTGTCCCAATCTCGGAGGGTATCATCGGCCCCCCGAAGGCCCAACACTTGCCTCTCCACTAACATCACCTTGGCCTGGCTTAACGTTGGGGACCCTGCAATGGGAAAATTGTAAGAATGTCAAAAAGGAAAAGGAAAGAGAAGGAGGATAAAAATCACAAAGACAATCTCACCTAAAGGTCAAAACGACCGAAAATGCAGCCCCTCATTAACAGCCAACGGGATAAAGAAATACTGAGATTTCCATTTGGAGACACCTTTCTCTGAAACCCCAGTAAAGACCACTTCTCTCTTCTTCTTTATCTGGATGTGGTAGTAGGTGTCGGGGCAATGACCAGGCTCTTTGTAAATTTAAAGAGGCGGGCGACAAAGCCCGCGGAAGGTTTCCCTAGCTCTAAGAGAAGGCACGCTACGCAAAGGCCAACCAGATAAATATAGCCGTTCAGAGTAAGTTGACCCAGAGTGAAGCCGAGTCCGTTCAAAAAGGACACGATGGTTGGATGCAGGGCAAGGCCACTCCTACTTTCAAGTAACTCAAGGAGAATGTGTAGTAGTTTGGTGGGGCGTGTCAGCTCGTTCGTAGGCTTTTGGAAATTGGATCGAGCCAGGAGTACAACCAAATAGATTCAGCTCTCTGACCACGCTGTCCGGTCCACCCACGATGTTAGAATAGACCATGGGAGGCACTATCAAAAGCAGCCATCCTATGACAAGATCATAACAAACATTAGAAAATAAGCACGATGGATGCCTTCCCCTCAGGGACTAACCAGCCTCAAAGCATGGTCAAATGAGGAGGGACACCATCAAAAAGAGAAGTAAACCACCAAAAGGGACACCGCCAAGGGGCACCTCACGGTGGAGAAATGAGCCATCGACGACCTGATGACAACGGTAAATAACAATGGACAGAGGGACGTACCTCCCAATGGAGAAGTTCGAAAAGTGTCAAAAGATTTACAACAACGGCAGAAGAAATGGGGAAATAGTAAAAGGAGAAGAAGAGGTAGCTACGTCTATTTATAGACCCTCATCAGCCAAATCTTCACCCTTCATCTCGAAAAGACAACCAAGTCTGGACCATGCGAAGAGATGTAACGTTAGGGTCGATTCAAATCCTTTAGCTCAGAAGTTACAGGGAAAAATGGACCGCCAATGACACCCATAGAAAGACACATGATAACAGCATTAATTACATTACAGGCTACCATTAAGTCACATCATTTCGTATCTACAAGCCCTCCCCCAGGGAAATGTTGCTCAAAATTTTTGCAAAAGTTTTATAAGGCATGGCGGCCATCTGTAGGAAGATAAACACATCAGCCAAGCTAATCTGGGCTTCTTTGGGAATCGATCGACCCAAGGGCCAGCCAACTTATATGCTCGGGTTCCTCCCACATAAGGACAGAAAACCGACCGAAGTGGCTCTAAGGAGAGAGAACGGTCGGATAGGCAAAGAAAAACATTCCTACTAAAGTCCTGCCACCTTGGAAAAGCGCTAATACAGTGCCCTGCCACCGGCCAACTGCTCCCATTCAACGTGGAATGTAGTAACAAACGCCTGACATTCTGCAAAAGAAGCAACCAGAGTACGGAAAGGCAGTTTGTCGCCATATATGCATATATCGCTACCAACTCTCCATTTAGCAACCATACTAAGATCCGAACCATCCCATGGTCCAATCTGCCGTACGGACCGTGAGTATCCTCAGGAAATATCAACCGCAGATCAAAGGAGGCTTGCTGATATAAATACCCTAAGCATTTCACCGGGCAAGGGGTCGGATTCATAAGACTTAGAAGGATAACACTTCCTACCATACACTTATCATCTTCAAGCATTCCTCATCATCTCTATGTATCCATTGTAATAATATATACATATATAGTGAAAATAATATATACAGTGGACGTAGGCATTCATTTTGGTCGAACCACTCTAAAATCTCTGTCTTTATTACTAGCATTCGATCATTAATTCATGATCATATACTACAGAGCTAACAACATCATTAAAACCCCAAAAAAAGTTTAAATCTTTCAATTAAACCAAGAAGTTTATATTACATGAAGGTTTTTTGAATTCTGTTAATGGCGGTTTCCTCTTCTTCCCCTTCCCCGTTTCCTCCTCCTCCTTCTCTTTCTTCCCTGTCCCCTTCCTCCTTGATCCCTTCTTCCTCGATCTCTTCTCATCCCTCTCTTTCTTCTCCTCCTCCTTCTTCGTTCCCTCCTTCTTTGATCTCGTCTCCCCCTCCCCCGGACCCTCCTCCTCATTCTCTTTCTCTTCCTTCTTCTTTGAATCCTCCTCCTCCTTCCGTTTCTTCTTCTTTCGTTCCTCCTTCGTCTTTGTCAGATTTCATTTCTTGTTCGAATTCTGTTTACCGGTCATCTAATCTTGATGGGCATTTTCCTCCTTTGGCTAGTAGTGGCTTTCCAGATTTGAAGCAGGATTCAAGGGTATCTGATTCGAATTTATGGTCTTCTTTGTTCAAGAAAAAACCTAGAAATGCAAGTGTTTTTGAACCTAGGCATTTTGACATTAAGAAAGATGGTTTGCCGAATGCTCTACCTGATGATGTTAGAAGTGAAGGAATTAAATACTGGTTTGATCATTTAGTAGGTTTCTTCTTGGATGGTCCTCTCTCTTATCTTACTGTTGCTAAGCATTTGAGAAGTATTTGGCGTTTAAAAGGTGAAGTTGATATTAAATCTGATAATGAGAATTTTTTCTTTAATTTTTCAAATGATCATGACAAAATGAAAGTTTTGCAATCAGATCCTATTTTTATTAAGGGTAAAATGTTCATCATTACAAAATGGGATCCTTCTTTTGGTTACTTTCAAGAGCAAATTAAAAAGGTACCAGTGTGGGTTCATTTTTATAGAATTCCTTTGATTGCTTGGACATTAATTGGTATAAACTGGTTAGCATGTCATGTGGGAAAACTGATTTGTCTTGATGAAATCACAGAAAGAATGCCTCGATTTAAGTATGCTAAAGCGCTGATTGAAGTATCACCTGATCAGGAGCTCCCTGACTTTATTGCAATTGATGGATTAGGTGATTGTTGTCCATATGTTAAAGTTGAATATGATTGGAAGCCAAAAATCTGTTGTAAATGTAAAGTTTTTGGTCATGAAATTATTTTCTGTTCAGGTAACAATAAGGTGGATATTTGTGATATGCAAACTAGTGGTATGGGTGATGATGATGGGAAGAATGTTAATAAAGAATATGTGGATCATGAGTTTTTGAAAGATAAGGTTCAGAAGCCTCATAATGTTGGTTTTTCTACTAAGAATTCTCTTAAGGTATGGAGAAGAAAGGAGTTAGTTCAGGATTCTCAAGTTGGAAATAATTTGATTAAAGATGATGGTACTCAAATTTTAGATAAGGCAGTTAGGAATATGGATAACTATCAGGATTTGCAATTAGATTCAGATGGCAATAAAGAGTTGGGCAGTAAGGAAACTGTTGAAACTACTAACTCTTTTCAGATTTTATCTGATTTTGATGAAGGAGCATTTAATAGGGAGATTTTAATTGGAAAGGAAAACTCTTATCATTCTGGTAATAAACAAATTAACAACTGTTCTGAAGGTAATATTGATAATGATATATCTGAAGGTGGTTCTGGTGTTGTGGACTTTATAGCAATGGACAATTTTGTACCTAGGACTCCTTTTCAATCTGAAGCATTGGAACATTCTGAAGATTTTGTTGCTAGTTTTGTTCCCTCTAAAGATTTCAACTGTGAACATATAATCAGTGTTGTCTCCCCTTGTTGTTCAAAGGAAATTGCTAAGGAAATTGCTGTAGGTCTTGTTACTAGTTCTACTCCAATTAAGGACTTGAGCAATGAACATACAATTAATCTTGCCTCCTCTACTCTTACCTCCCCTTATACCAACATTTCTCCTCCCAATAATTTGATTCTACCTCCACCATGTTGTTCAAAGGACTCTACTGAGGAACTTTTCATATCTCACAAAAAAGGTAAAAAAGGCAAGAAGAAAGTCTCTTTCCATGATTCAATAGAGGATTTAAACAATGGTAAAAACTATAGTATAGATGAAATTCAACCGATAAGCAATAATGATTCAGTTTCATTTCAGGGATCTTCTTCTCAGAAAAGTGGTTTTAGGCATACAAGAAAGCACCCCTCAAATATAATATCACCCAAACATTAATGATGATGAACAATAATATTGCATATTGGAATGTACGAGGAGGACATCTTGCATCAAAACAAGCTGAAGTAAGGCATTTAATTAAAGATCAGAAATTACAACTCATTGCTATCAGTGAAACAAAGCTTAATAAAGTGCAATCTGAATTAGCCTGTAAGAATATTGCTCATGATTGGGAACATGAGGATAATTTACAATGTGATCCATATGGTAGATTATTGGTTTTATGGAATTCAAAAGTTTTGAATCTGACAAAGTTGAATGAGGATGATCAATTTATACATTTCTCTGCTTCTTTAACTTCTTCAAATAGTCCTTTTCTGATTACTTTTGTCTACGCTCAAAACAATCTTGATAAAAGATTATTTTTTCTTTCTAACCTCTTTTCTCTTTCTCATACAAATCTACCCTGGATTGTTCTTGGTGATTTCAATTGTATGTTCTCTTCTGATCAGAAAATGGGTGGTATCCCTCTATCTTTAAAAGATATCTCCCCTTTAAATCAAACTTTATCTAAATCATCTCTCACTCATATTCCATCTTCTGGAGCAGTATTTACTTGGAATAATAAAAGTAAACTTGGTCCTAGAACATATTGCAAACTTGATCATGCTTTCTATAATATTCATTCTATTAATCTCTGGCCTAATCTCTATTGAAAATTTCTAAATCCCTCAATTTCTGATCACTCTCCTATTATTTTATCTTGGGGGGAGAAGACAATATTCAGGAATCCATCTTTTAAATTTTATAAAACTTGGACTAATCATAATAATTTTCAAAGCATTGTGATGCAGGTTTGGCAGGAGACTATTTTTGGCAACCCTCTTTATATTCTTAAAACAAAATTGCAGAGGCTAAAAGGGAAGCTTAAATCATGGGCTAGAGAGAATTTTGGGGAAGGTTCAAAAATCTCTGATAGTATCAGGGAAAAATTATTGGTTGTTCAACAACAATTGGAGAATGATAATTTGAATCCATTATTGGCTAGTCAAGAAGCAGTTTTATCCAAAGATCTACTGGAAGCTTTAGAGTTTGGAGCTTTGATGAAAAAGGAAATTCTTCATGAGTCCATTGAAAAGCAAGGTGATAGGAATACAAAATTTTACCATAACTCTATCAAGATTAAACAATCCAATGGAAGAATTATGAGTATATATGATAGAAATGGTGTGTTACAGGAGAATGATGATTCTGTCAATGCTGCTTTTATAGATTACTTCTCTTCTATTCTTGCCAATCCAAACCCAATGTCCCCTAATCTATCTCCTCTGTTTTCTATGAAGCTTCCTTTTTTGAGCACTGAACAGGCAAGTGAAATGATTCGAGTAGTTTTACCTGAAGAGGTTAAGTTGGCTGTCTTTTCTTTAAAGCCTGATAGTAGTGGTGGTCCAGATGGTTTCAGTGCTTTCTTCTTTCAACATTCCTGGAAAATTATTAAGGATGATCTAACCAGGGCAATACTATATTTCTTTTCTCACAATAAATCGCCTATTGGAATAAATGCAACTAACATAGCCCTTGTTCCAAAATGCCCAAATGCTAGGAACGTTTCTGATTTCAGACCAATATCTTGCTGTAATGTACTATACAAAATTATTTCAAAGATCATAGCTAATAGGATTCAACATGTTCTGCCTTCAGTTATTTCAAATAACCAAGCTGCTTATGTTCCTTCCAGAAATATTGGTGATAATATTTTACTAACACAAGAGCTCTCAAGAGGATATGGTATCGAGAGTATTTCTCCTAGATGTATGATCAAACTTGATATTCAAAAAGCTTTTGATTCAGTATCTTGGTGCTCTATCATAGCAATTCTTTCTCGGATGAACTTTCCAAAGCCTATGCTTGCTTGGATTTACACTTGTATTTCTTCTACTCATTTCTCAATTATTAGAAATGGTTGTGCCAGAGGTTTTTTCAAAGGTACTCAAGGTGTCAAGCAAGGGGATCCGATCTCTGCATTTTTGTTCATTACTGTAATGGAGGTGTTTAATTCTTTAATTAATGAGCAAGTTATTAATAAGAAGATTGAGTTGCACCTTAAATGTAAAGATCCGCAAATAACTCATCTTTTATTTGCTGATGACCTTATCATTTTTACAAAGCCAACTATATCAAATATCACTACTGTAATTGAAATTCTGGATAAATTCTACACTATCACTGGTTTGAAAATTAACCTAGGCAAATCTCACATTCTGATAGCAGGTATAAATGATGTTTTGAAGAGTGATATTATATCTTTTTCTGGTCTTAGTGAGATGCAACAAAATGAAAGATATCTTGGTCTTCCTATCATCACTGCAAGAATCTCCACTATAGATTGTTTGCCTCTATATGAGAAAATCACAAAGAAATTAACACTTTGGCCTAACACAAAGCTTTCACAAGCTGGAAGACTTGTTATAGTGCAAAGTGTTGCTACTGCTATGGTCAATTATTGGATGAAACACTACATTCTTCCATGTAAACTTGTTACAATGATAAATGGTGCTTTGAATAGATTCTTATGGCATGGAGATCCTTTCTCGAAAAAGTTAATTCCTATCTCTTATAAGAAAATTCAACTTCCAAAGAACAAGGGTGGTCTGGGCATTACTAATTTGAGATTATGGAATGTAGCTGCTATGTCTTTATACTTTGACAAAATCCTTTGTAATAGTCAGGATTTGTGGTCTCAATGGATTTTAAAGAATTTACTAAAAGGCAAGGATTTTTGGTCCATTGAAATCCCAAATTTATGCAGCTGGAGTTGGCGTAATATTTTGAAGCTAAGATCAACAGTTTTACCTTTTATACAATGTAATCCTATGGCTAACTATGGTATAAACTTCTGGACTTCACCCTGGTCTGAGATTACAGGACATTCTTCCATATCCTCTGCAACTTCTTACTGGCATTCCTTTTAATGCTAAAGCTAATTCTTATATATGTGATGGCTCTATTAATCTACCTTATTGCAGTTCTAAGCAAGTCAGAGACTTATGGCAGAACATTTCATCTTTATCACTTCCTTCTTCAAATTTAAAGGTTCTTTGGACAGTAAAAGGGAAGAAACATGCTATATCTAATGTGTACAAAGCTATGTTAATTGGTGATAATTTGGAATCTTTCCCGTGGGCATCTAGAATCTGGAATAGCAATTCTCCTGCTAAAGAAAACTTCTTACTCTGGAAAATCATGGCAAATGCAATAAACTCAAAACAGAAATTGACTAAGCTTGGCATTCTAAACAATGAAGACTGTGTTTTCTGCCATTCCCACCCTGAATCTAATACGCATTTATTTTTTGAATGTAATTTTACTTATGAAGTTTGGTGCAGGTTACATTCTGTTGGAAATTTCTATAGACCAGTGAAAAACTCTCGAATTGAATGGTTTAATATCTTCAAGGCCACAAGATGGAAGTGTAGAAAATCTGATATCATGTTGATCATACTGAAGTCCTTTGTTTATGAAATGTGGACTGAACGAAATAGACGAATTTTTGAACATAAAATGGAGAGTGCTAATGCGATATTTAGCCTATTATATAAAAGGATTTGCAAGAGAATTGGTAGGCTGAAGTGATTTTTGCTAAGTGTAGGAGTTGTAGAGGTTTTGTTGATTTAGTTTTTTATTGCTATAAGTTTTGTTGTTTCAGTTTTCCTTTGTATAAGTTGTGGTGGTTTTATTGTATAGGCGATGTATCGGCATGTATATCATTTGTACTGTTATGAAGTATATGAATATATTGGGCAGGGCTCCCTTAGCCCATTGCTTTTCAAAAAAAAACATCATTAAAACCCCACTCTCTCATAATTTTTGAGGTTGATTAGTTATTCTATCTCGTTGACGGAATTTTTAGTCAACGCCTTTTTTAAAGACTTTCAGCTCTTGCATAGCAAAGGAATAACCAACTTCCATATCCATCTTTTCGTCCTTCACCAAAAGCAAGCTCTCCTCAAGCTTATACTTTTTCTTACAAAGCTCTTAAATCTCGGTTGCCTACTCTTCAATGGTTTTGTCCCTGGTCCAGATAGTTGCATCTTTTGCAACAAGGGCTAGGTCCTTCTTAACAATTTGTGTTTGTAGAGATGCATTATCCTACTGAACAATTCTAAGCAGTCCTTCAGCATGGGTTCTGCATTAGTGTGGGCCATTCTCATTTCTACCATCAGGCTATCATCTTTAGCACTGGATTCTACAAGGGCATCTCTTTCTGCCTTTATCTTCTTTAGGTCTCCTTTATACCCCTTAATGAGGCTATTATAGGTCTTTTTCTCCCGCTCAAAGGATTAGATATTCGTATAATTGATATGTTAAACTTCAAGTGGGCATGGGTGAACCTTTTCCACTCACATCTCTAATCAATGAGCTTCTGAATTCGCAGAGCTTTCTGGTCCTCTTCTTCCTTCAGAATATCTTAGATGTCATGGTCAAACATGACAGCCTATAAAAAGAGGCCGGGAAAAGTAGCCTGTAGGCGGGGGAGTGTAGCAGGAAGAGAAGTTGGAGGCTAGAGATTCCCTTGGAATGAGGAAGAACAATTGTGGCTAAGGAGCGAGAAGTGGAAGTTTGTTTGTAGGTAGGAATCTGAGTTTTAGAGCGGGGAAAAGGAATGTTGGAGGAGTCACGTCGAGCGTGTGAGTCCTTATGCCGCATATTTGGATCACCAGGTCTCCTCTCTTCCGCTACCTTTTCTTTCTCTCTCCCTTTTCCAAGTAGTTGTCTTCCACTCTACATTTTTTTCCTCGCTCTTGGCTCTCTCTTCGTCGGTTCCTTGACAGCCCCGATAGCTAGAATGCAGTGGGTATGGATCAAGAGTCTGACCTCTTGATTTTCCAATGCCATACTGGAGCTTGCTGTATCTATCTCTTTCCATGATACCTACAATGAGAAGAAAGGTCGTATAATTTTTGGAATTATAGGATACAAACGAATGCAGGGATGTGTGTTCATGGTCCTAATGAAATGTATAGAGTGTCGGTGTCCCCGTAAGTAATCTACGGACAATGGTTGCATGCAAGTAAAGACGGAGTCTTGCCTCCTTTGGTTACAACATCTTTAGAAGGGAAAGTGAAACCCATAGATTCATCCTTGAGAAAGTCAATGATCAAAATGTCAAAATCACTCAATGAGGCAAAGATATCATCAAAAGAACTCATTGGAGGGATCACCTTGGCTGGTTGTGACGTGCTTAGTTCTGCAAATTTCTTGGGAGATTTGATGATTATACATTTCGGGCGACGCGAGGTAGGAATTTTGGTGGCTTCATAAGACTTCTCGCCGCACGACTCGTCTCCCTCCGAATTAGCATCGTGGTCACCATCGCCCCCTCAGCACTCTCTTCTTCTCTTCCTCTTTCTTCTTATTCTTTTATCCTCGTCGTCTCTTTCCTTTCTCTCCTTCCCCAATCTTCACTTTCTTCTGAAATCATTTGCATCTCAGCTCCTTTGTTCCCTTCTTTAGGAATTTCACCAACTTCAGGCTCTTCTGCTACCCTTTCGAAGGCTTATCCAGTTTACTGTGCCCGACGAACCTTCGACTTCCTATGGAGGATTATTACCGGGACTACAAGCGGGAGTAGAAGATCGGGTCGGCATTCAAGAGCTGCTCGGTGGAGCAGTTAAGGATGGAAAAATGCTCAAGATGTAGTAAGTTGCAACATCGGAGGTTCTCGTTCGTTAGAAGGAATGCAGTGGTGCGATGTTGGAAACTAAACCCCTTTAAAACTCTTAAAGTGTCGATGTGCTCGTTGTGAGTGTCTCGAGCAGGAATTTCTATGAATAAGTAAGTAATAGGTTAAGCACTTGGATAGAAGGAATCCAAGTAAATGAAGGCAAAGAAGAAAAAGAGTCTTACTACCAGAAAGCTAACACCCGTTGAAGCTATACGTGAATCGGACGATGAAGTACTTATTCTTGAAGTATGAGCATTTGTTGCTGTTCGACGATGGAAATTCTATCGGATTAGAAAACCGTCGAACGAATTTAGAAATAAAATTATAACCGCAAGCGCACGGCGTACACTTGTAGTACGTGGCGAATACGGGTCGATCCGCAGGGAATTGATGATTTTAAAAACCTATTCAATCAAATTAAACCAAAGTCGAGTGAAAGTTAAGCTAGAGAATTAGAAAATTAGCTAACTAACTAAAATAAAAGAGATACAAATATAAGAGTTAAATGACAATTTAGAGAATAAATCGACTCTCTAGATCATGTAGTTCAACACATATGAAATCATAATCTCTCTTTTTTGGTCATTAGTGCTTTAATTGATGTATTTATCATAAGTATGGCATATTTTTGCTATTAATTAGCCAACATAAGCCATCAAACTATAACACACCCCTTAAACCACTTACAAACTTTCATAAAATTTGACAATGAAAATGAAAATGAATTCTATTTTAAGTATGGCCTATTAACTATTGATTAGAAATATAGACCATCAAATTTTAATTTCAAATCACTTTCTTTTGTCATAATCATATTTTGATGAAGAGGCAATTAGTGTTAGTGATTGTTTAAGCATAGCCTATTTGATGTCAACAATATAGGCTATCAAATTCAAAGCAAACCAACTAGTAAACCATTTCTATCATCATCATTAAGCACAAAAAGAGAGCATGAATTAACAAATAGTTGAAGCTACATAATTAGAGAGCTTCATTACTCCTAAATTGAAGGGGTTTAGCCTCTCATATTTGTCATTTGATTAACAAATGTAGCTTGCAACATGAAAGCAAAATGAAAGAAAAATGAAAGAAAACTATTCTAATTGCATAAAAGAAAATCTACGCTACAAGCATAAAAGGAAATGAACATGTAATTAAAAGGAAACAATAATTACATTGCATAAAAAAAGGAAAGTTACATGAAGTAGAAATGGCTAAGCAGCCATGAAAAGAAAGAAGAGAACTTGATTTATTTTTGAGCCTAAACTAAACTAAAGAGAGACTAAGGGAGAGGGGAGAGGTTACATGAAGATATGGGGTACTTATACAAGTGTTAAACCCTAATTCATATTTTTGGGGAATGCCCAAATTGCCCTTGTAGGAAGTGTAGTGGCCAAGTAATCATTAACATCCACTAATCATCATTTAAGTGTACATGAAGCCATTAATTCCATAAGCATGTGCATTAGCCTCTAATTTGTACATGAAGAAAGGTGGGTAGGTGGGGTCCTCCATTATCTTCACTTTGAATTATTTCCATCTTCATTTGTTCTCTTCACTCTTGTGCATGCATATATCATCATGAAACCACTTGTATATGAATTCAAATTCCTACAAAACAATATAGAAATTTTCAATTAAATTTTAGAAAATTAATATATGCACAAAAATGACCATTTTGCCCTTGGATGAAGATGAATATGTAACAATTTGAAATAATTTGAATTTTGGTTTAGACAAGTTAAAATACCCAATATGATCATTTATTTAATTTAAATAGATTAAATATGGTGGTAAAAATATGCACATTTACGTGCACATCAGTTGCGAAGAACTTCGATGACCTTACTGCACTGGGCTTTAATAATCATGAGATATGGCGAGTCTTGCCGATGTATGAAGTTCAAGGTATGGGTTAACTCTTCGATGTTTGGAGGTCATTGGAATCGGTTCATGAACAACACGTACAAGGAGCTCAGGAGACTATATCCATTGGGATGAACTTAGGACAGAGCTAGCCAAAGTTCTTGGAGAATCATGTGCAAGAATAGATTGAATGGTGGAATGGCGCCACCCAAGCATATATAACGATTATAGGCCGTATAGCCTAATGGGGGGTTGTGAGATCTTTGTCCTTGGGTAGGGAGTAAGACATCGCCTTTAGGAATTCTTTGTTGTCAGTAGATAGTCTGATGCCTCTTGGGAGTAAAGATTGTTGGCTTCTGCTCAAGCAGGTCGTCCAGAACCCTCAAACCGATGTACTTTCAATGGAGGAGGTTGTTCTTAGTTTTTATTTACTGGAACGATCATTCCTTGTAGTTCGATGGTAATTGAATGTTTAGTTCCAAAAGGCATGGATATTTAAGCCTGAGCAGTAGTGGATCTGCCTTCAGAAGGAGTAAATGGCCCAATACTGGTATCGAAGTAAGACGCTTGACAAGTCATTCTAAATAGGAAAATTTGGCGTTTAACATGGTCAGGTATGTTTTATTTTAAATTTAAACCCATGTGACTGGCACCCAAAATCCAATGGATATCGATGTGTGTTGACCAATCGGATTCTAGATGCTGACCAGGGCAAGTGAAAGTGTTAATCTATGCAGTGTGAGTCTCATGTCCTATACATAACGAATGGATCATTCTATGTAGATAGCCCGCTCATGCTAGAAAAATGAGACACGCTGCACGATGGAACTTTGCACTAGATCTTACTCATTATCGTTCGATAATCAATAATGAAACCATTGTTCAAAGCGATGCGGAAGTTTATCTCTTGTAGGAACACTGGAAGTGCATTAATTGGAAGTGCTATGCAATGGAATTGTTCAAATACTAAACGCATTCAAGACCGTTCTTTGAGAAAAGAACTATCTTATCAGCATTCAAACGGCTATAGATGACTGGCAGAGTCTTGGTAAGGGTCAACCAATGACTTTAGGGTAAGTAAAAGATAGGGACACAGGTGATTATGTATTCTTTAGGAACAACTATAGTAAAACCTAGGCTGAACTCAAGCTCAACTAAGGTTAGACTCGAGAAACTCTCCAGGAAAAATTGAAGCCTTAGCAAACCCTTATTTAAGAACCAACCATATCGCCACCACCAGTGTCGATCACCGCGCCATGAAGGCACCTCCAACGTCAGTCAATGAAGATGTGAATTTGTATTAGGAAAAAAAGGGGTCGATGATGAACCTTAGATTTGGTGGAAGAGATCAATACTAGCATTTGAGCAGTGTCAGTGGAGTTAAGGCAACGTCAAGTGGTAGGCGGTGGGCAGTTTGGTGACAAACAGAAGTATTCGGGTTTAAGTCAGCACTGGAAGGAAAACATAGAATAATCAGCAAAATAAGAAAGTGAGAAATTTTCTAGGTATCGAATATAAATAGTACTTAGTATATGAAGAAAGTGCTCATTACCGAGAGGATCTACTTCGTACTGACAAAAATTTTGAGGCGAAAATTGAAAAAGGCAAAGGCAAAGGAAGAGCATACCTAACTAGGGCATGGAACGATCTCTAGTGTGGAAATCTTGTCCTTAGCATGGAGAAAGGAATTTCAACTATATAGAGAAATTAAAAGAATATCTTAGGAATAAAGGCAACTCTCTAAAGAAACTCTTAGCTGACCAAACTAAACATGGAGATAATAGTTAATGCTTGTCTTGTTCCAGGGCATGCTTTGTTTAAAATGAAAGCATACTCTGAGGGTGCAAGTGTTATCCGGCTTTTTGACCAAGCAGGCATTAACTGGAATTTGGATGCCAGGATGAAGACGAAATGATTCACGGACCTAGGAATGAGCTTAGGAGAGCAATAGGAATGAACCAAAGAATTTAGGGGTCCACTGAAGATAAGGAAACAACTCGGTACCAAGTACTTTCTACTCAATACCGACCCTTTTTTACACCTTTGTTTCGTCCCCAGAGCTCTTGTACATGGTCTTATGTCCTAAGCGATCGCCACTAGTGCTTCACTCAAGGAATTGGTGAGAAACTCCAAAGGAATTTTGAAAGAAAGTAGACAAGTACAATGTTAACCCACCTTTTGCCAAGGCAGTATACAGGCGGATTTAACCCAACAAACTTCATGATTATTAAGGTCGATGATTCTAGAGTAACGTTGTGGAGCCCAGAAATCAAGTACAGATAATATTATGAAGTCGAGATTGAATAAGATTAACATATATGTAAGGTAGAATATTCGAAGTATGGAATACGAGTCAACACATAGAAGGGATTGGCAAAAACCAACTTCCATCTTAGGGATCGGCATGTTTCAGGGAGCAAGTGTATTTCGATAGAAAATAATTAATAATTCAATAACCATAAGAGGGATCAAAGTGAAACTCCAGGAACAGGAAGAGGGGACTCTAAGGAGTTCACCCTAGGGATCGCACCCCAAAACATGCAACCTGAAGGGATCAGTACTGATCCATCCATAGGATCGGTACTCTTCCCCTATAGGGATCCATTATATTCAATTCTGGCAGTGATTAGTCAATATCATAATATCTACTGATCCAATTGGCATGAAACTTGGAGGCTATATATAATATAGCCTGGAGAAGCTCTCTTAGGGATCTCATGTCATTTGAAGGAGTTTGGGGGGATCGACTCTTATCCCTACAAAGGGATCGACTGAAATCAGAATATATGCAGCACCACTTCATGGAAAACGCAATATCTCATAAACCGTAAGTCAAAATGGCACGAAATTTGGAGGGCAAGTAGCCAACATCATAGGAACCGCCTAGAGGAATAGCACCCCATTTGGACCCAAAAATTAGGGATCGGCACCGATCCCTATTATGGGCTCCAATGGGCCTGAAAATTCTAGGGTGGCCTCGTCATGGCCTGGAGGTTCTTCTGCTGAAATTTCAACCCGATCCATGTTCACGTCTTCCCCTATAAATACAGCAGGCATAGTATCAGAAAGAGGGGCATCTTCTTCCTACTTCACTTCACCTTCTACCTAGGCTATACTCTGCCAATTTAATTCTAGAATTTCACAGATTGGTAACTGTAATTAGCAATATAAACTAATAAAAGGAAAATCTTTGAAGTGGACATAGGCCAGAGTTAGCCGAACCACTATAAATCTGTGTCTCTATTTACTTGCTTTTTGATTGTTTTAATTTTGTTCTTCATTTATTTCTCTTCATAGTTCTGTGATTGGATTGGATATTGGTGCTTTTACATAATTGGGTGTTGGTGGCCAATTTTGACGCCAACATTTTGGTGCTTTCTTTGAGAGGACTTGCACCCACGGATTTGGAAGCTAGGATCTTAGATTTAGAAGCTTAGATAATTTGATCTAGGAAGTAATGGCTAGGAATTCAACAAGGAGAGTGCTATCGAAAAGGAGCCACTATGGAGGGAGTCAAGAAGCTTCCTCGGGAGCTGGAGCTAATCAAGCATCTATCTACATCACCATGGATGAAATGGAAATGATGTTGGATGCTATGCAGGAGAGGATGTTGAAAAGACAGGAGGAGATGATGTACAATTTACTCCGATGGATTGGACAAGCTTGAGCAGAGAATCAAGGGAATAGAGCAGCAGGAGCTAATGACAACTTAGATCATGGAGTTAAAGTAGTAGGAATCGCTGGAAATCAGAACCAGGAACATGGAAATGGAGCCAATGGACAAAAGAATGGGACAAAGTAACCGTGGGCAGTCCTCGGCCATCTTAGAGGAATCGACACCGATCCTCAAAGGCTAGGGGCATGCCCCTAGGTCTGGTTGATCGCTATGCTAAAGGACCTGCGGTCGATCCCATTGAGCTTGGTGCAAATCGGAATTTGAATGCTCGTCCGAAGGAGTATGTTCTGGAATTTCCTCGTGGACTCGAGGGCCAGTTTGGGAATGATGACAGGAGACTGCTACTGGATGACAATGACAGGTTTGTAGAGATTATCAGGTGAGCTATGCATGGAGGATTGGTGAATAAGGATCTAGAGGATGTAAATAGAAGTCCATTCACTCCTAACATAGGTATGATAGGAATCCAGCAGAATTCAAACTACCAATAGTGGAAGTTTATGTTGAAAAGTTGGATCTGACTATGCATATGATGAGGTATATACGGCATATGGAAGTACTGGGGGCATCGAAAGAAGTCTTGGCATGATGCTTTCCCCTGTACTTAACGAATGTAGCTGCGCTATGGTTCAGACAGTTGGAAAGCGGTTCTATTAGCACATGGATGGAATTGGTCGAAAGATTTATGAAGCAATTTCGATTTCATATTATGAGACCCAAGAATGTGATGACATTGACATCAGTAAAGCAGTAGGCAAGAGAATCACTCAAAAATTTCTTAACCAGGTTTAATGCGCTAGTTGTTTCGGTGGACCAGATCCACTGATGGTTTTGATGGCGGTAATGTCAGGAGTTGCAGATAATTCAGATTTTAAGATATCACTAATACAGGATCCAACGAGGTATCTCGAGGAATTATACCATGAAATGGAAAGGTTTTTATGACAAGAAGATGCAAAAGTTGATAGGGAAGCAACAAAAGTTAATATGGTATGGGGTGGAGAACCGCCGGTGAAAGCACAGGAAAGGACAAGGGTAAACGAAACATGGACAATAGATTCGATGGATCAAAGTGGCAGAATAGAGAATCCAAATTCTCTTCTTACTTGGAATTGGATTAAACCCTAGAATGAATATATTTGGATACTCGCGGACACCTTCTGCATCGTAGGTCGGCAAGGACGGAACCCTCCAAATGCGAACAGACATTAGGAAAGCGATGCCTATTCCATGAGCTGGATGGGCACAATTGTAACACCCCAGATTTTTGATAACATTATATAGGAGATTTAGTTAGATAAACTAAATAAAATAATGTGTTGATAAGGGGATTGCGATTTGATTTAATTAAGGCAGCTGTGCCTTTTAACTAATGAATTAAATGAAGGGTTTAAAATGAATTAGAGGAGGGATATTATGGGAAAGAGGCTGTTCCTTTATCACCTTCCTTAGTCCGTGTATTTCAAAACACACGTTCATTCTCATTTTCTAAAATTTGAATAGCTTGGTTGGCCGTCATTAACAAAGAAAGAGGAAGAGGAAACAAAAGAAAAGATTAAGGAAAGCAAATTCAAATCAAACTCATTCAAATCTCAAGCTCCTTAATCATTAAAGCAAAAGGTGAATAATGTTTACATCTCTAAATTTTTATGGTTTCGGCTTTAAGGTTAATTGCGAATGTTTTTGCACAGGTTTGCCATGATTTTGAAAGATAAAATGATATATATATATATATATATACACACACGTTGATGAGTTATGTATGTTCATATAGATTTTATGACATGTTTTGAGAAGAGAACCCTATTAAATGATATCCGTTAGCCTTGCGAATTTTTATGATGATCTAAATAGTTATTTTAGAGATGGGTTTCAATTTTCAGAATTTTCTGAATTTTGTGGAATTGTTATGAATTTTTTAAGGAAGAAAAGGTTAATTTGGATTATACAATTATTTACCGAAAAAATAATTATAGTTTGGATTCAAAAAATTTATATGTTGAAAAGAACATATTATTTGATTTTTTAGAATTTTCCAGAATTTTTCAAGGTGTTTTAAAATTCAGGAAAATCGGCTGAAGGAAAAACTTAGCATTCCTTTGGAATGAAGGACGCGGCAATTATTTTTACGTTTTAAGGACGCAAGTTTTATTCTTTCGCCTAAAGGAAATTCTTCACAAAAAAATTAGACTATCCTCAAATCTCGTTCTCAAATCAGTATTACAGGCGGCGACATCACAAGAATAGGTGGCGCTGCATCACAAGAACAGGCGACGGTGGCGCAACCGCAGGCGAATGTGGAGCTCGTTCATGCGAAGGCGGAGCTCGTTCGTCAGGCGAAGGCGACGGACTGTAGATGGTGGTGACTACTTTGAAGGTCTGCGACGACTTGAGCCATGATTTTTATGACCGATTTCAAATGAGCGGCGGTGGAGTGGAGGTTAAGGTTGCTGGTGATGCCAAAGGTAACGATGGCGATTAAATGCGTTGAAATGAACTAAGAAAAAAATGCTATATGAACTTATCATTCTAATTCTATATGTATAATGCATAACTGAACGTTATATTATGTATTGTTGTTGTTATAGTTTATGCATTTGTTATAGCATGATTGAATGTTCCTAATTTTCAAGGAGCTGAAGTAAGTTTTGTTTTAAAAATCTACAAAAGATGTGATTTTGATTAGATAAAATTACTTGTATGTTTCACAAGATGATAAAATATGCATAAAACATAAGGCATCAGTTGTTTGTTTACTTGTTTATTGAGTTGCTTTATTTTGAATGTTACAGATATCATAAATAAAATGCTAGTGTACTTCATAACTAAAATTCTATATTAAACTATCATTTTAAATATTCTAAACATACTAGTGGACTTTGTAATTAAAATGCTACACTAAACTATTTTTTAATATCATAAATATGATAGGGAACTTCATAGCTAAAATGATACATTAAACTATATATTTGCATATTATAAACATGATAATGGACTTGGTAATTAAAATGCTATATTAAAATATCATTTTGAATATTTTAAACATGATAGTGAACTTCATAACTAAAATACCACATTAAACTATTTTAACTATCATTCGCCACATTCAATACGTTCTAATGCACTCTAAAACTAGAAATGATATTTTTAATTATCATTCGGCACATTCGATATACGGTAATGCACTTTGAAAATACAAATGATATTTTTAACTATCATTCAGCACATTCCATTCAATTTGATACATTGTAATGCGCTAATTTAAAAATACAAATGATAAATTGGTTTCATATATACCCGATTAGGATTTGCATCCGGTTAGCTTTTGCATCCATACGTACTCGATTAGGTTTGGCACCCAGTTAACTTTTGCATCCATGCATACCCGATTAGGATTGACAACCTGTTAGCTTTTGCTTCCATATGTACTCGATTAGGCTAGGCATTTGATTAACTTTTGCACTCGATGATACACTTAGTTAAACAATATATCTCGAGTATAGATTGGTTTCATACATACCCGATTAGGCTTGGCATCCGGTTAGCTTTTACATCCATACGTACCCGATTAGGCTTGGCATCTGGTTAGCTTTTACTTCCAAACGTACCCGATTAGGCTTGGCATCCGGTTAGTTTTTACATTCGATGTTACGCTCGGTTAAACAATTTTTCTCGGGTATAGATTGGTTCCATATATAACCGATTAGACTTGGCATCCGGTTAGCTTTTGCATCCATATGTATGCTCGGTTAAACAATATATCTCGGGTATAAATTGGTTTCATATGTATTCGATTGGGCTTGACATTCGGTTAGCCTTTGAATCAATATGTACCCGATTAGGCTTGGCATCCGGTTAGCCTTTGAATCAATACGTATCCGATTAGGCTTGGCCTCCGATTAGCTCTTGCATCTGTATGTACCCGATTAGGCTTAGTATCCGGTTAGCTTTTGCATTTGTATGTACCCGATTAGGCTTAGTATCCGGTTAGCTTTTGCATCCATACGTACCCGATTAGGCTTGGCATTAGGTTTGCTTTTGCATTCGATGGTACGCTCGGTTAAACAATATATCCTGGGTATAGATCGATTCTATATACACTCGATTAGGCTTGGCATTCAGTTAGTTTTTACATCCATAGGTACCCGATTAGGTCTGGTATCTGATTAACTTTTGCATTCATACGTACACATGATAGTGAACTTCATAACTATAATGCTACATTAAACTATCATTTTGCATATCCTAAACATGCTTGTGTACTTTGTAATTGAAATGCTATATTAAACTATCATTTTGCATATTGTAAACATGATATTGGACTTCATTAACTGAAATAGTATGTTAAACTATCATTTTGTATAACTTAAACATGCCAATGAATTTTATAATTAAAATGATACATTAAATCTCAATTTGCAGATTGTAACTTTGGTATTGGACTTCACAACTAAAATGCTATATCAAACTATCATTTTGCATATTTTAAACATGATAATGGACTTCATAACTCAAATGCTACATTAAACTATTATTTTGCATATCATAAACATAGTGGTGAACTTTGTGATTAAAATGTTACATTAAAAGTACATATGCTATATGCAATTATCATTTTGCATTTGGCAGTTCTCCTTAGGAATACTTCACTTTAAATATACTTATGCTAAATTCAAGTTCATTTTGCATATTTTTTCATCCTTGTTCAATTGAAATATACTTGTGCTATATCCAAATATCATTTTGCATAGCCAGATAATGGTACTATATTTTGAAAGTATAAATGCTATATTAGTCTATCATTTAGCATATTAAACACAGTCTATCATGTTTCAAATGTAGAAATGCTATATCTAAATATCATTCAACTTGTGATTAAAACTTTTTGACTTTCTTCTTCTTCTGTGTTCTGTTTCTCCATTTGTTTCTTACTTCTAGATTTAGTGACACTCGACTTCAATTTTCACGAAATTTCTAATTTACGTTTGGATTGGAGTGTCGAATTAGGTTTTTTTTTCAATTTTAGAATGGACGGCAGGAGCTTCGACAATGGCGGCGGCTTGGGTGGCGGCGGCTACGGTGGGTTAGGGCTAGGGCGGCAGCTACGGTAGGTTAGGGCTAGGGCGGTGGCGGGTATGGCAGATTTTAGACGATGACTTCAGACGATGGAGGAAATGGTTGAAGTTGGTTGAATAGAACGCGCTACTGTTCTTAGGCCTAAATTTTAAAAGTTCCGTCCTAGATTTAAAAATTAGCATAAAGTTTTTCCTTTAAACTAATTTCCTCTTTAAAATTTATATAAAATTATTTAAGGTATGGGACTTAAATGTTTTAAATAATTATAAAGGAGAAAGGGGCTTTTTCAAAATTATCCAAATTTCCAAATAAGGATAGACGGCAGCACTTTTGAATATAAAATTCTGGCAACCAATCAAATTTAGACAAACAAGGCAGGTGGGGTACAAAAGAACTGTTTTAAAGTACAAATAAATAGTTTTTCTTCTATTTCAACCCTTTCGGCAAAGCTTCCGCCTTCATTCTAGACCTTCCGACGAAGTCGAAAAGTATCAAAACTTTCGGCTAGGTCAAATACCAATGCACAAGGTATTAGGCAGCTGGTACGTAGTGGATTGGATGGAGTCGAATATGTTTAGGGACAAACGGTTATAGCTTTCGAAAGAGATGAAGTTTTGTTTTGGTTTAAAGAAAATATTGTTACCCTGCCTTTTGGTCAAGGCTGGGATATCAACAAGTTGGCTGAAAAGGATGGATATCGGGATTGGAGATCGATTGGAAACAAGGCTATGATCGATACCGTCAAAATTTGATCGAGCTCCAATCACAACAAGATCGATTGGGGATGATGAACAAGGCTAGGAGGAGCTACGTTTCAAATTTTAGGTCAATCGGAGTTCACATGCTCAAGTTATGGATGGATCAATATCGGTGAGAATTGGGTTAGGATCGATACCTTCGTATCGATCGAGGTGACGATGGATTCGGGTCGATCGGTCTTTGACTCGATACATCATGCATCGATGGCTTCTGCATTGATCTATCGACTTTAGATAGGAAATAGGTTCATCGATATGGAGCTCGGGTTGATACGTACGTATCAATAAGATGGCGATTAGATGGCGAAGTACATCAATACACTTCGTATCGATTAAGGCTGCGATCGATACGAAGGGGGAAGTAACAGTTCAGGAACCCGGATGGACATTTTGTATCGTTCGCTTATAGATCGATACAAAGGAGGCACTCGGGAATGATACGTAGATGGGTGCAAAGGATGGATACGAAGAGGACGGTAGGCATGAGAGGTTCAATACGAGGTGATGGATATAATACAATGGAACCAGATCGATATGAACAAGGGCATATGATCGATACGAAAGGCAGGAATTTAGGGAGCGATACGAAATAAAAAGTAGCCGATGGATACGAAGGTGGTAACGTTGGATGGATACGAAGGAGGGTTGGTCGATGGATATGAACAATCTATATTGATGGATACGAAAGCAGTATGATGGATGGGTACGAAATCTATGGACACGGAGCATTCAGCCTACTCGCAAATACCAACTTGCATCGATCATAATTCGAAATCTACAAGTCCAAATGCTATGAAATTTTCACAGAAGCTTGCTTATGCACTCAAGAGTGTTCATGGTAGATCTCGACTCGATTGGAACCATTT
This sequence comes from Allium fistulosum, assembly GCA_030737815.1. Lineage (NCBI taxonomy): Eukaryota > Viridiplantae > Streptophyta > Magnoliopsida > Asparagales > Amaryllidaceae > Allium > Allium fistulosum. Next base: position 816,010,279 of record CM060908.1, on the reverse strand, counting down.
TGGGATCGATACGAATTGCACTTGGATCGATCCCAAATCACACTGAATCGATCTGGCGGGCCCACCTGCGCGCGAGAAGAGGTATTCCAGGTTTTGAGGTGGATATTTTCGGATTACACCTATAAATAGCAATCTTATGGCAATTAAAAGGGGGATCTTCTTCTTCTTTCCTAAGCTGGACTCTGTCATTTTGTTTACTAATTCCAAAGGCTCATAACTATAATTATAGTATAAAAGGAATAAAAGGATTGATTCTAAGTGGACGTAGGCCGGAGATAGCCGAACCACTATAAACCTTGTGTTCTTTCTTGCTTTCCTACATTTTAATTTCGCTATTTCTTCATTTTTGTTCTCTGCTTAATCTGGATCTGAGATCTGTGTCTGGATCTGAGATCTGTGTCTGGATATTGAGGATTTGTGTTTATACACTGGTGCTTTCACTACTTTTGGGATTTGTGACCAATTTTGGCGCAAACAAATAGGCCTGCTAACTTTCGACAAAGAGCTTTCGCAATTGTCAAAAAGGTTTAAAATAAAAAGGTTTCTATTGGTTTGCTTTCTTGTTTTAAATGAAACCTTTCGACAAGGTCGAAAGGTATAGCTTTCGACAAGGCCGAAAGCATTGTTGCCGCTTCCTAACCTTTTGACATAGATGGAGTCAAAGGTTATCTGTTGTTTCCTAAAACTTGTCGCCTCTCTCCATTGATTTCGAAGGGTTGGTTCCAAAACCAACACTTTATTGTTTTCGAATGTCTTCGAAAGGTTTTATAAAGGTTTTGAAGTAATTGCTTTCGATTCCAATGTTTTTTTGATCCTTTTGCATAATCCAAATGTTTTAAGTCGAAACGTTTTATAAAGGTTTCAAAGTAGTTAACTTAGATTGGTTTCGAAAGGTTTCCACTATTTTTAAATTGAACCCAATGTCTTTGAAAGGTTTGGAGTTGCGTTGCTTTCGAAAGGTTTATAAATGATTTTATATGGGAGGTACCCTAAGCTTTCGACAAAGTCAAAAGGTGAAACCTTTCGATTAGGTCGAAAAGAAACCTTTCGATAAGATCGAAAGGTAAGACCTTCCGACAAGGTCGAAAGGTATAGTTTTGCAATGTTTTCAAAAGGCTAAGGTTTAAAGGATTTAAAAGGTGGACGTCATATGTTTTAAAGCTTGTAAAAGGAAAGCATTTAAGAGGTTTAGAAGGAGTCACCTTCAACGATTTTGAAAGGTTTATTAAAGGATATGAAGGAGTTACCTTCAATACTTTCGAAGGGTTTTGTAAATGGTTGAAGGAGTTACCTTTTATGTTTTCGAAAGGTTGTTTAAAGGTTTTAAACAAAGGTTTCGAATATAAGAACTAGGCAGATGGCCTAAGTGTTTTAAGTTATAAAGGACATTAATTTATTATAAAGGATAAACAATCCTTATTGAACATCATCAACTTTATTTTGAGTAAAGTATATATAACATGGCAAAAATAGCTTAGAGTAAAGCTAAAGATATATTTTCCTTGTATATATATGATTTGACGGATTAAATCATTTTGAAAAGGTTTCAAGGAAAATTTAAAAAGTAGTTAACTCGGATATTATAGAGCAGTTAGCTCAGATATTTTGAAGGGTAGTTAACCCAATAGAAAATTCGAGCAGTCAGCTCATTTTAAATTCGGACAGTTAGTCCATTTTGAGGGTAGTTGGCCTAGTGGACAGTTAGTCCAGAAAAAGCAGTCAGCTCTAATATGAATAGAGAGTTCATTTATTAGCATAACGGATCTTGCTAATTTTTAAGGATAGTTAGTCTACCCTTTTTACCTGTATTGGGCAGATAACCCATTATCTAGCATAAAAGATATTGTTATAATCAGAATTTAGGACAGATAGTCCAGTAAAGAACTGATAGTTTAGATTTAGACAGATAGTCTATTTTATTTCCTGTTTTTTGCATAATGGATATTGCTATATTACTAAAATCTATTGATTAACCAGTTTGGTTGCAGGAAAGGATTTGCAAAATATATGTTTTGAAAAGAGATTTTAGTGAGAGGAAACCCGTTTTGCTAAGCGGCGTGGTCTTATTGGTTATCAGTAAACTGAGATGTAACATATATTATTCATACCAGGCTTTAAGTCTGACTCGAAGTTTTTGTTTCCCTTAAACTCTCGGATGCTCAAAATTTGATTTGAGTAGGCTGAGGGTTTAGGTTTTCAGGTTTTAGCAGATTTTGGCGAATAAAGCATCTGAAGATGAGCAGGTGGCTGATGGATGGCTAATTTAAGAATGATGTTTTAAAATTGTTTTCGCTGTGTATTAAGAAAGTTATGTCTATATTGCTTTGATCATCCAAGGGGGCATCTTCATATGTCGCTCTTAGCGTATTGTTGTAAATTATACTTGATCAATGCCTGGGATTACATTTGAGATTTTTGTAAATTGGATATGATTTATTTGAAATGTAATCACTGAAATTATTGTTTTTTGGAAATCTGTGATTTTGTTCGTATTCAAGTGCTTCTGATACTATGGATACCATTAACACTACCGTATTTCATCACCAGAAGTTAATACTGTGGATGACTATAGCATCCATAGCGCTTAGCTTTTGCCCTCCAAATATGGGATGTTACAGCTTGGTATCAGAGCATAGGTTTATGAAAAGTATAACTAAAAATTGGTTTTGAAAATAAAAATTCGAGGAAATTGGAGTAAGATTTGGGGTTGGGTTAATGCTATAATAACGTACTTGTATTTGCTATATATAAGTATGCGCTTTATCTCCATTCATCTATCTTTGATTAGGTATCATTCTGTATTTCATGAGGTTTGAATACAGATATGGATGGTAGAAGAAGCAGAGTTAACAAAAGAGGGGGAAGCACTGAAAGGAATGCCGAACCTAATGCAGGGAGAGGCCAAGGTCAGGCGGAGAATGTTCGTGCTGAAGTCCCACAGGTCGGAATGGAAGCTATGTATCAGTTTTTCAGGAATATGATGTAGGTAGAAGTTGCAACTGGGGTGGTAGGAGGAAATGCCGTAGGAGAAGGGGATCTAGAAATTCCAGTAGTTAATCATTTCGCTAAGATGAGCGGTGATTCTGTGAAGCTAGGAGGGAAGCCGTTTATGGGAACGGAGGAAGCCATTGAAGTGGAGAATTGGTTGTTGCACTGCGAAAGGATTTTTGCAGATTTAGGGCTCAATGACGAGCAGAAGAGGAGGTTGGCGTCCAGGAAGCTTCAGGGGACCGCATTGTTCTGGTGGAACAGTATAACAGCAACAGTTGATGAGGAGACAGTAACCTGGGAGGATTTCAAGGGGAAATTTTAGGAGAGGTTTATGTTAGTAATGGCACAGTTAGCTTTGATTAGGCAGTTTGCTAAGCTGGTGCAGGGAGAGATGTCTTTTGCTGAGTATGCCAGGAAGTTCGAAGAGTTGGCCCAGTATGGGTATGCTTCGGTGGATACCGTGTTGAAACAGAATGAGAAGTTTATCATAGGATTGAAACTAGAACTGGCTAGTGCTACTTTGTCTCATCTTAGAGATCCTTCTGATATTGATATTGTTATAGATATGGCTTTGAGGCAAGAAGAAGTCCTTGAGGCAAGGCAAAAGTGGTTTAGGTTGGGCAGAGCCACAAGAGGAAGTTCTTTCCTAAGAAAGGTGCTCAAAAGGGTGGAGCAGCCAAGAAAGCGAAGTCTGAAGTTGTCTACATAAATGCGACAAGAAAGGGAACTTTGCTAATGAGTATCGCTCAGGGAAAGTGAAGGATGTGGCTAAGGGGAAGAATATCAGGTGTTTTAACTATGACCAGATAGGCCATTATAAGAACCAGTGCATGGAGCCCATTAGAGATGGTAAGGGCAAGGTGTATGCATTGGAGCCTGTCGCTTCCAATCCAACAGCACAGGAGAAGGGAAAGTTAGTTCTTGGGGGAACGCTTCAGATTCATGGTATGTATGTTAGCGTTTTATTTGATATTAGTGCATCGCATTCTTTTATATCTAAATGTTTGATAGAAAAGCTTAACCTTGAACCTACATATTTAGTTACTTCCTCACGGGTTGCAAATCCATTAGGAGGGTATGCAACTCTAGGGTTGAGGTGTGATCAGTTTGAGTTTGACCCGTTAGGCTATGCTTTTGAGTGCAGTTTGCATGTGTTTTATTTTTTGGGGTTTGGGATCATCCTAGGTATGGATTGGCTAAGTGAGTTCGATGCTAAGATATTTTGCCAGGGTAGGAAGATATCTCTTCACTCGGATTGTTTTCACCGTAGGAGGTTCTAGCGGTGCGGTGTTTGCTTTGTTGGGTGCATTGGATTCAGATGATGAGATGAGCCGAGTTTTCGTGGTTAGAGAATTCGCAGATGTGTTTGAGCCTGTAGTTGGATTGCCGTCGAAACGAGCCATTGAGTTTCTGATAGATTTGGTTCCGAGAGAAGAACCGGTGAGTAGACCGCCAAGTAGGATGACCCCATCAGAGATGAGGGAGTTAAAGGTGCAGTTCGTGGATTTGGAAGGCAAGAGTTTTGTCAGGCCGAGTAGTTCGCCGTGGGGTGCAGCAGTAGTGTTTGCTAAGAAGCCGGATGGATCGTTGAGGCTATGTATCGATTATCGTAAGTTGAATGAGAGGACAATAAAGAATCAATATCCATTGCCTAGGATTGATGATTTGTTCGACCAGCTAAATGGAGCAAAGGTATTTTATCAGTTGGATTTGGCAACGGGTTTCCATCAGCTCAGAGTAGTAGAGGATAGTATACCTTTGATAGCATTTAGGACCAGATATGGATCGTACGAATGGTTAGTTATGCCGTTCGGACTGACGAATGCTCCAGCTTTCTTTGTGGATTTGATGAACCAGATTTTCTAAGAGCACTTGGATAGGTTTGTGCTGGTTTTCATAAATGATATCTTGATTTACTCTAAGGATGAAAGAGAGCATGAACTTCATATTAGAGTGGTGCTTGAGACGCTGAGGCAACATCAGCTGAAAGCAAAGTTTTCGAAGTGTCACTTCTGGAAGAAGGAGGTGAAGTTTCTTGGTCATGTCATCTCTGAGGAAGGGTTATCAGTAGATCCGACTAAGATCGAGGTAGTGAATAGTTGGAAGAGACCCGAGACAGTAACCGAGATTAAGAGTTTCCTTGGGTTAGCTAGTTATTATCGGAGATTCATTAAGGATTTCTTGCGGATAGCAGCACCAATAACCAGGCTGACGAGGAAGGATGTGAAGTTTGTGAGGACCGATAAGCGTGAGGAAGCATTCTAGAGTTTGAAACACTTATTGACCCATGCACCTGTGTTGGTAGTTCCAGCGGGGAATTAGGATTTGGTAGTCTATACCGATGCGTGTGGAAAAGGATTAGGAGCTGTGTTGATGTAGAGAGGTAAAGTGATTGCCTGTGCTTCTAGACAACTTAGACCGCATGAGGTCAGATATCCAATGCATGATTTAGAGTTGGCTGCTGTGATTTTTTCTTTGAAGGTGTGGAGACATTACCTTTTGGGAGAAAGGATTGAGCTATTTACAGATCATAAGTCGTTGAAGTATTTGTTCTATCAGAAGGAGCTGAACATGAGACAGCAGAGGTGGTTAGAATTCATAGCCGCTTATGATTTTAGGATTGAGTACACACCAGAGAAAGGCAACCGGGTTACAGATGCACTTAGCAAGAAACATTAGAATGCAATGTTGGCAATGATGGCTGAGTGGAAAGATTTAGAAGCATTAGCAAATTGCAAAATGCAGCGGAGATCCGAGGCAAGGTCTAGTGGTGATACAGTTGCATTGTCTTGTTTGGAAGTTCGACCAGTTTTGATCGAACGGATTGCTTCTAAGCAGATAGAGGATCCAGTGTTAGCTGAACGGATCGGTAAGATAAAGAAAGGAACCAAGGGCGACGACTTGAAAGATTTCAGTCTTAACCAGAATGGGTGGTTGAGAAAGAAAGGAAGATTATATGTTCTGAGTGTAGGAAACATAAGAAAGAAAGTCTTAGATGAATTCCATCTTTCAAAGTTCACTATACATCCCGGAGGTACCAAGATGTATCAGGATATGAAGAGGAGTTTCTTGTAGGAAGGAATGAAGCGGGATATTGGTTTGTGTGTAAGGCAGTGCTTGAATTGCCAGCAAGCAAAGGCCGAACACCAGAAACCAAGTGGTTTGCTTCAGCTGTTAGATATTCCCGTGTGGAAGTGGGATTCTATTTCTATATGGGGAAATGAAAGTATATGGGTTATAGTGGACAAATTGACCAAGAGTGCCCATTTTATTCCAGTTAAGTCAACCAGGATGGCACCTGTTTTAGCAAGGTCGTTCATGAAGAATGTGATTAGAATGCATGGAGTCCCTAGCAGCATAGTTAGTGATAGAGATTCCTTGTTCACTAGCGGGTTTTGGAAGAGTCTGTAGGAAGTTTAGAGAACCAAGCTTATGATGAGTACCGCTTACCATCCGTATACAAATGGGCAAACGGAAAGAGTTAACAAGATCTTGGAAGATCTGTTGAGAGCTTGTGTTCTATACTTTGGGGGATCACGGGAGGACCATCTGCATCTAGTCGAGTTTTCGTATAACAACAGTTATCAGACTGGTATTGGGATGGCACCATTTGAAGCTTTGTACGAAAGGCCATGCAAATCTCATGTTTGTTGGTTGGAGATCGATGATAGGTTGATTCTTGGTCCAGATTTGGTCAGAGAAGCTGCAGAAAAGATTGAGGTCATTCGAGTTAGGATGAAAGAGGCTCAGTCTAGGCAGAAAAGTTATGCAGATAAGAGACGAAAAGATTTGGAGTTCTCAGTTGGGGACCAGGTTTTCGTCAAAGTATCACCGATGAAGGGTGTGCTTAGATTTGGGAAGTCGAAGAAGTTATCTCCTAGAGGACATTTTCCTATTCTAGAGAGGATCAGGAAGCTCGCGTATAGACTTGAGTTACCGAGCAGTTTGGTAGGTGTCTATGATGTTTTTCATATTTCTCATCTCAAAAAGTGTGTTAGAGACCCGGAGACTGCTATTGCACCGATAGTGCTAGATGATTTAGTGGTAGAACTGGACTTGACCATAGTGAAGAAGCCAGTTCGCATTGTTGCGAGAGATGAGAAGAGGCTTAGAACCAAGACGGTCACATTAGTCAAAATCCAATGGAGTGACGATGACAGAGACTGTACTTGTGAAGTTGAGAGCAGGATTAGATATACTTATCCTGACTTTGTTTTGATGGTATGTTTTACCTTCTTGTTTGTTTTGAGCCTTATTGTAATTTCGAGGACAAAATTCTTTAAGGAGGGGAGTCTGTAACACCCCAGATTTTTGATAACATTATTTAGGAGATTTAGTTAGATAAACTAAATAAAATAATGTGTTGATAAGGGAATTGAAATTTGATTTAATTAAGGTAGCCGTGCCTTTTAACTAATGAATTAAATGAAGGGTTTAAAATGAATTAGAGGAGGGGTATTATGGGAAAGAGGTCATTCCTTTATCACCTTCCTTAAGCCGTGTATTTCAAAACACATGTTCATTCTCATTTTCTAAAATTTGAAAAGCTTGGTTGGCCACCATTAACAAAGGAAGAAGAAGAGCAAACAAAAGAAAAGCTTAAGGAAAGCAAATTCAAATCAAACTCATTCAAATCTCAAGCTCGTTAATCATTAAAGGAAAAGGTGAATAATGTTTACATCTATAATTTTTATGGTTTCGGTTTTAAGGTTAATTCCGAATGATTTTGCACAGGTTTGCCATGTTTTTGAAAGATAAAATGATATGTATACACACGTTGATCGGTTATGTATGTTCATATAAATTTTATGACATGTTTTGAGAAGAAAACCCTATTGAATGACATCCGTTAGCCTTGCAAATTTTTATGATGATCTAAAAAGTTATTTTAGAGATGGGTTTCGATTTTTAGAATTTTCTGAATTTTGTGGAATTGTTATGAATTTTCTAAGGAAGAAAAGGTTAATTTGGATTATACAATTATTTACGGGAAAAATAATTATAGTTTGGATTCGAAAATTTTATATGTTGAAGATAACATATTATTTGATTTTCTAGAATTTTTCCAGAATTTTTCAAGGTGTTTTAATAGCTATATAAAATTATTTAAGGTATCGGACTTAAATGTTTTATATAATTATAAAGGAGAAGAGGCTTTTTCAAAATTATTCAAATTTCCAAATAAGGACAGTCGGCAACACTTTTGAATATAAAATTCTAGCAACCAATCAAATTTAGACAAATAAGGCAGGTGAGGTACAAAAGAACTGTTTTAAAGTACAAATAAATAGTTTTTCTTTTATTTCAACCCTTTCGGCGGAGCTTCCGCTTTCATTCCAGACCTTCCGACAAAGTCGAAAGGTATCAAACCTTTCGACTAGGTCAAATACCAATGCACAAGGTATCAGGCAACTAGTACGTAGTGGATTGGATGGAGTCGAAAGGTTTAAGGACGAAAGTTTATAGCTTTCGAAAGAGATGAAGTTTTGTTTTGGTTTAAAGAAAATACGCCTGCTAACTTTCGACAAAGAGCTTTCGAAATTGTCAAAAAGGTTTAAAAGAAAAAGGTTTCGATTGGTTTGCTTTCTTGTTTTAAATGAAACCTTCCGAAAAGGTCGAAAGGTATTGCTTTCGACAAGGCCGAAAGCATTTTTGCCGCTTTCTAACCTTTCGACACAGATGGAGTCAAAGGTTAAATTTTGTTTCCTAAAACTTGCCACCTCTCTCCATTGATTTCGAATGGTTGGTTTCAACACCAACACTTCATTATTTTCGAATGTCTTCGAAAGGTTTTATAAAGGTTTCGAAGCAGTTGCTTTCGACTCCAATGTTTTTCTGATCCTTTTGCATAATCCAAATGTTTTAAGTCGAAACGTTTTATAAGGGTTTCAAAGTAGTTGACTTTTAACGGTTTTGAAAGGTTTTCACTGTTTTTAAATTGAACCCAATGTCTTCGAAAGGTTTTGAGTTGCATTACGTTCGAAAGGTTTATAAATGATTTTATAGGGGAGGTACCCCAGGCTTTCGACAAAGTCGAAAGGTAAAACCTTTCGACTAGGTCGAAAAGAAACCTTTCGACAAGGTCGAAAGGTAAGACCTTCCGACAAGGTTGAAAGGTATGGTTTTGCAATGTTTTCAAAAGGTTAAGGTTTAAAGGATTTGAAAGGCGGATGTCATATGTTTTAAAGCTTGTAAAAGGAAAGCTTTTAAAAGGTTTAGAAGGAGTTACCTTCAATGATTTCGAAAGGTTTATAAAAGAATATGAAGGAGTTACCTTCAATACTTTCGAAGGGTTTTGTAAATGGTTTTGAAGGAGTTACCTTTTATGTTTTCAAAAGGTTGTTTAAAGGTTTTATACAAGATTTTGAATATAAGAACTAGGCAGATAGCCTAAGTGCTTTAAGTTATAAAGGACATTAATTTATTATAAAGGATAGACAATCCTTATTGAACACCATCAACATTATTTTGAGTAAAGTATATATAACATGGCAAAAATAGCTTAGAGTAAAGCTAAAGATATATTTTCCTTGTATATATATGATTTGATGGATTAAATCATTTTGAAAAGGTTTCAAGGAAAATTTAAGGAGCAGTTAGCTCAGTTATTGTAGAGCAGTTAGCTCAGATATTTTGAAGGGTAGTTAACCCAAAAGAAAATTCAGGCAGTCAGCTCATTTTAAATTCGGACAGTTAGTCCATTTTGAGGGCAGCCACCCCAAAAGGACAGTTAATCCAGAAAGAGCAATCGGCTCTAATATGAACAGATAGTTCATTTATTAGCATAACAGATCTAGATATATTTTTAAGGACATTTAGTCCACCCTTTTTACCTATATTGGGCAGATAGCCCATTATTTAGCATAAAAGATATTGCTATAATCAGAATTTAGGATAGATAGTCCAGTAAAGAACAGATAGTTCAGATTTAGACAGATAGTCTATTTAATTTCCTGTTTTTAGCATAATGGATATTACTATATTATTAGAATTTGTTGATTAACCAGTTTGGTTGCAGGAAAGGATTTGCAAAATATATGTTTTGAAAAGAGATATTAGTGAGAAGAAGCCCATTCCGCTAAGCAGCGTGGTCTCACTAGTTATCAGAAAACTAAGAAGTAACAGATATTATTCATACCAGGCTTTAAGTCTGACTCGAAGTTTTTGTTTCCCCTTAAACTCTCAGGTGCTCAAAATTTGATTTGAGTAGGCTGAGGGTTTAGGTTTTCAGGTTTTAGAAGATTTTGGCGAATAAAGCATCCGATGACGAGTAGGTAGCTGGTGGATAGCTAATTTAGGAATTCTATTTTTAAATTGTTTCCGTTGTGTATTAAGATAGTTATGTCTATATTGCTTTGATCATCCAAGGGGGCATCTTCATATGTCGCCCTTGGCGTATTGTTGTAAATTATATTTGATAAATGTCTGGGACTATGTTTGGGATTTTTGTAACTTGGATATGATTTATTTGAAATGTAATCACTGAAATTATTGTATTTTTGGAAATTTGTGATTTTGTTCATATTCAAGTACTTCTGATATTATGGGTACCATTAACACTGCCGTATTTCGTCACCAAAAGTTAATACTGTGGATGACTGCAGTATCCATAGCGCTTAGCTTTTGGCCTCCAGATATGGGATGTTTCTACAATACAAATGACTGCAGGCATTTGAAGGATATCATTGTGGAACATGTGAGGAATGGTCAGTTACAAAAATACGTAGGGACTCGGGCTGTGGCGATGGAACAGGAGCAGCCACCATCCACCTCGAATGAAAATGGCACTGGATCAAGGCATCATCATCAACTTGTCATTAATTGATCGGGATGGCTGGAATAAGTAAAAAACTCCACAGTAAGACGACTAAGTCACTTACGTATGTATGAGGTCAAGGATGGTCCCTAGGCATGCTTTGAGATGATGATAAACCGTAGTGCTTGGGTTTGCGAAATTTGTTTTTCTCTTCTTATTTGTTTCGAACTCTTGTTTTTCTAATTTTAGCGAAACTCTAGTTTATTGGTTTTACGGACTCTTATTTTATGTTATGGCAAATGGACCTAGGAATGCTTAAATTTGGATCAAAGTAATAGATAACACAGGTCATGGTTATGGTCCTTTCTGGAGAGATGGGATACCGATTGTAAGGTATGGGTCTTTTCGTCGGGTGAACACGATAAAATGAACTCATGCATCATGGATTAAATCCTCAACTGGGTATCGAGGCCGAAGAATAAAACCAAACAGGTCATCAGGTATGGATTATGCCTGGCAAGGGGTAGGTCATTTTGCTCGAATGCGATGGATCGACCTACTCAGGTCGTCGAGTATGGATTATGCTCGGCAAAGATCCGAAGAGATCAAGGTCGTCAGGTATGGACCATGCCTGGTAAAGGGTAGGTCGCTACGCTCGAACGCGATAGATCGGCCTACTCAGGTCGTCAAGGACAGGTTGTGCTCGGCAAGGATCCGGTAAGATCGAGGATTTGGATTAGGATAACAACCTGGAGGGGTTATGGATTTGGATATCGGCTTCCAACAGTAATGGATTCTGCTTTGGACGGATGGGGATTCGGATGAAACGATCCAGAGAGACTATGGATTTGTATTGGATTCCGGATTGGAAAATACAGCTATCAATGGATTATGGATTTTGGATTTATGGCAATTCAGAACACATCTTCCTATCGCAAGGCATGTTTTGGGGGGCAAAGTGTTAACCACCTCTTGCCAAGGCAGTATACATGCGGATTTAACCAAACAGATTTCACGATTATCAAGGTCGATGAGTCCAGAGTAATGATTGCAGGGCCCAGAAATCAAGTACGGATAATAATATGAAGTCGAGATTGAATGGATTTGATAAATATGTAAGGCAGAATGTTTGAAGTATGGAATATGGTTCAACACATAGGAGGGATTGGCAAAATTCAACTTCCATCTTAGGGATTGGCATGTTTCAAGGAGCAAGTGTATTTCGAGAGAAAATAATTAATAACTCAACAACCTCAAGAGAGATCAAAGTGAAACTTTAGGAATAGGAAGAGGGGACCTTAGGGAATTCACCCCAGGGATCGCACCCAAAACATGCAACCTGAAGGGACCGGTACCGATCCCTCCATAGGGATTGGTACTCTTCCCTTATAGGGATCCACTATATTCAATTCTGGCAGTGATTGGTCAATATCTCAATTTCTATTGATCCAATTGACATGAAACTTGGAGGCTATACATAATATAGCATGAGGAAGATCACTTAGGGATTGCATGTCATTTGGAGGATTTTGGGGGGATCGGCTTCTATCCCTCCAAAAATATTGGCTGAAATCACAATATACGCAACACCAATTCACGGAAAACACAATATCTCACAAACCATAAGTCGAAATGGCACGAAATTTGGAGAGCGTGTACCTAATATCATGGGGAACCCTCTAGAAAGATTGCACCCCATTTGGACCCCAAAATAGGGATTGGTAATGATCTTTATTGTGGGCCCTAATGGGCCTGAAAATTATTGGGTGGCCTCGTCATGGGCTGGAGGTTCTTCTGCTGAAATTTCAACCCGATCCGTATACGTCTTCCCTTATAAATATAGCAGACATGGTGTCAGAAAGAGGGGCATCTTCTTCCTGCTTCACTTCATCTTCTACCTAGGCTATACTCTACCAATTTTATTCTAGAATTTCACAAATTGGTAACTATAATCAGCAATATAAACTAATAAAAGAAAAATCTTTGGAGTGGACGTAGGCCGGAGTTAGCCAAACCACTATAAATATGTGTCTCTATTTACTTGCTTTCTGACTTTTTGATTTTTTTCTTCATTTATTTCTCTTCATATTTCTGTGATTTGATTGGATATTGGTGCTTTTACATAATTGGGTATTGGCGGCCAATTTTGATGCCAACATACAAGCAGTATTAGAACGTCCTAGAAATGATTCAATCTCAAAGGAAAAGTGCTTGGAACACAATGGATCGGGGATAGAAGACCAAATGGGAGAAGAAGGGGAAGCTCTCCTTCCAAAATTCGTGTCGATGCCGACCACTTCTGGTCAGCACCGAGTAGAATTTATGGCCCAAGGGGCCCATCTTTCCCTCCTTTGCTCTCGGATCTAGATCTGGACTTAGTATTTTATGGGTTTTAGATTCTACTAGACAGTTTCCCTATAAATACATACCCTATAGCTACTGGAGAAGGACTTTTCAATTCGTTATCTTTTTCATCTTCTATCTCTTCACCACCATAGTCACGAAGGAAGCTACTATCTATTGTACTAGGCTTTTAGATCAATTAAACCCCTATACTAGTTTCCCTCAATCAAACAAGTCAATAAATTATAGTGGACGTAGGCCAGAGATAGCAGAACCACTTTAAAACCCTTGTTCTTCTTACTGTTTTTCATATATTCTCTACGAGATCTCAATATTTCTATAGGACTTTGGATGTTGAGCCACTTTTGATGTCAACATTTTGGTGCTTTCATCGAGAATTAAACTCAGGCGTAGGTTTCTACTTTGGATTGGAGTGTCTATATGTTATATCTTGAAGATTTGCTTTAAGGAATTTGAGGAATTAGCATAAAGGAAACAATGGCCCCTAGGATATCAGGAAGGCCATCAGGAGTAGTAGTTGGTGGAGATGAAGGAAATGCTCATCAAATAGAGGTCAATAATCAACATGTAGTGCTAAGATCATCTGCTCCACAAGAGATGGTTACTATAGCCGCCCCTTTCTTTTGACTGCCTCGTGGAGGTGGAATTTGACAAGATGATGTAGGAACTGAATTAGAATTTGGTTAACAGATAAAAGGCTTCAATGGAAAAGATGGATGTATTATAGCACTGTTGACCCAGTAGCCGTAGAGGACTAGGAGGAGCAGGAGGAGCAGGAGGGAAGTTTCACATGTTGGATCTGAAGAGGAAAACTTGTTTGTTACTGGTTAGAATATGTAAGATAGTAAACAAAAATAGAAGGAAAGAGTTGCTAGAGCAGTAGAAGGAGTCGTTGGAGGAAGTCGGAGTGCTCCCCCTAGAAGGAATCAAGTCGGTACTAATCAGAATAAGGTCAGTACCGAGAAGAATCTTGAATGACTAGGGGGACAGGGGGCTAAGGCCATGGACTTGTCTGATTTGGAGGATGATCTGCATCTGACGGTGATGATTTATGAGCTTGATGTTACTACTCGTGATGTCGGAGTTCAAACAACCGCAACAGAACTAAGTGGACATCACGAAAGGTCGGAGGAGTGGTTCTCCCAAAGATGAGAGAACTAAGACGTCAATGGGCAAACCGAGATCATTTGCAGAGCCAAACACTCAAAATAGCCTCTAATAGTCGACCTTCGAAGTATCATACTAGCAAGGAGTAAATGAGGATATGGTTAAATAGTTGGTAGAAGAAAGAAGAGGTAGAAAGAATGGAGGATTGGGGTTCAGCACCAAGTGGAACTCCATTCATGGAAAACATTCTAAGGGAAGAGTATCCTAGGAAGTTTACGATGCTAGCAATACCATCGTATAACGGGACTATTGATCTCAAGCATCACTTGTTCAAGTATAAATGGCATATGAATGGTGCCAAGGCGACAGACGCAGTATGGTGTAGGTGTTTTTCTATTTTCTTGGAAGGAGTTGCATTATTATGTTTCACCCAGCTCGTGTCAAGATCCATGTTGACATTTGATGACTTGGAAAGGAAGTTTATGGAGCAGTCTAAGCTCCATGCTGCTTAACGAAAGGACGTAATGTCCTTGTTGAGCTTGTCTTATGGACCTAAAGAGTCATTGAAGAGGTTCTTGAATCGGTTTAATGTGGTGGTTATGAAGATTAGCAATCCGAAGGAGGATTTTGTATTTATGGCTTTGATCCGTGGCATACACCTAGACATAAACTTTCGTTAATGGTTGAAGATGAAACAACCGACGCCGATGGAGGAATTCCACTTAAAGACCAACCAGTTCTTGCGTTTGAAAGAAGCAAGTTAGGCAGCCGGATATGTTAATGGTGGACAGATGAAGGAAGTAATACAGAGCAACATAGAAATTATACGGATTGAATAAAGCTCTAAAAATGTAGCAGTTAATGTTGGAAATTCGAATAAACAAAAGAAAAGAAATCAATGCCCTAGTGTTAGGCGAAATGAAAACAAGAAGCGCCCAAGAAATATGAGGCCTAAGGAATATACACCCTTGAATGATACACTGGAATGTATATACCTTACTAAGGAATGGAATGATATAAAAGGCCGCCAAGGAGGGAGGCGACCGAGGAGGAAAGGCGCTCAATAAAGTACTATCGTTTCCATTAAACCCATGGACACAACACGAACGAGTGACATTTGAGAGACTTTATCGAGGAATTAATATGGAAAAATAAACTTCAACAATACGTGAGAGAACCGTAGGATGTCGGTCAGGGTGAAAGACCCTAAGGGTTGGCCTGGACCTAGTAGGGAGGGGCTCGGGCAAAGTGACAGAAGATTAGTTATCAACATGATAACGGGACCTCATCTAGCAGAGAAGAGTCGGAAGGAAATGGAATGATATATGAACCCGTAGAAACACGCACCACATGAGAGTTATTTTTCCATAGAAGATGAAGCTCTGGCTAAGCAACAAAAGATGATAACCGATGATGTCGTATTCAGAAATAAAGATGTCGATGGAGTCGAAGCGCCAACTTTCAACCTCATGGTAATAACGGCTGGTATTAGACCAGCAACATTATATCGGGTCATGGTGGATACTAGAAGTTCTATGAACATTTCTTTCAAGAGACGTTTGATCAAATGAAAATTAATATGAAGGAGGTTATGGCTTGCAAGATCAAAATTCAAGGATTTATGCGTGAACTAAAATAACCAATCGAGATGATTAACTTGCCCGTGGAGTTGGGTGAAGGAGATCGCAAGATAGTTCAAATTTAGAAATTTATGATCGTCACGAATATTCGGCATATAACACCTTTTTGGGTCGGTCGAATCTAGGTGATTTTAGAATAGCGCTGGCTCCTTGGTGCTTAATAATGAAGTTCCCCATGGAGAATAGGGTCAGATCATTAAGGGGAGACCTGATCGTAGGAAGATAATGTTATGTCGCGGAGCTAAGGGAAGCAAAGTGATAGGAGAAAGGCAAAAATATAGAGAAGACTCTCTGCATTCAAAATCCACAAGCTTAGCAATTAAAGTCCAAGTCATGACTCAAGAACAATAGCAGGCTCGATAAGTCTATGGATCCCAGGAAGAAGTTAGAGGAAGTGCTGGCAACACCAGCCGAGCTAACGATCGACATTCCAATCGATATGGACGACCCTTCTTAGAATCTCAAGATTGGGTCTCAGCACGGTGTTGGACTAAGGAAAGAATTGTTTAATTTCCTTCAAGGGAATTTGGATGTATTCACTTGGACGCATTTGGATATGTGCGAGATATCGCCGGAGGTAGCGTGTCATGCACTAAATGTGGATCCAAAGTTTCTATAGGTAAAGCAGAAGGCACGTAATCTGGGTTCGGAGCGATCCACTGGGTTGAGGGAAGAGATGGATAAGCTAATGGAAAATGGCTTTATTCGCGATGCTTTATACCCGAAATGGGTATCAAACCCCGTGTTGGTCAAGAAATCGAATGGAAAGCCGTGGTGTGTATTGATTATCCGAATTTGAGTAAAGCATGCCCGAAGGGCAGTTTTCCTTTGCCTAGGATCGGCCAACTGGTAGACGAGACCATAGGACAAGAATTGCTCTCGTTTATGGATGCTTATTCAAGATATGACGAGATACCGATGCGCATACCACATAAGGAACGCACCAGCTTTATAATGGATTTGGGACTATACTACTATCAGGTAATGCCGTTTGATTTGATAATTTTGAAGCTACATATCAAAGATTGGTAAACTCTATGTTCAGCGATCAAATTGAACGGACGATGGAAGTATATACGGATGATATGCTTGTGAAGTCATGGCTATCGTGGAACCTCTTGGAGATCTTCCAAGCATATTTGAAGTTTTATGGAAGAATGGAATGAAGCTGAGTCCATTCAAATGTTCTTTTGGAGTCACATCGAGAAAATTTCTGGGATTTATCATGAACGAGAGGGACACTGAAGCCAATTCGAAGCAGATTGACACCTTTAGAAATGTAAGGGCCCCAATGATGAAAAAGGAATTATAAAGCTTGAATGGGAAGATTGCTGCCTTGAGTTGGTTCATCTCAAGGGTGACGGATAAGTGCATACCATTCTTCGATTCCCTCAAAAAGGAGTAAGAAGAATTTTAATTGAAATTAGGACTACCAAAATGCCTTCGAAGAGTTGTTGAGGCACATCGAAACACCACGGGTTCTATCCAAACTACTGGATGGAGAGGACTTATTTGTCTATTTAACAGTGTCTACGCATGCACTAAATGCAGCATCAGTACAAGAGGAAGCAAGTATTCAAAGGCTGGTTTATTATATTAACAAGCGATTTACTCGAGTTGAAAAGAACTACCAAAAATTGAGCAAACTTGCATATTGCTTGTTGACTGCATCGAGAAAGCTACAGCCATAATTCCAGGCTCACTCAATTAAGGTGTTGATGGATCGTCCCTTATAGCGGGTGCTATACCGACCCTAAACGTCAGGGAGGTTATTGAAGTGGATCATAGAGTTGAGTTAATATGACATTACCTACCACCCAAGGAGAGCGATAAACAGGAAGGCGTTGGCTTTAATCATTGAGTTTACCACATATGATGGTGAAAAGGAAGACAAGATCGTCGCACTTTCTCATTAGAAACTATTTATGGATGGAGCTTAGCATGAGCATAGTTCAGGTGCAGGAGTAGTAATTGAAACACCAGAAGCACGGTCAATTTTTTATGCACTGAAGCTAGAATTTTCCGCTACTAACAATGAGGCTGAGTATGAGGCATTAATAGTGGGCTGAGGATAGCAAAGCAACTGGAATAAGGATGCTAAACATATTCAATAATTCCCAGTTGGTGGTTTATAAAGTGAGAAGGAGTATTAGGATAAGGGTGCAAGACTTTCCCCTTACCTAATGAAAGCACTGGAACTATTGAATGATATAGAGCATTATATTATTACGCATATCCCCAAAGAGGAAAATGCAATGGCTGATTCATTGGCTAAACTGGCTAATTCTGTAGAAGTGTAAATGATGGGTTTGGTTCCAGTGGAGGTTTTGAAGGCTTCTAGTATCGATCACATAGATATCGAGTGGATTTCAGAGACCTAGAGGAAGAGGAGTTATGGATGTCTCCTATTTACTCAATGGAACTCTCCACAAAGACAAGAATGAACGAAAGAAACTCCTTCGAGAAGCATCTCGGTTCATGATATGAAAATGAATGTTGTGCAGAAGAGGATTCTCTACCCCTTACTTCATCTAAAATCAAGGATGAAGCTAGGAAAATTCTTATGGAAATCCATGAGGGTAGCTATGGTGACTATGGCGGGAGGAAGACTTTGGTGAAAAAGGTACTTCGCTACGGATATTTCTAGCCAACAATAAATCAGGATGCAGATGACTACACCAAATGGTGTGACTATTGCCAAAGATTTTTGAAGATTCCAAGCGCCTCATCTATAGAGCTTACACAAATGGTTAGCCCATGGCCATATGAGGTTTGGGGAATTAATATTGTCGGAGTGCTACCGATAACAAAAGGAGGAGCTAACTAAGCAATAGTTGCGGTGGATTATTTCACGAAGTGGGTTGAAGCGGAACCATTTGCTAAGGTAATAATGAAAAAGGTAATCAACTTTGTGACGAAGAACATCATCTGTAGGCTCGGAGTACCACGGGAGATTATAATGGATAGCGAAATCTAGTTCAAAATTCTAAGTTTAAGGATTTCTATAACCAATACAAGATTGCGAAAAGGTTTTCAGTGGTAGCACATCTACAGGCAAACGAACTAGTGGAGGAAGTGTACAAAATCATTAATCCCACCTTGAAGAAGCGACTAACAAAAGCCAAAGGTAATTGGGTTGATGAACTCCCACTGGCATTGTAGGTTTATAGGACAACTCATAAGTTTGCAACTGGACTCATGTCGTTCGCTTTGGCATACAGATCAGAGGTTATGATCCTGATAGAATTGGAAGTACCTTCTCATCGTAAAAAGCATTATGATCCAAAGGTAAACGAAGAACCCTTGCTTGAGTCCCTCGATTTTGTTGATGAGAAAAGGGAAGAAGCAAAATTATGGGTTGTTGCTCAATAGAAATGAGTAGCACGACACTTTAAGACCAAGGTTCGAAGTCGTACTTTTGAGGTAGGGGATTTCATTGTGAAATGAGTTCTCCCAAGTATGGGGCACTTGGTCCGAATTGGGAAGGTCCTTATGCAATCAAACAGAAGCTTGAAGGTGGAACGTTCAAGCTGACCAATGTAGATGGAATCCTGATTCCGCGGGCATGGAATAGAAACTTGCTACGACCCAATTTTACTAGGTTTTATTTAATTTTTATTTTGCAAATAAGTCACCCAATGATTATAAGGGCAATGTAATAAGGCGGGACATGCCATGTTTTTCGTTTATAAACAAAATTCACTTCTTAAACCAATGGAATCATGCTTTTGTAAGCAAAAATTTTATGCAGCATAATTAGTAGTACAATCAGGTACAAACTCATTTGGACAAGGATTAGGATTGAGGAGGATAATTATCAAGGTCAATCGAATAATTTGATCCTGTCATCCCAAAACCCGGAAATAGTTATAATTCCTTTGGCCCAAGATCAGGGTCGGGGAGTATAATTTTAGGGGTCGATCGCATAAGTTGACCCCAAAGTACCAGCTCCTATGGTCCAGGATTAGGACCGAGGAGATTAAACCTAGGAGTTGATCGGATAATTTGACCCTGACCTTCAAGAATTTTCTACTGCCTGGAATTTGGCAATGCCGGGAAGTAATGACTACTTAGGGGTCGATTGGATAATTCGACCCCGACCTTTAGGAATCCAAGGTTGCCTGAAATTCAGCAATGCCAAGAAGGAATGACCGCACAAGGGTCATTTGGATAATTCAACAACGACCTTTAGGAATTGGCCATTGCCTAGAATTAGGCGACATCAAGAAGGGATGCTTAGAATCGGACAGTTGAAGTGCCAGTTTTCGAAGATAGAACCGGTGCATGGTCAAAATCATGGCGACCACACTTGCAGCCTGGCATGATAAGCTATGCTGAGGTTAGGCAAAGATGGTTGGTGGATACCCTCAATTGACACCAAGAAGTAGGTGAGACTAGAAGCAGATGCCCGAAGATGGGCATCCAAAAGCACCTATTCTTGGATATTTGAGCTAGTGTACGGTCAAAATCTTCGTGACTGTGCTTGCGGCCTGGTGGGACATGTTTTGCTGAGGATGAGAGAGGATAGTCATTGAAGGTTGAAAACAGGTACTACTGGTTTCCTCTTGTCCAGGATCAGGGACGGAAGTGACTGGGGCAATCGGTTAATTTGCCCCCACTAATTAGAACTTCAATCATGCCCGATCATCGATGAGATTGGGAACATCAAAATTAGACGTTCGAATTGTTATACCTTAGGAATAAGTATTAGCACAAAACTTGAATTATTTATAACTTGTTGACGGGCGAAGAAAATTCGACCTAACACAAATTGGAATAGCCACTGAGTTAGTTAAAAACTTAATTTAGTTTCGCCGAATAGAACACTTTGGCTACCCTAAACAAGGCTAACTAATGTAATATAAGTATAGAAATAGTAGGAATTTTATTTATATGCACAAAGTTGTAGTAAATGAAAGCGTTGCATGGAAATAAATATGTATAATATAGGCAAATTGCGATACAGGCAGTTATATTATATATGCAGGTAGTTGGACATAAGCAAGTACAGTATATGAAAGCGCAAAACAATAAAATGGAACAAAGATTACTAAATAAAAGGAATCTTTCATTACTTCAGCTTTTATATACAAAAGTAGTGAGGGTCATTCCCGCACAAACACCGCCTATTTATAATAAAAAGAAAGACAAAAAGGACAATAAAAGGAGCCACCTCGCCTGCATGTCCTAGGGATCCTCTACTTATTCTTCCCTCTCTTGCTGCCTTTGTGACCGGAGCTATCGGGTCGCCACTTGTGCCTTCGTCCACCTCTGGATTTCCCTTCTTTAGGAGTTTCATCCCCAGACCGGGCGATCTCCCCATCAATGGTAACGTGGAGCTCATCATCCTTCCCAGTGGGGGCATAAGAGGATTTAATCTTAAGAGGCTCCAACTGATGGATTTTTCAGTTCCAGTCTCCTTTTTTATCACGACCTTAGAGAGATCAATCTTTAATCTCTTCGCCATAGTAATTTGATTGGTTAGGTCTATGGTGCTCGTTATAGCAACATCTTCCTCCAAGGACAGGGACACGTCCTTCAGATTTTCCAAAGTTATTATTTTCTCAGAATCAGGCCCTGGGTCAGAACTAGGAGGAGTGACAGGAGTGAAAAGTCCCATGGATATAGAGGTAGACATGGTGAAGATTGTCGTAAGACCCATTCCTTAAGTGGTAAGTGGCGGAGGAGGAAAATGTGGATGACCTACAAGTTGGCAAACTGAATGGTAAAGATTAGGGATGGTTTCAGGTGAGAATTGGAGTTTCTCAAAAATAGGAGAAACGAGTGATATACCTTTGCCTAGACTTTAGTGTGTAAGAGATTTAGATATTTCACCCTCTTTTTGTGAGTGCTAAATAGGTTAATCAATAGGGAAGGAGATGTAAGCCTCAACAGAAGTAGTCGCTATGGATGTCGGAATGATCAATGTGGCTTTGGAGCTAGCTCCCATGACAATAGGAATTTTTGTCAAAGGCTCCAAGGATTTTTGAGTTGGAGATTCAAGCTAACCCGATGCACTTGGGCCAGCGAAAGCCTCGACAGAAGCAACGACGTCTTCTTCATTCAAGATGGCCTTTCCTTACTCAAGTTTAGCTATATCATCCGCGTCGAGGTACTTGGCTATTGTATATTCTTCGGTGAGGCCGCCACCAGCTGCTTCTGAAGGGCGCATCACTTTCTCCTAAGCATCAGTGAGAGTTGCAGCATATGTACTCCTCTATCATTTCAGATTCCTGAACTGAATCATGTTGGTGAAGAATTACTGGAGAGTATTATTTAATTCTTCTCTTTCTTTTGCCTTCCTTCTTTTAAGGTCTTTTAGCTCTTGCAAGGGGAAGGAATAATCAATTTCCATATCCAGCTTTTCGTCCTTCACTAATAGCAAGCTCCCTCGAGCTTATCTTTTTTCTCATAGAGTTCTTGGATCTCGCCTGCTTGCTCTTTAATGGTTTTGTCCTTGGCACAGATGGTTTCATCTTTTACAACAAGGGCTAGGTCCTTCTCAACAATTTGTCTCTTCAGAGTGGCATTATCCTCATGAAAAATTCTAAGCAGGTCCTACTTTACAAGTTCTGCATTGGTGCAGGCCATTCTCATTTCCACTATTAGGCTGTCTGTTGTAGTCTTCGATTCTGCAGCAGCATCTCATTCCACCTTCATCTTCTCCAAGTTTCCTTTATACCCCTCGATGAGGTTGTCAAAGGATTTTTTCTCTGACTCAAAGGATTGGATATTCATATGATTGATGCGGTTAACTTTTGAGAGGGTATTTGTGAGCCTTTTCCAATAGTAGCCCTGGTCAATGAGCTTTTAGATCCATTGGACATCCTGGTGCGCTTCTTTCTTCAAAATATCTTGGATGTCATGGAAAACATGACACCGTATAAGAAGAGGCCAGGAAAAGCAGCCTGCAAGAGGGGCGATGCAGTAAGAAGAGAAGTTGGGGTTAGAGATTCCTTTAGAATGAGGAAGAATGGTTGTGGTTAAGGAGAGAGAAGTGGAAGTTTGTTGGTAGGTAGGAGTTTAAGAGCAAGGCAAAGGAATGCTAGAGGAAGAATCGCGATGAGCATGTGAGTCCTTGTGTCGCTTACTTGGATCGCTAGGCTACCTCTCTTCGGCTTATCCTTTCTTTCTCTCTCCTTCTGCCTGGCGGTCATCTTCCACTCTTTGTTCATTTTCCTTATGATTGGCTCTCTCTTCATCAGTCTTTTGATGGCCCCGATAGCTGGAACATGGCGGGTATGGATCATTAGTCTGACCTCTTGATTGTCCAACACCATACTGGAGCTTTCTATATATATATATCTTGCCATGGTACCAGAAATGAGAGAAAGGTCGTATAAGTTTTAGAATTATACAATTCAAATGAATGCAGTGATGTTTTTTCATGATCCAAGTGAAATATGTAGAGTGTTATATCACCATAAGTCTTTATGGACTGTATTTGCATGGAAGTAAAGAAGGATTCTCTCCTTATTTGTTACAGCATCTTTGAAAGGGAAAGTGTAACCTAGAAATCCATCCTTGAGAAGGTCGGTGATCAGAATGTCAAAATCACTCAACTACGCGAAGATATCATCAAAAGAACTCGTTGGAGGGATAACGTAACACCTCGTAAAAATTTAATAAGAAATTAGTTAAATAAAATAAGGTTAAAAATGGAAATTTTGTCAAATGTCGAAATTTGGTCATGAAAGTTACACCATGTGTCCGTGGAGATTTTCTAATCAATTTCCATATATAATATGTTGAAATCAGAGTTCAAATAGAGAAGTATGAACGTTTGAAGTTTTTGAATTAAAAATTTAAATATTTGAGTTTAAATTAAAAAGTTTATGAATAATGGCTTGGTTGTTTTTGTTGTTGTTGTTGTTTGTTTTGTGTTGTTTGAATTGAAAAGTTTGAACTTTTAACTTTAAAACTATCAAAGAATTTGAGGGGTTAAGTGTATGGAACGTTAACATATAATTGAGAGGATTAATTAAGTAATTAATATATTAATTAATAAGTTAACAAAATAGACTCCCCTTCCCCACTTCTCATCATAAAATTTTGGTATCGTCGGCAAAGCTCTGTCAAAATCTTTCCCCTTAGGTTTTTAGAGACAATAAGATTTTCGGTAAGGAGTTTTAATCTCTAATTTAATTAAAAATTTTCAATTCTTCTCCTCTCTAGTTTCTGATTTTTAATCTAATCTATATACAATTTATTTGTTTTATATTCAAAAGGGGAAGTTCTAATAGAGAATTAAAAGTTGTATAAATCAGCTCTCATCATCTTCTTTTTCCTTTTTAGATTTCAAAATCAGTTAGGATTTTCAGGTAAGAGATTTAGATGTTTAATTCTTTTGATTCCTGATTCTATTACTCTCTAGTTTCTGATTCTAAATCTGATTTCTATATAAAATTCACTTTGTTGTATACTACAAAAGAGGGAGATCTGAAAGGGAATTAGGCGCGGTGGAATCAAATCCAGTTAGGAAGCAAGCAATTGAGTGTAAATATCAAGTTTTTCACATTTTTATGGTTGGATAGTATTTACTTGGATTTGATGTATGCCTTGGGAAATTTTGATAAATGAAAAGAAAACATCCAAACCCGTAAAGTTTCCCTAAATAAATGTCAATCTTTGAATATGTTGGAATTTTAATTATTTGTATAAATCAGATTTCTTCTTCTTCTTTAGATTTCAGAATCAGCTAGGATTTTAAAAAAAGAGGTTTAGATGTTTAATCCTTTTGATTTCTAATTCTATTCTCTCCATGATGACCGCCCTACACCTCTGGTACCCAGTATGCTTGTATGATGCACCATGGAGGTAACCGGCTGATGCGGGACGGTAGCCAAGAATGTAAGGTAGGGAAAATCCAAACAAAAAACCTATAGAACATCTCATGGTGCACAGATAAAATATAATATAACAACATAGATGTAAAATAAGCGAGACAGTGATATAATCAAATGAACCATAAATAAGAACAGCAGAGTGCATTAGGTTTATAGACTATACAAAAATAAAGAGTTTATACATCCCTAGTCTCCATAATAAACTCTATAACTATCTCTAATAATATAAGTACTGACATAAGCGGAATATAAGTGATAGTAAGCTCCAATAATATATATATATATATATATATATATATATATATGAAAGCATAACCTTCTACTCGTACTTCGCACAGCTCCATGCGCTATCCAAACCTATTATCCCTAACCTAATCATTTAAGAGTACACAAGGCAATAAGAAGCAAAGCATAAAACCTTAAGTCGAACAACAGTCTGGTGTGCACGATACATCATCTCAAAAATACTATAAAAATCATATGTAGTAAATATAGACATAGGGTATGCAGAACCATACCTGACCTGCCCCTGCATCCAAAGAGTTAGCACATAACAATCGATATAGGCTAATCTACTATTAAAGCCATATAAGTGTACTACAATTGAAGTACAATGTTCAGTGTTTAGGTATACAGTCGAAATACCTACATTGTGTGACACCCTAAAGTGATAAACAACCATGACAAATATAGCATCCATCAAACAATCCTCGCCATCACTCGTGTGTATTGGATATATGATAACTCATATGACACAATCGTAAACCAAAGACCCAATCATAATCTCGACTCCAATGGTGCTCGAATCCATGCCACTTCGAAAGGCTAGGAACAAGGCTCAAAATCGCAAAAGCCTAAGGAAATCTACCGTTACAAGATCGGGACACAATCGCAAATCCAGGTGGGCGTTCCCACATATCCCTTCTTTAAGAACGCACTAGAAGCCTCTAAGTGATCAATGATCCCTTTGCATGTGTTTCCAAAACGAAACTCAATCGTTATTCCACCATGGCTATCTCCGTAGTAGGGCACCATCACAAATCCCACTCGCAAGCCCCCATCGTTAAGCTTGCCCTTGTGGATCACTGTCAAGACTCCCATCATTAAGTTGCTCACTTCGAAACACCTCTAGACACCTATCGTAAGTCATAGAGTCGTCATACTAAATCTAAAAGTCATCATGTCATCGACGTTGAAGCACCACACCATTGCTTCACTAGTCACTGCACGAAGCCCAAGGTCATCCCGAGTCATCCTGCAGTCAACTATCCTTACTCCTCATTAACCCACCAAAGACCCTCAAACTATGTCGCCATGTCTAAAGTTCATAGCTAACTCCATGCACTAACCCTATTTGGCCTACACCTTTGAATGAACCAAGCCAGGCTCCATAATCTGAACCAACTCCAATGCCGAACCGAGTTTCTCGTCTATTCCCTAAGCTACCTTACCTCCGAACATACTCCACTGTCCAGAGTCGGACCACCACCCACCGAACAAACTCTTTTGCTCGTCCACCGGTCCAACCGACCATCATACCAACTTTGGTGCTCGGCCATCGATCCAACCCTACCACTGAATCGTCAACCTTGTCCGGTCACCGAACCTCCACACACCAAACCGAGTTTGGTATTCCATCATTGACCCTCTTCCTCCACCGAACCAACTTTGCTGTTTAGATCCAAACCAAGCACTAAGCACCCATGCCGAACTGACTTCCTGTAGCTTCGCCGAGTACAATCTCGAGTCGATCTGTCGAAGTTCGTTTTCACGGTTCCTAACTCTAAGTTTCTCCAATGAGTGTTTCAACCATACAAGGATTTACACGAACATCATACATGCACTAAACAGCATTCAATCATTAAAGCACGCAAACATACAACACTTCATTGCAAATCATCCTATAATGTGTATCTAATATAGCCTAACACACATCAAGGCATCCTTACATCAAATCAACATGATTTAAACACTTAGAAACATTTTAAATTTGTTTTACTTCAGGTTTAACTTTAAAAATAGTTCCAAAACATGAGTTTGACTTTAAAAATGAGTTTAAAATATGCCAAAAGCTATAGATACATATATAATAGGCGAGAAATGAAAAATCACTCACCAAAACCTAAAAAAGTGAAGATTTGCATGCAAATCAAGGCAAATCCATAAATGAACAATAAAGATGTAATTTTTCTTCCTTAAAAATGTAGATTTGAAGATCTCTAATGAATCTTATTGCTAGTCTATCGTTGGTCTATGATTTTGACTTGACTTGGAGGAGAAAAGAGAAGGTTTTAGGTAGAGAATGGGTTAATGGAGGCTTAGATCTATGGAAAAAGGTGTAAAAGTGATTTGGGGATGATGATTCAGTCCTATATACTCTATAAACCCAAAATGGGTTAGTGGGCTTGCCCTAAACTCACTAATTACCTACTAAGCTGCTTCAAAAACTACCAATGTTCAAACAACCTATCTTCTAGCCACGAAGTCCAAATTGCTATTATGACTATTCTACGGAAAGATAAACTATTATATCTTTCCAATGGAAGTGGTCTTAGTTGCTAATTCGGCTACCATTAAAAGTTATAGCCGATACAAATTGTATCCATGGGGACAAACTTAGAACAGAGCTAGCCCAAATTCTTAAAGAATCATGAACAAGAACGAATTGAATGGCGGAACAGCATCGTCCAGGCACATATAATGATTGCAGATTGTATAGTCTATCATAGGGTTGTGAGCTCTTTATCCTTGGGTTGGGAGTAAGACATCGCCTTTAGGAATTTCATGTTGCTGGTAGATAGTCTGAAGCATCTTGGGAGTAAGAATCGTTGGAACCTATTCTGGTGGGTCATTCAGTACCCTCAAGCCGATGTACTCGTTCAGTGGAGGAGGTTATTTTGGGTTTGGATTTACTGGAATGATCATTTCTTGTAGTTCAGTGGTAATGGAATGTCTAGTTCCAAAAGGCGTGGACGTTGAAGCTCAAGCAGTAGTGGATCTGGCATCGAAAGGATTAGAAGGTCCTACACCGATTTTGAAGGAGATGATTGACGAGTCATTATGAACAAGAAAACCTAGCATTCAACATGGTTAGGTTTGTTTTATTTTAGATTTAAACTCGTGCGACTAATATCAAGAATCCAATTGATGTCGACGTGTGTTGACCATTCAGATTCTAGATGCCGACCGATGCAAGTGAAGTGTTAATCTATGTAGCGTGAGTCCCATGTTCCATACACGATGAACGGACCATCCTATAGATAGCCTACTGGTGCTAGAAAAACGAGCCATACCACGCGGCGGAACCGTGCATCGGACCTTACCTGTTATCGTCGAATAATCGATAACGGAACCGTTGTTTGAAGCGACGCAGAAGTTTCTCTGTTGTAGGAACAACAGGACTGCATTGATTGAAAGTGATATGCAATGGAATTGTTCGATACTAAAACACGTTCAAGACAATTCTTTGAGAAAAGAAATGTATTATTAGCATTCAAACGATTATAGTTGACTGGCCGAGTCTTGGTAAGGATCAGCCAAAGAACTTTGGGTGTATAGAAGATTGGGACAAAAGCAATCAGGTATTCTTTAGGCACAACTAGGGTAAAACCTAGGCTGAACCAGAGCTCAACCAAGGTTAGACCCAAGAAACTCTCTAGGAAAAATTTAAGCCATAGCCAACCCTTATTCAAGAACCAACCAAATCGTTACCATCAGTGCCGATCGTCGTGACATGGAGGCGCCGCCAACGTTGGTCAACAAAGATGTGAATTCGTGCTAGGAAACAAATTGGGTCGATGATGAACCATTAGAGTTGGTGGAAGTTTGGTGACAAAAGGAAGAAATCGGGTTTAAGTCGGCACCGAAAGAAAAACATGGAATACTCAGCAAAATGAGAATGTGAGAGAAATTTATAAGCTTCGAATATAAATAGTACTTGATATATAAACAATGTGCTTGGTACCAAGAGGATCTACTTGGTACCGACAAGAATTTTTGGGCAAAATTTGAAAAAGGCAAGGAAGAGCATACCTTGCTAGGGCATGGAATGATCTCCAGAGTGTAGACTTAGCATGGAAAATAGAATTTCAACTATATAGAGCAGTTAATCGAATATCCATGGAATGAAGGCAACGCACTAAAGCAACTCTTAGATTACCAACCAGAACATGAAGATAATAGTTAATACTTGTCTTGTTCCAAAGCGTTCTTTGTTTCCAATAAAAGAATATTCTAGGCAAGTGTTATTCGCCTTTTTGACCAAGTGGGTATTAAGTGGAAGTTGGATGCCAGGATAAAGATGAAACAATTCACGGACTTGGGAACGAACTTAGGAGAGCAATAGGAATGGACCCAAGAATTAGGGGGTCCACTGAAATTAAGGAAAAAACTCAGTACCGAGTACTTTCTACTCAATATCGACCCCTTTTTACACCCCCTATGGTCCCCAAAGCTCATGTACATGGCGTTATCATCTAAGCGATCGTCATAAAGTGCTTTTCTCAGAGAAAATCCAAAGGAATTTTGAAAGAAAGCAGACAAGTACAAGCGATACCAGAACCTTCCAAAAACGACTCAATCTCAAAGGAAAAGTGCTCGAAACACAATGGATCGGGAATAGAAGACCGATGGGGAGAAGAAGGAGAAGTTCCCCCTTAAAGGTTCATGTTGGCATCGACCACTTCTGATCAGTACTAAGTAGAATTTATGGCCCAGGGGTGCCCTACCTTTTTCTTCTACACTCTCGGATCTGGACTTGGTATTTCATGGGCTTTTAATTCTACTGGACAGCTTCCCTATAAAATTAAGACCCTATAGCAATTGGAGAAGGACTTTATGGTTCATTATCTTCTTCATCTTCTATCACTCCTCCACCATAGTCATTAAGGAAGTTACTATCTGCTATTCTAGGCTTTTAGATCAGTAAAACCCTTGTACTAGTGACTCTCAATAAAAAATAATCAACAAATTACAATAGACTTAAGCCAGAGATTGCCTAATCACTTTAATAACATTGTTGTTCTTATTTTTTTCATATATTCTCTGCGAGATCTCAATATTTCGATAGGACTTTAGGTGTTGATTCACTTTTGGAGTCAACATGGACATTTTAACAAGCTTAAAGAATTATTAGGAGATGTTAAACTGGATATTTACGATATCAAAGGATAATGTTATGATAATGGATTAAATATGAATGGAAAAAATAAAAGGGTGAAACAAAGACTATTGCAAATTAATCTAAGAGCATTCTACACACCTTGAAGTTGTCAAAGTTTAATCTTGTGCTATGTGATATGGCTAAATCATGTCCTAAAGTATCAATCTTTTTTGGGGTGATCCAATAAATATTTATTTTATTTTATTTATCCGCACAGATATGACAAGTTTTTAAAGATTATGTATCATGTTGTACTATTAAATATCAGAGACACATTGGGAAAGTCACATTAAAATAGTAAAATCTATATGATATTAAAGGATGGAGGTAAGAGATGCTCTAATTTCCTTGTCAAATAGCACCAAGGATTCTTTGGCAAAAAGTGAAGCTAGAATTTTTTTTAACAAATTAGATTGAAAATTTTGAATTTTTGTTCGGATTGTGCATTGGTATGAAATATTGAAAAATGTAAACATTGTTGGTAAGATTCTTTAAACTAAAGATATGAAAATTGATGTTATTATCACTCGATTATAAGAGGTTATTAATTTTTTTGAAGATTTTAGCAACACTAGATTTAATTATATAACGACTGGTGCTAAAGAGATAGCCCAAATGTTGGATGTTAAACCAATTTTCCTCAAAAGAGATTTATTCATAGAAAGAAATAGTTCGATGAGGATACTAATGCCAAAGAACTGATGCAAACATCAAAAGAGTCGTTTTGAATTAATTACTTTTTGCAAATTGTGGATAAAGCTCGTGTTTCCTTGATGAGTCGACTTGAGCAATTCAAAGAATACGATGGTAGGTTTGACTTTTTGTTTGATTTTAAAAAGTTCAATTCTGTAGATGATGGAAAACTAAAAGATCATTGTTTTAAACTTGAGGGATATCTAAAACGTGATTTGCACTCTGATATTGACGGAATAAAGATATTTTCAGAATTAAAAATTGTGAAAGTTATTTTGCCAAAGGAAAAAAACAAAAGCAATTGAGTTTCTTAATTTCATAAATTATTGTTCGAGGGAATTAAAATTTTCCAATGCTTGGATTGCATATAGAATAATTCTATCTATACCAATTACAGTTGCCTCGGTTGAAAGAAGTTTTTCAAAAGTTGATAAAGTCTTATCTTCATTGCACTATGTCACAAGAAAGATTGAATGATTTGGCATTATTATCGATTGAACAAGATACGGTCAGTGAACTTGAATATAAAAATACCGTTGATAATTTTATAAGTCAGAAGGCTAGAAAAACGTTCATAAGAAATTAATATTAATTTTGTTGTATAACCTGAATTATTGTTACGAATAAAGTTATTTCTTTCTTTTGTTCCTCTTCTCATTATTTATAAACAACATAAATTATTTAATGATTTAATTGACGGTGGTAGCATTATTTTTTGTATATGGGCGTTGGTTTTGTATTTTGCTATAGGTACCAAAACTCCTAGAACCGGCCCTGGGTACAAGCTCTCGTGCCTCAATTCCCTTATCGTTCCATGAATTTTTATTGTCATCTTGAGCATCCACTAAATGATAATAATTAGCCATTTTCTGTTAACAGTAATTATTCAAGCAAGTTTCCTTTAACTAAAAAAATATTTTCATGACTTTTATACATGGTTATATATTGTAGCACCATCATACTTATATAATTACTACTGATAAGAGTTACTACTGTATTTGGCTATGTTTTCATTTATTAATGATCATAAAAGAATTAATGGATTTGTGTTTGACATGTTAATTTAAAAAATAACATGCATATGTTTTAGTTGATAATTATATATTATACTTCTGGAAATGCTAGCTAATTCATCATTTAATTGTTGGTATAAGTGGAGCTAGTACCTTTTTATTGAAAGTGAAACAAGTCATTGACACATATTGACACATATTTTACAATATATTCCTTCATCTTTACTTATAAATTACAAATAAGCCCTTTATGAGCAATGGAGATAAGTGCTAAACAAGTGAAATTTAATCCCGTTGATTCACATATATAGATGTAAGTGATTTTGATATTAGCCATTCTAATGAGAACATATAAATTAATACTTTTACATACATGTAAGTGATATGTTTACACATCTGCATCTGATCTAACATTTGCACAAGTAAAATGAAAATGTCATGACTGTCTAACCTTAAGCTAATAACACATTTGGTTGATGTATGTATTGAGTTATATAATCCTAATTAATTGCCTAAAATGCATAAGTTTATTTCAAAAATATTAATAGTCACTCTTGATAGTTAAATCTACTACTTGGTTAGGTTTTATTATAACAGATAAAGTTTTCTAAAATTTATAATTTCATAGAATATGTTGTTTTATTGTATGTTTGGATATGAAACTTAAACAAGAAATGTATATGGATAGAATTAAAGAATGATATTTGTTGTTTTTTTATTATCTAGGTATTGATATAAATTTCTTAAAGATAATATTGTTATGCCTAAAACTGAAAAACTCATTTTTTGAGTGCTAATATGAAGATAAATAAACACAGTTATGCAGTCAAAGTGTGTTAGTTGAGCCGCTTTTCTTTGCAGGGTTTCTAATTTTGAATAGATCACAAGATCAAAATGGATTCTACAGCAATTGCCACTACTAACCTTCTAATTTATTAAAATTACTAAAACAAATACATATTTATCTCTAAAGGTTTACTATAATTACTATTCCCTATGCAATTTTGAAGCTATGATCTATTTTGTTGAACTGGAAGCTATTAGAGAAAGCTTGGCTTTTGTGATAGCACACACTAGTTCTTCCGAGAAAGAAAGAATTGGGTGGGGTTAGAGATTGACTTGATTCACTCTTTCTTATTCTGCAGAAAAGAACCATGCCTAATTCACTGTTAAGATACTTCATTTTTTGATTTAAAATTTTCAGGAATATATTCGTTAACAAGAAAATGCATTTGATTTTATTCCATTGAGTAAATATATTAAGCTAGTACCATTGGCCCACAGTAGCATTGTACATTTGCACATCATAGTAGCCGATGTTAGTTTATGTTTTGTTAGCAATTAGTAGAATACATATGTAAATATTCCTCTTGGCTCTTAGTTACTTGTTTAATTTGATATTTTGAAGTGATATTTCAATCTCAGCTTGCATGTTTCCTTGTCAAACATAATGGATTTAGTTTGTAAGCAACCTTTTGCTCTACAAATGTCAGAAAGTACAATTATCTATTGTTACTTTATGACTTGAAATTGTATATGAAAATTTTATTAAAAAACTTTGCATCACAATTATGATATCTTATGCCTTAAAATAAACCGTGTATGTTGAGATACCTTGCAACTATATATATATCGAGTATGTTTTGTTGACATATGTATCATATACTTATTATATAGTTTATGTACAGAAATTTTTGTTTGATACAATAACTTATCCTCAATGTTGATAGGAATGCATCATAGAAGCTCAACATTTATGGATATTTAACTTATTATAAGCCAAGTTGCATAAGCTATAGTTCCAAAAAAAAATTTATAATCACCAGAACTTTTGATATCAACGTATTGAATTGTATCTTAAGTGTTTATACAAGTTATTTCACATCGATCGAATGTAATTAATGAGTAAGATAAATATTCCGTGTAATCCAATTCTCCTCTCCATATATTGTCATTAATTATTTAGTTTGTTAACAAAAAATTTACAATATTTTCTTTTTTCTTCCATGTAGCATCAATACAATTGGTTTCTCAAAGTTGTGCGATTGTAACAGCAGTATTTTTTTGTTGCCAAAATTTAAGAATATAGGATCCGAAAGAAAATGGGCAACATGTGCAAATTAGGAAGAAACTGGTGGAACCTTCTACCGTTCCACCATATTTACGTCCGGATTAACATTCTCTTGTTATATTGTTATCGAGTTCTCTAGCACCACCTTACTCAAAATTGCTTATGTACTATACTTTTTGCTTTATTGGCTAAGAGTAAGTAATCATCCACGAACAAAGTGGAAAGTGTTGTATCATGCTATCATTTTTTACTAGAGGGGACCCATGGCACACGACATGATAAATTGTGGAAAATGATAATTCAAATGTCATTATGATGGTTCCAATGGGAATTTTGAAAGAACTCCGAATATTTTATAAATCACAATGTACATTATTTTGTTACATCGAGGGAAATGAACACTTGATATCAATACTTTGAGATTTAAAATATGACGTTATTTTGCTTTAGAGTCTAAAGTCACAAAGGAAAATCCCACATTGTATTTCTCATTCTAGAAAAGAAATATAAATACTATAAGATAACGTACGTATTATAGGGCATCGTATCATAGAATTTATTTAATATTCACAAACAATAATACATCAATAACACCAAGCATATACAACATTTATATGCTAAAACTATTTGAACATCCTAGTTATTTCCCTTTAGTTATGAACTTTAATATCTATTATATATGTGTACCTTATATTCGTTCATAAAAGATCTATGCAAAGAAGTTTTTGGTCCGATAAATTTATTGATGGCTATATGCTCCTTACACGATACTTTGTCCTTGTTGTGAGAAATGCGGATTACGGATCTTAAGGCTAGTATAAACACTATAGGGGGGTGAATAATGTTTTAAGGAATTACTAATTCTTTTTGAGTTTATATTACTTTGAACACAAATGTATGCAATATTCAGACACAGATATGATCACAGATGCAAATATAAAGTAAAAGCGGTAAAGGAAAGAACACACCGGATTTTATACTGGTTCGGAGTTACCATACATCTAGTCTCGCACACAAGTACGGATTTCCTTTCAACAGCAATCTTTACAATTACAACCCTCGATTTCAAGGCCACGAGGTACACCACTCCAGATTCACAATCCTCTGGGTAGAGATACTTGATTTCCCGGGCAACAAGTTCACCCAATTTATTTCCTAGGCTACAATCATACCTTTTCTCACTTGATTGATTTCCAAGGTTACAATCACACCTTTTCTTACTTGATTGATTACAAAGAAGCCTATAACTCTGAATAGCATTGGGATCTTGTTGAGATATTGATAGAGAATCAAACCAGAAATGATCTAGTTAAATTCAATGGTGATTTCGGCAGAGTAATGGTAAGAATATATATAAAGAAATGTGGAAGAAGAAGAGGAGTGAAAACCAGAAAATTATTGTTTTAAAATTCGCTGAAAACATCCCCTATTTATAGAAGAACAACAACCATGTCTATTCATGAAAGGTTATGGCGAATAGACACTTCTTTTGAAATTCAAAATTTTGAAACCAACTGCCACTATGTCGACATGGGTATCTTGGGTATGTCGACATCCCAAAGGAAATTTTGGTGATTCGTTTTTCTTTGAAAATTACTTCTATCTTATATTAAAACTATTTTAAACTTTATAAATATGCTTAACTATAGTTAAAATACATATGTAAATATAGAGAATAATATATATAAAATTTTACTATAATTTTATATTTAAATCTAAGTATAAATATATTATAATTAAAAGATAGTTTAAAACAAACGAAGTTTAAAACAAACAAAGTTTAAAACAAGAGTTTATTTTAAAACAAAATCAAAGAATATTTTAAGGCTAAAACATCTTTTTGAAAATCATTTGAAAAGATAATTTTTAAGGCTAAACATTTTGAAAAGCAGTTTTGAAAATCATTTTGAAGTAGTTTTGCAAGCTTCTTCCTGCAGAATATCTCATCACATCAGGACTCGAGAACTTGTATAAAACCAGGATGTTCGTGGGTTTGTAAGCCACTTGTCGTAGGTTTGTAAGCTACTTGTCGTGGGTTTGTAAGCCACTAAAAAGGTAGAAATGGGTTCCATCCCAAATGAAACATGGAGTGAAGATTTCAGTGCTATTATAAAGTTTTAACATAATTCTAGACTCAATACTTATCTTGTACTATTTGATAATCTTGCTATTCTTGATATTCTTGATACTCATGAGTCTTCAATCTTGATATCTTGAATCTCTATACTATACAGTCTTCATTCTTGATACCTGCATGGTTAAATCCTGCATATACATATATATCTAAACTATAATGTTAGTATTTATAGTTTATAATCTTATTCTAAGGTTATTGTCATCAAAACCATCATCTCAAGGACTAACAATCTCCCTTTTTTTTATGATGACAACCTTTGTTTATAAAATATTATTTC
The DNA here is from genome assembly GCA_030737815.1 of Allium fistulosum. Classification (NCBI taxonomy): domain Eukaryota; kingdom Viridiplantae; phylum Streptophyta; class Magnoliopsida; order Asparagales; family Amaryllidaceae; genus Allium; species Allium fistulosum. Next base: position 815,974,223 of record CM060908.1, on the reverse strand, counting down.
TATCCTAATGACTCCCCCTAAAACTAATAACTTCCCCTTAATTTATGCCTAACTATCCTATATTTTATACTTCTCCCCCTTTGTCATCAACAAAAACTAACTCCAAACTATATAACTCCCCCTTAGTCTAATATTAAATGATTATAATGATAGTGTTATCATAAATAATCAACACTTAAATCTAAAACTAAAACTTTAGTCCTAAATTACAAACTCTCCTAACTAAGAATCTATATATGATAATATTTGTAATATAAGAACACAAATCATTTATATTGTTATATTTTACATGAGCGTAGAGAACGTAAGTAAAAACATACAACAATAGGAAAGAGGAAAGAGAAACTAATGCGTGTCCTTAAAAATGGGAGATCTATGAACCGAACAATTTGGATAGTGGAAACAGAAATTTCCACGTTGTTCGATAAGATTTCCATCTTTGTCAAAGCACACTTCACCAACGCAAACGACTTTGTCGTTATCTTCAGCGTGCTCTTCTTCCATGGGTCCAGAAGTAGGACAAGGGAACGAAAAGATTGAATTTTTGTTTGATTTGGAAGAGGAGGCCATTGTTTAAATGTTTTCAGAAGATAGAACAGAGAAAGAACAGAAAGAATGATCCAATTTTCGAAATAAGAAGAATATATAACCACTTATTTGAATTTTGGTGGGAAAATTCAAAAATAAAAAAATCGTTATATGTCGACATGGTTAGGAGGGGGATGTCGACATGGTGCTTGATATTTTTACTATTTGATTTATTTTTAATTTAATTTTTAATTATACTTTGTTATTTATATTTTATATTTCAGTTATTGAACAAATACCTAATTCTCTTCTTAATTTAGTAAATATAGATTCATTTAAGGGTTTTGTTAATATATCAGCAATTTGATTCTTAGAATTGATATAATCAAGAGTAATTACTTCCTTACTTATATTATCTCTGAGAAAATGATGTCTGATATCAATATGTTTAGTTCGAGCATGATGAGTAGTATTTTTTGATAAATTTATTGCACTAGTATTATCACAATAACTTGGTGATCTTGAGATATTTAAACCAAAATCTTTTAAAGTTTGTTGCATATATATTACTTGAGAACAAGCTAAAGCAGCAGAAATATACTCTGCTTCAGTTGTTGATAAAGAAACTGTGTTTTGCTTTTTACTAAACCAGGAAATCAGAGAATGCCCTAAGTGACAAGTTCCACTTGTACTTTTTCGGTTTGACTTACAACCAGCATAGTCAGCATCACAGTAAGATATTAATTCAAAAGAATCATTTTTAGGATAAAATAATCCATAGTCAATGGTGTGTTTAATATATCTTATGATACGTTTTACAGCTTTTAAGTGGGTCTCTTTAGGTTGGGATTGATATCTTGCACAGAGGCAAACATTATGCATGATATCAGGTCTACTAGCAGTGATCCAATCATTCCTCTATATAATTTTTGATCTACATCTTTCGAGAGATCTTCTTTACTTAGGTACTCATTGGTTGCCATGGGAGTGGGTTTTCCACTTGCAGTAGTCAAACCAAATTTACTAACTAGGTCTTTAGCATATTTTTCTTGACTAATAAAGATACCGTTATCTAATTGTTTTATTTGTAATCCTAGAAAGAAGTTTAATTCACCCATATGACTCATCTCAAACTCTTTTGTCATTATTTCAGAAAATTCTTTATTCATTTCAAAATTAGTTGATCCGAAAATAATATCATTTACGTAAACTTGTACTAGTTGAATATCATTTTTATTTCTTTTAATAAAAAGAGTATTATCTACTTTACCAATTTCAAAGTTTGATTGTAATAAGTAAGATCTTAGTCTATCATACCAGGCTCTAGGAGCTTGTTTTAGACCATATAGAGCTTTCTTAAGTTTGTAAACATGATTTGGAAAATTTTCATTTTCAAAAAGCTGTGGTTGTTCAACATATACTTCTTCTTTTACAAATCCATTTAAAAAGGCACTTTTAACATCCATTTGAAATAATTTGAAATTATTATAATTTGCAAAAGCAAGTAGAATCCTAATGGCTTCTAATCTTGCTACGGGAGCAAAGGTTTCATCAAAATTTATTCCTTCTTCTTGACAATAACCTTGAGCGACTAACCGGGCTTTATTTCTAACGACCTCACTTTGTTCATTCATTTTATTTTTATAAACCCATTTTGTTCCAATTATAGTTTTATTTTCAGGTCAAGGAACAAGTTCCCAAACATCATTCTAGTGAATTGATTTAATTCTTCTTGCATAGCCAAAATCCATGAATCATCAGTTGATGCTTCTTTTGGATTTTTGGGTTCAATAGTTGATATAAAAGCTACATTGCTCATTTTACTTAGTTGATTTCTAGTTGTAACAACAGATTGTATATCTCCTAGAATATTTTCTATGGGATGATCTTTTAAAAGTTTAATCCTTTTATTAGGATGATTAAATTCATTATTAGTTTCAATTGACTCTTGATTTTGAGTAATTAAATCCTCTTCATCATTTGTCTCTACAAAAATTTTGGGATTTTCATCGAATGAAACATGCATTGTTTCTTCAATGGTGTTAGTTCTTAAATTAAACACTATGTATGCTTTGCTTCTATTAGAATATCCGATAAAGATACCTTTGTCAGATTTAGGATCAAATTTATCTAAGTCATCTTTTGTATTTAAAATAAAATATTTACTTCCAAAAATTCTAAAATAAGATACCTTAGGTTTCTTTCCATGAAGAAGTTCATAAGATGTCTTATCAGTTAAAGGTCTTATTAAGATTCTATATAAAATATAACAGGCGGTAGCAACTGCTTCTGCCCAAAAATGTTTTGGTAAATTACTATCTGAAAGCATAGTTCTCGCACACTCTTGAATCGTCCTATTTTTACGTTCTACTACTCCGTTTTGTTATGGAGTTCTTGGAAATGAAAAATTGTGAGTTATCCCCTTTTTATTGCAGAATTCCTCAAACTTTTCATTTTCAAATTCACCACCGTGATCACTACGGATGGTTATAATTTTTACAGAAAGTTGATTTTGAATCCTTTTTGTAAAGTTCTTAAAACATTCAAAAGTATCACTTTTATGTTTCAAAAATACTGTCCATGTAAATCTAGAATGATCATCTACAATTACAAAAACATATTTACTGTAATTTATTGACTGAATTTGAGATGGACCAAATAAATCAAGATGAAGTAATTCAAGAGGTTTTGAAGTTGAAATCATATCTTTTAATTTAAAGGAACTTTTTCTAAGTTTTCCTAATTGACATGCATCACATAAACTATCTACTTTAAAATTCAATTTAGGAAGACCTCTTACTAGATCATGTTTTGAAAGTCTAGATAAGAGTTTGAAATTCAAATGCCCAAATCTCTTATGCCAAATCCAAGGGTCACTTGTATTTGCCAAAAGACACAGGTTATCATTTGAAACTTTCATACTAAGAATATAAATATTCTTTTTCCTAATTCCCTTAAATATTATGGTTGAATTATTATCTTCAATGTGACGCTTATCTTTTTCAAATTTAATTTTATATCCTTTATCGCAAAGTTGACTAATACTTAGCAAATTATGTTTCAGATTCTTAACTAGCAAAACGTTAGTAATAATAGGAGTTTTAGAGTTACCGACATTGCCGATGCCAATCACATATCCTTTTGAGTTGTCTCCAAAGTTAACCAATCCACCGTCTTTGTATATTATATCATTCAGCATATCCGGATTACCAGTCATGTGTCTAGAACATCCACTATCAAGTATCCATTTATTCTTTTTGATCTGCACAATTTTTCCATTGTGGATTGATTCCTCAACACCCGTAAAACATGTTTCCTACACATCATAAAAACCTTGTGAACGATTTGACTTTGAATATAGATTATATGCAGACTTATGATACAATAATGATTTGAATATTTTTAAACAAGTATTAACAAAATTTTCAAATATAGCCATTAAATTTTTTTCAAAATTCAGATTATGAAACTTTGAAAACCTGGCTTTGATACCAAATGTGAGAAATGCGGATTACGGATCTTAAAGCTAGTATAAACACTAGAGGGGGGTGAATAGTGTTTTAAGGAATTACTAATTCTTTTTGAGTTTATATTAATTTGAACACAAATGTATGTAATATTCAAACACAGATATGATCACAGATTCAAACACAGATGCAAATATAAAGTAAAAGTAGTAAAGGAAAGAACACATCGGATTTTATACTAATTCGGAGTTACCCTACATCCAGTCCCGCACACAAGTACGGATTTCCTTTCAAAAGCAATCTTTACAATTACAACCTTCGATTTCAAGGCCATGAGGTACACCACTCCAGATTCACAATCCTTTGGGCAGAGATACTTGATTTCCCGAGCAACAAGTTCACCCAATTGATTTCCTAGGCTACAATCACACCTTTTCTCACTTGATTGATTTCCATGGCTACAATCACACCTTTTCTTACTTGATTGATTACAAAGAAGCCTATAACTCTGAATAGCATTAGGATCTTGTTGAAATATTGATAGAGAATCAAACCAGAAATGATCTAGTTAAATTCAATGGTGATTTCGGCAGAGTAATGGTAAGAATATATATAAAGAAATGTGAAAGAAGAAGAGGAGTGAAAACCAGAAAATTATTGTTTTAAAATTCGTTGAAAACATCCCCTATTTATAGAAGAACAACAACCATGTCTATTCATGAAAGGTTATGGCGAATAGACACTTCTTTTGAAATTCAAATTTTTGAAACCAACTGCCACTATGTCGACATGGGTATCTTGAGTATGTCGAAATCCCAAAGGAAATTTTGGTGATTTGTTTTTCTTTGAAAATTACTTCTATCTTATATTAAAACTATTTTAAACTTTATAAATATACTTAACTATAGTTAAAATACATAAGTAAATATAGGGAATATATATATATATCTAATTTTACTATAATTTTATATTTAAATCTAAGTATAAATATATTATAATTAAAAGATAGTTTAAAACAAACGAAGTTTAAAACAAGAGTTTATTTTAAAACAAAATCAAAGAATATTTTAAGGCTAAAACATCTTTTTGAAAATCATTTGAAAAGATAATTTTTAAGGCTAAAACATTTTGAAAAGCAGTTTTGAAAATCATTTTGAAGTAGTTTTGCAAGCTTCTTCATACAGAATATCTCATCACATCAGGACTCGAGAACTTGTACAAAACCAGGATGTTCGTGGGCTTGTAAGCCACTTGTCGTAGGTTTGTAAGCTACTTGTCATGGGTTTGTAAGCCACTAAAAAGGTAGAAATGGGTTCCATCCCAAATGAAATATGGAGTGAAGATTTCAGTGCTACTATGAAGTTTTAACATAATTCTAGACTCAATACTTATCTTGTACTATTTGATAATCTTGCTATTCTTGATATTCTTGATACTCATGAGTCTTCAATCTTGATATCTTGAATCTCTATACTGTACAGTCTTCATTCTTGATACATGCATGGTTAAATCCTGCATATACATATATATCTAAACTATAATGTTAGTATTTATATTTTATAATTTTATTCTAAGGTTGTTGTTATCAAAACCATCATCTCAAGGACTAACACTTGTAACTCTTGGTTTGAAATTTGAAATAATGAAGCATACATCATTGAAGATATCCCACTTATGTTATTATTTGATAGCTACATACAAGCCCTTGATCCTATCTACGAACATGGTGAATTGTTGAATTCATTTGGAATCGTGAGAGTAGAGAGGTTACTTCAACGATTTGCGAAAGAAACTAATGGTTTGAATGTGATTTGAAAGTGAGATTCATATATAATATATAAAATGATATAACATATAATTTCTTTTTCTATTAAAAACCAATCGATATAGTCAAGGAGTAATCGCTCTAGTGGCAAGTGGGGTAAGACGCTCTAGAATAAAGTTTTGGAGGTCTTGGGTTCAATACCCAAGATATCAAAATGAAAGCTCTACTTGAATATAGTACCACGTTAAAAAAACAATAAATATGTATAATGAATAGTTTGCTAATGGTGTTCATTTTGGTACACACATTAATTTCTACTGTTGATATGAAAAACGTAATTTTAGTTCATGTCAAAACACAATAAAATTACTATTAAATCATATCCAATTATGATAACCAATACAACTTTATCAAAAATATGTAAATTACACTATAGAGCATATATCCTTCTATTTCATCTTGAAACAACAAAAAATGTGCAAAAATCATTAAAATCGCTCGTAAAATTCTACATTTGCAACATATTTGCAACCACTTGCTTTTATTATAATTGAAATTGAAACTAATCTATTATCTAATTAATATAAAGAAATAATTGTAGAATTTCATTCAAATAATTCTAATAACTAAATAAGTTCAATCCAACAACTTGATAAGTTTATAATTACGCGAAAGCTAAACTTCCAAGATCAAACAACTAATGTAGGTTAATTCAAGTTAATTTGCAATATGCTTTGCTGCATCCAAACTTTTCATCATAATTGCATATTTAGAGAACTTAGCAGTAAAATAAATTCGAAACAAACATAGATAAAATAATTTATAAAATAAATAAATATATAATAATATATAATAATAATTTCAAGAATTTTTTCCATCAAAATGAAATCTATAGCTTTAAACTGAATAAATATTAAGATTTACTGATCATTGTATTTTATCATTAATATTATAAATGATTTAAGAGTTTACTTTTTCACTCTTAATAATTCTGCTATATGTGCTCAACGATATTTAATTTTCATCAATAAACAAACTTCTATTTTGAAAAAAAAATAGTACAAATAAAAAAAATCATGCTTATTTAAAATAAAATAAAAAGGTGGTAAGATTTGAAATCGAGTTTTAATATAAACTATAATGTAAGAAGAGACCTAAAGGGAAAAAATAGAAATGGTATTATTGAACTTCATGATTCTCAAATGTAGAGGATAAAATGATGATAGTAGGATATCAAATTGGATCTTATTTTGGATAGAGGGAATCAATGAGATGTGGATGGTTTTTAAATATATTAGAGAAAATGTGGTTAGTGAGATTCAAAATTGTATAGATTGCTAATCAAATGAATGATGCTTAAGAATTAAGTTAATCAACGAGAGTGGAGTATTTCAGTTCCAAAATTATGAGAAAAAATTGAAAAATATCGAGAGAGATCCACTAATAAAATGTATAGTATAAAATTGGAAAAATAGAACTAATAAAATACAAAAATGGATCATGCTTACCTATTAAAATAACCATAGAAAGGTTGTGGGATTTGAACTCGGGTTTCAGTACAAATTATAGTATAATAGGATTCCTAAAGGAAAAAAGGGAAACCAATATTATGAAGTTCGTTATTCATAAATGTATTAGATAAATTGAGGATAGATGAAGGGGATCTACCAAAGTTGAATGATTTGAGATATATAAGAAAAATCATAGTTAGTGGGATTCGAACTTGGATGGAGTACTCATTAAATGAATGATGCTTAGGAGCTCAGTGAATCAAGGAGAATGGAGCATTTTAATTCTAAAATGAGGAACAAATTGGAAAAATGTGTTGAGAGATCCACTAATAAGATATATGGTATAATATTCAAGTTAATTTTCAGCATGCTTTTTGCATCCAAGCTTTTCATCGTAATTACATATTTAGAGAATTTAGCAGTAAAATAAATTTGAAATAAATATAGATAAAACAATTTAAAAAATAAAATAAAAATCTTATAATATATATATCAATAATTTGAAGAATTTTTTCCATCAAATGGAATCTACAGCTGTAAACTGAATAAATATAAAGATTTACTGATCAATATACTTTACTGATATTTATTATTGTTTATGTTAAATGATTTAAGAGTTTATTTTTTTACTCTTAATAATTTTTGCTATACGTGCTTAGCGATATATAATTTTCACCAATAAAGTTTTATTCTAGAAAAATAGTACCTATAGAATAAAAAATGGAGCATGCTCAAATATTTAAAACAACCACAAAATGGTTGTAAGATTTGAAATCGGGTTTTGAAATAAATTATACTGTAAGAAGAGACCTAAAGGAAAAAAACCAATACTATTAAACTTCAAGATTCTAAAATGTATACACAAAAAAATGAGGATAGTGAAATGCCAAATTTCATCTTGTTTTAAGTAGAGGGTATCAATAAGAGTTGAATGACTTTGAAATGCATTAAAGAAAATGTGGTTACTGAGATTCAAAACTAAGTGGAGTGCTCGTCAAATGAATCATGTTTAAAAATTGAGTGAATCAACGAGAATGGTATATTTTAATTCTTAAATTATGAGAAAAAATGAAATTTTTTTGAGAGAAATCCGCTAATAAGATATAGAGTATAAGATTAGAAATATTGAACCAATGAACTACAAAACTGGATCATGTTTACTTATTTAAAATAATCATAACATGTTGTAGGATTTGAACTCGGGTTTTGATTCAAATTATAATGTAAGTGAAGGCATAAAGGAATGAATGATGCCTAAGAATTGAGTTAATCAAGGAGAGTAGAGTGTTTGAATTCTTAAATATAAGAAAATTGGAAGATTATGAGAGAGAACTTCTAATAAGATATATACAAAAATAGATCATGTTTACTTATTTAAAATAACCACAAAAAGGTTATATGATTTGAACTTGGGTTTTGATACAAATTATATTGTAAGAGGAGTCTTAAAGGAAAAAAAATACTTAACGATGTATAATTTCACAAATAAACTTTTATTTTGGAAAATTAGTATTAGTAGAATAAAAAAAGGATCATGCTTGCTTATTTAAAATAATACATAAATGTTGTAAGATTTGAAATTGGTTTCTGATATAAATTATAATATTTAAGTGACCTAAAGGAGAAAAAAACAATATTGTTCAATTTCATGATTCTGAAATGTATTAGATAAAATCATGATAGTGGGATTCCAAATTCCATCTCGTTTTAGATAGAAACCAATGAAAGGATAATAACTTTGAAATATATTAGAAATAGCGTGTAATGAGGTTCAAAATTGAATGGAGTGTTCATCAAATGAATGGTGTTTAAGAATTGAATAAATCAAGGAGAGGGGGGTATTTTAATTCTGAAATATGAGAAAATTTGAAAAATGTTAAAAGAGACCCACTATAAGTTGTATTGTATAAGATTGAAAAAATAGAACAAATAAAATATAAAAATAAATCATGCTTACTTATTTAAAATAGTAGGATTTGAATTCAGATTCTGATACAAATTATAATTTAAGAGGAAGCCTAAATGAAACAAAAGGAAAACATTACAATTGAATTTCATTAATTTTGAAAAGTACTAAATAAAATAAAAATAAATAGAGTCTATAAAAGTTTACATATAAAAAATTTTTGTTAGTGTGATTCTAATTTGGATGGAGTGTTCATTAGATAAACGATATTTAAGAACGGGATGAATTAAGAAGAATGAGCTAGTTTAACTTCAAAATGATGAGAAAACTAAAAAAAAATATCAAGAGAGATCTACTTACACTAATAACACCAGTAAGATAAGATGTTCGAACACAAATCAAAAGTCATCCCGTTTAAATAGGATGTCAATCGACCTTCAAAAGGCGCGATGATAACAGACAGCAACAAAAAATGATGGTTAGGCCAGCTGGGCCTGGCTCTAGTCGACACTAACCACATGATAATAAAATAATTGTCATTAAATACAATAAAAAAAGATAACAATATTCGAATTTGGAACCAAATAATTGAAATATCACTAACTTCATTGAATCATGCTCACGTTCAAATCCAATATCATAATCTTTATGGTACTTATTTCCCTCACTTGCTTCCTTTTTTAATCGATTCAAATCAACGTAAATCAATAATTTCAATCTGTGGGCTCAGCAACAAGTGGCATGATTGTTTTTAGACCACGACATTCACTTAATAGTTGAAAAATAATTCGAGATATTTCAAAGTTTGTTATATCTTCTGCTGCTTGCTTGCTTTTCTTTTAGAAAAATAGACTCGCAAGGAGTAACATTCGGAGTTGTAAGAAATCAACGGCGGCGATGGAGAGCATGATGAAAGAGAAGAGAGGAGACAATCAGTCGGTGCTCGATCTCGACCCTAGATCTTGCGTCGGTGGTGGAGTTGAGGACGTGTACGGTGAGGATCGTGCAACAGAGGAGCAACTTGTTACTCCGTGGACTGTCTCTGTTGCCAGGTTTTCCTTTATTTGTTCATTCGTAGAAATAACCAGGACCGCTTTAATTCAAAATTTTCCGCTACTGGTCCCTGGAATCATTTTATCTTTTTTGTTGATGTCAAATGGTTGCAGTTAGTTAAATTAATTTATGGTTAAGTGCTCAAATTCCCTACTCATTAAGTATGAACTGTGGTATTACACTATTACCGGATTTGAAATGAATTTTCTCCTTGGATTCTTGGAACAACGAATTCAGTCTTCACATTTATTCTTTGGTCATTGCTCCTATATACCTGCATACATACATTAAAACCTCTACAAACCCTTTGAGCAAATTTAATGCGAGATTTGTCCATAAAAGTGGGACAAATAATAAAAAATAAAGCTTAAAGTAAGAACTTTATGTGAAGTAGCATGGAATATTCAGAATTAGATCACCCATAAAAATCGAAATCATGCTATCTAGACCATATAAGATATGACGAGTTAGATCAGTATGGAGATCTGTTTTGTAAGCCGATTTGATTAGGTGATTGGTTAGATTGTGCTTGACAATTCATGTTTATAATAACCTTCATGGTAATGTAATGTGTATGCATTGCTACTTTTGGTATATGTTGGCTGACCTGATATCTTATGATTTCCGTGATACATATTGATACAGTGGTTACTCATTGCTGAGAGATCCACGGCACAACAAAGGGCTTGCCTTCACTGAAAAGGAAAGAACTGCACACTACTTGTGTGGTCTTTTGCCTCCTGCATGTGTTTCTCAAGAACTTCAGGTCCATAGTTTATAGTGTGTGACTATTTGCACCCCAGTTTCTTCTACAGGCCACCACATCAATTTTTTTTTAACTACGGTCGGTGGACAACCGCCGAACCAGGCAAGGTTCGGTCGGCGGTTATCCACCGACCGTGGTGGCCGCTAGCACAAACTGGGGTGCTGATAGCGCCACACTAGTTTATATCCTGTACTGAGATTTTATTCAATTTATTTTGTTGAATTATATCATATTTAATGTGATGTTCATAACTGTTCAGGAAAGGAAGATCATGCACAATCTTAGGCAGTATGAGGTACCATTGCAGAAATACATGTCGTTGATGGAACTTCAGGTTACTTATTTTCTCTTCTAAATTACATGGTTAGATTTGAAATTGTTGATGTTTAACTAGTACATTTATATTTAACAGGAGAGAAATGAGAGGCTATTCTACAAAGTGCTTGTGGATAATGTGGAGGAGTTGCTTCCAATTGTTTACACGCCGACAGTTGGTGAAGCTTGTCAGAAGTATGGTAGCATCTTTAAACGCCCACAAGGACTTTATATAAGCTTGAAAGAAAAGTATGTGCTGAGTTCTTTTTCTGTTGTGGCTACAAAAGAGTATGATATTACTTAAAACTTTCATCTAATTTTTCATACGCTGATGAAGGGGAAAGATTCTTGAGGTGTTGAAGAACTGGCCAGAGAAGAGCATACAAGTTATTGTGGTAACTGATGGTGAGCGCATTTTAGGGCTCGGAGATCTTGGTTGTCAGGTATTTGTGTACTTGTTCGCACTTCTGAATGGGGTAAAAAAAAAGCAATTTACTGTAGGGTTTGCTGATAATGTGATGAATTTGCATACATTTTGTGAAGGGTATGGGAATTCCTGTGGGCAAGTTAAGTCTGTACACTGCTCTTGGAGGACTCCGCCCATCTGCAGTAAGTATCTCAAATGCCTGATTCTTATTCATTCTACTCTTTTCACTCAGAATATATAGTTCAGTGGTTTGAAATGGTGAAGTAATGTTTATACTATCCTTCTACGGAGATTTAATTTGATATCATGCATATACAGTGTTTACCTATCACTATTGATGTTGGAACAAACAATGAGAAATTGCTTAACGATGAATTTTACATTGGGTTAAAGCAAAAGCGTGCTACTGGTCAGGTATTGTAGTGCTCAACAACTAAATGTATGTCACGTGTTCAAAATTATCTGTAATTTTATCTTTGTGTCGTAATTTGCGACAGGAATATGCTGAATTACTGCACGAATTTATGAGTGCTGTCAAACAAAACTATGGGGAGAAAGTCCTCGTTCAGGTAATCCTTCCTTTCTATTGGAAAATCTATTGATAATGAAATTTGGTTATGAATTCAGTTTCTGTGAACTACAGTTTGAAGACTTTGCTAACCACAATGCATTTGAACTCCTTGCAAAGTATAGTACAACTCATCTTGTCTTTAATGACGATATTCAGGTAGTATGATGGACTGCATTTGTCTTGTAAGCGGTTATGTTATTTTCAGAGAGTGCTAATCTCCTTAACATGATTTATAGGGTACAGCTTCAGTTGTTCTTGCTGGGCTTGTAGCGGGACTGAAGTTAGTTGGAGGAAAATTGGATGATCACACTTTCTTGTTTCTTGGTGCTGGCGAGGTTTCCTAATTGTCATGTTTTAAATTTTTGCTCACATTTTCCTTGGCTATTGAAATAAACAAACATGTGGCTGAATGCATGAAGCTAATGATATCTATATAAGCAAAAGAGTTATCTGAAAACCAAATATGGTGTTGTGAATAGTTGATGTATAGATGAAAAATAAGCAATAAAAAATGTCATGCTGGGACAAGGAGAATTATGCAGCTCTGTTGAGGATTAGGAGAAGAGGTAGATCAGATTGTTTAAAATATAACCAATAACTTTAAATGTGCAAGACACCAGAACAATAATAACAACAACAACAACTAAGTCATTATTCTCAAACAAGTTGGAGTCGGTTAGAGATAGAACCCAAAACTAAAAGACAAAGTCAATTTAAAAGTCATAATAATAACAATAATCATAACAACAACAATAATAAAAACCATGATAATAATATTAAAATAAAATCAAATAAGTAAACAAATAATAATAATAATAATAACTAAGTAAGATAAAAATAAAAAAATAAAAAATATATTAAAAAAAGACCATGATGATAATGATAATAATAATACTAATAGTAATAATAGTACTAATAGTAATATTGACCGAAGACCAAATACTACGTCCTAGGCTTCTATGCACTAGTTCTATAATCAAAACTTTATAACACTACCCCTAAGTCAACCTTAAGCCAAAAAACTCCTAGTTTATGGTTCTGGTACGTGGATCGCTAACTTTCACGCGCTCATGTCCGATATCAACTCTTCGGATATATTTCAATCTTTCAAGTCCCTTTTTATTACTCTCTCCCATGTCAGCTTTGGTCGACCTCTACCTCTCTTTGAGCATTCGACGCGGCCTATAATTTCAACGCGCACAGGTGCTTCGGGAGACCTTCTTTGGAGATGTCCAAACCATCTTAAGCGGTGTTGGACTAGCTTCTCCTCAATTGGTGCTACTCCAAGTTTATCACGTATATCATCATTTCTAATTCGATCTATTCTTGTATGGCCGCAGCTCCATCGCAGAATGCGCATCTCTGCAACACTTATTTTCTGTACGTGTTGGCTTTTAGTAGGCCAACATTCTGCACCATACAACATCGCAGGCTTGATTGCTGTTCCGTAGAAAATTCCTTTATGCTTCGGTGGGATTTTCCTGTCACAGAATACATGACGCTTGTCGTCATTTCACTCATCCTGCTAGAATTTTAAAACTAACATCTTCATCAATCTCATCATCATACTGCAACATTGATCTTAAATATCGAAAGGATTTCTTTTTGGGCACTACTTGTTCGGCCGGAGTGACATCTCCATCCTCTGATCTGACACAGTTGAACTCGCACTTCATATACTCTGTTTTAGTTTTGCTAACCCTAAAACCCCTTGATTTTAAAGTCCGTCTCCACAGCTCCAATTGTCTATCAACCACAATCCTACTTTTATCAATTAGTACAACATCATCAGCAAAGAGCATACACCAAAGAATCTCACATTGTATACCCTTCGTAACTTCATCCATCACTAGGGCAAAAATATAGGGGCTCAAAGCCGACTCTTGATGTAATCCTATGTTAATTGAAAAGTCACTGGTTTCACCTTCGCATGCTTTGACACTAGTCACAACATCATCGTATATATCCTTGATAAGAGTAATGTACTTTGTTGGGACTCTTTTCTTTTCCAGAGTCCACCGCATGAACTTTCTCGGTACTTTATCATATGCTTTCTCCAAATCGATAAATACCATTTGTAAATCATTCTTTTCTCCCTAAACCTCTGCATAAGTTGTCTTATCAAGAAAATTGTCTCTGTGGTCGACCTCCCAAGCATGAAACCAAATTGGTTTTTTGAAACACTTGTCTTTCTTCTTAATCGATGTTCAATGACTCTCTCCCAAAGCTTCATTGTATGATTCATAAGCTTAATTCCTCTATAGTTTGTGGAACTTTGAATATCTCTTTTATTTTTAAAAATTAGAACTAATATGTTTTTCTCCACTCATCTGACATCTTGTTTGATTTGAAAATATTATTAAACAACTTAATTAATCAGGCTATCCCTGCATCCCTAAGGCATCTCCATACCTCAAGGGGATGTCAACAGGCCCCAATTTCTTGTCCACTTTCATCCGTTTTAGCGCTTTTTTTACCTTGGACTTTTGAATTCTCCGAACAAAATATCTATTGGTGTCATCAAAAGAGTCGTCCATCTCGATCGTAGTGCTATTATCTTCTTCATCGAATAGCTTGTCGAAGTAATCTTTCTATCTATTTTTTATCTCTTCGTCCTTCATCAAAAGTCTATTATTGTCATCCTTGATGCATTTAACTTGGTTGAAGTTTCTCGGCTTCCTCTCGTGGAGCTTAGCTATCCTATAGACATTTTTTTACCCTCCTTCGTACTTAGCTTTTAGATCTTCATACACCCAACCTCTTGCTTCACTCACCGCTCTCTTTGCATTCTTCTTTGCCACTTTGTATTTTTGCATGTTGTCCTCGCTCATGTAGTGATGCAAACGCTTATAGCATTCATTCTTCTCTTTGATAGCCTTTTGCACATCACTGTTCCACCACCATGAACCTTTAGGTCCGCGTTTATTTTATTTCGTTATCCCAAACACCTCAGTGGCCCACTTTCTGCATTGCCATCTTATCTCACGTATCATTTGCTTTTCCTTTCATATTTCATGCCCCTTCTCTCATTGCTCTATCCTTAAACACCCGTGAAGCGTTTTCTTTGAGCTTTCATCATTTCGTCCGACTAATCTTGGCTCCTTTATTCTGTCGAACACGTATTCGAAGACGAAACTCAGATATTAAAAGCTTATGTTGTGAGACGACACATTCTCCAGGTATGATTTTGCTGTCAGAAATTCTTTACTGTTCGATCTTTCATGATTAATGATGAACAATTCAAGTAATAGCCCAATGATCACCAATACCGAATATTTCACAAACAAAACTTAATATGATTTTTTTTGTTTAAGATGACGTACCTTGATTAACAGCGGAAGATGTAATGGCTGTCATCTTCTTTTTCCGACTTCTAATAATTACTCTTCTTCTCAGAATTCGGTTTCTCTCTCTAACCCTATTTCTTTATGTGTTTCTTGATGGAGAAGAATACATCTGTTGGCTGGGAGAGAGAGAACCCAATCCTTTATATAACATTTAACTCTAAATCTGGTACGTCCATCATATACCAATTCAACGCTTAAGATTAATCACAGACCTAATGTTCTAATTATAGAACGGTCTATTTATGACTTAATTAATCGGGTCACATTAAGATTAGAAACTGCATAACGTTAAAGGTAAATGAAACGTTCTATTTATGACCTAATTAATAGGGTCACATTAAGATTAATAGGGTCACATTAAGATTAGAAACTGCATAACGTTAAAAGTAATTGAAACGATTGCAGTTTCTAATAGCAGATTTCTAACATTCTCCCACTTGACCCGATTATTCATAATATCAAGTGTTGAACATCATACTATGATAAATTGCTGAGAGTTATGACGGTTGTGCATTATTAATTCAATGCATTCCCTTCCATATACTACAATACCAACAATTCATCATTTTATACTCATAATTTATATAAAACAACATAATGGTCCATATAATGTCTTATATCATAATGATTATACATAATATTTTTATAAAACTCTTTCTTGTTTAAAATTACATAAAGTACGTACTACCACATTAAACAAGAGACACATAATTGTATATCAGAAACACACAAAGGAGCTCAGAATGTCACACATCAATTATTATTAATACAACCAAGACCCATTCTTTGAACATGTTCCTTAAATTGTCTTGGCTGTAACCCTTTCGTCAAAGGGTCTGCAATCATAAGTTTTGTCCCGATGTGCATGATTGACACTCTTTGTTTCTGAACCTCATCTTTCACAACAAGATACTTCAGTTTCATATGTTTGGCACCTTTAGAGTACTTGTCGTTTTTTGAGAAAAACACTGCTGCAGAGTTATCACAATAAATTTTCAGCGGCTTGCTAATGGTGTCGACAACCGCAAGTCCTGAAATAAAGTTCCGCAACCATAATGCATGAATTGTGGCTTCATAACATGCCACAAATTCTGCCTCCATAGTAGATGAAGCAACGATAGTTTGTTTCGCACTTTTCCATGATATGACTCCTTGAGCAAACATAAACAGGTAACCAAAAGTCGATTTTCTAGTATCGATGCATCCAGCAAAATCTGAATCGCTATATCCAATCACCTCCAATTTATTGGATCTACTATACATGAGCATGTAATCTTTCGTGCTTTGTAAGTACCTCAATACTTTCTTTGCAGCTTGCCAATGTTCCCTTTCTGGATTACTTTGATACCTCCCTAATATACCGACCGCAAAACTGATATCCGGTCTAGTACAGGTTTGAGCATACATTAGGCTACCAACTACAGATGCATATGGAATTGATTCCATTTCCTTTCGTTCAACATCATTCTTAGGACATTGCATGAGATTGAATTTATCACCTTTCTGTACAGGAACTTTCCCAGGTGAACACTTACTCATTCCAAATCTCTAGAATCTTTTCGATATATCCTTTCTGAGACAATCCCAATATTCCTTGTGATCGATCACGAAATATTTCTATTCCAATAACATAGGATGCCTCTCCCATATCTTTCATTTCAAAGTTCGTTGAGAGAAATTCCTTAGTCTCACGCAATATGCTTAAATTATTTGCAGCAAGCAAGATGTCATCAACATAAAGGACTAGATAAATAAACTTTCTCCCACCGATCTTTTGGTATAAACAGTGATCAACCATATTTTCCTTAAAACCAAAAGATGTAATAATGGTATTGAACTTAATATACCATTGCCGGGATGCTTGTTTAAGCCCATATATTGACTTCTTAAGTTTACACATCAATTGTTCTTTACCTTTTACAGAAAAACCCTTAGGTTGATCCATATAAACATCCTCATCAAGATCTCCATTTAGAAAGGCTGTTTTCACATCCATTTGATGCAATTCCAAATCATAATGTGCTACTAATGCCATTATTATTCTTAGTGAGTCCTTTTTCGAAACAGGAGAAAATGTCTCCTTGTAATCAACACCATCTTTCTGAGTGTAACCCTTAGCAACAAGTCTAGCTTTATACCGTTCGATATTACCACTAGAGTCGTGTTTGGTTTTAAAAACCCATTTGCATCCGACTCTTTTACAGCCATGTGATAACTCAACGAGATCCCAAACTTCATTCTGTTGCATGGATTTTAGTTCTTCTTTCATGGCATTAATCCATTCCTTTGACTCTTTACTTTCTACAGCATGTGAAAACGAAACCGAGTCCTTATTGATTCCTATATCATAATTTGATTCTTGCATATAAACCATATAATCATTAGAAATAGCTGACCTACGATCTCTTCTTCTTAATGCTACTTGTTGTGGTTCATGCATATCAGCATTATGTAAGTCATTTCCTTCAGGAAGTACTTCTTCATTTATATGTTGTTCATCATCATGTTGTTCTCCAACAGCTGGAACAACATTTGGAGTAATAGTAGATGGTGGAACTATTCTAGGCAATGTAACATTTACTCTTGTTTCCTTTATTTTCACTATTTCTCTTCTAGTACTTCCACTGACTTCACCAATCTCAATGAATCTTGCATTACCAGTTTCTACAATTCTTGGACTATGATTAAGACAGTAAAACACATATCCTTTAGATTTTTCAGGATAACCTAAAAAATACCCACTAATCGTTCGAGAATCTAATTTCTTTTCATGTGGATTATAAATTCTCGCTTCCGCTGGACAACCCCAAACATGCAGGTGTCTTAAGCTAGGTTTCATGTTAGTTCATAATTCAAAAGAAGTCTTTTGAACAGCTTTACTAGGAACCCTATTCAACAAATAATTAGCGGTTTTGAGAGCATATGACCACAAATTCTTAGGTAGTGTAGAATCTGACATCATACTCCTAATCATACCTATTAACGTCCTATTGCGCCTTTCTGCTACACCATTTTGCTGTGGTGTACCTGGCATTGTGTATTATGCACATATACCATGACTTTCGAGGAATTTTGCAAATGGACCTGGACACTGGCCCAACTCATTATATTTGCCATAATATTCACCACCTCTATCGGATCTTATGATTTTCACATTTTTATCTAATTGTCTCTCAACTTCCTTTACAAACGTCTCAAGGACATTCACAGATTGAGATTTTTCATGAAGCAAATAGACATAACCATAGCGGGAAAAATCGTCAATAAAAGTGATGAAATACTTTTCTCCATTAAAGGCTGGAGTGTCCATAGGTCCGCAAATATCAGTGTGTATTATTTCAAGAAGCTGGCTGCTTCTAGTGGCTCCTTTCTTATTATGTTTGGTTTGTTTACCTTTAATACAATCCACACATAATTCTAGATCACTAAAGTTCAAATTTGACAAAATTTCATTACTTACTAATCTCATCATTCTTTCTTTGGATATGTGACCTAGTCTTTTATGCCATAAGAAAACAGAATTTTCATTCAACATGCTACGTTTGCATCCAACATTATTTATTACATTCAGCAAGGAATTCGCATAAGTGTCATTCAGTTTCAATTTATATAAACCATCAATTAGAATACCAGAATCAACATTATCAGTATTCTTATATAAATCAAAACAACCAGATCCAAACGTACATCTAAAACCAGAAATATCCAACTTACTTATGGAAATAAGGTTTCTAGATAATGAAGGTACATAAAGGGTATTATATAAGTCTAATACATATCCACTTTCTAGAATTAGACGATAAGTCCCAATGCCTTCTATTGTGGATTTCATTCCGTTTTCTGTAAAGAGAAAACGATCTTCATTTGGATTTATGGTTCGGATCATAAGAAATCTCTGCATATTATTGGAGACATGAGTTGTAGCACCAGTATCAAGCCACCATGTATTAATAGTAACTTCAACTAAATTTGATTCAAAACATACGAAAGATAGATGATTACCTTTCTTTTCGAACCAAGCTATCCTTTTCGGACAGTCATTTTGATAATGTCCTTTCCTTTTACAGAAATGACATCGAACATTCTTTAATTCCTTCTTTTCCTTATCCCGTCCATTCTTAGCAGGTGTCTTTTTCTTCTTGAAATGACTTGATTTTCCATTCTTTTTTTTACCAGCTTTATTACTCACAAAACTTACTGAGTGATTCACTTGATTTTTCAAACGTCCTTCTTCCTGAACAAGTCTACTGGCAAATTCATTAATATTCCACTTATCCTTTATAGTGCTATAGTTAAATTAAAAAGGTTCATATTCAGAAGGTAGCGAGTTCAGGATAAACTGGACAAGAAAAGAATCCTCTACTGTAAGTCCAAGGGAGTTTAACCTTGCTGCAAAATTAGTCATCTCTATAATGTGCTCTTGCATAGTTCGCGACCCATCAAACTTCATGGTCGTGAGTTCTGCCATAAGAGTACCAACGAGTGACTTATCAGCTGAACGAAAACGCTCTTCCACAAACTGCATATATTCCTTAGCACTTTCTGTTTGCGTAATTGTTGACTTGATGTTGTTAGCAACAGTCATCTTAATAAACATAAGGCTCAATATGTTACTGCGTTCTCATGCTTTATGGTGTGATTTTTCTGTCTCGGTACTAGCGTTGTAAGAGCAACAGGTTTATCCTCAAGGAGTGCCAAGTCAAGATCCTGAACACCTAAATGGAAATTGACTTGTTCTCTCCATTCAGAAAAATTAACACCAGTGAGCAATGTAACAGATGAAGCATGTGTATTCATGGGAACTACTGCAAATTAAATAAAAAAAATTGAAATAACTATAAGCTCATAGCTAACGCAATTCAGATATGTACATAATAGTATAATATAGCACTCCTTTGGGTAGATACTATCTTATACTTAACATAATTAAATACCAAAACATAAGTAAGTAATAAATATATTCAATTAAATAGAACTGACATCTTTGGATGATCAATATTTATTTAATCAAGATATCTATTAAACCTCATCGTGTCAACTAGTTATAGAACAAGACTTTCCTTTGGGTAAGTTCTTAGGTTCTATCATTAGTGACGCCAGTTTTTAATTGGTATTATTATAATTGGCAATTTCTATCAATAATCATTATGTCGCATATGCACTAAATGATTATTCTGATTTTGACCACTTTGGTGATTAACAAAATCATAAATCTCATGTGCATAAATGACTTATAACACATACTTGATTAAACATCATGAGTAAAACATAGAATAGATCAATTGCAATCATATGAAATATTCAGTTATTGATTGGTTGCTATGATACCAAATGTCAGAAATTCTTTATTGTTCGATCTTTTATGATTAATGATGAACAATTCAAGTAACAGTCCAAGAATCACCAATACCGAATATTTCACAAACAAAACTTAATATGATTTTTTTGTTTAAGATGACGTACCTTGATTGACAGCGGAAGATGTAATGACTGTCATCTTCTTTTTCTGACTTCTAATAATTACTCTTTTTCTCAGAATTCGGTTTCTCTCTCTAACCCTATTTTTTTTATGTGTTTCTTCATGGAAAAGAATACATCTGTTGGCTGGGAGAGAGAGGACCTAATCCTTTATATAACATTTAACTCTAAATCTGGTACGTCCATCATATACCAATTCAACGCTTAAGATTAATCACAGACCTAATGTTCTAATTATAGAACGGTCTATTTATGACTTAATTAATCGGGTCACATTAAGATTAGAAACTGCATAACTTTAAAGATAAATGAAACGTTCTATTTATGACATAATTAATAGGGTCACATTAAGATTAATAGGGTCACATTAAGATTAGAAACTGCATAACGTTAAAAGTAAATGAAACGATTGCAATTTCTAATAGCAGATTTCTAACATTTGCAATTTACACAAACTCGTTTGTCGTCTCTTCTAGTCCCATTTTCGGTGTCACGTGGATCAAATAAATCTCCACCGTTAATTTCTAATTTATTTATTAAAAATTAAATAATTAGGAAATGAACGGATGAATTTCAGGGGGTGCATGGGTTAGGGAAAAATGAGACCATGTGATTATTTTTGTTAAAAGTGAGAACCATGTTAGCATCTCTTGTCACTCATAATGACTATTGTTTTAATCAATATGGAAATACTTTGGTGCATGCCACTACCGAGTGATTGTTAGAGTTCTAATTAATAACTGTTTGTTTGAAAGAATATTTATCGCCTGCGAGTTTATATTTTTTGATGCAAATTGTTGTTACCAATGAAATTTGAATGTCAGAAATAACAAAGAGAATCTCTGATGTTCATATTCCTGGTTCACTACCTAATATAGAAATTGGGGAAGCTGACAGGTGTTTTTGTTTTTCCTGGATGAATCTGATGTATCCTCGTCTAATAATGAATTTTATAATTACAGGCTGGCACGGGTATTGCACAACTTATAGCGCATGAGATCTCAAAACAGGTTAGCTTATTTCAATATCAAAAGCTCTTTATATATACATAAAATATATTATTATGTTGCTTTGTTCAGTATCACTAATTTTTTTGAAATTAATTACCTTATTATGGCTGTTACAGACAAAAATTCCAGTAGAAGAAACCCGCAAGAAAATTTGGCTTGTCGATTCCAAGGTGGAAGCAATTCTTTTATGTTTTCAGTTCTAAAGATTTACATAAATTGAAGTATGATAACTTTACTAGCTTAATGGATTAATTTAAGTAGGGTTTGATTGTGAAATCGCGCAAGGAATCACTTCAACACTTCAAAAAGCCTTGGGCTCACGAGCATGAAGAAGCAAAAACTCTCTTAGAAGCTGTACAGGTATATATTTTAGTTTGCAACTCTTCATTGATCCTTCCTTCCATTTTCCACTTTAGTAGTTGCTAGTTAATACTGATGAAATATGCTGTGTTAGATGTTGTAAAAGGAAAACATATACACCAAAACTATCAATGTAAAAATATCATTGTATGGTATATATGCAGTTTTTTTGAATTTCACGTAGAATTTACATGCTTATAAAGTATAAACTAACAATGACAGTTTTGACAGTACTTTATATACATAGATTCATCGAAGTAGAATTATTACATTTCTTCTACTAATCTTTAATGGTTGATTCGTCAGTCTATCAAGCCAACCGTATTGATAGGAACATCTGGAGTTGGACAAACATTTACAAAAGAAGTCATTGAAGCTATGGCGACTTTCAATGAGGTACATTTTGCATATGGAAACACAGTAATACGTTGATGACATTAAATTACCCAGTACGCTAACGTGACAGTGTTTGTCGACTACAGAAACCAATAATTCTTGCTTTGTCAAACCCAACGTCGCAGTCAGAGTGTACTGCTGAACAAGCCTACACTTGGACCAAGGTAGAATTCAGTTTTGTTAGCTTTTCCATTTTCTTTGTTTGATGTTTTCTCAGTGATCAAATAAAATAAGAAAAAGAATATTGTTTCCATTTACCAATATTCCTGTATCATATAGGGCAAAGCTATCTTTGCTAGCGGAAGCCCATTTGGCCCCGTTGAATACAATGGAAAGACTTTTGTGCCAGGACAGGTTTGAACCAACTTCGGGTTATATTGAGAATCAGTCCACAGTTATTGGATCTAGCTTGTTTTGATTTCTTTGTCTCCTATGTACAGTCAAACAATGCTTACATTTTCCCTGGATTCGGTCTTGGTCTGATAATGTCAGGAGCCATCCGTGTGCATGATGAGTTGCTTCTTGCAGCCTGTAAGTAAATAAGCAACTGAACATGTGTGTGTACGTTCTGCGCATGTGAAATTGTGCTTCATTGTACATTCAACAAGCATGCATTTGCATGTAATGCATACTCATATGCTAGGATAGCATTATGTAAATCGTGAATTATAACCCAATTTGTAATTTGTTGTGATATAACAAAATCGTGCTTCTGAACAGCTGAAGCTTTGGCAAATGAAGTGACACAGGAACATTATGAAAAGGGTTTGATTTACCCTCCTTTCACCAACATCAGAAAAATATCTGCCCACATTGCTGCAAATGTAGCTGCCAAAGTATATGAACTTGGTAAGCGATTTCGGTGTTCATTTTTGAACTTTTAGTACTACCTGAAGTTTGAGTTAGCAGAAATAACTTTTTGAACTTGACTGGAAATATAATCCCTTTTCTTTAGATGATTGAATTTAGACATAGTTTTATCAAGTCTGTCACAGTAGAGTGGAAGATGCAAGTGATCATCAAATTTTTATGTGCAGGTCTTGCTACTCGTCTTCCTCGTCCTGCAAATCTTGTGAAATATGCAGAAAGCTGCATGTACACACCTATGTATCGCAGTTACAGATAAGTCAATCGGACACTGGCCATTTTTCTTACCTCATCATACCATTATCTGTACGTTCTCTATACCGTAGCGAGATCAAGTATGTTGTAGAAATTGTTGCTTTGTACTTTTAAGTTTCACACGAGAACTGAAGTTGTTTATGCTGTAATATTTGAGATATTTGCTGTTTTTCCATTCAATAAAGCTCGGCTGTTTTGTATCTTTCTCAATGAAATAAAACGTTTGTGTTACATGCTTAGACTGATACTCTATGCAAGCTAAAATTACTTTTGAGTAAATTACAAGAGACTTTGCTCTATAATAGGAACAGTAGCTCTCAAAATACAACCTTAAGAAAATCTCATTCATTCGATAGCACGCCACTAGCAAATATAACAAATGATCAAAACTGCGACCCACCATTCCAGTTGCAATGTTGGCAACGCACAAGGGTTCAGGCTTACTCATCCAAAATTGTTACTGAACTACAAAAGTGACGCAGTGATGACCATAAAAAAATGTGTTTGATTATTGCATTAGACTTCATAACCAATAATGAAATAATAGAAGGCAATGCTAAGCCAATGAATAGGCTTAATGCATAACCTTCAATACAACATCGAGCAAAATCAGTTGC
The DNA here is from genome assembly GCA_030737815.1 of Allium fistulosum. Classification (NCBI taxonomy): domain Eukaryota; kingdom Viridiplantae; phylum Streptophyta; class Magnoliopsida; order Asparagales; family Amaryllidaceae; genus Allium; species Allium fistulosum. The sequence goes on along the minus strand of CM060908.1, from coordinate 815,949,584 downwards.
TCGTTCCCACTTCTGCAACTTATACAGATTTGCAACACTGACATTAACTTACTACATTACATGCCTGTTAACTTATGCATACTTTATAAAACACATGAACTACAGAAAGATGAAAAATATATTCCTTTAAGTCTCTTCAACTGCAAGATACTGAGAGTGAGAGGCAGCGAGCAGGGCTGCACCAATACCAGAACCATCATTTGCATGCACGATTTCCACATTTTTAGTAACATCTTTTCCGAGCATCTCTTCAATAGTTGTTTCTAAGCATTTACTGAAAATTGTATAATGCTCATACAATCCACCATCCATGGCCAGTACTGTCCTTCGATCAATGGTTGCAGTGTTTCTACCTTGTTTTTTGAGAATGCCTACTATTCCAGCTGCAGCTAAGCGAGCTCCACGTTTTGCCACTATGTCACATATATCTACTATGGCTTTTCTTGTTTTTAAAGAGGTATTGGTGATCTGCATTTTTCGTGTATAGGAGTGGAAGAAAACAAATTACAAAAGGGTATTTGTATAGATGGGTTTATAGTTCATGTTTAAAAAACTAACCCCGAATACATCTTTCATTTTGTTGCTTACGACCTTTAGGTCGAGTGATGTGTCATGATGCATTGCAGACATGTCCGGAGTTCTGCATTTAATAACATCGCATTCAGGGGTCTCACTAAATTTGTAATCAAATATAAGTGTAGTAACTAGTAAGAAACAGATGCAACAAATAGCTAGGCAGCTAATTAGATTGGACATAAAACGAGTGTCGAAGGTTGATAAATGAAAAAAAATCTAAACAATTTTTCCAATTTACTGTAAACAAGTTTAAGCATACCTTAATGAGAATGGAACACTAAGTTTTTGGGGGACGTTATCACCAAAAAAGGCAGCTTCTTCAGCCAACTTCCATAAAACTCTTCTCACAATGTCTCCCAAATACATGCCACCAATCATCTTCTCAAATATCTAAAATACGACATTATAAAGACACAAATGTCAGCATTCAGAGTTTAAGCAAAACTTGAGTGAATCTAATGACTAAATATGGGATAAAAATGGTACTTGTTCACCAGGATTCAAACTTTCAACATCCAATGCTTGATCATATTCTGTTATTGGCAGATGAGATGATCTGAAGTTACCCCATTCCATGTTGATAACCTACAAACATGAATTATCTATATACAGTGAGAAAACTTCAAAACGAAGCTTTTGAAGTTACTGAACCACCCATATCAAATGCAACATTGAACCGAGGGTAGTTTTGTCATCTTATTTCACCATCTTTCCTAATGATAACGAGAAGACTGCTATTTGGTATGTGCATCATTTTTATCTTCTCCCCAAATTACCTTCTCTTCCCATTCTATTCCAGCCCCAAGCACATTCAGTTCAAACCGACAAAGATCAACTTCCAGCCTGACTACATCACTCCCCTGTCATTTTCCTCTGCCAGCCTCTCTACTACTGCTGCCAAACCACTTCCTCTTGAACTCGACTTCCATCAATGTCGGCAATCACTAATGTCAGAGAATGTTCAAATACCTTCGTGAAACATCCCACTCATAACCATCTCCCACTTCATATTCAGCATGGTACGAGTTATCTTTTGCTTTTGAATTTATATTAATTATCTAAGCTTTAATTTGGTTTCAATCATTTCCTCTGCCAGCCTCTCTACTACCACTGCCAAACCACTTCCTCTGAACTCGACTTCCATCAATGTCGGCAATCACTAATGTCAGAGAATGTCCAAATACCTTCGTGAAACATCCCACTCATAACCATCTCCCACTTCATATTCAGCATGGTACGAGTTATCTTTTGCTTTTGAATTTATATTAATTATCTAACTTTAATTTGGTTTCAAAATCGCACATAAGGTAATTTGTGAAGATTTGGTAGAATATAGTTTGGGTAAGTGGTTATTTAGTAGGGTATGTGACAATGTGTCTTTTGTTGATTTTGCAAACGTGAAATGTAACCTTAATCCTGCCTATGACCTATATGTGTTCATTACAAGTAAATTTGACAGAAAGATAATCATAGCTTTACAGTATACCAAAATTTCACCATTAAGCTTCATGTTTTAACTAAAAGCTTACACTAATTAAGATATAACAATATATATCATAGGATAAATTTGTATCATTATTGTTGAAATTTTCGACACCTCCTCGCATCTCCGCTACGCGCACTTCATTTAGTGTAGAAGAGGCAAGACCAATAAACAAAACTCTTTTGGTGTCAACGTGATTGGACATCCCTACATCCCCATTGGAGCACATATGTTTTCGAGGCAATGCTTATTGTAACAAAAGGAATCCCTTATTGTTACATGCTATCAATCTCATACCTTTAGAATATCTTACGATGTGGGATTAATCATAATCCAATCTACGCATCCACTTCAATACAATGCGAGCCACAGATAACAATTATAAACGAAAATATGGAGGGAGGAGGAGAGTTGTGACATGTTGTTAAAGAAATTATTTGGTTGGACTAATTAAAGCGTAAGATATGATGCTACTATAAAAGTAGCTGATTAAACAGTTTGTCATTTTGAACCCGATAGTCCATTTGCAACTAAGAATTAGAAATGTCCCTTCATTGATATATCATCAAATTTTACATGTATTGTAACATTGTTTCTGCAGCAGTAAAATCGTCTTGGTAAATTAAGTGGAACAAGTTCGGTCATGGAATTTTTTTTCCAAGATAATTTAGTCTGGAAGTGTCAAAAGACTCAAAACTATAATTGATATTCACAACATGCTTTATACAAGCATAATCACAAGAAAAAAAATATCCCTATACTTTATAAGTGGAGGTTTGATTTAGAGTTTTGAGAAAGTAGGTCATTCTTTTTTGTATCTTCTAAGAATACATATCTTAGAGTGTAGATAATACATATCTTAGAGTGTAGATGATAAATCTAAGTTTAATGAATTGAAATAACTCATTCCATCATTAATTGGTTGACAATATGTATGTTGAACTACTAGCTTGGATAAGGTTTAAATTTTCATTAATGTATCGTGTTATGCTTTTGTTCAAGAAATCAATATTTTATCGGTATATTACCTTAAATGTGATTTTTTTTCTAAGCACATGAGGTTTATTTCCCGAATACAAGTAGAAATCAATATTTTATAATGATTGTGATGGACATAATAAACAATCAAAGACGTGTGCACCTAGAACTGTAAGGCCAGTGAGGTACCATGATTTCTTAAGCAACATTTCAACCCTATAGTAAGGTAAGAAATATCTATTCATTTGTTCAAGTGTCTTAGTTCTGCAATGTAATATATAAGATAAAGTGATAAACATGTTAGTTGTTGATGATTAAGTCTATAATCTAAATCCAAATTGGAAATTCAAACTTCAATTTGTTAATCAAAATATATGGTAGCTGGATCTTAACTCATATTTGAACCAACATATATACTACATAAAAGATATGTTGTCTAATCACATAGCTCAATACAAGATGTTTTCTTCAGTTTCCCTTCTGACCATATATGTCTCACTGCATTTATTTTACACCATTCGATAACTCAAAATATTGATCAAACAATATCCATAATAGATTTGAATAAACTGCACAGTAGGAACTCTTTCAGCTCCACCTGAGATAATAGTAAGCATCTTATTTCCAAATGTATCATTCAATTGAGATGCCAAGTGATCTTCTTCTTTTGCAGGAGTTCTTTGGGTTAACCTCTAAGGGTAAGCTATGCACTTGAAATTATAGAGTGGACCGGTTGTTGTTCATCTACTTTTGGAATAGGGAAGGGTCTGAGAACTACCTATGTGGCATCTTGTGGTCAAATAGTAACCTTATTAACCTTGCAAATCATTTTTATCAATTATTGTTGACATTCTTATTATCAAAAAGTTATTGTTGTATGCTGAGGTCTTAGAGGTCATGAGTTTGTACCCCTACAACAAAAAAAACGAGTGCTCTGTTTGAATGAAGTATCGCTCTTTTTATCAAAAAGTTATTGTTGACATTCTGTATTGGGAAAAAAATATTGAGCCCTTTATCGTCAGAGTTGGATAGATTTCTATTTGATATACCGATTGAAAATTCAGTGGGTATAAATATCTATTTTTGCATGATTATGTAGTTAAACAAGCATGATTATGGTATTATGTTGCTACTTTATATTTTCTTAATGTCATTATTCCAGCTCATTTCTACGTATAATATATAAGGCCGTGCCTATGAAAACCACGTAAATGAGAGGTTTGTTGATGCACTTTACATATGATATGTTGTTGTTGTGGATGAAGTTAAGGCTTATTGTGAACATAAAATTGGATTGGTGTGGTTTATAGTAACAAACCCACCCACCCTTGTAACACAGTTAAAACGTTAAAAATGATGTTCTGACAAATATTGAAATCTAATGTCATGATGAATGTAATTTTCTACACTGACTTATATTATTATAATTTTTATTCACTATTTGAATTGGTAAAATATTGGATTGCTCTTGACAACAATTTTAGTTGGATTAACATATGTCCAATATGCGCACAGACAAAATTAATTTAGTTAAAATTGTATGGACTTCCTAAGCTAAGACTTCAAGTTGTGATATACACACGACCATTATGCTATGTTCTTATTATCAAAATTACATATAAATTTACTAGGCATCTAGTCCTTTTAAAATGAAAGAAACAACTACTGTTATTTTCGATCGTATTTTTGAAATAACAATATGTGATAATAGTTCTCACATTTTTTGGGTAATCAAAGCAGGGATTCATAGTTCAGCAAATTGAAAGGCTGATATTAGAGGCCATTAGTCAAAGCAATATTTTGGTAAAAAGATTTGTACATTTTAAAAGACGAGTTTTAGAAGGCGACAATTGTACGGAGAGTGGATATAAATATCTTAAAGTATTTTTTATTGCTTTGTCCTGTACTACAATTTTTATGTACTACGATATTTTACTGAATAGAGCTCAAATCTCATGGCTCCAAATTATCTGTCCTTATGTGCCACACACATCACAACCATTGATTTTTCATCATCTCTCATTCATATGATATGGTAGGTCCCACTGATTTATTGTTTTGTTGTGATGAGTGGCTGAGATTTCTTGTAAGGGACAGGTAATACGACGACAGAGGAATTGAACTCACATATTAAAGCTGTCAGTGAGTACCCGAAAAATCCAAAATCTGTCTGTATTCGTATTCGAAATATGAAAAATTATCTGATATCCCAAAAACGGATACCATTGCGGTCCGTATCCGATAATTATGCATCCGGTTTTTATTAAAATTATAGTTATTTTTTGTGTATTTTAGTACATGAAATGATCGTCTTTACTATTTTATCTAGGTAAAAAAATTAATATGTATATAAAAATCAATATTTGCTGCTTGAAATTATTTTTCTTAGCGCATTTTTTTTTTATATTTTTAGTACTGAAATGGATTTATAATAAATCAAAATTTTGTATTTATTTGTTTAAGTTTATTGGTTGTGAACTGGTCGAAGAATATCATATCCGTCCGCATTCGCGGATGCAAATATCTGATATCTGAAAACGGTTACGGATACAGACGTAGATATGACACTATCTGAATCTGTATCCAACCATTTACAGGCCTATAGCATATGAGATAATGCGCGTATAATTTTATTTAAATGTGTTTCCTTAGTTGCTCATGGGAACAGCGCGTGTGCCACTATACTAGAAAAATATATTCAAATCTTTTCCCCAATAATGTGCGAAACATTAATTATATTTAGTCCTATCAACAAAAGCTTCACATGTAATAAAGCAAAAAATGATGAAAAATACATTACCATTTCGCCTGATTTTGGCATTGTACCATGCCATTTTGGAATAGCTTGTGCTCGTTCTACATATGCTGCATTTGTACCAGTGCCTAGTATCACGGCTATAACAACATCATTATCATAATACCTCCCGCCAGCCAATGTTCCTATTGTATCATTGATCTACAGTAAAGCAGCATTTTAAAATCAAACATCATTCATACCATGTTATATGCTGTATATTGATGTTCCTGAAGAAAGAAAGGAAAACTGGAAGAAAGCACAAACCAGTGCTGCAACACGCATATCGAGACCCTGTCTTTTCATTGCCTTTGTCAATTCAGCAACCACGTCTTCTCCTTCCTGGCACAAAAAAAAAACAAAGAAATTAGCCATATGTTCGACTTTATAAGCATGAATCTTCGTAGAACAATAACTGCAGTTAATTATCACTCTTGAGTCAATATGATTATCCATTGTGCTCTGCTGCCAGATGAACTTCTAGTTGATTCATATACACTGTATACATGAACACTATCGCAACCTATTCAAGTTGTTCAAAATTTATGATATGAATATGAGTTTGACATATTAGTTGCCTAAAGCATGAATCAAGCTAATTTAAACACATCTGTGTTCCGAAGCAGCAATACCTGTGAAGCTAATTTATGATATTCATGTACACTGTATGCTATGCATGACACTCATGAGACAGCACAGTGATAACCTGAACTGTGTACATAACTTACCGGGGATGTATGTACATGCAATATTGATCATAAACCAAAATAGCCGTAAATATTTCATCAGCACGCAATTAAAGCTCTCAACTAAGAAACCAGAAACATAATAACTCTAAGTTAGGATTGCAATGGTAATTTAAAGAAACTAACAGTTCCACTAATGGAAAATCCTTTTGTCCACTTAATTAGTGTGCCCGATGAAATTGATGTCTGTTTCACTGGAAAAGAAAATGTGAACCCTAATTCTCTCTGTCTTCCTTCTGGAGGGTGATAATCTTTGCCTTCTGAAGCAACAAATTTGGCTAATGCTGAAACAATGAAGTCGAAGAGCTCCTGGAATATGGTAGATTTTTAAGCAAGTGAAAGCATGTAAAATTTAAATTAGCAAAAAAGATTCATCCATCATGCACTACAAAACATACATCAGAGCTTCCGACCATCAAATGTGGTGGGATTGAGACTTCCTCGGCTTCTTGTTTGACAACACGTCCTTCTCTTCCTCCTAGTAGAATGCGCAAAACACGAAAGTTGGTTCCCCCAAGATCCAATGCATAAAACAAACCTTCCTCATCCCTACATGTTATACTTAATGGTAAATTTATGCCCATAACTTTCTAAAGCAAATAGGCTTAGGTATAGTAATGAGCAGAACAATCAACACTAGTGGATGCAAGGACTGACAGAATAACAGTATCAATGTTGTCTTTACTTTAGCCACATGATATATTAGGTTAGAAGATTTTTACCCCTTATTCTTGTTAAGACGAATGTGTTACTATTCAAACATAAGATACTACAAACTTTGCACTGTGAGACTAAATTTTACCAAGGTTGTTTTATCTCGATAGTTCCCAATCTTTTGTTTGCAGAAATTTTATATGATAACATTGAGCTGAATGTCTTCGGACCATGATACAGCTTACCAAATAGACTCACCTACGGCTATAATATCAATATCCCATGTACTGGATTGAATAACTTAATGTGCTAACAAAACCATAGATTGTCGGGGTGAGATAAATCAAAATGGTTACGTATCACATTTATATGTGCTTGCTTATCGTTTTCTGGTTCTTTATCAATTTAGCTTCATTGGATCATGTACTCCATAAGCATGTATAATCACACATACACACACTTCTATGGTACTTTGTCGGATATATCCCAAAAAGCAACAGCTACTAAAAAGCAGATTGATCTACCATAACTAAAAGTTTACTATTGGAGATCAGATTTCATGACTAAAGATTTAACAAAATTCAATTATCTAAATCCAATTAACAGAAAAATAAAATAACTCTGAGCAAAGCAGACCAAGATCATAAAAAGACGGATCTATACCCAGTAGGAAGATTATCAACGTAGCTAATAAGCATCTTAAGCTTGCTGCCTCCATCAGAAGCAAGGCCAGCATGCATTTCCACAGTCATCGCATCTGCAACCTGCTTCAATTTCGAAATCGGAGTAGAACACTTTGCCTCCAATTCTTTAATGATCGCCAAGGCACGTGCCCACTTCCCTGAGTTCTGCATCCGATTGCGCACAATCAGCGCTGCCACCGCCACTGTCGTCGCCGTCAGCGCCACCGTTACGCCCACCGCTACTTTCCCCATTAATAAAACGAGTATCAAACAAGGAAAGGGTAAATGGGATTGAGAATTGAGCTGGATCTCGAACAATGGACGAATTGAGGGATCGATGCGTATTTGTGGATCAAAGGTCGTAAATTTCGGGAAAATTTGGATCTTCCGGTTTTTATTTTCCCCACGAAAATTTGGAGTAAATATATAGTGAGTGAATGATTAATCAATCGTAATATTCTTATCCAGTGAAGTCCAGGCCTTCAATTGGTTTAATAAATACGAATAAGCTTTTGGCAATATAAAAAAAATTGATAATTTTCCTGTCAATGAATCCAGCTTTAACGTTTATAATAACTTTGCCATTCATTTAATTATCTGTTTCAAAAAACAAATGCTGGAGGCATGAACATCGTTTCTCCAACTGGATTAGTAGTTATTATCATTTAAACATGCACAGTGCAACAAGTTTAATTTGAGATATGTCTTGTACGTTAAGTCCATTAATACTGGAAGTAACTGACATTTGCTTTAAGGAAAGCATCATTGTGAAAATCACAAAAGTGTTGACTAGCAGCTCATTAATTCAATTAACTTTATAACATCCCATTTGAGTTTCAATTAGCCTAAAATGTACGATCCGTTCTTGATTTCATTTGGAAGGTTTCGAAGTTGATCTTTTCTATCTTTTTGTTTGGGTAGTATTCTTTGAATTCTAAAAACGTGATAAGAACAAGCATGCTGAACGCAACAAAAAGCAAATTTTACTTTTCATTTCGTTGAAAGAAAACAAGCATATTGTAGCTATTAAGAATCAATAGAAAGTGAAATCCACTTGCTTGAGATTCGATGGTTAACAGATATTCATCTTTCAATTATTTCACGGTTGATAACGATGTCGTGGAACCTTCTCATGTATAGCTGAATCGGCAAGATAAATGGTAGGAAGCACCAAGAATTTTGAGTTTGAATCCAACCAATGTTCACTTGATCTCAAGGCCAAATTGAAAATTATTTGGTTCTTCCCGCACTCAAACTTATTCTAGTACAACGGGGAAAATCAAATGGTTTAATTGTGCAAGTTTTTCTTTTAAAAAAAAAAGTCTACCCTTATGCCTGTTTTCCTATAATGATAATAAATTTGAAAAAAAATTATTTGCATTGTTTAAACAAAACATTAAAATATTCGGTAGAAAACAAATAACAATTAAACCTTAAAAATAATATAAACGTACATTTTTTTTTTTGAATTAAGATAAACAGGCCTAGGCCCAATTACAACATGTTCGGGTAAACTAAAACATTATCACCCGAATGCCAAAATAAAACACAAACCCAGATCTAGGGTTGCCGACATAACACGAACTTTCCAAAAGCTCGCAAAAAACAAATTAATAGCGGATGAGAAACTCTCCACTAATTCTCTCTACCTCCACACTTAGCTCTGCTCGACTCTCCACGCTCCCAATACGATAGGCTGCTGTTGAAGCAACCATGCATCCCTTGAGTATTCACTCTAACACCTTCTTTTCTCTGATGAAGATCGTTCCTGGGTGAACTAGCAGATCTGAGTTCGATACAATTCAGATCTGTTAGTTTCTGCCCTGTAGTCGTCTCTTCGCCAGAATTATGGTTCCAGCTCTGCCAGTAAATCTCGCTAGTTTGTTGATTGAAGTTTCTGCCAGTAGGAACTGAGCTCTGATGAGAAACATTTGTATCCTTATACTGCTGCTTGCCATAAGAATTTTTAGCACGAGCGAGAAAGAATTCCAGATGTTTGCTGCCAGCTTCGTGGCTCCATTCATCAGCAAGGAAACAAAATTTGGTTTGATCCCTGGTTTTCTTCTTTGATTTCTGAAGAATAACTCTGCTCTCTGTCTCGATAAGTATCCATTTCTGCTCTTTTTTCATACTACTTTTATTATGAGTTCTGCAGTTCCTTTCTTTCCAAATATGAAACACCGCAGTAGTTAACAGTATGTTCGCATAATCTCTCTCGCTACTTTTATCTTTGAAATTGTTGTTGATATGCTGTATGGCTTGAATTAGATCCATCTGACCATTGTTAGTTATTTGCAGTATGTTCTGTATGTTATTCCAGATGTAATAAGAGTAGCTGCATTCAAAAAACGAATGATTAGCATCTTCATTTACTAGATTGCATAGGGAACATAGTGAATTATTGGAATTTCCCCATTTATTAATTCTATCCCAAGTTGGCAATCTATTATTGACTGCAAAATAAGTATAAAAATCCATTTTGGGACAATTCACTTTGTTCCATATGCAATTGTACCAGTCAACATTAGGAAGTTTATTTCTAATGCTTTCCCATGTAATTTTAAAAGAAAACTTCCCTCTGGTATTAGCTATCCACTCCCAATAATCACTATCTGCATGAACATCAATAGGAATTTGACAAATAATATTTTTATGAGGATATGTGATAGGATGCATCTGTGGCTGCCATTGATTGTCTTAATAATCATAGCCACAGTGTCATTAACCCCCCCCCCACAAATAACTAGACTATCCCAACCCACTTTATTCACAAAGGATTCATTTTTAAACCAGGGGTCAAACCAAAGACTGGTTTGATCTCCTGATTTAAATCTTCTTTCCAGAAAAGACTTACCAATATTTCTGCAGTCAAGAATTCTTTTCCATGTATAAGACTGATTATTTTTAGGTAAGACTGTCCAAAAATTATCATTCTTAAGGTATTTGGATCTCATCCATTTGGCCCAAAGAGAATCTGCATTCACAAATCTCCAAAATAATTTTAAGTGACATGTAATAATGAGATCCTTCATATTTCTAATACCTAATCCCCCTTCTTTTTTTGGCCTGCACACTTTATCCCAACTGATTTTATGATATTTACCTCTCCATAAAAAATCAGCATATCTACTTTCAATCTTTTTAATTGAGGCAGCAGGGATATGGAAAGTTTGAATCCAATAAAGAATAATTGCATATATAACAGTTTTAATAAGCTCCATTCTTCCTGCTATTGAAAGAAGTTTACAAGACCAAGTTTCTATTTTATCTTGAATTTTATCTATAAGAATAGAGCAATCAGATTCTCTTATCTGATTAATAGATAAGGGAAGACCTAGGTATTTTATAGGCAGATTGCCTTCTAAAATATTTAGAGAATCTAAAATCTCATTTTTATCTCTACAGTTTTTACTGAAGTATGCTTTACTTTTGTGTTCATTTAGTTGTAAACCAGCATACTTAAGCAATTTGCCAAAAAAAATTCTAATAGCATCAGCATTGGTTTTATTAGCTTTGACAAAAACCATTAAATCATCAGCATATATAAGATGATTGATATAGGGCTGGACTTTATTCATAGAAGTAATATTACCTTTAAAAGCTTCATTTTCCATTAAAATAGAAAAATATTCCATAACCATAGTAAAGAGATAGGGGGATAATGGGTCCCCTTGCCTAATACCCCTATTACTCCTAATAAAACCTTCTGATTTGCCTTGAATGAGAATAGAAAAAGTAGGGGAATTTATGCATTCAAAAACCAAGTTACAAAACTTAATGGGAAAGCCCATACATTTCATAATATGATAAATGAAATGTCTATTTACTCTATCATAAGCCTTCTGCAAATCTACCTTAACACAGACATTACCTGCACTTTTAGAATTAAAGTTCTGACCAACTCGTGGGCTAAAAGAGAATTTTCATGTATGGGCCTACCAAGAACAAAAGCACTCTGATTCTCAGAGATGATAAATGGCAAAAAGTTTTTAATCCTATTACTTAAAACACTGGCAATAATTTTATAAATAAAATTGCAGCATGAAATAGGTCTATAATCACCTATGCAATTGGGATTTTTAGTTTTGGGAATTAAAGTTACAAAAGTATGGTTTATACTTTTAAGAATTTTACCTTTTTCAACAAATTCATTTACTAAGCCTAAAACTTGATCTTTCATGTTATCCCAATGAGTTTTGTAAAATTTAGCATTAAAACCATCAGGGCCAGGACTCTTATTGTCACCAGCCATGAAAACAACATTTTTAATTTCTTCCAAAGCAACTGGAGAGAGTAGAATATCAGAAGCATTTTCATTTAAAATATTTTTACATATAATATAAGGAAAGTCTTTATTATTAGAGTTAGAGAAAAATAAACTTTCAAAATATTCTACAGCTTCTTTAGCTACTTTGTCATAAGCATTAGTAAGATTGCCAGTTTTGTCAATAATATTCCCTATGTTATTCATATGCCTCCTGCAGCTCATTTTAGCATGAATTTTTTTTGTACAATCATCCCCCATAGTTAACCAGTCAACCTTAGCTTTTTGTTTAGCATTCACAGTATTTATATATAATTCATTAGCTAAATTTTGTTGATTGGAAAAAAATTCTTTGATTGTATTTACATTCCCAGAATTTTTATCTACTGTTTCTTGCAAAAATTTATCCTCCTGTCTTAAAACTTCCAGTTTGTTGAATTTAACTAGATTATTTCTATTCCAGTATTTAAGATTATGCTTAGTATTTTTCAGAAACATATTAAACTGGAATTGTTTAGTACCTTTGCAAGAAAAATTCAAACAATTTTCCATAATGTTTTTATAGTCCTCCTCTAAAATCCAACCATTCTTAAATCTAAAAGGAGAAATTTTATTCCCATAAGTTAAATCATTAAACAGGGAAACTAATATTGGAGAATGATCACTAGTATTTTGCTCTAATGTAGAACAAATAAAATTAGGAAAAACACTGGAGAATTCTTTATTAATCAAAGCTCTATCTAATTTACAGTGAATATTCTTTACTAAACCAGATTTCCAAGTGAATTTGTTACCACTAGTACTTGGTTCTATTAATCCAGTTTCTAATAAGAATTTATTGAGTTTATCTAACTTGCTCTGAGGGATTTTAATGCCTTCATATTTTTCTGATGCATGAAAAACAGTGTTAAAATCCCCTAGGATTAGCCAAGGGAAATTATATCTCAAGTTTAAGGCTTTTAACCTACTCCACAAACTATTCCTTTCATTTTCCAAATTACTGCCATAAATACTTGTTATTTGAAGAAAAAAAACCACCAGTATTTTCAAAATGACAGTCTAGAAATTGTTTATCTTTGTTACTGTTTAACATTTTCCAAACATCAGAATCCCATATAACAATGATTCTGCCTTTACAGCCACAATCATTATTATTTATGGCTTTCCAATTTCTAGGAAGTTTAAAACAGAATTTTTCAAAATTCTCCTCATTCATCTTATTCTCAATTAGAGCCATAACAGAAGGTTTATAGATACTAAACATATGTAATATATCAGATTGTTTAGAAGAGTAATTCATACCTCTTACACTCCATGCAAGTATAGACATAATCAGATAATTAAATAATGGGTTTATATAGTACCTGATACCAGAGCACTCTTACCTCTTCTCATGTTTTCAACACTTTTTGCTTTTAGACTAGTAGACATTTCATCCCATTCTGGATTTATAGAAATGTACTTTTGTTTAAAAGCTTTCTTCTCTTTGCTGCCCTTATTCTTACCTGTAACCCTTGCTTTTGGTATATGCAGTTCAGATATATTAAACTGATCAACAGCATCCACCACTTCCATTTCATTTCCAGAATTATTAATACCTTCTGGGATTATAATAGTTGAGATATCAAATGGAACAGCAGGGCGAGGCATGGCTGAGTCAGAATTCTCTGCCACTGCAGCCTGTTCAGGTGGAGGGGCTGATTTAGGAGGCTTATCCGAATTCGAGATTGCATACTGTAGAAATTCTTCATTGTCATTGTTGTTGCTTGTATCATTCTTGTCTGTAATTATACAAGGATCTGTAACTGGTGGGGTTACAGATTCTAAGACCTTTGTATTCTTTACACCCACCATTTTGTTGCTCTGCATATTTTCGTTTATGATTTCTGGATTAGTTTGATGAGCTTCCTCTGCTATGACTTGATCATCTTGATCAAAGAGCACTATATCATTCTTTCTGTGATCGGAGATGACATCTGTTTGATTGATCCGATCATTATCTTCTGATAGCATAACTTGTTTTTGTGACACTGAATTGTTTCTTGAATTTGGATATGAGGTTTCTTTTTCTTGCATTTCTTGATTATGATTCTTGGGTACCCATGCCTGTTTTGGGGTACACTGATCTCTAGTGTGCCCAAAACATTTTCATACATTACATTTTGGCGGGACCCACTCATATTCAACTTTCTGAGTAACTTTTTCACCATTATACAAAGAAAGATATATCTCATTAGGAAACTCATCCTCTGCAGACACTTCGACAAGAAGGCGAGCGTAATTCAATCTCGTCTTCAACATTGTGGCTGCATCCATTTTTATGGGTTTACCTATGATACTTGCCATAACACTGAAAGCCTCTCTGTCCCATAGCTTCAGATTAACACAGGGTAACCTTACCCAGATCGGCATAGACGTTAATAAGTCTCTGTCCATCTTCAAAGAATCAGACCACTTTCTCATTATGATGAGTTTGCCATTATAGAAATATGGTCCATTTTTTAAAACTGAGTTACAGTCTTGAGATTCCTTAAACTTTACTAGAAAGAACCCATTCTCTCTAGTAAAGATTTCAAATTCACCAATCGGTTTCCATACTCTTTGTATGTAAGATTTGAAAAACAAGTAGCAATGTTTGGTGCCCACTACATAAACAAGAATAGAATTATTCCAATATTCAGTGGCTCTTTTACATACCTCTTCCTTAACCAAACCATACTTCTTGTTATTTATTCTGATTGGTGCAAAATGCTCAAGACTGCTTTCTTCAACATTGGGTTCTTGAGGTTGATCGGCAACAATGTCTGCCCAAGACTTCTGGCCTTGATCTCTATTCAGTGAGATGGCTATTGGTTTTCTCTGATTTGACAACATTACATTCCTCTTTTCGCCCTGATTGGTAGAAATCTGACCAACTCTGCCTTTACGGTTGTCAAATTGAGGAACTGATGGTGACTCCTGAACCTTTTTGGCCTCCTTTCTTCTTTGTTGTTTCGATTGAACCAATTTGAACCCTTCATCATCTATGCTGTTAACCCCTGATGGCTTTCTGATGTGAGAAACCTCAGGTGGTCTGATTAGAGAAGAAGATTGGGAGAGATTTGAGAGGATTTGGTGAGGAAATTGATTTTCCCCCATGGCTGAGAGGAAACCCTAGATTTTTATTGCTATATCAGGTGGAAATAAAGTCAAGTGCATAGGTTGAACTGCGTAATAGCCATGACTTCGCCCATTTTGCAGTTATAAATCAAACATCGGTTTTGAATTACAATAATATAAACGTACATATATACATATATACTACAACATGAATTTTTATGTGCAAGAAATTCATAGTTCGATACAAATCTCAATCAAGAAGAACACACGACTCAACACAAAGAACTATAAGTACCCATCGTAGGACGTAGAATATAAATCGCAAGCGTTCATTCGCATCAAAGGGCTCGCTATGACTACCATTCTAAGCCATCAATACAATTAGCGGACTTAGCTACACTGCCCCCACTTAAGAGTTATTATCCTCCCCGATCTCTAGCACGCAATCTTCCCATAAATCAGCACCCACTGATCAAGATACTGCTCACTTGGCATCTAATCGATATTGATAAGAGGCTAGGATAACCTTTCAAGACATCTCTTAAGCGCACGGTACTTCAACAGGCACTCCTTTTACTATATACAAAGCTAGATAACCTCTGAAGTTCCTGATTCCCCAATGGGTAACATGGAGCATCTGATAAAAGCAACGGTTAAGACACTCCCGCCGACAAAAGTAATAGTAGCAACAACCTCTTATGATTAAAGTAATAGCCAAGTCGCTAAGGACATTGCTCTCCAATCGTTCCCATGTCACAACACGTTCATAAATGGGAGTGTCTAAAATTGTGGATCTGATCCGTCTAACTAGCATTAACGGTCATAGTAATCTTGGGGCTTAAGGCGTTAATTTGAGACATCCAGATCATAAAGGCATGCTACATCAAAATATTCTAAGTTATAGCATTCAGGGGATGGTTCACAATAGAAGTCCAGGTAGAATGCTTATACTCCTCTTCATAAAGATATAGAGACCATATACATTGCAACCCGGGATGGGGTTGTGTATAAGAATCTCCCCTCATCAGATCCGGATGCAAAGAAGAACTTAAGTGAAACGACAAATATTGTGAATTCCACCATATTAATGATGACTCTATAAATGACTACCGACACCTAAAGGATGAGATAGAGAAGTTGGTCAGAGACAAAAGGTTAGCTCAATATGTGAGGGAGCAATTCAATCTAAGGACGAATATGTTACCTGCTCCTGGGAACACACCGTGGGTTGACAAAGGAGGCTAAAACAATACCCTTCGTAGTCACAATGACCATAGGTGGCAGGTCCCACTTGGCCAGTAACAACCGAAGAGTGCAGGTTAGGTACTGCAAGGAACTCCTCGTCGAGGAAAGCGTATATAGTATGGATCTTGGTCACCCAATACTCTTAGGGTAGAGCATGAGGAAGTTGATATTGTATTTGCAACGATCGACAGGAAATGACTCAGGTACTTGCATTATCACTACATGGTAATATCAATACAAATTTTCAACGCCACTTTGCATTGAGTTTTTGTTGACGATGGTAGCTCCGTCAACATCATGTTCTAGAAAGTTTTTGACACGATAAAATTTGTCGCATCCAGCCTCACACCAAGCTATGTATCCATATACGATTTCAGCTATGATGGAATCGTCCCATTAGGTTCGACTTCTTACATCATTACATTTGGGGAGTAACCTCACTCTACAAAAACCGAGGTCGACTTTGTGGTGTTGACGTCCCATCTCCATACAACCCCATGATCGAAAGATTGGCCTTGGCTGACCTTGGTGTAATAGTGGTATACTAACCACTGGTGATGAAGTTTTCTATGAAGAATGTGTCGGTGAAATTTTTCATCTTGCAACACCAAACTAATTATGAGGCAATTACGGTGCTGAAATCTTTTTAATTGTGAATTAACAAATTTAAGTAGTATTAAATTTGCCTTAAGGGCGGTAATTATGCTGCTGAATGCATAAATAATTATGTAGCTGCACTTTAATATTTGTTAAAATGTCAAGTTCAACTTAAATCCAATTTAAGTAAGATTAGAGAGAATTTAGTACTGAAAATAACAAATTAAGAGTACAGAGAAAGTAAAGACAGAGATTTACATAGTTCGGATTTGAGGAATCCTACTTTCATGGATCAAAGCTTTTCTTATATTTTCTTTTCAGTACAAATTTTTAAATGGCAGAGAGTACAAGTATATTTAGTATGGAATTTAGTGAAACTGTCAAAAGTCTTTTCTTTTCTACAATACCCTCCTATTTATAGTACTATGACATTACCCGGATTTCTAATTTCCTAACTCGACTTTTCTTCTCTACTGTTTGATCCTTCCGCGGGCCATTCATCACTCTGCTTATTTATTTGTGCATGATTGCCAATGTGGCTGAAAATATAGGTGGTTTCTTTAGGTGGGAAGATTTGGCTGAAAGAGGGAATTTTGAATTTTAAGTTAGGTGGAAGATTTGAATTTTGGTATTAAGGATTAGCTTTTGATCTTTATCTAGAAGCTGCAATTTACTTGTCTATAGTGTCGTAGTTGGCATGGAGTATGGTATTATGGATACCGCTTGAAGTTGGGTATGATCTGCTTTGTGAAGAGTCGGCATTGTCCACCTTGGGTGTTGGTGCAGTTCCTCAGTTTCATTAATGAGATCTTAAGAAGCAATCGACATGTGTACAAGGTGTCGGCCCATGTACAATGAGATCCTAGGAAGGTGTCGATGCATATCCTAGGAAGTTGTTGCCGTAGTTACTAATGAGATGGCGGCGTAATTTCATTGACTTAGTGGCATTGATCCTTACTCCTTCTTGGTATAGGCATCCTTTAGGTTTATCTTTGTTTATATGTAGTATTAGTTTTTTGTTGTTTTGTGAACAAGTGGTCTCCCAACTCACTCCTTGCTATTTTCTGTTACGACATTAGTGCCATCTCCAAGCTTCTGCTCAATCGAGTACGGACCTTTTCTTGGGCCCAAGTTCCTAGGGCTAAGGAAGATTCATTTGAGAATGAGATCGCCAATCTTAAAGGTATGTGTTCTGACCATGGTATTGTAATATCGGATGACTCGGTTTTGGTGTGCAACTTCTCTCAACTCTACTTCGTCGCACTTCTTATCGATTATATCGAGAGACTCCAATAGTAGTTTTTTATTTGTCCATGGATTATAGTGAGTCACTCGATGAGAAGGTACTTTAAGTTCAACTGGGATCATAGCCTCTGATCCGTAAGCCAGGGCGAATGGAGAGTGGCCAGTCGTTGAATTGTGGGTCGTTCGATAAGCCCAAAGTGCTAAGGGTAATTCATCTACCCACTTTCCTTTAGCCTTCTCCAACCGCTTTTTCATAATGGACTTGATAATCTTGTTTACTGCTTCAACTTGTCCATTCGCCCGAGGATGTGCTATCGTAGTGAACCTCTTTTTGATATGGTGCCTGCGATAAAAGTCTTTAAACTCGGCAGTGTTGAATTGGGTCCCATTGTCGGAAATAATTGTTTGTGGAACCCCAAAATGACAGACGATATTTCTGACCACGAAGTTGATTACCTTCTTTGAGGAGATTGTGGCTAACGGCTTCGGATCAGCCCATTTGGTGAAGTAATCAACTACGATGATGGTGTCTTCACACCACCCGTAGATATCGACAATATTCCAATGATATCAATTCCCCAGACTGCAAACGGCCAGAAACTGACCATTTGAGTAATCTCCATTGGTGGGGCTCTTGGTATCTTGGCAAGTCTCTGGCACTTGTCACGCTTTCTGGTGTAATCAGTTGCATCTCAGTTGACGGTTGGCCAGAAATACCCGTAACAAAGCATCTTCTTTGCTAGGGTTTGCCCCTCGGTATGGTCACCACAGGCCCCTTTGTGCACTTCCTTCAAGACTTGCTTGGCCTCATCATTAGTGACACACCAAAGCATAGGGACAGAGAATCCTTTCCTGTAAAGTATCCCTTCTTGCATGATAAATCTTGCAGCTTTACGAAGGAGTTGACGTTGTTCGTTCTTCCTATCCAGAAGGGTTCCTCTCTGTATATAGTTCTTTATCGAAGTCATCCATGACTCCTTTTCAGGCTCAGTCTCCAAGATCCAATTGACATCATCCATCTGGTTGATGCTTGGAGCTGACAGTCCTTCCACCAGAACCAGGCCTATGAGTTATGCACTCCAGAACTGGCTAACTTAGCTAACGAGTCAGCCTTCTCATTTTTTTCTCTGGGAATATGCATTACGTATAATATTCAATATCACTAAGCAGCTCAAGGGCTCGGTCAAGATAAGGAGCTAGCCTTGCTCCTTTTTCTTGAAACTCCTTTTGCATTTGACATACCATCAGCTGGGAATCATAAAAGATATGCAAAATTTTAACTCCCAGTTCCTTGACAATCTTGAGTCCTACAATCCAGATCACGTATTTCTGCTTCGTTGTTCGTTGTGGGAATGTCAAGTTTTAGGGCATAACAAACCGGGTATTCCTCTGGAGTCACTAGCATGACTCCGACGCTGGAACAACGTTTATTAGATGCTCCATCCATGCACATCTTCCACCTTCCATTATGCTCTCCACCTCTCTTCGAAGTGTTAGCTCGTGTAGTGTATTCAGCAATGAAGTTTGCCAAAGGTTGACCCTGGATAGCTCTCCGAGAGTGATAGGAATGTCGTATTGGCTCAATTCAATGTTCCATTTCAACAGCCTTCTAGAGGTCTCAGGTCATTGCAAGACCAGTCTCAAAGGCTGGTCGGTTAGAACCTTGATCGGATGAGCCTGAAAGTAAAGGGGAGCTTCTTTGAAGCGATCAATAGACAATATGCGAGCTTTTCCAGCTTCAGATAGTTTCTTTCTGCTCATGTCAACCGCTTATAGATGTAGTACACTGCTTATTGGATTCAAAACTCTTCATGTACGAGTGCGACGCTCAAAGCATGCACTTACACTGCTAGATAGATAAACAAGTCCTCGTCATCAAGTGGTTTCGATAGAACATGAGGTCTTTCTAAGTGATCCACCAGAGCTTGGAATGCGTCTATACATTTTTGTGTCCAAGCGATATTCCTTTTCCCTTTCTTGATCACATCAAAGAAAGGAATGCATTTGTCAGTGGCTCTGGAGATGAATCGACTCAGGGCTGCGACCTTCCCATTCAAGCCTTGGACGTCTTTGATCGTCTCCGAGGCTTAGATGTTCCTCAGTGCTTCGATCTTCTCTAGATTAGCTTCGATCCAACGGGAGTTCACAATAAAGCCTAAGAATTTCCCCGATGCAACGCCAAATGAGCATTTTAATGGGTTGAGCTTCATCCTGTATTTTCGAAGAACATTGAACATCTCAGCCAAGTCATCATGTGGTGTCCCGATCGCCATGACTTCACGAGCATATCATCCACGTATACCTCCATCGAGCATCCGGTCTGGCCTTTAAACATCATGTTCACCAACCGTTGGTAAATCTCTCCGGTATTCTTTAATCCAAACAGCCTAATAAGATAGAAGTACAATCTCAAATCGGTTAAGAAGCTAGTGTGTTCCTGATCTGGTACATGCATAAGGATTTGATTGTATCCAGAGTATGCATCCATAAATGATAGCAACTCGTTTCTAGTTGTTGAATCCACCGGCTGACCTATTCTCGGGTGTGGGAAGCCATCCTTGGGACATGCCTTATTCAAGTCAGAATAGTCAACACATGTCCTCTACTTCCCATTTGACTTTTTCACTAGAACTTGATTCGATACCCATTCAGGGTATAGGGCATCGTAGACGAAGCTGTTATCCTTTAACTTCTCCACTTCTTCTTTAAGTGCAACGGATCTCTCCCGACTCAGGCTACGGCGTTTTTGTTTCACAGGAATGCACTTCAGATTAATATTCAATATATGGCTCGCTATCTCCAGTGATATTCCGTACATATCCAAGTGAGTCCAGGCATACACATCCAGGTCCGCCCAGAGAAAAGCAACCAATTCCTTCATCATCCTCATGCTGAGCTATGATTCGACTTTCAAGACCCATATAGGATCGTCATGGTTGATCGGGATGTTGACCGTTAACTCAGCTGGGGCTGCTCTTCTGTCCAACGGTTCTTTCCTCGGATCCATATCCTTATGGAACCAACCGTGTTGCTTGAGCTAGGGCTCAAGTGGTGGTTGCTATGCATCCAGAGCCTTGATGCAGAGAGTCCTCACTACACCCTTTCCTTTTTCTCTTTTCCTTACCTCTTTCAACTCGATGATGTAGCATTTACGGACAAGACCCTGATCCCCTAGAACTATCCTCACACCATTCTCGATTTGGAGCTTCATCATTAAACATTAAGGAACGATGACCGCTCTGAATTCAGCAAGGGCCAATTGGCTCAAAAAAGCATTATAAGTAGAGTAAATGTCCAACACAACAAAAGGCATGACTCGCACTCTCTTGCGATCGTCCTTTCTAAGAACCACCGGTAGATCCACGCATCCTACTGGCTCAGTAGCTGTCCTATTAAATCCTTGGATTTGAGATTTACATGCTTTAAGTCCTTTGCCTCCAGAAGCATCTGGTCATAGGCTCTTTTAAAAAAATGTTGAATGAACTCCCACATTCAACCAAAACCTTATTCACTATAGTTGGTTCGATCATGGGAGACATAACTAGCGGATCAATGGTCGAGGCCTCTACCCCATTAGCATCTCTATTACGGAAAATGATATCATCTGTCACACTTCTGAGTTGCTTTGCTGAAGCACTGTCTTCGACAGCAAAATAGCTCTCATTCACTGCATGTTTTAAAGAACCAACATACCGGTCTACCTCGTTCCAACTCTTCTCAACTAGATGTGGTCCACCGATTATAGTATTTGTCACAAGACGTTTCTCAAGCCGCCTAGGTTCATCAATACTAAGCCCGGTTTGTCTCCGTTAGAATGTCCACCCATGGGGGTTGGAGTTTCCTTGCCCTCCATCCTGTGGGGCTTTCATAAACTGCTGCAACTTCATTTTACAAATAAATTTATCGACCATACCACGTAAATGTCTGCATTCATTCGTGTTATGACCATGTGTCTCATGGAACCTGCAAAACTTGCTAGATTTTTTCTCCTTCACAGTCGACACCCTCGGAGCTAGCTTCTTGTACTACATAGTACTTTGAGTTGCCAAGTAGATATTCTCTATTGAGTTATTCAACTTAGTATATCTATCATACTTAGGAATCCTGGGACGATTCCTATTCTATAGCTTTCGCTCCCTGGCCCCATTATCACTATGCTTCAGACCATCATTCTTGTCACCAACGTTTATATCCACATTCCCAGAACTCCCTCCGGACTGTTTTACTACAATATTGCTCTGTACCATTTCAGCTGAATGCCTAGCATCATCCCTTCGGGGACGAGTACGTGCCTCTTCTAGGTGTAAGAACTTATTGTCCTTCCCTTAAAAGATATCCATCATCGACGGGGTTTCATTTCCAACCATCTCCCAAAATCAATATCGGGATTGATTCCCATGATCAATGCCATCAATACGATGTCCTCCTGATCATTGCTTACTTTCGTCGTTGTAGTATGAAATCTATGTAAAAAATCCTTCAAAGACTCTCCCGCTCTTTGGAAGAGGTTAGAAAGTGACATCACGTCTTTCAGACATGTTGTGTGAATGCAGAATTACTCTATGAACTTTCATGCTAGTTGATCAAAGGACGATATGGATCTCGGCGGCAGCCGAGTGAACCACATCGTCGCTACTCATTCTAGGAATATTGGGAAATAACAACATTTAACGGCATCAGTAGCCCTGGCCTAATCCATGTGCCAATCATACTTCATCAAATATTGCCTCGGATCCATCTTTTCATTATATGACGGCATCATTTTCATTACAAACATCCGTGGGTACTCCTCGTGCAATATATCTTCCATGAAAGGATTCTAGGTAGGGGAGGAACCCCACTCATCATTCGTCCGATGTTGATTCTCACTTATCAGTCTACTGACCATTTCAGTCAAATATGGTTCAGGTGGGTCTACCAAATGGAGGTGAACATAATATGCCCCGAGAGTTTGGCCTGGAAAATGCTTCCGGTTAGTTTTATGATGTCTAGGTTCCACTGACTCTAGAGGAATCGTTCGTTCAGTAGTTCCTTGCACATAATCTCTCCATGGGAGATTTGCAACACCTGCCTATGATCTAACATTCTGACCGTCAATAGCACGCCTAGAAGCCAAACCAACAACATACCCATGAGTCAAGCACCAGAACCCACGTTTGATGGTTTCGTACCTATCCCTCTTGATGGATCAGTACTGATCATAGGCCTTGGGCATGCCTCAGTCCTGCCTTTTGTTTCGACTTCTCGGCTTCCTTCCTTAGCATCTTTTTCTTTCTGTCCCTCTGCCTTTGCTCCGACGACGAGGAACTATCAAATTCCAAATCAGAAGGTGCTCTATTCCTCGTGCTCCTCCTACGACTTTTGGCTAGTTGATTCAATAAGTTTGAGCTCTACTTCATTTGTGCATTCAACTCATTGCGGCTTTCCTAGAGCTTGTCTTCCATCTGCTTCATTATATAGTTCATCTCAACCCTTGTAATCACATCCACTGGCTTTTGAACATCTATAGCATCTGGCTGTGTAACTTCTACAATGTGTTGAGGATCGACTTCCTCAATGTCTTTAACAGCATGCGAAGTGGTGGACCGGTCTCTTCTGAGGGCCATAGTAGGAAGCTCTCATGGTTCGGCTAATCTTGACCTACGCCCACTTGAGTATTTTATTGATGATATTGTAGTTTTACAGGTGCTATTCTTATAGTTCAGTACCACTCGATAGCCAATTACAGGAAATATTAAAAGATTGCTATAGAGCTCAAAGATCCTTGAAATGATGCCCTCCATGCCTATTTGTAGCTGTATGTCACCGAGAAAAGCTCCAGCACGTCTTCCTTCATGTTCTCCATGATTTAGCAGTAGTTTCTCTTAAGGAAACATGGCCAAGTCAGCAAATAGCCATGGATCGGTACTGATCCATAGTCGTGGTTCGGTACCAATCCATAAGATTAACTTACGGATGGTTCTAGCCACTTTGGATTAAAGTAATATATTCTTAGCTTCGTGTTTCTTGACTTATTTACATTTCTATAGGCTTGTTTTTGAGTTAATTGGATGAATCGATGGAGGAGTAGACTTGTTGATTTCTGGTGCTCGAAGCATTCGATAGCATATGGCATGCGAACGATCCATGGAGGTGTGAATGGTCTTCTAACATCAATACTTGGTTGTAGGATGAAAATGGAGTTGTTTAGGTACAACTTTACTGTTCGGTACCGATCCATTGCCATAGAGCGGTGCCGATCCATAGACATGGTGGAATTGCCTTGGACTTTTTGTAGGTTGATCCTGTCTTCATCCTATAGTCTTAGTTGTACCTATTTTCTATACTTTACACCTATCTCTTACGGCTTTCTACCTCGATAAATTTCAATTTTTATTCGTCAAATCAGCCTAGATACTGCATGGTCAAATGGCTGGATAACAAAACTCATCTTACTCCATCGTCTTACACACCATGTTACAAAGTCTAGTTTTATGGTCCTTGGTTAGAATTGCCAGTTAAAATGTCTTTCTAATAAAAATACCTTTTTAACAAATACTTTCAAAGTTTGTTATTCAATTAAATATTTACTCTTCAACCATTTACCTTCAAATTAAATCATCTTCTTCTTAGTAAAATATTTTCGATTTTTCAACGTATTGTAAAACTAAATATTTTATACAACATTTCTTTAATAATATATCTCTGAATGTATTCTCAAATAAACAATTTTCAAATTAGGTCCTTTTCCAACCAAAACACTTTACTCAAACAAAATGTTTGTCTTTTCAAACCATAATTACCGAAGTATCCTTTAAGTGGAAATTCTTATAATGCAGTTTAATTTCCAAACAAAAGTTTTCTAAAATCAAGTACGCCCCCTTTGATAAAACTTTTGTCTAAAATAAATATTTTATCGCATTCTTTACTTTAAAAGGATACTTTTCAAAAATACATCTATCAAACTATTTCCACCAATAATCTAATATTTTAGTTAAAAATATCTCTTATGTATATATATATATATCAAATACTTCTGTTGACAAAATAATTCATTCGAAATAAAATAAATTTTTTGGTGGAAATAACCTTCCTATAAAGTATCTTTAAAATTAAACTTTACCAAACAATATAATATCTACTTTAAAGAATGTTTCCACAAAATTTTCTTAAAAAATAAGAGCTCTCACTAACCCTCTCCAACAAGGTACTCTTGGCAAAAATATTATAAAATCTTTTACTATTATCAAAATAGTTTAACTCTCAAAATATCTTATTAAATGAATGCTCTTCAAACCTCATAGTAAATATTTTGTAATATTCTTTAACGAAAATATTTCTTTTCAAATTATCCCTCAACAAAATACTTTTCCAAAGCACACCAAATCATAATGAAGTTACTTCATACCTTCCAAT
Source organism: Allium fistulosum (assembly GCA_030737815.1). Classification (NCBI taxonomy): domain Eukaryota; kingdom Viridiplantae; phylum Streptophyta; class Magnoliopsida; order Asparagales; family Amaryllidaceae; genus Allium; species Allium fistulosum. The sequence continues at coordinate 815,923,825 of CM060908.1, read as the reverse complement.
ATACTTTTAGAGGGAGTTAGCAAATTAAAAATAATTTTAATCTCATTAAGATATTTTTATGAAATTAAAATATTAAAAATTATCCTTCCATAAAAGTTTTTTTTAAATGTGATACTTTTTGGCAAAACTCTCTCTTTTCTTCATTATCAAAGTGCTTCTAAATCATAATACCATTATAAAAGTACTTCTCAAAGGAGGCTTAAAACAATGAAAGTTCTTCATAATCAAATGTTTCTTTAAAACTGAATTCAACTTCAATCACTAATTAAAACATCTTTTTAGTAAAAGCACTCTTAAATAAAAATATTTTTACTATGTTCACTTTTCTTTTTGAAAATATCTTTATAAAAGTATTTAATTCCTAAACCAAATATTTTATTCTATTTAAAGTTTTAACAAATTACTTTCATGCCTGAAAATTACTATTTTACTCTTTTTAATAAAATATGTTTAAAATCAAAGGTATATATTTTATAAATTTTCTAAGCAAACATTTTTCAGTTTAAAAATATTATTCTTTTTTATCAAGATTGGGTTTCAATTATAATTCAACATCGGGTGTTTGTGTGTCACTTGATTCGAAATCAACACTTAACCCTATTTATAAGTGGTCATCAAACCTCACTCCCACTTTATTTATCTTCTATTATGATAATAAACATCATTTTTGGATGAGGTAATAGCATTAACAAACAATGCATACAATTGTCAATCAAAATGCTCTCTCATTCTATATTTTAACCTAACCTAAGGTATAAATCATTATAACCTAATGGTCAAACCTACCCAAAGCTCGAGGAATCGATAAACCTGAGCTCTGATACCAAGTGTAATAATCCAAAATCAATTACAAACGACGTCAAATACACTTACAACTAATTTCAGATATTAAAACCAGTGGACCATAGGTAAATAAAAATTAAAAATCCTAAAATAGTAAATAAAAAGGGAAAACCTCACAGCGGAACTAAACATCAATATAAATAACTATTAAGTCAATTATATAGTTATTTTACATCATCACACCAATTTATATTTTATTATAACAATTATCATCAATACATAAATAATATAATCATGGTATAAAAGAATATACCAATCAGCCATCTCTGATATAGTCCAACAATCCTTACTTTCCATTCCCTCTTCTATTCTTACTTGCAACTTTACACTTGTACAGATGTATTAGATAAAAAGAAAAAATGGTTTCATCTATGTTTAGGATTGCGCCTAACCCTATACATCCCAGTCGGCATAAGGGATTCGGTGGCAATTGCGTAGGAAAACACTGCATATGTACCCCTTTTGAGGGATCAAGCTAATGTAGTTCTATTTTCTGCTCTTCTCCTGCATCCAAATACTTGTTAGTACATTGCAACCATAGTATCCATGCAACCATTGCACCATAACAACCAATGTAATCATTGTAACTAATGCAACCATCGCAACGAATGCAAATAGTAGAGGTAGAAAATAATATTACTACTCATCCATTTTAACTAATCATTATAGGGGGTTACCATAATAATAATAACATACAATCATCAAACAACAACAATATCCAATGAAAACCCCAATCCATAAAATACGAGAATCACAACATAAATATTCTTATACACATTATTAATTATAAACTATAATAATACACCATCGATGTAAGTATAAATCATCCAGTGCATACTAATCACTGCATAATAGTAACACAACCATTAATATCATCAAACATGCACTAATCCAATCAATATTTATAACATGACATCCAACATCAAATAACCATAATTAACTATACCTCAACTAGCAGTAGTAACGGTAAAACATTAAATACCCATCTTTAATGCGACCCCATCGTCGTAAAACAACATAGAAAACAATAATAATCTTCTCAAATTGATAATATACTTCAAAATAATTTGTTGCATTCTCATTACTTCAAATCTTTTCGAACATTGTACTTTATATCAAAAATGATTATTTCATCAATACCTTTCAAATCAACGGTATTATTAATAATATTCATATTAAATATCTTTAATAAACTCCAAAACCAATTCATTACTAATTACCCCAGAAGACTGTAATTTTTAATAAAACCGTATTATTATTATTTATAAAAACTCACTTCGTTGAATAATAATATTAAAATTTTGAATTAAATTTTAATTATATTCCCTGTTATTATTTATGGATTTCCTTGGAAATTCATAAGTAATAACTTTAATGGATTTCTCCAGTTGATTTCATTTTATTTCTTTCAAACACTGTTATTTACAAACCTCGCACGATAATTATAAATAATCACTTTAATCATTTATTTATTTTATTTTCTCATTATTTTATAATTTAATTTGTTTTATTTAAAAGAATAATAGTAATATGTTAAATCCACAATTAATTATGACTAACGTCCAATAATACAACAATCTGTAATAAACAATCAACCCAAGGCTTAGCATATCCAAAATGTCCAAATATTTAAACGATTATCAATATACCTCAACATAAATCAGTAACTATAATTTTCCATCAACAAATACATATTCAATAATTTAAACTTCAGTTAATTAAATTGATTGAATCATACCAACGCGCTTTTTCCAACAGTCTCCAAGCTCAACAAACCTAGTGCCATATTGTCCAGAATGTCTCCACGAATCAAACAGAAGAAACCACATGTGAGTCAGAGTTTGTATACACAAGATATTGTGATTAGAAGTAGTGATTTTTATTTACAATTAAATAATTAATACAATAGAACACTGTACATACCATAGAATATGCTTCTTCTCCATCTCATTCCAACCTAAAATCATGACATCGTTCGAACAGGCTACCACTTCCATCAATAAACTCCCCCGAGACAGCCACCTCTAACAAAATTGGCCACCACCAACAGCTTTGCCTAATCATCGCCATCCCTACACAGCCATCGTGACCACCCCTCTCAATGTCCGCGCTACTGCGAAATCATGCTATAGCCAATTTTGACCAATAAATCTCAATTTCCGCTGAAATCGAGCATCTATGACATGATCTGACCATTTAGATCTGCTCCACTAAGCATCCATTACAAGCAATAGCCCCCGATTGTCCTATGGTCGAAGCTTCACCATTAAACACAAAACCCTATATTTGATGGTCGAAAATAAATTACCAACTTCTAGCACCCTCAAATGACATACCCAAAAACGGACGCTTCCCGTCTGTTCCATTCGTTAAGAGCTTTCCAACAATATATAGTTCCCTAGAGTTCGTATACTCTGGTTTTTAGATCAATTCGTAATTAGAGATGATCACCATTAGTAGGTAATTAAGGGAATTTTAAAAATTAAAGAAGAAAATGAAGATTGATGTGTTAGCTAGGGTTTCGCAGTTTCAAATATATAGTCGTTAGGCTGGGTTATGGGTTGTGCATCCAGTTTTGCTTAAAACAGCTACGTACACTGTTTAAACATAATAACACTTTTATTTTGCGATTCGTAACTTCGAATATATCAAAACTATATATCAAATTGATCATCTCGGAATGACCTTCGCAACGATTATAAATATGGTACCCAATTCACTCTTTTATTAAAAATTCACTATTAATTAATTCAATATTTTACAGTATCGAATTTGTGGGTCGTTATAGTAGGCTTATCACATAAATTCCCCATATATCAAATGGCCACGGGCTGGTCATGGGAGTAATTTCATGTTATGGAAATCTTGGAATACTAGCGAACCTTTGACACCTATCACATCTTCGAAGGAAATCTTATGCATTATTGTAACACTCCATATTTTTTATAACATTATTTAGGATATTTAATTAGCTAAATTAAGTAAAATAATGTGTTGATTAAGGGATTGAGATTTGATTTAACTAAGGGGGTGCCATTCAAAACAATGAAATAAGATAAGAGTTTAAAATGAAATATAGGAGGGGTAAAATAGGAAAGAGGCCATTCCTATATCTATATCCCTTAGCCGTGTAAACTCCTACACGTTCATTTTCATTTGTTCAAAATTTTAAAAGCTAAGGCCAGCCACTATTAACAAGTGCTTGAGAAAGAAAGAGAAATGTAACGACCCACTATTTTGGACCATTCAAATCGACAATAAATCCACACATGTCCGACTTGAATAATTCAAACAATGGATTGTTAATTTAAATTGGCAAAACTCAGCATATACAGTAAATAAAATAATCACAGATCATAGACATAGAGTAATATAACAATAATGCAGCGGAAACAAAAGAATAGTAGTTCATGAAGCTACTATATATATATATAACAGAGTTAAACAAGATACAACAGAGGTCTCGAATACATAGATATCTCAATACAATAGTCAAATACAAAATCTGAATACGTCATTGGAATCAACTGAATAACTGAAAGCTGGATAGATAGCTGGATCTCCAAGCGAAGCTCCAACTCCAAAGGTGAAACTCGAATACTGTATCACTCAGTCTGACCCGAGCGTAAAGAAAACACAAAACACTCGAGTCAGGATTAACATTCTTATATCAATAAATCCAACTCAAGTGAAATAATGACTGAAATACAAGTAACTCAAGGGATGTTTGGGATAACCATCCCTTAAGGATCCGTTAAACTATCTACTATGTAATAGTGTACGCTAAGTAGATAATGTCTAATCAGTAAAGTACGATATCCAAATAGCGTTAAGTCATGGCCCATTCCACCCTTAACACATTTTTATAATGTCATGGTCTATACAGCACCGTAAGCCCCATCGTAAACTAGTGGTTATCAGAGGGTACCCCATAGGTATAACACAAAACAAATCGTAGTGGTCGCGAATAGGATAATCAGTATGACAAGGTACATGAGGCGATACCAACTAGGATACTAGTAGTTGCCTGATCCGGACTGATGTTGGGCATAGCAGCTACTACCCCAACACCGCGAAACAACACTCCCATAATCGAGGGGTGCACCCAAATCGAATCACAAAAGTAATAGATATGGTAACGAAGAAGTGTGTCCGCTAGAGGTGGCGAACCTCAATGGCCCGGCGCGGCTCCTGTTTTAGTCATGTCAGGGGTCATCCAAAATCGTTCGCTTTCTTCAGTCAACGTGTTCATCAAAACCACCCACTTCGTTCTGGATCAACACTCCGCGTATATTAGTTATTAAAGTGGTTTCGGTAGCGACAGAGAGTATGTCCATATCCGATCCCGGTCTCTTTAATAAATACGTATTATTACACCGATGGTCATTTAATAAACTTTCAAAATAGTTATATTTCAAAACCGACATATCATTGCCATTTCAAAACCATATCAATACGATATCACTTTCACTTCAAATAAATCCATTTCCAAAATCATATCACTTTCCAAAGTTATATCGCTTTCGAAATCATAAGTTTTTTTTAAAAAAAATCAAAACACTTTGGAAATCAAAACCTTGAAATTCATAACACTTTGAAATCATAGCTTGAAATCATAACATTTTGGAATCCTAACACTTTCCTCTTAAACAGTTTAGATATTAAAATTGTATATATAGAAAAATAGTTTATACAATAAAATAGTTTATATACAATAGTTATAAGTTAAAATAGTTTAAAATAAAAAAATATATATTGAAAATGATTTATATAAAATAGTTTATATTAAAATAATTTATAAAGTAAAATATAAATAGTTGTAGATATAGTTTAAAAATACTTTATAAAATAAAATAGCTTCCACAAATTCACAAATCGATTCAAATTAACATGACTTCCAAATTCAAACTAATCAAATTTCAAATCAACAATTTCAACTCAATTCAAATTCTCAATAAATCATTTGAATTATAACGATTTCAAATACAGATTTGAACCACAAAATAAGCCATTTCAATTTCAATATATTTCAAAGCTTTAAATATTCACATTTCAAAACTAAATTTGATAATTCCATTTATATCTCAATTTAATTTCATTACCTTTTGTTTCTGAGATATTTCTTTAATCATTTCAATACATCTAAATACGACTTCAATTTAAAATCTTAAATAAACAAAATATCCCATTTAAATTTATATAAGTTTGAAATATTCATTTAAGTCACTTTTAATCAAATTCAAGTTATAAAACATATCTTTAAATTTTCAAATTTAATAAATTTCAAATCAACCTTATTTAAGTAAAATTCTTAAATAAATATAATTTCAAATCAATTTCAATTTATCTTTCCAACCTGAATCATTATAAACTCTATATTTGAAAATATAAATTTACATAAATACTTAAACATTATTTTATATTGATTAAATCGACTTTATTAAATCAACTTTATTAGATCTTTAAAATCAATATTTATTACAACCATATATTTCCTTCAAAACTAAATCATTTTTCAAATATTTATATATAGACCAACGGTGTTTGTATATAATTTTCTACCCTATGGTCAAGTGATACAGATATTTATCATTTCAATCCGTAATTTAAATATATATATACGGGTATATATATATATCATTTCAACCCGTAATCCCAAATTCAATTCAATTGAAAATCGCTTGGGTTTATCATTTCAACCCATAACGATTTTCTCCTATTCTAAAGTCCATTCGGGTATGTATCATTTCAACCCATAGTGAATTCTATACTAACAGGGAACTTGCAGAGTGATAACAGATACAATAATAATATAGCAACGGTAACAGGCATATATCATCAGTATAAATAACAGATAAGGGTGTCAGATGTCACAAGTGAACAGATACAGATGATGGCATATATATATCAATATAAATAACAAATAATGGTGTTAGGTGTCACAGGTGAACAGATACAGATGATGGCATAGATATATCAATATATATAACATATAATGGTGTTAGGTGTCACAGGTGAACAGATACAGATGATGGCATAGATATAGCAATATAAATAACTAACAACAGCATATTTCAATTGTCGTTTCAATTGAAATCAAATTTAATAAATATAAGAACATTAATCGTGAGTGATTGCTCACCTTCGAGGCTAGAGAGAAATAGGGGATGACACGGATACGCACACTGATATAGACATTGAACTTTGAGTTACGGATCCAGGCACGAATTTCAAAGCAAAGTTAGATGGATACTCATTCGACGAACAAAGCTGATGACATAGATTGATGAACTAAATCAGAATCGGTTTGATATATATACAGAATATTTGTTATTTCATAAAATAAATATTTTGATCTAAAGCAAAATAAAATAAAATATAAAATAAAATAATAAAATACATACTTATGATAACAAAAATCACATTAGTTCAAACCATTTGAAATTCACGCATATATTTTTATAAAACCATAATTAAAACCAATTCACAAATGCAGACACCATAACATACAATTAATATAACATGCATAAAGCACTTAAACACGTCACGTTATTATACATTAGTTATCAAACACATCAAACATATCACGTTATTAAAATTGAAAGCAATACTTTATATAGACTAATACCTAGAACTAATATATATATATAAATATAACCTTCCATTCATATAAACATGCACCAAGTTTACATAGTATATTAAAATAACGTAACATATATGAACATAACTTATGTTATTAACATTTTTATATATGCACATTTATATATGCTATACAACATAAAATAACTAGATTTACATAAACCAACATTCAATATATGATTCATAACTAAAATCTTAAACTGAAAACATATTACTAATATAATATCAAAACATGTTTCTGCAAAATACATTTCTCTAGTATTAAAATAGGCTTCAGGTAACCACTTTATAGGCAAAATATAAATCACAGTAATCTAAAACATATTTAAACTTATCAAAAACTGATATGTACAACTAACATATCGTACTAACTACTACTGACATCCCTTTTATAAAACATTATATGTAAAACACTTACGAATATGGATTGCTCGGCTAAAATGGAGAGGAGGAAGAACTACGGGAGGCAAGATGCGAAGGCGGGTCAGGCGCGGAGGGTGGTTATCTAGGTGCAACGGTGGTAAAGCGGGAGAAGTTGAAGAGCTTAGGTTAGGCTAGGCTTTGCCATGGGTTGCCGCCACATCGGGTTCGGCTGCTAGCTGTGAACTTGGTCTTGGCAAGGCAACAGCGCTGCTCTGGAAGGAAGAAGCTCGGCTTTGATGGAGGAATGCGGCACAAGCTGTGGCGGAAGGTGGTGGAAGCTAGGAACGTAGGAAAAGGAGAGAGGAAGAAAGGAGGAGTTTTGTTGAGGCCGAGCGGTGGCAAGGTGGAGGTCGGGTGATACGGTTGAGGGCTGGCGAGCGGAAGTGGGCAGTCGGTCGAAGAAGTTGCACGTGTGGTCGGTTACTGGGTTCGAGGTCGTGAAGAGGCGGAGGTTGGCAAGCTGTCGGAGGAGATGATGGTGTGGTGCTTGCAGAGAAGGGAGGAAAGGCGGGTAGAGTGGAGCTTGACAAAATGGAAAGGAGTAGTTGCAGAATGAAAAAAAATGAAGGTAGGAAGTTGGTTTCGGCAATAGAAGAAAGTGGAGCATTTGGTGGAACAGAAAATGGGAAAAAGAACGTGTCTGTTCATATATTGTTATAATATACTTTATACATTTCAGTTTGTAGAATAAGGCAGAAGAACGGATGGAAGAGAATAAATGCAGTAGGTAGGTGATAGTAATAAATAGGCTACAGAACACAATAAAAATAATGAAACGTAATAGAAGGACTCTTGATTCACGCAGGTAATTAATGCAATTGATGGTTGCTTGGATTCCACGGCTGGAGTTTTAAAAGAGTAAAGGAAATAAAAGTCACGAATTTGGTACCGTTACAACGGACCGTTTTATCGTTACCATCGCGAACCGAACCTCAAAACATAGAATTAAGCATACCGTAGAGATCAGCATAACGAGACGACCAAAACGGTATACAGATATCAGTGGTATGATTGAATTATAAAAATTCGAAATTTTTATACTAGCGGAAAATGCAACAAAAACGTAGAAAAATAAGATCGGCGGAGCTAAAGAAGTCCGAATTTGAAAAAAAACGAAAAATGACGTCTTGCTCAGAAGATGATTTAGAATTTTTCTATGTAAAAATATTCAAGTTCCGAAAACTTTTTTCTTTAATCAATTTCTAACTGATTAAATTGAAATAAAATTACACACGAAATAAACTTTCATATTTTTGGATGAAAATTTACCAGTTGCTATGTTTAACTAGACGCATTTCAACTATTAAATTTTTATTACAAAATTTTATTTTTTTAAAATTCCACAAAATTTAATTAATTAAATAAATAAAACGCCCAAAATTTTCGGGTCGTTACAAGAAAGGAGGAGCTTAATTAACATGATATTCATTCAAATCTCACATCCTTAATCTCTATAGCTAAGGTGAATAATGTTTACATCTCTCAATTGTTTTGTTTTCGGTTTTAAGGAGAAATCCGAAATGTTTTGCAATGTTTTTCCATGTTTTTGAATAATGGAATGATTATATATACTTGTTGAAGATTTATGCATGTTCATATTGATTTTATGATATGTTTTAAGGTAAGATCCTAATAAGATAATACCTCAAAAATTGGAGAATACCTCAAAAATTGGAGACCTATCTTTGAGGTATTCTCTCTAGAGAGAATACCTCAAAAATATGTCTCCAATTTTTGAGGTATTCTCTAGAGAGAATACCTCAAAATAGGTTTCCAATTTTTGAGGTATTCTCTCTGACATCTTAATGCCTTGCGAATTTTTATATAAACCAGAAATAATATTTTGGAGATGGGCTTCAATTTTCCGAATTTTCAGAATTTCGGTGGATTTTATATGAATTTTCTAGTAAAGAAAATGTTATTTTGGGTTATAAATTATTTACGATTAAATAATAAAAGGCTTGAGTGAAATTTTTATATGTTGGAAAACATATTAAAAGAGATTTTCTGAAATTTTTGTAGATTTTTCCTAAGTGTTTTAATGGATATATAAAATTATTTGAGGTATGAGACTTAAATGTTTTATATATTTATAAAAGGAGAAGGGGCTCTTTGCAAATAATTAAAATTTGTTATTTCTGGAAATTGGAAGCACTTTTGAAAAGTAAAATGGCAACCAACCTGATTTAGACAAAAAAGGCAGGTTAGGTACAAAAGAAATAGTTTAAAAGGACAATTAAACATGTTTTTCACTATTTCGATGCTTTCGACACCATGTTTCGCCTCTTTACCTTCGCCTCTGACACAATTGAAACCAATGTAGATGGTATCAGGGAACCGGTACGTGGTGAATTGGATGTAGGCGAAAGGTAGTGGGCCGAAACCAAGGGTTCCGTAGGGGTTGAGGCTTTACTTTGTTTTTAAATAAAAATACACCTGCTTGCTTTCGACTAAGAAGCTTTTGACTTAGTTGGCTTTCGACTAGGTCAAATGGATTTAAAGGAAACGGTTTTGATTGGGTTGCGTCTTTGTTTTTAAATAACTGCTTTCGACTAAGTCAAAACCTTTTGTTGCTGCCTTTTTACCTTTCGACCCAGAGGGTTTCGAAGGGGTACTTTGTTTTCTAAAATTTGGCCACTTCTCCAATGCTTTCGAAGGGATGCTTTCGACACCATCACTTCTTTACTTAGGAATGCTTTCGAAAGGTAGGTTTTCGACTTAAATGGTTTTAATGACCCTTTTGCTCAATTGAAGTATAACCCAAATGGTTTCCAAAAGAAATGATTTAAATGATTTAAAAAAGAAGTGCTTTCGACTTTAATGGGTTTATGATCCTTTTGCTCTACTTGAATGCATAATCCAAATGGTTTCGACCGAGATGGTTTCAAAAGGTTTCTACATGTTTTAAATTGAAACGAAAGGCTTTCAAAAGGTTTATTGTTTTAATGCTTTTGAAAGGGATTAAATGAAGGTTTCTAAGGGGTGGTTCCCCAATGATTTCGAAAGGTTTTGAAGAGGGGTTTCCAATGGTTTTGAAGGACTCGAAAGGGAAGGTTTTTCTGGTTATTTCCAAAGGATTAAAAGAAAATATTTTCCTAAGGTTTCGAAAGGCAACGTTTAAAGGTTTTAAAAGAAAGACGTCTAAGGTTTTTAAAGCTTTCGAAAGGAAGGATTTCCAATGGTTTCAAAAGGCAATGTTTAAAGGTTTTAAAAGAAAGATGTCCAAGGTTTTCAAAGCTTTCGAAAGGAGGGATTTTCAATGGTTTCGAAAGGAAGGTTTTGGCCTTTCGGCCTAGATTAAATAAAGGGTTTTACTTGGTTTCGAAAGGGGTACTTCCAATAGATTCGAAAGGGGGACTTTCAAAGTTTTAAATGTTTTCATCAACTAAGATTTGAGTAATGTGTGTGTGTGTGTATCATGGCAAGGTGATTTTGAGTAAAGCATAGAATATATATATAGATTTTCCTTGTTTGAGTTTGATTTAAAGGTTTTAAATCATTTTGAAATGGTTTTCAAGGAAAATTATTGGAAGGGATCCCTAAGTAAAATGAGTCAAATATTAGAATACCAGATGGGACTGGTATATGGTCGCACCCTATACATTAACTATTAGCCCCAGCTAATTTTATTCAAAATTCCAATGTGTAGGGCTTTATCACAGGTAAGACTAAAATTATGAATACACATAGAAAGGAATATATGTTTGTATACAGATAGGTGATTGGTGAGCCCGCAAAACCATTAGGATCAGGTGACCCTGGGAGATGGTAATTTAACGACAGACCATCTAGAAGAGAAGTATATAACAGATAGTTAAGGACGGAACGTCCAAAAGAAGAGGAGTGTCTAACAGATGTTAGATAAATTTTGATATGTTGTCTAGTAGGCCCGAGTCAGCCAAAGATTAATAGTTAGCCAAACAAAACTAAAATGTTTGAACATATAGTTCATTTATTACCTGATATGTATGTTTACATAATGATGCTTTACAGATGTTAACCAGTTTTGGTTGTAGGAAAATATTTGCAAAAGATATGTTTTAAAAGGAAGTTAGTGAGGGGAAACTTGTTCCGCTAAGCGGCGTGGTCTCACTTATCATAAAATAACAGAGATGAATAGTATTATTCACACCAGGCTTTATGTTTGACTCGAAGTTTTTGTTTCCCCTTAAACTCTCAGGTGCACAAAATTGATTTGAGTAGGCTGAGGGTTGAGGTTTTCAAGTTTTTGTTGTTTTGGCGAATAAAGCTTCCGAAGACGAGCAGGTGGCTGACGGATAGCTAATTAGGAGAATAGATTATTTTGTTTATTTCCGCTGTGTATTAAGTCAGATATGACTATATTGCTTTAATCGACCAAGGGGGCATCGTCATATGTCGCTCTTGGCGTATTATTGTAAATTATATTTGATCATTACCTGGAAAACGATATGGGATTATGTAATTTGGATATGAATTTGTTTTGAAATGTAATAAGTAAAATGTTGTTTTTTGGAAATCTGTGAATTTGTTTATATTCAAGTGCTTATGATATTATAGATTCCATTAGCATTACCGTATTTTATCACTAGAAGTTAATACTATGGATGAAGTGCTTAGCTTTTGGCCTCTAGATTCGGGATGTTACAAATTGGTATCAGAGCATAGGTTTATGAATAACTTTAAACTAAAAATGATTTTTGAAAATATAATCCTAAAGAATTAGAGTAATATTGGGGTATGAGATAAGCTATAGTAACATACTTGTATTTGTTATATATAAGTATACGCTTTTTCTCCAGTATCCTATCGTTGTTAGGTTATTTTTCTGTATCTCATGAGGTTTGAATACAGATATGGAAGGTAGAAGAGGAAGAGTTAACCCGGGAGGGGAAGGCACCGATGTGAATGCCATGCCTAATGCGAGAAGTGGTCAAGGTTGGGCACAAGCAGAGAATGTGGGTGCTAGATCCCGCAAGTTGGAATAGAAGATATGTATCAGTTCTTCAAGAACATAGTGCAAGCGGGTGTTGCTGCTGGAGTAGTGGGAGGAGGAGTTCCGGGAGCTCCAGTTGTCAATGACTATGCTAAGTTGAGTGGAGACTACACTAAGCTCGGAGGGAAGCTATTTATTAGAACAGAGGATGCCATTGTGGTAGAAAACTGGTTGTTGCACCACGAAACGATTTTTGCAGACTTGAGGCTCAATGATGAGCAGAAGAGGAGGTTGGCATCGAGACAGCTTCAGGGAGCTGCTTTGTTTTGGTGGAATAGTGTGACTGTGGCAGTGGATGAGGAGACTATGACCTGGGCAGAGTTTAAGAGGAGGTTTCAGGAGAGGTTCATGTTGGTAATGGCACAGTCTATTTTGATTAGGAAGTTTGCCAAGCTAGAACAGGGAAAGATGACTATTCTGGAGTATGCCAGTAGGTTCAAAGAGTTTGCCCGATATGGTTATGTTGATGTTAATACAGTGATGAAGAGGAATGAGAAGTTTATCAGGGGATTGAAGCCTGAGTTGGCCAGGGCTACTTTACCGCATATTAGAGATCCCTATGATGTGGTTGTAGAGATGGCTTCGGGACATGAAGAGATGCTTGCTTGTCAGGAGAAGAATAAGGTGAAAGAAGTCCAGGTTGGGCAGAATCAGAAGAGGAAGTTCTTTCACAAGAAGGGTGCTCAGAAGGGTGGAGCAGCCAAGAAGGGGAAGTCTGAGGTGGTCAGTTTTAAGTGCGACAAGAAGGGTCATTTCTCCAATGAGTGTCGTACTGGGAAGGCTAAGGAGGTGATCGGGAAGAAGAAAATTAGGTGCTTCAACCGCGATCAGATAGGCCACTATAAGAATCAATGTAAGGAGCTCGCTAAGGATGGAAATGGCAAGGTGTATGCATTGGAGCCTGCTACTTCGAAGCCAATAGCTCAGGAGAAAGGAAAGGTAGTTTTAGGAGGTACGCTTCAGATCCATGGTATGTCTGTTAGCGTTCTATTTGATACTGGTGCATCGCATTCTTTTATATCTAGATGTTTGATAGATAAGCTTAACCTAGAACCCACATATTTAGTTACTTCCTTACGGGTTGCGAATCCAATATGAGGGTATGCAACTCTAGGGTTGAGATGTGACCAGTTAGAGTTTGACTTGTTAGGTCATGCCTTTGTTTGTAGTTTGCATGTGTTGGATTTTGTGGGGTTTGGGATTATTCTTGGGATGGATTGGTTAAGCGGGTACGATTCTAGGATATTTTGCCAGGATAGGAAAATATCACTTAGACACCCTGATTGTAGTGATAGTATAGTTTATACCGTAGAAGGTTCTAGTGGTGAGGTGAATGCTTTGTTGGGTGTAATGGAGGTAGAAGATGAGCTGATTGAGTTTTCGTGGTTAGAGAATTCACATATGTTTTTGAGCTTGTGGTAGGATTGCCGCCGAAACGAGCCATTGAGTTTCGGATAGATTTGGTTCCAGGAGCAAAACCAGTGAGTAGGCCGCCATGCAGGATGACCCGTATAGAGATGAGGGAGTTGAAGGTGCAGTTGGTGGATTTAGAAGGCAAGAGTGTTATCAGGCCGAGTAGTCCGCCTTGGGGAGCATCTATAGTGTTTGCTAAGAAGCCGGACGGATCATTAAGGCTATGTATCGATTATCGTAAATTGAATGAGAAGACGATAAAGAATCGATATCCATTGCCGAGGATTGATGATTTTTTCGATCAGTTAAGTGGAGCCAAGATATTCTCTCAGTTAGATTTGGCAACAGGTTTCCATCAGCTAAGATTAGCAGAGGATAGTATACCTTTGACGACGTTTAGGACCAGATATGAATCGTACAAATGGTTAGTTATGCCGTCCGGACTGACTAATGCACTGGCATTCTTTGTGGATTTGATGAACCGAGTTTTTCGTGAGCACTTGGATAGTTTCATATTGGTTATAATAAATGATATCTTGATATACTCTAAGGATGAGAGAGAGCATGAAGTTCATCTTAGAGTGGTGCTTGAGACGTCGAGGCAGCATCAACTGAAGGTGAAGTTTTCGAACTTTCATTTCTGGAAGAAGAAAATAAAGTTTCTTGGTCATGTAGTCTCAGAGAGAGGTTTGTCAGTAGATCCGACTAGGATTGAAGCAGTAATAGTTAGAAGAGACCCGAGACCGTGACTGAGATAAAGAGTTTCCTTGGATTACCTGGTTATTATCGGAGGTTTATTAAGTATTTTTTGCGAATAGCAGCACCGATGACCAAGCTAACGAGAACGGATGTGAAGTTTGTGCGGACCAATAAGTGTGAGGAAGCATTCCAGAGTTTGAAACACTTATTGACCCATGCACCTATGTTGGTTGTTCTAGAAGGGAATCAAGATTTGGTGGTTTATACCGATGCGTATGGAACATGATTAGGAGCTGTGCTGATGTAGAAAGGTAAAGTGATTGCCTATGCTTCTAGACAGCTTAGACCGCATGAGGTCAGGTATCCGACGCATGATTTGGAACTGGATGTAGTGATTTTTGCGTTGTAGGTGTGGAGACATTACCTTTTGGGAGAGAGGTTTGAGTTAAATACAGATCATAAGTCGCTGAAGTATTTGTTTTCTCAGAAGGAGCTGAACATCAGACAACATAGGTGATTAGAGTTTATAGCCACTTATGATTTTGGAATTGAGTACACATCGGGGAAAGGCAACAAGGTTGTAGATGCGCTTAGCCGGAAACATCAGAATGCAGTATTGGCGATGATTGCTGAATGGAAAGATTTGGAAGCGTTAGCAGATTGCATGGTGCAGTGGAGATCCGAGGCTGGGTCTAGCGGAGAGACTGTTGTATTATCTTGTTTGGAAGTTCGACTAGTGATGATCGAAAGGATTGCTTCTAAACAAGAGGAGGATCCAGTGTTAGCTGAACGAATCAGGAAGTTAAGGGAAGGAACCGAGAGCGATGACTTGAAAGATTTCAGACTTGACCAGAATGGGTGGTTGAGAAAGAAAGAAAGATTATGTGTTCCGAGTGGAGGAAACATAAGGAAGGAAGTCTTGGGGTAATGCCATCGTTCGAAGTTCTCTATTCATCCAGGAGGTACTAAGATGTATCAGGATGTGAAGAGAAGTTTCTTCTGGGAAGGTATGAAGCGGGATATTGGCTTATGGGTAAAGCAGTGCTTGAATTGCCAACAGGCAAAGGCTGAACACCAGAAGCCAAGTGGATTTCTTCAGCCATTAGATATTCCGATATGGAAATGAGATTCTATTTCTATGGATTTTATTGATGGGTTGCCAAGATCGAACAAAGGAAATGAAAGTATATGGGTCATAGTGGACATATTGACCAAGAGTGCCCATTTCATTCCAGTTAAGTCAACTAGGACGGCACCTGTTTTGGCGAAGTTGTTTATGAAGAATGTGGTTAGACTGCGTGGAATTCCTAGTAGCATAGTTAGTGATAGAGATTCCTTATTCACTAGTGAGTTCTAGAAAAGTCTATAGGAAGTTTTGGGAACCAAGCTCAAGATGAGTACCGCTTACCATCCGTAGACAGATGGGAAAACAGAAAGAGTTAACAAAATCTTGGAGGATTTGTTAAGAGCTTGTGTTCTAGATTTCGAAGGATCATGGGAAGACTATCTGCATTTAGTCGAGTTTCCATATAGCAACAGTTATTAGACTAGTACTGTGATGGCGCCGTTTGAAGCTTTGTATGGAAGGCCATGCAAGACTCCCGTATGTTGGTTAGAGACCGAGGATAAGTTGGTTCTTGGTCCCGATTTGGTTAGGGAAGCTATAGAAAAGATTGAGGTCATTCGGGCTAGAATGAAGGAAGCTCAGTCTAGGCAGAAGAGTTATGTAGATAAAAGACGGAAAGATTTAGAGTTCTCCATTGGAGATCAGTTTTTTGTTAAGGTGTCACCGATGAAGGGTGTGATTAGATTTAGAAGATTAGGAAAATTGGACCGAGATTCATTGGACCTTTTCCTATTGTTGAGAGGATCGGGAAACTCGCATATAGAGTCGAGTTACCGAGCAGTTTGGTAGGAGTCCATGATATTTTCCATGTTTCTTATCTCAGAAAGTATGTTAGAGACCCGGAGACTGCTATTGTACCGACTGTGCTAGATGACATAGTGGTAGAACCAGACTTGACCATAGTTAGGAAACCAATTGGTATAGTTGCAAGAGATGAGAAGAGGTTTAGTACCAAGATGGTTAGATTAGTCAAGGTCCAATGGATATATAAAATTATTTAAGGTATGAGACTTAAATATTTTATATATTTATAAAAGAAGAAGGGGCTCTTTGAAAATTATTCAAATTTGTTATTTCTGGAAATTGGAAGCACCGTTGAAAAAGTAAAATGGCAACCAATCAGATTTAGACAAACAAGGCAGGTTAGGTACAAAAGAAATAGTTTAAAGGGACAATTAAACATGTTTATCACTATTTGATGCTTTCCACACCAGGTTCTGCCTCTTTACCTTCGCCCCCAACACAGTCGAAACCAATGCACGTAGTATCGGGGAACTGGTACGTAGTGAATTAGATGTAGGCAAAAGGTAGTGGGTCGAAACCAGGGGTTCCGAAGGGGTTGAGGCTTTACTTTGTTTTAAATAAAAATACGCCTACTTTCTTTCAACTAAGAAGCTTTCGACTTAGTTGGTTTCGACTAGGTAAATGGATTTAAAGGAAATGGTTTCTATTGGGTTGCGCTTTTGTTTTTAAATAACTGCTTTCGACTAATTCAAAACCTTTTGCTGCCGCCTTTTTACCTTTCGACCCAGAGGGTTTCGAAGGGGTACTTTGTTTTCTAAAATTTGGCCACTTCTCCAATGCTTTTGAAGGGATGGTTTCGACACCATCACTTCTTTACTTAGGAATGCTTTCGAAAGGCAGGCTTTCGACTTAAATAGTTTTAATGACCCTTTTGCTCAATTGAAGTATAACCCAAATAGTTTCGAAAGAGATGATTTAAATGATTTCAAAAAGAAGTGCTTTCGACTTTAATGAGTCCATGATCCTTTTGCTCTACTTGAAGGCATAATCCAAATGGTTTCGACTGAGATGGTTTCGAAAGGTTTCCACTTGTTTTAAATTGAACCCAAAGGCTTTCGAAAGGTTTAGTGTTTTAATGCTTTCGTAATGGCTTAAGTGAAGGTTTCGAAGGGGTGGTTCCCCAATGATTTCGAAAGGTTTTGAAGAGGGGTTTCCAATGGTTTCGAAGGAGTCGAAAGGAAAGGTTTTTCTGGTTATTTCAAAAGGATTAAAAGGAAAGGTTTGCCTAAGGTTTCTAAAGGCAATGTTTAAAGGTTTTAAAAGAAAGATGTCTAAGGTTTTTAAAGCTTTCGAAATGAAGGATTTCCAATGGTTTCGAAAGGGTTTTGAGAATGGTTTCGAAAGGAAGGTTTTGGCCTTTCGGTCTAGATTAAATAAAGGGTTTTACTTAGTTTCGAAAGGGGTACTTTCAATAGAGTTGAAAGTGGGACTTTCAAAGGTTTAAATGTTTTCATCAACTAAGATTTGAGTAAAGTGTGTGTGTGTGTAACATGGCAAGGTGATTTTGAGTAAAGCATAGAATATATATAGATTTTCCTTGTTTGAGTTTGATTTAAAGGTTTTAAATCATTTTGAAATGGTTTTCAAGGAAAATTATGGGAAGGGATCCCTAAGTAAAACGACTCAGATATTAGAATACCAGATGTGACTGGTATAGGGTCGCGCCCTATCCATTAGCTATTAGCCCCAGCTAATTTTATTCAAAATTCCAGTGTGTAGGGCTTTATCACAGGTAAGACTAAAATTATGAATACACACAGAAAGGAATATATGTTTGTATACATATAGGTTATTGGTGAGCCCGCAAAACCATTAGGATCAGGTGACCCTGGGAGATGGTAATTTAAGGACAGACCGTCCAGAAGAGAAGAATTTAACAGATAGTTAAGGACATAACATTTAGAAGAAGAGGAGTGTCTAATAGATGTTAGATAAATTTTGATAGGTTGTTTGAGTCAGACAAAGGTTAATAGTTAGCCAAACAAAACTAAAGTGTTTGAACAGATAGTTCATTTTTTACCTGATATGTATGTTTGCATAATGATGCTTTACAAATGTTAACCAGTTTTGGTTGTAGGAAAATATTTGCAAAAGATATGTTTTAAAAGGAAGTTAGTGAGGGGAAACTTGTTTTGCTAAGCGGCGTGGTCTCACTTATCATAAAATAACAGAGATGAATAGTATTATTCACACCGGGCTTTATGTCTGACTCGAAGTTTTTGTTTCCCCTTAAACCCTCGGGTGCTCAAAATTGATTTGAGTAGGCTGAGGGTTGAGGTTTTTAGGTTTTTTTGTTTTGGCGAATAAAGCTTCCGGAGGCGAGCAGGTGACTGAAGGATAGCTAATTAGGAGTACAGATTATTTTGTTTATTTCTGCTGTGTATTAAGTCAGATATAACTATATTGCTTTGATCAACCAAGGGGGCATCGTCATATGTCGCTCTTGGCATATTATTGTAAATTATATTGGACCATTACCTGAGAAACGATATGGGATTATGTAATTTAGATATGAATTTGTTTTGAAATGTAATCTGTAAAATGTTGTTTTTTGGAAATTTGTGAATTTGTTCATATTCAAGTGCTTATGATATTATGGATACCATTAGCATTACCGTATTTTGTCACCAGAATTTAATACTATGGACGACCGCAACATCTGTAGCGCTTAGCTTTTGGTCTCTAGATACGGGATGTTACAATTATTTAATGCAGTTGGCCAGATGTAACATTGTTTAAATATTTTCTTAGCTAACATTATTCCTCTCGAATAATCTCCACAATATCCTTCATGGACTTCTCTCATGACTTTAGTTCCCTCTTCTTTTGTTACACATCCTAGGTTGGGGGTTGAATAGCCCCTTTTGCAAATTATTCATCAAATAACGTGAAATAAGGAGCCTGATACCTAATTTTCCTTGCTGCATTTCTATTTGTTGGTAAAATTCCTTCTAGTAAGACATATTTGATAGTTGTTATCCAAGATTCTGCTCCTTCCTGATTCATTACTGGCGTGGCATGGTTATCTTAAATCCCACATGTTTCCTCTTGACCTATGACCTCCTAACCTCTTGCCCATTGAGCTCGCGTTAGCACTAGAATCTGTTCCGTTCCGAAAATACTTGGCTTAGTTAAATGTCTCACAAAAACTGTCTTCATTTCCCGTGCAATCTTTGTTCATGCTAGCTTAGCTAAAGAATCCATTGAAGATTTTTCTTGTTTGGGGATCTGCTATATGGAAAATTGTTCAAACTGAGCTAATAAGTCTTTGGATAGTTCAATATATTTAGTCAGGGTTGGTTCTTTAGTTTGGAAATTTCCTTGCACTTGACTTAAAATAAGTTGGGAATCACAATGGACTTTAATATGAGTCACCTTCATTATCTAGGCCATTTTCAGCCTAGCGATGAGTGCTTCATCTCTGCGACATTATTCATTGCTTTGAATTCTAGTTGAACTACCCCATACAGCTTCTGCTTATCTGGAGTAACATGAATGTACCCAATTCGTTCATTTGATGCGCCATCTATGTAGAGTTTCCAAACCTACGGAGGCTCCTCCGTTCCCTCGTTTGGTCGTGCTGTTGGAGCTGTGCATTCCATGATGAAATCGACTAGAGCATGTCCTTTGATGACCTTTTGATGGCACTAGGAGATGTCATACTGACTTCGTTCAATGGCGTACTTCAATTGGCTTGTCTATCAGGACTTTGATGGGATGCGTTTGGAAATATGGTCATGATTTTCTAACTGTAAGTAATGGTTGTAAGCTTTCTATTATGAATAGTTTAATTCTTCTTTTTTCAAGAGCTTGCTGGTGAAATATATTGCGCTTTTTACACCGGCTTCTTCTCATACCACCACTGCACTCATAGCTTGGTTAGTTGTAACTAAGTATACAAATAAATCATCACATGGAACTGGCTTTGAAAGTATGGGTAGATTGGCTAAGTGATCCTTTAACACCTCAAAAGCTGCTTTGCATTCCTCTGTCTACTCAAAGTTTCCATCGTTCTTGACTTGATCAAAGAAAATAATGCATTTATCAGAAGCTTTAGAGATAAACCTACTCAAAGCTGCCACTTTCCCATTAAAACTCATCACATCTTTGGGCCTATCTAGAGCCTTCATTTTTCTAATGGTTTCAATTATTTTGGGATTGGCCTCTATTCCTCTTGCACTCATTATATATCCTAGAAAATTTTCAGATTGGATGACGAAAGTACACTTTAGTGGATTCAACTTCATCCTGTACTACTTTACTGTGACGACTGCCATATACCTCCAGCACCAATAATAAACAAGTAGTGCGCTGCTACCGTGCCCGGTTGATATAGGACAATCTTTAGGGTTGAAAATGAAATAGATACAGCATATAACTTGTCATATATCTCATAGCGCATGGACAATATATAATATCATATATATAGCAAAAGAGATAGTAATAACAATGTGCGCTAATCATCAGAATATAAGATCCATAGAGTTATACACCAACGGTCATAGAGTTTATACAACAGAAATAAACTCGACAACTGTCTCAAATACAAAAAAATAAGCAGTGACTTCAAAGGCTCCCTAGTGCTGCATAACAGAATAAGTTTAGTAATCCATATATGTATAAAATATGAGATAGCTCCATCCAGCTCACCCTCTGCATAACTACCGCATCACCTAGACCTGTTATCTAGTCTACTCATTTAAGAGTACCCAAGATAATTAGAAGAAAACCATTAAACCTTGGGTCAGACAACAGCCTAGTGTGAGAAGTAAATGAATCTCAAAATAATATACATGTAAATATAGTCAGGAACATAAGTACACGAATCATACTTGACCTGTCTCTGGAACCGAAGAGTTAGCACATAACAATATAATATGCTACTCTACAATATCATAAAGGTATTATACAGAATAGAATGGTGGATGTCCAGATATACCTATCTCCAGTGCCTACTCCTAAAGATATCCTTGAGTGATATCCCACTAAAGAAAGCAACGAAGGCAACCATAGCATCCATCAAGCAATACTCACTATCACTCATCCCTATGCTCTGAATATATGATATCTCGTATGGCCCCCATGCCAGGGACTAATGGAAATCCCCATTTTCGTTGTACTCTCATATCACGCAGCCTAAAGCTGGATATGTGTCCCGTAACTCAAAGCTAGACACTAGACCCAAAGTCACTGGTCCAAGGTATACAGATACGTACATGATCCATAGGCGTCCCTACTTATACTTCCCCTGCTTCAAGAATAACAGAAAACACTCTGAATATAAACGATTCCTTAGCACATATAAATCCAAGCTCTCCTTTGATAAATTCAGATCCAAGCCCTACTCTTGCCCAGTCCAGTTTCCATTATCCAGAAACCCCCCACATTCTCCATTCTACAACTCTCTCCTTTATTGAGATGCTATCTTCTGTACTTACTCCCCTCATGAGTCACAAACCAGAGATATATAGCTTTCATCATGTTGTTACATCACCATCCAACTTGACGCGAACGATCCAACACCTCCAGCATGATTTACAAAACCTCAACTCCATTCCATAGAAATTCCACCATCACTGGTGTAACAACCCGCATATTTTACGATTGAATATTTAAATATTTTATTTAAATATAGAATCGTTAATCGGATTGAAGTCCGAAAAGCTACTTTTTGCAAACAGTCGAATTGGGACTCGAGACCACTTCCATTGAGTCTAAAATGGCGTTTGTGACTTTTTTGAGTATAAGCTTCGATATGTTTGGAGTAAGTTGAATTTGGATGTTTTCATTTAGGGCTTTGGGTTTGGGTTTTAGCCCACTAACCCATCTTAACACCCTAGCTCAGTCCACCACTCCTCTTCACTTCATTCTTATTTTCCTAACATCCAAGATTCAGCAAAAATGGGGAGGGGAATGGGAAATTAAAATTCAAAACCCTAGTTTCCTTCTGCAAGCACAATTCTTGCTCCAAAATCAAGGAGAAGCTTAGGTAAGCATCCTCTTCATCTTCTCCAACTCATTCTCTCTTCAATTTCAGAAATTTCCTAAACCTAACTTAGGAAATGTTCTTCTATTGAGCTTAGATTCAAGCTTCTTGGGTTGAAGTGAAGAGTGTTGATCATTCCTTTGTGATTAAGCTTCTCATTCATTGTTTTTGGGTTTAAAGGTGAGTTTTTTAACTCACATCTACGTCTATAGCTATCTTTGTTGTTAGGTATGAATTCCTAACACTTGTGCATATTCATTTGCTTTTGATTAGAATTGATTTGGTGAATTTTCCAAATTTTGGTGTTTTGGTCCAATTTTATGAAAATCCCTCTATGGACATTTGGACATTTATATTCGGGGTGTATCGAAGAGCCTATAAGGCCGGGTTGTCGCTTGGCATAAATCCTTAGTCGTCGTTGCTCGTCCGATCGCTTCCGATATGTTTTGGCCACTTTGGCCTAGGCAAAATGGTGCCCAGACCAGGTGACCAGACGTCTGGTGACCAAGTCCAGACGTCTGGTTTGGACCTGGATGAAATGTATGCACGCAGACTTTATAAAAAAATGCCAGATGCTAATTCCAAACGTCTGAAATCTCAGATCAGACGTCTGGATGAGTCTCAAACGTCTAACTTGAAGTTTCAGACATCTGGTCGCCCTCTGGATAATTTCCAGAAAACAAAACCAGACGTCTGGGTTCTAAACCAGACGTCTGGCCATGGCTCAGACGTCTGCTTCGGAATTTCAGACGTCTGGGTGGCTTTCTGAACTATTTCCAGAAAACAAATCCAAACGTCTAGATTCCAAACCAGATGTCTGGAAACGTTCATTTTTGCCCATTCAGACTGTTTTGTGTGAATTTCCATTGTTTATCGATTTTGGTTGCTCCGGATAGTTGTCATCACTTGTTATTAACTTTGATGACTTCTTTCTTTGGATTTTTGGGAATATCCATTTTGATGGATTTGGTATCGATTTCTTTGTATTTAATTCACGTCTTCGTATGTGAATCTTTGGTGATTGATTGTTTCTACAATCATTTTTGTGATTTGTCACTTTCAAATACAAATGTTTCTATACTAATAGTAAATATTCAAACTCCTTTACAAAGATGATTTTGAAAGTCTATACGGGGTGGATCGTGCAGTGTATATGCAAGTATATGTGGCAAAATATATGATGCAACTAAAACAATATTAATCTAAGTAAATAAGAATAATCACACCAGGATTTTATACTGGTTCGGACCTCCCGTTCTACGTCCAGTCCCGAAGCTCCTCTTCAGAATTTCCTTTCAACTAACCCTCACTTGACCCGGAGGAACAGGTTTACAATAGCAGAGTTTCTTTGTCAAGAATGTGTTCTATAACACGGATGTTGACTATTGAGTACAAATGCTTCCAATATATATATCTATCTAGAGAATATTTGAATGAGGAGTTCTGTATATATGGAAGAGTTAAATACAGGTAGTTGATTGCTTAGAGATCAGGTGTAAATCAGAGTATAAGAGATAAGAGCGTAAGTGAGTAAGGTAAATCTTTCTCTTGAATTCCCGATGCTATTTATAGTGGTGAAGAGTTTCTATGTGTAGTTGCCTCCATTAACAATCGTTGTATAGTTGCTCCTGTTGGTGATGAAGAGTTGCAGTGAAGAGGAGCGGATGTGTCTTTTCGGATGTGACAGTTGGACTTTGAAAATACACAGTCGAGCCTATAATCAGACGTCTGGAAAGTGACCTCAGATGTCTGGCCTTCATATTTTTTTTTGTCTGGTAGCATTTCAAACGTCTGTGTTTATTATCCAGACGTTTGGTCTTCATTTCTGTTTTATGTCTGGATGTCTTTCAGACGTCTGAGTTCGGGATCAGACGTCTGTTTTCTTCTGAGTTGTGAACCAGAGACTTTCTCCAGACGTCTGATATATTAACCAGACTCTGTCTGAATGTGTGCATGTTGCTGTATCTGTGTCTGTGCAATTCCTTTTCTAATTCTATCGACTTGTAGCCTCTTGATACGTTCTTTGAGCCTTGTTCTTGTCTCTCTAGTGATGTTGCTCTAGCAAGTTCTTGTATATATACATATATGCACATTTGATTTTCATTGTATAGTTGTTGTCATTAAAACCATGAATTTGATTTCCTAACAATCTCCCCTTTTTTGATGATGACAACTATACAATGTACTTATATGTAATTTCTATAAATCTCCCCCTGAATATGTGCTTTCCATTATCTCTCCCCCTTTGTCATTATCAAAAAAGAATGAGGCAATCATATTTGCAAATTCCAAAAAATTTCCTTTTGTTTCTCCGAGTACTTGTAACAAATAAAAAATCATTTTTTGGTACCCACTTACTATGTTAGGGTTCGGGGGGTTAGATCTTTGGAAACCATACCCATTTCGGTGTGGTTGAACCTTTATAAATATAATTTTCATTATTAACTACCATATCAAATAATCATCAATGTATTTTTCTCTATTTTTCCAATTAATAGGAACCCAAATACTTAGATAATTTTTATTCATATTTTCATTCAATGATTTTGTACTTCTGGAGAAATTATGAATATTATTGACCATAGCAGTATTTGAATTTCTATAAGAATTTGATCTAGACTTTACTCGAAATTTAGTACTAGCACTATCATTTTTTCTATACATGAAAGCGTATCTAGTGCTATTTCTACAACCAGTTTTATTATATCCTAAACCACTTTTGTCATGTAAAGGTCTAGAACTAGATAAAATCATGTTTAAATCGT
Source organism: Allium fistulosum (assembly GCA_030737815.1). Taxonomy (NCBI): domain Eukaryota; kingdom Viridiplantae; phylum Streptophyta; class Magnoliopsida; order Asparagales; family Amaryllidaceae; genus Allium; species Allium fistulosum. Next base: position 815,898,152 of record CM060908.1, on the reverse strand, counting down.
TTTGACCTTCATTAAATTTTGTGACTTCAGTGTTAAGTTTATCAAATTTAGCTTTGAAGTCAAAATTATTATTTTCAAAAGAAATATTACTGTTTTTCAAAATATCAATTTGCTTGTTTAATACAGAATTCTCCCTTTTTATTGTACAGTTCTTATTTTCGAGAAGAAAAATTCGAGATTCTGAATTATCTAAAGATGATTGTATTGAATCATTTTGTCTTTTCAAATCCGTAATTTCTTTGGAAAAATTTTCCTTTTCTTTATCAAACATAGTATTTTTATTTTGCAAAACATTGATTTCCTCTAAAAGATCATTGTTTTTATCTTCTAACTGCTCATTTTCTTTTTGTAGGAAATCTTTTTGTGAAATAAGTTCTTCTACGGTATTTTCAAAACATTTAGTTTGTTTTATCAAAAAATTATTTTCCTCTTTTAAACCGGAAATTTCTTGCTCACAATCTTTTAACTTATCTAAAGCAATTCTATTAACTTTATTCAAGGTTTTACAATCTTTTAATAATTCATCATGTGCTAACAGAAGATCTTTATATAAAGAATCCAAGCATACCAATTGTGATCTGAGTTTAGCCATGAAGCAATTGTTTGTTTTCTCCTTTAATTCTTCTTTATTGCTCTTCCTCTTCCTATTGCCTTGAGTAGATCTCTTTATAACCATTTATTCTAGGATGTTGTTACGATCTCTAGAATCCCAAGCTCTGATACCAATTGAAAGTCTATACGGGGTGGATCGTGCAGTGTATATGCAAGTATATGTGGCAATATATATGATGCAACTAAAACAATATTAATCTAAGTAAATAAGAATAATCACACCAGGATTTTATACTGGTTCGGACCTCCTATCCTACGTCCAGTCCCGAAGCTCCTCTTCGGAATTTCCTTTCAACTAACCCTCACTTGACCCGGAGGAACAGGTTTACAATAGCAAAGTTTCTTTGTCAAGAATGTGTTCTATAACACGGATGTTGACTATTGAGTACAAATGCTTCCAATATATATATCTATCTAGAGAATATTTGAATGAGGAGTTCTGTATATATGGAAGAGTTAAATACAGGTAGTTGATTGCTTAGAGATCAGGTGTAAATCAGAGTATAAGAGATAAGAGCGTAAGTGAGTAAGGTAAATCTTTCTCTTGAATTCCCGATGCTATTTATAATGGTGAAGAGTTTCTTTGTGTAGTTGCCTCGATTAACAATCGTTGTATAGTTGCTCCTGTTGGTGATGAAGAGTTGCAGTGAAGAGGAGCGGATGTGTCTTTTCGGATGTGACAGTTGGACTTTGAAAATACACAGTCGAGCCTATAATCAGACGTCTGGAAAGTGACCTCAGACGTCTGGCCTTCATATATTTTTTTTGTCTGGTAGCATTTCAGACGTCTGTGTTTATTATCCAGACGTCTGGTCTTCATTTCTGTTTTATGTCTGGATGTCTTTCAGACGTCTGAGTTCAGGATCAGACGTCTGTTTTCTTCTGAGTTGTGAACCAGAGACTTTCTCCCGACGTCTGATATATTAACCAGACGTCTGTCTGAATGTGTGCATGTTGTTGTATCTGTGCCTGTGCAATTCCTTTTCTAATTCTATCGACTTGTAGCCTCTTGATACGTTCTTTGAGCCTTGTTCTTGTCTCTCTAGTGATGTTGCTCTAGCAAGTTCTTGTATATATACATATATGCACATTTGATTTTCATTGTATAGTTGTTGTCATTAAAACCATGAATTTGATTTCCTAACAGATTTCAACTCTATTTTTAATACAAAGCTCGTTTATAAAACCGTTTTCCAATCTATTAGTATATACAAACCTTTACCTCATTCGTATGAGAAATCTAATTAAACGGCTTAGTAAAACAAGTGGTATGAAACGCTTGTGTTTACTTCGTCGGTTAATTTTCGGACTTGTTCGATTGAAATTCTTGTGACAATTTTCGAGTGGAAATCTACAATTTGTTCATAAATATTTAAGTTAAGCTAGTGGTTATGGGACATGAAGCTAAACTCATATATTTACTAGCTTAGTGTAATCGACACTTTTATTGATCGATGATGATCATTTTGTGATTTAGACTAGCATTGTGCGATGTCTTTTTGTCCATGTGGGGGACTATACCCCGTTCTGTTGAGCTTCGTCTCATTTTTATGGGCTAGCGACCCATGGTCTTTGGACCATTCGTGGAGCAATCGGCTCATTAAGTCGGTACATGGGGTGTATCGTTTTAGGTGCATCGATGTTCGACTAGGCATGGGTTGTATCTTTCTAGGTGCATCGATGTTAGTTTATACATGGGGCGTATCTTTTCAGGTGTGTCGATGTTCGACTGTGCATGGGGCATATCTTTCTAGGTGCGTCGATGTTTAGTTTATGGTTAGCGACCATGGAATAGCGTTCCGTTTGTGATACACTTGTTGGTGAGTCTTCATGCTCCCGTTTGTGATAGGCCTTCCCCCTTTTTGAGATTTCTAGATTTCTGGTTGTGATTTCTATAATTTGTGTTTCACCAATTTTCGTGGATTGGCATTGTTATGTTTTGTCAATATTTGTGTTTTAGTGAATTATTTAAAGAATGTGATTCTTTTTGGTGCTTCGAGTTGATTTGAGATATTGTATGATTTTTGTTGTTATTTGATGTATACTTGACAGTATGACATTTATGTTATCATACGTTTTTGGTCATATCTCTTATCCTATATCATTTTATCTGATATTTATAGCTAGACTGATCCGTTTATTATTTTCTTCTTAAATAATACTCGGGTCAGACCGAGGTATTTCAGGTGCTCCTACTTGACTTCTTATCAGGGATTATCATCTGATTCTTTTGGCTAACTACTTTAGATTAGTATTTTTTGTTATTATACATTTGAGATATAGACTCCTTGATGTGTAATTATTCTTTTGTCTAGCACTTTATCTATTCTTTTGTGATGAAGTGGATCTTGTTTTACCACTACTTTGATGTACACTTCTTTGTGTTATATTCATATCTGTTTCCACCTTTGTGATATGAATGTCTGTGACTGATTTGTGTTATGTTTATTTCTATATTTGTTTCCGAGGTCCACTTAGCCACTGTGTGGTAGCTTTGTGTTTGTATCGACATGTCGGATTTCCTCTTATACTTTCTGACATATCGGTACTCGCACAAGGCAATTACACAGATGGTCGCTCCTCAACAGCCTTATTCTTCGCGCTAGTTGAGGGCATTACTCCGTAGTGTCCTTGGCTAGCGTGAGCATAGAGGTGGGGCGTCACAGCATGGTATCAGAGCCAAACTTCGGAACAATGTAGAATAATCTAGCAAGGATCATCGTCCTAAGTCTTTCTTAGGAATCGTGCCATATGATTTAATTCAAGTCTTCGTACCGTTCTATCCTATTTCTTTTTATGATGCCTTGTTTTATCAATCAAGTTTGTTTGATATTCATTCTGAGATTAACCTTTTTCTCTTCTTTCTTTCTTTCTTAAAGAAGAGAAATGGTTAGACCAGGCCGTCCCAGAGCCGGTCAATCTAGTGCTACTCCTCGGGATGGAGTATTTATGTCAGCTCAACAACTTTTAGATCTTGTGAACAATGCCCGAGCTGCCGGACCCGTTCCGGCGCCAACTCACCCTAAATCCGGGTTTGCACGCTGGTGCAGGGATTATACTGCTTTGGGTGGAAGTCCATTCAAGGGTTCCGAAACCGTTATAGAAATCCAAGCTTGGCTTAGATCATGCGATCACATCTTTTCCCGCATGGATCTTATTGATTCACTTCGTGTCCAAGTGGCTTCTAGCATGCTCCAAGAAAGAGCATTAGATTGGTATGAGCTTTTGATTTCTGAAATTATCGAAGCAGATCTTACTTGGGAGCAATTCCGGGAAAGATTCGAATTAAAGTTTGTGCTGGAGGCTAAAAAGTAACTTTAGCCCGACGCTTTATTGACCTTTTTCAAGGTGAATCCTCTGTGGCAAATTATGTCGCATCTTTTGAATCTCTCTCTAAATATGGGGTCGAGTATATTAATACCCCATTGAAGAAAAATCAAAGGTTTGTCTATGGGTTGAATAAGAACCTTAAAAAGCCTTTGCTTCTGAAACTAGAAGTTTCTTTTGATCGGCTTATTGATATCGCTCTTCGACTTGAAGAGGCCGATAATGAAAGTAATGTTGAAGTTGTGGGTGCCAAACAGAACTTCAACAATAACATGAAGAGACCTATTAAGTTCAAAGGCCCCAATCCTGACAAGAAAGGGAAGAAAGAAACTTCTGTAGCAAAGACTCCTACCACTAGTCGTGGACGATGCTACAATTGTGATTCTATGGACCACTATGCAAATGAGTGTCTGCAACCCCTCTATTGTCGCTATTGCAAAAGTTTGAGTCATCATATATCTGCGTGTCCCATACTTCAAGCAAGAAGGAGCGAAAACTAAATGTTGTGCAAGCCTCTACTAGCACTTCTCTTGGTCAAGGTATTTCTCATTCTATCCTTGACAATATTTGTTTTATGATTATCTTATTCGAGTTCTTTTTGATTTGGGTTCATCTCATTATTTTATATCAAAAGAACTTAATGATTCTCTCTCTTTTAATATTATGGGCTTGATGACTTCATTGAGAATTGCGAATTCGATTGATGGATCCGCAACACTCAATTTACTTTGTGAAAATGTCGAGATTATTTTATGTGATTATCCTTTTCGAGCCGATTTTCATGTTATGCGTTACTTAGGCTTCGAAATTGATTTTTTGAGAAAGGATTGGCTTGATTATTATGAAGCCCACATCCTATGTCCTGAGCGGACTATTTATCTTCGACATTCTCAATCTATTAAGCAGATTTCTATTGTTTTTAAAGATTTTGATTTCCAAATTTGGTGGCAACATTTTCATTCTTTAAACTCACTTGATGAGGAAGATGTTATTTCTTTCATTCAAGTAGTTTGTGAATTTTCCGGTATGTTTGAGCTTGTCTTAGGATTATCACCTAAGCAATCTATTGAATGGTGCTAAGGTCTTTTACGCTCGACCTTGCCACCGGTTTTCATCAGCTGCGAGTTGCGGAGGATAGCATTCCACTTACCGCGTTCTGCACTCGTTATGATTCTTGTGAGTGGTTCGTTATGTCATTCGATTTGACGAACCTTCGACCTTATTTCATCCATCTTATGAACCGAGTATTCTACGAATATCTCGATGAGTTTATCCTTGTATTTATTGATTATGGTGAAAACAACAATTTAAAATTTGCAAATCTTTTTAATAAGATGTTTATAAGTATGATTGGATTTTGTTCTTAAAATGAGCAAAGAATGTTTGTAAATTTTATAAGAGGCATGTTTACCATATAGAAGATGATTTTGTGTTATTTTGCCCATTGAGTGCTTTAAGAATTCTGGTCGATGCGCTTGATCAACGTTATCGATAGGAATCTCCTAAACGCTATGATGAGACATTCAAACACAATAAATTGACTTGTAAAACGTAAATTTTTCTAAAAAGATGATTACATAAAGTTAATTATAATTTTGAAAGTCTTAGCTTTTCGGGAAAGAGAATCGATTAAAGGAACTCTTTTCCGATGCTTTTATTCTTGCGGTTCCCGAAGGGAACCAAGACTTTATTGTTTGTACCAATACTAGTCGTATTGGTTTTAGTGTCATTCTCTTGCAAAGGGAATGAGTTAACGAATTTGCCTCTTGACAATTAAAGCTTGTCAAGACTAGATATACCATTCATGATCTGGTGCCCGCGACTATTGTTTTCGCTCTTAGAATTTGGCGACATTATCTTTTGGGAGAGAAATTGTTCTCTACCCCGATCATAAGTTTTTGAAGTATTTATTTTCTCGAAAGGAACTTAATTTGCATCAACAATGTTGGCTCGAGTTCCTTGCATCTTATGATCTTGATATTCTTTGTACTCCGGAAGAGAGTAATCGTGTTGCCGATGCCCTTAGTTGTAAGCAACAAGCAGTTGTTTCTTTGATGATATTCGAATGGAACGATCTCGAGACTTTATCCACTTGTGAGATTCAAGATCGTGAATCCAATTCATGTTCATCTCTTGTTTTGTGTAGCCTCGAGGCTCGTCCTTCTCTTTTGGACCATACATCTTTTGGCTAAACTCTATGCCAAACTAAATTGCATAGAGTTCCTACTTCTATTGTTAGCAATCGTGATCCATTATTTTACTAGTGGATTTTGGTAAGGTCTTCAAAAGCTTTGGGAACAAAGCTTAATTTTTGCACTGCTTATCATCCTTTGTTCGATGGACAAACCGAGCATGTGAATCAAACTCTTGAAGATCTCTTTCGTGCATGTATTCTTGATTTTTGTGGAAGTTGGGAAGATCATACTCTTGTTGAGTTTTCTTCCAATAATAGCTTCCAATCTTGTATTGGTATGGCACCTTTCGAGGCACTCTACGGAAGGTCGTACTGATTTCCTTCGTGTTGGCTTGAAGCCGATGAGAAGTTGGTTTTAGGTCCAGATCTTATTGTTGTTCATTCATGTTTCACCTTTGATGGGTGATGTGCGTTTCAATTGATCGGGAAAATTAGCACCTCAATATTTTGGTCCATTTCCCATCACCAAACGTATTTGTTCCGTGGCTTATCGCCTTTTTATTACCGGCTCAATTCTTTTGCTATTCTTGACGTTTTCCACGTCTCTCTACTGCGGAAATACCTTAGGGATTCCGATTTTTATTCTTAAGCCTGGTGTAATTGAAGAAATTGAAGTTTCACCAAATTTGACTTATGAGCAATATTATATTCGTATCATTACTTCAGAGGTTGAACGCCTTCGAAATAAAGATGTTCTTCTTGTGAAAGTTCAATGGTCCTCAAATCCTAAGGATTTCTCTTGGGAATCTTGAGAATTTATCGAGCACACACATCCGGACTTACTCTTTCGTGCTCTTTATGGTGAACTTCTTATTTCAAATTTTCTTTTGTGTTGATATGCTTTTATGGTTGTTACTCTTTATTTTCTTCTTAAGTATTGCGAGGACGCAATTTCTTTAAGGATGGGAGTCTGTAACAACCCGCATATTTTACGATTGAATATTTAAATATTTTATTTAAATATAGAATCGTTAATCGGATTGAAGTCCGAAAAGCTACTTTTTGCAAACAGTCGAATTGGGACTCGAGACCACTTCCATTGAGTCCAAAATGGCGTTTGCGACTTTTTTGAGTATAAGCTTCGATATGTTTGGAGTGAATTGAATTTGGAAGTTTTCATTTAGGGCTTTGGGTTTGGGTTTTAGCCCACTAACCCATCTTAACACCCTAGCTCAGTTCACCTCTCCTCTTCACTTCATTCTTATTTTCCTAACATCCAAGCTTCAGCAAAAATGGGGAGGGGAAATTAAAATTCAAAACCCTAGTTTCCTTTTGCAAGCTCAATTCTTGCTTAGGTAAGTATCCTCTTCATCTTCTCCAACTCATTCTCTCTTCAATTTCAGAAATTTCCTAAACCTAACTTAGGGAATGTTCTTCTTTTGAGCTTAGATTCAAGCTTCTTAGGTTGAAGTGAAGAGTGTTGATCATTCCTTTATGATTAAGCTTCTCATTCATTGTTTTTGGGTTTAAAGGTGAGTTCTTTAACTCACATCTACGTCTATAGCTATCTTTGTTGTTAGGTATGAATTCTTAACACTTGTGCATATTCATTTGCTTTTGATTAGAATTGATTTAGTGAATTTTCCAAATTATGGTGTTTTGGTCCAATTTTATGAAAATACCTCTATGGACATTTGGTCATTGATATTCGGGGTGTATCGAAGAGCCTATAAGGCCGGGTTATCGCTTGGCATAAATCCTTAGTCGTTGTTGCTCTTTCGATCGCTTCCGATACGTTTTGGCCAATTTGGCCTAGGCAAAATGGTGCCCAGACCAGGTGACCAGACGTCTGGTGACCAAGTCCAAACGTCTGGTTCGGACCTGGAGCAAAAATGTATGCACATAGACTTTATAAAAAAATGCCAGATACTAATTCCAGACGTCTTAAATCTCAGATCAGACGTCTGGATGAGTCTCAGACATCTGACTTGAAGTTTCAGACGCCCGGTGGTCCTTTGGATAATTTCCAAAGAAAAAAACCAGACGTCTGGGTTCTAAACCAGACGTCTGGCCATGGCTAAGACGTCTGCTTCGGAATTTCAGACGTTTGGGTGGCTTTCTGAACTATTTCCAAAAAACAAATCCAGATAGTTGTCATCACTTGTTATCGACTTTGATGACTTCTTTCTTTGGATTTTTGGGAATATCCATTTTGATGGATTTGGTATCGATTTCTTTGGATTTAATTCACGTCTTCGTATGTGAATCTTTGGTGATTGATTGTTTCTACAATCATTTTTGTGATTTGTCACTTTCAAATACCATGGTCTTTACCCCGTTCTGTTGAGCTTCATCTCATTTTTATGGGCTAGCGACCCATGGTCTTTGGACCGTTCGTGGAGCAATCGGCTCATTAAGTCGGTACATGGGGTGTATCTTTTTAGGTGCATCGATGTTCGACTAGGCATGGGGTCTATCTTTCTAGGTGCATCGATGTTCGACTAGGCATGGGGTGTATCTTTCTAGGTGCATTGATGTTAGTTTATACATGGGGCGTATCTTTTCAGGTGCGTCGATGTTTGACTGTGCATGGGGCATATCTTTCTAGGTGCGTCGATGTTCAGTTTATGGTTAGCGACCATGGAATAGCATTCCGTTTGTGATACACGTGTTGGTGAGTCTTCATGCTCCCGTTTGTGATAGGCCTTCCCCCCTTTTAAGATTTCTGGATTTCTGGTTGTGATTTCTAGAATTTGTGTTTCACCAATTTTCGTGGATTGGCATTGTTATGTTTTGTCAATATTTGTGTTTTGGTGAATTATTTAAAGAATGTGATTCTTTTTGGTGCTTCGAGTTGATTTGATATATTATATGATTTTTGTTGTTATTTGATGTATACTTGAAACAGTATGACATTTATGTTATCATAGGTTTTGGTCATATCTCTTATCCTATATCATTTTATCTGATATTTATAGCTAGACTGATCCATTTATTATTTTCTTCTTAACTAATACTTGGGTCAGATCGAGGTATTTCAGGTGCTCTTGCTTGACTTCTTATCAGGGATTATCATCTGATTCTTTTGGCTAACTACTTTAGATCAGTAGTTTTTGTTATTATACATTTGAGATATAGACTCCTTGATGTATAATTATTCTTTTGTCTAGCACTTTATCTATTCTTTTGTGATGAAGTGGATCTTGTTTTACCACTACTTTGATGTACACTTCTTTGTGTTATATTCGTATATGTTTCCGCCTTTGTGATATGAATGTCTGTGACTGATTTGTGTTATGTTTATTTCTATATTTGTTTCTGAGGTCCACTTAGCGACTATGTGGTAGCTTTGTGTTTGTATCGGCATGTCGGATTTCCTCTTTTATTTTCTGACATATCGGTACTCGCATAAGGCAATTACACAGATGGTCGCTCCTCAACAGCCTTATTCTTCGTGCTAGTTGACGGCATTACTCCGTAGTGTCCTTGGCTAGCGTAAGCATAGAGGTGGGGCGTCACAACTGGACCAACCCAAACAACTCGGTATCGACATAAACAAATCAGCGCTGACTAGTTTGCTTAGCAAATCCTTGGCTAAATCCACTTTCTTGCTTCTAGTACTTCCTTCCTAAATGCTCCAGACTCTGACACATTCTTTAAAACAACTCGGTTCTATCTCATAGCATCTCACTTCAAGTTCTAGAAACAAGTTGGCGTAGCCTCCATCACTTAGCCAATCTTCTATCTCCTGCCTTGGATCACCTTTGCTAGCCTTGCTCTTGAGTTTCCCCATAACCACCGAGCTATCTGATCAAGAAGAACAAATCGGTACCGATATGAACAATTCGGTACCGACTTGTCTATTTGATGACTTTGGACGTGCGACTTGAACCCCAAGCTCTTCCCATCCTCCAAAGCCTCCCCTTCTAGTTTCGTCCAATTTCGATCATCTTTGTCTTTGATTTGCCAAATTCACCAACCATCATCCTAAATATCCAAATCGCTAGCAAACAACATCAAAGAACACTATACAACCATGGAATAACATACAATCACATCCGTTCAAACAAGCAATACATTTAATTATAGCAATCAAACAAATTCTAATCCAAATCTAAGAAATCAATGAATATATAAATATGAACAAGGTGGATTTCAAGGCTATTACTACAAGTCATATTTGAATTTCTCAATTTAGGTCATAAACATATGTTAACACGCGATTAAAGTTGGAGAATGAATTTTAGATAAAAAAATCATGTTAAAATCTATAATTTTACTATATAAACATGCATAGGATAGTGAGAAGTCATAAACCACTGACCAATTACCAAATTCCACTGATTTGAGTCTCTATCCAAAGCGGACAGCAATGAAAAGCAATTGGAATCAACCAAAATGACGATCTATATCTTCTAATCAATGATTTATTCACTAATCTTCAATTTAGTTTGATTTAGAGAGTAATTTGGATGATTTTGGATGGATCTAGGGTTAATGTGGGTTTAGATCTAATTGGGAAGAGAGGAGAAAACTTTTAATTTGACTTCTACAACCTCTATTTATAGCAATCTCGAATTATACTAATGGGCCTACTAATGGACTTAATTAGTTACACATTAGTTCTGGCCAACAACTGTTTAAACTTAAAACATGCATACTTTTCTAACTGTTAGTTTGTTTCTCTATTATGATCACTCTACAGAATAGGAAACCATTATCCTGAAGCAATGAAATTTGTTTGAGACCTTAATTCGACTCCTATCAAAATGGTCATATAGAAATTTGGGAAAAATCATAGGTGTGTAAAATGCCCCTAAAAGTCATATCCCAAAATTGTAGAATCACACGACCTTATATGAATAAAATAAAAATAGTTTACGATCCGCAGATACGTAAAATACAAGTCATTACATTCTCTTCCCCTTTAGGAATTTCATCCCCGAAATCCCTAAACAAACGAAAATATAAGCAACCATAGTTATCCCACATGCCTACCAATCATAAGCAACCATCAAACATTTCAAACAAGCAGCCATGCAATCAATAGTATAGGTAAACTTATCCTAGCATGTGGAATACTAACCTATCAAATATAATATACAATGGTGAAAGTAGATACGATAAACATTGGACCTTACCATTCAAAGAGCTCCAGACACGTAGTCCTCGTGCTCTCCTCAGTCTTCCACATACAATCGTCATCACTTTCGCTCTATTGTACCTTCACTAGCTTCATCGACTTTCTCCTAAGCTGTTTCGTATCATACCCAACAATTCGAAGCAGCCTACGAGATCTAAAAACTTCCGGTTCTACCTTAACATCTTCTAGCTGATCCTATGTAATCATCATGCTCGAGTCATGCACAAACTTCCATAGATAAGAGACATGAAAAACATTGTGCACGCCTGCCATTTTCTAAGGTAAGTCGACCCTATACGCTAGCTTTCCAATCCTCTCAACTATTGAAAAAGGACATACAAGTCTTGGTGCCAACTTCCTCTTTCTATCGAATCGAACTACATTCTTCAAAGGAGAAACCTTCACAAATACCATATCTCCAACAGAAAACTCTAAATCCCTTCATCTCCTATCAGCGTAGCTTTTCTGTTGACCTTGAGCAGATTTCATTCATTTCCGAATGATCTCAATCTTTTCTGAAGTCTCTCTAGTCATATCTGACCTAAGTATCAATTTCTCGCTCGCTTCCCACCAATATGAAGGAGCATTACACGGTCGGCCATACAATGCTTCATAAGCAGCCATACCAATACTCGACTGATAACTATTATTGTATGCAAACTCCACCAGATGTAGATGGTCATCCCATGATCCTCCAAAATCTATAATGCACGCTCGCAAGAGATCTTCCATTATACGTTTTACTCTTTCGGTTTGCCAATTCATTTGCGGGTGGTAAGCTGTACTAAGATGCAGCTTAGCCCTAATGCCTCTTATAAGCTCTTTTAAAACCCACTGGTGAACAACGGGTCTCGGTCGCTCACAATGCTCTTTGGCACACCGTGAAATCGTATTACCCACTTTACATACAAATTTGCCAGCTTGGATGTCATTCTACTTGACTTGACGGGTATAAATCTTACACTCTTGGTCAACCGATCAACCATGACCCAAATACTATCATAACCTGCTCGAGTCCTCAGCAGTCCATCTGTAAAATCCATCAATGCTTGCTTCCATTTCCACATAGGAATCTCTAATGGCTGCAACAACCTACTAGGTTTCTTCTGCTCTACCTTTACCAATTTGCAGTTTATACATTTCGAGATGAATTCCCTAACATCCTTCTTCATGCCTTTCAAGTAGTAAGTCTGGTTCATATCTCGGTACATCTTGTTACCGCAGAGATGAATAATCAACCTGGAATGGTGACACTCCCGTAGCACTTCATCTCGCAATCCATCAATATAAGGAACAAACAATCTCCCATCCTTATGAAGCCACCTTCTCGGTCGAGTTCGTATTACTTTACGTTTTCAGATTGTACTCCTTCTTCTATCCTTGCTAGATCTAAGCTAGCCTAGCATCTCGCTTCTTACTAGTACCGATCCTTTCGAATAGAGTAGGTCTGATGGACAAATTTGCCAATATATCCGGTTCCAACTAAAAATGAGGTATAAAATCATATCCAACAATATACTCTATCTGCCTCCATTCCAAGAACATTATTCTCAAACTAGCATGTCTTCTACTCAATGCATCGGCGACAGCATTTCTTTTACCCGATATATAGGAAATACAGAAATCATAGGAGGCTAAGAACTCCAACCACCGTTGCTAACGAAGATTGAAATCCTTCTAAGTGAAAAGGTACTTCAAGGATTTGTGGTTCATAAACAGCTCAAACCTTTCCCCTAATAGATAATGCCTCCACATCTTCAAAGAAAAAACCATCACCCCCAATTCCAAATCATGAGTTCGATAATTCCTTTTGTGTTGCTTTAGCTATTGACTAGCATAGGGAATAACTTTTCCCTTCTGCATCAATACCACACCCAATCCAATACCACAGGCTTATGTATATACTATTAATTCATCGTTTCCACTTGGAATAGTTAACAACACCGGTGCACTCGTCGACATCTCTTTTAGATCACAAATGCATGCTCACACTTTGCATCCCAAACAAAGCCATGATTCTTCTTCATCAAATTAGTCAATAGTACTACTATTTTTGAGAAGTCCTTGAGGAAGAATCTACATTATCTCGCCAATTCTAGGAAACTCCTCACATCCATAGAATTCTTGGGCTGGTTCCAACCTTGAACCACTACCACCTTCGCAGGATCTACTACTATACCCTATCTCAAAATGATATGACCTAAGAATCTCACTTCTTCCCTCCAGAAGTGGCACTTGGAGATCTTCTCTTAACTTCTGCTTTCTCAATATCTCTAGCACAATCCTCAAGTGCATCTTGTGCTCCTCTTCGGTTCTAGAATAGAATAGAATATCATCCATGAACACAAGCATGAACTTGTTAAGCTGGTCTCTAAAAACCTGATTCATGAGATCCACAAAGTATACCAGAGCGTTGGTCAACCCGTACGGCATTAACAACCACTCATAAAAACTCGATGACATAAGAAACGCAGTAATAGGCACACTCTCCTTCGCTGCTCATAACTGGTGAAATCCCTTTGCTAAATCCAGTTGAGAGAACACCTTTGCACGTGAAGCTAATTAAACAAGTCATCAATGCGTGGGAGTGGTTACATGTTCTTCTTCATCAGTTTATTCAGCTCACAATAATCCACACACAACCTCACTAGTCGCGAATGCTAAAGGTGCACCCCACTCAGATATACTCCTTCGAATGACCCCTCTCCTTAACAGGTCATACACTTGCATCTCTAATTCCTTTTTCTCTCTAGGTGCCATATGCCTTAAAGGCATAACTATAGGGCTGGCTCCTTTCAATAAGTCTATCTAAAACTCAATCTCTCTATGCGGCGGTAATCCAGTCACTACCTCAAAGACATCCAGATACTCTCTAGCAACAAGCACATATGACAACCCTTCCTATAGAGCCTTTAGTGAATATAGGAAGCTAACCATCACCCCGTCCTCTGGTAGGAAGCTAATCACTACCGTCCGCCCTTCCACATCTCAGAGTGTCACCAATAGCTTCTTGCAATCCACTATTGCTGCCTACTTCTTAAGTCAGTCCATTCCCAAGATAATCCCGAACCTAATAAAATTCAAGACAAAACAATCACAAACAAAAGAGCATCCATGACTTGATAAATATAAACCGCTACAAACGATGTACAGGTTAGCAGAGCCTCCAACAGGGTTTGTCACGATCAAGGGCCGGTCTACTATCTCGGGTCTCAATGCTAATCTGTCTACTAGGTTACTACATTTGAATGAATGTGAAGCCCCGGTATTAATCAAAACTCAAATAGGAACATCATCAATAGAAAGAAGACCTTGAATAACGACTCCTTTTCCCTTCTCCTTCGCCGAGGGAACACTGGACGAAGTCGAGACTACATCTAAAGCATACGCTTTCACAACCTGTTTATCTTTACCGGTTCTGGACAATGTTTCTTCAAATGCTCAGGCTTATCACAGTTGTATCACTTTCTCTTGTTGCTCACTTTGCTATCTTTAATCGAGTGACCCTTCTCCATGCACCCATAGCAAGTAGGTTCCCATTTACCTTTTTTATGACCATGCTTTCCTTGAAACTGCTTCCTCTTTGCATTTCACTACTTCTTGCCTCCACCGTTTTCCTGTGGTTTTCGCACTTCCTTCTCGGTGGAAACAACCATAATTGTCCTGCCTTAGGATACAGATTCTCTTGATGAAGTGCTTTGTAACATCCTCTACTTTGAAGCCCGAAGCTAAGCACTACAGATGCTGCTGCCATCTATAGTATTAACTTCCGGTGACAAAATATGGTAATGTTAATGGTATCCATAATATCAGAAGCACATGAATATGAAATAAAATTAACACAGATTTCAAAAACAGCTTTTCTGATTACATTTCAAATCAATATTTTCATATTCAATTAGATAATCCCCAAAACGATTCTCAGGTTTTGATCAAATATAATTATTACAAATTACGCCAAGAGTGACAAATGAAGATTCCCTCTTGGATGATCAGAGTACTAGATAGATAGACATATCAGTCATAAATACAACACAACTGAAATAATGCTAAATAACTCCTACATAGCTGGCTTTGGCTCCGCACGTCTTCGGAAGCTTATTCGTCCAACCTACTAAACCTGAAAAGTCCTTAACTCTCAATATACTCAAACTTAATTTTGAGCAATCGAGAGTTTAAGGAGATAACATAAACTTCGAGTCGGACATAAAGCCCGGTGTGAATAATTCTATTACATCTTGGTTTACTGATATTAAGTGAGACCACACCGCTTAGCAGAACGGGTTTCTCCTCACTAATATCCAATTAAAATCATATCTTTTGCAAATCAAAATCCTACAATCAAACCGATTATAACAAAAATATCAATAACATATATGTATATAAATCAGGTAATTAGTGGACTATCTGTCCGAACAATACAGTTTTATCAGGCTGACTATTAACCACTGGCTGACTCGGGCCTACCAGACATAATAAATTTTCTAACTTCTATTAGATAAAATACTGGATGATTAGTCGTTAACTTACTTCTCCTAGGGTTATCTGATCCTAATGGTTTTGCGGGCTCACCAATTACCTAACTCTACTCTGTGTATTCCTTTCTGTGTGTAACATCATTTTAGTCTTACCTATGACAAAGCCCTACACACTGGAATTTTGAACTTATATTAGCTAGGGGCTACTAGATAAAGTATAGGATGTGATACCACACCAATCCCATTTGGTCTTCTAATATCTGAGTCATATACTTAGGGTTAACTACCCTATTCAATTTTCCTTAAAAACATTTCTTTCAAATTGATTTAACCTTTTTAAATCATACTTAAACAAGGAAAATATACTCTTTACTTTACTCAAAATACCTATGCCATGATATATGCTTTTTACATAAAACAATGTTGATGAAAACTTAAAATCAATAGGGTTATCTATCCCTTTGAAACAAGATAAATACTTTAACCTTGAAAACATTAGGCTGAAAGGCCAAAACCTTCCTTTCGAATGTATTGGAAATAGACCTTTCGAAATTATTACTTAAAATCTTAGACATCCTCTTTTGAAGCCATTAATCATAATTTTTGAAAAACTTAAATCATACCTTTCGAAACACTTAGGGTGATGATGACATACTTTCGCATGTATAATTGGGTTTAAATAAGCGCTTCAACCATGTTGAAAGGTATGGGAGTGGCACCCACCCTGTCGCATGTATAAGTTAAAAAATAGCAACTTCAACGGTTGCGGAAGGGTATCGATTCAAAACCTTACCCTTCGTACTCATTGATTTAAAGAGTTATAAAAGCGGCTACGTACTAAAGCGAAGGGTATAAATGCGGCGGCTAGTGTATCGAAGGGGTTCAAAAGCGACAACCCTTTCGCAAGTATACTTTAAGAATAAGGATGGGTCAATGGGTTTGAAAGAAAATAAAAGCGGCTTCAACCCTTTCGCAAGCATGCCTTCGACACCATTCTTTCCTTCCGCCTTTCTCCAATACACCACGTACCAAATCCTTGATACCATGTGCATAGGTTTCGAAGGGTGTGAAAGGTTTACTGAGCACGGTGACGGAAGCAAGCAAATGAAAGTGGCGAAGTTGTAATTCAATATAAAACTGATTTTATGCCTTTTAAAGTAATCCGCTTTCACCTAACTTACGTAATTTGCCAAAATATGATTGGTTGCCAATACTTTACCAAAATTCTTTCTAAAAAGCTGTCGAACTTAGCATTGACCAATTGAAAATATTTTGGCAAATAACCCATTCTTCTTCTTAAAACAATTAAAACATTTAAGCCCTTCAACTTAGATAATTTATTAACCATAATTAAGCACTTAGGGAAAAAATCCCCAAAAATTACAATAATTCACATTAAATATGTTTTCTAACATATATAAATTTCTGACCCGAAGGCATTATTTAATTTCCCTAAATACTTTAAGCCCAAAATTAACTATTTTCTCTCGTAGAAATTTATATTAAATACATATTCACTTGGAAAATTATGAAACTTGAAACCCACTTCTAAAATAATATTTTTGACCATATATAAAAAATGCAACTCATTTGGATGTCATATGATAGGTTTTCTAATCTAAACATATCATAATATTCTTATTAGATCTCCATAAATCATCAAATCAAAACATATAATCATTTAATCACTATAACATGGCATATACTTGCAAAAGAAAACATGTTTATCTTTAAACTGAAATCATTCATCAAAAATAGAGATATAAACTAATTATTCACCTTAGTTTTGTGTTAAGAAGGTTGAGATTTTCCTTTAGATTGATTTGCTTAAGCTTTCTACTTGAATTGCAGCTTTTCTTCTCCTTGAATCATCTTAATGGTGGCCGGCCAAGGTCTTTAGGGTTTTAGTTTGTTTGTGAAAGTTAAAATGAATGAAGAATGAAGAATAGAAGGGTTTAGAGTATAGGAACACAGACTATTCCTATTTTATTACCATATTCCTTCTACTTATTTTAATTCTCTTTTACCAATACATTCATTAAGGCACGACTCCTTCTTAATTAACAAATCTCAATCCATTAACTATCTACATTATTTCATTTAATTTATCCAGTTAAATGTTCTAATTAATGTAAGTCAAAATTAGGGTCATTACAGACTCCCCTCCTTAAAGGATTTCATCCTCGAAATTACGACAAGATACCCCCAACAATCAAACATAAAGGTAAAACATACCTTCAAACAAGTCAGGATAAGTGTCTTTAATCCCACTCTCGGTTTCCCAAGTATAGTCACTCTTATCCTTACTCCACTGGACTTTGACTAATCTGACTGTCTTATTCTTTAGTCTCTTCTCATCTCTCACAACTATACGAACTGGTTTTCTAACTATAGTCATATCTGGTTCCACTACTAGTTCTTCTAACACAGTCGGTGTAATAGTATTCTTTGGATCTCGAATACACTCCCTTAGTTGAGAAATATGGAAAACATTGTGGACTTCTGTCAAACTATTCAGTAACTCTACCCTAGACGCGAGTTTCCCGATACTTTCCAAATAAGAAATGGTCAAATGAATCTTGGTGCCAATTTTCCTGATTTTCCAAATCCGATCACTCCTTTCATCAGTGATACTTTGACGAAAACATGATCTCCAGCTAAGTACTCTAAGTCTTTCCATCTCTTATCAGCATAACTCTTCTGCCTAGACTGAGCCTCCTTTATTCTAGCCCGAATTAACTCAATCTTCTCTGCAGCTTCTCTAACCAAATATGGGCCAAGAATTAATCTATCCCCAGTCTCTAACCAACAAACAGGGGATTTGCATGATCTTCCATACAAAGCTTCAAATGGTGCCATCCTTATACTAGTCTGCTAATTATTGTTATACCAAAACTTGACTAAGTTTAGGTGGTCTTCCCATGATCCTGCGAAATCTAGCACGCAAGCTCTTAACAAATCCTTTAAGACTTTGTTAACTCTCTCTGTCTACCCATCTGTCTACGGATGATAATTAGTACTCATCTTGAGCTTGATACCTAAAGTCTCCTGTAGACTCTTCCAAAACTCACTAGTAAATACAGAATCTTTGTCACTTACTATACTACTAGGAATTCCATGCAATCTAACTATATTTTTTATGAATAACTTAGCTAAATCTGGTGCTGTCCTGGTCGACTTAATGGGTATAAATTGTGCACTCTTAGTCAACCTGTTAACCCAGATACTCTCATTTACTCTATGCGACTTTTGCAATCTACGAAATCCATTGAGATAGAATCCCATTTTCAGTCTGGAACATCCAAAGGCTGAAGTAACCTACTCGGTTTTTGATGTTCAGCTTTTACCTGTTGACAGTTTAAACATTGTTTCACCTATAGGCCTACATCTCTCTTCATACCTTCCCAGAAGAAACTCCTTTTCATATCTTGATACATCTTAGGTCCTCCCAGATGAAGAGTGAACTTCGAACGATGACATTCTCTAAGAAGTTCCTTCCTAATATTCCCCATATTCGGAATGCATAGTCGTCCTTTCTTCCTCAACCACCCATTCTGGTCAAGATTGAAATCTTTCAAGTCATCGCTTTCTGTTTTACTCCTTAACTTTCTGATCCATTGAGCTAATAATGGGTCTTATCCCTACTTAGAAGCAATCCTTTCGATCATCATCGGTTGAACTTCTAAACACGATAACTTGGAGGTTTCTCGACTAGAACTAGCCTTGGATCTCCATTGTACTTCGCATGTAGTTAATGCTTCTAAATCTTTCCACTCAGTTATCCTTGCCAATACTACATCCTGATGTTTTCTACTAAGTGTGTGTGCAACCTGATGTGTACTCAATACCAAAGTCGTATGTAGCTACGAACTCTAAGAATCTCCACTGTCTCATATTCAACTCCTTCCGAGAGAATAAATTTTTTAGTGACTTATGATCTATAAACATCTCGAATCTTTCTCCCAAAAGGTAATGTCTCCACACCTTCAATGCAAAAATTACCACTGCTAATTCCAAATCATGAGTTTGATATCTAACTTCATGCGGTCTGAGCTGCCGAGAAGCATAGGCAATCATTTACGCTTTAGCATTAGCACAGCCCATAATATTGTTCCACATGCATCTGTGTATACCACTAAGTCCTGATTCCCCTCTGGAACAACTAACTCAGGTGCACTAGTCAATAAATGTTTCAATTTCTGGAATGCCTCTTCACACTTATCAGTCCAAACAAACTTCACGACTTTCCGAGTTAGTTTAGTCATTGGTGCGGCTATCTATGAGAAATCTTTAATGAATCTTCGGTAGTAGCCAGCTAACCCAAGAAAACTCTTTATCTCAGTCACCGTCTTGGGTCTTTTCCAATTATTCACTACCACGATCTTAGCTGGATCTACTGACAACCCTTTCTCTAAGGCTACATGACCATGAAATTTCACTTCTTTCTTCCAAAAGTGACATTTCAAAAACTTTGCCTTCAACTGAAGCTGTCTCAGTGTCTCAATCACTATCCTAAGATGAATTTCATGATCTCTTTCATCCTTGGAATGTATCAATATGTCATCTATGAATACTAATACAAATCTGTTCAGATGCTCCCGGAAGATTCTATTCATCCAGTCCACGAAGAATGCTGGCGCGTTAGTTAGACCAAACGGCATCACTAACCATTCGTATGATCCATATCTGGTCCTAAACGCCGTCAAAGGAATACTATCCTCTGCTACTCTAAGTTGATGAAACCCTGTTGCCAAATCCAACTGAGAAAATACTTTGGCTCCACTCAACTGGTCGAACAAATCGTCAATCATAGGTAACAGATATCGGTTCTTTATCGTCTTCTCATTCAGCTTACGATAATCGATACACAACCTCAACGATCCATCTGGTTTCTTAACAAATACTGCGGTTGCTCCCCAAGGTGAACTGCTTGGTTTGATAAAATTCTTACCTTCTAGATCCACCAACCATACCTTTAGCTCCTTCATCTTGGTAGGTGTCATTCTATTTGGCGATCTACACACAATACAAATCCTAGTACTAAATCTATCCAAAACTCAGTGGCTCGTTTCGGCGGTAGTCCTATCACGGGCTCAAAGACATCTACAAATTATCTAACAATGAAAACTCGATTCAACTCGTCTTCTTCGTCCAGAACACCCAACAAAGCGCAAGAATCTAATTTTTTGTTTTCTATGGTGCATATAATCCGACCACTATAACAAGGCTGTCTAAGTGATATTTTCCTATCATGGAAAAATAATCCTACCATCGTACTTACTTAACCAATCCATACTCAAAATAATCCCAAAACCTACAAAATCAAACACATGCAAATTGCAAGAAAATATATGACCTAACAACTCAAACACTAAGTGGTCACATCTCATCCCAAGAATTACATATCCTCCTATCGGATTCGCAACCCTTGAGGACGTAACTAGGTATGAGGGTTCTAGGTTAAGCTTATCTACCAAACTATGAGATATGAAAGAATGTGATGCACCAGTATCAAATAGAACTCTAAATGACATGCCATGAATCAAAAGCGTACCTCCCAACATAGCTTTTCCTTTCTCCCCTGGTGTTGGTCTTGAGGTAGTTGGTTCCAATGCAAACACTTGGCTCTTTCCATCCTTGGCTGGTTCCTTGCACTGGTTCTTATAATGTCCAATCTGATCGCAGTTAAAGCATTTCACTCCTTTCTTGTCAATAGCCTTCTTTGCTTTGCCTGTCCAACACTCGTGAGAAAATTGTCCCTTCTTATCATACTTAAAGCAACTAGATCTGCTTTTGCCTTCTTGGCAGCTCCTCCCTTCTGAGCTCCCTTCTTGTGGAACACCTTTCTCTTCTGGTTTTGCCCGCCTTGAGTTTCCACTTCTTTGTTACCATTAAAGAAAGTGAGCATCTCCTCATTACTCAAAGTCATCTCAACAACTACATCGAACAGATCCCTAATATGTGGTAAAATTGCTTTAGTAAGCTCAGGTCTCTATACACGGATGAACTTCTCATTCTTTTGATAACCATGTCAACTGCAACATATCTGTATCTAGATAATTCCTCAAATCTACTAGCATAATCAAGCACTGTCATGTCTCCCTGCACCAACTCAGCAAACTTCCTGAGTAGAGTTGACTTAGAGATCTCCGACATGAATCTTTCCTCAAACCTCCTTCTGAATTCTACCCAAGTCATAGCCTCTTCAGCTACTCCTATAGTAACGTTGTTCCACCAGTACAGTGCTGCTTCTTACAATTGTCTGGATGCCAATCTCCTCTTCTGCTCATCATTGAGTCCCAAATTAAATCCTCTTGTAATGAAGCAACCAATTCTCCACTTCAATTGCATCCTCAGTGCTGATAAACGACTTCCCTCCAACCCTAGCATAGTCTCTACTTAGTACTACATAGTTATGGACCACCGAAGCTCCCTGAGTTCCTTCTCCAACATTTCCTCTGACTAATCTCGCAGCAGCTCCAACTTGCATCATGTTGACGAAGAACTGATACATAGCCCCAATATCAACTTGCGGTGCTCCAGCACCCACATTAGCAGCTTGTGTCCTACCTAGATTCCTTTGGGTATTCGGTTTGGCATTTCCATTAGTTGTGGTGATTCCTCCACCAAGGTTAACTCTTCCATTCCTAGCATCCATATCTTACTTCCTTAAAACTACATTCGAGTCTTTGTAAGATACAGAAGAATAGCCTAAGAGAGATGGGAGATTAGAGATAAAGTGTATACTTATATATAATAAATAAAAGTACGTTACTATAACATTATCCCATACCCCAATATTTTCTCTAATTCCTTAGGATTAAGTTTTCAAAAATCATTTTAAGTTTTCACAAACCTATACTTCGATACCAAGTTGTAACAACTCCTACTTTGAGGCCCGAAGCTAAGCGCTACAGATGATGCAGTCATCTATAGTATTAACTTCCGATGACAAAATACGGTAATGCTAATTGTATCCTTAATATCAGAAGCACATGAATATGAAATAAAATCAACATAGATTTCAAAAGCAGCATTTTTGATTACATTTCAAATCAATATTTCATATTCAATTACACAATCCCCAAAATGATTCCCAGGTTTTGATTAAGTATAATTATTGCAAATTACACCAAGAGCAACATATGAAGATGCCCCCTTGGATGGTCAGATACTAGATAGAGAGACATATCAGTCATAAATACATCACAGTGGAAATACTACTAAATAACTCCTACATAGCTAGCTTTGCCACCTGCACGTCTTCGGAAGCTTATTCGTCCAACCTACTAAACCTGAAAAGTCCTTAACTCTCAAACTACTCAAATCTAATTTTAAGCACCCGAGAGTTTAAAGGGAAAACATAAAGTTCGAGTCAGACATAAATCCTAGTGTGAATAATTCTATTACATCTCGGTTTACTCATATTTAGTGAAACCATGCCGCTTAGCGGAACGGGTTTCCCCATAATAATATCCTTTTAAAATCATATCTTTTGTAAACTAAAATCCTATAATCAAACTGATTATAACAACAATAGCAATAACACACACACACACACACACACATATATATATATATATATATATATATATATATATATAAATCAGGTAATCAATGGACAATCTGTCCAAAAAATATAGTTTTATCAAGCTGACTACTAACCATCTGGTTTTCTAATATTTGAGTCATATACTTAGGGTTAACAACCCTATTCAATTTTCCTTGAAAACATTTCTTTCAAATTGATTTAACCTTTTTAAATCATACTTAAACAAGGAAAATATACTCTTTGCTTTACTCAAAATACCTATGCCATGATATATGCTTTTTACACAAAACAATGTTGATGAAAACTTAAAATCAATAAGGTTATCTATCCCTTCGAAACAAGATAAATATTTTAACCTTGAAAACATTATGCTGAAAGGCCAAAACCTTCCTTTCGAATGTATTAGAAATAGACCTTCGAAATCATTACTTATTTTTAATTCTCTTTTATTAATACATTCATTATGTAACGACTCCTTTTTAATTAACAAATCTCAATCCCTTAACTATATACATTATTTCATTTAATTTATCCAATTAAATGTTCAAAATAATGTATGTCAAAATTAGGGTCATTACATGCTTTCTCAACTAGCTTCTCAAATGGCTCATTGATATGGTCCACTAGCTTCTCTCCAAGATAATCATCTAGACCAATGACGAACTTCTCATTCTTTCTCAATGGAATATCAATAAGTGACATCCCATATTTTGACAAAGCATCAAATTCTGCAACATACTCAAAAACTAACATCTCCCTTGCCTAAGATCACCAAACTTCCTGAACAACATCGAGTTCCGAGTAGCTAGAATGAACTTCTCTTCAAACCTTGCCTTAAAATGGTCCCAAGTAAACCGATCTTCTAGGGCAGCAATGGTAGTAGAGTTCCACCAGTTCATGGCCCGCCCTTGAAGCTATTTGGAAGCCAACTTTCTCATCATGGCATCATCCACTTCCATATCACAAAAGATGCGCTCAAAAGTATCAATCCAATCTTGTACTTCTATAGCCAATTCTGCTCCATAGAATGGCTTTCCTCCTAGAGTAGAATAATCTTTGCTCAACTTAGCTAAATCAGCCCCAGGCACTTACATGGGATCACCTCTACCAACAGCTATGCCAGGAGCATTAGTCATCATATTCTCCATCATAGTATTAAACATAGATTGGAAATCTGGTGTAGTAGATCTTGATCCAGCCACTTCTTTAACTCCTAAAGCAAAATTCCTCATGGTATTCCTATATGCAGGCTCATTCTTATTTATAACAAGAATGATCGGTCTCTCTTAAAGAAAACTGTATTTATGGTGCTCATATGCATGTGACTTTTACTATATAAACTACTATACAGTTTTGAAAACCAAAACATATAATAAGTACGAACTTTGCCGTATATATATACACTTTGGATCCGGTCTAAGGCGATAACACCTTCCTTATCTCTATTGGATCGCAGTATCAACTCAGGTTAATCACGTAACAAAAGCTATGATACCAAATGTGACGATTGCCCTATACCTCTGGTACCAATAATATACAAGTAATGGACTGCTGTCGTACCCGGTCGATATAATATGATCATCAGGGTTGAAAATGAAACAAATACCTCATATAACCTGTCATATATCTTATAGTGCATGGACAATATATAATATCAAAATATAGCAAAAAAGACAGTAATAACAATGTGAACTAATCATCAGAGTACAAGATCCACAGAGTTATACATCAATAGTCACAGAGTTTATACAATGGAAACAAGCTCAACAACTGTCCCAAATACAAGCAACTAAGCAGTCACTACTAAGGCTACACGGTGTTATACAACGCAATAAGCGTAGTAATCCATATATGTATATAATACGAGATAGCTCCATCCAGCTCATCCTCCGCACAACTACTGCATCACCTAGACCTATTATCTAGTCTACTTATATAAGAGTACCCAAGAAAATAAGAAGCAAAGTGTTAAACCTTAGGTCAGACAACATCCGGTGTGAGCCGTAAATGAATCTCAAAATACTATGCAGGTAACTATAGTAAGGAACATAGGTATATGAATCATACCTGACCTGCCCCAACAACCAAAAAGTTAGCACATAACAATATAATATACTACTCTATAATATAATAAAGGTACTATATAGAATAGAATGGTGGATGTCCAGATATCCCTATCTCTAGTACCTACTCCTAATGATATCCATGAGTGATAGCCCACTAAAGAAAGCAATTATAGCATCCATCAAGCAATACTCACTATCACTCATCTCCGTGCTTTGAATATTTGATAACTCTTATGGCCCCCATGCCAAGGGCTAATGAAAATCCCAGTTTTCGTTGTACTCTCGTATCACGCAGCCCAAAGCTCAATAAGTGACCCATAGCCCTAAGCTAGACACTAGACCCAAAGCCACTAGTCCAAGATATGCAGTTTCCTACACGATCCATGGGCATCCCCACTTATAATACCCTTGCTTCTAATACAACAAAAAACACTTCGAGCATCAACAATTCCTTAGGACATATACATCCGAGCTCTCCTTTGCTCTATTCAGATCCGAGCCTTGCTCTTGTCCAATCTAGTTTTCGTTATATAGGAACCCCCCACATTTCCCATTCTACAGCTCTCTCCTTTATCGAGCTGCTATCTTCGGTACTTTTATCCCCCCACGAGTTACAAACCGAAGATACATAGCTTTCATTATGTTGTTACATCACCATCCAACCTGATGCGAACATGTCAACACCTCCAGCACAATCTATAGAACCTCTACTCCATTCCTCAGAAGTTCCACCATCACTGGACCAACCCAAACAACTCGGTGCCGACATAAACAAGTTGGTAACGCTTGTTTGCTTAGCCAATCCTTAGCTAACTCCATTTCCTTGCATCTAGCACTTCCTTTCTAAATGCTCCAAATCCCGATCCATTCTTCAAAACAACTCGGTCCCATCTCATAACATCTACCTTCAATTTCTAGAAACATTGGCATAGCCTCCATCACTTAGCCAATCTCCTATCTCTTACCTTGGGTTAACAAGTTGGCATAGTTTAAGTTCTAGATACCTGAACAAGTCGGTACCGACGTAAACAAGTCGACATTGACTTACTTAATGACTTTGGACGTGTGACTTGAACCCTAAGCTCTTCCCATCTTCTAGAGCCTTCCCTCTAAGTTTCATCCAATTTCGATCATCTTTGTCTTCGATTTGTCAAATTCACCAGCCTATCATCCTAAATAACCAAAACACTAGCAAACAACATCAAAGCACAACATACAATCATCGAATAACATACAATCGCATCCATTCAAACAAGTAATACATAGCAATCAAACAAATTCTAATCCAAATCTAAGCAATCAATGAACTTATGAATATGAACAAGGTGAATTTCAAGGCTATTACTACAAATCATATTAGAATTTCTCAATTTAGGTTATAAATATATGTTAAGACGTGATTAAGGTTTGAAAAGGATTTTTAGATCAAAAATCATGTTAAAATCTACAATTTTACCATATAAACATCTATGGGATAGGGAGAAGTCATAAACCACTCACCAAACCAAATTCAAGCGATTTAAGTCTCAATCCAAAGTGGACAATAATGAAAAGCAATCTGAATCAACCAAAATGATGATCTCTATCTTTTAATCAATGATTTGTTCACCAATCTTTAATTTGGTTTGATTTAAAAGTAATTTGGGTGATTTTGGATGGATCTAGAGTTAATGGGTTTAGATCCAATTTGGGTGAGAGGGAAAAACTTTTATTTTGACTCCCACAACCCTTATTTATGTTAATTTCGAATTAGACTAATGGGCCTACTTATGGGTTTAATTGATTACACATTAATTCTGTCCAACAATTGTCTAAACTTAAAATAGGCATAACTTTCTAACTTTAAGTCCGTTTCTCTATTATGACCACTCTACGAAATGGGAAACCATCATCCTGAAGCAATGAAACTAATCTGAGGCCCAAATTTGACATCTATAAAAAGTTATAATCCAAACAAGGTTTCTAGGGTCAAAATGGTCATGTAGAAATTCGAGAAAAATCATTGGTATGTAAGATGTCCCTAAGAGTCATAACCAAAAATTATAGAATCACACGACCTCATATGAATAAAATAATAATATTTTACGATCCTTCGATATGAAAAATACAAGTCATTACATTTAGGGTAGCAAAGGTTTCCTACAAACCCCGCACATGGTATGAAGCTACTTTGGATTTGACTAACATTCCATCAATATAAACTTCAACATTCTTCCCAATCTGGTCGTCAAACATCACGTTAACTAGCTTCCAATACGTTGCCCCCTCGTTCTTTAACCTGAATGACATTACATTAAAGCAACACATTCCCTCGTCATAAACAAAGCTTATGTGCTCTGTATTTGGCTCAAACATGGCTATATGGTTGTATCTTGAATATGCATCCATGAACATTAGCAGTTCGTGTCTAGTAGTTGCATCAACCAACTGATTTATTCTAGGCAATGGAAACTTATCCTTGGGCCAAGCCTTGCTGAGGTTTGTAAAATCTATGCAAGTTCTATATTCCCCATTCTACTTCTTTACCAAAACAAGGCTTGCTATCCACTTTGGGTAATATACTTCTCAGATGAATTTGTTCTCTCTCCAACTTGATTTCTTCATGAAGGGCATTGTATCTTTACTAATTTAGGGTATGCCATTTTTTCTTGAACGGGTATGCATTGGGATCTATGTTGAGGGCGTGATAGATTACAGTTGGATCGATTCCCTTCATATCTGAGTGAGTCCAAACAAAGATCTCATGGGATCTCTTTAAAAAGTTGATTAACTCTATACGCAATTCACTGCTTAGGTTCTTTCCAATCTTCACAATTTTGGTCGAATTTGAAGGGTCTATTTGGGCATATCCAAGCCATCCACTAGCTCTAGATCTTTGCTTTTTATCAAAGACATGGATCCACCCCATCCTCTACTTCCTGTGACTTTGATGAGAGTACGCTTTCCTGAGATGGAGAGACATCTGAAGAGGCAACATTATAATTTCAAACTATTTTATTGCTATGATTCAAAGTTACATTTGTATAGTTCCCTTGCTGATAACTATTCTCCTCTCACACTTCTTACTCCTATAGAGGTTTGAAATTTCATGAGCAAGTCCTTCTATGAAATGAGGGCCCTAATTCTATCAATGCAGGCCTCCCTAATAAATCATTGTATGGGGATTGTTGGTCAATAACAAAGAAGCTTACATAGATGGATTTGTGCAGTGATGAAGCACTCGGAGTAAAAACGATTTATGCCATTCCCATTGACACTGTTGTTGAAACTATATCTAGGTTCTGGGCTTGGCTTTAGGACTTTGGTTAGAAGTCCCATCTTATCGTATGCTACTTTAAAGATGACATTTACAGATTTTTCAAAATCAATAAATACTTTCTTCATTATGTAGTTCGTGATCTGTATAGTTATAACCAGAGGACCCTGATGTGGGAATGTTCCTAGCTGAATTTGCAGAGGTAAACGTGATGTCTGGCATGGGCTTCTACTTAATGTGGAATAAAGTTCTGTGCTTAGTACAAGCTTCTTGGATGTATCTCTCCCGTGCTTTCTTACTTTTGTCGAGAAGGCGGGGTCCCCCATAAATTAAAGCTATAAGAGTATTGGGGTTCCCCACTAGATCTTCGTGATGTCCAATTGACTCATTCTGCACAGGAGTGATTATATTATCTTTTTGATAAGAGCCTAAGTATCCTTTCCGTATCGACCTTTCAATTCCATTCTTTAGATGGAGAATTATCATTGTGGTGTCCATTCACTCTGTGGAATCTACAAATATGTTGCCTTTATTTGGCTCTGCCTTCTTTCCTGTATTCGGGATATTATATGCCAATTGTGTTCTGGTTAGTTCATAGATCTGTCTTGGGGTATGAGTGAGCAGAGTTTTTGTTGCAAAGTTGAACCCTCTTGGCCTTATTGTAGATGGGTTGTTGTAAGTTTCTGCCTTCCACTTCCATCCATTGTGTGCTAGAGAATTTATTTATGTAGAAACTTCTCCAGCAGCTCTCGCCTCTTTATTGCTTATATACCCACTAATCCTTTCATAAAAAGCCATCATACTCCTATAGGGTTTCCTACTATTCTTATCTCATATGTCTATATTTCTCTTTACTCCTGATGAGCCGCCATCAGTAACCCTCCTCACTTGTAACCCCTATCCTTATTGCTTCTTCTTTGAAGCGTTCGATGTGGTTATGTAACCTCTCATTGTCCCTTTCCTTAAGGCTGGATATGGTATTAGGGTATGGTGGAGTTTCTCTCCTTGCATGGAATTGTCTACGTAAATCCGTTGCCAATTGCATCCAAGAGTGAATTTCTTATAGTGAAAACCTCAAAACCACCTAGAGGCTACTTCTGTAAGGTACACAGGGAATAATTTGCAGTGAGATAAACTCCCTACCTTTAATATATCCATGTAATATTCAACTGTACATAGCTGATCGTTAGGGTTGGATGATCCATTATATTTTTCTATTGTTGGGGCCCTAAAGCTATCTAGAAAATCTAATTCAATGATTGTTTTGCTGAATGAGGAAGAGCACACATCCTTCCTACCTTCCTTGTTGTTTTGCTCATGTAGTTTAGCCAACTACTATATGTTAATACCTCAGTTATTGATTTTGATGACAACAATCATATAAAATATATATACTAATGTTTTGCTAGGTTATATAATATACAGTGCAGAATATTACCCAGGTGTTGAATCGAAGACTATATAGTATAAAGACTCAAGATAAAGATATGAAGACTCATGAGTTCAAAGACTAAGAAATGAAGATCTCAGGGTTATAATTTAGTGTATAGAGTCATTAATAATATTATTAAGCCATTGATAGCAATTTATAATCTCTATCTCCATTTTTTGACCTTTGATATTTTAAACAAAAATAAATTATTTTAATTTCAAAATTATATTTTAAATACTTTATAAAAGTTTTTTAAAGTTCAAAAATATTTAAAATCTATGTTCAAAATATTTTTTAAAGTATAGAGTTTTCAAATTTTTTTAAAGAAAACAATCTTCATTTTTAACTAGCATATATCAACATACATATCTAGGATATGTCGACATATATGATGCCAAATGGTTTTTTAAATTTTGAATGGAAGTTTCTATTCGGCACAACCCTTCACGAATGGATACATTTGTACATTCACTATACATAGGGGAGTGCAAAGCAAATTTTTAACAACTAATTACTTACTTTCTTTCTACTCCTTACACTCTTGAAATTTCTCTTGAAAAATATACTTTATTCTCTTCAAAATCATATAGAATCAATTCATACTTTATTGTATCGATCAATACTACAATATTTTGGAAACATCTCTCTTTCATTTTAAAGGTCAAAGTGTTATCCAAGAGCCTATAGGATCCATTATATAAGAAGTACAAGAATTTGTCTTTGGAAAAACTATCAACTCTACTCGTGTTTGTTTGGGCGTGCTTGTAGCCCATTCAAATCAAATGGATGTCTTTGTAGCCCATCCAAATCAAGTGGGTATGCTTAACATCCTATTCAAATCTAGTGAATGTGTTTGTAGGCCAGTCAAATCAAGTGAATTTACCTCGGACTCAGAATACGAAATGGTGTCCCATATCCTCAAAATCGAGATTGTATTTGGGTTTGCCATCTACCTGGTTAAAAGTCGGCATTTGAAAAGAAATCTATACAACCAATTATACGGGACTGGATGTAGAAGAAATCCGAACCAGTATAAAATCCCCAGTGTCATCTCTCTAATTCTTACTTTACTTTATTTCTTTTATTTTTATCTGTGATTGTATCTACGATTAATTGTTAGTATAATTCTGTGTTGGTAATCTATGATTTAATATTAACCTTAAAGGAAAATTAAAAAGATTTTCATAAGTGAGAAAACATTATTCACCCCACTTTATTATTAAATTAGCCTTAAGATCCATAATTTTGTAACATACACTCAATACGGTTTAAGGAAGAATATTTTAAAAGAACTTAAGTTTCTTCAATTTGTAACTCCCCAACTGAGCGCTATTCACATGAGCATTGATCAACCACTAATCCATGCACCCCATTTTCTTTAACTCTGCACATCCCTTTATTTTATTTGGTTGGCCATGCATATGCCACGACATGCTTTGGGCCACCAAATAATAGGATATTATTTAGTTGAATATAGGTACATTTAAGTTCGAACATTTGTATATAACAATTTATATATTGAATTTCAATTTAAAACTCATAATCAATCAAACAAATTAACACATAACTATTACATTTGTCTTCCTTCATTTTAATTTATAAACATTATAAATTATTCTATTAATTACTTTTTGATAAATTCCGAGAATCGTAGTTATGCGACTCTTTAGTGTGAACTCAACCCATGATGATACTTAAACAATTTAAACATTAAATCCTATACGGAAATTGCGGAATTACATTAGTGGTCATGAGTTTAGTTGCTTATAGACCGTCTAGGTGGAGTCTCGCTTCTAGTCCTTTTTAAAGCGGAACCTTTAAGAAACAAAATGTTTTGCGCGTTATGTCTCGTTATCATCACTATTACACATAGACATCTATGCTTAATCTAAGGTGAAAACTCTAATAATATCCATATTTAATTGTGAAGTTCAACTTTCAAAATCACTTGATTCATTGTGATAAAAATTATCGATTAAAAGAATCGCTCTGGCTAGAGACTTTGAATTTGAGTTGACTTAACCCTTATAAATCAAAGAATATGAATCCTCTTTCGAAGTAGTGCTATACTTTATGTGATCATAAGGTGAACTAATATCTCATTATTAACAATTTTTAAAGTAAGTTTTCCATCATAAAATTCATTTATTGTCAAGTCAAAAGACTACTGCACATCGTCATATGAGATCTTCTGTTTGGCTTGGATACGATAGCTTTTAGATACTCTTGGTGATTCATTACTTTAGAAAAATCATGGCGAGTCATTATGTGATTGTTCAAAAAAAATGTAATCTACTAGTATCCCTAGTAATCAAGAGGAAGTCATGGAATCTCATTTGACTAGGAAAGTTAAGGACAAGTATTTATTATTTTGACCCAATAGTTACGATTACAAACTATTTCGTAACTACAATCGTTTAGATACTTTATCCTAGGGGTTTCATATGTATGTTACACTTTACTCTTAACATCACACAGACAAATTTAGATGTATATTAAATGCATTAGAATGATATTAAACTAAAATGCATACTGTTATTTTAAATAATATTTAAATGCAGAAGCAAAGTTACATAGTTAAAGTTACATAATTGTTCTTGGGGCATACACTTAACATTATCACCTTACACTTCCCATTAAATTTTGGTTTGCTTCTTTCTTTCTTCTCGGTAAGAACCGCTGCTTCGGTTTTACCATAAAAGCCCTCATGTTAAAAGCCATATTAAATAACCCTTCGAATGGAACTTCTACATCTACATGGATAAGCATATAGTTCTTAATCTTTGGTTTTAGCATCCTTATGGATCTTCCAGCTTACTTGAGTTGGGTATCTATTAGATCGACCCCAAACCGAATAAAAGTGATGAACTAAATAATATTATATTATTGTCATTTATCCTTGTAATTAATTAGCAAACCTTTCCAAATGGTCTACTTTCTCAACTT
Source organism: Allium fistulosum (assembly GCA_030737815.1). Lineage (NCBI taxonomy): Eukaryota > Viridiplantae > Streptophyta > Magnoliopsida > Asparagales > Amaryllidaceae > Allium > Allium fistulosum. Next base: position 815,865,206 of record CM060908.1, on the reverse strand, counting down.
GTGAAATGAACTAGGACTTAAATCTTCTTTTGTAGTCAAGCCAAGTAATCTCGTATTTGGTTGCCTCACTACAACAATGTCCCACAAGCTTAGAGCATCTCCTTGCAATTGCCTTGAAGCAAGTTTCTACATCATTAATCATTCCAAATCCAAGTCATCAGAAATATGGTCAAAAATCCTAAGCTAAATGTGAGTCTTAAGAAATGACTTGATACCAATGTATGGCTTCTCTCCAAGATTGTAGCAGCTTTTTCAACTTGAACAAGTCGACTACTGGTGCTAGAATTAATATTACAACACCTCTTATACCATCTATCTTTACTTTAGGAGTACTAACCATAGGTGTTGACACCATCTTTGGAGTATTCTTCGTTAGAAACATGACAAACTATCGAAACCAAATTGGTATTTTAGCTTTGTTTCTCATATTAGCATTCCCTTCGGAGGTGTCCCTTGTCCACCTTTGGTTCATTACAACTAATTTTTGAAGGAGATTTATAAGCAACCGACAAAGAATTCCAAGAGTAGCATGTGATGTATGGTTTATGCATATACCATGTAGTAGAAAGTATAATCGAAAACAAGTATGTTCTCTCAATCTTACATTATCTAAGAGTGTTTTATTGTATAGTTAATATACAATAGGTTAACCTTGAATGATTAACCTCACTTGTGCAGCCTGCTTCCTCAATTGGCTACCGTTAGATTTTGGTGATACAATATTCCATATTTATGTAGATTTTGGAGATATTTGAGTGTAGGTGGAATTATGACCCAAATACATTACCTCTTTTATAGATTTTGAAGAATGATTAATTGCATCTTTATTGCATTAAAGAAGACAATGAATTATCTACATGGGAAAGATTTATGGAAGTATTCAATAGCTTCTCAAAGAATATGTTTTGTCAAGTCTATTATAAATAGGCATGTATAGGGTTCATTAGATATGTGTAGGAAAACTTTTATTTTTCTAAGGTTTAGGGATCAAGATATTTTCTCAATTTTTAGGCGTTCTCTTGCAATTTTTTAGTGAATCAATAAAGGTTTTGTTTGGAGGAATATATTTATCATTATTTTTCTTCACATTTTATCTCTTCTAAAATCTAATTTTATAGGAATGCTTGGAAAAACCATAACGGTTGGTATCAGAGCCTATTACACAAATTTTTTGAAGATAATTTTGGTTATAGGGAGGATAAGTGTTGAAAAACCTAATCGAAGAAATTATGGGGTATGGAAGGTGAATATGGTGGATTTTCTATATCTTAATGATCTTCACCAACTATTAGGGAACAAATGGGAGAAACCTGGTAATGCATTTGAAGAAAAAAAGGGAAGACTTTGGATAGAAAGGCTGCGGTGGCTGTTCGATGTTTTTTTGGAGAATACAATGTTTCATATTGTTGCTAATGAAACATCCAGTTATTCAATTTGGAAAAAAATGGAAGGAATTTATGCAAAGAATTCCGCAATAAATAAGGCACTTCTTATGTGAAGATTAGTGAATCTAAAACTTAAGGAAGGTGGGTCAATTTAGAGCATCTTAATGATTTTCAAGCAATTGTGAACCAATTAGCTGCCGAGAATTACAAAGTGGATGATGAGGCATAAACCTTGATGTTGATGAGTTCATTATTGGAGAGTTGGTAAACACTTGTGGTTGCATTGAACAATTCAAATTCGACGGAGTTGTTTCAATGGGTTCGATGGTTAGTTGCTTTATAGTGAAGAGATGTGGAGGATGAACCTCATGGAAGGAAAGGATAAGGAGGAAAGGAAGTAGAAATCAATTTGAATAGGTCCATATTGCAAGGAAGGTTAATCGTCCAAATATGGAAAGACGGTAAAATAGATCAAACATGGAAAAGGATTTAATCTTCTATTACTATGAAAAACATTGTCATCAAATGAGATTTTGCATTAAGCTTAAAAAGGACAAGGATAAAGGCATTAGAAGAAGACCAAAATAAATAAAAAGACAATAGCAATGATAATGTGCATTTTAATGAGGAATTTAATGACAATGTTGTATATGTAGATAAAGGCAAAAGCAAAGATTGGATGCTTGATTCATGTGCTTGTTTCCACATATGCAATCAAAAGGAATCATTTATTGATTATAAAGAGCAAGATGCTAAGGTGGAATCTGCTAACAGTGGATATTTGGGTGTTAGGGGCATATGTTCCAATAGATTGAAGATTCATGATGAAAGGGTGGAGAAGCTTACAGGAGTTAAGCACATTCCATAAATTACAAAGAATCTTATTTCAGTAGAATAATTGGAGGTAAAAGACAACAAATTATCGACTTAAGGTGGAGTAATAAAGGTTTGGAAGGGCAATAACGATGTGTTGCGTGCAAAAAGAGGAAGCAACAATGTATACAAATTGCTTGGGAAAACAGTGGAGAATGGAGGATCTTCTCAAAGTAGCATTAAAGAGGCAAATTTGTCTAAATTAAGGTGGCGCCAGCAACGAAAAGCCACAAAGATGGCATGGAGGTCATTGTGGTATTACAAATAGTTCTAATTTATTGATGATATGCATGTTCAATTGGAGGGCATGCGTAATCAGGCGATTTGGAGGTTAGTTAGTTTTATGGAATGGAGACATTTATTTCCGTTGTAATATTGGATATTGTTTGGAGTCTGAGGTTCTAAGTGAAGCTTGGATGACATTTATGGAATATCGTATCAAGATGGAGATTGTTACGTTTTGGTGATACAATGTTACATATTTAAGTAGATTTTGTAGATATTTGAGCTTAGGTGGAATTATGACTCAAATACATTGTTATTGTCTCTTTTATAGATTTTGAAGAATGATTAATTGCTTCTTTTATTGCATTAAAGAAGGCAATGAATTATCTATACGAAAAGATTTATGGAAGTATTCAATAGCTTCTCAAACAATATATTTTGTCAGAACTATTATAAATAGGCATGTATAAGGTTCATTAGATATGTGTGGGAAATTTTTTATTTTTCTAAGGTTTTAGGGACTGAGATATCTTCTTAATTTTAATGCTTTCTCTTATAATCTTCTGGTGAATTAATAAAGGTTATTTTGGAGAAATATATTTGTCAGTATTTTTCCACTTCTTATCTCTTCGAAAATTTAATTGTGTAGGGATCCTAGGAAAAACCCTAACAGCTTCAGCTCTTGTGTGTACATACAGTTCATGTAATTTATGGCTTTATTTGAAGATCAAGACTACATGTTGCTTTTTATATCCACATGAGTGCTCAATGATTGAACTTTGTTTCTAAAATACCTGGATTTTCTAACCTTTTGGTTTGATGTGAAATGCAACACCCTACCGTTCTAATCACTTTTATCGATACCTAAATAGTGCATCCAGTTTTAAAAGTTCCATGAATGTTAGAGTATTATAGATGGAATAAACATTAACATGTACTTGCATGTGGAAACTCACAATGGAATGAATCAAATGTATCACAACAAATACATCAAAATAGAAACTTGGCATATACCTACAACACATTATATCAAAAATAATGAACTGGTAATATAATAGTAGATAACTTAATTGTGGTACATCAATTATCTCACATATGCACAGGTATAGAAAAAATTGGATCATTACACTTCTCATGTACATAGATATCAAGTTAATAAGTAATATGCAACTTTAGTTTGATCCTACAAAAGCTCTAAATGTTGGACCTTACATCAACTTACATCCAACCTCATCACTTGACTCTCGTCCTAGTCATGAGAGTACTCAAGAGACGTAATAAAGGGAAAGAGAAATATGAGAGTTAGACTTAATCCTAGCGTGAGAGATAGTTAACCAACATATATGTATGTGTATTACATTGATATATACGTATAAAGAACATAAGCTATTTAGGAATAAAGAATTATACCCGGACCTGCTTCATCTCCTTCTTAAATAGAGTTAGTGCAATTGTATGATGTTACTAGCTACTTGATAAAATATTGGTCTACAACACTACTGGCATTGGGTGACCAAGGTGTAACATGTTAAGTCAACAAAATAAGGGTGCACAAAGGTACAGAAAACTCTCTGTCATATATGCATGACTAATAAAAACAAGAGTCCTCTACTAGAAAAACTAGAATAAGAGATATTAATGGCAACATGACCACCGCCCATGGATAGGTGTACAAAATGCAAGGTAGTGATCCCTATCTTTCTCTTAAGCACTACAACAAAAAGTAGAGGTTTCTATAACATCCACCGAGAAAGTATTAAACCAAATGCGACAAGGTGGTCGAGGATGAGCTCCAAGTCAAAGGAGTCAACATCAACGATATATCCTTATGACATTACTGAACTATTAATCTATGGAATGCTTTAAAGTGCCATGAGTATGTCCAAAGTGTGTTAAAATATCATGCTAAAACTATCAATGTGCCTAAAATTCAAAAAGCAAACATTTGTTAAATGTCATTAAAACTTTGTAGTGTATAGTTTACATCATTACTGTTTAAACAATGAAAATATTATGGAATATGGAGTTCAGATGAGAATGTTATGTGGTTTATAAAAGGGGATTATTGAAAATCACCATTATAATTTATCAAAATATGTATAAAAAACCATTTTTGTATTGTAAATTATGCATGAAATTCATTATAATAAAGTTACATACAAACTCACCGCGACTAAAGATTAGTAATCTACATTATAAATCTAGATCATAATATTTACTTGCAATAATGATAAGTTTCCTCCACTTCAGAAATGCAAGTTTCATTAAAGAAACCATAGAAGCATAATTGATAATAAATCTAAAAATATTAGTATGTTCGTATGATTTAGATGTATGAAATATATCATTTATAAATATAATCCAAGTTATTTTAGCAAAAGCATATAAGTTAAAAATATTTATGTAAGTTGCATTTTAACAACGTAATGAATGAAATAATACAACGTTGATTGCATTGTAAACAATGCAACATTCTTGTTGTATAATATGCAAGAAAAAATAGAGTGTTGCTTTACCTTTCTATAAACTTCCAAGGAGTTGCTTTATATTTTCAATACATTCAGAAGATCAATTTATATAGTGATAAGATTCCAGGGATTATTAGGTATTTGTGAAAAAACAAAGGTGTGAACATAACTTCCACTTTTGAAAACTTCATTTGCTTGGTCAAATTTGAGCGATCGAACTCACCTTATAGATGGTCGAATAGTGGCATTTGTACTTACCAAGTTAAGGTGTCGTAGTTTGTCCCTAGAGTAATCCAAAATTCTCATGCAAAGTCAAAACTTGATGGAAATCAAAAGCATGGTGTAGCTCAAGATTTGGTGGTGTGTCGAAGTGCTATGGCAATCGAGTTGTTATTATAGCCAATCAAAAGCATTTAGCGATTGAAAAGACATGATGGTTTGTCTATAATGAGGGGCGACTGTCAATCAAATCACTAATATAGGTGACAAGGTCGATCAAAATGGTGTATGGCTGCATGAAATTTACTGCTATCTTCTTTTCTACTTCGGTAACATTTCTTATCAACTTAATCCTTCGGTAATGATCTTTAGAAAAAAACCAAGTGTAATAAATCCCCTTAAAACCCCTATCTGAAATATACTCAAGAAAGAATTTTATTAAACATTTTACATTTATTTTTTCTATAACTCATAAATCATTGCTAACTATAATGACCGTGTGTTTAGCATTCGAATTGGTGTTACAATCATCTACCTAGATCTAACCAATTACCCTCCATTATTCATTAACTAATCAATCCAAACAACTGTTTATTGTATATCAACTAAAACAACAATGTATCAGTTATAGCTAAATATACTTTATAGGTTTTGCATCCACTACCTTAGGATTATTTGAATGCTTTAAAACTTGAGAATGAAATTTATCCATTGTTGCTTTTGATTAGACCCAAAAAATCTAAGTTCTCCAATTCGTCTTTTGCTTATATGGGCTTGAAGCTCTAGGTTGTAGTGAATTTAGATAATTTTAATTTTTAAGAGGTCTGTTCTAGAAAATATATGTAGATCAAAGTTTTAATGAGCTTGGATAAGATGAAGAAATGGTTTAAACTATTTGTATAATGAGATGGAGGTTAGCTGGGGAATTAATTATGTAAAGTGGGCTGATTTACCATTTTTAGCTTGTGCAGAATATTCATTTGTTAGCTAGAAACATTGTTTCCTTAATTCCTTCATAATTTCTTAATTGTAACTTCAAACAACTAACATAAATATGAAATCTATATCTAAATGACATATCCTGAGAAAAGTGTTTCAAGTTCAAATTCACTATGCTTTAAAAATTAAATTTTAAATCACTTACTAAATCCATATTTCAGTTAAACAATTAAATATATAAATATCTAAGTGGTACTTTTTATTCAATGTACAAAATACTATAATTTATTAAGTTTAAAATTTTAGCTTGTTAAGTAATATAGATGTAATCATATCGTGTAACTTTAAATGGAAGAGTAAGAATTAATTATATCGTTATTATGCGTTTATATCGCATTTTGGTCATTTGTATTATGTTTGTGCTTAATTACTCATTTATAGCCTATACTTATTGTATCTTCCAATAACTGACATTTTAACATACAATTTCTACATTTATAAATTAGCAACAAATATTTATGCATTATAAACAAATGGGTTAGTGTTATCGATGAGTGTGATGACTATTGGATCTTATGTTTTGATTAATGACAAGAAATTCAACCGACACGAAGATTCATGAATCTACGACTTAGAACTACGAAGACTGGACTCAACGATATGAAGTATGGTTCATATATATGTTGTTTAGAGTCTGTATATTATATTATATTATAATTATGTTAAAATTTCTCCGATATGATATATACACCGACACATGCACAAAACTTCGCAAATGCTCATTTTAGGCTTAAATCAGCCGGCTGAATGTCCCCATTCAAACGGCTGACTGTTGAATCAAATCATAAATTTTTATGAAGATTTAGCCGGCTGAATGAAGACATTCAGACGGCTAAATTATACCACAATGGCCTATTTAATTGCTGCATCGAATTTAAATCGAATCAGATGGCTAGATTGAAAAATTCAGACGGCTGGTTATCGATAATGGCTATTGTTCTAAAGGGATGCTTCTCTTCAATGAAGAGAAACATCTTATATTTTGAAGGCTGCATCCGTTCCTTTTCATCGCTCTTATTCATCAAAGATTGCAACTCTTAAAACTCTATAAATAGAGTCTAGAATCCAACAAACATTTAACAACAACAACTGATTTTAGTTTTCTTGATTTCTTATCTCTTATTCTCTATTTACCATTTGCACTCAAAATACATACAATCTCTGATCGTTTATCACTTTAACTTTCAAATTCTTCAAGCACATTACACTATATATCATAAAGGAGAAGATTATAGGAAGATTGTACTTTATTGACTTATCAGTGCTATTTAAAGAGCATATTACAGTCAGATACTTTTTTTGTAAAGAAGTCCTGTTCAGTTTCTTAGGCGGTAGAAGTCCTATTCAGTTGCTTAGGTGATAGAAGTCATGTTCGGTTGCTCAAGCGGTGTAAACCTATTACTCCGGGTTAAGTGAGGGTTGCTAGTTTAATTCCAGAAGGAGTCTGCGACTGGACGTAGAACGGGAGTTCGAACCAGTATAAAAACTCTGATGTCATTTACTTTACTGCTTTATTTATTTACTCACTTATTTTATATTTCTCATAAGTAGTTTATAAATACATCCATATTACACGATCCTATAGCACAGTCACTTTCATTTGGTATCAGAGCTTGGGATTTTAGAGATCATAACAACATCTTAGAATAAATGGCCATAAAGAGATATAGTCAAAGCAATAGGAAGAGGCAGAGCAATAAAGAAGAATCAAAGGAGCAAACAAACAAATGCTTCATGGTTAAACTCAGATCACAATCGGTATGCTTAGATTCCTTATATAAAGATCTTTTGTTAGCACATGATGAATTATTAAAAGATTGTAAAAAATTAATAAAGTTAATAGAATTGCTTTAACTAAGTTAAAAGATTGTGAGCAAGAAATTTCCAATTTAAAAAAGGAAAATAAATTTTTGGTAAAATAAACTAAATGTTTTGAAAATACCGTAGAAGAACTTGTTTTACAAAAACATTTTCTACAAAAAGAAAATGAGCAGTTAGAAGATAAAAATAATGATTTTTTTATAGGAAATCAATGTTTTGCAAATACATTTTTGGAAAATTCTTTAAGTAATTCTAGTTCTTTAATTTGTCTCATGAAAAGAGAATAAAGCTTTAATTAAAAAGAATTTAGAATTATCTAAAGAATGTGAGATTTTAAAAGTTAATAATAATATTTTGCAAAAAGAAGTTTGTGATTCTAAGCAAATTTTGAAAGATTAAATACAAAAACCATAAATTTTAGCAAAGGTATAGATATCTTATCTTCCTTGGTTACAAATTCAAAAGCTCGCAATGATAAAAGTGGTTTGGGCTATAAACAAGCTAAAAGTAAAAATAGTACTAGATATGCATTCTTGTATACTAATTTAGCACTAGTACTAGTAACCAAGATAGTTTTAAAACCAGGTACAGTCATAATAGTAATTGTTTAGAAATGATAGAAATTATTTTTCAAGTACTAAGCTAATGACTAATAGTATTAAGATATGGATTCCAGCCAATATGATTGATCATGATAAACAACTTTATATTAGCAACTATTATAGTAATGTGATTTGTAATGAAAGTAATATCTATAAGGGTTCAACCACACCCAAATGGGTATGATTTCCTAAAAATTAGTAAATTATAAGAAACTTGGGTATCGCATGCTTTAAAAGTTAATTTTTTTCTAATACCTTCGATTATAAGTAGTAGTTATTTTTAATATTGTTTGATTATTTTTGTTTTAGAGGGTACAACCACACCTATTTTGGTAAGGTTTTCGTCCTATGATTAACCCTTGGACCCTAACATAGTAAGGTGGGTACCAAATTTTTTATTATTTATTGCAGGTACCTGGAGAAACAAAAGGAAAATGATAGATTTTGAATTTTTAAAGGATGTTCCTTATTTTTAATAGAATTATGTCATCATATAAACTCTCCTTTTTGTCAATGACAAAGGGGGAGAAATATATTGCTCTAACACTATTTGTAGGATGAATGAAAGCATAGATTCAAGTGGAGAAACTGAAAGATAAGGCTTGCATATATTTAGGAGGAGATATAGAACTACAGAGCAATATTGTCGAGATTCATTCATATCACAAATGGATTTGTCAACATCAAAAAGGGGGAGAATGTTGGATCTTATGTTTTGATTAATGACAAGAAATTCAACCGACACGAAGATTCATGAATCTACGACAAAGAACTACGAAGACCGGACTTAATGATATGAAGTATGGTTCATATATATGTGGTTTAGAGTCTGTATATTATATTATAATTATGTTAAAATCTCTCTGATATGATTTATACACCGACACATGCACAAAACTATGCAAATGCTCATTTTAGGCTTAAATCAACCGGCTGAATGTCCCCATTCAGACCGCTGACTGCTGAATCAAATCATAAATTTTTATGAAGATTCAGCCGGCTGACTGAAGACATTCAGATGGTTGAATTAGACCAAAAATGGCCTATTTACTTGCTGCATCGATTTTAAATCGAATCAGATGGCTGAATTGAAAAATTCAGACGGCTGGTTATCGATAACGGCTATTTTTCTAAAGGGATGCTTCTCTTCAATGAAGAGAAACATCTTCTATTTTAAGGGCTGCATCCATTCCTTTTCATCGCTCTTATTCATCAAAGATTGCAACTCTTAAAACTATATAAATAGAGTCTAGAATCCAACAAACATTTAACAACAACTGATTTTAGTTTTATTGATTTCTTATTCTCTATTTACCATTTGCACTCAAAATACATACAATCTCTAATCGTTGATCACTTTATCTTCCACATTCTTCAAGCATATTACACTATATATCATAAAGGAAAAGATTATAGGAAGATTGTACTTTATTGACTTATCAGTGCTATTTAAAGAGCATATCACAGTCAGATACTTTTTTGTAAAGAAGTCTTATTCGGTTGCTCAGGCAGTAGAAGTCCTATTCGGTTGCTTAGGCAGTAGAAGTCATGTTCGGTTGCTCAGGCGGTGTAAACCTATTCCTCCGGGTTAAGTGAGAGTTGCTAGTTTAATTACAGGAGGAGTCTGGGACTAGACGTAGAACGGGAGTTAGAACCAGTATAAAAATTTCTGGTGTCATTTACTTTACTACTTTATTTATTTACTCACTTATTTTATATTTCTCATAAGTAGTTTATAAATACATCCATATTACACGATCCTGTAGCATAGTAACTTTCAATAACATGTTCAAGGTAGTTTGAAAGAACGAGAAATTTTGTTAGCACATTACTTGCCCCTAAATTGTTATCTATGCATGGGTCAAGTGAAGCTTGCATTTGAAGATACTGCACCCAACCCCTCCTTCTAGACATGTTAGTTTAGTAGGTATTCTCTATTGTCTTCCACAAATTGAGCTAATACCATTGACATGTCCATTATCACCATTACCATTATTACCACAACCTTTATTATCACCATTAATGATTAAATTTCCTCCTCGGTTACCAAATCTTGAGCCAAATTCATCGCTTTTCTTATTTTATCATATAAAAAAGAAAGTTAGTAAATTTTTGGTGTGCAATTTTGATGCAAAATTTCTGTTGCAGTAGAATGAAGTGGTTTGTAGAATTTGATTTGTAAAAAGGGAAAGTTAACTTTGTTTTTTGTTGGGAAGGCAAAATAATTTATTAAGTCATATAATCATGCGTTAGGATTTTCTTATGGGTTTTAACTTTGTCCTAATCTTACATTGAGATTGGTGATGGTGTGGTGTTTTCAACCACAGCATAACGGATATGGAAATAAACCAAGACACCTAGAGAGGTTTAGAAGAACATAATGATTGTGCTACCAGATGATCGAATAGGCAAGTTGAAGAAATGAGAAGAGTGAGATTTTGCTAAAACGAAATGAGATAAAAGGAGTAGTTTTGGCTATGTACTTTTCGATACCGATATATGTGAGGAAAAAAGTTGTGGGAAACTTAAAAGTCTACCTTCCATTGAAATGTTCGATATGTGGTGAGCTTGAGGTACCAATCCACCTTTTCTATAAGCTAAGGCTACATGGTGCTTGGTGGAAGGTGGGGGTATGATGAGAAGCATAGATAACCTCATGCGATGAGGGATGATACAAAAAAGAATAGAAGGTGCATTATAAGTCCACAACAAGGCCCCTACTATAGCATTTTTCTATTTCTCTTCCACCTCCACATTCTCTAGTATATTGTACCCATGCTGGATGGCTACCATATCATCCTTTTAGAATTAAGCAGCTTCAAATTCCTCAAGTGAGAATGACTTCGCTTTACTTTCAATCGCCTCCTTAGCCTCCCTGACCAAGCTTCTATGTATGGAGGCCATAACTTCTTCATAATCCTTGAGCCATCAGATATTTTCTTTAATATACTTATTGTAGTAAGCATCATCCTAAAGCTCCCCCACTGAATCAAGCTATTGGCCATTTCCTCATGTTCTTTAGCTAGAATATTAAGCCTAAACAACCTATACTCCACAAATTATTTATCAAGTTTTGTTTGGTAGACCTTATCGGATAATGTACATTTATCGATGGTCACCCAAGATAGTTATGCTTCATGATGGGCCTTTTCTTCCTTCTACCTAGGGGCTTCCTAAGCTAAAACTTCCTTCCCTTTCGGCTGACTATCCAGTCATTGAGCAAGGCCTTAAAGCTACCGTTTGAATGTGGTCGCATTGCCCTCCATCAACTTTCTTATCTTACCAACCTCTGACAAAAACTTCCTTTTGGCATTCTCCAAATGCTTAGGATTCTCCTCCTGAAGCCTATCAACTTTAGTAGAGTGCAATTCTTGGAGCACCTTTATCTCTAAAGCCTGACCTCGGATCTTCGCTCTTGGTTCCATATTTATTGATGAAGCTCGAAAATTTTGTAGTTCTTTACTACATCTCCCCATCCAAATTATTTTCAAACTCGTGCCATCTTGGAGTGAAACTCTGAGAAAGTACAAAGGTTGATGCTAATGCGGGGGAGGTCCTTTAAGATATCTAGAAGTTGTTTGGCTGGTGGTTCAGCAAGCAGTGTAGCAACTGGGTTAAAAAGGATTGTACACTTAGTAAACTTCATTTTACCTCTGGTTTAGTGGGTTGGTAATAATTGGAAGTGTGATCAGAGCTAGCAGAGCTATTGTGCTTGAGCTTAAAGTAATAATGTTCAACGACTGAGCAGCCAAAGTCATACAAGATGAGTGGAAATTGTGACACACAACCACTAGATTTCCTGCCACATCGAAGTTAGAAAGGGGCCATGAGGAGTGTTTATTGAATCTATTTTGGTATTTAGGGGCTTCGATGTAGAGCCCTTAGATGGATATCTACTACAAACTAGAGGATGTTCCATGGTTAGAGGAGCATCCTATGTTGGACAAAAAGAAATGACAAACTTCCTCTTGAGTATTATTGAGGTGCGACCTACACTACCGCTAGTCTCTAGTGGGGAGATCTATTTAAAGTCTTATTTGTCCTGGACCTGAGAGAAAAATTGACTCCGTAGTTAAGAGATATGTTGATTGCTAGCCAAAGAATTTGCAAGACAAAAGGACCTGTGTCGAAACAACTCTTTATAAGAAATGTATGTTACGCAATATGCATGCAATGTATTACGATTAAGTGTAAAATATGTGTGTTGGAAAAAGAAATGGACCATTGGGCTCATCTACATCACCCCTTGTGGATGTTGAAAGCCCTTCAAGTCCTTGATGATCCAATTGAGATTATAAGTTCTCATCCAATACCTTGGATATAATAATATTCTTCAAATAGCCTAGTAGTTTACTATGTAATTAGGACTACAAAATTCTCTCCATGGTAGCATTGAGGTTAGGATTTATTTTTCAATGCCCTGGTTGTGAGGCTGTCCGAAGAAGTGCTCTTACCAGTTGTGGTAGCAATAGTATCCTTAGATGAAGAGGCATCTAAAGAAATTTTATGTGTCAAAGAACATCCTCTTCTCAATTATGGAAATCACTGAAGTTGTTGGTCATTAGGGTTCCAACCAAGGGCCTATTTTAGGATGAGGCTTGGCTCCCCTTCCTCGATTGGATCTTGATTCCCTTCAAAATGGAGTGGGGCCTTAATAGTGCTTGTTTACCTCTTAGGGGACATTCAGTGAGAGGGACTCTTATCTGACCAATGGACTTACTCATGGTAATAAGTATGAAGTGTCTGAGAAGCTCATTACTAAGTAACTTGGAATCCTCACTTCCTTATTACGAATTTTCCTCAATCTTTCTAGCATATCTTTTAGTCATTCCTAGTGGCATCCTCAAAGGTACGTGGGGAAATAGCTTAAGTCAGCAGATAGAATACTAATTAGAATGAAATAGTATTTAAGCGAAAAATACTTACATCTTGAATGCCACCGACATAAGCAGGGTGATTAGTCATGGATAAAGAAATACTCATGCTTAAACATATTTTTATACTTGGTGTTGGTATGATTTTTCATCACTATTAACACCTTAGTGTCCATAGGTAAATTCTAGAGTTTAAGAGAGATGAAATGGTTTGATTGAAGGCTGAATGATGAAGCTGAAGGTAGAAAGAAAATAAAAGTGCAAAGTAAAAATAAGAAATTTATAGTGGTTCGGGAGCTGGGCCCCTACGTCCATTGTTGTGCAGTTCTTTAGTCAAATAGTTGAAAAGTCTTTAAAATGGTGACTTGGCTAATACTGCCATTAACGAGTTCTGGTAAAGAGTTTAAGCCTAAAATAAAAATGTGATTACAAATGATATCAGTTCCTAGTTCCAAATTATTAATCAGGTCCTATTTGTATTATCATGGGGCTCTCTATTAATAACGGTCTTGTAGCTCTACCATTGGAGGAGAGCGTTTGTCTTGGATTGCTAACATAGCCCACCTGTAATGTCGTGATTTAGACTTGTATCGTCATTTGGTTGCTTGCAAAATAACATGGATTGATGATCCATCGCTTCTATATAAAAATTTAGGAGCCTTGACCTTTAGACTTGTGTTAGCTTTAAGTTATGATTTGGACATGTGTCGCTGTCTGGTTGCTTGTAGAATGACGTGAATTGATGATGTATTGCTTTTATATATAGATTTTGGTGCCTTAACCTTTAGAATTTGTATTAGCTTTAAATGAATCGGGATGGGCCATAGCGAGATAAATAGATGGATTACAAAAAAAATTCTCCATTTTAGATCTTTTTTTTGCCTATAAAGTCTAATTAGTTTTAGATCCGATTTAAAATATTTTTAAATAAAATCTTTATTTCATTTAATTGATTAATATAAAATATTTTGTTTAATTTGTATATGTTATCGTGTGTGTGTGTGTGTGTATATGTGTGTGTGCGTGTGTCAAATACACGTATATGTGTAAGCGCACGTGTAATAGATAAAATGTGTACATGATTAATGTGGCTGTTTATAAGTGCTGGGTTTTACACCACGACGGGCAAATTTGTCCTTTTATATGCATAATTTTATTCTAAACAATTTTAAAACATTTATATAGATTTAATAATTAAAAAATATATATGAACATAATAATTAAAAATAAAAATTATCTTTTTAGGCTATTTTGGTTAAGTCAATAAGTTCAAAATTTAAATTTATTTTCTATAATCTAATTTATTTACATAGTACAACAGTTTAAAACAGATATGGATTTATGATTCAAAATTAAGATATTTATACATGAAAAATAGATTTGTTTAAACTTATTTTGATTGAATCAATAAAATGTAAATTTAAATTTATTTCCAAAATATAATTGGTTTACATCGTAAAATAGTCTAAAACAGAACTGGATATATAATTTAAAATTAAGATATTTTTATATATAAATATATTTAGATAAAACTACATCATCTGGGGTTAATTTAGATAATTGCTGGGTAATACCACATAATGTCAGTTTAGTTGTGAAGTATCAAGCACACATTAATGTTGAGATATACAATCGTGATAAGTCTATTAAATAATTGTTCAAGTACATTAACAAAGGGCATGATATGGCTGCTGTTGTTATTAAGGAAAACAATGTTACAAACCAGAATTTTGTTCGAGAGGTGGATGAAATAAAGACTTATATAGATTGTCGTTACATTTCTGCTTCAGAAGCAAGTTGGAGAATTTTCAAATTTGATATTCATTATCGTAAACCTGCAGTTGAACGTCTACAATTTCATTTACCTGACGAGCAAAATGTTGTTTTTCACGATGACGATAATTTGAATGAATTAGTATGTCAACCTGCTGTTAACAATATTAATTTCACTGAATGGATGGACACTAATAAAATTAGCGAGGATGCACAAAAATTAACTTATGTTGATTTCCCTACAAAGTGGGTATGGAACAAAAAAATTAACAAGTGGACTGCACGAAAGAAGGGGACACAATTGGTAGAGTTTATTTTGCACATCCAACCTACGACGAACGATTTTATTTACGGTTGTTGTTAAACATTATGAAATGCCCTACTACCTATGAAGATATTAGAACTGTTAATTCCATTGTTTATGAAACTTTTAAAAGTGCATGCGTTGCACGCGGATTTCTTGAAGATGATAACGAATGGAACATAGCTTTCGCCGAGGCATCACGTTGGGCAACGCCAGCTTCTCTACGAGAAATGTTTGTTATGTTCCTTATGTTCTACAAAGTATCCAATACTCTACAACTTTGGAATAAAAATTGGAAAATGTTGGCAGAGGATATTGAATGGCGTCTTCATCAGACATATGAACAACAAACTAATATTTTTGATGAATGTCAAATAAAGCTACAGACAATACATGAAATAGAGAAGATAATGAGTAGAAGTGGTAAATCTGTAATAAAATTTAACTTCATCCCTCATTCAGACCTTTTTTTAGTTTTTACTGGTCACCGTAGCTTACTCATAGAAGAGCAGGATTATGATGTGGATATTTTGAAAGTTGAGTTGCACCCACTTATGTCGTTATTAAATTTTGAACAGCAAAAAGTGTTTAACACTGTACGTGATTCTATTGAGCGGAAGGAAGGTTGTTTCTACTTTGTTTACGGAAGTGGTGGTACAGGTAAAACTTTTCTATGGAAAACCATTATCACTTACTTGCGATCATAAGGTAAGATTGTTTTAGCAGTTGCTTCTTCTAGTATACCGTATTTACTTTTACCTGGCGAAAGAATTGCCCATTCCAAATTCAAAATTCCACTCACTCTGGATGAGAATTCAACATGCAATATATGAAAACAATCTCCTTTAGGACAGTTGCTCAAATCTACTGATTTAATTATTTGGGATGAAGCACCTATGATGCATCGTAACGCCCTAGAGACATTTGAAAAAAGTTTACAAGATATAATGCAGGTTTGTAAAGATGATGGACCTTCCCGAATTTTTGGAGGAAAGACAGTATTACTTGAAGGCGATTTTCATCAAATTTTGCCGGTAGTTCATAAAGGTACTAGAGAGATAGTGGTCTCTACTTCCATCAGCAATTCATATTTGTAATCAAAGTGTACGGTATTCATACTGACAACAAACATGAGACTACAAAGTGCAACATGTAACTCATGTGATATGGAGAAAGTTGAGAAGTTTGCAAAATGGGTGCTTGACATTGGAGAGGGAAACGTTGATGCAGTGTTGGTAGACGGTGATGATGATCCTTCTTGGATTACTATACCATCTGATTTTCTGATTGAAGCTGGAGATTGTGGTCTAAAAATATTATTGACAGTATATATCCTAATATGTATAATAGGTTATCGGACAAAGATTATCCACGCAAATGGTGCCTGCTTGCTACAACTAACGAATTTGTTGAGGAAATTAACTCCTATATCCTTCCTCAAATTAATAGTGAATTAAAATCCTATTTAAGTGTCGATTCCATTAGTCCTTCCTCTGAATAAGTAGATAACCAATATAATCTTTGTCCAACCAAATTTTTGAACAGTCTAAAAATATCTGGATTACCCAACCATATTCTATAGTTAAAGATAGGAGTTCCAATTATGTTGTTACGAAATTTGAATCAAAGTTTAGGACTTTGCAGTGGAACACAATTAATTGTAACTCAACTTGCTGAAAGGATGATTGAAGTAGAAGTAATTACTAGTACTAATATCGGTAGGAAGGTGCTCAATCCTCGAATAATTCTTACATCCGTGGATACAAAATGGCCATTTGTGTTATGTAGGCGACAATTTCCAGTAAAGGTTTGATTTTCAGTGACGATAAATAAAAGGCAAGGGAAAACTTTAGAGAATGTAGGAATATATTTTCCCTGCCCCGTTTTCAGCCATGGACAGCTTTACGTTGCCGTATCAAGAACATCTTCGTACCACGGTGTTAATTGGTCAATTAAAGGGTGGACGTCCTGGGTTAACCAAAAATATTGTATACAAAGAAGTTTTCAATGGTTTATCAGGTAACCATACGTTACATCATTTACTGTATGCAATTCGCTTCTGACATTCCCAATCACTGCTATTAATTTACTTTCCTCTGATTTCAGGCTGAGGATACATGGGGAAAACATGTGGTTATAGGACCTGTTTATGTTCTACCTAATTTTTTTCACAACCATTTGTACAAACGAAAAGTAAAAACTTATTTGTAACTCTTTCCTACTGTTTGTGCCTTAACTATGACTGTGTGAATTTCTTTTTTCACTCTACTTTTCCATTAGAATTATGTATCAGTAACGTGGTCGTACGTTATATTCATTATTCATACAGTTGATAAGCTTTTTTGCCAGTTTTTCTATTCACATCTGGATTTTCCACTTAACTCTGTATGATGCTCATGTTGATAGTTTATCACTAAAAGGATGGATGCATATATTTAGACAAGAGCAGTGAAATGTTGATACATTAAAAACTTAATATTGTCCTCATTACTGAACAATGTAGTGGGTCAAATACATCCGGTAATCACAGGCTTATTTCTGATTAACGATGCATCGATTTCCTACTGTGAGTAATCAGTCTGTTTACATCTTATGATTGAATCTGTGCAGTTAAAGTGCTCGGCAGATTCAATGCGGTGGAGGTGCAAAAAGTCATAGTGGAGATACAGTGAGGATATAGCGGAATATAGCGGATGACTCTAAAATAGCATATAAAACTCATACATAATGCTTTTACAAATATATAAATGGTAGTTGAATGAAAAATTATCATTCAATTGAATTATAATTAATACATAAATAATTTAAAAAAAACATGTGCGAATATACTGTAAATAAACGTAAAACTGTTATATAACATAATTGAATTTAGTAGAATATTAGAGTATTTTCATTTCTGAAAATATATTAAAAATTCAATTAAATAAATTAATTTCATAATTTTTATAATGTATAAATGTCATTTTTCAATTCATTTTTTAAAGAAGATATAGCGGAAATAGCGGAATATAGCGGGAATAATGGGATATAGCAGAAATAGCGGGGCTTAAAGCGAAAAGGCTATATTTGGGGCTATATGGAAAAATCATAGCGGTAGAAATCCGCTATAAGATATAGCAGGGTTATAGCGGGGTAATAGCGGGACATTAACTGCACAGGATTGAATGCATATTCGGTTTACATGTTAACAGCGCTAACCTACCAGGGTAAAATTATGACCTGACCGTATCAACAGGTTGCGTAGATCATACACTGCTGGGAACTACAATGTATGAAGCAATATGAAGAAACATAAATTGCTGCTACTGTCGTTTTGATTACTCAATGTGGTGTAGTTTTCTATTTGATCAAAAAAAATGGGTGCTAACCCAGAATGCAATAACAGTGTCTTCAACGCTGATTTAAATCTTTCTACAGTTTGCATTTTTCATCATTACTGTATATATGAGGGGATACAACAAAATGACTCGATTAAACACGCTTCTGCTGTTTACAATTCAGTCCTTTTTTCTATAGCCATAAGTGTGATTATTTAAATGAATATGGCAATACTACAAATTAATTCATAAATTGAAGTTCTACAGGTGTCTTTTAGTCCAGTGTTATTTATTTATCTTTCTGTTGATGATAGGAACCGCAATTATACGGTTATTCGTAGGAATTCTACGCATATACTCTTTTGTTGAACATGTCCATTTCAGCGTTTACATGACTAATTTGAAGACTGCTAGGTACGAACGACAAGTTTTTCTACTGGTCCCTGTTCAGCAGTTCTCTTTTTTGTTCACTGGGTGTGTTGGTGATTTCCTCCACATCTAAAAATTGGACCACAAGGCTATTGTTTCAGGTGATGCAAAAAATATGTATTCCTATGGCTTGGTGACCTACAATTGCATATTATTCCTCTCTATCCAACGTAAAAATAAGGATGGGTGAAGCAATATTGAAAATTTGGGCCTACTATCAGCCTTGGTGGCCTAGGCAGAAGAGCAGTGGTGTTTTAACATCACTAACAGTTCACCCTAACATGCTACCTTTTTTTGTGTATTTGCACATTTTAGACAATTTTGTGTGAGGATTTACTTAATCAAGCATAATTTATCATTGAAAATGCATGTTGATTATGGAGTATTTGAATATCTTGCAACATAGATAATAAGCTAATTTACTGTCAGTTATAATATGAACATGGGTGGGTACTCATACCCCACTTTTGTGTGGTCCAAGCCAAAGTTTGATACTTCAAATATTTAGGAGTTCGAAAATTATGTAAGCACAGTGAAGTACTTCCATAGCCATTCACATATTTATATTTTACAGACTTGAAAACTTATGAATGGCCAACTGGTTCTTCCTTACTTTGATTAGTCAGTACCATTTTCCCCTCCTTATAAAGCAGCATTATTCAATGTGTTTTTAAAAAAGAATTATCCTACAAAGTCTAAAACTGTCAAACGGTACCGATTGTTAGCCAAGTTACTAGTTTTGTATTGAAACATTAGTGAATGATTATTTCTAGCAACATTGAGTCCTAGAATCAATAACTTAAATAAACAAAGTAATCTTTTCCCAAACGTAAACAAACACGACATAATCTTCTTCTTTTATTCGTTGTCCATCGTTCACATTGCTGTTGGTGTTGTCAATTTGTTTAACTAAAGGAAGCTGAATCTTATCGACTTATATAGAGTAATGCAACTTCCTTTTATGTCTGACTGAGTGCAACTGCAGGTGTTTTCTACTATCACTTTGAACACAGGCATGCCATTGACGATCTCCTCGGGTTCAAGTTCCCTAAGTTTCATGTATGATAGCTTCAATGTTCTCCCATTCCATTGTTTATAATGCACAGAGTACTGCAGAGGACAAAGCAGCAGAAAAATCCCATTATAATCGGTAACTTCAAATACTCATTGAGGTTTAAATCTACTGATTAGGTGGTTCTGCATGCAATGGGTTATGATGCATACAAATGTAGTGATCTTATATGCAGAAGAGATTGATAAACTATACCCTTCATTACCCTCTTCTTCCTACTACGTCAATTTACTGCAGTCTTGCGATCAAGATTAGCTCAATTTTTGTTCAACTCAATTTGTCAAAGTACAACTATGAA
This sequence comes from Allium fistulosum, assembly GCA_030737815.1. Lineage (NCBI taxonomy): Eukaryota > Viridiplantae > Streptophyta > Magnoliopsida > Asparagales > Amaryllidaceae > Allium > Allium fistulosum. The sequence goes on along the minus strand of CM060908.1, from coordinate 815,844,547 downwards.
TCTCTTAGAAGGTTTAATGACTCTTCAGTCAACATAAGAACAAATTGTGTCCATGCTCTAATTTTCCCGACGAAGATAATACTATTATTTTATTTCTCACTTTTTTTCCTTTTTTTAAATACATGGCAGTTTAACCTTACATCTCATTGATTTGATTTGGTGCTGATTTTTGGAACTCATAAGTTTATTATTTCAGTATTGTAAAATATTATGTTTTTAGTTTTCCTTTTTTTAACGTTTCATTGTCCATGGATTAAATAAGTATGAAAGGGGTGATTTTTCTTCATTAGGAGGGGTAAACATATTTTATTTTGAATATGAGTTTGATGCTTAAATTAGCTCTAAACTGTGAATGTAGTCACAATAGTTCTTCATAAACATGTTTATTTACTACACTATTTACACTACATTTTGTTATATCAATTTTTGAAGTGTGGAGATTTCTCATATTTTTTATATTTGGAAATTTTTTGAGCAGGTGCTGGAATGCTTTACGATAGTTAGCTGTTGGCCTTCGATACGACTTACCTTCGTACTTCTGACATTGGCACTAGCTTATGTGACCCATCTATTGTGTGGTGAAAGCTATAGAGCAGTCCTTAGCTTTATGAAACTTTATGATTGTACCATTCTTATACACGCTGCCAGTTTGAGTAAAGATAATGCACCAAACTCTTTTCCCAGGATTACTTTTTGGAGTTTGCAATAAAACATAGTCTACACTCAACATACAATATATAGCGCGCACGGGTTCTTCTTCTTTAATTTTTCTTCCTTTCCATAGATAAAATTTATAAAGATACTTTCACTTCGAGTTTATAACTGCTTACCGTTGATTTTCCATTACGTAACTCAAAGCAACATATAATTATCTAGGCAGTAATAATGTTTGAGAGCTAAAAAATATATTAGATAAATACAACAAGGGAACAACATACCTGAAATATAAACAACTGTTTTTGTAAAAGAAAATATTCCCAATCCGATCTTCCTCTGCTAGAATATAATCAAATCCAACTACCTAACTTATTGAATCTTTTTTAAACAATTTGAATCAACGCATGTACAAAAGAAGGTGAAAATGATCATAAATAAATGACCATCAAATTTAACTGTGATTTAAAATAGTCATAAATAGAAGACACATTTTATCCCATTTAATTATAATTTTCAATTTTTGAATTTTAAGGTTTTAGAAACCACAATTGAGAGTTTGAACTGTAAATTCTCCTAAATACCTTTAACTCAAGTTTATTTTTCTCCTGGACTGTTTATCCTTATTGTTAAACTGCATTATGAGTTGCAAACCGGATAGACTATTTATGTCCACCTTTCCTTTCCATTTATGTTTATCGTATAAGCGAAAATGAGATATCATGTGCATATTGTGCATCATTTTTTCCCCACCGTATGTTAGGTGGTAATATGCACCAGAGAGTGCTAAACCAAGATTATTGAAGATGATTAGTGGATCGTCTGTTTTTGTTTTCCTCTCTCTTTGGAACTGAAATCGATGAACATAAAAATAGTTTAGCACAAGTAATTAGTTAACTCTCATTTGTAGTATGGTGTTCATCTTCTTCCTATTCCTGCCTACAAACCACTTTTACCAGTTTGACTATATTACCATTCCCAGATTGGTAGTGTCACTAATTTATAAATATAGTTTTCAATATGCCACATTTTTTGCTTTTAAAAAATTGTATATTACGAGTGTAAGAAGCATATAAGAAATAAATTATTGGCTGTTTGCAAGTAATTATGTTGTCAAATATTGTTGTACTGTGCCTTTATACGGAAATTATCGTTGCTTCTTTGTTTACCAACAGTCTGTGGTTTGTGTTTTATCGTAACTCGATGGTACGATGTTATGACGCAACACAGTCAACAAATCAACTGTTCATTTACTTAAATCATGAAATCAATCACGACTGTGGATGTTTATGCCCGGCCGCGCATGTAGTCAGGTGTTTACATTCCTTATTTATGCCCAATTGTTCAGTAAACAGATTGCAAGTTTTATTGTGTTATGCTATGTTAATCACCCGGTTGCATGTTCATTTTATTTCTTCAAAATTGTCGTTCAAACAGTACGGTCTTGCTGAACTATGTTTTCCAACTAATTTACTCATATATATATATATATATATATATAAATACATACACACACATAGACACACACACAGATATATATATATATATATATCTGCGTATTTTATTTTAACTATGACTTAATATAGTTAAAAATTAAAGGCTACTGACAGTAGTATCCTCTCAGCGTGACTCCGAAACATATTAAGTAGTGGTGCCCGTGTGATTATTACGAATGAGTTGAGGTGGAAAAGGTACTTTGAACATGAACAACGATCCCATCTCTTGCCAATTTAAAACTGTAGATATTATTACCAGAGCACAGTGTTAATCATAAATACGATTGCGTTTAAACTAAATTGGTCTAATAACTTATACTTATTTTACAATTATAACGGACAAATATGCATTTGTCAACTCTTATTCTTATTCTTTATTACTACTAAATATATATGTTTTGGATTATAGTAAGGCCGTCCATGGTAAATTTCAATAATATTGTTAAGGGATGTGTTGCAAATAGTGTAGACATGGTTGGGAACATGAAGCCTCCCTGGTGTGATCATAGTTCGCGTGTCTATTCTCTAATTCACCTAAAAACAAGTGTCAGTATGGTTTACTGGACGATTATACATTCTGTGGTATCTTTTTCAGCTGCACTCCCCAATTTTTTTCGTTATTTCCACTCCACAGTAAATATCACGACATGCGTATTAAGGTTTACCATTCATTGCTTGACGTTATTATCTTATATGATCTACATTTTCTTATATCTAATCAGTTTTTTATTACTTTATTTAGTTTTTGAGGAGGTTAAGGCGAAGCAGATAGTTGAGCAGATTTTTTCAACAAAATAGATGCAACACTGTATGCCAATAACTGATGTTAGTACTATATTGTCTACAACCTGAACAACAGAGAAAACAGAAGAATTTGTGCAGACGGAAACAGAAACATGCTACGTTACGAAACCTGGAACTACAGCTCAACGTGGCCTAGGATGTTGCGATACTAATCTTACCACAATATTGGTTGATAACACAGATACAAATTTATTTATATATTACTGTCCTTTTTAGGCTGATTAAAAAAAGAATAATGGTATGCTAAAGATCCATGGAACAACTTCTTAGAAGAAAAAGAAGAAGTAGGCGTCCAGAAGGTTGACCACTGTGGAAAACCACTTCGTCCACCAACATCTACAGCGTGTGTTGTTTGTCCAATTTTTATTTTATTTGCAGACTATATGTTTTATTCATTTTGTGCTTTCTTTTTTTTTAAACCTGTTACTCTTGCTTTCTGTAATGTAATTGCCATTTGAACATCACTGCATGTTTGTATTAGTACCAATCGTTGTCAGCAAAAGCATTGGCTTAATAAGATATTAGCATGTTGCCGTATATATACACTGTGACTGAATACAACCTGTATGTTATCGCTCTGTAATGTTGAGCACAATGTTAAGTTACAGTTTACATATAGCGGCTTGAACCTCAACTGTTAGTGGTTACTTTTTAATTCTTTTAATCCAACTTGTGTGGCATTTTACTCCGTATTTAATAACCTATATTCAGGAGGAAGATATAACTATACTTTTCCTTCACTACTTTATATTCATCATGAGAACAATATAACGTCTGTACGTTGTTTCAGTGTTACACGTACATTTAACTTATATACCTTCAGTCATACACATGCCACTTTATTTAAACACTGTACAAACTGAATTGATACTTCAGTCAGCAAAATTTAGGTGCCCCTTAATACCACATTACACAGTACGTTTGCTTTGTTCTTCATTCTCTTACACAGGTATATTTAAATGCTTACAAATATATGTCCTTTGTTCACTGACAATGCATATTTTGTTTACTACGCAGAAAGGCATGCCTGTTACGTACGGACATCTGTATTACTTAACATCAAGTACAGGTAATCCTTCCAATATATGAAGGTATTAGTACAAATTTGTTGTCACGTGGTAATTTATCTTCACAGTGCACAAATTTAATTATTTAACTGCCTGTGAATTTGGTTCAGAGGCAGTAGCTTTGTTGGACAACCAAACATAGTAACTGTTTCATATACAAACCACTCTTATCATCCATTTTAAAACTTATTTAACTAGCATTATGTTGGGTGTGGACGTGACTGTCATTTGGATATAGTTATTTCCCCCTGGTCAACTATGCGAACCCATTTCCTTCAATAACTACACCCACTACATGTACTTACAACCAGACATACATACACGTGTTTACAAGATTGGAGTGTAAAATTGTGCAGTTGTTATATTCTTTAGTTTATCACTATAAATCACTCAAACAATTCATTTGTTCCATACCCTCTTCATCACCAAATTTTTATCTCCAACTTTGCACTACTCTCTAGATACGTTCACATTTACTAGCCTACTATTCTTGCTTCCCACTCCCTGTACAAAATACAAATCACTATGCCCCTACAACTTCTATGTCACCATGCCCACTGCAGTTCAGCAAATTTCCACCTGTTATACTACCTTTCTGCCTCTCACTGTTGCTAACTCCTTCTCAGTTTTGTTTAACAGATATCAGCATGGTCAACAACTATCAGCTACTGTCCGACTTAACCGTCGGTCCTAAATGGGATTGCATCCACGTAAGGCTGTCTAGGATGTGGAATTCAATCTCCAAAGCCGCAAAAGAGGTTTACTCGACAAATCTTCCACTTCTTGACGTAAAGGTACGTTGTCAACCCACTTGATATATGTACATCTTTTTTCCCAATTAATGTTATGATGCAATAGGATAACAATGTATTGTATCGTAGGGCAACCAAAAGCATGTTGTCGTGCTAAAGAGTTTGGTGGAAAAATACTTACATTCGTTTGAAGAACAGTGTTTATACGAGATTGAAACATTCAACGTCTACCCTTCGCAGACTATCTACCGTCCTATAGATGAGGACTTGATGATCATCTATCATAATGACACCCAAGTAAAACGGGCCTCCTACACTGTACAATATTCGTAGATACAGATTTGGTTTTGTTAATAATGACACTCTCGCTCAACGCATAAATAAGGTAGCTCAACTTACAGGTGAATAGTATTTCCGTATTACCGTATGCCATGTACTATTATTCTACCATTTCCAATTACACTACTCCACATATTTCTTCGAGCTTCCGCTTTTTTACGTCTATCTACCAGATGTTGGTGGTGTACTAAGAGGCAATTTCGATGTTGTTCAAGTCACAACGAGGATTAGATGTCAAATATCTAAGAGAGAGATTACTGTTTGCACTGGAGGGTTTTAAATTTACCACTTTATTACATTTACTTACACTTATTTGATTCCTAACACCCTCTATTTCATCGTTACACAGTTCAAAATATATATCTATTACATTGTGTGCTGACAAAACAAATCTCATAGATGTGGCCGCTATTGAATCGAAAAACCAACCACCCTCACCGATATTCACTTCTATAGTAGTAAAAATTTTCAAAGGTAAATTTTTAGCACTCAATTATATTGTAGTCTTTATTTTCAACCCGATCACCAAACTGATAATTTCAGGAGAGTTTACATTTTCGTCCACCAATGCTACACAAATGTATTCCAACATTGCCTGTCCAGAGTTAGCTAAACTAATTTCCAGGTTTACCTCTAATTTACTTTTACCAACTAGTACTACTGCCTACATTCTGTCCTCATCCTAAACCTGATTGTATTACATTCTAGTGTCATGGAGAGTGGAGGCAGTACCATTACAACATTAGAGCATCAATGGCCAAAGAGTTCATCAACTTACGATCAGGAAATCAGAAGTACCATAGCTAAAATGTTAGAAGACATAAGAGCTAATGATTGCCACGTAATTACAAATCATTTATTTCTGCCGATACCATACCTCCATTATTTGGTTAACATTCTTCACTACCTCTCCGATTTTCAGTCTAAGAAGTATGTCGTAAATGCAACGTTGATGAAGATTAACGCATCATCCGGATGGAGTTATCTTTCATGTCCAATTTGTCGAAAGACGGTGACAAAGGAAGCAACATGTTTTTCCTGCCCTAAATGCAATAATAATATTGCCCATCCAGTGAAGAGGTATGTGTAATTCACGTGTCGTACACTTTTCACTCTCTTACTATCTACTATATGTATACAGGTATCAGTTATCAATGGAAGTATTTGACCATACTGGTTCTGTAACTGTAATTGCTTTTGATAAAGATGCTGCCTGCCTAATCAAGCGGAGCGTGGATGAGATGATGGAACTATCCAGAAAGGTACACATATTATACCTTCACTGGGTTTTCAGTTTAAACTCCTAATTTCCAACCGTTTAACCATAACATACACAATGGCTGTCCTATTACTCCTACCACATTTATGTCAAATTGACTAACCCAATTGTTTATGTTCGTTTAGATCAACGGTGATGAACTGATTGGTAAACTCTTCAACTACTTGACGGGTTCAGAAGCTCGGTTTGAATTTAGACATTTAAACTATGACATAATGAATCAAGGAAAAACAAATATTCACCAACCTTACAACTCCCTGACTGATCAACCTGACTTCGTTGAACCAAACGATATAAAGGGAGTTGACGGTACACAACTAACTGCTGAGTCAAGCAATGTTCAAATAATGAGTACGAATCTTTGTCATAGTTCTCTCCATTATGCATCACCTATCTTATACTGTAATCTAACTACCAACGATGTGCTTCCCTTACTCAGGTGTGGGGAATAAAGGAAAGTAGAAAGTTAAGCAGGTTTCTATTGCAACGCACAGTCCACATTGTTTTAAATAACAAACAAACTAACTGACATACCTACTCTGTGTTTATGTAGGAGATTGACGAATTTTTACACGATGCCAGCAAGACAGAAGACACTGTTGGACATGAGACTGAACCTAAATGTGGCGTGCTTATTGGTGGTACGCAAAGAAAATGTGGATGAGCGACAGATAAGAAAAGAAAGAAGTAGTCAGTCACATGGATAAGCGCAAGATGAAGCAACTTCTTTCCACAACACCAACCTACTTCTGTATTCCCCTGCCCTTAGTTGCGTGTTATGTTTCCACTTTTCCCTCTCTGTACTTATTGTTGTACTTAGTTTTCTCTCCCTCTGCAAAGAAATGGCTACTCTATTTTTGTACTTTAATTTCTGTACGATAAACCCAGTGTATTACTGTTTGTACCCTTCTCTTTTCAACCACTATTCAGTTGTAATAAATATCACACTATTATGATGTCCAACACACTGTACTATATGCAATGTGAACACATTTATATTTCCCAATTTGTACTTATCATTGTAGATTCATATAAATATAATACCCCGCTTTGTACTCAATTCTTCTTCATGTTATCGCAGGCTTCATCACAGCTCCTCACCCATTGAGCTTTTACTCTTGCTTTTCCTCCACTGTTTTACATGCCTATTTTGTTACTCCACCTTTTTCACCCCAAAGGCATCCCAATGGTTGTTCCACTTCATACAATATCGCCATCTACAGTCTACATGAGCTACTTCACACACATTCAACAACGCCGGGTTATGTTAAAGTCAAAACAGGTCTTTGGTACGACTGCAAGATCAACGAGACAGGTGACATATACTTCACTTACCGACTTCCCTTTCAACAGTTTGTTTTCGGAGCTAATGGTGAAAAAGGGTTAGATTGACGTACTCACTTGACCTGATGTACATATTAAAAAACTTAACCTTTATCAACTTATTGCTTACTGCGTTGATTCTATATACTCAACTATTGCTACACCATGATAATGGCATTTCATATATACCGCGTTCTGTCTACATTTTCTTCCTTCATATTTTTTTTCAAAGCACAATTTTATGGTGACAGGCGCCGGTTTACCACTGACCTATCCCAGTTTGTTGCGGTTACTATCCAGAGCTGTGAAAAATGTATGTATCTCAGTCAACATATTGAACCAACATAACTGTCCACCCTCTGTACAGTATACAGATAACAAATCCTTCCTCTGTCACTCGGTTCGACCTACCCATTCAGTCAGCTTTCAAATTTGACAAATATGTTAACTTCTTCTCCTTTGGTCTGCGTTCAATTTGTTTATACGAACTGGAAGTAAATTTTTACTACTGTAGGAGATTGCTTGCCCACTGTCTCACTGTTTGATAGATTTTATATTGCATATTCATCAGATGAACAACTGAAGGAGTCGACCTTCATTGCGGTCAGTTATACAGTTGGGTTCATTAGATAAGGTATTTTCAGTAATCCTGACTAAAATAATGACTAAATGAGGGCTGCTACTATCTGACATCTGCGTAGCAAGAATCGGTACTCTGTCATGCAATTTATATGTTCTACAATTCCCCTACCGATATGCTTTCTGACTTTGCTACTTTGAACCATTGCACTTCTAACACCCTGTCTGATTTGACTTCCACCACAAATTTTTTTCCATCTCCAATGGCAATGATGGAAAATGTTGAAAACAGTGCAACAACTTACTGTCAATTATTGGCATACATGTTCAGCCTGTTTCTACTCATTTGGTAAGGAACCGATAATAACTATACACCACATGGCAAACGGCCATGGGCTGACCATTTGCGTGTTTTCCGTCGGTGGAGCTCTTAGAACTTTGGCATATATCTGACACTTGTCACATCATCTTACATAGTCAGCGGCATCTCGATTGACAGTTGGCCAATAATATCCGTAATGGAGTATTTTCTTTGCTAGAGTTTTCCCCCCAATGTGATCGCCACATTCCCCTTCATGTACTTCTTTTAGGACCTGTTTTATCTCATCATGAGTGATACACCAGAGTAGGGGAACAAAAAAGCCCTTTCTGTACATAATTCTTTCTTGCATGATATATCGCGAAGCTTTACGAAGGACTTGTCGCTTTTCATTCCTTTGTTCAGGTAGGACTCCATGTAGCAAATAGTCTTTAATCGGAGTCATCCATGATTCCCTCTCAGGCTCCGCCTCTAGTACCCGGTCGATTTCTATCAAGTTTATACTCGGGGCTATAAATACTTCGACTGGAACCAAGCCCATCTGTTGTGTGTCGCCGGTGCTAGCAAACTTTGCCAATGAATCAGCCTCTCTGTTTTTATCCCATGGAATATGCGTAATGTCATAGTACTCAAATTCAGTCAACACTCTTGGGCTTGAGTAAGGTATGGAGCAAGCCGTTGTCCCTTAGTTTGGTAATCTCTCCTAACTTGGCATACAACCAATTGTGAATTGCAAAAGATTTCAAGAGACTTTATTCCCAGTTCCCTCGCGAGTTTAAGTCCAGCAATTTGTTGAGGAAATTACGATCAGGAAATCAGAAGTATCATAGCTAAAATTTAGATGACATAAGAGCTAATGACTGCCACGTAATTAAAAATCATTTATTTCTGCCGATACCATACCTCCATTATTTGGTTAACATTTTTCACTACCTCTCTGATTTTCAGTCTAAGAAGTATGTCGTAAATGCAAATTTGATGAGATTAACACATTATCCGGATGGAGTTATCTTTCATGTCCAATTTGTCGAAAGACGGTGACAAAGGAAGCAACCTGTTTTACCTGCCCTAAATGCAATAATAATATTGCCCATCCAGTGAACATGTCTTTGTAATTCAATGTGTCATACAATTTTCACTCCCTTGCTATCTACTATATGTACAGTGGTATCAGTTATCAATGGAAGTATTTGACCATTCTGGTTCTGCAACTGTAATTGCTTTTGATAAAGATGCTGCCTGCCTAATCAAACGGAGCGTGGATGAGATGATGGAACTATCCAAAAAGGTACACATATTATACTTTCACTGGGTTTTCAGTTTACACTCCTAATTTCCAACCGTTTAACCATATAATACACAACAGCTGTCCCATTACTCCTACCACACTTATGTCAAATTGACTAACCCAACTGTTTATGTTCGTTTAGATCGACGGTGATGAATTGATTGGTAAACTCTTCAACTGCTTGATGGGTTCAGAAGCTCGGTTTGAATTTAGACCTTTAAACTATGACATAATGAATCATGGCAAAACATTGACTGTCAGTAGAATTTCAAATATTCACCAACCTTACAACTCCTAGACTGATCAACCTGACTTCGTGGAACCAAACGATATAAAGGGAGTTGACGGTACACGACTAACTGCTGAGTCAAGCAATGTTCGAATAATGAGTACAAATCTTTGTCATAGTTCTCTCCGTTATGCATCACGTATCTTATACTGTAATCTAACTACCAATGATGTGCTTCCCTTACTCAGGTGTGGGGAATAAAGGAAAGTAGAAAGTTAAGCAGATTTCTATTGCAACGCATAGTCCACATTGTTTCAAATAACAAACAAACTAACTGACATACCTACTCTATGTTTATGTAGGAGACTGACGAATTTTTACACGATGCTAGAAAGACAGAAGACACTGTTGGACATGAGATTGAACCTAAATGTGACGTGCTTATTGTTGGTACGCAAAAAAAACGTGGACGAGCGACAGATATGAAAAGAAAGAAGTAGCCAGTCACATGGATAAGCGCAAGATGAAGCAACTTCTTTCCACAACACCAACCTACTTTTGTATTCCCCTGCCCTTAGTTGCGTGTTATGTTTCCACTTTTCCCGCACTGTACTTATTGCCGTACTTAGTTCTCTCTCTCCCTCTACAAAGAAAATGCTACTTTATTACTGTACTTTAATTTCTATACGATAAACCCTGTGTATAAATGTTTGTACCCTTCTCTTTTCAACCACTATTCAGTTGTAATAAATATCACACTATTATGCTGTCCAACACACTGTACTGTATGCAATGTGAACACATTTATATATTCCAATTTGTACTTATCATTGCAGATTCAAATAAATATAATACCCCGCTTTGTACTCAATTCTTCTTCATGTTATCGCAGGCTTCATCACAGCTCCTCACCCATTGAGCTTTTACTCTTGCTTTTCCTCCACTGTTTTACATGCCTATTTTGTCACTCCATCTTTTTCACCCCAAAGGCATCCCAATGGTTGTTCCACTTCATACAATATCGCCATTTACAGTCTACATGAGCTACTTCGCACACATTCAACAATGTCGGGTTATGTTAAAGTCAAAACAGGTCTTTGGTTCGACTGCAAGATCAACGAGATAGGTGATATATACTTCACTTACCGACTTCCTTTTCAACAGTTTGTTTTTGACGCCAAAGGTGAAAAAGGGTTAGATTGACGTACTCACTTGACCTGATGTACATGTTAAAAAACTTAACCTCTGTCAAATTATTTCTTACTACGTTGATTCTCTGTACTCAACTAGTGCTACACCATGACAGTGGCATTTCATAGATACCGCGTTCTGTCTACATTTTCTTCCTCTATATTTTTTTCAAAGCTCAATTTTATGGTGACAGGCACCGGTTTACCACTGACCTATCCCAGTTTGTTGCGGTTACTATCCATAGTTGTGAAAAATGTATGCATCTCAGTCAACATATTGAACCAACATAACTGTCCACCCTCTATACAATATACAATAACAAATCCATCCTCTGTCACTTGGTTCGACCTACCCATTCGGTCAGCTTTCAAATTTGACAAATATGTTAACTTCTTCTCCTTCGGTTTGTCTTCAATTTGTTTATACGAACTGGAAGTAAATTTTTACTACTGCAGGAGATTGCTTGCCCACTGTCTCACTGTTTGATAGATTTTATATTGCATATTCATCAGATGAACAACTGAAGGAGTCGACCTTTTCATCAGATGAACAACTGAAGGAGTCAACCTTCACTGCAGTCAGTTATACAGTTGGGTTCATTAGATAAGGTATTTTCAGTAATCCTGACTAAAATAATGACTAAATGAGGGCAGCTACTATATGACGTCTGTGTAGCAAGAATCGGTACTCTGTCATGCAATTTATAATGTTCTACAATTCCCCTACCGATATGCTTTCTGACTTTGCTACTTTGAACCATTGCACTTCTAACACCCTGTCTGATTCGACTTCCACCACAAAATTGTTTCCATCTCCAATGGCAATGATGGAAAATGTTGAAAACAGTGCAACAACTAACTATCAATTATTGGCATACATGTTCAGCCTGTTTCTACTCAACTTGCAACTTTAGTATCATAGAAGTAAATGTCTAACTGTGATACTATTCCAATCAGTGGCATGTTGTTGTGTACGAAATGAAATATAAAACCTGTCTTCACTAGGTGTAAAATGAAGCATGCATTTCTGGTTTCCATTTTTTCACCCCTTACTATTTTACATGGTTATTACATTACAGTAAACACGGGTTTTCAGTTAAAAATTAAATACATCAATTTACATACATATTCCACTATATTAAACAACATACCTCTATATATATACACACACATACACATATACATGCATATATATATGTACATATATGTGTGTGTGTATGTACATATTTATATATGTGTGTGTGCGCGCGCGTGTGTGTGCGAAATTCATTCAACTACGACCCAAACACACACACACAGATATATATATATATATATATATATATAGACATACGTACATATATATAAGCGGTAAGTAAGGCGATATAAGTCCCACTGCACTTACTGTCGCTTATCTACCGCATACTCATCACCTATCTGCCGCTTACTTTCTTAGTACTAATTATTCATATCACCCTAACTTTATTTAATAAGACTGTAGTACGTGCAATCTCTATGTCTTTATAAACTGATGACGATGAAATACAGTTTAACTAAAAACTCCATAGAATGCAAAAGGTAGAAATCAATTTTATTATCCGTTCTGTTGAGTATGGTGCAGTTGGGTTCAAACCAGTCACATTTGGAAAATAACATCCTCCTATCTTAACATAAAAAACTGCTCACCTAGCATCAACCAATTAAATATATACTGAGCATATTCTGTTGCTAAATACAGCTTTTTCCCTACAAACCAATTCCTTCCTCTTTACAACAATATATCTCACTGCCCATCTATAGTAATTCATTGCTTAGATTTACACCCCCCCCCCCCCCCCGCATACATGCACAAATTACGCATGCTTAAGCACTCATCGCTTAATTCTACTGCGTCTCCACGAAATTCAGCATTTTAGCAACCTTTACAGCTTCCACACAGTTTTCAATGCATATATATCCACACACACTAGCAAGTACGTACGTAAATTGCAGTTACTCCTATACATCAACATATACTTGAAATCTACATTCCTCTACTATATAAAACCACTTTACACTGACACATTACAATCTACGATAGCTTTTAATACCAATTTGACTACCGACACTGCCCGTGTGCGTAGCACGAGCCACATACTAGTTTATATACAATATAAAAATCCTTTTTTATCAACTAATATAAACAATAGATAATCGTAGTTTTAGATCTAAACTTGCATATATATATGTGTGTGTGTGTATGAAAACAATTATTAAACATGACAGTGTCTGTGCATATAAATTCATTGAAATATAAGTATAAAACTAAACTATATTATCAAAATGATACATACAATTAAAATTGAGATGTGGGAAATACCAAAATGAAAAGCCAATGACTACCACCTAGAAATGATTGAATAGACTTTGGATTGACAAAAACTCTCCTTACAAAATTTGCAAGTTCCTAGAAGCAACACCATCTTCTCCTTTTCTTTTGGTTTTATTTAATTTACTTTGATTTTGCACTCTAATATTTTCGACCATTATTGTCTGAAATCCATGGCTAAAAAATGAAAAAGAATGAGTAAAAAATTAAATATGTAGACGTGCATTTAAGTTGTAGGGAAGAGATAAAAATCGAGCTCTTTTCTCTTCATTTTATTCCTTCCTTTCTTAACCATTCAAAACAATTTTAAAGCCTTAAAACCCCTTCCTACACATCCCTAGAACGACCATGGATAGGGCCTATATAAGCTTTCAAAAATCCTAAACACATTTAGCAAATAATTTATTTAAATTAAATTTATATATTTATCGATATCATAAATTGGTACGTAGACATATAACTTTTATCTAGAGACCCAAATAATTGCTAATGGCGCAATAAAATCAAATAAATTTAATAATTGACACTTCCTAAATATTAATTAATCTAAGTAATTTACAAAAATTATAAATCAATTAAATCATATTTGTTTTTGGAGTATTGATTATTGTGGTTGTGCGACTCAAAGGTGTAAATTCATTCAGCAATTAATACCGAACAATTCAAATATAAACGTTCACATGTCACCTTAGCTAACGGTGTGATAGTTTGGCTGAATATATCACTTACACACTTTTCAATAAAATCCAACTTCATTATTTTATGCGATACTCAACAGTAACGATTATTTACACTAATTCTCTTCGTCAAAACTATATCACATCAGGATTTATGGAATTTGGTTTGGTCAAAATTCTAATATTAGCCATATTCAACTTGTTTAATCCAACCACAAGGCCCTTGGTTCAATAATAACAATAATTACTCACCGAACTGCTTTAGCCAATGACTTTGACTTTGAGTTGACTACATTTGACCATCATACTAACCTCATCTAACTAAGGAGACAAATTCTCTATTGAATATTGTTTCACTTCCAATGCTTCAATTCAGACCCAACTATAGTCGTTTAATAGATGTTATGCCATAATTTAACTATAATCAAAGTGGAGTGTTAAGATTGAAGTTCAACAGTATTCTCAAGTCAAGAGAAATGTGTAATATCACCACTTTGAAATTTTCTGTTTGACTTTAGCTATATTAACCAATAGAAATCTCTTTGGTAAGTCATTCCATAGTTATCCAATAACTATTAGCACGTACCCCTTGGTGCCCCCCAACAGTCAAGGGTAATACATCCCAACACTTGGAGATCATTACATACTCTAGTCCTAATAGATGTATCGATATCCTATCTCAAAACAACTCGACTAGGAATATTCAAAATAATATGTTATTTCTAATATGATAAATTAATCATGATTACCACACATAGTAATTACTATCACATAGCATAGTACTTAACGATTTTCTATTTAATATACTTAAATTAAATAAGTGATTAAGATATAACAACATGACAAGTATATAATAGAAAAAACATCTTTTATTTCGAATGAGGTTTTATTATAGAGTTAATAATTTACAAAAAATTACGGAATTGCCCTTACGGCATACCCCTAACTCTTTCGATCTCTCATTTGCACTTGGGGCAAATTATGGAATTTCAATCCATCCCTTCAATCAGGTTGCTTTGAACCACTCGAGTTAGTCCCTTCGTGAATGGCACGACCAAGGCCATAAAAACCATGTCCATAGCATTCATGGAACCGATAATATTTCAGTAGAATAGTTGAAGGTAAAAGACAACAACTTTTCGACTCAAGGTGGAGTAATAAAGGTTTGGAAGGGTAATAACGATGTGTTGCATGCAAAAAGAGGAAGCAACAATGTATACAAATTGCTTGGGAAAACAGTGGAGAATGGAGGATCTTCTCGAAGTAGCATTGAAGAGGCAAATTGGTCTAAATTAAGGTGGCACCAGCAACGAAAAGCCACAAAGATGACATGGAGGTCATTGTGGCATTACAAATAGTTCTAATTTATTGATGATATGCATGTTCAATTGGAGGGCATGCGTAATCAATCGATTTGGAGGTTAGTTAGTTTTATGGAATGGAGACATTTGTTTCCGTTGTAATATTGGAGATTGTTTGGAGTCTGAGGTTCTAAGTGGAGCTTGGATGACATTTATGGAATATCGTATCAAGATGGAGATTGTTAGATTTTGGTGATACAATGTTCCATATTTAAGTAGATTTTGTAAATATTTGAGCTTAGGTGGAATTATGACTCAAATACATTGTTATTGTCTCTTTTATAGATTTTGAAGAATGATTAATTGCTTATTTTATTGTATTAAAGAAGGCAATGAATTATCTACACGGGAAAGATTTATGGAAGTATTCAATAGCTTCTCAAAGAATATATTTTGTCAGGGCTATTATAAATATGCATGTATAAGGTTCATTAGATATGTGTGGGAAATTTTTTATTTTTCTAAGGTTTTAAGGATTGAGATATCTTCTTAATTTTAATGCTTTCTCTTGTAATCTTTTGGTGAATTAATAAAGGTTATTTTGGAGAAATATATTTGTCATTATTTTTCCACTTCTTATCTCTTCTAAAATTTAATTGTGTAGGGATCCTAGGAAAACCCTAACAGCTTTAGCTCTTGTGTGTACATATAGTTCATGTAATTTTTGGCTTTATTTGAAGATCATGAATACATGTTGCTATTTATATCCACATGAGTGCTCAAAGATTGAACTTTGTTTCCAAAATACCTGGATTTTCTAACCTTGTGGTTTGATGTGATATGCAACACCCTGCCGTTCTTTTCACTTTTATCGATACCTAAATAGTGCATCCAGTTTTGAAAGTTCCATGAATGGTAGAGCATTATAGGTGGAATAAACATTAACATGTACTTGCGTGTGGAAACTCACAATGGAATGGATCAAATGTATTACAACAAATACATCAAAATAGAAGCTTGGCATATACCTACAACACATTATATCAAAAATGATGAACTGGTAATATAATAGTAGATAACTTAATTGTGGTACATCAATTATCTCACATATGCACAGGTATAGAACAAATTGGATCATTACACTTCTCATGTACATAGATATCAAGTTAATAAGTAATATGTAACTTTAGTTTGATCCTCCGAAAGCTTTAAATGTTGGATCTTACACCAACTTACATCCAACCTCATCACTTGACTCTCGTCCTACTCATGAGAGTACTCAAGAGACGTAATAAGGGGAAACAGAAAAATGAGAGTTAGACTTAATCCTAGTGTGAGAGATTGTTAACCAGCATATATGTATGTGTATTACACTGATATATACATATAAAGAACAAAAGCTATTTAGGAATAAAGAATTATACCCTGACATGCTTCATCTCCTTCTTAAATAGAGTTAGTGAAATTGTATGATGTTACCAGCTACTTGATAAAATATTGGTCTACAATGCTACTGGCATTGGGTGACCAAGGTGTAACATGTTAAGTCAACCAAATAAGGGTACACAAAGGTACACAAAACTCACTACCATATATGCATGACTAACAAAAACAAGAGTCCTCTGCTAGAAAAACTAGAATAAGAGATATTGATGGCAACATGACCACCGCCCATAGATAGGTGTACAAAATGCAAGGTATGGATCCCTATCTAGCTCTTAAGCACTACAACAAAAAGTGGAGGTTTCTATAACATCCATCGAGAAAGTATTAGACCAAATGCGACAGGGTGGTCGAGGATGAGCTCCAAGTCAAAGGAGTCAACATCAACGATATATCCTTATGACATTACTAAACTATTAATCTATGGAATGCTTTAAAGTGCCATGAGTATGTCCAAAGTGTGTTAAATTATCATGCTAAAACTATCAATGTGCCTAAAATTCAAAAAGTAAACATTTGTTAAATGTCGTTAAAACTTTGTAGTATATAGTTTACATCATTACTGTTCAAACAATCAAAATATTATGGAATATGGAGTTCAGATGAGAATGTTATGGGGTTTATAAAAGGGGATTATTGAAAATTACCATTATAATTTATCAAAATATGTATAAAAAAAACCATATTTGTGTTGTAAATTATGCATGAAATTCATTATAATAAAGTTACATGCAAACTCACTGCAACTAAAAATTAGTAATCTACATTATTAATCTAGATCATAATATTCACTTGCAATGATGACGATTTAAGTTTCCTGCACTTCAGAAATGCAAGTTTCATTAAAGAAACCAAAGATGCATAATTGATAATAAATCTAAAAATATTAGTATGTTCGTATGATTTAGATGTATGAAATATACCATTTATAAATATAATCCAAGTTATTTTAGCAAAAGCATATAAGTTAAAAATATTTATGTAAGTTGCATTTTAACAACGTAATGAATGAAATAATACAACGTTGATTCCGTTGTAAACAATGCAACATTCTTGTTGTATAATATGCAAGAAAAAATAGAGTGTTGCTTTACCTTTCTATAAACTTCCAAGGAGTTGCTTTATATTTTCAATACATTCAGAATATCAATTTATACAGTGATAAGAATCAAGGGATTTTTTAATATTTTTGAAAAAATAAAGGTGTGAACATAACTTCCACTTTTGAAAATTGCATTTGCTTGGTCAAATTTGAGCGATCAAACTCACCTTATAGATGGTCGAATAGTGGCATTTTTATTTACCTAAGTAAGGTGTCGCAGTCTGTCCCTAGAGTAATCCAAAATTCTCATGGAAAGTCAAAACTTGATGGAAATCAAAAGCATGGTGTAACTCAAGGTTTAGTGGTGTGTCGAAATGCTATGGCAATCAAGATGTTATCGTAGCCAATCAAAAGAATTTAGCGATCGAAAAGACATGATGGTTTGTCTATATTGAGGGGTGAGTGTCAATCAAATCACTAATATGGGTGACAAGGTCGATCAAAATTGCGTATGGCTGCATGAAATTTACTACTATCTTCTTTTCTACTTCGGTAACATTTCTTATCAACTTAATCCTTCGGTAATGATCTTTAGAAAAAACCAAGTGTAATAAATCCCCTTAAAACCCCTATCTGAAATATACTCAAGAAAGAATTTTATCAAACATTTTACATTCATTTTTTCTATAACTCATAAATCATTGCTAATTATAATGACCGTGTGTTTAGCATTCGAATTGTTGTTACAATCATCTACCTAGATCTAACCAATTACCCTCCATTATTCATTAACTAATCAATCCAAAAAATTGCTTATTGTATATCAACTAAAACAACAATGTATCAGTTATAGCTAAATATACTTTATAGGTTTTGCATCCACTGCCTTAGGATTATTTGAATGCTTTAAAACTTGAGAATGAAATTTATCCATTGTTGCTTTTGATTAGACCCAAAAAATCTAAGTGCTTTAATTCGTCTTTTGCTTATATGGGCTTGAAGCTCTAGATTGTAGGGAATTGAGATAATTTTATTTTTTAAGAGGTCTGTTCTAGAAAATATATGTAGATCAAAGTTTTAATGAGCTTGAATAAGATGAAGAAATGGTTTAAACTATTTGTATAATGAGATGGAGGTTAGCCGGGGAATTAATTATGTAAAGTGGGCTGATTTACCATTTTTAGCTTGTGCAGAATATTCATTTGTTAGCTAGAAACATTGTTTCCTTAATTCCTTCATAATTTCTTAATTGTAACTTCAAACGACTAACATAAATATGAAATCTATATCTAAATGACATATCCTGAGAAAAGTGTTTCAAATCAAATTCACTATGCTTTAAAAATTAAATTTTAAATCACTAACTAAATCCATATTTCAATTAAACAATTAAATATATAAATATCTAAGTGGTACTTTTTATTCAATGTACAAAATAATGTAATTTATTAAGTTTAAAATTTTAGCTTGTTAAGTAATATATATGTAATCATATCTTGTAACTTTAAATGGAAGAGTAAGAATTAATTATATCGTTATTATGCGTTTATATCACATTTTGGTCATTTGTATTATATTTGTGCTTAATTACTCATTTTTAGCCTATACTTATTGTATCTTTGAATAACTGACATTATAACATACAATTTCTACATTTATAAATTAGCAATAAAAATTTATGCATTATAAACAAATGGGTTAGTGTTATCGATGAGTGTGATGACTATTGGATCTTATGTTTTGGTTAATGACAAGAAATTCAACTGACATGAAGATTCATGAATCTACGACAAAGAACTACAAAGACCGGACTCAACGATATGAAGTATGGTTCATATATATGTTGATTAGAGTCTGTATATTATATTAGAATTATGTTAAAATTTCTCCGATATGATATATACACCGACACATGCTCAAAACTTTGCAAATGCTCATTTTAGGCTTAAATCTGCCGGCTGAATGTCCCCATTCAGACGACTGACTGCAGAATCAAATCATAAATTTTTATGAAGATTTAGCTGGCTGAATGAAAACATTCAGACGACTAAATTAGACCACAATGGCTTATTTAATTGCTGCATCGAATTTAAATCGAATCAGATGGCTGGATTGAAAAATTCAAACGGCTGGTTATCGATAATGGCTATTTTTCTGAAGGGATGTTTCTCTTCAATGAAGAGAAACATCTTCTATTTTAAAGGCTGCATCCGTTCCTTATCATCGCTCTTATTCATCAAAGATTGCAACTCTTAAAACTCTATAAATAGAGTCTAGAATCCCACAAACATTTAACAACAACATCTGATTTTAATTTTCTTGATTTCTTATCTCTTATTCTCTATTTACCATTTGCACTCAAAATACATACAATCTCTGATCGTTTATCACCCTATCTTTCACATTCTTCAAGAACATTACACTATATATCATAAAGGAGAAGATTATAGGAAGATTGTACTTTATTGACTTATTAGTGCTATTTAAAGAGCATATTACAGTCTAATACTTTTTTTGTAAAGAAGTCATGTTCGGTTGCTTAGGCGGTAGAAGTCCTATTCGGTTTCTTAGGTGATAGAAGTCATGTTCGGTTGCTCAAGCGGTGTAAACCTATTCCTCCGGGTTAAGTGAGGGTTGCTAGTTTAATTCCAGAAGGAGTCTGGGACTGGACGTAGAACGGGAGTTCGAACCAGTATAAAAACTCTGGTGTCATTTACTTTACTGCTTTATTTATTTACTCACTTATTTTATATTTCTCATAAGTAGTTTATAAATACATCCATATTACATGATCCTATAGCACAGTCACTTTCATTTGGTATCAGAGCTTGGGATTTTAGAGATCATAACAACATCTTAGAATAAATGGCCATAAAGAGATCTAGTCAAAGCAATAGGAAGAGGCAGAGCAATAAAGAAGAATCAAAGGAGCAAACAAACAAATGCTTCATGGTTAAACTCATATCACAATCGGTATGCTTAGATTCCTTATATAAAGATCTTTTGTTAGAACATGATGAATTATTAAAAGATTGTAAAACATTTAATAAAGTTAATAGAATTGCTTTAACTAAGTTAAAAGATTATGAGCAAGAAATTTCCAATTTAAAAGAGAAAAAGAAATTTTTGGTAAAACAAACTAAATGTTTTGAAAATAACGTAGAAGAACTTGTTTTACAAAAAGATTTCCTACAAAAAGAAAATGAGCAGTTAGAAGATAAAAACAATGATTTTTTAGAGGAAATCAATGTTTTGCAAATACATTTTTGGAAAATTCTTTAAGTAATTCTAGTTCTTTAATTTTGTCTCTTGAAAAGAGAATAAAGCTTTAATTAAAAAGAATTTAGAATTATCTAACGAATATGAGATTTTAAAAGTTAATAATAATATTTTGCAAAAAGAAGTTTGTGATTCTAAGCAAATTTTGAAAGATTAAATAAAAAAATCATAAATTTTAACAAAGGTAAAGATATCTTATCTTCCTTCGTTACAAATTCAAAAGCTCGCAATGATAAAAGTGGTTTGGGCTATAAAAAAGCTAAAGTAAAAATAGTACTAGATATGCATTCTTGTATACTAATTTAGCACTAGTACTAGTAACCAAGATAGTTTTAAAACCAGTTACAGTCATAATAGTAATTGTTTAGAAATGATAGAAATTATTTTTCAAGTACTAAGCTAATGACTAATAGTATTAAGATATGGATTCCAGCTAATATGATTGATCATGATAAACAACTTTATATTAGCAACTATTATAAGAATGTGATTTGTAATGAAAATTATATCTATAAGGGTTCAACCACACCCAAATGGGTATGATTTTCTAAAAATTAGTAAATTATAAGAAACTTGGGTATCGCATGCTTTAAAAGTTAATTTTTTTCTGATACCTTCGATTATAAGTAGTAGTTATTTTTAATATTGTTTGATTATTTTTGTTTTAGAGGGTACAACCACACCTATTTTGGTAAGGTTTTCATCCTATGATTAACCCTTGGACCCTAACATAGTAAGGCGGGTACCAAAATTTTTATTATTTATTGCAGGTACCTGGAGAAACAAAAGGAAAATGATAGATTTTGAATTTTTAAAGGATGTTCCATATTTTTAATAGAATTATGTCGTCATATAAACTCTCCTTTTTGTCGATGACAAAGGGGAGAAAGATATTGCTCTAACAATATTTGTAGCATGAATGAAAGTACAAATTCAAGGGGAGAAACTGAAAAATAAGGCTAGCATATATTTAGGAGGAGATATAGAACTACAAAGCAATATTGTCGAGATTCATTCATATCACAAATGGAGTTATCATCATCAAAAAGGGGGAGAATGTTGGATCTTATGTTTTGATTAATGACAAGAAATTCAACCGACACGAAGATTCATGAATCTATGACAAAGAACTACGAAGACCGGACTTAACGATATGAAGTATGGTTCATATATATGTTGTTTAGAGTCTGTATATTATATTAGAATTATGTTAAAATCTCTCCAATATGATATATACACCGACACATGCACAAAACTATGCAAATGCTCATTTTAGGCGTAAATCAGCCGGTTGAATGTCCCCATTCAGACGGCTGACCGCTGAATCAAATCATAAATTTTTATGAAGATTCAACCGGCTGACTGAAGACATTCAGATGGTTGAATTAGACCAAAAATGGCCTATTTACTTGCTGCATCGATTTTAAATCGAATCAGATGGCTGAATTGAAAAATTCAAACGGCTGGTTATCGATAAAGGTTATTTTTCTGAAGGGGTGCTTCTCTTCAATGAAGAGAAACATCTTCTATTTTAAGGGCTGCATCTATTCCTTTTCATCGCTCTTATTCATCAAAGATTGCAACTCTTAAAACTATATAAATAGAGTCTAGAATCCAACAAACATTTAACAACAACAACTGATTTTAGTTTTCTTGATTTCTTATTCTCTATTTACCATTTGCACTCAAAATACATACAATCTCTGATCGTTGATCACTTTATCTTCCACATTCTTCAAGCATATTACACTATATATCATAAAAGAAAAGATTATAGGAAGATTGTACTTTATTGACTTATCAGTGCTATTTAAAGAGCATATTACAATCAGATACTTTCACTTCGAGTTTATAACTGCTTACCGTTGATTTTCCATTATGTAACTCAAAGCATACATATAATTATCCATGTAGTAATAATATTTGAGAGCTAAAAAAAATATTAGATAAATACAACAAGGGAACAACATACATGAAATATAAACAACTGTTTTTGTAAAAGAAAATATTCCCTAATCTGATCTTCCTCTGCCAGAATATAATCAAATCCAACTACCTAACTTATTGAACCTTTTTTAAACAATTTGAATCAACGTATGTACAAAAGAAGGTGAAAATGATCGTAAATAAATGACCATCAAATTTAACTGTGATTTAAAATAGTCATTGTTTGTACCAAAAATGGGCACAACACTCTTCGGGAGTTGTTTGAAGAGATAAAATGAAGATTATAAATGTAAAACAGAGGTTATCTAATAAAAACTCCAACAAACAGGAATGTAAAATGCACAGACAAGCAATTTAGAGTGGTTCGGCGTATAGCCTACGTCCACTATGAAGTTTTGATGATTTTATTGATTCTCTTTCAATGGTTACAAGCGGTTACAGCAATGAACAGCGGATTACAGATTAGAATTCGAAATTGACAGCAAAAATAGGATGCAAATCTCAATCCGGCAGAGTCTGGACGCTTCAGAGAAAAAAGATCCTTTTCCCGTTGACTCTGGGGCTCTATTTATAGGCGTAGGAGGCTTAGATTTCGCTCTAACTCCGGGAGACTTGGCCTGACACGTGAGGGGACCCATTCGACCACTTCCAGAGAGTTTCAAGTCAATCTGTGATCAATACGAAATCATTTCGTATCGATCAAGATTACTTCCAATTGAGCTCAAAATTGGTGGAGATGTTCCTCGGTATGTGTGCAACCTTCAGTTAAAATTTCATGGTATTTGGATCAGTGGATTGAGAGATATCATCGATACGAGGCGATGTTCTTCGCTAGGCTGTCTGGTTCGAATCCATTTCTCTGAGCTGAGGGCTTCGAATCGATGGTATCACGCGCCTCTGTGAAGACGTGGAACGCACGCTTCGCCTCGATCCAGTCTTTTCTCCGTGTCGACCGTGTCGACTCCATATATCTCGGCGCATTCGCATCGAGGGATGACGTAACGCGCGCGCTTCGCCTCGATCCGGTATTTGCTCCGTGTTGACTGCTTCGACTCCATGTATCTCGCCCCGTTTCCTTCGAGATATGACACGTTATCCAAGCCAGTTGACCTGATGGATTCGAGTAGGACTTCATCCATGGATACGAAGCAAACACTGGCTGATGGACACGAAGTAGACACTGGATGATGGATACGAAGCAAACACTGGCTTATGGATACGAAGTAGACACTGGATGATGGATACGAAGCAAACACTGGCTGATGGATACGAAGTAGGCATCAAGTGACCGTTACAAACCAGGTAACTTATTGATGGATACGAACAAGTCTTTCCGGCTGAAGGTTCTATCGATACGAAGCTCATGACTATGTGGACTTAATCGTCCTGATGGGCATGAGATCGATGGATGCGAAAATGAGGACCACCGATGGATACAAAATCCATCGATACGAACTGCTGCTTATTGATGGATACGAAAATGTGCTCTTCCCTTTGCCTTGCATCCATCATAACTTGAGCATATGAACTCGGATCGATCTGAAACTTGGAGCGTTGGTTTGCTTTATTTTTCCCGATCATGTCCCATCGATTGGGGCTTGATCCGGACTTGGTCAAAATTCAACGATATCCATGACAAACGACATTTGGAACCCAACTCCTTGGTGTCCTGGCCTTGCCAAAAGGCGGGATAACATTTGCCCCCCAAAGTACGTCTTGTGAAAACATGACGTGCTTTGAAAAGCTGCAGGTCTTCTTTGAATAACTTTGGAAGTCGTACCCTTTAGCCATTCTCTTGTATCGGTCCTCTCATGAGTCGATGCTAAAAGTTGGAAAGCCTTTCTTCATGTCGATGTGGGTTGATTTGATGGATACGAAAATGATCATTCGTATCGATAGTCATGAATCATGGTGAATTATTATTTAAATTGGCGACATCGGGTGGATACGAAATGAAAGTTCGTATCGATAGGTCTGCTCTGTTTTGAAGCGATGGCTCATAATTTGGATGTTTCGAAACGATGGTGGCTGGTGAACATCTCGCCTCGATGAATGTACAGCTTGATGGATTCGAAGAAAGCGTTTGCGCTGATCCATCATACTCAAGTGGCCTCCCTGTGCGCTCCGAACCAATAAAGCCTGGTGGGTTCGAAACGAGTGCGCCGTCTGACTGGTTGCGACCGGTCAGATTGACTGGGAGTCGAATCGACTCGGTTCTGTCCTAGGCTTCATATAAATACCGGGGACTTGGCTCGATTTCACTTTTTTACCTTTCACTTTTACTGTTGCCTTCTGAATTTTCGTTTTGATTCACGAATTTAGAAAGAGATAACAGTTCTGTACTTTCGACTCTATCAGCCTCGATCCACCAGATCTTGAAATCTCAATCTTAAACTAGGTAATCCACCACGAATCTAAATGACGAAACTATCTTCGATCCGCTCTTTCTTCGTCAATCAACCACTCTGGCAGTTGATAAAACCAGATCTGGTTCGAAGTCCAGATGGCCATGGCGGCGCTCTGGTAGATTGGAGAAGAAAGAGTGGAGAAGGCATAAGCGAATCGATCTAGAGGCCGTGTTCGAATCGACAAAGACAGAGATATCTTTTCTTAGATCCCGTATCGATTCCTGGGATAAGTCAATGGGGGAGATCCAGTTCGCATCGATGGATGTGATGGTGGATCGTATCGACACGAAACGATCAATACGAAAAACTAAAAAATGTATCTTAGTTTCAGATCGATACTAACCTTGCCTTCGCGATCGATGTTTAGCTAAGGCCTTTTCTGATCGATACGAACCAGACAACCAAGGATCGATGCGAAGTACTCTGATCTTTGATGGATTCGAACTTGATTCCTGATCATCGATTCGAAGTGTGCTCACGGGCATCGATTCGAACCGGTATCATGATGGATTCGAACGAGCCTCTTTTGATCGATTCGAACTTCCCATTATGGATGCGAAATCTCGACATTCTTCAGCATAACTCCGATGAGCTTCTTTCTTGCATAACTGGACTTGATAATTAAAATTGCATATTTGACTACCTCTCGAAGCTCGTCGATGGAACTGCCGTTTAACAGAAAAGTACAACGAACTCTTTAATCTTGAATCGATCGCTATCACCTGAATAGCGTGGTCGTGACGGTCAGCGATGACGGTCACGCCCGTCTGACTTCCAGAATTTAGTCGCTTGCATGTTTTCTTTAACTCTGCAGAATTTGCTCAAGTCACGCACAACACTTGCACTACACAACACATTCATGCACTTTACACTGGGGAATGCACGGGCTTTTTGTCATTTAATGATGGTTTCTCGTGAGTTAGCTAGTGATGGAACCGTCAAGTTCGCAGCAGCAAGAAACTCAGAACCCTATCCTTCCCAGAATTGAGATTTCGGTCATCGAGACCGAAGCTATTGGTCCAGCTCCGGATGAGTTGCCCGATGCGTCCTTCATTAATAGTCCACCTGATTCTGTCCCGTCCAACATCTCTGAAGACATGCTAGGGAGAATATGCTTAAGGCATGGCTTATCTTTGGATGAAGTACTGTTGCCTGGACCGGATGACAGGCCACATAATCCCCCGGAGGGGTATACTGCTTTTAATCGACATGCATGCGCAGCCGGCACACTTCCTCCGTTCAATGATTACATAAGAGAAGTGTTGGCTTATCTGGACATCGCTCCGTCTCAATTGCATCCAAACGGATATGCCTCACTCAACAGCTTGTTCATTGTATTCATGGAGTACCTCCATCGCCCTCCCCGTATGACCGGCATAAGATACTTGTTCAATTTCAAGAGTCGGACTGACATCCCATCTTACACGTTCTTGGAGTCTGTAAGGAACTGCCAAGTTGTCGCGGGGTCGTGGACTAGGCTAAGCTACTTTAAGTCGGAGTGGTTCTATGTCCGATGTCCTCCGGGGTTTGCCAGAAGATGGCTGTTCAGACGTGAGTATTGTCTTTTTTCCCAAGTAATTGACAGGGCAATTTTCGGAGTGAAATTAAACTTACGTCTTCTTCTCTTTTTCTTTCAGCTATCATCCAGCGGCCTGAGGGTGGCTACTATAAAGAGATAGTTCGGGTCCTCCAAGAGATTCCTAGCGAAGAAAGGAATATTGAACTGTTATTGACAGATCGGAATCTCAGAGTTCTTGGGCTGATCGGCCGGAGGCAGAGCATAAGACTCGATGGTGCACTAAAGACCGTCTCCAGGAAAAAGGTCAAGCGGATGAAGCCCAGGGTTGTGATAATTGAGGAACCCGATTCCGAGAAAACTCATACTGACGAGGAACCGTTGGTCGGACCTGCTAATGCAACCCCGGAGTCCGATGCCAAGAGGAAAGGTAAAGCAGTGGCCTCAAAACAGCCTAAGTCCGGGAGGCGGAAGTCTGTGGTTTTGCACCGTCCTTTGCCAGGAGTTAAGATTACGGAAGCATCCTCCCTGCAAGCTGAATATCAATTCGAAGGGCCTGCTGACCCTCCAATCCCGGACATCGAGCCGGAGCAACACGACGTTGGATCGGGTGGACCGCGACATATCGTCGATGTTAGCGAGTCTGATCCTGCCAGTGCGATTGACACTTCTGGTTGGTCCGGGGGGTTACACATTCACACACTCTTCACGGCACAACACACCTTTCTAACCGTAAACAACACATCGCAAACGGTTACTGATTCTTCGTGGTTTTCTTTTCAGGTACGATGTCTGGGCAAGGTTCTGTGCTTGGTAGTTTGCGCAATAAGCGCCGTTATCGTGAGCCACGCAGGAGAGAGGGCGAGAGGGATTACGACTCAGGACATTCTGGCCAGGAGAAGTCTGACAGAGATAGGGGATATGTTCGCCGATCCCGATCTCGCTCTCCTCCCCCCAGGACCTCTGCACCTCCTACGGCCGCGGTTACTTGTCCTCCCGAGACTTCACGGCCTAGGCCGCCTTCTCAAGCTTTGAGGTCCGATCCTCCGCGCAGGACTGAAATAGCCACCTCTTCGGCTACTGTACCGGTCCCGACCGAGGCGTCTAGTGAAGGAGCGCTTAAACTGGCACAGATGAGGAAGGAATTTCCCGACATCTGTTTTGATGGTTATGTCTTCCCTCCGCACTTGAAGAGAATTCCGCCAACCGCGGAAACCACTATCCATGATTATGTTGCGGACATCTTTTTCCAGTACAGGGAATGGGGACGGGCCGCGAGGAAGGCGTCTAAAGTGGCATTCGAGCGGGGCGTCACCATTGAGAAGCTCGAGAAGGAGCTGGGTCACAACGACCAAATCATAAAAGCGCTCAACTCGGAGGCTGAGTCTTCCCGTAAATCCGAGATGGAGGCTCTAAAGAAGGTTGATGAAGTGAACGCGGTCATGACCAGGATGAAGCAAGAGCATTATACCGCCATCGAGGACATGGGTCACAGGAACACTTCTATTACCGCCGAGAGGGATGCCGCTCTCAAGGAGCTTAATGAGCTGAAATCAAAGTTTTCAGAGATGGCGAAGGAAAAAGACGCAGCTAACGTCTCTGCGCAGGAGGCCTGTGATCAGGCGGTGACGCTTCGAAAGGAGAAGGAAGCTGCTATACAACAAGCCCATGAAGCTGAGGCTGGGGTTGACGAGAAGGTACGGCAGGCGGAGGCCAGGATTGAGGCCGAGGTGGAAGAGCAACTCGTCACTTATAACGCCAATGTGCTAAGGCATCGAGATCTGACATGGCTTGACGATTATCCCACGCATCTCTATAACGCCTGGAACCTACTGGTTGACGAGGAGAAGTCTGGGCACCCTGATGAAGCCCTTGATGAATTCGAGCTGGAGAACCGCATCCTTAATGATGACGAAAAGAAGGTTCTCCATGACTCCATGATTTCCCACGACAAGGCGAGGCTTGGTGCCCAAATCCAGGAGGTCGGAGAGAGCTCTGGTGCAGAACACCATGTTATGAGTTCTGAGATAGTTGTGTCATCTCAGTCTGAGCCAACTCCGATGATCTACCCCCAGCCTATTCCGGCATACGATCCAGATCAACCGCATTTATCTCCTATTAAGGAACATCCTTCTGAAGTTGTTCAGACGACCTCGAGCCAGACCGAGGAAGGTACTCTGAACTAACTTCTTGTATATTTGGATTGAAGAATCTGTGATGAAATGTTGTTAATGACGTGTCCTTTTCCTTTGATCAGTGACATGAGTTGCACCAGCCGCGCCTCTTACCACCCAAGAATCAGGTCAAGCGCCAGGAGCCATCATCTCTGAGGCGACCTCCGTCGCAGCAATGGCACCAGTTGGAGTGACGCAGGGGAGCTCACTTTCTTTCGATGAGCAGATGATAAACGAGCTCCTTGGCCGTCAAAGTGATCCTTTTGCGGACTTGCCATTCGGCTTGGGTGGATTCACGGCTACCTCTGACACCTCGTCTCAGACTACTACGGCCCCTAGCGAGGCCAGGGCACGGCGGGAAGCGGCGATGTTGGCCGAGATTAATGCCGAGATGGCGGCCGCGGCGCACGGCGGTGAAGTAGATGGCGGAGCAGCAGCACAGTGCCCTACTCCTCTTATGACTGTGTCTCCTGGGGGCACACTTACTGATACTAATGTGCCAGCCCCTCCTCCGGCTGCGGAGTCTGTTCCTCCCACTCCTCCCACGGGAAGCATCCCTATAGAGTCCAGCTCAGACGAGGACGTTGACATTATGCCTTCACCCGAAGGGAGCTTGCCTAAGGAGAAAGGCTCCAAGCGAAAGGGTACTGGTGGCTCCAGTAGCTCCTCGAGGAAGAAGAAGCTGAGGAAGCAGAAGGATTAGACATTCTTTTCATAGGCAGTTAGGGACTTTTGTTATTTTCTCTGTCTTTTCCCTTTTGTAGGCCGTGTTTAGATGCGGGTTCGGCCCCTGCTAGCAGGAACATTCTGGAAAGAACTCATGTATGAACCATTGTTTTTGAGTTAGTTGAAATAAAATTTTGTTTTCTAGCTTCAGCTTATGTTCCCTTCTATGCTTGAATATTGCGGTGTTCGGACTTTGGTCCAGTGTACTTGCATTATCTGATTGTTTCAAGAATAGCTTATTTTACTTGTTAAGTATGGAAATCTCGGACTTGAGTTGTGATAGGGGATCGCATCGGAGCTGAGCATCGCATAGTTTTGGGTAATGACTAACATTTGCCTCTGCCCCCAGTTCCGGGGTCAAGTTGTGATGATCAGCTTGTGATGGCACCAAGCGAGGACCGAGTGGTCGAACTACGCTTTTTTTTTCTTATGAATCGTTTCATCCACACTCCGGGGATATATGTCATCTCGTAATCGGTTGTTTGCACTCTGGAAACATGGAGTTGACTGATGTTTGTACTCTGCATCGCACTCTGGGAATGCAGAGTTGAATGTTTGTACTCCACTTCGCACTCTGGGAATATGGATTTAAACGTTTATACTCCGCTTCGCACTCTGGGAATGCGGAGTTGAATGTTTATACTCCGTCTCGCGCTCTGGGAGTGCGGAGTCGAATGTTTATACTCCACTTCGCACTCTGGGAATATGGAGTTAAATGTTTATACTCCACTTCGCACTCTGGGAATGCGGAGTTAAATGTTTATACTCCGCTTCGCACTCTGGGAATGCGGAGTTGAATGTTTATACTCCACTTCGCACTCTGGGAATATGGAGTTAAATGTTTATACTCCGTCTCGCGCTTTGGGAGTGCGGAGTTAAATGTTTATACTCCGCTTCGCATTCTGGGAATGCGGAGTTGAATGTTTATACTCCACTTCGCACTCTGGGAATATGGAGTTAAATGTTTATACTCCGCTTCGCACTCTGGGAATGCGGAGTTGAATGTTTATACTCCACTTCGCACTCTGGGAATATGGAGTTAAATGTTTATACTCCGCTTCGCACTCTGGGAATGCGGAGTTGAATGTTTATACTCCACTTCGCACTCTGGGAATATGGAGTTAATTGTAGGATTGTCGTGTGTCAACCCTATTAATATCGGTGTCATGGCTTGTCCCCGAGCTCGGGTTTCACCTAGTGAGTGGCCGGTCGTATCACAGCCACTCTCCATTTGAATAAGTCCCATTGCATGATGGGATTTAGCTCTTCGTGCATCGTGATGTTGTATATCGTACATAATGAATCACAGCTCTGGCTCGAAGAAGCGGCATTTTATTGCTGAAATAAGAAAATGCGGCAAAGTCAGTTGCCTTATTACAAAATTCAAATTTCGAAATGCAGAAACAAATTGCTAAATAGAATGAAATAAATAAAGCCTGTCATATGTAGTAGCGGCGGAGACTTTCGCTGTTCCAAGCCCTTGGTAAATCGAGACCGTCAACAGTCGACAGCTTGAATGTACCATCTCCGAGCTTTCGTGTAATTACATACGGTCCTCCCCAGTTCGGTTTCATGTGTGAAGGAACTGGGTAGATTCTCTTGAGCACGAGGTCGCCGAGTTCAAAGGTTCGAGGTCGAACTCTGGTGTTGTACAATCGGGCGACCCGGCTTCGATGTGCGGCTGCTCTCAAATCAGCCTCTTCCCGTTTTTCATCCAATAGATCCAAAGACTCGGCTAGGAGTATAGCGTTTGTTTTTGGATCATAATAAGTCACGCGATGAGAGAGCACTTCTGTCTCGACCGGAATAACGGCCTCTGAGCCATATGATAGGGAAAACGGAGTGTGTCCGGTCGCGGTTTTGTGGGTCGTTCGATAGGCCCATAACGCCATAGGAAGTTCATCGACCCACTTGCCCCCAGCCTTCTCCAATCGTTTCTTCAGGATCGATTTTATAACTTTGTTGACAGCTTCAACCTGTCCATTCGCTTGGGGGTGTGCGACAGCCGAGAACTTTTTGCGGATATGAAACCGTTGATAGAAACTCTTGAATTCCGCACTCTCGAATTGGGCTCCGTTATCAGTGATGATAGTATGCGGGAGTCCAAATCGACAGATGATGTTGCGAACCACGAAATTTATCACTTTCTTTGTCGTAATGGTTGCAAGGGCTTCGGCCTCAGCCCACTTTGTGAAGTAATCAACGGCGACGATGGCGTATTTCGCACCGCCTTTTGCTAAAGGTAAAGCGCCGATGATGTCAATGCCCCACATTGCGAATGGCCAGGGACTGACCATTTGGGTTATTTCAGTTGGCGGAGCTCTCGGAATTCGGGCATGTATCTGGCATTTATCGCACTTCCGGGCATAGTTTGCCGCATCTCGGTTCACTGTCGGCCAGTAGTACCCATATCGGAGTATCTTCTTAGCGAGAGCTTGCCCTCCGGTATGATCGCCGCACTCTCCTTCGTGCACGTCATGTAACACACGTTTGATTTCCTCGTGGGCGATACACCTGAGGAGAGGAACGGAATAACCTCTCCTGTACATGACTCCGTTTTGGATGACGAACCGCGAAGCTTTTCGCTGAATTTGTCTCTTCTCATTTCTAGGTTCAGGCAGCACCCCATTCTCAATGTAATTCCGATACGGAGTCATCCAAGATTCTCTACTAGGAGCGGTTTCAAATACAGAGTTCATTTCTATCCGATCGATGCTCGGAGAGGCCAAAGTTTCGACGGGGACAAGTCCCATTTGTTGTGCTTCACCTGTGCTGGCTAACTTTGCCAGTGAATCGGCTTTCTGATTGCGCTCCCGAGGCACATAATAGATGGCATAATAATCAAACTGGTTTAGTATTTCCTGAACTCGTGCCAAGTAAGCGGCCAGTCTTCGGTCTCTTGCCTGGTATTCTCCTCGCACTTGGCATACCACTAACTGTTTATCGCAATAAATTTCTACAGCGATAATTTTCAAATCTCTGGCAAGCTTTAGGCCGGTTAGGAGGGCTTCATATTCGGCTTCATTATTGGTTGCACGAAAGTCGAATTTAAGAGCATAACATATGGATCGGCCCTCGGGAGTCTCAAGTACAACCCTAGCGCCCGAACACCGGTCATTTGACGCACCATCAGTATACAGCTTCCAGATGTATTCGGGGGATTCGCTGGTCTCGGGTAAGTCTTTTGGAACGGTGAATTCAGCTATGAAATCAGCCAGGATTTGTCCTTGAATGGCTCTCCACGGAGCGTATGCGATATCAAATTGGCTTAGCTCAATGTTCCACTTGAGTAACCTACCGGACGTCTCAGGCCGCGTGAGGACCTGTCGTAACGGCTGGTCGGTGTACACAGTAAGTGGATGAGCTTGGAAGTAAGGACGGAGCTTCCTTGAGGCAATGACCAAACAATAAGCCAGTTTCTCCAGCCTCGGATAATTTCTTTCAGCTCCTGTTAGTCACTTACTAACATAGTAGACCGGGTTTTGCACTTTGTCTTCTTCCCGGACTAGAGCAGCACTGATCGCATGTTCTGATACTGCCAGGTAGAGATATAGTTGCTCGTGGTCAACCGGTTTTGACAAGATCGGAGGTGTGGAGAGATGTTGAACTAATGATCGGAACGCGCCTTCACACTCCGTGGTCCATTCAAAGTTTCGTTTGCCCTTCCGGATCAGGTCGAAGAAAGGAATGCATTTATCGGTGGACTTTGAAATGAACCTGCTCAATGCTGCGACCTTCCCGTTAAGACTCTGGACTTGTTTTATAGTTCTAGGGGTTTGCAAATTTCTAATAGCCCAGATCTTCTCAGGATTCGCCTCTATTCCTCGAGCGTTGACAATGAACCCAAGGAATTTTCCGGATGCAACGCCAAAGTGACATTTGAGTGGGTTGAGCTTCATTCCGTACTCCCGGAGGATGCTGAACATTGAATTCAAATCTCTGACGTGATCGGTGGAGAATCGGGACTTCACCAGCATGTCATCCACGTAAACCTCCATGGTCTTCCCAATCTGATCAGCGAACATTCGGTTGACTAAGCGTTGGTATGTTGCTCCAGCGTTCTTTAGACCAAACGGCATGACTTTGTAACAATAGAGTCCCAGGTCGGTCACGAAGCTGGTATGTTCCTGATCAGGTAAATGCATGGGTATCTGATTGTAGCCGGAATAAGCGTCCATAAAGGATAGTAGTTCATGTCCGGCCGTCGAATCTACGAGCTGATCGATTCGTGGAAGTGGGAAGCTATCTTTCGGACAGGCCTTGTTTAGGTCAGAGTAATCAACACAGGTTCTCCACTTCCCGTTTGGTTTCCGAACTAGTACAGGGTTGGACACCCATTCTGGATACAAGGCATCTCGAATGAACCCATTCGATTGTAGTTTATCAACTTCCTCCTTAAGGGCGGCAGATCTCTCTGGATCCATACCGCGCCTTTTCTGCTTTACTGGGACATGTCGCGGATCTATATTCAGGGAGTGACTTGCAATGCTCGGCGAGATCCCGCACATGTCAGAGTGTGTCCAGGCGAAGACGTCGAGATTCGCCCGAAGAAATTCGACCAACTCCTGCTGTGTCTGCTTGTTTAGTTGGGACCCAACTTTCAGCATCTTTGAATCATCATCCTCACTGATTGGGACGTCCACAGTCAGTTCGGCTGGAGAAGCTTGACTCTCCGTTGATTCGTCTTTATCCTCGTTGTCCCTGGGGTCCAGGTCTTTCAGGAATTGGTCGTGGTGCCCGGGCCGAGGCCCAGGCATCAATTGTCAATTATCGATAGAACGGACGCAGAGAGATTCCTCTACGCCCTTCCCCTTCTCTTTACGTTACGCCCCGCGCAGCTCAGCAACATAACAGGCCCTTCCTGAGGCCTGATCTCCTTGAACAACTCCAATCCCATGATCAGTGGGAAATTTAAGAGTCAGACACCATGGGGCGATCGCCGCCCTGAACTCAGCTAAGGCTGGTCGATCCAGAAACGCATTATATGGCGAATCGATTTCTAGCACAACAAATTGTAACATTCGGACCCTCCGGCGTTCTCCAACGCCTAACTCGACTGGGAGTTCAGTTATTCCGATGGGTATCGTGGCACTTCCGTTGAAACCATGGATTCTGGATAAACAGGGTTTCAAATCCTTTGTCTCCATCTTCATTAGATCGTAAGCCCGTTTAAGCAAGATGTTCACAGAGCTCCCACTGTCAACCAGGATCCTCTTCATCCAAGCAGGACCTACCTGGGCAGATATGACTAGTGGGTCGATTGTAGGGGCTTCGACTTTATCGGCGTCTCGGCTCCTGAACACGATATCATCGGACATTATCTTTTGTTGCTTTGTCGGGGTTCCATCCTCGCAATTACTATAACACTCGAAGTCCGCATGCCTGATAGAACTGGCATACGACTCCATTTCACCCCAGCTTCTGTCTGCCGGATGGGGACCACCACTTATTGTGTTGATAACTAATCTCCCGCCCGCACGAGCGGGTTCCTCCTCTCTTTCCTGATTTTGTGAACGATTTTGATTCGAGGGGCCCGCTCCGCCAGGCTGCGGCGCCCGTACAAACTGATCTAGCTTCCTCTCTCTAATCAGCTTCTCGATGAGGTCCTGTAAGTGCCGACACTCATTGGTATTGTGTCCATAGCTCTCATGGAACCTACAGAATTTCCCTGTCTGAATCTGTCTCTCCGATGAGGGCTTCGGAGCAGGCTTCTTATACTGTACAGTGTTACAAGTCTGTAAGTATACGTTTTCCAATGACGTGTTTAGCGGTGTATAACTGTCAAACATCTGAGCTCTACGTCGTGGACCTCGGTTTTCGTCTCTCTTCTTATTCTGGCCATTGTTTCCTCTCTGCTGGGTTTGCTTGTTTTGTATATTCAGCTGAACTTTCCCGGAACTCTTGCCGGACTGTTTAACTACCACATTGCTCTGTATTCCCTCAATGCTGGGCCTCGCATCGTCCTGCTTCCTAGACTGTTTTGCATCCTCCTGCCGCAGGAATTGAGCGGCCTTGGAGTAAAAACGGTCCAACGACGCGGGCGGTTTTCCAGCTAGCCAGTTTTCGAATTCAGAATCAGGATCAATCCCCTTGGTCAGAGCCATTAAGATTGAATTATCGTTGGGATTGGTGATCTCGACGCATGCTGCATGGAACCTCTCCAAGTAACGCCTGAGTGTTTCTCCAGGAGCTTGAGTGACGCTGGACAAGGTGTTGACGTCTTTTGGCCTAGCAACATGCATCCGGAATTGTTCCACAAACTTCTTGGCCAATTGATCGAACGAAGAAATTGATCTAGGTGGTAGGCGGGTAAACCACATTGTCGCGATTCCCCCCAGAGAGATGGGGAAACTCCGACACTTCACTGCATCGTCGGCCCTTGCAGCGCTCATCGACCATTCATACTTCAGAATATGCTGGTTGGGGTCACTATTCCCTTCATACATCGGGAGAGTCGGCATTCTGAATCGCCTAGGGGGTTCGGCATGTAACACTTCGTCTGTGAAAGGGGTATGACTACGGGAAATCCCCCAGTCATCATTAGTGAGCCCCTGACTCTCGCGGATCATTTGACGTATCATGGTTGATATATCCGAAACGGGCAGATTCGGAGCGTGATGAGCTAAGGCATGGTCGGGTTCCACGGTGCGAGTAGGGATCGGGCGCTGTCGACGATCCGTATCTCGCCTCCTTGGCTCAACGTCTTCTGGGACATAAGGTTCAGGAGTATGTCCTCGCTGTTGATTGATCGGCTCTGATTGATTTCGGGTATCGACCCTTGTCTCTGCTGCGGCGGTTGTGGCGCGGTTATCCGTGGTGTACTGTGGGGCAGCACCTCCTCGCGTTGAGGGACCCGTCTGGAAGCTGGTCGACGGTCCTACCCTCAGTTGCCCAACAGTTAAGGCGGGCTGATATTCAGCAGCTTGAGCGCGACTCCCCTCTAGTCGAGGACGGGTAGTTCGGTGGTGATAATCAGATGAAGCTGAGCTTTCGGTAGACGCTCTGGAGACATCATCTCTCCTGGACCTTCTGTGCCCCCGGCGGTTTAGCTGGTTGGTCAGCTCGATATTGGCGCGTAACTGTTCTGCCAACTGCTGACGGCTTTGGGTCAGCTCCTGGAGCAATACCTGAAACTCCTGTCGGGTGACTAGCCCTGTTGAGTCTGAGTGAGTGGTATTGTCTTGATTGGAAGAAGGCGACTGTGCGGGATTCTGCCTATCTCTGCCTTCTTGCCCTGCAGCGGTAGCGCCAGTTCTTGTGCTGACCATTCTCGGTGGTGGAGTCCTTTCCTAGATTTTGAGCAAATCTGAATAGAATGGAAGGATTCCGGACTGGATATCTGGATCTTCCTCTTGGATTTGTGCAATCCGGTATCGACGGCAGATCCAATGAGCAGGAGAAAAAGCTGGTTTTCTCAGTGAAAGCACCAAAGTGTTTGTACCAAAAATGGGCACAACACTCTTCGGGAGTTGTTTGAAGAGATAAAATGAAGATTATAAATGTAAAACAGAGGTTATCTAACAAAAACTCCAACAAACAGGAATGTAAAATGCACAGACAAGCAATTTAGAGTGGTTCGGCGTATAGCCTACGTCCACTATGAAGTTTTGATGATTTTATTGATTCTCTTTCAATGGTTACAAGCGGTTACAGCAATGAACAGCGGATTACAGATTAGAATTCGAAATTGACAGCAAAAATAGGATGCAAATCTCAATCCGGCAGAGTCTGGACGCTTCAGAGAAAAAAGATCCTTTTCCCGTTGACTCTGGGGCTCTATTTATAGGCGTAGGAGGCTTAGATTTTGCTCAAACTCCGGGAGACTTGGCCTGACACGTGAGGGGACCCATTCGACCACTTCCAGAGAGTTTCAAGTCAATCTGTGATCGATACGAAATCATTTCGTATCGATCAAGATTACTTCCAATTGAGCTCAAAATTGGTGGAGATGTTCCTCGGTATGTGTGCAACCTTCAGTTAAAATTTCATGGTATTTGGATCAGTGGATTGAGAGATATCATCGATACGAGGCGATGTTCTTCGCTAGGCTGTCTGGTTCGAATCCATTTCTCTGAGCTGAGGGCTTCGAATCGATGGTATCACGCGCCTCTGTGAAGACGTGGAACGCACGCTTCGCCTCGATCCAGTCTTTTCTCCGTGTCGACCGTGTCGACTCCATATATCTCGGCGCATTCGCATCGAGGGATGACGTAACGCGCGCGCTTCGCCTCGATCCGGTATTTGCTCCGTGTTGACTGCTTCGACTCCATGTATCTCGCCCCGTTTCCTTCGAGATATGACACGTTATCCAAGCCAGTTGACCTGATGGATTCGAGTAGGACTTCATCCATGGATACGAAGCAAACACTGGCTGATGGACACGAAGTAGACACTGGATGATGGATACGAAGCAAACACCGGCTTATGGATACGAAGTAGACACTGGATGATGGATACGAAGCAAACACTGGCTGATGGATACGAAGTAGGCATCAAGTGACCGTTACAAACCAGGTGACTTATTGATGGATACGAACAAGTCTTTCCGGCTGAAGGTTCTATCGATACGAAGCTCATGACTATGTGGACTTAATCGTCCTGATGGGCATGAGATCGATGGATGCGAAAACGAGGACCACCGATGGATACGAAATCCATCGATACGAACTGCTGCTTATTGATGGATACGAAAATGTGCTCTTCCCTTTGCCTTGCATCCATCATAACTTGAGCATATGAACTCGGATCGATCTGAAACTTGGAGCGTTGGTTTGCTTTATTTTTCCCGATCATGTCCCATCGATTGGGGCTTGATCTGGACTTGGTCAAAATTCAACGATATCCATGACAAACGACATTTGGAACCCAACTCCTTGGTGTCCTGGCCTTGCCAAAAGGCGGGATAACAGTCATAAATAGAAGACACATTTTATCCCATTTAATTATAATTTTCAATTTTTGAATTTTAAGGTTTTAGAAACCACAATTGAGAGTTTGAACTGTAAATACTCCTAAATACCTTTAACTCTAGTTTATTTTTCTCCTGGACTGTTTAACCTTATTGTTAAACTGCATTATGAGTTGCAAACCAGTCCGACTGTTTATGTCCACCTTTCCTTTCCATTTATGTTTATCGTATAAGCGGAAATGATATATCATGTGCATATTGTGCATCATTTTTTCCCCACCCTATGTTAGGTGGTAATATGCACCAGAGAGTGCTAAACCAAGATTGTTGAAGACGATTAGTGGATTGCCAGTATTTTTTTACCTCTCTCTTTGGAACGGAAATCGATGAACATAAAAATAGTTTAGCACAAATAATTAGTTAACTCTCATTTGTAGTATGGTGGTCATCTTCTTCCTATTCCAGCCTACAAACCACTTTTACCAGTTTGACTATATTACCATTCCCAGATTGGTAGTGTCACTAATTTATAAACATAGTATTCAATATGTCACATTTTTTGCTTTGAAAAAATTGTATATTACGAGTGTAAGAAGCATATAAGAAATAAATTATTGGTTGTCTGCGAGTAATTATGCTGTCAAGTATTGTTGTATTGTGCCTTTATACAGAAATTATCATTGCTTCTTTGTTTACCGACAGTCTGTGGTTTGTGTTTTATCCTAACTCGATGGTACGATGTTATGACGCAATGCAGTCAACAAATCAACTGTTCATTTACTTTAAATCATGAAATCAATCACGACTATGGATGTTTAGGCACGGCCGCACATGTAGTCAGGTGTTTACATTCCTTATTTATGCCCAATTGTTCAGTAAACAGATTGCAAGTTTTATTGTGTTATGCTATGTTAATCACACGATTGCATGTTCATTTTATTTCTTTAAAATTGTCGTTCAAACAGTACGGTCTTACTGAACTATGTTTTCCAACTAATTTACTCATATATATATATACACACATACATATATATACACATATATATACACACATATATACATATATATACACATATATATACGTATACACACACACACACATATATATATATATATATATCTGCGTATTTGATTTTAACTATGACTTAATATAGTTAAAAATTAAAGGCTACTAACAGTAGTATCCTCTCAGCGTGACTCCGGAACATATTAAGTAGTGGTGCCCGTGTGATTATTACGAATGAGTTGAGGTGGAAAAGGTACTTTGAACATGAACAACGCTCCCATCTCTTGCCAATTTAAAGCTGTAGATATTATTACCAGAACGTAGTGTTAATCATAAATATGATTGCGTATAAACTAAATTGGTCTAACAACTTATACTTATTTTACAATTATAACAGACAAATATGCATTTGTCAACTCTTATTCTTATTCTTTATTACTACTAAATATATATGTTTTGGATTATAGTAAGGCTGTCCATGGTAAATTTCAATAATACTGTTAAGGGATGTGTTGCAAATAGTGTAGACATGGTTGGGAACATGAAGCCTCCCTACTATGATCATAGTTCGCGTGCCTATTCTCTAATTCGCCTAAAAACATGTATCAGTACGGTTTACTGGACGATTATACATTCTGTGGTATCTTTTTCAGCTGCACTCCCTAATTTTTTTTCATTATTTCCACTCCGCAGTAAATATCACGACATGTGTATTAAGGTTTACCATTCATCGCTTGACGTTATTATCTTATATGATCTACATTTTCTTATATCTAATCAGGTTTTTATTACTTTATTTAGATTTTGAGGAGGTTAAGGGAAAGCAGATAGTTGAGCAAATTTTTTCAACAAAATAGATGCAACACTGTATGCTAATAACTGATGTCAGTATTATACTGTCTACAACCTGAACAACAGAGAAAATAGAAGAATTTGTGCAGACAGAAACAAAAACATGCTACGTTACGGAACCTGGAACTACAGCTCAACGTGGCCTAGGATGTTGCGGTACTAGTCTTACCACAATATTGGTTGATAACATAGATACAAATTTATTTATATATTACTGTCCTTTTTAGGCCGATTAAAAAAAGAATAATGGTATGCTAAAGATCCATGGAACAACTTCTTAGAAGAATAGGAAGAAGTAGGCGTCCAGAAGGTTGACAACTGTGGAAAATCACTTCGTCCACCAACATCTACAACATGTGTTGTTTGTCCAATTTTTATTTTATTTGCAGACTATATGTTTTATTCATTTTGTGCTTTCTTTTTCTTTAAACCTGTTGCTCTTGCTTTCTGTAATGTAATTGCCATTTGAACATCACTGCATGTTTGTATTAGTACCAATCTTTGTCAGCAAAAGCATCGGCTTAATAAGATATTAGCATGTTGCCGTATATATACACTGACAGAATACAACCAGTATGTTATCGCTTTGTAATGTTGAGAACACTGTTAAGTTACAGTTTACATATAGCGGCTTGAACCTCAACTGTCAGTGGTTACTTTTTAATTCTTTTAATCCAACTTGTGTGGCATTTTACTCCGTATTTAATATCCTATATTTAGGTGGAAGATATAACTATACTTTTACTTCACTACTTTATATTCATCATGAGAATAATATAACGTCTGTACGTACTTTCAGTGTTACACGTACATTTAACTTATATACCTTCAATCATACAAATGCCACTTTATTTAAATATTGTACAAACTGAATTGATACTTCAGTCAGCAAAATTTAAGTGCCCCTTAATACCACATTACACAGTACGTTTGCTTTGTTCTTCATTCTCTTACACAGGTATATTTAAATGCTTATAAATATATGTCCTTTGTTCACTGACAATGCATACTTTGTTTACTACGCAGAAAGGCATGCCTGTTACGTATGGACATCTGTATTACTTAACATCAAGTACATGTAATCCTTCCAATATATGAAGGTATTAGTACAAATTTTCTGTCACGTGGTAATTTATCTTCACAGTGCACAAATTTAATTATTTAACTACCTGCGAATTTGGTTCAGAGGCAGTAGATTTGTTGGACAGCCAAACATAGTAACTGTTTCATATACATACCACTCTTATCATCCATTTTAAAACTTATTTAACTGGCATTATGTTGGGTATGGACGTAACTATCATTTGGATATAGTTATTTCCCTCTGGTCAACTATTCGAACCCATTTCCTTAAATAACTACACCCACTACATGTACTTACAACCAGACATACATACACGTGTTTACAAGATTGGAGTGTAAAACTGTACAGTTGTTATATTCTTCAGTTTATCACTATAAATAACTCAAACAATTCATTTGTTCCATACCCTCTTCATCACCAAATTTTTATCTCCAACTTTGCACTACTCTCCAGATACGTTCACATTTACCAGCCTACTATTCTTGCTTCCCACTCCCTATACGAAATACAAATCACTATGCCCCTACAACTTTATGTCACCATGCCCACTGCAGTTCAGCAAATTTCCACCTGTTATACTACCTTTCTGCCTCTCACTGTTGCTAACTCCTTCTCAGTATTGTTTAACATATATCAGCATGGCCAACAACTATCAGCTACTGTCCGACTTAACCATCGGTCCTAACTGGGATTGCATCCACGTAAGACTGTTTAGGATGTGGAATTCAATCTCCAAAGCCGCAAAAGAGGTTTACTCGACAAATTTTCAACTTCTTGACGTAAAGGTACGTTGTCAACCCACTTGATATATGTACATCTTTTTTCCCAATTAATGTTATGATGCAATAGGATAACAATGTATTATATCATAGGGCAACCAAAAGCATGCTTTCGTGCTAAAGAGTTTGGTGGACAAATACTTACATTCGTTTGAAGAACAGTGTTTATACGAGATTGAAACATTCAACGTCTACCCTTCGCAGACTACCTACCGTCCTATAGATGAGGACTTGATGATCATCTTTCATAATGACACCCAAGAAAACGGCTGCCTCCTACACTGTACAATATTCCTAGATACATATTTGGTTTTGTTGATAATGACACTCTCGCTCAACGCATAAATAAGGTGGCTCAACTTACAGGTGAATAGTATTTCTGTATTACCGTATGCCATGTACTATTATTCTACCATTTCCAATTACACTACTCCACATATTTCTTTGAGCTTCCGATTTTTTACGTCTGTCTAAGAGATGTTGGTGGTGTACTAAGAGACATTTTCGATGTTGTTCGAGTCACAACGAGGATCATATGTCAAATATCTAAGAGAGAGATTACTGTTTGCACTGGAAGGTTTCACATTTACCACTTTTCTACATTTACTTACACTTATTTGATTCCTAACACCCTCTATTCATCGTTACACAGTTCAAAAAATATATCTATTACATTGTGTGCTGAAAAAACAAACCTCATAGATGTGGCCGCTATTGAATCGGAAAACCAACCACCCTCACCGATATTCACTTCTATGGTAGTAAAAAAATTTCAAAGGTAAATTTTTAGCACTCAATTATATTTTAGTCTTTATTTTCAACCTTATCGCCAAACTTATAATTTCCGGAGAGTTTACATTTTCGTCCACCAATGCTACACAAATATATTCCAACATTGACTGTCCAGAGTTAGCTAAACTAATTTCCAGGTTTACCTCTAATTTACTTTTACCAACTACTACTACTGCCTACATTCTGTCCTCATCCTAACCCTGATTGCATTACATTCCAGTGTCACGGAGAGTGGAGGCAGTACCATTACAACATTAGAGCGTCAATGACCAACAGCTTCATCAACTTACGATCATGAAATCAGAAGTACCATAGCTAAAATGTTAGAAGACATAAGAGCTAATGACTGCCACGTAATTACAAATCATTTATTTATGCCGATACCATACATCCATTATTTGGTTAACATTTTTCACTACCTCTCTGATTTTCAGTCTAAGAAGCATGTCGTAAATGCAACGTTGATGAAGATTAATGCATCATCCGGATGGAGTTATCTTTCATGTCCAATTTGTCGAAAGACAGTGACAAAGGAAGCAACCTGTTTTACCTGCCCTAAATGCAATAAT
This sequence comes from Allium fistulosum, assembly GCA_030737815.1. Lineage (NCBI taxonomy): Eukaryota > Viridiplantae > Streptophyta > Magnoliopsida > Asparagales > Amaryllidaceae > Allium > Allium fistulosum. Next base: position 815,800,378 of record CM060908.1, on the reverse strand, counting down.
AATATTGCCCATCCAGTGAACAGGTATGTGTAATTCAACGTGTCGTACACTTTTCACTCCCTTACTATCTACTATATGTACACAGGTATCAGTTATCAATGGAAGTATTTGACCATATGAAGTAATGTTGTACTTATAACATGTACCGACATAGCCAAATAGATGTATAAATATTCATGATCCACCGTCTTTGACAATATGAGGGGTCTTCCCAAATGATTCACCAAAGCTTGAAATGCATCTTTACAATCCTATGTCCATTCGAAGTTTCTTTTTCATTTCCTAATCAAGTCAAAGAAAGGAATGCATTTGTCGGTAGCTCTGGAAATGAATCGGCTTAAGGCAACAACTTTCCCATTCAAACTCTGTACTGGTTTGATAGTTTTTGGCACTTGGATATCACAGATAGCCTGAATCTTCTTTGGATTATCTTCAATTCCACGGGCGTTAATAGTAAAGCCTAAGAATTTCTTTGATGCTACACCAAAGAACACTTCAAGGGAATAATTTTTATCTCATAATGTCAGAGGATGCCAAACATTCTACCAAGTCTCTAATGTGGCCGTTTGATCGTCGTGACTTCACGAGCATATCGTCCACATATACTTCCAATGTTTTTCCAATCTGATCTTTAAACATCCTATTGACTAGGCGCTGGTAAGTAGCTCCTGCATTCTTTAGTATAAATGGCATCACCATATAGCAATATAATCTAACATCGGTAATGAAACTGGTGTGCTCTTGATCGGTAATGTGCATCGGGATTTTGTTATATCCCGCGTACGCATCCATGAAAGATAGCAATTCATGTCCCGTGGTTGAATCCACCAGCTGGTCGAACCTCGGAAGGGGAAAACTGTCTTTTGGACATGCCTTGTTCAAGTCTAAGTAACCAATGCATGTTCTCCATTTCCCATTCGCCTTTTCCACAAGTACAAGATTAGATACCCACTTAGGGTAGAGGGCGTCGCAGATAAACCCGTTGTCTTTGAGTCTATCCACCTCCTCTTTGACAGCGGCAGATCTCTCCAGATCCATGCCGCGTCTTTTTTGCTTCACTGGGACATGCCTCGGGTCGATATTCAATGCATGGCTCACAATGGCAGGTGAGATTCCACACATGTCAGAGTGAGTCCAAGCGAACACGTATAGATTCGCTTGGAGAAATCCAATAAGTTCTTTCATCGTCGAGGGGTTGAGCTATGATCCTATCTTTAGGACCCGTGATGGGTCATCGTGGATGACTGTGATATCACTCGTCTTCTCAGCCAGTGTAGCCTTGGTCTCTTTGGGCTCCTCCTCATCATAGCTCGGATATATATCTTTATAGAACCGACTGTGCACCCAAGCCAGAGCTCAGGCGCTAGTTGTCACTCTTCGGTAGCTTGGATGCGGACAGTCTTGTCCACACCCTTACCTTTCTCTTTGCATTGAGCATCCCTCAACTCAGCTACATAAAATGCACATCAAGTCGTTTAATCACCGTGAACAACTCCAACACCATTATCTGTCGGAAACTTCAAAGTCAAACACCATGGGGCAAGAGCTGCCCAGAATTCGACTAGGGCCCATCGGGTCAGAAAAACGTTATAAGGAGAGTCAACATCCAAAACAAAAAATGGCAAGATTCGCACTCTCCTACGGTCACCTTCTCCCAACTCTACAGGTAATTCAACATAACCAACGACTTCAGTTGCAATACCGTTAAAACCGTGTATGCGGGCTTTAGACGGCTTTAAGTCCTTGGCTTCCATTTTCATCTATTCATAAGTTTTTTCTGAAAATTATATTTATTGAACTTCCACAATCAATCAATATCCTTATCACCAAAGCGGGGCCGATCATGGCCGAAATGACCATTGGGTCGATCGTCGGAGACTTCACCTTGTCTGCATCTCTGTTTCTAAACACGATATTATCTGCCATTGTATGTTGCTGTTTTGCCGAAGCTCCATCTTCTGTATTTGAACGATATTCAAAATCCATATGCCTAATGACACTAGCATAGCTCTCCATCTCTTGCCAACTCTTATCTCCTGGGTGCGGTCCTTCAACTATCGTATTTATCACCAATCTTCCACCAGTTCGTGAGGTTCCTCAGCCCTAAGCGGTACTTGTCCTCGGTTGGGGTCGGATGTCACCTGTTTGCCATCCTGTGGGGTTTTTACAAATTGCTGCAACTTCCTTTCTTGAATTAACTTTTCGATAATGTCCTGGAGATGCCTGCATTAATTCGTGCCATATCCATAGCATTCATGGAACCGATAATATTTTCCGGCTTGTTTCTGCTTCTCAATTTATTTTTTGGAGGCGGCTTCCTATATTACATGGTATTGTAGGTAGACAAATAGATATTCTCCAAGGGCGTATTCAACGGTGTGTAAGTATCGTACATCGGAATCCCAGGCTTCCCTCTTCAAGAATCCCACTTCCGTTCTTGGCCCCTATCCCGCCTTTCTTTTGCTGATTTGGCTTGTTTTGGACATTCATTTGAACTTTTCCTGAGCTATCATCAAACTTATTTACTGCAATGTTACTTTGCACTCCCTCTCTGCTTGGTCCCGCAACATTTTTTTTCCTGGAGGACCTGGCTTCCTCCTTTCTCAAATTATTGAGCTGCCTTTGCGTAAAAGTGCTTCAACGTTACAGGAGGCTTGCCAGCTAACCAATCGCAGAAATCAGATTCTGGATCTACCCCTCTCGTCACAGCCATCAATATCACATGGTAATTCAGATTGCTGATTTCTGTAACAGCTGTATGAAATTTCTCCAAAATTCTTCCAACGATTCTCTTGGAGCCTGAATAACGCTGGATAGGGGCATCACATCCTAGGGACGAGTTGCGTGCATCCGGAACTGCTCCAAAAACTTTATTCCCAAATCATAGAATCTAGAAATTGATCGTGGGGGTAATCTTGTGAACCACATCGTGCTATTTTAGAGAGGGTTATGGAAAAGCATCTACATTTGGTTGCATCATTCGCTCACGCAAAATCCATCAGCCATTTGTATCTCATGATATGCTGCCTAGGGCCAGTTTTTCCCTTGTAGGCGGGCATTGATTGCATGTTGAACCTCCTTGGATACTCTACATGTAGAACATTATCAATGAATGGGGTATGGCTTCTCGAGATTCCCCAGTCATCGTTAGTCAAGCCCTGGCTCTCTCTCACTAACTGTCTGACCATTGTCGATAAGTCTGGCATTTGGATGGTTGGTGACAAGCGGTGGTCGCGTTCCACCTCGCGTGAATGGTCTGGTTGATGTATGTCGGCCATTTCACACCTTCTTGGTTCACCATCTTCCCGATGTGCATCTTGTAAATTCACTACACTGTCATTCCGAGGAAGGACTTGGTCAACATTTAATTGAACTCCAGCATCCAAACCAACTGAAGTAGCTCCAACTTGATTACCATGATGCATGGGTGGATTCCTCCTTCTTGTGGAGGGATCGGTACCGACCCCTATGGAGGGATCAATATCGATCGACCCTGGCAGACCACGATGGTCTGTTAGTTGACGCCCTGAAGTTTCTGCACGATATTCGCCTGTTCTGCGACGCCTATTCCTATGATACTAATCTGATGAGCTAGAACTCTCCGATGCCGAGTAAGGAGTGGGTTCCCTCCTAGCTTTCCCTCGTTGCTACTGAATGAGTTGGTTCATCAAGTTGATATTAGTCTGAATCTATTGGTTTAATTATCGACTGCTCTCCATAAGCTCTCTCGTTAAATTATGAAATTCAGCTCTTGTAATAGAATCAGTGGGATTTTGAACTTCAACTAGTTCAGCATTCATATCCATTAGTTGATTGCTTGGGTATCCTTGCCGGATGCTTGTGCTCTCATTTGCTTCCATGTTCTGAGAAGTAAATCTAGTATTCCTCACCATTATTGATAGCTTTGCTTAAATTTCTACAAATATAAGTAGTATGAGCAACTTCTTGAAGATAACAACAGATCTCCTTTGGGGGATTTATCCAATCCAGTAGCAACAAAGGGATCCTAATAAACTGAGAATCAAGTTTCCCAGTGAAAACACTAAAATGTTTGCGACCAAATTTGTCACAAACACCCAAGAATAGTTTTTATAGAGAAGTAAGTGAAGAAAAACAAAATTAAATTGAGTAAATGAATTAATAAGCAACAGAGAATAAGCTATCATCGGAGGCACTAAAATTTATAGTGGTTCGGTGTTGTATGCTTACATCCACTTTGAAGATTATCCTTTATTAATCACTCATAAATCTGATTGCAGCAGTAGAAAATAGCAAGTACTTGATTAGAATGGAGTCTAGAGTAACAAGTAGCATAAAGATCTCTAGAATGACCCATCGAGCCAGTATTTATAGATGAAGACGACCAAGTATCTCTCTAAAATCTCGGTTGAAGTACCTTCTAAACCAATTGATCGTCAAATTTTGTTATGTGTTCCTCTGTTTCCCAAATTACATTATATATATATATATATATAAACGATTTCATTAACCTTAAATATCCTTATAGACTAAGTAAACATTAACTATCAATTAACGCTAACAAACATTAAGTAACGTTAGTTAATTATACTTATTTCCTTAATTACATATATAATTTTTTATGATTTTAAATATTCAAACGTTAATAACGTTTTCGTTTTGAACTCCGATCGGAAAACTTTATATGAGACAATTGATCAGAAAATTGCCATTAATCCAACGGTGTAACTTTCGTAGCCAAATTTTAATATTTGAAAAAAATTCATCCGTGTCTTCACTAGTTATTAGTTAATTTCTTTTTAATTTATTTTCATTAAATTTATGGGGTGTTACAAAACTGGAGCTTTAAAAGGAGGAGCCTCTTTGATCTGCCATCGCCTAGCTGGAGGCATAAGAATGGGGATTTTAAGGGGAAAGTTATCTGGGGTGATAGCAGAGTGAGGAAAAGATGATGATATATTCCCAAAGGAGTGGTAGGCGTCGCAAATAGGAGGTTCCCACTGATATGAGACACCAACATAGGCCACCCATCTTCGGCAATGAATATGGGAATGCTATTAGGCAACGGTTTACAAGGGGCAATCTCAATCGGGGCTTTGGCATAACGAAGCAGTTGTCTATGCTCAGTGGAAATATCAAAACAACTCAACTGGCCCATATGATTGACAATCCAATTAACTCTCTTGAGAAATTGGAAAATTGGAGGAATATTCGAGATATGCACTCAAACGAGGATGGAAAGAACTTGCTCACAAGAATTGTCAATAGTAGGGCTCCATTTGGTAATGATAAATACTTTACAATCAATTATAATATGACTAGATTATAAAATACGTGATCGCTCTCTTGTGGCATGAGAATTTGAAAAGGTACATTGAGTTGTCACACCCGATGTCTATCGAACAACGCAAATGTCGTACCCCAAGTAAATGTTTCTTCACAATGGAATAATATAAAGCTTCGTCGAAATTGTAACCAATTAATAATATTTCCAGAAGGCAAGTCCAACATATATAATTTTCTTAGGGGAGGAACAGGTTTATCAGTAAAATCAACAAAGTATTGTTTGGGGGAAAAGGAACCTTCATTTCCAGGCCTCCTTTTAAACAAAGATGATCAACTACCAAAGTTAATTGAATTATCAATAGTAATTTAGGGATCAGAATTGTTTTTAACTAAGTTTTATTTTGCAAAGTCTGGAATTGCGGTGGATAAAGGAGGTACCTTAGAGAGCAGCGAATCTTGCAAAGAATGGTTAGCAGGATCTGGTTGCATAAGAGAGACAAACATCATTCCACTGCCTACAGATGCAGAACTAGAGCACACCTCCATAGGAACTAATGTAGGATTGTGAATTACTTTAGCTAAAGGTAGCGGAGGGAAATCATAATCCAAAAGCGATTGACCACCACTCTCGAAAACCATATACACGATGCCGAACAAATCTCGGGGCGAAAAATTGAGGGGATGAAGCTTCCAAGCAGTAGATTATGGCCACGACCAGCTAGGAACGGTGGTGGAGAAGTAAGATCGAATGAATGAAGATCGGAAAATGAGAATTAAAAGTTGCAATTCAAGAGAGAATGAGAGAGAACGTTGTTGGAAGTCGCCATTTCAAAATATCTACAATCGCCATTCATAGTTAGTTTTTATTTAGTTACAATATTGGTTTTCTGGTCGTGGAACTAATTCCAAACATTATTTCTTTTGAATTTATTTAGTACTTCTAGCATAGCAAGAATCCATAAATCATCTAATGATGCTGCTTTTGGATTTTTTGTTTTCTCTATTTGAGATGAATACTACATTACTCATTTTATTCAGTTGATTTCCTCATTCTCATAAACGATTCAATGTTACCTAAAATATTTTCCTCAGGATGATTTTTAAAATTCTAGCATTGCTTTTTTTATTTTTATTGATATCTTCATTACTTCTAGTTTCTTATTTATGTTTTTATTATTTTCATTTAGGTTGTTGATTTCATCTACATTATTATTTATTTTAATCGAGTTAAAATTTTCATCAGAAGAAACATGTAAAGCTTTTTTAATTGTATTAGTTCTCTTGTTACATACTCTTTATGCCTTATTTTTGTTGAAATATCTAATATATATTCCTTCGTCGAATTTAGCATCAAAATTTTCTAAGTTATCCTTTGTGTTAAGTGTTAAATATTTATTTCTAGAAACTTAAAAGTATTAAACTTTAGGTATTTCGTTAAAGAATCATTCATATGGTACTTTCTTAGTTAATGGTCTTATCAAAATTCTATTTAAAATGTAACATGTTATAGCAACTGCATTATCCCAAAAATTCTTTGGTAAATTGCTATCATTCAACGTTATCCTTATACACTTTAGAATAGTTTTATTTTATATTTTACGACTCCATTTTGTTGAGGAGTTCTTGAAAAAGAAAAATTACATATGATATCTTTCTTATTACATATTTTCAAAATTTTCTTTTTTGAATTCTCCTCTACAATCACTCCTTATACTTTTGATTTTAACTGATTTTTGATGTTAAATTCATTTGATAAAAGTTTTAAACAAGTTAAAAGCTTTATATTTATGTTTTAGAAAAATTATCCAAGTGTATCTTAAATAGTCATCCACTACTACAAAAACATATCTGTTATGGTTTATTGATTGAATTTGTGATGGTCCAAAGAGATCTAAATAAACAAGTTCTAAAGGATGCCAGGTGGAGATCATATCTTTAGATTTAATTGATTTCTTGTAGAGTTTTCCAAACTGACATGCATCATGAAGATTGTTTACTTTGAAATTCAATTTTGGTTGTCCTCTTAACAGTTCTTACCTTGCGACACTTGATAAGTGTTTAAAATTTAAATTTCCAAAACATTTGTGCCAAATCCAAGAATCATTTGAATCAGCCATAAGAAATAAGTCGTCATCATTAGACACTTCCATGTTTGAAATATATATATATATATATATATGTGTGTGTGTGTGTGTGTTCCTTATGTTTATACCTTTAAAAATAGTTTGCGAGTCAAGTTCTAAAATATAGCAATTATCTTTTTTTAAACCTTAGTTAAAAACCTTTGTCACATAACTAACTTGCACTTAACAAATTATTTTTTAAATTTTTGACAAGTAAAACATTTGAAATAAGAGTAGTTTTAGAATTATAAATGTTATAGGTGCCATTGACATATCCCATTGAATTATCTCCAAAGATCTTAGTTCCACCATTTTGTATATAATGTCACTTAGTAACTATGGATTTCCCATCATATATTTTGAACATCCACTGCTCAATATCTATTTTCCTTCTTTGTATTTATAACGTGCTCCGTAGGTACCTGAAAAAGAAGAAATATGCACATTGGAACCCTATTTTACTTTAGGGGGCCATAAGGTTTAGTTTTGGAAAGCTAAACCCACAAAATTTTTGTATATCGTTTAAATATATAATCATTAGATAAACGAATTTTACATGTAAAATATCAACATATTCTTTCTTATTACTATTATCTACACTTCTAGGAAACAAAATATTATTCAATTTATTTGGAGATTTTATTTTTAATATTTAGGCTTTGGTACTAATCCATATCGATCATTACTAAATGATGGTGAATGCTGGAAATCTTGCGGTTTGAAAAATTATGAATGGTTTCAAGCACTATTAAACTATGAATAGTAGAAATAAAAGCAATGGAAATATACATACCAAAGTAATATACTCCATGTCTTTATTTATAACCCTTAGCAATTAATATGGCTTAAAACTATCAATGGATCCATCTTTATTCAACGTTTTCTTGAATATAATTTACATCCAATTGGCTTAACACCAAGAGGTAAATCAGTCAGAATCAAATTTTAGTTTGCCAAAAATGGATTCATTTCATCATTGATGGTTTATTCCATAAAATAACATCTCTATAACTCATAGCTTTTGAATAAGTTTTAGGATCATCATCAACATTCATTATGTATTTAGTTATTAAGACTTCATTCTTACTTCCTTCTACTCGATATGTACTAAAAAGAAGACAATAGTCCTTTTCTATTCTTGTTCCTTTTGCTTCTACTACGCTAGTATTTTCTTTAGGTGCTGAGATATTCTTGTTGTTTTGAGAAGAGATAAAATCTTCATCATTATTATCATTAGTTTCACTATGTTTCAGACTAGATAATACTAATGGATTCTCGCTTGTTTGATTTTAAGAGATATAACTATTTTCAGAAAATTCCATGTCCACATATTATATTACGTCAAAAGTATCAAGTATTGTAAATCGATATGTTATACTATTAAGGGAATAACCAATAAAGGCACACTTACATACTCCATTTCCTAATTCTAGTTTTTAGGATTTGGCTTTCTAATATAAGCCAAACAACCCCAAACTTTAAGTCTTGATAAATTGGATTTTCTTTTAAACAAAGATTCATAAGAAGAAACATCCTTCTTTTTTAAAGGAACTCTATTTAAAATATAACAAGCAGATAATATAGCATCATCTCGTAAAGTATTAGGTAAATTAGAACTAATGAACATAGCATTAATCATTTCTACCAATGTCATGTTTTTCCTTTCAGTGGCTCCATTTTGTTGAGGTGTATAGGAAGGAGTACATTGATGAATTAACCATGTTGTTTACAAAATAACGTGAAATCATTTTAAAAGTATTCACCACCACGATTAAAATGCAACACTTTTATTGTAAGTCATAATTGCATTACCACCACTACCTTATAAATTTTAAACTTATTAAAAACTTCATCTTTATTCATCAATAAATAAACATAAGCCTATATAGAATAATCATCGATAAACGTGAAATAATATCTGTTACCGTCATAAGTCGTGTGACCTTATAAGTAATCAACATTGCTATATACCAAATCAAGCAAACTAGATTTTCTTTTTATAGATTTAAAAGATTTCCAATATATTTTGCTTGAACACATATTTCATGTTTAGAGATAAATTCAAATTTGTATTCAGAAATTAATTCTAACTTATTTATGTTTCTAAATAAAACATAATTAACATGTCCTAATCTACAATGTAATAAATCAATAAAATAACAATATAAGCAGAAGTGTTCTTTAGTAAATTCAACTTAATCATGTCATTACAAGAATATACCTATCCAATGAACTTGACATTCTTGGATAACACCAACTTGTCAAACTCGTACACGATCTTGAATCACCTTTATTAAGAATGTATTTTAACTAAAGTAAGAACCTTTCTTGAGGTGAATGGAAATTCTATAGTGCCTTTCCCAATTACTTTGTTAGGAATATTATTTTCCCCAGTAACTTGATTGCCTTCTCTGCTAACTTCTTCATAGATCTTGTAGAGACTATTATCTTTGCATATATAAATGGTTGCTTTGGTATCAAGCCACCAATTATTTTCAATGCCACCAACGGAGTTTGCTTCTTGCACTGCAGCTACAAGTGAGTCTTAACCACATTCGCTTTCAGTTGTTTCTTTTATAGACAGTAGTCACGAGCATAATGGCCAGGCTTGTTGCAAAAATAACAAGCGCCATTCTTTTTATCTTTCATGAGATGATCTTTCTTCTTAAACTATGCCCTATTCTTTTCTTTGACATATTTATTATTTCAATATTATAGCCTTAGAATGGAACTCAATTTGTGTACTATCATTTCATTCTCATTTACTAGAGTCCTCTTCTATGTGAAGATGATAATGTAAACTCTCTAAATTGTAGTCTGTTTCTACATGCTTCAATTTTTCTTATAGTCACTCTAAGAATGTGGAGGTCTAGAAATTATGACTCCAACCATGAATGATTGAGGGAAATCAAGCTTTGCATTTTTGAGTTTCTTTATTATATATAATATTTCACTTACTTGTCCAATAACGGACATATTTTCAGTCACTTTAAAACTCATAACATTAGATGCAATGAATTTCTTGTTATTTATCTCTGATACATGATATTTGTTTTCCAGTGCTACCTAGAGTGCCTTTTCTATTTCTAAGCTTTTATGTGCATTGTAGACAAAAGTAGATAGTGCACTCATTGTAACAGAAAATCATCTTTTTTATACTTTGCACGTTTCTTCTTAAGCGCATCATTGTCGATGAGAGTTTCTTTAGGTATTTCCTCCAAGTCATCTTTTAATATTAGAATGATTTCAGGGTGATCGAAAAAAACTACATGGTTTCATACCATCGAGTGAAATTATCTCCATCAAAATGCTTTAATCGAGTAAGATGCCGATTTAGACTTGCAGGGCATTGATGTTGCTCGAACCTTCCATAGTTAAGACTATTGTTAAAAAATATTGAAAATATTTGCTGGTTCGAGTATGATGACGACATGTATTGTACTTTTGACTTTCAGAATCTTTGCAAAAAATTATTTTAGACAATAATTCAACCATTTTGGTATAAATAGGTTATTAAATTATTGACTTCAGAATCCAATGAGGCCCTTAACAGTGGAATTGGACTCAAAGATTGTAGTACTTTGATCCGACCAAGAACACTCTTTTGATCAAAGGCTAATGGTGGAAAATAAAAGAGTATAGAAATGAAGAAGAATAAGAAATTTCCATAATAAAAAGTTAATTCGGCCATGCCTTTATATAGTTAACAAAAAAGTGCATTCAACCATCAACGGACGCTTCCAACGATCACGGCTACTAGCTGCAACTATCAATTTTCCCAAGATTCAAAAGTTGCATCTGTTGGTTGCAAAAGTAATGTCTCCTTCCTTCCAAATTACCCACATTTGCAATAGTTCAATTTTGAAAGTCTGGAATTGTAAATGGGCTGAAAAACCCATCAAAAAAATGTCCAAAATACAATTCGGATCCAGACCTAAACTTGACCCGGTCAATCGAACGGATGGCGGTGCATACACATGTGTTAAGATGCAAAACTTCTCTCTTTAACCCAGAGAAAGTATTTGGATGCCCAAAAGTCCCAACTTTTGATGAGAGTCATATATTTAAACAAGTACAGGACCTTATTTTCTACAACATGAGACTTTTTTCATTCTTCCTTCTTCCAAAACAAATAATCAAAACCTAGTATTTTAAAAATACCCACATAACTTGCGCTGAAATTAATTTGCGAAAACAACTAAAATAACTACTGTCCATACTGTTATCGTATTCCCCGTAAAATGAACCATAAATAAATGAACTAAATTGAATCAAATATGATAAGGGTTGAATATGGAAATTTATAAAAATTGGAATTCGACCACCATTGCGTTCGTGGTGAAATTATGATTAATTTCCATATATAATATGCTAAAAACGGAGCTCGAACGAAGAAGTTATGAGCATTTGAAGTTTTCATATTTAAAATAATTTGAATAAGGTTCAATAAATAATTAATTCTCTAATTTGAAATTTGAAATTAATTGTGATTAGACTTGGGGGTTAGGTAACGTTAAAAATTAGCAATTAATATTAAAAGTTAATTAGGATATGAAATCAATAAATAAACAAGCAACGGTAAAATAAAATAAATACCTTTCCAAAATAAGGGAAGTAGTCGACCCAACACTTCATGGGGTCGACTACTTCCTTGTTGTGGAGCCTATTTTGATGAGTTGTACGTTCCGGATTTATCCGTTTTTAATCTATTCTCATTCAACAGTTCTGGTACGTTTCCAACCACTATAAATTAGACCCTAGACCTTTCACTTTTATCCATAAATATTTTGGAACAATAGCGAAACTCTGCCATTGTTATCTCTCCAAATTAGATTCAGAAACTCCGTAGAGAATTCAAGTAAGAATTCAATCTATTTTCTATTTATTTCTTCTTCCTCCAACCTATTCTTATTCTATTCTCCTTCAACTATTCTGGATCTAATAAATATATATACCTTTCCCTATTGTGTGTATATATATATCAAAAGAGAGATTCTGAAAGAGATTGTGAGGCATGCAAATCCAAGGAAGGTGAAGCTAAGACTATTCCGTGAGTGGAAACTTTAGTATTTCTTTTCAGCAATTTTTTAGTGTATTTCTTTTAGGATTTGAATATGCCTTAGAGATTTTGGGATTCCGAAAATATGATAGACAAAATCCCCCAAAATTCCCTTTTATTTCAACATGTCAATTGTATGCTAAGATTCCCAATTATTTATATTAATTCGATGGAATTTGTTTCGTTTATGCAATTTTTGATAATTCCATCATCTACTCCACTTCTCCTTCATCTTTAGGTCAAATTGTGATCCTTCAATAAAATAAGGGGTTTAGATTACGAATTCTATTTGTAGTTTACACCACTTATTCTTATTTATTTCTTTGTAAAAGAGAAGTTGATCAGAATATAGAGTTTAGATTGCAATTCTTATCGTTTAAGATATACCATTGAATTGATGTAATAAATTGAGTTTCTATTTTATTTACAAGTATGTTATTGCAGTTTTGGTAATGAATATTTATTCCATGTTTTGGACATTGGAATCACATGAAATCTTGAGAATTTGAAGAAAAAGGACTTGTAATAATAATTGGTTATATAAGGAATTGACTTTTAACGCTAGTTTAAAGCATAAAATCTGTGCGTTTAGAACTTATTAGACACTCATATTTATTTATCTCTATTTACGTAATCAACGTATAATTATTGCTTATATGGCGTAGTTAATTAGGCATTTATTTACATTAATTTCCCCCATTAGACAGGTAATTGATTTTGGGGCGAAAATAAGAGCAAACTCTTATATAGCCTAATTATTATTTTAAGGCGTAATAAGGAAGATTCCTTATAACGCCTTATTAATAAAATGGTGAGATAAGTGTGTGTGTGTGAAGAGTAATTTATTTGTGGCTAAGTCATGGGGATGCAAAGTCAGTCTAGTTACATGACGGAAGTATGCCCTTCACTTTGAGGCTACCAGCAGTTGTGACACTTTTACTGATGTGAGGTATCCTTATAATGAATATTTGTAATGGTGCGAGGTTAGTTCCAAATTCTATAGGGGAAATCTTCCCAGTTAATCCGGCTACCAGTTTCTACGAATAACGGACTAATGTAAGACGTCATTATGAGCATGCCCCATAAGACGAAGGGTCTGCTTTAGGGTTTTGAGGTATTAAGTGCCAAGGGGACACGTTAGGTGGTATCTCTACAGAGGTCCGCTTTTGAAAATAGGTCTTAAATGATGAGGTTTGCCTTAATTAAAGTCTTAAATGACCAAAGTCTGCATATTTTCCACTTGGAAGTAATAAGTGGCCTATGAGATTCCATATGATGCTAGCTAGATAGTACCATTGAGGAGCATGCTTCTGGAAATAGGTCTTAAATGATGGAGTCTGCCTTAAATAAGGTCTTAAATGACCAGAGTGCCTATATTTCACTTGGAAGATTAAGTGGCTTAGGTACCGTCTCTTACATTCTTAGCTATTTGTGACGTATGATTGGGATATAAGATTTTAGAAATCTGCTTCTGGAATGGAAGGTATTAAGTGGTTGGACTCACCTCCTTTCCTTATAAAGAAGTATTAAATGATTTTAATGGTTTTATGTTCATAGACATATTCTTATTGTGAAATATACCGCCCAAGTACTGAAAAGTAAGACTCGAGATATTTATTCATCAGAAACTTGTTGTTCTGATTCCCTCCTCATTACAACACAAATTAAGGACGGAGTGATGGCGGTGACGATGCTTAGGTATGTAGAAGCTTAGCTTGTGGTAGTAATTATTATTATTTGTTTTTTTGTGTACCCATGTATTTAGACAATTATTGTAATGGATATTATGTTACAGTTTTTATGAAATTTTGTATTATGACATTTTTATTATTTTGAAATAAATGGGTACACATTGCTATTATATTTTATTCCATCCGCTATGAATTATGACAGTTTAGTTATGGCTCTATACTGTTATTTTCTTAGTTCTACCAATAACTTACCTTATGATAGATCTAAGTTTCGATGTGCCTTTTCTAGGTCGAAATTTAGATATGTCCGAGGTGGGTTGTTACAATTATCGGTTCTGGTCAATCCAAAGGAGAAATTGATAATATGGTGATAAGGGACTCGGTGACGAGTATTGGCATGGATCTAAGATTGCCGATTAATTAATTTAGAAAGTGAAGTAGTTGAAGCCTAGAGTTAGCGGAGAGAAAATTAAAAGATGTGAAGTTTAAAGTGCAATTAAGGAAGGAAAAATATATTAAATAGCATCTTGAATTGTAGATTGAGTCCGTATCGGGGATCCGTTTTATATTACCAAAAGCAGCATGGATGTATAAGGTATTAAGAAGACATCAACAACTAATTTCCACTTTAATAGAGTACTTCACTCGTCCTTAAACATCCATATCACTTGTAATGAACGTTCATTCTTCCGTCTTCTAATTAAAAAAAAATCATAGAAAATAATCATAAATTTCAAATTTCATCAACTTTGGTTCGGTTTCCCCCAAATATCTATCAATTTAAAATCCAATTAATGAATTATGCTTTAATTTCATAATTTTTGAACAAAAAACAAATGATAACTTCAGATCCCTTTTCTAGTGACAAAATTTGAAACAGTGACATGGGAGAAAAGCAAATGAAGCATCGTTTAAACCGATAAAGAAACTTGAAGCGAGTTTTTATTTAAAATTTACAAATACTTAAATATTTTTACAGATCGGCAATGAGGGTTAAAAGTGGATTTTTTTGTTTCGTTTTTTAATACCTTTTAAGTGGCATTATGTAGCATCTTAGCGAATGTATACAGTAACACCAGGACTGTTGGGTCTCGGCCACGATTTGTACTACTGGTTGAGTGCTAAATGATATCCGAGCGATGCTGAACGTTTCATTCATTGTTCGGATGTGCTGCTATACGCTAACTATTGTATCAATCAAGCTGATTTATCCGAAAATTTCAATACGGGAGTAAAAGATTAATTGTTAACATGAAGCTCCATGAATTTTCTCCATTTCGCATGAAGTTTTCAAGCATACCCGTGTTTGGAATGTACATAGAGACGTGTCACAGGCATGATTACTTTGCATCTTCTTATGCACCTGATCCTGAGCTGCCTGGTCCCCTAAAATGCGATCATTTTCCTTCGTCAAATATTTTATCATGTTATCATCAAAGTATCTCTCTATATTTGTGCCAAGTAGATTGCAAACTTCGTATCTTTGTGACCATCTCTCTCTTCACCATCTTCCTTCTTTTGTCTTGTTTAGCCATAGAATGGTTTGTGTTACTTCCATTCTTCATATATGACAGTGTATATCACAAATTTAATGGAGTCCATGAAGTTCCTCTCTTTATCTACAGGTTCGGAAAATATTTATGTCTGTAGTCAATGAAAAATGAACCTTCAGGCTATTCTTGGACCTATACTTCATGGAAAAAATGCAAAACATATTAAAACACCTTGCTGCTAAAGATAATAAGATCAATGGCCATCCTATTTATTTAATAATAAAAACATTGTGCATTATTCGACCCATTTTTAATGTACCTTTTTCCTGTTTCGCTTTGAGGATTTTTTTTTTACAATACCTGTTTGGACTTATTAAAAATTTGGGGTCTCCTAGCAGGAGTGGTTGACATACTATCTCTCCAACTGTCAGTATCAAACCTCTTATCGCACACAAAAATTTCACCTCTTTGAAAAAAGAGATATCTCCATTTATATAAGCAACCGACTCACACGTCTAGGAATTCTCAATCATCTTTTTAAACTACTCCACTTTTTCGCTATCATGTTCATGTGTATATAACCCACCGCTTTGCTTCATTCTCGTTCTACATGTATAACTTCCCACTCGTCAACTTTCACCTCGTTTCAATTATGAATTTCCTCTGTTGTTTAAAACCCACGACGAAGAAGAAACATGCAACGAACAAAAACAAAAAAGATTGTGTAAGAAATTACGATGGCGAAGAGAATAATGACGAACAAAGCAGAAACGCCATCGCAGTTGCTGTAGCGACGGCTGCTGCTGCTGACGTAGCCATCGTAGCTGCTCAGTCTGCTCTTAGATCGGTAGCAAGGCTCGCAAGCACGAAGAAAGATTTTAGTTTTAACTTTCAGATTAAATACTGGGCTGCTGTTAAGATTCAATCTGCTTTTCGAGCTCATTTGGTATGTATAATACTCCATATTTCATCAGCTATTAATTTTCATTATTTCATCCTAATTGTCATACGACCATATCCGGTGAAATTGATAGATATATAGATCATAGCTGTATTGTAGTTAATTCAAGATTAATTTGCCATGAAGTTTACAGTAA
Organism: Allium fistulosum; assembly: GCA_030737815.1. Lineage (NCBI taxonomy): Eukaryota > Viridiplantae > Streptophyta > Magnoliopsida > Asparagales > Amaryllidaceae > Allium > Allium fistulosum. The sequence goes on along the minus strand of CM060908.1, from coordinate 815,783,650 downwards.
AGTAAGAATATTCACTTACGTTTCATTTTTTTTTTTCAGAAATATTTTTAGTTTTCTAGTAAAAGAAAAATATCTCCTATATAACCAATATATGATGATGAAGTTAAAAATGATGTATATGGAAAAATGCAGGCGCGAAAAGCGTTCAAAGCACTGAAAGGATTAGTGAAATTGCAAGCAATGGTAAAAGGATCATTAGTGAGGAAGAAAACAGCATTGACTTTTCAAAGCATGCAGGCTTTGTTCAGAGCTCAGTCAAGACTAAAGTCAGAGGGTTCTCCACTTTTGTTGTACAACAACAATAATGTCATATCTCAACCATCACTGTACCACAGAAGATCTCTTGTACTGTTCACAATTTTCTACGTATTTTTTTTTTAATACTATATTGAAAAATAATTTGGATCTTTCGCAACCACTCTGCTCTTGACCGAGCCCAATTCGCTATTTGCGTACCATTTTCTATTCATGAATAACAGTGACGATTAATTCATATCTTTCACTTTATGGCAGGAAAATGATCAGAGAACAAGTACGATCGATGTGGACACATGTTCAATGTCATTTTCAACTTCTTTGCCAAAAATTAGAGTTTCAGATCATTATGATTATGTGAGTAGGCGCAGAAATATTCATAGAGGGAGAGTTTCAATGAGTACAAACAATACACCAAAATATGTTAGTTGTTCAGAGAATAGTTCATTGTATCATCCAAATTACATGACAAATACACGGAGTTTTGAAGCAAAAGTTAGGTCTTTTAGCACTCCAAAGCAGAGACCTGAGTTTTGTGAAGGGGTGTTAATGAAAAGAAGAGTTTCTTTGAATGAAGAAGTGCATTCAAGAGAGAGTTTGAGTGGTAGTAGTTTGAAAGGTGATGTGGTTGAAAGGCTTGATAAGTCCCTTGAGTTGACTAGAGTGGGGTTTGGAAGTAATTACCGATACAAGAACCGTACTGAAGTTAGTTGTGAGTAGTCCATGGAGGCAGTTGAAAACGTTTTAGAAGCATTATATGTTGTGTAGAGGAAAATAGCCGTGAGATAGGATTTGTTTTAAACTTCCCGTGTCCGATCATGTAACATTTTCGTTTTACTGTCCGTGCCGTAGCTCTTAGGCTAAGTAGATTGAAACTTAGATCGACCTTTGCTTATGTTGTGTGATATTATTTGCTTTGTTTTTGCATGGTTAATAGTAAAATGGAGTTGGGAAACCAACACTGAATGATATTCACTAGCTAGTACTACTAGAGTCAACTAGTGCGAACACCACATGTTATATATCCACGTGATTATTTGTTGTGAATTGCTAATATAATAAATAGATTAAAGGGTTGTAGATTTCAATTATGAATCGTTGTTTTTTCTACGTATTTTCTTATAAATGCGCTTTCCGGTTTATTAAACCATCAGACAAAAATCGTGAATGTTACATTTTTTCGTTGTTGCATGAATTTTCTATGCAAAGAATTCAACTACGTACGCGGTCTTTTGCTTATGGTGCATGATATTATTGGTGTTGTTTTTGGATGTTACCAATGGTATGTGACCCTGACTGGTACTGTTAGGGTCAACTAGTATAATACATGTTATACAGGATTTGTTGTGAATTACTTATTTAATAAATAGACAAAAACGTTGTAGATTTCAATGGTAAATAAAAAGCTTTTCCAACGAATTCTCTTGCTTTTTGACTTAAACTATCTAAAGAAAAATCAATGCAATATCTTATTTAGATCAAAATCAAAATGAAGAGAAAATGAAGTTTTGCACCGTTAACCAAGTTGACATAATTTAGACTACGAAATTAAATGTACCAGATTCAATTTTCAAAATCCGCAATTGTTGGTATTAACAAATTAGGTTTAGAAAACAAAAAAGGTTTCGGACCATGACACCTTGCATGGTTTGTTGGTTTTGTGCAAAATAATTGAAAATGTATTTGAAAATGGCATGTCACACGCATTTGAAATGTTGGGAGAAACATCCAATGAGGTTTAAATCAGCTGGTGGTGCAGCTTAGGTTGCAACGTAGTAAAGGAATTAGATGAGTTCGGTTGCTATATAAGATTGAAACTTCACAAGTCCTAAAGTACAACATGTAAAGTCCAACAAATTTCCACAAAAATCTGCTCAACCAAAATAACGTAGTTAAAATTTTAACAAAGACCATGCAGCTCAGCTTCAAACATGCGTCGACATAGCTGATGGATGATATCGGGAACGACGTTAGCAATCCACGTGACATTCTCTCTACTATAAAAGGATTGTAGCAGGAAAATGGATCGAACTTTTTTACTCAGACATTTTTACAAACGGTTAATTTGCAAACAGTTAATTTCTCATACTCTATATTGGATTTGTTTAAATTTGTTATCTGCTATTTATACAGCCAGTTAATTTGCAGACCCCTTAATTGTGTAAGCATTCAAGCAGCATAATTACTATTTATTACTATTTAATGACAATTTAATATACCTTATATTAGGTAATTCATAATCACTAGTCATGTAAGCATACAACATCGTGATTACTTCTAAATTTAAGTTTGTGTTGCACAATCAAAAAATCTTACTAAAATTTTGGTGCTAGAAGGAAGATCGAGCCACCAACAAAACTTTTAATAAATTTTCCTTATATTCAAAACAACCACATAAACACCAAAAATGCATGCAGCTACTCTATAAAACGCTAGTTCAACTCTTCTTCTCCGATCAAGGCAAAACACCTTGCCACCAAGACATAAAAAACAAAAAAATACCGCCTCTTCCAAACTTGTAGTGAACCAAGCACAAAACCTCTTCTTGGATCCCATCCTTGAAGCCTTACACCTTTTCACGTCTAAATTAATGAAAGGATGTTTGGGTTGGAAAAAATTGTGGCCATTATTGACGATCGAAACAAACCCGCTCCTATAGATCCACAACACACCGCCTGCACTCACCAACTGAAAAAATCGACGAGATCAATATTGCGAACGGTGACTTTGGTCTTAGGAGCACGGGGTCAAAGCTCAAAGGCAAATCCAAGCCTTCCCAAATATCAAATTCAAGCAACCTAATATAAACCATCTTATACTTCCTAAGCGCAATAAACCATCTACGTTGGAGAATGATGAGACTGAAGGAACTGGGCCAGCTTGCAGCAGAAGAAATGAGTGAATTTCAAAAATTTAAAGCATATTAGATCTTTAATGGGTCTATGAAGTCTAAATTCATTTGGAACTTTTTAAAATTTCTTTTAAATAAAAACAATATTTTATTTAACTTCATAAATAAAGTTTCACTTTAATTTAATGTGTACGTAGGTTAGAGTATATCAAATATACTATTATATACAAATTTGTGTGTAACATTTACTTTTCAAATTTATTCAGAGAAGGAAATATTTCATTTCCTTTCTCTTAACTTGTTCAATTAATGAGGAGGCCGTAAATTTATTTAGAGAAAAACTTTTTATTTCATTTCTCTTAAATTGTTCAATTAATGAGTGATCATAAATTTAGTTAGAGAATGAAACTTTTCATTTCATTCTGTTTATTAAACCAAATAATTGGTTAATAAAATAACATTAATGACTAATCTAAATATGACATGAATTGTAAATATATTCACAGTAAACATCGTGCAAGTGCAACATATAGGGAGTGTGCATAGTCAATGCAAATTGATATGTATACGTAAAATAAACAAGAACAATTTGAATGGTTATTACATAGGAATTGAAATGGAAAATAAATAAGGAATGACAATGGCGATTGATACAGTTTTCCTTTTAGTAAACTTAATTAATGCAACATATAAATGACAATTAATAGGCATCATAATATAATGATATAAACAGTCAAAAATAAATGTATGTATATATAATTGCCTCGTTTTAAATTACATAGGAATTGAATGGTTTTTTTTTCTTTTTTGGAAAGAAATCTAATTCATACTTTGACTATATGTAATACATATAATAAATATTATATATACAAACATGCATATAAAATTAATTGTGTGTATATAATATTAAAATAAGCCTTTCTAATTAATACAAATTAGAGATTTATAGCAATCAATTTAAAAATAGATTTATTGTCAAAACATTAATTGTGTGTACGTAAGATTCAATAAAATATCTCTAATTAATACAAATTAGAGATAATCAAATTAAAATTTAGATTTATTGCCGAAACATCTTCCGTTCATTTTAATTTCTAAAACAATACAAACACAAAATACATACATGTAAACTTTCAAATCTAAAATTACACTTTGTTTTATATGATTTAACACATGAATCTTCAGTAAAACACTGTAATATTCATACACAAATTTTAGTTTAATTTGTCAAAATAAAATCCAATCAAAACAATACGAACATACAAAGTTTTAGATCAAAAGGACTATACTTTGAATTGAATGTTTACAATATAGATATATAATAAAACATTGTATTCAAACATTTACAAATTTTAATTTATCAAAATAAGCACCTAATTGATAAATTGAACATATAAAATTTTTGATCTAAAAATTAGGATTTAGATTGAATGTTTAGAACATAGTTCCAAAAAAAACATTATATTTAAACATATACAAATGTTAGTTTTTATTTAGTAAAATAAAACACCAATCGATTCATTCAACAAATAATTCAAGCTACATAAACAATTTTCAAATTGAATGAGGCAATGATATGTACATATAAATTATGATAATTAAATTTCTCTTTCAACAAACATTACATCAAATATCATTATCTATTAAAGAAAAACATACCTTATTACCCAAAGCCTTGAAGCACGTCTTGAAAATGGACTCCCCTTAGAATGATGTCTAGAAGTCACACCTTGAACGATGATATCTCCTCAGTTCAAGATCCCCATCATATCCTTGCAAAAGATGGACGAACCACTTTTGTTTTATTTTATTTGATGTTTTATATGGAGTTGAAAGATTTTTGGAATTTTTTAGTTTTTGTTTACTGCCATGAAAAGTTAGGAGAAGAGAAAGAAACAGACTGAATGAGAAAGAATGAATTGTAGTACAGAATGAATTAGAGGATATGTTTTATTTGAAGAATGAAACTTTTCTTATTCTTTAATTAAACTTCCCTAATTAATTCCCTTGACTGTTTCTCTCTCTCCAATCCTTTCTTTACACGTATGTCATTAAATGACATAAATTTTTCGTAAATCATGTCATCAAATGACGTAAAATTTTCACAAATCATTTCATGCAATTATCTTTAAATTACATCGATATCGTATATCAATGCGCGCAAATATAACTTTTATAAATACATTAAAATAATTTAAAAAAAATTCCAAACATCAAATAAATAATAATTAGTATTTCTCAAATATCAATTAACTTAATCAATTTACAACATTTTATAAATTAATTAAATCATGTGGTTTTTCAGAGAATTCATCATTACGGTTGTGCGACTCATATGTGTAAATTCAATCAGCGATTAATATCAAACCATTCGAATATTAACGTTCACACGTCACTTAGCAGGTGGTGTGACATTTTGGCTGTTGGCTTGATTTTCCAGCAAGTAGAGTGAAAGGGACGAAAGGAAGTGAAAGCAGACAAAGGCATGGAAGATAGAACTGCCGGACCAGATGCTTGGTTCGGCATTCACTAAAATGCCGAACCAAATATATGGTCCGGCATGCCGGACCAGATGTTTTGTCCGGCATCCTCTGGTATGCTGGACCAAATATTTGGTCCGGCATTCTCTGATATGTCGGACCAGATATTTGGTCCGGCACGACACATCCATCACTGGACCAAACATTTGGTCCAGTACACAGGCATGCCGGACCAAATGTTTGGTACGGCAAATAAGAAACTCCAGAGCAGAAGCACCGAACTAGACAAGAAAGAACAACCAGGCCAGGCAAGCTCCATGACCCAAATGCTGATCCAAACGCTCCTGCCCAGATGCCGAACCAGATTCAGAGAGTTATTATCTCCACCTCCATACTTCACAACTCCACTCTATAAATACCAGAGCTTCTCAACAACAACGGGGACAAATTTTGGGAGAAAAGAGGGAAAACTCTCCTGAGACTCAGTCACTCCAGCTACTCCAAGTTTTTACTCTTTCCGAACAAATTTGTATTTGTAATCAAATCAAAGTAAGAATAATATGATGGACGGTGGATGTAGGCATATTCTGGCCGAACCACTATAAAATTCTGTGTGATTTACTTTCCTTAACCGCTTTCCGACTTTAAGCCTGTGAATTGTTCCGTGACTACAAAAATTATCCCTTAACATGTTGGAATATTAAAAACTCCAAATCAACCAACATAAACGTGACATGGCTAAAATCGAACTTAGAGATGTTTGTCCAATTATTGTGCAAACATTTTTGGTGCTTTCACTGAGAACGGCATGGAGAGCCGAACTCTTCTGTCCAACCTCCTTCCTAACCTTAACTCAGCATTAGAACATGGCCCCCTCTAGGTGCAACACCGATAAGGGTAAGAGCGCGGCCATTGCCAGTACACTCAATCCCATCCAAGAAGATCAAGAAAACCCAACCACCTACTCTCAGCCTCCAGACTCAGCTGTCACCCAAGAAGACTTAGATAGGGTTGTAAATGAGATGACTGACTGCTTCGCTGCACAACAAAAAGCTTTAGTGGACCAACTCATGACACGCTTGAGAGGCATGGAGGAATCCACTCACAACACTGAATCTCGAGGCGAGTCTCAATTTGGAGAGTCGCGTAGATGGAACAGATTCCCTACAAATGAAGAATTAAATCAAGAGATACAAGAACTCGAAGCCGAGCCAGGACTCAGCCCGAAGCCGGTCCTGAAAGAGCATCAAGAGCTGGGCCTAATCAAGGGGGAACCAGGCAAGGACCGACTATGGTTGACCCTGTCATGCTTCGAGCCAACCATCGCCAATCCAGCCTCAACCAAGGTTCCAGACGCCATCAATATCAAAGGGAAGACCCCACTTCTCCTAGGGCTGCCCCAGAATCCAAAGAGGGGATGGCATGCCTCTTCAGGGAATATCTCAGGCGCGAATAACTCGAACGAGGGATAGGAGAAAGGGTGTCCAGCCCCTTCACCAGGGACATAGAAGCGACAACCACTCCTCGAGAATGGAAGATGCCCAATATGGATCCCTACAAAGACACATCCGACCCAATCATCCACTTGCAGCGCTACACCTAGCACATGCTCATGAATGGAGTAACAAAGGGTGTGCTATGCAAATGTTTTCCGTTGTTCCTGTCAGACCTAGCAACCACATGGTTTTGTTGCCTGCCGCATGGCTCCATTAGCTCTTAGGAAACGCTGAAGGAAAAATTCATAAGTCAATTCCGAATTCATATGGAACAGCCCAAGGATGCTTATTCCTTGTCAGATGTAAAACAGCAAGCGGGAGAACTGCTGCAGCAGTATCTTACCCGTTTTAACACTGCCACGGCAGTAGTACAAAACAAAGATAAAAGGCTTGCACTGATGGCACTGTGCGCAGGCGTCCACCCAAATTCAAAGCTCGCAAGAAGATTGACGAAGGAAAAAACTCGAACTCTTCAAGATTTCTTTCGTGAAGCTGGAAAATACATGAGACTGGAGGACGCGGTGGCCCACCGACTTAGCGAGTAACCCACCAAGGATTCTAGCGTCCAAGGAAACATGGGTGCCCCACTTCGGGGGAAGGGGGGTAAACCGAACAACGAAAGAAAAAATGGCCACCAAGGCAACTCTGGAACCGAAAAAGGCAATAAGCGACAATACAGACCTGGACCAAGATTCGATTCATACACTCCTCTGAACGACACTGTGGAGAACATTTACATGACTATCCAACACGAGTTGAAATACAAACGCCCTCCGTATAAAAAAAGAGTCAGAAGTCGTAATTAGAACAGGAAAATATTGTCGATTTCATGAGTCTCATAGGCATAACACCGAAGAATGCTAGCATTTGCGGGATCTCATTGAGGAATACATCCGAAAAAAGAAACTGGAACGATACGTGCAAAAAGGGCGCAACTCTCCCGCCTCGGTCCACGAGGGATCTGGGCAATCCCCGCAAGGGAACAATAAGGAAGGGGCAGGTACGAGCCGCTCCAACCAGGAGAAGATAGCTATCCACACCATATCTGTAGGCGCGCATATAACCGACAGAAGTTGGGCTGAAATGGAGAGGTATGGGAAGTCCTTGAAAGACAAGGAAGGATATGTTCATTCCATAACCGAAGGGTGCATTGCGAAACGGAGAGAAAGAGCCGACATAACCTTCAACGATGAAGACTTGGTTGGAAAACAGTATCCGCACACTGATCCCATGGTTATCTCTGCCTAGATCGGCCCGGCAGAGGTATTTCGTATTTTAGTCGATACAGGAAGCTCGATGAATATTTTGTTCAAACATGCATTCAACAAAATGAAGTTATCAATGAAAGGTGTATCCCCGTGCCACAAGCCCTTATACGGGTTCATTGGGGAAGCCACAATGCCGCTTGGACAACTAGACTTGTTCGTTGAGCTAGTAAGTCACCCCCGATCGATTGTCCGAAAGCAAACATTCGTGCTAGTGGATGGACACTCTGTTTATAATGCATTCTTGGGACGGCCTGCGTTGTTAGATTTCCAGATAGTCTTGGGACCATGGTGTTTGAAGATGAAATTCCCAACTGATAACGGAATAGGAGAAATAAAAGGCGACCAAGACGCAGCTTGCGATTGCTACATGACAGAACTTTGCCAAAACAAGAAGAAGGAAAAAGGAAAAGGCGTAGGGGTCACCCTCTACGCCAAAAATGCGGAAGCATAGCAATCAATGGAGGCCCCTCCTCTCAAATATACCAGTGACCCATTTAATGAGTTGGACCCCAGAGATAGAGAGGATGAGGTCAACGTCGAGCCCGTGGAGGCTATGGAACATGTGATGGTAGACGAACACGATAAAACAAGACTTTTAAAGATAGGTTCTCAGTTGAACCAGAACCTAAAAATCCAGCTGATAGGATTCCTATGCAAGAACTTGAATGTATTCGCATGGACCACGAAGACATGGTGGGAATATCCCCAGAAATAGCTTGTCATTCCCTCAATATTGACCCAACCAAGGTCCCAATCAAGCAATAGAAAAGAAGCATGGGGATAGAACGGTCAACTGCTCTCAACGAAGAGGTGAAGAACCTGCTCACCAACGGCTTTATCCGCGAAGCCATTTACCCAAAATTGATCTCCAACCCTGTTTTAGTAAAAAAAGCCTAATGGGAAGTGGCGGAACTGCATTGACCTCTCCAACCTCAATGATGCTTGCCCCAAAGACTGTTTTCCTTTGCCCTGAATCGACCGACTGGTAGACGGAACCGCAGGACATGAGTTGTTGTCATTCATGGACGCATATTCAGGATACAACCAGATCCCCATGCATGTGCTGGATCAAGAACATACTAGCTTCATCATGGATCTAGGCCTATATTGCTACAAGGTCATGCCCTTTGGGCTTAAGAACGCCGGCGCTACCTATCAACGTCTAGTTAATAAGATGTTTGAGCAGCAAATTAGTCACTCCATGGAAGTCTATGTCGACGACATGCTTGTCAAATCAAGAAGAGCAACGGATCATTTGAGCCACCTAGACGGGATGTTCCAAATATTACGCAAATACCAAATGAAGCTGAATCCTCTGAAATGCTCTTTGGGGTGTCTTCGGGTAAATTCCTAGGTTTCATTATGCACGCTAGAGGAATAGAGGCGAATCCTGAAAAAGTACAATCTTTGAAAGACGTCAAAATCCTAGCCACACGAAGGGAAATGCAGAGCCTGAAAAGGAAGGTAGCCGCTCTGAGCAGGTTTATATCCAAAACGAAGGACAAGTGCGTCCAGTTCTTCGAATCCCTTAAAAAGGACAAAGGGAAATTTGAATGGACTGACGAGTGCTACTCGGCCTTCCAAAGTCTTTTGGAACATCTACAGAAGCCACCAGTACTCTCCACTTCGATGAATGGAGAGAGCCTCTACTTATACCTAGTAGTGTCCTCCCACTGGCTAAGTGCCACATTAGTACGAGACGATGATCGCGTCCAAAGATCGGTATACTTCATTAGCAAAAGATTCACCGACGCAGAAGCTAGGTACCCTAAGACCAAAAAAATTGGCTTACTGTCTGCTCATATCATCCATGAAATTATGACATTACTTTCAATCGTACTCCATTAGAGTTCTAACGGATCAACCCTTGAGGCAGGTCCTACATAAACTAGACACATCGGGCGCCTGTTAAAATGGTGCATTGAGCTAAGCTAATATGACATTACTTACCACCCGCGCATCGTAATTAAAGGACAAGCCTTGGCTGATTTCATAGCCGAGTTCACAATGCGAGATGAGGAGTCTACGGTAAGAATTGAGGAAACTGTCAAATGGAATATTTTCATTGATGGAGCATCGAACGAGCTCGGCTCGGGGGCAGGAGTCATAATAATCACACCCCGAGGAAGGAAATTAAGCTCTACACTGAGGCTGGAGTTCGCTGCAACCAATAACGAAGCTGAATACGAGGCAGTGATAGCTGGCTTAGAAATCATTAAAGAAATATGAGTTAAGTTGATATGTATACACAGCGATTCACAACTAATTGTTAACCAGATCCTTGGAGAATTCCAGACTCACGGACAAAAACTTGTGTCCTACCTCGAAAAGACCAAAACCCTTCATGATGAGCTAGACTACTATGTAATAAAACACATCCCGCGAGGGGAAAATCAAGAGGCGGACGCCCTCGCCAAAGGGGCTAGCATAAGAACCAAACCAATGTCGGGGGCAACCCCATTCATGAGACAATCCACACCGAGTTTCGAGTGTCTGCAAATCACAGCGATCGCAGACAAGGAGGAGACGTGGATGACCCCATCATCAGATACTTGCAAGAAGGAACCTTACTAGAAGATCGGAACGAAGTCAGGAAAATCCTAAAGAAGGCATCCCGCTACACCATCCATAATGGCATACTGTACCATCGCGGCTTTTCCAACCCACTACTAAGATGTGTCGTCGGGAACGAGGCAAAAGATATCCTTAATAACATTCATCAGGGGAGCTACGAAAATCCCACCGGAGGGAAAACTCTAGCCAGAAAGATCCTACACTGTGGATACTTTTGGCCCACATTGAACAAGGACGCAGCCGAGTTCGTTAGGAAATGTGACAAATGCTAAAGATTTGCCAAAATCCTGAGACTGCCACCTACCGGTTTAATCCAGATGGTCAGCCCCAGTCCCCTTGCCATCTGGAGAATTGATCTGATCGGGGAACTCCCAATGGGTCGAGGAGGAGCAAAATACGTTATAGTAGCAGTGGACTATTTCACCAAATAGGTGGAAGTGGAGCCTTTGAACAAAATTTCATCTAACAAAGTGATAAACTTCCTAATACGTAATATCCTATGCAGGTATGGGGTGCCACGAAGATCATATCGGATAACGGACTCCAATTCGATAGTGAAGAATTCTCCCGTTGGTGCCATGAACATGGGATTGCCCGAAGCTTCTTGGCTGTGGCATATCCCCAGGCAAATGGGCAAGTCGAAGTAGTAAACAAGGTGTTGAAGACGTTAATCAAGAAGAAGCTAGAAAAGTCCAAGGGGACATGGGTCGATGAACTGTCTACTACACTATGGACCTACCGAACTTCTTACAAGACCGCAACAGGGCACACACACCATTCACATTGGCATACGGAGCCGAAGCCATGCTCCGCGTCGAAACAGTCGTCCCCTCGCATCGAAGAATGCATTACAATCTGGAAGAAAACGAGGAGCTCTGAAGCATGTCACTCGACCTGATCGAGGAAAAAAGAAACGACGCCGCCCTCAAAGCTGCCACTTACAGACAGAAGGTGGCAAGGCAATACAACTCCAAGGTATAGCCTCGAGCTCTACAAGAGGGAGACTTGGTACTCTAGTGAATCTTCCCATGACCAGGAGCACTAGATCCAATTTGGGAAGGGCCGTTTGTTGTTCATAAGGATCTCCATAATGGAGCTTACATCTTGTCAACGATAGATGGAGAGGTGTTCGGGAAAGCATGGAATCTCCAACATCTCCGCCGCTATTTCTCTTGAGTTGTAAAGAAATGTATATTAAATGAAACAATAAAAGAAAGATAGTGGACGTAGGCATATTTTGGCTGAACCACTATAAAATTTGGTGTCTCGCATTACTTATCTTATTTGAACATTCTTTCATTTAATTATTTTATCTGATGACTATTCCTACCGTGAGCAATTGCAGGCGCTTTCCGACAGCAGTGAAAGTAAGATAGCCACTATAAGGGGCACGAAAAAAACCTTGGCAATTCACTGCAGACGATCGGCACCCCCAAGCTGGCAATGATGGACCGATCATAAGCCACAGATTAGGCACGATTTATAGCATAGGCAGTTCATCATTGGCGTTCAGCTCACTGGCAACTGCAAACCGATTATAAACCCCATGATTAAGGCATGGCTGCAGCCAGGGGTAGTTCGCACTTGATGATCGGCATTACGCACGTCGGCAACGATGAATCGAATAATACTCACGACATGGGCAATAGCCCGAGTAGTTATCGTTCGCGATCGGCCTTGAATATAGCAATGCGTTTATGGTTTTCTGCGTTTTTGAACACAATAACGATTAACTAAATCGTAAATAGTTCACAAGTAGACGAAACAGACTGTGAAAATCACGCATTGCAGAAGTCTTTCTAGATAAACATGCAAAAGACATAAATTAAACATTACACATTTAAAATCTTTATGTACAAAGCTTTTTGTTTATATATACAAATACTAAACAGCCGTAATACACAAAGAAAGTGAAAAGAAAATTTCCTCAACCAGGGAGGAGGAATGGCCTTATCACTCGGTTTGCTCCCTCCGGCCATGTCTCTCGAAGTCTCGGATCGCTCGAGAGACTCGCCCTTCTTTTGCGAAGGCCCAAGCTGTCCCGAAGAAGTCCCTGCACGATGCAAGTAAGAGAAATCATAAGCTTCGCAGTCCAGGATAAGTAATAACGGAGCTAGAGAAAAAAGATGAGATACCTGCAGTAATGTGGTGTGGATCACCAAGCCCCTCGAAATCCGACCCATCCTCATCATCCTCGTCCTCCGCTAGCAACTCATAACCCTTGGCGATGGCTTTAGTCTCTTCCACCGTGAACTGGCTGTTGACCATCCCAACGTCATAGACGGCTCCTCCCTCCTGTTCAACTACGGCCTTAGTCTCCTCGATGAGCCGAGCATGGATTCCTGCCATCACCTGAGGATAATCATCCATCCAATGAAGGTTCCTTTATTTCCAAAACATGTGATACGTATCCTTCAGCATCTGGTTGACTGTATCGCAGAAGTTGCTGGATTTGTCAACTTCGGTTTGGAGAGACACCACCTTATTCATGTATTGTTCCTTATCCCTCCTCAACTGGGCCTACTCCACCTTCAACCTATCAATTTTAGCCTGGTATGAGTCCTTTTCTTTTTGCCACTCACCCCGAGACTCCTTCAGCTCAGCTAAGGCCTCCTCCGATTTCTTCACCTTACCCTTGAGGGAGCATATCCGTTTTAGATCTTTCTGCCAAGCCTCATCCACTGAGCTGACAGCCATGTCAATCTGTGTCTTGCATAGGTCAGCGGCCTCTCTCGTTGCTTCTTCCTTGGCTTTCCTTATCTCGGATGTGCGAGATGCTTTGACAGCCTCTAACTTAGCCTCCTTCTCCCTGAGCGCCTTGCGAAGATCCTCTACCTCCAAACGCAACCGTACATTGACGCTCCCAACTTCTGCACTATCCTTGGCTAAGTGGGACTGGTAATCTACAATTTTCCTGGTCTCGTCCGTAATCTGGACCATCCTCATTGTCAAGTTGGCGAAATCGAGAGTCTTTGCCTCATCCAAGATCCGGACTAGAGGATTTCGAGGTAGAAGAAACACGGTATCAGGATCCGCCGAATGACGACCCGCGTAGTCAGGATTGATATTAGGATGACTCTCAAAGGGATTTCGAATTGGCTACTGATAATCCGAGAAATAAGTATCGACGTTGCCCTCCCCTAAATCATCTAGCACTTCGTGCACTTTAGGACCCATTGGATTTTGACGATGACGACGAGAGGAAGTTTGGGAACCAGGGGAGGTGGCATCCTTATCCGGAGACCTCACACATTTCCGAGATGATTCATCACTCCCTCCTCTATCCAAGCCTGACGGAGTCTCCTTAATATTCCCTTGCGTGGTCTTTTCCTCCTAAAAAGCCATCTTGGAAGAAACGGAAGCCTCTTTCATCCGTTTGAAATGCTTGAGCCGCCTAGACACTTCATTCCTCTTCTGATTCCTCCTTTTCCCTACAATGTGAATAGCAACGTTATATAGAGAAATGGAGAAAGCATAAAAAACGTGCAAAACATTAGGACACTACGAGCTACTACAAACCCTTAGGGTAGACTGGATCAAGTGGCCGGGATAGGGTCTCACTCAAGTAGGGAATACACTGGGATGGGACTCCACTTGAAGGAAGGAGAACACACGGCGACTGGGATTCATTAGATTGAGGAGCAGGTGGAAACTGAGACTCATCAAAAAACAAAAAGTTCTCAAGAAGTATCCCAAAATCCATACAATAATCAAAAGTACCTGGGGAAAGCCCAAATGCCTCGCCAACTCCCGCTCCGCCTCGTACTGGAAAAAGCGGCATTCCACCCAAGTCACCTGGAGCTACACTCTCTTGGGAGGGGTCAGCAACAAAAGTTGGTCCAAGAGCCAGCTCAGATTGATCTAACTGCTCGGGCCACTCCCGCATAGCTTCGGCATTCTTCAAGGGAGTCGCACCCAAGCCTTCGCTACATATGATCTCCACATCTGGAGAAGCACGAGCCTCCGATTCTGTTGCCTTGGAATCTCTCCGACTTTTCCTCCTCTTCACTCTCTTCCACCAAATGGAAACCCTCCTCGTCGTCGGGGGAAGGAGCAACCCGTATACGCAAAGATTTCGCCAAACGAGGAGGGAGAACCGTAATTTTCTTACGCCTCAACTTCTTTGAGGTTCCAACCCCATCACCCTCTTCCTCATGACCCTTTCCTTTATCCACATCTCCCCCTTTTCCTCTGGCTCCCGTTGCTTTCTCGGCTGAGCTTGGCCTGATCTTGTACATGGATTGTCCAGGGCCAATTAAGTTGTAAAAGAGAAGGGCTGTATCATGGAGTAGGAACGGGGCTTCCCTCTCGACCTCCGGGATAGCCAATATTTCCTTGGCCATCCTTTTCAAGCCTTCGACCTCCGCTGCTTTCACGCAACCTAAAAAATATGGAGCAATAAGGAACCAAGTCGATAGAAAGTTCAGAAAAGATATAACGTTGACTTACAGCCAGAGGTGAAAGCGTGTTGGGGAACGGCATCGTCATGCACAAAGAAATACTCCTTCTTGAACATGCTAAACTTGGAGTATAGATCAAGGACAAGCTTAAATTTGTAAGTGGACTCTAAGTTGATGAATGGACTCCCCTTTCGATAACTCCTCACATTATATAAGTATCTGATCTCTCTATGGGTAGGGGGTCTCTGATAACGCTTCACGAATATCAAGTATAAACATGCCAGGATGGTGTAAGAGTTCGGTTGAAGCTGTAAGGGTGCGACTTTCAAGTAAATCACAATGCTGTCAATCCAATTGGTAAGCGGAGGAATGGCGCTGCACATACAATGGTACTTACTGTATGCCATATATCCACCTAGGGGAAAGCAGGCTCTATCATACGGGCCGGGTAGTATCATGTCCCGATGAGCTATCCTGAACGTAGTAGCTATGGAGTTAAGCTTTTATATCATCAACACACTGGGGTAACACTCTGAAGGCCTAACCAGCGTCTGATTAGGAGCGTAGCCCTCCACCAAAGAATAGGCAAAACCAGGTTGTCTAGGAGGATTGACAGGAACATCAGAAGAAGAAGGGCCAGTCCCGAAAGGCTGTGAAGACGCATGCTTGGATCGAAGTTCGCGACTAGACGACATATTCCTGCATAAAGAAATAAAAGACAAGCGTAAGTCCAATAGAGGTACAATCGTAAATGGAAATTAAAACATTCACGGGGAACCTCCTATCGTCCAGCCCAGTTGAAACCATACTCCTAACCTAACCATCTCAAGAAACTCAACCTTTGGCTCGGCATACCTATGAACCATGTCACGGGCTATTTGGTTCGGCATTATCCTATACCAAAAGCCGAACGACATCCCAATGCCGAACCAAACACTATTGATCCATCCTTAGCACTACAATCGATCACAGGCCCATAACCAGTCGCCTGGACCTCACCACTCCATCCCTACCATCTCTGCTTCCATCACTGCATCTTGTCCACGTTGATGCCAGTCCCATCATTCCACTTCATCTTCCTTATATCCACAGCAATTCCTCGCTTAGCTACCATCCCTCTCCATTTCTCTCCAGTCCAATAGTGAACCTTAGGTTCACGATCGCTAACATGATTAACTCCATCGTCTCATCGTAAAATTCCATTCATTGATTGCATACAATCGAAACAAAACCTACCTTCACCAAGCATGATCCCCTTCTTCACCAAATCCAAAACCAAAAACCCTAAAACCCCCAAGCCAAAAGATCGGGTTTGGAAAAGCTTACCTCAAGCAATGAAGGCGTAGAGATTTTTGGATTCAAGCAATATAAACAAGCTCAAAACGGACCCCAATCGATCAAAAAGAGGTTGGAGAAATTTAATTAAGAAAATAGGAGGAAAAGAATAAGGAGAGAAGGCGGTATTTAAAGAGGAAAAAGGAAGGAAGATGAACGGTCGCAATTTTTCGATCGGTGGTAGGAGCTTGGTGCTGAACCAAACAAAGCATGTCGTGTAACTAGACGTCATACTTTGGGGAGCAAGTGTTGGCTCGGTTTTCCAGCAAGCAGAGTGAAAGGGAAGAAAGGAAGTGAAAGCAGACAAAGACATGGAAGACAGAACTGCCAGACTAGATGCTTGGTTCGACATTCACTAAAATGCCGAACCAAATATATGGTCCGGCATGCCGTACCAGATGTTTGGTCCGACATCCTCTGATATGCCGGACCAAATATTTGGTCCGGTATTCTCTGATAAGCCGGAACAGATATTTGGTCTGACACGACACATCCATCACCGGACCAAACATTTAGTCTGGTACATAGGCATGCCGGACCAAATGTTTGGTCTGACAAATAGGAAACTCCAGAGCAGAAGCACCGAACCAGACAAGAAAGAAAAACTAGGCTAGGCAAGCTCCATGACCCAAATGTCGATCCAAATGCTCATGCCCAGATGCCGAACCAGATTCAGAGAGTTATTATCTCCACCTCCACACTTCACTCTATAAATACCCAAGCTTCTCAACAACAATGGGGACAGATTTTGGGAGAAAAGAGGGAAAACTCTGCTGAGACTCAGTCACTTCAGCTACTCCAAGTTTTTACTCTTTTCATACAAACTTGTATTTGTAATCAAATCAAAGTAAGAATAATAAGATGGACAGTGGATGTAGGCATATTCTGGTCGAACCACTAAAAAATTCTATGTGATTTACTTTCCTTAACTGCTTTTCGACTTTAAGCCCGTAAATTGTTCTATGACTACAAAAATTATCCCTTAACATGTTAGAATATTAAAAACTCCAAATCAATCAACATAAACGTGACCTGGCTAAAATCGAACTTAAAGGTGTTTGTCCAATTTCTGTGCAAACATTGGCCGAATTTATCGCTTACATATCTTTTGATAAAATCCAATTTTACTTACTACAAGTGGTACCTAATAGTGACAATTATTTACACCAATTCTCTTCGTCAAAACTATATCATTTTGGATTTATGAAATTTGGTAATGGTCAAAATTCCAATATCATCCACATTCAATTTTATAGTCCACACACAATGTCTTTGGTTCAATAATAACAATTATTATTAACCGAAATGCTCTGGCCAGTGACTTTGATTTCAGTTGACTTCAGTTGACCGTGATACTAACCTCATATAACTGAGGAGACGAATCCTCTCTTGAATAGTGTTTCACTTCCAACGCTTCCTCTCGACCCAACTATAGTCGTTCAATGGACGCCGTGACCTGATTTAACTATAATCAAAGCGGAGCTTCACATTAAAGATCAACAGCATTCTCAAGTCGAGAGAACTGTGTAAATTAGTCACGTCGATATTCTCTGCTTGACCTTAGTTATATTAACCAACAGAAAACTATCAAGTGAGTCATTCCATAGTTATCCAATAACTATCAGTACGTAACCCCTTTGTGCCCCAACAGTCATGAGTAATACACTGCCCAATATTTGGAGAGCATTACCTACTCTAGTCTCATTGGATACATCGATATCTAGTCTCGATGCATCTTGACTAGGAACATTCAAAATGGTATATTTGTTTCATTGTGATAAATTACTCACGGTTATGACACTTTGTAACTAGTATCACAAAACACACCATTTATGGATTTTCTATTAAATATAATTTTAATTAAATTGAATAATTAATATAACCATATTATATCAAGTATATAACAGAATGAAAATGCCTTATTTCGAACAAGATTGGTCAATGAGTTAGAAATATGTAACAAATTACATAATTGCCCCTAGGGCATACCACTGACTCTATTAGAGGCCACCTCAATCTACGAGGGCGGTTCAACAAAAATTAAATCTAAAGACAAAATGATAAAGGCATTAATAGCCCGTAATGCTTGGCTAGCACAACTCAGCCCTAGAATAATAAGGTAGGGAGGGGAGAAGAAACCCCTTTCTTATGATAAAATGATAGAATTAGGCTTCCATGACAGCTTTAGTGCTCCACTATTGTAAAGTACGATGGTGCATCCAACCCAGGTGACCATCTTTGCACATTTGAATATCACATGGATTTTCTAAAAGTAGGAAAGCTTGCACGATGCAAGTTGTTTCCAGTCTATCTGATTGGAGCAGCTTCAAGATTGTATAGGAGATACGAGCTTGGTGGGGTCAATTCTTAGGCTCAACTATCGATTGATTTTCACCGATAATTTAATGCTAGGAGGCAAATATCCCTAGATCCAAACATGTCATCCTATGTTAAGCAATGCGACAGTGAAAGCTTGCGTAGCTTTATCGATCAGTTCCAATCCGAAGCAATGAGAATCAATATAACAAGTGAAGAAGCATTGCTGATGGCAGCGCATTTTGAAACTGCGTTCTTGGACAAGGATGGCAGGAAGCTTTGCAAAAGCATGAAGGCTTTCTATGAAAGAGTCAGTGGTTATATTCGGGTAGAATAACCTGGGAAATTTGAGGGCATATCGATTGAGAAAATTGCTCCCATACAGAGTGAGAGGAAAAGAGGGGGTAGAAAACCACAACTAGCCAGCAAAAAGGCAGAGAGAGTTCAAATTCACAACACACACTCCCCTGACCCATACTCCTGGATTTAATTTTGAGATGATCATAACTAAGCTGGCATATAACTTCCTAACAAAGGGTAAAAGGCAGAGCGGAACAAAGGAGGTGCTTATTGCCACTTCCACAAGGTGAATGACCATCATATAGACAGTTGTCGTTATTAAAGAATGAAATAGAGAAACTAATCCAGAAGGGCTATCTGGACTGTTTCCAAAACTCAGATCCCATCACCTAATCCTTACACAGTTTAGGCAGGAAACCGAGGAATCCTCATCTGGTCCATCCGCGGAGGATCCCATTTAGTTGGCAAGAGAAAATTGTCAATGGACAAGCATATCCAAGATGAACATAGAATT
The DNA here is from genome assembly GCA_030737815.1 of Allium fistulosum. Classification (NCBI taxonomy): domain Eukaryota; kingdom Viridiplantae; phylum Streptophyta; class Magnoliopsida; order Asparagales; family Amaryllidaceae; genus Allium; species Allium fistulosum. The sequence continues at coordinate 815,763,861 of CM060908.1, read as the reverse complement.
GTGTATCACATAAAACAACAGCCTACGCCAGATATTACTTCCACCGCTGCTGATTCATTCGAGGTTGTATTTCCATATCAGGACCCCATGGTAGTAACAAAGAAAATTTCCAACTACACTATCAAATAGGTATTTTTTTACTATTGGTGCTCAGTCAACGTTATCTTCAAAGCTGCATATTACAAGATGTAGCTCCCAACAGAAATATTAAAGTCCAGTCCAAAACTTATTTATGGCTTCAATAATACGGCAACAATCCCTATAGGTTGGCCAGGCTCCTTTTCACTGTTGGAACTATGCTCTTACATAGGCCTTTCTATGAAAATTTCCTGATAATTGATCAACCGTCTCGCTATAATGCCTTCATTGGAAGGCCTATGCTAATATACCTTGGAAGAGTAATCTCTCGGAAAGACTTGCTCATGAAGTTTAATACCCCGGCTTGGATAGACATTATTAGGGGTAAATAGTCTATGGCTAAGTAATTATATAATGTAACTTTAAATCCTTGTAATAAAATTATTTTTAATTATATTGCTAAAATACAAACATAAGCTAGTTCGTGGAACTGTATCGATATATGATACCAAGATTGCCACTGAAATGGGTGAACTTACAACCACAATACCGATATGAAATAAGAAGCGATATTATGTTCATATGATCAAAATTGATGAATATGCTTCCATTTATGCATAGTATTTCAATGATGTTGCATAAAGTCATGACATCACAACTTCATCATAAGTACATGAAGTATAAGATAAAGTAGATCCAAAATTGGGAATGGGTGAGAAAGACTTAAAGTCAGTAAATGATTTGGAAGATATAAAATTAGATCCAATAGATCAACCACAAGTCGTGAAAATAGGGGAAAAAAACTAAGTATAGAACTAAGTATAGAACAACATTTAGAACCGGTCAGTTTCCCAAAGAGGCCAACTGATGTATTTTCTTGGACCCATTCGAACATGGTCGGAATGGAACCAACTATCATTTGTCATGCCCTTTACATCGACCTAAATGCATGTCTTGTAAGGCAAAAGAGACGTTCTCTAGCCTAAGAAAGGTATAATGCCTTGCATGAAGAAGTAAATAAGTTAAAGGCGAACGATTTTATCAGAGAAGTATATTATCTAAAATGGATAACCAACCTAGTCCTAGTAAAGAAGCCCAAGGAGAAATGGTGAATTTGTATAGACTTGACTAATCTCAAAAAAGCTTGCCCCAAAGACAGTTTTCCTTTGCCTAAAGTACGCCAGTTAGTGGATGCGACTAGAGGACACAAACTATTCACCTTCATGGATACTTATTCAGGTTACAACCAAACCGTGATGTTTGGACCAGATCAAGAAAATGTCATCTTTATTATAGATAAAAGGTCGTACTACCATAAAGTCATGACATTCAAGTTAAAGTATGCGGACGCAACATACCAAAGGCTAGTGAATATGATGTTTTCAGACCAAACTGGAACAATGTGGAGCTATACTTAGTTGACATGCTTGTGAAGTCCAAGACTATGTGCCGTTAGGCCAAAACATGTGTGCCGGGCGTGCGACCCTTCAACCTACTAGCAATGGGAGAGAAAACATAACATGCACAACAAAAGCGTCGACCATTATACTTATAGATGGCCCTGATTCATTCTATTGCAAGGATATGGGAGGCGACCTCTAGGTGTGACTAAAAGGCCAGGCGCCTGTAGGTTTTCAGTTGAGGCGATCCAGTACCGCTCCTTGTCATGTGTAGGATCTGAAGAAACCTTCGCCACACTCTGTGAGTTCAAAATGAAACTAAATCCCCTCAAGTTCACCTTTGCAATTAAATCAGGGAAGTTCCTCAGTTACATAGTAAGCACAAGGGGAATCGATGCTAATGCAGAGAAGATTGATGCCATCACTATAATGGGGATTACAAAGAAGCCAACATACGTTATGAGTTTAAATGAGAAGGCAACTGCTCTAAGCATATTCATTTCATAAGCTATTGATAAGTGCATCACATTCTTTGACCAGGACAAAAAAGGTAGAAATATTGAGTGTGCGGAGGAATGCAAGGCCGTATTTCAAATATTAAAAGATCATCTGACCACCCCACATATACTCTCAAAACCTATCCAAAGTGAGGATTATTTGTATATTTAGCAGTAACCGGTCATGCTATCAACATAGCAATAGTAAAGGAAAATGAGAGTTTGCAACGGCTAATATACTTCACCAGAAAACTCTTATCTAGCGCAGAGCTGAATGAAATGTTGATAGAAAAGTTTGCCTGTAACCTACAGCTTATTGCAAGAAAGCAGCATCCTTATTATCAAGCACAACCCATTAAGGTCTTGGCAATAAAACCATTAAAGCGGATATTTCATAAACCAAAAACGTCATGATGACTACTGAACTGGACTGTTGAACTGAGCTAGCATGTTATATCATACTATCCAAGAAACACCATCAAAGGACATGCCATAACCTATTTCATTATGGATGAACATAAACAACTGAGCGACAAAATGAAGAGACCAACGAAGCACCTTAGCTTTGGAAATTGTACGTAGATGGTGCATAAAAGAACAAGGCATGCATCAGATATGTATTAATCACTCCAGATAAACAAAAAGCTTTATGATGCTTTACAATTAGGATTTAAGCCAACCAACAATGTAGCAGAATATGAAGCATTCACTATTGGATTAAAGATGACACATGTAATGAATTAGAATTTATTGTGATTCCTAATTGGTTGTAAATCAAGTGTAGGTAAACTATCTAACAAAGGAACTGATCCTGGCCAAGTACGTTGAGCTATCCAACCAGTTGTTAGGTCAATTCGAGCATTTCAGTATTGAATAGATTCCTAGAGAGGAGAACACTTCTACGGACTCCTTAGCCAAACTTGTTAACGCTAAGGTTGTGCAGGAAATGAAAGTAGTCCTAATGGAGCATTTGGTTAAACTTAGCATCTCACAAGCCAATCAATTTGACAGGAGCCCAATATGCTAAAAGTCAAACTCCAAAAACCAAAATAAAATTGTTTTTGCCCAAGAAACTCAACATGCACCCCAAGCATAAAAAGACATAGAGAAAACCTGGATAACCATATCAAGCAATTATTACTAGAAGGCACCTTACTAACTAATTAGAATGCAGCTAGGAAAATCAGGTATCAAGCCCCTTACATTACATTCTTTAATACAATTATACAAAAGGGGTACTCAACCTTTATATCAAATGTGCCGCAAAGGTGGAAAGGGTCAGAGTAATGAGGGAAGTTCATGAGGGATACTATGAAGATCATTTTGGAGGATTACAGCTGGAAAAAAAGTGTTAAGACATGGCTAGTATTCGCTTAAGGAATACCAGGATGCATAGGATTTTATCCATAGGCGTGGCAGATGTCAAATGTTGACCAGTATCCCAAGATTTCCATCGTATGAACTTATCCTCATGACCAGTCCCTGGTCATTTATCACATGGGGCGTAGATTTGATAGATACGCCTCTAATGTCAAACTGGGGAGCATGTAGTTATAGTCATAGATTATTTTACAAAGTGGATATAAGCTGAACTCTTGGCATCTATCCCATCAAAGAAAATAGTATATTTCGTCGTTAGGAACATTATCACCAGATCTGAAATTCCATACAAAATAGTTTTTGGCAATGGCATGTAGGTTGAAAGCAAAAAATTTACTAAGCTCTGCAAAATAAATGGCATAGTTTCAAGCTTCTCCTCAATAATGCATCCTCAAGCGAATGTGTAAGTCGAAGCAGCTTACAAACTATAAAGAAACCGCTCAAGAAAATATAGACAAGGAAAAAGGGAAATCAGCAGAGGAGTTAGCCCTGTTTATGGGCTTGACTCCATTTTCCTTATCATGCAACTATGGAGTGATGCTTTTGGTGGAGGTAGTAGTGCCATCACATTGGCATTTATCATATGTAGCAGAGTAGAACCAACAATTGAAAGAAGCTTTCCTGGCTTCATAAATGAAAGAATAGATGAAGCAGCTATTAGAGCGGTATTATATGAACAAAGGATGGCAAAAGGCTATAATTTCTAGTTTCAAGGAAATACAATTCCGTAAAAGGGACCTGGTCTTGAAGAAAGTCATGACTAACACAAAAAGCACAACTGATTGTGCATTAGGACCAAATTAGGAAGGTTACTTAGTCATCCAAAAGATACTTTCTAATGGCCCATATCTCTTATATAGGTCGGATGGAAAATTTTATGCCAATACTATTTACTTAAAAAATAAATTAGAATTATACAATACATAACTCGACTATTCAGCTAAACTGCACTAGGCATAGGGTTATTAGATTACCCGAAACAGTATCAAAAACCATTCACATGTACAAATATAAAGGTTGTAAACACATAACCAGACTTCTAAGTCAAACAAAATAAATAGTCTATACCACAAATGGAGCAGACCTGTAACGAAGAACTTGAGAAAATTCTTAGAGCAAAGTTCAGGAAACACGTTACTATACAATGAACTAAACTAAGCACAGCAAACACAGCACCAAGAGTCAAGTAGTTGTTAAAATCATGAGGAGCGAAAATACATGCAAAGATCGATAAAAGACATGTGAAATGATATGCACAAAGCTCAACAAAGTAAGAGCATCCCTTTTATTTGATTCCTTTACATGCCATAGTCATTTAAACAATATTACCATTATGTATCCTTGCAAGAAAAAATATCCCTAAACACACACACACTTTCTCTATTACTTAAACTACACTAAGAGTCTGACTTTGACTCAGAAGGCTCTTTAGCAAAAATCCACCTCCTCCTCCTTCGAAAGGACTGGGCGGATGGAGAAGCTTGGAAGGGGGTAGATTTACCCCCAATTCTTATATCAGTAGGAAAATAAGTGGGGACATCTGACATTTTTGTAATGGTAAATGAAGAACGTGGAGGTGCACCGAGGAATCCTGCCTTAGGATCATAATTAGCTCCCTTCTAACGGTTTTCGACCTTCACTGCAAGAACATAATCTGACTGATTATTTAGAAACAACAAATCTTGGTCAGGCTAGAAATGGAAAAGGACGTCCATGGACCGACCTAACATAATGTTCACCATGGTGCACCTAAGCTTTTCCTGACAGACTATGTATCATCCCAAAATTTTTAATAATAAACTAAAGTATTAATTAAATGGTAAATTGGTATTTAATAAAAAGGAAAAAATGGATTTTTGTAAATAAAAGAATTGATTTGCATCATTCGACGCATTACATGATCATCGAAGGGAAGCTTTACATGTGAGGATACTCAAACCCATTGCAACGGTGTGTGTCCGAAAATGAAGCCACCCGGATTTTGAAGGAGTTGCATGAGGGCTCATGCGGAGATCACACCGGGGGGCAAAGTCTGGCAAAAAAGCCCGCTCGGCGGGGGTACTACTAGCCCACCGTGGTAAAAGATTCTACGAAGTATGTGAAGAAATGCGACCAGTGCCAGCGATTCTCGAAGGTCCCTAGGGCTTCCCTAGCCCCTCCGGTCTCCATGACGTCCCACCAGCCATTTGATACATAGGGGATCGTTCTGATCGAGAAGCTCCGTAACGCCAAAGGTGGATACAACCAAGCAATCGTAGCTATAGATTATTCCACTAAATGGGTTAAAGCAGAACCTCTGACCGGTTTCATGGCTCCAAAGGTTATCAACTTCATTATCAAGAACATCATCAGCTGCTTCGGCCTCTCAAAGAAAAGTGTTACGGACAATGGGACAAAAGCACGATGTTCCAAGAGTTCTGCGATAGAAATGAAATAGAAAAGATCTTCTCCTCGATTGCTCAACCGTAGGCTAATGGACAGGTCGAGGCAGCCAATAAAACCATCAAGCCGACTCTTAAGAAAAGGCTTGCCAAAGCGAAAGGAAATTGGGTGGAGGAGCTGCCTCTTGTACTGTGGTCGTATCGCCCCTCCGCCCGAACTTCGACCGGCCATACACCCTTCTCCCTTCATATGGGCACGTTGCCATCCTACCAATCGAGGTGGAGGTTCCATCCCCTCGCAGGGTGTAACATTCCCCACTTGGAGGCCCAAAACTAATGGCTACGGATGCTGCAGTCATCCATAGTTATTAATCCTCGACGACCAGATACGGTAATGTTAGATACATTAATATAACAAAAACACATAGATATGGAAAATTTTAATATCAACAAATGACTTACTCATTCCATTTCAAAACATTTCAAATTCATTACATATTCCTAATACGAGAACCACATTCAGAGAAATTATATTTATTACAACATACGCCAAGAGCGACATATGAAGATGCCCCCTTGGATGATCAGAGTATATATAGGAAATTAAACAACTTTGCCTTTACAACAACACAGCAGAATCAAAATAAAAGAAAACTCTAAGTAACTATCATGCCTCCTGCACGTCTCTGGAAGCTTATTCGTCTAAAGAGGTACCTGAAAACCTCAACTCTCAAACTACTCAAAATCAATCGAGTACCCGAGAGTTTAAGAGGAAAACATAAACTTCGAGTTAGACATAAAGCCTGGTATGAATAATAATCAGTCATCTCAAAACAATTAGATATCTAGTGAGACCATGCCGCTTAGCGGAATGGGTTTTCCCCTCACTAGTATCCTAAAAACTTTATAAAACCATATATTACGCTCCTGCATCCACAATGGTTAAAACATCTCAAAATAATATGATGATATGCAAACAAGTAAATCAATTCTGGATTTCCCATCCCCATTCATTCTGACTAACTGTCCCATTAATAGTTTCTAGGGTCACTATTAACTTATTAGTTTTCATGGGCTTACTAATAACCTGTTTAATGTTTATGGACTCCCTGTCCAGTTTCATAGTTTTAATGGGCTTACTATTAACCTGTTTAAATTTATGGACTCCCTGTCCTATTTCATAGTTTTCATGGGATCATTAAGAACCTATTGGCTACTACCAATAACTTCATTGTTTCATGGGTTCTCCTTGAACCTATTGGTAACTCCAACAACTTCCCTCTTATCCTAGTTTTCATGAGTTGACTAGGAACCTATTGACATCTGTCAATAACTTAACCCGAATATAGTTTTCATAGGTTCATTACAAACCTATTGGCCCCTGCCAATAACTCTTTCTAATCATAGTTTTCATGGGTTTACTATGAACCTATTGGCCCCTGACAATAACTTTCCTATACATAGTTTTCATGGGTTTACTATGAACCTGTCTACCTGACAACTTCTTAAATCAATATATAAGCATCCTACATTCTGGTCCATCTGACCTCCTGGATGCAATTCTACTCATTCAGGAGTTGATTAAATTTATATTCACTACTGGGTCAACCTAGCTGGTTATTCTGCCTTTCCCCAAAATACAGTTATGGGCCCATTACAATGTGAATATATATATATATATATGTATATGTATATGTATATGAAGAAGTAAACATAATAACATGATAATACCAACGCCTATGGTTTAATATCCTTGAAATCATATTGTAAACTTGGTTAATCCCTTTAACCTATTAATCAAGGAAAACTTCTTCAAAAACTCCATACTAAAAATCATTTCAAAACTCTTTTATTATGCCATGGTTTTCCTTCAAAATGAGATTGGGTTATTTGTTTTGAAAACTAAGGCTTTTGAAACCTTTAATTCTTTTTTTCGAAACCATTGGAAAACTTCCTTTCGAAAGCGTCAAACTCTTCTTTCCAAAACACTAGGCTCCTACCTTTCGAAACACTTTAAAATCTTCCTTTCGTACCTTTTGAATGTATTAAAGTGAAACCATTTAATTATAGAAGCATAGCTTTGAAACCATATGAAAGTACCCCTTTCGAAATCATCAGATTTTTCTTTAAAATATCTTTTGGGTCAAAGTGAACATAAACGAAAGTATCCCTTTTGTAACCATTATTCATCGTATAAAAATGTTTGGGGAAAACTTGATGGCTTCAGAGCCATCCTTTCGAAAGCTTTAAAAAATTAAGTAAAACATTGAAGGATAGCATTGAAACCACCTTTCGAAGTCATTGCCTTCGAAATCCTTGAACCCTTTCGAAAGCTTTTAGGAAGTGGCTTAGTACATCTTTAGAAAAAAAGCTACCTTTCAAAAGCATTGATGACTTCAATACATTCGAAAGGCAAAAGAACGGTAGAAGGGTTTCGACTTGGTCGAAACCACCCTTTTCGAAAGCATTGGATTTAAAACTAAGTAACTCCTTCCGAAGCTACAATTTAACAAGAGGCGGCAACCCCTTTCGAAAGAAATTTAGAAAGACCCCTTCGAAAGCATCTGTTTGGATCCCTTCAAAAACTTTTAACCAAAACAAGGTAGGCGCTTATCATTTGAAACAAAAACATAGGTTTTGACCCCATTGATACCATGTCTTCTGCCTTTCTCTAATCCACTTCGTACCAACATTGTTGATACCTTGTGTATTGTTTCCAACTATGGTAGATTTCGACCGAGTCAAAGCGGAAGCACATACTCGAAAGGTGCTTCTGAAAGAGGCGGAACCCACTTTTATGGGTAAAACTGATTTAATGTCAATTAAAGTAAATACTTTCTAACTAATCTACCTACTTATAAACATGTGATTGGTTGCCTCAACTTTTTAAATTCTTTACAAAAATTACTGCCACATATTTTTAGATCTAAACCAAGATTAATTAAACAAATAAGCCTTCCATTAAGCAAAACAATTAAATCATTTAAGTCCTCCTTTCAAAATAATTTTATTCTCATAGTAAATCACTCAAGAAAAATCCCCAAAAATCACAGAAATTCACTTTTAATATGTTATCTAACATATCTAAATTTTAGACTCAAATTCTCAATATAATTTCCGAAATAAATTTCTAAACCCAATTAACCATAATTTCCTTTGAAAATTCATAATAAATTCTTCATAACTTAGAAAATTCTAAAAATTAAAATCCAACTCCAAAATCATGTTTTACATAACATATAAATTTCTCATGGCATATGAAAATCATTATAATCGGTTTTACCCTTAAAACCGTATAAAATCATATTTAAACAATTTTTGTTTACATCAAACTTGTTATAATCCAAAAATATCATCATCCAAGTCATCATTAAAATGGATTTAGTCTTAAATCTAAAATACAAATGATCATAAGAACAAAATAGAGATGATACAGATTATTATTCACCTTGATTAGGATAAGGAGATTGAATTGAGATTAGTTTCTTCTTGCTTGAATCCTAAGCTTTAGATTTAATTTCTCCTCTTTTCTCCTTTAACAATGGCCGGCTCCTCCTATGTTTTACGGTTTATATTTTGTGAAAATGAGAAATGAAGGTGAATGGATGGTAAGCTATGGATATATAAGGGTTATGGTAAAAAGGCACGGCTATTCCCAATATGCCATTGTGTAAATTAATTAGCCTATAAGCCATTCTTAAGCCCACTTAAACAATTAAGCACGACCCTTAATTTTATTTTCAAATCTCAATCCCCTTATCACTCTAATTATCTATATTATTCTATTTAATTTATTTAACTAAATCTCCTGAATAATGTTATTAAAAATTAATTGTGTTATAGGCTCCTCACCTTAAAGAATTTCATCCTCGAAATTCAGTAAGGACTAAATATTAAACATAGCAATCATCTGTAATGACTCCTAACAACCATACTAGTCTACCTGACCAGCAACTATCTATATAAATCTAATATAGACATACCCTCAAAGTAGATCAGGATAAGTATCTCTAATCCCATCTTCCGTCTCCCAAGTACAATGCTTCTTGTTGTCGCTCCACTGAACTTTCACCAACTTGACTATCTTGTTCTTCAATATTTTCTCATCTCTTGCTACAACTCGAACTGGTTGTCTAAAGAAAGTCAAATTAGGCTCTATTATCAAATCTTTCAACCTTGTTGGAGGAATAGTAATCTCTGGATCATGCACATACTTGCGAAGATGAGACACATGAAATACATTATGGATACCTGTCATACTGTTCGGCAACTCTACTCTGTATGCAAGCTTTCCAATCCTCTCTATAATCTGGAATGGGCCAACATATCTCGGTGCCAGCTTCCCTGACTTTCCAAATCGTACTACACACTTCATCGGTGATACCTTAATGAAAACCTTATTTCCAACTGAGAATTCTAGGTCTTTACGCCTCTTATCTGTGTAACTTTTCTGTCTGGATTAAGCTTCCTTCAACCGTTCTCGGATCAACTCAATCTTCTTTGTCGCCTCTCTAACCAGATATGGACCTAAGACTAATCTATCTTTAGTCTCCAACCAACATGCTGGTGATTTGCATGGCCTTCCATACAAAGCTTCAAAATGCGCCATTCCTATACTAAGCTGATAACTATTATTATAGGAAAACTCAACCAAATGTAGGTGATCTTCCCAAGATCCACCAAAGTCCAATACACAAGCTCTTAATAAATCCTTGAGTACCTTATTGACTCTCTTTATCTGCACATCCGTCTTAGGGTGATACACAGTACTCATCTTAAGCTTAGTGCCTAACACATCCTGTAGACTCTTATAGAATTCGCTAGTAAACAAAGCATCTCTGTCACTGACTATACTACTAGGAATCCCATGTAGTCTAACTATGTTCTTCATGAACAACTTAGCAAAAAAAAGTGGTCGTCCTGGTTGACTTAACTGGAATGAAATGAGCACTCTTGGTCAACCTGTCCACTATAACCCATATGCTTTCATTCCCCTATTTGAACTTGGTAACCCGTCTATAAAATCCATGGATATCGAATCCCATTTCCTAACTGGAATCTCTAAAGGCTGAAGCAATCCACTCGGCTTCTGATGTTCGGCTTTCACTTGTTGGCAGTTTGCATACTGCCTAACCCACAAGCCAACATCACTCTTCATACCTTCCCAATAGAAGCTCCTCTTCATATCTTGATACATCTTGGTCCCTCCAGGATGAATCGTAAACTTGGACCGATGACATTCCTCAAGAACTTCTTTCCTTAAGTCCTCCACATTTGGAACACACAACCGTCCCTTCTTTCTCAATCATCCCCTCTGGTTAAGATTAAAATCTTTCAGATCATCGATCTCGGTTCCAACCTCAAGCCTTCTAATCCTCTCGACTAACACTGGATCCTCTTTCTTCTTAGAAGTAATCCTCTCGATCAACAATGGTCGAACTTCTAAACAGGACAACATGGCAGTACTCTGACTAGAACTAGCAGTCGACCTTAACTGCACACTACAAGTAGTCAAAGCTTCTAAATCCTTCCACTCTACCAACATAGCCAACACCGCATTCTGATGTCTTCTGCTAAGAGCATCCGCTACTTTTATTTCCTTTCCCAGGAGTATACTCTATACCAAAATCATAAGCAGCCAAAAACTCCAGCCACCTCTGCTGTCTCATATTCAGCTCCTTCTGAGAGAATAAGTACCTTAAAGACTTATGATCTGTGTATAGCTCAAATCTCTCCTCTAAGAGATAATTCCTCCAAATCTTCAATGCGAAGGTCACCGCAGCCAACTCCAAATCATGAGTAGGATATCTCACTTCATGTGGTCTAAGCTGTCGTGAAGCATAGGCAATCACTTTAACCTTCTGCATCAACACAACTCCCAATCTAGTTCCACATGCATCGGTATACACCACCAACCCTTGGTTTTCGTTTGGAATTACTAACACAAGTGCATTGGTCAACTAATGCTTTAACTTATGGAATGCTTCCTCACATTTGTCGGACCAGACAAACTTCACCTCCTTCCTCATTAGCTTAGTCAATGGCGCTGCTATCCACGAGAAATCCTTGATGAACCTCCGGTAACAACTACCAAGTCCAAGAAAACTTCTAATCTCAGTCACCGTCTCAGGTCTCTTCCAATTATTAACAGCTTCGATCTTATCCGGATCGACTGACAAGCCCTTCTCTGAAACCATGTGACCAAGAAACATAACCTCTTTCTTTCAAAAATGACACTTGGAAAACATCGCCTTCAGCTGATGCTGCCTCAGCATCTTAAGCACAACTCTAAGATGATCTTCATGCTCCCTTTCATTCTTAGAGTATACTAAAATGTCATCTATAAATACCAACATGAACCTATCCAAATACTCTCGGAAAACTCGGTTCATCAAATCCAAGAAGAAAGCAGGTGCATTCGTTAACCCAAATGGCATCACTAACCATTCATACGAACCTTACCTAGTCCGAAATGCTGTCAAAGGAATACTATCCTCTACCACTCTTAACTGATGGAAACTTGTTGCCAAATTCAATTGGGAAAACACTCTGGCTCCACACAACTGATCAAATAGATCATCAATTCTCAGCAAAGGATACTTATCTTAATCGTCCTATCGTTCAATTTACGATAGTCGATACACATCCTCAACGACCCAACTGGTTTCTTCACGAACACCACGGCCGCTCTGCAAGGCGAACTGCTTGGTCTAATAAAATTCCTCAATTCTAGATCCACTAGCTGCACCTTCAATTCCTTCATCTTGGTCGGTGTCATCCTACTAGGTGGTCTACTTACAGGTTCAACTCCTGGCACAAGATCTATCCGAAACTCAATAGCTCGTTTTGGTGGTAGTCCTATGACCGGCTCAAAGACATCTGAAAACTTTCTTGCTATACGAACCTGACTTAGATCTTCTCCCACTTCCATAGCACTTAACAAAGCACAACTACTCCGGTCAGAATTCTCCACTGAGAATATGATTCGGTTATGATTATCAGGGTGTCTTAGTGATATCTCCCCATCTTGGAAAAATATCCTAGCCTCATACTTGCTCAACCAATCCATACCTAAAATGATTTCGAAATCTACGAAATTGAAAACATACAGACTGCATGCTAACTTATGACTTAACAAATCAATTTCTAACTGGCCACATCTCATTCCCAGAGCTGCATACCCTCCTATTGGATTCACAACCCTTAATAAAGTAACAAGGTATGTGGGTTCTAAACATAACCTATCAACCAAATACTGGGATATAAATGAATGTGATGCACCAAGATCAAATTGTATCCTAACTGGTATACTTGGGATCAATAACGTACGTTCCATCACAGTCTTTCCATTTTCAACTGTAGTTGGCCTAGCAGATGATGGTCCAATAGCAAGACCCTTTCCCTTGTCCGCCCTAACCGGTTCTGGACATTGATTCTTATAATGTCCAACATGGTCATAGTTGAAGCACTTCACACCTTTCTTTTCTGCAGCATTCTTCCCTTTGCCTGACCGACACTCATGCACATAATGATCCTTCTTGTCACACTTGAAGCAAATTAAATCAGCTTTAGCCTTCTTGGCAGCCTCCCCGTTCTAGGCTCCCTTCTTCTTAAAGAACTTTCTCTTCTTTCCCTGAGAACCCTGGGTTTCAATTGGCTTCTCTCTAGCACAAACATCAAGTATCTCCTCATAGCGAATTTCCATCTCTACCACTACATTACTAGGATCACGGATATGTGTCAGGGTCGCCCTAGCAAGCTCAGGTCTCAATCCCCAAATGAACCTCTCATTTCTCCTAATGACGGTGTCTATAATATTATATCCATAACGGGACAACTCATCAAACTTAGTGGCATACTCAACAACTGACATCTCTCCCTGCTCCAGTTCCAAAAACTAACTCACCAGCGCTGATTTAGCAATCTTAGACATAAACCTCTGTTCAAATCTCCTTCGAAAATCAGTCCAAGCCAATTCCTCCTCCGAAACTCCTAGAGTAACACTATTCCACCAATGAAGTGCTGACCCTTGCAACTGCCTAGAGGCCAGGCTCCTCTTCTGCTCATCATCCAAACCCAAATCAGCAAAGATTCTCTCGCAATGCAACAACCAATTCTCGACTTCGATAGCATCCTCCGTTCCCATAAACGGCTTCCCACCAAGACTGGTGTAATCTCTGCTCAGCTTAGCATAATTATTCCCAACTGGAGCCATTTGATTAGCTCCTCCAACATTCTCGACAACACCAGCAGCAACTCCTGCTTGCATCATATTGACGAAAAACTGATACATCGCCCCCATATCCACTGGTGGATTTCCAGCACCCACATTGGCATCAGCATTTTGGTTAGCATTAGTCTATCGACCCGGGTTCCTCTAGGTGGGTCGAATATTTCCATTGGTTGTGGTGCTTCCTCCACCGAGATTTCCTCTTTCGTTTCCGACCTCCATATCTTCTTTCTCGTAAATCTGCATACGAGTCTTAGTAAGATACAGAAAAACGGTCTAAGAGAGAGGGGGATACGTACTTTTATATATATATATATATATATATATATCAAATAAAAGTACGTTACTATAGCCTTAACCCAAACCCCGATCTTATTTTTTGATTCATTGGATTATGTTTGAAAATCCTTTAGGTTTAAATTTCTTTTTAGTTTCATAAACCTATGCTCTGATACCAACTTGTAACATCCCCCACTCGGAGACCCAAAACTAATGGCTATGGATGCTGCAGTCATCCATAGTTATTAATCCTCGACGACTAGAAACGGTAATGTTAGATACATTGATATAACAAAAACACATGGATATGGAAAAAAATTAAAATCAAAAAACGACTTTCTTATTCCATTTCAAAACATTTCAAATTCATTACATATTCCTAATACGAGAACCACATTCAGAGAAATTATATTTATTACAACATACGCCAAGAGTGACACATGAAGGTGCCCCCTTGGATGATCAGAGTGTGTATATATAGGCAATTAAACAACTTTTCCTTTATAACAACAACACAGCGGAATCAAATAAGAACTCTAAGTAGCCATCATGCCTCCAGCACGTCTCCAGAAGATTATTCATTTAAAGAGGTACCTGAAAACCTCAACTCTCAAACTACTCAAAATCAATTGAGTACTTGAGAGTTTAAGGGGAAAACATAAACTTCAAGTCAGACGTAAAGCCTAGTATGGATAATAATCAATCATCTCAAACCATTTAGATATCTAGTGAGACCATGCCACTTAGCGGAATGGGTTTTCCCCTCACTAGTATCCTAAAACTTTATAAAACCATATACTGTGCTCCTGTATCCACAATGATTAAAACATCTCAAAATAATATGATGATATGCAAACAAGTAAATCAATTCTGGATTTCCTATCCCCATTCATTCTGACTAACTATCTCATTTATAGTTTCAAGAGTCACAATTAACCTATTAGTTTTCATGGGCTTACTAATAACCTGTTTAATGTTTATGGACTCCCTGTCGAGTTTCATAGTTTTCATGGACTTACTATTAACCTATTTAAATTTTTTGACTCCCTTTCCTATTTCATAGTTTTCATGGGATCACTAAGAACCTATTGGCCTCTGCCAATAGCTTCATTATTTCATGGGTTCTCCCTGAACCTATTGGTAACTCCAATAACTTCCCACTTATCCTTGTTTTCATGGGTTTACTAGGAACCTATTGACATCTGTCAATAACTTGATCCAGATATAATTTTCATGGGTTCACTACAAGCCTATTGGCTCTTGCAAATAACACTTTCTAATCATAGTTTTTATGGGTTTACTATGAACCTATTGGCCCCTGCCAATAACTTTCCTATACATAGTTTTAAAGGGTTTACTATGAACCTGTCTGACCTGACAACTTCTTAAATCAATATTTAAGCATCTTACATTCTGGTCTATCTGACCTCCTGGATGCAATTCTAATCATTCAAGAGTTAATTCAATTTATATTCACTACTGGGTCAACCTAGCTAGTTATTCTTCCCATCCCCAGAATACAGTTATCGGTCCATTACAATGTGAATATATATATATATATACACATGAAGAAGTAAACATAATAACATGATAATACCAACACCGTGGTTCAATATCCTTGAAATCATATTGTGAAACTTGGTTAATCCCTTTAACCTATTAATCAAGGAAAACTTCTTCAAAAACTCCATACTTAAAATCATTTCAAATCTCTTTTATTATGCCATGGTTTTCCTTCAAAATGAGATCGGGTTATTTGTTTCGAAAACTAAGGCTTTCGAAACCTTTATTCTTTCTTTCGAAACCATTGGAAAACTTCCTTTCGAAAGCATTAAACTCTTCTTTCCAAAACACTAGGCTCCTGCCTTTCAAAACACTTTAAAACCTTCCTTTTGAAACACTTTAAAACCTTCCTTTCGAAACACTTTAAAACCTTCCTTTCGAAACCTTTCGAATGTATTAAAGTGAAACCATTCAATTATATAAGCAGAGCTTTGAAACCATATGAATGTACCACTTCCAAAACTGTTGAAAGTACCCCTTTCAAAGCCATTGGGTTTTTCTTTAAAATATCTTTTGGGTCAAAGTGAACATAAACGAAAGTATCCCTTTCGAAAACATTATTCATCATATAAAAGTGTATGGGGAAAACTTGATTGCTTCAGAACCATCCTTTCGAAAGCTTCAAAACATTAAGTAAAACATTGAAGGATAGCATCGAAAGTCCATTTCGAAACCATTGCCTTCGATACCTTTGAACCCTTTCGTAAGCTTTTAGGAAGTGGCTTAGTACATCTTAAAAACAAAAGCTACCTTTTGAAAGCATTGATGACTTCAATACATTCGAAAGGCAAAAGAACGGCAAAAGGGTTTCGACTTGGTCGAACCTACCCTTTTCGAAAGCATTGAATTTAAAACTAAGTAACTCCTTCGGAAGCTACAATTTAACAAGAGGCAGGAACCCCTTTCGAAAGAAATTTAGAAAGACCCCTTCAAAAGCATCTGTTTCGATCCCTTCGAAAGCTTTTAGCTAAAACAAGGCAGGTGTTTATCATTTGAAAGCAAAACATAGGCTTCGACCCCATCAGAAGCAAAGGATTCGATACCATGTCTTCCGCCTTTCTCCAATCCACTTCGTACCAACATTGTTGATACCCTGTGTATTGGTTCCGACTATGGTAGGTTTCGACTAAGTCAAAGCGGAAGCACAGAGTCGAAAAGTGCTTCTGAAAGAGGCGGAACCCACTTATCTGGGTAAAACTGATTTAATGTCAGTTAAAGTAAATACTTTCTAACTAACTTGCCTACTTGTGATTGGTTGCCTCATATTTTCAAATTCTTTACAAAAATAACTGCTGCATATTTTCAGATCAAAACCAAGATTAATTTAACAAATAAGCCCTTCCATTAAGCAAAACAATTAAATCATTTAGGTCCACCTTTCAAAATAATTTAATTCTCATAGTAAATCACTCGGGAGAAATCCTCAAAAATCACATAAATTCATTTTTAATATATTATCTAACATATCTAAATTTCAGACCTAAATTCTCAATATAATTTCCGAAATAAATTTCTAAACCCAATTAACCATAATTTCTTTTGAAAATTCATAATAAATTCTCCATAACTTGGAAAATTGTAAAAATTAAAACCCAACTCCAAAATCATGTTTTACAAAACATATAAATTCCTCGTGACATATGAAAATCATTATAACCTGTTTTACCCTTAAAACCATATAAAATCATATTTAAACAATTTTTGTTTAAATGAAACATGTTATAATCCAAGCATATCATCATCCAACTCATCATTAAAATGTATTTAATCTTAAATCCGAAAACAAATGATCATAAGAACAAAATAGAGATGATATAGATTATTATTCACCTTGATTAGGATAAGGAGATTGAATTGAGATTAATTTCCCCTAGCTTGAATCCTAAGCTTAAGATTTAATTTCTCCTCTTTTCTCCTTTAACAATAGCTGTTTGTACCAAAAATGGGCACAACACTCTTCGGAAGTTTTTGAAGAGATAAAAGTGAAGAATGAAAATTAAAACTGTGGATTATCTAACAAAAGCTCCAAATAACAGAAAGTAAATTGCAAAGACAAGCGATTTAGAGTGGTTCGGCGTTTTGCCTACGTCCACTATGAAGTTTGATGATTTTATTGCTCGATACTTGAAGGTTACAGTAGTTTTTAATGTAATACAACTGAATTTCTAAGTTAAGTCTCAATCTAAAGCAGCGGCGGTGTTCTGGAGTAGATCTGGCAGAATCTGGGCGCTCTTCAGTACTTAGAATTCTCCGACCCCTTTTTTGAATGACTAGGGGCTCTATTTATAGGTGTAGGAAGCTGATATTTCGCCTAAAATGAGGGGAGACCAATTCTGGTACGTTAGGTGGCCCACATGGCCGAAATCTGGAGATCCGGGCCCAATTTGGGATCGATTCGACCCTTGGTTCGAATCGATCAAGAAATCATCCAATCGAGTTGAAATTTGGTGTGAACATTCTTCATCATGTGCTTAAGCTTCTGTGAAAATTTCATGGCATTTGGACTTGTAGAACTCGAGTTATGATCGATCCAAGATTGCATTTCTAGTGAATTTGGACACTTCGAATCGATCCTTCGACTCGATTGGGTCGAATCGATGCTTGCTGTGACGTGGCACGCGTGCTTCTCGCATCGATCCGCTTTTCACTCCGGGTTGACTGGTTCGAATCCCTTGGTTTTAGCCACGTTTATCTGGTGGACTCGAGATGTTGGACTCGAAGACTCACTCTCTTCGAATCGATGGAGACGATACTTGTTCGAATCGATCTAGACGCGCTACTGTAGATTGATTCGAAGTTGTTTTATCACGGGGATTCGAAGGCAATGGAGTCGGAGCAACCCTTAAATGTATGGATTCGAAGGTCTTCTACCTTTATGGATTCGAACAGAGGGCACGCTTGATGAGGTCGAAGCTAAGCTACTTCTCCTGGATTCGAAGCAAGGTTATGCTCCCTGGACTCGAGGAACTTTCTCTCTATGGATTCGAACCGAGGTTGGATTTCCTGGATTCGAAGTAGTATACGTTTGATGGATTCGAACTAAGACCGGTCTACTCCATCTTTTGTCGATGATATCTTGAGCATACGACCTCGGATTGACTTGAAACTTGGATCGTTGGTTCTCACGGCTTTGCTTGACGTGCCTTATCAATTGTAGCCCGATCCGGACTCGGACAAATTTCATCGATATCCATAGCGATCCTTGCGCGTAGCTGGTCTTCGAGACGATCTGTCACCGGTTTCTAGCTAAGCCCTTGGTGTCACGGCCTTGCCAAAAGGCGGGATAACATTTGCCCCCCAAAGTACGTCTTGTGTAAACATGACGTGCTTTGACAAGCTGCAGTCTCTTACTGGACGGCTATGACATGCTTTACCGAAAGTTGCATTCTGTATCGCAGTAATCGACCGTCGTATAATTGTGACTGGCTGTTAGGTTTTTGAGTCATGACGAGATGAACATTTGATTCCTGTAGATGATAAAGACCAAAACATTAGTCAGAAATACGTGCATACGTGTATTATCTTGACCTTGGTTAACGTTGCGTGATCGCAAGTTGTTGTCAGTTCGGTTTGCTATCGAAATCTGCATCGGTCCTCTACTGAACCGATTTGAGACTCGAGTTAAAACATCGCTTTTATGATTGTCTTATGATCATCCCCTAGTATCGATCCTCTCCTGAATCGCCATAGAGAGTTGATGATCAATTTTTCATATTGAAATGATTCGTCTGTTTGATCGGTGGTATTTGATGGATTCGAAACCATGCTTCTTCGAACCGATGGCCTTCGAATCGATATGACTTTCAATCCAGCCTCTGTTCGGTTACTCCTTCGAATCGATAATGCATCGAATCGATACTGTGCGGATTCGATGTGGTTGTCTGAGTTGTTGGAGTCGAACGTTTTTTAGGGACACTCTTGCTTTGTACTTCGTATCGATGAACCTATTGTATATTGGATAGATGGATACGAAGGATGGCCTTGGATTGGTGACTGTCACTGTATCCCTCGATTCGATAGAAACTCTTTAGTGATCGATTCGAGAGCATCATTCGAATCAAAGTGACTGTAAACCTGGGATGGCCGGTCTACTTTTACCGGGATGCGAATCGTCATTTTTCCCCTATATATACCGGGGTCCTATTCATTTCTCACTTTTTTTACTTTTACCATTGCTTCAGCCGTTTCTTCGAACCGATCTCCCAGAGCTAAAACTCACGAGCTTTCCACGAATCGATCGAATTCGTCCACGCTTCCACTCGCAATCGAATTAGGTAACTAAAGGATTGATTCGAGATGAAAATGTTAGAATTATCTTCGTCTTCAAAAATTCTGAGCGGTGAGATTTGAATGGAGTGGGTCGACTCGATGGGGCTGAGGAACGAAATTATTTGAGTCGTATCGACTGAGAATGTTGTCTTTCTCTGCTTCGCATCGACCCTGGAACGAGTGATTCGAATCGTTTTCTGATGCATAGCTTCGAATCGATTCTTGCAAAGGAAGAAAGGGCCTCGTGTCGATCGATTCGATGTAACTATACCTTGATCGATTCGAAGGTATCGAAGGTCGATCGATTCGAAGTCATTCAGCGCCCATGGATTCGAGGCGCTTCTCCATCCCGAAGTACATCGAGTCGATCCATATGGATTCGAAGCACATCGAGTCGATTTGATGGATTCGAAGCACATCGAGTCGATTTGATGGATTCGAACGCTTTTAGTTTAGAGAACCCAACTTTTATGACTTGTTCTAACTTCTGAACTACGACTAATCCCAAGTTGGACTTTGACAATCTTAATGTACTTTAGCATATTTGACTCCGACGAGCTTCGGCCTTGCATAATTGAACCCGACTATAGGACTATACTTGACTTCCTTTTGAAGCTCGTCGATGGAACCATGACTTAACCAATAATATGACCAATAACCAATAGCATGACGGTCAGCGATGA
Source organism: Allium fistulosum (assembly GCA_030737815.1). Lineage (NCBI taxonomy): Eukaryota > Viridiplantae > Streptophyta > Magnoliopsida > Asparagales > Amaryllidaceae > Allium > Allium fistulosum. The sequence goes on along the minus strand of CM060908.1, from coordinate 815,743,101 downwards.
CGGTCGTTCCCAGTCTTGATTCTCAGAGTTTCGTCGTTCATACACCCCGTTTTAACCTGTAGAATCTGCTTAAGTTATGCACAACACTTGCACTGCACAACACGTTCATACACTTCACACTGGGGAATGCACGGGCTCTGTATGTACTTAACGTTTCTTTATGATGAGTTAGCTAATCATGGAATCTTCGAGCTCCCAACAACAAGAGGTACAGAGCTCGACTCCTTCGGTGCTTGAGATTCCCGATATTCCAGCTGATGTAATCGATCCAGCTCCAGATGAATTGCCAGAGGCTATATTTATTGAGGACCCTGTTGATTCGGTTCAATCTAACATCTCTGAATCCTTATTGGGACGAATATGCTTAAAGCATAACATATCTCTGGATGATGTGTTATTACCTAATGCCGATGATAGACCGCACAATCCGCCTGATGGATATACGGCTTTTTATCGCCATGCTTGCGCGGCCGGAACTCTCCCTCCTTTCAATCAATATATCAGAGGGATGCTATCATATTTAGGAATCGCTCCTTCACAACTTCATCCCAACGGGCACGCGTTGCTGAACAGTGCCTTTGTCATATTTATGGACTGTCTCTTTCGCCCGCCAAGGCCCACCGAGATCAGACACATATTTAACTTCAAGAGTAGGGGTGATAGCCCGTCTTTTACATTTCTGGAGGCAGTTAGGAATTTCCAAGTTGTAGTTGGAGCTTGGACCCGACTGAGTTATTTCAAGAACGAGTGGTTCTATGTTCGGTGCCCTCCGGGTTTCGCTAGGCGATGGTTGTCTAGACGTAAGCGCCTTAACCTGTTTTCTTGACCAATAGCTCTTTGGTGTTAAAATTGACATTTCATTCCCTTTACAGCCATTATCTCCAGACCCGATGAAGGGCGTTTCAAGGGTATCGTCCGAAGTCTTCAAGAAGTTCCAAGCGAGTTGAGACATATTGACTCGGTGCTGAACGATTATAACTTAAGAATTCTTGGTTTGATCGACATAAATCAAAGTATAGTCGTCGAGGGATTGGCAAAGCCCGCCTCCAAGAAGGAAGATAAGAAGAAAACCAAGAAGAGAAAGGCGAAGAAGTCACTCGGAATCAGAATAATCTAGGCGAGTGACGAAGAAAGAACCCACACGGATTCGGAGCCGATGGCTGACCTCTCGGGAAACTTGGAGGAGTCGGGAGAAAGACGGAAAGGCAAGGCCGCCGTTTCCAAAAAACTTAAGTCTAAGGGGTGGAAATCTGTGCATGTGTCTCCTCCCATTTCCGGAGTTATGATTTCTGTGGCCGCCCCTTCTCATTCGAGAGACATTTTCAAAGGGCTTGACGATATTCCCATCCCAGATTATATATCGATTTCTCATAATCCTGGGTTGGAGGAATTTCAAGATGTCCTAAACATGAGCGAGCCCTTTTCTTTTAGTGCGGTCAACATTTCCGGTCGGTTTGGGGGTTTACACATTTACACACACTTCCACAGCACTTCATGACTTTTGTGTAGTAAACATTACTTTATGGGATCTTAATCCGTAATTCTTTCTTATCGCAGGTGAGATGTCAGGACGTGGCTCTACTCTGGATAGGCTTCGAAATGTGCGCCAATCTTCTCCATTCTATGATTCCCGCAGGAGAGAGTCAGATAGGGATCGCGGGCGAGGCTATTCAAGTCAAGACCGCTATGATAGAGATTACTCGCGTGGCCGCTCTGGCCATGATTATTCTGACAGGGATCGGAGATATCAACACCGATCTCGATCTCGCTCTCCTCCGCCTCCTAGGGCCCCAGTAGACCTTCCAGGGCCTTCTCATCAGCAGCAGCCGCCTTCTCAATCTTCCCGGCCTGATACTCAGCGGCCAAGAATAGAACCGACAACAGCCGCTATAATAGAACAAGCTCCGGCTGAGTTGACAAGTGAGGGAGCCGCTAAACTCGCTCAAATGAAAAATGACTTCCCTGAAATTTGCATGGATGGCTATGTCTTCCCTCCTAACCTTAAAAGAATTCCCTTGGATGCTGAGACCACTGCTCATAGTTATATCCGTGATTTCTATGCTCAGTATAAGGAGTGGTACAAGGCAGCCGTGAAGGCTTCTAGAGTAGCTTTTGACCGGGCGAAGATTATCGCTGAACGTGATGCTGAAATTGCTAAACAGAAACGCGTCATTGAAGTTCTTCAATCTGAAATGGAGACGTCTCGGAATTCTGAACTTCAAGCTCTCCAGAAGCACGAGGACGCCGTGGCCAAAATGGCTAGGATGCAACAAGAACATTGCGCCACGGTAGAGGAGATGGGCCACCGCAACACCACCATTGCAGCTGAGCGAGACTTAGCCGTTAATGAGTTGAACGAGCTCAAGGCCAAATTTGCCGAAATGGTGAAGGAGAAGGATGACGCGAATGCCACTGCACAAGAGGCTTGCAACCAAGCAGTATCTCTTAGGGCCGAACTTGCTGCGGCGGCGGTCAAGACTAAGTCTGCAGATGCAGAAATTCAAGAAAAGATTTTGGAGGAGAGGTCCAGGCTTGATGCTGAGTTTGATGATCTCTTGGTTACGTACAACGCTATTGTTCTGGAGCACAGAAATTTAGCGTGGCTGGGAGATGACTCCATGATCCTGTACAACGCCTGGACCCGGCTAGTGGATGAAAAGAGAGCAGCGCATCCAGATGAAACACTTGACGACTTTGAGTTGGAGATGCGTTTGCTCACCGAGGATGAGAGGAAGGTCCTTCATGAAGCAGTGATCTCTATGGCGAAAGAAAAGCTTGGTGTTCAATCTCTAGAGACAGGCGAAGGCTCGGGGATCGCGCATCACAAGGCAAGGGTTGAAGCTGTAATTCCAACATTGCACGAGACCACTGGTGCGGTAGATCCCCAGTCTGTTCCTGCATATAATCCTGACCAACCGCTATTATCTTCCGCCGATGATTCTGCCCACGTTTCGGTCCAGACTAAGGAAGGTATTTGAACGCTTCCCGTATTTTAGTTGTGAAGAACCTTAAGCAACACACTTGGCTAACAACCTTCGCTTTGTCGCATTTCAGTGACTGAAGTCGTTGTTTCTGCGCCTCTTGCTCTATCAGTCCCATATCAAACACAAGGGGTTGTTTTTACTGAAGCCATCACGACTTCTACCTTGGTCGGCGAAGAGGGAGATGCAAACATGTTTTCTTTCAGCGCTCAAATGATCGAGGAGCTTCTCAATGAACCCATCGATCCCTCTGTCAACCCGTCCGATGCTGTGAGTGGGGCTGCTCCGACCGTTAGTTCATCTATGCCAGCTATTGGCACATCCGATGTGGCCCAAATATCCCGTAAGGACGACATTATTGCTGAGATTGATGCCGAGATGGCAGCAGGGAATGCTGGTATGAATCCGCCCGGGCCTGCCCCGTTAATGGTGATTTCACCGGGCGGTACTGTAGTGATTGAAGCTGCTCATGTCCCTCCTCCTGCTACTACTCCCATGCCTCCAGCTCGACCTCCCAGAAGAATTTCCATCGCCTCCAGTTCTGAGGAAGACGTTGACATTATATCGCTGCCGGAGGACAAGCCTGAAAAGAGTAAGCGGGTGAGGAGAAAATCGGGCAGCGGATCTGGTGGAGCTACCCCGAAGAAGAAGATACAGAAGAAGAAAGATTGAACTCTTTCTTTAACTTTCTGTTGTGCGGGGTAGTATTTTGTTGATGTTTCTATAGCCATGTATAGATGTGGATTCGGCTCCCACTAGCAGAAACTTTTTGAAACACTTTGTAATCAGATTCTTTTTGTTGATAGTGGAAATGAAAATTTATTCCCTTTTTGTCTTCAACTTGTTGTGTGTTATGGTTCTGCCCCCAGTATTGGGGATAAGTGTGGAGTTGACGTATGTTTATACTCCGCCTCGCACTCTGGGAGTACGGAGTTGAGTAATGTTTATACTCCAGCTCGCGCTCTCGGAGTCTGGAGTTTGTTGATATTTATACCTAGCTCGCGCTCTCGGAGTACTCTGGGGTTTTAGGAAAATGTTTATACTCTGCCTCGCACTCTGGGAGTACGGAGTTAAGTAAAAGTTTGTACCCAGCTCGCGCTCTCGGAGTACTCTGGGGTTTTAGGAAAATGTTTATACTCTGCCTCGCACTCTGGGAGTACGGAGTTAAGTAAAAGTTTGTACCCAGCTCGCGCTCTCGGAGTACTCTAGGATTTAGGAAAATGTTTATACTCCTCCTCGCACTCTGGGAGTACGGAGTTAAGTAAAAGTTTGTACCCAGCTCGCGCTCTCGGAGTACTCTGGGATTTAGGAAAATGTTTATACTCTGCCTCGCACTCTGGGAGTACGGAGTTAAGTAAAAGTTTGTACCCAGCTCGCGCTCTCGGAGTACTTTGGGATTTAGGTAAATGTTTATACTCCGCCTCGCACTCTGGGAGTACGGAGTTAAGTGAAGGGTTGTCGTGTATCAACCCATTTCTGGCCTGATGTGATGGCTTGCCCCCGAGCTCGGGTTTCATTTGGTGAGTGGTTGATTGCTTCATAGCCACTCCCTACTTGAATAAATCCCATTGTGTGATGGAATTTAGCTCTTCGTGCATCGTGATGTTGTACATTGTATTTAATGAATCACAGCTCTGGCTCAAAGAGATGGCATTTTATTGCTGAAATAAGAAAACATGGCAAAGTCAGTTGCCTTATTACAAATTCTAATTTCGAAATGCAGAAACAAAATTTAAAATAGAATTTAAACTAAATAAATAAACATAGCCTGTTATTTGGAGTAGCGACGAAGTCTTCCGCTATTTCAGGCCCTTGGTAAAGTTAGACCATCAACGACTGCTAACTTAAATGTACCATCCCCGAGTTCTTGCTTAATTTCGTGTGACCCTCTCCATGTTGGTCTTGCGTGTGGGAGTGCCGGATATTCTTTTTTAATGACAATCTCATTGCGTTCAAAAGTTTTAAGTCGGTCCTCGGCATTGCGTAATCGGGCGACTCGATTTCGGCGAATGATTGTCCTTAAGTCAACCTGGTCGCCCTGGACGACTCCGACTCCGTTGACAGTAGGGAACTTTAAAGTTAAGCACCACAGGGCAATTACGGCTCTGAATTCAGCAAGGGCAGGTCATCCTAAGAAAGCGTTGTATGGCGAGACTATGTTCAACACAGCGAACTGTAATGTCTGAACTCTCCTATGTTCCTTGGATCCCAACCTAACTGGTAACTTCACCATACCAATAGGTATGGTAGCGCTACCGTTGAATCCATGGAGGTGAGTTTGGCAAGGTTCCAAATCCCTGGCTTTCATCCTCATTTGATTATAAGCATGTATAAAAAGGATATTCACAGAGCTCCCGCAGTCAATCAGTATCCTCTTCATCCAAGCTGGACCTACTTGTGCCGATATCACGAGTGGGTCAGTAGTCGGGCTTCCGACATAATCAATATCGTTGTCTCGGAAAGTGATGTCGTTAATTATCGCTCTCTTTCGTTTGGTCGAAGGTTTATTGTCCAAGTTATCATCATACTCAAAGTCTGTTCGTCTAGCTAAGTTGTTATATGATTTCATTTCTTCCCAGCTTCGCTTCACTGGACGAGGATTATTACTTACAACATTAATTACCAGTCTTCCTCCGACACGACCTGGTTCTTCCTGTCTTTCTGGATTCTGTACATGATTTTGATTTGAGGGGCCCGCCCCCTCAGACTGCGGTGCCCGTACAAACTGGTCTAACTTCCTCTCCCTGATCAACTTCTCAATGAGGTCCTGCAACTGTCGACATTCGTTGGTATTGTGGCCATAACTTTCGTGGAATCTACAGAACTTCCCTGTTTGAATCTGCCTCTCCGATGATTTCTTCAGAGCCGGCTTCTTGTATTGCAAGTCCGTAGGTACACATTTTCCAACGATGTATTCAATGGTGTGTAATTATCGAACATTGGAGCCTCACGCCGTGGACCTCGATTTGGATCTCTTTTCTTATTCTGACCATTGTTACCTCTTGGCTGAGTTTGCTTGTTCTGTATGTTCAACTGAACTTTTCCGGAATTGTCACCGGATTGTTTAACTGCTACATTGCTTTGTATTCCTTCATTTCCGGGCTTCGCATCATCCTGCTTCCTAGACTGTTTCGCGTCCTCTTGCCGTAAGAATTGACCGGCTTTGGAGTAGAAATGGTCCAACGATGCGGGTGGTTTTCTGGCTAACCAGTTTCCAAATTCAGAATCGGGATCAATTCCCTTTGTCAATGCCATTAAAATTGAGTTATCGTTGGGATTGCTAATCTCCACACAAGCCGCATGGAATCTCTCCAAGTAACGCCTTAGTGTTTCCCCACGAGCTTGGGTAACACTGGACAGGGTGTTAACATCTTTGGGTCTAGCGACATGCATGCGAAATTGTTCAACAAATTTCTTAGCCAATTGGTCAAATGAAGAGATAGATCTTGGAGGTAATCTTGTAAACCACATTGTTGCAATCCCTCCCAGTGAGATGGGGAAACTTCGACATTTCACGGCATCGTCGGCCCTTGCGGCGCTCATTGACCATTCATATTTCAATATGTGCTGATTGGGATCAAAATTTCCTTCGTACATAGGGAGATTTGGCATTCCAAATCGCCGAGGAGGTTCAGCGTACAGTATCTCGTACGTGAAAGGAGTATGACTTCGAGAAATCCCCCAATCGTCGTTGGTAAGACCGTGGCTTTCGCGGATCATCTGACGTATCATAGTCGAAATGTCAGGCATTGCTACATTTTGAGCTTGCTGAGCTAAGGTGTGGTCGGGTTCCACAGCGCGAGTTCGGACCGGGCGCTGTCGACGGTCCAAATTTCGCCTCCTTGGCTCAACGTCTTCTGGGACGTATGGTTCAGGAGTACGCCCACGTTGCTGATTATTTGGCTCTGAAAGATTTCGGGTATCAACCCTTGTTTCTATTGTGGCAGCTGCGGCATGATTGTCCGTGGTATGCTGTGTAGTAGGGCCTCCTTGTGTTGAGGGCCCGGCCTGAAAGCTGGTCGACGGTCCTGCCCTCAACTGTCCAACAGTCAAAGCGGGTTGATATCCGGCCGTTTGTGCATGACTCCCGTCTAATCGAGGACGGGTAGATTTGTATAAAATCATTATAACCTGTTTTACCCTTAAAACCGTATAAAATCATATTTAAACAATTTTTGTTTAAATGAAACATGTTATAATCCAAGCATATCATCATCCAACTCATCATTAAAATGTATTTAATCTTAAATCCGAAAACAAATGATCATAAGAACAAAATAGAGATGATATAGATTATTATTCACCTTGATTAGGATAAGGAGATTGAATTGAGATTAATTTCCCCTAGCTTGAATCCTAAGCTTAAGATTTAATTTCTCCTCTTTTCTCCTTTAACAATAGCTGTTTGTACCAAAAATGGGCACAACACTCTTCGGAAGTTTTTGAAGAGATAAAAGTGAAGAATGAAAATTAAAACTGTGGATTATCTAACAAAAGCTCCAAATAACAGAAAGTAAATTGCAAAGACAAGCGATTTAGAGTGGTTCGGCGTTTTGCCTACGTCCACTATGAAGTTTGATGATTTCATTGCTCGATACTTGAAGGTTACAGTAGTTTTTAATGTAATACAACTGAATTTCTAAGTTAAGTCTCAATCTAAAGCAGCGGCGGTGTTCTGGAGTAGATCTGGCAGAATCTGGGCGCTCTTCAGTACTTAGAATTCTCCGACCCCTTTTCTGAATGACTAGGGGCTCTATTTATAGGTGTAGGAGGCTGATATTTCGCCTAAAATGAGGGGAGACCAATTCTGGTACGTCAGGGGGCCCACATGGCCGAAATCTGGAGATCCGGGTCCACTTTGGGATTGATTCGACCCTTGGTTCGAATCGATCAAGAAATCATCCAATCGAGTTGAAATTTGGTGTGAACATTCTTCATCATGTGCTTAAGCTTCTGTGAAAATTTCATGGCATTTGGACTTGTAGAACTCGAGTTATGATCGATCCAAGATTGCATTTCTAGTGAATTTGGACACTTCGAATCGATCCTTCGACTCGATTGGGTCGAATCGATGCTTGCTGTGACGTGGCGCGCGTGCTTCTCGCATCGATCCGCTTTTCACTCCGGGTTGACTGGTTCGAATCCCTTGGTTTTAGCCGCGTTTATCTGGTGGACTCGAGATGTTGGACTCGAAGACTCACTCTCTTCGAATCGATGGAGACGGTACTTGTTCGAATCGATCTAGACACGCTACTGTAGATTGATTCGAAGTTGTTTTATCACGGGGATTCGAAGGCAATGGAGTCGGAGCAACCCTTAAATGTATGGATTCGAAGGTCTTCTACCTTTATGGATTCGAACAGAGGGCACGCTTGATGAGGTCGAAGCTAAGCTACTTCTCCTGGATTCGAAGCAAGGTTATGCTCCCTGGACTCGAGGAACTTTCTCTCTATGGATTCGAACCGAGGTTGGATTTCCTGGATTCGAAGTAGTATACGTTTGATGGATTCGAACTAAGACCGGTCTACTCCATATTTTGTCGATGATATCTTGAGCATACGACCTCGGATTGACTTGAAACTTGGATCGTTGGTTCTCACGGCTTTGCTTGATGTGCCTTATCAATTGTAGCCCGATCCGGACTCGGACAAATTTCATCGATATCCATAGCGATCCTTGCGCGTAGCTGGTCTTCGAGACGATCTGTCACCGGTTTCTAGCTAAGCCCTTGGTGTCACGGCCTTGCCAAAAGGCGGGATAACAATAGCCGGCTCCTCTTATGTTTTACATTTTATATTTTGTGAAAATGAGAAATGAACGTGTATGGATGGTAAGCCGTGGATATATAAGTGTTATGGTAATAAGGTGCGACTATTTCCCAATATGCCATTGTGTAAATTAATTAGTCTATAAGCCATTCTTAAGCCCATTTAAACATTAAGCACGACCCTTAATTTTATTTTCAAATCTCAATCCTCGTATCACTCTAATTAATTACATTATTCTATTTAATTTATCTAATAAATCTCCAGAATAATGTTATTAAAAATTAGGGTGTTACACAGGGTGACCTGCGACCGTGGGCAAAATGATGAGCCCCTCAGGATCGGCCTGGACACACTTGACGAGCGTAGAATGGAAGCAGAAATCCATACCGAGGCTTATAAGAGAAAATTCATAAAACATTACAATGCATGAGTGAAGCTTCGATAGTTCACCATCGGCGACCTTGTTTTACGACGTGTGTTTGCAAACACCAAGGACCCGACCAATGGGGTGCTCGGGCTGAATTGGGAAGGACCATATGTTATCAATTCCATGCTAGCTAACGTTGCATGCCGTCTATCTCGCCCCGATGGGACCCATGTGTCTCGAACCTAGAGCCTATAACACCTACGAGCTTACTTTATATAACGAAAGTACTCCATAATAAGACCTTGGGATGTAATCGTTTTTTTGCATGGATCAATGGAAGGTCATCTCTCTTTGCTAAGACAATGCCAGCCACGCAAGTTCGGGATACCTGGATAGGGATGAGTTCTTACATGCTCATTCACTCGGTCCGGCGACAACCCACATCCTGTTAAGGGACCGCGCGAACTACTGCTCCCCTCCTTGACAGAAGACACGCTCGATGAGGTTGGATTACCATGCATCCACTCCGCCTAGGCAATTCTGGGACGCCCAACGACCTGCAGGTCATCCCGGTGCTACTCGACCCACTTCGGTAGGCAAACACGAGATATAACTCTTGCCTCCTAGGGTGCATTGACGAGCTGGATGACGACCGCAATGGTTCGGTTCCCCTCGCTCGTGATGCTCATCGTCTCGGCGGGTTGAGTCATTGTTGTCGAGGCTGGCGCATGATAACTTAGCGCAATGCCATGATAGTATCTTTGAGGTTCGACATCCGTAGTGTGCCCGCAAGCAAATAATCCAGGCTTCATTTTAGCCCTTGGTTGTCGGAAAGGGCACCGGCAAGAAAATAAGTCGGATCATACCGTGCAAACCCCACATGCCTCGACTTCAACCACCGGTGTTGGAAAGGGCGTCTGTAAGAAAATAATATGGGTCCTTCCACGCAAACCCCAAGGGCCGCAACTCCAACCCCTAGGCGTTTGAAAGGGCGTTCGCAAGAAAATAAGCTAGGTCCTTCCTTGCAAACCACGGGCCTCAACTCTAACCTCTAGGTGTCGGAAAGGGCGCACGCAAGCAAATAAGCCGCGTCCTTCCATGCAAACCTCACGGGCCTCAACTCTAACTCCTAGGTGTTGGAAAGGGTGCCTGCAAGCAAATAAGCCGGGTCCTTCTGAGCAAACCCCACGGGTCTTAACTCCAACCTTTAGGTGTTGGAAAGGCGCCCATAAGCAAATAAGCCAGGTCCTTCGGCATAAACCCAATGGGTCTCTCTATGGCCTTCATCCTTCCAAGGTAAAACATACTCACTACAACATAACTTGTGCTTTCCTTTTCTTTGCAGGTACAATAACAGAAATGAGAATCTCAAACCCCATGATGTAAAAAAAGAGTTCATAACAAACATGGGGCATGACACACAGCCCGTTGTGCTATGCATAATCAACCTATGACAACCAAAAAAGAGAAAAAAGGAAGGGAAAAGAAACAACAAAAACAACCAGGCTACAACCAATAACATGGGGCAACCTCGTTACTCATTTGGCTAGGTTAGAGAGTCAATATGCTCTGCCGTCAAGATGGCCGGCACAGGCTTACCCTTTCTGGTCAATTTAGCGACCGCCTCCTCCTGGTACCTCTGGGCCAAAGCGGGCTTCACCCCTGAGATAACAATAGCAAGGCGAAAGTTGTTCATGGAAGTTCCCACCTCCATGTTAGTCAAACGAGCCGATCAATGAGCATCCTTTTTCTGATGGAATCTCTTTTACAACCCCTCAATGTCATCCTAGGGCAAGAAAGTCAGATGGGCATCCAAAAGCCCTTGAAGACGCCTTACCATCTGCTCAAATCTCTCCTCCATCCCCTTCAACCATGTGACCTCTTCCTCAAGCGATCCTTGGTCGGCAAGAACATGGTCTCTGATAGCCTCAACGTCGGTCCTGCAGTGGCTGGCTTCTGCCATTCCTTTCTCAGCCAACTCCCTGCCTGAACGGCATCTCCTCAAAGTGTGATCTTTGACTCACGGTTCTTCTCGGCCACACCTTTAGCCGCAGTAACCGCCTCAGGCTCATCAACAGCCAGTTCATCTACCACCCGAGCCACTTCAACCTCCTCCCTCGTAGCTCTTAACTCTTCCTTCAATTGGGAAACTATGTCATCTCCACCCAACAAACTAACTTTGACTTCTTCCAACCCCGCTATCTCATTCGCTACGCGAACCCTATTCTCCTCCAACTCCTCCCTTAAGGGAGTCAACTTGTCGTGACCTCCCTCCAGTTCATCCAAAGTCATCACCATCTGCTGATTGACACTATGAGAAGACTTCCCCACTTCTTATATGGCCTGCTACCCTGTAGGTCTCACTAGCAAATTAACAAGCTCATCATGGACCCGCATTGCACACGTGCCTGCTTGAAAATAAGGCAATCCGAGTTATTGGAAAAAGGAGATGGAAGAAAAATAAGAAGGTAAACAGGTCTTACCACAGCCAGTTCCTTGCATAAGCTATCAACAACATCCTATCATCAGTGACCTGGCCATCCAGAGCATGGTTGGTAGAAAATCCCTAAAGAATGAGAAGCAGCCACTTGGACGGTTCATAGGAGTCTTTCCAAGCCCTCCCTGTCATATCCCGGACTGATCTACATGGAAATCATCCCAAATTTCTCTTCATCCTCTTCATTAGGCCCATACATAGAAATATCAACATCATCTTCATAAGCTACGCCACGAGCCACCTTCATTTCATCCACCATGAGCTCCTCTCCTCCTACGCGCCCCATTGGTCCCTCCTCCTCTGCAACTCCGGTCCTTACCGATTTGCTATCTAGGGACTCCTCAGCACTGGACTTTTCATCAACATGAATCATGGAGCAAGAAGCATAGCCCGCCACTTCGGGGGGCGGCAAAGAGAAACCATCACGGCTTTCCCCTTGCTTCTTGCCTTGGAAGATCTATGGGGGAATCTTGACGAATGCAAAAGTTCTCCTTCTTTCAACCCAGAAACCATAGTCAATATTTTCCTATAATAGGGAGACCAGTGCTTTCAAATCACGTCATCCAGCTCTTCAAAATTGATCTGGCCCACTGAAACAAGGAAACATAACAAATTAGAAAATAAGGAACCGGCCAATCCATTGAGTCATCCATCATGGATTTCTTTGCCCTAATCATTGTGCAAACGTAAACAACATCGAGTAGCTCTGTCTCTATGCCAATCCATTGAGTTGTTCCATGATCGAGCTCCATTCTCTTATGTAAGGACTTCTTCCTATAGTCCACTCCATACATACCCAAGGCCCTCCATCCATAGAATCAGTTGTTCCCAATCCCTTAATTTTCATGAAATTATTCATTCATATTCGCACGCAACACACATATAACAAACATCATCATATCAAACCAAACAAGCCATGCAAGCATTACATCATACATTTAACATGTATACATTAGCCTATATAATTCAATCATATGATTTAAACCATTTAAAATCATTAAAATACAATTTAAAATCCATTTTCAAATCAAGTCAAATCTTATGTGGTCTTTAACTTGAAAAATGGATTCAAAACACTTTTAAACATATTTCAATATATAGCATGTAAAAGGTTCTAAACCACTCACCTTTTGATGGAAAATCGATCAAATAACCCCCAATCAATGCAAATCCAAATAGTGAAGCAGACGAATTCCCTTCCCCAAAACAATTATTTGATGGTATCTAATGGACCTCCTAGGCCTTATTCCCTTAATCCCTTGATTGTAGCCCAAAATATTATTTATTAAGTAGCTTTAGATAGAGAGACGGTTAATGGCGGTTAAGGTTGAGTTTAGTTCTAAAAATATAATGATGGGATATTTTATCTAACCCCTAATTGTCCTCAAACCCAAAATTAATCAGAACAGGTCATAATATGATTTTGGACCTTACCTATAAAGTATGCCTAAATCCATCTAAATATAAAACATCCATATCTCTCAAAATGGTAGGCAAATTACTACTATGACCACTCTACGGAAAAGGAAACCATCAAATCTTTCATTTGGAATAAGAATCAGGTTCAGATTTTACTCCTAGCAAAAGTTATGACCATTATAAGTTTTATAGGCCGAAAAAGTCTAGATTTTATTCTAAAGTCCAAAAAATCAACTTACTATATTACCCAATGTATTAGGTCATTTTAAGTTCCTTTGGTTATGTAAATAATATTTTACTCTCATATCGATATATACAAAAGTGATGGTCATTACATTCTCCCTCCTTTAAGAATCCCCTACACTTCAAAATTCCAACGATAAGGAAACTTAAAAAAAGCAAGCCACAAACATGCATAACATTAAAGCATAAAAATCAATCTATATTAACATCCTATCATGCATATAATACTAGCAATCAAATACAATACCAAATGTGATAAATGTAGCCTTAATAAGCGAAGAGCTCCGAATAGGCAGTCTTTAAGTTCTGCGATCTCCCAAATAAAATCACTTTCGTTCCCACTCTATTGTGAAGGAGCTGGCCAAGCGCACAGCTGATAAAATGAGTGAGTTTCAATTTTTTTTACTATTTTGGATCTTGTAAACCTATGAAGCCTAAATTTCATTTAGATCTTAACTAAATTTATTTTACATGAAACCATTATTTCATTTCGTTTGTAGTTGAAGTTTTATTTTGGTGTTGTCTTTAAATTATTTAATGTATACACGTGTATCATATACATGTGTATGCACACGCACATGCAACAGGTACAATGCACATGGTTCAATTTGCCCATGTATAAGTGTTGAGATTTACACTACAATGAAAAAGTCAGGCCCTTCGTATACATATGTGCTGTCAAATATGTATATATTTATGTATATTAGAATATGAAATATAATAATATTTATAATATTATAAACTACTTACACACATATAAACATTGAAATTTTAATTACTAATATAAAACTTCAAATTTAAATTCAAGGTTTAATTTGAAATTTCAATTTCCAAATTTAAAAGAATTATTTGAGGAATTATAATTAGAAATAAACAAATACACACACATACTTACAAAATAATTTTTATATATTTATCTATAATATGAGAAAAACACACGCACACAAATAAATACATTCATTAAGCTTATTCTTTAAAATCACATAAAAGATAGTTTATGTATTTAAAAATAAGTAAATAAATACACTTATACATACATATATATTTGGCCATAAAATATTTTCATAATTTTTTTAAAGCTCATGATTTTAGTACAAAATGTTTTTTAAATAATTTTTGTACGGAAATTGTGAAAAATAATTTTGTTTAATTTTGAAGAACAATTACATACTGTATGTATATATGATATTATGTTTATTAAATACACACATGCACACGTGTGTGTGCATGTGTGTGTATATGTATACATATGTATTCCATTTAATATACATATTAGAACAATTTACTATAATATATATACACACATATATAAATTTGACATATATACAATCACATAAAATCGTAATTCCCTTTTATTCCAAAATAATAACACACACATAGAAATATATAAATATACATACATTTACATATACATACATATAGGTGTATATATATATGTACATGGCTTAACAAATTAAATATACAATTACATGCTTTGCAATTGTGTAAATTAAACTTAAGTTGTTCAAAGTCTCTTTCAAACATTATTAATTTATAAAATTAGAAAGGGGAAATTTTGTTTTTGATTCAATTGCCAAAATCATATGTCTATATACACACACACAAAAGAAATTTTAATTACATATTCACATTTCATGTGGACAACACATACATATAAAGATTCATGATAAAAGCTAATCTATTTAAACATAAAGCATATGATGATCAAGTATGCAATTATATAAATTCATAAGTATGGATAGTACCTTGCATTTGCCTAAGAATACACCTTGAATATCGAATCTTTATAACTCCGCTTGAATCTCTATTCAATACTTCCAAAAGGCGCAACCTGATTGAGAAAGCTACATGTCGTTCTTTAGATTTTAATTGAATTTTTTATTTTTGTTTCTTTAATCAATGAAGAGAAGAAGGGGGATTTTTAGCCAGATATCATGCAGAGAGATGGAGGCTAAAACCCTAAAAGATAATTAGAGAAAAGAGTGGCTAAAAGTGTTTACATAATATAGGAAAGAAAAAGTTTAAAGATGGAAGCACATCTTTTCTTTCCTTTACCATTTCACACCCTTTTGGAATCAAATTCCATGTGCTTCCTCTCCAAGCAATGGCCGGCCAAACATCTGCCCCAATGTGGGCCAAACATCAATAAGTGTGTATACAACTTTTATATATGCACTATTTTTAATACTGATCAACAAAAATCAATTAAAATTTTATAATTAATATTTCATAAATATTAATTAATTTAGTTAATTATAATAATTATAATTTAATTAAATTATATTATAGACGAAGGATTCAACATTGTGGTTGTGTTGACTCTTTAGGTGTAAATTCGATTAGTAAATAATATTGAACAATTTGAATATCAAAGTTTGCACATTACCTTAGCTAGTAATGTGACATCATGGCCAAAATTATTGCTTATAAAGCTTTCGTAAAATCCAATCTTACAAGTTTAAGTGTTACAGGGTTATGAAAATTATTCACACTAATTCTCTTTGTCAAACTATATCATATTAGGACTTTTGGAATTTGATAATGGTCGAAATTTCAATATCATCAACATTCAACTTTATAGTCCAAACACAAAGTCCTTGGTTCAATAATAAAAATTATTATTAATCATATTACTTTGGCCAAAAACTTTGATTTTGAGTTGGCTTAAGTTGAACCTGTGATACTAACCTAATATAACCGAGGAGATAAATTCTCTCTTGAATAATGTTTTACTTCCACTGCTTCCACTCAACTCAACTATAGTTATTTGACGAACAGCGAACCACGATTTAACTATAATCAAAGCAGAGATTCCACATCAAAGCTCAATATATTTCTCAAGTCGTGGGAATTGTGTGATATTGTCACATTAATATTTTCCATTTGACCTCAGTTAACAGAAAATTATCGGTACATACTCCCTTGGTGTCCACAACAGTCATGAGTAATACACTACCTAATATCTAGAGAATGTTACACATACTCTAGTCTCAATGGATATATCAATATCCAGTCTCGATACATCTTGGCTAAGACTACTTGAAATGGTATGTTTATTTTATTGTTATAAATCACTCATGATTACAGTATTTTGTAACTGTTTGCACCAAAAATTGGCACAAACACCCAATAGAAGTTTCGAAGAGAAATAAATGAATAATGTAAAATGAAAATAGAGGATAATAGGAAATAAAAAACAATAAATTGAAAGAATAATATGCACACAATGATTTATAATGGTTCGACGTTATTTTCCTACGTCCACTTTGAATAGATTGCTTTATTAATCATTTTATAAACTGAGTACAATAGGGATCAGATGAAAATCCTTAGTTACAAAAGAATCTAAAGCAACCAGCATCATCCCATTCCTCGAAATGAACAATCAAACTTGTATTTATAGACGAAGATGGCCAAATATCCCTCTGAAAACTCGGCAGAAAATCCTTTGAAACCATATGGGCCCACTATAGGGATTGCAAGTCCCAATTTCCAAAGAAGAGTGATCGAAACTGATCCCTACTTTGGTCGAGTTTTGGGGTGCGATTCCTAAGGTAGCTTCCCCATGCTAAAATATGCTTAGCCTCCAAATTTCATGCCAATTGGATCAGTAGGACTTGAGTTATTGCTTGATCGTTGCTTCAACATAGATTGCTTGCCGATTCCTGCCGATCCTTACCAAGGGAAGAGTGCTGATCCCTCCAACTTTGTCCTTTTGAGGTGCGATCCCTAGGGCAGGCTACTTAGGTCTCCATATCTTGCTCTCCAAATTTCATATGCATTGGACTTGTATATCTTGAGATATTGATTATTTTCTATAGGAATGCTCTCACACCTTGAAACATGCCGATCCCTATTATTGGAGCTAATTTATTTCGAACCCTCCTATATGTTGAACCATATTTCATACTTCGAGCATTCTGCCTTGCATATCTATCAATTCCATTCAGCCTCGACTTCGTGTTATCATATGTACTTGACTACTAGGCCCCAAAACTATCACTCTGGACTCATTGGCCTTGATAGCAGTCGAATCTAACATGTGCAATCAGTTTAATAGCCGGGTCAAAATGCCGGATAACACTTACCACCCAAAGTATGTCTTGTGCTGACATGACGTGCTTTGAACCAAAGCAAGTTAGTGTTCCGAAAATAAAATTAGTCCAGTTTTCCAAATAGTCGATATCAAATTAATTTCCCAAAGCGTTGTATCCCTTTTTGTTCGACGTGACGCTTGGTCGATCTCCGATAGTAAGAATCCTAAGTTATATTCCAACAGTTGATATATAAGTTCGATTCTACGAGACTAATAAGCTTTGGTCATCTGGTCTAGCCTCGAACTTGAAGGTTTCAGGTTTGATTTCAATTTCTGTCAATTTCAAAAATTGAACTTTTAAACCATACACGTGCACGTTCAGATACACGTCCTTGTTGTTGGCTCCGGACGCATTCGTACGCTCATGGTCATCGCCAATTTTCATTAAGTAAGATGCAATTTCATTGCATTTTGAACATGCGTGCTTGGAATAATTTCCATGCCTATGTCTGTTTGCATACGTGCTTATAGTCGGTCCCTCTTCTTTTCTTCTTTCTCTCTGTTTTTTTAAAACCATTTGTAGGGATTGGCATACGTTTAGTTGATCCCTCCTCTCTCTCCTTTTTCCTTTTCCGTCTTTTTTATGCGCATGCCAATAGGGATCGGTATATTTTTAACCGATCCCTCCCTATCTCGCATTGAGCTTTTAGACATTGGCCGACCCTTTGTTCCCATATATAAGCTAAGATTCCTTCTCCTCACCTTTCACTTGTTCATCTCCTTCCCACTTACCTTTCCATGACCGAACCATCCCTTGCCTTGAAAAAAGAAAATCTGATCCCTTCCTTACCACTCGATCGTCGCCTTTATCAATAAATTTATCTTCCTACTTTGTTTTAGATTACCATTTCACCTTCTATTCGAACCATAATCCAATCTTTTTCCTCTTACAGCTCATCTTTGTAATATTTAGGTAAGCTTCCCATTTTTTGCTTTTGAGTTTATGACGAGGCGATGGATTCTACTCGATCGGCGATAGTTTGGTGTGCGACGTAGTTGATGATTGGTGGAATAGACTGTTTAGGGAAGAAGAGATATGGAAGGGAGTAGGGTTCGACATAATGATGAGGAAGGAAGTAGAAAAGAGCAGATGGCATAGGGTTCGATTTGAAAATTTTGAAGGATAGCGCAAGAATCGTAGAAGGAAAGGAATCGGTAGTATTGTCGGATGAAGGAGGGATCGGTTGGAATGGAAAAGGACATGGATTGATTGTGGAAGTTTGGTGGAAGGTTGAAAAAAATAAAGTAGAGGGATCGGTGGAATGGGTTAGCGTGGTGGGATCGGCATATTTGTTGAAGGAAAAGGGATCGACATATCTTGTTTGGAGAGAGGGATCAGTCGTAGTGGTCTGGGGTAGGGATCAACATATAAGGATCGACATAGAGGGGTCGGTATATAGGGATCGGAAAGTACTTGGCTAATTCTTAGATTTTAAATTGAACTCAAAAACTTTGAGGAACCAAAAACATTTCCATCTCAATGAACTAAAACATGTGACAACTATGAACAACAGGACTTGCATATTCACTATTGAACTTGAGATTGAACAATCAAATCTTTGGTACATAGAATATGAACTAAAACTTAACATATGGACTTGAATAATGGATTTCACCCTTTGATATGCCGATTGTCGATCCCAAAGTTTACACGACCAATCAATCTCCTCACTAGTTGAGACGGTTAGCGATGACAGTCACTCTGGTCGAAATCTAAAGTCTCGTCATTTAATTTTGTTTTCTTATCTTAAGCTGCTTATCTTTGCACTAAATGACACTGAACCACACTAGCTTACACTTAGCACAAAGGGACATGTAAACTTTTCTAATCTCAATTATCTACTGAGTATAGTTAACATGGACTTCAGACGTTCATAGCGTTTAGCTGCAATGTCTTTTGGACCAACCTCGCAACATAGTAGTCTCGAAGCGGAGTCGAGTTCTCCAACCATATCTGTTAGGCTCTCCCTTGGTCATCAAACTGAACAAACAGAAGTTTTTGGCCCATTAGCCAAACTTTTTTCTGATGTTCCCATCCCCCAGCGAAAGATATAAGTCTTGCCCCTGACGTTGTGGAAGGAACTATACTTTTAGATAACTTGACAGATTCTCAAGCCTCCAGAATTGACAAGGCGACCCTTGTAGACTATGTTCCAGACAAGGAATTCCATTTGAAGACGTCCTGGCGCCTTCGATAAATGACAGGGCTCACTTGCCCTCGAAGGGGTACACAACATGCAACAAATTCATGTGCTGGGCCGGATGCATGTCGCCCTTTAATTATTTCAACCGAAAGATGCTTAAATATCTTGGAATAGCCCCCACTCAGCTTCACCCGAATAGCTGTGCCTTTCTCCATGGCACTTTCTTATTATTTATGAACGTTCTATTACGTCTGCCAACTCCCGAGGACATAAGGTTTATTTACAACTTTAAACGACGGTCAGGAAGTCCTTCTTATGTTTTCCTTGAGCCTTCACCCAACTGTCAAGTCTTAACAGGTGCTTGGAACAAACTCACCTCAAACATGAGTGGTTCTATGTTCGATGTCCGCGCGGCTTTGCAAGGCGATGGTTGGAAGGACGTAAGTGTTGTCGTCGCTTTATTCTCAAATTCCTTAACCCAAGTCATATTCTGAATCAACTAATATTCTGAATATTTATAGGTATCCGTCCATGTCTAGAGGCTGATAGTTTTCAAGAGCAATTTCTGCAGTTCGTGCCACCTCGGTCGAAAACAGGGACATTAGACTCCTCGTAACCGACGAGTGATTATCTCTATTTGGGCTACTAGAAGAAGGCCATAGCATTGGGCTTCCTAGAAGTGCTACATTACAATGAAATGTTATAGAACAAGAAGGGGATATCAATAACCCTGTCGTGCCCCCAGTTGTGGGGACTCAGGATAATGCCGAAGAAGGCAAAATTAGGGGTGCCCAGACCAACGAGCCCGGCGATGCTGATGCAGGTACGGGAAAGGCGCTTGTGGTCGGACCATCACAAGGCACGCAACCTTACAGGCCGGCTAAGAGAAGAAAGAATCTTGCATATAAGCTTCGTAGAAGAAAAACTGCTAAGGATTCGGAGTTCGTTATCACTTCTACCGATGAAGAGTCATCTTCCCAACATTTAGAAAGTTCAATGAAAGGGTTTTCAAATCTCCAAATCCCTGATGACATCATGACTTATGACATCCCTAGCATTAACATCGATGGCTCACTTCTCCCACCAAAAGTGGCGACGGCATTTTTCCTATCGGCAAAGGAGAGAAAACTTCCATGAGCAAGGCTGCAACAACCGGTCCGTGGGGGGGGGGACACAAGGACACTCACAATCACATGCACTTCACCATACGATTTCCATCTATCTTTTGTGCAATGGTCACTTATACTCTACTATTGTGTTTTTTGCAGGTTCGATGTCTTAATCTTGAGCTTTTGATCGCTTTAGGGGCTCGTCGATGTAATACGGATCCAAACGTGATTCAAAATCGGGTAGGCGTATAGAGAGGGATGACGACCGAGAAAGAAGTCGCGCTCAAGGGAATCTTCATCTTCAAAACATAAATCCCAATCTCGGTCATCCTATAAGGAAGCGCAACCTAATCTTCCTATGCATAGTGGCGATAAGACCTCTTTCCATGGCCCTCCAACCGCCGCACCGCTTGAGCAATATTCTGGTTCATCCAGTTCAAAGCAATCTAGTGACCTTAGGTCGAGAAAACATCCAATCATTGCTTCCGATCTACCTTTGCCGACCGCTGCTCCTGAAGCTCCTATTGTAGAGAAGTTGGCCGAACTTAAGGTCATTTATCCAAAATTTTGTTTTGATGGGTTTAAGTTCCTCCCCTCCATTCATACAATCCCAAGAAATGTTAAGGCAAGTTCTCTTGCATGCGTCAACGACATTTCTTTTCAACATGAATTGTTCCAGCACTTGGCAGAGAAAATCTCTGAGGTGTCTATTGAGCGATAGCATGAAATCGATCGCCTGAAGCTAGAGGTGATCCACGACAAAGATATAATCAAACAACAAGACACTGAGATTTTAGATTTGGCAGTAAAGTTGACTGAGGCAGAAAAAAGTGCCAAGGAAACATCTGAGGCGGTGAGTCGTCTAGAGGCTGCCTATAAGAAGGAGCTTGATGCTGCTCTCTACCGCAGTGGTGCACCTGCCTTGGAAAAAGATACTTTGCAAAAGGAGAGAAATATTTTGGCCCACCGGGTTAAGGAGCTCGAAGAACCTCTTAAGAAGGAGAGGGAAGAGAAAATCGAAGCTTAAGAAGAATCGCAGAGATATTGCAAAAAAGCTATTGAGGCCCGAACTTTGAAAATTGAACTTGATGAGCAACTTGCTCATATTGAGTTTCTCAAAGATGAGGCGAAGGAAGCGGGCCACAATGAGATGAGAGAACAGCTCGAGGCCCTGGTAGAGATGCCAAAGAAGCTGGTCGGAATGAAATCAAGGACATGTTTGATCCCCTGATCATTGAATACAATGCTAAAGTCCATCTCCACCATGATCTGAGCTTTCTTGGTGAGGGTTATCTTGAGTCGCTTGCCAAGGCCAAGGAATATATTGTTGAAATGAAAAGGAAAACCCTAGGCGAAGATGATTTGGACAAAGAGAAATTAGTGTGGGAGATCCTTCGTGGAAATGAACCCCTAGACCTTGCCGCCGTGGGACTCCGATACTTCGATATTCTAACAACTTCTGGCAAAGGGAAAGATATCGCTGAGTCTTCGGAGTCTGATCCTAAGTGCCCCTCTTCTTTTTAAGCAGCCGGAGCATCTATTTTTTTGGCCTAAGATAGGATCTAAGCTACGATCTGGACAAAAAGGGGACCAAGGCGACAACTGAAGATCAGCCGAACGTAGGTATTCCGATATATTCTCCACTTTTCACTCGATTTCTTTCTTCATGTCCAATAGTCATGGGCTTATCTTCTTGTTTCTGTGTATATATAGGTCTTCTAGGTCCTAGCCAAACTCCAAAAAGTGGTACCGCCGTGGAGCAACAATCGACATCAACTAGGATTTCATCGGCCACCGATGATCCAGGACCCGACGCTTAAGTTATCAAAGTGCTTGATGACGATAAAGCTGAAGCCATGCTGCCACTGGATGAATCTAATGATGTTGTGATCACTGGTGCTATTAAACACACTGATGAGCTCAGCTTAAAGGAATGCATTGAGAGGGAGGAGTTGTTGAAGAAACAAGCCAAGACTGAACCCGTGGATGTGGATATTGACGATCAAAATCTCATCCCATTACAAGTCATCCCACATGGCGGCTCGATTTTCAAAACACTCCCTCCTACTTTTGAAAGCTCTCCTGCCAAAGGCGGTAAAGGATCGAGGAAACGGACAGGTGGAAGTTTGAGTGGCGCTACTCCCGAAAAATCCAAAAAGGAGAGAAGACAAAAGAAATAGTCGTCGCTTCGGCCCTGTTTGTACATAACTTGTATAGTTGTTTTCCCTCTTGTTGGTCATGATTGTACGAGACCGGCCCCCTTTTTCGAATAAACTCGTATCATAATTCTGAAGCTTATTATGCAAATAAAAGCTTTTTGTTTCCTATTGAACTCTCGTGTCAATTGTTACTTAAGTAGTTGAATTATTACCTTCCATTCAATGTACTTGTAATTTGTTGCTCGTTGACTCGGATAACAATCCGTTCATTCTGTCGCCAGGCCTCCACATGGTCATGGCCCTGAGTCGAACCAAACACGAGACTCGTGCCCTAATGTTGTGCTGTTGGATTCAGTGGTTTAAGTGATTATACCGCTGCCCCCAGTCTTAGGTTAGTGGAGTTAGACAGTGGATGTTCGAACTCCATCCTTAGGGAGTTTATACACCTCCTGTTGGTTTTAAGTCGGAGTTCATGGAATAGTGAATGGTCAAACCGCACTCATCTATCTTTTTATACTTATATCCGCACTCTGAGGATAACGGTTAGTTGGTGGGTGGTTGAATCACACCCTGCTTGTGTTTATTCTCTCGTCCACGCTCTGGAGACTTAGAGTTATTTCGGAAAAATAATCGAATCATACTTTCCTTAATTGGTTAATTTTCCAAGTTTGGGGGTTTGACTAGCGAGCGATCGGTCATATCATGATCTCTTTTGATTCATGAATCTCCCATCGCTTAGTCGGATTAAGTTGGTGATTGGATGGTCAAACCATATCTATCCCTTGTTGAGCATTTCATACATTAGGTTGTGAATGTGGATCATCAAATTAACGGTTGAACCATTCTCATTTTATTTAATTCAATCATGAACTTATATGCTCAGCTTGCTCCAAACTCCATGAACCTGCTCGGACATGTCACTACTAGTTAGTCCAGTATTGTAACTAATATGTATCGCTACAGTAAACATGGATATGAAGGAAATTCAAAATTTTATTTGCCAAACGGAAAGAAATAACATAATTTGTCTTATTACATATTTGGAAAACAAAATGCTAAAGCAAATCTTGAAACTAAATACAACTAACTGGAAAAGAAATAAACTAAGTGAAATAGCGTCGTAAATGCTCGTTGTTCCATGCCATTGGAAGTGTGATGCTATCATCAATCGCTAGCTTGAAAGTTCCCTCTTCAAGCCTCTGTTCAGTGACGTATAGTCCTTCCCAAGTAGGATTCATATGCGACGGGGCAGGAAAAACCCGTTTCAAGACGAGATCACCAATTTCAAAAGTTATAGGTCGGACTATGGTTTTGTAGTATCGGGCGACTCGGTACGGCACGCAGCTGCCCTCAAATCAGCTTCTTCGCACTTCTCATCTACTAAGTCTATTCTAAGAGGAGATATTTATTTGTTCTAGGATCATAGTAGGTCACTCAATGAGAAGGAACTTCGAGCTCAACATGAATAACGACTTCAGAATCGTAAGCAAAAGCGAATGGAGTATCTCTAGTCGCGGACTTATGGGTGGTCCTATAAACCCATAGCGCTGTCGGGAGTTTATCCACCCACTTGCCTCTAACCTTTTCCATACGCTTCTTCGGAATGGATTTTATGATTTTTTTCACAGCTTCAACTTGCCCATTTGCTTGAGAATGAGCGACTGCTGCAAATCTCTTTCTAATACGATGCCGACGGAAGAAGTCTTTGAATTCAACACCGTAGAATTGAGTCCCATTATCTATTATAATAGTTTGTGGAAGACCAAAATGACAGATGATGTTCTGGACAATGAAGTTGATTACTTTCTTCATTGTGATCGTAGCTAATGGTTCTGCTTCGACCCATTTGGTGAATTAAGCAACTGCGACGATGACGTACTTCGCACCACCTTTAGAGATCGGTAAAGAACCAATAATATCTATGCCTCCATATGGAAAACGATCATGGACTGACTATTTGTGTAATTTCTGTTTGCGGAGCTCTTGCGACTATTGCATATATCCAGCATTTGCCGCACCGCCTTACATAATCAACAACACCCGATTGATGGTTGGCCAATAATACATGTAACAGAGTATTTTCTTTGCTAGAGTTTTCCCCCAGTGTGATCGCCACATTCTCCTTCATGAACTTATTTTAGGACTCGTTTTATCTTATCATGAGCGATACACCGGATTAGGGGAAAGGAGAAACTCTTTATGTAGATAACTCCTTCCTATATGATATATCGTGAAGCTTTACGAATGACTTGTCGCTTTTCATTCCTTTATTCCGAAAGAACTCCTCGTAGCAAATAGTTTTTAATCAGAGTCATCCACGATTCCTCCTCAGGCTCCGTCTCTTGTACCCAGTCGATTTCCACCAGGTTTATGCTCGGGGCATTTAATACTTCAACTGGAACCAAACCCATCTATTGTGCATTCCGGTGCTAGCAAACTTTGCCAATGAATCAGCCTCTCTGTTTTGATCCCGAGGAATGTGTGTAATGTCGTAGTACTTAAAGTCAGTCAACATCTCTTGGACTTGGGTAAGGTATGGAGCAAGCCGTTGTCCTTTAGCTTGGTAGACTTGGTATACTACCAATTGTGAGTCGCAAAAGATTTCAAGAGACTTTATTCCCAGTTCTCTGGCGAGTATAAGTCCAACAATCAGAGCCTCATACTCGGCTTTGTTGTTTATTGCAAGGAAATCAAGCTTTGCATAGCAAATTGACCGATCTTCGGGAGTTACAAGCACAATAACAGCTTCAGAACAATGACTATTGGATGCTCCATCTGTATACAACTTCCATCGTATGGTAGGGGTTTTACTGCTCTCCGAGAAATCATCATGTGTAGTAAATTCTAATATAAAACCTACCAGTGCCTGACCCTGGATAGCCCTACGAAGAAGGTAAGTGATGTCGAATTGGCTAAGCTCGATATTCCACTCGAGTAACCTTCCAGATGTTTCAGGTCGCTGTAGGACCTATCGTAATGGCCGATCGAGGTAAACATTGATAGGGTGTGCCTAGAAGTATAGGGGGGAGCTTTTGTAATGCAATCAACAAATAGTATGCCAGTTTATCTATCTTCGAATAGTTCCTTTCAGCTCCTGTCAATCGCTTGCTAACATAATAGACTGATCTCTGAATTCGATTCTCATCATGAAGCCATGGGGCACTTATAGTGTGTACCGACACAGCTAAGTAGATATACAAATCTTCATGATCCACTGGCTTTGATAAGATGGAAGTACTCTCTAAGTGGTTCACCAAAGCTTGGAATGCGTCTTTGCAATCCTATGTCCATTTGAAATTCTTTTTTCCTCTCCTAATCAAGTCAACGAAAGGAATGCATTTATCAGTAGCTCTAGAAATGAATCGGCTTAGGGCAACGACCTTCCCATTCTAGCTCTGTACTTGTTTAATAGTCTTTGGCGCTTGGATATTGCGAATAACTTGGATCTTCTCGAGGTTAGCTTTGATTCCGCGGGCATTAACGATGAAACCCAAGAACATTCCTAGCGAAATGCCAAAGGAACATTTCAGAGGATTAATCTTTATTTTATAATGTCAGAGGATGTCGAACATTTCTGCCAAGTCTTTAATGTGGTCGCTAGACTGTTGTGACTTCACGAGGATATCATCCACATATACCTCCATCATTTTTTTGATATGATATTTAAACATTCTGTTAACTAGGTGCTGGTAGGTCGCTCCTACATTCTTTAGTCCAAACGGTATCACCACATAGCATTATAATCCAACATCAGTAAGGAAGTTGGTGTTCTCTTGATCGGGAATGTGCATTGGGATTTGGTTATATTCTGAGTATGCATTCGTGAAAGATAGCAATTCGTGTCCCGCGTTCGAGTCTACCGACTAGTCGATCCATGGAAGGGAAAGCTGTCTTTTGGGCATGCCTTGTTCAGGTCCGAGTAATCAATGCATATCCACCGTTTCCCATTCGCCTTTCTCACAAGTACAGGATTAGATACCCACTTAGGTTAGAGGGAATCATGAATAAACCCATTATCTTTGAGTCTATCCACCTCCACTTTAAGAGCAGTAGATCTCTTCGGATCCATGCTACGTCTTTTTTGTTTCACTAGGACATGCCTCGGGTCGATATTCAATGCATGGCTCACAATGGCAGGCGAGATCCCACACATGTCAGAGTGAGTCCAAGTAAACACGTCGAAATTCACTCAGAGAAATCCAGCAAGTTCTTTCATCATCGGGGGGCTGAGATGCGATCCGATCTTTAAGAACCGTGACGGGTCGTCGTGGCTGACTTCGACGACAATGGTCAGCTCAGCTGGTGCAGCCTTAGTCTCTTTGGGCTCCTCCTCCCCATCCCTTTGATCTATATCTCTATAGAGCCGACTGTAGTGCCCGAGCTAAGGCTCAAGTGCTAGTTGTCAATTTTTAGTGGCGTAGATGCGGACTGACTTGTCCACACCCTTACCTTTATCATTCCGTTGAGCATCCTACGACTCAGCTACATAGCAGGCAAGTCAAGTCGCCTGATCACCATGAGCAACTCTGACACCATTATCTGTCAGGAACTTCAAAGCTAAGCACCATAGGGCAAGAGCTGCTCGAAACTCAGCTAGGGTCGGTCAGCCTAGAAAAGCGTTATATGGTGAGTCAACGTACAAAATAACAAAAGGCAGAATCCGCGCTCTCCTATGGTCACTATCTCTTAACTCTGCATGTAATTAAACATAACCAACAGCTTTAGTTGCAGCACATTAAAGCCATGAATGTGGGCTTTAGACGGTTTCAAGTCCTTGACTTCCATCCTCATTTGATTATAAGCTTTTTTGAAAATTATATTTACAGAACTTCCACAGTCAACCAATATCGTTTTCACTAAAGCGGGGCCGATCATGGCCAAAATGACCATTGGGTCGATCGTTGAAGCCTCCACCTTGTCTACATCTCTGTTTCTAAACACAATATCATCTGCCATTGTATGTTGCTGTTTCACCGGAGCTCTATCCTCGGTATTTGAACAGCATTCAAAATCCGCATGCTTAATCGCGCTATCAGTCGGATGTAGTCCCCCAAATATTGCATAAATTACCAATCTTCCACTGGTCCACATAGGCTCCTCAGCCCTGTGCGGTGCTTGTCCTCGATTGGGGTCAGATGTCCCCTGCCCGCCATCCTGTGAGGATTTTATAAACTGCTGTAACTTCCTTTCTCGAATCAACTTTTCGATAATATCCTGGAGATGCTTGCATTCATTTGTGTTATGCCATAGCATTCATGAAACTGAAAATATTTTCTGGATTGTTTCTGCTTCTCTGTTGATTCTTTTGGAGGCAGCTTCCTGTACTGCATTGTATTGCAGGTAGACAAATAGATATTCTTCAGGAAGGGATTCAGTGGTGTGTAAGTATTGCACATCGAAATCCTAGGCTTCTCTCCTTCAGAATCCATATTTCGTTCTCAGCTCCTATCTTCGCCTTTCTTTTATTGACTCAGTTTGTTTTGAACATTCACTTGAACCTTTCCACAACTATCATCAGACTGCTTTACAGCAATATTACTCTGTACTCACTCTCCACTTGGTCCCGCAACGTTGCGGGTGGCTTGCCAGCTAACCAATCACCAAAATCAGATTCTGGACCAATCCGTCTGTTATGGCCATCAATATTGCATGGTCATTCAGATTAATGATTTCTGCAACAGCTGTATGGAATCTCTCCAAATAATTGTTCAACGATTTTTCGGGAGCCTGGATAACGCTGGATAGGGACATTACATCTTTGGGGCGAGTTGCGTGCATTCGGAATTATTTGCACAAAAAATGGACAAACACCTCAAAGTCGTATGATTTAGTAGATCTTATGTTGTTCTTAGTGATTTGGGTGATTTATGCAAATATATGAAAAGCAGGGGCTAAACTGTAAAAAAGACACGCAGATTTATAGTGGTTTAGCTAGAATGTGCCTACGTCCACTTTATATGTTATTTCTCTTCTCTTGTTTAGATTACAAGTACAAAGCTTTGATACAAGTAAAAGAAAGTTGTTTGAAAGTTCTCTCCGTGCTTGAGCTCTCAAACTTGTTCCCCATTGTTGTACCCCTGCCCCTCTATTTATAGAGTGAGGCTGGGGCAGGGGTCTTGGATGTATATAGCTGCTGGCGGGCCTGGGCTGAGGCAATCTGGCCTGGCGCATCTTGGTTCGGCATCCCGTGGTTCGGTGATAGGAGTGCGATGATTCGGCGTTGCTTCATTCGGTGGAGAGCTTGGTCCGGTGGGGAGTTGAATGTTAGTATGGAGACGACTTGGTCCGGTTGTTGCTTGGTCCGGTCGAGAAGTAGAAATGTTAGCTTGGTGGTAGGATGTGATAGGTTGGTCCGACCCTGATCTGGACCGGTAACTGTTGGAGGAGATCTGGACTGGTAGGGGGTGGTTCGGTATGAGCTTGGAGCGGTTCTGGCTCGTTCGGTGGTTAGCCTGGACGTACATGGTTTGGTGGTTGGAGAGAGTGTGTTCTTGGTCTTGGTTCTTCCTTGCTTGGCTCGGTGATGCCCCGTTTACTGTTGATGAAACGCCCCCAACATTTGCCCCCCATAGCAGGGCATGTGTGTGCACATGGCGTGCTTTGTTTTAGGTCGTTAATTACGGACCTTCCCATCCGGTCTTGGTTCTTCCTTGCTTGGCTCGGTGATGCCCCGTTTACTGTTGATGAAACGCCACCAACATTTGCCCCCCAAAGCAGGGCATGTGTGTGCACATGGCGTGCTTTGTTTTAGGTCGTTAATTACGGACCTTCCCATCCGATCTTCAATATGGGCTATACATCTTCGTCACTTCTTACCAATCCAAGATAGCCGAACCAAACATCCATGCCGAATCAAGTTCTCTGCCGAATTGTTTCAGAACACCGAATCAGGTGACATAGCCTTCCTTTGCCTAACGACCTTTATGTTTTTAAACTACCGAATGAATCTATGTATTCCGAGTGCCGAGTGAACTGTCGTTCTTGGATTACCGGATGAGCACGGGGATTCTGAGCACCGAACAAACTTTTTCATTTGGAGAACATGACCGCCGAGTGAGATTGAGAGTTGGATAGCCGAACGAACGTGTACTCTGGGTGCCGAATGAACCTTATACACTGGATTTTTTCATTTTTCATATCACGAGCGAAATTCCAGACTACATGTACTTGCTTGTTTATATCCCCTTTTTTAACAACATGTTTTTCCGATGTTGTAGATAATGTCTCGCAAAGCAGAAACTCGATCAGATAAAAAGAAGTCCTAGGGCGAAGGAGAATCTTCCGCAGTGCCCCCTGCTCAGCCAGGACCGGAACGTCACGGAACTGCCCCGAGATCACTGGTGGACGGGTACGGCCCTCAGGAGCTTCTGAACTCCCCGCCCGATTGCTTTCCCAGCTCCCTCAAGGAGGAGCAGCTTGATGTCATCTCCCATTCTTTCGGAATCGATAGAGCGCGCATGCTGTTGCCAGGGAGAGAAGTTATGCCATATGACCCTCCCGAAGGGTACTTTTCCTACAGCAGATACCACTGCATGTGCGGTGCCATCCTGTCTCTTAATGCTTGGGTAGTCAGCTTTCTTACATATCTAAAGGTGGCCCCATTCCAGCTTCAACCCAATTCCTATACTATACTGGTGAGCCTCTTCGTCATCTTTCAGAGGAAGTATGGGCGTGCTCCTTCCAACCGGGAGATCCGGTACTTATATAATCTGAGGGGCTATAAGAAGGGGTCCCCATACATCAGCTTGGAGTCAGCTGTGACCTTCAAGCCGGTCTTGGATCTGTATTCTAAGTACAGCATGTTCAATAAGGAGTGGTTCTTCGTCAAGGACGACTCTGTTTCTATTCGGCGTTTCACCTCTGGATGTAAGTCGACGCTTTATTTATAACTTCCATTCTGGTTGCGACGCTTCTTCTCATACGTTTTCATTTTTTGCTAGCGACAGGTGGCTTTGCGGTTGTGGAGACTGATCGCTTGGTTCAGATGGCGGCTGAGATAGAAGCTATCCCCGGGAGAGATAGATCAGCTGCTTACCTGATCAGAAATGCGACCCTTCTGGAGTATAATTTGATCCTTCCACAGCAGTCAGTAGTCAAGCAGAGGGAAACAGCGGAGGAGAGGGTGGCTGCTCAGGCTAAGGGAGGTGTTACAGTAGAGAGTGGTAAGAGGAAACCTTTCACGAAACCTCCAGTTGTCGGAGGTAAGAAGCTTAAGAAGTCGGACGGTCCTTCCCCCAGCACTTGTCCAATTACTCCGAGGGAGGAAGATGTGGAGGAGGAGAGAGGTGAGGGTGGAGATGACCGGGAGGGTGGTGACGGTGGCGATGGCATCGGGGCCTTGCTTCCTGGGCAAGCAGGCGAGATTCAGGAGTGGACGGATGACGCATTCCGCCAGGCTTTCGAGGGGCTGGACGGAGAACCGGCTTTGGTAGAGAAATCCTGGAAAGCTGACAAGGCCGGGACCGGTGCAAGCGTGTCTTCCCAGACTATTCCAGCCAAGGTGGTTCTGACGACTCAAGGTGAACTTTTGACTTCTGCGGGCTCCATTTATGATAGGGACTTAGGAATATTTTATGGTCCGCTCCCATCCTGGAATGAAATCCAGGACTTATTGCAGTATCCTACTACTCCCCAGGGTTTGTATAACAGATGTTGTTTCCTGGAGATTTGTCCAGGCAACTAGTGCTCGGCATCAGGTAGCACTCGGCATCAGAGAGTGATCGACATCCAGGAGTGTTCGGCGAAGCACACGGCATCCAGTGGGACTCGGCATCCGTAATGCTCGGCGACCAGGAGACTCGGCGTCAAGTAGTGTTCGGCGTCAACTGGCACTCGGCGACAACCAACGCTCAGCATCCCTAGCGTTCGACATCATTAGAACTAGGTGATAGGAGAACTCGGCAACAAGAGTGCTCGGCATCCCTTGGTACTCGGCATAGTACTCGGCAACAAGAGCACTCGGCATCCCTTGGTACTCGGCGTAGTACTCGGCAGCGAGAGTACTCGGCACTCCAAGGTACTCGGCGTAGTACTCGGCAACGAGAGTACTCGGCATCCAGAAGACATTCAGTGTGCACAACTACTCAAGGTGACAATGTCGTTCGGCCAGCGTGCACTTTTCGTTCAAGAGCTTCGGATAGAGACACGTTCGGCCTCAACTTACAATCATCCTGCACTTCCCATACATCCAGCGTACCGTTCGGCATAGAAGGACTGTTCGGCATTAGAGTGTTCGGCATACTAGGTTCGGCGTGCAACGACCACTGTACTGGGGCTAGAGTGTTCGGCCGTCCATCCCATTTGGGAAGTCCAGCCCATATTTGCCTATAAATAGAGGGGCAGGGTCACAGTGAAAGGGATCCTTTTTTGGGGAGAAAGAACACTGGGGAGACTCTGCCATTTTCGAGACTCATCTTCTCTACTTAAACAACTTCATTCAAGCATTTGATTCACGAATTGTATTTGTAATCAACTCTAAAGAAGATCAATAAAGTTTAACCTCAAAGTGGACGTAGGCAATTACGCTGAACCACTATAAATTTGGTGTTCTTACTTTCTGCAATTAAATTAGCATTGTCTTCTCTGTTTAATTTACTTTCATCACTTATATCTCTACACAATCTTTCTCTACGAGGTTAGTGACCAATTTTGTTGCTAACACTTTGGTGCTTTCATTGAGAGTTGAATTCTCAGACCTCAAGGATCTGCTTTGAAGCTACTGGATTGAACAAATCCCCCAAGGAAGATCCGACTCATTGATAGGACATCCATTGATTCTACTCAGAGTTCATACCGATAACTCTACAATGGCAGGACCACGTACCAGGTCAACTTCTCATAATGTGGATGCCCGCGAGACTGCTAGCGTGCAACAAGCAGGACCTAGCAATCAACCAGCGATTCCGAGTGCAGGAATTGCCACTCAAGAACAAACTCCAGTTGTCACCAGAATAGAGTTCAATGACTTGATGAGAGAACTCAGGGAAAGCAGGAGACAACTAGGAGAGCAGATGCAAGCTAACGCCAACCTGATGGCATAGCTCACTACATAGCAGCAACAGAATGCTGGGGGCAATCCCACTCCTTACTCTTCATCTGACAGCTCAACGTCCTCTGATGAACCTCCCAGGCGCAGACGCCGCAAGACTGACGCTGCATGAGCAGAAGCTACTGCTCAAACAACTGGAGACCGCGACCAAGCAAGAGCTGGAAACTTTAGTACTGGGGTACAGACGGAGGATAGAGGCCCGGATCATCAAAATGCTAGCGATGTCGAACCTCAAGACGCACGATTGGCAGACCGCCAGAAGAGGAGGCACCAGCATGGACAGGCGCGTAGAACAGACACTAACCTTCCGCCTTCCATACAGACACCAGATCTGACAGCCATGATCAGGCAGTTGATGAAGGAAAATCAGGGGTTATCGAATGATGATTGGGGAGTGTCAAGAAGTCATACTCCGTTCACGGATGTTGTGTTGCAAGCGGCGTACCCCAGGAAGTTTAGTATGCCTACTATTCCTGCGTATGAAGGGAGGACTGACCCCAGACAGCACGTCATGAGGTACGAATGGATGATGGATTCAGCTAGAGCGAATGATGCCACCAAGTGTAGGTGCTTTCCGATTACTCTATCTGGGATCGCTACTATGTGGTTCACCCGACTTCCTCCGCGATCCGTATCAAATTTCGAGGAGTTGGCAAAGAAGTTTATTGAGTAGTTCAGGATACACACTACGCACCCAAAGGACGTGATGTCTCTGTCAAGTGTAATCCAAAATCCCGGGGAGTCGTTGAAGGAATATTTACAAAGATTCCACGTAGCAGCAACTGAAGTCAGTAATCCCAATGACCATGCAATTCTGATGGCTGTAATGAGAGGTGTGGATCCAGACTCTGAGTTTGGAGACTGGCTGGCAGGAAAACCTCCGGCTACGCTAGAGCGTTTCTACTCTAAGGCACACCAGTTCATAAGAAGAGAGGAAGCTAGGTGGGTACGACGAGATAAGGCGCCAGGACCTGTCCAAGAGTCAATAAAGAGCAACATTGCTGTGAAGCAGTCTGGAGACAGCTCGGGAAAGGTCCAACTCAATGTCCAGAATAAGCCTGGGCAGTCTAAGGAGTCCGGAGGAAGGAATCAAGGGAAGAAGAGAGAAGCGGGGAAGTGGAAGTCGAGAATTCCAAGCTACAGCGAGTATACTCCGCTGAACGCGCCACTTGAGAACATCTACCTATCCACCTGCAATACTTTCCAATACAGAAAGCCACGTCCGAAAGAATCGACCGAGGAACAAAAACGGACCGGGAAATATTGTCGCTTCCATGAGACTTATGGGCACAATACGGAGGAGTGTAGACACCTATACGACGCTATTGAGAAGTTGATCAGGCAGAAGAAATTGCAAGAATTTGTGAAGGATCCTCAGGAAGTAGGACAGGGAACGTCCAACCCGGGTCGTGCACCAGCTCCGCGTCATCCCAAGGAGCCTGCCCGAACCGTAGGTAGACTAGTCATAAATACGATTATCAGCGGACCTCACCCCGCAGATAAGAATTGGCAAGAGATGGAGCGATATGCAAGTTCCCTGAAGCATGCAGATTTTGAGTACTGTTCGAACACGGAGGATGGGGCCCCTGCTAAGCAGCAACGCATAATGACAGACGATATTGTGTTCAGAAGTAGAGACGCTGATCAGATAGAGGCTCCGACCATCGACCCCATGGTCATATCTGCAACGATCGAACCAGCATATGTGAAAAGAATTCTGATTGATTGTGGAAGTTCAGTCAACATCATCTTCAAGAAGGCTTACGATCAAATGAAACTAGAAACGAAGGACCTGGAACCATCCAAGGCTCGTATACACGGCTTTAACGGCGCAGCGACCGATGCCGTGGGATATGTTGAGTTACCAGTTGAACTGGGACAGGGCGAGCGTCGGAGGGTGCGAATTCTACCCTTCGTAGTTCTGGATGTGGATTCTCCATATAACGTTTTCTTGGGCCGGCCGGCCCTGGTTGAGTTTAGGGCAGCGTTAGCCCCGTGGTGTTTAACTTTGAAGTTCCCGACTGACAAAGGAGTAGGTATTGTTCATGGCGATCAAGCAGCTGGTCGTTCCTGTTATGTGGCTGAGCTCCGAGAAGCCCATCGGAGGGAGAAGGGAAAGGTTGCGGACAATCCTGTCCGCATCCTTAATGCGGATAATTGACAAGTAGTGCCCGAGCCCTGGCTCGGGCATAGTTCTCGGATCTTCGGAGATATAGATCCGAGAGACGACGATGAGAAACCCAGGGAAGAGAAGGCGGCACCGGATGAATTAACAATTGACATTTCAGTTAGCCGTGACGACCCTTCGCGAATACTGAAGATCGGATCACAGCTTGGCCCCGCGATGACCGAAGACCTTAGCGACTTCCTCCATGCGAATCTTGATGTTTTCGCCTGGACGCATTCTGATATGTGTGGGATTTCTCCCACCATTACGAGTCATATGTTGAACATAGACCCGAAATACGTCCCAGTTAAACAAAAAAGGAGAGGAATGGATCCGGAGAGATCCACCGCTCTTGGAGAGGAGGTGGACAAACTCAAAGCAAATGGGTTCGTCCGCGACGCCCTCTACCCTGAATGGGTATCCAACCCCGTGCTAGTAAAAAAGGCGAATGGGAAATGGAGGACTTGCGTAGATTATTCCGACTTGAACAAAGCATGCCCTAAGGACAGTTTCCCGTTGCCTAGGATCGATTAGTTGGTCGACTCCACCGCAGGACACGAGCTGCTGTCATTCATGGACGCGTACTCAGGGTACAACCAAATCCCGATGCACATTCCGGACCAAGAACACACCAGCTTCGTTACAAATGTCGGGCTGTATTGCTATGTAGTGATGCCCTTTGGATTGAAAAATGCAGGAGCAACTTACAAGCGTTTAGTGAATCGAATGTTCAAGGACCAGTTGGGTAGAACGATGGAAGTCTATGTGGATGACATGCTCGTGAAGTCACGACGGTCAAACGACCACATTCGAGACTTGGCTGAAATGTTCGACATACTCAGGTTTTACGGGATGAAGATCAACCCTCTGAAGTGTTCATTCGGCGTTGCATCAGGGAAGTTTTTGGGGTTCATCGTCAATGCTAGGGGAATCGAAGCCAACCCAGAAAAAATCCAAGCTATTCGAGATGTGAAAGCGCCCAGGACTATAAAACAAGTACAGAGCTTGAACGGAAAAGTAGCTGCGCTAAGTCGATTTATATCTAGGGAAACTGACAAGTGCATCCCATTCTTCGATATCATAAAGAAAGGGAAGAGAAATTTTGAATGGACGTCTAGTTGTGAGGAAGCATTCCGGAATCTGGTAAGGCATCTGGAGAGCCCACCAATGCTAGCAAAACCAGTTGACCATGAGATGTTGTATGTATACTTGGCTGTATCCCCGCATGCGATAAGTGCGGCTTTGGTTCGTGAGGAGGATCGAGTCCAGAAGCCGGTGTATTATGTTAGCAAGCGTTTGACAGGGGCAGAGAGGAATTACCCTAAAATTGAGAAATTGGCTTATTGCTTGGTGATTGCATCACGCAAGCTACGCCCATACTTTCAAGCACATTCAATCGGTGTTTATACCGATCAACCCCTGAGGCAGGTACTCCAACGGCCGGAAACCTCTAGGAGATTGCTAAGATGGAACATCGAGTTGAGCCAATTCGATATCGCATACTTACCGCGGAGAGCCATCCGAGGTCAAGCATTAGCAGATTTCATCGTTGAGTTTACCATACCCATCAAACCGGATGACCACGACATCATTCCCCCTGTTCGATGGAAATTATACACTGACGGTGCATCAAACGACCGTTGCTCCGGCGCGGGCGTAGTTCTTATAACTCCGGAAAACCGATCAATCTGTTATGCCCTGAAGCTCGATTTCCCGGCCAAAAATAACGAAGCCGAATATGAAGCACTGATCGCTGGCTTGAAGCTCATCAAAGAACTCGGGATCGAATCAGTCGAAATCTTTTGTGACTCACAGTTGGTGGTTTACCAAGTACAGGGAGACTACCAAGCAAAGGAGAGAAAGCTTGCTCCGTACCTCGTTCAGGTCCAAGAACTACTATCAAATCTTGAGCGTTATGACATTTCACATATCCCGCGCGAACAGAACAAAGAAGCCGACTTATTGGCTAAGTTTGCAAGTACCGGCGATGCGCAGCAAATGGGATTGTATCCCGTCGAAGTCTTGCATGCCCCGAGCATAGACGAGATGAAAGTCGATCGCGTGTTGGAAACAGAAATCGAGAAGGAATCGTGGATAACCCCATTCAAACTGTACCTAACGACCGGGGCTTTACCAGAAAAAAAGAAGCGAAAGACGGCAGGTCCTTCGAAAGGCCGCACGATACGTAGTGCAGGATGGATCAATGTATCGAAAAGGATTCTCAGTCCCATTATTACGATGCATCGCTCATGATGAAACAAAGGTGGTCTTGAGAGAGGTTCATGAAGGGGAATGTGGCGACCATACTGGGGGGCAAACGCTAGCAAAGAAGATCCTCCGCTATGGATATTACTGGCCCACCGTAAACCGGGACGCCGCGGACTACGCAAGAAAATGCGACAAGTGTCAAAGATATGCGAAAATCCCGAGGGCTCCATCAACGGAACTCACACAAATGATTAGTCCCTGGCCATTTGCGATCTGGGGAATCGACATAATCGGCTCTTTGCCTATATCCAAAGGTGGCGCGAAATATGCGATAGTTGTAGTCGACTATTTCACGAAATGGGCTGAGGCAGAACCTTTGGCCACAATCACCTCTAAGAAGGTCGTTAACTTCGTTGTACGAAACATTATATGCCGCTTTGGCCTTCCTCGCACCATCATCACGGACAACAGGACGCAATTTGAAAGCAGAGAGTTCAAAGAGTTCTGTTTAAAGTATGGCATCGAGAAGAAGTTTGCCGCCGTGGCACACCCGAAAGCTAACGGACAAGTCGAGGCCGTTAACAAAATAATCAAGTCCATACTGAAGAAGCGCCTGGAGAAGGTTGGAGGCAAGTGGGTAGATGAACTCCCGACAGCATTATGGGCATATAGAACTACCCACAAGTCCGCGACCGGCCACACTCCATTCGCCTTGGCATACGGCTCTGAAGCCGTTATACCCATGGAGCTTGAAGTTCCATCGCACCGAGTGACATACTATGATTCCAAGACAAACCAGAATCTCTTGTTGGAATCCCTAGACTGCATCGATGAAAAGCGGGAAGAAGCTGAATTAAGGGCGGCAGCGCATAGACACCGAGTTAAGCGTTACTACGACGGCAGAGTCCGTCCAAGGATCTTTGATGTGGGTGATCTCGTTCTGAAACGAGTTTTCCCGGTACCATCGCGTATGAATCCCAGCTGGGAAGGTCCATACGCCATTGAACGGAAGCTTGGTGAGGGAACATTCAAGCTAGCGACCGTTGATGGCACGACACTCCCCCGAGCATGGAACAGTGAACATCTGCGACACTATTACATTTAGCATGTTTCCTTTCTTATTTTAGGCACTGTTATTTCCTGCATGTTTCCGTTCAGTCAGAACATAGTTTCTTTTTAAAGTTGTAATCAAGCAGTTTAGTTGATTTTCATTAATAAAGGCTTGAAGCCGTATTTTCCATGAATCACTAACGTTTCTGTATCTCACAGTTGAATGACGAACTACATTATCTTGTATGACGTACAGACTCGTATAAACAATTTCAAATTTCCGAATCCCCAGAGAGCGGATCGGAGTACTCTAAGTCCCCAGAGCGCGGACTAGAGTATAAACGATTTCAAACCTCCGAATCCCCAGAGCGCGGATCGGAGTACTCTAAGTCCCCAGAGCGCGGACTAGAGTGTAAACGATTTCAAAGCTCCGAATCCCCAGAGTGCGGAGCGGAGTACTCTAAGTCCCCAGAGCGCGGACTAGAGTATAAACGATTTCAAATCTCCGAATCCCCAGAGTGCGGAGCAGAGTACTCTAAGTCCCCAGAGCGCAGACTAGAGTATAAACGATTTCAAATCTCTGAATCCCCAGAGTGCGGAGCGGAGTACTCTAAGTCCCCAGAGAGCGGACTAGAGTATAAACGACTTCGAATCTCCGAATCCCCAGAGCGCGGAGCGGAGTACTCTAAGTCCCCATAGCGCGGACTAGAGTATAAACGAATACGAATCTCCGAATCCCCAGAGTGCGGAGCGGAATACTCTAAGTCCCCAGAGCGCGAACTAGAGTATAAACGATTTCAAATCTCCGAATCCCCAGAGTGCGGAGCGGAATACTCTAAGTCCCCAGAGAGCGGACTAGAGTATAAACGACTTCGAATCTCCGAATCCCCAGAGCGCGGAGCGGAGTACTCTAAGTCCCCGGAGCGCGGACTAGAGTATAAACGACTTCCAATCTCCGAATCCCCAGAGCGCGGAGCGGAGTACTCTAAGTCCCCGGAGCGCGGACTAGAGTATAAACGACTTCAAATCTCCGAATCCCCAGAGCGCGGAGCGGAGTACTCTAAGTCCCCGGAGCGCGGACTAGAGTATAAACGACTTCAAATCTCCGAAACCCCAGAGTGCGGAGCGGAGTACTCTAAGTCCCCAGAGCGCGGGCTAGAGTATAAACGATTTCAAATCTTCGAATCCTTGGAGTGCGGAGCGGAGTACTCTAAGTCCCCAGAGCGCGGGCTAGAGTATAAACGATTTCAAATCTCCGAATCCCCGGAGTGCGGAGCGGAGTACTCTAAGTCCCCAAAGCGCGGACTAGAGTATAAACGATTTCAAATCTCCGAGTTCCCGGAGCACAGAGTCAGCGAAAAGTCCAAGTACTCGAGGGATGTGGTACGAGAAGCACGCCATGTCTAAAAATGTCTGAACGACACTAGAATGGACCGGGAGATAGGGCAACTCATAAGAACTTGAGTTATGGCTACAATTAGTCAGCAAACCAAAGAAAGACAAGAGAATCATTCAAACGAAAAAGAAACTAAAAACTTTATTCGATAAGTCCAAAATGGGGATACATGATCACTCTTGCAAAATTCAGACCTCTCTATACAACCTACAAGTTGTGGAAGGTAAAAGCAATTACAAGACTTAAGCAAGAAACTCGTTGAACGAGTGTATCGATTATTTCTTCGACTTCTTCTTCTTG
This sequence comes from Allium fistulosum, assembly GCA_030737815.1. Taxonomy (NCBI): domain Eukaryota; kingdom Viridiplantae; phylum Streptophyta; class Magnoliopsida; order Asparagales; family Amaryllidaceae; genus Allium; species Allium fistulosum. Next base: position 815,703,149 of record CM060908.1, on the reverse strand, counting down.
TCTTCCTTCGTTGTTTCCGACGACTCCTCTCCCTCACGCTTTTTCTTGGACTTTTTGCTTGCTAAAGAAATGGAGTCAGGAATAGGAGACGGAACATCCAGCGGTTTGAACTTGCCTGGGAGAATGATTTTCAAAGGTCGATTCCGTGGGTCGGTTACTTCCAGTATTCCAGGTTCAGCTTTGACCTCAACCTTTTTCTTCTCCTCTTCGGCAAGGCGGTCCTTCATGCTTGTCTGTGAAGTATGCTCAGAGGCGTCGGTGATTTCAATTTCATCATCCCCTTCGGCAGGAGATGAAGTGTTGAGCTTATCATCATCCAGCGCCCCGATCACCTGAGCATCGGGACCAAGGAGTACTCCCGCGTGGACAGCATCGCTTGTTTTCCCTGCCTCCTCCTTGGCGTCATCGCTCCTCGGAGTTTGCTCGGCATTAGAACAACCTGCACGAAAACATAAAGAATGAGCGTTAGAACGAGTAGCCACTGCTGAAAAAGGATGGGATCTTTCGACTTCTAGAGAAAGAAGAATTTCCACTAGGTTCCGGTTGGCTATCGGTGGCGCGTGGGGTTTCACCCTCCAGGATAGGTGATAGCACATAAGCACCGAGCCCAGGGTCTTCGGGGTCATAACCAACATGCTGCTCGAATGGATCAAGTGTCGGCCTACCGGCCGATTGGGCAGTAGATTGAGCAGCAGTATGAAGAGCAGTAATATTAACCCCAGATGGGCCAGCTTCACCATCTTTCTCTTTTGGAAGGGGAGAGCCTTTGCTGTAAAGTGCCAATGCTGCGGATAAATCCGATGGCTCATTCCCCCTAAGGAACTCCTTCACCAGGGCCTCCTCATCGACCTCTTCGGAGCCTGACTTGATCTTCCTAATCCTTATCAAAGTTTCCCAGGCCTCGGCTAGGGACTCTAGGTAGCCGTCACCCAAGAATGTTAAGTCGCGATGCATGAGGACGCGTGCTCCATATTCAACAATCAACGGGTCAAACATGTTTTTGACCTCTTCCCTCCGGCTTCCGCGGCCGCCTCGAGGCGAGAATCAATCTCTTCTGCAGCCTCTCTTTTGCCCTCCTCACGGGCCGCATCCTTCATTTTCTCAACCCCAGCGAGTTCGTCATCGAGCTTTGTTTTCATGAGTCGGGTAGCAACGATCTCATCATAGTATCGTTGTGATTCTTCTTGAGCAGCTACCTTATCCTCCTTCTCCTTGGAGAGTAATTCTTTCAACTCTTTGACTTGGGTGGCGAGCGCGTCCCTTTCCTTTTGGACAGAGTCTTTTTCTAGGGCGAGGGCACTGCTGCGCTGGACTGCTTCGTCAAGCTCTTTTTTGTGAGCCGCCTCTAAACGAGTAACTGCCTCAGCAGTATCTTTTGCGCTTTGTTCAGCGGCTTCCAGCTTCGACTTATACGAAGCAAGCTCTTCGTCTTGGAGTTTGATAATTTTCTTATCGCTGCCAGCCTCCAGATTCAGACGATCAATCTCGTATTGACGCTCAACGGATACTTCCGAGATCTTCTCCACCAAGTGCACAAACGCGTCATGTTGAACATAAACGTCGTTATTGCAGGCAATGGCACTCTGCTTCACATGCCCGGGAATATGATGAATGGCCGGGAGGAACTTCAGACCATCGAAGCAAATTTTTGGAAACTTGGCCTTAAGATCGACCATCTTTTCCGCAATAGTTGGGTCCACCGCAGGAGTAGGAGGAGGAGGCTTTGAGAATTCCGCTCTTTTCCGTTGCTCTCGAACTTGCCTTGTACTCGATGAACTGGAGTGTTGTTCTTGAGGAGCATCAGATTGATAACCCTTTTGTAAAGACTTCTCTCTATCCGGCTCAATTGGAGGAGGAAGATCGCGGGGCTGGGAAGATTGAGAGTGTGCCTTCTTGCGGTGAGACGACTCGCGAGGACGATTGTCCCTATCTTCATAATCGCCTCTGTCCCTGCGTTTGCCTGAACCAGAATCCCGTCCAGAGTGATGAAATACAGAAGAGCCCTGAAGGCGATCGAGACCGTGAGAACGCCCCATATCACCTGCAAAGAATGGAGATAACAACGAGTTAAGGAAAATTCACGAGATAAGAAAAAAAGACTTGAAGTATATTATGGAATGCGCATATGCGTGTGTGTCCTAGTGTTCCCCCCGACGGACCCGTTCGTTTATCTTTGCTAATCGGAGTGGTGTCTCCTTGGGCCGGGAGTTGAACTCCTGCATTGCCTCTCGCGGGCGAAGAAAATTTGAGAGCTTCAGGATCATCGAACCCGTAATTAAGTAAATCATCGGGAATGGACAGGTTGGACAGACCCCTCAGAGAACTTTCCAGATGCTGTGAGGAAGCCTCTTTCTCAGGCGGGATAGGCGTAACTTTTGAAGTGCCACCAACTTTCTCTTTTTGAACTGTATATTTTAACTTCTTCTTTCCCTTCGAAGGGGATGATGACGTCTCAATATCCTGAACTTCGATTGCCGGATTCCAAGCGGGACCCACGTTCTCGCCTTGAGTCTCAGGAACATCATCTTCTCTGCGCTCACCTTCTCCGTGCGTATCGGGAGTGCGGCGCGATGACGATCCGGCCTGTTTTTTCCCTTTACCGGACGGAGGTTTGGGAATGGTGACACCTTTTGGAAGGCTGATCCGACGACCAGGGGCTAGCAAGCCAAACCCCGACAGTGATTCATTTGAAATGATAGTCCGGATGTCTCGATCCTCAGCAGGAAGAGCTCTAATGGCTTCAACAGCCTCAGAATATCCTCGGCCTTCCGGACGCGGGTTGATACCTGAAAAGATGAAATGAAGAGTTAGGAAAAGCATGACTCCGATTAAATACGAATAGTGACTCAGCAGAGAGACTTACTGCCTTCAACCCATCTCCTAGCGAAACCAGAAGGGCAGCGCACATAGAACCATTCCTGTTTGTACAGGGCGAATTTACTACATGCCCCTGTCAAGATCTGGCATTTGTGGTATGGCTCGAGGAACATAAAGGAAGGACTGTCTTTCCGTCTCTTGAACATATAAATGTATCTGATATCACCGGCGGTTGGAGGTCTGGAGAAGACGGCCATGAAAAGTAAGTAAGTCCCATATAGAAATGCATGGCCGTTTGGGTGCAGCTGCGACGGAGCTATGTCTATATACTGCAGTACAACCCAGAGAAATAAATTGAATAGAGGCACGCTGCCCATCCAACACATGAACTTGTTGCAGGTAGTGTACCCGACTGGGGGGCAGATGAGGACGATCGTGTCTCGAAGGAACTAACATGTCGGCAAAAGGAATCCCATGAATGGAGCATATCCATCGCAGGGCAGCTTCGTTGATCTTCGAGGCTTGTGAATCGATCGGATTGTCTTGTAGGATGGTTGCCTCCAGAACATCAGGCGCCAAGTTATGAGCAGGAGAAGTCGACGGATTAGAAGTATCAGTGGCTCCTTACCTTGATGACGGCCCAGGCCTGTCGGATATGGTGGCAGAGCTAGATTTTCTCGACATCCCCAATAAATAACGAACCTGGCTAAGTGCTTGAGAAAACTATACTTCTAAAATGTTGAATGTTAGAATTAGCAACACGAGTTTTCCCCCCACGTGGTGTGTGAACTAGTGCAAGCAATTGTGTACAAGCGATAAGAATCTAAAGATTTTAAAGATATAAAAATTAGCTTCGAATCGTCGCCTTCGAAGACCGTCATCGCTGACCGTCTCAAAAAGCCCGCCTGGTGGTGATTACAGTCCCAGATTCAGAAAACATATGATTTATAAAGTAACCGGCCTAAGTGTAGTTTGACATTTATACTGTTCGGCATTTAAATGTTGTTCGGCAATTGTATTGTTCGGCATGCCACAGTGTTCGGCTAAAGGCCTTGTTCGGCTAAAGGCCTCGTTCGGTTAAGTCATTGTCCAGTTAAAGGTTCTGTTCGGCATTCAGAATGTTCGGCCTAAGTACAATGTTCGGTTTTGCTTTGCTCGGTCTAAGTTCTGTTCGGCAATTGTATTGTTCGGCATAAACATGGTTCGGCATGTCACATGCTCAATATTTATGACGTTCGGCATTGATACAGTTCGGCGTCTAAGTGTGCTCGACAACCAGAGTTCGATTCGGCTAAATTATTGTTCGACATTTGTGTTCGGCTTTGGTTTGTTTGGCTAAGTTATCGTTCGGCATTCAAATGAAATACTGTTCGGTAGCCTCCACCATTCGACGCATGACAACACACGCCGAACCAGAGCTGTGCCATCCAACACCCTTACCACCTCCAACGTTTTCCTTTTCCTTTTTCAACTATAGTTCGGCACGATGTAGCTAAATACGACGATCATATGTGCAAACACCCCGAATCCTTCCTCCTCGCCTCGCATTATGGTTCGGCAATATACTCGAAAGCTTTCTACGTGACACACTTCCATCTCGTTTGAAACCTGTTCGAGTTATGCGAGGAATAGTACCTAGTTTGCAGAGTTGGAGATTATTAAGGAAATCTGATCGTCTAGCGAAAATTGCTAATCTTTGAAGAGTGGCAGAAGTGAAAAGGTAAAAAAGAGAAGACGGGGAGGACCTGGTTATATAGGGGGAAGGTAGAAGGTGAAAAGGCTATACCCGGTAGAACCGGTCAATACCGGAGTACTCGGCATCATAGCAAAGTGACGTTCGGCACACGAGGATTGTTCGGCTTCGAACGTATCGTTCGGCATCCAGGCCACGCTCGCCACACACCTCCGTTGCAGGCATCCTCGAGAAGGCATCATCAAGGAAAGTTGAACCAGATTCAAAGCGCATCACGTTCGGCCACGCGATACACTTTGGGGGGCAAGTGTTTCCTGGAGATTTGTCCAGGAAACTAGTGCTCGGCATCAGGTAGCACTCGGCATCAGAGAGTGACCGGCATCCAGGAGTGTTCGGCGAAGCACACGGCATCTAGTGGGACTCGGCATCCATAGCGTTCGGCATCCGTAATGCTCGGCGACCAGGAGACTCGGCGTCAAGTAGTGTTCGGCGTCAACTGGCACTCGGCGACAACCAACGCTCAGCATCCCTAGCGTTCGGCATCATTAGAACTCGGTGATAGGAGAACTCGGCAACAAGAGCGCTCGGCATCCCTTGGTACTCGGCATAGTACTCGGCAACAAGAGCGCTCGGCATCCCTTGGTACTCGGCGTAGTACTCGGCAGCGAGAGTACTCGGCACTCCAAGGTACTCGGCGTAGTACTCGGCAACGAGAGTACTCGGCATCCAGAAGACATTCAGTGTGCACAACTACTCAAGGTGACAATGTCGTTCGGCCAGCGTGCACTTTTCGTTCAAGAGCTTCGGATAGAGACACGTTCGGCCTCAACTGACAATCATCCTGCACTTCCCACACATCCAGCGTACCGTTCGGCATAGAAGGACTGTTCGGCATTAGAGTGTTTGGCATACTAGGTTCGGCGTGCAGCGACCACTGTACTGGGGCTAGAGTGTTCGGCCATCCAGCCCATTTGGGAAGTCCAGCCCATATTTGCCTATAAATAGAGGGGCAGGGTCACAGTGAAAGGGATCCTTTTTTGGGGAGAAAGAACACTGGGGAGACTCTGCCATTTTCGAGACTCATCTTCTCTACTTAAACAACTTCATTCAAGCATTTGATTCACGAATTGTATTTGTAATCAACTCTAAAGAAGATCAATAAAGTTTAACCTCAAAGTGGACGTAGGCAATTACGCTGAACCACTATAAATTTGGTGTTCTTACTTTCTGCAATTAAATTAGCCTTGTCTTCTCTGTTTAATTTACTTTCATTACTTATATCTCTACACAATCTTTCTCTACGAGGTTAGTGACCAATTTTGGTGCTAACAGATGTGTTTCCTTTCTTCTTTTAACCTTTAATTTAACGCGTTTCTTGAATTATGGATCAATGTATGCTTGTAACACTTGTTCTTTATTCCAGGGGTGAGCGAGGTATCCAAGACTTCAGATGTTCGTCATCGCCTCGAATAATACAAGCTTCTCAGAGCTTCCTCCCAACCCAAGCCTCCGACCGATCGTCCCGGAGATGTAGTAGGTTACCGCCCTCTTCTTGGGGTTATTGAAGAGGATATTCGGAAGAGGGAGAGGGGTCGCTCTTTGTTTGAATCTTCACTCGGGCCTCAGGCCCCAACTCAACCTTCTCAGGGCATGCCAGAGGAGCACTTTATACCTTCTCCTCATTCATCCGAACGCCCCACTGTCATCCCGATACAACACCCCATTTCAGTTCGCAACCCGTTTGCTGGCCACCCGGATCTGGATCCGAGTTCTCAGGATATTTTATTTGACAAGGCCACAGGAGAGCATCTTCTTCCTCGCAATCCCATGGTACGGGTGTTTGTACCAAAAATGGGCACAACACTCTTCGGGAGTTGTTTGAAGAGATAAAATGAAGATTATAAATGTAAAACAGAGATTATCTAACAAAAACTCCAACAAACAGGAATGTAAAGTGCACAGACAAGCAGTTTAGAGTGGTTCGGCGTATAGCCTACGTCCACTATGAAGTTTTGATGATTTTATTGATTCTCTTTCAATGATTACAAGCGTTTACAGCAATGAATAGCGGATTACAGTTTAGAATTCGAAATTGACAGCAAAAGTAGGATGCCAATCTCAATCCGGCAGAGTCTGGACGCTTCAGAGAAAAAAGATCCTTTTTCCGTTGATTCTGGGGCTCTATTTATAGGCGTAGGAGGCTTGGATTTCGCTCAAACTCCGGGAGACTTGGCCTGACACGTGAGGGGACCCATTCGACCACTTCCAGAGAGTTTCAAGTCAATCTGTGATCGATACGACGTCATTTCGTATCGATCAAGATTACCTCCAATTGAGCTCAAATTTGGTGGACACGATCCTCAGCATGTATGCGAGCTTCCCTTAAAATTTCATTGGATTTGGATCAGTAGATCACGAGATATGGTCGATACGAACAGAGATTCCTCATAGGCTGTCTGGTTCGTCTCCATGAATTCGACTCCATCTGTTCGCTTCGCTGGCTGCACGTGCTCTTGAAGTGAGGTGGCGCGCGCGCTTCGTCTCGATCCGGTCTTTGCGCCGCATTGACTGCTTCGACTCCAGGCATCTCGCCTCGTTTACTTCGATGGACGACACGTCACTCTAGTTGGTTGACCCGTTGGATGTGAACAAGTCATGGGTCGCGGGTTCGAAGCAAGGCCCTCTAGTGGATACGAAGCGTAGCCCCTAGATGGATACGAAGTGTAGCGCCTCGATGGATACGAAGCGTAGCGCCTCGATGGATACGAAGCGTAGCGCCTAGATGGATACGAAGCAGAAGTTGGCTGAAGGATACGAAATGCTTCAACTGCTGATGTGTACGAGGTCCATCGATACGAGCTCGATGGATACGAAGCGTAGCGCCTCGATGGATACGAAGCGTAGCGCCTAGATGGATACGAAGCAGAAGTTGGCTGAAGGATACGAAATGCTTCAACTGCTGATGTGTACGAGGTCCATCGATACGAGCTCGATGGATACGAAGGAAATCGAGTCAAACCTGGGTACCTCGATGGATTCGAAGCTGATTGGTACGAAGCTTGATGGATTCGAACTAGGGCTTCGGTGATGGATACGAAATTGCCCAGAGTGATGGATACGAAATCTGGGCTTTTCCCTCCAATTTGACTCGATCATAACTTGAGCGTACGAGTCCGGATTGACTTGAAATTTGAGGTGCTGATCTCTATGGCCTTTCTTGTCATGTCCTATCAATTGTAGCTCATTCTGGGCTCAGACAAAATTCAGTGATATCCATGGCGTGCTATCCTTGTTCTCTAGTCGGCTCCTTGGTGTCCTGGCCTTGCCAAAAGGCGGGATAACATTTGCCCCCCAAAGTACGTCTTGTGAAAACATGACGTGCTTTGAAAAGCTGCAGGTCTTCTTTGAATAATTTGAAAGTCGTACCCTTTGGACATTCTCCTGTATCGGTCCTCTCATGAATCGATGCTAACAGTTGGAACGCCTTTCTTCGTATCGATGTGGGTTGACTTAATGGATACGAAAATGGGCATTCGTATCGATGGTCACAAATGGCGGTGAATTCTGATTCGAATTGGTGATATCTGGTGGATACGAAATGGATGTTCGTATCGATAGATTTTGATGGATACGAAAGTGACGCTCGTATTAACAGGTCTGCTCTGTTTCGAATCGGTGGCTCATAATTAGGATGTTTCGAAACGATGGTGTCTGGTGAACATTTCGCCTCGACGAATGCACAGCTTGATGGATTCGAAGAGAGCGTTTGCATCGACCCATCGTATTCATGTGGCCTCCCTGTGCGCTTCGAACCGATAAAGTCTGGTGGGTTTGAAACAAGCCTTCGTTTCGATGCGCCGTCTGACTGGTTGCGACCGGTCAGATTGACTGGGAGTCGAATCGACTCGGTACCGTCCTAGGCTTCATATAAATATCTGGGACTTCGTCACTTCTCACTTTTTTACCTTTTACTTTTACTGTTGTCTTCTGCATTCTCGTATCGATTCACGGACTTGGGAGAGAAGAATTACTCCAATCTTCGCATCGATCAAACATCATTTTGTTATTTCCCCAAACTCCAATTCAATTTAGGTAAATAAGCAATCACGGCTAAATTCGAGCGACGAAGCTCAGATCTCAGATCCATCGTGCCTTTGCTGATTATCGATTTTGGTGGTGCCAAGGCCAAATCTGGACCAGAGCTTGGTCGAGGATGGCCATGGCGACGCTCGCTTCAATCGGAGAAGAAAGAGTTCTGGAGGAATTGTTTCACCTCTAGTTCGTGTCGATCCGGGACAGGAGGGTTCGACTCGACCCAGATTTCATGATTTCGCATCGATTGATGGGTTGAAGGGGATGCAGAGGTTCGCATCGATCTAAGGTGGTTGGGGCTTGTGTTGAACTGAGATGATTGATGTAAGCGTTTGGCCCGCGTGATCGATGCGAAAATCTGCCTCCCTCGATCGATACGAAGACCAAGAGATCTCATTGGTTCAATATCGATTGCCCCAGATTGATGCGAAGTTATTGCACTTGGTTGTCACACAGCCGTTAACCCTTGGCCGATGCAAAGTATGCCTATCTGATCGATACGAAATCTCCTCCTCCGGTCGATACGAACTGCCATCGATACGAAAGGTATCGAGTCGACCTGATCGATACGAAAGTATCGATTCGAACTGGATCGATACAAAAGATATCACGCCTCCGACTGAATTTGAATCTGAACTACGATCGATTCCATGCTGAAATTTGACGAACTTAGCGAACTTTTGCATGCTCTTATACTCGACTCCGACGAGCTTCTGCCTTGCATAATTGGACTTGATTACAGGATTGCATATTTGACCGACTTTCGAAGCTCGTCGATGGAACTGTAACCTAACGAACATATAACGGACTTACACTTGAATCAGCCATCTGACATCTGGGTTGCGCAATCGTGACGGTCAGCGATGACGGTCATTGTCGGTCTGACTTCCAGAGTTTCGTCGCTAGCGTGTTTTCTTTAATTCTGCAGAATTTGCTCAAGTTACGCACAACATTTGCACTACACAACACATTCATGCACTTTACACTGGGGAATGCACGGGCTTTTTGTCATCTAATGATGGTTTCTCGTGAGTTAGCTAGTGATGGAACCGTCAAGTTCGCAGCAGCAAGAAACTCAGAACCTTATCCTTCCTAGAATTGAGATTCCGGTCATCGAGACCGAAGCTATTGGCCCAGCTCCGGACGAGTTGCCCGATGCGTCCTTCATTAACAGTCCACCTGATTCCGTCCCATCCAATATTTCTGAAGACATGCTAGGGAGAATATGCTTAAGGCATGGTCTATCTTTGGATGAGGTATTGTTGCCTGGACCGGATGATAGGCCACATAATCCCCCGGAGGGGTATACTGCTTTTAACCGGCATGCGTGCGCAGCCGGCACACTTCCTCTATTCAACGACTATATAAGAGAAGTGTTGGCTTATCTGGACATCGCTCCGTCTCAATTGCATCCAAACGGATATGCCTCACTCAACAGCTTGTTCATTGTATTCATGGAGTACCTCCATCGTCCTCCCCGTATGACCGACATAAGATACTTGTTTAATTTCAAGAGTCGGACTGACAGCCCATCTTATACGTTCTTGGAGTCTGTAAGGAACTGCCAAGTTGTCGCGGGGTCGTGGACTAGGCTAAGCTATTTTAAGTCGGAGTGGTTCTATGTCCGATGTCCTCCGGGGTTTGCCAGGAGATGGCTGTTCAGACGTGAGTATCGTCTTTTTTCCCAAGTAATTGACAGGGCAATTTTCGGAGTGAAATTATATTTACGTCTTCTTCTCTTTTTCTTTCAGCTATCATCCAGCGGCCTGAGGGTGGCTACTATAAAGAGATAGTTCGGGTTCTCCAAGAGGTTCCTAGCGAAGAAAGGAATATTGAACTGTTATTGACAGATCGGAATCTTAGAGTCCTTGGGCTGATCGGCCGGAGGCAGAGCATAAGACTCGATGGTGCATTAAAGACCGTCTCCAGGAAAAAGGTCAAGCGGATGAAGCCCAGGGTTGTGATAATCGAGGAACCTGATTCCGAGAAAACTCATACTGACGAGGAACCGTTGGTCGGACCTGCTAATGCAACCCCGGAGTCCGATGCAAAGAGGAAAGGCAAAGCAGTGGCCTCGAAACAGCCTAAGTCTGGGAGGCGGAAGTCTGTGGTTTTGCACCGTCCTTTGTCAGGAGTTAAGATTACGGAGGCATCTTCCCTGCAAGCTGAAGATCAACTCGAAGGGCCTGCTGACCCTCCAATCCCGGACATCGAGCCGGAGCAACACGATGTTGGGTCGGGTGGACCGCGACATATCGTCGATGTTAGCGAGTCTGAGCTTGCCAGTGCGATTGACACTTCTGGTTGGTCCGGGGGGTTACACATTCACACACTCTTCACGGCACAACACACTTTCCTAACCATAAACAGCACATCGCGAACGGTTACTGATTCTTTGTGGTTTTCTTTTTAGGTACGATGTCTGGGCAAGGTTCTGTGCTTGGCAGTTTGCGCAATAAGCGCCGTTATCATGAGCCACGCAGGAGAGAGGGCGAGAGGGATTATGACACGGGACACTCTGGCCAGGAGAAGTCTGACAGAGATAGGGGATATGTTCGCCGATCCCGATCTCGCTCTCCTCCCCCCAGGACCTCTGCACCTCCTACGGCCGCAGTTACTCGTCCTCCCGAAACTTCACGGCCTAGGCCGCCTTCTCAAGCTTTGAGGTCCGATCCTCCGCGCAGGACCGAAATAGCCACCTCTTCGGCTACTGTGCCGGTCCCGACCGAGGCGTCTAGCGAAGGAGCGCTTAAATTGGCACAGATGAGGAAGGAATTTCCTGACATCTGTTTTGATGGGTATGTCTTCCCTCCGCACCTGAAGAGAATCCCGCCAACCGCGGAAACCACTATCCATGATTATGTTGCGGACATCTTTTTCCAGTATAGGGAGTGGGGACGGGCCGCGAGGAAGGCGTCTAAAGTGGCATTCGAGCGGGGCATCACCATCGAGAAGCTCGAGAAGGAGCTGGGTCGCAATGACCAAATCATAAAAGCGCTCAACTCGGAGGCTGATTCTTCCCGTAAGTCTGAAATGGAGGCATTAAAGAAAGTTGATGAAGTGAATGCTGTCATGGCCAGGATGAAGCAAGAGCACTATACTGCCATCGAGGACATGGGTCACAGGAACACTTCCATTACCGCCGAGAGGGATGCCGCTCTGAAGGAGCTTAATGAGCTGAAATCAAAGTTTTCAGAGATGGCGAAGGAAAAAGACGCAGCTAATGTCTCTGCGCAGGAAGCCTGTGACCAGGCAGTGACACTCCGAAAGGAGAAGGAAGCGGTTATACAACAAGCCCATGAAGCTGAGGCTGGGGTTGACGAGAAGGTACGGCAGGCGGAGGCCAGGATTGAGGCCGAGGTGGAGGAGCTACTCGTCACTTATAACGCCAACGTGCTAAGGCATCGAGACTTGACATGGCTTGACGATTACCCAACACATCTCTATAACGCCTGGAACTTACTGGTTGATGAAGAGAGATCTGGGCACCCTGATGAAGCCGTTGATGAGTTCGAGCTGGAGAACCGCATCCTTAATGATGACGAAAAGAAGGTTCTTCATGACTCCATGATTTCCCATGACAAGGTGAGGCTTGGTGCCCAGATCCAGGAAGTCGGAGAGAGCTCTGGTGCAGAACACCATGTTACGAGTTCTGAGATAGTCGTGTCATCTCAGTCTGAGCCAACTCCGATGATCTACTCCCAGCCTATCCCGGCGTATGACCCAGATCAACCGCATTTATCCCCTATTAAGGAACATCCTTCTGAAGTAGTTTAGACGACCTCGAGCCAAACCGAGGAAGGTACTTTGAACTAACTTCTAGTATATTTGGATTGAAGAACCCGTGTTGAAATGTTGCTAATGACATGCCTTTTCCTTTGATCAGTGACAGGGGTTGTACCAGCCGCGCCTCTTACCATCCAAGAATCAGGTCAAGCACCAGGAGCCATCATCTCTGAGGCGACCTCCGTCGCGGCACTGGCACCAGTTGGAGTGACGCAAGGGAGCTCACTTTCTTTCGACGAGCAGATGATAAACGAGCTCCTTGGTCATCAAAGTGATCCTTTTGCGGACTTGCCATTTGGCTTGGGTGGATTCACGGCTACTTCTGACACCTTGTCCCAGACTACTACGGCCCCTAGCGAGGCCAGGGCACGGCGGGAAGCGGCGATGTTGGCTGAAATTAACGCCGAAATGGCGGCCGCGGCGCATGGTGGTGAAGCTGATGGCGGAGCAGCATCCCAGTGCCCTACTCCTCTTATGACTGTGTCTCCTGGGGGCACACTTACTGATACTAATGTGCCAGTCCCTCCTCCAGCTGCCGAGTCTGTTCCTCCCACTCCTCCTTCCGGAAGTATCCCTATAGAGTCCAGCTCAGACGAGGATGTTGACATTATGCCTCCACCCGAAGGGAGCTTGCCTAAGGAGAAAGGCTCCAAGCAAAAGGGCACTGGTGGCTCCAGTAGCTCCTCGAGGAAGAAGAAGCTGAGGGGACAGAAGGATTAGACATTCTTTTCATAGGCAGTTAGGGACTTTTGTTATTTTTTCTGCTTTTCCCTTTTGTAGGCCGTGTTTAGATGCAGGTTCGGCCCCTGCTAGTAGGAATATTTTGGAAAGAACTCATGTATGAACCATTGTTCTTGAGTTAGTTGGAATAAAATGTTGTTTTCTAGCTTCGGCTTGTGTTCCTTTCTATGCTTGAATATTGCAGTGTTCGGTCTTTGGTCCAGTGTACTTGCATTACCTGATTGCTTCAAGAATAGCTCATTTTACTTGTTAAGTGCGGAAATCTCGGACTTGAGTTGTGATAGGGGATCGTATCAGAGCTGAGCATCGCATAGTTCCGGGTAATGACTAACATTCGCCTCTGCCCCTAGTTCCGGGGTCAAGTTGTGATGATCAGCTTGTGATGACACCAAGCGAGGACTGAGTGGTCGAACTACGCTCGTTCTCTTATGAATCGTTCCATCCACACTCCGGGGATATGCGTCATCTCATAAGCGGTTGTTCGCACTCTGGGAACATGGAGTTGACTGTTTATACTCCGCTTCGCACTCTGGGAATGCGGAGTTGAATGTTTATACTCCATTTCGCACTCTGGGAACATGGAGTCGACTGTTTATACTCCGCTTCGCACTCTGGGAATGCGGAGTTGAATGTTCATACTCCATTTCGCACTCTGGGAACATGGAGTTGACTGTTTATACTCCGCTTCGCACTCTGGGAATGCGGAGTTGAATGTTTATACTCCACTTCGCACTCTGGGAATATGGAGTTAAATGTTTATACTCCGCTTCGCACTCTGGGAATGCGGAGTTGAATGTTTATACTCCATTTCGCACTCTGGGAACATGGAGTTAAATGTTTATACTCCGCTTCGCACTCTGGGAATGCGGAGTTGAATGTTTATACTCCACTTCGCACTCTGGGAATATGGAGTTTAATGTAGGATTGTCGTGTATCAACCCTATTAATGTCGGTGTCATGGCCTGTCCCCGAGCTCGGGTTTCACCTAGTGAGTGGCCGGTCGTATCGCAGCCACTCTCCATTTGAATAAGTCCCATTGCATGATGGGATTTAGCTCTTCGTGCATCGTGATGTTGTATTTCGTACATAATGAATCACAGCTCTGGCTCGAAGAAGTGGCATTTTATTGCTGAAATAAGAAAATGCGGCAAAGTCAGTTGCCTTATTACAAAAATTCAAATTTCGAAATGCAGAAACAAATTGCTAAATAGAATGAAATAAATAAAGCCTGTCATATGTAGTAGCGGCGGAGACTTTCGCTGTTCCAAGCCCTTGGTAAATCGAGACCGTCAACAGTCGACAGCTTGAATGTACCATCTCCGAGCTTTCGTGTAATTACATACGGTCCTCCCCAGTTCGGTTTCATGTGTGAAGGAACTGGGTAGATTCTCTTGAGCACGAGGTCGCCGAGTTCAAAGGTTCGAGGTCGAACTCTGGTGTTGTACAATCGGGCGACCCGGCTCCGATGTGCGGCTGCTCTCAAATCAGCCTCTTCCCGTTTTTCATCCAATAGATCCAAAGACTCGGCTAGGAGTATAGCGTTTGTTTTTGGATCATAATAAGTCACGCGATGAGAGAGTACTTCTGTCTCGACCGGAATAACGGCCTCTGAGCCATAAGATAGGGAAAATGGAGTGTGTCCGGTCGCGGTTTTGTGGGTCGTTCGATAGGCCCATAATGCCATAGGAAGTTCATCGACCCACTTGCCCCCAGCCTTCTCCAATCGTTTCTTCAGAATCGATTTTATAACTTTATTGACAGCTTCAACCTGTCCATTCGCTTGGGGGTGTGCGACAGCCGAGAACTTTTTGTGGATATGAAACCGTTGACAGAAATTCTTGAATTCCGCACTCTCGAATTGGTCTCCGTTATCAGTGATGATAGTATGCGGGAGTCCAAATCGACAAATGATGTTGCAAACCACAAAATTTATCACTTTCTTCGTCGTAATGGTTGTAAGGGCTTCGGCCTCGGCCCACTTTGTGAAGTAATCGACGACGACGATGGCGTATTTCGCACCGCCTTTTGCTAAAGGTAAAGCGCCGATGATGTCAATGCCCCACATTGCGAATGGCCATGGACTGACCATTTGGGTTATTTCAGTTGGCGGAGCTCTCGGAATTCGGGCATGTATTTGGCATTTATCGCACTTCCGGGCGTAGTTTGCCGCATCTCGGTTCACTGTCGGCCAGTAGTACCCATATCGGAGTATCTTCTTAGCGAGAGCTTGCCCTCCGGTATGATCGCCGCACTCTCCTTCGTGCACGTCATGTAGCACTCGTTTGATTTCCTCGTGGGCGATACATCTGAGGAGAGGAACGGAATAACCTCTCCTGTACATGACTCCGTTTTGGATGACGAACCGCGAGGCTTTTCGCTGAATTTGCCTCTTCTCATTTCTAGGTTCAGGCAGCACCCCATTCTCAATGTAATTCCGATACGGAGTCATCCAAGATTCTCTACTGGGAGCGGTTTCAAATACAGAGTTCATTTCTATCCGATCGATGCTCGGAGTGGCCAAAGTTTCGACGGGGACAAGTCCCATTTATTGCGCTTCACCTGTGCTGGCTAACTTTGCCAGTGAGTCGGCTTTCTGATTGCGCTCCCGAGGCACATAATAGATGGCATAATAATCAAACTGGTTTAGTATTTCCTGAACTCGTGCCAAGTAAGCGGCCAGTCTTCGGTCTCTTGCCTGGTATTCTCCTCGCACTTGGCATACCACTAACTGCGAATCGCAATAAATTTCTACAGCGATAATTCTCAAATCTCTGGCAAGTCTTAGGCCGGTGAGGAGGGCTTCATATTCGGCTTCATTATTAGTTGCATGAAAGTCGAATTTAAGAGCATAACATATGGATCGGCCCTCAGGAGTTTCAAGTACAACCCCAGCGCCCGAACACCGGTCATTTGACGCACCATCAGTATACAGCTTCCAGATGTACTCGGGGGATTCACTGGTCTCGGGTAAGTCTTCTGGAACGGTGAATTCGGCTATGAAATCAGCCAGGACTTGTCCTTGAATGGCCCTCCGCGGAGCGTATGCGATATCAAATTGGCTTAGCTCAATGTTCCACTTGAGTAACCTACTGGACGTCTCAGGCCGCGTAAGGACCTGTCGTAACGGCTGGTCGGTGTACACAGTAAGCGGATGAGCTTGGAAGTAAGGACGGAGCTTCCTTGAGGCAATGATCAAACAATAAGCCAGTTTCTCCAGCCTCGGATAATTTCTTTCAGCTCCTGTTAGTCGCTTACTAACATAGTAGACCGGGTTTTGCACTTTGTCTTCTTCCCGGACTAGAGCAGCACTGATCGCATGTTCCGATACTGCCAGGTAGAGATATAGTTGCTCGTGGTCAACCGGTTTTGACAAGATCGGAGGTGTGGAGAGATGTTGAACTAATGATCGGAACGCGCCTTCACACTCCGTGGTCCATTCAAAGTTTCGTTTGCCCTTCCGGATCAGGTCGAAGAAAGGAATGCATTTATCGGTGGACTTTGAAATGAACTTGCTCAATGCTGCGACCTTCCCGTTAAGACTCTGGACTTGTTTTATAGTTCTAGGGGTTTGCAAATTTCTAATAGCCCAGATCTTCTCAGGATTCGCCTCTATTCCTCGAGCGTTGACAATGAACCCAAGGAATTTTCCGGATGCAATGCCAAAGTGACATTTGAGTGGGTTGAGCTTCATTCCGTACTCCCGGAGGATGCTGAACATTGAATTCAAATCTCTGACGTGATCGGTGGAGAATCGGGACTTCACCAGCATGTCATCCACGTAAACTTCCATGGTTTTCCCAATCTGATTAGCGAACATTCGGTTGACCAAGCGTTGGTATGTTGCTCCAGCGTTCTTTAGACCAAACGGCATGACTTTGTAACAATAGAGCCCCAGGTCGGTCACGAAGCTGGTATGTTCCTGATCAGGTAAATGCATGGGTATCTGATTGTAGCCGGAGTAAGCGTCCATAAAGGATAGTAGTTCGTGCCCGGCCGTCGAATCTACGAGTTGATCGATTCGTGGGAGTGGGAAGCTATCTTTCGGACAGGCCTTGTTTAGGTCAGAGTAATCAACACAGGTTCTCCACTTCCCGTTTGGTTTCCGAACTAGTACGGGGTTGGACACCCATTCTGGATACAAGGCGTCTCGAATGAACCCATTCGATTGTAGTTTATCAACTTCCTCCTTAAGGGTGGCAGATCTCTCTGGATCCATACCGCGCCTTTTCTGTTTCACTGGGACATGTCGCGGATCTATATTCAGGGAGTGACTTGCAATGCTCGGCGAGATTCCGCACATGTCTGAGTGTGTCCAGGCGAAGACGTCGAGATTCGCCCGAAGAAATTCGACCAACTCCTGCTGTGTCTGCTTGTTTAGTTGGGACCCAACTTTCAGCATCTTTGAATCATCATTCTCACTGATTGGGACGTCCACAGTCAGTTCGGCTGGAGAAGCTTGACTCTCCGTTGATTCGTCTTTATCCTCGTTGTCCCTGGGGTCCAGGTCTTTCAGGAATTGGTCGTGGTGCCCGGGCCGAGGCCCAGGCATCAATTGTCAATTATCGATAGAACGGACGCAGAGAGATTCCTCTACGCCCTTCCCCTTCTCTTTACGTTGCGCCCCGCGCAGCTCAGCAACATAACAGGCCCTTCCTGAGGCCTGATCTCCTTGAACAACTCCAATCCCATGATCAGTGGGAAATTTCAGAGTCAAACACCATGGGGCGATCGCCGCCCTGAACTCGGCTAAAGCTGGTCGACCCAGAAACGCATTGTACGGCGAATCGATTTCTAGTACAACAAATTGTAACATTCTGACCCTCCGGCGTTCTCCAACGCCTAACTCGACTGGGAGTTCAGTTATTCCGATGGGTATCGTGGCACTTCCGTTGAAACCATGGATTCTGGATAAACAGGGTTTCAAATCCTTTGTCTCCATCTTCATTAGATCATAAGCCCATTTAAGCAAGATGTTCACAGAGCTCCCACTGTCAACCAGGATCCTCTTCATCCAAGCAGGACCTACCTGGGCAGATATGACTAGCGGGTCGATAGTAGGGGCTTCGACTTTATCGGCGTCTCGGCTCCTGAACACGATATCATCGGACATTATCTTTTGTTGCTTTGCCGGTGTTCCATCCTCGCAATTACTATAACATTCGAAGTCTGCATGCCTGATAGAACTGGCATACGACTCCATTTCCCCCCAGCTTCTGTCTGCCGGATGGGGACCACCACTTATTGTGTTGATAACTAATCTCCCGCCCGCACGAGCGGGTTCCTCCTCTCTCTCCTGATTTTGTGAACGATTTTGATTCGAGGGGCCCGCTCCGCCAGGCTGCGGCGCCCGTACAAACTGATCTAGCTTCCTCTCTCTAATCAGCTTCTCGATGAGGTCCTGTAAGTGCCGACACTCATTGGTATTATGTCCATAGCTCTCATGGAACCTACAGAATTTCCCTGTCTGAATCTGTCTCTCCGATGAGGGCTTCGGAGCAGGCTTCTTATACTGTACAGTGTTGCAAGTCTGTAAGTATACGTTTTCCAATGACGTGTTTAGCGGTGTATAACTGTCAAACATCTGAGCTCTACGTCGTGGACCTCGGTTCTCGTCTCTCTTCTTATTCTGGCCATTGTTTCCTCTCTGCTGGGTTTGCTTGTTTTGTATATTCAGCTGAACTTTCCCGGAACTCTCGCCGGACTGTTTAACTGCCACATTGCTCTGTATTCCCTCAATGCTGGGCCTCGCATCGTCCTGCTTCCTAGACTGTTTTGCATCCTCCTGCCGTAGGAATTGAGCGGCCTTGGAGTAAAAACGGTCCAACGACGCGGGCGGTTTTCCAGCTAGCCAGTTTCCGAATTCGGAATCAGGATCAATCCCCTTGGTCAGAGCCATTAAGATTGAATTATCGTTGGGATTGGTGATCTCGACGCATGCTGCGTGGAACCTCTCCGGGTAACGCCTGAGTGTCTCTCCAGGAGCTTGAGTGACGCTGGACAAGGTGTTGACGTCTTTTGGCCTAGCAACATGCATCCGGAATTGTTCCACAAACTTCTTGGCCAATTGATCGAACGAAGAAATTGATCTAGGTGGTAGGCGGGTGAACCACATTGTCGCGATTCCCCCCAAAGAGATGGGGAAACTCCGACACTTCACTGCGTCGTCGCCCCTCGCAGCGCTCATCGACCATTCATACTTCAGGATATGCTGGTTGGGGTCACTATTCCCTTCATACATCGGGAGAGTCGGCATTCTGAATCGCCTAGGGGGTTCGGCATGTAACACTTCGTCTGTGAAAGGGGTATGACTACGGGAAATCCCCCAGTCATCATTAGTGAGCCCTTGACTCTCGCGGATCATTTGACGTATCATGGTTGATATATCCGAAACGGGCAGATTCGGAGCGTGATGAGCTAAGGCGTGGTCGGGTTCCACGGTGCGAGTCGGGATCGGGCGCTGTCGACGATCCGTATCTCGCCTCCTTGGCTCAACGTCTTCTGGGACATAAGGTTCAGGAGTGTGTCCTCGCTGTTGGTTGATCGGCTCTGATTGATTTCGGGTATCGACCCTTGTCTCTGCTGCGGCTGTTGTGGCGCGGTTATCCGTGGTGTACTGTGGGGCAGTACCTCCTCGTGTTGAGGGACCGGTTTGGAAACTGGTCGACGGTCCTACCCTCAGTTGCCCAACAGTTAAGGCGGGCTGATATTCAGCAGCTTGAGCGCGACTCCCCTCTAGTCGAGGACGGGTAGTTCGGTGGTGGTAATCAGATGAAGCTGAGCTTTCGGTAGACGCTCTGGAGACATCATCTCTCCTGGACCTTCTGTGCCCCCGGCGGTTTAGCTGGTTGGTCAGCTCGATATTGGCGCGTAACTGTTCTGCCAACTGCTGACGGCTTTGGGTCAGCTCCTGGAGCAATACTTGAAACTCCTGTCGGGTGACTAGCCCCGTTGAGTCTGAATGAGTGGCATTGTCTTGATTGGAAGAAGGCG
Organism: Allium fistulosum; assembly: GCA_030737815.1. NCBI lineage: Eukaryota > Viridiplantae > Streptophyta > Magnoliopsida > Asparagales > Amaryllidaceae > Allium > Allium fistulosum. The sequence goes on along the minus strand of CM060908.1, from coordinate 815,683,030 downwards.
GCTGTGTGGGATTTTGCATGTCTCTGCCTTCTTGCTCTGCAGCGGTGGCGCCAGTTCTTGTGCTGACCATTGTCGGTGGTAGAGTCCTTTCCTAGATTTTGAGCAAATCTGAATAGAATGGAAGGATTCCGGACCGAATATCTGGATCTTCCTCTTGGATTTGTGCAATCCGGTATCGACGGCAGATCCAACAAGCAGGAGAAAAAACTGGTTTTCTCAGTGAAAGCACCAAAGTGTTTGTACCAAAAATGGGCACAACACTCTTCGGGAGTTTTGATGATTTTATTGATTCTCTTTCAATGATTACAAGCGTTTACAGCAATGAATAGCGGATTACAGTTTAGAATTCGAAATTGACAGCAAAAGTAGGATGCCAATCTCAATCCGGCAGAGTCTGGACGCTTCAAAGAAAAAAGATCCTTTTTCCGTTGATTCTGGGGCTCTATTTATAGGCGTAGGAGGCTTGGATTTCGCTCAAACTCCGGGAGACTTGGCCTGACACGTGAGGGGACCCATTCGACCACTTCCAGAGAGTTTCAAGTCAATCTGTGATCGATACGACGTCATTTCGTATCGATCAAGATTACCTCCAATTGAGCTCAAATTTGGTGGACACGATCCTCAGCATGTATGCGAGCTTCCCTTAAAATTTCATTGGATTTGGATCAGTAGATCACGAGATATGGTCGATACGAACAGAGATTCCTCATAGGCTGTCTGGTTCGTCTCCATGAATTCGACTCCATCTGTTCGCTTCGCTGGCTGCACGTGCTCTTGAAGTGAGGTGGCGCGCGCGCTTCGTCTCGATCCGGTCTTTGCGCCGCATTGACTGCTTCGACTCCAGGCATCTCGCCTCGTTTACTTCGATGGACGACACGTCACTCTAGTTGGTTGACCCGTTGGATGTGAACAAGTCATGGGTCGCGGGTTCGAAGCAAGGCCCTCTAGTGGATACGAAGCGTAGCCCCTAGATGGATACGAAGTGTAGCGCCTCGATGGATACGAAGCGTAGCGCCTCGATGGATACGAAGCGTAGCGCCTAGATGGATACGAAGCAGAAGTTGGCTGAAGGATACGAAATGCTTCAACTGCTGATGTGTACGAGGTCCATCGATACGAGCTCGATGGATACGAAGGAAATCGAGTCAAACCTGGGTACCTCGATGGATTCGAAGCTGATTGGTACGAAGCTTGATGGATTCGGACTAGGGCTTCGGTGATGGATACGAAATTGCCCAGAGTGATGGATACGAAATCTGGGCTTTTCCCTCCAATTTGACTCGATCATAACTTGAGCGTACGAGTCCGGATTGACTTGAAATTTGAGGTGCTGATCTCTATGGCCTTTCTTGTCATGTCCTATCAATTGTAGCTCATTCTGGGCTCAGACAAAATTCAGTGATATCCATGGCGTGCTATCCTTGTTCTCTAGTCGGCTCCTTGGTGTCCTGGCCTTGCCAAAAGGCGGGATAACAACGGGTGCTCGATGAGGCTAAGTCCTTAGATCTCGATTTACTTACCACTCGGATAGTTACCATGGGAGACGAAGCCAATGCTAATATTGACCGGGTCGCGGAGGAGGCCAGGAAGCTGATGGGGCATCACGCCCGGCTGGTTAAGGCTGGAGAGGAGATCGGGAGTGCCAACATTCGACTACGATTGATGGTTTTGGACCAGGCCAAGCAGCTTGCCGATCAGGCCATTCAGATTTCTCAGCACGAGGCTGCCTCCAGGCGGTTGAGGAAGGCCATGGAGGAGGCTAGTAAGGCAGAATTACGGAAGATGGAGGCTGCCTGCAAGGAGCAGATAGATATGGCCATCTCGACAGTGGACGAGGTTCGGAGGGCGGATCTTGAGCAGGTAGAGGAGCTGTCGGGGAGGCTTGAAGCCGCAGGGCTTGCTCAGGTCAGGCTAAAGGAGGAGATGGAGGCGACGAGGAGGTCCCTTCATGCTGACTACTGGCGATACCGACTGGAGAGGGATGCTGCCGTTGCAAGGCTATCGGTCTATGAGGCTCGTATGAGGGAGTTTGAGGAAAATGAGGGGATGATGGATGATATGCTGCAGGGCATGTACTTTCGCACTTGGAAGCAGGGCGGCTTATCTTGGATGGACAACTACCCCCGGGTTATGGCTAGGATTTACCTCAGGGCTTTAGAGGAGGCCAAGGCTGAGGCGGACAAGGAGGGTGGAGAGGCCTTTAGGATGGATGCGGTTACCGCTCAGTTCACCAAGGAGGAGAAGATAGCGGTGAAGGAGGGGATGCGGTTGTTTGCAGCTGAGGAGGCAGGCGTGGAAGTAGGGGATGACGACCAAGATGATCAAGGGGAAGTTGCTGGTAACCTCTTCTACTTTAGTTTCTTTTTTTGTTAATTCTGTTGCTCATCACTAATGATTTCTCTTCTTGCCTGATCAGGCGGTCTAAATAAGGGATTGATGAATAATCAGTAGATAACTCTGAGCTATTCTGAGTGACAAGATTAGTCCGAGCTATGCCGAAAGGTTAATGGTATGTAGAACTTTCTTTACTTCTCTACTTGGGATTAGACTTAAAACCTGACCTTTCGATATGGCCAAGAAGGCTTAGATACAAGATTTGGAAGGAGAAAAGTCTTTCTGGTCTTGTTGAATTAGCGTCTAAGGGTATCTGATTTAATTATATCTTTATAAGACTCCTCCCGAAAGGTTTTTCCTTGACCAAGTTCAGATTATCTTAGTTTATCTTACTTATAGAGTTAACTTGGTTCATTGCCGAAAGGCTGGACAAGCAGCTGTTTGGGATTCAGAGTGATGTTAAGGTTGATGGGATCCGGCAGGTTATGATACTTGGTGAAAGGTTTGACCCTCAGGATTTATGACTCCGGAAGGTTTTAAGCATACCAACTCTAATAAGATCCCTTTAGGTCCAAAGGGTTTAGGTTACAAACCAGAAGTTTCCGAAGGGTTATGAAGACCGCTCAAGAAAGAATATCATTTGTTCTATTGATATGAACCTTTCGGAGGTACCGTACCTGAAAGTTGTGATTAAACCAACAAAGATTAATGTAAACTACAAATAAAATGTACAAAATTCAAAACTTCCCTTTGTTCCTTGAATGGACTTCTCTTTTTATTAAATTTTCCTAAATCACTACCCAATTAGGGTTACAGAGCTTTTATTTTAGAAGTTACAAGAATGGAATAAGGAAAAACCGTCCCCAGAACGGGACCCCTTGGGTCTTATTTATAGATGCCGACGGCCATGCTTCCGTCCTTATGCCTTCAGTCGAGTCGAAGGGTTCCTTTCTTGCATACAGCTGCTAACCTTTCGACCTCATCGAAAGGTTTTCCGTTCACATGTCACCTTGAATCCTAGAGCGCTACCGAAGGAACTTTTCTTTTATTTGTTTTTAGGAACCTTCTGCTTTTGTCGGAAAGTTTATCATCTATACGGTACGTGAACCCTTCGGTGGTGTCGGAGGGTTCCTAGCTATTGTGAGCCTTTTGACTTTATTGAAAGGCCGCTTTTCACCTGGATGTTGCCGAGGGCCGAACTTTCTTTGAACATTGTCTAAGGGTTGCCTTATTCTCTTTGCTGACTTATTATTGTCACCTTCATCTTACACCCTTCGGCACCGCCGAAAGGTGTTCAGTAAGTGTCCCGACCGACCCGTAAGGTGTTTAGTAAGTCTCCATCTTCATTTTTCTGCAAATGTAATTACCCAGTACAAGTAAAATATTTCTTTCACACAACTTTGCCTTTTTCAAAATAAAGAGGTTACTTTCTAAACTCGATTTATAATCTTTTTAGACTATTCTTCCTACATACTCATTTTCCAGGCAGGATTTAAAATTACACTTAATATTAAATTAATAAGTTAACCTGGGATCCAATTAAGTATTACACTGTTAACCTTGAATATCCTTTTTCGTCCCTTTGAAGGGAATCATGGCTGTAATGATGAATTTGCTTTTCTTTTTTGAGCCTTTCGACAAGATCAGAAGGAACTCTTACCTCAACTCTCTTTCATTATCGGAAGATCTAAATAACTTAATGGCTAGACCTTTCGTCAACAAGCCTTCGTCGAGGTTCGAAAGTTTTAAACCTTTCGATTCTTCTTTGTATAGCATAACATCATATAGCAAGGTAACAAACGTATAAATATATTTTCAGCTACACAACATAACTTTAGAAATTCAACTAGAACATCTAAATATTCATATATATATATATATATATTATTCCATATTACATGTTTGTACCAAAAATGGGCACAACACTCTTCGGAAGTTTTTGAAGAGATAAAAGTGAAGAATGAAAATTAAAACTGTGGATTATCTAACAAAAACTCCAAATAACAGAAAGTAAATTGCAAAGACAAGCGATTTAGAGTGGTTCGGCGTTTTGCCTACGTCCACTATGAAGTTTGATGGTTTTATTGCTCGATTACTTGAAGATTACAGTAGTTGATAATGTAATACAACTGAATTCAAATGCTAAGTGTCAATCTAAAGCAGCGGCGGTGTTCTGGAGTAAATCTGGCAGAATCTGGGCGCTCTTCAGTACTTCGAATTCTTCGACCCCTTTTCTGAATGACCAGGGGGTCTATTTATAGGTGTTGGAGGCTGGTATTTCGCCCAAAATGAGGGGAGACCAGTTCTGGCACGTCAGGGGGCCCACATGGCCGAAATCTGGAGATCCGGGCCCGCTTTGGGATCGATTCGACCTTCGGTTCGAATCGATCAAGAAATCATCCAATCGAGCTGAAATTTGGTGTGTACATTCTTCATCATGTATTTGAGCTTCTGTGAAAATTTCATAGGATTTGGACTTGTAGAACTCGAGTTATGATCGATTCAAGTTGGCGTTTTTCGTATTCTGGAGTCGTTCGAATCGATATGCTTGAATCGATTCGTTCGAATCGATCTTCCTGCTTGTGAAGATGGTGACGTGGTGCGCTTTCTTCGAATCGGTCCGCTTTGCACTCCGCTTTGACTGGGTCGAATCCACGACTCGGATTCGAAGATGGTGGAGTCGAGGGAATGGATTCGAAGGACCTCTTCCTTCGAATCGATGAGACCAATGCTCCTTCGAATCGACTTAGGCTCGTAGCTATGGACCGGTTCGAAGTTTGTCTTGGCCTGGGGATTCGAATGCATGGATTCGAAGGTCCCTTCCTTCGATGGATTCGAACTATGATGTAGGCGAGGGTGGATTCGAACTCAAGTTACATGAAGGCTCGCTTGATGTAGTCGAACGTAATGACTGCCTCGATGGATTCGAAGCTACTGATTCTGCCTGATGGAGTCGAAGCAATGGAGAGCTGATGGAGTCGAAGCAAATGGAAGTTCGATGGATTCGAACTGATCCCTGGCTAATCGATTCGGACCAAGGATGGCCTACTCCATCTTTTGTCGACGATATCTTGAGCATACGAACCCGGATTGACCCGAAACTTGGAACGTCATTTCCTCTGGCCTTGCTTAGCATATCTTATCAATTGCAGCCCGATCCGGACTCGGACAAATTTCGTCAATATCCGTAGCGATCCTAACGTGTAACCGACTTCCAAGACGATCTGTTACTGTTTTCCAGTTAAGTCCTTGGTATCACGGCCTTGCCAAAAGGCGGGATAACATTTGCCCCCCAAAGTACGTCTTGTGTAAACATGACGTGCTTTGAAAAGTTGCAGTCTCTCACTGGACAGCTATGACATGCTTTACCGAAAGTTGCATTCTGTATCGCTGTAATCGACCGTCGTACAATAGTGACTGGCCGTCAGTTTTTTGAGTCATGACAAGATGAACACGAATGTCCCTGTAAATGATAAAGATCAAACATTAGTCAGAAATACGTGCATATGTGTATTATCCTGACTTTGATTAACGTTGCGTGACCACAAGTCGTTGTCAGTTCGGTTCACTATCGAAACCTGCATCGGTCCTCTCCTGGACAGATTTGAGATTCGAGCTAAAATATTGCTTTTATGATTGCCTATGATTATCTTCTTGTATCGATCCTCTCCTGAATCGAGGTAAAAAGGTAATCCAGTAATCTTTTCATGCCGAAGCGATGTGTTCATTTTTACAGATGGTTATGATGGATTCGAAGTGCCCATTCGAATCGATGACCTTCGAACCGCTGCGAGTCGAGGGATACGAGGTTGGCACTCCGAATCGATAGGTACATGACGGTTTCAATTCTGTTTTTGCTAACTCCTTCGTATCGATAGAAGTTCGAATCGGTGCAGCTTCGTATCGATGAGTCTCGTGGAAATGTCGCTTTGATGGATTCGAAGAGTAGATGGAGTAGAAGTTGTGAGTGTTCGGATCAATGTTGCTTTGTTTTGATGCTGCCGGAATGGATTCGATGTGGAAAAGGATTCGAAACCGGTTGGGTTCGAACTAAAGGAGGGATTCGAACTGGTGGAACGACGCTGCGTTGTGATGGATTCGAAGATGTCGCGACGAATCGATTCGAGTCGATTATCCCACCTATAGAAGCCGGTCAGATATACCGGGAGGCGAATCGCCACATCTCCCCTATATATACCGGGCTCCTATTCACTTCTCACTTTTCACTTTCTACTGTTACGAGAGCTTCTTCTTCGACTCGATCCTTCAGAGCAGGAAACCTTCGTGTCTTCATACGAATTGATCAAATTTTCCCAAGCCTTTGACTATAGTCGAATACAATCAGGTAAACATGGAACCGATTCGAGTGTAGAACATTGAAACTTGGAAAACTTGGCAGCGATTCCATTTTTTCTTCTGAAAAGCATGAAGGATCAGTAGATCTGGGATGGGTCGAATCGATGAATCTAGGGAAAAGGAACCTGTTATCGATGGACTTCGTTCCTCTTTACTGCTCTGTATCAATCCGGGAACGTGCAATTCGAATCAGTCTTAACTGTCAGGCTTCGAATCGATGATCATGGAAGAAAAAATAGATCAAAACGATCGATTCGAAGCAATGTTGCCCTGATCGATTCGAAGACATAAATTTTGATCGATTCGAAGCTGTGTCATGCTCATGGGTTCGAAGCATTTTTCCTTCTCCAGTTTTCATCGAGTCGTACCATACGGATTCGAAGTATTTGGACTTGAGCTTTATCGAATCGATTCACATCGATTCGAGCCAGTGGATTCGAACTTCATTGATTCGACTCATATCGATTCGAGTCAATCGATTCGAACGTCCTGACTTTTGAAACTTCTGCTCTTCTGATTTATTCCAACATCTGAACTACGACCAGTTTCACGTTGAATTTCGACGAACATAATGAACTTTAGCATACTTGACTCCGACGAGCTTCGGCCTTGCATAGTCGAACTTGACCGAAAGATTTGACCTTCTTTGTGAAGCTCGTCGATGGAACTGTGACTTAACCAACAACACAACTGACTTATACACGAGGTTGGTTCGTAGCGTTTGGATGTTGCGGAAGTGACGGTCAGCGATGACGGTCATTTTCATTCTCAAATTCCCAAGATATGTTGTACGAACATCTTGTTTTATTCTGTTAAATTTGCTTAAGTGATGCATATTACTTGCACTGCACGACACGTCCACACACACACTACACTGGGGCATGCATGGGCTGGTTATGAACTTAACGTTGCTTTCTGATGAGTTAGCTAATTATGGAATCTTCGAGCTCCCAACAACAAGAGGTGCAGAGCTCGACTCCTCCTGTGCTTGAGATTCCTGACATCCCTGCCGACGTAATCGATCCGGCTCCAGACGAATTGCCGGATGCGATATTTATTGAGGACCCTGTTGATTCGGTTCAGTCCAACATATCTGAATCCTTGTTGGGACGAATATGCTTAAAGCACAACATATCTCTGGGTGACGTATTATTGCCCAGCGCCACCGATAGACCGCACAATCCTCCTGAAGGATATACAGCATTCTACCGTCATGCTTGTGCGGCTGGAACTCTCCCTCCCTTCAATCAATATATCCGAAGGATGTTATCATATTTAGGGATCGCTCCTTCACAACTTCATCCCAACGGGCACGCGCTGCTGAATAGTGTCTTCGTAATATTTATGGACTGTCTCTTCCGCCCGCCTAGGCCCTTCGAGATCAGACACATATTTAACTTCAAGAGCAGGGGTGATAGCCCGTCGTTTACATTCCTGGAGGCAGTTAGAAATTGCCAAGTTGTAGTTGGAGCTTGGACGCGCCTGAGCTATTTCAAAAACGAATGGTTCTACGTTCGATGCCCTCCGGGTTTCGCTAGGCGATGGTTGTCTAGACGTAAGCGCCTTAGCCTGTTTCTTTGACCAATATCCCTTCGGTATTAAAATTGACATTTCATTCCTTTTACAGCTATTATCTCTAGGCCCGATGGAGGGCGTTTCAAGGGTACTGTCCGGAGTCTTCAAGAAGTCCCAAGCGAGCTGAGGCATATTGACTCGGTGCTGAACGACTACAACTTAAGAGTTCTGGGTTTGATTGACATTAATCAAAGCATAGTTGTTGAGGGATTTTCAAAGTCCGTCTCCAAGAAGGAAAATAAGAAGAAACCCAAGAAGAGAAAAGCGAAGAGGTCACTCGGGATCAGAATAATCGAGGCGAGTGACGAAGAAAGAACTCAGACGGATTCAGAGCCGATGGCTGACCTTTCGGGAAACTTGGAGGAATCGGGAGAAAAACGGAAAGGCAAGGCCGCCGTTTCCAAAAAACTTAAGTCAAAAGGGGGAAAATCTGTAGATGTGTTTCTTCCCGCTTCCGGAGTCATGATTTCTGAGGCCGCCCCTTCTCATTCGAGAGATTCTCTCAAAGGGCTTGACGATATTCCTATCCCAGATTATATATCAATCTCTCATAATCCTGGGTTGGAGGAATTACAAGATGTCTTAAATATGAACGAGCCCTTTCCTTTAAGTGCGGTCAACACTTCCGGTCGGTTTGGGGGTTTACACATTTACACACACTTTCACGGCACTTCATGACTTCTGCATAGTAAACATTGCTTTATGGGATTTTAATCCGTAATTTTTTCTTATCGCAGGTGAGATGTCAGGGCGTGGCTCCACTTTAGATAGGCTTCGGAACGTGCGTCAATCTTCTCCATTTTATGACTCCCGTAGGAGAGAGACAGATAGGGACCATGGGCGAGGCTACTCGAGTCAAGAACGTTATGACAGAGACAGGGATTACTCGCGTAACCGTTCTGGTTATGATTACTCTGATAGAGACCGGGGACACCAGCACCGACCCCGATCTCGCTCTCCTCCGCCTCCCAGGGCCCCAGTAGACCTCCCAGGGCCATCTCATCAACAACAGTTGCCTTCTCAATCTTCTCGGCCTGACGCTCAACGGCCCAGAGTGGAACCAACGGCAACTGCTATAATTGAACAAGCTCCGGCCGAGCTGACAAGCGAGGGAGCTGCCAAACTCGCCCAAATGAAAAACGACTACCCGGAGATTTGCATGGACGGCTACATCTTCCCGCCTAACTTCAAAAGAATTCCACCAGAGGCTGAGACCACTGTTCATAACTACATCCACGACTTCTACGCTCAGTACAAGGAGTGGTATAAGGCAGCCGTGAAGGCTTCTAGAGTAGCTTTTGACAGGGCGAAAGTCATTGCCGAACGTGACGTTGACATTGCGAAGCAGAAACGCATCATTCAAGTTCTTCAGTCCGAAGTGGAGACGTCCCGAAAGTCAGAGCTTGAAACTCTTAAGAAACACGAGGGTGTCGTGGCCAAACTAGCGAGGATGCAGCAAGAACACTGTGCCACAGTGGAAGAGATGGGCCATCGCAATACCACCGTTGCAGCTGAGCGAGACTTAGCCGTTAAAGAGCTGAACGAGCTCAAGGCCAAATTCGCTGAAATGGTGAAGGAGAAAGACGATGCGAACGCTACTGCTCAAGAGGCTTGCGACCAAGCAGTATCCCTCAGGGCCGAACTTGCTGCGGCGGCGGTCAAGGCTAAGTCTGTGGAAGCGGAGATTCAGGAAAAAATCTTGGAGGAGAGGTCCAGGCTAGATGCTGAGTTTGACGATCTCTTAGTCACGTATAACGCTAATGTGCTGGAACACAGAAATCTAGCGTGGCTGGGAGATGACTCCATGATCTTGTATAATGCCTGGACCCGGCTGGTGAATGAGAAGAGAGCGGCGCATCCAGATGGAGCACTTGACGACTTTGAACTGGAGATGCGCCTGCTTACTGAGGATGAGAGGAAGACCCTTCATGAGGTGGTAATTTCTATGGAGAAAGAAAGACTCGGCGTCCAATCATCAGAGACAGGCGAAGGTTCGGGGACCGCGCATCACGAGGCAAGTGTTGGAGCCGTAATCTCAACATTGCCCGAGACTACTGGTGCGGTAGACCCCCAATCTGTTCCTGCATATAATCCTGACCAACCGTTATTATCTTCCGCCGATGATTCTACCCATGTTTCGGTCCAGACTAAGGAAGGTATTTGAACGCTTCTCGTAGTTTCGTTGTGAAGAACCTTAAGCAACACACTTGGCTAACAATCTTCGTTTTGTCGTATTTCAGTGACCGAAGCTATAGTTTCTGCGCCCCTTGCTTTATCAGTTTCTCAGCAAACACAAGGGGTAGTTTTTTCTGAAGCCATCACGACTTCTACTTTGATTGGCGAGGAGGGATATGCGAATATGTTTTCTTTCAGCGCTCAGATGATTGAGGAGCTTCTCAATGAACCCATTGATCCCTCTGCCAACCCGTCCGATGTTGTGAATGAGGCTGCTCCGGCCGCTAGTTTATCTATGCCAGCCATTGGCACATCTGATGCGGCCCAAGCATCTCGCGAGGACGACGTTTTAGCTGAGATTGCTGCCGAGATGACAGGAGGGAATGTTGGTTCTAGTCCGTCCGGGCCCGCCCCGTTAATGGTGATTTCGCCGGGTGGTACTGTATTGATCGAGATCGCTCCTGTCCCTCCTCCTGCCACTACTCCTATGCCCCCGGCTCGTCCTCCTAGAAGAACTTCCGTCGCCTCCAGCTCTGAGGAAGATGTCGACATCATATCGCTGCCGGAGGGCAAACCTGAAAAGAGCAAGCGATTGAGGAAGAAGTCGGGCAGCGGATCAGGTGGAGCTACTCCAAAGAAGAAGATAAGGAAGAAGAAAGAATGAACTTCTTTCCCTAAATCTTTGTTGCGTAGGTTAGCATTTTGTCGATTTTTCTATAGCCGTGTATAGATGTGGATTCGGCTCCCACTAGCAGAATTTTTCATAAACACTTTGTAATCAGATTCTTTTTGTTGATAATGGAAATGAAAATCTATTCTCTTCCTGTCTTCAACTTGTTATGTGTTATGGTTCTGCCCCCTGTACTGGGGAGAAGTGTGGAGTTGACGTATGTTTATACTCTGCCTTGTGTATTGGAAGCACGGAGTTAATTAATGTTTACACTCCAGTTCGCGTCCTCGGAAGCTGGAGTTCGTTAATGTTTGTACTCCAGTTCGCGTTCTCGGAAGCTGGAGTTCGTTAATGTTTATACTCCAGTTCGCGCTCTCGGAAGCTGGAGTTTGTTAGTGTTTATACCCAGCTCGCGCTCTCGGAGTTTTCTGGGGTTTTTAGGAGAATGTTTATACTCCGCCTCGCACTCTGGGAGTACGGAGTTAGACGAATGTTTATACTCCGTCTCGCACTCTGGGAGTACGGAGTTAGATGAATGTTTATACTCCGCCTCGTGCTCTGGGAGCACGGAGTTAGATGAATGTTTATACTCCGCCTCGCGCTCTGGGAGCACGGAGTTAGAAGAATGTTTATACTCCGCCTCGCGCTCTGGGAGCACGGAGTTAAGTAAAAAGCTTGTACCCAGCTCGCGCTCTCGGAGTACTCTGGGGTTTAGGAAAAATGTTTATACTCCGCCTCGCACTCTGGGAGTACGGAGTTAAATGAGAGTTTATACTCCGCCTCGCGCTCTGGGAGCACGGAGTTTAGTAAAATGTTTATACTCCGCCTCGCACTCTGGGAGTACGGAGTTTAATAAAATGTTTATACTCCGCCTCGCACTCTGGGAGTACGGAGTTAAGTGAAGGGTTGTCGTGTATCAACCCATTTTCGTGGCCTGACGTGATGGCTTGCCCCCGAGCTCGGGTTTCATTTAGCGAGTGGTTGATTGCTTCACAGCCACTCCCTACTTGAATAAATTCCACTGTGTGATGGAACTTAGCTCTTCGTGCATCGTGATGTTGTACATTGTATTTAATGAATCACAGCTCTGGCTCGAAGAGATGGCATTTTATTGCTGAAATAAGAAAATATGGCAAATCAGTTGCCTTATTACAAATTCTAATTTCGAAATGCAAAAGTAAATTGCTGAATAAAAAACATAATGAAATGAATAAAGCCTGTCATATGTAATAGCGGCGGAGACTCTCGCTGTTCCAGGCTCTTAGCAAAACTAGACCGTCCACGGTTGATAGTTTGAATGTGCCATCTCCAAGTCGTTGCGTAATCACGTATGGTCCTTCCCAATTTGGTTTCATGTGTGAAGGAACCGGGTATACTCTCTTGAGGACCAGATCGCCGAGATCAAAGGTTGGGGGGCGAACTTTGGTGTTATATAATCGGGCGACCTGACTTCGGTAAGCGGCCGCTCTTAAATCAGCTTCTTCTCGTTTCTCGTCCAACAGATCCAAAGACTCAGCGAGTAATATAGCGTTTGTTTTCGGATCGTAATAAGTTACGCGGTGAGAAAATACTTCTGTCTCCACTGGAATGACGGCCTCCGAGCCATAGGATAAGGAAAATGGGGTGTGTCCAGTTGCGGTCTTGTGAGTTATTCGATAGGCCCATAACGCCATAGGAAGTTCATCGACCCATTTGCCCCCAGCCTTTTCCAGTCGCTTCTTTAAGATGGATTTGATAACTTTGTTAACAGCTTCGACCTGACCATTTGCTTGTGGATGTGCGACTGCAGAGAACTTTTTATGAATATGAAATCGTTGGCAGAAACTCTTGAACTCTGAACTTTCGAATTGGGTCCCGTTATCGGTGATGATGGTGTGCGGGAGTCCAAATCGGCAAATGATATTGCGGACCACAAAGTTTATCACTTTCTTTGACGTAATCGTTGCGAGAGCTTCGGCTTCCGCCCATTTCGTGAAGTAATCAACTGCAACGATGGCATACTTCGCACCACCTTTTGCCAGAGGCAAAGCGCCAATGATATCGATACCCCACATAGCGAACGGCCAGGGACTGACCATTTGAGTTAACTCGGTAGGCGGGGCTCTTGGAATTCGAGCGTGTTTTTGGCACTTGTCGCACTTCCTGGCGTAATTGGCAGCATCTCGATTTACGGTCGGCCAGTAATATCCATATCTGAGTATCTTCTTAGCAAGCGCTTGTCCACCGGTGTGATCGCCGCATTCTCCCTCGTGTACATCATGTAACACTCGTTTGACTTCGTCGTGAGCGATACACCGGAGGAGTGGAACAGAATAACCTTTTCTATACATGATCCCGTCCTGAATGATAAACCGCGAAGCTTTTCGTAGAATTTGCCTTTTCTCATTTCGGTGTTCAGGCAATATTCCATTCTCAATATAATTTCGATACGGAGTCATCCATGATTCTCTGCTGGGAAAGGTCTCTAACACATCAGTTGTTTTGATTTGATCGATGCTCGGGGAAGGCAAAGTTTCGACCGGGACGAGTCCCATTTGCTGTGCTTCACCTGTGCTGGCCAACTTTGCCAATGAATCGGCCTTTTGATTGCGATCTCGTGGTATGTAGTAAATAGCATAATAATCAAACTGATCCAGCGCTTCCTGAACTCGGGCTAGATAAACAGCTAACCTTCGATCTCTCGCTTGATATTCTCCTCGTACTTGACACACAACCAACTGCGAATCACAATAAACTTCTATAGCGATAATTTTCAGATCTCTGGCAAGCTTTAATCCAGCCAACAGGGCTTCATACTCGGCTTCATTGTTGGTTGCGTGAAAATCAAACTTCAAAGCATAACATATGGATCGACCTTCGGGGGTTTCTAGTACAACTCCAGCGCCCGAACATCGATCGTTTGATGCACCATCTGTATAAAGTTTCCATATATATTCAGGAGACTCGCTGGTTTCAGGTAATTCGTCAGGAACAGTAAATTCAGCTATGAAGTCAGCTAGGACTTGCCCTTGAATGGCTCTCCGCGGAGCATAAGTAATGTCAAATTGGCTCAGTTCAATATTCCACTTGAGTAACCTTCCAGACGTCTCAGGCCGCGTGAGGACCTGTCGTAACGGCTGATCGGTATACACAGTAAGCGGATGTGCTTGGAAATAAGGACGAAGCTTTCTCGAGGCAATGACCAAGCAGTAAGCCAGTTTCTCCAACCTGGGGTAATTTCTCTCAGCTCCGGTCAATCGTTTACTGACATAATAGACCGGTTTCTGCACTCGATCTTCTTCCCGGACCAAAGCAGCACTGATCGCATGCTCGGATACCGCCAGATAAAGGTATAACTGTTCGTGATCAATTGGTTTCGACAAAATCGGTGGCGTAGAGAGGTGTTGAACCAGCGATCGGAATGCGCCTTCACATTCCGTGGTCCATTCAAAGTTTCGCTTCCCTTTCCGGATTAGATCAAAGAAAGGAATACATTTATCAGTGGATTTCGAGATGAACCTGCTTAGCGCTGCTACCTTCCCGTTGAGACTCTGGACTTGCTTGATGGTCTTTGGAGTTTGCAAATTCCTTATTGCCCAGATCTTCTCGGGGTTTGCCTTTATCCCACGAGCGTTAACAATGAACCCTAGAAACTTTCCGGATGCGACGCCGAAGTGGCATTTTAGCGGGTTAAGCTTCATTCCATACTCATGCAAGATACAGAACATTGAATTTAAATCCTTGACGTGATCTGTGGAAAATCGGGACTTAACTAACATATCATCCACATAGACTTCCATGGTCTTCCCGATCTGATCAGCGAACATTCGATTAACCAAGCGTTGGTAAGTTGCTCCGGCATTCTTTAAACCAAAGGGCATGACTCTGTAGCAGTAGAGTCCCAGATCGGTTATGAAACTAGTATGTTCTTGATCGGGTAGATGCATGGGTATCTGATTATAACCTGAATAAGCATCCATAAAGGATAACAATTCGTGACCTGCAGTTGAGTCAACGAGTTGGTCAATTCGGGGAAGTGGAAAACTATCTTTTGGACAGGCTTTGTTTAAATCAGAGTAATCGACACAAGTCCTCCATTTCCCGTTCGGTTTCCGAACCATTACCGGATTTGACACCACTCTGGGTATAGAGCATCTCGGATGAAACCATTCGAATGTAATTTGTCAATTTCTTCTTTAAGGGCGGCAGATCTCTCTGGATCCATACCACGCCTCTTTTGCTTGACCGGAACATGTCGCGGATCAATATTTAAAGAGTGACTTGCAATGTTCGGTGAGATTCCGCACATGTCGGAGTGAGTCCAGGCAAAGACATCAAGATTCGCCTGAAGAAATTCAACCAATTCCTGTTGTATCTGTTTTCCCAGTTGAGATCCAACTTTCAGTACTTTCGAGTCGTCATCCTCACTGACCGGGACGTCCACAGTCAGTTCGGCTGGAGACGCTTGATTCTCTTCTACTTCAGCTTTATCTTCGCTATCTCTAGGGTCAAGATCTCTAAGGGATTGGTAGTGGTGCCCGGGCCGAGGCCCAGGCGTTAGCTGTCAATTATCAGAAAAACGGACGCAGAGAGATTCCTCTACGCCCTTTCCTTTCTCCTTCTTCTGTGCTTCTCGCAATTCAGCAACATAACAGGCTCTTCCTGCTGCCTGATCTCCTTGAACGATTCCTATACCATGATCGGTTGGGAATTTTAAAGTCAAACACCACGGGGCAATGGCTGCCCTGAATTCAGCGAGAGCTGGTCGACCCAGGAATGCATTGTACGGTGAAGCAATGTCAAGAACAACAAATTGCAGTAGTCGAACTCTCCTGTGCTCTCCGATCCCCAGTTCCACTGGTAGTTCCACTATTCCAGTAGGTATCGTTGCACTGCCATTGAAGCCATGAACCCGGGATTGGCAGGGTTTTAGGTCTTTTGCCTCCATCTTCATTAAATCGTAAGCTCGCTTGAATAGAATGTTTACAGAACTCCCACTGTCAACCAGGATCCTCTTCATCCAAGCAGGACCAACCTGGGCAGATATGACCAGTGGATCAATCGTTGGAGCTTCAATTTTGTCAGCATCTCTGCTTCTGAATATGATATCGTCAGACATCGTTTTTTGTTGCTTAGCCGGGGTTCCATCCTCACAATTACTGCAGCATTCGAAGCTCGCATGCCTGATAGAGCTAGCATACGACTCCATTTCCCTCCAGCTCCTGTCTGCTGGATGAGGACCACCACTTATGGTATTGATAACTAGCCTCCCGCCTGTACGAGCGGGTTCCTCTTGTCTTTCCTGATCTTGCGCACGGTTTGGATTTGATGGGCCCGCGCCACCAGACTGCGGCGCCCGCACGAATTGATCTAACTTCCTCTCCCTGATCAACTTTTCTATCAGATCTTGCAAATGGCGACAGTCATTAGTATTGTGGCCATAGCTCTCATGAAACCTACAAAACTTTCCCGTCTGAATCTGCCTTTCTGACGACCGCTTCGGAGTGGGTTTCTTATACTGTTCTGTGTTGCAAGTTTGCAGATACACATTCTCCAGTGATGTGTTTAACGGTGTATAACTTTCAAACATCGGAGCCCTACGCCGTGGGCCTGGATTCGGATCTCTCTTCTTATTCTGACTATTGCCACCCCTTGGCTGAGTTTGTTTGTTCTGTATGTTTAACTGGACTTTTCCGGAATTGTCACCGGACTGTTTAACTGCGATATTGCTTTGTATTCCCTCACTTCCGGGTTTTGCATCGTCCTGCTTCCTAGACTGTTTCGCGTCCTCTTGCCGTAAGAATTGAGCGGCTTTGGAGTAGAAACGGTCCAACGATGCGGGGGGTTTTCCGGCTAACCAGTTTCCAAATTCAGAATCGGGATCAATCCCCTTTGTCAATGCAATTAAAATTGAGTTGTCGTTGGGATTACTAATTTCCACGCATGCCGCATGGAATCTTTCCAAGTAACGCCTTAATGTTTCCCCACGAGCCTGGGTAACATTGGACAGGGTGTTAACATCTTTGGGTCTGGCAACATGCATACGGAACTGTTCAACAAACTTCTTAGCCAATTGGTCAAATGACGAAATAGATCTTGGAGGTAGTCTTGTAAACCACATTGTTGCAATTCCTCCCAGTGAAATGGGGAAGCTACGGCATTTCACTGCATCGTCGGCCCTTGCGGCGCTCATTGACCATTCGTATTTCAGTATGTGCTGATTGGGATCAGAACTTCCCTCGTACATAGGGAGAGTTGGCATTCTGAATCGCCGAGGAGGTTCAGCGTATAGTATTTCGTCCGTGAAAGGAGTATGGCTTCGAGAAATTCCCCAATCGTCATTGGTAAGTCCTTGGCTTTCACGGATCATTTGACGTATCATAGTCGGGATGTCCGGCATTGCTACATTCTGAGCCTGCTGAGCTAAGGTGTGGTCGGGTTCCACAATGCGAGTTTGGACCGGGCGCTGTCGACGGTCCAAGTTTCGCCTCCTTGGCTCAGCGTCTTCCTGGACGTATGGTTCAGAAGTACGTCCTTGCTGTTGATTACCCGAATCTGGAAGATATCGGGCATCGACCCTTGTTTCCGCTGTTGCAGCTGTGACATGATTGTCCGTAGTATATTGTGAAGTGCGGCCACCCCGTGCTGATGGCCCAGCTTGGAAGCTGGTTGATGGTCCTACCCTCAATTGCCCGACAGTCAGGGCGGGCTGATATCCCGTAGTCTGAGCATAATCTCCGTCTAATCGGGGACGGGTAGATCTACGATGATAGTCAGATGAAGCAGAAATTTCAGTGGGTGAGCGGGAAACATCATCCCTCCTGGACCTCCTACGGCCCTGGCGATTCAGTTGATTTGTCAACTCAATATTGGCTCGCAGCTGTTCGGCTAACTGTTGCCGACTCTGAGTCAATTCTTGGAGTAACATCTGAAATTCTTGTCTAGTGACTGCCCCAGACGGATCTGAGTGGGCAGTGTTGTCTTGATTGGGTGGCTGCTGTTGAGCAGGATTTTGTCCATCCCTACCTTCTTGTCCTGGAGCCGCAGAAGTGGTTCTCGTGCTAACCATTTTGAACGATGAATCCTTTTCCTAGATTTTATGCAAATCTGAGTAGAATGGAAGGACTGTGAATCGAAGATCTGGATCTTCCTCTTGGATTTGTGCAATCCGGTATCGATGGTAGATCCAAGGAGCAGGAGAAAAAAGCTGGTTTTTTCTCAGTGAAAGCACCAAAGTGTTTGTACCAAAAATGGGCACAACACTCTTCGGAAGTTTTTGAAGAGATAAAAGTGAAGAATGAAAATTAAAACTGTGGATTATCTAACAAAAACTCCAAATAACAGAAAGTAAATTGCAAAGACAAGCGATTTAGAGTGGTTCGGCGTTTTGCCTACGTCCACTATGAAGTTTGATGGTTTTATTGCTCGATTACTTGAAGATTACAGTAGTTGATAATGTAATACAACTGAATTCAAATGCTAAGTGTCAATCTAAAGCAGCGGCGGTGTTCTGGAGTAAATCTGGCAGAATCTGGGCGCTCTTCAGTACTTCGAATTCTTCGACCCCTTTTCTGAATGACCAGGGGGTCTATTTATAGGTGTTGGAGGCTGGTATTTCGCCCAAAATGAGGGGAGACCAGTTCTGGCACGTCAGGGGGCCCACATGGCCGAAATCTGGAGATCCGGGCCCGCTTTGGGATCGATTCGACCTTCGGTTCGAATCGATCAAGAAATCATCCAATCGAGCTGAAATTTGGTGTGTACATTCTTCATCATGTATTTGAGCTTCTGTGAAAATTTCATAGGATTTGGACTTGTAGAACTCGAGTTATGATCGATTCAAGTTGGCGTTTTTCGTATTCTGGAGTCGTTCGAATCGATATGCTTGAATCGATTCGTTCGAATCGATCTTCCTGCTTGTGAAGATGGTGACGTGGTGCGCTTTCTTCGAATCGGTCCGCTTTGCACTCCGCTTTGACTGGGTCGAATCCACGACTCGGATTCGAAGATGGTGGAGTCGAGGGAATGGATTCGAAGGACCTCTTCCTTCGAATCGATGAGACCAATGCTCCTTCGAATCGACTTAGGCTTGTAGCTATGGACCGGTTCGAAGTTTGTCTTGGCCTGGGGATTCGAATGCATGGATTCGAAGGTCCCTTCCTTCGATGGATTCGAACTATGATGTAGGCGAGGGTGGATTCGAACTCAAGTTACATGAAGGCTCGCTTGATGTAGTCGAACGTAATGACTGCCTCGATGGATTCGAAGCTACTGATTCTGCCTGATGGAGTCGAAGCCATGGAGAGCTGATGGAGTCGAAGCAAATGGAAGTTCGATGGATTCGAACTGATCCCTGGCTAATCGATTCGGACCAAGGATGGCCTACTCCATCTTTTGTCGACGATATCTTGAGCATACGAACCCGGATTGACCCGAAACTTGGAACGTCATTTCCTCTGGCCTTGCTTAGCATATCTTATCAATTGCAGCCCGATCCGGACTCGGACAAATTTCGTCAATATCCGTAGCGATCCTAACGTGTAACCGACTTCCAAGACGATCTGTTACTGTTTTCCAGTTAAGTCCTTGGTATCACGGCCTTGCCAAAAGGCGGGATAACATTACACTTTCCAAAATGATTTTTCAATATGTACATATTCAAAATGACAATAACATCCTAGAAATGAACATCGAAGGCGATCAAAAGCAACAACGTGGTTTCTTATCGACTTTTCCTACAGCTCGTTTGGAAAAGGCGGAAGGTTTGGAGCCCAATCGATGGGGTTGATGACTACGGGTTCAACCCAAATTAGCCGATAGGGCGATTAGGTTATTTGTGCAAGGTTTTCTTCAGAAGCATCCCATATGACCAAATCCATCCAGAAGGTGTTTGTGGATAGATCGAAAAGCAAGGAGTTAGTTGCTTTTATATATAGATTAAGAAAATTAGGCTGTAGGTGGTTCACATTGCGGGATTGTGAACTGTTGACCTCCTCCGCCTCTTGCGGTTGGTTTAATAAGCTCAACGCGTAGCTGTAGCAACAATGCAGTGCTTCAGTGTTGATAAAGTTAGGATGAATTTGGTGGATATTGCAAGCAACCAAGGATGTTTCTCTCTTTTGCTTAGTTTAGTTATTTTTAGAAATAAATGTTTATATAATGGAAGTTAGAAGAGAAAGTGGGAGAAGACGAATGGATTTCAAATAGAGATTTTGGTGCGAAGTTTTAGACGCTCTTTCTCATAACACTAGAGATTTACCATTAATGGGCTTTGTCTTTTTTGCATGATTACCGTCCCATCTTTTATTTGAAAGCAAATGTTGGTTAGGAACCATCTGGTGAAGTTATACAAATGACGGCATGGGTATGATGTTTTTTTTCTTTTTTGAAAAAGAGCAGCGAATTCTTAAACCTCCGCTGGATGACAAGTAGAGAGAGACACTTTGGCTATTTCTATGTAAAGTGCACTTTTAACAGTTAGCCCAGAAACTTTAATATTTAGGTAAACCTCGGTTGGAGTTTACTTTAGTGTTTCCATTTTTATGCAAATTAGGACCTGATCTAAATCTTGGTGCGTGCTACATTTTTGCCTCGAACCAGACTATTTGTTCAAAAATTTTCCTTAAATAATTCGGGTGTTATAAGTATAAATTTGTTTTTGAATTTCTCTCTAGGTCCATTTCATATGAACTGGAGGGACGATTATAAACATGTGACATGCAATTGTTCTGTGAATATACGTTTCTCGTTACATATTTTATATTTAGCTTGATGTACTATGTTATTCCAGATTATCTGTCCCCTAACTTAAGTAGCCTTAAGAGACCTACCTAGCCAATATGCTATATACGGGAAAGCCTTCTTAAAAAATGACTTAATATTGAGGATATTAGGGTAAACGGCTTTCGTATGTGGAACATTCTCACTTCTCACCCAGCTTCCTTTAAAGGTAGAAGTGAAATTTCTCTTAAAGGAGATCAGAATATTTTGTCATCAACAGTAAGTCTCAACAAGAAATACATTTTAATATGTGTTCTTATTACTGAAATAAAAAAATTTGATTTTTGTTTCGTTTGTTGATATGGGGGACTTGAGCAAGGCTAGTTGTACCTTTCAAAGCACTTATTTCAGAACTTGGAATGACCTAGGATAGGTTAAGATAGAGTTCAATTGAGGCTAATTTTTGCAAAAATCCTTTAGATTCCAAGCTCAAATGCCACACCATTTAAAAATTATTCAAGGAAATCGAGATTTTTAAGCTAGATCTTTAAGAAGAAAGGGGAACTGAGATACTGAGGTTTTAAAGCATTTCACTGGTGGAGATACTTGCATCAATTTCAACTCGGAATGACTAAGTTGTTATCCCACCATTTGGCCAAGCTGCGACACCAAGAAATTGGCTAGAAACCAAAGACAGTTCGTCCCGGAGATCGGTTATACTCAGGTTCGATATAGATACCGACAAATTTTGCCCGAGTCCGGATCGAGCTATAACTGATATGGTACGACAAGCAAAGCTACAAAAGTTAACATTCTAAATTTCAAGTCAATCGAAATTCATATGCTCAAGTTATGGATCGATCAAGTCTCAAGTGAAATATATCTGGTTCATATCCATCAAGTGCATGTTGCTTCATATCCATCATATGAGCACCGGTTCGTATCCTTGGGAAAGGAACCACTTCGCATCCATTACACATACTCCAATTCATATCCAGCACCTGAGGACGTTTCGTATCGATCCAACCAACTCGTTTTCATTTACACAATTCGTATCGATCGGTCAACGATCGATACGAAGCATGACACCAACAAACGATACGAAACAACATCGATACAAAATCAGCCTTTAATCGATACAAAGGGCTGGAGTTTATATCGATACGAGTAGAAGTAGGAATGATCGATACGAAGTAATCTCAAATACTGATACGAAGCCATCGACACGAAAAGAATGCATTAGGTTGATACGCATAAGAACATGTTCAAGAAGAAGACTCGGTCACTCAGCATGAAAAGTGGATCGATCCTGAAGTATAGCGCCACGTCACCTGATCGATGCGAACTAGAAAGAAAATGAAGCCATCGATATGAATTGTATCGATACGACCTCGGTAGTGTTTTACAAATACAAACTTGGACCGATCATAACTCAAAATCTATAAGTTTGAATGCCACCAAATTTTCATAGGAGCTTGCCTACCACCTCAAGAATGTCCTTGATCGATCTCTGGCCAAATGGAGGTGTTTTTGATCGATATGAAATGTACACGTATCGATCAGGGATCGGTCCCAATCTACCTCGAATCGATCACGTGGGCCCGCCCACATGTGAGAAGGAGTATTCCGAGATCTAAGTCAGATTTTTCCAGCCAATGCCTATAAATAGCAGCCCAATGCCTCCAAAAAAAGCACTTTTGGCTTCTCTACGCTGATACTCTGCCAAAATTATAATTATAATTCAGTTGTACTGTTGTAATCTCCTGTAATCAGCAAGTCAAACTCAATAAACATCAATCATTTCATAGTGGACATAAGCAATACGCCGAACCACTCTAAATTTGTGTGTTTCTGCATCTTTCATTATCTGTTCATTGGTGTGTTTGTTAGATCTGCCTTATTTTACATTTACTTTCTTCATTCTATCTCTTCAAACACATCT
Source organism: Allium fistulosum (assembly GCA_030737815.1). Taxonomy (NCBI): domain Eukaryota; kingdom Viridiplantae; phylum Streptophyta; class Magnoliopsida; order Asparagales; family Amaryllidaceae; genus Allium; species Allium fistulosum. The sequence continues at coordinate 815,660,279 of CM060908.1, read as the reverse complement.
AAAGAGTGTTGTGCCAAATTTTGGTACAAACACTTAGGTGCTTTCATTGAGAAAACCCAGTTTTTCTCCTTCTCATTTAATCTACTGCCGATATTCGATTACAAGAATCTAAGGAGAAGATCCATATCTCAAGCCTAGAAGTTCTTCCATCCTATTTAGATTTTCACTAAGTCTAGGAGAGAACTTCGCCATCCACCATGGTCGCTACTAGGACTACCTCAACCGCTACAAATCCAGAAGGACGGGATAGGCAGAACCCCGCACAACTTCCCTCTACAGACCAGAACGCTGCTGGGCCTTCGGATCCGCAAGGCCCTGTCACCAGCGAGGAGTTCCAGCTACTGCTGCAAGAGCTGCCTCAAAGCGACCAGTAGCTTACCCAGAAGCCCCGTGCCAACACAAAGTTAACCAATCGGCTAAACCGTGAAGACGAAGGAGATCCAGTAGGGATCAGGCTTCCTACTCATCTACTGAAAGTTCAACTTCTTCTGATTACAATCATAGATCCACGCTCCCACGGTTGGATGGAAGCTATACACAGGCTACCAAACATCAGTGCACTTTTAATCTTGGGCAAGCAAGAGTTGGTCCGTCAACCAGCCACTAGACCGGACCCTCCTCCCGAGGAGGAACGATTCCTTATCACACTACTTACAACCACGCTACTGCCGCTGTCATTGAGTTGGGAGCTGACACTCGGAACCGAACGGATCCGAACCATTGCCAACGTTATCATACTCCAGAGCCTTATGTTCCTGAAGACCTTGAGCCATGGAGGCAAGGTATGGGCCGTCGACCGTGCCCAGCCCATCCTTGCATTGTGGAACCCGACCACACCTCGGCCCAGCATGCCCAGAATGTCCAGATGCTAGACATCCCGACAATGATCCGTGAAAGCCAAGGCCTCACCAATTATGACTGGGGAATCTCTCGGAGTCATACCCCTTTCACCGATGACATCCTCTACACTGAACCGCCTTGGCGATTCAGGATGCCCACTCTACCTGTTTATGAAGGGAGCTCTGACCCTAACCGTCACATTTTAAAGTATGAATGGTTGATAAACGCCGCACGGGCTGATGATGAGGTCAAAGGCCGAAGTTTCCCAATCTCCCTAGGGGACATTGCAACTATGTGTTTTACTCGCTTACCACCCCGATCTATTTCATGTTTCGACTAGTTGGCTACGAAGTTTGTCGAGCAGTTTCGCATGCATGTCACAAGGCCCAAAGACGTTAATACCTTGTCCAATGTCACTCAAGCTCCTGGAGAGACACTCAGATGTTACCTGGAGTGGTTCCACGTTGCATGCGCTGATATTAGTAACCTTAATGATGATTCCATTCTAATGGCACTGACTAAAGGAATCAATCTCGATTCCGAATTTGGCAACTGGTTGGCCGTAAAACCTCCTGCGTCATTGTACCGTTTCTGTTCCTTGGTAGCTCAGTTCTTGAGAAGAGAGGATGCGAAACAGTTTAGGAAAAAGGATGACGCATGGCTCAGTGTGGAAGGAATCCAAAGCAATGTCGCTGTGAAACAAACTGAGGAGAGCTCTAGAAAGGTGCAGTTGAATATATAGAATAAGCAGAGTCAGCAGAAAGGCGATGGAAATCAGGGTAAGAAGCGGGATCAGAATCGCGGACCGCGTCGTAGAGCTCCCATGTTTGACACTTATACTCCTTTAAATACTTCCCTGGAAAATGTATATTTGCAAACTTGTAATACTATCCAATATAAGAAACCCGCTCCGAAGCAATCGTCAGAGAAGCAAATTCAAACTTGGAAGTTTTGTAGATTTCACGATAGTTATGGCCACACCACGAACGAGTGTCACCATCTATAGGATATTATCGAGAAATTGATCCGAGAAAGAAAGTTGGAGCAGTTCGTTCGGGTGCCACATGCTGGAGGTGAGGGCCCATCAAATCAAAATCAAATACCAAATCAGGTTAGATCGGAGGAACCCGCACGTACCGGTGAAAGGTTAGTGATTAATAGTGTTAGTGGTGGTCCCCATCCAGCGGATCGGAGCTGGAGGGAAATGGAGTCGTATGCCAGCTCTATTAGGCATGCGATCTTCGAATGTTGTAGTAACTTGGAAGAAGCTGCCCCGGCCAAACAACAGAAAACGATGACAGATGACATCGTATTCCGAGATAGGGATGTCGACAGAGTCGAAGCCCTACCATTGATCCACTAGTCATTTCAGCTCAGATAGGTCGTGCTTTGATGAAGAGGATCTTAGTGGACAGTGGAAGTTCAGTGAACATACTCTTTAAACGACCCTATGATCAAATGAAGATGGAAGTTAAAGATTTGAAGCCTTGTCAGTCTCGTATTCATGGCATCAATGGAAGTGCGACTATACCCTCTGGGATGGTGGAGCTACCAGTGAAGTTGGGAGTTGGAGAGCACCGGAGAGTCCGAATATTGCAGTTTATTGTGTTGGATATTGAATCACCGTACAACGCCTTCTTGGGCCGACCGACCCTAGCTGAGTTCAGGGCTGATATCGCCCCTTGGTGTCTAACTTTGAAATTCCCTACCGACAATGGAGTTGGAGTCATTCAGGGAGACCGGGCTGCTGGACGGGCCTGTTATGTTGCTGAACCGCGGGAGGCGTAGCGAAAAGAAAAGGGGAAGGGCGTAGAGAAATCTCTTTGTGTCTGCTTTGTTGATAATTGACAGTTAATGCCTGGGCCAAGGCCCGGGCACCGCAACCAATCCCCAAGAGATCTTGACCCAAGAGATACTAAAAGCAAGGACGAAGTCAAAGACAGTTAGGCTTCTCCGGTAGAGCTGACGATCGATGTTCCGATCGATAGTGATGATGATTCTAAAATGGTAAAGATTGGATCTCAGCTAAGCCAACAAATGAAGGAGGAATTGGTTGAATTTCTCCGGACAAACCTCGATGTGTTTGCTTGGACGCACTCCGACATGTGTGGGATCTCGCCGGACATCGCGAGCCACACATTGAATATTGACCCGCGGCATGTCCCGGTCAAGCAAAAAAGGCATGGTATGGATCCAGATAGATCTGCCGCCCTGAAGGAAGAGGTAGATAAACTCAGGTCGAACGGGTTTATCCGAGATGCGTTTTATCCAGAATGGGTGTCCAACCCTGTACTTTTCAAAAAACCTAACGTGAAATGAAGAACTTGCGTTGACTACTCAGAATTGAATAAAGCTTGCCCTAAGGACAGTTTTCCTCTTCCCCGGATTGATCAAATTATTGATTCAACAACCAGACACGAGATCTTATCCTTCATGGATGCATATTCCGGCTACAATTAGATTCCCATGCACCTGCCCGATCAGGAGCATACCGGCTTCGTCAACGATCTGGGACTTTAATGCTACAAAGTCATGCCATTTGGGCTCAAGAATGCTGGAGCAACTTACCAACGGCTAGTTAATCGAATGTTTGCTGACTAGATCGGAAAAACTATGGAGCTATATGTGGACGACATGCTCATAAAGTCACGATTCTACACCAATCATATCAAAGACCTGGCAATGATGATCAACATCTTCCAAGGGAACAGGATGAAACTCGATCCGTTGAAGTGTCACTTTGTGGTCGCGTCTGCAAAGTTCCTTGGTTCATCGTCAATGCTTGGGGAATCGAAGCCAATCCCGAGAAGGTCTGGGAAATTAGAAATCTTGAGGCTCCAAGGACTATAAAGCAAGTTCAGAGCCTCAACGGAAAGGTTGCAACACTGACCAGGTTCATTTTGAAATCCACCGACAAATGCATTCCCATCTTCGATCTAATCAGGAAAGGGAAACAGAACTTTGAATGGACTACAGAGTGTGAGGGCACATTCCGAGCACTGGTTCAACACCTATCCACACCACCATTCTGTCAAAGCCTATTGATCCCGAGAGATTGTACATCTACTTGGCGGTGTCAGAAAACGCAATCAGTGCTGCTTTAATTTGGGAGGAGGACCGGATACAACGACCAGTCTATTACGTCAACAAACGACTGACCGGAGCAGAGAGAAACTATCTGAAGTTGGAGAAGTTAGCTTACTGTCTTGTCATTGCCTCAAGAAAGCTTTGCCCATATTTTCAGGCTCATCCTATCACTATCTACATCGACCAGCCATTACGATAGGTTCTTACGCGGCCTGAGACGTCTGGTAGGTTACTCAAGTGGAATATCAAGCTAAGTCAGTTCGACATCGCTAACACACCGAGGCGAACTATTCAAGGACAAGTCCTAGCAGACTTCATCGCCGAATTCACTATCCCCAAGGACTTGCCTGAAACCAGTGAATCTCCCAAATATGTCTGGAAGCTACATACTGATGGTGCGTCGAATGGCCGCTGCTCAGGCACTGGGGTTGTGCTCGAAACTCATGAAGGCCGATCTATATGCTATACTTTGAGGTTCAATTTTCGTGCGACCAACAACGAGGCCGAATACGAAGCCCTGCTCGTCGGACTAAAGCTTGCCAGAGATTTAAAATTGTTGCTGTGGAGATTTACTGCGATTCACAATTGGTCGTGTGCCAAGTTCGGGGGGAATACCAGTCCAAAGACCAGAGACTGGCTGCTTATCTTGCTCGGGTTCAGGAAATATATTATGCCATCTATTGCATACCCCGAGAACACAATCAGATGGCCGATTCCATGGCAAAGTTAGCCAGCACCGGTGAGGCACAACAAATGGGACTCGTTCTCGTTAAGACATTATCTTCCCCAAGTATTGATCAAATGGAGACCGACTGGGTACTTGAAGCCGTACCTAATAAGGACACATGGATAACTCCATTCTGGAATTATCTCGAGCATGGGACTCTGCCAGAGTGCATGAGTGAGAAAAGATAAGTTCTCCGAAAGGCTTCGCGGTTCACTATTCAGAATGGAGTCATGTATAGAAGAGGGTACTCTGTTCCTTTACTTCGGTGTATCGCCCACGATGAAATCAAGCGAGTATTACATGATGTGCACGAAGAAGAATGTGGCGATCACACCGGGGGGCAAGTACTTGCTAAGAAAGTACTCCGATATGGTTATTATTGGCCGACTATATATCGCGACGCATCAGATTATGTCAGAAAATGTGACAAATGTCAGAAACATACTCGAATTCCAAGAGCCCCGCCTACTGAAATAACTTAGATGGTCAGTCCGTGGCCGTTCGCAATATGGGGCATCGACATTATTAGGTCTCTACCTCTAGCTAAAGGTGGCGCGAAGTACATCATCATTGCAATTGATTACTTTACCAAATGGGCGAAAGCTGAGCCCCTTGATATTATCACGATGAAGAAAGCGATCACTGGTACATAACATTATCTATTGATTTGGTCTCCTACATACCATCATCATTGACAATGGAGCCCAATTCGATAGTGTCGAGTTCAAGAATTTCTATCAGCGATTCTATATCCAAAAGAAGTTCTCTGCAGTTGCACACCCTCAAGCGAATGGACAGGTCGAAGAAGTTAACAAAGTTATAAAATCAGTTATGAAGAAACAATTGGAAAAGCCGGGGTAAATGGGTCGATGAACTTCCTATGGCCCTATGGGCTTATCGAACGACCCACAAGTCCGCGACCGACCACACCATTTTCACTTTCCTATGGCTTAGAAGCTGTTATTCCAGTCGAGTTGGAAGTGCCTTATCATCGTGTGACATGTTATGATCCGAAGAAAAATGCTATATTGCTTGCCGAATCTCTGGACTTATTAGATGAGAAGCGTGAAGAGGCTGATTTGAGGGCAGCCGCGCACCGTAGTCGAGTCACCCGATTGTATAATGCTAAGGTCTAACCCCGAACCTTTGAACTTGGTGATATCGTGCTCAAGAGGATTTACCCGGTCCCTTCACATATGAAACCTACATGGGAAGGACCGTATGTTATTGAAAGAAGACTCGGAGACGGCACATTTAAATTATCGACCGTTGATGGTCTCACTTTGCCGAGAGCCTAGAACAGCAAGAGTCTTCGTCACTACTACACATAACATGCTTTATTTATTCATTCAGTCTTCTTTTCATCTGCAATTTGTTTATGCATTTCGAAATTTGAACTTGTAATATGGCAACTAACTTTGCCATATTTTCTTATTTCAGCAATAAAATGCAATTTCTTCATGCCAGAGCAGTGATTCTTGAAATGCATCATACGACCATCTCAATGCACGGAGAGCTAAGTTTAATTCTATGGTGGGACTTATTCAAATAGGGAGTGACTGTGATACGACTGGTCACTCGCTAAGTGAAACCCAAGCTCGGGGGTAAACCATCACACTGAAGCCAAAAGGGATTGATACACGACAATCCTCTAACTAACTCCGGCTCCTAGAGTGCAAGCTAGAGTAAAAAACTTACAAATGTAGGCTCAAAGAGGGTGGATCCGTCCACCTAACGACTTCTCCTATGTTTAATCCAAGTCTGAGGAGGATGGATCCGTCCATCTAACAACCTCACTTGTTGACTCAGGGTGGATGTGACCCGGCCGTCCATGATCCTGATGAATCTATCGTTCCCAGAGTGCGAGTGAAATCCAAAAACTCTAAACAGATGTGATCGACCGTCTGTTGACCAACTCCAGATTCCTAGTGTGCGAACTGGAGTATAAACATTAGAATGGGTGTCACTGACCACCCATCAATTGACTCTAAGTCCCCAGAGCGCGGGCTGGAGTATAGACACAAACCGGGTGTGAACCGACCACCCGCGAGACAACTCTAAGTCCCTAGAGTGCAGACCAGAGTATAAATACAAATTGGGTGTGATTGATTACCCACAAATAAATTTAAGTCCCCAGAGTGCGGACGAAATTCTAAATATCGAACGGGTGTGACTGACCGCCCGTGAAAGAACTGAAGTCCCCGGAGCGCGGATATACCTTTAAACACTAAGCGGCATGACCAATCACCGATGTACAAGTGCAATCCCCAGAGTGTGGATGCGATTACCAATAGATGAGTGAGTGTGATTCGACCACTCGAACTCATCTCGTTTAAACTTCGTTTCAACTAAGTTGAGCTTTGTTTATCAAAGGCGTAAAGTGATTGCCGACCGACCATTTCAATTTATCCCCGGGACTGAGGGCAAAACTCAAGTACCAGCTACTGATCGAGATAGTGCGACATGGGACTCGACTTAACGTTCGGTTGTGGCACGAAGCCATAATGTCGGGACTTAACAACCGGAATCAGGTCTGATCCAGAGACTAAAGCCTCACAAGTACATTGAATGGAAATTCGAGCACTAAAACTCTTAAGCAAATATATGCAAAATTATGTTGAAAACAAAATGGAATTTTATTTCAACTATTCTTTGAAAGGGAAGGATAAGTACAAAAAATTATTCCAAGAATCCCTAGCAGCAAGGGCCGAACCTACATCTATACCCGGCCTACAGGAAGCAAAAAGAAATTCCTATCTATCTACCAAAAAGGGAACAATAAGACACGTCCATTCCTTTAGTTTTTTCTTCCTCCTCCCCGACGTCGACCCACTGGAGCTACCGCTCGGATGCTTCTTTGAGCCTTTGCCTTTTGGTGGTTGGTCTCCAGCCGGAGGAATTATGGTAGTCTCTTCCTCCGAACTCACGGGATTTGGAATACTCTCTGAATACGGAGTCGAAGGAATAGGAACACTCTCGATGTTGGAAGACGAGGGAAGCACGCCGGTGTCGACAACTGTACCACCGGGAGAAATCATTCACAAAGGGGATGGGCCAGGACCCGCCATACCACCTCCAATACCACTGGCCTATGCGGCCGCTTCCATCTCAATGTCAATCTCTACCATTATCTCTTCCTCATGAATTGTGTCAGCGTCCATAGGAATGTTGCTAGTTAGGCCCAAAGAGCTGGCTGTGAATTCGCTTTCACCCATGAAAAATGGAAGGTTGGTAAGTGGGTCACTTTGATGACCAAAGAGCTCTCCCATCATCTGTTCATCAAAAATAAAAGCGCTCCCCTGTATTCCCTCAGTTGGTGCTGCGGCCGTTGTTGTGGTTGCCTCCGTCATAAGGGCCTCCTACTCATGATGCTGCATTTGGATTGCAAGGGGCACGGTTGGTGCAGCTCCTATCGCTGGATGAAGAGAAGAAAAAATATTAGTGACTTATTCTGATAATACTCCAAACTTGGAATGAATTCAAGAAGTGTTCAGAATACCTTCCTCGGATTGGCTCGCGGCTGGAGCCGGAGCAGCTTCAAAGATGTGCTCGCGAGCCGGAGACAATTGCGGTCGATCAGGATTGTAAGCAGGCACAGATTGAGGATCAACTACAGGAGTAGACTCGGGCTGGGTTGGTATAGGAATCTTAGAGCTCGCATCATGATGCTCAACGCTAGAACCCTCTCCAGTCTCCGGATGCTAAGTGATAAGTCTCTCCTTTTCAAATATGATAGTGGCATCATGGAGAACTCTTCTCTCGTCCTCAGTCAAAACCCGGTTCTCCAATTCGAACTCATCGATGGATTCAGTATGGTGCTCTGCCTTTTCATCTTCAACTAAGTGGCACCAGGAATTATATATATGCGATGGATAATCTTCAAGCCAGTTCAGATTTCGATGCTTCAGAACATTGACATTATATGTAATGAGGAGATCTTCAATGTCACCCTCCAACCTGGCCTCCGCCGCTCTCACTTCATCCTCAACTATGGCTTCGGCTTCCTGAACCTTTAGCGTTGCCGCATCCCTCTCATCCCTGAGCGCCACAGCCTACTCGCATGCTTCCTGAGCGGCTTTATTTGCATCGTCTTTTTCTTTGATGACTTCATCAAATTTGGCTTTAAGCTCCTCAAGCTCTTCTAGCGCCGCATCTCTCTCAGCCATGACCGTGGTGGTCCGGTGCCCCATTTCCTCGACCAAGGCTAAATGTGTTCGCCTCATCTCCTTCATCCTCTAGGTTGCCTCATCGGCTCTTTTATTAGCCTCCGTCTTTGAATTTCTCGAAGACTCGTTTTCATTGTTAAGCACCTGAATTATGCCGTCTTTCTGAGCAAGATCGGTTCCTAGTTTCTCGATTGTCTTCGCCCGCTCAATGGCCACTGCTGATACTTTATCTGCAGCCTTCATCCATTCCCGATATTGGTCATAAACATCGTATATATAGTCATGCATCGTCTGTTCTGCCTCATTGGGAATTTGCTTTAAGTGCGGGGGAAATATGAAGCCGTCAAAACAGATATTCGGAAAATCCTTTTTCAACTTATCGATTCTAATTGCTCCTTCCCCGGTGGGTTCTGTGACGGCTTGTTCAGTGGCGATGGGGGTTTTAGTTTCAGTCCTCCAACACTGTTGGTCAGGCCTTGATGCTTGGGAAGGTGGTACTTGACGCGAAGATTCAAGGGGTTGTTTGCTAGAGCCAAAAGATTGTGTTGGACCTCTAGGTGGCAGGGAGCGCGACTGGGAACATCGACTATACTGTCTCTCCTTCTCCCTCTCCCTTTCCCTCTCATAGCGCTCCCTCTCTTGACTGGAGTAGCCGCGATCGCGGTCTCTATCGGTCTCACATCTACGAGACTCAGAATATGAGCTAGATGAATGGCATGCCGAACGGAGGCTACCAAGCATAGATCTCCGCCTTGTCATAGTATCTGTAAAATGAAAAGAGAAACAGAGTTGGTAATCTTAAGAGATGAATAACTTGTGATTAGATATTGTGCGGTGCTGTGGAGTGTGTGTATGCATGTGCAAACCCAAAAACCAACCGATTGTAATAGCCGTACTTGAAGGAGTTGGCTCTCCTATGTCTAAGGCGCTTCGGAGCCCATCTAATCAGGTATCTTGGTGCAAAGGCAAGTCATCCGGAATGGGGATGTCCACCAATCCTGCAAAGGAGATCTCCATCTGCGAAGGAGGAATATCTTGACTAGTTGCATGCAAAGAGACTACGATGGTTTTGCGCCTTACAGGTTTTCGAGCAGTAGACTTGCCTCTTCTCTTCCAATTTAAAGATTGAGGACTTTGCGAAGGCCCGGTTGCGGGCTCATCTCCAGCAGACATATTCTCATCACCACCTTGTTCGGTAATTACTATCCCGGAAGCTCTCCTTCGAGCTTGCCTCAATGGGGCCGTCCTAAGAACTCCTACGAGTCCAATGCTTTGGTCTCTATCAATTAGCCCGACAGCAGCTCGATTCTCATCCGTAAGGACTTCATCAATCTCTCTATACTCAGCGGGCACCTCTTGAAGGAATCTTACTATCTCCTTAAACTGAGCACCTTCAGGTCGTGGAATTGAAGCTATGAAAGAAAAGAAAATGTTGGACTCGACATCAACTGCTATTATCCAATTAATCAGCAAGGAGGCTAGGACGCTTACGTCTTACTAGCCAATGTCTAGCGAACCCCAACGGGCAACGAATGTAGAACCATTCGGTCTTGAAATAGCTCAGCTTGCTCCAAGCCCCAACCACGATCTAACAATTCCTAACTGCCTATAATAATGTGAAGGTAGGATTGTCTCTGTGACTCTTTACGTTGAATAAGTATCTGATCTCTTCTACCGTCGGCGGACAGAAGAGGTGCTCCATGGAGATGACAAACAAACTATTGAGCAAGGCATATCCATTCGGGTGCAGCTGAGACGGAGCGATCCTCGAGAAAAGTAAAACTTCCCAGACAAACTGGTTGAAAGGAGGAAGTGTCCCGGCTACACACATAAATCTATTACAAGCCATGTATCCCTCCGGCGGGTTGTGAGCTCTATCTTCCGGCCCCGATAATAAGACGTCATTTAGTGGCAACACGTGCCTTAGACAAATCCGACCTAATATATCTTCGGAAAAATTAGAGCGGACATAATCCTACGGGTTCGTAATAAAGACTGCTCCCGGCAATTCATCTAGAGCAGGGCTAATTTCTTCAGCTGCAATAGCCGACATTTCAATTACGGGAAGAGGCGGACTCTGAAAATCCTGCGATTGAGAACTTACGGGTTCATAGCTATTGATCTCAGTAAAAATCATCGTTAGATGACAATAAACCCATGTTCCCCCAGTGTGAAATGAATGATCGTGTTGTGTAGTGCAGTGCTACATAATGTTTTAAATTTTTTCAAGTTTGTGAGATGTTCAAATGACAAGACTTCGAGATTCAACTGGAGTGACCGTCATCGCTGACCATCACAACCGTGCCATCCAGACTTCAGCGAACGATCCAAGTTATAGTTCGTCAAATTTTTCAAGCTATAGTTCCATCGACGAGCTTCGAAGGGCAGTCAAATATGCAGTAAAGCGGTTAAGTCCAATTATGCAAGGCTGAAGCTTGTCGGAGTCAAATGTTCGATTATGCAAAGCTTTCATATCCATCAAAGTTCAAATATTGATCACTCCTCAAAAGCCAGCGTTGTATTGATCCCTAAGTTCGAATTTTGTATCGATCCGAGGATGGAACTTCGTATCAATCGTTTCAGATCGATACATTTCATATCGATCGCCACTAGGGACTTCGTATCGATCACTGGCTGAGATTTCGTATCGATCGCCCCAGGTCGATATGAACTCCTACCGCTCCAGATCGATACGAAGCCGCTTCCCTCCATCCATCATTTCCAGATCGATATGAATCTCTATTGCTCCCAGATCGATACAAGTTTCTACGTTCTCATATCGATACGAGCCACTTCAACGCATTCCGGAGTTTCCTTCGTATCCATCAGTAGGCCTTCTTTCCCGAGCAACTTAAACGCCATTTCCTCCTTCCTGAACCTTGCTTCGACCCAACTATCGCATCAACAACGCCGGAATAGGCCGCGACTTTGAATCAATTGGCGTTAAAACTCGAGTCTCATCGTTTTAAAGTTGATTTCATTGGTCGATTACTTAGTTTAAGGGATCAGTTTAAGAGATTAAGGAATTAATTTGATTTGGGGACGAAGACAGTTCCTCTTTCTTGGGTTCTCTATCGATAGCAAGGCAGGAATGAAAGCAGAGAGCAAGTGAAAATTTTCTAGGTCTTGAAAGTATTTATAAGGGTACGAAACCAAGGGGAAACGATTCGTCTCCCAGTTATGTTAACCGGTTAAAAGTAGTCGACCATGTCATCGTTACGAGGCATTGTTCATATCCATCCACCTGCATCGGCCAAGAGTACAACTGTTCGTAACCATCGACTCGAATCGATCCAAAGCAACAGCCGTTCGTACCCATAGATAACCCATCGATACGAAAGATACTCAAAGGGTCGTTTGAACTGTTCGTACCCATCATCGGTCCATCGATACGAAGTGACAACTGCGTGTCCATCACTTTGAAGACCACCAGATTTCATATCCATCAATACAAAATGTTTTAAATAGCCAACTAATTCGTATCGATTACCATCGATACGAAGGATATTTTTCAGCTTCTCAAAGTCGATCCAGGAGAGGATCGATACGAGGGGGTACTCTAAAACGACCATCGAGCGTTGTTACAACTCGAATTTCACATCGATCCAGGAGCTGATCGACGCAAAACTCGATTCAAAAAAAAAACTTGACAACGACTCGTGAACGCGCAAACGTTAGCGAGAGTCAGGTTACCCTACATGCATGCATGATGGGCTAATATTCAATTTTCAAAATTCACAGGAATTGAATGCTCACCTGATGACAATTACAACAGCGAGCAAACAAATTGCTAGCGCTTAACACTCAGTTATGACAAAACACTGCATGATCATTAGCAGTCAACAATGCGACATTTATATATATCGGGAAATCAATCAAAGGTTACATCTTTTGACGAAAAGACAACAACTATTCAACGAATCAGATAGAACTTTTCGGACTGAAGATTGCAGTTTTTCAAAGCACGTCATGTTCACACAAGACGTACTTTAGGGGCAAATGTTATCCCGCCTTTTGGCCAGGCCGCAACACCAAGAAATTGGCTAGAAACCAAAGACAGTTCCTCCTGGAGATCGGTTATACACAGGTTCGCTATGGAAACTGACAAATTTTGCTCGAGTCCGGATCGAGCTACAATTGATATGGTATGACAAGAAAAGCTATAAAAGTCAACGTTCCAAATATCAAGTCAATCGGAATTCATATGCTCAAGTTATGGATCGATCAAGTCTTAAGTGAAAATATCTAGTTCGTATCCATCAGGTGCACGTTGCTTCGTATCCATCATATGAGCACTGGTTCATATCCATGGGAAAGGCACCAGTTTATATCCATCAAGTGCACGTTGCTTCATATCCATTATATGAGCACTGGTTCGTATCCATGGGATAGGCATCAGTTCGTATCCATCACACATACTCTAGTTCGTATCGATCACCCGAGGACGTTTCATATCGATCCAACCAACTCGTATTCATCTACACAATTCGTATCGATCGGTCAATGATCGATACGAAGCATGCCACCAACAAACGATACGAAACAACATCGATACAAAATCGGCCTTCAGTCGATACGAAGGGCTAGAGTTTATATCGATACGAATGGGAGTAGTGTTTGCGCCAAAAATGGTCACAAACCCCAAGTGTTGTGAAAGCACCAGTGTATGAATACAAATCAGCAATATTCAAACACAAATATCAGATCTAAACAAGCAACAAACAACAATCCAGAGATAATGAACAGTGACACACAATTTATAGTGGTTCGGCTATCTCCGGCCTACGTCCACTTCAAGGTTTTTATGATTTTATTGCTCGATGGTTGAAGATTACAATTTCGTGTGTTATATTACAACTGATTTTCTGAACTAAGTCTGAATCTAAGGCAGCAATGGTGATCTGGAGTAGATCTGGTAGAGTCTGGGCGCTCTTTAGCTCTCAAAGTTGTCCGACCCCTCTTCTGAATGATTAGGGGCTCTATTTATAGGTGTAGGAGGCTGATATTTCTCCTAAATTGGAGGGAGACCAGTTCCAGTACGTCAGGGAGCCCACATGTCCGCTTTCTGGAAATCCGGGCCCACTTTGGGATCGATTCGAAGCTATGTTCGAATCGATCAAGAAATCGTCCAATCGAGCTGAAATTTGGTGAGAACGTTCTTCAATGTGTATGTAAGCTTCTGTGAAAATTTCATTGCATTTGGACTTGTAGATCTCGAGCTATGGTCGATTTAAGTTGGAGTTTTTCGTCAGGCTGCTTCATTCGAATCGATCCCTTCGTATCGATTCCTTCGAATCGATGGTGGTACGTGATTCCGTGGTGACGTGGAGCGCAGCTTTCGTATCGATCCGCCTTTCTCGCCAAGTTGACTGGGTCGAATCCACATTTCTAGCTGCTTGTGACTTGGTCGATTTGAAGTAGTGGATTCGAAGTACATGGATTCGAACGTATGCTCGTTCGAATCGATCACGGTATATCTTACCCACCCGATTCGAAGCTACTCTTGCAGGATGGAATCGGAGCAAAGTCATAGGATGGATTCGAAAGACTTCAACCTGAAGGAAACGAAGTGAGGTGGCATCATGGATTCGAAGTGGCTCGTCTGAATGGATTCGAACGAATGTTTTTCGATGGATTCGAACCAAGACTCTGTGCTGATGGATTCGAACGTTGAGGGTGTTTTGATGGAGTCGAAGGCTAAAGCACTTCTCATGGATTCGAAGCCATCAGGGGAGCTTTGTTGGAGTCGAGCTTGATGGATTCGAACCATAGGGAGATGAACTCAAGGCTATGTCCTTCACTTGCGTCGATGATATCTTGAGCGTACAATCTCGGATTGACTTGATATTTGGAACGTTGCTTTTCCTGACCTTGCTTAACGTGTCTGATCAATTGCAGCCTGGTCCGGACTCGGGTAAAATTCATCGTTATCTGTGGATATCCAGTGGCTACTCGACGTCGAGGAAGTATAATCCATATTCCCCAGTCAGTTTCTTGATATCTCGGCCTTGCCAAAAGGCGGGATAACATTTTCCCCCCAAAACATGTCTTGTGATAAGAAGGCGTGTTTTGAATAGTTTCCGAATCCGATATCCAAAGTCCATAGCCAATTCCATGCCCATCCGAACTCGAAGACTGAGTCATTAGTCCATCCTTATCCAACAACCGAATCCAAGACCTCTCCGGGTCGATATCCAAATCCATAACCTCTCTGGGCTCTTGCCAAGCACAATCCACACCTGACGACCGTGGTCCAGTGTCCCTGGATGTTGAGCTAACCTCTCCGGGTTCTTGCCAAGCGCAATCCACACTTGACGACCGTGGTCCAGTGTCCCTGGACGTAGATCTAACCTCTCCGGGTTCTTGCCAAGCGCAATCCACACTTGACGACCGTGGTCCAGTGTCCCTGGACGTAAGTAATGCCATGGCTTAAGTCCTAAGCCGAATCCTGGTCGCTCTGGACCCTTGCCGAGCATAGTCCATACTCGACGACCTGAGACAATAATCGATAATAGGGGGCCTAAGTCCTAGGCCAAATCCTGGTCACTCCGGACCCTTGCTGAGCATAGTCCATACTCGACGACCTGAATGAGTCAATTTACCACGTTCGGGCAAAAAGACTCACCCCTTGCCAGGCGTAATCCACACCTGACGACCGCTTATCAAAAACCAAAAAGAATCCAATTAAAATCCAATCAAAAATCCAAATCAAATCGGAAAGCCAGAAATCCATACCAAAAATCAAAATCATCATCCAAAACGGAGAACAATCATCCGAATGAATGCCAAAACCAGAAAAGCAAGCAAAATCAGGAGTTCAATCCAAACTCCAAAAACCAAACCAGAAAACCAAGTGTCCAATCCAAAAACAAAAGACAGATTTCGCAAACCATGGCTTCGTAGTTTATCATCATTCAGAGCATGCCTAGGGGCCATCTCCGTCCCCATACATGTGTAAATGACTCGTTTGCTCGCCAATGGTTTGTTACTTATTTCATATTATCCTGATTAATTGATAACCAATCGACCACCATTCTTGGGCCTCATGCCATCCTGGCTTGAGGTGGGCGGTGGTTGCTCCTGCTCCACCGCTGCACTCCGAGCCCCAACATACTGCCTTAATTGTTCATTCCTTGCATGCTCCTCAATTATGTCCTTTAGGTGTCTGCAGCTGTTGGTATCATGCCCGTCCAAATTGTGGAAGAGACAGTGCTTTCCTGATGCCCTTTCTCGTTCCGAGGGTTCTCTCCTAGCTGGCCTCCGATAAGGAAGGCGATTCCGGGTTTCCGTGTATATCCGCTCTAGCGTCTCGTTTAATCCTGTGTATGTGGAAAACTTTGGATCCTTCCATCGCTTCCCGGGTTTTCCCGAATCGTCATCCAGCTTCCTCTTTCCTTTGTCTTTATCCGGGTTTCCGTTGGATGGCCCTCCACCCTCAGTCGCATTCACCTCCTTTAAATTTAAATCCATACATGCGTCTTCTTGCCGAAGGAATCTTTCAGCTTCATGAAAGAATTCCCCGAGATCCAGTGGTGGGTCTCGTATTAAAGATACCTTAAAATCTGAATCCTCTCTAACTCCTGATACCGCCGCCATCAAAACCATTGATGGATCCGGCCGATCCACCGAAGCTACTGCCGCATTGAACCGAGTTAGAAAAGCCCTAAGTGATTCATCCGTCCTTTGCTTTACCGATGTTAACGTCATCACGTTCTTAGGTCTTTTGATATGGACCCGAAACTGTCCCAAAAACCTATCCACCAATTCCCTCCAAGTCCGAATAGATCCTTCTTCCAACTGCCTAAACCACATTGCAGCTAGATCTGTCAAATACAACGGGAAACATCTGGCCATCACTTCCTCCGATGCCCCTAGCACTTCCATGTGTCTAGTGTATCTCATTAAGTGATCAATCGGGTCAGCCTTGCCATTATATACTTCCACGCTAGGTAACTTGAACTTAGGCGGATTCTGAGCTATCCTGATTTCCCGAGCGAACGGACTCCTATTCACTCCTTCCAAATCTCTATTGGTTAAACCTCCACGCATAGTCTTCCTAATGATTTCCATTAATCCCGCATTGTTTGTCAGGGGTTGCCCCCCGTGCTCCCGAGGGAACTCCGGCACATATTCTTCATGTGGCTCATTAGCAGCAACGTTGGTCCTAGCCTGTTGAACTCCTTCCAAAGGTCCTTCTGTGTTGGATCCTGCGGGCCTGCCCCCAAGCCCTTGCTGATTGCCTTCCGGTTCTGTATTCTGTTCTCCATTGGGTTCCGCAACCCTAGTTCCTTGTTCCACATTTGCAGTCGCTATAGTCGGTCCAAGGTTCTGTGTTCCTGCAGCTCTCATCTGCTCGAAGAAAGTCTGCATCATATCCTGTTGACTCTTCAGCAACCTCTCATGTAATGAATTTCCCATAGCTTCAATTTCATCTCTGGTAATGTAAATCGAAGCTTGTCCCTCTCCAGCTCCGGAGGATGCCTCTTGACTTCCTCCTTGTTGACTTCTCTCAGCTCTTTGCCTTCTACTCGTTTGTCGAGTCATTGTCGAGTTAATCTGAATCCTTCAAACTTTCAAGGCTAAACTTTGAATTGGTGTAGCGGGTGCTAGTTCCTCTCAGTGAAAGCACCAAAGTGTTTGCGCCAAAAATGGTCACAAACCCCAAGTGTTGTGAAAGCACCAGTGTATGAATACAAATCAGCAATATTCAAACACAAATATCAGATCTAAACAAGCAACAAACAACAATCCAGAGATAATGAACAGTGACACACAATTTATAGTGGTTCGGCTATCTCCGGCCTACGTCCACTTCAAGGTTTTTATGATTTTATTGCTCGATGGTTGAAGATTACAATTTCGTGTGTTATATTACAACTGATTTTCTGAACTAAGTCTGAATCTAAGGCAGCAATGGTGATCTGGAGTAGATCTGGTAGAGTCTGGGCGCTCTTTAGCTCTCAAAGTTGTCCGACCCCTCTTCTGAATGATTAGGGGCTCTATTTATAGGTGTAGGAGGCTGATATTTCTCCTAAATTGGAGGGAGACCAGTTCCAGTACGTCAGGGAGCCCACATGTCCGCTTTCTGGAAATTCGGGCCCACTTTGGGATCGATTCGAAGCTATATTCGAATCGATCAAGAAATCGTCCAATCGAGCTGAAATTTGGTGAGAACATTCTTCAATGTGTATGTAAGCTTCTGTGAAAATTTCATTGCATTTGGACTTGTAGATCTCGAGCAATGGTCGATTTAAGTTGGATTTTTTCGTCAGGCTGCTTCATTCGAATCGATCCCTTCGTATCGATTCCTTCGAATCGATGGTGGTACGTGATTCCATGGTGACGTGGAGCGCAGCTTTCGTATCGATCCGCCTTTCTCGCCGAGTTGACTGGGTCGAATCCACGTTTCTAGCTGCTTGTGACTTGGTCGATTTGAAGTAGTGGATTCGAAGTACATAGATTCGAACATATGCTCGTTCGAATCGATCACGCTATATCTTACCCACCCGATTCGAAGCTACTCTTGCAGGATGGAATCGGAGCAAAGTCATAGGATGGATTCGAAAGACTTCAACCTGAAGGAAACGAAGTGAGGTGGCATCATGGATTCGAAGTGGCTCGTCTGAATGGATTTGAACGAATGTTTTTCGATGGATTCGAACCAAGACTCTGTGCTGATGGATTCGAACGTTGAGGGTGTTTTGATGGAGTCGAAGGCTAAAGCACTTCTCATGGATTCGAAGCCATCAGGGGAGCTTCGTTGGAGTCGATCTTGATGGATTCGAACCATAGGGAGATGAACTCAAGGCTATGTCCTTCACTTGCGTCGATGATATCTTGAGCGTACGATCTCGGATTGACTTGATATTTGGAACGTTGCTTTTCCTGACCTTGCTTGACGTGTCTGATCAATTGCAGCCCGGTCCAGACTCGGGTAAAATTCATCGTTATCTGTGGATATCCAGTGGCTACTCGACGTCGTGGAAGTATAATCTATATTCCCCAGTCAGTTCCTTGATATCTCGGCCTTGCCAAAAGGCGGGATAACAAGTAGGGATGATCGATATGAAGTAATCTCAAATACCGATATGAAGCCATCGACATGATTAGAATGCATTTGGTCGATATAAATAAGAACACGTTCAAGAAGAAGACTTGGTCACTCGGCATGAAAAGTGGATCGGTCTTGAAGTATAGCACCACGTCACCTGTTCGATGCGAACTAGAAACGACACGAAGCCATCGATAAGAATTGTATCGATACGAACTCGATAGTGTTTTACAAATACAAACTTGGATCGATCATAACTCAAAATCTACAAGTCCAAATGCCACCAAATTTTCACAGGAGCTTGCGTACCACCTCAAGAATGTCCTTGATCGATCTCTGGCCAAATGGAGGTGTTTTTGATCGATACAAAATGTACACGTATCGATTATGGATCGGTCCTAATCTACCTCGGATCGATCACGTGGTCCCACCCACGTGTGAGAAGGAGTATTCCGAGATCTAGGTCAGATTTTTCCATCCAACGCCTATAAATAGCAGCCCAATGCCTCTAGAAAAGGCACTTTTGGCTTCTCTACGCTGATACTCTACCGAAATTATTATTATACTTCAGTTGTACTATTGTAATATCCTATAATCAGTAAGTCAAACTCAATAAAAATCAATCATTTCATAGTGGACGTTGGCAATACGCCAAACCACTCTAAATTTGTGTGTTTCTGCATCTTTTCTTATCTGTTGATTGGAGTGTTCGTTAGATTTGCCTCATTTTACATTTACTTTCTTCATTCTATCTCTTCAAACACATCCAAAGAGTGTTGCACCCAATTTTGGTACAAACACAAGTTTTATAAGAGGATAATCATCTTGGAAATAAAAATTTAAAAGTTAGCCTGGTACCATAAATCTTTAGAATTCATAATCGGTAATTCAGTTTAGAGTGCTGATTCCATGATATCTATGGGTTTTATATGAACGGTTGACCAAATCACAAGCATCTTAATATATATATATATATATATATATATATATATATATTCTCCATACCTTAGGAATGCCATGTAGCATGATGCAATATGACATTTATGATATCGTAAATACTACCTGTTTTGTTGCTTTTCGTTTGCACTTTATTTATCTCTGATTTGGATATTCTCCTTAGAGATTGATGTGTTTCTCCGCTTTCTGTTTTAGTCTAGGACTCCTCTCCTGATTAAGTGAATCTGAATCCCCTGCCATTTCGGCTTTTCTGCGAAACATGTAGTGCGTGGTATTCTTAATTGTTAGCTCGAAATTGACAAACAAACCTATAAAGGCATTATTTTCCTAAATTAGAAAATCATTGTGCCAATTATATGAAAAGGAATTCATTCACAATGTTAAAGTCTCATCTTTATCCATAATGGGGGATGATTGTAGATTTAGTTCTTTTCACTTGTTCAACATTCCTAAAAATAGTTAATATTGAGCTGCGCATAACTATCGAAATCTAACAATTACTCAATAAAGACCCTGAGGGGACATTTATGACTGGGATCTTGACACGGTAGTTTTTGGATTCATTCCTTGTTATTGAGGGAATCTGAGAATAAAAAAGTTCGAAGTTCCTATTTGCAGATTCTTTTGGCGGCAGCCTTTTTTCCAATAATATTCTTTGACTTGAGTCAAATTACTTGAGATGAGTTAAAGTCCAAAGATTTTGTTCCTACATTAGGGTTTTCAATAATCAGTAGCCTTAACATCCAAACCTTTTGGTATTAATGATGGACTCTTACAAGACGTCATCGGACCCAGATTCCGGTACTAGGAAATATTAAAATAATGAGATAGTCGCTTTCTAGTATATTTTGCTAATAGATGATGGGGAATTAGAATGCCGGCTTCAGTAAAAAGGAATGTTTAGAATATCGAGATGCCTTTCTTTGGAAATATGCGATAGAAACTCATTGTGTCATTTCCGATGATGGACGTCATAAGGACAGAAATTTATATTTGCTGATAAGAGACAGGGATCTCTAATCTTGAATAAACAGTGAAAGTCTGAAAAGCCGTATGTGGTAATTAAGTACCAGAGGTCCAAAATTCCCATATTTGGCGGTTAATAATGAAGGACTGGGGATTTAGCCTGGCGATGAGCAATAAAAGAACGAACTACCATTCTCGGTAATAAGTGATAGAAGACTAGAATGCCATTTTCAGAATCTCTTTTCTGGTAATAGAAGTCTAGGGTACCATTAATAATGAAAGGTTAGGATACCATTCCTGATAGCAAGTAATTGATGACCAGAATATCATTTCTAGCAATAAGTAATAGAAGACGAGAATACCATTTTCGGTAATTAATAGAGGACTAGAATACCGTTTCCTGTAATTAATAGAGGACCAGAATACCATTTCCGGTGATTAATATAGGACCAGAATACTGTTTCCGGTGATTAATAGAAGACCAGAATACCTTTTCTGGTGATTAATAGAAGACCAGAATACCATTTCAGGCGATTAATAAAAGACCAGAATACCATTTCTGGTGATTAATACTAGACCAGAATACCATTTCTAGTGATTAATAGAAGACCAGAATACAATTTCTAGTGATTAATAGAAGATCATACTACCATTTTTGCTAATTAATAGAAGACCAGAATACCATTTTTGGTAATTAGTAGTAGACCAGAATACCCATCTGGTAGATGTTCATGAGGAGAATTCTTTCTGATTCTATCTTTTGAATGTGCCATCTTCAGGCTGTGAGGATGTCTTGCATGCTTTTGCTCTCTCATGCCCGAGTTTTCTTTGTCCATCTGTTATTTGTTTTGGCCTATTTCAGGCGGGGACTCTTTAGCCCAATTTTATGCTTATTTAAGAAGAGCCCATTTCAGGCTATTTGTCATTCTGGACATTACCGACCTTTTGGTGATTGCTCTTTTAAGCGATGCCGATTTCTAACAGTGCCTATTTCAGGCAAGGACTTTTCTTAGTCCGTCGGAGATTTCGTCCGGGTTTCCGGTGCGCTCGACTAGCTTATTCTGAAGCAGGGCCCAAGGACTTACCCAACCTCCCTCCAAGAGGCACCTTGACCTGGCCATAGCGTGACGCGGCTAAGGTCTTGTTCGGTACCTTGGCCAGGCCATAGCATGGAGGGACCAAGGGATTACCCGTCCTCCCTCCAGGAGGTGCCTTATCCTGGTCATAGTGTGACGCAGATAAGGGCTTGTGCTGCTTTAACCTGGCCATTTCTGGTTTTGGCGTGGATAAAGGCTTACGCCCTCCCTCCAAGAGGTGCCTTGACCTGGCCATCTTGGCGTGACCAAGGGCTTTCTACAATTATTGGCAGTCTACCATTTTAGGTAGTCCAAGTTCAAGGAGAATTTCTCTCGTGATCATGTAAACTTTTCTCATTTTAAAAATAGAGCCTTTATTTCATGACTTGATCAATCCCTTACAAATTGCTTCAGCTTTCCTTGTTTTAGAAAGTGTAGGACCATATTCCTGAGTACTTTACATTGATTGGTATCATGTCCGTTTAAGAGATGGAAGTCACAATATTATCTTTTGGATCTTCTTTCAAACCTTGGTTTTTTCTTTTGAGAAGGCCAATAATTCAGTTCCTCCCTGGTTTTAACATAGATGTCTTCAATTGATGTTGTAAGATTATACTCTCTAAGAAGCAATGACTTTTTAGTCGTCTTTGACTGGCGTCTAATTCTTTTGCAGCTTGGTTCAAATGCTTCATTTTGAGGAGCGGGTTTTCTTTTTATCACCCGTTGTTCTTCTTTCAAGGGAATTTCTCTCAGTTTTAAGGTTTCGGTTGGAAATTCCTTGATGATTCTTATATTTCCACTGGATAGCTCTTTTATCTTCCTTACTTCTTCAATTGAGGATTTCTCTATGTATCCTTGGTTTTCCCATGAATGGCAAGCCTTGTTTATAATCCTACTCCACTTATATGTGAAACTATCATAGTCTTTTATAATTTCTTTTTCGAAAATAGTTCCTCGGGAGTATGACTGAATAGTTCTCCTCATTCGATTAAAAATGTTGTCACTTCCACTCATTTTCCTTCCAAGTGCAAAAATTAGGGTCGGTCCTACGTGGAAAGGATTTAAGCTCCATTTCTCAAGGTTATAAGAATCTGCCTTCTTTCTATTTGTAATTTTCAAGGCTTCAAGCCTTATCCTTTGTTCCTCATCATGATTGGAGTCTTTGACATTCACATAGGAAAGCCTTCTCAAGTGTGGTTCGGAAGATCCTTGTTCAGACCTCTTAAATCTCTTGTCCATTATGAAACCAAAGTAAGTGAAGTTAAAGTGGAACTGGTGTAATGGGAACTAGAGAGCTATAGTGTTAGAGAATCGATCAAGCTGGAGGTTCGAGCCCTCCTTCTGGCGCCAAAAACGTTAACCAAATTTATGGTCAACACTCCAAAGAATCCAAGCAGAAGAATTATTGGGAAAAAGTGGAAGATGGAATCTCTAAAGGGATTGGTGAATATTCAGCTGATAACTCTGAGCTTTTCTGAGTGACAGGATTAGTCCAAGCTATGCCGAAAGGTTAATGGTTTGTAGGACTTTCTTTACTTCCCTACTTGGGATTAGACTTAAAATCTAACCTTTCGATGGGGTCAAGAAGGCTTAGATACAAGATTTGGAAGGAGAAAAGTCTTTCTGGTCTTGTTGAATTAGCGTAGAAGGGTATCTGATTTGATTAAACCTTTATAAGACTCCTCCCGAAAGCTTTTTCCTTGACCAAGATTAAATTTCCTTAGTTTATCTTACTTCTAGAGTTAACTTGGTTCTTTGTCGAAAGGTTGGAAAAGCAGCTGTTTGGGATTCGGAGTGACGTTAGGGTTGATGGGATCCGACAGGTTATGATACTCGGCGAAAGGTTTGACCCTCAAGATTTATGACTCCAGAAGGTTTTAAGCATACCAACTCTAATAAGATCCCTTTTGGTCCGAAGGGTTTAGGTTACAAACCAGAAGTTTCCGAAGGGTTGTGAAGACCGCTCAAGAAAGAATATCATTACTTCTGTTGATATGAACCTTTCGGAGGTACCGTACCTAAAAGTTGTGATTAAACCAACAAAGATTAATGTAAACTGTAAAAAAATGTACAAAATTCAAGACTTCCCTTTGATCCTTGAATGGACTTCTCTTTTTATTAAATTTCCCAAATCACCACCCAATTAGGGTTACAGAGCTTTTATTTTAGAAGTTACAAGAATGGAATGAGGAAAAATCCACCACCAGAACAGGACTCCTTGGGTCTTATTTATAGATGCCGGCGGCCATGCTTCCGTCCTTATGCCATCGGCTGAGTCAAAGGGTTCCTTTCTTGCATGCAGCTGCTAACCTTTCGACCTCATCGAAAGGTTTTCCTTTCACATGTCACCTTGAATCCTTGAGCACTACCGAAGGAACTTTTCTTTTATTTGTTTTTAGTTACCTTCTACTTTTGTTGGAAAGTTTGTCATCTATATGGTATGTGAACCCGTCGGTGGTCTCAGAGGGTTCCTGGCTATTGTGAGCCTTTCGACTTTATCGGAAGGCTGCTTTTCATCCGGATGTTGCCGAGGGCCGAACTTTCTTTGAACATTGTCTAAGGGTTGCCTTATGTTCTTTGCTGACTAATTATTGTCACCTTCATCTTACACCCTTCGGCACCGTCGAAAGGTGTTCAGTAAGTGTCCCGACTGACTCGAAAGGCCTATCATGCTTTCTGAAGGGTTGTTATTGGGTGGCAAGTCCTTGTCTTGACTCCTTTTCCTCCTATAGAGGGTCGAAAGTTCTTGGATTCTGCGGAATAATACCTTCCGCCTCCTGCGAAATGTCTGGAGCCACCTCATACTACTGACTGCATCCCTTCGACCTCTTCGGAAGGTCTGATCTGGATTCTTTTCCTTCTGTCCTTTGTTTGAGGTCTTCTGACTTATGCGGAAGGTGAACTTTTTGAGTAACAAGTAGGTAAAAAGAAATTACTTTAAAATGGAAATAAATAGTTTTTACGCTAATTACAAGTTTTCCATGATGCTGATAATCAATGCCGAAGTCCATCCATGTCGCGGTTAATAATATCGTCATCAACCAGAATGGAAACATACGATATCATCCATGTTAGTGTGCAATGATTCTGCTTAGACTGAAGTATAATTATAGGCTCTCAGCATTGCGTTAACTTCGGCATGAACAATCTCTTAAAACATCAATGCCGACGTCTCTGATATGGATGGTTCCGCTAATTTTCATTATCAACTCCTTAAGGCAGCGATGTCGCACTTATCTATACCGACACTAATAATTATAGCGACAATGATGCCGCATATTTCCATATCGACCTTAACTGTATAAAGAAACATTTATGCCATAATTCTTTATGGCAGCGATGCCGCATATATATGTTTTCGACATTAATTCCTTTGGGTGATGATGCCGCTAGTATTACTTTCAAGGTAAAGTATTGTGGTCATTATGCCGCATATATAAGTATACTTTTGTTATCGATATATAATGGCAATGATGTTGCCTATTTTAAATACCAACATTCCTTACATTAGAGGCATAGTGGCTGCATTATCATATAGATGATATTAATGACTTTGTGATATTGATGCCGAAGGTTATCACTGTCGACATTCCCATATTTCCAAGTTTAAAAGCTTCATACTATGCAAACTTATTGGCCTCTATATTTATGTCATATGAGATGGTTGATACCGGCCCTATGGCTTTATGCTTTATAAAATCAGAATGCTTTAGCATGATTTTGGTATAGAAGGGTGTGATAACCCATGTCAGCAATATTAATGCCGCCCTTTACCAATTTAATTAACTTTATTGTATGGCTTCATATCCTAAGAGTTTACAGGTGCGACAAACTCAAATTGATTTTGAAGTTAATGAAAGCTATTTCTTAAAAGCATATATCTTGGAATAATATTTTGACCAAGTAAAGGGCTATAATTTCCTTGTTTTTAATTATGATTTCAAGGGTTAAATCATTAATAAAAAATTATGTTTGTAAGGAAATAAAAAGGGTATTTAGCCCAAAAATTTACTAGAGTATTATTGTTCTTATCACCTGTAGATAAATTGTGATAGGATAAATTGACTCAAGGATTATAGCATAGAAAAACCAATTAATGGGACGGGTGTGTGGTAGCGCCCTATGCTTCAACTATTAGCCCTAGTTGATATTAGTCCAAAATTCCAGTGTGAAGGGCTTTGTTAAGGGTAAAACTAAAGGTAGGTTTACGAACAGAAAGGAATAAACAACTTAGACAGGTTATTTATTGACCTGCAAAACCTTTTTGTTCATAGTGAGCCTAGCAAAACTACAAGACTGACAGACAGTTAGGTTTACACTAAGTAGATTGTGTTTGGATAGTCCAGTTTATTCCTAATGGTAAGTTGGAGAATTTAGGTATATCTTGTAGGCCTGAGTCAGCCATATAGGTTTGTAGTAACCCTGGTAAAACTATGAAGTAGAGATATACTTTCAGTTAATCGAGGTAGATTATTCTAGATTACCCACGTAGCATGCATGCATTTGATTATCTTATGTTTGTTTAACCATTTTGATTGCAGGAGCGTTATTGACATATTCTCAGAAGATACTAGCATATATTTTTCACAACAGACTTTTTGTCTAACCCAAAGTTTTGGTTTCTCCCCTTTAACTCTCAGGTGCTCATTTGCGTAGTTCGTGAGTAAGGATTTCAGATTTTAGGTTCCGACGAATAAAGTTTCTGAAGATGTGCAGTAGGTAGAGCTTGCTATATAGGACTTTATTTATGTCCGATGTGTTGTTATGTTATTTTGTCTAAATGTATGTAATGGCAGGAATTGTACCTGTCTAGCAGTAAACTCCGATCAAACAAGGGGGCATCTTCATTTGTCGCTCTTGGAGTATTTTGTAATAATATATTTTATCTGAACCTGGACAACGTTTGGAGTTATATAATGAATATGGAAATTAATTAATGAAAATTGTTTTGAAATTTTTTCATATTCCTGTGCTTCTGTGATACTATTAATTGATCTCATCCTATCACCAAGGAATAATACTATTGATGACTGCAGCATCAGTAGTGGTTATTTTCAGACCTCGAAATGAGGGATGTTACAATTTGGTATCAGAGCAAAGGTTTATGTAAAATTAAAAGAATTTTGAATCTTAAAAGAGTTTTGAAAACATAATCCAAATAAATCTGATAATGAGATTGGGATATGAGGAAATGCTATAGTAACTTATATTTGCTATATATAAGTATATATCTTATTTTTATTCTTCCTTCTCTCTTAGTCCGTTCTTCCGCACCTTACTAAGGTTCAAACAAAGATTTAAGAAAAGTAAGATATGGAGGCAGAAAATGAAAGAGGGAATTTTGGTGGAGGAAGCATGTAACATCCCTCATTCTAAGGCTCGAAAATAAGCGCTACTGATGTTGTAGTCATCAATAATATTATTTTGCAGTGACATAATGAGATCAGTTAATAGTATCATTAACATCAAATGCACCGGAATATGAAATTTTTTCAAAACACAGATTTTATTAATTAATTTCTATATTCATTACATAATCCTAAAACGTTATCTTGGTTCAAATAAAATATAATTATTATAAAATACTCCAAGAGCGACATATGAAGATGCCCCTTGATTGATCAGAGTTTACTACTAGATAGATACAATTTCCACCATTACATACATTCAAACAAAATAATAACACATCAGACATAAATAGACTCTTATATAGCTAGCTCTGCCTCCTGCACGTCTTTGGAAGCTTTATTCACCGAACCAAAAACCTGGAAACCTTACTCTCGAATTACTCAATTGGGTAGCAATCAGTTAAAGGGGAAAACAAAAACAAAAACTTCGGGCCAGACAAAAAGTCTGGTGTGAATAATAATATGCCATCTCGGTTAACAGATATCTAGTGAGACCATGACGCTGAGCGGAACGGGTTTTCCCCTTACTAGTATCCTTTAATAATATGTCTATCACAATCATGCTCCTATAATCACAATGGTTACATAAACACAGGATAATTAAATGCATGGATGCTACATGGGTAATCGTGACTAATTCGTCTCCATTAACTGACTGTCTGCCTCTACTTCATAATATTTCCACGATTACTACAAACCTATATGGTTGACTTGGGTCTACCAGATATACCAAAATTCTCCAACTTACCGTTAGGATTAAACTAGACTGTCTGTTCTAACACAATGATTAGAGTGTTTACCCGACTGTCTGTCAATCTCATAGTTTTGCTAGGCTCACTATGAACCTAATGGTTTTACAGGACAACCAATAACCTACCTAAGTTATATTCCTTTCTATGCATAAACCTACTTTTAGTTTTACCTTTAACAAAGCCCTACATGCTGGAATCATGGACTAATATCAACTAGGGCCTAACAGTTGAAGTATAAGGTGCTACCCTACACCAGTCTCATTATTTGCTTTTATATTCTCTAATCATTGAGTGAATTTATCCTATCATAATTTATCTAATGTTGATAAGAATAATAATTTCATTAGTAAAATTCTGGGCTAAACACCCCCTTTATTTCCTTGAAAACATAATTCTTTATTAATGATTTAACCCTTGAAATCATACTTAAAAACAAGGAAATTATAGCCCTTTACTTTATTCTAAATATTATGATAAGATATATGCTTTTATAAAATAGCATTGCTGAATTAGAAACCACTTAGAGGTTGTCCCACCTAAAAAACTTAGGCTATGAAGTCATATTTAATAAAACCACTTGAATTTATAAAGTGTGGCATTGATATAGTCGCTACGGGATTCTCGCACCTCTGCTATACTGAAACCATGTTAAAGCATCTGATTTATAAGCATAAGGCCAATACCATTTGCATCGCATATTATAAGTACATATAGATAGCCGAATATAAGCGGCATAGTTTTTGGTTTGCACAGTGTAAAGCTTTAAAACCTAAAAGTATGGGAATGTCGAAATTAAGGTTAGGCGGCATCATTGCAATAATAAAATCAACGTCGAAAATAGCCCAGAGCAGCACTATGGTCAAAACACCGTGACATAATAAATTTCCGTATCACTGCCTCTTTACAATAAATGTCGAAATTCATTCATGCGACATCAATGCTGCAACATCGGTTATGTCGAAAATATACTTATAGCGGCATTGTTGCCTTATGGAGTTGATGCCAGTATAGAAAATATGCAATATCATGGATGTCGCTGGAAAACTTGCGGTATGAATCAGGCGGCATAGAACATATGCGGCATAGAAGACTAGCATCATAGAATACTAGTAGCATCGCCAATTTCGCAGGCATCCATGTCGGCGTTGATACACACACACACACGCCACAACCTTGGTAGAATCATTACGTACCAACGAGATTGATATCATATGTTTCCCTACAGTTTACTGATGGCATGCGGCTTAGATGGACCATGTCATTGATTAATAGTGCATGGCAATATCGTAATTAGCATAAAAACTGTTTTATTTCTTTAAAAAGCAATATCTTTTCACCAACTCCAATTCTTTGTCAAAATCTTATTCAGCAATAAATTTCTTTACCAAAGCCTTTTTAAAGAACTACTGTAGATCAAATTTCCTCATTCCCAAAATAATTTGCAAACCATATAATTTAAATTAATAGTTTAATATAATTATTAAGGTTTTCCAGCCAAATAAATTCATAATGATTCATAAACACTTGGAAAAAATCCTCAAAAATCACAATAAATCAGATTTATCATATTCTTTATCATATAACATTTTCAGGACCAACATTATTAATATTTTTTAATAATTATAACCTGAAATAAGCCATTTTCTTCACTTAAGAAATTCATAAAATATTCGTACTTGCTTGGAAAATTATGAAAGTAAAAAACCCACTTCTAAAATAATATTTATAACATCATATCTAAATTTCAAGTCATTTGGGTGTCATATGATAGGTTTTCACACTTAAATCTATTAACTAATTTCATAAATAAATTCAATAAATCATCAATAAGCATATAATCATCAATCATTCACATCATAGCATAATAACATACATAAGATGTGGGTTTAATCATAAAACCAAACATAAATAAGCAAGCTTGAGATGGATAATCATTATTCACCTTGATTAGGTAATGAGACTTGAGATTTGAGTGTTGATTTGGTTTCCTTAAGCTTTCTCTTTGATTTCCTAGCTTTTTCTTCTCTTGAATCTCTTAATAATGGTCGGCTTTGAGTATGTTTATGATTGTATAAATGTAAATGAAATAAAGGAGAGGAGAGTGAAAGGGTTTATGTTAGGAAATAAGAATGTATTCCTATTTTTTCCTTCTTATAAATCCTCCTTCTTGTTTAAGTTACAACTAATCCTATTAACTCATTAATAAAAGCTCGACCTACTTAATTACCAAATCTCAATCCTTTTATCCTCTTACATTATTTTATTAAATTTATCTAATTAAATATCCTAAATAATGTTAGTCAAAATTAGGAGTCTTACAGTCTCCCTTCTTTAAATAATTTTGTCCTCGAAATTACGATAATGTACATAACATCAAACATAATCATAGACATAAAACATACCATCAAAAAAAATCCGGATAAGTATCTCTAATCCCGTCTCTGTCTCCTAAGTACAGTCTTTCTCGTTGTCTCTCGATTGGACCTTCACTAATCTGACTGTCTTGTTCCTTAGCTTCTTCTCATTCTTAGCCACGATACGAACTTGTTGTCTAACAATAGTCATGTCTGGTTCCACCACTAAATCTTCTAATGCAGTTGGAGTAATAGTAGTTTCTAGATCATAAACATACTTCCTAAGATGAGAAATATGAAAAACATTGTGGACTCCTGCCAAACTGCTTGGTAACTCTATCTTGTAAGTGAGTTTCCTGATCCTTTCTATAATAGGAAATGGTCCAACAAATCTCGGTGCCAACTTCCCTATCTTTCCAAACCATACCACACACTTTATTGGTGATACTTTAATAAAAATAGGTCTCCAACTGAGAACTCTAGATCTTTGCACCTCCTATCTGTGTAACTCTTCCACCTAGATTGAGCCTTCTTTATCAATGATCAGATCAACTCAATCTTCTTTATGACTTCTATCACTACATCTGGACCAATAATTAGTCTATCTCTGGTCTCTAAACAACATACGCCTGATTTGCATGGCCTACCTAGAAAGCTTCAGAAGGTGCCATCCCTATACTAGTTTGATAACTACTATTATAAGATAATTCGACTAAGTGTAGATGGTCTTCCCGCGATCCTCCAAAATCTAACACACAAGCTCTTAATAAGTCTTCCAAGATTTTGTTAACTCATTCCATTTGCCCATCTTTTTACGGATGGTAAGTGGTACTCATATTGAGCTAGGTGCCCAAAACCTCCAGTAGACTCTTGCAGAATTCGCTAGTGAATAAGGTATCTCTGTCACTGACTATACTACTAGGAATCCCATACTATCTAATAATAATCTTCATAAATAACATGGCTAAAAAATGCGTCGTCCTTGTCGACTTAACATGAATGAAATGTGTATTCTTAGTTAGTCTATCCATTATAACCCAAATATTTTCATTTCCCCTATTCGACCCTGGCAATTTGTCAATGAAATCCATGCATATAGAATCCCATTTTAAAACCAGTATATCTAAAGGCTGAAGCAATCCACGTGGCTTCTGATGTTTGGCTTTCACTTGTTGGCAATTCAAGCATTGCTTTACTCATAAGCCTACATCTCTTTCCATACCTTTCCAGAAGAAACTTCTCTTCATATCCTGATGCATCTTAGTTCCTCCAGGATGAATAGTAATGTTTGATCCATGACACTCCCTAAGAACTTCCTTATGTACCAACATATGGATCACACAATCGTCCTTTCTTTCATAACCATCCATTCCGGTCAAGACTAAAATCCTTTAAATTATCATTCTTAGTTCCAACTTCCAATCTTCTAATCCTTTCAGCTTGCAATGGATCATCTCTTTGTTTAGAAGCAATCCTTTTAATGAATTTTGGTCGAACTTCCAAACAAGATAACATTAAAGTATTCTGACTATAACTAGCACTCGGTCTTAACGACACCCTACAAGTAGTCAATGCTTCCAAATCTTTCCACTTTGCTAACATGGCTAATAATACATTCTAATGTTTCCTACTAAGTGCATCTGTGACTTTATTTCCTTTTCTCGATGTGTACTCAGTTCCAAAACCATAAGCTACTATAAACTCTAGCCACCTCCGATGTTTCATATTCAACTCCTTTTGAGAGAATAAATATCTTAAAGACTTCTGATCCCTATACAACTCGAATTTTTCTCCCAAAAGATAGCGTCTCCATGCTTTCAAAGCAAAGATTACAACCGCCAACTCTAAGTCATGAGTTAGTTACCTAACATCATGCCGTTTAAGCTATCGAAAAGCGTAGGCAATCACTTTACCCCTTTGCCTCAACACAGCTCATAATCATGTTCCACATGCATCTATATACACCATCAAATCCTTATTATCATTTAGACAACTACCATAGGCGCGTTGGTCAATAAATTTTTTAGCTTTAGGAATGCCTCCTCAAATTTATCAGTCCAAATATACTTCACTTCAATCATTGTTAGTTTAGTCATCGGTGATGCTATATAAGAGAAGTCCTTGATGAATCCCTTGTAATAGCCAGCTAATCCAATAGAACTTTTAATCTTGGTTACCATCTCGGGTCACTTCTAATTTTAACAGCCTCAATCTTAGCTGGATCCACCGACAACCATTTTTCTGAGAATACATGACCAATGAACTTCACTTCTTTCTTCCCAAAATGACACTTCGAAAACTTTGCTTTTAGTCGATGTTCCCTCAACATCTCAAGAGCTATTCTAAGGTGAGTCTCATAATCTTGCTAAGTCCTAAAATATTCAGGATGTCATCTATGAATACTAACACGAACCTATCCAAATGCTCTTGGAAGATTTGGTTCATCAAGTACACAAAAAAAGCAAACGCATTTGTCAATCCGAATTGCATTACTAACCACTCATATGAAGCATATCTTGCTCGAAATGCGTCAACGGAATACTGTCCTCCGCTACCCTCAATCGATGGAAGCCAGTCACCAAATCTAGTTGGGAAAATACTTTGGCTTCACTCAACCATTAAATAAATCAACTATTCTTGGCAAAGGATATTGATTCTTTATTGTCATTTCATTAAAGTTATGATATCAATACATAATCTCAACAACCTATCCAGTTTCTTTACAAACATCACGGTTGCTCCCAAGGAGAACTGCTTGGTCTAATAAAATTCTTTCCTTCTAAGTCCACCAACTGCATCTTTAACTCCTTCATCTCAGTAGGTGTCATTCTGCTAGGATGTTTGCTTATGGGTTCAGCTTCAGATACAAGATCTATTCGAAACTAAATAGCTCATTTCAACGGTATTCTATCAATGGCTCAGAGATATCTATAAACTCTCTAACAAATAAAAATCGATTCAACTCATCTTCCTCCTCCATTGCACCCAATAAACTACAAACATCAAAATTCGATTTCTCTACTGAGTATATAATTCGACAGCTACTATTAGGGTGTCTTTATGATATTTCCCTATCTTGGCAAAATATCCTAGCATCATATTGGTTAACCAGTCCATACCCAATATAATTCCAAGCCTATAAAATCAAACACATGCAAACTGTAGGCAAATATATAACCTAACAAATCAAAATCTAAATGGTCACATCTCATCCTAAGAGTTGCATACGCTTATATTGGATTTGCAACCCTTAAGGAAGTAACAAGGTATGATGGTTCTAAACTAATCTTATCAACCAAACAGTGAGAGATAAAAGAATGTCATGCACCGGTATTAAACAGTACTCTAACAGGTATGCCATGAATCAAAAGCATACCTTCCATCATAGTCTTTCCTTTTTCTTGCGCTGTTGGCCTCGAGGCAGACGGTTCCAAAGCAAACACTTTTCCATTATCAATCTTAGCTGGTTCTTTGCACTGATTCTTGTAATGCCCTACCTAGTCACAATTGAAGCACTTGATGTTCTTCCTTCCATGACGTTCTTTCCATCCCCGGAATGGCACTCGTTGGCAAAATGCCCTTTCTTATCACACTTGTAGCACACAACATATGCTTTTCTTTCTTGCTAGCTCCACCCTTTTGAGTTCCTTTCTTCTAAAAGAAATTCCTTTTCCGACTTTGCCTACTATGTGTCCCTACTACCTTGTTTCCGCTAAATAAAGCAAGCATCTCTTTATTCCTCAGTGCTATTTCCACTACCATGTCACATGGATCCCTAAGATGTGGCAAGATTGCCCTAGCAAGCTCTAGTCTTAATCCACATATGAACTTTTCATTTCTCTTAATCACTGAGTCAACCGTAGCATACCCATACCTGGATAACTCCTCAAACCTTGTTGCATACTCCAACACGGTCATGTCTCCTTGCACTAACTCAGAAAACTTCTTAAGCAATGTTGACTTGGATATTTCAAACATGAATATCTCCGCAAATCTCCTTTTGAACTTCGCCCAAGTCAAGTTCTCCTCCAGTACCTGGATATTTCAAACATGAATATCTCCGCAAATCTCCTTTTGAACTTTTCATTTCTCTTAATCACTGAGTCAACCGTAGCATACCCATACCTGGATAACTCCTCAAACCTTGTTGCATACTCCAACACGGTCATGTCTCCTTGCACTAACTCAGAAAACTTCTTAAGCAATGTTGACTTGGATATTTCAAACATGAATATCTCCGCAAATCTCCTTTTGAACTTCGCCCAAGTCAAGTTCTCCTCCAGTACGCCTATAGTTACACTGTTCTACTAGTAAAATGCAGCTTCTTGCAATTGCCCGGAAGCTAATCCCCTCTTCTGCTCGTCATTCAGACCTAATTCAACAAAAATGATTTCATAACGAAGTAGCCAATTCTTTACTTCGCTAGCATCCTCAGATACAACGAATGGCTTCCCTCCAAGTTTTTCATAATCCCAACTCAAAACAGCATAGTTGTTAACAACCGAAACTTCAGGATTTGCTTCTCTAGCATTACCATCAACTAATCCAGTTGCAACTCCTGCTTGCATCATGTTGACAAAGAATTGGTACATAACTCCTATATCTACCGGTGGTATTCCGGCACCCACATTAGCAAATGTTTGTCGACCCGGACTTCTCCTATTATTGGGCCTGACATTTCCATTGGTTGTGATGCTTCCTCCACCAAGATCCAATCTTCCGTGTCCTGCCTCCATATCTTGCTTTCCTTAAATCTGCACCTTAGTGAGATATGAAAGAATGGTCTAAGAGAGATGGGAAGAATAGCAATAAGATATATTCTTATATATAGCAAATACAAGTACGTTACTATAACATTATCCCATCCCCAATCTCATTCTTTAATTCTGTAACATCCCCCATTTGGAGGCCCAAAACTAACTACTACGGATGTTGTAGTTATCTATAGTTATTAATTCTCGGTGACCAAATGCGGTAATGTTAGATGCAATGATATAACAGGAATACATGGGTATGAATTTTTTTAAATCATAAAATAAATTTCTCATTCCACTTCAAATCACATTTCAAATTCATTACATAATCTCAATTCGTAAAATGCATTCGGAGAAATATAATTATTACAAAATACGCTAGGAGCGACATATGAAGATGTCCACTTGGTTGATCAGAGTCTAAATATAGGCAATTAAACAACTTTTCCATTACATCCAAAACACAGCAGAATCAAATAAAAAGAACTCCTACGAGCTAGCTTGCCTCCTGGACGTCTCCGAAAGCTTATTCATCTTAAGGAGAACATGAAAACCTTAACTCTTAAACTACTCAAAATCAATTGAGCACCCGAGAGTTTAAAGGGGAAAACATAAACTTCGAGTCAGACAAAAAGTCTGGTATGAATAATAACCTACCATCTAGAACCATAAAGATATCTAGCGAGACCACGCCGCTTAGCGAAACGGGTTTTCCCCTCACTAGTATCTTAACCCAACTTATAATAACCATATATTGTGCACCTGCATCCACGATGGTTAATACGTAACATACTAAAAGGTAATATGATGATATGCAAACATGCAATATGCTCTGGATTACCCATCCATACTAACCTGACTATCTGTCTCAAATTATAGTTTCTAGGGTCACTATTAACCTATTAGTTTTTATGAGCGGAATAATAACCTGCTAATTCTTATGGAATTCCTATCCACCTTCATAGTTTTCATAGGATCACTATGAACCTATTAGTTCCTACCAACCACTTTCTCCAATCATAGTTTTCATGGGCTTACTATGAAACTATTGGATTCTCCAAAAACTTCTCTTATATCATAGCTTTTATGGGATCACTATGAACCTATTGATCTCTTTCAATTACTTATTTCAGACATAGTTTTCATGGAATCACTAAGAACCTATTGACCCCTGCTAATAACTATTTCCATACGTAGTTTTCATGGGCTTACTAAGAACCTATCTAAACTAATAATCCTTTGATCAGTCTTTGGGCATCTTATATTCTGGTCTACCTGACCTCCTGGATGCAATTCTACTCACATAGGAGTTAACTCAATGTATATTCACTACTGGGTTAACCTAGCTGGTTATTCTGCCCTTAACACCCCAAAATGCAGTTATGGGTTAATTAAAAAGTGAATATGTTTATAGAAGAAGCACACATTATAACTGATCATAACATAATAATATAAACATCTATGGTTTAATTTCAGTGTAATCATTTTTCAAATGAAACATGGTTAATACCCTTAACCCACTATCTTAAGCAAGGAAAGCTTCTTCAAAAACACAAAAGCTAAATGCTATTTCAAAACCCTTTCATATTGCCATGGATTTATCTTTAGAAAATGAGATTGGGTTTCCTGTTTGAAAACTAAGGCTTTCGAAACCTTAGGACTTCTCTTTCAAAACCGTTAAAAACAGACATTTCGAAAGTATTCAAACCTCCCTTTCAAAACACTTAAAGATATACCTTTCGTAACATTCAAAACATTCCTTTCGAAAGCATTGAAACCTTACTCTCAAAACCATTAAAGATATACCTTTCGGAAGCATTAAAGCTTATCTTTTGAAAGGACTTAGTTCAAAGAAAATTAATGGAAGCATAGCTTCGAAACCATTTGAATGTATCTCTTTCGAAATCAAAGGGTTTAATATTAAATATAACTTCTGGGTCAAAGAAAACAATAGTGAAAGTAACCCTTTCGAAAGCATTAATTTACAAATAAAAGAATTGGGGAGAAAGATATCTTTGAAACCAACCTTTCGAAACCATAAAAAAAAGCGGCTACAAGAACCCTTTCGAAAGCATTAAGAAGGTAGATAAATATTAATAAAACGATAGCCTTCCTTTCGAACTCATTGTTATAAGGCTATAAACGCGGCCTTTAACCAATTCAAAAGGTATCAAGGCGGCAGCTAGGTATCGCATAGGTTCAAAATGTGGCAACTCATTCGAAGGCTTCTATTAAAAACAAAGTAAGCGACATCTCTTTTGAAAGCTCCCTTCTAAAAACATAGGTAAGCGGCTCTTTGAACAAAGGTAAGTTGATTGATTTGAAAGCTTCAACCCCTTCGAAAGCATGTCTTTGACATAGTACTTTCCGACTTTCTCCAATCCACTATGTATCTATGGCTTAATACCCTATGAATTGGTTTCGAATGGGTTTATTAGCAGAAGAATGGTGACGAAAGCTAGCATAGGGAAGTGATGAAGTTGTAAATTAAAACAAAACTGGTTTTATTGCCTTTTAAAGAAATTCCTTTTTACCTAACTTACCCAATTTGTTAAAATATGATTGGTTACCAAATTCTTTATCGAAATCCTTTTCTAAAAAGGCTGCCGAATTCATAATTTATAACTAAAATAATTTTAACAAATAAGGCATTCCCTTCAACAAAACATTTAAACATTTAAGTACTTCAATTTAACTAATTTAATAACCATATTTAAATACTTAGGAAAAATCCCTAAAAATCACCATAATTCACTTTTAATATGTTTTTTAACATATGTAAATTTTAGAACCGAAATCATTAGATAATTGCCTTAAATAATTTAAACCCAAAATTGTCTATTTCTTCCATTCAAAATTCATAATAAATTATTCGTAGCTTGGAATATTATGAAAATTTAAACCCATCTACAAAATAATGTTTTACATAACATATCCAAACATCATGGCATTCTAAATCAATTTACATAATTTTAACCTTAAAATCGAGTTACGTCATTACCCAAAAATCCTTGTTTAAATCAAAACATGGCATAAAATAAAAGCATATCATCATTCATCCATCCAAACGGGTTTAAACCTTAAACTTGAAATTTAAAATTCAAAAAGACTTATATGAGATTGTTTAGATCACTATTCACCTTGTTTGGATAAGGAACTTCAGATTTGTTCTTGCTTTATTCTTCCTAACTTAAATCTGAGCTTCTAGTTGATTTTAAGCTCTTCTTCCCCTAGGGTAATGGTCGGTCGTGCTTCTCCTTTGTTTATGTTTTTATTTTATGAAAAACGTGAATGAGAATGAGGTAAGAGTTTATTGGTTATAGGGTTATGGTATTTGGCTATTCCATATTACCCTTTCCATATTCTCTTAGGTATTTAGCTTATAAACCATTTTTATAAATCCATTGAGTTAAGGCACAAACCTAAATATTTTTCAAATCTCAATCCCCTCCTTAAAGAATTTCATCCTCGAAATTCAGCAAGGACTAAATACTAATTATAGCAATCATCTGTAACATCTCTTAACTACCATACTAGCCTACCTAACTAGGAAACAATTTATATAAAGAAAATATAGAACATACGCTTAAAGCTGATCAGGATAAGTATCTCTAATCCTGTCTTCTGTCTCCCAAGTACATCCCGTTTCGTTCTCGCTTCACTGAAATTTCACCAACTTGACTGTCTAGTTCCTTAACCTCATCTCATCTCTTGCTACAACCTGAACTAGTTGCCTAACAAAAGTCAGATCCGGTTCTACTATTAAGTCTTCCAATGCAGTTGGAGGAATAATATTTTGGACATGCACATGCTTATGAAGATGGGACACATGAAATACATTATGGACACCTGCCAAACTGCTCGGGAATTCTATTCTGTATGCGAGCGTTCCGATCTTCTCTCTAACTAGGAACGATCCAACATATCACGGTGCTGGTTTCCCTGACTTTTCGAATCGTACCACAACCTTCATCGGTGATACTTTAATGAAAACCCTATCTCCAACTAAGAACTCTAGATCCTTACACCTCTTATCTGCGTAACTCTTTTGTCTAGACTGAGTTTCCTTCATTATACCTCGGATCAACTCAATCTTTTTTGTTGCCTCTTTTATCGGATCTGGACCTAAGATAATCTGTCTCTAGTTTCCAACTAACATGCTAGTGACTTGCATGGCTTCCCATACAAAACTTCGAAAGGCGCCATTCCTATACCAATCTGATAACTGTTATTATAGGAAAAATCAACTAAGTGTAGGTGATCTTCCCAAGATCCACCAAAATCTAGCACACAAGCTCTTAAAAAATCCTCAAGTATCTTGTTGACTCTCTCTGTTTGCCCATCTGTCTGAGGGTGATAAGCACTACTCATCTTGATCTTGGTACCTAAAAAATCATGTAGACTGTTCCAGAACTCCCTAGTAAACAAAGTATCTCTATCAATTACTATACTACTAGGAATTCCATGCAGTCTAACTATGTTCTTCATAAACAATTTAGCTAAAACAGGTGCCGTCCTGGTTGACTTAACTGGAATGAAATGAGAACTCTTGATCAGCCTGTCCACCATGACCCATATACTTTCATTTCCTTGATTCGACCTTTGACAAATCCATGGATATCGAATCCCATTTCCAAACTAGTATCTCCAAAGGTTGAAGCAACCCACTCGGCTTTTGATGCTCGACATTCACTTGTTGACAATTCACACACTGCCTTACCCACAAGCCAACATCCTTCTTCATACCTTCCCAGTAGAAACTCCTCTTCATGTCTTGATACATCTTGGTTCCCCCAGGATTTATCGTAAATTTGGATCGATGACATTCCCTAAGGAATATTTTCCTTAAGTCCTCGACATTCGAAACACACAATCGTCCCTTCTTTCTCAACCATCCCCTCTGGTGAAGAATAAAATCATCAATCTTCGATCCAACATCAAGCCTTTTAATCTTCTCAGCTAATAATGGATCCTCTTTCTACTTAGAAGCAATCCTTTCTATCAGTACCGGTCGAAATTCCAAGCAGGATAACATGGCAGTGCTCTGATTAGAATAGTAGTCGATCTTAACTGCACACTACAAGTAGTCAAAACCTCTAGATCCTTCCATTCTGTTAACATAGCTAACACCACATTCTGATGTTTTCTGCTAAGAGCATCAGCATAGCCCCTAAACTGTCATGAAGCATAGGCAATAAATTTACATTTCTGCATCAACATGGCCCTTAAACTGGTTCCACATGCATCAATGTACACTACTAATCCTTGGTTTCCGTCTGGAACAACTAACACAGGCGCGTTGGTCAACAAATGATTTAACTTAATGATTGCTTCCTCACATTTTTCGGACCAAATAAACTTCAGGTCCTTTATGGTTAACTTTGTCAAAGGTGGTGCTATCCATGAGAATTCTTTAATGAATCTCTAGTAATAGTCAGCGAGTCCAAGAAAACTTCTGATCTCGGTCACCATTCTGGTCTCTTCCAGTTGTTAACATCCTTGATCTTATCCGGATCAACTAGCAAACCTTTCTCTATAACCACGTGACCAAGAACTTAACTTCTTTCTTCTAGAAATGACACTTCGAAAACTTCGCTTTCAGTTGATGCTACCTCGATGTCTCAAACACTACTCTAAGATTAACTTCATGCTCTCTTTCATCCTTAAAGTATATTAGAATGTCATCTATGAATACCAATACGAACCTATCCAAGTGCTCTCAGAAAACTCGGTTCATAAAATCCACGAAGAAAGCTGGTGCATTTGTTAACCCAAATGGCATTACTGACCACTCGTACGTACCATACCTTGTCCGAAATGCCGTCAACGGATTACCATCCTCCGCTACTCTTAACCGAT
Source organism: Allium fistulosum (assembly GCA_030737815.1). Taxonomy (NCBI): domain Eukaryota; kingdom Viridiplantae; phylum Streptophyta; class Magnoliopsida; order Asparagales; family Amaryllidaceae; genus Allium; species Allium fistulosum. Next base: position 815,619,282 of record CM060908.1, on the reverse strand, counting down.
GGAACCCTGTTGCCAAATCCAGCTGGGAGAATACTCTGGCTCCACTCAACTGATAAAATAAATCATCAATTCTCGGTAAAGGATATCTATTATTGATCGTCTTCTCGTTCAACTTACGATAGTCGATACACATCCTTAAAAACCCATCCGGTTTCTTCACAAATACCATGACCGCTCCCCATGACGAACTACTTGGTCTAATAAAATTCTTTCCTTCTAAATCTCTAGCTACACCTTCAATTACTTCATCTCGATAGGTGTCATCCTGCTAGGCGGTCTACTTATAGGTTCTTCTCTTGGTACAAGATCTATCCGAAACTCAATGGCTTGCTTCGATGGTAGTCTTGTGACTGGCTCAATAACATCTTCAAATTCTCTTGCTATCAAACTTGATTCAATTCTTGTTCTACTTCCATAGCACCCAACAAAGCATAAGCACTCAGATCTGAATTCTCCACTGAATATATAATTCGGTTATGACTATTAGTGTGTGATAGCAATATTTCCCTATCTCAGCAAAATATCCTAGCATCATAGTTATTTAACCAATCCATACCCAAAATGATACTGAAAACTACAAAATCAAAAACATACAAACTGCATGCAAACTTATACCTAACAACTCAAGTTCTAACTGGTCATATCTCTTCCCCAGAATTGCATACCCTCCTATCAGATTCGCAATCCTTAAGGAAGTAACAAGGTATGAGGGTTCTAAACATAACTTATCGACCAAACACAGAGATATAAATGAATGCGATGCAGCGATATCAAATAGTACCCTAATTGTTATACATGTAATCAAAAGCATACCATCCATCACAGTTTTTCCTTTCTCAGCAGTAGTTAGTCTAAAAGAAGATGGTTCCAAAGCAAAAACTTTCCCCATGTCCGCTCTGATAGGTTCTGGACACTGATTCTTATAGTGTCCAATCTGGTCATAGTTGAAGCACTTCACTCCCTTTTTATCTGGAACCTTTTTCCCTTTTCCAGTTCGACATTCATGAGCATAATGTCCCTTCTTGTCGCACTTGAAAATGACTAGATCAGCTTTTGCCTTCTTAGCAGCTTCTCCTTTCTGAGCTTGAAGGATTTTCTCTTCTTGCCCTGAGAATCATGGGTTCCGACCTGCTTCTCCTTCCCATAAGTAGAAAGCATCTCTTCATTCCGGATCGCCATCTCCACTACAACTGTACTTGGATCCCAAAGATGTGGCATAGCCGCCCTAGCAATCTCAGGTCTTAACCCTCGAATAAACTTCTCGTTTCTTTTAATGACGGTGTCAATGGTAGCATATCCGTATCTGGACAACTCATCAAATTTCGTAGCATATTCAATCACTAACATTTCACCTTGCACTAAGTCCATGAACTTTCTCAGCAATACTGACTTGGAAACTTCAGACAAAAACCTCTCTTCGAATCTCCTTCGAAATTCTACCCAAGTCAACTCTTCCTCGTGAACTCCCAAGGTAACATTGTTCCATATATAAAGTGCTGCTACCTGCAACAACCTAGAAACAAGTCTCCTCTTCTGCTCATAATCTAATCCAAGTTAGCAAAAATCTTTTCACAGTGCAATAACCAGTTTTTCACTTCAATAGCATCCTATGTTCCCAAAAATGGCTTCTCACCAAGATTGGTGTAATCCCTGCTCAGCTTAGCATAATTACTGCCAACTGAGGCCACAGGATTAGTTCTTCCATTAGCATTACCGCCAGCTACTCTTGCTGCTGCTCCAGCTTGCATCAAATTGACAAAGAACTGAAACATCATCCCTATATTCACTGGCAGGGTTCCAACACCTACTTTGGCATTTGCATTTGGATTATCATTTGCCTATCGACACGGATTCCTCCTGGTATTTGGTCGAGCATTTCCATTAGTTGTGGGGCTTCCTCCACCTAGATTTCCTCTTCTGTTTCCTGTCTCCATATCTTCCTTTCTCGTAAATCTGCATACGAGCCTTAGTAAGATACAAAAGAATGGTCTAAGAGAGAGGGGAATACGTACTTATATATATATATATATATTTATATATATATAAATTGCAAGTACGTTACTATAGCGTTAACCCTAACCCCGGTCTCATTTTCCGATTCATTGGATTATGTTTTGAAAATCTTTTAGGTTCAAATTTCTTTTAAATTTACATAAACCTATGCTCTGATACTAACTTGTAACATCCCCCATTTGGAGGCCCAAAACTAACTGCTACGGATGATGCAGCCTTCAATAGTTATTAATTCTCGGTGACCAAATGCAGTAATGTTAGATACATTGGTATAATAGAAACACATGGATATGAATTTTTTTAAATCATAAAATAAATTTCTCATTCCACTTCAAATCACATTTCAAATTCATTACATAATCTCAATTCGTAAACCACGTAAAGAGTAATATAATTATTACAAAATTCACCAAGAGTGACATGAAGATGCCTCCTTGGTTGATCAGAGTCTAAATATAGGCAATTAAACAACTTTGCCATTACATCCAAAACACAACGGAATCAAACAGAAAGAACTCCTACCAGCTAGCTTGCCTCTTAGACATCTCCATACATGGTTTTCATGGGCTTACTAAGAACCTGTATAAACCAATAATCCTTTGATCAGCCTTTGGGCATCCTATATTCTGGTCTACCTGACCTCCTAGATGCAATTCTACTCACAGAGGAGCTAACTCAATGTATATTCACTATTGGGTCAACCTAGTTGGTTATTCTGCCCTTAACACCCCAAAATGCAGTTATAGGTTAATTATAAAGTGAATACGTTTATAGAAGAAGCACACATGAAAACTAATCATAACAAAATAATATAAGCATCTATGGTTTAATTTCCTTGTAATCATTTTTCAAATGAAACATGTTTAATACCCATAACCCACTATCTTTAGCAAGGAAAGCTTTTTCTAAAACTCCAAAGCTAAATGCTATTTCAAAACACTTTCATATTGCCATGGATTTATCTTTAAGAAATGAGATTGGGTTTCTTGTTTGAAAACTAAGGTTTTCGAAACCTTAGTCATTCTCTTTTGAAACCGTTAAAAACAAACCTTTCGAAAGTATTCAAACCTTCCTTTCAAAACACTTAAAGATATACCTTTCGTAACACTCAAAACATTCCTTTCGAAAGCATTGAAACCTTCCTTTTGAAACCATTAAAGATATACCTTTTGGAAGCATTCAAGCTTATCTTTCGAAGGCACTTAGTTCAAAGAAAATTAATGGAAGCATAGCTTCAAAACCGTTTGAAAGTATGTCTTTTGAAATCATTGGGTTTAACATTAAATATAACTTCTGGGTCAAAGAAAACAACAGCGAAAGTAACCCTTTCGAAAGCATTGATATTCTAATGAAAGAATTGGGGAAAAGGATAGCTTTGAAACTAACCTTTCGAAACCATTAATAAAATCAGCTACAAGAACCCTTTCGAAAGCATTGGAAAGGCGGCTTCAAAATTAATTAAACGAAAGCCTTCCTTTCGAACTCATTGTTATAATGCTACAAACACGGCATTTAACTAATTTGAAAGGTAAGGAGGCGGCAGCTTGTTATCACATAGGTTCAAAATGCGACAACTCATTCGAAAGCTTCTTTTAAAAACAAAGTAAGCGACATTTTGACCGAAACATCCCTTCTAAAATCAAAGGTAAGCGGCTCTTTGAACAAAGGTAAGTTGATTGATTCGGAACTTTAACCCCTTCGAAAGCATGCCTTCGACACAGTCCCTTCCGCCTTTCTCTAATCCACTACGTATCAATGGCTTGATACCATGTGTATTGGTTTCAAATGGGTTCATTAGCAGAAGTATGGTGACGAAAGTTAGCATAGGGAAGTGGCAAAGTTTTAAATTAAAACAAAACTGGTTTTATTGCCTTTAAAAAAAATTCCTTTTTACCTAACTTACCCAATTTGTCAAAATATGATTGGTTACCAAATTATTTATCGGAATCCTTTTCTAAAAAGGCCGCCGAATTCAATAATTTATAATTGAAATTATTTTAACAAATAAACCATTCCCTTCAACAAAACATTTAGATATTTAAGTCCTTCAACTTAACTAATTTAATAACCATATCGAAATACTTAGGAAAAATCCCTAAAAATCACCATAATTCACTTTTAATACATTTTCTAACATATGCAAATTTCAAACCCGAAATCATTAGATATTGCCTTAAATAATTTAAACCCAAAATTGTCTATTTCTTCCATTCAAAATTCATTATAAATTATCCATAGCTTAGAATATTATGAAAATTTAAATCCATCTCCAAAATAATGTTTTACATAACATATTCAAACATCATGGCATTCGAAATCAATTTACATGATTTTAACGTTAAAATCAAATATATCATTACACAAAAATCCTTGTTTAAATCAAAACATGGCATAAAATCAAAGCATATCATCATTCATCCATCCAAACGGTTTTAAACCTTAAACCCGAAATTCAAAATTCAAAAAGACTTATATGAGATGGTTTAGATCATTATTCACCTTGTTTGGATAAGGAACTTGAGATTTGTTCTTGCTTTATTCTTCGTAGCTTGAATCTTAGCTTCTAATTGATTTTAAGCTCTTCTTCCCCTAGGGTAATGGTTGGTCTTGCTTCTCCTTTGTTTATGTTTTTGTTTTATGAAAAATATGAATGAGAATGAGGTAAGGGTTTATGGGTTATGTGGTTATGGTATACGGCTATTCTCATATTACCCTTGCCTTATTCTCTTAGGTATTTAGCTTATAAACCATTTTATAAATCCATTTAGTTAAGGCACGACCCTAAATAGTTTTCAAATCTCAATCCCCTTTCACACTAGTCTCTACATTATTCAGTCTAATTTATCTAATTAAATCTCCTGAATAACGCTATTTAAACTTAGGGGTGTTACAAATTCATTACGATTATGTTTTCAAAAACACTTTTAAAGTTCAAATTTCTTTTTGTTTTACCTAAACCTTTGCTCTGATACCAAGTTTTAAAATCCCTCATTCTGAGGCTAGAAAATAAGTGATACTGATGCTATAGTCGTCAATAGTATTATTCTCCAGTGACATAATGAGATCAATTAGTAGTATCATTAGCATCAGAAGCATAGGAATTTGAAAAATATTCAAAACATAGATTTCATTAATTAATTTCCATATTCATTACATAATCCCAAAACATTGCCCAGGTTCAGATAAAATATAACTACTACAAAATACTCCAAGAGCGACATATGATGTAACAACCCTGTTGTTAATTACCTAATTAATGAAAAACTAATTAAGGTTAAATAATTTATAATTGTAATTTTTGAAATTTAATTCTTATATTTGATAATATAAGAATGATTTTAAACAATGCTGTAAATTTAATTAAGTGTTAATATTGAGATTTTATTGTTAAAATGATAAATTGCAATTCAGGATTTATAAAATTTTATTGAGAATAAATAGAATGACTTTTATTTTAAAAAGCTACTTATAATTGTATAAAACATTTCTATAATAGCATAAATGGGATTTTTTTATCTTGTGAATGAGTTTTGGTAAATTTTGAGAGATTAATTTATGTAAATAAAACATTGGTTTAAGGTAAAAATAGTGTATAATAAGAGAATTAAGAGATATTTAGTAACACTTTTCTTATAGAAGAATTTGCAACACTTTGCTTATAGGATCCATACTCAAACCCATTTAGCCCATTTAAGAGAAGTATTACTTCTTCTTTCTTTGGTCAGTACGTTCATTTTATTTCTAGTTTAGAGAAAAGTCGAATATAGTAAACTCCTTCTCCTTTTCTAAACCTAGAAACCAATTTCCTCAATCTCATTGAATTCTATTTCAAATTATGTAATTTTTAGAAGCTAATAAAATCAAAGTAATGAATCCAATCTCTACTCTATATTATAGGCTCTTTGAATTTAGTAATTTCAACAAGTAATTTTTGTTTGTTCTTTGCATGAGTGCTTTGTTCTAGAGTTTGCTATTATGAGAAATTGGAACCGCATTGCTGCTAAACTGAGAAGAAAAGGTAAGTTATTTTAACCCACATAATCTATCTTCAAATTAATAATTCCATATCTTTGAATTCTCAGAAATAATTGTGTAATTGGATGTGTGATTGGTTGCTTATGTGATTATTTTGTTGTTGTTTGCTGAAATTGAATTAGGAAAATCGCTGTAATAAAACAGTGATATCTTAGTGCATATTAATCCAAAATGACCTAAACCTTTTGTGGTAGATAGGTCTATCAGTTAGCTACAAATTTTCATTTGATAACTTTTCAAAATTCTGAGGTTTATTAGTTCGAAATCGAGTTGAATATGATAGTGTTGCTCTGTTCATGCGTAATTGCTAAGCTGAAACCTGAAATTAAAATGGCCATAACTTTTTTGTTATTAATCGAAATTCGATGATTCTTGATGTTTTGGAAAGAAACGATAATCTGCTACAATTTCATGTTTTATGTTTTGTAATATTTTGTGGTTTTCATGGTCAAAAATACATTTTAGTGTCGCTGTCCCGAGAATTAACAACATCAATAATGAAGTAAAAACCTGATAATTGTTTTTGTCGTATCCTTTTCATTTCTTATCGAAATTCAATGGATCTTAGTGTTCCAAAAATCTTATTTTGTGTGTGACAACTTTCATGTTGAACATATTTGCAAATTTTGAGCATAGGTTGATCGAAATTCTAATGCAAACTCTAAGCTTTGTCGCTTTGATAATTACATAATCTAAACTAAACAGTTAGTAAATTAGACGCATCTTTCTTGTTTCTTGTCGGATTTAGATAATTCTTGATGTTCTGGAAAGCTTGGACTATGATCTAAAACTTTCAATTTTTTGGGTTTTGCAAAATTTTGAGGTTTAAGTAGTCGAAACCATATTTCTTTGTCGCTTCCCTGAGAATAAACGACAGAGACAGTGAATTTAAAAACATGAGAATTATTTTGACCATAACTTTTGAACCGTAAGTCCAAATTAGATGATCTTTATCTTGTTTAAAAGCTTAGACATTTTCCTAAAACTTTCATGTTTCGAGATTTGAAATTTTTTGGGATATATGGGGTCGAAAATGCAGATCTAAATGCTTAAAATTTGAGTTGAAAATATATAAATGGATATGTTTCATATTCAAGTAATTTTACGTGTAACGACCCGTAATTTTCGATAATTAAAAATTGTTAATTTAGTTAAGTTTTGCAATTTATTGTTGAAATAAATAAAAATTTGTGAGTTATGAATGAAACAATATCTAGAATGAACGGTAACAATGTCAATTTAAGTTAATTATTAATAAATTGAATGAATTCTAATTAATTGAAATAATATATATAAGTTATACTTGGCTATAAAGTGAATGTGAGGAAACCTACTGGAAATATTGAATTAACCAATGAAATAATACATATTAAATGGTAATTGAATAAAATTGGTGTTATGTAAGTATTTATAACCTTTGTTTGAAAGTAATAAACTTATAGTGTAATTAAAAGTTAACGGTAACAACTGTTGTATGTTACCTATTTATTTAGCCTGTTAGTTTAAATTGGAAATCAGTTACAATAATTATAATTTAATATTATGTTAATGTAAATTAAAGTAATATTTGGAAATAATGTTAATTTTATTCATAATATGAAAATTGTTTGAATAAAAAGAATGGAAATCAAGATTTATTAATTTATTGGAATTCAAATTATAATAATTGGATTAATTGGAAATAAATGAAATTAAATATTTAAATATTACGTTAATGGAGATTAAGATGAAATTTGAGAATATTAATGTAATAGATCATGAACCAATGTTAATTTCATCCATTTGATAATAATGGATTGAATAATAGGATGAAAGGTCAATTAAATGGAATTATTGAAAGTTTAATTTATAATTTCTGAATTTAATGAAATTGAAATTAAACACTTGAATTGATGGATTAATCAACTTTAAATTGACATCTAAATTTGTTTAAATTATTGTAAGTTGTTTGCGCCAAAAATGGTCACAAACCCCAAGTGTAGTGAAAGCACCAGCGTATGAACACAGATCAACAATATTCACACACAAATCACAGATCTAAGCAAGTAACAAGCATCAATCAAGAAATAATGAATAGTGACACATGATTTATAGTGGTTCGGCTATCTCCGGCCTACGTCCACTTCAAGGTTTTTATGATTTTATTGCTCGATGCTTGAAGATTACAATTTCGTGTGTTGTATTACAACTGATTTTCTGAGCTAAGTCTGAATCTAAGGCAGGAGTGGTGATCTGGAGTAAATCTGGCAGAGTCTGGGCGTTCTTTAGCTCTCGAAATTGTCCGAACCCTTTTCTGAATGACCAGGGGCTCTATTTATTGGTGTAGGAGGCTAATATTTTGCCTAAACTGAAGGGAGACCAGTTCTGGTACGTCAGGGGGCCCACATGGCTGAAATTTGGAGATCCGGGCCCACTTTGGGATCAATTCGACCCTTGGTTTGAATCGATCAAGAAAGTGTCCAACCGAGCTGAAATTTGGTGTGAACATCCTTCATCATGTGCCCAAGCTCCTGTGAAAATTTCGTAGCATTTGGACTTGTGCATCTCGAGTTATGATCGATTCAAGGTTAGATACTCGGTTGAAACGTCTCTTTGAATCGATCCCCTTCGACTCGGGTACTTCGAATCGATTGCCTCGACTCGATTCAGCGTGTCTTCACGATGACGTGGCGCTCCTTCTTCGTATCGATCCGACTTGCGCTCCGAGTTGTCTGGGTCAAACCCATCGTTTCAGGCGCTTCGACTTAGTGGATTCGAAGTGATGGGTTTGAAGGAATGCTCCTTCGAATCAATCGAATAGGCACCCTTCGAATCGATTCGACTGGTGGATACATAGTTATCTTGATGGAGTGGGTTCGAAGTAACTTATGGGATGGAGTCGGAGGGTATTGGTTGCATGGGTTCGAAGTGGAGGAAAACCTGAGGGGTTCGAAGTGTTGGATTCGAACGTAGTCTGTTTGGATGGATTCGAAGCAGGGAGAACTCGATGGTTTCGAACGACTAAGACCTCATCGATTCGAACTAGATCATACGAATTTGACGTGGTGGATATGAATGGAACTCGCTCTGACGGGTTCGAACCAAGACCTCGTGGATGGATTCGAACCAATGTGTGGTCGATGGATTCGGAGCATGGCTTTCTTCTGATCGATTCGAGCCTATGCTATTCTCGAGGGATTCGAACCCACGGCTGGGCTTATGGATTCGAACCTAGGGCTATTTCCTCCAACTTGCATCGATGATATCTTGAGCGTACGAACTCGGATTGACTCGAGATTAGGAATGTTGTTTTATCTGGCCTTGCTTGACATGTCTTATCAATTGTAGCCCGATCCGGACTCGAAAAAAATTCATCGATATCCATGGTGAACCTGCGATGCACAATCGATGTTCATGACTAATAATCATTGATTTTTAGTTAATATTTGGGTATCTCGGCTTTGCCAAAAGTTGGGATAAAATTTTGCCCCCCTAAACATGCCTTTTGGTAAAAGGCGTGTTTTGATCAGTCTCAAGTCAAATGCAGTGAGTTCATGTTTTACTCATAGCTTATAGCATTTTCAATCAAGTCCATGGCTGTTCGAAGCCGAATTGTTATCAATTTTTTCCAGTGGAAGTTAAGAATGAAGTTCTACAGTCTCTCCATACTATCGGTGGTCACTCCAGACCCTTGCCAAGCCCATTCCAGACTTAGCGATCGAATAGAAAGATCCTATTGCACTCCGGCGTTGCTTTCTATTCCTTGCACTCTGGCCTCAGTTAGGGCGTAAAGCGATGTCTTGGTCATTCTAAACCGATCATAGTCTCTCCGGGCTCTTGCTGGATCCCATCCTATCACTATCTGGTGAAGGGGAAACAACGATGAGTGAGCTGATCCTGTCGCTCTCCGGCGAAGCGGCTACACCCCATGCACTCCGGTTCAGTGTCTCTGAACATTAAGCGATGTCATGGCCTTAATCGTGGGCCGATCATAGCCTCTCTAGGCTCTTATCGAATCCTGATCCAATCACTCTCCGGTGAATAGGAAACGATGCTTAAGTGAGTCGATCCTGTCACTCTCCGGCGAAGCAACTCACTTCTTGCACTCCGGTTCAGTGTCTCTGAACATTAAGCGATGTCATGGCCTAAATCGTGGGCCGATCATAGCCTCTCTGGGATCTTATCGAATCCTGATCCAATCACTCTCCGGTGAATAGGAAACGATGCTTAAGTGAGTCGATCATGTCACTCTCCGGCGAAGCAACTCACTTCTTGCACTCCGGTTCAGTGTCTCTGAACATTAAGCGATGTCATGGCCTAAATTGTGGGCCGATCATAGCCTCTCTGGGCTCTTATCGAATCCCGATCCAATCACTCTCCGGTGAATAGGAAACGATGCTTAAGTGAGTCGATCCTGTCGCTCTCTAGCGAAGCAACTCACTTCTTGCACTCCGGACCCTGCCTCTCCGGGTAGGATCATAAAGCGATCATCTTTATAATGATATTTAATGTTTATCCTTTAACTCTCTGATCAAAGGTTTGTTTCAATAAATGCTTCTTTATTAAATTCAAATCCTAGGTGTTCAATCTCAAACACCAGGAAAAACAAGACGACGCCTCTCCGGGCGGAGCGGTCTATTTCCATCTTAGAGCATGCCTAGGGATCTCTCCGGTTCCCATACATGAGTAAGTGGGATAGCCGTTTTATTTTGGAAATCAAATCTAAGAAAACTAATCGACCAGAGTCCAAATCTTGAAATTGGCCCTTGCCATCACAATCAGTTGATGACGAGTCGTGATCCCGATCCAGGATCATTCCTGTTAGGTTGAGGCGGTAGTTGTTCGGGTCTAACCGCCATTGTACGTTCTCTGACATACTGCGGCAATCTACCACTCCTGGCATGTTCTTCCACCTCATCCTTCAGGTGGCGGCATTCATCGGTAGTGTGCCCATCCAGCTCATGGAATAGGCAGTATTTTCCAGTCCTGCGTTCCCGCTCCGTGGGATCTCTCCTGGGTGGTTTTCGATACGGGAGTTGCCCCCGAGTTTCAGTGTAAATTCTTTCTAGGTTTGCCGTCAAATCTGTGTATTGCCTGAATCTAGGCTCTCGGAATTTCTTCCGTTTATCAGGACCATCATGTACGTCATCCTGCTTTCTCTTTCCTTTGTCTGCCCTGGACTGTTCCCTGGCGGTTCCTTCGCCTTGTGCAACATTTATTTCCTGCCTCTCGGCTCGTGATTCTTCTAATCGAATGAATTTTTCAGCTTCATGGAAAAACTCTCCCAGATCTTGCGGTGGATCTTTAGTCAAAGAGTCTTTGAATTCGGTGCCTTCCCCAACTCCTGCCACTACCGCCATCAGAATCATTGATGGATCCGGGTGATCTACAGAAGCTACCGTTGCATTGAATCGTAGCAGAAAATCTTTTACGGACTCTCCGGTCCTTTGCTTTATTGAAGCTAGAGTCATCACACTCTTGGGCCGTGTTACGTGGACCTTGAACTGTCTCATGAAGCAATCCACAAGCTCGCCCCATGTTCTGATTGATCCAGTCTCTAATTGTCTGAACCAAAGTGCAGCCAAATCTGATAAAAATAAAGGGAAGCATCGTGCCATCACATCCTCGGATGCTCCCAGTACTTCCATGTGTCTAATGTATCTGGTAATATGCATGGTTGGATCCGACTTCCTGTCATACGGATCCAGCATTGGTAGTTTGAACTTTGGAGGGTTCTTTGCATTCCTGATATTCGGAGCGAACGGACTCCGACTAACTTCTTCCAATCCTCCTCCTGACAATCCCCCTCTCAAGATCCGTCTCACTAGGCCAATCATTCTCTCATCCCCATCCAGGGCCCCCTTGTCATGTCTCTGTCTGGCCCTCCGAGTCTTGTAGGGAATTCTGGTGCGTACTCTTCGGGTGGCTCGTTAGCATTTGTGTTGGCCCTAGTCGGTTGAGCTCCTTCCAAAGGTTCTTCTGCATTGGATCCTGCGGGCCTGCCCCCAAGCCCTTGTTGATTGCCTTCTGGTTCTACATTCTGTCCTCCGTTGGGTTCCATAGCCCTAGATCCTTGTTCCACATTCACAGCCGCTGTAGCTAGTCCAAGGTTCTGTGTCCCTGCAGCTCTCATCTGCTCGAAGAAATTCTGCAGCATCTCTTGTTGGCTTTTCATCATTCTTTCCTGCATTAGGTTATTCATAGCCTCCATCTCATCTCTAGTAATGTAGATCGAAGCTTGTCCTTCTCCAGCGCCAGAGGATGCCTCTTGACTTCCTCCCTGTTGGCTCCTCTCAGCTCTTTGTCTTGTTTGTCGAGTCATTGTAGAGTCAAATCTGAATCCTTAAAATTTCAAATCTAAACTTTGAATCTGGTGTAGCGGGTGCTAGTTCCTCTCAGTGAAAGCACCAAAGTGTTTGCGCCAAAAATGGTCACAAACCCCAAGTGTAGTGAAAGCACCAGCGTATGAACACAGATCAACAATATTCACACACAAATCACAGATCTAAGCAAGTAACAAGCAGCAATCAAGAAATAATGAATAGTGACACACGATTTATAGTGGTTCGGCTATCTCCGGCCTACGTCCACTTTAAGGTTTTTATGATTTTATTGCTCGATGCTTGAAGATTACAATTTCGTGTGTTGTATTACAACTGATTTTCTGAGCTAAGTCTGAATCTAAGGCAGGAGTGGTGATCTGGAGTAAATCTGGCAGAGTCTAGGCGTTCTTTAGCTCTCGAAATTGTCCGACCCCTTTTCTGAATGACCAGGGGCTCTATTTATAGGTGTAGGAGGCTGATATTTCACCTAAACTGAAGGGAGACCAGTTCTGGTACGTCAGGGGGCCCACATGGCTGAAATCTGGAGATCCGGGCCCACTTTGGGATCGATTCGACCCTTGGTTCGAATCGATCAAGAAAGTGTCCAACCGAGCTGAAATTTGGTGTGAACATCCTTCATCATGTGCCCAAGCTCCTGTGAAAATTTCGTAGCATTTGGACTTGTGCATCTCGAGTTATGATTGATTCAAGGTTAGATAGTCGGCTGAAACGCCTCTTCGAATCGATCCCCTTCGACTCGGGTACATCGAATCGATTGCCTCGACTCGATTCAGCGTGTCTTCACGATGACGTGGCGCGCCTTCTTCGTATCGATCCGACTTGCGCTCCGAGTTGTCTGGGTCAAACCCATCGTTTCAGGCGCTTCGACTTAGTGGATTCGAAGTGATGGGTTTGAAGGAATGCTCCTTCGAATCGATCGAATAGGCACCCTTCGAATCGATTCGACTGGTGGATACATAGTTATCTTGACGGAGTGGGTTCGAAGTAACTTATGGGATGAAGTCGAAGGTTATTGGTTGCATGGGTTCGAAGTGGAGGAAAACATGAGGGGTTCGAAGTGTTGGATTCGAACGTAGTCTGTTTGGATGGATTCGAAGCAGGGAGAACTCGATGGTTTCGAACGACTAAGACCTCATCGATTCCAACTAGATCATACGAATTTGATGTGGTGGATTCGAATGGAACTCGCTCTGACGGGTTCGAACCAAGACCTCGTGGATGGATTCGAACCAATGTGTGGTCGATGGATTCGGAGTATGGCTTTCTTCTGATCGATTCGAGCCTATGCTATTCCCGAGGGATTCGAACCCACGGCTGGGCTTATGGATTCGAACCTAGGGCTATTTCCTCCAACTTGCATCGATGATATCTTGAGCGTACGAACTCGGATTGACTCGAGATTTGGAATGTTGTTTTATCTGGCCTTGGTTGACATGTCTTATCAATTGTATCCCGATCCGCACTCGGAAAAAATTCATCGATATCCATGGTGAACCTGCGATGCACAATCGATGTTCATGACTAATAATCATTGATTTTTAGTTAATCTTTGGGTATCTCGGCTTTGCCAAAAGTTGGGATAACATAAGTGATTAAGAAATCAAAAATGATAGAAGTTGTAAATTATTAAAATTTAAATGGAAAAAGTGATTTAATTAAGTAATACTAATTTATTTAATTAACTGAAATATAGCCATTTTGAACTATCTTGGATTTCGACGAAACCAGTTTCATCGGACACGTAACATTGAATTATTGTAGGATTTCAAGTTTCGTAACAATCGGACCTGTCGTTTGATCGTACGGACTCGAAACGCCTAGAAATCAATTTAATTAAAATCAATTGAAATCAATTTGAAATAAGCGGATTTTAATGCAACTTCTTCATACGATGGAATTAGGACTTGAAACCTGTTTCATTTTTTTTAAAATAATGAAAACATCTATTTTGATATATGGGATGACCCATTTTCGTTCCGGAGTCGAAACGGGCTTTTCGGATCGTTTATCGTTCCAATCCAAATCGATCTGGTCCATTCTTTTCTATTTACAGCTCTACCTATAAATATCTCATTATAAATCCTAGTTATTTCTTATTTCATTTTGTTTGTACGTACATTTCTTTCTCAACTCCTCTTTCCAATGGCAGACAAACCCAAAACCAAATTCCGAATTCAATTTCAAATCAAATTTCAGTTTCAAAATCAAACTCCTCTGAACCCTATCGAATTATATATCAATTAGAAGCTCTCGACGAGCACAAGTCAATTCTGATGTCCGTTTTTCGATTGGAGTCACTAGTTGGCCAGAATTTGTCGATCATTCTCAACCATCGAAACTAGGGTTTTGACTTTAACGGCGGATTTTCATCCTAGCGACAATCAGAGGCTATAGGCTGGTTGCTGTCGTTGAGCTGAGTGCATCCATGGGCTCATTCACATCTATAGGATTACGGTTTCGCCGTAATTGGTTGTTCTTGGCCAACGGCGGTGGAGCGAAAGGCTGAGGCGGAGTTGACGTGGGGGCCAGGGCTGTGGTCGGCGTAGTGAGGGTAGGTCGGCACTTGCGTCTGATCGTGCTTGAATTTCGTGAGGAAGCGGCGATATTGCAAGAGGGTCGGCGGCTATTTCTGGTTCAGGCGACGTGGTAGGGTTTCTGAGTGGGGCGAGCCGTTCGTGTGTTTTGGTGACGTTTCTAATTTTTTTTATATTATTTTATTTGTTTCAAAATTTAAAATCGTATAACTTCTAATCTGAATAACTTTTGCATACGAGGTCCGTTTCACGCGGGGTTTCTTGCGTTGGGATCGTATTGAAATTTTGGACACTTTGACGCTAGTTTGGACGGATTTTGAGACTGTTTGAATTTTGGGTTTAAATTCAATTTAATTCAAAGGTGAGTGTTTTAACCCACTCACAACTTCAAAAATTTCTTATGGTAGTTAAATTAATTTTTGATGTGAATTAGAAATTTATTTATGGCTATTTGATCTATTTAAATCATCATCTCAGTTAATTTGAATTTATTTGAATTAAATCGTTATTTAATTTATTATTGAATATAAATTGCCAGTTAAATACATGTTATTGATTATCAGTTCTATATTGATTTTTATTGACTGATTTGGATGATCATTGTGATGGATGTTTGATTGTTGATATTAGATGTTGTATTTTATATCGTTATAAACTGCAAGTTCACTATGGGTTGAAACGATACATACCCGAATGATCTATAGATTAAGAAAAATCGTTATGGGTTGAAATGATAGACTCGAGCGATTTTATGGATTTTGTTATTAAATTCGGGATTGCGGTTTGAAATGATATATAACCGCAAAATTTTAAATTGCGGATTGAAATGATAAATATCCGTATCACTTGACCCTAGAGTAGAGAATTATATACGGACACCGGATTGGTTAAATTAAATGATTTTAAAATCCTTAATTTTTGAATTTAATTAAATGATATTTTGAAATAAAATTTGATTTATATGAATTGAATTATTATTGAAAAATCAAGTTTTATGTTAAAATGTGAATTGGTTTAAAGGAATTGTTTTAAGAAATTAAATTGAAAGTTAAAGTTAAACTTTTAAGTATAAATGAAATTCTATCATAATTAAGTTATTGAAGTTGTTTGAAAATAACTTTGAAATATTTTGAAATTGGAGTAATCCAAATTGATATTTGAACATGGATTGAAACGATATGAAATTCAATGGTTTATTGAAATGTTAAATTTAAAGGTTTGGAATTTGGTTTGTTGACTTGGAAATTGAAAATGGTCCAAAGTTGTTGAAATGAAATGAATAGTTTAATTTGATATTAATTCCAAATTCATGTTTTAATATAAACTATTTTAAAAATATATTATTTCAAAATTTCTAATTATTAAGATTTCAAAGTATTAAACTATTTTAACCTGTATTAATTATATTAAATCATTTTAACCTATTTTAAACCATTTAATTTATTTAAACTAAGTAACCTGTTTTAACTTATTTTAAATCTAATTAATCTATTTTAAAGCTATTTAATCTATTTTAAATCTATATTAACTATTTATAGCTATTTAAAACTATTCTCTTATAAATTCCAAACTAAGCAAATGGATTTGTTTATATTCAAATTCTCGATTTTTAAGTGAATATGGTTAATGACGTTATAACCTAAGTTGGGATTTAAATAACATATTTGGTTTAATATGATATTTTGAAGTGAGAGTTTAGCCTATTTTGGAAATATGACTTTTGAAAGGAAATATAATTTCGAACTATGATTTCAAAGGTAATATGATTTCAAAGGTGAATATGATTTCGAAAGTATGTAATAATTTCGGAAATGATATGATTTGAATTGAATATGATATTTTGATATCAATTATGAAATGATTTTGGGAAATGTAAAAGAACCATCCGGTGTGTAATAAGCGATTGGTTGTTAAAGAGATCGGGATCAGATATTGTCATACTCTCTGCCAATACCGAAAACCACTTTGACAACTGTGTACGCGGTGGAGATTCCAGAATGAAGTAGGATGGTTGGCGACGATCCTATATTTGGTATATACGTGGACTTGACTCCTATGAGTTAGCTTAGGGTGGCTAAAATAGGAGCAATTGACATGCCAAGTGAGGTCATTCCTCCGATCGGGCACATTCCTTCGATACTATATTCTAACTTTGCGATTGATTTGGTGGCCACCCTCGATTTTTGATTTGGGAGTGTGTTCCGAGGTGGGCGGTAGTAGCTGCTATGCGTTACCACCAGTCCGGAAGTGTAATTGGTATATCTACCATGGCATTTCCTAGTTGTGCCGTGTCACCTACCCTATCGAGACCATTACGAGTTTGTTTTGTACCATACCTATGAATTGCCCTCTGACGGCGTCCAGGACTATGGGGATATATAAAATGTATTAAGGGGGAAAATGTAATGCCTTAATGCTATTTTAATAATTTACTTTACTTTAGACGTTATTATAATAGCGTATTGTACTACATAGTAGATAGTTTAACGGATCCTTAGGAGATGTGAATCCCGAACATCTCTTAAGTTACTACACTCACGTTAGACACTGGATAAGAGATGTCAAACCCCGTAAACATATCTGACGCCGTTACACTCATAGTTATTTACCGTTGATTTAACTCACATAAGATCTTTTAGTTCTGACTCTAGTGTTTTGTCTTTTCAATTTGCTCGGGTCAGCCTGAGCATTTCAGGATTTGAAGACCTTATTTCTGGAGGACGAAGATGAAGATTTGTACTACTATTATTTACTATATTTATTCCACTGCATTCATACTGTTCTATTGCATTATTATTTATTTATCTCTATATGTGTAACTCTTAGTTTGTATTGTATAAGTATAATCAAATGTTTTTGTAAACAGGTTCATGAACTGTTATTTGATTTATTATATTTTGTCATTCCGCAGTGGGATTCTGTTTTGTTTTTTTCTTTCTCTACTTTTTCTTATTCACCCCAATAACAATCCACCCTTCTGTATGGTTTGAGTTGACATGTGTGTCTGCTTAAAACGTTCAAAAAGGTGGGATGTTACATTACGAAAGAGAGTTTATTTAAATTTATAAATCTCAAACTTGTTTCTATATTAGTTTGACTTTCTTTTGTAAATGATTTTAATAAGTAATTATATATATATATGTATATTAATTATATCTAGTATATAGAGTTATGGATTTGAAGATATGAGTGATTATGGTTTTATAAAATAAGTGATAGAATATACAAGCGGCTTTGTGAATATGGTTTTAAAAAGGTGAATCTAATTTATTTCTAAATAATATATATATATATATATCAAAATGGATTTGGAAGAATAATAAAAGTGGTTTTAAAATATGGGTTATTAACTAAATGTTTTATATGGAAATTTGAGGCACCGTGTACATAAATGTAAATTTGGAATAATTCGGGTTTATGGAATATTTTATCAAATAAGTGAAAATTTATTTTAATCAAAATAGTAAATAAACTTAAGGAAATTCATAACAAGTATTTCTAGACAATAAAATCAAAGAGAAAAAATATATTTTGAGAACTTAATTCTATAATTTGAGGAGTACTAATAATCGACTTAGTGTCATCGATTGGTTTAAATGCTTTCGAATAACGCTTCGTCGAATATGGTATAAAGCATTGAATATAATGTTTGAGTAGAATTTACTAGCCTTTTAGTGAATACTCGAATTTCACCAGGTAGTATGGGATGCCTTGGTTAAATTCTTGTGATCATATTTGGGAAAGTGCTTAACACTTCAGAGTTGTATTCTCTTCTGGTGTGTGATAAGTGGTTGCTAGATCCTTAAGAGAATATTATTCAGGTTTTCCAATGGTATCCGTAATAAGTGATATTTACTAGGTTTTATTAAATATTTGAATTTCACCATACGGTATCAGACTTATTTGTTAAATTCTAGTGATTACTGAAGGTGATAGTATTTGGCACTTTAAAGTTTACTCTCTTTTGGTGTGTGGTAAGTGGCTGCTAGATCCTTAAGAAGTTTATTCCTGGATTTCTTTTCAAACATAATAATTTAATAATATTAATTAAATGTGGAATTATCGAGTCATGGTTTCTACGATCACCATGATCGGTATGGACTAGCCTTGAGATCATTATGTGATTTTGTGTTCCCGGTCTGAGTACGATCCTTGGTATCGCATCGGTTCGAGTGATACCAATTTGTTTGTTTGTTTGCCAAGGGTTTTGAGTACAATCATTGCGATTGTTTTGGATGATCATTACGATCGATTTGGATTAAGATCTCTTGGATTCTGGATATTTTAATTCTGTGACTGTTCTATGTTCATGAAATAAGTATATATACTTGTGTCTTGTGTTTGTGAAATAAACATATATTCCTGTGTCATGTGTTCATGAAATAAACATATGTTCTTGTGCCTTGTGATGGATGTTAAGTTAATTCTGTTATTTTGCGTTTAGTGACTAGTTCGTGTTTGTGACGTAAACTGACCCTGTACTTAGTTAATCACTGATATTTGCGTGCTTAGAGATATTGTTTTTTGTTCTATTAATTCAATCCTGAACATATGTATTTACTTATATGTTGTTTGTTCCTGTGCTATATCTTGTTCTCACCCTATTTGATATTTAGAGACAGTCTGACCCGGGTGTTATTTTTCTCGGGTCAGGTCGAGACTTTTCAGGTTACAAGACAGATTGACCTTTGAAAGGTTGTGCTAGCAAGGAGATAAACATTTGGACTTTTAGTTTATCCCATTTAGGAATTTGGACCTTGTATATAAAATGTATAATTGAGATTAGAGAATTGTTAAATTTGTATAACAATCGAGTTTAGTATTTCATTTTGTAAACTAAATAATTTGTATATGTATAAGTTGAGATTTATTCTGCTGTGATCTGTGACTGTTATTTATATGATATATTGTTCTGGTTCTGAGAAATTGCTGTGCCTATTACTTTGTATTAATACTGTACATGTCAAGTTCAGTTCAAATATTAAATGAAAAAGGTAAATGACGTGTCATTTTTCGTACAAAGATATATTCACATTCGATCGCCCCTAACAAGCTGTATTCTCCAGATTAGCAGACGACATTACTTGTAATATTCTTTGCTAAACTGGGCATCGCGGTGGGGTCGTTATAATTTGGTATTAGGGCTGTGTCAGAACATTATAACATATAATATTATGGATCCGAGACCTAAATGACTTAGAGTCCTATCCTCTAGGGTGTGTGGTAGATAGTTATATTAATTATCTAAGTAGGGATAGGAATATTAAATGATTATCGGGATAATCATTTGGGGCGTAAATTGATTTTAAGAATTTTTAATTTGATAAATTGGAATTTGTGACACTTAAGCCTTTAGTGAATAATGAGCAAAATCTTTTAGAGTTGAGAAAATTTTGGAATTAAACCGGAATGAATTAAATTGAAGTGAACTATTTTCTGTTAATAGAAAATTTGGAAAATTTGAGCAAATAAGTTTAATTTAAATAATCTTGGAATAATCAGAGACGCGCAGCAGAATTTCAAATATTGAATTAATTTGCTATAAAGATTATGTATGTATTGGTTGATTGGTTACTAGGAATTGATTGCTTGGTTGCATTTATTTAAAATTGGATGCATGGATGTTAGTGATTATAAAATAAGTGCATCTAAAATTGTGATCATCTATTGTGTTAACTTATCCTGCCGTTGTTTAAGGATTCTGATCGATATGTGGGATGCCATGTTATCGATAAGGGTTCCTAAACATCGAACGAGATATTTTGACATAAGTAATAATTAAAACTTGGAAATTTAAGTACAATTTTTTGTGTTATGGAATATTATGATGTCAATCTAGCTAAAGTGTAATCATGAATTGTTAATATCTTCTTTATTATATGAATTTGATATTAAATACTAATATGAATTTTTGAGATAGGTGAAGGTATCCGAAGTTAAATAGATATCTTTTAAAAGATTATAAATTGTTTGCTTAAGGAATATTAGCGGACCCGCTAATATTTCAAATATAAGGTACGTATCTCGGATTAAATACTGCATTTTTATATTTTTCCCTACGGGATGCCTCATCCTTGAGATGAGATGTATATTTTGTAATTATATTCATATTGGAAATTTTCGAAATGCTAGCCGCGCAAAGGAGACGCTGGCAAAATTTTCTGTAAATTTGAGGCGTTAGAATATTTTTGAGAATTTTGAGAAATTTTGATAACTAAAAATTTGAGTTTATTGCTATAACTTTGTGTGATATTAATTGAATGTTTTGGAAATGAAATTAGAAACCATTTAACAAAATAATTGTTCCAAGAGGAAATTTATATAATGAATTTCTTTCGTTAAAGAAATTGCGGGGACGCAATTTCTTTAAGGCGGGAAGTCTGTAACAACCTTGTTGTTAATTACCTAATTAATGAAAAACTAATTAAGATTAAATAATTTATAATTGTAATTTTTGAAATTTAATTCTTATATTTGATAATATAAGAATGATTTTAAAGAATGCTGTAAATTTAATTAAGTGTTAATATTGAGATTTTATTGTTAAAATGATAAATTGCAATTCAGGATTTGTAAAATTTTATTGAGAATAAATAGAATGACTTTTATTTAAAAAGTTACTTATAATTGTACAAAACATTTCTATAATTACATAAATGGAATTTTTATCTTGTGAATGAGTTTTGGTAAATTTTGAGAGATTAAATTATGTTAAATAGAACATTGGTTTAAGGTAAAAATAGTGTTTATAATAAGAGAATTGAGATATATTTAGTAACACTTTTCTTATAGAAGAATTTGCAACACTTTGCTTATAGGATCCACACTCAAACCCATTTAGCCCATTGAAGAGAAGTATTACTTCTTGTTTCTTTTGTCAGTATGTTCATTTTATTTCTAGTTTATAGCAAAGTCGAATATAGCAAACTCCTCCTTTTCTAACCCTAGAAATCAATTTCCCCAATCTCATTGAATTCTATTTCAAATTAAATCAATTTTAGAAGCTAATAAAATCAAGGTAATGAATCCAATCTATACTTTATAGTGCATATTAATCCAAAATGACCTAAACTTTTTGTGGTAGATAGGACTATCAGTTAACTATAATTTTTCTTTTGATTACTTTTCGAAATTCTAAGGTATATTAGTTCGAAATTGAGTTTGAATATGATAGTGTTGCTCTGTTCATGTGTGATTGCTAAGTTGAAACCTGAAATTAAAATGGCCATAACTTTTTCGTTATTAATCGAAATTCGATGATTACCAATGTTTTGGAAAGAAAGGATAACCTTCTACAACTTTCATTTTTTATGTTTTGTAATATTTTGTGGTTCTCATGGTCAAAAATACGTTTTAGTGTCGCTGTCCCGAGAATTAACAATAGCAATAATGAAGTAAAAACCTGATAATTGTTTTAGTCGTATCTTTTTCATTCCTTATCAAAATTAGATGATTCTTAGTGTTCCGGAAAGCCTGTAACAACTTTTTTGTTGAACATATTTGCAAATTTTGAGCATAGGTTGATCGAAATTCTAATGCAAACTCTAAGCTCTGTCACTTTAATAATTGCATTATCAAAACTAAATAGTTTGTAAATTAGAGGTATCTTTCTTGTTCCTTGTCGAATTTAGATAACTCTTAATATTCTGGAAAGTTTGGATTATGTTCTAAAACTTTCATGTTTTGAGTTTTGCAAAATTTTGAGGTTTAAGTAGTCGAAACCATATTTCTTTGTCGCTACCCTGAGAATAAACGATAGCGACAGTGAATTTAAAATCATGAGAACTATTTTGACCATAACTTTTGAACCGTAAGTCTAAATTAGATTATCTTTATCTTGTTTAAAAGTTTAGACATTTTCCTAAAACTTTCATGTTTTGAGATTTGAAAAATTATGGGATATATTACGTCGAAACTGCAGATCTAAATGTTTTAAATTTGAGTTGAAAATATATAAATAGATATGTTTCATATTCAAGTAATTTCACGAAAGAGAGTTTATTTAAATTTATAAATCTCAAACTTGTTTCTATGTTAGTTTGACTTTCTATTGTAAATGATTTTAATAAGCAATTATAAATACATATATATAGATTAATTATATCTAGTATATAGAGTTATGGATTTGAAGATATGAGTGATTATGGTTTTATAAAATAAGTGATAGAATATACAAGCGGCTTTGGGAATATGGTTTTAAAAAGGGGACTCTAATTTATTTCTAAATAATATATATATTAAAATGGATTTGGAAGAATAATAAAAGTGGTTTTAAAATATGGGTTATTAACTAAATGTTTTATACGGAAATTTGAGACACCGTGTACATAAATGTAAATTTGGAATAATTCGGGTTTATGGAATATTTTATCAAATAAGTGAAAATTTATTTTAATCAAAATAGTAAATAAATTTATGGAAATTCATAACAGGTATTTCTAGACAATAAAATCAAAGAGAAAAAATATATTTGAGAACCTTAATTCTATCATTTAAGGAGTAATAATAATCGACTTAGTGTCATCGATTGGTTTAAATGCTTTCGAATAACACTTCGTCGAATATGGTATAACTCATTGAATAGAATGTTTGAGTGGAATTTACTAGCCTATTAGTGGTACTCGAATTTCACTGGGTAGTATAGGATGCCTTGGTTAAATTCTTGTGATCGTATTTGGGAAAGTGCTTAACACTTTAGAGTTGTATTCTCTTCTGGTGTGTGACAAGTGGTTGCTAGATCCTTAAGAGAATATGGTTCAGGTTTTCTAGTGGTATCCGTAATAAGTGATATTTACTAGGTTTTAGTAAATATTTTAATTTCACCATACGGTATCAGATGTATTGGTTAAATTCTAGTGATTACTGAAGGTGATAGTATTTGGCACTTTAGAGTTTACTC
Source organism: Allium fistulosum (assembly GCA_030737815.1). Taxonomy (NCBI): domain Eukaryota; kingdom Viridiplantae; phylum Streptophyta; class Magnoliopsida; order Asparagales; family Amaryllidaceae; genus Allium; species Allium fistulosum. The sequence goes on along the minus strand of CM060908.1, from coordinate 815,595,478 downwards.
TCTTTTGGTGTGCGACAACTGGTTGTTAGATCCTTAAGAATTTTATTCCTGGATTTCTTTTCAAACATAATAATTTAATAATATTAAATAAATGTGGAATTATCGAGTCATGGTTTCTACGATCACCTTGATCGGTATGGACTATCCTTGAGATCATTCTGTGATTCTGCGATTCTGTGTTCCGGTCTAAGTACGATCCTTGGTATCGCATCAGTTCGAGTGATACCAATTTGTTTGTTTGTTTGCCAAGGGTTTTGAGTACAATCATTGCGATTGTTTTGGATGATCATTACGATCGGTTTGGATTAAGATCTCTTGGATTCTGGATATTTGGATTCTGTGACTATTCTGTGTTCGTGAAATAAGTATATACACTTGTGTCTTGTGTTTGTGAAATAAACATATATTCTTGTGTCGTGTGTTCGTGAAATAAATATATGTTCTTGTGTCTTGTGATGGATGTTAAGTTAATTCTGTTATGTTGTGTTTAATGACTAGTTCGTGTTTGTGATGTAAACTAATAACCCTGCACTGAGTTAATCACTGATATTTGCATGCTTAGAGATATTTGTTTTGTTATGTAAATTCAATCTTGAACATCTGTATTTACTTATTTGTTGTTTGTTCTTGTGCTATATCTTGTTCTCACCCTATTGGATATTTAGAGATAGTCTGACCCGGGTGTTATTTTGCTTGGGTCAGGCCGAGAGTTTTCAGGTTACAGGACAGGTTGACCTTTGAATGGTTGTGCTAGCAAGGCGACAAAAATTTGGACTTTTAGTTTATCCCACTTAGGAATTTGGAGCTTGTATATAAAATGTATAACTGAGATTAGAGAATTGTTAAATTTGTATAACAATCGAGTTTAGTATTTCATTTTGTAAACTAAATAATTTGTATATGCCTAAGTTGAGATTTATTCCGCTGTGATCTGTGACTGTTATTTATGTGATATATTGTTCTGGTTCTGAGAAATCGGTGTGTCTATTACTTTGTATTAATACTGTACACGTCAAATTCGTTCAGATATTAAGTGAAAAAGGTAAATGACGTGTCAGTGTTAGTAGAAATATATATTCACATTCGATCGCCCCTAACAAGCCATATTCTCCAGATTAGCAGACGACATTACTTGTAATGTTCTTTGCTAAACTGGGCATCGCGGTGGTGTCATTACATATGAAGATGCCCCTTAGTTGAACAAGTTTACTACTTGACCGATACAACTTCTGCCATTACATACATTCAAACAAAATAATAACACAACATACATAAATAGACTCTTATATAGCTAGCTCTGCCTCATGCACGTCTTGGAAAGCTTTATTCGTCGAACCTAAAACCTGAAAACCTTACTCTCGAACTACTTAATTGAGTACCCGAGAGTTAAAGGGGAAAACAAAAACTTTGGGTCAAACAAAAATTCTAGTGTGAATAATAATATGCTATCTCGGTAAATAGATGTCTAGTGAGACCACGCCGCTGAGCGAAATGGTTTTTCCCCTCACTTGTATCCTTTGATAATAAATCTATCACAATCATGCTCCAACAATCATGGTGGTTACATAAACACGAGATAATTAAATGAAAGCATGCTATATGGGTAATCCTGACTATTAGACAAAATTTTTGCCTGGCTAACACTCCAAAGCTTTCGGAAGCTAATTCGAAAAAGATATAGAAAATTAAAAGACCACCGAGACTGAATAGGAAGTAAATGCCTAAAGGTAAAAGTAACATAAGATTTATAGTAGTTTGGGACCAAGATCCCAAAATCCACTCTAAAGGTTCTACTCTAGGCTTTATTGTTTAGTTTGGTTTACAAGTACATCTGTGGAAAATTTCTCCTTTAATGATCTTTTGAACTAAGCTTTTCTAAAAGATGTAAGAAGTACTAATTGACCATGGAATGCCATAGATTTTGTTTTTCGACCCCTTTATTGTAGTAGGTTTTCCTTTATTTATAGTAAGTTTAAGGTTCTTCCATTGGTGTAGGTGTTTTCTCTTGAATTGATGACCTAGCTTACTATGTGCAGCTTAGATTTGAACACTTGTCATCATCTGGATGAGTGCGCTTTGACGCAAATTGCTGATGTGATGCTTGTATATATAACTTTTTGAATATCTTCCATCTATCATGACTGTTGGTCTCGTCCTGGTCTATCTGAGCCATTGATTTCCAATACAAGCTGATGTGTTTTTGGTTTTGGCAACTGCTGCCCTCTGTTAAGCTTCTTGCCTTAGCTAGACAATGATCTTAGTCTCGGTCGATGCTATGGCTCATGCTCTCAGACTACATATTCTCGGACTAAATCTTATGTTTAAGGTCTCTTTGGAAACCAAACAATGGGTCTCAGAAATACAAGCCGCAGAACTTTTCTTTCGAATTTGCAATTTGTACTTCGTAAAAATTATGGTGTAACACATGCTCCCTACAAGTTCCACCTCATATGGCTTTTGTGAGGTTGACTTTGGAAAGAATAGTGCCATTTCATGCTTTAATACTTGGCTTGTTTGTTCTGTCCCCCTTATGAAGTTGATCCTGAGCTTTCAAGCAAGGTAGTATTCTAAGAACTTCCGGAAGTGCTGCTTCACTAAGATAACTTATAGAAATCTAATCTCGTTTAGAGGTTTTTGAAAATAATTTAAAATATAACCTCGTATAGAGGGTTTCAGATATTGCAATCAATGCCTAGAGGAGAAAATACTCAATACCATGCTCCAGTCATCTAGATCTGGTCATATGTAAGTACTGGTTTAGAAAATTATTAGCGACGGTATAATGCCTATACTTGCACGTTGCTTTAAGAATATGGCTCACTATATAGTACCATGCATGGTACTATTTGACCATGGCTCACTCTTTGCATGAAACGATTCGGCCATGGCTCACTCTTTTGCACAACACTCTGGATGTAGCTCACTAGGTGCGTTCGGCACGGCCGTCTTTTCTGCGGCTCACCCTTTGCATGACACTATTGATCATGGCTTACTATTATTGGGGATCTACCCAGCGCATGGTACTATTTAACCATGGCTTACTATTTTTGGAAATCTGCACAATATTCTATTCTTGTTGGGAATCTACCCAATATTCTATTCTAGTTAGGAATCCACGCAATGCATGGTACTACTCGACTATGGCTCACTATTATTGGAAATCTATCCAATATTCTATTCTTGTTGGGAATCTACTCAATGCATGATACTACTTGCCTCTGGTACTTTTCTCGAAGGCGAAACTAAGTAATTGTCATGAGGCGAAATCATTTACTTACCTGGAGGCGAAATTAAGTAATTGCCATGAGCTGAAATCATTTACTTGCTCGGAGGCGAAACTAAGTAATTGTCGTGAGGTGATTTACTTGCCTGGAGGCGAAACTAAGTAACTACTGTAATGCGAAATCATTTACTTGCCTGAAGGTGAAAGCATGGCTTTAACACTCGCATGATGCTACTTGATCAAAGTTGTATCATGACTAAAATGTTTTGATGCACTTTTGAAAGTTGTGTGATATTACTTGATCACGGCAGTAATCATGACTAAAACGTTTGATAAAATGTTTGAAATGCTTAAAACTATAAAAGACCGTAGTCTCACGCGACATACCTGAGTCATGGTTAAGAGATTGATGATTGTCTCAAACTTCTAAGAAAGCTTTTACTCAGGTAGCAACCTCATGCCGTGATAATGTCTCAGATGCTCAGCATTCAAAGTACAAGGTATTACATTACCATCTGGCCTCTTTAATCTATATGTTCCTGGAGGGGATGATGTCATGGATTATTTGGGGTCCTTCCCAATTTGGGTCGAAAGGTCCATCTGCCGGATCCTTTATGTTGGCATTGTCTTTTGAGAACGAGGTCTTCTTTCTTAAATTTTCTATTTTAAACCCTCTGGTTGTAGTATCGGTCATCCTCCAATCTGCGGTCCTCAAAGCAGCTTGGACCCAAAGTCCGGACAACAAATCCAGTGACTCCTCTCAGAGCTCTATGCTTTGTTGTGTATTATAATAATACCTTTAATGAGAGGTAATTTCTAACTCAACAAGGAGCATTGGCCTCAAAGCCATAAGCTAGAGAGAATGGAGTATGTCCTATTGAGGTCTTGGAGCTTGTTGTATAAGCCTACAAAATAAAAGGCAGTTCATCTGCCCAGTTGCCATTTTCCTTGTTTAATCATTTCTTCAAACAAGCCTTCATAGTTTTGTTGTCCGCCTCCACAGTCCTATTTGCTTATGGATGGACCACTGAAGAAATACTCTTGATGATACCATGATCTCGACAATACTCTATAAACTATCGGCTCTCAAACTAAGTGCCATTATCCATAATGATATTATGTGAAGACCTAATTTAGATACAATGTTCTTTATCACGAACTTTATCACTTGACTGGAGGTTATGGTAGCTAATGGTTCGGCCTCGACCCATTTTGTAAACTAATCAATCGCCACCATGGCATATTTTGCCCCTCCTTTAGTAGTTAGAAGGGGACCAATAAGGTCGATGCCCTAGATACCAAAGGGCCATGGACTCATTGGGTGGGCTCGCTAGGAGGAGCTCTTGGCACTTCTGCATTAAACTGGCACTTATCACATTTTCTTGCATAGTCCAATGCACCTTGATTTAGTGTCGGCCAATAGTAACCTTACCAGATTATTTTCTTTACCAACTTTTGGCAACTACAATGGTCTGGGCTTCATTCGATAACTGTTGACGTTCTAAGGCTATTACACACCAAGAGTATGGAGTTGAGAATCTCATCCTATAGAGTACTCCACCTATAATGTTGAACCTTGTAGCATTATATTTAATTTGTCTTGCTTCGGTAGCATCCGAAAGTACAATATCCTCAGTTAGATATCGTATATATGGTGACATCCAATTTTCTTTAGTTATTACTGGTGTTGTAGATTCACTTCAGGTAGCTTGAGACCATGTTATAACTAACACTTTCTTCGGGACCTATATGCTAGGTTTCTCTATGATCTCAACGGGAATGAAATTAAACTCTCTTACGTCCCTTGAGCTTGCATATTTTGCTAACGCACTGGCCATTGTATTTCAATCTCTAGGGATGCTTTCTATGTGATAACTCTCGAAAGCTCCAAGTAGTTGCTTCACCTATTTAACATAAAGTGCTAACCTCGGGTCTTGGGTCTGATAGTGACTGAGAACTTGACTGATGACTATTTAGGAGTCGTTGTATATCCGAATCTCTAAGACCTTGATAGAAATTGCCATTTTTAATCCAGCGATTAGGGATTCATACTCAGTTGCATTATAGATTGCTGATAAGGAGAGCTTGATTGCATAGTAGATTTGTTGGTTGTCCCGAGTTACAAAGATATAACCGGTCTACCCCATGTTCTTTTGAGGCTCAGTTAACATAAAGTTGCCAAGAGAATTGTTTACTCTTGTTGTCTCCTTTTTTTGCTTCGGTTTCAAAACCAGTGCATTCGATGATGAAATCAGCTAGTGCTTGACCTTTGGTTGCTATCCTCGGCTAATACGATATCTCATACTGGCTAAGCTCTATAGCCCACTTGATTAACCTCTCTGCAGTCTTCGGTTTATTAAAAAACTTATCGAAGAAGTTGATCCATAAGGACTTTAATAGGATGGACTTGAAATTACGGCCGAAGATTTCTTGCTATGAATATCAAGCTATAGGCAAGCTTTTCAATTATAGGGTAGTGCTTCTCTGCTGGACCTAGCTTTTTACTTACATAATATATGGGCTTCAGAATCCCATCATAATCTCTTACTAAGGTTAAACTTATAACCTGATCCAAGGCAGCCATATAAAGGAATAGGGTTTCCCCATCAATCGGTTTGGACAACATCGGAGGAGAACTTAAATGCTTTTGCTGATCTTCAAATGCTTTCTGGCATTGACCTGTCCATTTGAAAGTAACATGCTTCTTTATGAGGTTAAAGAAGGGAATAGACTTATCGGTTGATTGACTTATGAACCTATTCAAAGTGGCGATCTTTCCATTCAAACTCATTAATTCTTTTTCATTAGTCGAAGCTTTCATGTCAGTTATAAATTTTATTAGATCTTGGTTTGTCTCTATACCTCTAGCACTTACTATAAAACCTACGAATTTCCCAGATTGTATACCAAAAGTACACTTCTGAGGGTTTAGCTTCATGTGATACTTCTGAAGAACATTAAACATCTCGGCTAGATCCGAAACATGACTTTTTGATTGCATAGATTTGACAAACATGTCATCAATATACACGTTCATGTTTCGACCTATTTGTTTAGTAAACATCTAGCTGACTAACCTCTGATATGTTGCCCCAGCATTCTTAAGGCCAAAGGGTATTAATTTTATAGCAGAACAAACCCATGTTGGTGACGAAACTTGTATGCTCCTCATCAAGCTTAAACTTGGGATCTGATTGTACCTGGAATAGGCATCCATGAATGAAAGAAATTGATGCCCACTTGTAGCATCTACTAATAGGTTGATTCTCGATGGAGGGAAGTTATTCTTTAGGCAATCTTTATTTAAATCTGTAAAGTCAATTCAAGTCCTCCACTTTCCATTCGGCTTTTTTTTACTAATACTGGATTAGCGATCCACTTTGGATAGTAGACATCTTGGATGTAAGTATTCTTTAATAACCTCTTGATTTCTTCCCGTAGAGCTGTATATCGGTCCTTGTCTAAAAACCTCCTCTTTTGCCTTACGGGAGTAAACTTCAGATCTACATTTAAACAATGGAAAATGACCGAGGGGTCAATTCCTACCATGTCGCCATGAGTCCAAGAAAATATACCTTGGTTATGTTTGAGGAAGAAAATTAGCTCATCTTCGACAGAGGGATGGAAATAAGTTCCTATCTTAACTATCTTAGACTTGCCATTTACGTCGAGGCATATTTCCTCTAAAGTCTCGGCTGCTGAAGCCATTTTGGTCTCTTGTCTCAGATCAAGCTCAATGTAACGACCCTGAAATTCCGACCCAATTTAAAAATTTTAGAACCGTTATTATAATTAAAAATGTGAAACTTACATACGATTTCAATCAACGTCCAAACTTTGTTTCTAAATTGCGCCTTGATGATTGTAGATATGGGTAAAGTTTCGTCGGAAAATACCGCAGTAAATTTCGTGCGCGTTTTACTGCACATCAGTTCATTTTAAAACATGAAAAATTTCATCTTCCGAACCTAAATATTTTTACACAGGAAAATTCTAAATCATTTTCTGACAAAGGCATCATTTTTCGTTTTTCAAAATTCGGACATCTTTTGCTCCGTCGATCTTATTCTTCGGTGTTTTGGTGCATTCTCCGTAATAGGGATTTCAAATATTCACAAACAATTTCCGTTACCGTTCAAACTTCACATTTGGAATACGCCTAGATAGACATAGGTGTACGCCAAATTTCGTCGAAAAAAATTGTAGTAAATTTCGCTCGTCAAATTTACATATTAGTTTTAATTTTAAGTGTAAATTTTCTATCGTCCGAACTTTAATATTTTTCGCAATGTTGCATAAGAAAAATATTCTGATCATAACGGCGCATTTCGTTTCGTCAAATTTCGCTTTTGATTGCTAGTTAAAATGTTCACTCGTGCAAATGGGTTAATAAGATTCGCCACTTCGCAAACAATGTCAAACCATCAATATCTTCATACCGTTGTGTCCGCCTCGTCGCGCTGATCAAAATGGTATATTTGTTTGTGTCAATCGGAGTTCGGCGTTGCAAGCTATTAATTGGTTAACGGTGTACAAACTGGTCCGTTACGCCACACAAACCGGTACCCTACCTTTTCCCGCTCAGAATTCAAATGACCCTTCAGAAACCCAATAGGCACTGTGACAAATCATCATTTGATTTGCATGGGGACTGTAAACCTCTCTGTATATATCTGCTATCCTCTGCTACAGCTCACCTCATTAATTGCACTGCTTTTCTTTGGTACGTAACATCCTTCTCTTCTCTGCACTCCCTTCCTTCTCCCTCTTCTTAGTTCACTTTATTTTATTTTGTTGAAGAAAAGCAGATGTAAACTGCCCCACTCCATCCACCACCCCAGCCTTGCCCTCCAACCCATGCAGCCACGTACCAGCCCCCTCCACTTGCCACACGCCAGCCAGCCCTCTCCCTCCGCCCCCAGCTCCGCCTGCCCATCCCACTCGCCCCGCCCCGTGCAACCGCCGCCAGCCTACCCCGCCCAGCCCACTGCCATCCCCAGTCCAGTGCCCAGCCAACCACCACCCCACCACCTCCGCCCTACCAGCTCCGCATCCACACCCCGCCACGCGCCAGCCCTCCGCCCCAGCCTCCCTCCACCACCGGAACACCGCAGCTCCCAACCGGCCCAGTCACCACACCCAGCACCCACGTCCACCCGCTCCGCCTCCACGTCCCACACGCCACCACCCTCCACTGCCCTGCACACCTGCCCTCCGCCCCATCACCATCCCCAACAGCCGCTTCCACCCACATGCCTCCGCCCCAGCCTGCCGCGCCCGCCTACGTCCCCAGCCTTTCCCCCTTCGCGCGCCCACGTCCCCAGCCAGCTCCGCCTCCCCGCCTTCGCCCGCCACTACAGCCCATGCACCCGCCACCACACCACGTCGACCACCCCACTGCCCGACTTCGCCCGCCACCAGCCAACCACCTCCACGACCTGCCGCTCCGCCCTGCCCTCCGCTGTCGCAACCCCGCTCCGCCCAGCCGTTCCGCCGTCACCATTGTGCCTCGCAGTGGCCGGAATCCTGCTCTGTACATTTGTTTTATATATCAGTAGATATATATAAACTGTTATATTATAACAGTATATTTTAGAAATGTTGGGTTGCTCACATACTGTTACTATGTTGTTTCAGCTCCTGCTATTGATCCGGAAGTATAAGTATTTCCATCCCGCTTGTCGAATCTATCGGGCTCGTCGATTGGTAAGATTTTATATATATTCAATAAATATATATTGCAATAAACAAATTATTGATTAATTATTTGTCGATTGCAGTTATGTCCATTTTGCGTCGTGCCTATTAGGGTCTATTTTATCTATTCATCTTCGTGCCGCGCCATCTTCTCCAACCACGAAAGGTGAATATTTCATTCACGACTCAATCTATTATGCTATGAAAATCAAGTGATAATTGTCGTTAATATTAAATTGGATATTAAATTGTTGGTTGTTAAAATTTGGTTGAAATAAACTGTTAAGTTCTAAAAAATTTGACGCCATGTATTGTTTAAGTTGATTAAACAAGTTGAACTGTAATATGATGATAATTAGGGTAAATAATAGCGACCTTAAAATTGATAAGTACAATTGATGTAGGAATTTGATAACGGACACCAAGTAAAAATCATAATGTAATAATCTTTAATCCGTAGGATTCTAGGAATAATTGTATTAATTTGCATAATAACAAATGTGAGTTAATATGATTATTTCGGGATTATTTGAATAAATAGTTAAATGGTTATGTATGGTTGCTATTGCTTGTTTATTTACTTTGACACCATCCCAGTTATCACACTGCAAGTTCCCTTTGCTATGCTTTATATTGAATGATATCGGGTTGAAATGATAAATACCCACTTAAACAACTTGGCCTAGGATAGACAATTAAAAATAAGAAACCCGATTGGTCAACAAATTATTTTGAAATTGAAATCTATTTGAAATTAAGGAATGAACTTAATAATTTGTTTGGAAATCAAGTAACGACTTAATGAATTTAATTGAAATAAATTAATGGATTTAATTGAAACGGATTAATAAATCTATTTAAATAAAGGAAAATGAATTGGCAATTTTGATTGAAATAAGTTTTAAAACAAGTGAGTTTTAAAATTTAATAATTTAATTTATTAAATTGGTAGATTTAGATTTAGACTGAGTTTTAAATTAAATAGATTTGAACTTGTCATAAATAATAATTTAGATTTAGGAAATTTTGACTTAAAATGGAATACGAAACTAACTAAAGTTTTATGGATTTAATTTAGCGATAATTTAAATGTAAATGATTTTAAATCTAATGAAATCGATTTAATCAAATTTATGATTATATTTAATGTAACGATGAATGTAAACATGAATTGAGATAAATAGAATTTGATCTAACGATTCGAACTTAATTGACCGGTAAATTTGGATAAATTGATTTTGAACTAAATTTAATAAGAGAGTTATTAAATTGAACTTGAATACTTAACTATATTGTTAATTAAATGTTGAACTACAGATTTCATTTGGAAATATGATTTTAAAATATCCGAAATAAATTGAATCGTGAAATGTCAAATTTTGGAAGTCAAATTTGCACCTTGACTTTCGGACTTTGATTTGTTTTAAACTTTAACTTAAATGACCATTGGGTAATAAATACGTAGTTATTAAAGAGTCCGGGATCGGATATGGACATACTCTCTGTCGATACCGAAAACCACTTTAATAACTATTACACGCGAAGTGTTGATCCAGAATGAAGTGGATGGTTTGGTGATCGCGTTGACTGAAGAAAGAGAACGATATTGGACGACCCCTGACATGACTAAAACAGGAGCCGCGCCGGGCCATTGAGGTTCGCTACCTCTAGCGGACGCACTTCTTCGATACCATCTCTATTACTTTTGTGATTCGATTTGGGTGCACCCCTTGATTTGGGAGTGTTGTTTCGCGGTGTTGAGATAGTAGCTGCTATGCTCAACATCAGTCCGGATCAGGCAACTACTAGTATCCTAGTTGGTATCGCCTCATGTACCTTGTCATACTGATTATCCTATTCGCGACCACTACGTTTTGATTTGTACCTTAGTATATGGATTGCCCTCTGGTGACTTCCGGTTTTGGGGAAACTACGGTCTTGTATATGCTCTTGGGAATAAAAATGTGTTAAGGGTGGTATGGGCCATGACTTAACACTATTTTAATATCGTACTTTACTGATTAGACATTATCTATCTATCGTATTCTATTGTATATAGATAGTTTATCGGATCCTTAGAGATGTTATTTTATCCATCTTTAAGTTATGAACTATTCCCTTGCACTTGGTTTAATTGCATAAGATTTTGAGTCCTGACTCGAGTGTTTCTTTTTGCATATGCTCGGGTCAGTCTGAAGCTATCCAGTTGCTGATCAAGGTTGGTTGAAGATGCTGAAGGCTTAGCATTTATCTTTATCAGTCTATTTATATTCCTGTATTGATGTCCTAGTTTGTTGGACATTTTGGTACTAGTCACTTGATGTTGAGACATTGTTGTATATTATATAGTGGCTTCATGAACTGCTATTATGATGGTGTATTTTCCGCTGCATTATTCTGTGACTGTTCTGTGATGTTGTATTGATTCTCATTTACATTTATGTATTTATAATCCCATAATGATTCGTGTTTTGTATTATTTAAGTTGACATGTGTGGATTATTGTCAATTTAAATGGTCCAAATATACGGGTTGTTACACTCAATTTCTTTTCCCTTAGGACTTCTTATACAGAGTGAACACTCTTCCACTTTCTCCTAGAGGACTTACTACTCTGCCCCCGTTCTACCTCATTATATTCTTTTTGATATCTTGATATATAAATAAATTCTCAAACAATGGAATCTTTTTGTCTTGCGAGGATTCTTAAATGTTTCTTGCAATCTCCCATAGATTTAGAACTTATGGTATTAATTCTTTTCTTAACTTCGAGAGGAGTAGGTTGATTAACTTTGACATTATTCTCATAGGACAAAGTTTTCCCTTTATTGGTCATGTTCAAACTTGCAAAATAGCGCTGCCGACATCCATTTGTCTCCTCTTACAACCCCTTTACCTTTCTCAGTGGAAAATTTTAAAAATAAATGCTTAGTAGATATGTACCTATCTAGACGTCAAGAGCTGGCCTCCTGAAGAAGGCATTGTATACTAAGGGGACATCCATAATGACAAAAGTGGTTTCGAAGATCTTACTGTGAGGGTCACTTCCAACATTAACCATCAAGCTGCATTATCCAAAAGGAATGGCCCCATCATTGTTGTATCTATATATGGGAGCTTGGCTGGACTTAAGCATGCTTTCAGGTAGTCCCATCTCATTAAAAACATGCTTGAAGATGATGTTAACAACAGCTTCGTTATCTACTATTATCTTTGCAACTTCCGAAAGTCTAATTTGAGCTGTAATTACAAGTAGGTCATTGTGAGTGTAGCAGACACCTCAGAGTCGCCAAATGTAATTTCCAAGCCAACCTTTTGCTTCTTCCCGAACCTTTTCATGCCATACACAGAGGTGTCTCCATCTTTGACTTCTTTAACGTATCTCTTCCGGCTATCATTACTTTTCCCGCTAATGTAGGGTCCTCCCAAGATAATGCAATAAAATTTCGATGGGCTGGTAAAGACCTCAGAGCTGGTGCATGAGGCTATACATTTTCACTTCCTGTTGGAGTGACGGATTCTTGAGTATCATCAGTTTTCAGGAACTTGTTTAGCTTTCCTTCCCTAACCAGTTTGTTGATGATGGATTTCGAAAATTGACACTCTTCAGTGTTATGGCCATTTTGCCGATGACAACTGCAATATTTTCCTCCTCGGTTAACTTCGGACTCTTTCCCTCTTCTCGAAGGGTATGGGATCTGGTCCTGAGTCATTGCATAGACTGGAGCATAAGAATGAGTCAGGGGATAATCTTCCGCCACATGAAATTCTCATTTAAAGCTTTTTGTCGAGGGGTTTTTTTATGGTCACCATTCCATTTTGGGTTGTCTCTGATAACTCCCTTAGGTTGTTCGGTTCGGATTTCCACTTGAGCGCAGAAATAGAATTCATTTAGGGACTTGCATTTTTTCCTTAGTAGATTATCCTAGAATAGGGTATTCCTTTATAACCCTGAGGTAATAACGACCAGCTTGGTCTCGTCCATCATGCCCTTGTATCGAGCAACTACATCATTAAATCTTTTACAATAGCCCTTTAGAGATTTTCCTCTCCATTGTCTAAAGTCAACGAGCAGACTCAGTCCGGTTTTGGTATCTTTTGAGGCGAAGAGTTGTGTCAATAACTTTGTAGTTAGTTGCTCCCAAGAGCTAATAGAATTCGATGGATAGCTTTGGAACCATTTTAAGGTAGGCCTAATAAAAGTTGTGGGTAAGAATCTACATTTAATCTCATCTGATACCCGGATAGCTTGCATCTTGATCACGTATAAAGTAATGTGATCCTCAGGGTCGGACGATCCATCATAAGAAAGTTTTGGGATCCTGAATCCTGAAGGCATACGTACATTCATAATTCTCGGGAGAAATGTTGAACCTTTCAGAGCTTCATCTCATCACCAAGGTTAGATTGATCGTCTTGCAGCTTCTGTACTTGCTTTGACAATTTTATTAATATGGCTTCCATTCCTCGATCCTCGTCGACTCTTAGGTTTTCGGTTTCAACACTTTGAATTTCTGGCCTATTTTTGTTGCCTTGCTCTGGAGTTTACCCTTTTGGGACTTATAGTTAAGGGCCTCTCAGATGGACCCACACTTTCTACTTTTGTAGGCTCGACTTTCTTAGCTGTTTCTCTTGCTATTATGAACCCAGCCTCTAGGGTTTCATTAGCCATTGGCAATTTTCCTGGGTATCGACTTGAGGTCAAAGGATTCGCGTCCTCTTCAAGTATAGCCGAAACCTTCTTCTCTAATTCAGCGAAAGTGCTTTTAACTTTGGTTTGATAATAATCTAACCGTTATGCCATGCTGGAAACGAATTTTAGCATCATTTTTCGAATTTCTTCTTCAGTAAGGAGTGGAGGTGCCGTTTCTTCAATAATAACTTGGTTTACTTGGTTTGCCTGATTTCCATCAAATACAGTCACTTCTTCGGTTCCTTCATCTTGGATGGAAGAGCGACGGGTCTTTCGAGAGGATGCTTTTGACTTCATGCTTGATTGAGAGTTTTTCAATTGTTGAATTTGTTAGATTAGAAGAGAGCGGAGGTTCAGGCCCTCCTTCTTGTGCCAAAAATGTTAGACAAACTTTTTGCCTTCTTAGTACTCTAAAGCTTTCAGAAGCTAATTCCAAAAGGATAAAGAAAATTAAAAGACCACCGAGACTAAATAGGAAACAAATGCCGAAGGATAAAAGTAACACAGGATTTATTGTGGTTCGGGACCAAGATCTCTACGTCCACTCTGAAGGTTCTGCTCTAGGCTTTATTGCTTAGTTTGGTTTACAAGTACATCTATGGAAAATTCCATCATTAATGATCTTTTAAGCTAAGCTTTTCTAAAAGAGGTAAGAAGTACTAAATGACAGTGGAATACCAGATATTCTGTTTTTCAACCCCTTTATTGTAGTAGGTATTCCTCTATTTATAGCAAGTTTAAGGTTCTTCCATTGGTGCAGGTGTTTTCTCTTGGATTAATGACCTGGCTTACTATGTGCGGCTTAGATTTGAACACTTGTCATCATCTGGCCGAGCGTGTTTTGATGCGGATTGCTGATGTGATGCTTGTATATATAACTTCTTAAATATCTTCCATATATCCTTATAGTTGGTCTTGGTCTGTGCTATCTGAGCCGTTGATTGTCGATACTCATTGAAGTGATTTTGGTTACGGCAACTGTTGCCCTCGGTTAAGCTTCTTTCCTTAGCTGGACAATGATCTTGGTCTCGGTCGACGCTTTGGCTTTTGCTCTAATACTACATATTCTCAAATACTGAATCTGGTGTTTAAGCTCTCTTTGGAAACCAAACAATGGATCTCGGAATTACAAGCCAAGGAACTTTCCTTTCGAATATTTGTAATTTATACTTCGTAGAAATTATGGTGTAACACTAACTAATCTGTTTCAATTAAGTGACTATTTGTCTCTACTTCATAGGTTCCTTGACACAATTTTTCACCTCAAAGATACCAGAACAGGACTAAGCCTCCTCGCTGACTTTATACAAGGGAGAGGAGTATCTCTAAAGGACTCTTGTAAATGATTTAATGATGTAGCTGCTCGATCCAAGGGCGTGATGGATGAGACCAAGATGGTCGCTATTACCTTAGGGTTATGGAGGAATACCCTATTCTAGGATGATTTACTAAGGCAGGAATGCAGGCTTGAATGAATACTTTTTTCGAGCTTAAGGGGAAGTCTGAATTAAAGAATCTAAAGGAGTTATCAAAAAAACCCAGAATGGAATGGCCACCAAAAGAAGACCCCTTCGGCAAAAATGTTTAAAGAGAATTTCAGGTAGCGAAAGGTTATCCCCTGACTCATTCTTATGCTTAAGTCTACGTAGTGACTCAAGTGGATCCCATACCCTTCGAGAAAAGGGAAAGAGCTAGAAGTTAACCGAGGAAGAAAAAATTGCAGGTACCATCAGAAAAATGGCCATGACACTGAAGAGTGTCGGTTTTTAAAATCCTTCATCAATAAATTGATTAGGAATGGAGAGCTAAATGAGTTCTTGAAAAGTGATAATACTTAGGGAGTCTCCTTTCCAATAGGAAGCGAAAATGTGCTGCCTCAGGCATCAACTTCGAGGTCTTTACCAGCCCCTCGGAATTTTGTTGGCATCATCTTAGAAGGACCCTACATTATCGCGACATGTAATGGTAGGAGGAAGAGATATGTTAATGAAGTCAAAGATGGAGATACCTTGGTGTATGGCATGAAAAGGTTCAAGAAGAAGCAGAAGGTTGGGTCAGAAGTTACATTTGGCGACTCTGATAAGCGGGGTGTCTGCCAACCCCACAATGACCCACTTGTAATTACAACTCAAATTGGACTTTTGAAGGTTGCAAAGATAATGGTAGACACTGGAGCCTCTGTTAACATCATCTTCAAGCATGCTTTCAATAAGATGAGATTACATGAAAGCATGCTAAAGTCCAGTCAAGCTCCCATATATGGATCCAACGATGATGGGGCCATTCCTTTCGGAGAATGCAACTTGATGGTCAAAGTTGAAAGTGACCCTCGTATAATTCGAAATCACTTTTGTCATTACGAATGTCCACTCAGTTTACAACGCCTTCTTCGGGAGGCCAGCTCTTGACGCTATAGATGGGTACATATCTACTAAGCATTTACTTCTAAGATTTCCCGCAGAGAAAGATGAAGGGCTTGTAAGGGGAGACCAATGGATGTCGAGGCAGTTGTATTATGCAAGTTTGAACATGATCAATAAGGGAAAAACTTCATCTTATGGGAATAATGTCGAATTAATCAACCTACTCCTCTCGAAGTTAAGAAAACAGTTAATACCATGAGTTCTATATCTATGGGAAGTCGCAAGAAACCTTTAAGAATCATCCTAAGACAAGAAGATTGCGTTGTAAGAGAATTAATTTACAAATGAAACTATTAAAAAGAATATAACGAGGTAGAAGGGGAGCAAAGTAGTAAGTTCTCTAGGAGAAAGAGGAAGATTGTTCACACTATACAAGAAGTCCCAAGAGAAGAAGAAATTGAGCTTGATCTTTATCCGAGACAAGAGACCGAAATGGCTTCAGCAGCCGAGACTTTAGAAAAAGTATGCCTTGACATAAATGACAAGTCTAAGACAGTAAAGATAGGAACTTATTTCCATCCCTCTGTTTGAGATGAGCTGCTTTCCTTCCTCAAACATAACCAAGATCTATTTGCTTGGACTCATGACGACATGATAGGAATTGACCCCTTAGTCATTTTCCTTTGTGTAAATATAGATCCAAAGTTTACTCCAGTAAGGCAAAAGAGGAGGCCTTTAGACAAGGACTGATATATGACTCTACAAGAAGAAGTCAAGATGTTATTGAAGAATAATTTCATCCGAGATGTCTACTATCCATTATGGATAGCTAATCCAGTATTAGTAAAAAAGCCAAATGGGAACTGGAGGACTTGCATTGACTTTACATATTTAAACAAAGCTTGCCTGAAGGATTGCTTCCCCCTACTAAGAATCGACTAGTTAGTAGATGCTACCAGTGGGCACCAATTGTTTCCGTTCATGGATGCCTATTCCAGATACAATTAGATCATAATGTTTAAGCTTGATTAGGAGCATACAAGTTCATCACCAACATAGGTTTTTTCTACTACAAGGTAATGCCCTTTGGCCTTAAGAATGCAGAGGCAACATATCAGAGGTTAGTCAACCAGATGTTTGCCAAACAAATAGGTCGAAACATGGAGGTGTATGTTGATGGCATGTTGGTCAAATATAAGCAGTTGGAAAGTCATGGTTTGGATCTTGCCGAGACGTTTGATGTTCTTCGGAAGTATCAGATGAAGCTAAACCGTCAGAAGTGTAATTTTGGTATACAATCTGGGAAATTCCTAGGTTTTATAGTAAGTGCTAGAGGTACAGTATGTGTAAAAGGTTTTAAAAATAATAAAATACTGTTTTTCATCTTGAAATTTTATAAGTCAAAGAATATATTATTTCTGATTTTCAGTAACTTTTGGGAATTTTTCCTAAGTGTTTAAGATTTAATCTGAATTTATTAGGCTAGAAAGGCTTAATAATTATATTAAAATAATTATATAAGTTAAATGGTTTGCAAAATACTTTGGGAACGATAAATTTGTTTTACAGCAGACTTCTAGAAAAGAAATTGATAAAGTGTACTCTTAACCAATAAAAATTGGACACAGATTAAGAGTTGGTGAAAAGAAATTGCTTTAAATGGGAAATAAACGGTTTTAATGTTAATTATGTGTTTTCCATGACGTTGATAATCAATGCCGAAGTCCATCCATGTAGTAGCTAGCAATGTCTTCATCAAGCAGAAGGGAAGCATACGAAATCAACCATATTGGTATGCAATAGTTCCACTCAGGTTGGAATATAGTTATAGGTTCTCAGCATTAAATTAACTTCAGCATGAACAATCTCGTAACACATCAATGCCGACTTCTTCAACATGAATTATTCCGCTAGTTTTCATTATCATCTCCTTAAGACAGCAATGTTGCACTTATCTATACCAACAATAACATTTATAACGGCATTGATGCTGTAGATTTCCATATCGACCTTAACTATATAACGAGGCATTGATGCCAGCATTTCTTTAATGCACTGATGCTGCATATTTATGATGTCCACATTAATTCCTTTAGGGGTGATGCCTCTAGTACAACTTTCGAGATAAAGTATTAGGCCATAACGTCACATATATAAGTATACTTTCGACATCGATATAGAATGGAAATGATGCCACCTATTTTCAATACCGACATTCTTTCTAGTGGTGGCATAGTAGCTACATTATCATACAGACGATATTAATGACTCTATGATATTGATGTTGAAGGTTATCAATGTCGACATTCCCATATTTCCATGTTTAAAAGCTTTATACTATGCAAACCTATTAGGCTTTATATTTATGTCATACGACATGGTTGATACCGGCCCTGTGGCCTTATGCTTTAGAAAATCAGAATACTTTAACATGATTTTGATATAGAAGGGTGCAATAACCCATTTTGGCAATATTAATGTCGCACTTTATCAATTCAATTAGCTTTATTATATGTCTTCATAGTCTAAGGTTTTAGAGGTGTGATAACCTCAAATTTATTTCGAAGTTAATGAAAGTTATTTCATAAAAGCATATATCTTCACATAATATTTTGACTAAGTAAAGGGTTATAATTTCCTTGTTTTAATTATGGTTTCAAGGGTTAAATTATTAATAAAAAATTATGTTTTCAAGAAATTAAAAAGGTATTTAGGCCTTGATTGTACTAGAGAATTATTGATTTTATCACCTTTAGATAAATTATGATAGCATAAATTAACTAAAAGATTAGAGAATTGAAAAACCAGATAATGGGAGTGGTGTGGGGTAGCGCCCTATGCTTCAACTATTAGCCCCTAGTTGATATTAGTCCAAAATTCCATTACGTAGGGCTTTGTTAAGGGTAAAACTAAAAGTAGGTTTATGTGTAGAAAGGAATCTATAACTTAAGTAGGTTATTGGTTGGCCTGCAAAACCATTAGGTTCATAGTGAACCTAGCAAAACTATGAGATTGACAGACAACCATGTTTACACTAAGAAGATTATGTTTGGATGGATAATCCAGTTTACTCCTAATGGTAGGTTTGAGAATTTTGGTATATCCGGTAGGCCCGAGTCAGCGATATAGGTTTGTAGTAACCCTGGTAAAACTATGAAGTAGAGACAGACAATCAGTTAACTGAGATAGATTAGTCAGGATTATCCATGTAGCATGAATGCATTTGATTATCTTGTATTTGTTTTACCATCGTGATTGCTTGAGCATGATTATGATTGACCTATTTTTAGAAGATAATAGTGAGGTGGAAACCCGTTCCACTAGCGACGTTGTCTCACTAGATATCTATTACCGAGATGGCGTATTATTATTCACACCAGACTTTTTGTCTGACCCGAAGTTTTTGTTTTTCCCTTTAACTCTCGGGTGCTGATTTGAGTAGCTCGAGAGTAAGGTTTTGCGGTTTTAGGTTTTGACAAACAAAGTTTCTGAAGATATGCAGGAGGCAGAGCTAGCTATATAGGGGTTTATTTATGTCCACTGTGTTGTTATCCTGTTTTATCTAAAGGGACATTTCACTAGAAGGATAAACTTTGTAGTCTAATTAGTTTCTAGGACACACATCCATAGAAATTAATTTCTAGGCCAAAGTCAGCAGAATAATTACTTTTGAGGACAAAGTCAGCAGTCCAATTACTTTCAAGGACATAATTTCATAGGTTTTTAGGCCTTAGAAACTAATTATTTTGCATTTTGTCCTTAAAAGTAATTATTTCAGTTGTGCATCCTAGAAACTAATTGCACTAATTAAAGAGGCCCTTGTGGCTAATTTCCACTTATCTAAATGTATGTAATGGCATAAATTGTACCTGTCTAGTAGTAAACTCTGATCAACCAATGGGGCTTCATCATATGTCGCTCATGGAATATTTTGTAATAATATATTTTATCTGAACCTATGCAACATTTGGAATTATGAATATAGAAATTAATTAATGAAATTTGTTTTGAAAATTTTTCATATTCATGTGGTTCTGCAACAGTATTAACTGATCTCATCCTGTCACCGAAGAATAATATTATTCATGAGCAACATTAGTAGCGCTTATTTTCGGACCTCTGAATGGGGGATGTAACATAAAGGGGATAAAGGAGATGGTAATATAGATGACGGTGTGATGGGAGAGGAACAGAATATAGGCGATGAAAGAGCTCAAGGTAAAGAAGGTGAAGATGAGGGAAGAGAAGATGAAGACGAGGGCACTAGTGAAAATGAATTATTTGGTGAAAGATCCCTTCTCGACGAAAGATAAATAGGAGGCAAGTGACACCATTTCAGCTCTTTGAGCGATATTAGAATTTTTCCAAACTTCACTTCCGAGGACCTAAACTTTAAAGATAGCTTGGCATCTAGTCCTCTTGACTTCAAATTTTTGTCAACTGATATGCTATAACCTTCCAAGGGAGAAGAAACTCAATCTTTACAACTCCATGAACATGGTCCATAGGCTACTTAGGACATGTTAACACTCACACACTTCTAGGATCATAAGCATGATCGCTTCATCTTTACAACTCCATGAACACGGTCAATTCCGCCAATCTTCTCGGTGCGACCTCCCTCCATCTTCTCAACCTCCCTTTACCGCTAATTACCGCTATTTCTAAGCAGCCTAGATCTTCGGTCGCATATCCCTACCAATCCAAAACCATTAGCACTTCTTCTTCTTGAACCCGTAGGGCTAGAAAAGAAACACCTACATGCCATAATCTCTTGCCCATGTCATAAAGATGATGGCGGCTCTCCCTGACTCCTACGTGGAGAGGGTTAAATTCAACAGTGATATCAAAGACCTTTCCAAGAGCTATGTGGCAGAAGGCATCATCGAGACAAATGAGGCCGTGGACTATTTCTTTCAATGGAAAAGCTGGCTAGAGGCCTCTCGGGTGTCAGTTATGCGAATTAGTTAATTATCCATAGCTTTAATATCGGGAGAGCTGACCACAATTGCATATACAAAGGCTACAAAAAAGTGGTCAGACTCAGGAAGGAAAATAAAGAAATAGAGTTGGCCATCAAAGAGTCCCAGAAAAATCTTACCGAAGGGGCAACCGCCTACATATCTAAATGCACAGTTCTTAATGAAAAATTAAGACAGTTCATATTCACGACAATAGCCATGAGAAAGAGATTAGGGTTCAAGAGGCCCAGAAGGCTATCCTTCAGACTAAGATTGAAAAACTCAAGGCATGCCTAAAAGCTGAAAAGTAATTGCAAGACCAGGCCTAAGAGATTGCATAAACATGTATATAAGAAGTAATAGACTTAACAACCAAGTAGGCCAATTCAGAGAAAGAGATTACATATCTAAAAGCCAATATGATCTAGGCCGAGGAAGATACTAAAGTCACCCTCCTTAAATTCCTTATGAATTTCATCGAGATAAAGCATCTCAAATGGATTGGACGTAGCTACCCCCTCAGAATGGCAGAGGCATAGGAAGAGATTCTAAGGACGGCTAGAGATTCTGGCGATGAATTTTATAAAGGGAAGCTAAAGGAGAGCATTTACATGAAGAAGATATAATAGCCTAGGAAGAAGGCATAAAAATCAAAGCAATAAATGTTGCAATTAAAGAGAAGGTGCCTACTGAGACTCCTGTTGGTCCCAGCTCTTTTGTTCACATGGACGACGCCGCTCTTGCCTAAAATTAGTCTTGAGTAGAAATCATCACTTCATCAGAAAACAGTCTTGAGGTCACCATCCCTTAAACGCCTACTTTTGCTGCTCCCACTACAACCAGAATTCCTACCATATAAACTACTGTAGAAAGGTACAACCCGGAGGACCTGTCTGTGTTCCGGCGGTGATTTCCCCTCCTTGCCTCCACTTTCCAAAGCTCTTGAGGAAGGGAAAATTACCAATATTCCTTTACCTAAATCTCCACCAGTGGGAGCTATGTCCTTAACCTCTTTGGTTCTTGAGAAGCTTCATTTCTCTCCTATGGACATCGGTAACAACCCACCCCGAAACAGGCCTAAGTTTCGACCCATAAAAGGCCCATTGAAACTTAGATCCATTCTAAGGTAAGTTGTTGGCAAAAATAAGAAAATAACTGTATATAGCCATAACCAAACTTTTAGAACTCACAGCAAATGGAACAAAATATAATAGCAAAGTGTACATATATATTTCAAAATCATAAATATGTCAAAATACAAAGTACCATCAAATTATATCATAAATCTATTATAACAATAGTCTAGATACATGGATACACATAAAAGCAAGTGAAAATGATAAATATTGCCACAAGCAAACTACCTCCATCACTAAGCGTCATCTTCGCCATCAACATCCTTTAACGTATGTTGTAATGTGGAGGGAATCAGAACAACAAGTGTTTGGTGAATAAAAACCTCGAGTCTTACCTTTTCAATACTTGGGCAGTATATTTCAAAATAAGAATATGTCTATGAAAATAAAACCATTAAAATCATTTAGTACTTCTTCTTAAGGAAAGAAAAAGGTCTCCAAAATCCCATACTCCAAATCCCACATTATAATTAACTAGCGACGCAAGAGACAGTGCCCAAGCCACTTAATACCGTTTATTGGAGAATTGACAGACTTCGGTCGTTTAATACCCTAATAAAGGCAGACACCATCATTTAATACCTATTCCCAAGGCGTGCTCCTCAATGGTACCATCTAGTTGGCATCATATGGAATCTCAAGTCACTTATACTTCTTTATTCAGAAAGGTGGACCCTTAATCAGTCACTTAGTACCTTGTCCAGAAGTGGACCCCTATAAAGATACTGCCTAACGTGTCCCCTAGGCCATTTGATACTCAATTTGGCGAAAAGATATAGGCTTTCAAACAACCACTTGATACCTCAAGACCCTGAAGTAGGCCCCTCGTACTATAGCCTATACTTATACTGACATCTCATATTAGTCCGACTATTCATAAGAACTGGTAGCAATATTAGCTGGGTAGATTTCCCCTATAGAATTTAGGACTAACCTCGCGTCATTATAAATATTTATCATAAGGATATCTCACGTCAATAGGAAGTATACAAAACTGTTGGTAGCCTCAAAGTGAAGAGAAGGCTCGGTTATGTAACTCTATTGACCTTGCTTCCTTATGATTGACCATAAATTAAATACACTCCATACATAATAATACTCATCCCACCATTTCATAAATAAGGCCTTACAAGGAATCTTCCTTATTACGCCTTAGGATAATAATTAGACTATATAAGAGTTTCCTTTTATTTTCACCTAACAATCAATTACATTCCTAATGGAGGAAATAAATGAAAATAAATATCTAATTAACTATGCCATATATGTATTGCATTAATTACACTAATAAAGATAAAAAAATATTTGCTCTAAACGCACGTGTTTTATGCTCTAAACTAGTATTAAGTATCAATTCTCGAACCAAATGCTATTACAAGTCCTTTTTCTTCAAATTCCTAATATTTCAACATACCACAATAAGGGATTCTATTATCCAAAATAGGGAATAAATATTCTTACCAAAACTGTAATAATAGACCGTAAATAAAATAAAAACTCAATTTATTACACCAATTCAATGGAATATCCAAAACAATAGGAGTTGCAATTTAAATTCTATATTTTATTCAACTCCTCTTTTACAAAAAAAATATAAGAACGAAATGTGTATGGAATAAGTGGTGTGAATTACAAATAAAATTCATAATCTAAACCCCTATTTCATTGAAGAATCACAAATTGAACCAAAGAAGAAGGAGAAGTGAAATAGACTATGAAATTATAAAAAATTGCATAAAAAACAAATTCCAGAAAATTAATGTAAATAATTGAGAATCTCAATATAGAATTGACATTTCAAAATAAAAAGGAATTTTGGTGGATTTTAACTATCGTATTATCGCAATCCCATGATCCCTAAGGCGTATTCAAATCCATAAAGATACACCAAATAATTACTGAAAAAGAAATACTAAGGTTTCCACTCGCAGAACAACCTTACCTTCACTTTCCTTGGATTTGCATGCCTTTCAATCTCCTGCAGAACCTCTCTCTTTTGATATATACATGATAGAGTAAATGTATATATTTTTATTTGATTCAGAATAATTAGAGAAAGAACAAAAGAAGAATAGATTGGAGGAAGAATAAATAATTAGATAAGAGATTAAATTCTTACCTGAATTCTCTACAGAGTTTCTAAATCTAATTTGAAGATATAACAATGGCAGAGCTTCATTGTATTCCTCAAATAATATGAATAAAAAGTGGAGAGGGTAGGGTTCTATTTATAGGGGTTGAAACGCACCATAACTGTAGGATCAAATTGGAAGAGAAGTGGATAAATTTGAAGCGCTAAAAAACGCAAAAGCCTATCCGGCACCAATAGGAGATGGTTACCCGCCTAAGCTCGACCGATCGACCAGTTGACCCATGTAGGTTGATCGCTCTGCCTTATTTTGGGCAATAATGATTCGTTTTTGTTGCGTTTTGATTTTAATTAATTTCTTACCCTATTTATTCTTAACTTTAAACATTAATTAAAATGTCTAGTTAGCCCCAAGCTAATTTTGAAATTTAAATCCTAAATTTAAATTCTCATTTGAACTTGAATTCAAACAAAATTAATTTAAATCTGAAAACTTCAAACGCTCGTATCTTCTTTGTTTGAGTTTCGACTTTAGCATATTATATATGGAATTAGATCAAAAAATTTCCACAAACGAATTGGAATAAATTCCATGGTCAAATTCCAACTTTTATAAAATTTCCATATTCTACTTTATTATATTTAACTAAATTTTATTTCATTTATTTATGGTTCATTTTACGGGGTGTTACATTCTCCCCCTAAAAAGGATTTCGTCCTGAAAAATTTCAAGGGTGAACAACGTAATGCCCAATAACATCTACATTACACAACCAAGTTATCTACACAACATCTACTCAACCAATGGCGCGATGTGATTATGTAGTACAGACATGCTATAATGAGCTCAATCCTAGCGTGAAGGTGTGATCATGTTATCTAAGCATGTATGCAAACACCATAAACATGCATAAATTTTTTACATGAGTGCAAAATGATTGTGAAAAAGTGTAATAACCATCTCCTACCATCTAATCTAGCAACCACGATGTAACGAAAATCCTAAAATTTGGGAAGAAAAATTACCAGTGAAAAGCTCTAGGTGAATTTTCTTCATCTTCTCCTCGGTTTCCCATGTGCTTTCCACTGGATTGTCCCTTCATTGTACTCGGACCAGTCTAATTATTTTGTTGCGTAGTCTCCTAGTTCCATGCTCCACAATGCATGCATTGGCATGTGGCACTGTCGGCTCCATCTCAAAATCCTCTAACTAATCAGGATCTACACTAATAGCGATGTCATGAAGGCATTTCTTAAGGTGAGAAACATGGAAAACATTGTGGACTCCTGCCAACTTGTTAGGAAGCTCTACTTTGGTATGCCAATTTTCCTATCCATTACAAAATTCTAAATGGCCTGACAAACCTAGGCACCAATTTTTCAGACTTGCCAAATCTATCAACCTTCCTAAGAGGGGAGATTTTAACAAACACCATATCTCCAACCTCAAACTCAAGCTATTTCGCAAGGATAAAATATCTCAATATATTCAAACTGGAATTGGAATTCTCTAAGCGTGAGCAGCAAGCTAGGTTTGAAGATTTCATTATAGATCTAGCAAAAGCACTTATCATAAAGGGGTTCAAAAAACATGCTCTTCTTTTATCCGCATAAGATTTCTAACGGGCTTGTGCTACCTTCATTGCCTAATTAACTCTACTTTTTTCATGGTATCATGGATCAAATCGGATCTGAGTAATACTTTCTTGGTGGTTTCCCACCAACAACTAGGCGATTTGAATGGCCACCCATAAAGTGCTTCAAAAGAGGCCATACCAATCATTGCATGATAGATATTATTATATTCAAACTCAACCCAAGGTTGATGCTACTCCCAATGTCCTTCGAAGTCTTAGACACAAGCTCTCAACAATTCTTCTAAAATCCTATTCGCCCTCTTTGTTTGTCCATTAGTTTGTGGGTGATATGCAGTGCTACGGTTCAAAGGAGTTCCCAAAGCTGTTTGTAAGCTCCTCCGAAACTCACTAGTGAACAAAGGGTCTCTATCACTGACTATGCTCATAGGAATTCCATGCAAACGAACTACCTCCTTGATATAAATCTGTGCGAGAGATGGGGCAATCCTATTTCTCCTAATTGGAACAAAATGAGTACTCTTGGTGAGTCTATCCACAACAACCCAAATAGCCTCATCGCCCTTCTGACTTCTAGGCAATCCTTTCACAAAATCCATTGAAATATATTCCCATTTCCAAGTCGGAATTTCCAAATTTAATAACAATCCACCAGGCTTCCCTTGCTCAGCTTTTATTCTCTGATATGTCAAACACTTAGCAACAAACTCAGCTACACTCTTCTTTATTCCATTCCAAAAGAAGATCCTCTTCATGTCTTTATACATCTTATCTCCTTCGGGATGGATGTCATCCTAGAGTGGTGACATTCTATAACCACTTCTCTCAACAAATCATTAATTATTAGAACACAAAAGCATCAATCTTTTCTCAAGCATCCCTTCTCGTCAATTGAATGCTACCATGGGGAAAATGCTCTCCTTTTCCTCAATTTCTCTAAAATCTCTACTAACTTCTCATCCTTCACTTGCTCATGCCCTATACGATCCATCAAGGTTGGTCTAATCTTCATAACTGCTAGAAAACCTTGGATGGATTCTGTTGATGGTTAGAAGTTATAATTCGAGAGAAACTCCAACTGTCTCCATTCTTATATAGCACGTAGGGTAGCATGCCTCTAACTAAGGGCATCGGCGACTACGTTCCCTTTTCCAAGGGTATACTAAATATTAAAATCGAACAATGCTATATACATCTATCAATGTTGTTTAAAATTCAAATTTTAGGAAAATAGGTATTTGAGTGATTTATGATCGGGTAAATAACTCAAACCTTTCTCCCAAGAGATAATGTCCCCACATCCTTAAGGCAAAGACAATAGCTAGCAATACGAAGACATGCACTAGATACCTCTTTTCATGATCTTTTAGCTTCCTATTAGCATAAGCAACTACTTTCCCTTCTTGCATTAAAACTGCTCCTAATCCGGTGCCGCAAGCATCTGTAAAAACCATGAACGGTTTGGTTCCATCGGAAATGGTGGGCACATGTGTACTAGTCAATGACTCCTTAAGCTTCTCAAACTCCTTAAGCTTCTCAAACGCCTTAGTGCATCTTTCATCCCAAGCAAAAACTAGGTTCTTCTTAGTCAATTGGGTTAAGGGGGCTTCTTTTCTTGCAAAGTTCTTGATGAACTTTCTATAATATCCTACCAAGCCTAGGAAACTTCTAACCTCTGATGCACTATTAGGGATTTCCATCCTTGGACAACTTCCACTTTGGCGGGGTCTACGGCCTATCCTTCGAAACAATATGGCCAAAAAATATAACTTCATTCTTGTAGAAGTGACATTTAGAAAAATTTGCCTTGAGTTGGTTCCTTCTCAAAGTCTCTAATACCTCCCTAACGTGGTCCTCATGCTCCTTCTTACCTTTCGAGAAAACCAAGATATCATCAACAAAAATCACGGTGAATTTATTGAGATACCCCCTAAATAATCTACTCGTCAAATCTACAAAGTATGTTGGGGCATTCCTCAATCCAAAAGGCATTACTTCACACTCATAGAGCCTATCTGGAGTGTGAAATGCAGTCTTTGACTTGCTCTCCTCTGCTATCCTTAACTAATGGAATCCTATTACTAGGTCTAATTAAGAAAAGATCCTACCTCCTACAAGTTGGTCGAACAAGTCGTCAATCATAAGTAAAGGGTACCTATTCTTACTTGTCAACCTTTTTAATTCCTTATAATTGACAGAAAGTCTCAAAGCACCGTCTGCCTTAGCAGCAAAAGCAATAAGAGCTACCCATTCAGAAGTACTCCTATGGATGAATCCTTTCTTTAATAGCTTCGTGATTTTCTTATTCAATTCCCTTATTTCTTTGGGGGGCCATATGCCTCAAAAATAGGGTGACGGGCCTTGCATCCTTCTCCAAATCGATTTGGAACTCGATCTCCTTAAGGGTGGGAGACTCAAGACCTCCTAGAAGATATGAAGAAATTCCCAAACTATGGGTATATATGATGGTTCTCCAATAACAAATTGACTTAGTGAGTATAAGTGGCTTAACTCAACTAAATCTTTGGATGTACAAAGAAATTCTAGGTCATGACCTCCACAACTCCTTAGTCATATAACCCTCTTATCACAATCAAGAAAGGCTCCATAATATGGCAAACAACCCATACCCAAGATAAGTCCATATCCCTTAAAATTTAGAACGTACACAATGCATATGAAATCAACATTGCATATGTCTAACACTAGGTCTTTGCAAATAAGAGAAAGATGGGTCGAACCCCTAATGGGATTGGAAACCTCTATTGAGTTGTTGACCATCTGGGTTTGAAGGTTTAAGAAATTTACTACATTCCTAGATACGAAGGAATGTGATGCCCCAGAATCAAATAGGGTACGAATAGTAACCCTAAAAATAAGAGTTATACCTTATATAGCTGCTTTCCCTCAGTATCTTTGTGGTTTACAAGCAATATGGACAGCTTCAATAGCAAAGGCATGTCCGCTTGATCCTTCCTTATCCATCTTGGGACACTGATTCTTGTAATACCCTTCCTCATGGTGAAATTAAAGCACTTCCCTTTAAAGGTTTCCTTCATCAGACTCAACCTACAATCTTTGATTTCAGAACCCTTATTACGGCATCTCTGACACACCTTGCCATCCTTTTTAAACTTCCTCTTCGACTTTTTATTGGCCCAAAAGCTTCCCTTCTTGGACCTTCCTCGCTTTTGGGTCGGTACAGTCTTCTTTTCTACTTCCTTGTCTTCCGTATTGGCCACGGTGCAACATTGCCATTTCCACCAACATCTCATGTGTGGCCCCCATAGCCACATGGGTCAACAACATTTCTCTTAACAAGGAATTTAAACCCTTTACGAACTTCATGGCCTTTTTCATAGGTGTGTCATTAGGCTTCCATTTGTAAGCTAATCTCTGCTCTAGACAAAAATCACATCTTAAATCTGTCCTTGAATTCGTCACAAGAGAATATCCTTTTAAGTTGGTCATCAGTCACAAAGTTCCACCAATCCAAAGCTTCCTCCTTGAGATGCCAAGCTGATATTCTCCTTCTTAGCTGATCATCCCAACCAAACTCTCTAAATATCTTTTATCCAAGCTTTAGCTTCCAAATATCCTTCAGTTCCAGAGTATGTCTTCCCTCCCATAATGAGAAAGTCCTTAAACACTTAGGAAAGTCAACAGGATGGGGTGCTACATTAGCGAGTGGGGTAGCAGGTGCCACCGGTGTAGTTGGAGGAATAGAAATCTACTCAATAGTCCTAAGATATTGTCTATACCATTTAGGCATTCCACGGATAGGTGGTCTTCAGGAAGAAGATTGATTATCATTCATGTCGACTATATGTTGGTTGAATCTTTAGTGATGAGTTCCTAAGATATTATATGTATGTTGAAAGAAAAGAGTTACCTAGTGTATATGCGTATGTTCAGAAAAAATAAGGTATATATAGTAATAATTTTGAAAATTCATTTTGAAAAACATTTCCAAAATAAAAAGTACATCTCTCATATGTATAGTTTTTCCCTATTGATTGGGTAACCTAGGCTTTGATACCAAATATAACAACCAACCCCGATACAGGCCTAAATTTCAATCTAGAAAAGGCCCATCGAAAGTTAGATCCATCCTAAGGTAGGCTGTTGGTAGAACTATGAAACTAACAGTATAGAGCCATAACCAAACTTTCAGAACTCACAGCGGATGGTAATAGCAAAGTGATTTCAAAATCATAAATATGTCAAAATACAAAGTACCATCAAATTGTATCATAAATACATTACAACAATAGTCTAGATACATGGTGTACCAACCCTAAATTTTGTTGTTTAATTAAAAAATAATGATTTAAATTGTAAATTTAAATAAGAAGTTTTATTTTGTTAAATAATGAATGAATTCTTTGGAATGCGAATTCTAAAGTTTGAAAATATTGGTGAATTAATTTATGAAGTGATTATTTCTAGAGTTTAGAAGAAAAATCCATTTATTAAGAAATAGAGAATTAGTTTTATATCTTTTATTTTGTTTAAAAAAGATGATTTAACAATTAATAAACTCCTTTTAGTAATAAATAGAGGCTCTTTATTTTGATAAGTATCCAAGAAACCATATTTTATTTACTTACTTTGATCTATGATTTTAAAACAATTAGTTAATTATTTCATGAAATCATTTATTAGTTAAGAAGTTAAAATAAAAGAATAAACACTTACTTCATTTTAGGTTATAATTTAATTCTAATGGGCCAAGACTCATTTAGCCATTGAGAGATAAGGAAGTTTCTCAAGTTAAGTGTTGTACGTTGTTTTTCTATTCCTTATCTTCATTTATAGTAAACGAACAATAAGAAGATATATTTATTCCTCTTTCAAAACACTAGTTTGTAATTTTCAACTCTTTAGAAATCAAGTAGTAATCTTAAGAAGCAAATTCATTTCGGGTAAAAGATTCTAAACTCTAGTTTCTCCTTTCTAGAGATTTAATTCAGTTTATAGTTATTGAATTTGGTCTCTTTTGCTGTTTTGATGAAATACTTCTAGGGTTTTTTTGAAACTATGGGGACGTTGTATACTCACTGCCAAATTCAAGAAGAAAGGTGTGTTGAAAACTCAGAATTATCTTTGATTATAATTTCTGGATGAATGATTGTGTAGATTTAGATACTCTTAGTTTGATTGATAATTGTTGTTTATGTTAGGCTAGTTTTGCTTGTTGCTACCCTAAACTTGTAAATATAGTATTCAATTCCATGATGTTTGTGAGCTTGTGTGCTCCAAAATTCGTCACCCTAGAAGTCAATGGAAGTCGCAGCTCGAAAATCGTCAGAAACAGACTATCTAGTAGCCGCAGACACTACTTGGAACACGTTCTAGGTAGCGCCACCGGTGCACCGGTTCGCTTGGAACAGTGCACCGGTCACAGCTTAGAACATGTTCTAAGTTATGCCATGCGACCTCTCGATAGCCCGTTTTGCTCCTTCTTTTCGCTCGGTTGCTTCTCAATGTTATAGGCATGTTTTATTGCTAGTATGTGATGATTTGGATGCATATACTTAAGATTTAAATGGTTGAATTAATGAATTCATTTTCATGATATAATTACATAGAAATATTACTATGGATACATAAAGTTACATATGACATTGTACACAAGTTTATTCACAATTCCAACTAGTGTTTTCAATAGAACGATTCCTAAACCAAACTGTTTTCCAAATCATTTCAAGTATGAATATATATTTTGTATAAAGGATATTTGAAATATATTTAAATAAATATAAAAGATATTTAAATATAATATCAATGATTTTAAATTGGTTTAGAACAATGGGTTTAAAAGTGTATTTATAAATATCGATGTATAAATTTATAAAGGCTTTCCAATATATATATATATATATATATATTATAGTTTATAAAACGATAGTTTTAAGAAGGATGTCAAAGTAAATTATCTTTATAAAATTGCATGACATCGATCGGATGATAACTCGATTTAAATGGTTTAATAAAACGAGTGGTATGAAATGTTCACGTTTGTCTTACCGGTAAATTCTTGGACTTGTTCAAATGAAAATTTATTTTGCAAGAGTGAGATTTATAATCATTTAGTAAATAATTAAGTAACGCTAAGTAGTTGTGGAACATTTACGTTACTAATCGGAAGTATATCACACTTATTGAGTGGAGTTTACTAACTTATAATAAACATTTGAGCAAACCCGAGTGGTTATGGGACATGCAGTCATTACTTGATTGATTACTTGTAGAAAGTATATAACAGTTATTTCATCGAGTTTTAGACTTGTTCTTGGGTGATCCATTTTATGCGGATTTTATTATTTTTCAGGCCCATTTGGTGTTACCCATTAAGTTATTACATGCGAGTGCTCGTATCTTATGTTGACATGTAAAGTGTTTGTCTATTAGGCTAGCTATTGATGACGACGAGCGATGTGCTCGTATCTGGTGTTGACTTGCGATGCGCTGGTAGTAGACTGGAAAATGCTTATTTATTTACGTGCAAAGTGCAGGTCAATGATAATTAACTAGCGAGTGCTTAGTTAATTACGTGTGAAGTTCACGACAATGATTATTGACTTGCGAGGTGCTTGTCATTTGCTTGCATTCATAGTTGTGAATTTCTTTGCTATTATTTGAGGGCTATTATCACTTTGATGTTGGGTTGTGAATTAGCGCAGTTAACTTTAGGTCATGAAGTTTTATATTAAGTATTAGTAGATTAGTGAAGTACAATTTATGACATTCATCCTTGATGTTTATGCTAGCATATTATTATTATTATGGACTCACCTTTTTTGATAATTAGAGATAGTCTGACCGGGTGTTATTTTAATGCTCCGGTCAGACCGAGACTTGATAGGTGCAGGGCCTTTTGGCTTTGGACATGGGATAACTTGGTTAAAGTTTATGCTAGTTATCTATATGTGTCTTTAGTCCATTTTGAGATGTTATCTTAGGTATATATGTATCTTGTTGAAGATGTGGACTCATTTTGTACTTGGTGATGTAACTTAATCCTAATGTATGTATTTTGTGAGCCAGATTCACTTCTTTGTTGGCTAAGTTATGTTATATGATATGTCCCCTATTATATTTATCGATGCGACCTATCATTCTTTGTCTGTGGTGTTTTATATTATTCTGAATCATAAACTAGCCACTGTATTGTTGTTTTGCGCTGGGATCGTATTCGCTGAATTTTTCAAAAAATGAATAAATTTTTATATTCAACGTATTCTTACTCGCCCAGAGCAATATTATGGATGGTCTCTCCTAAATAGTCGTATTTTCCACATTAGCAAATGATATTACTTATCAATATCCTTTGTCAATGAAGGCATAAAGGTGGGACGTTACACATGGGTACACATAAAAGCAAGTGAAAATGATAAATACTGCCACAAGCAAACAATCTCCATCTTTAAGCATCATCTTCACCATCAACATCCTTTAACTTGTGTTGTGATGAGGAGGAAGTCAGAACAACAAGTGTGTGATGAATAAAAACCTCGAGTCTTACCTTTTCAGTAGTTGGGCGGTATGTTTCAAAATAAGAATATCTCTACGAACATAAAACCATTAAAATCATTTAATACTTTTTTTTAAGGAAAGAAGCAGGTCTACAAAATCCCATAACCCAAATCCCTTATTATAATTAACTAGAGATGCAAGAGATAGTACCTTAGCCACTTAATACTATTTATTGGAGAACAAGCAGACTCTTGTCGTTTAATACCGTAATAAAGGAAGACCCCATCATTTAATACTTGTTCCCAAGGCGTGCTCCTCAATAGTAGTATCTATTTGGCATCATATGGAATCTCAAATCACCTAATACTTCTTTATCTGGAAAGGCAGACCCTCTATCAGTCACTTAATACCTTATCCAGAAGCGGACCCCTGTAGAGATACCGCCTATGTATCCCTTAGGACATTTAATACTTCATTTGGGGAAAGTGGCGGGCCCTCAAAAAAATACTTAATACCTCATGACCCCAAAGCAGGCCCCTCGTACTATGGCCTATACTCATTATGACATCTCACATTAGTCCCTCTATTGGTAAGAACTGGTTGCCAGATTAGTCGGGCGGATTTCCACTTTAGAATTTGGGACTAACCTCGCATCATTATAAATATTTATCATAAGGATATCTCACATCAATAGGAAGTGTACACAACTGCTTGTAGCCTCAAAGTGAAAGGTAGACTTCCATCATGTAACTCTATTGACCTTGCATCCTTATGACTTAGCCAAAAATTAAATACATTCCATATATATAATACTACTCATCTCACTGTTTCATAAATAAGGCCTTACAAGGAATCTTCCTTATTACGCTTTTGAATAATAATTAGGCTATATAAGAGTTTCCTCTTGTTTCACCTAACAATCAAATATATTCCTAATGGGGGAAATAAATGAAATAAATGCCTAATTAACTATGCCATATACTCAACAATTATATCATAATTACATTAATAGAAATAAATAAATATCCACGCCTAATATATTCTAAATGCACGTGTTTTATGCCCTAAACTAGCGTTAAATGTCAATTCCCTAACCAAATAGTATTACAAGTCCTTTTTCTTCAAATTACTAAGATTTCAACATACCAAAATAAGGGATTCTAGGGAATAAATATTCATAAACAAACTGCAATAACAGACTTGTAAATAAAATAGAAACTCAATTTATTACACCGATTCAATGGAATATCCTAAACAATTGGAATTGCAATCCAAACTCCATATTATATTCAACTCCTCTTTTACAAAGAAATAGATAAGAAGGAAATTTGTGTGGAATAAGTGGTGTAAACTACGAATAAAATCCATAATCTAAACCCCTTACTTCATTGAAGAATCAAAAATTGAACCAAAAAAGAAGAAGAAGTGGAATAGACAATGAAATTATCAAAAATTTCATAAACAAAACAAATTTCATGAAATTAATGAAAATAATTGAGAATCTTAACATAGAATTGACATTTCGAAATAAAAAGAAATTTTGGGGGATTTTATCTATCGTATTATCGCAATACTAAAATCTCTAAGGCATATTCAAATCCATAGAAATACACTAAGCAATTATTGAAAAAGAAATACTAAGGCGTCCACTCGTAGAACAGTCTTAGCTTCGCTTTCCTTGGATTTGCACTCCTTTCAATCTCCTTCAGAATCTCTCTCTTTTGATATATACATGATAGGGAAGATGTATGTATTTTTATTAGATTCAAAACAATTGGAGAAAGAACAAAAGAAGAATAGATTGGAGGAAGAAGAAATAATTAGAAAAGGTATTGAATTCTTACTGGAATTCTCTATGGAGTTTTTGAATCTAATTTGGAGAGATAACAATGGCAGAGTTTCATTGTATTTTCTAAGATAATATGAATAAAAAGTAGAGAGAGTATGGTTCTATTTATAGGGGTTGAAATGCACCAGAGTCGTAGGATTAAATTGGAAGAGAAACAAACTAATCTAGAGCGTTAAAAAACGCAAAACCCAAGCCGCCACCATCATGAGATGGTCGACCGCAATGGTCGATCGGTTGAACCATGTAGGTTAACCGCTCCGCCTTATTTTAGGCAATAATGATTCCTTTCCATTGCGTTTCGATTTTAATTAATTTCTTACCTTATTTATTCTTAATGTTAACTGTTAATCAAAATATTTACTTTGCCCCCAAGCAAATTTTGAAATTTAAACCCCAAATTTAAATTCTCATTTGAATTTGAATTCAAACAAAATTAATTTAAATCTAAAAAATTCAAACGCTCATATCTGCTTTGTTTGAGCTCCGTTTTCAACATATTATAAATGGAAATAAATCGAAATTTCACTATGAACGCAATGGAATAATTTCCATGATCAAATTCCAATTTTTATAAAATTATTGTATTTTACCTTATTATATTTAATTAAATTTTATTTCATTTATTTATGGTTCATTTTATAGGCTGTTACAACATCTCTAACCTTTATCATTATATTTGTCAACTTTCAATCCAACCAGCAAACATTTCCTTTTTGGCTTCTCCTTAAGCTCCATCCTTTGCATAGACTGCAGTTCTACTGCATTAATCACCCGTCATAACCTTTTTTCAATATTTACTTCCACCACAAGGTCCGGACCTAACCCCGAAGCCAAAAAAATTGGCACACTTCAGGATGAGGCTTTGGATAAACAAAATGCTGCTACCAATGACGATGATGAAGAGCTCAACATTAGCCATATCGTGGGTAAGGACCTTCGATGGCTACCTAAAAGGTCGTCGACATCAGCAAGCTGAAAGCTTTGAAGAAAGAGCATGGGTTCCCAACTAAACCTCTTTTGTCTACTATCCCACCTATCCCTTCACTCATAATCGTACTACCCATAAGTCATGCTGCTAGAGCTTCCCAAACATCGCCCGGAACTCAGACCAATTTGAGGATCCCCTGAACTGGACAAAGGAGGAAGAACAATCTCGTTCTAGTAGGTGCACTTTGGAAAATGAGAAAGATAAGAAGCGTCACACAAAGTAGCCAACTAAATAAGGGAAGAGTGGTAGGACATGTGATCAATCTTGACCACTTTTGTAGACAAGTTCCTTTTTCCCTTTTGGTGTCTTGATCTTTATGGAATTTTCATATATATAGGTCGTCATTACGCGGGAGCGGCCCTTGCAAACCTTGTAATCGAAGGTGGTATAAGTAAAATGTTGTTTTTTGTTCAACTCTATCTTGTTCTCTTTATCGCATCCTTTTTTTCTTTTGTCTACATAGTTTCCTGCATTTATAAATGTAATTGTTTGTAATTTAATAACATATATATTATAATTGCATGTATCTGTGATCGGTGTAGTGCCATTATTTACCATAGCTCTATACATGTGAACAAAATTTGCAATTGCTTGGTGTTATTCCGGTTACTTAGCTTTGTTTTTATTAGTCAAGTGTATCTTGTTTGGCTAAACAAAACCGATCCACATCGATTGACCTTGTTTATCATTGACCAAACATGACACTTTCGATCATAAACAAAGCCATCTTATCAATGAAACTGCGACTATATGGCTCATCTGTTCATGTTAACACGAGCATCAATATATTTCAATAGATTACCTGCAAAAGATTTAATTCCTAATCGATTCTTATCCCCGAGAATCATGTCTTGGATGCCTATCTCCTAGCACCAATTCTCAACCCTGCTTATCTTCGGGTATTGGTAAAAGAATAGACATGTAAGAGGGGATTGTTCGATTGAACCCACTACGATTATACATCCACGACCCAATCATGGATCGAAGGAGTTCATCAATACCTATGTCTAGGTACCAAACATTTGAATTTTTAAAACTCAGAATGTCTAATTATGTTGCTGATCACGCAGCACAAAGCCGGACTTTAAGAATATGGTTCGATTGATTCAAAAAGTTAACTTTATTTATGAACAAAAGGACGGAGATTACCGCCTTATTACATCTAATCCCAATGAATATGATGCTTAAAAGTTCCATCTCTCTATTCCACACTGGTGGACTTGGGATCCCATCAAGAGTCGATAGCTTAAAAGTTCCACCTCCAAGTTTCTGTACAATCGCATATTGACCTTTCCAATTCAGACCAAGTGCCCTTACTAGGAAAGACCAGTTTCAAAATGAGGTTGCCTATCTCAAAGGTACAGTTTCTGACCTTGGCATTGAATTGCCTTACTACTCTTATTTGGTGAGCGGCTACCTTCCGATCAACCCCTTCCCACTTCTTATCAACCAAGTCGAGGAACTCATGTAAGAGCTCCTTATTCATCTTGGATCATAATGCAGTCTTCTATAGAAAGGGAATTCAGCTTCAACCAGAATCATGGCCTTGGTTTTGTAGGATGGTGTAAAATGGGATATGCCCAGTCGTTGACTTGTGGGTTGTCCAATAAGCCCATGATGCTAATGGTAACTCATCCACCCAGTTGACCTTGGCTCTTTTTAACCTCTTTTTAATTATGTACTTCATGATCTGTTTTACTGCCTCCACCTGCCCATTCGCTTGTGGGTGTGCTACTGCCATGAAGCTTTTCTCAATCTGATACTGGGCATAAAATTCTTTTAATTCACACCCTCGAATTAAGTTCCATTATCAGTTATTATCCTCTATGGAAAATCTACATAAAATTTTCTTTTCTACAAAATTGATCACTTTCTTTGAAGTCATCATTGTAAACGGTTTCGCTTCAACCCATTTTGTGAAGTAATCCATAGCTACTATTGCATATTCCGCTCCACCTCTTGACGTTGGTAGAATATCAATAATATTAATCCCCTATATGAAAAATGGCCACAAGCCAACCATTTGCATAAGCTTAGTGGATGAGGCTCTTGATATCTTTGCAAACCACTAGTACTTGTCACATATTCTAGAATAGTCAACCGCATCTTGATTGACTAATGGCTAGAAGTGTCAATAGCGAACAACCTTCTTTGCTAACGTCTACCCTTCATTATGATCACCACAGCTCCCTTTGTGCACATATGCAAGAATCCTTTTAGCTCCATCTTTGGTGACACACCTCGTTAAGGGCGTTGAGAATCCTTTCCTATATAACACTCCTTACATGATGAACTAAGGCACTTTCAAAGTTTTCATCGATCATTCCTTCCATTCGAAAGACTCCTATTTAGTAAATTTTCTTTAATCGGAGTAATCCCTAACTGCTTTAACCTCCAAGATCCAATCAACATCGATCTCATCAATGCTTGGAGCCTTCAAAACCTCTACCAAATGATTCCCAACAGCTGCACATCCCTAAAGCTATCCGGTTTGGCTAGTGAATCATCTTTCATACTCTCTTCTCGAGGAATGTGTGTTATCGTATAATACTCGATATCGTTCAGTAGTTTCAACACATTGGTTAGGCAGGGGCAAGCTCGCTTCCTTATCCTGCAAGTTCTTTTTCACCTGGTAAACCACCAATTGAGAGTCGTTGAATATATGCAATGTCTTGACCCCTAGTTCCTTCTATCTCGAGTTTCACAGTAAACGCTTTGCATTTAGCTTTATTGTTTGTCGCTTGAAACTTTAGCCTGAAATTATAACATATCCTCCATCATTCTAGGTTTACGAGGACCAATCATACTCCTGAATCATGTTCATTTATGGCTCTATCTACATGCAACTTCCATTGAGATAGTTGGACCACATCTTCTTCCACTTCATCATACCAAGCGGTTAACTCAGCAATGAAATATGTCAATGCTCGTCCTTGAATCGCCTTCCTAGAAGGGTAAGATATATTATACTGGCTCAGCTCAATATTCCACTTTGTCAATCTTCCTGAAGTTTTAGGTCAATGTAGCACTTGTCTTAAAGGTTGATCAGTCAACACCTTTATCGGGTGAACTTTATCAAACTTCCTCGCAGCAATTAAAAAATAGTACGCTAGCTTTTCCAATTTTGGATAATACTTTTCTGCTCCGGTGAACCACTTGCTGATATAATACATCAGCCTTTGGATTCTACCCTTCTCACATATCAAGGTTGCACTTAGTGCATGAGTGGACACTAGTAATGGGATGAAAAGATCTTCTCCTTCAAAAGGCTTCGACTGAATCAGTGGCCTCTCCTTATGGTGAAATAATTTATGGGAAGCATCTTAATACTCCGTCATCTATACAAACTTTAATTTCTCTTTCTTGAGGGCACTTAAAAATGGTATACACTTATCGATCACCTTTGAAATGAATCGACTCAATGCGGTGACCTTACAATTTAAGCTTCACATATCCATTCTCATCTTTGAGGCAATAACCTCACTTAGTGCTTTAATATGTTTCGGTTAGTTTCTATGCCCTTCGAATTAACGATTAAACCCAAAAGCATACCTGATGCTACTCCGAAAGAACACTAAAATGGATTGAGCTTCATTCCATAAATCTGAAGTATGTCAAGCATCTCAAAGAGATCGGCCAGATGATCCATCGATCATTGTGGCTTTATTAGCATATAGTCCACATAGACTTCCATAGTTCGTCTAATTTGATCTTTAAACATTATGTTCTCCAAGAGATGTTAAGTAGCTCTAGTATTCATCAGATCAAATGACATTAATCTATAATAGTAGAGCCCAAAATCTATGATGAAACTAGTGTGCTCCTTATCTTGGACATGCATCGCTGTCTGATTGTAGCCAGAGTACATATTCATAAAGGATAGCAATTCATGTCCGGTTGTTCCATCCACAAGTTTGTAGATCCTAAGAAAGGGAAAGCAGTCTTTCGGGCAAGCTTTATACAACTCAGAGTAATCAACGCATGCCCGTCATTTCACATTCACCTTCTTGACCAACACAGGATTCGATACCCACTCCGGGTATTAGTGTATCATGGATGAAGTCATTTCCTTTACGTTATCCACTTCCGCCTTCAATGTAGTGGATCACTCCAATTCATTGCTATGCCTTTTTTTCTTCATAGGAGAGTATCTTGGATCCACATTCAACACATGGCACGTCATCTCCGGTGAAATTTCATACATAATAGAATGCATCCGAGTAAACATGTCCATGTTCGCCCTTAAAAACCCTACCAACTCCTTCATCATCCTCGGGCCGAATTGAGACCCGATATTGAGAATCCTCATGGGACTGTCATCATTAATCCAAATATCGATCGCCAACTATACCAGTGTTGCCCTCGCTTCTTCAGACACTTTTTATGAGTCCACAGATTTTTGAAATTTTTTGTTAGACCCAAGCCAATGCTTCGGTGGTAG
Source organism: Allium fistulosum (assembly GCA_030737815.1). Taxonomy (NCBI): domain Eukaryota; kingdom Viridiplantae; phylum Streptophyta; class Magnoliopsida; order Asparagales; family Amaryllidaceae; genus Allium; species Allium fistulosum. The sequence continues at coordinate 815,554,964 of CM060908.1, read as the reverse complement.
TTTCTTGGCCTTTAAAGATTTGATGTAAAGAAGCTTCTCTGCATCCTTCCTTTTCTCTCGCAACGTCGCCTCTCTAAGCTTGACGATGTAGCACTCTCGACCTATACTCCACTCATCTTGTATTGCTCCTACTCCATTCTCGGTGGGAAACTTCATCATCAGACACCACGAAGCAAGTGAAATCCTAAAAATAGTAAAGGCAGGTCGGCCCAGGAAAGCATTATAGGCCGAGAATCCATCGACCACTACAAACATCTACAGCCGCACAATGTTGCGGTCTCCTTCTCCTAATTCAATGAGTAGTTCGATGCATCCAACAGGTTTATTGGACTCTCTAATAAATCCTTTAATATGAGATTTACAAGGCTTCAAATCTTTCTCACTTAGGAATATCTGATAAAAGGTTTTCTTAAACAAAATATTAATCGAGCTCCCACAATCAAGCATCATGCTGTGACCTTATATGCATTACTATTCCAAAACACAATATCATCATTTATCGATTTCTATTGCTTTGCTAAAGCACCTCCTCTGTGATGTAGCACACTTCTCGAGACATGTGCCTTGGCGTGCTGCCATAGCATTCCATCTCATTCCAGCTCTTTCTCGTAGGATGCAGACCTCCATAAATAGTATTTATCACAATTCCTCTTATCAGTTGTCTTGATCCCTCTCCACTGGATCTGGCCTGGTTTCCTTGAGTAGCTACCCTTGTGGTTTGTTGTTCGTTTGGCCGCTAGCCTGCAGGTTCCTAATATACTGTTGTAGCTTCTTTTTAGGAATCAAATCTTCAATGATATCTCTCAAATGCCTATATTTGTTTGGTTGCCTCCCTCGGAGGCAGGTTCTTATAATGCTCAGCACCTTGCGTAGCAAGGTAGATATTTTCGCCAAAATCATTCAATTCTGTATAATCTCCAAGTAAATTATACCTACTACACTTCATAGTGCCCTTCTTCTTACTACCAATGTCTTAGTTCTTCCTCTTACTGTTATTGTTATTGCCAACATTCATCGCAATATTTATAGCATGGTCACCACTCTATTTGATAGCAACGTTTCTCTGTATCACACTACTTGGTCCCTTTTAACCATCAATAGCCAAATCTGCCCCTTCCAAGCATATAAATTGAGAAGCTTTACAGCATAACTCTTCAAATGGTATATGGTTTCTTTCTTTTGAGCCATCTACCAAATCTGTCTTTGGCTGAACCCTAATTATTAGTGCCATCAATACAATCTCCTCTTTACAGTTGCTCACCTCTATGACTGTAGCATTAAATCTCTTTAAAAAGTTCTTCAAAGTCTCTTTGTAACTCTAATGCATGTTTGATAATGACATAACATCCTTTAGTCACACTCTGTGGACCTGGAACTGCTCCATAAGTTTCTTAGCCAGCCGATCAAATCATGATATGGACCTTAGCGCAAGCGAGAGAATTACATCATTGCTACTCTATCCATGAATATAGGGAAGCACCCATATTGAACATCATTCATTGCATGAGCACTGTCCATATGCTATCCGTACATTAGTAGATGATGTCGTAGATCAGTCGTTCCAATGTAGGTTGACAAGTCGATATCACAAACTTCTTCGGATACCTCTCTTCAAGGATATTTCCAATGAATGGGCTCTGGCTTAGTGATGAATCCCACTCACTATTGGATCTATGCTGACTCTCACTCAATGATTTTTGGACCATATCGGTGATGTACTCTCTACTGCCTTAGGCAGTTAGATGATGATCGCCAGGAACACCCCTGATTGTTTGACTCTACAAACATTCTCGGTTAGTTGCATGACTTCTAGGTTCCCTTGTCTCTGGAGGAACCATTCATCCCGACACCTTTTGTTCTATTCAAGCTCGTCCTACAATATTGACCTAAATTCCATCAGCATGTGTACCAATAACTCATCCACCTCTACTAGCACCACTATCCTGCAAGTCCTCCTTGCTATTCGATAGATTCACCATATCCAAAAACCTCACAATACTGGCTTGATTGGACATCTTAGTACCGAGTTTATTTTGGCTGGCAAAGTTACTCCATCTTTTGCAACCTTCTTCTATGCTGGCCTAGACCCTCTTGCATTGGATGTTTTCCAAGTCTTTGGTTTCATTCATCAAAGACAAGCTTTCTTTAATGGAATCAGAAGATGACGATTCTCTTCCACTTTTCCTTCTCTTTTGAGATTCAGTCCATTGCTAGTGTTAGGCCAATGTCATCAGCTGCACTTGCATACTCCTCATCAGATCCATCCGAGTTTTATGCTACTCAAACATCCTTGCATTCATATTTAGCATCATTCTCTCTACCTCAGCTTTTGTAATAACATTAGCTAGCAGAGATGAATATCTTAGTAAAGTAGCCGATTGGTTGATCTTCTGTTCAAGATGAGATCTTTCATTGTCCCCTTCAATGATAGCACTAGATCTGGCACTCTTCTCTTTTCTGGGAGTCATCTCTCTTCAAATATGAAAGTAGATTCTTTCCAAATCCAAGTAATCACATATCCTTAACAAAGAACTCTAGATCTAGCTTCTAGACTCTTCAAATCCAAAGTGAAAGCAAAGATCTACTCCTGAGATTGATCTTTCTCAATAAAAGCACTAAAAAGTTTTTAAACACCACAATTCAAATTACAAGAATAATCAAGTATTAATGAAACGAAAAATGAGGAAAGTCGCAATTTTTAAAGTAGAACAACCTCGATTTGATTGCCCATGTCGACTATCAACTTTATTTTGATTAAATCTTATAACTTTAGTCAATTACACAATGATTTTAGAGGAGAAATAATCGAAAATGAAAATGACAGAGCAGTGTTGCTTAAAACCGAGATAAAGATCCAAAAGTCCTCTTTTCAGAATCATGTGTATTTATAGTCGAATCCTCCACGAAAAGTCGCTAGCTCACGTGGGAACCAATAAGAAGTCAGATACAAACATTTAAGCATGTAGACCATGCATAAATCATCAATCGGAACCTTTCGGTATTGACATGATTATGTCGGTACCGATATGTTTTTTCCACCTTGTTTTTTTATTCTTCTTTGTATTTGCTTAAGTCTTCAAGCTTTGGATATGAGTTGATAAAATTGCACTTACAAATCATGTCGGTATCAACATGATTTTTCCTATTCGATTCTTTGTCTTTTTCTTCAAAGTGCAAGACAACTTCTTCTATAATTCTTAGTAGGACCCTATCTTCATACAACTTGTTCCCAACATGAACAATCATGTCGGTACCGAAATTGTAACAACCCACCCCTAAACAGACTTAATTTTGACCCAAACAAAAGCCCATCGAACCTTAGGCCCGTCTCAAGGCGAGTTGTTAAGTTGATAAAATTAAAACAATACACAGCACATAGAGCTATATTTCTATACTTTCATAATCTCACAACGGAATGGATAAAATATAATTTCAGAAACAAGTACCCATTTCACAAAGAAAACCATTTCAGAAACATAACCTGTTAAATATTACAACATGTTACATAAAGCCTCTATAGTACAATAATCTAAATAACATAACTATCTGAACTGGGTACAATACAAATATTTTAAAACCATAAATAGATAGATAGTTGCCATATCTCTTCATCTCCACCTTCGTCTCCTGAATCAATATTGTCTCCTCTATCATGTGTGTTGTAATGAGGCGTGGATCAGAACAACAAATGTTTGATAAAATGCAAATCTCAAGCTTTACCATAATTGTACTTGGGCAGTATTATTTATAAGTAATATGTCTTACGTATTTAAAACTATACCATACTAATAACTTTTACTGTAAGCCCAATGGCCTTTTCGATCCAATTTCAAAACTCCAATGCAATTAACACCAATGATGCAAGAGAAAGCAACCAAACCAATATATACGCGTTATTATAGATTAGGCAGACTATAACCATTTAATACCTATAAAATAGGTAGGTCCCTGTCACTTAATAATTAACCCATTTCTAAATTCAAACACAACTATCGTTAATGATGCAAGTGCGAGAAACTCCAAACCACTTAATATCTCTTTCTTGGGAACTTGGGAAGACTCTGACCATTAATGCCTATAAAATAGGCAGGCTCCCATTATTCAAGACCTAAACCGAGACAGGTCCTTATAGGTTTCTCATAAACTGACATCGTAAGAAATCACATCAGGTTATTTAATACATCTCCTAAGAAAGCGGACCATACCATATTAGCCAATTAATACGTCTAACCCAAAGCGAACCCCTACTAAAGATTTCTTCTACCATATCAATAGCGTAACTTATGACCCATAACCCAACTGTTAGCACCAAAATTGGTCACTAACCTCGTTCAGAAAGATTGTGTAGAGATATAAGTGATGAAAGCAAATTAAACAGAGAAGACAATCCTAATTCAAGTGCAGAAAGTAAGAACACCAAATTTATAGTGGTTCGGCGTAATTGCCTACGTCCACTTTGCTCAACTTTATTGATTTCCTTTATGATTGATTACAAATACAATTCGTGAATCAAATGCTTGAATGAAGGTGTTTAAGTAGAGAAGATGAGTCTTGAAAATGGCAGAGTCTCCCCGTATTTTCTTTCCAAAAAAGGATCCCTTTCACTGTGACCCTGCCCCTCTATTTATAGGCAAAGATGGGCTGGACTTCCCAAGTGGGCTGATTGCCGAACGTTCCAGCCCGAGTACAGTGGTCGCCGTATGCCGAGCAAGGTTCGCCGAACGATCTCTGCCGAACCATTCCTTCTATGCCGAACGGTGTGCTGGTTAGTTGTGTTGAATGTCTCCTGGATGACGAGTATTACGCCGAACACCATGGGATGCCGAGTACTCTTGTATGCCGAGTACTCTGGTATGCCGAGCGACCTTGTATGCCGAGCATTCTGGATGCCGAACAGCCTTGATGCCGAGTACTCTGGTATGCCGAGCGGCCTTGTATGCCGAGCAGTCTTGATGCCGAACAGTCTTGATGCCGAGTACTCTGGTATGCCGAGCAGCCTTGTATGCCGAGTAGTCTTGATGCCGAGCAGTCTTGGTGCCGAGCACTTATGGGATGCCGAACACTAGTTGATGTTGAGCATAGGTTGTTGCCGAGTGCTAGTTGATGCCGAACACTACTTGGCGCCGAGTACCCTTGTTGCCGAGTACTGCGCCGGGTAGTCTCGATGCCGAACACTGCTGAGTATTATGCCGAACACTCCTGGACACCGGACACTAAGGACGCCGAGTACTACGCCGAGTACTCATGGATGATGGTTGCTTCGCCGAACATTCCTGGATGCCGGACACTCTCTGATGCCGAGTACTAGTTGCCTGGTCAAATCCCCAGGAAACACTTGCCCCCCAAAGTGTATCTCGTGGCCAAACGTGGTGCGCTTTGAATCTGGTACAATCTACCTCGGAGGTACCCTCTCGAGAATGCTAGCAAAGGGAGGTGCGAGACGAACAAGCTTGGGATGCCGGACGACACGTTCTGAGCCGAACGTTCCTAGCGTGCCGAACGTCATTCCGCCTTAATGCCGAGCGCTCCGGTATTGACCGGTTCTACCGGGTATAGCCCCTTCGACTTCCTCCATTCCCCTCTATAAAACCAGTCCCTTCTCTTCTTTTCTCCTTTTACTTCTCATTTCCTCCGTTCTCACAATTCTGCTCAATCGTCCAAATTTGAGACTTAACTACTCCATCTCAATCTTCGATCTGCGAACTTAGGTATTTTTCATCGTATATTCAAACGAGATGTTCGAACGATGTCGTGTAGAGGGTTTTTGTATAGCTTGACTGCATTGCCGAACGATATAGCGTGGAGGAGTTAGGAGTATGCCCGCTTATTTGCCTTAGTCTTCTCGTGTTGGATCGAGGTCAAAAGGAAGAAAAAGAAAGAAAGGTGTTGGAGGGAGTGATGGCGCCGTTCGCTGCTCCGGCGCATGTGGTCATGTGCCGGACGGTGTAATGGTTCATTGCCGAACGATATCTCGGCCGGACAATGCCAGGCCGAACGCTCACCAACATGTCGAACTATAGTTGAGCCGAACGAACTAAAGCCGAACGATGCCCAAATGCCGAACGACTGTTACGCCGAACATTGACCTCAGACCGAACGTTGAATCCAGCCGAACAATCCTTAGGTCGAACCGTGACTTTAGCCGAACAATATGATTGCCGAACACTTGACATGCCGAACAATATAATTGCCGACCAACTGACATGCCGAACAATACAATTGCCGAACACTTTACATGCCGAACAATACAATTGCCGAACACTTGACATGCCGAACAATATAATTGCCAAACACTTTACATGCCGAGCAATACAATTGCCGAACAACTGACATGCCGAACAATACTATTGCCGAACACTTTACTTGGGACGATGAACATTACTTAAATGCCGATCAGTATAAATGTTAAACTACACTTAGGCCGGTTACTCTGGAAATCTTATGTCTTTTGAACCTTGAACTGTAATCACCTCAAGGCAGGCTTTTTGAGACGGTCAGCGATGACGGTCTTCGAAGGCGATGATTCGAAGCTAATTATTATATCTTTAAAACCTTCTTATTGTCTGTACACAATTGCTTGCACTAGTTCACACACCACGTGGGGGGAAAACTCGTGTTGCTAATTCTAACGCTCAACGTTTTTCAAGTATAGCTTTCTCAAGCATTTAGCCAGGTTCATTATTTATTCGGGATGTCAGGAAAATCTAGTTCTGCCACCGTATCTGACAGGCCTGGGCCGTCAACAAAGCAAGGAGCCGCGGATGCTTCCAACCCGTCAATCTCTCCCGCCCATAATTTGGCGCCCGATGCTCTGGAGTCAACCATCTTGCTGGACAATCCGGTCGATTCTCAAGCCTCGAGGATCAATGAGGCCGCTCTGCGACGGATATGCTCCATTCACGGAATTCCCTTTACTGACGTGTTAGTTCCCTCGAGACACGACCGTCCTCATTTGCCCCCAGTCGGGTACATGGCCTGCAACAAGTTTATGTGCTGGATGGGCAGCGTGCCCCCGTTTAACCTATTTCTCCGGGATGTGCTGCAGTATATAGACATCGCTCCGTCGCAGCTGCACCCGAATGGTCATGCGTTCCTATATGGGACTTATTTACTCTTCATGGCTGTCTTCTCCAGACCTCCAACCCCCGGTGATATCCGATACATTTATATGTTCAAGAGACGGAAAGATAGCCCTTCCTTCATATTCCTCGAGCCATATCACAAGTGCCAGATTTTGACAGGGGCCTATAGCAAATTCGCCCTGTAAAAACAGGAGTGGTTCTATGTGCGATGCCCATCTGGTTTTGCTAGGAGATGGGTTGAAGGCAGTAAGTCTCTCTGCTGAACCGTTACTTGTACTTAAGGGGAGTCATGTTTTTCTTAACTCTTCGTTTCATCTTTTCAGGTATTAACCCGCGTCCGGAAGGCCGAGGATATTCCGACGCTGTCGACGCGATTAGAGCTCTTCCGGCCGAGGATCGAGATATTCGAGCTATCATTTCAAATGAATCGCTGTCGGGGTTCGGCTTGCTAGCTCCTGACCGTCGGGTCAGCCTTCCAGAGGGTGTTACAATTCCCAAACCTCCATCTGGTAAAGGGAAAAAACTTGCCGGCCCGTCGTCGCGTCGCGCTCCCGTCGCGCACGAAGAAGGCGAGCGTAGAGAGGATGATGCACCCGACACTCAGGGCGAGAACGTGGGCCCTGCTTGGAATCCGGCAATCGAAGTTCAGGATATTGAGACGTCATCCACCCCTTCGAAGGGAAAGAAAAAGCTGAAATATACGGTTCAGAAAGAGAAAGTCGGCGACACCTCAAAACCTACGCCTATCCCTCCTGAAAAAGAGGCTTCTTCACAGCGCCTGGAGAGTTCTCTGAGGGGTCTCTCGAACCTCTCTATCCCCGAAGACATACTTAATTATGGGTTCGATGATCCTGAAACTCTCAAATTTTCCTCGCCCGCTAGAGGCAATGTAGGAGTTCAACTCCCGGCTCACAGAGATAATACTCCGATTAGCAAAGACAAACGAACGGGTCTGTCGGGGGGAACACTTAGGACACACACGCACACGCGCATTCCATAGCATACTTCAAGTCTTTTTAATTCGTGAATTCTCCTTAATTCGTTGTTATCTTCCTTCTTTGCAGGTGATATGGGCCGTTCTCACGGACTTGATCGCCTTCAGGGGTCTTCAATATTTCATCACTCCGGACGGGATTCCGGTTCAGGCAGACGCCGGGACCGAGGTGATTACGAAGATAGGGACAATCGCCCTCGCGAGTCGTCTCACCGCAAGAAAGCGCACTATCAATATTCTCAGTCCCGTGATCTTCCTCCTACTGCTGAACCGGATAAAGAGAAGTCTTTGCAGAAGGGTTATCAGTCGGATGCTGCTCGAGAGCAACATTCCAGTTCATCGAGTACGAGGCAAGTCCGAGAGCCGCGTAAAAGAACGGAATTCTCTAAGCCTCCTCCTCCTGCTCCTGCCGTGGACCCAACCGTTGCGGAAAAGATGGTCGATCTTAAGGCCAAGTTTCCGAAGATTTGTTTTGACGGTTTGAAATTCCTCCCGGCCATCCATCACATTCCTGGGCACGTGAAGCAAAGTGCGATTGCCTGCAACAATGACGTCTATGTTCAACATGACGCATTCGTGCACCTGGTGGAGAAGATCTCAGAAGTATCTGTTGAGCGTCAACACGAGATTGACCGTCTGAATCTGGAGGCTGACAGCGATAAGAAAATCATCAAACTCCAAGACGAAGAACTCGCCTCTTATAAGTTAAAGCTAGAAGTCGCTGAACAAGGCGCAAAAGATACGGCCGAGGCAGTTACTCGTTTAGAGGTGGCTCACAAAAAGGAGCTTGATGAAGCAGTTCAGCGCAGCGGCGCCCTTGCCCTAGAAAAAGATTCTGTTCAAAAAGAAAGGGACGTGCTCGCTATTCAAGTCAAAGAGCTGAAAGAACAACTCTCCAAGGAGAAAGAAGACAAAATAGCCGCTCAGGAAGAATCACAGCGGTATTGCGATGAGATTGTTGCTACCCGGCTCCTAAAGGCAAAGCTCGACGGTGAACTTGCCGGGGTCGAGAGAATGAAGGATGAAGCCCGTGAGGAGGGTAAAAGAATGGCTGAGGAGGAGCTCGATTCTCGACTTGAGGCGGCCGCAGAGACTGGCAGGGAAGAGGTCAAAAGTATGTTTGACCCGTTGATCGCCGAGTACGGAGCCCGCGTCCTTATGCACCGCGATCTAACATTCTTGGGCGACGGCTACCATGAATCCCTGGCTGAGGCATGGGAGACTCTGATAAAGATCAAGAAAGTCGAATCAGGCTCCGAAGAAATCGACGAGGATGCACTGGTGAAGGAGTTCCTGAGGGGGAATGAGCCATCGGATTTATCCGTAGCATTGGCTCTCTATGGCAAAGGCTCTTCCCCTTCGAAAGAGAAGAACAACGAGGCTGGCCCATCAGAGGCCGACACTACTACTCCTCACATTGCCGCTCCTTACGCTGCTCAATCGGCTGGTCGGTCGACGCTTGATCCATTCGAGCAACACGCCAGTTATGATCCCGAAGATCCCGGGCTTGGCGTTCATGTGCTGTCACCTATCCTGGAGGGTGAAACCCCGCGCGCCACCGACAGTCAACCTGATCCTGGTAGGAGATTCTTCTTTCTCTAGAAATCGAAGTGATCCCGTCATTTTTCAACAGTGGTTATTCGTTCTAATGCCCACTTCTTATATTTCTCGCAGGTTGTTCTGACACTGAGCTAACTCCGAGGAGCGATGACGCCAAGGAGGAAGCGGGGAAAACAAGCGATGCTGCTCACGCAGAGGTAACTCCCGGCCCAGACGCTCAAGTGATCGGGGCGCTTGACGATGACAAACTTGACACCTCGTCTCCGGCCGAAGGAAGCGACGAAGTTAAAATTACTGGCGCCTCTGAGCATACTTCAGAGATGAGCATGAAGGATCGTCTCGCCGACGAGGAGAAGAGAAAGGTCAAAGTCAAGGTTGAATCTGAAGTCCTGGAACTTACTGACCCGCGGAATAGACCTTTGAAAATCATTCTCCCGGGCAGGTCCAAACCATTAGATGTTCCGTCTCCTACTCCTGACTCCGTCTCTCTAGCAAGCAAAAAGCCCAAGAAGAAACGTGAGGGAGAGGAGTCGTCGGAAACACCGAAGGCGGACAAGAAGAAGAAGTCGAAGAAATGATCGATGCACTTGTTCAACAAGTTTTTTGCTTAAGTTTGTAATAGTTTCTACCTTTCATAACTTGTAGTTTGTATAGGCCCGAATTTTGTAGGAGTGATCTTGCATCCCCATTTTGGACTTATCGAATAAAATTTCAGTTTCTTCTTGTTTGAATGATTCTCTTGTCTTTATTTGGTTTGCTGACACTGTGCTACGGGGACTTGGAGACTTGAGACTGTTCATACTCTAGTCCGCGCTCTGGAGACTTAGAGCCCTCCGCTCCGCACTCTGGGGACTCGGAGATTGGAAATCGTTTATACTCTAGTCCGCGCTCTGGGGACTTAGAGTACTCCGCTCCGCACTCTGGGGAGTCGGAGATTGAGAATCGTTTATACTCTAGTCCGCGCTCTGGGGACTTAGAGTACTCCGCTCCGCACTCTGGGGACTCGGAGATTGGAAATCGTTTATACTCTAGTCCGCGCTCTGGGGACTTAGAGTACTCCGCTCCGCACTCTGGGGACTCGGAGATTGGAAATCGTTTATACTCTAGTCCGCGCTCTGGGGACTTAGAGTACTCCGCTCCGCACTCTGGGGACTCGGAGATTGAGAATCGTTTATACTCTAGTCCGCGCTCTGGGGACTTAGAGTACTCCGCTCCGCACTCTGGGGACTCGGAGATTGGAAATCGTTTATACTCTAGTCCGCGCTCTGGGGACTTAGAGTACTCCGCTCCGCACTCTGGGGACTCGGAGATTGGAAATCGTTTATACTCTAGTCCGCGCTCTGGGGACTTAGAGTACTCCGCTCCGCACTCTGGGGACTCGGAGATTGGAAATCATTTATATTCTAGTCCGCGCTCTGGGGACTTAGAGTACTCCGCTCCGCACTCTGGGGACTCGGAGATTGGAAATCGTTTATACTCTAGTCCGCGCTCTGGGGACTTAGAGTACTCCGCTCCGCACTCTGGGGACTCGGAGATTGAGAATCATTTATACTCTAGTCCGTGCTCTGGGGACTTAGAGTACTCCGCTCCGCACTCTGGGGACTCGGAGATTGGAAATCGTTTATACTCTAGTCCGCGCTCTGGGGACTTAGAGTACTCCGCTCCGCACTCTGGGGACTCGGAGGTTGGAATCGTTCGTATGAGTCTGTTCGCCGCACAGAATAATGTAATTTATCATTCAATTAAGAGATACAGAAACTTCATAGAAAATGTGGCTTCAAGCCTTTATTAATGAAAATCAACTAAATTGCTCGATTACAACTTCAAAAGGAAACTAAGTCATTATTGAATGGAAACATGCACAAAACAATAGTGCTTATAACAAGAAAGGGAAACATGCTAAACGTAATAGTGCCACAAATGTTCACTGTTCCATGCTCAAGGGAGTGTCGCGCCATCAACGGTCGCCAGCTTGAAGGTTCCTTCTCCAAGCTTCCGTTCAATGGCGTATGGACCTTCCCAGCTGGGATTCATGCGTGATGGTACTGGGAAGACTCGTTTCAGAACGAGATCACCCACATCAAAGATTCTTGGGCGGACTCTGCCATCGTAGTAGCGCTTGACTCGATGTCTGTGCGCCGCCGCCCTTAACTCAGCTTCTTCACGCTTTTCGTCGATGCAGTCCAGTGATTCCAGCAAGAGGTTTTGGTTCGTCTTGGGGTCATAGTATGTCACTCGGTGCGATGGAACTTCAAGTTCCACGGGTATTACGGCTTCAGAGCCGTATGCCAAGGCGAACGGAGTGTGGCCGGTCGCGGACTTGTGGGTAGTCCTATATGCCCATAATGCTGTCGGGAGTTCATCTACCCACTTGCCTCCAACCTTCTCCAGACGCTTCTTGAGTATGGACTTGATTATTTTGTTAACGGCCTCTACTTGTCCGTTAGCTTTTGGGTGTGCAACGGCAGCGAACTTTTTCTCGATGCCGTACTTTAAACAGAACTCTTTGAATTCTCTACTTTCGAATTGCGTTCCGTTGTCTGTAATGACGGTGCGTGGAAGACCAAAGCGGCATATAATGTTTCGTACAACGAAGTTAATGACTTTCTTAGAGGTGATAGTGGCCAAAGGTTCTGCCTCAGCCCATTTCGTGAAATAGTCGACTGCAACTATCGCGTATTTCGCACCACCTTTGGATAGAGGCAAAGAGCCGATTATGTCGATTCCCCAGATCGCGAATGGCCAAGGGCTGATCATTTGTGTGAGTTCCGTTGATGGAGCCCTCGGGATTTTTGCATATCTTTGACACTTGTCGCATTTTCTTGCGTAGTCCGCGGCATCCCGGTTTACGGTGGGCCAGTAATACCCATAGCGGAGGATCTTCTTTGCTAGCGTTTGCCCCCCAGTATGGTCGCCGCATTCCCCTTCGTGGACTTCCCTCAAGACTCGCTTCGTTTCATCATGAGCGATGCATCGTAACAATGGGACGGAGAATCCTTTCCGGTACATGGATCCATCCTGCATGACGTACCGCGCGGCCTTTCGAAGGACCTGCCGTATTTCGCTTCTCCTTTCTGGTAAAGCCCCGGTTGTCAGGTACAGTTTGAATGGGGTTATCCACGAGTCCTTCTCGATCTCTGTTTCCAACACAAGATCGATTTTCATCTCGTCTGCACTCGGGGCATGCAAGACTTCCACGGGATACAATCCCATTTGTTGAACATCGTCGGTACTCGCGAACTTAGCCAACAAGTCGGCTTCTTTGTTTTGTTCTCGCGGGATATGTGAAATGTCATAACGCTCAAGATTTGATAGTAGTTCCTGGACCTGAACGAGGTACGGAGCAAGCTTTCGTCCTTTTGCTTGGTAGTCTCCTCGTACTTGGTATACCACTAACTGCGAGTCACAAAAGATTTCGATTGATTTGATTCCGAGTTCTTTGATAAGCTTCAAGCCAGCGATCAATGCTTCATATTCAGCTTCGTTGTTCGTAGCCGGAAAATCGAGCTTCAGGGCATAACAGATTGATCGGTTTTCCGGAGTTATAAGAACTACGCCCGCGCCGGAGCAACGGTCGTTTGATGCACCGTCAGTGTATAACTTCAATCGTATGGGGGGAATGATGTCGTGATCGTCCGGTTTGATGGGTATGGTAAATTCAGCGATGAAGTCTGCTAACGCTTGCCCTCGGATAGCTCTCCGTGGTAAGTACGCGATATCGAATTGGCTCAACTCGATGTTCCATTTTAGCAATCTTCCAGAAGTTTCTGGTCGCTGAAGTACCTGCCTCAGGGGTTGATCGGTATAAACGCCGATTGAATGCGCTTGAAAGTATGGGCGTAGCTTGCGTGATGCAATCACCAAGCAATAAGCCAATTTCTCAATTTTAGGGTAATTCTTCTCTGCCCCCGTTAAACGCTTGCTAACATAATATACCGGCTTCTGGACTCGATCCTCCTCACGGACCAAAGCTGCGCTTATCGCATGAGGGGATATGGCCAAGTAAACGTACAGCATCTCATGGTCAACTGGTTTAGATAGCATCGGTGGGCTCTCCAGATGCCTTACCAGGTTCTGGAAAGCTTCCTCGCAGCTAGACGTCCATTCAAAATTCCTCTTTCCTTTCTTTATTATGTCGAAGAATGGGATGCACTTGTCAGTTGCCTTGGATATAAATCGACTTAGCGCAGCCACTTTTCCGTTCAAGCTCTGTACCTGCTTTACAGTCCTGGGTGCTTGTACGTCTCGAATGGCTTGGATCTTTTCTGGGTTGGCTTCGATTCCCCTAGCGTTGACGATGAATCCTAAAAACTTCCCTGATGCGACGCCGAAAGAACACTTCAGCGGGTTGATCTTCATTCCATAGGACCTGAGTATGTTAAACATTTCAGCTAAGTCTTGAATGTGGTCGTTTGACTGCCGTGACTTCACGAGCATGTCATCCACATAGACTTCCATGGTTTTGCCCAGTTGGTCCTTGAACATTCGATTCACCAGACATTGGTAAGTTGCTCCAGCATTCTTTAATCCAAAGGGCATCACTACATAGCAATACAGCCCGACATTTGTAACGAAGCTGGTGTGTTCTTGGTCCGGAATATGCATTAGGATTTGGTTGTATCCCGAGTACGCATCCATGAATGACAATAATTCGTGTCCTGCTGTGGAATCGACCAACTGATCGATCCTAGGCAACGGGAAACTGTCCTTAGGGCATGCTTTGTTCAAGTCGGAATAATCTACGCAAGTCCTCCATTTCCCATTTGCCTTTTTTACTAGCACGGGGTTGGAGACCCACTCCGGGTAGAGGGCGTCGCGGACGAACCCATTTGCTTTGAGTTTGTCCACCTCCTCTCCAAGAGCGGCGGATCTCTCTGGATCCATTCCTCTCCTCTTTTGCTTGACTGGGACGTATTTCGGGTCTATGTTCAACATATGACTTGTGATGGCGGGAGAAATCCCACACATATCAGAATGCGTCCAGGCAAAAACATCGAGGTTTGCTCGAAGGAAGTCGCTAAGGTCTTCTGTCATTGCGGGGCCTAACTGTGATCCGATTTTCAGTATTCGCGAAGGGTCGTCACAGCTAACTGAAATGTCGATTGTTAATTCAGCCGGTGCCGCCTTCTCTTCCCTGGGTTTCTCATCGTCGTCTCTCGGATCTATATCTCCGTAGATCCGAGAACTATGCCCGAGCCAGGGCTCGGGCACTACTTGTCAATTATTCGCATTGAGGATGCGGACAGGATTGTCCGTACCCTTTCCTTTTTCCCTCCGGTGGGCTTCACGGAGCTCGGCCACATAACAAGAACGACCAGCTGCTTGGTCTCCGTGAACAATGCCTACTCCTTTGTCAGTTGGGAACTTCAAAGTCAAGCACCACGGGGCTAGTGCCGCCCTAAATTCAGCCAGGGCCGGCCGACCCAAGAAAACATTATACGGAGAGTCCACATCCAAAACTACAAAGGGTAGAATTCGTACCCTCCGACGCTCGCCTTGTCCCAGTTCAACTGGTAACTCGACATATCCCACTGCATCAGTCGCAGCGCCGTTAAAACCGTGGATACGAGCTTTGGATGGTTTCAAGTCTTTTGTCTCTAGCTTCATCTGATCATATGCCTTCTTGAAGATGATGTTGACTGAACTTCCACAATCAATCAAGATTCTTTTTACATACGCTGGTCCGATTGTTGCAGATATGACCATGGGGTCGATGGTCGGAGCCTCTATCTGATCAACGTCTCTGTTTCTGAACACAATATCGTCTGTCATCACGCGCTGCTACTTAGCAGGGGCCCCGTCCTCTACGTTTGAACAGCATTCGAAATCCGCATGCTTCAAGGAGCTCGCATATCGCTCCATCTCTTGCCAGTTCTTATCTGCGGGATGAGGCCCGCCGATAATTGTATTTATAACCAGTCTTCCAACAGTTCGGGCAGGTTCCTCTGGATGACGTGGAGCTGGTGCACGACCTGGGTCGGACGTTCCCTGTCCTCCTTCCTGCGGATCCTTCACAAATTCTTGCAACTTCTTTTGTCTGATCAATTTCTCGATAGCGTCATGTAGGTGTCTGCATTCTTCCGTGTTGTGTCCATAGGTTTCATGGAAGCGGCAATATTTCCCAGTCCGTTTCTGTTCTTCAGTTGATTCCTTCGGACGTGGTTTTCTATACTGAAAGGTATTGCATGTGGATAGGTAAATGTTCTCAAGTGGGGCGTTTAGCGGAGTGTACTCGCTGTAGCTTGGAATTCTCGACTTCCACTTTCCCGCTTCTTTCCTCTTTCCTTGACTCCTTCCTCCGGACTCTTTGGGCTGCACAGGCTTATTCTGGACGTTGACTTGGACCCTTCCTGAATTGTCTCCAGATTGCTTCACAGCAATATTGCTCTTAATTGACTCTTGGGCAGGTCCCGGTGCCTTGTCTCGTCGTACCCACCTAGCTTCCTCTCTTCTTATGAACTGGTGCGCCTTGGAGTAGAAACGCTCTAGCGTAGCCGGAGGTTTTCCTGCCAGCCAATCTCCGAATTCAGAATCCGGATCTACACCTCTCATCACAGCCATTAGAATTGCATGGTCGTTGGGATTACTGACTTCAGTTGCCGCAACGTGGAATCTTTGTAAGTACTCCTTCAGCGTCTCTCCGGGATTTTGGATTACACTCGACAGAGACATCACGTCCTTCGGGCGTGTAGTGTGTATCCTGAACTGCTCAATAAACTTCTTTGCCAACTCCTCGAAATTTGATACGGATCGCGGAGGAAGTCGGGTGAACCACATAGTAGCGATCCCAGATAGAGTAATCGGAAAGCACCTACACTTGGTGGCATCATTTGCTCTGGCTGAATCCATCATCCATTCATACCTCATTACATGTTGTCTGGGGTCAGTCTTTCCTTCGTATGCAGGAATGGTTGGCATGCTAAACTTCTTGGGGTAGGACGCTTGCAGCACAATATCCGTGAACGGAGTATGACTTCTTGACACTCCCCAATCGTCATTTGATAAGCCCTGATTTTCTTTCATCAGTTGCCTGATCATGGCTGTCAGATCGGGTGTCTGTATGGAAGCTGGGAGGTTGGAGTCAGTTCTACGTGCCTGTCCATGCTGATGCCTCCTTTCCTGGCGATCTGCCAATCGTGCGTCATGAGGTTCAACATTGTTAACATCTTGATGATCTGGAGCTCCCTCCTCCACCTGTACTCCAGTTCGGAAGTTTCCAGTTCTGGCTTGGTCGCGGTCTCCTGTTGTTCGAACAGCAGCATCTGCCCTTGCGGTTTCAGTCTTACGGCGTCTGCGCCTGGGTGGCTCATTAGAAGAAGTTGAGCTGTCAGAAGAGGAATAAGCAGCTGGATTGCCCCCAACGTTCTGTTGCTGCTGTTGAGTGAGTTGTGCCATCAGGTTGGCATTAGCTTGCATCTGTTCTCCCAGTTGTCTCCTGCTTTCCCTAAGTTCTCTCATCAAGTCGTTGAACTCCACTCTGGTGACAACCGGAGTCTGTTCTTGAGCGGCAATCCCTGCACTCGGGATTGCTGGTTGATTGCTAGGTCCTGCTTGTTGCACGCTAGCAGTCTCTCGGGCATCCGCATTAAGGGAAGCTGACCTGGTACGTGGTCTTGCCATTGTAGAGTTATTGGTATGAACTCTGAGTAGAATCAACGGATGTCCTATCAGTGAGTCGGATCTTCTTTGGGGGATTTATTCAATCCAGTAGCTTCAAAGCAGATCCTTGAGGTCTGAGAATTCAATTCTCAGTGAAAGCACCAAAGTGTTAGCACCAAAATTGGTCACTAACCTCGTTCAGAAAGATTGTGTAGAGATATAAGTGATGAAAGCAAATTAAACAGAGAAGACAATCCTAATTCAAGTGCAGAAAGTAAGAACACCAAATTTATAGTGGTTCGGCGTAATTGCCTACGTCCACTTTGCTCAACTTTATTGATTTCCTTTATGATTGATTACAAATACAATTCGTGAATCAAATGCTTGAATGAAGGTGTTTAAGTAGAGAAGATGAGTCTTGAAAATGGCAGAGTCTCCCCGTATTTTCTTTCCAAAAAAGGATCCCTTTCACTGTGACCCTGCCCCTCTATTTATAGGCAAAGATGGGCTGGACTTCCCAAGTGGGCTGATTGTCGAACGTTCCAGCCCGAGTACAGTGGTCGCCGTATGCCGAGCAAGGTTCGCCGAACGATCTCCGCCGAACCATTCCTTCTATGCCGAACGGTGTGCTGGTTAGTTGTGTTGAATGTCTCCTGGATGACGAGTATTACGCCGAACACCATGGGATGCCGAGTACTCTTGTATGCCGAGTACTCTGGTATGCCGAGCGACCTTGTATGCCGAGCATTCTGGATGCCGAACAGCCTTGATGCCGAGTACTCTGGTATGCCGAGCGGCCTTGTATGCCGAGCAGTCTTGATGCCGAACAGTCTTGATGCCGAGTACTCTGGTATGCCGAGCAGCCTTGTATGCCGAGTAGTCTTGATGCCGAGCAGTCTTGGTGCCGAGCACTTATGGGATGCCGAACACTAGTTGATGCTGAGCATAGGTTGTTGCCGAGTGCTAGTTGATGCCGAACACTACTTGGCGCCGAGTACCCTTGTTGCCGAGTACTGCGCCGGGTAGTCTCGATGCCGAACACTGCTGAGTATTATGCCGAACACTCCTGGACACCGGACACTAAGGACGCCGAGTACTACGCCGAGTACTCATGGATGATGGTTGCTTCGCCGAACATTCCTGGATGCCGGACACTCTCTGATGCCGAGTACTAGTTGCCTGGTCAAATCCCCAGGAAACACCAACCGTGACATCTCAGATTAATCCAACTATTCATAGGTATTGGTAGCCAGATTGACTGGGCGGATTTACCCTAAAGAATTGGGACTAACCTTATGTCAAATGAGGTTATTATAGGCGATGTCTCACATCAATCCGCAAATTTCTATATAACTTTAAACTGAACCAGCATCCCTATAACTTAGTCATACTTTATATGTATACAAATCTTATGCATACATCATCCTACAAAATTAATAATTAAGGCCATATAACATATCCCCTTATTGCGTCTTTAATTGTGGACTAATTCCCATTATTAACATTAATTACCTTCCTACAAAATTAATATTATTTATTAAAGTCAAGCAAGCTAACGAAAGAATTAATTGTATCTATGATATCAAAGGTATAAAGCAGGTTAATGAGGAGAATATTTCTACTGCATTTGTGGATTACTTTGCATCCATTCTTGCTAATCCTAAGCCTTGTATTGCTGATGTGAGTCCACTTTTTCATTTACAAACTCCTCATTTATCAGAATCTCAGGCTAATAGTACTATTGAGGAAATTACTAATGAAGAGATTGAGTTAGCTGTCTTTAATTTGAATATGGAAAGTTGTGGAGGACTTGATGGTTTTAATGCTTATTTCTTTCAGTATTGTTGGAAGATTATTAGATTTGATGTTCAAAAAGCTGTTAAATTCTTTTTCAATTCTAATAAGCTTCCAAAAGGATTTAATTCTTTTGCAATTACACTAGTACCTAAGATTGAAAATCCAACAAATGTTTCAGAATTTAGGCCAATTTCATGTTGCAATGTTGTTTACAAGATAATCTCAAAAATTATAGCTTCCAGATTGCAAGTTGTTCTCCCTTCTATTATATCTAAAAACCAGGTGGCTTTTCTTCCAAATAGAAATATAAGTGATAATATTCTTCTGACTCAAGAGTTACTAAGGGGTTATGGATCTTCTTATATATCTTCTAGGTGCATGTTAAAGCTGGATATTAGGAAAGCATTTGATTCTATCTCATGGGCTTCTATTATTGCAATTATGGCTACGATGAATTTTCCAAAACCTGTGCTGGCTTGGATATATACATGCATATCTACACCTTACTTCTCTATTTCTAGAAATGGATGTTTAAATGGGTTTTTCAAGGGCACACAGGGGGTTAGGCAAGGAGATCAAATTTCACCTTATTTGTTTATCATTGTAATGGAGATTCTAAATGTTTTACAAAAGGAGCAGGTAGAAATAAATCTTTTGAATTACATCCAAAATGTAAGGAACCTTTAATCACACACTTACTTTTTGCGGATGATTTGGTGATTTTTACAAAGCCTACTATTAAAAATATTCAGTCAATTTTGGATATTCTTGATAAGTTTCAAAATATTACTGGCCTTCAAATTAACATCAAGAAATCAAATATCCTTAAAGCTGGAGTTGAAGATGATCTCAGAAATGATTTGATTAAATTTTTAGGCTTAAGTATTATGCCTTCTAATGCAACATACTTAGGATTACCTCTTATAACATCTAGACTTTCAAAAGCTAGTTGTTTACCTTTATATGAAAAAATCACTGAAAAGCTTACCTCTTGGCCTAGCTCAAGATTATCTTAGGCTGGAAGACTTGTTATAATTCAATCCATTGCTACTGCCATGACAAACTATTGGATGAGACATTATATTTTACCTGTAAAACTAATTTTAATGATTAACAGTGCTTTGAGTAGATTTCTTTGGCATGGTGATCCTTTCTCCAAGAAAATTATTCCTATTTCATACAAAAAGATAATTCTGCCAAAATCTAAAGGTGGATTGGGTATCATTAATTTACAACTCTGGAATCAAGCTGCAATCTCTAAATACTTTGATAAAATTCTGAGTGATAGTGAAGACTTATGGACATTATGGATTAAAGTAAATTTGATAAAGAGGAAGAATTTTTGGGATATGCAAATTCAGCATAATTCTAGTTGGAGTTGGAGGAATATTTTAAAGCTAAGGGAGAAATTCTTATCATTGATACAGATCAATCCACTGAAGAATTTAGATTGTAGTTTCTGGTCTGATCCTTGGGTTAAACCTGGGTTAATTTTGAAAAATTGTATGAATTACTCTAGTATTATGTCCACTGGCATCCCTCTTCAAACCAAAGCATCAAATTTTCTACAAGACAATGCAGTTGTACTGCCATATAGTAGTTCTATGGAAGTTAGAATGATTTGGAATGAAGTTGCTAAGATTAGATTTCCTGAAAGTGAGCTCTCTGTATTATGGTCAGTGCAGGGAAGAAGACATTCAATAAAATTAATATACAACTTGCTTCTGGATAATGTTTGCAGTGATAAATTTGTGTGGAATAATAGAATTTGGAACTCTGATAGTCCAGCTAAGGAAAATTTCATCCTATGGAAAGTTATGGCCAATGCTTTATTGACAAATGATAAATTAGAGTCTTATGGTTTAATTGATAATAGTACCTGTGTATTATGCAATGATCAAATGGAAAATAATACTCATCTGTTTTTTAGTTGTGCATTTACAGGTGATATTTGGAGCAGATTGATGATTACTGGTAAATTTCACATTCCTAATAGGAATTCCAAAGAAGAATGGTTCAATATTTACAAAGCTACAAGATGGAAGAATTCCAAAACTAAAGCATTGCTGTCAGTCCTTAAAATTTTTGTTTATGCAATTTGGAAAGAAAGGAATGGAAGAATATTCTCTGATAAATTTAATTCAGCAAGTGATTTATTTGCAAGGATTAATAATTTGATGATTAGCAGAACTAATAGATGATTGGATCTTTATTAACTGACAGAGTTATGCTGCTTAATCATCTTGTTTATGTACTCCAGATTGATTTTTGATTCTTCTAATGGGTGCTGAATAAAATGAATATGTTAAGATTCTAATGCAAAGAGATAGTAGCATGGGTTCTGTAGTACAAGTATAGGCATAAAGCAAGATAAGCTGTTTGTTTTTAGGGGTACTGAATAGATGCTTATGATGAGATTCTAATGCAAAGAAATAGTAGCAAGGGTTCTGAAGTATTTGCATGGGCATTAATCAAGATAAGCTGGTTGTTCATGAAGGATCTTCCTTGTATTGTCATTTCTACCTTTTTACTTCGCAATATATGAGTAGTTGTGAGTTGGAATGTAATACTGTTTGAATGTAATACTGATGTAATTGACTATTGATATAATATATGGGCAAGGCTCCCTTAGCCTATTGATTTTCAAAAAATATATATTATTTACTACCCTATTAATTCTAATCAATACATTCAATACGCTATTGTTACTATGTTACTTGTTTAACGACGAATTTTCTATCGGTTTAGAAAACCGCCGATAAATTTCAAATTAAAATAACCGCAAGCGCACGGCGTACAAAAGTTAGTATGTGGCGAGTACGGGTCGATCCATAGGGAATTGTTAGATTTTAAATTTCTATTCAATCAAATTAAACCAAGAATTTGAAGAGTGTGAACTAAAAATGTAAATAAACTAACTAACTTACAAAAGAAATTTGATAAAAATATGAGAGTTAAATGACAATTTAGAGATAATTCCACTCTCTAGATCATATAGTTCAATAAAACATGAAATTATGATCTCTCTTTTTTGGTCATTAGTGAAATTAGTTGTTGTGTTTATCATAAGTATGACATATTTGTGCTATTAATTAGCCCAATATTAACAATCAAACTATAACACAACCACTAATACACTTTTAAATCTCATGAAATATGACAACAAAGTTGAAAGCAAAGTCTATTTTAAGCATGGCCTATTAACTATTAATTAGAAATATAAGCCATCAAATTTTAATTTCAACATTCACTTCTTTGCCATAATCATATTTATATGAAGAGGCAATTTGTGTTTTGTGATTGTTTAAGCATAGCCTATTTGTTGTCAACAATATAGGCTATCAAATTTAAAGCAAAAAACAACAAGTTAAACCACTTTATGCATTCTCATTAAGCACAAAAAGAGAGCCTTAATTGTCAAAATGTTGAAGCTACATGATTAGAGGCTTCATTACCCCTAAATTGAAGGGATTAGCCTCTCATTTGTATTATCATATCAACACAAGTAGCATGCAACATGAAACACAAAAAAGAAGAAGATGAAAGCAAATTAAAGGAAGAGCTATTCTACTTGCATAAAATAAAGAAGATCTACACTACTTGCATAAAAGTAAATAAACAAGAAAAGACTAGAATTAAAATTGCATAAAAAATTACATAAAAGAAATGGCTAAGTAGCCATGAAAAGAAAAGAGAAGATTTCTTTTATTTCTAAGCTAAAAACTAACTAAGAGAAGGGAGCCTAAGAGAGACTAAAGAAGAGAGGAGCTAATTACATGAAGATAATGGGTATTTATACATGAATGAAACCCTAATTCTTTTTTTTTTGGGAATACCCAAAATACCCTCTTATGAAGTATGGAGGCCAAGTAATCATTAGCATTAAATAATCATCATTTAGATGTGCATGAAGCTTTAAACTCTATTAGCATGTGCATTAGCCTCTAATTTGTACATGAAGGTATGAGGGTAGGTGGGGTCCTCCATGATCCATGAAATGAATTATTTCCATCTCCATTCCTTTGTTTCACTCTTGTGCATGCATATATCTTCATGAAACCACTTGTATTTGAATTTAAATTCCTACAAAATAACATAGAAATTTTTAATTAAATTTTAGAAAGTTAATATATTCACAAAAATGACCATTTTGCCCCTGGATGAAGATGAATATGTGACGATTTGAAATAATTTGAATTTTGGTTTAAACAAGTTAAAATACCCAATATGATCATTTACTTAATTTAAATAGATTAAATATGATGGTAAAATTATGCACATTTACGTGCACATCAAATACCCCCACACTTATCTTTTTATTCGTCCTCGAAAAAAGAAAAAAACTAAGATAAATCCGTTTTCATAAGGAGCACGATTGCAATGAGCGTATGCAACAAGCTGTTAAACCTTTGGGTGTCCCCAGTAGGATGAGTGTTTTCTCGTGAGGGTTTTCAGCGGATACTACCCACAAAATCGAAATGCAGAATGAAAATATTTACAAAATGCAAGATTTATTTACAAAGATGTGAATGCTAGTTTTTGAAAATATTTACGAATGAAAGATTTACTTTTAAATAGACACAAATAAGTTAAATATAAGTTTTGGTCATTATCTTGAAAATTTAAGTCATTTACTCATCAAAATTTCCAACAAAAATCAAGTTATCATAACAAATAGACAATAGTTTAACTCGATGTTTCAGTTGATAACAAAGTGTAACAAAGACTAGAATTAAAATTGCATAAAAAATTACATAAAAGAAATGGCTAAGTAGCCATGAAAAGAAAAGAGAAGATTTCTTTTATTTCTAAGCTAAAAACTAACTAAGAGAAGGGAGCCTAAGAGAGACTAAAGAAGAGAGGAGCTAATTACATGAAGATAATGGGTATTTATACATGAATGAAACCCTAATTCTTTTTTTTTTGGGAATACCCAAAATACCCTCTTATGAAGTATGGAGGCCAAGTAATCATTAGCATTAAATAATCATCATTTAGATGTGCATGAAGCTTTAAACTCTATTAGCATGTGCATTAGCCTCTAATTTGTACATGAAGGTATGAGGGTAGGTGGGGTCCTCCATGATCCATGAAATGAATTATTTCCATCTCCATTCCTTTGTTTCACTCTTGTGCATGCATATATCTTCATGAAACCACTTGTATTTGAATTTAAATTCCTACAAAATAACATAGAAATTTTTAATTAAATTTTAGAAAGTTAATATATTCACAAAAATGACCATTTTGCCCCTGGATGAAGATGAATATGTGACGATTTGAAATAATTTGAATTTTGGTTTAAACAAGTTAAAATACCCAATATGATCATTTACTTAATTTAAATAGATTAAATATGATGGTAAAATTATGCACATTTACGTGCACATCAAATACCCCCACACTTATCTTTTTATTCGTCCTCGAAAAAAGAAAAAAACTAAGATAAATCCGTTTTCATAAGGAGCACGATTGCAATGAGCGTATGCAACAAGCTGTTAAACCTTTGGGTGTCCCCAGTAGGATGAGTGTTTTCTCGTGAGGGTTTTCAGCGGATACTACCCACAAAATCGAAATGCAGAATGAAAATATTTACAAAATGCAAGATTTATTTACAAAGATGTGAATGCTAGTTTTTGAAAATATTTACGAATGAAAGATTTACTTTTAAATAGACACAAATAAGTTAAATATAAGTTTTGGTCATTATCTTGAAAATTTAAGTCATTTACTCATCAAAATTTCCAACAAAAATCAAGTTATCATAACAAATAGACAATAGTTTAACTCGATGTTTCAGTTGATAACAAAGTGTAACCATTGGATCCTTAGTTGATTATCAAAGTTTATCAAAGTGGTATTTTCATTTCTTTTCAATAACTAGTCAAATCAAATAATTTAAAACAGTGCTTGGATTTCATTTGCTTAGTCTCTCTATTTTTTTTGAATTTTTTTATTGATATTTACAATATTTACATATTCCTAACTCAGATAAACTGAGGGTAGATATATTACCCATGCACTGCCTTGTGGACTTATGTGAGGGGAATACAGAGCGTGGCAGTGAACACACAAGTGTGAACACTTATCGAATGTAGGCGTTATTAATAAAAGAATTTTTATATACATACACCTAACTCAGATAAACTGAGGCCAGATATACCGATCGTTCACTGCCTTTCAGGCTTACGTGAAAAGGGTACAAAGCATGGCGAGTGAACACACGAGTGTGAACACATGGCTCTAGATGTTTGTTAAAAATATATACATATATACAAGAAATATTTTTTTTGTTTGTTTTTTGAAGAGAAATTTCGCAAAATCATCTTAGCACTATTTAACTTAGAAGACAAAAAAAGTTATATCCTTTACTTTAAATTCACCACTTTTTAAAACAAAGATTTTCAATTATGATATATTTCATAATTATCACATATGAACCTTTTTATATACTAGTTAAACCATAGTTATTTGTAATCAAACTTCATTTTTATTTTTGTTGAGACAAATAGATTTTCAAAATTTTCAATTTAATAAACCAAAACCATATATTTATCCCAACATTTCTTCAAATGTAATTAAAAAAGAAAATTTGTTTTTGGGATTCTTTTATTTGAGTTTTTGAAAGAAAAAGCAAAAAATAAACCATGAAAAATTAAAAATGAAGATGAGCTACCCCCACACTTGATTTTGACTGTGTCCCTACAGTCAACCCAAGTGGAAGGAGAAAAATAAAATTAAAAACATGACCTTTATTTATATGAAAAGATTATTATTTACAAGACATCAAAAAGTATGCCGTTAAAAAGTAAATGAACCGGTCTTCCAAATACCGATTCATTTGTCTCGTCAAATACGAGAGACACAGCTTAAGCGCATAAAACCAAATCATAAAAGAATTTGGAGTTGAATTTTGATTTGAAAAAAGAATGCTGTTTTATTAAAAATCTTGTGAGTTGTTTTATTTTCGATGATTTTTGGGGTCGATAAAACAATTGGTTGAAGTTCAAGTTTAATTTCACCAATTTGAAATTCAAATATATCATTGAAAACTTCTTCAGAATTATGGATTTCAAAATCAAAATGGTGATTTAAATCTTCCCCATCAGAATTTAACAACTCATTTTCGAAAAGTCCAAAGAAATCGTGTTCATTGAATTCATCTTCCTTTATTGAATTATCAACAACTTCATTGCATGTGTCAAGTTCAAAATCCAAAGTTGTTGTGTTCAAAATTTCAAAATCGGGAAAAGGAAAATTGAATCTTAAATCGAGTTTCTCACCCTTAAAAGAATCGAAATCCAATTCAATTACCGTGGTTTCAACAACTTCATTAAGATCATCATTTTTCAGTTTCAAAAGTGGTTGTTTTAAAATCGTCGATTTGGGTAAAAGATGGATTATCATTTGACTCGTCACATGTTGGGATTTGGTTTTGTTTCTCACGTTGTTTCATATATGTTTCGAACAACAAATCCATGTGATCATTGTAGATTTCGTCCATTTGTTCAACAAAATCCAATTTATAGTTATTAACTTGAGAATTTTCAATTTGGATTTGTTGAGAACAAAATTTTTCACTCGTATCGTAGTCGAGATTATTACCATTGCCAAAATTATTTGAAAAGTGGATCACATTTTCGTTTTGATTTTGAAATTCATTTTGGAGTTCAAAATTGAATTGGAATGGGTTATACTCGAAATCATTTGCATTTTGAGGTGAATTCAAATCTTGATTACTTTGAAAATTTTGACTTGAGTTATCACACAAATAAGAATTACACAAATCATTTATCATTTGATTTTGTTGTGTAGAGATTTCAAGTAAAGACGAAATGTTATTTTCAAGATTTGAAGGCTGGTCATCATTTTGAAAATTTTATGGTTCAAAATTTGAATCGTTTAAACAATAGTTGTTGTTGAAATATCCATAAGAATTTGGTGTGAAATTATATGGATTATACTGATTTTCACAACTATCATAGAAGTCATGTGAATATGGAAATTCGGACATTTTCAAGAATGTTTTTGTGTTTTCTATATAAAGAAAAAAATATTTACAAATAGAATTTATTTTTCAAAATGGAAAATTGATTTTTGTTTTGATTTTGGATTTTCAATTTTTTTTGGCTTTTTTGAAAAGGTTTTATATATTTTTTTTGATTTTTTATATAAAAAAAAACTAACTCAATTTTTTTTTTATTTTTGCTTTTTTGATTGAAAACTAAATTTCAAAAGAAAGGATTTTAAAAAAAACTAAGTTAAGAAATATTTACAATTTTTTTAGTTTTGGATTTTGATTTATTTTTAAATATGCATGAACTAATGCAACTAAATGAATGCAAGGGTTAATTACAGACTTTCTATCCTAAGTTAACCTAAAATTGTATAATCACACTTTGTCTTAAATCAACAAGATAGTTCTCAGCCAGGTAACGTACATGATTTATCGGTGCACCAAGAATCACCGTAGCAATGCAGCCGAAGGTTTAAGTATCTTTAGAGAAACAATTCAGTATAATATTTACGAATCACCGTAATATTTATAACTGATTATTGCTCTGCCGTAGCCTAGACACCAAGAAATTAAATTGTTCAAAGAAGACAACTTGTCAATATACAATTAAGTGTAAACGATTTCTAACCGTTATTAATCAAAATTCTAGGATGAAATGCAAAAACTGAAATTAAACATATATTAACAATGCAACTACGATGAATTTTTTTTTTTTTTTTTGGATTTTGAAATTTTTTTATATACATGCAAATGCAAGCAATCAACAATGCAAAGCAATTAAAACAATAGATAAGGGTGCAAAATTATTTTATAAGTAAGCAATTTATTTTTTTAGCAAGCTAAGCAAAACAATTATTTTCCATTTGGTTTGGCAAGCACTTCTTCCTTTTGCGAATTTCTGCTTTGGCAATTTGCAAGTAAAACAAAGATATATATATATATATATATATAGTTTTTTTTAAGAAGGAACACTAAAACAAATGGAAAACCAAAACAATTGAAATCAAAAGAAATAAATCAAAACAAAAGATATATATATATATATATACAGTTTTTTATATATATGTTTTATCGAAGAAGTGAAAAACAAAACAGATGAAAGTAAAACAAACGAAAACTAAAACAAGTGAAAATGAAAAATAAAACAAGTAAAACTAAAACTAGTAAAACGAGTGAAAACTAAAACAAGTGAAAATAAATGAAAAATGACAACTAATAGTAGAAATTAAAACTTGTTTTTTTTCTTTTTTAATAAAAACTTAACAAAATCAATTAAACACATACAACACTAAACCCCGGCCCAAAACAAACTCGGCCCATTAATTTTAAAACAATCATAGTACAATAACCCAAGCCACTAAAAGCAACACATTAAAATTCTTATCTCTGTTATATTCAAAAACGTGAAAATTGCAAATTCGACAGTGCGACAGAACATCAAATCGTCTAATTCAATCAGTGATTTGCGATTCAAAATCAGGTAGTGATCGCTTTGGTTGTTTGATTTTGGAGACGGAGGAATTGGTTCAAGTTCGAGTCGATTGGGGAAGGTGGCGGAGTTGCGATCGAGGATAGCGGTGTTGCGGTGGATTTGGGGATGGATTTGATTGTGAAATTGGGTTGTTCGATGATTGTCGAGTGGTGATTTGGGGTAGAAATTTTCAATTAAATTTTAGAAAATTAATATATGCACAAAAATGACCATTTTCCCCCTGGATGAAGATGAATATGTGAGGATTTGAAATAATTTGAATTTTGGTTTAAACAAGTTAAAATACCCAATATGATCATTTATTTAATTTAAATAGATTAAATATGATGGTAAAAATATGCACATTTACGTGCACATCATTACTATAGAATTTAATAATCAATACATTATTACTATATAAATATATATACACACACACATACACACACGTAGGAGATTCGAATAAATTTTTTAGTAACATGCAAAGAAAACGCTAATTAATTTAAATGTCAAACTCATACATGTCCCAAACTCCAAACAAAAGAATAGATAATATCCTTAGCCAACAACTTGACTTGTAAACTAAAAGGAATAATAACAAACTCATCTCATATTAATAAAATAAAATTAACTCCTCTATCTCAAGGGACAAACCTTATAATTTAAAACTTCCATATTCTATTTAACTTTTGCACTTACCACCTTGGAGTGAAAAGAGGATTCATACTTATTTTAATTTACAGAAATAGGCGGTGCAAACTACAAATAATCAAAAATCATAATTTACACACCATTCCTAACTTTATTTATTTTTATAGTCCTTTAACACTATGAGAGAAATCAAAAGAGTTGAAGTGGGATATATAAATTGCTATATCTCAACACAGATATGATTATACTATATTAATACAAAATAATTGAAATTCTGACATAGTTTAAGATTGATATTTATTTAGGAAAATTATAGGGGTTTTAGATGTTATGTTTTCGTTTACCAAAATTTCCCAAGGCATACATCAAATCCAAATAAATACTATTCAATTACACAAATGTGAAAAACTTGATATTTCCACTCATAGAGAATTGTTTGCTTCCTAACAAGATTTGATTCCACTACGCCTAAATTCCTTTCAGATCTTCCTCTTTTAGAATATACAACAAAGTGAATTGTATATAGAAATTAGATTTAGAATCGAAGATTAGAAAGGAATAGAATTAAAAATCCAAAGAATTAAACATGTAAATCTCTTACTTGAAATTCAAAGAAGAAGAAAAAGAGTTCTGATTTACACTGCTCCTAATTCTCTGTTAAATCTTCCTTCTTTTGAGTATACAACAAATAGAGTTTTTGTGTGTGTGTGTGTCTGTATATTAGATTTCAGAAATTAAAAGATATGAGAAAGTTTACTGTTTCTGAAAACCAAAGGGAAAAGATTTTGACAGAGCTTCGCCATTGCTAAAGAATTTATGAAGGAAAATAAGGGTCTAGGGGTCTATTTATAGAGGTGGAAAGGAACCAGAACCATTTTATTTAAAATAAAAAAAATCCGAAATGTTCGTTTTCACCAAACCCTAGCCACCTGACTTCCACTGGTCGATCGCCAGTGGTCGACTGCTTGTACCTAGACGGTCGACCGGTCCATGCTTGTGACCATGAATTTATTTCCTTCATTTAATTTTTATTAATCACGTTATTTATTTTATTAATTACTCAATTAATTCCTATGTTAAATTGGTTAGCTCAAACATTAAGTATCCTTTAATGTTGTAGGATTTCGAATTCAAATATTTAAAATTTAAATTTAAACTCATTTGAATTATTTTAAGTTTGAAAACATCAATTGTCCGTAACTTCTCTGTTTGAACTTCAATTTCAAAATATTATACATGGAAATTGATCAGAATATTGCCACGGATGCAATGGTGCATCTTCCGTGATGAAATTCTGACATTCATAAAATTTCCATTTCTAACCTTATTTTAATTAGTCAATGTAACACCCCAAATTTTTAATAACATTATTTAAGAGATTTAATTAGATAAATTAAATAGGATAATGTAAATACTAGAGTGATAAGGGGATTGAGATTCGAAAATTTATTAGAGGCCGAGCTTAATTATATAAATGGGCTTATGAATGGTTTTATATGTAAATTAATTAACGCTAGGGTATTATTAGGTAATTGCCGCACCATTACCCTTGTAATCTCGTTTTCACTTTCTATTTACGTTCTTTGCAAAACACAAAAACGTTAAACCTAAAGCTCAAGCCGGCCATTACTTAGGAGGAAAAGAAGGGAAAATCAAATTTAAGCTAAGCAATCAAGCAAGGGGAATTAATCAAGGATCAAATCTCAAATTCCTTATCCAATCAAGGTGAATAATAATAAAAACCATCTCTATTTTTGCTTTATGATCATTTGATTTTCGGGTTTAATTTTAAATCCATTATGATGATTTTTGATGATGATATGCTTGGATTTCATGGAATGATATTTTTATCCGGGTTTTTAATCCAACAGTGTCCAAAAGAAGTCGGAACAACTCGATCGAGTTAGATTAACTCCAATGCCAACCAAACGGACTAGATCAACAAGCCAAAGGAAGTCAGAAGAGAAGATAGTGAAATTCTCTAGGGAAATGGATCGCCAGCGATCCATAACATCTGCTCATGAGTCCATCAACCTTCCTGCATCATGCTACAATACGTGTTCTAGGAGCATTGGCTATGTTTAAGGAGATTTTGAGCTAGTTAAATCAAGAAACAAGCATTCGTCTAGTCCAATCAGCAGCCAAATATAACTGGTAAGCAAACCATCATCAAAATAAGGGAACATGCTACGAGGCTACATGAACAACATCAACCCAAGACAACAAAGGCAATACAAAAAGCAAAGTCTAAAATTAGGCTACGTATATGGATCGCTAGGGATCCATACTATTTCACCAGTCATCTGCGATCTTCTTGGTGCAAGGCAAGGAAAAAATGCTAAGGTGTTGGCTCGCCTACGAATCAATCCTATGGATCGATAGCGATCCATATTTTTAACTTGGGTCGCGGCTTAACCTCTAGTATGCCTTCCTATTTTGATCTGCAAGCATGTGTCAAGCAGGCTTGGCCCAGTAGCTCTCCAACCTCTATAAATACAATCCTACCTGCAACATAAACGGGATCTTCCAAACTAGTTGTTGAAACTCTACAGAAAGCTTTCTTCACTCTTCTCCTTCCTCACAACGGTCATCCAAAGGGTTCACTGTGATTCTCCGGTGAACTCTAACATTTGGGACTTGATCTAACTTGGGATGTTCAAGAACTTTGTATTCCGATTAACTCTGTAATACCAATCAGTCAATAATAAAAAACTATAAAGTGGACGTAGGCTTCACTAATAGCAGAACCACTATAAAAATCTTCTTGTCTTCATTCTGTTTCCGCTCTTTACATTTATTCTTTATATTATTGCTCTGTA
This sequence comes from Allium fistulosum, assembly GCA_030737815.1. Lineage (NCBI taxonomy): Eukaryota > Viridiplantae > Streptophyta > Magnoliopsida > Asparagales > Amaryllidaceae > Allium > Allium fistulosum. The sequence goes on along the minus strand of CM060908.1, from coordinate 815,522,974 downwards.
AGAACAGGGCTGGTGCTTTCACACTCAATCCAGGGTGTTGACCCATTTTTTGGATTAACATTTTGGTGCTTTCATTGAGAAACCAAGCCAGGGTTCAGATCTTGCTATCTACTTTGGATCAGATAGGTCCAGAAGTTAGATCCTTAATCTTTGCTTGAAAAATCTGTTGCTCGGAATCAATGGCTCTGGGAAGGAAGAGAACTGCATTTGGAAGGTCCATAGTGGCAGTAGTAGCTGGAGAAGATGTGAATCATTAGCAAACTGAAGTAAATGGTGCCAACGTAGGAAATCAAGTGCCAGATCCTCCAATCAACACGAAGTCATTACAAGTGACGAGTTGAACAAAATGGTTGTCAAAATCAACCAAAAAATGATAAGCAATCAGAGAGCTTTGATGGATAAGCTCAATACTGTCTTAACTTTACAGTCAAATCCTGCTCCAAGAAATATGGCTGAACCCGCGGCTGTCGTAGAATAAGAAAATTCTTCCGTTTCTGGCCTAAACAGAAGAAATGGGAAGCAGTCCCAAAGATGGGTGACAACAGGAACTATGGGAATCAACACGGTAGGAAATATAAGTACTCCGCTCGTCACAAGGCAAACAACTTTGAACTTGAACCAAGAGGCGAAAACCCCACGAGAGGATATAGCCATGGATCTCTACAACTCAGAAGATGGAGAACAATTCAACGATGATAAGTTGGAAAAAAATGCCAATGCATTCGATAATGCTGGAAATGTCCAAAATGCCTCAGTCAGGCCAACCACAAGCCAACGGGATCCCGAGGGAGCGGTTCCCCCAAAGACCGAAGAACCTATGCTCCAACCCACTATCCAAGACCGTTTTCAAAACCAAACACTTGGTGTAGTGACTGACAGCCATCTCCAGGACTAACGGACATCAGAGCCATTTATCGTGGATATGGTTAAGCGATTGATGGACGAGTATAAAAATAGAAGAGATGACGAATGGTGATCCGCACCAAGTCATACTCCCTTTATTGATGAGATCTTGAATGAGCAATATCTGGAAAAGTTCACGGTGCCAACTATTCCATCCTATGGTGGGAAAAAAGACCCAAAACTCCATTTGTTCAAGTATAGTTAGTACATGGATGGAGCAAATGTTTCGAAGGATGTTCGGTGTAGATGTTCTCCCATCTTTCTGGAAGGAATTGCTTCCATGTGGTTCACTAGGCTTCCCCCGAGATCCATTTCCACTTTCGACCAAGTACCAAAAAGATTCCTCGATCAGTTCAGGCTCCATACCATGTAACCTAAAGATGTGATGTCCCAATCCGGACTATTACAGGGACAAAATGAACCACTGAAGTCTTTCATGAACTGCTTCAATACCGCAGTGATAGAGGTGAGCAATCCAAATGAGGACATGGTTTTCATGGCCTTGGTCCGTGCCATTCATCCTGAAACTAAATTTGGAAAGTGGATCAAAGTGAAGCAACTCACTATGAGAAAGGACTTCAATCGTAAAGCAAGTCAATACTTGAGATTGGAGGAGGTGCAGGAGCTATAAAGGTAGTCCACTGGCATGCAACCGATGAACATCGAACAGAGTAATGCGGCAATGAATCAGAATACAAACGCCTTTGGAATTGCTGAAGGAATGATAGGGAAAGATGGAAATCAGAAAAGGAAGAATCAAAATTCCAATAAGAGAAATGGAAACAATAAACGCCTTAAAGGCTTCAGACCTGAAGATTACACCCCTCTCAATGATACACCAGAAAACATCTATCTCGCGACACAAGGGACTGAGGAATATAAGAAACCCCCTAAGAAGGAAGCTACTGAACAACAAAAGTGCTCAGGGAAGTTCTGCCGCTTCCACGAGATGCATGGTCACAACACAAACGATGCCGCCACCTAAAGAACTTGCTTGAAGAGCTGATTCGGGAAAAAAAGCTTCAACAATACGTGAGAAAATCATAGAATCTTGACCAGCCCACGGCTCCTCAAGACCCTAGGAATCAAAGAAACCAAGCTGAAACCAGTGAAGAGGGATCAAAGCGAACTGACCAGAGACTCGTCATTGGAACGATATCTAGAGGCCCATATCTTGCACAGAGAAGTTTGAGAGAGATGGAGCGGTATGCAAGTTCATTAAAGCACACTCCGAAGGAATCGTGTCTCGCAATCGAAGATGGGGCTCCAACCAAGTAGCATAAAACTTTGCATGACGATATTTTATTCAGATATCAAGACACCGAAAGGATCTAAGCTCCAACCCTTGATCGAATGGTGGTGACAGTAGGAATCGGACCCGCTGTTGTCCTATGAGTATTGGTTGATAGCGGCAGTTCTGTCAATATTCTCTTCAAACACACCTTCGACCAAATGAAGATCGGCATGAAAAGCTTGTCCGTATGCCAAACAAAAATCCAAGGGTTTACTGGCGAACCTAACCAACCCGTAGGGATGATTGACTTGCCCGTAGAACTTGGAGAGGGTGATCGAAGAGTAACTCTCATTCAGACTTTTGTAATTATGGACGAAACTTCCGCCTATAATGCCTTCTTAGGATGGCCCGCCCTAGCAGATTTCAGAGTCGCTCTGGCCCAATGGTGCCTTACTATGAAGTTCTCAATGGCAAACGGGATCGGGGTGATCAAAGGAGATCAATGCGCCGCCAGCGAATGTTACACTACAGAGTGACGTGAATCTAAAAGAAAGGAAAAGGGGAAGGTTGTGGGAAGAACTCTCCACATTCGTGAACCTTCTGAATGCAACTATAGAACCGCCCTTGCCTTGGGGACCATAACCGATTCGACAAGGCTTTGGACCCTAGAAAGAAGAGCTCTTGGGAGGATCAGACATCACCGGCAGAGTTGACGGTGTCTATCCTAGTCGATATGGATGACCCAACAAGAGTGTTGAAAATTGGATCGCACCTTGGAAACAAGATGCAGTTGGAACTTATTAAATTTCTTCGCGCCAACTTGGATATGTTCGCTTGGACGCATTCCGATATATGTGGGGTATTAACAGAAATCGCATGCCAAGCGCTCAACATTGACCCCAAGTTCACACCAGTAAAGCAAAAGATTTGCAGCATAGGCCTTGAACGGTCCAAGGCATTAAGGGAAAAGGTGGACAAGCTAATGGCCAATAATTTTATTCGTGGCGCAACTTATCCTGAATGGTTAATTAACCCGGTCTTAGACAAAAAGTCCAATGGGAAGTGGCGAACATGTATTGACTACTTGGACTTAAATAAAGCTTGCCCGAAAGATAGCTTCACCCCTACCTAGAATTGACCAGCTTGTGGATGGGAGCGGGACACAAACTGCTATCATTTGTGGACGCATACTCAGGGTACAACCAGATCCTAATGCATGAAACTGATCAAGAGAACACCGGCTTCATTACCGATTTGGGACTATATTGCTACAGGGTAATGACATCTGGTTTAAAGAATGTTGGGGCAGCCTACCAAAGATTGGTGAATACCATGTTCAAGCGCCAAATCGGAAAATCCATAGAGGTGTACGTGGATAACATGTTGGTCAAATCGCGAGTAGCTGCCAATCACCTGGATAATCTCGCTGAAAGGTTTGAAATACTCTGAAAGTATGGAATGAAACTCAATCCACTCAATGTCGCTTCGGAGTAGCCTCCGAAAAATTCCTAAGATTCTTAGTAAATACAAGGGGCATTGAAGCAAATCCAGAGCAAATAACTGCCCTACGAGAAGTTCAAGCCCCAAAGAACAAGAAAGAATTGCAAAGCTTGAATGGGAAGGTCACAGCACTAAGCCGATTTATCTTGAAAGCCACCGACAAGTGCATACCGTTTTTTGATGCATTAAAGAAAGGAAAGAAAAACTTCAAATGGAATGAGGCATGTCAAACTGCATTTGAAGAATTTTTGCGACACATGGAAGCCCCGCCAATCCTATCAAAGCTAGTGGACAGAGAGGACCTATTCATTTACCAAGAAATCTCACCTTATGCGTTAAGCGCTGCCCTTGTGCGTGAAGAAGCAAAAATCCAGCTACCCATATACTATATTAGCAAGTGGTTTACCAGAGCCGAGAAAAATTACCCGAAGCTGGAAAAGCTAGCATATTGCCTCCTAATCGCGTCTAGGAAGTTATGACTGTACTTCTAGGCACATCCAATCTATGTACTGACTGATCAGCCTCTGAAGCAAGTATTGTACCGACCCGAAACTTCCGGACGACTTCTCAAATGGAACATCGAACTGAGCCAATATGATATTACTTACCATCCGAGAAAGCTATCAAAGGGCAAGCGCTGGCACATTTCATCGCCGAGTTCACCATACGGGATGACGAAGAAGAAACACCGTTGGAAGCGGAGACACAATGGAAACTCTTTGTTGATGGCACATCTAACAACCTCTGTTCGGGGGCGGGGGTAGTGCTTGAAACCCCGGAAGGACGAGCCATTTGCTACATCTTACGCTTGGAATTCCTCGCAACAAATAACGAAGTGGAATACAAAGCATTGATAGCAAGACTAAAAGATGTGAAAGAACTTTGAATAAAGTCCGTTCACATCTACAGTGACTCCCAGCTTGTCGTCTTCCAAGTAAAAGGCGAGTACTAGGCTCAAGGGGAGAACCTTGCCCCGTATCTATCTAAAGTACAAGAGTTGCTAAGCGACATCGAACATTATACCATAACTCACATTTCGCGGGGGCAAAACACCAAAGCTGACACTTAGCTAAACTGGCAAGCTCCGGAGATGCTAAATTGTTTGGACTAGTCCCGGTTGAGACTCTGACTGCCCCGAGTATAGGCGAAATGGATGTCGACTGAATTCTCGAGACCACCGCTGAACCGAAAACATGGATGACGCCAATCAAGGACTACTTACTTACAAGGACCCTTCCAACTGACCGGAATCAATGGAAAAGGATTCTCCGGAAGGTGCCGCGATTCATAATACAAAATGGAATACTCTACCAAAGGGGATTCTCAACCCCCCTTCTTAGATGTGTGACCAATGACGAAGCTCGACGGATCCTGAAGGAAGTGCACGAAGGCGAATGTGGAGACCATACTGGGTGGAAAACCCTTGCAAAGAAAGTTCTTCGGTACGAGTACTTCTGGCCCACAATAAACCACGATGCAGCAGACTACGCCAAACAGTATGATCGTTGCCAAAGATTCGGCAAAATTAAAAGAACTCCCTCAACAGAGTTAACATAGATGGTCAGCCCGTGGCTGTTTGCAATATGGGGAATCGACTTGATTGGCATATTGCAAATAGCCAATGGAAGGGCTAAATATGCTATAGGTGTTGTTGACTATTTCACGAAATGGGCCGAAGCAGAACCGCTGACCACCATTACCACAAAGAAAGTCATTAATTTTGCTAGTAAAAACATTATTTGCAGGTTTGGTGTGCCATAGAAAATCATTACTGGTAACGGGACCCAATTCGAAAGCGCCAAATTCAAAGACTTTCAAAAAGGCAGTCACTCATCCGCAAGCAAACGGGCAGGTGGAAGCAATAAACAAGATCATCAAGTCCACTTTCAAAAAGTGACTAACTAAAGCAAAAGGGAAATGGGTTGATGAACTTCTACTTGCACTATGGGCTTATAGAACAACCCACAAAGCGGCAACCGGTCACACTCCGTTCGCCTTGGCATATGGCTCAGAAGCAATGATTCCCGTCGAACTAGAAGTCCCCTCTCATCGAAGGAATTTTTTTAACCAGAAGCAAAACAAGTAGCTCCTACTCGAATCACTGGATATGATTGACGAAAGGAGGGAAGAAGCCGAGTTGAGGACCGCTGCCCACCAAAAAAGGGTCGCGCGATACTTTAACTCCAAAGTTCACAACCAAACCTTCAAAGTGGGAGACCTCGTTCTCAAATGAATATATCCCGTGCCGGAAGCCTTCGAACCAAACTAGGAAGGACCGTATGCGATCAATCAAAAGCTAAGGGACGGAACTTTCAAACCGACAACCACCGACGGAATCCAAATTCCCAGAGCATGAAATAGCGAAATGTTGTGCCGCTTCTTCACCTAAATCTACCTTATTTACTTTCTATCTTTCAGCAAATAAGCTGTCCCGAGATGTCGGGGCCATTGTAAATAGGCAGAAACTTGCCCAACTTTTCTTAATAAAATTAATTCGCTTTTTGAACCAACAAAATTGTGTTCATAATAGTAACCTGCTGAGTCGACGGGGTCAAATCGTCTCAAAACCATGCAATTGCTACTTGAGAAAGTGGAATCACGCTCAAGTACGCCCCACTTACCTATCGAGTCGACGGAACAAAATTGACTCAAACCGTTGGATCGGTGGAACCTGATCCCCGCCTTCTAAGAACCGGTGCTGCCCCAGCAGCATCGGGAAGGCTCAAATAAAAAAGCCACGCATCCCATAAGCCGTGCACTAACTTTTCGAGTCGTGAAATCACGCTCTTAAAACATAAAATCCTCACGTTGCCTGAAGATAGGCAACATTGAGTAGTATCAAGAGCTGCGCATCCCATAAAGTCGTGCACACTTTTAAGTACCGGAATTAGCACGGCAATACCGGGAAACTTATCCATCATACGAATAACGTGGATCGACCCACTTCCATTATCAGGAGTAACGGGCATGAATCCGACAAAATTGAAGTGCTACAAACCGGCAGAAAACTCCAATTGCTGACATCCAATGATTAACTATAATTTAACGTGGATAACATTTAACCGTCCTTGGTTAACTCATAAAATGTGCATGCTCTAAGCAATGAAGTGCGTGTTTGAAGATCGCAGAATCCTTAAGAAATAATGTTCATAAGTACTTACTCGCATTCTTGAGAAGTGATAAGTGGTTTAAATTCCAAAAATTTGCCAAGATTATTCATTTTACATAAAGAGTTTTTCTAAATTCTGTAGTAGTTAATCTAATAAATATATATTTTGCACTTATTTTACATTATTATGCACATTTCTAACATAAATATGTTACACACTTTCCCAAATTGCATAAAAAAGCAAACTATATACTAAAGTTGTAAAAGTTACAGAAAATCAAATCGTAACTTAGTTTTATCCCAAGTTTTGGTATGCAGACTTTTCGAACCCTAAGTCACCGGTTGTTTGCCAAGTGTTCGAAGTAGGTAGCTATGTGAACTGGGGGGCGTACACCGGTACTCAAGTAGAAATGCGCAAAAACAAAAACAAAAACAAAAACACTTCACAAGTTCTGTTACTTCAAACAAATTCTTTTGGCTGTAATCACAGGACTAGATAAAATAAAATAGAAATAAGCAAAGTAGATATTAGTGCACAGAACACAGATAAGTAGACAAGTGAAGTTACAGTCAAAGTGTCAGCATTATATTACTTATAACCCTTTTCTGTACAAGGTCAAAATGCGGGGGCCGTACCACACAATACCGGTCAACAAAAGAAAAATGTACAGACAACGCAACAAAAGCAGTAAGTGAAGACTCCACACATGAACTAAAAAACACAAAATGACTCAGAATTGGATTAACCACCATCCAAGCTTCTCAACGCCTTTTTCCGCCACTCCCCTTCTTACCTTTCGTCTGAAGTTTCGGCTTCGCCTCGGGAGTAGTATCACTGCCGGTATTGTCAACTATGTCCCCGGTGCTGATATCTTCTTCCTGCTCTTTAACTTTCTCGAAAGTTTCCCCTTTAGTCTTTCGCTTCCGAGATCTGCGAGAGCTCTTAGAAGACTTTACCGCTTCAACTTTCTCCTTCTTGATGCTAACTAGTTGTTGTTGAGATTTGCATGGCTGCTCTATCTAAATCTCCTACCCTCGAACTTTGACCGTCGTGAAGTCACCCTCCAAAGATAAGAAAGGATCATCCAATCCATGTAATGTGGTGATTTTCTCGAACTCCGGCCCCGCTTGCGAACCGGACACGGACACGGCAACCTGAGAAGCTATAGAGACAAGCACAGATGTGGTTGAAATAGCGACAGGTCCAGGCACCGAGGAAACTGGCCAATCGACGGATAAGGAAAACGGACCTATAAGATAAAAAATGAAAGCGTTACGTTCGCCTTGCTCTTGCGGCGTGAGTTGAAAGTTCTCGAACTCGGGGGAAACAAGAAGATTACCTGCACTAGAGAAGTGACCTAGAATGTCAACCTCATATTCACCGCCTTCTCCCTCCTTGGATGGTTCCACAACCCACGGAGAAGCTTCTGACCCAGAACTTGTCGGTGGATCGTAGGGCTGCCTCGATGATTCGCCGAGGTTGGAAATAAAAGGCTCCAGCAACGCTTCAGCAGTCGCTATAGTGGCAGCATCGGTAGCTTCCTTCTCCCTTTCAATTCGCAAAATCTCCCAGCCTTCTAGCAACACTTTCTTTGATTCTTTATTGAGATAAGCATTCTCTAGCTCTCGCTCGGTATAAACATCCCTGCTATCATGGAAACGGGTCAGGATTTCCTCCCAAACCACGGCATGGGCCCAAGTAACTGAGACTCCCTGGTGCAACAGGGAGTTGATATAAAGTTTTAGATGGTCTCATCCATCTTCTCCATCTTTCTCTTGAATATGTTCTGAAGCTCCAAATAATCCACCGTAACGGCGGCATTTTCAACTTCGACATGAGCTTTATCGGCGCTAAGCTGCGCAACTCGATCCTGGAGCATGGCGAGCGCCTCAGCCTGGTCGGAGATGGTTTTATCGCGCGACTTCATGACTTCTTCATATTCCGCAATCGTTTTATTATTCCCCTCTACGATGAGGTCGTGGTCGGAAATGGTCTTCTTTTGGGTCTCCATTGTTGCGCTGCAATTTGCCACCTTCTCTTTCAACTTGGCTTCTTCTGCATGAGCCTTCTTAATTTTGTTCCTGTAGATGATCTCTATTCTCTCATGGGTCTATTTTAGCTCTTTCAGTAAGCTGGCGCTGTTCTTTCTTTCTCTAAGCATTGCATCCCTTTCTTCTTCCTACCGTTTGACTTTGACATCGCGTTCTGCCAACGCTTTTCCAAAGTCATCCTTCTCCGATTCAAAGGAAAGGATTTCTTGATAATTATTATGGTTCGTGTCCGCTAGTTGTTTGCACAATTTCTTCCACCCTTAGGCTTGCTTTAAATCATTCTGGATTGCCTGAAGGTGGGGCAGGTATGTATCTTTGTGAATTGGATGAAGATCGCGATCAAATTTAACTCCCCTTAAAAACCACCCGGAAAGCACTGCTTCAAACCTAGGAGGACCAGACGGAAGATCATAGGCAGATCTCCGGTGCGGGCATGAAGAACTGGGGGGAAGCGCCACATGAGATAAGGGAACTTGAGATGAAGATGGAATGAAGACAGAAGAGACCGGGATTTCAGGAACGATTAAAGCGGGTGCTAAAGCAAAGGCCTATTGTTCCAAAGATTGGGAACCACGATCAACTTTTGACTTTTTGGATGGCTCCTCTCGCTCATCGAAAGTCTTTCTTTTCTCGTATCCGCCTTTGCACACTCGACCTTGTTCCCTCTCATCTCGACGACGAGCTTTAGTAGCCTCGAAATCTTTTCTTCTCCTTTATTCCTCCTTTGTTTCGCAAAGCCGGTGACAGCTGGAGGATCATTTCGACCAGCGTTGTGAGTCGGTAAATTCCTCAAGATCGTCGTAGAGACCACGTCCTCTTATGGTACCTCACATGAAGAATAAATAAAGAGCCTTAGTAAAGGAAAGTAAGCATGAAAAATATATGTATAAGTGAGTGTAGCCCTAGTGAAACGGGTAATGTGTTTGGAGGAGAGCCTGAAATGACGTCACAAACCAGATCGGGCAGACGTCGTGGAAGGAACCAGATTAACTTTAGGCACAACATGGCTTGCAAGGAGACACCTCCTCAAATTTGAAGTTTTCAGCCATGAGTGCGTCAAAATTGACGTAAACATTTCTCAAATCTTCGAAGTCTACGCTAGCATCTTTAATCAGAGAGTCTCGACATCGACTGACTTATGGGGCATTATCTTTGCCACTCATGTCTGAGGGAGGTGAGCTCGGAACAACAAGACTCATCCCCAAAGTCTCATCGCATGATTTAGAATTTCCATCATCGGATTCTGCAAAGAAATCATCGTCGTCACTAGAGGAGGACTCATCGCTACTGCTCTCAATCTCAACCTCCTTCTTTTCTATGTCTATCACGGCCTTGCCTTCTCTTTGATTAAACTCCTCTTCCTCTTCTTTCAGAATCGGGGGCATTCTAGCCGGGCAACTGGCTTCGGTCGCGACGTCTTTTCCATCATGAGTCTCTTCAGTCAACTCGCCGGACAAGCCTTCCCTCTCTTGAAAAACACCCTCTTTGGAACCATGAGACGAAGAAGTGGATCACGTACGTATCCTGGATCGAGAAGGGGATGGAACCTCAACTGGGACTGTAGATCTCCATGGATGCAACAGTCTGTACCAAAGCAGGTTTTCATCTGTCAATAAGAATTTAACTGATCTCTCCTCGGCATCGACAACCTTCAGGGTTCGAAAAGTTTCGTCAAGAGATAAGTCCTTGTTTGGCCACGAAATAACTGTAGGAAGTATTTGACTCGTTATAAATTCCATGGCAACATATCAGAGCTCTATAAGTAAGAAAAGGAACTTACCCTCTGTTGTCAAGAGACGATTGAATCCCTCAGGACATCTGATAAAGAAGTATTGAGTCTTGAATTGAGATAAATTACTCTATAGTCGCAACACAATTTTACGGTTTCTTTGGGCCTCAATCATAACCAAAGATGGGCACTCGTCTCTTCTTTTGAATGAGAGAAAATATCTTAACTCGCCAAAGCTTGAGGCACGGTTCAGAGTCTGCATGAAAAGAACGTGCGGGTAAGTTAGAATAGCGTATCCATTGGGATGAATCTAAAACGGAGCGATTCCCAAGTTCGAGAGGGTTTCTCTCAAAAAGTTGTTGAAGGGGGGCACTGCTCCGTTCAGGCACATATATCGATGACAAGCAGTATATCCCAAAGGCGGCATATGAGCAAATTCATCCTTCTTTGGAAGGCACACTGTTTGCACCAAAAATGGTCACAAACCCCAAGTGTAGCGAAAGCACCAGCGTATGAATACAAATCAACAATATTCACACACAAATCACAGATCTAAGCAAGTAACAAGCAGCAATCAAGAAATAATGAACAGTGACACACAATTTATTGTGGTTCGCCTATCTCCGGCCTACATCCACTTTAAGGTTTTTATGATTTTATTGCTCGATGCTTGAAGATTACAATTTCGTATGTTGTATTACAACTGATTTGTTGAACTAAGTCTGAATCTAAGGCAGCAATGGTGATCTGGAGTAAATCTGGCAGAATCTGGGCGCTCTTTAGCTCTAAGAATTGTCCGACCCCTTTTCTGAATGACCAGGGGCTCTATTTATAGGTGTAGGAGGCTGATATTTCGCCTAAAATGAAGGGAGACCAGTTCTGGTACGTCAGGGGGCCCGCATGCCCGCTTTATGGAAATCCGGGCCCACACCGGGATCGATTCGACCCTAGGTTCGAATCGATCAAGAAATTGTCCAATCAAGCTAAAATTTGGTGTGGACATTCTTCAACATGTGCTCAAGCTTCTATGAAAATTTCATAGCATTTGGACTTGTAGATCTCGAGTTATGATCGATTCAAGATTGGATTCTTTTGTTAGGCTGTTACGTTCGAATCGATGCATTTGAATCGATTGCTTCGAATCGATGGTGGAGCATGCTCCTGTGATGACGTGGAGCGCAAACCTTGCATCGATCCGCTTTTGTCGCCAGTTAGATCGAGTCGTCCCGGAGACTTCGCTGCCTTGACTCGATGGATTCGAAGACACCAAATATCCCTGGATTCGAACGGCGCCTACTTCGTATCGATAGCCAACGTGTCTCGATCGATACAGAGTTAAACGTAGCCGGATGGATTCGAAGGAAGGCACTTAATGGATTTGAATACGCCACCCTTGCATCGATTCGAAGCAGAGTATCTGATGGGTACGAAGCAAGAGGTCTTCATGGGCTTGAGTGATGGATACGAACCATCGAGCCCAGATGGATACGAAGGTGTTCAACCTGAAGGTTGCAAGGTGAAGTGGCTCGGTGGATTCGAAGTGCTCTGTGTTGATGGAGTCGAAGCAATGGTGCTTCTCGTGGATTCGAATTAATGTAGGGATGATGGATTCGAACCTAGGGCTTGGCTCTGATCGATTCGAACCATAGCATACCTCTTCCATTTTATACCGGCGATAACTTGAGCATACGAACTCGGATTGTCTCGAAATTTGGAATGTTGATTCCCACGGCTTTGCTTGTCGTGTCTTATTAATTGTAGCCCGATCCAGACTCGGACGAAATTCATCGATATCCATGGTGAACCTGCTATGCACAATCGATGTTCATGACTAATAATCATTGATTTTCAGTTAATCTTTGGGTATCTCGGCTTTGCCAAAAGTTGGGATAACATTTTGCCCCCCAAAACATGCCTTTTGGTAAAAGGCGTGTTTTGATCAGTCTCAAGTTAAATGCAGTGAGTACATGTTGTACTCATAGCTTATAGTATTTTCAATCAAGTCTATGGCTGTTCGAAGCCGAATTGTCATCAATTTTTCCAGTGGAAGTTAAGAATGAAATTCTACGGTCTCTCCGTACTATTGATGGTCACTCCGGACCCTTGTCAAACCCATTCTAGATTTAGCGATTGGATAGAAAGATCCTATTGCACTCCGACGTTGCTTTCTATCCCTTGCACTCTGGCCCCAGCTAGGGCGTATAGCGATGTCTTGGTCATTCTGGACCGATCGTAGCCTCTCTGGGCTCTTACTGGATCCCATCCTGTCACTCTCTGGTGAAGGGGAAACAACGATGAGTGAGCCGATCCTGTCGCTCTCCGGCGAAGCGGCTACACCCCCTACACTCTGGTTCAGTGTTTTCGAACATTAAGCGATGTCATGACCTAAATCTTTAGGCCGATCATAGCCTCTCCGGGCTCTTATCGAATCCCGATCCAATCACTCTCCGGTGAATGGGAAACGATGCTTAAGTGAGTCGATCCTGTCGCTCTCCGGCGAAGCAACTCACTTCTTGCACTCCGGACCCCGCCTCTCCGGGTAAGGTCATAAAGCGATCATGTTTATATTGATATTTAATGTTTATCCTTTAACTCTCCGGTCAAAGGTTTATTTTAACAAGTGTTTCTTTATTAAATTCAAATCCTAGATGTTCAATCTCAAACACCAGGAAAAACAAGATAATGCCTCTCCGGGCGGAGCGGTCTATTCCCATCTCAGAGCATGCCTAGGGATCTCTCCGGTTCCCGTACATGAGTAAGTGGGATAGCCGTTTTATTTTGGAAATCAAATCTAAGAAAACTAATCGACCAGAGTCCAAATCTTGAACTTGGCCCTTGCCATCACAATCAGTTGATGACGAGTCGTGATCCCGATCCAGGATCATTCCTGTTTGGTTGAGGCGGTAGTTGTTCGGGTCTAACCACCGTCGTACATTCTCTGACATACTGCGGCAATCTACCACTCCTGGTGTGTTCTTCCACCTCATCCTTCAGGTGGCGGCATTCATCGGTAGTGTGCCCATCCAGCTCATGGAATAGGCAGTACTTTCCAGTCCTACGTTCCCGCTTCGTGGGATCTCTCCTGGGTGGTTTTCGTTAGGGGAGTTGCCCCCGAGTTTCGGTATAAATTCGTTCCAGTCCTGCCACCAAGTCTGTGTATTGCCTGAATCTAGGCTCTCGGAATTTCTTCCGTTTATCAGGACCATCATGTGCGTCATCCTGCTTTCTCTTTCCTTTGTCTGCCCTGGACTATTCCCTGGCGGTTCCTTCGCCTTGTGCAACATTTATTTCCTGCCTCTCGGCTCGTGATTCCTCTAATCGAATGAATTTTTCAGCTTCATGGAAAAACTCTCCAAGATCTTGCGGTGGATCTTTAGTCAAAGAGTCTTTGAATTCGGTGCCTTCTCCAACTCCTGCCACTGCCGCAATCAAAATCATCGATGGGTCCGGGTGATCTACAGAAGTCACCGTCGCATTAAATCGTAACAAAAGATCTTTTATGGACTCTCCGGTCCTTTGTTTTATTGATGCCAAAGTCATCACGCTCTTAGGTCACGTCACGTGAACCCTAAACTGCTTCATGAAGCAATCCACAAGCTCGCCCCATGTCCTGATTGATCCGGTTTCTAGCTGCCTAAACCAAAGCGCAGCCAAATCTGATAAGAATAAGGGGAAACATCGTGCCATCACTTCCTCGGATGCTCCCAGCACTTCCATGTGTCTGATATATCTGGTGATATGCATGGTCGGGTCTGACTTTCCGTCATAAGGATTCAGCGTTGGTAGTTTGAACTTCGGAGGGTTCCTTGCATTCCTGATATTCGGAGCGAACGGACTCCGACTAACTTCTTCCAATCCTCCTCCTGAAAACCCTCCTCTCATGAGTCGTCTCACTAGGCCGATCATTCTTTCATCTCCATCTAAAGGTTGCCCCCTTGTCATGTCTCTGTCTTGCCCTCCGAGTCTTGTAGGGAATTCTGGTACGTACTCTTCGGGTGGCTCGTTTGCATTTGTGTTGGCCCTTGCCGGTTGAGCTCCTTCCAAAGGTACTTCTGCGTTGGATCCTGCAGGCCTGCCTCCAAGCCCTTGTTGATTGCCTTCTGGTTCTGCATTCTGTCCTCCGTTGGGTTCCATAGCCCTAGCTCCTTGTTCCACATTCACAGCCGCTGTAGCTGGTCCAGGGTTCTGCGTCCCTGCAGCTCTCATCTGCTCGAAGAAATTCTGCAGCATCTCTTGTTGGCTTTTCATCATTCTTTTCTGCATTAAGTTATTCATCGCTTCCATCTCATCTCTAGTAATGTAGATCGAAGCTTGTCCTTCTCCAGCGCCAGAGGATGCCTCTTGACTTCCTGCCTGTTGGCTCCTCTCAGTTCTTTGTCTAGTTTGTCGAGTCATTGTAGAGTCAGATCTGAATCCTTAAAATTCCAAATCTAAATTTTGAATTTGGTGTAGCGGGTGCTAGTTCTTCTCAGTGAAAGCACCAAAGTGTTTGCACCAAAAATGGTCACAAACCCCAAGTGTAGCGAAAGCACCAGCGTATGAATACAAATCAACAATATTCACACACAAATCACAGATCTAAGCAAGTAACAAGCAGCAATCAAGAAATAATGAACAGTGACACACAATTTATAGTGGTTCGGCTATCTCCGGCCTACGTCCACTTTAAGGTTTTTATGATTTTATTGCTCGATGCTTGAAGATTACAATTTCGTATGTTGTATTACAACTGATTTGTTGAACTAAGTCTGAATCTAAGGCAGCAATGGTGATCTGGAGTAAATCTGGCAGAATCTGGGCGCTCTTTAGCTCTAAGAATTGTCCGACCCCTTTTCTGAATGACCAGGGGCTCTATTTATAGGTGTAGGAGGCTGATATTTCGCCTAAAATGAAGGGAGACCAGTTCTGGTACGTCAGGGGGCCCGCATGCCCGCTTTATGGAAATCCGGGCCCACACCGGGATCGATTCGACCCTAGGTTCGAATCGATCAAGAAATTGTCCAATCAAGCTGAAATTTGGTGTGGACATTCTTCAACATGTGCTCAAGCTTCTGTGAAAATTTCATAGCATTTGGACTTGTATATCTCGAGTTATGATCGATTCAAGATTGGATTCTTTTGTTAGGCTGTTACGTTCGAATCGATGCATTTGAATCGATTGCTTCGAATCGATGGTGGAGCATGCTCTTGTGATGACGTGGAGCGCAAACCTTGCATTGATCCGCTTTTGTCGCCAGTTAGATCGAGTCATCCCGGAGACTTCGCTGCCTTGACTCGATGGATTCGAAGACACCAAATATCCCTGGATTCGAACGGCGCCTACTTCGTATCGATAGCCAACGTGTCTCGATCGATACAGAGTTAAATGTAGTCGGATGGATTCGAAGGAAGGCACTTAATGGATTTGAATATGCCACCCTTGCATCGATTCGAAGCAGAGTATCTGATGGGTACGAAGCAAGAGGTCTTCATGGGCTTGAGTGATGGATACGAACCATCGAGCCCAGATGGATACGAAGGTGTTCAACCTGAAGGTTGCGAGGCGAAGTGGCTCGGTGGATTCGAAGTGCTCTGTGTTGATGGAGTCGAAGCAATGGTGCTTCTCGTGGATTCGAATTAATGTAGGGATGATGGATTCGAACCTAGGGCTTGGCTCTGATCGATTCGAACCATAGCATACCTCTTCCATTTTATACCGGCGATAACTTGAGCATACGAACTCGGATTGTCTCGAAATTTGGAATGTTGATTCCCACGGCTTTGCTTGTCGTGTCTTATTAATTGTAGCCCGATCCGGACTCGGACGAAATTCATCGATATCCATGGTGAACCTGCGATGCACAATCGATGTTCATGACTAATAATCATTGATTTTCAGTTAATCTTTGGGTATCTCGGCTTTGCCAAAAGTTGGGATAACACACACGTCTTCCTCCGGAATGCCATGCTGCAGGCTGATGTTGTGAAAGACTTTAGCAGAAATCACAAAGGAGGCTCTCTCTGGTGGATTGAGAAGAACTCTAAAGTTAGGAGGAGTTTGATCCAAGACAAGACCGTTTGGAACTAGCTGGTCATATTCATCCTGTGAAGCAGAAGAAGGAGGGGCGACAAACGACGGCTCGACTTCCAAAAGCATAGGACTTCCTCTGCTAGGATTACGGCGAGAAGACGAGTGCTTCACTCTAAACAACAAGACTTGCGTCCAAAACGGTCAGGTAATTCTACTCTAAATTAAGAATTCCCCTACTACACTAGAATTCCGAAGAAATATTGGTTCATGCTGAAATGTCGGATTTTAAGTATGTACTGGGGTGAGTGCGGTGTGTTATCTATCGGTGGTGGGCTCAGTGTCCTGAACACTACAAACGCTCTATCCTGTGTAGATAGTACGTTCGCAGCTGAAAAGGAAAAGGACTTTCCGTATTGTTTTCTTTTTGAAATTACTTCTTCTACACTTACCCGTTATCCGTTGTTCGAAACGACATGGAAAGTTCCTCCCAGTACAGGTACACCGTGTGTGCAAAAAAATCAAAATCAATCTGAATCCTCCGGAAGGGCAAAACCAGTTCACGATGTGTCGTGCGGTATCGGCAATGGGACCTAGCACAAGTTAATTCTGGTTCAATGGGCGAAGACAGCAAAACAGTGCACCGGGGCAAGGCTCGAATGTCGTTCCATGAAGAACTTAAGACTCAATTTACTATCTTCCTCCATTAAACCGAAACCAACTTGGACTTTCTACGACTGTCATCACAAATGCAAATCCTTCGCCAGATCGATAAATGAACGTCATAATCAGCAAACCCACCTTGAATCAATGATCAAAACACAAAGACGATCGAAGATTTCAAATCAGCAAGCTAAGTGTGATGGATTGTCGGCGATCCAAGGAGGCAAGCAAGAGAACTAGGGTTTTGGTAATGCAAAGATCGAGGTGGCGGCAAAGTACCGAAGTCAGCGACAAAGCAAATTCGGCGGCTTCGATGGAATCACGATGGAAGCTTGGTTGAGGTTGGATCGGAACACTGGAGTCGGTGGGTCAAATTGCTGAAGGTAGCTCGGATCGTAGGAAGTCAAAGGATCGGGTAGCGAGAAGCAAGTATGAACTGAGGAAGGTCGGCTTGTAGAATTTAATTAGGAACAAACGAGATAGCAGGAAAAAAATCCTGTCATTAGATCGCTAGCGATCCATCTCGATGGATAGCTAGCGATCCATAGGGTTGCCTGCGTTTGGTTCCAAACTTGCCTACCGAAAACCATATACGACTTCAAGACATGTTAGGAAGCTATAAAGTAAAATTTGGGTCGTTACGACAAGCAATGGCAGTCCAGGTCAAAGCTTACCAAGCGACAGTCTAATCTATTTCAAATTCATGTGGCCCTAACATGACTACTTGAAATTCAACAAGCAGAAACTAAAAAACGATAACTTCCAGAGCACGCCCTGTCTTCAACAAAGACATTCTCTGGAGGGCAAATGTTATCTGGGTTTTTAACCCCGAAGAATCCAAAAGAAGTCAGAATAACTCAATCGAGTCAGAATAACTCAAAAGCCAACCAAAAGGACTAGAACAACAAGCCAAAGGAAGTCAGAAGAGAAAACGGTGAAATTCTCTACGGAAATGGATCGCCGCTATCCAAAGCCTAAGCATCTGCTCATGAGTCCATCAACCTTCTTGCATCATGCTACAATATGTGTTCTAGGAGCATTGGCTAGGTTTGAGGAGATTTCAAGCTAGATAAATCAAGAAACAAGCGTTCGTCTAGTCCAATTAGCAGCCAAATACAACTGGTAAGCAAACCATCATCAAAATAAGGGAAAGTGCTACGAGACTACATAAACAACATCAACCCAAGACAACAAAGGCAATCCAAAAAGCAAAGTCCAAAATTAGGCTAGGTATATGGATCGCTAGCGATCCATATACCATGGATCGCTAGCGATCCATACTATTTCACCAGTCATCTGCGAACTTCATGGAGCAAGGCAAGGAAAAAATGCTAAGGCGTTGGCTCAACTATGAATCAATCCTATGGATCACTAGCGATCATCCTTTTAGCTCGAGTCGTGGTGTAACCTCCAGTGTGCCTTCCTATGTTGATCTACAAGCATGTGGCAAGCAGGCTTGGCCCAGTAGCTCTTCAACCTCTACAAATACAATCTTACCTACAACATAAACGAGATCTTCCGAACTGGTTGTTGAAACTCTGCAGAAAGATTTCTTCACTCTTCTCCTTCCTCACAAAGGTCATCCAAAGGGTTCACTATGATTCTCCAGTGAACTCTATCATTGGGGACTTGATCTAACTAGGGATGTTCAAGAACTTTTTTTATCTAATTAACTCTGTAACAACAATCAGTCAATAATAAAAAACTATAAAGTGGATGTAGGCTTCATTAATAGCAGAACCACTATAAAAATCTTTTTGTCTTCTTTCTATTTCTCCTCTTTTACATTTATTCTCTCTATTTTTGCTTTCACACTCAATCCAGGGTGTTGATCCATTTTTTGTGTTAACATATATATATATATATATAAATAAATTTGTTTGATAATTGTTTTATACGGTTTTATGGCTAAAATCATTTATTTTGGATTTCGAATGCCATGAGGAATTTATATGTTATGTAAAACATTATTTTGGAGATGGGTTTTAATTTTTGTAATTTTCCAAGCTATGGAAATTTTATTATGAATTTTCAAAGAAAAATATGAACAATTGGGTTTGGAAATTATTTTCAGCTATATTTTGAAGAATTTGTGTCTAAATTTTATATATGTTAGATAACATATTTGAATTTATGTGATTTTTGGGGATTTTTCCTAAGTAATTTACTATGGAAATTAAATTATTTTAGATGGAGGACTTAATTGTTTTAATTGTTTGCTTAATGGAAGGGCTTATTTGTCAAATTATTTTAATTAGATCTGAAATAATTACGGTAGTTTTATTTTGGAAAGAATTTGAAAATCTTATGGAAACCAATTAATTGTTTACAAATAGGCAGGTTAATTAAAAAGCAATTAATTAATAAGGCATTAAAACAGTTTGCCTCAACTAAGTCGAAACCAACCAAGCTGAAACTAATACACAAGGTATCAATATGTTGGTACGTAGTGGATTGGAAAAAAGCGAAAGGCATGGTGTCGAAACTAATGCTTTCGAAGGGGTCAAAGCCTTTGTTTTACTCTCAAAAGATATGCGCTTGCATTATTTTCAAAAGAATGCTTTCGAAGAGGTCGAAACCCCTTCAATGTAGCTCTCGAAGAAGTTGCTTTTGAATATATCACTGCCTTTTGTTTAAAGTGAAGCTTTCGAAAGCGTTGGCTTGTTTTTAAATCAAAGCTTTCGAGAGGATAGTTTTAACCCAGTCGACACCCTGCTGCCGTCCTTACCACTTTCGAATGGATTGAAGTTATTAACTAGATCAAAAGGTAGCTTTTGTTTTATAAATGTAATATGCCACTTCCTAAAGCTTTCGAAATGGTTTAATGGTTTCGAAGGCAATGGCTTCGAAAAGGTTTTGGAGCTATCCTTCAAATATTTTACTTAAATGATTTTAGCTTTCGAAAGGATGGTTTCGAAGCCATCAGTTTTTCCCTAAATACTTTTACTTAAAGTTTAGTGGTTTCGAAAGGGGTACTTTCGTTTATGTTCACTTTGACCCAAAAGATATTTTTAAAATAAACCCAATGGTTTCGAAAGGGGTACTTTCAATGGTTTCAAAGCTATGCTTCTAAGAATTAATAAGTACTACTTTAATACTTTCGAAAGGCATATTTTAAGGATTTCGAAAGAGATGATTTAAAGTGTTTCAAAAGGCATATGCTTGGTATTTTGAAAAGAAGATTTGAATGCTTTCGAAGGAGGTTATCCAATGGTTTCGAAAGTAAAAGTTAAAGGTTTCAAAAACCTTAGTTTTCAAAACAACAAACCTAATCTCATTTTTAAAGGAAAACCATGGCATAACAAAGGAGTTTTAAAATGGCTTTTATGCATGAAGTTTTTGAAGAAGATTTCCTTGATAAAATAATAGGTTAAACGGATTAACCATGCTTCATATGAAAATGATTTCAAGGATATTAAACCACAAATGTTGGTGTTATCATGTTATTATGTTTGCTTCTTCTAATATATATATATATATATATATATATATTCATAGTATAATGGACCCATAACAGTATTTTGGGGGAAAAGAGGCAGAATAACCATTTAGGTTGACCCAGTAGTGAATATAAATTGAGTTAACTTCTGAATGAGTAGAATTGCATCCAGGAGGTCAGATAGACCAGAAAGTTGGATGCCTAAACACTGATTAAAGAAGTTATTAGATATACAGGTTCATAGTAAACCCATTAAAACTATGATTAGAAGAGTTATTGGCAAGAGCCAATAGGTTTGTAGCGAACCCATGAAAACTATATCCGGATTAAATTATTGAGAAAAGTCAATAGGTTCATAGTCAACCCATGAAATCTATGATATGAGTGAAGTTATTGGAGATACCAATAGGTTCAGGGAGAACCCATGAATGAATGAAGTTATTGGCAGGGGCCAATAAGTTCTTAGTGATCCCATGAAAACTATGAAACCGGACAAGGCATCCATAAGCTTTAAATAGGTTATTAGTTAGTCCATGAAAACTAATAGGTTAATAGTGACCCTAGAAACTATAACTGAGACAAATAGTCAAAATGAATGAGGATGGGTAATCCATAATTGATTTACTTGTTTGCATATCATCATAATATTTTGAATTGTTATGTTTTAACCATTGTGGATGAACGAGCATAGTATATGGTTTTTATAAAGTTTTGGATAAGATACTAGTGAGGGGAAAACCCGTTCCGCTAAGCGGCATGGTCTCACTAGATATCTAAATGGTTTAAGATGTTAGGTTATTATTCATACCATGCTTTATGTCTGACTCGAAGTTTATGTTTTCCCCTTAAACTCTCGGGTGATCAATTAATTTTGATTAGTTTGGGAGTTGAAGTTTTCAGGTACCTCATTAGACGAATAAGCTTCCGGAGACGTGCAGGAGGCAAGCTAGATAATAAGGGTTCTTTTCTATTTTTATTCGGCTGTGTTTTGTTGTAAAGGCAAAGTTATTTAATTGCCTAGTTATATACTCTATTCATCCAAGGGGGCATCTTCATATGTCGCTCTTGGCATATGTTATAGTAATTATATTTTCTCTGAACGTGGTTCTCGAATATGGGATTATGTAATGAATGTTGAAATTACTTGAAATGGAATGTGAAAGTTGTTGAAATGATTTTAAATTTTTTCCATATCCATGTGTTTTTGTTATATCAATGTACCTAACATTACCGTATTTGGTCGCCGAGGATTAATAACTATGGATGACTACAACATCCGTAGCCGTTTGTTTTGGGCCTCCAAGTAGGGGATGTTACAAGTTGGTATCAGAGCATAGGTTTATGAAAACTTAAAAGAAATTTAAACCTAAAAGTTTCTCCAAAACATAATTCAATGAATCAGAAAATAAGATCGTGGTTTGGGTTAACGCTATAGCAACGTACTTGTATTTGATATATGTGTATATATATATATGTAAGTACGTATACCCTTCTCTCTTAGAATGTTCTTCTGTATCTTACTAAGGCATGTATGTAGATTTACGAGAATGAAGATACGGAGGCAGGAAACGGAAGAGGAAATCTCAATGGAGGAAGCACCAGAACCAACGAAAATGCTCGACCCATCAGGAGGAACCCGGGTCAACATGCTAATGCTAACCAAAATGAAGATGCCAATATGGGTGCTGGAGATCCACCATTGGATATGGGGACGATGTACAAGTTCTTCGTCAATCTGATGCAAGTTGGAGTAGCTGCTGGAGTTGTTGGGAATGTAGGAGGAACTAATCATGTGGCTCCAGTTGGGAATAATTATGCTAAGTCGAGCAGGGATTACACTAGTCTTGGTTGAAAGCAGTTTGCGGGAACGAAGGATGCCATAGAAGTTGAGAATTAGTTGTTACATTGTGAGAGAATCTTCACTAATTTGGGATTGAATGATAAGCATAAGAGGAGACTAGCCTCTAGGCGGTTGCAAGGTGCAGCACTTCATTAGTGGAATAGTTTTATTGTCGGAGTTCCTAAGGAAGAGTTGACTTGGGCAAAGTTTCGAAGGAGATTTGAGCAGAGGTTTTTGTATGAAGTTGCTAAGTCAGCATGTCTTGGGTAGTTTATGGATTTGGTGTAGGGAGAGATGTCGGTAACTGAGTATGCTACTAAGGTTGATGAGTTGTCCCGAAATGGGTATGCTACCATAGACACCGTCATAGGAGGAATGGGAAGTTCATTCGGGGATTGAGAACTGAGATTGCTAGGGCAACCCTGCCACATCTCTGAGATCCTTGTAATGTAGTTCTAGAGATGGCAATCCGACATGACGAAATGCTTGCTATTTGTAGGAACGAAAAGCCAGTTGAAACACAGGGTTCCGAAGGAAAGAAAATAAAGTTCTTTAAGAAGAATGGAGCCCAGAAGAGAGAGGCTGCCAAGAAGGCAAAGGCTGATTTAGTTTGCTTCAAGTGTGATGTGACAAGAAAGGTCATTATGCTCATGAGTGCCGGTCAGGCAAGGGGAAGAAGGCTACAGAAAAGATGAGTGTTAAGTGCTTTAATTGCGACCAAGTTGGGCATTATAAGAATCGGTGTACGGAACTAGTCAGGGTGAACAGGGGAAAGGTCTTTGTTGTTGGACCATCATCTGCTAGGCCAATTGCAGCTGAAAAAGGAAAGACTGTGATGGAATGTATGCTTTTGATTCAGAATACACAAGTCAGGGTACTATTTGATACTGGTGCATCACATTCATTTATATCTCAGTGTTTGGTTAATAGGTTATGCTTAGAACCCACATACCTTATTACTTCCTTAAGGGTTGCAAATCCTATAGGAGGGTATGTAACTCTAGGAATGAGATGTGACCAGTTAGAACTAGAATTGTTAGGTCATAAGTTTGCATGCAGTCCGTCTGTTTTGATTTCGTAGTTTTTAGGATCATTTTGGGTATGGATTGGTTAGGTACGTATAGGGCTAGGATATTTTGCCATGATAGGGAAATATCACTAAGACACCCTGATAGTCATTACCGAATTATATTCTCAGTGGAGAATTCTGGCCGGAGTGGTTGTGCTTTGTTAAATGCTATGGAAATAGGAGAAGAGTTAAGTCATGTTCGAGTAGCATGATAATTTGTAGATGTCTTTGAGCCGGTTACAGGATTACCACCGAAACGAGCTGTTGAGTTTCAGATAGATCCTGTGCCATGAGCTGAACCTATAAGTAGACCACCTAGTAGGACGACACCGACCGAGACAAAGGAATTGAAGGTGCAGCTAATGGATCTAGAAGGGAGGAATTTTATTAGACCAAGCAGTTCGCCTTGGGGAGTGGCCACGGTGTTCGTGAAGAAACCAGATGGGTCGTTGAGAATGTGTATCAATTATCGTAAGTTGAACGAGAAGACGATTAAGAATAAGTATCCTTTGCCGAGAACTGATGATCTATTTGATCAATTGTGTGGAGCCAGAGTATTTTTCCAATTGGATTTGGCAATAGGTTTCCATCAGTTAAGAGTGGCAGATGACAATATTCCATTGACATCATTACGGACTAGGTATGGTCTGTATGAGTGGTTAATAATGCCATTCGGGTTAACAAATGCACCTGCTTTCTTCGTGGATTTGATGAACCGAGTTTTCCGAGAGTACTCGTATAGGTTTGTGTTAGTGTTTATAGATGACATTTTAGTGTACTCTAAGGATGAAAGGGAGCATGAAGATCATCTTAGAGTAGTGCTTGAGACGCTGAGGCAGCATCAGCTGAAGGCGAAGTTTTCCAAGTGTCATTTTTGGAAGAAAGTGGTTAAGTTTCTTGGTCATGTGGTTTCAGAGAAGGGCTTGTTAGTCGAACCAGATAAAACCGAAGCTGTTAATAACTGGAAAAGACCAGAGGCAAAGACTGAGATAAGGAGTTTTCTTGGACTTGCTGTCTATTACCGGAGATTCATTAAGGATTTCCCACGGATAGCAGCACCTTTGACTAAGTTAACCAGGAAGGATGTGAATTTTGTCTGGTTCGACAAATGTGAGGAAGCATTCCTTAAATTAAAGCATTTGTTGACCAATGCACCTATGTTAGTGGTTCCAGACGGAAACTAAGGGTTGGTGGTGTATACCGATGCATGCAGAACTGGATTTGAAACTGTGTTGATGCAGAAGGGTAAAGTTATTGCCTACACTTCACGACAGCATAGACCACATGAAGTAAGATATCCTACTCATGATTTAGAGTTGGTTGCGGTAATCTTTGCATTGAATATTTGGAGACATTATCTCTTAGGGGAGAGATTTGAGCTATACACAGATCATAAGTCTTTAAGGTACTTATTCTCTCAGAAGGAATTGAATATGAGACTGCAGAGATGGTTGGAGTTTTTAGTAGCTTATGATTTTGGTATAGAGTATACACCCGAGAAGGGTAATAAGGTAGCAGATGCTCTTAGCAGAAGACATCAGAATGTGGTGTTAGCTATGTTGGCAGAATGGAAAGATTTAGAAATTTTGACTACTTGTAGTGTGTAGTTAAGATCGACTGCCAGTTCTAGTCAGAGCACTACCATGCTGTCCTATTTGGAAGTTCGACCAGTGTTGATTGAAAGGATTGCTTCTAGGCAGAAAGTGGATCCAATATTAGCCGAGAGGATTAGAAGGCTTGAGGCGGGATTAGAGGTTGATGATTTAAAGGATTTTAGACTTGACTAGAGAGGATGGTTGAGGAAGAAGGGATGGTTGTGTGTTCCGAATGTTGAGGACTTAAGGAATGAAGTTTTTAAGGAATGTTGGGATTCCAGTTAAGTCCAGGACGACACCTGGTTTAGCTAAGTTATTCATGAAGAACATAGTTAGACTACATGAAATTCCAGTAGTATAGTCAGTGATAGAGATGCTTTGTTTACTAGTGAATTCCGAAAGAGGTTACAGGATGTATTAGGCACTAAGCTCAAGACGAGTGCTGCATATCACCCTCATTTGGATGGGTAGAAAGAGAGAGTCAAAAAGGTACTCGAGGATTTACTAAGAGCTTGTGTATTAGACTTTGGTGGATCATGGGAAGATCACCTACACTTAGTGGAGTTTTCCTATAATAATAGTTATCAGATTAGTATAGGAATGGTGCCTTTTGAAGCTCTATATGGAAGGCCATGCAAACCACCAGCATGTTGGTTGAAGACTGGAGACAGATTAGTCTTAGATTCAGATCTGGTTAGAGACGCGATAGAGAAGATTGAGTTGATCCGAGAAAGGATGAAGGAAGCTCAGTCTAGACAGAAGAGATACGTAGATAAGAGACGTAAAGACCAAGAATTCTCAGTTGGAGATAAGGTTTTCATTAAAGTATCACCGATGAAGGGTGTGATGCGATTTGGAGAGTCAGGGAAATTGGCACCGAGATATTTTGGTCTGTTCTAAGTTATAGAGAGAATAATGAAGCTCGCATACAGAGTAGAGTTACCGAGCAGTATGGCAGGTGTCCGTAATATATTTCGTGTGTCTCATCTTCGCAAGTACATGCATGATCAAGAGACTACTATTCGTCCGACAGGGTTGGAAGAGTTGATAGTAGAACCGAATTTGACTTTTGTTAGACAACTAGTTCGGGTTGTAGCGAGAGATGAGAAAAGGTTAAGGAGCAAGACAGTCAAGTTGGTGAAAGTTCAGTAGAGCGACAATGAGAATGACTGTACTTGGGAGGCAGAAGACAGGATTAGAGATACTTATCTTGATCTGTTGTGAGAGTATGTTCTATACTAGCTTTATATAGACTGTTGCTAGTCAGATAGGTTAGTATGGTTGTTAGGAGCTATTACAGATGATTGTTATGTTTAGTATTCAGTCCTTAAAGAATTTCAAGGATGAAATTCTTCCCTAATTTTTAATAACACCATTCAAGAGATTTAATTAGATAAATTAAATAGAATAATGTAAATACTAGAGTGATAAGGGGATTGAGATTTGAAAATTTATTAGAGGCCGAGCTTAATTAAATAAATGGGCTTATGAATGGTTTTATATGTAAATTAATCAACGCAAGCGTATTATAAGGTAATTGCCACACCATTACCCTTAAAATCTCGTTTCCACTTTCTATTCACGTTCATTTTGCAAAACACAAAAAGGTAAAACCTAAAGCTCAAGCCGGCCATTACTTAGGAGGAAAAGAAGGGAAAATCAAATTTAAGCTAAGCAATCAAGCAAGGGGAATTAATCAAGGATCAAATCTCAAATTCCTTATCCCAATGAAGGTGAATAATAATCAAAACCATCTCTATTTTTGTTTTTATGATCATTTGATTTTCGGGTTTAAGTTTAAATCCATTATGATGATTTTTGATGATGATATGCTTGGATTTCATGATATGATATATTCAAACAAGTTTGTTTGATAAATGTTTTATACGGTTTTAAGGCTAAAATCGTTTATTTTGGATTTTGAATGCTAAGAGGAATTTATATGTTATGTAAAACATTATTTTGGAGATGGGTTTTAATTTTTTTAAGTTTCCAAGCTATGGAAAATTTATTATGAATTTTCAAACGAAAATATGAACAATTGGGTTTAGAAATTAATTTCGGCTATATTATGAAGAATTTGGGTCTGAATTTTATATATGTTGGATAACATATTAAAAGTGAATTTCTGTGATTTTTGTGGATTTTTCCTAAGTAATTTACTATGGAAATTAAATTATTTTAGATGAAGGACTTAATTGTTTGCTTAATGGAAGGGCTTATTTGTTAAATTATTTTAATTAGATCTGAAATAATTATGATAGTTTTATTTTGGAAAGAATTTGAAAAGTTACGGCAACCAATTAATTGTTTACAAGTAGGCAGGTTAGTTAAAAAGAAATTAATTAAAATGGCATTAAAATAGTCTTTATCTAGAAATGTTGTTTTGCCACTTTCGGAAGCTACACTTTGACACTATGCTTCCGCCTCAACCAAGTCGAAAACAACCAAGCCGAAACCAATATACAAGGTATCAATATGTTGGTACGTAGTGGATTGGAAAAAGGCGTAAGGCATGGTGTCAAACTAATGCTTTCGAAGGGGTCGAAGCCTTTGTTTTACTCTCAAAAGATATGCGCTTGCCCTATTTTCAAAAGAATGCTTTCGAAGAGGTCGAAACCCCTTCAATGTAGCTCTCGAAGAAGTTGCATTCGAATATATTGCCGCCTTTTTTTTAAAGTGAAGCTTTCGAAAGAGTTGCTTTCGAATATATTTCCGCCTTTTGTTTAAAGTGAAGCTTTCGAAAGAGTTGCCTTGTTTTTAAATCAAAGCTTTCGAGAGGGTAGTTTTAACTCAGTCGAAACACTATTATCATCCTTACGCCTTTCGAATGGATTGAAGTCAGCAACTAGATCGAAAGGTAGCTTTTGTTTTATAAATGTAATAAGCCACTTCCTAAAGCTTTCGAAAGGGTTTAATGGTTTCAAAGTCAATGGCTTCGAAAGGGGTTTCGATGCTATCCTTCAAATGTTTTACTTAAATGATTTAAGCTTTCGAAAGGATGGTTCCAAAGCCATCAATTTTCCCCAAATACTTTTACTTAAAGGTTAATGGTTTCGAAAGGGGACTTCCGTTTATGTTCACTTTGACCCAAATGATATTTTTAGAATAAACCCAATGGTTTCGAAAGGGGTACTTTAAATGGTTTCGAAGCTATGCTTCTAAGAGTTTATAAGTAATACTTTGTTACTTTTAGAAGGTGTGTTTTGAGAGTTTCGAAAGAGATGATTTAAAGTGTTTCAGAAGGCGTATGCTTAGTGTTATGAAAAGATTTGAATGCTTTCGAAGGAGGTTATCCAATGGTTTTGAAAGTAAAAGCTAAAGGTTTCCAAAGCCTTAGTTTCCAAAACAACAAACCCAATCTCATTTTTAAAGGAAAACAATGGAATAATAAAGGAGTTTTAAAATGGCTTTTAAGTATGAAGTTTTTGAAGAAATTTTCCTTGATAAAATTATAGGTTAAAGGGATTAATGCTTCATATGAAAATGATTTCAAGGATATTAAACCACAGATGTTGGTGTTATCATGTTATTATGTTTGCTTCTTCTAATATATATATATATATATTCACAGTATAATAGACCCATAACTGTATTTTGGAGAAAAAGGGGCAGAATAACCAGCTACCAGTAGTGAATATAAATTGAGTTAACTCCTGAATGAGTAGAATTGCATCCAGGAGGTCGCATATACCAGAAATTTGGATGCCTAAACACCGATTAAAGAAGTTGTCTGATGGATAGGTTCATAGTAAACCCATGAAAACTATGACTAGAAGAGTTATTGGCAGGGGCCAATAGATTTGTAGTGAACCCTTGAAAACTATACCCGGATTAAGTTATTTACAAAAGTCAATAGGTTCATAGTCAACCCATGTGAACCATAATATGTGGGAAGTTATTGGAGATATCAATAGGTTTAGGGAGAACCTATGAATGAATGAAGTTATTGACAGGGGCGAATAGGTTCTTGGTGATCCCATGAAATCTGTGAAACCGTACAGGGAGTCCATAAGCTTTAAATAGGTTATTAGTAAGCCCATGAAAACTAATAGGTTAATAGTGACCCTAGAAACTAAAACTAAGACAAATAATAAAAATGAATGGGGATGGGTAATCCAAAATTGATTTACTTGTTTGCATTTCATCATAATATTTTGAATTGTTATGTTTTAACCATTGTGGATGCATAAGCACAGTATATGGTTTTTATAAAGTTTTGGATAAGATACTAGTGAGGGAAAAACCCATTCCGCTAAGCGGTGTGGTCTCACTAGATATCTAAATGGTTTGAGATGGTAGGTTATTATTCATACCAAGCTTTATGTCTGACTCAAAGTTTACGTTTTTCCCTTAAACTCTCGGGTGCTCAATTAATTTTGAGTAGTTTGAGCGTTGAGGTTTTCACGTAACTCATTAGACGAATAAGCTTCCGGAGACATGTAGGAGGCAAGCTAGATAATAAGAGTTAATTTCTATTTTAATTCCGATGTGTTTTGTTGTAAAGGCAAAGTTGTTTAATTACCTAGTTATAAACTTTGATCATCCAATGGGGCATCTTCATATGTCGCTCTTGGCTTATGTTGTAATAATTATATTTTCTCTGAATGTGGTTCTCGGATATGGGATTATGTAATGAATGTTGAAATGATTTGAAATGGAATGTGAAAGTTGTTTAATGATTTTAAAAAGTTACCATATCTATGTGTTTCTGTTATATCAATGTATCTAACATTACTATATTTGGTCACCGAGGATTAATAACTATAGATGACTGCAGCATCCGTAGCCGTTAGTTTTGGGCCACCAAGTAGGGAATGTTATAATTAAATTCTTATTAAATTTACAGGATGTTGCAGAAATGATTTCCATGTGCAAATCTTGGCCAAACTCCTTATGTTCCATTTATCCATCATTTTAGACACCTCCTAAGTTTCTTGATCTATTTCTTCATCATCTTAAAGTCCAGATCGATAGAGATGTCACTTGTTTCAAATGTTGGATAACATATGGCATATAAATATGCACAGACGCAAACATAATAGAAAATTAAAAATACATTTTCTCATGTGCTATAGTTTAGTAGAAATCACTTAACCTAAGCTCAAATATCAAACGGAACAATCTGCAACTTTGGGCGTGTCGATTCAATTCCCAAAAGTAGCGTCGTGCCAAAAATACCAATCATTAGGTTTTTAATGGTTTGTAAGGTACAAAGATAAATATAACTTTAACGTTCTACACTTTAAGATCTCACATAAAAGGAATAAAATATAAATAATAAAATAACCAAATCATTACTGTCTCAAAACAATAGTGATCCATATAATAATGTCCAAAATAAAGTCTCCAGGTAGAAATATAGCATATGTTTGAATGACAACTACAATAAGATATATATAGGGAATAACAATAAATAAAAAAGCACCAAGGCACACGGTCAACTCCTTGATGCATCTTATCCTCATCGTACTACCTATTATCCTATCATTCTACAATTGGTATAAAGAGGAAAAAATAAAGGGAATCAGACATGGTCTTATGGGTGAATAATTTCACTAGTGGTATGGTGTTAATAGGTAGTTAAATAGACATTTACAATCTACACTACCTAAGGGTGTTCATTTGTATGTGTATACTATATCTAGCTATTAGAACCTTGTATTTTGATGTTTTGATCGTGACAACTATATATATATATAAGTAAATATTATGTGAACTAACTATATTTGCAGGAGAAGATTTTATTCTACTCGACAATAGATTGTAGACCAAGAATTCAAAGAGAAGTTTTCAATATTATTAACAGTTTGTTTATAGTCTAGTCTAGTAGTTGATTATTGTTAAAATCTCTCCTAATTGGTATATGCACACACACAAGTATTTAAAATTGTTTCCAAATCATATACACAGAAGTATTTGCATTTACTTCAAGTTCACGTTCATAGATTTTCAAAAAAAAACCTTTAATATGGCAGAAATAAGGAATTCAACCAACTGAATCAGGGAGTTCAGTCGACTGAATACCTATGCATGTGCACAGTGCATTTGAAGGTTCAGTCGACTGAACTACCCTATTCAGTCGACCGAATTGGATGTTTTATGCACAATTCACTTTTTAATTCAAACTTTTTTAATAAATTTCAGTAGACTGAAATCATTTGTTCAGTCGACTGAAAATGCACAACGGCTATTTTCTGAACAGCCACTTCCATTCAACGAAAAAAAACAACCCTTGATTCAAGAGTTGTTTCCATATCTTTTGACCATAACTTTTCTCAAAGAATTGCAACACTTAAACACTGTATATAAACTTCAATTCGTTTGCTTTAATAATCTAATTTTTGTTTCTATTCTCTTATACTTATTATGTAATCATTCTGCCATTTGCGCTCAAATTCTCGTTCTAGTCACTTGCTCATTCAAGCACAAATTCATTTGTGATTAAATTAACTTCCAATCTTCACTAACTACACTATATACCACAAAGGAGAAGATTATAGGAAGGGTGTACTTTAAAGACTTATCCATGCTATTAAAAGAGCATAATTAGTCAAGAAAATTCTCTGTATTATTGAAGTCTTGTTCGGTTAATCAGGCGGTAGAAGTCCTATTCAGCTGTCTAGGCGCTAAAAGTAATGTTCGATTGCTTAGGCGGTGTAGTACCTATTCCTCTGGGTTAAGAGAGGGCTGATAGTTAAATTCCAGAAGGAGTCTGGGACTGGACATAGAATGGGAGTTCAAACCAGTATAAAAATCCCTGGTGTCATTTACTTTTTATATTCATATTCCGCACTAGTAGATAACTTAGTTAATATTCCATATCACGGTCTTTAGCATCACTTTCATTTGGTATCAGAGCAAGGCCATCATATAACCATAACATAGTTATTTGATATTCAGCTAATATGGAAAATTACACTAACACAAGTTTTATTGAAGATCAACCCACTACACAGCCACCACTATTTAACGGTTTGAATTACAATTTTTTTAGGAGAAATGTATGATCCCCTTAAGTAGAGGAGAACACACATGAATATATACATACATACATATATATATATATATCTGGAAAAAAAGTGCTGCCAACATGCCTGGCAGGTAACTAACCAAAATACAAATAACAACAAAAAGGACTCAAGTACATCTAGAATGAGCTCCGGCACAGCCACCGCCCATTACACGTCAACATCGAGCTCCAGCAAGGCCACCGCCTGTAATGAGGTGTTAGATGTACCCAAAAAATCCTTGAAGCAACTCAGTGCGGATGATAACAGTAAACAGCTCTAGCAAAGAGAGAAACGCCTCACTGCAAACCCGGAAAATCCAGGATGAACGCCTCACTTCAAAAGCGGATGATCCAGAATGAAGTACGCCACTCTGTATACGTTGAAGAACTGGAAAGAACTAGAAAGAACGCCTCATTGTAAATGTGAATGATCCAGAATGAAGAACACCACACTGCAGATGAAAAATAACTGGGAATAACTCCTCACTGCGAACGTGGAAGGTCCAGAATGAACGTCTCACTATAAACCTGTCAGCAGCAATCCTGGGAACCTGCAAATAGTAATCTAGCACCATTTCTGGCCTAAACTTGTATCTGTAAATGGAAATAAAGAAAGTTATAAGAATAATACATATATATGTATATAAATGAAATTTATATACATACATATATATATATATATATTAATGAAGTAAAAGTAATAATACTCAAGTTAAAATTATAAGATGGAAAAGCAACAAAAATAAGAAACAGACTAAAAAAGAAAAAGAATCCAAGCATAATATGCAACATCTTAACCAACACTAAAGATGTAAAAACAGAGATATCAAAATCAAAAAGGTAAAATATTAACAAAATAAAAGGTTAAAAACCTATAAACTAAAACAATTTAAAAGTCATCCTTATGTTCCTTTAATCAAAAGGACATTATGATAATCCGTAAAATCAACATTCAAATTAGAAAAAATGTTAATGCTATAATTATTAATGTTAGAAATGTTGTTATTATGTTTAAAGATCTTAATAGTATTACTAACCTTATTAAGATATTCTTTGAAATGATTATTTTTAGCTAATCTATAATTAGGATTTGAGATCCAATTAAAAAAATGATGATATTATAAAAATCAAGTTATTAAAATAATGATTATTATTAAAAAGTCTCTAGTTTCTCTCAAACCAAATATACCAACAAATTATATTGAATAAAGTATCAAATAAAATTATATTTTCCTTTTTAAACTTTAAACTAACTTATTCCAATAATAATCACAATCAGTAACTTTAGTTGTAAGACTAAAGTTAAAGATTTTGAGAGTATTGTTCAGAATATAATAAGTATCCATGCAATCATAATACACATGTTTAATATCTTCAAAATGCAGATTACAAAAAGAACATTTTTTATCAATTTGCATATTTTTTCTTTTTGAAAATTCCATAGTATTTAGTTTTCCATGCATGAATAACCACATATGAATTTTAAATTTAGGAGGAGCATTTGTTTTCCAAATAAGTTTATAAGAGTTATTTGTTACGCCGGAGAAATTAAGAAATCTATAAAAAGAATTTGAAGTAAATTTCTTACTCTTATCCCATTTCCAGTTAATATTATCATTTTCATTATCAATATTATATAAATTCAATATAGCATAAATCAAAGAAAGTTGCCTAAGAGTTGTACCCTCTAAAATTCTATTAAAACTAAAATTCCAAGGGGATCATTATCTGGAGAAAAAACATCTAAAATTAAAGCATTCTTAAAATTACAAATTTCAAAAAGCTCTTTAAATTCTATCCTAAGAGGGATGACAGAAATCCAACGATCATGCCAAAATGAAGTATTATTTCCTAAATGAACAATCGTATTAGTGTCAAGGTTAAAAATCTCATGACATTTTAAAATTGATTTCCAAAAATTAGACAACTTATTAATAACTATAGGTGTAATTTGGTATAAATTATTACTACCATTATAATAATGTTTAGAAATTATTTCTTTCCAAATAGAATTATCATTTATATCTTTAAATTTCCATACCCACTTCCCTAATAATGACAAATTCATGTGATGTAAATTAATAACTCCTAAACCACCTTCCCTTTTCAATTTACAAATAGTTTCCCAATTGACGAAACATTTAATACTACTTTGGGATTATCACTACTCCGTAAGAAATCCCTTCTTATTTTTTCAATTTTATTAATCACCCATATTGGGAAAAGATGCATAAACATCGAATAGATCAGAAGAGCAGATAAAACAGAGTTGATAAGAACTAATCTACCCACTCTCAATAAAAACCTCCCATTCCAATTAAAAATCCTATTTTTAATCTTATCTATTATAATTAACCAGTCGTCATGCTTAAGTTTATTTGGTCTAATCGAAAAACCAAGATAATCAAAAGGGAAAGTCATAGTTTTACAATTAAGCGTATTAGCAACTCAACCTTCAACCTTATCAACATCATTTAATACTAAAATAGAACTTTTATCAAAATTTATTTTTAGCCCTGAAAGTAGTTCAAAACTGTATAAAATAAATTTAAGGCTAATGACATGATTAGGCAGATGGGAAGCAAATAATAAGGTATTATCCACAAATTGAAGAATAGAGAGACCATTGCGAGAGATTTCACTACCAACACTTCCCAAAGATCCATTACTGACCTCTTTTTTAATTATCATAGCAAAAACATCTACGGCTAAATTAAACAAAAGAGGCGATAAAGGATCACCCTGCCTTAATCCTCGTTTAGATTGAATTTTATTCCCTAAAAAACCATTAACCATTATACTAGAATTACTAGTTTTAAGCAAGGTCATAATCCAACCAATCCATTTGCGACTAAACCCTCTAGCCAATAACATATCAATTAGAAAATTCCAATCGACCGAATCGAAAGCTTTCGCAAAGTCAAGTTTTAGCAGAGCACATGTAATATTATTTTTACAACAATTATTAATGTATTCTTGAACAGCAGCCACTCCATCAGTAATATTTCTACCCTTAACGAAAGCAGATTGTGAACAATCAATTAGATCATTCATTCTTTTGTTAAGTCTATTGGCTAAAACTTTTGAAATAATTTTAACAGAACAATTAATTAAAGAAATAGGTCTAAAATCTTTTAAATTATTTGCACCAATTTTTTTATGTAATTAAATTACGTTTGCAAAATTAAATCTTCCTAATTGTAATTTACCATTATAAAATTCATTATACATATCAATTAAGTCAAATTTTAAAACGTCCCAAAAAAATTTCAAAAATAAAATAGGAAACCCATCGGGGCCCGGGGCTTTATCACTAGGCATGTCATTAATAGCCTTCAAAATTTCCTCTTCGGAAAAAGGATTATCAAACTCAAAAAGGTTAATTCTCGAACCAATAGGATAAATACCATTCCATCTAACGTTAATTCTATGTTTATACTAAGTACCAAAAATATCTCTATAATAATCAGTAAATGTTTTATTAAGATCACTTTGGTCAACCACTATATTATTCGCAAAAATAGAATTACCGTGTTACTACGTTTTCTACCATTAGCCAAATTATAAAAAAAATTGTATTATTACCACCTTCATTAATCCATTGAATTCTAGATCTCTGTTTCCACATAACCTCTTCTTTTTCTAGAATTAAGCTCTTCTTTTAAATTAGCGAGAATGTTACGCTCACCTAGATTTAGTTGTCCAGTTTATTCTATTTTGTTAATTTTAAGCATTTCAGAAAGAATATTTTCTTTTTTAATTTTAATACTACCAAAAACATTCTTACTCCAAATTTTAAGAAAGTTCCTAAGACCCCTAAGCTTAAGAATTTTTTTTTGCAGAATTATCTGAATTTTTGATATTATAAAAATTCATTGAAATCCATTTACTTTTAATTAGATTTGAGAAATTAGATTATAATAACCACATATTTTCGAATTTAAAAGTTCTATTAAAAATTTTATGATGATCACACGTAAGAATGATAGGGCAATGGTCAGAATAAGTGTAAGGCAAACCAGAAACTCTACAAATAGGAAGTTTATCCTCAATTTCGTCACTCACGAAAAATCTATCTAGAAGGGCCATTGATGGGGACTCTCTAGTATTACTCTGTGTGAATTCTCTATTAGAAAGAGTAATTTCAATCAAATTGGAATTAATAATAAATTGGTCAAATTCTTCCATAGAAGACAAATCACCTTCCCACGGTGAACGCTCTCCTAGAAAACACGTAACATTGAAACAACCCTCAATAATCCAAGAATCAGGAGCTAATGATCTAAATTCTATACATTCATTCCATAGAACCCAACGACCAATTTTTGTGTTTGGTCCATAAACATTAGAAATATTTAAAATAGAGTTATCACTAAGGTTGATGAGAATAATATGCAATGAGTGTTGCTTAGAAATACATTGAAGAAGTTTAAAAGAATTATCCTGCCTTCCTATAAGTAAACCCCAGACGCTCCAACAGAAGTCAAATAAGCCAATTCCTAATGTGATAACCACCTAATCTTCTATAAAAACAAATGCCGGGACACTCAATTTTAGTTTCCTATAAAAGTGCAATATCAATAAAATAATCTTTAAAAAACTCTAATTTTATCACATTTATTTAAGTCGTTTAGACCTCTAATATTCTAGTTAATAATCCTCATAAACCAACAGATCTAGCCCTCTCAATTTCCCTACTTCTAATATAAGCAGTATCTAATTCATCATCAGAAAAGACAAAAGCGGTTTCCCTAGCTAACTGACATAACTCAGTGGTAGACAAACTACCTAGAGCATAAGAAGAATAAGTACTGCCCAAATCAGAAATCATACCTGAGCCTGAATTCATAGTGCCACTCGTGGCACTCGAATCAGGAAACTCACCTAAAAACTGAAAATGACTGCTACGGATCTTGGCACTACGACGAACGGACCCGCTTACACCAACAAAGATCCTACGCCTAACTCTCTTTGATGTTGAAGAAATAAAAGAAGCTTTTTTGTCCTCACCTTCTTTTAATTGAGTGATAGATGTTGACTCAACACCAACCTTAATCACTGCAACTTCTGACTTGCCTATATCCACATTGCAATGTTCAAGAGACAAAGAATCGCCAACCACTAAATCACCCTCATTTACAAACAAATTAGAATCCTCCACATTTTTGATCTCAGACAGTATAATCCCTTAATCAGCAAAATGCTTATAAACTGACACGTTTGCACATTGAAAATTAAGTGATGTTGAGTAAATTTCGACCGGGCCTGCCGAACCAAAGCCGCTCCACCGAACCAAGGTCTCACCGAACCAACTCCTTCCCCTACCTACCGAACCAACTCCTTCCCCTGCCTACCCAACCAACTCCTTCCCCTGCCTACCGAACCAACTCCTTCCCACCGAACCAAGTCTTCACCGAACCAATACCCCCAGTACCAACTCCCACCGAACCGAACTCCATCCACTCACAACCGGACCAAGGCGTACCGGATCAACACTACCAGGCCATATCACATCAGCCCAGGCCCACCAGCAGCTATATGCATCCAAGACCCCAGCCCCCAGCCTCACTCTATAAATAGAGGGGCAGGGGTACAACAATGGGGGACAAGTTTGAGAGCTCAAGCACGGATAGAACTTTCAAACAACTTTCATATACTTGTATCAAAGCTTTGTACTTGTAATCTGAACAAGAAAGGAGAAATAATATATAAAGTGGACGTAGGCACATTCTGGCTGAACCACTATAAATCTGTGTGTCTTTTACAGTTTAGTCCCTTCTTTTTACATATTTGCATAAATCATCCAGATCACTAAAAACAACATAAAATCAACTAAATCATACGACTTGGACGTGTTTGCCCATTTTTTGTGCAAACATTTTTGGTGCTTTCACTGAGAGCGCTGAACCCCGGACTTCAGCTTCTCCCACTTAACTTTCTTCCTATCAGCGTCGCGCATTACTTGGAAGACATGCCTCCCAAGCAGAAGAAAGATGTTAACAAAGGAAAAAACATCGCAACCAGCAGTCTTCCAGATCCAGTGGTCACCGGTCAAGTAAATCGTCCCCTTCCAGCAGCAGTACCAAACGAAGGTCAGGAAAATCAGACAATCCCTGCCACAGAACAGCCAGCAACAATTACTAGGGCAGATCTAGACAGGGTTGTGGCTGAAGTGACTAACCGCTTCACATCCCAGCAGGAAGCCTTGGTGGACCAACTGATGTCACGCTTAAGGGATGCTGAAGAGTCCAACCGCAACACTGAATCATAGGGTGAGTCCCAGTATGGAGGATCTCAGAGACAACAAAGATCTTCCTTTCTTGAAGGAGCTAACGATAGAAGCGGCCATTGTAGAAGTCGAGACCGAGCTCAGCCCGAAGTTAGACCTGAGGAAATGCTTGGAACCGAACCCAACGGGGGAGGTACCGGGCGGAGGTCAACTGTAGCCGAGCCTGTCATACTGCCTAACCACGGAAACACCAGTGAACGGGGCCGAGCTAGAGTCCAGCCCGAAGTTGGACCCGAGGAAGTGCTTAGATCAGAACCCAGCAGGGGAAGATCAAGGCAAGGGCCAACTATAGCTGACCCTAGCATGCTCCCAGAAGACCAAAGACAGCCACTGGAAAATATCAGGAATTATAGACGATACCATCCCTACAGGTCATCTGGACGGAATCAGTCCCATAGAGCAGAACCAAACTCATTTCTATCTGCTTCAAATTCTGATGAAAGGATGGCACGCTTGTTCAGAGAGTGCGTCCAACGGGATCAAAGAGATCGAGGGATAGGCGCTAGGGTAACCAGCCCCTTCGCCTGCAATTTCGAAATTGCCATCACCCCTCGAGAATGGAAAATGCCCACAATGGAACCTTACAAAGGAACCTCCGACCCCGTTGTACACTTACAGAGATACACACAGCATATGCTCATGAGTGGAGCAACAGAGGGAGTACTGTGCAAATGCTTTCCACTATTCTTAGCAGATCTAGCTACCTCCTGGTTCTGTCATCTACCCCAAGGATCCATCAGCTCGTGGGAGATGCTGAAAGAAAAGTTTATCAGCCAGTTCCGCAATCATGTGGAACAACCCAAGGACGCTTATTCCTTATCCAGTATCAAACAGAAACCTGGAGAGAAGCTGCAGCAATACCTAACCCGATTCAATGCCGCAGCGGCCGCAGTCCAAGATGCCGAGGAGAAGCTTATCTTAATGGCCCTCTGTAGTGGTGTGCATCCGGATACTAAATTTGCTAGAAGATTGACAAAAGAAAAACCAGCTACTTTACCCGATTTCTTCCATGAAGCCGGGAAATATATGAGGCTTGAAGACGCTGCCACTAAGGGGCTGTTAGGGCAACAAAATAAGGCAGCTCACGGCAACACGCCCACTGTAGCAAAGGACGTTCGAAGAAATGATTCTAGAGACAATGCTGGGGGCAAGAAGGGAGAAAAGCGCCTATATCGGCCAGGACCGAGATTCGACACTTACACTCCTTTGAATGAAACCGTCGAAAACATCTTCCTTGCCACCCAAGACGAAGTTAGATACAAACGCCCACCATACAAGAAGGAATCAAATAACGCACTTAAATCTGGAAAATTCTACCGCTTCCACGAATCTCATGGGCATGATACCAATGAATGCCATCATCTTCGGGACTTGATTGAAGAACACATCCGAAGGAAGAGACTGGAACGCTATGTAAAAGGTCAGAACAGGACTCCAGCTCTTGCCAATGAGAACCCAAGGCTACCCTCCCCAGAGATAGGCAGAGGAAACCGCAACACTAGCGGCTCCAGTCAAGAGAAGATAGTGGTCCATACCATCTCGGGAGGACCACATATCGCCGACAGAAGCTGGGCAGAGATGGAAAGATATGGAAAGTCACTTAGAAACAATGAAGACTGCATTAACTCTGTTATAGAAGAACGCCACCCGAAGCGGAAAGAGAGTGATGACATCTCATTCAGTAGGCATGACCTAGAGGGGTGGATTTACCCTCACATGGATCCCATGGTTATCTCTGCCAGGCTCGGTCCAGCCGAAGTTTTCCGAATTCTAGTAGACACTGGAAGCTCAGTAAATATCCTATTCAAGCATGCATTCGACAAAATGAAACTGTCAATAAAGGATGTTTCTCCCTGCAATAAACAACTACACGGTTTCACTGGAGATGCGAAGATGCCCCTCGGTCAACTGGACCTCTTTGTTGAAATTGGAAGTCATCCCCGCTCAATTGTGCGGAAACAGACATTTGTGCTGATAGAAAACCAATCGGCCTACAACGCCTTCGTAGGAAAGCCAGCCTTGTCTGACTTCCAAATTGTCCTGGCCCCATGGTGCCTGAAGATGAAATTTCCAACGGACAATGGAATAGGGGAAGTAGAGGGAGATCTGGACATCGTGCGAGATTGCTATGTAACTGAACTTCGCAATAACTGTAGGAAGGATATAGGGAAAAGTGCAGAGACTGCCCTCTGCACAAAAAGTTTGGAAGCATAGCAACTAAAGAAAGCCCCTCCTCTTCGATATACCAACGACCCTTTCAATGAATTAGACCCCAGGGACAAAGAGGAGGAGGCCACCGCCGAGCCTGCAGAGGCTATGGAATTTGTATATGTAGACCGACATGACTCGAGTAGACTATTGAAAGTCGGGTCCCAACTAAAAGCAGAATTGAAGGAACAGCTCATTGATTTTCTCCGCCACAACTTGGATGTATTTGCATGGTCACACGCTAACATGACCGGAATCTCCCCTGACATAGCATGCCACGTACCAAACATTGATCCTAACAGGGTGCCAGTAAAACAGAAAAAGAGAAGTATGGGGGCAGAACGATCAGCAGCCCTCGATGAAGAAGTGAAGAACCTACTTGCCAATGACTTCATACGAGAAGCCATCTACCCAGAGTGGATCGCCAACCCGGTGCTGGTAAAGAAGGCTAATGGGAAGTGGCGATCATGCATTGACTTCTCCAACTTAAATGACGCCTGCCCGAAGGACTGCTTCCCACTTCCCCGAATCGATCAGCTTGTGGACAGCACAGCCGGGCACGAACTCTTATCTTTTATGGACGCATATTCAGGATATAACCAAATTCCTATGCATGCTCCCGATCAAGACCACACTAGTTTCATCACTGATCGGGGATTGTACTGCTACAAGGTAATTCCTTCCGGACTTAAAAACGCAGGGGCCACCTATCAGCGCCTCGTCAACAAGATGTTTGCAGGGCTAATAGGACAAACTATGGAAGTTTATGTGGATGACATGTTGGTAAAGTCAAGGGGAGCCGACGATCACGTAAGCCACCTGGATGAAATGTTTCAAGTACTTCGCCAATATGGAATGAAGCTGAATCCCCTAAAGTGCTCCTTCGGAGTATCATCAGGAAAGTTTCTAGGATTCATCGTCCATGCCAGAGGGATTGAAGCAAACCCTGAACAAGTCCGGGCTCTGAAAGATATCAGGATACCTTCTACCCGAAAGGAAATGCAGAGCCTAAATGGGAAGGTGGCCGCCCTGAGCAGATTCATCTCCAAAGCGACCGACAAATGCATCCCCTTCTTCGAAGCTCTAAAGAAAGAGAAAGGAAAATTCGAATGGACTGATGAATGCTTAACAGCTTTCCTTAACTTAATCGAACACCTCCAGAGACCACCAGTACTCTCAACTCCGAACAAAGGCGAAGAGCTATACCTATACCTTGTTGTGTCATCTCATGCTCTAAGCGCCGCATTGGTTAGAGAAGACGAACGCACGCAGCGGCCAGTATACTTCATAAGCAAGAGGTTTACAGGAGCGGAAGCCAGATATCCTAAACTTGAGAAACTAGCATATTGTTTGCTAATCACATCACAGAAACTGCGTCACTACTTCCAGTACCATTCCATCAGAGTTCTGACCGATCAACCACTGAGGCAGGTACTCCATCGTCCCGACACTTCCGGGCGACTACTTAAATGGTGCATTGAACTAAGTCAATATGAGATCACCTACCACCCTCGCACCACCATCAAGGGACAAGCCATGGCCGATTTCATTGCTGAATTCACTACCAACGAAGGTAAGCAGCAATCAGAAATAGCAGAAGACATCAAGTGGAATCTCTTTGTGGATGGTGCGTCAAACGAACAAGGCTCGGGGGCAGGTGTGGTAATAATCACTCCCCGGGGAAATAAGCTACACTATGCTATAAGGTTGGAATTCGCTGCCACCAACAATGATGCAGAGTATGAAGCAGTGATAGCTGGATTAGAACTTTCCTTAGAAATTGGAGCCAATTCTTTGTGTCTTCATAGTGATTCTCAACTTATTGTAAATCAAATACTAGGAGAATTCCAGGCTCGAGAAGAATGACTCATGGCATATTTAAAGAAGACCAAGTTGCTTCTCAATCGATTGGATCGCTATTTAATCAAACACATCCCTCGGGAAGAGAACCAAGAGGCCGACGAATTAGCGAAGCAAGCTAGCATGAGAAACGGCGCTATCTCCGGAGCAGTAGCCATCTCAAAGCAACTGACCCCAAGTTTTGAGCAAGTGAATCTGATAGCTGCAACCGAAGAAGCAACTTGGATGACTCCCATCCGAGACTACTTACAAAGTGGCACACTGCCCAACGGGCGTAACGAAGTCAAGAAAATCTTGAGGAAAGCTTCCCGCTACACAATACAAGAGGACATCCTCTATCGACGCGGTTTCTCTAACCCCTTATTAAGGTGTGTCGCTGGAAGAGAAGCCAAGGAAATCTTATCCAACATCCATCAAGGAAGCTGCGGAGATCACACTGGAGGGCAGACTTTGGCAAAAAAGATACTCCGATATGGATATTTCTGGCCTACCTTAAGCAAGGACGCCTTAGATTTCGTCAGAAAATGTGAC
This sequence comes from Allium fistulosum, assembly GCA_030737815.1. NCBI lineage: Eukaryota > Viridiplantae > Streptophyta > Magnoliopsida > Asparagales > Amaryllidaceae > Allium > Allium fistulosum. The sequence goes on along the minus strand of CM060908.1, from coordinate 815,479,934 downwards.
AGATGTCAGAAGTTTGCTAAGATTCCGCGGCTACCAACAACTGAGATCACTCAAATGACCAGCCCTTGGCCCTTTGCAGTATGGGGAATTGACTTGATTGGCGAACTGCCAATGGGCCGAGGCGGGGCCAAATATGCTATAGGGGCAGTCGACTATTTCACGAAATGGGTACGGAGTCCCATTCAAAATCATATCGGACAATGGACTTCAATTTGACAGCGAGGAGTTCGCCAACTGGTGCCAAGAGCATGGAATTCACAAAAGCTTCTCATCCGTAGCTTATCCCCAGGCAAACGGACAAGTCGAAGCCGTCAACAAAATTCTCAAAACTCTAATAAAAAAGAAACTCGAAAAGTCAAAAGGCGCTTGGGTGGATGAACTTCCTACGGCACTATGGGCCTATCGCACATCTTTCAGAACATCAACGGGGCATACTCCTTTCTCTTTGGGATATGGATCGAAGGCTATGCTCCCAGTTGAAACTATAGTGTCTTCCCACCGTAGGATCCACTATAACCTAGAAGAGAACGAAGAACTCCTCCACATGTCTTTGGATCTAATTGAAGAGAGAAGAAACGATGAAGCACTCAAAACATCAGCTCACAAGCAAAAAGTGGCAGCACAATACAACTCCAAAGTCAAGCATCATAGTTTACAAAAAGGTGATCTTGTCCTCAAGCGAATCTTCCCGCGCCCCGGAGCGCTAGATCCAATCTGGGACGGACCATATGTAACTCATAAAGATCTCCACAATGGAGCTTATATTTTGTCAACAGTGGATGGGGAGGTGTTCCAGAGGGCATGGAACATCCAACACCTTCTTCGATACTTTTTTAAACTTGTACTGCCCATATAAAGTGAATTAACAAAGAGAATCAGTGGACGTAGGCATTCTCGTGCCGAACCACTTTAAAAACCTTGTCTCTTTTTCTTTACTTGTTCCTTTATATCTTGGCTGCTTGTTAACTACATCCTTTTCTGTTGAAAAAAATCCTATGCAAATAGCATTTTCATTCAGGGCGCTCCACAGCGCGACTTCTCTGGACAAGACCTAACAGGTACTATACGAATATATGCCCTCGCCAATGAGACACTTTTGCTCCGGCATCCCTCTGCTGCGGGTTAACTCATTGCTCGCGACGGCCCTCAAAGCCAACTGTAATGAGCCGATTATAAGCCACCAAGAAGGCCGACTATAGCCAAGGCAGCTCATTACGGCGTTCGACTCACCGGCAACTGTGAACCTACTTTAAGCCCCAACATAAGGTGTGGCCAGCCAGGGGTAGTTCATGGTTGACGATCGGCACCCACGCTAGCCGGCCACAGTAAATCGAATAATACCCACGATTATGGGCCATAATGGCCCGGGTAGTTACTGTACGCGATCTCGGCTCCGATGCGTCTTAAGTACGGCTGTGGTAAAAAAGATTAACTCCCCGCGGAGGCGTAAGATGGGTGAAAAATGTCTCCAAGACCCACAGTTAGGGAAAGTGACTACAAAGCCCGTTTGCCACGAACTTAAGCACATCGAAGGCCTTCCGTGATTGGAAGTTTTTCTATTTCTCATATTTCAATTTTATTTTTAAAAAAAAAAACTTTCCTCCTATCCTCTATAACGATCCCTAAAGTACAGGACACAGAATAGGAGACCTTCGCTAATGGGAGTGGGAACTCACAACTGGACACTCGGCCGCATTTCATACTTGGTCACGCAGGACATTCAAAGCCGCCATCTTCAACTAAAAAATGAGGGGCGGTACTTTCTTCTTTTATGTAGCTATAAACACATCACATTAACATTGCAAGATATGAAATTGTACTTTAAGCAAGAACTTGGCGTCAAACACAATTGAATTGCAGACATATGCATAGATATATTTCTTATACAAAATGTCAAAATAACAAAAGCATTCAAATACGACAGAATCAGCTTAAGTTAAAAAATTACACGTCAAGAATAATGTTGTTTATTACAAGTAGCATAATTACAACCTAGAAGTTACATTACTGTTTTGGGACTAACATATACAACAATGTCAAGTTCACAGAAAGATATCCAGGTCAAGTCAAGGAGCCGGCTGCATCGGAGCTTTGCTCGTGTCTTGTTGCCCACCTATCCGGTCAGAGAGAGAATTCATTAGCGATAAGCAACCAAATTAATGGAAAGACTAGGAGGGAAGACTTACCAGCGCCTACTTCCTGGCCATCCTGATCATCATCCTCTACTTGCACACCTGCCTCCTCAGCGGCAAGCAGCCACATACCCTCCTTCACCACCATCTTCTCCTCCTTGGTAAACTGGGTAGTGACCACATCCATTCTGAAGACCGCGCCACCCTCTTTATCCGCATCAGCCCTAGCCTCCTACAGAGCCCTGAGATAAATCCTGGCCATAACTCGGGGATAATCATCCATCCAGGATAAGTTACCCTATTTCCAAGTGCGGAAATACATGTCCTGGAGCATCTCATCCATCATCCCCTCGTTTTCCACAAGCTCCCTCATTCGGGCCTCAGAAGCACGCAACTTTGCAACGGCAGCATCCCTCTCTAATCGATATCGTGAGCGGTCAGCCTGAAGGGATATCCTCATCGCCTCCATCTCCTCCTTCAACCTGGACTGAGCAAGCTCCGCGGCCTCGAGTCTCCCCGATAATTCCTGTACCCTTGAGGTCCGCTTGTCGAACCTCATCCACCGTCGCAATGGCCATGTCAATCCGCTCCTTGCAGGCGGCCTCCATTTTTCGCAACTCTGCCCTGCTGGCCTCTTCCATAATCTTCTTCAGTTGCCTGGATGCGGCCTCGTGCTGAGAAATTTGAATGGCTTGATCGGCAAGTTGCTTAGCCTAGTCGGAAACCATTAACCGTAACCGAATGTTCGCACTTCCAATTTTCTCCCCGGCCTTAACTAGTCGGGCATGATACCCCATCAATTTCCTGGTCTCCTCGGCAACCCGGTCGATGTTCGCCTTAGCTTCATCCCCCAGAGTTACAACTCGGGTGGTAAGAAAATCAAGGTCCAGGGACTTAGCTTTGTCAAGCACCCGTACCATAGGATTGCGAGGGAGAAGGTGCTCACCAGTAGCCTCATCGAAGGAGATGTCATGAGAGGCCGGGTCCAGGTCTGGATGGCCCGCAAACGGATTACGAACCAGGCCAGGATGATCTATCGGGGCGAAGGTTGGATTCTCAGACGGATGTGGGGAAGGCATAAACTCAGTATCATCCTCCGTAATATCGTGAATAGGCTGGAGTGGGGCCGAAGGGCCAGGAAGAGATTCAAACGAATATCGACTCCTCTTCCTCTTTTGTATATCTTCTTCAATAACTCTAAGAAGAGGACGATAGCCGACTACGTCTCCAGGGCGGTTAGTAGGAGGCTTCGGTTTGGCAGAAGCTTTGAAGAGTCTGTATTGTTCAAGCCTGTGCTGAAGATCTGAGGTCTTGGCTGTTTTGCCCACTCCTGGAATGAAAAACCAAGTGTCATCAGCATGCATTGAGCCATCATTCAAGAATTAAAAAGAATAAAGAAAAATTCACCTTGAATCGCAGAAGTTGTCCCAGTAGAAGCACTCCCGGAAGATAAATCGGCGTCGGTCCCAACCTTACCAGCTTTCTTGGGTTTCTCCGCCAAGGCCGGACCTTCCTCCAACTCTTCAAAGGCTTGGCAGAGAGCATCATCCGTCCACTCTTGGATCACGCCTGCCTTCCCAGGAGGCAAAGCCCCGGTGCCATCACCGCCCTGTCCTTCGCCACCATCATTACCATGACGATCACGGTCACCTTCTCTACCACTCCCACTCTCTGCCTCACCTCCTTCATCCTCGCCTTTTTCCCCATCCACATTTTCCTCCTCCTGAACATCTGGATGTGTGCTGGGAGAGGGTCCATCGGACTTCTTGAGTTTCTTCCCCCCGGCGACTGGATGTATCGAGAAGGGTCTCCTTTTGCCGCTCTTTGCCGTGGCCCCTCCTGTAACTTTGGCAGCCTTCTCCTCCGACGTGTCTCTCTGCTTGACCACGGATTGATGTGGTAGAATAAGGTTGTGCCCCAGAAGTGTAGCGTTCCTGATCAGGTAAGAAGCTGACCTATCCCTTCCTGTAATGGCTTCTATTTCCACAGCCATCTGAACCAGGCGATCGTTCTCCACAACCGCAAAACCACCTATTGCTAGCAAGAAATAAAAGCACATGAGAAGAAGCATTGCAGTCAGAATGGAAATCATAAATGAGCTTCAACTTACAGCCAGAGGTGAAGCGACGAATAGAGACAGAGTCATCCTTGACGAAAAACCATTCTTTCTTGAACATACTGAACTTCGAATATAAGTCCAGGACCGGCTTGAAAGATACGGCTGATTCCAAGCTGATGTATGGAGACCCCTTCTTATAGCCTCTCAAATTGTACAAATACCGGATCTCCCGGTTGGAGGGAGGATGCCCGTATCTCCTCTGGAAAATGACAAACAGGCTCACCAGGATGGCGTAGGAGTTAGGCTGAAGCTGAAATGGAGCCACCTTCAAGTAGGTGATGAAGCTGAGTATCCAAGCATTGATCGGGGGAATGGCCCCACACATACAATGGTACCTACTATAGGCGAAATATCCTTCGGGGGGATTATATGGCATCACTCCTTCCCCCGGCAATAGCATACGCGCTCTGTCAATCCCAAAGGAGCGAGAAATAACGTCAAGCTGCTCGCCTTTGAGAGAGCTAGGGAATCAGTCAGGAGGTGAGTTCAGAAGCTCCTGAGGGCCATACCCATCTACTAGTGACCTCGGGGTAGGCCCATGACGTCCCAGTCTTGACTGAGCTGGGGGCACTGCGGAAGGATCTTCTCTGTCCTGGGATTTCTTCTTTTCTGATCGGGTTTCAACTTTATGAGACATTTATCTGCAACATAGGAAAGTTTGAGAGTATGTAGTCTGGAATTTCACTTGTAATTCAAAACATAAGTGCATCCGGTAGTTCGAGGCCGAGAGCCCATTCGGCACTCGTACTCCTCAAGGTTTCATTCGGATGTACAAGGCGAAGGTTCATTCGGCCTTATACTCCCAAGTTCATTCGGTACTCAAGCCCCTTCGGTAAAACGTTTGAGTTCAGTCGATGGGTCATTCATAAAGAATCACTCGGCAAAGGAAGACTCAACTGGTCCGGTAGATGAGTTGGTTCGGTAATTGACTGATCCGGTTATTTCAAGCAATCAAGTCTGATTCGGTATTCATTTGATTCGGCTGTCTCAAACGGTGAAGGGTGAACATAGATGCGAGGTCCATACTTATAGACATCTACTAATGACCGGACCAATTGGTTCGGCACACAGGGCCGGATGATGATATCCAAGCTAAAGCAAAGCATGCCATGTGCATACACACATGCCCTACTTTGGGGGGCAAGTATTGAGTAAATTTCGACCGGGCCTGCCGAACCAAAGCCGCTCCACCGAACCAAGGTCTCACCGAACCAATTCCTTCCCCTACCTACCGAACCAACTCCTTCCCCTGCCTACCGAACCAACTCCTTCCCACTGAACCAAGGTCCTACTGAACCAAGTCCTCACCGAACCAATACCCCAGTACCAACTCCCACCGAACCGAACTCCATCCACTCACAACTGGACCAAGGCGTACCGGATCAACACTTCCAGGCCAGATCGCATCAGCCCAGGCCCACCAGCAGCTATATGCATCCAAGACCCCTGCCCCCAGCCTCACTCTATAAATAGAGCGGCAGGGGTACAACAATGGGGAACAAGTTTGAGAGCTCAAGCACGGATAGAACTTTCAAACAACTTTCATATACTTGTATCAAAGATTTGTACTTGTAATCTGAACAAGAAAGGAGAAATAATATATAAAGTAGACGTAGGCACATTCTGGCTGAACCACTATAAATCTGTGTGTCTTTTACAGTTTAGTCCCTGCTTTTTACATATTTGCATAAATCATCCATATCACTAAAAACAACATAAAATCAACTAAATCATACGACTTGGAGGTGTTTGCCCATCCTTAACAGTGTATATATTCTTGTGTACATCAGCCTTGAGCATATTATCCCAGAATATGCACGATTCAGGAATATCTATAACAGTGATTTGATTAGAGCCACCATTACAATTACTTACTGTATCATCCTCTTTAACAAACATACCCACCCCATCTTCCACAGTTCCTGACACATCATTCAAGTTGGTTTCCTTCACTGTGTATATGTTTTTGTGAACAACAACCTTGTGTATATCATCACTGCATACTTTAGGTTCAGGAATATGAAATACAATGTTCTGATCAGAGCCTCTTTTACAGTTGCTTAAAGAATCACTCTCAACAACAAGTCAAAACCCCCCATCCTCCTCCATTTCAGACATATCATTCCCTGTGAACAAGCTCTCGTGCACATCACCATCATTGTGATGAACAACGGTGCTCAGATCAGGATCCCCTTTAAAGTGTATTACAGTATCGCCAACATTAATAGACAGAACATCCCCAATACCAATGGACGTAATAAAACAACTGATCCAGCCAACCTAATCTCTTCCTCATTTTTGTGCAACACATTACTCTGATCAATTCCAACCCTGTATTTACTTACATAACCATCTAAAACATCCTCCTTATTAACCATACCACCTTCAATATCTCCCAATGAACAACCATAAGAATTATGGCAATCAAGTAACTTAATTATCAAACTGTCTTCTTGCAATGGTTCAAAAGATGATTTAACAAATTAACATTTTCTTCCAAATTGGAATTCTTTTCAGAAACTTCCTCGGACCCCAAACAATCAAATCTATTAGCAGTTACTACTTCGAACCTCTCCATTACACAAGAGCGAGCTCTAGATCTTTTACTATTTATATGAACAAAATCATTTTTCAGATCACTCAAATTAGATGAAGAAATCATACCCTTCTTTGGATAGACAGCATAACTGAAACCATTTACTAAAGCATTTTTTTTCTGATGAAAGAACATTAAAATTACAATATTCCACATCAGGATCCAAAAGCAATGGATCAAGGAAACAAGAATCATCCCTTTGAGCAGTAACAATATCTTTAATAACTTCAGAACAATTTAAATCATCACTTTTCTCTTTGGAGATATACAGATTCTCTACAGCCAATTCTTCCTCAAACTCAGAAGAAGCGTAGTCACCAAAATAATCCTTCGAATCACCAAATTTCCTTTTATAGTTCTTTCCTATATTCACTGCATTAATAGAATCGAAATAATAGAACAACTCCTCCAAGAACCCAATCCCTTACTTCCTCTACACCCATAAGTGGTCCAACAAAATTCTCTTGAGCTTCATACATTTCAAAACGAATTGGAAACCATGATCAGTATTATAAGAATCTTGACTCCTACAGCATTAAAATCATATATCCTCAAACATTCTAACTTCCTATGACCGAAGACACCACAGTCAAAACATCTTATAGGATCTCGATAAGCCATTGCCATATGCGAATAATCCCCATAGCGAAAGCAAAATTTCCTCCTTTTTCTAGAATCGATCCATTTCTTGGGTTTTGCTATTTGAGAGAAATCTTGAGATCGAGAAAAATTAGACCCCTTTACAACCTAGGTGAAAGAACGCTGGGTTGAAGCATCTCGATCAATAACAAAGAAAGAATGAAGATTACGAGATTGAGGAATAGAAGACGAGATAAAAGAAGAATATTGCGATTGCGAGAAAGAAATAGACGCCATTATTACCGAAGGTCACTATACGTAAAAAATACAATTATTGGTCAGCTCGAATGAGAATCTTTATAAGCAAATGGATATAATACTTGTAATATTACTCAAAGTGAATACACTATACATACGACATCATTTGCAGAATGGTCAAATACACAAAAGTTAGATGTTACATCGAATGCAAAAGCCATGAATATGTTTTTCTATGCCTTAGATAAAAATGAATTTAATAGAGTTAGCATGTGTACAACTGCTTATGAAATTTGGAGAACTCTTATAGTCAACATGAAGGAACTAACAAAGTTAAGCAAAGCAAGATTTCTATGCTCAAAAATCAGTTCCAAAATTTCAGATGAGATCAGATGAAACTACAAATGACATGCATTCTAGATTCCAAGACATACATCTTTCACTATTAGCACTAGGAGAAAAATTTTCATATTTTGATATTGTCAAAAATTCTAAACTCTTTAACGGATGAATGGGAACAGAAATTCTTAGCTATTAAAGAAGCTAATGACATTTCTACCATCAAACCTGAAGAGTTAATTGGAAATCTCATGTCATATGAAGTTAATTTGCAAGCAAAACGAGATCAAGCCCAAGGTAAAAAGAATATTGCTTTCAAAGCTGAACAAGAAGATTCAGATTCAGATGAAGATGACATGGCATTAATTGCATAGAATTCAAAAAGTTTTTAAAATTTAGAAAGAACAAGAAGTTTGGAAACTACAGGAGAGACAATTCCAGTAAACCGCCAGTTTCAAATCTTGAATGTTATGAATGTCATAAGAAATGTCACATAAAGAAAGACTGTCCTGACAGAAAGAAAGACAAATTCAAAATTAAGAAGGACAAGTACAAAAAGAAGCACACATTCTCTGTTAAATAGGATGATTCAGAATCGTCTTCATCATCGGATTATGACATAGACAACGATTCTGAACAAGTCAACGTCTATTTTATGGCTTCAACTAACAATGTAAGTGATTTAACTTCTAATGGTTTAATTGATATAAATTCAGAGCTGTTAGATAAACTCAAAGAACTTAAAAGAAAGTATAAAGATGCACTAGAAAAATTAAACAGAACTGAAATAGAAGTTGATATGCTAATTGATGAAAAGAAAATCCTAGAAGAAGAACTTGTTAATACACAAGAATCTTTGTCTAACATTTCTTCTCAACTCACTATGTTATTAAATGATGTAGAAGTGCAAAAAGAAAGGAATATGACATTAGCTTTAGAAAATCATGATTTAAAATCAAATTTCAAAAATTTTGAACTGAAAAATACCAGTCTCAAAATTGAGTTAGAGAATATCTCTAAAAATGTAACTAATTTTAATAAAGGAAGAGAAAATCTTTCTAAGATTATCAGTAATTCTCAAACTACCTCTAATAAAAAGGGGTTATGATTTATAAATTCTTCAAAGACTAGTTCATAAGCGAATAGTATATCATATATAAATTTCAATTTACATGAGAATTTTGTAAAAGCAAAACTAAAACCAAAGGTTTTCACTCAAAAGAAAGATATTGACAACACAAATACTATCAAAATTTGGGTACCAGAAACTAATAACAATTTAATCAGAAATAAGTATATTGAATCTTTTAAAAATTCAGTTCATAAAAATAAAGATTTTACTTATAAAGGGAATTTTAAAAACTCTTGGGTTTGGCTTCCTAAGATCTAACTCTTAGGACCCTAATAAAAAGTGGGTACCAACGTCATTCCTATATTTTTTTGTAGGTACCAACTAAGAAAAGAGGATAGTGGATACTTGACAGTGGTTGCTCAAAACATATGACAGGAAACAAAGATATCCTGACCAACATTATCTACTCAGATAGAGGATCTGTCACATTTGGAGATAATTCTGAAGGCTATATCATCGGCAAAGGTGATGTGAGTAATGACGGTACATCTAACTTACCTCTTATTACAAATATTTTACTTGTTAAGAAGTTAAAACATAATTTACTTAGTACAAGTCAACTTTGTGATAAGGTTTTAATATAACTTTTTCTGAAAATAAATGCAACATATTTGATCAAAATAATAATCTTATATTTGAAGGAACCAAAAAAAGAAATATTTATATATTAAATATGAAAGTTAATCATTATACAATATGTGTCTAGTAGCCAAAGAGAATGATCCTTGGTTATGGCACAAAAGATTTTGTCATATAAATTTTAAAGCAATAGACAAATTATCTAAGAATAATTTAGTTAAAGGTTTACCAAAAATGAATTTCAAAGTAAAAAGTATTTGTGATGCTCGTTAGTTAGGAAAATTAACAAAATCTTCTTTTAAATCATAGAAAATGATTTCTACATTACAACCACTTGAACTATTACATTTCGATCTCTTTGGACCAACTCAATTTCATTCTATAAACCATAATATATATGTTTTTGTAATAGTAGATGATTTTTCAAGATTTACTTGGACAATATTTTAAAAAAATAAAAGTGATACTTTTGAAAATTTTAAAATATTTGCTAAAAGAATCCAAAATATTAAAGATTTGAAAATTAAAAACATTCGGAGCGATCACGGTGGTGAATTCGAAAATGAATCTTTTGAAAATTATTGCAATAAGAAAGGAATTATTCACAATTTTTCATTTCCTAGAACTTTGCAACAAAATGGAGTTGTACAAAGGAAAAATAGAACACTTCAAGAATGTGCTAGAACTTTATTAAATGGAAGTAATTTACCAAAACATTTTTGGGAAAAAGCTGTAGCAACTGCTTGTTATGTTTTAAATAGAGTTTCCATTAGACCATTAACAAAACATAGGGCTGTTATGGTAACGGTAAGTTTACCATTACCATTACCATACCATTACCAGCCAATCGGTTACCATTTTCGAGTGAAATCGGTATACCAGTATAATCGGTATGGTAACGGTAAATTTACCATTTTCTACGGTAAATCATTGGTAACATTTCTTCAATACCAGCAGTAACGGTAATTTTACCAGTCAATTTATAATACATGTATATTCATGTAACATGCTTTATTATAGGCATTTAGAACCAAGCAAATGATTAAATTTAGTTTATTAACTAGGTGAAATAATGTTAAATACACTTCACTTCTTTCTCATTTATGTCTTTTATTAAGTAACACTATAAATTGTATAATGAAGCATTGTTATGGTGTGAATACGTGTTATGTTACTAACCTTTTTTAGACAAACGGTAATTTACCATTACCAGTGTAACGGTTACCAGATTATCGGTATACCAGTGTTCGGTATACCAGCCTATCGGTAACGGTAAGCAATTTTCGCTTACCAGTAAAAATGGTATGGTAACGGTATTTGTGAAATGGTAACGGTAACCATTACCATAACAGCCCTAACAAAACATACCCCATATGAACTTTTTAATGGAAGAAAACCCAACATACCACATTTTAAAGTTTTTATTTCAAAATGTTTCATATTAAATACAAAAGATAAACTTGGTAAATTCGATCCAAAATCTGATGAACAAATATTCATTGGATATTCAAAACGAAGCAAAGCTTACATAATTTATAATAAAAGAACTAAAATTATCGAAGAAACACTTCATGTGTCATTCGATGAAAATTTCAAATTTAATCATAAAATTAAAGATGAAGAAATTATTTCTAAATCAAATAACTCAGATGATGACTTTGAAAATATTGAAAATAATGTAGACAACGATAATAATTAAATAAGCACTCCAACAAGACTTCTAAGAAATCAACCTGTTGAAAATATCATTGAAGAAATAAATACTAACATAAGAACATGAAATCAACTAAATCAAATGGTTCATGTAGCTTTTTTTTCAAATATTGAACCCAAAAATGCTAAAGAAACCTCAACAGATTATTATTGGATTATAGCTATGCAAGAAGAATTAAATCAATTTAAACGTAATGACGTTTGGGACTTAGTTCCTAGACCAAATAATCAAGCTGTTATCGGTAAAAAATGGGTTTACAAAAATAAAGCCGATGAGCAAGGAAATATTATTCAAAATAAAGCTAGGATAGTTGCTCAAGGTTATAATCAAGAAGAAGGAATAGACTATGATGAAACATTTGCACCCGTAGCTCGTCTAGAAGCTATACGTATTTTATTAGCTTATGCATGTTTTAATAATTTTAAACTGTATCAAATGGATGTAAAAAGTGCCTTTTTAAATGGTTTTATAAAGGAAAAAGTATATGTAGAACAACCACCTTTATTTACTCATGAAAAATATCCAGATCATGTCTATAAATTGAAAAAGGCTTTATACGGTTTAAAACAAGCACCTCGTGCTTGGTATGACCGTCTTAAAAATTATTTAACTACTTCTGGTTTTAAAATTGGAAAAGTAGATAAAACTTTATTTATAAAACAAGATAAAAATGATATTTTAATAATTCAAGTATATGTAGATGACATTATTTTTGGTCCTACAAACGAAAAATTATGTCAAGAATTTTCAGATATTATGACAAGAGAATTTGAGATGTCTCACAAAGGAGAAGATTATAGGAAGGGTGTACTCTAAAGACTTATCCGTGCTATTAAAAGAGCATAATCAATCAAGAAAATTCTCTGTATTGTTGAAGTCCTGTTCAGTTGCTCAGGCGGTAGAAGTCCTATTTAGTTGTCTAGGCGGTAAAGTCATGTTCGGCTGCTCAAGTGGTGTAATACATATTCCTCCGGATTAAGAAAGGGTTGATAGTTAAATTCCAAAAGGAGTGTGGGACTGGACGTAGAACAGGAGTTCGAAACAGATTTTCTTGGCTTACAAATTAAACAATTAAATAATGGAATTTTTATTAATCAAGAAAAATATTGTAATAATCTCATAAAACGATTTGGTATGGAAAACACTTCTACTAAACCAACTCCTATGAGTACTACGGTACATCTCGATAGAGATGAAAATGGTAAAAGTGTTAACCAAAAACTATATCATAGTATGATTGGTTCATTACTATATTTAACTGCTAGTCGACCAGTAACGATGAGTGTATTCTTGTATGCACGATTTCAAGCAAATCCAAAGTATCACAGTTGCAGGCAGTGAACCGAATTTTATGATACTTAAGCAAGACTAAAGACTACGGTCTCTTTTATCCAAAAGAACGACCTTTTGAATTAGTATCTTATAGTGATGCTGATTTTGAAGGATGTCGAACAGATCGAATGAGTACTAGTGGGACATGTCATTTTATAGGACGATCTTTAGTATCTTGGTTTAGTAAGAAACAAAATTGTGTTTCAACGTGTGAAGCAGAATATATCTCTACTGCTTTGGCACGTGCTCAAGTAATCTACATGCAGCAAACACTACAAGATTTCGGAATAAACCTTTCTAAATGAACAATTTATTGCGGTAATACAAGTGCAATAAACTTATCAAAAAATCCAATAAATCATTCTAGAACTAAACACATTGATATTAGACATCAATTTCTTCGAGATAATATAGAGAAAGGAAATATATCATTAGATTTTGTACCTTCGGAAAATCAGATAGCTAATATATTTACTAAACCTTTAAATAAAAATATTGTTATAAAATTATGTCGAGAATTAGGTATTTTATCATTGCATGATTTATAATTAAAATTTTGTTTGGAAATTTTCAGAATAAAATGTTTACAAAAAAAGGAGCTACTAGTACTCGATCTCAGGTCTGTAGTGAGTAAGTTGTATGTTATTCCAGTGTGATATGGTATTTCTTGTTTTTAACACATTCTTCACCTCTAATTCTTTTTTGGTCATTATTCCTCAAGTTTACCTACCTCTCATTTTTACTTGGTTAAGGATTTTCAAACGTTCCGCACCTCACCTTACATAAACCTGAAAATAGCATTTGTAAATAGTATATAAAGGTTTCATTTCTCATTTTTCAACTCACCTTTTTCAACTATCTCTCCAAATTCTAAACTTTTAGCTCAACAATTTTTCACTCGTACACAATCTCCATAATGTCTTCTCAAGAAAGATCTAACCAATCGTCTATAGTTTTCAGCACTCCAACTTCTGAATCATCACACAATACCAATAACTAAACTCTAGTGTATATCCCAGTCAAGATTATACCATCCCCAAAATATCACACTAGGTATACGCCTCAACTGAAAAGAGCTAAACATACCTTAGGTTTTGGCTTTCCATCCACTAAGAAAAGAATGATGATATACACCATTATCAATGAGAAACTTTAGAACTACAACTATAACACCCCAGATTTTTGGTGATATTATTCAGGATATTTAATTAGTTGAATTAAATAATGTGTTGATTAGGGGATTGAGATTTGATTTTAATTAAGGTGTAGCCGTGCCATTTAACCATGAATTAAATTAAGAGTTAACTTGAAATAGAGGAGGGGTAAAATAGGAAAGAGACCATTCCTATATCCTCCAAACCTTGGCCGTGTAAAATTTTACACGTTCATTTCATTTTCAAATTTTAAAAGAGGCCAGCCACCATTAACAAGGAAGAGAAGAAGAAAAGCTAGGGAGAAGCTAATTCAAATCAAATCTATTCACATCTCAATCTCCATAATCTGTAAAAAGCTAAGGTGAATAATGTTTACATCTCATTTTTGATTGTGTTTCTGGTTTTGAAATGAATTCCGAATATTTTGCAATGATTTGCCATATTTTTGAATGATGGAATGAATATATATATATATATATATATATATATATATATGCTTGTTGATGAATTATGGCTATTCATATTGAATTTATGATATGTTTTAAGTTGGAAACCCTATAATATGACATCCAAATGCCTTGAAATTTTTATGAAGATCATAAATATTATTTTGGAGATGGGTTTCAATTTTCATATTTTTTTTGAATTTTCATAGAATTAATATAAATTTTCTAGTAAAGAAAATGGTATTTTGGGTTATAAATTAATTATGGGTAAATAATTAATTATTTGGGTCTGAAATTTTTATGTGTTAGAAAACATATATAATGTGATTTTCTGGAATTTTTCTAGATTTTTCCTAAGTGTTTTAATCGTTATATAAAATTATTTAAGGTATGAGACTTAAATGTTTTATATAATTAAAAGAGGAGAAGGGGCTTTTTGTAAAAGATTTAAATTATAAAATATGGAAAAGTTGGCAGCACTTTTGACAAAGTGCGGTACTTTTTATTGGTAAAGGAAGAGGCAACCAATCACACTTACACATGTAAGGTAGGTTTGGTGAAAAGAACTATTTGCTATAAGTTTTTCACTGTTTCGTCTCTTTCGACACTAGGTTCTACCTCCATACTATTGCCTCCGACACAATCGAAACCACTGCATATTGTATTAGGCAACCGTTATGTAATGAATTGGATGAGGGCGGAAGGTAGCGAGTCGAAACCATTGGTTTCGAAAGAGTTGAGGCAGTCCTTTGTTTTTAAATAAAAGAAATACACCTGCTGGCTTTCGACTAAGTAGCTTTCGACCAAGTCAAATGATTTAAAGAAAATGGTTTCGATTGGATTGCACCTCTGTTTTTGAATAACTGTTTCGACTAAGTCAAGACCTTTTTGCTGCTGCCTTTCTACCTTTCGACCCAGATGGTTTCAAAAGGGTTGTTTTATTTTTCTAAAACCATGCCACCTTTCCAATGTATTCGAAGGGATGGTTTCGACACCATCACTTCATTACTTAGGAAATGGATTTCGAAGCAGTTGCTTTCGGCTTAAATGTTTTTAAGACCCTTTTTCTATAAGTAAAATAAAACCCAAATGGTTTCGAAAGAGAGTTTTAAAAGGTTTCAAAACCGATGCTTTCAACTTTAATGGGTTTCTGATCCATTTCCTCTACCTGAAGGCAGAATCCAAATGGTTTCGAATGAGACATTTTTGAATGGTTTCGTAAGGTTTCCACATGTTTTAAATTGAACCCAAAATGCTTTCGAAAGGATTGAGTTTGACTGTTTTGAAAGGTTTAATGAATGGTTTTGAACGGGGTGGTTCCCCAGGGTTTCGAAAGGATTGAAAGGAAGGTTTTTCCTATGTTTTTCGAAGGGAAATATTTAAAAGGTTTTTAAAAGGGGATGTCTGATATTTTGAAGCTTTCAAAGAAAAGAAAGGAAAAGTTTTTCCCAATGTTTTTGAAAGGCTATATTTAATATTTTCGAAAGGGTTTTCCAATAGTTTCGAAGGGGTTACCTTCAAGGGTTTCAAAAGGGTTGTTTTAAATGGTTTTAAACAAAGGTTTCGAATGTAATAAATAGGCAATGTAGCCTAAGTAGTTTCAAGTTAAAAAGGGTTTTGACTTGTTTTGGAAGGATAGTTAATCCTTATTAAATCCTATCAACATTATTTTGAGTAAAGTATATATAACATGGCAAAATGGTTTAGAGTAAAACTAAAGATATATTTTCCTTGTATAATAATTATATGATTTGAAGGACTAAATCATTTTGAAAAGGTTTTCAAGGAAAATTTAAAGGGTAGTTAACCCTAAGAAAAGATTTCGGACAATTAGTCCATTTTGTAGGCAGTCGGCCTAGATTTCAGACAGTTAGTCAAGTTTGCGAGCAATCGGCCCAGTTGTATGGACAGATAGTCCATTTGTAGCATAACGGACCTTGCTATTATATATGGGCAGATAGTTCACATATCACATGTTTTACGGACAGATAGCCCATTTATTTGCATAAATGATATTACTATTTTGATATAATCAGTTTGATTAACTAGTTTAGTTGCAGGAAAGGATTTGCAAAATATATGTTTAAAGATGATATATGTAAGGGGAAACCCATTTCGCTAAGTGGTGTGGTCTCACGTAATATCAGTAAACCGAGATGTAACAGAATTATTCACACCAGGCTTTATGTCTGACTCGAAGTTTTTGTTTCCCCTTAAACTCTCGGGTACTCAAAATTGATTTGAGTAGGCTAAGGGTTGAAGTTTTCATGTTTTAGTCTTTTGGCGAATAAGGCATCCGAAGACGAGCAGATGGCTGATGAATAGATAATTAGGATTTGCAATTTCATTTTGTTTTTATTCCGCTGTGTATATAAGTCAAAGATGACTATATTACTTTGATCAACTAAGGGGGCATCGTCTTATGTCGTTCTTGGCGTATTTTGTAATGATATATTTAATCATTACCTGGGAAACGTTAAGGGATTATGTAACATGGATATGAATTATTGTTTTGAAATGAATCAGCAAAATGTTGTTTTTTGAAATCTGTGGTTTTGTTCATATTCATGTGCTTCTAATATTATGGATACCATTATCGTTGCCGTATTTTGTCACCAGAAGTTAATACTATGGATGACTACAACATCTGTAGCGCTTAGCTTTTAGCCTTTAGATACGGGATGTTACAACAACGCGAAATGTACTACGAGCAAAAAGTGTATGCTAAACACTTGAGCTTTCTAGAACAATTCGCTTTGAAGATTTCCGGATCATCCTCAAAGCAATGTATGCATCAACCATCACTACAACGCCCTTAAGTGTTACCAAACTCTTGGGAAGGAAGAACTCAACGTCCTCAGTTGTCGCCAAACTCCTGGGAACGTAATAATGTATGGTCACCTATCCGTCCATTACAAGAAATTACAAAGTTGAACCGCATTCGGATGGTTCAAAACCTTTCAAAAATTAAGCCTTCTTCTATATTGTTTTATATTAAAAATGTGTATATTGTATGTTTTTCTACTTAATAAGAATATATTTTTGTTTTACAATAGATTAAAATTGAAAAACTAGTAAGTATACACACACACAGATATATATATATATATATATATTAATTAGTTCGGTTCAAGATAAACCTTAAATAAAGATAAGTGCACAAATATACACAGTTTCATCCGACTGATCTTGGATACCTAGTCGACTGAATATTCATATGGCAAATTTTTTTACTTCGGATTCAATCGACTGAACCAATCATATCAGTCGACTGAAATCACATGTTTTTCAACTATAAATGCACGGCCAAAATGTTTGTGCATATTAGTCGATTGACCTATGTTTTTAATCGACTGAATCTTCATATATAGTTCAAATTGTTTCAGCAACCGGTCAAATGATCCTACGAAAATAGTCGACCGAATTGCCCAAATTTGAACTGAAAAGACGTGGGTTTGAATTTCTTGCATATCAATCGATTGCTATCTTCATTCCAGTCGACTGATTCGTATAAATTTTGTTTTTTAAACCGTGCCTACACACTTCCCCAAACACCTTTCACCAACCCTATATAACTAACTCTTCTTTTTACTAAACCATTACGTCTTTCAGCAAACAAAACCCTAGCCTCCATTTTTTAAATCAATCTTTTTACCTCCAAATCCAATTAATTCAATGGACCCCAGAAGCAAAAGAGTGCGCAAATCCTCCGCCGTGCATTCAGATAGCCAGATCCGATCTTGGCTACATAATAAAACTGTAGTCACAAGATTTAGTGCTATGAAAAGCTCCGGAATTTTTGATGGCACCTTTGTGAAGTTCCTTATTTTCAACAGCTATACCACTCGCGAGATTGCTGAAGCTAGTGGGATCGATAGCTTAATTGGGTATGATGCCAACAATGTTAAATTTATCCCCTTCTCATTAAATTATTCTTTGCAAATATGAACTTGGATCACCAAGATCCAAGAAATAAAGACGATTGTATATGGGCATTAGTTTGCGGCGTTAGGATTTACCTTCCACTTCAACGACTTGGTCATATCCTTCGCTGTCCATTTGAAGGTTTAGATATTGACGATGTAGAAGTCGATATGTACAATCGAGATAAAGTCTCCCACCAATTTCTATCCGATGACTTTCAATTCTCAAATCCGTAGCCTTACGACCAAAGGCACGTATTCTACATCGCACTCTTATTTGATCTCTTCAGCCTCGTATCAGGAGTTACAAGAAAGTTTACAAAAGAGACTTCCAAGCTCTTTATGTAATTTACTCTTCTCAAAGGGTTAATTGGGCTAAAGTTATCTTGGACGAGTTCCTCACCGTTAATCATAAGCAAAGCTATAAGACCATTTTCTATGGAGCTTATATCATGCGTATTCTTATGAATTTTGGGGTCACCTTACCCGATGCTGACTTCATTACTAGTGGAGAACTTAATTCCAAGGCTTTAAGTCTTATGAACCTTCCCAAACACCCACAACCTCAAAAACCATAAGTTTCCAACAATGGGGGCCCAATAGAGACCAAGGGATTCCACAACCCTAAGATACGCACATTGCCTCTTCTTCAACACAACCTCCCCGTCAAATGGAAGAAGAAGAAGATGACAAAATCCAAGAGCTTCATGGTGATTTCAATCTGAAGCAAGCACTTGTCACACTCTCTCGTAAGCAAAGCAAGCTCGGACGACGATTGGTCACCGTCGAAAAGAATGTTGTCAAGACCAATAAGAAGCTTGATTCCATCAAAGGCTTCTTAACCAAGATATGGGAGAAGATATCATGTACCGGCCCTACTTCTACAGGTATTGTCGAGAATCCTGCTCCCTTCACATGGTCTACGTCTGAAGGGGAAGAAGAAGAGGAAGGATCGAAAAGTGAGGAGGTTTAGATTTTTTATCTTAGCTTATGCCTATCTTATTTATAAGACATTATTTCATGTTGTCTGATGTTATTTTGTTACATTGCTCATGTTATCTATGATGTTATTGTTTTAGTATTTTGAAACATGATTATCGGTGATGCTAATTTTATTTTTCCTCCTGCTTATCTATAATGTTTCTATGCTTTTATATATATATATTTCTCATGCTATCTGTTTAATCCTTTTTGTCAATGACAAAGGGGGAGAAATTGTTTAATAGGAGGAGTAAATCATTCAGGGGGAGTAAATCATTCTTATAATTTTTTTTAAACACTTACATCGTTGTCGTCATCAAAAGGGGGGAGAATGTTAGAACCTTGTATTTTGATGTTTTGATTGTGATAACTGTATAAGTAAATATTATGTGAACTAACTATATTTGTAGGAGAAAATGTTATTCTACTCGACAATAGATTGCAGACCAAGAATTCAGAGAGAAGTTTTCAATATTATTAACAGTTTGTTTATAGTCTAGTCTAGTAGTTGATTATTGTTAAATCTCTCCTAAGTGGTATATGCACACAAACAAGTATTTAAAATTGTTTTCAAATCACATACACACAAGTATTTGCATTTACTTCAAGTTCACGTTCATAGATTATCAAAAGAAAATTTTAATATGGCAGAATAAGGAATTCAGCCGACTGAATCAGGGATTTCAGTCGATTGAATACCTGTGCACATGCACAGTGCATTTGAAGGTTCATTCGACTGAACTACCCTATTCAGTCGATTGAATCGGATGTTTAATGCACAATTCACTTTTTAATTCGAATTTTTTTAAATTTTAGTAGACTGAAATCTTTTGTTCAGTCGACTGAAAGTGCATAACAGCTATTTTCTGAACAGTCACTTCCATTCAACGAACAGAAACAACCCTTGATTCAAGAGTTGTTTTTGTATCTTTTGACCGTAACTTTTCACAACGAATTGCAACACTTAAAAACTATATAGAATTCAATTCATTTTTTTAATAATCTAATTTCTGATTCTATTTTCATATACTTATTATCTAATCATTCTGCAATTTGCGCTCAAATTCTCGTTCTAATCACTTTCTCATTCAAGCACAAATTCATTTGTGATTAAATTAACTTCCAATCTTCACGAACTACACTATATACCACAAAGGAGAAGATTATAGGTAGGGTGTACTCTAAAGACTTATCTATGCTATTAAAAGAGCACAATCAGTTAAGAAAATTCTCTGTATTGTTGAAGTCCCATTCGGTTGCTCAAGCGGTAGAAGTCCTCTTTAGTTGTCTAGGCAATAGAAGTCATGTTCAGTTGCTTAGGCGGTGTAATACCTATTCCTCCGGGTTAGGAGAGGGTTGATAGTTAAATTCTAAAAGGAGTTTGGGACTGGACGTAGAACGGGAGTTCGAACTAGTATAAAAGTCTCTGGTGTCATTTACTTTACTATTTACTTTTTATATTCATATTTTGCACTAGTAGATAACTTAGTTAATATTTCATATTACGATCCTTAGCATCACTTTCACTAGCAAATTATCAACCTGGTACAATATAGGGTAACAACATATAATATGCATACAATTCGATAATAGTCTATAAAGATTTCCACTTGAAGGTTGAACATCCATAAACTAGGTAAACCTAGCAATGCATCAAGTATATCATTTTATGGTAAACCGCCTCACTATACATTGATATACAACCTCAATGGAAAACAGCTTAAATATACATTGAGTAAACATTCCCAATGGTAAGCCCTGAGTCACACACATTGATCATACAATCACAATGCTAAGGCACACATCGAGTATACAAACTTGATAAAAACTGTCTACCTAAACATTAATATACCACCTCAGTGGAAAACGTGAACTACATCCCACATCATTCAACTAATAGCATACAAGGGTTGATAAACAATTTGACTTCTTGCATAGGTACAAATACCGAATGGATGTAAACTCTACTAACATGGATGCCTTTGTTCCCTCACGCAGCCCACCAAGTTGCAATAGTGACTACTATAGTAATAAAAGGAGCAACTAATTATGATACAATTGCACATAGTGTGAGCAGCACATTACACAACATGGAAAAGCTACGTGAACTCCAAAAAATCAAGGAAGGAGGAAGTGGATACCCAAAGCTATCCTACTTACCCTTTACTGGGTCTTGGTTTAACCTGGGTTATTTATTGGCTATTAGTCGAATCAACAAACATGTCAGTTGACTGGTTCCCTATATATATTTTTTAACAGTGCAACAGTCAACTGAACAAATCAATCAGTCGATTTCTAAGGCATTCAGTTGACTGGTCAACTTGTTGGTCGATAATTTGCTTGTTGACTAGTTTTTTTACATATTATATAACATCTATCAATCGAATATTAAGTCCAACCAGTCGACTCTGTAAAGATTCGATTGACTGATAGCTATAGTCGATCAATTCATTTGCCTAAAAAATGAATTGTTTTTCCTCGGGTTTGACTTGTGTTTGTCTAGCATTTTCCTTGAAGCATTCGACGGACTGGTCTATGTAGTCAGTCAACCGTTTTTCCTGAAATAGGTTTATTAACATTTTTCAAATTGTTGTTTTGATCCGGTTTTGAATATTTATCATTAGTTCT
Source organism: Allium fistulosum (assembly GCA_030737815.1). NCBI lineage: Eukaryota > Viridiplantae > Streptophyta > Magnoliopsida > Asparagales > Amaryllidaceae > Allium > Allium fistulosum. The sequence goes on along the minus strand of CM060908.1, from coordinate 815,458,022 downwards.
TCTATTCGGACTTCACATATAAACTTTGAATTTGTATAACCACACATTCAAACAATTATCTATATATAATTCTAATTTTTTCTTGTCCAACCTTTTGTGTAATTTATCCAGTTGATTGTATATAAATTGTTCTATAACTCATTTAAATATATTCAATTTTATTCAAAGTTGCTAGAATCAGATCTAGATGATTTTCGAAGGATATATACATAGATTCACTTTTGTTAATCTAAATTAATTCAAATCTTTTATAAAGAATTTAATCTATATGATTTCAAACCTATATGTATGGATTAACTTTTATTCATAAAAAACAATTCAATCTTTTACATAAAAAATCTATACGATTTCAGAGCTATATGTATAGATTCATTTTTATTTTAAATTAATTCAAATTTATTACATAAAATAAGATCTATATGATTTCAATGCTATATGTATAGATTCACTTTTATTCATTCAAATTAATTCATATCCATTTATGATTTTGAGGGTGAATTTCATTTAGTTACTCTTCCCCTAATAAATTAAAATTTCTACTATAAAAATAGTATTCTAGGTTACCTAAGTTATCCAATTCATATAAATCTTCAATTAACAATCATCCAATTCGATTCAAAAAACATTTTTTTAAATCTAAATAGATATGTAAATGCAATTTAAATGCTCATTTACATTACATTCATTTTGTAGATAAATTCACTTACCTTGATACGATGTTTTGATAACTTCTAATAGAAATCTTCAAGACCCACCCAAGCCACGTTTGATTTGATTCCTCTTCTTCAATTTGGTTTGCTTTTGTTTTTATTTTATTTTTTTCTATTCGAATCACTATTTTTATTTGGAGATTTGATTTGATATTTTGTTGGAGAGACATGTTTTTTTATTTGAAGAAGAAGAATAAAAAAGGAGAATGGAGATAAGGTGAAGTGGCTACTACAGGATGAAGAGAAGTAGAGAACAAGGTGAATTAGGATTAGGAACATCTCTTATATAGGCACAAAACTCAAAATTCCCCATTAACCCACTTGGGCCTCGACCTGTTTCGCCTTCATCCGATGTTTGTTTTTAACATTTTATATATGAATTTGGGCAAGAAAATCATACTTAACAAAATGGAAAATTTATATTTCCCAAATTCCTTCATTTGTAGAAATTTAGTTTCTAAGCTTTATGTAAAATATTAAAAGAAACTTAATATGGAATGGGAAATGTTATTTTTATTTCTTCGAGTTCAAGATATTAGATCTAAAACTCCCAATTGTAAACTGGTTATAGTTCAGAAATTAAAATCCTATAATAAGTGTATTTTATATACTATTAATAGCAAAAATAGTGGGAGCATAGCATATAACACTTCTTAGCGGACGCATCAAGTTACGAAAATTATTTTCACAGACATACCAAATAGTATTTCTGAAATAATAACCGTTTTCGGTATTGACTAAAAATGAACATAATTTTATTTTAATATGAATGTTATGAATATTCATTATCAAATATTTATATTTGTGGCATAAGTATTTGAAATGTTTCTAAATTATTTTTTAATTGTGAACTAAACCAAATCTTTGAGGAATAATTCAATAATCATATGATTATGAATCATAAGGTATCCATGTATTGGATATCAGAAGATTAAGGGACAAGCACCCATTTAGTGGAAGCAACAAAAGAGTTAATGGAACTCTTTGGATTGATACATATGGATGTATGCAATTCAAAGTCTAATGGTACAAAAAGGATTAACTTACTTCATTAATTTCACAGATGAATTATAATAGAAATGAACACGTATATTTGATACATAAATAGTGTATCTATGATACGTTCATAAGATATAAAATGGAATTGGAAAACCTTACATGCAAAAAAAAGGAATTCAATTTGTTTGAGTAGGTGAGTGTATAGGAAAAGAGTTCCAAACGAATCTAAAAATCAATAAGAATCAATCTCAAAAGTCATCCCTCCCTATGATACATGATAATGTATCGATAAGGAGTAATCAGACTTTGCTAGGCAATGTACAATTGATGAGTAGTGGAGTTGAGTTAACTTCTTTCTTGAAGGACGAGTACTCAAGAGTAAGTACATAGGTTAATTTTTTTTTTAATCTAAAGAAGAATTCATATAAGATATGAACTGATAAGCAACGCATATCTTAAATAGTTTAAGATATGTGGTTTTCTAATTTAATGAACACAAGTTTTGTAAACTTAAAATTAAATCGATTTTTTACACATATAACAAAAAGTTCATAAAATATTCCTAAATGCATATTTCTGAAAGGCAGTTCACGATCAAAGGAATTTATTTTAGAAATTAGTGGTGGTACAATGGACTTAGGAATGATCCAGATACTTAAATATAGAAATGGATTACATAAGATGAAATAAAATCAACCAAGCCTAAAAAGGATACACAACACATTAGAATGTTTAATAACACTTCTCGTACATTAAAGAGAAATAATGAGTTTCTCATTCATATCGAGAAAAAGAATTATTTACAGAACAATTTCCCCCATTGTTAATAAGCTATAAAGAGTATAGAATTTGTTATACGGCATGATGATTTAATTCTGAAATAGATTCCAAGTATATTATCAAAATATGACTTTAATAGTTGTGCCTGAAAGGATGTGATCTATTGCTTCAAGTATATCTTTAAGGAGATTAATGCAGTTGAAAATTATATAAAGCAGTGTTAATATGAAATCACTTCATCAATTTCAAATATTGAAATTAGTGATGCAATTGTGATAATCAACATGCTCAAAACCATTTGGATTATACACTCAGTTATTGCATAATTTTATTTTGAGTTTTGGCGCTTTGATATTGAAATAGAACTTCTAAATAATGATTTAAAAGAGAATGTTTACGCATAATAGCCAAAATATCTCACAGTCGGTGGGAGTTATAACATGATTCATATGTTTTAGATATGATCCAAAAGCGGATACAATAATGGTGTGCGATAAGCATCGAAGTTGAATAAGTATTCTAATAAAGAAATCAAATAGCTTGATTTTCAATCAAAATGTAGAGGAGGCATGTGTCTATAATAAAAAACATTTATAGGTACTGAAATATTTCTTAAACTACAAGCAAACAACAAACTTATAATTGTTAATGATGTACCCTTGTTAAAATCATTTTACTTTGAGTGTTTAATTGTTGACATTGGATTTGAAAATGACATCTTTTATAATTAGAATAAAAGGATGTTAATACAGTCCCATATGATGTACATAGACATCATATTAAAATGTTTTTAATGTGGACCATATAAGATGAATTCCATATGCGTTTGGAAATAGGAATTATTACATATGTTATGTAGTCTACTATGTCACATTTCTCTTATGTACCTTGTAAATTAAGCAAATATCAAATCTGAATTAAGATCACTAAACGGTAGTTAAGAGTATTCTCGAGTATCTACAAAATAGCAAAGAAATGTTTGGGGAAACAACAAACTCCCTATGGAAGGTATTTGGATTTGAACTCCATAAGTGATTTCGAGTATAATATGTCAATCCGAAATTCATGTACAATCTTAATTAAGGAGCTTTGAGTTGCAACTGTTCCAAATGAAATTTTATGATTGATTCAATGAAGTACATTGCCTTGAATAACAATGTAGAAAAGGTTGTGTATATATATATAATGTACAAATTTATAACTGAGCTATGAATGATTCTAAATGTTGAGAATCCCATTACTATGTTTCATGAAAACATTATTGGAAGGGATCGTAAAAGAACCCAGAGCGCACTATTAGTTGAGAAACAAACTCCGAAAAGTTCCACATGACAATGGTAGCCTATAAACATCTAAGAGAGTTGATTAATAAAGTAGATAATTAAGACAATTTAGCATATCCATTCATGAAAGAACTAGGTCAATATTCTAAGCAAACTGATCGAAGGGATGGGATTGAGATTCCATAATTGGCCCTAAATTAAAATGATAGATTGAAAGATTTATTGGTATGCCTAGGGGTAGTTATGTAATTTGTTACATATATCTAAACTCTATAGTTAATCTTGTTCGCACTAATAATAATTATTTTTCTTTTATATACTTTGTTATATTGTCATATAATTAATTAACTAATTCACTTAAAGTATATAATAAGAAAATCCTTAAATAAAACGTTATGTGATTATAGTTGTAATCTTGGGTAATTATTCATGGAATAAATTGACATTTTATTTTAAATATTCTCGGTCAAAATGTTTCAAGAAAGGATAAGGATACATCTACTAAGACCAGAGTAGTATAATGCTCTATAAATGTTGGGCGGTGTGTTATTGGATAACTATAAAATGAACGTTGGAAGTGTCCTATTAGTTAATAACAACTAGGTCAAATAGGAAATCTCAGGGTGATGATATTACATATTTCCCCAAATTTGAGAATACTATAGTACTTCAATGTGAATACTCTAATTTGATCATTGTTAAATCATGGAATGGTGATCCAACGAGCAGCTATAGTTAAGTCTGAGTTAAAGCATTAGAAGTGAGGCACTATTCAATAGGGAATTTGTCTTCTTGGTTGTATGAGGTTAGTATCGCGGTCAACTACAATCAACTTAAAGTTAAAATTTTTGGCCAGGATAGTATGGTTAATAATAAATATTATTATTGAACCAAGGACTATGTTTATGAAATAATTGAGTTAAATAAGGATGACATTGGAATTTTTACCAAAACCAAATTACATAAATCCTAAGGTGATATAGTATTAATGAAGAGAATATGTGTAAATAATCGTTGCTAAAAGGTACAACGTAAGTAAAGGTGAAATTGGATTCTATCAAAAAGATCTATAAGCAATGAATTCAGCCAAATTATCACACCAATAACTAAGATGATGTGTAAGCATTAATATTTGTATTGTTTGAGATTAATCGCTAACTGAATTCACCTCTCTGAGTCTTACATCTGTATTTGTAAATTATCCAAAAAAATCATACAATTTAATTAATTTATAAAATATTGTAAATTAATTAAATTAATAAATATTTGAGAAGTATTAATTATTATTTATTTTGTTTGATTTTTTGGTGTTATTTGAAATTGTTTTGAATGCATATATAAAAGTCATATTTGCATGCATCGATATACGATATCGGTGTAACTTTAAAAAGGTTTAATAAAAGATACTTGCATAAAAAAAAATTTGGAAATTTTATGCCATTTGATGGCATATACGGCCTTCCAAATCTAAAAAGAGAGAGGGGGTGGAAGAGAGAAACTTAATGGAATGTATTAGGGAAGTTTCGATGAAAGAAGTGTAAATATTCCATTCTTTCAATTAAAACAAATCTTCTGATTCATTTCCATCTATTATTCCAATCATTCACTTTTTCTCTCCTCTTCTCTAGTAACATGGCTCAAAATAAAATGATCCATTCTAAAACCAAATCAACTCCAAATTATATAAAGTCACTAAATCAAAACTAAAATAAATTAAATAAAGAATTAATTATTGAAATGAAAAATTAAAAAGTAAAGTTATAAAAATAAATAAGAAATATGATGAGCATTTAGGTGTACACTTGCTTACCATACGAGGCTGGCTATAAATGGATAAATAAAATAAGAGAGAGGGCAATGAACTAATAAGAGAAACGGGTATGAGGTCCAAGGCGCAAATTATTATGGAACAATAAACATAACTCTTTTCTCATTTTTTCATTTCATTCTACTCAAAAATAAATTAAAAATCTTGAAAAACGCGTTAATGATGGTGGCCTAAAAAAGCCAATAAGAAGAAGAAGAAAACGCAAGCAAAAGGAAGTAAGAAGATCAAAACAAGAATATCCAACGATCTAGGTGAGTAATACTAAACATTTTTTTACCGTTTTCATTATGTTTGATTCCAGTTTTGATTTAATATGAAGGAGTTCAAATGCGTACTGTTTAAATAAGAAAAATGATTTGCTAATGAATGTTTTAGGGAGTATTGCTTGGCTGAGATATTTAGTTATATTTCCCTACTCTAATGATTTCGAAATCCTACAAAAATTTAGTCTGATGTTTTAATCATTATTTTAGAAATAAGTTTTTAATTCGAAGAATTTTTCACATTGAAATAATTGGTTATGAATTTTTGATGGAGATAATTAATTAATAAATAAATAAGAGAAAATAACCAAAAAATTGAAAAATGTGTACTAATGAATTATTCACAAATTTTCTAGAATTTTATAATGATTTTTTGAGCTTAAATCCATCATCATCGAGTAGAAACTACATTGGCAGAAGGAGAGTGTGAGGGAAACTGAGACTTATTGAATAAATCTGATGAAATTAATATTAAATGATAAGGGGACAAGATCCCATATAGATGTTAAAAAGATAAATAGAGGGCACTGTCACTAACAGAAAGTGTATAGTTTGAATGTATCAGATGGTGACATGTGGAAAGGATGGTAATAGATGTGTCGAACTTTGTATGATACGAAGCCGAAGTGGTGGCCAAACGTTAAGAAAATAAACTAAGTATCTAGGGCCGAAGGTAGTGAATTGCCATGAGAGTTATTGACTTTTGACCAGAGTCAATACTACATAAGGTAGTACTGCTCTAAAAGGTAAAATGTTGGCAAAGGGCTGAAATTGATAGGCATAGGTGAGAACTATGTTGAAAGGCAGAGTCCTTAAGTGGTTTGAGCTTGAAATGTAGCAAGATACACTACGCAGAGGCCGAAGGAAGGTGGGGATGTACTACGTCGCAATATGAATAAAGCATACTACACTGCAATGCGAACAAGAGGACGGTTTTACTAGGCCGAAATGAAATGAAACCGAAACCTAATATTTGACAGTTAGGTAAAGCTTGAGAGCTTAAGATAACTATGTAAAAGAAGAACTTATATAAGAGTATGGATTCAGAAGGGCTACTGACGTCGAGTGGGGATGCTCACTCGAATGCACACCTTGGGAAGGTGAGAAGAGATATACTTATGAAGGGACGTGGGATGTCCAAGCAGGTTGTACACTCTCGTAACCAGATGTGGCCGATTCTTTGTTGTGTAAATTAAATAAAGACAAAACTGCATGTGGCATACTCTTTGTAGTGTAAATTAAATAAAGATGAAACTGCATATGCCTTATTTTTTGCAGAGTAAATTAAATCAGGATGAAACTGCATGTGGCTAATTCTTTGTAGTGTAAACCCAAGAAAGACAAAAGTGCATGTGCCTGAGTCTATGCAGTATAAACTAAAGAGGAAATCAAACTGCTTAAGGTTGTACTTCACGGTTCACATCGAGGTGAAGCCTAACTGTAATGGCGGTGTGTTTTGGGGTAATGAGTTTCGAATACCGAACTGCACTTTTCTCGAAAGTAAGAAATATGAAGTGTGTACTTGGAAACTAGATTGTAAGGGAGGTACCTTCGATGGTTGGGTTTTCAGGCACAGTTCAGAGGAAGGGTTTAGTTAGGGGTTGGCTGAGATTGGAACCACATGGTGGTTTTAGGGAAAGCATAAATTTGTCTTACCCATTACTAATGTTGCATTTGTGTTTTATATTTATACCAGTGAGGGAAAACCCTTTCCGTATATGGCGGCGTGGTCTCACTATATGTTATGCTTTGGGTAAGATATTATTCACACCAGACTTCATGTTTGATCCGTATTTTTATTATTGTTTTCCCCATAAACTCACAGAGATTCATTTGAGCAGGCTGAGTTTATGGGTTTAAGCAGGTTATCTTAGGAGTCGTAGGACGAAGACCGAAGACAAAGAAAAAGGCATTATTAGCTAATAAAGAATGTTTATTTCCATTGTTATATGGGTTTGGGGTGGCATCATCATATGTAGGCTTGACACTCTACTATGTTATTTTGTATTGTAATTTAGCATCTGCGTGGGTACAACTTGGGGATAATTTAGGAAAAATACATGCAATGAATCTTAAGAAATTTCATATGTAATGTAAAAATCTTAGATTTTCCATTTACTTAGATTATTATATATGTATGTATGTATGTATGTATATGTGTGTGTAACGACACATATTTTACGTATCGGAGGATTGTAAAATACTTCTATTTTATTCACATAAGATCGCATGACTCTAAAACTTTGAAACTGACTCATAGGGACATTTTCCACATATATGATTTTTGCCGAATTTCTATAAGACCATTTTGACCTGTAGAATCTTGTTCGGATTATAACTTTTGATCGGAGCCGAATTATAGTCTTAAACCACTTACATTGCATTAGGATAATGGTTTTCCATTCCGTAGAGTGGTCGTAACGGAAAAACGGACTTACCATTTGAAGGTTATTGTTGTTTTAGGTTTTGGCTGCTATTGGCCAACATTGGTGGGTAATTAACTAAGCCAGTGCTTAGGTCCACTAACCCATCTTGGAATTTTTGCTAAGAGGAGGATGTAGGAACTATTCTAAGTCATTTCAATCTTCCCTAAAACAGCTTTAAACCTCCATTATTCATAATTTTATCAAAAAGCCTACATTTTCCATACCAATCTTAGCTAAATCATCAATTAGAGAGGTGATTAGCATATAGAGCCAAAGATTATCATTTTAGCTGATTTGCATTCCTCTTCTTTGCTGTCCACTTCAGATCTAAGGAGAAAAATTGGTCTTTTGAGTGTTTGATGAGTGGTTCTTGACCTCTCACTCTACTATGCATGTTTGTATGGTTAAAAATAATGCTTTTGACATGATTTCAATCCTAAAATGTTTTCTAACTTTAATCACATGTTTAGAGATATTTATGGATGAATTTTCAAGGATTTAAAGTGTTTTATAAATGGTTTGCTAACTTCTTTTGTTTATATGCATATGCTAGTATAAAAGTTAGATTTAGATTTGGATTGGTTGGATTATCATATTTTTATGGATTGCATGTATGAGTGGATGTCTATGTGTGCTATTTCATGTTTGTATGTTGTGCTTTGATGTGGCTTGCTAGTGCTTTTTGGTAGTTAGGAAAGGAGTGGTCGAATTGGACAATTATAAGGCAAAAATGATCAAAATTGGATCAAAATTAAAGGAGGGCTCTAGAGCAATGGAGGAGCCCAAGATCCAAATCGCATAAGAATTGGAGCTAAGAAGAGGACTCGATACACAGAGCTTTGGTCGATACAGTGTGCTTTTTATGGATGCAAATCGAATCGATGGATATTTGGTTCTTCAAGTCAATGCTATGGGTGATGGATGAAGGTCAAGTGTTAGAATTTGGCTAAGTATTGCATTACATACTAAGAGCTTTGGAGGGCATGGAAATGAGAGCCTTTTGAGTTTACACCAGGAGCTTTAGAGTTAATGCCAAGAGCTTTTGGAAGATGTGGTTGGGGTCTTGGAAGATGGAACACTAGTAGAAAGTAAAGAAAGCTTTCCAAAATTGGCTAAGTACATAACTCAGTGCCGACTGCTTTTGATTGGTACTGAGAGGTTTTCTTTGATGGGTTTTGGATCAAACTTCCTAGAGAGAGGCAGAGGCTCTGCAGATCATACTAAAGGTGTTAATTTGTTCGCTTGGGGTTTGATGGTGATATAGTAGCACAATGATAGCTTTTGTACATCAATGATAATAACTCGATGGTAAAAGGAGTTGGGTTTCGATGATGGCCGCTTGATGTTGAAAGGAGCTGTGAGAATAGTTATCCACAAGTGGTGGGTTATAGGAAGGGTAACCTATGGCTAGAACGTTTGAATGCTTCTATTGTGAAATGGAGGAGTATGGAATGGTTCCTCGAATAATGGAGATGGGATGGAGTAAGGAAGGGGCTCGAATACGCATGCTAAGGGATCATTGATAATCGTAGTGTTTTCTAATGTACTCAGTGCAGGGGTATTATGAGTGCACTCATGGGTACTTTGAAACGCTACCCTGGATCATTTGAAAGGATCTGTATACCGTGGGCTAGTGGAATGGGTCCAGTATCTAGTTTCGGGCTATGAGATATGTAAGCACAATGAAAATCTGGATTTTCCTTAGTACTTGGCAGTGGAAAGGTCATATGAGTTATCATATATCTGGGGCATATACGAGTGATAGTGAGGATTGTCTAGTGGATGCTATGGCTTTGGTTATTTTTATCCGTACTCTACCTTTACTTGGTGACGGTGATAGAAATACTTGGACACCCGTCACCATGCTTGGTTTGCGGTATACCTTTACTATTTTCATAGAGTAGCATGTTATGTTTGTTATGTGCTATTTTTAGGTTGCAGGGATAGGCCAGCTTTGGTTCATATACCCTTGTTCGTTACTATATCGAGTTGTATAGTATTTTTGGGATTTGTTTATCGCTTATACCAAACCTTTGTCTAACCCAAGGTTTTATGCTTTGCTTCCTATTATCTTGGGTACTCTTAAATGAGTAGATTAGATAGCAGTTCTAGGTGCGATGCAGTAGCTATGGAGAGGACGAGTGGGATGGAGCTATCTCGTATTATATGTGGATTACTATGCTTATTCTGTTGTGCAACACTGTGGATCCTTGACAGTGCTTGCTTATTACTACTATTATTATGAGACATTCATTTAGGTTTATTTCCGACGTACAAACTCTTTTACTTATTGTATAACTTGTGGATCTGTACTATGATATCTGGATCACCTAGTTATTATTGTCTCTTCCATTTTATGTTCGTGTTGTATATTATATTTTATTTCATGCGCTGTGGGACATACGATAGGTTTTGTGATGTTTTATTTCACTTACAACCCTATCCTACACCGGCTGAGCACAGTGGCAATGCACTACCTTATGTATATTGGGTGCCGATGATGTAGGGAAGTTGTTACATTTTTATCAGAGCATTGGTTACTCAATTAACCCGAGTTGATACCGTGGTCTAGTGGAGATAGGGAATGAATTATCACCTTAGACTAGACGAGAGTATATGTATATACAAGAGAGTGCATACTTGTTACGTATTTTGGATTTCAAAATTATATAGTAGTATATATAGTATATAAGTCGCATGCACACAAAAGTACAGTCGATGCAGTTTTCTTTTTGACAGACTGATCATTCTTATTACAGAACGAGAATGACCTTGCAAACAAGAAATACTGTGAGGAACACCATCTTTGGAGTTGAGGAAGGAGTGAGTTCGGGGGTTGCTAACCCCGACTTGCAAGCTATGTTCAATGCAATGATGGCGAACATGCTTTAGAATGCCTAACTGACCGCTCCAAATACGTTTGGTGGTGATGCTCAAGTGCTGGCACTGAGAGCTAACTTTTCTAAGCTATGTAAGGATTACTCCAACTAGGGAGGCAAAGAATTCCTTGGGACATAGTCGGCTATCGAAGTGCAGGATTTGTTAGACACCTATAAGCATATCTTTGGTGACATGGAAGTAGATGATGCCATGAAGAGGAAGCATGCCTCTAGGTAGCTTCAAGGGCGGGCCATGGACTGGTGGAATGCCATTACTATTGCTACATGCAAGGATTGGTTCACTTAGGACCAGTTCAAGGCTAGGTTTGAGGAGAAGTTCGTTCCAGCTGCTCAAAAGTCAGTGTTATTCAAGAAATTTGCTGGATTTAAAGTAGAGAGATATGTCTATCTTCGAGTATGTTGCTGAGTTTGATGCTTTGTCGAAGTACAGGATGCCCTTCATCGACACTCCGTTAAGGAAGATTGAGAAGTTTATTATAGGTTTGGACGATTATTTGGGGGAGAAGTTAGTGAGTCATATCGATGAGCCATTTGAGACACTTATCAAGAAAGCTCTTCGCCAGGAAAGTTTATAACCTAAGTCCAAACCAGCTGATGTTGTTAAAGAAGAGCCAAAATCGTAGCAAGAAGGTGGAGGCAAGAAGAAATGGAATGGAAAGAGAAGGCAATCTTAGGAAAAGAATGCTCATAAGAAGGGAAAATGGGATCTCATCTGTTATGGTTGTGGAGATAAGGGGTCATTTGATTAGAGACCGCAAAGCTGACGAGAAGAAGAAGAAGTGTTATAACTGTGGTAAGCTTGGACATATGCCAAAGATTTGTCCATAGCCAGCATAGTAGAAACAAGTTGTGAAGGCATATGCTTTGGACGCTATTCCGACTTCATCGAGTGCTCCCTCAATGAAAGAGAAAGGGAAAGGCATCGTTATTCAAGGTATGCTTTCCATTTATGATGTTTCCGTACATGTTTTACTCGGTACTGGGGCTTCATATTCCTTTATATCTAAACATCTGATAGGAAGATTGGGATTGAAATCCGAAATAGTTGACCAACCTTTGATTGTGATAAACCCTGTTGGAGGCTATGCTAGCCTATGTATGGTTTGGTCTTATTGAGTCATGGATGTTCTTTTGTATGTGATTGTTTTGTCTTGAATTTTGTTGGGTTCGGGATTATCTTGGGAATGGACTGCCTAAGGAACTATGCGGTAGTAGTAAGTTGTGAGATATTGTTCATGATGATTGAGGCTGTGGAGGGGCGAACGGTAGTGATTGGCTATCTGTCGGAGGATGGGATTATGGTTAGCTTTCTATATTCGTGCAAGGTTCCACAAGATGTGTTGTCATCTATGCCTTTCATTAGAGAGTATCCAGACGTGTTTAAGGATGTGATCGGATTACCACCACATTGAGTGCTTGAATTTAGGATAGACTTAGCAAAGGATGCCAGGCTGATATTTATTCCTTTGAGGCATATGGCACCCAGAGAGAAAATAGAGTTGGAAGTGCAAGTAAATGACCTTTTGAAGGTAGGGTTCATTCATAGGAGTATATCTAATAGGGTGCACCTGTAGTATGCGCCACTAAGACGGATAGCTCTCTAAGGTTGTGTGGAATACCGTGAGCTAAATAAGGCGACGAAGAAGAACAAGTATCCATGCCCATGCATTGATGACTTATTCGATAAGCTCCACGGTGTGAAGAAGTTCTCTCAATTAGATCTTACGATGGTATTTCACCAATTGAGAGTGGTGAAGGAGAGTGTGCCGATCACTACGTTTCATACGCCGTTTCGTTTCAATGAGTGGTTGGTTATCCTGTTTGGGCTAACCAATTCTTTGGCATACTTTATTGATCTCATAAACCGTGTTTTCAAGGATCAACTAAACAAGTTTGTGTTTGTGGATGACACTTTGATCTATTCTAAGACAAAGGAAGAACATAAGATGCACTTGAGGATTGTTCTTGAGGTATCGAGGAGTACAGATTGAAAGCGAAGTTTTCGAATTGTCACTTTTGAAGAAGGGAAGTGTGATTCTTGGGTCATGACATCTCCGAGCAGGACATCGCAATGGATACTGCCAAGGTGGCATTGGTTCAGGATTGGAGTCAATCCAAGAATGCCAGAATGTGAGGAGTTTCGTAGAATTGTCTGGATATTATAGTCACTTTACAAAGGACTACTCAAAGGTAGCCGCGCCATTGACCAATTTGACGAAGAAGAATCAAACTTTTACTTGGAACGCAAGGTGCGAGCATGCGTTTGTGAGTCCGAAGGAGAAGTGCACCAGTATTGACCATTTCGAGTGGGAATGAGAAGTTGACAGTATACACAGACGGCTGTAGTACTGGATTAGGTGCGGTATTGATGTGGAAGGGGAAAGTTGTTGCCTATGCTGGTCGACAGCTGAAGCCCCACGAAAGGAAATATCCAACTCATGATTTGCAGTTGGCGGTAATAGTGTTTGCTTTGAAGATCTAGAGGCACTACTTACTAGGAGAAAGGTTCAAAACATTCTCGGACCATTAATCCTTGAAGTACCTTTTCTCCTAGAAGGATCTCAATCTTCATCAATAGTGTTGGAATTCTTGGCCTCCTACGACTTTAACATTTCCTATAAACCTGGTAAGGGATATGCGGTCATCGATATTTTGAGTAGAAAACATGCTAGTTTAGGAGTGATGTTCTTGGAGTGGAAGTAGTTGGAGTATATTATTGGCTATGACTTTAGACCTCATTACGAGTTAGAGCCAAAGATGTTGGCAAGTTTGACAATCAGTTCTACTTTGATTGAGTAAATAAGTACTAGTCAGAGGTGAGATGCTAGACTAGCAGAGATCATGATAAAAATAGAAGAGGGAGTAGAATCTGAAGACATGAAGCAATACAGACTCGACCTTGTAGGTTGTCTATGTAAGGATGGGAGATTGTTCATTCCCGATGTTGATGGATTGCGAGACGAGGTGTTATGAGAGTGCTACCATTCTTGGTTGACGGTAATAAGATGCACCATGATATGAAGCATACTTATTACTAGGAGAGTATGAAAAAGGATGTCGGGAAGTTCATCTCGAAGTGTATGAACTGCCAGCTGGTGAAGGTAGAGTAGAGAAAGCCAAGTGGATTACTGCAACCGCTTGAAGGTTCCTAAATAGAAGTGAGGGCAAGTATCGACAAATTCATTGATGGACCATCAAGGAATCGAGCAGGGTACGACAGCATTTGGGTCACATTTGATCGACTGACGAAGAGAGCTAGATTTATACCCGTCAAGTCAAGTAGAACGGCAGTCAAACTGGAAGTGTTGTATGTGAAATAGGTTGTACGATTTCATGGTGTACCGAAGAGCATTGTGAGTGACCAAGATCAGTTGTTCACTAGTGAGTTTTGGAGGAGCTTACAAGAGGCATTGGAGATCGAGCAGCATCTGAGTATAGCTTATCACCCACAAACTGATGGGCAGACAAAAAGATTGAATCATATTTTCGAGGATCTCTTGAAGGCTTGCATACATGATTTCGAAGGCTCGTGGGACGATCACTTGCACTTGGAGGAGTTCTCATACAACAATAGCTATCAGTTTAGTATCGGTATGGCACCATATGAAGCATCGTATGGCTGACCATGTAATGCACCTCTATGTTAGTGGGAAGTGGGTGAAAAGCTAATACTTAGGCTATATATTATTAGGGAAACGTCAGAGAAAATAATGATCATTCGGCAACGAATAAAAGCTGCTTTGGAGAGGAAGAAGAGCTACGCCGATAGGAGAAGTAGAGATCTGGAGTTCTCCGTTGGCAATATGGTGTTTGTGAAGGTTTCACATTTGAAGAATGTTATTCGATTCGGTAGTAAGGGGAAGTTGGTGTCGAGATTCATAGGTCCTTTTCCGATAGCCGAGAGGATTGGGAACCTGGCATGTAAGGTTGACTTACCTCAGAAGATGGAGGGTGTGCACAACATCTTCCATGTTTCTCACCTATGGAAGTTTGTACATGACTCAAATGTGACGGTTGCATTCACTACAAGAAAAACAGTCTTTTATAGCGGCATATAGCCGCTATTAAACACAACTATAGCGATTTGATAAATGATGTATATCGACATGTTATAAAAAATAATTTCTCATTTATAACACAAAAAAAACCGCTATAAAAGAGCATGATTTCATAGCGTATATATACCGCTATAAAATGTGTAGATACAATAGCGCCTATTTGCTGCTATCCTTTGACAGTAACCTCATACATTTCATCTTTTTATAGCACTTATATCATATAGTTATAACGCTTTTAGGAGCTATGCTTTATTTTACTGTATATTTGATGCATCCCACTATTACATTTTAATAATAAAAATCAAATTGAATCTTCTTTAAATAGATAACAATTTGAACAATGTATGAATGAAAAAATATAATAATCAGCAAATGTAACGCATATTCATGATAACAAAATAAAGTATCAACTAACAAAAAATAAGTTTAATACATGAGTTACCAAATTCAATACATATTCATGATAACAAAAGACAACATAGTTCAAAGTTAACGTCTACAAGTACCAAATGCATCACTAAGAACTTGAACTGCTCAAAGCCTTTCTTCATGCATGTCTTTGGTCATTGGTAGTACTTCCTGAAAATTCAGCACAATTTGAAAATAATTATATAAAACTGTGATGAAAATTACAGGTTATTGGTAGTACCTTCTATTATTAGATGGATGAAGATTTACATAACTTTTTTAAACATCAGATTTTTCTTAGATGGATGAAGAAAATGTCTTGTTGCATTACAACAGCCCGCGTTTTCTTTTTCTTAATAATACAAGTGCACATACACACATGCACCAAACTGCACACACACCCAAACTTGCACAAGCACACACAACATCGCACCTACACCTGTTCAATGATTTAAATGAATCAATAGGCAAAATGAAGCTTTCATACTCTTTGCAACAATTATGGTATTACCATGGCCAGTGCTTAAATGAATCAATAGGCAATATGACTGTAAAGTGGTTCTCTTTTTTATTGGTTTTTGTTTCATGATCATGGAATACATTCCCATGGCCAGTGCTTATTTAACTGATAGGTCTTTAAGAATATTTGAAGTCTAGTTCTAAATTATTTGTCCGTTTACATTTAAATACCACAATATAAATATATTGAAGACTAGGGGAAATTCATAATCTGAGCATTCAAACATGTTCTATGAGCAACCCCGAGAATTGTATGTTCTACATACAACCTGAATTGAAATGCAGGTGGTGCAAGTAACTACTATCAAGGATGAATTTTCTATGTGCCTGACTATGCCAAGGATTTAAGGCTATTTCCCAATGAATCTATAAATTTCCCTCAAAAATCAATACTTTCCAACGTCATCATGGAGCAAGCACCTAAGAACAAAAACTTATAGTTAATTTATTATTATTGTTATTATAAACTTAGTAAATTTTTTTAAAACTTAGCTAACTCGCTTAATACTTTCTTATTATTCTAAACTAGTTAATTGTTATGAAACTTGGTTAATTTTTATAAACATGATTTGTATATTGTTATTATTATTATGACTGCCATTGTCATCATTGTTGTTATTAGTATTATACTATTATAAACTTAATTCATTTTAATAAGCTAAGTTAATTTATTATTTTTATTATTATATAAATAAATAAATTTAGTTAATTTTTTATAAAATTTAGTTAATTTAGTAAGTAATTTGTTATGAGTATTAATACTATTATTGTTATTATTTTAACATTGTTAATTTTTATAAAACTAGGTTAATTTATTGTTATTGTTATTATTATGATTGTTGTTGTTGTTAATATTGTTATAATAAATATTAATTTGTATAAAAATTGGTTGAATTATTATTATTATTATCAACTTATAAAACTTAGTTAACTTGGTTAATATTTTATCATTATCATTATTATTATTATTACTATTACTATTACTATTACTATTACTATTATTATTACTAGTATAAATCGCACGTACGTGCATCCAATAGCTTTGTTGGTCACAACATTTTTATCTCAAAAAGTTACGTTGATGGTGTGGGATGCAAATTTATAGTGAAATTATGTTTAAGAGTGCTTGGAAAGGGGATGGTGGTGGAGGTTGTAAACGGACAGTAAGATTCCGTTGGTGGACATAGGGCATTTTCGGAATTTCAAAAAGACGCGGTTGAAATTTTATTCATCGAATTCTCATTATTAATAGTAGAGATTATTATTATAGACATAGGTAATTTATTATTATTATTATATAAAACTTGGTTAATTTATTATTTTGATTTTGACTATTATATATATTTAGTTAACTTTTATAAAATTTAGTTAACTTGGTTAATATTTTATAATTTATTATTATTAATAATAATTATAATACTACTGCTACTATTATACACTTAGTTTTTATAATAAACTTAGTTAATTTTCATAAACTTTGTTAATATTTTATTGTTATTATTATAAACTTATTTAATTTTTATAAATGTTACGTAACAAACAAGGATAGTAACAGCTTACTAGACAGTGCTTACATCCTCATGTTTTCTATTTGGTTTGCTCAATCGACACACAGGATGCTAGCAAAATTTTGTATACCTTCTCGAAGCTGAATCCACCCAAAACAATGACTTCATCTCTTTTACTATTTACATCACATTTCGCTGGTGAGTTCTTAACTGAAACAAAATCATTACTCTTTTTGTCGAAACTATGAAAACTGTCTTCATGGTCACAGTCGGTATCTTGGTTATTTCTGAATAAGAACTTATTGAATGAGTAAGTATTAAACATAGGATAGTCAAGCTTACTAGACTTTAGCTCAACTTGTGATGCATTGTTGTTTTCTTCACTATCGGTTGGATATTGAGAGAAGGAAAGTAAATCCATGGATTTTTCAGGTGCATCTTCCCTTTCTTGAATAGTATTTAGGATTAATGTCTTGAGGAAGTCGTCACTTGAAATGCATGGATCAATACAGTCAATGGATCTGCCATCTGAGCCAAAGATCAATATATACAGTTAGCATATAGAAATAAATTTATATTTTTCAGAGGAAAAAAGGCTGTAACCTAGGTCATGTTGGGTGCAAAAACCATAGCAAAGTTTCTTGAATTTATTTTGTTGTATTGTTCATGTTCCACAACACCAGCCATAAGATTAATAGCCCAATTAAGAAATGCTGCTTCGGTTGGTGGCAGCAACCTTATAGGCTGAGAGAACTCTTCTTCACTACTACATCGCATAACCTGATATGGTGTCGTTGAGCCAAAAACTCCCATGGGTAGTTCTCGAAACCATGCCTATCAATGTAATGATGAATTCATAATTTAATTCAAATAACAAAGGAAAAAAAAAGAAAAGCTTGAGAATTACGAAACCAATGACATATAACATTTCATTTCCACTCGTAAATCATAGGTACCATCGATACAATTAATTAGATGTAGTATTATTATAAACTTAGCTAATTTTTATAAAAATTAATTTATTATTGTTATTGCTGTTATTATTATTATTATAAACTTAGTTAACTTGGTTAATACTTTATAATTTATTATCATTCATTATCATTATTATAATTTAGCTAACTTGGTTAATATTTTATAATTTATAAGTACTATTATTATGAATATTAGTATTAGTATTATTCTCAACTTAATTAATTGTTATGAAAATTAGTTAATTTTTATAAACTTAGTTATTAATTGTTATTATTGCTATTATGGTTGTTGTTGTTGGCATTATTAGTAGCATTATTATTATAAACTTAGTTAATTTTCATAAACGTTGATTAAATTATTATTATTATTATTAACTTGGTTAATTTTTATCAACTTATTTAATTTTTATAAAAATTAATCAACGAAGTTAATTTTAATCCTAGTTAATTTAATTTGATTATTATTATATTAATTTAGTTATTTTTTATAAAACTTAGTTAGCTTGGTTAATTTATTATTATTTATTTATTATAATCACTATTATAAATTTAGTTAATTTTTATAAGCTTGTTTAATTTTTATATAACTTAATAAACAAAATTAATTTTTATAATCTTAGTTAATTTATTATTATTATCATTATAAACGTAGTTAATTTTATAAAACTTATGGGTAATTATTTATTATTATCACTATTATAGATTTAGTTAATTTTTATATGCTTATTTAATTTTTATATAGTAAAATAAATGAAATTAATTCTATCAAAATAATATCAAGGACCAGATCTATCACAGAGGCATTATCAACTTTCATTCTCATTGCATATGAAGCTTTTAATTCTTGTTTACTAAGCTCCAAGGAACTTGTTTATTAAGTCAAATACTCATTTTATTTTAATAAATACATGAGAAATGATGAATGAAAATGTTAATGCCTAAATTCAATTCAAAATAAATAAGATAAATAAATATAGAAGAAAAATAATTGACATGATCATCAAGTGTTAGCGCATGAAAGAAATATTGTTGAATTCTTAACAAGCAAAGATTTTCCCTCCTGATAGTAAACATGAAGTAATAAGCTTAAATTTGAATAATACTGTCTTTCCTCATAAATAAAATACTTGATCATCATTTTCACTGTAGTAATAGATATCGGCTTCATCGATCATCATTTTCACTATACTAATAGATACCTGATCATCATTTTGACATTTGAGATCCACGATTTATACTTAAAACTGTTTTTCCACTACCATTTTTTCCTATAAAGTCATTAAATTTGAATTGCAAAATTCAACTATGTGAATTGGACTCTCCCTAAAGTAGAGATACCGAGCTTATAAAAAAAAGTTATATACCGATGTGAACTGTTATAGTCACTTATGACCATAGCTAAATTATAAATCCAATATCTTAATTGAAGGTTTCATTTGGGGATATTGATATTCACTTGTTTAATAAGGGAAACAAGCAGGCTATACAGTAAAGTACTTTTGATGCTCTTGTCTTCCATATAGATGGGAACTTCAATATTGAAGGAACTTAAGGGAACAACTGAAAATGGAAACAAATAAACATATATGTTGGCATAAAAGATGCGTTCATACATAGAAAATGCTGGTTTTAAAGTTGTAAGAAGCTCTACTTTATATAACTGCATAAGTATAGAGCTTTATGCAACTGAGAATCAATTAGTAACTTGAATTGCAAGATGAACATGTGTGCGAGCATGCACATACAAAACAATGATGTAAAGGATTTCAACATTAATATATATAAAAAGATTCAGTACCTGGACAAGAATAGCTTCGAAGTGTTGAAAAGAATCAATAGTTGAACCAATCAAAGCAAAGATAAGGTTCTTAATTAACTGAATGTTTCATAATTCTAACATAGTTATATTGTCAGTCGATATATATGTGAATACTTATAGTCTAAACGTGTACAAGCAAAGCATGCCCTGTGTTGATGAAAATGAAAGGGATAGTTTTAATCACATGAATTCATTGTTTTGTACATTAGTAACTGTGAAGCAATTTTTACATATCGTGAATCAACATTGAAAATTTTTAAATTACTAATAAAAGGAATATTTTTGATCGCTTATTCCATTTACTTAGTAAATTCCGTACCACATTAAACATCCAAACCGAACTCTTTCTCTGAATACATGAGTAAATGAGAATGAAGTTTGTTGCATGTTAGATGACGTCATATGAGAATAACTAAATTTTTTAGGACATGTATAAAATTACAATGATTATTCTATTTGACTGCATATAATTTTCTAAATTTTATGTTGTATGATTTCACATGGTCTGATTGATAATTTTCTTTTTTCATTAAAGAGGCACACTTTATCGGTGTGTTATTAGTCTAGGAGTACTAAATTGAATTTAGAATAAAATCATTTACAAATATAACCGTTTTTCTCTACACCAACTCCCTTACCCCTCCCCAGCAAGCTTGTGACTTTAAGTTAACAAAGCACCTTAATTTTACACGGGCATTAAAAAGTTCACAAGCTCAAGGTAAACGTTTTATTGTTATGCACGATCTATTACTACTACAATGTCAGTTGACGTACAAATGAGACCTTTTCTCCCTATAAATTATCCAAGGTAGTAGTCTGCGATAGGGTACCAATCCTGAATAATTACCTATAATCATGTTGTGTCAACGTGATATAGTACCTAAAAAAATTGCTAATAATGTACGTGTGGTTATCTATCTCAACAACTACCGACAATGCCTTTTCATAGTAGGTGACATGTTCAAAAATAATGACTGTCTTGCAGACTGAAAATAAGTTATGCAAATAACTACTACTACAATTGAATCTACGTATATATGTCTCTTATTTTATCCTTTTACTGATATATTTCAACTTCAAATGATACATAGTTTTAAGTTGTTCACTAACCATGATTGGTGACTGAAATAGTGATCAAGTTATTTTCACATTTTAGAATGTTAAGGAAAATGATTGCCAAAAGATTTGATCTCCTAGATGTAAAAAAATTCCTGAAAAGATCAAGTTATTGATGCCAAAGGATCAATATACCAATAACAAATAAAGAAAAGTTTCTCTCTGATTTTTCCATTGGTCCTTACAATTTTTCCTTTAAACTTTTTTGATTGCCATGACTGTATAGTAAGCTATAGGATTACTACACTGGGTGATATCCGCTTTGATAAAGAAATGAGTTAATTATATGTCTCAAAGTTAATCCTAATTTTATAGTTTAATTTTATTAGATATTTAGTTGGCTTCAGTAAGTGCTTAGATATTTTGTATAGCCACTACGAAAACAATTAACTGTGGAAAGAGATTGAAGGATACTAAAATCACAAAGCATCTTCATCTTTTCCATACTATTATCATCCGCCATAGTAACAAAAGGTATAATAATGCTTGGAACACCCAAAAACTTTCACTGTAAAAGTATTCAAATGTCTCTTCCACTTTTGAATAAAAACTAAGTACAAACAACAAATGGTAAACACATACAGCAAAAAAAAATGTATAAGAAAGTTTAGTAAATGCATACACCAAAATTATTCAAAGATCTCTAAAAATTTAATGACTAGATAGTTAATATAAAACATACTTACAACACCACATGATCATTTTAATAGTTTTGGTTAATGAGAAGTTAATAATTGTAGTTTCTGTCATTCTTTGCAGCAAAACAACAATTTAATGTCATTTAAGGATAAGGAAATGGAAGGCATGAGACTAGCAGATTGGTTGTGAGAAGGATTTCACAGTGAAAAAGAAAAGAATATGATGCTGCATTATAGATTATTCTTTTTAGTATGTTCTAAACTCAGAATTTTTATCATAATGAGTATTTCTTTCCTATGAAATAACAGCTACAACTAAAGGTGAATAACAATGAATATGCATTACGTGCATAAGTGCAGCACCTTTTAGATTTTTCAGCTGATCGTAAAATAGTAAATGCTCCTTGCCTGTTAATGTTTCCCAGAAAAATGTTACTCGTGGAAAATTACTCTTGACGTAGAATTACAAGCTACTCATGGAAAATGTTATATACCTGACTAGGAATCAGATTTGAGCTAGTACCAGCAGTAATAGCAAGGGCTTTTCTTTTTTTACTGTCGTTGCTGCTTATGCTTTCTTGATTTGAAAGAGTTTTTTGTGCTGGTTTCATTTGACAATAGTATCTACTGTGGAGTAGCCAATCCAAGGATAACATATTCCTTGCAAGTCGCTCTAGATAAATCCGAATTGACATTACTGTTCGAGGAGAAGGTCTGACCCAAAATAGTGAAGGCAGCAGACAGTTTGAACTTCTCTTTCTCAGACGAAACCGCTTTAATTTTCTTATCCATATAGCCAATGTTACACAAATGAACAAACCAAACCAGAGCAAACAAAGCATCACTACAATCACACACCCAGTCTTCGATGCTGCAGTCTCCATGAATCCGAGCACAGAGTAGCAGACACATCCCGTCTAGGTGACACAAATAGCATATTGGCATTTCAACTTTTAGGCACACAATTTCATATTCCAAGACAGACCCTAATTGTAATGATGTAATATATGACAACATCGAGTTTATATCTAATCAAGGAGCAACATCCGATACGTCAAGCGACGATGTCCAGACTTTGATTACGAGTAAATCGTGACTTACAGATAATTCAACATCGTGCAATTCCAAAACCCTAGTTATTGAGTTTAGTCTAGACTTCTCAGCAGTTGATGGCATCTTTGAATCAGTAGTGAGTCAATTTAGACAGGCATTAGATTCAGTTCAATATAGGAGTGTAATTCGGGATTTTGAAATGGAATTTTAAATAGAGAAATCGTTTCTTTTTCAATGAAAGGAAAAGATGGCCCCTATAGTCGATAAGCAAAGTGCTTGAGGCAAGCTAAGAACGGCAACACTATGCAGGTAGGATGAGTTAGGGACGGAGGCGGTGATAAGGAGGAAATTTTGTGATCGAGGATTTGAGGAAATAATCTCAGGAACAGGGAAGAGGAAAAATATTGGAGAAAGAAGGAAGATGGAAATAATTTAAAGAATAGGCGACCATCAAAATAATTTGGGGAGCCCGCTCTTTTAAAGCGTTACATAACTGATCCATTCTTTAAATAAAGCAAGTTAAAACAAACAATAACAGTATGAAATAAACCGTTATCTATCGGCGTTATAAAAAAAACTTTTCTTGTAGTGACTGGATCAACTATATGATATCGAATGGAACCAGAAGCTTCGAAACCTCGTAGGCCGATTCGTACCATCGAACGTGATACGAAATAGCGTAGGAGGAAGATGGTGAAGTTGGTGAAGGTTCAATGGAGCAAAAGAAAAGGCGATTGTACGTGGAAAAGTGGGGAGAACATGAGCGTCATATATACAGAGCTCTTTGCATAGCAAGGCCCATTATTTATCGTATTTGCTTCCACTTTTGAGATCATATAGGGTAGTTTAGTATCTCGCATGCTATGATAGGTTTACCTTCACTATTGGTTACATGGCCGCTTGTTTTATACGTATGATGGTTGCATATGATTGATAGCATGCGGGGTAGCTATGTTTGTTTTGTTTGGGGATTTCGGAGGTGAAATTCCTAAAGGGAGAGAGTGTAACAACCCGTATTTTATGTATCAAAGGATCATAAAATATTTCTGGTGGGTGTGTTTCCACCACTACCGAACCGAATTCACAGCCATGGAAGACCGAACCAATTCATTTCCAAAGCCTAACCGAGCCAAGGTAAACACTACAGAACCAACCCAGCTCCACTCACTACCAAACCAGCTACCTCCCAGGTGCTACCGGACCAGCTACCTCCCAGGTGCTACCGGACCAGACCCAGCTCCACTCACTACCGGACCAGCTACCTCCTAGGTGCTACCGGACCAGACCTCAACTCCACTCACTACCGGACCAGCTACCTCCCAAGTACCACCGAATCAGAGGCCACTCCACCTACCACCGAACCAACCTTTGCTCCACACCACCGAACCAGCCACTCCACTGCCCACCGAACCAAACCCAAAGTCTCACCACCGAACCAATCCACGTCCCTCTCATCACCGGACCAAGGTGTTGCCGAACCAACACTGCCAGGCCAGATTACATCGGCCTAGGCCCGCCAACAGCTATATACATCCAAGACCCCTACCCACAGCCTCACTCCATAAACAGAGGGGCAGGGGTACAACAATGGGGGACAAGTTTGAGAGCTCAAGCACGAATAGAACTTTCAAACAACTTTCATATACTTGTATCAAAGCTTTGTACTTGTAATCTGAACAGTAAAGGAGAATAACATATAAAGTGGACGTAGGCACGTTCTGGCCGAACCACTATAAATCTGCGTGTCTTTTACAGTTATTCCCTGCTTTTCATATATTTGCATTAATCACCCAGATCACTAAAAACAACATAAAATCAACTAAATCATACGACTTGGAGGTGTTTGCCCATTTTTTGTGCAAACATTTTTGGTGCTTTCACTGAGAACGCTGTACACCGGACTTCAGCTTCTCCTTTAACTTTCTTCCTATCAGCGTCGCACATTGCTTGGAATACATGCCTCCCAAGCAGAAGAAAGATGTTAACAAAGGAAAAAACATCGCAACCAGCAGTCTTCCAGATCCAGTGGTCACAGATCAAGTAAATCGTCTCATTCCAACAGCAATACCAAATGAAGGTCAGGCAGATCCGACAACCCCTGCCACAGAACAGCCGGCAGCAATTACTAGGGCAGATCTAGACATGGTTGTGGCTGAAGTGACTAACCGCTTCACATCCCAACAGGAAGCCTTGGTGGACCAACTTATGTCACGCTTAAGGGATGCTGAAGAGTCCAACCGCAACACCGAATTATGGGGTGAGTCCCAGTCTGGAGGATCTCAGAGACAACAAAGATCTTCCTTCTTCTAAGGAGCTAACGACAGAAGCGGCCATGGTAGGAGTTGAGACCGAGCTCAGCCCGAAGTTAGACCTGAGGAAATGCTTGGAACCAAACCCAATGGGGGAGGTACTGGGAGGAGGTCAACTGTAGCCGAGCCTGTCATACTGCCTAACCATGGAAACACCAGTGAACGGGGCCGAGCTAGAGTCTAGCCCGAAGTTGGACCCGAGGAAGTGCTTAGATCAGAACCCAGCAGGGGAAGATCAAGGCAAGGGCCAACTGTAGCCGACCCTAGCATGCTCCCAGAAGACCAAAGACAGCCACTGGAAAATGTCAGGAATGATAGACGATACCATCCCTACAGGTCATCTGGACGGAATCAATCCCACAGAGCAGAACCGAACTCATTTCTATCTACTCCTAATTCTGATGAAAGGATGGCACGCTTGTTCAGAGAATGCGTCCAACGGGATCAAAGAGATCGAGGGATAGGCGCTAGGGTAACCAGCCCCTTCGCCCGCAATATCGAAATTGCCATCACCCCCCGAGAATGGAAAATGCCAACAATGGAACCTTACAAAGGAACCTCTGACCCCGTTGTACACTTACAGAGATACACACAACATATGCTCATGAGTGGAGCAACAGAAGGAGTGTTGTGCAAATGCTTTCCGCTATTCTTAGCAGATCTAGCTACCTCCTGGTTCTGCCATCTACCCCAAGGATCCATCAGCTCATGGGAGATGTTGAAAGAAAAGTTCATCAGCCAGTTCCGCATTCATGTGGAGCAGCCCAAGGACACTTATTCCTTATCCAGTATCAAACAGAAACCTGGAGAGAAGCTATAGTGATATCTAACCCGATTCAATGCCGCAGCGGCCGCAGTCCAAGATGCCGATGAGAAGCTTATCTTAATGGCCCTCTGTAGTGGTGTGCATCCGGATACTAAATTTGCTAGAAGATTGACAAAAGAAAAACCAGCTACTTTACCCGATTTCTTCCATGAAGCCGGGAAATATATGAGGCTTGAAGACGCTGCCACTAAGGGGCAGTCAGGGCAACAAAATAAGGCAGCTCACAGCAACACGCCCGCTGTAGCAAAGGACGTTCGAAGAAACGATTCTAGAGACAATGCTGGGGGCAAGAAGGGAGAAAAGCGCCTATATCGGCCATGACCGAGATTCGACGCTTATACTCCTTTGAATGAAACCGTCGAAAACATCTTCCTTGCCACCCAAGACGAAGTTAGAT
The DNA here is from genome assembly GCA_030737815.1 of Allium fistulosum. Classification (NCBI taxonomy): domain Eukaryota; kingdom Viridiplantae; phylum Streptophyta; class Magnoliopsida; order Asparagales; family Amaryllidaceae; genus Allium; species Allium fistulosum. The sequence continues at coordinate 815,431,208 of CM060908.1, read as the reverse complement.
ACAAACGCCCACCATACAAGAAGGAATCAGATAACGCACTTAAATCTGGAAAGTTCTGCCGCTTCCACGAATCTCATGGGCATGATACCAATGAATGCCATCATCTCCGGGACTTGATTGAAGAACACATCAGAAGGAAGAGACTGGAACGCTATGTAAAAGGTCCAAACAGGACTCCAGCTATTGCCAATGAGAACCCAAGGCTACCCTCCCCAGAGGTAGGCAGAGGAAATCGCAACACTAGCGGCTCCAGTCAAGAGAAGATAGTGGTCCATACCATCTCGGGAGGACCACACATCGCCGACAGAAGCTGGGCAGAGATGGAAAGATATGGAAAGTCACTTAGAAACAATAAAGACTGCGTTAATTCTGTTATAGAAGAGCGCCACTCGAAACGGAAGAGAGTGATGACATCACATTCAGTAGGCGTGATCTAGAGGGAAGGCAGTACCCTCACATGGATCCCATGGTTATCTCTGCCCGGCTCGGTCCAGCCGAAGTTTTCCGAATTCTAGTAGACACCGGAAGCGCAGTAAATATCCTATTCAAGCATGCATTCGACAAAATGAAACTGTCAATGAAGGATGTTTCTCCCTGCTATAAACCACTACATGGTTTCATGGGAGATGCGAAGATGCCCCTCGGACAACTAGACCTCTTCATTGAAATAGGAAGTCACCCCCGCTCCGTTGTGCGGAAACAGACATTTGTGCTGATAGAAAACCACTCGGCCTACAACGCCTTCTTAGGAAGACCAGCCTTGTCTGACTTCCAAATTTTCCTGGCCCCATGGTGCCTGAAGATGAAATTTCCAACGGACAATGGAATAGGGGAAGTAGAAGGAGACCAGGACATTGCTCGAGACTGCTATGTAACTGAACTTCGCAACAACCATAGGAAGGATAAAGGGAAGAGTGTAGAGATTGCCCTCTGCACAAAAAGTTTGGAAGCATAGCAACTAAAGAAAGCCCCTCCTCTTCGATATACCAGCGACCCTTTCAATGAATTAGACCCTAGGGACAAAGAGGAGGAGGGCACCGCCGAGCCTGCAGAAGCTATGGAATTTGTATCTGTAGACCGACATGACTCGAGTAGACTATTGAAAGTCGGGACCCAACTAAAAGTAGAATTGAAGGAACAACTCATTGATTTTCTCCGCCACAACTTAGATGTATTTGCATGGTCACATGCTGACATGACCGGAATCTCCCCTGACATAGCATGCCACGTACTAAACATTGACCCTACCAAGGCGCTAGTAAAACAGAAAAAGAGAAGTATGGGGGCAGAACGATCAGCAGCCCTCGATGAAGAAGTAAAGAACCTACTTGCCAATGACTTCATACGAGAAGCCATCTACCCAGAGTGGATCGCCAACCCGGTGCTGGTAAAGAAGGCTAATGGGAAGTGGTGAACATGCATTGACTTCTCCAACTTAAATGACGCCTGCCTGAAGGATTGCTTCCCACTTCCCCGAATCGATCAGCTTGTGGACAGCACAGCCGGGCACGAACACTTATCTTTTATGGACGCATACTCAGGATATAACCAAATTCCTATGCATGCTCCCGATCAAGACCACACCAGTTTCATCACTGATCGGGGATTGTACCGCTACAAGGTAATGCCTTTCGGACTTAAAAACGCAGGGGCCACCTATCAGCGCCTCGTCAACAAGATGTTTGCAGGGCTAATAGGACAAACTATGGAAGTTTATGTGGATGACATGCTGGTAAAGTCAAGGGGAGCCGACGATCACGTAAGCCACCTGGATGAAATGTTTCAAGTACTTCGTCAATATGGAATGAAGCTGCATCCTCTAAAGTGCTCCTTCGGAGTATCATCAGGAAAGTTTCTAGGATTCATCGTCCATGCCAAAGGAATTGAAGCAAACCCTGAACAAGTCCGAGCTCTGAAAGATATCAGGATACCTTCTACCCGAAAGGAAATGCAAAGCCTAAATGGGAAGGTGGCCGCCTTGAGCAGATTCATCTCTAAAGCGACCGACAAATGCATCCCCTTCTTCGAAGCTCTAAAGAAAGAGAAAGGAAAATTTGAATGGACTGACGAATGCTTAACAGCTTTCCTTAACTTAATCGAACACCTCCAGAGACCACCAGTACTCTCAACTCCGAACAAAGGCAAAGAGCTATACCTATACCTTGCTGTGTCATCTCATGCTCTAAGCGCCGCATTGGTTAGAGAAGACGAACGCACACAGCGGCCAGTATACTTTGTAAGCAAGAAGTTTACAGGGGCGGAAGCCAGATATCCTAAACTTGAGAAACTAGCGTACTGTTTGCTAATCACATCACGGAAACTGCGTCACTACTTCCAATCCCATTCCATCAGAGTTCTGACCGATCAACCACTGAGGCAGGTACTCCATCGTCTCGACACTTCTGGGCGACAACTTAAATGGTGCATTGAACTAAGTCAATATGATATCACCTACCATCCTCGCACCGCCATCAAGGGACAAGCCATGGCCGATTTCATTGCCGAATTCACTACCAACGAAGGTAAGGAGCAATCGGAAGTAGCAGAAGACATCAAGTGGAATCTCTTTGTGGATGGTGCGTCAAACGAACAAGGCTCGGGGGCAGGTGTGGTAATAATCACTCCCAGCACTACCCATAGATGACCTTCTGCAACGTTTTTGCAAGGTGTTGCCAGCTAAAATGTTGCGACAGCTATAAAATTTTGGTCCTACTGCAACGTTGTATTTTTGGTGTTACCTTAGCCATAAAAACATAAAAATGTGTTGCTCTAGCCAAACAAGTGTAACACGATGCAACATTTTTATATAGTGTTGCTATAGATATATTCTAATTAAAAAAATTAAAAAAAATTACACCTTAGCGATCCACACCATTAGTTAAAACAAAATCTCAACCATTCATCCACTATCTACTACGTTTCCTTTATTTTCCGTTGAATCACGCGCTTCCTTTTCATTTCGTTTTCCCCCAAATCGTATAAACAAAAATTAGGGATTTTTGTTCTACCCCGATCTATTCCTTTTTGCCTTAATTTCCTATTCCTCCAACAGAGCCTGTAATCGCAACTCCAATCCACATCTTCCCCAGCCAAATCTATAGCTACTTCCGAAAAGATCTGTACTTGCTAAATCATCGATGTTTGGGACTTTCGATAGCCAATTAGCAGACGGCCACGGTATGCGAATTTTCGTAATCTGTATCCATTGATAGCAACTGTTAATTTTTTTAAACATGTTAAATTAGGGCTTATCGTCTTTTCTGTTAACAAATTCTCTTCCTCGGTTTCAGATTGTGTGTGAACTAATTTCATGAACACAACTGTTTGTTGTTTTTGCTCCGTTGACCTGCATGGTAACAACTTTTATTTTTGTCAATCATGGTAAACTAGGGCTTACACTGTTTACTATTAACCAATTCAATTCATCATGTACCACTATTTGTTTGTGTTCTACTTTTTGATGTTTATACAAATATTTGTTTGTGGTCGGTTATAAAAGTGCTTAATTGTTTGTACAAATATTTGTTTCTGGTCTACTTTCTGATGTTTAATGAACTTGTGGTAAACATGCTCAGTTTTGGTTCCCTGCCAGGCCAATTGCACGATGATAGATCAGTGCATCTGGCAAGAACGCCTGTAATTTTAAATTCTTACAAATTATCAGTAAAATGTTGTAGGGTTGCCAAATTTATGGCCAACATAAAAAAACTTTTGATGTGCTGGGAGTTTTTATCTATTGATAGTATATTGGAATGTGGTATGTAGTAGACTTCCTTGGAACGATAATTCGACATTTGATAATCACTGAATCTGCTCATATATCTTAAATAAATTGCTACGGACTACAGGCTTCTTACTCTATATTTACATGTTGATAAAACATACACATTATGTCTATAGTAAGTGTAATAATACTTACAGACGAAACTATTCACATTTGAACGATCAATCACATAACAAGTGATCCACTTGTCAAGTATCAAAAACCATATGCCAAACTTTCAAACTAGTTGCTGCAACAGTCAGCATTATTGAACAGAAATATTCAAGCTTCATCGTATGTACCAAAGTGGAATTTAAATGGGTTAAACGGGTCGACCCATGTATATAGTGGGTTGGGTCATATTTTCCACTTTAACAAATATATCGAATGCGTCGGGTCACAATTGACCATACCCATTATGACCCGACCCGACCCATTTTCCAGTCTGGCTATTTCAACGTAAAATTAGAACAAATTACTTGTTTAAATTTAATACATAATGAATGAAAATTTGTTAACTTAACATAATTTAATTTGATCCCAGACCGAAAAAATTAGCACTGAATTCTGTTTTGTGAACACAAGATATTAAAATTTGATTTTTGATGGAGCCTTTCAGAATAATAGGAATTGGAAATTTTTTAATTGATGTATGATGTTCATAGAATGATAGGTACCACAGAAACAATGTAAAAAAATTGTATTCTGGTGCATGCTATTAGGTAGCAGAAAAATCATTTTTGATATATCAGATGTAGGAATCAGGGGTGTTCCTTTATACATACTAGCGCACGATACACACGATGTATACATTCACGTTATGTAGAATATAATGTAGAAATTTGAACGGGTACTAATGTAACTTTAACGATGGTTGAAACGACTGCACATTGGTGAATCCTATACAATCAGTAACCTTTATTAGTATAGGATAGAGATGTGCGCGCACACACGCACATGTGTGTGTGTATGTACAGTTTTAGGTAAAACATATTTAATCCAGTTACTTTATTATGCAAAAATTTTATCATACATATGTGAATTTTTTTGTTTCTCAATCTGTACAAGGAACTAGCAATGACAAGAGTGATACAGAAGTTTTTCTTTGCATCTATGGCTATGTGGATTATTCCTGTTTCGATAATATATGGATTCAACTATCAGATGTTTCCAGGTAAATCCTACACTAACACTAAGGTTGGTTTGAGATAATATCCAAAAGAAAATCATTTTTGATAAGTTTCTACAAAAACTGGATTTTTGTATACTATATATAATATCCAGCTGTCACAGTTTATACCGTTTCTATTTGGTTTTGGTGGTACATATGAGAGGAATTGATTATACCATTACTTCTAGCTGCATTACAGTGACTCAGTGGGTTTGTTATACTAGTCCAAATAATCCTAAAGCTCTCGCATGTCTAATTTTATTTAAATTGCTTATACAAACATGCAAAAAAAAACAATAGTGTTTGTCTTTGCACAATCACACACAGAAATCAGTAAATCAATGGCAATCGTCTAATCTGTTCTTGTTCCTGCAAGAATATTCAAAGAATGGTATCCCTTGTTTTTGTTCTGCTCTCTCAAGTGATTCATTTGTCAGCAAACTATAAAATTGAACTTGAATAAATTAATAAATCTAGTTATATTTCTAATTTGTCAAGGTAGCATAGATTGACATTAAATGTTATTGTGTAGAGATGAATGGTTAATCTAGTTATATGCTAAATTTAGTTATAAAACACCTACTTTTTTGTGCACGCGCGCCTGGTGTGTGCAGGAGCCTGAAAAGTAATGTTTAGAGTTAATTTGATGCGATAACATTTCTAATCTTTGACACTTAAAAGATGTATTGACCATGTTCATACTGCTTATTTAGATGTAATATAAATGCCCTTATTTTGTTGCCATATAGATGTAGGAGATATGTTAATGAAAAGCATATCGGAAACAACCTGCCTTTCTTCCTAAAATGTAGAATTTCATGATTAAACAGGAGAAGAGTTTACAGCAGAATGTGATAAACCAATCCTGAAAAATATAACATCCTCGGGGAATTATATTGCAATTTCTGGGCATTCACTAATTTAAGATGGTTACTTTTTTCCCCTGAAGCTGTTGAAACGGTTGATTCAATGATCGCACAACTAATGAATCGATATCAGGAAAACAAACTATCAGGTACATTACTCTTCCTGAGTTTAATACTTCAAAAGTTGAAAGACTACTTTATAGCCTGTAAACTCATGGCAGTTTAATAGTTTTCCTTTGGTATTAAAAATTATTTTGTCAACGACCGTTACGATGTCTGTATAATTTCCCTAAGATATTGTACTTATCATGCCTTCTCATCCTTAATAGTATGAGTAGTTTAATTTGTGTCATTACTATACGATCACTTAAATAGTACTTATCTTTTATTCAGGGGAAAAGATATTTAATTCCTACATCCGTATATGTTGATGTAGATCTAAAAACAAAAATTGTACTGCAATTTGAGTTTAATAAAGGTATAGACAATGATTATCATAATTTCTTTGCATGTCTGTTAGGTCTTTTAATTTGTTTGTTTGATTATCATAATTATCATAATTCCTACATCCTCAGCTTGTTTTGTTACAAAGGACAAAGAATATCGACAACTTGACCGGGCAATATGTTTTCTTCCTTGGGTACATTATCATTTAATTTTTAGTTATTGAATCATTCACCACTTACTGCTGTGGACAGTGTCTTTCTAAATAAATCGTCATTTTTGGCTATAGTCACAAACTAAAATCAAAATGTTGTATCTACAGTGCATACAGATTGATGTACATCCTCAATTGGATTTACCGCTACTTCACTGAACCACATTATGTGCATTGGATAGGTATGAAACTTCCACAAATTCCTTGCTTACATTCCAAATATAAGTATCGTTCCTTTTGTAGTATTAACATATGTTTTACCTATTTCCAATTTCAGCTTGGATATCTGGACTTGTACAGACCCTTCTTTATGCTGATTTCTTTTATTATTACATAATCAGGTATGAATACAATCTGTAAGCAAACTTCAATTATATTGTCATCTCTATTTCATTTTTTGTTATTGACATTGAGTTACAACATGAAAATCTTGTATTATTCACAAAAATAATAAGAAGATTTTTGTATTATTCTGAAATAGGTGATAAACGAGACCCTTCGATTCGGAAACGTTGTAAACTTTCTCCATCGGAAGGCGATTAGAGATGTACATTACAAATGCTATGGAAGTAGTTGAAGATTCAGTGTATGAGTCAGTATGAAACTGTATATGAAATGAGTGAACTGAGTGATGTAGTGAGGAATATCTGTATATGTGAATATCAGTGTTATATATCATTGAATTGTAAAATAGCGGAGTCGGGAATTTGCACTGTTTCAAATGTTGAAATAAAATATTCATTTAAATAAAATATTGTTTGAATATCAAATTCTGTGCAATAGCATTTTATTAAATAAATATTTATTTCTATTAAAAAATGAAATATGCTCTACATTGTGGGCCCCACAAGATGTGGGCCCCACAACTTAAGAAAGTTAATATCTATAGCAACATTTTTGGAATGTTGCCACAGACACCTATGAGTGTTACCATAGACCCAAATAGGGTTCTATTGCAACAATATTACTTATGTTGCCTTAGATAGTCTAAATGTTGCCTTTGAGGTCTAAGGCAACGGCAAAAATTGCAGCACCCTAAAACTGTTGCCATAGACCTATGGCAACATTTTTCGGGCCTGAGCCAACATTTTTTTTGTGTTGCAGAAGGCCATTTATGGCGTAGTGCAGGGGAAATAAGCTACACTATGCTATAAGGTTGGAATTCGCTGCCACCAACAACGATGAAGAGTATGAAGCAGTTATAGCTGGATTAGAACTTGCCTTAGAAATCGGAGCCAATTCTTTGTGTCTTCATAGCGATTCTCAACTTATTGTAAATCAAATATTAGGAGAATTCCAGGCTCGAGAAGAACGACTCGCGGCATATTTAAAGAAGACCAAGTTGCTTCTCAATCGATTGGATCGCTATTTAATCAAACACATCCCCCGGGAAGAGAACTAAGAGGCCGACGAATTGGCGAAGCAAGCTAGCATGAGAGACGGCGCTATTTCCGGAGCAGTAGCCATCTCAAAGCAACTGACTCCAAGTTTTGAGCAAGTGAATCTGATAGCTGCAACCGAAGGAGCAACTTGGATGACCCCCATCCGAGACTACTTACAAAGTGGCACACTACACAACGGGCGTAACGAAGTCAAGAAAATCTTGAGGAAAGCTTCCCGCTACATAATACAAGAAGGCATCCTCTATCGGCGCGGCTTCTCTAACCCCTTATTAAGGTGTGTCGCTGGAAGGGAAGCCAAGGAAATCTTATCCAACATCCATCAAAGAAGCTGCGGAGATCACACTGGAGGGCAGACTTTGGCAAAAAAGATACTCCGATATGGATATTTCTGGCCCACCTTAAGCAAGGACGCCTTAAATTTCGTCAGAAAATGTGACAGATGTCAGAAGTTTGCTAAGATTCCATGGCTACCAACAACTGAGATTACTCAAATGACCAGCCCTTGGCCCTTTGCAGTATGGGGAATTGATTTGATCGGCGAACTGCCAATGGGCCGAGGCGGGGCCAAATATGCTATAGTGGCAGTCGACTATTTCACCAAATGGGTGGAAGCAGAACCCATGAATAAAGTATCTTCAGCGAAAGTTATTAACTTCTTGATCAAAAATGTTCTATGCAGGTACGGAGTCCCATTCAAAATTATATCGGACAATGGACTTCAGTTTGACAGTGAGGAGTTCGCCAACTGGTGCCAAGAGCATGGAATTCACAAAAGCTTCTCTTCCGTAGCTTATCCCCAGACAAACGGACAAGTCGAAGCCGTCAACAAAATTCTGAAAACTCTAATAAAAAAGAAACTCGAAAAGTCAAAGGGAGCTTGGGTGGATGAACTCCCTACGGCACTATGGGCCTATCGCACATCTTTTAGAACATCAACGGGGCATACTCCTTTCTCTTTGGCATACGGATCGGAGGCTATGCTCCCAGTTGAAACCATCGTACCTTCCCACCGTAGGATCCACTATAACCCAGAAGAGAACGAAGAACTCCTTCACATGTCTTTAGATCTAATTGAGGAGAGAAGAAATGATGCAGCCCTCAAAGCAGCAGCCCACAAGCAAAAGGTGGCAGTACAATACAACTCCAAGGTCAAACATCGTATCTTACAAGAAGAAGATCTTATCCTCAAGCGAATCTTCCCTCGCCCCGGAGCACTAGATCCAATCTGGGATGGACCATATGTAATTCATAAAGATCTCCACAATGGAGCTTATATTTTGTCAACAGTGGACGGAGAGGTGTTCCAGAGGGCATGGAACATCCAACACCTCCGTCGATACTTTTCTTAACTTGTACTGCCCATATGAAGTGAATTAACAAAGAGAATCAGTGGACGTAGGCATTTTCGTGCCGAACCACTTTAAAAACCTTGTCTCTTTTTTAGCTTGTTCCTTTATATCTTGGCTGCTTGTTAACTTTATCCTTTTCTGTTGAACAAAACCCTGTGCAAATAGCATTTTCACACAAGGCGCTCCACAGCGCGACTTCTCTTGGACAAGACCTAACAGGTACTATACGAATCTATGCCCTCGCCAATGAGACACTTTTGCTCCAGCATCCCTCTGCTGCGGGTTAACTCATTGCTCGCGACGGCCCTCAAAGCCAACTGTAATGAGCCGATTATAAGCCACCGAGAAGGCCGACTATAGCCGAGGCAGCTCATTACGGCGTTCGGCTCGCCGACAGCCGTGAACCTACTTTAAGCCCAAACATAAGGTGTGGCCAGCCAGGGGTAGTTCACGGTTGACGATCGACACCCATGCTAGCCGGCCACAGTAAATCGAATAATACCCACGATTACAGGCCATAATGGCCCGTGTAGTTACTGTGCGCGATCTCGGCTCAGGTGTGTCTTAAGTACGGCTGTGGTAAAAAAGATTAACTCCCCGCGGAGGCGTAAGATGGGTGACAAATGTCTCCAAGACCCACAGCTAGGGAAAGTGACTACAAAGCCCGTTTGCCATGAACTTAAGCACATCGAAGGCCTTCCGTGATTGGAAGTTTTTACTCATATTTCAATTTTATTTAAAAGACTTTTCTCCTATCCTCTATAACGATCCCTAAAGTACAGGACACAGAATAGGAGATATTCGCTAATGGGAGTAGGAACTCACAATGGGACACTAGGCCGCTTTCCATACTCGGCCATACAAGATATTCAAAAACTGCCGTCTACAATTAGAACATGAGAGGCGGTATTTTCTTCTTTTTGTGTACAAATACATGGCTATAATTTATTCATACATCACACTAGCATTGCAAGGCATGAAATTATGTTTTCAGCAAGAACTTGACATCAAACACAATTGAATTACAAGCACACGCACAGCTATATTTCTCACACAACGTGTCAAAATAGCAAAAAACATTCAAAAACGACAAAATCAGCTTAAGTTAAAAAATTACACGTCAAGAATAATGTTGTTTATTACAAGTAGCATAATTACAACCTAAAAGTTACATTACTGTTTTGGGACTAACATATACAACAATGTCAAGTCCACAAAAAGATATCCAGGTCAAGTTAAGGAGCCGGCTGCATCGGAGCTTTGCCCAAATCCTGCTGCCCACCTATCCGGTCAAAGAAAAATTCATTAGTGATAAGCAACCAAGTTAACGGAAAGACTAGGAGGGAAGGCTTACCAGCGCCTGCTTCCTGAACATCCTGATCATCATCCTCTACTTGCACACCTGCCTCCTCAGCGACAAGCAGCCGCATACCCTCCTTCACCGCCACCTTCTCCTCCTTGGTAAATAGGGCAGTGACCACATCCATTCTGAAGACCGCACCACCCTCTTTATCCGCATTAGCCCTAGCCTCCTCCAGAGCCCTGAGTTAAATCCTGGCCATAACTCGAGGGTAATCATCCATCCAGGATAAGTTACCCTGTTTCCAAGTGCTGAAATACATATCCTGGAGCATCTCATCCAGCATCCCCTCATTTTCCCCAAGCTCCCTCATTCGGGCCTCAGAAGCACGCAGCTTTGCAACGGCAGCATCCCTCTTCGATCGATATCGTGAGTGGTCAGCCTGAAGGGATATCCTCATCGCCTCCATCTCCTCCTTCAACCTGGACTGAGCAAGCTCTGCGGCCTCGAGTCTCCCCGATAACTCCTGTACCCGCTCGAGGTCCGCTTGTCGAACCTCATCCACCGTCGCAATGGCCATGTCAATCTGCTCCTTGCAGGCGGCCTCCATTTTTTGCAACTCTGCCCTACTGGCCTCTTCCATAGTCTTCTTTAGTTGCCTGGATGCGGCCTCGTGCTGAGAAATTTGAATGGCTTGATCGGCAAGTTGCTTAGCCTGGTCGGAAACCATTAACCGTAACCGAATGTTCGCACTCCCAATTTCCTCCCCGGCCTTGACTAGTCGGGCATGATGCCCAATCAATTTCTTGGTCTCCCCGACAACCCGGTCGATGTTCGCCTTAGCTTCATCCCTCAGAGTTACAACCCGGGTGGTAAGCAAATCAAGGTCCAGGGACTTAGCTTCGTCAAGCACCCGTACCATAGGATTGCAAGGGAGAAGGTGCTCACCAGTAGCCTCATCGAAGGAGATGTCATGAGAGGTCGGGTCTAGGTCTGGATAACCCGCAAACGGGTTACGAACCAAGCCAGGGTGATCTATCGGGGTGAAGGTTGGATTCTCAAACGGATGTGGGGAAGGCATAAACTCAGTATCATCCTCCGTAATATCGTGAATAGGCTGGAGTGGGGCTGGAGGACCAGGAAGAGATTCAAACGAAGATCGACTCCTCTTCCTCTTTTGTATATCTTCTTCAATAACTCCAAGAAGAGGACGATAACCGACTACGTCTCCAGGGCGGTCAGTAGGAGGCTTCGGCTTGGCAAAAGCTTTAAGGAGTCTGTATTGTTCAAGCCTGTGCCAAAGATATGAGGTCTTGACCGTTTTGCCTGCTCTTGGAATAAAAACCAAGTATCACCAGCATGGATTGAGCCATCATTCAAGAATTAAAAAGAATAAAGAGAAATTCACCTTGAATCGCAGAAGTTGCCTCAGTAGAAGCACTCCCGGAAGATAAATCGGCGCCAGTCCCGGCCTTATCAGCTTTCTTGGGCTTCTCCGCCAAGGCCGGTCCTTCCTCCAACTCTTCAAAGGCTTGGCGAAGAGCGTCATCTGTCCACTCTTGAATCACGCCTGCCTGCCCAGGAGGCAAAGCCCCGGTGCCATCACCGCCCTGTCCTTCGCCACCATCATCGCCGTGACAATCAGTGTCACCTTCTCTACCACTTCCGCTCTCCGCCTCACCTCCTTCATCCTCGCCTTTTTCCCCCTCCACTTTTTCCTCCTCCTAAACATCTGGATGTGTGCTGGGAGAGGGTCCATCGGACTTTTTGAGTTTCTTCCCCTCGGCGACTGGATGCATCGAGAAGGGTCTCCTTTTACTGCTCTTCGCCGTGGCCCCTCCTGTAGCTTTGGCATCCCTCTCCTCCGCCGTGTCTCTCTGCTTGACCACGGACTGATGTGGTAGAATCAGGTTGTGCCCCAGAAGTGTAGCATTCCTGATCAAGTAAGCAGCCGACCTATCCCTTCCCGTAATGGATTCTATTTCAACAGCCATCTGAACCAGGCGATCGTTTTCTACGACCGTAAAGCCACCTGTCGCTAGTAAGAAATAAAAGCACATGAGAAGAAGCATTGCAGTCAGAACGGAAATCATAAATAAGCTTCAACTTACAGCCAGAGGTGAAGCGACGGATGGAAACAGAGTCATCCTTGATGAAAAACCATTCTTTCTTGAACATGCTGAACTTCGAATATAAGTCCAGGACCGGCTTGAAAGATACGGCTGATTCCAAGCTAATGTATGGAGACCCCTTCTTATAGCCTCTCAGATTGTACAAATACCGGATCTCCCGGTTGGAGGGAGGACGCCCGTATCTCCTCTGAAAAATGACAAACAGGCTCACCAGGATGGCGTAGGAGTTAGGCTGAAGCTGAAATGGAGCCACCTTCAAGTAGGTGATGAAGCTGAGTATCCAAGCATTGATCGGGGAGATGGCCCCACACATACAATGGTACCTACTGTAAGCAAAATATCCTTCGGGGGATTATATGGCATCACTCCCTCCCCCGGTAATAGCATGCGCACTCTGTCAATCCCAAAGGATCGAGAAATAACATCAAGCTGCTCGCTTTTGAGAGAGCTAGGGAAACAGTCAGGAGGTGAGTTCAGAAGCTCCTGAGGGCCGTACCCATCTACTAGTGACCTCGGGGTGGGCCCATGACGTCCCGGTCCTGACTGAGCTGGGGGCATTGCGGAAGGATCTTCTCTGTCCTGGGATTTCTTCTTATTAGAGCGAGTTTCAACTTTATGAGACATTATCTGCAACATGAGAGTACATCGTTAAAACAAAGGATGTAGAGATATAAACAAGCAAGTGCGTACAATCTAGAATTTCATTTGTAATTCGAAACATAAAAGGTTCAAGGTTCGTCCGGCATTCGAACTCAGCCGGTAGTTCAAGCATGAAGCGTCATTCGGTTGTCCAAAGACATTGAATTCATTCGGTTGACCAAAGACGTCGAGTTCATTCGGTCATTCTAAGACATCGAAGCTCATTCGGTTGTCCAAAGACTTCGAATTCATTCGGTTGACCAAAGACATCGAATTCATTCGGTTGACCAAAGACGTCGAGTTCATTCGGTCATTCTAAGATATCGAAGCTCATTCGGTAGTCCAAAGACTTCGAGTTCATTCGGTACTTAAAGTGCCCCGAGTTCATTCGGTAAGACAAGTCTTTGAGTTCATTCGATACTCGAACTCCACGAGTTCGTTCGGTAGTTCGTAACGCGAAAGTCATTCGGCAATCACCTGATTTGGTAGTCAAGCGTGATCCGGCAAATCTGATTCGGCTATCTCACTTGGTAAGGAATAACAAGAGACATAAAGCCCATATTTATAGGCAAACAAAGATGACTGAACCAACTGGTTCGGCGCGTAGGACCGAATGGGAACGTCTAAGCTGAAACAAAGCACGACATATGCTGGCATATGCCCCACTTTGGGGGGCAAATGTTGGGTGTGTTTCCACCACTGCCGAACCGGATTCACAGCCATGGAAGACCGAACCAATTCATTTCCAAAGCCTAACCGAGCCAAGGTAAACACTACCAAACCAACCCAGCTCCACTCACTACCGGACCAGCTACCTCCCAGGTGCAACCGGACCAGCTACCTCCCAGGTGCTACCGGACCAGACCTAGCTCCACTCACTACCGGACCAGCTACCTCCCAGGTGCTACCGGACCAGACCTCAGCTCCACTCACTACCGGACCAGCTACCTCCCAGGTACCACCGAATTAGAGGCCACTCCACCTACCACCGAACCAACCTTTGCTCCACACTACCGAACCAGCCACTCCACTGCCCACCGAACCAAACCCAAAGTCTCACCACCGAACCAATCCACGTCCCTCTCATCACCGGACCAAGGTGTTGCCGAACCAACACTGCTAGGCCAGATTACATCGGCCCAGGCCCACCAACAGCTATATACATCCAAGACCCCTACCCCCAGCCTCACTCTATAAATAGAGGGGCAGGGGTACAACAATGGGGGACAAGTTTGAGAGCTCAAGCACGGATAGAACTTTCAAACAACTTTCATATACTTGTATCAAAGCTTTGTACTTGTAATCTGAACAGTAAAGGAGAATAATATATAAAGTGGACGTAGGCACGTTCTGGCCGAACCACTATAAATCTGCGTGTCTTTTACAGTTTAGTCCCTGCTTTTCATATAATTGCATTAATCACCCAGATCACTAAAAACAACATAAAATCAACTATATCATACGACTTGGAGGTGTTTGCCCATTTTTTGTGCAAACAATTTCTATTTTATTCAGATGAAGTCATACAACTATTAAACTTTAGAATGTGAATCTTAGAGACATTTCCACGTATACGATTTTTGCCAAATTTCTATGTGACCATTTTAACCCTAAGAATCTTTTTTGGATTATAATTTTTGATAGGAGCAAAATTAGGGTCTCGAACCACTTCCATTGCTTTAGAATGATGGTTTCCCATTCCGTAGAGTGGTCATAACGAAAAAACGGACTTACCATTTCAAAGTTATAGCTGCTTTAAGTTTTGGTAACTACTAGCCTGCATTAGTGGGTAATTAACTATGTTCGTGCTTAGATTCACTAACGCATCTCGAAGTTTATGCTAAGGGAAGGCTGTAGAACAAATCTATGTCATTTCCACCTTCTCCAAAATACCTCTAAACTTCCATTAACCCGAATTTCATAAAAAACCTACAAATTTCTTACTAATCTTAGCCAAGTCATCAATTATAATGGTGATTAGCATATAGGAGCCAAAGATTATCATTTTGGCTGATTTGCATTTCTCTCTTTGTTGTCCACTTGAGATTTAAGGAGAAAAATAGGTATTTTGGGTATTTGGTAAGTGATTCTTGACCTCTGACTCTACTATGCATGTTTATATGGTTAAAAATGATGTTTTTGACATAATTTCAATCCTAAAATGTTTTATAACTTTAATCACATTTTTAGAGATATTTATGGATTAATTCTAAAGGATTTAAAGTGGTTTTTAAATGGTTTGTTAACTCCGTTTGTTTATGTGCATATGCTAGTATAAAGTTAGATTTATATTATGATTGGCTTGATTATTATATTCTTATGAATTGCATGTATGAATGGATGTATATGTGTGTCGTCTCATGTTTGTATGCTGTGGTTTGATATTATTTGCTAGTGATTTTTGGTAGTTAGGAAAGGAGTGGTCGAATTGGCAAAGTTTAAGGCAGAGATGGTCGAAATTGGATAAAACATAGAGGAGCGGCTCTGGAGCATAGGAGAAGCAAAAGATTCAAATCACATAAGAATTGGAGCTAAGGAGAGGAGTCGGTACGAAGAGCTTTGGTCGGTACCGAGTGCTTTTTATGTGTGCAAATCGATCGGTGGATGTTTGGTTCTTCAAGTCAATGTTAGGGGTGATGAGTGAAAGTCAAGTGCGAGAAATTGGCTAAGATTGGGCTTCATACTAAGAGCTTTAGTAGGCATGGAACAAGAGCTATTGGAGTTTGTACCAGGAGCTTTAGAGTTGATGTCGAGAGCTTTTAGGAGATGTGGTCGGGGTCAATGCACTTAGAAGATAGAACACTAGAAGTAAGGAAAGAAAGCTAGCTAAAATTGGATAAGCATGCAACTCGGTACCGACTGCTTTTGATCGATACTGAGAGGTTTTCTTTGATAGGTTTAGGGTCAAACTTGTTGGGAGAGATGTAGAGGCTCTGCAGGTCGTGTTAAAGGTGTTTGTTTATTCGCTTAGGGATTGATGGCAATGTAGTAGCACGATGATAGCTTTGGGACTTCAATGATAGTAACTCTATGGTGAAAGTAGTTCGGTTCCAATGATGGTGGCTTGAGGTTGGAAGGAGTCGTGAGAATAGTTATCCACAAATGGTAGGTTCTAGGAAGGGTGATACGTGGATAGAAGTTTGAATGGTTCTATCGTGGAATGAAAGAATGTGATATTTTCCCTCGAATAATGCAGATTGGACGGAGCAAGGAAGGGGCTCGGATACACGTGCTAAGGGATCATCGATACTTGGAGTGTTTTCTGATGTACTCAGAGCAGGGGTATTGTGAGTGCACTTATGTGTACTTTGAAAGGCTACCCCAGATCATTTGAAAGGATCTGTATGCCCTGAAGTTGTGGAATGGGTCTAGTATCTAGCTTCAGGCTATAAGGTACATGAGAACACTAAAAACTAGGATTTCCATTAGTCCCTAACACAGGAAAGGTCAAACGAATTATCATATATCTAGGGCACATATGAGTGGTAGTGAGGATTGTATGATGGCTGCTATTGTTGCTTTGGTTGTTTTCTTCCACGATCTATGTAACAACCCAAAATTTAACCCACAACAATTAATCCGTTAATTAATTAAATAATAAAATAACTTTGTGAAATTATCAGAATTAAGCTATGGAAGTTGTACCATTGTGTCTATGGTAATTTTCTGGTCAATTTCCATATATAGAATGTCAAAATCTAAGCTAATATGACCAAGTTATAAAATAAACAAAAAAGGCAGAAAACGAAAGAAAAAAAATATAGGTAGGTCGACCGGCCGATCGACCGTCCGGTCGACCCGCCTCTGCTATTTACAAATGAACGAACATTCGTTCGAACACTCCATAGCCTCAAACTGACGTGTTTTGCATTTTTTATTTTAATCCGATCCTTTTATTTTTGCATCCGATGGCTCCTATTCAGCCTATGACGTGGTTGTATCCCATTCAATCTTCAAAATCCAACGGTTTGAGATCCACTTCTACTCCTATAAATAGACCCTTAGACCTAACACATTTTCTTATTCTAGGTTTTCTCCAATTGGTTCACCTTTCTAGGAAGGACCCTAAACGGAATAATTTTTCCAAGGGGAAAATCGTTATAAACTAAATTATTTTACAACCCAAAGTGGATCTGGGAAGACCAAAGGAAGAGCTTAGGACCGGAGGAGAGTGATTGTAATTGTTTTAGATTTCTTTAAGTAATTTAAAATGATATGGTTTCCAACTGTTGTAGTTTTACTACAGTTTTTGGAATAGCCTTTTTAGTAGTTTATTTACAGTTTTTAGAATTATTTTCAGTCTATTTCCTTTCACCTATTCTTTTCAGTAATTTTAGTTTATTTCTATTAATTATAGGTTTTCTGTTTATTTACAGTTTTTTACAGTATTTTAGTTTATTTACTGTTATTTATACGTTATTTACATCTTCTTTCTACGCTTTGGATTTTCTTCTATTTCCAATTTTCCTTTATTCCTTCTTCTTCTTGGCGTGTGGATTAGAATAGGATTAACGCGAATATGGAGTAAATTGTAAGAAAACTAAAATAATGGAATATAAGATGTAAATTACAAAGACTGTGATATAAATGGAATTCGACTGAAATTATGCCTAATTGGACTGAAATTATGCCTGATTATGACATTAATTGGACTGAATTAAAAAGATTGGCCTAGTTATAACTTAGAATTATAACTAAAAGAGTAAAAGATGAAAGAGGCTTGTTTTCACACTTAGACCTTGGGTTAAGTATTAAGCATGATTATATCGTACGTTATAATAAGAAAAAGAACATAATAAGGCTTATTTTAAGACTTAGGATTAATTAATAAGCATAGATAGTAATAAAAAGTGTAAAGGCTTATTTAAATAATTTATCTAAGTTAATAAGCAAAGATGAAAGTAGGACCTGTGGCTAATAGCATTCCCTATTAGACAAAACGGTGGTCCCACATTAACATGAAGTGAGACGAGGGCACGCTTATGCTAAGAATGGTAGTAATTGGTCAAATAGAAGTCCAAATCACGGGGGATTTTGATAAGGGGCGCAAATAGATATTATTTGGATGACAGGCCAATACCAACAGCATTTCCTCTATAGTGTCTATGTACACACGGCGATCTCACATTAGCCTGAAGTGAGATGAGGGACACGCTTATGCTGGAGTTTGAGGTAATAAGAAGACCCAATAGGTGGAGCTAAAGGTAGCATGGGCATGGTGGCAGTTACGCGTGCGACTTCCATTCCAGTGCTCAGTAATCGCTATGAGTTCCAAGCGCTTAGTATGGGTGTCTTTCGTAGACACCATTGCCTTCTGTGTAGAGAGCTATATATGTCGTCCGGATCCACAGTGGGTGCTTTGTGCATCTTTCATAGATACCATTGGCTACTGTGTAGGAAGTTATATAGCGTCTGGTCCGCAGTAAGGTCTATGGAGTAGCAGGCCGATCAAAAGGGGTAGAATTAGGGTTACAACCTAATTACAGGATTAGGAATTCAGCCTAATCAAAGCGGAAATCAAGGACAAGTGCAAGCAATCAAAGTTAACCTATCTTATAAATTGAGCAATATTTAATCGTACTTATTTCCAGTTTATCTCTTTCCTAATTCCTTTGTTATCCTTATTTATGCTAGAACTGTTGTAGAGTCTATTACTTTTATCTTGCTTAAAGACACTAGTAATTACTATCATTCACCAGACTTTTAGTCTGACCCACTCCTCTATTTTCCCCTTTTCCCCCATAGGCAATCAAGGGAGAAGTCAGTAGATTGTTGTTGCTTGGAGGAGATTTCTACTATGTATTTCTTTTATTTTCAGCTTTTGGTCTTTCTATGTACTGGCATATTATAAGGGATATTATGTACTCTGATTTTTGAGACTATGAGTTTTTGTTTCATGAGACATATTGGATTTTTAGACATGTATGTGGTATTTGACTTATTTATGAAGCAATTATGAAGTTTTGTTTTAATTAAGTTATTATTTTAAGTTTCCATTGTTTTTATCTATTTTTGTCTTGTGAATCTTAGTCTCTGTTAGCTTTATTTATACCTACAACGCACCACGCCTTTTAATTTTTCCTTTTTGGTATATTAAGGGTTGTGGGGTGTTTCACTTGGTATTAGAGCCTAAGGTTATAGGATTCCTAAAAATTTATTTTAAAAGTAAAGTATTTTCCAAAATAACTTGTTTTAAAAGTATTTTTCAGAAAAGAACTCTTAGAAATAGTTTTTAAGTATAAAAGAGGTTTGATAAAAATCCCCACAAAGTCCAGTTCAACCTTCTTTCGATTCTGTCGAGCCTAAGTTTCCTTTTCTTTGCGTAGTATGGCCGACTGATTCCATAGAGCTACGGTACCATAGGTGCAAGGGCAAGCGCCCAATACAACATAGGTAGGTGAAAATCCCTTTAATCCACCTACACCAGCCGATTTTTCTAAGCTATGCAAGGACTTCACTAGTATAGGGGGCAGAACGTTTTCTGGCACGAAGGATTTCAAGGATACACAAGCTAGGTTGGAAGATATGGGAAGAAAGTTTAGGCGGTTAGGCTTGGAGGACCGACAACAAATTCAACCTATTTATTGGAAGCTGAAGGGAGAACTTAAGGAGGTTTCTACAAGCTCTAAGAAACAGTGGTGGAAGGACAAGAAGGATAAGAGGAAAGAAAGGGCACCTTAGAAGCGAATCAAGAAAAATGGGAAATGTAAGCACTATAGAATGAATGGTCATTACGCAAAATACTGTAAGAAGGCTGGAATGGAGGGAAGGTGTTTCAATTGTGGGTAGCTTGGTCACTTTAGTAAAGTATGTCCTCAGAAGGCGGGGCAGGCAGCAAGCGCACCTGCAACACAGATTCAGACTTTGGATACAGCACCTTCCAGCAGTAGACCAAATCAAGGTAAGAAAGTTTGATTTCTATTTCTGATTTTTTTCCCATTCGGACTCTATTTGATTCTAGAGCATCACACCCTTTTCATCTATAGTTCTTTAGTAGATTGTTTGCACTTAGACATTTCTTTAGTTGACCCCATTGTTGTTTCAAACCCCATAGGAGGATCGGCACACTTGACTATGGTTTGTAGGGGTTTGAAAATTTTTATCCTAGGCGTAGAATTTGATTGTGACGCCTATATATTAGATTTTTGAGGTATGGGATGATTTTGGGAATATATTGGCTATCCACATATGGAGCTATATTAGACTGCGAGAGGAGAGTCGTTCGATTAGAGACTTGCAGTGGTAGGACTCTCGAGGTATCTTGCGACCCGCAAGGGTCAGTCATGTTGATTTTTCTCTATTCCCTCGATTCATCTTCATCGGAGTTACATTTGGTTCCTGTCATCGGAGATTTTGCAGACGTCTTTGAGGAGGTTAAGGGACTACCCCCTGAGAGAGAGATTGACTTCAGATTTATTTGAACGAGAATGCTAAGCCAGTAGCATTACCTGTGAGGCACATGGCACCTAGGGAGAGGAAAGAATTGAGCAAGCAAATCCATGAGCTTTTGGAGAAGGGATTCATAAAAAGGAGCATATTGGAGTGGGGAGTGCCATTCGTCTTCACCACTAAGGTGGATAGTTCTCTCCGACTTTGCGTGGACTATAGGGAATTAAATAAGCTCACCAAGAAGAACCGATATCCACTCCCTAGGATTGATGATTTTTTGACCAGTTAGTAGGCTCTTTATTTTTCTCTCAGCTTGATTTAGCCATGGGATTTCATCAGCTTAGGGTCTCTGTTAATAAGACCACATTTAGGACACCCGACAGACTCTTTGAGTTGTTGGTTATGCCTTTTGGACTAACCAATGCCATAGCCTATTTTGTAGGTTTGATGATCCATGTTTCTAGATATGTCCTAAGTAAGCTCGCGGTGGTATTCGTGGACGACATTTTGGTGTTTTCCAAGAAGTATGTAGGAGCATGTTATCATCTTAAGGAGGTTCTTCGTACAGTTGAAGATAGAACTCTTGAAGTGACACTTTAGGCATAAGGAAGTATGTTTTTGGGGCATAGAGAAGGTCTACACATGGTAGGAATGATTTGGTACACTTAGGATTCAGATGTTGGAAATCTAAAGAAAGGTAGGTTAAGGTTAGAGAGTATAATAAAATTCAGTAGATAAGAAAGCCCATGTGTAGATAATTGCAGAAATTATAATTGTCTCAGACAAGTGGATTTGACGGTAATGCCTTAGAATAAATATGAGTATACAAGAGGAATAGGAGTAAAAGCCTTTAGTTTAGAAGAAATATTTCGAGGATAGTAAGTAGGAAAATCCACTTTATATATATAACCCAATAAAATGAAATTATTAGAATAAAAAAAAATTGTCAATATTTTGAAAGTAAATATTGGGTTTTTGGAAATATGGTAAGAAATTTAAATTTGTTTTTATATGATGAAAATTTCATTAAAAAGGAAGTCTTTTTGAAAAAAAATTTATAGAGCATATATAACTCACTAGTTTCTTCGTAAGTAAACAAAGATCTTAAATATAAAAACATAGAGTCTATTAAGTATCAAAAAACATATGTTACAACATTTATTGTTGTAATAAATGTTTTCGTGAAAAATAAATGGGCATAGACTATAACCCTATTGTTATAGTAAGCAACTCCTAAGAGAAATGTTTTTATATAGTATATGAGATTTATTAGTATTTATTAAATTCATACACTAGTACTTTTGGGTTGTAGTAATAGTGTTTTACGCAACATCTATTTTAAACCCAAATAAAAATGTATTTTTTAAGATAATTTCTAAGAAAAGAAATTAAAGTGATTTATGAACATACTTATCATTTAAATAAGTATAAGAAAATGTTTTCTGGTTATGGATACATTAAAATGGTTTTGAAGATGAGTTTTTCTTAAAAGAAAATGTGTAAATTAGATGTTAGAAAATATTTATCATGGAAGAATATAAATTAACATACTTTAATCTATTGGAATGAAAAGAATAACGGTATAATTGTCTTTTAAACTAATAAAAATGTTTTGTGTAAGTCACAAGGAATACATGAAAGAGATGTACAAGATATGGGAAGCACCATATTTTGTATAGCCTATTTCGAAAATATAGAATAAATTCCTTTTAACTTCACAAAAACATGAAGTCCTCTTTTAAAAGGTTCATAGAAGATTTTAGCGTTAATAACTTCTCATAAGAGAAAGTAGTTCCAATACATTAAGAAATGAGACTGTTAGGTGTAACAAGAAGCTATTTTGAAAACACATAAAGGATATTTTAAAGATATTTTAAAAGAAAATGGTTTGGTGAAAAAGTAAATAAGTTTTTGAATTGAAAAACTTAATAAAAGTAATATTTGAAAGTTCAAATTTTTATAGAAAACTGAAAAATTCTTTAAAAGAAAGAGAGATATAAGTTTTAGACTTAAAAATTTGGAATTTTTTCCCTCTAGGTTTGGGAAATAATATTAAGTGACTAAGTATTTTTGAAATTAAAAGAAACTAAAAAGATAACACTTTTGAAGACAAAGATTTTGGGATTTGATGTTTTAAATTTTTTAGAAACCTTAGTTTTTAAAACAAGGTGATAAATATCAAACCAAACTCTTAAATGTGGAGTAGATAAGAATCATTTCCTAGGAGTAATGGAAAAGGTGTAAGGAGATAGTAGTAATTACTTTTAGAAGTAATAATGAAAGTTTCCGTAAAGTGTATAGGACACTAGTAAGAACCTAGGAGTGTTGATTCATGAAGAATAGTAAAATGAAATTAGTAGGATAGTAAGACAAGCATGGTTGAGAATGAGTATTCTTGATTTTGGAAGAACTTAGGGAAAAGCATCTTTCTTTAGTGGAATTCATATGGTAGTAGTTTTCAAGCTAGCATTGGAATGGCACCTTTTGTAGCTCTTTTTGGAAGGCCGTGTAAGATGTCTTCATGTTGGTTGAAGTCTACGGAAAGGTTGCTTCTTGGTTCCGACATGGTTAGAGAGATTTCGGAGAAGACTAATTTGATTAGGAGAAAATTCGTATCTCATATCCATGTCTCTTTGTTAATAGGTTTTAGAATTTCCTTTTTCCATCTTTAGTTTTGAATAGGTTCTTTCCTTTATTATCCTTTGGGAGGGTAGAACTTAGGATTTAACATATGGATGGTAGGATTTGATGCAAACATGTTAATAGAACATGTTATGAATGATGTATGCTAGTGATTGCAAGTGTTTGCTAGTGGATGCTAATGGACGCATATAGGTACACTAGGAACTATTACTCCATAGGGATCGGCCTAATTAGGACACTAGAGCATATGCATATGGATGTGTGTGCATTTTTATTTTATTTCCATGGTTGCTATAAATGAATGTTTATCACATGATTGTTGCATTTGGATGATGTTTGTAGCACGCATATAGAATTATCAGTTATCATTAGGAAATTTTTTCATTCATTAGGATACATGGCACGGACAAGATTGTATAAAAGGAGGTCAACTGAATCAGTGGACCGCCTAATCTTTTGCATTAGTTAGGAACAATTACACTACACTAATTGCATAAGTATCATAAATTGCATTAGAAAAACTAAAGGACGATGTATGAATGGTTGATGATTAAGTCGTTGATTGTAGAATTGGATGAAAACATTTAGTACATTCTTTTATCCTTAGAGATTTCGGGGACGAAATCCCTTAAGGAGGGGAGAATGTAATAACCCAAAATTTAACTCATTATAATCAATCCGTTAATTAATTAAATAATAAAATAACTTTGTGAAATTATCAGAATTAAGCCACGGAAGTTGCACCATTGTGTCTGTGGTAATTTTCTGGTCAATTTCCATATATAGAACATCAAAATCTAAGCTAATATGACCAAGTTATAAAATAAACAAAAAAGGCAGAAAACGAAAAAAAATATAGGCAGATCGACCGGCCGGTCGACATGGGCACCAGGCGGTCGACCGCCCGGTCAACCCGCCTCTGCTATTTACGAACAAACGAATGTTCGTTCGTTCGAATGCTCTAGAGCCTCAAACTGGCGTGTTTTGCATTCTTTATTTTAATCCGGTCCTTTTATTTTTGCATCCGATGGCTCCTATTCAGCCTGTGACGTGGTGGCATCCCATTCAATCTTCAAAATCCAACGGTCTGAGATCCACTTCTACCCCTATAAATAGACCCTTAGACCTAACACTTTTTCTCATTCTAGGTTTTCTCCAATTGGGTTCACCTTTCTAGGAAGGATCCAAAACAAAATAATTTTTCCAAGGGGAAAATCGTTGTAAATTAAATTATTATCCAACTCCAAGTGGATCCGGGAAGACCAAAGGAAGAGCTTAGGACCGGAGGTGAGTGATTATAATTATTTTATATTTCTTTAAGTAATTTAAAATAATAGGGTTTCCAACAGTTGTAGTTTTACTACGATTTTTGGAATAGCCTTCTTAGTAGTTTATTTACAGTTTTTAGAATTATTTTCAGTCTATTTCCTTTCAGCTATTATTTTCAGTAATTTTAGTTTATTTCTATTAATTATAGCTTTGCTGTTTATTTATAGTTTATTTACAGTAATTTAGTTTATTTACTGTTATTTATACGTTATTTACATCTTCTTTCTACGCTTTGGATTTTCTTCTATTTCCAGTTTTCTTTTATTCCTCCTTCTTTGCGTATGGATTAGAATAGGATAAACGCGAATACGGATTAAATTGTAAGAAAACTGAAATAATGGAATATAAGATGTAAATTATAAAGACTATAATATAAATGGAATTCGACTGAAATTATGCCTAATAGGACTGAAATTATGCCTAATTGGACTGAAATTATACTTAATTATGACATTAATTGGACTAAATTAAAAAGATTGGCCTAGTTATAACTTAGAATTATAACTAAAAGAGTAAAAGATGAAAGAGGCTTATTTTCACACTTAGACCTTGGGTTAAGTAATAAGCATGATTATAACGTAGGTTATAATAAAAAAAGAACAGAATAAGGCTTATTTTAAGACTTAGGATAAATTAATAAGAACAGATAGTAGTGAAAAGTGTAAAGACTTATTTAAATAATTTATCTAAGTTAATAAGCAAAGATGAAAGTAGGACTTGTACCAAATAGCATTCCCTATTTGAAAAAACGGTGGTCCCACATTAGCCTGAAGTGAGACGAGGGCACGCGTATGCTAAGAATGGTAGTAATTGGTCAAATAGAAGTCCAAATCACAAGAGATTTGGATAAGGGGCGCAACTAGATATTGTTTGGATGACGGGCCAATACCAACACCATTTCCCCAATAGTTTCTATGGACACACGGTGATCTCACATTAGCTTGAAGTGAGATGAGGGGCACACTTATGTTGGAGTTTGAGGTAATAAGAAGACCCAATAGGTGGAGCAAAAGGTAGCATGGGCATGGTGGCAGTTACGCGTGCGACTTCCATTCTAGTGCTCAGTAATCGCTATGAGTTCCAAGCGCTTAGTATGGGTGTCTTTCGTAGACACCATTGCCTTCTATGTAGTGAGCTATATATGTCGTCTGGATCCACAGTGGGTGCTTTGTGCATCTTTGATAGATACCATTGGCTGCTGTGTATTGAATTATTTAACGTTTGGTCTGAAGTAAGGTTTATGGAGTAGCAGGTCGATCAAAAAGGGTAGAATTAGGGTTACATCCTAATTACAGGATTAGGAATCAGCCTAATCAAAGCAGAAATCAAGGACAAGTGCAAACAATCAAAGTTAACATATCTTATAAATTGAGCAATATTTAATCGTACTTATTTCCAGTTTATCTCTTTACTATTTCCTTTGTTATCCTTATTTATGCTAGAATTGTTGTAGTGTCTATTACTTTTATCTTGCTTAAAGACTCTAGTAATTACTATCATTCACCAGACTTTTAGTCTGACCCACTCCTCTATTTTCCCCTTTTCCCCCATAGGCAATCAAGGGAGACGTCAATAGATTGTTGTTGCTTGGAGTTTTCTTGGAGGAGATCTCTACTATGTATTTCTTTTATTTTCAGCTTTTTTTCTTTCTATGTACTGGCTTATTATAAGGGATATTATGTATACTGATTTTTGAGACTATGAGTTTTTGTTTCATGAGACATATTTGATTTTTATACATGTATGTGGTATTTGACTTATTTATGAAGCAATTATGAAGTTTGTATTAATTAAGTTATTATTTTAAGTTTCCGCTGTTTTTATCTATTTTTGTCTTGTGAATCTTAGTCTCTATTAGCTTTAGTTATACCTACAATGCACCACTCCTTTTATTGTGTCCTTTTAGGTATATTAAGGGGTGTGGGGTTGTTTCAATCTATCACACTAGGGATGTCATTGGAGATAGGTATTGGGAATAGGGATATCTGGACACCTGTCATCATACTTGGTTTGCAGTATACCTTTGCTGTGTTCGTTGAGTAGCATGTTGTGTTACTTATATGCTAACTTTTTGGTTGCAGGAACAAGTCAAGTATTATTCGTATACCCTTGTTCCTTAATATATCAACTTGTATAGTATTTTTTAGATTAAGTTATCGCTCACACCAGACTGTTGTTTGACCCAAGGTTCTATGATTTTCTTTTTATTATGTTGGATACTCCTAAATGAGTAGACTAGATAGCAGATTTAGGTGCGACGCAGTAGCTGTGCAGAGGAATAGCTGGATGGAGCTATCTCGTATTATATGTAGATTACTATGCTTATTCTGTTGTGAAACACATTGAGTCTTGACAGTGCTTGCTTATTACTATTATTATTATGAGACATTCATTTGGGTTTATTTCCATCTTATAAACTTTTTTAAATATTGTATAACTTTGTGGATTCATACTTGATATCTGGATCACTTAGTTATTACTGTCTCTCCTATTTTATATGTGCGTTGTACATTATATTTTATTCCATGCACTGTGAGATATAAGATAGGTTCTGTTATGTTTCATTTCATTTACAACCCTTAATGATCGTCCTGCACTAGCTGAGCACGTTGGCAGCGCACTAACTTATGCATATTGGGTGCCAATGATGTAGGGCAGTCGTTACATTTGGTATCAGAGCATATATTACATGATTAACCTGGATTTGAAGCAGGGAGATATGTCTATCTTCGAGCGTGTTGCTAAGTTTGACATTTTTTTGAAGTACGAAATGTCCTTCATCGACACCCTGTTAATGAAGAATGGGAAGTTTATTATGGGTTTGGACAATTATTTGGGGGTGTAGTTAGTGAGTCATATCAATGAGCCATTTGAGACACTTGTCGAGAAAGATCTTCGCTAGGAAAGTTTATACCCTAAGTCAAAATTAGCTATTGTTGTTATAGAGCCAAAGCCGCATCAAGAAAAGAATTTCTGGACTATGGATATTCCTTATGACATTAGCTTCTTTTGGAGGAGCATTTTAAAACTTAAACAGCTATATCTTCCCATGATCGGGTGCAACCTTCATAACTCTTTTTGGCATTCGTCTTGGAGCAAGACTGGGACTGTTCTATCCTCCTTGATTAATTATAACTTGCATGATAATTTGGTGATTCTGGATACTGCCTTAGCTATAGATTATTTTTGTGACAGCTATATAAAACTGCCTCCTGTCTGCTCGGCTGAGGTAAGAAGCTTATGGCAGTTGATCCAGTACAATTTCAATCCTGTCATTGGTGACAGAATGCAATGGAATGGTAAAAGCAATCACTCTATTTCATTGGTCTACAACTTTTTATTGAAAGGTTAGAATCTCAATATATTCCCATGGTACGCTAGAATATGGAAATCCAGATCGAAACCTAAGGAAATTTTTTAATGTGGAAGATCATTAATAATGTTATTCACACCAGGGACAAACTTATACGCATGAATACTATTTAATGCTCTATATGTCTGTTGTGCTCTCATGCTTATGAAAGCATTGGGAATCTTTTCTTTGAATGCTTGTATGTCCATAATCTATGGAAGCGAGTTTTGAGTCACTTTAATAACCTTGCTCCGGCTAAAGATCATGTAACTAAGTGGATTAGAATTTTTAAATCGACAAGATGGAGATCTCAAGAATCCATGAGATTGCTCAAAATTTTGATGCAAGTCATATATGTTATTTGGGAAGAGAGAAATGCTAGGCATTTCAAAGATAATAAACTTCCTCTTTTGGCCTTATTTCAGAATGTAATCAAGGCTTAGTGTTCAGATATGGTTTAAATGTCTTCTAATGCTTCTTTGGAAGCATTAAATGTATTTTTATTTTGTCTGCTTCTGTTCTGGTTCCATGTAATTTTTCAATCTGTTCGCTATTTGCTTTCTTTGTATTTTTTGTTTTATTAATAAAAGTGCACAGTCGCTATAAACACGGCTTACCTTGCCAAAACCGCAGCAAGACAGTAGAGGCAAAAAGAAATGGAATGGAAAGAGGAAGCAGTCTAAGGGAAAGAACGCTTAGAAGAAGGGAAAACGGATCACGTCTATTATGGTTGTGGAGATAGGGGTCATCTAATTAGAGACTACAAAGTTGATAGGAAGAAGAAGTGTTATAACCGTGGTAAGCTCTGACAAATGCAGTAGAATTGTCCAAAGTCGGCATGGCAGAAACAGGTTATAAAGGCATATGCTTTGGACGCTATTCCGACTTCGTCGTGTGCTCCCT
This sequence comes from Allium fistulosum, assembly GCA_030737815.1. NCBI lineage: Eukaryota > Viridiplantae > Streptophyta > Magnoliopsida > Asparagales > Amaryllidaceae > Allium > Allium fistulosum. The sequence goes on along the minus strand of CM060908.1, from coordinate 815,402,311 downwards.
CGATGAAAGAGAAGGGAAAGGGCATCGTTATTCAAGGTATGTTTTCCATTTATGATGTTACCTTATGTTTTTTATTCGGTACTAGGGCTTCACGTTCCTTCATATCTAGAGATATAGCAGGCATATTGGGATTGAAACTCAAAATAGTTAACCAACCTTTGATTATGACGAACCTTGTTGGAGGCTCCACTAGCATGTGCATGGTTTGATCTTATCGATATATGGATGCTCTTTTGTGTGTGATTGTTTTGTTTTGTTATGAATTTTGTTGGGTTCAAGATTATTTTGGGAATGGACTGGCTAAGGAAGTATGCAGCGGTAATTGATTGAGAGAGGCTGTTCATGAAGGTTGGGGTTGGAGAAGGGCGAACGGTTGTAATTGGCTACCTGTCGGAGGATGGGGTTATGGTTAGCTTTCTATATCTACTCGAAGCTCTATATAATGGATTTTCATCTATGCCTATTGTTAGAGAGTATCCAGAGTGTTTGAGGAGGTGAAGGATTACTGCCGCATCGAGAGATTGAGTTTCAAATAGACCTAGCAAAGGATGCTAGGCCGATAGTTATGCATTTGAGGCGTATGGCACACAGAGAGCAAAAGTAGTTGATGGTGCAAGTAAATGAACTTTTGAAGAGAGGGTTCATTCGTAGGAGTATATCTAAGTGGGGTGAACTTGTGGTATTCGTCACTAGGGCGGATAACTCTCCGAGCTTGTATGTAGATTACCGTAAACTGAAAAAGGTGACGAAGAAGAATAAGTATCCACTCCCATGTTTTGATGACTTGTTCGATCGGCTCCATGATGCGAAGGTGTTCTCTCAATTGGACCTTGCAAGGGGATTTCACCGATTGAGAGTGGTGAAGGAGACTGTGCCAATCACTGCATTTCATATGCTGTTTGGTTTTTATGAGTGGTTGGTTATGCCGTTCGGGCTGACCAATGCTCTGGCATACTCTGTTGATCTCATGAACCGTGTTTTCAGGGATCAACTAAACAAGTTTGTGCTTTTGTTTGTGGATAACATTCTGATATATTCTAAGACAAAGGAGGAACACAAGATGCACTTGAGGATTGTTCTTAAGGTATTTAGGAAGTACAGATTGAAAGCAAAATTTTTGAAAAATCGCTTTTAGAGAAGGGAAGTGAGATTCTTGGGTCATGTCATCTCTAAGCAGGGCATCGCAATAGATCCTACCAAGGTGGCAATGGTTCAGGATTGGAGCTAATCCAAGAATGCTAGAATGTGAGTAGTTTCCTAAAATTGACTAGATATTATACTCACTTTACAAAGGACTACTCGAAGGTAGCCAAGCCGTCAACCAATTTGACGAAGAAGAATCAGACTTTTACTTGGAACGTTGGGTGTGAGCATTCGTTTTGAGTCAAAGAAGTTGACAAGTGCACCAGTATTAACCATTTTGAGTAGGAATGAGAAGCTGAAAGTATACACAAACGCCTTTAGTACTGGATTAGGTGCGGTATTGATGTAGAAGGGGAAAGTTGTTGCCTATGCTAGTTGACAACTGAAGCCCCATGAAAGGAAGTATCCAACCCACGATTTGAAGTTGGCGGCGATAGTGTTTGCTTTTAAGATTTAGAGGCAGTACTTACTAGGAGAAAAGTTCGAGCTGTTCACGGACGACAAATCCTTGAATTACCTTTTCTTCCAGAAGAATATCAACCTTTGCCGACAGCGATGGTTAGAATTCTTGGCCTCCTACAACTTTGACATTTCCTATACGCCTGGTAAGGGAAACGTGGTCGTCGATGCATTGAGTAGAAGACATTCCAATTTGGGAGCAATGTTCTTGGAGTAGAAGCAATTGGTGTATATTGTTGGTTATGACTTTAGACCTCATTGTGAGATATAGCCAAAGATGTTGGCAAGTTTGACGATCAAACCTACTTTGATTGAGCGGATCGGTACTAGTCAGAGTTAAGATGCTAGACTAGTAGAGATGATGGAAAAAATAGAAGGGGAGTAGTGTTTGAAGACATGAAGCAATACAAACTCGACCGAGAAGGTTGGCTATATAAGGTTGGGAGATTGTTCGTTCTCGTTGCTGATGGATTGTGCGACGAGGTGTTATGAGAGTGCCACCATTCTAGGTTGATTATACATCCCAGCAATAATAAGGTGCACTGTGATATGAAGCAAACTTATTACAGGGAGGGTATGAAAAAGGATATCGAGGCGTTCATCTAGAAGTTATGAACTGCTAGTTGGTGAAGGCAGAGCAGAGAAGCTAAGTAGATTACGACAACCGCTTGAAGTTCCCAAATGGAAGTGGCAGCAAGTATTGATAGATTTCGTAGATGGATTGCCAAGGAGTGGAGTTGGGTATGATTTCATTGGGTCATAGTCGATCGATTGACCAAGAAAGCTAGGTTTATAACCGTCAATTTAAGTAGAACGGCAGCCAAACAGGTCGAGTTATATATGAAATGGGTTGTACGGTTTCATGGTGTACCAAAGAGCATTATGAGCGACCAAGACCCATTGTTCACTAGTGGGTTTTGGAGGAGCTTACAAGAGGCATTGGAGACCGAGCTGCATCTCAGTGCAGCTTATCACCCATAAATGGATGGGCAGACCGAAAGAGTGAATCGTATTTTCGAGGATCTCTTGCGGGATTGCATACTTGATTTCTAAGGCTCGTAGGACGATCACTTGCACTTAGTGGAGTTCGTATGCAACAATAGCTATCTATCTAGTGTCGGCATGGCACCATATGAAACATCATATGGCCGACCAAGTAATGCACCTTCACGTTGGTGGGAATCAGGTGAAAAGTTGATACTTGGGCCATATATGATTAGAGAAACCTCAGAGAAAATAGAGATCATTCGGCAATAAATGAAAACTGCTCAGGATAGGCAGAGCAGCTATGCTGATAGAAGACATAGAGATCTGGAGTTCTTCGTCGGCGATATGGTGTTTGTAAAGATTTCACATTTGAAGAATGTTATTCGATTCGGTAGTAAGGGGAAGTTAATGCTGAGATTTATAGGTCCTTTTCCAATAGCCGAGAGGATTGGGAACCTAGCATATAAGGTCGACTTACCTCAGAAGATGGCAGGTGTGTACAATGTTCTCTATGTTTCTCACCTACGGAAGTTTGTGCATGACTCAGGTGTGACGATTGCACTAGATCAACTATATGATATCAAGATTGAACCAAAAGCTTTGAGACCTTGTAGGCCAATTCGTATTGTCGGACGCGATACAAAATAACGAAGGAGGAAGACGATGGAGTTAGTGAAGGTTCAATGGGGTGAAAGCGAAGGCGATCGTACGTGGGAAACCGAGGAGAGCATGGGCGTCACATATCAGGAGCTCGTTGCGTGGTAAGGCCCACCATTTATCGTTGCTTTCACTTTTGAGATCATATAGGGTAGTTTAGTATCTCGCATGCTAGGACAGCTTTACCTTCACTATTGGTTGTGTGGCTGCATGTTTAATATGTATGATGGTTGCATATGATTGATAGGCATGCAGGGTAGCTACGTTTGATTTATTTGGGTATCCGGGGGTGAAATTCCTGAAGGGGGAAATGTAACAACTCGTATTTTACGTATTAGAGGATCGTAAAATATTTCTATTTTATTCACATGAAGTCGTACGACTATTAAACTTTGGAAAGTGACTCTTAGGGACATTTTCCACATATATGATTTTTGTCGAATTTCTATGTGACCATTTTGAACATGGGAATCTTATTTACATTATAGCTTATGATAGGAGTAGAAGTAGGGTCTTAATCCACTTCCATTTCTTTAGGATGATGGTTTCTTATTCCGTAAAGTGGTCGGAGTGGAAAAAAAGACTTATTATTTGAAAGTTATAGCTTTTTTAAGTTTTGGTTGTTGTTGGCCTGCATTAGTGGGTACCTAACTAAGCCTGTGCTTAGGTCCACTAACCCATCTCGAAATTTATGCGAAGGGAAAGCTGTAGGAACTGATCTAAGTCATTTCTATCTTCTCCAAAGTAGATCTAAACCTCCATTAACCTAAATTTCATTAAAAAAGCCTACATTTTCATTACTAATCTTAGCCAAATCATCAATTAGAGAGGTGATTAGCATATAGGTGCCAAAGATTATCATTTTGGCTAATTTACATTTCTCTTCTTTGCTATCCACTTCAGATCTATGGAGAAAAAAAATGGTATTTGGGTATTTGGTGAGTGGTTCTTGACCTCTCACTAAACTATGCATGTTTATATGGTTAAAAATAATGTTTTTAACATGATTTGAATCCTAAGATGTTTTCTAACTTTAATCACATTGTTAGAGATATTTATGGCTGAATTTTCAAAGATTTAAAGTGGTTTTTAAATAGTTTGTTAACTCATTTTGTTTATGTGCATATGCTAGTATAAAAGTTAGATTTATATTAGGATTGGCTGGATTATTATATTCTTACGGGTTGCATGTATGAACGGATGTATATGTGTGTCATTTCATGTTTGTATGTTGTGCTTTAATGTGGCTTATTAGTGCTTTTTGATAGTTAGGAAAGGAGTGGTCAAATTAGTAAATTCTAAGGCAAACGTTATTGGAATTGGATGAAACTTGGAGGAGGGCTCTGGAGCATGAGATTGCCTGGTGGATTCTATGGTTGCTTTGGTTGTTTTCTTCCATAATCTATCACTCTAAGGATGTCACTAGAGAAAGGTACCTGGGATAGGGATAACTTGACACTCGCCACCATACTTGGTTTCCAGCATACCTTTACTATATTTGTAGAGTAGCATGTTATGTTTGTTATGTGCTAACTCTGTGGTTTGAGGGACGGGTCTGGTATGGTTCGTACACCCTTGTTCCTTACTATATCGACTTGCATAGTATTTTTGAAATTCCTTTATTGTAACGATATGATTTTTCGACGCTCGAAAGTCGACATTAATACGTCCATTGTATCAAATGCCGCACAATCGAATGCCGGAAAATCAAACCATTAAGGTTAAAAAGAAGGGGTAGAAGAAGACAGAAGAAGAAAAAGAACAGAAACAGAAACAACAACAGAATCTCACATTCGCAGCGGAACAATATATATAATAGATAAATCTACCATAATCTTTAAACAGAAGACTATATTAGTTTATACATACATCAATCAGAGTCAATATACAACTCGATACAACAATGGGCAGTTATATAACTCTGTCCTCATACAGAATACACAGCGGAATAAAATAAACAAGTAGGGAGGTACGTCTCGCCATCTAGCTTATCCCCAAAGCTCCAGAATATCTAGAATATCCTGATAAAAATAACTCTAGGCTGCCCGTGTGGAAAATTATGAGCACCCAGAGTTTAGAAGGGAACAATAAACTCCTAGTCAGTCATGGTGACTGGTGTGAGATCGTAAAACAGTTATTTTCAAAAAGAAAATAAAACAGATTCGTAATGCTTTTGGAAAATGAAACTACCATAAGACCTCTCGCCACACACACAATGCAAATGCAGAATTGGAGGAGATTTCTTCTTATGATAGTCAAAGATGCTTACTACGCAAATCATTGGATTATTATTATTAATGTCTAGTGTTGAAAACATTTCGAAAGTATAATATTAATCTTAGCCAGCATACGACCTGTATCATATGCCTACTATAGCTACCATCTAAACAGTGGTGACCACCATAAGTAAATGGCAGGTTCTACAACTAAAACCGTACAAGTTTCGTATTAGGAAATGGATTTCCAACAAATGGTTAGGCTAAGGAACTTCCTTTCCTACTGCCGAATGGGATCGCCTCTGGCTGGACGTCCCGAGAGACAAACTGCTCTCTGCCAACAAAGCCAGGTTACCCCTATAACTAGGTAACTCACGAATATGCCATCTCTCGGTCCTTTGGGACCTTTATCCGAGCGCTAGGTAACCAACATCACACATAATAAATAAAGTGTGTCCACATGAGTAAGTATCTGGGATCCATACCATGATACCATCCCTTTCCAGAAGGAAATGACATACCCTAAAGGGCGCGACCCTCATAACCTTGCCGCAACATTCATGTTTCGACCATTTCCGGGTTGTGAGGCCCTGACGAAGTCTCGTCCACAAAGCCACGCTTTTTCACAAAGCCACGCTTTGATCACAAATGATCAAATAAATGATCATCATCACAGCAACACTCAGCATGCCACATTACCAAATTGGGAATATATCGCTGATAACCTTCAACTACATAACCTCTAAGCTCGTACGTCTTAGAGAAGGGTGTTAAGCTAAGAGAATAAATTCTCCGCCACCAACAGAAATGTATTTGAAAGAAATCAGATTTATATCTCAAAACGTAATGTCAGACACGTAACCTTACAAGTCTGTTCCGGGTTCGAACAGAACCGAAGGCACTTCCAAAGAAGCCCTTGCAATCCGGATATTCACAATCCCGATAAAACTTCCCATCACAAAGGAAATCTCAATACCGTAGCTAACGGTGCAGAGACAATCGATAGGCCATCCTACCGTTTTCACAAATACCCGGTCTTCATCACTGGTCTTCAATATTATCCATATCGTCGTATCATTATTCGGAATGGGTTATATGACACAAAGGTCCTTTCCCGGCTAAACCGAATAATAAGCGCTGTTTTTTAAAAACAAATTCAAGTGCCAGCTCAAAGGCAAATATTGATAGTCGGTGATTTTACTATCAACAATATTCACAACAATCATCAGATTCAAATAATTTTCCCAAATTATTTAATTTCAAAATATCATCATGAGATATTTTTTTTTCCACACTTCACATTTGAAAACCAATTTCAAATCACTTTTCACACTTCATCACAAAATGCTCCATTTAAACCAATTAAATAAATCCTTATCGATTTATTTCAAATTTACTTTCAAATTAGTAAATTTATTCCTACACTTCATCACTTTGAAAATCCGATTTCAAATCATCTTTTTTTTCCACACTTTAAAAACAAATCAATGTTTATTTTTAAAACCAATTTCCCTTTCCTTTACAAATTCTATTCGGAATTTACATTCCCAAATATCCACTTTTACACCATTTTCAAATCGTTTCCAAATATTCATTTTCAACACCAAATCAACTTTCAAATTGATTTCTAAATTTATTTCAATATCGAATCAATTACAAATTGATTTCTAAGTTTTATTTCAATAGAACAAAACATTGCTATTTATTTCTAAGTTTATCTTCAAATAACAAACCATTTGCAAATCGACTTCCAAATTTATTTTTCAAACACTAAATCAATTTCAAATAAATTTTCCAATGATTTATTTTCCATTACCAAATTAATTACAAATTTGATTTCTAAATTTATTTTCAAATCCAAATAAATTTCCATATCGATTTCTCAAAGGTTCATTTTCCAATACCAAATCAATTTCAAATTGATTTCTAAAAGTTTATCACTTTTAAATAAATTCCTTTGTTCTTTCCAAATTATTCGAAATTCCATTTTTTAAATGAATTCTTCAACTTTTGAAACAATATTATTCAAAACTCATTTTTTCCATATTTTGGAATTTATTCGGTAAGATTTCGAAAATCAAATTTTAATACTTTAAAATTCCTTCTTTCAATAAATTCAATTCTTAACAATAAATTCACTTAAAATTTTCCACTTTAATTTCAAAATCCAATTTATATTCATTTCTCGTATCCAACGATACCAAAAATACATTCGGCTAAATTTTAGCCTTCAACAATTTCAATTATCAATAAATCATCCACAGATTATCAATAAATCACATCATTCACATATGAAATAATATTCAAACAATTTGAGGAATCCAGTTGGATCCCTCCAACCTGTTATCCTGCATCCACAGATGTTAGCACAATACCAATTCCACTTCAAGGTGGAATATCGCGGTATATGGGATTTTATAAAATATCATCCGCTATTATGCGGCGCAATAGGGTCTCATCCGCTATATAATGTGGGAAATCAACAACTACGATATATACATATGCCAATATATATATATATATATATTGCTATATATAGATATATCCTACTATATCTAATATCACATCCAAACAGCAATCAATCAATCGATAACTGTAAAATCAACTTTACATTCGAGTGAGAAGATCTCACCTTTAATTTTAATTTGCAGTCCATTTTCCATCTCCAGTTTGTTTTCTCCAAATTTTGACCTTGTATAAATAATTATACAATTCATTAAAATTCGTAATAATCGAATAAAAAAATTTCGTTTGGTAATTAAATTATCCAATGATTAAATTTTTCGAACCAATTCCCATAAATAAATCATACATATATATTTCTTCAAAATCTACATGTACATATCTCTTTATCTGTACATAACGAAGACAATAATCTCTTTACTATATAAGTATAAATTTTTGAAATCTGAAAATAAATAGTTTTATATATTATGCTGTAAAATCATCTGAACAATAATTATATTTTCTTTCCAAACCAGAAAAAAGAATTTTCTGCTTTTATATATATCTCTGTAAAATTTAATAGAAAACTGAATTGGATACTTTATCTTACAGTTAAACTAAATAATAAAAAATAAAAATGGAAAGACTGGCATATACCTCAGTTCGACCAACTCGAGATCGACCCCCTTTCAAAAATCGAAATCGCGACCATCACGACTCCTCCTTGTCGTCCCCTACGCGAGCGCGCGCGTACGCGACCTTCATCGTCGCCCATCGAAGCCGACGAGATAGCGAGCTCGATTCGTGAGTTCCTTCATCGATTCGAAAGATAACAGCTCGTCCACAATTTCTCGTGCGCGATCCCAAAATTGCACGCGCCTTTTCCCTTTAACGATTCAAATGATTCAACGAGAGCGACCGTTCAATCGATTTGTGTTGATTTGTAGGGTTTTCGAAAAAACTGATTTCATTCGATCGGCTTGACTTTTGAATAGAGCGGCTATTGTTTGTTTGAGCTGGAGATGGAATTTTCGTTTTAATTGAAGGGAGGAGAACGAAAGAAGTATACTGGGTATCGGCCATTTTTTTTTTCTTTGAATTGATCTGCGAACGAAATGATTTTGTTTTCTTTTGAACGAGAAGGAAGCATCTCGACTTTGAAAGAACGAGGAAGTGTGTTCGAGAAGGCAAAGGAAGCATGCTTGAAAAATATCTAGCTACAGTGCCCTTTTAAGCAGTTATTGAATTAAATTTCGATATAAATTCCAACGCGTTTATATATATCGTACGATCACACAACAACTCCAAATGTTACGAAAATTGAAATCCTATAATAATACAATATTACGGATCCAATGGAACTGTTTTCGTCGAATTCCGAGACTGTGCTCCGAAACGCTATTTTTAAATATCGATTAAACGATACAATTTCCAAACTGAACAAAACAATTTCAAATTCAATTCTGAAAGTTCTATTCTCTTCAGAATTAAAAATATAGATTTTACAAGCCTTCATATTATTTTTAAGCAGCTCAAAACTGAAGATTCAAATTTTTACCCAGTTTCAATAATTAAATTCAATAATTTAATTGCCAAATTCATTCTGATATTTGAATTTCAAATTAAATTATCATTCGAATATTTAAACTCAATTAAATATTTACTTTTTTTTAAATATATAAAATTCAGGGTCATTACAATCTTCCCCCTTAAAAGAATTTCGTCCCGAAATTACAAGTAAAGAAGAATGATCCAAAACCCGTTTATCATTTTACCAAACCAAACTGTTTTCTCAAATTTTCAAAACAAATCTTTTTATTAAAGATTATCATTTCAACTAACTGTCCAAAAACATTCATAGTTTTCAAACAACTTCATTTTACTTCACAATTCAAATTTAAATTCGAATTCAAATTTTAAATTGTCCAAAAATTTCTCAAAAATTTTCTAACTCTCAAAATTTTCGAAAAATTTCGCCAGCGTCTCCTTTGCGCGGCTAACACAGTACAACTACAAAACGTCCCTACGGACCCTCAGATTTCAAAAAGAAAACAAAATGCCAAATGGAAAAATCAGAAGCTCATCAAATTTCATATTGAAATTCAAATACATACCTTTGCCGAGCAAATTCAAATTTATCTTCGAAATCAAAATCCAATTCCATTTTCCTATCGCCTTTACACTCCCTGTATATTTTAATTGACAATAATGTCCAAATTCACTTATTGGATTCCAAACACCCATTTACTTAAGAATTCCATTCTTTATTTCTTAAGTTCAATATAAGTGTTTACATACTTCTTATATTCATTTTCACTTCACTTCACAAAGTTATATATTCATTTCCATTTAACTTTGCATTTTTGATTCCATTTGAATTCAATTGACAATTTCGATTCTATTTGGAATTCATTTCAAATCTCAATACTTTTATTTCCAAAAAAATTCATTCAGATTTTCATTTCGAATTTTCTTGAATTCGATTCATCTTTAACTTCGAAGATTGAATCTTATTTATCTTTTCTAGTTCAATTCCTAGATTCCAATTACAATTTCAAAATCAAATTTCCGTTACCAAATTTTTTTTTTCCAAATTTTCAAAAAATTTTCTAACTCCCAAAATTTTCAGAAAATTTTGGCGGAGTCTCCTTTGTACGGAGGAGCTTTTGCAATTTGACAAAAGATATAAATATATGTACATCGACCCACTCGGTCGGAAAAGCAGAAAAACAGTTCATATTTCCTATTTTTATTGCGTAGGCGTACCTTTTAGCATTTTAAAGCAAAGCGGTTATTTTTAAGCATTTCGCGAAATCAAAATGCAGCTAAATGGCTTCCAAACACCTGCACTTACTCAATTTAAACACGTAAGTGACAAATATAAGAAATTCATTAACACTTCACTTATTTCAATAGCAAATACATAGATTTCGTTAGCAATACATCCAAAATCATTTCCAATAAGCAATTTATCAAGTTTCAATATAAATATTCCATATACACATTATATTTATTTTCAATTTGCTACTTCGGTTAATATCTACTTATATTTAAACTGGATTTCCAATTCCATTCGAATTCAATTTACCTTTCATTTATAATTATTGAATTCAATTCATTTCCAAATCATATTTACTTTGTCATTCCTTCAATTAGTTTCACTTACTAATTTTTATTTCAATACTTCACTTAATTTATCACAAATCAAATTAAATTTCCAATATTCAGCTTGAATTCAATTTACCAACAAATTCAAAACAAAGTTCAACATTCAGTTTAAATTTTATTTACTTGCAATTCATAAGGTTTCAATACAAATCCAATCTCTTTTATCTAATTCACATTCAATTCAATGGTTTACAATGCAATTCTTTATATTCAATTCATTTTTGAACGAAATGAATTCATATCCATTTCAATTGATTTCAAAATCAATTCTATTTGCTTTCATTAACTCATATAATTTTATACGATCTCGTTTGCATCAAACGATAATTCTTTCTATTCAGATTTGTTAATATTCATGCAACTATATGATTACTTAAGCTAACAATCATTTAAATTGATTCCATTCAATTTAACTTACATTCCATATTCTCATTCATTTCATTTGAAACCATTTCACAAAAAATTTCTTAAGTCGAGCATTTATTCAATACTTACTTAAGCTATTTTCACTTCAAAACTCAAGTTCATTTCCTTGTAAACAGTTTCCAATTTCAATTCTTGATTTGATTTTCATTTATCAAATCTATTCCATTCACTAATTTAATTCAATTAGTACATTCACTTATTCTTTTTAAATTTCTCATTTCCATATTCAATTTGTCGTGAATTCATTTTATCAATAACAAGGAAATTCAATTTATTTCTACTACCCACTTGAATTTATATACAAATTCAAATTTTATCTTCAAATTTATCTTACAACAAAGCTTTAATTTAACCAATTCAACTTCCAATTCATTATTGCGTGAATTAATAAACTATCAAGTTTATTTACTTGAATTCAATCCATTTCATTATTCAATTCCGATTCATTCATTTACAAATGTAGCTTCATTGGTTCACTCACAAATTTATTTCTTTTCAATTTGAATTTCATTACAATCAAACTTTAAATATTTTATAAGTTATCAACTTATTTTACATTCCATTTGTGAATTTTATTTTCAAATATTTTCTTGGAATTCTATTTCAATTATAAATCTCATTTACAATTACAATTACAAATTCATTCGTATATGAATTCATTTCCTCTTCTTTCAATTCATATTTATAATTTCCATTTGTTAAATGAATTTATCTTCAAATCTTTGGTTATATCATTTTATTTCTTACTAAATTTCCATATAAAATTGATAATAATTCAATATCATCACTTCCTAACAACCAAGCATCCATATACTATAATAATTCATAGAAAATCATTTCTTTTCTATACAAAAATAGTTTTGGGAAAAATTATTTCATTTACCCTATTTAAAACATTATTGTGTCCGTTTATCTTGTTTAAGAGTTTAGAAACCCCTATCAATTACAGTTGGCCAGACTGCACCGACCAGAATCTATAAACAATCAACCGATAAGTCAACACAATACAAAAAAAATTTTATATTCACTAACAAATACGCACTCATATCTATTATTACACTCACACTCATTCTAGAGTACTACTGACTCTATCTCTAATGAGTAACACCCAACAGAGCCAAGGGTTGTCGCTTAACCGGATGCTCTGATACCAAATGTAACGATACGATTTTTCGATGCTCGAAAGTCGACATTAATATGTCCACTGTATCAAATGCCACACAATCGAATGCCGGAAAACCGAACCATTAGGGTTAAAAATAAGGGATAGAAGAAGACAGAAGAAGAAAACGAACAGAAAAACAGAAACAGAAACAACAACAGAATCTCACATTCGCAGCGGAATAATATATATAATAGAGAAATCTACCATAATCTTTAAACAGAAGACTATATCAGTTTATACATACATCAATCAGAGTCAATATACAACTCGATACAACAATGGACAGTTATATAAATCTTTCCTCATACAGAATACACAGCGGAATAAAATAAACAAGTACGGAGGTACGTCTCGCCATCCAACTTATCCCCAAAGCTCCAGAATATCCAAAATATCCTGATAAAAATAACTCTAGGCTACCCGTGTGGAAAATTATGGACACCCAGAGTTTAGAAGGGAACAATAAACTCCGAGTCAGTCATGGTGACTGGTGTGAGATCGTAAAACAGTTATTTTCAAAAAGAAAATAAAACAGATTCGCAATGCTTATGGAAAATGAAACTACCATAAGACCTCCCGCCACACACACAATGCAAACGCAGAATTGGAGGAGATTTCTTCTTATGATAGTCAAAGATGCTTACTACGCAAATCATTGGATTATTATTATTATTAATGTCTAGTGTAGAAAACATTTCGAAAGTATAATATTAATCTTAGCCAGCATACGACCAGTATCGTATGCCTACTATAGCTACCATCTAAACAGTGGTGACCACCATAAGTAAATGGCAGGTTCTACAACTAAAACCGTATAAGTTCCGTATTGGGAAATGGATTTCCAACAAATGGTCAGGCTAAGGAACTTCCTTTCCTACTGCCGAATGGGATCACCTCTGGCTGGACGTCCCGAGAGACAAACTGCTCTCAGCCAACAAAGTCGGGTTACCCCTATAACTAGGTAACTCACAAATATGCCATCTCCCGGTCCTATGGGACCTTTATCCGAGCGCTCGGTAACCAACATCACACATAATAAATAAAGTGTGTCCACATGAGTAAGTATCTGGGCTCCATACCATGATACCACCCCTTTCCAGAAGGAAATGACATACCCTAAAGGGCGCGACCCTCATAACCTTGCTGCAACATTCCTGTTTCGACCATTTCCGGGTTGTGAGGCCTTGACGAAGTCTCATCCACAAAGCTACACTTTTTCACAAAGCCACGCTTTGATCACAAATGATCAAATAAATGATCATCATCACAGCAACACTCAGCATGCCACATTACCAAATTGGGAATATATCGCTGATAACCTTCAACTACATAACCTCTGAGCTCGTACGTCTCAGAGAAGGGTGTTAAGCTAAGAGAATAAATTCTCCGCCACCAACAGAAATGTATTTGAAAGAAATCAGCTTTATATCTCAAAATGTAATGTCAGACACGTAACCATACAAGTTTGTTCCGGGTTCGAACAGAACCGAAGGCACTTCCAAAGAAGCCCTTGCAATCCGGATATTCACAATCCCGATAAAACTTCCCATCACAAAGGAAATCTCAATACCGTAGCTAACAGTGCAGAGACAATCGATAGGTCATCCTATCGTTTTCACAAATACCCGGTCTTCATCACCGGTCTTCAATACGATCCATATCGTCGTATCATTATTCGGAATGGGTTATATGACACAAAGGTCCTTTCCCGGCTAAACCGAATAATAAGCGTTGTTTTTTAAAAACAAATTCAAGTGCCATCTCAAAGGCAAATATTGATAGTCGGTGATTTAACTATCAACAATATTCACAACAATCATCAGATTCAAATAATTTTCCCAAATTATTTAATTTCAAAATATCTTCACGAGATATTTTTTTTTCCACACTTCACATTTGAAAATCAATTTCAAATCACTTTTCACACTTCATCACAAAATGGTCCATTTAAACCAATTAAATAAATCCTTATCGATTTATATCAAATTTACTTTCAAATCAGTAAATTTATTCCTACACTTCATCACTTTGAAAATCCGATTTCAAATCATCTTTTTTTCCACACTTTAAAAATAAATCAATGTTTATTTTTAAAACAAATTTCCCTTTCCTTTACAAATTCTATTCGGAATTTAAATTCCCAAATATCCACTTTTACACCATTTTCAAATCGTTTACAAATATTCATTTTTAACACCAAATCAACTTTCAAATTGATTTCTAAATTTATTTCAATATCGAATCAATTACAAATTGATTTCTAAGTTTAATTTCAATAGAACAAAACATTGCTATTTATTTCTAAGTTTATCTCCAAATAACAAACCATTTGCAAATCGACTTCCAAATTTATTTTTCAAACATTAAATCAATTTCAAATAAATTTTCCAATGATTTATTTTCCATTACCAAATTAATTACAAATTTGATTTCTAAATTTATTTTCAACTCCAAATAAATTTCCATATCGATTTCTCAAAGGTTCATTTTCCAATACCAAATCAATTTCAAATTGATTTCTAAAAGTTTATCACTTTTAAATAAATTCCTTTGTTCTTTCCAAATTATTCGAAATTCCATTTTTTAAATGAATTCTTCAACTTTTGAAACAATATTATTCAAAACTCATTTTTTCCATATTTTGGAATTTATTCGGTAAGATTTCGAAAATCAAATTTTAATACTTTAAAATTCCTTCTTTTAATAAATTCAATTCTTAATAATAAATTCACTTAAAATTTTCCACTTTAATTTCAAAATCCAATTTATATTCATTTCTGGTATCCAACGATACCAAAAATACATTCGGCTAAATTTTAGCCTTCAACAATTTCAATTATCAATAAATCATCCACAGATTATCAATAAATCACATCATTCACATATGAAATAATATTCAAACAATTTGAGGAATCCAGTTGGATCCCTCCAACCTGTTTCCCTGCATCCACAGATGTTGGCACGATACCAATTCCACTTCAAGGTGGAATATCGCGGTATATGGGATTTTATAAAATATCATCCGCTATTATGCGGCGCAATAGGGTCTCATCCGCTATATAATGCGGGAAATCAATAACTACAATATATACATATGCCAATATATATATATATATTGCTATATATAGATATATCCTACTGTATCTAATATCACATCCAAACAGCAATCAATCAATCGATAACTGTAAAATCAACTTTACATTCGAGTGAGAAGATCTCACCTTTAATTTTAATTTGCAGTCCATTTTCCATCTCCAGTTTGTTTTCTCCAAATTTTGACCTTGTATAAATAATTATACAATTCAATAAAATTCGAAATAATCGAATAAAAAAATTTCGTTTGGTAATTAAATTATCCAATGATTAAATTTTTCAAACCAATTTCCCATAAATAAATAATACATATATATTTCTTCAAAATCTACCTGTACATATCTCTTTATCTGTACATAACAAAGACAGTAATCTCTTTACTATATAAGTATAAATTTTTGAAATCTGAAAATAAATAGTTTTATATATTATGCTGTAAAATCATCTCAGCAATGATTATATTTTCTTTCCAACCCAGAAAAAAGAATTTTCTGTTTTTATATATATCTCTATAAAATTTAATAGAAAACTGAATTGGATACTTTATCTTATAGTTAAACTAAATAATAAAAAATAAAAATGGAAAGACTGGCATATACCTCAGTTCGACCAACTCGAGATCGACCCCCTTTCAAAAATCGAAATCGCGACCATCACGACTCCTCCTTGCCGTCCCCTACGCGAGCACGTGCGTACGCGACCTTCATCATCGCCCATCGAAGCTGATGAGATAGCGAGCTCGATTCGTGAGTTCCTTCATCGATTCGAAAGATAACAGCTCGTCCACGATTTCTCGTGCGCGATCCCAAAATTGCATGCGCCTTTTCCCTTGAACGATTCAAATGATTCAAGGAGAGCGACCATTCAATTGATTTGTGTTGATTTGTAGGGTTTTCAAAAAAACTAATTTCGTTCGATCGGCTTGACTTTTGAATAGAGCGGCTATTGTTTGTTTGAACTGGAGATGGAATTTTCGTTTTAATTGAAGGGAGGAGAACGAAAGAAGTATACTAGGTATCGGCCATTTTTTTTCTTCTTTGAATTGATCTGCGAACGAAATGATTTTGTTTTCTTTTGAACGAGAAGGAAGCATCTTGACTTTGAAAGAATGAGGAAGTGTGTTCGAGAAGGCAAAGGAAGCGTGCTTGAAAAATATCTAGCTACAGTGCCCTTTTAACCAGTTATTGAATTAAATTTCGATATAAATTCCAACGCGTTTATATATATCGTACGCTCACACAACAACTTCAAATGTTACAAAAATTGAAATCCGATAATAATACAATATTATGGATCCAATGGAACTGGTTTCGTCGAATTCCGAGACTGTGCTACGGAACGCTATTTTTAAATATCGATTAAACGATACAATTTCAAAACTGAACAAAACAGTATCAAATTCAATTCTGAAAGTTCTATTATCTTTAGAATTAAAAATATAGATTTTACAAGCCTTCATATTATTTTTAAGCAGCTCAAAACTGAAGATTCAAATTTTTACCCAGTTTCAATAATTAAATTCAATAATTTAATCGCCAAATTCATTCTGATATTTGAATTTCAAATTAAATTATCATTCGAATATTTAAACTCAATTAAATATTTACTTTTTTTTAAATATCAAAAATTCAGGGTCGTTACATTTATCGCTTGTACCAGACTATTGTCTGACTGATGTTTTATGATTTGCATCTTATTATCCTGGGTATTCTTAAATGATTATACTAAATAGTAGGTGTAGGTGCAATGCAATAGTTGTGCAAGGATGAGCTAGATGGAGCTATCTCATATTATTTGTGGATTACTATGCTATGTTATGCAACATTGTGGAGCCTTAATAGTGCTTGCTTATTACTACTATTATTATGAGACATTCATTTGGGTTTATTTTTTTCGTATAAACTTTTTTACTTATTGCATAACTCTGTGGATCTATACTATAATACTTGGATCACATAGTTATTATTATCTCTCCTATTTTATACCTGTATTGTATATTATATTTTATTCCATACGTTGTAAGATATACAATGTGAGGAATGCGGAATATGGATCTTAAGGCTAGAATGAACACTAGAGGGGGGGGTGAATAGTGTTTATAAGAAATTACTAAATCCTTTTGAGTTATTGTTGATTTGTACACAAATGTATGCAATTTTCAGACATAGATATAATCACAGAATCAAACACAGATGCAGAAATAAAGTAAATGCAGTAAAGAAAAGAACACACCGGTTTTATACTGGTTCGGAGTTACTTTACATCCAGTCCTGCACAACTAAGTACGGATTTCCTTTCAAAAGCAATTCAACAATTACAACCCTCGATTTCAAGGCCACGAGGTACACCCTCCAGAATCACAATCCTCTGGGTAGAGATACTTGATTTTCGGGCAACAAGTTCACCCAATTGATTTCTCAAGGCTACAATCACACCTTTTCTCACTTGATTGATTTCCAAGGCTACAATCACACCTTTTACTCTATTGATTACAAAGAAAGCCTATAACTCTAAATGACACTGAGGATCTTGATGACATAGTGACAGAGAATCAAACCAGAGATTATCTAGTTAGATTCAATGTTGATTCGGGCAGAGTAATGGTAAGAATATGTATAAAGAAATGTGGAAGAAGAAGAGAAGTGAAAAAGCAGAAAATCTATATAAAATTCGTTGAAACCAACCCCTATTTATAGAAGAACAACAGCCATGTCTATTCATGAAAGGTTATGGCGAATAGACACTTCTTTTGAAATTCAAATTTTTGAATCTAACTGACACTATGTCGACATGGGGTACTAGGGCATGTCGACATCCCAAAGCATTTTTTGAAGATTTGATTTTCTTTGAAAATAACCTTTATCTTATATTAAAAACTATTTAAACTTTATAAATATACTTGACTATAGATAAAATACATAGATAAATAATTTTACTATAATTTTATATTAATCTAAGTAAATATTAAAAGTTAAATATATTAAAAGATAGTTTAAAACAAACGAAGTTTAAAACAAGAATTTATTTAAGAACAAAATCAAAGAATATTTTTTAAGGCTAAAACATCTTTTTGAAAATCATTTGAAAAGATAATTTTTAGGGCTAAAACATTTTGAAAAGCAGTTTTGAAAATCATTTTGAAGTAGTTTTGCAAGCTTCTTCCTACAGAATATCTCATCATATCAGGACTCGAGAACTTGTACAAAACCAGGATGTTCGTGGGTTTGTAAGCCACTTGTCGTAGGTTTGTAAGCTACTTGTCATTGGTTTGTAAGCCACTAAAAAGGTAGAAATGGGTTCCATCCCAAAAGAAAAATGGAGTGAAGATTTCAGTGCTATTATGAAGTTTTAACATAATTCTAGACTCAATGCTTATTTTGAAATCTTGAACTCTTGATAATCTTGATACTCATGAGTCTTCAATCTTGATATCTTGAATCTCTATACTGTACAGTCTTCATTCTTTGTACATGCATGGTTAAATCCTGCATATACATATATATATATATATATATATATCTAAACTATAATGTTAGTATTGATATTTTATAATCTTATTATAAGGTTGTTGTCATCAAAACCATCATCTCAAGGACTAACAATCTCCCCCTTTTTGATGATGACAACCTTTGTTTATAAAATATTACTTCTATCCTAATAACTCCCCCTAAATCTAATAACTCCCCCTTAATCTATGCCTAACTACCCTATTTTATATTTCTCCCCCTTTGTCATCAACAAAAACAAACTAACTCCAAACTACATAACTCTTAGTCTAATATCCTATATGATTATAATGATAGTGTTATCATACATAATTAATACTTACTTGTAAACCTAAAACTTAGTCCTAAACTACTAACATTCCTAACCAAGTACCTATATAATACTTATATATAACATATATAGGAATCATATATAAGAACACACAATATATATATATATATGTTTATATTTACATTTTCGTACAACGTGACAAATATACACATAACGATGAAAAACGAAAAAGAAGAAACTACTGAGTATCTTTGACAATTGGAGATCTATGGATCGAACAATTTGGATAATGGAAATAGAAATTTCCACGTTGTTCAACCAAGTTTCCATCCTTGTTAAAACATACTTCGCCAACGCAAATGACTTTGTCGTTGTCTTCCGCATGCTCTTCTTCCATTGGTTCTTTTTCTTCTTCTTCACTTTCCTCTTGTTCATGATCTCCTGAAGAGTCCTCGTCAATCAAGATTGGATTAGCATGATTGTCCATTAGAAATTTTTGCAAATTTTTAAGGATTTTCCCTTGCTTTCCTGTTCTTTTTCCATTCGAAGTCGCACTATTTGAATTTCAGTCATTAAATGAATTGCATCCTTCAGAGAATCCTCCATTTTTGTCACTCGGGCGAGCGTAGTACGTTGGAACGGACCAGAGGTAGGAGAAGGGAACTAAAAGGTTGATTTTATGTTTGATTTGGAAGAGGAGGCCATTGATAAATTGATTTCAGAAGATATAACAGAAAGAGAACAGAGAGAATGAAGAAAATTTCGAAAATAAGAAGAATATATAACCAATTATTTGAATTTTGGTGGGAAATTTTTTTAAATTTTTAAAAAAAACGTTATATGTCGACATGGGTATAAGGGGGTTGTCGACATGGTTCTCAATATTTTTACTATTTGATTTATTTTGATTTAATTTTTAATTATACTTTGTTATTTATATTTTATATTTCAGTTAATGAACAAATACCTAATTCTCTTCTTAATTTAGTAAATGTAGATTCATTTAAGGGTTTTGTTAAGATATCAGCAATTTGATTTTCAGAATTGATATAGTCGAGAGTAATTACTTCTCTACTTATATTATCTCTGAGAAAATGGTGTCTGATATCAATATGTTTAGTTCGAGCAAGTTGAGTAGTATTTTTGGATAAATTTATTGCACTAGTATTATCACAATAAATTAGTGATTTTGAGATATTTAAACCAAAATCTTTTAAAGTTTGTTGCATATATATTACTTGAGAACAAGCCAATACAGTAGAAATATACTCTGCTTCAGTTGTTGATAGAGAAACTGTGTTTTACTTTTTACTAAACCAGGAAATCAGAGAATGCCCTAAAAAGTGACAAGTTCCACTTGTACTTTTTCGGTCTGATTTACAACCAGCATAATCAGCATCACAATAAGATATTAAGTCAAATGAATCATTTTTAGGATAAAATAAGCCATAATCAAAGGTGTGTTTAACATATCTTATAATACGTTTTACAGCTTTTAAGTGAGTTTCTTTAGGTTGGGATTGATACCTTGCACAGAGACAGACACTATGCATGATATCAGGTCTACTCGCAGTGATATAGAGTAGTGATCCAATCATTCCTCTATATAATTTTTGATCTACATCTTTCGAGAGATCTTCTTTACTAAGGTACTCATTGGTTGCCATGGGAGTGGGTTTTCCACTCGCAATAGTCAAAACAAATTTACTAACTAGGTCTTTAGCATATTTTTCTTGACTAATAAAGATACAATTATCTAATTATTTTCTTTGTAATCCTAAAAAGAAGTTTAATTCACCCATATGACTCATCTCAAACTCTTTTGTCATTATTTCAGAAAATTCTTTATTCATTTCAAAATTAGTTGATCCAAAAATGATATCATCTACGTAGACTTGTACTAGTTGAATATCATTTTTATTTCTTTTAATAAAAAGAGTATTATCTACTTTACCTATTTCAAAATTTGATTATAACAAGTAAGATCTTAGTCTATCAACCAGGCTCTAGGAGCTTGCTTTAGACCATATAGAGCTTTCTTAAGTTTGTAAACATGATTTGGAAATTTATCATTTTCAAAAAGTGGTGGTTGTTCAACAAATACTTCTTCTTTTACAAAACCATTTAAAAATGCACTTTTAACATCCATTTGAAATAATTTGAAATTATTATGATTTGCGAAAGCAAGTAGAATCCTAATGGCTTCTAATCTTGCTACGGGGGCAAAGATTTCATCAAAATCTATTCCTTCTTCTTGACAATAACCTTGAGCGACTAACCGTGCTTTATTTCTAACAACCTCTCCTTGTTCATTCATTTTATTTTTATAAACCCATTTAGTTCCAATTATTGTTTTATTTTCAGGTCTAGGAACAAGTTCCCAAACATCATTTCTAGTGAATTGATTTAATTCTTCTTGCATAGCCAAAATCCATGAATCATCAGTTGATGCTTCTTCTGGATTTTTGGGTTCAATAGTTGATATAAAAGCTACATTACTCATTTGACTTAGTTGGTTTCTAGTTTTAACAACATATTGCATATCTCAAAGTATATTTTCTATAGGGTGATCTTTTAAAAGTTTAATCCTTTTATTAGGATGATTTAATTCATTATTAGTTTGAGTTGACTCTTTGTTTTGAGTGATTAAATCCTCTTCATCATTTATTTCTTCACAATTTTTGAAATTTTCATCAAATGAAACATGCATTGTTTCTTCGATGGTATTAGTTCTTAAATTAAATACTCTGTATGCTTTACTTCTATTAGAGTATCCGATAAAGATACCTTTGCCGGATTTAGGATCAAATTTATCTAAGTTATCTTTTGCATTTAAAATAAAACATTTACTTCCAAAAATTCTAAAATAAGATACCTTAGGTTTCTTTGAGTAAATAAGTTCATAAGATGTCTTATCAGTTAAAGGTCTAATTAAAATTCTATTTAAAATATAACAGGTGGTAGCAACTGCTTCTGCCCAAAAGTACTTTGGTAAATTACTATCAGAAAGCATAGTTCTCGCACACTCTTGAATCGTCCTATTTTTACGTTCTACTACTCCGTTTTGTTGTGGAGTTCTTGGAAATGAAAAATTGTGAATTATTCCCTTTTTATTGCAGTATTCTTCAAACTTTTCATTTTCAAATTCACCACCGTGATCACTACGGATGGTTATAATTTTTTGAGTAAATTTATTTTGAACCCTTTTTGAAAAATTCTTAAAATATTCAAAAGTATCACTTTTATGTTTTAAAAATATTGTCCATGTAAATCTAGAATAATCATCTACAATTAAAAAAACATATTTACTATTATTTATTGATAGAATTTGAGATGGACCAAATAGATCAATATGAAGTAATTCAAGAGGTTTTGAAGGGGAAATTATATTTTTTAATTTAAAGGAGCTTTTTCTAAGTTTTCCTAGTTGACATGCATCACATAGACTATCTACTTTAAAATTCTTTAGGGAGGCCTCTTACTAGATCATGTTTTGACAGTCTAGATAAGAGTTTGAAATTCAAATGCCCAAATCTCTTATGCCAAATCCAAGGGTCACTTGCATTTGCCAAAAGACACAAGTTATCATTTTAAATTTTCATACTAAGAATATAAATATTCTTTTTCCTAATTCCCTCAAATATTATGGTTGAATTATTATCTTCAATGTGACACTTATCTTTTTCAAATTTAATTTTATATCATTTATCGCATAGTTGACTTATACTTAGCAGATTGTGTTTCAGATTCTTAGCTAGCAAAACATTAGTAATAATAGGAGTTTTAGAGTTACCGACTTTGCCGATGCCGATCACATAACCTTTTGAATTGTCTCCAAAGTTAACCAGTCCTCCGTCTTTGTATATTATATTATTCAGCATATCTGGATTCCCAATCATGTGTTTAGAACATCCACTATCGAGTATCCATTTGTTCTTTTTGATCTGCACAGTTTGTTTATTCTGGATTGATTCCTCAACTCCCATAAAGCAAGATTCATGCACATCAAACAATCTTAGTAGAAAACTTGTATTTGAATATTGATTATATGCAGACTCAAGAGACAATGATGATTTGAATATTTCTAAACATGCATTAAAAAATTTCTTAAACATAGCCATTTAAAAAAAACTTTTTCAAAAATCAGATTATGAAACTTTTGAAAACCTTGCTCTGATACCAAATGTGAGGAATGCAGAATATGGATCTTAAGGCTAGAATGAACACTAGCGGCGGGGTAAATAGTGTTTATAAGAAATTACTAAATCTTTTTGAGTTATTGTTGATTTGTACACAAATGTATGCAATATTCAGACACAAATATAATCACAGAATCAAACACAGATGCAGAAATAAAGTAAATGCAGTAAAGGAAATAACACACCGGATTTTATACTGGTTCGGAGTTAACCTACATCCAGTCCCGCTCAACTAAGTACGAATTTCCTTTCAAAAGCAATTCAACAATTACAACCCTCGATTTTAAGGCCACGAGGTACACCCTCCAGAATCACAATCCTTTGGGTATAGATACTTGATTTCCGGGCAACAAGTTCACCCAATTGATTTCTCAAGGCTACAATCACACCTTTTCTCACTTGATTGATTTCCAAGGCTACAATCACACCTTTTACTCTATTGATTACAACGAAAGCCTATAACTCTGAATGACACTGAGGATCTTGATGACATAGTGACAGAGAATCAAACCAGAGATTATCTAGTTAGATTCAATGTTGATTCGGCAGAGTAATGGTTAGAATATGTATAAAGAAATGTGGAAGAAGAAGAGAAGTGAAAAAGCAGAAAATCTATATAAAATTCGTTGAAACCAACCCCTATTTATAGAAGAACAACAGCCATGTCTATTCATGAAAGGTTATGGCGAATAGACACTTCTTTTGAAATTCAAATTTTTGAATCTAACTGACACTATGTCGACATGGGGTACTAGGGCATGTCGACATCCCAAAGCATTTTTTGAAGATTTGATTTTCTTTGAAAATAACCTTTATCTTATATTAAAAACTATTTAAACTTTATAAATATACTAGACTATAGATAAAATACATAGATAAATAATTTTACTATAATTTTATATTTAAATCTAAGTAAATATTAAAAGTTAAATATATTAAAAGATAGTTTAAAACAAACGAAGTTTAAAACAAGAATTTATTTAAGAACAAAATCAAAGAATATTTTTTAAGGCTAAAACATCTTTTTGAAAATCATTTGAAAAGATAATTTTTAAGGCTAAAACATTTTGAAAAGCAGTTTTGAAAATCATTTTGAAGTAGTTTTGCAAGCTTCTTCCTGCAGAATATCTCATCATATCAGGACTCGAGAACTTGTACAAAACCAGGATGTTCGTGGGTTTGTAAGCCACTTGTCGTAGGTTTGTAAGCTACTTGTCGTGGGTTTGTAAGCCACTAAAAAGGTAGAAATGGGTTCCATCCCAAAAGAAAAATGGAGTGAAGATTTCAGTGCTATTATGAAGTTTTAACATAATTCTAGACTCAATACTTATCTTTAAATCTTGAACTCTTGATAATCTTGATACTCGTGAGTCTTCAATCTTGATATCTTGAATCTCTATACTATACAGTCTTCATTCTTTGTACCTGCATGGTTAAATCCTACATATACATATATATCTAAACTATAATGTTAGTATTTATATTTTATAGTCTTATTCTAAGGTTGTTGTCATCAAAACCATCATCTCAAGGACTAACATACAATAGGTTCGGTGATGTTTTATTTCATTTACAACTCTTGATGATTGTCCTACGTAGGCCTAGCACGTCAGTAGTGCACTATCTTATTTATATTGGGAGCTGGTGGTGTAGGGCGATTGTTACAATGTGTGTGTATACTGAAGTCGGTTTTGTCACTTGAAAATAACTCTGGTGATGACTGCATTATTATCGATATTCATTTTCAAGTCCCAAAGTGGGGGAGGTAATGGTTAGTATCTAAGGACAAGTGAGAGCACCCTTAAGTAAAACAGTGCTAGGAATAGTTAGGCACTTTAGTAGAAAGAGGGTATGTGCTACTTGTATTTTGCTATATAGATGTATAAGAAGATATATCTACACTTCTATTATTTTTTCACTCTCTTTCTTTTTATTTCTAATGAAGACCAACTTAACAAAAAAATGGAAATAAGGAGTAGATGAGTTATGATAGGAGAAGCTAATGCGAGGAGGGAGACTGAGAGTATGCAGACCAATGGGGGAAATGAAGGTGAAATGCTAAGAGAAATTGAGGCTGATGCGCACAGCTAGCTAATGCAGCGAGCATGGATGTGAATGCGTAAATACCTTGTTTAGGTATTTTATGCTATAAAGGATGAGGAAAAATATGTCAGAGGTTGTTAAGCTAAGGTTAACTGCAGTAAGAGAAGACTTCTCAAGAATTAACCAAGACTATAGAAACTTGGGAGGAAAGATGTTTACGAGAAATGAGACATGGATGAAATACTATGTTGGCTAAGAGTCTATGAACACATATTTGGAAACATAGGGTTGAATGACACATAGAGGAAAAGGCTTGCATCAAGTAAAATGCCCAAAGATCCATTGGACTGGTGAGAGACAGTAATTGCAGAGACTCTTGAGGAGGAGATTACCTAGGTATAGTTTAAGGAGAGGTTCGAGACTCATTATATTCCGAGTCTCAACGGAGTGTGCTATTGCAAGAGTTTATAGACTTGAAGTAGGATAACCATACGGTTAAAGGGTACATCTAGAAGTCAAACTCTTTGGCTAAGTATGACAGAGAAATTATCAACACCCCAGTAAAGAAAAATGAGGAAGTTCATAAGGGGTTCGAAGTAGGGTCCTGATCATAAGGCAAAGACACACTTGGCATCTCCTTTTGAATTTGTGATTGACATGGCTCGAAGGTATGATGGGATGTATCAGGAACAAAGGAGAGTAGAGACGAGACCTAAGGTAGTGTACAAAAAGAAGTTTACCCCATATGCCAAAGGCAAGAAAGGCATGCCAAAGGGAAGGGGTAGGGAAGTTGCTATTGTTGAGGTTGATTGTTTTAGCTGTGGGTAGAAAGGGACACTATGTGACAAAGTGTGCGACACTAAATAATTTTGGGAGGGTAAAGTGCTTTAAGTGTGAAAAGATGGGGCATCCGAAGAAGGATTGTCTGAAGCTCAAAGTGCATGTCTATGCTTTGAAAGTTATAAAGGGAGGCCCGTCAGCTTTGGAGAAAGGCTAAAATATTACTTTGGAAGGTATGAATTTGAATTTTGGTATTTTGGTTAGAGTACTGTTTGATACTGGTGCTTCCACTCATTTATAGCTATGGACTTAGTTAATAGTTTGGGGTTAGGTGTTAGCTATTTAATCGCTTCCGTACGTGTAGTAAATCTGATTGGGGGATATGCTACTCTCAGATTGAGATGCACTAACTTAAAGATTGAGTTAGATATATGTATAATTTTGTGTGATCCATGCATGTTTGAACTTATAGACTTTAGAAATAGTTTAGGAATGGACTGGTTGGAGCACCACTCTGCCCAAATATATTGCACCAAAAGGATAATAACCTTGAGTCACCTAGGCCGAAACGAAAGAGTATTTATAGTTTCTAAAGCCGTTAAAAATGGGTGCTATAGTGTTTTGTTTGCTTTAGTTTTGCAGGAGGAAGGTCTTTGTGCAATTAGGGAATTTCTAGATGTGTTTGAACCGGTCTCGGGGTTTCTCTACCGAGAGCCGTGGAGTTTCATATAGAGTTGCTATTAGAAGCCTTACTATTTGGTCAATCCTCTAGCAAAATGCCTCTGTAGAAGATGATGGAGTTAAAGAAATAATTTTGGAGGTAGAAAGCAAGAGCTTCTTTAGGCCGAGTGATCATCTAGGGAGCCATGGCAGTACCTATGAAGAAGTCTGATGGGTCTTTAAGGTTGTGCATTGACTATTGGAAGCTAACCGAAGTAACGGTGATGAATATATATCATTTGCCAAGAATTGATGAATTAATCAGTTGAATGGAGCTAAGGTGTTTTGCAGCTAAATTTTGCTTCGAGGTTCCATCGGCTGAGAGTTACGGAAGTGAGTGTTCCGTTGACTACTTTTATAATGAGGTATAGTTCATATGAGTAGCTAGTATTGTTGGTTGGACTAAATAATGCACCTGCGTTCTTTGTGGACTTAATGAATAGAATTTTTCGAGATCAACTAGATAGATATGCCTTGGTGTTTATAGATGACATCTTAGTATACTCTAAAGACGAGGAGGAGCATGCAGTTCACCTAAGGCTTGT
The DNA here is from genome assembly GCA_030737815.1 of Allium fistulosum. Classification (NCBI taxonomy): domain Eukaryota; kingdom Viridiplantae; phylum Streptophyta; class Magnoliopsida; order Asparagales; family Amaryllidaceae; genus Allium; species Allium fistulosum. The sequence continues at coordinate 815,374,488 of CM060908.1, read as the reverse complement.
GTTGGAGATACAGAGACAACATAAGTTAAAGGCAAAATTTTCGGAGTGTTATTTTTTTTAAGAAGGGGAGTGAAGTTCCTAGGCCATGTGGTTTTAGAAGGAGGTTTAGCAGTAGATCCTTCGATGGTTGATGTGGTATATGGGCGGAAGAGAAATGAGATTATAACAGAGGTGTGCAATTTATTAGGCTTCGTTGGCTACTATCAGAGATTCATTAAGGACTTCTATTAAGCAGTTGTGCCGATGGTTAAACTGACTCGGAATAAGGAGAAGTTCGTTTGGACAAAGAGTGTGAGGCATCATTCCGAGAATTGAAACATCGGTTGATGAATGCTCCTACGCTAGTGATACCCAAGAAGAAAAATGATATGAACGTATATAAAGATGCTTTAGGGCCGAAGTTATGAGCAGTGTTGATGCAGATGATAAAAGTAATAGCCTATGCATCTAGGCAGTTGCAAACCCATAAAGTTTGATACCCTACTCACGACTTATAGTTAGTGGCTATCATTTTTACACTGAAGAATTGGAGACTGTAATACCCTGGAAATTTTATGAATTTTCTTTATAAAATATTAATAATAGAGTAATGTAAAAATAATTGAAATTAATGAATTAATTAAATAAATTAAAAATTAAAAAGATGACATTCTTTAGACGTTGGAACTCGATGATGAAACCAGCGCCATTACGACTATCTCATTTTTGTGAGTCATGCAGTATTTTTTTGCCTTATTTAAAGTTTGTATGTATGAATTATGGTTGAAAGAGCATCGGGTCAGATAAGTGCCAAAACCTTAGAAATTGAATTTGAATTTTGATCAGATAGATGGTTTCCCTCCTTCCGTTAAGAAAATAATTCACATACCCATATCTCATTTTAGAAACTAACCAATAGTCCTTTCTTCTTCCTCTATCTTTTATTCAAACTACCTAAGATCAAATTCAAATATCTCTCTCAAACCTCCACCAAATTGAATGAGACCAAAAGTGTTGTGATGGCTATCAGACAAGGCCACCTGCCAGCCGTGGTTTTGGGGCAGAAATATAAAGTGAGGAGAAGCAACAGGCCAAACTGCAAGGATTTAGGCAGAAATAGACATTTTAGTGAGTGATTTGTGCTCTCTTCTTTATATAATGCAATCATTATCCTTTAATTATGATACGTTAGCTATGATAGAGTAGAAAAACACATGTAGACATCTAAAATTTGATTAACGTAATATTTGGAAGGGACTCGGATGATATAGTATTTAGAAACGATGTTAGGTTAGAATATGGTGATTTGATGATTAGAAGTTCAAATTGATGAAATAAATTATCAAAATGGACTTAGAAACGAAGGGCTAGGATCTAGGTTGGTTCTCAGACTACTAGAGTTGGAAGAGAGGTGGCCGGAGGCGGAAATGATGATAAAAACTACCATTTCCTAAAATATGAAAACCGCAGAAAACATGTACACTAGTCCCTGGGTGGGCTTAGACCGGTACACTGGTGGATGTGTCTAGGCACAAGTTGAACCTGGCCTCAGAAGGGCCAATATAAATAATAAATGATCGGTTCGAGTCTTGGTTCTCCTATGTTCTAGAAGGTGATTTAAGGCTAGTAACAAGATGGATAATGGTGCTATGAAGTAAATGAATGTGTGTGCTGATTTGTTGTTATTTGAAGCTAATATATGTGTCGTTGTCATACGGGAAGGTGATACGATGATGGACACTGATGTGAATGAGTCTGGGGTGTAGGTAGACAGCCCATGGTGTGTATGCGGATATGAAAGTGTTCCTATGACACAAGAATTTGGTCCAGGCATGATGTTGCTCCTCTGTAGTGCTTTGGCGGGCAGGTGGAGAAGGTGGATATTAATCGACCCTACATGCTATAGGCGGACCAAGGCATGAGTATAATTGGGTATCATGAGGACAACAGACTTTCTTATATGCTAAGGATGGTCTAGGGAAGGGAGTGTAACATCCCCTATCTGGAGGCCCGAAGCTAAGCGCTACAAATGCTAGTCATCCATAGTATTAACCTCCGGTGACTAAATACGGTAATGTTAATGGTATCTATAATATCAGAAGCGCTTGAATATGAAATAAAAACATCACAGATTAAAAACATTTTTCTAATTACATTTCAAAACAACATTTCATATCCAAGTTACATAATCCCAAAAGTTTCCCAGGTTTAGATCAAATATAATTATTATAAAATACGCCAAGAGCGACGGATGAAGATGCCCCTTTGGTTGACCAGAGTACTATATAGTCGTAACTGACTTAATACAACACAGCGGAATAAAACAACCAGAACGACTTCTAAATAGCTAACTTCAGTCTCTTGCTCATCTTCGGAAGCTTTATTCATCATCCGACTAAAACCTGTAAATCCTCGACCCTCAGCCTACTCAAATCAGTTTTGAGCACCCGAGAGTTTAAGGGGGAAAACATAAACTTCGAGTCAGACATAAATCCTGGTGTGAATAATACTATACATCTTGGTTACTTGATATTATGTGAGACCACGCCGCTTAGCGGAACGGGTTTCCCCTCATTAATATCCTTTTAAAACATATCTTTTGCAAATCTTAATCTTACAACCAAAACTGGTTAAAACAATAATATCAATGTCATGAAATCATATAAATCAGTTAACAAATGGACTATCTGCCCGAACACTGTATTTTTATTTGGCTAACTACTAACCTTTGGCTGACTCGGGCCTACCATACAAAATAAACAAATAATCTAACTTCTGTTAGATACTCCTCTTCTGTACGGTCTGTCCCTAACTTAATTCTCCAGGGTCAATTGATCCTAATGGTTTTGCGGTCTCACCAATAACCTATTTTCTTTTTGTATATTCCTTTCTGTGTGTAACATCGTCTTACCTGTGACAAAGCCCTACACACTAGAATTTTGGAATAAATTAGCTAAGGGCTAATAGCTAATGTCACTACAAGAAAATTTACATTTTGCAGCACTTAGTTACAGCGTTTTATACAAAGAGTTGTTTTATATATTTTTAAACTTAAATAAATATCAATGAAACGCTGCTTAACTAAATCAATTAGGGCCGTATTTCTCCAAACCCCACCTCGTTTTGGAACGATTTCATTCCCGCTTCCCTCTCGCTTCCCAATCTTTTGTTCCCGCTCTAAAAATCCTAAACCTAATAAATTTTTCCCAAAATTACATCACTTTCCCACTCACGATGTTGCTCACCTCACTTCCAACGATTCTACTCACCGCCGATCGATGATGCTGATCCAATTCTTCCCATTGCACTCTCAATTTTCACTCTTTTCCTTTGCGCGTGCTGCTCCAATGTTGGTTTTGCTTCACTACCTGCCATTGCCCCACAGTTCGTGTTAGTGCATAACCTCACGCTACCTAGTATCTTCTAGATAATGAAAATCAAAACCGACTACCTTTCCTTGCTTCTCACCTCAAGAGTCAAGACCTCACCTACCACTTGCTACTTCTGCTACGTTTCTTGTGAGTACCAATTAATTATGTCTTTTGAATTAAAATTATATGTTTGGATCTTTGGTTTAGTTAATGAAATTAAATTGATTGAATTTTAGTTAATCATGTGAAATGTTTGGTTTCATACATACTAAACTGGATGGTTGGAATAAACTTTATTTTGCATGAATAATCTTGAACTTTTAATGACTATACATTATCTCTTTAAATGACTATAGATTCATTGTTCTAGCTTTTGATTATCGTTTTAATAAGCTAAGGTAAATTTCCTATCCATGTTAGTAAGACAGCTATATTTTTTCTGGCAATTATGGGAGTCTAAATTTTTATTTAAATTGGATTTAAAGCAACTTTTCTAAACAAACTTCTGCAATGCACAAGTCAGTGGGAAACGTTTTCCTATGATCAACAGGTATGACTGGCCATTGTCTTTATGTCAAGATAGATGTCTTTACGTCAGGATAGAAATTTGATCATCATTCTAGTTACTAAAGTCAGTGGGAAACATTTTCCTATGATCAGCGGGTATGACAAAATATTGTCAGATATGATTCATGAACCAAATCATTAATTGATGAGATATACACAGTCGTTCCCACTACTTGAATACTAGTAAAAACAGTTTACAGAATCATTTTAATTCATAATACTATAACTAAAAGTGAATTTAATCGATGGTGCTCTATTTTTCGAATGCTAATTTGATCTGGAAAAGAGGAATTTTTACCTGCGCACCGCCATGAATGTTTTATAGATGGAAGGGTTTCAGTTTTAACAAGTTGTATTGATTGTTATGGAGTGATACATGATGTAATCTAGGGGTTTTCCATTTTGTGTTGCTGGCTTAAAGGGTTCATTAGATTCGGGTAGAGTAGCCGGTGCATGCACCCTAGCATTCGCTGTTTGTATGTGTTTGGGCCGCTTGGGCTGGCTGTTTTTTCTTGTACAGTTTATTTCAAAGGTATAAAAAGCCATTTTCTAAAAGAATGTATTCAATTGAAATTGATTCCATAAAGAGGAATAAAGTCGATTTTAAACAGAGAAGATTCTCAGGAACAACTCCACATCTATGAAAATTGCAAGTCTTTTACAATTCAAAAGTGTACAGGAAATAAGTTTAGTTTATATACACTTTAAAAATAAACTAGGTAATCATATAGTATAATTCTGTAGCATGGTAAAATAAAATGACCATCAAAAAGAAATCTAGGTGGAAATTTGTCAATTAATCCCAACAACTACTCAAATTTATTTAAATACACTAGGACATCAGTTTTCTACTTTTAGTTAGCCAATGTTCCATAGGGTGTCTGCAATTCTGGAGGTTTAAATATAACCAAAATTTCTTCTTTGAACGTTTGCCATTGATCACAGTTTCTGACATTCTTGGTACACTAACGATACCAATGCTACTGACTGTTTAAGGTTATACCTATTTTTCCATTTTGCTTTACCTGATATAATAATAAGATAAATGTATATAACTTCTGTTTTCTGAAACCCGAGGTGGCAATGTAGAAAAAAATTTGCAGAACATTTACCTGGTAGTTATCTCTATATAATTTAAGAATAGCAACATGAGTTAACAATTGATGATGGGCTGTGATACAGGGTTAGTTCCTGAATTGCCAATGCTGCACCTACTATTTTTTCAAGGGGAGGATCGACTAGAGCATAAATGCCACTTGAGTATCCACGTACTGAAAAATCCATGGTTCATTTAGTGTGATCTAGTTCTTACACTTTATCTCAAACATTGCAAAGCATAAATTGGCATAATTTTGGAAGTCCACCCTGCAAAAATACCAGGTTTGATATGTTATTTGCATACAGTTAAAAAATAATATAGGGACCATGTGAAATCAACATGCTTAATGCAATGATTGTAGTTCTTGACATAATATATGAACTAAGCATGTTATATTTTGATATAGATTTACATAATTAGTGGGCTGAGGAAACCGCTATGTTCATCTTCTAATGTTTGAGGAAGATCCCAATGAAATATAGTTACAAATGGCTCAATACCTACACTTGTTTCTTGCATATTAATTTTGTTTTCACTAGCCATATCTTAATATGGTTTAAAAGTAACTAGAATGGGTGATGCTAACAATGTTGAATTCATTCGAAGTCATTAAATCTTTAATTTTTTCTGCATCTGGATATAATACTAGTGTGTATCTTGTACATATTTAAACGGTGGTCCAAAATGGCATATCATAGAAAATTTCAAACATTTGTTACATAATTGTAAAGAAGATTACAGAAGATTATGCTCTATTAAAAAGTAAAGGGAAATAGCCCAATATATGTATTGCACACAATTAAGTGCACTCAATACAAACATCATCATATTTTCTGCTATGGATTATGTTACTAGAGATAGTTTGGATTAATGAATTATTGTGTTTGAACAGTTGCAGTTATGACTAGCAAGGTCCAGGGGCCTAACTTGAGAACTCCGACTTATGGTGTGCTAGGACTTGGCAGTGGGCAGTCAAGTGTGATTTCATAGTTGAAGTAGCAAGGAATTACTCAACATGTGAGTGGTCATTGTTTAACATATTAACATATTTTTTCTTACATCTTCGCAGTTTCAAAGTGAGCATGCTTATGTAATTTGACTGACTTAGCTAGTGGAGGTTGAATTGTTGAAGAGGATTAGCTTGGACTCTCACAACTCATATTTTTCTTAATTTAATATGCTATTTATGTAAAACAATGTTACTATCATATTTGCTTACAACATTATGTATGAAATATACGATTATCGTTTATTTTGAGTATGGAGTTAGTGCAACTTTATTATGTTTAATATAACATGCGAAGATTATATTTATTTATTGAGTTTTTAATTAACTGATATTATCAGATATAAAATTTTATAGTTGGTGGGATGATTGTAAATATAAACTTTTGTGCATGGTATTTTTCATATTTAACAGCGTTTTAAAAACACTGTAAAAAAGGAAAAACGCTGCAGATGTCAGGCAAAGGGAAAACGCTGTGAAACATCCACCCATATGCAGCGTTTGCTTTATGGTGCTAAATGCTCATTTACAAGCTTTTCAAAACGCTGTAAAAAAGTATTGCAGCGTTTTTAAAATGTTGTCTAAAGGAAGAAGAAACAATGGGTAAGGACATATTACAGCCATCATTAAAACGCTGTAATAAGAAAACGCTGTAATATGTTGCTAATTTTGCAGTGTTTTAGAAACGCTGTGATATGTCTTGACTCTATTACAGCTTGTCGTCAGAGAGCGTTCTTCATAACGCTTCGAAAGGATTTGACAGCGTTTTTAAAACGGTGCGAAAGACCATTTTTCTTGTAGTGTGTATAGGGAGTGACCCCATACCAGTCCCATTCGGTATTCTTATATCTGAGTCATTTTACTTAGGATTATCTACCCAAAATTTTCCTTGAAAACCTTTTCTTATCAAAATGATTTAATCCTTTTTAAATCATACTTAAACAAGGAAAATATACTATGCTTTACTCAAATCACTTTTCCATGTTATATATGCTTCTCCCAAAAATAATGTTGATGAAACCATTAAACCTTTTTTTAAACCTTTAAACAATATCATTTAAAACCATAGAAAGTACCCCTTTCAACCCTTGAAAGTACCCCTTTCGATCAAGTAAAACCTTAGGCCGAAAGGCCAAAACATACCTTTTGAAACCGATCACATAGTCCTTTCGAAAACATTAAAACCATCTCTTTCGAAAGCTTTACAAACCTTAAACATCTTTTTTTTCAAACACTTTAAATATGCCTTTCAAAATCTTTGGAAACCATCCATTTAAAACCTTTCGAAATCATTGGGGAACCACCCCTTCGAAACCTTTCTTTTAAAACCTTTTGAAAGCATTAAATCTATCAAACCTTTCAAGAGCATTTGGGTTCAAGTAAAACATGTGGAACTACCTTTCGAAACCATTCAAAACTATGTTATTCGAAACCTTTGAGTTTATCTTTAAAAATCTCAAAAGGGTTATAACAGATCAGGGTCGAACGTAACACTTTTGAAAGCTATTTCTTAAGTAAAAGAAGTGATGGTGTTGAAACCAATTCCTTCGAAAGCAATGGAGAAGCGGCTTGGATTTTAAAACAAAGGGACTTTTCGAATGCACTGCATCGAAAGGAAAAAGATGGCAGTAAGGGGATTTTGACCTAGTCGAAAGCCATTACTTAAAACAAATAGGTGCAACAATTCTGTTAACTGGGTTTTTAACCCATCAAAATTCAATAAGAGTTAGAACATTCAGACTATGCCAGAATAACTCAAGAATCAACCAAAAGGACCAGAAAAAAAATAAGAGAAAAACCCAAGAGAAAAGATGCCAAAATAAGCTAAGGTGATGGATCGCTAGCGATCCATCACCTATGGATCACTAGCGATCCATAAGGCTTGATCATGGACCCTCCAAACCTCTTGCATCATGATTCATTACCATTTCTAAGAACACTTGCCAAGTTTCATAGCATGCCGAACAACCTAGCTCAAGAAGTGAAGACTCATCTGATTCAAGCTGTTTGGCAAAAATTAGTTAACTTAAAATGGACTTACAGAACTCATACGCAATCGGATTGACTTGAAATTTTGGGAGAACATTTAGAAAACATAGAAGAAGGCTCACAAAAAATGAAGTTATTTGGAGTTGATTTGATGGATCGCTAGCGACCCATCTAGATGGATCGCTAGCGACCTATCTAGAGTGGGCCCCACCACCTCAAATTTTTTGGTGGGTTCCTAACACATCTAGAGTGTTCTTCCAAAGTTTCATTCGATTTCCTTAAGATTTGAGCGAGTTATGGATGATTCTTATGGACCAGATGACCCATGAAGACAGATGATCAAACTAACTCCAAACGAATTGATATTTGGACAAGGCACTTAAATAGAACATAGGAGGACAACCAAACAAAGATCACTCAAAAATATGCTAAGTGGATGGATAGCTAGCGATACATCCCCTATGGATAGCTAGCGATCCATCAAGATAGGTCGGATCGAGCTCAAACTTTACGAGCTCCTTCATGGCACTAAGTAAAGGCTTCTGGTTGAAAAATATGTTAATTTGATGGATAGCTAGCAATCCATAGAAATGACTCGGATTGATTTGAGATTTTTGGTGATGACTTGGTGTAACAACTGGACACTTCTGCACCTGGACTTTTGGCCCAATACCCACTGAACTTCCCTATAAATACTCACCTACCTGCAACCAGAGATGGATCTTTTCGAAAGAGAGTGCTATCATTACTCTACTTTAATTCCTTCACTTCTTCAACTTTATTCTCCCTCACAACAGTCATCAAGGTGGTTACGGTGATTCTCCCATTAACCCTTGTACTTGTGACTTATTTTAACTCATTGTAACTTAGATCTAAGGACTAACTAGTTGATATCCAGAAAGATTCAACTACTATAAACATAATAAAGATTGATTATAGTGGACGTAGGCTAGAGTCAGCCGAACCACTATAAAAATTTCGATGTCGCTTTTTTTACTTCTGCTATTTATTTGTTGTTTATATGAGATTTGTGTTGCTGATTATCTGCACTAGCACTTTCACACTTGATCCAGGGTGTTGATCCATTTTTTGGGTTAACAATTTGGTGTTTTCACTGAGAACAAAGGTAGATCTGGAAACTTGAAGTCTAAATCTGTGATTGGGGGAAAAATGAAGAGGCCTAACACTAGATCTAAAATTGGAATAAGTCAACATAGCCTGTGGGCAGTTAGGATGTATCCTCAAGTTCTCACCAATCCAACTATGTAGCTAGAGAAGAAATGGAAAGGATGATGAAGGAGATGCAGGATGGTATCTTGGCTAGGCAACAAAAGATGATGGAGGGATTCTTCCAAAGGATGGGACAATAAGGAACTGTAGGAGCTACAGGAATTCAGACCTTGGGAAACAATACATGAGCAGCTAGAGTTGGACTAGAACGAGATGGAAAATTGCCTCCACGCCAAGAGCAACCGATACTTGGGGGCAGCACCGTAGTCAAGATGGAAATCAACACCGATGATGGGAACAATATTGGAGCTGGCACCGAAAGAGCCAATAATGGAGTGACCGTTGAAACTCTAGGAACTGGTGGTACAGGAGCTAATCCGAATACTAGAGTGCAACCAGCAGAGGAATATGTGCCAGGGCTTCCTCGTAGGAGCGAAGGACAGAATGAGACTAGGAGAGTAGGGTAGAACACTAGTGTGCAACCAGTGGAGTATGTGTCAGATTTCCCTTGCCAAGGCAGGGGGCAGAACATCGCTTTCAGATGAAGACCTTTATTGGATGGTGAAAATCGAATTGCTGAATTAGTAAGAAGGTTGGTTAGAGGAGGACCCATAGATCGGGGTTTGGAAGATATGGACAGAAACCCGTTTACTGCTAATATCCAAAATGCGAGAAATCCTCCTAATTTCAAGCTTCACTCATTGGAAATGTACGACGGAAATACCGATCCAACGATTCATCTAATGAGATATATCCGACATATGGAAGTGTTAGGTGCTTTTGAGGAAGTAATGGGGTGGAGCTTCCCTTTATACTTAGCGGGTCTAGCGGCAATGTTGTTTAGACACCTGAAGAATGGGTCCATTAGCACATGGACCGAGTTAGTGGGAATATTTTTAAGACAATTCTGAGTTCATGTCGCACAACCCGAAGAATGTAATGACATTGGAAAATGTGAAACAAAGGCTCGGGAGTCCTTGAGAAGTTATTTAACAATATTCAATGCAGCGACAACTGGGTTGATAGGCCAGACCCATCAGTGATTTTGATGGCGGCAGTGTTTGGAGTCACAAGCAAGACCGACTTCAGGGTAGCACTTAAGAGAGATCCACCAATGGATCTTGCTGAGTTTTACTATGAAGCTGAGAGATATTTACGTCAAGAGGATGCAAACGCTGAAGATGAAGCTGAAGATGCCGAAATTTACGCTGTGGATGGTAAGGTTCCTCTGGAGCAGGATTTGAAAAGGACAAAGGGAAAAGAGAAGTCGTTGATGATTCTAGGGGACCGAAACGACAAAAAAGGGAGCCCAAATTCTCCTCCTACTCTGAGCTGACTGAAACCCTATAAAGGATATACCTAGATACTAGGTGCAAATTCCCTATCGAAAGCCTACGAGAAGAGAGCCCACTGATCGAGAGAAAGGATCTAGAAAGTTTTGCATCTTCCATGAGCTGGGCGGATATGAAACGAATGAGTGTTGACACCTTCGTGATTTGATAGAAGAATTAGTTTGGAATAACCAACTGTCGAAGTACGTGAGGAATAGAGCTGCAATAGCATAGCTGGAGCAGCCACCACCCACAGTAGATGCTTCAAGAAATGCCCAGGGATCGGGGCCAAGACAGATAATCCTGTAACCGGGATGGATGGGAAAATAGATTCGGCTGCTACTCTTTGTTTTGTTTTCTTTTTTTTGCACTTTCCTTTTCATAAAAACAATAATGACACCAAATAACTTAGACATGTGCTAAACCTAGATTGGTTCCTAGTCGCACTCTAAGTCGGATATCTTGGATAACTGCTTAGGATAATAATCTCAGACCGCTTGGACGTGCACAAAACCCAGATTTGTCCCTTGCCACGCTCTGAGTTGGATGTCTGGGATAAACATTCAGGATTTCTGCTTATTTAATTTCTACTTGTTTGCTTTGATTTGAAATTTGAATTTAGTAAAATTCATATGCGATGACTGATTTTGAACGCCATAGAGTCCCGACCGGAGAGACGGGACCGGATTGCAAGGTGCAAGTCCCCTTGCCAGAGAGCAAGTGGATGGGCTTGTACGATGCCATAGAGTCCCGACTGGAGAGACGGGACCGGAGTGCAAGAAGTAAGTCCCCTCACCAGAGAGTGAGCGGATGGGCTTACTTAATCTCCTTTAACTTAACAAACAAATGATCTTGAGAGATCGTCCCCTTAACTTAAAACATTAAATGATCCGGAGAGATCGCACATTAAACTAAACATTAAACGATCTAGAGAGATCGTGCATTAAACTAAACATTAAACGATCTAGAGAGACCGAACCTTAAAACAGATTTGATTTTTGAAGGCCTTATAGATAGAATAAAATGGATAAATCCTGGATGAACATGGGATGACTTTGATATATGTTGTATAATGTGATATGATGTGATTCCGATAAATGATATCATAACTATGAATTAAATTTAAGCCATAATGATGTAACTTTCGGATAAACATGGGACAATTAGAGATATGTGATGTAAATGGAGATATGTGATGTAATTGGAAATATGCGATGTAATTAGAAGCGTGTGATTTAAATTATAGATATGCGATGTAATAACTCCAAATGAAATCGGAATGATTGTGATGTATAGATTAAACTTGGGTAGAGTCTAGAGTCTTAGGATGTAGCTGGTTTGGAACGACTTGTGATTGGCAAGAGAATCCGAAGGAACCGGACGATTCACCAAGGCAAAAGAAGCTAAAAAGCTCAATTATCGAAGACTGGAGACATGAACTTGTTCTTAAACAAAGCACACCTTTCATTGAAAAGGCGTACTTTAGGGGGCAAGTGTTAATTGAGTTTTCCATCAAAATTCAATACGAGTTAGAACATTCAGAATAACTCAAGAATCAAATAAAAGGACCAGAAAAAAGAAGAAGAGAAAGACCCAAGAGAAAAGATGCCAAAATAAGCTAAGGTGATGGATCGCTAGCGATCCATAAGGCTTGCTCAAGTACCCTCCAAACCTCTTGCATCATGATTCATTACCATTTCTAAGCACACTTACCAAGTTTCATAGCATGCCAAACAATTTAGCTAAAGAAGTGAAGACTCGTATGATTCAAGCTGTTTGGCCAGAATTAGCTAACTTAAAATGGACATACAGAACTCATACACAGTCAGATTGACTTAAAATTTTGTTAGAACATTTAGAAAACATAGGAGAAGGCTCATAAAAAAATTGAAGTCATTTGGAGTTGATTTGATGGATCGCTAGCGATCCAACTAGAGTGGGCCCTACCACCTCAAATTTTTATGGTGGGTTCCTAACAAACCCTAGAGCGTTCCTACAAAGTTTCGTTTGATTTCGTTAATATTTGAGCGAGTTAAGGATGATTCTTCTGGACCAGATGACCCATGAATACAGATGATCAATCTAACTCCAAACGACTTGATATTTGGACAAGGCACTTAAATAGAAGATAGGAGGACAACCAAACAAAGATCACTCAAAAATATGCTAAGTGGATGGATAGCTAGCGATCCATCCTCTATGGATAGCTAGAAATCCATCAAGATAGGTCGGATCGCCCTCAAACTTTCTGAGCTCCTTCATGCCACTAAGTAAAGGCTTCTGGTAGAAAAATATGCTAAGTTGATGGATTTCTTGCGATCCATCCCCTATGGATAGCTAGCGATCCATCCCTTATGGATAGCTAGCGATCCATAGAAATGACTCGGATTGATTTGAGATTTTTGGTGATGACTTGGTGTAACAACTGGACTCTTCTACACTTGGACTTCTAGCCCAATACCCACTGAACTTCCCTATAAATACTCACCTACCTGCAACTAGAGATGGATCTTTTTGGAAGAGTGAGATGCCATTACTCTACTATAATTCCTTCACTTCTTCAACTTTATTCTCCCTCACAACAGTCATCAAGCTGGTTACTGTGATTCTCCAGTTAACCCTTGTACTTGTGACTTATTCTAACCCATTGTAACTTAGATCTAAAAACTAACTAGTTGATATCCAGAGAAATTAAACTAGTATAAACAGAATATAGATTGATTAAAGTGGACGAGGCTAGAGTCAGCAGAACCACTATAAAAATTCTGTGTCTCTTTTATTACTTCTGCTAATTTGTTGTTTATCTGAGATTTGTGTTGTTGATTATCTGCACCGATGCTTTCACACTTGATTCAGGGTGTTAATCCATATTTTGGGTTAACACATTCCTTTAAAACAATTTAACCCAGATGAAAACTAACCAAGTCGAAAGCTAATTAAGTCGAAAGCAAAGCAGGTGCAATCTCTTTTAAAAACGAAGACGCGCTTCCACCCCTTCGGAACCCCATACTTCGACTTTATACCTTCCGCCTTAGTCCAATTCGCTATGTACCAAGTATTGGTACCAGGCGCATTGGTTTCAACTGAGAAGGAGGCGGAAGTAAGGCGTCGAAAGGAGGGTGCCGAAAGTGGTGAAACATGTAAAAGCATGTTTAAACTAATTTTTAGCTTTTTAAAGTAATCTTTTCAACTAACCTGTCCTGTTGGTCAAAATATTATTGGTTTCTGATTTCTTTTCTAAAAGTTTTGCCAATATTTCAAAAACAAACAATTTAATTTATTTACAAAATACCTCTTCTCCTTTTATAAATATATAATACATTTAAGTCTCATACCTTAAATAATTTTATATATTCATTAAAAAAATTAGGAAAATTCTACAAAAATTCCTAAAAATCATCTTTAATATGTTTCCTAACATATATAAATTTCAGACCCAAAACATATATAATTTAGCCGTAAATTATTTTAAACCCAAATATCCATTTTCCTCACTAGAAAATTAATATAAAATCCACTTTAATTTAGAAATTTATGAAAATTGAAACCCATCTCTACCATTTCTGATCTAAATCTAAGTCACAAGACATTTGGATGTCCTTTAATAGGGTTTTCACATTAAAACATATCATAAAATCCATATGAAATATCATAAATCATCAACAAGCATATATCTCCATTTCTACAATAAAAAACATGGTAAATAACTTTGCAAAATAATTCGGATTCATTATAAAACCGAAAACAAGAAAAATATGAGATGTAGTCATTATTCACCTTATCTTGAGATTAAGGATTTGATTTTTGATCTTTGATTTTGTTGCTTAAGCTTTCCTCTTGATCCTAGCTTTATCTTCTCTTGTTTTCCTTAATGGTGGCTGGCCTCTTACTTTGGTTTTAGTTTTTGTGAATATAGAAATGAACATATATAATATGGCTTAAGGAGTTTAGGGCATAAGAATAATACTTATTCCTATATTGCCCTTGTCTATTTCCTAACATTTTATTCCATTTCAATTTACTTAGTTCATTGTTTAACATGGCATGGCTACCCTTACTAATCACAAATCTCAATCCCTAAACCATTTTACATTATTTCATTTAATTTACCTAATTAAATGTTACTAAATAATGTTACTAAAAATTAGGATCATTACAGACTCCCCTCCTTAAAAAATTTCATCCTCGAAATTACGATAAGGTACACAATCAATCAATCAGAAAGGTAAAACATACCATCAAACAATTTAGGATAAGCGTCTCTAATCCCGCTCTTAGTCTCCTAGGTACAGTCTCTCTCATCGTCGCTCCACTGGACTTTAACTAATCTGACTGTCTTGTTCCTTAGCCTCTTCTCGTCTCTCGTGACTATACGAACTAGGTTTCTAACTATAGTCAAATTCGGCTCTACTACTAAGTCCCTTAACACAGTCAGTGCTATAGTAGTGTCGGATCTTTAACACACTTTCTTAGATGAGAATTATGAAAATCATCGTGGACTCCTGCTAAACTATTCGGTAACACTATTCTATATGCGAGTTTCCCGATCCTCTATACAATAGGAAATTGTCCTACAAATCTTGGTGCCAATTTCCTTGATTTTCCGAATTAAATCACACCCTTCATCGGTGATACCTTAATGAAAACATGATCTTCAATAGAGAACTCCAAGTCTTTCCATCTTCTATCTGCATAACTCTTCTTCTTTGACTGAGTTCCTTCATCCTGTCCCGAATTAACTCAATCTTCTCTGCAACTTCTCCAACTAAATCCGGACCAAGAATCAATCTATCTCTGGTCTCTAACCAACAAACTGATGATTTGCATGGCCTTCCATACAATGCTTCAAACGGTGCCATCCCTATACTAGCCTGATAAACGTTGTTATACGAAAACTCGACTAAGTGTAGATGGTCTTCCCAAGGTCCCCCAAAATCTAACACACAAGCTCGTAACAAATCTTCCCATATTTTGTTAACTCTTTCTGTTTGCCCATCGGTCTGTGGATGGTAAGCGGTACTCATCTTGAGCTTGGTACCTAAAGTATCCAGTGCACTCTTCTAGAACTTGCTAGTGAATAAAGAATCTCTATCACTTACTATGCTACTAGGATTTCCATGAAGTCTAACTATATTTTTCATTGGCTAAAACATGTGTCGTCCTAGTTGACTTAACTGGAATGAAATGGGCACTCTTGGTCAATCTGTCCACTATGACCCATATGCTTTCATATCCTCTATTAGATCTTGGCAACCCGTCTACAAAATCCATAGAAATAAAATCCCACTTCCAACTGGAATATCTAATGGCTGAACTAACCCACTTGGCTTCTAATGTTCGGCCTTTACCTATTGACAGTTCAAACATTGCTTCACCCATAGGCCTACATCCCTCTTCATACCTTCCTAGAAGAAACTCCTCTTTATATCCTGATATATCTTAGTTCCTCTCGGATGAATGGTGAACTTCGAATGATGACATTCCTCCAAAACTTCCTTCCTAATGTCTTCCACGTTCGGAACACATAATCTTCCTTTCTTTCCTAACCACTCATTCTGGTCAAGACTGAAATCCTTCAAATCATCGCTCTCTTTTCCATCCCTTAACTTCTTGATCCGTTCAACTAATACTGGATCCTCTCCTTACTTAAAAGCAACCTTTTCAATCATAACTGGTCGAACTTCTAAACATGACAACATAACAGTTTCGGTACTTGAACTACTCTTAGATCTCCACTGTACTCTGCATGTAGTCAATGCTTCCAAATCTTTCCACTCAGCTATCATCGCCAACACTGTATTCTAATGTTTTTTGCTATGTGCGTCTGCAACCTTATTTCCTTTTCCTGTTGTGTACTCAATTCCAAAGTCATAAGCAGCTATAAATTCCAACCATCTCTGCTATCTCATATTCAGATCCTTTTGAGAGAATAATTACTTCAACGACTTATGATCCGTATATAGATCAAACCACTCTCCCAAATGGAAATTTCTCCACCTTCAATGCAAAAATCACCGTAGCTAATTCCAAATCATGCATTGGATATCTAACCTCATGCGGTCTAAGCTGTCGAGAAGTATAGGCAATCACTTTACCTCTCTACATTAACACAACTCCTAATCCAGTTCCACATGCATCTGTATAAACTTCCAAATCTTGATTCCCTTTTGGAACACCTAGTATAGTTGCATGAGTCAATAAGTGTTTCAAGCTCTAGAATACTTCCTCACACTTATCAGTCCAAACAAACTTCATATCCTTTCATGTTAGCTTGGTCATCGGTGCTGCTATCCACGAAAAATCCTTAATGAACCTCCTACAATATCCAGCCAATCTAAGAAAACTCTTTATCTCAATCACTGTCTCGGGTCTCTTACAATTATTTACTGCTTCTATCTTAGTCGGATATATAGACAACCTTTTCTCTAAGACTACATGACCAAGAAACCTTCACTTCCTTCTTCCAGAAATGATACTCTGAAAACTTCGCCTTCAGTTGATTCTGCCTCGGCGTCTCAAGCACCACTCTAAGATGAACTTCATGCTCCATTTCATCCTTAGAGTATATCAAAATATCATATATAAATACCAATTTGAACCTATCCAAGTGCTCTCGGAAAACTCGGTCATCAAATCTACAAAGAATGCTGGCGCATTAGTTAGTCCGAATGGCTTTACTAACCATCCATACGATCCATATCTAGTTCTAAACACCGTCAGAGGAATACTATCCTCTGCTACTCTAAGTTGATGGAAACTTGTTGCAAAATCCAACCGAGAAAATACCTTGACTCCACTCAACTGATCGAACAAAGCGTCAATTCTAGGCAATCGATATTGATTCTTTATCATCTTCTCATTCAACTTACGATAATCGATACATAACCTCAACGATCCATCCGGCGTCTTAGCAAATACTACGGCTGCTCCCCAAGGTGTACTACTAGATCTAATAAAATTCTTGCCTTCCAGATCCACTAACTGCACCTTCAACTCCCTCATCTCGGTAGGTGTCATCCTACTTGGCTATCTACTTACTGGTTCTGCTTCAGGTACTAAATCTATTTGAAACTCAATAGATCATTTCGGCGGTGATCCCAATACAGGTTCAAAAACATTCGCTAATTCTCTAACCACAAAAACTCGATTTAACTCATCTTCTACCTCCACAACACCCAACAAAGCATTCACTTCACAACTAGGGTTTTCTACGGGATATACAATCTGATCACTACAGTCAGGATGTCTAAGTGATATTTTCCTATCATGGAAAAATATCCTAGCATCGTACTTACTTAACCAATCCATACCCAAAATAATTTTGAACCCTACGAAATCAAACACATGCAAACTACAAACAAAGGTATGACCTAACAAATCAAACTCTGGGTGCTCACGCTTCATCCCAAGTGTCGCATACACTCCTATCGAATTTGAAACCCTTAAGGAAGTTACTAAGTATGCGGGTTCTAGGTTAAGGTTATCTACAAAACAATGGATATAAAAGAATGCGATGCACCGGTATCAAATAGAACGCTAACTAACATACCATGAATCTGAAGTGTACCTCCCAACACGGCTTTTCCTTTTTCCTCTGTCGTTGGCCTCGAGGTAGCTAGCTCCAATGCAAATACTTTGCCCCTTCCATCCTTAGTAGGCTCCTTGCACTGGTTCTTGTAATGACCAATTTGATCGCAGTTGAAACACCTCACCTCTTTCTTCTCCGTAGCTTTCTTTCCTTTGCCTCTCCTGCACTCATGGGAATAGTGTCCCTTCTTGTCACACTTATAACAGACCACTTCTGCCTTTCCCTTCTTAGCAGCTTCACCCTTCTAAGCTCCTTTCTTATGGAAGAACTTTCTTTTCTGACTCTGCCCCACCTGCACTTCCTTTGCCTTATTTTTCTCCAGAAAAGCAGGGATCTCCTCATTCCTAAGAGCCATTTCCACTATGACATTACAAGGATCTCTAACATGCGGTAACATTGCCCTAGCAAGCTTCGGTTTCAACCCCCTGATGAACTTCTCATTTCTCTTAATATTAGTATCAACCGTAGCATAGCCATATCTTGCCAGCTCCTCAAACCTCCTCACATACTCAAGTACAGTTGTTAATTGGGTTTTTAACCCAATATAATTCAAAGGGAACTAGAACATCTACAACAAGTCAAAATATCTCAAGGATCAACTAAGAAGACTAGAAGGAAAAGAAGAGAAAGACCAAAGAAGAAAATGTCAAAATAAGCTAAGGCGTTGGATCGCTAGCGATCTATTGCCTATGGATCGCTAGTGATCCATAAAGCTTGTTCGTGGATCCTCCAGTCCTCTTGCATCATGATCTAATATGTCTCGTAGAGACACTTGCCAAGTTTCATGGCATGCCAAAAATCTTGCTCGAGAAGTGAAGACTCATCGTATTCAAGCTGTTTGACCAAAAGCAGCTAACTTAAAATGGACCTACAGAGCTCATATGAAGTCGGATTTACTTGAAATTTTGGTAGAACATTTAGAAGAAATAGAAGAAGGCTCATAAAAAAATGAGAAGATTTGGAGTTGATTTGATGGATCGCTAGCGATCCATCTAGATTGGGCCTCACCACCTCAAATTTTTATGATGGGTCCCTGACACCCTCTAGAGTGTTCCTACAAAGTTTAGTTCAATTTAATTAAGATTTGAGCGAGTTATGGATGATTCTTCTGGACCAGATGACCCATGAAGACGGATGATCAAACTAACTCTAAACGACTTAATATTTGGACAAGGCACTTAAATAGAAGATAGGAAGACAACCAAACAAAGATCACTCAAAAATATGCTAAGTGGATGGATAGCAAGCGATCCATCCCCTATGGATAGTTAGCGATCAATTAAGGTAGGTAGGATCGCCCACAAACTTTCCAAGCTCCTTCATAGTACTAAGTAAAGGCTTTTAGTAGAAAAATATGCTAAGTTGATGGATAGCTAGCGATCCATCCCCTATGGATAGCTAGCGGTCCATCGCCTATGGATAGCTAGCGATCCATAGAAATGACTCGGATTGATTTGAGATTTTCGGTGATGATTTGGCATAACAACTGGACTCTTTTGCACTTGGACTTCTGGTCCAACACTCACTGAAAACCCCTATAAATACTCACCTACCTGCAACTAGAGATTGATCTTTTCCAAAGAGAGAGCTGCCATTACTCTACGAGAATTCCTTCACTTCTTCAACTTTCTTCTCCCTCACAACGGTCATCAAGGGGATTACTGTGATTCTCCAGTCAACCCTTATACTTGTGACTTATTCTAACTCATTGTAACTTAGATCTAAGAACTAACTAGTTGCTATCCAGAGAAATTCAACTAGTATAATCATAATAAAGATTGGTTAAAGTAGACGTAGGCTAGAGTCAGCCGAACCACTATAAAAATCACGTGTCTCTTTTTTTACTTCTACTGTTTATTTGTTGTTTATCTAAGATTTGTGCTGCTGATTATCTACACTGGTGGTTTCACACTTAATCCAGGGTGTTGATCCATTTTTTGTATTAACATTTTGGTACTTTCACTGAGAACCTTGAATGAGATCTGAAGAACTGAGGTTTGAATCTAAGATTTAGAGAAGATGAGTAGGCCTAATACTAGATCTAGAGCTGTAGCAAGTCAGCCGGAGCCTGGGGCAGCCAAGAGGTGTCCTTAATTTCTCATTAACCTGTCTATGTGATTAAATGCCCACATAACTTGGGGGCATGACAGATTTGGATCTAGGATAAGCTTTAACACCTGGAACGGGTGATGTTGGAGCTAGAGTAGCAAATCAGAGTACGAATACATGACCTCATGAGCCGAAACCAGAATCCCACAGTTGGAACAGGGTGTAGGTTCGTCCCTTACTCTTTGCCTTTTGTTTTTCTGCCTTTAATAACCCCAGGCCACTTACACGTGTACGGGATCCCGAACGATCCCTAGACACGATCTGAGTTGGATGCTTGAGTTGAATATTTAGGACAACAATGACCCCAGATCGCTTAGACGTGTGCTAAACCTAGATTAGTTCCTAGTTGCGCTCTGAGTTGGATATCCGGGATAATTTCTTAGGATAATAATCTCAGATCGCTTGGACGTGCACAAAACCTAGATCGGTCCCTTATCATGCTCTAATTCGGATGTCTGGGATAGACATTCAGGATTTCTGCTTATTTAATTTCTACTTGTTTGCTTTGATTTGAAATTTGAATTTTTTAAAATTCATATTTAATATGATAACTAATTTTGAACACCATAGAGTCCCGACCGGAGAGACGGGACTGGAGTGTAAGGTGCAAGTCCCCTTGCCGAAGAACGAGTGGATGGACTTGTACGATATCGAACACCATAGAGTCCCGACTGGAGAGACAGGACCAGAGTGCAAAAAGTAACTCCCCTCACTGGAGAGTGAGCGGATGGGATTACTTAATCCCTCTTAACTTAATAAGAAAATGATTCGGAGAGATCATCCCCCTGAACTAAAACAATAAATGATCCAGAGAGATCGTCCCCTTAACTTAAAACATTAAACTATCCGGAAAGATCGCACATTAAACAAAACATTAAATAATCCGGAGAGATCGCACATTAAACTAAACATTAAACGATCCAGAGAGATCAAGCACTAAACTTAAACGGTCCAGAGATATCGAACCTTAACACATATTTGATTTGATAAAAGGATATGAGTGCCTTATAAACAGAATAAAACTGATAAATCCCAGATGAACATAGGATGATCTCGATGTATGATGTGATTCTGATATATGATGTGATTCTTATATATGATGTGATTTTGATATATAATGTAATTTTGATATATGATGTGACAACTCTGAATGAGAAGCTAAAATTGATAGTGATGTAATCCCGAATGAACATGGGACAATTAGAGATGTTTGATGTAAATGGAGATATGTGATGTAATTGGAAACGTGTGATTTATTAGAGATGTGTGATGTAATAACTCCGAATGAAATCGGAATGATTGTGATGTATAGATTACACCTAAGCAGAGTTAGAGCCCTAGGATATTACAGGTTTGGAGTGACTTGTAATTAACCAAAGAATCCAAAGAAACTGGAAGGTTTGCCGAGGCTAAAGCTGCTGGAAAGCTCAACAATCAAAGACTTGTTACTAGAACTTGTTGTGGAGCAAAGCACACCTTTCATTCAAAAGGCGTACTTTGGGGGGCAAGTGTTAACTGGGTTTTAACCCAATAGAATTCAAAGGGAACTAGAACATCTACAACTGGTCAAAATATCTCAAGGATCGACTAAGAGGACCTAGTGGAAAAGAAGAGAAAAACCAAAAAAGAAAATTACCAAAACAATCTAAGGTAAAGGATCGCCATCGATCCATCATCTATGGATCGCTAGCGATCCATAATGCTTTCTTGTGGGTCCTCCAGTCCACTAGCATCATGATCTAATATGAATCCTAGAGATGCTTGCCAAGTTTCATAACATGCTAAACAATCTAACTGGAGAAGTGAAGACTCACCAGATTTAAGCTGTTTGACCAAAAGCAGCTAACTTAAAATGGACCTACAGAACTCATACGAAGTCGGATTGAATTGAAATTTTGATAGAACAAATATAAGACATAGAAGAAGGCTCACTAAAAAATGAGAGCATTTGGAGTTGATTTGATGGATCACTAGCGACCCATCTAGATTAGGCCCCACCACCTTAAATTTTTATAGTGGGTCCCTGACACCCTCTAGAGTGTTCTTGCAAAGTTTTGTTCAATTTTGTTAAGATTTGAGCGAGTTATGGATGATTCTTTTAGACCAGATGAACCATGAAGACGGATGACCAAACTAATTCCAAACGACTTGATATTTGGACAAGGCACTTAAATAGAAGATAGAAGGACAACCAAACAAAGATCACTCAAAAATATGCTAAGTGGATGGATAGCTAGCGATCCAACCCCGATGGATAGCTAGCAATCCATAGAGATAGGTCGGATCTATAACAACCCGAAATTTAACCCATAATAATTAATTCATTAATTAATGAAATAATAAAATAACTTTGTGAAATTATCATAATCGAGCCACGGGAGTTACACCGTTGTGTCTGTGGTAATTTTCTGGCCAATTTCCATTTATAGAACGTCGGAATCCGAGCTAATATGAGCTAGAAACAAAATAAACAAGAAACGAAAGAAAAAATAATATATATATATATATATATTGGGCTAGGTCGACCAAGAGGTCGACCTAACCATGCCCTGGGTCGACCGGCAGGTCGACCGAGGGGGAGGGCCGGTCGTCCTGCCTACGGGTATGGAACGGAGAAAGTTTTCTTCATTCCAGAGGTTTTTGAACACCTATTTTTCATTCTTTAGCTCCATCTGGTCCCTTTGTGCTTCCATCCGACGGCTCCTATTCAGCCTGTGACATGGTTGCTGTTGGGCGTATTCTCACCCAGGCGATCTCAAGACCAAGAAGCACCAGGTTCGCCCAGGCTTGCCTAAGCTTCATTCGGCATCCCTACCACTGTCGAACCAGACTCACAACCACAGAACCACCGAACCAACTCCAAAGCAGCCTTCGTCGAATCAAACATCAAAACCTCTTCCATGCTTGCCGAATCAACTCTACCTCCCATGCTTGCCGAACCAACCTACTTCCCATACCACCGAACCAACTTACTCCACTACTATACAACCATCTACCACCGGACTGGCTATCTCCATCCACTGCCGAACCAGAGGCAGGGGAAGCCACCACCGGACCAAAGCCACCACCGGACCAAAATCCCACCGGACCATCTCCCATCTACTACCGGACCGGAGCACTACCAAACTAAGGCATTGCTGAGCCAATGTTGCCAGGCCAGATCGCATCAGCCCAGGCCCACCAGCAGCTACATACATCCAGGACCCCTACCCCCAGCCTCACTCTATAAATAGAGGGGTAGGGGTACAGCAATGGGGACAAGTTTGAGAGCTCAAGCACAGAGAGGACTTTCAAACAACTTTCTTTTACTTGTATCAAAGCTTTGTACTTGTAATCTAAACAAGAGGAGAGAAATAACATATAAAGTGGACGTAGGCACATTCTGGCTGAACCACTATAAATCTGCGTGTCTTTTTACAGTTTAGCCCCTGCTTTTCATATATTTGCATAAATCACCCAAACCACTAAGAACAACATAAGATCTACCAAATCATACGGCTTTGAGGTGTTTGTCCATTTTTTGTGCAAACATTTTTGGTGCTTTCACTGAGAGCTAGAAGCTCGAAGCTTCAGCTTCATCCACTTAACATTTTTCCTAACAGCATCGTTCGCCACTTGGAAAACATGCCTCCCAAACAGAGAAAAGATGTTAACAAAGGAAAAAACATCGTATCCAGCAGTCTTCCAGATCCAGCTGTCACGAATCAAGTAAATCGTCCTCCTCCAGCAGCAGTAGCAAATGAAGGACAGGCTGATCCGACCACTCCTGCCACAGAACAGCCCGCAGCAATTACTAGGGCAGATTTAGACAGGGTTGTGGTTGAAGTAACTAACCGCTTCATGTCCCAGCAGGAAGCCTTGGTGGACCATCTCATGTCACGCTTAAGGGATGCTGAAGAATCCAATCGCAACACTGAATCATGGGGCGAGTCCCAGTCTGGAGGATCTCAGAGACAACAAAGATCTTCCTTCTTCGAAGGAGCTAACGGCAGAAGTAGCCATGGTAGGAGCCGAGATCGAGCACAGCCCGAAGTTAGGCCTGAGGAAACATTTGGTACCGAACCCAACGGGGGAGGTACCGGGCGAAGGTCAACTATAGCTGAGCCTGTCATACTGCCTAACCACGGAAACGCCAGTGAACGGGGCCGAGCTAGAGTCCAGTCCGAAGTTGGACCCGAGGAAGTGCTTAGATCAGAACCCAGCGGGGGAAGATCAAGGCAAGGGCAAACTGTAGCTGACCCTAGCATGCTCCCAGAAGATCAAAGGCAGCCACTGGAAAATATGAGGAATGATAGACAGTACCATCCCTACAGGTCATCTGGACGGAATCAATCCCACAGAACAAAACCAAACTCGTTTCTATCTGCTCCAAATTCTGATGAAAGGATGGCACGTTTGTTCAGAGAGTGCGTCCAACGGGATCAAAGAGATCGACGGATAGGCGCTAGGGTAACCAGCCCTTTCGCTTGCAATATCAAAATTGCTATCACCCCCCGAGAATGGAAGATGCCAACAATGGAACCTTACAAAGGAACCTCTGACCCCGTTGTACACTTATAGAGATACACACAGCATATGCTCATGAGGGGAGCAACAGAGGGAGTACTATGCAAATACTTTCCACTATTCTTAGCAGATCTAGCTACCTCCTGGTTCTACCATCTACCCCAAGGATCCATCAGCTCGTGGGAGATGTTGAAAGAAAAGTTTATCAGCCAGTTCCGCATTCATGTGGAACAACCCAAGGACGCTTATTCCTTATCCAATATCAAACAGAAACCTGGAGAGAAGCTGCAACAATATTTAACCCGATTCAATGCCGCAGCGGCCGCAGTCCAAGATGCCGATGAGATGCTTGTCTTAATGGCCCTCTGTAGTGGTGTGCATCCGGATACTAAATTCGCTAGAAGACTAACAAAAGAAAAACCAGCTACTTTACCCGATTTCTTCCATGAAGCCGGGAAATACATGAGGCTTGAAGACGCTGCCACTGAGGGGCAGTCAGGGCAACAAAATAAGGCAACTCACAGCAATGCGCCCGCTGTAGCAAAGGACATTCGAAGAAATGATTCTAGAGACAATGCTGGGGGCAAGAAGGGAGAAAATCGCCTACGTCGGCCAGGACCGAGATTCGACACTTACACTCCTTTGAATGAAACCGTCGAAAAACATCTTCATTGCCACCCAAGGCGAAGTTAGATATGAACGCCCATCGTACAAGAAGGAATCAGATAACACACAGAAGTCTGGAAAGTTCTGCCGCTTCCACGAATCTCATGGGCATGATACCAATGAATGCCATCATCTCCGGGACTTGATTGAAGAACACATCAGAAGGAAGAAACTACAACGCTTTCTTGGGAAGGCCAGCCCTGTCTGACTTCCAAATTGTCCTGGCCCCATAGTGCCGAAAGATGAAATTTCCAACGGACAATGGAGTAGGGGAAGTAGAGGGAGACCAGGACGTTGCTCGAGACTGCTATGTAACTGAACTTCGCAACAACCACAGGAAGGATAAAGGGAAGAGTGTAGAGGTTACCCTCTGCACAAAAAGTTTGGAAGCATAGCAACTAAAGAAAGCCCCTCCTCTTTGATATACCAGCGATCCCTCCAATGAATTAGGCCCCAAGGACAGGGAGGAGGAGGCCACCGCCGAGCCTGCAGAGGCTATGGAATTTGTATCTATAGACAAACATGACTCGAGTAGGCTATTGAAAATCGGGTCCCAACTAAAAACAGAGTTGAGGGAACAACTCATTGACTTTCTCCGCCACAACTTGGATGTATTTGCATGGTCACATGCTGACATCACCGGAATCTCCCCTGACATAGCATGCCACATACTAAACTTGAGAAGCTAGCATATTGTTTACTAATCACATCACGGAAACTGCGTCACTACTTCCAGTCCCATTCCATCAAAGTTCTGACCGACCAACCACTGAGGCAAGTACTCTATCGTCCCGACACTTCTGGGCGACTACTTAAATGGTGCATTGAACTAAGTCAGTATGATATCACCTATCACCCTCGCACCGCTATCAAGGGACACGCCATGGCCGATTTCATTGCAGAATTCACTACCAATGAAAGTAAGGAGCAATCGGAAATAGCAGAAGACATCAAGTGGAATCTCTTCGTGGATGGTGCGTCAAACGAACAAGGCTTGGGGGCAGGTGTGGTAATAATCACTCCTAGGGGAAATAAGCTGCACTATGCTATAAGGTTGGAGTTCGCTGCCACCAACAACGATGCAGAGTATGAAGCAGTGATAGCTGGATTAGAACTTGCCTTGGAAATCGGAGCCAATTCTTTGTGTCTTCATAGCGATTCTCAACTTATTGTTAATCAAATACTAGGAGAATTCCAGGCTCGAGAAGAACGACTCATAGCATATTTAAAGAAGACCAAGTTACTTCTCAGTCGATTGGACCACTACTTAGTCAAACACATCCCTCGGGAAGAGAACTAAGAGGCCGACGAATTGGCGAAGCAAGCAAGCGTGAGAGACGGCGATATTTCCGGAGCAGTAGCCATCTCGAAGCAACTGACCCCAAGTTTTGAGCAAGTGAATCTGATAGCTGCAACCGAAGAAGCGACTTGGATGACTCCCATCCGAGACTACTTACAAAGTGGCACACTACCCAACGGGCGTAACGAAGTCAAGAAAATCTTGAGGAAAGCTTCCCGCTACACAATACAAGAGGACACCCTCTATCGAAGTGGATTCTCTAACCCCCTATTAAGGTGTGTCGTTGGAAGGGAAGCCAAGGAAATCTTATCCAACATTCATCAAGGAAGCTGCGGAGATCGCACCGGAGGACAAACATTGGCAAAAAAGATACTCCGATATGGATATTTCTGGCCCACCTTAAGCAAGGACGCCTTGGATTTCGTCAAAAAGTGTGACAGATGCCAGAAGTTTGCTAAGATTCCGCGGCTACCAACAACTGAGGTTACTCAAATGAACAGCCCTTGGCCCTTTGCAGTACGGGGAATTGACTTGATTGGCGAACTGCCAATGGGCCGAGGCGGGGCCAAATATACTATAGTAGCAGTCGACTATTTCACCAAATGGGTGGAAGCAGAACCCCTAAATAAGGTATCTTCAGCAAAAGTTATTAACTTCTTGATCAAAAATGTTCTATGCAGGTACGGAGTCCCATTCCAAATCATATCGGACAATGGACTTCAGTTTGACAGCGAGGAGTTCGCCAACTGGTGCCAAGGGCACGGAATTCACAAAAGCTTCTCATCCGTAGCTTATCCCCAGGAAAACGGACAAGTCGAAGCCGTCAACAAAGTTCTCTAAACTCTAATAAAAAAGAAACTCGAAAAGTCAAAAGGCGCTTGGGTGGATGAACTTCCTACGGCACTGTGGGCCTATCGCACATCTTTTAGAACATCAACAGGGCATACTCCTTTCTCTTTGGCATACGGATCGGAGGCTATGCGCCCAGTTGAAACCATCGTGCCTTCCCACCATAGGATCCACTATAACCCAGAAGAGAACGAAGAACTCCTTTACATGTCTTTGGATCTAATTGAGGAGAGAAGAAATGATGCAGCCCTCAAAGCAGCAGCCCACAAGCAAAAAGTGGCAGCACAATACAATTCCAAAGTCAAGCATCGTACCTTACAAGAAGGGGATCTTGTCCTCAAGCGAATCTTCCCTCGCCCCGGAGCACTAGATCCAATCTGGGATAGTGTAATTCATAAAGATCTCCACAATGGAGCTTATATTTTGTCAACAGTGGACGGGGAGGTGTTCCAGAGGGCATGGAACATCCAACACCTTCGTCGATACTTTTCTTAACTTGTACTGCCCATATGAAGTGAATTAACAAAGAGAATCAGTGGACGTAGGCATTTTCGTGCCGAACCACTTTAAAAAAACTTGTCTCTTTTTAACTTGTTCCTTCATATCTTGGCTGCTTGTTAACTTTATCCTTTTCTGTTGAACAAAATCCTGTGCAAATAGCATTTTCATTCAAGGCGCTCCACAGCGCGACTTCTCCTGGACAAGACCTAACAGGTACTATACGAATCTATGCCCTCGCCAATGAGACACTTTTGCTCCGGCATCCCTCTGCTGCGGGTTAACTCATTGCTCGCGACGGCCCTCAAAGCCAACTGTAATGAGCCGATTATAAGCCACCGAGAAGGCCGACTATAGCCGAGGCAGCTCATTATGGCGTTCGGCTCGCCGGCAACTGTGAACCGATTATAAACCCCAACATAAGGTGTGGCCAGCCAGGGGTAGTTCACGGTTGACGATCGGCACCCACGCTAGCCGGCCACAGTAAATCGAATAATACCCACGATTATGGGCCATAATGGCCCGGGTAGTTACTGTGCGCAATCTCGGCTCCGATGTGTCTTAAGTGCGACTGTGGTAAAAAAGAATTAACTCCCCGCGGAGGCGTAAGATGGGTGACAATTGTCTCCAAGACCCACAGCTAGGGAAAGTGACTACAAAGCCCGTTTGCCATGAACTTAAGCACATCGAAGGCCTTCCGTGATTGGAAGTTTTACTATTTCACATATTTCAATTCTATTTAAAGAACTTTTCTCCTATCCTCTATAACAATCCCTGAAGTACAGGACACAGAGTAGAAGATACTCACCAGCGGGAATGGGAATTCACGGTTTGATAGCAGGACATTCAACTGAGCTCCATCCTCGGTCGTACAAAAATATTCAAAACTGCCATCTACAATTAGAACATGAAAGGCGGTATTTTCTTCTTTTATACAAATTCCTGACTATAATTTATTCATACATCACACTAGCATTATAAGGCATGAAATTATGCTTTAAGTAAGAACTTGGCATTAAACACAACTGAATTACAAGCATATGCATAGCTATATTTCTCATACAACATGTGAAAATAACAAAAGCATTCAAAAAACGACAAAATCAGCTTAAGTTAAAAAATTACACGTCAAGAATAGTGTTGTTTATTACAAGTAGCATAATTACAACCTAAGAGTTACGTTACTGTTTTGAGACTAACATATACAACAATGTCAAGTCCACAAAAAGATATCCAGGCCAAATCAAGGAGCTGGCTGCGTCGGAGTTTCATCCTTGTCTTGTTGCCCACCTGTCCGGTCAAAGAAAGAATTCATTAATGACAAGCAACCAAGTTAACAAAAAGACTAGAAAAGAAGACTTACCAGCATCTGCTCCTTGATCATCATCCTCTACTTGCACGCCTGCCTCCTCAGCTGCAAGCAACCGCATGCCCTCCTTCACCGCCACCTTCTCCTCCTTGGTAAACTGGGCAGTAACCACATCCATCCTGAGGGCCGTACCCATCTACTAGTGACCTCGGGGTGGGCCCATGACGTCCCGGTTCTGACTGAGCTGGGGGCACTGCGGAAGGATCTTCTCTGTCCTGGGATTTCTTCTTTACTGATCGGGTTTCAACTCTATGAGACATTATCTGCAACACAAAAGAATACATCGTTAAAAAGGATGTAGAGATATAAACAAGCAAGTGCGTACAATCTAGAATTTCATTTTGTAGTTCAAAACATAAAAGGTTCAAGGTTCGATTGGGCATTCAAACTCCGGGTCTCGTTCGATATCACGAGTCATAAAAAGTCATCCGGCAGTTCAAGGAAAAAGCTCATTCGACATTTGAGCTCCCCATATACCGTTCGGTAATCCGGGCCCCAAGGTTCATTCGGCTATCCCACTCCCTAAAAACCCATTCGGCAGAAGGAGGGCTCACCTCATTCGGCAGGCGTAGGCTTGGTCCGGCTCTTTCTAATAGGTGTGGATAACAGGAGCTTGAAGCCCATACTTATAGGCAAACACAGACGATCGGACCGGTTGGTTCGGCGTTTGGGCCGAATAGGAGCATCCAAGCTAACGTCATTAATTTCAAAACAAAGCACGGCATATACCGGCATATGCCCTACTTTGGGGGGCAAATGTTGGGCGTATTCTCACCCAGGCGATCTCAAGACCAAGAAGCACCAGGTTCGCCCAGGCTTGCCTAAGCTTCATTCGGCATCCCTACCACTGCCGAACCAGACTCACAACCACAGAACCACCGAACCAACTCCAAAGCAGCCTTCGTCGAATCAAACATCAAAACCTCTTCCATGCTTGCCGAATCAACTCTACCTCCCATGCTTGCCGAACCAACCTACTTCCCATACCACCGAACCAACTTACTCCACTACTATCCAACCATCTACCACCGGACCGGCTACCTCCATCCACTGCCGAACCAGAGGCAGGGGAAGCCACCACCGGACCAAAGCCACCACCGGACCAAAATCCCACTAGACCATCTCCCATCTACTACCAGACCGGAGCACTACCGAACCAAGGCGTTGCTGAGCCAACGTTGCCAAGCCAGATCGCATCAGCCCAGGCCCACCAGCAGCTACATACATCCAGGACCCCTACCCCCAGCCTCACTCTATAAATAGAGGGGTAGGGGTACAGCAATGGGGACAAGTTTGAGAGCTCAAGCACGGAGAGGACTTTCAAACAACTTTCTTTTACTTGTATCAAAGCTTTGTACTTGTAATCTAAACAAGAGGAGAGAAATAACATATAAAGTGGACGTAGGCACATTCTAGCTGAACCACTATAAATCTGCGTGTCTTTTTACAGTTTAGCCCCTACTTTTCATATATTTACATAAATCACCCAAACCACTAAGAACAACATAAGATCTACCAAATCATACGACTTTGAGGTGTTTGTCCATTTTTTGTGCAAACAGTTGCATCCTATTCAATTTCCAAATCCAATGGTTTGAGATCCACTTCTACCCTATTAATAGAACCATAGGCCTAACACTTTTTCTCATTCTAGATTTTCTCCGCTTGGGTTCACCTTTTCAGGAAGGAATCTAAAAGGAATAATTTTCCAAGGAGAGAATCTTTTTAATAAAAATATTTTAATTCCCTCAAGTGGATCCGGGAAGACCAAAAGGGAATGACTTAGGACCACAGTTGAGTGATTGTAATTATTTAGATTTTTAAGTAATTTAAAATAATAGGGTTTCCAGCCGTTGTAGTTTTACTACGATTTTTAGAATAACCTTTTTAGTAATTTATTTACAGTTTTCAGAATTAATTTCAGTCCATTTCTTTTATCTATTTTTTTCAGTTAATTTTAGTTTAATTCTGTTAAATATAGCTTTTCCATTTATTTACAGTTTATTTACAATATTTTAATTTATTTACTGTTATTTATGCGTTATTTACATCCTTTTCCTACGCTTTGAATTTTCTTCTATTTTTAGTTTTCTTTTATTCCTCCTTCTTCTTCGCGTATGGATTAGAATAGATTAAACGCGAAAATGGGTTAAAATTATAAGAATACTAAAATAAGGGAAGATAAGATGTAAATTGTAAAGACTGTAATAAAAATGGAATTAAGACTGAAATTGAGCCTAATTATGATATTAATGTTAGAATTTGACTAATTAAAAGATAATTGGCCTAGTTATAACTTAGAATTATAACTAAAAAGTAAGATGAAAGAAGCTTATTTTTGCACTTAGACCTTGGGTTAAGTAATAAGCATGATTATAACGAAGGTTATAATAAGAAATAGAAGAGAAAGAGGCTTGTTTTTAGACTTATGATAAATTAATAAGCAAAGATAGTAGAGATAAATTGTAAAGGCTTATTTAAATAATTTATCTAAGTTAATAAGCAAGAATTAAGTAGGACCTGTACCAAATAGCATTCTCCTATTATTTCTATGGACACAGTGTTTCACACAATCCTGAAGTGAGATGAGGGGCACGCTTATGCTAATAATGGTAGTAATTGGTCAATAAGTAGAAGTCCAAATCATGGGGATTTGGGAAAGGGGCGCAACTAGATATTGTTTGGATGACGGGCCAGTACCAATAACATTTCCCCTATTTTCTATGGACACGGTGATCTCACATTAACCTGAAGTGGGATGAGGGGCATGCTTATGCTGGAGCTTGAGGTAATATGAAGACCCAATAGGTGAAACAACAGGTAACATGAGCATGGTGGCGGTTACGCGTGCGACATCCATTCGGGTGCTTAGTAATCGTTATGAGTTCCAGGCACTTAGTATGTGTGCCTTTCGTAGGCACCATTGCCTTCAGCGTAGGGAGCTATATAACGTCTAGTCCACAATAGATACTTCGCCTGTCATTCGTAGACACCATTTCTATGTAGGGAGTTATATAGCTTCTTGTCCACAGTAAGGTCTATGGAGTAGCAGACCGATAAAAGGGTAGAATTAGGATTTCGGCCTAATTATAAGATTAGGAATTCAGTCTAATCAAAGCAGCTATCAAAGACAAGTGCAAACAATCAAAGTTAATCAATTATATCAATTAAGATAATTCGTATTCCCTCTCTCTATTTCCTTTATTTCCTTTTATATACTAGAACTGTTGTAAGGTCTATTGCTTTTACTTTGCTTAAAGATTCTAGTAATTACTATCATTCACCAGACTTTTAGTCTGACCCACTCCTCTATATATATTTGTAAATATTTTTATTTGTAAATATTTTTCCTTTATATATATATATATAAAAACCCAAAAGAAAACAAAAACATTCTTAAAAATGTCTGAGTTTCCCTACTTACATGAATTTTATGATAGTTGTGAAAATCAATATAATACATATAATTTCACTCCAAATTCGTATGGATATTTAAATGACAACTACTATATAAACAATTGGAATTTTGAACAACAAAGTTTTCAAAATTTTGACCAACCCTCGACTCTTGAAAAGAACATTGAAACGATTTCATCTTTACTTGAACTCTCTACACAACAGAATCGAATGATAAATGAGTTGTGTAATTCGTATTTGTGCGATAACTCGAGTCAAAGTTTTCAAAATAATCAAAATTTTAATTCACTTCAAAATTCAAACGATTTCGAGTATAACCCATACCAATTCAATTTTGAACTCCAAAATGAATTTCAAAATCAAAACGAAAATGTGATCCACTTTTCAAATAATTTTGGCAATGAGAATAATCTCGACTTCAATGCGATTGAAAAATTTTGTTCTTAACAAATCCAAATCGAAAATTCTCAGGTTAATAACTACAAATTGGATTTTGTTGAACAAATGAACGAAATTTACAATGATCATACGGATTCGTTGTTTGAAACTTATATGAAACAACGTGAACAACAAAACCAAATCCCAATGTGTGACGAGTTAAGTAACAATCCATCTTTTACCAAAATCGACGATTTTCAAACAACAACTTTTGAAACAGAAAATGATGATCTTAATGAAGTTGTTGAAAACACGGTAATTGAGTTGGATTTCAATTCTTTTGAGGGTGTGGAACCAAATTTGAAATTCGATCTTCCTTTCTCCGATTTTGAAAATTTGAATACAATAACTTTGGATTTTGAAATTGATATATGCAATGAATTTTTTGATAATCCAACAAAGGAAGACGAATTTAATGAACATAATTTCTTTAGACTTTTCGAAGACGAGTTGTTGAATTTTGAAGGGGAAGATTTAAATTACCATTTTGATTTTGAAATCCATAATTCTGAAGAAGTTTTCAATCATATATTTGAATTTCAAATTGGTGAAATTAAACTTGAACTTCAACCAATTGTTTTATCAACCCCAAAAATCATCGAAAATAAAACAACCCGTTTGATTTTTAATAAAACGATTTTCATTTTTCCAAATCAACATTCAACTTCGAAATCTTTTACGATTTGGTTTTCTGAGCTTAAGCAGTGTCTCGCATACTTGACGAGACAAATGAATCGGTCTTTGGAAGACCATTTCATTTACTTTTTGACTATATACTTTCTGATCTCGTGTAAATACCATTCATTTTCATATAAATAAAAGCCATTTTTATTTTTATTTTATCTCCTTTCACTTGAGTTGAGTGTGGGGACACAGTCAAAATCAAGTGTGGGGGGGACTCATCTTCATTTTTTAATTTTCATGGTTTATTTTTGCTTTTTCTTTAAAAAAAACAAACTCAAAAAAAATTAAAAAATAATCCCAAAAACAAATTTTTGATTTAACACTATAAGATAAATATATGGTTTTGGTTTATTAAATTAAAAATTTTGAAAATTTATTCATCTTAACAAAAATAAAAATGAAGTTTGATAAAAAATAACAATGGTTTAACTAGTGTATAGGAAGATTCATATGTGTTAATTATGAAATACATCCTAATTGAAAATCTTTGTTTTAAAAAGCGGTGAATTTAAAGTAAAGGATATAACATGTTTTTTGTCTTCTAAGTTAAATGGTGCTAAGATGATTTTGCAAAAACTTTTTGTTCAAAAAAGAAAAAAACACAAAAAAACACAAAAACAAAAAAATATTTCTTGTGTATATATATATATATATATTAATAAACACCTAGAGTGATGTGTTCACACTCGTTTGTTCACTCGCCATGCTCTGTACCCTTCTCACGTAAGCCCGAAAGGCAGTGCATGATCGGTATATCTGGCCTCAGCTTATCTGAGTTAGGTGTGTGTGTATATAAATTATTTTACTAATAGCGCCTATAGTCAATAAGTGTTCATACTTGTGTGTTCACTCGCCACGCTCTGTATTCCCCTCACATCAGTTCGCAAGGCAGTGCATGGGTAATATATTTGGCCTCAGTTTATCTGAGTTAGGCATATGTAAATATTGTTAATATAAATAAAATTTCAAATAAAAAAATTAGAGAGAGTAAGCAATTGAAATCCAAACACTATTTTAACTTGTTTGATTTGACTTGTTATTGAAAAGAAAATACCACTTTGATAAACTTTAATAATCAACTAAGGATCCATTTCATAGTTATACTATATTATCGACCGAAACAACGAGTTAAACTATAACCCATTTGTTATGATAACTTCATTTTTATTGGAAATTTTGACGAGTAAATGACTTAAATTTCAAGATAATGACCAACGCCTATATTTAACTAATTTGTGTTAATTTGAAAGTAAATCCTTCATTTGTAAATACTTTCAAAAACTCGCATTCATCTCTTTGTAAATAAATTTTGCATTTTGTAAATATTTCCATCTTGCATTTGGATTTTGTGGGTAGTATCCGCTTAAAACCCTCACGAGACAACACTCGTCCTACTAGGGACACTCAGAGGTTTAACGGCTTGTTGCATACGCTCAATGCAATCGTGTTTCCTACGAAAACGGATTTATCTTAGTTTTTTCCTTTATTCGAGGACGAATAAAAAAACAAGTGTGAGGGTATTTGATGTGCACGTAAATGTGCATATTTTTACCAGCATATTTAATCTATTTAAATTAAATAAATGATCATATCGGGTATTTTAACTTATTTAAACCAAATTCAAATTAATTTCAAATTGTCACATATTCATCTCCATATGGGGGTAAAATGGTCATTTTTGTGCATATATTAATTTGAGAAAATTTAATTGGAAATTTCTATATTATTTTGTAGGAATTTGGATTCATATACAAGTGGCTTCATGAAGATATATACATGCATGAGAGTGAATACAAAGGAATGGAGATGAAAATAATTCAAAGCCATGATCATGGAGGACCCCACCTACCCAACTTCCTTCATGTACAAATTAGAAGCTAATCCACATGCTAATGGCCATTACACTTTCATGCACACTTAATGGGTGATTATTGAAGCTAATGATAATTAGCCACCACACTTCCTACAAGGGCATTTTTGGCATTTCCCAAAAAAATGAATTAGGGTTTCTAACTTGTATAAATACCCCTTATGTTTCATGTAACCCTCTTCCTCTTAGTTAGTTTTTAGCTTAGAAATAAAAGAAAACTTCTCTTTTCTTTTCATGGCTACTTAGCCATTTCTTTCATGTAATTTTTTTTATGCAACTTTAATACATTGCTCTTTTCTTTTCTTGTTTACTTTCTTTCATGCTAGTAGTGTAGTTTGATTTTAATGCAAGTAGATTAGTTTTATTTCTTGTTCATTTAGTTCTTTTTCCTCTTCTTTTAATTTCATGTTGCATGTTACTTGTGTTGATATGATAACACAAATGAGAGGCTAATCCCTTCAATTTAGGGGTAATGAAGCCTCTAATCATGTAGCTTCAACAATTTGATAATCTTTGCTCTCTTTTTGTGCTTCATGGAAAGTTGATGTTTATGTAATTTTGTGTTTGGTATTGAGTTTGATAGCCTATATTGTTCACAACAAATAGGCTATGCTTAGTCATATGAATCACAAATTGCCTCTTCATCTACATATGATTAAGGCAATGAAGTGAATGTTGAAATTGAAATTTGATGGTCTATCTTTCTAATTAATAGTTAATAGACCATACTTAAAATAGATTTTGCTTTCGACTTGTTGTCATTTTTCATGAGAATTAAAAGTGGTTAAAAGGTTGTGTTATAGTTTGATGGCTTATGTTGAGCTAATTAATAGCACAAATGAGTCATACTTATGATAAACACATCATTTAAACTCACTTATGATCAAAAAAGAGAGATCATAATTTCATAATTTGTTGAACTATATGATCTAGAGAATGGAATTATCTCTAAATTGTCATTTAACTCTCATATTTTTTATCACTTTATTTTTGTTAGTTTCTTACATTTTTAGCATAACACTCTCTAAATCTTTGGTTAATTTGATTGAATAGATTTTCAAAATCAACAATTCCCTACGGATCGACCCGTACTCGCCACGTACTACGATAGTACGACGTGCGCTTGCGGTTATTTTATTTCAAAAAATTTCGGCATTTTTCTAACTCATAGAAAAAAGGTCGTTAAACAAAGGACCCTAAAAGGAATAATTTTCCAAGGAGAGAATCATTTTAATAAAAATATTTTAATACCCTCAAGTGGATTAGGGAAGACCAAAAAGGAAAGGGCTTAGAACCACAGGTGAGTGATTGTAATTATCACTACGCCATAGATGGCCTACTGCAACGAAATTACATGGTGTTGCTAGCTATAATGTAACGATAGGTATGCTAATTTTTGTCTATTACAACACTCGCTTCAAGGTGTTAGCATAGGTATCAACAAGATGTTGCAGTAGCTATAGATGTATTCAAATTAAAAAATTAATAAAATTAGCAATCCGCGTGAATACGATCCAACGGTCTACATTTAATCCGACTGTTAAAATGGATCACCACTACAATTTGTTCCAAATTTTCGTTTTCCCGCTTTACTTTTCAATCATTTCGTTCTCACCCCCAATTTCCAATTTCCAAATCCCTAATTTCGTTTTCCCTAATCTGTATAGAAGATGTTCCATTTTAATCCAATCGGATCTGATGCTATTACATTTCTATTCAATCTTCCACTCCAGTATTCAATGGACACAACTTCGTTTTCTATTTAATTGGCAGTTGAAGTAGTTCGTTTAGCTCCACACCCGAAGTACAAGAGAAGAGTTCGAATCAAGAATAGGTACCAAGCACACGATCCTGATAATAAATTTAAAGTCGGAGATTACGTGGGGCTTGAAAAGATTAGGCCGATAACAAGACCAAGACTTTTCTTGCTGTTCCTGTTGCTGCCACGAACACACCTAAGAGCGTCGAGACTGTGCGTCTTGAGTTGCTTGAGATACCACTGCAGTCCAATGAAGAGCAGGCTGTCTAATTTCCGGTTTGTTTTGACCTTTTTTTTCTTTCATTTTGTGATATTTGATACTGTGGATTTATGCATTTTCTGTTTCCGAATGGTAAGTTTCAAAATTTCATCTTGCTTC
Organism: Allium fistulosum; assembly: GCA_030737815.1. Classification (NCBI taxonomy): domain Eukaryota; kingdom Viridiplantae; phylum Streptophyta; class Magnoliopsida; order Asparagales; family Amaryllidaceae; genus Allium; species Allium fistulosum. The sequence continues at coordinate 815,336,484 of CM060908.1, read as the reverse complement.
ATGTATTTTGAGGTCTATTGTTGAATTTGGATTGGAGTGGTCTTCCATATTGCACCTTAAAGATAGAATAGAGAATGACTGGAAGAGCTATTTTGTAATGCACTAAAAGTGTTCGATACTTTGTGTGAATGGTATTGTTATCAAAATGTCTGGTTTTCTGTAGTTTCACATTGATATACTTCAAATTTTTCACTGCATTTTGTTCTTTCATGTTCGAAAAATGACATATCACGTATATATAAGCTTTCTACTGTTGTAAAACCACTTATCTGCACCACAAACATTTGGCGTAGTGTCTGGATGCGGTTGGTGAAGTGATGTAGCGGGCTATGGTTGTTCCAGTTTGGATGCGGTTGGTGAAGTGATGATGGGTATGAATTGTAATTGATTTGAATTGAATTTGTATGAATTGTAATGCTTGAGTAAACTAGTTTGGTTTTTCTTTTGTAGGCTAATGATGGTCCAAATCTGAAGATATATAGCTTGGTGCTTTGAACTAATGTACATGTATGTGAACTGACCTTTGATTCTCTTGTTGATGAAAGGCGAAGCAGTCTGCTTAGAGTTGATGGTCCAAATCTATAGGTATATAGCTTGCAGTGAGAAGCAATGTTGTTTGCTATCAGCCAAGGGTGGTGCTTGGTTTTGTTGCGAATTTGCAGTGTGAAAGTTTGATGATGTTTGGGTTGTCGGAATGGGTAATCAGCGATTGTGATTAGGTGATTAGGCGATTTGGCAACCTGAAGTCGAATTTGGCAGCTGAAATAGTTTGTTGGTGAGGCAATTAGAGGATGGAGGCTGGTGGTTTAGAAGTATGTGTGGTGCATCATTTTACGTCGTTTCAAAGAAGGCTCGATCTTCTGAAATCGGATGAATCAGGCGGTGCCGGGACTGCGGTGCCCCGGACCCCCGCCGACGCTGCGCCCGGACCCGCTTCTCGGCTCGCCTTCAGCTCGGCACTCGGCTCGCCTTCGGCTCGGCACTCGGCTCGCCTTCGGCTCGGCACTCGGCTCGCCTTCGGCTCGGCACTCGGCTCGCCTTCGGCTCGTCATATATTTGTCAGTGTCGGTGTCTGTATAAATTGAAACTGCATATGTAATGAGTGAATTGAGTGATGTAGTGAGGAATATCTGTATATGTGAATATCAGTGTTATATATCATTGAATTGTAAAATAGTGGAGTCAGGAATTTGTACTATTTTAAATGTTGAAATAAAATATTTATTTAAATAAATTACTGTTTGAATATCAAATTTTGTGCGATAGCATTTTATTAAATAAATATTTATTTCTATTAAAAAATCAAATATGCTCTACATTGTGGGCCCCACAAATTCAGAAAGTTAATATCTATAGCAACATTTTGGAATGTTGGTACAGACACCTATGGATGTTGCTATAGACCCAAATAGGGTTCTATTGCAACAATATTTCTCATGTTGCCTTAGATAGTCAAAATGTTGCCTTTGAGGTCTGCGGCAACGTGGCAAAATGCATCACCGAGAAAGTGTTGCCTTTGCCCTTTTTTAGCCTACAGCAACATTTTTTGGCACTTCCTGCATCACTTCTTTGGTGTTGCAGTATGCAATCTATGGCGTAGTGTATTAAGATTTTTACGTAATTTAAAATAATAGGGTTTCCAATAGTTGTAGTTTTACTACGATTTTTGGAATAACCTTTTTAGTAATTTATTTACAGTTTTGAGAATTATTTTTAGTCTATTTCTTTTAGATATTTTTTTCAGTTAATTTTAGTTTAATTCTGTTAATTATAGCTTTTCCATTTATTTACAGTTTATTTACATTATTTTAATTTATTTACTGTTATTTATGCGTTATTTACATCTTTTTCCTACGCTTTGGATTTTCTTCTATTTTCATTTTTTTATTTCTCCTTCTTCTTCGCGTATGGATTAGAATAGATTAAACGCAAAAATGGATTAAAATTATAAGAATACTTAAATAACGGAAGATAAGATGTAAATTGTAAAGACTGTAATAAAAATGGAATTAAGACTGAAATTGAGCCTAATTATGATATTAATGTTAGAATTTGACTAATTAAAAGATAATTGGCTTAGTTATAACTTAGAACTATAACTAAAAAGAGTATAAGATGAAAGAAACTTATTTTTACACTTAGACCTTGGATTAAGTAATAAGCATGATTATAACGAAAGTTATAATAAGAAATAGAATAGAAAAAGGCTTATTTTAAGATTTAGGATAAATTAATAAGCAAAGATAGTAAAGATAAATGGTAAAGGCTTATTTAAATAATTTATCTAAGTTAATAAGCAAGAATTAAAGTAGGACCTATACCAAATAGCATTCCCCTATTATTTCTATGGACACGGTGTTTCACATAATCCAGAAGTGAGACGAGGGGCACGCTTATGCTAATAATGGTAGTAATTTGTCAATAAGTAGAAGTACAAATCATGGGGATTTGGGCAAGAGGCACAACTAGATATTATTTGGATGACGGGCCAGTACCAACAGCATTTCCCCTATTTTCTATGGACACGGTGATCTCACATTAGCCTGAAGTAGGATGAGGGGCACGCTTATGCTGGAGCTTGAGGTAATAAGAAGACCAAGTGGTGGAACAACAGGTAACATGAGCATGGTGGCGGTTACGCGTGCGACATCCATTCGGGTGCTCAGTAATCGTTATGACTTCCAAACGCTTAGTATGTGTGCCTTTCGCAGACACCATTGCCTTTTGTGTAGGGAGCTATATAACGTCTAGTCCACAGTAGATACTTCACGTGTCATTCGTATACACCATTTCTTTGTAGGGAGTTATATAGCGTCTTGTCCGCAGTAAGGTCTATGGAGTAGCAGGCCGATCAAAGGGTAGAATTAGGATTTCAGCCTATCAAAGCAGATATCAAAAACAAGTGCAAACAATCAAAGTTAATCAATTATATCAATTGGGTTAATTCGTATTCCCTCTCTATGTTTCCTTTGTTTCCTTTTATATACTAGAACTGTTGTAAGGTCTATTACTTTTACTTTGCTTAAAGATTCTAGTAATTACTATCATTCACCAGACTTTTAGTTTGACCCACTCCTCTATTTTTCCCTTCCCCCCCCCATTGGCAATCAGGGCAAGGAAGATAGACCGCAGCTTCTTGGAGACTTGGAGACTCTATCATGTATTCCTTTTTATTTTCAGCTTTTTGTTCTTTTATTGTACTGGCACTGATTTGAGGGAAAGTTTGTGTTTGTACTCTGGTTTTTATAATGAGACTGAGATTTTATTTTCATAAGACAATTTATTTGGTATTTGGTATTTGGAACATATGTGGTTTGTCTAAAGTATTTATGAAGTATTAATTTTTAAAAATCACTTATTGTTTTTAATTACTTCCACTGTGTTAATATCTATCATTTTGTCTTGTGAATCTTAGTCTCTGCTAGCTTTAGTTATACCTACAATGCACCATATCTTTTAGTGTGCCCTTTTGGGTATACTAAGGGGTGTGGGGTGTTTCAGGATCGCCCTCAAACTTTCCGAGCTCCTTCATGGCACTAAGTAAAGGCTTCTGGTAGAAAAATATGCTAAGTTGGGGCCTGAAGCGTAGGATCTGAAGCGTACCTCCCAACACCGCTTTCCCTTTCTCCTGAGCTATTGGTCCTGATGCAGCAGGCTCCAATGCAAATACTTTGCCCCTTCCATCCTTAGCAGACTCTTTGCACTGATTCTTATAATGACCAATCTGATCGTTGTTGAAGCATCTGATGTTCTTTTTCCCGATCACTTCCTTCGCCTTTCCAGTACGACGCTCATTAGAAAAATGCCCCTTCTTACCGCACTTAAAACAAACAACCTTTGACTTCACTTTCTTTGCAGCTCCACCATTCTGAGCACCCTTCTTATGAAAGAACTTCCTTTTCTGACCCTGCCCAACCTGGACCTCCTTTGCCTTATTCTTCTCGAGAGAAGCAAGCATCTCCTCATGTCTCAACACCATCTCTACTACAACATAATAATGATCCCTAATATGAGGTAATGTAGCCCATTCAAAAAAAAGGCTTCAACCCCCAAATGAACTTCTTGTTTCTCTTCATCACAATATCCACAGTGGCATGTCTATACCTAGCCAACTCCTCAAACCTTCTAGCATACTCCAACATAGCTATCTCCCTTTGTTCCAACTAAGCAAACTTTCTGATCAAGGCGGACTGTGCCATTACAGACATGAACCTCTCCTAAAACCTCCTTTTAAATTCAGCCCATGTCATCGTCTCTTCATCCACTCCGGCCGTCACACTATTCCACCAGAATAAAGCTGCTCCTTGAAGCTGTCTCGAAGCTAGCCTTCTTTTTGCTCATCATTGAGCCCCAAGTCTGCAAAAATTCGCTCACAATGCAGCAACCAGCTCTCCACCTCAATAGCATTCTCGGTTCCAATAAATGGCTTCCCTCCATGCCAAACATAGTCTCTACTCAAGGTAGCATAATTGTTGACCACCGGAGCTTCCTGAACTTCTACTCCAGCATTTCCTCCAACCACACCAACAGCAATTCCAGCTTACATCATATTCACGAAAAACTGATACATAGCTCCCATATCCACTTGTGGGACTCCAGCACCAACATTTCCCGCCTGTGCCTGACCTAGGTTCATTCTAGTATTCAGTCTGGCATTTCCATTTGTGGTGGTGCTTCCTCCAAGATTCACTCTTCCACTTCTAGTATCCATATCTGTATTTAAACCTCGTGAGATACAGAAGAACAGCCTAAGAGAGATAGGAGAATAGAGATATAGTGTATACTTATATATAGCAAATAGAAGTATGTTATTATAGCATTATCCCAAACCCCAATCTTATCTCTAATTCCTTAGGATTATGTTTTCAAAAATAATTTTAGTTTAAAGTTTTTCGTAAACCTATGCTCTGATACCAAGTTGTAACATCCCCTATCTGGAGTCCCGAAGCTAAGCGCTACAGATGCTGCAGTCACCCATAATATTAACTTCCGGTGACCAAATATGGTAATGTTAATGGTATCCATAATATCTGAAGCACTTGAATATGAAATAAAAACATCACAGATTAAAAAATAATTTCTGATTACATTTCAAAACAACATTTCATATTCAAATTACATAATCCTAAACGTTTCTCAGGTTTAGATAAAATATAATTATTACATAAATACGCCAAGAGCGACATATGAAGATGCCCCTTTGGTTGACCAGAGTACTATATAGTCATAACTGACTTAATACAACACAGCGAAATCAAACAAAATAAAACAGCAACTCCTAAATAGTTATCTGTTAGCCACCTGCTCGTCCTAGAAGCTTTATTCGCCAACCTACTAAAACCTGTAAATCCTCAATCCTCAACCTACTCAAATCAATTTTGAGCACCCGAGAGTTTAAGAGGAAAAACATAAACTTCGTGTCAGACATAAAGCCTGGTGTGAATAATACTATACAACTCGGTTATATGATATTAAGTGAGACCACGCCGCTTGGCGGAACGGGTTTCCCTTCACTAATATCCTTCTAAAACATATCTTGTGCAAATCATAATCTTGCAACCAAAACTGGTTAAAACTGTAAAGCAATATCATGTAAACTTACATGTCAGGTAACAAATGAACTATCTATCTGAACACTATAATTTTGTTTGGCTAACTACTAACCTTTGGCTGAATCGGTCCTACCAGACAATATATAAACAAATAATCTAACACTTAGACACTCCTCTTCTGGACGGTCTGTCACTAACTTATCTTCTCCTAGGGTCACCTGATCCTAATGGTTTTGCGGGCTCACCAATAATCTACCTCTGTACAAATATATATTTCGTTCTATGTGTAACATCATTTTAGTCATACTTGTGACAAAGCCCTACAAACTGGAATTTTGGACTAAATTAGCTGGGGCTAATAGCTAATGTATAGGGTGCGACCCTATATCAGTCCCATTTGGTATACAAATATCTGAGTTATTTTACTTAGGGTAATCTTCCCTTAAATTTTCTTTGGAAACCTTTTCTTTTCAAAATGATTTAAACCTTTAAATCAAACTTAAACAAGGAAAATATATACTCTATGCTTTACTCAAATCATCTTGTCATGTAACATATATACTTTACTCCAAATTTTGTTGATGAAAATATTTTAACCTTCGATAGTACCCCTTTCGAATTCATTGAAAGTACCCCTTTTGAAACCAAGTAAACCCTTTTTTATAACCTAGGACGAAAGGCCAAAACATTCCTTTTGAAACCATTCGAAACTTTCTTTTCAAAACCATTGAAAAACCTTTCCTTCGAAAGCTTAAAAAAACCTTAGACATCCTTCTTTTTAAACCACTTAAGTATTGCCTTTCGAAATTATTGGAAGCCTTCCTTTAACCTTTTGAAACCATTGGGGAACCACCCCTTAGAAACCCTTCTTTATTACCTTTCAAAAGCATTAAAACCTTTACAAACAACAAACCTTTCGAAAGAATTTGGGGTTCAATTTAAAACATGTGGAAACCTTTCGAAACCTTTTAAATCCATCCTCTTCGAAACCTTTGGGTTCTACCTTCAACATAGCAAAAGGGTTATAAAACATTTAAGTTGAAAGCTCTCTTTTGAAAACAGTTCCTAAGCAAAGAAGTGATGGTGTTGAAACCAACCCTTTCAAAAGCGTTGGAGTAGTGGCTTGGATTTTAAAACAAAGTATACCTTCTGAAACCATTGATTTCGAAAGGTAGTAAAGCGGCAACTATGGGTTTCGACCCCCTTCGAAAGCATTTACTTGAAACAAAAGGCGCAACCCATTCGAAACCATTCTTTAAACAATTAGACCCAATCGAAAGCCAACCAAGTCGAAGGCAAACACTTCGAAAGCAAAGCAGGCGCATTTTCATTTAAAAACAAAGCAATGTTTCGACCCTATCAGAACCTGATTTCTCGACCCAGTATCTTCCGCCTATGTCCAATTTACCATGTACCAAATTATTGATACTATGTGCATTGGTTTCGATCAAGGTGGAAGCGGAAATACTCCATCGAAACCCAAGCTGCCGAAAGAGGCGAAACATGCCAAAAGCAAGTAAAAACTGATTTTTACTTTAAAAAGAATTCCTTTTCAACTAATCTGCCTTGTTTGTCAAAATATTATTGGTTGCAAATTTTCATTTATAAAAGAACTGCCTAGATTTCAGAAATAAACAATTTAAATAATTTATAAAATACCCCTTCTCCTTTTATAAATATATAAAACATTTAAATCCCATACCTTAAATAATTTTCTATATTCATCAAAGCAGTTAGGAAAATTCTACAGAAATTCCAAAAAATCACTTTTAATATGTTTTCTAACATATATCAATTTCAAACCCAAAACAAAGATAATTTAGCGGTAAATTATTTTAAACCCAAATAATCATTTTCTACACTAGAAAATTAATATTAAATCCACATTAATTCAAAAAATTATGAAAATTGAAACCCATCTCTAATATATCATTTCTGATCTAAATCTAAAATCCCAAGGCATTTGGATGTCATTTAATAGGGTTTTCACATCAAACCATATCATAAAACCTAAATGAATAATCATAAATCCTCAACAAGCATATTTAAACATTTAATCCTTCAAAATCATGGCATATTGCAAAATACTTCAGATTCATCTTAAAACCGAAAACAATTAGAAAAATGAGATGTAGTCATTGATCGCCTTAGCTTTGAGACTAAGGATTTGAGATTTGAATGGATTTGAATTGATTACTCTTCTTCCTTTAGCTTTTCTTCCTCTTGTTCTTGCTAATGGTGGTCGGCTTTAATTTTAAATTTTTGGATTATGAATTGAATGTATGGAATGATGGTCTAAGGGTTTAGGTATAAAGATATGTCATATTCCTATATTGCCCTTTATCTATTTTCCTTAACATTTTAATTCTTCAGTTCATTTGTATATGGCACGGCTACCCCTTATTAATCAAAAATCTCAGTCCCTTAATCATCACATTATTTTATTTAATTTAGCTAATTAAATATCCTAAATAATGTTAACTAAAAATTAGGGTCATTACATGTATGTTTTGATGGACTCATGTTTGTGCCCAATTTGAAGAACATTCCACAAGTGGTCAAAGACACGATCGTTACCTATATAGCCGATGCTTACAATCAATATAATGAATGGAAGCAGATTGCCAAGAAGATCTCTAAGGTTTCGAATAAAAGGAAACTCGAGATCGATAATTTGAAACATATAGAGATGCAAAATAAAAGAATCATCGCTTATATCTACGTTGAGGTCACTGACTTGAAAACATCAAAAGCTGAGGCCAAGGATGCTATCAAGGCACTCAAGAGTGAGAGGATCAGGCATCGTGATGAGATAGAGACTACGCACCATCGAAATCACGACTTAGTGCGGGGGAGAGATGCTTTGATCACAAAGGTGAATCAGCTGTCAGCCAAACTCAAGAGCGAGACAAAAATTAAAGATGAAGTCCTTCAAGAATCTCAAGGGTATTATGAAGAGCTAGTTACTACCCGCAGTGAAAGGGCCGAGGCAGTTGCACGTGCTAGGGACGTGGACGCGCTCGTTAAGAAGCAAGTTGAAGCCACCGAGAGGCGAATGATGTAGAGATTCGAGCCGATGATCAGTACAATGCTAATGTACTTAAGTTCTACAACATAGAGTGACTCGGTGATGATTACCCCAAGGCTTTGGTTTTGGCCTGGGAGCAAGTTGTTACGGAGGAGAAAGAATTTCTAAAAGGCGGTAAGGTAGACCTGGCTAAGTTGGACAAAGAGGTCTTAATAGGAGATAAAACCAGGGTGCAAAGAGAGGGTGAACTTACTCTTTATCCGGAGCAAGCCGCTACAATACAAAAGGACATAAGCGAAGGCTCTGGATCATCACCTCAGGATGTCACAACTAGCCACACATTTGGACCCAAAGCTGCTCCCGAATCATCTTCTGTCCCTGAATATGATCCAAAGAAGCCTCAAATGCACAAGTCTACCATCCTTTCTCCCCATCTTGGAAGGGAATACTAGCAGCACTCCGGCCCATACAGAACCCCAAACTGAAGGAGGTATCTCATTGACTTTACCTATGTTTCAGGAAGTCCACATGTTGTCGGTTGATATAGCTAACCTCTCCTTTTATGTCTCTCAAGTTTCAGGTCAGCCCCAAGTCGGACCGCTTCATGACAAAGGACTTTAGTCTAGACAACAAGCATCTACAACAGAATCAGTGACCGTGGCTACTTCGACGATGGTCCCGAGTATTCTAACTGGCGAGAATCCTGGGCTTGATGAACGGATGATAGATGCTTTACAGGATAAAGGGACTGGTAGGATTCAAGAAGCTCAGACCAAAGACGATGTTGTTTCACTAGATTCTCTGAGCCTCTGTTGGATCCCACCATAAGAAAGCTTGAGCAAAAACTTCTCCTAGCTAAAGAAGTTAATATAGAGAAGATAGAGGTCATTTGTAACATCCCCCTATTTGGAGGCCCAAAACTAATGGCTACGGATGCTGCAGTCATCCATAGTTATTAACCCTTGACGACCAAACACAGCGATATTAGATACATTGATACACAGAAACATAAGAATATGGAAAAAAAATTAAACAACAAACAAATTCCATATTCCATTTCAAAATATTCCAAATTGATTACATAATCCTAGTTCGCAAAACACGTTAGAATAACATTTATTTATTACAAAATATGCCAAGAGCGACATATGAAGATGCCCTCTTGGTTGATCAGAGTATATAGATAGGCAAGAAAACAAATTTTGCTTTTTTTCAAACAAAACATACGGCGGAAATAAAAGAACTATAATAACAAGCTTGCCTCCTACACGTCCTTGGAAGCTTTATTCGTCTAAAAGAACACCTGGAAACCTTAATTCTCAACCTACTCAAAATCAATTGAGTACCCAAGAGTCTAAGGGGAAAACAAAAATTTCGATTCATACATAAAGCCTGGTATGAATAATAATTTACCATCTCAACCATTTAGATATCTAGTGATACCACGCTACCTAGTGGAATGGGTTTTCCCCTCACAAGTATCCTAAAACATTTATAAAACCACATACTATGCTCTTGCATCCACAATGGTTAAAACATGGTATTTCAAAAACATTATGATGATATGCAAAACAAGTAAACCAATTCTAGATTACCCATCCTCATTCATTTTGACTATCTGTCTCAATTATAGTTTCTAGGATTACTATTAACCTGTTAAATGTTTATGGACTATCTGTCCAATATCATAGTTTTCATGGGATCACTAAGAACCTATTGGTAATTCTAATATCTTATCTCTTATCCTAGTTTTCATGGGCTAACTAGGAACCTATTGATTGACTGTCAATATCTTAATCCAGATATAGTTTTCGTGGGCTAACTACAAACCTACTGGCACCTGCCAGTATCAAATCATAGTTTTCATAGGCTGATTATGAACCTATTGGCCCCTGCTAATATCATTAATTATAAACAGTTTTTATGGGCTTACTGTAAACCTATTGTTCCCAGCCAATATCTTTAGTTTTAAGGTGTTAACATTCCTTAATTTATGTTCACTACTGGGTCAACCTATCTGGTTATTCTGCCCTTCCCCAACATACATTTATGGGCTAATAACAATGTGAATAATGTTTCCAAAATTTTTATTTATACCATGGTATTTCCTTTTAAAATGAGAATGAGTCATTTGTTTTGAAATCTTACAACATCACTTTCGAAACTACTGGATGACCTCCTTCAAAAGCATAGAACACCTCCTTTCAAAACTCTAAGTATATACCTTTCGAAGTTGTATAAATCAATCATTTTGAAACCAAATCATATCTTTCGAATGTATTAAAATCTTGCTTACTAATCTTTAGGAAAATAGCTTCGAAACTAATGAAAGTACCCCTTTCGAAAGTATTGAGTCAAAAATGGATATATACGAAAGTATCTCTTTTGCTCAGAGGAAAAATGGATGGCGTCGGAACCATCTAGTCGAAAGCATAATCCTTTAAAATAAAAACTTTGAAGGATAGAATCGAAACCCACTTTCGACTCCATTGCCTTCGAAACCCCCTGCCCCCTTTGAAAGCATTCAGGAAAAAGACTTAGCTCATGTTAAAACAGAGGTAACCCTTCGATAGCATATATGGCTTCAATATAGTTGAAAGGAGAGACTAGCGGCTGGGTTTCGACTTGGTCGAAACCAAATTCTTCAAAAGCTCTTATTTAAGGAGGAAGGTACCCCTTCGAAAGCTATTTATAAAGTCTCTTTCGAAAGAAGGGATTTCGACTATGTTGAAAGCTTAAAGTAAAACAAGGCAGGAATTTAAGTTTAGAAAACAAACTAAGGTTCCGACTCTATAGGGTATCGACTCAGTCGAAAGCCCTTCAAAAACTAGGCAGGCTCTTATCTTTAAAAGTGAACCTTGGTTTCGACCCTGACGAAAGCATGGCTTTCGACACCCTACCTTCCGCTACTTACCAATTCACTTCGTACCAATTCTATTGATACCATGTGCCTTGGTTCCAACTATGTGGGTTTCGACAGAGATGGTTTAGACTGAGATAGTGCGGAGGTAAAGGAGTTGAAAGGTGCCTCCGAAATAGGCGAAACCACCTTTTTTTCTGAAACATCGATTTATAGCTAAACATGGAAATTGCTTTATAACTAACATGCCAGTTGTAACTCCTTGATTGGCTACTTTAAAAATTTTCAAATACTTTACAATCATAACCGCTGCATTTATTAGATGTAAATCAAAATGAATTCAAACGGTTAAGCCTTTCCATTTAAAAAATCCAGTATTTGTAGAAATGTCCTTCTCTTGCAATAATTTATTTCCCTTAGTAAATTAATTGGAAAAAACCCCAAAAATCACAAAAATTTAATCTTATCATGCAATCAAACATATTAAATTTCAGACCTAATTTCTCCTGAAACGCTCGAAATAAATTTTTAAATCCAAACATATCATATTTTCCTTTAGAAATTCATATCAAATTTTCTAAAGCTTGGAAAATTCTAAAAATCAAAACCCATCTCCAATCATGTTTGTCTTAACATAAAAATTTCCATGGCATTCGGAAATCATAAACCTTTGGTTTTCCCTTAAAACCGAGCAAATTCATAGATATATGAATTAAAATAATTCGAACATAATATAATTCAAGCATATCATCATCTATATCATTTTAAAGATGAATTTAATCATAAATCCGAAACACATAATCATAAAAATAGAGATGGTATAAAATTATTATTCACCTCAGATTTTGATAAGGAATTTGAGATTTGTTATTACTTAATCCTCCCTAGCTTTGATCTTAGTTTAAGATTGTAATCTTCCTCTTTTCCTTCTTGTTAATGGACGGCTTTAAGGGTTTTTGTGTTTGTTTTTTATTTGAGAAGAAATGAACGTGAATGGACAATAGTGAGAAATGTATAGCCGTGTAAAATAAAGAGGCTGTTTTACTAATATGCCCATGTTTAATTTAATTAGTTTAATGACCTAATTAAAGCCCATTTATTTAATTATTAAGCACGACCATATATATATGGTTTATTCAAATCTCAATCCCCTTATCATCATTATTCTATTTAATTTATCTAATTAAATTTCCCTAAATAATGTTATCAAAAATTAGGGATGTTACAGGCTCCCCCCTCCCCATTAAAGGAATTTCGTCCTCGAAATTCAATAAGGACCAAATATAAACATAGCAATCATCTATAACAACACCAAACAATCATACTACTCTAACTGACTAGCAACTATTTATATAAATCTAATATAGACATACCCTCAAAGCAGATCAGGATAAGTATCTCTAATCTTGTCCTCTGTCTCCCAAGTACAGTCCTTCTCGTTGTCGCTCCACTGAACTTTCACCAACCTGACTGTCTTATTCCTTAATCTTTTCTCATCTCTAGCTACAACATGAACTGGTTGTCCAACGAAAGTCAAATTAGGCCCTACTACTAAGTCTTCCAACCCTGTCGGAGGAATAGTAGTCTACGGATCATGCACATACTTGCGAAGATGAGATACATCAAATACATTATGGACATCTACCAAACTGCTCGGCAACTCTATTATGCATGCGAGCTTTCCAATCCTCTCTATAATCTGGAATGGACCTACATATCTTGGGGCTAACTTCCCTTACTTTCCAAATCGTATCACACCCTTCATTGGTGATGCCTTAATGAAAACCTTATCTCCAACTGAGAATTCTAAGTCCTTACGCCTCTTATCTGCATAACTCTTCTGTCTGGACTGAGCTTCCTTCATCCTTCCTTGGATTAGCTCAATCTTTTTTGACGCATCTCTAACTAAATCTAGACCTAAGACTAATCTGTCTCCAATCTCCAACCAACATGCTGGTGATTTGAAGGGTCTTCTATACAAAGCCTCAAAAGGCGCCATTCCTATACTTGTCTGATAACTGTTATTATAGGAAAACTCAACCAAATGTAGGTGATCCTCCGAAGATCCACCAAAGTCCAATACACAGGCTCTCAATAGATCCTCGAGTACTTTGTTAACTCTCTCTGTCTGACCATCTGTTTGAGGGTGATACGTAGTACTCATATTAAGCTTGGTACCCATCACTTCCTATAGACTCTTTCAGAATTCACTGGTGAACAAAGCATCTTTATCACTGACTATACTACTAGGAACTCCATGCAGACTAATTATGTTTTTCAGGAATAACTTGGCTAAAACAGGTATCATTTTGGTTGACTTAACCGGAATGAAATGGGCACTCTTGGTCAATCTAACCACTATAACCCATATACTTTCATTACCTCTATTTGATCTTGGCAACCCATCTATAAAATCCATAGATATCGAATCTCATTTCCAAACTGGAATCTCTAAAGGCTGAAGCAACTCACTCGGTTTTCGATGTTCAGCTTTCACTTGTTGACAGTTTGCACACTGCCTAAACCACAAGCCAACATCTCTCTTCATGCTTTCCTAATAGAAGCTCCTCTTCATATCCTGATACATCTTGGTCCCTCCAGGATGAATCGTAAACTTGGACCGATGACATTCTCCAAGAACTTATTTCCTTAAGTCCTTCACATTCGGAACACACAACCGTCCCTTCTTTCTCAACCATCCTCTTTGGTCAAGGCTAAAATCCTTTAGATCGTCGATCTCAGTTCCAACCTCAAGCCTTCTAATTCTCTCAGCCAATACTGGATCCTCCTTCTGCTTAGAAGCAATTTTCTCAATCAATACTGGTCAAATTTCTAAGCAAGACAACATAGCGGAACTCTGACTAGAACCAGCAGTCGATCTTAACTGCACATTACAACTGACTAAAGCTACTAAATCCTTCAACTCTGCCAACATAGCTAACACCACGTTCTGATGTTTTTTTGCTAAGACCATATGCTACCTTATTACCTTTTCCTGGCATATACTCTATACCAAAATCATAAGCAGCCAAAAACTCCAGCCACCTCTGCTGCCACATATTCAACTCCTTTTGAGAGAATAAATACCGTAAAGACATATGATCGGTATAAAGCTCAAACCTCTCCCCTAGGAGATAATGTCTCCATATCTTCCATGCAAAGATCACAGCTACCAACTCCAAATCATGAGTAGGATATCTAACTTTATGCAATTTAAGCTGCCTAGATGCGTAAGCAATGACTTTACCATTCTGTATTAACACCGCTCCTAATCCAGTTTCACATGCATCAGTACACCACCAATCCTTGGTTTCCATCTGGAACTACTAACATGGGTGCATTGGTCAACAAATGCTTTAACTTAAGGAATGCCTCCTCACATTTGTCGGACCAAACAAATCTCACTTCCTTCCTGGTTAGCTTAGTTAAGGGTGCTGCTATCCGCAAGAAATCCTTAATGAATCTTCGGTAGTAGCCAGCAAGTCCAAGAAAACTCCTGATCTCAGTCACTGTTTCTAGTCCCTTTCAATTATTCACGGCTTCGATCTTATCTGGATCGATCGACAATCCTTTCTCTGAAACCATGTGACCAAGAAATTTTACCTCTTTAGCTGATTCTCTAAAACTTTGCCTTTAGCAGATTCTTCCTCAACGTCTCAAGTACCACGCTAAGATGAACTTCATGCTCTCTCTCATCCCTAGAGTAGACAAGAATGTCTTCTATAAACGCCAACACAAACCTATCCAAATACTCTCGAAAAAACTCGGTTCATCAAATCCACAAAGAAAGCAGGTGCATTTGTTAATCCAAATGGCATCGCCAACCACTCATATGAACCATACCTAGTTCGAAATGTTGTCAAAGGAATACTATCCTCCGCCACTCTTAACTGATGGAAACTTGTTGCCAAGTCCAACTGGGAAAACACTCTGGCTCCACTCAACTGATCAAACAGATCATCTATTCTTAGCAAAGGATACTTATTCTTAATTATCCTTTCGTTTAATTTACCATAGTCAATGCACATCCTTAACAACCCATCCGGTTTCTTTACGAACACCGCGACCGCTCCCTAAGGCAAACTGCTTAGTTTGATAAAACTCCTTCCTTCTATATCCACTAGCTGCACCTTCAATTCCTTCATCTCAGGTGGTGTCATCCTTCTAGGTGGTCTGCTTACAGGTTCAGCTCCTGGCACAAGATCTATTCTAAACTCAATAGCTCTTTTCGGTGGTAGTTCGATGACTGGCTCAAAGATATCTGCAAACTCTCTTGCTACCCGAACCTGACTTAACACATTTCCCACCTCCATAGCATTAAGCCTAGCACTAACATTCCGGTCAGTATTCTCTACTGACAATATCACTCGGTTATGATTATCAGGGTGTCTCTGTGATATTTCCATATCATGGCAAAATACTCTAGCCTCATACCTACCCAACCAATCCATACCCAAAATGATTCCGATATCTATGAAATCAATAACATACAAACTACCTGCAAACTTATGACCTAACAAATCAAGTCCTAACTGGTCACATCTTAACCCTAGAGTTGCATACCCTTCTATTCGATTCGCAACCGTTAAGGATGTAACAAGGTAGGTGGGTTCTAAACATAATCAATCAACAAAACACTGAGATATAAATGAATGTGATGCACCGGTATCAAAAAGTACTCTAACTGAAATACTCTAAATCAAAAGCGTACCTTCCATCACAATCTTGCCTTTATCAGCTACGGTAGGCCTAACTGGTCCTGTAGCAAAAACTTTTCCTTTGTCCTTCCTAACTGGCTCTAAACACTGATTCTTGTAATGCCCAACTTGATCACAGTTGAAGGCTTGAAGCACTTCACATTCTTCTTACTTGCAGCTTTCTTCCCATTTCCTGACCGGCATTCATTAGCAAAGTGACCCTTCTTGTCACACTTATAGCAAACTACCTCAGCCTTTGACTTCTTAGCAATATCTCCCTTTTGGGCTCCCTTTTTTTTAAGAACCTCCTCTTCTTCCTCTGAGAACCCTGAGTTTCCACTGACTTCCCTTTAGCTAAATCAGCAAGTAACTCCTCATGGCGAATGGCCATTGTTTGCGCAAAATTTGGACAAACACCACTAAGTTCGATTTTAGCTAGGTCATGTTTAGGTTGATTGATTTGGAGTTTTTAATGTTCCAACACATTAAGGGATAATTTTTGCAATCACAGAACGATTCACAGGCTCATAAGTTGGAAAGCAGTTAAGGAAAGTAAATCACACAGGGTTTTATAGTTGTTCGGCCAGAATGTGCCTACATCCATTGTCCATCTTATTATTCTTACTTTGATTTGGTTATAAATACGAGTTTGTTCGAAAAGAGTAAAAACTTGAAGTAGCTAGAGTGACTGTGTGTCAGCATTTGGCTTACCAAATCAGAATATCAATAACAGATACAAGAACGAATCTGTTTAACAATTCACAAAATACTCGGGTTATCCAGATCTACGAAATATACAGTGGCATCGGTTAGTCCGAAGGGATAACTAACCATTCGTAGAATATACTGGGACCCAAAGAATAGATAGATATATGGATACAATTTCAAATTTTTTAGTTTAAAACTAGAGTATACCTATCGATCATAGCAAACAAAGCAACCAATACATCCAAACAACAATTTCTGACCCGGTTGGAGTTTACGTCCCATTTTAATATATCGAATCTCCTTCCTGGATCTACCAGGAATCATCAAAGAATTGAAAAGAAATGTTGAACAAAAGAGATTGATGGAGAAAAGATTGTTTCCTTGTTGTTACAGGGTATTGACCATTTATAGTCGTATTCCATTATCCCCTATCTCAACCTCTTCTTGCACTCATACTCACTACCCGTGGATAGTAAGAGAATTTACTGAGGCGTTCAAATGGATATCTTAGGAATATACTCATTCTAGGGATACTTCACCCTATCTCTAATGAGCTACTTAATGTGTTATACTCCTGAGCTAAAGTTCAACCTTAGCTCTGATACCAAATGTAACGTCTCGAATTTTTCGCGTTCGAAAATCGACATCCGTACTTCACTTGTACTCAAATGTCGTAGGTTCGACCGTTCAAATCCGATTCCCCGGAGCTTATAACACCATTAAGTATAACAACACAGCGGAAGAAAAAGAATATATTAATATATATAACATTGATACAATGACAGATACAAAATTTGATACAATATGATACAACAGAATGATACAATGGATATCAATATATATCAGAGATATGATACAAGAAATAGCAGCAGAAAGAAAATAGATAACACCAGCAGCGGATAGAATATCTCCAATAGAATGCTCCAATCCATAGCTAGCGGAAAGCAAGGTCAGTTGTCCAAGGACTGACTAGCTCCAGATAATCTACTCAACCTGAATATCTGAGAAACCCAACTCTAGACTGCCCGTGTGGAAAATGATGGGCACCCAGAGTTTAGGAAGGGAACAATAAACTCCGGATCAGTCATGGGACTGGTGTGAGCAACAAAAACAGTTTATCTTTAAACAAACACAAAAGGCTTTTAACATTGAAATCCGCAATGCTTTTGGAAAAATGAAACTACCATAAGACCTCCCGCCACACACACAATGCAATCGCAGAATTGGAGGAGATTTCTCCTTATGATAGTCAAACATGCTTACTACGCAAAATCAAAACTCTTTTGATATTATTACTAGTGCATGGTGTAGAAAAACATTTCAAAAATATAATATAAATCTTAGCCAGCATACAACCATTATTGTATGCCTACTATAGCTACTACGTTCAATAGCAGGTTACCGCCACATTCCATAGCAGGTAATACAACTAAAACCGTACAGGGTTCGTATTGTTTCTTTGGATTTCCAACAAATGGTCAGGCTAAGGAACTTCCTTACACCGAAATAGAAACGCCTCTGGAAAGACGCCTTGAGAACCTAACTGGATCTCTACAAACACAAGGCCGACGCTACCTCACGATGTACAGCTATAACTAGGTAACTAACACACGAGTCATGTCATCCTCCGGTCGTCACTGACCTTTATCCGAGGTACCTCGATCATAAAGCAACAACCACAAAGTATAGTAACTGTGCAGCATCAACATAGGTAAAATATCTAGGCTCCATACCATGATATCACCTTTTATCCAAAAGGAAATGACATACCCTAGGGGCGCTACCCCTAAAAACCTTTGCCGCAACATTCCTGTTTCGACCAATACCGGGTTGTGAGGCTCGACGAAGTCTCGTCCACAAAGCTACGCTTTTTCACAAAGCAACGCTTTTTCACAAAGCAACGCTTTTTCACAAAGCAACGCTTTTTCACAAAGCAATGCTTTGATCAACAATTGATCAACAGCACTTCGTATGCCACATTACCAAATTGGGAATGTATCACTAGTAACCATCAACTACATAACCTCTGAGCTTGTACGTCTCAGAGAAGGGTGTTAAGCTAAGAGAATAAATTCTCCGCCACCAACAGAAATGTATTTGATAGAAACCAGCTTTACATCTCAAAGTGTAACGTCAGACACACATCCATACAAGTCTGTTCTGGGTTCGAACAGAACCGAAGGCACTTCCGAAGAAGCCCTTGCAAATCCAAGTATTCACAATCTCGATCGGACTTCCCATCACTTAGGGAATCTCTATACCGGAGCCATAATGCAGAGAAAATCGATAGGTCATCCTATCGCTCTCGCAAATACCCAGTCTTCACCACCGGTCTTCAAATGCTATCCATATCGTCGTATCACTATTCGGAATGGGTTATATGATACAAAGGTCCTTTCCAGGCTAAACCGAATAACGAGCGCAATTAAAAATCATATGGATACTGGGGTCTCAGTTAAATCATAGCTTAAAGCCCAAAACTTTTCATTCGAATGGTTAAAACAAATTACCATTTCCAATCTTTCAAACAAAAAGATTAAATTCAAAAACCTTCAATGGTTTAAACAATTTCCACACTGTTAATCTTTTAAACAAAAAGATTCAATTCACAAAGTTCACCCCATTCACAAAGATCCATTCATGGATTTCAAAACAATTTCCATTTTAATTGAATAGGTTTACACGTTAAATCTTTAAATCAAGATTTAACTTATAGCTTTCAAAACTCGTTTCCAAAGATTCATTCATAGTCTTTCAAAACAATTCCATTTCAAGTTAGATTAACTCATCCGGTCTTTGAAATCAAAGACTCATTTCGTAGTTTTCAAAACATTTCAATTCTATTTCAAACTTGAAACTCTTCAACACAATTTGGAAATCCTTTCTTAAAATGAAAGCTATTATTATTTGAAAACAAGTAGTTTTCGTTTCGGAAAAATCCAGTTATATTTACACGAGTTAAAACCCTTGAATTAAATTCAAATTCCCACTTCAATACCTTTAAAATGGTTTAACCCATATATAACTCGTACAGCATCTTTAATCCCTAGTTTCAAATCATAGAATTCAATTTCAAACTTGAATTCAAAATTTAAATCAAATTATTTAAATTTTCAAAACTCGATTAAGTTATTCGAAATAACTTTTATCTTTAAAATCCCATTTCAAAAGCTTTTCACTTTAAACCCAAATTTCCAATTTCAAAAACATTAAATTTAAATCATCTGTGACTTAACTGATTTCCACGTGAAATCCATATTTGTGTGTGTAAAAGTGTGGTCCAGGGGTTTCATACAATAGTGCAACATCAATGAATCATCACAGATCAAAATACAAAAATATAGTTGATAAGCGGTATAACTATAACGCTTATCTTTTATTCACAGATCACAGATATATATATATATATATCACAGAAAAGTAAATTTCAGATCATAACATAAATCAGAGTATATCACAAAGCATCACATATCAGGGATATCAATAATTCAATCATTCAACAAAATCCAAACATCCATAAGTAGAATCAATTAATATCTGATTATAATTAATTTATACCAGATTAATTACTTATAAATAAACTACAAATCTTGGTTAATTAATCATTAATTAATTATAAACCATTTTAATTAATTATCCTTTAATCATTTATTAATTAACCTTTAATTATCAATTAATTCTTTAATTAATTATCTTAACAAATTTACCTTAATAATCACATTAATTAATTAATCAAATTAATTAATTACCATTTAATTAATTATCCTTAATTAATTATTCTTAATCACTTGATTAAATCAATTTTTATCATTAATTAATTACTTTCATTCAGTAATTTTCTTTAAGACAAATCATTTCCTTTATTAATGACTTAATTATCATCAGCACGTGTATTTAAAACATTACACTTAAAAATCTACTTTTACTCTAAGCTTGCATTAGTTTCAAACCTGGTTATCTTTAATTTTGTTTAAAAGCCTTGGTTGCTGAACAAACAACCCAAGCCCACTAACCCTCGCTACCCTAAATACTTCGAGACAAACCCGAAACAACTCGAACCCAGCTTCGAGTTACCCCGTGTTCCTCTTCCCCGAGGATTTTCGAAAAATTCCTCGAGACGAACCCGAGATCAAAGATTCTTCCCAAAAACTCATCTATAACTGACACACCGTGCACCAGTGCACGTACACGGCCACGATGACCATCGCCGATCAACTCGAGGACAGCGAAACCTCATCTTCGATCGCCTGAACCAATTCGAACAACCAAAAATCCAAAACTATTGCGTAATCAAAATCGAGCTATTTCAATCTCCTGGAACCAAATGTTCGTCTGAAAAACTCTCAACCTCGCCGCTATGAGCCACCAGAAGCCACGAAAATTCAACCGAAGCTTCGTCCCGATCTCACGCCGCTATTCCCACCGGAGCAATCAACTCTGGTGGTCTGACGAAAACGCGACGACCACATCTTCTGCTTCGTCCAAAATAAGGGTTAAACCCTAGATTGATCTCGTCCTTCCTCCACGATGAATTAAAAAATCATCGAACATTTTTCCCATGATCCCCAACCTTCCAGCTAGCTATGACTTCAACCCCGAGATCAAAAAACCCCTCGATCACCAGAATTTGCTACATTTTCAATTTCCGTTCAACTTAGAAATTCTCGACAACTACTTGCCTAAAAATCTCGAGACCTTTATCAAAAATCATTATTTCATGATACAAACTTGATTATGTAATCAGATTTTAAAGTTAAGATGTTCGAATTTTCTAATATATTATGATCTTACTGTAAATTATTTATTTTTACAGATTTTACTCAATATTTTTATCTGAATTTATTTTTAGAAATAACTTTACCTTATTGTAAACATTTTCCTTTTTGATAATCATAATTTGAAAAAGGTTGAAACAAGAGATTTTGATTTTTTCTTGAATTTGGTTTTAAACCTGTGACTTGAGACAGAGAAACCATTCATAGGTACAGACACATACATATGTCTTCATATATGTATAGATATATATATATATATATATATATGTATGTATGTATGTATGTATGTGAGCAGATTTCATATCATATTTCTAAAGATAATCACATTCAATATATATTTCAACTGATTTAAGATTTAAGCCAGAGGTTTGCTCACCTTATTTTCCAGAAAGAAACAGAGTTCTTTTTCATTTGAATCAAGCTTTGAACTTCCAGTTGAAAGTTGAAGTCTTTAAAAACTTTGCAAAGTTGAAATCTTGCTTGTTTGTATCGATTTGTATTGTAATTTTGTTTGAGTTTTGAGATGATAATTACTTTAATGTTTTCTCAGCTTCAAGAACGAAACTGAAATGGAAATGATGAATTGAAGAAGTTGATATATATAAAATGGTTGTACAGGTGATATATTATTTTGTACAAAGCTTAGTAGTGATATTTTCTTGCTTTAACTACTGATGTCTGGTTTGGTGGCTAAAGAGATGATGGCATTAATTGTTTTGTACAATCTACATATACTTATCTTATTTGTTTATTCATAGATATTGGTATTATCTTCTTTTCTTGTTGCAAGTGCTTTCATATACATGTTTTCTTTTATAAAATTTTCTTCATTTCGGCTGATGGTTTCTAAAATTGGGTGGCTAAAGGCTCCAAGCATTAATTGCTTTATCTTGCTTTATAAGTTAGCTCATATAAATATATATATATATATATATATATATATATATATGTTATTTCTTTTCTTCCTTTGCTTTTGCCAGGCTTGTTTTTATACTTCATGCACATATATACTTTGGTTCTTGTTTTACTCGGCTGACAACATTATGTTTTGTATGTGCTAGAGGTGATATTATGTACATTTATTTTTCTTTAGTACTTTGTTAGCTTGTTTCCTTTTCCAGGTTGATGCATTTTATCATCTTCTTGTTTTATGCTTTGTAAATATATATTTTTTTATTATTTTTCTTTAAGTGTGCATACATATATTTGAATATATTTTAAAAGTTATTTTGTTTGTAGATATGTTGTTTACTTATTTTATTATTTACTTTGCAAGTGCTTTGCAATACAAATGACATCCTATTGTTTGAATCTTAACTAATTTGTTTAATGTGTTTTATTCTATGTTTTATTACTTTTGTTTCTTGTATTGTATTAATTCGTTAAATTTGTTAAATGTAAATAAATTTCTATTTTATATTACTATAGATTATTTGAGATATTTATATTTTTATTTTAAAGACTTCATTTTTTTGAATTTTTCACAATTTTAAATCAAAAATTAATTTAATTGTCAATTTAAAATTAGTTAGAATCCGGGATCGTTTGAAAAACTCTCATCCTCGCCGCTACGAGCCACCAGAAGCCACGAAAATTCAACCGAAGCTTCGTCTCGATCTCACGCCGCTATTCCCACCGGAGCAATCAACTCCGGTGGTCTGACGAAAACGCGACGACCACATCTTCTGCTTCATCCAAAATAAGGGTTACACCCTAGATTGATCTCGTCCTTCCTCCACGATGAATTAAAAAATCATCGAACATTTTTCCCATGATCCACAACCTTCCAGCTAGCTATGACTTCAACCCCGAGATCAAAAAACCCCTCGATCACCAGAATTTGCTACGTTTTCAATTTCCGTTCAACTCGGAAATTCTCGACAACTACTTGCCTAAAAATCTCAAGACCTTTATCAAAAATCATTATTTCATGATACAAACTTAATTATGTAATCATATTTTAAAGTTAAGATGTTCGAATTTTCTAATATATTATGATCTTACTGTAAATTATTTATTTTTACATATTTTACTCAATATTTTTATCTGAATTTATTTTTAGAAATAACTTTACCTTATTTTAGACATTTTCCTTTTTGATAATCATAATTTGAAAAAGGTTGAAACAAGAGATTTTGATTTTTTCTTGAATTTGGTTTTAAACCTGTGACTTGAGACAGAGCAACCATTCATAGGTACAGACACATACATATGTCTTCATATATGTATAGAAATATATATATATATATATGTATGTATGTATGTGAGCAGATCTCATATCATATTTCTAAAGATAATCACATTCAATATATATTTCAACTGATTTAACATTTAAGCCAGAGGTTTGCTCACCTTATTTTCCAGAAAGAAACAGAGTTCTTTTTCATTTGAATCAAGCTTTGAACTTCCAGTTGAAAGTTGAAGTCTTTATAAACTTTGCAAAGTTGAAATCTTGCTTGTTTGTATCGATTTGTATTGTAATTTTGTTTGAGTTTTGAGATGATAATTACTTTAATGTTTTCTCAGCTTCAAGAATGAAACTGAAATGGAAATGATGAATTGAAGAAGTTGATATATATAAAATTGTTGTACAGGTGATATATTATTTTGTACAAAGCTTAGCAGTGATATTTTCTTGCTTTAACTACTGATGTCTGGTTTGGTGGCTAAAGATATGATGGCATTAATTGTTTTGTACAATCTACAAATACTTATCTTATTTGTTTATTTATAGATATTGGTATTATCTTCTTTTCTTGTTGCAAGTGCTTTCATATACATGTTTTCTTTTATAAAATTTTCTTCATTTCGGCTGATGGTTTCTAAAATTTGGTGGCTAAAGGATCCGAGCATTAATTGCTTTGTCTTGCTTTATAAGTTAGCTCATATATATATATATATATGTGTGTGTGTGTGTGTGTGTGTGTGTTATTTCTTTTCTTCCTTTGCTTTTGCCAGGCTTGTTTTTATACTTCATGCACATATATACTTTGGTTTTTGTTTTACTCGGCTGACAACATTATGTTTTGTATGTGCTAGAGGTGATATTATGTACATTTATTTTTCTTTAGTACTTTGTTAGCTTGTTTCCTTTTCCAGGTTGATGCATTTTATCATCTTCTTGTTTTATGCTTTGTAAATATATTTATTTTTATTATTTTTCTTTAAGTGTGCATACATATATTTGAATATATTTTAAAAGTTATTTTGTTTGTAGATATTTTGTTTACTTATTTTATTATTTACTTTGCAAGTGCTTTGCAATAGAAATGACATCCTATTGTTTGAATCTTAACTAATTTGTTTAATGTGTTTTATTCTATGTTTTATTTCTTTTGTTTCTTGTATTGTATTAATTCGTTAAATTTGTTAAATGTAAATAAATTTCTATTTTATATTACTATAGATTATTTGAGATATTTTTATTTTTATTTTAAAGACTTCATTTTTTTGAATTTTTCACAATTTTAAATCAAAAATTAATTTAATTGTCAATTTAAAATTAGTTAAAATTCGGGATCGTTACAAACACCTCTAAGTTAGATTTTAGCTAGGTCATGTTTAGGTTGATTGATTTGGAGTTTTTAATGTTCCAACACATTAAGGGATAATTTTTGCAATCATAGAACGATTCACAGGCTCATAAGTTGGAAAGCAGTGAAGGAAAGTAAATCACACAGGGTTTTATAGTTGTTCGGCCAGAATGTGCCTACATCCATTGTCCATCTTATTATTCTTACTTTGATTTGGTTACAAATACGAGTTTGTTCGAAAAGAGTAAAAACTTGAAGTAGCTAGAGTGACTGAGTATCAGCAGAGTTTTCCCTCTTTTCTCCCAAAATCTGTCCCCATTGTTGTATAGAAGCTCCGGTATTTATAGAATGGAGTTGTGAAGTGTAGAGGAGGAAGTTATAACTTTCTGAATCTGGTTCGGCATTTGAGCAAGAGCATTTGGATCAGCATTTGGGTCATGGAGCTTGCCTGGCCTAGGTGTTTTTCCTTGTCTGGTTCGGCGCGCTTGTGTACCGGACCAAATGTTTGGTCGGTGTTGGACGTATTATGCCGGACCATATATTTGGTTCGGCATATCAGAGGATGCCGGACTAAATGTTTGGTCTGACATATCAAAGGATGTCGGACCACATATTTGGTTCAGCATTTCAGTGGATGCCGAACCAAACATCTGGTCCAGTAATTCTGTCTTTCATTCCCTCGTTTGCTTCTGCTTTCCTTTCTCTTTGCTTATTGGAAAACCGAGCCAACACTTGCCCTCCAAAGTATGCCGTGTAATTACACGACATGCTTTGTTTGGTACGACACTGGGCTCCAACCACCGAACGAAAGCTTGTGACCGTTCGTCTTCTTTTCTTTTTCGTTTTTAAATACTGCCTTCCCTCTTTATCCCTTTCTTCCTGCTGCATCAATCAAATTCCCCTAACTTAATCTCGATCGATTAAGGTCAGTTCCACGCTTGCTTATTTCGCTTGAATTCCAGAATCTCTGTGTCTTCGCTGCTCGAGGTAAGCTTATCTAAATTGATTGCTCGACCTAGGGTTTTAATGTTTAGATTTTCCTTTTGGAGTGTCCTGTACAGCTTAGAAGAATTAAGTCCATTTTCCTTCCAAACTCTATCCGATATAGAAGACCAGAGTCCATTTTCCATATGTATATCTTCTTTATAAATAGGAGATGGTCGAGTGCATGGTGAACCGGAGCTCACGAGTATGGGTTTTGGTGCAAGTTTCAAAGAGGGGATCTTTAAAGATCTAGCCTTATTGGTAACTTTTAACATGCTACTTCTTCTTAAGTCGCTATGAGCAATTTTACTTGAGTTGTTGACTTGGCTTTTCTCTGAATCAAAATGTCCAATTTTAGGGCTGGGCATTCAGAGTCCAGTAGGTATGAAGCTTTTATTCTTGTACTACTATTGGTAATGGCTCTAGTAGTAGTATCCTTATTTGAGGTTTCAGGTACAGTGTTAAAACTGAGAGAAGTTTTGATAGTAGGAATTCGTTTTTGTACATTATTTTGTTAAATGTGCCGGTTAACCATGCTATGGAAGCGAGGACACATATCATCGTCAAGACCAAGTTTTCTTTCCTCCCTAAGTCATAAGGATAAGGTAGCATGGGCCTAGGGAACAAATACTTTTTAAGTTAGGCCGTAGGAGGATTTGGGCCAACAGTTAGTGTGTTTGGTTCGGTAATGGGGTGTTGATAATGCCGAACCAAATTGTCTGAGCGCGGTGATCATTGGTATGCCGATCCAAAAGGGGAGACATTTTGAGATGGTTAGGTTAGGAATATGGTTTCAATTGGGCTAGATGATAGGAGGTTCCCGTGAATGTTTTAATTTCCATTTATGATTGTACCTCCATTGGACTTTCGCTTGACTTTTATTTTCTTGCACAGGAATATGTTTTCTGGTCGCGAGCTCCATTCCAAGCATGCATCTTCACAGCCTGCTGGGGCTGGTCCCTCTTCTTTTGATGCTCCAGTCAACCCAGTTCTGCCTACTCTTTGGTGGAGGGCTACACTCCTAATCAGATGCTAGTTAGACCTTCGAAGTGTTACCCCAGTGTGCTAACGATAGAGCAACTGAACTCTATAGCCACTACGTTTGGGATACCTCGCGGTGACAAGATACTGCCCGACCCAAACGATAGAGCCTTGCTTTCCCCCAGGTGGATATATGGCATACAGTAAATATCATTGCATGTGCGGTGCAATCCCTCCACTCACCAATTGGATTGGCAGCTTTGTAATCTACCTGAAGGTCGCACCCATGCTGCTTCAACCAAATTCTTACGCCATCTTGACCTACTTATACCTGATATCTGTGAAGCGTTATCAGAGACCTCCTACCCATACAGAGGTCAGATATTTATACAATGTGAGGAGTTATCGAAAAGGGAGTCCCTTCATTAGCTTAGAGTCCGCTCACAAGTTTAAGCCTGTCGTTGATCTATACTCCAAATTCAGCATGTTCAAAAAGGAGTATTTCTTTATACGCGACGACACCGCTCCCCAGCACGCTTTCACTCCTGGCTGTAAGTCATCGCATTATCTTTTCTAAACTTTTTATCGATTTGGTTTCTTATTGCTCCATAATTTTTAGGTTGTGTGAAGGCGGTGGAGGATGATGGCTTGAAAGAGATGGATAAGGCAATTTTTGCTATCCCGAAGGCCGAGAGGGAAGCCTCGTTCCTACTCCATCATACAGCCCTTCGATTTTACAACTTGATCGGCCCAGGACAATCCGTGTATAAGATTAGGCAAGCTCCGCTGAGAAAGCAGCGAGAGCCGAAAGAGATAGGGGAGATGCGGTCAAAGGCAAGGGTCCAGAGGAGGAGGGTGGTGTGGTTGGAGCCCCAAAGAGGTTGAGGCATAAGAAGAGCGCAGTTCGCCCTCTCCGCTCGGAGAAATCTCTGTGTATTCAGAATGCTCCTTCCCCTAACGACGACGGGGGTTCACATTTAGAGGGAGAGAGTGAGGAGGAGGAAGGATCGGGGGGAGAATATGAAGTAATGGAATTAGAGGTTCATCTTTCTCCAGATTTGGCGATCATAAGCAGCGAAGGCTTGGCCGTGGCTCCTTTAAAGAATGTCGAGGTTGTGCGGAAGTGGCCCGAGCAGTTGGAACAACTTAAGCCAGTCCCTGGGCCGACTCTTACCACTGACCCTTCCCAAGAGAGTGTAGCTTTGGGTGACTTAGGTGGAATACCGCCTCTTCCAATGCAAAGTGGAGCGGGAATCGGCGAGGCATTCGGACTTTCTCCAGGTACTTTTGATTACTGTATGGATTTTGGGATACTTTTTGAGAACTTTTTGTTTTTTGACAAGTCCCAGCCTCCATCTACTCCTCAATCCAATGAAGCCCGGTCGCCGTGTTCTCCTTCCTCCAAGTGGAGTCCCATTCCAGGGTATTCCCTACTTGAGTGAGACCCCGTCCCGGCCACTTGATCCAATCTACCCTAAGGGTTTGTAGTAGCTCATAGTGTCCCAGTGTCCTGCATGTTTTGTTTTTATGCCTTTTCCATTCCTTTGTTCTAACGTTGTTACTCGTATTGCAGGGAAAAGGAGGAATCTGAAGAGGAATGAAGTGTCTACGTAGCTTGATTAGTTCAAACGGATGAAAGTGGCTTCCGTTTCTTCCAAGACGGCCTTTCATGAGGAAAAAACCGCACAAGGGAATATTAGGGAGACTCCATTAGGCTTAGATAGAGGAGAGAGTTGCAAGTTGTCTCAGAAACATGTGAGGTCTTCAGATAAGGAAGCCACCTCTCCTGGTTCCCAAACTTCCTCTCGTCGTCGCCATCACAATTCGGTGGGTTCTGAAGTGCACGAAGTGCCAGACGATTTAGGGGAGGGAAATGTCGACAATTTTTTCTCGGATTATCAACATCCGATGTGGAATCCCTTTGAGAGTCATCCTGACATCAATCCCGACTATGCGGGTCATCGCTCGGCGGATCCTGATACCGAGTTTCTTTTACATTGAAATCCTTTGGTCCGGATCTTGGATGAGGCGAAGACTCTTGATTTTTCTAACTTGAAATCGAGGATGGTCCAGATTATGGATGAGACTAGAAAGATTGTTGATTATCAATTCCTCTTAGCCAAGGCTAGTGAAGAAGTTGGGAGCGTCAATGTACGGTTGTGTTTGGAGGTGGAGGATCTACACAAGGCGCTCGGGGAGAAAGAGGCTAAGTTAGAGGCTGTCGAGGCATCTCGCGCATCTGAGATAACGAAGGCTAAGAAAGAAGCAATGAGAGAGGTCGTCGATTTATGCAAGACTCAGATTGACATGGCTATCAGCTCAATGGATGAGGCTCGGTAGAAGGATCTGGAGCGGGTCCGCTCCCTCAAGGGCAAAGTAAACAAATCGGAGGAGGCCTTAGTTGAGTTGAAGAAGTCTCGGATTGAGTGGCAAAAGGAAAAAGGCTCATACAAGGCTGAGATTGATAAGTTGAAGGCGGAGCAGGCCCAGTTGAGAAGGGATAAGGAACAATACATGAACAAGGTGGTGTCTCTCCAGACCGAAGTCAACAAATCCACCGACTTTTGTGATACAGTCAACTAGATGCTGAAGGATACTTATTACATGTTTTGGAAACAGTGAAACCTTCAGTGGATGTATGATTATCCTTAAGTGATGGCAGGAATTCATGCCCGGCTTATTGAGGAGACCAAGACTGCAGTCGCATAGGAGGAAGGAGCCGTGTATGACGTTAGGATGGTAAACAACCAGTTTACAGTGGAGGAGACCAAGGCCATCGCCAAGGGGTATGAGTTACTTCCGGAGGACGAGGATTACGAGGATGGCTTGGATCTCGAGGGGCTTGATGATCCACGTCACATCACCATAGGTATCTCGTCTTTTAACTTTAACTCCGCTATTACCTATTCTAGATTGCAAAACCTATGATTCTTCATACTTGCATCGTGCAGGGACGTCTTCGGGGCAAGTTGGGCCTTCGTGAAAGGAAGGCGAGTCTCTCGAGCAATCCGAACTCTCGAAGGACATGGCTGGAGGGAGCGGGACGAGCGGCAAGAATGTTCCTCCTCCCTAGTTGAGGAAATTTTCTTTTCACTTTCTGTATGTGGTATAGAAGGATGTATGATTGTTTAGTATTTGTGTATATATAGACAAACAAGCTTTGTACATAAAGATTTCTAATGTGTAATGTTTAATTTATGTCTTTCGCATGTTTATCTGGAATGACTTTTGCGATGTGTGATTTTCATAGTCTATTTTGTCCACTTGTGAACTGTTTACGACTCGGTTAATCGTTATTGTGTTCAGAGACGCAGAAAACCATAAACGTGTTGTTATATTCAAGGTCGATCGCAAACAATAACTACTCGGGTTAATGCCCGTGTCGTGAGTATTATTCGATTTATCATTGTCGCGT
This sequence comes from Allium fistulosum, assembly GCA_030737815.1. Lineage (NCBI taxonomy): Eukaryota > Viridiplantae > Streptophyta > Magnoliopsida > Asparagales > Amaryllidaceae > Allium > Allium fistulosum. The sequence continues at coordinate 815,305,951 of CM060908.1, read as the reverse complement.
TCGTAATGCCGATCGTCAAGTGTGAACTACCCCTGGCTGTAGCTACACCTTAATCATGGGGTTTACAATCGGTTCGCAGTTGCCGGCGAGCCGAACGCCAATGATGAACTGCCTAGGCTATAAATCGTGCCTAATCCATGGCTTATGATCGGTTCATCATTGTCAGCTTGGGGGTGTCGATCATCAGTGGTGAATTACCAAGGCTTGTTTCATGCCCCTTATCGTGGCTATCTTACTTTCACTGCTATTGGCAAGTGTTTGCGATTGCTCGTAGTAGGAATAGTTATCAGATAAAATAATTAAACAAAAGAATGTTCAAATAAGGTAAGTAACGCATGACACCAAATTTTTATAGTGGTTCGGCCGAAATATGCCTACGTCCACTGTCTTTCTTTTATTGTTTCATTTAGTACACATTTCTTTACAGCTCAAGAGAAATAGCGGCGGAGATATTGGAGATTCCATGCTTTCCCAAACACCTCTCCATCTACCGTTGACAAGATGTAAGCTCCATTATGAAAATCCTTATGAACGACAAATGGCCCTTCCCAAATCGGATCCCATGCTCCTGGTCGTGGGAGGCTCGCTTGAGTACCAAGTCTCTCTCTTGAAGCGCTCGAGGATTTAACTTAGAGTTGTATTGCTTTGCCATCTTCCATCAATGAGCGGCAGCTTTGAGGGCGGCGACGTTTCTTTTTTCTTCGATCAGGTCAAGTGATATGTCTAAGAGCTCCTCGTTTTCTTCCGGATCGTAATGCATTCTTCGATGCGAGGGAATGAATGTTTCGACGGGAACCATGGCCTCAGCTCCGTATGCCAATGTGAATGGCATGTGCCCTGTTGCAGTCTTGTAAGAAGTTCGATGGGTCCATAGAGCAGTAGGTAGTTCGTCGACCCATGCTCCCTTGGACTTTTCTAACAACTTCTTGATTAATGTTTTCAACACCTTGTTTACTACTTTGACCTGTCTATTTTCCTGGGGATATGCTACAGCCGAGAAGCTTCGGGCAATCACATGTTCATGGCACCAACTGGAGAATTCTTCACTTTCGAATTGGAGCCCATTATCTGATATGATCTTCTACGGCACCCCATACCTGTACAGGATGTTACGTATTAGGAAGTTTATCACTTTGGTAGATGAAATTTTATTCAAAGGCTCCGCTTTCACCCATTTGGTGAAATAATCCACTGCCACTATAGCGTATTTTGCTCCTACTCGACCCATGGGGAGTTCACCGATCAGATCAATTCCCCAAATGGCAAAGGGCCAGGGGCTGACCATCTGGATTAAACCGGTAGGTGGTAATCTCGGGATTTTGGAAAATCTTTGGCATTTGTCACATTTCTTAGCAAACTCGGCCGCGTCCTTGTTCAGTGTGGGCCAAAAGTACCCATGGTGTAGGATCTTTCTGGCAAGATTTTTCCCTCCGGTGTGATCGCCGCAACTCCCTTGATGAATTTTATTAAGGATATCTTTTGCTTCGTTCCCGGCGACACATCTTAGTAGTGGGTTGGAAAAGCCGCGATGGTACAGTATGTCATTCTGGATGGTGTAGCGGGATGCCCTCCTTAGGATTTTCCAGACTTCGTTCCAATTTGATGGTAAGGTTCCTTCTTGCAAGTATCTGATGATGGGGGTCATCCATGTCTCCTCCTTGTCTACGATCGCTGTGATTTGTAGACACTTGAAACTCGGTGTGAATTGTCTCATGACGGTGGTTGCCCCGGCATTGGCTCGGTTCTTATGCTAGGCCCTTTGGCGAGGGCATCCACCTCTTGATTTTCCCCTTGCGGGATGTGTTTTATTACATAGTAGTCTAGCTCATCAAGGAGGGTTTTGGCCTTTTTGAGGTAGGTCGCAAGCTTTAGTCCGCGAGTCTAGAATTCTCCAAGGATCTGGTTAACAATTAGTTGTGAATTGTTGTGCATACATATCGACTTAACTCCTATTTCATTAATGATTTCTAAGTCGGCTATTATTGCCTCGCATTCAGCTTCGTTATTGGTTGCAGTGAACTTTAGTTTCAGTGCATAGCTTAATTTCCTTCCTCAGGGTGTGACTATTATGACACCTGCCCTCGAGCCGAGCTCGTTCGATGTTCCATCAATGAACATATTCCATTTGACAGCTTCCTCAACCCTTGTCGTAGCATCCTCATCTCGCATTGTGAACTCAGCTATGAAATCAGCCAAGGCTTGTCCCTTAATTGCGTTGCATGGGTGGTTGGTAATGTCGTACTGGCTCTGCTCAATGCACCATTTTAACAGGCGCCCTGACGTGTCTGGTTTATGTAGGACTTGCCTCAAAGGTTGATCCGTTAGAACTCTAATGGAGTGTGACTGAAAGTAGTGTCGTAATTTCCTGGATGCTATCAGCAGACAATAAGCCAATTTTTCGATATTTGGGTATCTAGCTTCTGCCCCTGTGAATCTTTTGCAAATAAAGTATACCGGTCTTTAGATACGATCAGCTTCTCGTACTAATGCGGCACTTAGCAAGTGGGAGGATACAGCTAGGTATAGGTAGAGGCTCTCTCCATCTATCAGAGTGGAGAGCACTGGCGGCTTCTGTAGGTGTTCTAGTAGACTCTGGAAGGCTGAGTAGCATTCATCGGTCCATTTAAATTTTCCTTTGTCCATTTTGAGGGCTTTGAAGAACGGGAAGCACTTGTCCGTGGCGTTGGATATAAACCTGCTCAGAGCATCCGTTGCTCTTCTTGATTTGACAAGCATGTTGTCGACATAGACTTCCATGGAGTGACCAATTTGCTGCTCAAACATCTTATTAACTAGACGTTGATAGGTAGCACTGGCGTTCTTAAGCCCGAAGGGCATGACCTTGTAGCAGTATAGGCCTAGATCCATGATGAAGCTGCTATGTTCTTGATCCGACACATGCATGGGGATATGGTTGTATCCTGAATATGCGTCCATAAATGACAACAACTCATGTCCTGCGGTTCCGTCTACCAGTCCGTTTATTCGGGGCAAAGGAAAATAGTCTTTGGGGCAAGCATTATTGAGGTTGGAGAAGTCAATGCAGGTCTTCCACTTCCCATTAGGTTTTTTCACTAAAATTGGGTTGGAGATCCATTTTGGGTAAATGGGTTTGTGGATAAAACCATTGGCGAGCAGGTTCTTTACCTCTTCATTGAGAGCAGTTGACCATTCTATCCCTATGCTTCTTTTCTTTTGTTTGATCGGGATCTTGGTTGGGTCAATATTGAGGGAATGACAAGCTATTTCTGGGGATATTCCCACCATGTCTTCGTGGGTCCAGGCGAATACATCCAAGTTCTTGTGTAGAAATCCTATCAACTGGATTTTTAGGTTCTGGTTCAACTGAGAACCTATCTTTAAAAGCCTTGTTTTGTCGTGTTCGTCTACAATCCATGTTCCATAGCCTCCACGGGCTCGGCGTTGACCTCCTCCTCTCTATCTCTAAGGTCTAACTTGTTAAAGGGGTCACTAGTATATTCTAGAGGAGGGGCCTTCTTTGATTGCAATGCTTTTACACTTTTGGCGCAGAGGGCGACCTCTACGCCTTTCATTTTTTCCTTCTTCTTGTTTTGGTGGAGTTCTGTCACGTAGCAATCGCAAGTCGCGTCTTAGTCGCCTTCTACTTCTCCTATTCTGTAATCAATCGAGAATTTCATCTTCAAACACTATGGTGCCAAGACTATCTGGAAATCTGACAACATAGGCCTTCCCAAGAATGCATTGTAGGTAGAGTGCCCGTCCACCAGCACGAATGTTTGCTTTCAGACGATTGATCGGGCTAACTTCCTAGCTCAACGAACAAGTCTAGTTATTCAAGCGGCATCGTGGCTTCCCCAATGAACCCGTGCAAGGGTTTATGGCACGGGGATACATCTTTCATTGATAACTTCATTTTGTTGAATGCATGTTTGAATAAAATATTCACTGAGCTTCCCGTATCGACTAAAATGCGGAACACCTCCGCCGGGCCGATCCAGGCGGAGATAACCATGGGCTCGGTGTGCGGATATTGCTTTCCAACCAAATCTTCATCGTTGAACGTTATGTCGACCTTTTCTCTCTATTTAGTGATGCGTCCTTCAGGTACGGAATGAGCATATCCTTTCCTGTCTTTCAAGGAACTCCCATACCTCTCCATTTCGGCCCAACTTCCGTCGCTATATGTGGGCCTCCAGATTTGGTGTGGATAGTTATCTTCTCTTAGTTGGAGCGGCTCGTACTCACTCCCTCCTTGTTGTTCCCTTGAGGGTGTTGCCCAGATCCTTCGTGGACCGGCATGGGAGAGTTGCGCCCTTTCTGCACGTATCGTTCCAGTTTCTTTTTTTCGGATATATTCCTTAATGAGATCCTGCAAATGATGGCATTCTTCGGTGTTATGCCCATGAGACTCGTGGAAGCGACAATATTTTCCTGTTCTAATTGCGGCTTCTGACTCTTTTTTGTACGGAGGGCGTTTCTATTTCAACTCGCGTTGAGTAGCCATGAAAATGTTCTCCACAGTGTCGTTCAGAGGAGTGTATGAATCGAATCTCGGTCCAGGCCTATATCGTCGCTTATTGCCTTTTTCAGTTCCAGAGTTGCCTTGGTGGCCATTCTTTCCTTTGTTTTTCGGTTTATTCCCTTCTCCTCGAAGTGGGGCACCCATGTTTCCTTGGACGCTAGATGCTTTTGTGGGTTTCTCACTATGTCGGTGGGCCGCTGTGTCCTCCAATCTCATATACTTTCCAGTTACATGAAAGAAATCCTGAAGAGTTAGAGGCTTTTCCTTCGTCAATCTTCTTGCGAGCTATGAATACAGGTGGACGCCTCCACACAGTGCCATCAGTGTAAGCCTTTCATCGGCGTTTTGCACTACTGCTGCAGCAGCGTTAAGATAAGTAAGATATTGCTGTAGCGGTTTCCTTGCCTTTTGTTTTACGTCTGATAAGGAATAGGCATCCTTGGGCTGTTCCACGTGGATTCGGAATTGACTTATGAACTTTTCCTTCCACATTTCCCAAGAGCTAATGGAGCCATGAGGCAAGCGACAAAACCATGTGGCTGCTAAGTCTGATAGGAACAGCGAAAAACATTTACACAGCACACCCTCTGTTGCTCCATCCATAAGCATGTGCTGGGTGTAGCGCTGCAAGTGGATGATTGGGTCGGATGTGCCTTTGTAGGGATCCATAGTGGGCATCTTCCATTCTCGAGGAGTGGCTGTCGCTTCTTTGTCCCTGGTGAAGGGGTTGGACACCCTTGCCCCCATCCCTCTTTCGAGTGTTCGCGCCTGAGATATTCCCTGAAGTGGCGTGTCATTCTCTCCTCGGATTCTGGGACAGCCCTAGGAGAAGTGGGGGCTTCCCTTTGATGTTGATGGCGTCTAGAACCTTGGTTGAGGCTGGATTGGTTATGGTTGGCTCAAAGCATGACAGGGTCAGCCAAAGTCATTCCTTGCCTGGTGCCCCTTTGACTGGGCCCAGCTCTTGATGCTCTTTCAGGACCGGCTTTGGGCTGAGTCCTGGCTCGGCTTCGAGTTCTTGTATCTTCTTGATTGAATTCTTCATTTCCAGGGTATCTATTCCGTTATGCGACTCTCCAGATTGAGACTCACCTCGAGATTCAGGGTTATGAGTGGATTCCACTAAGCCACTCAAGTGTGTCATGAGTTGGTCCACTAAAGCTTTTTGCTGGGCAGCAAAGCGATCAATCATCTAATTCACAAACCTATCTAAGTCTTCTCGGGTAGCAGTTGAGTCTGGAGGTTGAGAGTGGGTAGTTGGGTTTTCTTGATCTTCTTGGATGGGATTGAGTGTACTGGCAATGGCCGTGCTCTTACCCTTATCGGTGTTGCGCCTAGAGGGAGCCATGTTCTAATGTTGAGTTAAGGTTTGGAAGGAGGGTGGACAGAATAGTTCGGCTCTCTACGGCGCTCTCGACACCAAAATGTTTGCACAAAATTTAGACAAACACCTCTAAGTTCGATTTTAGCTAGGTCACGTTTAGGTTGATTGATTTGGAGTTTTTAATGTTCCAACACATTAAGGGATAATTTTTGCAGTCACATAACAATTCACAGGCTCATAAGTCAGAAAGCAGTTAAGGAAAGTAAATCACACAGGGGTTTATAGTTGTTCGGCCAGAATGTGCCTATATCCACTGTCCATCTTATTATTCTTACTTTGATTTGGTTACAAATACAAGTTTGTTCGGAAAGAGTAAAAACTTGAAGTACCTAAAGTGACGAGTCTCAGCAGAGTTTTCCCTCTTTTCTCAATATGTCCACATTGTTGTTGAGAAGCTCCAGTATTTATAGAGTGGAGTTGTGAAGTGTGGAGGAGGAAGTTATAACTTTCTAAATATGGTTCGGCATTTGAGCAAGAGCATTTGGATCGACATTTGGGTCATGGAGCTTGCCTGGCCTGGGTGTTTTTCCTTGTCTGGTTTGGCGCGCTTGTGTACCAGACTAAATGTTTGGTCGGTGTTGGACGTATTGTGCCGGAGCATATATTTTGTCCGGCATATCAGAGGATGCCGGACCAAATGTTTGGTCCGGCATATCAGAGGATGCTAAACCAAACATTTGGTCCGGCAGTTCTGTCTTTCATGCCCTCGTTTGTTTCTGCTTCCCTTTCTCTTTGCTTGCTGGAAAACCGAGCCAACAGCCATCTCCACCACTATATTACAAGGATCACGGACATGTATCATAGTCATTCTAGCCAGCTTGGGCCTCAATCCCCGAATGAACTTCTCATTCCTTTTGATGCCAGTATCTATGATAGCATATCCATATTGAGACAGCTCTTCAAACTTAGTAGCATACTCGACTACTGACGTCTCTCCTTATACTAAATCGATAAACCTCCTCATCAGCTCAAACTCAGATACAAACTTCTGCTCCAATCTCGTTTTAAAGTCATCCCAAGTTAACTGCTCTTCTGGAACCTCGGCAGTGACACTATTCCACCAATGTAGTGCTGACCCTTGCAACTGTCTAGAGGCCAACCTCCTCTTTTGTCCATCATTCAGGCCTAAATCAGTAAATATACGCTCACAATGCAACAGCCAATTCTAAATCTCTATGGCACTCTCTGTTCCCAAAAATGGCTTCCCACCCAAACTGGTGTAATCTCTACTCAGGAAAGCATAATTATTCCCAATAGGAGCCACAGGATTAGCTCCTCCTACATTTCCAACAACACCACCAGCAGCTCGAGCTTGCATCAAACCAACAAAGAACTGATACATCACCCCCATATTTATAGGTGGATTTCAGCACTCACATTGGCATCAGCATTTTGATTACTAGCAATAGCCTATCAACCCTAGTTCCTCCTGGTAGTGGGTCGAGCATTTTCATTAGTTGTGGTGCTTCCTCCACCAAAATTTCCTCTACCATTTCCTGCTTCCATATCTCCTTTCTCATAATTTGCATACGAGCCTTATTAAGATACAGAAGAACGGTTTAAGAGAGCAGGGAATACGTACTTATATATACATCTATGTATAGCAAATACAAGTACGTACTATAGCGTTAACCCAAACCCCAATCTTATTATCTGATTCATTGGATTATGTTTGGAAAATCTTTTAGGTTTAAGTTTCTTTTAAATTTTCATAAACCTATGCTATGATACCAACTGGTAACATCTCTCTATTTGGAGGAGGCCTAAAACTAACGGCTACGGATGTTGCATTCATCCATAGTTATTATTAATCCTTGGCAACCAAACACAACAATATGGAAAAAATTAAACAACAAACAAATTCCACATTCCATTTCAAAATATTCCAAATTGATTACATAATCCCAATTCACAGACCACGTTCAGATAACATATAATTATTACAAAATATGCCAAGAGCGACATATGAAGATGCCCTCTTGGTTGATCAGAATATATAGATAGGCAAGAAATTTATTTTGCTTTTTTTCAAACAAAACACACAACGAAGATAAAAGAACTCTAATAACAAGCTTGCCTCCTGCACGTCCTCGGAAGCTTTATTCGTCTAGAAGAACACCCGCAAACCTTAACTCTCAACCTAATCAAAATTAATTTAGTATCCGAGAGTTCAAGGGGAAAACAAAAACTTCGAGTCAGACAAAAAGCCCGGTATGAATAATAATTTACCATCTCAAACCATTTAGATATCTAGTGAGACCACACCGTGTAGCGGAACAGGTTTTCCCTTCACTAGTATCCTAAAACATTTATAAAACCACATACTGTGCTCCTGCATCCACAATGGTTAAAACATAGTATTTCAAAAACATTATGATGATATGCAAAACAAGTAAATCAATTCTGGATTACCCATCCCCATTCATTTTGACTATCTGTCTCAATTATAGTTTCTAGGATTACTATTAACCTATTAAATGTTTATGGACTATCTATCCAATATCATAGTTTTTATGGGATCACTAAGAACCTATTGGTAATTCCAATATCTTATCTCTTATCCTAGTTTTCATGGGCTAACTAGGAACCTATTGACTGACTGTCAATATCTTAATGCGGATATAGTTTTCATGGGCTAACTAGGAACCTATTGACCGACTGTCAATATCTTAATGCGGATATAGTTTTCATGGGATAACTACAAACCTACTGGCCCCTGCCAGTATCAGATCATAGTTTTCATGGGCTGACTATGAACTTATTGGCCCCTACCACTATAATTAGTTATATACAGTTTTCATGTGCTTACTATAAACCTATTGGCCCCTGTCAATAACTTTAGTTTTAAGGTGTTAACATTCCTTAATTTATATTCACTACTGGGTCAACCTATTTGGTTATTCTGCCCTTCCCCAACATACATTTATGGGTTAATAACAATGTGAATAATGTTTCCAAAATCTTTATTTATGTCATGGTATTTTCTTTTAAAATAAGAATGAGTCATTTGTTATGAAATCTTATAACATTACTTTCGAAACTACTGGATGACCTCCTTCGAAAGTACAGAAAACCTTTTTTCAAAATTCTAAGTATATACCTTTCGAAGCTGTATAAATCAATCTTTTCGAAAGCAAATCATACCTTTCGAATGTATCAAAACCTTGCTTACTAATCTTTAGGAAAATAGCTTCGAAACTAATGAAAGTATCCCTTTCAAAATTATTGGGATTACTCTTTAAAATATCAATTGGGTTGAAAATGGCTATATATGAAATATCTCTTTCGAAACCAATTATAAAATTGCTAGAGGAAAAATGGATGGTGTCGGAACCATCTAGTCGAAAGCATAATCCTTTAAAATAAAAACTTTGAAGGATAGAGTCGAAACCCACTTTCGAATCCATTGCCTTCGAAACCTCCAACCCCCTTCGAAAGCATTCAGGAAAAAGGGTTAGCTTATGTTAAAATAGAGGTAACCCTTCGACAGCATAGATGGCTTCAATGTAGTCAAAAGGAGAGATTAGTGGTTGGGTTTCGACTTGGTGGAAACCAAATTCTTCAAAAGCTCTTATTTAAGGAGGAAGGTACCCCTTCAAAAGCTATTTATAAAGTCCCTTTTGAAAGTATGGCTTTCGACTATGTTGAAAGCTTAAAGTAAAACAAGCCAGGAATTTAACTTTAGAAAATAAAATAAGGTTTTGGCTCTATAGGATATCGACTCAGTCGAAAGCCCTTCAAAAACTAGGCAGATGCTTATCTTTTTAAAAGTGAACCTTCGTTTCGACCCTGACGAAAGCATAGCTTTTGACACCCTACCTTCCGCTACTTACCAATTAACTTCGCACCAATTTTATTGATACCATATGCCTTGGTTCCAACTATGTGGGATTCGACAGAGATAGTTTAGACTGAGAAAGTGCGGAGGTAAATGTAACAACCCGAAATTTAAGCTATAATAATTAATTAACGAATTAATTAAATAATAAAATAAATTTGTGAAATTATCAGAATTAAGCCACGGGAGTTGCACCATTGTGTCCATGGTAATCTTTTGGTCAATTCCATATATAGATTGTCGAAATCGGAGCTAAAACGAAGGAGTTACAAATTAAACAAGAAACGAAGAAGAAAAAGAAAAAGAAAAAGAAAAAATAAATAGGTTAGGTCGACCCTAGGGTCGACCTTCCCCATGGCTGAGTCGACCTATAGGTCGATCCTAGCATATGGCGGTCGACAGTAAGGTCGACCCGCCTTAGTGTTTTGGGACGTTAATTCGTCCAGATCAAATCGTGACATGTTTTGTTGTTTTTATTCCATATCGTGTGTTCGTGCTTTCATCCGACGGTTCCCATCGAGCCTATGACGTGGTTGCACTAGATTTAATCTTCAAATCCAACGGTTTGAGATCCACAAGTGACACTATAAATAAGACCCTAGACCTAGTTATTTTTCTCATTCAGATTTTCTCCATCTGGGTTCATTGCCTGAGGCTGGACCTAAAAGGAATATTTTTCCAAGGAGAAGATCTTTTTAATTAAAATATTTTATACCCTAGAAGTGGATCTGGGAAGTCCAAGGAAAAGAGCTAGGGACCACAGGTGAGTGTTTAAGTAATTATTTTAGATTTTTAAGTAATTTAAAATAATAGGGTTCTCAATAGTTGTAGTTTTTCTGCAATTTTTAGACCATTTTTATATAAGTTGTTTATTGTTAATTTTTAAAGTTCTTTTCAGTCTATTTTATCCAGCTATTTTTATTTAGCTATTTTATTCATTTATTTACAGTTATTTATTGTTATTTGTATTTTATTTACATCTATTTTGCATTAGAATTTAGTTTGTAAATGTTAGTTTCTTTTTGTTCCTTTTTACGTGAATAAAATAATAAAAAGAGGATAATTCACTAATATGGACTAAAATATAAGAACAAAAAATTTACAGAAAATTTGATGTAAATAAGAAGAACTATAATAAAAAGAATATAGACTGAAATAGGCAAATTTGACATTTGCAAGCAAGTTTATAATTAGTAGTTATAACTAAAAAGAAAAGGTAAAAGAGAAATTATAACGTAGGTTATAATTAAATAGAAAGAATAGAAAAGGCTTATTTTAATGACTTAGAATAAGCTAATAAGCAAATAGAGCAGAATTAACAAAAGAGGCTTATTTAAAAGACTTATACTAAGTTAATAAGAAAAGATAGAAGTAGGACCCGTACCGGTAGCATTCCCCTTCAGTCAAGAACTGATGGTCTCATAATAGATTAGGTGGGGCTGGGACACGCTTTTGCTGTTTAGGGTAGATAAGTGGTCAACAGATAGAAGCCCAAATCAGGGGATTTGGGCAAGGGGTGCAACTAGATTTTGTTTGTTAGGACCCATACCGACAGCATTCCCCTTTCAGACTAGGACTGATGGTCTCACAAAACACTTAGGTGAGACTGGGAAGGGCTTGTTTGGGTTAGGACTGATGGTCTCACAACAAATCTGGTGAGGCTGGACATGCTTATGCTGAAGCAGGTAAATAAGAGGTCAAAAGAGGGAGCAACAGATAGTGCGAACCAACGGTGGTCGAGCGTGTGGCCTCCGAGCAGGGTTATAAGTCGCTATTGACTTCCAAAGCGCTAAACATGTGTCTTTTGCTGTGGGACCCACATGATGGGACTAGCTCATAGTGGCACAACAAAGATAGAAAGCCGATCAAAGGGTAGAATTAGGACATCAGCCTAATTAAACTAGGATTGGGATTTCAGCCTAATAAAAGCAGTTTAAGAACAGTGCAAACAATCCAATCAAAATTATCTAAGTAAAGCAAACAGTTAAACAGTATTTTATTCCAGCTTTATCTTTTCCTTTATTTCCTTTTATACTAGAACTGTTTCTATGTCTATTATCTTTATCTTGCTTAACAATACTAGTAGTTACTTTCACTCACTAGACTTATAGTCTGACTCACTCCTCTATTTCCCTTTCCCGCCCCATAGGCCAACAGAGGTAGGGACAATAGATTTGGATTTCTTGGAGACCCATTTGCAAAACTTTCTTCTCCTTCATGTATTCTTCTTCTTTCCAGTTTTCTTTTCATTTGAGTCTGGATGTACTAGTACTTTGTGAGAGGGATGATTTTTATTATTTATGTACTCTGATGATGTGACTGAGAAGGTATTTTTCACGAGACATATGTATTCAGTTTTTAAGACATATTATGTATTTGATTTTATGACTTATTTTTTTGAGTAATGAAGTTTAATTTTAAATGTTTCCGCTATTTTATTTATTTTGTCTTGTGAATCTTAGTCTCTGTAAAGTTTTAGCTATACCTACAACGCACCACATCTTTTAGTGTATCCTTTTTGGGTATACTAAGAGGTGTGGGGTGTTTCACTTGGTTTTAGAACCAGGTTATAGAATTCCTAAAAACTTGTTTTAAAAAAAGTATTTTTCCAAAAGTAACATATTTTTAAAAGTATAATATCTTCAAACTAGAAGTATTTTTCAGAAACAAACTCTTATTATAGAAATAGTTTTTCAAGTATAAAAGAATTTTTATAAAAATCCCTTCAAAGTCCAATTCAACCTTCTTTCAATTCTTTCGAGCCTAAATTTTCTTTTCTTTGCATAGTATGGCTGACTGGTTCTGTAAAGCTACGGTACTAGAGTTGTAAGGGCAATCACCCAATACAGCACCAGCAGGTGGAGATCTCATTAATCCACCTACAACAGCCAATTTTTCTAAGCTATGAAAGGACTTCGCTAGTCTAGGAGGCAAGACGTTTTCTGGAATAGAGAATTTCGAGAAGGCACGAGCTAAGTTGGAGGATACGGAGCGAATATTTAGACTGTTAGGATTGGAGGACCAATAGAAAGTTCAGCCTGCATCTTGGCAGCTGAAGGGAAGCTTAAAGAGGTTCCTAAGTCAGAAAGCTCTTAAAAGCCATGGTGGATAAACAAGAAGGATAAGGACAAGAGGAAAGAAGGGGGACCTCAGAAGCGGATCAAGAAAAGCGGGAAATGTCATAGCTGTGGATTGGTTGGTCATTACGCAAAGGACCGTAAGAATAAAATAATGAAGGGGAGGTGTTTCAACTATGGGCAGCCTGGACACCTTAGTAGAGCTTGTCCTCACAGGACGGGGCATAGAGCAGGCGCACCTATAGCGCAAGTACAAGCTTTGGATGTAGCACCTTCTAGTAGTGGGCCGAATCAAGGTAGGAAAGTCTCTGTAGAAGGTTTGATCTCTATTTCGGATTTTTCCTATTCGAACTCTTTCATTTCTAGTTCTTTGGTTGATTGTTTGCACTTAGATATCTCTTTAGCAGTAAACCCCATAGTTGTTTCAAACCCCATAGGAGGATTGGCACATTTATCTATGATTTGTAGAGGTTTGGAAATTTTCATATTAGGCATAGAGTTTGATTATGATGCCTATGTATGGGGATTTTTGGGGTATGGGATGATTTTGGGGATGGATTGGGTATCCACTTATGGAATGATATTGGACTACGAGAGGAGAGTCATTAGACTAGAGACATGCAGCAGTAGGACTCTCAGGGTTTCTTGCGACCCACAGGGGTCAGTCATGTTGAGCTTCGTTTATTCCCTTGATTCATCACTAGGAGAGCTAGATTCCATTCCAGTCATTAAAGATTTCCCAGACATTTTTGAGGAGGTTAAGGGACTACCCCCCTAAGAGAGAGATAGACTTTAGGATCTATATGAATGACGATGCTAAGCCAGTGGCATTGCCCGTGAGACACATGCGAGGAAGGAGTTAAGTAAGCAGATTGGTGGTCTATTGGAGGAAGGCTTCATCAGATGGATTCTTTGAGTGGTTGGCTATACCGTTTGGGCTAACCAACGCCAAAACCTATTTTGTAGATTTTATGAGCCGTGTTTTTGGAAATGTCCTAAATGAGTTCGTAGTAGTATTCATGGAGAAAATTTTGGTGTTTTCCAAGAGTACGGAAGAGCATGCTATTCATCTAGAGGAGGTTCTTCGTACACTTCGCAATCATCGGTTGAGAGCAAAATTCTTGAAGTGTCAATTTTGGCGTAAGGAAATGCGTTTCTTAGGGCATAGAGAAGGTCAGCACATGGAAAGAGTTTGAAAAATGGTTTTGTACATTTAAGTTTGGATTGTGGAAATCTAAAGAGTTATAGGCAAAGATTGGAGATGTACAATAGATTCAGTTGAAAAAAACAGAGAGGAAAGCCCATGTGTAGATAATTGCAAAAATTATAATTGTTTCAGATAAGTGGATTTAACGGTAGTGCCTCGAAATAAATACAAGCATATAAGAGGAATAGGAATAAAAGACGTAGGAAGGGTACTCCTAGGGTAGTAAGAAGAAAATCCACTTTATGCCTAGCCCAATAAAATGAGATTGTTAGAATTGAAAAAATATATATATACACACGCATACTTGTTAATATTTTTGAGGAAGAAATTATTGGGTTTTTGAAAAAAAAAAGTGGTATGAAATTTAAATTGGTTTTATATGATGTAAATTTTGTTAAAAGTGAAATTCTTTTTGAAGAATTATAGAGCATATATAGCTCACCAGTTTCTTTGTAGATAAACAAAGATTTTAAATATAAAAACCTAGAGTGCATTAAGTATTGAAAACATAGGTTACAACATTCATTATTGTAATAGATGTTTTTTGTGAAAAATAAGGGGAGCATAGACTATAACACTATTGTTATAGTAGGTGACTCCCGAAGGAAATGTTTTTACATAGTATATGAGATTTATTAGTATTTATTTTAATTGAATCCATACACTAGTATTTTTGGGTTGTAGTAACGGTGTTTTACACAACATCTGTTTTGACTCAAATAAAAATATGTTTTGAAGATAATTTCTAAGTATAGAAAAAAATGGTTTGTAAGTACACTTATTATTTAGATAAGTATAAGGAAATGTTTTCTAGTTATGGATATATTAAAACAGTTTTGAAAATGAGTTTTCTAGAAAAAGGTATAAGTTAAATTTTAATTAATAAATTTCATAGAAATTGTTTATCGTAAGAGAATATAGATTAAACATACTTTAATCTATTAGAATGAAATGAATAATGATATAATTTTCAATGAACCCAAATCACAAATAAAGATGTTTTGTGCAAGTTATAAAGAATACGTGAAAGAGATGTACAAGGTATGGGAAGCACCATATTTTGTATAGCCTATTTCGAAAAATATAAAATAAGTTCCTTGTAATTTCACATAAACATGAAGTCCACTTTTAAAGGATTCATAGAAGATTTTGCGTTAATAGTTTCTTATAAAAGAAAGTAGTTCCAATACATTAAAGTATAAAACCATTAGGTGTAATAAGAAGTGTAATAATTAGAGACAGTGTTAGTTAGGTAATTGGAAAGTTAAGGGGTTTTTAATCAAATAATTGTTCTTATCTACTCCGGTTTTTGCAAAATTGAAAATGTATGAAAAGAAGATGTTTTGAAAACATGTAAGGACATTTTAAAGATATCTTAAAGAAGAATGGTTTGGTGAAGTAAATAAGTTTTTGGAAGTGAAAAACATAGTAACAGTTAAATTTAAAAATCCAAATTTTTATGGAAAGCTGTAAGGGTCTTTAAAAGAAAAGGAGGAATAAGTTTTGAACTTTGAATTTGTAAGTTTTCCCCTCTAGGTTTGGGGAATAATGTAAATTCAAAAAGCTGTAAGGATGCAAGTCTAGAAAGATAAAATGTTAAGTAACCAAGTACCTTTGAATTTAATAGAAACTTGAAAATAACACTTTTAAATGCAATTGGGATTTGATGTTTTAAAAATTTGGAAGCTTTAGTTTTTGAAATGATATAATAAATACCAATCCAAACTTTTAAATATGGAGTAGATAGGAATCATTTCCTAGGTGTGACAGAAAAAGTGTAAGGCTATGTAGGAGATAACAGTGATTACTTTTAGAAGTAATGGTAGAAGTTTCCGTAAAGTGTATAGGACATTAGTGAGAACCTAGGATTGTTGCTTTATGTGTGTAGACTGTAGAAGAATAGTAAGGTGATATTAGCAAGATAGTAATACACACGTGGTTGTGGATGTGTATTCCTGATTTTAGAGGAACTTGGAAGGAGCGTCTTCCTTTAGTGGAATTCGCGTATAATGATAGTTTTCAAGCGGCCATTGGAATAACACCTTTCGAAGCTCTTTATGGAAGACCATGCAAGTCTCCTTCGTGTTGGTTAGAGTCTACAGAGAGATTGCTACTTGGTCCCGACATATTTAAAGAGACTTTGAAGAAGATTGATTTGATTAGGAGAGAATACATGCTTCTTATCCACATCTCTTTGATAATAAATTTTGAACTTCATGTTTCCATCTTTAGTTTTGAATAAGTTCTTCCCTTTATTATCCTTTGGGAGGGTAGATCTTAGGATTTAACCTATGGATGGTAGGGCTGAATGTAAACATGTTACTAGAACATATTATGTATGATGGATGCTAGTGGTTGCAAGTGTTTGCTAGTGGGTGCTAATGGACGCATATACTTACACTAGGCACTATTATCTCTTAAGGATCGGCTTAACTAGGTCACTAGAGCATATGCATAAGGATGTGTGCGCATTTACATTTTATTTTATTTTATTACATGGTTGCTATAAATGGATGATTATCATATGATTATTGCATTTGGATGATGATTGTAGCACGCATATAGAACTATCAGTTATCACTAGAAAACTTGTATTCATTTCGATACATAGCACGGACATGATTGCATTAAAGGAGGTCGACTGAATCAGTAGATCGCCTAATCTTTTGCATTAGTTAGGCACATTGACACTACACTATTTGCATATATATCATAAATTTCATTAGAAAAGCTTAACGATAATGGATGTAATGGATGATGGTTGAGTAGTTGGTTGTAGAACTTGGATGAAAACATTTATTTCATTCTTCTATCCTTAGAGATTTCGAGGACGAAATCTTTTAAGGAGGAGAGAATGTAACAACCCAAAATTTAAGCTATAATAATTAATTAATGAATTAATTAAATAATCCAATAACTTTGTGAAATTATCATAATTGGGCCACGGGAGTTGAACCATGTGTCCGTGAAAATTTTCTGGTCAATTTCCATATATAGATTGTCAAAATCGGAGCTAAAACGAAGGAGTTACAAATTAAACAAGAAACGAAGAAGAAAAACAAAATAAATAAATAAATAGGTCAGGTCGACCCTAGGGTCGACCTTCCCCATGGCTGGGTTGACCTATAGGTCGACCCTAGCATATGGCGGTCGACAATAAGGTCGACCCGCCTTAGTGTTTTTGGGACGTTAATTCCTCTAGATCAAATCATGACGTGATTTGTTGTTTTTATTCCATCTCGTGTGTTTATGCTTCCATCCGACGGTTCCCATCGAGCCTATGATGTGGTTGCATTAGATTTAATCTTCAAATCCAACGGTCTAAGATCCACAAGTGGCACTATAAATAAGACCCTAGGCCTAGCTATTTTTCTCATTCAGATTTTCTCCATCTGGGTTCATTGCCTGAGGTTGGACCTAAAAGGAATATTTTTCCAAGGAGAAGGTCCTTTTAATTAAAATATTTTATACACTAGAAGTGGATCCAGGAAGGCCAAGGAAAAGAGCTAAGGACCACAGGTGAGTGTTTAAGTAATTATTTTAGATTTTTAAGTAATTTAAAATAATAGGGTTCTCAATAGTTGTAGTTTTTCTGCAATTTTTAGACCATTTTTATATAAGTTGTTTACAGTTAATTTTTAAAGTTCTTTTCAGTCTATTTTATCCAGCTATTTTTATTTAGCTATTTTATTCATTTATTTACAGTTATTTACTGTTATTTATAGTTATTTGTATTTTATTTACATCTGTTTTGCGTTAGAATTTAGTCTGTAAATATTAGTTTCTTTTTGTTCCTTTTTACGCGAATAAAATAATAAAAAGAGGATAATCCGCTAATATGGACTAAAATATAAGAACACTAAATTTACAGAAAATTTGATGTAAATAAGAAGAACTGTAATAAAAGGAATATAGACTGAAATAGGCAAATTTCACATTTGTAAGCAAGTTTATAACTAGTAGTTATGACAAAAGAGACAAGATAAAAGAGAAATTATAACGTAGGTTATAATTAAATAGAAAGAACATAAAAGGCTTATTTTAAAGACTTAGAATAAGTTAATAAGAAAATAGAGCAGAATTAAAAGAAGAGGCTTATTTAAAAGACTTATACTAAGTAAATAAGCAAAGATAGAAGTAGGATCCGTACCAGCAGCATTGCCCTTCAGTCAGGAACTGATGCTCTCATAATAGATTACGTAGGGCTGGGACACGCTTATGCCGTTTAGGGTAGATAAGTGGTCAACAGATTGAAGCCCAAATCTAGGGATTTGGACAAGGGGCGCAACTAGATTTTGTTTGTTAGGACCCGTACCGGCAGCATTACCCTTTCAGACTAGGACTGATGGTCTCACAAAACACTTAGGTGAGACTGGGCAGGACTCATTCAGGTTAGGACTGATGGTCTCACAACAGATCTAGTGAGGCTGGACACACTTATGCTGAAGCAGGTAAATAAGAGATCAAAAGAGGGAGCAACAGATAGTGCGAACAGACGGTGGTCGAGCGTGCGGCCTCCGAGTAGGGTTATAAGTCGCTATTGAGTTCCAAAGCGCTAAACATGTGTCTTTTGCTGTGGGACCCACAGGATGGGACTAGCTCACATTGGCACAACAGAGATAGAAAGCCGATCAAAGGGTAGAATTAGGAATTCAGCCTAATTAAACTAGGATTGGGATATCAGCCTAATCAAAGTAGTTTTAGAAAAGTGCAAACAATCCAATCAAAACTATCTAAGCAGAGCAAACAGTTAAACAGTATTTTATTCCAGCTTTATCTTTTCCTTTATTTCCTTTTATACTAGAACTGGTGCTAAGTCTATTATCTTTATCTTGCTTAAAAATACTAGTAGTTACTTTCACTCACTAGACTTATAGTCTGACCCACTCCTCTATTTCCCCTTTTCCCCCAGTAGGCCAGCAGAGGCAGGGATAGTAGATTTGGATTTCTTGAAGACCCGTTTGCAAATCTTTCTTATCCTTCATGTATTCTTCTTCTTTCCAGTTTTCTTTTCATTTGAGTCTGGATGTACTGGTACTTTGTGAGAGGGATGATTTTTATTATTTATGTACTCTAATGATGTGACTGAGAAGGTATTTTTCATGAGACATTTGTATTCGGTTTTTAAGACATATTATGTATTTGGTTTTATGACTTATTTTATGAAGTAATAAAGTTTAAATTTAAATGTTTCCGCTGTTTTATTTATTTTGTCTTATGAATTTTAGTCTCTGTAAAGTTTTAGCTATACCAACAATGCACCACATCTTTTAGTGTGTCTTTTTGGGTATATTAAGGGGTGTGGGGTGTTTCAGTAAAGAGTCGAATGGTGCCTCTGAAATAGGTAGAACCACCTTTTTTCTAAAACATCGATTTATATCTAAGCATGGCAATTGCTTTATTACTAACATGCCAGTTGTAATTTCTTGATTGGCTACTTTAAAACTTTTCAAATACTTTATAATCATAACCGCTGCATTTATCAGATGTAAATCAAAATGAATTCAAACGGTTAAGCCTTTCCATCTAAAAAATCTAGTATTTGCAGATAAGTCCTTCTCTTGCAATAATTTATTTCCCTTAGTAAATTAATTGGGAAAAATCCCAAAAAATCTCAAAAATTCAATCTTATCATGCAATCAAACATATTAAAATTTTAGACCCAATTTCTTCCTGAAACACTCGAAATAAATTTTTAAACCCAAACATATCATATTTTCCTTTAGAAATTCATAACAAATTTTCTAAAGATTGGAAATTTCAAAAATTCAAAACCCATCTCCAAAATCATGTTTGTCTTAACATAAAATTTTCCATGGTATTTGAAAATCATAAACCCTTGGTTTTCCCTTAAAACCGAGCAAATTCATAGATACATGAATTAAAATAATTCGAACATAATATAATTCAAGCATATCATCATCTATATCATTTTAAAGACGAATTTAATCATAAATCCGAAACACATAATCATAAAAATAGAGACGGTATAAAATTATTATTCACCTTAGATTTTGATAAGGAATTTGAGATTTGTTGTTACTTAATCCTCCCTAGCTTTGATCCTTAGTTTAAGATTGTAATCTTCCTCTTTCCCCTCTTGTTAATGGCTGGCTCTTAGGGTTTTTGCGTTTGTTTTTGATTTGAGAAAAAATGAACTTGAATAGACAATAGTGAGAAATGTATAGCCATGTAAAATAAAGAGGCTATTTTACTAATATGCCCATGTGTAATTTAATTAGTTTAATGACCCAATTAAAGCCCATTTATTTAATTATTAAGCACGGCCTTATATATATGGTTTATTCAAATCTCAATCCCCTTATCATGATTATTCTATTTAATTTATCTAATTAAATTTCCCTGCATAATGTTATCAAAAATTAGGGATGTTACATCATCCCTCCTCCTTTATCCATAGCATTGCCTGGTCAGACTATCTTCGGTCCAGTCACTCTTCCTCCACCTGGAAGCACTCAAAGCATACCTATCAAATCTTCATAGACCACCCCATCTAAGGGCCAAGGAAGAAGCCTGATCAAGTCATACCTCCCTCTAGAGAAGAGAAGAAAAGGTCCAAGTGGCAAAAGCATAAGAAGTGATCGTTGGTTTGTTTTGTGTAGATAGACTCACTTTTGGCTTGCAGTCGTAGGGATATTTTTTGATTTTAGGCCGGTGTTGTGCAGGTTCATCCCCTACTTTTGTTTTCAACTTAGGTGGAAATAAAACCTGTACTTTTCTTTCCAAGTTCTGTTTCGAATATGAATAACAAAGACTTTGTTTCGTTTAATCCTCATTTTAATTTAATTAAGTATTCGAGAAATGCGCTTTCCATTTGATGTACTCTCAATCCATTTCTTTTCATGATTATTGTCGGACTAAGTCACTAGCCTCTATGATTGGCGGGCATTCTTCGTTCTTGCGAATGTAAAGTGATCATTAAAGTGCTAATCTTTGGGCATTTTTATGTAACTGTATCGGATTTTGGAATCCGATCAAATTTCATTCACTTGGAAATGTGATTTAAACATTCCTTTTTCAGGAACTTTAAATGAAATCATGCCTGTTTCCGGGTGTTGATCGTGGTTAGGAAGAGATCTTGCCTAACTCCGGACAATGATAACCATCCCTGCTATCCTCTGGGAAAGCAATCGATGCTTTGCCAAACTCCGCTAATGAATGGACGGTCGAGTCACGTCCATTTTTGATTTATACTCCAGCCCTCACATCTAGGATAAGAGTCGGCAGATGGATGGTCAAATCACGCCCATTTTAGGTTTATACTCTAGCCCCCAGATCAAGGAAAAGAGTCAGCAGATTGATGGTCAAATCACGTCCATTATGGTTTATACTACTGCCCCCACATCAAGGGCAAGAGTTGGCTGGCATCCATTTCTGGATGCCAAGAGTGGTTGAACTCCAATAGGTCCTATCATGGACCATAGAAGTTTGGTTGGCACCTAACTCCGAGTACCTGCATACCTGCACTATACACATGTAGATTCGTTCGAGTTGGTCATATTTCACAACTCTTAAGCCATGTAAAGACAGAGTCACAGATTCGGAAAGCCATTTCACTTTATAAAACATGGGAAATGATAGGTTATGTCTTATTACATGGCTTTAATTATACACATATTTATTTCTAAGTGAAATAACATCATAAGTATTTGCTATTCCACGCCCTCGGAAGTGAGGTTCGGTCCACCGTTGCTAGCTTGAAAGTACCATCTTCAAGCTTTTATTCAATCGCATACGGACCTTCTGAACTTGGGCCTAAGTTCCGAGGGCTGGGGAAGATTCATTTGAGAACTAGGTCATCAATTTCAATGGTTCTATTCCTGACCATGGCGTTGTAATATCGGGCGATTCGGCTTTAGTATGCGGCTGCTCTCAAGTCAGCTTCATCATGCTTCTCATCGAGCATATCGAGAAATTCATGCATAAGTTGCTCATTCGTCCATGAATTATGGTGAATCACTCGATGAGAAGGCACTTCCAATTTAATCAAAATCATGGCCTTTGATCCGTAGGCTAAGGTGAATGGAGAATGACCAATCGCTAACTTGTGGGTCGTCCGATAAGCCCAAAGTGCTAATAGAAGTTCATCGACCCACTTGCCCTTAGCCTTTTCCAATCGTTTCTTAAGAATGGACTTGATAATTTTGTTTACAGCTTCAACTTGTCCATTCGCCTAAGGTGCACCACCGCTATAAACCTCTTTACTATACGATGTCGACAGTAGAAGTCTTTAAACTCGGTGTTGTCGAATTGGGTCATGTCAACAGTAACAATCGCTTAAGGAACTCCAAAACGATCGATGGTGTTTTGAACCACAAAGTTGTTTTCTTTCTTTATGGTAATTGTAGCTAATGGCTCTGCCTCAGCACATTTGGTGAAGTAATCAACGATGACGAAGGCGTACTTTGCGCCACCTTTAGATATCGGCAACATACCGATAATATTAATTCCCCAATCTACGAATGGTCAGGGACTGACCATTTGGGTCATCTTTGTCGATGGGGCTTTCGAAATCTTAGCAAATCTCTAGCACTTGTCACACTTTCTGGTTTAATCAGCTGCGTCTCGTTTGACAGTCGGCCAGAAGTACCTATAATAGAGAATATTCTTTGCCAGGGTTTTCTCCCCAATGTGGTTAGCACAGGCCTTTTCATAAACTTCTCTCAGGACTTTTTTAGCCTCATCATTGGTGACACACTATAACATCAGGACCTAGAATCCTTTCTTGCAAAGTGCTCCTTGCTAAAAGATATATCTTGAAGCTTGACAAAGGAGGTTCCAATGGTCATTCATTCTGTTCAGAAGGATTCCCCTCTTTAAATAGTTCTTTATTGGAGTCATCCATGACTCCTTCTCATGCTCGACCTCCAGGATCGAATCAACATCCATGTGATCGATGCTCGGAGCCAACAACACTTCCACTGGAACCAGACCCATGAGCTGCGTATCTTCAGAACTGACTAACTTAGCCAGCAAGTCGGCCTTTGCATCTTCCTCTCTGGGAATATGCACTATTGTGTAGTATTTGATATCATTAAGCGGCTTAAGGGCACAGTTTAGACAAGGAGCTAGCCTCGCTCCTATTGCCTGAAAATCCTTCCTGACTTGACACACCACCAGCTAGGAATCCCAAAAGATATGTAAAGTTATAACTCCCAGTTCCTTGGTGATTCTGAGTCTCACAATCAATGCTTTGTACTCCGCTTCATTATTTGCTGTAGGGAAATCGAGTCTTAAGGTCCTCGGGAGTGACAAGTATAACTCCAGCACCGGAGCATTGTTCATTTGATGCACCATCTGTGTACATCTTCCACATGGCATTCTGCTCACCACTACTCTCCGGTGCACCGTCTTGCGCGGTGTATTCAGCTATGAAGTTCGCCAAAGCTTGACCCTGGATAGCTCTTTGAGGATGATAGTTTATATCATACTGGCTCAATTCAATGTTCCATTTCAATAGCCTTCTAGAAGTCTCAGTTCACTACAAGACTTATCGCAAAGGCTGGTCGATGAGAACTTCGATTGGATGAGCCTGAAAGTAGGTATGGAGCTTCCTTGAAGCGATCAACAGGAAGTATGCAAGCTTTTCTAGCTTTGGGTGGTTTCTTTCTACTCCAATCAATTGCTTACGAATGTAGTAGACTAGTCGTTGGATATGGGATTCCTTACGTATGAGTGCGCCACCCAACCCATGTACCGATACTGCTGGATATATAAATAAGTC
The DNA here is from genome assembly GCA_030737815.1 of Allium fistulosum. Classification (NCBI taxonomy): domain Eukaryota; kingdom Viridiplantae; phylum Streptophyta; class Magnoliopsida; order Asparagales; family Amaryllidaceae; genus Allium; species Allium fistulosum. The sequence goes on along the minus strand of CM060908.1, from coordinate 815,282,196 downwards.
ATCATCATCCACCGGCTTTGAAAGAATGGGGGTCTCTCCAAGTGATCCACCGGAACCTCGAATGCATCTTTACACCTCCTATGTCCAAGCAAAGTTCCTTTTTCCCTTCTTAATCATGTCAAAGAAAGAGATGCATTTGTCTATTTCTTTGGAAATGAATCGACTCAAGGCGGTAACCTTTCCGTTCAAACTCTGGACCTCCATGATCGTCTTCAGGGCCTTGATGTTTCTCAATGCTTCTTTTTTTCTGGATTGGCCTCAATCCCATGGGAGTTCATAATGAAGCCCAAGAATTTCCCTGACGCAGCACCAAATGAGCATTTCAAAGGGTTGAGCTTCATCCCGTATTTTTGGAGAACACCGAACATCTCTGTCAAATCGTCAATGTGGTTTTTCGAGCGCCATGACTTCACGAGCATGTCATCCATATAGACTTCCAGTGAACGCTCAATCTGATCTTTGAACGTCTTGTTTACTAGCCTTTAGTGAGTCTCTCTAGCATTCTTTTGTCCAAATGGCATGACTAGATAGCAATACAGTCCTAGGTCAATTATAAAGCTGGTATGTTCCTGGTCCGGGACGTGCATTGGAATCTAATTGTATCCAGAGTACGCATCCATGAACAAAAGCAGTTCATGTCCAGCTGTTGAATCTACCAACTGATTAATCCTTGGGAGTGGGAAGCTATCCTTCGGGCATGCCTTATTCTGGTCAGAATAGTCTACACATGTCCTCTATTTCCCATTTGACTTTTTCACCAAGACTGAATTTGACACCCACTTTGGGTACAAGGTGTCGCGAATGAAGTTGTTATACTTCAGCACCTCCACTTCTTCTTTGAGTGTAGCAAATCTCTTCGGACCCAGGCCGCGACGTTTCCATTTCACAGGAGCGCATTTAGGATTTATATTATTTGTATGGCTCACTATCTTCGATGACATCCCATATATGTAAGAGTGTGTCCAGGCAAATATATCCAGGTTTGTTCGGAGGAAACCAACCAACTCCTTCACCAACCTTATGTCGAGCTGTGAACCTTCAGGATCCACATAGGAACATCCTGGCTGACCGAAATGTTGATCGTCAACTCAGTTGGAGCTGCCCTTCCATCCAGCGGCTCTTTTTGTGGATTCATATCCTTATGGAGCCAGCAGTGCTGCCTAAGCCAAGGCTTAGGCAGTGGTTGCTATGCGTCCAACACCTTGATGTAGAGAGTCCTCGCTGCACTTTTTCCTTTCTCTTTTTGCCTTACCTCCTTTAGCTCAGCGATATAACACTCGCAGCCAAGCCCCTGATCTCCTTGTATGATTCCCACACCATTCTCTGTAGGAAATTTCATCGTCAAACACCAAGGAACAATAGCCACTCTTACTTCAGCTAAGGCTGGTCGGACCAAAAATTCATCGTAAGTAGAGCAAATATCTAACGCCACAAAAGGCACGACTCGCACTCGCTTGTTGTCACCCTCGCCAAGCACCATCAGTAATTCCACATATCTAATTGGCTCCGTAGCCATCCCGTTAAATCACTGGATCTGAGATTTACATGGTTTCAAGTCCTTGCCCACAAGAAGAATCTAGTCGTTGGTTTTCTTAAATAAAATGTTGATAGAACTCCCACAGCCAACCATCACCTTCCATACAACTGTAGCCAATCATGGCCGTAATTACGAGTGGGACAATCCTTGGGGCTTTCACCCCATCAGCATCTTTGTTTTGAAAAACTATGTCGTCTGTCATGGTTTGAATTGTTTTGCCAGAGCTCCGTCCTCTATAGCAAAGCGGCTTTTATACTCTGCATGTTTTGAAGCACCAACGTACTGATCCATCCCGTTCTAGCTCTTGCCAATCAAATGTGGTCCATCGATGATTGTATTTATCATCAAACGATTTTCAGGCCGCCTAGGCTCTTCACCACTAGGCCTGGCTTGCCTCCATTGGGATGTCGACCTAAGGGGGTTGGAATTTCCTTGCCTTCCATCCTAAGGAGCTTTCACAAACTGGTGCAACTTCTTATTATGAATCAACTCCTCGATCATATCATATCATGACATTGTGTCTCATGGAACCTGTAAAACTTGCTTGGTTTTTTCTCCTACTTAGTCGACTCTCTCGGAGCCGGCTTCTTATATTGCTTAGTACCTTGAGTAGCCAGGTAAATATTCTTTATAGAGTTATTCAATTCAGTATAGCTGTCATACTTAGGAATCTTGGGACGATTTCTATTATCCTGCTTTCGCTTCCTGGCCCCATTATCACTCTGTTTTTGGTCATCATTCTTGTTGCCAATAGTCACATTCACATTTTCAAAACTCCCTGTCGACTGTTTTGCAGTGATATTGCTCTATATCACTTCAGCAAAAGGCCCAGCATAATCTCTTGTGAAACGAGTGCGTGCTTCTTCCAAGCGCAAGAGCTGATAAGCTTTCCTATAAAAAATATCCATCATTAACGGGGCTTTCATTCCAACCATCTCCCAAAATCAGTCTCGGGATGAATCCCTTTGATTAATGCCATCAATACTATGCCATCTTTAGCATTTGTAATTTCCATCATAGCTATATGGAACTTGTTTAAGAAATCCTTTAATAACTCTCCTGCACCCTAGAAGAGGTTTGATAACGACATCATGTCCTTCAAGCGTGCAGTGTGTAAACGAAATTGCTCTAGATACCTTTGCGTCAACTTAGCAAAAGATAAGATCTCGATGGGAGCAGGGTGAAACACATCGTCGCTACTCCCTCTAGGAAGATTGGAAAGCAGCGACATCTCATGGCATTAAATGCTCTAGCATGGTCCATATTCCACTCGTATTTCATCAAATGCTACTTTGAATCCATTTTTCCGACGTACAACGGCATCATTGGCATTACAAACCTCCACGGATACTTTGCACGTAGAATGTTCTTGGTAAACGAGTTTCGACTTGGAGAAGTACCCTACTCATCCTCACTTCTGAACTGATTTTCATTCACAAGCTTTTTGACCTTCTCGGCCAAGTACTCTAGTTCTACAAGTTCGGTTGATGACAATAATCGGGATCCATTCTAAGTGTTCGGCCTGGCAACTGCTCTTAGGAAGACCCTAGATACCTAGGTTCTCCAAACTCCAGGAGATCCGTTCGTCCAATAGTCCCCTCTATTGATTACCATGCGGCGGATCATTAGCATTAGTTCGATATTCTAGATTGTGATCATCTACAGCACGGTCAGAGGTCAAATCTGCACCTCCATCCAAAGAGTGAGCTTCGGATCCAACATTTGTTGGATCAGTACCGATCCACAAACCCGAGCCATGAGTTTGTCTTGTTTCTTAATATGAAGTCCCAGCTTCCTTTTGAGCCATTTTCTGCTTCCTATTCCTCTGTCTCTGCTCGGATGATGAGGAACTGTCAGACTCTGAATTGAAAGATGTTAAGTCCCTTGTGACGACCGCCAAATACCACCGGCACCAATAGTTTGAAAATAGTGCGATGATGTCATGCCTGGCAGATATAGGATGATCATCATGACTTAGAATGAACAAATATAACATATAATTTGTCATGTCTTATAGCGCATGGATAAAATTTAATATCATAGATATAACAGAAGAGAAAGTAATAATAATGTGAATAGACCATCATCATCGGATTATAATATCTTGTAACATCCCCTATTTTAAGGCCCGAAACCAATTGCTACAGATGTTGTAGTCATCTATAATATTAATTCTTGGTGACAAAATGTGGTAACGTTTATTGTATGGATAACATCAGAAGTACAAGGATATGAAATTTTCTTAACATAATTTCAAAACAACTTTCACATTTAATTTCAAAGATAATATTTCATATTCATTACATAATCCAAAACATTGCCCAGGTCCAGATAAAATATAATTATTACAAAATACTCCAAGAGAGACATATGAAGATGCCTCCTTGGTTTATCAGAGTATACTACTAAACAGATACAGTTTCTGCCATTACATACATGTAAAAAAATAACATCACACGGCGGACATAAATAGTAGACAGATTCCTTCATAGCTAGCTCTGCCTCCTGCTCGTCTCTGGAAGCTTTATTTGCCAAAACCTACTTAACCTGAAAACCCTACTCTCAAACTACACAAATGAGCATCTGAGAGTTAAAGAGGAAAACAAAAACTTCGGGTCGGACAAAAAGTCGGGTGTGAATAATAATATGCCATCTCGATAAATGGATATCTAGTGAGACCACGCCACTGAGTGGAACGGGTTTTTCCCTTACTAGTATCCTCTAAATATGACTTCTATAAATCATGCACCTACAACCACAATGGTTAAACTAAACAATATAAACAATAATATGCATGCATGCAACATGGGCAATCATGACCAATCTGTCTAAATTAATGAATTATCTGTCCCAACATCATAGTTTTCTCAGGATGACTACAAACCAATATGGCTGACTCGGGCCAACCAGATATATCAAATTTTCCAACTTACTGTTAGAAGAAAACTGGATGGTTTGTCCAAATTTTACTACTCCTAGGGTCACTCTGATCCTAATGGTTTTGTGGGTTAACCCATAACGTACCTCATCTTTGTGTATTCCCTTCTATGCGTAAACCTACTTTTAGTCTTACCCATGACAAAGCCCTACGCATTGGAATTTTGGACTTATATCAGCTAGGGTCTTATAGCTGAAGTATAGGGCACGACCCTACCCAGTCCCACCTGGTTTTCTAATCTCTGAGTAAATTCATCCTGTTATAATTTATCTAAAGGTGATAAGAATAAAAAATCTTTAGTACAATTCTGGGCTAAATACCCTTTTCTATTTCCCTGAAAACAAAACCTTTGTAAATGACTTAATCCTTGAAATCATATTTAAAACAAGGAAAATAAATAGCCCTTTACTTTATGAAAAATACTTATGCCATGATATATGCTATTGTAAAACAATATTGATGAAGTTCGAAACCACTTAGAGGTTGAAGTACCTCAAAATCATAGGTTATAAGTTAAAAAATAAAATCTTGTATATTGGTATAAAGCGGCATGGGTATAGCCGGCATGGGACATCAACCCGCTTCAATATCAAAATATATTAAAGTCTTTGATTTATAAAACACAAAGCTATATAATCAATATAACTATGTCGTATAGCATAGTATAGAGTTTCAGAGGTTTGCATAGTATAAGGTCGGTAAACTTATATAGGGGAAAGGCGACATTTAAAATAGGTAACATCATTGCCATTTAAATTCTTCTTCGAAAATAATAGTATAAGGGCGGCATCACCGCCTTATAATAATAAAGAGGATAAGCGGTGTCGTTACCACTATAGATGCCAACGTTGATATGGATAGAAGCGGCGTCACTATAATAAGAGTTGGAATAGAAGACTAGAAGCATAGCTGCCTTATGGGGTTGGCGACATTATTGAAAACATGCGGCATCATGCCTTTTTTATATAAAACGCGGTACATAAGCACGCGACGAAAAGAATGCGGCGTCAGTAATGTCGATAGCATATTTGCTGACGTCGACTCCATCCTTAATGAATTCGTTCCATATCACTTGGAAGTGATATCCTATGCATTCATTAAGGTCGACAACGTACAACTTGGGCATCATGTCCTTCGGCATCAATGACTTCGGTATGGCAATATCGTAAATATCATAAAAACTATTTTCTTGCTATTATAAGTAAATTCTTTTCACCAACTCCTATTGTTTGTCAAAATATCATTGGATAATAAATTTTTTTATCAAATACTTTTAAGAAATCTTTCATAAACCAGAAATATCATTCCCAAAACATTTGCAAACCTATTATTTTATAATTATTATTGTAATATAATTATTAAGCTTTTCTAACCTAATAAATTCATAATAAATCATAAAAGTATGGAAAAATCTCCAAAATCACAATAAATCAGTTTTTTTATATTCTTTAACATATAAAAATTTTAGGGCCAAAAACGTTACTTAATTATTTTTAATAATTAAAACCCAAATTAAACCATTTTCTTTACTTAACAAAATCATAAAATATTCATACTTAATCGAAAATTATGAAATTAAAAATCTACTTCTAAAATAATGTTTCCAGCATTATATAAAAATTTAAATTAATTTGGGTGTCATATGATAGGTTTTCTAACTCAAACTTATTGATTAATTTTATAAATAAATTTCATAATTCATCAACAAGCATATAATCATCCAAACACCTAAACATGGCATAACATCAACCATATAATTTGGGGTTTAATATTAAAACCGAAAGTAAATAAGCATATTATGAGATGTATATCATTGTTCACCTTGATTGGTTAAAAGAACATGAGATTTGAATGTTGATTTGATTCCCCTAAGCTTTCCTTAGCTTTCTTTTCTTGGTTTCTCCTAGCAATGGTCGGCCTATGCTTTCTTTAGTTTAAGTGGAGAGGAAATGAAATGAAGGTAATGAGAGAATAAGTGTTTATGTTTAGGAAATGAAGCTTATTCCTATTTTGCCCTTCTCATATTTCCTCCTTCTATTTAATGTTCTAATCGACATTATTAGTTCATTAATTAAGGCTCGACCTATATTACTTATCAAATCTCAATCTCCTTATCTTTTCACATTATTTTATTTAATTTATCTAATTAAATATCCTAAATAATGTTAATCGAAATTTGGATTGTTATAGACTCCTCTCCTTAAAGAATTCGTCTTCAAAATAAGGCACATAATAGTATTCTTAACTATAAACATGAAACATACCATCAAAAAAAATTAAGATAAGTGTCTCTAATCCTGTCCTCTGTCTCCAAAGTACTGTCTCTCTAGTTATCACTCCCCTGGACTTTTACTAATCTGACTGTCTTGTTCCTGAGTTCTTCTCATCCCTAGCTACAATACGAACCGGTTGCCTAATAATAGTCATATTCGGTTCCATTGCTAAGTCTTCCAATGCATTCAAAGTGATAGTAATTTATAGATCTCAAACACACTTTCTAAGATGAGAAATTTGAAAGATGTTGTGAACTTCTGCCAAACTACTCGGTAACTCGATTTTGTAAGCGAGTCTCCCAATCCTTCCTATAATTGGAAATGGTCTAACAAACCTATATGCCAATTTCCTTGACTTCTTGAATCTTACTACACCCTTCATTGGCGATACTTTGACAAAAACATTATCTCCAACTGATAATTCTAAGTCCTTCCGTCTTTTATTTACGTAACTCTTCTACCTAAAATTAGCTTCCTTCATTCTAGCCCAAATCAACTTAATCTTTTATTCGGCTTCTCTTACCATTTTTGGACCAAGAACTAATTTATCCGTGGTCTCTAACCAACATATGGGTGGCTTACAAGTGCTATCCCTATACTAGATTGATAACTATTATTATAGGAAAATTTGACTAAGTGTAGATGGTCTTTCCACGATCCTCCAAAATCAAGCACACAAGCTCTAAAAAATCCTCCAAGACTTTGTTAACTCTTTCTGTTTGCCCAACAGTCTATAGATGGTAAGCGGTACTCATCTTGACCTTGATGCTTAAAACCTCTTGTAGACTCTTCTAGAATTCGCTAGTGAATAATGAATCTTTGTTACTAACTATACTACTAGGAACTCCACGTAGTCTAACAATGTTCTTTATACAAAACTTAGCTAGAACAGGTGTCGTCCTTGTCGATTTGACTAGAACGAAATGTGCACTCATAGTCGATCTATCCACTATGACCCAAATACTTTCATTTCCTCTATTTGACCTTGGCAACCCATCTATGAAACCCACATATATGGAATCCCACTTCCACACTGGTAAATCCAAAGGCTGAAGTAATCCACTTGGCTTTTGATGCTCGGCGTTCACTTGTTGACAATTCAGACACTGCTTTACCCATAAGCCTATATCCATTTTCATACCTTACTAGAAGAAACTCCTTTTCATATCCTAATACATTATAGTTCCTCTAGGATGAATAGTGATCTTCGATCGATGACATTCACTAAGAACTTCTTTCCTTAGGTCTCCCGCATTTGGAACACACGGTCATCCTTTCTTTCTCAACCATCCATTTTAGTTTGACTAAAAGACTTTCAAATCATCGGTCTCGGTTCCACCTTCCAATCTTCTAAGTCTTTCAGCTAGCAATGGATCATCTCTTTGCTTGGAAGCATTACTTTCAATCAATATTAGTCGAACTTCTAAGCGAGGTAACATTGTAGTACTCTGATTAGAACTAGCCATTGATCTAACTGCACACTACATGTGGTCAATGCCTCTAAATCTTTCCATTCAGCTATCATTTCTAATACTACATTCTGATGTTTTCTACTAAGCGCGTCTGTTACTTTGTTCCCTTTTCCTGACGTATACTCAATCCTGAAATCATAAGCAACCAAAAACTCCAATCATCTCTGCTATCTCATGTTTATCTCCTTTTGAGAGAAAATATATCTTAAAGATTTGTGATCCGGATACAACTCGAATCGTTCTAACAAAAGATAATGCTTCATACTTTCAGAGCAAAAATTACAGAAGCCAAATCTAAATAATGAGTTGGATATCTAACATCATACAGTCTGAGCTGTCGAGAACCGTAGGCAATCACTTTACCCCTTTGCATTAACACGGCTCCTAATCATATTCTGCATGCATCAGTATATACCACCAAAACTTAATTTCCATCTGGGACAACTTACGTGGGCGCATTGGTTAATAAATGTTTCAGCTTTTGGAATGCCTCCTCACATTTAGTAGTCCAAACATACTTCACATCCTTCCTTGTCAACTTAGTCATTGATGCTGCTATACGAGAGAAATCCTTGATAAATCTCCGGTAATAGCCAGCTAACCCAAGAAAGCTCTTTATCTCAGTCACTGTTTCGGGTCTCTTCTAATTATTAACAGCTTATATCTTTGATGGATCTACTTACAACCCTTTTTCTGACACTACATAATCAATTAACTTCTTTCATGCAAAAATGACACTTCGAAAACTTTTGTTTTAACTGATGTTGTCTTAACACCTCAAGCACTATTCTAAGGTGAGTCTCATGCTCTTGTTCATTCCTTAAATATATCAAAATGTCATCTATAAAATCCAACACGAATCTGTCCAAATGCTCTCGGAAGATTCGGTTCATTAAATCTATGAAGAAAGCAGGCGCACTAGTCAGTCCGAATGACATTACTAACCACTCGTACGAATCATATCTTGTTCGAAACGCCACCAAAGGGATATTGTCTTCCGCCATTCTTAATTGATGAACCCCTGTCACCAAATCCAACTAAGAAAATATGTAACGATACGATTTTTCGATGCTCGAAAGTCGACATTAATACGTCCACTGTATCAAATGCCGTGCAATCGAATGCCGGAAAACCGAACCATTAGGGTTAAAAGAAGAGGTAGAAGAAGACAGAAGAAGAAAAAGAACAGTAAAACAGAAACAGAACAACATCAGAATCTCACATTTGATTTCTATTTAATTCAAATGATTAACAACTCACTTTCTTACATTCAATTCATTTCTAAGTGAATCTAACTCATATCCATTTCAATTGATACAAAAATCAATTTCTATTTGCTTTTATTAACTCATAGAATTTATACAGTCTTTTTTTTTTCATACGATAATTCTTTCTATTCAGATTCGTTAATATCCATGCACCTAAATGATTACTTAAGCTAACAACCATTTAAATTGATTCCATTTCAATTTAACTTACATTCCATATTCACAAAACCATTCGATTTTGTTCAAAACCATCGTACAAAACTCGACAACAACAATGCAAATATTTATATATACTTCTTGTATTTATTTTTCATTTCATTACTGAAGTTATACATTTATCACTATTCAATTTCGCATTTCAACTTATTAATCAACTAAGTTTTCATTTAAACCATTTCAAAGCTTCACTTAAATTTGAGTTACTGTTCAATATTTACTTAAGCTATTTTAATTCAAAACTCAAGTTCATTTCCTTGTAAACAGTCTCCAATTTCAATTCTTGATTTGATTTTCATTTATCAAATCTATTCCATTCACTAATTTAATTCAATTAGTATATTCGCTTATTCTTTTTAAATTTCAATTTTCCATATTCAATTCATCTCGAATTTACTTAATCAAGGAAACTTTTCAATTTATTTTTACTACTTGAATTTATATGCAAATTCAAACCATTTTTTTTCAACTCACAATTCAACTTTAATTTAACTAACATCCAATTCATTACTTCATGAATTAACAATTTATCAAGTTAATTTTACTTGAATTCAATCTATTTCATTATTCAATTCCGATCCATTCATTTACAAATCTTCATTTGTTTACTTACAAATTCATTTCTTTTCAATTTGAATTTCATTCCAAATCAATTTTCATTTATTTAATTGATTCACTTATACTTTCTTTAATTTAACTTCATCCTTTAAGTTAAATTTATTCTATCAAAATTCAATTCGTATAAGTTATCAATTTATTTATTATTCCATGAATTTATTTTCAAATATTCTCTCTGGAATTCTATTTCAATTTGTAAATTACATTTACAATTCACATTCCCAAATCCCATTTGTATATGAATTCAATTCCTTATCTTTCAATTTATTTTTATAAATTTCATTTATTAAATGAATTGATCTTCAAATCTTTGGTTATATCATTTTATCTTATTCAATTTTCATATAACAGTGATAATAATTTAATATTATCACTTCTTAACAACCAAACATCCATATACTATAATAATTCATAGAAAATCATTTCTTTTCTATACAAAAATAGTTTTGGGCAAAATTATTTCATTTACCCCATTTTAAAACAATACTGTGTCAGTTTATCTTGTTTAAGAGTTTAGAAACCCCTATCGATTACAGTTAGCTAGACTGCACCGACCAGAATCTATAAACAATCAACCGATAAGTCAACACAATACAAAACAAATTTTATATTCACTAACAAATACGCGCTCATATCTATTATTATACTCACACTCATCCTAGAGTACTACTGACTCTATCTCTAATGAGTAACACCCAACAGAGCAGGGTTGTCGCTTAACCGGATGCTCTGATACCAAATGTAACGATACGATTTTTCGATGCTCGAAAGTCGACATTAATACGTCCACTGTATCAAATGCCGCGCAATCGAATGCCGGAAAACCGAACCATTAGGGTTAAAAGAAGAGGTAGAAGAAGACAGAAGAAGAAAAAGAACAGTAAAACAGAAACAGAACAACATCAGAATCTCACATTCGATTTCTATTTAATTCAAATGATTAACAACTCACTTTCTTACATTCAATTCATTTGTAAGTGAATTTAACTCATATCCATTTCAATTGATACAAAAATCAATTTCTATTTGCTTTTATTAACTCATAGAATTTATACAGTCTTATTTTTTTTTTTATTAGGATATTCTGGATATTCTGGAGCTTTGGGGATAAGATGGATGGCGAGACGTACTTCCGTACTTGTTATTTATTTTCGCTGTGTATTCTGTAGGAGGACAGGTTTATATAACTGTCCATTGTTGTATTGAGTTGTATATTGACTCTGATTGATGTGTTGTATAACTGATATAGTTCTTTGTTTAAAAGACTAGTGATTATCTATTATATTTTGTTCCACTGCGAAATGTGAGATTCTGATATTGTCTCTGATTCTGTGTTTTCTGTAGTTGTTCTTCTTTCTTTTTCTTCTATCTTTTCTTCTACCTCTTCTTTTAACCCTAATGGTTCGGTTTTGCGGCATTTGATACAGTGGACGTATTAATGTCGACTTTCGAGCGTCAAAAGATCGCATCGTTACAAAATATTTTAGCTCCACTAAACCGATTAAACAAATCATTGATTCTTAGGAAAGGATATATGTTCTTCACCGTCTTCTCATTCAACTTTCTTTAATCGATGCATAATCTTAACGACCCGTCCTGTTTCTTTACGAATACCGCAGCCACTCCCCAAGATGAACTGATTAGTCTAATAAAACTTTTTCCTTCTAAGTCCACCAACTGCACCTTTAACTCCTTCATCTCTGTAGGTGTGATTCTGTTAGGCGGTCTACTTATGGGTCTGGCTCTATGTCCAAGATATGTACGAAACTCGATACCTCGTTTCGACGGTAGTCTAGTCACTGGATCAAAGACATCAGCAAACTCTCTAACGACAAAAACTCATTCAACTCGTCTTCCTTCTCCATTGCACCCAATAAAGCATAAACATCAAATTTGAGTTCTCTACTGAGTATATAATTTGGTCACTATTATTACGGTGTCTTAGTGATATTTTCCTATCTTGGCATAATATCCTACCATCGTATTTACTTAACCAGTCCATACCTAAAATAATCCCAGAGCCTATAAAATCAAACATATGTAAACTGCATGTAAATATATGACCAAACAATTCAAAATCTAACTGGTCATCCTATCCCTAAAGTTGCATACTCTCCTATTGAATTCGCAACCCTTAAGGACGTAACTAGGTATGATGGTTCTAAACTTAGCTTATCTACCAAGCAATGGGATATGAAAGAATGCGATGCACTAGTATCAAATAGTACTCAAATAGGTATACCATGAATCAAAAGCGTACCTCCCATTACAGCCTTTCCTTTCTCCTTAGTTGTTGGTCTCGAAGTAGCTAGTTCCAAAGCAAACACCTTTCCTTTCTCCACTTTAGCTGGTTCCTTGCACCGATTCTTATAGTGTCCAATCTGGTCATAGTTAAAGCACTTGATGTTCTTTCTCCCAATCACCTTCTTCCCATCACTGGAATGACATTCCTTACAAAATGCCCTTTCTTGTCACACTTGTAACACACAACTTCGTTGTTTCCTTTCTTAGTAGCTCCACCCTTCTGAGCTCCCTTTTTATGAAAGAACTTACCTTTTCTACCCACTCTGAGTCTCCATTGCCATATTACCACCAAAGAAAGCAAGCATATCTTCATTCCTTAGTGCCATCTCCACTACCACGTCACATGGATCCCAGAGATGTGGCAAGGTTTCTCTAGCAAGCTCTAGTCTTAATCCATGAGTAAACTTTTCATTTCTTTTAATCACGGTATCCACCGTAGCATACCCATATTTGGATAACTCCTCAAATCTTGTTGCATACTCCATCACAGTCATGTCTCCTTGCACTAACTCGGCAAACTTCCGTATCAAGGTTGACTCGGCAATTTCAAACATAAACCTTTCCTCGAACCTCCTCCTGAACTCTACCCAAGTCAAGTTCTCCTCTGGCACCCCAATGGTAACTTTGTTCCACTAGTACAATGCAGTTCCCTGTAACTAGCTGGATGCCAATCCCCACTTTTGCTCATCATTCAGACCAAAATTAGAAAAAATCCTTTCATAATGGAGTAGCTAATTCTCCACCTTAATAGCATCCTCGGTTACAATGAATGGCTTCCCTTCGAGTCTTGCATAGTCCCTACTCAAAATAGCATAATTGTTGACAACTAGAACTTTAGGATTTTCTCCTTCAACTTTTGCACTAACTAATCCAACTGCAACTCATGCTTGCATCATGTTGATGAAGAAATGATATGTAGCTCTTATATCCACCTAGGGTGTTCCAGCACTCACATTAGCAGTTGTTTGTCGACCCGGATTTCTCCTAGTACCGGGCCTGACATTTCCATCGGTTTTCGGTGATTCCTCCACCGAGATTAACTCTTCTGTTTTCTGCCTCCATATCTTACTTCCTTAAATCTACATTCGAATCCTAGTAAGATATGGAAGAAAGGACTAAGAGAGAGGGAGAGTAGAAATAACGCATATACTTATATATATCAAATACAAGTACATTATTATAGTGTTATCCCATACCCTCAATCTTATTCTCTGATTCATTTGGATTATGTTTTCAAAACCCTTTTTAAGTTCAAATTTCTTTTGGTTTTACATAAACATATATTCCGATACCAAGTTGTAAAATCCCCCATTTTGAGGCCCGAAACCAACCGCTACAGATGTTGCAGTCATTTATAGTATAAATTCCCGGTGACAAAATGGGGTAATGTTAATTGTATCAATAACATCGGAAACACAAAAATATGAAATTTTCTAAACAAAATTTCAAAACAACTTTCACATTGCATTTCAAAGATCATATTTCATATTCATTGCATAATCCCAAACATTGCTCGGGTCTAGATAAAATATAATCTTTACAAAATACTCCAAGAGCGACACATGAAGATGCCCCCTTAGTTGATCAGAGTTCACTACTAGACAAATATAGTTTCTGCCATTACATACATACAACAAAATAACATCACATGGCAGACATGAATAGTACACAGATTCCTACATAGCTAGCTTTTCCTCCTGCATATCTACGAAAGGTTTATTCGCTAAAACCTACTTAACCTGAAAATTTTACTCCCGAACTACTCAAGTGACCACTTGAGAGTTAAAGGGAAAACAAGAACTTTGGGTCAGACAAAAAGTCGGATGTGAATAATAATATGTCATCTCGATTAGAGAATATCTAGTGAGACACACCGCTGAGCGGAACTGGTTTTTCCCTCACTAGTATCATCTAAATAAGTCTATTATAAATCATGTACCTGCAACCACAATAGTTAAACTAAACAATATAGATAATCATATGCATGCATGCAACACGGGTAATCATGACCAATCTGTCTAAATTAATGAACTATTTGTCCTAACATCATAGTTTTCTTAGGGTGACTACAAACCTACATGGCTAACTCGGGCATACCAGATATATCAAATTTTCCAACTCACTGTTGGAAGGAAATTGGGCGGTCTATCCAAAACTTACTATTCCTAGGATCACTCTGATCCTAATGGTTTTGCAGGCTAACCAATAACCTACTTCATCTTTGTGTATTCCCTTTTGTGCTCAAATCTACTTTTAGTCTTACTCATGATAAAGCCATACGTACTAGAATTTTGGACTTATATCAGCTAGGGGCTAACAGCTGAAGTATAGGGCGGGACCCTACATCGGTCTCATCCAGTTTTTTAATGTCTAAGTCAATTCATCCTATCATAATTTATCTAAAGGCGATAAGAATAATAAAACTTTAGTATAATTATGTGCTAAATACCCTTTTTAATTTCCTTGAAAATAAAAAGCTTCGTAAATGATTTAATCCTTGAAATCATATTTAAAACAAGGAAAATACATAGCCTTTTACTTTATTTAAAATACTTATGCTATGATATACGCTCTTATAAAACAATATTGATGAAGTTCGAAACCACTTAAAGGTTGAAGAACCTCAAAATCATAGGATATAAGACAAAACAATAAAACCTCGTATATTGATAAAACACGGCAGGGGTATAGCCGGCATAGGTCATTGCCCCTCTTCAAAGCTATATAGTCGATAGTAACTATGTCGTATAGCATATTATAGAGTTCCATAGGTTTGTATAGTATAAGGTCGGTAAACTTATATAGGGGAATGGTGACATTTAAAATAGGCGACATCATTGCCATTTAAATTCATCAATTAAAATAATAGTATAAGGGCGGTGTCAATGCCTTATAATAATAAAGAGGATAGGCGGCATCATTACTGCAACGTCGATATGGATAGGAGCGACGTCACTATAATAAGAGTTGGAATAGAAGACTAGCGGCATAGCTACCTCATGGAGTCGGTGACATTATTGAAAACATGTGGCATCATGCCCTTTTTATATGAAACATGGCATATAGGCATGCGACGTAAAGAAATGCGGTATCATTAACGTCGATAGAATACTTGCCGATGTCGACTCCATCCCAAATGAATTCGTTCCATATCACTTGGAAGTGATATCCTACGCATTCACTAACGTCAGCAACGTGTAACGGCGATACAATGTCCTTCGGCGTCAATGACTTCGGTATGGCAATATCGTAAATATCATAATAATTGTTTTCTTGCTATTATAAGTAAATTATTTTCACCAACTCCTATTATTTGCCAAAATCTCATTGGATAATAATTTTCTTTATCAAATAGTTTCTAAAATATGTCATAAACTATAAATATCATTCCCAAAACATTTTCAAACCTTTTATTTTATAATTAATATTTTAGTATAATTATTAAGCTTTTCTAGCCTAATAAATTCATAATAAATCATAAAAGCATTGGAAAAATCCTCAACAATCACAATAAATTAGATTTTATATATTCTTCAACATATAAAAATTTTGGGGCCAAAAACATTATTTAATTATTTTTAATAATTAAAACCCGAATCAAACCATTTTCTTCACATAAGAAAATTATAAAATATCCATACTTAATCCGAAAATTATGAAATTAAAATCCCACTTCTAAAATAATGTTTCCAACATCATATACAAATTTCAAGTCATTTGGGTGTCATATGATAGGTTTCTAACTCAAACTTATCAATTAATTTCATAAATAAATTCCATAATTCATCAATAAGCATATAATCATCCAAACACTCAAACATGGCATAACATCAACCATATAATTTCGAGTTTAATATTAAAACTGAAAGTAAAAATTCATATTATGAGATGTACATCATTATTCACCTTGATTGGTTAAAAGAACTTCAGATTTGAATGTTGATTTTATTCCCCTATGCTTTTGATTTAGTTTCCTTAGCTTGCTTTTCTTGGTTTCTCCTAGCAATGGTCGGCCTAAGCTTTCTTTAGTTTAAATGGAGTGAAAATGAAATGAAGATAATGAGAGAATAAAAATTTATGTTTAGAAAATGAAGCTTATTCCTATTTTGCCCTTCCTGTATTTCCTCCTATTTAATTTTCTAATTGACATTATTAGTTCATTAATTAAGGCTCGACTCATATTATTTATCAAATCTCAATCTCCTTATCCTTTCACATTATTTTACTTAATTTATTTAATTAAATATCATAAATAATGTTAATCAAAATAGTTGTTACATATCCACCGAGTTATACATCAATAGTAGAGTTTATACAATGGAAACAAACTCAACAAGCATCTCTAATACAAATAGTAATAAGAAAGCACTGTTATGGGCTCCACAGCGTTGCTCGGTGGGATAAGCGTAGATTCCATATGTATATAATACGAGATAACCGCATCTAGCTCATCCTCCGAATAGCTACTACGTCACCAAGACCTTTTTTCTAGTCTACTCATTTAAGAGTACCCAAGATAATAAGACACAAAGCATAAAACTTGGGTTAAACAGTAGTTTGGTATGAGTGATAAATGAGTCTCAAAATACAAAACAGTTAAATATGATAAAGAAAACGAGTACACAAACCGTACCTGGCCTGTCCCTGCAACCAAAGGGCTAGCATACAACACTATAATATGCTACTCTACAATATCATAAAGATATACCACAAACCAGATTTAATAATTATACACTAATTATATGATATATCACAAACCAAAGAGTTAGCATACAACACTAATTTTTAGCTTGACTCTTCAACCTTCTATTTATGGTATTCTCAAATTAGACCAATGGACCAAATAATGGGCTTTAATTATACACTAATTCTGGCCAGCGGATTTAAAACTTAAAATGGGCATAACTTTCTAACCTTAAGTCCATTTTTCTATTATGACCATTCTATAGAATGGTAAACCATCATCCCGAAGCAATGGAACTATTTTGAGACACTAGTTCGACTCCCATAAAAAGTTATAGCTCAAACAAGATTTCCAGGGTCAAAATGGTCACACATGAATTCGAGAAAAATCGTATGTGTATAAAATGCCCCTAAGAGTCATATCCCAAAGTTGCAGAATCATACGACCTCATACGAATAAAATAAAAATATTTTACGATGACCGTTCGATACATAAAATACAGGTCGTTACATTCCCCCCTCCCCTCCCCCGGGAATTCCTCCCCCGAAATCCCCAAATAAGCCAAATTATAAGCAACCATCAAACATCTTGCACAAGCAGCCATGTAATCAATAGTATAGGTAACCTATCCTAGCATGTTGAATACAAACCTATCAAATATAGTATACAATGGTGAAAGTAGATACGATAAACAGTGGATCTTACCATTCAAAGAGCTTCGGATAAGAAGTCATCGTGCTCTCTTCCGTCTTCCCCGTATAATCATCCTCATATTCACTCCATTGTACCTTTACTAGCTTCACCATCTTTCTCCCAAACTATTTCGTATTGTATCCAACAATACGAAGCGGCCTATGAGGTTTAGAAACTTATGATTCTACTTCAACATCTTATAGTTGATCCGTTGTGATCTTCATGCTTGAGTCATGCACAAACTTCCATAGATAAGAGACATGAAAAAAAATTACATGCCCGCCATCTTCAAAGGTAAGTTGACCCTATATGCTAACTTCCTGATTCTCTCGACTATCGTAAAAGGTCCTACAAATCTCGGTGTCAACTTCCCCTTTCGACCAAATTGAACTACATTCTTTAGAGGAGAAACTTTTACAAACACCATATCTCTGATATAAAACTTTGACTCCCTTCGTCTCTTATCCGCGTAGCTTTTCTGTCGATCCTGAGCAGCTTTCATTCGTTGTCGAATGGCCTTAATCTTCTCCGAGGTCTCTTTCATCATATTTGGCCCAAGTATCAGTTTCTCGCCCACTTCCCACCAACATGAAGGTGTTACATGGTCGGCCATACAATGCTTCATATGGAGCCATACCAATACTCGATTGGTATCTGTTGTATGAAAACTCTATCAAATGCAAATGATCATCCCATGAACCACCAAGGTCTATAATGCTTGCTTGCAAGAAATCTTCCAATATACGATTTACTCTTTCGGTCTGCCCATCCATTTACGGGTGATAAGCTGTACTAAGATGTAGCTCTGTCCCTAACTGCTCTTGTAAGCTCTTCCAAAACCAATTAGTGAACAACAGATCTCGGTCGCTCACAATGCTCCTCGACACACCATGAAATCATATTATCCACTTTACATACAACTACGCCAACTTTGGTGCCGTTCTACTTGACTTCGCAGGTATAAATCTTGCGCTTACGATCAACCGATCTACTATGGCCCAAATGCCATCGTACCCTGCCCGAGTCCTCAGCGGCCATCTATAAAATCCATCGATACGTATTCCCATTTCCATTCGGAAATCTCCAGTGGTTGAAATAATCCACTAGGTTTCTTCTGCTCTGCCTTTACCAACTGACAGTTTATACACTTCGAGATGAAAGTCCCATCATCCCTCTTCATACCTTCCCAGTAGTAGGTTCACTTCATATCTCAGTACATCTTGTTACCACCGGGATGAATAGTCAATCTGGAATGATGACACTCTCTTTGCACTTCATCTATCAATCCATCAACATTAAAAAAAATCTTCCATTCTTACGAAGCCAACCTTCTCGATCGAGTTTGTATTGCTTCATGTCTTCAAACTTTACTCCTTCTATTTTTGTTGTGATCTCTACTAGCCTAGCATCCCGCTTATGACTAGTACCGATTCTTTGAATTAGAGTAGGTCTAATAGACAAACTTGCTAACATTTTAGGTTCTAGCTTATAGTGAGGCCTAAAATCAAATCCAGCAATATACTCTATCTATTTCCATTCCAAGAACATTTCTCACAGCCCTGCCTGTCTTCTACTCAATGCATCGGCGACTGTATTCCCATTTCTCGGAGTGTAGGATATACTGAAATCATAAGAGGCCAAGAACTCCAACCACCATCGTTGTCGAAGGTTAAGATCCTTCTGAAAGGAAAGGTACTTCAATGATTTATAGTCTGTGAATAGCTCAAACCATTCTCCCAACAAATAGTGCCTCCACATTTTCAAAGAAAAAACAATTGCCATCAATTACAAATCATGAGTTGGGTAATTCCTTTCGTGCGGCTTTAGCTGTTGACCCGCATATGCAACAACCCTTTCCTTCTGCACTAACACCGCACCCAGTTCAGTACCACAAGCTTCGGTGTATACTGTCAACACTTCATTTCCACTTGGAATGGTCAACACCGATGCACTCATCAAACTCTCTTTCAGATTCACAAAATCATGCTCACACTTCGCATCCCATACAAAGGTCTGAATCTTCTTCGTCAAATTGGTCAACGATGCCGCTACCTTCGAGAAGTCCTTTATGAAGCATCTATAGTATCCCACTAATCTTAGAAAACTTATCACATCCGTATCATTCTTGGATATATTCCAATCTTGGACCACTGCCACCTTTGCAGGATTCACTGCTATACCCTGTCCCAAAACGACGTGACCCAAGAATCTAACTTCTTCTCTCCAGAAGTGACACTTAGAGAACTTAGCTCTCAACTTGGGCTCTCTCAATATTTCTAGCACAATCCTCAAGTGTGTCTTGTGCTCTTCTACCATCTTGGAGTATATCATAATATCATCCACAAGCATAAGCATGAACTTATTCAATTGGTCTTTGAAAACCCGATTCATGAGATCTGCAAAATATGTCGGAGCGTTAGTCAATCCAAATGGCATCACCAACCACTCATAGAAATCCGATGGCGTACGAAATGTAGTAAAGGCACACTCTCCTTCGCTACTCTAACCTGGTGAAATCCTGTAGCCAAATCCATTAAGGAGAACACCTTCGCGCCATGCAGCTGATCGAACAAGTCATCAATGTGTGGAAGTGGGTACTTGCTCTTCCTCGTCACTTTATTCACATCATGATAATCTATACACAACCTCAAAGACAACCCGCCTTCATTGTGAATACTACATGTGCACCCCACTTAGATATGCTTCTTCGAATGAACCATTTCCTCAATAAGTTATTCACTTGCACCTCTAATTCCTTCTGCTCTCTGGGTTCCATATGCCTCTAAGGCATAACTATCAGTCTGCCTTCCTTCACCAACTCGATCCCTTTATGCTGTGGCAATCCAGTCACTTCCTCGAAAACTTTTGGATACTCTCTAATAATAGGCACTGATGGCAATCCCTTCTGTGGACCCTTAAGCGAATATAGAAAGCTAACCATCACTCCATCCTCTGGTAGGCACTAATCACTACCATTCACCCATCCACATCTCCAATTGTCACTAATAGCTTCTCGCAATCCACTATGGCCGTATATTTCCTAAGCCAGCCCATACCAAAGATAATCTCGAACCCAACAAAGTTCAAAACAAAACAATGACAAACCAAAGAACATCCATGACCCGATAAAATTAGGCCATGATAAACCATGCAAAGACTAGTAGAGCCTCCAATAGGGTTCGTCACGATTAGTGGTTGGTTTACTATCTCAGGTTCCAATCCCAATCTATCTACTAGGTCACTACGAATGAATGAATGAGAAGCACCGGTATCAAGAAAAACTTGAACGTGAACATCACCAATAGAAAGCTTACCCTAAATGACGACTCCCTTTCCCTTTCCCTTCGTCGAGGGAGCACTCGACGAAGTCGGTACTACGTCCAAAGCATATGTCTTCACCACCTGCTTATCCTTCATCGAAAAATTCCTCTTTAAATGCCCAAGCTTGTCACAGTTGTTACATTTCTTCTTCTTACTCGTATTGTGGTCTTTAATTAGACGACCCTTCTTGTTGCATCCGAAGCAAACAGGTTCCCATTTACCCTTCTTCTTGCCACCCGTACCTTGGGGATACTTCTTTCCATTCCATTTCTCTTGCCTTCACCGCCTTGCTACAGCTTTGGCTTCTCTTTCTCAGCGGAAACAACAATAACAGTCTTAGCCTTAGGGTACAAGCTCTCATGGCGAAGCGCCTTCTCTACAAGCTTCTCAAATCGATCATTTATATGGTCCACTGGCTTTTCCCCAAGTAGTCATCCAAACCGATGATGATTTCTCATTCTTCCTCAATGGTGTGTCGATGAACAACATCACATACTTAGACAAAGCATCAAATTCTGCCACAAATTCAGAAACTATCATCTCTACTTATTTAAGATCGGCAAATTTTCTAAATAGAACCAACTTCTGAGCAGCCAGAATAAACTTCTCCTTGAACCTTGCTTTGAACTTCCCGGCTAACCTAATCCTCTAAAGTAGCAATAAAAACAACATTCCACCAATTCATGGCTCGATCCTGAAGCTGTCTCGAAGCAAACTTCCTCTTTATAGCGTCTTCCACCTCCATATCATCGAAGATGCGCTCACAAGTATCTAACCAATCTTACACTTCTATGGTTGACTCCGTCCCATAGAATGGCTTTCCTCCAAGGGTAGAGTATATATGGTCTTCCACCTCCGTCGTATATATATACTCTCGATCCAGTCTAAGGCGATAACACCTTCCATATCTCTACTAGATCACGGTATCTACTCCAGTTAATCATGTACCAAAGCTCTGATACCAAATATAACGACCACCCTATACCAGCGGCACCAACAGTATATAAATAGTGTGTTACTGTCATGCCCGACCGATATAGGACGATCATCATGTCTTAGAATGAACCAATATAACATACAACCTATCATATCTCACTATGCGTGGATAAAATATAATATAACAGATATAATAGAAGTGAAAGTAATAATAATGTGAACAGGCCATCATCATCAGAGTATAGTATCCAAAGAGTTATACATCAATAGTAGAGTTTATACAACGGAAACAAACTCAACAACTATATCTGATACAAATAGTAATAAGCAAGCACTATCACGGGCTCCACAGCATTGCTCAACGGGATAAGTGTAGACTCCAAATATGTATATAATACAAGATAGCCCCATCCAGCTCTCCAAACAGCTACTACATCACCTAGATTTGTTATCTAGTCTACTCATTTGAGAGTACTCAAGATAATAAGTGGCAAATCATAAAACCTTGGGTCAGACAATAGTCTGGTGTAAGCAGTAAATCGGTCTCAAAATAATAAACGGGTAAATTTGGTAAGGAACAAGAGTACACGAAGCATACTTGACTTGTCCCTAAAACCATAAAGTTAGCATACAACACTATAATATGCTATGCTACAATATCATAAAGATATATCACAAACCAGATAAAGGATATAAGTCTTTTAGGTATTCCTATCTCCAATACCTACTTTCCCTTATACCTATGAGTGATAGCCTACTAAAGAGAGCAACCAAAGCATCCATATCATCCATCAAACAATCCTAATTATCACTACATGTGCTCTGAATATATAATAGCTCATATGGCCTTCCTTCTACCAGGGACTAATGGAAATCCCAGTTCTCCGTTGCACTCACGTATCTCGCATCCCAAAGCTTAATGCGTGTCTTGCAGGTCAAAGCTGGACACTAGACCCAAAGCCATAGGTCCAGGGTATACAAGTCCCTACATTGACCCATAGGCATCCCCACTTACAATACCTCTGCTTCGAGTACAACAGTATCACTCTAAGCATCAACGATTCCTTAGCATATATACTCGAGCTCTCTTTTGCTCCATTTGGATATCGAGCCCATTGTAACACCCCTAATATTTGATAACATTATTCAGGAGGTTTAATTAGATAAATCAAAATAGAATAATGTAAATGATAAGTGATAAGGGGATTGATATATGAATATAATTAAGGGGCTGTGCTCAATTTAATTAATTAAATGGGCTTAAAGTTAATTAATTTTCATAAGGGTGAATTAGGAATTAGCCACACATAACCCCTTACCCTTATATATTCTCATTTCTTATTTTCATTTCTCATTCACGTCATTTGGCAAGCAAAAATAAAAACATAAGAAGAGTCAACCATTGCTAGGAAGACAAGAGAAGAGAATTCAAATCTAGCTAAGGAATTAAAGAAGGCGCATAAATCTTAATCTCAATCCAATCTCCTTATCTTAATCAAGGTGAATAATAATTTATATCATCTCTATTTTATTTTATAATCATATTTTCGAATTTAAGATTAAATTCATTTTTTATAATGAATTGGATGATGATATGCTTGATAATTTGTTTAATTTAAACAAGATTGTTTAAGTAGGACTATACACGGTTTTAGGGAAAAAACCAACTGATATTGAAATTTAAATGCCATCGAAAAAATTTATGTTATGTAAAACATGATTTTGGAGTTGGGTTTTTATTTTGATAATTTTCCAAGCTATGGAAAATTGCTATGAATTTTCAAAGGAAAATATGGTTAATTGGGTTTATAAATTTATTTCAGAAATTATATTGAGAATTTAGGTCTGAAATTTTGATATGTTAGATAACATGATTAAAGTGAATTTCTGGAATTTTTGAGGATTTTTCCTAAGTGATTTGCTATGCAAATTAAATTATTTTAGAAGAAGGACTTAATTGCAATATTGGTTTTGCTTAATGGAAGGGCTTATTTGTTAACTTAACCATGGTTTAGATCTAGAATTAAGCGATAGTTATTTTGGTAAAGAATTTGAAAAGTTAAGGCAACCAATCACATGTTTACATGTGGCAGTTTAGTTAGATAAAAATTTCTTTAATTGGCATTAATCAACTTTTACTTAGAAAAGTGGGTTCCATCTCTAATAGAAGTACCTTTCGACTCAGAGCTTCCGCCTTCAATCAAGTCGAAACCCCACTAAGCCGAAACCAATACACAAGTATCACTTAGATGGTACGTAGTGGATTGGAGGAAAGGCGGAAGACATGGTGTCGAAAGCATTGCTTCCGATGGGGTCGATACCTTTGTTTGTTTTAAAAAGTGAAGCCCCTGCCTTTGTTTTATTAAAGCCTTCGAAGGAGTCGAAGCATATGTTTTCGAAAGAGGTTTTCTAAAGGCTTTCGAAGGTTTTGTCATCTTATGTTTTAAACAATAAGCTTTCGAATGGGTTTCTTTACTTATAAAATAATGCTTTCGAAAGAAGGGGTTCCGACCTAGTCGAAGCCCTGCTGCCGTTCTTTTGCCTTTCAAGTATATTGAAGTCATCAATGCCTTAGAAGGGTAGTTTTGTTTTAAAGATGTTTTAAGCCACTTCCTAAATGCTTTTGAAAGGGTCCAAGGGTTTCGAAGGCAATGGCTTCATTGCCTTCAAAAGGTGGTTTCGATGTTATCCTTCACTATTTTTTTTAAATGATTTGAAGCTTTCGAAAGGGATGGTGCCGACGCCATCAAGTTTTCCCCAATACTTTTATATGATAAAGAATGGTTTCGAAAGAGATACTTTTATATATATTCACTTTGACTCAAATGATATTTTTAAGTATAAACCCAAAGGTTTCGAAAGAGGGACTTTCAATGGTTTCGGAAGGGGTACTTCCAAAGGTTTCGAAAGGGGTACTTCTAAAGGTTTCGAAAGGGATACTTTCAAAGGTTATGAAGCTATGCTTCTAAGAGTTAATAAGTAATACTTTATTACATTCGAAAGGTTTCGAAATAGAAGTTTTAAAGCATTTTGAAAGGCAGGGGCCTAATGTTTTGAAAAGGGGTTTTTATGCTTTTGAAGGAGGTTATCCAGTGAAGTCGTAAGCAAGGTTGTCTTGTCAACACCTCAAAGTTATTCCAAGTAATGTGGTAAGTTCAGAACGTGTTATTCCCTTAAGGATTACTTTTGTATCCTCACTCGTAAGTATCTTGCGAATCAGACCTTCCGTTGACGCCGAAAGGTTTAGAGCTTGGGCTAAATGACCTTCCGGCTTCGTTGAGCTCACCTGAAGTCTTCCACAAAGGCTGTTCTTTTGATTAGATCAGGTTTTTTTGAAATAAGTCCTCAAAAGGTAGGATTCAATCTTATCGAAAGGTTAGGGAGACAGCCTCCATGAATTAGGGCAGGAAATCATTTACTTTGGTGAGAAGGTAATAGTTTCCAACCTGAACGAAAGGTTTGATCACTTATATTGAGTAGATTTCAACCTTGACGAGAGGTTAAAACAGTTAAGTCAGCAGTTTCGGAAGGTTTCGGTGAAAGTTAATCTAAATAGGATGTCGACCTTGTCGAAAGGTTTAGCTTGAAGGGTTTAAGACTTCGAAAGGTTGCAGTTATTTATTGTTTAAGAGTGCTGTCGACAAGAACCTTCCGATGAGGTTGAATCTCCTTGCGCATGGTTGAATTTCCTTGGATTACTTTGTATAGAATGTCAACCTAGATCTTTGCCGAAGGGTTAGGGCATCGGCTATCTAGGGTTCAGAAGGTTGTTAAAGTCAGATAAGCTCCTTTTGAGTCTGAAGGGTTTAGGTTGTAGACCTTAGACCTCCAGAGGGTTGCGAAGATTGCCTAAAAAGAAACATCTTCATTTATGTTGATATAAACCTTTCAGAGGAACAACACCTGAAAATTACGATCAAACCAGAAAAGATTGAAGAAAAATGTAAATAAAATGCACAATGCTTAAGACTTCCCTTTGATCCTTGAATAAACTTTTCTTTCTATTAAATTTCCCTAAATCACTACCCAATTAAGGTTACGGAGCTATGATTTTAGAAGTTACAAGTATAGAATGAAGGAAAATCCGCCTCGAAATAGGACCCCTTGGGTCTAATTTATAGATGTCGGCGGCCATGCTTCCGTCCCTATGCTTTCAGCTGGATCGAAGGGTTCCCTTCTTATATACAATTGCTAACCTTTCGATTTCAACAAAAGGTTTTACTTTCACATGTCATTGTGGATCCTTGAACGCTGCCGAAGGGTCTTTTCTTTCATTTGTTTTTAGGAACCTTTTTCCATTGTCGGAAGGTTTATCATCTATACAGTATGTGAACCCTACGGAGGTGCCGGAAGGTACCTGGCTATTGTGAACCCTTCGGCTTGGTCGGAAGGTCGCTTTTTACTTGGATATTGCCGAGAGCCAAGCTTTCCTTGAATGTTATCGGAAGGTTGCTTTATGTTCTCTGCTGACTTATGAATGTTGCTTTCATCATAGACCCTCCGACACCGTCGAAAGGTATCCAACAGACGTTCTAACTGGCTCAAAAGTCTTATTAGGCTTTCGGAAAGGTTGTTATAGGGTCGCATGCCCTTGTCTTGACTTCTTTTCCTTCTTCGGAGGGTAAGAGCTTCTTAGATATTGTGGAACAATACCCTTCATCTTCTCCGAAAGGTCTTGAGCCACTTCGTATTACTGGTTGGATCCTCTCGACTCCTTCGAAAGGTTTGGTTTGAGCTCCTTCTCCTTTGTCTTTGTTGAAAGACCTCTCGTTCTAGTCGAAAGGTGGATTCTTGGAGCATCATCCTGCCTATGGACTTTGAAAATTAGCCTTGGACTTTGCCGGAAGCTTCTTGTCGAATGGTATGATTATCCAGAACATCTCGGTGCTTTCTGATCTTTCCTTATGCTCTTGTGAGCCTTCTTTCGTACCTTCGTTCTTCTGAATATTTTATGGTTAACATGAAGGTTTCGAAAGCCTTAGTTTTTCAAAAAAAACCCACTCTCATTTTAAAAACAAAACCATGGCATAAATTAATAAAGTGTTTTGAAAATAAGTTTTTAAAGAAGTTTTCTTTTATTAAAAGATTAAAGGATTAACCAAGTTATTGTGTTTGCTTCATCATATATGTATATATTCACATTGTAATGGACCCATAATTGTATTTTGGGAAGGGCAAAATAACCAGCTAGGTTGACCTAGTAGTGAATATAAATTAAGTTAACTCCTGAATGAATAGAATTGCATCTAGGAGGTCAGGAAGACCAGATTATTGGATGCTAAAATGTTAAAGGAATATATTGGCAAGGGCCAATAAGTTCTCAGTAAGCCCATGAAAACTGTGTATTGGAAAAGATATTGGCAGGGGCCAATAGGTTCATAGTAAGCCCATGAAAACTATGTATAAATGAAGATGTCAGAAAGACAGGTTCATAGTTAGCCCATGAAAACTATGATTTGATATTGGTAGGGGCTAATAGGTTTAAAGTGAATCCATAAAAACTATATTCGGATTAAGATATTGACATATGTCAATAGGTTCTTAGTCAACCCATGAAAATTAGGATAAGAGTAAAGATATTGAAGTTACCAATAGGTTCCTAGTCAACCCATGAAAACTAGGATAAGAGTAAAGATATTGGAGTTACCGATAGGTTCTTAGTGATCCCATGAAAACTATGTAACTGGACAGGGAGTCCGTAATCATTTTTCCGGTTATTAGTCAGCCCATGAAAACTATTAGGTTAATAGTAACCCTAGAAACTATAACTGTGACAGATAGTCAAAATAAATGGGGATGGGTAATCCAGAATTGGTTCATTTGTTTTTCATATCATCATATCATATTGTTTTTTTTTGAGAAAAATGTGTGATCCTCTAGAATAGAGGAGAGCACACATGTAAATATGTATATATCACTGAAGACAAGGTGCTGCCAACATGTCTAACAGGTAGCTAATCATAGTACAAATAACAAAGAAAAGAACTCATGTACCCCTACAATGAGCTCCGGTAAGGCCACCGCCCATTACACCCCAATATCGAGCTCCGGTAAGGCCACCGCCCTATCGTGAGGTGTTAGAAGTACCTAAAAAATCTATGAAGTAACTCAGCACCAATGATACTAGAAGATAGCTCCATCTGAGAAGGAAACGCCACTCTGCAGACTCGGAAGAACTGGAGATGCGAATGATCTAGAATGAAAAATGACACTCTATAGACTCGGAAGAACTGGAGAGATTGCCTCACTGTAAAAGTGAATCATCTAGAAAGTATAATGCCACTCTGAAGATGTAGAGGAACTGTTAAGACCTCCTCACTCCAAACATCAATCCTGCCATCAACAATCCTATGAACCTGCAAAAAATCTAACACCATTTCTGGCCAAAACCTGTATCTGTAAAAGGAACTAAAGAAAATTATTAGAATAACACACATATATGTATATAAATGAAATTTATATACATATATATGTATTAATGAAATAAAAGTAAAGATACAAAAGCTAAGATAATAGGACAGAAAACAATAAAAATTAGAAAACAGACTAAAAAAGAATCCATGATCAAAAGAAGTTAAAATCTATAAACTAAAACTAAAACAAGCTAGAACTAAAACAAATTAAAACTTATCCTTATGCTCCTTTAATCAATAGGATATTATGATATTAAGTGAAATCATCATTTAAGTTTGAAAAAATGTTAATGTTATAATTATTAATGTCAAAAATATTGTTTTTATGTTTAAATAACTTAGTATTATTACTAACCTTATTAAAATATTCTTTAAAATGATTATTTTTAGCTAATTTATATTTAGGATTTGATATCTAATTAAAACAAAATAAAGATATTATAAAAATCAATTTATTACAATGACTATTATTATTATTAAAAATTCTCTGATTTCTCTCAAACCAAATATAGCAACAAATTATAATGAATAAAGAATCAAGTAAAATTCTATTTTCCATTTTAAACTTAAATCTTAAATTATTCCAATAATAGTCACAATCAGTAATTTTAGTTGTAAGACTAAGGTTAAAGATTTTGAGAGTATTATTTAGAATATAATATGTGTTAATGCAATCATAATATATATGTTTAATATCTTCAAAATGCAGATTATAAAAAGAACATTTATTATCAACTTGCATATTTTTTCTTTTTAAAAATTCTATAGTATTTAGTTTTCCATGCATGATTAACCACATATCAATTTTAGATTTAGGAGGAGCATTTCTTTTCCAAATAAATTTAAAAGAGTTATTAGCTACACCCGAGAAATTAAGAAATTTATTAAAAAAATTAGATGTAAATTTCTTACTCTTATCCCATTCCTAACTAATATTATCATTATCAATATTATATAGATTCAATCTAGCATAAAGCAAAGAAAGTTGCCTAAGAGTTGTACCTTCTAAAATTCTATTAAAACTAAAATTCCAAAGGGGGTCATTATCTAGAGAAAAACTATCTATAATTAAAGCATTCTTAAAGTTACAAATTTCATAAAGCTCCTTAAATTCTATCCTAAAAGGAATAACAGAAATCCAACGGTCATGCCAAAAAGAAGTATTATTTCCTGAATGCACTATTGTATTAGTACCAAGGTTAAAAATCTCATGACATTTTACAATTGATTTCCAAAAATTAGATAATTTATTTATAACTATAGGTGTAATTTGATGTAAATTATTACTACTATTACAGTAATGTTTAGAAATAATTTCTTTCCAAATAGAATTATCATTTATATCCTTAAATTTCCATAACCACTTCCCTAGTAAAGATAAATTCATGTTACATAAATTAATAACTCCTAAACCACCTTCTTTTTTCAATTTACAGACTGTTTCCTAATTGACTGAACATTTAAGACTACTGTTGGAATTATCGCCACTCCATAAGAAGTCCCTTCTTATTTTATCAATTTTATCAATCACCCAATCTGGAAAAAGATGCACAGACATCCAATAGATTAGGAGAGCTGATAAAACAAAGTTAATAAGAACTAATCTACCGGCTCTCGATAAAAACCTCCCATTTCAATTAGAAATTCTATTTTTAATCTAATTTATTATAACTAACCAGTCATCATGTTTGAGTTTAGTTGGTCTAATCAGAAAACCGAGATAATCAAAAGGGAAAGTCATGGTTTTACAATTAAGCGTATTAGCAACTAAACCTTCAACCTTATCAATATCATTTAATACTAAAACAGAACTTTTCTCAAAATTGATTTTTAGTCCTGAAAGAAGTTCAAAACTGTATAATATAAATTTAAGAGTAATGACATGATTAGGCAAATGGAAGGTAAATAGTAAGGTATCATCCACAAATTGAAGAACAGAGATACCATTACGATTTCACTACCTACACTCCCCAAAGATCCATTACTGACCGCTTTTTTAATTATCATAGTAAAAACATCTGCAACTAGGTTAAACAAAAGAGGCGATAAAGGATCACCCTGCATTAATCTACGTTTAGATTGAATTTTATTCCCTAAAATACCATTAACCATTATACTAGAGTTACTCGTTTTAAGCAAAGTCATAATCTAGCCTATCCACTTGTGACTAAAACCTCTAGCATGTAACATATCAACTAGAAAATCCCAATCCACCAAATCAAAAGCTTTCGCAAAGTCCAGTTTTAGAATCGCACAAGTAATATTATTCTTACAACAGCGATTAATAAATTCTTGAGCAGCGGCCACACCATTAGTGATATTTCTACCCTTAATAAAAGCAGTTTGTGAACAATCAATTAGATCATTCATTCTTTTACTAAGTCTATTAGCTAAAACTTTTGAAATAATTTTAACGGAACAGTTAATTAAGGAAATAGGTTTAAAATCTTTTAAATTATTAGCTCCTATTTTTTTGTGTAATAAAATTACATTTGCAACATTAAATCTTCCTAATTGTAATTTTCCGTTATAAAATTCGTTAAACATGCTAATTAAATCGAATTTTAAAACATCCCAAAATATTTTGTAAAATAAAATAGGGAACCCATCAGAACCCGGGAATTTATCACTAGGCATGCCATTAATAGCATTCAAAATTTCCTCTTCAGAAAAAGGATTATCAAACTCAGAAAGGTCAATTTTAGATTCAGAAGGATAAAGATCATTCCATCTAGCATTAATTCTATATTTATTTTTATTACCGAAAATATCTCTATAATAATCAGTAAAAGCCTTATTAAGATCTCTTTGATCGATCAATTCCACGTTATTCACAAGAATAGAATTTATCGTATTACTATGTTTCCTACCATTAGCCATATTATGAAAAAAATTAGTATTATTATCAGCTTCATTAATCCATTGAATTCTAGATCTCTGCTTCCACATAACCTCTTCTTTTTCTAAAATTGAATTAAGATCTTCTTTTAGATTAGCAAGAACATTATGCTCACCTAGATTTAGTTGTCTAGTTTCTTCAATCTTGTTTATTTTAAGCATTTCAGAAAAATATTCTCCTTTTTAATTTTAATACTACCAAAAACATTCTTACTCCAAATTTCAAGAAAATTCCTAAGACCCTTAAGTTTTAAAACAAAATTTTTAGCCGAATTTTCCGAATTTCTAATATTATAAAAATTCATTGAAATCCATTTATTTTTAATTAAATCTAAAAAATTGGATTCTAATAACTACATTTTTCGAATTTAAAAGTTCTATTAACAATCTTATGATGATCACATGTAAGAATTATGGGGTAATGATCAGAGTAAGTGTAAGGAAAACCCGAAATTCTACAAATAGGAAATTAGTCCTCTATTTCATCACTAATGAAAAACCTATGTAGAAGGGCTATAGAGGGAGACTCTCTGGTATTACTCCAAGTGTATTCTCTATTAGAAAGAGGAATTTCAATCAAATTAAAATTAATAATAAATTGATCGAATTCTTCCATAAAAGAGAAATCATCTTCCAGTGGTGAACGCTCTCCTAGAAAACGAGTAACATTGAAGTCCCCCCCCCCCTAAAATCCAAGAACCAGGAGCTAATGATCTAAATTCTAAACATTCATTCCATAGAACCCTACGACCGAGTTTTGAGTTTGGGCCATAAACATTAGATATTTTTAAAATAGAATTGTCGCTAAGATTGATGAGAATAATGTGTAAAGAATGTTGCTTAGAAATACATTGAAGCAATTTAAAAGAATTTTCCTTCCACCCTATAAGTAAACCCCCAGAAGATCCTACAGAAGGCAAACAAGCCCAATTCCTAAAATGGTAACCACCTAATCTTCTAAAAAAACAAATGTCAGGAAATTCAATTTTAGTTTCCTGTAATAGTGCAATATCAATAAAATAATCCATAAAAACGCTCTAATTTTGTCACATTTATTTAAATCGTCCAAACCTCTAATATTCCAGCTAATAATCCTCATGAATCAACAGATCTAGCCCTCTCTAATTCCCTACTTTTAACATACACTAAATCTACCTCAATATCAGAAAAAACAAAAGCAGTATCTCTAGCTAACTGACAAAACTCAGAAGGAGACAAACTACCTAAAGCATATGATGAATATGTGCTACCCAAACCAAAAATCATACCTGAGCCTGAATTCGTAGCACCACTCGTGGCACTCGAATCAGGTAACTCACCCATAGACTGAGAATGGCTACTGTGGATCCTGGCACTACGTCGTACAGATCCACTTACATCCATAGATTTCCTACGCCTACCTCTCCTTGATGATGTAGAACAAGATGCCGATTTTCTACTGATATCACTAGATTCTACATTTGTTATGAATAAAGGACTCCGCAGCACAGTATTCTCCAAATCTCCGTTCATATTTTTAACAACAACGTTACTCACTGCCAATTTAGAGTCAGCAGCCAATATATCACTCTCAACCTCATCGTGTGTCCCCACAACTTCAGAATAATGTTCACCTGATCCAATATTATCATGATGTATGTCATCAATAACATATTATTTAAAATATCCATCACGTCTGGTTGCCTCACCACATCAACTGAACCCAAAAAACTATCCCCAACCAAATCATTACCATGAGAAACATCAACAATAGATTGAAAATCTCCTTGTGTTGCACAATATGGTAGACCAGATATATGTGCACACTGATATTTATGTGCATATTGTGAATCATCAACGAGCAACTCAGTAAGACAGATTCCTTCATCACCAAACGAATACTTATCACCCTTCTCTGATCTTGACTGTGCATTAACAGAAGCAAAAGAATTGCCTTCACCGTTCTTCTCTGAACTATAAACAGCAGTAGTTGATGATGTACTAGAAGGAGACAGAGAGTTAACAGTCACCATATCACATCTAACCAAAGAAACTTCACTAAACTTTACATTATCAATCACACAGGAATCTGAATTCGTGCACGCGTTGATATATTGCATCTCTGTATCATCACTTTTACCACTGGAATTCACACAAGTATCCACCATTTCATCAACTATCTAATTATCAGTAAAAGACTCAACAGTATTTGCTTTTGAAAAATTTATAGAGTTCATATTGTATTCAACGATCTGTGCACCCATCTTTAAGCCAACTGAGTTGAATAAATCATCCAATACTGTCTTAATTCCTATATTAAGATCATTTGCTTTTAGTTTTAACATTAAAAAATTTAGATTCCTTAATCAGACATCTCTCACAACCAGGCTATCTAATGAAGAAACATTGGAAATCTCCTTACCAACATCACATTCACTAAACAGTTCACGACAACTATCAGAAGAAGAAGAAAA
This sequence comes from Allium fistulosum, assembly GCA_030737815.1. Taxonomy (NCBI): domain Eukaryota; kingdom Viridiplantae; phylum Streptophyta; class Magnoliopsida; order Asparagales; family Amaryllidaceae; genus Allium; species Allium fistulosum. The sequence goes on along the minus strand of CM060908.1, from coordinate 815,248,172 downwards.
ATCCTCATAGGCCATATTATTTGAGCAAGGATCAACAACCAAGGATATAGAAGAAGAAGAGAATACAAAGGCACCATCAGAAACCTTAAAATACTTATATGTATCTCTTGAAGAATGAGCGAAAGCAACGTTATCAACCTTAGACCTGTTATCCACCAAACAACAGCTTGATAAACCACTACCAGAAGCAACATTTTGATTAAGGTCAGATTCTTCATCATCAAGTGACCTTAGACAGTCAAAACTATTTGAAGTGACAAGCTCAAAATTCTCCAAGTGATTAATTCTGGCTTAAAATTTTTTACTTTGAGTATGAATAAAATTGTTATTCACATCAGAGACTACAGCACCATCTATGTATCCATTATCAATCACTTTATCCATGGTTTCTTATGATTGAGAAATCATATTGAATTGTGAAACTATAGGATCTAGAAGCATATAATCAAAATAAAACAATTCCTTTCTATTTTCAACAATAGTAAAATCCAAATTATCTTTAAAGCCAGAAACTGTAACTCCAATACCACTATTCGAAATGGGCATCTCAACATTAATACTTTTGTCCAAGTTATCACTGAAAGATGAAGAAGCATAATCCCTGAAGTATTCTTTTGGATTCTTTTGGATCTCCAAACTTTTAGTATAGTTCCTACCAATATTAACTGAGTTAATAACATCAAAGTGTTTAAACAGTTCTTCCAAGAAATCTATGCCTTCTTTTCTTTGAATTCAAAGGCGATCTAACATAATTCTCTTCAATTTCATACATTTCAATACAAATTGGAAACCATGGTCTATGTTAGTGAAGTTTCTGCGATTGCTAGATAATGGTTTCAATTTCGTCGAACAGTTGATCAATTTGTGACCAAACAAACCACAACCAAAACATCTAACGGGTACTCTACAATCTTTCGCTAGGTGTTGAAAATCTCCGCATCGAAAGCAATATCTTTTCCCCTTTCTAGATTCAATCAATCTCCTTACTTTGGGTTTATGATCAAGAAATTGTGGAGGAGCAAGAGACGAATTTTTGACCACTTGGGCATATGTACGTAAGGGTAAAGAATCGAATTCGATAAAGGAAGAATCTCTGGAAAGATTTGAGAAACGAGAATGAGCAAACAAGAAAGAGGAAGCTGGAAAACTTTGAGCATAACACGCCATTTTTTCTCAGGTAAATATGTATATGGTACACATACTGTTTTGAGTTGTTTTAACCATTGTGGATGCAAGAGCATAGTATATGGTTTTATAAAGGTTTTAAGATACTAGTGAGGGGAAAACCCATTCTGCTAAGCGGCATGGTCTCACTAGGTATCTAAATGGTTTGAGATGGTAGATTATTATTCATACCAGGCTTTATGTCTGACTCAAAGTTTATGTTTTCCCTTAAACTCTCGGGTACTCAATTGATTTTGAGTAGTTTGAGAGTTGTGGTTTACAGGTACCTCATTAGACGAATAAAGCTTCCGGAGACATGCATGAGGCATGGTAGCTATCTAGAGTTCTCTTTTATTTTGATTCTGCTGTGTTGTTTGTAACGACAAAGTTGCTAAATTGCCTGTATATACGCTGATTATCCAAGGGGGCATCATATGTCGCTCTTGGCATATGTTGTAATAAATATACTTTCTCTGAACGTGGCTAACGATTGTGGGATTATGTAATGAATTGGAAATGTTCTGAAATGGTATGTGATCTTGTTTTGATGTTTTAAAACTTTTCCATATTCATGTGTTTCTGTGTATCAATGTATCTAATATTGCCGTATTTGGTCATTGAGGATTAATAACTATGGATGACTACAACATCCATAGCCGTTAGTTTTGAGCCTCCAAGTAGGGGGATGTTACACCCTTCTTACTCAATCTAGTTTCCATTATTCATGAGGAACCCTTCCATATTTCTGATCTTACGGCCTACCCCCTTTGCGAGCCACCATCTTCTGAACCTACTCCCAACACGAGCCAACATCCGAAGGCATCTACCACAATCTAGAGGACATCTACTTCACCTTCCATAAGTTTCATCCCATTTAGGCTTATCCCTAAGAGTCAGCACCGACCTCTGATCTTGACATCGATCTCCCCACTTAGTCAAGTCATGGCTAAGTTTTCTTCCATTCCTTCCTTGCTTCTAGTACTCTATGCCCAGATGCTTTGACCCTGGCTTCTCCACACAAATCAAGTCGTCATAGAACAAGCCCTCACTTCAAAGCACTCTACTTCATATTCTAGAAACAAGTCATCATAGCCTCTAACACTTAGCCAATCATCTATCCGTCACTTCAACCAACCTCTACTAGCAACATTTTTGCTCTCCCTAAAATCGCCACCATCATGGAGTAGACTACATATGTCGGTACCGACCTCTCAACTCAATGCCGACTTGTGTAGTTAGTGAATTGGAACTTTCGCCTTGACCGGGAGCTCTTCCAATTATAACAACCCGGATTTTGACACCCGTTATTAGAATTATCAACTGGTTTAATTATTGGAATAAAAATATTTATCAGTCAAATAATAATTTCTGATATATGGAATATGGGTATATATATGAATGTGTGTATATATATATCTGTGTGTGTGTGTATTCTAGTGGTTTTGGTTTAAAAGTTAAAAATCTTATTTCTGGAAATAATTAAGTAAGTCTCACATTTCAAATATAGGATAAAATATAAATATATATGTATATACAAAAACTATGATATGAAATAAAACAAGATAAATAAATAAATGCAAGTAGTTATGTGTATGTTGAATATAGTGTTAAGTACAAAACCTTGGCATGTTAAATTTAGTGAATAGGCAGATCTATGTGTATAGTGTTAAGTACAAAAACTTATTTTTTATTTTGCTATATATAAGAAAATCTATGTATATCTTTATAGTGTGTATATATATAAATATATAAAGGAACATCATGATGAATGCATATCAACTCAAGCATGTAATAAATCAAATCCTCCTCTTAATAGTCAAATCAACAAGGAAATCAAATCACAAGGTTTTCAAATCAGGTCATTATCTCAAAAATCAAAGAAAATGAAAAGAAAAGGAAAAAAATAAAACTTACTGTACATGAATGGGCTTCAGCCTTATCCTCCTCTTTATAAGTACCTTAGTGTACTCACTTATGACCATACGTGCAAAAAAAAGAACAAGTTGCCATTAAAACCTGGTAGAGGATTAAACACTCAAGCTTCAGAAAGAAATCAAAAACAAAGCAAAGCAGTTCTCTTTCTCAAAAAAACAGTGAGTAAACTTAACTCTTTTGTATTGTAATCTATGTTTATATGCCTGGATATGGAAATGGAAGTTTTGTTTTGTCAAGTATGCATGTACAGGAGTATATATGTTTATATATGAATGTATATCAAGTGGTATAACCAGAAAACTCAAAAGCCTATATATCACCTTGCCTGTTTGCTCTGTTGTTTCAAACTGTAAATTACCTCAACTTTAAAAATCCTTACCTCACAATCTAGTCAGTTTTAGGTGATGGTTTCAAAAGCAAACTAGGTTGTTTCCAAATGTAGTATTTTTTAAAATTGGTTTCATTTGATATTACAAAGTATAAGAGGAGAGAAATACATACTACAATAAGTAACTTAATAATGACCAGATTTTTAACATCATAGTTAAATCATTGGGATATACGAACGTGTTTATTATTGAAATTCATGATTTTTGAAAGTTGATTGGAGATTTTTAGTTAAGTATTTAGTGAGAAAGAGGAGGATGAACAGATTTTGGAAAATGGTCAAATTCTGGCAAACCGCCCTATGTAGTGGGTCGATTTCTGGCATGGAGGTGGTTTAGTGGTTGGGGAGTTTGTGAAAAATGGGCTGTATTTTATTGGTTGGCGTGGTGGTCGGTCGAAGGCGAAGTAGGGTTAGGTAATGGTTTTGGTCGTGCTCGTTTCTTTGAGGAACGGTGCTGAGGTAAGGCACTCAAAGGCATGCGGTATGGGGGGAAAAGGAAGAGGGTTGCATGACGTAGCTGGCGGTGAAATTTAGTGAGGGTCGGTGGTGTTAGGTGGCCGGACGAGGTAGAGGAAGGGGTCATGTTCATTCCAGGACTCGGGGTTGCGTTCAAAATTTCGAACTAGGGTTTTGCCGTGGATTCTAGGTGGACCATTGGATTGCGAAGATCGGGGTGACCTGAAGAGATGGTCGATGGTGAGCGACGTTGGCCAGAGGCCGTGTGCATGTGCACACCTCGTTCACTATCTCGTGCACGCAAATGAACTTAAGGGAAGAAGAAGGAGCAGTGAAAGGAAAGAAGAAAAAAGGAAGAAAAAAAAGAAGGGGATGGAACCTGTTTCTTTTGTTTAGGCCGAACGGGCCGGGTCGTTTCTTTTTTTTAAGTAAGTGTTATAAAATGTTTACATTGAATTCCTCTTAAAACTTTAAAAAAAATATTTTCCTTAAAAATCTAAATGCAAATCGATACGAGACTTGTGTAAATCAATCCTATCATTTAATTTGAAGCCTAATTAATTTTGGTTTAGTTTTGGCAATGTAAAATTAAATTAATTTTAATAATTAAAGTTAGTAAATAATTAAATTTTAAGTTAATCTATATAAGTTAGTATTAGATAGATTGTTAATTAGAATTAATAATAAATGGTTTTTATAATTGATTTTAAATTATAAGAAATTGGCTAGAAATATAATTAGATTCGGTTAATTAACAAAATGCTGATTTGTTAATTGTTTAAAAATTGGAAATAAAATCGTTATAATAGTTTAACGATATGTGATTTGGCTTGATTACTCTTGAATTTTTATTTCAAATTGTTCTGTTGCCTGTGACACTAAGTAGCCAAATGAATTGAACGGTTGAAATAAAACGTCGACACGTTTTATTGGAAATAGACATATGTAATAAAATTTCCATTTGTAGTTGTGGTACCCTGAATTTGAATTGTTAGTTAAAATAACTTGGCCTTTGAAAAATCTGTCGTTTGGATTCGATGAGACCGGGATCGGATACCAGTATTATCCGAAAACCACATCGATCCAAAATAATCGATTAAGTTGGGAAGATCCCAAGGGAAGATCCGGAATGAAGATTTCAGAGTGCATGGTCTATTTCTCACTAACTCTGAGGGTGATTCCAATATGGGTGTAGTGGAAATGGTGCCTTCGGTTCCGTTAAAACCCCGAACGGACTTGTATGGACGAATGCTATCATAACATCGTCATTGGAGGACGATGATCATTCCAAGTGAATGTGTTCTTGAAAGGTAATCGTAGCCTCAAGCCTCATCAACCGGGAATGACTAAAACATGGAAGATGCAGCAAGGCTAAGTGGGTCGCACCCAAGTAAGGTAAGGTTATCCCTATTTAGAGTCCTTTTTTACTCGGTATGTTTTGGTGCGGTTGTTGATCCCAACCGTGGGGTAATCTTATTCAGACTATCCAGGTTAGGGGTAGTCCGGTCTTGTGTAGCAAGGGACCCGGCATGGTCCTCGGTGTTATTTTTCTAGAGATGCACCGTGACGGGCAGTACCCCAGTGGCCCAGTCATAATATGGAACCCATTTCCCAAAAAGCTCCTTCGGTCTTAGTTGTATACCTATTATGCTAGAATTTAATTAATGTAACAATTTCAGCTATGTGAATAATTTACTTGAAACCCGTATACATTATTATAATATCACTGGATTTTCCTATCAAGTGTTTTGGTTATCGTAAGGGAAAAACCCATCCATGTTTATGTGCGACAAGATCTTACGAGATACCCTTGTTTTCAAATGGTTTTCAGTTTAAAATAATTTAATCGTATACTCACACCAGACCCATGTCTGACCCAGAGTTTATTTTTCTATTTTTTCTAAACTCTTGGGTACTCAAATTTTTATGAGCAGCCATGTGATTCCAGGTTTGCTCTCGACGTATTTTGGAGGAGGAGTTGGAGCAGGCGGCTTCAACGTATCTAGCTATATCTATATTCCGCTGTATTGGTATCTGAGTTTGTATTTTGGCTTGTAATGAATGGGCAGGTCGTTACGACTGTCTGAATATGATGCATGTATAATTATGACTCTGCTGAATTGTATTAGTGACCATTTGATATATGTTTTGTAATATATATTATCCGTTCTGCTGTGAGATGTTGTGATTTGTTTAGTTCTTTCTTTCTATCTATTCTCTTTTCTACCCATTTCTTTCTATTTTACAACTCGTCTTTCGAAGTGAGAAGGGCGGGCCGTCACATTTGGTATCAAAGCACTAGGTTGAGTGAATACATCGGCTTTTGGGTGAATATAAATCTTGAGAGAGCGTATTTGTAAATTTATATATATATACACCTCCCTGATAGTTAGATCAGCTTTGATAAAATATTATTAGTGCCATCCTTTGAATGTATTTCGTCCCAGTGCTAAGTATCCTCTTACTATATCCACGTAGTAAACAATGAGCACAAGGGGAAGGCGAGGCGGGGAGCCAGTAGCACAACAACCATTAATGGAAGAACCCCTAATGTTAGAGGTGGCAGAGTAGCTGTTGAGGCCGTAGCTCCAGTACAGCCTCGTGTAAACTTTGCAACTCTATGCAAGGACTTTGCGAATCTTGGAGGAAGACCCTTTAAGGGTACTGAATCTATTATCGAGGTACAAGAATGGTTACGCTCTTGTGAGAGAATTTTCAAGAGTTTGGGTCATTCTGATGAACAGAAATGAGTCTTGGTATCATGGCAGTTACAAGAAGGGGCGGCCGCATGGTGGGACTCAGTCACGGCGGATGTCCGCAAAGATGAATTTTCATGGAATAAATTCAAAGAGGTGTTCAAGGAGCAGTTCATGCCGACTACGGGTAGGACCCGATTATATAGGAGTTTCCTAGATCTCAAGCAAGTAGACATGTCGGTGGCTGAGTACGAAACGAAGTTCAATGAGTTATCCCATTATAGCCCTGTACTCATAGACACCCCTCTTAAGAAAAATGAAATGTTTGTATTAGGTATGAGGGTAGAATTCCACGAGAAGATGACCGCTCATCTTAAGGGATCGTTTGTGGAGCTTGTGGATATGGCTTTGTGGTATGAAGAACTTTTGGAGAAGAAACCCTTAGCAGCAGCTGCAACACAAAGTGGCGGTGCTACAAATCTGAATAAGAGAAAGTTTAACACGAATTGGAAGAAACAAGAGAAAGGAAAACAAGGAGGCAAACATGCGAACAGTGAGTGTTATAATTGCAAACAGAAAGGTCATATTGCCAGATTTTTTCCGAGACATGAAACCCCGAAGCAACAAAGCGGACCTATTTCTCAAATGGTTCAGAAGACTCTGTGTTTCAATTGCCGTCAGCCCGAGCACATGGTGAAGGCATGCCCACTCCTATAGAAGGCGCAGTTAAACAAGGTGTTTGCCATCCAGAATGAACCATCAGCTTCAACGGATATGAAGGGTAAAAACGTCCTCGAAGGTACTTTGCTTTTAAATGGTGTTTATGCTAGAGTATTATTTGATTCTGGTGCTTCTCTTAGCTTTATATCTTTGGAAACGGTAGTGAAATTTCACCTTATCCTTAGTGTCATAGACAACTCTATTTACGTGTCCAATCCAATAGGGGGAGTGACCCAACTGAATATGATTTGTGAAGGATTGCGAATTACTTATCTTTCTCATAGCTTTTCGTGTGACCCATATATATTAGATTTTAAAGGATTTGACCTTATACTTGGTATGGATTGGTTAACAAAGTATAAAGCTATTCTCGACTGTGAGGAGAGAACCATATCTTTGGAAACCAAGTTGGGAAGGACTGCAAGGGTAAAATGCGATAGCCTCGAAATTCATATGTGTAGTCTCTTGCATGTGCTCGAAGCAGCTCAAGAAGGATTAGGATCCGTTGAAGTTGTTAAAAACTTCCCTGACGTTTTTGAAGAAGTTAAGGGTTTACCCCCGCATCAAGAGATCAAATTTCATATCGATTTAGTTCCAGGGGCAAGACCTGTAGTCCAACCAAAAAGGAGAATGGCTCCGAAGGAGAGGGAAGAGTTGGTGAGTCAAACACAGGATTTGTTGAGGAGAGGATTGATTAGATCTAGTCATTCGAGCTGGGGGTCTGCTGTAGTGTTTGCAGCCAAGTCGGATGGATCATTAAGATTATGTGTAGACTATAGGGAGTTGAATAAGCTGACCATTAGGAATAAGTATCCCTTACCTCGCATCGACGATCTTTTTAACCAGCTTCATAGGGCTACTGTATTTTCGCAAATGGATTTAACTTCTGGATTTCACCAATTGAGGGGTGCTGAAGATAGTATACCCTTAACTGCATTTAGAGGGCCTGACTGTTTCTTTGAGTGGCTGGTTATGCCTTTTCGGCTAACCAACGCACTGGCTTATTTTGTTGATCTAATGAACCGTGTCTTCCGAGATGTTCTGAACAAGTTCGTGCTAGTGTTCATCGACGACATTCTTATCTACTCTAAATCAGAGGAGGAGCATAGACATCATCTGGAGGTGGTGTTGGAAACTTTGAGAAGGCATGTCCTAAAGGCGAAGTTTTCAAAGTGCCATTTTTGGCAATCGGAAGTAAAGTTTTTAGGGAACATTGTATCGGGAGATGGTATTTTAGTAGATCAAGAAAAGGTGGTGGATGTTCAGGAGTGGAAGCAACCACGGACTCCTACGGAGGTTCGCAGTTTCCTTGGTTTGGCAGGATACTACAGGAGATTTATTCGAGATTATTCTAAGATTTCTTCCCATTTGACCAAGCTGACTAAGAAGGAAGATAAATTTGAATGGACTCCAAAGTGTGAAGAGGGGTTTCAAGATTTGAAAGCGAGATTAACCAGTGCACCCATTTTGGTTGTTCCAGATGGGAACAGTGAATTCGTAGTGTACACAGATGCTTGTGGAGTGGAGCTAGGAACTGTTCTGATACAGTGCTGTATAGTGATTGCGTATGCGAGCAGGCAATTGAAGCCTCATGAGAAAAACTATGCTACGCATGACCTGGAGTTGCTGGCTGTTGTCTTTGCACTAAAAATGTGGAGGCACTACCTGTTGGGTAAGGATCCTTCTATTTCATGTTAGTTTCTTGTTACCCTTAGAGATTTAGGAGTGAACTTCTTTCTTATATTAGGTGAAAAGTTCGAGCTCTTCACGAATCATAAACCCCTGAAGTATCTTTTCACCCAAAAGGATATAAACCTGAGACAACAAAGGTGGTTGGAATTTCTAGCATCCTATGATTTGGATATTCTCTATATACCGGGAAAAGTGAATGTGGTGGCGGACGCTTTGAGTAAGAATGTAGTCTTGGCTCTTTTGGAGGTTACCCCGACTCTCCTAGAAAGAATAGCAAGCGAGCAAAAAGCGGATAGAAGCTTAAGAGCGATCATTAGAAAGGTTAAGGAGGGGCAGTGCACTAGTTTCAAGGTTGATGACCGAGGAATTTTGAGGATCAATGGAAGAATCCGTGTTTCGAGTGTCAAGAATCTCAGGCAGGAGGTTTTGTCAGAATGCCATCGCTCAAGGTTAAGTATCCATCCAAGTATCTCGAAGATGTATAGGGATATGAAGCAGATGTTTTGTTGGAAGGGAATGAAGAAAGACATCTCTATCTTTGTTAATAAGTGTGCAAGCTGTCAACAGATAAAAGGCGATCAACAAAAGACAGCGGGACTGTTATAACCTCTGGAGATTCCAAAATGGAAGTGGGAGATGATATCGATGGATTTCATCGATGGGTTGCCCAGAACTAGGAAGGGGAATGAGGGAGTGTGGGTTATTGTAGACAAGCTAACCAAGAGTGCTCACTTTATTCCGGTTAAATCAACTAGGACCACTGCTTCCTTGGCAGGGATTTTCATGAGGGAAATCGTGAGATTGCATGGAGTTCCCATAAGCATAGTAAGTGATCGTGACCCAATTTTTACCAGTAAATTTTGGGAAGCTTTGCAAACAGCCCTTGGTACGAAATTAAGTTTAAGCATTGCTTATCATCCTCAAACGGACGGACAAACGGAGAGGCTAAACTGCATTCTGGAAGATATGTTAAGGGCCTACATTCTGGACTTCGGTGGATCTTGGGAAGATCATCTACATCTGGTAGAATTTTCTTACAATAACAGTTTCCAGGCAAGCATAGAGATGGCACCCTACGAAGCTCTCTATGAAGGCCATGCAGATCACCAGCTTGTTGGGTGGAGTCAGTAGATTGTTTAATCCTTGGTCCGAATATGATTCGGGAAGCATCTGAGAAAGTCGAACTGATCAAGAAGAGAACGAAGGCAGCTCGGGATCGTCAGAAGAGCTACGCTGATAAAAGGCGGAGAGATTTGGAATTTGCAGTTGGAGACCTAGTATTTGTTAAGATTTCTCCGATAAGAGGAGCAATTAGATTTAGCAGGACTGGAAAATTGGCTCCAAGATATATCGGACCTTTTTGTATTCTTGAAAGGATCGGTACTCGTGCGTATAGAATTGAATTACCGGAAAGGATGGTAGGGATTCATAATGTATTCTACGTATCTCAACTAAGGAAATACGTGCATGATCCATCATTGGTTGTAGAACCATCAGTCCAGGAAGATTTGGAGGTTGAACCCAATTTGACCATAGTCAGGCATCCAGTTCAGATTATTGATCAGGATGAGAAGAAGCTTCAGAATAAGGTGGTGAAGTTGGTTAAGATCCAATGGAGCGAGGATCCCAGAGATTGTACCTGGGAAACTCTGGATAGTGTGAAGGAAGCCTATCCGGAATTGTTGTCAGGATAGCTAGTGTTGTTTTGTTCTATGAATAACTGTTTGTTATGGTTGTTAGGATATGACTGATGTATGTGCTTTTCTATATAAATATAAAACTTTTTGTTACAAGTTGAATTATTTCTTGCTTTTAAATTTCGGGGACGAAATTCTTTTAAGGGGGAAGGAATGTAACGAACCAGATTTTGACACCCGTTATTAGAATTATCGACTGATTTAATTATTGAAATATAAATTTTTATCAGTCAAATAATAATTTCTGATATATGGAATATGGGTATATATATATGAATGTGTATATGTATGTATATATATATATATATCTGTGTGTGTATTCAACAGGTTTTGGTTTAAAAGTTAAAATATAATTTCTAGAAATAATTAAGTAAGTCTCACATTTCAAATATAGGATAAAATATAAATATATATGTATATACAAAAACTATGATATGAAATAAAACAAGATAAATAAATAAATGCAAGTAGTTATGTGTATGTTGAATATAGTGTTTAGTACAAAACCTTGGCATGTTAAATTTAGTGAATAGGCAGATCTATGTGTATATTATTAAGTACAAAAACTTATTTTTTATTTTGCTATATATAAGAAAATCTGTGTATATCTTTATGGTGTATATATATAAATATATAAGGGAACATCATGATGAATGCATATCAACTCAAGCATGTAATAAATCAAATCCTCCTCTCAATATTCAAATCAACAAGGAAATCAAATCACAAGGTTTTCAAATCAGGTCATTATCTCAAAAATCAAAGAAAATGAAAAGAAAAAGGAAAAAATAAAACTTATTGTACATGAATGGGCTTCAGCCCTATTCTCCTCTTTATAAGTACCTCAGTGTACACACTTATGACCATACGTGCAAAAAAAGAAGAAGAACAAGTTTCCATTAAAACCTGGTAGAGGATTAAACACTCAAGCTTCAGGAAGAAATAAAAAACAAAGCAAAGCAGTTCTCTTTCTCAAAAAAAAAAACAGTGAGTAAACTTAACTCTTTTGTACTGTAATCTATGTTTATATGCCTGGATATGGAAATGGAAGTTTTTTTTTGTCAAGTATGCATGTATAGGAGTATATATGCTTATATATGAATGTATATCAAGTGGTATAACCAGAAAACTCAAAAGCCTGTATATCACCTTGCATGTTTGCTCTTTGTTTCAAACTGTAAATTACCTCAACTTTAAAAATCCTTACCTCACAATCTAGTCGGTTTTAGGTGATGGTTTCAAAAGCAAACTGGGTTGTTTCCAAATGTAGTATTTTTAAAAATTGGTTTCATTTGATATTACAAAGTATAGGAGGAGAGAAATACATACTACAGTAAGTAACTTAAAAATGACCAAATTTTTAACATCATAGTTAAATCATTGGGCTATACGAACGTGTTTGTTATGGAAAATCATGATTTTTGAAAGTTGATTGGAGATTTTTAGTTAAGTATTTAGTGAGAAAGAGGAGGATGAACGGATTTCGGAAAATGGTCAAATTCCGGCGAACCGCCCTATGTCGTGGGTCGAGTTCTGGCATGGAGTTGGTTTTGTGGTTGGGGAGTTCGCGAAAAATGGTGCTGTATTTTATTGGTTGGCGTGGTGGTCGGTCGGAGGCGATGTAGGGTTTGGTAATGGTTTTGGTCGTGCTCGTTTCTTTGAGGAACGGTGGCGACGTGGGGTACTCAGAGGTGTGCGGTATGGGGGAAAAAGGTAGAGGGGGGATGACGTAGTTGGCGGTGAAATTTGGTGAGGGTCGGTGGTGTTAGGTGGCCGGATGAGGTGGAGGAAGGGGTCGTGTTCGTTCCAGGACTCGGGGTTGAGTTGGAAATTTCGAACTTGGGTTTTGCCATGGATTCTAGGTGGGTTGTTGGGTTGCAAAGGTCGAGGGTGACCTGAAGAGATGGTCGGCGGCGAGCGACGTTGGCCAGAGGCCGTGTGCATGTGCACACCTCGTTCACTATCTCGTGCACACAAATGAACTTAAGGGAAGAAGAAGGAGCAGTGAAAGGAAAGAAGAAAAAAGGAAGAAAAAAAATAAATGGGTGGAACCTGTTTCTTTTGTTTGGGCCGAATGGGCTGGGTCGTTTCTTTTTTTTTAAAGTAAGTGTTATAAAATGTTTACATTGAAATCCTCTTAAAACTTTAAAAAAAATTCCTTAAAAATCTAAATGCAAATCAATATGAGACTTATGTAAATCAATCCTATCATTTAATTTGAAGCCTAATTAATTTTGGTTTAGTTTTGGCAATGTCAAATTAAATTAATTTTAATAATTAAAGTTAGTAAATAATTAAATTTTAAGTTAATCTATATAAGTTAGTATTAGATGGATTGTTAATTAGAATTACTAATAAATGGTTTTTATAATTGATTTTAAATTATAAGAAATTGGCTAGAAATATAACTAGATTCAGTTAATTAAAATTAACAAAATGCTGATTTGTTAATTGTTTAAAAATTGGAAATAAAATCGTTATAATAGTTTAACGATATGTGATTTGGCTTGATTACTCTTGAATTTTTATTTCAAATTGTTCTATTGCCTGTGACATTAAGTAGCCAAATGAATTGAACGGTTAAAATAAAACGTCGACACGTTTTATTGGAAATAAACATATGTAATAAAATTTCAATTTGTAGTTGTGGCACCCTGAATTTGAATTGTTTGTTAAAACAACTTGGCCTTTGAAAAATCTGTCGTTTGAATTCGATGAGACCGGGATCGGATATCAATATTATTCGAAAACCACATCGATCCAAAATAAACATTAAGTTTTGAAGATCCTAAGGGAAGATCCGGAATGAAGATTTCAGAGTGCAAGGGCTATTTGTCACTAACTCTGAAAGTGATTCCAATATGGGTGTAGTGGAAATGGTGCCTTCGGTTCCGTTAAAATCCTGAACGGACTTGTATGGACGAATGCTATCAGATTATCGTCATTGGAGGACGATGAGCATTCCAAGTGAATGTGTTCTTGAAAGGTAATCGTAGCCTAAAGCCTCATCAACCGGGAATGACTAAAACATAGGAGATGCAGCAAGGCTAAGTGGGTCGCACTCAAGTAGGGTAAGGTTATCCCTATCTAGAGTCCCTTTTTACTCGGTATGTTTTGGTGCGATTGCTGATCCCAACCGTGGGGTAATCTTATTCGGACTATGCAGGTTAGAGGTAGTCCGGTCTTGTGTAGCAAGGGAGCCCGGCGTGGTCCTCGGTGTTATTTTTCTAGAGATGCACCGTAACGGGCGGTATCCTAGTGGCCCAGTCATTGTATGGAACCCATTTCCCAATAAGCGACTTCGGTCTTAGTTGTATACCTATTATGCTAGAATTTAATTAATGTAACAATTTCAGCTATGTGAATAATTTACTTGAAAACCCTAGACATTATTATAATATCACTGGATTTTCCTATCAAGTGTTTTGGTTATCGTAAGGGAAAAACCCGTCCGTGTTTATGCGCGGTGAGGTCTTACGAGATACCCTTGTTTTCAAATGGTTTTGAATTTAAAATAATTTAACCGTTTACTCACACCAGACCCATGTCTGACCCAGAGTTTATTTTTCTGTTTTTCCAAAACTATTGGGTACTCAAATTTTTATGAGTAGCCAAGTGATTCCAGGTTTGCTCTCGATGTATTTTGGAGGAGGAGGAGGAGTTGGAGCAGGTGGCTTCAACGTATCTAGCTATATCTATATTCCGCTGTATTGGTATCTGTGTCTGTATTTTGGCTTGTAATGAATGGGCAGGTCGTTACGACTGTCTGAATATGATGCATGTATAATTATGACTCTGCTGAATTGTATTAGTGACTATGTGATATATGTTTTGTAATATATATTATCCATTCCACTATGAGATGTTGTGATTTGTTTATTTCTTTCTTTCTATCTATTCTCTTTTCTACCTATTCCTTTCTATGTTACGACTTGTCTTTTGAAGTGAGAAGGGAGGACCGTCACACCAATACTCTAGAGCCTCCCTTCCAAGTTTTATCCAATTCCGACCAACTTTGCCTCCAATTTGCTCGATTCTCCAACCTAACTTTCTATGTAATCACAACACTAACAGACAACATCAAATCACATCATCCAACATAGAATAACAAGCAATATCATTCAATTAAACATGCAATCCATTAAAACAAGACAAACAGGTCAATTTATAACATAGATCTATATGTAGCATGAATATATAAGCATAAGCAAGAGTGATTTCTAATCAATCTAGACCATATACATAGTTTAACATGTAATTAAAGTTAGAAAAGTTTTTATGGCCAAGAATCAGACATATTAAATCCTATGTTCTACCATATAAACATGCATAGTATAGTGAGAAAGCATAAACCACTCACCAATTACCAAATTCAACCAATATGAATGTAAATCCAATCCGTATAGCAATGGAATGTACTTCAATTTAATGAAAATGATGATCTCTATCTTCCAGTTGATGATCTAATCTCTAATCCACGATGTAGTTTGATTTAGAGAGCAATTTGGGTGATTTTGGATGAAATTAGAATGGATCTAGGGCTAATTAGGGTTTAGACCTGATTTAGAATGAGAGGAAAAAGTTTTAACCTGAATCATCAATCCTTTATTTATAATATTCTCTAATTAGACTAATGTGCCAACTAATGGGCTTCACTAATTACACACTAATTCTAGCCAACAGCTTTAAAACAGGCATAAGTTTCTAACCGTAAGTATGTTTTTCTATTATGACCACTCTACGGAATTGACAACTATCATCCTAAAGCAATTGAACTAGTTTGAGATCATAATTCGACTCCTATCAAAAGTTATAGCCCAAACAAGACTTCCAGGATAAAAATGATCACATAAAAATTTGGAAAAAAATTATAGGTGTGTAAAATGCCCGTAAAAGTCATATCCCAAAATTATAGAATCATACGACCTCCTACGAATAAAATAAAAATATTTTACGACCCTTTGATATGTAAAATACTAGTTGTTACATCCCTCCTGCTCATTCTATGGCGGTTCTGAGTTAGCTCGTTCAGCAGTCTCAAGCTCTCATGCTTCTGCTGGTTCAACTCATTGCAACTCTCCTGGAACCTATCCTTTATTTACTTCATCATACGATCCATCTCCATCCTATCACGACATCATTTGGATTCTGGATCTCTGGCTGATTCGGTTGGACAACTTCATCCACATGTTGTGTATTCTAGTTCTCAGCGTCATTAGCAGCTCTGGAATTTGTAAAACGATCTCTCCTTAGGGCCATGACAAAAAGATTCTTATAGATTGTTGAAAATATAAATAGTAAAACAATAAGGTTAAAAGATTAGATCTATCTCTTGGATATAAGAAATCCAAGTAGATGATGAATCCAAGTAGCTTGAGAATATCTCTCCATGAAAGGACTAAAATGTTTGAACCAAAAATGGCACTAACACGCAAGAGATTCTGTAGAGAATAAAAAGTAAAGAAAGTAAATTAAAATAAGTAAGGAAAGAATACACCGCGTTTAGGCTAATCTTGGCCTACGTCCACTTAGTGATTTTATTGCTTATATCACTGGTTTACAAGCACTACTTCTTATGGATCAGTATAAATCCATGGGTGATTACAAGAAATTAGAGTAAGATGGAGCTAGAGCCAAAAGATCCTTAAAAATGAACCATATCCCTCTATTTATAGCTGTAGGAAGCCTAAAATCTCACTTCCATGAGCTTAATCTCATTTTCTATGCCATAGAACACTTCTCCAAGAAAATATGTGGACACCTCATCAATAATCATGGATCGGTACTGATCCATGGGCTTGGATTGGTACCGAGCCATATGTTCTTCATATGAACGATTTTGAACTTCTTGTTCTGACTCGATTCGTGGTTAGCTTCATGATGCCAAACTTGTTTGCATCATTACTAGCTTGTTTCAAAGTCTAAATGATGGATTGGTGGAAGAATGGAGTTGTTGACTTTGAGCGCTCATGGAGATCGATAGATAATTGCATGAAATCAACGAAATAGTGCTTGAAATAGGCTCCTGACATCAAGTAGAGTGGATAAAAGGAGTGGGGACAAAACTGGAGGAGTATTTGTGGATCGGTACTGATCCATGATGTTGGATCGGTACCGATCGAACACACCGTTGGATTGGTCTTCACCACGTGGTTCTATTTATACTTGATTTCTGAACTCTGAGGCTATCTCTCCGGGCTACCTACCTTGACAATTCCCAAGTTCGACTCGTCTAGTCTGTCCAAATATTGCTTGGTCAAAAGACTGGATAACAATGGTAATTTATTTTGGCTTTATTAACTTCAAAGTTTAAGATTGGCAAAAATTTTATTTTATATTATTGTAAATAACTTGTGATTGAACCATAAAAATGTTCTGTGCCAACTAAAAGAAGTCAAAGTATTTATATAAGCATTGTTGAGTTAAACTTAGTAACAAAATATTTACTTTTAATAGTTTTATGTATCGATAAATTTACTATTATCAGTCAACGATTTACCAATTTATCGGTATATCAATGAACATTTTACCGACGGTAATGGTAAAGTATTGATAGTATCGGTAGTCATTTTTGATTTACTAATAGTATCGGGTTTCTCGTATCGGTAATAAATGCCAAATTTTACAAATCACCTAATAGGCACTCTACAAGTATCAATATACACTTCATCCAGACAAATAAATGATAACGAAATATGTTGTTATATTTTATACTTATATTTAAATGTTGTTTGAGCAAAAATGCAGGTACATGAATGCCATATTGATTGATTTGGTGCATATTCGCTTTTGCTGGAACCAGACCAAGAAGCTGGGAAAAACATGTAACATTTAGAAACAAAGAAGAAATGGAAGTCCCATGAGAGAAAAGAGGAGAAAGCTACTTGATGTGTATTGTTTTTGTAGTTGCAATTTTTACGAGTTTATTACTATATTTTTAAATTTTGCAACTCATAATTTAATCTAATTATTATTGAAAAGGTCCATTTTATACAATAAAATTTAACTTCTGATATAATGAAAGTCAATTTAAATACATCAACTACCGATATGGGATATAATGGCACGCCCTTCGCGAATGCAAGACAAAATTAGTACATAGAATACTTACTCCGTGAATGTATCAAACTTCTGCACGATGAATTGAATATTTTTATTTGATTATAAATTATATAATTATAATTGATTTCAAAGCATTGAATTCTAGAATTAGAACTAGTAAAGATAATGTGTATGCAATCTTAATTTTTAGTTGCAACAATATTTCTCTTTAGATTATTGTTAAGTTTAAAATAAATTTAGGTTGGTAACAAAATGCTATAGAAATATCATTTATTTATGGATGAAACTTTATTTATTTTCAAAAGTTTTGAAAAGTACTTTATTTCACAAAGTTAGCTAAAACTATACAAAATCAAAATAAAAAGCGGCATTCAACATAAAATCCGAAATAAACAAGGAACAAATACTGAATTATTAATGCGGAGAATAAGAGCATTACAAAAAAATGAGAAGTTAAATATGTGAAAATAGTTATCATCGAGATTCGAATTTATGACTTTAATAATATTTTAACCTTTCAACTTAAAATAGAGACCAAGTTTTGTCATAATTGGGATTTTAACTTGTGATTTTATTTGCACATAACAAGAGACAATGTTAAAGGTTCACGGCTAAACTACTCAAATTACATCACGAAATTGTTTGATCGAACCAAAAACCTGCAAACCTACTTGAATTACTAATAATTAATCAAATGATGCAAAACAATAACAAAAGTAAATGATAATACAGTCAATCCAATTTAAGCATATTAATTTTTCCAATTTCTTTTTCGAATGTTTCAATTTTTCTTTAAACCAATATAAATAAGAACGAATTTAGAGATAATTTGGTTCTATTCTTAAGGTTCGCTTCTATTAAAAAAAACTATTATTTTAAACTAGTGAATTTCAAGATTTATTTTCAATAATCTATCACTAAACTGTTATAGATCTCTCTAAAAAAAAAAAAAGAAGAAGAAGAAGTAAAATAATATGCTATGTTTATTAAAAAAAAGCTTAAACTCGACATCCATAATTGTAATAAAATCACGCTGCTTCCGTACATTTCACTGAATTTAATATTTTTGGATTTCCCAATATTCCACCAATTATTTATTATTAATATTACTATTAAAGACTCATGGATCAGTGCAATTTACTGCTGCGGTTCGTCTTTCAATTTATATTGCAAAAGTGAAATTAACACAGCTTTTCTCATGTAAATCAAAATTTGAAAGTTCGCATACAAAGGACACGCTTAATTTATGAACTCACAAACAAGTTGACCCAGCAGAAAATGGAAATTCATGGATCACATAAGAAAATGTATAATTTTGACAAATTATGTATGTAAACCTAACCTTTTAGATTCTACAAACCCCACGTCATATAATATCTGAGACTGTATAATGAAAAAAGAAGAAGCATTTGGAGTATAAACAAGTTTGGAAAGCAGCCAAGCCAGTCAAAATTGGTTGGTAAGCTGTCGTTACCCTGCAAAATTGAATTGTCCGCTAATCTCACAACCAAACCAAGCGTATAAGTAAACGAGCTATGTCTAAACTATCAAACGACATACGTAATGAAAACAACCCTGCACAAAAATGTTTCCGCACATAATAAATTGTTTATGATCATTTAATTTATAAAAAAGTACCACAACCAAACTTCATAGTTTCACAATCCTAATCCAAGGGAAGGAAAAAAAATACAAAGAGCATTTTTCAGGTAGGACAGGGATCAAAACAATTAACCCCTCATGAAGACACCACGAGACAATAATAAATAACCTTTTTTTTTTTTATCCAATGTTGCAAACAATGCACAAGATCACACACCAAACCCAAACTTAAAGAGGGAAAAATCCATTCATTAAAAACCTTGTTCGAGTAGATAGTCTCCAAGCCTCTCGACGATCATGTTGCACTGTCCTGGAGTCATTGGTTCATCGTAAATGCCCACTATCAAAGCAAGGTTTGTTTTCTTGATAGTCACACCACCAGAGCCCTATAAAATGCCCACTTCTAGTTTATATAATGATAATGACAAGATTAAGTGCAACTGAAAGGTGAAAGGAATTATTTATTACCTTCTTGCCACGGATAACAGCTCCAGGCTCGCCTTGGATAACCATGTATTTTGCACCACCAAGAAATAGACCAGTTGGTGCTAGTGAACCGGGTGTCTCAAAGTCATTCATTATGCCGGTTATCTCTTCAGGCTTGTACTGTTATTTTTTAAGCAAAAAACCGCATTAATAGATGATCTTCAATTTGGCAATTTAGAACAGCAACAAACACAAATACATGCACTTGTATATAGATGATGATACAACTCGAAGATTGTGTCTAATTATCACTTGTAATAGCAACTCAAAGACTCCATTACTTGCTTCTGATAAAGTAATTTACCGATATCATATGTTATTTTTAAGTGCAGCAAACTACCCTAATGGCTGACAAGATAAAGAGAGTATAAGTGTTTTTTATTGAGCTATTCACAATGACTTTTGGCATGTCTTTATTTCATTCAACCCTGAGCTATGTTATTTTCTCACATAATGCAGAAAAAGATAGAATAGTGGGCAAAATTGATAGGAGAAACATGATAAGAAGATCGCTATCCATCAACCAGAATGAAATCTAAATGGCAGAGTTGGTGCACAAACTTCCCATTCAAGAGGGTGGGTATAGGAGAAGCAACCAATTAAATTAGTCTTGCCTTTGAATATATAAAAAGTTCAAATGGTCATAGCCGGGATTCAAACCTACTACCAACGGGTATTTCTTTTACCCTAACACCAAGCGCATTTGTTTACTAATTTGATTTTGATATCTTAATCGATCAACTTATAATGAAAAACTAACAATACAATACAAACCATACGAGCACATATCTCCAACAATGCCATCTTATAAGTGTGAAGTGTGTGTTACTGTATCGTTTCAAAAACAATTATAAAATCCAAATATACAGTTAAAAATCAAAAATTGTCATGTATTGAGATAAAGGAGATGTAACTTATTATTTTGTTTGGTATATTCATTATATAATTTATTTATACCAAGGCTTAAAATTCCCTTTTCCGTTTTCATTCCAACCAGTAAAACATTTTGAAATTTCAAGTTTCCGTTCCGAAAATTCCACTTTAATTCCAATTTGCTTATTCCAATACTTTTTTCCTTTACAAATACAATAAATGGCTAATATTGACATAAACCTAGCTTTACTATGTTATTCTATTGAAATAACCAATTTCAATATAAATTTATCGCATGTTCATTTAATCATAAATATCATCCCAAAGTTACTTGTATGATTATTTTATATAGACTATTCAAACCTAGTTAGATTTACTTTATAATCCTTTTGTCTGAAATTCAACAAAACAACTCATTCATATTTCCAGCCCAAGCCCCCATTACAAATAACCTAATTAATTAGGTTAGGCAGCCCACGTACACTCACAACGCAAATGTCTTTTTTCTTTCTTAACCCTAAATCAGCTTTCTCCACACACATCAAACAACTTTCCTGTTGGCTGTGGCTGGCTGCTAAAAAAACAAGTCACAACGCAGATGTCGAATTCAAGTGTTTGAATATTTGCTATAACAGTGTGGTAAGATTTATACATGTTATTCATTTTTGTCATTGTTCTTTCCTATGTTGTTTATTTTTATGGATTTTTCCCTTTTAGACCAGTGGTCTGTATCCTTTTCCATGGCGTCTCATCATTCAAAATCGATGTTTTTTTCTTTTTTTCTGAATTCTTTGTGTTTCCCAGTAAAACAAATGAATGGTAAAACCTTTCTACGAGTAACCGATTGGAGCTAGGTTTTTGATCAAAATCCATTCCGATTTAGGCCCGAACCAGAATGGAATGACCGGAACTCCGTTGTGTTCCAACCGGAATATCATACCTTGATTTATACTGTATGGAAATAAATCATCAATTTTTATCCTTGTAACGATAACCGAGGCATATATTCATTTATCTATTTAAATGATATAATATCTATTAAGCGTGTAAATGCATTGATTGGTATGTTTATTTAATTAATAATTTAAAATTCAAAGTTCACTCATCTTTATTTAAATAGATCAATCACTTTTAAAAATTTGATGAGATAAATGAAGTATATATATTGAACTTTGAGCATTAACTATGGAAATGGTGAAAAATCCAAAAGTCTGTTTTCAAGTAGTTGATAATTTTGCAGATGTGAATACTTGAATGATAATATGGATGATGGTATATAAAACAATGAATGAGAATTCTGTATATGTTGAGAAATTAACTAAAAATATAGACAAGTAGATTCAAAGTGGATCAAATTTTGGAAGACATGAAAAATGAAAAGAAATATAGTAACAGAGAGTTAAGGATTAAGAAATAAAATTGTTTATGTTTCTGATTTACTATTACTTATAATGATTCACTTTGCAAAACATTAATCACAATTTTTTCAGTAAGGACCACATTGGGAAATAATTTTCACATCAAGCCTCTCTTTATAGCTAATTACAAAATACAAACATGAACACATTTCTGCCAATGTGGCTAAACGCTGGTCTATTGCACTGGCACGATTACCAATCATGCCAGTACTATTTCGAAAAAATACAAATTAAAGCAAGTATTTACAATATTTTTGAAAAAATATACTGACGCAATTTAAAATCGTTCAGTGTATTATGTGAAAGGATGAATTAGCGAAGCCACATTGATGTATTTTTCATGGCCTTTGCACATGCGGTGGAAAGTGGGGTATATTTAAAAAAAAAGAATCAAAAGTGGCCTGAACTTGAAATAAATTTTCAAGAAAGGTCTACATTGATATATAAAAATAAAAATCTGTATACAACAGATTGATTGTATTATTGTTCAACATTTTCGCTATTAATAGAAAGAAAATTATTTCTGGTGATTTAAACTGTGTTTCATTTTGGAATGGAAATTCAATCTATTTTGGTTTACATTATTGCATCTCTGTCTATGTTGATTACAACCAATTTTCAAGATTTCAACATGTTCACTAGTTATTTGTGTTTCATTCATTGTTATTCTTTAATGTGACATTATTTCATTTAGTTATAATTTTGTATCACAATTGCACATGATGAATAATTATTAAAATAACAAAATTAACTAACATTTTTTCAGGAGAAAAAAAAACAATTTCAAATTGTGTGTGTGTGAACAAAAAATATATTTGAATAGTAACTGAAATAATATAAATCATTGTTACAGTTAAGGATGACTTATGAAAAATAACAGGGACATTTGATATTTACTAGTTCAATTATGAAATATATAGACGCAAACCTAAGCCCAACGGCTAAGCTAAGCGATCCGATTAGGTATATTCCTAAAGTAAGCCGTCAACTTCAGTAATGGACATAGAGGTAATGTCCAAGTCCACATTCAACATTTTAAAAAAAATACGTTTTTCTGCCAAAACTAGCCAAGACAAATACTGTCCAATACTGATAAATAGCGAGCAATGGCAATACCCTAAAAGCATATTCCAAAAATTCCAAATCAATGTCTTACATCGGTGGTTATTCAACAAAATTAAGAATCCATCTTACATACAAAAGCTGATTCATTATAGATTTGTTTAGAAGAACGCTTTAGTTTGGTCCAGGTGTGCCTGACCAAATTTGATGATTATAATCCTCACTAATTGTTGTTTTTGGGTTCCCCAAGACATTGTATATTGTTATGTAGTTGATCTAAGATCAGTACTGACAATTTTTTACTTCACAGCATAACAATAGCTGAGTTTGATCATTCCATTTGCAACCATATCATTGTTTTATTTTTAGAAAGGCAAACTTGATACATGTTTATTACTAAATTCCATAGTCATCTTACTTCATGCTAATTTGGAAAGGCAGAAAACATAATGATGCCATACCTATGCCTCTAAAATCTCCGTCCAACAGCAAAATCACAATTCATCCAATCCCAAAACACTTGTTTTAACATTTAGGTACAATAGTTAATTTCTTTAAGATGACCGCTAAAAAAGTGTGCAAATGTTTTAGTAACAATGTTTGGTCTTTTGAAGGTATGGAACAAAAAATGAGAATTTGTAGAAATTGAACTATGGCCATTGGGAGCGATACTTTGCCTACATGTTTCACAACTACTGCCATATCCAGCAATCAAATATGCAGTTAGCCATCTTAGATTTTGTCGCCATGGCTTCTGTTCATCCATTTTAATGTTTTTCCAAATAAGTCTCAAACAAAGGTACCTCCCAACATGGCTCAGCAAGTTTTATGCAGATTCAATGTCCCAACTAACGCAGACACTTGTACCCAAGAAAGATGTACATGTACCTAGCTTACTACAAAAAAAAAATCAAGATCAACTCCAACCAGAAGCCATCTATAGATTTGGAACTTGGCAACGTCAAAGGAATCTCTGACTGAACAAGAGAACGCCAGCCCCCCAATAATTAATACAGGAAATTATTGTCAAGGACAAAATTTCTCAGTATTTTAGCCTGAAGGACAGACCTTCAGTATTTTAGCCTGAAGGACAACGTTCTTTAGGTATCAGTTTTTAAGTATTTAGGTATCAGTTTGTAGTTATCGGTAGCAGTTTTTAGGTAGCAGTTTTTAATTCGGTCGCAGTTTTGAAAAAATGTTTGTCCTTATAAACAATTTTGAAAGAATGTTTGTCCTTATGAAAAAATTTTAGAAGAATTTTGTCCTTGTGGGTAAAATACCGAGGTCGTGTCCTTGAGGCTAAAAATATACAAATTTTTGTCCTTTAAATTAATTTCCCCTAATATATGCAACACCTACAGTAAAATATGAAAATGTAAATATGATTTAACATTATTTGCCAATCAAACCCAATCTTCCATAACCGAAGTCACAGTAGATCCAGGTTAAAACCAACAAAATTCTAAACCTTAACCCCAAAGTGCCGAATTAGACATCAACCGTTTCCTGATTCTCTTCAAACTGGGTAGGGTGTAATTACTACTTTGCAGTTCCATCTATTATTAACCACTGCCAAGTAAATATCCAGACACAGGATCACTCACACAAAGCATGTACCTACTCAACAATAAAACACATCTCAAAATGATCTTAGACCATAGTCTAACCTGTTATTAAATAAGTGACTATATATAAAACATACAACGGACTTTGAAATCAAGCGATCATATGTTAAGCATACGGCTAATTCTGGAATCTAGCGTCCTTGTGTTGAGCGTACAGCAAACTTCCAAACTCATATAATAGAAAAATGTCTCCTTTACTCTAGACTAATCTACTTTCACATCCAACCAATCAAGTTCAACCACAACAAATACCATTCCCCGTAAACTTCCATAATTTTATACATATAAATCCAAACAAGTCCATCATCATAAACTCACACATACTAATAAACATGAATCAAGTAGCGTATAGTTCTACCTACTTCATACACCAATCAGCTCAGATTTTCTAGAGGAAAACTAACAATATCAGCGTGCACAAATCCATGCTCGAACTAAAAAACAAATTAATCAAATCCAAGCTAAAGATCAAATTGATAGATCAACAAATTCAAAAAGAAAAGTTGAGATTTATTACTTGAGGGAAATTTTCACTCTGGGCCCACACGCTACCGTCGTGGCCGATGATTGCAGCAGCAGTCAGATGCTGACCATCGATCTCACACATCAAGTGATCATCAACATACGCTTGCCACGACATATTGTTCCTTCTCTTTACCTCTTTAGCTTCTCTTGATTTCTTTTGTTTAGATTTACTTTTGATTATAAATGGAAAATAGAAACGCGTTGAGAAATTCGGGAAATCAAATTGTGAGACAGAGAGGAGAGGGAATATTATCTGGGATTTTAAATAATTGTGGGGGTTACGGATGTGAAATGTGGGTATATGATGTAGTGTATAGATCACCTTAGCGTCCGGTGCCTTGATTGGTATTTGATGCCACTGGGTTATTGCGTAATTTCGAAAATGGCACTGCTGTTTCAGACAAGGCCCAAAACTTAGAGGTAACTGTCTAAACCGATGAATTAAGATGGCTTGTTATTCATTAATGCTAGGATTAGCATTTATTATTTCAAATCAAATAAACCGACATAAGTTTTGTTTAATTTGATTGCCTAGCAAAATTGTGGGAATATGCATAGGTGCAGACAAGGCCAGGAGTTTGATTGTCCAAGTGAAACTATTTTTTTTTATTTTTTTGTGTTGCTCTAATTTTTCTTTATATGTAATGTACGGAACAAAAAATAAATACTATTATCATATAGAGCATTGAGCACAAAACATTTTCAAGTAGTCATTTATATTACATATGCAAATTTCAAATGTAGATATGATATCCTAACATATGACAATTAATATTAAGCGTACTCAAAATTCCCAAAAAATAAAATTGTTTTAATAGAAGGTTTCAACAGCTAGTTTTATTTACTATTTTGTCGCCCTACTTGGTAACTTTACTACCATTTTGCTCCATATCCGTCATATAGAGGCAATTGAGAGTTTCCATGTTGTTTCGTGACCGTTTACAAAGGAAAATAGGTCTTTGATACCCATTTGCTTTGAATTTCCTTAAATGTTTTTCCTGTGTGATTGTGCATACGAAAAAAGTTTACCAAAATTTAGGAGGTAGAAATTTTAGGTAAACAAAACACACATCTAATTAATTTTCGTAACTACCAGTTTGAAGTTAAATGAATTATTACAAAGCAATTGACTTACTAATGCACAATGCAACTAACTTAATTTGAAAACCACGACTATCAATTAAATCAAGAATTCACTATTTTAGGTTTTCACACATTACATTTTAACAAATTATGATATCGATAATTATAAATTCTTGTCAGGAACCGATAGCTCAAGTAGTAAGATCTCTGCACAGCGGTTCTAGAGGTTTTGGGTTCGAGTCCCAAGACATCGAAAATGAGTGCTCTACTTGAATAAAATATATCACTCCTACTATCAAAAATAATCATAAATTCTTAATTAAGAAGTATTTCAATTATTCAGAAATCAACAGAGTAGCAGATTTGAACTTAGTAGACGGGAGCATCAATGATATTGAAGTCAAAATTAGGGTAGGTAGTGGTTGACAGTAAGATAAAAGATAACGCGCAGTTGAAGGTGGGTAGCGACATGGTTTAATGGAGGGATCGTCAAATATATATATCAGTGAATGCATTTCGAATTGAGGTTTAGGGCAACGCGATTTGGGACAGCGTGACGTGGGGCGGTGGGTGGGCATCATGCGATGGTGGAGCAATTGGATGAGGAACTTGCAGTGGCGTGATCTACGAAGTGAGAACGGAGCAAAGTTACGAATCACAATTTTATTTTTTCAATATTTTATCGCCCCCTCACAAATGTTGCCATAGTCCTTTGTCTCTCTAGGATATGCATTGGTCAGGCCTGGTATAAATGTTTGTTTAATGTTAGAATGTAACGATCCGACATCCATAACACCTATAATCCATGCATACAAGCACTCAGATTCCAAAAGTATCACAGATGATGTCCGTTAAGTGTAGCATTTAAAATAAAAACGCAGAGCATATTTATCACATCTATATACATATACATACCAACATTAAATGTAACACACCGTAAATTAATAAACAATTAATTATGTAATTAATTATGAGAATAAAATAATTAAAGTAGTGAAAATGGGAATGGATATTCATTGAATCTTTGTTTACTCGTCGTGCTTGGGTATATCAAGTGATATTAGGAAAATTCAAGTTAAAATTAGAAATTAATGAGAATTGAATGCAACTGTTGGAGCTTAAAAATTCATAAGAAAATAGGATAGTGGAACGGCGACCCAATTACCCTTTTAAAGTAAATATAACTACCTCCCTTTTTCATTTCATTCTTTACTTAAAACTAAAAATAAAAGCTTGAACTCTTTAATGGTGCTTGCGGCCTGAACAATAAGAAGAAGAAAAAGGAAAAGATTGGAAAAGATTAAAGTTAAGAGAACTAGAAACTTCATAGACTTAAGAGTATATGTAAGTAATATAATGTGGAGAATGAGTTGTTTCTCATCTTTCCTATAGCCTTTTTGATCTAAAAACTTAATATAATGTGGAGAATGTATTCTTAACGATGGATTTTGATTTATTGAGATTTCTCTTAAAAAATAAACAACCGTGAACTATTTAAGGACCGGTCATATTAAAGACGGTTAGAAACCAGGAATTAGAGAAGGTATATAGGAGTGAATCATCATTTATTTTACCATATAGAAACTAGAAACAAATTAGGTAGTTTTTGAAGAAAATTAACTCTGACCGAAGGGTTGTAATATGGAACTAGAAGGTGAATAGCAGGTGGTGATCAGAATGTTATTTAATTAAAGAATTTATTTAATTATTAGGTTGTAGATCAGATCAATTTTATGTTAAACGTGTCAGTAAAGTGCATAAAACATCAATAAAAGACTAATTAAAGGAATCAGAAGTTGATGCATTTGTCAAACGTGTAGTGGGCAATTCCCAACATATATCGAAGGGTAGTGCGAAGGAGGTGGAGCCGAACCGAAAAGTAAATAACTTGAAATCCTAAGA
The DNA here is from genome assembly GCA_030737815.1 of Allium fistulosum. Lineage (NCBI taxonomy): Eukaryota > Viridiplantae > Streptophyta > Magnoliopsida > Asparagales > Amaryllidaceae > Allium > Allium fistulosum. The sequence continues at coordinate 815,219,786 of CM060908.1, read as the reverse complement.
GTAAAACTTAAGTATGAAAGCTAAGGTTTGATAAACTGGAGGTATTAACTCAAGACCGAAGGCGAACAATGGTTAAGCGGGAATTATATGAAGATGAAGGGGTTTTGGAAATTTAAAGACTAAATTTCATAGGTCACTAAGGATAGACTAGGGTAGGCTTCCCTGGATAAAACCAAGGGTGTTGACTGCCGAGAGTAGCATACCCCTTGGAAGAATGTGTAAACTAGAACTAGTAACTTCTAGAGACAATAAGGTATGATAAGGCTCAAGATGTTCGAGACCAGAACCCGAGACATTGATGAAAATATGACAATTGTATTAATAGTCGAAAGATGATTAGTTGAAACACTAGATTAATAAATAGCTAATCGAAAGATGGTTAAGTAGTAGATTCGGTTGTAGTTGACATAAGACCCTTGTGGCAGTCAAGGAACTGAAAGAGTAAGACCCGAGCAGCATCCGAAACCGAAAGCCAAAGAGTAAGCCCTATGTGACATTCGAGAATCGAAAGCATTGGTGAAAGTTCAAAGTAACAACTGTTCGAACATGAAAGTAACATGTGTAAGTCCTAGATGGCAACCAAAGGAATGGTGGAAGACATGAGTTTGGGTGTGGCAGTCTCGACACACCAAGAACGAAGTAGGAGTAAGACCTGGAGTGGTATCTAAAATGCAAAAATGTTGGTGTAAGGCCTTCATGACAATCGTAATACGATAGAAAAATAGGTGTAAGGCCGGGAGTGTCAGCCGAAATATGATAGTAAAGGCATAAAGCCTTAGTGGAAGCCAAGAAACAATTTAAATATATATAGTATATGTATTTAGAAATAATGCCATGGTGGTTACTGAATGATAAGAGTTTAATGATATATCTGCCAAAAGTATGTAAAGTCTTAAGAGTAGTCTGAAGTAGGATATTTAAGTTTTATTGAAGTATTGTTACATTTCTATGAACTAAACCGAAGGATTGCTTTCAGTTAAGGAACTGCAATATTGTTTTGACACTTAGCAATGAACCTGCAACCTAGGTTTATTATTCTATTGGATAATTTACCGCCTTGGTATAGTAAGGGGAAAACCCATTCTGCCTCTTGGCGGCGTGGTCTTACTATTTTTGTATGCTTTAGGTAATATATTACTCATAACATGCTTATGTCAGATGCATGTTTTTATTCTTGTTCTCCCTATAAACTCACGGATGCTCATTCGAGTAGGCTGAGTTTATGGGCTTATGCATGTATCTTTTGAGGGAAATTCGAATAATGTAAGCCAACGACGAAGCAGGAGTCTTTAGCATTATATTTTTTGTTTTAGTTCCAATGTATCTAGTGTTCATGGCCGCATCTACGTATGTGGTGAGCGACACTAATTGTTATGTTGTACTAGATTTTTGATCACGCATGGGCACAGCTTTACAATGTATAAACAAATGTTAAACTAAATAGGTGACGAGGTATTTCGTTTTGTATATCTACACTATTTACTTAAGACTTTGTTATATAACCGACCTCATCTCTATCGTCGAAAGATAATTCCAAGGTAACTGCATCATATTGGAGATTCTTCTTTGGATTTTGAAATAAGGGATGTTACAGTTGATATTAGAGCGAGGTTAGGGACATTTAAGTAAGGAAGAGCTAAGGATAAATAAATAAACACCTTGGGGAAGGTATACGCTAGTATATGATGCATTTATATTTTAATATAGATGTATGTATGAGTTTGGTAGAGATTTTCTATTATTAAACCATTTTCTTTCATTTTTGATGAAGAATTTCTTAACAGAAAAAGGTTTTGAGAAATGGAAGAAAAATAATGAGAAGAGCAAATATTAGGAGGGAGAATGAGAGTACTCAAACCGTTGAAGGCAATGATAGAGAGGTGCCACCGACTGCTATTGATGAGGTTATCCCACCTATCCCCGACATGGATGTAAATGTCTTATTCAGACTGTTTATGGCCTTGATGATGAGAGATACTATGTTAGAAGTTATTTAATCAAGACCAGTGGCTAGAGTTGACTTCTCTAAGTTAAATCAGGATTATAGGAACCTGGGGGGCAAGTTGTTTATTGGGAGAAAGCCAACAGTGGAGTTGTTAAACATAATGAAAGTAAGCGAGCACATATTTTGAGACTTTGGGCTGGATTACACACATAGAAGAAGTTAGCCTCCCAATAGCTACAATAAAATGCTTTAGATTGGTGGGGGACAGTGATGGTAGAGACACTCGAAGGGAAAATCACATGGGAACGGTTTAGGGAGATATTTGATGCTTAATTTATTTTTGAGTCGTAAAGGAGTGTCTTTTTGAGAGCATTCCTCGATCTCAAGCAAGGAGATCTTTTAGTTGAAGAATATATTCAGAGGTTTAATATTTGGGCAAAGTATGGCCGAGAATTGATTAACAATGAAGAAGAACGAGAAATTTATTAGGGGTTTGAAATAGGGTCTGGATCATAAGGTGATGGTGCATCTGGCGTCTCCTTTTGAGTTTGTTGTGGATATGGCAAGGACATATGATAGTATGTATTTGGCTTAAAGGAGAGTGGAAGGGACGCCATGTCAGAATAGAAGAAGATGTTCACTCCTTGCCAAAAGGGAAAGAAGGCGCAATAACCAAAAGGGAAAGTTCTTAAAGGTAGAAGCCGAAAGGAACTTTCGGAAATCGCTTGCTACAACTATGGCCAAAAAGGGCATTATGCGTCTAGGTCTCTAGGCCAGAGGGAGAAGCCAAGGCCAAGTGTTATAATTGTGACAAGCCAGGCCATAAAAAGAAGCATCGTCCGAAGTTGATGTAGACAAGGCTGTTTTCATTGGAAAAGTTGAGAGCAGGACCTTATGTAGAGGAAAAAGGCAAGAATATTGTGTTAGAAGGTATGGTTTCTATTTCCAATTTTTTTAGTTAGCGCTCTCTTTAATACTGGAGCTACACATTCCTTTATTTCTAAGGATGTGGTTGATAGAGTAGGATTTGATGTTACTTACTTAGTTTCTTTTTTGTATGTAGTTAACTTGATCAGTGGATATGACACTCTTGAGTTGAGGTGCACTGACCTAGAATTTATCATATGTGACCATTTGATTTTGTGTGACCCATTTTTGTTTGACTTCGAGAGGTACGGGGTAATTTTTTGTATGGATTAGTTAAAAAGAATGAGGCTAGAATTTATTATGCTGAGAGAATCATTGTCCTATGGAATCAGAAAGGAAGAGACAGGATCTTGGTATCTTTGAACAAGATGAAAGGCAAGTCAGGGGTTTCATTATGTGCAATGGAGAGCGTTAAAGAAGGAGATAGATAGAGTTTTCATGGTTCGAGAATTTTCTGATGTTTTTTAGCCTTTAGTGGGTTCACCTTCGAGAAGATCAATTGAGTTTTGCATTGATTTGGTGCCCGAGGCACAACCAATTAGTAGATCACATAGCAGAATGCCGCCAATGGAAATGGAGAAATTAGACCAATTAGTTCACCATGGAAAGCTTCTGCAATATTTATGAAAAAGTCTTATGAATCAGTTTAGATGTGTATTAATCATAGGAAACTGAACAAGCTGTCTGTTTCCAAGGATAGAGTTAGTGGTGGTTATCTTAGTGCTAAAAATTTGGAGGCATCACCTATTAAGAGAAAGGTTCGAATTGTTTAGACTATAAGTCTTTAAGATGTTTGTTCTTTCAAAAGGAGTTGAACATGCGGCAAAAAAGATGGCTGGAGTTCTTGGCATCATATGATTTTGGAATAGAGTATAACTTAGGAAAGGAAATTATAGTTGCTAATATCTTAGCCGAAAACAAAAGAACTGTGTTTTGACTATGATCGAAGATTGGAATGTCTTAAAGATGCTAGCTTCTTGTGATGTGCAGTTTCGGTCGAAACCCGGTTCCATTTAGACTCGAGTATGTTATCATGCTTGGAAGTTCATCCAACGCTGATAGAGAGGATTATCAAAGTGTAGAGGAAAGATTCGTTATATATAGAAAGGATCCAAGGCTCAAAGAGCAGTGTCACGACCGAAAGGCTGAAGGGCTTCGGTTTTGATAGTTGAGGTTGGCTTCGAAAGAAGAGAAGGATGTATGTGCCGAATAGTGGAGACTTTCGAAAGCTAGTTTTGGACAAGTGCCACTGTTCCAAGTTTTGCATTCACCCAGGGCTACTAAAATGCAATGAGACATGAAGCAGAACCTACTAGGAAGGAATGAAGATGGATGTTGAAGAATGCGCGGGAAGATGCCTTGCATGCCAACAAGTTAAGGCAGGACATCAAAAGCCAAGTGGTCTTTTGTAGCCTTTAGAAGTTTTGGTATGGAACTAGGATTCAATTTCGATGGACTTTGTTGATGGATTGCCAATGAAGAGTGCTAGAAATGAACGTATATGGGTTATAGTTGATAGGTTAACTAAGAGAGCCCATTTCGTTCTCTTAAAGTTCATAAGGATGTTTGCCAGGTTGGCCAAAATATATGTCAAGGCTATAGTAAGACTTTATGGAATCTCAAGTACTATAATGAGTGATCAAGATTTTTTGTTTGCCAATGAGTTTTAGCAATGCCTACAAAGTGCTTTAGGTTTGGAGTTATCTATGAGTACCGCATACCATCCGTAGATCGATAGCCAGACCAAAAGGGTCAACCGAGTAATGGAATATTTGACAAGAGCTTGTGTGTTAGACTTAGGTGGATATAGGGAAGATTACTTGCCTTTAGTATAATTTTCATACAATAATAGTTACCAATCCAGTATTAGGATGGCATCGTTCGAGGCATTGTATGGAAGGCCCTATAAGTCGCCGATAAGTTGGTGTGGAACTAGAGACAAACTTGTGTTATGTCTGAATCTAGTAAGAGAAGCTTTGGAAAAAGTTTAATCGATTAGGCAAAGGATGGAAGATGCTCAATTTAGGCTAAAAACTATGCTGATAAGAGGCAGAGAGACCTGGAGTATGATCTGGGAGATCATGTGTTTGTGAAAGTATCATCTATGAGAGGCACTATGAGGTTTGAAGGTTTGGAAAGTTGGCGCTGAGATATGTTGGCCCATTCCGGATACTAGAGAGGATTGGTAATGTAGCTTATAAGGTTGAGTTATTGAGTGCTTTTGTTTGGGTACATGATGTGTTTCATGTGTCACATCTATGGAAGTGCGCTTGAGACCCTAAGGATGTCGTGATTTCAAGTGATATGGAAGATTTGATAGTTAAACCAAACATGACTTATTTCTCGAAGCATATTGGATTGTAGACCAAGATGGGAAAAAGCTTCAAATGAGACTGTGAGGATGGTACGTGTCCAATAAAGTGAGGACCATGATGATTGTATATAGAGGACGGAGGATAAGGTCCAAATAATTAATCTCGAATTGTTTGTTTAGATTAGAATATATGTTTGGTGTGTGTGTGTGTGTGTATATATTTGTGTGTGTATGTGTTTATATATATATATATATATATATATATATATGAAATATTATGGTTGATTTATGTATTATTAGATATGCTTGTACATTTTTGTTTAAGGGACATAGGTGGGGAATTTATGGGTATGTATGTTGTTTGAGCATGGGAAAGTTTGAAAGCCATTATGTGCCTTATCTAAATTTCTAGGATGAAATTCTTGTAAGGACGAAGCCTGTACCACACCATAAATTAATATTTTAACAGATAAATAATTAATTATGAGAATAAAAAAAATTGATGTGATGGAAAGGGGAATAAATATTCATGGGATACTTGTTTATTCATCATGCTTGGGTGAATCAAGTGATATAAGGAAAATCCTAATTGAAAATCTAAATTAATAAGAATTATATGTAACCATTGAAGCATACTAATTCGCAAGAAATTAGATAGTGGATCAACAGCCTAATTACTCTTTAAAGTAAAAATAACTACCTCCCATTTTCATTTTATACTTTACTTAAACCAAAAAAAAAGCTTGAACTCTTTAATGATGTTTACGGCTTAAACAACAAGAAGAAGAAAAATGAAAAGATTAAAGTTAAGAGAACTAGAGACTTCATCAACTTAAGAGTATAAGTGAGTAATATATTATCTAGTATTTTTCTTTCTTAAAATGCTTTTGGCCGAATTTAAATGAGTTGTTTCTCATTTTTTCCTATAACCTTTCTATCTAAAAACTTAATATAGTGTGGAGAATGTATTCTAAAAGATGGGTTTCGATTTATTAAGACTTCCCTAAAGAAAATAAACAACTATGAATGGTTAACGACCGTGTAATATGAAAGTAGATGAGGTATATAGGAGTGAATCATCATTTGATGTTACAATAGAGAAACTAGAAACAAATTAGGTAGTTTCCAAAGAAAATTAAGTCTAACCAAAAGGTTGTAATAGGTAGTTTCCGAAGAAACTAGAATCAAGGATTTTGTCAATTTATATGTTTTTCATATGTAAACGACATTACAAGTGCAATGTAATAGGTCTCATGTCCTAATTCATTCATCTTTAAAAAAATCTTTTTAATTATTAGTTCGTTTTAATCATTTAATCAAATTAAAATGATTTATTTTTTGATTGCTAAGCGTTAAAATATAGGCTGTTATATCCCCCTTAAAGAGATTTAGCCCTTGAAATCACCAAAAGCGGAACAACGTATCACATCTGCTCTAACGTACCCAATGTCGCTAACAGTCAACACCACAATATCAAAAATAGCAATCAAACATAGCAAGTTATATACTAGCATGCAATTCTAATCAATCATAAGAAAACAAAAATTTGCTCAAAGTAGATGGAATCATATCGGTAAAAAGTTCCGGATCGGAAGCATGCTTCTTCTCTTCTTGTTCCCAAGTGCTAATTTTGGTATACTCGTGCAATTGGACCTATGGCTAGCTGGCAATTAGAACCGAGAACTGCAAACCCAAATTGAATTGAGCTAAGAAGACCCAAGCCCAAACTGAACCTGAAGGGTCTTGGATCGGGTCTGGGTGACAAAAAATTACCATAAAGACCCGATCATGACCCGAACCGACCCTAAAGATCCGACCAAAAAATATTAAAATTTATGCATTTTTAATATTATTACATAACAAGACCTAAACCGATCCAAACCAAACCAATCTCGTATTGGGCCAGGTCTATGTTTTAAAACGTATAGTTTGAACCCGACAAAACCCAACCCGCCTTGAAGCGAGAACTGCTGGGCCAGGTCTGGGTCCATCAGGTTGGTCTAATTGTCACCTCTAATTTGACTCAAACATTTTTAGAAACTGTAGGACCGATTTCATCCTAGAGGGGGGGGGGTGAATAGGGTGATACTAATAATAAAAATTAATGCAGAAATATATATAATAATTGCAGCACAAATAATAGCAAAATAATAAAAGCAAAAATAAAACAACACAGATTTACCCAGCTTTGGCAAAACCCTGCCTATGTGCTGCTCCCAAGGTTTCTACTAGAAATTAAGTAGTCAGACGCTTACACACGTAAACTTGCGACACCCGCTAACCACTAACCTAACTCTACGCTCAAAGCCCTGCTACAACTCAGCCACCGAGTTGCGAATTCTCGAACTAGACCACCGTAGTTCGTAACCTAGTCACACGACTAGAGAGTTAATTTTTTTTAAAAATGAAAATTACAATATAAATAAAAACAAATACAAAACCCTAGTTATAAAATTAAAGCCCAAATAAAATTTATGAAGACCGACCAATTTATTTTATATCACAAGAAAAAACGTCTCCCTTAATATTTCTTCGGCCCAATATGAAACGAGATAACTTCAATACTTCAGCCGACTTTGTTATTTACTTCGTGAGTTCAATGGCTGCTTCGTTCCTCTTCAAAAATTAGGGCTTCGTGAAAACTTGAAGCTGCCGATTCCTATAGATCGATTGAATCGTGTTTCTGCTTTGAGTTGCTTAGTCCATCGATTTTCTTGCTTTGATTAATTTGCGGCTGCTCCAATTCAGTCAAGTTCAATTTGTGCTCTGAGTTGGTACGTGAATTTTGCCCCTTTTAATTCTCGACTTTGATTCGAGTTATAAATTTGTTTTCGATTTAAGAGTATACTCTGGATTTTTGTCTTGAATTCAAATGCTTTAAGCCGATGATGGTTTTGGGTTATATAGTAAACGAATTCCTTAATTTTCGTTCGTATTATTTCGGTTTGAATAATTCGTGATTTTGTTTTCTGCGTTGATTTTTGATCGTATGATCTTGAGACCTCTGACTGGTTCGTTCCTTGATTTTAGCTTGGTATTTGAATTTGAGATATATATTTGTCATTTGCTGACTTGTTCGATTCCTTTCTGTTCTAACTTATTCATCGTATTTGTGATTTATTGTTGCTACTACCTTGGTCGCCACGGCTTTGATTCTTTGGCATTTTGAATTTTTGTTAACTGCTGTTACATTCTCTTTCGAACCATGACTTTGTTACTCGAACTACTACTGTGTATACGTGACCTTGGTAGCCTTGAATTTCACTCTGTTTCATATGTATGTAGTTTTCATTGGTCTTGATGTATTGGTTTGTTGAGTCTGTTGTGTCCACTGCTGTTATCTTTCTTTGTACTCTACTGTGTTGATTTGAAGTCTGGTTGCACCGAGTCTGGTTATGTTGACTAATCATATGCATGTTGAGTCTGGTGCTAAAAACTTTGTTGTTGCATTGCTTCATGGTGAGTCTGGTTGTCATGTTGTCTGGTCTGAGATGTGTTGCATCCCTGATGGTCTTCATGTTTAGTTATTGTGCACTGCATATATATATACATGTATGTATACATACATACATATATATATGTATGTATGTATGTATGTATGTATGTATGTATGGTGGTTTCTTTGTGTAGACTTCATCTCATGCTTGTGTACTGCTCCCATTGTTGTCTGTGTTTCATATGTTTGGGTCTGTTCACTTGCATTGCTTTGAGTTGAAATCCAGTTGCTTGCCTCTAAACTGTTGTGTTACTGCCTTTAGTTCGACCTGAGTTATGTAATTTGATTGCCACTTTCTCTGACATGGTCTACGTTGGCTTCGAGTCTAGTCTGCATGGTATTTGTGCTTGTACTTGATCATTTCATGTTGAATTCACCTCTGGTTCAATTTTTTGTTGCGTTCATTCTGGACTAGTCTTTGTTGCTCCTGATATGCTAGCTCGAGTTGGTCTTCAAGTGTCTTTGAGTCTATACTGTTTTGTGTTTTCATGTTGGTCGAGACTGATATGTGTATGTTCATGCATGTATGCTGGTGCCTTGTTGAGTGCACTTGTATTTGAACCTATCTTATAGTATGGTTTCATTTTAGATCATGCTGACTGACCATTGAAACTTGTAATTGTTACTGATTTCATTTGTACACACTTGTTTGGCTTATTGTGGTCTTGTCTCCCTCTGGTTCATTTTGTTTTGTTGCTCTTGCCTTGAGTTTGAATGGTTGAGGCTTGAACTGTATGTATGTTGAATGCATATGTACTGGTTGTCACATGTATGCATTCATGTGTATAGTCATTGTAGTCTGGTTTATTTTGTGTACAGATGTCTCTTGGCTGAAATTCGAGATGCTGAGGTAGTGCACATGTGTATGTGTACACATGTGTATATGCAGGCTCTAGTGTATTTGAAACTTTGTGACTTGTTTTCGTATTGAACCTGAGTTGAATCCAGCCTCGGCTCCGGTTTGACCTTGTGCTCACCTGTCCCTGCAGTTTTATCAAGTGTATATCGGTGTGCACGACCTTGTGACATGTACAGTGATACACTGTGCATGTTACAAGCTGTTCGTGTAAGATGAATTCAAAATAAATAAATGACGAACAACTCAAATAACTGAGGCAAATGATATTTTCAAACACACACTTTTATTGTACACTGCAAAATATTTTCTTTTTCAATTTTACCGCGTCAGTGTTTATTTTGCAGATAATTTAGATGCTGGATACAAAACTGGAATAGAGTTGAAGATAAATACGAGTGTTTGAGTGATATGTAGTGAGGTCAAAATTGTAAATTGAAATTTGTGATGTAATCGAAATTGTAATGTAATTGAAATTGAATTGCAATTGAAATTGTGTAAATATAATGAGAGCTGAAGTTTGTACTATTTAAATTTGTAATAAAATATTTGTTTGAATATGAATTTTATGTTATTTATTTTATTCATCAAATATTTATTCAATTATGTGAAAACTAAAATAGTACAATAACAAATACATTTAAATGAATATATATATATATGTTTATTATCATCAAACAAAAATCATATACTAGCATATTCAACAATGTCCCCCTTTTGATGATAACAAACATATATTAAGATTTTGAATTTATTAAATGTATTTGGTCATTGATGAACTCTATTTGCTACCCCTATTTGATTGCTCCCTCTCTACAACAAAGCTCCCCCTTCATATATGCATGAAAATAAATATAAATATGCAAACGAACTTGGATGGGATATGCAAATAAAAAATAAAATATTTGAACTTTATTTGCCAAAATCTTAACTTTTCTCTCCCCCTTTTGTTACCAGCAAAAGAGTAATAGTGTTAGAAAAGTAGAGATAAAGTGATAGGCATTAATACAACATTAATGCCCAATAGAGTATAAATATTAAATTTCAATAGAAAATCAAACAAAAATCATAAATACGCTGTTAGACGCATATTCCACTTTAGAGTGATAGGGGTGATGTCGGCATATAAAACCATATAGTTGTGTCTATTTGTGGTATATTTATATCAGGAATTTGAATATCTACTAACCATGCATAACCGTTAGGACTTTTAAATGAGATTAGTAGTATTCCCAATTTTTTTATAAAAAAAATGAATTTCAAGCATCTTCTAACCACGCATAACCGTGAGGACTTTTAAATGGGATTAGAATCAACTCGTCTATTTAATAATCAATTTTGATATGTGTTCCATACATGCATAACCGTGAGGGCTTTTAAATGAGCACGAAAGCACATAAACATTTCAAGTAATTCACCCATGCATAACCGTGAGGACTTTTAAATGAGAGTGAATACTTTAGATGTTTTTATTGCTAAAAAATAAAATAAAAACGAATAATTTCCAGTTTAAAACACCACATTTTGACATACTATATTGGATTTTGATGAGTGATGATCGTTAGAAATATGATAGAAATAGAGATGGTCATGGAATTTTTACCAACAAAAGTTATTATAAATCTTGTTTAAATTTTTAAAGAAATTTACTAAATATACTGTCTCAAGTCATAATATATGATTAATATCGACACTCATCACTATTTCAATTACTATTTATCTTTTCGATAATTAGTAGGAAGTCAGATTAGTTAATGTAGTCATTTAAGATCAAATCCAAAAACAAATATAAAATCAAATTTCTAAAATATCTAATGTAACGACCCGTATTTTTGGGTCATCGAATTCGAATATTTAAAATGTAACGACCCATAATTTAATCACTTTGAACATGAATAGTTAATATGTTTTTAAATGATTAAATAATGGATTTTTTATCTAGAATTATTAACCTTGCCTAATAAAACAGAATAGTATAATTACTTGCCTAATAAAACAAGAGAGAATTATTAACCTTGCCTAATAAAATAGAATAGTATAATTACTTGCCTAATAAAAACAGAACAGTATAATTACTTGCCTAATAAAACAAAATAGCATAATGATTATTATATTCCATGCGGATGGTTGCCATTGGACCAAAATCTGGTCGAATCAGGTTCTGCCATGCGGATGGTTGCCATTGGACCAAAATCTGGTCGAATCATGTTATGCCATAGTTGATAAGGAGGATTTCTATTGGACCAAAATGTGGTCGAATCAAATTAAGCCATCAAGATGTTTTCTATTGGACCAAAATGTGGTCGAATCAAATTAAGCCATCAAGATGTTTTCTATTGGACCAAAATGTGGTCGAATCAAATTAGGCCATAAGGCTGGTTTCTATTGGACCAAAATCTGGTCGAATCTGGTTAGGCTATAGGAAATGACTAAAGTACCCTTCTCTTCACCTATAAATAGCCAAGTCCATATCTCATTTTATTTCATTCACAAACTAAAGAAAAGAACTAAAATTCATTATCAAAGGTGAAGTATTCCAAGTCTCCATCAAAGCAAATAGGATGTGAGTATATTCCTTGCTTTCATAATTTAGTGAGTATAACTTATTCTGTAAGTATATTCCTTGTTTTCATAGTTTAGTGGGTATAACTTATTATGTGAGTATATTTTACAGTGAGAAACTATATCACTTAATATAGTGTTTATATTGGTTGTGATTGGATGAATGGATTGGTAGTTATGGATGTTTTAACTATATGGTAGTTATATCAGTATTTAATTGTTAAAATATTCAGTTATACCATATACTGCTTGTTTGGATGATATGAAGATATATATGGATGTTAATAGTGATAACACTGCACGTTACACTTATTATACACACCCATTTGGATTTAAACGAATATTGGTTAAGTCTCGATTTAAAATAATAATAATATAATATTCAAATTTGAGTGGAAATTTGAATATTCGAATTTTATAATTTAAACTATTAGGAAATGATATTGGAGATATATTGAAAAACTTTTGTAAAAGAAGTTATTTATTTGAAATCATTTTAAATATAAAATGGCATGTTCAACTTTGGAAATATAAATAATAATTTAAATCGATTTTAGAAAAGTGAAGTTAAGTTCGTTATATAAATAAAGGTTTATAATCAATTAAATGATTCCAATAGTATTATATATAGTTTATTTTGATTTCTGAAAATTTTGGATTAAATCGGATGAAAATTAGAAAAATAATATTATTATATTATTTAAATATTCAATTAAATCAATTAAATTGAATAAAAATGTTATGAATTGAGAAATGAAGTTTTTATAGTATATATGAAGTATATATATGATTTAAAAGATAATAGAAGTAATTTAAATCATATTTGAATGGTTTTAGTTGTACAAATACACTATATTTTCGACACTAATCGAGGACCTTACTTAACAAATTAAGTAACGTCGTTTTAATCGGAAATTGGTTGGATTAATCTTTTAATTAAGATTTATTATGGGATGGTGAAATCTTTTAAAGATTTAAAGGAATACGATTCAGATTTACGTTAAGTCTAATAATTGGTTTTATTTACCAAATTTTAAGGAAGAGACTTATACAATCCTGTATATCCATATGGTTTGGAAATAGCGCTTATTATTCGGAAAGACCGGGATTTTCCCATTTCGAATAATAATACGACGTTATGAAGAGAATGATGGATAAGAAGGCAATGATGAAGACCGGGATCTTCTCATTGAAAGGTCTGCTTGTTGATTCTCTTTACAGAGTTGCTCCTGTCTAGAGAACAGAACCCTATATTTTTAGCAGTGGTCCTGACAATGTTTGAGGATTTACCGGATATACAAGGACCTCTCACCTTTTGGGCAAAGGTTGAGGAATAAGGTGCCTTCGATTTCGTTCAGTCCAGAATGAACTTGTGAATGGATGGATTGTCTGACATTACATTCTACTTTTATATGATTGATCTTTATTAACGTATATCTGCTTGGTGGCGGAGAATTTATTCTCTTAGCTTAACACCCTTCCTTGAGACGTATGAGCTCAAGGGTTATGCGTTGGTAGAAATCAGTTATGTAATTTTGGATTGGTAATGTGACATTCCGAAGAATTCTGTGGATGGATCAAGGCTTTCGTTGAAAATCAAAGCCTTGTGGGTACGAGACTTCACGAACCTCACACCCCGGGAATGGCCAAAACAGGAATGGATGCGGCAAGGTGTAGGATGTCTATTCCCTTCTAGATATATATAGTGATACCATGGTATGGAGCTCAGGTATTCACTTTGTGGATTATATATTTATATAGCTGTACTGTGGTCTTACACGCCCAGTATTTGCTTGATGTGGATGTTGGAAAAGATCGGCGCCCCGTTTTAAAGGTTGGTAACAACCGGGGGATGGATAAACTTGAGTAAGTAGTTACCATTGAGTGGTAACCCAGCCTTGTGTTGGCAGAGAAACAGTAGTTTCTCGGGACGTCCCTCTAGAGGCGTACCCAATCGTGGATGAGGAAGTTCCTTTGCCTGGTCATTATTGGAAACCCATTCTCCAATACGAACCTTGTACGGTTTTGATTGTATTACCCATTGTTTAATACAGTGGCTATAGTAGGCATACCATCATGTAACGTATGCTGGCTAAATTAATAATTTTATTTTTAAAATGGTTTTCAATCACTAAGCTCTATAATAATATTTAAAGGATATTTTTAACGTATCAAAGGCATGTTTGACTGTCATAAGGAGAAACCTCGACCATGTGTGCGTTTGCATCTTGTGTGCGGATCGAGACCTTATGATAGTTTCATTTTCCAAAAGCATATACGGAAATTGTTTTCAAAATCAACTGTATTTTTAAGTTCTCACACCAGTCCCATGACTGACCTGGAGTTTATTGTTTTCCCCTAAACTCTGGATGCCCATAATTTTCCATACGGGCAGTCTAGAGTTAGGTTTGTCAGTTATATCTGGAGCTAGGATATTTGGAGCAATTATGGATGTAAGACTTGAAGATGGAGCATTTGGAGATTTTGCTTTATTTTCCGCTGTAGTTGTTATTCCGCTATATTTATGTAAACTCTGAAATGTAAACTCTTTTGTATATGAATAAAAGAGAGGTTGTTTCACTTCCGCTATGTTCTGATATTTCTGATATGTTTATTATCCCAACCCCTAACGATCAAGGATTCCGATCATTTGATTTACGACATTTTAATACATTCAATTATATTTAGGTGTCGATTTTAAAGGGTCGATAATCCTAATCGCTAGGAAAGACGTGAATCCTTATCTTTTGAGTTGGACTTGTATACATTTTAGTCAATTCAAAGGGTGAGAATTTACGGGTCTTTACATCTGGTATCAGAGCAGTTGGTTGGCGACCCCCTTGGCCACAACTATTATTTAAAACTGATATTGGGAGCTATTTAGAATCAAAAGCGGTTGATTTACATCAACGGCTATTGACTTAGCTTAGGGATATAAACTATCAGATAACTCATTAGATATAGGGTTAGAAATACCCTAGAATGGGTATATGAGAGAGCGTATCTTAAAAATTTTAAGATTTAAAATTTAAATAAGATTTTGAAGTTATAATTTAAAAGATGAATATAAGCTCAAATGCCTTGTGAATCCATTTTCACAATTTGACTATAAGGTATTTGATTTTTGAAATAAAGATGAGTTGATAAATTAAGTAGGGGAGAAATTCTTTACGAAATTTAATAAGTTAAACTTATAACTATAAGTTATAATTTGAAAGGTAAACTTGAAAATAGAAAGGTTTGTATAAACTTAACTATGAATTTGAAATTTACTTAAGTAAATAAGTAAACGAAATAATATGGTATATTAGTAAAGTGAATATGATTATTAAACTTAAGTTTTAAAGTGGAAATAAACTTGAGAAGTTGAATAAAAGAAATAGAAACTCAAGCTGAAATTTGATTTTTATAAACTTAAGTTAATTTTAAAATAAGTTGGTATAACTTATAAAGATGGAACTAAAACCAAATATGGAAATGGTTAATTTTGTTAAGTAAAAACAAATTTTGAAACTAAAGGATAATAGAAATTGAGGTATAAATACGTAAGTTATACGTAGATCATTTCCTCAAACAGATTAAAGTACAGAATTTTATCCATCCGGAAATGGATTTATCACTCGATTCTTGAGTATGAACATTGATAAGAATTTATGGTTGGGTACTTGTGTTTTCTATCATAGTTGAGAGCTATGCAAGGAAAACAAAGGTTACCGATCATGAAGGCTGATCAGAGTCCGTACTAAAGGATCCAGGGATCAATACTAGTTCGGAAATGAAATTGTGTATTCGAATAAATATTCGAACAAGATATCTTATATAGATGATCTATGTATAACTTATGGAAGTAAGTTGAAAATTTTAAATGATGAAAATCTTAAGTACATTAGCACTAAGATATTTTGGTCCAACTTAGGTACGTAATACATATTCAGGATGGTAGATTTTGTTTGCAACTTATACCAAAAATTTTATTTTATATACTTTGGTATAAGTATGGATGGATGGATGATATATATATATATATATATATATATATATATATATATATATATATAATTTTTTGGCTATAACTTGTGCATGGAGTACAAGTACTTCTACCCTTCATTTCCGTTTCAATTTCGAGGACGAAATTATTTTAAGTAGGGGAGGTTGTAACGACCCGTATTTTTGGGTCATCGAATTCGAATATTTAAAATGTAACGACCCATAATTTAATCACTTTGAACATGAATAGTTAATATGTTTTTAAATGATTAAATAATGGATTTTTTATCTAGAATTATTAACCTTGCCTAATAAAACAGAATAGTATAATTACTTGCCTAATAAAACAAGAGAGAATTATTAACCTTGCCTAATAAAACAGAATAGTATAATTACTTGCCTAATAAAAACAGAACAGTATAATTACTTGCCTAATAAAACAAAATAGCATAATGATTATTATATTCCATGCGGATGGTTGCCATTGGACCAAAATCTGGTCGAATCAGGTTCTGCCATGCAGATGGTTGCCATTGGACCAAAATCTGGTCGAATCATGTTATGCCATAGTTGATAAGGAGGATTTCTATTAGACTAAAATGTGGTCGAATCAAATTAAGCCATCAAGATGTTTTCTATTGGACCAAAATGTGGTCGAATCAAATTAAGCCATCAAGATGTTTTCTATTGGACCAAAATGTGGTTGAATCAAATTAGGCCATAAGGCTGGTTTCTGTTGGACCAAAATCTGGTCGAATCTGGTTAGGCTATAGGAAATGACTAAAGTACCCTTCTCTTCACCTATAAATAGCCAAGTCCATATCTCATTTTATTTCATTCACAAACTAAAGAAAAGAACTAAAATTCATTATCAAAGGTGAAGTATTCCAAGTCTCCATCAAAGCAAATAGGATGTGAGTATATTCCTTGCTTTCATAATTTAGTGAGTATAACTTATTCTGTAAGTATATTCCTTGTTTTCATAGTTTAGTGGGTATAACTTATTATGTGAGTATATTTTACAGTGAGAAACTATATCACTTAATATAGTGTTTATATTGCTTGTGATTGGATGAATGGATTGGTAGTTATGGATGTTTTAACTATATGGTAGTTATATCAGTATTTAATTGTTAAAATATTCAGTTATACCATATACTGCTTGTTTGGATGATATGAAGATATATATGGATGTTAATAGTGATAACACTGCACGTTACACTTATTATACACACCCATTTGGATTTAAACGAATATTGGTTAAGTCTCGATTTAAAATAATAATAATATAATATTCAAATTTGAGTGGAAATTTGAATATTCGAATTTTATAATTTAAACTATTAGGAAATGATATTGGAGATATATTGAAAAACTTTTGTAAAAGAAGTTATTTATTTGAAATCATTTTAAATATAAAATGGCATGTTCAACTTTGGAAATATAAATAATAATTTAAATCGATTTTAGAAAAGTGAAGTTAAGTTCGTTATATAAATAAAGGTTTATAATCAATTAAATGATTCCAATAGTATTATATATAGTTTATTTTGATTTCTGAAAATTTTGGATTAAATCGGATGAAAATTAGAAAAATAATATTATTATATTATTTAAATATTCAATTAAATCAATTAAATTGAATAAAAAGGTTATGAATTGAGAAATGAAGTTTTTATAGTATATATGAAGTATATATATGATTTAAAAGATAATAGAAGTAATTTAAATCATATTTGAATGGTTTTAGTTGTACAAATACACTATATTTGCGACACTAATCTTAGACCTTACTTAACAAATTAAGTAACGTCGTTTTAATCGGAAATTGGTTGGATTAATCTTTTAATTAAGATTTATTATGGGATGGTGAAATCTTTTAAAAATTTAAAGGAATACGATTCGAATTTACGTTAAGTCTAATAATTGGTTTTATGTACCAAATTTTAAGGAAGAGACTTATACAATCCTGTATATCCATATGGTTTGGAAATAGCGCTTATTATTCGGAAAGACCGGGATTTTCCCATTTCGAATAATAATATGACGTTATGAAGAGAATGATGGATAAGAAGGCAATGATGAAGACCGGGATCTTCTCATTGAAAGGACTGCTTGTTGATTTCTCTTTACAGAGTTGCTCCTGTCTAGAGAACAGAACCCTATATTTTTAGCAGTGGTCCTGACAATGTTTGGGGATTTACCGGATATACAAGGACCTCTCACCTTTTGGGCAAAGGTTGAGGAATAAGGTACCTTCGATTTCGTTCAGTCCCAGAACGAACTTGTGAATGGATTGATTGTCTGACATTACATTCTAATTTTATATGATTGATCTTTATTAACGTATATTTGCTTGGTGGCGGAGAATTTATTCTCTTAGCTTAACACCCTTCCTTGAGACGTATGAGCTCAAGGGTTATGCGTTGGTAGAAATCAGTTATGTAATTTTGGATTGGTAATGTGACATT
This sequence comes from Allium fistulosum, assembly GCA_030737815.1. Taxonomy (NCBI): domain Eukaryota; kingdom Viridiplantae; phylum Streptophyta; class Magnoliopsida; order Asparagales; family Amaryllidaceae; genus Allium; species Allium fistulosum. Next base: position 815,201,228 of record CM060908.1, on the reverse strand, counting down.
CCGAAGAATTCTATGGATGGATCAAGGCTTTCATTGAAAAGCAGAGCCTTGTGGGTACGAGACTTCACGAACCTCACACCCCAGGAATGGCCGAAACAGGAATGGATGCGGCAAGGTGTAGGATGTCTATTCCCTTCTAGATATATATAGTGATACCATGGTATGGAGACTAGGTATTCACTTTGTGGATTATATATTTATATAGCTGTACTGTGGTCTTACACGCCCAGTATTTGCTTGATGTGGATGTTGGAAAAGATCGGGGCCCCGTTTTAAAGGTTGGTAACAACCGGGGGATGGATAGACTTGAGTAAGTAGTTACCATTGAGTGGTAACCCGGCCTTGTGTTGGCAGAGAAACAGTAGTTTCTCGGGACGTCCCTCTAGAGGCGTACCCAATCGTGGATGAGGAAGTTCCTTTGCCTGGTCATTTTTGGAAACCCATTCTCCAATACGAACCTTGTACGGTTTTGATTGTATTACCCACTGTTTAATACAGTGGCTATAGTAGGCATACCATCATGTAACGTATGCTGGCTAAATTAATAATTTTATTTTGAAAATGGTTTTCAATCACTAAGCACTATAATAATATTTAAAGGATATTTTTAACGTATCAAAGGCATGTTTGACTGTCATAAGGAGAAACCTCGACCATGTGTTCGTTTGCATCTTGTGTGCGGATCGAGACCTTATGATAGTTTCATTTTCCAAAAGCATATACGGAAATTGTTTTCAAAAGCAACTATATTTTTAAGTTCTCACACCAGTCCCATGACTAACCTGGAGTTTATTGTTTTCTCCTAAACTCTAGGTGCCCATTATTTTCCATACGGGCAGTCTAGAGTTAGGTTTGTCAGTTAGATCTGGAGCTAGGATATTTGGAGCAATTATGGATGTAAGACTTGAAGATGGAGCATTTGGAGATTTTTCTTTATTTTCCGCTGTAGTTGTTATTCCGCTGTATTTATGTAAACTCTGAAATGTAAACTCTTTTGTATATGAATAAAAGAGAGGTTGTTTCACTTCCGCTGTGTTCTGATATTTCTGATATGTTTATTATCCCAACCCCTAACGATCAAGGATTCCGATCATTTGATTTACGACATTTGAATACATTCAATTATATTTAGGTGTCGATTTTAAAGGGTCGATAATCCTAATCGCTAGGAAAGACGTGAATCCTTATCTTTTGAGTTGGACTTGTATACATTTTAGTCAATTCAAAGGGTGAGAATTTACGGGTCTTTACATCAAACCTAAAATGAAAGTCAACAAAACCTATTTTCTGGAAGGGGTTTTATAAAAAAAATGTCTGCTAATTGAAAATCAGTTGAAATGAAAAATATGCAGATATTTTCTTTGAAAATGATGCAACTAATGAATGTCTCAACATAAAACACGTTCTACTAGTACTTTTTCTATCAGCTAGGCTCAGGATGGAGGCGTCAGCTTGTCATCAATTGATTGGGATAATGACGAATAAGTAGCAAACTCCACACCAACGCGACTTAGTCTTTTTACACATGTACAGGACCGCAAACGATCCTCAGGCATGCTCTGATACGACTACCGATCACAACGGTGTAGGTGTTTGCACTTTGACGTCCCTATTTTACCTTTATTTTCCATTTCTAATGTTTGAACCTGATTTTGTTGAACATCCCTGTTGAAAAACTCATTTTGAATGAAAATCCACTACCTAAGATCCCACAACGGCTAAGCCACTTACACATGTAAGGGATCGCGAACGGTCCTCAGGCATGCTCTGAGATGGCGATAAACCGCCACCACAAACAGTTTAGAAACTCACTCGAACGTGAAATCTGACATTGTTAATACTAAGTCCCCCCCGGGCACACAAAATTCGCCTCGAACGGCACCCGACCACGAACGGTCACAATTCGCCTCGAACGGCACCCTACCACGAATGGTCACAATTCGCCTCGAACGGCACCCGACCACGAACGGTCACAATTCGCCTCGAACGGCACCCGACCACGAACGGTCACAATTCGCCTCGAACGGCACCCCGACCGCGAACGGTCATCATTTGCCGCGAACGGCATCCAACCCCGAACGGTCATATATGACCTCGAATGACATACGATCCTGAACGATCGTCATTCGTGGTCAAATAAAACTATCAATTCCTTTGCAGGTCATCAACAGGATATGAACATCCAGCTCATGGCATTATAAAGCAATAACTTTCATCGAAGAAACGATAACTATTCAGAGTAAAGATTGCAGCATTTCAAAGCACATCATGTTTCCACAAGACGTACTTTGGGGGGCAAATGTTATCCCGCCTTTTGGCAAAGCCGTGACACCAAGGAATTGACTAGTAACCAATGATGGTCCGTCCTAGAGAACGATTATACACAGTCTCACTATGGATATCGACGAATTTATTCCGAGTCCAGATCAAGACAAAATTGATATGACACAAAAAGCGAAGCTATGGGAGTCAACGTTCCAAATTTTAGGTCAATCCGAGTTCGTATGCTCAAGTTACAACCGATGCAAAATTGGATAAAAACAGCGTACTTCGACTCGCTCCCCTCGCCTATTTCGACTCGCTCCGCTTGCCTACTTCGACTCGCTCCACTTCGACTCGCTCAGCTCGCATCCCTCAGAAAAGCCTTCTTCGACTTGCTCTGCTTCACCTCCATCAGATGCCCACTTCGACTCGCTCTGTTCGAATCCATCTAGGAACCCTACTTCGACTCGTTCAGATCGCATCCATCAGCGAAGTCTTCTTCGACTCGCTCAGCTCGCATCCCTCAGAAGAGCTCACTTCGACTTGCTCCACTTCAAGCCACATTTCGACTCCATCGATGCGAAGCTACATTTCGTATCGATCACCTTCGACTCCGTCTCCTATGTAGTTCGTACCCATCAGGGATCTTCTGGTCGAATCCATCTAGTTGCCATATTCAAATCAATCGATCGAAGTTAAGTTTCTATCGATACGAACGAGGCAGGGTCCAAGAACGACTCGATCAAAGCAGCATCAAAGGCGGAGTGATCCAAAGGTTCAAACACCACGTCATCAAGTCAAGCAACGACTCGAACAAGACCGAGTCGAACAAGAGCGAGTCGAATAAGAGCGAGTCAAACACAACAGCCAACCGAGAATCCCAATTCGTATCGATCATATCTCCCAATCTACAAGTCCAAATGCTATGGAATTTTCACAGAAGACTACGTGCATGCTAAAGAATGTCCACGCCAAATTTCGACTCCATTGGATGAAATCTTGATCGAGTCAAAATCTATTCGTGTCGATCATGGATCAGACCAAAACTTCACGGGCTTGGGCGTGCGGGCCTGGTCACGTGTCAGAGAGGGTCTCCCGAGATCTAAGAGGAATATCAGCCTCCTACACATATAAATAGACCCCTAAAGCCAACAGAAAATGGGTTCTTCTTCCTCTTTGAGATCTCCAAAGCCCGGACTCCGCCAAATCCAGATCTGAACTCCATTGTTGCTGCAACCAACGAATTCCACTACTGCAAATCATAATTATCTGCTGTAATTCATTGAATTCACTTGTAAACATCAAAGAAAGATCAATAAAGAAAACTACTTCAGAGTGGACGTAGGCAAGATCGCCGAACCACTATAAACCTTGTGTCTCTGTCTACTTCTTGTTGTTTTAAGTTTATTATTCTTCATTTTTATCCTCTACAATACTTAGATCTAAGATCTGTGATTATATATTGCTGATTTGCGTTCATACACTGGTGCTTTCACGAAATTTGGCGTTTGTGGCCATTTTTGGTGCAACCACTTTGGTGCTTTCATTGAGAGTTGAACTCAGGATTCTATCATTTGGAAATTGAATTTGAAGACTTAGAGAATTCAGATCTGAAAAGCTATGACAAGGAAATCAAATAGAAGACAAAGGCTAGAGAGAGGTCAGTAGGAAGGGAGTCAAGAGGCTTCCTCAGGTGCAAATCAGACATCAAGCTACATCACCAGGGATGAGATAGAGACAATGATGAAAAGACAAGAGAAAATGATCCAGAACTTGCTTCTTCAAATTGGGCAACTTGGAGCGCAAAATCAAGGAGCAATTAGAGTTCAGAACGGAGCAGAACCATCTGGCGCAGCCCCAGAGCTAGGGGGTACTTACCCAGATCATGTTGACCCGATCCCAGGAGCAGTACCAGGAGGAGCTGCGCAGCGCGGTGTCGATAGAGAAGCAAATGCTCATTCAGGAGAGCATACTCCAGGAATCCCTCGTGAACTCGGGGGGCAAATCGGAAACGACGGACCAGGACTACAACTTGGAGACAGTGACAGACTGGCGGAGATGGTCAGACAAGCCATGAGAGGTGGACTAGTGAATAGAAATCTGGAAGATGTGAATAGGAGTCCCTTTGCTCCTACGATCAGGCAAGCTAGGAATCCACCAGAATTCAAGCTACCAACAGTGGAAATGTATGATGGAAGGATGGATCCTGCAGTCCATCTGACAAGGTATATGAGGCATATGGAAGTGCTGGGGGCATTATAGGAAGTCATGGCCCGGTGCTTCCCATTGTATTTGACAGACATTGCGGCGCTATGGTTTAGACAGCTGGAGAGTGGCTCCATCGGAACATGGACCGATTTGACCGAAAGATTCATGAGGCATTTCAGGGTTCACATTTCGAGACCCAAGAATGTGATGAGTTTGGCGGCGCTAAAGCAAAGAACCGGGGAATATTTAAGGAACTTTCTGATGTGATTCAATGCGGCGGCAGCATTGGTGGATCGACCCGATCCATCCATGGTTTTGATGGCAGCTGTATCTGGCATAGCGGATGTCACATAATTCAAGAATTCATTGACAAGGGATCCACCTATGGATCTGGGGGAATTTTATCATGAGGCTGAGGGATTTTTGTGGTTAGAGGATGCAAATGCTGAGAGGGAGGAAGGAGAAGGAGTTGATGTTTACGCAGTCAAGGGTGAAAACCCTCCTAAAATAGATTCAGGAACCGACAGAGGGAAACGAAAAGCCCAGGATAATGATGGTGGACCGACGCGACCACGAAAGGAACCAAGATTCACCTCCTACATGGAGTTGAATGAGACTTTGGAGCGAATCTACCAGGACACCAGGGGGCAGATTCCTTATCGAAAGCCAATAAGAAGGGATCTGACCAACAATGAAAGAAGGTCAGACAAGTACTGCTTATTCCATGAGCTGAATGGCCATAGCACGAATGATTGCATACACTTGAAGAATGAGGTTGAGGGACATATCCGGAATGGTCTGCTATCGCAGTATGTGAGAAGGGGAACAACAACAGTGGAACGAGAGCGGCCACCACCTGCACCTACTGGAGACGGCTCAGGATCGAGGCATCAGCTTGTCATCAATTGATTGGGATAATGAGGAATAAGTAGCAAACTCCACACCAATGCGATTTAGTCTTTTTACACATGTACAGGACCGCGAATGATCCTCAGGCGTGCTTTGATACGGCTACCGATCGCAACGGTGTAGGTGTTTGCACTTTGACGTCCCTATTTTACCTTTATTTTCCATTTCTAATGTTTGAACCTGATTTTGTTGAACATCCCTGTTGAAAAACTCATTTTGAATGAAAATCCACTACCTATGATCCCACAACGGCTAATCCACTTACACATGCAAGGGATCGCGAACGGTCCTCAGGCATGCTCTGAGATGGCGATAAACCGCCACCACAAACAGTTCAGAAACTCACTCGAACGTGAAATCTGACATTGTTAATACTAAGTCCCCCCCCCCCGGGCACACAAAATTCACCTCGAACGGCACCAGACCACGAACGGTCACAATTCACCTCGAACGGCACCCGACCATGAACGGTCACAATTCGCCTCGAACGGCACCTGACCACGAATGGTCACAAATCGCCTCGAACGGCACCCGACCACGAACGGTCACAATTCGCCTCGAACGGCACCCGACCACGAACGGTCATGATTCGCCTCGAACGGTACCCGACCACGAACGGTCACAAATCGCCTCGAACGGCACACCGACCGCGAACGGTCATCATTCGCCGCGAACGGCATCCGACCCCGAACGGCATCCGACCCCGAACGGTCATATATGACCTCGAATGACATACGATCCCGAACGATCGTCATTCGTGGTCAAATAAAACTATCAATTCCTTTGCAGGTCATCAACAGGATATGAACATCCAGCTCATAGCATTATAAAGCAACAACTTTCATCGAAGGAACGATAACTATTTAGAGTAAAGATTGCAGCATTTCAAAGCTCATCATGTTTCCATAAGACCTACTTTGGGGGGCAAATGTTATCCCGCCTTTTGGCAAAGCCGTGACACCAAGGAATTGATTAGTAACCAATGATGATCCGTCCTAGAGAACGATTATACACAGGCTCACTATGGATATCGACGAATTTAGTCCGAGTCCGGATCGAGCCAAAATTGATATGACACGACAAGCAAAGCTATGGGAGTCAACGTTCCAAATTTCAGGTTAATCCGAGTTCGTATGCTCAAGTTACAACCGATGCAAAATTGGATAAAAACAGCGTACTTCGATTCGCTCTGCTCGCCTATTTCGACTCACTTCGCTTGCCTACTTCGACTCGCTCCACTTCGACTCGCTCAGCTCGCATCCCTCAGAAAAGCCTTCTTCGACTCGCTCCGCTTCGCCTCCATCAGATGCCCACTTCGACTCACTCCATCTAGGAACCCTACTTCGACTCGTTCAGATCGCATCCATCAGCGAAGTCTTCTTCGACTCGCTCAGCTCGCATCCCTCAGAAGAGCTCACTTCGACTCGCTCCGCTTGAAGCCACAGTTCGACTCCATCGATGCGAAGCTACAGTTCGTATCGATCACCTTCGACTCTGTCTCCTATGTAGTTCGTACCCATCAGGGATCTTCTGGTCGAATCCATCTAGTTGCCATATTCAAATCAATCGATTGAAGTTAAGTTTCTATCGATACGAACGAGGCAGGGTCCAAGAATGACTCGATCAAAGCGGCATCAAAGGCGGAGTGATCCAAAGGTTCAATCACCATGTCATCAAGTCAAGCAGCAACTCGAACAAGAGCGAGTCGAACAAGAGCGAGTCGAATAAGAGCGAGTCGAACGCAACAGCCAACCGAGAATCCCAATTCGTATCGATCATATCTCCCAATCTACAAGTCTAAATGCTATGGAATTTTCACAGAAGACTACGTGCATGCTAAAGAATGTCCACGCCAAATTTCGACTCCATTGGATGAAATCTTGATCGAGTCGAAATCTGTTCGTGTCGATCACGGATCGGACCGAAACTTCACGGGCTTGGGCGTGCGGGCCTAGTCACGTGTCAGAGAGGGTCTCCCGAGATCTGAGAGGAATATCAACCTCCTACACCTATAAATAGACCCCCAAAGCCAACAGAAAAGAGGTTCTTCTTCCTCTTTGAGATCTCCAACGCCCGGACTCCGCCAAATCTAGATCTGAACTCCATTGCTGCTGCAACCAACGAATTCCACTGCTGCAAATCATAATTATATGCTGTAATTCATTGAATTCACTTGTAAACATCAAAGAAAGATCAATAAAGCAAACTACTTCAGAGTGGACGTAGGCAAGATCGCCGAACCACTATAAACCCTGTGTCTCTGTCTACTTCTTGCTGTTTTAAGTTTATTATTCTTCATTTTTATCCTCTACAATACTTAGATCTGAGATCTGTTATTATATATTGCTGATTTGCGTTCATACACTGGTGCTTTCACGAAATTTGGGGTTTGTGGCCATTTTTGGCGCAAACATATACTCACCTAGTTAACTAATATTGACACCCAAAAATTACTAATAGCACCTATTGCACCAATTAGTTAATTAATATTTCATAAATCATTTATACTTATCTGTGTTTGCATTTGCGATTGTTTATTCTATGTTGATTAATAATAATCTTTAAAGAATTTTAAAATAGATCGATAAAAATTAGAAAGCACTATTCACGCCCCTCTAGTTTTTAATTAGCCTTAAGATCCATAATTCCACAACTCATAATCAAGGTTGTGGTTAATCCAACCAAAAGGCTAAGTACATCGCTTTGAATAGCATCATAGCAAAAGCTGTATATATATAACACAAATTTACAACCGAGCTAAGGAAAATCCCAAACGTTGAGAATCCCATAACATTATAATGCGATAACAATGCTGTGATACAAATCGCGAAACATCCTAAAGCTTACTAGAAGTCAAGAAACATACTCTGGAGAGTTCCACATGATAAAGGCAGTACATCAATGTCGTAGAGAGTTGATTGATAGAGTAGATAATTAAAGCAATATAGCACATCCATTCATTAAGGGACAAGCTTGATTGATTTGAGAAAAATGATCGAGATGAAGGAATAAGATTCCACAATTGACCCCTAGTGCAAGTGAGAGATTGAGGGAGTTAGGGGTATGCCCTAAGGGAAGTTATGTAATTTGTTACATAAACCTAACTTTATGACCAATCTTGTTCATAATAAAGGTGTTTATTTTCAATTATATACCTGTTATATAATGAAATATTAATTGAGTAATTAATTGAAGTATATTAAATAGAAAATCATTAAATGATATGATATGTGATAATAATCACATGGAGTTGTAATAATGAGAAAATTATCACGATATAGAATAACATATTATTTTAAGTATTCATGGTCAATATGTTTCAAGATAGGATATCGATACATCTGTTGAGACCAGAGTACGCAATGCTCTCCAAATGTTGGGTAGTGTATTATTGATGGTTGTTGGAAGCACCAAGGGCTCACACACTGATAGTTATTAGCTAAATATGGAATGGCTCACCCGGGAGTTTCTAATTGGTTAATAACAACTAGGTTAAATAGGAAATCTTGAAATGATGATGTTACATAGTTCTCTCAACTTAAGAATATTTTTGAGCTTCAATGTGAATAATCCACTTTGATTATAGTTAAATCATGGTAGGAAACCATTGATCAACTCTATTTAGGTCTAACTTGAAGCATTGAAAGTGAAACACTATCAATAAAGAATTCATCTCCTAAGTCGTGTGAGGTCAGCATCATGGTCAACTGAAGTCAACTCAAAATCTCTAGCCAGAGTAGTATGGTTAATAATAAATACTATTATTAAACAAAGGACTTTGTTTATGGACTACTCGAGTTGATACAGATGATATTGGAATTTTGACCAAAATATAATTCCATAAATCCTAAAGTGATATAGCATTGACGAAGGGAATTGATGTAAATAATCATTACTAAAAGGTACCACTTAAATTATAAAACTGGATTTTATCAATAAGATGTATAAGTGATAAATTCGACTAAACTATCACTCTATTAGATAAGGTGAAAAGTGAATGCTAATGCTTGACCGTATGTTAAGCCAAAAAATTGATCAACACTCTGGATTGAGTGTGAAAGTACCAGCTCTATTTACCAAGGAAAATAAAATATAAAAGAGCAATAGTAAATTGTAGAAAAGGTAAAGAGACAAGAGATTTTTATAGTGGTTCAGCTGTTAATGAAGCCTACGTCCACTTTATAGCTTTTATTAGCTGACTGCCATTATAAGATTGTTTTGTTTACAACATGGTTGAATCACCTAAGTCAGATACAAATCACAAGTTCTTGGAAGCAACTGGAGGATCTCAGTTACTTCTTTATGACCATTGTGTGGGAGAAGAAAAGTGAAGAATGGTAATGATAGAGTGGCAGCAGCCAGTCCCCAAAGATCCCCTTTCTGTTGCAGATTGGATGGTATTTATAGGAGTTGGAGAGCATTTAGGCTAGGGCCACTTCACCAGAAGCCTGTATCCATCTTACAGAGCCGTCTTAGGAAATTTGGAGGTATTTGGAGCTAACTTTTAAAATTAGTGCCAATCCAATTGGATCGGATCGGTACCGATCCGAAAAGTTGTGCAATTCTTGTACAACCTTCATCTGGTTGGCTTCCTTGTTTGGTTTTGATGCTCTCTAAGCAATTTCATAGCTTTATTGATTTGTTATGATAGTAATTCATCTATGGATTTGATTGAACTGTAGTTTGAATCGGATAAATCTTTGCTTCTTGGATTTGGATGCTTTGAAAGTCACCAAACTTGATTGATAAGTTAGGCCAAGCCATAGGAATGTGAGGCAAGTGATTCGGTGAAGAGATGAGGCAATACTTCGGATCGGTGCCGATCCAATTGGATCGGATTGGTGCCGATCTGAATAGTTTGCAATTTTTTGTTCAAAATTCTGGAAATCCCTCTTCTAGTTGTTTTAGGCCTTCAGGTCAAGTCTCACGTCATTCTGGCTTAATTTAAATGTTCTAACTCCTATTGAATTCTGCTGGGTTAAAAACCGGATTAACATTTGCCCTCTAGAGTACGCTTTCATTAAAAACAAGGTGTGCTCTGGAATTGACTGTCTCTGGGTTTCCATTTTAAGGATTTTCATTTATCATGTTGAGTTATCTCGTGGTATGCCGATGAGCTATTCAGCTTTCAATGTGGATCTTCATTGTTTGTGATTACTTAGTAATTTAGACTTGAGTTTTTTGGGGATGTATACGAACATCAAGGAGATTGTGTAGGGGAAATCTATGACCATTTGGAGGAGTAAATTTGGATCGGTACCGATCCAAGTACTTTAAATATTTTTTCAAATCTTTATTTTTTATATTTTATAAAGGGTTAGATCTACCCCTTCTTCCCATTTTACTTCATTCGAGCCAAACCGATCCCATAGCCCCAGACCCCTGCTGATCCGAAGCCTGCAACCACCAGAAAGTCGTCGTCGTCGATCTTCACTATCAGCCACCACCTTCTGGAGCTACTGCCACCATTCTAAGTGGGTCCCACCATCGAGATCACCTCCGTTTTGAGGCTTGCCTATCCGATCCATCCAATACCTTAGTTTGGGTTGTCTTCATGAACTTCCCTGAGGATTCTTCGAGCTTCGCCATTAGTCACACACCTGAGCAAGGGGTAGAGAATCCCCTTCGGTAGAGTATTCCATCCTATATTACAAACCGTGGTGTCTTTCGAAGGAGCTTTTTCATTGATTCTTGTCTGCAGGGAGTGTTTCTCTAAGAAGATAGTCCTTAATTGTTGTTATCCATGTTTTTGGTTCTTCGGTCATTTCGAAAATCCGGTCGATATCCATCTCGCCTATGCTTGGAGCAGTCAAAGTTTCAACTGGGACCGGTCCCAAATACTGAGCTTCTTCGGAACTAGCAAGTTTAGCTAGATAGTCCACCTTCATGTTTTGTTTCCTTGGGATATGAGTTATGGTGTAATGCTTGATGTCGTTCAGCAATTTCTGCACTTTGGATAGATACATGGCAAGGTTCTCTCCCCAGGCTTGATATTCACCTCTCACCTAATAGATGACTTGCTTAGAGTCGCTATATATATATGTATGGACTTTATCCCGAGTTCCTTCAAAACTTTCATCCCAGCTATCAATGCTTCATATTATACTTTATTGTTTGTTGCAGGGAATTCCAAGAGAAAGGCATAGCAAACAGATTGTCCTTCGGGAGTTTTGAGCACAACTCCTGCCCCCGAGCAAGAGTTGTTAGATGCACCGTCGACGAAAACCTCCAGTGTATCTCAACTTCTGGAGAAAGTTCTTCTTCGTTATCTCATGTTGTAAACTCGGCAATGAAGTCTGCTAGAGCCTGCCCATTGATCGCCCTTCATGGATGATAAGTGATTTCATATTGACTCAATTCAATATTCCATTTGATAAGCCATCCAGAGGTCTCAGGGTGGTACAACACCTGGTTTAGGGTTGATCTGTTAGTACTTTGATCGGGTGTGCCTAGAAGTATGGTCGTAACTTTCCGGATGCGTTCAAGAGGCAATATGCTAGTTTTCCAACTTCGGATAGTTCTTCTCGGCTCTAATGAACCATTTACTGTTGTAATATACGAGTCACTGGACCCTAGTTTCTTCTTATATGAGTGCGATACTTAATGCATGGGTTGAGACTGCTAAGTAGATAAACAAGTCTTCTCTATCTACCGGCTTGGATAGGATTGGCGGAGTCTCCATGTGTTGCTGTAATTCTTTGAAGGTAGTTTGTCAAGCCTGATTCCATTCGAAGTTCTTCTTTCCCTTCTTTAGTGTGTCAAAGAACGGTATACATTTGTTGGTTGCTTTTGAGATGAGTATGGTTGCTTTACCAATAGTTGTGACTCAAGCTGGAGATGTTTCGGCTTATATCCCTACTAATGTAATTTCCATTACAGATAGGCAAATATTATTATTTGCCGATTTATTCAATGCGGGAATCCGACCTACTATTAATGTAGGCATTTCTATTTCCAGAGTGGGATCCACAGCTCAAATTAAAGCCATGAAACAAGTAGCTGGCAAGTTAAAATTGGAATTAGCTCAATTCGACCGGCTTAGTGCTATAACTTTTCCATTCAAGCTTTGTAATTCCATCTTGTTTCTTGAGGCCTCAACTTCCCGCAAAGCGGTAATTTGTTCAGGATTAGCTTCGATGCCTCTGTAACTTACAATGAATCCAGAAAACTTTCTAGGGGCTACCCCTAAGTGACATTTAAGTGGATTGAGTTTCATTCTATACTTGCGGAGTATTTCGAACATTTCGACGAGGTCGTCTAAGTGACTTGCGACTATGCATGATTTAACTAGCATATCATCTACATAGACTTCCTTAGTCTTTTCGATTTAATGTTTGAACATGGCGTTCACCAGTCGCTGGTAATTTGCCCCAGCATTCTTAAAGCCGAATGACATCACTTTATAGTAGTATAATCCTAGATCTATGATGAAGCTAGTGTTTTCCTGGTCAGGTTCGTGCACCATGATCTGGTTGTATCCCGAGTAAGCGTCCACGAATGAGTGCAATCCATGTCCAGTTGTTCTGTCCACAAGCTAGTCGATTCTCGGTAGTGGAAAGCTATCCTTTGGCTAAGCTTTGTTTAGGTCCGAGTAGTCGATACAAGTTTTCCATTTTCCATTGGATTTTTTGACCAAGGCAGGACTGGATACCCATTCGGGATAGGTCGCATCGCAGATAAAACCATTTTCCATCAGCTTATCCATTTCTTCTCTTAGTGCTTTGGACCGTTCGGGGTCCTAGCTATGCCTTTTCTACCTTACTGGTGTATACTTGGGATCGATGTTGGGTGTGTGGGATGTTATCTCCGGCGATACCCCACATATGTCGGAATGCGTTCAAGCGAACATGTCCAGGTTGGCACGAAGAAATTTGGTTAGTTCCCATCGCATCTTGCTTCCAAGATATGACCCAATTTTCAGAACCTGAGTTGGGTCATCCATATCGACCATGACAGGCACCGTCAATTCCCCCGGTGCTTCCTCATCCTCCCTTGAACTCTTCTTTCTAGGGTCCAAAGCCTTGTCGAATCGACTACGGTCCCCAAGCCACGAGAAGCTCTGTAGTTGCTATGTAGTAGGTTCACGAATGTGGAGAGTTCTCCCCACATTCTTCCCCTTTTCTTTTTTTCAGACTCACGCAGTTCTACGATATAGCATTCTCTAACGACACTTTGATCTCCTTTGATCACCCCAACTCCATTCTCTGTTGGAAATTTCATGGTTAGACACCACTGAGCTAAAGCAATCCAGAAATCTGCCAAAGCAGGCCGACTTAAGAAAGCATTGTAGGCGGACATTTCATCTACGATCACAAAGGTCTTGATGAGGATGACTCTTTGGTCGCCTTTCCCAAGTTCTACAGGCAAACCAATTGTTCCGATAGGTTGTTTAGGTTCACCGATGAATCCCTGGATCTTTATTCGACAAGCAGATATGTCTATCATACTGATCTTCATTTGATTAAACATGTGTCTAAACAGGATATTGACAGAGCTGCCACTGTCCTCCAATACTCGTCGGACCATGGCTGGTCTGATTCCTATCATCACAACAATCGGGTCAAAGGTCGGAGCTGCTATTCCTTCAGTGTCTCAATTCTGTAATACTATATCATCATTTAGGGTTCTCTACTGCTTAGTAGGAGTTCCGTCTTCAACGGCGAAGCACAAATATTTTGGAACATGTTTCAATAAGCTTATATATTGCTCCATTTTTCCCTAACTCTTCTACACGGGATGAGGTCTTCTAGATATTGTTCCGATGATGAGTCTTTGGTCGGTCCGCTTGAATCCCTCTTTGCTGGTTCCAGCTTGGATTCCCCGGTTTTAAGGAGCTTAGGGTGCAGCAGGCTTGTCAGGATTTTGTGGTTTCCTCATATACTGCTGAAACTTGTTTTCCTGAATCAGCTCTTCAATCAGGTTCTTAAGGTGTTGGCACTCATTTGTGTTGTGACCATGTGTTTCATGGAAGTGGTAGTACTTTCCAGAATGCTTTTGCTGTTCAGTCACTTCCTTTTTAGGCGGCTTCTTGTACTCCTCTGTCCCTTGTGTCGTAAGGTAGATGTTTTCTGGAGTATCATTGAGCGGGGTGTAGTCTTCGGGCCTCAAGCCTTTAAGTCGCTTGTTGCCTCCGTTTCGCTTATTCGAATTTTGGTTCTTCCTTTTCTAGTTCTTATCCTTCCTTGCGTTTGCTGCAGTGGTTCTGGAGGTGCTTGCACCTTGGTTAGTTGCCATGCCATTCTGGCCAACATTGGTTGGTTATAGATTAGAAAGTTTTCCATCTAGCTCCTCCGTCTCTTCCAATCGCAAGTACTGGCTTGACTTTCGGTTAAAGTCCTTCCTAATGGTAGGTTGTTTCATTTTGATCCATTTTCCAAATTCAGTGTCAGGGTGGATAACGTGGACCAGGGCCATGAAGACCATATCTTCATTTTGGTTACTTACTTCAATCACCGTGGTGTTGAACCGACTCATGAAGGATTTCAAAGATTAATTCCGTCCCTAGAATAGGCCACATATGAACATCACTTCTTACAGTTGTGTTGTGTGAAGCCTAAACTGATCAAGGAATTTTGTTGATCATTCATTGATAGTGGAGATGGATTTTGGTAGGAGCTTCGTGAACCACATATAAGTAATTCCCTCTAGGAAGATAGGAAAACATCTACATTGAATAGCATTTGAAGCATTTTCACCATCCATGTACCAATTATACTTGTACAAGTGAGGTTTCAGATCTCTAATTCCATCGTAAGACGGAATAGTCGGCATAATAAACTTTTCAGGATACCATTCATTCAAAATGTCATCAGTTAAGGGAGTCCGGCTTAGAGCGAATCCCCATTCATCATCTCTACTATCCTTATTTTCGTCCATCAAGCGCTTGATCATATCCGCAATATATGCCTCTGATGTTAAGTAGTCCGTGGGTCGACTATCAACGACTATGCCAAGTGTTTGATTTGGCAAACAATCTTGGTAAGTGGGTTGAAGCCTAGGCTCTCTGTCTTTGGGAGAGCTACTCCCTCGGTGTTCCATTGGCTTACTGTTGGTCGGGAAGGGGCAATCTAGGCCTCTCTGGCGGTATTGAGTGCATTATCATTTTCTTCCAACTTGTCGTCATCAAGTTGATTACCATTTTCAAAATCGAAGAGATCCACCGCTATATCTTCCCATAGAGTTTTCACCCCTAGATTCAAGTTTGTAGTGGACTGCTTTGCAGTTGGCGGAGTGCTTGTGTTTCCTTCTACGACGATTCCTGTGGCTCCATCCACCACTCTTTTCTGCTTCTGCTTTCCGTTTCTTCTGTTTAGGACAAAAACAAAAGAGTTTTCCTGCTCTGTGGTAGCCGTAGGTTCTGGCATGGTTCTAGGAGCAATTAGTGATTGCAAGGTTAGGAAAGCATTTAATTTGTCTATAAGAGCTTTTTGGCTGTTCTCCATCTTCCGGTTGATTTCGTCAACCATCTTATTCAATTCGCTTTTTGTGACAACTACACGATGGGTAGAAGATCCCGACACCTGATCTCCTGCATTAGCTCTAGAATTTGCTCCAATTAATGGATTATAAGCGTTGTTGACTTCAATTTCTAAGGATTGGTCTCTTCTTCAGCTATAGTAGCTCCTATGGATCTTTCGAAAGCAGTTCGCTTTCTCCTCGCCATTGATCCTCAATAGCAACGTTTAAACTTCCTAGAGCTGATTTGATGGATCTGGCAAATCCAAAGAGAAAAATTAGATCTATGCCTGAGTTCAGTTCTCAGTGAAAGCACCAAAATATTAACCCAAAAAATGGATGAACACCCTGGGTTGAGTGTAAAAGCACCAGCCATATTTACCAAGGCAAATAAAATAGAAAAAAGCAATAATAATTCGTGGAAAAGGTAAAGAAACAAGAGATTTTTATAGTGGTTCGGCTGTTAATGAAGCCTACGTCCACTTCATAACTTTTATTAGCTGACTCCTATCACAAGATTGATTTGGTTTACAATATGATTGAATCACCTTAGTCAAATCCAAATCACAAGTTTTTGGAAGCAAGTGGAGGAGCTCAGTTGCTTCTTTGTGACTGTTGTGTGGGAGAAGAAGAGTGAAGAATGGTAATGACAGAGTTGCAGCAGCCAGTCCCTAGAGATCCCCTTTCCATTGCAGATGGGATGGTATTTATAAGAGTTGGAGAGCGCTTGGGCTAGAGTTGCTTCACCAAACGCCCATATTCATCTTGTAGAGCCGTCTCAGGAAATTTGGATGTGTTTGGAGCTAATTTTTTGAATCGATGCCGATCTAATTGGATCGGATATGTACCGATCGGAAAAGTTGTGCAATTCTTGTACAACCTTCATCTGGTTGGCTTCCTTGTTTGGTTATGATGTTCTCCATGCAATTTCATAGCTCACCGATTTGTTTTGATAGTGATTCATCAATGGAGTTGATTGAACTGTAGTCTGAATTGGATAAATCTTTGCTTCTTGGATTTGGATGCTTTGAATGTCACCAAACTTGATAGATAAATAAGGCTGAGCCATAGGAAAGTGAGGCAAGTGATTTGGTAAAGAGATGAGGCAATACTTCGGATCGGTACCGATCCAATTGGATCGGATCGGTGCTGATCCGAATAGTTTGCAAATTGTTTGTCCAAAATAATGGAAGTCCCTCTTCTAGTTGTTTTAGGCCTTTGTGTCAAGTCTCACATCATTCTGGCTTAATCTGAATTTTCTAACTCCTATTGAATTCTGCTGGGTTAAAAACCCGGTTAAACCATATAAGTGAACTCTTTAAAATACCACACGATTTAATTAATTTATAAATTTTTATAAATTAACCAATTAGTTAATCAATAAAGTAAAAACTAAAAAATTAGAGAGATCAACTAGAGATTTTTATACTAGTTCGGGGTTACCCTACATCCAGTCCCGTACAACTGCTTGTACAGATTTCTTTTCAAATTTCAACCTTTAAACAGGTAGAAGGTAAACCCAATACAATCTCGATTTCAAGGTTACGAGACTCACCCTGTAGATTTTTCAAGCTCTAGGTACACTCACTTGATTTGGACTTGACACAAGCACACCCACTTGGATTTTCGGGACACCAAGCACACCCAATTATTTGAATGGGCTACAATCACACTTATGTAAATACAATAGAGTTTGATAGTTTTTCCAAAGACAATTTCTTGATCTTTAGTTACAATGAATCCTATATCCTCTTGGACATCACTTTAATCTTTGATTGAGAGAGAGAGAGATGATTGAAATTAGAAAGTAAATAGTAGAGAATCAATACAATGAAGATTCAATTGATTCTGGTTTGAATTTGAGAAGATCTAGATAAATTTTCACCAGAAATTTTGGCACAGTAAGAGGAGAGAAGATAATAAGAAAGTAGTTGTTAAAAAATTCGTTTGAAACCCCATATATATAGAGAATAAACAGACATGTCCATTCGTGAAGAGTTACGACGATTAGACACTTCATTTCAAAATTTGAATTTGAAAATTGCGGCTTGTATGTCGACATATGATATGCCTATATGTCGACATATGATATGCCTATATGTCGACATTTGAAAATTTAAATATATTTTGTTTTAAAAATAAAGGATAAGAAAATGAAAAATAGAGATCAAAGACTGCTACCAGGAACTTTAACAATATTCTACGACTCTATATACTATACCTTTGTCTTGAGATCTTCATATTTTGATCTTTATACTCATGAGTCTTTATGTCTATTTCTTGAGTCTCTATACTATACAGTCTTTGAATTAATACCTGTATAACATCCGTAATATATTCTACATAACTTAACAAAAACATTAGTATCCATATTTTATACGAATGTATTATTGTTACTAAGCTTGTTATCATTAAAATCAATAACTAAGGTATTAAAAATCTCCCCCCTTTTGATGATGACAATCATTACCTTGTATATAAAAAATATGATATAACTCCCCCTAAGTTTGATAACTCCCCCTGAATATGTGTATATGTATATTTTATATTTTTCCCCCTTTGTCATCAACAAAAAATGGGTGAAAAACTTAAAAACTCCCCCTAACTATTATATGATGACGTATAATTCAAAATCAATAATCTAAGTTTAAAATGATATATATGATTATATATGATAAATGATACTATTCTATATTAACATGAAGATAAATGATAAAGTAAATTTTATTAATGTAGTTTCAAACTATACAATTTCAATACATTCAAGTCAATCAATCATACAAACAACCCAAACTAACCTAATTCAATCTAAATACACACCAAGTTATTCAAACAAGATCCTAAGAGTATATATATATATATATTTACATATTAAATCCCAACCTAATAACTAGACGTTTCATGGAACTTCAACCCAACCATCGGACCTAAAAATTGGATTTGCTTTGATGGTATCCCAATCTTCATTATCTTTGTTAATAGTACACTCTGGGTTATTGGTTGGTTCGTCTCTGATTAAAGAAGAAATCATCCACCGAATCACATCAAAATGCTTTTCTTGTTCTTTTCTCATTTGCATTTGACTCAATTCTAAGTGCATTTGATTTCGTAGGATAAAGGAGAATATCTTTAAAATATTGAAGAGTTTGTTCAAGATTTTTATAATTTTTGATGTGGAGAAAACATATTTGTAAAAATATGTTTGAAAATGAAATAGAGTATAGAATAAAATGATGGATGAGTTTCTGGAAGAAATAGACTTATAGAAGAGTAGAAATTCATTTGCAATAAATGGATGGATGGTAGTTATTTTTATTTTGAATTTTTTTTTTACTTTTTGGTCGTTATATGTCGACATATCAAATGCATATATGTCGACATACATACCTATATTTTCAAAATTAAAGTATTTGTTATAGATTTTGTTTTTATCTTATACTATTATACATTTATGACATCCAGAGAGTAATAAACAGTATAGAGCACCAATAGATATTTTTCATTACTTAGGATTTGAAGGATACATGGATTTTGTTCGGATAAAGAAAATACACACGAACAACATAAATTTCAAACTAAAAACACACAATACAAAGCTAGACAACATAAATAAACAACTAGATAAGTTTAGAAGGATGTAAATGATGATCATGAAGAGCCACCAAGCTTGCGAATGATATTTCCAAAGAATTTGTCCATTTTGTTGGAAAGAGAAGTGAACTTTTTACTAAAAGAACACTTAAGCTTCTTTTGGTTTTTAAGAATCTTCTCTTGGTTTTTTAGTATCTCTTTGTTGGTAGGGTTGGATGGCTTTTCGAAACTTTCCATAGAAGAATCCATTTCTTCCTCCTTATTTTCTTCTTCTTCTTTCACTTCCATTTCTCCCTCTTCCTCCTCTTCTTGTTCTTCTTCCCATGCAATCTTTGCTCCTTTTTGGGAAGAGTCTCATATGGTTCGAAAAATGGTGGAATGTGTATATAGGAGATATTTTCTTTCTCGAATTTTTTTTGAGGAATTGATTTTTCTCTTCTTAAATCCACACCAAAATATAAGAAAATTCTAGTAACATACACACCATGAAATAGTGTGTTCTTATGTCTAGAGATATTCTTTTGAACAAAGTCGTCTAAAATGACTTGTGCTCAATTTATGTTGTAGCGACCATAAAAAGCAAAAAGGGCTTTGAAAACTTTTTGAGTAGGGTTATTATAATTACCCATCCTCAGAGTAATATTTAACTGTAAAATGATACTCATAAGTCTAGATTTTGGACGAAGATTTTTGTGTTTAAATTAAAAATCATCACCATTTTCGAAAATATCGAGAAAAATTTCACAGGTTTGAACATCAATTTGAAAAGTGGAGATGTCAATTCCATTAGACCTACAACCAAGAATATGACCCCAAAAGTTCACCATTTAAAACTATTTGTGTACCATTAACGCTACTCTAAACTTGACCTTCTTATCCTTGATAAAATTTTCTATATAAATTAGCGTAAACCATTTTGACCAAATCGGGGTAATAAATAAAATCATTTTGAGAAGATTGAATCAAACTAAGAATATTATTTTCAAAACAGAGATCGTGTAAACCATAAGAATAAAAATCTTCGAATTTAGAAAACCTTCTGGGAGAAACTTTTCGAAAGTAGTATATTCCATATAGGCTTCAATTGCTTCTTTCTCATTGAACAGCTGTTTTCTTAGAAACCCTAACGGTTTTTGGATTTTGACTAGAGGAAGCCATTATTGAATGTTTGAAGAGATATGAGAGTGAAATGATATTTAAATTTTGAAATAAAGAGAATGAAATGATAGGATAGAGATAGAGTGAATAAGTGGAGAATTAAAGGACATATTCTCTGGTCAAAAAGGCATCTTTTCAAGACATAGGAGTAAGTGAAAAGTAGAGGGAAGTTCAAAATATGAATTCGAAATGAAATTTCAAATTTCATTTTTCTAGAACATATGTCGACATATAGGAGGGGCATATGTCGACATATAGCCATTAAATTTCAAAACTAAACTTTGGACAAATTATTCCTATATACTTATATATCTATATATTCCTAATCATTCTAATATTATTATTAATTTATAAGCTACTCCTATCAATCAAAAGAAACCAAAAATTAAAATGCAAAGGGTACAGATTTTTTGATGCTTTTTGTTGATCAGTTTGGACTAGTTTGTTGTTGCCATGAAACACATATTCACATTTTCAGTATCAGGTTTATTGTCAAACTAGAGGAAGTTTCCGAATCATCCAAAATTGCTGTATAAGCCCTTTTCTTTTTTTGGATGAATAATTTGTTGGTGAGATCTTTAATTTATCCGAATGCGGGCAGTCTCTCTGAAAGTGACCGTGTTCATCAAAGTTGTAGCATCTAGTCGCAGTCCTAGTTTCACTGATCTTTTTTCAGGTTTTTGAAAGTTGTTCATTTTTCTATACTTTAGAAAATTTCTAAAATTTCTGGCCATGAAAGGAGTTTCTTCGTCATTGTCATTATCAGAATCCTAATCGTCATTTACTGCATTAAAAGCGATGGATTTCTATTCTACTGCCTTGCTTCCCCTTCTACCCTGCATTTGTGGTTCATATAATATTAAATTGCCTATTAACTCTTCAATTTTCAGAGTACTAATATCATTAGCCTCTTCAATTGCAAGTGTCTTTTGATCCCACTCTAAAGGGAGTGAATTTAGGATTTTTCTAACTCGATCCTCTTTAGAATTTTTTCCTTAATGCATCTAATGAATGCACTGTATCTTGAAATCTGCAGTACATGTCAGAAATGGAATCATTTGGATTCATTTTAAATAATTGAAACTAATTAGTTAACATGGAAATTTAGTTTGTTTAACTTTGCTAGTGCCCTCATTGTAACTTTTATTGTTCTCCAAATTTTGTATGCAGACTTATAAATGGATGCCATATTAAATTCATTTTTATATAGTGAACGATATAGAATATTCGTGGCTTTAGAATTATTCTATACAAATGCTTTTTGATTAGCAGTCCATTGTGCAAAATCTGTTTGTGGTTCAGTGCAGTCATTTTGTGTAACATTCCAAATATCTGAAGTATTAGATTGTAAATAGATCTACATCTTACATGACCAATAAGTATAATTATTGCCATTAAAAAGTGAGGGTCTAGTAGTAGATTGTCCTTCGACAAAAGTGTTAACAAATGTACTAACAGTGTTATTAGCCATCAAAACTTTTCAAAAATCAAATTATGAGTTTTTGAAAGCCTAGTGCTCTGATATCAAGTGTGGGTTGCGGAATTATGGATCTTAAGGCTAATTAAACACTAGAGGGAGAGGATGAATAGTGTTTTCTAATTTTTATGAATCTTTTTTAAAGTTCTTTCATGACTATTATTAATCAACATAGAATGAACACCCATATATGCAAACACATATAAGTATAAACACAGTAAAGTAAAAAAGTAGAGAATTAGAGAAATCACACCAGGGATTTTTATACTGGTTCAGAGTTACCCTACATCCAGTCTTATACAATTGCTTGTACCGATTTCTTTTCAAATGCCAACTTTTAAACGGGCAAAAGGCAAACCCAATACAATCTCGATTTCAAGGCTACGAGAGTCACCCTCAAGATTTTGCGAGCTCTGAGTACACTTAATTGATTTGTACGGGACACAAGCATACCCACTTGGATTTCTAGGTGACCAAGCACACCCAGTTGATTTGGATGGGCTACAATCACACCCATGCAAATACAACTAGAGTTTGATGGTTTTTCCAAAGACAATTTCTTGATCTTTGGTTATAATGAATCCTATAGCCCCTTGGATAGCACTTTAATCTTTGATTGAGAGAGAGATGATTAAAATTAGAAAGTAAATAGTAAAGAATCAATACAATGAAGATTCAATTGTCCGCGAGCATAGCTCAGCTGGTTGAGGACTACCTTGCAACCATGGAACAAAGTTCCTGGAGGTTGCGGGTTCGAGTCCCACAGCTGAGATATGTTTCCCTTAAGGCTTGGAGCGGTTATCCTCAATAAAACCTAAAAAAACTTGGTAGAGGATTGATTCTCTGGGCTGGGCTGGCTAAAAGGGGGATCAGTGTGGCGGGCAGCTGAATTCCCTAGCTCTACTCTCCGGAGTAGGGTTTAAAAAAAACGATTCAATTGATTCTGCTTTGAATTTGAGAATATTTGAATAAATTTTCACTAGAAATTTTAGCAGAATAAGAGGAGAGAAGGTAATAAGAAAATAGTTGTTAAAAAATTCATTTGAAACCCCCTATATAGAGAATAAAAGACATGTCCATTCGCGTAGAGTTACGATGAATATACACTTCATTTCAAAATTTGAATTTGAAAAATGTGGCATGTAAGTCGACATATGATATGCCTATATGTCGACATAGGCTAGTGTGTTTTGAAAACATGTTTATTTTAAAATGTTTTGAAAATCTTATGCTTTGCAAAATATTTTGATACTTTGTAAAAGATTTTAAACATTGTTATAAACATTTTAAACTTTGAAAACTATTATAAAATATTTAAAAAAAATAAAGGATAAGAAAATGAGAAATAGAGATCAAAGATTGCTACTAGGGACTTTAACAATATTTTATGACTCTATATACTATACCATAGTCTTGACATCTTTATACCTTGATCTTTTTACTCATGAGTCTTCATATCCATTTCTTGAGTCCTTATACTGTACATTCTTCGAATTAACACCTGTATAATATCCGGCACTATATTCTATATAACTTGACAAAAACATTAGTATCCATATTTTATATGAATGTATTATTGTTACTAAGGTTATTATCATTAAAATCGATAACCGAGGCACTAACAATGATGTTTGTAACATTTTCAACTTAAAACTCCTTAACTAAGATTGAATATGAATTTAGGATGGACATACAATGCTCGTTACCACTTATGAAGTTTGAGTCCGAATACTCCTTCATAAGAAGCTTATGGGTTCCATAAACAATTCTCTAGAATTTTTTAAATACTCGAGATCACTGTTAAATACCATTTAGTGATTTTAATTTGGATTTGATCTTAGCTCAATGTACCAAATACATAAGCGAAATGTGATATAGTAGAAAATTTGACATATATGATAATTTTTATTACCAATGCATAAGGAATTCATCATATATTCTCCACATTAAACACTTTAATATGGTTTATATTTATATTGTTTGAGACATTCCCAGCATCCTTTTATATTTATTAGCAAGTTGTTATTTTCAAACCTAATGTTGAAGGTTAAACAACCAAACTAAGATTAATTTTAACATGAGTACATCGTTAATAATCAGTAGTATGTTGTTTACTTATAGTTTAGAAATATCTTAGCACCTTTTAATATTATTTTTTATAGGCACATGCTTTCTCCATATTTTAACTGAAAATCAAACTGTTTGACTTTGCCTTGTCAAAATATTTGCTCGATTATGATGCTCGTTGAATGATACTTATGTATAGGTTCCTGGATCATATCTGAAACCCACAAACTAACTAGACTTTGAGACACTTTGGTTTTTATGTCCAAACAATCTATTCTAAATCATTATTTATTATCTTATTTCAAAATAAATGTTCAAAATTCAAAACCATATTGGTGATAATTTCGTGAGTAAATCAACTTAAGCACGTTGAATGACGAATCTATTACATTAGTTTCAACAATTGAAATTTATAATATTTTTTTTTACCAACGTTGCTTACTATATTCCAGCCGATATATTTAGGGGTATGCCCTAGGAGTAATTATGCAATTTGATACTTATATTTAATTCAATAACCAATCTTGTTCACAATGAAGGTGTTTGATTTCTATAATTTAATTTGTTCTATTCTGATATAATTAATTAATTAATTAATTTAAAGTATATTATATAGAAAATCTTTAAATGATATGTTATGTAATATTAACTATAATGTTTTGTAATTATGAGAAATTTATCACATTAGAATAACATATTATTTAGATGTTCCTAGTCAAGATGTTTCGAGAAAGGATATCGATTCATCCATTGAGACCAGAGTACGTAATGCTCTCTAAATGTTGAGTAGCGTATTACTCATAGAAGCTAGGGGCAGCAAGAGGTTACGTACTTGTAGTTATTAGATAACTATGGAATGACCACCTGAGAGTTTCCTGTCTGTAGATTATAAATAAGGTCAAATAGGAGATCTTGAAGTGACGATGTTACATGGTTCCCTTGACTTGAGAATACTGTGGAAATTCAATGTGGATAATCCACTTTGATTATAGTTAAATCATGACATAGTGATCCATCGAGTGACTATAGTTGGATCAGAGTTGAAGCATTGGAAGTGAAACACTATTCATTAAAGAATTCATTTCCTTAGTTATCGGAGGTTAGTATCACGATCACCTCTAGTCAACTCAAAGTAAAAGTCTTTGGCCAAAAGGGGTTTATGAATATATTTGCGCACATCGGTGCAACTGTAAATGAGCTTAAATGAAAGATAATTGCATAAAGGGATTTATGGAAATTTTATACCATTTGATGGCAAGTGTTTTCGGCCAAACATATGAAAAGAGAAGTGTTGGGGGGAAGAGAGAGATAAAATTAAGGGAATTGATTAGGGAAGTTTTAATTAAAAGAACATAAATGTTTCATTCTTTCAATAAAAATAATTCCACTAATTCCTACAGGCATTCATTTTTACTCATTTTTCCCTTCTCTCCTCCTAACCTTCCATGGCAGAAAATTAAATCAACATTTCCAAAAATTTATCAACTCCAAATCAAATGCAAACTTCAAATATAATAAATTAAGTAGTTTATCATTTTCTTGCAAGCTGGGTGTGGATCTTCAAGAGATTTGAGGAGAAAGCTTCATTCAATGTGCAAACCATATGCTACTTCTTTAGGTAATATTTTAATTTTATTATCATTTATATTTACATCATTTGATTGTGTAGATTAGATTTTATATATATTATAACAAATTTTTATATGCCTATGTTATCTGGTTTAATTTGTATATTAAAATTGTTTAAATAAAAATTAGAAACATGAATTTTTTTTATTATACCACTTGAATTTGTTTTAAATGTTTGAAGCATTTTTTTTAATATCAACTGCATTTGTTTTTAAAGGTGTTCATTTTAAACAACGGTTATAAAATTAAAGTTTTAAGGTTTAATTTATTAACAAGTTATACCAAGTTTAAACAATTTCTTTAAATAAATGTTTTGATTAAATTTTAAAGTAGACCTATGAAAACATCTTTATATTACAATTGAACTTATTTTAAAAGTGTTGATTTAAAGTAATGACTACAAAGGTTAAAGGTTAAATTTAACAAGTTATATAAAGTTTAAACAAGTTCTTTAAACTAATGTTTTATTTCAATTTAAGATAGACTACGTTTAAAAAATAGATATAATTTTGAATTCTTTTAGATTTCATAATGTTAATTTTAAATTTCAAAACACATAAAATTAGTCATAAATAGTTTTAATATGTATAAAGGTTTAAGTGTTCAACTGTTGATTTGAACCGGTATTGAATAAAGGAGTAAAAAAGGGAGAAAAGGCCTCCACCTTTTCCTCTTCTTAAATACCTACTTAAACTCATTAATTAGCATATTGTAAATGTTTTTTAATCAACAAAAATTGTCATATTATAAATATAAGTAAACTATATCATATTATTTAAAAATATTTTATAATGTATTATATATAATATGTGTAAACTATGTGTATGCGTGTGTATGTTATATGATTTCAAAATAAAACTACGAACAACAAAGGTATATATAATGGGTGAATGTGTCTGTTGCGGTGTAAATTCCAGTACTTATATATGTACATATTGGTCATGTACACCGTTTATATGTTGCACTTGCACTATATACATATATGAGTGTATTTGATACACTCATTATAATATATTTAATTTAAATCAAAACTCCTTTTTAAGCAGAAAAAATAAATAATATTTTATTTAAACTATGCTAGATTAGATATAATGACCCTTTAGACTTCATAGGTCCAATAGATCCAAAAATAGGAGAAAAGATTAAAATTTGCCTATTTCACCCACTTCCAACTGGCACATTTCCTGCACCAACTCCGTTGGTCTTCTTCTTAAAGACATTTGCGACTGATGGATCATCACCTTTTGTGTAATACCCCACCTCTATACCCATACCATCCAAGAGTATTACAGGGTAATACCGTTAGATAATACGGAGAATAAGGCTGTATAGGGTACACACGTGAATATTCCCTTGGGCTAACATCGGTACGTATCTCAAAAATACAAAACAACTCACATATACATACATAGTGCCGGAACAAAGCAATAAACACGTGTGCCTACAGGATAGTACAATACAAAATATAATATAAATCATAGATAACACAAAGTCAACAACACAACATTGACATATAATAATAAATATACATGAGTTCAAGTGGGTTTACAAAAATAGTCAAATACCCACTAACATCAAAAATATACAAATATGTCCAAAATACATCTCAACAACACATACAAATGTAAATACAAATATACAAACTATATACAAATATTCCATCCTCCATCTATGCTCAACATCCACAAACCGGTCAACTCATCCTTAAACTGTAATGTCTCGGACTGACCCAAGTGGTATATAAATAACACACGGGTTAGACTATGTCTATAATGAAGGTGTCAATGTATCTCAATAATAGTAAGATTTATCAAAAGTAACATGAAGTGATGTAAGGGTATTTAATACAAAACACATCAAAAAACATGTATAAGCAGTAGTGCCCATATAAAAAGTCAAGTAAACCATGTGCTAGTGAAAATGTCAAATGGGTGAAATAATCCATGCATCCAAATATCGTTAATATAAATAATCACAACAACATAGGACATGCTCTCATCAATGCCCTTTATTATCTTTTAGATAATCGTAAAGTAAACATGCCCGGGATCCATCAAAATCATCACATATAAAACATACATGCAAAAAACACAAATATGGCATACCCTCGGTAGCCAAGATCATCTCTTAGATAACCATAAAAGATAAGAAAGGGTCTAACTCAATGCTCTTAGCATCTCTAGTTATCCTCGATAGCAATACAAACAATTTGTACGTGGTTACTCAACAACAAGGACTCTCAGTCCAAAAATAATAATCAAAGAGATCGATGATCCCATAATAATCATATAGGCATTGGCCTCATCGTAATCATCTTGGTTCTTAGCCACATAAATAATCATGTGGTCTCTCAGACCTCTAATGATCTACTTAACTCTCAATATCATAGATAATCACCTTGTACTCTCAGTCCAAACGGGTTCTCAACACCATATACAACAATATCAGCAGCAGTCTCGATAATGATCTTGATGGCTCTCAACCACATCTATAACGATCTCATAAAGGTGAATAGTGGTGTCTATATCAATAATAACCAGACAGATGACTGACAACTCTCAGCCTGCTCCAGGAGCCTTCCTCACATGTTGTCAATGCTACTCCTATAATCATCGGTTACCTTGACGGTCATCGTGACCCAATATCCATCTAGTGCAAGACAACACTATGCAATGGTCATGACCTTACAAGTGCCCCAATTGTAACTGACCGCTGGCCTAAATGACACGGGTGCAATGGTTCTCAACCATGGCTCTCAGCCATATACACAAAAAGATTTGTTATAGATTTGGGAAGTGACCCCACAATTAGGCCGCTATGATGGATACTAGCCAATTTGGTTTACTCCCCATCATATAATAAGAGCATACACACAAGATAGACAGACTTATGGCTCTCAGCCTGCTCACTCTCAGCTCGCATTACCATAACTAACACCCTGTAGACACGACCTTATCGAGTGACATATACTTACAGAGAGTAGTCGAACTAGTGTAAGCTCGGGCGTCCCATACCACCCAGTGTTACTCAAACATTTACTCAATGTTTGTAAATTAAACTCGTAGATTATTCTATATAACAAGTCTAAAGAATAACCGAAGAATGTTAATGAAAGTCTCATACCAGACGATACTATAACTCCGTTTATTCTAATTCTTCGTTACACAGAAATATATAGCAATCAAAAGATACAATGCTATTATTTATTAATTCGAAAGGGGTTTTAAAATACATTTTCCCAAAACCTTAAAAACAACTTCAAATATAAATTTCCAATCAATAGAAAAATCAATTTATAAAATTTACTTCCTGCCTCAATATCCATTTTCATTTCCATAAATAAATATTTGCAACCCTCTTGTTTTATTATAAGGAAATCTAAAAATTAAACTTTATTAAATTCCTCAAATTTTATTTTCTATCTCAAAATAAATAATTGCAAATCTATTATTTAATTACAAGGAAATCTATAAATTACAATTTAATTCCAAATCACTTGAAAACTCTTTCTAAAAAAAATTCAAAATTTCCTAGAAAACACGAATTTAATTAACTTTGCTTTTTCCAATAAAGATTTTCAATTAAAATAAGCTCCTAAAACCATAAAATAAAATTCCATAATAGAAATTTTTTATTTAATAAGTAAACTACATTCAACATACTATTACTCTAAAATATTATTTTATAGATTTTTAATTTATTAAATCCGAATAAAATTAACTTATCACTTTAAAAATATAAATTTCAAATATTGTTTCATAAATATCCTTTAAATATTTTATAATCAAAGGAAAATAAATATAAATATAAATATTCATAATACACTTTTATAATAAAATCCTAAATTCATCATTTCTTGAACAATTTCTATTCATAGAATACTCAAAACAATTTACTCAAATAATTTCCTATCACAAATAATATTTCTAGTTTAAATAAAAATCATTTGGAAATATATTATTTGTTTCCAAAAATAGTTCATTTTCTTGAAAATCTTCTATATCAATTTATTTCCCTTTCGATCAATTTTAAATGTGATCTCATCACAACAACAATTGATCGAAAATATGATTTCATCATAATAATCGATCCAAATATACAATTAAAATTCATAAGTCAAATTTATATCACCAAAAATCTATCATCCAAACCATTAATGAATTCTGTGTAAATCATAGTGGTGAGTTATACAAAATAACTCACACAAACAAAGAAAATAAACCAATCAAACATCTATTGCCAATTCACAATTTTACCATATCAATCAACAACAATTTGCAACAACTAGATGATGGTTGTGAGTAAAAAGAATTTATTCACCTTCTGAATTCTTTCCCATTCTTAATTTGCTATGCTCAATTTTTCTTCTTCATTACAACTTCAGCCCATAACTAAAAGAATTATAAAGCACAGCCAAGCTCCAAACCAAGATCGACATCCACATTGTCATTACACATTCAACAGCTCCGCCACCTCCTGCTCATCCTCTAACCCCGACCTTTAGCATCATCTGAAAACTGTGTAGGCAATAATATCCAACCTTAGTACATCACTCTAGCATCACACCTAACCATGACCGTTTCCACACCAGCCCTCTCCCTTTTGTGTGCACATCTTTTACTTGCACATAGCACCGCCCATCCCAACGCAATGTCAGGTTGTGGCCTCCTTCTTCTCCAACACACGCATTGACAATCGAAACCAGGGTCGAACCTCATCCTCGATGTCGCTCGCCGCCAGGCACAGCCTTCGATCATTGTGTATTAATTCTAGATCACGGCCTCATATTATTATATATTAACATATATTTTTAATTTGAAGACGCGAATTCTAAAATGGAGGTTAGGGCACGGGTAGCAAACCAGGTTTGAGTGTGAAGGTGTGGTGTGTCGATGAGTTCTAAAACGAAGTACAAAGGAAGAATGGGTTTGGGCCATGTTGATTTTTATGCTAGATTTAATTTCTACCTTGCCCAATTATTTGATCATCTTTATATTTAAATTACTTATTAATTTGTAATTAAATTTCCAATCTAATTTAATTTGAGTTACATTTCACTCTACAGAACATTTATATTGACAAATGCATAATTTTATTCAATTCGATGCCCACTAATAAATTTTTTACTATTTTAATCATAAATAATTATTTACATTTTTTTATTTAATATTCAATTGAAATCATTTATTCGAAAAGAATTTATTAAGTTAATACAATTTATTAAATCAAAACTTTATATTAAATAAAATTTAATCAACTAAAAATTTATTATCGAAATATTAATTATCGAATATCAAATTCAAACACTTTTTATTTTAATTAAATTTATTTAATTTATATGGCAGAGAAATCAGGATTGTTACAGACTTCCCCACTTAAGAGAATTGCGTCCTCGCAATTCCTTATAGGGTAACGTCATACACAACTCATACCATGACTTCCTCATATTCTACAAACTTTTATCAAGCCAAACTTACACAATCCTCTATGTGACCTTCACATTCCAATTCATCTTATCGTATACTACTATTTCAAATAGATTCAATTAGCGACTTTCTATTTTCCGCATACGATATATTTTTATAAAAAAATTTACGTGTCGGATTTTTTAGAAAATTTTGGTAGAATCTCCTTTGTATGGAGAGCATTTAGAAAAATCAAAACACAATATAGTTACATGATATGCATCTCCGAAGAGGCATTCCAACACGGGGTATCCTGAAACATGGGGAAACATTATAATATCACAATATATATCAATACTGTAAAAAACATACCTTTATTTTAGCGTTTTAAGCAAGTTACCTTATTAAAAAGTGAGCAAAAGCAAGTAACCATTGCTAATTAGTCCACATATGCTCTATATGTACCTCTCCTCTCAAATTCACATATTAGCTTTATATGACGAGGTATAATATGTATGTATTACTTAATATCAAAGCAATATAGAATTCAAGATTTAGCCACATTTCGACAGACTTTTCACAATCAAAAACACAAAATCAGATAATAACATTATGGGTGAATTGTGACATAGGGGTTAACTTTTCAAAGCAAATTCTGGGTCATCAAAATGTCAAGTGCTTCCTGAGTTATAATGTTTTTCTTAAGGGTGGTAAAAACTGAAATCATTACACAAGTGTAGGTCCATCCTTTAAATTCACAATTTTAGTTTAGTAAATATAATTTTTTTTGAAAAACTATCTGAACAAAAGTTGTTGTTGATATTCTAAGCTTTTCGAAATAGGTAAGATCATCGAAATCGGATAAATCATTTAGAAGTTACAATTCAATCTTATTTTGAGGAATTTTCATTTTCGGAACATCGATGTAGATCCTTTCTAATTCACATTGAAACCATAGTTAACTTCAAGATTTTGAGAAGTGATTAACCTGAAAGTTGCTCTATATTAAAATATTTATCAAATGGAAAAATAATCATCAATATTGAACAAACAAATCAAAAGTTATGATTAAAATAGTTCAGCGTTGTTATATGGATTTTGCACTTTTCGAACAGCAATTTACATCATTTGTAATTCACATTTTTATCATCGTTATCTTCAAATTTTCGCATTGCATTTTAAAAAATTATTCTCTAATAATATAGCTTTCCAGTAAAATTAAAATCATCCAAAATAGATTAATAATTTGATATTTATTGCTAAATCAAGACGTTGTTTTATTACAAAATTTCTATGCATTGCCAAAATCCTTCATTTATTTCAAAGCAACAATTTATCACAAACTTCAATTTTAATTAATTGGTTTTTTCAAATTAGCTTACCCAATGTCTTCTAAATAGTCCTTTAATTCAAAATCTCAACTTCTCAGAGTATTATTTTATTTTCTAAAACTCAATTTTCCAGCAACTCAAGAATTTCAAAATTCCCATCTTTTAATAAAAATAATGCTTAGAAAACAAGAATGGATTTTATATTACCATTATTCTTAATATCAAACTTTTCTCTAAAACTAACTCCCCTTTTTGATTCAATTTTTTAAACTAATTTCTTCAACTTGAAACACTTTATCAAAGTATTTCTTTTAATACTTCTCTCAATACTCAAATTCCGACTTCATAAAATATTTATTACTTTACTTTTTATAAAAATTCACTTCACATAGGTTATAGTCAAACTAAACACACATTTTTATTTTCCTTATTCTAGGAATATATGTTTGTTCAAATATTTGAATGGCATATATATTTTTAGAGTTACTTTGGATTAGAACTTCATATGTGCATTTTCTAACCTAATGCATTTTATTACAACAAATATATTTATATCACTCATTCAAGTCACAAATAGAAATACTACATGGTAGGCATACAATCACAACATCAAAAACCATATAATTTCAAATTTCAATATTTAAATATAAATATACCAACGATGTCTCGCCATGCATTTCTAGTGGCTCACTTCATCGATTAGCTGCAGTGTTGACCGTGTGATCAACATTGCTTTATCATCGACTTCAGCTGTCCACTAATGCTCGAGAGCTACAACCATCACATCAAACATCTAAATATAGAAAAATATGTTTATTATTTTTCAAAATAATAAAACTCAATTTTCCAATACATTGCTATCTTTTCAAAACATTAAATATAAATCCTTAAAAATATTAGTTTAAAGGATAACTCATAATTTACTTCTTTCCAAAATATTATATCACTTCTCAAAAAATTTGTGTCCGTATGTATCGTTCTAGTGTTAGGAATCCCTATCAATAACATTGATCAAATGCATCGACCAGAATTATTAAAACACTCAATGGACAGATTAACACTATAGTAATTCCAAAATTCCTTTATATATTTACTTGTAGATATACTTTAAATAATTATTTTTTTTTCAAATGTTAAATTAAATATTATTTTATACTACTAAAATATTTTCAATCGGTTTATAAAATGATATCACTATTTTATTAAGTTATATGCTTGTTTGAACAAACACGTTTATTTTCAAAACTCATATATACATTAAGTTCAGCAATCATTAACAACAATACAAAGCATCCACTATATCAAACAAGCAATGAACAACAATACATACACTTTCAAACAAATAAACAAACGCCTCTAGCGAAAAATTATCAGTCAGTTTCCACTACGCAACTCTGATCACTACAGGATCTTTTTACTCATCTCACCTTATCACAATTTGGATTTATGATGTATTTAATACGAGATTGGAATCAGGGTCCTTTTCAAATTCCCTAACCAAGCAACTCTATACTTACTCAAGCCATACAAAGGTTTATTATTCATCATCTATAACGACACTACTAGCCGGACTAGCCACTTCTATCTTCACAACCTTCATCAACTACTCTGTATATCATATAGAGATTTACGCTCAAAAAATGGTTGAAGAAACTATAACATAATAAGAAAAATAGAAATACGTCCCCAGATGATTACCCCCGAAATCATCATATACTCCTAGTATCACTTAGGAATAAATAATAGTCCATCACACACCCACAAGGATAGGGACTTTAAGTCAAATCTAAGGTCAGGACTCATGTCTGTTACACCCCACCTCTATACCCGTACTTTCCAAGAGTATTACTGGGTAATACTATCAGATAGTATAGAGAATAAGGCTGTATGGGGTACACACGTGAATATTCCCTTGGGCTAACACTAGTACGTATCTCAAAAATAAAAAAACAACTCACATATACGTACACAGTATCGGCACACAACAATAACCAATTATGCCTCCAGGATAGAACAATAAATAATATAAAATAAATCACAGAGAACACAAAGTCATCAGTGCAGTGATAACACATAATAATAAATATACATGAGTCCAAGTGGGTTTACAAAAATAGTCAAATACCACTAACATAAAAAATATACATAATATGTCCAATATACATCTCAATGACACATACACATGTAAATACAAATATATAAACAATATACAAATATTACATCCTCCATGTATGCAAAACATCCACAAACTAGTCGACCCGTCCTTGAACCTATAATGTCTCGGACTGATCCAAGTATTATATAAATAACACATGGGTCAACCTACGTCTATAATGCAGGTGTCACTATATCTCAATAATAGTAAGATTTATCAAAAGTATCATGAAGTGATGTAAGGGTATTTAATACAGAAAAACATCACATGTATAAGTATTATCACCAATATAGAAAGTTAAGTCAAATCATGTGCTAGTGAATAATATCAAATGGGTGAAATAATCGCAACCCTCGTGTTTAGTTGCCACCATTGAGTGTGGAACCCTGAACAGACTGTCGGTGATAAGCCGGAGGAAGGTGAGGATGACGTCAAGTCATCATGCCCCTTATGCCTTGGGCGACACACGTGCTACAATGGGCGGGACAAAGATCTATCATTAATATAAACCATCGTAACAACATTGGACATGCTTTTGGCAATGCCCCTGATTATCTCCTAGATAATCGTAAAGTAGACATACCGGGATCCATCATAATCATCCCATATAAAACATACATGCAAGAAATACAAATATGGCATACCCTCGGTAGCCAAGATCATCTCTCAGATAACCATAAAAGATAGGAAAGGGTCTAACTTGATGCTCTCGGCATCTCTAGCTAACCTCGAAAGCAATACAATGTGTACAGGGTTACTCAACTACAAGGACTCTCAGTCCAAAAACTAATAATCAAGGAGATGAATAATCCCATAATATTCATCTAGACATTAGCCTCATCATAATCATCTTGGCTCTTAGCCAAAGAAATAATCACATGGTCTCTCAGACCTCTAATGATTTACTTAACTCTCAGTATCGTAGATAATCACCTTGGACTTTTATTCCAAATAAGCTCTCGGGACCATATATAACTATATTGGCATCAATCTCGATTAATGATCTAGATGACTCTCAGCCACAGTTATAATAATATCATAAAGGTGAATAAATAGTGTCTATAGCAACAATAACAAGACGGGAAACTAATAGCTCTCGGCCTGCTCCATGAGCCTTCGTCACACGCTCTTAGCGTTATTCCTACAATCATTGGTACCTTGATGGCCATCATGGCTCAATATCCATCTAGTGCAAGACAATATTATGCAATGGTCACGACCCTACAAGTGCCTCAATGTTAACTGATAATTGACCTAAGTAATACGGAAGCAGTGGCTTTCTACCATGGCTCTCAACCATATATACAAAAAGACGTGTCATGGATTCAAGGAGCGACCTCGCAATCAGACCGCTAGGATGGATACTAGCCAATCTGGTTTCCTCCACACCATATAATGGGAGCATACACACAAGGTAGACACACTTATGGCTCTTAACCTACTCACTCTCAGCTCGCATAACCATAACTAATACCCTGTAGACATGACCCTATCGAGTGACATCTACTTATACAGAATAATCGAACAAGTATCTGCTCGGGCGTCCCATACCACCCAATGTTACTCGAACATTTACTCAATTTTCATAAACTACACTCACCTATTATTCTATATAACAAGTCCATAGAATAACCAAATATTCATTACCGAAAGTCCCATACTAGATGGTACTATAACTTCTTCTAATTCCTCATTATAGAGAAATATATAGCAATCGACACATACAATTCTATTATTTATTGATTCAGAAGGGGTTTTAAAATACATTTTCCCAAAATCTTCAAAACAATTTCAAATAGAAATTTCCGATCGATAGAAAAATCAATTTATAAAATTTACATCCTGCCCTAAAAATCCATTTAAGGGAATTTTTCATCCTTCAACTCCTCGAATTGGTGCTAAGTAGTTTGTTTGTTAACTACCTTGCTAATTTGGAATTAGCAAAATTAAGTGATCCTAATTTTGCTGTTAAGTAGGGATTCTAATGCTAAATGCTTACACAATCCTTTAGGTGCACTCTAATTGCTTGTTAAAGTGTCAGATTTAAGCCACCATTTTATTCAAATATGAAAAACATGAATATTGAGTTAATAACGTAAACAGTAAAAGGATACGGGATTTACATGGTTCAGACTTTAAGGAATTCTACGTCCATGGAAAAAGTTTTCTTTTCTCCTCTTTTATTTCATTTGGTATAGAATTCCATGGCGACTAGTACAAAAGAACCTTAAAAGTTTCTGAAAAGAGAAAAATGTCAGAAGAGAAGTACCTTTCATCTACAGTGTTTTCCTATTTATAGTGGTAGATTTTCTTCGAATCGTTGGATCTTTTTTCTGGTTATTGCAGTACAACCCTTGGATTTCGCCATGTGTCTTTTATCCGTCTTACTTGTTTTGTGTGACTGGATAGCTGATGTGTTTTTGGCAGGAATTTTGAATTGAGGTGGGAATCCACCAAAATTATGGCGGGAGTATTCAAATTAGAATTGGTCTTGTTCTAGGGTTTTGAGCGTAGCATTCTTTGCAGTTTGTGATGGGCAGTATACGCTGCTGTGGGGGTGAAGTCTATGGAGAGAGGTGGATGCAGACATCGCCTGGCGTTCAAATTATATTGCTCTACTAGTGTCTTTGCTTTCTGTGTATGATTTGTCGCCATGTTGGGTCATAACGATGTAACTATTCATATTCTATGCTGAAAACTTCCTAGATGTGCTTGGGGCTTATTTGTTATTTGAATTGGTTTTTTGGCTGTTGCTGATACGAGATTGAGAGAGGGAGAACTTCACATTTGTCGTTTGCCTGTAGGGTTGAGTCTGCGTTGAAGCATATCTTAGGTGACCCTGTATAAAGCCCCAATGTAGTGCTATTGGCTCTGTACAACGCTGTCTAGGTTGTCCCGAGTGTATGCTTGTGTAGACCTAATCTTGTAGACGTTTGACAACATATGAGTATAGCTAACTCAAATCCTCACTTGCTAACCTTTTGCATTGGCAATGTATTATGGTTTGTTCTCTTCTTTTGGAGACGACCAGTGCATTCTGCTTTGTCTTCCTGCGTCTACATCTATTTCTTTGTATTGCGGCTTTTAGTAAGAACGGGTGTAACACATGGCTCCCAAGTTTGCCATGATCCTAGGTCATGGTGGACTTGTCATCATAGACACTCGGTCTATATCTCCGACTTTTCTTTTAGATGCTTGTTGTTTATGCTCTGACCTGTTGTGACCTACCTCAATTTCTAGAGCAAAATGTCCTTGACCGCAAGTTCGACCAAATATTAGACCCACCCCTGTTCTAGGGAGAAACATCTATTTTGACCTACCCCATGTTTTGGGGCGAAATGTCCTTAGCTACAAGCTTAATATGACCTACTCCTTATTCTGGGGCGAAATGTCACACGTATGCTGAGCCGAATTCTTCTCCAACATTATCATTTTCATTTTTAAGATTACCATTATTGTTCTTAGCTGATATGATATCTTTGGAACAATGGCGGTGCACCAGGAAGAGTGAATCGTCATACTCTGGGCATGGACATTCCCATTGCGGGAGTAGATTCGATAGAGAAGTCAGGTCGTGATACAACCTACGATCGCATGCGCATATTTTTTTGAACTGGTTCGGGCAGTCTAATATCTGTACGTCTAGTGTAGTATGTCAAAATAATTGGCATAGGTGTTTTTTATACTGGTTCAGGCAGTTTAATATCCCTACGACCAGTCTTTATGATTGTTATCAAAGAAAAGTTCATACCAGAGCAAGGAAATTTGTCATCCTGTCTAGCAGAATATTTTGGCTAAAGAGCCAGACTCGCATTGATGCAAGTCCAAGTGTTTTAGTCCAAGTTCATCATTCTCAGTGTTGAGATTGCCGTTTTCACCTATTGATCGAGCGTTTTGTTGAGTCAGTGACTACTGGTGGTGACCTGTGATGATGCATTTAGGTTTTGTTAAGGGCGGTACAAAGATATTTATACTGGTTCAGGCTATATAATGTCCCTACGTCCATTTTATGACATTGCTACTTCTTTGCAATACTACAATATACATCATGTAAGCGGCGTTATGAAAAATAAGGTCTGAGATGCCCTGAATTCCACGTTAATTAGGACTAGGTTACCATTAGGTCTGGATAATCGGTATGCTCCGTTTGCCAAAACTTCTGCTATGACTAGTAGACCTTCCCATTTTTGGTCCTAATGCTCCATCGGCTGGATCATTTGTATTGGCCATTACATGCCATAACACCAAATCCCCCTTGCAAAAATTTCGCTCCTTAAGTCTTGCATTGTAACTCTTTGCCATTTTTTTTGATATGTTGCCGCTACTACTGCTGCTTCATCCCGTCTTTCTTGAAGGAGGTCTAGAGTATCCTCTTTCAGTTTTTTATTCTTTTTCGTTGTGTACGACACCCTTCTATATGATGGGATTTCTACCTCAATGGGTAACATGGCCTCGTATCCATATGTTAGCGAGAAAGGTGTATGACCTGTAAGGGACATGGTTGATGTCGATAAGCCCATAGCACTAAGTATAATTCCTCTGCCCACCTTCCTTTAGCCTTCTTTAATCTTTTCTTGAGCAATTTATTGATTGTCTTATTTGCAGCTTCAACTTGTCCATTTGCTTGTGGGTGGGCGACTGAGGAAAAACTTTTTATTATGCCATTATTCTCGCAAAGTTCCTTGAATTCCTTGCTTTCAACTGGGTACCATTATCAGAAATGACTTTGTAAGGTATCCCGTGTCTGGTGATTATATTCCTCACTACAAATGTGACTATCTTCTTTGTAGTAATTATGGCTAGAGGTTCCACCTCTACCCATTTGGTGAAGTAATCTATAGCCACTATAGCATATTTGGCTCCACCCTTCGACATCGGAAGAGGCCCTATCAGATCAATTTCCCATATGTCAAACGACCATCGGCTTGCAAGTGGTATGAGTTCATGGGATGGAAATTTGGGAATATCGACGAGTCGTGGACATTTGTCATATTTCTTACAAATTATTTTGCATCTTGAAGTGCGGTTGGCCAATAGTAACCGTGCCTTAGCACCTTTTTTTTCAATTTGTTTCCCCTAGAGTGATCGTCACATTGTCCTTCATGTACTTCCCTCATGACCCGTACCCCCTCTTCCTTGGAAATGCACCTAAGATAATGAGTAGAATATCCTCTCTAGTATAATATGCCATCAAAGGAGTAGTATGGGACTTGATATCTTTTTTTTGAGCCTCATTCCTATTTTGGGGCAAGACCGCACTCATGAGATATCAGAATCTTCCAATTGTTCTCTTCAGCTGGTTGAAGTGAGGATCCTGCAGCGAGTTGCTCTAGATTTTCCGTTGTTCCTTGATTTTGTGCACCTTAAATGGTGGCCCGTTGGGCTCGAGTTAGAACCAGTATTTGGTTTGACTCGGTTGTGCTTGGCTCTGCTTGATACCCGATTGGCACCACCTTTATTTCACGGGCCATTTTAGCATTAGCTAGTTTTGCTAAAGAGTCATTGGATGAGTTTCTTTTATGGGGGATTTGTTCTATCTTGGCATGCTCGAATTGTTCTAGCAATTCCTTAGACAACTTTGGATATTTAGCT
The DNA here is from genome assembly GCA_030737815.1 of Allium fistulosum. Lineage (NCBI taxonomy): Eukaryota > Viridiplantae > Streptophyta > Magnoliopsida > Asparagales > Amaryllidaceae > Allium > Allium fistulosum. Next base: position 815,160,989 of record CM060908.1, on the reverse strand, counting down.
AAGGTGGGTTCCTTTGCCTTATAACGGCCATGCACTTGATTGATAATTAACTAATAATCACTATGAACTTTGACATGCGTTACCTTCATTTCCTGGGCCATTCACGGGACTGCTAGAAGAGCTTCATACTCTGCTACATTGTTGGTTTCACTAAAACCAAGCTACACTGCCCCGTATAACTTTTGCTTGTCCGACGTGATAAATACGTACCCAACTCCCGCTCCATGATCGTTTGACGCTCCGTCCACAAACAGGCGCCAAAACTGTAGGGTGCTTGCCTTTTCTTATGCCTGGGGCTCAGTCGATAATGTGAATTCTGCAATGAAATCGGCATGTGCCTAACCTTTTATGGTCTTCCTAGGACAATAGGTTATGTCATACTGGCCGAGCTCCATTGTCTACTTTAGTAGATGACCTGATGTCTGGCTATTACAGTATTTGTCTAAGAGGTTTATTCGTAAGGACTTTGATGGGATGTGCCTAAAAGTAGAGCCGCAACTTTCTAGCTGTAAGAAGCAGATTGTGTGTGAGCTTTTTGACAATTGAGTAGTTCAGCTCTGCCCCTGACAATCGCTTGCTTGTAAAATAGATAGCCCTCTATATCCCTTTATCCTCTCATACCACTACAGTGCTAATAGCTAGATCAGTTACAACTAAATAGGTATACCAATACTCACCTGTTATTGGCTTCAATAATATTGGAGTGTTGACCAAGTGGTCTTTTAGATTCTGGAACACTGCTATGCAGTGCTCGGTCCATACAAAATTATGTCCCTTCTTTACTTGGTCGAAGAACATGATGCATTTGTTTGTAGCTTTAGATATGAATCTGCTAAGGGCTACTATTCTACCATTTAGGCTCATCGGGTATTTCGGTTTCTCCGAGATTTTCATCTTTGTTATAGCATCGATCTTCTCGGGGTTCGCTTCGATTCCTCATGTGTTCATTATATATCCAAGAAACTTGCCCGACAGGATGGCGAAAGTGCATTTCAGAGGATTTAGTTTCATGCGATACTGCCTTAAAACTGCGAAGGTCTGTTCCAAGTCTTTGACATGATCTGGGGCTACCTTTGACTAAACTAACATATCATCCATGTACACCTCCATATTATTTTCGATATATTTGGCAACATAGTGTTGACTAACCTATAATAGGTAGCCACTACAATCTTAAGTCTAAATGACATGACTTTGTAGCACTACAACCCTTTGTCTGTTACAAAGCTAGTGTGTTCCCGATCTGTTTCAAACATAGCTATCTGATTATACCTTGAATAGACATCCATGAATGGTAATAGCTCATGTCCACTAGTCGCATCTACCAACTGGTCAATTCTTGGTGGGGGTTACTATCCTTTGGGTAGGCCTTGTTAAGATCAGTGAAGTTTATGCAAGTTCTCCACTTCCCATTAGGCTTTTTCACCAATACTGGGTTGGCGATCCACTTGGGATAGTATAATTCCCTAATGAAACTGTTCACCTTTAGTTTCTTAACTTCCTCATGCAAAGCATTGTACCTCTCTTGGTCTAAAGTTCTACGTTTTTTTTGACTGGGTGCACATCTAGGTTGATATTTAGTGCATGACAAATGACAGCTAGGTCTATTCCCACCATGTCTAAATGGGTCCAAGAAAACACATATACTAATCATTTTAGGAAGTTTATTAGCTCGTTATAGGTTTTCATACTAAGGTTCTTTCCTATTTTTAGCACCTTTGTGGTCTCTCCTGGATCTATCTGTACGCCCTCAGTATCATCTACTAGTTTTAATTCCTTCTCTGTTGCTCCTAATCTTGGAACTATTTCACTTTCCGGTTCTACTTCCAGGGGCGAGTTTACCGAAGATGCCTGCCTTTGTGCCTCTTCATAGAAATACTGTGCATAAACTGAATTATACTCATTAGTGCCAATCATGTGCAAATACATTCTCTTTTCCCTTTTGTTGGGTTTTAGAGGTACAGAGCTGCTCGTTGTGGTGTCAACTTGTGTGTTTGATACTGCCGTGGTTTTATGCTTAGGTTTAACCTTCGTTGTACTACTGCTATTATTATAGTTTGGAACACTTTTATTGCTAGAGTTTAGAGTTACATGATATAATTCCCTAGCTAACAACTGTTTCCCTCTGACAGATCCTATCCCCGACAGGGTACTAAATTTCATGAGTAAGTCTTTTTGGGAAATGATCGACCCTATATCAACCAAAGTAGGTCTTCCTAGAAAGGCATTGTAGGGTGAAAGCTGATTGATGATTAAGAAACTTGCATAGAACGACTTGCTTAATGGGGCGTTTCTAGCTATGACCAATATATGTGCTGAGACCACATGAACAATCACATTGTTATTGAAGCCAAAGGTTGGTTTAGGGCTGGGATTTAGGATCTTGGACGGTAACTTCATCTGATCATAAGAAGATTTGAAAATGACATTCACTGAACTTACCATATCAACAAAGACCTTTTTCATGGTAAAATTTGATATCTGTACTGTGATGATGAGTGGGTCCTTGTGTGGGAACACAACCTCTAGTGCATCTGCTGCTATGAAGGTTAACTCAAGGCTAGGTTGTTGTTTGACATGGAAGAGTGTCCTATGGGTTTTGGCTTCTTACAAGTACCTCTTCTGTGCCTTTTTACTTACTCCAGCAAGGTGCGACCCCCCATGAGTTGAAGCCATCGGATTTGATGGGTGTCCAGCTTGATGTTCGTTTGGGTTCGAAATTAGATTGTTGGTTCTATTCTCTCAATGCTCCTTTTGGAAACTACTCAAATAAACTTTCTTAATTAGTCTTTCAATCTCCTTCTTTAGGAGTTTGCAATTATCAGTAGAATGGCCATTTTCTCTATGGAATTTGCAGTATGCTCGACCTTTGTTCCGCTTAAGTTTCTTTCCTTTATTAAGAATGTCATATGCTAGTTGATCTTTGACCATTTCGAATATCTATGCAAGGGAGTGAGTGAGGGGAATTCCTATTGTGAGGTTCAACTCCTTTTGTCTCTTTGCCGGTGAGCAATATTCATCTGCCCCTTTTTTTGGTCATACCTGGAAGCAGAGATTCCCTAGGATTGTGACGCAGATCCAACTTCCTCCATTCTGATATAGCCAGTTACTCTCTCATAGAAAGCCTTCATGCTTCGATAAGACTTCCTGCTATTTTTCTCACACATGGCAATTCCTCGCCTTATTCTAACGTGAGCCGCCATAATAATGCCTCCTCGTTGGTCACCCTTGTCCGAAGTGCCTCCGCCTTGAAGCGCTTGATGAAACTGCACAAGCTCTCATTCTCCCCTTGTTTAACACAAGACATAGTATGAACATCAGAGGAGGCTTCCCTTCCTACATTGAAATGTTTTAGGAAATCAGTGATAACTACCTTAAAGATCCAACCTCTCCTAATCCGTATCGTCAGAACCAACATGATGCCGCTTCGGATAAGTAAACATGGAACAGTTTGCATCAGGCCATCCTTCCAACCTTCAGGATATCCATAAAATGCTCAAAAGTGGTTTGATGGTCCTTAGGATTGGTAGTCCCATCGAGCTTGTCAATCGTTGGGGCTTTGAATTGTCTGGAAAATCAGCTTCGATGATCATTTCAAAGAAAGGGATGCAGATTCATTCTTCTGTTCTTTCCCTGGTATTTTGCCGACATATTTTTGCCAATTGCTCTACTTGGGATTTGAGTTGCTGGATCTCGTATTCCTTCGAGTCAAGTTGAAATGAATTACCATCTAACATGGTGTCCTCATCTCTTTTGGCGGATCGGTCTACCTTTCCAATAACAAAGGGTTTATGTTGGCGGGCTTGGTTTTAATCCTGGGATTAGCCTGGATTTTGCTTTTCAGTCTGGTGTCAACTTTCAATCCAGCATCACCATTCCTATTAATAGGAGTGCCATTATCATTCCCATATTGAACATTCCGCGCAACTGTAGAACGATGGTGGTGAGCTGCGGAGTGATGAGGTGAATATGGCTTGCGACTAGCATGTTAGGCTACGATCTTTTCCAATCCTTCCATGTGTCGATTCATTTGTTCTGATAAGGATTGGAATGCTGCCAGGACGGAATTTGCAGGGGCCTTAATTAAAGTTCCCGCCCCATCCTGGTTTTTTGATATTATGAGTGGTTTAGAGACAGCCTTTGTTTCCGCATGTAGAGCTTCCTAGATCGGGGGAATAAGGGAATCTGCAGGAATCATAGTTCATGACATACTGTCTTATTGGATGTAATAAAAAAGGACAAGGATTCAGAGGTTCAAGCCCTCCTTCTTGCGCCAAAAGATGTTGAGGGAATTTATTGTCCTTTAACTCCTCGAACTGGTGCTAAGTGGTTTGGTTGTTAGCTACCTCACTAATTTGAAATTTGCAAAATTATGTGATCCTAATTTTGCTGTTAAGTAGGGATTATGATGTTGAATGCTCACACAATCCTGTTGCTGCACTCTAACTACTTGTTAAAGTGTTAGATCTAAGCGACCATGTTATTTAAATATGAAAAACATGAATATTGAATTAATAATGTAAATAGTAAAAGAATAATAATTTACGTGGTTCAGATTTTAAGTAATCCTACGTCCACGGAAAAAGTTTCCTCTTCTCCACTTTAATTTGATTTGGTACAGAATTCCATGCGACTAGTATAAAAGAACCTTAAAAGTTTTTGAAAAGAGAAAAATGTCAGAAGAGAAGTGCCTTTCATCTATAGTGTTTTTCCTATTTATAGTGGTAGATTTTCCTCAGATCGTTGGATCTTCTTTCTGGTTATTGCACCTCAACCTTTGGATTTCGCCATGTGTCTTTTATTCATTTTTACTTGTTTTGTATGACTGGATCGCTAATGTGTTTCTGGATGGAATTTTGGATTGAGGCAGGAATTCCCCAAAATTATGGCAGGAGTATTCAAATTTGATTGGTCTTGTTCTCGTGTTTTAAGCGTGGCATTCTTTGTTGTTTGTGATAGGCAGTATACACTACTGTAAGGTGAATTCTATGGAGAGAGGTGGATGAGAACATCACTTGGCGGTCATATTATATTGCTTAACTGGTATCTTTGCATGATTTGTCACAAGTCGGTTCAGAACGGTGTAGCTCTTCTTATTCTTTGCTAAAAACTACCCAAATGTGCATGTGACTTATTTGCTATTTGAATTGTTTTCTTGGTTGTTGCTGATGAGAGATTGATAGAGGGAGAACTTCACATTTATCGTTTGCCTGTAGAGTTGAGTCTGCATTGAAGCATATCTTGGGTGACCCTATATACGACTCTAGTGTAGTGCTCTTGGTTCTGTACGGCACTATCTAGGTTGTCCCCAGCGTGTGCTTGTGCAGACCTGATCCTGTAGACATTTGACAGCATGTGAGTATAGCTAACTCAAATCCCCGCTTGCTAACCTTCATGCTTTGGCCTTGTATTATGGTTTGCTCTCTTCTTCTGGAGATGGCCGATGCATTCTACTTTATCTTCCTGTGTCTACATCAGTTTCTTTATACAGTGGCTTCTGGTAAGAACTGGTGTAACAAAATCCATTTTCATTTCCATAAATAAATATTTGCAACTCTCTTGTTTTACTACAAGGAAATCTAGAAAATTAATCTTCATTCAATTCCTCAAATTCTAGTTTCTGTCTAAAAATAAATAATCGTAGATCTATTATTTAATTATAAGGAAATCAATAAATTATAGTTTAATTCCAAATCACTTAAAAACTCTTTCTAAAAATAATTCAAGATTTCCTAAAAAAAACGAGCTTAATTAATTCTGCCTTTTCCAATAAAGATTTTCAATTAAAAATAAGCTCCCAGAGCCGTGAAATAAAATTCCATAATAGAAATTTTTTTTACTCAACAAATAAACTGTATTCAACTCACTATTACTCCAAAATATTATTTTATAGAGTTTTAATTTATTAAATCCAAATAAAATTAACTTATCAATTTAAAAGTATAAATTTCAAGTGTCATTTTATAAATATCCTTTAAATATTTTACAATCAAAGAGAAATAAATATAAATATAAATATTCATAATCCACTTATATAATAAAATCCTTAATTCATCATTTCCCGAACAATTTCTATTCATTGAATACTCAAAATAATTTACTCAAATAATTTCCTATCGCAAATATCATTTCCAGTTTAAATAAAAGTCATTTGGATATCTATAATTTATTTCCAAAAATATTTCATTTTCTTCAAAATCTTCTATACCGATTTATTCCCCTTCCGATCAATTTTAATGTGATCTCATCATAACACCAGCCAATCGAAAATATGTGACCTCATCACAACAATCGGCCCGAATATACAATTAAATTTCATTAGTGAAATTTATATTAACAAAAAATCCATCATTGAAACAATCAATGAATTCACATAAATGGAATATAAATCACAAAGGTGAGTTATAAAAAATTAACTCACACAATCAAAGCAAATAGACCCATCAAACGTTTATTGCCAATTCACAATTCAACCATATCAATCATCAACATTTTGCAATAACTAGACGATAGTTATGAGTAAAACGAATTTACTCACCTCCTCGATGCTTTCCCTTTCTTAATTTGCTATGCTCAACTTTTCTTCTTCATCACAACTTTAGCCCATAACTAAAAGAATTATAAAGCACACTTAAGCACCAAACCAAGATCGACGTCCATCTTGTCGTTGCGCATTCAACAGCTCTGCTACCTCTCGCTCATTACCTAACCCCGACCTTTAGCATCATTTGAAAACTGTGTAGGTAATAATATCCAACCTCAGTACATCACTAGAGCATTGCACCTAACCATGATCGCTTCCGCACTAGCCCTCTCCCTTTCGTGCACGCGTCTTCTACTTGCACGTAGCACCAATTCCAACGCGATGTCAGGTCGTGGCTTCCTCCTTCTCTAGCACAAGTGTTCAATCGAAACTGGGGTCGAGCCTCATTCTCAACGTCGCTCGCCACCAAGAATAACCTTCGATCGCCGTGTATTAATTCCAGACTGCGATCTCATATTATATATATATATAATTTGAAGGCGCAAATTCTTAAATGGAGATTAGGGCATGGGTAGCGAACCAGGTTTGAGTGTGATGGTGAGGTATGTGGATGAGTTCTAGAACCAAGTAAAAAGGAAGAATGAGCTTGGGCCATGTTGATTTTTGGGCTAGATTTAGTTTTCTACTTTGCTCAATTATTCAATTATCTTTATATTTAATTAGTCTTTAATTTGTAATTAAATTTCCAATCTAATTTAATTAATATACATTTCACTGTACAGAATATTTATACCAACAATCACATAATTTTATTCAATTCGATGCCCACCAATAAATTTTCCACTATTTTAATCACAAAATATTATTTACATTTTAAAAATATTTTATATTCAGTTAAAATAATTTTTTAAAAAGAATTTATTATTTTAATTTAATTTATTAAATCAAAAAATTTATATTAAATAGAATTTAATTAACTAAAAATTTATTATCGAAATATTAATTATCAAATATCGAATTCAAAAACTTTTTATTTTAGTTAAATTTATATAATTTATACGGCATAGAAATCAGGGTTGTTACATTTTGGGTACAACTATCAAATCATATTTTGATACTATACTTAGAATCCGTTCAGGATTTGTGATTGTGCCATTATGAAGAGTCAATATTCTTAATGGCATATTGGGAACTAAGCAAATTCTTTTCTCGACATTGATATGAAAGTTGTAGTATCTTTATTGTGCGAGTGTTTTACTGGACATTCTAATGTGTATTGTATGTATACCATTATTTCAGATGTGTTCGACACTTGAATCTCGAGGGTATTTCATAAAAAATACATTGTTCTCTAAATCAATATCACTCAATGTATGTGTATATATATTAAAGATTTTGAATCCTTAATATATAAGTTGTCCGCTACCATTTATATATTAATAGATTACTTGCATGCTAGGGATGGTATGTGTAGTACTATCAATATATAAAGTAAGATACATACATGTATTTGTTGAGCAAACTTATGGTATGTGCATTATACTTAGACCATCATGAAATGGTGGGTATGGGCGAAAAATCACTTCTGATTTATTGAGAAAACTCAAGGTCAAGACTTAGATTAAGACAATGACCATGGGTTAGGTTTAATTTATTAAATCAAAACTTTATATTAAATAGAATTTAATTAACTAAAAATTTATTATCGAAATATTAATTATCAAATTTCAAATTCAAACACTTTTTATGTTAATTAAATTTATTTAATTTATATGGCGTACAAATCAGGGTTGTTACATTTTGAGTACATCTATCAAATCATATTTTGATACCGTACTTAGAATCCATCCAGGATTTGCACATTGTGCCATAAGGAAGAGTCAATATTCTTAATGGCATATTGGCAACTAAGGAAATTCTTTTCTCGACATTGATATGAAAATTGTAGTTTCTTTATTGTGCGAGTGTTTTACTGGACATTCTAATGTGTATTGTATATATGTCGTTATTTCAGATGTGTCCGACACTTGAATCTCGAGGGTATTTCATAAGAAATACATTGTTCCCTAAATTGATATCACTCAATGCATGTATGTGTGTATATATAAAGATTATGAATCCTTAATGTATAAGTTGTCCGCTACCATTGATATATTAATAGATTACGTGCATACTCTTTCGTTGTTAAGCAAACTCAAGCTAAGGATAGTATGTGTAGTACTATTAATATATTGACTAGATGAGGTAAGATATATACTGTATTTGTTGAGCAAACTTAATGCATGTGCATTATACTTAGACCGTCATGAAATGGTAGGTATGAGTGAATAATCACTTTTGACTTATTGAGAAAACTTAAGGTCAAGATTGAGATTAGAACAATGACCATGGGTTAGGAGTTGTATATGATACAACCAATAAAGTGTTATCCATTGCTCATGGGCCTATGATTTGTTGAGTAAACTCAAGGTTAGAATCCCAAGCCAAGTGAGTCCTAACACCCATTAGAGGAATTGAAAGATTTCTATGTTTTTCTTAGGGTTTTGAGAAACATTTAAATCTAGTGGGAGCATTATGTTTTTCTTGGATAGATGACTAGGCTTGATATGTGCGACTTAGATTTGATCGCTTGTCATCATTTGGTTGAGTGTGTTTTGACGCGAATTCCAAACGTCAGGCTTTTATATATATGGCTTCTTAGTTATCTTCCGTCTATTTTGACGGTTGGCCTGGGCCTGGGCTATCTGAGCCGTTGATTGTTAAACTTGTTGAAATGCTTTTGGTTTCGGCAACTGCTACCCTTGATTAGGCTTCTTGTCTTAGCTGGACAGTGTTCATGATCTCGATTGACACTTTGACTCATTCTCTTAGACTACATGCTCTTGGATACTAAGTCTGGTGCTTAAACTCTCATCTGGAACCAAACAATGGGCCTCCGAACTACAAGCTAAGGATTTTCGTCTCGAATATTCATAATTTGTACTTTGAATAAATTAGGGTGTAATACATGCCCTCGAAAGGTCACCTCATATGGTTGTTATGGGGTGGACTTTGGAAAGAATAGTGTCATATAATGCTTGAATATTGGGATTGTTTGTTCCGTTCTCATCATGAGGTTGATCATGAGCTTTTCAAGCAAGGTAGTATTATAAGAGCTTTTCGAGCAAGGTAGTATTATAAGAGCTTTCGAAAGCATTGCTTTTCCAAGATAACTTATAAAGATCTAATCTTGTTTATAGGGTTTTGAAAATTGAAATTAGTGCCTAGAGGCGAAAATATCTTGATACTATGCTCCAGTCGTCTAGATCTGGTCTAACAGAGGTATCAGTTTTGAAAACTATTAGTGGCAGTATAATGCCTATATTTTGCATGTTACTGTAGGAACGTGGCTCACTATACAGCACCATGCATGGTACCATTCGACCATGGCTCACTCTTTGCATGACAGGACTCAGCAATGGCTCAATCTTCTGCACAACACTCTGGATGTGGCTCATTAGGTGCATTCGGGATGGTCGTCTTTTCCTTGACTCACTCTTTGCATGACACTATCGGTAGTGGCTCACCATACAACACTATGCATGGTACTATTCGACCATGACTTAATCTTCGCATGCCATGATTCGACCATGGCTCACTCTTTTGCACAACACTCTGGATGTGGATCACCAGGTGTGTTCGACATGGTTGTCTTTTCCATGACTCAATCTTTGCACGACACTATCGATCGTGCCTCACTACTATTGGAAATCTACCCAATGCATGATAATCATGGCTCACTATCATTAGGAATCTACCCAACTTTCTAATCTTATTTCGAATCTACCCAATGCATGGTACTACTTGACTGTGGCTCACTATTATTGGGAATTGACCCAACTTTCTAATCTTATTGGGAATCTACCTAATGCATGGTACTACTTGACCATAGCTCACAACTATTCTTCTTAACTTAAAATAAAAAGTCCAGTAAGGGTTTATTTCTTACGTGACACTAAAAGGTCACAGCTAAAAATTGTAAGTTCTTATCTTTGATACTTTGCCAAGGGGTGGAACTAAGTAATTGCCGAGAGGTGAAATCATTAACTTGCCTGAAGGCAAAAGCTTGGCTTTGAAATTCGCATGATACTAATTGATCAGAGAAGTATCATAGCCTAAACATTTTGATGCACTTTTAAAAATTGCGTGATATTACTTGATCACGACAATAATCACGACTAAAACATTTAATGAAATGCTTAAAACTTAAAGACTATAGTTTCACATGACATACTTGAGCCATGGCTAAGAGGTTAATTATTGTCTTCAAACTTCTAATAAAGCTTTTATTCAGGTAGTAGCCTCATGCTATAGTAATGTTTCAAACGCTCGACATTCCCAGTATGAGGTATTACATTACCATCTGGCTTCTTTAATCTATATGTTCCCGAGGGATGATGTCATGAATTATTAGGGGTCCTTCTCAGTTCAGGCCAAAAGGTCCATCTTTCGGATCCTTTGTCCTTGGCATTAACTTTCGAAGAACAAGGCCTCCTTTCTCAAAATTTCTAGTATGAACCCTCTGGTTGTAGTATCGAGTCATCTTCCGAATATACTCTATGGTCCTTAAAGCGGTTTGGTCCCTGTTTGCGCCAAAAATGGCCACAAACGCCAAATTTCGTGAAAGCACCCGTGTATGAACACAAATTAGCAGTATGTAATCACAGATCTCAGATCTAAGCAATGTAGAGGATAAAAAGTGAAGAATAATAAACTTAAAACAGAGAGAAATAGACAGAGACACAGAATTTATAGTGGTTCGGCGATCTTGCCTACATCCACTTTGAAGTTGATGACTTTATTGATGTTCACTTGATGATTTCAATTGATTACAGCAGATTACAGTCGATAATGATGATTTACAGCAGTGAAATTTGTTGGTAGCAACAGCAGTGGAGTTCAGATCTGGATCCGGCAGAGTCTGGGCGTTGGAGACCTCAAAAGATAAGAAGAACCCCTTTTCTGTTGGCATTTGGGGTCTATTTATAGGTGTAGAAGGCTGGTATTTCGCTCAGATCTCGGGAGACCCTCTCTGGCACGTGACCAGGCCCGCGCGCCCAAGCCCATGAAGTTTCGGTCCGATCCATGATCGATACGAACAGATTTCGTATCGATCAAGATTTCATCCAATGGAGTCAAAATTTGGCGTGGACATTCTTTAGCATGTACGTAGTCTTCTGTGAAAATTTCATTGCATTTGGACTTGTAGATTAGGAGATATGACCGATACGAATTAGAATCTCCGGTTGGCTATTTTGTTCGACTCGCTCTGTTCGACTCGGTTACGAATCAACCCAGTTCGTATCGATGCGAGTCCCTTCATTCGTATCGATGACTATGCTTTCGTTCGCATCGATTGCCATGCTCTGTTATGTGGATGTGAAGTAGATCGATTCGGAGCGTGGCTCTCTGATGGGAAGAGGAGCGAGTTGAAGAGTGATTCTGTGTTGGAGTCGAAATGGAGCGAGTCGAAGTGTGCTCGAGGTGGAGCGAATCAAAGTGTTCTCGAGGCGGAGCGAGTCGAAGTGTGCTCGAGGTGGAGCGAGTCGAAGTGTTCTCGAGGCGGAGCGAGTCGAAGTGTGCTCGAGGTGGAGCGAGTCGAAGTGTGCTCGAGGCGGAGCGAGTCGAAGTGTGCCCGAGGCGGAGCGAGTCGAAGTGTGCTCGAGGCGGAGCGAGTCGAAGTGTGCCCGAGGCGGAGCGAGACGAAGTGTGCTCGAGGCGGAGCGAGTCGAAGTGGACATTTCTGAGGGACGCGAACTGAGCGAGTCGAAGTAAGCGATTCAAACAGTGGTTGGCTTTCATCCAAATTTGTATCGATCGTAACTTGAGCGTATGAACTCGGATTGACTTGAAATTTGGAATGTTGACTCTCATAGCTTCGCTTGTTGTGTCATATCATTTTTGGCTCGATCCGGACTCGGAAAAAATTCGTCGATATCCATAGTGAACCTGCGTATAACCGATTTTCAAGACGAACTGTCTTTGTTCTCTAGTCAAGTTCTGTGTGTCACGGCCTTGCCAAAAGGCAGGATAACAGTCTCAAAGTTCAAGCAACAAATCCAATGACTCCACGCGGAGCTGAACGTTCTGCTATGTATTAAAATAATACCTTTGGTGTAAGGCAATTTCTAAATCGATAGGGAGCGTGGCCTCAAAGCCATAAGCTAGAGAGGAAGGAGTATGTCCTATTGAGGTCTTTGAGACTTGTTATATAAGCCCACAAAACAAAAGGCAATTCATCTGCCCAGTTGCCTTTTGCCTTGTTCAATCTTTTCTTCAAACAAGCCTTGATAGTTTTGTTGGTTGCCTCCACGGTCCCTTTTGCTTATGGATGAGCTCCTGAAGAAAAACTCTTGATGGTATCGTGATCTTGGCAATACTTGGCTCTCGAACTTAGTGCCATTATCCATTATGATCTTATGTAAAAGATCAAATCTAGATTCAATGTTCTTCATCACAAACTTTATCACTTAACTGGAGGTTATGGTAGCTAAGGGTTCGGCCTTGACCCATTTTGTAAAGTAACCAATTGCCACTATGGCACATCATTCCCCTCTTTTAGCAGTCGGAAGGGGCCAATAAGATCGATGCCCCAGATATCAAAGCACCAGGGACTCATTATTGAGGTGAGCTCGCTAGGAGGAGCTCTTGGCACTTTTGCATAAAACTGGCACTTATCACATTTTCTTGCGTAGTCCAATGCATCTTGATTTAGTGTCGGCCAGTGAAGCATTGCAAGACTCTTTTCTTTGCCAACTTTTGGCTACCAAAATGGTCTCCATAAATTCCATCGTGGGCTTCTTTCAACCATTATTGACCTTCCAAGGCCTTTACACACTGAGAGTATGGAGTTGAGAATCCCATCCTATAGATTACTCCACCTATAATGCTAAACCTTAGAGCATTATATTTAATCCGTCTTGTGTAACACCCCTAATTTTGATTAACATCATTTAGGATATTTAATTAGATAAATAAAATAAAATAATGTGATGTGTGATAAGGAATTAAAATTTTACAATTAGTAAGGTCGGGTCATAATTAACTAATTAAAGGGTTACTAAGAGTTGTTTTAAAACATAAAGGAATGCAAGAGAAGGGTAGAATAGGAAGATCCATCCATTCTAGCTCATAAACCCTCTCCCTTCCTCATATCATTCTCATTCTTACAAAACTTAAGCAACTAAAAGAATACATGGGCCGACCATCAAACTAAAGATAAGAAAGAAGAGAGCTTAGAGATTAAAGAGAAAAGCTAGGGGAACTAAAAGCACTCATCAAATCTCAACTCTATTATCATAAACAAGGTGAATAATGATCTATACCATCTCATATTGTTTTATTTCGATTGATTTAAATTCGGGTTTAAGGTTAAAAACGAATGTATGAATGATGATGATATGCCATGATGAGTTTGCCATGTTTTGAATAAGTGATAATTTATAATGATTTTATGAAGTTAAATAATTCATTTTTAAGGCTAAAACCATAATTTTAGATCTCCAAATGCTATGATGTAATGTGTGAAATAATAATTTGGAGTTGGATTTTAATTTTCATAATTTTTTATGTTAAGATCAATGTTATATGAATTTCCTAAGGGAAAAATGGTTTTAATTTAATTAAGTAATTAAATGATGTTTTTTGACTTGAAAATTTTATATGGTGAAGAAAATCGTATTTTAGAATTTATGAGAATTTTTGGGAATTTTCCCATGTGATTTTATATTATTATGAATTAATTATGTTGGAAAATCATATAAATGGATAATTAATAAAGAAAATTAATTAGTTGGTTTAACATAAGTTTTGGACTTGAGAAATTTGGTGGGGCAGCAAAATCTAAAAAGAAATTGTAAAGCTTTGTAGAAACCAATCATATTTTGACAAATAAAGGAGGTTTGGTAAAGAGTGTATACTTTATTAAGCAAAAATAAAGTTTTTGGGTTATTTATGATGATGCCCCACTACCTATGTTGTTTCTGCGCCTATCCACCCCATGATGATCGATGTCGATAAGGAGGGAAGCACAGGGCAACTACTTCGATAGTTGCGGAGTGATTACAACCACATCAAATTCTATAAAAAGGCGGCAGCACAACAGAGTTGACGAGGTCATTGCACTCTTGTCACCTATAAACCTCATCGCATGTGGTCTTTATCGCACTTAATCCTTGTCGCTCCTATTCACTTTAACCTTTCTCAAATTAAGGCAGTGATGCCGCTTCAATGACTTCGATCAAAATGACTTCGAAACTATACAAAAAGCAGCATAGCAGTCGAAGTATTTTAAGTATGAAAGGTCTTATAGCGTCGTCGAGGGTCTTAGGGGTCGATGAGCATTAAGGTCGATGACTTTATGCTTTAGCATCGATGCCACTTGATCACGTCATCGTGCCTTATCTTTTGAATGCCGAAGAGACTTGTTTTTTATGTTAAATAAAATTATTTAGGAAGGGCAATGAGGACTAGGTTTTAAGGGTCCACGACCCTATATCTTTGGCAATGAGCCATATAACTTAGATAAAGGTTTTAAGTTTTGTTTAATAGGTGGATAACCTATAGTATGAAGCTCGATGTCTGTTATCCCGCCTTTTGGCAAGGCCGAGACACCAAGGAATCAACAGATGAAAAAAAAGGATCACACTTCCCCAGTATCGGGTAACGATAGGTTCAGTATGGATATCGACAGATTTTGTCCGAGCCCATATTGAGCCACGATTGATAAGACATGACAAGCGAAGCCAGCATTTCAAATTTCAAGTCGATCCGAGTTCGTATGTTCAAGTTATGATCGACGCAAGTTAGAGGAATCTATGATCGAATCCATCAGTGTAGCCAGCATACGAATCCATAGTATTCGAATCGATCGGAAGGAAGATAGCCTTGCCTCCATCAGGTTCGTATCCATCAAATTTGAGGTCATTTGAATCCATGAAGATGCTTCTCTCCGAATCCATCCGGCAACCACCAGTGCGCATCGATCAACTGAAACCCATCATAATCGATACGAACAAAGCTCCGTCTCGACTCCATGAACAATGATACATTCGTGTCCACCAGAACATCCCACTTCGAATCCATCCAGTATGGTCATTTCGTATCGATCCACTGAAACGAGACAGGATCGATACAAACGAGAGCTTGTTCGAATCCAGGTGTGGTTAAAGCCTTCGAATCCATTGAGTCAAGGCGGCGAAGTCTCCGGGACGACTCGATCAAATAGGCGAAAAAAGGCGGATCGATCGCAAGTTACGCTCCACGTCATCACGAAGGTGCATGACACCATCGATTCGAAGCAATCGATGCGAATGGATCGATTCGAACGAAGCAGCCTAACGAAGATCATCATCTTGAATCGACCATATCTCGAGATCCATAAGTCCAAATGCTATGAAATTTTCACAGAAGCTTACGTACATGTTGAAGAATGTCCACACCAAATTTCAACTTGATTGGATGATTCTTTTATCAATTCGAATGGATTTCGAATCGATCCCAAAGTGGGCCCAACTTTCCTGAGGCCGGGCATGTGGGCCCCCTCACGTGCCAGAAGTGGTCTACCGAAATTTCAGCAAAATATCAGCCTCCTACACCTATAAATAGAGCCCTAGATCATTCAGAAGGGGGATGGGACAATTTTGAGAACTAAAGAGCGCCCAGACCCTGCCTGATTTACTCCAGATCACCATTGCTGCCTTAGATTCAGACTTAAATCATAAAATCTGTTGTACTACACTATAAGAAATTGTGATCTTTAAGTATCAAGCAATAAAGTCATCAAATTTCATAGTGGACGTAGGCGAAAAGCCAAACCACTCTAAATTGTTGTCTTCTGTGCAATTTACTTTCTGTTATTTGGAGTTTTTGTTAGATAATCCTCATTTTCAATTCTCTTTCTTCACTTTTATCTCTTCAAAAACTTTCGAAGAGTGTTGTGCTCATTTTTGGTTCAAACACTTTGTTGCTTTCACTGAGAAAACCAGTTTTTTCTCCTGCTCCTTGGATCTACCATCGACACCGGATTGCATAAATCCAAGAGGAAGATCCAGACCTCTAACCCAGAATCCTTCCATCCTATTCAGATTTTCGTAAAGTCTAGGAAAGGACTCCACTACTCAAGATGGTTAGCACAAGAACCACCTCTACAGCTGCTGATCAAGAAGGTCGAGATAGGCGGAATCCTGTACAGCAGCCGCCATCCAATCAAGACAACACTGCCCACTCAGATCCATCAGGACCAGTCACCAGACAAGAGTTCCAAGTGTTGCTCCAAGAACTGACTCAAAGTCGGCAACAATTGACTGAACAGTTACGCGCTAATGCTGAATTGACCAACCAATTAAACCGTCGAAGGCACAAGAGGAGCAGGAGGGATGATGTTTCCCACTCGTCCACTGAAAGTTCCGCCTCATCTGACTATCACGGCAGATCTACCCGTCCCCGATTAGACGGGAGTCACACGCAAGCTACCGGATATCAACCTGCCTTGACCGTTGGACAATTAAGAGTTAGGCCGTCAACTAGCTTCCAGACCGGGCCCTCATCACGAAGAGGTACTGTTCCACAGTATACCACGGACAATCGCACTATAATTGCCGCGGTAGAAGCAAGGGTTGATGCCCGAAATCTGTTAGATCCGAATAATCAGCAACGTGGGCGTACTCCTGAACCATACGTCCCGGAAGATGCCGAGCCAAGGAGGCGAGACATGGACCGTCGACAACGTCCGGTTCAAACTCGCACTGTGGAACCCGACCACACCTTAGCTCAGCATGCATAGAATGCGACGATGCCCGATATTTCAACCATGATACGTCAGATAATTCACGAAAGTCAAGGGCTTACCAATGACGACCGGGGAATCTCCCGTAGTCATACTCCTTTCACAGACGAGATATTATATGCTGACCCCCCTCGGCGATTCAGAATGCCAACTCTCCCAATGTACGAAGGAAGTAGTGACCCTAATCAACATATTTTGAAATATGAATGGTCAATGAGCGCTGCAAGAGCTGATGATGCAGTGAAGTGTCGAAGTTTCCCCATATCTCTAGGGGGAATCGAAACGATGTGGTTTACAAGGTTGCCACCTAGATCTATCTCTTCGTTCGATCAGCTGGCTAAAAAGTTTGTAGAACAGTTTCGTATGCATGTTGCTAGACCTAAAGACGTTAACACCCTGTCTACTGTCAACCAAGCTCATGGAGAGACACTCAGGCGTTATTTAGAGAGATTCCACGCAGCATGTGTGGAGATTAGTAATCCCAACGATAACTCGATCTTGATGGCATTAACCAAAGGGATCGATCCCGATTCTGAGTTTGGAAATTGGTTAGCTGGGAAACCACCCGCATCGTTGGACTGTTTCTACTCCAAAGCCGCTCAATTCCTACGACAAGAGGACGCAAAACAGTCTAGGAAGCAGGACGATGCGAGGACTAGAAGTGAAGGGATACAAAGTAACGTAGCAGTTAAGCAGTCCGGTGAGAGTTCCGGAAAAATTCAGTTAAATATACAGAACAAACAAACCCAGCCGAGAGGCAACAATGGTCACGATAAGAAAAGAGATCAGAACCGAGGCCCACGACGTAAGGCTTCAATGTTTGATAATTACACGCCGTTGAATATATCATTGGAAAACGTGTACCTACAAACTTGCAACACTGTGCAATATAAGAAGCCTGCTCCGAAGCCCTCGTCAGAGAGGCAGGTTCAAACAGGGAAGTTTTGTAGATTCCATGAGAGTTACGGCCACAATACCAATGAGTGTCGACATTTGCAGGTCCTCATCGAAAAGTTGATCAGGGAGAGAAAGTTAGATCTGTTTGTGCGGGTGCCGCAGTCTGGTGGTGCGGGCCCTTCAAGTCAAAATCGTGTGCAAAATCAAGAAAGACAGGAAGAAACCGCTCGTACGGGCGGAAGGCTAGTTATAAACACAATAAGTGGTGGTCCCCACCCAGCAGATAGAAGTTGGAGGGAAATGGAGTCGTATGCTAGCTCTATCAGGCATGCGGACTTCGAATGCTGCAGTAATTGTGAAGATATCGTGTTTAGAAATCGAGATGCTGATAAGGTCGAAGCCCCCATAATCGACCCACTGGTCATATCTGCCCAGGTAGGTCCTGCTTGGATGAAGAGAATCCTGGTTGACAGTGGGAGCTCCGTAAATATCTTACTTAAATGGGCTTATGATTTAATGAAAATGGAAGCGAAGGACTTAAAACCCTGCCAATCTCGAGTCCACGGCTTCAACGGAAGTGCTACAATACCCACTGGAGTGACGGAGCTACCAGTGGAGTTGGGAGTTGGAGAACGCCGGAGAGTCCGGATGTTGCAGTTTGTCGTTTTGGATATTGATTCACCTTATAATGCATTTTTAGGCCGATTGGCCCTCGCTGAGTTCAGGGCAGCCATTGCCCCATGGTGCTTGACTCTGAAGTTCCCCACTAATCACGGGGTCGGAGTCATTCAAAGAGATCAGGCAGCGGGGAGGGCCTGCTATGTTGCTGAACTACAAGGAGTACAATGAAAGGAGAAAGGAAAGGGCGTAGAGGAATCTCTCTGCGTTCGTTTTGCTGATAATTGACAATTAATGCCTGGGCCCTGGCCCGGGCACCACAACCAATTCCAGAAAGACCTTGACCCTAGAGACAATGAAGTTAAAGACGAGTCTAAAGAGAATCAAGCTTCCCCGACCGAACTGACTGTGGATGTTCCAATCAGTGAAGATGATGATTCAAGGATACTTAAAGTTGGGTCTCAGTTGGGCCAATAGACACAACAGGAATTGGTTGAATTTCTCCAGGCGAATCTCGACGTTTTTGCCTGGACACATTCTGATATATGCGGAATCTCGCCGGACATAGTAAGTCACTCCCTGAATATTGATCCGCGGTATGTCCCGGTCAAACAGAAAAGGTGTGGTATGGATCCAGAGAGATCTGCCGCCCTTAAAGAGGAGGTTGATAAGTTACGATTGAATGGGTTCATCCGAGATGCTTTGTATCCAGAATGGATGTCCAATCCTGTGCTAGTTCGAAAACCGAATGGGAAATGGAGAACTTGCATTGACTACTCAGACTTAAACAAGGCTTGTCCAAAGGATAGTTTCCCACTTCCTCGAATTGACCAGCTCGTAGATTCGACAGCTGGGCATGAATTATTATCTTTCATGGATGCTTATTCTGGATACAATCAAATACCCATGCATTTGCTTGATCAAGAACATACCAATTTCGTGACCGATCTGGGACTCTACTGCTACAGAGTCATGCCCTTTGGTCTAAAAAACGCCGGAGCAACATACCAACGCTTGGTCAACCGGATGTTCGTCGACCAGATCCGGAAGACCATGGAGGTTTATGTGGATGACATGCTAGTGAAATCTTGATTCTCCACAGATCACGTCAGAGATTTAGATTCGATGTTCTGCATCCTTCAAGAATATGGAATGAAGCTCAATCCATTAAAGTGTCATTTCGGTGTCGCCTCTGGAAAGTTCCTCGGGTTCATCGTTAACGCTCGAGGGATAGAAGCCAATCCCGAAAAGATCTGGGCAATAAGGAACCTACGAACTCCAAGAACCATAAAACAGGTCCAGAGTCTCAACGAGAAAGTAGCAGCATTGAGCAAGTTCATTTTGAAGTCCACCGATAAGTGCATTCCTTTCTTTGATCTGATCCGGAAAGGAAAGCGAAACTTTGAATGGACCATGGAGTGTGAAGACGCATTCCGATCGCTGGTTCAACATCTCTCCACACCACCGATCTTGTCAAAGCCGGTTGACCATGAGCAATTGTACCTTTATCTGGCAGTATTAGAGCATGCAATCAGCGCTGCTTTAGTTCGGGAAGAAGACCGAGTGCAGAAACCAGTCTACTATGTTAGTAAACGGCTAACAGGAGCTGAAAGAAATTACCCAAGACTAGAGAAACTGGCTTATTGCCTGGTCATTTCCTCAAGAAAACTTCGCCCTTATTTCCAAGCTCATTCCCTTACTGTGTACACCGATCAGCCGTTACGACAGGTCCTCACGCAGCCTGAGACGTTTGGTAGGCTTCTCAAGCGGAACATTGAACTGAGTCAATTTGATATCACTTATGCTCCGCGAAGAGCCATTCAAGGTCAAGTCCTAGCAGATTTTATAGCCGAATTTACTATTTCAGAGGATCTGCCTGAAACCACTATACCTCCTAAATGCATTTGGAAGCTGCACACCGATGGTGCATCGAACGATCAGTGTTCGGGTGCCGGAATAGTACTTGAAACTCCCGAAGGCCGATCCATATGCTATGCTCTGAGGTTCGAATTTCGCGCAACCAACAATGAAGCCAAATACGAAGCTTTGCTTGCCGGGTTAAAAATTTCTTGTGATCTGAAGATTGTTGCTGTGGAAATCAATTGCGATTCCCAGTTGGTTGTATATCAAGTTCAGGGCGAATATCAGGCCAAAGATCGACGACTAGCTGCCTATCTAGCCCGAGTTCAAGAAGCACTAAGTCAATTTGATTACTATGCTATTTACCATATACCTCGAGAGCATAATCAGAAGGCCGACTCATTAGCAAATCTGGCAAGTACAGGTGAAGCACAGCAGATGGGACTTGTCCCCATCGAAACTTTGTCCCCCCAAGCATCGATCAAGTAGAGATGAACTCTGTGTATGAAACCGCTCCCAGTAGAGAATCGTGGATGACTCCGTACCGAAATTACATCGAGAATGGGACGTTGCCTGAGCGTAGGAATGAGAAGACGAATTCTACGAAAAGCTTCGCGGTTCTTCATTCAGAACGGAGTCATGTATAGAAGAGGGTATTCTGTTCCTCTCCTCCGATGTATCGCACACGATGAAATCAAACGAGTGTTACATGACGTACACGAAGGAGAATGTGGTGATCACATCGGTGGGCAAGCTCTCGCTAAGAAGGTACTCCGATACGGATACTACTGGTCGATTGTGAACCGAGATGCAGCAAACTATGCCAGAAAATGCGATAGGTGCCAGAAACATGCCCGAATTCCAAGAGCCTCACCTACCGAGATAACCCAAATGGTCAGTCCCTGGCCATTTGTAATGTGCGGCATCGATATCATCGGCACACTACCTCTGGCCAAAGGTGGGGCAAGATATGCCATCGTTGCAGTTGATTACTTCACCAAATGGGCTGAAGCTGAACCCCTCACAACCATTACGGCAAAGAAAGTAATCAATTTTGTAGTTTGCAACATTATCTGTTGATTTGGACTCCCGCATACCATCATCACCGATAACGAAACCCAATTCAGTAGTGCGGAATTCAAGAATTTCTGTCAACGGTTTCATATCCATAAGAAATTCTTGGCAGTTGCACATCTTTAGGCAAACGGTCAGGTCGAAGCTGTCAATAAAGTCATAAAATCCATTCTAAAGAAACGACTGGAAAAGGCCGGGGGCAAATGGGTTGACGAACTGCCTATGGCTTTATGGGCTTATCGAACGACCCACAAGATCGCGACCGGACACACCCCGTTTTCCCTATCATATGGTTCATAAGCCGTTATTCCAGTCGAGATGGAAGTGTTTTCTCATTGCGTGACTTACTATGATCCAAAAACAAATGCTATATTGCTTGCTGAATCTTTGGACCTACTGGATGTGAAACGGGAAGAGGCTGATTTGAGAGCAGCCGCACATCGAAGTCAAGTCGCCCGATTGTACAATGCCAAAGTTCGACCTCGAACCTTTGAACTCGGCGATCTCGTTCTCAAGAGAATCTATCTGGTCCCTTCACACATGAAACCAAATTGGGAAGGACCATACGTGATTACACAAAAACTCGGAGATGGCACATTCAAACTATCGACAGTTGACGGTCTTGATTTGCCAAGGGCCCGGAACAGTGAGAGTCTCCGTCGCTATTACACATGACAGGCTTTATTTGTTTCATTATATCTTTCCATTTTGCAATTCGTTTCTGCATTTTGAAATTAGAACTTGTAGTATGGCAACTGACTTGGCCATATTTTCTTATTTCAACAATAAAATGCCATTTCTTCGAGCTAGAGCTGTGATTCATTGAATACAATGTACGACATCACGATGCACAGAGAGCTAAATTCCATCATGTTGTGGAATTTATTTCAAGTAGGGAGTGGCTGTGATACGACCGGCCACTCGCTAAGTGAAACCCGAGCTCGGGGGCAATTCATCACATCAAGGCTAAAAATGGGCTGATACACGACAATCCCTCACTCAACTCCGTACTCCCAGAGTGCGAGACGGAGTATAAACATTAAACCACTCCGTCCTCCCAGAGTGCGAGACGGAGTGTAAACATTAATCAACTCCGTACTCCCAGAATGCGAGACGGAGTATAAACATACATCAACTCCGTACTCCCAAAGTGCGAGATGGAGTATAAACATACATCAACTCCGTACTCCCGGAGTGCGAGACGGAGTATAAACATTAAACCACTCCGTCCTCCCAGAGTGCGAGACGGAGTATAAACATAAAACAAACCCCAGAGTACTCCGAGAGCGCGAGTTGGGTATAAGCGTTAACGAACTCCGAAGTCTGAGAGCACGAACCGGAGAATAAATAACCAAATGCGGTCTCGAGGAAGGAGGAT
Organism: Allium fistulosum; assembly: GCA_030737815.1. Lineage (NCBI taxonomy): Eukaryota > Viridiplantae > Streptophyta > Magnoliopsida > Asparagales > Amaryllidaceae > Allium > Allium fistulosum. Next base: position 815,137,853 of record CM060908.1, on the reverse strand, counting down.
CCGTCCGCCAAATGACTTCAACTGCACCTCAACTGAGTTGCATCACATGTTCATGAACCAAGTTATTAACCAAAAAGCAACTCTAAATCCTGAGAGCGTGGACACAAACTGAACACATGAAGGTGCATGATCAACAACTGACACAGATATATAAATCCCCAAAGTATGGATGTTAACACTAAACCGTGGATAATTTCGCACAACGCCTATTACGGCTTATCCCCAAGGCTGGGGGCAGAACCAAAAAAAATATTGAATTGAAGACAAAAGAGAATATGTTTTCATTTCAATTATCAACAAAAGGAATCCAATTACAAGCTAATTCAAAAAATTCCTACTAGCGGGGGCCGAGCCCGCATCTATACACGGCTATAGAAAACCAAAAAGACAAAACAAAACGCTACCCCCGAATACGACAGAGCAAACTAAAGAAGCGCTCAATCTTTCTTCTTCCTCGGTTTCTTTTTCGGGGTAGTCCCGCTGGATCCGCTACTCGACTTCCTCCGCAATTTTTTGCTCTTCTCCGGTTTGTCTCCCGGTTGTGGCATGATGTCAACGTCCTCCTCGGAGCTCAAGGCGACAGAAATTCTTCTGGAGGATGGAATTGAAGGCATGGGAGCTGTAACAGGAAGTGGAGTAGGAGCACTTGCGATAACCACAGTGCCGCCCGACGATATCATCATTAATGGAGCTGGGCCAGACGGAGCCATGCCACCCCCAGAAATACTACCTACTGTCACAGCCGCCATCTCAGCATTGATCTCGGCAAAAATCTTATCTTCACGAGGTGCTTGGGTCACGCTGGACGTACTGGTGGTTGGCATGAAGGAGCCAATAGCTGGAATAACCCCGTTCATGGCGAAAGATGGATCTACGAAGATGGCCTCCTGCGCTTGATAAAGGACTTGTGGTGCAGGAGGCGTAGAGATAACAGCCTCGGTCACTGAATGTGAAAAAGCGAAGATTGTTAGCTAAATGTATTGCTTCAGATTCACCACTCTAAGTATATGCAGAGGGTGTTCAAATACCTTCCTTAGCATGACCCGAAGTGTGGGCAGGTGTAGAGACAGATGCTCCGATGGGAGACAACTTCGGTTGATCCGGATTATAAGCAGGGACAGGCTGGAGATCAACCGCGGCAGTGGCTTCGGGCAGTGTCGGAATTAAAACTTCAGCACTTGTTTCATGATGTTCGACCCCCGAGCCCTCACCGGTGACCATCTGCCGAACACCAAGCCTCTCCTTCTCCACAGAAATCATTGCCTCGAGGAGAACCTTCCTCTCCTCCTCAGTGAGCAAGCACGTTTCAAGTTCAAAATCATCCATTGCTTCGTCCGGACGCGCTGCTTTCTTTTCCTCCATCAGCCTAGTCCAGGCATTGTACAAAAGCATAGAGTAATCCCCAAGCCAAGATTAATTTTTGTGCTCCAGCACGTTGGCGTTATATGTAACCAGGAGATCATCAAAATCAGCCTCCATCCTGGACTGCTCCGCCTTAATTTTTTCCTCGGATTCTGCCTCCACAGACTTAACCTTTGCCACTGCCGCATCAAGTTCAGCTCGAAGTGATACAGCTTGCTCGCATGCCTCCTGATCGGTGGTGTTTGCATCATTCTTTTCCTTCACCATTTCAGTGAACTTGGCTTTAAGCTCATTCAGCTCTTTAACGGCGGCATCCCGCTCGGCTGATACGGTGGTATAGCGATGGCCCATCTCTTCTACTAAGGCACATTGTGCCTACTGCATCCTTGCCATCTTCGCCATGGCCTCGTCAGCCTTTTTGAGCGCCTGAGTTTCTGAACCTCGAGACGACTCAATCTCTGATTGAAGAACCTGGATGATGCGATCTTTCTGGGCAAGGTCAGCCTCGAGTTTCTCAATGATTTTTGCCCGGTCAAAGGCTACTTTCGAAGCTTTCGCGGCTGCTTTATACCACTCTTTATATTGAGCATAGAAATCACGAATATAGTCATGCGCGATATTCTCGGCTTCCGGAGGAATCCTCTTGAGATGAGGAGGGAAGACGTATGCATCAAGACAAATTTCTAGAAAATCCTTTCTCATCTGAGCAAGCTTGATGGCTCCTTCCCCAGTTAGTTATGCCGGAGCCTATTCAACAATGACGACTGTCTGTGGTTCAACTCTTTCCCGCTGAGTTTCGAGCTTTGCAGATTGGGAAGGCTGTTGTTGCCGCGAAGACTCAGAGGGATCTACGTGGGCCCTGGGAGGCGGAGGAGAGCGAGATCGTGATCGATATTGATGGCCTCTGTCTCTATTAGAACGCTCTTGACCAGAAAGGCCACGTGAGTAATCCCGATCTCTGTCATAACGCTCCTGGCTGGTATAGCCTCGTCCGTAATCTTTGTCCGATTCCCTCCTACGGGACTCATAATATGAGGAAGCTCGGTGAACATTGCAGAGCCTATCTAGTGTGGATCCGCGACCTGACATCTCACCTGCGATAAGAAGAAATTGCAGTTAAGCATCCTATAAAAATAATGTCCAATATGCAGAAATCATGTAGTGCTGTGGAAGTGTGTGTAAATGTGTAAACCCCCTGACCAACCGGAAGTGTCGACCGCACTAATAGGAAAGGGCTCGCTCATATCTAAAAGATCTCGGAGTTCTTCCAACCCGGGATTGTGATGAATTGATATATAATCCGGGATGGGAATATCACCAAGCCCTTTGAAAATATCTCTTGATTGAGAAGGGGCGGCCTCAGAAATTATGATTTCGTAAGTGGGAGTAGACACAACTACAGACTTCCATCCCTTAGATTTAAGTTTTTTGCAAACAACAGCCTTGCTTTTCCATCTCTCTCCCAATTCTTGAAAATTGCCCGAAAAATCAGCCATCGTCTCGACGTCTGTGTGAGTCCGTTCTTCGTCGCTCACTTCGGTTATCACGACTCCGGGCGTTTTCTTCGCCATTTTCTTCTTCTTCTTCTTCATCTTCTTCTTCTTCTTTGGAACAGGCCTTAGCATCCCCTCGGTGACTATGCTTTGATTTACTTCAATCAAGCCAAGAGCTCTTAAGTTATAGTCAGTCAACACTGAGTTGATGTGCCTCGAATCGCTCGGGATCTCTTGAAGGCTCCGAACTATGCCCTTGTAACACCCGCCTTCGGGTCTGGAGATAATGGCTATAAGAAAAATAGGATGTCAATACCAGTGCTAAAAAACCATTAGTCAAGGAAATCATCGACAGGTTACGACACTTACGCCTAGACAGCCACCGCCTGGCAAAACCTGAGGGACACCGGATATAAAACCATTCGTTCTTGAAGTAACTGAGTCTGGTCCAAGCTCCGATTATAACCTGGCAGTTCCTGACTGCCTCCAAAAACGTAAAGGATGGACTATCACCTCTACTCTTAAAATTAAATAGGTATCTGATTTCCGTTGGCATTGGTAGACGGAAGAGATGGTCCATAAATACGATGAACGCACTGTTCAGTAACGCGTGCCCGTTGGGATGTAATTGAGAGGGAGCAATTCCGAGAAATGATAACATCTCCCTAATATACTGATTGAATGGAGGGAGTGTTCCAGCCGCACAAGCATGGCGATAAAAGGCAGTGTACCCTTCGAGCGGACAGTGAGGTCTGTCACTAGATCCCGGCAATAGCACATCGTCTGAAGAAATGTTGTGTCTTGTGCATATCCTGCCCAACAAGGTTTCGGAAATATTGGATTGGACGGAGTCTATAGGGTCCTCAATAAATATAGCATCTTGCAGCTCGTCAGGGGCTGGATCTACTATCTCCGCTGGGATGTCTGGAATTTCGAGGACCGGAGAGGGAGAACTCTGAATCTCTTGCTGCCGAGTGCTCGAAGATTCCATCATTGACTGACTCATCAGAAAGTAACGTTAAGCAAGTGGAAAGCCCGTTCATTTCCCAGTGTGAGGTGTGTGAAAGTGATGTGAAGTGTAGTGCAGATAATACTTGTTGAAATCAACAAAGTCGAAGACAAGATGAAAACGTCAAGAAATTATAAGTTTTATTTATCAAAGTACAGTTCCATCAACGAGCTTCGAAGGGCAGTCAAGTACATAGTATAAAAGTTCAGTCCGAATATGCAGAGATGAAGCTCGTCGGAATCATGCCATTATTTATGCAAAATTTCGTATCCATGAAGGCTTATTCGAATCAATCAAAATAAAGTCTAGTTTCGAATCGATCAGGAGTAGCCCAACTTTCGTATCGATCCAGACTGAATCGATACACTTTGTATCGATCGCAGCAGAGCATTCGAAACCATCAGTAAGCATGGGCTTCGCATCCATCATCGGTCGAAGTTTCGCATCGATCTCAAAAGATAAAACTTCACATCAGATAAACCCAGGCTTCGTATCGATCACCTACATAAGATTTTTCGAAATGATAACAGGGGGCAACTCAACGTAACGATCACCACGAATCGATGCAATTTTTTGCCACCTATGATCGATTCGACCCACAAACCTCTAACTCTTATGACCGGGTCGATACGAACACCTTGGAGAAATATCATCTCTCAAATCGATTCGACTGCCGACACTCCAGATCGACACGAAGGAAAGGTCCTGCTTTTCTCCAAGCAGTCTCTCTAGATTTCATTTCCGATTTCAATTCCATCAAGATCGATACGAACACGAATGGAAATAGAAGGGATTTCAGATCTTAGAACTCCAAATACTTAGTCGAATTACCTACCTAAATGTGAAGTTAGATTAGAAAGGCTTGGATGCTAGTTCAATTCAAAAAAGAAAGTAGTTCGTTCGTCTTTGTTCTTGAAATCTGGAATCGATTCGAAGCACGCAAGGAAATGAAGCAGAGGTAAAAAGTGAAAGAAATGAGCAAAGCCTCAGTATTTATAGTAACTCAAGTGGCGATTCGCCTCCCGGTGCATATGACCGGCCTCAACGGGTGAAAATCCAGACCGATTCGAAGTGCCTCGCTTGAATCCATCGACTTTAGCGCCCATCGAAACGAGGCAAACGTCACCGTCCACCAGATTGAGACCACCTTTCGTATCCATCGATTCGACTCCATCCAGTATGCTCTGAGTTCATCGATACGAGATGCAAAATAAAGATAGTCCGGAAAGCACCCTACTCCATCAATCCGAGATCATCGATTCGAATTTGTCAATGCTTGATCCACAGCAACAAGAACTCATCGATACGAATCAGAATTTCGTGTCTATCAAAGCAAGGCACACTGGTTGAACATTTATTTAAAAGAAGATTACAACAAATCGGTTACGGCGGCACACATTACACCATCCTAACAATTAACAATTCATGAATCTAAAGAAATGATCAGAGATTATAGTTTTCAGCTAAAAGACGACTGTCAAGCAACTAATTGGACAGAAATATTCAGCTTGAAAGACTGCAGCTTTTCAAAGCACGTCATGTCCACACAAGACGTACTTTGGAGGGCAAATGTTATCCCGCCTTTGGGCAAGGCCGAGACACCAAGGAATCAACAGATGAAAAAAAAGGATCACACATCCCCAGTATCGGATAACGACAGGTTCAGTATGGATATCGACAGATTTTGTCCGAGCCCAGATTGAGCCACGATTGATAAGACATGACAAGCGAAGCCAGGGAAGCCAGCATTTCAAATTTCAAGTCGATCCGAGTTCATATGTTCAAGTTATGATCGACACAAGTTAGAGGAATCTATGATCGAATCCATCAGTGTAGCCAGCATACGAATCCATAGCATTCGAATCGATCGGAAGGAAGATAGCCTCGCCTCCATCAGGTTCGTATCCATCAAATTTGAGGTCATTCGAATCCATGATGACGCTTCTTTCCGAATCCATCCGGCAACCACCAGTGCGCATCGATCAACTGAAACCCATCATAATCGATACGAACAAAGCTCCGTCTCGACTCCATGAACAATGATACGTTCGTGTCCACCAGAACATCCCACTTCGAATCCATCCAGTATGGTCATTTCATATCGATCCACTGAAACGAGACATGATCGATACAAACGAGAGCTTGTTCGAATCCAGATGTAGTTAAAGCCTTCGAATCCATTGAGTCAAGGCAGTGAAGTCTCCGGGATGACTCGATCAAATAGACGAAAAAGGCGGATCGATACGCAATTTATGCTCCACGTCATCATGAAGGTGCATGACACCATCGATTCGAAGCAATCGATGCGAATGGATCGATTCGAACGAAGCAGCCTAACGAAGATCATCATCTTGAATCGACCATATCTCGAGATCCATAAGTCCAAATGCTATGAAATTTTCACAGAAGCTTATGTACATGTTGAAGAATGTCCACACCAAATTTTAGCTCAATTGGATGATTCTTTGATCGATTCGAATGGATTTCGAATCGATCCAGAAGTTGGTCCAAATTTCCTAAGGCCGGGCATGTGGGCCCCCTCATGTGCCAGAAGTGGTCTACTGAAATTTCAGCAAAATATCAGCCTCCTACACCTATAAATAGAGCCGCAGATCATTCAGAAGGGGGATGGGACAATTTTGAGAACTAAAGAGCGCCCAGACCCTGCCGGATTTACTCCAGATCACCATTGCTGCCATAGATTCAGACTTAAATCATAAAATATATTGTACTACACTATAAGAAATTTTGATCTTCAAGTATCAAGCAATAAAGTCATCAAATTTCATAGTGGACGTAGGCGAAACGCCGAACAACTCTAAATTGTTGTCTTCTGTGCAATTTACTTTCTGTTATTTGGAGTTTTTGTTAGATAATCCTCATTTTCAATTCTCTTTCTTCACTTTTATCTCTTCAAAAACTTCCGAAGAGTGTTGTGCCCATTTTTGGTACAAACAATGTCATCATTACCGAGGCGTATTATGCCACATATGTTGTTTTAAAGCTTTAGATAGAGGCGGAGAGCCTTAAGTATTGATGTCGGCATGATATGGTGTCGACATTGATCAAACTAAGATGTTTTGAAAGCAATAAACCTTATATCAATTTCAGTTATGTACATGGCAATATAAAAAGGGTTTTATATAATGGCATTAAACTTTGAGAATATGAAAAGATGATTTCCTTGTTAATTTTGGGGTTAAGGGTATTAACCATATTTCATTAAGAAAATGATTACAAAGAATTAAACTATGGATGTTTATTTTATTATATGCATTTGACCAGTCATTATAAACGTTATTGTTATCATATTCACTTCATTGTTGATCCATAACTGTATTTTAGGGGTATTAAGGGCTAGATAACTATCTAGGTTGGCCCAATAGTAAATATAAATTCACTTAATTCCTGTGTGAGTAGAATTGCATCCAGGAGGTCAAGTAGACCAGAATATAGGATGCCCAGAACTGATCAAAAGATTATTGAGTTAAACAAGTTCTTAGTTAGTCCATGAAAACTATGTTATGAGAAATGTTATTGGCAAGGGCCAATAGGTTCTTAATGGTCCCATAAAAACTATGTCCTAAATATGTTATTGACAGAGATCAATAGGTTCATAGTCAGCCTATGAAAACTATGACTTGAAAGACGTTATTGGAGAATTTAATAGGTTCATAGTCAGTTCATGAAAACTAGGTTCACAGTTATCCCATGAAAACTATGATTGGATAAAGTTATTGGAGAACCCAATAGGTTCATAGTGATTCCATGAAAACTATGTTTAGGTAAAGTTATTGGTAGAAACCAATAGGTTCTTAGCGATCTCATGAAAACTGTGAAATCAGACAGATAGTTCGTAAGATTGGAACATGTTATAAGTCAGCCTATAAAAACCAATAGGTTCATAGTTACCCTAAAAACTATAAAATGAGACGGATGGTCGGATAAATTAGGATGGGAAATCTAGGGCATATTGTAGTATTTAATATCATCATATTATGTTATGTTTTAACCATTGTGGATGCAGTGCATTGTGTATGGTTATTGTATTATGGTTAAGATACTAGTGAGAGGAAAATATGTTCCGCTCAGTGGCGTGGTCTCACTAGGTATCTATTTGGTTCGAGATAGTATGTTATTATTCACACCAGACTTTTTATCTGACCTGAAGTTTTTATCTTTCCCCTTAAACTCTCGAGTACTCATTTGAGTAGGTTGAGAGTTAGGGATTTCCAGGCTTTCTTTAGACGATAAGCTTCCAGAGACGTGCAGGAGGCAATCTAGCTAGTAGGAGCTATATATCTATTTTCCTATGTATTTTGATTCTTCTTCGTGTTGTAATGGAAGGTTGTATTAAATGCTAGATATTTGACTCTGATCAACCAAGGGGGCATCTTTATATGTCACTTTTGGAATACGTTGTAATAATTATATTTTCTCTGAACATGATTTATGTATGGAGTTATGTAATGAATCTGAAATGCTATCATGAAATGAAATGTGAAATTTGTTTTTAAAATTGTGTTTGAAAATTTTCATATTCATGTGCTTTTGGTATTATAATGTATTTAACATAGCTGCATTTTATCACCGAAAATAACTATGGACGACTGCAACATCCATAGCACTTAGTTTCAGGCCTTAAAATGAGGGATGTTACAGTTTGGTATCAGAGCATAGGTTTATGTAAACTTAAAGGAAGAAATTTAAAACTAAAAGATTTTGAAATCATAATCCAATGAATCAGAGTATAAGATTGGGGTCTGAGTTAATGCAATAATAACGTACCTGTATTTTTCTATATATAGATATGTATTTTCCTCTCTTTTAGATCAATCTTTTGTCTCTTACTAAGGCTCGTATGCATATTTAAGAGAAAGAGAGGTATGGAAGCATGAAATGGAAGAGTGAATCTAGGTGGAGGAAGTACCACAATTAATGGAAATGCTCGGCCCAATACCAGGAGAAACTAGGGTCGATAGGCAAATGCTAATCAAAATGCAAATGCCAACGTAGTTGCTGGAACCCCACCAGTAGATATGGGGATGATGTATCAGTTGTTCGTTAAGTTGATGCAAGCTGGTGCGGCTGTAGGAGTAGTTGGAGGAAATGCTGTGAATTCGGTAGGAGCAAATCTCGTGGCTCCAATTGGCAATAACTTATGTTAGTATGAGTCTAGATTATACCCATTTGGGTGGGAAGCCTTTTCTTGGAACAGAGGATGCTGTAGAAGTGGAGAATTGGCTTTTGTATTATGAGAGAATCTTTGCTGATCTCGATTTGGATGATGATGAGAAAAGGAGACTAGCTTTGAGGTAGTTGCAGGGAGCAGCATTGTTATGGTAGAATGGAGGTGTCCTTAAGGAGGAGTTGACTTGGGCGTAATTTCGAAGGAGTTTCGAAGAAAGATTCTTATATGAAGTTGCCAAGTCAGCATTGCTAAGAAAGCTTATGGACTTGGAGCAAGGGGCAATGTCGGTGATTGAGTATGCCACTAAGTTTGATGAGCTATCCAGAAATGTATATGATACCATTGACACCGTTATTAAAAGGAACGAAAAGTTTATTCGGGGACTGAAGCCAGAGATTGCAAGGGCGACCATGCACATCTCTGAGACTTGAGCAATATTGCAGTGGTGATGGCAATCCGGAACGAAGAGATGCTTTCTACTTTTAGAAAAGAGAAGAGGGGTGAAACTCGGGATTCTCAGAGTAAGAAGATAAAGTTCTTTAAGAAGAAATGAGCTAAGAAAGGAGGAGCTGCCAACAAAGGGAAGACTGATCTGGTTTAATACACAGGTGATAAGAAGGGATATTTTGCTAATGAGTTTTCATTTGACAAAGGGAAGAAAGTCGTTGATAAGAAAGTAGTGAAATGCTTCAAACGTGACCAGATTGGGCACTACAAGAATCAGTGTCCAGAACCAGTCAGAACGGACAAGGGAAAAGTCTATGCTTTGGAACCATCATCCACTAGACCAACAACAGCAGAGAAGGGAAATTTTGTGATGGAAAGTACGCTTTTGATTTGTAGTATACTAGTTAGGATACTATTTGATACCGGTGTAACATATTCATTTATATCTCATTGTTTGGTAGATAGATTATGCTTAGAACCATCATACCTTGTTACTTCCTTAAGGGTTGCGAATTCGATAAGAGGGTATGCAACTTTGGGGATGAGATATGACTAGTTAGAACTTGATTTGTTATGCTATAAGTTTGCATGCAATTTGTATGTATTTGATTTCGTAGGCTTCGAGATCATACTAGGTATGGATTGGTTAGATATATATGGTGCTAGGATATTTTGCCAAGATAGGGAAATATCATTGAGACATCCTAGTAGCAGTGACCATATAGTATACTCTATCGAGAATTCGAGTCCAGGAATTTGTGCTTTGCTGAATGCTATGGAAGCAGAAAAAGAGTTGAATTGGGTTTTGGTAGCAAGAGAATTTGCAGATGTTTTTGAGCTGGTCACAAGAGTACCACCGAAATGAGCTATCAAGTTCCGAATTGATTTTATGCTTGGCACAGAACCCGTAAGTAGACCACCTAGCAGGATGACACCTACCGAGATGAAGGATTTTAAGGTGTAGCTAATGGACTTCGAAGGAAAGAACTTTATTAGACCAAGTAGTTTTCCTTGGGGGAGCGTCCAGTGTTCATGAAGAAACCGAATAGGTCGTTAAGGATATGTATCGACCACCGTAAGTTGAATAAGAAGACGATTGAGAATATGTATCCTTTATCGAGAATCGACGATTTATTCGATCGGTTGAGTGGAGCCAAAGTGTTTTCCCAATTAGATTTGGCTACAGGGTTCCATCAACTAAGCGTGGCAGAGGAAAATATTCCTTTGAAGGCATTTCGAACGAGTTATGGTTCATACGAGTGGTTAGTAATGCCATTCGGGTTAACTAATGCAACAATTTTCTTTGTAGGTTTGATGAATCGGATTTTCCAAGAGCACTTGGGTAGGTTCGTATTGGTATTCATAGATGGAATATTGATATATTTTCTAGGAATGAAAGAGGGCATGATGTTCATCTTAGAATAATGTTAGAGACACTGAGACAACATCTGCTGAAAGTGAAGTTTTTGAAGTGTCATTTCTGGAAGAAAGAAATAAAATTTCCTGGACATGTAGTCTTAGTAGAAGGGTTATCAGTTGATCCAGCTAAGGTTGAAGCGGTTAATTGTTGGAAGAGTCCCGAGACAATGACCGAGATAAGAAGTTTTCTTTGATTGGTTGGATATTACCAGAGATTTATCAAGGATTTTTTGCAGATAGCAGTACCCTTGACTAAGCTAACAAGAAAGGATGTTAAGTTTGTTTGGTCAGACAAATGCGAGGAAGTATTCCTTAAGTTAAAGCATTTATTGACCAATGCGTTCGTGTTAGTTATGCCAAATGGTAATCAAGGGTTAGTAGTGCATATAGATGCATGTGGGACTGGATTAGGAGCCATGTTGATGCAAAAGGGTAAGGTGATTACCTATGCTTCTCGACGGCTCAGGCCGCATGGAGTTAGATATCCGACTCATGATTTAGAGTTGGCAGTGGTGATCTTCGCATTGAAAGTGTGGAGACATTATCTCTTAAGAGAAAGATTTGAGTTGTATACGGATCATAAGTCTTTAGGATATTTATTCTCTTAGAAGGAGTTGAATATGAGGCATCAGACGTGGCTGGAGTTTTTAACAGCTTATGGTTACGGTATAAGTATACACCAGGGAAAGGTAATAAAGTAGTGGATGCTCTTAATAGAAAACATCAGAATGTGGTGTTAGCTATGTTGGTAGAATGGAAGGATCTTGAGGCATTGACTACGTGTAGTGTGCAGTTCAGATCAACTGCTAATTTTAGTGAGAGTACCGCCATGTTCTCCTATTTGGAAGTTCGACTAGTTTTGATCGAAAGGATTGTTTCTAAATAGAAAGTTGATCCATTGTTGGCTGATAAGATTAGAAGGTTAAAGGTTCGAACTGAGATTGATGATCTGAAAGATTTTAGTCTTGACCAGAAGGGATGGTTGAGAAAGAAGAGACGATTGTGTGTTCCGAATGCGGAGACCTAAGGAAAGAAGTTCTTAGGGATTGTCATCGATCGAAGTTTACGATTCATCCTGGAGAAACCAAGATGTATCAGGATATTAAGAGAAGTTCTTCTGGGAAGGTATGAAGAGGGATGTTGGCTTATGGGTAAATAGTGTTCGAACTGCCAACAAGTAAAAGCCAAACATCAAAAGCTAAATGGGTTGCTTCGGCCTTTAGATATACTAGTTTGGAAATGGGATTCGATATCCATAGACTTTATTGATGGGTTGCCAAGGTTGAATCGATGAAATGAGAGTATATAGGTCATAGTGGACAGATTGACCAAGAGCGCGCATTTCATTCCCGTTAAATCAACTAGGACAACACATGTTTTGGCTAAGTTATTTATGAAGAACATAGTTAGACTGCATGGGATTCCTAGTAGTACATACATTATTTACTAGTGAGTGCTGGAAGAGTCTACAGGAAGTGGTAGGTACCAAGCTTAAGATGAGTACCTCTAATTACCCTCAGACGGATGGGAAGACAGAGAGAGTCAATAAGGTACTTGAAGATTTGTTGAGAGCTTGCATACTAGATTTCAGTGGATCATGGGAATGCCACCTACACTTGGTTGAGTTTTCCTATAATAATAGTTATCAGATTAGTATAGGAATGGCGCCTTTCAAAGCTTTGTCTGGAAGGCCATGCAAATCACCAGCATGTTGGTTGGAAACTAGAGACAGGATAGTCTTAAGTCTAGATCTAGTGAGAGAAGCAACAAAGAAAATTGAGTTACTCTAAGGTAGGATGAGAGAAGCTCAGTCTAGATAGAAAAGTTACGCAGACAAGAGGCATAAAGATCTAGAGTTCTCAGTTGGAGATAGAGTCATCATTAAAGTATCACTGATGAAGAGTGTGGGGTGAGATTCGGTAAGACAGCAAAGTTAACATCGAGATATGTTGGACTCCTAGTTATAAAGAGGATCAGAAAGCTCGCATATCGAGTAGAGTTACCGAGCTGTTTGGCAGGTGTCCATAATGTATTTCATGTTTCTCATCTTCGTAAGTATTTTTACGATCCAGAGACTACTATCACTCCGACTACATAGGAAGATTTAGTAGTAGAACCGGATCAGACTTTTGTTAGGCAACCAGTTCGAGTTGTAGCGACAGATGATAAGAAGTGAAGAAACAAGATAGCTAAGTTGGTGAAAGTTCGGTGAAGCGACCATGAGAAAGGCTGTACTTAGGAGACAGAGGACACGATTAAAAATATTATCCTGATCTGTTATAAGGGTATGCTCTATATTTGATATATATAGATTGTTTGCTAGTCAGATAGGCTAGTATTGTTATTAGGTAAAGTTACAGATGTTGGCATAGTTGATACGCTTAGTATTTTGTCCTTACTGAATTTCGAGGACGAAATTCTTTAAGAAAGGGAGCCTATAACACCCCTAATTTTGATTTAGATTATTCAGGAGATTTAATTAGATAAATTAAATATAATAATGTGATGTTCAATGTGAAAAGGAATTTAGATTTGACAATTAGTAAGGTCGGGTAATAATTAACTAATTAAAGGATTACTATGAGTTGTTTTAAAACTTAAGAGAATGCATTAGAGGGGTAGAATAGGAAGATCCATCCATTCTAGCTCATAAATCCTCTCCCTTCATCATATCATTCTCATTCTTACAAAACTTAAGCAACTAAAAAAAGACAAGGGCCGACCATTAAACTAAAGACAAGAAGGAAGAGATCTTAGAGATTAAAGAACAAAGCTAAGGGAATTAAAAGCACTCATCAAATTTAAACTCCATTATCATAAACAAGGTGAATAATAATCTACCATCTCATATTGTTTTATTTCGATTGATTTAAATTCAGGTTTAAGATTAAAACCGATTGTATGAATGATGATGATATGTCATGATGATTTTACTATGGTTTGAATAAGTGATAATTTATAAGGATTTTATGAAGTTAAATAATTCGGTTTTAAGACTAAAAACATAGTTTTCGATCTTCAAATACTATGATTTCCGGTATGATGTGTGAAATAATAATTTAGAGATGGGTTTTTATTTTCATAATTTTCTATGTTAAGATCAATATTTTATGTTCCTAAGGGGAAAATGGGTTTAATTCGGGTTTTATTTAATTAAGTAATTAAATGATGATTTTCAACCCGAAAATTTATATGGTGAAGAAAATAGTATTTTAGAATTTCTGAGAATTTTTGCGAATTTTCCCATGTGATTTCATATTATTATGAATTAATTATGTTGGAAAAGCATGTAAATGAATAATTAATTAAGAAAATTAATTAGTTAGTTTAACACATGTATCTAAACGTAACAATATTTTTTCATCGGAAATTAATAACTATGGATAACTGCAACATCGTAGCACTTAGTTTCAGGCCTCCAAATGGGGGATATTACATCTTGCTTCGATAGTATCCGAAGCTAGAATTTCCTTAGTTAGATATCGAATATATAGTGACATCCAATCTTCAGTTCTTACCGGTGTTGTAGATTCACCATGAGCAGCTTGAGCCCATGTTATATATAACACTTTCTCTGGTACCTGTATGTTAAGTTTCTCTAGGATCTTGACTCTAATGAAATTAAACTCTCTTACGTCCCTTGAGCTTGCATATTTTGCTAAGGCATCAGCCATAGTATTTCAACTCTAGGTTTATGTGATAACCCTTAAAAGCTCCAAGTACCTTCTTCCCCTGCTTAACATAGAGAGCTGACCTCGGGTCTGATAGTGATTGAGTACTTGATTGACCACTATTTAGGAGTCGCTGTATTTCCGAATCACTAAGACCTTAATAGAAATAGCCATTCTTAACCCATTGATAAAGGATTCATACTCAACTGGATTATTGGTTGCTGAGAAGGCGAGTTCGATTGTGTAGTAAATTTGATGGTTGTCCGGAATTACCAAGATAAAGCTGGTACCCGCCCCTTGCTCATTTGAGTGTCCGTCAACATAAAGTTGCCAAGAGAATTTTTTATTCTTGCTGTATCCTTTTTCAGCTTCAATTTCGAAACCTGTTACATTCAATAATGAAGTCAGCCAGTGTCTGACCTTTGATTGTCGTCCTTAGCTCATACGATATTTCATACTGGCTGAGCTCTATAGCCTACTGGATTAACCTCCCTGCAGTCTTAGGTTTACTAAAAACTTGTCGAAGCGGCTGATTCGTAAGTACTTTAATAGGATGGGCCTGGAAGTATGGCCGAAGCTTTCTTGTTGTGAATATTAAGAAATAAGCAAGCTTTTCAATTATAGGTAGTGCTTCTTGGCTGGACCTAGCATTTTTACTTACATAATATACGAGTTTCTGGATCCTATTATCATCCCACACTAAGGCTAAACTCATGGCCTGATCCAAGGTAGCCAAATATAGGAATAGGGTTTCCCCATCTATCGGTTTGGACAACACCGGGGGAGAACTTAGATGCTTTCGCAAATCTTCAAATGCTTTTTGGCATTTACCTATCCATTTGAAAGTAACATGCTTCCTTAAGAAGTTGAAGAAGGGAATACACTTGCCGGTCGATCGACTTATGAACCTGTTTAAAGCAGCGATCTTTCCATCCAAATTCATTAATTCTTTTCCATTAGTCCGAGCTTTCATATCGGTTATAGCTTTTATCTGATCCAGGTTTATCTCTATACCTCTAGCACTTATTATAAAACCTAGGAATTTCCCGGATTATATGTCAAAAGTACACTTTTAGGAGTTCAGCTTTATCTGATACTTCCGAAAACATTGAACGTATTAGCTAGATCTGAAACACGACTTTCTAACTGCTTAAATTTGACCAAAATGTCGTCAATATGCACCTCCATGTTTCAACCTATTTGTTTGGTAAACATTCGTTTGACTAACCTCTGATATCTTGCCCCTGCATTCTTAAAACCGAAAGGCATTACCTTGTAGAAGAACAAACCCATGTTGGTGACGAAACTTGTATGCTCCTCATCAGGCATAAACATTGGGTTCTGAATGTACCCGGAATAGACATCCATTAACGAAAGCAATTGATGCCCAATGGTAGCATCTACTAATTGGTTGATTCTCGGTAAAGGGAAGTAATCCTTCAGGCAAGCTTTATTTAAATCTGTAAAGTCAATGTGAGTCCTCCACTTCCCGTTTGACTTTTTTTACTAATATTGGATTAGCGATCCACTTCTGATAGTAGACATCTCGAATGAAATTATTCTTCAATAACCTCTCGGCTTCTTCTTTAAGGCCATATATCGATCCTTTTCTAAAGGCTTCCTCCTTTTCCTTACGGGAGTAAACTTCGGATCTATATTTAAACAATGTTAAATGATTGAGGGGTCAATTCCTACCATGTTGTCATGAGTCCAAGCAAATACATCTTGGTTGTGCTTGAGGAAGGAAATTAGCTCGTCTCGGACAAAAGGATGGAAATAAGTTCCTATCGTAATTGTCTTAGACTTGTCATTCACGTCGAGCCACAATTCTTCTAAAGTCTCAACTGTTGAAGTCATCTGAGTCTCTTGTCTTGGATCAAGATCAAGCTCAATTTCTTCTTCCATCGGGACTTCTTGTATAGTGTGAACAATCTTCCTCTTTCTCCTAGAAGACTTACTACTCTACCCCAATTCTACCTCAATATATTCCCTTTGATAGCTCGATATGTAAATTAATTCTCCGACGGCAGAGTCTTCTTGCCTTAGGAGAATTCGTAAGGGTTTCTTGTGACTTCCCATAGATTTAGAACTCATGGTATTAACTGTTTCCTTAACTTCGAGAGGAGTAGATTGACTAACTTTGACATTATTCTCATAAGACAAAGTTTTTCCTTTGTTCATCATGTCCAAACTTACGTAATACAAGCTACCTCGACATCCATTGACCTCCTCTTACAAGCCCTTCGCCTTTCTCAGTGGGAAATTTTAAAAGTAAATACTTAGTAGATACGTACCCATCTATGGCATCAGGAGCTGGCCACCCAAAGCAGGCGATGTACACTGAGGGGTCGTCTATAATGACAAAAGTTGTTTTTAAGATCTTACGGTAAGGGTCACTTCTAACTTTGACCATCATATTGCATTCTCCGAGAGAAATGGCTCCATCATCGTTGAACCCATATATGGGTGCTTGACTAGACTTTAGCATGCTTTTGGGTAACCCCATCTAGTTGAAAGCATGCTTAAAGATTATGTTAATAGAAGCTCTGGTATCTATCATTATCTTTGCAACCTCCGAAAGTCTAATTTGAGTCGTAATTACAAGTGGGTCATTGTGAAGGTTGCAGACACCCCGCTCCGCTTATCAGAATCACCAAATGTAATTTCTTGCCCAACCTTCCGATTCTTCTCAAACCTTTTCATCTCATACACTGAGGTGCTTCCATTTTTGATTTCATCAATGTATATTTTCCAACTTCCATTACTTTCTTTGGCAATGTGGGGACCTCCCAGTATGATACCAATTTTTTTTGAGGAGCTAGTAAAGACATCAGAATCGATGCCTAAGGCTGTGTGTTTTCGTTTCCTTTTAGAGTGGCAACTCCCTGAGAATTATCATTTTTCAGGAACGCTTAGCTTTCCTTCTCTGACCATCCTGTTTATGAAAGACTTCGAAAACTGACATTCTTCAGTGTTATGACCATTCTGCCAATGGTAGTCGCAATACTTTCCTTGCTAATTAAGTTCGGGCTCCTTCCTCTTCTTGGAGGCTATGGATTCGGTCTTGAGTCGTAGCGCAAACTTGAGCATAGGAATGAGCCAGGGGATAGGCTTCCGCCACCTAAAATTCCCTCTTAAACCTTATGGCGGGGTAATCTTCTTATTGTCATCGTTCCATTCTTGGTTCTTTTTAACAACTCCCTTAGATTCTTTAATTCAGATTTCCTCTCGAGCTCGGAAAAAGATATCATTTAAGGATTTGCATTCCTGCCTTAGTAGATCATCCCAGAATGGGGTATTCCTCTATAACCCTGAAGTGATAGAAACCAGCTTGGTATTATTCGACATGCCCTTGCATTAGGCGGCCACGTCATTAAATCTTATACAATAGTCCTTCAGAGATTCTCCTCTCCCTTGTTTAAAGCCGTCGAGCAAACTAAGTCCTGTTCAAGTATCTTTAGAGGTGAAGAATTGTGTCAAGAACTCCATAGTCGGCTGCTTCCAAGAGCTAATAGAATTCGTGGGTAGCTTTGGAACCATTTCAAGACGGGTCCACTAAAAGTTGCGGGAAAGAATCTGCATTTAATCTCATTCAAATCCTGGATAGCTTGCATCTGGATCTCATATAAAGCAATGTGATCCTCGGGGTCGGACGATCCATCATAAGAAAGTTTTGAGATCCTGAACCCTAGAGGCATAGGGGTTCTTGTAATTTCTCGGGAGAAAGGTTGAACCTTTCAAAGCTTCATTTCCGCACCAATGCTTGATCGATCCTCTTGCGGCTTCTAAACTTGTTCTGATAATTTTATTGATAAGGGTTCATTCCTCGATCCCCGCCGAGTCGTAGGGTTTCCGCTTCAACATTTTGAATCTCCATCATATTCTACTGCCTTCCTCCGAGGTTTACCCTTTTGGGACTTAGAGTTAAGGGCCTCTCAAAAGGACCTGTGCTTGCTGCTCTTGCAGTATGGGCTTTCTTAGCTGCTTCTCTTGCCATTATGACCTCAGCTTCTAGGGTTTCATTAGCCATTGGCAATTTTCTAGGTTTCGACTGGAGGTCAAACGATTCTCATCCTCTTCAAGTATACCCGAAACCTTCTTTTCTAATTCAACAAAAGTGCTTTTAACTTTGGTTTAATAAACATCTAATCGTTGTGCCATGTTAGAAATAAACTTCAGCATCATTTGTTGAAAATCCTCCTTTGGTAAGTACTGAAGCAGCAGCTTCTTCAATAACAGCTTAGTTTACTTGGTTTGCCTGATTTCCATCAATCACAGGCACTTCTTCGATTCCTTCATCTTGGGTTAGAGAGCAAGGGTTCTTTTGAGGGGATGTCTTTGACTTCATGCTTAATTAAAAGTTTTCAATTGCTGAATTTGCTAGATTGGGAGAGAGCGGAGGTTGGTGGCCCCTCCTTTTAGCGCAAAAAATGTTAGATAAAATTTTCATCTGGCTAACACTTCGAAGCTTCCGGAAGCTAATTCCAAAAAGATGTAAAGAAATTGAATGACTACCGAGACAAGATAGAAAATAAATGCCAAAAGGTAAAATCTATGTAAGATTTATAGTGGTCCGAGATTAGGGTCCCTACATCCATTCTGAAAGTTCCGCTCTTGGCTTCATTGCTTAATTTGATTTACAAGTATATTCGTGACAAATTCCGCTATTAATTATCTTTTGAGCCAAGCTTTTCTAAAAGGGGTAAGAAGTACTGAATGATAATGGAATGTTAGAGATTACGTTTTTCAAACCCTTTGTTGTAACGGGTGGTCCTCTATGTATAGCAAATTTAAGGTTCTCCCATTGGTATGGGTACTGCCTCTTAGATTGATGACCTGGCTTACTATATGCTGCTTGGATTTGAACGCTTTTCATCATCTGGTTGAGTGCATTTTGATGTGGATTGCTGATGTGAGGCTTTTATATATGTGGCTTCTTGGTAATCTTCCGTCTATTCTGACCATTGGCCTCGACCTGGGCTATATGAGTCGTTGATTGTTAAAAATTGTTGAAATGCTTTTTGTTTCGGCAACTGCTGCCATGGTTAGGCTTCTTGTCTTAGCCGGACAATGTTCTTGATCTCGATCGACACTTTGACTCATGCTCTTGGACTACATGCTCTCGGATAGTAAGTTCGGTTCTTAAGCTCTCATCTGAAACTAAACAATGGGTCTTGGAACTACAAGCCAAGGAATTTTTCTCTCAAATATTCGTAATTTGTACTTTGTAGAAATTATGGTGTAACAGAAATCTCATGCACTAGAGAGGTACTTTGGTTTCTCATGGATGGCTAGACGATTGCATCTTAGAAGTTGATACTCCTCTCTCGTTCGAACTAACACTACGAAGTAAGGACTTTGCACTTTGGCTTGAAGTTATGAAATCTAGAATGGACTCCATGTGTGACAACAAAGCATGAACTTTAAATGACATACCCGAAGGTGTAAAATCCATCGGTTACAAATGGATTTTTAAGAAAAAGATAAATGTAGATGGACAAGTATAGACTTACAAAGCAAGACTAGTTGCGAAAGGATTTCATCAAAGTCAAGATGTTATTATGAAGAAACGTTATTGACTGCAATCGTGCTCAAGTCCATTCAGATAATGCTAGCAATCGCCGCATACTATGACTAGGAAATATAGCAATTGGACATGAAAATGACTTTTCTAAATGGTGATTTAGAAGTGACCATTTACATGTTGTAGCCTAAGGGTTTCAAGGTTAGTTGGAGCAAGGGCAGTGCCTGCGAATTATTAAGATCGGTTTATGGTCTTAAAAAGCTTCAAGAAGTTGGAACAAGTGTTTCGATAAAGTAATCAAACAGTCTGGTTTTTATTAGAATATAATGGAAGCATGCGTTTATCAGAAAGAATAGGGAAGTGCTATAATGTTCTTAATCATGTATGTCAATAATTTGTTATTGATTTACAATGACAATGCGTTGTTGCAATCGGTGAAAGCATGGTTATACAAGATCTTCTCCTTGAAAAATTTGGAAAAAGCATCCTATATACTTAGTATTAAGATCTAAAAGGTTGTAGCAATTGTCCCAATCTTGTACATAGAAACCTAACTGAAAAGGTTCGGTATGGAGAATTCCAGGCGCGGAAATGTTCCGACGCAAACTAAAATCTTCCTTTTGAAAAAGAACGCTCATTATACTGATGAGGAGAAAGAGTGTTTTGAAGAAGATACTATATGCATCTGTAATTCCATAATGTATGCTATGCTATGTACCAGACCGGATGTAGCTTATGTATTAGGATAAGTAAGATGATGCCGGTCTAATCCTAGTGAGAAACATTGAACATATGCAAAGTGTATACTTAAGTGTTTGAGAAATACTAAGGACTTATTCTTTGTATATTATGAAAGGGTATATAGATTCTAGCTTTCAGAGTGATATCCACGATAGTAAGTCTATGTCAATTTATGTCTTTACATGAAATAGTGGAGCTGTTAGTTGGAAAAGTCCTAACATGAATCAATAGTATTCTACGATAGAGGCCGAATATATCATCCTCAACGAAGTAGCTAAAGAAGCGGTATAGATGCGCAAATTTATGGCTGAGCTAGAAGTGATTCCGAACATTGAAAATCTAATGAAATTATTTTGTGACAATAATGCTATGATGTAGATTGCAAAGGAACCAAGAGCTCACAATAAGTCAAGGCACATTTTTTGTAATTTCCACCTCATTACAGAGTTCGTCGCTAATAAATAAGTTGTGACTGATAGAGCAGATACCAATGACAATATAGATAATCCATTAACAAAGGGACTAGCTCGATCGGCTCTAAGCTAACTGATTGAAAGGATGATATTAAGATTTCATAATTGGTCCCAATTGCAAGTGGAAGATTGAGAGTGTTAGGGTTATGTCCTAGGGAAAATTATATAATTTATTGTAAATTATTAACTCTATAATAAAATCTCGTTTGAAATAAAACGTGTTTTTTCTTTCTATTATATACTTGTCATACTATGTTATGTTAATATATTACTTAATTTAAGTATAGTAAATAGAAAATCCATAAATAATATATTATGTGATAGTAATAGCAATGTGCTGTTATCATGAATAAATTATCATTTTAAAAATAACATATTATTTCAAATATTCCTTGTCAAGATGTTTCAAGGTAGGATATCGATACATCATTTAAGACTAGAGTAGGTAACGTTACCCAAATGTTGGGTAGTGTATTATTCACAGCTGCTAGGGGAACCAAAGGGTTAGTTCTCTTGACTTTAGAATACTATTGAACTTGAATACGGACGTTCCACTTTGTTTATAGTTAACTCTTGACATGGCATCCATCAAACGACTATAGTTGGGTTCGAGTTGAAGTATTGAAAGTGAAACACTATTCAATAGGAAATTCGTCTCTTTAGTTATATGAGGTTAGTGTCACAGTCAACTATAGTCGCTTCAAGTCAAAGTATTTGGCTAGAGCTATACAATTAAAAATAATTGTTATTATTGAACAAATGACGTTCTGTTTGGATTAAACAATTTTAATATAGATGATATTGGAATTTTGACCAAAATCAAATTCCACAAGTTCTAAAGTGATGTAGTATTGATGAACATAATTGTTTTAAATAATCATTACTATCGGGTAATGCTTAAAATAGTAAAATTGGATTTTATCGAAAAATGTGTAAGCAATAAATTCGATCAAACTATCACACCACTAGGTTGATGACATGTGACCATTAATATTCGAATTGTTTGATGTTAATCGTTGACTGAATTTACACCTTTGAGTCGCACAATTATAATGTTGAACACTCCAAAATACCACACAGTTTAGTTAATTTATATTTGTTGTAAATTAAGTGAATAAATTAATATTTATGTAATATTAATTATTAAGTATTTATGAAAGGCTATTTCTTAAATTTTATTTGATTATGGGTGCCATTATTAATTGATTGGATGCACATATAAAAGTTATATATGTACGAATTATTGATAAATTTACATAAATTAATTACAAAGTTGGCTTGGGAATTTTTTTATGGACCCATTATGTCCCAGTATGGCCGGCTTTAGGAGAGTAACATGATTGTTTAAATGATCAAATACTAATTTGAATTGGCATAAAAACGACCGAGTAAAAGGAGATTAGATCTCCACTTTTTCCTCTATCTCGATGTCTATTTAAACCTCTCTTTCTCATTCATTTTTTGACTATCCACCTATGCTATCTTAACTATAAGTATCAAGGTAATATTGCCTCATAATTTCAGAAATAAATTCAAATAAAACAATTATATAATAATATGGTGTTCATTTCTAGTCTATTGCAATTTATTGAGGTCGTTTGATTGGATCTAAGGGTTGGTTCTTCATTCAAGGTGCATATAACAAGCTACAGGTTTTGGTAATATTTTAATTTCAATGTTATTTATGATCACATATGTTGATTATTATACTTATGCAGTTTAGATCCTAATTATTATAAAGAATTTGTGTATATATATTTGTTGTCCAATCTTATGCATGTATATATATCCTAAATTGTTTTTAAAAAAAGCATCAACATTGTTATAATATTTATATTTTTCGGCCATACTTTAAATATATATATATATATATTTTTTATTCAAAATTCAAAGTGTTTTCTAAATAATTTTATAATATTATATATGTAATTATAATATTTTCGACCATACTTTATAATATTTTAAAAAATTATTTTTGTATATTATATATATGTATATAACTATTTTAAATAAATAATGTATGTATTATTTTAAAAAAAATATAGTAAACCCGTACGGACTCGATATAAGAATTTTGGTTAAAACTTTTCAACCAAGACAAAAAATCAATTTTTAACATATACACACACACACACACTAATTAATAATATTTGGATAAATATATTTTAAATTAAAATATAAATTACATTCATATGTATATTTCAAATTTATGTTTTTAGATTACACACACACATATGCGTGTATGTATGTGTATATTGTAATTTGAATTTAAAATTTAAAATAGATATTTACTTTGATCCAGATCTATTCTGAATTTTAAAATTAGCGTAAGATTTTCAAATATTAATTCATACTATTCAAAATTGGGCAATTTTTTTAAAAACTACTATTATATATATATATGTGTGTGTGTGTGCGCTATAGTTTTCAAATAAAACTATGGACAACAAGGATATATATATATATAAAGGGGTAAATGTGTTCATTGCGTGTAAATAAAAGCAATTATAAACGATCACACTAGTCATCTACATTTCTTATATGTTGCACGTGCACTATATACATATAACTATATTTGATACACTTATAAAATATAACTCAATTAAATTAACAAAAATTCTTTTATAAATAAATTAAATAAAAAAAATATTTTATTTAAAATATATTAGATTGGATCTAAAGTCAATTAGACATATTATGCCTAATAAAGATCTAAAAATGAAAAAATATTGAAATTCACCATTTAACCCCTTGCGACCTGACCTAGTTACTTCAATACTCAATAGTATTAGAGCCCAATAGCTTATGTGGTCTAAATTAGCAATATTGGCTCTAACTTATTAATGCATACCCATTTAGTAGGATGTTAAGAGAGGTAGTGTCTAAGGTTGGGTTTGGATAATCGTGTACTCTGCCTTACCCAGCTATCGGTCTGACCCAAAGGATGAAGTAAGCTTAAAGGTTATCCCCAGTATAAAGGCCTGAACTGATTTTGGGCCTCGGGTTAATTTTCATAATCTATTTGAAATTTAAATAATATTTTAAATTTAAAAGTTAGAGTAAAACAGTAAAGAAATTTTATAATGTTAAAAAATAGCTTTCAAGTCTATTTTGAAAACTAGTTAATTAATTTCAAATTTTAATATTAATTAATTAGATTAAATAAATAATTAAATAACAAAAAGTTATTTAATTAAATTAAAACATATATAAAGATATATGAGTATTTATCTTAAACGTTTAAGGTAAATAATAATGATTTGTTAAAATTAATTATAGGTTAATTAAAATTATTTAAATTAACTAAATTAATTAAATGTTAATTAATAAACAATACACATGTATAATGATATATGTATATGTAATTACTATAAATGTTGTAATCAACATTTAATTTTACAATCTTTTAAAATGAATTAAATTAAATTAATTAAAGTGTAAATCAAATAAATAATTTAATTAGTGTTTGAACCAAAAATGGAACCAATACCCAATAAAAAGTAGAAGAGAATAAAAACTGAAGAAAAACAAACTAAAATGAGTAAGAAATGAACACACATAAATTTATAGTGGTTTGGCAAACTCTGTCCTATGTCCACTTAATGATTTTATTGCTCAACTTCTGACTTGGTGGCAGAAGTTCTTAGGGGTCAGTACAACTCTGACTTTTAGATTTTTAGAATTACAAAGAATATAGAGTAGAGTGGAATTAGAGCTAAAAGATCCTAAAAAATGAGCCACATCCCTCTATTTATAGAGGTAGGGAGCCTAAAATATCGCATAAAAGATCTCCAGGCCATTCTTTTTGCTATAGACCGATTCTCCATAGAAACAGGTTGCCACCTCATCAAATAACTATGGGTCGGTATGACTCGAAGGGTAGGGTCGGTATCGACCCCTAAGATGGCCCATCTGGTTATCTTGAACTCTTTACTTCGGCTCGTCTTGTGGTTAACTTCGTGATTCCATAGTTTTTTGCATCAGTAATAGCTTGTCTCGGAGTCCAAATGACGAAGTTATGGAAGAACAAAGTTGCTGATTCAGGAGTTCATGGAGATTGATAGAGCAACATTAGAAATATGTTTCTAGCATCGAATGGAACAAGTAGGCAGAAGATGGGAAGATTTAGAGGAGGTGTCATGGGTCGGTACCGAACCCTAGTAATGGATCTGTACCAACCCTACACTTTAGGGGTTGGGTTTTGAATTTTTTGTGGTGGTTTGGTATTTGTGTTGTGATCTTAGATGTACTTTGGTCATTGGACTTCATGGTCATCTCTCCGGGCTCTTTCCTTGATAACTTCAAAGTATGAATCGTCGGGTTTGTCCAAATACTGCCTGGTCAAAAGGCAGGATAACACTTGTCCCCCAAAGCATGCCTTGCAAATGGAAGGTGTGCCTTGTTCAAGAACAAATGTGATGTCGATCTTCGATAGTTGAGCACTCTGGCCACTTAAATCTTCGTGAATCATCTAGTTCCTTCGGATTCTCTTGTCAATCACGGGTTGTTCCATCCCTATCATAGCCTAAGACTCTAGACTCTGCCTAAACGTTGCCTATACATCATCACAATTCCGGTTTCATTCGAAGTCATTACATTACATATCAAAACCATCTCGTGTTCATCTGGGATTTACATCATTATCATTCTTATTTCATTCAGAGTTATTGTATATTAAAACTTGCCCCGTGTTCATCCGAGATTTATCTGTTTCGTTTTAATTTCAAGGCATTCAAATCCTTTTATCAAAATAAATATATGTTTTAAGGTTTTATCTCTCTAAATCATTTCACATTTAGTTTAATGTATGATCTCTTCGGAAGGTTTATCAAATCCGTGGCCATTCAGGGCCGATAGCTAAATCTGCGATCTCTTCGGATCGTTAGTTAAAGCTGTGGCCGTTCGAGGTCGATAATCAAATCCATAGTCTCTCTGGATGGTTAATCAAATCCATGGCCGTTCGGGACCGATAATCAAATCCTTGGTCTCTTCGGACCTTGCCAAGCCCAATTTGCTCGCTCTTTCACGAGGCGGCTAAATGAGAAGCAAGCCCATCCAGTCGCTCTCCGACGAAGTGACCTAATTCCTGCACTTTGGTCCCAACTATCTGATCGGGACTTAACGCGATCAAAGTCCATGGTCTCTCCAGACCCTTGCTGAGCCCAATCCGCTCATTCTTCGACGAGGGGACTCAATGACAAGTAAGCCCATCCGCTCATGCTCCGGTAAGGGGAGTTATTTTTTGCACGCCGGTTCTAACTTTTCTATCGGGAATTTATAGCAATTAATATCGTACAGCTCTCCGGTGAGTGGACTTGCACCTTGCACATCGGCCCTGTCTCTCCGGACGAGACTTAGAGCGATCAATGTCAGTATTCACATTCAACGTGGATTGCAATAATCAAATTCAAATATAAAAAACAACATAAAATCTAAAATTGAGGTAATTGGCTCGCCAGGCATTACAGTCTAGCATCCAGCCCAGAGTGTGCCTAGGGAATGTTCGGGATCCCATACACGAGTAAGTGTCTAGACTGTATTATTGCATGGTTTATTGAAAAGGGGTTATAAAGTGCGATAACCAAACCTGATTCCTTGCCATCCCGATCAATAGATGACTATACTTGACCTTGATCGGGGGCCATTTCCATTTGCTATGGTTGAGGGCTGCTCCTATCCCATCACTGCAGTTCAATTCCTTACAAATGTTGTAATCAATTATCTCCAACCTGTTTCTCGATCAGATGCCGTGGGTGCCTGCAATCATTTGTGTTATGCCCGTCCAGCTCATGGAATAGGCAGTATTTTGCAAATGCCTTTTCACGCTCCGTGGGCTCTCTTCTCATCGGTTTCCGATAGAGGTCTGTCCCCTGGTATCCAAATAAACCCACTTTGGAGTTTCATTAAGTCCGTGTAAGAAGAGAATTTTTATTCCCTTTTATATCACTGTCATCCGTCTTTCCTTTTCCTTTATCCTTGCTTGATCCTGCTTCGAGCGATCCTTCGCCATCCAAAGCATTAACCTCCTCCTCATCGGCCGCAACATCCTCCTAGTGCAGAAACCTTTCAACCATGTAATAAAATTCTATGGGAATACTAGGAGGATCCTGTTTCAAAGCGACCATAAAATCCATCTTCGCGGATATCCCTGAAACTACCACCATCAAAACCATCGAAGGGTATGGCTTATCAATTGCAGCTGCCGACGCATCGAACCTTGTTAGAAAACTCCTAAGGGCTCTCCGGCCATCTGCTTCATACTTGCTAACGTCATTACATTCTTAGGTCATGAGACATGGGCACAGAACTACTTCACAAGTCTATTACTAACTTGTCCTACGTGCTAATGGAATAGCTCTCCAGTTGTCTAAACCATTGTGCTGCCAAACTTGTCAAATATAAAAGGAGACACTATCCCATTACCTCTTTAGATGCACCCAACACTTCTATGTGATGGATGTATCTCATCAAATGAACAGTTGGATCCATCTTCCTATCATACATTTCCAACGTTGGTAACTTGAAATCAGGCAGATTCCTAGCATATCGAATATTCAAAGTGCATGGACTCATGTTCACATCTTCTATGTTCTGATTAGGCAATCCACCCCTCATAACTTGTCTCTCTAACTCAACAAGTCTATCATTGTCATTCAAAGGAACTCTAAGGTTAGCATTCTCAACCTGCCCCGACTATGCAAGAAAATTCTGGTACATACTCCTCCAGTTGTTCTTCTGCATTCTGATTCGCATCCAAACGCTCTGCCTCAGCTCCAATATGCACGTCATTCCTTAAAAAGCCAGGACGACCTATGCCACCGTGTCCTTGGGGGTCAGTACCGACCCTTAAGGAAGGATCGGTACCGACCCATATGTTTGGGTCGAGGTTTTCTTCGGGTCGTTCTAATCCAACTCCAACTACCTATGCTTCGGCTTTTGGTCTTTGATTCTGATTTTCTACAACTACAATCACTCCCATCTGTCCCATCCTCCTGAAGAAGTTCTCCATCATTTCTTCTTGGCGTGCCATTATCCTTTCCTATAATCCATTCATCATAGTTTCCATCTTATCCCTGGTTATATAGATTGATGGGGGGTTAGCTCCTAAGGACGCCTCTTGGCTTCCCCTTAGTTGATTTCCTTTGACAACAGTCCTTCTAGTTGATTCTCAAGCCATTTAGAATTCTTTTCAAATCTTAAATCAGCGAGTTCAAGTGTTTCTTAGTGAAAGCACCAAAATATTTGAATCAAAAATGATACAAACACCAATAGAAAGTAGAAGAGAATACAAAGTGAAGAAAAACAAATTAAAACGAGTAAGAAATGAACATACAGAGATTTATAATGGTTCGGTAAACTCCGACCTACATCCACTTCATGATTTTATTGCTTAATTTCTGAGTTGGAGGCAGAAGTTCTTAGGGGTCGGTACAACTCCGACACTTAGATTTTTAGAATTACAAGAATATAGGGTAGAGTGCAATAGAGCCAAACCATCCTGAAAAATGAGTCCTACCCCTCTATTTATAGAGATAGGGAGCCTAAAATATCGCACAAAAGATCTCTAGGCCGTTCTTCTTGCTATAGACCAGTTCTCTATAGAAATAGGTTGCCACCTCGTTAAATAACCATGGGTCGGTATGACTCCAAGGGTAAAGGTTGGTACTGACTCCTAAGATGGCCAATCTGGTCATCTTGAACCCTTCACTTCGGCTCGTCTTGTGGTTAGCTTTGTGATTTCATAGTTGTTTGTATCAATAATAGCTTGTCTCAGAGTCTAAATGACAGAGTTGTGGAAGAACAAAGTTGCCGATTTAAGAGTTCATGGAGATTGATAGACTGTTGCATGGAATCAACAAAACAACATAGGAAATGGGTTTCTAGCATCAAATGAAACAAGCAAGCAGAAGATGGGAAGATTTGGAGCAGGTTTTATCGGTCGGTACCGAACCCTAGGGATGGGTCGGTACCAACCACACACTATGGGGTTTTGGCTTTTTAATTTTTTTTGGCGGTTTGGTATTTGTTTTGTTATCCTGGATGTACTTTAGTTTTTGGGCTTCGTGGTCATCTCTTCGGGCACCTTGCCTTGATAACTTGAAGTATGACTCGTCGGGTTTGTCCATATACTATCTGGTCAAAAGGCGGGATAACAATTAGTTAAATATGATTTAATTAACAAAATTAAAATTAAAGTTAAATTAAAAAATTTAATAAATAAAGTGGAACTATAAGAAACCCAAATTAGATTTAAGGAATAAATACATACGTGCAATACGTATACTGTGATTTCAGATGTGTCCAACACTTAAATCACGAGGGTATTTAATAATAACTACATTATTCAATATATTGATACCACTCAAATAAATATATTAAAAATTATGAATCTCTAAAATAAATGTTGTCCTATACCATTTATATAGTAATAAATTACTTGCTTACTCTCTAATTGTTGAGAAAACTCAAGCTAGAGATGTTATGTGTAGTATTATTAATATATCGATAGACATGGTAATATATATTTACATATTCGTTGAGCAAACTCAAGGTAAGTACATTTATACCTAGGCCATTGCGAAATGGTAGATACGAGTGAATAATCTCTTTCGATTTGTTAAGTGAACTGAAGGTCAAAATGAGATTAGGACAAAGATTGCGATTAGGAGTTGTTTATGATACAACCAATAAGGTGTTATCCATCGATTGCGGGCTTATGACTTATCGAGTAAACTCTAGGTCAAAATTCAAAGGCAAGCAAGTCCTAACACTCATTAGAGAAGTCGAAAGACTTCTGTCTTTCTCTTCGGTTTGGAGAAATATAAAAATCTGGTGGAAGCTTATTAGTAAAATGAAATAATACATCTAACCTTAGTAATAATATAATAACATGTCCTATGTATAATTGTCCTAATCTATTTAATTAAATTTGCAGATATATATCCACACCAAAGTTATTTTTAGAAAATGACAGGCTTATTGGGCCTGACTACATAGACTGGCTAAGAGCAATAAAAATAGCACTAACCTACAAATGCTTATGGTAATCAATATGCAAATCTCCAAAACAAAATCCCACTAAAGATGAAGATCCCAAATTAATAACCGCTTATAACAAATGGGTAGCGGATCTTGAAACTACCCAAGTTCACATGCTATCAACACTAGATAAACAGTTGCAAATAGAGTAGGTAAATATGACTGTCCATCAAATCTTCGATAGCCTAAAAGCATTGTTTGGAGAGCAATCTCGTTCCATAAAGTAAGAGATTACTAAGAAATTATTCAATACGAAGATGATGAAGGACAAGCATGTAAAAGTATATGTCTTATTAATGAAAGGCTATATTGATATGCTTTTCCAATTGGATGTTATAATAAGCAATGAGCTGCAAGGGAACTTGATCCTAGGGTTCTTACTCTATAGTTTTAGCTATTCATATTGAATTACTATATAAACGAAATGAATGTAAGCCTCATGGAGCTGCTCTACATATTAAGACTAACCAAGTCCTCATCTAAAGATCAAGGCTCGGTGCTCGTTAAAAAGGGAAAGGCATCATCTTCAAATGGTTTGAAGATGAGAACGCATGTTAACAAGAAGAAGAATAAGAACGCTCCTAGTTATAAAGATGAATATCACCACTATCAATATAAGGGTCACTGAATTGTCCAGGCTACCTAAAACTTGCCGAAGAGAAAAAAGAGAATGGTCCTATCGCTCCACAGATATATTTATGATTATAAATTGTTTTGCAATCAATGAATTATCTTAGGTTTTAGTTACTTGATATGAAACCCATATCTATAATTTTTTACATAAATTTAGGGACAGAGAACATGTGGCGAAGGGTGAAATAAGGAGAAGAAAGAGAATGGTCCAGTCACTCCCACAAATATATTTATGATTTTTTTTTTTTACAATCAACGAATTATCTTGGGTTTTAGTTACTTGATCTGAAACCTATATCTATAATTCTTTACATAGATTTAGGGACAAACAACAAGTAGCGAAGGGTGAAATAAGGCTTCAACTTGCTGATGGATCTTTAGTAGATGCAGCTACAGTTGTAGACTATCACTTGGCTTTGCCAAATGATTAGATTTAATTTTAGGTAATTTATGTTACATGAAAAAAAATTATTTATGGAATAATTTATGTGTCAAGTTTATTTGAAAATAGATTTATTTTTCATTATGTTTATAACATTATAAAATAATGTTTGACAAAAATAAAATCTTTAATGTTGTTTTGGATAATTGCATTTATGTACTTAATTATAATCAGATACGTGCTATGAATAATTTTTTTAATATTGACATTATTAATAATTATATGTGGCATTGTAGACTAGTTCATATTAGCCACAAACGACTGCACAAACTGAAAACTCAAGTGTTGACTAATAAATTAGCCATCCTTAGAATTAGACTAATGTGTTTGTGAAAGCAAACATTATTTTCTAACACTAGGCTTTAAAATGTAAAATGAGGAGTAAACAAGTAAATTAAAGTGAATGACACAAAGATATAGAGTGGCTTAGCTAAGCTTGCCTCCGTCCACTATAAAGATCTATTACTACATTTCTCTCTTATAATTACTGTTAGTTCCTGAGATGATGGTTTTGATGACAACAACTTTAGGACTTGTTATAAAATATAAATACTAATATTCTTGTTATAAAATATAAATACACACACCTTTCCTTTTTTTAATGGCAGTGCCTCCCACGTCTTTTCCCTGTTCCCTTCCCCTCTCCATACCTCCTCTGTTTACCTTGAGCCCCTCTCCATCACTATCTTCATCTTTTTCACTTCGTCCCCCTATACTACCGGCTCCCCCTGACCCACCCTCTGTTGCGCCTCGTTCTCTTCCAGCTTCGTCCCTCCCAATCCAAACTTCCACTAAATATTGTCCTACCTCTTCATCACCTCCCACTTCTACCCTAATTCTTGCCACTTCGCCTGCTGTCGGTCAACCAGAATGGACTTCTTTGTTCAAGCTCAAATCACGTAATGCTGGGAAGTACATCCCGGTTGATCTGTCCCCTTCCTTCTCAGGTGAAGCCATGCTACCTTCTACTGATATTATCAATGCTGGCACTAAAGTCTAGTCAAATTCATTGGTGGGTTTCTTTCTTGATAAACCGTTATCGTATTCTACGGTGGTGTAAAAACTAAAGTCAATTTGGAGATTACAAGGTTTTATTCGAGTAAAATTAGATGGAGTCTTATTTATTTTCACACTTTCTTGTGCTAAGGATAAAGAAAAAATCCTACTTGGTGAACCCATTGTGATGAGGAACAAACTTTTTATAATTAAACCGTACGACCGAACCATTAGCAACGTATGTGGTTGTATCTCCTCTGTTCTAGTCTAGGTGCAGTTTAGGAATATACCATTATTTGCATGGTCACATTTAGGTGTAAACTGGCTTGCCAACAGAATCGGTAACTTATTTGTATGGACGAGATGACTGAAAAGCTCGACAGACTTGAATATGCTAAGTGCTTGATTGAGGTTAAACCTAATAAACAACTTGTTGATGACTTTTTGGTCCAGCTGGTGGAGGGTGGTACGCAAAAGGTATATATCAAATATCTATGAGACCCAACATTTGCAGTGCTTGTAACACCTTTGGTCATGCATTACTTAATTGTGACAAGGTAGAAGATAACGAGGAGAAACTTGTTGTTCCAAAGGCTAAAAGTAGATTGAAGTGTGATGAAATTGCTAATGACAATTCCGTTAAAGTAAATAAGATGGAAGTTAAAGTGAGAGAAAAGAAAATACAAAAATGGCAAAGAGTGTACAAGTACAAGAAAAGAGTGTATGACAGCAAAGAGCATTCAAGAAAAAAGAATGATGTAATGGTGTTAGAAAAACAAGGAGAGAAGGTAGTTGTAATTAATAGGAAAGGAGATGAGGAAGAGGGAGAAATTAGGCCTCATGAACATTCCGGTGTTAACAAGGATATAAATGTGGTGAGAAAGTGTATGGACAGTGGTATATCAATAAGTAATAGTTTTGATATTTTAGATGAGAATGAAAAGCTTAATGAAGAAGAAATTACCGGTGAACAAGAATTGAGAGATATAAATAATGAAAAGGATGTGTACTTAACATATGCGAACTTAAATGATGGTTGCAATTCGAAGGGAGGAGATTCTAACAAAGTTTGTGTTGGTGTGAGCATTAAATTTAAGGAGAGGGGAGATATAAATGAAGTAGCAGCTGATTTAATAAGTGTGGAAGCTCTGTAATGCAGCAATCCCTAGTTAAACTCATGCAACCCCATGCATTTATTAGTGAAGATGGAAATGTCACTAAAAAATGCGCTGAAACTTACGTATGTGAAGAGGCACATCAACAATCTGGATGCATGCAAGGAATCAAAATCCATATGACTGAAGAAAGTGGTGTGGTGCACCCCGTGCACGTGCACAGCCAAATGCACATTGCTCCCATCCCCCCTTGCCTCGATCCAAGAACTATCAAATCCTTTGAACCCCGACCCTACAACATCATTCCCTTCTGACACCTCAGCCCCATTATCTCCCAAAGCAAAACAAGCCCATTCGAATGCATATTCGAATCCTCCTTCTAGTTTCCTCCTAAACAATCACACGAGCTCTTTCATTCAGCCTAATGAAATATCCAAACCCACACATTACTATGTAAACATCCCCACTCTCTCTACATGGAAACCGCCACCCCAAGATCATGTAAACTCCTCTTTCCTCCCCCTCTCTCCCCCATCAGGCCTACCCAAATTGATTACTCCTCCCACTGCCTCTCTTTGAACTGGAGAAGTAGGCTTTGGCATATTCTCCAACTCCCCCCTCTCCGATGTTGTTCCTGGCTACATGAACAAAAAGGCTCCTGTACTAGATGCATAGCAAGAACTTTTTCCCTAAATGAGTGTAATCAATGACACAAAACTTATGTGTATGGAACATTAGAGGTGCACATGACCACATCAAGCTTGATCAATGCAAAATCCTAATTAAACAATATCATCTTTGTATTCTAGCAATTCTACAAACAAAACTAAGTATTGACCTCACTCTCAAAGCGGTAAGATACATAA
Organism: Allium fistulosum; assembly: GCA_030737815.1. Taxonomy (NCBI): domain Eukaryota; kingdom Viridiplantae; phylum Streptophyta; class Magnoliopsida; order Asparagales; family Amaryllidaceae; genus Allium; species Allium fistulosum. The sequence goes on along the minus strand of CM060908.1, from coordinate 815,103,432 downwards.
ATAAAGAATGGAAAGTCCTCCACAATCACTCTGATGCTGATTTTGGAAGAATCATGCTCCTCTTTGATCCTATGTTGCATAACATAACCACCATTATCTCATCCAAACAACTGTTACATTGCCACGTCATTCATGTTCCATCCTCTTTTTCCTTCTACTTGACAATTATCTACGCAGAAAACTTAATTAATGCAAGGTCTTCCCATCATCTAACTCTCCCATTCTTACGGCAAGAAACACACCCATGGATTGTATGTGGTGATTTTAATTGTTCGATGAAATTATTTGATCGTATCGGCGGCAATCCATTATCTCTTAATGATATACAACCTCTTAATTCATTCATTGTTAACTTCAATCTTATTGAAATCAAGACCTCTGGTGCAGTTTTTACTTGGAGCAATAAAAGAAGACAAGGATGTCAAACTCACTCTAAAATAGACCATGCCTTTTCTAATTTAATCTCTTTATCTAAATGGCCAGCCTTACACAACTTCAAGCCTAATCCTATTCTCTCCGGTCATTCTCCCCAAGTCCTTAGCCTGGGTAGCACTGTCAGAAAAGGAAAATCAAAATTTAAAATTTTTAATTCATGGGTTCAAGAACCTGAGTTTCTTGACATAGTAAAAAATGTATGGTTCAAATCTTATTTTGGTAACCCTATGTACGTTTTGCAGAAAAAGCTGAGGGCAACCAAGGATGCGCTAAAGGAATGGTCATGCAACAAATTTGGATTTGGAAGCAAACAATTTGAAGTGATACGACAACAACTTGATAGAATTCAAAGTGATATTCAAGCGAATGTGGATGATGCTAATCTTGCAGCTCAGGAAGATCAAATTTCTAAATCTTACTTTGATGCTTTGAACAATGAGATGGATATGGTCAAACAAAAATCAAGACTTAAATGGCAAGACGATAGAGATCGAAACTCATCTTTCTTTCATGCTACTATTAAGGCCAAACACTCAAATGAAAATATACTCTCTTTCATTAATCAAAATGGGCATAAATAGAATATGCCTAAAACAGTTGAAAATGCTTTCATTAGTTACTTCAAATACTTATTTGGGAATTCCACACTTTTCTCACCTAAAATTGATGAAATAAACCCTATGATTCTACCCAGACTTAATCAAGTCGACTATTTCAAGTTATCTATATGCAACAGACCCTAAAGGATTTTGGATTAAATATTTCAAAATCACCAATTTATTGCGACAATACAAGTGCAATAAATTTATCCAAAAATCCTACTCATCATGCCAGAACCAAACATATTGATATCAGACATCATTTCCTTAGAGATAATATAAGTAAAGAGATTATTTCTCTTGAATTTATCAATCTTGAGAATCAAATAGCTGATATTCTGACCAAACCCTTGAATCAATCAACCTTTACTAAATTTAAAAGAGAACTAGGTATTTGCTCTATAACTGAGATATAGAATATAGATATAATAACATATATATTTAAATAAATAAAGAAAAATAAAATTGTCAAAATTTCCATAAGGATGTCGAAATCCCCCTACCCCCCATGTTGACATACAATGGTAAAATTTGAAATTTTAATTTTTCCCTCTAAAATTAGTTTGGTAGTTATATATTCCCTATATTTCAAATTCTTCTGTCTTCCACTTCATTTCTCTCTGTAATAAACTTCTGAAAATATAAAATAATGGCCTCCTCTCCTAAATCAAACCAAAATGCGACCTTTTCTTTCCTTTCTCCTAATGCTGGTCCATTTCAACGAATTACACTGGCCCGAGTAATAAAGATAGAGGAAACTTTGAACGACTCTCTGCAAATGATGACTGAGTTGCAAGTCATGCAAATAATGATGGCAAAGGAACATAAGAAACAAGGCAAGATCCTTGGAAATTTGCAAAAATTTCTAATGGATAATCATGCAGACCTGATCATGATTGAAGATGACTCCTCTAACATTCATATTCATAATCCATTAGAGGAAGACAATGAAGAATAAGAAGAAGCGCAAATGGACGAAGGCGATAAAGTTATATGTGTTGGAGAATTCTGTTTTGATAAAGATGGTAATTTTATCGAACAACGTGGATACTTTTGTCTCCATTACCTAAATTGTTCGATTCACAAGTCACCAATTATCAAAGACTCTTATTAGATTGTTTTTATGTTAATGTTTTTATAGATTGTGTGTATTTGTATATATTTGTGTTTATATGTGTAATAAAACAACATATATATAATTATATTATATTTACGTTTTGCTTAATTACACTTCGTTATTAGTATTTAGTTCCATAGTATTAGTTTAAGGGGGAGTTATGTAGTTTAGGATTATTTTTTGTTGATGACAAAGGGGGAGAACTATAAAATAGGTTAGATAGGCTTAGATTAAGGGGGAGTTAGTAGTTTAAGGCGGAGTTGTTGGATAAGGGGGAGTTAGAGTAGAATCGAAGTTTGTTGGAGTAGATTTTATAAACAAAGGTCGTCATCATCAAAAAGGGGGAGATTGTTAGTTCCTGGGATGATGGTTTTGATGACAACAACCTTAGGACTTGTTATAAAATATAAATACTAATATTCTTGTTATAAAATATTAATACTAATATTCTTGTCTAGATATATATATGTATATGCAGGATATATATGCAGGTACTGAAGAATGAAGATTGTACAGTATAGATATTCAAGACCGACGAATTCAAGATTGAAGAAATCAAGATTGAAGACTCATGAGTATCAAAAGTTCAAGAGTTGAAGATAAGTAATAGTGTCTAGATTTATGTTAAAACTTCATAATAGCACTAAAATCTTTATTCGGATTTTAATTGTGGAATGGAATCCACCTTCTTGCTTTAATAGTGGGATGGAACCCACGACCTCTTTAGTGGGATGGAATCCACGACCTTCTTTAGTGGAATGAAATCCTCGAAATTTTCAAAATGATTTATTTTAAATATTTTTCCAAAAAAAAAATTCATCTCTCATTTTAAATATTTTAGCCTTAAAACTATTTCTATTATCTTTTATATTTTGATTTCAAAATCATCTCTTGTTTTTAAAACTATCTCCTGGTTTTAATATTATAAGCTTTAAATCTCATAAATATATTCTATACTTAGGTTTTAATATTACTTTTATATTATAGATTATATATTTTTAAGATTACTTTTTAAATCTCTTTTATAAGTTTAAACTATATTCAAAATGGTTTATAAACTTCAGAAATTGTTTTGACAAGTATTAGAAAGAAAATCTCTTTTAAAAACAAAAATCTATTTTCAAAATTTACTAGGGCATGTCGACATACCCCATTCCCCTATGTCGACATGGTTGCCGTAGAATTTAAAATTCAAATTTTCAAATGAAGTTTCTATTCATCATAACCTTTCACGAATGGACATGACTGTTGTTCTTCTATAAATACCAGTTGTTTTTAATGAATTTTAAGTTAGTTTTTCTTCATTTCTTCACTCCTTCTCCACTCAAATATTCTCTTATATTTTAACAAAACTCTGCCGAAATCCTAAGTGAATCAAACTTGATCATCTCTAGTTTGATTCTCTGCCACTCTCTCTCAAAGACCTTAGTGCTATTCAGAGTTATAGGATCATTTGTACTCAAAGAAGTGTATCGAGTCTCTCTATCTATCAAAGTGATATTGGAAACGGTGTGATTGGCCCGTAAATCAATTGGGTGTGATTGTAGCCCGTAAATCAAATAGGTGATCTTGTAGCCTGGTTAAATCAAGAGAGTTCGCCTTAGACTCTAAGACAAGAGGGTGTATCTCATGGCCTTGAAATCGAGGTTGTAATATTGACATTATATTTGAAAAGAAATCCGCACAAGAAATTGTATGGGACTGGATGTAGGGTAACTCCGAACTAGTGTAAAATTCCGGTGTGTTCTTTCCTTTAGTGCTTTTATTTACTATTTGCATCTATGTCTGATTCTGTGATTGTTTCTCTATTTGTGAATTGCATCTGTTTGGATTTAATTTGAAAAGATTTCAAAAAGATTCATAAAATTAATTAAACACTATTCACCCCCCCTCTAGTGTTAATTCTGCCTTAAAATCCGTAATCCGCATTTCCTACAATTACAAATAGTTACAAAAGAAAATTAGCAATTAATTTACATTGATTCTAAACCTAAGAGCTTTGAAAGTGATTGCTTACTGAAAAATGTGTTTTGAGCATAAAAGTTAAAGTTCAACCCCATTCATGTATGATGGATGGGTAGTAGTATAGATGGATGATGGATAGTTGAGATTGAGCAGGAAAATATGCAGGAAGCATGCCTGGCCGTTGATCCAATTGCATAGGATGATGAAAGAAAGCTATAAAGGTAGGCTGGAATATGTGGTTAAGAAGTATGCTAATTGTCATTATGTACCAGGCATGTATCTTGCATTTAATGCACATGTAATGTTGGTCGTGTGCTACATGATTAGGTATGCTTTGGACAGATCTACTATAATACCTAGTACAGCTAGCTATGCAACTTGTCATTTACTTTTGCATGCCTATGTGGCAAATTGGGTGAGTAGCCTTCCAGGCTATGTTGGTCCATAGCTTATTACAGAAGCTTGCCAAGGAAAGCTAAAAAGGACCAAGTTGTAAGGGATGTGCCGGGCCAGTTGTGTGATGACAAGATGGGCTATCTGAGACTGTAATAACCTGCATCTTAATGAGCCTAAATTTCAACTAAATCGAAACCCAAGTCCATTGGGGTACATGTTGTTGGTTTTAGTAACATGTAATAAATAAGCATATCAGAGAGTGATTAATATAAACTCATAGCGGAATTGAGAAATATAATAGAACATACGTATTGACTAAGGCTACTACCTTGGAATCAATATTATTCCTTGGATGTCTAATTGCCTTGTCAATGCCGAGCATGAATAAGAAGACATCTCCATCTACCGTTCCCATCTTGTCCTAGTATCATGTTTCTCTAAATTTATCCTATGGGTTGAAATGAGGAGGGAGGTCAGAACAACATTTTGGTGTTGGAAATTATATACTTGTTAGCACCAAAATTGGTCACTAACCTCATAGAGAAAGATTGTGTAGAGATATAAGTGATGAAGATAAATTAAACAAGGAAGACAATGCTAATTTAAATGCAGAAAGTAAGAACACCAGATTTATAGTGGTTCAACGTAATTGCCTACGTCCACTTTGAAGTTTCACTTTATTGATCTTCTTAATGATTGATTACAAATACAATTCATAGATCAAATGCTTGAATGGAGTTGCTAAGTAAAGAAAATGAGTCTCAAAAATGGCAGAGTCTCCCCAATGTTCTCCCAAAAAAAGGTCTTTTTCACTGTGCCCCTGCCCCTCTATTTATAGACAAAGATGGGTTGGACTTCCCAGGTGGGCTCGGCAGCTAAACACTCTGGCCCATCTACAGTGGTCGCCGTATGCCGAACCACCCTCTCTATGCCGAACGATATGCTTGACGCGTGGGAAGAGTGGAACGAATGTCAATCGAAGCCGAGCGTGCCTCTGGTCGAACGAAGCGCTTGATCGAACGATGTCCCTGGCCGAATGATGGCTTCTGGCCGAACGTTTGCCTTTAGCTGAACGATGTCTCTGGCCGAACGATGTCCCTGACCGAACGATGGCTTCTGGCCGAACGTTTGCCTTTAGCTGAACGATGTCTCCGGCCGAACGATGGTTCTGGCCGAACGATGGTTTCTGGCCGAACAATTTCCTTTAGCTGAACGATGTCTCTTGCCGAACGACGGTTCTGGCCGAATGATAGCTTTTGACGAACAATACAGCCATGCCGAGCAATCGTATACGCCGGACGCCTTCTGATGCCGAATGCCCCTGGACGCCGAGTACTCCTGGACGCCGAGTACCCTTGGACGCCGAGTGCTCCTGGATGCCGAGTGCTCCTGGATGCCGAGTGCTCCTGGATACCGAGTGCTCCTGGATGCCGAGTACTCCTGGATGCCGAGTACTACTAGATGTCGAGTAGTCCTGGAAGCCGAGTACTACCCAATGCCGAGCACTCAGTTGCCTGGTCAAATCTCCAGGAAACACTTGCCCCCCCAAAGTGTATTATGTGACGGAATCGTGATACGCTTTGATTCGTGTAACCTTCATGTTCCGTTTCAAATCCTTGACTAACTTCAAATGGTGATGTCTTTTTGAGAATATCAGCAGTTGAGGCGTGTGCCGAGCGTGGTATGAATGCCGAACGATGCACTGGAAACCGAGCGCTCTTCAATTGCCGAACGTCATTGTATGCCGATGCCGAACGCTGTGACTTTGACCGGTTCCACCAGATGTAGCCTTTTCGACTTCTTCTTTTTCCCTATAAAAGCTGGCACCTCCTTCTTTCTTCCCTTTTTACACTTTCAACACCTCTGCCTTGCACCTACCGAAGCTCCCAGTTAAAATTCTCCAACTATTCATCGACTCCTCCCAAATCTTCATCCTATCAACTAGGTACCGACTCTTCCACTAAAACATGGTCTTTACGCTCGAACTCCCTTATTAATGGGGTAGGTCGAGCCTTGATTAAACGTATTGTGGTTCGGCATAAAACTTTTGTGCCGAACGAGATTGGTGGAGGAAAGAGCATAGGAGATGGTTAGGGGCGTCGAATGGTAAAGTCTAGCACGACCTGCCGAACGATTCACCCTCGTGGTTTGGTGTGGATGGAGAAATGAGATGGGAACGAAGTCGTTGTTAAGGGAGGTGTGTCGAGCGTTGTCTCGATCGAACAAGCTTCTGGCCGAACGATACTTCGCCAAACAGTCACAAACACCGTATTACACTTAGGCCGAATGAACACAAATGCCGAACCACACTTAAGTCGAATAATACAAATGCTGAACCAAGCTTAGGCCGAACAAACATAAATGCCGAACTACCTTAGGCCGAACAAACATAAATGCCGAACCAAACCTATGCCGAACAATACAAATGCCGAGCAATTGTAAGTGCCGAACAACATAAATGCCGAACTACACTTAGGCCGAACAATTCAAATGCCGAACCAGACTTAGGCCGAACAATACAAACGCCGAACAATCATAAGCGCCGAACAACACTTAGGTCGAACAATTCAAATGCCGAACAATTGTAAGTGCCGAACAGCATAAATGCCGAACTACACTTAGGCCGAACAATTCAAATGCCGAACCAGACTTAGGCCGAACAATACAAACGCCGAACAATCATAAGCACCGAACAACACTTAGGTCGAACAATTCAAATGCCGAACAATAATAAGCGCTGAACAACACTTAACCGAACGATTGTGAATGCTGAAACCTATTTTGGCCGGACAAAACTTTAGCCGAACACTTATTAATTATACATTTTCCGAATCTGGAACTGTAGTCACCACAAGGCGGGCTTTTTGAGACGGTCAGCGATGACGGTCTTCGAAGGCAACGACTCGAAACTCGTTTTCGTGTCTTTGTAATCTCTAGATTCTTATTGCTTATACACGATTGCTTGCACTAGTTTACACACCACGTGGGGGGAATTTTCGCATTGCTAATCCTAATATTCAACGTTTTTCAAGTATAGTTTTTACAGGCATTCAGACAGATTCATTATTTATTGGGGATGTCTAAAAAGTCTAGCTCCGCCACTATATCTGATAGGCCCGGGCCGTCATCGAGGCAAAAAGTTGCTGATACTTCAGATCCGTCGACTTCCCCTGCCCATAACTTAGCTCCTGATGCCCTGGAGGCAACAATTCTCTTAAACAACCTGATCGACTCACAGGCTTCGAAGATTAACGAAGTCGCACTTCGGCGAATATGCTCCATTCATGGGATTCCTTTTGCCGACGTGTTAGTTCCGTCGCGACACGATCGCCCTCACCTGCCCCCAGTCGGATATACCACCTGCAACAAGTTCATGTGTTGGATGGGCAACATGCCTCCATTTAATTTATTTCTTTGGGACGTGTTGTAGTACATAGACATTGCCCCATCGCAGCTGCACCCAAACAGTCACGCGTTTCTATATGGGACCTACCTACTCTTCATGGCCGTCTTCTCTAGACCTCCAACTTCCGGCGACATCAAATACATTTATATGATCAAGAAACGAAAAGATAACCCTTCCTTCATGTTCCTCGAGCCGTACCACAAATGCCAAATCTTGACAGGAGCATGTAGTAAATTCGCCCTGTACAAACAGGAATGGTTTTATGTGCGTTGTCCTCCTAGTTTTGCGAAGAGATGGGTCGAAGGCAGTAAGTCTCCCTGCTGAATCATCATTCGCGTTTAATTGGATTTATGCTTTTCCTAACTCCTCGTTTTATCTTTTCAGGTATTAATCCGCGTCCGGAGGGCCGAGGATATTCTGAGGCCGTCGAAGCCATTAGAGCTCTTCCTGCCGAGGAACGAGACATCCGAACCATCATTTCAAACGAATCATTGTCGAGGTTTGGCTTGCTAGCCTCTGGTCGTCGGATTAGCCTTCCGGAAGGCGTTTCCATTCCCAAGCCAACATACGGTAAAGGGAAAAAACAAGCTGGATCGTCATCATGCCACACTCCCGATGCGCACGAAGAGGGTAAGGAGGATGAAGCTCCCGAGACTCAAGGCGAGAATGTGGGTCCCGCTTGGAATCCGGCGGTCGAAGTTCACGATATTGAAACGTCATCCTCCCCTTCAAAGGGAAAGAAAAAGTTAAAATACAAGATACGGAAGGAGAAAGTTGGCGGAACTTCAAAAGTTACGCTTATTCCGCCAGAGAAAGAGCCTTCCTCACAACATATGGAGAGTTCTCTAAGGGGTCTGTCGAATCTTTCCATCCCTGACGATATACTTAATTATGGGTTTGACGATCCTGAAGCTCTCAAGTTTTCTTTGCCCGCTAGAGGCAATGCGGGAGTTCAACTCCAAGCCCAGGGAGACAATACTCCGATCAGTAAAGATAAAAGAACCGGTCTGTCGGGGGGAACACTAGGACACACACGCACATACGCATTTCATCATACACTTCAAGTTTTTTCTTATTTCTCGGATTTTTCTTAACTCGTTGTTATCTTTATCCTTTGTAGGTGACATGGGGCGCTCCCACGGACTTGATCGCCTTCACGGCTCTTCCATATTCCATCATCCCAGACGAGATTCAGGTTCGGGCAGACGCAGGGACAGAGATGATTACGAAGATAGAGACAACCGTCCCCGTGACTCGTCTTATCGTAAGAAGGCATATTCCCAATCTTCACAGTCCCGCGATCCTCTTCCTCCAACTGAGTCGAATAGAGAGAAGTCTTCCCAGAAGGGGTCCCAACCCGATGCTCCTCGAGAACAACACTCCGGTTCGTCGAGTACAAGGCAAATTCGGGAGCAACAAAAAAGAGCAGAACTTCCAAGGCCTCCTCCCCCTACTCCCGCGGTTGACCCAACTATAGTAGAGAAGATGGTCGATCTTAAGGCCAAATTCCCAAAATTTGCTTTGATGGTCTGAAATTCCTCCCAGCTATTCATCATATCCCTGGGCACGTGAAGCAGAGTGCCATTGCCTGTAACAACGACGTCTATGTTCAACACGACGCGTTTGTACACTTGGTTGAAAAGATCTCAGAGGTGTCTGTTGAGCGACAACATGAAATTGATCGTCTGAAATTGGAGGCTAGCTGTGACAAGAACATCATCAAGCATCAAGGCGAAGAGCTCGCTTCGTATAAGTCGAAGCTGGAAGCCACTGAGCAAAGTGCAAAAGATACTACTGAGGCAGTCACTCGTTTAGAGATGACTCACAAGAAGGAACTTGATGTGGCGGTCCAGCGTAGCGGTTCTCTTGCCTTAGAAAAAGATTCTATCCAAAAAGAAAGGGACGCGCTCGCCATACAAGTCAAAGAGTTGAAGGAATTACTCTCCAAGGAGAAAGAGGACAAAGTGGCTGCTCAAGAAGAGTCACAACAATACTGTGATGAAATCGTTGCTACTCGACTCTTGAAAGCAAAACTCGATGACGAACTTGCTGGGGTCGAAAAAATGAAAGACGAAGCCCGTGAGGAGGGCAAGAGAAAAGCTGCGGAGGAGGTTGACTCTCGCCTCGAGGCAGCCGCAGAGGCCGACAGGGAAGAGGTCAAGTGCATGTTTGACCCGTTGATTGCTGAGTATGGCGCCCGCGTCCTTATGCATCGCGACTTGACATTCATGGGCGAGGGCTATCTCTAATCCTTAGCCAAGGCCTGGGAAACTTTAGTGAAGATTAGGAAAATCGAGTCGGGCTTTGAGGAAGTTGATGAGGATGCCCTGGTGAAGGAGTTTCTTAGAGGGAACGAGCCAGCGGATTTATCCGCAGCTTTGGCGCTTTATAGCAAAGGCTCTCCCCTTCCAAAAGAGAAAAGTGATGAAGTTGGCCCATCTGGGGCTAAGACTACGGCTCCTCATATTGCTGCTCCTCCCACTGCTCAACCGGCCGGTCGGCCGACACTTGACCCATTCGAGCAGCATGCCGGCTACGATCCTGAAGATCCCGGGCTCGGCGTTCATGTGCTATCTCCTATTCTGGAGGGTGAAACTCCACGCGCAACTGATAGCCAGCCAGAACCCGGTAGGAAACTCTTCTTTTTTAGAAGTTAAAAGATCTGTCACTTTCCAGCAGTGGTTATTCGTTCTAATATTCATTCTTTATGTTTTCATGCAGGCTGCTCTGACCCCGAGCCAACTCCGAGGAGCGATGACGCCAAGGAGGAGGCAGAGAAAGCAAGCGATGTTGCTCATGCGGGAGTAACTCCTGGTCCTGACGCTCAAGTGATCGGGGCGCTAGATGATGATAAGTTTGACACTTCATCTCCTGCCGAAGGGAGCTATGAAAACGAGATCACTGGCGCCTCCGAACATACTTCAAAGATGAGCATGAAAGAGCGTCTCGCCGAAGAGGAGAAGAAAAAAGCCGAGGTCAAAATTGAGCCTGAAATACTGGAACTCACCGACTCGCGGAACAGACCTTTGAAGATCATTCTCCCGGGCAGGTCCAAACCACTGGATGTTCCTTCTCCTACTCCTGATTCCGCTTCTTTAGCAAGCAAGAAATCCAAGAAGAAGCGTGAGGGAGAGGAGTCATCCGAGAAAGCAAAGGAAGACAAGAAGAAGAAGCCAAAGAAATAATTGCTATACTCGTTCGATGAGTTTTTTTCTTAAGTCTTGTAACTGCTTTTATCTTTTGTCTCCGTAGTTTGTATAGATATATTTTTGACTTCAAGTTTCGGAGGAATAACTATGTAACCCCATTTTGAACTATTGAACGAAGTTTAGTTTCTTTTTCGCTTGAATGATTCTCTTGCTTTTTTGGTTTGCTGACTAACTATGGTCATAACTCAAGTTCTTATGAGTTGCATTATTTCCCAATCCATTCTCGCGTTGTTCGAACATTCCTCAGAATGGCATACTTCTTGTTCCACATTTCTTGAGTACTTAGACTCTCTTTTTTCTAAGTCTGCGCTCCAGGGATTTAGAGTAAGTTGATCCGCATTCAGGGGATTCGGAGGTTCGAATCGCTTATACTCTAGTCCTCGCTCCGGGGACTTAGAGTACTCCGGTCCGCGCTCTAGGGACTCGGAGATTGAAATCGTTTCTACTCTAGTCCGCGCTCCGGGGACTTAGAGTACTCTGGTCCGCTCTCTGGGGACTCGGAGATTGAAATCGTTTATACTCTGGTCCGCGCTCTGGGGACTTAGAGTACTTCGGTCCGCGCTCTGGGGACTCGGAGATTGAAATCGTTTATACTCTGGTCCGTGCTCCGGGGACTTAGAGTACTTTGATCCGCGCTCTGGGGACTCGGAGATTGAAATCGTTTATACTCTGGTCCGCGCTCCGGGGACTTAGAGTACTCCGGTCCGCCCTCTGGGGACTCGGAGATTGAAATCGTTTATACTGTGGTCCGCGCTCCGGGGACTTAGAGTACTCAGGTCCGCACTCTGGGGACTCGGAGATTGAAATCGTTTATACTCTAGTCCGCGCTACGGGGACTTAGAGTACTCCGGTCCGCACTCTAGGGACTCGAAGATTGAAATCGTTTATACTCTGGTCCGCGCTACGGGGACTTAGAGTACTTCGATTCGCGCTCTGGGGACTCGGAGATTGAAATCGTTTATACTCTGGTCCGCACTCCGGGGACTTAGAGTACTCCGGTCCGCACTCTGGGGACTCGGAGATTGAAATCGTTTATACTCTAGTCCACGCTCCGGGGACTTAGAGTACTCCGGTCCGCATTCTGGGGACTCGGAGATTGAAATCGCTTATACGAGTTTGCACATCATACAGAATAATGTAGCTCCAGTAATTCATCACCCAACTATGAGATATAGAAACGTTAGTAATTCATGAAAAATATGGCTTCAAGCCTTTATTAATGAAAACAACTAAACTGCCTTACTACATGGCTGAAAGGAAACTAAGTTACGACTGAACGAAAACATACAGGAAATAACTGTGCCTAAAACAGGAAAGAAACATTCTAAATGTAATAATGTCGCAAATGTTAACTGTTCCATGCTCGGGGAAGTGTCGCGCCATCAACGGTCACTAGCTTGAATGTTCCCTCTCCAAGCTTCCGTTCAATGACGTACGGACCTTCCCAGTTGGGATTCATACGTGATGGTACCGGGAAGACTCATTTCAGAACGAGATCACCCACATCAAAAATCCTTGGGCAGACTCTGCCGTCGTTGTAACGCTTGACTCGGTGCCTATGCGCTGCCGCCCTTAATTCGGCCTCTTCACGTTTTTCATCGATGCAGTCTAGCGTTTCAAACAAGAGGTCCTGGTTTGTCTTGGGATCATAGTATGTCACTCGGCGTGATGGAACTTCAAGTTCCACGGGTATAACGGCTTCCGAGCCGTATGCCAAGGCGAATGGAGTGTGGCCGGTCGCGGACTTGTGGGTAGTTCTATAAGCCCATAATGCTGTCGGGAGTTCATCTACCCACTTGCCTCCGACCTTCTCCAGACGCTTCTTCAGTATGGACTTGATTATTTTGTTAACGGCCTCGACTTGCCCGTTAGCTTTTGGGTGTGCAACGGCGGTGAACTTCTTCTCGATGCCATACTTTAAACAGAATTCTTTGAATTCTCTGCTTTCACATTGCGTCCCGTTGTCCATAATGATGGTGCGAGGAAGGCCAAAGCGGCATATAATGCTTCGTACAATGAAGTTAATGACCTTCTTAGAGGTGATTGTGGCCAAGGGTTCTGCCTCAACCCATTTTGTGAAATAGTCGACTGCAACTATCGCGTATTTCGCACCACCTTTGGATATAGGCAAAGAGCCAATTATGTCGATTCCCTAGATTGCAAATGGCCAGGGACTAACCATTTGTGTGAGTTCCGTTGATGGAGTCCTCGGGATTTTCGCATATCTTTGACACTTGTCACATTTCCTTGCGTAGTTTGCAGCGTCCCGATTTACGGTCGGCCAGTAATATCCATAGTGGAGGATCTTTTTTGCTAGCGTTTGCCCCCCAGTATGGTCGCCACATTCCCCTTCGTGAACCTCTTTCAAGACCCGCTTTGTCTCATCATGAGCGATGCACCGTAATAAGGGGACTGAGAACCCTTTTCGATACATTAATCCATTCTACATCACGTATCACGCGGCCTTTCGAAGGACCTGTCATCTTTCGCTCCTTTTTTCCGGTAAAGCCCCGGTCGTCAGGTACAGTTTGAATGGGGTTATCCACGACTCCTTCTCGATTTCCGTTTCCAACACACGATCAACTTTCATCTCATCTATGCTCGGGGCATGCAAGGCCTCAACAGGATACAATCCCATTTGTTGCGCATCGCCTGTGCTCGCAAACTTAGCCAACGAGTCGGCTTCTTTATTCTGTTCGCGCGGGACATGCGAAATATCATAACGCTCAAGATTCGACAGAAGTTCTTGAACCAGAAGAAGGTATGGAACAAGCTTCTGTCCCTTTGCTTGATAATCTCCTCGCACCTGGTAGACCACCAACTGTGAGTCACATAAGATTTCAACTGATTTTACCCCGAGTTCTCCAATGAGTTTTAAGCCCGCAATCAGTGCTTCATACTCTGCTTCGTTATTTGTAGCCGGGAAATCGAGCTTCAGAGCGTAACAAACCGATCGATTTTCCGGAGTTACCAGGACTACACCAGCACCAGAGCAACGGTCGTTTAATGCTCCATCGGTGTACAATTTCCATCGAACATGGGGAATGACATCGTGAATATCTGGTTCGTTGGGTATGGTTAACTCAATGATGAAATCTGCTAACGCTTACCCTTGTATGGTTCTTCGTGGCAAGTAGGTGATATCAAACTGGCTCAATTCGATGTTCCATTTTAGCAATCTTCCGGAAGTTTCTGGTCGTTGGAGTACCTGCCGTAGGGGTTGATCGGTATAAACACTAATTGAGTGTGCTTGAAAGTATGGGCGTAGCTTACGTGATGCAATCACCAAGCAACAGGCCAATTTCTCGATTTTAGGGTAATTTCTCTCTGCCCCCGTTAAACGCTTGCTAACATAATACACCGGCTTCTGGATTCGGTCCTCCTTGCGAACCAGAGCCGCACCTATAGCATGTGGGGATACGGCCAAGTACAAGTACACCATCTCATGGTCCACTGGTTTTGACAGCACTGGTGGACTCTCCAGATGCCTCACCAGATCCCGGAATGCTTCCTCACAATCGGATGTCCACTCGAAATTCCTCTTCCCTTTCTTTATTATATCAAAGAAAGGGATGCACTTGTCTGTTGCCCTGGATATGAATCGACTCAGCGCAGCTAATTTTCCATTCAAGCTCTGTACTTGTTTTATAGTCCTGGGCACTTGCACATCTCGAATAGCTTGGATCTTTTCTGGGTTGGCTTCAATTCCCCTAGCATTGACGATGAATCCCAAAAACTTCCCCGACGCAACGCCGAAGGAACACTTCAGAGGGTTGATCTTCATCCCATAATACCTGAGTATGTCGAACATTTCAGTCAAGTATCGAATGTGGTCGTTTGACTGTCGTGACTTCACGAGCATGTCATCCACATAGACTTCCATCATCCTACCAAGCTGGTCTTTGAACATTCGATTCCCCAAACGCTGATAAGTTGCTCCTGCGTTCTTCAATCCGAAGGGCATTACTACATAGCAATATAGCCCGACATCTGTAATGAAGCTGGTGTGTTCTTGGTCCGGAATATGCATCGGGATTTGATTGTAACCCGAGTATGCATCCATGAATGATAACAGCTCATGTCCTGCAGTGGAGTCGACCAACTAATCAATCCTAGGCAACGAGAAACTATCCTTGGGGCACGCTTTGTTCAAGTCGGAATAATCTACGCAAGTTCTCCATTTCCCATTCGCCTTTTTCACCAGCACGGGATTCGATACCCATTCGGGGTAGAGGGCGTCGCGGACGAACCCATTGACTTTGAGTTTGTCCACTTCCTCTCTGAGAGCAGCGGACCTCTCTGGGTCCATCCCTCTCCTCTTTTGTTTAACTGGGACATATTTCGGGTCTATGTTCAACATATGACTCGTAATGGCGGGAGAAATCCCGCACATATCAGAATGCACCCAGGCGAAAACATCACAATTTGCCCGGAGGAAATCACTAAGATCTTCAGTCATTGCGGGGCCGAGTTGTGATCCGATCTTCAGCACTCGCGATGGATCGTCTCGGCTGACTGAAATGTCAATCGTTAATTCAGCCAGCGCTGCCTTTTCTTCCCTGGGTTTCTCATCGTCATCTCTCGGATCTATGTCTCTGAAGATCCGAGAATTATGCCCGAGCCAGGGCTCGTTCACTACTTGTCAATCATCATTATTAAGGATGCGGACAGGAATGTCCGCAACCTTTCCTTTCTCCCTCCGATGGGCCTCCCTGAGCTCTGCCACATAACATGCACGACCGGTCGCCTGGTCACCATGAACAACTCCTACTCCTTTGTCAGTTGGGAATTTCAAAGTCAGGCACCATGGGGCTAATGCTGCTTTAAACTCAGCTAGGGCCGGTCGGCCCAGGAATACATTATACGGAGAATCCACATCCAAAACTACGAAGGGCAGGATTCGCACCCTGCGACGTTCACCTTGTCCCAGTTCAACTGGTAACTCAACGTATCCTACCGCATCGGTCACTGCACCATTAAAGCAGTGTATACGAGCTTTGGACGGTTTCAAGTCCTTTGTTTCCATTTTCATCTGGTCATAAGCCTTCTTGAAGATGATGTTGACAGAACTTCCACAATCAATCAGAATTCTTTTCACATAAGCCGGTTTGATTGTCGCAGATATGACCATCGAGTCGATGGTTGGGGCCTCCACTTGGTCAGCATCTCTGTTTCTGAACACTATATCGTCTGTCATCACGCGTAGCTGCTTAGCAGGGGTCCCATCCTCCGTGTTCGAACAACATTCGAAATCTGCATGCTTCAGGGAACTTGCATACCGCTCCATCTCTTGCCAATTCTTATCCGCGGGGTGAGGTCAGCCGAATATTGTGTTTATGACTAGTCTACCCACAATTTGGGCAGGCTCCTCGGGATGACGCCGGGCTGGTGCACGACCTGGGTTGGATGTTCCCTGTCCTCCTTCCTGTGGATCCTTCACAAACTCTTGTAACTTCTTCTGCCTGATCAACTTCTCTATAGCGTCGTGCAGGTGTCTGCACTCTTCTGTATTGTGCCCATAAGTCTCATGGAAGCGGCAATATTTCCCGGTCCGCTTCTATTCCCCGGTTGACTCTTTTGGACGTGGCTTTCTGTACTGAAAAGTATTGCAGGTTGATAGGTAAATGTTCTCAAGAGACGCATTCAGCGGGGTATACTCATTGTAGCTTGGAATTCTCGGTTTCCACTTCCCCGCTTCTCTCTTCTTCCCTTGATTTCTTCCTCTGGACTCCTTAGGCTGCCCAGGCTTGTTCTGGACATTGACTTGGACCTTTTTCGAGTTGTCTCCGGACTGCTTCACAGCAATGTTGCTTTTCATGGACTCTTGGACAGGTCCTGGTGCCTTATCTCGCCTTACCCACCTAGCTTCCTCTCTTCTTATGAACTGGTGTGCCTTTGAGTAGAAACGCTCTAGCGTAGTCGGAGGTTTTCCTGCCAACCAGTCTCCAAATTCAGAATCTGGATCCATACCTCTCATTACAGCCATTAGAATTGCATGATCATTGGGATTACTGACTTCAGTTGCCGCAACATGGAATCTTTGTAAATATTCCTTCAACGACTCCCCAGGATTTTGGATTACACTTGACAAAGACATTACGTCCTTTGGACGAGTAGTGTGTATCCTGAACTGCTCAATAAACTTCTTTGCCAACTCCTCGAAATTGGATATGGACCGCGGAGGAAGTCGGGTAAACCACATACTAGCGATCCCAGATAGAGTGATCAGAAAGCATCTACACTTGGTGGCATCATTTGCTCTAGCTGAATCCATCATCCACTCGTACCTCATGACATGCTGTCTAGGGTCAGTCTTTCCCTCATACGCAGGGATAGTAGGCATACTAAACTTCCTGGGGTACGCCGCCTACAGCACAACATCTGTGAATGGAGTATGACTTCTTGATACTCCCCAATCATCATTCGATAAGCCTTGATTTTCTTTCATCAATTGCCTAACCATGGCTGTCAGATATGGTGTCTTTATGGGAGGTGGAAGGTTGGAGTTTGTCCTACGTGACTGACCAGGCTGATGCCTCCTCTCCTGGCGATCTGCCAAACGTGCATCTTGAGGTTCGACATCGTTAGCATTTTGATGGTCTGGGCCTCCAGCCTCCACCTGCACTCCAGTTCCTAGGTTTCCAGCTCCGGCTTGGTCACGGTCTCCAGCTGTTTGAATAGCAGCACCTGCCCGCGCAGCTTCAGTCTTACGGCATCTACGCCTGGGAGGTTCATCAAAGGAAGTTGAGCTATCGGATGAGGAATAAGGAGCAGGATTGCCCCCAGCATTCTGTTGCTGCTGTTGAGTAAGTTGTGCCATCGGGTTGGCGTTAGCTTGCATCTGCTCTCCTAGTTGTCTCTTGCTTTCCCTGAGTTCTCTCATCAAGTCGTTGAACTCTATTCTGGTGACAACTGGAGTCTGGTCCTGGGCGGCAATTCCTACACCCGGAATCGCTGGCTGATTGCTAGGTCCCGCTTGTTGCACGCTAGCAGTTTCATGGGCATCCGCATTATGAGAAGCTGACCTGGTACATGGTCTTGCCATTGTAGAGTTATTGGTATGAACTCTGAGTAGAATCAATGGATGTCCTATCAATGAGTCGGATCTTCTTTGGGGGATTTGTTCAATCCAGTAGCTTCAAAGCAGATCCTTGAGGTCTGAGAATTCAACTCTCAATGAAAGCACCAAAGCGTTAGCACCAAAATTGGTCACTAACCTTGTAGAGAAAGATTGTGTAGAGGTATAAGTGATGAAGATAAATTAAACAAGGAAGATAATGCTAATTTAAATGCAGAAAGTAAGAACACCAGATTTATAGTGGTTCAGCGTAATTGCCTACGTCCACTTTGAAGTTTCACTTTATTGATCTTTTTAATGATTGATTACAAATACAATTAGTAGATCAAATGCTTGAATGGAGTTGCTAAGTAAAGAAGATGAGTCTCAAAAATGGCAGAGTCTCTTCAGTGTTCTCCCCAAAAAAAGGCCTTTTTCACTGTGCCCCTGCCCCTCTATTTATAGACAAAGATGGGTTGGACTTCCCAGGTGGGCTCGGCAGCCGAACACTTTGGCCCATCTACAGTGGTCGCCGTATGCCGAACCAAATAGGCTGAACACAATGATGCCGAACCACCCTCTCTATGCCGAACGATATGCTTGACGCGTGGGAAGAGTGGAACGAATGTCAATCGAAGTCGAACGTGCCTCTGGCCGAACGAAGCGCTTGATCGAACGATGTCCCTGGCCGAACGATGGCTTCTGGCCGAACGTTTGCCTTTAGCTGAATGATGTCTCTGGCCGAATGATGTCCATGACCGAACGATGGCTTCTGGCCGAACGTTTGCCTTTAGCTGAACGATGTCTCTGGCCGAACGATGGTTCTGGCCGAACGATGGTTTCTGGCCGAACGTTTGCCTTTAGCTGAACGATGTCTCTGGCCGAACGACGGTTCTGGCCGAACGATAGTTTTTGACGAACAATACAGCCATGCCGAGCAGTCGTATATGCCGGACGCCTTCTGATGCCGAATGCTCCTGGATGCCGAGTACTCCTAGACGCCGAGTACCCCTGGACGCCGAGTGCTCCTGGATGCCGAGTGCTCCTGGATGCCGAGTGCTCCTGGATGCCGAGTGCTCCTGGATGCCGAGTGCTCCTGGATGCCTAGTACTCCTGGATGCCGAGTACTACTAGATGTCGAGTAGTCCTGGAAGCCGAGTACTACCCAATGCCGAGCACTCAGTTGCCTGGTCAAATCTCCAGGAAACAATACTTTACTCATCCCATTAATTTATGCCGATTGATTTTCATTTACGTGTTATGTCTATTACTTACCGCTAATTCGTTAAGTCCTATATATTCCCGTACGATATGCTTAACCTCCTCCGAGGTATAACTATACACATGTATATGCTTATCTGCATATATATCTAACCTTTTCACTATCCAAATACCCTGGCCACTTAATACTTCTTAAGTAGAGAGGAGGCAGAGCCAACAACCATTCAATACCTCAATCTCCGAAGTGGGCCCTCCATAATGTAACCTTAGTCGATCGGTTCTAGCTACAAAGATTAATGACCCCTATATATAGCTTTATAATTTACAATTTAATTGTTGAACAACTAATGCATCTCAAAGACTCATTTAAGGGTTAACTAGCCCACCTTTAAAACTAAGGTATAGGACAAGGTACTGGGCCATTTAAAACTTTAAATCTAAGGTAAACCCTCAATATATTTTTCCTTCACCTATCTGCGATGTACATTCTTTCCCTATGGGTCCTATAGTTAAAGATGTCTCACATTAGTAGTAATTATACATAATTGCTGGTATCCTCTAGGTGAAGGGTAGACTTCTGTTATGTAACTCTACTAACCTAGCATCCTAACCCACTAAACCAAACTTACCACCCAAAACCTAAGTGTTGGGCTAGGCCTGCTAATTCACGCTCCCTCTAAACGTATAAATGCAGCCATATAATTTTCTGCTATAAAAATTATATTGCCTTCTATGTATATTTAATAGTATTAATACTTATTTGTTTCCTACGTAATTATTCCTATTTTACACACTTAGACTTTGATTTTCTCGTTTCCTTCTTATGTCCAACAAATGTCCATTGTCCATAATAGTCGGTCATTAATATCAAAATTGGATAATCTCCCATGATATTTATTAATCAGTTTCAAAATCTACTTATTATGCCTATTCAATTCCCTCATAAATGCAATATTAAATTCTCTAATACTCCCCGTATAATTCCTTTGACTCTCTGTCTACTACAAATTTATTGCCTGTTAAAATTATAGTTATTGTCCATAAATTTTAGAATTACCATTCCTTCGTTTTTCAACCTTGTAGTCCTATAATTATTATGTTATTAATAACGGATATGAATATCGTCATAAATTACGCTATACATATATATTTTTATTTTTAATTGTGAAGTACGGTTATACGTGTGTGTGTGTATTCATATTTCTAACTATTAATTTTTAGAACATTCCTTTCCACATTTTAATTTATCAGAGCTACCCTTTCAAAAAGGATTACCGTTGTAGCTTTCCATAAATTAATAAAAATGAAGCTTTTTCTCCATTTGAAATTAAGTGAAATTATCACTTTTTTTTATTGAAATAGACAGTGCAAACTACGGAGAAGAATATCCACACATTACACATCTCTTTTCTATTTGGTATATTCCTTATTAATTCAAACGATGCACTTTTATACAATTTTTTTGGAATTGGATAATTTATGGAAATTACACAAAAATAGACATAATTAAATTATACCACACTCTAAATAAATCAAAATATAGAAATTCACATTCCAAGTCAACTAGGGCAACCTAATTTACAACACAATTATAGATCGGGAATAAACTTTACAACTTTACAAACATTCTTCAATAATTATTATTTAGGAGTGATTTCAAATTTTCGAACTGGGTTGTATATACTATTCCTATTCCAATTACCTATTTTATATAATATTTAAGCGATAATGCCATATGTTTGTTTTAAGCCTACAACTCATCAGATCTTAACAGGCATAATAATTAAATAAAATTCAATGAAATAAAATTCAATGTTATAAATAAATTTTATAATTTCCCACTCACTTTTCTAGCTTTCCAAATCTCCCAAATCTGAATCCATTCCTTTACTCGACTCGTTTTCCATTCTAATATGAAAGGACATATATAACAATGTTTATACATACTACTAAAATTACAGATCTAGGAAGAGATTTGGGGTTAAAGGGGAATATATATTTATAATAGTTGAAATTACCTTTCTATCACAATGTTAATTCTCTTCTTCTCTTTTGTTTTCTGCCCTTCTCCTATTATATGTACATATAATATTTTATAACTTTTGAAAATAGTAGAGAAGGGAAAATAGTAGAAGTTCGCTACTTGGATCAGAAAATATGAGATGAGAAGTGAGGGGTTAAGCCTGTATTTATAGTCTCTCTAATCAACCATAACTGTTAGATTAAAATAATTTAATATAGGCCATTTGGCCAAGGTTCAAACCAAGCCGCCACCCTTTGATCGATTAACGGACCTTATAAGTGGTCTATCGCTAGTAGTCGATCAACCCAAGTAAGTGGGTCAACCATGGGGTCCTGCATTTATTATAATTTATTTTCTTTTTCGTTTCTAATTATTTACATTCTAGAAACTTTAAACACTGATAACTTCTTCGTTTGAGCTCCAATCACGAAACTCCAAATATGAAAGTTGCTCATAAAATTGCCATAAATGCAATGGTGCAAGTTTCATGGCCAAATACCATCGTTTTCTCAAATTCCATTATTGGAGCCTTATTAATTATTTATTAATCATCGTAAATTTTATAGGGTATTGCAGGGACTGGTCGAAGGTGAGCTGTGATGGAGCCAGGCCAGAGATGGGTCATGCTTGAGCCAAGCCTTGTCTAATGAGTTAGCTATTGAAGCCAGCTTAAGTTGAGATGGCCGACAATAGACCTGGAGGGTTGCTGAGTAGATGGGCTAGCTTAATGTCAGATTAGGTTTGGGCTGGCATGTACTAGCCAGGCTGAGATGTGCTGGGCTGGCTTGGCATGTGCTGGGGTATGCTTAACTAGCTTGCTAATTATAATCGGATAAATTTAAGCAACATTTTGTTCCTCGGGCCCATCTCTGTGAGCATGGGCAGGCTTATCACATCGCAAATATCATGTCGATAGGTTCTTCTAGAATGCATTTAATGCATTCCACATGTGGCGCTTTGTTAGTGGCTATGATGGTTCACTTTTTCAAAATGTGGTAGGGGGCTTCACGTTTCCAATGTATATGAAGTGATGAAATCGCTTATTACACCTAAAAGGCAGAGATCTGATAGATTTTCGAATCCAATGGCTGAGATTATGGATAGGTATTATAAATAGGCTTCACCTCTACTACTTCCATTCTTTATGGAACAACAACCTTTAGCCATTAGAACTCTAAAAAAACATTGAAAAACTCTCGGCTTCTCATGCAAAAAAGTCATCTTCTTTTCCTCTTCAGCACTGTGAAACCACCATTGGAAAGCTTTAAGATTTTGCCATTTTTAATGTTTCGCTGCCACTGTTTAATTTGCTTGATAATATTTTGATTATTGAGTCGTATTATGGTCGAAATCCAATTTTCTTTGGCCATTTTTGGACGTTGATTAACCATTACTGCCATGTCAACGGTGATGATCGATATTAGCTAACTCCATAGTGGGCCTATGATTTTGAGTAGTGATATCTGTAATAATTCAATGATAGGCCATGGATTAGGCCCAAATCTATAACCATCGGCTTTAAGTAAATATGGCGAGTAATACGCAGGGGTTGTAAGGCATTTTACTTAACTTAGGAGTCATTTGAAATAATATTCGGTCGTCATCCAGGGCACGCAATAGGGACAGTTGTCGCATCTTTTACCGGAGGCCTTACCCTCGGGCTTTGGCAGACTTGGCAAGGTGCTATTGTTTCACCAAGCTATTTGTCTTTCAGATGGTAGCCTCTAAGCCTTCTTCGTCTAGTGTTGCAAGCCTCAAAGCTACTGAACTAGCAGGGAAAATTGACATGGCCAATAACATGGCTGACCATGAATGCAATGTCGGAATGGTTAGATATCCCGCTGCTATCGACCATCCTGACAACTCTCCCATGGGATTCTTCCCTTTCTCTCTCGGCTACTTCAAGGTGGGAGTCATGCTGCCTTTCTATCCCTACTTTATCTCGATTATAAATGCCTACAAGCTTACCCCATGGTCAGCTTACTCCCAACAACTACTTGTTCCTATTTGGGGTCTACGTTGCTTGTATGGACCTTGGGCTTCCTGAGCTAAATGCTAATTTTATAGAGATGATATTTCGACTGTAGAAGGAAGCCAAGTACCTAACCAACACTTACTTCCATTTTCAAGAAAACACTGAATCCATCATCTTCACGGGCGTTCCTAGCAAAGCATCCTCATGCTAGACAAGAAAGTATATCTCTGCCACCCACGGGGTGAACCTTGGGTTGGAGCACATTAATTTATAACCCCTAGTAATTTTTCCTTCCTGCTTTTTCCCATTGCCCCTTTTCGTCCTAACGAGTGCCACCCTTGTTCATGCTTATGTTGGTTTCAGGACATAGAATAAAAACCTAAACGTATTAAAGGCGGCCATCGTGAACTATAGAGATTTGAGAATCTTGGTGACCAATGAAAACTTACATCATGTTGGGTTAAAGAGGAGAGCCCAAATGATGGTTGGCGAGTGGGCAGGCCCAATAAGGAAACAGGTGCAGAAAGTGGCCAAATCAAGATGGGACTACTCCAAAATCAAATTCCGAGACAACATTGGTGGGCCGATCATTGAGCGGAATGAGTATATGATGACGTTATCATGGATGAGGAGCTTGGAAAGTGGAAAAAAGTTAACCTTGATAAGCTGAGTGATGTTGTCCCGATGCCATAATTAGAAGAATATGACCTACAACAAATAGTTAGCGTCTTGGTCCCTCGGTGTGAGACACTGCCCGTTGATTTGGATATTGAGCTAAGCTTTAAGGAAAATAGTTTTGGGGGAGATTTACAAGGGCTGAGCATTAGTATGGATGTAGGTCCCTCCTCCGAGCAAATCCCTACATATGATCGTTTGTATCCTATATACGAAGCTAGGCCTTTGGGTGAGCCTCATGCTGGGATAAACCAAACTAGTGTAGTCAGTTCGGCATCATCACACCCATACCTTATCAGAAAGTAAGACCATGTTGGTATAAATGGCAGTTTACTTACACTTGTCTTTCTTTTACTTAAATTTTGACTAACTCTTGCTCTTTTTGTTGTTGTAGTGACCGACAAGTTCAACTTTGGCACCATCGACAACCTTGAATCTGGTGCCCAAACCACTGTGACTCTAAGCCCAAGGGATTTAGGGCAGGAAAGGGAGATCATTGAGTTGCCTCCCAACCTCAAGAATGTGCCTATGCAGTCTGAAGAAATGAGTAAGAGGAAGAAAATGACTAAGGAGGACCTGGCCTCTCGCTTGCATGCTCTCATTACCAAGTAGGAACCTATCTTTGATGAGGAGGGACTGACCCATTGTAAAAAGGGGGTGTTGTTAGGGCATGTGTCCCTGGGGATCAACTAGGCTTCATAAAACAACGACCTAGAATTGCTATGGAGGTCATTTTAGATGATGTATGTTGAGATTCTGGCATCGACCCACAGGGCCCGATGAGGATGGAGCTAACACTCTAGGTAGGAGGTATTTGATGCCTACACATGGGATGCTCTTCTTGTAAGCTTCATAAACTTTGACTTCTCTTGATTTATGAAATTTCTACTAATTTATGATATTTTTATGTAAGCCTCCCACCGCACCATCACATCGGAACGACTTCCTGGAGTATAGTAACGAGGCTCGAAAATATAGGCATGCAAGGAGGGTGGGTGAAGAGGCGGCATTAATGGTAGAGAAGGCAGTGAAAGATGCGATCAAGGCAAGGGACCATGTAGTGAATAAGGTCGAGAACCATGGAGGGAGGATGAAGAAAGCCAAGAAAGACGCCAAGGCCGTGCGGAATGACCAACCCAGTACATAATCAAGTGCTGGTTATCCGTGGATATGGAGGCTGCTCAGGTGGTAGAGGAGACTGTATGGCATAACAGGTTGATGAACGTCAATGAACTATTCAGGGAAATTTATGGTCTTCCTTTCTCTGTACGCCTTCTTGATCCCAAGACTCTTGCAATGGCCCGAGCCAATATTGCTGTCAAAATGGAGGTGGCTAGGTTTCCCTTGCTGGTTATCCTACCCTGAAACAGTTGGACTCCCTGACCCGCTTACTGACGACAAGCCTTATAAATATTTTTCTGTCATCTTTTTGCATGCCCAATGGAGCGGGTTGTATTCCCCATATTTTGTAAATGAATGAAATTCTTTTTGGTGAAACATGTCCAAGTACTTTACTACTTTATCTGCTCTTGTCTATCTGTTCATAGCTTGTTGGCTAGAATATTTTGAGTAGCAGCTATAGTCCTTGTATGTACTTGACATCTTCGTGAGATAGAGTAGTAGTATGGTAGTGAGACAAATGGTAAGAGTTACCTATTCATGGGAACCATGTACTTTAAGTGACTTGTATGTATGTTGAGCCAAGCAAACATGTGGGCTCGAATACGAGCGTATGCTAGAATCCGCTCCTATTGGAAATGGAGGCGGGTGTATGGTTGTTGGAACTGTTTGCATTCTATGATATTGGGCGGTCCCTACACGAATCTAAGCATTACTAGGCTCGAAGGTTCTTCTAGGTGATACACTGTAGGATTGTGTAGTAGGCAGTCCCGGCATGATCCTAAGCGTTGAGAGGCTCAATGGTTCTCTTGGGTGACACGCTGTATGATTGAGTGGTAGGTGGTCCCGACACCAACATGAGCATTAAGAGGCTCGAAGGTTCTCCTGGGTGAAAATGCTGTAGGATTGATGTTGGGCCCAACTTATTTTTATGCGGGTGTACTATGGATGTCAGACTTTGGCGTTGCTCAGGGTAACAGTGCTAGTCTCGACAATAGTGCCCCATCAAGCACAATGGATGAGCGATATCGTGGGCGAGGAATGCAGGACCATTATAGTAACGTCTTAGCTCGTCGATGCAACCCGACACGAAGGGAAGATAGGTCTCACCAAAACTCATAGAATAGTGGGTTGTCCCTGAGTAAAGAAGTGAATGCAGAGTGATTAAAGCTTGTTAGATAGCCTAGCGGTCCTCAACTAGGAAGTGAATGCACGGTAATTCACCATCGTTGATAGTTGTCCAATAAGGAACGGAGCTGAAACTCGCTTCGTCCTTGGCAGTGAAGGTTTACAGTCCCTAAATAAGCTAATGAGCGCATGATAACGCATCCTTCATTGGTTAGGCTATAAAGGTAGTGGGCAGTCTCGGCACAAACTGAGCATGGGCTCGAAGGTTCTCTCGAGTGACGCATCTCCAGCTTGAAAGTTCCCAAGCAAAGAAGTGAATGCATGGTAATTCTCCCTCGTTGGATAGCCAGCCGGCGAGGAGAGGAGTGTTGAGTGCCATGCACGGTCTTTGGCGATAAAGGTCGGCAGTCCCCAAACAAGGTATTGATCTTATAATAACTTATGCTCGTTGGATAGCCTTGGCGAATGTGTTGACCAAAGTTAGCTCTGAAGCCTTCCATTTATTCTCCATAAAAGATGCTATATATCCTTAATATTGTGGCAATCTTTTTACATATGAAAGGCCTGCAAGGGCATGGTGTTCCAAATGCTGGAAATATGGGTTCCGTCCTAGTGAGAGAGGAGGTAAGCACCATTTGTTAAGTACACGATGATAACATACGGCCCCTCCTTGTTTGGAAGAGCACTTTTTCGGTCGATTTTTTTTTGTATTGACGAACACCCGATGTAGAACTAGGTCATCGATATAAATTAATAGATCTCCACTCTTGAGATATAGTGCTTGGCTATCTTTCTCCTGTAGGCTTCAATGCGGAGTTTGGCGACTTTATGCTCTTCTATTGTGTTGAGCCCATGCTTGAGTAGCTCGTCATTGTGCTTGGACTCATAGGTTAGATGCCGAGATGAGGGGATATCTAACTCGTTAGGTATTATGGCTTCTTACCTATAGGAAAGTGAAAAGGGAGTATGGCTAGTTGAAGTGCTGCTGGAGGTACGTTAGGACCAAAGAACGAGTGGCATTTCTTAGACCTAGTTCTCTTTAACTTTTACGATGCGTTTCTTAAGTGTAAACGAGAAGTTTTGTTGATAACCTTAACTTGGCCATTGTTTGAGGATGGGCAATGTAAGAGAAGAATTTCTCGCTTTCATTCCTAGTGCTGAAGTCTTGAAACTAACCACTCTCGAACTGAGTGCTGTTATCAATGGTAATCTTTTTTGGCAGACCGAAATGGTAGACGATGTTCTTTATGATAAAGTTTGGTATCGTAGGGATGGTGACTCCAATAAAGGGCTTGATCGTGACCTATTTGTTGAAGTAGGCGATGGCGACTATGGCATTATTATACCCTCTCTTTTAATTAGAAAGCTTTCCTACCAATTCAATTCCCCACGCATCGAATGACCATGTATGGTTATAGGGTCAAGGAGGGTAGGATAAGCTTTGGGGATCTTAACGAATCATTTATACCAGTCGCATTTCTTGATGTAGTCCATAGAATCTTTCATCATTAGAGTCTAATAGTAGCATTACATGGTGACATTTTTTACTAAGCTTGGCCCCTCAACGTGATACCCATAAAACCTTCAATGCAGCTCTTCCAGGATCTGGCCAGCTTCGTCTTTATACATGCATCATTATTGTAGTACCCCATTTGTAGAGCTTTCCATCTATGATCATGTAAAGAGGAGCTCGATAGAGATCTTCCTAGCTTCCTTTCAATCAATAGGAAACTCTTTACTTGTTAAGTATCTGATAAGGGGTGCCATCTAATTGTCCATAGATAGGACATCAATCTCCACTGTTGTTGCCTCTAACTCATAGCAAAGGGTACTACTAATGTCTAAAGGTACCCAAGGAGTGACTTCCTCTAGGTCTCCTACCGCCTTGGCCAGCTTATCAGCCTTGAAGTTCTACCCCCGAGTATCTACTCTAGCTTGAACTCAATGAACTTCTGATGATCTTCTTGGCCTTGGAAATGTACAGGGCCAGTGTCTTGCCTTTGACTTGAAAGTGCTCGCTGATTTTATTGTTGAATAGTGACGAGTCATTAAATATATGGGTGGACTTCGCATGTAATTTTCCTACCATCCTGAGGCCAACCAGAATAGCTTCATACTCGGCTTTATTGCTAGTCGCCTTAAAAGTAAGGCGGATCGCAAAACAAAACTCTTTTCCTTCGAGAGTGACAAGGGACATGTCGACCCCTACCCCCTTCTCGTTTGACACCCCATTCACAAACATGAGCCAAACTTACTAGCTAGTGTTGGTTTCCTCTTCTCCATTGTCTATGTTTGAGCATTCGGTAATGAAATCTTCGAATGGCCTAGCCTTTGATAGAAGTGCAAGGTTGGAATGAGATGTGATGCTACCTAACCTCAACATACGACTTCAATAACTGACTCGTTGTGTTGGGTCGCTAAGAACTTTCTTTACAGGCTAATTGGTCAGGACTTTGATGGGATGAGCCTGAAAGTACGGTCGAAGTTTTCGGGCTGCCATAAGCAAGCAGAAGCCAAGATTCTCTAGCCTAGGATATCTTATATCTACACCTAATAACTTCATCCTGACATAATAGATCAATTGTTGGATCTTCTCGTCTTCTTTGATCAAGATAGCACTGATCGCACATTCAATCACTGCTAGATATAGATATAAATCCTCCTCATCGATGGGCTTGGACAATTCCAAAGGAGTGGCTGAATGCTTCTTTAGATCCTCAAATGACTTGGTGCATTCATTATTCTAAATAAACGATTTTTCCTTCTTAATGAGGTCAAAGAAATGGAGACACCAATTGGGTGCCTTCGATATGAACCATCTTAATGCTCCAACCATCTCATTCAAGCTTTGTCCTTGTTTCATATTTCTAGGTACTTCCATATCCTGGACGATTTGGAACTTGTCAGGGTTCACTTCAATTCCCTTCACGGTCACAACACAACCAATGAATTTTCTGGACCGGACAGCAAAGGAGCACTTCTTCGGGATCAGCTTTATGTGTATTGAAGCAGTATGCTGAAAGTCTCAGCCAGGTTTTGTACATGCCCCCATGACTTTTTTCTACTTTACCAGTATGTCATCCACATACACCTCTATAGACTGGTAATTTTTTCAGCAAATATCCAGTCAACGAGACGTTGATAGGTGGCACTATATTTTTCAGAGAATATCTGATTAATGAGACATTGATAGGTCGATAGTTATGATAAAGGAGGTATGATGAAGCATAGATGAAAATGAGGAACTCATGTCCACTAGTTGCATCTACTAACTAATTAATGTGAGATAAAGGAAAGCTATTTTTGCGGTAGGTTTGTTGAGATTAGAGAAGTCAATGTAACTTCTTCATGAGTCGTTGGTTTTTTCAACCAATACTGGATTAGCTACCTAGATCGGCTATTCAACCTCCAGAATGAAGCCATTGACCAGCAACTTTTATACCTCTTCTTTAATAGTTCAGTACCTTTCTGAGTTGAGTGGTTGACCCTTTTAACCGACGAGGCTGGCTTTGGGATCGATCTTGAGTGCATGACAACTGATTACAGGATCAATGTCGATATTGTAAGTATGCCCCCATGCGAAGAAGTCTTTGCTTTTCTGTAGTAATATGATTAGCTCATATCTGACTTTCAGACTGAGTTCCATGCCGATTTGAACATTTTTGCTAGGGTCATCATAGTCTACGTATATTGATTCTAGTGGAGTAGCCGGCCTGCTCTTAATATTTGAATTCCCAATGTGAGGGTCAAGTGGGTCGTCATCAAGATCTGGCTTTGCTTCCAATTTTCATTAGTCCAACATGTAAATCATACGGTCTATGACATCCTTACATAGAATAGATGGCTGTGCTCGAGTAGGGGTATTGACGTTGCCTAAACTCTCACAAATGAGTCTTCCGACATTGAGAGGATAAGAGTTATTGTATGGGATGTCTATGCATGCCAGCGGTGTGCGACATGCTTGTCCCATGCTGAGATGAGTTCTTTAGGGAGTGCCCAAGGAGATAGAATTCTAGATATCCCAGTCTTTATTATGGTTGGCAGTCCTAGCATGACCCTAAGCACTACTGGGCTCGAGAGTACTCCTGGTGACACACCATTAGTTGATGAAGCTTGTGCCTGAGGGTGGTCCTGTCATGACCTTGAGCATTGTCTGCCTCAAAGGCACTCTCGAGTGACACACCATCAACATTTGCATCTTTAAGCAAAAGGATGGTCCCAACATAACCCTAAGAACTGCTAGGCATGAGGGTACTCTTGGATAACATGCCGTCAGTTTTCATGGCATGATTGGGTAAGACGTTGCTGGTAGGAGGAGCTGTTGATGTTGCTACTTTATAGTTGGTAGCGGTCTTGACTTGAAACAGAGTACTACGGACTCTAAGGTTCTTCCGAGTGACTTGCTACTAAGTGCTGCGAGTTCTCGTTGAAGAATGAGAACAACCTTCTTTGCCTATTTGAGGGAGATCCCATAACAATCCCTAGTCTTCTATTGATCTCTTAGGATCTTTTCGATCCTGTCTTGGATAGGAAACTTCATGATGAGTTGTTTGTAGGAAATGATGGCATCCAGTTCAATAAGCGTCGGTTGTCCTATTAAAAGATTACGAGTAAAAGGTTAATCAACCACTACAAAGATTACCTAAACCTTTATAGCAAGGTGTTCTTGGCCGAATGTAGTCAGAAGCAAGGAGTTACCAATTGAAATAATGCTCACACCCCTAAAGTCGTAAATAGGCACGGCATAGGGGATGATGTTGGAGGCATGAAGCCTTAGAGCCTTAAAATATGTCTAAAGATGACATCGACTTAGATGCCCCCTACCACAAAGGCTTGATGGACATTTGAGTTGGCCATCATCGGAGTGATGATCATAGGATCATGATAGGGGTAAGAGACTACTTCCTTGTCCTCAGTAGTTATAGTGATGGGATGATTCGATTCCAGCCTGGGGATTTTGGCTGCTTAGTGCTCTGAAGAATATACCTGGCTAGCTAAACCCACTTCCATCTAATACTGGAACTGTTCCCCCTGACTACTATTGACAACATGCAAGCCTTCACATATGGTCAAGAGGTCGATTATTATTGCGATGTTGCTGTTGGGTTGTTGAGGTGGAGCCGGCTCGTTGTTGCAGTTGATCCTTTGTTCCACTTGGTAACGAATAAATTCTAGAAGTGTCTCTTCATGGATAAGTCTTTCAACCTCATCTTTAAGAACCCAACACTCGTTGGTGGAGTGCCATTGATTTGATGAAGCTGAAATTATTTTCGTTACTGCGAGGTTACACCCTTCTTTCAACATTGGTGGTGCTTGGTTTTCGAAATCGCACTTGGTTATAGGTTGCGAGACAAATAATCTCCATATCCTTGTTCAAAGTAGCATATGTAGCATATCTATACCTATTTTGGGTGTCTCTCTCTTCACACTTATTGGTGTTGTTCGGCCGACCATTGGGTCGATGCTCGGTATTTTCACAAGGATCGACTTGAGTGGTATGTCAGGTTTCGTTATCGCTATCAAAAAGATCTACATCCTCCATCCTCATAATGCCGTTCTTTTGTTGAAGAAGTCAGTTAGGGATGTAGCCAATTAATTTTGTAGTTCCCTCAATATTCTTAATGTGTACTCAACACTCCAATAGAGGGCCACAACCAGTATGTTCATATCAGCACCCCTTGCTCGGGTGTTCGCTCGGGTGTTCTTTATTGAAGTGATTGACATATGTCTAAAGACTATCGGTTGGCCCTTTCGGATGCTACCTAGTTCGGTAGCCATTATAACATGGGCCTTTGGAGTGAAAAGTCTATTCTTGAAGTCTGCACACAACAGGGTCTAAGAATAGATGCTTCCTAGCTGTAGATGCAGGAACCAGTGGGAGGTTAGTCTTATTAGGGTAGAAGGGATGAGTGGGCACTTTGCTAGGTCGGAACGCTAACAGGCATGAGTGATGGAGTTGAATGTGGTAATGTGATCAAATGGGTCGCACTCCTATTATACTTGTCAGTAAGGGGCAAAACGTACCGCCTTTGGGTGTAAGTGTTCAAGTATCCTCAGAAAATGGCTCACCATTTTCATCTTCAGAAAAGCTTCAACCCAGTGTTTTGAGCTTGCATTCTGTTGAGTTGTCGATGAAGGATGTTCATTTCCTCTCGGAGACCAACATCTTCCTGTTATGGATTGTCCAACAACTGGCCATAGGATCAACTGATGTTTTTGTTGAGTGGGAGATCAATGACCAAAAGGAGATTGATAAGGATGATAATGAGTTAGAGTGGGATACCTCATCCCCTTGCGCACATAGGGTGACTGCGAATGACCAACCTGTCCCTCTCTTGAGCCAGGCTTGGCTACATCCCTATGAGATCTGGAGTGCACAAATGGGGCAATTGGCTCTCCGTTGATGGCATGCGCACCATTGCTAATACCTCAAGTGTTGGGCTCCATTTTCCACCTGGAGGCACATAAAAACTAATCGTTATTCTACCGAAGGAGAGGGGCGATGTGTTGTTTCCCAATGCATGCCCATCTCAGGGTTAATGTCAATAATTAGACTTGGCACATGCGCAATATGTTTTCTTGGATGGGCATGTAAATCCATAGTCACGGTCTCAAGCACAATCCTATACTAGGTCTCGATGGTATTCATGAGTTCATATGCATTAGGAGGGACTGGTTGGAGAGAAGTTAGCTCGACCACTTGAAGAGGTAGTGGAATGAAGTCCACAGTTGTTTAGGCATCCAAACTCATCCTTAATTTACTCATCTCATGGGCCAAAGTTTCCACGTCGGCCAAGCTTTGGAGCACGCTTCGCCACATGCCATTGTTAAGCGTAGGGATGAGACTAACGTCGTTAGCAACTGTGCTACCATTAGTTTCATGATCATTAGAGTTAATAAGTTCGTCCTGACCAGTAAAATTTGACATGGTGAAACGTGAAAAGAGTACATGGAGAGGAAAAAATGAATAAAAGTGAGAGCTTCAATGGGAGGCCCTCATTCTAGCATTAAAATTTTGACTAATTAATTAGCCAACCTTAAAATTAGACTAATGCATTTGTGAAAGCAAAGTTTACTTGCTAACACTAGGCTTAAAAATGTAAAATGAGGAAGTAAATGGCACAAAGATATAGAGTGGTTTTGGCTAAGCTTCCCTATGTCCACTATGAAGATTTTTTCCTATGTTTCTCTCCTATAATTACAAGGAGTTATAAGAGAATAATAAGAAAATTAGCACTTGGTTTACAATGATTCTAAACCAAAGAGATTTGAGGGGATTGCTTGTTGGAAAATGTGTTTTGAGCATAAAAGTCAAAGCTCAAACCCTTTCATGTAGTGAGGAATGGGAAATACAGTAGTAGAGATGGATGATGGATGGTTGAGATTGCACAGGAAAATAGGCATGAAGCATGCATGGCAAATGATCTGATCGCATGGGCTAATCGAAGATAGGTTTAAAGGTAGGATGGAATGTGTGGTTGAGAAGTATACCAACTACCCCTCTGCACCAGGCACATGTCT
The DNA here is from genome assembly GCA_030737815.1 of Allium fistulosum. Taxonomy (NCBI): domain Eukaryota; kingdom Viridiplantae; phylum Streptophyta; class Magnoliopsida; order Asparagales; family Amaryllidaceae; genus Allium; species Allium fistulosum. The sequence continues at coordinate 815,069,586 of CM060908.1, read as the reverse complement.
TTAATTTAATGTTGGCGGCATGCTATAGGAGCATGGAATGTGTGCTAGTAATTAGTACGAATGACTGTACGGCTTGTTGTTTACTTTTTCATGCCTATGTGGCAAGGCGGCCGTGGCGAGCAGCCTCTTTTGGGATATGCTGGTCGTTCGCTTACTACCAAAGCTTGTTAAGGAAAGCTAAGTATTGCTAAGGACCAAGTTGTATGGGATGTATCGGGCTGACTGAGGGATGATGAGACGGTCTTCCAGAGGCCAATCGTAGCCGAGCTGTGATGGAGTTGGGCCAGTAACAGGTTATGCTTGAGCAAGGCCTTGTCTGATGAGTTGTCTATTAAAGCCGACTTGAGTTGAGCCGGCTGGCAATAAAATTAAAGGGTTGTTGAGTAGAAGGGACGACTTGAGGCAAGACTAGTTTGGACCAACATGTACTGGCCAGGCTGAGATGTGCCGGGCTGGCTTGGAGTGTGCCGGGCTGCTTAATTGGCTTGCTAATTATACTTGCAGGAAATTTGAGAAACATGAAGGTTTACCATCATTTGATACTTGGGAGTTGTATCATAAAGGAAAAATGACCAAGCCCCCTTTAGTGGAGCAATGAAAGAGTTAATTAACTCCTGGGTCTCGTACATACTGACGTGTGTGTTCTACTGCCTATAGTTACTAAAGATATTTCTTCTTACTTTGTAACTTTTATTGATGATTTCTTAAGACTAAGATTTGTATATCTTATAAAGAATAAACCAATATCAATGAGAAATTTAAAGAATATAAGAACGAGGTTGAAATTCAAACAAACCATAAAATTAAACTACTTTGATCTGACCGAGGAGCTAAGTATGCTGGATAGGAGCTCAAACAATACTTAAAAGATAATAGGATATCTCTCAGCTTATTCCACCCTATGCTCCGCAACATAATGGTGTCTCGGAAAAAAGGAATTGAACCCCATTGGATATGGTTCGTTATATAACGAGTAAAGTTGAGTTATCACTTTTCTACGAGGATATTGCACAAGAAATTGCAATGCATATGTTGAATTTGATGCATAGTAAATCTATGACAAAGACTCCATATGAGATGTGGTATGGGAAGCAACCCCGACTCAAATATTTGAAAGTGTGTGCTTGTCCAGCCTACATTAAGAAAGTTGGCCCCAATAAACTTAAGGCATGATCGACATTGTGTAAATTTATAGGAACAAAAGGTTATTGTTTCTCAGTATGTTGTCTTTTCAGAAAAGGAATTTCTTACAAAATAAATTAGGAGCAAGATTGTCGACTTGGATTAGATCAGAGAAATTAACACAGAACTCGAACTTGTAAATGAACCAAATCCACTAGCATATGAGAACACATAACTGATTGGAAGGTCTAAAAGGAACTCTCAAGCACCAGAGAGATACTATAGTTTTCTCTTGGATAGCGAGAAAGAGGACCCTGTCTTAGAAGATGATACACCTCTATCATTCCAACAAGCACTACGGAGTAAAGACTCTGGCTTTTGGCTTGAAGCTATGAAATTCAAAATGGATTCCATGTACGACAACAAAGTATGGAATTAGACTGACATACCTAAAGGGATAAAACCCATCGGTTGCAAATGAATTTTTAAGAAAAAGCTAAATGAAGATGGAAAAGTAGAGACTTACAAAGGAAGATTAATTGCGAAAGGGTTTCATCAAATTCAAGGTGTGGATTATGATGAAACGTTTCACCCATAGTCATGCTCAAGTCAATTCAGATAATGCTAGCCATAGCCGCATTCTATGACTATGAAATATGTAAAATGGAAGTGAAAACGAAATTTCTAAATGGTGATTTAGAAGAGACCATTTACGTGTTGCAGCCTAAGGGTTTTGAGGTCTATGGGAGCAACGACAAGGCCTGCAAACCGTTAAGATCAATTTATGGTATTAAACAAGCTTCAAGAAGTTGGAATAAATGTATAAATAAAGTAATCAAATAGTCTAGTTTATATTAGAACACGGAGGAGCGTGCGTATATCGGAAAGAACAAAGATGTACTAAAGTGTTCTTAGTTCTATTTGTCAACGATTTGTTACTGATTGGCAATGACATTTTGTTGTTATAATCGATGAAAGTGTGATTATCCTAGAACTTCTCTATGAAGGATTTAGGAGAAGAGGCCTATGTAATTGGTATTTAGATCTAAAAGGTTGTTATGATTGTCCCATTCTTTAAATAGATACCAAACATAAAAGGTTTGGTATGGAGAATTCTAAGCGTGGAAATGTTGCGATGTAATTTGGAATCGTCCTTTTGAAGAATCCTCGTACTAATGAGGAGAAAGGGTGTATGAAGAAGATATTGTATGCATCTGTAATCGATTCCATAATACATGCTATGCTATATACTAGAACAGATGTGGCTTATGCATTAGGATGAGTAAGCCAATACCAGTCTAATCCTAGTGAGAAGCATCAGACTGCTGTAAAATGCACACTTAAGTATTTGAGAAATACTAAGGACTTATTTGTTATATATATGAATGAAGATCTCGTTATGATATGGCATACAGATTCCAACTTTCAACATGATATCAATGATAGTAAGTCTGCATTAGGTTATGTCTTTACATTAAACAATGGACCTGTAAATTAGAAAATTCCAAACCGAAGATAGTATGATTCAATGATGGAGACCTAATACATTGTCCTCAACGAAATAGCTAAAGAAGCGGCATGGATGCGCAAATTTATGGCTGAGCTAGGAGTGATTCCGAACATTAAAAATATAATGAAATTGTTTTGTGACAACAATGCTGCGATGTAGATCGTAAAGGAACAGAGAGATTATAAGAAGTTAAGCCACATTTTTCATGAATTCCACCTTATTATAGAGTTTGTTTCTAATAAAGAACTTTTGATTAATAGAGTAGATACTGAGGACAACATAGCGAACCACTCAAGAAGGAACTAGGTCGGTCAGTTCTCAATGAACTGATCGAAGCGATGAGATTAAGATTCCATAATTGGCCCTAAGTGCAAGTGGAAGATTGATAGAGTTAAGGGTATGCCCTAGGGGCAGTTCTGTAGTTTATTGTAAATTATTAACTTTGTAATAAAATTTTGTTCAGAAGGAAAGTTGTTTCTCTTTCTATTATATACTTGTAATACCATATTATATTAATATATTGTTTAATTTAATTATATAAAATATAAAATCCTTCAATAATATATTATGTGATAGTAATTGTAATGTGTTGTAATCATGAAATATTTACAAAATCAGAAATAACATATTGTTTTAAATATTACTAATTGAGATATTTCGAGATCTTATATCGATACATCCGTCAAGGCTCGAGTACGTAATGCTTTTCGACTCATTGCTGCTGGGGGGGCCCAAGGTGTTACGTACTGATATTTATTAGATAACTATGGAATGACTCACTCGAGAGTTTTCTATTGGTTAACATAACTAAGATCAAATAGAGAATCTTTAAGTGACGATATTACACGGTTCACTCGACATGAGAATACTATTGAACTTCAATGTGGACGTGCCACTTTGATTATAGTTAAATCATGATATGGCATCCATCGAATGACTATAGTTGGGATTGAGTTGAAGTATTGGAAATGAAACAATATTAATTAGAGAATTCATCTCTTCAATTATATAAGGTTAGTACCATGGTCAACCGTAGTCACCACAAAGTCAAAATCTCTAGCTAGAGTAGTATGATTAATAATTATGTTATTATTGACCCAAGGACTTTTTGTTTTGATTAAAAAGTTGGTTGTAGATGATATTGGAGCTTGATCAAAACAAAATTACGTAAGTCCTAAAGTGATATATTTTTGACAAAAAGAATTGGTGCAGATAATCATTACTATCAGGTATCGCTTAATACAGTAAAATTGGAATATACCAAAAAATGTGTAAGCGATAATTTCGATCACCCCGTCACACCACTCTCTATCGTGATGTGTGAACATTAATATTCGAATTGTTCGATACTGATTGCTGACTAATTTTACATCTTTGAGTCGCACTACCATAATGTTGAACACTTTGAAATACCACACGGTTTAATTAATTTATAATTGTTGTTTTAAGTAAGTTTTTTTAATATTTATGAAATATATATGTACGAAATATCGATAAATATTTAATTTTTATTTATATATGTTAATTACAAAGTTGGATTGTAAATTATTTCATGGACCCACTATGGCTTATATGGCTGGCTATAGGAGAGCAAGGGGGTTGGTTTAAATGGTCAAATACCAATTTGAATTGACACAAAAAAGACTGGGTAAAAGGAGATTAGATCTTCACTTTTTCCCCAATCTCGATGTCTATTTAAACCTCACTTTCCCATTCATTTTTTTAACTCTCCTCCTATGCTATCATGGTCGCAAGTATTAAGGTAATATTGCCTCTTCATTTCCAAAGCTGATTCAAATAAAATCAATTATATAATAGTGTGGTATTCATCTTGAGTCTATAACAATTTTTGGAGGTGGTTCGATTGGATCTAGGAACCAGTTCTTTATTTAAGGTGCATATCACAGGTTACCGATTTTTGTAATATTTTAATTTTAATATTATTTATAATTACATATGTTGATCATAATATTTATGTTGTTTAGAACCCAATTATTATAACAAATTTGTATATATTTATTGTCCAATTATATGCATGGATATACATCCTAAATTGTTTAAAATAAACATCAAACATCATTATAATATTTATAATTTAGGGTATAATTTAAATGTATAAAAATATTTTTCAATTAAAAATGTTTTTAAAATAATTTCAAAAATTTATTATATGATATATGTAATTATATATATATATAAGTAGACGTTTTATATAAAAAATTATTTAAAAATTTAAAATATTTTATATTATGGGATTTAATAAAAGAATATTTATGTATAATACACACACACACATATATATTAAATTATTTTAAATAAATAATTTGGGTATAATTTTTGAAAATTATACAAAATTAGTATAGATTTAATATAATAAGAAAAAAATTGGTTTAATCTTTTTGATCGAGAAGTAAATAAATTTTTAACATATGTATATTTACTTATTAATAGTCTATAAATAACAATATTTTAAATTAAAAATATGTAACACATTCATATGTATATTTCGAATTTAAAGTTTTACATTTTTAATATTATTTATATATAAATAATTTGTAATTTCAATTTAAAATTTAAAAATGATATTTACCTTAATATAGATCTGTTTTGAGTTATAAAATTAACATGAGATTTTTAGATATTTATTCAAAATATTTTGAACTGGTCAAAAATATTTTCAAACAGACTATAAGTATTATATTATATATAATATATAATTTTCAAATACAACTATGGACAACAAAGGTATATATAAAGGGACAAATATGTTTGTTGCAATGTAAATCCTAGCACTTATAAACGATCACATTAACCATGTACACTTTTTATATGCTGCACGTGCACTATGCACATATAAGTGTACTTGATACAGTTAAAAAATATAACTCAATTAAATTGAATACTTTCCTTATAAACAAATAAAATAAAATAATGATTTTATTTAAAATATTCTAGATTAGATCTAAAATCAATTAAACTTCATAGGCACAATAAAGGTCTAAAGATGGATGCCTTTTCAAGTTCACCCATTTAACTCGTTGCGACCGAGCCAATTCCTTTAAAAATTATATTTATTTTGAATCAATACCAAAAATAGTTATTATTTCATAAATAATATTTGGTATATGTACGAAAATAATTTTCCATATCTTGATGCATCCACCAATAAGTGTTACATGGCATACTACCACTATTTCCTTCATTATAATAATAATTTATGAAATGGAAGATCTATTCATTAACTTAACATATGCTATTTATTTCATTTACTGTAACAAGTTATGGTCATGAGTTTTAGATCAAATATCTTGAACTCGAAGAAATAACTCTTATAGAAAACAATTTTCTATATGAAAATACAATTGGAATAGAAATCACATTTATCATTCTATATTAAGTATATAACTGTATTTTATAAAATTTTCATTATCGATGTCTCTTCATGAAGCATATGTGGCCATTCACTCTCTTTACCCCAATTGTGCCCAAGTTACATTCATTCTCATATATTCGCTTTCCTTTTTAAATGGTCAAACCATTTTAAGAAAATCCTAACCATAAGACTGCACCGAACTCTTTACAAAAATGTATTTGGTCATCCTTAGTGTTTAAGGATATCAAATAAATTACACTTTACATAAACTAATCAAAATGACATTTCAACGATCGAATTATAGGTTCTTCTTGTAGTATTTGGTCTAGTGCTACGTTTAACATAACAAGATCCTTACTACAATCAATCATATTGAATATATGATCTAGAATTATAGTTTACTTTCTCATCTCTAAATGGGTTAGTTTCATTGAGGTTTCGTACATTAAGAATCATGGCTATTCACCATATAACATTTATATGTGATCAAATATGGTTCAAGTATCCATATTCTTGTATTGCTTAAGATTTAAAATCTCATAGAAGACAGTGCACAACATAAAAAAATAAACACATAAGCGACCGAGCCACTAATATTTTAGTTGTATAATTTGGATCTTGCATGGGTCTTGAAGCGACAAAATGTCAAAAGATTTATTAGTATGTATATTTTATATTTCTATGTTAATCATAATCCAGTTCATTTGTACATTTTAACTGATAAACATTTTGTTAATTATATTAGTTGCATAAATTTGTTGAAGTAGATTATTTTATCTTTTGTAGCATATATTCTTACAACTAGAAAGTTTAATTGTTATTGTTGACTAATAAATTAGCCAACCTCGGATTAGACTAATGCATTTGTGAAAGCAAAGGTTACTTGCTAACACAAGGCTTAAAATGTAAATGAGGAGAAAACAATCAATTAAAGTAAATGACACAAAGATATAGAGTGGTTTGGCTAAGCTTGCCTATGTCCACTATAAAGGTCTCTTACTATGTTTATCTCTTACAATTATACGTAATCACAAAAGAATAATAAGAAATTAAACACCTAAGACTAAACAGTTGCTAATCTTAAGAGCTTAGGACTTTTGTTTGTTGCGAAGGTTGAGTTCTGAGCTTGAAAATCAACCTTCAATGTAACTCCTTGCAAAAAGAATTAACTATAAATCTAATAAAAAAAATTAAATTTAAGTATAACAAGGTAAAAAATGGTATTTTGGCAAATATTTGAATTTGGCTATGAAACTTGCACCGTTGTGTTTGTTGCAATTTTCTGCACGATTTTCATATATTGTAATAGAAGCTAGTATGAAAATGTTATTACTTTCTAAAAATTCGGAACCAAAAATAATTAAATAATAAAATAAGGAAAGAAATATTTTATAAAACGAAAGCTCCACTGATTGATACCGTAGATTGGACCGGTCAACCCCTAGCGATCGGTGGCTCCAAACCAAGTGGTCGATCGGTAGAGGCATTCAAGCTAAGGTTTGATAGGTTGAATGACCTAGATTTTATAATATTTGATCAAACGCCTGTCGTTATTTTCTACCCCTACTAATAGAACCCTATGCTGACAGTCAGAACATAATTAAATCTGAGCATAACAAAACTCTATCTCTCTGAAACTTGAACCCTCTTTTTTTTCAAATAAAAAATTCTTTAAAACAAAACTAAAACTAAATTCAAAAGGTTGAAGAGGGAGAAATCAAAAAGAATCAAGCATAGTTCTACACCCAACAGAGGCGATTCCAAGCGAATTAAAAAAGGGGATAACTTTCTAGAGGTGGGTGGGTTCATAATTAACATGAGGGTTCACATGTTATTAAGTTTGTTATTCCCTACTTGATCTAGAGTTGTTTAATTTAATGGTTATCTAATAACTGCAGTGGATTAGGAATTTGATAAATGTTTAATACATATGAATATGATACCTTTCTATTTAATCTAGATTTAGTTAAATAAAAATTGGTTGAATAAAAGTTTATTTAGGTTAAACACACACTTTTTTTTGAATTGAAATGGATAGATATAACCCCGTTGATCCTAAATCTAAGTTAATTTGGTTTACTAAAATTGAATATGAAATTGTACATGAAATTGTGAAACTATTATAAATTGTAGATTTACAGATTACAGTTTACTATAATAAATAACTTGTAATTAATAGAGAATTAAAGATAATTAAATGAAAAAAAATTAAACAACTATGACCAGTAGATAGACTCACTAATGCCTATTAACAGCATGTATTTGACCACTTTGGTGATCAGTGGCCGATCGGTCATCGACTTACAAGCGCAATCTGATCCTCAGCATAAGGCCTATGTTATAAGTTCATATATATATAATTTATATATAGGTGTTAGTATATTAGTGGGGAGTTAGCTCCCTAGGTTTGTGACTCTTGGATTTTACAGGACAGGAAAGATGTGTATGCGGGCAACGAGGCTTAGACACGATTTAATCGACATGGTCGATATTCGACTAGGGTGATTTTATTATAAATTTCACTCACAGGAGGTTCGACGATGTACGCACAACACTGATGATGATGCATGAAGAAGTGAGTGACCTGACACTAACGGGAGTTTCCTTTCTATGCACGGCGACGAGGATGTGATATTATATTGTTGATGGACACTTGGCATTGTACAATAAGTTGCATTACTTTACCATCGAGAGTGGACACGAATGTTGTGGTCCCTAAGACGTCTTTGGTGCGATTTGGCATTGCAGGCTCCACCGCAAATGTGTAAATATGATACGTGTAGCGTAGTTTGGGAATGTAGTCCCATGGTTGATATTGTAGGCGACCCTATATAGGAATAGTTCCTGTAGTTATGAGCCGACCCATAGTTATTTTGAGGTTCGATTAGTTGTTCAATCCTAAGTATAAACATTCAAAAGATGTTGGTGTAGGCGTATTTAGAACTATATCCCTTTGGTTTAATGAAACCTACTTTAGTAAGTAGTTCACAAACACAAGTAGAACATCTTAGGTCCCATAGAGTGTTAATGAAGTAAATTGCATGTGGTCACCATATGTTAATGATGTATCTCATTCACCAGACTTTTGTCTAACCCACTCCTTGCCTTTCTTTTTACCCCACTATAGGAGGACAGGGCAGTAGGTGATTGGCCTAGATTTAGTACGTGGAGTGGCAAGCTTGGCTTTGCCATTCCTTATTACTTTTCATAACTTTCCACGTAACCATTTGTTATATGTAGTATTTATCAGACTTTATGTTGTATTTCTGTAAACTCTTGATTATGACTACGTATGTTTTAAGACCGATTTTTCTAAGATATTTTCTAATATGACTATTTTTCTATGTTTATAATTTCCTTCCTTCTGTTGTGAGATCTGAAAGTGTAGATTGTCTTAGATTTATCCTTATATTTTTAATCCTTGTAATGTTTAAAAACCCGATAGCTCGTACTTCTTAGCATGATGCGAGTCTGAAAGCCACCCTGACTTTTGATCAGTGCGTCCATAGGTGCAGGTTGTCACACTTGGTATCAAAGCCTAGGTTTAAAATTCCATAGGAGTTAGGTGTGTATTAAGAGAATGTACTCAAAATGTTTCGAAAAGAATTTTTTTCCAGAAGGTGTTCAATTTTTTCTTTCAAAATGGATCTATAAAGAGTGAGTGTGTGTATATTAAGTTTTTCAATGGTTATATACATATAAGATTATATGAAAAGCAAATGATATCACTTATCCTTGCCAATACTATCTATGGAAAAGTTGATAATAATTCCTAAATCATAGATGTAGAGGATGACCGATCCTACTAGTTGCGGCTCAGGTGATGCTACTGAGATTTCAAGAGTGAACATCCTGATTTGGTTCCATTAGTATCTACAAGCGAGAGGACAAGCCGAGCTTAACCTTAATAAGGAACCCATAGAGTAGGCGCCAGGTGTATTTCCTGCCCATCCACCTTATGCCGATTTCATAAAGCTATGTAAGGACTTTTCAAGTCTAGAAGGGAAGCCATATGTGGGGACCAAGTTGTATGTGGACTCGAAGGCATGGATCCCCACTTGTGAGAGGATTTTTGGATGATTGGTCTTGGAGATGATGTTAGAAGACAGCTTGCCACCTATCACTTACATAGAGAGGCTCTGAATTGATGGGACATGGTAGTGGCAGAGACCGATGAGGGAGAGTTTAGGCGGCGTTTTGAGATGAAGTTTCTTTTCATGGCATAGAAGGGAGTACAACTGCAGAAGTTCATACATTTGCGGCATTGAGAGAAGTCGGTGAAGGAATATGTAAATTGGTTCAATGAGTTGGCTAGTTTAGTTATGGAGCTGATAAATACCCTTTACAAGAAAGCTCTAAAGTTTGCAAAGGGGCTGAATCAATCTCTTCAAGATGAGGAGGTGGTGTCCGACTACACCGAAGACCTCTACCCAAGTGGTTTTACCTTACACACTGGATGTTGTTCCTAGCTTGAGTGTGCCTCCAATAGTGGACAAGAGGAAGAAGGTCATAGTTAAAGGTGTGTTAACTTTATCTGATTTATTTGTTCGTACCTTATTTTAAACTAGGGCATCACACTCTTTTATCTCGAGTAGACTTGTAAATGAGTTGCATTTAGACACTAGCATAGTAACGAACCCAGTAGTTGTATCAAACCCTGTTAGAGAATCGGCTTATTTATCTATGGTATGTAGGGGTTTGAAATTGTTTATTTTGGGGGCCGAGTTCGATTGCGATGCTTTTGTCTTAGGATTTTCTGAGTTTGGGTTGATTTTCGGTATGGACTATATGACCACGCATAGGACGATTTTAGATTGTGACAAGAAGATTATTCGTTTGGGTACTTGTAGTGGATGCAGTCTAGAGGTTTACTGCGATCCCTGAGGTTTAGTTATGTTGAGTTACCTATATTATTTTGACTTATCACATGATGAGTTAGATTCAGTGCCAGTAGTTAGAGACTACCCTGACGTCTTTTTCGAGGTCACCGGTCTTCCACCTTATAGAGAGATCGAGTTTCGAGTTTATCTTATATAGAATGCCATACATGTTGCCTTAAGGCTCATGGCTTCTAAAGGGAGACGCGAGCTGAATAAACAAGTGAATGAGATATTGAGAAGGGCTTTATTATGAGGAGTATTTCAGAGTGGGGAGCACCAGTTGTCTTTTCCACAAAGGAGGATGGTTCTCTGAGGCTTTGCGTCGATTATCATGAGATTAATAAGCTGATAAAGAAGAATCGTTACCCACTGCCCAATAGACAATCTCTTTGATCAATTGGTTTGAGCAAAGGTGTTCTCTCAGCATGATTTGGCTACTAGATTCCATTAGTTGCATCTGGCTAAGAATAACATTCATAAGACCTCGTTTTGTACTCCCAGCGGACTTTATGAGTGGTTAGTCATGCCCTTTGAACTGATCAATGTACCCGCCTACTTTTTTGATCTTATGAGTCGAGGTTTTAGATGGTTTCTTGATAAGTTCCATGCTAGCATTTGTTGATGACATATTAGTCTATTCGAAAAGCCAGGAGGAGCATATGTTGCATCTAGAAGAAGTGCTCAATACATTTCATGGGCATCAGTTGAAGTGGAAGTTTTTCAAATGTCACTTTTGATGCAAGGAGGTATGCTTTTTGGACACGTTATCTTCGAGAGTGGGCTGGCAGTCGATCCTAGTAAAGTTGCTACAGCACAGGATTGGGATGGCCGAAGAATGCCACATATGTGAGGAGTTTCCTTGGTTTGGTGGGCTATTATAGGAAGTTTATTAAGGACTTTGCTAAAATCTCTGCCCTTCTGACCCGCCTTACCAAGAAGAATTCTAATTTCTCGTGGGACTCGAGATGTGAGGATGCTTTTACCAAGCTAAAAGAGGCATTGACTAGTGCACTTGTTCTAATATTACCCAATGGTATGAAGGCATTCACAATGTATACTAACGCTTGTGGTATAGGGTTGGTCTTGATGCATGAAGGAAGAGTGGTGAGCTATGCTAGTCGATGGTTGAAAGTACACGAGAGAAACTATCCTACCCGTGATATTGATTTGACGGCCATTGTTTTTGCACTTAAGTCATGGAGACACTACCTATTAGGAGAGTGGTTTGAGTTGTATATAGATCATAAGTCCTTAAAGTATTTATTCTCCAAGAAGGATTTGAATTTAAGGCATCAGAGATGGATGGAGTTTTTGGTATCTTATGATTTCGATATCTCCTATACTCCAGGCAAAGGTAATGTTGTAGCTGATGCCTTGAGTAGGAAGCATGCGATGTCGAGTCCTGTGTTCTTAAAGTGGAAGCACTTAGAGTTTATTTCTACATTTGATTTCTACCATCGTCAGACATGACTCCGGGATTGTTAGAAGTCTTGGATGTGCAGCCTACACTTTTATACCGCATTAGGTTAAGTTAGAAGCATGATAAGGAGTTAATGGATATTTTTGAGAAGCTTAGTAGAGGGGAGGAGTCGAGTTATTTGAGGTGTTATAACATTGACTCGAAGGGGTGGTTATGAAGGGTTGGTAGGTTTTGTGTTCCTCTCGTTATGGATTTGATTGACATGGTACTAGTTGAGTCCCATCATTATAGGATAACCATTCATCCCGATGGGGATAAAATGTACCATGATATGAAGAGAGTCTTTATTGGCTTGGTATAAAGAGGCATATGGTAGAATATGTGGCTCGATAAATGACTTACCCAAGGTTAAAGGTAGAGCAGAAGAACTCGGTAGGATTGTTGCATCCATTAGATATTTCATAGTGGAAGCGGGAGAGTGTTTCTATGGATTTCATCGATGGACTACCTAGGAGTAGGTGGAGGGAATGAGAGTATTTGGTTTTTAGTCGACCAACTGACCAAATGTGCTCATTTTGTTCTAGTTAGGAGTACGAGGACCGCTGCGTCTTTGGCGACATTATACATGAGGAGATAGTTAGGTTACAATGGAGTTTCTTCTAGCACCTTCAGCGACCAATATCCACTTTTCACTAGCAAGTTTTGAAGTAGTCCACATGAGGCTTTAGGCACTAAGTTGAGTTTAAGTCTCGCTTATCATGCACAGAGTGATAGACAAACGGAGAGGATAAACCAGGTGTTGGAGAACTTTCTACAGATGCGTATCTAGGATTTTGTAGACTCTTAGGAGGATCACTTTCCATTAGTGGAGTTTACCTATAATAACGTTATCAGGAAAATTGGGATGGCACGGTTTGAGGCGTCATACGAAAGGCCTTGTAGATTACCATCTTATTGTTGGGACAGTACAAATAGGATTATTCTTGGACTAGATATGGTAAAGGAGACATTAGAGAAGGCAAACTTGATCCATAGGAGGATGAAAACCACGCCTGGTAGGTAGAAGTCTTATGTTGATAGGGGACGCACAAAGTTGGAGTTCGCAATGGCGACATGGTTTTTGTGAAGATCTCACCGTTTAGGCATGTCAGAGATTTGGTAGTACGGGAAAGTTACCACCAAGGTTCTTATGGCCTTTTCTAGTCATCGGTAGAGTAGAGAAGTTAGCTTATAGGGTGAAGCTTCCCGAGAAATTAGCGGGAGTACACGATGTTTTCCATGTCTCACACTTGTGGAAGTGTCTACACGATACAACTGCTATAGTCGAGCCGAGTCAACTAAAGGAGGTGGAGGAAGAAAGGGAGTCACTTGTTCATTGTGCACACACTTGTATTCTTGAGCATGGAACAAAGCGACTCCATAATAAAGTTATCAAGCTTGTTATGATCCGTGGGGAGATGATCCAGTAGAGAGTACATGAGAGCCTGAGGAAAAGATCCGAGCTACCCTTCCGAAACTCTTTTATGGTACATTTACATTCTAGTTAAATAAGTGTAAACTACTTATGTGTTTAGGTTCTAGTTTAGTATACCCCATAAGTAGGGGAAACTGGATGCTAGGAATAGTTGCGAACGTGTCATTATGATAGGTTTTGGATAATGGATGCTGATGGATGTATTTATTATTTTGCACACATAAGCAAATATATTCCTGTGTTATCATACACTCACATCATCACTTGTTTTACTTTACTAAGTTATATGCATATTGTTGTTGCATATGGATTGAATGGTTGTGCATACATGTAGAATTGCCATTATATTTACTTAAGATGTTGCATACATTTAGATGCATGACATAAGCACTTGCATTTCAAGAGGTTGACTAGATCATGAGACTACCTAATTTTTGCATTATTTTAGGGTCATATGCATTCCATGCCTATATGTACATATTGCATTAGAATTTTGAATTAAGTGCAATAGTTGCTAGTGGTTGATGGATGAGTAGATGGTTGTAAGTATTAACTTCCATATGTACGAGTTGCATGTTTCTAGGGATTTCGAGGAAAAAATCCTTTTAAGGGAAAGAATGTAACACCCCGCAAAAAAATTATCCAAAAATTTAATAATAGAATTAAATTTAAATATAAAATGGGTAAAAATGGAATTTTCACAAACGTCTGAATTTGGCTATGAAACTTGCACAGTTGTGTTCGTAGAAATTTTCTAGAAAATTTTCATATACAATGTTTTGTAATCGGGGCTAGTATGAAAAAGTGATTGACGTTTGAAAATTCATAATCGAAAATAATTAGATAAAAAACAAGGAAAGGAATATTTTATAAAAATAAAGCTTCACCGATTGACACCGTAAGTTGGACTGGTCTATCCCTAGCAGTCGACCGCTCCAAACCAAGCGATCGACCGGTCGAGGCTTTTAGGCTAGGGTTTCGATTGGTCAAATGACCCAAATTTTATAATATTAGATCGTACGGGTATTGTTAGTTCCTACCCCAATAAATAAAACCCTAAGCTGATAGTTAGAAACCTAATTAAATATGAGCATAATAAAACTTTGTCTCTCTCAAAACCTTAATCCTCTTTCTCTTCAAATCAAAAGTTCTTTAAAACAAAACTAAAACTAAAATCTAGAGATTGAAGAAGGAGAAATGAAACAGAATCAAGGAGAGGTCCATAAAAAGCGGAGGCGATTCCAAGCGAATTAAAAAGGTGATAGCTTTTTAGAGGTGAGTTGGTTCATAGTCAATACGAGGACTTACAAATAATTAAGTTTGTTAAACACTATTTGATCCAGAATTGTTTAATTCAATGTTTATCTAATAACTGTATGGATTGGGAGTTTGATAATAATTTAAGACATATGAATATGATCCCTTTCTTTTTAATCTAGATTTAGTTCAAGAAAAATTGGTGGAGTAAAAGTTGATGTATGTTAAACACACCTTTTTCTGTTGAATTGAATATTGATAGATCTAACCCTATTGATCCTAAATTTAATTTAATTTGGTTTACTAAAATTGAATATGAAATTGTGAAACTATTATAAATTGTAAATTTACAAATTAGCGTTTACTTAATAAAAAACTTGTAATTAATAGAGAACGAATGATAATTAAATGGAAAAAATTAAATGACTACGACCGGCCAACATGCTCACTAGAGCTGGTCGGCATGCTTCCTAGAGCCGCTCCAGTGACCAATGGTCGACTGGTTATCGACTTACACGCGTAATCTAAACCTCGGCCTAAGGCCCTGGTTATATCTTTATTTATATATAATTTATATATAGATGTTGGTAGGGGAATTAGCTCCCTAGATTTGCGACTCTTTGACGTTATAGGATTAGCTAGATATGTATGTTGGCAATGAGGCCTAGACACTATTTATTCGACGTGGTCGATATTTGACTGGGGAGATTTTATCGTAAATTACACTTGTAAGAGGTTTTAAAGTGTATATTCAACACTAACGATAATGCCTATAGTGTGTTTCGGCACTAACGGGAGTTTCCTTGGTATGCATGGAGTTGAGGACGTGCTACTGTATTGTTGATGGATATCCGACGATGTGCAATAAGTAGTGTTACATTACCATTGAGAGTGGACACTGTGCAGCGGACCCTAAAACGTCTTTGGTGCAAGTCAGCATTGCGGGCTCCATCTCAATGTGTAAATATGATATGTGTAGTCATATTTTGGGAATGTAGTCCCAAGCTTGATATTGTAGGCGACCCTATATTAGAATAGGTCTTGTAGAAATTAGTCGATCCATAGTTATTTTGAGATTCGATTAGTTGTTCGATCCTAATTATAAACATTCATAAGATGTTTGTATAGGTGTATTTAGAACTATACCCTTTTGGTTAATGAAACCTACTTTAGTAAGTAGCTCACAAACACAAGTAAAACACCGAGGTCACTTAGAGCATTAATGAAATTAATTGCATATGATTATAATATGTTGATGATGTAACTCATTTGCTCGACTTTTGTCTGATCCACTCTTTTCCTTTTTTTCCCACAACCACAGGAGTACAGGGCAGCAGGTGTTGGCCCGTATTTAGTATGTGGAGGGGCGAGCTTGGCGTTGGTATTCCTTATTACGTTTTATCACTCTTCATGTAACTATTTATCATACTTAGTATTTATCAGACTTTATGCTGTATTTCTGTAAACGATGGATTATAACAACGTATGTTTTGAGAGTGTGTTTTCTGGGATATTTGCTGAGATGGCTATTTTCTGTATTTATATTTTGCTTCCTTCCACCATGAGATCTGAAAGTGTAGAATGTTTTAGATTTTATCCTTAGATATTTAATCTCTATAATGTTTAAAAAACCGATAGCTCGTACTTCTTGACATGACGCAAATCCAAAAGTCACCCTAGACTTTGGATTGGTGTTTTTAGAGGTACAGATTGTCACATTCAACCCCTTTGATGTTACATGATATAGGGTATGTATACTAGCTGAAATGGATGATGGATGGCTAAGATCGCATAGTAAAATAGGCAGGAAGCACGCCTAGCCGTCCATCTTGTTGCATGGGCTGATGGAAGACAGTTATAAAGGTGGTGTAGAATGTATGACCGAGAAGTATGCCAATTGTCACTCCGCACTAGGTGTGTGCTTTGTAATTAATGCGCATCTAATGTTGGTGGCATGCTACAAGAGTAGGCATGCTTTTGGAGACTTGCTAAAAGACATAGTACAGTAGGGTGTACAACTTGTCGTTTTGTTTTGCATGTCTAATGGCAAGGTGAATGAGTAGCTTCTTCCGGGTTGTGCTGACTATTCTCTTGTCGTTGACGATTGCTGATGAAAGTTGAGTATGGCTAAGAACCAAGTCATAAGGGATATGATGGCCCGACTAAGGGATGACTAGACGGACTACCTAGGACTGATCGAAGGTAGGCTATGATGAAGCCGAGCCAATGACAAGTCATGTTTGAGCTAGGCCTAGTCTGATGAGTGGGGCGTTGAAGCCACCTTAAGTTGAGCCATCTGGTCATGGAGTTAGAGTGTTGTTGAGTTGATGGGCTAGCTTGGGGCCAGTTTAAGTATGGGATGACGTGAACTGGGTCAGGCTTAATGTGCTGGGCTGGGCTGGGTTGAATTGGGTCGGGCTGTGTTAAGTTGCTTGCTTATTATACCTATGAGAAATTTGAGCAATAATTTCCCCCAAGCCCGTCTCTATGAGCAAGGGCGGACTTATCAAATCATGAAGATCCTACCGAGTCAGTCAAATTTTTCGCCTTAAAAGTAAGGTGTACCTCAAAACAAAGTTCTTTTCCTTCGGGAGTGACAAGTACCAAGCAAGCCCTTACCCCTATGATGCCCCATCGACATACAAGCGCCATATTAACTAGTTAGCGATAATTTCTTCTTATATATGTCTAAATCCTCCCCATCGAATGTCTTGGAATGTATTGGAGTAGTAGCCAAATGCTACTTCAGCTCCTCGAATGCCTTAGTGCATCCATCATTCCAAGTAAATAACTTTCCCTTCTTGATGAAGTCAAAGAAAGGGAGACACCGGTCGGTTGCCTTTGACATGAGCCAGTTTAATGCTACCACCAACCCATTCAAGCAATGTACTTGCTTTATAGTTCTAGGTACTTGCATATCTTGGATTACTTGGATTTTATCAGGGTTTTCTTTAACACCCTTGACGTTAACAACATAACCCAAGAATTTTCAATATTGGATGGCCAAAGGACAGTTTTTCGAGTTTGGATACATGTTGTACTAGCAAGGTATGCCAAAAGTCATGGCCACTTTCTATATATACTCCATGTCCTTCTCATACTTTACCAGCATATTATCCATATATGCTTCCATAGATCGACCGATCTATTCTAAGGACATACGATTGACATACCACTAATAGATGGATCCCACATTTCATAACCCAAACAGTTGGTATAGTAGCAATATAAGCTAACATTGATGATGAAGGAAGTGTGCTCTTAATTCGGGTTGTGCATGGTGATCTGATTATACCTGGAATAAGCATCCATAAAGGAGAAGAGCTCATGTCCACTAGTCACATCTACTTGCTGGTCAATATGAGGCAATGTAAAGATGTCTTTGGGGCAGGCTTTGTTGAGGTCAAAGAAGTCAATGCAAGTTCTCTAAGACCCATTTGGCTTTCAAACCAATAAGGTGTTAGCTACCCAAGCCGGATATTCTACCTCCTAGATGAAGCTGCTGGCTAGCAACTTTTCTACCTCTTCATTGAGAGCTCAGTACCTTTCTGAGTTAAATTATCAATGTTTTTGATGGACGGAAGTGACTTTGGGGTCAATGTTGAGTGCATGCAAATGATCCTAGGATTAATGCCTATCATATCAGCATGCCCTCAGGTAAAAATGTCTTTGCTTTGTTGTCAAAAATTAACTTGCTCATCTCTAACTTCCGGGCTAAGCCAATGCCAATCTAAACTGCTTTTTTGTGACATTCTCTATGAATATCAATTCTAGTGGAGTGGTCGAACAGTCTTCATTGTTTGAATCCTTATGCAGGGATCGAGTGGGTCGTCATTAGGCTCTGAGCTAGTTTCGAAGTTACATTGGTCCATCATGTTAATTATGAGCTCTATGACATCCTTGGTTGGGGCGGACATCCATGCTCGAGTCAAGAGGTTAGGGTTACCTCTGGCTTTGAGAGGGTAGAAGTTATTGTGTGAGATGTCGTCAACTTCCATTGGGACACGACTTGCTCATTTCATGCTGCGATGAGTTCTTTAGTTATTTGGGAAGTGGTCAAGGAGATAGACTTCTTGTCATCCCAACCTTTATTATGGCTGGCGGTCTCGGCACGACCCTGAGCGTTGCTAGTCTCAAGGTACTCTTGAGTAACATGTAGCTAGTTGATGTAGCTTCACCGCTTTAGGTGGTCTTGGCACGAACTAAGGCGCCAAGGGGCTCGAGGTTACACCTGGGTGACACACCATTTGCAGTTGCATCTTCAAGGGAAAAGACAGTCCCGACTCGACCCTGAGTGTTGCTAGGCTTGAGTGTACTCTTAGGTGACATGGCACTGGTTACCATGACCTTATCAAATAGGTTGTTGTCTATAGGGGGAGTAACTGATGATTATGCCTCGACTTCAGGATTGGGGCTTTCCCAGCATATATCTGAGTGTCGTTCGGCTCGAAGGTTCTCTTAACTGACTTACCGCTGATGGTTGTAAGTTCCTACTGAAGTATGTAAATACCTTTCTTGGCATGTTTGAGGGAGGTCCCATAACACTACCTAGCATCCTACTGATTGCTCTGGATTTCCCCAATCATGCTTGGGACAAGGAACTTCATGATGAGCTGGTTGTAGAAGACAATCACATCCTGTTCCATTATTGTCGGCTGCCCTATCAAGAGATTGTAAGCAGGTGGGCAATCAACTTTCTACAAAGTTTACCTAAATCTTTGCTGCAAAAGCCTCTTTGCCGAATGTGCTTAGGAGGAAGGTAGTACCCATTGGAACAATGTCCATAACCATAATGTCGTAGACATGCAATTCATAGAGGGGTGAAGTTGGAGGTAGGGAGCTTGAGAGCCAACATGTCTAAGCATGATGTTGACTAAGCTGCCCCCATCTAGGAAGGCTTGATGCACATTTGAGTTGATAATTGCAAGAGAGATGACCATAGAAACATAATGGCGGTAGGAGATGGCTTTCCTTTCATCGGTAGTGAACACAATGGGCTGATCTTTTTCCATCCTGGGTGCTTTGGACACTTAATGCTCTAAAGAATAGATCTGGCTGGTTAAACCCACTTCTCTCTAATACCGAGACTATGCTATCTAGCTGCTTTTTCCACATGCGGGCCTCTACATATAATCAAGATGTCGGTTATTCCTATGACATTATTGTGGGTTGCTATGGTGGTGTCGGTTGGCTTTTATAAGTCTTTCTTTATTCCACTTGATGCAGAACAAACTCTAAAAGCGTCCCTTTTTGGATTAGTTTTTCAATATCATCTTTAAGCACCCGAGACTCATTGGTTGTGTGGTCATTGATTTGATGGAACTAGCAGTACTAGTAAACTAAGCAGCCCCCATCCTCGATGACTCAATACACATTTGAGTTGGCCATTGCAAGAGTGATGACTATAGGATTATGGAGGGGGTAAGAGACGGCTTTCGAGTCATCAACAATGAACATGATGGACTAATCTTTTTCCATCCTGGGTGCTTTGGACACCCAATGCTCTAAAGAATGGGTTTGGCCAGTTGAACCCACTTCTCTCTGATACCAGGATTATTCTCTTTGGTTGCTTCAACCACATGTGGGCCTTTGTATATAGTCAAGATGTCGGTTACCCTATGACATTGTTGTAGGGTTATTGGGGTGGGGCCGGTTGGTTGTTGCGAGCCGTCCTTTATTCCAGTTGATGGAAAAAAATCTCCAAAAGCATTCACTCCTAGATTAGTTTTTCAATCCCGTCTTTAAGCACCCGAAACTTAGTGGAGTGGCCATTGATTATTGGAACTCGCAGTACTTGCCATTTTCGTGCCTTCTTCACCTCTGGTGGTGGTCAGTCTTTGGTTTTGCACTTGGTTCCTAGTTGTGAGATATATTGTTTCCATATCCCTATTGAGAGCATAGTTAGTGTACCTGGAATTGTATTAGGTGCTATTTTTTTATCATCTTTTGGTGTTGTTCTACCAACCATTAGGTCGATGGTCTATACTTTCATTATAGTCGGCTTAGCTTGTATGCCAGGTCTTATTATCGCTGTTAGAAAGATCTGCATCCTCCATCCTTATAATGGCATTCGCCCCTTGATAGAAGTCAATTAGGGACATAGTTGGCTTCTTTAGATATCTTTCCATATTCTCGACCTGTATCTGACCCCCGAACAAAGGGCCACAACCAGGCCATTCTTGTCGGTACCCCTAGCCCGGGTGGATGTTGAAGTGATTTACATATTACCAAAGACTCTCGGTCGGCCTTTGTCTAATGTTATCTAGCTCACTAGCCAACATAAAATGGGTTTTTCAAGTGAAGAACCCGGTCTTGAAGTCTACAAATAGCTAGGCCCAAGAGTGTATGTTGCCCGGTTGTAGGTGCACGAACCAATGGGAGGTTGGCCTATGAGAGTGGAAGGGAAGAGTAAGCATTTTACTGGACCGAAAAGCCGACCAGTAAGGTATACCATCTGTGGATATAAATGTTCATGATTTCATCAGAAAATGGCTCTGTGTTCTCATCATTAGAAAAAGCTTCCCCCAACTACTTGCATGTTATTGAGCTTCTAGCAAAGGATATTCATTTCCTACTAGAGGCCATCATCGGCCTACTATATAATTGTTTGGCCAATGATTGGCTATAGAATTAACTGATGTCTTTGTGGAGTGGGTGATCAGCATCAATGAGGTGATGGGGGAGTGATGGTGATTATGGTGAGCTAGTGGGAAACCTCCTCTCCTTATGCACATAGGTTGACTGTGAATGAACGATCCATCCCTCTCTTGATCTAGGCCTGGTTGCACCCCTATGAGATAGGGAGAGCACCGATGGGGACCTTGGCTCTCTACTAATGGCATGGGCACCACCCTAAGATGCTTAAACTTCAAGTCTCGAGCTATGTTTTTCACCTGAAGGCATTAAAAAGTTGACTTATCGTTGTGCTGAAGGAGAGCGGCGATGTTAGTGAGATTTTTCTTCCCACAACACCCAAGATAATTGCAGAGTAGTTATGAGGCCAATTACTTCCATGATTATGAATTAACGGATTTGAGTGATACCAAATACACCTTGATGTAATAAGTATGTTGGTGTGCTTACATAGTTAGGGAATAACATTTTGACTATTTGTTGAAATGCCTCTTTAAATATAGCCTTTCTTCTCATCAAATTTGTAACCAAATCCAATCTAGATATTAGAATAGAAAATGCAATAAACAAATAACGACATCCGGGTTTACATAGTTCAGATTTCAAGAAATCCTAGTCAATGGGATATTCCATCTTCTATTCTTTTATTTGTCATTTGACTTTTTTACATTACTACATTGTTGTAGAGAATATTTTTACATGGTACATTTACTTTTTTTGGAAACTGGAAAAAAGGTCCCCTGGCACTTCTATAGTGCCTCCTTATTTATAGTCCAGCCTTTCTCGTATTATTTGGCAATGTTGCCCCACCATGCTTCGTTTCCTCCCTCGGATCTTTACATGTGTCCTCCATCCGTTGCTTGCTTTAAGCATTTGTGGATTAGTGATGTGGCATTGGGCGGGAAGTTTTCCATTGACAGAAATATTTTATTTTAGGCAGGACTATTTAGAATTGAGGCGGGAACCATCCAAATTTGATTAAGTCTGATCTTCTTTGATTTTGCAAAGTAACATGTTAGTAAACTGCACGCGTATGTAGGTAAAGCCGCATTAGGTGAGATTGTTCTTTATCCATGAATGAATAATTATATTATTTGCCCTTCATTAGCATAGTGTAGTGTTAGAGGTTTGCATGATTTAGTTAAAAGATACTGTGCTGTAAATATGGTACTACCTTAGGAATGATCGGAATTGAGTTGTCTTGTCCAGTCTGCGATGTCTGTTTGGCATTGTGCTAAGGATAAATGGAACTGAGTTGCTCTACCCTGGTATGTGGTGTTAGCTCAATATATGTGTGAACTTGTCCTGAGTTGGTCTTGATGTAGATATGTGCAAGTTACTTGATAAGGGAGGCTTATATTTTTTTTGTTTACTTGTAAGTGTGGACCTGCGCTGCAATACTGTTTGAGTGGCCCTTACAATATTAGCAATGCATAAGCTTTAGGAGTGAAGTTAGATTTTTATTGGCCTTTTGATTGTATCACAGTCCCCCACTTTATCCCTCTCTTGCGTTCCTATGTTCGTTGCATCCTAATGGCGATGCACTTCTTTATTAATATATTCTGATGGTGGTGCACCTATTCTGATGGTGGAACACTTCTTTATTAGCCTGGCTTTGATGTTGGACTGCGATGGACCGGGTAACCCCATGTACAGCGCTTGGAATGTTTTTGATTCCTTGTGGTACTGTTTAAAGAGTCTCCAGTAAGTGCAGTGCAGTTCCATGGCTTATTTGGAGTGACTTTTTAATATATTAGTAAAGGGTTGAGCATATGCATGTGAAGTCCACTGTGATCCTGCCTTGAACAAGCATTGGCATTGGATTGTAGTGCACTCTTGTTTCTTCAATGCCATATCAGGATGATGGGGCGTCTTTATAGCTTGGTTGTATGATGTAAGATTGTGGTGCAAATCTATTAGCTTAAATGTTAATTTCAATTTGTGTCGCATCCTTGTTTGGGGATGGTCGTTTAAGCAGATGTGCCGCAGTTCCGATTTAAGATGAATATTAAGGTTACAGGTCAGCTCTTATCATATGGATTTGGTTCCAATGTAGGATTGTGGCATGGTCCAGGATAATAAGGGTTACGTAGTTCAGGATGGTTTGGACGCTGTTACCTAACTTATCATTAGTGCAGCATGAGGTTTATACTTCTGGAGTATGCTGGCTCATTTTGGGTACTAGAAACTCAATTTTAATTGGGATGTAACTAGTTGGCTTTGCATATTGGAGTGGCTTCTTTTATTGAGATTGGCCCAGTTTACAAGCATGGCACATCTATTCTTTGTTTGGCTTGCCTCGGTCCTCTTTGGCTGGGATTAATATTGCATTGGCTGTTATACCTGGATTGCTTGCTCATGCAGTTAGAATCTTCTAATCAACTGGGTTATGAAAAATAAACATGGCCATATGGCGCAGTTCGCTTCTATTTAGCCAAGTTAGCTTACTACTACGCATGTTTGACATCGTATGACCTCAACTTGTGTCTTAAGGATACGCGACCTGATATTTGTCTTACAGTTATTGTGTGTGTTGGTTATGCTTATGTGTTTTGATCCTATGTGTTTCACTTTGCTATTCATTATTTCACTAGTCCGCGCATCGTTTTGTATGACTCGAAAAACGGGTCTAACAGGCGATGTCTTGGTTCCTTGTGCACGACTATGTCTGGATCAATGTAACTAATGTGATTTTGCCTACGAACAACACAACTTCTTTGATGGACATAAACATTCATGATTGGGGTTTCAAGCAACGCCCTGTCCTAGGCCTCGGAGGTGTTCATGAGGTAATAAGCATTAGAGAGAACATGTTGGAGAGGAGTTAATTAAACCATTGGAGGGGGTGGTGGAACAAAGTTCACGGTTGTCTGGGCATCGATTCTCGTTCTCAGTTCATTTACCTTGAGGGCTAGAGTTCTCATATCGGTCAAGCTTTGGCGTATACTCCGCTACATGTCATTGTTGAGCCCAGGGATGGGACTGGCAGCGCTAGCAACCGTATTACCATCAGTTTCAAAATCATTAGAGTTAATGAGTTTGTTCTCACCATTAGAATTTGACATTATGAAACGTAAAAGGAGTGTATAGAGAAGAAAAAGTGGAGAAAAGTGAGCTTTAATGGGAGGCATTCTTCTAGCACCCAAATGTTGACTAATACATTAGCCAACCTCTAAACTGGACTAATGCTTTTGTGAAAACAAAGGTTACTTGCTAAAACTAGGATTAAAAATGTAAAATGTTGGAAAACAAGCAAATTAAGTAAATCACACAAAGTGTAGAATGATTTGGCTAAGCTTGCCTACACCCACTATAAAGATCTCTTACTATGTTTATCTCTTACAATTACAAGAATTAGAGGAGAATAATAAAAAATTAAACACTTAAGACTAAACAGTTGCTAATCTTAAGATATTAGGACTTTGGTCTGCTGTAAGGAGTGAATTCTGAGCATGAAAATCAAACTTCAATCCCTTTGATGTTGCATGGAAAGTGGTATTTATATATCTAAAATGGATGATGGATTGTTGAGATTGCATAATAATAAAATAGGTGGAAAACTCACTTAGTCATCGATCTTGTCGCATAGGCTGACGAAAGATTGTTGTAAAGTTGGACGGAATGTGTGGCTGAGAATATGCCAATTGTCACTCCGTATTAGGCATGAGCTTTGCAATTAATGCGCATTTAATGTTGGTGGTGTGTTATAGGACTAGGCATGCTTTTGGCATACTTACACAATACCTAGTACATCTAAATGTATGGCTTGTCATTTACTTTTGCATGTCTAGGTGGCAAGGTGGATGAGTAGCTTCTTCTGTACTATGCGGGAAACAGTCACTTGTTGTCGAAGCTCACTGAGGATAGCTAAGTATTGTTGAGAACTAAGTCATAAAGGATACGTCAGGCCAGCTAAGTGATGGCAAGATGGGCTGCCTAGGACCGGATGAAGATGGGTTATGATGTAGTTGGGATAAAGATAGGTCACGTTTGAGCTAGGCCTCATCTGATGAGTGGGTTGTTGAAAGCCGCCTTGACTTGAGCTGGCCGGTCATGAACCTAGAGTGCTACTGAGTAGATGGACTTGCATGGGGCCAGGTTGAGTGTGGGCCTGTGTGAATACTGCTGGGCTTAAATGTGATGGGCCGGCTTAAATTGGGTCGGGCTGTGTCAAATTGGCTTGCTTATTATACTTGCAAGAAATTTGAGCAACAATTATCATTTCATTTTCCTAATAAGGCTCCCACTAGATTTTTACATTCCTCGAAACCCTAATAGAAATATAGCAATCTTGCAATTCTTCCATTGAGTGTTAGGATTCGCTTGCCTTGGGATTCTGACCTTTAATTTACTTAATAAATCATAGGCCTACAATGACAGATAACTCATTATCAGTTGTATCACATACAACTCCCAACCGTGGTCTTTGTCCTAATCTCAACCTCGACCTTGAGTTTGCTCAACAAATTGAGAGGATTATTTAAATCGTATATACTATTTCATGATGGCATAAGTATAATGCATGTACCTTGAGTTTAATCAACAAATACATGCATGTATCTTACTTTGTCTAGTCAATATATTGATAGTACTACACGTAACTTTCCATGTTTGAATTTGCTCAACAAAAAAAGCGTACGCAAATAATCAATTAACATATAAATGGTAGAGGACAATTTATATATATTAAGGATTCATAATCTTTAATATATACACAATGAGTGATATCGATTTATAGAATAATGTATTTCTTATGAAATACCCTCACAATTCAGGTGTTGAATACATCTAAAACAGAGATATATGTAATTATTCCAAAAATTTGTTTTGGGTTTATTTCACTTCCATTTACACTATTTTATACATATGTAGTTATCTATGTTTAATTCTTTTATAACTATAATAATTTAGTTAACTTATATCATGTATATATGTATTTTATTAATCAAATCATATTTAATTATTTTAATTTATATAAAAAATTTGAAATTTTATATTATTCATCTTAAACTATTTGAGATGAATAATTAAATATAATATTTATAGTTGTATATATATGTACATATCAATATATGTATACATTTTATTTAACCAACTTCTAATTAATTTTATCCAATAAATTCATTTATTTAGTCATTCAATTTAATTAAATATTAAATTAATTTGTAAATTTAAATATAACCTACCTTTAAAAAATTTAAGATGAATATATTACTATAATAATTATGGTTGGATACATATATTAATATATATATATATATAATTAACCTTTTAATCAATTATTTTATTTTATTAATCAAATTAATTAAATAAATATATTAAAAATTCAAAATTAATTATTTTATATTTTTAAATGTTTTTGAAAATTTAAATTGATTTTATAACCATTATAAATTTTCATTAAATATTTTAGGTTTAACATTTAAATTTAAAATATAATTTTTATTTTTCAAACTAAATTTTGAAAATTAGCCCAAGACCCAAATCAATTTGGGCCTTTCCAATTGGATCAACCTTTTGGACTTATTCCACCCATTGGCCAGGCCAATAGCTAGGTAGCGGAGAATACATTATTATTCGATCTGAAGCCTAAACGCCACTATTCTTGACACGCATCAGATAAGTATGCTTTATTAGTTAGATCTAAAGTTGCTAATTAGACCGCATTGACCACGTGACAAATAATACCATTGTTGGAACTGGGCCGGTCTACAATATGTGAACTAAGTGAATTTTGTGATGACCCGGAATTTTGGGCAATATTTATTTGATAATCTTCGTTAATAATCATTTAAATTTGGTAATATTTGTTTAATAATTTTCTTTTATAAATATTTAATTTGACAAAATTAATCTTTTCAAAGCTAATAAAAATATTTTTCTAATTATAATGTATGTATATATATATATATATACATTGTAAACAGGGAACTTTGGTTTAAATTCAATATAATAACTTTCAAAGCTATTTAAAAGTTAATCATATATTTTCAAAACACTTAAGGTAAATATTTAATTTGTTTAAAAGTATTTTAGCTAAAGTTTAAAATAAGATTAAATTTAAGGTTCATTTCTTTTTTTAATATTCTTTCTTTTAAAATTAAACATAAATAAGTGTAGTTTGTATATAAACATAAATTAATAAAATCATAAATATAAATATAAAACCTAAGAAAATATTTAAATACTTGTTTTAACATTTGTAATTCACTTAATTCTTACATTTGACATTTGTAAAATAATTAAAACATGTATGGACACTTGTGTGATAATAATTACATGCAAATTAACAAATGGCAATATGGTTTTTCTTTTAAAAATTTAAATATATATAACAAAAGTTTTGAGAAACCTGGTCGTTTGATCTTAGTTCAAAGTTTTTTTTACATCCTCTTTTCTAAATTTTCTCATCTTCTTTCATCTTCAAAATAAAATCAAAAGAAAAATCAAAACTAAAAGAAAACTATAATCAAACTGCAACCTGATTCAAGATCAAGGATTAAAGCTTCAACAAACAAAGATGAAAATTCAACTCAGCAAATTCAGATTCAAATTCAACAAAGAAAATCAAATCAAATACATCAGTTCCTAGAACAAGAACAGAGCATGCTTCTCTGTTATTTTTCTATGAGTAAACTATCTTTAAAAACAGTTTTAATCTATGTTTATATGTGATGCATGTGATGAATCCTTGTAGTAATGTAGTTGATTATGTTGCATGAATGTATGGATGTGAATGCATGTATATATATATAATGAAAGGTCTATGAAATGTCTGTGATTTTGTATATGTATAAGCCTCAGTTCAATTATAGGCTCAACTTCCCTAAAGAAAATTCCATTTCTCTTCATACATTTAGTTTTAGACTTTGATTTCTAAATGGAAAATGATTGTAAGACTGTAATACTATTTTTAAAAATAAATTCAAGTGTTTATACTAAGGGATTATTTCAAAAATAAGAAATTATAGTAAAAATAAATTAAAGTCAAAAAATAAAAGATCTAAATTTTTAGTTTCGACTTCATAACTAGGTTTGTATCTGAAAACGATGAATTTAGGAAGAAAAATCATGATTTTTAGTGTACTAATTATTGAGATATTTTGGGATGATCGGAATCGACATTTTTGTCGATTGTTGTTGATCGACAGAAAGGGGAAGGTCAAGATTTAGGGTGGAGATGGATGGGAAGTAGGAGAACGCAGGAAAAATAGATTGGGATTTTTCTGATGGCCGTGGCATTCCATCGGAGGTGATCTAGGGTTTTGGTTCTGGTTTCTGTTGAGTGGGATGTCGAGGTGATCTCGACGACAGTGATGCATCGGGCCGGATCGCAAGGGGGGGTAAGGGTTCGTCGGAGTGTGGAGTAGTTTCGGGTTAGTCGGCGTGAGTACCGGTGGTCAGAGGCGATGGTTAGGGGAGGTTTTCCGATCGAAGTGGGTTCCTGTGTGTTACCCCACATTTTGGCAAGGCCGTGACACCAAGGAATTGACTAGTAAACTAGTGACAGTTCGTCTTGGAGATCGATTACACGCAGGCTCACTATGGATATCGATGAATTTTGTCCAAGTCCGGATAGAGCCACGATTAACAAGACATAACAATCGAAGCCAGGGAAGCCAACGTTCCAAGTTTCAAGACGATCCGAGTTCATATGCTCAACTTATGATCGATACAAGGTGAAGGAGATTCCCCTGATTCGAATCCATAGGTGGAACCTATGTTCGAATCCATCAACATCTGTTTGCTCCGAATCGATCGCTACCTCCTTGTTCGAATAACTCAGATGGTCAAGCTTCGTATCCATCACTCGAATCCATATTCGAATCCTTCAGTTATCCTTAACTCGAATCCATGAAGACATCCTGCTTCGTACCCAACAAGATGCTCTGCTTCGAATCAATGCATGGGTAGTGTGATCGAATCCATTTAAGTGCCTTCCATCGAATCCATCCAGCTACGATCGACTCCGTATCGATTGAGACACTTTGGCTATCGATACGAAGTAGGCGTCATTCGAATCCAGGAATTTCTGGTGTCTTCGAATCCATCGAGTCAAAGCGGCAAAGTCTCCGGAACGACTCAATCAAACTGGCGACAAAAGCGGATCGATGCGAAGTTCACGCTCCACGTCATCACAGAAGCATGCTCCACCATCGATTCGAAGCAATCAATTCGAGTGAATCGATTCGAACAAAACAGCCTAACAAAGAATACCATTTCGAATCGACAATATCTGGAGTTCTACAAGTCCAAATGCTATGAAATTTTCACAGAAGCTTGTGCACATGTTGAAGAATGTGCACACCAAATTCAGCTCGATTGGATGATTTCTTGATCGATTCGAATGGACTTCGAATCGATCCCAAAGTGGGCCCGGATTTCCTGAGAGCGGGCATGTGGGCCCCCCATGTGCCAGAACTGGTCTCCTGAGATTTAGGCGAAATATCAGCCTCCTACACCTATAAATAGAGCCCCTGGTCATTCAGAAAAGGGGTCGGATAATTCTAAAAGCTAAAGAGCGCCCAGACTCTGCCAGATTTACTCAAAATCACCACTGCTGCCTTAGATTCAGATTTAGCTCATAAAGTCAGTTGTATTACATTATAAGAAATTGTAATCTTCAAGGATCGAGCAATAAAATCATCAACTTTCATAGTGGACGTAGGCAAAGCGCCGAACCACTCTAAATCGCTGTCTTCTGTGCAATTTACTTTCTGCTATTTGGATTTTTTGTTAGATAATCCACAGTTTTAATTTTCTTTCTTCACTTTTATCTCTTCAAAAATTTGCGAAGAGCATTGTGCCCATTTTTGGTACAAACACTTTGGTGCTTTCACTGAGAACAAACCAAGTTTTTTCTCCTGCTTGTTGGGTCTACTACCGTCGTTGGATTGCAAAAATATGAGGAGGAGATCCAGATCTACCATTCAGTGGTTTCTTCTATTCTATTCAGATTGCTCCATATCTAAGAGGAACTGCATCCATCCATATTTTCGTATCCATGTTCTCGAATCCAGAAAATATGGTGACTTTCGTATCCATGCTCTCAAATCCAGAAAATACGATCGATTTCGTATCCATCATTTCGTATCCAGAAAATATGATCATTTTTGTATCCATGTTTTCGCACCCAGAAAATATGTCAAAATTCGTATCGATCATTTCAACTCGATCTGCTTTGCATCGCTCTGTTCGAATCGATCATTTCAACTCGATCTGATTCGCATCGCTCTGTTCAAATCGATCATTTCGACTCGATCTGCTTCGCATCGCTCTGTTAGAATCGATCATTTCGACTCGATCTGCTTCGCATCGCTCTGTTCGAACCGATCATTTCGACTCGATCTGCTTCGCATCGCTCTGTTCGTATCGATCGCCTGTGCTCTGTTCGTATCGATCGCAACTGCTCCAATTCGTATCGATACTCGCACGCTATTCGTATCGATCCATCTGTGTGCAATTCGTATCGATACAAAATTTCAAAAAAAAAAATATTTTTCGGGTACGACCCAGATTCCCTAAGAAGAGCCTAAAAAAAATCAGCGCAGGGCACCCGCATTGTCAATTCAATCACCAATTTAATAAAGGAACATTACATCTGTGCTTCTGATTGTTCCATGACTGAACAAGACATATGAGATCACAACAACAAATGTTGAGTTGCAATCAAGGAATGGGTAAAGAAATACTACTCAACCGTACTCCTAGAGGCTGGAGAACCTAGTTAATATGCCAAGAACTGGGGTTGATTAATATATCACGCTTTTAAGGTGGAATGCAACTTCCTCCAATTGACCAGCTTTCAAACTCATGAATTGACAACTATGGTACGATGGTTAATATGACGACTCCCCTACACTGTCTACTCTACCAACTCAAAGCATAGCTGGTCACTGCTGAACCATCTTCAAACGCCCGCATCTTAATCATTCTACGTCCACATGACTAAAAGCATGGCATACAACCTCAAGAAGACTTCCTTAATACCCTATATAGGTCTCCTGTCTGGGTGAAAATTAGAAATAATCACCAATCTATGAGCCCATCTTTACCAACTCACCATCCAATCGGTATCACCAAACCACTCGAACATTGGGCAATCGTGCATACATCATTCACTAGTGTTACAAGACCCCTTGGCAATAAAATGGGCCTGATCATAATGTCGATTGGAGAATCTTTCCCAGTCGAGACCTATTCGTTGAAACCATCCTACATGCAGAACTTCTAGTGAAAATTCAACATGTTAACTATGTCGGTGTGTTATGGGAATACAACCCCCGACACTACCTCATGAAGTGAGAATGGCACATGGACTCCACCAAGAATGATGAATGCCATCAAAGAACACTGTCATTCATGGTTAGAAATACCAGTTCTACTTCTCATATTGCTGAAGGGAATAAAGAAGCTGGCAGCCAATGAATTTTTCCAAAGCCCACATCCAGTTGCTGCCAATACCCATAAATGAATTCATCACCAGAGCTTATTTCCAGACCTTGATAAGAGAACTGGTGGGTAGCCGTCAACGAGTACACCAACATATCCAGGCCAATATTGAGTTGATGAACCAGATGAAGGATCAACTTGGCGAGATAAGGAGGGAACCTACCCCATACTCTAGATCGGAAAACTCCCCTTCTTTAGATGGCAACCGTGGATGTCAACGCCATAAGGCTGCCCCGGAAAGGATAACTCTGACAATATGTTCAAGCCCCATAAAATTAAGGACCGGAAACATCCGACCCCTATCGATCAAGGACTATGATCAAATTGAACCATTTGCGTTAAACATCCAACTGAGAAGGGCTGGACTGAAGTGCAATAGCGAGCATACGATGCTGCCTCGCTTATCAATGAGATTTGATCTGATCTCTTTTTGAATTATTTCCAATTCAATTTCATTTCATTGCGAAATATGACCTACGTGAATTAAACTACTTGCAAATGATGCAGGTAATCGAGTACTCAAGATTGGGTGCAAAACAACCTCCGCGGACTATGATCAAATCATTGAGGTATCATCATGACGATCATGATTCAACCACTCATCGGCTACTATACGCCCCTGACTGGGAGCAAGGCATCAAAGCAGAAGAGACCGACAAGGTCAGGACTCTAGTACAATGTGGATGCAACCGACCATTTCCACCTATACAGTTTAATTGGAGACCTGGGAAAGACCTAGAGTGATATATCCCAACAATGTACCCTCCGTCTCGTACTTGAAGCTCGCCAAAATACTTATGCTCCTTCTGATGCCCGATAAAATCGGAATCACACCAAGGGTGGACGTGAGGTCACCATCCATGCATCCAATCCTACATCAGGCACTTGGGATTATTTGAGAACGCATGTTTAAAGTGGACATGATTTGACCATTCACTCTCCAGCTTGCTTCTGTAGTTCGACAAAACATTCATGCCTTAAACCAACTTCATCAGGGTCCAACCCTCAATTTAAGGTCGTCAACGACTGACTGCCTACTCGCTAACCATCACTAGTTTTCATTTTAACTCTCTTCCTTAGCTCGCTCGATCGAAAGAATGCAAAGTATAAGTTGGACGTGACTCGACTGTCTGTTCTCCGATTCCTGCACCAGACTTAAGGGAAATTACACAACTCAAAGTGTATATAGTTCAACCATCCTTTCCTATGCTCGAGCGCAAAGCTTGCCAGAACACTAATCTTACTCCTTAGGCTTGGCAAAAGTGGAATCCAAATGAACATGGACGCGATCCAACCGTCCATAAACTAAATCTCATCCTTCATTGAGGGCAGATAAATGGAAAGTGGTCGGGAACCCACCGATCACTCGCTAAGTGAAACCCCGAGCTCAGGGACAAGCCATCACATCAAGGCTAAAAATGGGTTGATACATGACAATCCTTCACACAACTCCGTAATCCCAAAGTGCGAGACGGAGTATAAACATTAATCAACTCCGTACTCCCAGAGTGCGAGACGGAGTATAAACATTCAAACAACTCCGTACTCCCAGAGTGCGAGACGGAGTATAAACATTAATCAACTCTGTACTCCCAAAGTGCGAGACGGAGTATAAACATTCACTAAACTCCGTACTCCCAGAGTGCGAGACGGAGTATAAACATTAATCAACTCCGTACTCCCAGAGTGCGAGACGGAGTATAAACATTCACTAAACTCCGTACTCCCAGAGTGCGAGACGGAGTATAAACATCTACTTAACTCCGTACTCCCAGAGTGCGAGACGGATTATAAACATTCACTAAACTCCGTACTCCTAGAGTGCGAGACAGAGTATAAACATTACTTAACTCCGTACTCCCAGAGTGCGAGATGGAGTA
The DNA here is from genome assembly GCA_030737815.1 of Allium fistulosum. Classification (NCBI taxonomy): domain Eukaryota; kingdom Viridiplantae; phylum Streptophyta; class Magnoliopsida; order Asparagales; family Amaryllidaceae; genus Allium; species Allium fistulosum. The sequence goes on along the minus strand of CM060908.1, from coordinate 815,035,585 downwards.
TAAACATTTACTCAACTCCGTACTCCCAAAGTGCGAGACGGAGTACAAACATTTACTTAACTCCGTACTCGCAGAGTGCGAGTCGGAGTATAAACATCAACAACTCCAGATTCCCAGAGTGCGAACTAGAGTATAAACATCAACAACTCCAGATTCCAAGATTGCGAACTGGAGTACAAACATCAACAAATCCAGATTCCCAGAGTGCGAACTGGAGAATAAACTTCAACTAACTCTAATTCCCTAGAGCACATGCTAGGGTATAAACATCAAATAGGTGTGATGAATGGCCCTTCAACTGACTCTGATCCCCAAAGTGTGGCTACAAGAATAGACAAATGAATGAATGTGATTCGACCATTCATTCACTAACTCTGACCTAGACTCAACATGAGAAATATAATCTCACTACGGGTGCAATTAGACCGTCCACGAACTAACTCTTCTAACTCAAGACTGGAGGTAGAAGTACAAATCACCAAAAGAAGAGAAAGGTGACTCGCTACATCTCCAGCATAGCGTCCTTTACAGCTTAAGGCAACGACTACAAGGAGACCCTAATGCTAACCAATCAGAATGATGCCCGAAGTTCTGGGCAAACAATTATATCGTACCGCCGGATCGATGGGCAATATCGATCTGCACCTTTCACATCGTACCGTTGAATCGATGGTCAATGTCGATCCTCTTCGTATACAAGTCGATGTGACCCGAACTCCAGCGAATACCTTCGACCAACAGAGCATGGGTAGAAGAATAAACCACGAATGAGTGTGACTTGACCATTCTCCCTCCATCGCCTTCCTTCGATCCGTTAGGAAGAGCATGAGACCAAATGAGCATGACATGACTGCATTTGAGCTGACTTTATCCCTAGATCTGACGGGAGAACGTAAATCGAAATGGACATGGTTGATCACCCAACTCCAAATGAATGCAACGCGACCATTCATTCATTGACTCTTACCATGATCCAACTAAAAGAGCAATTCAAAACAAGTGCAACCTAAACATCTGCACACTGATTCATACCCTGAATTCGACAAGGAAAGCATCAATCCTGCATTGGATCTGATTGGACGATTCACTCTTCAGTTTTTGCCCAAAGTATGGCGACATAAGCAGCGAAGTGAATGTCATTAACCGTCTAGAATCTAGCTTATGTTCGAATGTTGGCAAAGTAATAATATATCCTGCTAAGAGTAAAGAACTAGAACATAATACAGGATAGGCATGACTCAGCCTTCCATCGGTTAACTCGATCCCATGGTTCAATGGGATAGAATACAAAATTGAAGCGGACATTATCTACCCTACCACTTATCAAGATATTCCCCAGACTTGGGGGCACGAACAAGAAGATAAGATAATATGATTCAACCCTTCATCAGTCAACTCCGGTTCTAAATCTTGAACTACAGTATAGACACAACTAGGATGAGACTAGATCGTCCGCATAATGCATCCGCCAACCCGAGACTGGGGGCAAAAGAGTAATTATCCGAGAGTTGACTATGATAACTTGAACCTATGACCCATGCCTGATATTCATAACAACTCTAGGTTGTGACCGAAAGGATGCCTATAGATAGAGTCATTAGATCAATACTAGGACTTATGGGCGACTGATCATCATTCTGACCCTTACAATGAGCAACGGATCGCGAGTACATTGAGTGAAAAGCGCATCATTCAGAAACACAAGTGAATTCAATCTCAAAGCTGGAGCCAGCTATGTAGAGCGTGCGGTACAAGGCTAAGTTCTGCTAATCCTTTGATTCAACATCCTTATAAGCCTGATCATTTACCATTGCAAATAAACACATGAGGCGCCTACAACCCATCACGAGTATTGTAGATCACAACTCTACGCAATTATGAAGAAAGAGTCAATTTTTTTACTTCAGGTGAATCTTGATGTGTTCGCCTGGACTCGACCTCACATATATATATGTATATGGACTCTCACTAGCCATGAAGAGCCCTGCATTAAATGTCGACCCGAGGCTTATCTCGGTGAACAAAAACGATGCGACATGGATCTGGAGAGATCTGTTGCACTTAAAGAGGAGGCGAATCTGCTCAAAACCAGTGGGTTTATCCATGATGCCCTCCAACCAAAGTGAGTATCCAATCCTTTACTTATAAGAAAAACGAACGGAGAGTGGAGGACATACATCAACTACTCAGATTTGCATGGGGTATGACAAAGCACGACTTTCCACTTCCAATGATCGACCAACTAACGGACCGGACCATCATACATGAATTACTCACATCCATGGATGCAAACTCTAGATACAATTGGATACTGAAGCATGTCCTAGACCAGGAATACAACTGTCTCGTTATTGACCTGGGCCTATAGTACTATGCTGAAATCCCTAAATTCAAACTTGAGAACGCTTATGCTACTTACCAAAGGACGATTAGCAGATCATTCAAAAATCATATCGGTCGATCGATTAAAGTAGATGTGGTTAATATGCTCGTGAGATCACGGCTATCAAATGACCATATCGATGACTTGACAGAGGTACTCAATTCTCTCCAAAAAATGCAGGATAAAACTCGATCCTTTGAAATGCTCTTTCACCATTACATCAGAAAGATTCTTTGCTTTCATCATCAATTCTCATGGAATCAAGACTAAGTTCTAGAATTCCGACAGTTAGAGACACCCATGTACCGAGGATAACAAAGCAGCTTTGATAGATTGCTTAAAGAGACCTTCCATTTTACCCAAACTTTTGGATCGCGAAGATTTATACATCAATTGGCCCGTGTCAACACGCGTCATAAGCATCGCAATGCTATGTGAAGGGAAACGAATCCAAGGACTAGTATATGATGAAGGCTGGCTATTGACAAGCTCACGCCGTTAACGTCTATATCGACCAGCCGTTACGATAGGTCCAATAGCGACCTTAGATGTCTTAAAAGTTACTCAAATGGAGTATTGAGCTAAGCCAATTTGATATCACTTATCTCCCTCGGAGAGCTCTCCATGGTCAAACATTAGCATACTTCATATCTGAATCCACCACATCAGACGACTATCCGAAGAACAGTGGAGAACTGTCCAACTGATGGAGAACGTACACCTCTTGAGGAACAAATGATCTGCTACGCCCTGAAACTCAACTTCCCTGCAACAAATAACGAAGCTGAGTATGAAACCTTGGCGCTCAAACTTGCAAGAAGACTAGGAGTGGAAAATTTACATGTCTTATGTGATTACTGATTAGTAGTATACCGAGTCAGGGAAGACTATTCAACTGGGGGGCAAAATCTTGCTCCTTATCCAAGCTGGGTCCAAAAGCTACTAGTCGACTTCGACTATTGCACCATTACACACATCCTCGGAGAACAAAATGAAAAAGCTAAGTCGCTGGCCAAGCTAGCCAGTTCTGGGGATGCACGAGAAACAGACTTTGTCCCAGTTGAAATGCTTATTATTCCAAGCATTGACATATGAAGATCAACTAGATCTTAGAGATAGATCTAGGAGAGGAGTCATGGGTGACTCCTGTCGAAGATTATAGCTTTCATCGAAAAGACAATAACTACTCAGAATGAAGACTGTAGCACTTCAAAGCACGTCATGTTTTCACAAGACGTACTTTGGGGGGCAAATGTTATCCCGCCTTTTGGCAAGGCCGTGACACCAAGGAATTGACTAGTAAACTAGTGACAGTTCATCTTGGAGATCGATTACACGCAGGCTCACTATGGATATCGATGAATTTTGTCCGAGTCCGGATCGAGCCACGATTAACAAGACATAACAATCGAAGCCAGGGAAGCCAACGTTCCAAGTTTCAAGACGATCCAAGTTCATATGCTCAACTTATGATCGATACAAGGTGAAGGAGATCCCCCTGATTCGAATCCATAGGTGGAACCTATGTTCGAATCCATCAACATCTGTTTGCTCCGAATCGATCGCTACCTCCTTGTTCGAATCCCTCAGATGGTCAAGCTTCGTATCCATCACTCGAATCCATATTCGAATCCTTCAGTTATCCTTAACTCGAATCCATGAAGACATCCTGCTTCGTACCCACCAAGATGCTCTGCTTCGAATCCATGCATGGGTAGTGTGATCGAATCCATTGAAGTTCCTTCCATCGAATCCATCCAGCTACGATCGACTCCGTATCGATTGAGACACTTTGGCTATCGATACGAAGTAGGCGTCATTCGAATCCAAGAATTTCTAGTGTCTTCGAATCCATCGAGTCAAAGCGGCGAAGTCTCCGGAACGACTCGATCAAACTGGCGACAAAAGCGGATCGATGCGAAGTTCGCGCTCCACGTCATCACAGAAGCATGCTCCACCATCGATTCGAAGCAATCGATTCGAGTGAATCGATTCGAACAAAACAGCCTAACAAAGAATACCATTTCGAATCGACAATATCTGGAGTTCTACAAGTCCAAATGCTATGAAATTTTCACAGAATCTTGTGCACATGTTGAAGAATGTCCACACCAAATTTCAGCTCGATTGGATGATTTCTTGATCGATTCGAATGGACTTCGAATCGATCCCAAAGTGGGCCCGTATTTCCTGAGAGCGGGATGTGGGCCCCCTCACGTGCCAGAACTGGTCTCCCGAGATTTAGGCGAAATATCAGCCTCCTACACCTATAAATAGAGCCCCTGGTCATTCAGAAAAGGGGTCGGATAATTCTAAAAGCTAAAGAACGCCCAAACACTGCCAGATTTACTCAAAATCACCACTGCTGCCGTAGATTCAGATTTAGCTCATAAAGTCAGTTGTATTACATTATAAGAAATTGTAATCTTTAAGGATCGAGCAATAAAATCATCAACTTTCATAGTGGACGTAGGCAAAGCGCCGAACCACTCTAAATCGCTGTCTTCTGTGCAATTTACTTTCTGCTATTTGGAGTTTTTGTTAGATAATCCACAGTTTTAATTTTCTTTCTTCACTTTTATCTCTTCAAAAACTTCAGAAGAGTGTTGTGCCCATTTTTGGTACAAACACTGTGTGTGATCGTTATGCTCGATTTTGATTTCTTGGTGGGATCGTCGATTTGGGAGGTCGAGGAGGATGGAGAGGGTGTCAGCGACATGTCGAGGAGCAGAGCGTTGGTCGGAGGGGTGTGAGCACGGCATGCACGTGCACATGTGCACGTCTGTGTTTGGTTTGGTTGGGTGATCGAGGAAGAACGAGTTTTTTTCTCGAGTCGTTTGCATGATTTTCTCGGTGTAGTGATGGATTGCGAGTGTCACGAGGTTGTCTCGGAAATTTTGTTGAAGGGCTTTGGTTGTTATCGTTTCTTTTGTCTCCATATTTAGAATTTTAAAGTAAAACATGAACAGATTTTTATAAAGCAAAGAAATCAAGTTTTATTATAAAGAACAAAGTGTTTAAAACAAGTTTTAAAGTTATTAAAATAATTAGTTTTCAAAAGAAAAATGTTTAACCAAGTTTTAAAATATATTTAAGGAAATAAGTTTTAAAGAGATATGATAATTAATTAGTGAAATTAATTAAAAGTTAATCACTTAATGTAATTAATTTAAGGATCATTAACTAATGATTTGGGGATAATTTATTAATGTAATTAGTTTAAGATAATTAATTAGTTTAATTAATTAAGGATAATCACTTTGGAAATTGATTAAGTATAATTACCGAATGTAATTAATAAAGGGATAATTAATTAATGAAAGTAATTAGAGATTAATTAATGAAGTAATTAGAGGTTAATTAATGAAAGTAAGTAAAGGCTAATTACTTAATGTAATTAAAGAATAATTAATTAAGGATGATTAATTAAGATGAATAATTGAAGTATAATTAATTAATTGGTTTGTAATTAATTAATTGATAAGTAAGCAAGATTTATAGTGATGGAAGTAATTAATTTAACTTATTTTAAATTAATTAGAGATAATGTGATTAATTACTTGATAAGGTAATTAATTAAATGAGTAATTAATTAATTAAGGATTAATATCATTAATTAAGGAGTTAATTAATTAAGGTAAGTAATTATAGGATGGTTAATTACTGTTTATGATTAAGTAAGGTTAATTACTGTAAATGGTTAAGGATAATTAATTTGTGTAATTAATTAAGAAATTATTTATTGTAACTAAGAATTAATTAATCAAAGGAGATTAATTAAGGAAGATAATTAATAGATGACTAATTAATTAATTTGTAATTAATTAATCATAATTAAGTTGGGGTAAAGGTAATCCAAGTGATTAAGTTAGAAATTAATTTAATTAAGGATCAATTAAATTAATTAAGATTGGATCAAACTTTGATATTGGATGAGTTAATGATATTGGATGATTTGAATGTGATATCTTTGATATGTGATATGTGCTGTTTTGTGATATATGGTTGAATTAGATAATATGGATTATCTATCAATATTGATATGAATTATTCTATCTATGATATTGTGAATTATCTATCTGTGTGAATATAGATAATGAATTGAATTGCTTTAACTTTAAAACAACTTGGCCTTAAAAAGAAACGTTTTGGATTTCGATGAGACCGGGATCGGGTATCAAATTTGATTATCTGAAAACCACATCGATCCAAATTAAATGATAGGTCATGAATCTCAAGTGAAGATGAAGATTCAGAGTGCAAGGGTTATTGTCGTTAACTCTGAGGGTGATTCCAAAATGAGTGTAACGAGATAATGCCTTCGATTTCGTTCGAACCCGGAACGAACTTGTGTGGATTGAATGCTTTCAGAACATCGTCAGGTGGATGATAAGCATTCTAAGATAGATGTGTTCTATAAAGGTAATCGTAGCCTCAAGCCTCATCAACCGGGAATGGCTAAAATAGGGGAGGTGCAACAAGGTTAAGTGGTTAGCACCCAAGTAGGACGAGATTTTCCTCTGTCTAGAGGTTCCTTTTTATTCGGCTTAGTGTGTGGTTGGTCGCGCCAACTGCGGGGTTGTCTTGTTCGGGATTATCCAGTAAGAGATGTGAAATGACCCACTTAATTTTTTTTATATATATATACAGTGGCCATTTAATCAAGAAAATATTACATTCCAATTTTCTTCTATCCAGGACCTTTTGTCAATATAAAAATATTGGTTTACTCATTTCATCTTAAACTTACATATGTGAAGATATATAAGTCATTTTCTACTTGAATCAGAGTACAGAAATTTGGAAGTAAAAATCTGTTTGGGTATTACTTAAAGGAAATACTCTCTACATAGCAATAGTGTATCTAAAAACCAGATTTTCAAAGTATACTTGGGTTATTGCATAACTATTGGTTTCATGTCTCAAGACTTATCATTTTGCATGAATTCCCATAATTTTATTACTGTATGAACTGTGTTTTTAATTGTGCATGTGTGTGCATGTTCCTGTGCATGTATATTCACAGGAAGATTTTAGTGCCTAATTTTTAAGAAAATTGTTAGTCTAAAAATAATTGAGTCTACCCTATGTTTGGGTTATTAAACTTCCCTGAAAATTGAGTTTAAAGCTTTTTGGTGCTGATTGAACCTAGGCTCAGTAAATGGTCAGACTAGCCTTATTCAACTTGCTTCTATTCTTGGCCAAAATACATGTTAATCTGTTTTCTTTCTAAAGTTACTCAAAGCCTTTATTTGCCAGATTTTCTATCATTTGTAAACCTGAATTTCTCATGCCAAATACCTAGTTGTTCGTTTAGTTCATAAATCCTTACAATCTCAGGTTTCCTATCATTATAAATTAATTAATCAAAAAGCTAAAAAAACTTCATTACTTAGTGAAACATTTCCAAAATAAAACCCATAAGTTTCAACTGAAACACCCATTTAAGTCCAATACTTACAAAACAGTAAATAACAATACATTGTTTTTCTAAGCAACTTAAACAACATAGCTTAACATAAATTTGGCATAAACATCTATTTTAACTTCAGCAAATCTAAAAATATTGCATCCAATTCCCTATGCGGCTAACTCATCCAAAGCTTGGTCAATGAAATTCCTATTTTCCTGCATAATCACCATGAACTGCCTCATACAAATATGAGACACCCAATGGTGCATAAACACACAAGGGTCAGACTAATGTTTGGTATGAGTAATCTACCTGAAAACATGATTTTATATGACTTTTATTTATATTCAAATACTTTGAGTGAATTAAGAAACTCAGTATCATCTTTGTGCATGTTTTTGTGAGGCATGTGCATCCATATCAGTGCAAAACAAATTGTGTATGATCCAAGTGGTTTAGTTCAGAGAAAAAGATCATAAGATTCACCAATAAAACATCATAAACCAACCAATGCAATCATCAATTCAGTCATCAAGCCCCCTTTACAAATTTACTGGCCATAAGGGACTTCACCCAAGCCTCACCTGAACCTATTTCTATTGTTCACTATCAAGTGTCATATGGTCTTTAGCTACTTTCTCTTGTTAAACCACACACTGCCTGGGACTTCTCTCTGTTAACCCAGCACACTCAGGCCCCTGGGTATAAACATACCATGTGTGAGCTTGCAATGTTCACTTTGCCAAGCTATATTTTGTAGCCCTAAGATCCAAAGTCCTTAGTTAAATTACTAAGTGTTATTTCCTTTTTCATAATTGTGCTAATCCCATATGCATCTCACTTTTCAATCAGAGAAAAATAAACAATTCAACCAACATGTATTTATCCAGAGATTGGTAAGTCATGTTCTCAGAAGCAACATTTAATCATGAAAACAGATGAGATTTCTTAGCATATTATTTTGCCTATGGGTTTCAATGGATCAAGTTATAAACATATGGTCATAAATAGTTTACTGGTTATCTCCTCTTACCTCTGGTTCAATCAGATCCTTATTAATCTTGAAGATCTGGCTAAACCATAAGTATATACTTTGATTTGGGTAGTTCATAAAACATAGAAGCTCAGCACATGTATAACATTGCACTTCTACATTTTCCTTGGTTTCAGTTAACATGAGACATAAGCAACAACACAAAGTTGCAGACCCATATTTCCTTCCATTTTCAGACCATATATCTACAACATGAACCCTGGGATTTAATAAATAACTTTATGAAGCAAACCCATAAAAAGAAATCACTCCATCTCAAAGTTAATTCACAGCACAGATAAACATTTTAAACATGAAATCCATGACTCTTATTTTTTTTGGGTAAATCACTATGAAGGGTTTTACACTTGAACAGATCATTAACAAACCAAAGTCATCAAATCATAAAATGAACATAACTTGCAAAAGTGAATTATTAATTCAAATAGGCTGCCTCAATATTCAGGACTTAATACCAAAGTTTTCAGTGAGGTTACTCACCTTAATTCCTTTTTCCTAAGCCTTTCTTTTCTTTTGATCCTCTGCCTTCCTCTAACTCTAATGGCCGATGCTCCTTATTTTCTCTGGCTTATGATTTTATTTTTTTCCTTTAGGTTATGAAGAGCAAAATGTGTATGATCTCACTACACTAAGCCTTCTTATATAAACCCTGGTTGTTACTAGGGTTTTATGGAATTACCCAATGTCAGTTTTACCCCATAATATGATCTGCCTTACACTTGATTCATAAAAGAAAAGGGTATGTGGTCCTTGTCATATTTTCCAGAAAATAAACCTTATTCTTTTAATCTTACCCCGGGTCATGTTATATGCATGACTTTAATTTTTCCTAAGCAAAAAGAATTGGTGGAAATGGATAAAGTGTTTATTTAAGGGTTCATACCATTTCCATGCAAGCTTTGTTTTTCTCTCTTCTTTTTTTTACCTGCAATGCTTGCCTGTGTACATGTATAACATATGTATGCCTATTTTTGCCTAAGTCTTTTTGTTTTTCCTTCTTTAAATAATTTTAAATATCTTATACTTTCTGCATGTATTTACTATTTCTGCCTATATATATTTGTTTTCTTTATGCCAAACTTTTTTTAAAGACCTGATCATATCTGCCTACATATGTATTTGTAATTTATTTATCCTAACATATATATTAACTGTTGCCTATTTTATCACACAGAAAAATGTGTGCATGTGTGTGCACCATCTTGTGTACACATTTATATTTAAACCATACACTTGCAAAACAGTTCTATTCCTATCTATATTTCAATGTAATTTTAAAACAAACATAAACTAATTTAAATCATTACTTCACAAAAATCAGGGTTATCACAGGATGGTTCCGGCCTTGTGTTGCAGGGGGTTGGGAGTGATCCTCGGTACGTTGATCTAGGCCACGTACTATGAAGGGCGATACCCCAGTAGCCCTGCCATTGTATGGAATCCAATCTCCAATAAGTGCCCTCGGATTTGATTGTAAACCTATATATGCTGGAATTTAATAGATGTAATAATTTTAGCTATTTCTTATTTACTTGAAAACCCTAGACCTATTATAATATCACTGGATTTCCTATCAAATGTTTTGGTTATTGTAAGGTAAAAACTTTTCCATGTTTATGTGTGGAAAGTCTTACGAGATACCTTTTTTCCAAATGTTTTTCAAAGTTAAACAACTTTAACCCGTTTACTCACACCAGACCCATGTCTGACCCACGTGTTTATTTTTTGTTTTCTTAAACTCTTGGGTACCCATATTATGTATGAGTAGTCAAGGGATTCAGGTTAGCTTTGACGAATTCTGGAGGAGATATGGAGCAGGAGGCTTCAACGTTTAGATATATAGTGGTTCCGTTGTGTTTGAGTTGTGTCTGTATCTTTGTGATATCTTGAGTTGTATGATAGGAAGGTGTTTATAACTGTCTAAATTGAGATGTATTAAGCTGTGTATCTCTGATGTATATGATACTATGTAATATCTTATGTCATATATTATATTTCATTCGTTCCGCTGTGAGATTCTGATATTGTTGAGTTTCTTCTTTTCGATTTTTTTTCTTCTTCTATCCATTTCTTTCTTAAATCATGATGCGTCTTTCTGGGCTAAGAAAGACGGGTTGTGACAGTTGGTATCAGAGCTCTAGGTTGAGTGAATACCTAGGCTTTGGAGTGACTTCTTTCTTGAGAGAGCGTACTTGTAATTTTGATATATATATATATATATTTCTACCTATTTGTTGGGTTACCTGTTCGGGTTTTCCAATATAAATTCTAGAGGAAAAAGGGTAGTGGTGTGTGAAACACGACTACCACTAATGGAAGAGTAACTGCCGAGGCTGTAAACCCAATACTGCTTCGAGTGAGCTTTGCGACATTATGTCAGGATAGTTAGTTAGATTTGTTTGAATTGGTTGCTATGGTTTTTAGTATAGGATTGATAATATATGTTTATGGTTTAAAATTAAAATCTTTGTTGGATTATTAAATTACCTTTGCTTTTAAAATTCGGGGATGAAATTCTTTTAAGGGGGAAGGAATGTGATGACCCGGAATTTTGGGCAATATTTATTTGATAATCTTCATTAATAATCATTTAAATTTGGTAATATTTGTTTAATAATTTTCTTTTATAAATATTTAATTTGGAAAAATTAATCTTTTCAAAGCTAATAAAAATATTTTTCTAATTATAATGTATATATATACACATTGTAAATAGGGAACTTTGGTTTAAATTCAATATAATAACTTTCAAAGCTATTTAAAAGTTAATCATATATTTTCAAAACACTTAAGGTAAATATTTAATTTGTTTAAAAGTATTTTAGCTTAAGTTTAAAATAAGATTAATTTAAGGTTCATTTCTTTTGTTTTTAATATTCTTTCTTTTAAAATTAAACATAAATAAGTGTAGTTTGTATATAAACATAAATTAATAAAATCATAAATATAAATATAAAACCTAAGAAAATATTTAAATACTTGTTTTAACATTTGTAATTCACTTAATTCTTACATTTGACATTTGTAAAATAATTAAAACATGTATGGACACTTGTGTGATAATAATTACATGCAAATTAACAAATGGCAATATGGTTTTTCTTTTAAAAATTTAAATATATATAACAAAAGTTTTGAGAAACCTGGTCATTTGATCTTAGTTCAAAGTTTTTTTACATCCTCTTTTCTAAATTTTCTCATCTTCTTTCACCTTCAATTCTTTCATCTTCAAAATAATCAAAAGAAAAATCAAAACTAAAAGAAAACTATAATCAAACTGCAACCTGATTCAAGATCAAGGATTAAAGCTTCAACAAACAAAGATGAAAATTCAACTCAGCAAATTCAGATTCAAATTCAACAAAAGAAAATCAAATCAAATACATCAGTTCCTGGAACAAGAACATAGCCTGCTTCTCTGTCATTTTCCTATGAGTAAACTTTCTTTAAAAACAGTTTTAATCTATGTTTATATGTGATGCATGTGATGAATCCTTGTAGTAATGTAGTTGATTATGTTGCATGAATGTATGGATGTGAATGCATGTATATATATAATGAAAGGTCTGTGAAATGTCTGTGATTTTGTATATGTATAAGCCTCAGTTGAATTACAGGCTCAACTTCCCTAAAGAAAATTCCATTTCTCTTAATACATTTAGTTTTAGACTTTGATTTCTAAATGGAAAATGATTGTAAGACTGTAATACTATTTTTAAAAATAAATTCAAGTGTTTATACTAAGGGATTATTTCAAAAATAAGAAATTATAGTAAAAATAAATTAAAGTCAGAAAATAAAAGATCTAAATTTTTAGTTTCGACTTCATAACTAGGTTTGTATCTGAAAACGATGAATTTAGGAAGAAAAATCATGATTTTTAGTGTACTAATTATTGAGATATTTTGGGATGATCGGAATCGACATTTTTGTCGATTGCTGTTGATCGACGGCAAGGGGAAGGTCAAGATTTAGGGTGGAGATGGATGGGAAGTAGGAGAACGCAGGAAAAATAGATTGGGATTTTGCTGATGGTGTGGCGTTCCATCGAAGGTGATCTAGGGTTTTGGTTCTGGTTTATGTTGAGTGGGATGTCGAGGTGATCTCGACGACAGTGATGCATCGGGCCGGATCGCGAAGGGGGGTAAGGGTTCGTCGGAGTGTGGAGTAGTTTCGGGTTGGTCGGCGTGAGTACCGGTGGTCAGTGGCGATGGCTAGGGGAGGTTTTCCGATCGAAGTGGGTTCTTGTGTGTGATCATTCTGTTCGATTTTGATTTCTTGGTGGGATCGTCGATCTGGGCGGTCGAGGAGGATGGCGAGGGTGTCGGCGACATGTCGAGGAGCAGAGCGTTGGTCGGAGGGGCGTGAGCACGGCATGCACGTGCACGTGTGCACGTCTGTGTTTGGTTTGGTTGGTGATCGGGGAAGAACGAGTATTTTTCTCGAGTCGTTTGCGTGATTTTCTCGGTGTAGTGATGGATTGCGAGTGTCACGAGGTTGTCTCGGAAATTTTGTTGAAGGGCTCGGGTTGTTATCGTTTCTTTTGTCTCTAGATTTAGAATTTTAAAGTAAAACATGAACAGATTTTTATAAAGCAAAGAAATCAAGTTTTATTGTAAAGAACAAAGTGTTTAAAACAAGTTTTAAAGTTATTAAAATAATTAGTTTTCAAAAGAAAAATGTTTAACCAAGTTTTAAAATATATTTAAGGAAATAAGTTTTAAAGAGATATGATAATTAATTAGTGAAATTAATTAAAAGTTAATCACTTAATGTAATTAATTTAAGGATCATTAACTAATGATTTGGGGATAATTAATTAATGTAATTAATTTAAGATAATTAATTAGTTTAATTAATTAAGGATAATCACTTTGGAAATTGATTAAGTATAATTACTGAATGTAATTAATAAAGGGATAATTAATTAATGAAAGTAATTAGAGATTAATTAATGAAGTAATTAGAGGTTAATTAATGAAAGTAAGTAAACGCTAATTACTTAATGTAATTAAAGAATAATTAATTAAGGATGATTAATTAAGATGAATAATTGAAGTATAATTAATTAATTGGTTTGTAATTAATTAATGGATAAGTAAACAAGATTTATAGTGATGGAAGTAATTAATTTAACTTATTTTAAATTAATTAGAGACAATGTGATTAATTACTTGATAAGGTAATTAATTAAATGAGTAATTAATTAATTAAGGATTAATATAATTAATTAAGGAGTTAATTAATTAAGGTAAGTAATTACAGGATGGTTAATTATTGTTTATGATTAAGTAAGGTTAATTACTGTAAATGGTTAAGGATAATTAATTTGTGTAATTAATTAAGAAATTATTTATTGTAATTAAGAATTAATTAATCAAGGGAGAGTAATTAAGGAAGATAATTAAGAGATGATTAATTAATTAATTTGTAATTAATTAATAATAATTAAGTTGGAGTAAAGGTAATCCAAGTGATTAAGTTAGAAATTAATTTAATTAAGGATCAATTAAATTAATTAAGAATGGATCAAACTTTGATATTGGATGAGTTAATTATATTGGATTATTTGAATGTGATATCTTTGATATGTGATATGTGTTGTTTTGTGATATATGGTTGAATTAGATAGTATGGATTATCTATCTGTATTGATATGAATTATTCTATCTATGATATTGTGAATTATCTATCTGTGTGAATATAGATAATGAATTGAATTGTTTTAACTTTAAAACAACTTGGCCTTAAAAAGAAACGTTTTGGATTTTGGTGAGATCGGGATTGGGTATCAAATTTGATTATCCGAAAACCACATCGATCCAAATTAAACGATAGGTCGTGAATCTCATGTGAAGATGAAGATTCAGAGTGCAAGGGTTATTGTCGTTAACTCTGAGGGTGATTCCAAAATGAGTGTAACACGATAATGCCTTCGGTTTCGTTCGAACCCGGAACGATGTTGTATGGATTGAATGCTTTCAGAACATCGTCAGGTAGACGATGAGCATTCTAAGATAGATGTGTTCTATAAAGGTAATCGTAGCCTCAAGCCTCATCAACCGGGAATGGCTAAAATAGGGGAGGTGCAGCAAGGTTAAGTGGGTAGCACCCAAGTAGGACAAGATTTTCCCCTGTCTAGAGGTTCCTTTTTATTCGGCTTAGTGTGTGGTTGGTCGCTCCAACTGCGGGGTTGTCTTGTTCGGGATTATCCAGTAAGGGATGGTTCCGGCCTTGTGTTGCAGGGGGTTGGGAGTGATCCTCGGTACGTTGATCTAGGCCACGTACTGTGATGGGTGGTACCCCAGTAGCTCTGCCATTGTATGGAATCCAATCTCCAATAAGTGCCCTCGGATTTGATTATAAACCTATATATGCTGGAATTTAATAGATGTAACGATTTCAGCTATTTCTTATTTACTTGAAAACCCTAGACCTATTATAATATCACTGGATTTCCTATCAAATGTTTTGGTTATTGTAAGGTAAAAACTTTTCCATGTTTATGTGTGGGAAGTCTTACGAGATACCTTTTCTTTCCAAATGTTTTTCAAAGTTAAACAACTTTAACCCGTTTACTCACACCAGGCCCATGTCCGACCCAAGTGTTTATTTTTTGTTTTCTTAAACTCTTGGGTACTCATATTATGTATGAGTAGTCAAGGGATTTAGGTTAGCTTTGACGAATTCTGGAGGAGATATGGAGCAGGAGGCTTCAACGTTTAGATATATAGTGGTTCTGCTGTGTTTGTGTTGTGTCTGTATCTTTGTGATATCTTGAGTTGTATGATAGACATGTGTTTATAACTGTATAAATTGAGATGTATTAAGCTGTGTATCTCTGATGTATATGATACTATGTAATATCTTATGTGAAATATTATATTTCATTCGTTTCGTTGTGAGATTCTGATATTGTTGAGTTTCTTCTTTTCTATTTTCTTCTACTTCTATCCCTTTCTTTCTTAAATCAAGATGCGTCTTTCTGGGTAAGAAAGACCGGTTGTGACAAATTTCAAATAAAATATTCTCTATTTGGATCATAATGGGTCTTTGAAGTCTGATGGGTTGTGCTAAATCCAACAAGTTAATGTAAATAAAATTCAGATTTATTTAATTTTATAATTAAATAAATTAATGATTTTAATTAATATATAATATAGTTCTTGTAATGACCCATATTTTTGACTATTTTAAAATATTAAATTTAATATGATTATTGAATAAAAATGGTTAAAAAAATTTAATGTTTTATTTATGTAATTTATTTAATATGAACTTGGATAAAATTTTAAAATAACCAATTTCGAAGATTTAGGCAATAACCAGTATTGAAAAGAAAATCTATTTATTGAATGTGTCTATAATCGATATTTGGAATCGAATAATAAATGTTGAATTATTTAAATGTTAATAAAATAATTGGTAATAAATGGTGAATTATTTATTAATGGTGATTTATTGAAAAATTAAATCGTTGATTTAATATTGGAAATTATTCAAATAATTGAATCCTGAACTAAATATGAATGAAAATGATTTTAAAAGTTGATTTAAATTTAATTTAAACAGGAATGAAGATCGTAAAAATTTGAAATTGAATTTAAAGCGACTAAATTGATTTTTGAAATTTCTTATTTTAATCGACGTGTAAAAATAGCCATTTTGGCCACTTCCTTGGATTTCGACGAAACTAGTTTCATCGGATCCATAATAGTGAATTAGTATAGGATTTCAAGTTTCATAACGATCGGACTTATCGTTTGGCCGTGCGAGCTTGAAACGCATAGAATTTAATTTCAGAATTTAATTAAAATAATATTATTTGAAAAGCTATCTTCTGCATAAGATCGAACTTGGCCTCAAGGCTAGTTCCATTGCATTCAGAATAAGGTTATAACATATAAAACGCTAGGTGACACGCTTCGTTTGGAGTTCGGAATTTCGCGGGTCGATCGGGCGAGATATTTTCTAATTACATAATATTTTTACTTTCCCATATCCAACCATTCGTACGCTCAGCCATGCTTATGTCTCCCCCGTACATCCCTCTCCTCCTTCCATTTTAAATTCTCCTAGATGAATAAAAAAGAAAGAAAAAAGAAAAAATTTAAGATCGCGCTCGCGCGCGCAGCTGCGTGTGGCGGCCAGAGGTGGACCGCGAGGCGAGCTGGAGGGGCGGCGTGAGATAGTGAAGGCTAGGCTCGCGTTCGATCGCTGTTAGGGTTTGGGTTCTTTGGGCATGCCATCAATTGAAGAGGGGCGCGGCGTGGAGGCGTTTGATGGTGGCAAGGTGCGCGACGTGATGAGCTCGGATCTAGTGCAGCTGCTCCGTGGAGGCGCGCGTCTCAAGGTCAGGTGGCGTGCGTTCCTATATGCGAACGAGAAGGATTAGGAAGAGATGCGTACGAGAGGAGAGTAGTGGTGAGGTTAAGGTTATGTTAATTATATTATTATGTTAATTAAATTTTATAATTATCAAATGTTAATTATTGCGTAATTTTTGCATACAAGGTCCGTTTCGGATGAAACAAATTGCCTTGAAATCGTATCGACGTCGTCTACAACATGGAGTGGAAGTGAAATTTATTTGAAGCTGAAATATTTTCAGTTTCAAATAAAGGTTAGTGTTTAAACGCTCACGAATGACTAAATTATTTTTTAGGTAGTTAAATTGAAATCCTTAAGTGATTTAATTTTATTGATTGTTGTTTGGTAATTTAACTGACATAGAAATCAACAAAGAAATTTATATGTTAGAAATTTTGAATTAACAGTTAAATTGAAATTGGAATTAAACTGCTTGTTCAATTCCTGATTATTGATAACTAGCTAATTATTGTGATATATTGACTGTTTTGGAATGTTGATTGTGATGGATGCTATTGATTGATATTTTAGAAAATTTGGATGTTATTTATTTTTATATATTCCTGTTATCAACCTGTATATTATTGACATCATATAAATTGTTATTTGAATTATTTCGAATAAATTAAGAAATAGGTTGAAGTGATATGTACCTATGGCATTTATTTTGGATTGAAATGATATATATCCATCCCTGAAATTCAAATCGAAATAACTGATCACTTGGCCATAGGATAGAAAATTATGTACGGACACCGGATTAGTTAAATTAAATGATTTTAAATTCTTGGATTGAACTTATTCAAATGATTTTGTTTTATAAAAATAAAATTGAATCGAAATATGGGAATTGGATTATTTCCGAACTTGAGCTTGAAATGTTGAAATTAAATTGGTAAAAAAAATTGTTGAAAGAATTTAATTTGGAAATGGAAGTTATGATCGAAATATAACTTGAATTATAGAAATTGAATTGTTGCTTGAATTTCGAAGTTATTTAAGTAAAAGTGATATAAATTGATATTTCAAAATTTGGGCTCGGAAATGGAATTAATTTAAAGATTTGAATCTAAATTCGAACATTTAAGTTTAATTTGAGTCTAATGATTTAAATCAATATTCTGAAAGTGAACTCGAAATTGATAAATTTTGAAATGGTTTAAAATTAGATTGAATTGAAATTTAAACCATGGAATCAAATTATTGAATCGAATTCGAAGTTAAAAATGTAAACCGAAATTGAAATTGTTTTGAATTGAAATTGGAATCGAAGTTAATTCGAATTGAAATAGGAATTGAGTAGATCTGGATTGGATTGAGATTGAAGATGATTTGAATTGAAAGATTCGAAATTGAATCAGTTTGACTTTGAAACTATTTTTAAATAAATTATATTAATATAAACTGTTTAAAATCTATCTTTTTAAAATATTCAAATTATTTTGATTTTCCAAACTATTTTATGTAATAAAACATTTTGAATAAATAAATCATTTTAAATCAAACTATTTAAACTATTTAAAAACTATTTAAACTATTTAAAAACTATTTAAAAAAATTCAAACTATTTTCTAAGATTCAAACTAGTCATGGTTGGAATGTTTATATTTAAATCGTGGATTTAAATACGAATTGGGTTAAAATGAAGTTATAACCTAAATTGAAATTCGTAATGGAAATTTGAATGAAACGATATTTTTTGAAGTGAAATAGCATATTTTGAGTAAATGTGATATTTAGAAATGAAGGATATTTTTGAAGCAAATATGATATTTTGATATCAAGTATGAATCGTTTTCGAAATGTAAAAGAACCAACCGGTGTGTAAAACGACGTTTGGTTGTTAAAGAGACTGGAACCTCTTATTGGCATACTCTCTGTCAATATTGGAACCACTTTAACAAATGTGTACGCGGAGGAGACTCAAGAACAAAGTGGTTGGATTTGGCGTAGTTTGCTGGAATTGAAGAAAGAGAACGATAATGGATAGACCCCGGAACTTGTACCAATTTAAATTACTAAAACAGGACGGCTTGATAGGGCCAAGCGGGCAAGCTACCACTAGCGGACATCCATTCTTCGATTTTCTTCTTGGTCTTGGTACATGCTATTACTTTTGATGTTGGTTTCGGTTAGTGCACCTTGATTTTGGGATAGCCTCCCTTTGACTTGATATGGAATGGATGTACGCGGTGGGCGATAGTGGCTATGATGCGTTACCACCAGCCCTGCGACCCAAATTGGTAGTATCCTATCTTGGGCATTGCTTCATGTGCCTTGTCATACTTTTATCCCTATACGACGCCACTATGATTTTGGTTTAGTGTTGTCGTATCATGGCGCATCCCTATCCCCCGATGTGCTACTGGGGCATTATATGCAAACTGTACGACAATGCTTAAAAACTCGTTAAGGGGGAATAATGTAAAGCCTTAACGCTAAGTAAAATATTTATTTTACTGATTAGACATTATATATATAGCGTATTCTAATATATATATATATATAAATAATTTGATGCATCCTTAAGAGATGGAAAATCCCGTAACATCTCTTGAGTTATTGCACGCACGTTATGCACTGGATAGGAGATGTGAAACCCCATAACCATCTCTGACGCTACTACACTCCTGTTATATGTGATTTTGATTTAACTCACATAAGGATATTTTAGTCCTAACTCGAGTTTTTGTCTTTTCATTATGCTCGGGTTAGCCCTGAGTTTTCAACGTATTGAAGATTATTATGTTGGAGGACAAAGACGAAGATTTTGGTGTATTATATTACTAGTATTATTTCACCACATTATATGTTCTGCTGCATTATTCTATCGTTCTGATGTATGTATAACTCTAATAAATATTGTATAAATTATAATCAAATGTATAGTATAAACAACTTCATGAACTGTTTATTTGATTATATATTTTGTGATTCCGTTGCGAGAATATGCACTTGTTTTCTTCTTCTTTTCTTATTTTTATTAATTAACCCCATTGATTATCTATGTTCCGGATTGTTTGAGTTGGACATGTGTGGATTATTATCAATTTAAACCTTCTGAAATGTGGGTCGTCACAGTTGGTATCAGAGTTTTGGTTTAGCGATAACCTTAGCTTTGTGGGGTTTGACTCATTAGAGATAGGGTAGTAATACCCTAGAATGAGTTATTTGAGTGTATATATATGAGAGCGCATACTTGTTAGTGTTATAAAATGTTTTATATTGTGTTTACTTATCCGTTGAGTTTTTTATGAATTCTGGTCAGTGCGTGGGATGCCATGACATCGATAGGCGTTTCTAAACACTTAAACGAGGCAAGTCAACATAATATTGTTTTAAAATCAGGTAAATGAAATAATTTTACCTAAATTATATATTATAAATATAAAGTAACTAAATTTGATTTAAATTGGATTTAATTTGGATATAAATAAATTGAATGTTAACTAATTGAATATGAAATAAATGAATGTTAAATAAAGAAATGTTGATACACTTAAGTATAAGAGTTAAGAAATACTCTAAGCTTAAATTATGAAATGAATAAATTTATAAAATAAATTGAATATGAAGTAAATAGGTTGTAGAACCAATTTTGGAAATACTAACTTCACTAATTTGATTTATGGATGTTTACTAACTTAAGTAATGAGTTATAAAATAAATGTCTAATCTTAGTTTAAGTTAAAAGAATGAATTGAAATTGAGAATTTGAGAATTTGAATTACGATGCTTTTGAAATTGTTTCTAAGATTTTGAAAATAATATTAGTATTATTTAAAAAAAATTATGAATAGAAATTGTTTCAAAAGGAATTAAAAGAAAGTAAATCCAATACTCTCTTCTTCTTCCTTTGGAAAATAATTTCGGCGATGACGGCCGCATCATCGACATTCATTTTCGAGTCTTTGAGTGGGGGAGGCTACTTAGTAGCTTTGCTACGTTTTTGATTCAACAAACAGATTTTAATTTAAAATTTCTTAATATGATTTGATATATATAAGAGATATGAGTATATATATTATTTCAAAATGATTTAAAATTAACCTGGTATATGAATTCTTAAGTTCTTATCAATAAATGATTTTTAGTTGTAGAAATAAAGTGAATTTTTGAATAATTGGAAACTTATAAAAATGAGAAATAAGAAATATAAGCTAAGTGTTTAAATAAAATATGAGAATTTAAGTTCTAACTCTTAAATTTCAAGATAATGGAAATTTAAACTTGTGTAAATTATTGAACATTCTTGTTAACTAAAATGAATAAGATAATTTTGTATAACATTCAATTACATTCTAAAAAACATATATAAAACTTTCCAGAAATGTTTAAAAAGTTGAAATGTTAAATATGAATGGTAATAAAATATTATACAAGTTTAAACTTGAGTAATAAGAAATGTTTTAAAAAATATTCCAAATTGAAATTGTGTTTAAAGAAACGTTTACAAAATTAAATTAAGTAGTAATAAAAAAAATGGTATAAACTTAGTTAATGTTCTAAGAAATGTTAAATAAATATTTTGAATAGTAAAAAGAAAATACTATTTAGATATGAACTTAAGAGAAGGTAAACAAATAATAAATTAAATCACATCTTTGTAAATTGTTTGAATAATAAAAATATAAATTTGCAAAGGATGTTTTAAGATTTTGTTATAGCTTTCTAAGATAATTATATTTTGAATAATATTGTGTAAAAGAAGATACATCTATATAAAATGATTATAAACTTAAGAAATGATTAACGAAATAAGAAAGTTGAAATTTGAATTATGAAATGAAATTTTAGTTAAGTCAAGTTGAATGGAATAAATTGATGAAGTAAGTTAATGAAATAAATTATAAAATGGAAGTTAACTTAAGAAAATTTTAATGAAATTGAATGTGACAAAAAGAAAAATTCGTTAATATGAAGTTGAGTGATAAAAGAAAATTTACTTAAATAAGTTATTAATATAAATTTGAATTTATGAAATGAACTAATGAAATGAATTAAAGAATTAATATGAACTTAAGTTATGAAAAATAAACATGAGTTGCATTTTATAAAATGGTTATAATAAACTTAAATGGTTTTATGAAATGATTTATAAATGATATTAGTATTAAAGAGTATATACTAAGTGGTAATGAAGTAAAATTTGATTTAGATGAGATTAAATGAAATAATTTTATAAAATGGTTCATAAATGAATTTATATGAAATATGTTAAACAAAAAGTGAACCAATTGAAGTTTAACAAATTGAATTGAATAAATTGAATGTGAATGAAATAGATGTGAATAAATTTGAAGCAAACCGATTAAATATTAATAAAAATTAGATGTTAATAAGAAATGAAGTGCATAAATTAAATAGTGACATTGGGTAATGTAAATTCACATAGTTACGAACCAATTGGATAAGTTGGATGAATATTGATGGTTGAATGGTTTCTTTTATCGCAAACCATTGTTATTATTGTTTTTGATTGCATATGATTGTCGTATGTTGTGTATTTGTGATTGTGCTTATGATTTGGATTCAAAATCATGCTATGTGGTTCTATTTAACTCATACATGCTCTATATCTTATTATAAGTGACTAATATTCTAATCTGAGTTGAGATAGGTACATACGAATGTCATTTGGATGTATACGCGGATTTTATATGCTTTTCCTTGCTTAATACGAGCAAACTCGCTCGTATTAATAATAATAAGGTACATATCTCGGATTGCATACCGCATTTTTATATTTTTCCCTACGGGATGCCTCATCATTGAGATGAGATGTATATTTGATGTATTTGTGTTATATATTCTATTGTAAAAGTTTTTCGATCGAGCCGCGCAAAGGAGACGCTGGCAAAATTTTCGCAAATCCGGGTGTTAGAAAATTTTTGAGGTTTTGAAAATTTTATAACTTGTTTTATAACTAAATTATAATTTCCGTAAGCCGATTGGAGCAGCTTAGCAGAAGGGTAGTAAAAGTTTTATAATAAGATTTTAGAGTTTATAAGTTGATTATTTTGAGAAAAATATATCGTGTGTTAAATTCTCTACTTAACCCCTTTCGAGGATGAAAAGTTTTGAGTGGGGGAGAGTGTAACAACCCGTATTTTTGACTATTTTAAATTATTAAATTTAATATGACTATTCAATAAAATGGTTAAAAAAAATAAAATTTAATGTTTTATTTATGTAATTTATTTAATATGAACTAGGATAAAATTTTGAAATAACCAATTTCGAAGATTTAGCCAATAACCAGTACTGAAATGAAATTATATTTATTGAATGTGTTTGTAATCGATATCTGGAATCGAATAACAAATGTTGAATTATTTAGATGATAATAAAATAATTGGTAATAAATGGTGATTTATTGAAAAATTAAATCGTTTGAATTTAATATTGGAAATTATTCAAATAACTGAATCTTGAACTAAATTTGAATGAAAATGATTTTAAAAGTTGATTTAAATTTTATATAAACGGGAATGAAGATCGTAAAATTTTGAAATTTGAATTTAAAGTGATTAAATTGATTTTTGAAATTTCTTATTTAATTGACATGTAAAAATAGCAATTTTGGCCACTGTCTCGGATTTCGACGAAACCAGTTTCATCGAATCCGTAATAGTGAATTAGTATAGGATTTCAAGTTTCGTAGCGATCAGATTTATCATTTGGTCGTGCGAGCTTGAAACGCGTAGAATTTCATTTCAGGATTTAATTAAAATAATATTATTTGAAAAGCTATCTTCTGCATACGATCGAACTAGGCCTCATGGCTAGTTTCATTGCATTCAGAATAAGGGTATAACATATAAAACGTCAGGCCGCCCGCTTCGTTTGGAGTTTGGAATTTCGCGGGTCGATCGGGCGAGATATTTTTAATTAAATAATACATTTACTTTCACATATCCAACCATTCATACGCTCAGCCACCCCTATGTCTCCCCCGTACATCCTTCTCCCCCTTTCATTTTAAGTTCTCCTAGACGAAAAAAAGAAAGATAGAAGAAAAAATTTAAGATTGCGCTCGCACGCGCGGGGCTGCGCGTGGCGGCTAGAGGTGGATCGCAAGGCGAGCTGGAGGGGAGGCGCGAGATGGTAAAGGCTAGGCTTGCATTTGATCGTTGTTAGGGTTTGGGTTCTTTGGGCGCGCGATCGATTGGAGAGGGACGCGGCGTGGAGGCGTTTGGTGGTGGCAAGGCGCACGACGTGATAAGCTCGGATCTGGTGCAGCTGCTCCGTGGAGGAGCGTGTCTCGAGGTCAGGTGGCGTGCGTTCCTGTACACAAACGAGCGAGATGGGGAAGAGATGCGTATGAGAGGAGAGTAGTGGTGAGATTAAGGTTTTGTTAATTATATTATTATGTTAATTAAATTTTATAATTATCGAATGTTAATTATTGCGTAATTTTTGCATACGAGGTCCATTTCGAACAAAAAAGTTGCCTTGGAATCATATCGACGTCGTCTACAGCATGGAGTGGAAGTGGAATTTATTTGAAGCTAAAATATTTTCAGTTTCAAATAAAGGTGAGTGTTTAAACGCTCACGAACTGCTAAATTATTTTTATGTTAGTTAAATTGAAATCCTGAAGTGATTTAATTTTATTGATTATTGTTTGGTAATTTAATTGACATAGAAATCGACATAGAAATTTATATGTTAGACATTTTGAATTAACAGTTAAATTGAAATTGGAATTAAACTGCTAGTTAAATTTTCAATTATTGATAACTAGTTAATTGTTGTGATATATTGACTATTTTGGAATGTTAATTGTGATGGATGCTATTGATTGATATTTTGGATGATTTGGATGTTATTTATTTTTATATATTCCTGTTATCACCCTGCATATTATTGATATCATATAAATTTTTATTTGAATTATTTCGAATCAATTAATAAATAGGTTGAAGTGATATGTACCTATGACATTTATTTTGGATTGAAATCATATATATCCATCCCTGAAATTACAATTGAAATAACTGATCACTTGGCCATAGGATAGAAAATTATATACGGTCACCGGATTAATTAAATTAAATGATTTTAAATTATTGGATTGAACTTATTCAAATGATTTTGTTTTATAAAAAAAATTGATTTGAAATATGGGAACTAGATTATTTTCGAACTCGAGCTTGAAATGTTGAAATTAAATTGTTAAAGAAATTGATAAAGAATTCAATTTGGAAATGGAAGTTAAGATCGAAATATAACTTGAATTATAGAAATTGAATTGTTGCTTGAATTTCGAAGTTATTTAAGTAAAAGTGGTATAAATTGATATTTCAAAATTTGGGCTCGGAAATGGAATTAGTTTAATGATTTGAATCTAAATTCGAACATTTAAGTTTAATCTGTATCAAATGATTTAAATCAATATTCTGAAAGTGAACTCGAAATTGATACAAGTTGAAATGGTTTAAAATTAGATTTGAATTGAAATTTAAACCATGGAATCGAATTATTGAATCGAATTCGAAGTTAAAAATGAAAATCGAAATCGAAATTGTTTTGAATTGAAATTGGATTCGAAGTTAATTCGAATTGAAATCGGGATTGAGTCGATCTGAATTAGATTAAGATTGAAGATGATTTGAATTGAAAGATTCGAAATTGAATCAGTTTGACTTTGCAACTATTTTTAAATAAATTATTTTAATATAAACTGTTTAAAATCTATCTTATTAAAATATTCAAATTATTTTGATTTTCCAAACTATTTTATTTAATAAAACATTTTAAATAATTAAATCATTTTAGATCAAACTATTTAAACTATTTTCAAACTATTTAAAATTTTCAAACTATTTTCTAAGATTCAAACTGGTCAAGGTTGGAATGTTTATATTTAAATCGTGGATTTAAATACGAATTGGGTTAAAATGAAGTTATAACCTAAATTGGAATTCGGAATGGAAATTTGAATGAAACGATATTTTTTGAAGTGAAATAGCATATTTTGAGTAAATATGATATTTTGAAATGAAGGATATTTTTGAAGCGAATATGATATTTTGATATCAAGTATGAGTTGTTTTCAAAATGTAAAAGAACCAACCGGTGTGTAAAATGACGTTTGGTTGTTAAAGAGACTGGGGCCTCTTATTGGCATACTCTCTGTCAATATTGGAACCACTTTAACAACTGTGTATGTGGAGGAGACTCCAGAACGAATTGGTTGGATTAGGCGCCGTTTGCTGGATTTGAAGAAAGAGAACGATGATGGATAGACCTTGGCACTTGTGCCAATTTGGAATGACTAAAACAGGATGGCTTGACAGGGCCAAGCGGGCTAGCTACCCCTAGCGGACATTCTTTCTTCAATTTTCTTCTTGGACTTGGTCCATACTATTACTTTTGATGTTGGTTTCGATTGGTGCACCCTGATTTTGGGATAACCTCCCTTTGACTCGTTATGGGATGGATGTACGCGCTGGACGATCGTGGCTACGATGCATTACAACCAGCTCTGCGACTCGAGCTGGTAGTATTCTACCTTAGGCATTGCCTCACGTGCCTTCTCATACTTTTATCCCTATACGAGACCACTACGATTTTGGTTTAGTGTTGTCGTATCACGGCGCATCCCTATCCCCCGACGTGCTACTGGGGGGTTATATGCAAACTGTACGATTATTCTTAAAAATGCATTAAGGGGGATTAATGCAAAGCCTTAAGGCTAAGAAAAATATTTATTTTACTGATTAGACATTATATTTATAGCGTACTCTACTATATATGAATAATTTGACGCATCCTTAAGAGATGGAAAATCCCGTAACATTTCTTGAGTTATTGCATGCACGTTATACACTGGATAGGAGATATGAAACCCCGTAACCATCTCTGACGCTACTACACTCCTATTATATGTGATTTTGATTTGAATCACATAAGGATATTTTAGTCCTGACTCGAGTGTTTTGTCTTTTCATTACGCTCAGGTCAGCCCTGAGTTTTCAGCGTATTGAAGATCATTATTCTAGAGGACGAAAACGAAGATTTTGGTGTATTACATTACTAGTATTATTTCACCACATTGTTTGTTCTACTGCATTATTCTATTGTTCTGATGCATATATAACTCTGATAAATGTTGTATAAATTATAATCAAATGTATAGTATAAACTGCTTCATGAACCGTTTATTTGATTATTATATTTTGTCGTTCCGTTGTGAGATTCTGTGTTTGTTTTCTTCTTCTTTTCTTATTTTTCTTAATTAACCCCATTGGTTATCTATATTCCGGATTGTTTGCATTGGACATGTGTGGATTATTGTCGATTTAAACCTTCTGAAATGTGGGTCGTCATTGTTCTGGGTATATCATAATATACTCATGTGTATATCGTTAATTTGCAACGTATATCAAAGTGTACATAGTTAATGTATGCAAACACACACACACACACACACACACACACACACATATATATATATATATATATATGTTGGTATTTACATCTACAATGTATACATTCGCCATTTATAAGCGCGTTAATTGTCTTAAAACATTGTTTAATATATATATATAACATATATACATATATAACATGTATATAATTTCATATTTTATTTATATATTAAATAAAATAAATCATTAATTTTTTGAATTAAACATGACCAAGTCAATAAATTTTAAAATTCAAATTTAATTACTTAAATATCTAATTTTTACTTGGCAAAAATAATTTAAAATCAAATATAGACATATAAAACTAGTTAAATATATTTTAGTTATTTAAAATCAATATATATAATAATAATATTTTATAGCCAAAAATAATAATAGTAATTTTATTTGAAATTCCTAAACTATTTAAAATTGCATAAACGAATTAGTACAAATACTATATAATAAAATAAATACTAAAAAATTTATATATATGTACATATACATCCATTCAACCATGAATTTTTTTTGAATACAAAATCCGAAAACTATTTATTATTATTTTTTAATAAATTAATTATATACATATATTATTATTAATCTAAACATTGATTAAAATAACTAAAATTTAAATAAATTTATATTATATTAAAAAAATTATTTGGAATTTTTTAATGATATTGCCAAATACTATTTAAGTTTAGAATTAAATTTATAAACAAATTTTAAATACACACTATTATTTGATTTAAAATTAGGAAATGATAGTTTAAAATTATTACAGTATCTAGAAAAACATAAAATGATAATATTATAATATACATGACCAAATAGATTAATTTTTTATTTTATATTAAACATAGATCAAAAGAACGATATCAATTAATATAAAATTTTAAAATGGTTTGAACTTATATAATATTATGGGAAGACGACGGTGACTATATAAAATTGTATAATAGGGAGTTATATGACATATAAGATATAAAATGTGAAATATAATTCATATCATGAAGAGGTTGCCTTTGAACGCACCTTGATTATTGAGATCTCTTAGATTCAACTTGAATCGATCACTTGACCTTCCAACGATCTAGTGTACTGCTAGAATGGTTTTGATTTGGTGTAATTATGCTTTAGAATTTTCGACAATTGGGAAAGGGAGGAGTTGCTTAAGGCCATGAAGAGAGAGGAAAATTCTAGTAGAAATATTGAGGGATTTGGTTTGTTTAAATAGAGAAAGATGAGGAGATAAATTCTCCTCCTTTTACTCTTTCTCCTTTTACTAGTTTTAGATCCAAATCTAGAATTTAAACCACCTCTCTCCTCTCAATAGACGATCGGCCATGATGTAGGCCTCTATGAGCCAATGAAGCGACAAAGACCGTATAGCAATTAACATCATTTAAATCATATTTAAATGTGTATTGATATCGTATATCAATATGTACATATATAACATATTTATATGCATCTAATTAATTACAAATAACACTTAGAAAATTACTAATAGCACCTAGTACACCAAATAAATGGTAAAATAATATTTTATAATTATTAACTAATTTAATTTATTTATAGCAATTTATAAATCAATCAAATCGTGTTGTATTTCAAAGAATTCACTAGTACAGTTGTGCGACTCATAGGTGTAAATTCAATCAATGATCAATATCAAATTATTTGAATGTTAATTTTCACTCGTCACCTTAGCTAGTGGAGTGACAGTTTGGTCAAATTTATCGTTTATACATCTTTATTGTTAAAATCTAATTTTACAATTTAAGCGGTACCTTTTACTAACGATTATTTACACCAATTCTCTTCGTCAACACTATGTCACCTTAGGATTTATGGAATTTGGTTTTGGTAAAAATTCCAATATCATCCATATTCAACTCGGATAGTCCATAAAAAAGTCCTTTGTTTAATGATACATTTATTATTAACTGTACTGTCGGGCCAAATATTTTGATTTTGAGTTGACCATGATACTAACCTTATACGATCGAGGAGACAAATTCTCTATTGATTAGTGTTTCGCTTCCAATGCTTCAAGTCAGACCCAATCATGATCGATGAATGGGCGCCATGCCACGATTTAACTATAATCAAAGTGGAGTGTCCACATTGAAATTTCCTAGTATTCTCAAGTTAAGGGAACTATGTAACATCGTCTCTTTTCTATTCTTTGTTTGACTTGGTTATATTAACTGACAGAAAACCCTTAAGTGAGTCATTTCATAATTATCCAATAACTATCAGTACGTAAGTCCTTGGTTCCCTCAATATCCATGAGTAATACATTGCCCAACATTTGGAGAGTTTCACATACTATAGTCTCAACAGATGAATCGATAACCTTTCTCGAAACACCTTAACTAGGAATATTTAAAACAATATGTTCGTGATAATTTTCTCATGATTATAACTCCTTGTAATCATGATCACATAACATATCATTTAAGGAGTTTCTATTTAGTATACTTAAATTAATTACTTAATTAATATATCACAATAAACATGTATATAATAGAAAATAAACACCTTTATTATGAATAGGATTGGTCACATGATTAGATATATGTAACAAATTACTTGATTTCCCCTTTGGCATACCCTAATTCTCTCAACATGAAAGATTTTCGATTTATTTCACAATAGGAAATGGTCTAACAAATCTTGGTGCAAATCTCTCCAGATTTCCAAATTTAACGGACTCTCTTTAACGTTGATATTTTCACAAATATCATATCATTGACTTTTAACCCAAGATCAATATATCTCTAATCGGCATATGACTTTGTCAGCCTTGAGATAACTTAATTCTTTTTCATATCAATTTGACTTTCTCTAATGTCTTAAAGATCATATCCAGTCCATTTATTACATAATAAGTCATTTCCTACCAACATGTAGGCGACTTAAAAGGTCTTCAATATTAAGCTTCAAATGGTGTCATGCTAATACTCGCTTGTTTCCTGGAGATTTGACCAGGCAACTAGTGCTCGGCATCAGGTAGCACTCGGCGTCAGAGAGTGCTCGGCATCTAGGAGTGTTCGGCGAAGTACCCGGCTTCCTAGTGGAACTCAGCGTCATAGAATGTCCGGCATCTAGGAGTACTCGGCGAAGTACTCAGCATCCATATTGTTCGGCGTCAGATAGTACTCGGCATACAAGACTGCTCGGCATACAAGACTGCTCGGCGTCAGCTAGCGCTCGACATCAATAGAACTCGGCAACAGGAGTGTTCGGTGTAACAGGAGTACTTGGCAACGGGAGTACTCGGCATCCGAGAAACGAGAGCACCCGGCATCCAACAGGAGTACTCGGCAACGGAAGTACTCGGCATCCGGGAGACGCTCGGTGTACCTAATCATTCAACATGACACTATCGTTCGGTCAGGGAGCATTGTTCGGTCAAGAGCTTCAAACAGAGTTACGTTCGGCTCCAACTGCAACCACCTTGCACTCTCCACACATCAGACATACCATTCGGCATAGAAAGGACCGTTCGGCATAGAGAGGACCGTTCGGCATAGAGAGGACCGTTCAGCATTATGACGTTCGGCATGCCTGGTTCGGCAAGCAGCGAACACTACACCTGGGCTAGAGCGATCGGCTACCAAGCCCACTTGGGAAGTCCAGCCCATCTTTGTCTATAAATAGAGGGGAAGGGTCACAGTGAAGAGGATCCTTTTTTGGAGAGAACACCAGGGGAGACTCTGCCATTTTTGAGACTCATCTTCTCTATTTAACAACTTCATTCAAGCATTTGATTCACGAATTGTATTTGTAATCAACAAGAAGAAAGATCAATAAAGTTTAATCTCAAAGTGGACGTAGGCAATTACGCTGAACCACTATAAATTTGGTGTTCTTACTTTCTGCATTTAAATTAGCATTGTCTTCTCTGTTTAATTTATCTTCATCACTTATATCTCTACACAATCTTTCTCTACGAGGTTAGTGACCAATTTTGGTGCTAACACTTTGGTGCTTTCACTGAGAATTGAATTCTCAGACCTCAAGGATCTGCTTTGAAGCTACTGGATTGAACAAATCCTCCAAAGAAGATCCGACTCACTGATAGGACATCCGTTGATTCTACTCAGAGTTCATACCGATAACTCTACAATGGCAAGACCACGTACCAGGTCAGCTTCTCATAATGCAGATGCCCATGAGACTGCTAGCGTGCAACAAGCAGGACCTAGTAATCAACCAGCGATTCCGAGTGCAGGAATTGCCGCTCAAGAACAAACTCCAATTGTCACCAGAATAGAGTTCAATCACTTGATGAGAGAACTCAGGGAAAGCAGGAGACAACTAGGAGAGCAGATGCAAGCTAACGCCAACCTGATGGCACAACTCACTCAACAGCAGCAACAGAATGCTGGGGGCAATCCCGCTCCTTACTCTTCATCTGACAGCTCAACTTCCTCTGATGAACCTCCCAGGCGCAGACGACGTAAGACTGAAGCTGCACGAGCAGAAGCTGATGTTCAAACAGCTGGAGACCATAACCAAGCAAGAGCTGGAATCTTCAGGACCGAAGTGCAAACGGAGGATGGAGGCCCAGGTCATCAAAACGCTAACGATGTCGAACCCCAAGACGCGCGACTGTCAGATCACCAGGAGAGAAGGCATCAGCATGGACAGGCACGTAGAACAGACCTTAACCTCCCGCCTTCCATACAGACACCAGATCTGACAGCCATGATCAGGCAATTGATGAAAGAAAATCAGGGCTTATCGAATGATGACTGGGAAGTGTCAAGAAGTCATACTCCATTCACGGATGTTGTGTTGCAGGCGGCGTACCCCAGGAAGTTTAGTATGCCTACTATCCCTGCGTATGAAGGGAAGACTGACCCCAGACAGCATGTCATGAGGTACGAATGGATGATGGATTCAGCTAGAGCAAATGATGCCACCAAATGTAGATGCTTTTCGATTACTCTCTCTGGGATCGCTACTATGTGGTTCACCCGACTTCCTCCGCGGTCCGTATCGAATTTCGAAGAGTTGGCAAGGAAGTTTATTGAGCAGTTCAGAATACACACTACACGCCCAAAAGACGTAATGTCTCTGTCAAGTGTAATCCAAAATCCCGGGGAGTCGTTGAAGGAATATTTACAGAGATTCCATGTTGCGGCAACTGAAGTCAGTAATCCCAATGACCATGCAATTCTGATGGCTGTAATGAGAGGTGTGGATCCAGATTCTGAGTTTGGGGACTGGTTGGTAGGAAAACCCCCGACTACGCTAGAGCGTTTCTACTCAAAGGCACAGCAGTTCATAAGAAGAGAGGAAGCTAGGTGGGTACGACGAGATAAGGAACCAGAACCTGTCCAAGAATCTATGAAGAGCAACATTGCTGTGAAGCAGTCCGGAGACAGCTCGGGAAAGGTCCAAGTCAATGTCCAGAATAAGCCTGGGCAGTCTAAGGAGTCCGGAGGAAGGAATCAAGGGAAGAAGAGAGAAGCGGGGAAGTGGAAGTCGAGAATTCCAAGCTACAGCGAGTATACTCCGCTGAATGCACCACTTGAGAACATTTACCTATCCACCTGCAATACTTTTCAATACAGAAAGCCATGTCCAAAAGAATCAATCGAGGAACAGAAGCGGACCGGGAAATATTGTCGCTTCCATGAGACTTATGGGCACAATACGGAAGAGTGCAGACACCTGCACGTCGCTATCGAGAAGTTGATCAGGCAAAAGAAGTTGCAAGAATTTATGAAGGATCCACAGGAAGGAGGACATGGAACGTCCAACCCAGGTCGTGCACCAGCTCCGCGTCATCCCGAGGAGCCTGCCCAAACCGTAGGTAGACTAGTCATAAATACAATTATCGGCGGACCTCACCCCGCAGATAAGAATTGGCAAGAGATGGAGCGATATGCAAGCTCCCTGAAGCATGCAGATTTTGAGTGCTGTTCGAACATGGAGGACGGGACCCCTGCTAAGCAGCAGCGCGTAATGACAGACGATATAGTGTTCAGAAACAGAGACGCTGATCAGGTGGAGGCTCCGACCATCGACCCGATGGTCATATCTGCGACGATCAGACCAGCATATGTAAAAAGAATTCTGATTGATTGCGGAAGTTCAGTCAACATCATCTTCAAGAAGGCTTATGACCAGATGAAACTGGAAACAAAGGACCTGAAACCGTCCAAGGCTCGTATACACGGCTTTAACGGTGCAGCGACCGATGCCGTAGGGTATGTTGAGTTACCAGTCGAACTGGGACAAGGCGAGCGTCGGAGGGTGCGAATTCTACCCTTCGTAGTTCTGGATGTGGATTCTCCATATAACGTTTTCTTTGGCCGGCCGGCCCTGGCTGAGTTTAGGGCAGCATTAGCCCCGTGGTGTTTAACTTTGAAGTTCCCAACGGACAAAGGAGTAGGTATCGTTCATGGCGACCAAGCAGCTGGTCGTTCCTGTTATGTGGCTGAGCTCCGAGAGGCCCATCGGAGGGAGAAGGGAAAGGTTGCGGACAATCTCGTCCGCATCCTTAATGCGGATAATTGACAAGTAGTGCCCGAGCCCTGGCTCGGGCATAGTTCTCCGATCTTCGGAGATATAGATCCGAGAGACGACGATGAGAAACCCAGGGAAGAGAAGGCGGCACCGGCTGAATTAACGATTGACATTTCAGTTAGCCGTGACGACCCTTCGCGAATACTAAAGATCGGATCACAGCTTGGCCCCGAGATGACTGAAGACCTTAGC
Source organism: Allium fistulosum (assembly GCA_030737815.1). Classification (NCBI taxonomy): domain Eukaryota; kingdom Viridiplantae; phylum Streptophyta; class Magnoliopsida; order Asparagales; family Amaryllidaceae; genus Allium; species Allium fistulosum. The sequence continues at coordinate 815,001,209 of CM060908.1, read as the reverse complement.
GACTTCCTCCGGGCGAATCTTGATGTTTTCGCCTGGACGCATTCTGATATGTGTGGGATTTCCCCCGCCATCACGAGTCATATGTTGAACATAGACCCGAGATACGTTCCAGTTAAACAAAAAAGGAGAGGAATGGATCCGGAGAGGTCCGCCGCTCTCGGAGAGGAGGTGGACAAACTCAAAGCAAATGGGTTCGTCCGCGACGCCCTCTACCCTGAATGGGTATCCAACCCCGTGTTGGTAAAAAAAGGCGAATGGGAAATGGAGGACTTGCGTAGATTATTCTGACTTGAACAAAGCATGCCCTAAGGACAGTTTCCCGTTGCCTAGGATCGATCAGTTGGTCGACTCCACCGCGGGACACGAGCTGTTGTCATTCATGGATGCGTACTCAGGGTACAACCAAATCCTGATGCATATTCCGGACCAAGAACACACCAGCTTCGTTACAATTGTCGGACTGTATTGCTATGTAGTGATGCCCTTTGGATTGAAGAATGCAGGAGCAACTTACCAGCGTTTAGTGAATCGAATGTTCAAGGACCAGCTGGGTAGAACGATGGAAGTCTATGTGGATGACATGCTCGTGAAGTCATGACAGTCAAACGACCACATTCGAAACCTGGCTGAAATGTTCGACATACTCAGGTATTACGGGATGAAGATCAACCCTCTGAAGTGTTCCTTCGGTGTTGCGTCGGGGAAGTTTTTGGGATTCATCGTCAATGCTAGGGGAATTGAAGCCAACCCAGAAAAGATCCAAGCTATTCGAGATGTGCAAGCGCCCAGGACTATAAAACAAGTACAGAGCTTGAATGGAAAATTAGCTGCGCTAAGTCGATTTATATCCAGGGCAACTGACAAGTGCATCCCATTCTTTGATATAATAAAGAATGGGAAGAGAAATTTTGAATCGACGGCTAGTTGTGAGGAAGCATTCCAGAATCTGGTGAGGCATCTGGAGAGTCCACCAATGCTGTCAAAACCAGTTGACCACGAAATGTTATATGTATACTTGGCTGTATCCCCACATGCGATAAGTGCGGCTTTGGTTCGTGAGGAGGATCGAGTCCAGAAGCCGGTGTATTATGTTAGCAAGCGTTTAACGGGGGCAGAGAGGAATTACCCTAAGATCGAGAAATTGGCTTATTGCTTGGTGATTGCATCACGTAAGCTGCGCCCATACTTTCAAGCACATTCAATCGGTGTTTATACCGATCAACCCCTGAGGCAAGTACTCCAACGGCCGAAAACTTCTGGAAGGTTGCTAAAATGGAACATCGAGTTGAGCCAATTCGATATCGCCTACCTACCACGGAGAGCCATACGAGGGCAAGCATTAGCAGATTTCATCGCTGAGTTTACTGTACCCGTCAAACCAGATGATCACGACATCATTCCCCCCGTTCGATGGAAATTATACACTGACGGTGCATCAAACGACCGTTGCTCCGGCGCGGGCATAGTTCTTATAACTCCGGAAAACCGATCAATCTGTTATGCCCTGAAGCTTGATTTCCCGGCTACAAATAACGAAGCAGAATATGAGGCACTGATCGCTGGCTTGAAGCTTATCAGGGAACTCGGGATCAAATCAATCGAAATCTTTTGTGACTCACAGTTGGTGGTTTACCAAGTACGGGGAGACTACCAAGCAAAGGGATGAAAGCTCGCTCCGTACCTTGTTCAGGTCCAAGAACTACTCTCGAATCTTGAGCGTTATGACATTTCACATGTCCCGCGCGAACAGAACAAAGAAGCCGACTTGTTGGCTAAGTTTGCGAGTACCGGCGATGCACAGCAAATGGGATTGTATCCCGTTGAAGCCTTGCATGTCCCGAGCATAGACGAGATAAAAGTCGATCGTGTGTTGGAAACGGAGATCGAGAAGGAATCGTGGATAACCCCATTCAAACTGTACCTGATGACCGGGGCTTTACCAGAAAAAAGGAGCAAAAGACGGCAGGTCCTTCGAAAGGCCGCGCGATACGTAATGCAGGATGAGTCAATGTATCGAAAAGGATTCTCAGTCCCATTATTGCGATGCATCGCTCATGATGAGACAAAGCGGGTCTTAAGAGAGGTTCACGAAGGGGAATGTGGCGACCATACTGGGGGGCAAACGCTAGCAAAGAAGATCCTCTGCTATGGATATTACTGGCCCACCGTAAACCGGGACGCCGCGGACTACGCAAGAAAATGCGACAAGTGTCAAAGATATGCGAAAATCCCGAGGGCTCCATCAACGGAACTCACACAAATGATTAGTCCCTGGCCATTTGCGATCTGGGGAATCGACATAATCGGCTCTTTGCCTATATCCAAAGGTGGCGCGAAATATGCGATAGTTGCAGTCGACTATTTCACAAAATGGGCTGAGGCAGAACCTTTGGCCACAATCACCTCTAAGAAGGTCATTAACTTCGTTGTACGAAACATTATATGCCGCTTTGGCCTTCCACGCACCATCATTACGGACAACGGGACGCAATTTGAAAGTAGAGAGTTCAAAGAGTTCTGTTTAAAGTATGGCATCGAGAAGAAGTTCGCCGCCGTGGCACACCCGAAAGCTAACGGGCAAGTCAAGGCCGTCAACAAAATAATCAAGTCCATACTGAAGAAGCGTCTAGAGAAGGTTGGAGGCAAGTGGGTAGATGAACTCCCGACAGCATTATGGGCATATAGAACTACCCACAAGTCCGCGACCGGCCACACTCCATTTGCCTTGGCATACGGCACCGAAGCCGTTATACCCGTGGAACTTGAAGTTCCATCACACCGAGTGACATACTATGATCCCATGACGAACCAGAATCTCTTGTTGGAATCACTGGACTGCATCGATGAAAAGCATGAAGAAGCCGAATTAAGGGCGGCAGCGCATAGGCACCGAGTCAAGCGCTACTACGACGGCAGAGTCCGCCTAAGGATCTTTGATGTGGGTGATCTCGTTCTGAAACGAGTTTTCCCGGTACCATCACGTATGAATCCCAGCTGGGAAGGTCCGTACGCCATTGAATGGAAGCTTGGAGAGGGAACATTCAAGCTAGCGACCGTTGATGGCACGACACTCCCCCGAGCATGAAACAGTGAACATCTACGGCACTATTACATTTAGCATGTTTCCTTTCTTGTTTTAGGCACTGTTATTTCCTGCATCTTTCCATTCAGTAATAACTTTGTTTCTTTTTAAAAGTTGTAATCGAGCAGTTTAGTTGATTTTCATTAATAAAGGCTTGAAGCCGTACCTTCCATGAATCACTAACGTTTCTATATCTCGTAATTGAATGACGAACTACATTATCTTGTACGACGTACGGACTCGTATAAACGATTTCAAATCTCCGAATCCCCAGAGTGCGGAGCGGAGTACTCTAAGTCCCTAGAGCGCGGACTAGAGTATAAACGATTTCAAATCTCCGAATCCCCAGAGTGCGGAGCGGAGTACTCTAAGTCCCAGAGCGCGGACTAGAGTATAAACGATTTCAAATCTCCGAATCCCCAGAGTGCGGAGCGGAGTACTCTAAGTCCCCGGAGCACGGACTAGAGTATAAACAATTTCAAATCTCCGAATCCCCAGAGTGCGGAGCGGAGTACTCTAAGTCGCTAGAGCGCGGACTAGAGTATAAACGATTTCAAATCTCTGAATCCCCAGAGTGCGGAGCGGAGTACTCTAAGTCCCCGGAGCATGGACTAGAGTATAAACGATTTCAAATCTCCGAATCCCCAGAGTGCGGAGCGGAGTACTCTAAGTCCCCAAAGCACGGACTAGAGTATAATCGATTTCAAATCTCCGAATCCCCAGAGTGCGGAGCGGAGTACTCTAAGTCCCCGGAGCACGGACTAGAGTATAAACGATTTCAAATCTCCGAATCCCCAGAGTGCGGAGCGGAGTACTCTAAGTCCCCAGAGCGTGGACTAGAGTATAAACGATTTCAGACCTCCGAATCCCCAGAGTGCGGAGTGGAGTACTCTAAGTCCCCAGAGCGCGGACTAGAGTATAAACGATTTCAAATCTCCGAATCCCCAGAGTGCGGAGCGGAGTACTCTAAGTCCCCGGAGCGCGGACTAGAGTATAAATGATTTCAAATCTCTGAATCCCCAGAGTGCGGAGCGGAGTACTCTAAGTCCCCAGAGCGCAGACTAGAGTATAAACGATTTCAGATCTCTAAATCCCCAGAGTGCGGAGCGGAGTACTCTAAGTCCCCGAAGCGCGGACTAGAGTATAAACGAATACGAATCTCCGAATCCCCAGAGTGCGGAGCAGAGTACTCTGAGTCCCTGGAGCGCGGACTAGAGTATAAACGATTTCAAGTCACCAGAGCACAGAGTCAGCAAAAAGTCCAAGTACTCGAGAGATGTGGGACGAGAGGTACGCCATGTCTAGAAATGTTTGAACAACACGATAATGGACCGGGAGATAATGCAACTCATAAGAACTTGAGTTATGGCTACAATTAGTCAGCAAACCAAAGAAAGACAAGAGAATCATTCAAACAAAAAGAAACTAAACTTTATTCGATAAGTTCAAAATGGGATTACATGATCACTCCTACAAAACTCAGACCTGACTATACAAACTACAAGCTACGAAAGATAAAAGCAGCTACAAGACTTAAACAAGAAGCTCGTTGAACGAGTGTATCGATTATTTCTTCGATTTCTTCTTCTTGTCTTCCTTTGTCTTGTCCGATGACTTCTCTCCCTCACGCTTTTTCTTGGATTTCTTGCTTGCTAAAGAAGCGGAGTCAAGAGTAGGATACGGAACATCTAGTGGTTTGGACCTACCCGGGAGAATGATTTTCAAAGGTCTGTTCCGCGGGTCGGTAAGTTCCAGGATTCCAGGTTCAACTTTGACCTCGGCCTTTTTCTTCTCCTCTGCGGCGAGGCGGTCCTTCATGCTCATATGTGAAGTATGCTCCGAGGCGCCAGTGATTTCAATTTCATCACTACCTTCGGTAGGAGATGAAGTGTCAAGCTTATCGTCATCTAGCGCCCCAATCACTTGAGCATCGGGACCAGGAATCACTCCCGCGTGGACAGCATTGCTAGTTTTCTCTGCCTCCTCCTTGGCGTCATCGCTCCTCGGAGTTGGCTCGGCGTCAGAACAACCTACATGAAAACATAAAGGATGGGCGTTAAAACGAGTAACCACCGCTGAAAAATGATGGGATCTTTCAACTTTTAGAGAAAGGAGAATTTCCTACCAGGTTCCGGTTGGCTATCGGTGGCGCGTGGGGTTTCACCCTCCAGGATAGGGGATAGCACATGAGCACCAAGCCCGGGATCTTCGGGGTCATAACCAACATGCTGCTCGAATGGATCAAGTGTCGGCCGACCGACCGATTGAGCAACGGGAGGAGCAACAATATGAGGAGCAGAAGTATTGACCCCAGACGGGTCGGCTTCATCATTTTTCTCTTTTGGAAGGGGAGAGCCTTTGCTGTAAAGTGCCAATGCTGCGGATAAATCCGATGGCTCATTCCCCCTAAGGAACTCCTTCACCAAGGCCTCCTCATCGACCTCTTCGGAGCCCGACTCGATCTTCCTGATCCTTATCAAAGTTTCCCAGGCCTCAGCTAGGGATTCGAGATAGCCGTCGCCCAAGAACGTTAAGTCGCGATGCATGAGGACGCGGGCTCCGTATTCAGCAATCAACAGGTCAAACATGCATTTGACCTCTTCCCTGCCGGCTTCTGCGGCCGCCTCGAGGCGAGAATCAATCTCCTCCGCAGCCACTCTTTTGCCCTCCTCACGGGCCTCATCCTTCATTTTCGCAACCCCGGCAAGTTCGTCATCGAGCTTCGTTTTCAGGAGACGAGTAGCGACGATTTCATCACAGTATCGCTGCGATTCTTCTTGAGCAGCTACCTTGTCCTCCTTCTCCTTGGAGATTAATTCTTTCAGCTCTCTGACTTGCACGACGAGCGCATCCCTCTCTTTTTGGACAGAGTCTTTCTCTAGGGCAAGGGCACCGCTGCGCTGGACTGCTTCGTCAAGCTCTTTTTTGTGAGCCGCTTCTAAACGAGTAACTGCCTCAGCAGTATCTTTTGCGCTTTGTTCAGCGGCTTCCAGCTTCGACTTATACGAAGCGAGCTCTACGTCTTGGTGCTCGATGATGTTTTTGTCGCAGCCAGCCTCCAGTTTCAGGCGATCAATCTCATGTTGACGCTCAACGGATACCTCTGAGATCTTCTCCACCAAGTGCACAAACGCGTCATGTTGAACATAGACGTCGTTATTGCAGGCAATGGCACTCTGCTTCACATGACCGGGAATATGATGAATGGCCGGGAGGAACTTCAGACCGTCGAAGCAAATTTTTGGAAACTTGGCCTTAAGATCGACCATTTTTTCCGCAACAGTTGGGTCCACCGCAGGAGTAGGAGGAGGAGGCTTTGAAAGTTCCGCTCTTTTTCGTTGTTCCCGAACTTGCCTCGTACTCGATGAACCGGAGTGTTGTTCTCGAGGAGCATCAGAGTGGTAACCCTTCTGTGAAGTTTTCTCTTTATCCGGCACAGTTGGAGGAAGAGGATCATGGGACTGCGAAGATTGAGAATATGCCTTCTTGCGGTGAGACGACTCACGGGGACGATTGTCTCTATCTTCATAATCGTCTCTGCCCCTGCGTCTGCCTGAACCAGAGTCCTGACCAGAGTGATGAAATATGGAAGATCCATGAAGGCGATCGAGTCCGTGAGAACGCCCCATATCACCTGCAAAGAATGGAGATAACAACGAGTTAAGAAAAATCCGTGAGATAAGAAAAAAACTTGAAGTGTATGATGGAATGCGTATGTGTGTGTGTGTCCCAGTGTTTCCCCCGACAGACCAGTTCTTTTGTCTTTGCTAATTGGAGTATTGTCTCCTTGAGTCGAGAGTTGAACTCCCGAGTTGCCTTTAGCAGGCGAAGAAAACTTGAGGACTTCAGGATCGTCAAACCCATAATTAAGAATATCATCGGGAATAGACAGGTTCGACAGGCCCCTCAGGGAACTTTCCAGGTGCTGCGAGGAAGCCTCTTTCTCAGGCGGGATAGGCATGACTTTTGAAGTGCCACCAACTTTCTCCTTCTGAACTTTATATTTTAACTTCTTCTTTCCCTTCGAAGGGGAGGATGACGTTTCAATGTCTTGGACTTCGACTGCCGGATTCCAAGCGGGACCCACATTCTCGCCTTGAGTCTCAAGAGCTTCGTCTTCTTTGCGCTCACCCTCTTCATGTGTATCGGGAGTGCGGCGCGACGACGATCCGGCCTGTTTGTTCCCTTTACCGGATGGAGGTTTGGGAATGGTGGCACCTTCTGGAAGGCTGATCCGACGACCAGGGGCTAGCAAGCCAAACCCTGACAGTGATTCATTTGAAATGATAGTCTGGATGTCTCGTTCCTCGGCAGGAAGAGCTCTAATGGCTTCAACAGCCTCAGAATATCCTCGGCCTTCCGGACGCGGGATGATACCTGAAAAGACGAAACGAAGAGTTAGGAAAAGCATGACTCCGGTTAAATGCGAATAGTGACTCGGCAGAGAGACTTACTGCCTTCAACCCATCTCCTCGCGAAACCAGGAGGGCAGCGCATATAGAACCATTCCTGTTTGTACAGGGCGAATTTACTACATGCCCCTGTCAAGATTTGGCATTTGTGGTACGACTCGAGGAACATAAAGGAAGGACTGTCTTTCCGTCTCTTGATCATATAGATGTATCTGTTATCGCCAGCGGTTGGAGGTCTGGAGAAGACGGCCATGAAAAGTAAGTAGGTCCCGTATAGAAACGCATGGTCGTTCGGGTGCAGCTGCGACGGAGCTATGTCAACATACTGCAATACATCCCGGAGAAATAAATTGAACGGAGGCACGCTGTCCATCCAACACATGAACTTGTTACAGGCGGAATACCCGACTAGGGGCAGATGAGGACGATCGTGTCGCGAAGGGACCAACACGTCGGCGAAAGGGATCCCATGAATGGAGCATATCCGTCGGAGAGCGGCTTCGTTGATCTTCGAAGCTTGTGAATCGATCGGATTGTCTAGAAGAATTGCTGCCTTCAAGGCATCAGGTGCTAAGTTGTGAGCAGGAGAAGTCGACGGATTATAAGTATCAGCAGCTTCTGGCCTTGATGACGGCCCAGGCCTGTCGGATATAGTAGCGGAGCTAGACTTTCTTGACATCCTCAATAAATAACGAACCTGGCTAAGTGCTTGAGAAAACTATACTTAAAAAACGTTGGACGTTAGAATTGACAACACGAGTTTCCCCCCCCCCCCATGTGGTGTGTGAACTAGTGCAAGCAATTGTGTACAAGCAATAAGAATCTAAAGATTTCAAAGATATAAGAATGAGCTTCGAATCATCGCCTTCGAAGACCGTCATTGCTGACCGTCTCAAAGAGCCCGCCTGGTGGTGATTACAGTTCCAGATTCAGAAAACATATAATTTATAAAGTGACCGGCCTAAGTGTAGGTTGACATTTATACTGTTCGGCATTTAAGCTTTGTTCGGCAATTGTATTGTTCGGCCTAAGTACAGCTGTACAGGTCAACATGTATGTTTGTTCGGCATGTCAAGTGTTCGGCTAAAAGCCTCGTTCGGCTAAGTCATTGTCCAGTTAAAAAGCTTTGTTCGGCTAAGTCATTGTTCGGCTAAAGGCATTGTTCGGCTAAGTCATTGTCCAGTTAAAAAGCTTTGTTCGGCTAAGTCATTGTTCGGCTAAAGGCATTGTTCGGCTAAGTCATTGTCCAGTTAAAAAGCTTTGTTCGGCTAAGTCATTGTTCGGCTAAAGGCATTGTTCGGCTAAGTCATTGTCCAGTTAAAAGCTTTGTTCGGTTAAGTCATTGTTCGGCTAAAGGCATTGTTCGGCTAAGTCATTGTCCAGTTAAAAGCTTTGTTCGGCTAAGTCATTGTTCGGCTAAAGGCATTGTTCGGCTAAGACATTGTCCAGTTAGAAACTATGTTCGACTAAGTCATTGTTCGGCTAAAAGCTTCGTTCGGCTGAAGTCATTGTTCGGCCAAGGGAGTATTCGGCAGCCTTCCATTCCTCCATCCGGCGCATGACGACATACGCCGGAGCAGCGCTATGCCAAACAACACCCTTACCTCCTCCATCACCTTCATTCTTTCCTCTTCCCTTTAGCCACAGTTCGACACGAAGAAACTAAGACCATAGGTGGACATGCTCCTAATCACTCCCCCTCGCCTCATCGTTCGGCAATAAAGACGCGATAGAGACAACCTACTCAAAGGCCTTCTACGTGACACACTCGGCCATCTCGTTTGAAATCTACTACTATCGTACGAGAAAAGGTACCTAGTTTGCAGAATGGAGATTGGGATGGAGTAGTTAAGCTTTAAATCCGGACGAATGAATAGAATTGAAAATCTTCGAGGAACGACAGAAGTAAAAAAGTAAAGGGGAGAAGAAGGAAAAGGCCTGGTTTTATAGAGAAGGGAGGTGGAAGTCGAAGGGGCTATACCCGGTAGAACCGGTCAATGCCAGAGTGTTCGGCATCAGAGCAAAGTGACGTTCGGCACATGAATATTGTTCGGCTTCGAATGTATAGTTCGGCATCCAGGCCACGCTCGTCACACACCTCCGTCACAGGCATTCTCGAGAAGGCATTACCAAGGAAAGTTGAACTAGATTCAAAGCGCATCACGTTCGGCCACGCGATACACTTTGGGGGGCAAGTGTTTCTTGGAGATTTGACCAGGCAACTAGTGCTCGGCATCAGGTAGCACTCGGCGTCAGAGAGTGCTCGGCATCTAGGAGTGTTCGGCGAAGTACTCGGCTTCCTAGTGGAACTCAGCGTCATAGAATGTCTGGCATCTAGGAGTACTCGGCGAAGTACTCAGCATCCATATTGTTCGGCGTAAGATAGTACTCGGCATACAAGACTGCTCGGCGTCAGCTAGCGCTCGGCATCAATAGAACTCGGCAACAGGAGTGTTCGGCATAACAGGAGTACTCGGCAACGGGAGTACTCGGCATCCGAGAAACGAGAGCACCCGGCATCCAACAGGAGTACTCGACAACGGAAGTACTCGGCATCCGGGAGACGCTCGGTGTACCTAATCATTCAACATGACACTATCGTTCGGTCAGGGAGCATTGTTCGGTCAAGAGCTTCAAACAGAGTTACGTTCGGCTCCAACTACAACCACCTTGCACTCTCCACACATCAGACATACCATTCGGCATAGAAAGGACCGTTCGGCATAGAGAGGACCGTTCGGCATTATGACGTTCGGCATGCCTGGTTCGGCAAGCAGCGAACACTACACCTAGGCTAGAGCGATCGGCTACCAAGCCCACTTGGGAAGTCCAGCCTATCTTTGTCTATAAATAGAGGGGCAGGGTCACAGTGAAGAGGATCCTTTTTGGAGAGAACACCAGGGGAGACTCTGCCATTTTTGAGACTCATCTTCTCTACTTAACAACTTCATTCAAGCATTTGATTCACGAATTGTATTTGTAATCAACAAGAAGAAAGATCAATAAAGTTTAATCTCAAAGTGGACGTAGGCAATTACGCTGAACCACTATAAATTTGGTGTTCTTACTTTCTGCATTTAAATTAGCATTGTCTTCTCTGTTTAATTTATCTTCATCACTTATATCTCTACACAATCTTTCTCTACGAGGTTAGTGACCAATTTTGGTGCTAACATCGCTTGATAATTATTGTTGTATGAAAATTCAATAAAAGGCAAGTGATCCTTCCATGATCATTCAAAATCAAGTATACAAGCTCTTAACTAATCCTCAAGCACATGGTACACTCTCTCGGTTTGACCATCAGTTTGGGGATGATAAGTCATACTCAAGTTCAATTTCATGCCTGATGCATATTTCTAGCTCTCCCTAAACCCCCTTGTAAAAAGTGGATTTTGATCACTCATGATACTAGAAGGTGTATCGTGCAACCTTATTACTTTATGGACATATAATATTTCCAAAGATGGAGCGGTCCTAGAAACATTCATTGACATAAACTGAGTGCTTTTCGTCAAGCAGCCAACAATAACCCAAATGCTCTCATTTCCTCTCCAGCTCTGTGGCAAATCATCTGTGAAATCTATGCAAAAATTTATAGCCCTATGTGTTATTTAGTTTTTAAAAATGTTCGAGTGTGTGTGTATTAAATATAATTATGACTCAAATATGATAATCAACAAATTAAATTTAAAAGAGTTTAAATTTCTTACGTTGATGATTTAGTCAGTCGATTAAACATCATGTTACGAATTATTTCCTTCTTCGAGTCTTTCTCCTTTATCCTCTTTTCTTAGCTTGCAAGACTGGGTATAGGCTATAACTTTCTCTAATTGTGGCTACTGCTTATTACTGGAATTTCCTGTAAATATTAGGGAAATAAGGTGGTATTTAAAGCCTTAAAAGATTGAAATATCTTTAAATATTTCCACATTTTCTCCTTCTATTTATACTTGATAAACAATTAACCAAATCTACTCAAATTCAATCAAATTCTCCATCTTAACCAAGACGACAAGGCCCCATTTATACATCAAATATATTATTTTAGCCCTAATGAATAATAATTATTAATTATCTAACAATTATTGATTACCTAATATTTATTTAATTAATTCAATACATTACATTTATGCGTTCTTAAGCTAATTTTAAGGCTTCAAATAAATAAATGAAAACCATCATAAACTAATATAACATTTATATTAATTTTCTCTATTTTAACTTGTTAAATTTATATTAGTTTTCTCCATTTTAATTTATAACATTTAAACATTAATTAGATTAGGTTACTATTATGTGACTCCCTGGTATGAACTAAACCCTTGGTAAGATTTAAACAATTTAAATATTAAAGCATGTGCGGACTTTGCCTAGGTACAATAGTGGAAAAGAGTTAAGTTGTGTACAATCATTTACATGAAATCATATTTGTAATCTTTTAGAGCTACATCCTAAGTGACAATATATTGTGCACGTTTTCTTTTCATCCTCATTATATTACTAAGATAACTAGGGTTCAATCAATATTTAGAAACTCCAACAACATTCATGGTTAATATTAAAGTACAAATTCAAAGCTCTTGGTTCAATTCGATAATCAATTAAGTGTTTTACTTGATAGAGATTTTAACTTTGAGTCAACTACGGATTACGGTAATACTAAACTTCTACAATGAAGGAAACAATCTTCTCTAGAGTAGTATTTCACTTCATGTGGTTTAACAAACACCCAATAATAGTCATGACACGAGCATCATGTTATATAACGGACTATAGTCAAAGTATATGAAGACTCTCTTTAAGTAGTTATGCAATAGTTCTAAATAAGCAAAAGCACGTAAGCCCTTGGTGTCCATAATGGTCATAACTAATTCATTATCAATCATATGGAAAGTGTTACATATGCTAGCATAGACGAATATAACGATATCAAATTCTTATAACATCTGGACTAGAAACATTTAAGGATAAATATTTTATATACATGATTCAATAATCATAGTTGTGAACACGTTCGCAACTACATTGATAGAGTTATGGGTATGCCCTAATGGTAATTATATAATTTGTTACATAAAACTAACTCGATAACCAATCTTGTTCATAATACAAGCTATTTTCTTTCTATTATATACTTACTAAAAAAATTTATAAATAATTAATTAGTTAATTTAAGTATATATGTCAGAAAGTCTATAAATGATGTGTTTGTGATAGCAGTTGCAAATAGTTGTAACGATGAGTATTATATCATAATATGATAAGAACGTCATTTTAAATATTCTTGGTCAACATGTATCAAGATTGGATATCGATGCATCCATTGAGATTAGAACACATAACTCGCTCCAAATGTCGGGCAGTGTATTACTCATGGTTGCTAAGGGCACTAAGAGGTTATGTACTGAAAGTTATTTGATAACTATGGAATGACGCACTTGATAGTTTTCTATTGGTTATTATAGGTCAAATAGAAAATATCAAAGTGACTAATTTACATGGTTCTCTTAACTTGAGAACATTGTTAATCTTGAATATGAAAGCCCTACTTTGATTATAGTTAAATCATGGCATAGTGTCCATTGAATGACTATAGTTGGATTGAGTGGAAGTATTAGAAGTGAAACACTATTCAAGTGGGGATTCGTCTTCTTAGTTATATGAGGTTAGTATCACGGTCGACTGCAGTCGACTCAAAATTAAAATCTCTGGCCATAGTAGGTTGGTTAATAAATAATTGTTATTATTGAACCAAGGACTTTATGTTTGGACTATAAAGTTAAATATGGAAGATATTGGAATTTGACCTTTACCAAATTCCATAACCCCGAAGTGATATAATTTTGGCAAAGCTAGCCGGCTTTATAGTGGTCCATGCCACTATATATATAAGTGGAAAACAGGTGATCTATATAGGCACAGAACAACTTAAAGGGAAAAAATAGCCCAAACCACAAATCAAACAAAAGCATAGGAGCTAGACTAAGGTGCCTAGACTACTAATACAACATGACTAGTCTCCCTCAGCAGAGGCGGAACAACCACGACCAACATCTGATGCTGGACATAATATGAGAAAAACTAGAGAAGAGAGTTGCTAGATTTGAATCATATCCTTCTGAAGCTGGAGAGTAAATAAATTTCCTATCCCAGCCGACATCATAAAAGCGACTTTTGTTCTCCTCACCAATATCGTCGACCCTAGTAAGGGACAGACCCTCACCCTCAATATGTTAGATAAGACAACGACTCTCACCCTCAATATCACTGATAAAGGCATAAAAAGTGTCAGTCTCAGGCGAGTACCTCATATCTGTAGGGGCATGAATCTAGGCTCGTTCCTAAGAATTCCAAATAATTGGATCTGACGTTACAGCAGAAGCAGCCTCAACCAGGGCCACAAGAGAACTACCAGAGGGAGGAATGACAGGAGTATCTACAATGGGAGCAACACAGACTGGAGCGTCAAGAGAAGACGATATAGTTGAGGGAGGAGCAGCCTACGAAACTCATTTCCGGATAGGTGGATGAGGTAGAGGTATCCGATCAGCAAGAGGAATACTACCAACAGAGGTCGAGCTAGCACACACATCCGAAAGGTGCCCAAAAGACTGACAAGACGTACAAATCTCAGGTTTCCAACTGTAGCGAACTCTGACCTTAGCAAAATGGCCCTTGTCCAGTCTGACTTTTATCACTGAAGGTAGGATTTGGCAGGAGTTATTTCGATAAGAGCTTTGGCTTAAACTAATCTCTTTATAGCTATAGTGTTAGCATCATAACATATCACCTTACCAACAAGATCTGCTAGCCAATCAATCTCGATAAGAGGCTGACGTACAAACAGAATGTGGGAAAAGTAGGACCAGACAGGAATAGATAAAACATAATCACGAGCCCTATCAACAGACGGAATCCACGTTGTAATAATGAAAGGTTTACTATCTATGAGAATTGAGTCGGCTTCTAGAATATGTTGTCTTTCATCATTACGCGAGAATTTAAAATAGAACATTTCATTATCATAATGAACACTCAATCCCCCCTTGGCTTCCACACCTGATTGCATCTAGCCTTAACAAGAGGATAGGGTGGATTGGAGTCAAGGAGAAATACCACCAAATAGTCTTTCCAAAAACCAACATCGGCCTCAAGCACTTCCATGGGTGGAACCATAATTCTGTCAATCTCAAAATTATCAAAACATCGAGGAGTACGCACACCTGCATTTTTTTAGCAATTTGGAGAACAGTGATGACCACAAAGGGGCAGCCTTAGGGGTAGGAGGTTCCACAAGGGCAGCGAGATTTATATTGGGTGAAGTACCACAAGGTCTAGTTAGGGGGATTATTGGTTTGACATTTCCACAATCACCTAGAGTGCATCCACACAGAATTCCATTGTCAGATATTTTCGTACTTGCTGCCTCAACTTCAGAAACACGATCAGCATAGCCATCAACGGCGACAGCCAAGGACCCAATAACAATTTTATCGTGCTTACTGACGACACCACCAGTATTATCTCCAACATTCAAACCAATGACAAACTACGACCAAGAGGAATTACCAACAGTAGCTAATAGCGGTGATAAAGAGTGCTGACCTACAACCATAGGACATACAAGTAGATTTGATGAGGCAGTTTGTTGAGAGTTCATATCAGTGAGCAGACTAGCAAATGGATTATCTCCAGCTGACATTTTCATTGCAGGAACTATCACAATAAGGTGAGAAGTGTTAAGCGAAAGAACTTTGACAGGCTGGATAGTTGCAGTTGTTACAGCAGCAGAACCATGAGCTATTTCATCTTGATGTGGTTTATTGCAGCAAACACTGGCAGGCACAGGCAAAGCCGCTGACCCAAACATAGAAGCAATCACAGACGGCGGACCGAAAGTAGAGACCATCGGCAAGGAGGCGACGTCAGGGCTCGATTGTGAGCCAATACGCACCAGATCTAGCAACCGCTTCTTCTTAGTGTTAGTCCATGAGATGATGGTTTTGATGACAACAACCTTAGAATAGATTATAAAATATAAATACTAACATTACAAGTTTAGATATATATGTATATGCAGGATCTAACCATGCAGGTATCAAGAATGAAGACTGTGCAGTATAGAGATTCAAGATATAAAGATAGAAGACTCATGAGTATCAATATTATCAAGAGTTCAAGATTTCAAGGTTAAGTTTGTTTTATTAGGAATATTTGTTAAAACTCGTAGAAAAGCACTGGCATCTTAATATCCAATTTATTTGTGGAATGGAATTCACTTTGAGCCCGTTAAAGGGATGGAACCCTAAGTAGGATGGAACCTACGAAAAATCTAGTGGAACATCTTTTTGTATCCACTTACTGTTATTTCAAAATGATTTTACAAAATTATCTTGTTTTCAAAATGATTTCAAAACTTTCCTTTTAAAAGATTCAAAACTCTCTATCCTGATTTTAAATAATTTTAGCCTCAAAAACATCTTTAATTTCAAAGTCAAATTACTCCTGATTTTAAACTATCTTCAAATAATATATTTAACTTTTAAATATTTATACTTAGATTTAAATATAAAATTATAGTTAAATTATGTATATATTGTTCTTTATATTTATTTATGTATTTTAACTATAGTTAAGTATATTTATAAAGTTTAAAATAATTTTAATATAAGATAAAGGTTATTTTCAAAGAAAATCAAAACACCAAAAATCCCTTTGGGATGTCGACATGCCCAAGTACCCCATGTCGACATAGTGTCAGTTGGTTTCAAAATTCAAATTTCAAAAGAAGTGTCTATTCGCCATAACTCTTCATGAATGGTCATGGCTGTTGCTCTTCTATAAATAGGGGTCAGTTTCAATGAATTTTTAATCACTTTTTTTTGGTTTTCACTCCTCTTCTTCTTCCACATTTCTTAATACAAATTTATACCATTACTCTGCCAAAATCAACATCGAATCATACTCGATTACTTCTAGTTTGATTCTCTCCACTATCTCTACAAGATCCAAGTGCTAATCTTAGTTATAGACTTTTTGTAATCAATTGAGCGAGAGAAGGTGTGATTGTAGCCCTGGAAATCAATTGGGTGAACTTGTTGCCCCAGAAATTAAGTATCTCTACCCAGAGGATTGTGATTCTGGAGGGTGTACCTCATAGCTATGAAACCGAGGGTTGTAATTGTTGAATTGATCTTGAAAGGAAATCTGTACTTAGTTGTGCGGGACTGGATGTAGGGTAACTCCGAACCAGTATAAAATCCGGTGTGTTCTTTCCTTTACTGCTTTTACTTTATATTTGCATCTGTATTTGATTCTGTGTTCATATCTGTGTCTGATTAGTGCATACATTGTTAACAAATTAAGATAAACTCAAAAAGATTAACAAATTCCTTAAAACACTATTCACCCCCCCTTTAGTGTTAATTCTAGCCTTAAGATCCTTAGTCCGCATTTCTCACATTTGGTATCAGAGCCTTGTTTTCAAAAGTTTCATAATCTGAATTTTGAAAAATTTTAAAATGGCTATTTTTGAAAAATCTGTTAAAACTAGTTTAGAATTGTTTAGATCATCATTTTCCATGAGTCTGCATATGAATGTTATTTAAATTCTAGTTGTTTACCCAAATTTTATAATGTGAAGGAAAGATGCTTTATGGGTATTAAGGAATCAATCCACAATGGACAATCTGTGCAGATCAAAAGGGATAAGTGGATACTTGATAGTGGATGCTCTAGACACATGACTGGTAATCCAGATATGCTGAATAATATTATATACAAAGACGGAGGACTGGTTAACTTTGGAGACAACCCGAAAGGATACGTGATTGGCATCGGCAATGTCGATAATTCTGAAACTACTATTATTACTAATGTTTTGCTAGTTAAGAATCTGAAACACAATCTGCTAAGTATAAGTCAACTATGTGATAAAGGATATAAAATTAAATTTGAAAAAGATAAATGTCATATTGAAGATAATAACTCAACCATAATATTTGAGGGTACTAGGAAAAAGAATATTTATATTCTTAGTATGAAAGTTTCAAATGATAACCTATGTCTTCTGGCAAATACAAGTGACCCTTGGATTTGGCATAAGAGATTTGGACATCTGAATTTCAAACTCTTATTTAGACTGTCAAAACACGATCTAGTAAGAGGTCTCCCTAAAATGAATTTAAAAGTAGATAGTTTATGTGATGCATGTCAATTAGGAAAGCTTAGAAAAAGTTCCTTTAAATTAAAAGATATGATTTCAACTTCAAAACCCCTTGAGATACTTCATCTTGACTAATAGAAGTAAGCGGATAAATCAAGTGTCCGAACTCTAAAGAAAAATCATTATTGACAGTCCAAGACCATAGATATTGATAGATAAAATTTCCGTTTATTTGCTGAATAGAAAGATTAACAGAAAATACCAATTATTTGATCCATCTCAAATTCAGTCAATAAATCATAGTAAATATGTTTTTGTAATTGTGATGATTATTCTAGATTTACATGGACAATATTTTTGAAACATAAAAGTGATACTTTTGAATGTTAAAAACTTTACAAAAAGGATTCAAAATCAATTATCTTTAAAAATTATAACTATTCGTAGTGATCACGGTGGTGAATTTGAGAATGAAAAGTTTGAGGAATTCTGCAATAAGAAGGAAATAACTCACAATTTCTCATTTCCAAGAACTCCACAACAAAACGGAGTAGTTGAACGTAAAAATAGAACGATACAAGAGTGTGCGAGAACTATGCTTTCAGATAGTAATTTACCAAAACACTTTTGGGCAGAAGCTGTTGCTACCGCCTATTATATTTTGAATAGAATTTTAATTAGACCTTTAACTGATAAGACACCTTATGAACTTCTTCATGGAAAGAAACCTAAGGTATCATACTTCAGAATTTTTGGAAGTAAATGCTTTATTTTAAATACAAAAGATAATTTGGATAAATTTGATCCTAAATCCGACAAAGGAATCTTTATCGGATATTCTAATAGAAGTAAAGCTTATAGAGTTTTTAATTTAAGATCTAACACCATCGAAGAAATAATGCATGTTTCGTTTGATGAAAATTTGAAAGATTTTGAAATTACAAATGATGAAGAAGATTTAATTACTCAAAATCAGGAATCAACCGAAATTAATAATGAAATTAATCATCCTAATAAATGGACTAAACTTTTAAAAGATCATCCTATTGAAAATATAATAGGAGATATGCAATCTATTGTTACAACTAGAAATCAACTAAGTAAAATGAGTAATGTAGCATTTATATCATCTATTGAACCCAAAAATCCTAAAGAAGCATCAACCGATGATTCATGGATTTTGGCTATGCAAGAAGAATTAAATCAATTCACTAGAAATGAAGTTTGGGAACTTGTTCCTAGACCTGAAGATAAAACTATAATTGGAACTAAATGGGTCTATAAAAATAAAATGAATGAACAAGGTGAGGTCGTTAGAAATAAAGCACGATTAGTCGCCCAAGGTTATTGTCAAGAAGAAGGTATAGATTGTGATGAAACCTTTGCTCCTGTAGCAAGATTAGAAGCCATTAGGATTCTACTTGCTTTCGCAAATCATAATAATTTCAAATTATTTCAAATGGATGTTAAAAGTGCTTTTTTAAATGGATTTGTAAAAGAAGAAGTATATGTTGAACAACCACCACTTTTTGAAGATAAAAATTTACCAAACCATGTGTACAAACTTAAGATCAAAGCTTTATATGGTCTAAAACAAGCTCCTAGAGCCTGATATGATAGACTAAGATCTTATTTATTACAATCAAATTTTGAAATTGGTAAAATAGATAATACTCTTTTTATTAAAAGAAATAAAAATGATATTCAACTAGTTCAAGTATACGTAGATGGTATCATTTTTGGTTCAACTAACTTCGAAATGAATAAAGAATTTTTCTAAAATAATGACAAAAGAGTTTGAGATGAGTCATATGGGTGAATTAAACTTCTTTCTAGGATTGCAAATAAAACAGTTAGATAATGGTATTTTTATTAGTCAAGAAAAATATGTTAAAGAACTAGTTAATAAATTTGGTTTGACTACTACGAGTGGAAAAACTACTCCCATGGCAACCAATGAATATCTACGTAAAGAAGATTTCTCGAAAGATGTAGATCAAAAGTTGTATAGAGGAATGATCGGATCATTGCTCTATATCACTGCTAGTAGACCTGATATCATGCATAGTGTATGTCTCTGTGCAAGATATCAATCTCATCCTAAAGAAACTCACTTAAAAGCTGTAAAACGTATCATAAGATATATTAAACACACCTCTGATTATGGCTTATTTTATCCTAAAAATGATTCATTTGATTTAATATCATATTGTGATGCTGACTATACTGGATGTAAATCAGACCGAAAAAGTACAAGTGGAACTTGTCACTTTTTGGGACATTCTCTGGTTTCCTAGTTTAGTAAAAAGCAAAATACAGTTTCTCTATCAACAACTAAAGCAGAGTATATTTCGCTGCTTTGGCTTGTTCTCAGGTAATATATATGCAACAAATCTTAAGAGATTTTGGATTAAATATCTCAAAATCGCCAATTTATTGTGATAATACTAGTGCAATAAATTTATCTAAAAATCCTACTCATCATGCTCGAACTAAACATATTGATATTCGACATCATTTTCTTAGAGATAATATAACTAAAGAAGTAATTACTCGCGAATATATAAACTCTGAGAATCAAACTGCTGATATCTTAACAAAACCATTAAATGAATCTATATTTACTAAATTAAGAAGAGAATTAGGTATTTGTTCTATAACTGAAATATAAAATATAAATAACAAGTATAATTAATAATTAATATCAAAATAAATCATAGAGTTAAAATAAAAAGACCATGTCGACATCCCCTAGGAAGACATGTCGACATGTAACGTTTTTATTTTTTTTTAAATTTTCCTACAAAATTTCAAAATTTTAGTTATATATTCTTCTCTATTTCGAATTCTTATTCATTCTCTCTGTTTTCTCTTCATTTTCTATTCTGAAATATATAAAATAATGGCATCTTCCTCTAAATCAAACATAAAATCAACTTTCTCATTCCCCTCTCCTACTTCTGGTCCATTCCAATGCACTACTCTTGCACGTGTAACTAAATTGGAGGAGTCTATGAAGGATACTCTTCAGATGTTGACTGAAATTCAAGTGACTCAACTTCGTATGGCGAAAGAGCAAGAGAGGTAAGGCAAGATTCTTAGGAATTTACAAAAATTACTAATGGATAACCAGGCCAACCCTATCTTGATCGATGAAGACTCTTCACTCAATCAAGAACATGAGGTCAGCGACGAAGAAGAAGAAGAACCAATGGAAGAAGCACACGAGGAGGATGATGACCAAGTAGTATGCGTTGGAGAAGTGTGTTTTGACAAAAATGGGAATCTTGTCGAACAACGTGGAAATTTCTGTTTCCACTATCCAAACTGTTCAATTCATAAATCTCCTTTGTTCAGAAGCACACATTAGTTTCTTCTCTTTCTTTCCGTTGTTATTTGTGTTTTTATGTTTTTCAAACGCAAATGTAAATACAACCATACTTATAATAAATAAACTCGTGTTCTTATATGTGTTAGTATTATTGTGAATTCTTAGTTAGGATAGTTAATAGTTTAGGATTATATTTTAGTATTAGATTTAAGTGCTAATTATTTATGATAACACTATCATTATAATCACACGTCATAGAGTGATAAGTTTTAGGTGGAGTTATATAGTTTGGAGTTACCTAGTTTAGAGTAAGTTTTTGTTGATGACAAAGGGGGAGAAATATAAAATAGGGTAGTTAGGCAAAGATTAAGGGGGAGTTGTTAGTTTTAGGGGGAGTTATTAGGATAGAAGGAATATTTTATAAACAAAGGTTATCATCATCAAAAAGGAGGAGATTGTTAGCCCATGAGATGATGGTTTTGATGACAACAACCTTAGAATAGATTATAAAATATAAATACTAACATTACAAGTTTAGATATATATGTATATGAAGGATCTAACCATGCAGGTATCAAGAATGAAGACTGTACAGTATAAAGATTCAAGATATAGAGATAGAAGACTCATGAGTATCAAGATTATCAAGAGTTCAAGATTTCAAGGTTAAGTTTGTTTTATTAGGAATATTTGTTAAAACTCGTAGAAAAGCACTGGCATCTTAATATCCAATTTATTCGTGGAATGGAATCCACTTCGAGCCCGTTAAAGGGATGGAACCCTAAGTAGGATGGAACCTACGAAAAATCTAGTGGAAAATCTTTTCGTATCCACTTACCTTTATTTCAAAATGATTTTACAAAATTATCTTGTTTTCAAAATGATTTCAAAACTTTCCTTTTAAAATATTCAAAACTCTCTATCCTAATTTTAAATAATTTTAGCCTAAAAACATCTTTAATTTCAAAGTCAAATTACTCCTGATTTTAGACTATCTTCAAATAATATATTTAACTTTTAAATATTTATACTTAGATTTAAATATAAACTTATAGTTAAATTATGTATATATTGTTCTTTATATTTACTTATGTATTTTAACTATAGTTAAGTATATTTATAAAGTTTAAAATAATTTTAATATAAGATAGAGGTTATTTTCAAAGAAAATCAAAACACCAAAAATCCCTTTGGGATGTCGACATGCCCAAGTACCCCATGTCGACATAGTGTCAGTTGGTTTCAAAATTCAAATTTCAAAAGAAGTGTCTATTCGCCATAACTCTTCATGAATGGTCATGGCTGTTGCTCTTCTATAAATAGGGGTCAGTTTCAACGAATTTTTAATCACTTTTTTCTGGTTTTCACTCCTCTTCTTCTTCCACATTTCTTAATACAAATTTATACCATTACTCTACCAAAATCAATATCGAATCATACTCGATTACTTCTAGTTTGATTCTCTCCACTATCTCTACAAGATCCAAGTGCTAATCTGAGTTATAGACTTTTTGTAATCAATTGAGCGAGAGAAGGTGTGATTGTAGCCCTGGAAATCAATTGGGTGAACTTGTTGCCCCGGAAATCAAGTATCTCTACCAAGAGGATTGTGATTCTGGAGGGTGTACCTCGTAGCCTTGAAAGCGAGGGTTGTAATTGTTGAATTGATCTTGAAAGGAAATCCGTACTTAGTTGTGTGGGACTGGATGTAGGGTAACTCCGAACCAGTATAAAATCCGGTGTGTTCTTTCCTTTACTTCTTTTACTTTATATTTGCATCTGTGTTTGATTCTGTGTTCATATCTGTGTCTGATTAGTGCATACATTGTTAACAAATTAAGATAAACTCAAAAAGATTAACAAATTTCTTAAAACACTATTCACCCCCTCTAGTGTTAATTCTAGCCTTAAGATCCTTAGTCCGCATTTCTCACACTTAGGCATAACAGAGACGAGGTTAGAACGAAGTAGGAAGAGACAAGGCAATAGATTGGAGGAGGAAAGAGCGCTCTCAGTTGAGAGGAGAATGGGCGAAGTGATATAATTTTGATGAAGTGAATTAGTGTAAATAATCATCACTATCGAGTATCGCATATAATAAATAAAATTGGATTTTACAAAAAGATGGGAATAGTATTGTACGACTAACAACTCATTTATTTTTAAACCAATCAATTTACTATCTATTATTTGATTTACTAAGCCTTTATATTGGAATGAGTCAATAGATGTTAAGCAATAAATTTAGCCAAAATGTTATACCACTAGCTAAGGCAATGTGTGAACGTTAATTTTCGAATTGTTCGATATTAATTGCTGAATGAATTTACACATTTGAGTCGCATAATCGTAATGATGAAAATTCTGAATAAACTACACGATTTAGTTAATATATAGATTATAGTAAATTAATTAAATTAATTAATATTTATGAAATTTTTATCTATTTGATTTGTTTGAATACCATTATCATTTAATAAAATGAATATATAAAAGTTATAAATGCGCATATTAATATACGGTATCGGTAAAATATTTAAATTGGGTTTAAATAAATCAATTGCTAAGTGGTTTTGGGAATTTTTTTAGGCCCACATGCATGATGAAAAAGGGAAGAGGTTTCAAATGCAATTTGAAAATCCAAAGAAGAATCTAAAAGAAGAAATTCAATCTCCATCCTTTACTCTTCTTTATGGCACACTTAAATCTCATTTATGAAGTAATTTTGCCTTTTTCTTTAATTCTATTTCTTCTTCCAAGGATACATAGGTGGGGGAGGATTTGATGAGATTTATTAGGAATTAAATCGGGAGGTTGTAAAGGAGAGAATTGAAAGGTTTCAATGTTTCCTTTAAAATATATTCTCTCTTATTTAATCCATTATTCCTTTCCTGACGAAAAATTCTTATTTCTTTCCCTTGCTATCCTCCTCTCCCTTAATGCCTCAATGATAAAAAAATTCCCTAAATCAAATTCAAATAAAAATCAATAACATTCAAGGTGGTGTTTACCTCTAGATCCTTGTAAAATCCAGAGACTAATTCAATCGAATCGGTATTTTATTCTTCATTCAAGTTACAAATCTTAGACCTCATATTTAGGTAATTCTAATTTTATTTTATTATATATTCACCATGTTGATGAAGTTTAAATCCTATACATGCTACATCTAATCTCATTATTTATTCATTATGTTGACCCAAAGTTTAAATCAGATATATGTTAATCGATTGTATAATCATCACGATAATATAATTAGATCCTACGTTTTCTATGACATTTTCATTATATGTTCATATTATATATATAGTTTAGACCTAATTCATTTTACAACAAATTTATATATGCCTAAGTTGCCCAATCTAATTTTGTCTTATTATAGAAATTATTATTTTAAAAAGGCAAACAAACAAATAATAAATTTTGGATTGGAAACTAATCTTAGTTAGTTAAAGTATTTTATACACCATTATATACACAAATATAAGTTAACTATATATGTAAATGATTTAAAATTAATTTAGAGATTGATTACATGTTTCATATATTTGTTGTTTTGAATATAATTTTTGGTTATTATTGACATTTGTTTAAAAGTTGTTTCAATTAAAAGAATAAAAACATAAGTAGACAATTCTGGAAAACATCATAAACCCTTTGAATCTCTCTTAAGTTAAAGTAGATTTCAATTTGTTTCTTTTATTTTAGGACATATAATAGATTACAAAGTGTGTGTGTGTGTGTGTTGGTGTGAGTGTGTGTTTTTTAATTTAAAACAAAGTTTGTACATGCCTATATATATGTGTTTGAGTACTCAAATCATTTTGAAATAGAATTAAGGATAAGTAAATGAAAGGTAGTAAATGATAGGAGATAACTCCTCCACCTTTTCCTCTACTTATTAATTGCTTATTTTAACATAATTGATTCTCATTTAGAATATACGTAAAGTTTTGATGAGCTAAAATAACTTTATAACATATTACATATAAGTACATATAATTAAACTATGTGTCTGTATATATACACACATATATTGTTATTTTATATAATTTCAAAATAAACTATATACATCAAAGGCATATATAAAAGGCGAATATGTTTGTTGCAGTGTAAATCCCAACACATATGTACATACACATTAACTATGTACACTACTTATATGTTGCACTTGAACTATACGCACATAAATGTATTTGATACATTCATTATTATATATTTAAATTCAAATTAAATTTAAAACTCCTTTTACTTATGAAATAAAATAAAATACTGATTTTATTTAAATAAAATTTTAAAAAGTTCCAAATGGATTAGACTTCGTAGGTCCATTAAAGATCCAATATTTTTTTTAATTTACCCTTTAAATCCACTACGGGCTGGCCCGGATCCAACAATGGTATTAGAGCCCACTAGCCAATGCGGCCTAAAATTATCATGTTATGGCTAACTATTTAAGCTTGTCCACTTAGTACGGTGTCTAGAAAAGTAATGTCTAGGATTGGAATTGGGTAATCAAGTACCTTGTCCTACCTAGTTGCCGGTCTAACTTGAAAGGTAAAGTGAGCCCAAAGGTTGCCTCTAATAGAAAAGACCCTATTTGTTTTGAAAATTAAAGTAAATATTTTAAATTTAAAAGTTAAATTTAAAATGAAACATGTTTATTATAAAAGTTATAATATAACATTAGTTTTGAAAACGTTTGAAAAGATAATAAAATTTCAAAGTACTTGAAAATTTTAAATTTTAAACATTAATTTCGAAAAATAATTTATTAATAAGATTAATAAATTAAATTTATTAAATAAGTTAATTAATTAATTGAATATATACGTGCATGTATTATATATTGTATATTTTCTTAAAATGTTTAAGATATTATAAATATACATGTATGAATATAAAATGACTTTAGAAATTAATGTAATTTAATTAAAAGTGAAATTATATAAATTAGTTAAAGGTTAATAATTGAATTAATGGTACATACGTGCATACATACATATATTTATGATATATATGTGTGTACTACTGTAAAGGTTATAGTATATACTATAAAGATTATAATATACATGTACACTATAAAAGTTATATTGGAATAATAATATAAAGTTAATTAAAGAGTTAATTAATTAAATAAGATTTAATTAATATTATGTTATACATAAAATTATTATATAAGTCAATGAAATATAAAAGTTATACAATAGTTAAACTTATGTAATATGAATGTATAAACCAAAGTAGATTATTAAAGAAACCCAAACAGACTTAAGGAATAAATATATAGGCGAACGTACGTATACGTAGTTTCTGTTGTGTTTGACACTTGAATCACAGGGGTATTCTGTAAGAAATACATTATTCCATAAGTCGATATCCCTTAACTAAATATACTAAAGATTATGAATCTTTAATATAAGTATTGTCCTCTACCATTTGTATATTAATAAATTACTTGTAGACTCTCTTGTGGTTGAGCAAACTCAAGCTAGAGATGTTATGTGTAGTGTAATTAATATATTGACTAGACGAGGTAAGATAACTATATGTATTTGTTCAGCAAACTCAAGGTACATATACTATACTTAAGCCGTCACGAATGGTAGGCTTTCAATTTGTTGGTTGGTTGATTTATGTTATAACATAAATATTTTGAACTAATAACAAGTCAATTTTATGTATGGCAATTAATAAAATGTTTATGAATGCCCATTCCGTTATAATAGGAAACAATAATTTTCCAAGAAAAGCCAACTTCATAACAAAAGGATTTCTCTAAGAAATTATTGGTGGTAAAATGGATTTGGATACGATCCAAGGATAAAATTGATTACAGGGGATGAAATGAAATTACCCAAACATAAATGAATGCATAGCATTAGAGTGTCTAGTGATTATTCTTGCACATTGAAGAAGAAACTATGAGTTTCTTATCAACGTCAAGTATAAATAATCCTCGGATGTTTAGTTAAACCATCAAGAGTATCGACTCTATGATATAGTACAATGCACAAATCCAAAATAGATTCCAAGAACATTATCGAAATATGATTTTGATAGTTGGACCTGAAAGGGTATGATCCATCGGTAACAAATCTATGTTTAAGAGGAAGGAAAATGAAGTTGGAATATGGTGAGCCATATTGATACGAATAAAACTGTAAATTTCAATTGTTGAAATTAGAGTAATAGATTCTCCATTCAATGTGCTCAAGTTGATTGAGATTCTACTTACAAAATGATCGCCTTTTATGACTTTTTGTTTTGGTATATATGTGTTCGAATGAAAAATAATAAATAAAATTTAGACTAGACTATTTGCACATAATAACCAAAGTGTCTCGAAGTCAGTGAGAGCAATATTGAATTTCTGAGGTTTGGATATGGTCTAAGAACCGATACGAAAGTATCGTTCGACAAGCATCAAAATTAAACAAGTATTTTGATAGAAATATCAAATAGTTTGATTTTAGTCAGAATGCAAAGGAATTGTGTGTCCATAAGAAAGAATGTTGAAGGCACATTGATATTCTAAACATAAGAAAATAACATGCTTCTGATTATTAATAATGAATTTGTGTTAAAATAAGCTTTTAGTTGTTTTAGTACTCAACATTGGATTTGCAAATAATATATTTTATAGTGAGTATAAAGGTAATGGGAATGTCCCAAAATATGTAGAAATACCTTATTAAAATGTTTAATTAGAAACATGTAAGATGGGTTCATATGCATTGGCAATAGGAATTACGATACATGTTATGTCATCTACAATATCATGATTTGTTTATGTATTTAAAACATGAAGTAAATATCAAATCGTCGCTAAATGGCAGTTTAGAGTGTTTTCGTGTATTTACAAAATATAGGAGAATTGTTTATGGAAGCAATGAACTTCTTATAAAGCAGTATTTAGAATTAGACATCATATGTTATATTGAGTATGGTATGTCAATATAAAATTCATGGTCAAAGCTCTGTTAAGTAACTTCCATCCATTCACCGAGGGACCAATCCAGTTGGTTTTGAAGAAATCGATTGGAGAAGATGGAATAAGATTCCATAATTGACACCAAGTGCAAGTGGAAGATTGAGAGAGTTCGAGGTGTGCCCTAGGTGCAATTATGTAATTTGTTCTATAAATCTAAGTCGATAACCAAAATGCTTCGAAATAAAAGGTGGTTTCCTTTCAGTTATATACATGTTATAAATAATTAATTAGTTAACCTAAGTATACATGTCAGAAGTCCATAAATGATGTGTTTGTGATAACAGTTACAAATAGTTGTAACCATGAGTATTTTATCACAATATGATAAGCACATCATTTTAAATATTCCCAGTCAAGATATATTGAGACTAGACATCGATGCATCCATTGAGAATAGAGTACATAACGCTCTCTAAATGTTGGGTTGTCTATTACTATGATTGCTGGGGGCACCAAGAGATTACGTACTGATAGTTATTGGATAACCATGGAATGACTCGCTCGATAATTTTCTATTGGTTAATATAACTAAAGTCAAATAGAAAATATCGAGATGGATAATTTACACAGTTCTCCTGACTTGAGAATACTGTTGATCTTCAATATGAAAGCTCCGATTGATTATAATTAAATCGTGGCACGACCTTCATCGAATGACTATAGCTTTGGTTAAGTGGAAGTATTGGAAGTGAAACACTATCTAAGAGAGGATTCGTCTCCTTAGTTATATGGGGTTAGTATCATGGTGAACTAAAGTCAAGTCAAATGCAAAATCTTTGGCCAAAATAGTTCGGTTAATAATAATTGTTATTATTGAACCAAAGACTTTGTGTTTGAACTATAAAGTTGAATATGGATGATATTTGAATTTTGACCATTACCATATTCCAAAAGTATGAAGTGATATAATTATGATGAAGAGAATTGATATAAATAATCATCCTATCAGGTACTGCTTATAATAAGTAAGATTAGATTTTACCAAAAAGACGTGTAAGCGATAAATTCAGCCAAAATGCCATACCACTAGCTAAGATGAGTGTGAATTTTAATTTTCTAATTGTTCGATAGTCATCACTGACTGAATTTACATCTTTGATTCGCACAACCATAATGATGAATACTCTGAATAAACCACATGATTTAATTAATTTATAAATTGTTGTAAATTAATTAATATTTATGACATATTAATTATTAAACTTTATTTGATTTGTTTGAATACCAATAGCATTTAGTAAAGTGCGTATAGAAAAGTTATAAATGCGTGTATAGATATAAGGTATCGATAAAATATTTAAACTAGTTTTAAATTGATGAATTGCTTAGTGGTTTTGGGAACTTTTTTTAGGCCTACATACACGGTGAAATAGGGAGGAGGTTTCAAGTGCGATTTAAAAATCCAACGGAGCAATTAAAAGGAGGAATTAAATCCCATCCTTTACTCCTCTTTATGACTCACTCAAATCTCATTTATGAAATGATTTTTGCCTTTTTCTCTTTCAATCTATTTCTTCTGGAGAAAAATATAAAGAGGGTGAATAATATTTGAGGAGATTTAATTAGGAATTAAATAGGAAGGTTTCAAAGGAGAGAATTGAAAGGTTATAATGTTTCCTTTCAAACATATTCTCCCTTATTCCATTATTCTTTTTGTAACAACCTTGGTTGAGATTACCTAAAATTAAATCTAAAATATGATTTATAATTATCTTAATTAATTTTAAGATAAATTTGAGAAATTTTATTAATTATAATTTCCTAATTAAAATTGCTTTTCAAATGAAAATAAATAAATATGGGAAAATTTATTTAATATTAAAAATTGTGTAATTTAACTTCTTATATTTGATAATGTAAGAATAATCTTGGGGAAAATAAGAGTTTATAAAATATATGGAAATAATTTTGTAATTTAAAATGTGAGTTTTTCTAAGATTTATTCACTTCTTTATTTTAAATGGAGATTATGATAAATATTTTCCATTTTAAACTATTATAACAAATGTTGTAAATTTAATCAAATGTTAATAGTGAGATTTATTGTTTAAAATGAGATTTTACAACTAATAGTTTATTTTATGGTAAATAATGAGAATAAATTTTAATTTCAAAAGTTATATTTAATTTTACAAAATATCTCAATATTAATAGAAATAGGAATTTTCAACATGTTGGTGCTTTCTAAATGTGAGAAATCAATTTATATTTTTATAAAACATTGTTGTAATGTAATTAGTGTTTTAAGAGAGAAAGCAAAGGAAATTAATCGCATTTTTCCTTATCGGATCCATACATATCCACTTGGCCCATGTTGTAAGGTTAGGAGAGGAAAAACAATAACTTATACGTTGTTTTCTCTCATTCCTTTCTTATTTCAGCCTAAAACAAAAATTTGAAAATATCATCTTCCAATTGAAAACCCTATAAACTAACCCCAAATCAAGCTTAGTCAAAGGGCTTTTGATTAGTAATTGAAGAAATAATGCCTAGGTAATCTCTTCCATTTTATCTTGCATTCATTAGTGTTTTAATCTCTGTCCTCTTGTCATAGTTGTAATTTTTCTTTTGTAATTGCTCAAATCAAACCTAGGTTGTAGCTGAAAAGTATTGGCCTTGGAGAATCCGATATCTTAGCACTAATTCAAGTTCAGTTCGGTGAGTTTATCTCATGCTTCAAGCTATTAATGAATGCATGTCGTCGATTGGTAAAATTGGTTGAATTTGTGATTGAATTGCTCTCAATCTCTTGTGTTATTCTTATCAATTGTTATACCACTTCCATTTTGTTGACACCCCCTTCATATAATCATGAATTGCATTCAATTGTTGATGTTTTTATGTTTGCATTACTGCTAAATCGGTATTCTAGGAGTCAACGAGGTCAACGACGAAGAAATGAGAGACAATGAACGAACGGGAAGCCACCGGCATTGCTTGGGATTCAAGCCAGCCCCTTCCACTAGTCTGGCCAAACCTCGCACCAGCCGTGACCTAGGCTGAGCCCCAGGTTACGTCGTGCGGTCTCCCGTTCGTTCATTTGTTCGACTCCTTTCAATGTTTGATTGATTTTGATGCTCCAGTTAATATTGATTTCAATGCAAATTTCGAAGTTTTGATTATGATTTTATGAATTCATCTTCGAATTTCTATTCAATAGGAATGCTATATGGATACATGAGATTGCACACAAGTTTTATTATACTATTTCAACTAGAATTTTCAAAAGAATGGTTTTCAATCCAAACCATTTTCTCAAATCATTTTAAGTATGAATATATTTTCTATAAAAGATATTTGGAGTATATATAATATATATATATATATAATAATAATGGTTTTAAAGTTGATTTGGAACAATGGTTTAAAATTGTATATATATATATATATTAGCAAGGGATTTCCTATATATATATCCTAGCTTATAAAACTATACTTTACAAGAATGTTTTTAAAGTAAAATATCTCTATGAAATTGCATGTTATCAATTAAATGAGAAGGTGATTTAAACA
The DNA here is from genome assembly GCA_030737815.1 of Allium fistulosum. Taxonomy (NCBI): domain Eukaryota; kingdom Viridiplantae; phylum Streptophyta; class Magnoliopsida; order Asparagales; family Amaryllidaceae; genus Allium; species Allium fistulosum. Next base: position 814,969,709 of record CM060908.1, on the reverse strand, counting down.
GTTTAATAAAATGATTGTTATGGAACGCCTCGCATTTGTTTTACCAGTTAATTCCCGGACTTATTCGATTGAGCCATTTATATATACGAGTGGAGTTTACTAGCTTATAGTAAACATTTAAGTAAACCTATATGGTATGGGACACACGGTTGTTACTTATTTGGTTGCTATTTGGGAGTATATGACACTTATATCGACGAGTTTATGACTCACCCTTGGAGTTCTATAGGCCTTGCACCTATCTTGGAGTTTTTATAGGTCTTGTACCTATCTTGGAGTTTTATAGGAGTTGTTCCTATCTTGGAGTTTATAGGTCCAACACCTATCTTGAAGTTACTGCGGGAATCTTACCCATCTTAGATTTTTATATAGACATACATCTATCTCGAAGTTACATGCATATAGGTGAATATACTCACTAATCTTGGAGTTTTGGCGCCTTTCCCCCCTTTATGTGATTTTTGGATTTCTGTTGATGACTTCTAGATTGTATGTTATTTGTATTATCACCAAATAGTTTTAGGGATTTTGCCTTTAGAAGCTATCTTGTGTTTGATATTTGGTGATTTCATTATGGAGTTTATTGAAGCGTTTTTTATGTTTGCCAGTACTTGGCTTTGTGTTTATATTTGAGATCCACTTCCTTTCATCCATTATGTATCTTGCTTAACTCATTCATTATAGTCTAAACTGACCTGTTTATTATTTTATAATACTCGGGTCAGACTGAGATATTTTAGGTGCTCCAATTTGATAGTTCTAGAGAAGTTCTGACTTCAGTTACCTAGTTATCATTCATCTGACCTTCATCTTGTATATGTGTACATATTCATGTAGTGTTGTATCTTATATCGAGTATAGACTCATTTAAATATTCATATTTGTATTTACGGGATGTGGTACTTGTATTAACCGTAGTTCATAGTGGCCATAATTTTGTAGTTGACTTTATGTACCTATTCAATTTGATCATCTTGTATCTATAGCCGGCTAATGTATAGCCGGCTACCCCACGTACACTTAGCCGACTAAATTAAAACTAGCTAAGTGTAAGTAGTGGATTGCAATCCATAAACTCTCGTGGATTGCAATCCAATGGCTGTGGACTGCTATCCACAACTTCACCCTTAGTCGGCTACAATTTAGCCGTCTAAGGAGAAGCGCTTTGTGCTTCTTCCCCTACGCGTTGGGGGTGGGTTTTCATTCGACCCCCTCGAATCGACGCGACCCATTACTATGCATTAGGAATGCTCTAACAAATGCACGTAAAACACAACAACTATACAAAATACAAAACCATCTTTACAAGGAAAAAGTAACAAGTTTGGGGACTATTGAAGTATACTTTCCATTTCAGATCTAACTCCTTCGTCTTTGTCTTCAAAAAGTTCATGGCGGCTGAAAATGATAACTACTCATACATCGGATTTCTTCCTCTTTCCGCCTCAGATCCACTCCTCCAGCATTGTCTCCTTCGGATCCCCTGCTTCTGGTAAGTCGATTTCTTCTTAGTCTCTTCAAAGCCAAGTTAATATTTGTAATGGTCAAGGCACTAACTTTTTCCACTCTTCTCTCCGCTTGTTAAAAAATCTGCAATTTCACACTCTCCAAATACTCCATACAACTACGGTGACGGCCATCTTCCTAAGTTTGGCTTCATGGTTTACAAAATTTCTAGCGGAGCATATGTGATATGTTATTTCATGCAAATTAGTGTTCGAATAGTTAAGATCTGCTATAGATCTACACTTGTCCCATATTTCCTAAGCGAACTCACATTCGAAAAAAACATAGTTGTGTGTTTCTACATATTTTTTTGCACAAGATGCATGTCGTATCTTGTGTTATACCCCATTTAACCAACCTATCTCTGGTTGGAAGCCTGCCGATGATCACTTTGTAGGCAGTCAATGCCATTTTGGGGCAATTTGCCTTGTCCCAAATGATTTTGTGCCAAGAAAAGTTCGGGTCTTTCCTTCGAATTGCCTCCCAAGCTTATTTGGTAGTAAAGTCACTAATAGAGTGTTTCTGTGCCCACAAATTGCTTTTTCTGTTGAAATACAATTACGTGTACTCTATTTGCCTCTTTGCTCTGAATTTAATGGAATAGATTCACAGTTCCAGGAGTTGTCCTGGATTATCGTCTCCATTTTCTGATTCGGACACCCATATGCAGAATAAGAGTCCTAACCTAAAAAATCTTTGAGAGACTTCCCATTGATTAACGGGTCTTTCCACAAATCTTTCCTTACAATGAGTTATCTTTCTAGAGTAATTTTCAGCCAACTTATTTCTAGTTCTCATAATTGCTTTCAAATAGGAGAAGAGTTGTTGTCCACCGCCATTTGCTGGAAATTACCTTTCAGATACCTCTGTCTCATCCATCTAGCCCATAGACCTTTCGAGTTGATGATTTTCCAGCCTTGCTTTTGAGTAAAAACATCTCTTATGTCCCTCAAGTTTTTGAGACTAACTCCTCCTTCCTCCTTTGACCTATATAAATCCTTATACTTAATTTTATGAAGCCCTCCTTTACAGAAAAATTAGCATAAAATTTGTCAATCTTATCAATAGAAGCATCAGGTAGTTGGAAGGTCTAAAGCCAAAAATTGACTTTAACATGAATCAATGTGTGTACTAACTCAATTCTTCCAGCAAATGAGAGCAATCGTGGACTCCATCCTTGCAAATTGTCTCTAATTTTAGATATCAACTCCGCACATTCTCTATTTCTGATTTTATTTGAGGAAAGTGGAACTCCCAAGTATTTGGCTGGAAGGTCCCCCTCCTTGACACCCAAAATGTCCAATACCCCATTCCTACTCTTATAAAACTTATTAAAATAACACTTCACCTTGAACTCATTAAGTTTTAGTCCAGCATTCTTTTCTAAAGAATAGAAATATTCTTTATGGTCATAGCTGCATCTTTGTCTGACTTATTACCGATAATCAGGTCATCAACATAGGCTGAAAATTGTGTATTGTTTGGAATTGCTTGTTGTGGCACGCTAGCTCCATTCGGAGAGTAAAATATTCCATGGCAATCATGAAAAGTTAAGGAGATAGGGTGTATCCTTTCCTAATTCCTCTGTTACTGCTAATGTGACCTTTGGAGATACCATTCACTGGGATTGAAAAGGTAGGAGTGGAAATACATTCATTAATCAAATCAACTACTTTGTTTGGGAACCCCATACTTCTTAGCATGGGTGAAGCGTCTATTTATCTTATCATATGCCTTCTGGAGATCAACCTTCAAATAAAGTTTGTCTGCATATTTCTTATTGAAATTTCTAATCAATTCGTGTGCCATTAGAGAGTTTTCAGATATACTTCTTCCTTTGATAAATGCTGTTTGACATTCAGCGATGAGATCTGGTAAGATTTGCTTAATTCTATTAGATATAACTTTACTCAAGGTCTTGTATACGACAATATAGCAGGCTATCGGTCTAGAGTCTTCGATCTTAGTAGGTTTATCAATTTTGGGATGAGATAAAGAAAAGTATGGTTAATTTCTTTCAAAATTACCCATTTGGAATGATTCTTGAATTGCTGAAACTGTGTTATTTTTTTGGTCACTCCAATGCCTTCTATAAAACTCGGACCCCGGCCGGTCTGGTCTGGGACTTGAATTGCAGGGGATGTAATTTAGGGCCTTCTAAGTTTCAACCTCAGCGATCCTCTTCTTCAGCAGCCTGTTTCCATTGGTTTTCAGCAGTTTTCTATACTCATTGTGTGGTAAGTTGGTTGCACTTTGCCCATTGTATAACTCATTGTAGTACTTTATGGCCTTCTACTATATCAATTGAGAATTATTGCATACTGAGCCATCCTGATTAAAACATTGGAAGTTACTATTAGTGCTACATCTAATTGACATTTTAGTATAAAAAAAACTTAGTACACGCATCCCTTTCAGTAATCCACTTTTCTTTGGCCTTTTGCTTCAATTCTGCTGCTTTAATTTTCATAAATTCTTTGAGCGGCTCCTAAGAATGACAATATTGTCTCCAAGTGTCATCATCTATAGCTCCTACATCTATTTTGGTTAGCAACTCCTCACAAGGTTTTTGCAAAACAGTAACCTTGTCTGACTCTTTTAGTCTGACTTTGTTCCACTCCTTCAGTCTTAGCTTAGCAGTTTTAAGTAAGTGAGATAGTTTGTAAAATTGGCAACTTTCTATTTGATCATATGAACTGAAATCCACTACATCATTATAGCCATCATACATGTACCACTCATTACAGATGAATTAGGTAGGATTCTTACTTTGATATTTGAAAACATGTTAATGCAGTCTGCATTCATTAACACCTTGCCTAATTTGCAAGATATTTTCTTACATTATCCACTTCGCCAAGTGAATTTCAGGCCATCGTGGACTGGTTCAACCAATTCGGTAGCAACCACACAGCTGTTGAACTCTGCTAGTTGGGAGACCCTTAATGTAAGTCCATCTTTTTTGTCATTGCCTTTTCAAATTACGTTAAAATACCCCATTACTATCCATGGACCAGTTATTTTCGTAACTATGTTTTAAGTTTATTCCAAAGACTGATTCTATATGAGGCAAGATTTCTAGCATAGACTGGTGTGATGTATAAGATAAGACCCCTAGAATTGGTTGCTTTGATAATGATTTGTTTTCCTTATCAATCACCTGGACATGCCATATATACTTACACCACATAAGCATTATTCTTCCCTTTTCACCCAGATCGTTATTATGCACACACTCATTCATCACTCATGGAATCAGTAAAGAAAATTAAATTAGTATCATTAAACTTATTCTCATAAATGCCCAAAATAGCAGGCAACAAGGACCTTTTAAGGAAGAGGTCTAACTTACGCGCATCATTATTAAGACCTCGTACATTCCAACTAATTATGGACATTTAGGAAGTAAGGACCTACTCCTTAATTTTATAGGAGAGTCCCTTGCAAGCAGGTCGCTTTACCTTTAGAGTCATTCTTTCTGAATTGTCTTTCATACTTCTGATTAGGTTTGGTGTAAGATTTGATAATAGATTCTTCCATGGTCTCATCATCAGACTTAGTAATGTTTAAATTTGACTTACTAATGTCTTCAATCGTTTCATGGAGCCGGTTCTCAACAGATACTACTATAAGCACTTGGACTGATCCCACCACCAAGCTATCAACAGTTGGCTCCTCCCGACCCTTCCTTGTATCAACTTTATCTGGTTGGGCCTCCCCCTTCTGGACTATAGCACAGGTCGCAAACTAATTATCTTGTAGATTTGTAGTTATGGAGGTAGTCTCAGCAGAGTGAATAGGGTCTGCATTAGAAGAAGATTATGTATTTTTTTTCAAATACAGTCTGCTCTGTAAATATACTATTTGATGCTTCTGCATTATCTTTCCTCTTTCATATTTGTCTAATAGTTTGCACCGTCACTTCACATTGGGAATCAGAATGTCGAAAGCACTTACAATGCGCACATCTAAGTGGCACAAATTCATATTCAATATCTTGTATGTAAATGTTACCCTTGCTATCTTTTGCTCTAACTTGCTTCTTAAGTTCAGAACTTGCTTTGATACCAATCAGCACACGAGCATGTTTTAGTCTTTTAATGTTCCTTGTGTGGTAGTCCGTGGCTAAAGGCTCACCAATTAGACTAGCTAATTTGCTTATTCCTTTGGCATTCCATAACGATAAATCCAAATTCATAATTCTTACAAAATTGGATGAGATTCAAGCATATCACGCTCTAATCTTAAATTGGGTTCCCATCTCTTAGTGAAAATCAACTTGATGTCCATAAACCACGGTCCCCCATCAAGAACCTTCTTACAGTCCGACTCATTAGAGAATTTGATCAAATAAAAGCCATTTTCACAAGCAAAGATGTCACAAGAACCAGTTGGCTGCCATTCCCGTTTGATATATGCATTTAGGTGAATATAATAAGGCCTTCTCCCCACCAAGTATATATAAATTGAATTAGTCCACATGTTTCTAGCATATAGGAACATCTCATCATCTAATTCAGCATACTTTCCATCATCATCACTCACAAAAATCAAATTTCTGGATCCCACTATTAATACTAGTGCTCTCTGCTAGCGCGCCAGCCCATGTGCACGATCCTTCTCCAAAGATTTGTTTTTTGAGACACATAACCCACTTTGCTCTTCTGATTAGTAGATACTTCCAGATCCCTGGCTATTAAGTTTCGTTTCCATCCAACCTGTTTCCACCCCGTGTCATCAACTCCATTCATTTCCTCGGGATTAGATTTTTCGCTAGGTTATGTTGAAGCAGCTGCCTCCATTCTTCCATGCTAATATTACATGCATATGCACTAATTATATGTATGTATGTGTGTAATTTCTTGAGCACACGGTTCATTTACTTACCAAACTACAAAATTGTTCGTTACTTACTCACAAAATTTTAAAATATTGAAACTTCTTATTGTACTACCAGTGTGAGTACTAAAATACCAAAACCACAATATGAAATTCTATTTCATGAATCACCTAACTTCAAAACCTTACATAAAGTCTTCATATAGGTACCCAGCAAGGAGTAGCAAAATATTCCTCATGTGCTACCATTTTTCCATATCAGCATTGCCTTCACATTAAAAGAAAAGATCAGTATACTATTATACATATAATAGATAAATGACTGCAAAATGAACCTAGCTTCTTCATAAGAAATTATATGTTATCATAAAACATATACAAAAATATATGATATTTGTATTCAATTCTATAACCATTTACAAAATAAACAAGATGCATAATAATACATTGAATATAAAAAAAATTAAATTAATCTAACTGGAGAAACATTTTATATATCTAATATCATGTGAATCATAGTACAAATACATTGATCATAAACTATAAACAAATTATTTATTGTTTTTTGTTGTATTAATATTGAATCATTGATCGTGTATCATTATTTACTTAGGATGTACCAAATATAAGTACATAGCAATTTCAAAAGTATGTATACTGCAAGTCAGCTAATGATTAACCAACAACTTTCACCGTTTTTTATTAGAAAAGGATAAATTTATTGTATAAATATAAACATCGTATGTATTTGTGGGCTTGTGAATGTAACTTACTAAGTTATTTCATGTTCTCGGTTTTCATATGTTAACATGCATAATCAATATGAATAGAACAAGCCTGATCAATATTAATATATTCGATAATAAGTGAAACTTATAAACCAAAAAAGGCAGTAAAAGTTATAAACTAAAAACATGAAATCTCAACTAAAACACATTAACAGTAATACGGATAAAACCTTAACAATAATATAAATAATACAATCGAAATTGAAAATCTTAAGAACTACCCTTTTCCACATTCTCTAATTCCTCATAGAGCTCAATCTTATCTTTTGTAGATTCCTTATAAAATGAAAATCCAGCTACTTTCAACCAATCATTTGCACGCACTAAAGCTTCAACCATTGTTGGGGTCAATGATGCTCTGAATGGATCAACAAATCAATTACCCAAACTAAAAGCATTTTTAGATGCAACTGTCAAAGTAGGAATAACAAATACATCATCAACTACTTTGATAGAATTGGATACCTAATCAAATTGAATCACAATTCATTTATTTTTGTTGTAAATAATATGGTTACATAAATAAAAATTATAATATCATTTGATTCACTGTTTGTTTGTAAAAGAAAATAAACAAACCTTTGAGTATTTACTTTCCACCACTTAAGTAGCTCAAATTTTTTGTTTAAAGGACCTTCAGAAGCATTAACTAAGTACTTATCAACCTCATTCTTTATCTCAACGATGTCTTTTCTTGTCTTAGTCTCATGAACTGCTGCACATTAGCCACATGACTACCTTCTTCACAATTTACAACAGTAATACAATCTATCTTTAGCATCATGGAATTTAATGATGCTTTCCTACCCAAAGTATCTAGTTCACAATACTCATAATACATGTTAAGAATCATTGATTTAATTTCATTAACCAGCAATTTCAAAATTATAGGATTAGATTCAATGCGTGGAAAGAAATACTCAATGTAAATCATCTTTTATCTCGGATCAAGAACTACAAAAATAATAAGAATCTTTTTCATATCTTAAAGCTACACCAAATAGTTTCGAGTTTCTTTTTCATCAAATTTCCAATGCCTATTAACAAGTAATCACCACTTTGTACACATTTATCCAGCATACTCATGATACTGGACATCCAAAGTAGTCGCTCGTATCACAGGAACGAATTTAGTCCCACTAAATTTCAATGCTTGATCATAGAAGACATTTAAAAACTTTACTAAACGGGCTACTTTATCTCAAACATCAGTTTTTAGAGGCCCCTCTCTTTTTTACCACCAATTTTTTCTTGAAAATTCCCTTCAAATTGGTTGTCTTTATCTTATAACCTTGAAAATGCACTTCTATACTTCAAAGCAATATCTAACATAAAATATGTTGAGTTCCACCTAGTGCAAACATCTAGTGGAACTATTCCACGTTTATGCTCAATTTTCTCTTGAGCCACACAACTTTAAAATTTGGCTAACCTAGAGGGGGATTACCATGTGTATTTTACGCAATTACGAATTCCATCTATGTCGCTGTCAAGCTCATCCGTACCATCTTTTATAATTAAATTAAGTATATGATCACAACATCTCATATGGAAAAAGGAACCATTCAACATAAGATTTTTTCCAATTCCCAATCTTTTCTTGCATATAATCGATGGTTATTTGATTTGCACTAGCATTGTCAACCATAATTGTAAAAAAAAATTAATTCCCTAATCAATCAAATAATTTTCCATTAACTATCCAATAGTTTTACCCATATGATTCGTGATGACAAGAAAGTTAAGGACTCTTTTGTGTAGTGTCAACTATTATCAATAAAGTAAGCAATAAGAACCATATAATTAACATTTTGTATTGATGTTCAAGTGTCGGTGGTTAAACAAACATGTTGGGAGTTATTTAGCAAAGCACATTTAAGACTATTTCCTTTAAATATAGTTTCCAAATCCCTATTTCTTTGTCCTACGAGACGGTAGACTAAAGTTGGTTGTGTTACTCTCATGAAATCAATGTATCCTTGTCCCTCAACAAAACTAAAAGGAAGCTCATTTTGAATTATAATTCTAACACGATAGAGTCTACTAACATCCTTATTATACTCAACACATACAACTTTTGCATCATTTTCTAGTGAATCAAATGATAGAATTTTTGACGTTTATTAGCAAAGTAAATAGGACACTTCCTACATTGATAAAGCATGTGTGCCCCATGGAAGATGCCTCGATCTTTGCATATTAGACTGATAGACTTTTGGGCAATAGTAGCAATTTTCTTAAGTGGGAGAAATCTCTATACCATCTAAAATTTTGATCTTTTTAAAGTGATTCCAAACTTTAGATCCATTCCTTCGATCATTCACAGGTGGAAGTGGAGCATTAACAGTAGGTTGAACTTCGATTGCGGTCAGGTCTTGCAACTTGTCTTCGAAGATGGTGTATTTGTGATAGGAGCAATTCTAATCAGTGCATCATGTACTCCTTCTATACTCTACATAAAACAATTCATACATAATTAAGCTTACTACCAAATAGAAAATGGTTTGGTTATATCATTGTATAATATAGAAAGGGACAAATAAAAGCATAAACTATCAAATTCTGTGGCACTGGAAGCACAAATTCAAAGATTAAACTTAAAGATAAATGTGAAACAATACTCATTTCATGAGATGTCATGGTCGGTATTTTATGGATTAGAAACAACAAACTCAATATTGTTAGTATCATGTTTCAGAGGAAGAATTTGCATAAAGGTTAAAGGAAATGAAACAAAGGCACATGACCTTGTTTGTGAATGTAATAGACAAGGGATTTAAAACCTATTATGTTTTAAGGCTAAACTTAGAAAAACATTGGTAAATCATCTTGTTAATATGCTTGTAGGGATAAAAACAAACTTTGGCTAAATCCTTTTATGTCATTTAGAAAATCTACAAAGTTGGATTTGATCCATAAACTCATGGATAATTAAAACTGAGGTATAGGAATTTATTATTATTATTATTTTTAGAAAATAGAAGGCAAACCGTAGAGTTTAAATTAAGGATGGGTATAAACTGCACTGCCAAACAAAAACTGCCTGCATTGAACCATTGAAAAGGGACGGAAAACTACTCTATATTATTTATCTAAATCAAAAATCCAAATCGTCTTGATCAATTTCATTACCGCTTAGTTCAGTTTGAAGAGCTAAATCGACCCTATTAAATTGGACAGGGTTTTAAATAAAATTATTTCAAGAAAAAAGCTAATATAATTTTTGCAGCATCCTTTTGTATTTGAATAATTAATTGCATATTTTTTTCATGGGTTTTAAAAAACAATACACTAAGCCAACATGCTCCTAACCCACTTACATCAAATCCTAACCTTTTTTTTCTTCCATTGCCTCTCTTCCTCGTTCATTTCATTTCAGTAGCCGCCATATCCCTTTTCCCCTTTCTCTTTAAACTAAAAATAATCATTATTGCTTCATGCCTTATCTCCATTTTCTTGTGCTAATTTACTAATCTTGAATTTCATCTCCTTCTTCAAGCACATATTCGATAAATTCTGTTAATGTTTGAGTTACTAATTCTATAGATTATTAGATCTTTTAATAGGTTTTATGAAATGACTATGATTTCTTTTTTCGTTCATAATTTCAAGTGTGCTTAATAAATCCATTAACTTCCACTTAAGTTAATTTGATAATTTTTGTATGGGATTGTGTATCTCATATGCTCCTGTACTATTCTTCACTCCTCTATTGTTTCCAATAATGTGTATGAAGTTTCCAACATGATTTGACATCAAGAAGTACTTTGAGAAAGTTTTAAGTCTTTTGGATGCCTTGGGAAAATTTACGTGGAGAAATTTTCATGTTTTTTGATGACTTGAAATTTTTTTCACAATAGCATCCTATGGTTCTAATTAGTAACATGCGTCAAATTGTTGGTTTTAAGTATTTCAAGGATCTCACTCACACATACAGAAACCTACTGTATATCTGATAACACATACATTTTTCATTGTTTCCTTTAATCAATTCAAACTGCTTTAACTGTTTTAACATGTGCAAATGTTGAAATGTTATCTGTAAATTCCATTACAAGGTCACGACTTGCCTTCCATATCCCAATAATAATAAGAATAAATTCTTATACCTCAGTTTTTCACTATCAATGAGTTTATGGATCAAATCCAACTTTGCTAGATTTTTAGAATGAAATAAAAAGATTTTGCAAAAGTGTGTTTTTTTATCCCTATAAGCATAGTAACAAGATGATTTACTAATGTTTTTCTAACTTTAACCTTAAAACATAATGGTTTATAAATCCTTTGCCAATTGCATTCACAAACATGGTCATGTTCTTTTGTTTCATTTCTTTTAAACCTTGTACAAACTCTCCTTCTGAATCATGATGTTAGCAATATTGGGTTTGCTATTTCCAGCCCATAAAATAGTGACTGTGGCATATCATGAAATGAGTACTATTTCACCTTTATCTTAAAGGAAATCTTCGAATTTGTGCTTTAAGTGCCACTGAAACTGATAAATGATGCTTCTATTTGTCCCTTTTGTATCAAACAATGATACAACTAAGCTATTTTCTTTTTAAAGCATGTTTTAGTCATGTCTGAATTGTTTTGTGTAGAGTATGGAAGGAGTACATGGTTCATCGATTGAAATTGCTTCTACCACAAATACATCATCTTTGGATATACTATTATAAGAACTAATCGTAATCGAACTTTAACCTACTAATAATGCTCCACTTCCACCTGTCAACCATAGATGGAATAGATCAGAAGTTTGGAATCACTTTATAAAAGTCTAAAATTTAGATGGCATAAAGATTTTTCCCACTTAAGGAAAGTGAAACTATTGCCTAAAAGTATATCAGTCTAATGCAAAGATCAGGAAATCATTCATGAGGATGCACATGCTTTATCAATGCAAGAAGTATCCTTGTAATGACCTTAATTTTGACTAACATTATTTAGGACATTTAATTAGATAAATTAAATTAAATAATGTAAATGGTTAATGGATTGAGATTTGAATAATTTAAGGCAGTCGTGCCTTAATTAACCTATAAGCCAAAGAGAATTAAAATAAATTAAGTAAGAGGAATAAGATAAGGGAAAAATAGGAATAAACTAAGTTCTTATACCCTAAACCCTTCTTACTTTCACTCCATATCCATCCTAAACATTTGCAAACAAAACTAAGAACATTCAAAGCTTGGCCAACTACCATTAAGGGAAAACAAAAGGGAAAATAAGCAATAATTCAAGTAGAAAGCTTAATTAAATCAATTCAAGAGAAAATCTCATCCTCCTTAACAACAAACTAAGGGGAATAATATATTACATCTCATTTTTATTGTTTTCGGCTTCTAGATGAGATCCGGATTTATTTTACAGGTAAAATGCCATGATTTGATTGTTAAATAGATATATAAGCTTATTGATGATTTATGTTGCTTCATATAGATTTCATGATAAGTTTTGATTTGAAAATATTATTAAATGACATCTAAATGAATTGCGTTTTTGATATAAGGTCAAAAACATTATTTTAGAGATGGGTTTCAAGTTTCATAATTTTCTAAGTTAATGTGGATTTATTATGAATTTTCTAGGAAAGAAAATGGTTAAATTGGGTTTAAATTATTTTCGGCAAATATATGATAGCCTTGGGTCCGAAATTTAAATACGTTAGAAAACATATTAAAAATGATTTATGGAAATTTTTGGAGAATTTTCCTAATTATTTTATTATGGATATAAAATTATTTAAGGTATGGACTTAAATGTTTTATATGCTTCTGAAAGGAGAATGGGCTAATATGCTAAATGTTTTTAATTGTTAATTAATGAATTCAGTAGCACTTTTAGAAAAAGATTTTGAAAAAGAATTGGGAACCAATTATATGTTGACAAATAAGGCAAATTTGTTGGAAAGATATTACTTTAAAAGGCTAATAATCAGTTTTACAAAGAATTACTGCTTCGCCACTTGCAGCAGCTACCTTTCGACCCCATACTTCCACCCTAACAAAGTCGAAACCAATACATATTGTATCAATGCCTTGGTACGTTGTGAATTGGAGTTAGGCGGAAGGTATAGAGTCGAAACATGCTTTCGAAGGGGTAGAAGCTACTATTTTTTTATTACGAATCACTTATGTTTATAAAGGATGCTTTCGAAGGAGTTATATTAGCTTTCAACTTAGTCAAATGTGCCTTTGTTCTATCTAAAAGACTTTAGAAAGGGGTTACCTCCTTTTTATTTCAAAATGAAGCTTTCGAAGGGGTTCGAAACTCATGTTGCCACATTCAACCCTTCGACTCAATGCTTTTGAAAGTGTACTTTTGCCTTTAAATTTTGGAGCCGCATCTCCATGCTTTCGAAAGGGTTGGTTTCAAAACCATCCACTTTCTTTTACTTAGGAATAATGCTTTCGAAGGCAATGCTTTCGCCCTAGTTCTTTTAAGACCCTTTGTTCTATTAAAAGATAAACCCAAGAGGTTTCGAAAGGAATGGTTTTAAATGGTTTCGAAGCGATGTTCCATAAACTTTTACTTGGACCCAATGCTTTCGAAAGGTTTGTTTTAAGAAAGGAAATTTAATACTTTCAAAAAGTATATAACGTAGATTTCGAAGGGGAGGTACCTCAATGTTTTTGAAAGGTTTACTTCAGTCTTTAAATGGAAGGTTTCCAATGCTTTCAAAATGCAAGTTTAAAGTACTTTGAAAAAGGATGTCTAAGGTTTTATAAAGCTTCGAAGAGATACTTTCAATGATTTCGACATGTCTATTTTTAAAGATTTCGAAAGGTATGTTTTGGCTTTTCGGCCTATTGTTCCAAGGTAAAGTAGTTAACCTATTTTGAAAGGGGTACTTTCAAATATGGATTCGAAAGGGACTGTTTAAAGTTTTTCAACAAGGGTTTTGAAGGTGATATCTTGGATTTAAAACCTAATGTTTTCTAAGTTAAAGAAGGGTTCTAACTTGTTTTAAAGGGATATATAACCCTATTAGCTTAGGTTTTCATCAAAATTGCCTTGTGTAAAGAATATATCGTAGCAAAGATATTTGAGTAAAGCAAAAAGTATATTTTCCTTGTTTAAGTATGATTTAATGGGTTAAATCAATTTGAAAGAAATGTTTTCAAGGAAAATTTGATAGGCTAATCAACCCTAAATAAATGACTCAGATATTAAAATAATACATGGGACTGGTATGGGGTCGCGCCCTATACTTTAGCTAGTAGCCCCAAGCTAATATAAGTCCAAAATTCCAGTGTGTGGGGTTTGTCATAGGTAAGACTAAATTGATGTTACACACAGAAAGGAAAATACGGAGAAAGATAGGTTATTAGTGAGCCTGCAAAACCATTAGGATCAGTTGACCCTAGAAGAAGTAAGTTAAGGACAGACCATCCAAGAGTGTGTCTAACAGAAGTTGGATTATTTATTTTGTCTGGTAGGTCCGAGTCAGCCGATGGTTAGTAGTTAGCCAAACAAAACTATATTGTTCGGACAAATAGTCCATTGATTTCTCGATTTATGTGCACATATGATATTGCTATTATTGCTTTAATCAGTTTGATTGCAAGATTCTGATTTGCGAAAGATATGTTTTAAAAGGGATATTAGTGAGGGGAGACCCGTTCCGTTAAGCGGCATGGTCTCACTTAATATTAGAAAACCGAGATGTAATAGTATTATTCTCACCAGCCTTTATGTCTGACTCGAAGTTTATGTTTTCCCCTTAAACTCTTGGGTGCTCAAAATTAATTTGAGTAGATTGAGAGTTAGGGTTTTATAGGTTTATTAGGTGGACAAATAAGTTTCCGCAAACATGCAAGAGGCAAAGTTAGTTATATAGGAGTAATTAGTTTATTTCCGCTGTGATGTATTTAAGACTGACGTGTCTATTGAGTACTCTAATCATCCAATGACTCAGATATTTGTATACCATATGGGACTGGTATAGGGTTGTGCCCTATACATTAGCCATTAGCCTCTAGCTAATTTAGTCCAAAATTCCAGTGTGTAGGGCTTTGTCACAGGTAAGACTAAAATGATGTTACACACGAAAAGGAATATATTTTTAAGGTATTTATTTGTGAGCCTGCGAAACCATTAGGATCAGTTGACCTGGAGAAAGTAAGTTAGGGACAGACCATCCAGAAGAGGAGTATATAACATATGTTAGATTATTTGTTTATATTGTCTGGTAGGCCCGAGTCAACCAAAGGTTAGTATTTAGCCAAACAAAACTATAGTGTTTCGACTGATAGTCCATTTGTTACCAGATATGTATTTTTATATGATAATGCTTTACAGGTTCAACCGGTTTTGGTTGCAGGATTATGATTTGCAAAAGATATGTTTTAAAAGGATATTAGTGAGGGGAAACCCGTTCCGCTAAGCGGCGTGGTCTCACTTGATATCAAATAACCGAGATGTATAGTATTATTCACACCAGGCTTTATGTCTGACTCGAAGTTTATGTTTTCCCCTTAAATTCTCGAGTGCTCAAAACTGATTTGAGTAGGCTGTGGGTTGAGTTTTACAAGTTTTTAGTAGGTTGGCAAATAAAGATTCCAAAGATGAGCATGTGGCTGATGGATAGATACTTAGGAGTTGCTAATTTATTTTGTTTTATTCCACTATGTTGTATTAAGTCGGTTATGACTATATAGTACTCTGGTCATCCAAGGGGGCATCTTTATATGTCGCTCTTGGTGTATTTTGTAATAATTATATTTGATTTGAACCAGGGAAACGATTGGGATTATGTAATGGAATATGAAACATGTTTTGTGAAATGTAATCATAAAAGTGGTATTTTGAAATCTGTGATTTTGTTTCATATTCATGTGCTTATGATATTATGGATACCATTAACATTACCATATTTAATCACCGGAAATTAATACTATGGATGACTGTAGCATCTGTAGCGCTTAGCTTCGGGCCTCCAAATAGGCGATGTTACAACTTGGTATCAGAGCATAAGTTTATGAATTTTTTTAAACTAAAATGATTTTTGAAAACATAATCCTAGGAATTACAGATAAGATCGGGGTATGGGATAACGCTATAGTAACGTACTTGAATTTGCTATATATAAGTACACGCTATATCTCTAGTTTCCTATTTCTCTTTGGTTATTCTTCAGAATCTCATGAGGCTTGAATACAGATATGGACGCTAGAAGTGGAAGAGTGAATCTTGGAGGAAGCACCACCACAAATGGTAATGCCAGACCGAATGCGAGAAGGAACCAAGGTCAGGCACAAGCTGAGAATGTTGGTGGTGGAGTCCCATAAGTGGATATGGGGCTATGTATTAGTTTTTCGTGAACATTCTGCAAGCGGGAATGGCCGCTGGAGTGGTTGAAGGAAATTCTAGAGTAGGGGTTTAGGAAGCTCCGGTGGTCAACAATTATGCTATTTTGAGTAGAGACTATGTCAGGCCTGGAGGGAAGCCATTTATTGGAACCGAAGATACTATTAAGTTGGAGAACTGGTTGCTGCATTGTGAGAGGATCTTTGTGGACTTGGAGTTCAATGATGAACAGAAGAGGAGGCTTGCTTTGAGATAGCTTCAAGGAGCAGCTTTATTCTGGTGGAATAGTGCGACGACTGGAGTGAATGAAGAGGATATGACATGGGCTGAGTTCAGGAGAAGGTTCGAGGAGAGGTTCATGTCTGTGATGGCGACGTCTACCTTGATCAGAAAGTTTGCAAAATTGGAACAAGGCGAGAGGACTGTGTTGGAGTATGCTAGAAGGTTTGAGGAGTTGGCAAGGTATGGACATGCTACTGTGGATACTGTGATGAAGAGAAATGAGAAGTTCATAAGAGGGTTGAAGCCTGAGTTGGCAACGGAATCATTGCCTCATATTAGGGATCCTTGTGATGTAGTAGTTGAGATGGCTTTAAGACACAAGGAGATACTTTCTTCTCTGGAGAAGAATAAGGCAAAGGAGGTCTAGGTGGGGTAGAGCCAGAAAATGAAGTTCTTTCATAAGAAGGGTGCTCAGAAAGGTGGAGCCGCAAAGAAGGGAAAGTCATAAGTTGTCTGTTTTAAGTGTGATAAGAAGGGGCACTTAGCTAATGAATGTCGTACTGGGAAGGCTAAGGAAGTGATTGGGAAGAAGAATATCAAATTCTTTAACTGCGATCAGATTGGTCAATATAAGAATCAATGCAAAGAGCCTGCTAAGGATGGAAAGGGCAAGGTGTATGCATTGGAGCCAGCTACCTCGAGGCCAACAGGAGAGGAGAAAGGAAAGGTAGTGTTTGGAGGTACGCTTCAGATTCATGGTATGTCTGTTAGCATTCTGTTTGATACTAGTGCATCGTATTCTTTTATATCTCATTGTTTGGAACATAAGCTTAACCTAGACCCACATACTTGGTTACTTCCTTAAGGATTGCAAATCCGAAAGGAGGGTATGCGACACTTAGGATGAAGTGTGACCACCTAGAGTTTGATTTGTTAGGTCATACCTTTGTTAGTAGTTTGCATGTGTTTGACTTTGTAGGGTTTGAATTATTTTGGGTATGGACTGGTCAAGTAAGTATGTATGATGCTAGGATATTTTTCCATAATAGAAAAATATCGCTTAGACACCCTGACTGTAGTGATCGGATTGTATATACCATTGAAAACCCTAGTTGTGAGGGGAATGCTTTGTTGGGTGTTGTGGAGGTAGAAGACGAGTTGAATCGAGTTTTCGTGGTTAGAGAATTTGCAGATGTTTTCAAGTCGGTAGTAAGATTGTCACGGAAACGAGCCATTGAGTTCCGAATAGATTTGGTGCCTGGAGTAGAACCGGTGAGTAGGCCGCCAAGCCGGATGACACCTACATAGATGAGAGAGCTAAGGTGCAGTTGGTGGATTTGGAAAGCAAGAATTTTATTAGACCTAGTAGTTCGCCTTGGGGAGCAGCCGTAGTGTTTGCTAAAAAGCCGGACGGATCGTTAAGGTTATGTATCGATTATCGTAAATTGAATGAGAAGATCATAACGAATTGATATCTGTTGTCCAGAATTGACGATTTGTTCGATCAGTTGAGTGGAGCTAAGGTATTTTCTCAGTTGGATTTAGCAACAGGTTTTCATCAGCTTAAGCAGAGGATAGTATTCCTTTGATGACGTTTAGAACCAGATATGGATCGTACGAATGGTTAGTTATGTCCTTCAGACTAACTAACACGCCAGTATTATTTGTGGATTTGATGAACCGAATTTTCCAAGAGCACTTGGATAGGTTCGTGTTGGTTTTTATAGATGATATTTTGATATACTCTAAGGATGAAAGGGAATATGATGTTCATCCTAGAATTGTGCTTGAGACGCCGAGGCAGAATCAGTTGAAGGCGAAGTTTTAAAAGTGTCATTTCTGGAAGAAGGAAGTGAAGTTTCTTAGTTACATTGTTTCAGAGAAGGGGTTGTTAGTCGATCCAAATACCATCGAAGCTATTAATAATTGAAAGGGACCAGAGATAGTGACTGAGATAAAGAGTTTTCTTGGATTGGCTGGATATTATAGGAGGTTCATTAAGGATTTTTTGCGGATAGCACCACCGATGACTAAGCTAGCGCGAAAGGATGTGAAGTTTATTTGGACCGATAAGTGTGAGGAAGCATTCAAGAGCTTGAAACACTTATTGACTAATGCACTTGTGTTGGTTGTTCCGGAGGGGAACTAGGATTTGGTAGTATATATAGATGCGTGTGGAACTGGATTAGGAGCTGTGTTAATGCAGAGAGGTAAAGTGATTGCCTATGCTTCTCGATAGCTTAGACCGCATGAGGTTAGATATCCAACGCATGATTTGGAATTGGCTGAGGTGATTTTTGTATTGAAGGTGTGGAGACATTACCTTTTGGGAGAGAGGTTTGAGCTTTATATGGATCATAAGTCGTTGAAGTATTTGTTCTCTCAAAAGGAGCTGAATATGAGACAACAGAGGTGGTTAGAGTTGTTAGTCGCTTATGACTTCGGCATTGAATACACACTATGGAAGGGCAATAAGGTTGCCAACGGACTTAGCAGAAAACATCAAAATGCAGTGTTGGCAATGATAGCAGAGTGGAAATACTTGGAAGTGTTGTCGACTTGCAGAGTGCAGTGGAGATCTGAAGTTGGGTCTAGTGAAGGAACTGTTGTGTTGTCTTGTTTAGAAGTTCGACCAGTGATGATCGAAAAGATTGCTTCTAAACAGGAGGAGGATCCAGTATTGGTTGAACGGATCAGCAAGTTAAAGGAAGGAACAAAGAGCAATGACTTGAAGGATTTTAGCCTTAACCAGAATGGATGGTTAAGAAAGAAGGGAAGATTATGTGTTTCGAAGGTGGGAGACATAAGGAAAAAGTTTTGGAGGAATGCCATCGTTCGAAGTTCACCATTCATCTAGGAGTAACTAAGATGTATCAGGACATAAAGAGAAGTTTCTTCTGGGAAGGTATGAAGAGGGATGTTGGCTTATGGGTGAAGCAATGTTTGAAATGTCAACAGGTAAAAGCCGAACATAAGAAACCAAGTGGGTTCCTTTAGCCATTAGATATTCTGGTTTGGAAGTGGGATTCTATTTCTATGGACTTCATAGACGAGTTGCCAATGACAAACAGAGGAAATGAAAGTATATGGGTCATAGTGGATAGATTGACCAAGGGTGCTTATTTTATTCCAGCTAAGTCAACCAGAACAACACCTGTTTTGGCTAAATTATTCATGAAGAATATAGTTAGACTGCACGGAATTCCCAATAGTATTGTAAGTGATAGAGATTCCTTATTCACTAGCAAGTTCTGGAAGAGTCTACAGGAAATTTTAGGAACCAAGCTCAAGATGAGTACTGCTTACCATCCATAGACCGATGGGCAAACAGAAAGAGTTAACAAAGTCTTGGAGGATTTGTTAAGAGCTTGTGTGTTAGATTTTGGGGGATCATGGGAAGACCATCTACACTTAGTCGATTCTTTGTATAACAATAGTTATCAAACTAGTATAGGAATGACGCCGTTTGAAGCTTTGTATGGAAGGCCATGCAAATCTCCAGTTTGTTGGTTAGAGACCGGGGATATGTTGGTTCTTGGTCCAGATTTGGTTAGAGAAGCTGTAGAAAAGATTGATTTGATTCGAGCTAGGATGAAGGAAGCTCGGTCTAGGCAGAAAAGTTATGCAGATAGAAGACGGAAAGACTTAGAGTTCTCTGTTGGGGATTATGTTTTCATTAAGGTTTCGCCGATGAAGGGTGTGACTAGATTCAGGAAATCAGGGAAATTGGCACCGAGATTCATTGGACCTTTTCGTATTATAGAGAGGATCGGGAAACTCGCATATAGAGTAGAGTTACCGAATAGTTTGGCAGGAGTCTATGATGTTTTCCATGTTTCTCATTTGAGGAAGTGTGTTAGAGACCCGGAGACTGCTATAGCACCGACTATGTTAGAGGACTTAGTAGTAGAACCAGACTTGACTATAGTTAGAAAGCCAGTTCGGATAGTTGCAAGGGATGAGAAGAGGCTATGGAACAAGACAGTAAAACTAGTTAAAGTCCAGTAGAGGGACGATGAGAGAGACTGTACTTGGGAGACTGAGAGCAGGATTAGAGGCGCACATCCTGATTTGTTTGATGGTATGTTTTACTATTTTGATTGTTTGGTTGTGTATCTTATCGTAATTTCGAGGACGAAATTCTTTAAGAAGGGAAGACTGTAACACCCCATATTTTTAGTAACATTATTAGGAACATTTAATTTGATAGATTAAATGAAATAATGTAAAATGGTTAATAGGTTGAGATTTTTGATTAAATTAAGGGGTAGCCGTGCCATATACAAATGAACTAAAGAATTAAAATGTTAAAGCAAATAGATAAGGGACAAAGTTGAATAAGAGTATTCTAATACACTAAACCCTTAACCCCATCATTCTCATGTTCATTCTAAATTCACAAAACAAAAATACAAGCTAGAGGCCGGCCATCATTAAGAAAAGTAAAGAGAACATTTCAAGAGGAAAAGCTTAAGCAACTTAATCAAGATCAAATCTCAAATCCTTAATCTCAAAGCTAAGGTGAATAATGACTACATCTTATATTTTCTATTGCTTTCGGTTTTAAGGTTAAATACGATTTATCTTGCAAGGTTATGCCATGTTTTTGAATGATTAATGTTTATATATGCGTGTTGATGATTTATGCTTATTCATATAGGTTTTATGATATGTTTTGATGTGAAAATCCTATTAAATTACATCCAAATGCCTTGTGATTTTAGATTTAGTTCAGAAATGATATTTTAGAGATGGGTTTCAATTTTCATAATTTTTCGAATTAATGTGGATTTTATATTAATTTTCTAGTGCGAAAAATGTTTATTTGGGTTTAAAATTATTTACGGCTAAATAATATAAGTTTTGGGTCTGATATTAATATATGTAAGAAAACATATTAAAAAGGATTTTCTGGAATTTTTGTAGAATTTTCCTATATGTTTTAATAAATATATATAAATTTTTATGTATGGGACTTAAATGTTTTATATATTTATAAAAGGAGAAGGGGTATTTTGTAAATTATTTAAATTACTTAATTTTGAAATTTTGGCAGCACTTTTAGAAAAGAAAATTAGCAACCAATAATATTTTGATAAACAAGGAAGGTTAGTTGAAAAGAATTTCCTTTTAAAGTTAAAATCGGTTTTTACATGCTTTTAGCATGTTTCGTCGCTTTCGGCACCAGGGGTTCCGACTTAGTAGCTCCGCCACCATCACCATCGAAACCAATGCATATGACATCAAAGCCTTAGTGCACAATGAATTGGATATGGGCGGAAGGTATTGGGTCGAAACTAGGGGTTCCAAAGGAGGTCGAAACTTTACCTAGCTTTCAAATGAAAAACACGCCTGCTTTGCTTTTAAAGGATATGCTTTTGACTTGTTGGCTTCCGACTGGGTCAAATTGTTTTAAGGAATGGTTTCGAATTGGGTTGCGCCTTTGTTTTAAGCAAATGCTTTCAAATGGGGTTGAAACCCCTAGCTTCCGCTTTTCTACCTTTCGAAGCAAATGTTTCCATAAGGTATACTTTGTTTTAAAACCCAAGCCGCTTCTCCAATGCTTTCGGAAGGTTGGTTTTGACACCAACACTTCTTTACCGAGGAAATGCTATTCAAAGAGTGCTTTCGACTTAAATGTTTAATGACCCTTTTTCTCTGTTGAAGGTAAAACCCAAAGGTTTCAAAAGAGATGGTTTTCAATGGTTTCGAAAGGTGTTTCCACATGTTATAAATTGAACCCAAATGCTTTCGAAAGGTTTGATATTTTAATGCTTTTGAAAGGTTTTAAAGAATGGTTTCGAAGGGGTGGTTCCCCAATGGTTTCGAAAGGTTTGAAAGGAAAGGTTTTCCAATGTATTCGAAAGGCAATGTTAAAAGGTTTTAAAGATAGGATGTCTAGAGTTTTAAAGCTTTCGAAGGAAATGTTTTTCAATGGTTTTGAAAGGTTTATATGAATGGTTTCAAAAGGAATGTTTTGGCCTTTTGGCCTAGGTGAAAGAAAGGGGTTTACTTGGTTTCGAAAGGGATACTTTCAATGGATTCGAAAGGGGTACTTTCAATGGTTTAAATGTTTTCATCAACAAAGATTTGAGTAAAGTATATATAACATGGCAAGGTGGTTTTGAGTAAAGCATAGGGTATATATTTTCCATGTTTAAGTTTGATTTAAAGGTTTTAAATTAATTTGAGATGAAAAGGTTTTCAAGGAAAATTTAAGGGAAGATTACCCTAAGTAAAATGACTTAGATATTTGTATACCAAATAAGACTGGTATAGGGTCGCGCCCTATACATTAGCTATTATCCCCTAGCTAATTTATTCCAAAATTCCAGTGTGTAGGGCTTTGTCACAGGTGTAACGACCACGACTTTCTCTCCACAGAAAGTCGCATCGTTAATTAAGAAAGAAAGAGATAGAAAAAGAAAAGACAGAAAAGAAGAAAGAACAACACATCAGAATCTCACAGCGGAACGAATAAAATATAATATATCACATAAAATATTGCATAGTATCATATTACATCAGAGTACACAATTTATACATCACAGAATAGACAGTTATAAACTTCTGTCTATTATACAACACAAGTACACCAGTACAATACAGACTAATACAAACACAGCGGAAACTCTATATATCTACTCGCTGAAGCCTCCTGCTTCACAGCTCCTCCAGAATTCGTCAAGATTATCCTGAATCCCTTGACTACTCAATACAATATTGAGTACCCAAGAGTTTAATAAAACAGAAAATAAACACTTGGGTCAGACATGGGTCTGGTGTGAGTAAACGGTTTAAATTGCTTAACTTTGAAAACCTTTGAAAACAAAAGTATCACGTAAGACTTCCCACAAATAAACATGGGTAAGTTTTTACCTTACACTAACTAAAACATTTGATAGGAAATCCGATTGTATTATAATAGGGTCTAGGGTTTCAAGTAAAATACAGAAATAGCTGAAATGCTTACATCTCACATTCCAACATAGTTGGGCACAACTAATACGTACGGCACTTATTGGAGTTTGGATTCCATACAATGGCAGGGCTACTGGGGTACCGCCCGTCACAGTACGTGGCCTAGATCACCGTACCGAGGAGTACGCCCGCTCCCCTGCAACACAAAGCCGAAACCATCCCTTACTGGATAATCCCGAACAAGACAATCCCGTAGTTGGCGCGACCAACCACACACTAAGCCGAATAAAAGAAAAGGGACCTCTAGACAGGGATCTATCTTGCTCTCAGTGGGTGCTACCCACGAAGCCTTGCTGCACCTCCCCTGTTTTAGCCATTCCCGGTTGATGAGGCTTGAGGTTACGATTACCTTTAATCAGAACATATCACTTAGAATGCTCATCGTCCGCCTGACGATGTGCTGAAAGCATTCAATCCATACAAGTTCGTTCCGGGTTCGAACGAAACCGAAGGCATTATCTCGTTACACTCGTTTTGGAATCACCCTCAGAGTTAACGACAATAACCCTTGCACTCTAAATCTTCATCTTCACTTGAGATTCACGACCTATCGTTAATTTGGATCGATGTGGTATTCGGGTCTCCAGACCTGGAATTCCGGTATACGGAAACCCGATCCCGGTCTCATCGAAATCCAAAACGTATCTTTTAAGGCCAAGTTGTTTAAAGGTTTAAACAATTTAACTTATCTATTATCATACAGATAGATAATTCACAAATCACAATTGATAATCACATTATCAAATAAACAAATGATCTATAACCAAATAGGTAATCCATATCAACATCACAATAGTTAATCTGTATTACCATCATAATGCAACCAAGCATTCATACTACACAACATTTCTTATCTCATTTCTGAGATAACATCCATTCAAGACAATCAATGTCATCCATTCTTATATAAGCAATGATTTACTTAATCACAACATAATTAATTTAAAATGAATTAAATTAACTATCTCTATCTTTAATTAATTTAAAGTGAATTAAATTAATTACTTCATCTCTTAATTAATTTAAAATAAATTAAATTAATTACTTCATTTTAAATCTTACTTATATAATCATTAATTAATTACAAATAAATTAATTAATCATTCTCTAATTATCCACTTTAATTAATCACCTTGATTAATTATATTTTAATTATATTTAAGTAATTATCTTTAATTAATTTCACAAATTAATTATCCTTAATTAAATACAGTAATTAACCTTTAATTACTTCATTAATTAATTAGTTAATTATAATCAATTACTTTAATTCTTAATTAATTAAAATTAATTACTTATCATTTGATTAATTAATATTAATTAATCAATTCTTAATTACATCATTAATTATTTATTAGTTACATTAAGTAATTAACCTTTAATTAATCCATAATTTATTAATCACCTTTGATTAATCTAACCCAGTAATTAACTTCCCTTAATTACTTCCATTAATTAATTATCTTTTAATTAATTACCTTAACAAATAATTAATTACTTTATAATTAATCTTAATCCTTTAATTAACTTAATTAAATAATTTATTTAATTAATAACACTAGGTAATTAACCTTAATCACCTCTTATTTAATTACTTTCATAAAATAATTATCCTCTAATTATTTTATTAAATAACTTCCCTTTTACTTAATTACATTCAGTAATTATTCCTTAATTACTTCATCAAGTAATTATACTTAACTTAATTTATAAGTGATTATCCTAAGTAATCACAAATTAATTAATTTAACTTAATCATTTAAATTTAATTAAATGATTCTTAACTTATTATATTAAAGGTTCTTAATTAAGAAACTACTATCTTAATTAAATCAATTATTTACCAATAACACTTGATAATTAAAATAATTTAATTATCTAAATTTCCTTTTCAAATTAACTATCTTTAATTAAATCAACATTCTAAATACTTAAGAAAATTCCTATTTTAATTGATTACTAAACACATTTTAACTTGAACCTTTAAATCTTTTAAAACTTTTCCCAAGTTATTAAATAAAATTAAATACAAATTTATTTCAAAATCTACTTATTTTATTTTAAAACTCAATATTATAAAATATATATACTTGTTTAAACTTTTGTTTTAAACTCAGAAAATATTATAAAACAAAATTTCTTTTGTTTAAACTTTAAAACATTTCCTGGATTAATTTCTTAAAATCTGCTTTCACCAAAAACCCGGGTAAAAGCTTAGAAAACTCGAAGTAACTCTCGAGTATCCCCACTACGCTATCTGCTCCGAGTAAAACACGAAAATCCCCGAAGAAAACCCGTGACATCTACTTTCTTCCCCAAACCCAATTCTCAGATGCACGCAGTCGTTCTCGTGCACGTGCACGACTACGCTGATCATCGACGATCACTATTTCGACCTCCAGCAAGTCACCTTCGGTCACGGCAACCCTATCGTCCACCCCAAACTTCTCGATTCGATCGAGATTTCACTTCGACCATTTCGAACCCATTCCTGGAACGAAGCATCACCAGAAAATTCGACATCATCGATGATCCCCTGGTTGAAACACCATGCCAACTCCACCGTAGCGTCGCCTAGCCTTCCAGCATCCATCAATCACCTCGCGATCGATCTCGACTTCATCACGTAAACGAGAAACCCATTCGAATATCAATGATAAAAACACAGTGACAAACCCTATTCCAAAGGTCTTCGGCCATCACGTTTATTGATAAATCACTCCACTATTTTTTCGAGGAACCCCATCATCCCCTCTACCTTCAAATTCAACCACGACTTCCAGTTCGTCTCGAATCGCCTCAGATTGGTTAAAATGTCCAAAATAGTTTATCCCAAAATTCCCTTTAATTACCCAACTAGAAATCATGACCCATATCTCAAAATTCATGATTTAGAATTATGAATTCAATTATGCAATTCAAACTTAAAATTAAATTGATAAAATTTCGACTCAATTTACTTTTTTTACTGCTATTCATAAATTTCCAGACAATATAAGTTAAAAAATTCCAGAACTTATGTTTATTAGTAATATTACATGATTCCACACATCTTTTATTACAATTCAAAGGTTATCAAAGATTAAATGATGAGATGTAGATATTTAAAAAGAAAATTAAACTCTGTAAACATACAGAGCCTATATTCCAACATAACTAGTTATTCACAGGCAACAATACTAGTATACATGCATACATCCATTTCAATTCAAACATGAAGGCTAACACATGATTTTCTTCACATAACAAAGTGGAAACAAAATTTTAAAACTGTTTTTAAAACTTAAGTTTACTCACCTGTAATTTAAAACAGAAAACAGATTTTGTTTCCAGGCTTTTGAATTATCATCTGCATGTTGATTTTTGAACTTGATTTCTTTTGCTTAGTTGAATATAGACTTCCTGTTGATTGATTTGGAACTGCTACTGAATTGCCTTCTTATCTTTCTTATCTGATTGTATTAGAAGATCTGAAGATGCTATTGAGTTTGCCTTTGATCTCCTTTAAGTTTGCATTAGAATTTCCAGTTTTTACATTTCTTCTTTGCAATTTGATTTCAGGTTTCATCCTTCTTTGCATTTTTAGATTCGAATTGCTTTTTTTGTTGAGAAAGAAGAAAAGATAATCTTAAAACTGAAAGGAGAAAAACAGATTTTTCTTCTTTTATTTATAATAATTTTAAATTAAATTATCAAGGAAATTGACACTTGTCCCCTTAATACTCTACTTTGCTTACACATATGCTATTAAATTTACAAATGTTTTTACCAAGTATTAAAATGTTTACAAGTGTTTTATCTTGTCTTTAATTAATTTACAAGTATTAATTCCTTTTTATTTTGATTTATTTAAATCCTACATGTATATTTAAAAATATCTATGTGTATAAAAATGTATTTATCCTTTATAAATAAGCTTTAAGATTTCTATATAAATATACAAGTGTGAAAAACTATTATTTATAATAACTTATGCTTTAATCAAATACATATAACATATTTATAAATGCTTGAGAAATTGAGTTTAACTCTATATTTTTTTTTTTTACAAATCAATTTATCTTATATTTGAATTTTATAACATAACTCCAATCACAATATATATACATATATATTATAATTTGAAAACATATCCTTTATTAAATTAAAGACTCCCTATTTATAATATATACATCAATATATATACATTATAAATAGAAAACATTTATATAAGCTTTGGACGATAAATCTTACCAATTTTAAATTGTTTAGAAAAGATATTAATAAGTATTGCCAATTTAAAATATTATTAACTTTTAAAAGAATTAAACTTGTCAATTTATAAAATAAAATTAACAAATCAATTTAATTATTAATAAAGATTATTAAATTGATATTGCCAAAATTCTGGGATATCACATTCCTTCCCCCTTAAAATAATTTCGTCCCCGAAATTTAAAAGCAAAGATAATTTAATAACCCAGCAAATTTTTAATTTTAAACAGCAATCATACATATCAATCATATTCTAACAACCATAGCAAACAATTTAATCAAACAAATTTAACTATCCAGTCAAAATCTGGATAGAATTTACTCGAGTTTCCCCAAGTATATATATATATATACCGGGAGACTCGTTCTACAGGATCTAAACTAACTATCTACAATAATCTAGAAGTCCTTCCTTTCTAGATCACAAATCTGAACAAGATATCAGACTAACTCAAAACCATCCCAACTATCCTTCTGAACTGCTGATTCCATCACTCGATGAATCATACACCTATTCCTCAGAGATATGTGAAATAAAATGAATTCCAGTTATCCGAACTGGCAACTCAATCCTGGGGATCAAAATCTAATCTCCAAAGAACACAGAAAAATCTCATAATACTTCCGGAGCTTACTCTCCAGTCTTACCAAATCTTATATCTCCTTTGATCGGAGAAAAACTTAAACAATATCCAATTTCAACATCAATTTCCAAATTCCATCTATTCTTAACTGCATAACTCCTTTGACGATCCTGAGTCACTTCATTCTTCCTGATCAGCTTAACCCTTGTTGATGCTTCTTGAAACAGATTAGACCAACATCAAACCAATTTCCGGATCCTACTCCACAAAATGGTTTCTCAAAAATATGCCGAAATCCAAAACATAACTCTACTCTACAAACATTAGATAACTTCGCACTACCTCTCCTATCTGAAATAGTCAAAACAGTTGCACTTGACAACTTTACCTCCAAATCCCGAAAATTTCTTCACACTTAGAGATACACTTGAATTTCCTATAGAAATCCTCTTCTCCAAGAAAATTACAACTCCCGGTTGCCCCCATTTTAGAATAGCTGCTATCTTGCTTTCGCTGCACAACTCTGATTTGGAATAGATGAGAATGTCATCGGAGAAACTCGAGCACAAACTTGATCATCCAAAGTTCATCAGACCATAAAATCTTAGCGACTCCATTCCATTTGGTCAGAAACATCTCGCAGAAACTTCTCCAGAAAAACTCGGTGTGATCAATCCCTCTCCAAAGAATTCTGAGCTGCTTCCCAAATTCTTCTCTCGGAGACATCCTTCTACTAAGCTGAACTTCCGGTAACTTCATGAATCAAGTCGATACGGAATCTCAATCTTCAATAACCCAAAAAGAATACTCAAACAATCGCAAGTCACTTTTGCGATCAGCCCGGCTTAATTTCCAAAGATAACTGTTCTCTCTTCACTAATCAGAACAGCTTACACTTATCTATCCAATTCATCGAAGAAATGGATTCACTCAGTTGCTTCTGGACTCCATCTCTAGAAAAACTGCTCAGACAGAAACTTCCTGCCAACACAGAACACTCCAAGCCGCACTGTTGCCACAGACGCCAAAAACTTCTTATCCGAAACTCCTCGAGAAACTCGGACCTCAAAGCAACAGAAACACCCCACTGGACTCAGCCACAACACCGAAGCAGACACTCTTCCTCAAACTTACTTCAGAAGAAACATCTTCAGAAACGTCCATAGTCACTGCGTCTCACTATACAACTACTACTTCTTGAGGTTACCAAAATACCATCACTCTCTCTTCAGCTCATCCAATAGATCTACTCTATTCATCCAACTTCAAAGATAAACTCTAAACCATAACTGGTTTCCTTCAGAGATCGGTGAAATCTTTACACCACAACAACGTTCACTCGAGACAGTATTAGGTCTATAGTCTCGTCAGATATACTTCCAACCTCAACACTCAAATTCTAACTATTGGTAGTCGTGTTACTCACACTACCACCTTATCTACCTTTATAACTTATATTGGAAAACCCGAACAGGTAACCCAACAAATAGGTAGAAATATATATATATATATATATTTAAAATGATACTTATTTTTTATATAGAAATTATTTCTGGGTAAAATTATTTCATTTACCTCTTTAAAACAATATTGTGTCTGTTGGCCTGGTTCAAGTGTTTAGAGATCCCTATCAATAACGTTAGCTACTCGTATTGACCAGAATCCATATACCACTCAACCGATCAATTAACACAATATAAAATCATTTTTATATAACTAACAATTACGCGCTCTCAAGATAGACACCACTTCAGAGCCTAGGTATTCACTCAACCTACTGCTCTGATACCACTGTAACGACCACGACTTTCTCTCCACAGAAAGTCGCATCGTTAATTAAGAAAGAAAGAGATAGAAAAAGAAAAGACAGAAAAGAAGAAAGAACAACACATCAGAATCTCACAGCGGAACGAATAAAATATAATATATCACATAAAATATTGCATAGTATCATATTACATCAGAGTACACAATTTATACATCACAGAATAGACAGTTATAAACTTCTGTCTATTATACAACACAAGTACACCAGTACAATACAGACTAATACAAACACAGCGGAAACTCTATATATCTACTCGCTGAAGCCTCCTGCTTCACAGCTCCTCCAGAATTCGTCAAGATTATCCTGAATCCCTTGACTACTCAATACAATATTGAGTACCCAAGAGTTTAATAAAACAGAAAATAAACACTTGGGTCAGACATGGGTCTGGTGTGAGTAAACGGTTTAAATTGCTTAACTTTGAAAACCTTTGAAAACAAAAGTATCACGTAAGACTTCCCACAAATAAACATGGGTAAGTTTTTACCTTACGCTAACTAAAACATTTGATAGGAAATCTGATTGTATTATAATAGGGTCTAGGGTTTCAAGTAAAATACAGAAATAGCTGAAATGCTTACATCTCACATTCCAACATAGTTGGGCACAACTAATACGTACGGCACTTATTGGAGTTTGGATTCCATACAATGGCAGGGCTACTGGGGTACCGCCCGTCACAGTACGTGGCCTAGATCACCGTACCGAGGAGTACGCCCGCTCCCCTGCAACACAAAGCCGGAACCATCCCTTACTGGATAATCCAGAACAAGACAATCCCGTAGTTGGCGCGACCAACCACACACTAAGCCGAATAAAAAAAAGGGACCTCTAGACAGGGATCTATCTTGCTCTCAGTGGGTGCTACCCACGAAGCCTTGCTGCACCTCCCCTGTTTTAGCCATTCCCGGTTGATGAGGCTTGAGGTTACGATTACCTTTAATCAGAACATATCACTTAGAATGCTCATCGTCCGCCTGACGATGTGCTGAAAGCATTCAATCCATACAAGTTCGTTCCGGGTTCGAACGAAACCGAAGGCATTATCTCGTTACACTCGTTTTGGAATCACCCTCAGAGTTAACGACAATAACCCTTGCACTCTAAATCTTCATCTTCACTTGAGATTCACGACCTATCGTTAATTTGGATCGATGTGGTATTCGGGTCTCCAGACCTGGAATTCCGGTATACGGAAACCCGATCCCGGTCTCATCGAAATCCAAAACGTATCTTTTAAGGCCAAGTTGTTTAAAGGTTTAAACAATTTAACTTATCTATTATCATACAGATAGATAATTCACAAATCACAATTGATAATCACATTATCAAATAAACAAATGATCTATAACCAAATAGGTAATCCATATCAACATCACAATAGTTAATCTGTATTACCATCATAATGCAACCAAGCATTCATACTACACAACATTTCTTATCTCATTTCTGAGATAACATCCATTCAAGACAATCAATGTCATCCATTCTTATATAAGCAATGATTTACTTAATCACAACATAATTAATTTAAAATGAATTAAATTAACTATCTCTATCTTTAATTAATTTAAAGTGAATTAAATTAATTACTTCATCTCTTAATTAATTTAAAATAAATTAAATTAATTACTTCATTTTAAATCTTACTTATATAATCATTAATTAATTACAAATAAATTAATTAATCATTCTCTAATTATCCACTTTAATTAATCACCTTGATTAATTATATTTTAATTATATTTAAGTAATTATCTTTAATTAATTTCACAAATTAATTATCCTTAATTAAATACAGTAATTAACCTTTAATTACTTCATTAATTAATTAGTTAATTATAATCAATTACTTTAATTCTTAATTAATTACAATTAATTACTTATCATTTGATTAATTAATCTTAATTAATCAATTCTTAATTACATCATTAATTATTTATTAGTTACATTAAGTAATTAACCTTTAATTAATCCATAATTTATTAATCACCTTTGATTAATCTAACCCAGTAATTAACTTCCCTTAATTACTTCCATTAATTAATTATCTTTTAATTAATTACCTTAACAAATAATTAATTACTTTATAATTAATCTTAATCCTTTAATTAACTTAATTAAATAATTTATTTAATTAATAACACTAGGTAATTAACCTTAATCACCTCTTATTTAATTACTTTCATAAAATAATTATCCTCTAATTATTTTATTAAATAACTTCCCTTTTACTTAATTACATTCAGTAATTATTCCTTAATTACTTCATCAAGTAATTATACTTAACTTAATTTATAAGTGATTATCCTAAGTAATCACAAATTAATTAATTTAACTTAATCATTTAAATTTAATTAAATGATTCTTAACTTATTATATTAAAGGTTCTTAATTAAGAAACTACTATCTTAATTAAATCAATTATTTACCAATAACACTTGATAATTAAAATAATTTAATTATCTAAATTTCCTTTTCAAATTAACTATCTTTAATTAAATCAACATTCTAAATACTTAAGAAAATTCCTATTTTAATTGATTACTAAACACATTTTAACTTGAACCTTTAAATCTTTTAAAACTTTTCCCAAGTTATTAAATAAAATTAAATACAAATTTATTTCAAAATCTACTTATTTTATTTTAAAACTCAATATTATAAAATATATATACTTGTTTAAACTTTTGTTTTAAACTCAGAAAATATTATAAAACAAAATTTCTTTTGTTTAAACTTTAAAACATTTCCTGGATTAATTTCTTAAAATCTGCTTTCACCAAAAACCCGGGTAAAAGCTTAGAAAACTCGAAGTAACTCTCGAGTATCCCCACTACGCTATCTGCTCCGAGTAAAACACGAAAATCCCCGAAGAAAACCCGTGACATCCACTTTCTTCCCCAAACCCAATTCTCAGATGCACGCAGTCGTTCTCGTGCACGTGCACGACTACGCTGATCATCGACGATCACTATTTCGACCTCCAGCAAGTCACCTTCGGTCACGGCAACCCTATCGTCCACCCCAAACTTCTCGATTCGATCGAGATTTCACTTCGACCATTTCGAACCCATTCCTGGAACGAAGCATCACCAGAAAATTCGACATCACCGATGATCCCCTGGTTGAAACACCATGCCAACTCCACCGTAGCGTCGCCTAGCCTTCCAGCATCCATCAATCACCTCGCGATCGATCTCGACTTCATCACGTAAACGAGAAACCCATTCGAATATCAATGATAAAAACACAGTGACAAACCCTATTCCAAAGGTCTCCGGCCATCACGTTTATTGATAAATCACTCCACTATTTTTTCGAGGAACCCCATCATCCCCTCTACCTTCAAATTCAACCACGACTTCCAGTTCGTCTCGAATCGCCTCAGATTGGTTAAAATGTCCAAAACAGTTTATCCCAAAATTCCCTTTAATTACCCAACTAGAAATCATGACCCATATCTCAAAATTCATGATTTAGAATTATGAATTCAATTATGCAATTCAAACTTAAAATTAAATTGATAAAATTTAGACTCAATTTACTTTTTTTACTGCTATTCATAAATTTCCAGACAATATAAGTTAAAAAATTCCAGAACTTATGTTTATTAGTAATATTACATGATTCCACACATCTTTTATTACAATTCAAAGGTTATCAAAGATTAAATGATGAGATGTAGATATTTAAAAAGAAAATTAAACTCTGTAAACATACAGAGCCTATATTCCAACATAACTAGTTATTCACAGGCAACAATACTAGTATACATGCATACATCCATTTC
Organism: Allium fistulosum; assembly: GCA_030737815.1. NCBI lineage: Eukaryota > Viridiplantae > Streptophyta > Magnoliopsida > Asparagales > Amaryllidaceae > Allium > Allium fistulosum. Next base: position 814,935,602 of record CM060908.1, on the reverse strand, counting down.
AATTCAAACATGAAGGCTAACACATGATTTTCTTCACATAACAAAGTGGAAACAAAATTTAAAACTGTTTTTAAAACTTAAGTTTACTCACCTGTAATTTAAAACAGAAAACAGATTTTGTTTCCAGGCTTTTGAATTATCATCTGCATGTTGATTTTTGAACTTGATTTCTTTTGCTTAGTTGAATATAGACTTCCTGTTGATTGATTTGGAACTGCTACTGAATTGCCTTCTTATCTTTCTTATCTGATTGTATTAGAAGATCTGAAGATGCTATTGATTTTGCCTTTGATCTCCTTTAAGTTTGCATTAGAATTTCCAGTTTTTACATTTCTTCTTTGCAATTTGATTTCAGGTTTCATCCTTCTTTGCATTTTTAGATTCGAATTGCTTTTTTTGTTGAGAAAGAAGAAAAGATAATCTTAAAACTGAAAGGAGAAAAACAGATTTTTCTTCTTTTATTTATAATAATTTTAAATTAAATTATCAAGGAAATTGACACTTGTCCCCTTAATACTCTACTTTGCTTACACATATGCTATTAAATTTACAAATGTTTTTACCAAGTATTAAAATGTTTACAAGTGTTTTATCTTGTCTTTAATTAATTTACAAGTATTAATTCCTTTTTATTTTGATTTATTTAAATCCTACATGTATATTTAAAAATATCTATGTGTATAAAAATGTATTTATCCTTTATAAATAAGCTTTAAGATTTCTATATAAATATACAAGTGTGAAAAACTATTATTTATAATAACTTATGCTTTAATCAAATACATATAACATATTTATAAATGCTTGAGAAATTGAGTTTAACTCTATATATTTTTTTTTTTACAAATCAATTTATCTTATATTTGAATTTTATAACATAACTCCAATCACAATATATATACATATATATTATAATTTGAAAACATATCCTTTATTAAATTAAAGACTCCCTATTTATAATATATACATCAATATATATATATACATTATAAATAGAAAACATTTATATAAGCTTTGGACGATAAATCTTACCAATTTTAAATTGTTTAGAAAAGATATTAATAAGTATTGCCAATTTAAAATATTATTAACTTTTAAAAGAATTAAACTTGTCAATTTATAAAATAAAATTAACAAATCAATTTAATTATTAATAAAGATTATTAAATTGATATTGCCAAAATTCCGGGATATCACAACAGGTAAGACTAAAATGATGTTACACACAGAAAGGAATATATTTGTATAGAGGTAGGTTATTGGTGATCCCGCAAAACCATTAGGATCAGTTGACCTGGAGAAAGTAAGTTAGGGACATACCGTCCAGAGGATGAGTATTTAACAAATGTTAGATTATTTGTTTATATTGTCTGGTAGGCCCGAGTCAACCAAAGGTTAGTAGTTAGCAAAACAAAATTATAATGTTCGGATAGTCCATTTGTTACCTGATATGTATGTTTATATGATAATGCTTTACAGTTTTAACCAGTTTTGATTGCAGGAATATGATTTGTAAAAGATATGTTTGAAAAGGATATTATTAAGTGGAAACCCGTTTCGCTAAGCGGCGTGGTCTCACTTAATATCAAATAACCGAGATGTATAGTATTATTCACACCATGCTTTATGTTTGACTCAAGGTTTATGTTTTCCCCTTAAACTCTCGGGTGCTCAAAACTGATTTGAGTAGGCTGAGGGTTGAGGTTTACAGGTTTTTAGTAGGTTGGTGAATAAAGCTTCTGGAGACGAGCAAGTGGCTGACGGATAGCTATTTAAGAGTTGATGTTTTATTTTGTTTTATTCCGATGTGTTGTATTAAGTCAGTTATGACTATATAGTACTTTGGTCATCTAAGGGGGCATCTTCGTATGTCGCACTTGGCGTATTTTGTAATAATTATATTTGATCTTAACCTGGGAAATGATTGGGATTATGTACTGGAATATGAAACATGTTTTGTGAAATGTAATCAGAAAAGTTGTTTTTTGAAATCTGTGATTTTGTTTCATATTCATGTGCTTCTGATATTATGGATACCATTAACATTACCATATTTGGTCGTCGGAAGTTAATATTATGGATGACTGCAGCATCTGTAACGCTTAGCTTCGGGCCTCTAGATAAGGGATGTTACACGGATGCATGTGGAACAGGATTAGGAGCCGTGTTAATGCAAAGGGGTAAAATGATTGTCAATGCTTCTCGACAGCTCAGACCGCATGAGGTTAGATATCCAACTCACGATTTGGAATTAGCTGCAATAATTTTTGCATTGAAGGTGTGGAGACATTACCTTTTGGGAGAAATATTCGATTTGTATATGGATCATAAATCATTTAAGTGTATATTCCCTCGGAAGGAGTTGCATATGAGGCAACAAAGGTGGTTAGAGTTTTTAGCCGTTTATGACTTTGATATTGAGTACACACCAAGAAAAGGCAATAAATTTGCAGATGCAATTAGTAGGAAACATCAAAATGCAGTATTGGCAGTGATAGTTGAGTGAAAAGATTTAGAAGCATTGACTACATACAAAATACAGTGGAGATCTAAGGCTAGGTATAATATGGAAACTGCTATGTTGTCATTTTAAGAGGTTCGACCGGTGATGATCTAAAAGTTCGCTTCTAAGAAAGGGGAAGATCCATTATTAGCTGAACGGATCAAGAAGTTAAGGGATGGAACAGAGAGCGATGACTTGAAAGATTTCAGTCTTGACCTGGTTAAGAAAGAAAGGAAGACTGTGTGTTCCGAATATGGGAAGCATTAAGAAAGAAGTTCTAGGAGAATGTCATCGTTCAAAATTCACTATTCATCCGGGAGGAACTAAGATGTATCAGGATATGAATAGAAGTTTCTTCTGGGAGGGCATGAAGAGAGATGTTGGCTTATGGGTGAAGCAGTGTTTGAACTGTCAATAGATAAAAGCTGAACAACAAAAACCAAGTGGGTTACTTCAGCCTTTAGATGTTCCATTAAGGAAATGAGATTCTATCTCAATGGATTTATAGACGGGTTGCCAAGGTTGAATCGAGGAAATGAAAGAATATGGGTTATAGTGGACAGATTGACCAAGAGTGCCCATTTTATTCCAGTTAAGTCAACCAGAACAGCACCTGTTTTGGCTAAATTATTCATGAAGAATATAGTTAGACTGCATGGAATTCCTAATAGTATAGTAAGTGATAGAGATTCCTTATTCACTAGCGAGTTCTGGAAAAGTCTATAGGATACTTTGGGTACCAAGCTCAAAATGAGTACCGCTTACCATCCACAGACAGATGGGCAAACGGAAAGAGTTAACAAAGTCTTAGAAGATTTGTTACAAGCTTGTGTACTAGATTTTGGAGAATCATATGAAGACCAACTATACTTAGTCGAGTTTTCGTATAACAATAGTTATCAGGCTAGTATAGGGATGGCACCATTTGAAGCTTTGTATGGAAGGCCATGCAAATCTCTCGTTTGTTGGTTAGAGCCCGAGGATAGGTTAGTTCTTGGTCCAGATTAGGTTAAAGAGGCTGCAAAAAGATTGAGCTCATTTGAGCCAGAATGAAGGAAGCTCAGTCTAGGCAGAAGAGCTATGCTGATAGAAGACGGAAAGACTTAGAGTTCTCAGTTGGAGATCATGTTTTCATCAAGGTATCACCGATGAATGGTGTAATTCGATTTGGAAAATCAATAAAATTGGCCCCGAGGTTCATTGGATCATTTCCTATTACAGAAAGGATTGGGAAACTTGCATATAGAGTGGAGTTACCAAGTAGTTTTGTAGGAGTCGACAATGTTTTTCATATTTCTCATCTAAGGAAGTGTATTCGAGATCCAGAGGCTACTATAGCACCAACTGTGTTAGATGACTTAGTAGTGGAACCGAATTTTACTGTAGTTAGAAAACCAGTTCGTATAGTTGCGAGGGATGAGAAGAGGTTAAGGAATAAGACGGTCAGATTAGTCAAAGTCCAGTGGAGTGACGATGAGAGAGAATGTACTTGGGAAACTAAGAGCAGGATTAGAGATACTTATCCTGGCTTATTTTATGGTATGTTTTACCTTTATGATTGATTGTTATGAGTACCTTATCGTAATTTCAAGGATGAAATTCGTTAAGGAGGGGAGATGTAATGACCTTAATTTTGACTAACATTATTTAGGATATTTAATTAGATAAATTAAATGAAATAATGTAAATGGTTAAGGGATTGAGATTTTAATAATTTAAGGTAGTCGTCCCTTAATTAGCCTATAAGTCAAAGAGAATTAAAATGAAATAAGTAAGAGGAATAAGATAAGTGCAAAATAGGAATAAACTAAGTTCTTATACCCTAAACCCTTTTTACTTTCACTCCTTATACATTCTAAACATTTGCAAACAAACTAGGAACGTTCAAAGCTTGGTCGGCCACTATTAAGAAAACAAAAGGGAAGATGTGCAAGAATTCAAATAGGAAGTTTAATCAAATCAATTCATGAGAAAATCTCAACCTCCTTAACAATAATCTAAGGTGAATAATAGATTGCATCTCATTCTAATTATTTTCGGTTTCTAGATGAGAACCGAATTTATTTTGTAAGTAAAATGCCATGATTTGATTGTCTAAATGGATATATAAGCTTGTTGATGAATTATGTTGCTTCATATAGATTTTGTCATAAGTTTTGATTTGAAAAACCTATTAAATGACATCCAAATGACTTGCATTTTTGATATAAGGTCAAAAACATTATTTTAGAGACGTTTTTCATGTCTCATAATTTTCTAAAATTTTCTAGGAAAGAAAATGGTTAAATTGGGTTTAAATTATTTTTGGCAATTATATGATAGCCTTGGGTCTTAAATTTATGTATGTTAGAAAACATATTAAAAATGATTTAGGGGAATTTTTGGTGAATTTTCATAAGTATTTTATTATGGATATAAAATTATTTATGGTATGAGACTTAAATGTTTTATATGCTTCTAAAAGGAGAAAAGGATAATTTGCTAAATTATTTTAATTGTTAATTACTGAATTTGGTAGCACTTTTAGAAAAAGATTTTGAAAAAGAATTGGCAACTAATCATATGTTGACAAATAAGGCAAGTTAGTTGGAAAGATATTACTTTAAAAGGCTAATAATCAGTTTTGCAAAGAATTTCTGCTTCGCCACTTACAGTATCTACCTTTCAACCCCATACTTCCGCCCCAACCAAGTCGAAACCAATACACATGGTATCAATGCCTTGGTACCTAGTGGATTGGAGTTAGGCGGAATGTATAGAGTCGAAACATGCTTTCAAGGGGTAGAAGCTACTATTTTTGACTAGGAATCACTTATGTTTATAAAGGGGGCTTTCAAGGAGTTATTAGCTTTAGACTTAGTCAAATGTGCTTTTGTTTTATCAAAAGGATTTTCGAAAGGAATAACCACCTTTTTATTTTAAAATTAAGCTTTCGAAGGGGTTTGAAACCCATGCTGCTGCATTCAACCCTTCGAATCAATGCTTTTGAAAGGGTAATTTTGCCTTTAAACTTCGAAGTCGCTTCTCCATGCTTTCGAAAGGGTAGGTTTCGAAACCATCCACTTTCTTTTACTTAGGAATAATGCTTTCAAAAGCAATGCTTTCGCCCCAGTTATTTTAGGACCCTTTGTTGTATTAAAAGATAAACCCAAAAGGTTTCAAAAGGAATGGTTTCGGAGCTACGTTCCACAAACTTTTACTTGGACCCAATGCTTTTTAAAGGTTTGTTTTAACTAAGGAATTTTAATACTTTCGAAAAGTATATAATGTAGGTTTCGAAGGGGAGGTACCCCGATGTTTTCAAAAGTTTTACTTGACTCTTTAAATGGAAGGTTTCCAATACTTTTGAAAAGGCAAATTTACAGTATTTTGAAAAGAGGATGTCTAAGGTTTTATAAAGCTTACGAAGGGATACTTTCAATGATTCTGAAAGGTCTATTTTTAAAGATTTCGAAAGGTATGTTTTGGCCTTTCGGCCTAGTGTTCCAAGGTAAAGTAGTTAACCTATTTTGAAAGGGGTACTTTCAGTGGATTCGAAAGGGATTGTTTAAATTTTTTAAACGGTTTCGAAGGTGGTATCTTGGATTTAAAACCTGATGTTTTCTAAGTTAAAAAAGGGCTTTAACTTATTTTAAAGGGATAAATAACCCTATTGGTTTAGGTTCTCATCAACATTGTTCTGTGTAAAGCATATATCATGACAAAGATATTTGAGTAAAGCTAAAAGTATATTTTCCTTGTTTAAGTATGATTTAAAGGGTTAAATAAATTTGAAAGAAATGTTTTCAAGAAAAAATTCATGGGGTAGTTAACCCTAAGTAAATGACTCAGATATTATAATACCAGGTGGGACTCGTTTGGGGTCGTGCCCTAGACTTTAGCTAGTTGCACCTAGCTAATATAAGTCCAAAATTCCTATGTGTTGGGCTTTGTGACAAGTAAGACTAAATTGATGTTACATACAGAAAGGAATATACAGAGAAAGATAGGTTACTGGTGAGGCCGTAAAACCATTTGGATCATTTGACCTTGGGAGAAGTAAGTTAAGGACAGACCGTCCAGGAGTGTGTCTAATAGAAGTTAGATTATTTATTTTCTCTGGTAAGCCCGAGTTAGCCAACGGTTAGTAGTTAGCCAAACAAAACTATATTGTTTAGACAAATGGTCCATTGATTACCTGATTTATATGCATATATGATATTGTTACTATTGCTTTAATCGGTTTGATTGTAGGATTCTGATTTGCAAAAGATATGTTTTAAAAGGGATATTGGTGAGGGGAACCTGTTCTGCTAAGCGGCGTGGTCTCACTTAATATCAAAAACCCGAGATATAATAGTATTATTCACACAAGGCTTTATGTTTGACTCGAACTTTATGTTTTTCCCTTAAACTCTTGGGTGCTCAAAATTAATTTGAGTAGATTGAGAGTTAGGGTTTTACAGGTTTAGTAGGTGAACGAATAAACTTCCGAAGACGTGCAGGAATCCAAGTTAGCTATATAGGAGTAATTAGTTTTATTTCAGCTGTGATGTATTTAAGACTGACGTGTCTACTGAGTACTCTGATCATCTAAGAGGGCATCTTTATATGTCGCTCTTGGCGTAAATTGTAATAATTATATTTGATCGAAATTTGGCAATCGTTTAGGATTGTGTAATGGAATATGAAACATGGATTTAAAATGTAATCACTAAAATTGTTTTTTAAATTTGTGATTTTTTTATATTCATGTGCTTCTGATGTAATGGATATCATTAACATTACCGTATTTTGTCATAGGAAGTTAATACTATAGATGACTGTGGCATCTGTAGCGCTTAGCTTCGGGTCTCAAAATAGGGGATGTTATAGTCCTATTTATTTGGCTAATAGAAACAAAAAAATTCTACCTTTGGTTCACTAGAAAAGTTTAATGTCCCCCATTTCGAGACCCAAAAATAGACACCGATGATGTTGTAGTAATCATCAGAATCATTATCAAGCAGCAAAGTTTGTTCATCATTATTTTTCATAATACTAAGTGAACATAGCAGCTAAATAAATTTTCCATTACAACAATTTGAATCACATAATTCATTACATCATTTTTAACCCATTTTGTTCTTATGCAGGGGTAATAAAATAGAAAACAAAGAATAGTGTTGTGTCCGACATATGAAGATGCCAACACAACACATAACAAATTATAATTTCTAGTTTTACATAGTAGAATTTTCAAAGTATCTTTTATTAGCTAGATAATCCTCCTCCTTCGTCTTTGAAATCTTTATTCATCCTTCCAATAGATACACGTCTATTCCATAAATTCAGCCTGCTCGAATGAGTATGCATGAGTTTATGGGAAATAAAAAAAACATAGGTCAGATACAAATCCTGGTGCGAGTAAAACTTTACCTAATAAGCAAACATATAGTGAGATCACGTCACTGAAGCATGGAACGGGCCCCACTGTTCCAATCATCATCATTAATTACAGAATACTTCCCAATAGTATTACTTTATGGACATGAAAAATCATCAATTTAAAATTAGTGCGAGGTTTTCTTACACATGTTCGAATAATTACGATAACCACATGTTAAATTGCTACATAGGCCAAACTCTCGCTAGTTTGATTTGGGTACTTAACACTTAAGGATTATTCTTAGGTGTTACCTCTATATTATCTTGAATAGATAATTAGGTCGCCACAAATGTGACGACCCCCCATTTTGGACAGTTTAAATCGACAATAAACCACACATATCTAACTCGAACCATTCAAAAGGGAGGATTGTCAATGGGGTTTAATAAGAAAATAAGAGAAAAGAAGGAAAAAAAACAAAATATAGAATCTCGCAAAGGAATGATAATATATAATAATCAAATAAACAGTTCATGAAATTGTTTTACAATATACATTGGATTACATAACTTTTACAACATAATTATAGTACAATCAACAAATATACCAAAATAATGCAGCGTAATAATAATAATAAATACGTTCTAGTAAACTCCATCTTCATCGTCAAGGAATAATGTCTTCAAAACACTGAAATATTCAGGTTGACCCGAGCGTAATGAAAAAGACAAAACACTTGGGTCAGAAATAAAAGTGATAATGTAAGTTAAATCAACAAGTAAATATGAGTGTAATAGCTTCAAAGATATTTACAGGATTTTCCATCTCCTATCAAGTGTACAACGTGAGTGCAATAACTTAAGAGATTTACGGGATTTTCCATCTCCTAAGGATCCGTTAAACTATTTATATGTAGAAAGATACGCTATATATGTAGTGCCTATCAATAAAATAAATATTTTTCTTAGCATTAAAGCTTTACATTAATCCCCATTAACACATTTTTAAGAAGGTAGTCTATGCAGGTCCTGTAACACAACCAGTAACGTCGGTAGCCAGTGAGTCCCGTATAGGTACCATACTAAAACAAAATCGTAGTGGTTGCGTATAAGGATAAAAGTATGAAAATGCACGTGAGGCAATGCCCAAGGTAGGATACTACCAATTCGGGTCATATGGCTGGTGTTAACGCATCGTAGCCACGACCGCCCACCACGTCCAACACTCCCAAAATCAAATCAAGGTGCACCGATCAAGTCAAAATCAATATAGTAATATGAAGAAGTGTGTCTACTAGGGGTAGCTAGCCCACTTGGCCCTGACAAGCCGTTCTGTTTTAGTTATTTCAAATTGGCACAAGTGTTAGGGTCATCCATCATTGTTCTCTTTCTTCAAATCCAGCAGTCGTTCGCCAATCCAACTACTTCATTCTGGATCATCCACCACATACACAGTTATTAAATTGGTTCCGATATTAATAGAGAGTATGCCAATATTCGGCCCCAGTCTCTTTAACAACCAAACGTCATTTTTCACACCGGTTGGTTCTTTTACATTTCAAGAACCAGTCATATTTCATATCAAAATATCATATTCACTTCAAAATCATTTTGAATTCAAAACAGGTTATACCTTCATATCAAAGCATTCGTATTTAAATCAATGATTTAAATCTAAATAATTCCCCTCTAAAACAGTTTGAATATTGAAAATGGCTTTGAATAATTAAAATAGTTTGAATATTGAAAATAGTTTGGATAATTAAAATAGTTTTAATATTGAAAAATAGTTTGGAATAATTAGAATAGTTTGAAGATTGGAAATAGTTTTGAATATAAAATAGATTTTAATATTGAAAATAGTTTGGATAAATAGTTTATATATTAAAATAATTTATATCAAAACTGTTTCTTCCTTTTCAAAATGATTTGAACTCATGTTCCGATTTCAAATCACAACAAATTCATCTTTTCAACTTCCAATTTCAAGTCAACTTCATATTCAAATTTCGATTTACATCAACCTTAATTAAAAACAATTTCAAACTTTACATCAAATTAAATTTAAACAGTCCTACTCAAATGCTGAATGTCTCAATTCAATTTCTCATTTTTAAACAATTTTTGTTTAAATCCATTACATGTCCAAACTTGAAAATACTAATTTATAACCATTTGAAATAAAGTGAATTCAAAGTTTAAATTAAAAGTTTAACCTTCCAAATAATTCACTTTCGGTAAATTCAAATCCTGTTCCCATTTCCACTTTAAGATTTCAAATTAAATACTTAGACAATTTCATTTAAGCAGTTACAATTTCAACATTTCAAAGCTCGAATTTAGAAAATAATCTAATTCATATAAATCCAATTTTTATTTTCTTTAAAACAATATCATTTAAACCAATTTAAATTCCAGATTTTGAAATCATTTAATTTAACCAATCCGGTGTTCGTATATAATTTTCTACCCTACGACCAAGTGATCAGTTAATTCAATTTTAATTACATGGATGGGTATATATCATTTCAACCGTTTCTTAGTTCTTTTCCAATGGTCCAAATGATAATATATGTCAATAAATAATAGGTAATAACCAGAATATGTCAAATAAACAAACAACCATACGTCCATCATCATTCAATAGGCATACAGTAACAATTAACATCCAAATCAACCAATATATCACAATAGTTACTGATTATCAATTGTCAGTGTTTAACTAGCAATTAAATTCAATATTAATTTAAATGCCAATTTAATTCAATATAAAATTCAATTTCAATTAAAATATCAATTTAATCTACCAAACAGCAACCAATAAAATTTTATCACTTCATAATTTCAATTTAACTAACATAAGAATTTTAGTACTGCGTGAGTGGGTTAAATCACTCACCTTTGATTTATAGCCCATTTAAAATCCAACAAAAGCCCAAAATTTCAACGGTCTCCAAATTCAACCAAACAAGGTCCATGTTGTTCGAAATTTCGTTACGAGCCCAATGGAAGAAACCACGTGCGAATCAGAGTTCTTATGCAAAAGTTATAAAGGTTAGAACATTTGAAATTTAAAATTTAAATTAAAATAAATGAAGGGAAAATTTGTAATTAGTTTCATCTTCTTCAACCCAACACAGCACACGTTTAACCTATCAAGCCACAACCTATATTCGCCCATGCCGCCACCTACAAGCCATCGGCCTCCGATCTGAAACCACCACCAGGGACTGCTTCGCCAAGCACTACTGTAACGCCCCACTCCGAGACCCACATTAGCAAAGAGTATTACTAAGTAACACCGTCTGCTAATACGGAGAATAGAGTTGGATAGGAGCGACCATCTATAACCTTGTCTTAATTATCTATTGAATACGCCGACAATTGCCACTTCTTACTTAAATGGATCGACATATCCAATAAATACTTAATACAAAGCCATAGGTGGCTGAAGGATCTATCAGAAAAAAATATAACAACTCAAATGTAATACACATCATAGAACAGTAGATCATCACATACATTTTCACATATACAGATACATCACAGAGTTTACAAAATGATACATGTCAAGTGGTAAAGCAAACCACAATATACAGGCGAGTCAATAGAATACATATCAGAGTTTCAGACAAAAAGGACTACACCAATAAGCGATAACAAAAAGGAGCTAGCAGAATAGTCCATGCGGAAGCAAAATAGGCTAAGTCCAATGTACCTAACCTGAAACATCTCGGTCTGACCCGAGTATAAAATACACGGGTCAGTCTAGCTAAACAAATCAGTTAGATAGACTAAATGATAACGAATATACCAATTCATAAAATACACAAATATCTCCAAAAGAGATAACCAAATCATCTAGAAAAAGATGAAACATAACAAACCTCGTATCATAGGCAACTCAAATAAACAAAGGATATCATATCCCAAATCAAGCCAAAAAGGCAAATAACAATACCAATAAAGGTAACACAAGTTTCCACAAGGTAATCGCTATATATCGTGTGGTTCAAAGGACCTACACCGAAGGGTGATACACTAGGGAAATATAATTGTCAAAGAAACAAAAGATACTCGAGCTCAGTACTGTATAACAAGGATCCACAAACCCGAAGGCAACAAACCCAAATATCACTCGAGCGGTGACGAATGACTAACTCCAAAAGCGATACTATAGGGCAACAAACCCAAATATCTCTCGATCAGTGGCGAATTACCAACTCTAAAAGTGATACTATAGGGCAACACCCGAAGGCAACGCCCGAAGGCAACATACCCGAATATCTCTCGAGCGGTAGCGAATGACCAACTCCAAAAGCGATACCATAGGGCAACACCCATAGGCGCAAGCCCGAAAGCAACATGTGTCACCAACTCTCAGGAAGGAACCCGAAAAATGTTAACGTGAGTCCCATACCACACGTTCGCACTAAATGGTTTACTATCCCTCAGTCAATTTCACACTCAAAGCAATACAAACTTTTCCTCATCTCATCGGTAAACCAGACCCGAAGGTCAAAACGATCAAACGAATAGAATAGGAATTAACAGAAAAGATAAACGCACGTGTTCATAGCACGCGTTTTATTTAATCATTTGATTCTCCTCCCTCTTCGCTCGAAGTGCAAAATTGTGTGTTTTATATAGAAATTATAAGTTGGAGAAACGAGTTTTTAATACAATTTAAAATCACTTTATACAAACCCGTGTACGAAATCTAAAAAGGAATCATCAAAGTCAAAAATGTGATAACAACTAATTGGATCAACCCAAATCGGTTAAAAATTGGAATCCCCCACAAAGTAGGCAAATTGGGTTGAGACAAGTAGATTCAGACGTCTGAATTGTATATTTCAGACGTCTGAAACTGGAGCTCAGGCAATACTTTGCCTAGGCCAATGATGGCCAAATCATATCGGAAGCAATCAGATGAGTGATGATGGCTAGGGGTTTACGCCAAACGACTACCCCTCCTTGAAGACTCACCAATACACTCCGACCAACATGCCCAAACAACCATATAAGGATTTTCCATAGATTTTGACTTCAAACGCCAAAAATTGGAATATTCGTCAGACCAATTCAATTTAAAAACAAATGGACAATGAATGTATGTTAGGAATTGCTACCTAACACTATCAAAGATATAGACGTAGATGTGAGTTCAAAAACTCACCTTTTAAACCCAAACACAAATGATAAGCTCTATGTTTGTACCAAAAATGGGCACAACACTCTTCGGAAGTTTTTTGAAGAGATAAAAGTGAAGAATGAAAATTAAAACTGTGGATTATCTAACAAAAACTCCAAATAACAGAAAGTAAATTGCAAAGACAAGCGATTTAGAGTGGTTCGGCGTTTTGCCTACGTCCACTATGAAGTTTGATGATTTTATTGCTCGATTACTTGAAGATTACAGTAGTTTATAAGGTAATACAACTGAATTTAAATGCTAAGTGTCAATCTAAAGCAGCGGCGGTGTTCTGGAGTAGATCTGGCAGAATCTGGGCGCTCTTTAGTACTTAGAATTATCCGACCCCTTTTCTGAATGACCAGGGGCTCTATTTATAGGTGTAGGAGGCTGATATTTCGCCTAAAATGAGGGGAGACCAGTTCTGGTACGTCAGGGGGCCCACATGGCCGACATTTGGAGATCCGGGCCCACTTTGGGATCGATTCGACCCTTGGTTCGAATCGATCAAGAAATCATCCAATCGAGCTGAAATTTGGTGTGAACATTCTTCATCATGTGTTTAAGCTTCTGTGAAAATTTCATGGCATTTGGACTTGTAGAACTCGAGATATGATCGATTCAATGTTGCATTTCTGGAGAACAGGGATACTTCGAATCGATCTTAGTTCGAATCGATTCGGTCGACTCGATGCTTGCTGCGACGTGGCGCGCGTATCTCGCCTCGATCCGTTTTGTACTCCTGTTTGACTGGGTCGAATCCATGGCTTGGATTCGAAGATGGTGGAGTCGAGGACTCTCAGTTGAGTGGATTCGAAGATGGCGGAGTCGAGGACTCTCAGTTGAGTGGATTCGAAGATGGTGGAGTCGAGGACTCTCAGTTGAGTGGATTCGAAGATGGTGGAGTCGAGGCTTATCCAGTTGCATGGATTCGAAGGAGCCTTCCCTCGATGGACTCGAACAGAGGTTTGTTCGATGGAGTCGAAGCAAGGGAGGTTCGATGGAGTCGAGGCAAGGGAAGTTCGATGGATTCGAACTGGTTCCTGGCCAATGGATTCGAACATAGGTTTCGCCTATGGATTCGAACTAAGGGTGGCCTACTCCATCTTTTGTCGACGATATCTTGAGCATACGAACTCGGATTGACTTGAAACTTGGATCGTTGGTTTCCACGGCTTTTCCTGACGTGCCTTATCAATTGTAGCCCGATCCGGACTCGCACAAATTTCACCGATATCCATAGCGATCGTTGTGTGTTAACTGATTTCCGAGACGATCAGTCACCGGTCTCTAGTCAAGTCCTTGGTGTCACGGCCTTGCCAAAAGCCAGGATAACATTTGCCCCCCAAAGTACGTCTTGTGTAAACATGACGTGCTTTGAAAAGCCACAGTCCCTTATTGAACAGTTATGACATGCTTTGTCGAAAGTCGTCTTCTTTGCTGTTGTAATCAATCGTTGTATGATCATGATCGGCTGTTTATTGTCGAGCTCATGACGGAATGAACATTTGATTTCTGTGAATGATAAAAACCAAATATTAGTCAAAAATACGTGCATACGTGTATTAACTTGACTTTGGTTAATGTTGCGTGATCGTAAGTCGTTATCAGTTCGGTTTGTTATCGAAATCTGCATCGGTCCTCCCCTGAACCGGTTGGAGACTCGAGTTAAAACATCGCTTTTATGATTGCCTATGATCGTCCTCTTGTATTGATCCTCTCCTGAATCGGTACAAGAGTGGACAAGCAATTTTTCATATGGAAACGATTCGTCCATTTGACCGGTGGTATTTGACGGATTCGAAGCTACGTTTCTTGATCCGCTTCGAGTTGATGGTTTCGAAGCAAGTACTTCGAATTGATGTGATACTGTGACTTTGATTCATCTTCCATCAATTGCCTCGAATCGATGGACTCGAAGCTTTAATGAATTCGACAATGATGGATTCGGAGGTGTGGACTCGAAGCAGATTCGAAACGTACGCACGTTGGAGTTCGAATTGGTGATTTTGAATCGTCTACTCCGGATCGATGATGCTTTGCGTCATACCGTATGGATGGATTCGAAGTTGATGGGTAATCGAGCATACGTTCGAACCGATGGAGCTGTGACCTGCTGTGAGCGGTTATCATGACCGGGAGACGAAGAGCCTCGAGTCGCCCTTGGCACCCATATAAATATGCAAGGCTAATTTCACTTTTACTTTTTACATTTTACTGTTGCAACTGCTGCTCCTTCGAATCGATTCTTCAGAGCTCCACGTCTTGCACGAATCAATCAGATTTCACCGAGTCTTAAATTGCAATCGAATTCGTCCAGGTATCTAAGGGATCGATTCGAGTGTAGAACGATGAAACCGGGATTCGAATATTGACTTCAATCCTTTCTTTTGAGAAACATGAGGAGTAGTAGGAACTGAAATGGGTCGACTCGATGGATATGAAAGAGAAAGCTTTTTCTACTCGTATTGATTCGGGGACAAGTATCCAGAATCGATCGAAGATGCAAGATTTCGAATCGATGCAGGGTTAAGTAGAACGAATCGATGAAGAAAATAAGACTTCGAATTGATTCAGGGATAGGTGGTTCGAATCGATACGAAATTTCGCACTGATGGTTTTGAAAGATCGTGTCGATCGATTCGAAGTAGCAATATCCCAATCGATTCGAAAGTGCTGAGCATTGATCGATTCGAAGTTATGCGTAGCTCATGGATTCGAACTGCTTCTCCACCCCAAGATTTCATCGAGTTGAACTTATGCAGAGTCGAATCGATACTATTCGACCTTCATCGATTCGACTCATATCGATTCGAGTCGATCGATCCGAACACCCTTGCTTCAGGGGCTTCTACTCTTCTGATTTGCTCCAACATCTGAACCATGACCAATTTCAAGTTGAACTTTGATGAACCCATTGAATTTTAGCACACTTGACTCCGACAAGCTTCGGCCTTGCATAATCGAACTTTGACTGAAAGATTAAACCTGAATTTCCTTTGAAGCTTGTCGATGGAACTATGACTTAACCAATAATATGACTGATTTATACTTGAAATGGTCAGTGGCGTTTGGATGGTGTGGAAGGGACGGTCAGCGATGACGGTCATTCTCATTCTCAAATTCCCAAGTTATGTTGTTCGGACATCTCGCTTTATTCTGTAGAATCTGCTTAAGTAACGCATAGCACTTGCACTGCACGACACGTTCATACACAGTACACCGGGGCACGCACGGGCCATTTATGAACTTAACGTTGCTTTCTGATGAGTTAGCTAATTATGGAATCTTCGAGCTCCCAACAGCAAGAGGTACAGAGCTCGACTCCTCCGGTGCTTGAGATTCCTGACATCCCTGCCGATGTAATCGATCCGGCTCCAGACGAATTGCCAGAGGCTATATTTATCGAGGACCCTGTTGATTCGGTTCAGTCTAACATCTCTGAATCCTTATTGGGACGAATATGCCTAAAGCATAACATATCTCTAGGTGACGTATTATTGCCCAGTGCCACTGATAGACCGCACAATCCGCCTGAAGGATATACAGCATTCTACCGTCATGCTTGTGCGGCCGGAACTCTTCCTCCTTTTAGTCAATATATCAGAGGGATGCTATCATATTTAGGAATCGCCCCTTCACAACTTCATCCCAACGGGCACGCGTTGCTGAACAGTGCCTTTGTAATATTTATGGACTGTCTCTTTCGCCCGCCGAGGCCCTCCGAGATCAGACACATATTTAACTTCAAGAGTAGGGGTGATAGCCCGTCTTTTACATTTTTGGAGGCAGTTAGGAATTGCCAAGTTGTAGTTGGAGCTTGGACTCGATTGAGCTATTTCAAGAACGAGTGGTTCTACGTTCGGTGCCCTCCGGGTTTCGCTAGGCGATGGTTGTCTAGACGTAAGCGCCTTAACCTGTTTCCTTGACCAATAGCTCTTCGGTGTTAAAATTGACATTTCATTCCTTTTACAGCTATTATCTCTAGGCCCGATGGAGGGCGTTTCAAGGGTACCGTCCGGAGTCTTCAAGAAGTCCCAAGCGAGCTGAGGCATATTGACTCGGTGCTGAATGATTACAACTTAAGAGTTCTTGGTTTGATCGACATCAATCAAAGCATAGTTGTTGAGGGATTTGCAAAGTCCGCCTCCAAGAAGGAAGATAAGAAGAAGACCAAGAAGAAAATCAAGAAGAAAAAAGTGAAGAAGTCACTCGGAATCAGAATAATTGAGGCGGGTGATGAAGAAAGAACCCACACAGATTCAGAGCCGATGGCTGATCTCTCGGGAAACTTTGAAGAATCGGGAGAAAAATGGAAAGGCAAGGCCGCCGTTTCCAAAAAACTTAAGTCCAAGGGGGGAAAATCCGTAGATGTGTTTCTTCCCGCTTCCGGGGTCATGATTTCTGAGGCCGCCCCTTCTCATTCGAGAGATTCTTTCAAAGGGCTAGACGATATTCCTATCCCAGATTATATATCGATTTCTCATAATCCTGGGTTGGAGGAATTTCAAGATGTTCTAAACATGAACGAGCCCTTTCCTTTAAGTGCGGTCAACACTTCCGGTCGGTTTGGGGGTTTACACATTTACACACACTTCCACGGCACTTCATGACTTTTGCATAGTAAACATTGCTTTATGGGATCCTAATCCGTAATTCTTTCTTATCGCAGGCGAGATGTCAGGATGTGGCTCTACTCTGGATAGGCTTCGGAATGTGCGCCAATCTTCTCCATTTTACGATTCCCGCAGGAGAGAAATAGATAGGGATCATGGGCGAAGCTATTCAAGTCAAGAACGTTATGATAGAGACATAGATTACTCGCGTGGCCGTTCTGGCTATGATTATTCTGACAGAGACCGGGGATACCAGTACCGACCCCGATCTCGCTCTCCTCCGCCTCCCAGGGCCCCAGTAGACCTCCCAGGGCCATCTCATCAGCAGCAGTTGCCTTCTTAATCTTCTCGGCTTGATGCTCAGCGGCCAAGAATGGAACCGACAGCAGCCGCTATAAGTGAAGAAGCTCCGGCTGAGTTGACAAGCGAAGGAGCTGCTAAGCTTGCCCAAATGAAAAATGACTACCCGGAAATTTGCATGGATGGCTATATCTTCCCTCCTAACTTTAAAAGAATCCCTCCGGAAGCTGAGACCACTGCTCATAGTTATATCCACGACTTCTATGCTCAGTATAAGGAGTGGTACAAGGCAGTCATGAAGGCTTCTAGAGTAGCTTTTGACAGGGCGAAGATCATTGCTGAACGTGATGCTGACATTGTCAAGCAGAAACGCATCATTCAGGTTCTTCAATCCGAAGTGGAGACGTCCCGGAAGTCAGAGCTTGAAACACTTCAGAAACATGAAGGTGTCGTGGCCAAACTGGCAAGGATGCAGCAAGAACACTGCGCCACGGTGGAAGAGATGGGCCACCGCAACACCACCATTGCAGCTGAGCGAGACTTAGCCGTTAAAGAGCTGAATGAGCTCAAGGCCAAATTCGCTGAAATGGTGAAGGAGAAGGATGATGCGAACGCCACTGCTCAAGAGACTTGCGACCAAGCAGTATCTCTCAGGACCGAACTTGCTGCGGCGGCGATCAAGGCTAAGTCTGCGGAAGCAGAAATTCAGGAAAAGATCTTGGAGGAGAGGTCTAGGCTAGATGCTGAGTTTGACGATCTCTTAGTAACGTATAACGCTAATGTGCTGGAACACAGAAATTTAGCGTGGCTGGGAGATGACTCCATGATCTTGTACAATGCCTGGACCCGGCTGGTGAATGAGAAAAGAGCAGCGCATCCAGATGGAACACTTGACGACTTTGAACTGGAGATGCGTTTGCTTACCGAGGATGAGAGGAAGACCCTTCATGAGGTGGTGATCTCTATGGCGAAAGAAAAGCTCGGCGTCCAATCTCTAGAGACAGGCGAAGGCTCGGGGATCGTGCATCACGGGACAGGTGTTGGAGCTGTAATTCCAACATTGCCCGAAACCACTGGTGCGGTAGATCCCCAGTCTGTTCCTGCCTATAATCCTGACCAACCATTATTATCTTCTGCCGAGGATTCTGCCCACGTTTCGGTCCAGACCAAGGAAGGTATTTGAACGTTTCTCGTAGTTTAGTTGTGAAGAACCTTAAGCAACACACTTGGCTAACAATCTTCGTTTTGTCGCATTTCAGTGACTGAAGTTATTGTTTCTGCGCCCCTTGCTCTATCAGTTCCTCATCAAACACAAGGGGTTGTTTTTTCCGAAGCCATCACGACTTCTACTTTGATTGGCGAGGAGGGAGATGCAAATATGTTTTCTTTCAGCGCTCAAATGATTGAGGAGCTTCTCAATGAACCCATCGATCCCTCTGCCAACCCGTCCGATGCTGTGAGTGGGGCTGCTCCGGCCGTTAGTTCATCTATGCCAGCAATTGGCACATCCGATGCGGCCGAAGTATCTCGTGAGGACGACGTTATTGCTGAGATTGCTGCCGAGATGGCAGCAGGGAATGTTGGTACGAATCCGCCCGGGCCTGCCCCGTTAATGGTGATTTCACCGGGCGGTACCGTAGTGATTGAAACTGCTCCTATCCCTCCTCCTGCTACGACTCCTATGCCTCCAGCTCGACCTCCTAGAAGAATTTCCGTCGCCTCCAGTTCTGAGGAAGACGTTGACATTATATCGCTGCCGGAGGGCAAGCCCGAAAAGAGTAAGCGGTTGAGGAGAAAATCGGGCAGCGGATCGGGTGGAGCTACCCCGAAGAAGAAGATAAGGAAGAAGAAAGATTGAACTCTTTCTTTAAATCTCTGTTGCGTAGGGTAGCATTTTGTTGATTTTTCTATAGCCGTGTATAAATGTGGATTCGGCTCCCACTAGCAGAATTTTTCTTAAACACTTTGTAATCAGATTATTTTTGTTGATAGTGGAAATGAAAATTTATTCCCTTTATGTCTTCAACTTGTTATGTGTTATGGTTCTGCCCCCGGTATTGGGGATAAGTGTGGAGTTGACGTATGTTTATACCCCGTCTCGCACTCTGGGAGTACGGAGTTGAATGAATGTTTATACTCCGTCTCGCACTCTGGGAGTAAGGAGTTGAATGAATGTTTATACTCCGCCTCGCACTCTGGGAGTACGGAGTTAGATGAATGTTTATACTCCGCCTCGCACTCTGGGAGTACGGAGTTAGGGAATGTTTATACTCCGCCTCACACTCTGGGAGTACGGAGTTAAGGAATGTTTATACTCTGCCTCGCACTCTGGGAGTACGGAGTTAAATAAAAAGCTTGTACCCAGCTCGCGCTCTCGGAGTACTCTGGGGTTTAGGAAAATGTTTATACTCCGCCTCGCACTCTGGGAGTACGGAGTTGAATGAAAGTTTATACTCCGCCTCGCGCTCTGGGAGCACAGAGTTTAGTAAAATGTTTATACTCCGCCTCGCACTCTGGGAGTACGGAGTTTAGTATAATGTTTATACTCCGCCTCGCACTCTGGGAGTACGGAGTTAAGTGAAAGGTTGTCGTGTATCAACCCATTTCGTGGCCTGATGTGATGGCTTGCCCCCGAGCTCGGGTTTCATTTAGTGAGTGGTTGATTGCTTCACAGCCACTCCCTACTTGAATAAATTCCACTGTGTGATGGAACTTAGCTCTTCGTGCATCGTGATGTTGTACATTGTATTTAATGAATCACAGCTTTGGCTCAAAGAGATGGCATTTTATTGCTGAAATAAGAAAATATGGCAAATCAGTTGCCTTATTACAAATTCTAATTTCGAAATGCAAAAGTAAATTGCTGAATAAAAAACATAATGAAATAAATGAAGCCTGTCATATGTAGTAGCGACGGAGACTTTCCCTGTTCCAGGCTCTTGGTAAAACTAGACCGTCCACGGTTGATAGTTTGAATGTGCCATCCCCAAGTCTTTGTGTAATCACGTACGGTCCTTCCCAATTTGGTTTCATGTGTGAAGGAACCGGGTAGATTCTCTTGAGGACCAGATCACCGAGTTCAAAGGTTCGGGGGCGAACTTTGGTGTTATATAACCGGGCGACCCGACTTCGGTAGGCGGCCGCTCTTAAATCAGCTTCTTCTCGTTTCTCGTCCAACAGATCCAAAGATTCAGCGAGTAATATAGCACTTGTTTTTGGATCGTAATAAGTTACGCGGTGAGAAAATACTTCTGTCTCAACTGGAATAACGGCCTCCGAGCCATAGGATAAGGAAAATGGGGTGTGTCCAGTCGCGGTCTTGTGAGTTGTTCGATAAGCCCATAATGCCATAGGAAGTTCATCGACCCATTTGCCCCCAGCCTTTTCCAGTCGTTTCTTTAAGATGGATTTTATAACTTTGTTAACAGCTTCGACCTGACCGTTTGCTTGTGGATGTGCGACTGCAGAGAACTTTTTATGAATATGAAATCGTTGGCAGAAATTCTTGAACTCTGAGCTTTCGAATTGGGTCCCATTATCGGTGATGATGGTATGCGGGAGTCCAAATCGACAAATGATATTGCGAACCACAAAGTTTATTACTTTCTTCGACGTAATCGTTGCGAGAGCTTCGGCCTCGGCCCATTTCGTGAAGTAGTCAACTGCGACGATGGCATACTTCGCACCACCTCTTGCCAGAGGTAAAGCGCCAATGATATCGATACCCCACATAGCGAACGGCCAGGGACTGACCATTTGAGTTATCTCGGTAGGTGGGGCTCTTGGAATTCGAGCGTGTTTTTGGCACTTGTCGCACTTTCTGGCATAATTGGCTGCATCTCGGTTCACTGTCGGCCAGTAATATCCATATCGGAGTATCTTCTTAGCAAGCGCTTGTCCACCGGTGTGATCGCCACATTCTCCCTCGTGTACATCATGTAACATTCGTTTGACTTCATCGTGAGCGATACACCAGAGGAGTGGAACAGAATAACCTTTTCTATACATGATCCCGTCCTGAATGATGAACCGCGAAGCTTTTCGTAGAACTTGCCTTTTCTCATTTCGGTGTTCAGGCAATATCCCATTCTCAATATAATTTCGATACGGAGTCATCCATGATTCTCTGCTGGGAAAGGTTTCCAACACATCATTCGTTTTGATTTGATCGATGCTTGGGAAGGACAAAGTTTCGACCGGGACAAGTCCCATTTGCTGTGCTTCACCTGTGCTGGCCAACTTTGCCAATGAATCGGCCTTTTGATTGCGATCTCGTGGTATGTAGTAAATAGCATAATAATCAAACTGATCCAGTGCTTCCTGAACTCGGGCTAGATAAGCAGCTAACCTTCGATCTCTTGCTTGATATTCTCCCCGTACCTGACACACAACCAACTGTGAATCACAATAAACTTCTATAGCGTTAATTCTCAGATCTCTGGCAAGCTTTAACCCAGTCAACAGGGCTTCATATTCGGCTTCATTGTTGGTTGCGTGAAAATCAAACTTCAAAGCATAGCATATGGATCGACCTTCGGGGGTTTCTAGTACAACTCCAGCGCCCGAACACCGATCGTTTGATGCACCGTCTGTATAAAGTTTCCAGACATATTCAGGAGACTCGCTGGTTTCGGGTAAGTCGTCTGGAACAGTAAATTCAGCTATGAAGTCAGCTAGGACTTGCCCTTGAATGGCTCTCCGCGGAGCATAAGTAATGTCAAATTGACTCAGTTCGATATTCCACTTGAGTAACCTTCCAGACGTCTCAGGCCGCGTGAGGACCTGTCGTAACGGCTGATCGGTATACACAGTAAGCGGATGAGCTTGGAAATAAGGACGAAGCTTTCTCGAGGCGATGACCAAACAGTAAGCCAGTTTCTCCAACCTGGGGTAATTTCTTTCAGCTCCGGTCAATCGTTTACTAACATAATAGACCGGTTTCTGCACTCGATCCTCTTCCCGGACCAGAGCAGCACTGATCGCATGCTCTGATACCGCCAGATAAAGGTATAATTGTTCGTGATCAATTGGTTTCGACAAAATCGGTGGCGTAGAGAAATGCTGAACCAGCGATCGGAATGCGCCTTCACATTCCATGGTCCATTCAAAGTTTCGTTTTCCTTTCCGGATTAGATCAAAGAAAGGAATGCATTTATCAGTGGATTTCGAGATGAACCTGCTTAGCGCTGTTACCTTCCCGTTGAGACTCTGGACTTGCTTTATGGTCTTTGGAGTTTGCAAATTCCTTATTGCCCAGATCTTTTCGGGGTTTTCCTCTATCCCACGAGCGTTGACGATGAACCCTAGAAACTTTCCGGATGCGACGCCAAAGTGGCACTTTAACGGGTTAAGCTTCATTCCATATTCACGTAAGATGCGGAACATTGAATTTAAATCCTTGACGTGATCTGTGGAAAATCGGGACTTAACTAACATGTCATCCACATAGACTTCCATGGTCTTCCCGATCTGATCAGCGAACATTCGATTAACCAAGCGTTGGTAAGTTGCTCCGGCATTCTTTAAACCAAAGGGCCTGACTCTGTAACAGTAGAGTCCCAGATCGGTCACGAAACTAGTATGTTCTTGATCGGGTAGATGCATGGTTATCAGATTATAACCGGAATAAGCATCCATAAAGGATAACAATTTGTGGCCTGCAGTTGAGTCTACGAGTTGGTCAATTCGGGGAAGTGGAAAACTATCTTTTGGACAAGCTTTGTTTAAGTCGGAGTAGTCGACACATGTTCTCCATTTCCCATTCGGTTTTCGAACCATTACCGGATTTGACACCCACTCTGGGTATAGAGCATCTCGGATGAAACCATTTGATTGCAACTTGTCAATTTCTTCTTTAAGGGCGGTAGATCTCTCTGGATCCATACCACGCCTCTTTTGCTTGACCGGAACATGTCGCAGATCAATATTCAAAGAGTGACTTGCAATGTTCGGTGAGATTCCGCACATGTCAGAATTCGTCCAGGCAAAGACATCGAGATTCGTTTGAAGAAATTCAACCAATTCCTGCTGTATCTGTTTTCCCAGTTGAGATCCAACTTTTAGTACTTTCGAGTCGTCATCCTTACTGACTGGGACGTCCACAGTCAGTTCTGTTGGAGATGCTTGATTCTCTTTGACTTCATCTTTATCTTCGTTATCTCTAGGGTCAAGATCTTTAAGGAATTGGTAGTGGTGCCCGAGCCGGGGCCCAGGCGTTAGTTGTCAATTATCAGTGAAACGGACGCAGAGAGATTCCTCTACGCCCTTTCCTTTCTCCTTCTTCTGTGCTTCACACAATTCAGCAACATAACAGGCTCTTCCTGCTGCCTGATCTCCTTGAACGATTCCTATACCATGATCTGTTGGGAATTTTAAAGTCAAACACCACGGGGCAATGGCTGCCCTGAATTCAGCAAGGGCTGGTCGACCCAGGAATGCGTTGTACGGTGAAGCGATGTCAAGAACGACGAATTGCAGCAGTCGGACTCTCCTGCGTTCTCCAATCCCCAGTTCTACTGGTAGTTCCACTATTCCAGTAGGTATCGTTGCACTCCCATTGAAGCCATGAACTCGGGATTGGCAGGGTTTCAAGTCTTTGGCTTCCATCTTCATTAAATCGTAAGCTCGCTTGAATAGAATGTTTACAGAACTCCCACTGTCAACCAGGATCCTCTTCATCCAAGCAGGACCAACTTGGGCAGATATGACCAGTGGGTCAATTGTTGGAGCTTCGATTTTATCAGCATCTCTGCTTCTAAATATGATATCGTCAGACATCGTCTTTTGTTGCTTAGCCGGGGTTCCATCCTCACAATTACTGCAGCATTCGAAGCTCGCATGCCTGATAGAGCTAGCATACGACTGCATTTCCCTCCAGCTCCTGTCCGCTGGATGAGGACCACCACTTATGGTATTGATAACTAGCCTCCCGCCTGTACGAGCGGGTTCCTCTTGTCTTTCTTGGTCTTGCGCACGGTTTGGATTCGATGGGCCCGCACCACCAGACTGCGGCGCCCGCACGAATTGATCCAACTTCCTCTCCCTGATCAACTTTTCTATGAGATCTTGCAAATGGCGACAGTCATTAGTATTGTGGCCATAACTCTCATGAAACCTACAAAACTTTCCTGTCTGAATCTGCCTTTCTGATGACCACTTCGGAGCGGGTTTCTTATACTGTTCAGTGTTGCAAGTTTGCAGGTACACATTTTCCAGCGAAGTGTTTAATGGTGTATAACTTTCGAACATCGGGGCCCTACGCCGTGGGCCTGGATTCGGATCTCTCTTCTTATTTTGACCATTGCCACCTCTTGGCTGAGTTTGTTTGTTCTTTATGTTTAACTGGACTTTTCCGGAATTGTCACCGGACTGTTTAACTGCTACATTGCTTTGTATTCCCTCATTTCCAGGTTTCGCATCGTCCTGCTTCCTAGACTGTTTCGCGTCCTCTTGCCGTAAGAATTGAGCGGCTTTGGAGTAGAAACGGTCCAACGATGCGGGTGGTTTTCCGGCTAACCAGTTTCCAAATTCAGAATCGGGATCAATTCCCTTTGTTAATGCCATTAAAATTGAGTTGTCGTTGGGATTACTAATTTCCACACATGCCGCATGGAATCTCTCCAAGTAACGCCTTAATGTTTCCCCACGAGCCTGGGTAACATTGGACAGGGTGTTAACATCTTTGGGTCTAGCGACATGCATACGGAATTGTTCAACAAATTTCTTAGCCAATTGGTCAAATGAAGAGATAGATCTTGGAGGTAGTCTTGTAAACCACATTGTTGCAATTCCTCCCAGTGAAATGGGGAAGCTCCGGCATTTTACTGCATCGTCGGCCCTTGCGGCGCTCATTGACCATTCGTATTTCAGTATGTGCTGATTGGGATCAGAACTTCCTTCGTACATAGGGAGAGTTGGCATTCTGAATCGCCGAGGAGGTTCAGCGTATAGTATCTCGTCCGTGAAAGGAGTATGGCTTCGAGAGATCCCCCAATCGTCATTGGTAAGACCTTGGCTTTCACGGATCATTTGACGTATCATAGTCGAGATGTCTGGCATTGCTACATTTTGAGCATGCTGAGCTAAGGTGTGGTCGGGTTCCATAGTGCGAGTTTGGACCGGGCGCTGTCGACGGTCCAAGTTTCGCCTCCTTGGCTCAGCGTCTTCCGGGACGTATGGTTCAGAAGTACGTCCCTGTTGTTGATTACTCGAATTCGGAAGATGTCGGGTATCAACCCTTGTTTCTACTGTGGCAGCTGTGACATGATTGTCCGTAGTATATTGTGGAGTACGACCACCTCGTGCTGATGGCCCAGCCTGGAAGCTGGTTGATGGTCCTACCCTCAATTGCCCGACAGTCAGGGCGGGTTGATATCCAGTAGTCTGAGCATGATCTCCGTCTAATCGGGGACAGGTAGATCTATGATGATAGTCAGATGAGGCAGAACTTTCAGTAGATGAGCGGGAAACATCATCCCTTCTGGACCTCCTATGGCCCTGGCGGTTCAGTTGGTTTGTTAATTCGATATTGGCACGCAACTGTTCGGCTAACTGCTGCCGACTTTGAGTCAACTCTTGAAGCAACACCTGGAATTCTTGTCCAGTGACTGCCCCAGACGGATCTGAGTGGGCAGTGTTGTCTTGGTTGGATGGCTGCTGTTGAGCAGGATTCTGTCCATCCCTACCTTCTTGTCCAGCAGCTGTAGAAGTGGTTCTCGTGCTAACCATTTTGAATGATGAATCCTTTTCCTAGATTTTATGCAAATCTGAGTAGAATGGAAGGACTGTGAATCAAAGATCTGGATCTTCCTCTTGGATTTGTGCAATCCGGTATCGATGGTAGATCCAAGAAGCAGGAGAAAAAAGCTGGTTTTTTCTCAGTGAAAGCACCAAAGTGTTTGTACCAAAAATGGGCACAACACTCTTCGGAAGTTTTTTGAAGAGATAAAAGTGAAGAATGAAAATTAAAACTGTGGATTATCTAACAAAAACTCCAAATAACAGAAAGTAAATTGCAAAGACAAGCGATTTAGAGTGGTTCGGCGTTTTGCCTACGTCCACTATGAAGTTTGATGATTTTATTGCTCGATTACTTGAAGATTACAGTAGTTTATAAGGTAATACAACTGAATTTAAATGCTAAGTGTCAATCTAAAGCAGCGGCGGTGTTCTGGAGTAGATCTGGCAGAATCTGGGCGCTCTTTAGTACTTAGAATTATCCGACCCCTTTTCTGAATGACCAGGGGCTCTATTTATAGGTGTAGGAGGCTAATATTTCGCCTAAAATGAGGGGAGACCAGTTCTGGTACGTCAGGGGGCCCACATGGCCGACATCTGGAGATCCGGGCCCACTTTGGGATCGATTCGACCCTTGGTTCGAATCGATCAAGAAATCATCCAATCGAGCTGAAATTTGGTGTGAACATTCTTCATCATGTGTTTAAGCTTCTGTGAAAATTTCATGGCATTTGGACTTGTAGAACTCGAGATATGATCGATTCAATGTTGCATTTCTGGAGAATAGGGATACTTCGAATCGATCTTAGTTCGAATCGATTCGGTCGACTCGATGCTTGCTGCGATGTGGCGCGCGTATCTCGCCTCGATCCGTTTTGTACTCCTGTTTGACTGGGTCGAATCCATGGCTTGGATTCGAAGATGGTGGAGTCGAGGACTCTCAGTTGAGTGGATTCGAAGATGGCGGAGTCGAGGACTCTCAGTTGAGTGGATTCGAAGATGGTGGAGTCGAGGACTCTCAGTTGAGTGGATTCGAAGATGGTGGAGTCGAGGCTTATCCAGTTGCATGGATTCGAAGGAGCCTTCCCTCGATGGACTCGAACAGAGGTTTGTTCGATGGAGTCGAAGCAAGGGAGGTTCGATGGAGTCGAGGCAAGGGAAGTTCGATGGATTCGAACTGGTTCCTGGCCAATGGATTCGAACATAGGTTTCGCCTATGGATTCGAACTAAGGGTGGCCTACTCCATCTTTTGTCGACGATATCTTGAGCATACGAACTCGGATTGACTTGAAACTTGGATCGTTGGTTTCCACGGCTTTGCCTGACGTGCCTTATCAATTGTAGCCCGATCCGGACTCGCACAAATTTCACCGATATCCATAGCGATCGTTGTGTGTTAACTGATTTCCGAGACGATCTGTCACCGGTCTCTAGTCAAGTCCTTGGTGTCACGGCCTTGCCAAAAGGCAGGATAACACTCTAGAACAAGTAATAGGTTAATCTCTCTTCAACAATACCCCGAGAAATTCAATCTATAATCAAAGATGAAGTTTTCTCTAAGTTAAGTATTAGGAATTTCAGAGAATTTGAAGAGGGATTAAGATGGAGAATATGAAAAGAAGGCTTACCTAAGCTTCTCTTTGATTTTGGAGCAAGAATTTGAGTTTGCAATTGAATCTAGGGCTTGGAATTTCTATTTCCCATTCTCTTCCCCCATTTTCAGTTGAGCTAGAGAAAAAGAAATGAAATGGTGAATGGAGAGGAGAGGGGGCTGAGTTAGGGTATAGGATGAGTTGGGTGAAACCTAAACCCAAGCCCAAAGCCCTAAGTGAAAAATAGCAAAATTCACTCAACTCCAAACATATCGATGCTTATACACAAAAAAGTCGCAAACACCATTTTGAACTCAATGGAAGTGGTCTCAAGTCCAAATTGTTGATTCTCAACTTCATTCTTCATTCAGACGTTTGAAATTTCCAAACCATACATCTGAATCTAGAAAAATATGAGTTTTCTAACTTCATTCAGACGTCTGAAATGAACGGTTCAGACGTTTGAATCTGGAAAAATAGAAGTTGTCTATAACAATATTCAGACGTCTGAATCGTCCATTTCAGATGTCTGAAAATGGCAATTTTAGCCTATTTCCTTTCTAGATTGACTCAAACAATTTTAGACGTCTGAATGCTTCATTTCAGACGTTTGAATCCCTGCAAGGCAGTTTTTCTCAAATAGACACCACCAAACCTCGATCCACATAGACCTTTCACTATTTCGACTGTTCTTTTACGAATAGTGACTTTTTCGGACTTAAATCTGACTAACGATGCTATATTTAAATTAAACATTTAAATATACGAATCGTAAAATATGCGGGTTGTTACAGACTCCCCTCTTTAAAGAAATTGCATCCTCGCAATAATTAAGAAGAAAATAAAGAGAAACAACCATAAAAGCATATCAACACAAAAGAAAATTTGAAATAAGAAGTTCACCATAAAGAGCACGAAAGAGTAAGTCCAGATGGGTTTGCTCGATGGATTCTCAAGATTCCCAAGAGCAATCCTTAGGATTTGAGGACCATTGAACTTTCGCAAGAAGAACATCTTTATTTCGAAGGCATTTAACCTCCGAAGTAATGATACGAATAGAATGTTGCTCATAAGTCAAATTTGGTGAAACTTCAATTTCTACAATTACACCGGACTCAAGAATAAAAATCGGAATCCCTAGGTATTTCCGCAGTAAAGGGACGTGGAAAACGTCAAAAATAGCAAAAGATTGAGCTGGTAATAAAAAGGCGATAAGCCATGGAACAAATACGTTCGGTGATGGGAAAGGGTCCAACATATCGAGGTGCTAACTTTCCCGATCGACTGAAACGCACAACACCCCTCATAGGTGAAACACAAATGAACACAAATAAAATCTGGACCTAAAATCATCTTCTCACCGGCTTCAAGCCAACACGAAGGAAAATTTCATGGCCTTCCGTAGAATGCCTCGAAAGGTGCCATACCAATACTAGATTGGAAGCTATTATAGGAAGAAAATTAAATAAGAATATGATCTTCCCTACTTCCACCAAAACCAAGGACACATGCACGAAAGAGATCTTCAAGAGTTTGATTCACACGCTCGGTTTGTCCATCGGATTGAGGACGATAAGCGGTGCTAAAATTAAGCTTTGTTCCCAAGGCTTTTGCAGACCATACAAAAATCCACTAGTAAAATAATGGATCACGATTACTAACAATAGAAGTAGGAACTCCATGCAAAATAACAGGACATAGAGTTCAGCCAAAAGAGGTATAGTCCAAAAGAGAAGGACGAGACTCAAGGCTACACAAAACAAGAGATGAACATGAATGGGATTCACGATCTCGAACCTCACAAGTGGTTAAAGTCTCGAGATTATTCCATTCGGATATCATCATAGAAACAACTGCTTGTTGCCTTCGGCTAAGGCATCGGCAACACGATTACCCTTTTCCGGAGTATAAAGAATATCAAGATCACAAGATGCAAGGAACTTGAGCCAACATTGTTGACGCAAATTAAGTTCCTTTTGAGAAAATAAATATTTCAAAGATTTGCGATCGGTGTAGAGAACAAATTTCTCTCCCAAAAGATAATGACGCCAAAATCTAAGGGCAAAAACAATAGCCACGAGCACCAGATCATAAATGGCATATCTAGTCTCGACAAACATTAATTGTCAAGAAGCAAATGCGATAACACATTCCCTTTGCAAGAGAATGACACTAAAACCAATACGACTAGTATCAGTACAAACAATAAAGTCTTAGTTCCTTTCGGGAACCGCAAGAATAAAAGCATTGGAAAAGAGTTCTTTTAATCGATTCTCTTTCCCGAAAAGCTAAGACTTTTAAAATTATAATTAACTTCGGGTAATCATCTTTTTAGAAATATTTACTTTTTACAAGTCAATTTATTGTGTCTAACTGTCTCATCATAACGTTTAGGAGATTCCTATCGATAACGTTGATCAAGCGCATCGACTAGAATTCTTAAAACACTCAATGGGGAAAACAACACAAAATCATCTTCTATATGATAAACAAGTCTCTTAAAATTTTTACAAATATTCTTTGCTCGTTCTAAGAACAAAATCCAATCATACTTACAAATATCTTATTAAAAAGATTTGCAAATTTTAATTTGTTGTTTTCATCCAATATCAATAAATACAAGGATAAACTCATCGAGATATTCGTAGAATACTCGATTCACAAAATGGATGAAATAAGGTAGAAGGTTCATCATACCGAATGACATAACGAACCACTCATAAGAATCATAACGAGTGCGGAATGCGGTAAGTGGAATGCTACCCTCCGCAACTCGTAGCTGATGAAAACAGGTGGCAAGGTCGAGCTGAAAAGACCTTAGCGCCATTCAATAGATTTCTTAGGTGATAATCCTAAGACAAGCTTAAATATACCGGAAAATCCACAAACTACTTGAATGAGAGAAATAATATTCTCCTCATCCCGTAGGTTTAAAGAATTAAAATGATATCACTGAATTTGGAAATCAAAATCATTAAGAACTAAAGAAATATGCTTAACAGATTGAAGATGTCATAGATGAATAGTCCACATTGGACATAGGATAT
Organism: Allium fistulosum; assembly: GCA_030737815.1. Classification (NCBI taxonomy): domain Eukaryota; kingdom Viridiplantae; phylum Streptophyta; class Magnoliopsida; order Asparagales; family Amaryllidaceae; genus Allium; species Allium fistulosum. The sequence continues at coordinate 814,904,267 of CM060908.1, read as the reverse complement.
GGGCTTCATAATGATTAAGCCAATCCTTTCCCAAAAATCAGCTTCGAAGCCTAAATAACGCATAACATGCAAATCGGCTCAAAAAGAATAATCACATAAAATAATCTTGACATTTACAAAGCAAACTGAGTGTTGCGGATCCACCAACCGGATTCGCAATTCTCAGTGAAGTCATCAAACCCATAATATTCAAAGAAAAAAAAAGAATCAACAAGTTCTTTTGATATAAAAGAGTGGGACGTACCCGTATCAAAAGAAACCAAATAGGAAGATCATGAAATAAAATAATGTCATCAAGGATAAAAGGAGAATTACCTCTGGGCTGAGAGGAACCTCCAGAAACCTTAGCAACATAAAGCTTGCCAGACTTGGCACTAGCAGGAGCAGTAGGGCAGGTGGAAATACGATGACCTTCCTTCTTCCAATAATGACAGAAGAAAGGCTTAGGACAATCTCGGATCATATGATCAGGAGAACCACAATTGAAACACTTCCGAATGGAAGGTGTTCCAGTAGATTGAAAGTTAGAACCGGATTCAACAGGCTTTTTCTTCTTGGAAGGGAAAAATTCCTGTTTATGAAATGGAAACTTCTTCTTATTGGGGTTCTCGCGAACCTCAATATCATCACCACTAACACACTCCTACTTGATGGCCTCGAGATGAAGTGTCAAGTCAACCAACTCCTCAAATGAAAGCTTAAGCTGAAGCATTAAAGACTTCTTAAGATATTTCTTAAGAACAGAGACAAACTTCAGATTCTTCTTATAAGAGGTGCTAATGAATTCCAAACCATACATAGATAAGGCCTCGAATGATACAACATATTCAGAGACGGAGGACTTCCCTTGCTTCAACTCAAGGAAGCGACGGGCTAATAAAACTTTCTCAGATTCAAGAACGAATTTGAGTTCGAATCGTTCCCGAAACTGAGTCCAAGAAAGAACAGACTCATCAAGTTCGGCTACAAGAAGCTCGTACCAATCAAGGGCACGCTCTTGCAATAAGCTAGAAGTTACAAGAACTCGATTGTGGTCATAAAGATCCATGCGAGAGAAGATACGTTCGCATGTGCGAATCCAAGCTTGGACCTTAAGAACGGACTCGGAGCCTTTGAATGGCTTTCCACCAAGATGAGAAAAATCACTGCACAGGCGTGCAAAGGTAGACTTGCGCGGAGGAGATGCTCGAATAGGAGCTGGAGGCTGAGTGCTCCTAAACAATTCCAAAAACTGGTCGGCAGACATATAAACGTCGTTCAGATGCGAGCCACTAGATTGCCCAGCATCCGAGCGTTGTCCTCTGCCTCTTCCGGCCATTAGCTGAAAGATAAGATAAGAAAAGGATTATTCACAAGGTAGATATCAGTAATTCAAATATGGAATACTACGGAATAAAATGCATTCCTAGACGTATTCCCAAAATTCTATCTACCCCAAAGGCACGGAAAGAATAAAGGCACGATGATTCAAAGATTCGTAACATTCGTAACATTTGTACTAACCTTTGATGTACTGTAATATGTGTCTCTGTTCTATGTTTATCATATTTTGTTCTAAACTCAGCTTTGATACCAAGCTGTAACGCCCCACTCCGAGACCCACATTAGCAAAGAGTATTACTAAGTAACACTATCTGCTAATACGGAGAATAGATCTGGATAAGAGCGACCATCTATAACCCTGTCTTAATTATCTATTGAATACGCCGACAATTGCCACTTCTTACTTAAATGGATCGACATATCCAATAAATACTTAATACAAAGCCATAGGTGGCTGAAGGATCTATCAGAATAAAATATAACAACTCAAATGTAATACACATCACAGAACAGTAGATCATCACATACATTTTCACATATGCAGATACATCACAGAGTTTACAAAATGATACATGTCAAGTGGTAAAGCAAACCACAATATACAGGCAAGTCAATAGAATACATATCATAGTTTCAGACAAAAAGGACTACACCAAAAAGCTATAACAAAAAGGAGCTAGCAGAATAGTCCATGCGGAAGCAAAATATGCTAAGTCCAATGTACCTAACCTGAACATCTCGGTCTGACCCGAGTATAAAATACACGGGTCAGTCTAGCTAAACAAATCAGTTAGATAAACTAAATGATAATGAACATACCAATTCATAAAATACCACAAATATCTCCAAAAGAGATAACCAAATCATCTAGCAAAAGATGAAACATAACAAACCTTGTATCATAGGCAACTCAAATAAACAAAGGATATCATATCCCAAATCAAGCCAAAAAGGCAAATAACAATACCAATAAAGGTAACACAAGTTTCCAAAAGGTAATCGCTATATATCGTGTGGTTCAAAGGACCTACATCGAAGGGTGATACACTAGGGAAATATAATTGTCAAAGAAACAAAAATACTCAAGCTCAGTACTGTATAACAAGGATCCACAAACCCGAAGGCAACAAACCCAAATATCACTCGAGCGGTGACGAATGACTAACTCCAAAAGAGATACTATAGGGCAACAAACCCAAATATCTCTCGAGCGGTGGCGAATGACCAACTCCAAAAGCGATACTATAGGGCAACACCCGAAGGCAATGCCCGAAGGCAACATACCCGAATATCTCTCGAGCGGTAGCGAATGACCAACTCCAAAAGTGATACCATAGGGCAACACCCGAAGGCACAAGCCCGAAGGCAACATGTGTCACCATCTCTCAGGAAGGAACCCGAAAAATGTTAACGTGAGTCCCATACCACACGTTCGCACTAAACGATTTATTATCCATCAGTCAATTTCACACTCAAAGCAGTACAAAGTTTTCCTCATCTCATCGGTAAACCAGACCCGAAGGTCAAAACGATCAAACGAATAGATTAGGAATTAACTGAATAGATAAACGCACGTGTTCATAGCACGCGTTTTATTTAATCATTTGATTCTCCTCCCTCTTCGCTCAAAGTGCAGAATTGTGTGTTTTATATAGAAATTATAAGTTGGAGAAACGAGCTTTTAATACAATTTAAAATCACTTTATACAAACCCGTGTACGAAATCTAAAAAGGAATCATCAAAGTCAAAAATGCGATAACAACTAATTGGATTAACCCAAATTGGTTAAAAATTGGAATCCCCCACAAAGTAGGCAAATTGGGCTGAGACAAGCAGATTCAGACGTCTGAATTGTATATTTCAGATGTCTGAAACTAGAGCTCAGGCAATACTTTGCCTAGGCCAATGATGGCCAAATCATATCGGAAGCAATCGGATGAGTGATGATGGCTAGAGGTTTACGCCAAACGACTACCCCACCTTGAAGACTCGCCAATACACTCCGACCAACATGCCCAAACAACCATATAAGGATTTTTCATAAAATTTGACTTCAAACGCCAAAAATTGGAATATTCGTCAAACCAATTCAATTCAAAAACAAATGGATAAGGAATATATGTTAGGAATTGCTACCTAACACTATCAAAGATATAGACGTAGATGTGAGTTCAAAAACTCACCTTTTAAACCAAAACACAAATGATAAGCTCTAGAACAAGCAATAGGTTAATCTCTCTTCAACAATACCCCGAGAACTTCAATCTATAATCAAAGATGAAGCTTTCTCTAAGTTAAGATATTAGGAATTTCAGAGAATTTGAAGAGGGATTGAGATGGAGAAGATGAAAAGAAGGCTTACCTAAGCTTCTCTTTGATTTTGGAGCAAGAATTTGAGTTTGCAATTGAATCTTGGGCTTGGAATTTCTATTTCCCATTCTCTTCCCCCATTTTCAGTCGAGCTAGAGGAAAAGAAATGAAATGAGTGAATGGAGAGGAGAGGGGGCTGAGTTAGGGTATAGGATGAGTTGGGTGAAACCCAAATCCAAGACCAAAGTCCTAAGCCCTAAGTGAAAAATAGCAAAATTCACTCAACTCCAAACATATCGATGCTTATACTCAAAATCGCAAACACCATTTTGAACTCAATGGAAGTGGTCTCGAGTCCAAATTGTTGATTCTCAACTTCATTCTTCATTCAGACGTCTGAAATTTCCAAACCAGACATCTGAATCTGGAAAAATATGAGTTTTCTAACTTCATTCAGACGTCTGAAATGAACGATTCAGACGTCTGAATTTGGAAAAATAGAAGTTGTCTAAAACAATATTCAGACGTCTGAATCGTCCATTTCAGATGTTTGAAAATGGCAATTTTAGCCTATTTCCTTTCTGGATTGACTAGAACAATTTTAGACGTCTGAATGCTTCATTTCAGACGTCTGAATTCCTGCAAGGCAGTTTTTCTCAAATAGACACCACCGAAACTCGATCCACATAGACTTTTCACTATTTCGACTGTTCTTTTACGAATAGTGACTTTTTCGGACTTAAATCCGACTAACGATGCTATATTTAAATTAAACATTTAAATATACGAATCGTAAAATATGCGGGTTGTTACAACCACCTTCGCCTAAAATTTCATCGCCTCTAACGCCATGTTCTGCTCAGCAATTGGCCACGACCGTGCCACCTTCCTTTGGCGATTCTGGCGAATCAAGCCACATCCAAGTCGATCCAACCATCGTAGTAGAGATCGAGCACTACAACTTTTGTTTAAGAGTCGTTGCGAGTCGATAAGAGATGAGAGAGATCAAGGAGGAAGAAGATGGGAAGTTTTCAGTCATTGAAAGTGATGGCCATGAAAATTAAGGTTTCTGGAATATTTTAATAATATTTTCGTCTCGATTTACGTGCCTATTTGTAGCATGAGGCCCAAAACAACCTGAACTCCAATCGAGGCGTGCTGACAGGCAATCTATATATAGAAAGGCATTGTGAACACAATGGAACAAGTTTCGAGGCCTAATTCCATTGTATACAAAAGTTAACATTTTATTGTTCCATAAATTTAAATTAAATTATATTCAAATAATTTACCAATTCACAATTATGGACAAATACAATATTCTACTTTACAATTACATTATTACAAACCACAACGTTCATAAATAATTTGATTTTATTATTATTCCATATTTGAATCAATTTGAATAATTATATTTCAAAAATAACATTTTTCATTTGAATATAAATCGATTGGGTCAAAAGGCCCGAAAAGCCCGTTTCGTTCCCAAAACGAAAGTAAGTCATCCTATATATCGAAATATAGGTTTTCAATATTTTAAACTCAATGGAACAAATTTCAAACCCTAATTCTATTGTATATAGAAGTTAGCTTTTAAAACCACTTTATTTTTATTTTTGCACGTTAATTACAACGGATAATTATTAAACTGATTGAATCACTTTTAAATTATAAATTAAAAGTTTTCTACTATCATCCTTGGTTAAACATGAATTAATAATCTTTCAAAATTTAATTTTCCATGTTAAATACAAGATTTAAATATTAAATTAATTTCGACGTTAAATTACAACAGTAATAAAATCCATTCATTATAATTTAAATTCCAAACAAATTCCTTTATTTTAATTTACATTCTTATTATTAATTCAACAAATACCTTATGTGTTAATCAATCATGAATTTCCACATTAATTTCAAACGGATTTAATAATAAGATGATAAATAAACAATTGTTACACATTAATAATTCATATCTATTAACTTATTGTTTACAAACAAGGATTATAAATTTACGTACTAAATAATTGATTTCATACTCCATATTCAAAACCAATTTCAATCAATAACATATGATTACATCAATTTATATATTATTTATTCTATTCATTATTAACCTTTACTATTTCAATTGATTGAAATTACGTTAACATTGTAGTCAATTACATTCAATCAATATTATTAAATTATATTCTAATTTGCATTACCATCTTTCACTTCACTGTAGTTATTGTCTTAGAATTAATTTAAGATCAAGTTATAAATTCTAACAATTTTTTTATTAATAGCCATAAATTTTAATTTATGACAATACTAAATTCCATAATCTTATTTAATTTAATATTTTTAACTATCAAAAATATGGGTCGTTACAATCTTCCCCACTCAAAACGTTTTGTCCCCGAAAAGGAAAAAGAAAGAATCATGAGTTTGATATATTTTATTTAAAACAGCCTATTTATAAACAATTAACTTACATATTTAAGCTTAGTATAAATTTGAAAATAACTCAACTTCCAGAAAAATTCTCTAGACTGGTGACCTTCCTCTTTGACTTTGATTCAAATCCATCATCAACTTCTCAAACTTTCCAAAACCTTTATTGAACTTCTCTTCGAGGTTATCACTAATTCGTCGCTCTATTGCCTTAGCATCTTCTCTTCGATACACATCTGCAACATTCTGATGACGATTAGCTCTTCTCGGATGCATTGTTGAATCAAACAATGTCCAACTAACTTTAACTTGGATTCAACTTAACTTCAACACTTTAACTCGGCCTTGATCTACAAAGTGATGCACGGCTTCAACTAGCTCTCGGATCTAACACTGATAGGCTCGATTGAAATTGAACAAACACTTCTCTTTGTTCCAACAGGCTCGTCTTAGCTATGATTGGCTAAGTCTTGCTCTGATACCAAATGATGCAGCGGAAATAACAGAAATGAATACAACGATGAAAGTAGCAATCGGTGGATTGAAAATACCAAACGCCCAAATCCATTGATCTCAAGAGATACCAGATTCTAGCCATCTTCGACACGTTGATCGCGCACGATACCGTGAGAGAAGATCTACAATTCTTCGAACGTTGATCAAGCGCACTTGATTCCGTGAATTGGCTTCAACAATCGTTGATTCGAGCGCACTCGAATGCCGAAAGTGGAGATAAAAGATAACACTCAACTACCGATTTCAAAGTGGCACAAAGCACACAAACAAAGTTTTATTCAAAATCAACTACCCCATTACAAATCACACACATCCCTATTTATAGGATTACAACTCAACACAAACACTTACATCACAAGTACAACACATTACAAGGCTTTCTCGACCTTACATATTTACACTCACACGACCTAATATATATACAGGACTTGCGACCTTCGACCTAAAAGCACACGAGTTACAATCTATACAACATAGCAAAATACAACGGCAGGCGACCTAACACATAAGCGACTTTACAAACACAACATGAACGACATACGACTTAATACTTACAACATAAGAACAACGACTCAGCACATACAACACATGAGTTACATCATACGACTCAAGAACCACGGTGATTCCAGAAATCAGCGACCTTGGATGAACGACTTAAGGAAACAACACAAACGACCTAAGGCTCACGCGACCTAAGCCCATGCAGCATATGTTGATAGCATGCGGCATATATTGAGTAGCGTCTTAAAGAGATCAGCGACCTACAAGAATGCTCCTGGCACGACCTAAGAAATATAACATATCTTCAAAGCCTTGCGACCTAATGTGCACAACCTAATGAATTGTGGCTTAAATCGCTAGGTCGTTGGCGACCTAAGAAAGCGATGATCAACTGGAATTCATGTCACTTGGTAGGTTATAGCTCGTGCTTCGAAACGACCTAAAGAAGGCGGCACATCTTGCATTCTTGTATCCTCTTTCCCTTGTACTTCATTAGGTCGCAAGTATCTAGGTCGCTCGCGACTTAAGGTAATACGTAATGACTTGTTTAGCTCGCTGGACCGGTTCCCATGATTCACTAGGTCGCTTGGATGACCTACCAACATACTAGGTCGTAACACGCTGGTTCGTAGCGACCTAAGATAAGGTGGCTTCCTGCTAGGCCGTTGGCGGCATAGGTCGTTAGCTGACTTGAGCGACCTAAGGAAATGGCTCCTAGAAATCTTCATACGACCTAAACTTAAACGACCTACTCTGGAGCGATCCAAATCACGCGGCCTATCACACGACGTTGCCTCTTGTATCTCGTTGGCTCGTAATTTATTAGGTCGTTTGTGACCTAAGATTTGCAACCTATTAGATTTCATGAATTCTGAAGCAGCTTCGATCTCGTGACCATAGTGCGCTGCATCAAATATTAATATTCATTAATGAATTACTTCATACTTAAGTTTTTCTACCTTTTTAATTCACATTTATTTCTTCATATATAGTATCAATTAATATTAAATTTATTTATGAATCATTTCAACATTTCTTAAGTTTATAATCATTTACTTAAATAGTATTCACGTTTTACTATTCAGTTTAATTATTAAGCATTTCAAAACATTAACTTAAGTTTATAACATTTCTTGTGCATCTTAATTCCTTGTTTATATATGGACATAATTCCATTTTGAACATTTTTATTACTTAAGTTTTTTACTTGTATAATATTCCATTAAATCCTAGAAGCATGTACAGTTAATCTTATTCATTTTACTTAACAAATATGTTCAATAGTTGAAATCTTCTTAATATTCATTACCTTTTAATTAAAAAGTTATTGAAACTTCCACTTTTATATTTTCATTCAACACTTAGCTTTTAATTTTTGATTTCAATTTGGAAGTTTCCAACCATTTTAAAATCGTCGAAAATTCCATTTCATTACATTAATTGAAAATCGCTAATTAACAGAAAACATAAGAACTAAGTACCGGATTTCATTTCAAATCATCTTGAACTAATATATACTTATACCATTTTATATATATTAAATCATACTTAGGAAATTAAAATAAATTTTTTTTATCAAAACAAATGTGTTACAAAGCTACCAAAGTAGTCTTCCCACTTTGAAACTCGAAAATGAAAGTCGAGGATGCCGCGGTCATCACCGAAATTATTTTTCAGCGCCAAAAGAAGGGAGTACAGAACTTATTTCTTTAAACTTCCTTTAAAACATTCTTCCAAATCTCATTGAAAATATTTATATCGAAAGTACTTCCAAATAATACTGATATTATTTTTCCAAAGTCTTTGAAAACAAATTTCAAATCACCAGAACTTACGTTCTTAAATTTTCAATTTAAATTCATTTTATTTGTAAATCCTATTTTATAGACCATAGTTATAAAATTTCACTTTCTAACAAACAAACATATCACATACAACCATATCCATTTATGATAAATTATTCTTTTATATAAAAAATATAATATTAGGAAAAATTATTTCATTAACCAATTTCAAAAACAATATTGCATTGGTTTACCCTATTCAAGTGTTTAGAAATCCCTATCGATGCCATATCATCCTATGTACCGACCGGAATTTATAAATAATCAACAGAACAAATTATAACAATACGCACTCTCGTATATATATGTACACTCAAACTCATTCTAGGTTATTACTAACCTCATCTCTAATGAGTTAACCCCAACAGGCTCAGTTATCCCTAAACTAAAGCTCTGATACCAACTGTGACGACCCGCCATTTTGGACGGTTTAAATCGACAATAAACCTTACATGTCTAACTCAAACCATTCAAAAGGGAGGATTGGTAATAGGGTTTAATAAGAAAATAAGAGAAAAGAACGAAAAAAAATACAGAACCTCTCAGCGAAATGATAAAATATGATAATCAAATAAACAGTTCATGAAGCTGTTTTACAATATAAATTGGATTACACAACTTTTATAACCTAATCGGAGTACAATCAACAAACATACCAAAATAATGCAGCGGAATAATAATAGTAAATATGGTCTAGCAAACTCCATCTTCATCTTCAAGGAATAATGTCTTCAAAACACTGAAATATTCAGGCTGACTCGAGCGTAATGAAAAGACAAAACACTCGGGTCAGAACTAAAAGTTCTAATGTAAGTTAAATTAACAGCAAGTAAATATGAGTGTAATAGCTTTGGAGATGATTACGGGATTTCCATCTCCTATCAAGTGTACAACGTGAGTGCAATAACTTAAGAGATTTACGGGATTTTCCATCTCCTAAGGATCCGTTAAACTATTTAGATGTAGTAAGATACGCTATATATGTAGTGTCTATCAATAAAATAAATATTTTTCTTAGCATTAAGGCTTTACATTAATCCCCCTTAACACATATTTAAGCAGGTGGTCTATGCAGGTCCTGTAACACAACCAGTAACGTCGGTAGCCAGTGAGTCCCCTATAGGTACCATACTAAAACAAAATCATAGTAGTTGCGTATAAGGATAAAAGTATGAAAATGCACGTGAGGCAATGCCCAAGGTAGGATACTACCGGTTCGGGTCACAGGGCCGGTGGTACCACCCACTGCGTCCAACACTCCCAAAATCAAATCAAGGTGCACCGATCAAGTCAAAATCAATATAGTAATACGAAGAAGTGTGTCCGCTAGGGGTAGCTAGCCCACTTGGCCCTGACAAGCCATCCTGTTTTAGTCATTTCAAACTAACACAAGTGCTGGGGTCATCCATCATCGTTCTCTTTCTTTAAATCCAGTAATCATTCACCAATCCAACTACTTCATTTTGGATCATCCACCACGTACACAGTTGTTAAAGTAGTTTCGGTATTGACAGAGAGTATGCCAATATTCGGTCTCGGTCCCTTTAACAACCAAACGTCATTTTTCACACAGGTTGGTTCTTTTACATTTCAAGAACAAGTCATATTTCATATCAAAATATCAAATTCACTTCAAAATCATTTTTAATTCAAAATAGGTTATACCTTCATACCAAAGCATTCGTATTTAAATCAATGATTTAAATCTAAATAATTCCCCTCTAAAACAGTTTGAATATTGAAAATGGTTTCGAATAATTAAAATAGTTTGAATATTGAAAATAGTTTGGATAATTAAAATAGTTTTAATATTGAAAAATAGTTTGGAATAATTAGAATAGTTTGAAGATTGGAAATAGTTTTGAATATAAAATAGATTTTAATATTGAAAATAGTTTGGATAAATAGTTTACACATTAAAATATTTTATATTAAAACCGTTTCTTCCTTTTCAAAATGATTTGAACTCATGTTCCCATTTCAAATCACAACAAATTCAACTTTTCAAATTCCAATTTCAAGTCTACTTCATATTCAAATTCCGATTTACATCAGACTCAATTCATAACAATTTCAAACTTTACATCAAATTAAATTTAAACAGTCCTATTCAAATGGCTGTAAGTCTCAATTCATTTCTCATTTTGAAACAATTTTTATTTAAATCCATTTCACGTCCAAACTTGAAAATACCAATTTATAACCATTTTAAATAAAGTAAATTCAAAGTTTAAATTAAAAGTTTAACCTTCCCAATAATTCACTTTCGATAAATTCAAATCATATTCCAATTTCCACTTTAAAATTTCAAATTAAATACTTAGACAATTTCATTTAAGCAGTTACAATTTCAACATTTCAAAGCTCGAATTTAGAAAATAATCTAATTCATATAAATCCAATTTTTATTTTCTTTAAAACAATATCATTTAAACCAATTTAAATTCCATATTTTCAAATCATTTAATTTATCCAATCCGGTGTCCGTATATAATTTTCTACCCTATGGTCAAGTGATCAGTTAATTCAATTTTAATTACATGGATGGATATATATCATTTAAACCCATAATTAAAGGTCATAGGTATATATCGTTTCAACCTATTTCTTAGTTCATTTCCGATGGCCCAAATGATAATATAAATGATGTCAACAAATAATAGGTAATAACAGGAATATGTCAAATAAATAAACAACCATGTATCCATCATTAAACAATAGGCATACGTTAACAATTTTCGGTGTTTAACTAGCAATTAAATTCAATATTAATTTAAATGTCAATTTAATTCAATATAAAAATTCAATTTCAATTAAAATGTCAATTTAAACTAACAAACAACAACCAATAAAAATTTATCACTTCATAATTTCAATTTAACTAACATAAGAATTTTAGTATTGCGTGAGTAGATTAAATCACTCACCTTTGATTTATAGCCCATTTAAAATCCAACAAAAGCCCAAAATTTCAATAGTCACTAAATTCAACCAAACTAGTTTCATGTTGTTCGGAATTTCGATACGAGCCCAACTGAAGAAACCGCGAGCGAATCGGAGTTCATATACAAAAGTTAAGAAGGTTAGAACATTTCAAAATTAAAATTTAATTAAAATAAATGAAGGGTCAACTTATAATTAGTTTCACCTCTTAAACCCAACACAACACACGTTTAACCCATCAAGCCACCACCTTTATTCGCCGCCGCCGCCACCAGGACCGCCTCGCCAACCTCCACCTTCGCCTAAAATTTCATCGCCTCTAACGCCATAATCTGCTCGCAAATTGGCCACGACCATGCCACCTTCCTTTGCCGATTCTGGTGAATCAAGCCACATCAAAGTCGATCCAACCAAACAGATCGCAGAGGAGATCGAGCTATACAACTTTCATTTAGGAGTCGTTGCAATTCGATGAGTAAGATCAAGGAGGAAGAAGATGGGAAGTTTTCAGTCATTGAAAGTGGCGGCCATGAAAATTAGGGGTTCTATAATATTTTAATAATATTTTCGTCTCGATTTGCATGCGTATTTATATCGTGAGGTCCAAAACAGCCCAAACTCCAATCGAGGCGTGCTGATAGGCAATCTATATGTAAAAAGGCTTTCTGAACACAATGGAACTAGTTTCGAGGCCTAATTCCATCGTATACAAAAGTTAACATTTTATTGTTTGATAAATTTAAATTAAATTATATTCAAATAATTTACCAATTCACAATTATGGACAAATACAATATTCTACTTTACAATTACGTTATTACAAACCACAACGTTAATAAATAATTTTATTTTATTATTATTCCATATTTGAATCAATTTGAATAATTACATTTCAAAAATAATATTTTACGTTTGAATATAAATCGATTGGGTCAAAAGGCCTGAAAAGCCCGTTTCGTTCCCGAAACAAAAGTAGGTCATCCTATATATCAAGATATAGGTTTTCAATATTTTTAAACTCAATGAAACTAATTTCAAACCCTAATTCTATTGTATATATAAGTTAGCTTTTAAAATCATATTATATTTATTTTTGCACGTTAATTAAAACAGATTATTATTTATCTGATTGAACCACTTTTAAATTATAAATTAAAGGTTTTCTTTCATCATCCTTGGTTAAACATGAATAAATATCTTTCAAAATTTAATTTTCCATGTTAAATACAAGATTCAAATATTAAATTAATTTCGCCGTTAAATTACAACAGTAATAAAATCCGTTCATTATAATTTAAATTCCAAACAAATTCTTATATTTTAATTTACATTCTTATTATTAAATTAATAAATACCTTATGTGTTAATCAATCATGAATTTCCACATTAATTTCAAACGGATTTAATAATAAGATGATAAATAAACAATTGTTACACATTAATAATTCATAGCTATTAACTTATTGTTTACAAACAAGGATTATAAATTTACGTACTAAATAATTGATTTCATACTCCATATTCAAAACCAATTTCAAGCAATAACATATGATTACATCAATTTATACATCATTTATTCTATTCCTTATTAACCTTTATTATTTCAATTGATTGAAATTACGTTAACATAGTAGTCAATTACATTCAATCAATATTATTAAATTATATTCTAATTTGCATTAACATCTTTCACTTCACTGTAGTTATTATTTTAGATTTCATTTAAGACCAAGTTATAAATTCTAACAATTTTTTTCATTAATAGTCATAAATTTTAATTTATGACAATATTAAATTGCAAAATATTATTTAATTTAATATTTTTAATTATCAAAAATACGGGTCGTTACAACTAAGGCCTTACATCATTTCTCTCGTATATTGTTATGAATAGACAATTAGATGCCACACATGCTTTACTATATTTTTCTCGCTTATTTGTCGTGTATAGAAATTTGGATGCCACACAAGCCTTACTCCATCAATCATCGAATATAACGTGGTGAATAGACAAACGGATTCCATACAGTCCTTACACCATCAATCATCGAATACAATATCATGAATAGACAAACGAATGCTACATGGGCTTGACACCATCAATCATCGAATATAATGTCATGAATAGACAAACAGATGCTACACTGGTCTTATACCAATATTCCTCGTTGTTTCTAGTGGTATAACTCTTCATCTTATAGCTTAGCCAAGCAAAATCAAATTTTCATTCTTTTAAATAAGTTATTACTCTTTAACTTAGTATTCTCTATGGCCATTTCATCATAATGAAGTTCTCAACCATCATCTTGGAAGATGTCTTCCAAAGTGATACAGGAATTCATTCACATGCCTAGCCTTTTTCATAGCCTTACTTATCATTTCATATTTACTTTACATGGCTATCTCATGTTGAGTCTCTAAGGGACATCACATGTTGACTTTGCTCTAACTATCGAAAGATGAGCCTCCCAAGGCCTTCGCATGTTAGCTTACCCTAGTAGTCAAAAGTTGAGTCTCCTAGCAATCGTGAGTTGAGCCCACTAAGGCCATCACATGTTGGCATCGCCCTAGCCTTCACAAGTTGATTATTTGAGTAGTTATCGCACGTTGATTCAACCTTAGCTATTACAAGTTAAATCCAACTTAGTTATCGCGTGTTGATTCCAATATAGCCATTGTATAACGATTATAACATAGATGTCACAAATTGGTTCTAGCTTAGCTATCGCCTATTGACATTCATTTATAGTAAGTTGATGTTTAATTGAACTGTCACATGTTGTGGGTTTAAAAGCTATCACATACTGATACTGATGTACACGGTAGCTGTCGCATGTTGGTGTTTAATTGAGCTATCGCATGTTGATGTATTTAAAAGCCATTGCATATTACACAATAGTTATCACATGTTGGTCTTCTTAGTAGTATCAAAAGCTTAAAACGACATTCTTGTAAATAACTTGAAAATTGATTAGTTGCCTTATTAAGTAATTATTTTTCACCGAATATCATGTAGTGTCAAATTCTTACTGTCTAATTGCCTTACTTTACATTCTTCTTTTGACAACTTAATTACATTTCTAATTAATTAAATAATTATCCTTGATTAGATAATTCTTTCCTCCACCAATTAATTCATATAAAATCGAAAATTATTGGGAAAAATAAAAAAAATCACCAAAAATCAAAATTATCATGTTCTAAATTGTATTAAATTTCAGGTCAAAAATTATTATTTTAATATTTTTAATAATTAATTGAATTGAAATTAAACATTTTCTCAACTTAGAAAATTCATGGAAATTCCAAATTAAATTCCATAAAATTATCAAATTGAAAACCCATCTCCATTTTGTTATTATGAAAATCAGACCTTATATTCAAATCATTTGATTATGATTTTTCATGTTTTCCCCTAAAGCATGAGCAAATTATTTTATTTGAATATCTAAACATATCCAACCGATGTTTAATTATTAACAACATGCTTATCATCATAAAAAAAGTTCATTTCGAATGAAATCCAAACCAAAACAGGTTAGGATAGGTTTTTAGGGAAAAAATTTACTCACATTGATTATAAAGCCTTGTTTTAATATTCTCTCTCGTTAAATTTGAAGGCTTAATCTTCTAGCTTTTAATTTCCTCTTCTCTTTTGTAAAAATGGTAGAAGCATTATTTACTTTCGTTTGTTTTTGTGAAATAATGAGAGAATGAATGAATGGGAGTTGGAATATAAGGAATTAGTTATTTGGGCTTTGGGTAAAACCCTCATTCTAGCCTAGTCTTAATAAATCCCTAACTCCTCTTTCTATATTCATTCACCTTTCATTAGTTATCTTTTCTTATTCATCCCATTATTGATTCAATTTATCGTCTATTTGATTTATTTCCCCATTATGGTACTACAAAATATGGGATGTTACAATCTCCATTCCTTATAAGAATTTCATCCTCGAAATTCAAACAAGGGAGGACAAAGACCACTTTCATCAAAATAATGTACCTAAGGTACAACAATTACTCTAGTTCCCCACTAATGTAAATCACCATCATTCATTAATCATTATGTATTAGTATCATTGCTAATGCATACAAACATCACATTATATAATCATACTGGTGCCTCTACTAGTTTATGCAACAAACATACATGCTCAATCATACATATCAAAATAAATCAGGATAATTATTTCTAATCTTATCCTTTACCTCATAGGTACAATCATCAACATCATCACTCCACTGGATGTGAACAAATTTAATAACTTTGTTCCTTAGTTATTTTGTATCACGACATACTATCCCCTTCGATCGTGTAACATAAGTCAGATCTAGTCCTATAGATAAACTAGGAATGGAAATGGGGCAGGTTAGAGTGGGTTTTCTGTGCCCTAGACCCGCCTTGGGTTTTTTTAGACCTTGCTCGGATCCGTCCCGTAGACCCAGTACGAGCTTGAAATTTTGTCGCGGATCCAAAACCAGTTTAGGTCAGGGTAGACCCTCCCTTTCCCAAAACCCGATGAGACTTTGTGTATTGATTCAAAATTGTGTACTAATGTACATATATTTAATATTTATATTTGTTGTCACTAAATGATACATTAAATACAAATAATAATGTGTTTAAAATAATAAGGGAAGTTAATAAAAATATGATGTACAATAACCATCAAAAAAATATGCATCGGTTATTGTATAATTATTAATAATGCAACTTAATACTAAAAAAATCTATAGCTTATTGATTGGAAAATTATAATATCCATGTCATAATCACTTAGATATAAAAATGTTTGCGCCAAAAATTGGCACAAACACCCAGTAGAAGTTTTGAAGAGAAATAATTGAAGAATATAAAATAAAAACAGAGGATAATAACAAAGAAATAGCAGTAAATTAAAATAATAATACACACACAGCGATTTATAGCGGTTCGACGTTGTTTGCCTATGTCCACTTTGAATAGATTACTTTATTAATCACTTTATAAACTGAATATAATAGGGATTAGATGAAACCCTTAGTTACAAAAGCGTATAAAGCAACTAGCAGCGTAATAATCCTGAAAATAAACAACCAAGCATGTACTTATAGACAAAGATGGCCAAATATCTCCCTGAAAATTTCGCAGAAGGACCTTCGGAAACATATGGACCCACAAGTGGGATCGCACGGCCCAATTCCCAAAGAAGAGGGATTGGTACCAATCCCTAATTTGGTGGAATTTCAGGGTGCGACCCCTATGGTAGCTTCCTCATGCTAAAATATGCTTAACCTCCAAATTTCATGCCAATTGGATCAGTAGAACTTAAGTTATTGCTTGATCTTTTCTTCAACATTGATTGCTTGCTGATTCCTACCGATCCCTACCAAGGGAAGACTGCTAATCCCTCTTAACTTCATCTTCTTGAGGTGCAATCCATAGGGTAGACTCCCTAGGGTCTCCATATCTTGATCACAAAATTTCATATGTATTGGACTTGTGGATCTTGAGATATTGATTGTTTTCTATTGAAATGCTCTTACTCTCTGAAACATACCAATCCCTCTTATGGAAATTAATTTATGCCGATCCCTCCTATATGTTATACCATATTTCATACTTTGAACATTCGGCCTTGCATATCTATCAATTCCATTCAACCTCGAGTTCGTGTTATCATCTGTACTTGTCTTTTGGGCCCCACAATTGTCACTCTGGACTCATCGGCCTAGATAGCAGATTTGTTCAATATAGCTGGGTCAAAATGTCTGATAACACTTGCCCCCTAAAGTACGTCTTGTGCTGAACATGACATGCTTTGAACCGAAGCAAGTTAGAGTCATCAGACAAAAAACCCATCTAGTTTTCTGAACAATCGCTATCCCACTATCGAATTAATTTCCCAAAGTGTCGTATCCCTCTTTGTTCATCATGACGCTTGATCGATTTTCGATAGTATAAATCAAGGATTATATTCCGTCAATTGATATATAAGTATGGTTCCATGAGAGTAATAAGCTTTGGTTATCTGGTCCAGCCTCAAACTTGAAAGCTTCAGGCTTGATTTCAATTTCTGTCGATTTTAAAAATTGAACTTTTAGACCATACACGTGCACATTAAGATACACGTTCTTGTCGTTGGCTCCTAGATGCGTTCGTATGCTTACAGGTTGTCGCCAATTTTCATCGAGTAAGATGCAATTTCATTGAATTTTGAACATACATGCTTTGAATAATTTCCATGTCTATGTTTGTTTGCATACATGCTCGTAGCCGATCTCTCTTCTTTTCTTCTTTCTCTCTTTTTTAAAGCGTTTGTAGGGATCAACATATGTTTAGTCAATCCCTCCTCCTTCTTTTTATGTTTAAAGGTCGGCATATTTCTAGTCGATCCTCTCTCTCTCCTTTTTTTATGCGCATGCTTATAGGGATCGGTATCTTTTTAACCGATCCCTCCCTCTTTTGCTTCGAAACGATACCATGGCTGAACCCTCGTCCCCATATATAAAACAACACTCCTCCCTTCCAACCTTCTCATATTCAATATTTCCATCTTCTTCCATTTTACATCCTTGCAACTATGCCTCACCTTGCCTCTAAAATCTGATCCCTTCCCTTCCACTAAAACATCGCCTTCATCTATAAATCAAGCTTCCTATTTGTCTTTAGATTATCATTTCGCCTTTCATTCGAACCATAGTTCAATCTTTCTCCTCGAACACTTGTCTCTGATACATTTAGGTAGATTACTTGCTGTTAACTTTTGATTTTATGATTATATGATGGGTTCTATTCCATTGGCGATGATTTGGAGTTCGTTGAGATGGAGAATGGATAGCCGAAGCTTCTTAGAGGAGATGAGAAATGGGACGTGGTAGGGTTCGGCTAAAACATTTGAAGGGTAGCACAAGGAAGTAGAAGGAGAGGGATCAGCCATCTTCAATTTGTATAGAGGGTTTGGTAGTTTTGTTGGATAAAGGAGGAACTAGTTGGAATAGCGAAGGGATCGGTGGTGGAAGTTAGCGTGGAGGGATCGGTAGTTTTGGCCAAGCAAAGGGATCGACAAGAATCATGTGGGAAAGGGATCGGTTTTTTTTTGGTGTGGGATAGGGATCAGCTATATAAGGATCGGCATATATGTACTTGGCTAATTTTAGTCTTTGAATTGAACTCGAAAACCAATCCATGATCACTTGTTTGAGAAATTATAACCAATCCCATCTTAATGAACTTGAATATATGATTATAATGAACAATAAGACTTGTATATTCACTATTGAACTAGAAATTGAACGGTCAAATCCTTGGGACTTTGGACATGAACCAAAACTTAACATATGGATTTTAATAATGGATTTCACACTTTGATATGCCGATGATCAATCCCAAAGCTTACATAACCGATCAATCTATTCACTAATTGAGATGGTCAACGATGATAGTCACTCCTGTCTGAATCCAAAGTCTCATCATTTAACTTCACTTTCTCATTTTAAGCTGCTTATCTTTGCACTACACCACACCGCACCACACTAGCTTACACTAAGCACGGGAGGATAGGTAAACTTTTCTAATCTCGATTATCTACTAAGTATAGTTGACATGGACTCGGACGTTCAGAGCATCTAGCTGTAAGGTCTTCAGGACCAAATTCACAGCATAGTAATCCCAAAGCCGAGTCAAGTTCCGCAATTATGTCTGGCATGCTTTCCCCTAGTCGTCAAACTAAACAACCAGAAGTTTCCGGCTCGTCGGTCGACCCTTTCTCTGACGTTCCCATCCTTCCGGTAGAAGATATAAGTCCTGCCCCCAACACTATAGAAGGCACTATATTTTTAGATAACCAAGTAGATTCTCAAGCATCCAAAATTGGTGAGGCCACTCTTCGTAGACTATGTTCTAAACACGGGATTCCCTTCAAAGACATTTTGCTTTCTTCGGTGAATGACAGGGCTCATTCACCCTCGAAGGGGTATACAGCATGCAACAAGTTCATGTGCTGGGTCGGACGCATGATGCCCTTCAATTCTTTTATCCGAGAGATGCTAAAATACTTGGAATAGCTCCAACTCAACAACACCCGAACTACTATGCCTTTCTCCATGGCACTTTCTTACTATTTATGAACGTCATGTTCCGCCCGCCAACTCATGTTGACATCAGGTTTATTTACAACTTCAAATGATGGATAGGGAGTCTTTCCTACATTTTCCTCAAGCCTTCGCTTAATTGTCAAGTCTTAACGGGTACTTGGTACAAGCTCAGCCTCTTCAAATACGAATGATTTTATATCCGATGTCCGCCTGGCATTGCAAGGCGATGGTTAGAAGGACGTAAGTGTCGTCTTCGCTCTATTATCAAATTCTTTAACCCAAGTCATATCCTGAATCAACTAATATTCTAAAAATTTACAGGTTTCTGTCCATGTCCAGAGGGCGATAGATTTTCACGGGTAATCTTTACAATTTTTGCCACCACGGTCGAAGACAAGGACATTAGACTCCTTGTAACCGATGATTGGTTATCTCTGTTCGGGTTGCTAGAGGAAGGTCATAACATTGGTCTTCCGAGAAGCACTGCACTACTAGGATATGATGCAGTACAAGAAGGTGATATCTATAACCCTGTCGTACCCTAGTCGAGAGGACTCGGGATGATGCCGAAGAGGGAAAAATTAGGAGTGCCAAGACCGGTGAGCCTGGCGATGCCGATGCAGGTCTGGGCAATGCGCCCGTGGTCGAACCGTCATAAGGCACGCAACCTCACACGCAAGCTAGGAAAAGAAAGAAGCTTGCATATAAGCTTTATTGGAGAAAAACTACTAAGGAGCCTGAGTTTATTATCACTTCAGTCGACAAAGAGTTGTCCTCCCAACATTTATAAAGCTCGATGCAATATTTTCAAATCTTCAAATCCCTAAGGACATCATAATTTATGACTTCTCCAACATCAGTATTGAGAGGCTCAATTATCCCACCAGAAGTGGTGACGGCATTCTTCCCACTGGCAAAGGTGAGAAAACTCCTATGAGCAAGGCTGAAGCTACCAGTCCGTCGGAGGGACACTAGGACACTCACAATCACATGCACTTCACCATAGGATCTCCATCTACCTTTTGTATAATTGTTACTTATACATTTTTGTTTTGGTTTTTGCAGGTGCGATGTCTCAATCCCGAGCTTTCGATCACTTGAGGGGCTCCTCGATGCAATTTGGATCCAATTGTGATTCAGAATCGGGTAGGCGTAGACAGAGGGATGATAGCCGAGAAAGAAGTCGTCGTTCAAGGGAATCTTCTTCTTCCAAACATAAGTCCTAGTCTCGGTCGTCCTATCAGGAAGTTCAACCAGATCTTCCTATGCACAATGGCGATCAGACCTCTTCCATGATCCTCAAGTTACCATACCGCCTGAGCAGTATTCCGACTCATCCAGCTATAAGCAGTCCCGTGACCGCAGGTCGAGTAAACGTCTAATTATCGCTTCCGATCCATCTTTGTCGACTGCAGCTCCAGAAGCTTCCACAATAGAAAATTTAGCCGAACTTAAGATTAATTTTCCAAAGATTTGATTTGACGGGCTTAAGTTCCTCCCCTTCATTGATACATTCTCAGGAAATGCTAAAGCAAGTTCTCTCGCATGCGTCAACTATGTTTTTGTGCAACAAGAATCATTCCAGCACTTAGCAGAGAAGATCCCTGAGGTGTCTATCGAGAGACAGCATGAAAACGATCGCCTCAAGCTAGAGGTGATCCACGATAAAGATATAATTAAACATCAAGACATTAAGATCTCGGATTTGATGGTGAAGTTAGCCGAGGTAGAAAAAAGTGCTAAGGAAGCATCTGAGGCGGTGAGTCGTCTAGAAGCTGCCTACAAAAAGGAACTTGATGCTGCCCTTAAACACAGCGGTGCACTTGCCTTGGAAAAAGATACCTGGCAAAAGGAGAAAAATATTTTTGCCCATCGCATTAAGGAGCTTAAAGAACTTCTTAAGAAGAAGAGGGAAGAGAAAACTGAAGCTCAAGAAGAATCGCAAAGAATTGCAAAGAGGCTGTTGAATCCTGGAAATTGAAGATTAAGCTTGATGCGCAAATTGCTCAAATTGAAGTTCTTAAAGAAGAGGTGAGAGAAGTAGGCTGCCATGAGATGAGAGAACAGATCGAGGCCTAGGTAGAAGATGCCAAAGAAGTCAGTCAAAATGAATTAAGGACATGTTCGATCCTCTGATCATTGAATATAATGTTAAAGTCCTTATCCATCACGATTTGAGCTTTATTGGTGAGGGTTATCTTGAGTCGCTTGCCGAGGCCTGGGAGTACATTGTTGAAATGAAAACAAGAACCCTCGGCGAAGCTGATTTAGATGAAGAGAAGCTAGTATAGCAGATTCTTCGCGGGGATTAACCTCTAGAACTTGCTGTTGCGAGACTTCGATATTTTGACATTCTAGCACCCTCCAGCAAAGGGAAAAACACTGTCGAGTCTTCCGACTCCGATCCGAAAGGCTCCTCTTCTCTTCAAGAAACCGGAGTGTTAGTTTCTCTCGACCTGGAACAAGATCTAAGCTTTGATCCGGATAAACCCAGTTATCAATTAAGGTGCTAACCCTTATTCTAGAAGGGGCACTCTAGCGACAACTGAGAGTCAGCCATATGCAGGTCTTCCGCTCTATTCTCCACTTTTCGAGAGATTTCATTCTCCATGTCCAATAGTCATGGGTTTATCTTCTTGTTTCCATGAATCTACAGGTCTTCCGGGTCCCAGCCAAACTACAAAGCGTGGTGCCGCCGTGGAGAAACAATCGACATCTACTGAGATTCTATGCGGCCACCGATGCTCAAGTTATTGGAGCACATGATGACAATAAAGCTGAAGACCCACTGTTGCCTGATGAGTCGGATGACATTGTAATTAATGGTGCCAGTGTACATACTGATAAGCTTAACTTAAAAGAGCACATCAAGAGGGAGGAATTATTGAAGAAAAAAGCTAAGGCTTAACCTATCGATACAGACATTAATGACCCAAATCTCGTTCCATTACAACCCGGCAGGTTGGTTCCCTAAGAACTCCCTCCAACCTCTGAAAGCTCTCCCGCCAAGGCGACAAAGGATCAAGGAAGAGGATAGGTGAAAGTTTGGGTTGTGGCACTCCAAAGAGATGCAAAAAGGAGAATAGGAAGAAGAATTAGTTATCACGTCGGCTTAGTTTGTATATAGTTTGCATAACTGTTTTTCTCTTTTATTGGCCGTGATCATGCGGGTGCTGCCCCCTTTCTTGAATAAACTTGCACAATTTTTTAAGTTTATTATGTAAATAGAAGTTCCTTGTTTTCTATTGAACTCTTATGAGCATTTTTTATTTATTTAGTCGAACTGTTACTTTCCATTCAATGTACTTGTAATTCGTTGCTCATTGCTTTGGATGATAATCGGTTAATTCTATCCCAAGGCCTCCATGCAGTCGTGGCCATGAGTCATACCAAACACAGGGCTTGAGCCATAATGTTGCTCTATCGGATTTAGAGGTTTGAGGGATTATACTCCTGCTCCCAATTTCGGGTTAGCGGAGTTAGACGGTGGATGGTCGAACTCCATCCTTAGCGAGTTTAGACTCCTCATGTTGATTTCAAGCCGGAATTCACGGAATAGTGAGTGGTCTAACTGCACTCGTCTATTTATTTATACTCATATCCACACTCTGTGGATAAGGGTTAGTTATTGGGTAGTCTAATTGCACCCGACTTATGTTTATACTCCAGTCCACAATCTAGGGACTTAGAGTTATTTCGGAAAATAATCGGAATGTACTTTCCTTAATTGATTGATTTTCCCCCAAGTTCGGGGTTTAACTTAGCGAGCGATCGGTCGTGTCATGATCGCTTTTGATTCATATTTGTCACATCATTCGATAAGATTATGTTGGTCATTGGATGGTCGAATCACATCCATTCCTTGTTAGGCATTCCCTCCATCGAGTTGTAAGCGTAAATCGTCAAATGAATGGTCAGACCGTTCTCATTTCATTTAGTTCAGTCGTGAACTTATGTAATTGGTTAGCCCCAAACTTTGGGAACCTACTCGTACACATCAATACTAGTTAGTCTAGTATCATGACTAATATGTACCGCTATAACAAATATAGACTTGAAGGAAATTCAAAACTTTATTTGCCAAACGGAAAGAAATGACATAATTTGTCTTATTACATATCTTTGAAAATCAAATACTAAAGAAAATCCTGAAATTAAATACAACTGAATGAATAAGAAATAAACTAAGTGAAATAGCATCGAAAATGGTTGTTATTCCACGCCCTTGGGAGTGTGATGCCATCAACAGTCACTAGCTTGAAAGCTCCCTCTCCAAGCCTCTGTTCAATGATGTATGATCCTACCCAAGTAGGATTCATACGCGACGGAGTAGGAAAAACCTATTTCAAGACAAGATCACTGATTTCAAAGGTTCTAAGTCGGTATTTCATGTTGTATTACCGGGCGACTCGGTACTAGTGTGTAGTTGCCCTCAAATCAGCTTCTTCAAGCTTCTCATCTATAAAGACTAGACATTCCAAGAGGAAATCTTTATTTGTTCTGGTATCGTAGTAGGTCACTCGATGTGAAGGAATTTCGAGCTCAACAGGAATAATGGCTTCGGAACTGTAAGCAAGGGTGAATGGAGTATGGCCAGTCGTGGACTTGTGGGTGGTCTATAAGCCCATAGTGATGTCGGGAGTTCATCCACCCACTTGCCTCTAGCCTTTTCCAAATACTTCTTTAGAATGGATTTTATGATTTTGTTCACAACTTCAACTTGTCCATTAGCTTGAGGGTGAGCGACTACCACAAATATCTTTTCGATATGATGCCGACGGCAGAAGTCCTGGAATTTAGCACTGTTGAATTGAGTCCCACTATCTGTTACAATAGTTCGTGGAAGACCAATACTGCAAATGATGTTCTAGATGATGAAGTTGATTACTTTCTCTGTTGCGATCATGGCTAAATGTTCCGCTTCGACCCATTTGGTGAAGTAATCAACTGCGATGATAGCATATTTCGCACCACCTTTAGAAATCGGTAAGGAACCGATAATATCTATACCCCACATGGCAAACGTCCATAGGCTGACCATTTGCGTAATTTTCGATGGCGGAGCTCTTGGAATTTTTGCATATTTCTGGCACTTGTCGCATCGCCATACATAATCAGTAGTATCTCGATTGACGGTTGGCCAATAATACCTGTAACGGAGTATTTTCTTTTCTAGAGTTTGCCCCCAGTGTGATCACCACATTCCCCTTCCTAAACTTCCTTTAGGACTCATTTTATTTCATCATGAGCAATACACCGGAGCAGGGGAACGGAAAAATCCTTTCAATACATAACTCCTTTTTGTATGATATATCGTGAAGCTTTACGAAGAGCTTGTCGTTTTTCATTCCTCCATTCGGTAAGAACCCCCTATAGCAAATAGTCTTTAATCGAAGTCATCCACGACTCCTTCTAAGGCTCCATCTCTAGTGCTCGGTCTATTTCCATCGGGCTTGTGCTCAGAGCGTTTAATAATTTGACTGGAACCAAGCCCATCGGTTATGCATCCCCGGTGCTAGAAAACTCTGCCAATGAATCAAACTCTTTGTTTTGACCCTGAGGAATGTGTGTAATATCATAGTAATCAAAATCAATCAACAACTCTTGGACTTGGGTAAGGTATGGAGCAAGTCGTTGTCCTTTAGCTTGCTAATCTCCCCTGACTTGGTATAATACCAATTGTGAGTCGCAAAATATTTCAAGGGACTTTATCCTCAGTTCTCTGGGGAGTTTAAATCCAATAATCAGAGCCTCATACTCAGATTCGTTGTTTGTTGAAAGGAAATCAAGCTTTCAAGCATATCAAACTGACCGATCTTCGAGAGTTACAAGCACAATTCCAGCTCAAGAACAACGATCATTGGATGCTCCATTCGTATTTAACTTCCACCGTATGGTAGGGGTTTCATCGCTCTCCATGAAATCATCCGGTGCAGTAAATTATGCTATAAAATCCACCAGTGTCTGACCCTAAATAGGCCTCCGAGGAGGATAAGTGATATCGAATTGGGTAAGTTCAATATTCCACTTCAGTAACCTTCCAAACGTCTTAGGTCGTTGCAGGGCCTATCGTAACAGTTGGTCGATGTAAACATTAATAGGATGTGCCTAAAAGTAAGGGCGGAGCTTTCATGAAGAAATCAACAAATAGTATGCCGGTTTTTCTATCTTCGGCTAGTTCCTTTTAGCTCATGTTAAACACTTGCTAACATAATAGACCAGTCCTTGGATTCAGCATTCTTCACGAAGCAATGCGGCACTTATAGCATGTACCAACACGGCCAAGTAGATATATAAATCTTCATGATCCACCAGCTTTGACAAGATGGGAGGTCTCTCTAAATGGTTCACCAAAGCTTGGAATGCATCTTTACAATCCTGTGTCCATTCAAAATTCCTTTTTCCTTTCCTAATCAAATCAAAGAAAGGAATGCATTTATCAGTAGCTCTAGAAATAAATCGTCTTAGGGCGGCAACCTTCCCATTCAAGCTCTGTACTCGTTTGATAGTCTTTAGCGCTTGGATTAGCGAATAGCTTGGATCCTTTTGGGATTAGCTTCGATTCAGTGGTCATTAATGATGAAATCCAAGAACTTTTGTGATGCTACGCCAAAAGAATACTTCAGAGGGTTAATCTTCGTTTTGTAGTATAGAGGATATCGAACATTTCGGCTAGGTCTCTAATGTGGTCGCTAGACCGTCGTGACTTCCCAAGCATATCATCCACATATACCTTCATCGTTTTTTTGATCTGATATTTAAACATTCTGTTGACTAGGCATTGGTAGGTCGCTCCTACGTTCTTTAGTCCAAACGACATCACCACATAGCAATATAATCGAACATCATTAATGAAGCTGTTGTGCTCTTGATTAGGAATATGCATCGGGATTTGGTTATATCCTGAGTATGCATCCATAAAAGAAAGCAATTCGTGTCCTGTGGTTGAGTCTACCAGCCGGTCGATCCTTAGAAGTGGAAAGCTGTATTTTGGGCATGCCTTGTTCAAGTCCAAGTAATCAACGCATGTTCGCCATTTCCCATTCACCTTTCTCACAAGTACATGATTAGATACCCACTTAGGGTGGAGAACATCGCGAATAAACCTATTATCTTTGAGCCTATCCACCTCCTCTTTAAGAGCAGCAGATCTCTTCGGATCTATGCCATGCCTCTTTAGTTTCACCGGGACATGCCTCAGGTCGATATTCAATGCATGGCTCGTGATGGCAAGTGAGATCCCACCCATGTCAGAGTGAGTCCAAGCGAACACGTCAAGATTCGCTCAGATAAATCCAGCAAGTTCTTTCATCATCAGAGGGTTAAGCTGTGATCCAATCTTTAGGACCCATGTCGGGTCATCGTGGTTGACTGTGATGTCAATCGTTAGCTCATCCGGTGCACCCTTGGTCTCTTTGGGCTCCTCATCATTGTCTCTCAGATCTATGTCTCTATAGAACCAACTGTGGCGCCCAAGCCAAGGCACTGGTTGTCAATCTTCAGTGGCTTGGATGCGGACAGACTCATCCACACCCTTACCCTTCTCCTTTCGTTGAGCGTCCCTTAATTCAGCAACATAACAAGCACGTCGTGTCACCTGATCACCATGAATAACTCCAACACCACTATCTGTCGGGAACTTCAAAGTCAAATACCATGGGGCAAGAGCTGCCCGAAACTCAGCTTGGGCCGACCGGCCCAGAAAAGCATTGTATGGAGAGTCAACATCCAAAACAACAAATGGAAAAATCCACACTCTCTGGCTGACACCTTATCCCAACTCCACGAGCAATTCAAAATAATCAACAGCTTCAGTTGCGGCACCATTAAAGCCAGAATGCAGGCTTTAGACGGTTTCAAGTCCTTGGCTTCCATCCTCATTTGATCATAAGCTTTTTTGAAAATTATATTTACAGAACTTCCACAATCAACCAATATCCTTCTCACTAAAGCGGGGCCGATAATGGTTTAAATGACCAATGGGTCAATTGTTGAAGCCTCCACCTTGTCTGCAACTCTATTTCTAAACACAATATCATCTGCCCTTGTATGTTGCTGTTTTAGTGGAGCTCTATCTTCGATACTCGTACAACATTCAAAATTCATATGCTTAATCGTACTGGCGTAGCGCTCCATCTCACGCTAACTCTTATCAGCTGGATGTGGTCCTCCGACAATTATATTGAATAGAAATCTTCCGCCAGTCCGCACATGCTCCTCAGCCCTGTACGGTGCTTACCCTCGGTTAGGGTTGGATATCCCATGCCCGCCATCCTGCGGGGTTTTTACAAATTGGTGTAACTTTCTTTCTCGAATCAACCTTTCGATAATATACTGGAGATGCCTGCATTCGTTTGTGTTATGACCATTACATACGTGAAACCGACAATATTTTCTGGTCTGTTTCTGCTTCTCTGTTGATTCTTTCGGAAGGGGCTTTCTGTACTACATGGTAGTGCAGATAGACAAATAGATATTCTCTAGGGATGTATTCAATGGCGTGTAAGTATCATACAACAGAATCCTAGGCTTTCTTCTTCCAGAGTCCCTCTTTCTTTCTCGGCTCCTATCTCAACTTTTCATTTGTTGTTTTGGTTTGTTCTGGACATTCACTTGAACTTTTCTAGAGCTATCATTAGACTGTTTCACTGCAATATTACTCTGTAGTACTCCCTCTCCACTTGGTCCTGCAACATTCTACTTCCTAGAGCATCTGGCTTCCTCCGTCCTTAAATACCGAGCCACCTTTGCATAAAGCGCTCCAACATTGTGAGTGGCTTGCCAGCTAACAAATCGCCAAAATCAAACTCTGGATTAATCCCTCTTGTTACAGCCTTTAGTATTGCATGGTCATTTGGATTACTGATTTCTGTAAAAGTTGTATGGCATCTCTCCAAGTAATCTTTCAACGATTCTCCCGGAACCTGGATCGCACTAGATTGGGACATTACATCTTTGGGGCGAGTTGCGTGCATACGGAACTGCTCTACAAACCTTGTTTCCAAATCATCAAATTTAGAGGTCGACCGCGGGGGTAACCTTGTAAACTGCATTGTTGCTATTCCAGAGAGAGTTATAGGAAAACGTCTACACTTGATTGCATCATCTGCTCAGACGGAATCCATCATCCATTCATATCTCATGATGTGTTACCTGGGGTCGGTTTTTCCTTGGCAGGCATCGACGGTATATTGAACTTCCTTGGATACTCTACATATAGGACATTGTCAGCTAATGGGGTATGGCTTCTCGAGATTCCCCAGTCGTTATTGGTCAAGTCTTGGCTCTCCCTCACTAACTGTCTAACCATAGCTGACTAGTCTGGCGTTTGGATAGTTGGTGCCAAGCAGTGGTCGTGTTCCACCTTATGTGAATGGTCAGATCGATGTCTATGGGCCGTTCTACGCCTTCTTGGTTTACCATCCTCCCGATGTATACCATGTACATTCACTTCATCATCATTCCGGGGAAGCAATTGGTTAACATTCAACTGAACTCCATCATCTAAATCAGCCGCAGCAGCTCCAGGTTGATTCCCAACATCCACAGGTAAGTTCCTTCCTCTGGAGAAGAGATCGGTATCAATCCCTATGGAGGGATCAGCACCGGTACATCCTGGCAGACCAGGCAGGTCTACCAATTGACAACCCGAAGTTCCTACATGATATTTGTCTACTCTGCGACACTTGTGTCTGTGATACTCGATCGATGAACTATAACTCTCCGATGCTGAGTAAGGGGTAGGGTCCCTCCTAGCTTTCCTTCGTTGTTGCTAACTAAGTTGGTTCATTAGGTTGATATTGACTTGAATCCGCTGATTTAATTTTTGATGGTTATCCACTAGCTCTCCCATCATATTCTAGAATTTAGCTCTTGTAATGGAATCAGCTAGATTTTGGACTTCAACTGGATCAGCATTCACATCCATCGGTTGACTGCTCGAGCCTCCTTGCTGGATGCTAGAATTCTTGTTTCCTTTTGCGTTCTGGGAAGTAGATATAGTGTTCCACACCATTGTTGATAGCTTTGCTTAATTTTGAAAATTTGAATAGAACATGCTAACTTCTTGAAGATGACTATGGATCTTCTTCGAGGGATTTATGCAATCCAGTAACAACAAAGGGATCCTAATAAGCTGAGAATCAAGGTTCTCAATGAAAGCACCAAATTGTTTGCACCAAAAATTGGCACAAACACCCAATAGAAGTTTCGAAGGCAAATAAATGAAGAATGTAAAATGAAAACAGAGGATAATAACAAATAAATAGCAGTAAATTAAAAGAATAACACACACACACAATGATTTATAGTGGTTCGGCATTGTTTGCCTACGTCCACTTTGAACAGTTTACTTTATTAATCACGTTATAAACTGAATACAATAGGGATCAAATGAAAATCCTTAGTTACAAAAGAGTATAAAGCAACTAGCAGCATAAAAATCCCAAAAATGAACAACCAAGCTTGTATTTATAGACAAAGATGGCCAAATATCTCCTTGAAAATTCAGTAGAAGGACCTTCAGAACCGTATGGACCCACAAAAGGGATCGCACGGCCTAATTCTCAAAGAAGAGGGATTGGCGCCGATCCCTACTTTGGTGGAATTTTTGGGTGCGACCCCTTTGGTACCTTCCTCATGCTAAAATATGCTTAACCTCCAAATTCGTGCCAATTGGATCAGTAGAACTTATGTTATTGCTTGATCTTTGCTTCAAGACGGATTGCTTGCCGATTCCTACCGATCCCTACCAAGGGAAGAGTGCTGACCCCTATAACTTCATCTTCTTGAAGTGTGATCCCTAGGTAAGCTCCTTAGGGTCCCTATATCTTGCTCACAAAATTTCATATGCATTGAGCTTGTGGATCTTGAGATATCGATTATTTTCTATTGAAATGCTCTTACTCCCTGAAACATACCGATCCTTATTATGGAAGTTAATTTATGTCGATCCCTCATATGTGTTGAACCATATTTCATACTTCGAACATTCTGCCTTGCATATCTATCAATTCCATTCAATCTCGACTTCGTGTTCTCATCTGTAATCGAATTCTAGGCCCCACAATCGTCACTCTGGACTCATCGGCCTTGATAGCAGTTGAACCTAACTTGTGCAATCAGTTCAATATAGCTGGATCAAAATGTCGGATAACAAAAATATTAACAAATCATTATTATAGTAATAAAGCGATTTCATGAGATCTCAATAGTGAAGGTCGGGTTGGGGCGAGTCAACCAAGCCCCGACTTGACCCTAGACTCGGAGCTCTCAAGAACGGGTCTTGAGTCTACCTACCCCGATGAACTAATGGGGCGGATCTGGATGGGTCAAAACTGGGTCGGGTCTATCGATTCAGGCCCTAAACCTGCCCCATTACCATCCCTTAGATAAACCTTCAACAATCCTCAGTTCCAATACCAAATTCGAATCATGCACACACTTCCTCAAATGTGATACGTGGAAAACGTTATGCACACCCACTAAACCACTTGGTAACTCGACTTGATATGCGAGTTGACCAATCCTCTCAATCATTGGAAACGGTCCTACATCTTTAATAGCCAATTTCCTTGCTTTCCCAAAGCACATGACTCCTCTCATTGGAGAAATTTTTACAAACACATAGTCGCCAACTACGAACACAAAATCTCTTCTTCTCTAGTCGGCATAACTCTTTTGCCTCGATTATGCTATCTTCATCCTAGCACGAACCAATTATACCTTCTCAGTACCATCACTCACCAAATCAGGTCATAACACAAGTCTATCTCCTACGTCCAACCAATAAGCAGGTGAATTATACGGTACAACTTGAAGCACCTCGAATGATGTCATTCCAATACTCGATTGGTAATTATTATCATAGGCAAAGTCAACCAAATGAAAATGGTCTTCCCAAGATCCTTCGAAATCCAAAATACATGCTCTAAGGAAATCCTTGAGTACACGGTTTAACCACTCGGTTTGACCATCGATCCGTGGGTGGTAAATCATGCTAGAATTCAACTCTATACCCCACGCACTATGCAAGCTTCTCCAAAAATCACCGGTGAACGAGTCTCTATCGCTAAAGATACTATTAGGTATCCCATATAGCCTCACCACATTCTTCATATATAGCTTCGCTAAGCTAGTTGTCGTCCTTATCAGCTTTATGAGAATAAAATGGTCACCCTTGGTCAATCTACCGACTATCACACAAATGCTACCATTTCCCGTCCTCGACCTAGGCAATCCATCAACAAAATCCATAAACATGGAATCCCTCTTCCAAGGCGGTACTTCCAAAGGTTGAAGTAAACCACTCAGCTTCCAATGCTCAGCCTTCACTTACTGACAAGTAAAGCACCTCTTCATACATTCTCTTATACCTCTCTTCATCCCTTCTCAAAAAGAAAATTCTCTTCATGTCATGATACATCTTCATGCCCCTGAGATGAATGGTAAACTTAAACCGATGGCTTTCTTCCAAGATTTCCTTCTGAAGGTCTCCTATATCTGGAATACACAGTATCCCTTACTTTCTAATCATTTCTTCGAATTTATCTTGAAATCCTTTCAGATCCTCAACATCTGCCCCTATCCGTGGTTGCCCAATCCTTTCTACAATTAGTGGGTCCTCCTTCTACCTTGCAGGAACCCTTTCCACAAGCGTTGGACGTACCTCCAATCTTGTTAACATTCCCAGATCCATCCTCGATCTAGTATTATGCCTATAATACACTCTGCAAGTGGCTAACTTCCCTAATGTCTTCCATTCTTCAAGCATGGCTAACATACCATTTTGAGGCTTCCTACTCAAAGCATCGACAACCTTATGCCCTTTTCCTAGCGTATATTATATTAGGAAATCATATGTCACCACGAATTCCAACCATCTTTGCTGCCTCATATTCAACTCCTTCTAAGAGAAAAGATGGAATTTATAGTCCATATACAACTCAAACCGCTATCCTACCAAATAGTATCTCCAGATCTTTAGCATAAACACCACCATTTCCAACTCTATGTCATGAGTCGGATATCTAACCTCATTTAGTCTCAATTGTATTGATGCATAAGGTATCACTCGCTCATTCTGCATCAACACTACTTCCAAGCCTGCACCACAAGCATCGGTATATACTACCAATTCCTGATTCCCTACAGGCATGATCAAGGTAGGAGAGTTCTATGAGGACCTCAGATATTAAATTTGACGATAACAACTATATAAATATAGATAACAATGTTTTGTAGAGTTATATAGTATATATTGCAGAATATTACATAGGTACATAATGATTAAACTTGAAGACTGATCCGTATAATGAATAAAGTTAAAGATTCAGAGATGATCAAGATTTATGAGTTTAAAGATAAAGATTTGAAGAGTTTAAGACTTTAGTATGAGTCATCAGAATAAATTGTTAAAGTCCTTGATAGTAGATTCTGATCTTTATTACAAATTTTTGATCTTTTGATATTTTAGCAAAATAAATTATGTAAAATTAAAAAATATATTTAAAAATATTTTATAATATTTTTTATGTTCAAAGTATTTAAGAGCAATGTTTATATTATTTTACAAAAATATAAAAGTTTAAAAATAAAATCATTTTTTCAAAATTTACAAGTGTATGTCGACATACCCCTTCTAAATATGTCTACATAGTGCCCGTTGGTTTGTTTTTAAATTTTGAAAAGAAGTATATTTTGGACACACCTCTTCACGAATGGATACATCTATTCATTCACTGTATAAAGGGGAGTGTAAATGAATTTTCTAATTATTTTTTCTTACTTTCTTCGTACTCCTTACTCTCTTGAAATATTCCTTGAAAAATACTCACTAGATTCTTCAAAACTACATAGAATCAATCCATGCTCTACTAGGTTGATTCTCAACAAATTATCTACTATTTTGGAATCATTTTATCTACAAATTCAAAGATCAAACCACTATGAGAAAGGCTATAGGATATCTTGTATCTCAAGTACAACTTTGTATTTTGAAACCAATAAATCTTATTTGTTTGGGTGTGCTAGCATCTGTGACTGTTTGATTAATATAGATCTGTGTTGATAATCAATGATATGATTTAAATGTTGAAAATAAGTTAATAAGATTCATGAAAGTTATAATATACTGTTCACCACCTCTCTAGTGTTAAAGTAGCCTTAAGATCCGTTACACCATAACCCACTTTTAGTATCAGAGCGTTATGTTTTTAAAAGTCCATAATTTGGTTTTTGAAAAATATAAATGGCTAGTAACACTTTTGTAGTTCGCTTTTTAACACTTTTGTAGTAGGACAATCAAATGTGAGACCCCTATTATTTAATCATAGTAATTACACCTATTGGTCATGTAGGATGAATATTTATTTATAGTTTAATGGTTTAGATACTTGGAACATTACACAGAATGAGTACACTGAATCCCAAATAGAATACTCAACATGGATACCAAACCAAAAGACACAAGTACTTAATAATTCTAAGACCATGAATATTTTATTTTATTCATTAGATAAAGATGAATTTAATAAAGTTTCTATTTGTAAGTCTGCATATGAAATCTGGAGAACATTGCAAGTTACACATGAAGGCACAGTTAAAGTGAAATAGAGAAAAAATTTCATGCTAGCTAATCAGTTTCAATTGTTTAAAATAAAACCAAATGAGTCTAATTCTCATATATATTCAAGATTTCAAGATATAGTTCATTCATGAGTATCATTATGTAAAAAAATCGAAGAAGATAAAGTTTGAAAATTTCTTAATTCACTATCTATGAAATAGGATCAAAAGACATTAGCGACAGAGGAAGCCAATGGTATTAGTATATTAAAAAAATGAAGAGTTAATTGGTAATCTAATATCCTATTAAACACAGTTGTAGGGTAGGATGGAAAACAAGGCAACTTAAAAGAAATCAATTGCATTCAATGCTACAACCGACAATCAAGATTTAGATGAGGACGATAATGTAGAGGAGATTACTCTTATGACTCCAAATTTTAGAAAATTCTTGAAGTATAGAAAGATGGATAACTTTCATAAACCGAAAATCAAAAACTCTGGAAATGAGACTGTGATTAAATGTCACAACTGTGATGAACATGGTCATTTGTAAAGAGACTGTCCATATCAATAAAAATCAAAGAGCAAACCTATCACTGATTCATCCAAAAAGAGAAAAGGACTTACACTGCAACTTTGGATGATTTTAATACTACATCAAGTAACAACGAGCCAAATACGGAAAATATCACCATAGATTCACAGTGATGAAAGACTAATCAGAAGAGACAAAGGAAACGGTAAAATCGTTACCTTTTATATTGGAATTATTGAATTCAGGGATAAATATAGATTAATTATAATAATGGTTTTATATAATTGTGTGTGTGTATAGGAATTTACTGCTTTAGTTTAATTTTGAAATTTTCGTCCCATATGTTGGCATATGTCACATGGGTATGTCAACATACCTAGTAGAAAATTTGAGAATCTTTTCAAATTCAAGCTTTTGAATTTCCCTCTCTTTTGCATTTATTTCAAAAACCAAAAAGACATCTTTTCAACTGAAAAATGTCAGTTCACTCTCTATTAATTAACTCATTCCTATCTCTTCATTCACTTACACTTTATTTCAAAATTCAAATCATTATTTACTCTCCTACCTTCAAAACTACTCAAAAATATCTTCCTTAAACCAACTTTCCTAATCCAAGGCCATTAGGCGTACTATAAAGATCAAAAGTCAATTTTATAATGATCAAGAGTCCATGGAAACTTATATTGAATATGCTACATATGGATTGGTATTTTCGGGAAGATTTGCAAAATTTTAATGAATTTTCCTTTTATGGTTTACAAGATCTTGCTTTTGAAAATGGTATTTTTGGTTTAATTGATTTATCTCAAAATGATTTTGATTGCTATCTCGATTTGGATAAAATGTTTTATGCTAATTTGAATGAAAAAAAAATCTCAAGGAGAAGAAGGTTAAATTTAGAGTAATGTAAAGGACACTACTATTGTTTTAAACTAGTGCGTAGCCTGTGCTACGCACACGGGCAGTTGAATAATGATAGATGGTTATAGTTTTTTAGTTATTGTTGTATTTTGAGGGTTTAAGGTTTATTTATTTGTTATAGTGTTTGAAAGTGTTTTCACTTTTTGGTTTGTGAGTTATGGGCTAGTGGATAGATATCTTTGTAATGATGTTGTTACTTAGGCATCCCACGGTACAAATTCATTTACAAATTTAGTAGGATATCAATAATGTTAATAATTTTTATGTGTTGTATAGTTAATTTTCTCTACATTGAATAGTTTTAAAAGTAAGTACATTTAGAGGTTGGAAATGTTGTTGTATTCAATCTATAGGAGACAATAGTAATGCATGTGTGTAAACAATAAAATTATGAATTAATTTTTCATGAAAAGAGGACAACATTTGTTCACTTTCTTTGTAACCAAAAGTATATTTATCCCATTTCATTTACCTACCTTAGCGTATGCCCATCTCAGCCTGAAACATGGATTATTATTCCAACAGCCTTGATTTAGTTGCTGACAACTACTTTTTAATGAAATGTAGCAATAACATCTATATTGGAGGTAAATAAGGAACGTTTCATTCAGAAAAAGGGAAATGAATAAGCCAGACAGTAGGAACAGGTACAATTTTTTTATAATTTCACTTTTACATTGCTTGAGAAAAAGAACTGAATATGTAGTTTAATGCCTTAAACAAAGGAATGATATATGCCATTGGAACTTTGTTGGTTAAGGCTCAAATGGAATGGCATTAATGGACAGTGCAGTACAATTTCGAGATAATTAGAATAGTAAAGATGCTGAAATGTTAAAATCAGATATAGTAATAGACATTAATATTTAAGTTAATACTAAAAGTGGTGGATACATACGTGCATTGTTATACAATCGGCAAACAAATTACAAAGTTGCAAATGGAAATAAACAATTCAGTGGAAAACCAGTTTTGTAAGAATTGAGTTAAATCTGGTTTCCATAGCAATGTCTTACTTTTGTTATCCCACTTTCTTCCATGACTCTTCTCAGTAATTTCATCCTTCTTCGCGTAAAGAACACAGTTAACAGTTATTTAATGTTCAAACAATATATCATATCAACTTGTTATTGGGACGGTACCCTTATAACTATTCCAACTCTAGCCAGATATAGGAACCGTAGAGTAGTTAGGTTCGTAGACTTTATCTTCAAAATTTATGTTGTTCTAGAAGGAAAAAATAGTTGTCTTCTTTCTTTAATGTCTTTCCGCACATAGAGTAGGCGGAATAACTCCATTCATCAGATATGTTAATCATCATCAATGATACATGTACAACGTATTTTTTTCCTACAGATTAAAATGTCAGTAAGAATGGTGGTTTAAAATTATTATGACTGAATGATTGACAATTACCAAGCAATTATTGCTTCTGATATCTGCGAGCATACTTGCTATGCAATGCATACTGTCAGATTGGATACGGAGGAATGTCGACTGTCAATTATTGTAACTGTGCTCACTCCAGGTTCAGTGGCACTTGAAAGTGAAGAAACTATTGTTAGTAGCCATTAACTAACGTTATTTAAACCTATGGGAATATAAAATAATCGTTTAGTTAAATCTGGAAATCATATCTAATCGATCGGTTATTAGAGTACATTTTTCCAGCATTGGTAAATGAAAAGGTAAACTAGCCCATATAAAAATGTGTGCATGTTATTGTGCAAAAGGTGGTGTAATGATGAATGCATATTAAGTTGTTACCTCTAAATAGTTTTACCCACTTTGTCAATACCTAGCGCTAGTATGTCATCGTTAATAAAACCAAACATATATTTTAAAATATAGCATACGGGACTTGAAAGCCTTTTCACTTCCATGTATTGACATATAATTATCATTATGTCTTCATTGATAACACTGTAATTGGGTTGGGATGGGTAAACAGTAAACCTATCGGTTTTGTACAAACATAGTTCTTCACACATATGTAAATATTTGTTCGCAAACCCTTTAGATACCATGACGTGCTTTTTAATTACTTTATGAAAAGCAGTAGTCCAAACCAGTAGCATTTAGATTGAAATTTTACAAAAATTTCAACTTATTCACCTTGATATCAAGTAGTTGAAGATTTATCGAGTATACCTCATTTTTTGTTTATTGTTGTTGAATTCAAAATTATGGAAACTCTAACTTGAATGCAATCCCATTTTGGACCGTTAGCTGATTCAGAAAGAAGTTGGCATTATGTGGCCATGCTAATATCTACGATAAAGTAATGGAAAAGATGGTGGATGATGGTATATACCGTGGGTGGTATATAAAAAATGTTGAAGTTTAAAGTCATATAAAACACAGTAATTGTGTAAACTTCACTTCCCACAGTGATAGATTTGTAAGATAGAGAGAGTAGCCATTTCAGCTAACCTTCGTAGAAGATTTTTTTTGGAGCACTAAAAGATTTGTTTGTGGTATGAAAGGGTAGATCCAATGGTTGGGGGTATTCAAATATGTAAGTTAGTTTCTACAACTGTTGTTGAGTACCACGTTATCTTTGAAAACCGACTGTGAGTTGGTTTGGTGTCATTCAGTGGAAGTGGGTACATTTTAATGAGATAGTGGTGTTGACCAATGGTAAAATAGGACGTCGTCATAAATTTCAGTTACTTTAATGTTTTAACTTTCAAGGCAGTTAGAAAAGGTTGGATTTTATGAAAAAATACATTAAGCTCTGAAATGCAACACTTATTACATTGTACATTTATTTTCATGGATAGAGTTGGTTATATAGGTTTGTTGTACATGATACAGTCAGCAATTATACCGTGTACAATTACAGTAGCCAACTATATTTCAAAATCGATATACTCAACATATACGATTATGGGAAACATATTAGAAGTGATGTAACATACCAACATATGAGCATATGTATAGCTTGTGTGAAAAGCTCGAATCACTCCAGTAGTTCTAACCATAAGAAAGTTTCTAACAAACAATAAAATGTAGAGCATAATAACATGCAACCAATTGTTCATTTAAACATATACAATTAATATAGCAATTCAAAATCCAATAGTTAATAGAAAATAAACGTGTTAAGCATTCGTCATATAATCAGTAGTTCTCACCTATTTTAATTCTTTGACCACTTAGATCATTCAATAAATGAAATCAATTTTTGCTTCATTGTTTAGGTATTATAGGGTCTTATATTAATCCCGCGAGATAGAATACCAGCGCATTAACATAATTTATATTATAAAGTTTTTGAAATAACACATGTAATGCATAATTTAATCTAAAATCAAAGATATATTTGCAAATTGAGGTTAACCCATATAAGTTTGAATCATTATTTAATTAGCTACTTATTTGTACTATGTTGACTTAATGGCGATTTCCTCATCAAAAACCAAAAAAATATACATATATTAGAATATTGTAGGAGATGAAATATAGTATGAATGCACACAACACACATACTCTCTCTTTCTTTTTGGCAATAAACCTAGATTTTTTTTTCCAGATATTCATGTTCACATTGGATTTTAATATTCATTGTTTGACATGGTTGATTTATTAGCTAATTGGATTTACATATGTCCTTCAATTCTTGCGGAATGATGAGGTACAGTTATATATTTATAAATGAATGTTAGCTAGGTAGTACAGTTCTTCCAATCAATTTTCTAAATTGCGTTATTGATTGAATTAGCCAAGAATTAGATTTAAAACAACTCTTTCACTATGTATAAGGATGAGCACTTGTAGATAACACCTTTAAATGAGTGAAATCAAAGTTGCTTAAAAGCCAAGTAACTATGCACTAAAATAATTTTTTGTAGAATTTGTTTTCTAACCCCCTACATCCAAGACTTCTTGATTTGGAAACAGATTACAATTTAACCATTTTAAACACTTAGCTTATAATAAATATATTCTTAGTATAATCTTAGGTTCAATATTCGAGCATTTACTGAATGTAAACGATTATTTTGATGTTTTGTCCAGTTATTGGTAAATAAAATTGAATTTGCAACCCAAATTTTTTTATATTGTAACTTTCCTAATTTGAATCATGATTCAAATCATGTTGAAGATATTAAAATTATTTATATATTCTCCCTTCATGAAACCCGTCTCAATCTATATAAGCCCACCTATTTTTTTGAATGCATATTCATAATTATATTCTAAAATATGGAGTTAACACCAAGTTAGATACAAATACATTTTGTGTGCATG
This sequence comes from Allium fistulosum, assembly GCA_030737815.1. Lineage (NCBI taxonomy): Eukaryota > Viridiplantae > Streptophyta > Magnoliopsida > Asparagales > Amaryllidaceae > Allium > Allium fistulosum. The sequence goes on along the minus strand of CM060908.1, from coordinate 814,864,033 downwards.
TGCAGACATTATATTTTTATTGAATTGTGCTAGTTTACATTCCAGTAATTATAATTATTGGAACATTCGTTTTGCATGATTATACTAACAGTCAACATAAATATTTAAATATTATATTCATAATGTAGAATGCATATTTTGATGTTATGGTAATGCATTTTACAAATTTACTAAGATGGTATAAAATAAAATTATAAACATGAAATCCATATAATAGCATTTGAGTATACAATGCATCTTTGGCATAGTCATAAAGATTCAAAATTTATCCTAACCTGATAGTCATAAAAAGTTATGCCTATTACCAAAAAAATTAAACTAACAACGAACCATGCTATAAATTAGATCAAATATTAAACTAAAATATTGTTAATGTTTTATGACCAAGACATGTCAGACATAAAATCAGTTTTTCATATAGAATGATTTTAGTGATGAAAACTACAACTGTAAAATAACATGAGTTTTTGAGTACTCTCTTCTTCGATTTGTTCAGCATAAAGAATCAATTTAGTCTAGTTTTCATAATTTCACGAAGAATAAGAGTGGAGACCATTTTGCATTAACAAAGATTGATCTGTAATAGAAAAAGAGTAAATGAGACTACCAGTTACCACAGTACCGAGTAATAAACTATCAAAACCCAGACACTACTCATGTAGGATTGTATGACTAAAAGTTGTCCATTAATTTATTTAGTTTGTACTTACGTAAGCAAATGATCAAAAACTTGTTCATTATGAACAGGCAGCTTATATAAGTTTTGAATATGGAAAAGTTCACAAAGTAGATCTAAATATAATAATAATTGTTATTTTATTGATGATATGTTTGAGTGAACTAAGTGATACTATAAGTTACATTACCTTTTGAAATGTATGATGTATGGTATATAAGTTAAATAAATAAAATAGTTCCAAAAAGGCAACCAGAAGGAACTAACATCATGTTGGAAAAAATATTCAGTTCTGATTCACCATGTCATTAGATGATACTGAAAAATCCAACTGCAGCTTCATATCCACCTTTTCTAGACTAAATGCATTTATGCCATTAGTATATATTGGCAAGTAGCATATAAGGTGCGATATTACAACATATCATTCAAAGGAATAAGAACTACATCAGTAAATCATATTACTGTTCCTACTAAGTATATAACTCACTCACAATTATCTGCAGAATGCAGGAACAATGTCACTTTTATATCTAATCTACAAAATAAAACGCATCTTATTGAAAATATAAGAGAAAAAATAAACAAAATGATGTACACGAGTGAAAAAATTTGATTGCCCGAGTATGAAGTGCATCTAAAGAATAACACCACGGAATGCGAAGATGCCTATTTTTCTAGAAAGCTGAGTTGTAACCACATTTACAGGCAGCCATTGTTCATAACTGTAGTAGACCAAGTTAACGCAACATCATCATTCTGTGTACAAAAAACTATTAGATCATATTATCTTTAAATACTGCAAACATGCATGCAGATCCAAACCTTATTTACTCATTTTCTATAAGTTGTTATAGTGGATGCACAAATATTACTAAAAGCCAAAACACATGATTACATTCATATAAAAATGTTTGTCCGTATACAATTAAGATATTCCAATTTGATGGTTACTGCAAAGGTCAATTTAGACCACGAAGTGATTATCAAAAACAATATAATAAGGTGAATGTTATGGAGGATTTCAAAATTCCTGTTAATATTATTATGATTTCATGTGATAATTGCTTGAAGGTGAATGCCACGTATTATAAACTATTAAGTTGGATGTAGTATTAAAAAACTGAATTAGTATGAGAACATTAAGCTGGTATAAATGGCACCTACTTCTGTAGCACATCTTTAGCATCCCTATCATATTTGAGTTGCATTATTCAAAACGATACAAAATTTTGGATAAGTTTAATTTTTACTATGAACATCATCTCTACAAAAAATGGGATTAATTTTAAAAAATTAACCTCCTCAAAATTATAATTGAACACGAATTTTTAAAACATATATTTTAACTATTGCTTTGAAATATGGATTTCCATGTGTTAGAAATTTTCACATGAGTCCAACTTATCTTTAAGTACGAAATAAACTAATTAATAGAACCCTGCATACACATACATATATATAGTTACAATGTAGAGGAGAATAAACTATTAATTGAAAATCCACCATGTACTTTCTCATCCAAGTATTCATTACCAGTTTAAAGAAGAAAGAGGAGTAAAATGTGTTTTTATAAAATTTACAAATTTAGATAGGTCATCAGAATTAGAAACCTACATACTTTGTTCGCAGAGCTATATATTTGTAAGATGGAAAATTGAATAGTGATGTAATGTTGGCTTCTAGACGTAATTAAACTACGTAACTTGATGCCAAATAAGACAGCCCCTTTTCTGAGATTGCAAATAGTCCACTACAAACATATCATGAAAGCAACCACCTTATTAAATTGTTTTTTGGGTACATGAATATGAACACACAGAGAATAATCCTAATAACCTTAATTTTCTATAATAGTATAACCTTAATTTTCTATAATAGTATCGTTACTTACACATAATATTAATATCAAGTCAAACTTCCAAACCAACGACTGCTTAAAAAGGAAAGATGACAACAAAATTCTGAATACAATGAAATTGTACCTGTGTGGAATAATTCAAAACATGGAAACCCTTGCTTCAGAGTAGGCAAGTGGACATGCGAACAATTCCCAAAAATTGATTTCAATGACAACTTAATCTAGAAAGTGTGAGCAACTTGATGTTAAAACAGGGCATAATAATTGCCAATGAAATTGTAGTAATGTGTAATAAAAATTGAATAGAATGGAACATGTATTGTAGGTTTGTTCTCCAACTTGTGAATCACTAAATTTGACATAGATTAAACCCTAGCTTCTACGTAGGTGGGTGGAAGTGTTTAAAAATCCTAGAATGTACGTATAACAATGAGTTAATACTGAACACCTAAACACCTAACCGTACTACATTCCCACCTCTACATATCTGAACGTATGAAATAGGACAGTTGTCTTCACGTAGATAATTTGGTTATGTATTTTAAAAATAGGACAGTTGTCGTCACGCAGATAATTTGGTTTCTCTTTTCCAATTTAAGTAATAGATAGATGAAAAAAAACAAATCATATATTGTAGTTCAACAAAGAAGCAGTGATAATTTCCAGGTAAAGGCGTACGACAACATTATTTTTCAGTACAGTAATTTGTAGATGGCTTGAAAATTTATTTCATATATGGTGTTAAACTCAAAATATACGTAATTATTAGCGCTAAAACTGTGGTATAACCAAAAAACTGTTAATACCTTACTGACAGTTGCAATCTGAGGAAGATAATATTTTGAAACTGTTAAAAAGTGTTTTTTAATAATGAAGAAGAAAAAGCATGACCATCTTTTTTTTGAAATGGTACTTAATATTCAACATGTCACTGGGACAACATATCACATGTCAATAAACGTTCGAATCACACTATGCAAGTTTCGAACTTGTGACCTCTCGAACCAAAGCCGAATCACTTAACCACTTGAATAATGATGCTTGTCAAGCATGACCATCTTGCTGCAACTGGAACAGAAATTTGTTGTATATAACTGTTGTAAACTATTGTTATGTTCAAAAATTTCTAGTCCAAAGATATAGAAAAAATAGTGACAATCCACTTAACGTTTTCCACAATCTTGGTTTACCATTGCATGTTTCATGTAACCACCTAACATAAGGTGAGAATAAAAATGATGCGCAATGTACACATGATTTTTCATACTTCCTTATACGGTACATAGGTATGGAAATGAATAGATGGACATAACGAACCTGACTTGTCTGTTACTCATGCAGCAGGTTACCAACAATGAAAGGTAGGACAGTGCAGAGTAAAATAAACCAGACCTAAAGTAATGTATGACTGGTATTCAAAAGTTTTGGACCATTTTAGGGATTTAAAATCATAATCATACAAATACCGGGAGACAGGAATACTATGACGAAATAAATATAAGTGCATTTATTTCCTATTTCACACTCGGAAGCATAAATTGGAACTCAGTCAGAGCGGAAGAAATATAATATAAGATATACTGAAGTACACACCTAATAGTTTGAAAATGAAACAATATTGAGCAAAACTGTATATAATGATTCTGTGTTGCACCGAAGAAGAAAATGTTTCTTAAATTGGTAGGTTGAAACTAACCACTGTCTCCGTACTCAATTACAATTAGTTAAGGTGGGTCGAGTGGGAAGGTAAACAGATACCAAATTCTGTACAGTTTTTTTCGAATTGAAAAACAGTACAGCAAAAAGGAAAAAAAGGAAAATTCAGGAGTACCACAGTTGAAACCCAATCGGTTTAAAACTGTCAAACAGTCGTTTACATGCAGTGAATTGCGAAAAAAACCCGAATTCAGATTGGGAAGTAAGTATTACTAACCTTGAAAACCCTAATTTTGGAAATCGTCTTTAAGAATTTGGAGGGACAACAGCGCCGCGTGCAACTATTTCGAAGAAGTGTACGGGAGGAAAAGCGACATCGGGAAGTTTGGGATTTTCACACGGTTGGTCAAAGCGGTGGTTGCGGACGATGAAGTTGTTGGGGAAGGGAACGTCCAGATACGAAATGCGTTTTTTCAACAATAATTTGTTAGTTGATGGTGAAGTAAAAAGGGCGTACTGATGAAAGGGGACATGTGTCACTATATAAATGTTTTGGTTTCTTTTTTCCAATCTAAGTAATAGATAGATAGATTATGAAATTATTGGTGAAATTTTTAGTTGTAAAAGCAGTGGAAATGGCCTCCCAACTTTTGAAATTGATTATGGTAATGAAGAAGTTATGCCAGATTTATTTTCTAGCGATGAAGAGTATGGTTTTAAAGGCAAGAATCTTAGGCCAAAAGCAAGACCAATGAGTCTTATTTAACAATAAAGCATTACACCGAGGACAGGGAATTACAATAACCCAACTCAAAATGTTTTCAAAGTTATTTTTGCTATTTTTGGAAAATATGATATAAAATGGGCTCAAGTGATTTTAGATGACTTTGTTCAAAAGAAAATCTCTAGGCATGAGAACCCACTTTACCATGGTGTGTATCTCAGTATAATTTTCAATTATTTTGGTATCGATCTAAGAGGTGAAAATATTTTGTCTCACTGAGTTATCAACAAAACCAACCTCTCTCTTGTGCACAATCCTCTTGAATTCTAATCCTATGAATCTCTTCCCGAAGAGAAAGAGAGATTGACAAGGGAAGAAGAGCAAGAAATTTTTCAAAAAGAAGAAGAAAGCAATGGTACGTAAATTGAAGAGGAGGAAAAACAAGAAGTGGAAAAGGATGAAATGGACACTTCCTTAGAAAGCTTTGACAAATCATCTCATTGTTCCAACAAAAAGGTTTTCAAGAACTAAGAAAAACTTCTCAACAACCAAAAGAAGCTTAAATGTTTCTTTAGTAAAAAGTTCACTTCTTTCTCGAACAAAGTAGACAAATACTTTGGAAAGATCATTAGGAAGCTTGGAGGAAACTCTTCTTCATCATCATCATCTTCTATATTGATCTTTTATTTATCTTAATTGTATGTTTTTCTAGTTTTATTTAATGTTATTTTCGTGTATTTTTCTATTATGTCCATTTACTTCTATTTCGATTAATGAAATTTACTTCTTTCTATTCAAAAATGTTATCTTTATTAAGATAGAATAGTATCAAGAATAAAAAATTTAGAACAAAAACATAAATTATGCAAACTAAAGCACATATGTCGACATACCACACATAGATATATCGAAATACTAGCCATTTTTGAAAAAATTTAATTTTCAAAAATTGGTAACCAACTTTAAATCGGTTATTTAATCCATCTTTTTATCTCTATTTAGCCTCTTTTCTTCCAAAAAAATCATCATTGATTCACCTTTTTTCTCTCTTTTCATTCTAAACATTTCCTTTCATAAAAGTGAGTTCTCCTCATTAAAATTTTTGTTAAAACTTAGAAGAAACACTTCAATCGTTCAAAAATGCTCTTCGTTTCATTCTCCAAAATCAAAGTAATTTGGAATTAAGTCAAATGCAAATGATAAAGGAATAAGAGAATACTTTGATGATCTTCGATGGTTAATTTCCTCCCTTATCAAAGATTATCACAACAACAACACAGAATGCTCAAACTCCAAAAAAAACACAGAATAAGAATATTTGGATGTCATCAAAACAAAACCAATCTTTGGATCTGAAGGATGGGTTGAAGTTCCTAGAAAAATCTAGCATTCCAATTTGTTTAGAATTTATAAATTTATATTTTAAAACTTATATATTTGAATTTAATTGGTTTGTAAATACTTAATATAGTTAGGTTTGGATTGTTTATATATAGTGTTTGACTAGTTTGATTAGGATTGTGGGCTTATATGTCTGGATTGTATAAAAATTTGATTTATATTTTTGAATAATTATCAAAGTTTTTCTTGTCTTATTTATTTATTTATATAGTGTCTTCAGTATTTAGTATATGGATCAAAATTTAATCATTACTCAATATATGTCTTGAATATATGTTATATACCATAATTGAAATGACTAGTATTTCCATAAATATATGTCTCATATATAATTTAATCACAATTATGTTTATTATTTAAATCTCTAAAAATTGCTCAGAATTTAAATACTGATTTTGACACCATTATTTATTAGTATATCACATTTAGGGGGAGTTTGTTCTTCACCAATTTTTGCAGATGCTAAAGGGGGAGAAAATAAAAAAATGCGTATACTAAGGGGAGTTATATTATGTTTTATATAGATAAATATTTACATGGTTGTCATCATCAAAAAGGGGGAGATTGTTAATACCTCAAATATTGATTTTGATGATAACAACCATATATATATGTGTGTGTGTCTATATATACACTAATGTTTTGCCAAGTTGTTAAGTATATATTGCAGAATATTATACAGATACAGAATTAATAAACTTGAAGATTGATCAGTATAAAGACTAAAGTTCAAGATTTAGAGATGACCACAACTCATGAGTTTAAAGACAAAGATTTGAAGAGCTCAAGGCTTTAGTACGAGCCATTAGAATAAACTGTTAAAGTCCCTAATAGAATATTTTGATTGTTAACTGGGTTTTTAACCCAATAGAATTCAACAGGAGTTAGAACGTCCAGACTAAGCCAGAACGACTTGAAACTTGAACAAGGCATCTAAAAGAACAAGCCAATGGAACTTAAGAGAAACAAGCCAAAAATCCACTAAGTAGATGGATCACTAGTGATCCAAAAGAAAGCACTATGAGTTATCAAAGCCTCTTGCATCATGATCTACTACCTCTTCTAAGAATACTTACCAAGTTTTATAGCATTCCAAGCAGCATAGTTCAAGAAGTAAAGACTTATCTGATTCAAGTTGTTTACCCGCTTTTTAACCAAACCAACTAACTTAAAACAGACCTAAAGAACTCATACGGAGTCGGATTGACTTTAACTTTTGGAAGAACACTTAGAAGACATAAAGGAAGGCACTCATCAAAAATGAGTTTTATTGGATAAGGCTAGATGGGTCGCTAGCGACCTAACGAGATGGATCGCTAGCAACCCATGTAGACTAGGTCCTACAACCTAAAATTTTGGTGGTAGGTCCCTGACACCCTCTAGAGTGTACCTCCAAAGTTTCGTCTGATTTCATTAAGTTTTGAGCGAGTTATGGATGATTCTTCTAGACCTGATGACCCATGAAGACGGATGATCAAACAAACTCCAAACGACTTGATATTTGGACAAGGCACTTAAATAGAAGATAGGAAAACAAACAAACTAAGATCACTCAAAAATATACTAAGTGGAAGGATCTCTAGCGATCCATCCCCTATGGATAGCTAGCGATCCATCGCTTATGGATAGCTAGCGATCCATCAAGATAGGTCGGATCGCCCTCAAACTTTCCGAGCTCCTTCATAGCACTAAGTAAAGGCTTCTGGTAGAAAGATATGCTAAGTTGATGGATAGCTAGCGATCCATCCCCTATGGATAACTAACGATCCATCCCCTACGGATAGCTAGCAATCCATCAAGATAGGTCAGATCGCCCTCAAACTTTTCGAGCTCCTTCGTAGCAGTAAGTAAAAGCTTTTGGTAGAAAAATATGTTAAGTTGATGGATAGCCAACGATCCATAGAAATTACTTAGATTGATTTGAGATTTTCGGTGATGACTTGGTATAACAACTGGAATCTTCTGCACTTAAACTTCTGGCCCAAATACTCTCCAACCCCTATAAATACAATCCTACCTGCAACATAAACAGGATCTTCGGGACTAGCTGCTGAAACTCTGCAGAAACTATTCTTCACCCTTCTCCTCCTACATAATAGTCATCTAAAGGATTCACTGTGATTCACCAGTGAACTCTAATACTAGTGACTTGATCTAACTTACACGATCTAATCAAATTGTAATCAAATTTAATTTGTAATTGCGGTCAGTCAATAACAAAAGTTATAAAGTAGACATAGGCAACGTTAACAGTCGAACCACTATAAAAATCTCTTGTCTCTTTACTTTATATGCAAGTTATTATTCCTTGTCTCTGTTTTATTTGCCTTGATAAACATAGCTAGTGCTTTCACACTCAATCCAGGGTGTTGATCCATTTTTTGGGTTAACATTTTGGTGCTTTCACTGAGAACCCAACTCAGGCTTAGATCTAGCTATCTACTTTGGATCAGATAGGTTCAGAAGTTAGATCCTCAATATTTGCTTAGAAGATTTGTTGTTGAGAAATAAAGGCACTAGGAAGAAAGAGAACTACCTCCGGAAGAAACATAGGAGCTACCATTGCTGGAGAAGAAACAAACCCTCACCAAATTGAAGCCAACAACCCCAACAACCCCAACAACCTGCTGTTAGGAGACAACTCTGGAAATCAGGTTCCAGGATCCTCCACATAGCATGAAGTTGTGACTAAGGGAGAATTGAACAGGATGGTTGATGGAATTAACCATAAAATGGAAAACAGTCAAAAGGCTCTTATCAAAAAGATAGATGCCATCTTAGCACTCCAATCACTAACTACTCCCAGAACGATGCTTGAAGACGTGGCTGCTGCGGAGCAAGTGCATTCTTCTGTTTCTGGCTTGAATGGAAGAAGCAGAAGGCAATAGCAAAAGGAGGAAATGGACGGAGCTCCAAAAATCATGATGGAAGAAAACGCTAACACTCCTCCTACTGCAAAAGCACCTGCTACAAACCCGAACATAGGTGTGAAAACCCCACAAGAGGATATAACGATGGCTCTCTCCGACTATGAAGATGACAAACAATTTGAGGAAGACAAATTGGATGAAAATGCCAACGTGCAAAATGCCAGAAGATGCTCTAAAACAAGTGCCAAGCAATGGACGAGAAACTGCTACTCAAACGTTACTCCTAGAGGTAGGAGAACCAAGAAGATATGATACAAACCGAGATCGATTACATGGCCAAGCTCCCATGGTATATTGTGACCACTTCCAACTAACCAACTTCCAATCCCATCATGGAGCTTTCATCGTTGAATCACGAATGATCGTCGTCGAAAATCATCAAAAATCGTCAAAATGTTCGTTGAAAACTCACTTCAGGGTTGACTCAAAGTCGAACTCGGGTAATCGCCAATTTGACTCGAAGCAGATTTTTGAAGTCTTGACTCGAAGTCGAACTCGGGTAATCACTCATTTGTCTCGAAGTAAACCTAGGAAATTCTTGCTGAAAATCAAACTCGGGTAAAACCAAGATTTTTTCCAAGAAATCTTGCAAATGGCACCAAGCAACGTTTGTCACCAACCCATCATTTCAAATTCTATGACTCCAAGTGAACCATGTGCGAACTCCAAGCAAATAGAAAATTTTCTCAGGTCGGACTCCAAGTAAAATACCACCGATCCATCAATGCCTTTTCACATTCTTTTGCCCATAACTCGAACATGCGAACTCCAAATGCCTTGAAATTTGGAATGCAGCCTTATGAGGCCTTCTTTGTCACCTAGTTTGAAATTTTTTTAGGGATCGTCACTAATCCATGACCCCCATCATAAGTGATTTGTCATTCAATCGGAATTTCCAATCATTTAAGCATAGGACAATCATGCATATATCATTCTCAACCATTATAAACAGCCGTAACTTGAAAATGGCCCGGTCTGACAACGATTAGAGCATCTTTCCCAATCGAAACCCATTTACCGAAGCCGTTCAACATGCAGAATATCCAAAAAAAGTGTATTATGCCAACTATACCTTTTTACAACTGTACAACTGATTTGAAATTTCTTTTTTTACAGGTATGACTAGCATATGGACGAAGCGAGGGCGATGGATGCAGTCTACTGCAAGGCCCTAAGTAATCATTAAAGGATGAAACAACTTAGTACCCTAAAGGAATTCTATGAGAAGGCAAACAGTTCTAAAGACTAGAATTAGTGTAATTGGAAGAAGCAAACCCGGCAATTTGCCAAAGAACATACCAAATAGTGAAGGAGCTACAGGACCTCAGAGACCTTCTGCCCAAGCAAAGCTACTAAGACCCAGTTGAAAAGCACCCCAGCTAATTGACGAAATCATACGAAAGGATGATTATCATATAACACGCTAACTAGCTAGAAACTAAGGAATGGGGGAGCAACCCAAAGCGATGCCTTGTCATCCATCCTTGTCTACTTTCCTTTTCTAAACAAGCCGTACCGAGACAATGGAGGCATTGTAGACAGCACGGCAAAAGAAATGCTTCTATGCCCTCGACGAGTCATGTCGATCCCCCTTTTGAGAACCGACGTTGCTTTGGTAGGGTCGAGAAGTCTTGTCCAAAGGATCGTCAGACAAATAGATCCAACTCCTTATTCTCCAGGAATTGATAAAACTGTGTTCCCACGAGATGAATCCAAAAAATTCCTTATGAATTCATTGAACCATCCTTTAATACCGTTGGGTCGTTGGACACACGACCCAGAACTCTTCTTGGAGTCGATGAATTATCGTTCCAAGACCGTCTGGTCATTGGACATCCGACCAAAATTTCTCTTGAAATCGACGAATCATTGCTTTAAAGCTGTCAGACCGTCGGATACATGACCCAAAAATCTACTTAGAGTCGATGAATTATCGCTCCAAGGCTGTCTGGCCATTGGACATCCGACCAAAAATCCTCTCGAAATCGATAAATTTCTAAGGCCGTTTGGTCGCTGGACATCCAACCACAAAACCTCCTTCACAAACTAAAGCATCGTGAAGGTCTTCCATGAACTAAAGCATCGTGAAGGAGAACCGGTAGATCAGCGGTCATCTGATCCAAAAAACCATTCACGAACGTGAAGGTCTTATACGAACTAAAGCATTGTGAAGGTGAACCGGTAGATTAGCGGTCATCTGATATAAAAAACTCTTCACGAACGTGAATGTCTTTAACGAACTAAAGCGTTGTGAAGGCGAGCCGGTAGATCCGCGGTCATCTAATCCAAAAAAACCCTTCACGAACGTGAAGGACTTTCACGAACTAAAGCGTTGTGAAGGCAAACCGAAAGATCAGTGGTCATCTGATCTAAAAAACCCTTCGCGAACACGAAGGTCTTTCACGAACTAAAGCATCATGAAGGTAAACCGGTAGATCAACGGTCATCTGATCTAAAAAATCCTTCGAAAATTTGAAGGTCTTTCACAAACTAAACCGTCGTGAAGGCAAACCGGTAGATCAACGAAATTTATGTACGACTGATATATGCGAAGGTGAACTGGAAGATCAGCAGTCATCTGATCCAATGCCCTCTGATGTCAAAAAGTCTTGCTTCGAGGCCACAAATCGACAATCATATCACTCACTCCACATAATTAATAAATTCACTTCCAACGACTGATGAAATAAACAGACCTGAACTCCAGAGCTTCAAAGTCGCTCAAAGGAACTAAGCCAAAACTGAACCGACCTTATGGTTGATCAGAGGATGACTCGAATCAAGCCAAGACTTAAAACTTGGGAGAACCGCACCCACTGGATTGAGGGCAACCCGTTGAGTTGTGAGATCCTAGGTGCAGTTCAAGTGCGGCAACAACCCTATGGCTTGGGGGGCACCACACACTTAAATAGCCATAAGGAAGGCCAAGACTAATCATACCATGGTTATGTTATTCCCGATCAAAAATTCTTGCATTTTGACTACTATGGACTTAATGACCTAGTTAGCGCAACAAACGAAATAGAAGCATAATACTTGCTTACTTCTTACCAACTCCTCATTTACCACCCTTGTTGACCAGTTCATTTTCTTCTTAGACTGTATGCCAGTTGAAGACAAATTCTCTAAAGGCAGTTTGGACCAAAAACTGAGAGTCTTGCCTCAAACTCCCAAAAGCTCTTTCTTCATAACCATCTCCATGCGGTCGGCTGTAGATCTCTCCACTATGGCAACCTTACCTATTTGGTTGTGCACATCTTCCCGAAATATGAGAGGGTCGTCCATGCCACGGTTACCCGATCCAAAATCCAATTATCTCTTCGAACTGACGAAAACGCATTCCAGCGAATTCAAATCGTCGGATCGATAGGAAAACTCGATCCTTACCTTCTAAAAACTGGTCTCACTCCTCCAACATCAGGAAGGCCCAAACCATTGTGAACATTTTGTAAGCCACGCACTCTCAAAAGCCATGCATTTTGTAAGCCGCAAACTACGTAAGCCGTGCACTCTTAAAAGCCATGCATGCACTCTTAAATGCCATGCATTTCATAAGCCAAGCACTGCTTGATGTTGCTCTAGCATCATCAACAAACCGTTAAAATTTTCTAAGTACCGGTGTTGTCATGAAAACACCGGGAAACTTGTCTATTGCAGGATTAACAGGGATCAACTCCCGCTACCCGAAAAACCAACATTGCTCTGGTAGTGCTACAAAGTGCACAAACCAAGAATTCGACAAAGAATTCTAATCTTTGACCAAAGTTAACATACAAAATGTCTAAATTCAAGACATCCAAGTCACGAGTTCCCAGGGATAGGAGCTGCAACATACCTTTGACTGGGGTAATCCAGTGAACCACCTAGAACATCAAGTCTCACATAATTCGTTCAGAATAATCCACCTTGTGGACTGAGGGGTAAATAACACATTAACACTTGGTCGGGATAAAAAATCGCTCCAACTTGCAATAAAAGGAGGAACTTACCGTCTTCCAAAGATAGACGACGACGGAAGGCATTTCCAGAATCAAATCATTAATGCACCATTTTTCAAAGACAGAAGTAGGTGCTCGACAGAGGTCTCAAACCCTAACTTGCAGAAATATAGCTATTACCCATAGACAGACAACGACAAGGAGAGAACGCTCGAAATCGAGCGGCTAAACCATTGATTCCCAAAGATTGGAACCAGTGAATAAGGTCGATACCCGCAATAATGCTATCAGCCCAACATAATGCATATGGCCTGAAACAAGCAAGGTTAAGTGTCACAGATTCAAGACAAACACTACAGAACTCTATCGGTCTGTGATCAGGATAAGAACGAGCGCGGTCGTACCGGGGGAAATGTGATGACTCACTCCATAATTTCTAATTTTCTATAAGAACCTGGAATTTGACACCTAAAAATGAAGGGTTTTGCCTAGAAATGAAGGGTTCCTCAGATAGAAGTCAGATCGTAACAAAAATCGGTTGGAGGAAATCTGATTCTTCGTGAATAAGAATAACCATGGAATTGGTTAGGCAATAATGCTGCATTTCCAAGGGTAACACTTGACGGTGATAAACAAGGCTGGGTAATGGAAATGCAAGGGACTCCCATCCTCCCATAACATGGTGTATCCTGAATTTAAGCAACGTTGAGAAAAACAACCACATTGGGTTGAAAGGGATCTACTCGACTATACAGGATCAGATGAATGATTCAATCCTAACCAACATGACTTTAACATTGCCCGAAGATAGGCAACACTAAGAAAATACTTCTACAACCAAATCATCAAAGTGCAAGTTTTCAAAGACGAAACTAGTGCACACCTGGATTAAAAGCATTGCCAATTGCCAGATTGGCGGGGAAAATAGATTCCAACCTTATGAGTGTCGGTGTTGCCCCAACGATGCTAAGGCCTTTTCTCATTTCCTAAGTACCGGTGTTGCCCCGACAATGTCGAGAAATTTTCTATTTCATAAGTATCGGTATTCCCCAGGAAACGCCGGGAAACCCTCTATTTCCTAGTACCGACATTGCCCCAGCAATGCTGAGAAATTCGTTATTAACTATGTACTCGTGTTGCCTCGGCAACTATAACGACTCTCATTATTTAGGACATTTAATTAGTTAAATTAAATGAAATAATGTAAATGGTTAAGGGATTGAGATTTTTGTTAATAGAGGGTAGCCGTGCCAATTTAAATTAATAAACTAAGGGGATTAAAATGAAATTAGTAAGGGAGATAGATAAGGGAAAACTAGGAATGAGTTACATTCTTATACCTTAAACCCTTAAGCCATATTCATTTTACACATTCACAAAGTAAAAACAAACCTAAGAAGAGGTCGGCCACCATTAAGAAGAAGTAAGGGGAAGATAAGCAAGAACCAAGAGGAAAGGCTTAATCAAATTCATTCAAGACCAAATCTCAAATCCTTAACAACAAAGCTAAAGGTGAATAATAGTTTACATCTCATATTTTGATGATTTCGGTTCTAGATTAGATCCATATGTTTTTGCAAAGTTTATTGCCATGTTTTAAATGATAAGTAGATATATATGCTTGTTGATGGATTATGTTTGCTTATATAAATTTTATGATAAGTTTTGATTTGAAAAACCTACCAAATGACATCCAAATGCTTTGCGATTTTAATGTATGGTAAGAAATGATATTTCAGAAATGGGTTTCAAGTTTCATAATTTTTTGAATTAATGTGGATTTATTATGAATTTTCTAGTGAAGAAAATAGTTAAATTGGGTTTAAAATTAATTACAGCTATTTTATATTAGCTTTGGGTCATAAATTTAAATACGTTAGAAAACATATTAAAAGTTATTTATGGGAATTTTTGGAGAATTTTCCTAAGTGTTTTAATAAGTATATAAAATTATTTAAGGTGTGGGGCTTAAATGTTTTATATGTTTATAAAAGGAGAAGGGGCAATTTGCAAATGTTTTAAATTGTTATTTCTGAAATTCGGCAACATTTTTAGAAAAGAATTTGGAAAAGAAATTAGTAACCAATCATATGTTGACAAACAAAGCAGGTTAGTTGAAAAGAATTACTTTAAAGTTAAAATTTAGTTTTACCATACTTTTGCTGTTTTGCCACTTTCGGCACCTACCTTTCGACTAGGTACTTCCGCCCCTATCTCCATCGAAACCAAAACACATGGTATCAAAAGCCTTGGTACGTAGTGGATTAGAAATAGGCGAAAGGTATAGAGTCGAAATAGTGGTTCCGAAGGGGTCGAAGCCTTGTTTTGCTTTCAAAAGAAATTGCGCTTACTTTTCTTTTGAAAAGAGAGCTTTCGAACAAGAAAATGCACAAACATTTATGCAATTATATGGAATAATTACATACTTTTATGCAATTATATGCAATAATTGAAGACTTCTCTGCTATTATTCCATATACTTGCCGACTTTTCTGCAATTATTCTGTATACTTGCCATTTTCTGCAATTTTATGAAATAATCATCGATTTTTCTTCAAATGTCAGTAATTATTCCATATGATTGCAGACTTTTATGCAATTCAGTGGAATAATTGCAGACTTTTCTGCTATTATTCCATATAATTGAAGACTTTTCTACAATTAAATGGAATAATTGTAGACTTTTCTGCAATTATTCCAAGTAATCGTGGAAAAGTGCAACTATACCATAAAATTGCAGACTTTTCTGCAATTATTGCATATAATCGCTGAATTGTCGGCAATCATACCATATAATTGCAGAATAACTTGATCTGCGATTATTTTTACATATGCATACTGCCACTCATTAGAAAGATAATAAAATTTGTGAATTAATGGTGAAAACGGTTTGTAAATCCGTCGTTTCTACAAAAAGTTATTGCGTTTTAAAGATTGATAATTAATGGGGTGCAGATTTTAATTAAGAATGTGAAAATAATATCCACTAATGAAGAACCAACGTTTAGCCGTGGAGTAGAGGAGTATTTTAGGGAAGAAAATTCCAGTATTTGAAAATCGGGATGTAATTTTTTTTAAGAGGATGTTTTGTGTATTAAGTTTGATTTTGGGGATGTGTCCCTTATTTTCACTTTTAAATTATGATATTACACGTTAAATATTCAAATTATAAAATATCACTTAGAATTTTACTAAAAATTTAAAATGATGTCTTGAAACTATTTTTCTATTAATTTTTAAATTATATATGTATAGATATTTATATTAATATATATTTTAAAAATTATAAAATAAAAAAGGGACAGTTAGGCTAAAGTCCCTATTAAGTTTCAAAATACACCAAACATCCTTGCCGAAAAAAGTATGTAAATTAGGTTCCTAGAATTAAGTTACTGAATAATTGCATACATTTATGCAATTATTCAGTGAATAATTGCAGACGTTTATGCAATTATATCAAAAAATTGTAGACATTTCCGCAATTATTCACCAAAAAATTGCAGAAATTTCCGCAATTATTCACTGAATAATTGTAGACATTTATGCAATTTTTGGATATAATTGCATAAATATATGCAATTATTCACTGAGTAATTTCACAAATGTATACAATTATTCAGTAATTTAATTTTAGGGACCTAATTTACAATCTTTTTTAGGGAGGAGTTTTCCTGTATTAAGTTTGATTTTAAGGACCTGGGCCTAATATTCACTAAAAAACTCTAAGACGTGCGTATAACCAACTGTACATATATATTTAATATATATATATATATTATTTATTTTAAAAGTTTATATATATATATACATTATTTATACATATACATATATATATGTATATAATATATATATACATATGTTTCAAAAAAATTATATATATATATATATATATATTATTTTCGTCTTTGCAAAAAAAAATTAATATAATTTATAAATGTTTTGAATATACTTATGTAGTTACAAATATATTCAATATTAAAATTTCATACATATGTTTATAAATGTATATGTGTGTGCCTATATATATTTGTATAAAATCATTTAAATAAAATATAGCTTATACATAAAGATGTATATATGTATTTGTAACATTATATATATAAATTAAAGTATATAAACATACATTTGGACAATATATTTGTATATTATATGACCAAATATGCCAATTACGGTGTAAATCCCAACACATATACACAAACACGTTGTACCTTGCATAGATTAATATGTTCCATATGCACACACAATATGTGTATACGATACACGCATATATATATAATATAACATTAATAAAATAATATTATAAATTTATATAAAATAATGATTTTATTTAAAAGAAATTTAGAAATGTTATAAATAAATTAGACTTCAAAGACTCGGTAAAGATCCAAAATGGTAAAAAAAAATTGAAATTCACACATTACTTCCGCTGCGGGCTGGCTCAGTTCCAATACTCTCATCCTTAGAATACACCAAGATATCATCAATGAAGACCAACACAAATCTATCCAGCTGATCATGAAATATTTGGTTCATAAGATCAACAAAGAACGAAGGGGTGTTGGTCAGTCCAAACGGCATCACTAACCACTCATATAAACTGTATCTTGTTCGAAACGCAGTTAATGGAATACTATCTTATTCTACCCTTGGTTGATGGAGTCCCATTGTCAAGTCTAGCGGCGAGAACGCTTGAGCTCCACTTAACTGATCAAACAAGTCATCTATCTAGGGCAAATGATAACGAATCTTCACTGTCAGCTTATTCATCTATCGATAATCAATGCACTTCCGTAAAGATCCATTCGACTTCTATACGAGTACCGCCGACGCTCCTCAAGGTGAGCTACTCGGCCTATTGAAACTTTTATCCTCAAGTTCCACCAGCTACTTCTTTAACTCCTCCATCTCCTTAGGCGGCATTCTACTAGGAGATCTACTAATAGTTGTGCCTCCAGCATTAAATCTATCCGGAATTCGATCACCCTCCTTAATGATAATCCCATTACCGGTTCAAAAACATCTGCAAATTCTCAAATTAAACGTACTCTGTTAATCTCATATTCTTGATCTTTTATAGCACATAGCATCAAACCTAACTTCTCCTTCATTATGTCCAATACCATCATGATTCTTTCTCTTCCCCTTGGATTTCGTATGGCGATAGTCCGATTTGAAGAATAGATCCGAGCATCATTACGCACTAACTAGTCCATACCCAAAATCATCCTATACCCAACAAATTTAAACACATATGGGTCACAAATAAATAAATGTCCATATGTCAGTGCACCTTAATCCGAGAGTGGCATACCCACCGATTGGATTAATCGCACGCATGGATGTAATCAAATCAGTGGTATTTAGTTCTAACCTATCAACTAAGTCATTCGAAATGAAAGAGCGAGTAGCAGCAATATGAAACCAAACCCTAATTGACATATTGGAAATCGAAATCGTACCTCCAAGCATACCATTTCCTTTCTCCTCAATAGTCGGTCCAAGCGAAGGTCCTTCGAGAGCAAAATTCTTCAACTGCCTTTTCTTCTTATGCTCGAGTTTATCATGAATGAAGCACTTAATCTTCATCGCTCCTATCGGCTTTGAACAATTATTGGCATAGTGCCTCTTCTGCACACAATCATAGCAAGTTATCTCTGCCAAACTTTTCGATCTCCACCGCCCTGAGCCTTTGCCTTCGTTTGTTAGCCTTTCTTGCCCTTTTGATATGGAGAAAACTTTTTCCTTTTCTCACCTTGAGCCTTCTCCCCAATACCTCGCCTTTCAGCATGTAACAACATGTACCTCCCCGCCATATCTACCACTTCATTGAATGGAAGTGCTAGGCGAGCCATTGTCCTATTGCTCTACCCTGGCCACAATCCCAAGATAAATTTCTCTACTTTCTTCCTTCAAGTCCAAATCAGATCAGCCATATACTTGGATAGTATGTTGAACATCTACACATACTTCGGCATAATCAAACTACCTTGTTGCAGCTCTACTAATTCCTGAAACATTGTAGATAACTCCAAACTAGGTACATATTTCTCCTAAAACATCTCTTTGAACCTTTCCCGAGTAATTTCTTCCTCAGGAAACTTTTTTCGCAGTTCCCTACCAGAAACTTTTCAACCCCTTGAATTGTCTAGATACAAATTTCACCTTCTGAACATCTGTCAGCTCTAAATATTCACAAATTCTCCTATACATGACCAGCCAATCACTAGCCTCCAATGATTATTTTGACCCATCAAACATTCTCCCCAAACTCCTAAAATCCTTATTTATTTTGGAAAAATCAACTCTAACTGGCTGGACTAGGCCCTTTGGTAAATTATAGGCCTACGGTGGTACTTGGAGCTGCATTAAGTTTGCTAAAAACAATTGAAAGAGTGCGTTCACATCCATATTTCCAAAGGCCGTCCAGGCATTTCATTACCAACCTCAGCACGAACTTCTGGGTCTGCCTCCCCTCCTTTGCCATTAGTTTGAGTACTAGTTGTTCCTCTACTAGCTTTTGTCCTTCCTCTTCCTAAAGTCAAACATCCACTTCGTAGATCCATTCTCTTTCTGTGTAAGCATGTGTTCGTAAGAGGTGGAATTAAAAGAGAGTGAAAACAATAGTAGAGAGATAGACATATCCACCTATATATTTATACCAAAACACAAGTACGTTATATATATATATATATTTATGTATGTATGTGTGTATACAGTATATACCCTTCTCAAGGTGTTCGTTATCAAACTTATACTTAACTATGTTTCACTTAGGTGTCCCCTAACCTAAGCTCTGATACCAAGTTGTAACATTCCTCACTTTTAGACCAAAAAATAGACACTGATGTTGCTGTAGTCGTCATCAGAATCTTTTTCAAGCGAGAGTTCGGTATTATTTCGCACAATAGTAAGTAAATAGAACAGAAAAATAACTTTTCCATTATATCAAATAGAATTACATAATTAATACATCATCTTTAACCTATTTCGTTCCCACGTAGGGGTAAATACAATAAAAAATAAGAGTAGTGTTGTGTTCGACATATGAAGATGCCAACACAACACATAACCATTTATAATTTTTGGTTTTACATAGTGGAATTTTCAAAATATCTTTTATTAGCCAGATAAGCCTCCTGCTTCATCTTCGAAATCTTTATTCGTCCTTCCAATAGATACATGTCTATTCCATAAACTCAGCCTACTTGAATGAGTACCCATGAGTTTATGGGAGATAATAAAAACATGGGTCAGACATAAAGGCTGGTGTGAGTAAAACTTTACCCTAATAAGCAAAAATATATTGAGGTCATGCCATTGAAGCACGGAAAGGGTTGCCACCATCCCCCCACCGCTTTAATCATCATCATCAATTATAGAATACTTCCCAACAGTATTACATTATAAACATGCAAAATCATCAATTTTGTATAAGTGCGAGATTTGTTTACACATGAGTAATTCCTATGGTCTCATCATAAATTGCCACACAGGCTTAACTCTCCCTAGATCGATTTGGGCACCTAACACTTAAGGATTATTCTTAGGTGTTTTACCTCAGTCTAATCATGAATAAATAATTAGATCGCAATGAAGGCCTTACATCATCGCTCATGTATTTTGTGGTGATAGAAAATTGGATGCTACACAAGCCTTACTCCATCATTCTCGCTTATTTGTCATGTACGGACATTTGGATGCTACACAAGCCTTACCCCATTAGTCATCTAATATAATGTGGTGAATAAGCAAACAAATGCCACAAAGCCTTACACCATCAATCATCAAATATAATGTCATGAATAGACAACAGATGCCACACGGGCCTTACACCATCAATCATCAAATATACAGTCGTCAATAGACAAATGGATGCCATAAAGACCTTACACCATTTATCATCGAATATAATGTCGTGAATACACAAGTGGATGCTACGCAGGCCTCACACCATCAATCATGGAATATAATGTTGTGCATAGACAAACAGATGCCACATAGGCCTTATACTGATATTCCCTATTGTTTCTAATGGTATAATCCTTCATCTTATAGCTTAGTTAAGCAAATTCTCATTTTTATTCTTTTAAATAAGTTATTTCTCTTTAACTTAATATTCTCTATGGTCATTTCATCATCATGAAGATCTCAACCATCGCCTTGGAAGATGTCTTCCAAAGTGCTACAGGATTTCGTTCACGTGCTTAGCCTTTTTCATAGCCTTACCTATCATTTCTTATTTACTTTACATGGCTATCACATTTTGAGTCGCCAAGGGACATCGAAAGTTGACTTTGTCCTAACTATCGAAAGTTGAGTCTCCCAGGACCTTTGCGTTATCCTAGCTATTGAATGTCGAGTCTCCTAGTAATCACGAATTGAGACCACTGAGGCCATCGCATATTGACGTTGCCCTATCCTTCAAAAGTTGATTATTTGAGTAGCTATCA
Organism: Allium fistulosum; assembly: GCA_030737815.1. Lineage (NCBI taxonomy): Eukaryota > Viridiplantae > Streptophyta > Magnoliopsida > Asparagales > Amaryllidaceae > Allium > Allium fistulosum. The sequence continues at coordinate 814,842,397 of CM060908.1, read as the reverse complement.
CATGTTGATTCAGCATTAGCTGTCGCAAGTTGAATCCAACTTAGTTGTCGCGTATTAACTCCAATATAGCCTTAGTATGTGGATTCCAATATAGCCTTAGTATGTTGATTCCAATATAGATGTTGCAAGTTGATTCTATCTTAGCCATTGCCAGTTGATGTTCATGTATACTATCACAAGATGATGTTTAATAAGTTGTCGCATGCTGATGTATTTAAAAGTTGTCACATATTGATATACATAGTAGTTATCGCATGTTGATGTTTAATTGAGCTGTCGCATGTTAATGTTTAATTGAGTTATCGCATGTTGATGTATTTAAAATCCATTGCATATTTATGTACACAGTAACTATCGCATGTTGGTCTTCTTACTAGCTATCGAAAGTTGAAAGTGGCATTTTCAAATTTTCATAAATAACTTGAAAATCGATTGGTTGCCTTATTACGTAATGACTTTTCACCAAATCCCATGTGATGTCGAATTCTTATTGGCTAATTCCTTACTTTACAATCTTCTTTTCAAAACTTAATTACATTTATAATTAATTAAATAATTATCCTTAATTAGTTAATTCTTTCCACCACCAAATAATTCATATAAAATCGAAAATTAATAGAAAGAATCACAAAAAAGGCACTAAAAATCAAATTTATCATGTTCTACCTTATATCAAAATTTCATTCTAAATAATTATTTTTAATAATTAATTTAACCAAAATTAACCAATTTTCAACGTAGAAAATTCACAGAAATTCCAAATTAAATTCTAAAAATTATGAAATTGAAAACCCCATCTTTGTTTCATAATTATGAATATCATATCTCATTTTCAAACCGTTTAATTTAAGATATAATAATGTTTTCCCATAAAATATGAGAAAAATTATTTCATTTAAATTTCTAAACATCTCCAACCAATGTTTAACAATTACCAACATGTTTATTATCATCTCAAACATTCATTTCGAATCAAATCCAAATCCAAATGGGTATGGATAGTTTTTAGAAATTTTTTTAATCGCCTTGATTAGAAAACCTTGCTTTAATCTTCTTTATCCTTAAAGTTGAAGGCTTAGTCTTTTGGCTTTTAATCTCTTCTCTTTTGCTAAACTGGTGGAAGCTTTGTTTACTTTCTTTTGTTTAAAAGAAATAATGAGAGAATGAATGAATGGAGAGTTGAAATTTTAGGAATCTGTAATTTGGGCTATGGGCTAAAACCCCATTCTATCCTAGTCTTAATAATTCCCTAACTCCTTTTTCCACATTCACTCTTTATTTGTTAGCTTTTCTTATTCGTCCCATTATTGAATTAATTTATCGTTTATTTTATTTATTTTCCCGTATTATTGTACTACAAAATGTTGGGCGTTACAAATGGTGAAAAGGTTATATGGGTTGAGTATAAAATATATCAACAGACTCTATTATGTTAGAATGCTAATTCGAGATGAGCTTCCTTTTAATTATCTTGAGGAAGAAGGATACATTGATTTCATGATAGTAACACAACCAAAGTTTAGCCCACCATCTCGTATGGCAATTGCAAGAGGGGCTTGGGAACAATATTTAGAGGAGAAAAATAATCTTAAGTGTGCTTTGCTAAATAATTCCCAACATGTTTCTTTAACCACCTTCACTTGGACATCAATAAATATGTCAATTATATGGTTCTTACCACTCACTTTATCGATGGTAGTTGGACACTACACAAAAGAACCCTTAACTTTCTTGTCATTGTGAATCATAAGGGTAAAGCCATTGGGAAGATAATGGAAATTTCTTCAATTGATTAGGGAATTGAAAAAGTTTTTAAATTATAGTTGACAATGCTAGTGCAAATTAAGTATTCATTGATTATATGTGAGACAAGATTGGAAAATGGAAACATCTTGCGTTGAATGGTTCCTTTTAACATATGAGATGCTGTTGTCATTTACTTAATTTAACTGTAAAACTGGTATGGGTGAACTTGATAGCACTATAGATGGATTCGTAATTGTGTAGAATACATAAGGTCATCCCCCTCTAGGTTAGCCAAATTTAAAAGTTATGCGGCTTAAGAGAAGATTGAGCATAAAAGTGGAACGGTTCCATTAGATATTTGCAATAGGTAGAACTTAACATATTTCATGTTAGATATCGCTTTAAAGTATAGAAATGCATTTTCAAAGTTAGATGATGAAGAGAGGCAATTGGAGGGGTATTTCTAACAAAAAAATGAAGGTAAAAAATAAAGAGGCCTATGAAAAATGATGATTGGGATAAAGTAGCTCGTTCAGTAAAATTTCTAAAAATATTATATGGTGCAACATTGAAGTTCACTGGAACTAAATTAATTACAGTGGTATGAGTCACTACTTTAGATGTCCAATATAATGAGTGAATTGGATAAATGTGTACAAAGTGGTGACTCTTTGTTAAGAGCATTGGAAATCCGATGAAAAAGAAATTTGATAAATATTAGTTGAAGCTTTAAGATATGAACAAGATTCTTATTATTCCTGTGGTTCTTAATCCAAGGTACAAGATGATTTACCTTGAGTATTTTTTCTATGCATTGAAAATAACCCTATAATGGTGAAGTTGATGGTAGATGAAATTAAATCAATGTTTTTTACTTGTATTATGAGGATTATGAACTAGATCCCGTGGATAGGCAAGCGTCATCAGATGCCACAATATTGAAGATTGATTGTATTGGCATTGTAAATTGTGAAGTAGATAGTTGTGCGGTTAATTTGCAACATTTCATGAGACTAGGACAAGAAAGAGATGTAGTTGAGATAAAGAATGACTTGATAAGTACTTTGATGATGCTTCTGAAGATCCTTCAAATATTTAAGCTACCTAAGTGCTGGAAAGAAAATGGTCATAGGTTTGTCTATTGCCTTTTATAAACAAATAATGGATTAAATGATATTATACTTTTTATTTATATAATCATATTATTTATAACACAAATCTATTATGATTCAATTTAATCAGGTATCCAATTCTATCAAAGACAGCTAAAGGTGTAACTGTTTTTCCTACTATGACAGCTGCATTTGAAGCTGGTTTTAGTCTTAGCACCCGAATTGTTGATCCATTCAAAGCATCATCAACCCTATAATGATTGAAGCTTTAATGTGTGCAAATAATTGGTTGAAAGCGGTTGGATTTTCATTTTATAAGGAATTTGCAATAGATGAGATTGAGCTATATGAGGAACTAGAGAATGCATAAAAAGGTAATTATAAAGATATTCAGTTCCTAGTGTTTTGTTGATATTATTATTAATGTTTTATTCATACTAATGTTAATGTGTTTTAGTTGAGATTTCATGTTTTTAGTTTATAACTTAAATTGCCTTTTTTGGTCTATAAATTTCACTTATTGTTAGATATATGAATATTAATTATGCACGTTTTATTCAAATTGATTATATATGTTACATATGAAAACTGAAAACATAAAACACCTGAGTAAGTTACATTCACAAGCACACAAATAAATATGATGTTTATTTATAAAATGCAGTTATCTTTTTTATAAAAGACAGTTAACTAACTTGCAATATACATACTATTAAAACTGCAATCAACTTATGTTTGATACAACCTAAGTAAATACTGTTACGCGATCAATGATTCAATATTAATATAGCTAAAACCTAAAAATTATTTGATTTTATTTTATGAGCAATATGCTATGATTCACATGTTGTCAGATGTATAAAATGTTGATACAGTTAGATTCTTTTAATTTGTTTTATATTTAATATATTATTATGCATCTTATTTTATTCTGTAAATGATTAAAGAATTGCATATAAACATCATTTATGTTTGGTCTATGTTTTGTGATATCATATAAGTTTCATATGAAGCAGCTAGGTTCATTTTGCAGTCATTTATCTATTATATATATAAATGTATGCTAACCTTTTCTTTTTAATGCGAAGGCAATGCTGATATGAAAAATGGTAGTGCACGAGAGATATTTTGCTACTCCTTGTTGGGTGTAGCTATATGAAGACTTTAAGAAAGGTTTTGAAGTTAAGTGATTCATTAATTAGAATTTTGTGTTATGGTTTTTGGTATTTTGGTACTTATGCTACAGTAAATTATGAAATTTCAATATTTGAAATTTATGTAATTAAGTAATGAACTATTATGTGGTTTGGTATATAAATGAACTGTGTGCTTAAAGAATTACATATACATATATACACATACGCACACACGCATGCGCACATAGACACACACACACACACACACACACACACACACATATATATATATATATATATATATAAATCAATGCATTTTCGTGTATGTATTTTTGAATGTTTTGGAATTTTTTTATCAATTTGTTTAGTAAACACTATATTTGTTCAAAGATGTATATTCCAAAATCAAACCGAGCCGACCAACATCGCCCTGTACATGTATTAAACCAGAACGAAATTAGACCATATTAAAATATAACATTACGTCTTCATTTTAATTGACCATTTGTTAAAGTGTGGAAACGGTTGGAGCTTCAAACCGGACCAAACTGACCCATGCCCACCCTTAGTTGAAATGGAATTTACAAATAACAGTTCTACATATGCACAAGTAAAAACAGTTAAAGCTATTTGAATTAATTAAAAGAAAGAATAAAAAATGTATGTGCTAACTTATGTAAAGCAGATATATGTGTGTGAGATCCTTGAAATACTTAAAACTAATAATTGGACACATGTTACTAATCAAAATCATAGGACATTGTTGTGAAAATTTTGCCAAGCCATCCTAAAAACTTAAAACTTTCTCAAAGTATCCCTGGGCATCCAAAAACCTTGAAACTTTCTCCAAGTACTTCTCCATATCAAATAATGTTGGAAACATACACATGATTGGAAACATTAGAAGAGTGAAGTACGATAAAGAAGCATATGACATACACAATTTCTTACATAAATTACCAAATTAACTTCAGTGGAAGTTAATGGATTTATTAACCATGTTTCTAAATATTTAACGAAAAAAGAAGTCATGGTCATTTCATGAAGCCTAGCAAAATATATAATAAGCTATAGAATTAGCAACTCAGATATTGAATTTACCTCATTATGCTTAAAGAAGAAGATGAAATTCAAGATCTGTAAATTAGCAAAAGAAAAGGAGATACGATATGAAGCAAATCATTTTTTAGTTTAGAGAGAAAGGGGAAAAGGATATGTTAACACTTAAATGAAATGAATGGGGAAGTGGGGAGACAATAAAAAATAAAATAAAAAGGTAAGTGTTTGATGTAAATGGGTTGGGCTATCAAGTTGGCATACTGTATTGTTTTTTCAAAATCCATGAAACATATGTGCAATTAACCATGCAGATAAAAAGGGTGCCTCAAAAATAATATTAGCTTAATTTTCTTGAATTAATCTATTTAAAAAGTAACCCAATTCGGTTTAATTTGGTCGATTTAGCTCTTTAAATCACAATCGAACAGTAATGAAATGGATCAGGTCAGTTTTGAATATTCTATTTTGATAGATAATATGTAGCGGTTTTCCACACCTTTTCATCAGTTCGGCGAGGGTGGTTTCCATTTGGTGGTGTGTGTTATGCCTACACCCAATTTCAACCCTAACATAAACACAATATCCATTATGGGTTTGGCATAATAATATTAAGAAGTATATACGTATCAATGTAATAAATAACTACAACGACATTTATGCAAGCACTTTAATTAGATCAAGAAATTATCCCGATTACCCTGATCTAATCCGTTGGGTTCGTGACATTTCTAACCTTGAATGTCTGCTACATAAGGACTTACGTCCTCATTAAGTGATTTACATGTTTTCATCTCACTCACTCTCTTTATATGTGGTTTATGATTTTTTCTTCCATATATTAAATATCCACCCAATTCAACTTTCCTAAATTGGCTATTTGGTTCACTGTCATTTCCAATCATGACTTCTATCAATTAAGGATTTCATGTTATTACTCGATTTGTTTATAGATTTTGTCTCTCTAGTTCTCATCAAGTGGTTTATGGGGTTTTTTCCACTCGTAGAATGTCCATTTATTATTATCTACGAATGCTTGTTGAATACATGATATCTAACATATAACCTAATTCAAGAACATTTTACACCCTTTCATATCAATAAACTATTTTTTTACCAAGTATCATGCAAATTAAGTTGAACACGAGAATGCCCAATGTCGTCCTATGTTAAAGTCTCACTTATCATCATCTATCACTTACACGTATTTCGGCATACCACCTTCGATAATTTTTTGTCACATTCATATAATTGAAATCAAATTTCATGCCATGTTCTTATACTTCACCTCTAGTTCACATTCCCTAAATTACTCCACTTCTAGGTCCGCTCTTATTGAATCACTTGTCACATTCATATCATCTCCATCTCATTCACTTCCTTAAGACCCATTAGCTCTAGCCTAATCACTTAAACCTAATAGCAGTTCCTCATTAGGATCACTTAATCCAGATGACTCCAATCCCTGATGAAAAAATTAGACATTTTTCTTAAATCGGATAGCTTTGGTTGGGGTTTAAAGCAAAGACTATCGTGCACATGCTATTGATGACTTCCCATCATCTAAAACGGATGTTATGGGTGAGTTTAGATAAGCTCAGAGCTATTGCATCGAGTCTAGTTCCCTTACCCAAAGAACATGCTCCAAGTGATCTACTATGGCCTTAAGATACAACTTTAGGTAAGTCTAATCTAAGCAACCAAGTGCCTCGAGATCAAACTTGGTGCCACTTTGGCACCAACATTTCATCAACTTTGTTTCATGGTGGTGGTATTCCTATTACTACCTTACCTCTGATGACCTACACTACCGACCTCACCACCAAACTCCAACCACCTTTGATCATGACCATCCCATATGCTAAAATGCTTACAAACTCACTCTACCGTACATTTTGGCATTCTCTATGTCTATTTTTTTCTATTTCCTTGTTTAGTAACTCAATTTAGCAAGAATTCCATCTTCTTTCACATGTAAACATCTTACCTTTCTAAACTCATTGTTTTAAGATTTATTGTATAACCATCCCTCTTCTTAATTCCACATAACACAAATATCAACTCAAATCCAATTATAATGAAAAGAGGTAGTACTCATTAATTTTGTATAGGTAAAAAGGTGGCTTTTATTATAATCAATGATTATTTAAAGATTAAATCGCATAATTTCCATTTCCTTTTGTTCTTTCCCTTAAAGATAGAAAGAAATAGATAATCAAATTATAGGTAGGAAATAAGAATATATACTTTCTTAGGAAATACATGATTAAACCATCATAAAACATACTTTCGCAAATTTATCTCACTTACAAGTGCAAACAAACCCATTTAATAATAATTATATAATTTATGTTTTAGAAAATGACTTTTACGATGTAAATGCCCATTATGCCCGATTCACTTTAAAACATAACTTATAAAAATGAAAAAAGCATGTTCGTAAATTCAATGTTATAATTATTTATAGATCTTCTTAGGTAACTAGTATGGATTATTCAGCTATTTCTCAGCTAATTCGATCATCCATAAGTAAATTCAGAATAATACAGTAATTAATAAAATAATAATAAATAACCATCCATAGGTTAAGGTCCTTATATTCTTCGAATAAATTACCATGTCAGAATAATCAATTTACCATACCGATGTAAACTGGATGGTTTATCTTATATATGTCCGTTTGGTATAACAAGGGTACATAGGTGTGGATTCTCTTTATACAAATATAAACATAGCCTTATCCATAAAAGCCCATATGCCTAATCTATATACGGAAAATAGTAATTCAAACTGTTTAAGCATGTAGTACTAATTAATAATGTGCTATATAATCATATTCAAATGTTTCATTTAGATAAAATAGGGAATTAATTTAAAGGAAAAATCTGAGACTAACTTTAGTCTGAAGGACACAAGTTTTAAATTTTAGTCTAAAGAACACTAAATGCTATATTAATACAATATCAGATAAAACAAAAGTTACCTGCTAACACTTAGCTTTAAAATGTAAATGAGAAGAAAAACAAGCAAATTAAAGTAAATGACACAAATATGTAGAGCATTTTGGCTAAGCTTGCCTACGTCCAATATGAAGATCTCTTACTATGGTTATATCTTACAATTACAAGTAAGTACACGAGAATAATAAGAAATCAAACACTGAAGAATAAACAGTTGCCAATCTAAAGAGCTTAGGGCATCAGTTTGCATTGAGGAGAGAATTCTAAGTTTGAAATGGGTGGAAAGTGTTTCATCGATCGGGTCTCATGGGCTAATGGAAGATAGCTATAAATGTGGTATGGAATGTATGGCCGAAATGTGCCAATTATCACTCCGTACTAGGTGCATGATTTGCAATTAATGCGCATTTAATGTTAGAGGCATGCTACACGAATAGGAATGCATTTGGCATACTTGCTACAATACCTAGTACAGCTGGCTATACAACTTGTCGTTTGCTTTTACATGTCTAGATGACAAGGCAGACGAGTAGCTTCATCCATGCTATTATGACAGTCGCTCATCGCTCACTTGCTGAGGAAAGTTCAATATTGCTAAGAACCAAGTCATAAGGGATATGCCAGGATGGCTAAGGGATGACAAGTTGGGCTACCTTGGATCGTTTAAAGGTGGGTCGTGATGAAGCCGAAACAAAGATAGGTCACTTTTGAGGCGAGCCCTGTCTGATGAGTGGGTGTTGAAGCAGCCTTTAGTTATGCCATCTAGTCATGAACCTGGAGTGTTGTTGGTAGATGGACTTATTTAGAGCCATGTTGAGTGTGGGCTAGCATGAACTGGGTCGGGCTTAGATTTTTTAGGCCGGCTTTTATTGGGTCGGACTGTGTTGAGTTGGTTTGCTTATTATACTTGTAGGAAATTTTAGCAACAAATTTGCCACCAAGTCTATCTCTGTGAGCAAGAGCTGGCTTGTTAAACCACAAATATCCCATTGACCAGTTATTATGTTATGCATTTAATGCTTGTCATATGTGGTGCTTTGTCAATGGCTGAGGCGGTTCACTTTTTCCAAACATGGAAAGGGTGCTCATGTTTCCAATGGGGGTGAAGTGAAATTGGCATTGATACACCTAGATGATTGAGATGTGATGACTCTTCAAATCCCATGGCTGTGGTGAAAGGGATAGAGACTATAAAATAACCTCCATCTTCTCTCTTCCATTCTTTACCGAAGCTAAAAAAAATTTCAATCATTGAAAGAACTCCAAAAACCCCCAAAAAATCTTTGACTTTTCAAATTTCCTTCCAGAAAAATTACGCTTTTCTCCTCCTCCTTCCTCTTTGCTTCTAGGGAAGATATGGCTTTTGCAAAGCTCTGAGTTTTTTTTTTGTAATGTGCGAATTTGTAGTTGCTTTTGTGTAATGCTTTGGTCGGAATTCACAATCTTCTGGCCATCTTTAGTAGTAATAATAATACCCTATGACCATGTCAATAGTGGTTGATCGACGTTGGAGAATTCCATAATGGACCAACAATTTTTAGTAATAATATTAGAATAAATTTAAGTAATGGGCGGTAGAATAGGCCCAATTCGATAGGTATAGGACCTAAGTAACAAAATGAGCAATAGGTATGGAACGTAAGGCCCACAACTTAGTTTTTGAGGGTCATCTGAGTCACTAGCCGATCGTCATGGGGTGCTCAGTCAGGGCAAGCTATGTGGTCGGTTGAACCATCTTTTTTCGGAGGACTTGCCCTTGAGCATTGGTAGACTTGGTTGTAGGAATATTGTTTAACCATGTCGTTTTCTTTTCAAATGTTAGCCATTGGGTCCTTTTTGACCATTGTTTCCAGCCTCAAAGTTTTTGAGCTCCTGGAGGGGTCGGTAAATTTGGCCAAGTCCCTGGCTAAGCCTGGATGTGACATTGGGATGGCCTGGTATAGTATTATCGCTGATTGACCCAACATCCCTCTACTAGGCTACTTCACATGGTCCCTCGGCTACTTCATGATCGGGGTCATGCTACCCCTTCATTGCTACTTTGTTTCTATCGCGAATGCTCATGATCTTTCCCCTGGTCAGCTTACACCCAAAAGCTACCAGTTTCTATGTAGGCTTTATGTTTCCTACAATGAGCTTCACCTTCCTAAGTGGATCGCTCAACAAGTCAACATGGCCTTCGAATTGCAGAAAAATTTCGGTTATCCCATATGCACCTACTTCCACTTCTAGGCCGGCACCAATGTAACATCATGCAAAATTAACTGGAAATTAATTAAGAAGAAGTAATTAATTAATAATAAAGTTAAAAATAGAAACTGAGAAAATGTTATAATTTGGCTATGAAACTTGCATCATTATATTTGTGATGATCTTCTGAGCAACTTTCAAATATAAAGCTTCGCGATCGGGGTTCAAACGAAGAAGTTATCCACGTTTGAAGATTTCAGAAAGAAAAATAATTCAAAATAAGTGGTTAGGACCACATGCCGATCAACCGCCTATATGCATCAGTTGACCAGTAAATATTGTGATCGATAGGGTTTTTCCTGGCCCGAACTGCGTGAATTCCAGATTATTAAAAGATTTCCTGATCCAGTCGTCCTATCACATCCAAGCAACTATAAATAAGAGGCTAACTTCTTAATTCATTTCATATAAATCTAAAGGTGGTAAAGACACGCTGTCCAATTCTCTTCCTCTACATAAATTTCTTAAACTCAAAGTCAAAAATAAATATACACATTCAAGGATTAGGGGAAGGTTTGAAGGAATCAAGCTATAGAGAAAGGTGATGAATTTATATATACACACATACATACATCCATACATACATACATACATACATACATACATACATACATATATATCCCTTCTAAACTTTCCTAATCTATAATTTTTGAATCTAATATGTATAAACTAATCTGTTATATGTTATAAAGAAAAAAAGGAGATAAATAAGAGGAAGAGATTGGCAATAACACGAAAGACAAATCCATGGAGATTGTAGTTTGGATTATTAATGAGTGGAAGTCTTTTTTTCCTTAATAGCTTCCTATGTGGTTTGATTATTGGATCTATAATGTGCCTTGGGATATTTTGTATGTGAAAATTTATCAACTTAAAACTCTAAAATCTTCCTGTAACATGAAAATTTTGAATTATTTGAAATCCTAGTTGCTTTATTTTAATATAGAAGAATTCGATTCATTTATATTTATAATATAAATATTTTTTATTCTATTTATCCCACTTTTCAATTTGTGATTGAAACGACAAAAATTCCAAATTAAGGAAACAAAAAGAGGCATGCAAAGTAGGGAAAAGGGGATTTTTCCTCTTATCTGTAGTTTGCACCGCCTATTTCGACAATTAAAATAAGTATGATTTCTTTATCATTTCAACAATATATGTTCAAAGTGTTGAATAGAATATAAAAAAATGTATTGCAAATTTGCTTCTTTGGAAAAAGTGGCGTGGTTCTACTATATTAATGTAAAATAAGTTGTACGTTCTGGATTCCATTTTGAATATATATACAAGTCTACTTTGTTTAGCTAAATTATTGATGATATTAGCTTTTATGTAATTGCTATATTGAATTAGGACTAGTATATAAATTGCAGTTGTTAACATTAAAATAATATAACACCCCAAATAAATAGCGGAAAGATTACTTGAATACACATAAAACTAACAAGGCATAATTTAATATTAGGCACAATATAATAATAACATATTCCTCTAAACTTTGAGACTAACAATTATAATTATAAACCTATAACGTACATAATAATTAAGATATGAAATAAAGGAATCTATAAATAGTCAGGCTAATATGGGACGTCAAGGTTGGGTTATGTGCTATAAGGATGGTGTAACGACCTATAATTTTATCACTTTGAATAAGAATATTTAATTAATTTTAAATATTCAATTGATTGTTTTAAATGATAAATAATCCATTTTAATTATTATATAATGATAATAAGTTATCTATAATGGTTTTATAAATATATAAACTTATTTTATAAAGATATATAAACTTCGTTGCATTTTGACAGTTCGACATCGTATTTTTATACATGGATTTTAATATTATTTAATATGGTTTTATAGCTTAAATAATCTTGTTTGATTATTTAAATGTGATAAGAAATTTATTTTCAAGTTTTTTTTACATAAATAAATAGTTTGATTAAAAATTGAAAATATGATAGAAATTAGATTATGGATTTACAATGGTTTGTCGACTTGAAATTATTTTAAGTTGTAGAAACCTTGTTTGAACATGCACACACATGCGTATACATGGACATATACATATAAATATGTATCACAATTAGTCAAATCAAAGCCAAAGAAATATCTAAACATATACACATATAAACTCCTTATGTATAAACAAATGCAACATGAAAAGGCAAACTTAAAATCAACTCACCATCACTTACACACCTACACACCTAAGACATCATGAAGTGATGGAAATCATATGGAGGGGGGGTTTGGCCGAAGCTATGATGGAAGGGGAGGGGTATTTTGGTTATTTCATGCACAAGGATTTCTATCCTATAAATACATATGCATATCCTCTTCCTTTCTTCACAAATTCACTTCTTTCTCTTCTTCTTCTTAAGCTCTCTAATAGCACTTCTTCAATGGCTTCCCTAATAGTAAAAACATTTGAACACCGCATCGAAGTTTTGCTAAAATGTTTCCATACACATACGATATCAAATCGCTTCAAAAATTAGCCAAACTCCACCTCTTCCTCACCAAAGTGCATGGCCCACACCACCACCATCTCAAAGCCAAGCTTCCACCTCCACACAAGATTGGCCGAACATTACTAAGGTCCGGAGGCAAGTTCCATAAGCTTTGGTGCAGAGAAAGGGATCGTTTCGTATAATCAGATACCATGAAAGTGAGAACGCTACTTTCACCTTATTTAAATTTATCTTAAAATTATCTATGATTGGTGTTATGCAAGTATACTAGGTTGATTAGCATAGTTTGGATGCTAAAATGATTGATTATTGGTTAATTATTTGCTTATGTTATCATGTATTGACTTGGTCGAGTTAAGTAGAATTATTTTGATAATAATGTGAAAATCATATCCATCAGATTTGAAATGATCACTTTAAATAGCCATGGTAAATTCATGAGAAATAATCCTTATTATATTCTGAAATAATGTGTGTATAAGGAGCATCAAGCATCTTTTGAACTTTAAATCAAAACGTTGTCGTTTTTAGAAAATAGAAATGGTTTTAGAAAACTAAAGAGGAGTATTTAATTTATTTGGAAAAAGGTAAATCAAATGGTTTAATTTTGAAAATAATAGCTTAAAAGGTGGAAAATACATGAAAAAATATCATATGGTTTAATATAAAAGAATTTTGAATTAAAAAGATGAAAATTGAATATTGTAATAATATAATATTAAAGATATGGAATAAAGTGAAAATGGGATTTTTAATAAAGTAAAATAGTGAAAAATTGGTTTAATATAGTGTATTATGTTATTAAATTGATTTAAAATTGTTTCGGACAAGTTTTATAAAATTTGACTAAAACATAAAAAACAAGCCATTGCGTTTCGATAGTTCGCGATTTCGCGACTTGAAAAGTTAAACGGATGTGCAAGATAAAATATAAGTCGGAATTCTTTGAAATAAGAATTTTCCGGGCCCTGGTGATTATGGTTTTTAAATGAAAAAGAAAAATCAAGATTTCATTTGAGATATTGCAAATCAAGTTTTCAAAATCGTCGGGTTTTAGTAGTTCGTAAAATATTGTTTTAAACTCTTTAAAAATAAATATTTTTAATCTTTAAAAATATAAAATAAATTCAGTAAATATGTTAAAATGTTTTAAAAGGAATTTGAATTATAAAAATAGGCATATAAGTAATAAAATCGGTGTTTTGATCTATAAAGATTTAAAATCACTATTCATTGACAATTTAGCAATGGAATTAGATAATCGTTAAATAAATGAGTTGAACTTAGGTTTTCTTTCCGAATCTTTTTGAAATGTTTTTCAAATGATAAATCAAATACTTTTAAAATTTTAGAGTCGATCAAATAAGTTGTCTGCCTTATGGATGACAGAGAGATAGTCTCTAGGCTGGAGTTTTAGAAACTGGTTGCTTGCATCCCCTAGCTATCCGGACTGGCCTGGTGGAATTGATAGTTAATTTATTTGCTCGGATCATATTTAAGATAAAGGTAAAGAGATTTGGAATTTTCCACAAAGTTAAACAAGATTTCAAATAGGATTTTGATGGTAAAGAGAACATTCTAGTTAAACTCTATATTAAATTTCGAGGAGGGAAATTGTACTATCCATGTGAATTTAAAAGGCGATTCCACTATTATTCGATGAATAATACAGGTTGAATATGGAAATTAGTATTGAGTATAATTAATCTAAAAACTAAGAAACATTTTTACTTAATACTAAGTGATTTGGGTTTACAGTAAACGTTGTCTTAAATAACATTGTTTTTGACCCATTTAAAACATATTTTGAAAATGAAATCTTTATTAATTATTCTAATAATATAATATAGAAATATTTTTGCTAAGTAATTAAAAGGAAATGATTTGGTATTTCCAAAGTTAAAAGGTGGTTTAATAATTTTGTATTTCCCCAAACAGAAATGGTTTAAAGATATATATATATCTCTTAAAGATATTTTATTGGATAAAAAGATATCTTCGGTGTTAAATAATATTTTGAGTAAAAGAAGAAAAGAGGATTTAATGAAAGAGACTTAACATTTCTGTATACATATATACACATCGTTTTATCAATAATTGGTTCGGAGAGATCGGGATTAGATTTGGGTGACTCCTATCTAAAGACCACTTCGAACCATATACGTGTTCGGAAATGAACACTACACCAAATCAGTGATTTTGCAACAGTTTATGTCATTTAATTGCTAACACTTATAAACGCTACAAACTCCTAACAGTAAAAAAGTGTTAGGATACCTGAAAAGTGTTGGTGAAAATAAATACTTTCCTGAATAAACTTTGCAACACAAATAAGTGTTACCGTAGTTGGTAAAAATGTAAATAATTTATTAACAAGAGGTGTTTTCCGTAATTTAGACATGTGTGTTCTCTTCTCACGCTTACCTATCCATTCCCAGACGTTTTTCGGCCGCATAAAATTTAATTTAGGGTTTTCTCTTCCTCCCAAAATCAACGTCGATTTCTACCACTTTCGAAAATCAACGGCGACTTCATCCACTTCCCAATATCGAACGCCGACTTCAACCACTTCAACGATGCCGACTTCAATTCGCTTTGCTGCACGTTCTTCTTCCTCTCTATTTTTTTTATTATTTCGCTTTGCTTCATCTTCTACTCTATTTTTTTTTCTTTCTCTTAACTTTTGAGTGATAGTCTGTTGAGGAATAAATGGTGCTTTGTACAATGAATCAGATCGATTCCTTTGAATTTTCCAGAGCCATTTGCCATTAGTTGAGCTCAAATTGATGCTTTGTTTTCCCAAATTTCAACAGCCATTCTCATATTTTGAAAAAAGAAGGCCTTTGGGATTTCCAAATTTGCTTCTATGATGTGAAGACTTGAATCACGATTTGGTTTCAGGTATCGATATTTTCGATTTCACTTTGACGCATATGATTTTTAACAGTTGCGATTCAAACTGAATTTTCAATCGAAGATGGTATGTTTTGAGTTGAAACGCGTTTTGAATCGTACGGTTCTACGATTTTTGAATTCCATGATAGAGATAAACAATAATGTGAAGCTGTTTGCAATATTTAAATCTATAGGAAATGTTTAAGTCCTAAGTGAGCTTGCTTGCAAGCTTAGTGATTATTTAACTTAATTATGATAGGATCAATCAATTGTAGGAGTTCTGATCCATAGTCAGGGTTTGAAATTGATTTTAATTTTTTTCCTGGTACAAACATGTGTCTACTCTATTATTTTACCATTTTTTGTTTATCTCCTTGTAGAATTTCTGCGTACTTTGTGCACTAGATTGTCAATATAATCGTATGTATTCTTGAATTGTCATAGATATTGACATTAAAAAACAATATCCATTTTTCATATAAAAAGAAAAGACTCAAATGAAACATTGAAGAAGATATATAACCAGTACAAACACACTTTGCGTGAAATAGAATGGTGATTGAAGTTCGGAAAATTAATTGTAACTTTCTGTTTTTTAACTAGAAAAGCAATAATAAGAAATCCACTAGCACTTGTAAGTTGTAACAAATAAATTTAAACGTGTTCATGGTCAGAGTTGATATGTTTCTGTAGCTCACTCTGTAAATAATGAGTAATTTAAGTTTTGGATAATTGCTAAATTTAGTTATAGAAAATCCCTGCTGTTTTTTCGTGTGTACACATTAATTTGGTTCGCCATTAGTTTCCATCTTAAAAATATTCCATTCAAGCTGAAGTAATATGATTTAAATAAGTTGAAACTATTTGGTTAAGTAAATGAATAAAGCAATTTTAAAATTTTCTAATATGAAATTTAGATTTGAAATGTTTTGAAAAGAATTTGGTCTTCAAAATATTTTGAATAAAATTTAGATTAAATGTTTTAACTTAGTAACATCTTTATGAAACTATATATTTAACAAGTTGAAATAAATATATAAGTTGTACGTATGCTGTTTTATTCGCATAATTAATTTGATCCAAGTTTGAGTACACAAGTTCGAGGTGGATTACACCATTTCGTGTTAGGATTTTTCATTCGATTCTTGATGGCGAATATTTGATATGGATTTTGGGCTTGATTCCAGAATTCTCTATCATAGTATATGGCTATGCAAGGAGACTGATGGCTTCTAGTCGAGAAACCATATCGAAGTCCGCATTAGGGAAATCGAATGGACAATACTAGTTCGAAAGCGAACTTGTGTGATCGAGCGAGCGATCAAATGTGATTTTGCGAAATGATGACGTGTGTACATCTTATATTCTAATATCAATGATATATTTTGACGCTGAAATTGAAAGCTGTCGGGTTAGAATATCTTTGCTTACTTTTCCAATTTAAATTACAAAGATATATAACCTATAAAAGCAAAGATATTCAAATCCCATATGGCTCTTCATACAGCGAAATTTATTTTGGAAAATTTGATCCTTATATAAGACGGACCTTACGTAAGTATAAGATGATTTTGAAAACATTTGATTTTGGAAATGAATTGGTTGACTTAAATTATATTGATTTGGAAATTTGGATTTATTTTCAAAAATCTATTATTTTGGAAACTTTGAAACTAAAGATATTTAATTTGAGAAGAAAATAATTTGGTGAAATTGTATATGATTTTGAAATTGAACTGATATTGAAACAAATTTAAATTTGAGAACCTTATGTTACTAAACACTTGATTTGGGAGTTGTCGAACTTATATAAAATTGATTTGTATGAGTATGAAATTGATTCGAAAACTATAGATTTGAAAAGGTACTCAATTTGAAAATGAAATCTTATATAATTGAAGTCTATATAAGTATGATTTGATATACTATTGATTTTGGAAAGTATTTGATTTGAAAATTAAATCTTATATATAATGGATTTTATATAAGTACGATATTTGAAAGTGATTTGAAAAGGTATGGAAAGTGCCTTCTGCTTGATATCTGATTTGTGGCCACATCTTGGATTCATTCTATCGATATTATTCTCTTTGATTTTTGGTTTTCCGGATATGATACTCGAGTGTCCTTCGAATTCCATGGCGTTACCCATGGTCTTACGATCGTGACTACATAGCGCAACTGCCTGGCTGAGTCTTGCCTAGGGGTACAGATTGTTTCCTGGGGGATCCAGGCGTAACCATTGTGTATCCTGCAATCTGTGTAGGTCGCGAATAGTAGCGCAAATGCTTGGCTGAGTCTTGCCTGGGGGTACGGATTGTTTCCTGGGGGATCCAGGCGTAACCATTGTGTATCCTGCATTCTACTAGTCATCATGGCGTAACTCGCAGGGCTGAGAAAGCTTACGGATATGGATTGTTTCCTGGGGGATCCAGGCGTAACCATTGTGTATTTGCGAACCATGGTTAGACAAAGGTTTAGTTTGTTTTTGTTTGGATTGTACTTTCCATATCTGTTTTTAAAAGTTTTTCCAGTATTTTCACTGGGTGTTGAAACAAGTATATTAAGTACCTGGAGAATTCTAGTTTTGCGCCTGATCAACGCACTACCAGAGTCTACAGGAACAAGGATAAACTTGTTAAGACATCGAGTTATAATAGTATTTTGATAAAATATTATATAAATGATACTTTGATTAGTTATTTCCTTTTTAAACGATTTTAAAGTGTTTTAAATATTTTACCTCTTCAACCAACAATTTTAAATTAATGGCTCATCCTTGTCTTTTATCCTATTTTCCCTTCTAGCTATTCCTATTCTCCACCTTATTAAACTTACCCATAACAATAGTTATCAGGTATAATTTTAATCTTCTTGTCATCTTGTATTAATCCTATTCCATTTTATCTTTTCTGTGTTTTCCGTACCTCATTCCTTTTCGAGGACGAAAAGATTTGAGTGGGGGAGAGTGTAACAACCCTGTATTTTGTGATTATTTTAATTATTTATTTTAGTTATTTTAATTGATTTCCTGATTTAAAAACTTTATTTTATTTATTAAAATGAATAAATTTTGTTATTTTAAATATAAATTTTGATTTTGATGTGAATTAGAATTCCAAACATGACTAAAAAGGATATTTTCCAGAAAAGTGAATTTTGGTCAATATGGTCAAACTTTGACTTTTAATTTAGAAATTTTAAAGTCTGAAAATTTGAATTTTATCTTTTATTATGAAAGTAAATAAAATTTTAAGAATAATGCTTTTCGTTTCGTTAAAATCTGATTTATAATGTGAAAGTTATACCCTTTTAAATATTGTGTGTAATTTGTTGTATTTAACAAAATTATTTATTTTAAATTATAAAAAAATAATATTTTATTTGGTCATGTAATATTATAATTTATATTTATATGGGTAAAATAACATGTTATGTATATACTTTGGTTTTAAAACATTTTAAAGATATAATTGGCATTTTCCAGTGTTAGCTGTATTTTGTTTAAAATTCTAATTTCCAGTTTCAATTAATTAAAGTAATTCTTTATTTGTTTTTCTATTTTTTTCTTAAAATCTTATTTTATTCTCATTCCCACTTTATTTTGTTCCTCATTTATTTTATTTATTTGACCTTTTATTTGTTTAAAGTGAAATAGAAATTTTATAAGGCTAGTGATATTTATTTGTAATTTTCATGTCTTATTTCCAATTTTTAAACATTTTTCTTTAGTTTTTTTCTATTTTTTCTAAATTAAATTATTTATTTCACTTTGAAAATACTTTAGAAATTATTTTATTTCAAAATTTTTCTTTAGAATATTTTTAAAATGAAGTAGATAATTTTCCAAAGACAATCGTGATTTATTTGTAATTTCTGGACCCTGTTTTCAATTTTTAAGCAATTTCTTATATTCTTTTTCCATTTTCTTTAAAATTAATTATTTATTTCTATTTATAATATTTTGTTTCAGTTGTTAGAGCTTATTTCTGAGTTTATTTTTGTTTTATTGGAATTAAAAAGAAAAAGAAATATGAAGGGTTTAAAATTGCTTAGAAACCGATGTCCTTTCACCTCCTTAAGTCTTTTCAATTGCCATAATCCCTCCTTTATGCTTTGGCCATGACTTTTACTTTTGTTTTCACGTGAAAACTCTCATTTTTCATTTCATCATTCGACCACTTCAGATCTGAAGCAAAAGTTGTTGGTAATGGTTTCATTTTTCTTCTTTTCTCCTTATTTTTCTATGAAAATTGCCTTGTTTTCTCTTGTTTTTGGATAGGCCTCTCCTCCACATCCATGGCCACAAACTCCTACATCTCTTCCCTGCCATCAACACCAGCTACTCCTCTGGTCTTGACCAAGGCCGAGCCACCATGATGCCAAAACTCCACAAAAATTGCAAAACAAGCCATAAAAACATGATTGTTTACCACTATTGCTTCACCACTCCATTTTCCACCACCACCACCACCTTAGGCCGCCTCCACCACCTCTGGCCAGACCACCACACACCTTTCCTTTCACTGACCTGATCCAAACCCCTCTGACCTGACCACACAAGCCCATGGCCGAGCCATTTTTGTGAACGAAACCCACTTATTTTGCCTTAAACTCTTCATATTCCTTTGTATAAACTTCCTCCTCATATTCTACTACCTAGGCCATGCATACACATGACCAAACCTGAGCCAAAATTGTTCAAACCAGAGCCAAAACCATCCCTAGGCCATGAAAAAAGAATAGAGAAAGCATGGCAAAAGATTTGGCATTCGTATCTCTCTTTATTTAAAAGTTATTTCATTTCTAGTGTATTGAAATTTATGGTTTGCTTTGATTTTTGTTTGGGTTGTAACACAAGATCTATATCATTGGATTTGCTCTCCACACTCAAATTGTATTAGAGTTGTCGTGCCTTCATAATCTTTGTGTTGTGTGCTTGTTGGCAAATCTCCAGCTTAACAGGTGAGTTATTCTCACCAGACAATCTGTACATATATAACTGATAAACCGACACCACTTGAATCTGTAAATGTATTGCATCCTGTTATAACTGCTATGTTATGATTATATGATGTTCACCCATGCTTAAACACCTGTTATATCATATGTTACTATTATATTATGTTGTTCTTTTATTTTTATCAGTTTATCACACTGCAAGTTCCCTTTAGATTAGAATCACTATGGGTTGAAATGATACATACCCGAACGGACTTTAGAATAGGAGAAAATCGTTATGGGCTGAAATGATATGCCTGAATGATTTTCAATTATTTTCATTTACTTGGGATTGCGGGTTTGAAATGATCAAACCCGGGTATCTTTGTAAATTACGGGTTGAAATGATAAATTACCCGTATCACTTTACCTAGGCTAGAAAATGAAATATAGACCCGTTGTTAAAATATGTTTTATATTTTTTTTAATATTTTAGAAATGTAAATATTATAATATTTTGATTTAAACTAAATAAAAATGATTTTTGTAAAGCATTATTGATTTTCTGAAAATTTATAAGTGAAATAAATTAATGGTAAAATTAGAAAATTTGAAATGTAAGTTATTTTGGGAAATTTTAATTTGGTGATAATTGGAATTTAAATTAAATATGAAATGTGATAAATTCATGATAATTTGGATTAAAGTGAATTTAAATGATTTTATAATATATTAATGTTTTTTTTTGAATAAAGTTAAAATGTGAAATGAATGAATATTTAAGTTGAAATTTTGAAATATATCTAAAATTGGAAATTTGTGAATTTGGCTTAAAAGTGAATTTTTAAGTTAAGTAAATAAAAATGGAATTAAGTTATATTTGAAAATTTAAACTTAAGTGTTAAGTTAATTTAATTTAATGAATTTATAACTTAATATTGGAATTTAATAAGTGAATTATGATTAAATTTTGATTTTTGAATGGAGTTTTAACTTTATAAAATCATGAATATAAGGGTATTTGAATAATTGTTTTAAAAGTGAAATTATATGATTTTATAAGTAAAAATATGATTTATATAAAAATATAATTGTTTGTGAAATTATACTGAATATTTGAAGTTAGTTAACTGCATTTCTGAAACGCTATTAAATTCTAATGTAAATGATAATACAACATTTGTAAATGCTGTAGTTGGTAATAATGAACCAAATGGCTAAATTTAATTAAAGGCTATTATAGCATTTTTGTAAATGTTATAATGGTTGAATTTAACTAAGTTTATTTGAAACTAATGTAACCATATTACAGAATTTTAAATGCTGTCTTTTGTTAAATTGAACTATTTTAAATGTGACTTTCCGTAGCATTTTCTAAATGCTACGAAAGTTGAAATTTCATTGTTTTAATTAATTTAAGTGAACGAATGAACTTTGAAAAGTTAAATTTTTGGAAATTTAAAATTTTAATTATTAAATATACTAACTTCATTTTTATGATTTAAACTGAAGTAATTTGTTTCGAAATATAAATTATTTTGAAATATGATATTTTGATATTTTGAAATGGATTTTATAAAGATATTGAATTTTGAAATGATATTTGATTTCGAAGTATAAAATACCATTTTGAAATTTTAACCACGGGATGTATTTAATTTATAGTTTAACTGATCCTTAAAGGACGGGCGATCCCAAGCATCCTTTGAGTTATTGTGCATTTCTACTACAGTTCACTTGAGTTGGTTTACATTATATAAGTATATATTGTCCTGACTCGAGTGTTTTGTGTTTTACTTTACGCTCGGGTCAGCCTGAGTATTTACAGCTTAGCTTTGGATTTCTTTCTGGAGCTAGGAATCGCTGGAGATTCTGCTTGTCTAGTTATCTGTTCCTTTCAGTTCAGTTGTTCTATTTCAGTTCTGGTATTCATAAACTTCTATTTATTTGAGATGTCTATTGTATATGTTTTCAAGCAGATATTATGTATTATGTTTTGAGAGTTTGTTATAGTAGCTTCATGAACTACTATGGTTTTTTTATATTCCGCTGCGAGTTATTCTGATATGTTCTGTGTCTGTGATTCTGTGTATTTAATTTCATTTGCTCCAAATTTATTTACAATCTGTTATTTTGAATTTTTCAAGCTAGACATGTGTGGATTATTGTCGATTTGAATGGTCCAAAATACCGGGTCGTTACAGTTGGTATCAGAGCTTTGGTTTTAGGAAAACCTTAGCCTGCGGAGCAAAAACTCATTAGAGATAGGGTAGAAATACCCTAGAATAAGTGAAATCAATCTCAGAATCATTTCTTTGTGAGAGAACGTATTTTCGAAGTATAAAATGATTTTCAAATGATTTTTAAAGAATTTTCAAAGATTATTTTGATATAAATTTCCTTGCTTTAAAAGTAAAATATTTCTTAAACTTCATCCCTTTCGTATCCACCTTGTTAGTAATTTCTTGGATTAGGATCCTCTAAAATTTTGAACTTCTCTCTTGATTGATCTAGATCCTTTGTTGATAGGAATCTATTTTGGGTATGGCAAAATCAGTAGTTTGTTAGGATGCTTTGAGTAAACTCTGTTGTTTCTTTTGCTTAGATAAAGTTGTCCAACTAAAGATATTTATGCTTCTGTTTTCGTATGTTATGAATTCGAGTCTTTCCAAATTTTGAATGGGAAATTTTCTGTATCGATATAGGTTATATTTCTCTAATCTTCGTTTGGATTCTTATCGAATAAGATTCCTTTGAATTTTGGAATGCTCACTTGTTCTGAAATCCATTCCTATCTCCCCTAATTGTATTCTTTTGATTTTGGAGCATTGCATCACTCCACTTTGTATGACCTTTATAGGGTGGCGATTCCGCCAATCTTTGAATGATTATAATTGGCATTGATTCACCGGAGATTTCTGTATCCTCGGTTTACGATGTTTTCTATCTTCTGCTATATTTAGATTCTATCTCTGGCAATCGAAGGTCGATTTTCCTTAGATTTTCGCATCGATTATATTCCTGAAATCACGGTTGACCGGTTAAGGTCGCCCGCGATTCATATAGGCTTATCCATCTTGTATTTGGTAATTTAATTATCTTATCTTCGTTTGAGCCTATCTTTGAATTAGAATTCTATTTGATTAGAGTCCTTCTAAATTTGAATCTCTGTTTTGCTTTGAAATCCATCCTTGAATCGTCCCTTGGAAAGTTTGTGGTTGATTGTCTTTTAAAATTTTTGTATTCATCGTAGTTTTATTTTGATAATGATGACCATATTTTTATATAAAGATGAAATGTTTTTGATAAGGATTATATA
This sequence comes from Allium fistulosum, assembly GCA_030737815.1. NCBI lineage: Eukaryota > Viridiplantae > Streptophyta > Magnoliopsida > Asparagales > Amaryllidaceae > Allium > Allium fistulosum. The sequence continues at coordinate 814,818,502 of CM060908.1, read as the reverse complement.
CCTTTTAAAAAAAATGAGAATTTGAAGTTTTGAAAGGATTTGAAATTGTGAAAATTTTATAAGAAATGGTTTCATATAAAATGATTTATAACTGAAGGTTTTGAATCTGAATTTAAGTGATTGAACTCCGGCATTTTGGAACTGGTTTTAAGATTTTGAAATAATAAATAATATGATTGAAATTATTTTTCCGAATAAGTAATGTTTCAATGATTTTAATGGGTTTTAATGATTTTGAAGGAATTTCAAAGAAGTTTTCAAAGTAAATGGAAGTCCAGAACTCACTTGTGTCGCTGGAAAATAATTTCGGTGATGAGTGCACGCATCATCGACATTGATTTTCGAGTTTCTGAGTGAGGGAAAGGCCACTTCGGTAGCATTGCTATGCGATTGATTTGTGAAACCAATTTAGATTTCAAATTCCGAAGTGTGATGTGATATTCGAAAGATATATGTATATATATTTGTAAAATTTGAAATGAGTCGGTGTTCAGTTCTTGAGTTTTGGATTTGATTTGATATAACCCTATTTTTGGAATGGATTTACTGATTTAATTGTGATTTCCAACTCTTGGATTGAAATATGATTTCTTCAACTATTTTAAAGGTTCGAGCACTTCCAAATCAAGGTTAATTTTTCAAAGCTAAGAAATTTTGAAAAGTAATTTGATAAAGTATATAAGTTTGTTTTGAATGTTTAAGTATGAAGTAATATGATTTAAATAAGTTGAAACTATTTAGTTAAGTAAATGAATAAAGCAATTTTAAAATTTTCTAATATGAAATTTAGATTTGAAATGTTTTGAAAAGAATTTGGTCTTCAAAATATTTTGAATAAAATTTAGATTAAATGTTTTAACTTAGTAACATCTTTATGAAACTATATATTTAACAAGTTGAAATAAATATATAAGTTGTACGTATGCTGTTTTATTCGCATAATTAATTTGATTCAAGTTTGAGTACACAAGTTCGAGGTGGATTACACCATTTCGTGTTAGGATTTTTCATTCGATTCTTGATGGCGAATATTTGATATGGATTTTGGGCTTGATTCCAGAATTCTCTATCATAGTATATGGCTATGCAAGGAGACTGATGGCTTCTAGTCGAGAAACCATATCGAAGTCCGCATTAGGGAAATCGAATGGACAATACTAGTTCGAAAGCGAACTTGTGTGATCGAGCGAGCGATCAAATGTGATTTTGCGAAATGATGACGTGTGTACATCTTATATTCTAATATCAATGATATATTTTGACGCTGAAATTGAAAGCTGTCGGGTTAGAATATCTTTGCTTACTTTTCCAATTTAAATTACAAAGATATATAACCTATAAAAGCAAAGATATTCAAATCCCATATGGCTCTTCATACAGCGAAATTTATTTTGGAAAATTTGATCCTTATATAAGACGGACCTTACGTAAGTATAAGATGATTTTGAAAACATTTGATTTTGGAAATGAATTGGTTGACTTAAATTATATTGATTTGGAATTTTGGATTTATTTTCAAAAATCTATTATTTTGGAAACTTTGAAACTAAAGATATTTAATTTGAGAAGAAAATAATTTGGTGAAATTGTATATGATTTTGAAATTGAACTGATATTGAAACAAATTTAAATTTGAGAACCTTATGTTACTAAACACTTGATTTGGGAGTTGTCGAACTTATATAAAATTGATTTGTATGAGTATGAAATTGATTCGAAAACTATAGATTTGAAAAGGTACTCAATTTGAAAATGAAATCTTATATAATTGAAGTCTATATAAGTATGATTTGATATACTATTGATTTTGGAAAGTATTTGATTTGAAAATTAAATCTTATATATAATGGATTTTATATAAGTACGATATTTGAAAGTGATTTGAAAAGGTATGGAAAGTGCCTTCTGCTTGATATCTGATTTGTGGCCACATCTTGGATTCATTCTATCGATATTATTCTCTTTGATTTTTGGTTTTCCGGATATGATACTCGAGTGTCCTTCGAATTCCATGGCGTTACCCATGGTCTTACGATCGTGACTACATAGCGCAACTGCCTGGCTGAGTCTTGCCTAGGGGTACAGATTGTTTCCTGGGGGATCCAGGCGTAACCATTGTGTATCCTGCAATCTGTGTAGGTCGCGAATAGTAGCGCAAATGCTTGGCTGAGTCTTGCCTGGGGGTACAGATTGTTTCCTGGGGGATCCAGGCGTAACCATTGTGTATCCTGCATTCTACTAGTCATCATGGCGTAACTCGCAGGGCTGAGAAAGCTTACGGATATGGATTGTTTCCTGGGGGATCCAGGCGTAACCATTGTGTATCTGCGAACCATGGTTAGACAAAGGTTTTGTTTGTTTTTGTTTGGATTGTACTTTCCATATCTGTTTTTAAAAGTTTTTCCAGTATTTTCACTGGGTGTTGAAACAAGTCTACTAAGTACCTGGAGAATTCTAGTTTTGCGCCTGATCAACGCACTACCAGAGTCTACAGGAACAAGGATAAACTTGTTAAGACATCGAGTTATAATAGTATTTTGATAAAATATTATATAAATGATACTTTGATTAGTTATTTCCTTTTTAAACGATTTTAAAGTGTTTTAAATATTTTACCTCTTCAACCAACAATTTTAAATTAATGGCTCATCCTTGTCTTTTATCCTATTTTCCCTTCTAGCTATTCCTATTCTCCACCTTATTAAACTTACCCATAACAATAGTTATCAGGTATAATTTTAATCTTCTTGTCATCTTGTATTAATCCTATTCCATTTTATCTTTTCTGTGTTTTCCGTACCTCATTCCTTTTCGAGGACGAAAAGATTTGAGTGGGGGAGAGTGTAACAACCCTGTATTTTGTGATTATTTTAATTATTTATTTTGGTTATTTTAATTGATTTCCTGATTTAAAAACTTTATTTTATTTATTAAAATGAATAAATTTTGTTATTTTAAATATAAATTTTGATTTTGATGTGAATTAGAATTCCAAACATGACTAAAAAGGATATTTTCCAGAAAAGTGAATTTTGGTCAATATGGTCAAACTTTGACTTTTAATTTAGAAATTTTAAAGTCTGAAAATTTGAATTTTATCTTTTATTATGAAAGTAAATAAAATTTTAAGAATAATGCTTTTCGTTTCGTTAAAATCTGATTTATAATGTGAAAGTTATACCCTTTTAAATATTGTGTGTAATTTGTTGTATTTAACAAAATTATTTATTTTAAATTATAAAAAAATAATATTTTATTTGGTCATGTAATATTATAATTTATATTTATATGGGTAAAATAACATGTTATGTATATACTTTGGTTTTAAAACATTTTAAAGATATAATTGGCATTTTCCAGTGTTAGCTGTATTTTGTTTAAAATTCTAATTTCCAGTTTCAATTAATTAAAGTAATTCTTTATTTGTTTTTCTTTTTTTTTCTTAAAATCTTATTTTATTCTCATTCCCACTTTATTTTGTTCCTCATTTATTTTATTTATTTGACCTTTTATTTGTTTAAAGTGAAATAGAAATTTTATAAGGCTAGTGATATTTATTTGTAATTTTCATGTCTTATTTCCAATTTTTAAACATTTTTCTTTAGTTTTTTTCTATTTTTTCTAAATTAAATTATTTATTTCACTTTGAAAATACTTTAGAAATTATTTTATTTCAAAAATTTTCTTTAGAATATTTTTAAAATGAAGTAGATAATTTTCCAAAGACAATCGTGATTTATTTGTAATTTCTGGACCCTGTTTTCAATTTTTAAGCAATTTCTTATATTCTTTTTCCATTTTCTTTAAAATTAATTATTTATTTCTATTTATAATATTTTGTTTCAGTTGTTAGAGCTTATTTCTGAGTTTATTTTTGTTTTATTGGAATTAAAAAGAAAAAGAAATATGAAGGGTTTAAAATTGCTTAGAAACCGATGTCCTTTCACCTCCTTAAGTCTTTTCAATTGCCATAACCCCTCCTTTATGCTTTGGCCATGACTTTTACTTTTGTTTTCACGTGAAAACTCTCATTTTTCATTTCATCATTCGACCACTTCAGATCTGAAGCAAAAGCTTTTGGTAATGGTTTCATTTTTCTTCTTTTCTCCTTATTTTTCTATGAAAATTGCCTTGTTTTCTCTTGTTTTTGGATAGGCCTCTCCTCCACATCCATGGCCACAAACTCCTACATCTCTTCCCTGCCATCAACACCAGCTACTCCTCTGGTCTTGACCAAGGCCGAGCCACCATGATGCCAAAACTCCACAAAAATTGCAAAACAAGCCATAAAAACATGATTGTTTACCACTATTGCTTCACCACTCCATTTTCCACCACCACCACCACCTTAGGCCGCCTCCACCACCTCTGGCCAGACCACCACACACCTTTCCTTTCACTGACCTGATCCAAACCCCTCTGACCTGACCACACAAGCCCATGGCCGAGCCATTTTTGTGAACGAAACCCACTTATTTTGCCTTAAACTCTTCATATTCCTTTGTATAAACTTCCTCCTCATATTCTACTACCTAGGCCATGCATACACATGACCAAACCTGAGCCAAAATTGTTCAAACCAGAGCCAAAACCATCCCTAGGCCATGAAAAAAGAATAGAGAAAGCATGGCAAAAGATTTGGCATTCGTATCTCTCTTTATTTAAAAGTTATTTCATTTCTAGTGTATTGAAATTTATGGTTTGCTTTGATTTTTGTTTGGGTTGTAACACAAGATCTATATCATTGGATTTGCTCTCCACACTCAAATTGTATTAGAGTTGTCGTGCCTTCATAATCTTTGTGTTGTGTGCTTGTTGGCAAATCTCCAGCTTAACAGGTGAGTTATTCTCACCAGACAATCTGTACATATATAACTGATAAACCGACACCACTTGAATCTGTAAATGTATTGCATCCTGTTATAACTGCTATGTTATGATTATATGATGTTCACCCATGCTTAAACACCTGTTATATCATATGTTACTATTATATTATGTTGTTCTTTTATTTTTATCAGTTTATCACACTGCAAGTTCCCTTTAGATTAGAATCACTATGGGTTGAAATGATACATACCCGAACGGACTTTAGAATAGGAGAAAATCGTTATGGGCTGAAATGATATGCCTGAATGATTTTCAATTATTTTCATTTACTTGGGATTGCGGGTTTGAAATGATCAAACCCGGGTATCTTTGTAAATTACGGGTTGAAATGATAAATTACCCGTATCACTTTACCTAGGCTAGAATTATTGGTATTTGAATTATTGGTATTTGAATTCTTAAGAAAGTTGATTCAAAACAAAAGCAATTTTGAAAAATGAGTGTTTTGGCAAATAAATGTTTTGATAAATGAGATTTTGATAATTTAAACTTGGTAGAAGATTTTAGTAAAGCTTTTTTTTATTAAAAGTTGTGTTTTTGTAAAACTTAAAAAAAAGAGTATTTAAATAAGAAGAATAGCTTTTAAATATATCGTCTAAATGAGGGTTAAAAATAGTTGGGATATATGAAAAGATTTAAAACATTTGGATGGGATTTTATAAAATGTTTTCATAAATAAATTTGAAAAAGGAGTTTGATATAACTAAGTACGTATGCGATGCGTAGATCATTCTATCGCACGATTCTGATCAAAGATTCAAGTGCGAAACTTTGAAGTGTTTACCCGTTCCAAAAAAGGATTTATCACTCGAATCTTGACGACGAACATTGATGAGGATTTGTGGTTGAATACTTACGTTTTCTTTTATAGTTGAGGGCTATATAAGGGAAGCGAGGGTTTCTGATCAAGAAGCCTGATCAAAGTCCGCCCTAAAGGATCGAGGGACCAATACTAGTTTGAAACTAAAGTTGTGTATTTGAGTAGAAGACCAAATTAGATATTATGGATGATCTGTGTATATCATACGGAATTTAGCTCAATGATAATATTTAGGGTAAACTCTTTTGGGTATTGGGTTGTAGTGAAATTTTGGTGATGAAATTCTTTTAAGAAGGAATAATGTAATGACCCGTAATTTTATCACCTTTTATAGGAATATTTAATTAATTTCAAATCTTCAATTGGTTGTTTTAAATGATAAATAATCCATTTTAATTATTCTATAACGATAATAATTAATTTATAATGGTTCTATAAATATATAAACTTATTTTATAAAGATATATAAACTTCATCGCATTATGATAGTTCGATGCCGTATTTTTGTTAATGGATTCTAATATTATCTAATATGGTTTTATTGCTTAAATAATTTAGTTTTAATTATTTAAAGATGATAAGAAATTTATTTTCAAGTTTTGTTTGCATAAATAAATAGTTTGATTAAAAACTAAAAATATGACCGAAAATCGGATTTCAGATTTACAACGGTTTATCAAATTGAAATTATTTAAAGTTGAAGGAACCTTGTCTGAACATGCACATATACCTATAAATGTGTATCACAATTAGTTAAATCGAAGCCAAAAGAAATATCTAAGCATATATACATATAAACTCCTTATGTATAAACAAATGCAACATGAAAAAGCAAACTTAAAATCAACTCACCATCGCTTACATACCTATACACCAAAGACATTATGAAGTGATAGAAGGGGCATGAAGGCGGGGTTCGGCCGAAGCTATGATGGAAGGGAAGGGGTATTTCGGTAATTTCATGCACAAGGATTTTTGTCCTATAAATACACATGCATATCCTCTTCCTTTCTTCACAAATTCAGTTCACTTCTCTTCTTCTTCTTCTTCTTCTTGTTCTTCTTCTTGAGCTCTCTACCAACTCTTCTTTAATGGCTTCCTAAATAGTAAAAATATTTCAACACTGCGTTGAAGTTTTGCTAAAATTGTTTCCATACACATATGATATCAAATTGCTTCAAAAAGCTAGCCAAACTCCACCTCTTCCTCACTAATGTGCACATCCCACACCACCACCATCTCAAAGCTGAGCTTCTACCTCTATACAAGCTTCGGTGCAGAGAAAGGAATCGTTTCGCCGATTAAAAAACACCTAGAATCGGATAGCATGAAAGTGAGAATGCTACTTTCATCTTATTTAAATTATCTTAAAATTATCTATGATTGGTGCTATGCAGGTATACTTGGTTGATTAGCATAGTTTATGCTAAAATGATTTATTATTAGTTGATTGGTTGCTTATGTTAATCATATATTGACTTGGTTGAGTTAAGAAGAATTATTTTGATAATAATGTGAAAATCATATCCATCAGATTTGAAATGATCACTTTAAATAGCCATGGTAAATTCATGAGAAATAGTCCCTATTATATTCTGAAACAATGAGTGTGTAAGGAGTATCAAGACTCTTTTACGTTTAAATAAAAAAGATATCATTTTTGGAAAATAGAAATGGTCTTAGAAAAGTAAAAAGGAGTACTTAATTTATTTAGAAAAAGGTAATCAAATGGTTTGATTTTGAAAATAATTGTTTAAAAGGTGGAACATACATGGAAAAATATCATATGGTTTAATATAAAAGAATTTTGAAATAAAAAGATGGAAAATAAATATTATAATAATATAATATTAAAGATATTGAATAAAGTGAAAATGAGATTTTAATAAATTAAAATAGTGAAAAATTGGTTTAATATGGTTCATTATGTTATTAAAATGATTTAAAAGTGTTTCAGACAAGTTTTATAAAAGTTGATTAAAAGGTGAAAAAGAAGCCGTTTCGGTAGTTCGCGATTTCACAACCTAGAATATTAAATGGATGTGCAGGATAAAATATATTCTTTGAAATAAGAATTTTCCAGACCATGGCGGTTATGATTTTCAAATGAAAAAGAAAAATCAAGATTTCATTTAGTAAAGTTTGAGATATGTCCAAATCATGTTTTCAAAATCGTCGCGTTTTGGTAGTTCGTAAAATATTGTTTTCAACTCTTTAAAAATGGATATTTTTAATCTTTAAAATATGAAATAAATTCCATAAATATGTTAAAATGTTTTAAAAGGAATTTGAATTATAAAAATGGGAATATATGTAATAAAATTGGTGTTTTAATCTATAAAGCTTTAAAATCACTATTCACCGACAATTTAGTAAAGGAATTTGGTAACCGTTGAATAAATGATTTGAACTTGGGTTTTCTTCGCGATTCTTTTTGAAATGTTTTTCAGATGATAAATTAAATACTTTTAAAAGTTTAGAATCGATCAAATAACTTGATCGCCTTATGGGTGATAGAGAGATAGTCTCTAGGCTAGAGTTTGGGAAACCAGTTGTCTGCTCCTCCTAGCTATCCGAACTAGCCCGACGGAGAGGATAGTTAATTTGACTTGCTCGGAATCGTATTTTCTTAAGATAAAGGAAAAGATATTTGGAATTTTTTCACAAAGTTAAACAAGATTTCAAATAGGATTTTGATGGTAAAGAGAACATTCTAGTTAAACTCTATATTAAATTTCGAGGAGCGAACTTGTACTATCCATGTGAATTTAAAAGGTGATTTCATCGTTATTCGATGAACAGTATAGGTTGAATATGGAAATTGTATTGAGTATAATTAATCTAAACACTATGATTACTTTTTAATCAATACTAAGTGATTTGGGTTTACAGTAAACGATGTCTTAAATAGGATTATTTTCGACCCATTTGAAACATGTTTTGGAAAAATGCAATCTTCATTAATCATGCTAATAATAGAATATAGAAATATTTTCCCTAAGTAATTAAAAGGAAATGATTTGGTATTTCCAAAGTTAAAATGAGGTTTAATGATTCTGTATATCCTAAACAGAAATGGTTTAAAGATATATATCTCTAAAAGATATTTTATTGGATTAAAAGATATCTTCAAAATTAAATAATATTTTGAGTAAAAGATGAAAAGAGTATTTAATGAAAGAGGCTTAACATTTCTATATACACATATACAATCTTATTATCAATAATTAGTTTGGAGAGACCGAGATCAAATTTGGGTGATTCCTATCTGAAAACCACTTCGAACCAATATACTCGTTCGGAAGTGAAAATATCATGAAGATAATGATTTTGAACAATAGAGACCTTCATAATGTAGGGTTGTTTGTCACTGACCTCATGTTTCCCATATTATATACATATGGTGGCAGTAGTACCTTTATTTTGAAGTCTTCAATGCAAGGAATGCTCGCTACTAATCCTAGGGATGATTCCCAAATTGGATGTAGTAGGAGTACCTTTGTTTGTCCTATTCCTAGACAACTTGTATAGATGAATGTCTGACATTGCATTTCTAAGACCATGTACATTGGTTTTTATAAACGTACATCTGTTTGATGGTATAAGAGGTAACCCCTCTTATACTTAACACCCTTCCCCGAGGCGTATGAACTTGGGGGTTGTACTTTTGTGAAAACCAATTAATCTATCATCGGAAATGGCAATGTGACATTCAAAGTAGGATTTTCTATTTTGAGAAAGGTTAAACGTTACCTCAAGCCTCACTCATTGGTAATGGCAAAGACAGGGTAGATGCAGCAGGGCTATGTGGGTCGCACTGTAATGACCCTAATTTTGACTAACATTATTTAGAGCATTCAATTAGATAAATAAAATAAAATAAAGTAGATGGTTAAGGGATTGAGATTTGTGAATTAATAAGGGGGCTGTGCCTTCATAAATATAAGCAAAAGAGAATTACAATTCAGTAAGTAGGAGGAATATGATAAGGGCAAAATAGGAATAGACTATGTTCTTATACCCTAAACCCTTCTTACCTTCATTCCTGATTCATTTTCAACATTTGCAAACAAAACTAAAATACTTATAAACTTGGCAGCCACCATTAAGAGGAATCAAAGGAAGAAAAGCTAGGAGTCAAGTAGAAAGCTTGAAGGAATTAAGCAAAGACCATATATCAACCTTTTTAACACCAAATTAAGGTGAATAATTAGATTTACATCACATTTTTAATAATGATTTTGGTTTCAAAGTTAGATCCGAATTTATTTTGCCAGTTATATGCCATGTTAAGTTTGTTAAGTAGAAATGTATGCTTGTTGATGACTTATACGATTTCAAATGGAGTTTATGATATGTTTGATGTAGAAAACCTATTAAATGACATCCAAATGAGTTTTATTTTGGATATATGACCAAAAACATTATTTTTGAAGTGGGTTTCAAGTTTTTTAATTTTCTAAGTTATTGTGGATTTATTATGAATTTTCTATGAAAGAGAATAGCTAAAATTGGGTTTAAATTATTTACGAAAATTGTATATTGATTTTGGGTCTGAAATTTATATATGTTAGAAAGCATATTAGAAGTAAATTAGGATGAATTTTTCCTAGGCATTTTATTATAGTTATAAAATTATTTAAGTTGAAGGACTTAAATGTTTTATTTGTTTTATCAAGGAGAAGGGCTTATTTGTTAAACGTTTTAATTTGATAATTCCTGAATTCGGTGGCACTTTTAGAAAAGGATTTTTGGTAAAGAAATGGCAACCAATTGCATTTTGACAAATAAGGAAAGTTAGTTGAATAGAAATTACTTTAAAAGGCTAATAATCAGTTTTTATTAAATTTACTACTTCGCCACTTCCATCTACTGCTTTCGACACCATACCTCCACTAGAGAACCTATTCGAAACCAATGCATATGGTATCAAACAATTAATACGTAGTGAATTGGAGATAGGCGGAAGGTACAGCGTCGAAACCTTGCTTTCAAGGAGGTAGAAGTTATTCTTGTTAACTTTGAACTATTTTCGTTTATAAATGACGCTTTCGAAAGGGTTGGAGTTAGCTTTCAACTTAATCAACTCGCCTTTATTTATATAAAAGAGCTTTCAAAGGGCTTGCCGCCTTTATGTTACAAAAGGAGCTTTTGAAAGAATAAAACCCATGCTGCCGCATTCTTACCTTTCGAACTAGTTAAGGCCGCATAGCCTTAAAACAATGGTTTCGAAAGGGTGCTTTTGCCTTCTTAATTTGAAGCTGACTTCTCAATGTTTTCGAAAGGGTTGGTTTTGAAACCATCCTCATTCTTTTACTCAGGACCAATGCTTTCAAAAGCAATGCTTTCGCCTCTATTCTTTTATGACCCTTAGTTGTATTAAATGCTAAACCTAAATGGTTTCGAAAGGGATAATTATTAAAGGTTTTGAAGCACTGTTTCCACAATTCTTTACTTGAACCCAATGCTTTCGAAAGGGTTATAATAGCTGTTTCGAAGAGGAGATCCCCAATGTTTTCGAAAGGTATACCATAAATGTTTAAATGGAAGGTTTCCAATGCTTTTGAAATGCAAGTATAAATGGTTTTAAAAGAGGACATCTATGGTTTTCGTAAAGCTTTCGAAAGGGTTGTTCACAAAGATTTCCAAGGGCATTGTTTAAGGGTTAAACGAAGGTTTCGAAGGTATGTTTTTGGCCTTGTAGCCTAAAACTTTCTAGTTAAAAAGTGGTTTTAACTTATTATGAAGGGATAGATAATCCATTGACTAGATTTCATCAACATTGTTTTGTGTAATGTATATATGTCATGGCATAAGTATTTTGAGTAAGGCAAAGTATATGATTTCCTTATTTTATAAAAGTATGATTTCAGGGGTAAATCATTTGTAAAGATTACTTACAAGGAAATAAAATATTAATAAGGCAGTTAACCCTAAGATAGGAAATGAAACATGAATAGGGTAGTTAACCCTAAGCTTATGACTCGGATATTAGAAGATTATATGGGACTGGTGTAGGGTCGTGCCCTATACTTTGGCTATTAGCCTCCAGCTAAAATAAGTCTAAAATTCCAGTTTGTAGGGCTTGTCACAGGTGGGATTAAATTAAGGTTAAACACAGAAGGGAATATACAGAGTAAAGATAGGTTATTGGTGAGCCCGTAAAACCATTAGGTTCAGTTAACTCTAGAAAAGGAAGTTAAGGGCAGTCAGCCTGGTATTGTGTCTAACAGAACTTGGATTCTTGATTATGTCTGGTAGGCCCGAGTCAGCCAATGGTTAATAGTTAGCCTAATAAAACTATAATGTGGACAGATGGTTCATTGATTTCCTGATAGGAGGAGATGCTTGCTTTTCATGATGGTAACAAACCAAGGGAAGCTCAAAGTGGGCGGAACCAGAAGAGGAAGTTTTCCATAAGAAAGGCGCTCAGAAAGGAGAAGGAGCCAAGAAAAAGAAGGCTGAAGTAGTTTGCTATAAGTGCGACAAGAAGGAACACTATACTCACGAGTGTCGGACTGGAAAAGGGAAGAAACCTACAAATAAGAAAGAAGTGAGGTGCTTTAACTGTGATCAGATTGGACATTATAAAAACTAGTGCAAGGAACCAACTAAGGAAGGAAAAGGCAAGATGTTTGCATTGGAACCAACTACCTCAAAACCAACAGCTGAGGAGAAGGGAAAAGTTGCGTTAGGAGGTACGCTTTTGATTCATGGTGTATCAGTTAAAGTTCTATTTGATACTAGCGCATCGCATTCATTTATATCTCATTGTTTGGTAGATAGGCTTAACCTAGAACCCTCATACCTAATCACTTCTTTAAGGGTTGTGAATCCGATAGGAGGATATGCGATACTTGGGATGAAGTGTGCCCAGTTACAGTTTGAGTTGTTAGGTCATACATTTGATTACAGTTTGAATGTATTTGATTTCATAGGGTTCGGAATTATTTTGGATATGGATTGGTTAAGTAAGTATGAAGCTAGGATATTTTTCCATGATAGGAAAATATCACTTAGACACCCTAGTTGTAGTGATCGGATTATATGCTCCATAGAAAACCCTAGTTTTTGGGGTGGATTCTTTGTTGGGTGTTATGGAGGAAGAAGATGAGTTAAACCGAGTTTCCGTTGTTAGAGAATTCGCAGACGTCTTTGAGCCCATAGTAGGACTACCGCCGAAACGAGCTATTGAATTTCGAATAGATTTAGTACCAGGAGCAGTACCGATGAGTAGACCGCCAAGCAGAATGACACCTACCGAAATGAAGGAGCTAAAGGTGCAGTTATTGGATTTATAAAGTAAGAACTTTATCTGACCGGGTAGTTCACCCTGGGGAGCAGCCGCGGTGTTTGCACAGAAATCGGACGGATCATTAAGGTTGTGTATCGATTATCGTAAGTTAAATGAGAAGACGATAAAGAATCGATATCTGTTACATAGAATTGATGATTTGTTCGACCAGTTGAGTGGAGCCAGTGTATTTTCTCGGTTGGATTTGGTAACAGGGTTCCATCAGCTTAGAGTAACAGAGGATAGTATTCCTTTGACGGCATTTAGAACAAGATATGGATCGTATGAATGGTTAGTAATGCCGTTCAGACTAACTAATGTGCTAGCATTTTTCATTGACTTGATGAACATAATCTTTCGGGAGCATCTGGACAGATTCATGTTAGTGTTCATAAACGACATTTTGACACTCTAAAGATGAAAGAGAGCATGAACTTCATCTTAGAGTGGTGCTTGGGACATTGAGGCAGCATCAACTAAAGGAGAAATTTTCAAAGTGTCATTTCTGGAAGAAAGAAGTGAAGTTTCTTAGTCATGTAGTCTCAAAGAAAGGGTTGTCCGTAGATCCGGCTAAGATAAAGGCAAGGAATAATTGAAAGGGACCCGAGACAGTGACTGAGATAAAGAGTTTTCTTGGATTAGCTGGTTATTATCGGAGATTCATTAAGGATTTTTCGCAGATAGCGGCACCGATGACTGTGCTAACTCGAAAGGATGTGAAGTTTGTCTGGATTGATAAGTGTGAGGAGGCATTCCAGAAATTGAAACACTTATTGGCTAATGCACCTCTGTTAGTTGTCCAGAAGGGACTAATGACTTAGTGGTGTACAGGGATGCATGTGGAACATGGTTGGGAGCTATGTTAATGCAAAGAGGTAAAGTGATTGCCCATGCTTATTGATAGCTTAGACCGTATGAAGTAAATATCCAACTCATGATTTGGAATTAGCTACAGTAATTTTCGCATTGAAGGTGTTGAGACATTACCTTTTGGGAGAAAGATTCGAGTTGTATACAGATTATAAGTCACTGAGATATTTATTCTCTCATAAGGAATTTAATATGAGACAGCAGAGGTGGTTAGATTTTTTAGCCGCTTATGACTTTGGAATTGACTACACATCAGGGAAAGACAATAAGGTTGCAGATGTACTTAGCAGGAAACATCAGAGTGCAGTATTGGCAATGATAGCTGAGTGGAAAGATCTAGAAGAATTGACTACATGTAGAATACAATAGAGATATGAAGCTAGTTCTAGTAAAGAAACTGCTATTCTGTCTTGTTTGGAAGTCCGACCGATGATGATTGAAAGGATTGCTTCTAAGCAAGGGGAGGATCCATTATTAGCCGAACGGATCAGAAAACTAAGGAATGGAATAGAGAGCGGTGACTTGAAAGATTTTAGTCTTGACTAGAATAGGTGGTTTAGGATGAAAGGATGATTATGTGTTCTGAATGTGGGAAACATTATGAAGGAAGTTCTTAGAGATTCCATCGTTCAAAGTTCACCATTCATCTGGGAGGAACAAACATGTATCAGGACATGAAAAGGAGTTTATTCTGGGAAGGTATGAAGAGAGATGTAGGCTTATGAGTGAAGCAGTGTTTGAACTGTCAAAAAGTAAAAGCTGAACATCAGAAACCAAGTTGGTTACTTGAGATGTTCCAGTTTGGAAATGGGATTCTATCTCAATGGATTTTATAGACGGGTTGCCAAGATCAAATAGAGGAAACAAAAGTATATAGGTCATAGTGGATAGGTTGACCAAGAGTGCCCATTTCATTCCAGTTAAGTCAACCAGGACGACACTTGTTTTAGCTAAATTGTTCATGAAGAATATAGTTAGACTGCATAGAATTCCTAGTAGTATAGTAAGTGATAGAGATTCCTTATTCACTAGCGAGTTCTAGAAGAGTCTATAGGAGACTTTGGGTACCAAGCTCAAGATGAGTACCGCTTACCATCAGCAGACAAACGTACAAACGGAAAGAGTTAACAAAGTCTTAGGGGATATGTTAAGAGCATGTGTGCTAGACTTTGGAGGATCATGGGAAGACCACCCACAATTAGTCGAGTTTTCGTATAACAACAGTTATCAGACTAGTATAGGGATGGCACCGTTCGAAGCTTTGTATGGAAGGCCATGCAAATCTCCCATTTGTTGGTTAGAGACCGGGGATAGGTTAATTCTTGGTCTAGTTGTGGTTAGAGAAGCTGCAGAGAGGATTGAGCTAGTTCGAGCTAGACTGAAGGAAGCTCAATCTAGACAGAAGAGTTATGCAAATAGAAGACGGAAAGACTTAGAGTTCTTAGTCGGAGATCATTTTTTGTCAAGATATCACCGATGAAAGGTGTAATTCGATTTGGAAAATTAGGAAAACTAGCACCGAGGTTCGTTGGACCATTTCCTATTATAGAAAGGATTGTGAAACTTGCGTATAGAGTAAAGTTGCCAAATAGTTTGGCAGGAATCCACAATGTTTTTCATGTTTCTCATCTAAGGAAGTGTATTCGAGATCCAAAAACTACTATTGCACCGACTGTCTTAGATGATTTAGTAGTGGAACCGGATATGACTATAGTTAGAAAAACAGTTCGTATAGTCGCGAGAGATAAGAAGAGACTAAGGAACAAGACAGCCAAATTAGTCAAAGTCCAGTGGAATGACGATGAGAGAGACTGTACTTGAGAAATTGAGAGCAAGATTATAGATACTTATCCTGACTTATTTCATGGTATGTTTTACCTTTATGTTTGATTGTTGTGAGTATCTCATCGTAATTTCGAGGACAAAATATTTTGAGGAGGGGAGTCCATAATGACCCTAATTTTGACTAACATTATTTAGAGCATCTAATTAGATAAATTAAATGAAACAATGTATATGGCTAAGGGATTAAGATTTGCAAATTAATAAAGGGGTCGTGTCTTAATAAATATAAGCAAAAGAGAATTAATATTAAGTAAGTAGGAGGAATATGATAAGAGCAAAATAGGAATATACTATGTTCTTATACCCTAAACCCTTCTTACCTTCATTCCTTATTCATTTTCAACATTTGCAAACAAAACAAAAATACTTGTAAGCTAGCCGACCACCATTAAGAGAAATCAAAGGAAGAAAAGCTAAAAGTCAAGTAGAAAGCTTGAAGGAATTAAGTAAAGAGCAAATATCAACCTTCTTAACACCAAACTAAGGTGAATAATTAGATTGACATCTCATTTTTAATAATGATTTCGATTTCAAAGTTAGATCCGAATTTATTTTGCAAGTTCTATGTCATGTTGGGTTTATTAAATAGAAAACCTATTAGATGACATCCAAATGAGTTGCGTTTTGGATATATGACCAAAAACATTATTTTAGAAGTGGGTTATAATTTTCTAAGTTATTGTGGATTTATTATGAATTTTCTATGAAAGAGAATAGCTAAAATTGGGTTTAAATTATTTACGGAAATTATATATTGATTTTGGGTTTGAAATTTATATATGCTACAAAAGCATATTAAAAGTGTGTTATGATTATTTTTTGGGGAATTTTTCCTAAGCATTTTATTATAGTTATAAAATTATTTAAGTTGAAGGACTTAAATGTTTTATTCGTTTTATCAAGGAGAAGGGCTTATTTGTTAAACGCTTTAATTTGATAATTTCTGAATTCGGCAACACTTTTAGAAAAGGATTTTTGGTAAAGAAATGGCAACCAATTGCATTTTGACAAATAAGGCAAGTTTGTTGAAAAGAAATTACTTTAAAAGGGTAATAATCAGTTTTGCTTAAATTTACTGCTTCACCACTTCCATCTAGTGCTTTTGACATCATACCTCTGCCAGAGAACCTATTCAAAACCAATGCACATGGTATCAAACAATTGACACATAGTGAATTGGAGAAAGGCGGAAGGTACAACATCGAAACCTTGCTTTCGAGAGGGTAGAAGCTACTCCTGATAACTTTGAACTATTTTCATTTATAAATGACACTTTCGAAAGGGTTGGAGTTAGCTTTCGACTTAATCAATTTGCCTTTGTTTATATAAAAGAGCTTTCGAAGGGGTTGCCACCTTTATGTTATAAAAGAAGATTTCAAAAGGATAAAACCCAAGGTGCCGCATTCTTACCTTTCGAACTAGTTAAGGCCGCATAGCCTTAAAATAATTGTTTCAAAAGGGTGCTTTCGCCTTCTTACTTTGAAGCTGCCTTCTCAATGTTTTCGAAAGGGTTTGTTTCAAAACCATCCTCTTTCTTTTACTTAGGACCAATGGTTTTGAAAGCAATGCTTTCTCTTCTGTTCTTTTATGACCCTTAGTTGTATTAAATGCTAAACCCAAATGGTTCGAAAGGAATAATCATTACAGTTTTCGAAGCATTGTTTCCACAATTCTTTACTTGAACCCAATGCTTTCGAAAGGGTTATAATAATTGTTTCGAAGGGGAGAACCCCAATGTTTTTGAAAGGTATACTTTAAATGTTTAAAATGGAAGGTTTCCAATGCTTTCGAAAGGCAAGTTTATATGGTTTTAACAGAGGATGTCTAAGGTTTTAGTAAAGTTTTCGAAAGGGTTGTTCACAATTATTTCGAAGGGCATTGTTTAAAGTTTAAACGAAGGTTTCGAAGGTAATTTTTTGGCCTTGTAGCCTAAAAATTTCTAGTTAAAAAGTGGTATTAACTTACTATGAAGGGATAAATAATCCCAATGATTAGATTTCATCAACATTGTTTTGTGTAAAGTATATATGTCATGGCATAAGTATTTTGTAAAGCAAAGTATATGATTTCCTTCTTTTATAAAAGTAAGATTTTAGGGGTAAATCATTTGTAAAGACTATTTACTAGGAAATAAAATTTTAACAGGGCAATTAACCCTAAGACAGGAAATGAAACATGAATAGGGTAGTTAACCATAAGCTTATGATTCAGATATTAGAAGACCAGATGAGATTGGTGTAGGGTCGCGCCCTATACTTTGCTATTAGCCCCTAGCTAAAATAAGTCCAAAATTCCAATGTGTAGAGCTTGTCATAGGTGGGACTTAATTGAGGTTACACACAGAAGGGAATATACAGAGTAAAGGTTGGTTATTGGTGAGCTCGTAAAACCATTAGGTTCAGTTTAACCCTAGAAAAAGAAAGTTAAGGGCAGTCAGCCCAGCATTGTGTCTAACAGAAGTTGGATTCTTGATTATGTCTGGTAGGCCCGAGTCAGCCAATGGTTAATAGTTAGCCTAATAAAACTATAGTGTGGACAAATGGTCCAGTGATTTCCTGATTAATTTGCATATATGTACTTGTTATCACTGTTATAATCAGTTTGATTGCAGGATTTTGATTTGCAAAAAATATGCTTTTAAAAGGATATTGGTGAGGGGAAACCCATTCCGCTAAGTGGCAAGGTCTCACTCAATATCAGTGAATCGAGATGTAATAGTATTATTCACACCAGGCTTTATGTCTGACTCGAATTTTATGTTTTCCCCCTTAAACTCTCGAGTGCTCAAAATTTAATTTGAGCAGATTGAGAGTTAAGTTTTTTCAGGTTTAGTGAGTTGGACGAATAAGCTTCCGAAGGCGTGCAAGGGCAAAGTTAGCAATGTAGGAGCTATTTAGTTTTATTTCCGCCGTGATGTATTTATGACTAATATGTCTATCTAGTACTCTGATCATCCAAGGGTGCATCTTCATGTGTCGCTCTTGGCGTAATTTGTAATAATTATATTTAGTCATAACCTGGGAATCATTATGGGATTATGTAACTCAATATGAAATATTGATTGGAAATGTAATCTAAAAAGTTGATTTTGAAATCTGTGTTAATTTTATTTCATATTCATGTGCTTTGATATTATGGATACCATTAACATTACTGTATTTTATCACCAGAAGTTAATACTATAGATGGCTGCAGCATCTGTAGCGCTTAGCTTCCGGCCTCAAGATAGAGGATGTTACATGCACCTATTAGGTGATGATCATCACCTTTCTAGATTTCCTTCTATATATTGAGTTTGTTGTGTATGTTGTGGCCACGGATAGGTCGGGAACGACCGAGGTGATGACATATTCGATACTATCTAAGGTAGAGGTAGGCCAGTTCTGTGTTGGTAGAGGGCAGCGGGGTTATGCCTCGGTACATTCCTCCAGAGATGTATTGTCGGAAGGTAGTTCCTTACCTTGTCATTGTTGGAAATCCATTCTCAAATACGTACCTTCACAGGCTTGATTGTATACCTAAAAATGCTGTCGAATTTAACTAATGTAACAATTTTGGCTATTTTAATATGTTATCTGAAAGGATTTTCATAGCAGTGTCATTAGAAATAATACCACATGATTTGATAAAGATATTTTAGTTATCATAAGGTAAAAACCCATCCATGTTTAAGTGCGACGTAGTCTTATGAGAGACTCTTCTTTTCAAAGGTTTTGTTTAACATTAAAGTCGTTTTATGACACCATCATATATATTTATGATTTGCGTTTCTCACACTGGTTTTCCAGCTTGATCCGGGTAATTTAATTACTTGGGTCAGATCCGAGTAGTTTCAGGATTAGCTGAAGACTTTTGGAGTTTCCAGGGGAGAGCTGGATATCTTCATCAATGTATGGATGTAGTTTACTTTTCCGCCGTGCTTGTTGTTTTTCAACATTTGTAAGGACATGTATTTATAATTTTCTAGGCTGAGCTTAGGATAGACTCTAATATATGTATTTAAAAGTTTTTTCTACTATAAAGATTATTGAAGTAATATATGTTATTCCATTCATGTGAGATTCTATTTTATGTCTTTTTTTCTTTTTACTCTTAATGGTCCATCCTTCCATTCAATTTGAGTTGGACATGTGTGGTTCTTTGTCAACGTAAACTGTGCAAAAAGGCGGGTCGTCACAACTGGGTAACCCTATGACAGGCCTGCTTCACGGTTGAGTTATTAAAAGACTATGTTAGGGTCTGCTTCTCCCTATTTAAGAAGTATTAAATGGTCGAGATTATCTTGTAGCTGCATTAGTGAAATCTCTCTTGGGGAAGGTCCGCTTCTGGGTTGAAGTATTAATGGCTGTTTGGGCTTGCCTCTCCCCGTCTATGAAGTATTAAGTGTCCTATAAGAGATTTTCTACGATGTTAGCTAGGGAGTACCAGGAGGGGTTCGCCTTGGTTTAGGTATTAAATGGCTGTATAATCAGCCAAGAGTCTAGGTATTAAATGACTAAAGAGTCTGCATATTCCTCATTTAAAAGGTCTTAAGTGGCCGGGGTACTTTCTCCTACATCGGTAGGATTTGATTGGACGGAAGGTGGACCGTTGAACCCAATATACTCCATAATTGTGTTTCACCCACTTTTATAGTCACGGAGTAGGACTTGTAGGGCCATTATCCTATAGTTAGAGATATTCTTGATGTAGTACAATAAATACGTAAGACATAATACTTATTCGAATGCTTACTGCCCATATACTATTATTGTAAAATTTGAGGTTTTCATTCACCAAACGTTGTTGTTCTAACTCCCTCCTCATTACAATCTACATGTTAGATATGATGATGAGTGTGAAGAAGGAACCGACAAAGACTTGGCGATAGTATTAGTTATGTATTTATGTTTCAAAGTAGCCAGAGAATATATTAAACTTGTTTTACATATTGTTGATACACTGAATTTCTAAGACTTGGATTTTATGAAAATGGATACCTTATTCGAATATCATATTTTATTCTTTTTGCTATGAGACTCTGAAAGCATAGATAGATAGCTTTGCACATTGTTTATTTTAATAAATCTTACCAACCGACAGCTAGCTGTAGAATGGACCTAAGGTTCAATGGGTTTTTATTTGGTCGAAAATTAGGCACGTTTAGGTGAGGGTTGTTATATTTGGTATCAGGGCTTAGGTAAGTCAATTATAAGAATTGGGATATGCTAAGTGAACATATTTGTACTTTTACCTGGAACTTTATATACATTACATGCCAAACTCTACAAATTTCAACTATAAAAGTAGTTACCACCATATTCTGAAAAGATTGATAAGGAAATTATGATTTGGAACAATAAATTTAGTTAAATTTATACACCTACCCCGATTAACCCACGGGTTGTAGGCCGTACTGTAGACGTTGACTTAAGAAGAGCATAAGCACGATATATAGAATGGTCCCTAAAGTTAGGCAGTAATTGACTCCTTTGTTGGTCCTAAACTCCCTATAATTATAGATTTCGCTGGATTCCTTACCGATGACATATATTTCATCCACATAGATGGAAAGTAAGTACCTATATGTCTAGAGGTAAGGTATAAATAAGAATGAGCATGTTCCCGCAAGTACGTGTGCATTAACCATCATAAGATGATAACTGGATTTTTATATGTTCTTAATGAAGATAAGTAAAGAATAATTGGAAAAGAAGAAAAGTCCAAAAGAAAGGACAAATAAAATCCATTTCTAAGTCCGACCCAATATGAAAGAATTTAATAAAAGATTTTTATTTTTCTTAAAATATTTAAAATAATTTTCAAAGATTTATTTAGAATTAAAGAACCAACCACTAACAAGGTTGTTATTTTTAAAAAGTAAGTAAATACTAAATTTTTCACCATATAAAAGATCCCTTAAAATAGTTTTTTGAAAAAAGTAGGAAATTTAGGAAATTTCAATAAAGTGAGTCATTTAAAAAATTTCTAAGGGGAGCTAAACCTGACTAGACTAAAATTCCACATAATCGATTTTCAATAAAGAATAAGGAGGAACAGATAATCTCTCTTTTGAAAACAGATAGAAAATAAGGATATGTTTGGCTCGATGATTTTTCTATTTCTGTAAATTAAAAATTTTTAAAATTCTTTTAAGGGGTGGATAAATGGAAATGGTACTCGATTTAAATGGGTTAAAGAGAGTGGAAGGGTAAGAACGCCCAATAGTAAAAATTGGGAGAATATTCAATTATAAGGAAAATACGAAGAAAAATAACCGAAATAGATTTATACACAAAAGTAAATTGTTCCATGTTAATGGAGAAAAGCTCAACGGCTAAAGCAATAGGTGAACGCATTGCAATGATCTATTGAGGAAAACGATTAAATAAAAGAGAACGAGAACTATATAGGAAGGAGCGATTTAAATAAAAGGAATTTAGGTTAGAAGGAATTTAAATAGTAGCAATGGTAGGAAATTTAAAGAGAAGAAATTTTAATAAAAGTAAGTGAGGTAGAGTAAATTAAAATAGCATGACTAGTAGGAAAATAATAATATGAAAGTTGTACTTGTCTACTCTAGTTTCTATTGTTTGAAGTTATAGAAAATACTATAGAAATTCTATAATAGTGCATTTTTGAAAAATGGTTTGATATAATAATTAAGTTTTTGACTGTAAAACTTAATAAATGGTTTGAGTTAAAAATTCTGCCATCTAAGAAGTAAATCTCTGTTGTAAAAAGACCTTAAAGGGAAAATTGATTGGATGATTATTCATGCAATAAAACTTGGCTCTTACTATTTGAAAAGAAGGAAGGATCTTCTTAAATTAAATTACTAACCTTGAATTTTGAACTTAATAAATACTAAATTATAGTTTTTAAAGTTATGACACCTACAGTTTACATTGGAAAATAAGGAGTTTTTCATGACTCCTTTTGGAAACCAAGCAATTGTTAAATTTAATAAAAAGTTTCTAAGCTTATATTTTCAAAGATAAAATTTGGGTTAAGTACTTCATGACTATGAAATTTAATGGTTTTATAAAAAGAAGTGAAGGCCAAATCAACCATGATATGGAGTAGATAAGGACGACTAGTTATGGAAAATAGAGAAGGGCTAAAAGCTATGAACAATGGCTGTAAATGTTTAGTAATGAAAGTGGAAACCTTGGGAAGATTTGAAATAGCACATTTTATTTAAGGAGGTTAATAATAACAGAAAATGATCTAAAAGGGGAAAGTGAAGTGACATTGACCTTGCCTTATGAAGCAAGTCAACGCTAAAAGAAATGAGCTATTGTTACTAAAGTTTTATATGTAAGCAACACATTAGGCCTAAATCGCATGAATATCTCTTTCCATTATTAAAATTGGAATTTAGAATTTTATAAACATATTAAAAGAAAAGGGGTCAACTACATGACATAAGTTTTGAAATCATACTTTTAAGGCTAAAAGATGGTTTTAAAAACTAACGGTTAGTGAAATTTGAAATAATTGCCTTATAAAAAATGTGAAACAACTTTTGTAAAACTTCCTTTATTTATGGGTAAGTTGAACCCTTCGATATTTCTAAGTAAAAAAAGTAAGGTAAAAAGAGTAAATAGATGGATAATTAATGTTTCACCTTTGACTTTCATAAATCAAGCCTAATTAAACGTATTCTTAACTTTTAAATCTTTCTTCTCAAGAAGTTTTAATTAACTCAAATATCCACTCTTGATAAGAATTCAAAGGAAGTGGGAACATCCACATCGAGTTAAATTTATTAACTTTTAAATCTTTTTTCTCAAGAAATGATGACACTATTAACAAAGAGTCAAACATTTCGGACATTATGGGCTATATATATTTATTCGATTATGAGTTTGTTGTTCATCATGCCAGTAGGATGCCATCTCACTCTATGTATTTTTGGATTATGGCGATATAAATGGTAGTACTTGGGTTGTCGCTACAACCTAAGAAAGTGGTTTGGGATTGCGTTTTGGTTAACATAGAGTTTACCTAAACATAGGGTAGCATACCACTTGGATTCCGAGGGTTATCATCTTAGGTAATACCATAGCAGGGCAATCCAAAGGTCATCAAAATAGATTAGGTGGAACTTGGACCAAATCCATTTGGGATATGTTAACCGATAAATGGATCAACATCCTTGATTTAGTATGAAAGCACCAGTCTTATGTATCAAGGAAAATAGAATGAAGACAAGAAATAATAACTTGCAAATAAAGTAGAAAAGACAAGAGATTTTTATAGTGGTTCGACTGTTAATGAAGCCTACATCTACTTTATAACTTTTATTATTGACCGACTGCAATTACAAGTTGAATATGATTACAATTTGCTTGGATCTTGTGAGTTAAATCAAGTCACCAGTGTTAGAATTCACTGGACAATCACAGTGAACTCCTTTGATGACTGTAGGGAGGGAGAAGAAGAGTGAAGAATAGATTCTGCAGAATTTCAGCAGTCAGTTCAGAAGATCCTATTTATGTTGCAGGTAGGATTGTATTTATAGGGGTTGGAGAGCACTTGGGCTAAAACCACTTTATCAAAGACTCACATTCGAAGGTACGCGGGCGCTCCCAAAATTCCAGAACGAGCCGACCCAATCTGATGGATCGCTAGCGATCCATTGCGCATGGATCGCTAACGGTCCATGTGGTTAGCATATTTTTGGCTCATTCCCTTTGGATCATGTTTCTTGCCTTGTGTAGATGCTTCCCATATAATTTCATGACTAAATGCTTTGCTTTGATGATGATTCATGTACTGATTGCGTTGAACTACTGATGGAGTCAGATGAATGCTTACTTCTCGATCTAACTAGCATGGAATGCTCCCAAACTTAGTAGACATCCCTAGAATACCTATTAGATCATGGTGCAATAGTATTAGAGGATCCATGGGCAACTATTATGGATCGCTAGCGATCAGTCACCTTAGCATATTTTTGTCTTCTTTTTCTTTAGCCTTTCTTGGTTCCTTTTTCTAGTCCTTTTGGTTGATTCTTGAATTGCTCTAACTCAATATGGATTTTCTGACTTCCCTTGAATTCCGTTAGGTCAAAAACTTGGATAACATTTGCCTCCCAGAGTATGCTTTGGTTGGAAGAAGGCATGCTCTGGAAGTTACTGCTTTTGAGTTCCCGTTTGGTGAGGTTCGAGTGATCGTGTTGAGGTCGTCATGCGAATTTGGCTTTGGTTATTCAACCGTCTGTTGAATTTTGATGGGAATCATTGTAGCTTATAACTATAAACCAATTTCAATCCCACAACTTTCAAGAGGCTTGCAAAAGGTACTTAGATCATACTTGGTGAATTGGGAAAATTTTGGTTGCTATTGTATTGATCGCTAGCGATTCATGGTCCATGGATCGTTAGCGATCCTTGGACTTAGCGTATTTTTCCTTCTGCAATGTTCTATTTAAACTATTCAAGCCGATCTATTTTCCTTGACATCTTAATTCAATCATCGAGCCATCCTTCCTGTGACTCGACCTAAATCCAATCCAAACCCTAATTCCATTCGTGCAATCGCCGTTGCCAGCCATCCACCGTCGAAGCCTTCTACCGCCGACCTTGCCTTGTCGCCGCCTTAGGCCAGCCATTAGCACCTGAAACTTCGTCGATTTGGATCGCCATTGATATGCCATTTCTTATTCCTTTAGTCAATAAGAATCCTCGATTGTGGATAATCTTTGATAGGAGTCATCCATGACTCTTTTTCTAGATCCGTCTCCAAGATCTAGTTGATCTTCATATGTCAATGCCTGGAATAATAAGCATTTCAACTGGGACAAAGTCTATTTGTCGTGCATCCCTAGAACTGGCTAGCTTGGCGAGTGATTCGGCCTTTTACTTTAGTTCTCTGAGGATTTGTGTACTGGTGTAATAGTCGAAGCCGACCAGTAGCTTTTGGACCTAGTTGAGATAAGGAGCAAAACGTTGCCCCCTAGTCAGATAATCTTCCCTGACTTGGCGTACTACTAACCAGTAATCACATAAGACATGTAAAGTTTCCACTCGTAGTTTTCTTGCAAGTTTGAACGCCAAGGCTTCATACTTAGCTTCGTCATTTGTTGCAGGGTAGTTGAGTTTCAGGGCGTAGAAGATCGTTCATACCTCAGGTGTCCTTAACGCAACTTCAATGTTAGGAAGCCGATTACTGGAAGTTTCATCGGTGTACGTTCTCCATCGGTTGGACGGTTCTCCACTGTTCTTCGGATAGTCGTCTAATGTGGTGGATTCAGATATGAAGTATGCTAATGTTTGACCATGGAGAGCTCTCCGAGGTAGATAAGTGATATCAAATTGGCTTAGCTTGATACTCCATTTGAGTAACTTTTTAGACATCTAAGGTTTCTATTGGACCTATCGTAACAGTTGGTCGATATGGACGTTAACGGGGTGAGCTTGTCAATAGTCAGCCTTCATCATATATTGGTCTTTGGATTCGTTTCTCTTCACATAGCATTGCGACGCTTATGGCGTGTGTTGACACGGCCCAATTGATGTATAAATCTTTGCAGTCCAAAGGTTTGGGTAAAATGGGAGGTCTCTTTAAGCGATCTATCAGAGCTGGAAGTGCATCAACGCAGTTGTTAGTTCATTCAAAAGTTCTCTTCCCTCTCTTGGTCAGGTTGAAGAAGAGAATTCACTTGTAGATGGTTCTAGAGTCAAATCAACTTAGGATGGTAATCTTTCGACTTAGGCTCCGTACCTGCTTGGTTGTCCTTGGTACATGGGTGTCTCTAATTGTCGGAATTTTCTAGAAATTAGTCTTGATTTGATGAGAATTGATGATGAAAACAAAGAATCTTTCTGATGTAATGGTGAAAGAGCATTTCAAAGGATCGAGTTTCATCCTGCATTTTTTAGAGAGCACCGAATACCTCTGTCAAGTCATCGATACGGTCGTTTGATAGTTGCGATCTCACGATCATATTAACCACATCTACTTTCATCGATCGGCCGATATGATTTTTGAATCATCTGTTAATCGTCCTTTGGTAACTAGCATAAGCGTTCTCAAGTTTGAATCCAGGGATTTCAGCATAGCACTATAGGCCCAGGTCAATAATGAAACAGTTGTATTCCTGGTCTAGGACATGCTTTAGTATCTGATTGTATCTGGAGTTTGCATCCATAGATGTGAGTAATTCATATCTGATGGTCAGGTCCATTAGTTGGTTGATCATTGGAAGTGGAAAGCTGTGCTTTGTTATACCCCATGCAAATCTGAGTAGTTGACATATGTCATCCACTCTCTGTTCGTCTTTCTTATAAGTAAAGGAATGGATACTCATTTTGGTTGGAGGGCATCATGGATAAACCCACTGGTTTTGAGCAGATTCGCCTCCTCTTTAAGTGTAACAGATCTCTTCGGATCCACGTCGCATCGTTTTTGTTCATCGAGACATGCCTCGAGTCGACATTTAATGTAGGGTTCTTCATGGTTGGAGAGAGTCCATATATATATGAGATCGAGTCCAAGCGAACACATCAAGATTCACCTGAAGTAAAACAGTTGACTCTTTCTTCATCATTGCGCAGAGTTGTGATCTGATCTACAATACTCGTGATAGGTTGTAGGCGCTTCATGTGTTTATTTGCAATGGTAAATGATCGGGCTTATAAGGACGTTAAATCAAAGGATTAGTAGAACTTAGCCTTGTACTGCATGTTGCTACATAGCTGGCTTCAGCTTTGAGATTGAAATTACTCATGTTTCTAAATGATGAGCTTTTCATGCAATGTACCTGCGATCCATTGCTCATCGGAAGGGTCAGAATGATGATCAGTTGCCCATAAGTCCGGGTATTGATCTGATGACTCTATCTCTAGGCATCCTTTCAGTCGCAACCAAGAGTTGTTATGAATATCAGGCATGGGTCATAGGTTCAAGTTGTCATAGTCAACTCTCGGATAATTACTCTTTTGCCCTCAGTCTCGGGTTGGTGGATGCATTACGCGGATGGTCTAGTCTCGTCCTAGCTGTGTCTATACTGTAGTTCAAGCTTCAAGAACCAGAGTTGACTGATGAATGGTTGAATCATATTAATCTTATCTTCTTGTTCGTGCCCTCAAGTCTGTGGAATATATCGATAAGTGGCAGGGTAAATAATATCCGCTTCAATTTTGTATTCTATCCCATTGAACCATAGGATCGAGTTAACCGATGGAAGGCTGAGTCGTGCCTATCCTGTATTATGTTCTAGTTTTTTCCTCTTAGCGGAATACATTGTTACTTTGCCGGCATTCGGACATAAGCTAGATTCTGGACGGTCAATGACATTCACTTCGCTGCTTATGTCGCCATACTTTAGGCAAAAACTGAAGAGTGAATCGTCCAATCAGATCCAATGCAGGATTGATGCTTCCCTTGTCGAATCCAGTGTAAGAATCATTGTGCAGATGTTTAGGTTGCACTTGTTCTGAATTGCTCTTTTAGTCGGATCATGGTAAGAGTCAATGAATGAATGGTCGCGTTGCATTCATTTGGAGTTGGGAGATCAACCATGTCCATTTCGATTTACGTTCTCCCGTCAGATCTAGGGATAAAGTCAGCTCAAATGCAGTCATGTCATGCTCATTTGGTCTCATGCCCTTCCTGATGGATCAAAGGAAGGCGACGGAGGACAAATGGTCAAGTCACACTCATTCGTGGTTTATTCTTCCATCCATGCTCTGTTGGTCAAAGGTATTCGATGGACGTTCGGGTCACATCGATTTGTAGTCAAAGAGGATCGATATTGACCGTCGATTCAACGGCACGATGTTGAATGCTCGGACCTCATTTCCTATCGATCCAATGGTATGATATGAAAGGTGCAGATCGATATTACTCGTCGATTCGGCGGTATGATATAATTGGTTGCCCAGAACTTCGGGCGTCATTCTGATTGGTTAGCATTAAGGTCTCCTTGTAGTCATTTTCTTAAGTTGTAAAGGACGCTAAGCTGGAGATGTAGCGAGTCACCTTTCTCTTCTTTCGGTGATTTGTACTTCTGCCCCCAGTCTTGGGTTAGCAGAGTTAGTTTGTGGATGGTCTAATTGCACCTGTGGTGAGTTTATACTCCTCATGTCGAGTTTAGGTCAGAGTTGGTGAACGGATGGTCGAATCACATTCATCCGTTTGTCTATTCTTGTAGCCCACTGTGGGGATCAAAGTAAGTTGAAGGGCCATTAACCACACTTATTTGATGTTTATACCCTTGTCCGCACTCTAGGGACTAAGAGTTTTAGTAGAAAATGGTCAGACCGCATTTTCCTCGGTCAATTCCTCTGCCCCCAGTCAAGGGCAAAAGTCGAAGTGTGGCCGGTCAAATTACAACAACTTTAGTTTGATGCTACTCCCACTGAACTGCAGGAAGGAATTGATTGGCGGATGGTTAGGTCACATCCGTCCATGTTGCATGCACATCCCGTTGGATCACAGGCGAGAGTTAGCAGATGAATGGTCATGCCACGTTCATTTGCGGTTGGATGGTAGTAATATCAATTCAGAATAGGATATCCAGCCAGGTCCCTTTTTCGAAGCTACGCCTCCCTGTCGAATCAAGGAAGAAATTTTGTCTTGTGGGGTTGGAGTGCATCCCTATAAATTTACATTATGGGTCCCGTGCCAGGGATAAGAGTTGATGCTTGGATGGTTGTGTCACGCCCTCTTAGTGCTGGATGGTCGGATCGCATCCAATTTTGTGTGTTAAGTGTGCCCCCATGTTAGGGGAAGATTGGAAAGCAGACGGTCGAACCACATCCGCTTTTTGTACTATAGAACTTGATGAGGAACCATAGTCGATAGATGGACAGTCGAATCACATCCCTTTTGGTATTCATATTCCAAACTATGCTTTGAGGACTGGAGTTGGTTGATGGGTTGTTAGTCACACCCAATTGGTGTTTATACTCTAGCCTGCGCTCTTGGGACCGAAGTAAGTTGATGGGTGGTCATTCACACCCAGTTGGTGTTTATACTCCAGTCCACACTCTGGGGACTTAGAGTTAGTTTATGTTTATACTCTAGTTCGCACTCTGGGAATCTAGAGTTAGTTGACGTTTATACTCTAGTTCGCACTCTGGGAATCTGGAGTTAGTTGATGTTTATACTCTAGTTCGCAATCTGGGAATCTGGAGTTAGTTGATGTTTATACTCCAGTTTGCACTCTAGGAATCTGGAGTTAGTTGATAGGTGGTCAGTCACACCCATCTTAGTGTTTATACTCCAGTCCGCGCTCTAGGGACTTAGAGTTATTTATGTTTATACTCCAGTTCGCACTCTGGGAATATGGAGTTAGTTGATGTTTATACTCCAGTTCGCACTCTGGGAATCTGGAGTTAGTTGATGTTTATACTCCAGTTCGCACTCTGGGAACAAGAAGTTGATCGTGTACGTGGACGGTTGTATCATATCCACCCTGAGTAGTCAAGCGAAGTCATTAGATGGACGGATCCATCCTCCTCGAGCTTGAAAATATGGAAGGTGAGGTCGTTAGATGGACTGATCCATCCTCCTCGGGTTTAGGTTGAACATGGGCGAAGTCGTTAGATGGACGGATCCATCCTCCTCGAGCCCATGTCCATAAGTTTATACTCCAGCTCACACTCTAGGAGCCGGAATTAGTTAGAGGATTGTCGTGTATCAATCCCTTATTGCCGCATTGTGATGGCTTGTCCCTGAGCTCGGGGTTTCACATAGCGAGTGATCAGTGGGATCCCGATTAACTTCCACTTATTTGCCCCTCAACGAAGGATGAGATTTAGTTTATGGACGGTTGGATCACGTCCGTGTTCATTTGGATTCCACTTTTGCTAAGCCTAAGGAGTAAGATTAGTGTTCTGGCAAGCTTTGTGCTCGAGCATAGGAAAGGATGGTCGAACTACATCCACTTTGAGTTGTGTATTTTCCCTTAAGTCGGGTGCAAGAATTGGAGAGCAGACAGTCGAGTCACGTCCAATTTATACTTTGCATTCTTTCGATCGAGCTAAGGAAGAGAGTTGAAATGACAGCTCATGATGGTTAGCGAGTAGGCAGTTAGTCGTTGATGACTTTAAATTGAGGGTTGGACCTTGATGAAGTTGGTTTAAGGCATGACTGTTTTTCCGAATTACAGAAGCAAACCGGAGAGTGAACGGTCAAATCATTTCCACTTTAAACATGTGTTCTCAAATAATCCCAAGTGTCTAATATAGGATTGGATGCATGGATGGCGACGTCACGTCCACCCTTGGTGTTATTCCGATTTTATCAGGCATCAGAAGAAGCATAAGTATTTCTGCGAGCTTCAAGTATGAGATGGAGAGTGCATTGTTGGGACATGTAACTCCAAGTCTTTCTTACATCTCCTAATTAAATTGCATAAGCGGATGAGTGGATGGTCGGTTGCATCCACTTTGTACTAGAGTCCTGATCTTGTTGGTCTCTTTCGCTTTGATGCCTTGCCCCCAGTCAGGGGCATATAGTAGCCGATGAGTTGTAGAAACATGGTCGTTATGATGATACCTCAATGATTTGATCATAGTCCGCGGAGGTTGTTTTGTACCCAATCTTAAGTACTTGGTTACCTACACCATTTGCAAGTAGTTTAATTCAAGTAGGTCATATTTCACAATGTAAATGAAATTGAATTAGAAATAATTCAAAAGAGATCAGATCAAATCTCATTGATAAGTGAGGCAGCGTCGTATGCTCGCTACTGCACTTCAGTCCAGCCCTTCTTAGTTGGAAGTCTAACGCAAATGGTTCAATTAGATCAAATTCCTTGATCGATAGGGGTCGGATGTTCCGGGTCCTTCGTTTTATGGGGCTTGCACATATTGTCGGAGCTATCCTTCCCGGAGCAGCCTTATGGCATTGGCGTTCACGGTAGCCATATAGAGAAGAGGAGTTTTCCGATCTAGAGTATGGAGTAGGTCCCCTCCTTATCTTGCTATGTTGATCCTTCATCTGATTCATCAACTCAAAATTGGTCTAGACATGTTGTGTAGTCGTCGGCGGCGGTCCACCAATTCTCTTGTCAAAGTTTGGAAATAAGCGCTGGTGATGAATTCATTTATGGGTATCGGTAGCAACTGGCTGTGGGCTTTGGATAAATTCGTTGGCTGCCAGCTTCTTCATTCCCTTCAACAATATGAGAAGTAGAACTGGTATGTCTAACCATGATTGATAATGTCCTTTGAGGAATGGGGGAAGACAGCTACATTTGATGGCAGTCATCACTCTTGGTGCAAGCCATGCGCAATTCTCACTTCATGAGGTAGTGCCGAGGGTTATATTTCCAAAGTACACTAACGTAGTCAACGTGTTGAATTTTTGCTGGAAAATCTACATGTAGGATGGTTTCAATAAATAGGTCTGGACTGGGAAAGATACCTCTATCAACATTATCAGGTCCATTTTATGGCTACGGGGTCTTGTAATACTGGGGAATGATGTATGCACGATTGCCCAACGTTCGAGTAATTGGTAATGCTGATTGGATGGTGAGTTGGTTAAGATGGGCTAATAGGTTGGTGATTGTTTCTAATTTTCACCCCGGTAGGAGGCCATATAAGATAGTAAGGAAGTCCTCTTAAAGTTGTATGCCATGCTTTTAGTCATATGGACATGGTATAATTAAGATGCGGGCATTTGAAGATGGTTTAATGGTGACCAATTATGCTTTGAGTTGGGCAGAGTAGACATTGTTGGGCAGTCGTCATATTAGTCATCGTACCATAGTTGTCAATTCAGGAGTTTAAAAGCTGGTCAATTGGAGGAAGTTGCATTCCACCTTAAAAGTATGATATATTAATCAACTCCAGTTCTTGGCATATTAGCTAGGTTCTCCAGCCTCTGGGAGTACGGTTGAGTAGTATTTCTTTACCCATTCCTTGATTGCAACTCAACAATTGCTACTGTAATCCCCTACGTCCCGTCCAGTCATGGAATGATCAAAATGTTCCTTTATGAAGTTGAGTTTTGAATTAACTATGCGGGTGCTCTGCGCTGCAGCTAGGGTCCGAATTTTTTTAGCCTCTTTTTTGGAAATTTGGGTCGTACCCGAATTTTTTTTTAAAATTTCGTATCGATCGAACTTCATATCGATTAGCTTTCGTATCGGTAACTTTTCATATCGATCACTTTTCGTATCGACCGACTTTCGTATTGATCACTTTTCGTATCGATACGAATTGGACGCAGATGGATCGATACGAACTGCGTGTGAGAACTGATACGAATAGGACACAGATGGATCGATACGAACAGAGCATTTGCGATCGATACGAACAGAGCATTTGCGATCGATACGAACAGAGCATTTGCGATCGATACGAACAGAGCAGTTGCGATCGATACGAACAGAGCATTTGCGATCGATACGAACAGAGCATTTGCGATCGATACGAACAAGATGTGAGTATCGATACAAATTGGACGTAGATGGGTCGATACGAATTGGATGCAGATGGATCGATACGAAATGCGTGTGAGTATCGATACGAAAAGTGATCGAGAACGATACGAATGTTGTCATATTTTCTGGATGTGAATACATGGATACGAAAATCACCATATTTTCTGGATACGAAACGATGGATACGAAAATGATCATATTTTCTGGATACGAAATGATGGATACGAAAATGATCATATTTTCATGGATTCAAAAACATGGGTACGAAATTCACCATATTTTCATGGATACGAAAACATGGGTACGAAATTAACCATATTTTCTGGGTGCGAAAACATGGATACAAAAATCACCATATTTTCATGGATACGAAAACATGGATACAAAAATCACCATATTTTCATGGATACGAAAATATGGGTACGAAATTCATGATGAATGTAGTTCCTCTTAGATCTGGAGCAATCTGAATTGAATAGAAGGAACCACTGATCGACAGATCTGGATCTTCTCCTTAGATTTTTGCAATCCAACGAATGTAGTAGATCCATAGAGCAGGAGAAAAGCAGGGGTTTCTCAGTGAAATCACCAAAGTGTTTGTACCAAAATTGGGCACAACACTCTTCGGAAGTTTTTGAAGAGATAAAATGAAGAAATTAAATGGAAAAAGAGGATTATCTAACAAAAACTCCAAAAAACAGATATGAAAGTAATTAAAATGCACAGAGACACAAGAATTTAGAGTGGTTCGGCGTATCGCCTACGTCCACTATGAAGTTGATTGCTTTATTGATCTTTCTTTGATGATTACAATTGATCTCAGCGGGTTACAGCAAATAACGATGATTTACAGCAGTGAAATTCGTTAGTAGCAACAGCGACGGAGTTTAGATCCGGATCCGGCAGAGTCTGGGCATTGGAGAATTCAAAGAAGAAGAAGAATATCCCTTTTCTATATGCCCTAGGGCTCTATTTATAGGTGTAGGAGGCTGATATTTCGCTCAGATCTCGGGAGACTCCCTCTGGCATGTGACTAGGCCCACGCGCCCAAGCCCGCGAAGTTTCGGTCCGATTCGTGATCGATACGAATGGATTTCGTATCGATCAAGATTGTGTCCGATGGAGTCAAAATTTGGCGTGGGCATTCTTCAGCATGCACGTAAGCTCCTATGAATATTTCATAGCATTTGGACTTATATATTAGGAGATATGATTGATACGAAATAGGGCTTTTCGGCTGGCTGTTTCGTTCGTATCGATCATTTCGACTTGATCACTTCGACCGATGGTCGCGCGTGATCAGGTGGTGACATGGCGAGCATTCCTCGTGTTGATCCACTTTCTTTGCCGAGTTGGCCGAGTCGTTCTTGGACCTCGCCTTGTTCGTATCGAAGTTCGTTGCCCAGTTCGAATCGATCAATAGCTTGCTCCTTCGCATCGATCTGAAGCATGCCTTATTCGAATCGATGGAGGTGGTTTGTTCATATCGATGATTCTGCTCTGTTCGCATCGATCGTTATGCTCTATTCTATGGATACGAAGTGGACATTGGATGATCGAGTCGAACAGGGGCACTCTGATGGATGCGGAGATGATCGAGTCGAATAGAGGCTTTCTGATGGTGTGAAGTAGATCGAGTCGAACAGAGGCTCTCTGTATGCGAACTCGACCGAGTCGAACTGAGGCTTTCTGATGATGGATGCGAAGTCGATCGATACGAAGTGTACATTGGCCGATCGATTCGAACAGAGCTTTCCTGATGGATTCGAACTCGATCGATTCGAGCAGCGGCCACCTGATGGATTCGGAACCGAGCCTGTTTCTCGTCCAATCATGCATCGATCATAACTTGAGCATATGAACTCGGATTGACTTGAAATTTGGAGCTTTGGCTCTCATAGCTTCGCTTGTTGTGTCATATCAATTCTAGCTCGATCCGGACTTGGACAAAATTCGTCGATATCCATGGTGAGCCTACGTATAACCGATCTTCAAGACGAACTGTCTTTGGTTTCTAGTCAAGTTCTTGGTATCATGGCCTTGCCAAAAGGCGGGATAACATATGCATACATATATGTATGTGTATATGTGTGTTTGACTTGATTGCACTTGTATCCAATGTGCTACTTGCTGTATGAACCTGAACTGATGTTGCCATTACACATGCTTGCTTTGTTGTATCTATGTCTTTGATTTGAGAGCCTGGGCATGTGTGCTTGTTACTGTAGCCACCTCAGTTTTGTATTGTTCGAGCCATACTTGTTTGCTCTCATTTGTATATTTGAGGTGCTGTATGTTGTATTGCGTGCACCTGAGTTGAATCCAGCCTCAGCTCGGGTTTTACCTTGTGCTCACCTGTCCCTGCAATTTTATCAAGTGTATATCAGTGTGCATGGCCTTGTGGCATGTACATTGATACACTGTGCATGTCACAAGTTGTTCGTGTAAGATGAATTCAAAATAAATATGATAACGAACAACCCAAATAACTGAGGCAAATAACATTTTCAAAATACACATTTTATTTTACACTGCACAAATATTTCTTTTTCAATTTTACCGCGTCAGTGTTTACTTTGCAGATAATTCAAATGCTAGATTCAAGCTGGACTAGCGTTAAGGATAAATACGAGTGAATGAGTGATATGTAGTGAGGTGCTAATGTAAATGATAATTGTATTGTGAAAAATTGTGTTGTAATTTGAAATGTTGTATATATAGTGAGAGCTCAAAATTTTGTACTATTCAAAAATTATAATAAAATATTTGTTTGAATAAAATATCTGTTTGAATTTAAATTCTATGTTATTTATTTTATTCAGCAAATATTTATTTAATTATGTGAAAATAAAATAGTGCAATAACAAATACATTTAAATGAATATATATATATATATATGTTTATTATCATCAAACAAAAATCATATACTTTCATATTCAACAATCTCCCTCTTTTGATGATAACAAACATATATTTAAGATTTTGAATTTATTGAATGTATTTGATCATTCTATTTGCTCCCACTATTTGAATGCTCCCCCTACACCAAAGCTCCCCTTCATATATGCATGAAAATAAATAAAAATATGCAAATAAACCTAGATGGGAATATGCAAATAAAAAATAACACATTTGACCTTTATTTGCCAAAATCTTAACTTTTCTCTCCCCCTTTTATTATCAGCAAAAGAATAATAGTGTTAGAAAAAATAGAGATAAAATGATAGACATTAATACACTATTAATACCCAATCGAGTATAGATATTAAATTTCAATAAAAAGTCAAACAAAAATAATTAATACTCTATTAGGTGCATATTCCACTTTAGAATGATAGGGGTGATGTCGGCATTTAAAACCATATAGTTGTGTCTATTTGTGGTATATTTATATTAGGAATTTGAATATCTACTATCCATGCATAACCGTTAGAACTTTTAAATGAGATTGGTAGTATTCCCAATTTTTATTTTAAAAAAATGAATTTCAAGTATCTTCTAACCACGCATAACCGTGAAGAATTTTAAATGGGATTAGAATCAACTCGTCTATTTAATAACCAATTTTGATATGTGTTCCATACATGCATAACCGTGAGGACTTTTAAATGAGCATGAAAGAACATAAACAAATATTCCAAGTAATTCACCCATGCATAACCGTGAGGACTTTTTAATGAGAGTGAATACTTTGGATGTTTTTATTAAAAAATAAAATAAAAACGAATAATTTCTTGTTTAAAATACCACATTTTGACATACTATATTGGATTTTGATGAGTGATGATTGTTAGAAATATGATAGAAATAGAGATGGTCATGGAATTTTTACCCATCAAAAGTTATTTAAATCTTGTTTAAATTTTTAAAGAAATTTACTAAATATACTTTCTCAAGTCATAATATATGAGTAATATCAACACTCATCACTTTTTAAATCACTATTTATCTTTTCGATAATCAGTAGGGAGTCAGATTAGTTAATGTAGTCATTTAAGATCAAATCCAAAAATAATTATAAAATCAAATTTTCTAAAATGACTAATCTGAAACAAGGTCAAAAACTATTTTCTATAAGGGGTTTTATAAAAAATGTCTGCTTATTGAAAATCAGTTGAAATGAAAAATATGCAGATTTTTACTGTGATGCAACTAATGAATGTTTCTACATAAAAAACATTCCACTAGTAATTTTTCTGTCAACTAGATTACCAGTGTAATCTGCATCCGAATTTCCCTTTGACTCAAGATTATCATTAGTTGGATGGCATAGACCAGATCGTGAAGTTGCAACAAATTCCTTAAAATCCTTTTTACAGCTTTTAAATGAAATTCTTTTGGATTTTGAATTGAAACAGTGTATTCAAGCAAACACAAAATATAATGTCAGGTCAAAAATATCCACGTGTATCCAGAATAATCATCAACCAATAAATCACGATCATTAATCCAAACAAATCTATATGAAATATTTCAAAGACTCTAGAGGTCCTTATAGTGTTCTCGGCATAAAAAATTAATTAGCCAAAATCAAAATCAACATTCATTTCCATACCACATAACTGACTGAATTAAATTAGATTACGGTGTAGATTTTCACATTTAATAAATCGTTCAGGATAAATATACCGTTACTTATTTTACCTTCACGATAATTTTTCGTTGTTACTCATTGTGATTCTACCACCTTTGTACTAGGCTAAGGAACTTTGATTTGTCGCCCGTCGTGTGCTTGGAACAGCCAGAATCTAGGTAACACTGTTGTTGTTCCTTAGCCTGCCACCATACCTACACGAGAAAAGATTTTTGTGACCTATTTATTTTTATACGACCATGGTTGTTAGTGGCAACAGATTTTGAAAAATATGTTTGTGTAGACCCAAGACTATTTATATTTGTTCCTTTTGGCACCCAGATTCGCTTGACTTTAAGGGATTTTATATTCGTGCCTTTTGTAACCCAAATTGAAATGGTTTTCACGTGTTTGGGTCTATACCAGCATATATTGTGATTGTGTCCAGTTTTTCCACAAATTGTGCACTTGGAATTGACTTGATTAATTTCACTTCTAACACGTTCAAATTGCTTATACCCAAGTCCTTGTCTAACAGTGTTAATATTTTTTTCCCTAATAGCATATTTAACGATCTTTCTCCTTTGGAAAATTTTCCTAAAGTTGTAGACAATTGTTGGACTTGTGTTTTGAGAGATTCATTTTCATTCAATAATTGAGTGCACTTTTTAATAGAATTTCCTCTCCTAGTATTTTCACTTTCTTTCAAAATCAGAATTTCATTTTCAAGTGATTTAATTTTAATTTCTGATTTTTTAATTTCTTCTTCAAATGATAGACACTTATCACACTTAGGGCTCTTGTTTTGATAGTTTTTAACCAATTAGTCAAGCTGTTTATACAGTTCTATTAAACTATTTCTTTGTGATTCAATTTTAGCATACTTCTCCCTAAGTCGTTCAAAGCAGCCATTTACTTCGTGAAAATATATAAATAATTCTGAGTGAGTGAGTTTCGATACCTCGCTTGGCTCGTCATCCTCGCTATCAGTAATATCACCTCGAAGATACAGATCTGCTTTTTCACTCTCACTACTAGTGCTTTTATTA
Organism: Allium fistulosum; assembly: GCA_030737815.1. Taxonomy (NCBI): domain Eukaryota; kingdom Viridiplantae; phylum Streptophyta; class Magnoliopsida; order Asparagales; family Amaryllidaceae; genus Allium; species Allium fistulosum. The sequence continues at coordinate 814,779,774 of CM060908.1, read as the reverse complement.
TCGTCATCACTTTTATTCCACGTGGCTGCAAAACTTCTCCTTTTCGATTTCTTTCCTTGGCCGAGTCGACTTTGAGGACATTTGGTCTTGATGTGACCAGGTTTATTGCACTTGTGACAAATGATCTCCTGCTCTTCTGAGTTGTCTAGTGCTTTGACTAGTCTGCTTTTCAATTGTTGATTTAGAGACGGATTTCCATATTTGTGATTCCACCTTTAGAATTTCTTTATTATCAGTGCCAGTTCTGCTGCACCATCATCATCATCATCTTCACTTTCGGTTGTTCCTTTGAGAGCTATTGATTTCTTCACGTATCACCTCCTTTACGTTCTTCATTGAATTTCATTTCTAGCTCATAAGTGGTGAAATTTCCGATGAGTTCTTCAACTTTAATTTGTTTCAAATCTTTTGATTCTTGAATGGCCGTAACTTTCGCTTCAAAATTTTGTGGAAGGACTCTAAGGATTTTTTAGACTATTTCTAACTATGTGTATGATTTTCCGAGAGCTTTTGATTTGTATACGAGATTGGAAAGTCATCCGTACATCTCTTTGGCATTTTCATCCTTGGCTATTGTGAAGTTCTCATATTCGCTACTAAGCGTGGCAAGGCGAGATTCTTTGACTTGAGACGTTCCTTCGTGAGTCACTTCAAGTATGTGCCATATTTCCTGCGCGGTTAGACAATGTGAGACACGATTAAACTTAATTTGATCTAATGAACAAATAATATAATTTATAGCTTTAGCGTTAGCATTCTGTAGTTTATTTTCAAGATCTATCCATTGATCCATCGGTTTTACTATTTCCTGATTATTTACCACTATAGTTGGTGTCTTATATCCCGTCTCAACTATATTCCAAGCATCAATGGTTTTCAGAAAAATTTTCATTATATTTTTCCAGTAAGCATATTCACCATTGAACATTGGTGGTCTAACTATGGACTAACCCTCAGCAAAAGCATTATTAAAAGAAGCCATTTAAAAAAATTAAAACAAAAATTTGTTTTTAAAAAAATCAATTTTTTGAAACAAAAATTGACTTTTGTTCCTAGCTCTGATACCACTTGTAGGATCGATTTCACCCTAAGGGGGGTGAATAAGGTGATACTAATAATTATAAAAAAATTAATGCGGAAATATATAAAATAATTACGGCACAGATAATAGCAGAATAATAAAAGAAAAAATAGAACAATATAGATTTACCCAGCTTCGGCAAAACCCTGCCTACGTGCTACCCCCAAGGTTTCTACAAGATTAAGTAGTCAGATGCTTACACATGTAAACTCGCGACACCTGCTATCGACTAACCTTACTCTACGCTCAAAACCCTGCCACAACTCAGCCACTAAGGTGCGAATTCTCGAACTACACCACCGTAGTTCGTCCCCTGGTCACACGACTAGAATTTTACAGAAGTTTAAAAGTAAATTACAAAATAAAATACAACTTAAACAAGAAACCCTAATTTAAAATAAAGCCCAATAATATTTAAAAGACACCGGCCCAAATTAAAACAAAGAAAAGTCCATTTCTCTTTTTATATTTGTTAATTTACGGTCGTTCCCCTTTTCTTATTTAATGGCCGCTTCCTTGTTCCTCTTCGTTCTGAAAATTAGTGTTCTGGAAATTGAAAACTGCCGATTCTATTTGATCGATTTAATAAATATTCAGCATTGATTGCGTTGTCGATCAATCGTCTCTTTGATTTGCAAACGACTGCTTCAATTCGTCGAGTTCGATTTGAATTGGTATGTAATTTCCTTTATTACTCTCATTGATATGCTTGAACTCGATGCTCGATAATGCCGATGATGATTGGGTTTTATAGGGTTGAAAACCCTAAATTAACGTTCGAATTTTTCGAGTTAAGTTCTTCAATTATTTTTTCCTTAACCATTTGATTTTTCTTGGATGCTTGTGATTTCTTTAGACTGGTTCAATTCGAATATTTTCTGATGTGCTATGCTTGATTACCACGACTTTGATTCTGACTTGTTCGATTCCTTGGTCACCACGACTCTGACTTTGGTTTGAAAACCGCTGCTTCATTGATTTCTTGATTTCTTTAGTTGTATGTATGTGCTTTTCTTGTACCTTATTTTGTACCTTGCTCTTGCTCTGTCCACTTCGAGTACTTCCTTTCAATATTTGTGTTGCTCTCTGACTTCTGCGGCTTGATCAATTTATGAAATAAAAATTGCTGCTTTTCTTTGAACAGTGACTCCCAACTGTGCTTACTATAACCATGTATATACATACATATATGTAAGTATATATGTGTACGGTTGTTACCTATCCACTTGGTTTCATGTGAGCTTGTTGCTGTGATGTTTTTTGTTGATGTTGCACTTGATTTCACTTGAGTTTGCACTGGTTATTGAGAGCCTGGACTGTTTGGTTGCATTTAGTTGTTGAGTCATGTTTGTGCCTTTGATATTGTATTGTGTCTCGTCCAGTTGCATTTATATTTCATTGATGCATTATGGTCTTCATACATATATCTATGTATATATGTATGATTTCTTTGACTGGTCTGGTCTTGGTTGCAATCCTCTGAGTTGCTGTCTTGATAGCTCTGGTTCATCTTGGTTTGTGCATTTTTTGAATCTTCTTTGATCTTCATATGTATTCATGTACATTTGGAGTCTTGGAAGTATTTTCTACGGGCTTCATTTCCAGTTGAAATTTGTTGAGCACCATGTATGTACATACATATATGTATGTATATATGTGTTGTGCATTTTCATTTGTCTATTTAGCTTGGACATTCATGTTATGGTAATCATGTTACCTTGAAACTGTCCATCTCATTCGACTTGTATTCTTGAATCTAGTATGGTTGCAGTTTTGGGTTTCCAGTTTCCTCTGAAGCTTTGCATTTATGTTAATTCATTTGTTTCAACCTTGCTGAAATGCACTGAATCATTGCACTGATATACGTGTATATATGTTACTGTTTTGGTCTCTGTTTTAATTTGGTCTGGTTCACTTTGAACTTCTAATCTGGGTTCATCTTAATTTTGGAACTTCTCTACACTTTGGTTGATGGTCTCCATACATATATACATACATATATGTATGTATATATGTGTGTTTGACTTGATTGCACTTGTATCCAATGTGCTACTTGCTGTATGAACCTGAACTGATGTTGCCATTACACCTGCTTGCTTTGTTGTATATGTGTCTTTGATTTGAGAGCCTGGGCATGTGTGCTTGTTACTGTAGCTACCTCAGTTTTGTATTGTTCGAGCCATACTTGTTTGCACTCATTTTTATATTTGAGGTGTTGTATGTTGTATTGCGTGCACCTGAGTTGAATCCAGCCTCAGCTCGGGTTTGACCTTGTGCCCACCTGTCCCTGCAATTTTATCAAGTGCATATCGGTGTGCACGGCCTTATGGCATGTACAGTGATACACTGTGTATGTCACAAGCTGTTCGGGTAAGATGAATTCAAAATAAATATGATGACGAACAACCCAAATAACTGAGGCAAATAACATTTTCAAAATACACATTTTATTTTACACTGCACAAATATTTCTTTTTCAATTTTAACGCGTTAGTGTTTACTTTGTAGATAATCCAGATGCTGGATTCAAGCTGGAATAGAGTTGAAGGTAAATACGAGTGAATGGGTGATATGTAGTGAGGTGCTAATGTAAATGATAATTGTATTGTGAAAAATTGTGTTGTAATTTGAAATGTTGTATATATAGTGAGAGCTCAAATTTTTGTACTATTCAAAAATTGTAATAAAATATTTGTTTGAATAAAATATCTGTTTGAATTTAAATTCTATGTTATTTATTTTAGAGGGAATTAGGCACAAGGACAAACTTTGGAAAAAATTTAAGTTGAAGGACACCAAGTTTCTATTTTGGGCTGAAGGACAAACTGTGAAAGAAAATTAGTCTGAAGGACAATGCTAGTTATAACTAGCATTATACTCAGTTTTTACAGTAAAGAAAACACAATCATAACTAGCATTATATTCAGTTTTACACTGTACAAAATGCTAACTATATTTAGCATTGTCCTTCAACCTAATTTTTTTCAAAGTTTGTCCTTCAGCCTAAAAACAAAACTTGTTGTCTTTCAGCCTAATTTTTTTTCAAAGTTCGTCCTTATGCCTATTTTCCACTTTATTTTATTCAGCAAATATTTATTTAATTATGTGAAAATAAAATTGTACAATAACAAATACATTTAAATGAATATATATATATATATGTTTATTATCATCACACAAAAATCATATACTTGCATATTCAACACTTTGGACTGCTCGGGCCCTAGGTGCGCCTTTTCTGCTTCACGGGCGTATAGTTAGGATCAACGTTAAGTGCGTGGTAGGCTATCTCTGGCAACACTTCGCACATATCGGAATGCGTCCAAGCGAACACATCCAGATTAGCGCGAAGAAATTTGATGAATTCCAGTTGCATCCTATTTCCGAGATGCGATCCAATTTTGAGGACCCATGTTGGGTCATCCATGTCGACTGGGACAGACATCGTCAATTCTGCCGGTGCTGCCCATTCCTCCCCTAAACTATTCTTTCTAGGGTCCAAATCCTTGTCGAATCGACTATGGTCCCCAAGCCAAGGGCGCCTCTATAGTTGCTATTCAGACTGTTCATGAATGTGGCGAGTTCTCCCTACATTCTACCCATTTTCCTTTCTCTTAGATTCCCGTAGTTCCGCTATATAACATTCCCTAGCGGCACTTTGATCTCCCTTGACCACCCCGACTCCATTTTCCATCGGAAACTTCATAGTTAGACACTATTATGCTAAAGTAGTTCTAAAGTCTACCAAGGCGGGTTGCCTCGAGAAGGCATTGTATGTGGATATCTCATCTACGATCACAAAGGTTTGGATGAGGCTAACCCTTTGGTCGCCTTCTCCGAGTTCTGTGGATAAGTCAATCATTCTGATCGTTTTTTGGGTTCGCCGGTGAATCCTTGAATCTTTTTTTGGCAGGCGGATATGTCTTTTATGCTTATCTTCATCTGATCAAAGATGCATTAGAAAAGGATATTCACAGAACTGCCACGGTCTACCAATACTCGTCGTACCATAGCGGGTCTGATTCCTACTATCACAACCACGGGATTGAGAGTTGAAGCTTCTATTCCCTTGGTGCCTCGATCCCTGAATACTACGTCATCATTTAGGGTTCTTTGCTGCTTAGTGGGGTTTCCATCTTCGATCGCAAAGCATGCAACTTTCGGAGCATGCTTCAATGAGCTCGCATACTGCTCCATTTCTCCCTAACTCTTCTACGCAGGACGGAGCCCTCTAGATATCGTTCCAATGATGAGTCTCTGGTCAGTCCGTTTGGTTCCCTCTTTGCTGGTTCCAGCTTGATTCCCTTGGTCTCTAGGAGCTTGAGGCGCTATAGGTTGGTCAGGATTTAGTAGTTTCCTTACATACTACTGGAGCTTGTTTTCTCGAATCAACTCCTCAATCAAGTTCTTCAGGTGACAACACCCATTCATGTTGTGGCTATGTGCCTCATGGAAGCGGCAATACTTTTTGAAACGCTTCTATTGTTTGATTGCTTCCTTTTTAGGTGGTTTCTTGTATTCTTCCATCCCTTGTGTCGTGAGATAGATGTTTTCTGGAGTATCATTGAGCGGGGTGTATTCTTCAGGCCACCAACATTAGAGTTGCTTGTTACTTCCGTTTTGCTTGTTAGAATTTTGATTCTTCCTTTTATGATTTCCATTTTTTCCTGTGTTCCCCTTAGAGATCTTGGAAGTGTTTATATCTTGGTTCATCGCCATACCATTCTGCCCAATGTTGGTCCGTTGTAGGTTAGCAGATTTCCTTTCTAATTCCTATGCCTCTTCCAGCCTCAAGTACTGGCTCGCCTTTCGGTTGAAGTCCTTCCTAGTGGTGGGTTGTTTCATTTTGATCCATTTTCCAAATTCAGTCTCAGGGTGAATTACGCGGACTAAGGCCATGAAAACAATATCCTTGTTCGGATTACTTACTTTAGTTACTGCAGTGTTGAACTGATTCATAAAAGACTTTAGAGATTCATTCCATCCTTGAAATAAACTGGACAAGGACATCACATCTTTAGGATATGTCGTGTGAAGTCTGAATTGATCAAGGAACCTAGTTGCTAGTTGATTGAAAGTGTAAATGGATCTTGGCGGAAGCCAAGTGAACCACATGGAAGCAATTCCCTCTAGAAAAATCAGGAAACATCTACATCGAACGACATCTGAAGCATTCGCTCCGTCCATGTACCAACTGTACTTATATAAGTGGGGTTTCCGGTCTCTCATTCCGTCATAAGACGGAATAGTTAGCATAGTGAACTATTCGGGGTACCGCTCATCCAAAATCTCATCAGTGAAAGGAGTCCGACTTTGAGCAGATATAACACCCCTAATTTTGACATTATTTAGGAGATTTAATTAGAATAAATTAAATAGAATAATGTAGATAAGGAGATTGAGGTTGATTAATAAACTAAGTGGTCGTGCTTATTTAAAACAAATGAGCTTATAAATGGTTAAGTAATTGAACATAACGGCATTAGGGTAAATAACCGCCTATATTTCCCACCCTTATACTATTCTCCTTAGTCATACATGTTCATTTTATCTCAAACAAAATTTATAACCATGAGAAGAAAGCAAGGTCGGCCATTAGGAAGAAGAGAAGGGAAAATTCAAAGTAAAAGCTTAGGATCAAGCTAAAAGAAATCAATCTCAATCAAACTTCAATTTTCTTATCCAATCTAAGGTGAATAATAATTTCTACATCTCTATTTTTGGTTTTATAATCATATGGTTTCGGATTTAATGGTAAATCTATTTTTATGATATATTGAATGATGATATGCTTGATTTATGATTTATATATGTTTAAACATGGTTGTTTAAAGGAATGGTTTTAGGGTAAAACTGAGATTTAATGATTTTGAAATGCCTTGGGAAAATTATATGTTATGGAAAACATAATTTCGGAGTTGAGTTCAATTTTCATAATTTTCCAAGCTGTGGAGAATTAGTTATGAATATTCAAAGGAAAATATGGTTATTTGGGTTTATAAATATATTTTGAAAATTATGTTAAGAATTTGGGTCTGGAATTTAGATATGTTAGATAACACGATCAAAGCGAATTTCTAGAATTTCGGACATTTTTACTAAGTGATTTAGTACGGAAATTAAATTATTTCGAAAGGAGGACTTAAATGTTTTAATTGTTTTGATAAGAGAAAGGGCTTATTTGTTAAAAGTTAACTTGATTTTAAGATCTGAGAATATGCGGCAAATATTATCCTAATTATTTAAAAGTTCGTGAAAGACAATCAAATATTTATAAGTAGGCAAGTTTGTTACAAAAAGTTTACTTAATTTGGCAAAAACAACTTTTGATCAGAAAAGGGGGTTCCGCCATCTCTGGAAAAACCTTTGACTGAGACCTTTCGACCTAGACCTTTTGAATTCATTGAAACCAACAAGGTCGAAACCAATGCACATGATATCATTCAGGTGGTATGTAGTGAATTGGACAAAGGCGGAAGGTAGGTTGCCGAAAGGTTGCTTTCAAAGGAGTTGGTTTCTTAGTTTATTTTTGGTTTGAATAGAAAATCACTTGCTTTTTTTTAAAAGAGCTTTCGACAAGGTCGAAAGCTATGCTTTCGAAAGGTTGGTTTTTAAAGAGCTTTCGACTGTGTCAAAAGCTATGTTTTTTAAAGAGTATTTCAAAGAGGCTTTCGAAAGAGAGCTGCCGCCTTTGTTAAAAGAAGTAGCTTCTGAAGAGATTACTTAGATTTTGTTTAAAGCTTTCGAAGGGGTAGTTGTCGACCAGGTCAAAACCCTTTTGAGATTATGTGACCTTCCGATGGCATCGAAGGATATTGTCGAAAGGTTTAACAGTTTTTTTTAAATATAAGCCACTTCCCAAAGCTTTCAAAAGGGGCGAAAGCAGAAGCTTTTGACATTGTCGAAAGGTTCAATTATTTCCCAAATATTTCAATGATTTCGAAAGGATGGTTTCAACACCATCAAATTTCCCTAATATTTTATAAAATAAAGAGTGGTTTCTAAAGGGATACTTTCACCTATTTTCACTTAGACCCAAAGTAATATTTTAAGTATAAACCCAATGCTTTCGAAAGGGTGGATTTTCAATGGTTCGAAGGGTAACCTTCCATGCTTTCGAAAGGGATACTTTCAAGTGGTTTCGAAGCTATGCTTTTACTCTTATATAATAATACTTTAACATGGTCAAAAGGTTTCAAAAGAGGTGTTTTAAAGTATTATAAACGCTGGAGCCTGTTGTTTTGAAAATATGTGTTTTATGCTTCCAAAGGGGTCGAAAGCAAAGCTTTCGAAGGTGATACTTTCGAAGGGGTTGTAAAATTGTTTTCTTTTACCCAAGCTTTATACTTTCTAAGGGGATGCTTTCGAAAGGGTATGTTTATATGACATTTGATTTTGATGTGTAGGGTGGGTAACCTTATATAATAAATGTTGTTTAACCTAGGGCATACTAGGGTGGGTTTAATGAGTTTAACATAATAGTTGGGGATACCAACACTTATATGTTTTGACGCAAACATTGAGGGATACCAATGAAAATATTAAATGAATATAACCTAAATTAGGGATACTAATGGAAATAGGTTAACCATGTGGATAGCATGGAATGTTTGATGGATAGTCAACATCATGTTGGGGATGGATAGTATCCATATCTTTAAGTGATGGATTCATAGTCTTCCTAGGAAAACTATAGGATGTTTGATGGATAGTCAACATCATGTCGGGGAGATAGTCTCAATATCTTTAAGTGATGGGTTCATAGTCATCCTAGGAAAACTATGGGATGTTTGATGGATAGTCAACATCATGTTGGGGATGGATAGTCTCCATATCTTTAAGTGATGGTTTTATAGTCATCCTAGGAAAACTATGGGATGGTTGATGGATAGTCAACATCATGAAAGAGATGGATAGTCTCCATATGATTGAAGAAGGGTTCATAGTCATCCTAAGAAAACTATAGGATGTGAGATGGACAGTCCACATCAGCTTAAGTAAAATGATTGTAGGATGGATAGTTCCTCTTTGATGTAAATAAAGTCTAAAATGGGATAGGTAGTCCTTAAAAATATAAGATGGATAGTCAGTTGAACCTTAGATGGCTAGTCTAACTAATGTAGGATGGGAAATCCTAATTGTTTTCAAGTATGCATATCATCATAATTATTTTGAAATGTATGTTTTAACCATTATGGATGCAGGACCAGAAAATTTGGTTTTAAAAAGGTTTTAGGATACTAGTGAGGGGAAAACCCGTTGCGCTAAGCGGCATGGTCTCACTAGATATCTAAAAGGATTGAGATGATAGATTATTATTCATACCAGGCTTTATGTCTGACTCGAAGTTTTTGTTTTCCTCTTATACCCTCGAGTACTCAATTGATATTGAGTAATTTGAGGTTTAGGGTTTTCAGGTTCTCTTCTTAGATGAATAAAGCTCCCGGAGGCATGTAGGAGGTATATAGTTATTTAGAGAAATATTTTTCCGCTGTCTGTTTTGTTTGTAAAGGCAGATTTATTTGCCTTAGTATATACTCTAATCTACCAAGGAGGCATCTTCATATGTCGCTCTTCGCGTATGTGTAATAATTATATTTAGCTGAACGTGGTTAACATTTTTGGGATTATGTAATGAACATCAAATGTTTTGAATGGAATGTGGAAATGTATTTTTTAATTGATAATTTTTTTCCATATTTCTGTAATCTATGTATGAATGAATCTAGCATCGCCGTATTTGGTCGCCAAGGATTAATAACTATGGATGACTATAACATCCGTAGCTGTTAGTTTTGGGCCTCCAAGTAGGGGGATATTACTAGTTGGTATCAAAGCATAGGTTTATGAAACTTTAAAAGAAAAGTTAAACCTAAAAGCTTTTTGAAACATAAGCCAATGAATTTGAAAATATGATCGGGGTTTGGGTTAATGTTATAGTAACGTACTTGTATTTGATATATAGGTATATATCTAAGTACGTATTCCCCTCTCTCTTAGACCGTTCTTCTGTATCTTACTAATGCTCATATGTAGATTTACGAGAAAGAGGATATGGAAGCAGGAAACGGAAGAGGACATCTAGGTGGAGGAAGCACCACTACCAATGGAAATGCTCGACCTAACACTCGGAGAAACCAAGGTCGACAGGCTAATGCTAATCAAAATGCTGAGGCCAATGTAGGTGTTAGAAATCCACCAGTAGATGCGGGGTTGGTGTATAAGTTGTTGGCTAATCTTTTGCAAGCAGGAGATGTTGGTAATATTGGTGGAGTTAATCCTGTAGTTCCAGCTGGTTATAACTATGATAAGCTAAGCAGAGACTATACCAGTCTGGGTGGAAAACTGTTTGTTGGAACGGAGGATGCTATGGAAGTAGAGAATTGGCTGCTGAGTTGTGAGAGGATCTGTGTAGATTTAGGTTTGGATGATGGAATGAAGAGAAGGCTAGACTCTAGACAGTTGCAAGGGTTAGCGCTTCATTGGTGGAACAGTGTGACAGTCGGAGTCCCGGAGGAAGAGCTGACATGGGATGATTTTAGGAGGAGGCTTGAGCAGAGGTTCTTGTCTGAGGTTGCCAAATCGGCATTGATGAGGAAATTCATGGATCTTGTCCAAGATATGTCTGTGATCGAGTATGCTTCTAAGTTTGATGAGCTATCTCGATATGGTTATGCTTTGGTTGACACTAATGTCAGAAGGAATGAGAGATTCATTAGAGGGCTGAGGCCAGATTTAGGCAGAATGACTATGGCCCATATCCGAGATCCTTCTAATGTGGTGGTGGAGATGGCCATCCGCCATGAGGAGATGCTTGCTATTTCAGCTAGAGAGAAGCTGGTTGAATCCCATAGTCCTCAAGGGAAGAAGAGGAAGTTCTTCAAGAAGAAGGGCGCTCAGAAAGGAGGAGCAGCCAAGAAAGGGAAACAGATATAGTTTGCTACAAGTGTGATAAGAAGGGGCACTATGCTAATGAGTGTCGTTTGGGTGATGGAAGGCTGGTTGTTGGGAAGCAAAATGTCAAATGCTATAATTGCAACCAGATGGGGCATTGTAAGAACTAGTTTCCTGAAGCTGCCAAGGCTGGAAAAGGAAAGGTCCTTGTTTTGGAACCATCATCCTCTAAACTAACTGCTGCTGAGAAAGGAAAGTCTGTGATGGAAGGTACGCTTTTGATTCATAGCATACCAGTTAGGGTATTGTTTGATACCGGAGCATCGCATTCATTTATATCACAGTATTTGGTTGATAGGTTATGTATAGAACCCATATACCTTGTTACTTTCTTAAGGGTTGCGAATCCAATAGGAGGGTATGCCACTCTTGGGATGAGATATGACTAGTTGGAACTTGATTTGTTAGGTCATAAGTTTGCACGCAGTTTGTATGTCTTTGATTTCGTAGATTTCGGGATCATTTTGGGTATGGATTGGTTGGGTAAGTATGAGGCTAGGATATTTTGCCAGGATCGGGAAATATTATCGAGGCACCCAGATAGTCATAACCGAATCATTTTCTCAGTGGAGAATTCCAGTAAGAGTGTTGGTGCTTTGTTGAGTGCCATGGAAGTTGGAGAAGACCTTAGTCAGGTTCGTGTGGCTAGAGAGTTTGCAGATATTTTTGAGCCAGATACTGGATTACCCCCGAAACGAGCCATTGAGTTTCGGATAGATCTGGTATCAGGAGCTAAACATGTTAGTTGACCACCTAGCAGGATGACACTGACATAGATGAAGGAATTAAAGGTGCAGCTAGTGGATCTTGAGGGAAGGAATTTTATTAGAATAATCAGTTCGCCTTGGGGAGCGGCCGTGGTGTTTGTGAAGAAACCAAATGGGTCGTTAAGGATGTGCATCGACTATCATAAGTTAAATGAAAGGACGATCAAAAATAGACACCCTCTGTCGAGAATAAACGATCTGGTTAATCAGTTAAGTGGAGCCAGAGTGTTCTCCCTATTGGATTTGGCAATGTGGTTCCATCAGTTGAGAGTCGCAGAGGATAGCATTCCTTTGACGGCATTTCAGATTAGATATGGTTCGTATGAGTGGTTGGTGATGCCATTTGGATTAACGAATGCACCTGCTTTCTTCGTTGATTTGATGAACTAGGTATTTCAAGAGCACTTGGATTGGTTCGTGTTGGTATTTATAGATGACATTTTGGTGTACTCTAAAGATGAAAGGGAGCATGAGATTCATCTTAGAGTGGAGTTGGAGACACTAAGGCAGAATCAGCTAAAGGCGGAATTTTCCAAGTGTCATTTTTGGAAGAAAGAGGTTAACTTTCTTGGTCATATGGTTTCAGAGAAAGGATTGTCAGTCGATCCAGATAAGATCGAAGCTATCAATAATTGGAAGAGACCAGAGACGGTAACCGAGATCAGGAGTTTTGTTGAACTTGCTGGCTATTACCAGAGATTCATTAAGGATTTCTCGCGGATAGTAGCGCCTTTGACTAAGTTGACCAGGAAGGATGTGAAGTTTGTTTGGTCTGACAAATGTGGGGAAGGGTTCCTTAAGTTAAAGCATTTGTTAACCAATGTGCCAGTGTTAGTAGTTCCAGATGGTAACCAAGGGTTGGTAGTGTACACCGATGCATGTGGGACTGGATTGGGAGTAGTATTGATGGAGAAGGGCAAAGTTATTGCCTATGCATCTAGGCAGCTTAGACCGCACGAAGTAAGATATCCTACTCAAGACTTGGAGTTGGCTGCGGTGATCTTTGCCTTGAAGATTTGGAGGCATTATCTTTTGGGAGAGAGATTTGAGTTGTTTACCAATTATAAGTCATTAAAGTGTTTATTCTCTCAGAAGGAATTGAATATGAGGCAGCAGAGATGGTTGGAGTTTTTGGCTGCTTATGATTTCAGTATAGAGTATACTCCTGGGAAAGGAAATAAGGTAGCAGATGCTCTTAGTAGAAAACATCAGAATGTGGTGTTAGCGATGTTGGCAGAATGGAAGGATCTAGAAGCTTTAGCCAGTTGTGGTGTGTAGTTAAGATCGACTGCTAGTTCTAGTTAGAATATTGCCATGTTATCCTATTTGGAAGTTCGACCAGTGTTGATCAACAGAATTGCTTCTAAACAGAAGGAGGATCCATTGTTAGGTGAGAGGATCAGAAGGCTTGAGGTTGGAACTGAGGTCCATGATTTGAAAGATTTTTGTCTTGACCAGAGAGGATGATTGAGAAAGAAGGGACGGTTATGTGTTCCAGATGTGGAGAACTTGAGAAGAGAAGTTCTTGAGGAATGTCATCAATCCAAGTTTATGGTTCATCCTGGAGGGACCAACATGTATCAAAATATGAAGAGGAGCTTCTATTGGGAAGGCATGAAGAGGGATGTTGGCTTGTGGGTTAGGCAGTGTGTAAACAGTCAACAAATGAAAGCCGAACATCAAAAGCCGAGTGGGTTACTTTAGCCTTTAGATATCCCAGTCTGGAAATGGGATTCGATATCGATGGATTTTATAGATGGGTTGCCAAGGACAAATCGAGAAAATGAAAGCATATGGGTTATTGTGGACCGGTTGACCAAGAGTGCCCATTTCATTCCGGTAAAGTCAACCAGAATGACACATGTTTTGGCTAAGTTTTTCATGAAGAACATAGTTAGACTTCATGGGATTCCTAGTAGCATAGTCAGCGACAAAGATGAATTATTTACTAGTGGATTTTGGAGGAGTCTACAAGAGGTATTAGGTACCAAGCTCAAGATGAGTACAACATTTCACCCACAAACAAATGGGCAGACAGAGAGAGTCAGTAAAGTACTCGAGGATTTATTGATAGCTTGTTATTGGACTTTGGTGGATCATGGGAGGATCACCAACATTTGATTGAGTTTTCCTATAATCATAGTTATTAGACTAGTATAGGAATGGCGTCTTTTGAAGATTTGTATGGAAGGCCATTCAAATCGCCAGCATGTTGGTTGGAGACTAGAGACAGATTAGTCTTAGGTCCGGATTTGGTTAGCGAGGCGTCGGAAAAGATTGAGTTAATCTAACAATGGATGAAGGAAGCTCAATCTAAGAAGAAGAGTTACGCAGATAAGAGGTGTAAAGACCTAGAGCTCTCAGTGGGAGATAGGGTTTTCATTAAAGTATCACCAATAAAGCGTGTGGTACAGTTTGGAAAGTCGGGAAAGTTGGCCCCGAGATATGTTGGACCATTCCAGATTTTAGAAAGGATTGGAAAGCTCGCTTATAGAGTAGAGTTGCCGAGCAGTTTGGTAGGTGTCCATAATGTATTCCATGTGTATCATCTTCGTAAGTTTGTGCATGATCCAGAGGCTACTATTCCTCAAACAGAGTTAGTGGATTTGGTAGTAGAGCCTGATTTGACTTTTGTTAGAAAACCAGTTCGGGTTGTAGCGAGAGATGAGAAGAGATTGAGGACCAAGACAGTCAAGTTGGTGAAAGTTCAGTGGAGCAACAACGAGAAAGATTGTACTTGGGAAATGGAGGACAGGATTAGGGATACTTATCCTGGGCTGTTATGAGGGTATGTTCTATATTTGTTTTATATAGACATATTGGCTGGTAGGATATACTAGCTTTTGTTTGCATGGTTGTTATGCTTGTTTGTAGTCCTTACTGAATTTCGAGGATGAAATTCTTTAAGGATGGGAGTCGGTAACACCCCTAATTTTATTTACATTATTCAGGAGATTTAATTAGAATAAATTAAATAGAATAATGTAGATAAGGAGATTGAGGTTGATTAATAAACTAAGTGGTCGTGCTTATTTAAAACAAATGAACTTATAAATGGTTAAGTAATTGAACATAAGGGCATTAGGGTAAATAGCCGCCTATATTTCCCACCCTTATACTATTCTCCTTAGTCATACACGTTCATTTTATCACAAACAAAATTTATAACCGTGAGAAGAAAGCAAGGACGGCCATTAGGAAGAAGAGAAGAGAAAAATCAAAGTAAAAGCTTAGGATCAAGCTAGAAGAAATCAATCTCAATCAAACTTCAATTTCCTTATCCAATCTAAAGTGAATAATAATTTATGCATCTCTATTTTTGGTTTTATAATCATATGGTTTCGGATTTAATGATAAATCTTCTTTTATGATATATTGAATGATGATATGCTTGATTTATGATTTATATATGTTTAAACATGGTTGTTTAATGGAGATATATACGGTTTTAGGGTAAAACCGAGATTTAATGATTTTGAAATGCCATGGGAAAATTATATGTTATGGAAAACCTGATTTTGGAGTTAGGTTTCAATTTTCATAATTTTCCAAGCCGTGGAGAATTAGTTATGAATTTTCAAAGGAAAATATGGTTATTTGGGTTTATAAATATATTTTGGAAAATATGTTAAGAATTTGGGTCTGGAATTTTGATATGTTAGATAACACGATCAAAGAGAATTTCTGGAATTTTTTCTAAGTGATTTAGTATGGAAATTAAATTATTTCGAAAGGAGAACTTAAATGATTTAATTGTTTTGATAAGAGGAAGGGCTTATTTGTTAAAAGTTAACTTGATTTTTAAATCTGAGAAAATGCGGCAAATATTATCCTAATTATTTAAATGTTTGTGAAAGCCAATCAAATGTTTACAAGTAGGCAAGTTTGTTACAAAAAGTTTACTTAATTTGGCAAAAACAGCTTTTGATCAGAAAACGGGGGTTCCGCCTTCTTTGGAAGAACCTTTCGACCTAGACCTTTCGACTTCATTAAAACCAACAAGCTCGAAACCAATGCAAATGATATCATTCAGGTGGTATGTAGTGAATTGGACAAAGGCTAAAAGTAGGTATTCGAAGGGTTGCTTTCGAAGGAGTTGGTTCCTTAGTTTATTTTTTGTTTGAATAGAAAATCACTTGCCTGTTTTTAAAAGAGTTTTCGACACAGTCGAAAGCTATGCTTTCGAAAGGTTGGTTTTTAAAGAGCTTTCGACAAGGTTGAAAGCTATGTTTTTGAAAGAGTATTTCAAAGAGGCTTTCGAAAGAGAGCTGCCTCCTATGTTAAAAGAAGTAGCTTCTGAAGAGGTTACTTAGTTTTTGTTTAAAGCTTTCGAAGGGGTAGTTGTCGACCAGGTCCAAACCCTTTTGAGATTATGTGACCTTCCGATGGCATCGAAGGCATCGATGTTGTCGAAAGTTTTAATTGTTATTTTTTAAATATAAGCCGCTTCCCAATGCTTTCGAAGGTATCGAAAGCAGAAGCTTTCGACGTTGTCGAAAGGTTCAATTGTTTCCTGGATATTTCAATGATTTCGAAAGGATGGTTTCAACACCATCAAATTTCCCCAATATTTTATAAAATAAAGAGTGTTTTAAAAATGGATACTTTCACCTATTTTCACTTGGACCCAAAGTAATATTTTAATTATAAGCCCAATGCTTTCGAAAGGGTGGATTTTCAGTGGTTCGAAGGGTAACCTTCCATGCTTTCGAAAGGGATACTTTCAAGTGGTTTCGAAGCTATGCTTTTACTCTTATATAGTAATACTTTAACATGGTCGAAAGGTTTCGAAAGAGGTGTTTTGAAGTATTATAAAGGTTGGAGCCTGTTGTTTTGAAAATATATGTTTTATGCTTCCGAAGGGGTCGAAAGCAATGCTTTCGAAGGGGTCGAAAGCAATGCTTTCGAAGGGGTCGAAAAGCAAAGCTTTCGAAGGGATCAAAAGAAAAGTTTTGAAGGGGATACTTTCGAAGGGGTTGTAAAATTGTTTTCTTTTACCCAAGCTTTATACTATCGAAGGGGATGCTTTCGAAAGGGTATGTTTCAATGACACTTGATTTTGATGTGTGGGGTGGGTAACCATATATAATAATTGTTGTTTAACCTTGGGGATACCAGGGTGGGTTTAATGAGATTAACATAATAGTTAGGGATACCAACACTTATATGTTTTGACACAAACATTGAGAGATACCAATGAAAATTTTAAATGAATATAACCGAAATTAAGGAT
Source organism: Allium fistulosum (assembly GCA_030737815.1). Taxonomy (NCBI): domain Eukaryota; kingdom Viridiplantae; phylum Streptophyta; class Magnoliopsida; order Asparagales; family Amaryllidaceae; genus Allium; species Allium fistulosum. The sequence continues at coordinate 814,762,739 of CM060908.1, read as the reverse complement.
ACTAATGAAAATAGGTTAATTGCGTGGATAGCATGGAATGTTTGATGGATATTCAACATCATGTTGGGGATGGATAGTCTCCATATCTTTAAGTGATGGGTTCATAGTCATCCTAGGAAAACTATCGGATGTTTAATGGATAGTCAACGACATGCTGGGGATGGATAGTCTCCATATCTTTAAGTGATGGGTTCATAGTCATCCTAGAAAAACTATGGGATGTTTGATGGATAGTCAATCTTATGTTGGGGATGGATAGTCTCCATATCTTTAAGTGATGGGTTCATAGTCATCCTAGGAAAACTATGGGATGGTTGATGGATAGTCAACATCATGAAGGAGATGGGTAGTCTCCATATGATTGAAGAAGGGTTCATAGTCATCCTTGGAAAACTATGGGATGTGAGATGGACATTCCACATCAGCTTAAGTAAAATGATTGTGGGATGGATAGTTTCTCTTTAATGTAAATAAAGTCTAAAATGGGATGGGTAGTCCTTAAAATTATAAGATGGATAGTCAGCTGAACCTTAGATGGTTAGTATAACTAATGTAGGATGGGAAATCCTAATTGTTTTTAAGTATGCGTATCATCATAATTATTTTGAAATGTATGTTTTAACCATTATGGATGCAGGAGCACAGAATATGGTTTTAAAAAGGTTTTAGGATACTAGTGAGGGGAAAACCCATTCCGCTAAGCGGTGTGGTTTCACTAGATATCTAAAAGGATTGAGTTGTTAGATTATTATTCATACCAGGCTTTATGTCTGACTCAAAGTTTGTGTTTTCCCCTTAAACTCTCGGGTACTTAATTGATTTTGAGTAGTTTGAGGTTTAAGGTTTTCAGATTCTCTTCTTAGACGAATAAAGCTCCCGGAGGCGTGCAGGAGACATATAGTTATTTAGAGAAATCTTTTTCCGCTGTGTGTTTTGTTTGTGAAGGCAGATTTATTGGCCTTAGTATATACTCTGATCTACCAAGAGGACATCTTCATATGTTGCTCTTGGCGTATGTGTAATAATTATATTTAGCTGAACGTCGTTAACGTTTTTGGGTTTATGTAATGAACATCAAATGTTTTGAATGGAATGTGGAAATGTATTTTTGAATTGTTAAATTTTTTTTTCCATATTTCTGTGATCTATATATCAATATATCTACCATCTCCATATTTGGCCGTCAAGGATTAATAACTATGGATGACTGCAGCATCTGTAGCTATTAGTTTTAGGCCTCTAAGTAGGGGGATGTTACAACAGATCCTCGTTCATCATCCCTTTTATCCTTACTCTCATCCATTAGTCGCTTGACCATGTCCGTGATATACGCCTCAGATGTCCGCTAATCTGGGGGTCGGCTGTCATTAACTACACCGAGTGTTTGGCTTTGCAAACGATCTCAATGAGTGGGCTGAAGCCTAGTCTCTCCTGTCTTTGGGAGAGCCACTCCCTCGAGGTTACGTTGGCTTATGGTTGGTCCGATTGGGGTAGTTTGGTTCTCCCTGGCATTATCGAGTGCATTGGTATTTCCTTCCAACTTGCCGTCATCAAGTCGCTCACCATCTTCTGAGTATGAGAGATCCATGACTATATCCTCCTATGGGGTCTTCACCCCTAGATTTAAGTTCGTAGCCGGTTTCCTCATAGTTGATGGAGTGCTTGTGTTTCCCTTTATATCGATTCACATGGTTCCACCTATCACTCTTTTCTACGGCTACTTTCCGTTCCTTCTGTTTAGGCCAAAAACGAAATAATTTTCTTGTTCCATGGCAGCAACGGGCTCTGTCATGATTCTTGGAGCAGCATGAGACCGCAAGGTCAATAGGGCATTCAGTTTGTCTATTAGAGCCGTTTGGCTTTTTTCCTTTTTTGATTATTTTTTTCTACCATTTTATTTAATTCATCTCTAGCAACTTCTTCACACTGAATGGAGGATCCTGGAATCTAATTACTAGTGTTAGCTCCTAACTGCGGATTGTTGGGATTGTTGACTTCAATTTTGTAACAACCCGTATATTTGGACCATTTAAATTGACAATAATCCTCACATGTCAACTTAAATAATACAAAACACGAATCATTATGGGATTATAAATACATAAATGTAAATGAGAATCAATACAATATCACAGACACAGAACAGTCATAGAATAATGCAGCGGAAAATACATCGTCATAATAGCAGTTCATGAAGCCACTACATAATATACAACAATGTCTTAACATCAAGTGACTAATACAAAAATGTCCAACAGACTAGGACATCAATACAGGAATAGAAATAGACTGATAAAGATAAATGCTAAGCCTTCAGCATCTTCAACCAACCTTGATCAGCAACTGGATAGCTTCAGACTGACCCGAGCATATACAAAAAGAAACACTCGAGTCAGGACTCAAAATCTTATACAATAAAATCAAGTGCAAGGGAATAGTTCATAACTTAAAGATGGATAAAATAACATCTCTAAGGATCCGATAAACTATCTATATATACAATAGAATACGATAGATAGGTAATGTCTAATCAGTAAAGTACGATATTAAAATAGTGTTAAGGCGTTACCATAATCCCCTTAACACATTTTATTCCCAAAAGCATATACAAGACCGTAGTTTCCCCAAAACCGGAAGTCACCAGAGGGCAATCCATACACTAAGGTACAAATCAAAACGTAGTGGTCGCGAATAGGATAATCAGTATGACAAGGTACATGAGGCGATACCAACTAGGATACTAGTAGTTGAGTGATCCGGACTGATGTTGAGCATATCAGCTACTACCTCAACACCGCGAAACAACACTCCCAAATCAAGGGGTGCACCCAAATCGAATCACAAAAGTAATAGATATGGTATCGAAGAAGTGTGTCCGCTAGAGGTGGCGAACCTCAATGGCCCGGCGCGGCTCCTGTTTTAGTCATGTCAGGGGTCGTCCAAATATCGTTCTCTTTCTTCAGTCAACGCGTTCACCAAACCATCCACTTCATTCTGGATCAACACTTCGCGTGTAATAGTTATTAAAGTGGTTTTCGGTATCGACAGAGAGTCTGTCCATATCCGATCCCCGTCTCTTTAATAACTACGTATTTATTACCCGATGGTCAATTAAGTTAAAGTTTAAACAAATCAAAGTTCGAAAGTCAAGCTGCAAATTTGACTTCCAAAATTTGACATTTCACGATTCAATTTATTTCGGATATTAAAACCTCTTTCCAAATGCAATCTTTTAATTCATCTTTTGAGTTATCAGTATAATTAAGTATTCAAAATTTAATTTAATAAATCTCACTTATTAAATTTAGTTAATACTCCAATTAATTTGGTTCAATGGTAAATTTTAGTTCACATCATTTAAACCAAATTCTTTTCATTTCAATTCGTATTTACATTTATCGATACATTAACCATAATCATAAATTTGACTAAATCAATTTTTATTAAATTTAAAATCATTTTAAATTTAAACTATCACTAAATTAAATCCATAATACTTTAGTTAGTTTCGTATTTCACTTAAGTCAATTTTCTAAATCTCAAACTTAATTTATGACAAGTTTCAAATCTATTTAATTAAACCGATTTAAAAAAAATCTAAATCTAACAACCTAATAAATTTTCAAAGTATTAGATTCTAACTTCTTTGTTTTTAAATCTCATTTCAAATAAATTTGCCAATTCATTTTATTCAATTAAATAGGTTTATTAATCCGGTTCAATTAAACTCCATTAATTTATTCCTATTAATTTATTTCGATTTTATCCATAAATTAATTCCATTAAGTTCATTACCAAATTTCCAACAAATCGTTAAGTTCATTCCTTAATTTCAAATAGATTTCAATTTCAAAAATAATTTTTGTTGACCAATCGGGTTTCTTATTTTTAATTATCTATCCTAGGCCAAGTTGTTTAATTGGGTATTTATCATTTCAACCCGATATCATTCAATATAAAACAAAGCATAGCAAAGGGAACTTGCAGTGTGATAACTGGGATGGTGTCAAAGTAAATAAACAAGCAATAGCGAACATACATAACAATTTAACAATTTATTCAAATAATCCTAAAATAATCATATTAACTTACATTTGTTATTTATGCAAATTAATATAATTATCACTAGAATCCACACCATTGTCTCATGCGGATTAAAGATCATGGTTTCACTTGGTGTCTATTATCAAATTTCTACATCAATCATACGTTCAATCGTTCAAAGTGTAGTTACCGCTATTCCTGCGCGACGATTTATTTAACGTCAAAAAGGGTCAAGTTCAACATATATAATCCATTTTTAAATTGTTGACTATCCTATACCAATTTCAATTTCATGTTTATATTAACAACCACATTCAACATCACATAACAATTTTAGTGTCACAACTATTTGTCGTAAACTAACAATATTCAAATTTAACTTGCATGGCGATTTACAATTTTTTATTTTAACCATTTTAACAATTAACAATTTAATATCCAATTTAATATTCATAACAATTATCACTTGATTATCATAGCATAATAGATTTGAGTCGTGAATAAAATATTCACCTTGCGTGGTTAGAGAAGATGGCGCGGCACGAAGACGAATAGATAAAATAGACCCTAATAGGCACAACGCAAAATGAACACAAACTGCAATCAACAAATAATTAATCAATAATTTGTTTATTGCAATATATATCGATTGAATATATATATAAAATCATACCAACGACAAGGCAAGATAGATTCAACAAGCGGGATGGAAATACTTATACTTCCGGATCAATAGCAGGAGCTGAAACAACATAGCAACAAACTGTATGTGAGCAACCAAACATTTCAAAGTATATACTGTTATATAATATAACAGCTATATATATATATATCTACTGATATATACAGAACTGATGTGCACAGAGCAGGATTTCGGGACGTGATGCATGGATTGGTAGCGCGCATGGCGCGGGTGAGTTGGAGGTGGACGAGGCTGGCTGGGCGGGCAGTGGGGCGGTTGACTTGGCTGAAGGGCGTGGTGGGTTGCCGGGTGGGATGGCAGTGTCGGAGGGCAGGGGCTGGAGGGCGCGGGTGCGTAGGCGGAGGGTAGGGCTGGGGACGTGTGCGTGCAGGCGGAGGCTGGGGCTGGGTGGGTTGTGCGTGCAGGCGGAGGCTGGGGCGGAGGTCGCGGCATGTAGGCGGAGCTGGTGGCTGGGCGGAGCTGGACGTCGGGGCGGGCTGGTGGAGGTCGAGGCTGGGGCGGAGGGCGCTACTGGGGCGGGTACTGGACGCGGAGGGAGTGGTGGGGTGATGGGCGTGCAGGCGGATGTGGCAGTGGGGTGGGCTGGCGGCGAGGCGAGGTGGAAGTGGCTGCATGGGGTGGCCGGTAGTGGGGCAGAGGGGAGCTGGGATGTGGAGAGGCGGAGGGTGATGCGGTGGTGGGTGCAGAGTGGGTGGAGGACGTGCATGGGGTTGGGGAAATGGAGCAGGTGGTGAAAGGTAGTGGGTTTCATTTTTCTGGAGGGAGAAAACAAAAATAAAACAAAAGGATTATGAAGAGGAGGGAGAAGGACACGTACCAGAGAAGTTTGAGTGTGAAGTGAAAACTAATTAATGCAGAGGAATAAAAGAAGGCAGAGGTAGCAAATATATACAGAGAGGTTTAGAGTCCCCATGCCAATGCAATGATGATTCTGTACAGTGATGGCTATTGGGTTTCTGAAGGGACAAGGCCTTTTGAATTCTGACGGGAAAGAGTAGGGTACCGGTTTGTGTGACGTAACGGACCAGTTTGTACCCCGTTAAATAATTTATAATTTGCAACGCCGAACTCCGATTGACACAAAAAAATATACCGTTTTGATCAGCGCGACGAGGCGGACACAACGGTATAAAGATATTGGTGGTTTGACATTGTTTGCAAAGTGGTAAATCTTATTGAACCATTTTCTCGAGCGACAATTTAACTAGCAATTAAAAGCGGAATTTGGCGAAACGAAATGCGCCGTCATGATCAGAATATTTTTCTTATGCAACATTGTGAAAAATATTTGAGTTCGGACGATAGAAAATTTACACTAAGAATTTAAACTAATAGGTAAATGCGACGAACGAAATTGACTTCAATAATTTTTGACGAAATTTGGCGTACGCCTATGTCTATCTAGACGCATTCCAAATATGAAGTTTGAATAGCAACGGAAGTTGTTTGTGAAAATTTGAAATTCCTATTATGGAGAATGCAGCAAAACACCGAAGAATAAGATCGACGGAGCTAAAGATGTCCGAATTTTGAAAAACGAAAAATGACGCCTTTGTCAGAAAATGATTTAGAATTTTTCTATGTAAAAATATTTAGGTTCGGAAGATAAAAAATTTCACGTTTTAAAATGAACTGGTGTGCAGTAAAACGCGCACAAAATTTACTGTGGTATTTTCCGACGAAACTTTACCCATATCTACAATCATCAAGGCGCAATTTAGAAACACAGTTTGGACGTTGATTTAAATCGTATGTAAGTTTCACATTTTATATTAAAATAACGGTGCTAAAATTTTTAAAATTGGGTCGGAATTTCAGGGTCGTTACATTCTCCCCTACTCAAGACTTTTCGTCCTCGAAAAGGAACAAAGTAAAGAGTGGAAGAACAGATAACAGAGATACAATGGATTCAGAATAGATTATTGAATATAGTAAAGGGTATAGAATGGAATTTACCTTCAACAAACAATTCTGGATTAGAGTCTCGGATACTCTCCTCGGTTTCCCAAGTGCAATCACGATCATCGAGACTCCATTGGACTTTGACTAGGCTAACCGACTTCCTTCTAAGTTGCTTTGTATCCCTATCAACAATGCGAAGTGGTCTCCTCTCTATAGTCAAATCTGGCTCAATATCAACCTCATCTAACTGAGCAATATGGATGGTCATGGAGGGATCGTGTACTACCTTCCGAAGATGGGAAACGTGGAATACGTTGTGCACGCCCTCAAATTTCTCCGGCAATGCAACTCTGTTGGCTAGTGTACCAATTCTCTCAGTGATAGTGAATGGTCCAACAAATCTAGGAGCGAGCTTCCCTCTACGACCAAACCGAATAACATTCTTTAAGGGTGATACCTTAAGGAATACCTTATCCCCAATCAGGAATTCTAAATCTCTTCTCCGCCTATCAGCATAGCTCTTCTGTCTATCCTATGCGGTCTTCATATTTCTCCTGATTTCATTAACCTTCTCGGATGCTTCTATAATCATATCTGGGCCAAGAATTAATCGATCACCAGGCTCAATCCAACAAGCTGGCGATTTGCATGGCCGTCCATATAAAGCTTCGAACGGTGCCATATCGATGCTTGCCTGAATATAAATGTGGTTAAATTTCAATTCAAATTTACTTATTCAGTTTGAAATTTTGATTTACCTGATAACTGTTATTATAAGTGAATTCAACCAAATGGAGATGGTCTTCCCAAGATCCACCGAAATCAATAATGCAGGCTCGGAGCAGATCCTCTAAAATCTGATTCACCCTTTCAGTTTGGCCATCTGTTTGAGGATGATAAGCTGTGCTCAGATTTAGTTTAGTGCCCAAGACGTCCTGAAATGCCTTCCAGAATTTACTAGTGAATAAAGGATCTCTATCACACACAATACTAGATGGAACTCCATGAAGTCTAACAATCTCTCTCATATATATCTCGGCCAAACTCAAAGCAGTCCGAGTGGTCTTAACAGGAATAAAGTGAGCAGATTTTGTCAATCTATCAACAATCACCCATATACTCTCGTTAGCTTTCCTGGTCCTCGGTAAACCGTCAACGAAGTCCATAGAAATCTGATCCCATTTCCAACACGGAATCTCTAGGGGTTGAAGTAATCCTGTCGTCTTCCGATGATCGACTTTGACTTGCTGGCAAGTGGTGCATCTACTGACATATGCAGAAATGTCTCTCTTCATCCCACTCCACCAATATAAACGCTTCATATTTCGATACATCTTAGTGACGCCAGGATGAAATGAAAGTGATGACTGATGGTTTTCTCTAAGCACTTCTTGTCTCAATCCATCGACATTAGGAACGCAAATACGATTGTCAATCCTCAGAACTCCATTACTATCTATCTGTGCTCCCACTTTACTGTCGGCATTTCCAACTCTACCAAGAACTAACTCCTTCATGCGATAGAGCAAGGTGTCCTCATATTGCTTAGCTTTGATGTGATCCACAAGAGATGGGGAGATAACAAGCTGAAATAGCATGCCTTCTACAAGATTACAACATGACAATGCTTTGCTACGGCTCAAAGAATCAGCTACAACATTTGCTTTCCTAGGAGTATAATTGATATCGAGATCATATGCAGCTAAGAATTCAAGCCATTGAACTTGTCTCTGGTTCAAATCCCTCTGAGAAAAGATATATCTCAAGGACTTATGATCGGTGAATAATTCAAATTTAATTCCCAAAAGATGATGTCTCCACAGTTTCAAAGCAAATACAACTGCAAGAAGCTCTAGATCATGAGTTGCACAGTTTACTTCATGGATCTTCAACTGGCGGCAAGCATAAGCAATAACCTTTCCATTTTGCATAAGAACAACGCCTAAACCTTCTCGGCAAGCATCTGTATAGACAGTTAATCCTTCACTTCCATCGATTACCGCAAGAACTGGGGCTGAAGTTAACTTACACTTCAACTTAATAAAAGCTGATTCGCACTTCTCACTCCAAATAAACTTGACATCCTTTCGGGTTAAAGCAGTGAGTGGGGCAGAAATCCGGGCAAAGTGCTCAATAAATCTACGATAATAGCCGGCCAAGCCCAAGAAGCTACGGATATCAGTAGGAGTTTTGGGAGTCTCCCAATCCTGTAGATACATTTCAAATTAGAAAGGGATAAGAGGAATTGAATAGAAATAGTGAATAGGATAGAACTTACATTGATTACGGCGATCTTAGCTGGATCGACCGAAATCCCATTTTCAGAAACTATGTGGCCCAGGAATCTCACTTCGTCTCGCCAGAAGTGGCATTTAGAGAATTTGGCCTTAAGTTGATGATTTCGGAGAGTTTCCAGAACATAAGCAAGGTGTGTCTCGTGCTCCTTCTCGTCTTTGGAGAAAACGAGAATATCATCAATGAAAACAAGAACAAACTTGTTAAGAACATCGCGGAAGACTCGATTCATTAAGTCGACGAAATAAGCAGGTGCGTTGGTCAAACCGAATGGCATAACCAACCATTCATAGAATTTGTTTTCGGTACGGAAAGCTGTCTTATGAATACTATCTTCTGCTACTCTTAGTTGGTGGAACCCAGTGGCAAGATCAAGTTGGGAGAAAACTTTAGCTCCATGGAGCTGATCGAATAGATCATTGATGCGAGGCATCGGATAGCGGTTCTTGAGAGTGCGTTTGTTCAGCTCCCTGTAATGAACACACATGCGAAGAGACCCATCCGATTTGGTGACAAATACAACTGCGGCGCCCCATTCAGAACAACTTCTCCTAATCAAACCTCTAGCAAATAGATCATCAATTTGAGTTTTAAGTTCAGCTTTCTCTTTAGAAGCCATTCTTCTGTGAGGGAGAACTACGGGAGTAGCTCCAGGAATAAGGTCAATGCGGAAATCGATTTCCCATTTAGGTGGTAGGGAGTTGACCTCTCCAAATACATCGGGAAATTTCTGAACAATAGGGGTAGTACTAAGATCATCCAGGTGAGCATCAAGAGAGAATATGAAGCTTCCGGCATATTTCTGTGGTGATTTGCATTCAATGACAAGCGGTAGGCCCTTGTCATTGACTAGAGAAACAAAACGAGCCTTGCAAGAAATAACTGCATCGAATTTCCTTAACCAATCAGCACCTAACAAGATGTCAAATGCTACGAAGCTAAGTACATAAAAATCACAAGTGAAACGATATCTTCCATACAAGAGCACAACCTCTTTACAAATTCTACTGAGGTTGGCAAGCCCTCCAATAAGGTTGGAGACGCATAAGGAAGTAGTAGCAAGAGTAGGTTCTAATTTGAGCTTATTACAAAGATCAATAGATATGAAGCTATGAGAAGCACCAGTATCGAATAATACCCTAATAGGTAAATCATGAAATGAAAAAGTACTTCGTAAGGTACCTTGGTCATCCTGAGCAGGTGGTGTAGGAGTGGTAATAGCAAATACTCTAGAGGGTGTGCCACGCTTATGCATTGGGCAGTCTTTCTTGAAATGACCCGACTGGAGACAGACATAGCATAAGTCTTTCCTAGTCGTAGAAGGTGGTGGAACAACAGCTCCGGTGGATGGACAACTATTAGCATAATGGCCCTTCTTATCGCATTTGAAGCAAGTGATATTAGCAAGGTCGATTGGGCTTTTCTGAGCATATCCCAATCCTGTAGTCTTCTGCCAAGCTTTCTTTTGTTGATCAAAATTCATCTTCCTCTTCCCGGGCTGGCTAGAGGAGGGCTGAGTAGGAGTAGCCTTGGCAGTAGGTCCCCTAGGCTTTGCCTCATACCTAAGAGCATAGTCGACAAGCTCTGTGAAGGTGCAGTGGGTTTGGCCAGTAAGCAAGTCATAATACTCTGGTCTAGCTCCCAAAATGAACTTCTCATTCTTTAGAAGAGGTGTTAATCAATCCCGGGCCGAACTTGGAGAGTTCGTTGAATTTCCTCTCATACTCCGAAAAGGTCATACTGCCTTGCTTAAGATCCATGAAAGCTCTATAAAGTTGGGTTTTCCCAGCAGTTGGCATCCATTGTGCCGAGAAAGTATCCCTAATCAAAAGATAGACAAGATAAATAACATTCCCAAGATTTTAAAAGAAGAATTTAGACTACGAAATCCAAATAATTTATACCTAAACTGGGCCCAAGTGATGGTGTTCTCCTCGATACGAGAAGTAAATGATTCCCACCAATCTTGCACGGCATCCTGAAGTTGCCAGGCAGCAAGCTGACGCTTCTGAGCATCAGTGATCTCTAGACCAGAAAATATCTTCTCTAAGCCTTTAAGCCATTGCTGAGCCTCAATAATGTTCTCGGATCCATAAAACTTAATACCTCCCAGCTGTGTATACTCCTTACTAAGAATGGTGAATTTTACAGGAGCTGGAGCGACAGGTGCAGCCTGAGCAGGACCATGGCCCCTTCCTCCCCTATGGTTTCCTCTGGTACCCATCCTGAAATACCAAAGAGATTGTCAAAGCCGAAGGATAGAAAATCATAGAATTTTTAAGGAAGTCTAATCAGCGAATCAAAGAAGTTTGTAATGAAAGAGTTTGGATATTGAATCGATTCTCCTCATTCTAGGGTATTGCTACCCTATCTCTAATGAGTTTATATATAATCCCAAACTAAGGTTTTTAGGGAAACCGAAGCTCTGATACCAACTGTAACAACCCGTATATTTGGACCATTTAAATTGACAATAATCCTCACATGTCAACTTAAATAATAGAAAACACGAATCATTATGGGATTATAAATACATAAATGTAAATGAGAATCAATACAATATCATAGACACAGAACAGTCACAGAATAATGCAGCGGAAAATACATCGTCATAATAGCAGTTCATGAAGCCACTACATAATATACAACAATGTCTTAACATCAAGTGACTAATACAAAAATGTCCAACAGACTAGGACATCAATACAGGAATAGAAATAGACTGATAAAGATAAATGCTAAGCCTACAGCATCTTCAACCAACCTTGATCAGCAACTGGATAGCTTCAGACTGACCCGAGCATATACAAAAAGAAACACTCGAGTCAGGACTCAAAATCTTATACAATAAAATCAAGTGCAAGGGAATAGTTCATAACTTAAAGATGGATAAAATAACATCTCTAAGGATCCGATAAACTATCTATATATACAATAGAATACGATAGATAGGTAATGTCTAATCAGTAAAGTACGATATTAAAATAGTGTTAAGGCGTTACCATAATCCCCTTAACACATTTTATTCCCAAAAGCATATAAAAGACCGTAGTTTCCCCAAAACCGGAAGTCACCAGAGGGCAATCCATACACTAAGGTACAAATCAAAACGTAGTGGTCGCGAATAGGATAATCAGTATGACAAGGTACATGAGGCGATAACAACTAGGATACTAGTAGTTGCGTGATCCAGACTGATGTTGAGCATAGCAGCTACTACCTCAACACCGCGAAACAACACTCCCAAATCAAGGGGTGCACCCAAATCGAATCACAAAAGTAATAGATATGGTATCGAAGAAGTGTGTCCGCTAGAGGTGGCGAACCTCAATGGCCCGGCGCGGCTCCTATTTTAGTCATGTCAGGGGTCGTCCAAATATCGTTCTCTTTCTTCAGTCAACGCGTTCACCAAACCATCCAATTCATTCTAGATCAACACTTCGCGTGTAATAGTTATTAAAGTGGTTTTCGGTATCGACAGAGAGTATGTCCATATCCGATCCCGGTCTCTTTAATAACTACGTATTTATTACCCGATGGTCAATTAAGTTAAAGTTTAAACAAATCAAGGTCCGAAAGTCAAGCTGCAAATTTGACTTCCAAAATTTGACATTTCACGATTCAATTTATTTCGGATATTAAAACCTCTTTCCAAATGCAATCTTTTAATTCATCTTTTGAGTTATCAGTATAATTAAGTATTCAAAATTTAATTTAATAAATCTCACTTATTAAATTTAGTTAATACTCCAATTAATTCGGTTCAATGGTAAATTTTAGTTCACATCATTTAAACCAAATTCTATTCATTTCAATTCGTATTTACATTTATCGATACATTAACCATAATCATAAATTTGACTAAATCAATTTTTATTAAATTTAAAATCATTTTAAATTTAAACTATCACTAAATTAAATCCATAATACTTTAGTTAGTTTCGTATTTCACTTAAGTCAATTTTCTAAATCTCAAACTTAATTTATGACAAGTTTCAAATCTATTTAATTAAACCGATTTAAAAAAAATCTAAATCTAACAACCTAATAAATTTTCAAAGTATTAGATTCTAACTTCTTTGTTTTTAAATCTCATTTCAAATAAATTTGCCAATTCATTTTATTCAATTAAATAGGTTTATTAATCCGGTTCAATTAAACTCCATTAATTTATTCCTATTAATTTATTTCGATTTTATCCATAAATTAAATCCATTAAGTTCATTACTAAATTTCCAACAAATCGTTAAGTTCATTCCTTAATTTCAAATAGATTTCAATTTCAAAAATAATTTTTGTTGACCAATCGGGTTTCTTATTTTTAATTATCTATCCTAGGCCAAGTTGTTTAATTGGGTATTTATCATTTCAACCCGATATCATTTAATATAAAACAAAGCATAGCAAAGGGAACTTGCAGTGTGATAACTGGGATGGTGTCAAAGTAAATAAACAAGCAATAGCGAACATACATAACAATTTAACAATTTATTCAAATAATCCCGAAATAATCATATTAACTTACATTTGTTATTTATGCAAATTAATATAATTATCCCTAGAATCCACACCATTGTCTCATGCGGATTAAATATCATGGTTTCACTTGGTGTCTATTATCAAATTTCTACATCAATCATACGTTCAATCGTTCAAAGTGGAGTTACCGCTATTCCTGCACGACGATTTATTTAACGTCAAAAAGGGTCAAGTTCAACATATATAATCCATTTTTAAATTGTTGGCTATCCTATACGAATTTCAATTTCATGTTTATATTAACAACCACATTCAACATCACATAACAATTTTAGTGTCACAACTATTTGTCGTAAACTAACAATATTCAAATTTAACTTGCATGGCGATTTACAATTTTTTATTTTAACCATTTTAACAATTAACAATTTAATATCCAATTTAATATTCATAACAATTATCACTTGATTATCATAGCATAATAGATTTGAGTCATGAATAAAATATTCACCTTGCGTGGTTAGAGAAGATGGCGCGGCACGAAGACGAATAGATAAAATAGACCATAATAGGCACGACGCAAAATGAACACAAACTGCAATCAACAAATAATTAATCAATAATTTGTTTATTGCAATATATATCGATTGAATATATATATAAAATCATACCAACGACGAGGCAAGATAGATTCGACAAGCGGGATGGAAATACTTATACTTCCGGATCAATAGCAGGAGCCGAAACAACATAGCAACAAACTGTATGTGAGCAACCCAACATTTCAAAGTATATACTGTTATATAATATAACAGCTATATATATATCTACTGATATATACAGAACTGATGTGCACAGAGCAGGATTTCGGGACGTGATGCATGGATTGGTAGCGCGCATGGCGCGGGTGAGTTGGAGGTGGACGAGGCTGGCTGGGCGGGCAGTGGGGCGGTTGACGTGGCTGAAGGGTGTGGTGGGTTGCCGGGTGGGATGGTAGTGTCGGAGGGCAGGGGCTGGAGGGCACGGGTGCGTAGGCGGAGGGTGGGGCTGGTGACGTGTGCGTGCAGGCGGAGGCTGGTGCTGGGTGGGTTGTGCGTGCAGGCGGAGGCTGGGGCGGAGGTCGCGGCGTGTAGGCGGAGCTGGTGGCTGGGCGGGCTTGTGGAGGTCGAGGCTGGGGCGGAGGGCGCTGTTGGGGCGGGTGTTGGACACGGAGGGAGTGGTGGGGTGGGGTGATGGGCGTGCAGGCGGATGTAGCGGTGGGGTGGGCTGGTGGCGGGGCGAGGTGGACCTGGCTGCATGGGGTGGCCAGTAGTGGGACGGAGGGGAGCTGGGATGTGGAGAGGCGGAGGGTGATGCGGTGGTGGGTGCAGAGTGGGTGGAGGACGTGCATGGGGTTGGGGAAATGGAGCAGGTGGTGAAAGGTAGTGGGTTTCATTTTTCTGGAGGGAGAAAACAAAAATAAAACAAAAGGATTATGAAGAGGAGGGAGAAGGACACGTACCAGAGAAGTTTGAGTGTGAAGTGAAAACTAATTAATGCAGAGGAATAAAAGAAGGCAGAGGTAGCAAATATATACAGAGAGGTTTAGAGTCCCCATGCCAATGCAATGATGATTCTGTATAGTGATGGCTATTGGGTTTCTGAAGGGACAAGGCCTTTTGAATTCTGACGGGAAAGAGTAGGGTACCGGTTTGTGTGACGTAACGGACCAGTTTGTACCCCGTTAAATAATTTATAATTTGCAACGCCGAACTCCGATTGACACAAAAAATATATCGTTTTGATCAGCGCGACGAGGCGGACACAACGGTATAAAGATATTGGTGGTTTGACATTGTTTGCAAAGTGGTAAATCTTATTGAACCATTTTCTCGAGCGACAATTTAACTAGCAATTAAAAGCGGAATTTGGCGAAACAAAATGCGCCGTCATGATCAGAATATTTTTCTTATGCAACATTGTGAAAAATATTTGAGTTCGGACGATAGAAAATTTACACTAAGAATTTAAACTAATAGGTAAATGCGACGAACGAAATTGACTTCAATAATTTTCGACGAAATTTGGCGTATGCCTAATTCTATCTAGACGCATTCCAAATATGAAGTTTGAATAGCAACGGAAGTTATTTGTGAAAATTTGAAATTCCTATTACGGAGAATGCATCAAAACACCGAAGAATAAGATCGACGGAGCTAAAGATGTCCGAATTTTGAAAAACGAAAAATGACGCCTTTGTCAGAAAATGATTTAGAATTTTTCTATGTAAAATTATTTAGGTTCGGAAGATAAAAAATTTCACGTTTTAAAATGAACTGGTGTGCAGTAAAACGCGCACGAAATTTACTGTGGTATTTTCCGACGAAACTTTACCCATATCTACAATCATCAAGGCGCAATTTAGAAACACAGTTTGGACGTTGACTGAAATCGTATGTAAGTTTCACATTTTATATTAAAATAACGGTGCTAAAATTGGGTCGGAATTTCAGGGTCGTTACAAATTTTCTGGGGATTTGTTTCTTCTCTAGCAATGGTAGCTCCTATAGATCTTCCGGAAGTTGTTCTCTTTCTTATTGGTGCCATTGGTTCTCAACAGCTAATCCTCTAAGCAATGATTGATGATCTAACTTCTGAACCTATCTGATCCAAAGTAGATAGCTAAATCTAAGCCTGAGTTGAGTTCTCAGTGAAAGCACTAAAATGTTAACTGAAAAAATGGTTCAACACCCTGGATTTAGTATGAAAGCAACTGCCTTGTTTATCAAGGAAAATAGAATAAAGACAAGAAATAATAACTTGCAAATAAAGTAAAAAGACAAGAGATTTTTATAGTGGTTCGGTTGTTAACGAAGCCTACATCCACTTTATAACTTTTGTTATTAACTGATTGCAATTACGAGTTGAATATGATTACTATTTTATTGGGTCTTGTGAGTTAAATCAAGTCACCAGTGTTAGAATTCACTGGAGAATCACAGTGAACTCCTTTGATGACTATTGTGTGGGAGAAAAAGAGTGAAGAATAGATTCTACAGAGTTTCAGCAGTCATTTCAGAAGATCCTATTGATGTTGCAGGTAGGATTGTATTTATAGGGGTTGGAGAGCACTTGGGCTAAAATCGCTTTGTCAAAGACTCACATTCGAAGGTACATAGGCGCTCCCAAAAGTCCAAAATGAGCCGACCCAATCTGATGGATCGCTAGCGATCCATAGGGCATGGATCGCTAGAAATCCATAGGGTTAGCATATTTTTGGCCCATTCCCATTGGATCGTGTTTCCTGCCTTGTGTAGATGCTTTCCATGTAATTTCATGGATAGATGCTTTGCTTTGATGATGATTCATGTATTGATTGCATTGAACTGCTGATGGAGTTAGATGAATGCTTACTTCTCGATCCAACTAGCATGGCATGGCCCTAAACTTAGTAGACATTCCTAGAATACCTATTGGATCATGGTGCAAGAGGATTCGAGGATCTACGGGCAACTATTATGGATCGCTGGTGATCCATAGGAGATGGATCACTAGTGGTCCATCACCTTAGCATATTTTTGTCTTTAGCCTTTCTTGGTTCATTCTTCTAGTCCTTTTGGTTGATTCTTGAATTGTTCTAACTCGATGTAAATGTTCTGAATTCCTTTGAATTCCGTTAGGTCAGAAACTCGGATAACAGGATAACTCTAAATAGAGTTGATTGGTGAAAGATGAAGAAACCATATGTCACTTTCTAGAATCACCAATATCGAGGTATGGGATATTATGTGTTGTATGGACAAGCATGGACGATGGTTAGATGTGAAGGCGATTCCCATCGGAAATAATATTTAAAACTCAAAGTATATTAATAAGAATATTAGAAGTGTCCTTTTAGTCAACCTCTGGACTAAAGGAGATAAAACATTCAATGAAACTTAGTTAGAAAATATCCTTTTAGGCATCAAGGTAACCTCACAAATTTTAGGATTATGTATTATAAAAATTTAAGATTACAAGCAATGCTTACTCACTTTAGGATTAGAAATTAATAACTTCTCCTAGGTTTGGGAGAACAATACTTTCGGGTCATGATTAGTTGAAGTTGAGAAATAAATAGCATGGAATGACATAGCACCACTTAAACGGAACTAAAAGTTTGGAATGAAGATCACGTACCATTGGGGAGATAGAGAAACTTGGAGTTCTCAATGCCTTCAATGTGTCACACTTGGGAAAGTACATAAATGATATAGCCGTGAAGATAAATCTTGCTAAATTGAGGATGTACAAGCAGAGTCAATCTAGCCGAAAACACCTATGAAACGGGAAAAAAGATGAGGGATCCCAATCTAGCTCTTTTTAGGAAATTTACTCTCTCTACGTTTAGTATTGTATAGGTTTTGGTTGCACTGTGGTTGCTAGATTGAATGGTAAGTATTGGTTGCCACGGTTTTCCTGTTGTTCACTTATATAGAACCTCATGCATATCTAGGTTGTTTGCGCACATTCATATATGTCACGATCTTGCATTCATGCTAGGCCACTAAGGTTGAGCTCACCTATAGATATGTTTCATGCATAATCACATTACACTTTTGGTTAAGTAGATAGTTGTGTAGAGAACTTGGATATACAACATGGATGTAGTGTGTGCGTTACACTATCTATCCTTTAGGAATTTCCGGGATAAAATTTTTTAAGGGAGGGAGAATGTAACACCCCACAAAATTAAGAGGAAATTAATTAATTACTAATAAAGCTAAAAATGGAAATTGAGCAAATGTCAAAATTTGGCTATAAAACTTGCACCATTGTGTTCATGGAGATCTTCTGAGCAACTTCCATATATAACGCTTCACGATCGGAGTTCAAACAAAGCAGTTATCGACGTTTGAAGATTTCGGATCGAAAAATTATTAAAAATGGAAATAATAAATATCAATAAAATTTAACATTTAAGTTAACATTAAAATAAGTGGCTAGGATCACACACCAATTGATTTCCTATATGGACCAATCAATCGGTAAATGCTATAATGGCAAAGGTTTTTACTGGCCTGAACGGCCTAGATTATGGATTATTAAAAAATTCTTGATTCAACAGTCATACTACATCCAAGCGGTTATAAATCATAGGCTAGCCCCCTAATTCATTTTATACAAATCTAAAGCTGGAATTGACAGTCTGCCCAATTCTCTTCCTCCATATAAGTTTCATAAACTCAAATTCAAAAATAAATATATACCTTCAAGGATTAGGGAAGGTTTGAATGAATCAAGCTAAAGAGAAAGGTGATGATAAGTTGAGTGAGGTAGTGTCGATGCCATAGTGGGAAGAATACAACCTATAACAATTAGTTGATGTCCCGGTCCCATGGCGTGAGACGCCGCCCGTTGATTGAGACATCGAGGTAGTTTCGAGGAAAGTAATGTTAGGGACGGGTTACAAAAGCTTGGCATCGGTAGGGACGTAGGTCCTTCCTCCAAGAAAATTCCAGCATATGATCCTTTGTCTCTCGGATACGAAGCTGTGCCTTTAGGTGAGCCTCACGTCAGAACTGATCAAACTAGTGTAGGCAGCTCGGCCTTATCATGCCCGACCCTTGTCAGAAAGCAGAGCTAGGCTGCTACAAATGGTAGCTTACTTGCACTTATCTTTCTTCTACTTTGCATTTTAACTAACTCTTGTTTTTTCTATGTTGTTGTAGTGGCCGCCAAGCTAAATTTGGATGCTCTTGACGATGTTGAGGACGTCTTCCAGACCATTTTGACCTATGTGCCTACTACGCCCATTGTGCCCAAGGCACCCAAAGCTACCCAGTAGATCATCCATGTGACTCCCAGCCTCTAGCTACTACTCCAGCACACCACCGAGAGCAAGAAGAGGAAGAGAGATGAAGTCGGCACATCCACTCCTGCTAAAGTCACTCTTACTTACTTCAAGTACCTTCATGTTCATGATGAGGAGGGGCTAGTCACTGAGAGTGAGGTGGTGCCGTAGGGTAAGGTAAATTTAGTGATCTCTCAGGGCTTGGATACCAAAGACTTGGATTACCTGCATATGTCTTTCTAGCTTATGTCTATGAAGAGCCTATCATTGCTTCACCGGGACAGAAGTGTTTGGAGTCGATACTCCTTGGAACTTGTGGTGAATGTTTAGACCAGGATCCCTTGTTAGTAAGTAGCTAATTTTAGATTTCCTTATTTGTTACCTTGTCGTTATCTAACACGGGTTGTTCAGTCCGAGTACCTCTACATCCGCATCTAGGATGAGATTGCAGACCTCCAAATGGAGTTGAAGGCAAATGAGAATGCTTTAAGATGGATAATGTCAAGGACGTCAAGGCAAATAGGCGATAGAGAAGGCGACAAAGGTGGCGACCAAGATGTCGGTGAGTAAGGCAGTCGAGGCATAGGATAAAGCAAAGAAGATGGCTGTAGACATTAAGGAGAGCCTGGACAAGGATGAGAAAGAGGCTAACTAGCTGCGGGCTGACCTAGGCAAGCACATGGGTGGATGCCAAATGAATATGGATGTGGTGGCCTAAGAAGGTGGAGGAGGACAGGTGAGCAAACCAGATAAGGAATCTGATAAAGGCCCTGCTCATGGAAAACTTTTGCTTCCCGAACTCCATCAGCAAATTCAATGCCAAGCCTTTGCCCTGACGTAGGAGGAGGTGGTCGAAGAGATGGGAAGGCTGGGAATGTCATGTCGGCCGTCTTCGCACAAGAGCAGCTAAACACCTTGGCCCGGTCTTTTGACGAGCCAGTAATGTAAATAGTTTTTCTTTCACCTTTTGTATGCCTAACGGGGCAGGCCGTGTGCCTTGCATTTTGTGGACGAATGAATTCTTCTTTTTATGCAAAATTTGTCTAAGTACATTACTACTTTATCTGTTCTTGTCTATCCATGTGTAGTTTGTTGGGTAGCATACTTTATAGTAGCCAGTCTAGTGCCTATATTGTCTGCACATAAATGTTTATAGAAGATAGATAAAATATCAATATGGTAATGAGACAAGCGGTAAGATTGACCCGGTCATGGGAACCCTTGCACTTAACTGTTTATGTAAGACTTGTCTGTATATTTAGCTGGGCTAGCATATTGACTCGGACACGAGCGCATTCTGCAGATCCGATCTGTAATACCCCAAAATTTAAATAGCATTATTCAGGAGATGTAATTAGATAAATTAAATATAATAATGGAGAGACTAGGGTGATAAGGGAATTGAGATTTGAGAAATAATTAAGAACCTGCCTTAACTAAATGAATATATGTGTGATTTATAAATAGAGATTTAAGAGAATAAGGCAAGGGTAAAAATGGAATAGCCACAGACCATAACCCCTAAACCCTTTACCTCATTCTCCTTGAAATTTTCATAAACAAAAAACATAAACAAATGAGAAACAAGGCCGGCCATAACCCTAGGAGAAAAGGAGCTCAAAAATCAATTAGAGACTAAGATTCAAGCTAGGAAGATTAAAGCAAGAACAAATCTCAAGTTCCTTATCCAAACACGGTGAATAATGATATAAACCATCTCATATAAGTCATCTTGAATGTTTTAATTTAGGTTTAGGGTTTAAAAACGTATTATTGAATGAGTCATGATATGCTTTGATTTATATGCCATGTTATAATTCAAACAAGGATTTTTTTAGGATAATATAATCCGATTTTAAGGTTAAAATCATGCAAATTGATTTCCAAATGCCATGATGTTTGAATATGTTATGTAAAACATCATTTTGGATATGGGTTTAAATTCTCATAATATTCCAAGCTATAGATAATTTATTATGAATTTTGAATGGAAGAAATATATAATATTGGGTTTAAATTATTTAAGGCAATTATATAATGACTTCGGGTCTGAAATTTATATATGTTAGAAAACATATTAAAAATGAATTATTGTGATTTTTGAGGAATTTTTCTAAGTATTTTACTATGGTCATAAAATTATATAAGTTAAGGGACTTAAATGTTTTATATGTTTTATCAAGGGAAAGGGCTTATTTGCTTAAAATGTTTTAAATTGTTAATTGTGAATTCGGTAGCCTATTTAGAAAAGGATTTTGATAAAGAAATGGCGACCAATCATATTTTTACAAATTAGGCAAGTTAGGTGAAAAGAAATTTTTGTTACGAATTACAACTTTGCCACTTCCTTTGCGTGCTTCTGTCACCATGCCTAGCGGGCCTTTTGAACCAATTCGAAACCAAGGCACATTGTATCGAGCAATTGGTATGTAGTGTATTCGAGAAAGGCGGAAGGGTCTGTGTCGAAGGCATGCTTCCGAAGGAGTTTAAGCCGCTTTTATAAGCTTTCGAATCCATCACCTCGTCTTTGCTTTTAGAAAGAAGCTTTTGAAAGAGTTGCAGCTTATTTTTGGTTTTAAAGAAGCTTTCGAAAGAGTTGCCATATTTTGAACTCACTCGATACCTAGCTGCCGCATTCATACCTTTTGAATTGGTTAAAGGCCGCTTATAGCCTTATAACAATGATTTCGAAAGGAAGGCTTACGTTTTATTAACATTGAAGTCGCCTTCCCAATGCTTTTGAAAGGGTCCTTTTAGCCGCTTTTATACATGGTTTTGGAGGTATTGGTTTTCGAAAGGATGGTTTCGAAGCTATCCGCTTCCCCAATTCTTTTGCTTAAGATTAATGCTTTCGAAAGAAAAGCTTTCGCTTTTGTTTTCTTTCACCCAGTAGTTATATTTAATGTTAAACCAAATGATTTGGAAGGAGATACTTTCAAATGGTTTCAAACCTATGATTCCATAAATTCTACTTGAACTAAATGCCTTCGAAAGGTAAGTTTTAAATGTTTCGAAAGGTATATCTTTAAATGTTTTAAAAGGAAGGCTTCAATGCTTTCGAAAGGTATGTTTTTAATGGTTTCGAAAGAGAAGGTCTAAGATTTTAAGTAATGCTTTCGAAAGGGAAAGTGATGGAGGGTAACTCATGATGTCACAATGATCCAAAGGATCTAGTTGAAATCCTTTGTTTTCAAACAAGAAACCCAGTCACATTTTTAAAGGTAAAACCCATGGCAATATGAAAGGGTTTTGAAAAGGCAATTAACTTTGGAATTTTGAAGAAAATTTCTTTGCTAAAGATAGTGGGTTAAGGATGTTAACCACGTTTCCTTAGAAAAATGATTACAAGGAATTAAATCATATATGTTTATATTATTATGTTTTGATCAGTTATCATGTATGCTTCTATAAACTTATTCATTTCATAAATAACCCTTAAAAGCATTTTGGGGGTGTGAAGGGCAGAATAACCAGCTAGGTTGACCCAGTAGTGAATATACATTTAGTTAACTCTTGTGTGAGTAGAATTGCATCCAGAAGGTCAGACAGACCAGAATATAGGATGCCTGAAGACTGATCAAAGTATTATTGGTTTAGATAGGTTATTAGTAAGCCCATGCAAACAATGTATGGACAGTGTTATTGGCAGGGGCCAATAGGTTCTTAGTGATCCCGTAAAAACTATGTCTGGAATAAGTTATTGAAAGAGATTAATAAGTTCCTGGTGATCCCACAAAAACTACGACATGAGAGATTTTATTGGGGAATCCAATAGGTTCATAGTGACCCCGTAAAAACTATGATTAGATGATGTTATTGGTAGACACCAACAAGTTTTAGTGATCCCATAAAAACTATGAAACCGGACAGATAGTCTGTAAGCTTGGAACATGTTATTAGTTAGCCCATGAAAACTAATAGGTTAATAGTGACCCTAGAAACTATAACTTGAGACGGGTAGTCAAGTGAATGGGATTGGGAAATCCAAAGCATATTGCATGTTTGCATATCATCATAATACATTTAATTATGTTATGTCTTAACCATTGTGGATACAGGCACACAGTATATGGTTATTATAAATTGGGTTGAGATACTAGTGAGAGGAAAATTCATTCCGCTAAGCGGCATGGTCTCACTAGATATCTATATGGTTCGAGATGGTAGGTTATTATTCACACCAGACTTTAGTGAAGTTTATGTTTTCCTCTTAAACTCTCAGGTGCTCAATTAATTTTAAGTAGTTTTAGAGTTAAGTTTTTCAGGTTCTCCTTTAGACGAATAAGCTTCCGGAGACGTGCAGGAGGCAAGCTAGCTATTAGGAGTTTTTTTCTTCTGTTTCATTCCGTGGTGTTTTGGATGTAATGGCAATGTTGTTTAGTGCATATAGTTAGACTCTGATCAACCAAGGGGGCATCTTCATATGTCGTTCTTTGCGTATTTTGTAATAAATTGTAATTTCTCCGAACGTGGCTTACGTATGGGATTATGTAATGAATCAAAAATGCTATTTGCGATGAAATGAGAAATTTGTTTTAAATTGAGTTTAATTTTTTTTCATATTCATGTGTTTCTGGTTTATCAATGTATCTAAAATTATCGTATTTGGTCACCGAGAATTAATAACTATGGATGACTACCGCATCCGTAGCAGATAGTTTTAGGCCTCCAAATGGGGGATGTTACAAGTTGGTACCAGAGCATAGGTTTATGTGAATTTAAAAGAAATTTTAACCTAAAAGATTTTCAAGACATAACCCAATGAATGAGTTAATGAGACCAGGGTTTGGGTTAACGCTACAGTAACATACTTGCATTTGTTTTATATATATATATATATAAATACGTATCCCCCTCTCTCTTAGATTCTTCTGTATCTTACTAAGTCTCGTATGCATATTTATGAGAAAGGAAGTTACGGAGGCAGGAAATGGAAGAGAAAATCTAGGTGGAGGAAGCACCACAGCTAATGGAAATGCTCGACCCAACACCAGCAGGAATCCGGGTCGATGGGAAAATGCTAATCCAAATGAAAATGCCAACGTAGGTGCTGGAACCCTGCCAGTAGATATGGGAATAATGTATCAGTTCTTTGTCAATTTGATGCAAGCTAGAGCAGCTGTAGGAGTAGCTGGGGGAAATGTTGTGAATGTTGGAGGAGCTAATCTCGTGGCCCCAGTTAGCAATAACTATGCTAAGCTAAGCAGGGATTACACTAGTCTTGGTGGGAAGCCGTTTTTTGGAACAGAGGATGCTGTCGAAGTAGAAAACTGGTTATTGCACAGTGATAGAATTTTCACTGACTTGGGATTAGATGATGAGCAAATGAGGGTACTTGCTTCACGACAGTTGCAGGGAGCATCACTTTATTGGTGGAATAGTGTTACCGTGGGAGTTACCGATGAAGAGTTGACTTAAGCAGAATTTCGAAGGAGATTCGAAGAGAGGTTCTTGCCTGAAGTTGCCAAGTCAGTATTGTGAGAAAGTTCATGGATTTGGTGCAAGGTAAGATATCAGTGATTGAGTATGCTACGAAGTTTGATGAGTTGTCCAAATACGGATATGCTACCATTGACACCGTCATTAAAAGAAACGAGAAGTTTATTCGAGGGTTAAGACTCGAGATTACCATGGCGACTATGCTACTTCTCTGTGATCCATGTACAATTGTAGTGGAGATGGCAATTAGGAATGAAGAGATGCTTTCTACTTATGGGAAGAAGAAGCAGGTTGGAACTAGGATTCTCAGGACAAGAAGAGGAAATTCTTTAAGAAGAAAGGAGCTCCAAAAGGAGGAGCTACCAAGAAAGGGAAGGATGATGTAGTTTGCTACAAGTGCGACAATAAAGGACATTATGCTCATGAATGTCGAACTGGAAAAGGGAAAAAGGTTGCAGATTAGAAAGGAATGAAGTGCTTCAACTGTGACCAGATTGGACACCATAAGAACTAGTGTCTAGAACCAGTCAGAGCAAACAAGGGAAAGGTTTTCGCTTTGGAACCATCTTCTTCTAGATCAACTGCTGCTGGGAAGGGAAAGACTGTGATGTAAGGTACGCTTTTGATTCATAGTATACCAGTTAGGGACTATATGATACCGGTGTATCACATTCATTTATATCTTAGTGTTTGGTAGAAAAGTTATGTTAAGAACCCTTATACCTACTTACTTCCTTAAGGGTTGCGAATCCGGTATGAGGGTATGCAACTCTAGGGATGAGATGTGACCAATTAGAACTTGAATTGTTAAGTCATAAGTTTGCATGCGGTTTGTATGTTTTTGATTCCATAGGTTTCGGGATCAATTTGGGTATGGATTGGTTAGATAAATATGATGCTAGGATATTTTGCCAAGAGAGGGAAATATCGCTAAGACACCCCAATAGTCATAACCGAATTATATACTCGGTGGAAAAGTTAGACTCAAGTGCTTATGCTTTGTTGAATGCAATGGAAGTAGAAGACGAGTTGAATCGAGTTTTGGTAGAAAGAGAGTTTGTAGATTTTTTTTGGGCCAGCCATAGGACTACCACCGAAGTGAGCCATTGAGTTTCGGATATTAGATCTTGTGCCAGGAGCAGAACCTATAAGTAGACCACTGTAATATCCCGGAATTTATGGACAATACCAATTTAATAATCTGTTTAAATAATTAAATTGATTTGATAACATTGGATAATAAAAATTTGAATTGGTTAATAATCTAATTAAATAGATATTTAATTAGTGAAATTTTATCTTTTATAAGTTAATAAAATGATTTCTATCTATAATATATATATGAGTATATATACTGTAAATAGATTGCCTTTGATTTGAAAGTTAATAAATAATGAAATCTTATTTTAAATTTCTAATATATATATTGATAATTTTGAGATTATGATTTATTTAATATTTGCTTTTTAAAGCTATTTAAAACAAAATATCTATATGGTTTTAAATAAGATTTATAATAAGGATTATTTTATTTTCTTATTAAATATGATTTAAAAGTGAATATATATATATATATAAGTTTAAAATACAATTTACATTTGATATGTTAATTCATTTAATAATAGTAGTAATTTATAATCTCTCTTAAATATTATTTTAAATTGACAAATTTGCTATTTTTAAAACAATATAAATAATATATTGTTTTATATATAGATAAATAGACATTAGTAAAATAGGATTGTTATTTCAAATTTAAGGTGTTGTTAAAATTACTTTAAATTAGATTTTCATTTAGAATTCAAGAGGTAATATTTAAATAGTTTTGGATTTCAAAATATATGTTAACTTTTGTTTGTAATAATTAGTTTTGTTTCTTTATAATTAATATATATATACATAAGCATTTATAAATAAAGGAAAGGGATTTTATTTACATTTAAAATAAATAGGATTACTTAAATAACATGTGTAAGTCTATAAAGTCACCTAAATAACAAGTGTTAATTAATTAACAAAGGAGAATGCCAAATGTCAAGTTCTTAATTTTTGTTTTCTTTTATTTTAGTAAACTACCTTTTTCTTATATAAACATATGTTCTCATATTTTTTCCTTTCCTATTTTCTTTTAAAAACTTAAGAGAATTTCAGCCTATTCTCTAAACTAAAGCCTGTAACTCAAAAACTTCCTCAAACCAAGATTCTCAAAAACAAAATCTGAACTAAATCTCTCAAAGACAATCAGTAAAATTACTTTCCTCTCAAACAAATCCTCAAATACAATCTATAATCATTTCTTCAACCTGTATTTTCAAATCAAAGCCCGATAGCCTGCATTTTTCTTTAATCTGGAATGAATTTAAAAAGCTTGCATCATTTTTAAAAGATTCAAAAGCCTGTTTTTCTCTTCAAATCTGAAAGCCTGCATACTTTCTGTAATCTGGAAGCAAGCAATCTGATTTAGAGAAACATCTCAATAATCAAAGCATGCATGCAAGTTTCTTCAGAAACATTCAAGTTAAAAGTTTTTAAAGATCAAATAGCAACTCAGTTTGAATCAAAGCAAGTATTCCAGTTCATGTTTCCAGGATTTATATTGCTCTGTTCATTCTCAAAAGGTGAGTAACAATCTTTCAAAATTTTAGTATAAGAATTTGATTGCATGCTTACTTCTGAAATTAAGTTTGTATGTGAGTATATTTTTAAATAAGTATCTGAGCATGTATGTATATGAGTATGTTGGTTTATATTGTCTGTTGCTTATGATATCTCTGTTCCCAGTTACAAACTCAAATTTATGATCAAAATTCCTTTTCTTTTGATCTAATCTCTGTTAGAACTTGGGTTTTAAAACAAAGTTGTTTATGTAGTCATTAAGTTAGGTTTAAAATTTAATTAAGATAAAATATATTTGAATTGGCTCTGGAAACTCAAAATAAAGAGGCAAGCTTGAGTATGTTGGAAATGTAAGTACCTTAATTTATTAAAACAGGTTTGTAAACTGAAAAATTAACTAAAATATTGATTTTTAAAAATGAAATCAAAAATTTTAACATTCAATTGAAGGAGCAGTTTGGGGTTGAACAGTTTTCACGTTTTGGGTAGTTTTTGATAACCTAAGTGTTCGGGGAGGTTGTGGTTTCTACTGATGATAGAATGATGATAGGAGAATTCGAGAAAAATGTCTGATAATGTTGAAAAACACTGTGGCGAAGGGATTTGATTGGGGAAGTCTGGAACCCTAGTTTAACTAGGTCTGTTATTTTTGTTCGACATTTCTTCTAGAGTTGATCGAGTTCATTGAAGCTCTGGGGGAAGGTAGTTATGGTGTAGATGAAGACGTGGCTGAAGTTTTAGAGGCGATGATGGTCGGAGGAGGGGATGCATGGCGTTGACAGGTTTTGGTTGAATGGTGCTGTCTGTTCCAGTTTCGTTCCAGGTTGGGTGCTGAGCTACTCGATTTTTGTTTTCGAGTTGTTCTTAGGGCTACGATGATCGGGATCGTGAGGTTGGATGGTCATTGACATGTGGGAATGATCGTAGATGATCGGAGATGGATGGTTGCTTTGTGCATATGTACGACTTTGATCTGGTATCAGTTCTAGTCTGGGTTTGGTTCGAATTTTAGTATGAGAGACTCGAAGTCATGCCGTGATTTTTGGGATCTGGCTCGAGTTGTTTCCAGGGGAGATTCGAGTGAGTTTAAACAGTTTTTAAAAATTTTAACATAACAAAGAAAAAAAAAATAAAGAGGGAAGGAACTCGAAGGGTACTCGGGGAAATGGGGTTTTTGTCTCGGGTAATTTTGAGATGGGCTCGGGTAGGCTATTGGTTTCAGTTTAAAAAGGCTGACAGGGTTTAAACTTTAAATTGAAGTTTAAAAAGGTTAAGCAGGATTTAAAGCAAGGTTTAAATCAAAAATTTTAAAGTATGGTTTCAAATTAAACTTGAAGCCCAGTTGTAAAAATAAATAAGTTTTTATTTTAAATATTTAAACATCTTTAAATGTTAAAAGTATAGTTTAAAAGAATTTTTAAATTAAATAAATTGGTTTAAAAATCTTGTAAATTTCTTTTATAAATGTTAAGTGTTCTTAACATTTGATTTAAAAAGATTTTGTATATTTGATTTAAACTTTGGTTAAAGTTAAATTGAAATCTATTCTAAATCTTTTAATTTAAAATGAATTTAAAGAAAGATTTTAAAGTAAAAGGTTTTAAAGACTTTTATTAATAATAACTAAAGTAGTTAAAGGTTAATACTTTAGTTCAGAAAGTAATTAAGATTTAATTATATAGGAGTAATTAAATTAATAAGGTAATTAAAGAAAAATTGATAATTTAATTAATTAATTGGTAATTAAGAGTTTATCAAGTTGATTAAAGATTAATTACCTAAAGAAGTAATTAAAGAATTGTTAAATAATTAATGAGGGATCATTAATTAGGGATAAATAAATAATTAATTAATGGGATAAATTTTGGTAATCAATTTGATTAATAAATTAATAATAATCATTTATGGAAATTGATTAAGTATAATTACTTAATAGAAGAAATTTAAAGAAATTAATTACTTAAGGTAATTAACTAAATAAATTTGATAAGTTAAATTAATTTAATTAATTTAATTAATTTAAGATAATCACTTGGTGATTTGAATAAGTATAATTACTTAGATGTAATTAGTGAAGTGTAATTACTTAGGAAAGTAATTAAAATTAATTACTGGATGTAATTAAATGGAGATAATGGAAGTAATTTAAGTTTAATTACTTTGAATAATTAATCAAGGGATTAATTAAAAGATAATTAATTAATGAGTAATTAATTTATGGAAGAGTAATTAAGGGTAGTTAATTACTAAATGTGATTAATCAAAGGTGATTAATAAATGTGGTTTAATTAAGAATTAATTATTAAATATAATTAATTTAAATGATGTAATTAAGGATCGGTTAATTAAGATTAATTAATATATAATTAGTGATTAAAGTAATTAATTAATTGTAATTAATTAAGGATTAATGTAATTAAATATAGTTAATTAATTAATGAAGTAATTAAAGATTAATTACTGAATGGTTTAAGTTAATTAATTTGTGAAATTAAATAAGAGTTAATTACTTAAAGTAATTAAAGTATAAATTAATCAGGATTGATTAATTAAGATGATACTTAAAGTATAATTAACTAATTAGTTTAATTAATGATTAAGTAAGAAGGATTTATAAAATGAGGTAATTAATTTAATTCACTTTAAATTAATTAGAGATGATATAAATTATTACTTAGGGATAGATGAATGATATAGAATGCTTTGCATTGTTGTTATCTCTGATAAGAGATGTGCTGATCTATGATATGGATGCTTTGGTTAAATTGAAATGATAATATGAATTATCTGTTTGTGATAATGTAGATTATCTGTTGTGAATTATCTATCCGTGTAGTATAGATAAGAAATGAATTGTTTTAACCTTAAAACAACTTGGCCTTAAAAGATACGTTTTGGATTTCGATGAGACCGGGATCGGGTTTCCGTATACCGGGATGCCAGGTCTGGAGACCCGAATACCACATCGATCCAAATTTACGATAGGTCGTGAATCTCAAGTGAAGATGAAGATTCAAAGTGCAAGGGTTATTGTCGTTAACTCTGAGGGTGATTCCAACACGAGTGTAACGAGATAATGCCTTCGGTTTCGTTCGAACCCGGAACGAACTTGTATGGATTGAATGCTTTCAACACATCGTCAGGAGGGCGATGAGCATTCTAAGTGATGTGTTCTGATTTAAAGGTAAATCGTAGCCTCAAGCCTCATCAACCGGGAATGGCTAAAACAGGGGAGGTGCAGCAAGGCTTCGTGGGTAGCACCCACTGAGAGTAAGGTCATCCCTGTCTAGAGAGTTCCTTCTTTTATTTCGGCTTAGTGGTGCAGTTGGCGACGGCCATCTGTGGGGTGATTTTATTCGGGATTATCCAGTAAGGGATGGTTCCGGCTTTGTGTTGCAGGGGATTGGGAGTGATCCTCGGTACGGTGATCTAGGCCCCGTACTGTGATGAGCGGTACCCCGGTAGCTCTGCCATTGTATGGAAATCCAAATTCCAATAAGTGATAACGGATTTGATTGTATACTTATGTATGCTGGAATTTAATAATGTAACAATTTCGGCTATTTCATATTTATTTGAAAACCCTAGACCCTATTATAATACAATCGAATTTCCTATCAAATGGTTTGGTTAGCGTAAGGTAAAAACTTACCCATGTTTATTTGTGGGGAGTCTTACGTGATACCTTTTCTTTCAAAAGGTTTTGAAGTTAAACAAGTTTAACCTGTTACTCACACCAGACCCATGTCTGACCCAAGTTGTTTATTTCTATTTTATAAACTCTTGGGTACTCAAATTTTTACGAGTAGCCAAGGGATTCAGGTTTAGCTTTGACGAATGGTGGAGGAGCAATGGAGCAGGAGGCTTCAGCGTTCGTAGATATAGTATTCCGCTGTGTTGATATCTGTGTTAGAGTCTTGTATTGTATTTGAGTTGTAATATATAGACAGATGATTATAACTGTCTAATATGTGTTGTATAGTTGTGTAAACTCTGATAAGTGTTGTATACTATGTAATAGTTTCTTTATGTTATTAATATAATTTATTCGTTCCGCTGTGAGATCGTTGTTGTTGTTTCTTCTGTCTTCTCTTCTTTTCTATTTTCTACCTCTTTCTTTCTTATTAATGACGCGTTATTCTGTGGAATGAATGGCGGGTTATTACAGTGGTATCAGAGCTTAGGTTGAGCGAATGCCTAAGCTTTTGGTAAAGTGAATATCAAAACACTAGGTTGAGTGAATACCTAGGTTCGGAAGGGTTGTTCATTAGAGATAGGATCTGTAGCAACCTGTTTGAGTCTGAGTGTATATATATATACGAGAGCGTGTATTTGTTAGTTATATAAAATGGTTTTATATTGTGTTAATTGATCGGTTGGGTGGTATATGGATTCTGGTCAATACGAGTAGCTAACGTTATTGATAGGGATCTCTAAACACTTGGATCAGGCCAACGGACACAATATTGTTTTAAAAGGAAAGGTGAAATAATTTTACCCAAATATATTTTCTATATATAAAAAGTATCATTTTAAACATATATGGTTTTTGTAATGATTGGTTGAGATGATAATAATTTATCATCTAGGATTAGGAGTCTGAGTGTTGAGGTTGGAAGTATCTGTCGAGACTGTAGACCTAATACCGTCTCGAGTAAACTTTACTGTGGTAAAGGATTTCATCGATCTCCGAAGGAAACTGTTATGGTTCGGAGTTTATCTTTGTAGTTTGGATGAGTAAAGTTGGATCTGTTGGTTAGGACAGAAGCGAGTGATGGTATCTTGATACTTCTGGAAGAAGTAGCTGCGTGATGAGATGCAGTGACTATGGATGTTCCCGAAGATGTTTTCTTTGGAACAAGTTAATGAAGTGTGTCTGTTTCGGAATTGTGGCTGAGTTCAGCAAGATGTTTTTGTTCTGTTTGAAGTCCGAGTTTCTCGAAGAGCTTTGGATTGAGAAGTCTTTGGCATCTGTGGCAGCAGTGCAGCTCGGAGTGTTCTGTTTTCGACAGAAGTTTTTCTGGCTGAATAGTTTTTCTGAAGAAGAAGTTCAGAAGCAGCAGAGAGGATCCATTTCTTCAATGGATTGGATAGTCAAGTGTGAGCTGTTCTGATTGGTAAAGAGAGAACAGTTTTATTTGGCTGGGTGGATCGCAAAAGTGACTTGCGATAGTTTGAGTATTCTTTTGAGTCATCTGATATTTTCTGGAATGTGTTGTCCAGTCTTTGCTCGTGTTCTTCATCAACATTTTCATTCTACTCCAGATCAGAGTGGTGCAGCAGAAGCAGTTTGGCGAGTGCTCTTGTTGTCTTTTCCAGATAGGTGAAGTTAGTTCGATCTTCTGATGTTTGGTAGTAGAGTTGTGTTTTGGATTATTAGTAGATCTTGAGAGGATCATTCTGTTGAGTTGTTTTTGGTTCTGTTTATTTCTAAAAGCATCAGCAAAGGTTGAGTTGATCAGGAAAGATCTGTAGACAGCTCAGGATCGTCTGAAGGATTTTGTGGATAAGAGACGAAGGAATTTGAAATTCGAAGTTGGAGACTTCGTGGTCGTGAAGTTTTTCTCTGGTTAAAGGGAGCTATAAGATTGGGTAAGTCTGGGAAGTTAGCTCCGAGTTATTTTGGATCTTTTCTGTGACCTAATTTGGATAAGTACTTTGATCTACAAGGTTGAATTGTCAGTTTGGATAACTGGAATTCATTGTGTTTTACGTATCTCTGAGGGAGTACGTATATGATCTATCTCTGGTTTTGGAACCAGCAGTTCTGGAGGATTTGGTTGTTGAGTCAGACTCGTCTGTAGTCTGATATCTTGTTTAGTTCTGTAGATCTATGAGTAGAAGCTCTATAGCTTAGTAGTATTGATTTCTGTAGAGCGAGTATCCCGGTATATGTATACTTGGGGAAACTCGAGGAAATTGGATTCAGCATTTTGTCTGGATAATTAGAATTGTTTGATTGGATAAATTGGTCGCTATGGTTGTTAGCATATGCATGATAATATTTGATTGTAATTTAAAAAGATTATTAAATTACCTTTGTTTTAAATTTCGGGGACGAAATTATTTTAAGGGGGAAGGAATGTAATATCCCGGAATTTATGGACAATACCAATTTAATAATCTGTTTAAATAATTAAATTGATTTGATAACATTGGATAATAAAAATTTGAATTGGTTAATAATCTAATTAAATAGATATTTAATTAGTGAAATTTTATCTTTTATAAGTTAATAAAATGATTTCTATCTATAATATATATATGAGTATATATACTGTAAATAGATTGCCTTTGATTTGAAAGTTAATAAATAATGAAATCTTATTTTAAATTTCTAATATATATATTGATAATTTTGAGATTATGATTTATTTAATATTTGCTTTTTAAAGCTATTTAAAACAAAATATCTATATGGTTTTAAATAAGATTTATAATAAGGATTATTTTATTTTCTTATTAAATATGATTTAAAAGTGAATATATATATATATATAAGTTTAAAATACAATTTACATTTGATATGTTAATTCATTTAATAATAGTAGTAATTTATAATCTCTCTTAAATATTATTTTAAATTGACAAATTTGCTATTTTTAAAACAATATAAATAATATATTGTTTTATATATAGATAAATAGACATTAGTAAAATAGGATTGTTATTTCAAATTTAAGGTGTTGTTAAAATTACTTTAAATTAGATTTTCATTTAGAATTCAAGAGGTAATATTTAAATAGTTTTGGATTTCAAAATATATGTTAACTTTTGTTTGTAATAATTAGTTTTGTTTCTTTATAATTAATATATATATACATAAGCATTTATAAATAAAGGAAAGGGATTTTATTTACATTTAAAATAAATAGGATTACTTAAATAACATGTGTAAGTCTATAAAGTCACCTAAATAACAAGTGTTAATTAATTAACAAAGGAGAATGCCAAATGTCAAGTTCTTAATTTTTGTTTTCTTTTATTTTAGTAAACTACCTTTTTCTTATATAAACATATGTTCTCATATTTTTTCCTTTCCTATTTTCTTTTAAAAACTTAAGAGAATTTCAGCCTATTCTCTAAACTAAAGCCTGTAACTCAAAAACTTCCTCAAACCAAGATTCTCAAAAACAAAATCTGAACTAAATCTCTCAAAGACAATCAGTAAAATTACTTTCCTCTCAAACAAATCCTCAAATACAATCTATAATCATTTCTTCAACCTGTATTTTCAAATCAAAGCCCGATAGCCTGCATTTTTCTTTAATCTGGAATGAATTTAAAAAGCTTGCATCATTTTTAAAAGATTCAAAAGCCTGTTTTTCTCTTCAAATCTGAAAGCCTGCATACTTTCTGTAATCTGGAAGCAAGCAATCTGATTTAGAGAAACATCTCAATAATCAAAGCATGCATGCAAGTTTCTTCAGAAACATTCAAGTTAAAAGTTTTTAAAGATCAAATAGCAACTCAGTTTGAATCAAAGCAAGTATTCCAGTTCATGTTTCCAGGATTTATATTGCTCTGTTCATTCTCAAAAGGTGAGTAACAATCTTTCAAAATTTTAGTATAAGAATTTGATTGCATGCTTACTTCTGAAATTAAGTTTGTATGTGAGTATATTTTTAAATAAGTATCTGAGCATGTATGTATATGAGTATGTTGGTTTATATTGTCTGTTGCTTATGATATCTCTGTTCCCAGTTACAAACTCAAATTTATGATCAAAATTCCTTTTCTTTTGATCTAATCTCTGTTAGAACTTGGGTTTTAAAACAAAGTTGTTTATGTAGTCATTAAGTTAGGTTTAAAATTTAATTAAGATAAAATATATTTGAATTGGCTCTGGAAACTCAAAATAAAGAGGCAAGCTTGAGTATGTTGGAAATGTAAGTACCTTAATTTATTAAAACAGGTTTGTAAACTGAAAAATTAACTAAAATATTGATTTTTAAAAATGAAATCAAAAATTTTAACATTCAATTGAAGGAGCAGTTTGGGGTTGAACAGTTTTCACGTTTTGGGTAGTTTTTGATAACCTAAGTGTTCGGGGAGGTTGTGGTTTCTACTGATGATAGAATGATGATAGGAGAATTCGAGAAAAATGTCTGATAATGTTGAAAAACACTGTGGCGAAGGGATTTGATTGGGGAAGTCTGGAACCCTAGTTTAACTAGGTCTGTTATTTTTGTTCGACATTTCTTCTAGAGTTGATCGAGTTCATTGAAGCTCTGGGGGAAGGTAGTTATGGTGTAGATGAAGACGTGGCTGAAGTTTTAGAGGCGATGATGGTCGGAGGAGGGGATGCATGGCGTTGACAGGTTTTGGTTGAATGGTGCTGTCTGTTCCAGTTTCGTTCCAGGTTGGGTGCTGAGCTACTCGATTTTTGTTTTCGAGTTGTTCTTAGGGCTACGATGATCGGGATCGTGAGGTTGGATGGTCATTGACATGTGGGAATGATCGTAGATGATCGGAGATGGATGGTTGCTTTGTGCATATGTACGACTTTGATCTGGTATCAGTTCTAGTCTGGGTTTGGTTCGAATTTTAGTATGAGAGACTCGAAGTCATGCCGTGATTTTTGGGATCTGGCTCGAGTTGTTTCCAGGGGAGATTCGAGTGAGTTTAAACAGTTTTTAAAAATTTTAACATAACAAAGAAAAAAAAAAATAAAGAGGGAAGGAACTCGAAGGGTACTCGGGGAAATGGGGTTTTTGTCTCGGGTAATTTTGAGATGGGCTCGGGTAGGCTATTGGTTTCAGTTTAAAAAGGCTGACAGGGTTTAAACTTTAAATTGAAGTTTAAAAAGGTTAAGCAGGATTTAAAGCAAGGTTTAAATCAAAATTTTTAAAGTATGGTTTCAAATTAAACTTGAAGCCCAGTTGTAAAAATAAATAAGTTTTTATTTTAAATATTTAAACATCTTTAAATGTTAAAAGTATAGTTTAAAAGAATTTTTAAATTAAATAAATTGGTTTAAAAATCTTGTAAATTTCTTTTATAAATGTTAAGTGTTCTTAACATTTGATTTAAAAAGATTTTGTATATTTGATTTAAACTTTGGTTAAAGTTAAATTGAAATCTATTCTAAATCTTTTAATTT
The DNA here is from genome assembly GCA_030737815.1 of Allium fistulosum. Lineage (NCBI taxonomy): Eukaryota > Viridiplantae > Streptophyta > Magnoliopsida > Asparagales > Amaryllidaceae > Allium > Allium fistulosum. Next base: position 814,726,346 of record CM060908.1, on the reverse strand, counting down.
AAAATGAATTTAAAGAAAGATTTTAAAGTAAAAGGTTTTAAAGACTTTTATTAATAATAACTAAAGTAGTTAAAGGTTAATACTTTAGTTCAGAAAGTAATTAAGATTTAATTATATAGGAGTAATTAAATTAATAAGGTAATTAAAGAAAAATTGATAATTTAATTAATTAATTGGTAATTAAGAGTTTATCAAGTTGATTAAAGATTAATTACCTAAAGAAGTAATTAAAGAATTGTTAAATAATTAATGAGGGATCATTAATTAGGGATAAATAAATAATTAATTAATGGGATAAATTTTGGTAATCAATTTGATTAATAAATTAATAATAATCATTTATGGAAATTGATTAAGTATAATTACTTAATAGAAGAAATTTAAAGAAATTAATTACTTAAGGTAATTAACTAAATAAATTTGATAAGTTAAATTAATTTAATTAATTTAATTAATTTAAGATAATCACTTGGTGATTTGAATAAGTATAATTACTTAGATGTAATTAGTGAAGTGTAATTACTTAGGAAAGTAATTAAAATTAATTACTGGATGTAATTAAATGGAGATAATGGAAGTAATTTAAGTTTAATTACTTTGAATAATTAATCAAGGGATTAATTAAAAGATAATTAATTAATGAGTAATTAATTTATGGAAGAGTAATTAAGGGTAGTTAATTACTAAATGTGATTAATCAAAGGTGATTAATAAATGTGGTTTAATTAAGAATTAATTATTAAATATAATTAATTTAAATGATGTAATTAAGGATCGGTTAATTAAGATTAATTAATATATAATTAGTGATTAAAGTAATTAATTAATTGTAATTAATTAAGGATTAATGTAATTAAATATAGTTAATTAATTAATGAAGTAATTAAAGATTAATTACTGAATGGTTTAAGTTAATTAATTTGTGAAATTAAATAAGAGTTAATTACTTAAAGTAATTAAAGTATAAATTAATCAGGATTGATTAATTAAGATGATACTTAAAGTATAATTAACTAATTAGTTTAATTAATGATTAAGTAAGAAGGATTTATAAAATGAGGTAATTAATTTAATTCACTTTAAATTAATTAGAGATGATATAAATTATTACTTAGGGATAGATGAATGATATAGAATGCTTTGCATTGTTGTTATCTCTGATAAGAGATGTGCTGATCTATGATATGGATGCTTTGGTTAAATTGAAATGATAATATGAATTATCTGTTTGTGATAATGTAGATTATCTGTTGTGAATTATCTATCCGTGTAGTATAGATAAGAAATGAATTGTTTTAACCTTAAAACAACTTGGCCTTAAAAGATACGTTTTGGATTTCGATGAGACCGGGATCGGGTTTCCGTATACCGGGATGCCAGGTCTGGAGACCCGAATACCACATCGATCCAAATTTACGATAGGTCGTGAATCTCAAGTGAAGATGAAGATTCAAAGTGCAAGGGTTATTGTCGTTAACTCTGAGGGTGATTCCAACACGAGTGTAACGAGATAATGCCTTCGGTTTCGTTCGAACCCGGAACGAACTTGTATGGATTGAATGCTTTCAACACATCGTCAGGAGGGCGATGAGCATTCTAAGTGATGTGTTCTGATTTAAAGGTAAATCGTAGCCTCAAGCCTCATCAACCGGGAATGGCTAAAACAGGGGAGGTGCAGCAAGGCTTCGTGGGTAGCACCCACTGAGAGTAAGGTCATCCCTGTCTAGAGAGTTCCTTCTTTTATTTCGGCTTAGTGGTGCAGTTGGCGACGGCCATCTGTGGGGTGATTTTATTCGGGATTATCCAGTAAGGGATGGTTCCGGCTTTGTGTTGCAGGGGATTGGGAGTGATCCTCGGTACGGTGATCTAGGCCCCGTACTGTGATGAGCGGTACCCCGGTAGCTCTGCCATTGTATGGAAATCCAAATTCCAATAAGTGATAACGGATTTGATTGTATACTTATGTATGCTGGAATTTAATAATGTAACAATTTCGGCTATTTCATATTTATTTGAAAACCCTAGACCCTATTATAATACAATCGAATTTCCTATCAAATGGTTTGGTTAGCGTAAGGTAAAAACTTACCCATGTTTATTTGTGGGGAGTCTTACGTGATACCTTTTCTTTCAAAAGGTTTTGAAGTTAAACAAGTTTAACCTGTTACTCACACCAGACCCATGTCTGACCCAAGTTGTTTATTTCTATTTTATAAACTCTTGGGTACTCAAATTTTTACGAGTAGCCAAGGGATTCAGGTTTAGCTTTGACGAATGGTGGAGGAGCAATGGAGCAGGAGGCTTCAGCGTTCGTAGATATAGTATTCCGCTGTGTTGATATCTGTGTTAGAGTCTTGTATTGTATTTGAGTTGTAATATATAGACAGATGATTATAACTGTCTAATATGTGTTGTATAGTTGTGTAAACTCTGATAAGTGTTGTATACTATGTAATAGTTTCTTTATGTTATTAATATAATTTATTCGTTCCGCTGTGAGATCGTTGTTGTTGTTTCTTCTGTCTTCTCTTCTTTTCTATTTTCTACCTCTTTCTTTCTTATTAATGACGCGTTATTCTGTGGAATGAATGGCGGGTTATTACAACCACCTAGTAGGATGACACCTACCAAGATGAAGGAATTGAAGGCGCAGCTAGTGAATTTAGAAGGAAAGAATTTTATTAGACCAAGCAGTTCGCCTTGGAAAGTGGCGACGGTGTTCATGAAGAAACCAGATGGGTCGTTAAGGATGTGTATCGACTATCGTAAGTTGAACGAGAAGACGATCAAGAATAAGTATCCTTTGCCGAGAATCGATGATTTATTTGATCAGTTGAGTGGAGGCAGAGTATTTTCCCAATTGGATTTGGTGACAGGTTTCCATCAGCTAAGAGTGGTAGAGGACAGTATTCCGTTGACGACGTTTTAGACTAGGTATGGTTCGTACGAGTGGTTAGTAATACCATTCGGGTTAACAAATGCGCCAGCTTTATTCATGGATTTGATGAACCAAGTTTCCCAAAAGCACCTGGATAGGTTCGTATTGGTATTCATAGATGACATTAATATACTATAAGGATGAAATAGAGAATAAATTTCATCTTAGAGTAGTGCTTAAGACGCTGAGGCAGCATCAACTGAAAGCGAAGTTTTCAAACTATCATTTCTGTAAGAAAGAAGTTAAGTTTCTTGGTCACGTGGTTTCAGAGAAGGGTTTGTTAGTTGATCTAGATAAGATCCAAGCTGTTAACAACTAGAAGAGACCATAGACAGTGACTGAGATTAGAAGTTTTCTTGCCTATTACCGGAGATTCATTAAGGATTTCTCGCAGATAGCAGCACCTTTGACTAAGCTAAACAGGAAGGACGTGAAGTTTATTTGGTCTGACAAATGTGAGGAAGCATTCCTTAAGTTAAAGCATTTATTGACCAACGCGCCTGTATTAGTAGTTCCAAACGAGAATCAAGAATTAGTAGTGTATACCGATGCATGTGGAGCCGGATTAGGGGCTGAGCTGATGTAGAAAGGTAAAGTTATTGCCTACGCTTCATGATAGCTTAGACCACATGAAGTGAGATATCAAACTCATGATCTAGAGTTGGCAGTGGTGATCTTCGCACTGAAAGTATGGTGACATTATCTCTTAAGGGAGAGATTTGAATTATACAAAGATCATAAGTCCTTAAGATATTTATTCTCTCAAAAGAAGTTGAATATGAGACAACAGCGGTGGCTGGAGATTTTAGCAGCTTATGATTTTGGTATAGAGTATACACCTGGAAAAGGAAATAAAGTAGCGGATACACTTAGCAAAAAACATCATTCTGGGGGAACCAAGATGTATCAAGACATAAAGAGGAGTTTCTACTGGGAAGGTATGAAGAAGTATATTGGCTTGTAGGTAAAGCAGTGTGCAAACTGTGAAAAGTTGAAGGCTAAACATTAGAAGCCCAATGGGTTGTTTCAAACTTTGGAGATACCAGTTTGGAAATGGGATTTGATATCCATGGATTTTATAGACGGGTTGCCAAGGTCGAATCGAGGAAATGAAAGTATATGGGTCATAGTGGACAGGTTGACCAAGAGTGCCCATTTCATTCTAGTTAAGTCAACCAGGACGGCACCTGTTTTAGCCACGTTGTTTATGAAAAATATAATTAGACTACATGGAATTTCTAGTAGTATAGTAAGTGATAGAGATACTTTATTTACTAGAGAGTTCTGGAAGAGTCTACAGGATGTGTTAGGTACCAAGCTCAAAATGAGTACTACTTATCACCCTTAGATAGATGGGCAGATGGAGAGAGTTAACAAGGTACTCGTGGATTTATCGAGAGCTTGTGTGCTAGATTTTGATGGGTCATGGGAATACCACCTACACTTAGTTGAGTTTTCCTATAATAACAGTTATCAGGATAGTATAGGAATGGTGCCTTTCGAAGATTTATATGGAAGGCCATGCAAGTCACCAACATGTTTGTTGGAAACTGGAGACAGATTAGTCTTAGGTCCAGATCTGGTAAGAGAGGCAATAGAGAAGATTGAGTTGATCCTAGGTAGGATGAAGGGAGCTCGGTCTAGAAAAAATAGTAATGCAGATAAGAGGCATAAGGATCTAGAGTTCTCAGTTGGAGATAGAGTTTTCATTAAAGTATCACTGATGAAGGGTGTGGTATGATTCGTAATGTCAGGAAATCTGGCACCGAGATATGCTGGACCGTTCCCAGTTATAGGGAGGATCGGAACGCTCGCATACAAAGTAGAGTTGCCGAGCAGTTGGGCAGGTGTCCAAAATGTATTTCATGTGTCTTATCTTCGTAAGTATGTGCATGATCCAAAGACTACTATTCCTCCGACTGCATTGGAAGACGTAATAGTAGAACTGGATCTGACCTTTGTTAGGCAACCAGTTCGGGTTGTAGCGAGAGATGAGAAGAGGTTAAGAAATAAGACAGTCAAGTTGGTGAAAGTTCAGTGGAGCAATAACGAGAAGGACTATACTTGGGAGACAGAAGACATGATTAGAGATACTTATCCTGATCTGCTTTAAGGGTATGTTCTATATTTACTTTATGTTGCAAGTAGGCTTACTACTTGTTGTATTCAGCTTTGTATTTCTTTTGTTTGTATTTATTTTGTTAGCTGCTGTATTTCTTTTCTCTTTTTTGTTAGTTGGGCTTTTGGGCTTTGTTCTCGTGAGCTTGCTATAACTCACGTATATATATCATTGTACCTGAATAAGTATGTTGTGAAGTTGAATTGAATAAAAGTAAATTGAATTTTCCCTCCTCATTTGTAACATGGTATCAGAGCATATCACTCGATCCAAAATCATTTCCTCGTTCTGATTTCTCCTCTTATTTCCTGATCGATTCTCGATATGGCAGAAAGCAAATCGATCATGGAAGTGATGCCAGTAATGTCAAAAATTACTGAGCATAAATTGGGGGAATCAAATTACTTTGATTGGAGCAAGACTATTCGGATCTATCTTTGAAGCATTGACAAGGATGATCATCTTTGTAAAGATCCACCTGCAGTAGATTCAGTAGCTAAAGAGGATCAGGTATGGCTTAGAGATGATGCCAGGTTATTTCTTCAAATTAGAAATATTATCGACAGTAGTATCAATAGTTTGATTAATCATTGTGAGTTTGTGAAAGAGTTGATGGATTACTTGGAGTTTCTATATTCGGGAAAAGGAAATCTAAACAGAATGTTTGATATATGTAAGTCATTCTATCGGGTAGAGAAGCAGGATCAAACATTAATGAGTTACTTTATGAATTTTAAAAGAATTTATGAAGAATTTAATCTGCTATTGCCTATTAGTTCGGATGTGAAAATTCAGCAACAACAAAGGGAGCAAATGGCCATTATGAGCTTCCTTGGAGGTCTTCCATCTGAATATGAATCAGCCAAATCACAAGTGTTGTCTGGATCTGACGTTAAGTCTTTACAAGAAGTATTTAGTCGAATTTTAAGATCTGATAATTCAGGTAATCAAACTCCTATTGTATCCAACAATAGTGCTCTTGTTAGCCAAAGAAATTCAGGAGAAAATGGTAGATCTGAGAATAGGGGCTTGAGTTCTCCAATCTCATGTTCTTATTACAAAAAGACTGGACATAGATATCAAAATTGCTGGAAACTTGCTAAACAAAGACAAAACAGTGGGTCACATAATAATAGATGGCAAAACTCACCAAACCAGACTGCAAATGTTGTAAAGAAGGCTGAAGATGGTTCAGTGTTGGTTGATGCAAAGGAATATATGAAGTTTACGGAATATAAAGAAGGACTGAAGAGTGCACCAAGTTCTGTATCAACAGTGGCTACATCTAACAAGTGGATAATCGATTCAGGGGCAACGGATCACATGACAAGTAACTCATATTTATTTAATGAATTTCAAGAGAATAAATCTGCTCGAAATATTACTTTAGCTGATGGCTCAGTGGCAAATACAAATGGATCTGGATGTGTTAATCTCACTTCACAATTGTCATTAACCTCAGTTTTACATACCCCCAAGTTAGCATTTAATTTGTTATCAGTTAGTCAGCTAACCAAAAATATGAATTGTTGCATATCCTTTTACCCCAACCATTGTGTGTTCCAGGAATTAAAGAACATGAAGATTATTGGTAAGGGCCATGAGCAAAATGGATTATATGTACTGGAGGAAGATCAATCTATAGCTGCAGCTTGTATAAGTAAAGATGAAGCACTTAAGGTTCATTGTCAATTGGGTCATCCATCTTTACTTAATTTCAAAATGTTATGTCCTAAATATAAATCTCTACGGGTGCTAGAGTGTGAGTCATGTCAATATGCTAAACATCATAGATTGTCTTCAAATCCAAGAATAAATAAAAGAAGTAATTCTATATTTGAGCTTGTCCATTCTGATATATGGGGGCCATCTGCTGTTATTTCTAAACCAGGTTTTAGATATTTTGTTACATTTGTGGATGATTATACACGCACAACATGGCTATTTCTTATGAGGAATAGATCAGAGTTATATTCTACTTTCTGTAAATTTTGTGCTGAGGTTGAAAATCAGTTTAATACTATGATTAAAACTCTTAGAAGCGATAATGCTAAAGAGTATACATCTGAATTATTTCAAGAATTTATGAGTGATAAGGGTATAATCCATGAGACTTCGTGTGTAGACACTGCTTCTCAAAATGGTGTTGCAGAACGTAAAAACAGACATCTATTGGAAACAGCAAGGGCTTTAATGTTTCAAACAAACATGCCAAAATATTTTTGGGCTGATGCTGTATCAACCGCATGTTTTCTTATAAATAGGATGCCATCATCAGTGTTAAATGGTGAGATACCATATAAAATTTTGTTTCCAAATAAAACATTGTACCCAGTTAAGCCAAAGTGATTTGGATGTGTCTGTTTTGCTAGAGATGTCAGACAAAATTTATCTAAACTTGATCCTAAGTCAGTTAAGTGTATATTTGTGGGATATTCACGTGTTCAAAAGGGTTACAGATGTTATTGTCCAAGCCTTGGGAAGTATCATGTTTCTATTGATGTAACATTTCATGAGGATGTACCTTATTTTCAAGCATTGCAGAATTCGTCAGAGAATAGTTTGTAGGAGGATGATTTTCTTATATATACTGTAAATGATAGTACACAAGAAAATGTAGATATTACTCAATCAGAGATTCCAGTTCATGAACCAGTTATTACTATTGATCCAGAATTGAATTTGCCTATTGCTTTGAGAAAAGGCAGGAGACAATGTACATACCCTATAGCATCATATGTGGCATATGATCATTTATCACCTCAGACATGTTTGCTTATCAAATCTCTGGATAGTGTAACCATACCAAAGAGTATTACTGAAGCTTTATCTGATGCTAGATGGTATAATGCTATGGTAGAAGAAATGGATGCTTTGAAAGCAAACAAAACGTGGGATTTGGTTAAGTTACCTCAAGATAAGAAAGCTATTGGGTGTAGATGGGTCTATTCAGTAAAGGTTAATCCAGATGGAACTGTTGCTAGGTATAAAGAGAGACTTGTGGCAAAGGGTTATGCGCAAGTATATGGAGTAGATTACTTAGAAAAATTTTCTCCTGTGGCTAAGCTAACTTCAATCGGGTTATTTATTTCTTTGGCAACAAGGTACAACTAGAGACTACATCAACTAGATATTAAAAATGCATTTTTGCATGGTGACTTACAAGAAGAGATGTATATGTTTCAACCTCCTGGATTCAAGATTAAAGCTAAAGATGAATTGGTATGTAGACTAAACAAGACTTTGTATGGACTGAAAAAAAGTCCAAGAGCATGGTTTTGGAAATTTAGTAATGTTATGGAGTCATTTGGTATTATCAAGAGCAAGTTCGATCACTTTGTTTTCTACAAGAAATCTGAAGCAGGTATTATCCTTTTGATCATTTATGTTGATGATATTGTTATTACAGGGAGTGATGAAGCAGGAATTGTTTCTTTAAAACAGTTTATTCATAAGCATTTTCATACTAAAGAATTAGGAGAATTGAGATATTTCTTGGGTGTTGAGGTTATTAGAAACAAGGAGGGAATATTTTTATCTCAGAGGAAGTATGTCTTAGATCTACTAAATGAAACTGGAAAACTTGGGGTGAAGCCATGCAAAATTCCGATGACACCAAACATTGACTTATCAGTAGATGGAGAAATATTCAGTGAACCTGAAAGATATAGGAGGTTAGTTGGGAAGTTAAACTACCTCTCTGTAACCAGACCTAATTTGGCCTATGCTGTTAGTAGAGTGAGTCAATATATGAATGCACCAACAGTGCATCAATGGAGAGCTGTTGAACAAATCTTAGAGTACTTGAAGGGAACTGTTGGATATGGCCTTATGTACTTGAATCATGGTCATACAAAGATAGAATGCTTCTCTGATGTAGACTGGGCTGGTTCTAGAGTGGATCGAAAATCTACAACAGGTTACTACGTGTTTGTAGGAGGAAATCTTATATCATGGAGAAGCAAGAAGCAAAATGTGGTGGCACGATCAAGTGCTGAATCTGAATATAGGGCAATGGCAAAAGGAATATGTGAAATAATGTGGGTGAATCACTTGATGTCTGAAATAGGTTTTGATGTTCAGAAACCGATTGCTTTAGGTTGTGATAGTCAAGCTGCTATGCATATTGCCTTGAATCCAGGTTTCCACGAGAGAACTAAACATATTGAAGTGGATTGCCACTTTGTTCGAGAGAAATTACAGCAAGGTTTGGTGATTGCTAAACATGTTAAGACGGAGAAGCAAACTGCTGATGTATTTACTAAAGTAGTTGATGGAAAGAAGATGATGTACTTGAGAAGCAAGTTGTGCATGGTGAACTTACATGCACCAACTTGAGGGGGGGTGTTGCGAGTAGGCTTACTACTTGTTGTATTCAGCTTTGTATTTCTTTTGTTTGTATTTCTTTTGTTAGCTGTTGTATTTCTTTTCTCTTTTTTGTTAGTTGGGCTTTTGGGCTTTGTTCTCGTGAGCTTGCTATAACTCACATATATATATCATTGTACCTGAATAAGTATGTTGTGAAGTTGAATTGAATAAAAGTAAATTGAATTTTCTCTCCTCATTTGTAACACTTTATATAGATTGTTTCCTAGTAAGGTAGGCTAGTATGGTAGTTAGGAGATGTTACAGATGATTACTATGCTTAGTGTATAGTCCTTGCTGAATTTCGAGGAAAAAATTCTTTAAGGAGTGGAGCCTGTAACACCCTTAATTTTAAATAGCATTATTCAGGAGATTGAATTAGATACATTAAATAGAATAATGGAGAGACTAGAGTGATAAGGGAATTGAGATTTGAGAACTAATTAGGGTCATGCCTTAACTAAATGAATATATGTGTGATTTATAAATTGGATATTTAAAAGAATAAGGCAAGGGTAAAAAGGGAATAGCCATATACTCTAACCCCTAAACCCCTTACCTCATTCTCATTCACATTTTTATAAACCAAAAACATAAACAAAAGAGAAATAAGGCCGGCCATAACCCTAAGAGAAGAGGAGCTCAAAAATCAATTCGAGGCTAAGATTCAAGCTAGGAAGGTTAAAGCAAGAACAAATCTCAAGTTCCTTATCCAAACAAGGTGAATAATGATCTAAATCATCTCATATAAGTCATCTTAAATGTTCTAATTCAGGTTTAAGGTTTAAAACCGTATAATTGGATGAATGATGATATGCTTTGATTTATATGCCATGTTATAATTTAAACAAGGATTTTTTGGGATAATATAATTCGATTTTAAGGTTAAAATCATGCAAATTGATTTCCAAATGCCATGATGTTTGAATATGTTATGTAAAGCATCATTTTGGAGATGGGTTTAAATTCTCATAATTAATTATTTTAAAATATGAAAAACTTATAATTTCTAAAGGAAAAAAGAATATTCCAAGCTATGGATAATTTATTATGAATTTTGAACGGAAGAAATATATAATTTTGGGTTTAAATTATTTAAGGCAATTATATAATGACTTTGGGTCTGAAATTTATATATGTTAGAAAACATATTAAAAGTGAATTATTGTGATTTTTTGGAAATTTTCCTAAGTATTTTACTATGGTCATAAAATTATTTACATTAAGGGACTTAAATGTTTTATATGTTTTATCAAGGGGAAGAGCTTATTTGCTTAAAATGTTTTAAATTGTTAATTGTGAATTCGGCAGCCTTTTTAGAAAAGGATTTTGATAAAGAAATGGAAACTAATCACATTTTGACAAATTAGGCTAGTTTCGTGAAAAGAAATTACTTTGAAAGGCAAAATATCATTTTTGTTACGAATTACAACTTTGCCACTTCCTTTGCATTCTTTCGTCACCATGCCCAGTAGGCCATTCGAACCCGTTCGAAACCAAGGCACATGGTATCAAGCAATTGGTACGTAGTATATTGGAGTAAGGCAGAAGGGTCTATGTCGAAGGCATGCTTTCGAAGGGGTTGAAGCCGGTTTTATAATCTTTTGAATCCATCAACTTATCTTTGCTTTTTGAAAGAGTTGCCACTTATTTTTGGTTTTAAAGAAGCTTTTGAAAGAGTTGCCGCATTTTGAACTCATTTGATACCTAGCTGGTGCATTCATACCTTTCGAATTGGTTAAAGGTCGCTTATAGCCTTATAACAATGAGTTCGAAAGGAAGGCTTACGTTTTATTAACATTAAAGTCGCCTTCCCAATGCTTTTGAAAAGGTCCTTTTAGCCGGTTATATAAATGGTTTCGGTGGCACTGGTTTTCGAAAGGACGGTTTCGAAGCTATCCTCTTCCCTAATTCTTTTTCTTAAGATTAATGCTTTCGAAAGCAAAGCTTTCACTTTTGTTCTCTTTGATCTAGTAGTTATATTTAATGTTAAACCCAACGAGTTCGAAAGAGATACTTTCAAATGGTTTCAAAGCTATGCTTCCATAAATTCTACTTGAACTAAATGCCTTCGAAAGGTAAGTTCTAAGTGTTTCAAAAGGTATATCTTTAAATGTTTAGAAAGGAAGGTTTCATTGCTTTCAAAAGGTATGTTTTTAATGGTTTCGAAAGAGAAGGCCTAAGAGTTTAAGTAATGCTTTCGAAAGGGAGAGTGACGGAGGGTAACTCATAATGTCACAATGATCCGAAGGATCTAGTCAAAAGCCTTAGTTTTCAAACAAGAAACCAATCTCATTTTTAAAGGTAAAACCTAGGCAATATGAAAGGATTTTGAAATGGCATTTAAATTTTAAATTTTGAAGAAGCTTTCCTTGCTAAAGATAGTGGGTTCAGGGTATTAACCACATTTCCTTAGAAAAATGATTACAAGGAATTAAATCATAGATATTTATATTATTATGTTTTGATCAGTTATCATGTATGCTTATGTAAACATATTCACTTCATAATTAGCCAATATCTTCATTTTGGGGTGTTAAGGGCAGAATAACCAGCTAGGTTGACCCAGTAGTGAATATACATTGAGTTAACTCTTGTATGAGTAGAATTGCATCTAGGAGGTCAGGTAGACCAGAATATAGGATGCCCAAAGACTGATCAAAGGATTATTGGTTTAGACGGGTTCTTAGTAAGCCCATGAAAACTATGTATGGAAAGTGTTATTGGCAGGGGCCAATAGGTTCTTTGTGATCCCATAAAAACTATGTCTGAAATAAGTTATTCAAAGAGATCAATAGGTTCCTGGGGATCCCATAAAAACTATGGCATGAGAGTTGTTATTGGAGAATCCAATAGGTTCATAGTGACCTGATGAAAACTATGATTAGATGACGTCATTGGTAGACACCAATAGGTTCTTAGTGATTCATGAAAACTATGAAACCAGACAGATAGTCCGTAAGCTTGGAAAAGGTTATTGGTTAGCCCATAAAAACTAATAGGTTAATAGTGACCCTAGAAACTATAGCTTGAGACATGTAGTCAGGTGAATGGGGATGGGAAATCCAGAGTTATTTCATGTTTGCATATCATCATGATACATTTTATTGTCTTATGTCTTAATCATTGTGGATGCAGGTGCACAATATATGGCTATTATAAATTGGGTTGGGATACTAGTGAGGGAAAAACTCGTTCCGCTAAGCGGTATGGTCTTACTAGATATCTATATGGTTCGAGATGGTAGATTATTATTCACACCAAACTTTATGTCTAACTCAAAGTTTATGTTTTCACCTTAAACTCTCGGATGCTCAATTAATTTTGAGTAGTTTGAGAGTTAAGGTTTTCAGGTTCTCCTTTAGACGAATAAGCTTTCGGAGACGTGCAGGAGGCAAGCTAGCTATTAGGAGTTTTTTCTTTTGTTTGATTCCGCTATGTTTTGGATGTAAAGGCAAAGTTGTTTAGTGCCTATATTTAGACTTTGATCAACCAAGGGGCATCTTCATATGTCGCTCTTAGCGTATTTTGTAATAAATTTTAATTTCTTTGAACGTGGCTTATGTATGGGATTATGTAATGAATCAGAAATGCTATATGTAATGAATTGAGAAAATTTGCTTTAAATTAAGTTTAATTTTTTTTCATATTCATGTGTTTCTAGTATATCAATGTATCTAACATTACCGCATTTGGTCACCGAGAATTAAAAACTACAGATATCTGCAGCATCCGTAGCGGTTAGTTTTGGATATCCAAATTGGGGATGTTACACGATCGTGATTGAAAATGGAGGCGGGTATAGGGTTGCCTGGCCTACATGTTTTTTCCATGAAGGGTGAAGGTCTCAGCATGAAGCAGAGATCCAAATAGCACAAAGTTATTCTAGGTGACATGTTACCATTTGATGGAGCAGTGGGCTATGTCGGCACAAACTTGAGCACTTATTGGTTTAAAGTTTCTTCTTGGTGACACATGGGAGGATTGAATTGCTTCCAGTCGCGGCCTGAACATGAGCATTGAATGGCTCGAAGGTTCTTCTAGGTGACACATCGCCAATTGATATTGAGCTCGGCTTATTTTTACATAGGTGCACTACGGAATTGAACTTCGGCGTGCATAGGTTAACAGTGCCAGTCTTAACAACACTACCTCGTCTAGTACATGGTATAGGCGACATTATGAACAAGGGACCCGGGACCGTCCTAGTTGTGTCTTAACTCGTCGATGCACCTTAACACGAAGGGGAGAGACATCTCACCGAAACTCATAGGACATGTTAGTAGTTCCCAAGCAAGGAAGTGAATGCATGATGATTTAATCTTGAATGTAGCCTAGCAGCCCCCAAAAAGGAAATGAATTCTCGGTAATTCACCCTAGTGGGTAGCCTGCCGATAAGGAAGAGAGAGGGGCTAGTGCGGTCCTTGGCGGTAAAGGTTGGCAGTCCCCAAACAAGGTAATGAGCACATAATAACTCTTCCTCTTGGATAGTCTATAGTGGCAGAAATCCCCAAACAAGGAAGTGAATGCGCGGTAACTCATGGATAGCGGAAGATAAGGAAGGGAGCTGAGGTTCGTGCAGTCTTAGCCGGCAAAGGTCAACAGTCCCCAAATAAGGTAATGAGCACATAATAACTCATGATCATTGGGTAGCCTATGGAGATGACAAGTGGTCCTAGCATAAACCTGAGCATGGGCTCAAAGGTTCTCTCGGGTGACACACGACCAGTTTGGCAATCCCCGAGCAAGGAAGTTAATGCATGATAATTCAGTCTCATTGGATAGTCCACCATCAAGGAAAAGAGCATGTCAAGGAAGGAAGGGAGCATGTCAATAAAGGGAGCATGTCAAGGAAGGGAGAATGTCAAGCAAGGAAGTGAATGCACGATAAGCAAGGAAGCTAAACCTGAACCTCGGCCCAACGGTCCAGATTTAATAAATTAAAATCTAATGGAAAAAATTGATTCATGCGCCTTTAAATACAGGTCTTGCCCCTCACTTTTTCTCTCATATTTTCTGAATCTAGAAGCGAAGCTCTATCATTTTCTCTTCTCCACTAATTCTAGGAATTGTAGAAACATAAAATACTATATATATATATATATATGTAAGTGGAGGATAGCGGAAAATAAAAGAGAAGAAGAATATGGGTGATTCGGTTCTGCGAAAAAGAGGTAAATTCTAGATCTAAATTTTAACTATGCTTAATTCAAATATCTTCTCAGATCTATAACTCTAATAAATATGTGTGCATGTTTGATACATATTTTCGTAGAAAGAAAGGGAGTCAAATAAGGAGAACAGATTTAGATCTGGAGATTTGGAAGCTAAGAGGTGAGTGGGAAATTATATGTTTTACATAATATTGGATTTATATCGTCGTGAATCTGTTTATTTTATGCCTAAATATAACTCTTGGAATTGTAGGCTTAAATATATATAAAATGAACTTGAGATTCTTGCCTACATATTCAGTAACGTTGATTAAATGTTGTATACATCTAAACTTGGAATGTAGTGAAAGTAGTCCCTAAAAATTATAAGGTGAGTTATTAATAAGATTGTATATTAATTAGAGATTTCATTATTTGAATGTTATAACTCGTTAAACCTGAATTGAAGATTTTTTAATTAGATTTGGGATTTAAGTTTTATATTTTAATTCATTGGAATAAAGAATGTTTATATGTGAATTAAATAAATTATCCAACATTACAATTACATGAAAATGCATCTTTTGAAAAAACAAGGAATGTGCCTAAAGGAAAGAGATGTGTGAAATAGGGATGTTTACTATATTTTGTACTATCCGTTTCAATAAAAATAGAAAAGGTAATTCCTCATAATTCCGAACACAACACAATTTCTCTTCTTAGATAATTTATGAGAAATTACAATGATAACATTTCCTTTTGGGAAGATACGGTTCCAAAGCATTAAAATGTTAAAATTCCTAAATGTAGAACTAAAAGTGTTATAAATAGAAGTAATAATAATTTCATCGTCGATTAAATATAAGTTACAAAAAAAATAAGCGCTAAATATGAAAAGACAATGAATTGAAAATTTAGAGAGGTTATAGTAATCAAGTTAAAATGGGAATTAATTGAAAGGAGGCAATAAATGATACTTAATTATATTAATTGAAAACAAGATGCAAATGATACTTAATTGTATAATTTGAAAAGAAGCAGTAAATGATACGTAATTGTATAATTTAAGAAGAAGCAGTAAATGATAGTTGACTGTATTAATTGAATAAAACAGTAAATGATACTTAATTGTATTAATTGAAAAGTAGTGAATGATACTTAGTGATAATCATGAAACTGAAATAAGAAGTAAGTCCATGGTAAGTAAATGAACACTAATAATTGAACTTATGAGGCATAATAATTTTCTAGTTGAAATTATATGGCTTTAAGAATACGTTTATGACAGGTGTGAATATTGGGACTAGCCTAATTTTTAGGCTACTTATAAATGACGCGGTCATTGTTTTGGGTTAGGATCGAGGTTAGTAATGTTACACAACGGAAGTCTTCCCTCCGAAAGGGGCTACCAGCAGTTGTGTAGGACCCATAGAGATATACATTCACGTATATGCTTGGGGAATATACCAAAGTGTATTCGCCCCGGATTTGAACTCTTAAATGGGGGATCTTCTTTAATTCCAACATGATGTACTAAGTAACCAGGTGTGCATTTCCTTGATTTACATTAGGCAATCTAAATTGGATGGTGGATGAAAGCTTGGCGTTATGTCAACACTGTTGGTACCATATATATAAGGAGTAGGGCAGTATACATTATGTCGAGAGCACTATCGGCCCTGAAGCAATCATTAGAAAGACTTGGGTTACGCCTAGAGATGGACTGCACTTCCTACTGGTGTAGGTTCCGTATGGATACGCGATTTCCACAAATTTTGTTTGTTTGTTCTCGTTAAGAGGCGGGCAAATTAACTTTTAGATAAGTCTTTGAGATGAGTTAGTAATATGGCTAATTAGCTGTAATGTAGCTATTAGGCTCCAACAGAAGGTTCCCTTGTGTATGTGGGCAACTCGGCCTAGACAGTTTTTGTGGATGCCCGATGCGGTGCGTAGTCGCGAATACTAGCTGGGAATGTTTCCTTGTCCATAAGGGACAATAGTGCTTTTATACACATGTATATATCTATTTCATACCTTGCGGTAGGTTAGCTGTATCATATGCATGTATGAAGTCAAAATGACTAATTTATGAATAATAGATATAACACGTAATGGAAACCAATCGGTATAAAGTAGTTTTATGGATAAAGTATGTAATTTACTAGTCACTAGAACGTTGTTTTGACCTCTTCCTCATTACAACCACGAGATAGATTTAGAAGGATAGGTACTAGTACAAGGTGGGAATGGTGAGAAGACAAAATCTCTCTTTCATGCTCTGTGCTAATAAAGGCACTAGATATCCAAAGAATATCATTAGTTCTAAGTATTTGCAATAGTCAGTATGTATATGTTTTATTATGTTTTATTATTCCGCTATGAGTTCATATAGATAGCTCTTTGATATAGTTTGTTTATTATAGGATAACAACACCAATGATCGGTACTATAATGGACTTTGTTTTTTCGATTTAGTCGGAATATCACGCCTACTAAGGTATGGGTTGTTACATTATTTTTCCATCTTGGGGACGACCAGGACAGCTTCATACTCGTCTTCATTATTGGTTACCTTAAAAGTAAGGCAGGTTGCAAAACAAAGTTCTCTTCATTCTAGAGTGACGAGGACCAAGCCGGCCCTGCCCTTTCCCATTTGATGCCCCATCCACATACAAGTGTCAAATTTGCTAGCTATTGATGGTTTCTTCTTCACCGCAGTCCAGGATTGAGCACTCAGTAATAAAATCTATGATGGCCTAGCCTTTGATAGAAGTGCAAGGTTGGAATGAGATGTGGTAGCGCAAGCTCAACGGACCACTTCAATAGCTGGCATGTTGTGTCGGGTTGGCTAAGGACTTGCTTCAAATGTTGTTGGTTAGGAATTTGATAGGACTTGCTTCAAATGTCATTAGCCCCTTGAAAAAGTCAATTACAAACATAACAGGGTACTTTTAGATTCTTTCCACATTCTCAACTTATATCTGAACCCCAAGCAAATGACCACAATAAGGTTATTCTTGTCAGCACCCCTAGCCCGATTGAATTCTATTGAAGTGATTCACATATGACTAAAGACTCTCGGGCGGCCCCTGTCTAATGTTGCATAGCTCACTAGCTATCATAATATGAGTTTTCAAAGTGAAGAACCTGGTCTTGAAGTCTAGACATAGCGGGCCCAAGAATGGATGCTGCCCAGTTGTAGGTGCACGAATCAACGAGAGAATGGTCATGTAAGAGTAGAGGGGAAAAGTGGGCACTTTGCTGGGTCAGAAAGATAACAGGCATGGGTGATGGAGTTGAATGCAGTAATGTGATCTTATAGGTCATCACTCCCATTATACTTATCAATAGGCAGCAAGGCATACTGGCAGTGGATATAAATGTTCAAGATTTCCTCGAAAAATGGCTCTTGGTTCTCACCATTGGAAAAAGCTTCCTCGACATTTTGGGCTTGCATTCTATTGAGTTATTAGGGAAGGATTATCATTTCCTCTCAAAGGCCATCATTGGCTTGTTGCAGGATTGTTTGGCCTATAACTGGCTATGGACTTAATCGACATCTTTATGGAGTAGGAGATTGAAGATGATGAGGCGATGGAGAGTGATGGTGATTATGGCAAGAGTGGGAGACCTCCTTTCCCTATGTACAAAGGGTGACCGTGAATGAATGACTTGTCCCTCTCTTTATTAAGGCCTGGTTGCACCCATATGAGATAGGGAGTGCACCAATGAGGACTTTGGCTCTCCGGTGATGGCATGGACACCACTATTAGCAAATTTCTTTGCTAACCCAATATGTAAGGCAAGTTAAGGCTAGTTTGAATAAGGGCTTAAGTGAGGTTATGCAAGCTTAAGAGTATATCCAAGCCTAAGTTCACATACAAGTCCAAAGATAAGTTATATGCATGTCCATTGCCTAAGTCCAAGTCCAAAGATAAGTCATATGTATGTTCATTATTCAATAATAATCAAGTATACAGATTCGAGATAAACATGTATAGAAAGTTAAATATCTAAGTTCTTATGTGCAAAAAGTTCAAGTGTTACAATCGGCTCTATAAATACCAAAATTGATTTAGGGTTTACAATTTTAAAATTGAGAAATAGAGAAAGAATCATTCGCCCCTTCCTAAATTATGGTAGGGGTCTATTTATATGGGTGACAATTATGCGGGATGATTGACACATGTCATGGCTTGGAATCCAAGGGTTCCGATGGCACCATCCATAGAAATCTCGGCATTCGATTGTAGAGGTTCGATATCACTTTCTTATAGAAGTTCGACAACACAATCTTCCTTGCAAAAACTCGACAACCTTTACGACTTTAGAGTTTCGGCATCTTTTGTTATTCGTAATACTTCTTTGTAGAAACTCGGTATCATTTGTAGAAGCTTGACAATATAGTCTTATTTACAAAGATTCGGCAACCTTCCCTTCTGATTAGATGCTCGACATCTTCTATGGGTGCGACACCCTTTGCTACATCTTGACCAACCTTGTTATCTTTAGGATCGATAGCTTTTGTGTTGTAGAAGCTTGGTATCTACTATTCTTCCAGGTCTGTTGTAGTTCGATATCTCTTAACATTCACCGGTTCGACATCTCTATCACCTTTCAAAAACTCAATGTCTTCTCTTTATAGTTAAATGCTCGATATCACCATCTACTTGTAGATGCTTGACAACACTTGCTATTGTTGAGGCTTCATAATAGTTGTTGTAGCTAAGGCTTGTCATCCTTAGATACTCGATATCCTCCTTTATTCTTTTGTTGGGGTTTGCTAACTATTTGGATGCTCGACATACCTATTGCTGTAAAGGTTTGATATCCTCCTTTGCTTTAGATGTTCGACAATCCTTATGGTTGTAGAGGCTCGTTACCCTTAAGGATTCGGCACCTCTTCACTGCTTGTTAGCCGCTTGAAGTTCGACGTCCTTAGAGATTCCGCACCTATTCTATGCATGTTAACTACTTGAATATTCAACATCCTTTTTGTTGTAGAGGGTTGATAGCCCTTTTCTATTAGATGTTTGATACTTTCTTGTTATTGCTAGAGGCTCATTATCCTTTTCTAAATGTTGAATGCTTGATAACTTTTCTTTCTTTAGGCTCGACATACCTTGTTGTTTCCAAGCTCGACATGTTCTCTCTAGGTGTTTGATACTTGTATTTGTAGTAACATTTACACTCCCTCCTCCATATAGAAGAAACATATTATACTTAACATATCATACTTTAGTATAATTGCACTCTCCCAATTGCTTCCTATTGATGTTATAGAGCTTTCAATCTCGTCCATTCATTCAAATAAGGATCAATCCATCTTGTTGTTTCCCTCTTCTTTTATTAAATACTTGTCATTCCTTCTTTCAAAAGCTTTACCTGCAACTTAAAACTCAAATTGCTATTATAATTTTTGCTTTTCAATCTTACAATTCCAAAAAGAAGCTTTCAATTCCTACTGTATTAAAACTTGATTCAAGGTGTGATTTCTATTTCGATCGATTTCAATATAAATAAGGGGTTTTGATTTTAGATTTAGGGTTTCAACAATGGGTGTTTATGAACTGTTTAGGTTTGGTTAGCGATTGGATCCAAATACTTCTCATGATTTAGGAATTTATATGTTTGGATTCTAATGTTGTTTGTAATACATATCCTTAATGATTAACAGAAACTTGACAATTTATGGATTTTGATAAGTATCATAAACTCGATAACTTTCTAGAGACTTGGCACTCAATTGGGTTTTGATAGTTGTCAAAGACTCAACATTTACCTAGGGACTCGATAACTAGTTATGAGTCCGATAACTACTTAGAGAATCGTTAACTAGCTACAAACTCGACAACCATTAAAGAGTTGTTAAGTATTTACAAGTTGGATAACTATATATAGAATTGTTAACTAGTTTCGAGCTCACTAACTTTTTATAAATTCGACATCTAGTTATGAACTCGATGATTAATTAAAGAATCTTCAACTAGTTACGAACTCACTAGCTATTTATGAGTTTGACACCTTTTCATGAACTCGATAACTTGTTAAGGAATCTCCATCTAGTCAGAGAATTGCCAACTAGTTACAAATTCAATAACTGTTTATGAGTTTGATATCTTATTATCTATTCAGATCTATACTTAAAGAATTAAATTTTCTTTAACATTTTCTTGAGTACTTTAAACTTTCATAAAATATATAATACTTCCTTGATTTTTGCATGATATTGTCTGGCAGATAAATGGCTAGTAAGAAGGGCTCTAAATCCTCTTCTGCTTCAAAGAAAAGAGAGTATAGACTCGTTCAATCTTCTATAGCTACTGAGGACAAAGTAGACATCATTCTCCAGCAATTCGATAGTACCAACGCAAAAGCCAGAGCGGCAAGCCCATCCGGAAGGATGGATAATCCTTTGAACGACTTCTTTGCTTTCACTTCGATTCATATTTTGCATTTGGGATACCTCCCCTTCCTAGAATTCTTTGTCTGGTTCTTGGATCATTTGGGAATTGCTCCAACATAATTGCTACCCAATCCTTATACATATCTAAGTTTCCTTGAGATATTGGCTGGGGAAGCTGACTCCCCTCGCTCGATGCTGAAACTCTTCATTCATTGGTAAACCTTGCTAAAGTGGGAAAACAACTAGCGGGTACCATATATCGCCTTCTTCCTCGTCCAAACAACTTAATCATTGATTTGATCAATAGAATTGAGGATTGGGAAAACCAGTTCTTCTATATTAAGAGCCATACCCTTAGAATCAAGGGGTCTTTCTCTATCTCCAGTAAGACTTATTGCTTTCTCTCTATTGTTTATAATATTTTATGTTGTTCTCTTACAACAGCTATTCTCTTTCAGAGCCTACTTCTAGGGGAACGAATCCTTCGGTCTCTAGTACAATCAGTACTTTTGAGCTTGGCATCTCATACTATGAGAGAGATGCTTAAACTCTTTACCAAAGCCAACCTTCGATAGTGCTCCTTGACCTTGGAAAGCCACAAAGTGCTCAGAGAGCCCCCATTGGCCAAGAAGGATGCTCATGGGAAACAAGCTTTGGTCGTCTGCAACCAAAATGCTTTTTCTCCTTCCTCCCCCATACGACGTGATTCATCTAGTAATCTCTTACTATGATTTAATAGAATTTCCTATATTGACATCTTATGGTTCTTTTTTTGACTTAGGTCTGACACTTATCATCTTGGTGGTCAAGTCAAAGGAAGCTAACATTCCTACCTCCTCCTCGATTGTGACTACTAAAGCTGCTCCCATTACGGATTCTATTATCGATGCCCTTAAGGCTCTTGAGAGTCATAAAAGGAAGAGTGGTTCTACCAGTCTGTCTGATACTTCAATTTCTCTACCAAGCAAAAAAGCCAAACTCGAAGATGATCAAACGTTGACTCCTACTACTAAGGATTTGAATGCAACTATGGACACCATTAATCAAGATTCCAGTGTTATTGATTTTAGCTTGCTTACCCAGAATCCTCAGAACTAGACAAAAATTTCTCGAACCCCGAGTCTTATTATTGACATCATGAATTCCTTATCTTCAACCACCATACAACGTTGATATTAATAGTTAGGCACGACTCCTCCTTCCTTAGAATCTCTTCCTTGTGAAGCTCTAACTCGATTTATCCCTTCAGATTTCGATGATTTTGTTTGCTCGGTAATCTAGTCCCTATCTGTGGCTTCTCTAATGCCACTACAGCCTTCTGCCTTTTCTAGGGACCATCTCCACATTCTCTTTTAGCAACTTCTTGTGGTACATATCTTTACGTGCCTGGCTAATACAAATTTTGGCTCCATATACCTTTATTTATCATAATTTTATATAGATTTTAGGTGGCCCAACACATATTCTTCCTTCAATAAGCCTTTCATAAGACTATTAGCCAAGTCCCAAATTTCAAAGAATAGATTTCATTATTGATAGATAGAATCAGGTCTCTTAAGGGTCAAATCCTTGAAGTCGTAGCAAAGAGAGATAAAGTAACTACTAAAAAGAATAAACTTGCCTCCGACTTGGATAACGAAAGAAAAATGATGTTAGCAGCGAGGAAAGAATGAAATTCTTGGAAAAGGAACTTGAGCATGCTAGAACCAAAAATACTCAAATGGCTGCACAAGTTACAACTTTAGAGGATAAACTAGAAAGTAAGGAGGCTGCACTTGTATATACAAATAACATCATTATGGATGAAAAAAAGAAAGTCTCCATCTTTATAAAACAAGCCCTCCATTAAATAAATGAGCAATGTTATGAGGAGGCTCTCTTCATCGCATATTTCAATAATATCGAAAATTATCCGGAGTTGGACTTCCGTTCACTACCGAAACTAAAAGATAAGTTCAAGATGAAATTTGACCTCAAATTGGAGAGATTCTCTGGGCCACTATAAGATGAGTTCCCAAAAGCGGACATTATCGATCCTCAAAAACTACTGTTGTTTGATGATCCCCTACTTGAGAAGGACAGGGATAATGATGACGAGGATGATGAAAGGAATAATGATGGTGGGGAAGTTAAAGATGGTGATAAAGATGATGACAATCCTAGAAAGCATGGGGAAATGGCAGTAAGGGCACTGCTAGATCGAGAAGCGATGGTAATGGATCATGTTGCCATGACTTGGGCCCATTTGCTCATGACGTGGACTTTCCTGACCTTCTCGAGTCCCAAAATGCTCCTTAAGAAAACACCATGGCAAGGGGTGTTCATGCCCCCGATCATCAAGCAAAGAAAAAATTCAAGCTTCTGCCTCACATGCTCTTGCGGTATAGGTATAAAGTTTATTATCTTTAAATAATTACAATTATTCGTAGGCTTCAGTTAATAAATCAATTATTTTAGCTAAGGAAAAGAAACAAGTATCATTTTGAGATCTTACATGAAAAGAGCGAAAAGGATGTGCTGCGATTGAATAGAGAAATTGATTGAAAATCACAACAATCTATCTGAAAAGTATAGGAGCCTTCCCATTTTTGCCAAACGATTAAAAGATTTTAAATGAAAATAGGTAGCCTTGCTCTTGAAAAGATCTTGCCTTTATCGAGAGAGAGTTCGAAAGGAGAATGAGGAGTCGACTACACTTTTTTAGATGCTTATTGAAGATAGGGATACTGTAGTAGAATTCCTTTATAAATTTATACTAGGAATCTTTTTACCGACTTTTCCTTCATGGGGAAAGAGAGTAGGGGTTTACTTAGATGTTTGCCTAATAGGTATTTGAATGATTATAGGATCAATCCTTATCCTAGAGAATGCTGGAACCTTCCCATGATTGAGATCGTTACACTTTCTGCCTACACTCTTCCTTTGGAGAAGGTCAAGTTTAACAAAAAGAAATTTATCTTTGAATTTTACAAAGGGTCTATATTGTATGAACTTAAGTGAATTTGTTGATGTATTATGTAATTCAAACAATCTTTATGAGTTTCAATGTCCTTATTTCTTTGCAGCTTAATTTGTTTTTCTCAAAATACGTAGGTTAAGGAACCATTGAGCGCTTTTTTTCAAAAGAACTCTTAAGTAAATTTGTCAAGTTAAAAAGGGATTTTAAGGAGAAAAACATTAATTCTCCAAACCTCTCGACTAGCAAAATACTGCTTTCTTAGGGATCTTTAAGAAGTTTATACGCAACTCCCCCACCTATATTTTGACTTTTTAGATGATGAAAAAGACAGTTTACTTAAAGAGATCCGGTCTAACTATGTTAAACTGTTATATGGAGAAACTAGCCCTCCTACCAAGCGATGGGATTATCACCAGTCTCCTTGAGTTCATACTCCTCATAGATTTAAAGCTCCTTTTGACTCTTCTTTCCCTATGTCCGTAGGGCCACTCAAAAAACTCAGACTGCTATTTCCAAAGTTAAGGATTGAATGTATAAAACTCGAATCATTGATTTAATATTAAATTTGTTCATGTTTGTAATACTTTGTTGTTGTTACTGAAAGAATGTGTTTTTCCCATGTGTTGATTTTTCTTCTATTTATTCTTACAAGGAAAGTCAACTAACGCTTGCATCCAACGATCCTGACCTCTTTCCTCAACTGGATAAACTTAATGCCATATTGATGTTAGACATTGGGAAGCGCTCTTCTCAAAATGCTTCAGATATACCATTTTCGGACAACTTAGAAGCATGTAAATGGTATAACAAATACTATAAGTTGAGGTCAACATTAAGTACTATGAATGAAATGACCTCGAGTTTAGAGGAGAAAATCAAAGAGAAAAACAAAGAGATCGAAGAGCTAAAAGAGAGCATAGATCCAATCGATCGATTCGGGCTCCCAGACCAATGATTGAGATAGATGCAGGAATTGCTCGACTGTATCAGAAAATTGAGACCCTTGAAGTTGACCTGCAAAAAAGCCAAGTATCGTGTCAATCTCTAGGGCCTATTGGAAGTGGAGGCCAATCCACCTTCCCACTCCTACTCCAATAAGAACAATTAGGTCCCAGTCTTCAGCTGGTAAAAAGAAAATTTCTTCCTTAGAAAATCCGCTTCCACGTTCGAATGATGGAGAAATTGCTAGATGGTGTCGAGAGAATAAATATGCATGCACCCGGTTTCTAAAAGGAAAGTGGGACGAACAAGTTTCAATATATCTAAATAATTATCAAAGTCAGGTTAAGGAGCTGGGACATAAGAAACAACCTCTTGAGAAAAAGGTTAAAAAAATTAGAAAGCAAGGTCAAAACTTTTAAAGGGGCCAACAAAATGCTCGAACTTGCATTAAAGATTCAAATTGGCCCTGTCAATGATACGAATATTATCTGAACGAATGAGAGGAAACTTAAAGAACTACTGGATGTGGCGATTCGTCATATTACCGAACCTTCCTCAGCCATTGAAGTCTTGAAGGGGAAAGTGTAGGACGATGAGTCTCAATTGAAAATAGTCACGGTGATGTCATTTGAGAACTCCCGGTTAGATTCCCATGTAGATTATTTGCTTAAAATAATAGAAGCCTTTGGCTTAAAAATTGACTATTCCTTTTTAGGTCCAGAAATGAACCAAAGGTTGGGTAGAGCAGTAGTGGAAGGATAGAGATGTTATTAACACGTCTTTTTATATGGATGTGCTGACCATCTCAAGAACATTGGAGGCCCTCCTTTTTTGCTTAGAGATGCCCATGCTTCAAATGAAAGTCATCCATGTCTTCTTAAGGTTGAGGGGAAGGAGAAAGAAAAAGCATAACAACATTATCCACTCCCTCAACCCTCTCCTCTGGAAGACTTGAATGGCTTTTCTTCATATTTGTAACTTTATTATTTAAATTGGTAAACAACTTTGTACCTAAATAGTTGATATACCTAAATAGTTGATATTTTGAATAGACCTTGTATTTTCTTCCTTATTCTTGTCTTGTATTTGAACTTGTTGAGCTATTTGAGATTTATGACTCACTTAAGAGGTTTAATTTGATTTAATATGATTAGTGGTCTTTGGTTAAGCATAGATTTGTTTGCTCTTAGCTTCTTCGAAGAACGCTTTTAGACGGTTCTTAATTTGAGAGTTATTTGTCAGGCCTTGCATTATTTGCTTGCCTCCCTCCTTGTATGAAAGATGCTTTTTACACTTTAGGGTAAAAACCAAGTTTCTTCTTACCTTTCTAGCTCCCACTTCTCTTTAAATCCCTTATCATTTTGAAAAATATAAAGTAAATAGTGATGATTTCCCTAATTTCAAGAAATTATTTCTTTCTCAAACGGATCATCTTGCTTTGTAAATGCCAAAGAAATTTTTGAAACAGTTTTCTTATTGGACTTTGAAATTTTGAAAGTTTGGCTTTGAAAATCACTTTTGGAATGATTACTGAATCAGCAGAATAAGTTTCAAAAATGTGGATCAATTTGTCCTCTTATCTTTCTTGGCTGAATGACTTCATAATTGAATCTTTGTTGCTTAATTATTATTACCCTGGCTGGTTTTTTAAAGTAAACTTCATTCCCTCAGTCTGGGTTTCTTGGATGATTATTTGATGATTTTTCTTTTTCATGGAGCATCAAAAATTGCCTAACCTTTCCTTTGAAGGTTGCTTTAACTTGCTTTGGGGTAAGATTTATCGCAATTGATTGCTCTTTCTCTAGAAGATTGCTTTGGCCCATCTCTAAGATGGAATTAGACTCTTCTGATTTATTTATTTATATAAGGTTGCTCCTTCTATATCTTTTAGGTAACTATTTAGGTTGGTCGGTGCTTTGGTCAAGCCATCTTCGGTGGGACCAAAGTCTAACCCATCCTCCCTCCAAGAGGCTCTCTGGATAAGCCTTATAAGTAGAACCAAAGAATGTTGGTCGATGCTTTGGCAATGCCATCTTAGGCGGGACGAAAGGCTTACTCTATCCTCTCTCAAGGAGGCGCACTGGGCAGGCCACATAGGCGGGACCAAAGGATTGCGGTGCTTTGGCCAGGCCTTATAAGCAGAACTAGAGGCTTACTCCGACCTCCCTCTAGGAGGTGCTTCGGTAGGCCTTGTAGGTGGGACCGAAGGCTTTTAGTGCTTTGACCAGGTCCATGTGGCAGGATTAAAGGCTTTTCCTTTATTTTTGTAGATCTTTGTCATGAAGCACTTCTCTTTATTAAACACTTGATCTTTTTAAATACATTGGTCCTTTGCTCAAGTTTCCTTGATGAACTCTTGGAGTTCTCCTTTTACTAAGAAATTTTCAATCAACCCTCTAAGGACTTGATAGCGATTTGTAGTATGTCCATTCACTCGATGGTATTGACAATAATCGTCTCCGAGATTTCTTTCATTTCCTTGTTTCTTCCACTTTGAAGGGCAATAATCCAATCTTTCTTTGGTTAGGAGATAGATATTTTCATAGGAGGTGGTAGGAGAACAAGCTCTAGCAAGTCGGGGGTTTCTAGGGAATTGTGTTTTTGGTCCCTATTTGGCTTTTTAATGATATTATGTAGGTTCATTAGTTTTAACAGTGAGCTTTCTCTTTGAAGACTCTCGAGTCCAGATTGGTGCGGAGGGATGATTAATTACCCTCTGCCACTTTTGAGTAAACATATTAAAGTCCTTTGTTATTTCATCTTTGAAGATAGTTCCTTTAGCTTGAAGTTGAATAGCTTTTCTTATTTCTATGAATGGGTCACTCCTTCTTTTGTTCTCTCTACCCAGAGTAGGATAATAAGCGAAGATCGGGGTGGATCCTATATGGAATGGATTTATGCTCCAATTATCTAGATCATAAGAAATTACCCGCCTTTTTTCAGCTAGAGTTCTCAGTGCCAAATTCCTTAACTTCAATATTTACTCCTCATGAATGGAAGGTTATAGGTGACTTGATAGGCTAATTTGGTAAAATGAGGTTTGGAGGATCCTTGCTAGGAGATAGTCATCATGCAGTTTAGTGGGTAATCTGAGACATGGAATTTCTCTATAGGGATAAGAAGAAAGTCAAAGATTTCCTGAAACAAAGTTTTACTTAATTTGTCTTGACGCAAAGAAACAACGAGACGGAGGTTCGGGCCCTCCTTCTAGTGCCAAAATATTAGCAAATTTCTTTGTTAACCCAATATCCAATGCAAGTTAAGGCTGGTTTGAATAAGGGCTTAAGTGGCCTTATGCAAGCTTGGGAATATATGTAAGTCTAAGTTCAAGTACAAGTCCAAAGATAAGTCATATGCATGTCCATTGTCCAAGTCCAAGTCCATAAGTCATATGCATATTCATTATTCAATAATAGTCAAGTATACACATTCGAGGGAAATATGCTATGAAAAGTTAAATGTCCAAGTCCTTATGTGCAAAAAGTCCAAGTGTTACAATCGCTCTAAAAATCCCCAAGCTGCTTTAGGATTTACAACTTTAAAAATTTAGAATAGAGAAAGAATCATTCGCCCCTTCCTAAATGACGAGAGGGGTGTATTTATAGGGGTGTCAATCATGCGGGATGATTAACCCATCTCATGGCTTGGAATCCAAGGGTTTCAATGGCACCATCCTAATGAAATCTCGGCATTCCTTTGTAGAGATTTGACATCACTTGCTTATAGAAGTTCGACAACACAAACTTCCTTGAAAAAACTCGCCAACCTTTACGCCTTTAGAGTTTCATCACCTTTTTCTATTCGTAACACTTCTTTGTAGAAACTCGTTGTCATTTGTAGAAGCTTGACAATATGATCTTATTTGCAGAAACTCGGTAACCTTCCCTTGTAATTAGATGCTCGACATCTTCTAGGGGTGCGACACCCTTGGCTACATCTTGACTAACCTTGTTACCTTTAGGATCGATAGAATTTATGCTATAGAAGCTCAATATCCCTAGTTTTTCTAAGTCTGTTGTAGTTTGATATCCCTAAGCATTCATTGGTTCAACATCTTTATCACCTTTCAGAAATTGGAAGCCTTCTCTTTATAGTTAAATGCTCGATATCACCTTCTACTTGTAGATGCTTGACAACACTTACTGTTGTCGAGGTTTGATAATAGTTGTTGTAGCTAAGGCTCGTCTTCCTTAGATACTTGATATCCTTCTTTATTCTTTGTTGGGGCTTGCTAACTGTTTGGATGCTTGACATCCCTATTGTTGTAAAGGTTCGACATCCTCCTTTGCTTTAGATGTTCGACAACCCTTATGGTTGTAAATGCTCATTACCCATTAAGCACTCAGCATATCTTCACTACTTATTATCCGCTTGAATTTCGACATCTTTAGCGATTCAGCACCTCTTCTATGCCTATTAACTACTTGAACATTCGACATCCATTTTTTGTGGAGGCTTGACGGCCTTTTGTTATTAGTTGTTTGATACCTTCTTGTTATTATTAGAAACTCATTGTCCTTTTATAACTGTTGAATGGTTGATAACATTGCTTTCTTCAGGCTCGACATCCCTAGTTATTTCCAAGCTCGACATGTTCTGTCTAGATGTTCGATACTCATATTTGCAGTAACAACCACCAATAAGATGCTTAAATCTCAAGTCTCGAGCTACATTGTCTCCCTAAAGGTGTTCAAAAGCTGACTATCGTTCCGTTGAAGGAGAGCAATGATGTCTTGGTTCCCCGTACATGGCTATCTTCGGGTCAATGTCAATAACGTGACTTGGCCCATGCACAGTATGTCTTCTTGGATGGACATGAACATCTACGATCGGGGTTTCAAGCACCACCCTACCCCACACCACAGTAGTGTTCATAAGGTCATAAGCCTTGGAGGGAACATGTTGGAGAGGAGTTAATCCAACCATTGGAAGGGGTGGTGGAACAAAGTTCATGGTTGTCTAGGTGTCCAACCTCATTCTCGGTTCATTTACCTCGTGGGCTAGAGTTCCCACACTGGTCAAGCTTTGGATTACACAATGCCACATGTCATTGTTGAGCCCAAGGATGCGACTGAAAATGCTAGCGATCGTGTTACTATTAGTTTCATGATCATTAGAGTTAATGAATTTGTTCTCGCCATTAGGATTTGATATGATGAAACGTGAAAAGAATATGTAGAGAAGAAAAAGTAAATAAAAGTGAGAGCTTTATGGGGAGGCCCTTCTTCTAGCATCAAAATATTAACTAATAAATTAGTAAATCTTTGAATTAGACTAATGGGTTTGTGAAAGCAAAAATTACATGCTAACATTAGGCTTAAAAATGTAAAATGATGGAAAACAAGCAAATTAAAGAAAATAACACAAAGTGTAGAGTAGTTCGGCTAAGCATGCCTACGTCCATTATGAAGATCTCTTACTATGTTTATCTCTTACAATTATAAGGGATTGCAAGAGAATAATAAGAAATTAAACACTTAAGACTAAACGGTTGCTAAACTTAAGAGCTTAGGACTTTAATTTGCTGTGTGGTGTGAATCTTGAGCTTGAAAATCAACCTTCAACAATGTTGCATGACAAAGGGTATTTTTATTATCTTAAATGGATGATGGATGGCTGAGATTGTGTAGTAAATTAGGCGGAAAGCACACTTGGCTATCAATTTGATCGCATGGACTGATGGAAGATAGCTATAAAGGTGGTATGGAATGAGTGGCTGAGAAGTAGGTTAATTGTCACTGCGTACCAGACGTGTGCTTTGCAATTAATGCACATTTAATATTGCCAACATGCTACAGGAGTAGGCATGCTTTTGGCAAACTTGAATGGTACCTAATAGAGCTGGATGCATGACTTGTCATTTATTTTTGCATGTCTAGTGGCAAGGCAGATGAATAGCTTCTTCTGGGCTGAGTAATGCAAAGTACAAAGTCGTAAGGGATATGCCGAGCCATCCAAGGAATGATAAGATAGGCTACCTAGGATCGGTCGAAGGTGGGCTATTATGAAGTCAGGCCAAAAATGGGCCGCATTTGAGTCGGGCCTTATCTGATGAGTTGGCTATTGAAGCCGCCTTGAGTGGAGCCGACTGAACATGGACCTAAAGTGTTGTTGAGTAGATGAG
Organism: Allium fistulosum; assembly: GCA_030737815.1. Taxonomy (NCBI): domain Eukaryota; kingdom Viridiplantae; phylum Streptophyta; class Magnoliopsida; order Asparagales; family Amaryllidaceae; genus Allium; species Allium fistulosum. The sequence continues at coordinate 814,695,340 of CM060908.1, read as the reverse complement.
CTGACTTAGGGCCTGGTTGAGTATGGGCCGATATGAACATCGTTAGGCTTAGATGTGCTGGGCTGACTTGAATGGCGCCGGGCTGTATCGAGTTAGCTCGCTTATTATACTTGCAAGAAATTTGAGCAACAGTTATCATTTCATTTTTCTAATGAAACTTCTAATAGATTTTTATATTCCTCAAACCCTAAAAGAAATATAAATCTATTGGAAGTTTGACCTTGGAATTTTGACCTTGAGTTTGCTTAATAAATCATAGGCCTACAAGCGATAGATAACTCATTACCAGTTGTGTCACATGCAATTCCAAACCATGGTCTTTATCTTAATCTCGACCTCGACCTTGAGTTTGCTCAACAAATATATGCATTATCTTAATTCGTCTAGTTAATATACTGATAGTACTACACGTAACATTCCTAGCTTGAATTTGCTCAACAACTAAATAGTATGTAAATAGTCTATTAATATATAAATGGTAGTAGACAGCTTATATATTAAGGATTCATAATCTTTAATATATATACTTTGAGTGATATCGATTTAAGGAATAATGTATTTCTTATGAAATACCCACATGATTCAAATGTCGAACACATCTGAAACCTCAGTATAAGTTCTTTACGTATGTACTTATTCCAAAAATCTATTTTGGATTTATTTCAGTTTCCCTTACATTATAAAATAAATATATAGTTATCTAAGTTTAATTTTGTTTTCAACTTATATAACGTATATATGTATTTTATTAACTAAATCATATTTAGTTAATTTCAATTCTTACTAATTAAACCATATTTAATTAATTTTATTTTAATAATTAAATCATAATTAATTAATATAAATTTATAAAATTTTATATTATTCGTCTTAAACTATTTGAGATAAATAGTTAACTATAATCTTTATAGGGTAAATATATATATATATATATATATATATATATTGATATACGCATACATTTTGATTAATTAACTTTTAATTAATTTTATCTAATAAATTCATTTATTTAATTATAATTTATTTAAATTTTAGTATAATTTACCATAAACAAATTTAAGATGAATATAGAACTGTAACAATTATGGTTGTATACATCTATCCATATATATATAATCAACCATTTAATTAATTATTTTATTTTATTAATTGTATTAGTTAAATAAATATATTAAAATTTTGAAATTAATTATTTTATTTTTTGAATTGAAATTTTAAATTTATATTATAACTTCTATAAATTTTCATTTTATACTTCAGATTTAACATTTAAATATAAAATATGTTTATAAATTTTTAAATAGAATTTTGAAAGTTTGCCAAGACCCAAATCAATTTAGGCCTTTACAATTGGGCAAACATTTTGGACTTGCTCTACCCATTGGGCCAGGCCAGTAGCCATATATGATATTCAACCCTAAGCCTAGATAATACTATTTTAGACACTCATCGCATAAGTAAGCTTCATTAGTAGGCTCTAAAGTTTCTAATTATACCGCATAGACCATTTGGCCTTTGGTACTATTGTTGGAACTAGACTGGTCTGCATCATGTGAATTGGGTGAATTTCAAATAAAATATTATCTATTTGGATCATAATGGGCCTAAGAAGTCTAATGAGTTATACCAGATTCAATCTAGTTAATTTAAATAAAATCCAATTTTATTTAATTTCCTAATTAAATAAATTAATGATTTTAATTAATATATAATATAGTTTTGAGTACATCATAATATAATTATGCATGTAGTATATACAAATATAAAGATGTTGGTATTTTACATCTACAATGTATACATTCATCATTTATATGCTCATTGATTATCTTAAAACATTGTTCAAAGTATATATATATATAATTTCAATTTTTTCTTATATTAAATATACAAAACTTTTAAAATATTTTGAATGGATTATGACTAAGTCGATAAATTTAAAATTCAAATTTAATAACTTAACTATCTAATTTTGACTTGGTAAAAATAATTTAAAATTCAAATATAGATCTATAAAATCAATTAAATATATTTTAATTATTTAAAATTAATACATATATATGTATAATAATATTTTATAGTAGAGAATAATGATAACACCGGTAATAATAATTTTATTTTAAATTCATTAACTATTTAAAATAGCACAAATGAATTAGTATAAGTATTATATAATAAAATAAATACTAAAAATTTATATAAATATGTAAATATATATATATATATATCCAATCCACCATGATTTTTTTGAAATATAAAATCTCAAAACTATATATCATTATTTTTTGATAAATTAAATATATACATATATTATTATTAATGTAAACATTGATTAAAATAATTAAAATTTAAATATATTTATTATGTTAAAAATGGGTTCAGTAAATTTTTTTCTAATAATATTACCAAATTAAATTTGAGTTTATAATTAATTTTACAAACAAATTTTAAATTCTTACTTATTGTTTGTACCAAAAATGGGCACAACACTCTTCGGAAGTTTTTGAAGAGATAAAAGTGAAGAATGAAATTAAAACTATGGATTATCTAACAAAAACTCCAAATAGCAGAAAGTAAATTGCAAAGACAAGTGATTTAGAGTGGTTCAGCGTTTTTGCCTACGTCCACTACGAAGTTTGATGATTTTATTGCTCGATACTTGAAGATTACAGTTTTTTATAATGTAATACAACTGATTTTACTTGCTAAGTCTGAATATAAGGTAGCGATGGTGATTGGGAGTAAATCTGGCAGGGTCTGGGCGCTCTTTAGCTCTTAGAATTATCCGACCCCTTTTCTGAATGACCAGGGGCTCTATTTATAGGTGTAGGAGGCTGATATTTCGCCTAAATTGAAGGGAGACCAGTTCTGGCACGTGAGGGGGCCCACACGCCCGCTTTCAGGAAATCCTAGCCCACTTTGGGATCGATTCGAAGTCCATTCGAATCGATCAAGAAATTGTCCAATCGAGCTGAAATTTGGTGTGGACATTCTTCAACATGTTTGTAAGCTTCTTTGAAAATTTCATAGCATTTGGACTTGTAGATCTTAAGTTATGATCGATTCAAGATTGCATTTCTGGTGGACACGAGTGGTTCGAATCGATCCCTTCGAATCGATAGGGTCGAATCGATGCTAGGTGCATGTGCATGGTGATGTGGCGCGTTTTCTTCGTATCGATCCGCCTTTCACCCCGAGTTGACTGGGTCGACTCTGTGATTCTAGCTGACCTGGCCTAATGGATTCGAAGATCTTCATTCGCTCATGGATTCGAACGTGTGCTTGTTCGTATCGATCGTGTTACACTATAGCCCATCGATTCGAAGTCATCATACCAGGATGGGTTCGAAACTAAGTCACTGGACGGATGCGAAGTAATTCGACTTCATGGATTCGAAGTGCTTCGCCCTGATGGATTCGAAGTTCTTTAATCTGAAGGATACGAAGTGAAGCAGCATCATGGATTCGAAGTGGCTTCAACTTGATGGATTCGAACAAGGAAATAACGAACGATTCGGAGCAAACATATGTTGATGGATTCGAATCATAGGCTCGGCCTATGGATTCGAACTTAGAACCATTTACTCCATTTTTCATCGACGATAACTTGGTCATACGAACTCGGATTGTCTTGGAATTCGGAATGTTGACTTTCACGGCTTTGCTTGACGCGTCTTATCAATCGCAGCCCGATCTGGACTCGGGTGAAAATTCACCGATATCCATTGTAGACCTATGCATAAACGATCTTCAAGACGAACCGTCCTAAGTTTCTAGTCGAGTTCTCAGTGTCACGGCCTTGCCAAAAGGCGGGATAACATTTGCCCCCCAAAGTACGTCTTGTGTAAACATGACGTGCTTTGAAAAGTTGCAGTCTCGCGTTGGACAACTATGACATGCTTTGCTGAAACTTGTATCCTGTATTGCTGTAATTGACCATTGTATGATTGTGATTGGCTTGAATTTAGTTAACGTTGCATATTTGCAAGTTATTGCCAGTTCAGTTTGTTATCGAATTCTGTATCGATCCTCTCCTGAACCGATTTGAGATTCGAGTTAAAGCATTGTTTTGATGATTGTCTATGATCATCCTCTTGTATAGATCCTCTCCTGAATCGGAGTAAAAAGGTAGACAAGTAATTTTTTCATATCGTAGCAATGCGTCCATTCTCATCGATGATTTCCAATGGATTCGAAATGGTCATTTAAATCGATAGTCTTCGAATCGCTACAAGTCGATGGTCGTGAAGCTAGCATTTCGAATCGATGGGACACGGTGACTCCGATTTAGTTTTTGTTGATTGCCTCGAATCGATGAAGCTTCGAATCGATGAAGCTTCGTATCGATGTTGCCTTGATGGATTCGAAGCTTTGAGGGATTCGAAGCTTTGATGGATTCGAACGTAAGGGGTTCGAATGTGGTTGTTCGGATCGATATGGTTTATGACCGGTGGCAATCGGTCAGGTCGACCGGGAGGCGAAGCGTCACGTTTCCTCCTTAGGATCCATATAAATACGCGAGGCTTGGCTCATTTTTACTTTTACTTTTTACTGTTGCTCTGACTCTTTCTCCGTATCGATCCCCCAGAGTTTAGAGAAACGCTTCTACGAATCGATCAAATCCTTTATGCTTTCACTCGTAATCATACTAAACCAGGTAATTACTGGATTGAGCCAAGTTGGGAACGATGGAACGGGGAACTTTCGCCATTATCTTCGATTTAGATTTTTCTTCGGAAAATCTTGGAAGGTTGTGAGATCTGAGTCAAATGGGTCGAGTCGATGGATGGAGCGTGGCAAAGTGTCGAGATTTTCTTTGGAGAAGGAGAGATCTTGAAGGATTTTGTTTCCTCCTCGCCTCGCATCGACCCTGTACGGAGTAGTTCGAATCGACCCTGAGTATGGGGCCTTCGAATCGAAGCTTGCGAAGGGAAGTGGCTCGTATCGATCGATTCGAAGCGATGATTCTATGATCGATTCGAAGGCGTTGAGTTTGATTGATACGAAGTCTTTCTCCTGATGGACTCGAAGCATTCTTTCACTTGATGTTATGGGTATCATTCCAACGACCTACGTCCGTATCGATCCGAGGTGATCGATTCGAACGTCTTCAGTTCAGGGAAAGCAACTTTTCTGACTTGCTCAATGGATTCGAACTATGACCAATTTTCAATCGAAATTTGACGAACTCAATGAACTTTAGCATACTTGACTCCGACGAGCTTCGGTCTTGCCTACTTGAACTTGACTGTAGGACTATACTTGATTTCCTTTTGAAGCTCGTTGATGGAACCATGACTTAACCAAAAACATAACAGATTTATACTTGAGTCGGTTGGTAGCGTTCTGATGGCGTGGACATGATGGTCAGCGATGACGGTCATTTCCAGTTTTGATTTCCAGAGTTTCGTCGTTCGCACATTTTGCTTCATTCCGTAAAACTTGCTTAAGTAATGCACAGCACTTGCACTGCACGGCACATTCATACACACTACACTGGGGAATGCACGGGCTCTTTATGAACTTAACGTTGCTTTCTGATAAGTTAGTCAGTTATGGAATCTTCGAGCTCGCAACAGCAGGAGATCCAGAGTTCTCCTCCTCCGGTCCTTGTACTTCCAGATATCCCAGGGAATATAGTAGATCCAGCTCCCAACGAGCTACAAGACGCAATTTTTATCGAGGATCCGATAGATTCTGTTCAATCCAACATCTTCGAAAATTTGTTGGGTAGGTTATGCACAAGACATCATATTTCTTTAGACGATGTGTTACTGCCAAGTTCCAGCGACAGACCTCATTGTCCGCCCGAAGGGTATACTGCATTTTACCGACATGCTTGTGCAGCCGGAACACTCCCTCCATTCAATTAGTATATTAGGGAGATGTTATCGTTTCTTGGACTCGCTCCCTCTCAATTACACCCTAACGGGCACGCGCTACTGAACAGTGCGTTTATTGTATTTATGTACCATCTCTTCCGTCCTCCAAGGCCGACGGAAATCAGATATCTATTTAACTTCAAGAGCAGAGGTGATAGTCCGTCCTTTACCTTTTTGGAGGCAGTGAGAAATTATCAAGTTATTAGAGGAGCCTGGACCAGACTTAGTTATTTCAAGAATGAATGGTTTTATGTCCGGTGTCCTCCCGGCTTTGCTAGGCGATGGTTGGCTCGACGTAAGTGTCGTAACCTGTTGACGATTTCTCTGACTAATAGCTTTTTGGCATTGGTTTTGACATCTTGTTTCTCTTACAGCCATTATCTCCAGACCCGATGGCGGGTATTACAAAGGCATAATCCGAAGCCTCCAAGAAATTCCGAACGAGCTGAGACACATCGACTCGGTGCTGACTGACTATAACTTAAGGGCCCTCGGCTTGATTGAAAGGGGACAAAGCATAGTCATCGAAGGGATGTCGAAGCCCGTTCCAAAGAAGAAGAAGAACAAGAAGAAGAAAAGGAAGAAAACGGAGAAAAAGACGCTCGGGGTTGTGATAACCGAAGTGAGTGATGAAGAAAGAACTCACACGGACATAGAGCCGATGGCGGATCTTTCGGGAAATTTTGAAGAGTTGGGAGAAAGACGGAAAAGCAAGACCGCCGTTTCTAAAAAACCTTAAATCTAAAGGGTGGAAGTCTGTAGTTGTGTCTCCTCCCACTTCCGGAGCTATAGTTTCTAAGGCCGCCCCTTCTCATTCGAGAGATATTTTTAAAGGGCTTGATGATATTCCCATCCTGGATTTTATATTGATTCCTCACAATTCCGGGTTGGAGGAATTTCAAGATGATTTAAATATGAGCGAGCCCTTTCCTTTGAGTGCGGTCAACACTTCCGGTTGGTCAGGGGGTTTACACATTTACACACACTTCCACAGCACTACACGATCTCCACATATTGAACATCGCTTTTGTAGGATTCTAAACTGCGGTAACTTCTTATTGCAGGTGAGATGTCAGGTCACGGATCCACTCTGAATAGGCTCCGCAATGTGCGCTAATCTTCCCCATATTATGATTCTCGTAGGAGAGAATCGGATAGGGATCACGGGCGAGGCTATATCAATCAGGATCGTTATGATAGAGATCGAGATTATTGGCGTAGCCATTCTGGTCAAGACCGTACTGACAGAGATAGGAGCTATCAGTACAGACCACGATCTCGTTCTCCTCCGCCTCCTAGGGCCCCAGTAGATCCTCCCGAGTCTCGCATCAACAACCACCTTCTCAATCTTCCAGGCCTGAAACTCAGCGGCAAAGTGTTGAACCGCCGGCAGCTGCCATTGTTGAACAGGCTCCGGCTGAATTGACAAGTGAAGGAGCCATCCAGCTGGCTCAAATGAAAAAGGACTTTCCGGAAATTTGTCTGGATGCATATGTCTTTCCTCCCCATCTCAAGAGGATTCCTCCGGATGCCGAAAATATTGTGCATAGCTATATCCGTGACTTTTATGCTCAATACAAAGAGTGGTACAAAGCGGCTGTGAAAGCTTCAAAGGTAGCTTTTGACCGGGCAAAGATTATTGAGGAGCGTGATGCTGACATTGTTAAGAAAGACCGCATCATCCAAGTTCTCCAATCTGAGATGGAGTCATCTCGAAACTCAGAACTCCAAGCACTTAAAAAACATGACGATGCTGTGGCGAAGATGGCGAGGATGCAGTAGGCACACTGTGCCTTGGTAGAAGGGATGGGCCACCGCTATACCACCGTCGTAGCTGAGCGGGACACTGCCGTCAAAGAGCTGAATGAGCTTAAGGCCAAATTTGCTGAGGTGGTGAAAGAAAGAGATGATGCAAACACAACCGTTCAGGAAGCGTGTGACCAAGCCGTATCACTTCGAGCTGAACTTGCTGCGGCGGTGACCAAGACTAAGTCTATGGAGGCAGAAGTTGAGGAAAAGATTACGGCGGAGCAATCCAGGATGGAAGCTGATTTTGATGATCTCCTGGTTACCTATAATGCCAACGTGCTGGAGCACAGAAATTTATTTTGGCTTGGAGACGACTCTATGATTCTGTACAACGCCTGGACTAGGTTGGTGGCGGAAAAGAAAGCGGAGCATCCGGATGAAGTACTGGATGATTTCGAGCTTGAGACGCGCTTGCTTTCTGAGGAAGAGAGGAAAGTTCTCCACGAGGCGGTGATTTCTGTGGAGAAAGAGAGGCTTGGAGCCCGTCAAATAGAGACTGGTGAGGGCTCGGGGATCGAGCATCATGAAGCAAGTGTTGGACCTGTAATTCCGACATTGCCTGAGGTTACTGGCGCGGTTGATCCCCAGTCCGTCCTTGCTTATAATCCTGACCAGCCGCAACTGACTCTTGTTGATCCCCCTGTTTCTGCACCTGCCCATGCTCCGGGTCAGGCTAAGGAAGGTATTTGAACGCTTCCTCGTATACACTTAGTGTGATGGTCCTGAAGCAATACACTTAGCTAACAATCTTCGCTTTTTCATATTTCAGTGACCGAAGTCGTTGCCTCTGCGCCTCCTGCATCACAAGTTCCTTATCAAGCGCAAGGGGCTATCGTCACCGAGGCCGTTATGACATCTACCATGGTCGGCGAAGAGGGAGAAGCGAGTATGCTATCTTTCGATGCTTAGATGATCGAAGAACTCCTCAGTGAACCCAACGATCCCTTCATCGATCCATCCCTTGCCATGAGCGGGACCACTCCGGCTGTTAGCTCCTTTATGCCAGCCACTAGTACTTCTAGTGCGGCTCAAGTATCTCGTGCAGATGAGATCCTTGCTGAGATCAATGCTGAGATGACATCAGTGACCGCTGGCATGAATCCGTCTGGTCCTGCCCCACTAATGATGATATCGCCGGGCGGTATTGTGGTTATTGCGAGTGCTCCTGCTCCACCTCCTATTACTGTTCCTATGCCTCCAGTTCCATCCTCCAAGAGAATTCCTGTCGCCTCAAGCTCTGAGGAGGATGTTGATATCATGTCGCCATCGAAGGACAAACCAGAGAAGAGTAAGAGAGCGAGGAAGAAACCGGGTAGTGGATCCAGTGGGGATACCCCGAAGAAGAAACCAAGGAAGAAGAAAGATTGAATTCTTTCTTTAGTTTGTTTGTCATGATCGGGGGTAGTGTTTTGTTTTGTCTTTTTGCTTTTTCTATAGCCGTGTATAGATGTGGACCCGGCTCCCACTAGTAGGAATTTTTCCGAACCACCTTGTAACCGGATTCTTTTTGTTGATAATGGAAATGAAAGCATATTCCCTTTTGTCTTCAACTCAATATTTGCTTTGGTTCTGCCCCCAGTTCAGGGGATATGTAGAGAGTTGATGTGTGTTTATACTCCGTCTCGCACTCTGGGAGTACGGAGTTGATTAATGTTTATACTCCGTCTCGCACTCTGGGAGTACGGAGTTGATGTAACGTTTATACTCCGTCTTGCACTCTAGGAGTACGGAGTTTATGAATGTTTATACTCCGCCTCGCACTCTGGGAGTGCGGAGTTGATGTAATGTTTATACTCCGTCTTGCACTCTGGGAGTACGGAGTTTATGAATGTTTATACTCCGCCTCGCACTCTGGGAGTGCGGAGTTGATGTAATGTTTATACTCCGTCTCGCACTCTGGGAGTATGGAGTTGATGAATGTTTACACTCTGCCTCGCACTCTGGGAGTGCGGAGTTGATGTAACGTTTATACTCTGCCTCGCACTCTGGGAGTACGGAGTTTATGAATGTTTATACTCCACCTCGCACTCTGGGAGTGCGGAGTTGATGTAATGTTTATACTCCGTCTCGCACTCTGGGAGTACGGATTTGATGTAATGTTTATACTCCGTCTCACACTCTGGGAGTACGGAGTTGTGCGAAGGATCGTCGTGTATCAACCCATTTTTAGCCTTGATGTGATGGCTTGCCCCCGAGCTCGGGTTTCACTTAGCGAGTGGCCGACTGTATCGCAGCCGCTTCCTACTTGAATAAATTCCGCTTGCAGGATGGAATTCAGCTCTCTGTGCATCGTGATGTTGTACATTGTATTTAATGAATCACAGCTCTGGCCCGAAGAAATAGCATTTTATTGTTGAAATCAGAAAATATGGCAAAGTCAGTTGCCTTATTACAAGTTCTAATTTCGAAATGCAGAAACAAATTTTAAAACGGAATTTAAACTAAATAGATAAACATAGCTTGTCAGTTGCAGTAGCGACGAAGACTTTCGCTATTCCAGGCCCTTGTTAAACCATCAGCGGTTGCTAACTTAAATTTGCCATCTTCGAGCTTTCGCTTAATTTTGTGCGACCCTCTCCATGTTGATCTCATGTGTGGGAGTGCTGGATAATCTTTTTTAGTGACTAGCTTACCGAGTTCAAAAGTTTTAAGTCGGTCCTTGGCATTGCGTAACCGGGCAACTCGATTTTGGCGTATGATTGTTCTCAAATCAACCTGGTCGCCCTGGACGACCCCAACTCCGTTGACGGTTTAGAACTTTAAGGTTAAACACCACGGGGCGACTATGGCCCTGAATTCAGCAAGGGCAGGTCGACCTAAAAAGGCGTTACATGGCGATTCCACATCCAACACAACGAACTGCAATGTCCGAATCGATCTACGTTCTTCGGCTCCCAACTCAACAGGTAACTCTACCATCCCAACAGGTGTGGTAGCGCTGCCATTGAATCCATAGAGATGAGTTTGGCAGGGTCTTAGATCCCCAGCTTTCATCTTCATTTGATTATACGCATGTACAAATATGATATTCACAGAGCTCCCACAGTCAATCAGGATCCTCTTCATCCACATCGGACCTACTCGGGTCGATATCACAAGTGGGTCAGTAGTCGGGCTTCCGACGTAGTCAACATCGCTGTCTCGGAAAGTGATGTCGTTAGTTATCGTTCTTTTCGCTTGGTTGAAGGTTTATCGTCCAAGTTATCATCATACTCGAAGTTTGTACGTCTAGCCAAGTTGTTATATGATTCCATTTCCTCCCAGCTTCGAAACGCTGGATGAGGACTACCACTTACAGCATTAATTACCAATCTTCCTCCGACACGACCTGGTTCTTCCTGTCTTTCTTGATTCTGTGCATGGTTTTGTTTTGAGGGGCCCGCTCCACCAGACTGCGATGCCCGCACAAACTGGTCTAACTTTCTCTCCCTGATCAACTTTTCGATGAGGTCTTGCAAATGTCGACACTCATTGCTCTTGTGGCCGTAACTTTCGTGAAATCTACAAAACTTCCCTGTTTGAATCTGCCTCTCTGATGATTGCTTCGGAGCAGGCTTCTTATATTGCACAGTGTTACAAGTTTGCAGGTACACATTTTCCAACGATGTATTCAATGGCGTGTAATTATCAAACATTGGGGTCCTACGCTATGGGCCTTGATTTGGATCTCTCTTTTTATCCTGACCATTGTTGCCTCGTGGCTGAGTCTGTTTGTTCTGTATGTTCAACTGAACTTTCCTGGAACTCTCATCGGACTGCTTAACTGCCACATTGCTTTGTATTCCTTTAGTTCTGGGTATCGCATCGTCCTGTTTCCTAGACTGTTTCGCGTCCTCTTGTTGCAAGAATTGCGTGGCTTTGGAGTAGAAACGGTCCAATGATGCCGGTGGTTTCCCAGCTAGCCAATTTCCAAATTCAAAGTCGGGATTGATCCCTTTGGTTAATGCCATCAAAATCGAGTTATCATTGGGATTACTAATTTCCACGCATGCTGCATGGAATCTCTCCAAGTAACACCTGAGTGTTTCCCCATGAGCTTGGGTAACGCTGGACAGGGTGTTAACGTCTTTAGGCCTAGCGACATGCATACGAAACTGTTCGACAAATTTCTTAGCCAATTGATCGAACGAAGAGATGGATCTCGGTGGAAACCTTGTAAACCACATTGTCGCGATTCCTCCCAAAGAGATGGGGAAACTTCGGCACTTTACTGCATCGTCAGCCCTTGCGGCGCTCATCGACCACTCATATTTCAAAACGTGTTGATTGGGATCAGAATTTCCTTCGTACATAGGGAGAGCCGGCATTCTGAATCACCGAGGAGGTTCAGCGTACAATACTTCGTTTGTAAAAGGAGTATGACTACAGGAAATCCCCCAATCGTCACTGGTAAGGCCTTGGTTCTCGCGGATCATCTGACGTATCATGGTTGAAATATCGGGCATAGCCAAATTATGTGCATGTTGATCTAAGGTGTGGTCAGGTTCCACAGCGCGAGTTTGCACCGGACGCTGTCGACGGCCTATGTCTCGCCTCCTTGGCTCGACATCTTCTGGGACGTATGGTTCAGGAGTACGCCCACGTCGTTGATTATTCGGATCTGAAAGATTTCGGGTATCAACCCTTGTTTCTACTGCGGCAGTTGCAGCGTGATTGTCCATGGTATACTGTGGAGTAGGGCCTCCTCTTGTTGAGGGCCCGGTCTGGAGGCTAGTTGACGGTCCAACCCTCAATTGCCCTATAGTTAAGGCAGGTTGATATCCGGTAGCTTGTGTGCGATTCGCATCCAATCGGGGACGCGTGGATCTACCGTGATAGTCAGATGAAGCAGAACTTTCCATGGACGAGTGGGAAGCATCATCCCTTCTGGTCCTCCTATGGCTTTGGCGGTTCAGTTGGTTGGTCAATTCAATATTAGCACGCAACTGTTGCCGACTTTGAGTCAATTCCTGAATCAACGCTTGGAACTCTTGTCTGGTGACTGGTCCAGACGGATCTGAGTGAGTAGTGTTGTCTTGGTTGGATTGTAGTTGTTATGTAGGATTCTGTCTATCCCGACCTTCTTGATCAACAGCCGTAGAGGTAGTTCTTGTACTAACCATCTTAAGTAGTGGATTCCTTTCCTAGATTTTACGCAAATCTGAATAGAATGGAAGGATTCTGGATTAGAGATCTGGATCTTCCTCTTGGATTTATGCAATCCGGTATCGATGGTAGATCCAAGGAGCAGGAGAAAAATCTGGTTTTTCTCAGTGAAAGCACCAAAGTGTTTGTACCAAAAATGGGCACAACACTCTTCGGAAGTTTTTGAAGAGATAAAAGTGAAGAATGAAAATTAAAACTGTGGATTATCTAACAAAAACTCCAAATAGCAGAAAGTAAATTGCAATGATAAGCGATTTAGAGTGGTTCAGCGTTTTTGCCTACGTCCACTATGAAGTTTGATGATTTTATTGCTCGATACTTAAAGATTATAGTTTTTTATAATGTAATACAACTGATTTTACTTGCTAAGTCTGAATATAAGGCAGCGGTGGTGATTAGGAGTAAATCTGGCAGAGTCTGGGCGCTCTTTAGCTCTTAGAATTATCCGACCCCTTTTCTGAATGACCAGGGGCTCTATTTATAGGTGTAGGAGGTTGATATTTCACCTAAATTGAAGGGAGACTAGTTCTGGCACGTGAAGGGGCCCACACGCCCGCTTTCAGGAAATCCGGGCCCACTTTGGGATCGATTCGAAGTCCATTCGAATCGATCAAGAAATTGTCCAATCGAGCTGAAATTTGGTGTAGACATTCTCCAACATGTTTATAAGCTTCTGTGAAAATTTCATAGCATTTGGACTTGTAGATCTTAAGTTATGATCGATTCAAGATTGCATTTCTGGTGGACACGAGTGGTTCGAATCGATCCCTTTGAATCGATAGGGTCGAATCGATGCTAGGTGCATGTGCGTGGTGATGTGGCGCGTTTTCTTCGTATCGATCCGCCTTTCACTCCGAGTTGACTGGATCGACTCCGTGATTCTAGCTGACCTGGCCTAATGGATTCGAAGATCTTCATTCGCTCATGGATTCGAACGTGTGCTTGTTCGTATCGATCGTGTTACACTATAGCCCATCGATTCGTAGTCATCATAGCAGGATGGGTTCGAAGCTAAGTCACTGGACGGATGCGAAGTAATTCGACTTCATGGATTTGAAGTGCTTCGCCCTGATGGATTCGAAGTTCTTTAATCTGAAGGATACGAAGTGAAGCAACATCATGGATTCGAAGTGGCTTCAACTTGATGGATTCGAACAAGGAAATAACGAACGATTCGGAGCAAACATATGTTGATGGATTCGAATCATAGGCTCGGCCTATGGATTCAAACTTAGGGCCATTTACTCCATTTTTCATCGACGATAACTTGGTCATACGAACTCGGATTGTCTTGGAATTCGGAATGTTGACTTTCACGGCTTTGCTTGACGCGTCTTATCAATCGCAGCCTGATCCGGACTTGGGCGAAAATTCACCGATATCCATTGTAGACCTATGCATAAACGATCTTCAAGACGAACCGTCCTAAGTTTCTAGTCGAGTTCTCGGTGTCACGGCCTTGCCAAAAGGCGGGATAACACTTATATATTTGCTTTAAATTAGTAATTGCCAGTCTAAAATTATTAAAAATTATTACAATATCTAGGAAATGTAAAATAATTATATTACAATATACATGGCCAAATTGATTAATTTTTTATTTTATTTTAAACATAGATCAAAACAATAATATCAATCAATATAAGTATTTAACATGGTTTAAACATATATACTATTATGGGGAGACGGCGGTGCATGTATAAAATTGCACAATAGGGAATTATATGACATATAAGATATAAAATGAAAAATAAAATTCATACCATGAAGGACTGCCTTTGAACGCACCTTGATTAAAGAGATCTCCGAGATTCAAATTGAATCAATCACTTGACCTTCCAACGATCTAGTGTACCATTGGAATGATGTTGATTTGATGTAATATATGCTTTAGAATTTTCGACAATGGGGAGAGGGAGGAGTTCACCATCCATCAAGAGAAAGGAAGATTCAAGTAGAAATAGTGAGGGTTTTGCCTTGTTTAAATAAGGAAAGAGGAGGAGACAAATTCTTCTCCTTTTACTGTTTCTACTTTTACTAGTTTTAGATCCAAATCCAGATCCAGATACATAATTTAAACCACCTCTCTCCCCCCAGTATATGCTCGGTCATAATGTAGGCCTCTATAAGCCAATAAATCCACAGAGCCCATTTAACCATTAACGTCATTTAAATTGTATTTAAATGTGTATTGATATCGTATATCGATATGTACATATATAACTTTTAAATATGCACCTAATTAATTACAAATGGCACCCAAAAAATTATTAATAGCACCTAATACATCAAATAAATAAATAAATAATACTTAATTAATATTGACTAATTTAATCAATAATAATAATCTATAAATCAATTAAATCAAGCGGTATTTTGGGGAATTCATTAATACGGTTGTGTGACTTGTAGCTGTTGTTACCCGGTATCCTGACCCGGCTATATTGGGCCGATTATGCAAGATAGATTCATCTTTTGTCAAGAAGGATGACCAGGAAGCAGTGGATATAGGATCCGAAAATAGAGTTCGGACAGTTATATGGATCCCGGGTTGAATGGAGTTGATAGACAGACAACACAGGGGCTAGAAATATAGAAAATAGCTTGGATAGTCAAGAGATCAGTATAGCAGGGTGAAACACTAGGGATCGACATGATTATTTGAGTGGATAGTCAACATAGATGAGATAATAGAGGGATTTGTATAATTAATGGTGCTTTGTTTGGCATAGATGGTTCTCGGAGGGGTCGGCAGAGTGTATTGGAGTATAGGGGTCGGTATATACCCGTTGAACCAGAGGGATCGACATGTTGGATCAAGGGGTATGCGCGGATGAATAAGGATCGATATAACATTATGGGTGATCAGAAGGGATCGACATCGTATGATGAAGTTTGGAGAATACTAATGGATGGCATAAAATAGGGGTCGGCATAACATTCTGAAGCATTATGTATCGACGTCGTACAGGGTAGGAGGGATCGGCAGTGCAATACGGAACCATAGGGATCAGCATTATGAATCTCAGGGGATGGATATGTAAACATGGCTCGGGGTGACATCAAATGAAGGGTTCGGCAGGAGCTATTTTGTTATGGAAATGAATCCAAGGTTTAGCAAATGCATTAGCTTCGCACATCCAATCATCATGATATTTGAGATACCATCATATCCAGGTATGGAGGAACTACCATAGGGATCGTTGTCCCAAATCCAACAAATGGAGGGATCGATACCGATCCCTATCTGTTGAGATTTGGGCTTAGCACCGCCTATGGTGGGCCCATATGGACGAGGAGGTCCTGTTACCGAAGTTCAAGACAGATTGGTGGTCGCCTTCACCTATAAATACAGCCATAGGGGTCATTCTTAGAATCTTTACGCTGCTGGTTACATAACACTTTTATTGTAATCAACTTCCTCCATTATTCTCTTACCTTTGATGTTTCTTATTGTGATCAAGATTAAAGTGAATTAATAAAGAGAATATTCAAAGTGGACCTAGGCAATCAACGCCGAACATCGAGTGTTTTTCGCCAATTTGGTTGCAAACATTTTGGTGCTTTCACTGAGAACCTGATTCTCAGCGCTTAGGATTCCCTTTGTTGCTACTGGATTGAGAAAATCCCCCGAAGGAGATCCACAATCATCTTCAAAAACTTGTAGATACTACTCAGATTTACTAGAATCTAAGCAAGGAATTCGATAATGGTGCGACATACCAGATCAACTTCTCAAAATGTGGATGCAAATGAAACTGCCAACATTCAACAAGGAGCCCCAAGCAACCAACCTGCAAATCAAAATGTGGAGCCTGCTGAAGTCCAGAACCTTGCTGACTCTATAAGCATAACAGAGTTTAATAACTTGATGAGGGAGTTGATGGAAAGCCATAGGCAGCTGAATGAGTAGATTCAAACTAATGCTACCCTAATGAACCAGATTGCTCAACAACAGCATGAGAATGCCAGAAGGGATCCCACTTCTTACTCGATGTCAGAGAGTTCCAGCTCATCAGATAAATACCATAGGCATAGGCGTCGTAGGGTTAAAGAAATCAAGCTAAAACATCGGGGCATCACTTGGTAGACAATTGTGGCCTGCCAAGACAGATCGGTGTCGATCCCTCCCAAGGGATCGGTACCGATCCCTCCTCCAAAGGAAGGATTCCCCCACAAAACTTGGAGAATCGAGCAGGAGCTGTTTTCGAGAGCTTGGACACCGGAGTTTGACTAAATGCTGACCAACTACCCCACCGAAATGATTATGAGTTGAATGCCCAGGTGCACGTCAAGAGGATGGTGGACCAAGAGAGCGTGAAATGACCTGTAAACATGGACCGGACCATTCACATGAGGTGGAGCATGACCACCGCTTGGCACCACCCATCCAAACACCGGATTTGTCGGCAATGGTCAGACAATTGATGAGAGAGAACCAAGGTTTGACAAATGATGACTGAGGAATTTGAAGAAGTCATAACCTGTTTACTGACAATGTTTTGCATGCGGAATATCCTAGGAGGTTCAACATGCCTACGATGCCTACCTATAAAGGAAAAACCAACCCCAGGTAGCACATCATGAGGTACGAATGGTTGATGGACTCGGCAAGAGCCAATGATGCAACCAAATGTAGATGCTTTCCTATAACCCTCTCTAGGATCAAGATGATGTGGTTTACAAGATTGCCCCCAAGATCGATTTCAAGATTTGATGAACCGACAACTAAGTTTGTGGAGCAGTTCTGGATCCACGCTACCCGTCCTAAAGACGTGATATCACTTTCCAGCGTAATCCAGGCCCAAGGGGAATCACTGAAGGACTATTTGGAAAGATTTCATATTGCTGCAATAGAAGTTAGTCATCCAAATGATCATGCTTTACTTATGGCCATGACAAAAGGAATTGATCCGGAATTTGAGTTTAGTGATTGGCTAGCTGGAAAACCGCCGGCCATGTTTGAGCGCTTCTATTCAAAGGCAACTCAGTTTCTGAGGAAGGAGGAAGCCAGGTCCTCTAGGAAAAGCAATGTAATGGGACCGAGAGGAGAAGCAGTACAAAGCAACATTACAATAAAGCAATTCGATGAGAGCTCCGGGAAAATTCAGGTTAATGTTCAGAACAAGCTGAATCAACAAAAGAGGAATGGAGATAGGAATCGAGACCGGAAGAAGGAGTCTGGTAGGCCAAGGCCTAGGATTCCTGTGTATGACAACTATACACCCTTAAATGCATCCTTGGAGAATATTTACCTATCCGCCTGTAATACTTTTCAATATAAGAAGCCGCATACAAAGGAGTCGACAGAGACACAAAAACAGACTGGAATGTATTGGCGGTTTCACGAGTGTTATGGGCACAATACGAACGAGTGCAGGCATCTCCAGGATGCTATCGAGAAGTTGATTCGGGAAAAAAAAGTTACAGAAGTTTATGGAAACTCCATAAGATGGTGGTTAGGGGACATCTGACCCTAATAGAGGACAAGCTCTGCATAGGGCTGTGGAGCCTGCATGGATCGGAGGAAGATTAGTGATAAACACAATAGTTGGAGCACCGCATCCTACGGATAGGAGTTGGCAAGAAATGGAGCGCTATGCTAGCGCGATAAGGCATGTGGATTTTGAGTATTGTTCAAATATAGAGGATGGAGCTTCGGCCAAGCAGTAACGTACGATGATTGATGATATAGTGTTCAGAAGCAGAGATGCAGATAGAGTAGAGGCTCCTACAATTGACCCAATGGTCATTTCTACCATGATTGGCCCTGCTTTGGTGAGAAGGATTTTAATTGACTATGGAAGTTTGGTAAACATTATTTTAAAGAAGGCTTATGATCAAATGAAAATGGAGGCTAAAGATTTGAAACCATCTAAAGCTCATATACATGGTTTTAATGGTATGGCAACTAAGGTTGTTGGTTATGTAGAGTTCCCAGTTCAATTGGAGGAAGGTGAACGTAGGAAGGTGCAGATACTACCGTTCATTGTTTTGGATGTTGACTCACCGTACAACATTTTTCTGGACCGACCGGCCCTAGTTGAATTTCAGGCAGCTCTTGCCCCATGGTGTTTAACTTTGAAATTTCCAACCGATAATGGAGTAGGAGTGGTGCATGGTGATCAGGCGACTGGACGTGTATGTTATGTGGCTTAGTTGAGAGAAGCTCAGTGTAAGGAGAAGGGAAAGGGTGCGGACAAATCTATCCACATCCAAGTTACCGAAGATTGACAAAAGAAGCCTGAGCCTTGGTTTAGGTGCAACAGTTGGTTCTATAGAGATATAGATCTGAGGGACGACGAAGAGGAGCCCAAGGAGACCAAGGCTGCGCCGGCTGAGCCAGCTGAGCTGGCGATTGATATAACAGTCAGCCATGACGACCCCTCATGGGTCTTGAAGATTGGATCGCAGCTCAGCCCTTCAATGATGAGAGAACTTGCTGATTTTCTCCGAGTGAATCTGGATGTATTTGCTTGGACTCATTCTAACATGTGTGGGATCCCGCCCGCCGTTGTGAGTCATGCATTAAACGTTGATCCCAAGTGTGTTCTGGTAAAACAGAAAAGGCGAGGCATGGATCTGGATCTGTCGCTCTCAAAGAGGAGGTGGATAAACGGAAAGTCAATGGGTTTATTTGCGACACCATCTATCCTGAATGGATATCTAATCCCATGCTAGTGAAGAAGGTGAATGGGAAACGGAGAACGTGCATCGACTATTCAGACTTGAACAAGGCGTGTCCTAAAGATATTTTTTCTCTTCCAAGGATTGAACAGCTGGTCGATTCGACTGCAAGGCATGAATTGTTGTCTTTTATGGATGCATACTCGAGGTATAATCAAATCCCGATGCATGTCCCCGATCAAGAACACACCAGCATTGTGATGGATGTTAGATTATACTGTTACGTGGTGATGCCATTTGGATTGAAGAACGTTGGAGAAACCTGTCAACGCTTAGTTAACCGGATGTTTAAAGACCAAATTTGGAGGACAATGGAAGTTTATGTGGATGATATGCTCATGAAGTCACGGCGATCAAACGACCACATTCGAGACTTGGCAGAGATGTTCGACATCCTCCAATTTTATAACATGAAAATTAATCCTTTAAAACGTTCATTTGGTGTTGCGTCAAGAAATTTCTTGGGCTTTATTGTCAATACTCGAGAATTGAAGTTAATCTAGAGAAGATTCAGGTTATTAGAGATGTTCAAGCGCCAAGAACCATTAAGCAAGTGCAAAGTTTGAATGGGAAGGTTGCTGCTTTAAGCCGATTTATCTCCAGAGCAACTGACAAATGCATTCCTTTCTTTG
Source organism: Allium fistulosum (assembly GCA_030737815.1). Classification (NCBI taxonomy): domain Eukaryota; kingdom Viridiplantae; phylum Streptophyta; class Magnoliopsida; order Asparagales; family Amaryllidaceae; genus Allium; species Allium fistulosum. The sequence continues at coordinate 814,675,188 of CM060908.1, read as the reverse complement.
ATTTGATTAGAAAGGGAAAAATAAACTTTGAATGGAGCGGGATTGTGAAGATGCGTTTCGAGCTCTGGTGAACCATTTGGAGAAACCCCTTGTCTTATCAAAGCCAGTAGATCATGAGGAGTTGCACATTATTTGGCTATATCAGCACATGCCATAAGTGTCGCATTGATTCGCGAGGAGAACCGAATTCAGAGGCTGGTGTATTATGTCAGTAAGCGATTGACAGGAGCAGAAAAAAACTATCTGAAGATAGAGAAATTGGTGTACTTCTTGCTAATCGCATCACAGAAACTTCGTCCGTACTTCCAGGCACATCCGCTTAACATTTACTCCAACCAGCCGTTAGGACAGGTCCTACAGCGACCTGGGACGTCTAGGAGGTTGCTAAAATGGATTATCGAGCTCAGCCAATTCGACATTACATATCTTCCTCGAAGAGCTATCCAGGGTCAAGCGTTGGCAGACTTTTTAGCATAATTTACCATGCAAGATGAGCTTCCTGAAGGTAGCGGAATCCCTATTGTGCGATGGAAGTTGTACACTGATGGAGCATCTAATGATCACAGTTCCGGAGCTGGGATTGTACCTATAACCCCTGAGAACCGTTCGATTTGCTATGCTTTAAAGCTTGATTTTCCTGCTACAAACAACGAGGCTGAGTATGAAGCGTTGATTGTTGGGCTTAAACTTGCTAGAGAACTCGGGGTGAAGTCTCTTGAAATCTTTAGTGATTTGGAGCTGGTGGTGTATCAAGTTAGAGGAGACTATCACGCTAAGGGACAACGACTTGCCCGGTATCTTACCAGAGTTCAGGAGTTGTTGGCAGAATTAGAATACTATGACATTTCACATATCCCACGTGAGCAAAATGGAGAAGCAGATTCCTTGGCAAAGTTTGCTAGCACGGGCGATGTGCAACAGATGGGCTTGGTTCTAGTCGAGATATTACACTCTCCAAGTATAAATATGATGGAAGTTGATCAAGTACTGGAAGAGGAATCCGAGAGGGAATCGTGGATGACTCCATTTAAAGATTATTTGTTGCGTGGAATTTTTTGTGAAAGGAGGAATGAAAGTGACAAGTCCTTCGCAAAGCCGCACGGTATATTATGCAAGAAGGAACTATGCACAGAAAGGGTTTTTCCGTTCCTCTACTCCTCTACTCCAGTGTATCGCTCATAACGAGATAAAGCGTGTTCTGAAAGAAGTTCATGAGAGAGAATGTGGCGATCACATTAGGGGCCAAAATCTAGCAAAGAAGATACTCCGTTATGGATATTATTTGCCAACTGTAAACCAGGACACTGCTAATTATGTGAGACAATGTGACAAGTGCCAAATGTATGTGAAAGTCCCAAGAGCTCCGCAAATGGTCAGTCCATGGCCATTCGCTATGTGGGGTATTTATATCATAGGCTCTTTACCAATCTCTAAGGGTGGGGCGAAGTACACTATTATTGCAATTGATTACTTCACAAAGTGGGCTAGGGCAGAACCGTTAGCCACGATCACAACTAAGAAAGTGATCATTTTCATTGTTCGAAACATCATACGTCATTTCGGTCTTCCATGAACTATCTTAATATATAATAGGACTCGGTTTTATAGTGATGAATTTAAAGAATTTTGTCGAAGATATCGTATTGAAAAGAGGTTTGCAGTTGTCGCTCACCCTCAGGTGAATGGGCAGGTTGAAGCTATAAACAAAATTATCAATTCTATTCTGAAAAAGCGTTTGGAGAAAACAAGATACAAGTGGGTGGATGAACTTCCTACGACACTTTGGGCTTACAGAACCACTCACAAGTCCGCGACTGGCCATACTTCATTCGCTCTTGCTTACGGATCCGAAGCTGTTATCCTGGTGGAACTCGAAGTCCCTTCTCATCGAGTGACTTACTATGACCCCAAACAAACAAAGATCTTCTCTTGGAATCTCTGGATTTTATAGATGAGAAGTGCGAAGAATCCAATTTAAGGGCAGCAGCACACTGACATCGAGTTGCCCGATATTACAACACTAAAGCACGATCAAGATCTTTCGAAGTTGGCGATCTCGTCCTGAAACCGGTTTTTCCTGCCCCATCACACATGAATCCAACATGGGAAGGACCGTATGTCATTGAACAGAGGCTTGGAGAAGGAACTTTCAAGCTAGCGACTGTTAATGGCATTACACTCCCTAGAGCGTGGAATAGCGAGCATTTACGACGCTATTTCACTTAGAAAATTTCCTTTGCATTTCAGTTCTATTTGCTTTCAGTATTTACTTTAGCATTTGATTTTCCAAATATGCAATAAGATAGATTAGTTTATTCCTATCCATTTGGTGAATAAAGTCTCAAACTTCCTTTGCATGAATGATTTTTGTTGCATTATATGCTAAGTACATAACAAAATTGATTGATATTGATATGTGGGTACAGTTTCTTGGAGTTCGAAATCGATTAATCGTACTAATCCCTGATGGGATCAAACAAGTAAGCTCCATTAATTCGCTCGATTAACAGCTCCTGCAGATGATTCAAAGGATGGGACACGTAATAAGTAACAAATGTCGCCGACAATCTGGAGATTAGAAATTTTCCTGCATGGATTGTGGGACTGAAACAAAACCAGGGTGATTAGAAAAATTGTAAACATCAAACGGGTGTGATCCGATAGCCCACGAGACAACTCTGAGTCCCCGGAGCGCGGACTAGAGTATAAACACAATTTGGGTGTTACTGACTGCCCATCGACCACTCGAAGTCCCGGGAACACGGACTGGAGTATAAACATGACTCGGGTGTGATCTGACCGCGCAGACTAGAGTATAAACATGATCCGGGTGTGATCCGACCGCCCACGAGACAACTCTAAGTACCCGGAGCGCGGACTGGAGTATAAACATGATCCGGGTGTGATCCGACCGCCCACGAGACAACTCTAAGTCCCCGGAGCACGGACTGGAGTATAAACATGATCCAGGTGTAATCTGACCACCCACGAGACAACTCTAAGTCCCTGGAGCGTGGACTGGAGTATAAACATGATCCGGGTGTGATCTGACCACCCACGAGGCAAATCTAAGTCCCCAGAGCGTGGACTGGAGTATAAACATGATTCAAATGTGATCCACCGCCCACGAGACAACTCTAAGTCCCCAGAGTGCGAGATTGGAGTATAAACACAATTCGGGTGTGATTGACCACCAATCGACAACTCTAAGTCCCCTGAGCGTGGACTGGAGTATAAACATGATTCGGGTGTGATCCGACTGCCCATGAGATAATCTAAGTCCCCAAAGCGTGGACTGAAGCATGAACATAATCGAGCATGAACCGACCACTCTCCAAGTAACTCTAAGTTCCCAGAGTGTGGACTGGAGTAAAAACACAACTGAATAGATGGATGGATTTCGACCATTCTCTATTCCACAAAACTCCAACCTGAAATCGACAGGAGGAATACATACTACTAAAAGCTGAATACGACCGCTCACTAAAGCTCCGGCTTAATGTTCTTTACGACTTAAGGCAATGACCATAAGGAGGCCTTGAGCTGAAGATAGTGAATTGTTAACAGAATTTGCAATCAACGGATTACAAGTACTCTAAAAAGGAAGCAATCATTTAACTATCAAAGTAACAATTCACGTAATATCTAATCGAAAACAAAAAACATTTATTCACAAGTGTCAAAATTCTAGTACAAGTTATTTCAAAAACCGGGATTCATACCCGTACACCTATGACTAGGGAAAGAAATAATTATTCAAATTATATATAATGACTTGAAGTAACAGTTACTTTTCGACTTTATTTCCCTTTTGGATTTTTCAGGGGTGGAGCCACTCAAGCTCCTCTTCCGGGATCCATTGTCGCCTTTGGGCGGAGTGCATATGGAAGAAAGAGGGATTTCACCAGGGATTGACCCGCCCGGTGGAATAACTTACAATGGTACGAGATCAAGATCTTCGACTTCCACCTCGGCGGGCTCCCCTTTAACTTCTCGCTGCAACTTTTCCTCCTCCTTAATCCTCACCTTCATGCTGGTTTCAGTGGTATGATTTGAAGCGCCAGTAATTACCACATCATTAGGGTCATCAGTCGAAAGCGAATCTTCGGTTTTGTCTTCGTCAAGAGCACCGATGATTTGGGCGTTGGGCTCCGAAACTTCAACAGCAGCCGGGTCCTTGGCCACTCTCTCATGTTGTTCTACAGTAGCACCACTTTTGGGGGTCTGATCAGGTACCGGAAGACATGCAAAGTTTATCAAAATATAGACATTAGCTGAGGGCCATTGCGTGTGAAGAACAAGAACTATTCGAGTATGAAGAAGTTTAGTGTGATACCCGCATCTGGTTGACTTTCTGTCGTCGCCGGAGTGTGTAACACCCTATATTTTTATAACCTTATTTAAGACATTTAAATTAGTGAGATTAAATTAAATAATGTGAAGATTAATAGGTTGAGATTTGATTAGTTAAAGGTAGTCGTGCCATGTTAAGTGGGTTAACTAAAATGAAATAACACTAGATAATGTGTTAGGAAATGAGAAGGGCATTATGGGAAATAGTAAAACCTTATACCCTAAACCCTTATGAGATGGTAACTCATGTTTATTCACTCTCATTTAACTAAAAAACTAAATCGCTAAAGCCGACCACCATTTCCCATTCTCATGAGAAGAAGTAAAGCTAAAGATTTAAGAGAAGAGAAGAAATCAACTAATTCAACACTCAAAAATCTCATCTATAATCTCAAAAGCTAAGGTGAATAATTACTACATCCCTATTTCTTTTAGTTTTCGGCTTTGTGATTAGATCCGAAATGTTTTTGCTATATTATTGCCATGTTTGATGTTTAAAGATATATATAAATATAGTTGGTGAAATTATAAATGTTTATTTGTGTTCTGTGATATGTTTAACATGAAAACCCTATTTAATGACATCTGAATACCTTGGAAATTTAAATATTGATCTGGAATAATATTTTAAAGATGGGTTATGATTTTCATAATTTTTCAATTTATTATGGATTTTATATGAATTTTTGAATGAAGGGAATTATTTATTGGGTTAAAAATTATTTTTGGCAAAAAAATATAATTAGTTGGGTTTGATATTTTAATATGTTAGGTAATATATTAAAATAGATTTTCTGGGATTTTTCTAGAATTTTCCTAAGTCGTTTGAGGGATATATAAAATTATTTAAGGTATGGGACTTAAATGTCTTATATATTTATAAAGGAGAAGGGGCAATTTGAAAAATAAAATGATTTATAAATTCTGGTAATTGCGGCAGCACATTTCTGAAAAGTATTTTATTGACCAATGATGATTTGGCAAACAAAGGTAGGTTAGTTGAAAAGTTTCCTTTTTAAGTTTAAAAACAAAAATCACACTTTTTCCATGTTTCAGCCTATAAGGCAGTTTATCTTCCACCCCAGACCTTTCGTCTTAGTCGAATGGCAAGCTTTCGATAACATCAAAGTTCAATGCATAAGGTATCAAGTAATTGGTATGTAATGAATTGAATATAGCCGAAAGGTTCTAAGCCAAAAGGTTTATGTTTTAAAAGGTTTTAAGCATTCAAAGGGTTTATTCCTTGATCTGTTTCGAAAGGTTTATTAGATGTTTTCAAAAGGTTTTTGAGGGAAGGTTTTCCAAAGGTTTTTCTAAGGCAATGACTTAAAGTGATTTTAAAGAAGGATGTCTAAAGTTTATAGCTTTCGAAAGGTTTGCTTTGAATGAATTCTAAAGGTTTGAGAAATGATTTCGAAATGTTTAAACATTGATTTTGAAGGAAATAATTTCAAAATATGAAAAGAGGTTCTTTCAAATGATTAAATGTTTTCATCAACTAAATTTTTAGTAAAGGATATATATATATATATATATCTGACATGGTAATATGATTGAGTAAATTATAAAGATTTTATTCTTTTCCTTGTTTGAAGTTTGATTTAAAAGTTTAAATCATTTTTAAATTGTTTTCAAGGAAAATTTTGGGTGAGGATCCTTAAGTATAAATGAGTCAGATGTTAGAAAACCAGATGGGACTAGTATGGGGTCGCGCCCTATACATTAGCTTGTAGCCCCAGCTAATTATTATCCAAAATTCCAGTGTGTAGGGCTTGGTCACAGGTAGACTAAAATTAGGAGTACACACCGAAAGGAATACAAGTTGTATATAGATAGGTTATTGGTTAGCCCGAAAAACCATTAGGATCGCTAAGACCTGGGAGATGATTAATTTAGGGACAGACCGTCCAGAAGTGAGATATTTAACAGATAGTCTAGGACAAATCTTCCTGATGGGAAATGTTAAACATATAGATAAGGATAGATAATCCTGAATATGAATATCTAACAGGTGTTAGGTTAATTTTGATTATATTGTCCGGTAGGCCCGAGTCAGCCAAATGTTAAAAGTTATCCAAACAAAACTTTTGTGTTTGAACAAATAGTTCATTATTACCTGATATTTAATGGTTACATAATGTTGATTTTGTATTGTTTAACCATTGTCGATACAGGTGCATAGTATATGGTTATATGAAAGGAAACCCGTTCCGCTAAGCGGCGTGGTCTCACTTAACATAATTAAACCGGGATGTATAGTATTATTCATATTAGGCTTTATGTCTGACTCGAAGTTTATGTTTTCCCCTTAAACTCTCGGGTGCTCAAAATTGATTTAAGTAGGTTGAGAGGTTAAGGATATTTTCAGGTTTTAGAAAGTTAACGAATAAGCTACCGAAGGATGCAGGAGGCAACGGATAACTACTTAGGATTTGCTGCTTTTATTTATGTTTTGATGGATTTTCCATTGTGTTATGATGTATTAGGTCTAATATGACCATATGACTCTAATCAATCAAAAAGGTATCTTCATATACCGCTCTCGGCGTAATTTGTAATAACTATATTTAATCTATGCCTGGGAAAATGATTTGGGTTATGTGATGTGAATGTGGAACAATTTTCATTTGAAAATGTAATGAAGTAATTTGTGGTTTAGAAATCTCTGTTTTGTTTCATATTCAAGTGCTTCTGATATTATTGATACCATTAACATAGCCGTATTTAGTCGCCGAAAGCTAATACTATAGATGACTGCAACATCTGTAGCGCTTAGTTTTGGGCAACTAGATAGGGGATGTTACAGTTTGAAATACTTTAACTAAAAATGACTTTTGAAAACATAATCAATGGGAATTAAAGTTAAGATCGGGGTATGGGATAACGCTATAGTAATGTACTTGTATTATATATATATAAGTATACGCTATATCTTTAGAGTCCTATCTTAGTTAGGTTATTCATCTATATCTCACAAGGTTTGAATACAAATATGGAAGGAAGGAGAAGCAGAGTAAATATCGGAGGAGATAGCAGCACCACTAACGGAAATGCCCGACCAAACACAAGGAGAGGTCCCAGTCAGGCACAAGCTGAAAATGCTGGTGCAGGAGTTCCCCAAATGGATATGGGGGCAATGTATCAGTTCTTCGTGAATATGGTGCAAGTTGGAGTAGCAGCAGGTGTTGTTGGAGGTAATGCTGCAAGAGGAGGAGCTCAAGAAGTTCCTGCGGTCAATCAGTATGCCAACTTGAGTAGAGATTACATCAGGCTTGGAAGGAAGCCGTTCATTGGTACCGAGGATGTGATTGAAGTGGAAAACTGGCTACTACATTGTGAAAGAATTTTTGCTGATTTAGGGCTAAATGATGCGCAGAAAAGGAGGTTGGCCTCAAGGCAGCTGTAGGGAGCTGCATTATTTTGGTGGAACACCGTTACTGCTGGAGTTGATGAAGAGACCATTACTTGGGAGGAATTCAGGAGAAGGTTTTCATAGAGATTTATGTCTATAATGGCGTAGGCTGCATTGGTAAGGAGGTTTGTAGAGCTAGAGCAGGGAGATATGAGTGTGTTGGAGTATACAAGGAAGTTTGAGGAACTAGCCCGATACGGGTATGCCTTCATTGATACTTTTATCAGTAGAAATGAAAAGCACATCAGTGGATTAAGACCAGAACTGATAAGTGCTACTTTGCCACACTTAAGAGACCACAGTGATGTAGTTGTTGAGATGGCATTGAGGCAAGAAGAGGCATTGGCTTGCTTAAGAATGAAAGTGAAAGAGGCTCAAACGGGACAGGCCTAGAAGAGGAAATTTTTCCAGAAAAAGATTCTCATAAAGAAGGAGCACAAAAGAAAAGTAAGGCTGAATTGGTTTGTTACAACTGCAACAAGAAAGGACACTATGCCAACGAGTGTCGAGCCAGCAAGGGAAAAGGAAAAGAGGCTGGTGGAAAGAAGAATGTCAGATGCTTTAATTGCGATCAAGTGAGTCATTAGAAAAACAAGTGCCTAGAGCCAGCAAAGGAAGGAAAGGGGCGAGTTTATGCTTTGAAGCCCACAACTGCAAAATCAGTTGCTCAGGAAAAGGGAAAAGCTGTTTTAGGAGGCTCACTGCAGATCCACCATAAGTCTGTTAGCGTCCTATTTGATACTGGGGTATCCCACTCTTTTATTTCTCGATGTCTGGTAGATAGACTTAACCTAGAACCCTCTTACTACTTCCTTAAGGGTTGCTAATCCAATAAGAGGTTATGCAACACTTGGAATGAGGTGTGACCATCTAGGATTTGATTTGTTAGGCCATACCTTTGATTGTTGTTTGCATGTATTTGACTTTGTGGGATTTGAGATTATCCTAGGGATGGATTGGTTGAGTAGATATAATGCTAGGATATTTTGCCAAGATAGGAAAATATCACTTAGTCATCCGGATTGTAGAGATCGGATAATTTATGCCGTAGAGAACCCTAGTTGTGAGATGAATGCTTTACTGGGTGTTATGGAGTTGAAGGATGAGTTGCATCGGGTCTTTGTAGTTAGAGAATTTGCCAATGTGTTTGAGCCAGTCATTGGACTGCCACCGAAATGGGCTATTGAGTTTCAGATGGATTTAGTGCTGGGAGCTGAACCGGTGAGTGGACCGCCGAGTAGAATGACACCTACAGAGATGAAAGAGTTGAAGGTGCGGTTAGTAGATCTGGAAGGTAAGAGTTTTATTAGGCTGAGTAGTTCGCCATGGGGAGTTGTTGTTGTGTTTGCTAAGAAGCCGGACGAATCGTTAAAGCTATGTATCGATTATCGTAAGTGTTTGCACAAAAAATGGGCAAACACTCAAATCGTTGTTGTAGAGCTGTAAATATTGTTTCTAGTATATAGCTATTGTTTGATGAAAATTAGTTGCGGAATTTTAAGGTAGAAAATCAGTAATTTGCAATAAAGAATATACAAAAGACTTAAATGTAAAAATACACATAATTTATAGTGGTTCGGGCTGAATATGCCTACGTCCACTGTTCCTCTTTTATTATCCCTTTCATTTCTGATTACAAGTACAAGCTTTGAATATGAGTAAACATGCTATTAGAACTAAGATTTTTCACTTGTGACGACCGCCATACACCTTCAAGAACCCCAGAACGCATCATCAAGAAATCCCCAAAGTATCACCATGCCATGACAAAAATTTCCAACTTTTTTTAGATTAGTATACCCGGGTGGAGCCCCAAGCAAACCTTCACCCGACTCCAAGCAGCATTACTCCCAGCTTACTCCAAGTAAACCCTTAAATTTCTCATGCCTTACTCCAAGCAACCGCAGAGCAAAATTTTGGTTTGGTCATCGGGCCGACTCCAAACAGACTCTAGATTTTCAAGGCTCGACTCCAAGCAAGCGCCGAACTAATGTTTTGGTTCGGTCATCGCCCCGACTCCAAGCAGACTCGAGATTTTCAAGCCCTGACTCCAAGCGAGCGCCGAACCAAAGTTTTGGTTCGGTAATCCAACCGACTCCAAGCAGACTCTAGATTTTTAAGGCCCGACTCCAAGCAAGTGCCGAACCAAAGTTTTGGTTCGGTCATCGCGCTAACTCCAAGCAGATTCGAGATTTTCATGCCCCGGCTCTAGGTAAGCGCCGAACCAAAGTTTTGGTTCGGTAATCCAACAGACTCCAAGAAGACTCCAGATTTTCAAGGCCCGACTCAAAGGAAGCGCCGAACCAAAGTTTTGGTTCGGTCATCGGGCCGACTCTAAGCAGACTCGAGATTTTCAAGCCCCTACTCTAAGCAAGCGCCAAACCAAAGATTTGGTTTGGTAATCCAACCAACTCCAAGCAAACTCTAGATTTTCAAGGCCCGACTCCAAGCAAGTGCCAAACCAAAGTTTTGGTTTGGTCATCACGCCGACTCCAAGCAGACTCGAGATTTTCAAGCCCTAACTCCAAGGAAGCGCCGAACCAAAGTTTTGGTTTGGTAATCTAACCGACTCCAAGCAGATTCCAGATTTTCAAGGCCCGACTCCAAGCAAGCGACGAACCAATGTTTTGGTTCAGTAATCCAGCTAACTCCAGATTTTCAAGGCCCGACTCCAAGCAAGCGTCGAACTAAAGTTTTGGTTCGGTAATCAACCGACTCCAAGAAGTCTCCAGATTTTCAAGGCCCGACTCCAAGCAAGCGCCGAACCAAAGTGTTGGTTCGGTCATCGCGCCGACTCCAAGCAGACTCGAGATTTTCAAGCCCCGACTCCAAGCAAGTGCCGAACCAAAGTTTTGGTTTGGTCATCGGACCGAGGATCCTGGCTTGCTGTTGGACTGTCGATCTTGAATGGCGGTAGAGCATCTCGGTATCGGCCTCACGAGATGGTGGTAGACAAATCTTAAGATGATCATATCTCTCAATCCGTAGCTCGGATTGAGACGCGATTTCGACCTATGTCCATATCTTGATCTCGAGAATACCTCCAAACTAGTTTGAGTCTGTTCCAGAACAATGACGATTTTGCCCCTGACTCCTCATATTCACCATGCAGTCGGCGAAAATGTCCACAACATTTGCCCCCCAAAGCATACTTTCGTGAATACAAAGTGTGCTTTGTTTAATCCAAGACTGTCTTCTTAGTCTTGCAATGGTTATATTGTCTGAATATCTATATCTCATCTTCGCCTCTGATTTTTCAATGAGCCTTCTTCTGCCAGTTTGATGTGGGACTTTATTCGTTCTGAGGAGGACTTGCTAAATTTTTTAATTCGTCTTTGATTAGTCTTCATCCGACAGGAAGCCGCTTTTCTTGGACTTTCGGTTTCCTACGTTGAGGCTTCATGCAGTATGCAGACCAATTGATGTTTACATTGCGTTATCGACTTTGGATCTGTGATGTGGTACTCCGGTTATATTCATTGTGTGGTTGAGTCAAGCTATCCTGACCATCTCATGTGATCGCCAAGTTTGTGTATTTCTCTACTAATCCTTTCTCCACTCTTGTGTATGCTTTGGCAAGATCAATCATTAATGAATCTGATAAGGTGTAATTGGTTTGTGCGGCATACAGTCTGGTAAAGTGATGATCGGTTTTACTAAATTCTTCAATAGCTTGGTTTGATAATCCTCAGTGTACTTGTACAGACTAGATTGCTGGTAATTTTTGACGGACAAGTATTGGATTATTGAGAAGCTTGATGAAGGAGCAAGGATAGTCGGACAACGAAATTGGGTTGGTGGATTTTATTGGACCGAAATAATTTAGTTCAAGAGTGGAAGATGATAGCCAAACCACTTGGTCTGGTACATGAAAAGAGATTGGGCCGAAGTGCAAAACGAGGTCGGACGAAAGTGTTGGTAGGTTGCATGGTCCAAGGTCGAAACAATGATCTGGTGCACTGCATTTGCCAATCGTAAGCTTGTGTTTGGTGTCTAGCGATTGTGACTGAGTCAAAATTCAGGGTTGGCACTAACACAAGACCATAACTAAACCATTCTTTGAGAGAACGACATTGACTTTTCTATCTAGGGTCTGCGAGGAATTGTCCATACTATGAGTACTTCATTATTCTCATGCGAAGTTATTGTCGAGGCAAAATGTGATTTATGGATGGCTCGATTGGAAAGCATACTCTGATTGTGGGTAAGAGTGATTCATTATTGCTGGTTTGAGCTATGCCAAGTGCTGATGTTGGATGCCCCCAGTATGTGGTTTTTAGATGGAATAATCTTTAGACATTGGAAACTTGATTAGTATGATTTTATTATTTCCTATTGATCAGGTAGAATCAATCTTTTAATTCAAATGTCCCGTTGGCTTTGGCGGTAGAGGATCGTCCTATTCTGTTGACTTTACCTACAAGTTTAGGGTCCTTTTGGACCTAGTGTGGTCAAGGACTTTCATCCTTGCCTTAGAATTAGTTACAAACTATTAATACATTATTATTTGGAATTTTACCATAGATATGTGTTAGAGTCGTCTCGCGTGTCCTCGGGATTGATTTATTAGGTAAAGGTATCAAGCTATTTGTGTTAAAGTAGACTTTGATATGAATTAATTACATTCGAAAGGTTAGAGATCGAATCACTTCTGTTTAAAGAGGTCCTTATCATTCGAAGTGATTCCCTATTTCTAAGGCTTAGAGAGTAATTTTGGGGACATGGCAGTCCTCAAATACTCATCACATCCTCTAGAGCACCCTCTAGTGATGTTGCAAAAGTCGGCCGGGAGCTCTCATTATTTGTTTGGGTTTGCCCCAGGTATAGTGCACTTCGTTGCTTCTCACAACATGCTGCCTTGTATCATGAATAGGTTTTAAACTTGCGAACTTAAGGTTATGATTCCAATGTACCAAGCTGAGTGGTAGTGCATGTGTGTAATCAAGGGGTGAGGTGGTGCTATGCCCCCAAGTATTTTTTTTTATCGAATTTAGCTTATCTTACAAAAGTTAGTCATACCTTTGCACTGAGTTTTTCTCAGGTTCCATAAGTGTGCTCAGCTTTGGGAGAATCCATACAATTTCCTGAGCAAAGTTGGTTGGAAGGGATATTCTAATTCTTATAGGATTGTTGGATTGATGTTCCGCTATCTCTGACGGAGTTGATTTGATGCTCTGTTTCCTGTGGTGGAGTGGAAGCGAATGAATATCCTACTGTGGTTCGCAGAGTGGAATTCATATTTCTACTATATGTATGTAATGCTACAAGACTAAAAGAAATTATTAGAAGCTTCTAGTTTAAGAACAACGAACTATATTCTCCATCAAGGTAGTCCTTCTAAACTTAAGATCCGTGGCACGTAAATTACTTGCCCTGATTGTGTATTTTGGTGACATATGGTTTGTCAGCCCAACCTATGTTCCAAGGGAGTGTAACTTTTGCGACTGCCGTACTTAAGATTTAGAGCCAGGATTCACACACGGTAACTACCCAAACCATTATGGCATGTATCATGAGTATTATTTGATTTACTGTGGCTCGGCTAGCCTGGGTGCCGATTGTCAACTACGAACTATCCTTGGCTGCAGCCATGCCTTAATCATGGGATTTATTATCGGTTCGCAGTTGCCGGCGAGCCGAAGGCTAATGATAAACTACCTAGGCTATAATCTTGCCTAATTCGTGGCTTATAGTCGGTTTATCATTGCTGGCTGGGGGGCGATCGTCAGTAGTGAACTACCCAGGCTATTTTTGTGCCCTTATTAATGGTTATCTTGCTTTCACTGCTGCCGTCGGGAGCTTGCAATTGATCGCAATATGAAAAATATCAGACTAACAATCGAGCAAAATATCAATTTTTACAGTGGTTTGGCCAGAATATGCATATGTCCACTGTATTTCTTTTATTGCTTCAAGTGATACATGCTTTTTACAAGCTGAGAGAAGTAATGGCGGAGATGCTGGAGATTCCTGTCTTTCCCAAACACCTTTTCCATCAACTGTCGATAGAATGTAAGCTCCATTGTGGAGATCCTTATGAACAACAAATGGCCCTTCCCAAACTAGATCTAGTGCGCCTAGACGGGGAAAGACTTGCTTGAGAACAATATCTCCCTTTTGTAACTCTTGGGGCTTCACCTTAGATTTGTATTGTTTTGCGACTTTCCGTCTATGTGCGGCGGTCTTGAGAGTGGTGTTATTCCTTATTTCTTCATTCAGGTCTAAGGGCATGTTGAGAAACTCCTCATTTTCTTCTGGATTATAATGTGTCCTACGATGTCAAGGGACAACTATTTCGACCGGAAGCATAGCCTCATCCCCGCATGCTTAGAGCAAATAGAATATGTTATGTTGCAATTTTGTAGGAGGCTTGGTAGGCCCACAGTGTCGTGGGTAGCTCGTCAACTCACACTCCTTTGGATTTATCTATTTTTTCCTTAATTAGTGTTTGCAAGACTTTGTTGACAACTTCAACGTGCCCATTAGGCTGGGGCAACTCCTGTCATGACTCAATCCACGCTAGGCTTTGAATGCATTTATTCTTTGAGTTACTTAAGCTAGATTTTTGCCCGGATGCCCGACTAGTATGTCATTGTCACGGACAGGGGCGGTCGTCAGAAGTGAACTACCCAGGCTAGCGCCCTTAGTCATGACTATCTTATTTTCACTACTGCCAACACAAGCTTGTGATCTGGGTTGCTAATCACAAAAGAAGTAGTGGTTATAATAGCATAGATGTTAAGTTAATATAACTACATATGTGTTAAGTGAATGCATTAGTCTCTTGTCCCGGTTAAAGGGAAATAGTAGTTTAGACCAAACCCACCGCTTCGAAAGAAGCGGAAAGTACTAGGTTGTATAGTATGCCTTGTTTAAGATGTTCTCTTGGATAGGAAGTCTCACTTGGTATTTTTGTAAGACTCTGTGGAACCTAGGAGCCGATGGCATTGTCCTGAAATGACAACAACCGAGTTAGATAAAAATGAAAGAAGAGGTATGTTATGGTACCTCCTTTGCAGGACCATCTATTGTCATGCATATGACATGTTTATGCGAGCATATTGTGTGATCAGAGAGCTCGTCATAAGGATTTTCTATAAGTACTCTATTTGATAACGGGGGTTTTACCGCGCCAAGGTTTTTGTTTGGCGTTTTAGTGCTACCTCCTAGCAGTCATTGGTCTAGTCATTTTGTCAAGTTGACTACGACTAGTTTGGTGGACTTATAGTGGATGTCCCCAGTGTGCATCCTGCTATCCTTAATTCTTAATCAATTTGAATTGTGTTTTTTGATTATTGGATCATGATGGAGTGGTGAAGCTAGTATCTTGATTGGTGATTGCAATGTCCTAGCGGTTTACTATATATATTGCAATTCGTGTTGAATTGTGATATGAGGAGTGGTGGTGGTGGTACTGGATATCTCTCGCCTTTCTGCTGCGGGCCAAATATATTGGAATTGCTGGAGCTGCGTCTTTCGAAGCCTTTCTGTATAAACTATTATGTTATCCAAGTTCTTGGCAAATGTCTTTTCCATCGCATCCTCTTCCTTACCCTTTGAGGTAACACCGTACTCAAATAGATGGTTTCTCTCTAATCATTGATCATTCGAGCTCCGGAGGTAGAGAGTTGTATCTCTTCCATTTTGTTATAGCATTTGTGCTGCAAGCTGTGCTAGCGTCCCTAGGTGACCATCTACCTGAACTCCTGACAGCGATGTTTTCTCATCTTTATGTGCCTTGCTGACCCAAAGGAGAGGTCATGCATAGTTGTAGGGGCTAGTTTGATTTTTTGTCTTTACATCGTGTAGCGTGTAAGGACCCTCGAGTCGATCAGCACATGCAATGGATTTACGGATCCATCCTTCACCTTTTTCCAAGGATGGAGATCCAAGAGTAGATGGTAGAGTCCTGTAATAGCTTAAGATTGATTAGAATCAAAGAAAAGTAATTATATAGTACCTTCTTTGTGCCCCTTGTTTATCAGCAAGTGTGGAGATCTTGGCAAGTGTCTAGGGGGCCGGGTAAGCCTCTTATAAAGGTTTGTAGTGGGCACTCAAAATTTTTTTGTTTTCTTGGAGGGTGGACTAGTAACTTTTGGTCTTATCTCCTTCTCTTTTCATATTTATGTAACATATCCCTTGGTAAGGAGAGCTATTGACATTATTTGAATCATGTCCGATATGCGTTGGATTAGTGATGCCTTCGTGCATGATAGGAGTGACAAAGTGTCATGTTTGTCATATCTAGACTTTGAGTATTCAATCATCATGACTTCGGTCTTCAAGTTGTGATATTTCGATCCATCAGTGGGATCCCAATTGTAGTACTTTGATTTTATGCTGGATGGAAAAAGGGCTGTGCATGGGGTTCATTTGGTTATGTGGAATGCCCTATGTGTTCTCTAGACTGGGACTTCCCTTGTATTATGACATTGAGGTTGAATACTTCTGTCTTCCCTACGCATGTCAAGAGTTTATCCACCAAAGCTTTATGGTAAGCAGTGAAGTGCTTACTGATTTCAATCACAACCATGTCGAATTTATGTCCGATAATTTTTAGCACCAGGAGGTTATTAGACTAGTCTTCCTGCTTTTTTACATGAGGATAACTATTGCATTCTTTGCAGCGGAGTTCTCTCACTTTATGTGGCATATCGGGAAGTTGTTCTCCTTCCCTTCCTTGAGAGTTTGTACTTTTCAATAGAGATAATTCAATTTTCGGAAAGGTTTGGGAGGTTTTGTAGCTTCGATGGGTTGATGGTCCAACTCTTAAAATAAAGAGAGAATCTTGAGATAGGAGGTATAGCTTCTCAATCTGAGGAATGGTGATTACAACCTTGAAAAAAGAAAAAGAGAAAAACTCTAATTTCAAAGAGAAAATGACTTTAGATCAGGAGAAACGATTTCTAGTTTGGAGGGAGAAAAGGATTTTCTTAGAACCGTAATTTTATATTTTACTAGGGGAATAGATTCCTCTTATACAAAAGAGGAAGATGGTTTTCTTATGCTAAAGAAGCAATGCTTCCGGATGGAAAGAGAATAAGATCTATAATGATTTTAGATCTAGAAAATGACTAAGTGTTTCTTTTGGTCAAAAACAATGTTTTTGATCTGAAGTGAGAAAAATAAGATATAACGATTTCAGATCTAAGAAATGAATACATGTTTATTTTGCTTAAGAAACAGTGTTTGCGGATCTGAAAGGAGATACGGTGAATTCAGATCTAAGAAGTGAATACATGTTTCTTGTTGGTTAAGGAAAAGCGTTTGTAGATCTAAAATAAGAGAAAAGAAAGAAAGAATACTTTTTTTTATCTCCAAGGAATAGTGATTGTAGATTCTAAAAAGAAAATTAGATTTTCCTAAAGTAATGGATTTAGATCTAGGAGAAATAGAGTATTTTAATCTAAGAAATAGTGATCTCAAACTGGAAAAGTGAGAAAAAGAGAATCTCTCATTCCAAGGAGACAGTGACTTTAGATCTGAAAAGAAAAGGCTATAGATTCTATTAAAAATGCAATTTCAGATCTTAGAAACATGTTTTCTTTTGTGAAAGAAAATAATGATCCAGATCTAAACAGATGGAAAAAGGGGTTTCTTATGCCAAGAAACCATGTTTTTGGATTCCAAATGAGAAAAGAGAGGTGGCTTGATTTTAGATCCAAAGAATGAGTACATGTTTCTTTTTGGTTAAGGGACATGTGTTTGTGGATCGGAAATAGTTAAAGGAATATCTAGGATTTCAGATCTAAGAGATGACATTTTTTTTGCTAATAAACAGTGTTCGTGGATAGTAAAAGTAAGATCTAAAAAGTGGACAAGAGAATTTCTCTATGTAGTAAAATGGATGTTCGGATCTGAAGAGAAAAGAAAGATTTTTTGTTTTATGTAAAATATTCATGATAGATCTGAAAAGAAACATAGATTTCATATCTTAGAAAAGGGGAGAGAGTTTCTTATGAGAAGAAACGACAATCTCAAGACAGAAGATTAGAAATGGTAGGTTTCAAAATGAAATGAAAAGTAAGAAAGAGAGAATTTCCTTTTGAAAAAGGAAAGTTCAGCTCTCAATGAAAGCACCAAAATGTTTGCACAAAAAATGGGCAAACACTCAAATCGTTATTGTAGAGCTATAAATATTGTTTGTAGTATATACCTGTTGTTTGATGAAAATTAGTTGCGGATGTTTAAGGTAGAAAATCAGTAATTTGCAATAAAAAATATGCAAAAGACTTAAATGTAAAAAGACATAGAATATATAGTGGTTCGGCATGAATGTGCCTACGTCCACTGTTCCTCTTTTATTATCCCTTTCATTTTTGATTACAAGTACAACCTTTGAATACGAGTAAACATGCTATTAGAACTAAGATTTTTCCCTCTCGAAGTAGTCTGCCATTGTTGCTGAAAACTTCGCTCTTCAGCATCCTCTTTTTTTATGATACCATGTGCTTGGTATTTATAGCATGAAGATATGAGGTGAGGCAACTGAGTATATAGTATTTGAAATTTGGTTCAACATTCTTTCCTCCAAGATTTGGTTCAACCTTACTTACATGAGTGTCAAGCTATTCCACTTGTGACGACCGCCATACACCTCCAAGAACCCCGGTACGCGTCATGAAGAAATCCCCGAAGTATCGCCTTGCCATGGCAAAAATTCCAACTTTTTTTTAGATCAGTATACTCGAGTTGAGCGCCAAGCAAACCTTCAGCCGACTCCAAGCCGCATTACGCCCAACTGACTCCAAGTAAACCCTTAAATTTCTCATGCCTTACTCCAAGCAACCACCGAACAAAATTTTGGTTCGGTCATCGGACCGACTCCAAGCAGACTCCAGATTTTCAAGGCTCGACTCCAAGCAAGCGTTGAACCAATGTTTTGGTTCGGTCATCACCCCGACTCCAAGCAGACTTGAGATTTTCAAGCCCCGAATCCAAGCGAGCGCCGAACCAAAGTTTTGGTTTGGTAATCCAACCGACTCCAAGCAGATTCCATATTTTCAAGGCCCCACTCCAAGCAAGCGCCAAACCAAAGTTTTGGTTCGGTCATCGCGCTGATCCCAAGTAGATTCGAGATTTTCTAGCCTCGACTCCAAGCAAGGCCGAACCAAAGTTTTGGTTCGATGATCCAACTGACTCCAAGCAGACTCTAGATTTTCAAGACCCGACTCTAAGGAAGCGCCGAACCAAAGTTTTGGTTCGGTCATCGGGCCGACTCCAAGCAGACTCGAGATTTTCAAGCCCCGACTCCAAGCAAGCGCCAAACCAAAGATTTGGTTCGGTAATCCAACTAACTCCAAGTAGACTCTAGATTTTCAAAGCCCAACTCCAAGCAAGTGCCGAACCAAAGTTTTGGTTCGGTCATCGAGCCGACTCCAAACAAACTCGAGATTTTCAAGCCCCGACACCAAGCAAGCGCCGAACCAAAATTTTGGTTCGGTAATCCAACCAACTCTAAGCAGACTCCATATTTTCAAGGCCCGACTCCAAGCAAGCGCTGAACCAATGTTTTGGTTCGGTAATCCAACCGACCCCAAGCAGACTCCATATTTTCAAGGCCCAACTCCAAGCAAGCATCGAACCAAAGTTTTGGTTCAGTAATCTAACCGACTCCAAGCAGACTCCAGATTTTCAAGGCCCGACTCCAAGCAAGTGCCGAACCAAAGTTTTGTTTCGGTCATTGTGCCGACTCCAAGCAGACTTGAGATTTTCAAGCCCCGACTCCAAGCAAGCGCCAAACCAAAGTTTTGGTTCAGTCATCGGACCGAGGATCCTGGCTTGTTGTTGGACTGTCGACCTTGAATGGCGGTAGAGCGTCTCGGTATCGGCCCTACGAGACGGTGGTGGACAAATCTTAAGACGATCATATCTCTCAATCTGTAGCTCGGATTGAGACGTGATTTCGACCTATGTCCATATCTTGATCTTGAGAATACCTCTAAACTAGTTTGAGTCTGTTCCAGAACAATGACGATTTTCCCCCCAACTCCTCATATTCACAATGAAGTGGGCGAAAATGTCCACAATAGTAAGTTGAATGAGAAGACGATAAAGAACCAATATCCATTACCGAGAATTGACGATTTGTTCGATCAGTTGAGTGGAGCAAAGGTATTCTCTCGGCTAGATTTGGTGATGGGATTTCATTAGCTTAGAGTGGCAAAGGATAACATTCCTTTGACGGCGTTTAGAACATATGGGTCGTACGAATGGTTAGTTATGTCATTCGGACTAACTAATGCACCGGCATTCTTTGCGGATCCGATGAATAGAAATTTTTAAGAGCATTTGGATAGCTTTGTGTTGGTATTCATTGATGACATTTTGATATACTCTGAGGATGAGAAGGAGCATGAAGTTCTTCTCAGAAATGTGCTCGTGACGTTGTGGGAGCATTAGTTGAAGGCTAAGTTTACGAAGTGTCAGTTTTGGAAGAAGGAAGTGAAGTTCCTTGGTCATGTCATCTCTGAGAGAGGGTTGTTTGTAGATCCGACTAAGATTGAAGTGGCGAACAATTGGAAGAGACCCGGGACGGTGACCGAGATAAAAGGAAGGGAAGTTCCTTGGATTGGCTGGGTATTATCAGAGATTTATAAAAGATTTTTCGCGGACAACAGCATTGATGACTAAGCTTACGCGAAAGGATGTGAAGTTTGTGTGGACTGATAAGTGTGAAGAAGCATTCCAGAGCTTGAAACACTTATTGACCCATGCACTGGTGTTAGTGGTTCCGGAGGGGAATCACGATTAAGTTGTTTATACAGATGCATGTGGAACTGGATTGGGAGCTATGTTGATGCAAAGGGGTAAAGTAATTGCTTATGCTTCGAGACAGCTCAGACCACATGAGGTTAGGTACCAACGCATGACTTGGAGTTAGCTGTCGTTATATTTGCTTTAAAGGTGTGGAGGCATTATCTTTTAGGAGAGCGATTTGAGCTATATACTGATCATAAGTCATTGGAGTATTTGTTCTCTCAGAAGTAGCTGAATATGAGACAGTAGAGATGGTTGGAGTTTATTGCTGCCTATGATTTTGGAATTAAGTACACACCTGGAAAAGGAAACATGGTAGCGGATGCACTCAGTCGGAAACATCAAAATGCAGTATTGGCTATGATCACTGAGTGCAGAGACTTGGAGGCATTATCGGCTTGTAGTGTACGGTTTAGGTCCGAGGTAGGATTGACTGTAGGAAGTATCGTATTGTCTTGTTTAGAAGTCCGACCGGTAATGATTGAGAAGATAGCTTCTAAGCAAGAGGAGGATCCAGTATTGGCTGAGTGGATCAGAAGGTTGAAGGAAGGAATGGAGAGCAATGACCTAAAGGATTTCAATCTTGACCAAAATGGGTGGTTGAGAAAGAAAGGAAGGTTATTTGTTCCGAATGTAGGAAACATGAGGAAGGAGGTTATGGATGAGTGTCATCGTTCGAAGTTCACTATCCACCTAGGAGGAACGAAAATGTATGAGGACATGAAGAGAAATTTCTTCTAGGAAGGTATCAAATGGGACATTGGATTGTGTGTTGAGCAATGCTTGAATTACCAACAGGCAAAGGTAGAACACCAGAAGCCAAGTGGATTGCTTCAACCGTTAGAGGTTCCGTTATGGAAATGGGGTTCAATCTCTATGGATTTTATTGATGGGTTGTCGAGATCTAGTAGAGGAACAAAAGCATATGGGTCATAGTGGATAGACTGACTAAGATTGCTCATTTTATTCCGGTAAAGTCAACTAGAATGGCACCTAATTTGGCAAAGTTATTCATGAAGAATGTGGTTAGGCTACATGAGATTCCTAGTAGTATAGTCAGTGATAGAGATCCTTTATTTACTAGTGAGTTCTGGAAAAGTCTACAGGATGCATTAGGAACCAAGCTCAACATGAGTACCGCGTATCATCCACGGACAGATGGGAAAACGGAAAGAGTTAACAAAATCTTGGAAGATTTGTTAAGAGCTTGTATATTAGATTTTGGGGGATCAAGGGAAGACCATCTTCATCTAGTCGAGTTCTCGTATAACAATAGTTATCAGACTAGTATCGGGATGGCAACGTTTGAATCATTGTATGGAAGACCTTGCAAGTCTCCCGTATGTTGGTTGGAGACCAGGGATAGATTAGTTCTTGGTCTGGATTTAGTGAAGGAAGCTGCGGAGAAGATTGAGTTGATTCGAGCTAGGATGAAGGAGGCTCAATCTAGGCAGAAAAGTTATGCATATAAAAGAAGAAAGGATTTGGAATTTTCTGTCGGAGATTATGTGTTTGTTAAGGTTTCACCGATGAAAGATGTAAATAGATTTGGGAAGTCAGGGAAGTTAGCATCTAGATTCATTGGTCCATTTTGTGTTACTAAGAGGATCGGGAAACTCGCTTATAAAGTGGAGTTACCGAGTAGTTTGGCTGGAGTCCATAATGTTTTCCATGTTTCTCATCTTAGGAAATGTGTTAGAGACCCGGAGACTACTATAGCACCTACAGTATTAGAAGACCTAGTAGTAGAACCGGATTTAACTATAGTTAAGAAGCCGATTCAGATTGTGGCTAGAGATGAGAAGAAATTAAGGAACAAGACAGTGAAGTTAGTAAAGGTTCAGTGGAGTAATAATGCTAGAGACTGTACTTGGGAAGTGGAGAGCAGGATTAGAGCTCTTAACTTGATTTATCTGATGGTATGTTTTACCTTTGATGTTTTGTTGTGTACCTTATAGTAATTTCGTGGACGAAATTCTCTAAGATGGGGAGCCTGTAACACCCCATATTTTTATAACCTTATGCAACACATTTAAATTAGTGAGATTAAATTAAATAATGTGAAGATTAATAGGTTGAGATTTGATTAGTTAAAGGTAGCCGTGCCATGTTAAGTGGGTTAACTAAAATGAAATAACACTAGATAATGTGTTAGGAAATGAGAAGGGCATTATGGGAAATAGTAAAACCTTATACGCTAAACCCTTATGAGATGGTAACTCACGTTCATTCACTCTCATTTTACTAAAAAACTAAATTGCTAAGGCTATCCACCAATTCCCAATCTCAAGAGAAGAAGTAAAGCTAAAGATTTAAGAGAAGAGAAGAAATCAACTAATTCAACACTCAAAAATCTCATCTATAATATCAAAAGCTAAGGTGAATAATTACTACATCCCTAATTCTTTTAGTTTTCGGCCGACTTTCCTTATTTGGAAATTTGAATAATTTTGAAAAAGCCTCTTCTTCCTTTATAATTATATAAAAGATTTAAGTCTCATACCTTATAGTTTTATATAACTATTAAATCACTTTGAAAAATGCTGGAAAAATTCCAGAAAATCAAATAATATGTTCTCTTCAACATATAAATTTTCGAATCCAAACTATAATTATTTTTTCCGTAAATAATTTTATAATCCAAATTAACCTCTTCTTCCTTAGAAAATTCATAATAATTCCATAAAAATTCAGAAAATTCTAAAAATTGAAACCCATCTCTAAAATAACTTTTTAGATCACCATAAAAATTCGCAAGGCTATCAGATGTCATTTAATAGGGGTTTTATCTCAAAACATGTCATAAAATCTACACGAACATATATAAATCATCAACATGTATATATAATCTTTTTATCATTCAAACACATGGCAAATCTTTGCAAAATCATTCAGAATTAACCTCAAAACCAAAACAAAAATTATTTAGAGATGTAAACATTATTCACCTTTGCTTTAATGATTAAGGAGCTTGAGATTCGAATGAGTTTGGTTTGAATTTGTTTTACTTAAGCTTCTCTTTTGTTTCCTCTTCTTCTTCCTTCGTTAATGGTGGCCAGCCAAGCTTTTAAATTTTTGAAAGTGAGAATGAACGTGTGTTTTGAAATATACGGCCTAAGGAAGACAATATAGAAATGGCCTCTATACCATAATACCCCTCCTCTAATTCATTTTAAACCTTTCTTTTAATTAATTAGTTAAAAGGCATGGCTACCTTAATTAAATCAAATCTCAATCCCCTCATCAACACATTATTTTGTTTAGTTTATCTAACTAATTCTCCTAAATAATGTTATCAAAAATCTGGGGTGTTACAGTTCTCCCTGAACCTATTGGTATCTCCAATAACTTCCCTCTTATCCTAGTTTTCATGGGTTGACTAGGAACCTATTGACATCTATCAATAACTTAATCTGGATATAGTTTTCATGGGTTTACTACAAACCTATTGGCCCCTTCCAATAACTCTTTCTAATTATAGTTTTCATGGGTTTACTACAAACCTATTGGCACCTGCCAATAACTTTTCCTAAACATAGTTTTCATGGTTTACTATGAACCTGTCTATCTGACAACTTCATTATTTAGGCATCCTACATTCTGATCTATTTGACCTCCTCGATGCAATTCTACACATTCAGGAGTTAATTTAAATTATATTCACTACTGGGTCAACCTAGCCGGTTATTCTTCCCTTCTCCTCAAATACTGTTATAGGTCCATTACAATGTGTATATATATATATATATATATATATATATATATATATATATGAAGAAGAAAACATAATAACATAATAATACCTTGTGGTTTAATATCCTTGAAATCATTTTATATAAAACTTGGTTAATCCCTTTAACCTTTTAATCAAGGAAGACTTTTTCAAAAACTCCATACTTAAAATCATTTCAAATCTCTTTTATTATGCCACGATTTTCCTTTAAAAATCGAGATTGGGTTCTTTGTTTTGAAAACTAAGGCTTTCAAAACCTTTAATCTTTACTTTTGAAACCATTAGAAAACTTCCTTTCGAAAGCATTCAGATCTTCTTTTCAAAACTCTAGGCACCTGCCTTTCGAAACACTTTAAAACCTTTCTTTCGAAACCTTTCAAATGTATTAAAGTATTACCATTTATTACAGAAGCTTAGCTTCGAAACCATTTAAAAGTACCCCTTTAAAAAACATTGGATTCATCTTTAAAAATATCTTTTGGGTCAAAGGGAATATATACGAAAGTACCCTTTTCGAAACCATTTATCTTTATATAAAATTGTTTGGGGAAAAGTCGATGGCTTCGGAACCATCCATTCGAAAGCTCAAATCATTTAAGTAAAACATCCGAGGGTTAGCTTCGAAACCCCTTTCGAAGCCATTGCCTTTGAAACCCTTAACTCTTTTGAAAGCTTTAGGAAGTGGCTTAGTACTGGTTTAAAACAAAGGCTACCTTTCGAATTGGTTGATGACTTCAATCCACTCGAATGGCAAAAGAACGATAGCGGGATTTCGACTGGGTCGAAACCACCCTTTTCGAGAGCATTGTTCAATAAATAAAGGAAATCATTCGAAAGCATATACTTTTAAACTAAATGATGGCAACCCTCTTCGAAAGCTACTTAGAAGACCCTTTTGAAAGCTTATGTTTCGACCCCTTCGAAAGTTTTTATTAAACAAGGCAGGCGCTAATCATTTGAAAGTAAAACAAAGGTTTCGTCCCCATCTCCACAACTACATTACAAGGATCACAGAGATGTGGCAGGGTTGCCCTAGCAATCTCAGGTCTCAATCACCGAATGAATATCTCAATTCTCCTAATGACGGTGTCTATAGTAGCATACCCATATCGGGACAACTCATCAAACTTAGTAGCATACTCAATTACCGACAGCTCTCCCTGCACCAAATCATAAACTTTCTCATCAATGCCGACTTAGCAACTTCAGATAAAAACCTCTGTTCAAATCTCCTTCTAAAATCTGCCCAAGTCAATTCCTCCTCCGGAACCCCAACGATAACACTATTCCACCAATGAAATGATGCCCCTTGCAACTGCCTAGAGGCCAGCCTCCTTTTCTTCTCATCATCCAAACCCAAATAAACAAAGATTCTATCGCAATGCAACAACCAATTCTCCACTTCTTTGGCATCCTCCGTTCCCATAAACGGCTTCCCACAAAGAATGGTGTAGTCTCTTCTTAGCTTGGCATAATTATTCCCCACTGGAGCCATAGGATTAGCTCCTCCAACATTTCCAACAACACCAGCGGCAGCTCCAGTTTGCATAATATTGACGAAAACAGATACATCGCCCCCATATCAACTTGTGGATTTCCAGCACCCACATTGGCATCTGAATTTTGGTTAGCATTAGCCTGTCGACCCGGGTTCCTCCTGGTGGGTCGAACATTTTCATTGGTTGTGGTGCTTCCTCCACCGAGATTTCCTTTTCCATTTACTGCCTCCATATCTTCTTTCTCATAAATCTGCATACGAGCCTTTGTAAGATACAGAAGAATGGTCTAAGAGAGAGTGGAATATATACTTATATATATATATATATATCAAATACAAGTACGTTACTATAGCGTTAACCCACCCCGATCTTATTTTCCGATTCAGTGGATTATGTTTTGAAAATCTTTTAGGTTTAAATTTCTTTTAAGTTTCATAAACCAATGCTCTGATACCAACTTCTAACATCCTCTACTTGGAGGCCCAAAACTAACGGCTACGGATGCTGCAGTCATCCATAGTTATTAATCCTCGGCGATCAAATACGGTAATGTTAGATACATTGGTATAACAGAAACACATGGATATGGAAAACTTTAAAAATCAACAAATAACCGTCTCATAATATTTCAAAGCATTTCAAATTCATTGCAAAATCGCAATACGAAAACCACGTTCAGTGAAAATATAATTATTACAACATACGCCAAGAGCGACATATAAAGATGCCCCTTTAGATGATCAGAGTATATAACTAGGCAATTAAACATCTTTGCCTTTACAACAAAACATAGCGGAATCGAAATAGAAAAGAACTCTAAATAGCTATCATGCCTCTTGCACATCTCTAGAAGCTTATTCATTTAAAGAGGTACCCGAAAACCTCAACTCTCAAACTACTCAAAATCAATTGAGCACCCGAGAGTTTAAGGGAAAAACATAAGCTATGAGTCAGACATAAAGCCTAGTATGAATAATAATCTACCATCTCAAACCATTTGGATATCTAGTGAGACCACGCTGCTTAGCGGAACGGGTTTTCCCCTCACAAGTATCCTAAAACTTTATAAAACCATATACTGTGCTCATGCATCCACAATGGTTAAATATAACATATCAAAATAAGATGATGATATGCAAACAAGTAAATGAATTCTGGATTACCCATCCCCATTTATTTTTGACTATCTGTCTCTGTTATAGTTTTTATGCCACCATTAACCTAATAGTTTTCATGGGTTGACTATTAGCCTGTTTAACACTTATGGACTCCCTGTCCAGTTTCATAGTTTTCATGGGATCACTAAGAACCTATTCGACCCAACCAATAACTTTTTTTCATGGGTTCTCCCTGAACCTATTGGTATCTCCAATAACTTTCCTCTTATCCTAGTTTTTATGGGTTGACTAGGAACCTATTGATATCTGTCAATAACTTAATCCAGATATAGTTATCGTGGGTTCACTATAAACCTATTGGCCCCTGGAAATAACTCTTTCTAATCGTAGTTTTCATGGGTTTACTATGAACCTATTGGCACCTGCCAATAACTTTTCCTAAACATAGTTTTCATGGGTTTGCTATGAACTTGTCTATCTGACAACTTCATTATTTAGGCATCCTACATTCTGGTCTATCTGACCTCCAGGATGCAATTCTACTCATTCAGGAGTTAATTCAAATGATATTCACTACTGGGTCAACCTAGCTGGTTATTCTACCCTTTCTCCCCAAATATAGTTTTATATATATATATATATATGAAGAAGTAAACATAATAACATAATAATACCAACACATGTGGTTTAATATCCTTGAAATCATTTTATATAAAACTTGGTTAATCCCTTTAACTTATTAATCAAGGAAGACTTCTTCAAAAACTCCATACTTAAAATCATTTCAAATCTCTTTTATTAAGCCATGGTTTTCCTTTAAAAATTGAAATTGGGATCTTTGTTTTGAAAACTAAGCCTTCCGAAACCTTTAGTCTTTACTTTAGAAACCATTGGAAAACTTCCTTTCAAAAGCATTCAAATGTTATTTTCAAAACTCTAGGCACCTGCCTTGCTTTAAAACCTTTCTTACGAAACCTTTCGAATGTATTAAAGTATTACCATTTATTACAGAAGCTTAGCTTCGAAACCATTTGAAAGTACCTCTTTCAAAAACATTGGGTTCTTCTTTAAAAATATCTTTTAGGTCAAAGTGAATATATACGAAAGTACCCCTTTCGAAACCATTTATCTTTATATAACATTATTTAGGGAAAAGTCGATGGCTTCAGAACCACTCATTCGAAAGCTCAAATCATTTAAGTAAAACATACAAAGGTTAGCTTCGAAGCCATTGCCTTCGAAACCCTTAACTCTTTCGAAAGCTTTAGGAAGCGGCTTAGTACAGGTATAAAACAAAAGGCTACCTTTCGAATTTGTTGGTGACATCAATCCACTTGAAAGGAAAAAAAGCAACAGTAGGGTTTCGACTAGGTCGAAACCACCCTTTTCGAGAGCATTATTCTATAAATAAAGGAACTCATTCGAAAGCTTATACTTTTAAACTAAATGATGGCAATCCTCCTCGAAAGCTACTTAGAAGACCCTTTCTAAAGCTTATGTTTCGACTCCTTCGAATTTTTTTATTAAAACAAGGCAGGCGCTTATCATTTGAAAGTAAAACAAAGGTTTCGTACCCATCGAAAGCGATGCTTTCGACACCATGCCTTCCACCTTTCTCCAATCCACTTCGTACCAAAATTGTCGATACCTTGTGTATTGGTTGCGACTAGGTTTCTTTTAACTGGGTCGAAGCGGAAGTAATGGGTCGAAAGGGGCTTCTAAAAGAGGCAGAACCTACTTTTCTGGGTAAAGGCTGAATTAATGCCATCTAAAGTAATTACTTTGTAACTAACCTGCCTATTTGTAAATATTTCATTGGTTGCCCTAAACTTTTCAAATTCTTTACCAAAATAACTACTGCATAATTTCATATCTAAAATAGATTTATTTTTAAAATTAAGCCCTTCCATAAGCAAAACAATTAAAGCAATTAAATCCTTCTTCTAATATAATTTATTTTTCGTAGTAAATTACTTAGGAAAAGTCCCTAAAAATTTTAGAAATTCACTTTCAACATGTTATCTAACATATAAAATTTCCAGACCTAATTTTTTAATGAAATAATCGAAATAAAGTTTTAAATCCAATTATACATATTTTCCTTTGAAAATTCATATTAAATTTTCCATAGCTTGGAAAATTACAAAAATTAAAACCCATCTCTAAAATCATGTTTTACATAAATAAAAAATTTCTCATGGCATACAAAAATCATTACAATCGGTTTTACCTTTAAAACCGTATAAAATAATTATAAAATTATTTTATTTGTACCCAACATGTCCAAATCCAAGCATATATCAATCAAAAACAATCATAATAATGGATTTAATCTTAAACCTGAAAAACAAATGATCATAAAACAAAATAGAGATGATTTAGATTATTATTCACCTTGATTATGATAAGGACCTTGAGATTTGATTGAAATTAATCCCCTTTCTTTAATTCCTTAGCTTTAGATTGCTCTTCTCCTCTTTTTTCTCCTAAATAATGGTCGGCTCCTTTTATGTTTGCGTTTTGTATTTTGTATAATGAACGTGAATGGGAATGAAACGAGAATATAAGGGTTATGGTAATAAGCTGCGGCTATTTCCTAGTAAGCCCTTGTGTAAATTAATTAACCTATAAGCCATTCTTTAGCCCATTTAAATAATTAAGCACGGCCCTTAATTTATTTTCAAATCTCAATCCCCTTATCACTTTAATTATTTATATTATTATATTTAATTTTTCTAATTAAATCTCTTGAATAATATTATCAAAAATTAGGGGTGTTACACCGGTAACGGTAGCTTTACTCATGGGTGTGCTCTCCCCTCTATTAGAAGGTTGGTTGCCTTCACCACTTCTTGTAGGAAAGTTAAGTCCTTTGAAGTTTATATTTGGAAAGTTATAGGACATTGTGTCATCTGGATTTTGGAGATTGGAGAGTCCTTTTAACGAGCTTTCCAAACGTTGAGAAGATGATTCCTCTTTGAGAGGAGTAATTACGAACTCCGGGTATGATGCAATTTTTCTTCTACATAACTGGTACACGAACTTCTTCTTTCTCTTTGGAGGAGTTTACGATTTCCTAACCTACGATAGTCCAACCATTGACGCTTTTCCCAGGCCTACATCATCATCTCCCAACTTGTCAGCTTGAGAATCTTTTATTTCACCCACCTCTGTATCTTCTCGAGTCCCCTCAGTCGGGGGCACGACGGGGTTGATTGTTTCTTCTCCTCGTTCGATAACGATCTTTGGAACTGCCTTGTTTACAGGGAGCCCGATTCTACGATCGTCTTCCAGTGGGCCAAATAAAGATAGCAGTTCATTAGTCATAAGGAGTTTAATATCCCGGTCCTCAATAGGAGTAGCGCGGATAGCGGCAACGGCTCTAGAAAACTTGGCGCCTTCGGGACGTGGACGAATGCCTGAAAGGGCTTCAGGTGTTAGTATATTCAAAGGAGAAATTATGACTTGAATCGTTGAACATAAGAGAAACGTGGAAGTGGCACTTACATCCTTCTAACCATCTTCTTGCGAATCTGGGAGGACATCGAACATAGAACCATTCATGCTTAAATAATGAAAGCTTGTTCCAGGCACCCGTTAAGACTTGACAGTTCGACGAAGGTTCAAGGAAGATGTAAGAAGTGCTTCATGATCGTCTTTTGAAGTTATAGATAAATCTGATGTCTTTGGGAGTCAGCGGACGGAACAGAACATTCATGAATAAGAGAAAAGTCTCATGAACGAAGGCGTAGCTGTTGGGATGCAACTGAGTAGGGGCGATCCTAAGATACCTCAGCATTTCTGGGATGAAGGAGTTAAAAGGTGGAACACATCCAGCCTAGCACATAAGTTTGGTGCTAACATATTCAAAAATTGAATTAATTATTAATTTAAATTTTGTAAAAATCCGGGATCGTTACACGTGGCATCGAATGCATCACTCCCGCATGCATATCAGTAAGTAACACTAAAATGGAGTTGCATTCACCATTGGGTAAGCTAAACCCACTATTTATGCATCCTATCTTTCGTTTCTATTATTACCGATGGTGAAGTCATGTTCAGCATAACAAAACACGAGCCACAACTCGAGCAAAAGACGAATACCCAAACGGATTCTAGCATCTCAAACAGATCACGAATCTTTACATGGATTGGAGCATCTCGAACAGATGATGAATCTCCACATAGATTACATCATCTTGAACGGATCAAAAACTTCTTCCAAAACATAGATCATGTATATAGTTTGAAGTGGTTATAGTTTCGAGCCATCTCATATAAGTACACTTCCCCGCTTATCGGGGGCTCCAAAACCAATCGATAGATTTCCAGCTAACTCAACCCTGGTTCGTTTAGAAATAAACAAACAATACATAAGGGCAGAGATCATCTCTATCCAGACGGATTGCCTTATCATTTTCCCTTGAAGAGCAAGACAAGTTTATACGTAGGTTATATCATTATCGAGTGAATAACCGTACTGGATAATCCTCATGTTTCTTCTAGATATTTCCTAAGTTAATTTTGGTCATATCAACACAATGAGAACAATCGCATATGGAAACTAAGTCTCGTATACTTATCACATTTTCAAACTTTTGAATTTCCGCTATCCCTCAGTTGATAGTGAAGCCAGATAGGTTATAGTACAATTGCTTCTACACCCTACTTGAATCATCATTCTAAACTCCCACAGATAGAAACAAGTCTACTTTGTCGACTTTTAGTACTAATTACACGACTAAATACTTTCCATAAACAAGTAAACACATAAAAGCACGGTTAATTCACACAAAGCATGATTAAGTCACACAAACGTCTTCTAATCCACTTTTTATTTAATTAATCTTTTATTAATTAAACCTCTTTTATTAGTAAAACTCCTTTTACCTAATAAAACTTCTTTCATTAATTAAAGCTTTCCTTATTAATTTATACTCCTAATTAATTATACTCCTTTATTAATTAAAACTAACTTTATTAATTAATGCTCTTTTATTAGTTAAAACTTCCTTTATTAATTAATACTCTTTTATTAGTTAAAATATAAAGAAAGAGGTTAAAAAAATTTTTTACTTAAACATTGTTACTATAAACCCCCTATCTCTTCTATACTTTAAACATATACTTTTCCTATCTTTTTCTAAAAGATTACATACTTGTTATTGTCTTTAAAATTACATTATTAAAGATCTAAGTATATTCTTAAGTGTTAAAGATAAGTGTTACTTAAGCATTGTCACCACAAACCCAAAACATTTCACACTTAAACATTTTCTTTAAAACTAGCTTTTTAAGATTTAATTACTCTTACAAGGGTTAAAGACAATTGTTACTTAAACAATGTCACTACAAACCCAAAACATTTCATTTATAACTATCTTTCAATCATTCTCTTAAAAGATCAAATTATATTCCTAAGTATAATTGAAGGGTTAAAAACAAATGTTACTTAAACATTGTTTATTACAACCCAAAACCATTTACTTATTTTTACCTTAAAGTATTCATGATTAAAGTCCTAATCATATTCCTAATTATAGTCCTAATTATTGTCCTAATTATATTTACTTATATCTATACTTATTTAACAAGTTAATATAGTTTTACTTAACTTTACAAAACCATTTATTATAACGTAAGTGTAATGATCAAAATTATCCTTTATTTCTTTATAAAAGACATAACTTATTTTTCCCAACGTATATGTTTACAAAGAACCTTTTTTAAATGATGTATATATTTATACCCTTGATAACATTTAAACAAATTATATATTGAAACATGTTCAGAATTTGCTGAAGTACGGTAGTGGACATGAGTTCAATTGCATACAAATCATTTATGTGAAATTATATTTCTAATCTTTTAAAGCTACATCCTAAGTAACAACATGTTGTGCATGTTTTCTTTTCGTCGTCACTATATTTCTAAGATATCTAGAGTTCAGTAAATATCTAGAAACTCCAATAATATTCATATTTAATTGTGAATCGAAAATTTAAACCTCTTAGTTCAATTCAATAACGTTTATCAATTATGTGTTTTACTAGACCAAAGATTTTAACCTTGAGTTGACTACAAATTACGGTAATGCTGAACTTCTACAATAAAGAAAAAAATTATCTCTTGAGTAGTATTCACTTCAAGTGGTTTAATGAACACCTGACTTTAGTCGTGACATGAGCATCATGTTATATGATTGACAATAGACAAAGTACAGGAAGAGCTCATTGAGTAGTTATGTAATTGTTCCAAATAATCACAAATATGTAACTCCTTGGTGTCCGTAATGGTCATGACTAATTCATTGTCCATCATATTGAAAGCATTACATATGTTAGTCTCAACGATATCATATTCTCGAAACATCCTTACTAGAAACATTTAAGGATAAATATTTTATATACATAATTCAATACTCATTGTTGCAAATACATTCACAACAACAATCGTTCAAGTATTTTTACCTAAGGAATTTCTACTTATTATATTTAATATTTTTAGAGCATGGGCTAGGCAAGTCACGTAATGGTCATGGGCTAAGTAAGTCATGTAATGGTCATGGGCTAAGTAAGTCACCATTAAGGAGTGACTTTTAAGTGCCCTAAATTCCCTTTGTTTCCATTACTACAAGAAAAGTTGAAAATAGCGGTAGATTGTAGAAATGGAATTTTCCATCGCTAAATTTGCGACGAATTTTCAACTGATTTACAAGGGATAATTTTAAGTTTTTTTTTTCTATTTCACAATCTTTTATGTTATCACCGTCCACATATTATATCCATCACTAAACCATGTTAGAGATCTGCTATTAGAAACTGCAATCGTTTCATTTACCTTTAACGTTATGCAGTTTCTAATCTTAATGTGACCCTATTAATTAGGTCATAAATAGAATGTTTCATTTACCTTTAACGTTATGTAGTTTCTAATCTTAATGTGACCCGATTAATTAAGTCATAAATAGACCGTTCTATAATTAGAACATTAGGTCTGTGATTAATCTTAAGCGTTGAATTGGTATACGATGGACGTACTAGGTTTAGAGTTAAATGTTATATAAAGGATTGGGTCCTCTCTCTCCCAGCTAACAGAGGTATTCTTCTTCATCAAGAAACACATAAAGAAATAGGGTTAGAGAGAGAAACCGAATTCTGAGAAGAAGAGTAATTATTAGAAGTCAGAAGAAGAAGATGACTTCCATTACATCTTCCGTTGTTAATCAAGGTACGTCATCTTAAACAATAAATCATATTAAGTTTTGTTTGTGAAATATTCGGTATTGGTGATCCTTGGGCTATTACTTGAATTGTTCATCATTAATCATGAAAGGTCGAGCAGTAAAGAATTTCTCACATTTAGTATCAGAGCCACCAATCAATAACTGAATATTTCCTATGATTGCAATTGATCTGTTCTATGCTTTACTCATGATGTTTAATCAAGTATGTGTTATAAGTCATTTATGCACATGAGATTTATGATTTTGTTAATCACCAAAGTGGTCAAAATCAGAATAATCATTTAGTGCATAAGTGACATAATGATTATTGGTAGAAATTGCCAGTTATAATAATACCAATTAAAAATTGACGTCACTAATGATAGAACCTGAGAACTTACCCAAAGGAAAGTCTTGTTCTATAACTAGTTGACATGATGAGGTTTAATAGATATCTTGATTAAATAAATATTGATCATCCAAAGATGTCAGTTCTATTTAATTGAATATATTTATTACTTACTTATGTTTTGGTATTTAATTATGTTAAGTATAAGATAGTATCTACTCAAAGGAGTGCTGTATTATACTATTATGTACATATCTAAATTGCGTTAGCTATGAGCTTATAGTTATTTCAATTATTATTATTATTTATTTATTTAATTTGCAGTAGTTCCCATGAATACACATGCTTCATCTGTTACATTGTTCACTGGTGTTAATATTTCTGAATGGAGAGAACAAGTCAATTTCCATTTAGGTGTTCAGGATCTTGACTTAGCACTCCTTGAGGATAAACATGTTGCTCTTACAACAGCTAGTACTAAGACAGAAAAATCACACCATAAAGCATGGGAACGCAGTAACAGATTGAGCCTTATGTTTATTAAGATGATTGTTGCTAACAACATCAAGTCAACAATTCCGCAAACCGAAAGTGCTAAGGAATATATGCAGTTTGTGGAAGAGCGTTTTTGTTCAGCTGATAAGTCACTCGTTGGTACTCTTATGGCAAAACTCACGGCCATGAAGTTTGATGGGTCGCGAACTATGCAAGAGCAAATTATAGAGATGACTAATCTTGCAGCAAGGTTAAACTCCCTTGGACTTACAGTAGAGGATTCTTTTCTTGTCCAGTTTATCCTGAACTCGCTACCTTCTGAATATGGACCTTTTCAAATTAACTATAACACTATAAAGGATAAGTGGAATGTTAATGAATTGGCCAGTAGACTTGTTCAGGAAGAAGGACGTTTGAAAAATCAAGTGAATCACTCAATAAGTTTTGTGAGTAATAAAGCTGGTAAAGAAAAGAATGGAAAATCAAGTCATTTCAAGAAGAAAAAGGCACCTGCTAAGAATGGGCAGGATAAGGAAAAGAAGGAACTAAAGGATGTTCGATGTCATTTCTGTAAAAGGAAAGGACATTATCAATATGACTATCCAAAAAGGATAGCTTGGTTCGAAAAGAAAGGGATTTCTTATGATCCGAACCATAAATCCAAATGAAGATCGTTTTCTCTTTATGGGAAACGGAATGAAATCCACAATAGAAGGCATTGGGACTTATCGTCTAATTCTAGAAAGTGGATATGTGTTAGACTTATATAGTACCCTTTATGTACCTTCATTATCTAGAAACCTTATTTCCATAAGTAAGTTGGATATTTCTGGTTTTAGATGTACGTTTGGATCTGGTTGTTTTGATTTATATAAGAATACTGATAATGTTGGTTCCGGTATTCTAATTGATGGTTTATATAAATTGAAACTGAATGACACTTATGCGAATTCCTTGCCAAATGTAATAAATAATGTTGGATGCAAACGTAGCATGTTGAATGAAAATTCTGCTTTCTTATGGCATAAAAGACTAGGTCACATATCCAAAGAAAGAATGATGAGATTAGTAAGTAATGAAATTTTGTCAAATTTGAACTTTAGTGATCTAGAATTATGTGTGGATTGTATTAAAGGTAAACAAACCAAACATAATAAGAAAGGAGCCACTAGAAGCAGCCAGCTTCTCGAAATAATACACACTGATATTTGCGGACCTATGGACACTCCAGCCTTTAATGGAGAAAAGTATTTCATCACTTTTATTGATGAGTTTTCCCGCTATGGTTATGTCTATTTGCTTCATGAAGAAACTCAATCTGTGAATGTCCTTGAGACGTTTGTAAAGGAAGTTGAGAGGCAATTAGATAAAAAGGTGAAAATCATAAGGTCTGATAGAAGTGGTGAATATTATGGAAAATATAATGAGTCAGGCCAGTGTCCAGGTCCATTTGCAAAATTCCTCGAAAGTCATGGCATATGTGCGCAATACACAATGCCAGGTACACCACAGCAAAATGGTGTAGCAGAAAGGCGCAATAGGATGTAATAGATATGATTAGGAGTATGATGTCAGATTCTACACTACCTAAGAATTTGTGGTCGTATGCTCTCAAAACCGCTAATTATTTGTTGAATAGGGTTCCTAGTAAAGCTGTTCAAAAGAATCCTTTTGAATTATGGACTAACAGGAAACCTAGCTTAAGACACCTGCATGTTTTGGGTTGTCCAGTAGAAGCGAGAATTTATAATCCACATGAAAAGAAATTAGATTCTCGAACAATTAGTGGGTATTTTTAGGTTACCCTGAAAAATCTAAAGGATATGTGTTTTACTGTCCTAATCATAGTCCAAGAATTGTAGAAACTGGTAACGCAAGATTCATTGAGATTGGTGAAGTCAGTGGGAGTACTAGAAGAGAAATAGTGGAAATAAAGGAAACAAGGGTAAATGTTACATTTCCTAGAATAGTTCCTCCATCTACTATTACTCCAAATGTTGATCCAGTTGTTGGAGAACAGCATGATGATGAACAACATATAAATGAAGAAGTACTTCCTGAAGGAAATGACTTACATAATGCCGATATGCATGAACCACAACAAGTAGCATTAAGAAGATCTCAAAGAGATCGTAGGTCAGTTATTTCTAATGATTATATGGTTTATATGCAAGAATTAGATTATGATATAGGAATCAATAAGGACCCAGTTTCGTTTTCACATGCTGTAGAAAGTAAAGAGTCAAAGGAATGGATTAATGCCATGAGAGAAGAACTAAAATCCATGCAACAGAATGAAGTTTGGGATCTCGTTGAATTACCACATGGCTGTAAAAGAGTCGGATGCAAATGGGTTTTTAAAACCAAACACGACTCTAGTGGTAATATCGAACGGTACAAAGCTAGACTTGTTGCTAAGGGTTACACTCAGAAAGATGGTGTTGATTACAAGGAGACATTTTCTCCTGTTTCGAAAAAGGACTCACTAAGAATAATAATGGCATTAGTAGCGCATTATGATTTGGAATTGCATCAAATGGATGTGAAAACAGCCTTTCTGAATGGAGATCTTGATAAGGATGTTTATATGGATCAACCTGGGGGTTTTTCTGTAAAATGTAAAGAACAATTGGTGTGTAAACTTAAGAAGTCAATATATGGGCTTAAACAAGCATCCCAGCAATGGTATATTAAGTTCAATACCATTATTACATCTTTTGGTTTTAAGGAAAATACGGTTGATCACTATTTATACCAAAAGATCAGTGGGAGCAAGTTTATTTATCTAGTCCTTTATGTTGATGACATCTTGCTTGCTGCAAATAATTTAACCATGTTGCATGAGACTAAGGAATTTCTCTCAACGAACTTTGAAATGAAAGATATGGGAGAGGCATCCTATGTGATTGGAATAGAAATATTTCATGATCGATCACAAGGAATATTGGGTTTGTCTCAGAAAGGATATATCTAAAGGATTCTAGAGAGATTTGGAATGAGTAAGTGTTCACCTGGGAAAGTTCTTGTACATAAAGGTGATAAATTCAATCTCATGCAATGTCCTAAGAATGATGTTGAACGAAAGGAAATGAAATCAATTCCATATGCATATGTAGTTGGTAGCCTAATGTATGCTCAAACCTGTACTAGACCGTATATCAGTTTTGCGGTCGGTATGTTAGGGAGGTATCAAAGTAATCCAGGAAGGGAACATTGGAAAGCTGCAAAGAAAGTGTTGAGGTACTTACAAGGCACAAAAGATTACATGCTCATGTATAGTAGATCCAACGAATTGGAGGTGATTGGATATAGCGATTCAGATTTTGTTGGATGCATCGATACTAGAAAATCAACTTTTGGTTACTTGTTTATGTTTGCTCAAGGAGCCATATCATGGAAAAGTGCGAAACAAACTATCGTTGCTTCATCTACTATGGAGGAAGAATTTGTGGCATGTTATGAAGCCACAATTCATGCATTATGGTTGCGGAACTTTATTTCAGGACTTGCGGTTGTCGACACCATTAGCAAGCCGCTGAAAATTTATTGTGATAACTCTGGAGCAATGTTTTTCTCAAAAAACGACAAGTACTCTAAAGGTGCCAAACATATGGAACTGAAGTATCTTGTTGTGAAAGATGAGGTTCAGAAACAAAGAGTGTCAATCATGCACATCAGGATAGAACTTATGATTGCAGACCCTTTGACGAAAGGGTTACATCCAAGACAATTTAAGGAACATGTTCAAAGAATGGGTCTTGGTTGTATTAATAATAATTGATGTGTGACATTCTGAGCTCCTTTGTGTGTTTCTGATATACAATTATGTGTCTCTTTTTTTAATGTGGTAGTACGTACTTTATGTAATTTTAAACAAGAAAGAGTCTTATAAAGATATTATGTTTAATCATTATGATATAAGACATTATGTGGACCATTATGTTGTTTTATATATAAATTATGAGTATAAAATGATGGATTGCTGGTATTGTAGTATATGGAAAGGAATGCATTGAATTAATAATGCACAACTGCCATAACTCTCAGCAATTTATCATAGTATGATGTTCAACGCTTGATATTATGAATAATCGGGTAAGGTGGGAGAATGTTAGAAATCTGCTATTAGAAACTGCAATCGTTTCATTTAGCTTTAACGTTATGCAGTTTCTAATCTTAATGCGACCCTATTAATTAGGTCATAAATAGAACGTTTCATTTACCTTTAACGTTATGCAGTTTCTAATCTTAAAGTGACCCGATTAATTAAGTCATAAATAGACCGTTCTATAATTAGAACATTAGGTCTGTGATTAATCTTAAACATTGAATTGGTATATGATGGACGTACCAGATTTAGAGTTAAATGTTATATAAAGGATTGGGTCCTCTCTCTCCCAACTAATAGAGGTATTCTTCTCCATCAAGAAACACATAAAGAAATAG
Organism: Allium fistulosum; assembly: GCA_030737815.1. Classification (NCBI taxonomy): domain Eukaryota; kingdom Viridiplantae; phylum Streptophyta; class Magnoliopsida; order Asparagales; family Amaryllidaceae; genus Allium; species Allium fistulosum. The sequence goes on along the minus strand of CM060908.1, from coordinate 814,635,796 downwards.
GGTTAGAGAGAGAAACCAAATTCTGATAAGAAGAGTAATTATTAGAAGTCAGAAGAAGAAGATGACAGCCATTACATCTTCCGTTGTTAATCAAGGTACGTCATCTCAAACAATAAATCATATTAAGTTTTGTTTGTGAAATATTCGGTATTGGTGATCCTTGGGCTATTACTTGAATTGTTCATCATTAATCATGAAAGATTGAACAGTAAAGAATTTCTGACAAACCATTGCAAATTGCATCAATTTACCAACAGAATTTTTTGATGCTAATTTCCGTTGCAAATTGAGGCAGATTACTGACGGTTAGTTTTCAAAGCTATTTTGCTGTGAATTTCCAAGAAATTTGCAAGGAGCACTTATAATTGTTTAACAAATGTTTTTTTTGAAAAGTTGTAATAAATATAATTAATAATTGATAATTATGAAGTAATATTTAATAATTAATAACCAATTTTTAATATTTACTATTAAATAATTAATAATTAATATTAAGTAAGCATTATTAATAATTAATAATTAATATTGATTATTTAATAATTAATAATTACTATTAAATAATAAAAAAGTAATAATTAATATTAAGACTAATATTTACTATTTAATGATTGATTTTAAAAAAATAATGAATAATAAGTAATCTTTAATAATTAAGAAGCAATATTTAATAGTTATGACTAATAATTGTATTTAATATTTAATATTTCAAAAAAATAAAAGTTTGAAATTTTCTAAAATAAAGTTAAAACATTCATATAATTTAGAAACTAAATATTGAAATTTCGTAAAATTCAAAAAAGATTAAATAATTTTAAAATTTTATAAAATATTCTAAATTTCAGAAATTCGAAACTGTTAAAAAATTTCAAAATTTGGAAAATATAAACATTACATTGAAAATCTCAATACTTATCTTGGTCCGATTTTGCTCGATAATTACAATAAGCGTAGTATCACAAACCTTCAAGGCATAATTACATTGCAAAATATATTGTAACTTATAAATGACTGCATAAGACTTTTTAAGGAAATTATCACTGTAAAACATTGCTGAGTTAACTTAAGTATTTTGAATATGTTTAAAAAAAATTAAAATATATTATAATCAATAATTAATAAGTTATAATTAATAACTAATACTTATTAATTTAAAAATGATAATTTATAATTAATGATTATTAATAAATAATTTATTAATAATAATTTATAATTAATAATTGTGGGAATTAGGGAAAATGACAAATTTTGAAAAAAAAATTAGGCTGAAGGACACCAAGTTTCATTTTAGGCTGAAAGACAAATTCTAGTTATAATTAGCATTATATTCAACTTTTACACTATACAAAATGCTACTCATATCTAGCATTATATTCAGTCTTACACTATACAAAATGCTAGTTATAACTAACACTGTCATTTAGCCTAAAAAACGAACTTGTTGTCCTTCGGCCTAAATTTTTTGCTAAGTTTGTCCTTGTGCCTATTTTCCTGTTAATAATTATTATTTATATTAAATTAATTTTTTATAATTAATAATTTATTATACTTAATTATTAATATTAATAAATTATAGTTAATAATTTATAATAATAATGTATTAATAATAATATATATGTAAAAATGTATAATTTATAATAATGTAGTAAAAACGCTTAATCCCAAATCAAGATATGAGTATAATTTATATGTGAATGAACTACTTTTGGTTGAGTTTGGACGATCTTCTCATATCTTGATTTGGGATTAAGCATTTTTACTACACCACGTTGGTTCTTTTTTGTTGATTTTGCATGATTTTAGATTTGAAATTAAGAATTTTAGAGAAATTGTGATTTCCAAATTTAAGTTAAATGAAATGAATGCGAGGCGACAATTGTCGCTGTATATTTTAGTGTTGTTATTTACGGTGTTCTAGCCGCGCGGTTATTTTTACGTAGAACCCTAAACCCCAAATCCCTCGCGTACTCAAATCCCTAATTGCTGCTTCGCCTAAATCCCAAGCTCGTTTTCACCGCCGCTCATGAGAATAGGCTACCCGCTTGCTCCAACTTCAGATCTGAAACCTTCATCCAATCAATTTCCAAATCAAAAACGCCATCGCTCTAAATTCCATCGGCGCGACCATCGTCAGCGACTCCAACTCCACAGGTGACCACTCCAACACAATCATTGACTCAGTCGCTCGCACCACTGCAACGCGACCGTCGACTCAACTAGTCCACCGGAGTTCCGTAGTGTCGTGGTTCATCGAGGTAACTTACGTTGATTATACCTGCAACAGATCATTGTTAGCTTGATTTGAGATCGTTGGAATGGATCTGGTTTTTCCAGGGCCGGCCCCAGGGCAAGGCGGGCAAGACAGCAGCCTAAGGCAACCGACCTGGCGGGGGCAACAACGTGGTGGTGGTGGGTTCAGTCATTTATTTAGATAAAAATGGGTTATATAATAACAAAAATAATTGACAATGTAGTGAGATGGTTTGGTTATTGTCATTTAAATCAAGCAACCAAAGTTCGAGTATGGAAAGTTGCAAATTTTTGGGGCAATTTTTTTAAGTTTGGACTAGGGCAACATGGTTGGTTGGGCCGGGCCTGGGTTTTTCTTCTACCATGATTTGCAAAATCGTTTCTAAAAGCCCAAGGTATATATTTTATTCTTTATATATAATATTATCATTTTGTTGTTGTTAAACTGCAAGTATATTTATTTTATTGTAGAATTAACGTATGAGTCCCTAGCTAAAATCTGAGAATTAATTATATTTGGCCAATAGCTATACTCAACACAATATATTTACAAAAATTAAATAAGTCCGCAAACCCAAAAAATAACTTAGTAGCCCCTACCATTTCCAGAAATACCATTCCCATCACGCAAAACGTGAAAAATTGAATTTTTCTTTACTGATTTAGAAACTAGCTCACTACTAGGAAAATAGTATATTCCAACGCCAGTGTTCCAACGGCCGCCAATGGCTATTCCAATGGCTTCCAACGGCCCGTTAATTTTTTACGTAGCCGTTGGAAGCCGTTTGAATCCATTGGAAATAAGCCGTTTGCGGCCGTTGAAAGCCGTTGGAAATTTTCCTGAGATATCAGCCCGCGAGCCATCTTCTCCCTCATTCTCATCTTCCCCAAATCAAACCCCAAATCCCCCATCTCCTACCAAACTGCCGCCGCCCCAAAAACCATCCAAATCACCTCCTACGCCATCTACAAAGTACTCCGGTCCATCTCCATCCTTCTACGTCTCCAAATCAAGTTTTTTTTTCTATACCTAAATTTTTGGTTTTTTTGATTTAGGGTTTAATTTGACTTGTGCTTGTTTCCTACTTGTTATTGTATGCATATTACATCATGCTATCACCTAATGTTAGTTATTATCCCATAATAAACAAGTTATTACCGATTGAAAATTTTGTAATTTAGGATATTTTAATAGTTTATATATGTTGATTTGGTTAGTATTGAACGTATGTGTGTGATAGAGTTTATTGCATTTGGAATCCGTTAGAACGGATATTGGATTTGTGTGAATACGATTTTTGTATATGTAGGAACACGTGAATTTATAAAAAATGAATTTTGTGTACAAATTTTGTGTATAAATGAATTTAGTATATTATGTAATAAAACGGTTAAATGTAAACCAATATTAATTAAACGAGTTATATATTCAAATTTAATATAAACAAATATTTAAATCCTTAGATATTATTCGGCCCCGTCTGACAAGTGTTGTATATGATCGTTTTAGGGATATTCGTTTTTTCCACAAAACGGACAACTCTATTCATCTGATACATCATTTGTTGGATTTGTCCCAGTATTGGACAAGTTACAAACACTATAAAGTAATTATATTCCGTCAATCATATCACTTTAAACGGTTCACAAAATTTCGACGGCATTTCCTTTATGTTCCTTGTGTACACGCATTTGTGTACGATACAAGGAACACGGGGGAAATGCTGCCGAAATTTTGTGAATCGTTTAAAATGATATGATTTACGGAATATAATTACTATTGTGTTTGTAATGGGAAGTAGGATGACCGATCATCAAAGAAAGACACATAAGTGGCAATGAAACAATAGTTGCTTATTTAAAATAAAGTTTGTGAAATTAGCAGTTTGCGGCCGTTGGAAGCCGTTGGAAAATTTCCTACAAAATATAAAATGAATGATTTATAACATTTTTACTCTATCATAGGTTTTCTAGTAGGGAAACATGGTCAATTACTTTAATGATCGGAGCTGGATGTATCAAAGAAGGGAAATTAGTGGCGCAATAAGCGAACATTTTCTAAAAGGGGTACAAGTGTTCATCGAATTTGCTATAAGTAATATTGCAAACGATGAAGAAATTCATTGTCCGTGTAGTAGATGCAAATTGTTGAACTATTTAGAACCGAATATGGCTAAGGTTCATTTGCGCCAATTTGGTTTCGTACCCAATTATTTGCTGTGGGATCGTCATGGAGAAATTGTAGCCCTTAATAATCAAGAACAGTCAGTGGAGGTCATCAACGAAGAAGGTAGCATGAATCTCATAGAACATATGGTCGAAGATGCAGCACGATCAATGTTCCCTACCGTTGTAATTGATAACGACGATGTTAACATCGAAGAGGAACCAAATGTTGGAGCTAAAAAAATATATGATTTATTGGATCATGCTAAAAAACCCCTTTGGAATGGATGTTTAAGCGGCTCTCAATTATCGGTAACTGCAGAATACATTGCAATGAAATCAAAATACAACCTTACAGAAGTTGGATTTACGGCTGTTGTTCAAGCTGCTAAACGTCATATGCCATCTGATAATTTAATGTGCGAAAATTATTATGAAGTGAAAAAACTTATGTCATCTTTCGGTTTGCCATATCAAAAAATAGATACATGTTTAAAGGGTTGCATGTTGTATTGGAAAGAAGACATCAATCTTAGAAATTGTAAAATATGTAATCAGGAAAGATACAAATCGAGGAAAAAGAAGGGAAAAGAAGTTCCATACAAGCGTATGCATTATTTTCCCCTCACCCCTAGACTTCAACGATTATATGCATCATCTGTAACAGCGCATCATATGAGATGGCACAGTGTGAGAACACCTCAAGAAGGTACGTTGACACACCCATCCGATGGAGAAGCATGGAAACATTTTGACAAGAAATATCCCGATTTCGCAACGGAGAGCCGAAATGTTAGACTAGGTTTATGTACAGACGGCTTCTCACCGTTTTCTCAGTTTGGTTCTAAATATTCATCTTGGCCTATAATAATCACACCTTACAATCTACCTCTGTGGATGTGTATGAAAACTCCATATATGTTTCTCATGATTGTCGTCCCTGGTCCTGATGATCCGACTTAGGGCATTGATGTTTACTTACAACCGTTAATCGAAGAGTTGAAAATATTATGGTATGAAGGAGTTGAAACATACGACATATCAAAAAAGAAAAAATTTCGGATGTTCGCTTCTTTGTTATGGACTATTAGCGATTTTCCTGCATATGCAATGCTTTCGGGTTGGAGTACGGCCGGTCGTTTTGCTTGTCCTTATTGCATGGAAGAAACACGAGCATTTTCTTTGCCAAATGGAAAGAAAATTTCATGGTTTGACTGTCATCGATGTTTTCTTCATATTAGTCGCCCTTTTAGAAGAGACAAAAAAACTTCATAGCTAATAGACATGAGACTCTACGACCACCAGCGGTATGGTCAAGCGAGGGTATATATGAACTTGTAAAAGATTATCCAAAGATACACGAGACCGGACAACAAGAAGAAATTCAAGGTAAATCGACGTTTCATAATTGGTGCAAACAAAGTATATTCTGGGAATTGCCTTATTGGAAAAATCTATTAATCTGTCATAACATTGACGTGATGCATAACGAAAAAAACGTATTTGATAATGTGTTTTATACAGTTTTGAATGTGAAGGGCAAGACTAAGGACGATCTGAAATCTAGACGTGATATAAAGCAAATATGCAATCGTCCTGAGCTTCATATGACTCCCGACAATAAAAAACTCAAAGCATGCTATGAACTAGACATCAACCAAGTTAAAGTACTGTTACAATGGGTGGAAGGATTACGATTTCCCGATGGAATTTCCTCTAATCTTCGTAGATGTGTCGACTATAAAAATGGGAGACTGAGTGGAATGAAAAGCCATGATTGTCATGTAATGATGGAAAATTTGTTACCCATCGTTTTCAAAGAATTGTTACCGGTAAAAGTTTGGACGGTAATAACAGAACTTAGTTTATTTTACAAGGAGCTTTGTTCAACTACGTTAAAAGTTGACCGTCTACTTAAACTTGAAGAAGAAATTCCTATACTGCTCTGCAAACTGGAGAAAATATTTCCTTCGTGTTTCTTTAATGTAATGGAGCATTTACCTATTCATCTTCCATATGAAGCACGTCTTCGAGGTCCTGTGCAATATGGATGGATGTATCCATTCGAAAGGTATGTTACTATATTGAGTATGTAAATGTTGATTTAAGTATAAATATAGTAGTTAATACTTAACCCAAATATTTTTTATTAGGTACTTAAATCATTTAAAGAAAAAAGTGAGACAAAAAACTCGAGTTGAAGGTTCTATTTGCAAATCATATATCGAAGAAGAAGCTTCTTTCTTTTTCTCTCATTATTTTAAAGACCATGTGAACTTATCATTTGTAAGTGTTCTGCGTAATGACGATCAGGCCGTTGAACAAGATTCTTCTTCTGAATCAGTATTATCTATTTTTAAACAACATGGCCGACATGCTGGAAAATGTGAGGAAGTATGGCTAGATGATAAAGATTACCATGTAGCACACATATATATTCTTCTTAATTGTCCTGAAGTTGCACCATTTGTTAAGTAATTAGCACATTCCAAGTTTTGTTAAATTTAATACTACACGTGTGAATAAATAATAATGTAATATATCATGTTTGTGTTTGTAGTATTTATGAATCACAAAATCCAGGCGGCGATTTAAGCAAAGATTTCAGTACTTGGTTTTCGAAATACGTTTTTGATCCCACAAATAATGTGCTCGATAAAGGACTGAAACATTTGGCGTTTGGACCGAAAAGAAAAGTTAATACGTATCCAATATTTTTTGTTAATGGATATAAATTCAACACCAAAGAATACGGTGCTGAAAAATTAACAAACAGTACTGGTGTATTTGTTAAAGGCAGTGATGATCCTAATAATCATATAAATGATTTTTATGGTGTGTTAACTCAGATATTGCAGTTGACATATTTTACAAGACCCGTGGAGGATGTTTATTTGTTTAGATGCAACTGGTTCAGCAATGTTCCAGGTTCTGGTATTAACGTGCATCCAAAATATAATCTTATAGAAATTAAACATACCTCGCGTTATCAAAAGTACGACCCATTTATACTAGCCAAACAAGCCCTACAAGCTTATTATGCCCCTTATCCATCTCTAAAAAGGGATAAAGCAGATTGGTCTGCGGTTTTTAAAACCAAAGCAAGATTTACGTTCGATGGACAAAATATTCCAGACGAACAAGCCTATCAAGCAGATCTGGAGGAAAATGCTGAAATAGCAATTACAAACGATCAAACTGATTTTGGACCTTTAAATGATGAGACAAATGTATTAGTCGAAGCATTTGAGAGTGTAGAGGAAAATGACATAGAGCACGAAACCGAGTCTGAATCAGAAAACGATGAGGACGACTGAGTAATATCCGGTAATTTTTAAAAGTATTCACATTACATTGATCTCTAATTAATGATGCATTTATCCAATTTATACAATTTTAATGACAATAAGTGTATACTCACACACTCAACACATACACAACATGACACATTTGTAGCATATTGTATTACATTTTTTAATGGTTCATCATATCATGATTATTATGAATTGTATATGTATGTATATATGGCAGGTATATATATTATGTCTGGTTCTGGTTCTAGGTCTCGGCGACGTGGCTCTTCACGTCATATTGGAGAGGGTAGTGGTGAGCCACTAGCTCGGCCACTTGTTTACTTGCAGCCTAAGGCTGATGAGACGTAAGTATCATAATTAGCAAGCATAGCATTTTAATTTTTTAATTGTACATGATATATCTATAATTGTCTAAAGTTCAATTTTATATTTAACGCAGTGGATTTGAGTTGGAGCCATCCAAAGTGGTTCTGAACATTTCGAAGCAGGCGTACATGGCTAGGATGACCGATTGCTGGCCCAAGTGGGGCAAGATCCCCGACGACGTGAGAGAGACAATTTGACAAGATTTTCTGGTAAGTTTATACCGCTTTACAAGATGATTAATTAAATACAAATAAATAATTAGTAATATTTTCTCAATGTACAGGGCGTCATAGATTTGCAAGAGCCTGACGTCAATTTAGTTCAGCGACACTGGAACTCCAGGATCGCGAAGAACTATAGGGAGACTATGTCGGAGACTAAAAAAGTAGGAAAGAAGCCCAAGTGGATGAGCGCGACTGTATTGGAGAAGTGGGTTGAGTGGTGGAACTCTGAGGAGTTCAAGGTAAATCTACAATAAATCTCAGCAATTTTTTACCGTTTAATAAATAATTAATCATTGTAAATTTGCAGGAGGAGTCAGCTAGGAACTCGGCAAACAGGAGCAGGAATCCTGTATCACACCGTGGAGGCTCCAAATCTTTCCAGCATCACCGCGAAGATTTGGTAAATTTATCTATTATCACATTTGTATATTGATCAGTTCAGTAATTAGTTATGTACAGTTAAATTATCCAAATTATCAATTGCAGGAACGAGCTCGTGGAGGCTCTGTTGGCTTAGTGGACGTGTTTGCTCACACCCATGCGTCTAGGCAAGTAGATGAGGCTGGCAATATCATATATCAGTGGGGTGATCAAGATAGGGCGACCGAGGCATATGTATGCATTTTTAAATTTCTAATACTTACACCGATAAGTTTATTAATTTCTAGCTATGCAAAATAATTACATGCTACTATTTTTCAACTGAAATTGTTTTTTTTTCATTATAGTCGAGGTTGTAGGAGGCACAGGCTAATGCGCTTCAGCAGTCTGGTCGTGATGCGCTGACATAGGAGGAGCAGGATAACATTTTTACCGCTGTTATGGATCCGGCGCAACGGAGTAGACGTTTTGGCTTCGGGAACCTAACGGTAATTAATCCTTTTACATATTTACAAAAAATCAGCGTTTAGATATATAATGTTATAATATTTTATATGTTGAGACAACCCTTTTGCTATTATTTCTATTTGCAGGCTCGACAGGCTTGACAAGCTCAGAAAGACCAAGACAAAGAAGAAATCAAGGAGCTTAGAGCTATGGTTGAGCAGCTATAGGAGGAGAATCGTCTACGAGCCATCCAGGTGGAGCAGCTGGATCAAAAGCTTGCGCAGTATTTGCAGAATCATGGTACCCTTCCTTCGTCGTCTGGTGCTTCGGGAGGCGACGAGGATCCTTGAGGAGGTATGTTTTTGAGTATTTGTGTTTGAACAATGTATATATTGACTTGGAAATGTTTTGATGTTGATGGTGATGTTGTATATATTGGTATGGAGTGGGTGAGAAATATTTTGATGGCATGTACATGGTTTATTGACATTTGTTGATGGTATGTACGTTGATGTATATTTTGTGATGTTTGATCGGTTTGGTTTGTTTATATTGGTGTTTTATTGATTTATGTGTATTGTTTGTATTGATATTGATATATATGTGTGGAATTGATTGGAAATGGAATGGAAATTGAATGGATTGGAAATGGTGTGGGTGGAAGGTTAATAGGCCTGCTGTTCTACAGCAAAATAAACCCAGTATTTCCAATGGCTTCCAACGGCTTATTGGCCATTTTATTGTAACGGTTTCTAACGGATTCCAACGGCTCCAAGCCGTTAGCGGCCGTTGGAAATTCCGTTGGAAATGGTCCGTTGGTTCCGTTGGAAAACATTGGAAGACGTGGGATTTATTCCAACGGCTATTCCAACGGCTTCCAACGGCCGCCAACGGATAGGATCCGTTGGAATAGCCGTATTATCTTCACTGATTTAGAACCTCAGTAGTGAAAAATTGAATTTTTTCCTAGTAAAGTCTGTAAAACCAAAAAATAACTTAGTAGTGAAAAATTGAATTTTTTTTTCGCTGATTTAAAAACTAGAGTTTTGAAGAACCGGTGGTTTAGACAGTAAGGGATAATGAAATTGAGAAGAAAGTAAGTACGTAGCTTTTTAAGGGTATTTTAGTCTTTAACATTTTATTTATTTTAGGGGGCTGCTAGTAATTATCTGTGTTGAAATAAATATGTCATATTTAATTTAGTAAGATATGCTTAAAATTTCAATTTTATTTACATTTATATTTCATGTCATTAATTAATTTATTCTGTGTACTATACTGAGCTCGATTCATTTTTTTTAAACTGTCTTACATTGCCAATAACATGTTTTCCGTTTAATCATGTGTATATCGCCGAGTTTGATCTATTTTTCGTTTAATCATGTGTATGTCTATGTGTGTTTACTCGAGAGTGCTATTTGCATATAATTGTATCTACTGATACAACTCCTCTAATTATCAACAATTATGTGTGTTTACCCAAGAGAGCTATTTTTAAAATAATTTTCTCTTAAAAAATATATATTTCTTCATTTGATTAATACTTCCCTCGTACATAAATCAGTCCATCAATTTTGCCTCTTTGTACTGTAATGAAGGCAGAGGTGTTAAACATGCCCGTTATTTCCATCTATTTTTCCCAATGAATCAACAAAAAAGCATACCAAAAAATTCTCCTAATTAAAAAATTGTGGCAATGTCGCCATAATAGTGGCCAGGGTCTTGATAGTTATCTTGTTCCGATAACATTTTTGTAACAGCAATTACCTCTTGCAAAGGTAAAATTGTTTTATTTTTAATTTTGTATAACGAGACAATGCACTATAGTTACTAGGTTTATGCTCAACATTTTCCCAATGATTGATTTTGTTCCTCGCAAAAATTGTTTTATTTGACTTTAAAATGAGCTGCTGTGTTCATGATATTGTCACAATGATCATGGTTTAAAGTATAACGTTTGTTAATAAATTAAATTATGCAATACATGGCTTGTGTGGATGTTTACTACATCAATTATACCCATAAGTAACATTGATATAGTTATTATGTTCAGATCTGCACCTAAAATTATAGGATTTTGCATTTGTTTGAGATTTGAGTCTTATTTTCTACATCAAACTTAGTTTTGTTACCGGCCAAGTTACAATTTAACTACAGTTAGTTGAGAGTGTCAAGTTTGTTTTGGCTTCAAGCCAAATAGACATTTGCTTTTTTGGAGTTTTTTCTTACCATCTAGTGATGAAATTTGCTGTATTGGCAAAATGTCAAGTTATTATCCCTGTTGTATGTTCTTTATTTGTTTCAAAAGTTTTTACTTCAAATGTATTTGAAGAGACATATTGATTTACTAGCGTGAAGTTGTCGGGGGAGCCTTCTTGGTCCCAAGGAATAATAAGATTTATACATATGGAAAAAGCAGGTCTGCACCTAAAACGAATATCATTGGTATAGCTATTATTATGTATGTATGTCATTTAGTGCATGAACTTTCTTTTCCAAGACCTAATTTTAAAGCACTTTTTACTAGTACACTCCCTTAACATCAAGGCTCAATAATGTAATAATGAAGATGGATACTAGGAAGACAATATTGATACTAAAGTTGAACTGCGATCATGATTTTGGACTATGGTAGTTTCTGGCAGTTTGGTTTGACGCACTGACAAAAGTGATTAAATTGTATACAATCCTAAAAGCTCGTTTGAAATTCTTTTGTTGTGATGAAAATTGTTGAAATGATACGACAATAGTAGCAGCTATTATTTTATGGACTGCATTATGTTTTTACAGGGACCGCATTGTGTTTTGAACACGATTTTATGGACTGAGCGAGCAAGGGCTCGTGGAAGAGCAAGCAAGGCTTGCACAGTAGCAGAAGGCAGATAGGGAGAACTTTCAGGTATAAATGACAAAGGTGATGGCAATATAGCAGAGGCACGATGGATCTAATTATGAAGATACATTCACCGTCATATCTCCATAAGCACTTTGAATGGTTTTATGTGGTTTTTTGTATGGAATATTAATCATGGATGTGATGGTATTGTTTTTTGTATGGAATATTAACGCTAGTTGAATAGTTTTATTACTTAGAATTCGACTTAGTGTGTATACGGATTAATGGTTTATAATTGTATTTTGTTTATGCTATTCATTTTATATAAAATGTGCATTTATATATATTGTAGATGATTTTATTATTGATTTTTGAAATTTTGGTAGCTACTGGATGTGAAAATTTGTTAAAATATAAAAATAGAAGCACAGTAAATTATAGTTAACAACAGAATAGAAAGGGAATACCAACGAAAATTACAAACAAAAGCCTTGCTAATACATTGTATATAATGATGAATGGTTACACAAAAATTATAAAATTCACCGCTAAACCTCCGCAAATCAGCGTGTGATTGGCGACAAAAGCTTGTCAATTTCGTTGCCAATTCCTTGCTATATAGCTACTATTTATTAAAATATTTTAATATTAAATATTATTTTTATGCAGATGTTGGAAAATCGTCGATGATTTCACGCTAAATTCTGTCGCTGAATTGATATTAGTTTACCGACTGTGGATTTACCGACATGGATCAACCATTGTAAATCTGTCAGTAACGGCAATTTAGCGATGGATTTCGCAACTGCAAAAACAAGGTTTTCTTGTGGTACATGTACATTCTGTTGTGGTAAAGTTTGTTCTCACTTTTGAGTCGCTATTGCAACTACTAATCAATTCAATTAAACCAAGCGAAGTCTAGTCTCACCCCTAGATCATATATGAGTGAAGTCCATTTAGGCTAAATGTGAAGCCCATTCTCACATAATTACACGTGTATGCCATGTTTGTTGAACAAATTTTGTTCTCGCCTATAATTCATACATAAACTAAGTCCATTCAAGCTAAAAGTGAAGTCCAACCGCACAAGTCAATCTTAGGTAAGTTTGTTTAGGCTAGGTGTAGTCTAGCCTCACCTTGTCATCTATGTCTTACATTCCATTAATGGTCAACCTATCATGGTTTGTGAAATCCGATCTAACAACATCATTAATGTCAAATAACCCTTAACAAAATTAATTACACATCGACTCCTTAGGTGCAGCTCTTCTCATACAAAATTTCTCGATTTTCGTACTCTATTCTGTAACTTTTCCTTAGTTATGGATTTTAACTAGGGGTAGGAACGGGTCGGTTTGATTCGGTTCGAAGCTCAAATCATTTCCGGGCCTTAAAAATGTTAACCAAAAATGAACCATAACGTTATGTTTTGAACGGTCTGGTTTCGATCATGTTTAATACATATATGGTTTAGGTCCAGCATGGTTTGATTTTGAAATATACATCTTTGAACGAATATTGTACTATTAAACAAATCGATAAAATAATTTTGAAACATTCAAATGAACCTACACGCATATGCATCGATTATTTTATGTATATGTAATTTTTCAAGCACACGGTTCATTTACATATCATACTACATAATAGTTCATTACTTAATTACATAAATTTCAAATATTGAAACTTTATAATTTACGGTCAACATGAGTACCAAAAATACCAAAAACCACAATACGAAATTCCGCTTCATGAATCACATAACTTCAAAACCTTATATAAAGTCTTCATATATGTACCCATCAAGATGTGACAAAATATTCCTCGTGCACTATCATTTTTCCATATCGGCATCGCCTTCACATTAAAAAGAAAAGATCGACATACATACATACATACACACACACACAGATATATATATATATATAACACATAAATGACTACAAAATGAACCTAGCTACTTTATAAGAAATTTATATGATATCACAAAACATATACAAAACATATGCAATACCTATATGCACTTCTATAGTCATTTACAAAATAAATAAGATACGTAGGTGTTAACCGGGTTTTTAACCAAGGAGATTTCAACTGAAAATAGAAGGCCAAAACAAAGACGAAAGGACTCATGAACTTGAAAAAACACTTAGAAGGATTAGAAGATAAAACTTGATAAATTAAAAGTAAATTGGAGCAAAAGAAAGCTCTCGGTACCGAAAGAAACCTTTGGATATTGAAAGGTCTTTTTCCCAATTTGAACCGACTCTACTCCATATACCTCAAGTACAACCTCGAGCGATTGTGACCAGTGCTTCTCTCGAAAGATGGACAAGTAATTATCAGGATTGATGAGAAGAAATAAAAGAAAGGTGAATAATACAAGTGTTATTAAGAGAATCGTCGAGAAAGACTCAACTTCTATGGAAAAGAGGTTGGAAAACATTGAATTAGAGATAGGAGAGCAGACCAAGCAAAAGGTTGGAATTTTACCAATACAACCTCTCGGATGGAAAGAAACCACTCGGTACCGAGAGGTCCATATTGGGATTGGGCCACGTGCTCTCTTGTACACCTCTGGGCTTGCATCTGGATTTCGTACCGTGTGGACTCCTGGATCTGTAGAGCAGTTTCTTCTCTATAAATACCAGCTCTATAGCAACAAAGATCTTTTTCCTTGGCTTCAGACTTTGGATCTTCTTCATCTCCTATCTCTCTGCACAATAGTCACATAGGCAGATACTTTTGGCTATTCTAGGCTTAAGAACCCGTTAATCCCTTGTACTAGTGACTATAAATCTCTACCAAATCCATAATCGATAAAAATATAAAGTGGATGTACGCCAAAGATTGTTGAACCACTATAAAAATCTTATATCTCTATATTTTTCTATGCTTTTTTTGCACTTCTCTATTCTTTCTACTAGATCTAATCCTACAATGGGTCATATTTGGATGTTGTGCCACTTTTGGCATCACCATTTTGGTGCTTTCATTGAGAAATCCAACTCAAGAGGTTAGAGCTAGCTCGCTACTTTGGATTTGAAGAGGTCCACTGGTTAGATCTAGAAGTTTTGTTTTGAAGAATTTGAAAACTGACTATTTGAATTCAATGACGCCTAGAAGAGGAAGATCATCTAGAACGGTGGTTAGTGGAGATGAAGAGAATGCTCACCAAGTTGAAGTTAGTAACCAACGAGCCTTACCAGGATCATCTTCTCAACATGAAGTGGTTACTAGGGGTGAGCTTGATAAGATGTTGCAGGGATTGAACTAGAAGATGGTGGGTAGCCAAAAAGCTTTGATGGACAAGATGGATGCTCTTCTACCCCAACAACTGCAAAGTTCTCCACCGAGTTCTTTTGACTTCTTCAAACCGCGACTAATTGTCTTTTGCTACCACCGACTTCACCACCACCAACCACCTGACACCGTCGTTGACTTCTACCGTCATCGTCTCTTTTTAGATCGCCGCTTCCAATCGCCGCCTTGAATCAAGTCAGTCCCAAGAGATTTCAACTTTTAATAATTCTTTTCAGCTTCGGTAAACCACTTGTTAATCGCGTCTAGGAAGTTACGATCGTATTTTCAGGCTCATCCGATTAAGGTACTAATAGATCATCCTTTGAAACGGGTATTATACCGATCCGAGACTTCAGGAAGGTTGCTAAAATGGAATATTGAGTTGAGCTAGTACGACATTACTTACCATCCAAGGAGAGCGATAAACGAGCAGGCATTGGCAGACTTCATTATCGAGTTTACCGCATGTGATGGTAAAGAGAAAGAGGATGCTGTAGTTGCAGCTCCTCACTAGGAGTTATTTGTCGATGGTGCTTCAAACGAATACAGCTCAGGGACAGGAGTAGTATTTGAAACACCAGAAGGATAGTCAGTATGTTATGCATTGAAGCTGGAATTTCCTACAACTAATAACGAAGTCGAGGATAGCAAAGGAACTGGGGATAAAGACACTGTACTTATTCAGCGATTCACAGCTCGTGGTTTACCAAATAAAGAAGGAGTATCAGGCCAAAGGTGTGAGACTAGCCCCTACCTATCAAAGCGCGCTGAAACTGCTCGTGGACATAGAGATTATACAATAACGCACATCCCTTGGGAAGAAAACATGAAGGCTCATTTATTAGCTAAGCTAGCTAGCTCTGGGGAAGCACAGTTAATGGGATTGGTTTCGATGGAAGTTTTGACAGCTCGAGCATCGATCAAATGGAAGTCGACTAGATTCTAGAGACCACAGAAGAGGAGGAGTCATGGATGACCCCAATCAAGGACTATCTGATCAACGGAACTCTCCTAAGAGACATGAATATATGGAAGAAACTCCTTCGAAAAGCGTCGTAATTCAGGATGTAAGATGAAGTACTGTATATGAGAGGATTCTCAATTCCCCTGCTTCAGTGTGTAGCCAAGGATGAGGCTAGGAAGATCCTCATTGAGATCCATAAGGGCAGCTGTGGTGATTATACTAGAGGAAGACTCTAGCGAAGTAGATACTTCACTACGGATATTTCTAGCCGACAATAAACCGCGATGCTGCTGACTACACAAACGATTTGACCAGTGCCAGAGATTTATGAAGATTCCAAGGGCCTCATCGATGGAACTTACGTAGATGGATAGTCCATGGCCATTTGCAATTTGAGGAATCGATATTATCGGTGTACTACAATAGCAAAAGGAGGAGCCAAATACGCTATCGTTGCAGTGGATTACTTTACGAAATGGGCAGAAGTATAACCGCTTGCCACGATTACAACAAAGAAGGTAATTAATTTCGTAACGAAGAATATTATTTTCAGGCTTGGAGTACCTTAGAAAATTATCATAGACAATGGAACCCAGTTTGAGAGCATCGGATTCAAGGATTTCTGCAATCGATACAGGATTGAGTAGAGCTTCTCCATGATGGCACATCCACAAGCGATCGAACAAATGGAAGCAATGAAAAAAAATCATTAAATCCATCTTGAAGAAGCGACTAACTAGAGCTAAAGGAAATTGGGTTGATAAGCTTCCACTAGCACTATGGAATTATAGGACGACACATAAGTCTGCAACTGGACACTCGTAGTTCGCTTTGGCTTACAGATTAGAAGCAATGATCTCAATAGAACTGGAAGTCCCATCTCATTGTGAAAGGAATTTTGACCTGAGGGCAAATGAGGAGTTCTTGCTTGAGTCCCTCGATTTGGTTGATGAGAATAGGGAAGAAGCAGAATTGAGGGTAGCTGCCCACCAAAAAAGGGTAGCATGACATTTCAACGCCAGGTTCGCAACCGTACCTTTGAGGTAGAGGATCTCGTTCTAAAACGAGTTCTCTCGGGTACAGGGGAACTTGGCACAAACTAGGAAGGACCCTACTCAATTGATCGAAAGCTTGGAGATGGAACATTCAAGTTGGCAACTGTTGATGGAATCCCTATCTTTCATGCATGGAACAACGACTTGCTGTGGCACTACTACACTTAGTTTTTCTCCATTTGTTTTTGCAAATAAGCCACCTAAGGACATCGGGAGAAATGTAACAAGGCAGGACTTGCCACTCCTCTCATTTACAAAAATTTAGCTTTCTTGATCTAATGGAACCTTATTCTCGAAACAAAACCCCTCGTGCTGGGGGATTAGCAGAACGATCGGGAACGTACCCCTTTGGCCTTGGATCATAGACGAGGACTATGTTTCTAATGAGCATGTAAAAATGTATATTTATACTCTCATATTTAATCTTCTTTTGTTAAAATAAAAGGCCTATTAGGATGATTTTACATGTTTAAACCAAAAATACAAAGGAATTTTCAAATCATCATTCATACATTAACATGTAGGCAAAATGGTAATTTTTATATAAATTAATTTGAAGAAAATTTACTTGCACATTTTTATTTTATTTTATAGGAATTTTGGACTCAAAATGAAAGAGGCTTATGCATGCATATACATCGGAAATCAAAAGAATGAGAAGAGGATGGAAATAATGCAACATGGAGGAGCCCGCTTACTTATGGACCACAATTAAATGCAAATGTACATGAGTGGAGATTAAAGACAAAAGAACATGTTAGTGGGGATTAATTAATTCCTTGATGATTACTTGGAGGCTAAACAAACTAAATGGTATTTTGGGTAGCTCCCTAAAAATGGCATTAGGGTTTTAGGCATGTATAAATACCCCTATATGTTTCATGTAATGTTCCTTTTCTTTTATGCAAGTTGTAGCACAAAATCAATATTAAATAAAATGTATCATTAATGGCTTTTTAACCTTGTTCTCTTTACTTTCATCCACTTAAATTTCATACTTTCTTTAATTGTTATTTTATTTCATGCCTTCTTTTCTTTAATGCAAGTAGATTAGGTTTTTTTATTTTATGCAAGTTAGTTAGTTCTATCTCTCTTTAATTAGTATTTCTTTTCACGTTGTTTATGCTGAAACCATTTTGTGTTGACATGAATTCAATTATGAGAAGCTAAACCCCTTCAATTTAGGGGTAATGAAGCTCTCATGAATCATACTAAATCAACATAGAACGGTTGCATTTTTAGTATCTTGTTTTGGTGCTTAATGGAAATTAATAATGATGGTAGTTTGTGTTTTTTAGTGAATTTGATAGCCTATGTTGACAACTCAAATTGGCTATGCTTAATCCAATAAAAACATAAACTATTTGATCATTTGCGTAAGTGATTTTGATCATGAAATTAAAGGTAGAATCAATATTTGATGTTCTTTATTACTAATCTCAAAATGGTAAATAGATCATGCTTAAATTAGATTTTATTTTTAATTACATGTTCATTGTCATGAGATTTTAGAAGTGGGTTTGAATTATGTGTTATAGTTTGATGGTTTAAGTTGTACTAATTAATAGCATAAATAGCCCATGCTTATAATAAACACATCAATCATTTCTACTTAAAACTGAAATGAGAGATTATAGATTAATTTTGTGTTGATTTATATGAATGATTGGAAGTGGATTTACATCTAAATTACTCCTTAATCTCATAGTTTTATTCTCATTTTCATTCTAGTTTTAGTTTCATTTTTCAACAATTTTTAGTTAATAATGTCCTTTCAACTTTGAGCTAATTTGATTGAGTAATTTTAGAATTTTTGCTTTCCTTGTGGATCGACTCATACTCGTATATGTATTACGATTATACGCCATGCACTTGCGGTTTTTATTATTACATTTCTGATGGTATTCTAATCAATAGAATTTTCCAACGCGAATAAGTTTTTGTTACCGTTGCCGGAGAAAGAAATTTAATTAAAATTTTTCTTTTCGAATTATTTTTACATCTTTTTTTTGTGTTATTAAAAAAATTTGTTGTTTATTTGTTACGTTTGCATTTTGTTCTTTGTTCACTTGTTATACTTGTGATTTTCTTCTTCTCTTAAAAAAATCACATTGCCTTTGTTCCATTTTGTTTACTTTGCTTCTTTGTGTGCATTTGAAAGTGTGCATTTCATTTCATTTTGTTCCTTTTTTTCACATTCGCTTGTTTGCGCTGTTCTTTCACATAAAAAAATGCAGCTTTTGTTTAAAAACTGTTACATTTGCACTGCTATTTGTTCACTGTTCTTGTACAATCTGCATTTTCTCACATTTTGTTATCCTTTTTTTACTTTCACATTTTGTTATCCTTTTTTTACTTTCACATTTTGTCTCTTCGTTCCACATTCTGGTTTACACTTGAGGCATTTCACATTTGTTTTGTTTTGTTTTGTTACCACTTCCCAACACATCAACACTCACTACCTCTTCGAACACCCCACTCAAACCATCAGCAACATCCATACCCGATCACCTTCCCCTCCTCTTGCACCTTACTGTACAAACAACCCACCTCACAAACACAAACTCATCAAACCCCCCTCCTGAAACAGTCACACAAAACTCGAACTTGAACCACACCTTCAACCATCTCCTTCACGCCAGTATTCGGCCATCAATTAATCCATCTATAACCTGCATCGAATCAACTCCAACCCCTCTGCCAATTCGCGAACACATCATCGAACCACCCAAAACCCCAAACCATCCTCGGCCTCAAATCAAACTCATAAAGAACAACAGAAACCGCCTTCATAACCACCAAATGAAACTCCTCCCGCATACAAAACCAACTCCTCTACCTCTTCAAGTTCGAACAACAACCTTCTCCACCACATTCAACTTCCACTCCTTACCAATCACCAACCTTATGCACCTGCAAATCACAACCCTTTGACCACCTTCCATCACTACAACCACCATAAACTTGCTTCATTACTACAATCACAAACCTTCACCATCATCCACCATTCAAAACAACCCGACTTCCTATACTTCATCCAACCTTCCTCTGCTATAACTCCAAATCAACATCCAAGCGCACTCCACCCAGACTCCATCCTCCTTCCACTACCTCATTTCAGTACACAACTTTCACCTCAAATCTACCTAAGTCCAGCAACCGCAACATCCCCTACCTCACGGCAATCACCCCCCAAATCGCCTGCTTCAACTCCCTCCACCAAACACAAGCAACCTTCGACCATAACCCAAACCAACTACAATCACAAAAACCCACAATCACCAATTACCCTCAACCAAGAACCTGAATCTACTTTCGATAGCCGCTCCTCGCACCGACCACCAGATCGCAATCGCGACTTCCATACGCAATTTCCAAATTGCGATTTCCAAATCAAGATTTCCAAAATCGTGTTTTCCAATATTTTGTGTGTCGTGTTTTCTTTTGAAAAAAGAGAGGAAATTTTTTTTTAGCAGAGAAGGGGATTAGTGACATTCTTCTATTTTTTAAGCATATTAGGCTATTTTTGAGAGTAGTGTTGTGGGCTTAGAGCGTATTGGGCTGAATTAATTTTGGTCTTAGTGTAAAAATTTTGTGTGATTTTGTTTGTCTTTTCTGTTTTTGTTTTTCATATATATATATATATTTGTTTTTGTTTGCTTTTTTAAAAAAAGAAAAAGAAAATTTATTGTTCAACTCTTTTTCAAGTTGCAAAAGCAGAAGGAGAAGAATTGCTTGCAAATAATTGCTTCGCTTTGCTTGCCAAAATAAATTGCTTGTTAAAAAAGAAAAGAATTGATGCTTTTAAATAAATTTGCTAATAATTCTGCACACTCTGGTATCGTGCTCTTATCTCTTGTTTTTTTATTTATCCTGCATTGTTGGCTGCTTGTATTTATAAAAAAAAATTCATTTGTAGTTGCATTTACACTTTTAGCTTTTGTTTTGTATTCATTTCATCTTATTTTCTTTTCTAAAGGCAATACCCAACTTCACATAAGGCCGAGGATTTCATCACCCCTTCTTTGGCCTAAAAATTGTATATCATCTTAGAATTTGACTAATAACAACGGTTAGGTGTTGGACTTAAGGGAGTCACGAACTCATCTAGGGCAAAATTGTATCTTGACAAGTTGATTTCTTTTAATAATTTATTTCTTGGTGTCTAAGCTACGGCAGAGCAATAACCACTTATAAATATTACGATGATTCGTAAGTATTATAGTGATTGTTTCATTGAAGGTACTTAAACCTTCGACTGCATTGCTTAGGTGATTCGTGGTACACTGATAACTCCTATCCGTTACCTGAGTAAGAACTATTTTGTTGAATTATGTCAATGAGTGATTATTCAATTTTGGCTTAGGAGCTACTAAGGACAGAAAATTTGTAGTTAAGTCCTTGCATTCATTTAGTTGCATTATTTCATGCATATATAAAAAAGCAAAAACAAAAATCCAAAAGTAAAAAAAAAACACATTTTCCTTGACTTCGTTTTTAAACAAAAATCCAAAAAATCTTTTCAAAAACAAAAAACTAAAAAACATTTTAAAAAAGAAAAAAGAATAAAAATAAAAAAACGAAAATAAATCTTCCTTTCGAAAATAATTTCTTTTTGGTAAATATTTTTCTTTAAAAAAATCAAAAGAAAAGAATTTTTCACTTCATTTCATTCTCTAAACCTTGTTTCATTCTCTTAACCTTGATTTTCACGACTTTCTCTCCTTGATCTTTTCACTTGTGCATGAGTGCTTGGACTCGTGACACAACGACGAATCGTTAAACCTGAACGAATGACCCTCCAACGATGGCTAATGAAAACCCTCCCCGAACTCTCATGGACAAAATCTTTTCCAACAGAGTTTCTATTCCTTCTTGTATCACCTTACTCGCCCCAACGGGTAATCCTTTCGAAATTCATTCAAATCATATTGCCACGCTTCCGAAATTTGGCAATTTGAAAACGATGACCATACATCTTCTTAACAAAATTCGAACAAGTCTGTACAACCATTAAAGTTCAACAATTATGTGATGATGGAATCAAACTTAGGTTAATTCCATTCACCCTTACCGATTACGTAGAAAAATGGTTGTATAACTTGCCTTCAAATTCAATCAAAACTTGGGACGAATTCGTTAAAGTTTCTTTAAAAAGTTTCTCCCCTTGGAAAAAATGACCAAAATACGAAACGAAATTGTAAATTTTCATCAATTCAGGGGTGAACATTTCGGAAAATACTTTGAAAGATTTAATGAGCTTTTGATAAAATGTCCACACCATAATTTTGAAAAATGGACTCTTTGCCAAATCTTATACGATGGACTTGAAAATAGTTCACGAACCATGCTTGAATTGACATGCCAAGGCAGTTTTCTCACCCAACATCACGGCTTGGCAATTCCTTGAGAACTTGGCTGAAAAATCATCTCAATGAGAACATCCTAACGAGAAATCCACCCATTCACGATTGAACGTAAACTCGATAGGATCATCGTTGGCTTTGGAAGCGAAAATCGATTTGATGATCAATAAATTTGACAACATTTTCTCATCCAATCAAATGAACCAAGGTTCCCAACCATTGTTTAATAAATGTAACGATTCGAATCACATCGTTGATCAATGCCCTCAATCGTTAGACAACTCAATGCTTTTAACAAATTTAAGAATGACCCGTTTTCTCCAATGTACAATCCTGGTTGGAGAAATCATCCTAACTTTGCATGGAATCAAAATAATTCTAACATGAATTTGGTTTGACCCAATTTTCAAGCATTTCCGAACAATGCTTCAAATCTTTCTTTTCAGCCCAACCACTTTCAACCAAATTTTGCGCCTCCGTCTCAAAATCATCTGCAACAATCTTTCGCTCCCCAAAACGATAAACGAATGACTTCACTTGAGAAAAGTCATGAAACTTTGGCTAAAGCGACCACTCAAAACCTCCAATCAAATAGCAATTTGCAAAATTTATTAACCTCGTACATGCAAAATACGAGTCAATCAATTGCTAAACTCGAAATGCAAATGAGTCAAATATCCACCTCCGTGAGTGAACGTAAACGAGGCACGTTCCCAAATCAACCAGTTCCGAACCCTAGAAATCAAAACACAAACTCGAATCAAGCTCATGTCGTTCAAGATAGCAATGTAAACAAAATGAATGTTATCACGACTTTGCGTTCTGGTAAACTAGTCGATAACCAATTTGTCAATCCAACCAATTTACTGAAAGCTCCTCTTGACACTTCGAAAACGACAAGCGATTCTGAACAAAACATCGAGTCAAATATTGAATCAAATTCCAATCCAAATTCTTTTTCTACTTAAGTGACCGACCTATTGAGTATCAAATTCCATTTCCACATCGACTTCGACCTAAGAAACATTTCGATCAAATGGAAAAGATGTTAGAAATTTTTAAACAAGTCAAAGTGAACATCCCTCTACTTGATATCGTTCAACAAGTCACAACTTACGCTAAGTTTCTAAAGGACTTGTGTACTCAAAAACGACAAACTCATGTACCCAAGAAAGTTTTCTTAGCTGCCAGTCTTAGCGAAGTCTTGTCTCAATCAATTCCCGTAAAATACAAAGATCATTGATATCCAATGATCTCGTGCATGATAAGAGATAAAATGATTAATAAATACTTATTAGACTTGGGTGCGAGTGTCAATTTGATTCCTTATTCAGTTTACCAGCAACTTGGCTTGGGTGAACTAAAATCAATGAAAGTAACTCTTCAATTTTTTGATCGTTCAATAAAGAAACTCGTGGGAGAAATCGAGGACGTACTCATAAAAATCGGTCAATTCATATTTCCCTTCGATTTCATCGTCCTAGAGACACAACCTGTGAATAATCCACATGACCAAACGTTGGAAGTTAGCCTCATTCAAGTAAATTTTGACAACGAAACAGTTGACCTTAACAACAAACGCGAGACCGAATATGAATAATTGTTTCAAGACGAACCTAACGAGATCAAAAATGCACTTTCGTTTGAACCCCTCACGGTTGAGTCAAAACTTCAACCAAATTCTTTGGTTGAGAAACCACCTAGGTTGGAACTCAAACCTCTTCCTAATCACCTTAAGTACACACACTTAGGTACAACGAAATGTTTCCTGTCATAATCTCTTCAAATATTTATCTTGATCAAGAAGCCTCCCTTCTTTCAATTCTGTCGAAAAGCAAAGAGGCAATTGGATGGTCAATTACCAATTTTAAGAGAATTAGTCTCGCTTTGTTCAACATAGCATCCACTTAGTTAACGAAGCCAAGCTTGTTCGTGACACGCAACGAAGGCTTAACCCAAAATGAAGGATGCAGTTCAAGATGAAATTATTAAGCTCCTCGATAATGTAATCATATATCCCATCTTTGATAGTTCGTGGATTAGCCCAATTCATGTCGTGCCTAAAAAGTCCGAACTTACCGTTATCACGAACGACGCTAACGAACTCATTTCAACTCGTACTCAAACAGGTTGGCATGTTTGCATTGATTATCGAAAATTAAATGCTGCAACACATAAAGATCACTTTCCTCTTCCTTTCATTGAAAAAATGCTCGAACGTTTAACCGGCCACGAATTCTATTGCTTTCTTGATGGTTATTCTAGTTATAACCAAATTATGATCGCTCCCAAAGATCAAGAGGAAACGATTTTCATGTGTCCCTTTGGCACTTTTGCATATCGACATTATGCCATTTGGCCTTTGCAATGCTCCTGCTACTTTCCAAAGATGCATGGTCAGCATCTTTTCCGAAATGACCAAACGCTTTCTAGAAGTGTTTATGGATGATTTTTCCATCTTTGGAAACTCTTTTTCCGAGTGCTTGCACCATCTCGAGATTGTTTTAAGTCGATGCAAAGAAAAAACTTAACATTAAATGAGGAAAAATGTCATTTCATGGTCAAACATGGCATTGTCCTTGGACATGTCATTTCAAAAAAGGCATTGAGGTAAATAAAGCGAAAGTTGATGTAATTGCAAATCTACCCATTTCCAAATTTGTCAAGGACACTCGTTCATTTCTTGGGCACGCTGGCTTCTATCGACGTTTTATAAAGGATTTTAGTAAAATCGCTCGACATCTAACTTCTCTTCTAGGAAAAGACGTTCCGTTTAAATTTAATTCTGACTGTGTTTTTGCTTTTGAACGTCTCAAAAATGTACTCATTTTTGCTCCCATCATTTGCTCACCCAACTAGGATTTTCCTTTTGAAATTATGTGTGACGCCTCTAACTTCGCAGTTGGTGCTGTCTTAGGACAACGCATCAACAAAATTCTTCATTTCATCTACTACGCTAGTATGACTTTAAACAATGCTCAACTCAATTACACAACTACTGAAAAAGAGCTTCTAGCGGTAGTCTTTGCGCTTGAAAAGTTCCGATCTTATTTGATTGGCTCACACATTACGGTCTACACTGACCACTCCGCTCTTGGGTACCTTTTCGCTAAAATGGATGCTAAGTCTCGTTTGATCTGTTGGGTCCTTTTACTCCAAGAATTTGACCTTACGATCAAAGAAAAAAAGGATCCGACAATGTCATTGTTGATCATCTATCGCATCTTCCAAACGCACCATCTTCTTTACCGATCAACGAGAACTTTCCCGATGAATAGCTCCTTTCTGTTTCCATTGATCCATGGCATGCCGATATAGTGAACTATTTAGTCACTAAGGAAACTCCTTCATTTTGGTCAAAAATAGATAAATACAAATTTCTTTCCCCAGTGAAATATTTCTATTGGGACGATCCATACTTGTTTAAGTACTGTTTCGACCAAATCATTCGACGTTGTATCCCAAATTGTGAAATAAAGAGTGTCCTTTCGTTTTGTCATGGCCAAGCTTGTGGTGGTCATTTCGGTCTAAAGAAAACAGCGGAAAAGGTGCTCTAATGTGGTTTTTACTGGCCTGTACTTTTCAAAGATGCATTTGAGTTCTGTAAAACTTGTGATCGCTGCCAAATATTAGGAAAAATCTCCCGATGAAACATGATGCTTTTGAACCCCATTCTTACGATCGAAATTGTAACGACCTAGTTTTTCAGTCATCTGAATTTAGAATATTTAATTGAGTTTAAATATTTAAAAGTAAGATTTTATAAGTTAAACATAGTAAATAATTGAATCTGGAATGTAATGAAAATAAAATGATTTCTAAAGTTGATTTAAATTCTATTTGAATTAGAATGGAGTTAGAGAACTTTTAAAATGGAATTAAAAGTGAATAAACAGAAATTGGAAATTTTACAATTTAATTAATCAAGTGAAAATAACCATTCGGGACACTGTCTCAGAATTGGATGAAACCAGTTTCATTTGATCCGTAATAGTATGTTATTGTAGGATTCCAAATTTTGTAGCGATTGGACTTACGGTTTGGTCATGCGAAGCTGAAACGCATAGAAATTTATTTAAGTAAATTTAATTAAAATAATTCTATTTGAAAACTTATCTTCCAAATAAGATGGAATTAGCCTCCGATATATATTCCATTGTGTTTGGAATAGGGATAAAACATTATGAATGCCAGGCGGCACGCTTCATTTGGAGTTTGGAAAATATTCGGGTGGATAGTAATTTATATTGCCTATAAATAGATGACCAAATTCACTAAACCCTAACCCTAATAAACTACAGCCGCCATTTTTGTTTTCTCCAAACCCTAGGATCTAACGGCCAACATTCATCGCGGCATCTAGATGCAAAATCAAGCGATGACTTCAACTAACAAGGCAGAGAGCTCGATAAGGCAAAGCAGATGGACGGTGGAGATCGTCAACGGCATCGCGAGGTGGCGGCAATTCACAAACGTTCGTCGAGCAGTGTTTGGGTTTGATCGAGAAATTCGTGCGCATGCGTGAGGGGTCGTGGATGGCGTGGGTCTGGGCGAGGTCAGGGTGCGGTGGCAACAAGTTGCAGGCGGTGGTTCATCGCCTGGTGAAGGCGTGATGTTTTCGAACGAGCATGATAAAAAAACAAAGGTGAGCGCACGTGCCTGGGAGGTGTACTTGAGGGAGAGATGGAAACAGTGAATAGGTTTAAAATTTAATTAAGTTTATATTTAGTTAATTATATAAATAATTATCGAATGTTCATTTATGCATATCTTTGTCATACGAGGTCCGTTTCGCACGAAACGAATTGCATTGGGTTCGTATTGACGAGCACTACATTCTAGAGCTAGTTTGGATGGATTTGGAGCTATTGTAAATTTCGGTTAAAATTAAACGATCGTTTAATTTTAATCAAAATAAAACACTGCAACGAGGAATGGAAAGCAAAGTGAGTAAAACTCACTCTCTCTGACCCACTTATATTTTTATATAAGTGGGAATATTTTTATTATGCTGTTTTGATGACTGTTGGATGTTATATATATATATATATATGTATGTATGTATATATATTGGATTTTTGGATGTTATGCTATAGTAGTTAGTAGTTGGATATATTCCTGTCGATTGGAGCAGATGAGACCTTATACATTCCCGTGTATGAGCGGATGACCCTTTGTACACGCGTCTGCCTCGAAGCAGATATTGTACATATTTTCTCATATGTATATTTGTTGCAGGTGATGGGTTGGAGGGTTCCAACAAGATTCCTCACTATGGTTGATGTTTATTTACACATATTGTTATATATGTTGCATTATGTGATATTTGATGTGATGGATGGCATGATTGCTATTATTGATGTGAATCCCCTTATTTAGTACTTTTGCAGCATTGGGCCATATTTTTGGGATTTAAAATATGGAAATGAGGATTTCAATTTAAAAAGGATTTCAGAGTGATTTTGAAAATATATACGTTTTAATAATTTGAATGGATTTAAAAAGAAGGATTTTAGTGAAATAAATAAAAGTGTGATCTTTTGAAGTTATTAAATTTATAGTTTGTGAAATACTTGAAATAGAGATTTCGATTGGTTTTTAAAAGTATATTTTAAAAAGACTAATAGATTTTAAACGATGTTTTATAAATGTATATATATAAATGGATTTGAAACTGAAATATGATGAATAGTTTTATAATTGCATTTGAAACCAATATTTTATATTGGATTCGGAGTCAATGTTTTATAAATGGATTTTTATAAATAAATTAGACATTTGTGAAAAGATTTTATAAAGGGATTTTCATAACAAATGAAATTTTGAAAAGAATGGATTTATAAAATAGAATTTTATAAATATAAGTGAGTACAAAACATGAGTTTTTATAAAATAGAAGCAAGATATATAACATTGTTTTATAAAGGTGGAATCAACTTATTTTGATAGGTTAAATATGGAAGTTTATAAAGAAATTATATTAACGTTTTCAAAGTGAATAATCTATTAAGCAAATGTTTTGCAAGTGATATTTATAAATGGAGTTTAAATGGTTTTGAAAAGTGAATTAAATTGTGTTGAATATCGAAAACATAGATTTCAACATTTAGTGTTGAAATAGACGTTTTCGTGAAAAGTAAGGAAGGCATGGACTTAACATTTTTGTTATAGTAAATGATTTTTGAAAGGAAATATTAAATATAGTTAGTTGAATCCCTATACTAGTATTTTTGGGGTTTTCGTAACGATGTTTTACGCAACATTCGTTTTGACCCAAATAACATATGTTTTGAAGATTGTTTTCCTTAAAGATTTGCATACATACTTAATCATCGATTTAAGTATATAAAATATTTTCTAAATGGTTTGAAAATAAAATGATTTGTAAATTCACTTATTATTAAAATAAGTATATGAAAATGTTTTCCAAATATCCAATAAGTGAAATGGTTTTGAATATTATCTTTATTAAAGATATTTTGAAGTGAATAATTGGAAAGTGATTTGATTTATAAATGATTAATAAAATCATGCCCAATGACTACTTATTTGCTAGATTTTCTTTATTGCTTTGATAGTTAAATAACCGACTATCAAATTTGGCCATTTTAGTTTCTCGACTAGATGTAGAAACTGATTAGTCATACACTTAGTACGTAACTGACTGTGTAGGCTTGATTATCGTTTTTGTTGAGAATGTTGATTCGTGTAGTGCGGAATGATTACTCCAATCTATCGAGCTTCCTTCTTGGCCGTAGGATGGCAAGTTGAAAGTTGGAAACGTGATAAGTCTATGATACTTGGTTTCTATTTGAGGTTGAAAAATCCTTTTGCGTTGTTGGTGCAAAGAGACCAGGATCAGATTTATCTGAAAACCACTTCGGACCAATATATATGCGACGATTGTGCAGGTTGGTCGATGATATTGATATTTAGAATTTTCATAGTGAAGGACTGCTTGTTAATCATTTGGGGTTAAAATCCCAATATACATATAGTTGCAATAGTCTCTTCCTTATGAAATATCCATTGCAATGGCTGTCATTACTAATCCTATAGGATGTGGTAGGAGAGTACCTTCGGTTTGTCCTGTTCCTGGACGAGTGTCTGACATTGAATTTCTAATATTACGTACATTGGTTTTTATAAACGTACATCTGTGGTGGCAAAGAAGGCAACTTCTCTTAGCTTAACACCCTCCTTGAGACATACGAGCTCAAGGGTTGTATTTTTGTGGAAGGAAATTAGCAGTAAACGAGAATGGCAATGTGGCATTCAAAGATGATGTGATATGTGATATGTGAAAGGTAATCGATACCTCTTTTGGCCTCACTCCCCGGAAAATGATTGAAACAGGGATAGAAGTAGCAATGCTAAAATGGGTCGCTCCCATTAGGAGATGTCATCACTCTTCTAGATATATCTTTACATGCTATAACGTCGTGTATCTGATTATTGTTGATGTATACTTATGGCCACAGATTTTAGGTCGGTAACGACCGTGATGACATATTCGGTACTATCCAATGAGGGGTAGGCCTGTCTTGTGTTGGTTTAGGCGCCGAGTATCTCGACCCTAGGTACATCCCTCTAGAGGTGTACCGAGTTTCAGAAAAGGTAGTCCCTTCACCTAGTCATTTGTATGGAAATCCAAAATCCAATACGTGCTTTCCATTTTCTATTGTAGAAAGCCTTGTATTACAAGGTATATGCTGGAATTTAGTAACGTAACAATTTCAGCTATGATTGATATTATTTGTATAATAGACACTATTATAATACAAGAGACTTTTATATGAAATGTTTTGGTTATCGTAAGGTAAAAACCTTGTCGGTATTTATTTGCGATGTGGTCTTACGAGATACCTTTTGTTTTGATAAAGGAAAAGTTTTGACAACTTTATAAATTCGGTTGAGATGTGTTTTTATCATGCTGGTTTACCAGACTGATCCGTGCGTTATTCCCTTTCAATGCTCAGGTCAGACCGAGTATATTTACAGGTTCAGATTTGGTGCTTTTGGACCTTCAGCGGGCAAGCTGGAGATCTTCATGTCGTATACATGTATCTGTTTATTTTTCCACTGCTTTTGCATTGTTGTTGTTGTAAATTATCAGCATTTGTGAGGATAGGTTATTATAACTATCCAAGCTGATGATTACTTATCGTGTACTCTGATATTGATTTATGTATACTACAGTTTCTCTTTGTAAAGATTATTGATCTATATTATATGTTATTCCGCTACGATGTGATATTCTGTATTGTTTTGGTTCTGATTCTTTCTTCTTCTCTTCTCTTCTCTTCTTCTTTCTTCTCTCTTTCTTCTCACCCTCTCTTTTCTTTCTCATGATTATCTACAATTCTATTCACTCTGGGTTAATAGGCGTGGTTAGTTGTCGGTTCAGAGGGTACGGATTTGCGGGTCGTCACAGCTAGTATCAGAGCTTAGGTTTAGTATACTCATAGGCTTTGATCTGTACTCAGTATAGATAGGGTCAGTGGCACCCTAGAATGAGTTTGAGTGTATTATATATATGAGCGCGTATTTTTTAGTTATATAAAAATGTTTTGTATTGTGTTGATTGATCTGCTAAGTGTTTTATAAATTCTGGTCGGTATGTTGGACGCCAGTGTATCGATAGGAATTTCTAAACTCTTAAACAAGGTAAACCGACATAATATTGTTTTGAATGGGTAAATGAAATAATTTTACCTCGATTATATTTTATATATAATTATATATATTGGTTGTTGGTTGTTAATGAATGGTAATATTTAATTATTATCATTTGTTATTTGTTGTGTCTAATAAAAAGTTGTTATTATTATAAATCTAAATAAGATAAATAAATTTGGAATGAATCTTATATAAGTGAAGTAAAATAGTGAAATTATATAAGTAAAAATTTATAAACGTGATTTATAAATATAGAAAAAAAGGATTTTGAAAGAATATAAAGCACTGAATTCACTATCGTTGTTGGAAAATAATAAGGATGATGACGGCCACATCATCAATATCATTTTCGAGTTTCTGTGTGATGGATTTGTTACCATTAGTAAATTGAAAATTTAAGTTTTGTTGTGTTAAACAATTTTGAATTAAAAATCCAAGTTTGAAATTGATAAATGTAAGTGAAATGAGTTTGGACTTATAATATGAAATAAAAAATTTAACTTTAGTAAAGTTAAATAAATTTGAGTTAGTATAATAAAATATATGATTTGGAATTTAACTAAAGGAAAGTTAAATAAAACTGAATTGGATTTAAAATTGAATTAGATAAGTTATTGAAAAGAATATACACTTAAGGATGTAAAGTGATTAGATAACCATGAATTGTGAATGTAGAAGTGAGTAAACTTAAGTAAATATTTATGAAATTGTAAATAGAATAAGAAAATTTAAAGTAAAACCAAATATCAAAATGGTTAAACAATTTTGTTAAGCAAAACCAAATCTAAATTTGAAAAGTGATATGAAATTTGACTTATGTAAAAGTTAAATAAAAATGACTTTAGAAATGAGATCTAAGTTAAGTTAAAAGGAAATGATTTTTGGAATGAACTTTAACTCAAGTAAAGAAAAAGAAATGAACTAATGAAATGGGTTAAATAAAATAGAATTTGAATTGAACTGGAAGTGAACATAAGTTGTATAGTGAAGGTAAATGTAAGTAAGAATGAAATGAAACATAACTTAAGTGAAGTTAAATGAAATGTGAAAAATACAATGAATAAGCGAAGTAAAGTGGAATAATAAGAAGCTAATGAAATATGAACTTGAGTTATAAAATGAAATTCAACTTTAGTAGCAAAATGAATTGAATTGAACTAATAAATAATTAGTGAATTGAATATGATTTGGAAATGTTGTTTGATAAAATTGGAAATGAATTTAAGTAATGAAGTGAAAATAACATAAGTTTTGTATAAAATGTTTATAAACTTAAGTAAATAATTTTATGGAATAGTTGTTATGTGTTATTGGTATTAAAAGAATTATACTAAGCGAAAAAAGCGTCTTTTTTTCTTTTTTAATGGTGCCTTCCTTTCCCGCCTCTCTCTCCTTACCTTCGTTGACTTCTTCTCTGCCAGTTTCTCCTCATTGTACCATCCCATCCCATCGCCTTCTTTCCTAGCCCCTCCTCTGCCCGATCCACCTCCTTCCTCCTCTGTCGGGCAACCCTTCTCTCCTTTATATGTTCCTCCTTCTACTTCTTCTCTTTATACAACCACTTCACTCCATGTTTCTAGGGTTGTCTTACCGACCGTGACAAAGCCTTCTCTTCCCCCTCTGCAACCTGTACATTGGAATTCACTCTTTAAAACTAAACCATGTAATGCCGGTAAGTACTGCCCTAGTGTTTTTTCTCTAGAATTCAATGGTGGTGTTCTTGTTCCCCCTTGTCTAGGTGGGAAATGAAGTGTGGAAAGACTACCATGTTGGCTTCTTCTGTAACAACCCAAGATTTTTGCAAATATTTTTAAATTAGATTTTATTTCAAATTTTTATTTTTAAAACATTTTAAAAGTGTAGTTGTAATTTTCCTATGTTAGTTGTATTTTGTTTACAATTTTTAATTCTAGTTTCAATATAATAAACTATTTTCTTTATTTATTTTCTATTTTTCCTAAGACTATTTATTTATTTTCATTTCTACTTTATTTTGTTTTAACATTTATTTTGTTTAATTGATTTTTATTTGTTTATATTGAATTAAATTGAATTGGAAATTCAAAGAGACAAAAGTTTTAAAACTTGTGACTTTTCCTTTTCTTGTCTCTTCATTGCTTAGCCGTTCAAAACTCCTTGGTTTAGCCATGCATTTCATTTTCTTTTCCACGTGAAAACTTTCTCATTCTCATTACAATTCACGGCCATAACATTCTGAAAAAAATAAAGTAAGTCATGGCTTCCATCTCCTCTTTTTTCTTCTTCATTTTCTTTGTATTTTGCTTGATCTCTCTAGCTTTGCTCGGCCACTACCCACCATCACCTCCACCGACCACCACCATCATCTCCTCCTCATCATCCACGGCCTACGGCACCTCCTCTTCCCCTGTCCAGACCTGGCCGTGATCACCCCATGGACCAATCACCTCAAAACTTTGCATAAACTCCAAAAACAATGCATAGCCGAGCCTTTATTCCATCACCCCCTTCATTTTTCACTTCGGCCATCACCCTTAGCCACCACCACCAGCACGTGCATCACCTCTGGCCATCACCTTACCCCCTGACCTGACCTGTACATGACCATGGCCGAGCCAAACTTGACCCTAGGCCGAACCTATGTTGCAACCAAACTCCTCTTTTTAGCCTTGTCTCTTGACATTCCATGCCTTGTAACCCCAAACCCTTCACATTCCTATGTTAGCCGTGTGTTTGTGAGTCCAAACCCAAGCCTTACTGTCAAATAAAACATGTATGGCCGAGCAAACAAGGAGTCATGGTCAAGCAATTTTGATTTCAAAGCTTGGTGATGTCTTTTGTAAATTCTATTTCCATTTTTGTTTCAATTTAATCTTTGTATTGAATATATATTTATATTGCTTTGTTTTATTGTTGTATACAAGATTAATATCTTGGCTCTCTCTCCAATTGAATCAAAAGTCGTGCTATCGCGCTTTCTGGAATTTGTTTGTGTGTTTTGATTTGCGAACTCCAGCTTAAAAAGGTGAGTTATTCACGCTTGACATTCATACTTATAGAATTGTGAAACGATAACAAGTGAATGTGTAGAATTGTTATACCATGTTATACCTGCCTGTGATATGAATTATATGATGTTAAACTTTGTTATAAACTTGTCACATCATCTGATATGTTATATTTTGTTATACTGTTTATTTATTTCTGTTTCTCACACTGCAAGTTCCCTGCAGAATAGAATCACTATGGGTTGAAATGATACATACCCGAACGGACTTTAGAATAGGGAAAAATCGTTATGGGCTGAAATGATAGGCCTGAGCAATATTTATTTATTTTTGTTTACTTGGGATTGCGGGTTTGAAATGATAGAACCCGGATTTTTTTGTAAATTACGGATTGAAATGATATATTATCCGTATCACTTGACCTAGGTTAGAAAATATTATACAGACCCGTGGTTATTTTATATATTTTTCTGGAAAATTTTAAGTATTTTAAAATGTAAAAATATGATAATATGATTTAAATTGAATTTAAAATGATTTAATAAAGGGTTAATGATTTTTCTATAAGTTAAAAATGTTAAATAAATAAATGATTTAATTGTAATTTGAAATATAACTTAATTTGGAAATTTGTGATTTGGTTTAAAAATGAAAGTTTAAGTAAAGAAAATAAAATGGAAATTAAGTTTTATTTTTGAAATGGTAATTTAAATTTAAGTGTTGAGTTAATTGAAAAAAATGCAAAGAATAAGGAAATTGTACACTTGGATTTAATAAGTAAATTATTGAAAAATTTGGATTTAATTATGAAAATTTTATTTTATAAAAATCATAAGTTAAAGAGTTTTAAAATGAACATTTTGAGTGGAAAATATGATTTTTACAAGTTTAAAATGGTTAAAATCGAAGTTTATTTGTTTCTGAAATTTTATTATAAATCTGGAAATTGAATTAGTAGCACTTCAGAAATGCTATCATTTCTGAAATTAACTTAAAATCTGAAGTAAAGGATACTGCAGCACTTTGTAAGTGCTATGGTTGATGCAAATGAACTAAAGGCTAATTAACTAAATGCTACTGCAGCACTTGGTACGTGCTGTAGTTGCAGAAAGAAAATCTAAAATCTGAAACTAATAAAAGGGCTACAGTAGCACTTGATAAGTGCTGTAGTTGGCTGAAATGAGGTTTTCAAATGTAATTGAACTACCGCAGCAGTTTATAAATGTTGTCTTTGCTGAATTGAATTGTTTTCAAATGTAATTGAACTACTACAGCAGTTTTAAATGCTGTCTTTGCTGAAATGAATTGTTTCAAATATAACTTTCTGCAGCATTTTTCTAAATGCTGCGAAAGCTGAAATTTTAATGTTTTAAAGTATTTAAGTGAATAAATGAGCTCAGAAAAGGCTAAATTTTTGGGAATTGAGTATTTGATTTAAAGGTATAATGACTTCACTTTTAAATGGTTTAAATGAAGTATTTTGATTTGAAATATAAACTATTTTTGAAATTTATAACCACGGGTTATAATAACGATTGGTTGTTAAAGAGACCGGGATCGGATATGGACACTCTCTATCAATACCGAAAACCACTTTAACAACTGTGTACACGGTGGAGATTCCAGAATGAAGTAGGATGGTGGCGACGATCCTAAAGGTATATTTGCGTGGACCCAACTCACGTGAGTTGGCATAAGGTGGCTAACACAGGAGCGATCGACGTGCCAATGAGATAGCACCTCTGATCGAACACACTTCTTTGATACCATTCTATTACTTTTGTGATTGATTGGGTGCACCCCTTGATTTTGGGAGTGTGGCTCGAGGTGGGCGGTAGTGGCTGCTACGCGTTTCCACTAGCCCGGATGCGTAATTGGTATATCTACCCTGGCATTGCCTAGTTGTACCGTGTCACCTACCATATCGAGCTTTACTACGAGTTTGGATTTGTGTCGTAGCCTGTGGAGTATTGAGGGTAGCCCCCGATCTGGGAGTATGCTAATACTGGATAGACTACTGGGACTATTATGTGTTAAGGGGAATATTGGGTCACTCCTTAATGCTATTTTAAAGTAAGTTTATTTTATTATTAGACATTATTATAATAGCGAATATTACTACATAGTAGATAGTTTAACGGATCCTTAAAGAATGGGCGATCCCAAGCATTCTTTGAGTTACTTGTGCATTTTATTACAGTTCACTTGAGTTGGTTTACAATGTATAAGTATGTATGTCCTGACTCGAGTGTTTGTGTTTTATTTACGCTCGGGTCAGCCTGAGTATCAGCTTTGGATTTCACCTTCTGGAGCTAGGACTGCTGGAGATCATCTTTTATTTAGTTGCTATCTATTTCCATTCAGTATTTCTATGTCAGCTTTGTATTAGAGACATATGTATTTGGATTTCTACTACTTATGTATTCAGACTTTGGTTGTATCTGTTTTTCAGACTATGTATTTTGAATCTGTTTTGAGACTATGTATTGTAGTGGCTTCATGAACAACTATTTATTTTATTTTTGCTGCGAGTTATTCTGATATTCTGTGTCTGTGATTCTGTGATTGGTTTTATTTGCTCCAAATTTATTACAATATATTGTTTTGTATTATTCAAGTCCGACATGTGTGGTTTTATTATCGATTTGAATGGTCTAAAATAGTGGGTCGTTACATCTTCCTTGATAAACCTCTTGCTTACTCAACGGTTATTTTTCATCTTAAAATAATTTGGTAGTTAAAGGGCTCTATCTCCATTAAATCCGATGGTTTCCTGTTTCTCTTTAAACTTTCATGTGAGGAAGACCGTAAGAGAATTGTAGAGTCTGACCCTATAATTATGCATAATAAGTTGTTTACTGTCAAGCCTTGGGATGAAAAAATTGGGAACAACCGTAGTAGTATTAGATCGGTACCTGTTTGGGTGAAATTCAATAATATCCTACTGTATGCTTAGTCTCACATGGGTATTAATTGGTTAGCATCTCGGTTAGGGCATATTGTGTGCATGGATGAGTGTACTGAAAAATTGGAACGCATCTCATATGCTAAATGTATGATTGAAGTCACCCCTGATCAGAAGCTACTTGACCAGTTTCCAGTTAAGCTCTTAGATGGTAGTGATCAAATGGTCTTTGTTAGTTACCTGTGGAAGCTTGAAGTGTGTGAATTGCCGTGTTTTTGGACACACTGAGGAGGAATGTCAGAATCTTGAGGAAAATAAGGATGGGCTAAAGCATAATGGCGTAGTGGATAAGGAGGAAAGAGAGAAAAATGATGGGGAAAAGGAAGTGGTGAGAAGGGTAGTGAAAAAAAGAAAGTATGGAAGAAGGTCAATCATAAAAAGAAGGGTGAAAAAGATGTAAAAGAGAAGGATAAGGAAGGGAAGGGGAGTAAGAGTACTACTGTTGAAAGTGTTGAGTTTGATAAACGGCAAGGCTATAAAAATAATGAAAAGGTTGTTATGGATGTAAGGAATAACCTGGAAAAAACAAAAGGAAAATCTACGCCGTCTCAAGCTATGGATGAATTTATAGGGACAAATAGATTTGCAACCCTTCATGATCTTGATGATTGTGAGGAGGATGATGTTGAGGAGGATGTTTTAGAGGAAGGAGAATTTCAGCTATATTATGGTAATGGTAGTATAGATATGGTAATGCAAAATGATAATCTTAATTACAATAATGAGGGAACTGCATCTGTAGTTGCAGGGGAGAGCGGTGTGTGTATGTTTGCAGATGATGTGCAAGGTGCACAATCAAGTGTTATGAACCAAGGGCATAATGTTGCACAAGATGCTGATATTTTTTATTATGCAGGGAGTTGTGCATAATGTTGTGCAAAAGGAAGGTTTTTCTGCAATGCAATTTAGTGAGCTTAATAGTGAGCAACAATGTGTGCATGTTGACACACACAAGCAACTAACTGGTGACTTAAAAGCTTTAAAGGAAAACTTTTGTGCCTCCCTAGAAAACCAGCTAACACATTTATTACAAACCTCCCATGCACTTTCCATGCATGCAAATAACACAGTAAATCTTTTGCTCGCTGCAAAACAAAATCCTTTACTGTCCAATCCCGCTCAAGACAAAACCCCTCTTCCCATGCAAACTCATAACTCCACTTCCCCTAACAATCTCAATATTTCTTTAACCTTTCCTTCTCATGTCCATCCTCTTCTTCCATGCCCTTATGTCAATACTGCTTCAATCCCTGGGTGGATCTCACCATCTAAAGTCCAGCGGCTATCTATCAATGTACTCTGTGACAATGCAAGTGACAAGAAAAAGGGTGCAAAGAACAATCAGTCAAAAACTCAATATTCCAAGAAGAATGATAACGCTAGCACCAGTTCTCCTTCAACAAGGAGTAAGAAAAACGTGGTACATCAATCCCTATAGTTTAAATAATGACACAAAACATGGCAGTTTGGAACATACGTGGTGCTCATAACCACACAAAGCTGGATCATGTGAAAACCTTAATTCAAACACATAATCTCAAGTTGTTTGCCATCCTAGAAACTAAACTTAATCTTCAACTTTCCCTAGCTGCTGCTAAATATGTCAATCCTTTATGGACCTATACTCATAATCTTGATGATGCCCCCTATGGCAGAATTCTTTTGCTGCATGATCCAGCCTACTTTTCTTTGAACCATATCATATCTACTAGGCAATTAATTCATCTTCATGTGACAAGTTCATGTCCTTTCAGTTCTTTCTTCCTGACCATAATCCATGCTGATAATTCTTCTCTCTCAAGACAAAGTCACTTTTCTCTCTTACCTCATTTTAGATAGGAAACCCATCCTTGGGTTGTGGCGGGGATTTTAATTGTTATTTGGCCCTTGATGATAAAATTGGTGCTCATCTTCTTTTGCCATGAGACATTCAACCCCTCAACCATGCTATCTCATCCTCTAACCTCATATCCGTTAATCGATCTGAAGTTAAGTACTCATGGAACAATAGGAGTCGAAGTGGCAAAAGAACCTTTTCTAACATTGACCATGCTTTCTGTAACTTCCCTTCCCTTTTTGTTTGGCCTTCTCTATCTGTCCCAGTTCCTCATCCCATCATGTCTGATCATTCTCCTTAAATAATCCTTTATGGCCTTCTTTTTATTAAAGAGAAATGATGCTTTAAATTTTATAATGCTTGGGTCAATGGCCCTGAGTATAATAATATCCTTTTGATGTCTTGGAATATTCACTGTTTTGGTAATCCAATGTATAAATTATGAAGGAAGCTAAAAAGTGCTAAAGCGGCTATTAGAAGATGGGCACATGCTAAATTTGGAACTGGTAGTCTTCTGTCTTCTAAGTTAAAGGAGCAACTTGAGGCAGCTCAGCAAAATATGATGGACAATCTTGAAGATCCTACAACAGAAAATGAGGAAAAAATGTTATTTACTACTCTCTCTAGTGCTCTTGAGTTAGAAGGAGATATGAAAAAACAGCAATTACACAATAAGTGGGCAATTGAGGGGGATCGAAACATTGCTTTTTATCATGCCTCTATTAAGATAAAGCAAGCAAGGGAGAATATACATAATATTTCTGATGAGCATGGTTGTTTTCATTCTACACCTTCTCAGGTGGACAATGCTTTTTTAAACTATTATTCTAAGCTTCTAGGCAACTCAGCTGATTTTATTCCCCAGCTAGACTTAATCAATGAAATCCTATTGCCAAGACTTAATTATGAGAATAAGGTGAATCTGACTAAGCGGATAACTAATGAAGAAATTAAGGAAGCTCTATTCTCTATGAATAAAAAATCTTCTGGAGGGCCTGATGGATTCAATGTGATTTTCTTTACTAATAGCTGGAATATTATTTCCCATGATTTTTGTATGGCTGTCCACAATTTTTTTGACAAGTGAAAATTGTTAAGTGAAGTCAATGCCACTAATTTGGTTCTCATCCCTAAGACTAAACTTGTTCCTTCGGTTTGTTCTTTCCAACCTATTTCATGCTGTAATATAGTCTATAAATGCATCTCCAAAATTTACCCTCAAGGCTAGTGACTGTGCTGTCTGCTTTAATTTCCTCTAATCAAGCTGCTTTCCTTCCTAGTAGGAACATTTTAGACAATGTTCTTCTTTCTCAAGAACTCCTACATGGCTATGGTCGAGCTTATTCAACTCCAACTACAATGATGAAACTTGACATTACTAACGCATATGATACGATTCACTGGTCATTAATTGTGAGAATAATGGCTTTAATGGGATTCCCTAAGCCATATGTAGCTTGGATTTACACTTGTATTTCTACTCCTAGATTTTCTCTTTAGTTTAATGGCAAGGTTGTTGGTTTTTTCAAAAGCAGACAAGGAATTCGTCCACGAGATCCTATCTCCTCTTATATATTCATCCTAGTTATGGAAGTTTTCACAAGATTGATTCAAATTAAATATGATCAAAAGCTAATTTTGTATCATCCAAAATGTAAGCAGCAACATGTCTCCTCTCTTATGTTTGCAGATGACATCATGATCTTTACCAAACCTCAACAACCTCGGTTGACCACATTTTGAAAACCCTTGATACTTTTTATCACATGACAGGCTTGAAGCTCAATATTTCAAAATCAAGTTTTTTGACATCCGATGTATCCTCTGATGTCGAAGCTGGTTTGCTTCTCGCCTCTAGAATGCAACCTATGGCCAATGATATGTACTATCTTGGATTACCTCTGATTTCCTCTAGAATCACCACTGGTAACTGCCTTCCCCTTTATAATAAGATAACTTCAGCAATGTCATGTAGGGAAAATAAAATGCTTTCTCAAGCTGGTAGGCCTGTGTTGATTAAGTTTATTAGTTTTTCTATGGTTGC
This sequence comes from Allium fistulosum, assembly GCA_030737815.1. NCBI lineage: Eukaryota > Viridiplantae > Streptophyta > Magnoliopsida > Asparagales > Amaryllidaceae > Allium > Allium fistulosum. The sequence goes on along the minus strand of CM060908.1, from coordinate 814,594,615 downwards.
GTATTAGGCCAGGTCTTTCATTCTACCAACCAAGCTCTTGCGGATGATTAGAAGCGCCATGCTTACTGGACCGGTAGTATACATACAAGAAAACTAGTGCCTTGCTCTTTCGATAAGGTAGAGTGCCCCAGGGGAAAAGGAGGTTTAGGCCTCAAAAATATTATGCAATGGAATGTTGCAGCATTCAGTTCTCCTTTTGATGCTTTACTGAACAGAGCTAATAGTATGTGGGTGAAATGGACGTGGAAACACAATATAGGAAAAAGAAACTTCTGGAGCATGGATGTCCCACAATCTTGTAGCTAGACGTGGAGGAAGCTTTTAGCTCTTCGGCCAGTTTACTTGCCATTTATCAAATTGAGGTTGGCAACCGATTCAACTGTTGGCTTCTAGGATGACCCATGGTGTAAGCAAGGACTAATCCTATCAAAAGTATTGTCTCATCAGCAAATTCAGAAATCTGGAATTAGCAGGGATGCAAAGGTCGTGCATTACATTCATCATGGTCTTCCTATCCTCCCTTATTCTAGTAATCAGTAGATTAGAGCTATATGGATGCAAATCCAGTCTGATTGCATTGATGTAGGCCAAAAAGATGTTACATTATGGTCTGGTAAAGCACATTCAATAGCTGGGGTGTTTAAACTGCTTGCAAATTTTGAATTTTTACCCTCTTGCCAATGGAGTAATGTAATCTGGAATGACTGTTCCCCTCTTAAGAACAATCTGATGCTATGGAAGGTTATAAAGCATGCTTTGTTGACCAAGAATGTTTTACATGCCTATGGGATGACCACCGATTTGTTGTGTGTGATTTGTGGAACTCATGCTGAAAGTTGCACCCACCTATTCTTTGCTTGTGATGCCTTGTTTCCTCTTTGGTCTAGGCTCATGCAAAAAGCAGGATGAGAGGACATGAGCAAAATATCAGATATTGAATGGATGTCCATCTTAAAGGCGACTAAATGGAGAATAAATAAGGTTGTGCTAGTGGTGTTGTGTTTGAAGAGCTATGTGAGTTTGGTTTGGTCTGAAAGAAATCTTATTTGTTTTGAAGCCAAAAGAAGGTCATCTGATGGGATGCGGCATGTGCTTAACTGTGAAGTTGCTAAGAAGATGAAACGGATGGTGTCAGTCTTTCCTGAAGCCATGTGTCTAGATTGGTGCTAGTTTCTTTTTCTTATCTCTTCCTGTTGTTTCTTGTTTGCTTTGTTTGTGAGTTTTTTTTAGTTGCCTCCTCTGTTTGTTGTTTGCTTCTCTTACTCAAAGCCTATTTTGAGTATTTTTTATTGACTTGTTGCAATAAAACTGGTAGGGGACCAGTCAACCCCGATAGCCTGACTAAAATTATACTAAGTGAATATTAAAATGTTGTTAAACATGAATTGTAAGTAAGGTTAACAAAATTTAAGTGAATGTTAATAAATTAAAAGTTAGTATATGTTAACAAATAAATGTTAATAAATGAATTGGAATGAATGTAAATTAGTAGAATGTGAACTAATTGAATATGAAGGAATGAATGCAAACTAAATTGATGAGAATCAAATGAATGTAAAATAAGAATGAATGTAATAAAATGATTGTTAGTTAAATTGAATGGAAATTAGTTGGATGAAAACTAAATAGTAAACGAATGAATTGATTAATTGGATGTTAGTTGTTTAATGATTGCTTATATTGCATGTGTTTCATTTGCATATGATTATTATATAGCTATGTTGTATATTGATATTATTTGCTATATACATGTTTCTCATTGGTTGTTGAGTGTTTTAGTAGGTGCGGACGTCGTAGTTCGCATTTGGAGCTCGCTTTTGCGCTATATTGCTTGTATATGCTACCTAATAATATATAAGGTACATATCTCGGATTACATATTGTACTATTATATTTTTTCCTACGGGATACTTCATCCTCGAAGATGAGATGTATATTTGTGATATATATATAGTGTGATTTTACTACAATCGAACCACGCAAAGGAGACTTTGGCGAATTTTTCTAAAAATTTAAGGCGTTAGAAAATTTTTGATAACTAAAAGTTTGATTTTGAGTTATAATTTGAAATGATATTAGTTGATTTTTGAAGTAGCATTAGTTGATAACTATAAATGAATTTGGAAACTTAGAAAAGTTTTTATAAGAAGTTGCAACTAAATGATTTTGGTAAAGTTAAACACTTAAAAGAATTTGATAATCTATTTCAACTAATTGGTTTTGAAAGTTAATGGAGTTGTAGCATCTTTATTACTTAGTAATTTCGGGGATGAAATTCTTTTAAGGGGGGAAGAATGCAACGACCCAGTTTTTCAGTCATCTGAATTGAGAATATTCAATTGATTTTAAATATTTGAAAGTAAGATTTTATAAGTTAAACAAATTAAATAATTGAATCTGGAATATAATGAAGATAAAAATGATTTCTAAAGTAGATTTAAATTCTATTTGAATTAGAATGAAGTTAAAGAACTTTTAAAATGGAATTAAAAGTGAATAAACAGAAATTGGAAATTTTATAATTTAATTAATCGAGTGAAAATAGTCATTCGGGACACTGTCTCAGAATTGGATGAAACCAGTTTCATTGGATCCATAATAGTATGTTATTGTAGGATTCCAAATTTCGTAGCGATTGGACTTACGGTTTGGTCGTGCGAAGTTGAAACGCATAAAAATTTATTTAAGTAAATTTAATTAAAATAATTCGACTCGAAAACCTATCTTCCAAATAAGATGGAATTGGCCTCCGATATATATTTCATTGTGTTCGGAATAAGGGTAAAACATTATGAACGCCAGGCGGCATGCTTCATTTGGAGTTCGGAAAATTTTGGGTGAATAGTAATTTATATTGCCTATAAATAGATGACCAAATTCACTAAACCCTAACACTAATAAACTACGGCCGCCATTTTTGTTTTCTCCAAACCCTAGGATCTAACGACCAGCATTCATCGCGGCATTTAGAGGCAAAATCAGGCGATGACTTCAACTGACAAGGCGGAGAGCTCGACAAGGCAAAGCAGATGGACGGTGGAGATCGTCAACGGCATCGCGAGGTGGCGGCAATTCGCCAGCGTTCGTCAAGCAGTGTTTGGGTTCGATCGAGCAATTCGTGCACACGCGTGGGGGTCGTGGCTGGCGTGGGTCTGGGCGAGGTCAGGGCGCGGCGGCGGAGGGTTGCAAGCGGTGGTTCATCGCCTGGTGAAGGTGCGATGTTTTCGAATGAGCGTGATTAAAAAAAATACGAAGGTGAGCGCGCATGCCTGGGAGGTGTACTGGAGGGAGAGAGGGAAACAATGAATAGGTTTAAAATTTAAGTTTATATTTAGTTAATTATATAAATAATTATCGAATGTTCATTTATGCATATCTTTGTCATACGAGGTCCGTTTCGCACGAAACGAATTGCATTGGGTTCGTATTGACGAGCACTACATTCTAGAGCTAGTTTGGATGGATTTGGAGCTATTGTAAATTTTGGTTAAAATTAAACGATCGTTTAATTTTAATCGAAATAAAACACTGCAACGAGGACTGGAAAGCAAAGTGAGTAAAACTCACTCTCTCTGACCCGCTTATATTTTTATATAAGTGGAAATATTTTTATTATGTTGTTTTGATGACTGTTGGATGTTATATATATATATATGTATGTATGTATATATATTGGATTTTTGGATGTTATGCTATAGTAGTTAGTAGTTGGATATATTCCTGTCGATTGGAGCAGATGAGACCTTATACATTCCCGTGTATGAGCGGATGACCCTTTGTACACGCGTCTGCCTCGAAGCAGATATTGTACATATTTTCTCATATGTATATTTGTTGCAGGTGATGGGTTGGAGGGTTCCAACAAGATTCCTCACTATGGTTGATGTTTATTTACACATATTGTTATATATGTTGCATTATGTGATATTTGATGTGATGGATGGCATGATTGCTATTATTGATGTGAATCCCCTTATTTAGTACTTTTGCAGCATTGGGCCATATTTTTGGGATTTAAAATATGGAAATGAGGATTTCAATTTAAAAAGGATTTCAGAGTGATTTTGAAAATATATACGTTTTAATAATTTGAATGGATTTAAAAGGAAGGATTTTAGTGAAATAAATAAAAGTGTGATTTTTTGAAGTTCTTAAATTTATAATTTGTGAAATACTCGAAATAGAGATTTCGAATGGTTTTATAAAAGTATATTTTAAAAAGAATAATAGATTTTAAACAATGTTTTATAAATGTATATATATAAATGGATTTGAAATTGAAATATGATGAATAGTTTTATAATTGCATTTGAAACCAATATTTTATATTGGATTCGAAGTCAATGTCTTATAAATGGATTTTTATAAATAAATTAGACTTTTGTGAAAAGAGTTTATAAAGGGATTTTCATAACAAATGAAATTTTGAAAAGAATGGATTTATAAAATAGAATTTTATAAATATAAGTGAGTACAAAACGGGAGTTTTTATAAAATAGAAACAAGATATATAACATTGTTTTATAAAGGTGGAATCAACTTATTTTGATAGGTTAAATATGGAAGTTTATAAAGAAATTATATTCACGTTTTCAAAGTGAATAACCTATTAAGCAAATGTTTTGCAAGTGATATTTATAAATGGAGTTTAAATGGTTTTGAAAAGTGAATTAAATTGTGTTGAATATCGAAAACATAGATTTCAACATTTAGTGTTGAAATAGACGTTTTCGTAAAAAGTAAGGAAGGCATGGACTGTAACATTTTTGTTATAGTAAATGATTTTCGAAAGGAAATATTAAATATAGTTAGTTGAATCCCTATATTAGTATTTTTGGGGTTTTCATAACGATCTTTTACGCAACACAAATAACATATGTTTTGAAGATTGTTTTCCTTAAAGGTTTGCATACATACCTAATCATCGATTTAAGTATATGAAATATTTTCTAAATGGTTCGAAAATAAAATGATTTGTAAATTCACTTATTATTAAAATAAGTATATGAAAATGTTTTCCAAATATCCAATAAGTGAAATGGTTTTGAATATTATCTTTTTTAAAGATATTTTTAAGTGAATAATTGGAAAGTGATTTGGTTTATAAACGATTAATAAAATCAGGCCCAGTGACTACTTATGTGCTAGATTTTGTTTGTTGCTTTGATAGTTAAATAACCGACTATCAAATTTGGGCATTTTAGTTTCTCGACTTGATGTAAAAACTAATTAGTCGTACACTTAGTACGTAACTGACTGTGTAGGCTTGATTATCGTTTGTGTTGAGAATGTTGATTTGTGTAGTGTGGAGAGATTACTCCAATCTATCGAGCTTCCTTCTTGGCCAAAGGATAACAAGTTGAAAGTTGGAAACGTGATAAGTCTACGAGACTTGGTTTTTGTTTAAGGTTGAGAAACACTTTTGCGTTGTTGGTGCGAAGAGACCAAGATCAGATTTATCCGAAAACCACTTCGAACCAGCATATATGCGACGATTGTGCAGGTTGGTCGATGATATTGATATTTAGGATTTTCATAGTGAATGACTGCTTATTGACCATTTGGCGTTAAAATCCCAATATACATACAGTAGTAGTAGTCACTTCGTTATGAAATATCCATTGCTAGGGCTGTCGCTACTAATCCTATAGGATGTGGTAGGAGAGTACCTTAGGTTTCTCCTGTTCCTGGACGAGTGTCTGACATTGAATTTCTAAGATTATGTACATTGGTTTTTACAAACGTACATCTGTGGTGGCGGAGAAGGCAACTTCTCTTACCTTAACACCCTCCTTGAGACATACGATCTCAAGGGCTGTATTTTTGTGGAAGGAAATTAGTAACGGGAATGGCATTGTGGCATTCAAAGATGATGTGATATGTGATATGTGAAAGGTAATCGATACCTCTTTTGGCCTCACTCCCCAATAAATGACTGAAACAGGGATAGAAGAAGCAAGGCTAAAATGGGTCGCTCCCATTAGGAGATGTCATCACTCTTCTAGATATATCTTTACACGCTATGACGTCATGTATCTGATTATTGTTGATGTATGCTTGTGGCCACGGATTTTAGGTCGGTAACGACCGGAGTGATGACATATTCGATACTATCCAGCGGGGGGTAGGTCGGTTTTGTGTTGGTTTAAGCGTCGAGTATCTCAACCCTAGGTACATCCCTCTAGAGGTGTACCGAGTTTCAGAAAAGGTAGTCCCTTCACCTAGTCATTTGTATGGAAATCCAAAATCCAATATATGCCTGCCATTTTCTATTGTAGAAAGCCTTGTATTACAAGGTGTATGCTGGAATTTAATAATGTAACAATTTCAACTAAGATTGATATTATTTGTATAATAGACACTATTATAATACAAGAGAATTTGATATGAAATGTTTTGGTTATCGTAAGGTAAAAACCTTGTCGGTATTTATTTGCGATGTAGTCTTACGAGATACCTTTTGTTTTGATAAAGGAAAAGTTTTGACAACTTTATAAATTCAGTTGAGAAATGTTTTTCTCACACTGGTTTACCAGACTAATCCAGACGTTCTTCCCTTTCAATGCTCGGGTCAAGCTGAGTATATTTACAGGTTCAGATTTGGTGCTTTTGGAGCTTCAGCAGGCGAGCTGGAGATCTTCATGTCGTATACACGTATCTATTTATTTTTCCACTGCTTTTGCATTATTAATGTTGTAAATTATTAGCATTTGTGAGGATAGGTTATTATAATTGTCCAAGCTGATGATTACTTATCGTGTACACTGATACTGATTTATGTATATTACGGTTTTTCTTGGTAAAGATTATTGATCTATATTATATGTTATTTCGCTGCGATGTGAGATTCTGTATTGTTTTGGTTCTGCTTCTCTTTTCTTCTTCTCTTCTCTTCTTCTTTCTTCTCACCCTCACTTTTCTTTCTCATGATTATCTGCAATTATGTTCGCTCTTGGTCGACAGGCATGGTTAGTTGTCGGTTCAGAGGGTACGGATTTGCGGGTCGTCACAGAAATCTTTAACGTTTGGGGTATTGACTTTATGGGACCGTTTCCCAACTCTTTCAGAAATCTATACATTCTTCTTGCCACTGATTACGTCTCTAAATGGGTTGAAGCCATTCCATACAAAACAAATTACCAAAAAGTTATTGTGAAATTCATAAAAGAAAACATCTTTTCAAGGTTTGGAACACCTCGCACAATAACAAGCAATAATGGAACCCATTTTTGTAATCATTTGAAACTCTAATGAAGAACTACTCGGTAACCCACAAGTTATCAACTCCTTATCATTCTCAAACTTGTGGTCAAGTTGAAGTTTCAAATCGCCAAATCAATCAAATTTTGAAGAAAACTATAAATAAAAATAAAAAAGATTGGTCATAAAAATTGACAGATGCGCTTTGGGCTTATAGAACTGCTATAAAACTAGTGTAGGGATGTCTCATTTTAAGTTAGTATATGGTAAAGCATGTCATTTACCTATCGACCTTGAACATAAAGCATTGTGGGCGATTAAGAACATAAACATTGATCTTGCAAAAGCTGGTAAAAACAAGAAGTTGCAAATCAACGAGTCAGAGGAAACTAGGAACGATGCGTATGAAAATGAGAAAATTTAAATGAAAAAATAAAAGTTTTTCATGACAAGTCAATCCTAAGAAAAACATTATCGCTAAATCAAGTAATTCTTTTTTATGGTTCTCGACTTCATTTGCTTCTTGGAAAATTAAAATCAAGGTGGACAGGACCATATGTGGTACATATCGTTTTTCCACATGGTGCCATAGAAATAGAAAACTGTAGGGACGAATCGATTTTTAAAGTCAATGGTCATCGTTTAAAACCCTACTTGGAGTTGGCGAGTGATCGAGAATAGGAGTTCATTATTCTTCACGAGCCACACGACGTCTAGTAAGAAATTTTAACCCTCTCTTTTAAATATGTATATATTTTTCTCCGTTACACTCATTATATCATGCATTGACCATGGGGACACAGTCAAAATCAAGTGTGAGGGGGAGTCTCGTGTTTATTTTGGTTTTTCATGTTTTATTTTTTTGCATTTTCTTTCCAAAAATAAAAAATAATAAAAACCAAAACAAATTTTTATTTTTTTAGCATATTGATTTACTTTTAAAGAAACACAATAGAATAAGTATATGTTTTTGGTTATTAAATTGAAATTTTTGAAAAATTACTTGTCTCAACAAAAATAAAAATAAAAGTTTGGTTACAATTAACTATGGTGTAACTAGTATATAGGAAGGTTCATAGGTGATAATTATGAAGTATATCCTAATTGAAATCTTTGTTTAAAAGAGTGGTTGATTTAAAGTAAAGGCAATAACATTTTTGATCCTCTAAGTCAAGTGGTGCGAAGATGATTTTACATAACTTTATCTTTTCAAAAAAAGTCATAATAATAAGAAACACCTAGATTCATGTGTTCACACGTAAATGTGTACACTCGCCACGCTTTGTACCCTTCTCACATAAGCCTGGAAGGTAGTGCATGATCGGTATGTCTAGCCTCGGTATATCTGAGTTAGGTGTATGTAAATAAAATTAAAATAATAATAATAAACACCTAGATTCATGTGTTTATATGCAAGTGTGTACACTCGCCATGCTCTGTACTCTTCTCACATAAGCCCAAAAGGCAGTGCATGATAGGTATATCTGGCCTCAGTATATCTGAGTTAGGTGCGTAAACAATAATAATGTTAATATTTTTCAAAATAGAGAGAGCAAGCAATTGAAACTCAAGCACTATCTTTACTTAATTGATTTGACTTGTTATTTAAAAGAAATAAAAATGCCACTTTGCAAAACTTTGATAATCAACTAAAGGATTTATTTCATAGTTGCACTTTGTTATCAACCGAAACAACTAGCTAAACTAGAGTCTAATTGTGATGATAACTTAATTTTTGTTGAAAGTTTTAATGAGTAAAAAGTCTAAAATTTCTTGATAATAATCAAACTTATATCTAACTTACTTATGTTAATTTAAGAGTAAATTCTTCATTTGTAAATATTTTTGAAAACTTGCATTATGTAGTCGCATTAGAATTTGCATGTCGCATTTGGATTTTGTGGGTAGTATCTGTTGAAAACTCTCACCAAACAACACTCATCCTACTAGGGACAACTAGAAGTTTAACGGCTTGTTGCATATGCTCAATGCAATCATGTTCCTACGAAAACAGATATATCCTAGTTTTAGTTTATTCGAGGATGAATAAAAAGATAAGTGTGGGGGTATTGATGTGCATGTAAAAGTGTATATTTATACTCTCATATTTAATCTTCTTTTGTTAAAATAAAAGGCATATTATGGTGATTTTACCTGTCTAAACCAAAAATACAAAGGGATTTTCAAATCATCATTCATACATTAACATGTAGGCAAAATGGTAATTTTTATGTAAATTAATTTGAAGAAAATTTATTTGTACATTTTTATTTTATAGGAATTTTGGACTCAAAATGGAAGAGGCTTATGCATACATATACATGGGAAATCAAAAGAATGAGAAGAGGATGGAAATAATGCAACATGGAGGAGCCCACATGCCCACTTACTTATGGACCACAATTAAAAGCAAATGCACATGTTAGTAGAGATTAAAAGCAAACACACATGTTAATGGGGATTAATTAATTCCTTAACGATTATTTGGAGGCTACACAAACTAGTGGGTATTTTAGGTAGCCCTTAAAAATGGATTAGGGTTTTAGGCATGTACAAATACCCATTTATGTTTCATGTAATGTTCTTTTTATTTTATGCAAATTGTAGCACAAAATAAATGTTAAATAAAATATCTCTTTAATAGCTTCTTAGCTTGTTCTCTTTACTTTCATGCACTTAAATTTCATGTTTCTTTTATTATTATTTTATTTCATGCCTTCTTTTTTTTATATGCAAGTAGATTAGATCCTTTTATTATATGCAAGTTAGTTAGTTCTATCTCTCTTTCATTAGTTTTTCTTTTCATGTTGTTTATGTCGAAACCATTTTGTGTTGATATGAATTCAGTTATGAGAAGCTAAACCCCTTCAATTTAGGGGTAATAAAGCTCTCATAAATCATAATAATCAACATAAAATGGTTGCATTTATAGTCCCTTGTTTAGGTGCTTAATGGAAATTTATAATGATGGTAGTTTATATTTTTTAGTGAATTTGATAGCTTATGTTGAAAACTCGAATAGGCTATACTTAATCCAATAAAAACATAAACTATTTGATCTTTTGCCTAAGTGATTTTGGTCTTGAAATTAAAAGTAGAATCAATATTTGATGTTCTATATTACTAATCTCAAAATAGTAAATAGAAATTATATTTTATTTTAATTACATGTTCATTTTCATGAGATTTTAGAAGTGGATTTGAATGGTGTGTTACAGTTTGATGGTTTAAGTTGTGCTAATTAATAGCACAAATAGGCCATGCTTATAATAAACACATCCATCATTTCTACTTAAAACTATAATGAGAGATTATAGATTAATTTTGAGTTGATTTATATGAATGATTGGAAGTGGATTTACCTCAAAATTGCTCCTTAATCTTAGTTTTATTCTCATTTTCATTCTAGTTTTAGTTTCATTTTTCAACAATTTTTAGTTAACAATCTCCATTCAACTTTGGGCTAATTTGGTTGAGTAATTTAGAATTTTTGCTTTCCCTGTGGATCGACCTGTACTCGCATAGGTACTACGATTGTATGCCCTGCTCTTGCGGTATTTATTATTGCATTTTCAACGGTATTCTAATTAATAGAATTTTCCATTGCAAATAGTTCCCAAGGGTCGATCGGATAATTCGGCCCTAATCCATTTAAACCTTCAGGAATTCATCATTGCTCGAAGATAGGCGACGACGAAAATGTTTCGCCATTCAATCAAATATTTAAGGATTCGTCGTTACCCGGAGATTGGTGACGACAAGAAGGTTTGACAAACTTATGCTTTAGGAACCTGGCTTTGCCCAGAGATAGGCGATGCCATAAAGGTAAATCCCATCCTTCGGGAATCTAGTATTGCCCGAAGATAGGCAATGCCAGGAAGGAAAACTCTAACCTTTAGGAATTCGTCATTGTCCAGAGATAGGTGACGATGAGAAGGTTCCCCAATTCACTTAAACCTTAAGGAATTCATCGTTACCTGGAGATAGGCAATGACAAGAAGGTTTCCGCGTTCAATCAAATCTTCGTGAATTCGCCATTGCCCGGAGATAGGCAATGATGAGAAGGTATGAAAACTCATAACCTTCAGTTGGTGTTGCTCGGAGATTGGCAACATCAGGAAGGTGAAACTATAATCCTCTAAAATCTAACGTTGCCCGAAGATTGGCAACGTAAAGAAGAATGACAAACTAAAGGGTCAATCGGATAATTCGACCCCTATCTTCAGGAACATTATGTTGTCTAGAGATTGGCAACAACAAGAAAGGCAGCTACTTCGGGTCGATCCAACAACTCGACCCAACTGGTTGGAATCGATTGGATAATTCAATTCCGACCATTGAAATTGGTCGTTACCCAAAGATAGCAACGTTAGCCTGCGAAAACTATTAAGGTCGGTCGAATAATTCGGCCCGGGTTTCTAGAAGATAACAAAAGGATCGAGCGAGCAAATCAATCCTGACTTACAGGAATTTAACATCGCCCGGAGATTGGCAATGTTAAGGAGAAACTCTTGGAATCAAACCATCTATACGCTAGTTTTTGGAGATTGAAATTAGTGTCTAGTTGAATTTCAACGATGGTGCTAGCGATCGAGTAAGACATGCTCAATTAAGGATAAGCGAGTGTGGTCGTGAAGGTTCGAAAACAAGTGTTATTAGGTTTTCTCGGTCCAAGATCAGGATAGGAAAATCAAACTTAGATTGGGGGTAATTGGATAATTTGCCCCACAATATCTCTATTCCGTCAATGCCTGGAATCTAGCATTCGGAGAGATAAATCCCGTGAACAGGGATAAATGCACAATGAAGTCAAATGGGAAAGAAAACGAATATCCTAGCTACTGCTCTATGATAGTTAGGAGTGGCGTGGAACTGGATTATTCGCTACTACCAACTGGTCGAAAGGAACTCGGCCAAAAATAAACATAAAGTCCGTTAAGTAATGGTTCTGTTTCATTTGACGGAACAATTTGGTAGTTATAAACAGAGCCAACATCGTAATACAACCTAAGAAATTGCAAGAATATTATTTATATGAATAGAGTTCCAGTAAATAAGCGTATTGTATAGGAACATATATATATATAATTCCAATACAGGCTGTTATATTATATACACAGGCAGTCATATGTAAACATGAACAGTGCATAAAGGTGCGAAAAAGTAAACGGAACAGAGATTACAAGGCAAAAGGAAATCTTTTCATTACTTCATCCTTTATATACATAACACAGCGGAGGCCGCTCCCGCACTAGCATAGCCTATTTGACATGAAGAAAAACAAAACATACAAACTATACAATAAGATAAAAACAAATTTCCACACAAGAAAGATCCAAGTACCCTTTACTTAGTCTTCCCATTCTTCCTACCTCTACTACCGGAACCGTCAGATCTACTCTTATGCTTCTTTCCTTCTTTAATCACCATCCCTTTGGTAGTTTAACCCTCAGATTAGGTGGAATCTTCCCTGGTAGCAATATGAAGTTCACCAGTTTTCTTGGTCTTCGAGGACTTGATCGTGAGCTTGAGCGGCCTGCCTTTGATCGTGGGGAATTTAGAAGTATGGCTTGTAGGAGTTGAGCTAATAGGATTTTCAATGCCAGGTTCCTTCTTGAATCTGACCTTAGAAAGGTCAACCTTTAGCTGCTCCGCCATTGTGATAGGATTGATTGGGCCTGCAACACTAATAATCGTGACGTCTTCTTCTTGAGATTGAGAAATGTCCTCCAACCCTTTCGAAGCCCTAATCTTCTGCGAGTTAGGACCAGGTCCAAAACTAGAGGGCAAGACTGGTGCGACAAGTCCTATAGTGATAAAAGTCGATGCGGTAAATATTGTTGTGGGTCCAGACCCTAAGTAGCTGGCGGGGGAGGTGGAAGATGCAGTTGATCTACAAGTTAACAAACATAATAGTAAACATTAGTGATGGATTCAAATGAGAACTGAAGCTTCTCGAAGACCGATGAAATAAGGGATATACTTGGACCTGGACTTCGCTCCTTATGGGACTTGATGAATTCTTCCAGTTCGGTCAAATGTGCCTCTGATTGACTTACGGAAGATGGAATGTAAGGTTTGATGAGAGTTGTCATTGCAAAGGCAGGAATGACAGGGGTGGTATCAAAGCTAACCCCCACGGACATAGGAATAGTCACCGCAGGCTCTCCAAATTTTGGATTATATAATTCATATTGACCCGATGAGTTTGGGCTAGTAAGAGCCTTGGCTGCAGTAGCAGCATTGCCCTCAGCAATAAGGATGGCCTTTCCTTCTGCAAGCTTTTCTATATCCTCGGCATCAAGGTACTCGACCATGAGCTATTCTTCGAAACGTTGTCTCCGGACACCGCAAGCCGTCGTAACACCTCTTCCCAAGAATCGGCGAGGGTCTCGAGGTAAGTGTCTCCTAACCACTTCAGATTCTTATGTAATACAACGCTAACATAAAAGTGTAGGAGGTTTAAGTTAAGCTCTTCTCTCTCCCAAGTTTTTTCCTCTTAGAGCCCTTAACCTCTCCCTAAGCAATAGAAAGCTCAATATCAAAGCTAAGCTTCTCCATTGTTAGATGCTCGAAGGTGGAAGCTAGCTTGCGATTCTCTTCCTGGAGTTTCTAAGGTTCGGCTGCCTGCCTATTAACAGTCTTATCCTTGTCGGTAAGGGCCAGGTCTCTCTTGGTAATTTGCTTATTCGGTTTAACCCCCTCTTCGTGTGCAATTTCAAATTATTTCACATTATGATCTCAGCACATTCGTGAGCCCTCTTCATTTCCTCCATCAAACTATCTGAGTTGACTTGAGCTTTAATGCCTGCGTCTCTCTCTCATAACCTTCACCAAGTCTTCCTCATGTTCCTTGATGATCCGTTTGAATGTCTCCTTCTCAAAATCGAAGGACTTGATGTTGGTATAGCTAATCTCATTGACCCGCGAGAGAGCATAACACAGCCGCTTCCACTTATACCCTTTGTCAATATGCTTTTAAATGCTTAGAGTGTCTCTATCCACTACCTCCATTGGGACATCTTTAATGTCCTGATCGAGCTTAATGTCGTGCAGGAAGAGACCGAGAAATGCAACCTGTAGGCATGGCGGGTCGAAAGGAAGAGGAGCCATAGAAGCTGATGTTGATTCATGATTTTTGATTCATGACACAAGCTTCAGAGATCATACGACGAGAACACTATACGAAAGCGACAAAAAGGAGAATAACCATATATTGCACACTACAAAGGAGACAAGACTACAATCTAGATATTAGTATGAATATTTTACTTCATTGAGTCTTAGAATATTGTTAAAATCATTCCTCAAGTAGTCACACATACACACAAAATAATTTATACAAAAATAAGTGTACACTGTGCAAATAACAGGAGGTCGGCCGACCGACCAGAATCTTCGGTCGACCGACTCTGTGTCCAGTGCACAGATATGCACCGTTTTATTTATATCTGTGAACTCAGCTGACCGGCCCAGGTTTCTCGGTCAACCGACCAGAACACAACGGCTAGTTTTCTGAAGAGGTGCAATTGTTCATGAAGAGGAATGTTCTTTAATCCAACAGATATGGACACAACTCTTGATTGAAACTCTTCATGAAAGATTGTAACTATTCTACAACTATAAAAACATATTCAATTCACTTCTACAATCACCGATTCTTGTTTTAATTCTGAAATCTATTCTCTATTTATTTCTGCAAATAAAAGTATTCATTCTTATTCAATATCACTAGAATCCTTGAATTAACTCATATACTTTGATTATACGTGATTATCTTCCTTCTAAATCTTCACACACACATATACTCTTGAGGATTTTATTATAAGGAAGTTGTACTATCAAAAGACAATCAGTGTTATTCAGAACACATTCGTCAACAAACTATTTGTATTAAGGTGAAGTCCTCTTCGGCTGTTGAGGCAGAAAAATTCCTGTTCGGCTGCTCGGGTGTCGTATACCTATTCCTCCGGGTTAAGTGAGGGGTTTAGTTTAAATCCAGAGGGTATTCTGGGACTGGACGTAGAACGGGAAGTTCGAACCAGTATAAAAATTCCTGGTGTGCTTACTTTAATTTTTATTTTACTGCTATTATCAATTTCCGCATTTATTTACCATATTACACGATCCTTAGTACTGCACGTACACTTTCATTTGGTATCAGAGAAAGGTTATCCTATAACCATCACAAAGTTATTTGATATTTATTTCTAGTAATATGGCAACCACACAAACTAACGATGTTAACACTAACACTAATTCTAGTTTCACAGAAGGTCAATAGACTTCACGACCTCCACTTTTTAATGGTATAAATTACAATTATTGGTCAACTAGAATGAGAATCTATATGCAATCTAGTGGATTAGATATCTGGAATATTATACAAAGAGAGTACACGACTCCTACTGAAGAATACTCAACTTGGAGTAACACACAAAAACTAGATGCTACTTCAAATGCAAAGGCTATGAATATTTTATTTTGTGCATTAGATAGAAATGAATTCAATAGAGTTAGCATGTGCACTTCCGGTTATGAAATTTGGAGAACTCTTAAAGTATCGCATGAAGGAACGAACAAAGTTAAATTAAGCAAAATCTCTATGTTGAAAAATCAATTTGAAAATTTCAAAATGAGGCCAAATGAATCTATAAATGACATGTACTCTAGATTTCAGGATATTTATCATGCTTTATTATCATTAGATCAAAAGTTTACTGATTTTGATGTTGTTACAAAAATCTTAAATTCTTTAACGGACGAATGGGAACGAAAAGTCCTAGCTATTGAAGAAGCAATTGATTTGTCAACATTAAAACCAGAAGAATTGATAGGTAATTTAATGTCCTACGAAGTAAATTTGCAGGCAAAAAGAAATGGAGCACAAGAAAAAAAAATGTGGCATTCCAAGCAGAAAAAGATGACTCCGACTCGGATAATGAAGATATGGCAATGATCGCTAAAAATTTCAAAAAGTTTTTGAAATTCAACAGAAACAAATTCAAGGGAAACAAAAATAATTCCAACAACAATTCCAATAGCAGCAAACCATCATCTTCAGCAATGGAATGTTATGAATGTCATAAGAAAGGACACATGAAGAAAGATTGTCCAGAGCGTAAAAAGAATAATTTCAAGAAGGACAAAACTAAACGAAAAGCTTTCTCTATCACTTGGGACGACACTGACTCATCATCCTCATCAGAGAGTGAAAGTGATAATGAACAAGCAAATGTGTGCTTCATGGCTTCGTCAGACGATGTAAGTGATATTACTTTTGAAGATTTAATTAAAATAAATTCTGAATTAGTAAATTTAGCAAAACAACTTAAAAAGAAAAATAAGGAGTTGCAAAGAAAGTTAGATAGAACTGTCTTAGAAGTAGATATGCTGAAAGATGAGAAAAAAATATTAGAAGATGAACTTGAAAGTTCTCAACAATCAAATTCTAACTTATCTTCTCAAATTTCGTCAATATCTGAAGAACTAGAAATTCAGGAAAATAAAAATGATATTTTACTTTTCGAAAATAATAGTTTAAACTCTAAAATTAAGGATTTAGAGTTAGAAAAATCTAGTCTTAAAATAAAATTTGATGATATTTCTAAAAATGTATCTAATTTCAATAAAGGAAGAGAGAATCTCTCTAGTATACTAGAAAATTCTCAATCCTCTAACAATAAATCTGGACTAGGATTTAAGAAACAAAATAATTTTGCTAAAAATAGGATTAATAATAATATTAAGAAAGATATTAAGAAAACAGTTTACCCAAATTCTAAAACCATCAAGATATGGATTCCAAAAACAAATAATGTTTTGATAAGGAATAAACATATCAAAATAATTATGGAAACTGTTCATAATAACAAAAATTATGTTTATAAAGGGAATTCTAAACCCGTATGGGTTTGGCTTCCTAAGATCTAACTCTTAGGACCCTAAAAAGATTGGGTACCAACTTTTTATAAACTTTTTGCAGATACCACATAAGAAGAGAGGAAAATGGATTTTAGATAGCGGTTGCTCAAAACACATTACTGGAAACAAAGAAATGTTGTCAAACATTATATACTCAAATGGAGGAGCAGTCACCTTTGGAGATAACTCAAAAGGATATATCATCGGCAAAGGCAATGTCAGTAGCAACGGTACCTCTAATTTACCTCTCATTACTAATGTATTATTAGTTAAAAACTTTAAACACAATTTATTAAGTATTAGTCAGCTATGCGATAAAGGTTTTAATATAACTTTTTTAGAAAATAAATGTAATATTTTCGATAAAAATCATAACACTATTTTCGAAGGAAAAAGAGATAAAAACATTTATATCTTAAATATGAATGTTAATAATAACTAAAATTTGTGTTTAGTAGCTAAAGAAAACGATTCTTGTCTTTGGCACAAAAGATTTTGTCACATCAATTTTAATACTATCAACAAACTAGTTAAAAACAAATTAGTTAAAGGTTTACCCAATATAAAATTCGAAACTAATATTTTTTTTGATGCATGTAAATTAGGAAAATTAACAAAATCTTCTTTTAAATCAAAGAAAGTAATTTCTACAGAACATCCACTTGAACTTTTACACATGGATCTTTTTGGTCCAACTCAAGTGTAGTCTATTAATCATAATAGATATGTATTTGTTATTGTAGATGATTTTTCTAGATATACTTGGATTTTCTTTTTGAAAAGTGATACTTTTGATAATTTTAAAGTCTTTGTTAAAAGAATTCAAAATATTAAAAGTTTGAAAATTAAAAATATAAGAAGTGATCATGGAGGAGAATTTGAAAATGAAGCTTTTGAACAATTTTGTAATAAGAAAGGTATTAACCATAATTTTTCGTTTCCTAGAACACCACAACAAAATGGAGTTGTAGAAAGGAAAAATAGAACGTTACAAGAATGTGCAAGAACTTTATTAAATGGAACCACTTTATCAAAACACTTTTGGGCAGAAGCTGTAGCTACTGCTTGTTATGTATTAAATCGTGTTTCTATTCGGCCATTAACTAAGAATACTTTATATGAACTTCTAAATGGAAGAAAACCAAATATTTCATATCTTAAAGTTTTTGGTTTCAAATGTTTTATTTTGAATACTAAAGATCAGCTAGGCAAATTCGATCCAAAATCCGATGAAGGAATATTCGTTGGATATTTGGAACGAAGCAAGGCTTATCGAATTTATAATGAACGAACTCAAATTATTGAAGAAAGTTTACATGTTTCATTTGACGAAAATTTTAAATATATAAACCCAAATGTTACTATTGATTCTGATGATGAAACTACTTAGAATGAAAATAGCAATACTAAAGAAAATTTCGTTAATGATCATGATATTACTGAAAATGAGAATATTACTCATAATATAATAAAATCTCCACCTAGAATTTTACGAGATCATCCTGTGCAAAATATAATTGGAGAAGTTAATACGAATGTTAAAACCAGACATCAATTAAATCAAGTTGGTCATGTAGCTTTTCTCTCTAACATAGAACCTAAGAATATAAAAGAAGCCTCAACTGATGACTACTGGATTCTTGCCATGCAAGAAGAACTAAATCAATTCGAACGAAACGAAGTTTGGGAACTCGTTCCTAGACCTAGTGATCAATCAGTCATCGGTACTAAATGGGTTTTCAAAAATAAAGCAGATGAACTGGGAAATATAACCAGGAATAAAGCTAGATTAGTTGCACAAGGATATAATCAAGAAGAAGGAATTGATTACGAAGAAACGTTTGCTCTAGTCGCCCGACTTGAAGCAATACGAATCTTATTAGCTTTCGCGTGCTTTCATAAGTTTAAACTTTATCAAATGGATGTTAAAAGTGCTTTTTTAAATGGTTATATAAAAGAAAATGTTTTTTGTTGAACAACCACCACTTTTCAATCATGAAAAATATCCAGATCATGTTTATAAACTCAAAAAAGCATTATACGGTTTAAAACAAGCACCACGTGCTTGGTATGATTGTCTTAAAAGCTATTTATTAGAATCTGGTTTTGAAATTGGTAAGGTAGATCAAACGCTTTTTATTAAGAAAACTAAGAAAGATATTTTAATAATTCAAATATATGTTGACGATATTATTTTTGGCTCGACAAATGAAAAACTATGTCAGGAATTTTCGACGATAATGACAAATGAATTTGAAATGTCTCATATGGGAGAATTGTCATATTTTCTGGGTTTACAAATTAAACAAATTGAAAATGGAATTTTTATTAATCAAGAAAAATATTGTTATAATTTAATTAAACGATTCGGTCTGGAAAGCACTTCTGCCAAGCCAACTCCAATGAGCACAACTACTCATCTTGATAGAGACGAGGAGGGCAAAAGTGTTGATCAGAAGCTATATCGTAGTATGATAGGTTCTTTACTTTATTTAACAGCGAGTTGACCTGATATAATGATGAGTGTTTGTTTATGTGCTCGATTTCAAGCAAATCCCAAAGAGTCACATATGAGAGCAGTTAAACGCATTATTCGTTATCTAACTAAAACCAAAGATTTCAGACTATTTTATCCGAAAGAATGTCCTTTCGAATTAGTCTCCTATAGCGATGCTGATTTTGGAGGAAGTCGGACGGATCGAAAAAGTACGAGCGGAACGTGTCATTTCATTGGACGTTCCTTAGTCTCTTGGTTTAGTAAGAAACAAAACTGTGTTTCTTTATCGACGTGTGAAGCAGAATATATATCTGCTGCTTTGGCATGTGCACAAGTCGTATATATGCAACAAACACTACAAGATTTTAATTGTCATCTTGAAAAATCTATAATTTATTGTGATAATACTAGTGCAATAAATCTTTCTAAAAATCCGGTTAATCACTCACGAACAAAACACATCGATATTCGTCATCACTTTCTTCGTGATTGTTTGGAAAAAGGATTAATAAATTTAGAATTTATCAATACTGAAAATCAAATTGCTGACATTTTTACTAAACCACTAAATGAAAATATTTTTATAAAACTTAGATGTGATTTAGGTATAATGTCGTTTAAAGATTTATGAATAAAAATATGCAAAAATATCAAAAAACAAAAATTGTTTTATTTCGGAC
The DNA here is from genome assembly GCA_030737815.1 of Allium fistulosum. Classification (NCBI taxonomy): domain Eukaryota; kingdom Viridiplantae; phylum Streptophyta; class Magnoliopsida; order Asparagales; family Amaryllidaceae; genus Allium; species Allium fistulosum. Next base: position 814,574,314 of record CM060908.1, on the reverse strand, counting down.
CAAAGCGGAACTCGAACTCATGACCTCTGACTTGCTTGTTAGATGTTGTGTTATAGCTACTTGAGCTATGGGTGTTTCTTGTTTTAGTTCTCTTTAAAATTTGTTTTATCTGTTTTGTTTTCAGAAAAACTATATTTAGCTCTTATGTTATAAATCATATATTTACAAACAATTTTATTCTTAAAATTCTGTGATTATGGTTAAAATTAGTTTCAATCCACTAATTTTTCAGCAAATAGATGTTTATATATATATACTATGCTTATCTTTTAGAACATATACTAAGAAAATTTTAAAAAACAAAACTTGAAAAATGTCTTCAAACAATGACTACTATAACTCTGAAAATTCTCATCTATCATACACATCTCCGGACGATGATGGTTTCGACCGCATCCCTAAAAATGGCCCCTATCCTACCTTTCCCATACCTAAACGTGTTCTAGACTTCTCCTCTCCAGATAAAGACCCCCGACATGGGTGGAAACCATGGGAAGACTCCCATACAGGCTATACACCTGAAAAGAAAAAAAGGGAAGAATACGATGGTAATATCTCCAACCACCAAACAAAAAATTAATGAAATACATCACTACCAACGACAACAAATGGATATGCAACGGGAACTCTACTATGAACAAAAAGTCACGGTAAGACGTTTAAGTTTTCTAGAAAATATTGCCATAAAAATTTGTTCATCAAAGAAGGATGATGTTGCTGAACCTTCTTATAGACCCTCATCCTCGTCAAATCCTGTTCAAACTCTAATAACTCCAAGATGGTCACCGATAGAAGATGTTCCATCTCCAAACTCATGGGAACGCAGATTTTAAATGGTGGCTAAGCATGGTATATATATATATGTATGTATGTTGTTGTTGTTACAAGTAAGATGTATAGTGCATTGATAATAAAATATATTTCTATATTTTTTATATATAAAACTGCAAAAAAAATGCACTTCTAACAGGGTCGGTCGACCGAACACCCTGAGTCGGTCCGCCGAACCCTTCCCGAGAATTACAAACAAACATTTCCAACAGGGTCGGTCTACCGAATACCCTGAGTCGGTTAGCCGAACCCTTCCCGAGATTTTTAGCACCTTTCAGATTAGCAGCTCGGTCAGCCGACCCAGTCATTCGGTCGACCGAACGTATAAAACTGCTACTTCTATTTCTTTTTAACAACCCATCCATTCACTTTTGAACTTACCTCTTCACTCTTACTTTCCCAATTACAGTTTTTTTTAAACCTAGCCCCCATTAAAACTTCTCAAAATTTTAATCTTTTCTTCCAAAAACAAATGGCTCCCAAGAAGAAATCAAAGACAACCGATGGCTCTTCTTCATCTACTCCAGTGGATACACAAATTGCTTCATGGCTAGTTAATGATATAGCTCTTCAAAGATGGATAAAACTTCAAGATGCCAAAATCTTTGAAGAATCATTTGTAAGTTATCCTGACTTTGCTTCCTACGGTATTGAAAATGCCGCCCTCGAGAGTGGTCTTGATACATTCCTTGACCATAGGAAAAATAACTTGAAAATCAATCATATAATGGTCAAGTTATTTCTAGCGAACCTCAACCTTGTAAATCCGCCGAGAAACACTGAAAATTGTATTTGGACATCGGTTTGTGGCACTTCGATTTTCCTTTCCATTGATCGAATTAACCACATTTTGGATGCTAGACTGGGTGGTATCTCATTACACGATGTAGATTGTAACATATCAACTCGTGACCGAATAAGCCATCTATTTTTCGAAGATGATGCACCGGATTTTAGACAAACCTCATCGCTTAGACCAAAAGCTCGACTCCTTCATCGATTCATGATGAAATCTTTAGTTCCTAGAGGTGGTTCATATCATCTCGTATATCCCGAAAATTTTAAAGCATTATATGCTATTTGTAGTAAAATACGAGTTAATTGGTCACAACTTCTTATGGATGAATTTCTCTCTTTTAACCAAGGAAAGATGCTCCATATTTACTATGGAGAAAACATAATGAGATTGATCAATAGTTTCGTCATCAATGCTCCGGAATCCGAAACCACCAAAGTCCATATGTTTGATTCACGGACCATAAAGTTAATGAAATTACCTGATGTTCCACCTCGATTTATTAGATTGAGCAATGGAGTGATACTCCGAGAGAACAACTACGTCGTAGCTATTCTACACCTCAACCATCTACTCATGCTACAGAACGTATAACTTGCCAGACCTCAATTCAACGACCAACTCCCGGAATGAGTACGGAAGCGGCCATTGATATTTTGGCACAAAATCAACTAGCCTTGGATAGCTGGCTACAAAAAATTGATGGTCGTTTCAAGAAAATCAAGGGCTTCTTCGTAAATTTATGGGATGCCTTATCATGTACTTCCGAAGCCGGTGCTTCTTTTGTTACTCTCGGAAAAAGACCCGCACCAAATTTCTCTTGGTCTACTTCAGATAACACAAGTTCCGGTACATCCGGAACTCATGCTCCTCACACTCAAAGACGTGGTAAGGAACATGTTCCTCCGGAAGAAAATATTCGTCCAGAATTTTGGGATTCCGATGATGATGAGGAGTAATCGTATTACAATTTAATTTCAAGAATTTCTTTATGAATAATATGTTTATCATTAAATGTTGTGTACTAAGCAAACATCATTAATTATTCCTATTTTGGTTTGAAAATGTAATATTTAAATTTCATTGATTCGCATTTCTTTTTCATCTAGTAAGTATTCCTTTTTGTCGATGACAAAGGGGGAGAAATGTATGAAAGCTAACAAATTTTTTGCAGAAAAGTCGCCATATATTCAGGGGAGATTTATAATATAGATAAGTTCTACTTCGTCACATAAGTATTGTCATCAATCAAAAAGGGGGAGAATGTTGATTCATGAGTTTTGATTCATGACACAAGCTTCAGAGATCATACGACGAGAATACTATACGAAAGCAACAAAAAGGAGAATAACCATATATTGCACATTACAAAGGAGACAAGACTACAATCTAGATATTAGTATGAATATTTTACTTCATTGAGTCTTAGAATATTGTTAAAATCATTCCTCAAGTAGTCACACATACACACAAAATGATTTATACAAAAATAAGTGTACATTATGCAAATAACAGTAGGTCGGCCGACCGACCAGAATCTTCGGTCGACCGACTCTGTGTCCAGTGCACAGATATGCACCGTTTTATTTATATCTGTGAACTCAGCTGACCGGCCCAGGTTTCTCGGTCAACCGACCAGAACACAACGGCTAGTTTTCTGAAGAGGTGCAATTGTTTATGAAGAGGAATGTTCTTTAATCCAATAGATATGGACACAACTCTTGATTGAAACTCTTCATGAAAGATTGTAACTATTCTACAACTATAAAAACATATTCAATTCACTTCTACAATCACTGATTCTTGTTTTAATTCTGAAATCTATTCTCTATTTATTTCTGCAAATAAAAGTATTCATTCTTATTCAATATCACTAGAATCCTTGAATTAACTCATATACTTTGATTCTACGTGATTATCTTCCTTCTAAATCTTCACACACACATATACTCTTGAGGATTTGATTATAGGGAAGTTGTACTATCAAAAGACAATCAGTGTTATTCAGAACACATTCGTCAACAAACTATTTGTATTAAGGTGAAGTCCTCTTCGGCTGTTGAGGCGGAAAAATTCATGTTCGGCTGCTCAGGTGTCGTATACCTATTCCTCCGGGTTAAGTGAGGGGTTTAGTTTAAATCCAGAGGGTATTCTGGGACTGGACGTAGCACGGGAAGTTCGAACCAGTATAAAAATTCCTAGTGTGCTTACTTTAATTTTTATTTTACTGCTATTATCAATTTCCGCATTTATTTACCATATTACACGATCCTTAGTACTGCACGTACACTTTCAGCTGAAATCGCTTTAGAATGAGGAGGAGCTAAAGCAGCTAAGGATTGAGAAGCGGGAATATGATCTTAAGAGGAAGTTTGCGGTTCTATGCATAATGGAATAGTGCTAAAAGAAATGCCATGGCGATCAAATGGTCCCCTTGGTTGCTTGGCAGGATCGTGCGACAAGCCCTCTTTGACGTCCATTTTTTTCCTCTATTTTTTCTTTCCCTCTCACTTCCCCTGTCAACCTTGCTGATGTCCTCGGCTTCATGATCTTTTCTCCTTCGCCTTTCCTCCTCGGTCTCATGACTTTGGTAGTTGGAGCGAGGTGGATGAGGATCAGGAGTTTGGCACCTAAAATAGCCGACAATGCGGGAAATATTCTTGTACCTATCACGAACCATGGGACATGAAATAAGAAGAAAAATGGTTTTGTGTAAAAATTTCAGAACATAAATGAATGCATAGATGTGTGTCCATGATCTTACTGATGTGTGTGATGCTAATGACCCCCTAGTTACTCTACAGACCATGTTCGCATAGGCATAAAGATGGAGTCTTTCCACCATCTTCTATATTTAATCTGAAAGAAAAGCCGAAGTCAGGCGAGACTTTGGCAAGAAGATCAATAACTGAAATATCGAAGTCGCTTAAACCAACGAATACATCAACAAGGATGCAGCCTCGAGGAGTTACTTCATCCAAAGGAAATATGGCTAGGTCCTTGGGAGTTTCAGAAGTTCCAACGATGATTTTCTCCGGATCGGGTGAAGGAGGATGCTTAGGTACTTCAAAGGATGTTTCACCAAACGACTCCTCTCCTTCCGCACTAGCATGGTAATCGCTATCATCACCATTGGTGCTTTCTTCTTCCTCTTCAACCATTGATGGTTTCCTTTCTCTCCTTTTAGCTCAATTGCTTTCTTTGGGGGTTGGCGACATTCCAACTCCTCCATCCCCTTCTCTTGGGACATCATTGATAGCAGGCTCTTCACCTCCTCTTTCAGCAGGTTCATCTGCATGTACTATGCCTGATGGACCTTCAACCTCACCCTACAGATTCTCGCCGGAGCTACGAGTACGAACGGTGGTTTGGACGGGTGCTCTGGAGCTACTCGAAGGAGTCAGATCACGGATGACAATCTTACCATGGCGCAATCTGCACCGTCGGAGATTCTCGTTGGTTATGAGATGAGCAATGATGCGATGCTGGAAGCTCACCTCCCAAAAACCATCCAGAGTAGTGGCATGCTCGGTGTGAGTGTCTCAAGCAGGAATGCCTGTGAACAAATAAAAAGTAGGTTAGGCACTTTAACAGGGGAAACTCAAGCACGGAACGAACAGAAAGAAAGAAACTCACTTCCAAACAGGAAACACTCGTTGAAACCATACGGGCATCGAATGAAGAAATACTTGTATTTGAAGTACGAGTACTTATTATTTAGATCTTCGATGACTTTGCATCTACACCAAGCCTCGATGATCATATAGTAAGAAGACTCCTACCTTTGCTTGAAGTGCAGGAAGTAAGTAAGCTCGGGAAAGTTGGAGCCCTTTTGAAGAGATTCATGAAGAGCACATATAAAGAGCTAAGCACAACATAACCATTCAGATGGATTTGAGTCGGAGCCAACCCAAGCTCTTGAAGAATCATTCGGGGAAATGAATTGAAGGGTGGCAAAGCACTGTTAAGACACATATATATGTTGCAAGCTATGAATCCCTGTGGAGTAAGATGTGCTCGTTCACCCAGAGTAGGAAGTTGTGCATCATCCTTTGGAATTCTGTGCTGAAGACATATATTCTGAAGCATTTTCATTGAAAGGACAATTGGCATTTGATTAGGAAGATCATTCAAGACCCTTAGACCGATATATTCATTCAGATGGGGAGGTTGATTTTGTAGTTAGTCCACTGGTACAACTGTACCTTGTAACTCACCCGAGATCAAACGTCTGGACTGAAAGGGATAGAAAGGGAAGCCTGAACTGTGGAGGACCCAGCTTCAGAAGCAGTAGACGTACCCTAACCGGACTTGAAGCAAGGCGATCGATGTATCATTATAAGCAATAAAACTTGGCATTCAACATGGTCAGGTATGTTTTATTTTAAATAACGAACCCGTGTGACCAACGATCAGAATCCAAAGGATGTCGACGTGTGTTGGCATATCAGATTTCGATAATTGACCGCGCAAGGGAAAGTGTTAATCTATGCAGTACAAGTCCCGTGTCCTGCATACAATGAGAGACTATCTTATGTAGATAGCTCACTTATGCTAGAAAAATAAGCCACATCGTGCGACAGAACTATATATCAGATCTTACCCGTTATCGATGAACAATCGATAACTGAACCTTCGTCTGGAGCGATGCGTAAACTTTTCCTTGCAAGAACATTAAAAGTGCAGCAATAGGAAAAGCATGGAGATGGAATCGTCCAATACGACCGTTCTTGAATTGAACCGTCCTATTGGGATTCGAACAATGGTGCAAGATTAGCCATGCCTTGACAGGAATTAGTAGAAGTCGGAAAGCCAGACTTATCTCTAGAGCGGTGCATGCACGACCTGGGTTAGACTCAAATTCACCCTAAGCCGAGCCCAATCCCTAAATTCGACTATCTCTCAAAAAGAAATCGGCCTCATCATAAGCATCACCTTCGCCATGCCAAACACGAGTTGCCCACCTTAAATAATCTGAATCTCGAGCAAGAAGGAATTAACATTGGAAGCTCGTTCATGGGAGGTCGAATTATGGAAGCTTTCAGTAGGTTGGAGGAGTGGAGAATAAAAAAGTGAAGTGTAAAATTTTCTAAGTCCACATTATATAGTAGTCGGTATGAATGAAAGCAACCGATACCGAGAAAAGCTCTTGGCACCGAGAGGATTTTTCGATCGAAAACTTGTAGAAATCCTGGCAGAGGAAATAACATAATCAACTAAGGCATATGGTGATCTTCGGAGTGTAGATCTTGTCCTTAGCACAAAGAATGGAACATTGTCTATGCAAAGCAGTTGAAAAAATATCTACCAGGTGAAAGCAATGCTTCGAAGCAATACCTGAACAATCAACTAGAATCACTAGATAGCAAGTCAGAACTTGTATTGATCCAAAATACACTTTGTTTTTAACGAAAGCATACTCTGGGGGCAAGTGTTAACCAGGTTTTTACCCAAACAGATTTCAACTGAAAGTAGATGGCCAAAACGAAGACAAAACAACTCACGAACTTGGAAAAACACTTAGAAGGACAAGAAGATAAAACTTGAGAAACTACAAGTCAATTGGAGCAAAAGAAAGCTCACGGTTCTTTGGTACCAAAAGGTATTTTCTCCAATTTGAACCGACTCTACTCCATATACCTCAAGTACAAGTGATTGTGACCAAGTGCTTCTCTTGGATGATGGACAAGTAATTCTCAGGCTTGATGAGAAAAAACAAAGAACGCAGGATAATACAAGTGTTATCCAGAGAATCTTCGGGAACGACACAACTTTTATGGAAAAGAGTTTGGAATCCATCGATTTGAAGATAGGAGAGCAAACCAAACGAGAAGGTTGGATTTTCACCAGCACAAACCTCTCGGTACTGATAGAAACCACTCAGTACCGAGGGGTCCATATTGGGAATTAGGCCACGTGCTCTCTTGTACACCTTTGGGCTTGCATCTGGTCTTCGTACTGTGAGGGCACCTGGATCTGCAGAGCAGTTTCTCTATAAATACCAACCTTATAGAAACCAAACAAAGATTTTTTTTCCTTGGCTTCAGACTCTAGATCCTTCTCTTCTCTTATTTCTTTATACAATGGTTACCTAAGGAGATGCTTTTGGTAGTTCTAGGCTTAAGAACCTGTTAATCTCTTGTACTAGTGACTCTAAATCTCTACCAAATCCATAATCAAAAAAATAATATAAAGTGGACGTAGGCTAGAGATTATTGAACCAATATACAAATTTTGCGTCTCTTTATTTTTCTACGCTTTTTGCACTTTTCTATTGTTTCTATTAGATCTAATCCTACGATAGGTCATATTTGGATGTTATACTACTTTTGGCGTCAATAATAAGAATACACCGAAAATGAAACAAATTAAATGAATCTAACCGTAGTAACATTTTACATATCTAAAAGTATATGAATCATAGTACAAATATATTTATCATAAACTAAAAAAAATTATTTACTATTTTTAGTTGTATTAATATTGAATCATTGATCATGTAGAATTATTTACTAAGGATGTATCAAACATAACTAGTTAGCAGTTTAAAAAGCATGTATATTTCAAGTCAGTTAATGATCGACCAATAACTTTCACTGCCTTTTATAAAAAAGATAACTATATAGTATATATATAAAGCCAAAATAGGCAGTAAAGGTTATAAACTAAAACATGAAATCTCAACTGCAACGCATTAACAATTGTACGAATAAAACATTAACAATAATATGAATAACACTTCCTTTTGGCACTCACCATGGCTTAGTATGGATTTCGTCCTATCTACTTATCTACACCATGGTCTAGGGTATTGTCTGGTATTTCTGAACAAGCAAAAGTCCATCCTATTATAATGAGGGTTACATCAATCTGCCATATACCAGTTATCATATAACTAGGAAGATTTGGATAAAACAGACAACTGTTCATTTTCTACAAATGTTTGTGTCTCTAGGTGGAATAATAAAGCTCACTCTATCAACTCAGTTTATAAGGCTTTAGCTTCTCTATCTCAATCCCCTTTATTCCCTTAGCATTCAAGAATTTGGTCCAGCAAATCTAATCAGAAGGAAAACTCAATGCTCTTGGAGATAATAAATAATGCAAATCATACCCAAGATAACATAATTGCTAGAGATCGTAACATTGTCTCTTGTTTTGCTCTATTCAACGAAAATTCAAAAAATAACATGCATTTATTTTTTGAATGTTGTTATAGTTATTCAATTTGGAGATATATTCTTGTTCACTTAGGTCTTCATAATACCAGTTCAATTTCAAAGGTGGAATGGTATAATATTTTTAAATCCACTAGATGGAAGAGCCATAGCAGCAAGATTCTCAAACATTTATCTTAAAAAATTTATTTATGTGATATAGGGAAAAAGGAATGGTTGTATCTTCAAGAATGAAAGTAGTTCTGTTGATTGCCTAATTCGAAAAATTTTAAAATAACTATTGATGTATTTTGGGCTAGGATTATATGTTTTGTGACATGTTAAGCTTAGGGTTTACTGTTCTTAATTTAGGTTAGGCAGTGGTTTCCTCTACAATGTTTTACTTTAATTTCTTTTTATTAGTGCCTTAGTAGCTTGTTACTAGGGCATTATCTCTTCTTTCTTTATAAAATCCAATAGGGGCCGGTTCATCCCCGTTAGCTTTGCTAAAATATATGAATAATACACTAGGAACTAAAAATCTAAATAATTACCTTTTTCCACATTCTCTAATCCCTCTTATAGCTTAATCTCATATTTTGCAAGTTCCTTATAAAATGAAAATCCAGCTGCTTTTAGCCCTTCTTTGCATATATTAAATCTTCAACAATTGTTGGGGTTAATGATGCCCTGAATGGATCAGCAACTCGAGCACTAAGAATAAAAGCGGTTTCAGAAGCAACTATCGAAGCAGGGAACAAAAAATACATCTGTAGCTATCTTTGATAGAATTGGATACCTAATTAAATTGAATCACAATTCATTAGTTGTGTTGTAAATAACATGATTACATAAATAAAAAGTATAATATCATTTAATCCATTATTTGTAAAAGACAACAAACAAACCTAAGAGTATATACTTTCCATGGCTTAAGTAGCTCAAAATTTTTATCTAAAGGAACCTCAGAAGCATCAACCAAGTACTTATCAACCTTATTCTTTATCTCAACTACATCTCTTTCTTGTCTTAGTTTGAAGAACGGATGTATATCAACCGCACAACTATATTCTTTACAATTTACAACAGTAATACAATCTATATTTGGCATTGTAGTATCTAATGATGCTTGCCTATTCATGGGATCTAGTTCATAATGCTCATAATACAACTCAAGGAACATTGATTTAATTTCGTCAACCGTCAACTTCACCATTGTAGGATAAGATTTAGTGCATGGACAAAAAATACTTAAGGAAAAGCATCTTGTATCTTAGATCAAGAACCATAATAATAATAAGAATCTTGTTCATATCTTGAAGCTTCAGCCGATGTTTATCGAATTTTTTTTCATTGAATTTCCAATTCTCATTAACTAAAAATCACCACTTTATACACATTTATCTAGTTCACTCATGATAGTGGACATCCAAAGTAGTGGCTCATACTGAAGTAACAAATTTAGTCCCACTAAACTTCAATGTTACATCATAAAAGATTTTTAGATATTTCACTAAACCAGCTACTTTATCGCAATCATCTTTTTTCTGGGGCTCCTCTTTTTTTACAATCAATTTTTTCTTGAAAATACCCCTAAAATTTACCATCTTCATCTTCTAACCATGAAAATGCATTTCTATACTTCAAAGTGATATCTAACATAAAATATGTTAAGTTCCACCTAGTGCAAACTTCTAATCAAAATATTTAACCTTTATGCTCAATCTTCTTTTGAGTCGCACAACTTCTTATTTTGGCTAACCTAAAGGGGGATGACCGTGTGTATTTTATGCAATTATGAATTCCATCTATAGTGCTATCAAGCTCATTCGTGCCATCTTCTACAATTAAATTAAGTGTATGACAACATCTCATATGTAAAAAAGAACCATTCAATATAATATTTTTCCAATTCCAACCTTGTCTTGTATATAATCAATGGCTACTTGATTTGCACTACCATTGTTAACAACAATTGTAAAAAAAATTTCAATTCCAATCAATCAAACAATTTTCCATTATTTTCCTAATGGTTTTACCCTTATGATTCGCAATTACGAGAAAGTTAAGGATTTTTTTTGTGTAGTGTCCAACTATCATCAAATAAGTGAGTGGTAAGAACCATATAATTAGCATTTTGTATTGATGTTGAAGTGTCGGTGGTTAAAGAAACATGTTGGGAGTTATTTAGCACTACACATTTAAAATTATTTTTCTCCACTAAATATAGTTCCCAAACCCCTCTTGCAATTGTCCTATGAGACGGTGGACTACACTTTGACCATATTACTCCCATGAAATTGGTGTATCCTTATCCATCATTAAAAACTAAAATGAAGCTCACCTTGAATTATCATTCTAACACAATAGAGTTTGCTAATATCCTTGTTATGCTCAACACATTCAACTTTTGCACAATTTTCTAATCAAAAGATAGCTTTTTTTATGTTTACTAGCCAAATAAGTGGGAAACTTCCTACATTGACAAAGCATGCATGTCCTCAAGGAATATTTCTCGATCTTTGCATTAGGATGGTAGAAATTTGAGCAATAGTTGCACTTTGGTTGAGTGGGAGAAATCTCTATGCCTTCTGAATTTTTGATATTTTCAAAGTGTTCCAAACTTCTGATCCGTCTCTTCTATTGTTGACAGGTGGAAGTGGAGCACAGTTGGTTGAGCTTCAATTGCGGTCGGTTCTTATAACGATGTCTTCGAAGATGGTGTATTTGTGTTAGAAGAAATTATCATGTACACCTTCCATTCTCTAAACAAAACAATTCATACATGAGTAAAACTTACTATTAAATAGAAAATAGTTTATTTGTACCATTTTTTGATACAAAAAGGGACAAATAGAATCATTAATTATCAAATTCAGTTGCACTTGAAGCACAAATTCAAAGACTAAACTTAAAGATAAAGGTGAAACGATGCTCATATAATGAAATATCATAGTCAATATTTTATTGGCTTGAAATAGCAAACTAAATATTGTTAGTATCATGTTTTAGAGGAAGAGTTTGCACAAGAGTTAAAAGAAATGAAACAAAGGCATGACCTTGTTTCTGAATGCAACAATCAAAGGATTTATAACCATTATGTTTTAAGGCTAAATTTAGAAAAATATTACTAAATCATCTTGTTATATGCTTGTAGGGATAAAAATACATATTTTTGCTATATCTTTTTATTTCATTTTAAAAATCTAGAAAAGTAGGATTTGATCTATAAACTCATGGATAGTGAAAACTGAGGTATAAAAATTTATTCTTATTATTATGGAATATGGAAGGAAAATCATGGAGTTGAAACTAGGGGTGGGCATAAACTGCACCACCAAACAAAAACCGTATGCACCAGATCAAAGAGAAAATGCAGAAAACTACTTCGTATTATCTATCTAGACCGTATATTCAAAACTAACCCGGTCTATTTCATTACTGTCCAGTTGTGATTTGAAGAGCTAACCGGATTGGGTTACTTTTATAAAAAATTATTTCAAGAAAATTAAGCAAATATTATTTTTGCAGCTCCCTTTCATATATGAAAATATGTTTCACGGGTTTTAAATACGCTGAGCCAACATGACTGCCCAACCACTTACATCAAACCCTAACCTTTTTATTTTATTTTTTATCCATTGCCTCTCTTCCTCGTTCATTTCATTTTAGTGCCATATCTTTTTTTCTTGTGCTAATTTACTGATCTTGAATTTCTTCTCCTTCTTCAAGCACAGATAAGGTAAATTCAGTTAATGTCCGAGTTACTAATTCTATATCTTATTATATATTTTGTTAGGCTTCATGAAATTACTGATTTCTTTTTTCGTTAATGTTATCCTGCATTTTGACCTGGCTATATCCGAATTGATTGGACAAGTTAGACTCGACTGTCATCAAGGCCAGTAAGCCCAGAGCGATGATTGTGGGGCCCAAAAATCAAGTACAAATAATAATAAAAAGTCGTGATCGAGCGGAATTGAGATATATGCGCTGCAAGATGTTCAAAGTATGGGATATAGTTTAGTGTAGAAAAGGGATCGGCTATAATCCCTCTTAATAATAGGGATCGGTCTACTTCAGCTTAACAAATGCAACTCAAGGGAAAACAATTAATATCTCCAAATCTACATACCCAATGCATATGTAACTTTGATAACATGATGTGGGAACCCTAGGTGGTCTACCCTAGGGATCACACCTTAAAAGGAGCAAGCGAGAGGGATTGGCCCTCTTCCATCCACAGGGATCTGCCATAATCAGGTAACAACAAACATTGCAGCAAAGATCGAGCTATAATTCAAATTCTACTAATCCAATTGGCATGAAACTTGGAGGCTAGGCATAATACAACATAGAGAAGCTCCCATGGGGATCGCACCCCAAACTCCTCAAAAATAAGGATCGACCCCGATCCCTATTTCTTGGGATTTGGGCCATGCAATCCCTCATGTGGGCCTATATGGTTTTGGAGATTCTTCTACCGAATTTTCAAAGAGATATTTCGTTGTCTTCCTCTATAAATACAGGCTTGATTGTTCATTTTTTGGACTACGTTGCTTGTTGCTTTGTACTCCATTGTAACTAAGGATTTTCATCCAATCCCTATTGTACTTAGATTAGAAAGTGATTAATAAAAGCTATCTCTTCAAAGTGGACGTAGGTAAAACAACGCTGAATCACTATAAATCGCTATGTCTCTTTTTTTGCTTAATTATGATTGCTTTATTGCCGTATTCTCTCTGTTTATATTTAATTTCTTCATTTATTTCTCTACAAAATCTCTATTAGGTGTTTGTACCAATTTTTAATGCAAACATTTCGGTACTTTCACTGAGAAGAAAATTCTCAGCTCTATTTTGCTCCTTTTGCTACTGCTGGATTGCAAAATCCTCGAAAGAGATCCAGAATTATCTTTAAGTAGTTTATCCATTCTATTCAGATTTGTAAAAGTTTAAGAAAACTATCAACAATGGTTAGAAACACCATATCTACCTCCCAAAACGTGGAAGGAAACGAAAATGCTAGCATCTAGTAAGGAGGCCAGAGCAATCTACCAGTAGATGCTGACTAATCCAGTTGATGTCCAGAATCCAACTGATTCCACCACAAGAGCTGATTTCCAAAATCTAATGAGAGAGTTATTGGATAGTCGCCGATAGTTGAACCGGCAGATTCAAGCCAATATCAATCTAATGAATCAACTCAGAGATCAACAATGCGGGAAAACTAGGAGGGAGCCAACTCCTTATTCTATATTGGAGAGTTCTAGTTCATCAGATGACTGTCACAGACACAGGCATCACAAAACTAATGGATATCATGTAGAAGCATCCGGACATCAACAGGCAATCCAACCTGGTTTGCCAGGACCGATCGGGCCCGATCCCTCCTCCAGAGGAGGAAGCTTGCCTTTTCATGTTGTAGCACAAGTTGGAGCCGCTGCGATTGATTTGGATGATGGAGTTCAGGTGGATGCAGACCTGTTACCTCCCCGAAATGACAATGAAGTGAACGCAGGTGATATACATCGAGAGGATGTTGAGCTAAGAAGGCGTGGAACGGCCCATAAACATCAACCGGACTATTCACGTAAGGTGGAGCATAACTACCGTTTAGCTCCAACTATCTAAATGTTGGACTTGTCGGCTATGGTTAGACAGCTAGTGGGGGAGAGCCAAGGCTTGACTAATGACAACTTGGGAATCTCGGGAATCCATACCCTGTTCATTAACAATATCCTACATGCAGAGTATCCAAGGAGGTTCAGCATGTCGTTGATGCATGCCTATGAGGGAAAAATCGACCTTAGGCAACACATCAAGAGATATGAATGGTTGATGGATTCTGCATGAGCTGATGCTGCCACAAAATGTAGATGTTTTCCTATTACTCTCTCTAGCATAGCAACTATATGGTTTACGATATTACCCCCATGTTCAATCTCTAGATTTGACGATTTAGCAACAAAGTTTGTGGAGAAATTCTGTATGCACGCAACTCGCCTCAAAGATGTAATGTTCTATCCAGCATGATTCAGAATCCAGGAGAATCATTGAAAGATTACTTGGAGAGATTCATATAGCTATCGCAATAGTCAGTAGTACGAATGACCATTCAATATTTACGGCAGTAACGAGAGGGATTAATCCGGAATCTGACTTTGGCGATTGGTTAGCTGGCAAACCACCCGCAACGCTCGAGCGTTTCTATGCAAAAGTAGCTCAATATTTGAGGAAAGAGGAAGCTAGATGATCTAGGAAAAAGAATGTTGTGGGATCGAGTGAAGAGAGAGTGCATAGTAACATTGCAGTGAAACAGTCTGGGGAGAGTTTAGGAAAAGTTCAAGTAAATTTCCAAAATAAACTGAATCAACAAAAGAAAGGTGATGATAGGAACCATGAATGAAAGAGAGATTCTGGAAGTGGAAAGCCAAGGATTCCAATATATGATACATACACACCATTGAATACATCCCTAGAGAAATTCTACTTGTCTACATGTTACACCATGAATTATAGGAAGCCACCTCTGAAAAAATCGTCAGAGAAGCAAAAGCAGACTAGAAAATACTGCCGGTACCACAAATGCTATGGTCATAACACGAATGAATGTAGGCATCTCTAGGATGTTATTAAGAAACTGATTCGGGAAAGAAAACTACAACACTTCGTTAAATCCCCGCAGGATGGCAGGTAGGGAAATTCGATCCCAATCGAGGACAAGCGGCATGCAGGGCCGAGGAGCCTGCCTGAACTAGTGGAAGATTAGTGATCAATACAATAGTTGGAGGACTGCATCCTGCTGATAAGAGCTAGCATGAGATGAAGCGCTATGCTAGCGCAATCAAGCATATGAATTTAGATTGTTGTTCAAGTATAAAAGATGGGGCTCTGGTAAAATAGCAGCGTACAATAGCAGACGACATTGTATTCAAAAGTAGAGATACAGATAAGGTGGAGGCACCGACTGTTGACCCAATGTTCATTTGGCCATGATCGGCCCCGCCTTGATGAGGAGGATCTTGGTTGACTGTGGAAGTTCCGTAAATATAATTTCAAAAAGGCTTACGATCAGATGAGGATGGAAGCCAAAGACTTGAAACCATCTAAAGCACACATGCATGGCTTTAACGGTGCTGCGATCGAAGCTATTGGTTATGTCGAATTGCACGTGGAATTGGGAGAAGGTGACTGCAAGAGACTGTGGATGTTGACATTTGTTGTTTTGGATGTTGACTCTCTGTACAATGCTTTTCTAGGCCAAACAGCCCTGATTGAATTCTGAGTAGCTCTTGCCCCATGGTGTTTGACTTTGAATTTTTCAATTGATAACAGTGATGGATTTGTGCATGGTGATCAGGCGATCGGACATGCCTGCTATATGGCTGAATTGAGAGACACTCAACGGAAGGAGAAAGGTAAGGATGTGGACAAGTCTATGCGCATCCAATCCACTAAAGATTGACAACCAATGTATGGGCCTTAGCTCGAGCGCCATAGTCGGTTTTATAAAGATATAGATCCGAGGATGACGAGGAGGAGCCCAAAGAAACCAAGGCTGCACCGGTTGAGCTGACAATCGACATCGCAATCAGCCATGATGACCTATCACGGGTACTAAAGATCGAATCACAACTCAGCCACACGATGATGAAAGAACTTGTTGGTTTTCTCCGAGCGAATCTTGATGTGTTCCCTTAGGTCACTCTGACATGTGTGGGATCTCGCCTACCATTACGAGCCATGCATTAAATATCGACCCGAGGCATATCCGGTGAAACAGGAAAGGCATGGCATGGATCCAGAGAGATCTGCTGCCATTAAAGAGGACATGAATAGGCTCAAGAGCAATGGGTTTATGCGCGACATCCTCTACCTTAAATGGGCATCCAATCATGTACTTGTGAGAAAGGCAATGGAAAGATGCGAACATGTGTTGACTACTCGAATTTAAACAAAGCATGCCTAAAAGACAGTTTTCCCCTTTCGAGAAATGATCAGCCGATGGACTATACTGTAGGAGATGAGTTGCTATCTTTTATGGATGCGTACTCTGGGTATAATCAAATCCTGATGCACATTCCCAAGTAGAAGCACACCAGTTTTATTACCGATGTTGGATTGTATTGCTATGTGGTAATGCTATTTGGATTGAAGAATGCTAGAGCAACCTATCAGCACTTGGTTAACCGAATGTTTAAATATCAGATTGGAAAGACGATGAAGGTATATGCGGATGATATGCTCGTAAGGTCACGATGATCAAGTGACCACATTATAGACTTAGCAGAAATGTTCGATATCCTTCGATATTACAAAATAAAGATCAATCCTTTGAAATTTTCTTTTAGCATTGCATTAGGAAAGTTCTTGGGTTTCATCATCAATGCTCGCGGAATCGAAGCTAATCCCGAGAAGATTCGAGCAATTCGCAACATCCAGGCGCCAAAGACCATCAAACAAGTATAGAGCATTGGCTTGGTTCCAGTCGAAGTATTGGACGCTACGAGCATAAACCAGATGGAAATCGATTGGGTACTAGAGGCAGAGCCTGAAAAGGAGTCATGGATGACTCCAATTAAACACTATTTGTTACAGGAGTCCTTCCCGAATGAAGGAATGAAAGGCGACAAGTACTTCACAAAGCTTCACGATATATCATTCAGGAAGGAGTTATGTATAGAAAGGGTTTTTCCATTTCCCTGCTCCGGTGTATCGCTCGTGATGAAATAAAATGAGTCATAAAGGAAGTTCATGAAGGGGAATGTGGGGACCACATTGAGGGGAAAACCCTAGTAAAGAAAATACTCTGTTATGGGTATTACTAGCCAACTGTCAACCAAGATGCTGTTGATTACGCTAAGTAATGTGACAAGTGCAAGATGTATGCAAAAGTACCAAGAGCTCCATTGGTGGAAATTACATAAATGGTCGGTCCATGGCCGTTTGCCACCTGGGGCATAGATATTATCGGTTCCTTACTGATATCAAAAGGTGATGTGCAGTACGCCATCGTAGCAGTTGACTACTTCACCAAATGGGCCAAAGCAGGACATTTAGCCACGATCGCAACGAAGAAAGTAATCAATTTCATTGTTCAGAACATCAACTGTCGTTTTGGTCTTCCAAGAACCATTGTAACTGACAATGGAACCCAATTCGACAGCGCTGAATTCAAAGACTTCTATCTTCGGCATCATATTGAAAAGAGATTTGCGGCAGTTGCTCACCCTCAAGCAAATGGAAAAGTTGAAGCTGTAAACAAAATCATAAAGTCTATTCTCAAGAAGCGTTTGGAAAAGGCTAGAGGCAAGTGGGTGGATGACCTTCGAACGACATTATGGGCTTACGGAACCCCCCACAAATCCGTGACTAGCCATACTCCATTCGCCTATGCTTACGGCTCTAAGGCCATTATTCCAGTTGAACTCGATGTCCCTTCTCATCGAGTAACCTACTACGATCCCAGAACAAATAGAGATCTCCTCTTAGAATCTCTAGACATTGTAGACGAGAAGCATGAAGAAGCCGATTTGAGGAAAATTGCACATCGATACCGAGTCTCTTGATACTACAACACTAAAGTCCGACCTAGAACCTTTGAAATCGACGATCTAGTCTTGAAACGGGTTTTTCCTACTCCGTTATACATGAATCCTACTTGGGAAGGACCATATGTCACTGAACAGAGGCTTGGAGAGGGAACTTTCAATAGCGATTGTTGATGGCGTCACGCTCCCAGGGTGTGGAATAGCGAGCATTTACAATGTTATTTCACTTAGTTTATTCTTTTTCATTTCAGTTGCATTTAATTTTCGAAATTGCTTTAGCATTTGATTTTCAGATATGTAATAAGACAAATTATATCATTTCTTTCCATTTGGAAAATAAAATTTGAAATTTCCATCATATCTATGATTGCTATAGCATTACATATTAGTTACGAAACTTGACTAACTAATATTGACATGTCCGAGCAGGTTCCTAGAGTTTGGAGCTAGCCAATTACATAAGTTCATGATTGAACTAAACAAAATGAGCATGGTTCGACCGTTCATTCGATGATTTTCAATCACAACCCAATAGACAAAGTACCTAACAAGAAATGTATGTGACTTGACCATATGATACCCAAATTAATCCCACCGAGCAACGGGATAGACATTAATCAAAAGCGATCATGATACGACCGATCACTCACTAAGTTAAACCCCGGACTTGGGGGCAACTCAATCAATTAAGGAAAGTATGGTCCAACTATTTTTCGAAAGGACTGGAGTATAAACACGAATTGGGTGTGATCCGATCACCCGCCAGCTAACCATTATCCCCGTAGTGCGGATATGAGTATAAACAAATAGATGAGAATGGTTTGACCAATCATTATTTCATAAACTCCAGCCTGAAATCAACAGGAGGAGTATGAAATAGCTAAGGATGGAGTTCGACCATCCACTATGTAACTCCGCTAACTTGAGACTGGGGGCAGGAGTATAATCACTTAAACCACTGAATCTGATGGCATAACACTAGGGCTCAAGCCCAGTGTTTGGTACAACTTGAGGCCATGACCACATGAAGGCCTTGAGTAAAAATTAATGGACGATTATCCAAATTAACAAGCAACGAATTACAAGTACATTGAATGGAAAAGTAATAGCTTGACTACTTAAACAAGTTCACGTAAGAGTTAATTAGAAAATAAAGAATTTTTATTTATGCATTAAACTTGGAAATCGTACAACAATTTTATCCAAAAGCGGAGGCCATACCCACACAATCACGGCCAACAAAAAAACAGCTATACAAACTAAGCCTAAGTAATGGCTGCTTCTTTTACCCCTTCTCTCTTCTAGATTTCTTGGGAGTGGCACCACCCGAGCCTTCGCCTGCCTTTCTCTTTGATCCTTTACCACCTTTGGTAGGAGAGCTTTCAGAGGTTGGAGGGAGTTCTCCGAGAATTGACCTGCCGGGTGGAATGACTTATAGTGGGATGAGATTTTGATCATCAATATCCACATCAACGGGTTCATTTTTGGCTTTTTTTTCTTCAATGACTCCTCTCTCTCGATGCACTCCTTCAAGCAGAGCTCATAGGTGTGTTCGGAGGCACCAGTGATCACAACTTCATCAGATTCATCTGGCAATGGCTGATCGTCGGCCTTTTCATCATCAAAGTGCTCCAATAACTTGAGCATCAGGCCCTAGAATGTGAGCCACTGGAATTTCAGTAAATGTCGGTTGTTGCTCCACAGCGGCACCGCTTTTTGGAGTTTGACTGGGACCCGGAAGACCTGCAGGTTCGTGGGAACAAGAAAATATGCCCATAACTATTGGGCATGAGGAACAAAACCTCTCGAATAATGGAGAGTAAAGCGGGATACTTATGTCTGGCTGACTTTCAGTTGTCACCGGAGTGCTCCCTTCTTGAATAGAAGTCAGCACCTTTGATTGATAACTGGGTCTGTCCAGATCATAACTTAGACCCTTTCCCGAGCTAAGTGAAACTGATGCTCCGGTTGTTTGAAGTGAATGGGGACCTTTGGGATCAGACTCTGAAGCTTCAGCGATGTTTTTCCCTTTGCCTAAGAGTGCTAAAATATTAAAGCATCGGAGCCTCGCAATAGCAAGATCTAAAGATTCATTCCCATGGAGGATCTCCCGTACCGATTTTTTCTCATCCAAATCAACTTCACCAAGGGCTTTCTTCTTCATTTCAAGGATATATTCCCAAGCCTCGACGAGCGATTTGAGGTAGCCCTCTCCAAGAAAACTCAAATCATGATTGATTGAGACCTTATCATTATATTCAACAACCAAAGGATTGAACATGTCCTTAATCTCATTTCAGTCAGGCTCTTTAGCATCCTCCAACTGGGCCTCAATATATTCTTTAACTTCGTTACGGCCAGCTTCCTTTGCCTCTTCCTTGAGGACTTCAATTTGGATGAGCTGCTCGTTAAGTTTAATTTTTAGCACCTGAGCTTCGACGGCCTCTTCACAATACCTTTAAGACTCTTCCTTCACCTCTAGTTTTTCTTCCTTCTCTTTCTTAAGGAGTTCTTCGAGTTCCCCAATGCAGTGGACTAGAGTGTTTTTCTCTTTTTGTAGCATGTCCTTCTCCAAAGCAAGCACACCGCTGTGGTTGAGGGTAGCATCCAGCTCCTTTCTATGAGCCATTTTTAGACGACTAACCGCCTAGGATGTTTCTTTGGCACTCTTCTCTACTGCGGCTAGCTTCGTTGTCAACTCTGTAATCTCATCACCATAGTATTTAATTATGTCTTTATCATGGATCGCCTCCAACTTAAGGCGATCAATTTCAAGTTGCCTCTCAGCAGACACCTCAGATATTTTCTCAGCTAAATGCTGGAATGCTTCATGCTGCGCAAAAACTTCATTGACACATGCAAGTGAACTTGCTTCAGCACTCCCTAGAATTATATGGATGGAAGGAAGAAACTTTAGTCCACCAAAGCATATTTTTGGGAAATTGACCTTAAGTTCGGCCAATCTTTCTACTGTAGAGGCCTCAGGAGTTGTAGTAGCCAAAACTGGATCAGAAGAAACAAGGCGTTTGCTCGACCTACGATCGCGAGGCTGTCGAGAACCAGATGAACCTGAATAATGCTCAACCGGCACAGCAGTTTGGGGAACATGGAAAGAGGTCTGATCGCCGCTATGTACAGGAAGATTGGGTTAAACTTCCTAATGAGATGATTAAGATTAGGACTTGTGTTTATAAGATGAAGACTCTCTTGAATGATGGCTTCTTTCCCTGCTATCATCTCTTTCCTAAGGCTTGCCCGAGTCTGGACCGCGACTAGATCCATACTGTGTCGCGGAGCCCCTCAAGTGATCAAAGGCACGAGAATGAGACATAGCGCCTGCAAATCAAAAAAGAGCATATAAGTGATCATCAAATAAAAGATAGACGAAAATTGTGCAGCGTAGTGCGCGTGATTGTGAGTGTCCTAGTGTCCCCCCGATGGACCAGTTACTATGGCCTTGCTCATGGGAGTGATTTCCCTTTTTCTAGTGAGAGGAATGTCATCATCATCCCTGGTGGGAGAATTAAGCCCCCCAACACTAATGTTGGGGAATTCAAAGGTCATGATATCGTCAGGGATTGGGAATCGAGAACCCTTCCATCGAACTTTCTAAAGGTTGAGAGAAAGACACTTCTTCAACAGAGGTGATGATGAATTTGGGCTCTTTGGTGGTTTTTCTTTTACGTAGTTTATAAGCGAGCTTTTTTCCTTTTCTTGTTGACACATGAGATTGCACGCCTTGAAATGGTTCGACCACAAGCGCATTGCCCAGACCTACATTAGCATCGCTAGGCTTGTTGGCTTCATCACCTTTAATTTCACCTTCTTTGTCATCGTCCTGAGCCTCCGAGATTGGGGGCACGATAGGGCTACCAATGTCGCCTTCTTGTTCTGCACAATTCCTTGGTGGTGCAACGCTTCCCGTAAGACCGATGTTGCGGCCTTCTTCTAATGGCCCAAAAAGAGTTAACCACTCATCGGTTATAATGGATCTGATGTCCCTATCCTCAACTGGGGTATCGCGGATTGTAGAAACCACCCTTGAATAACTATCACCTTCAGGCCGTGGATAGACACCTATAAATTTTCAAAGTATTTGTTAGTTCAGGGTACGGCTTAGGCTAAAGAATTTGAGAATAAAGTGAAGGCCACATTTACGTCCTTCCAACCATTGCCTTGCGAAGCCAGGCAAACAATGAACGTAGAAACATTCGTGTTTAAAGATGCTGAGCTTGTTCCAAGCACCAGTCAGAAATTGATAGTTGGGCGAAGGCTCGAGGAAGTATAAGAAAGGCTCCCCGTCAGCCGTTTGAAATTGTAGATAAACCTGATGTCTTTAGGAGATGGTGAGCGGAACAGAACATCCATAAATACCAAGAAAGTGCCATGAAGAAAAGCATAGTTGTTCGGATACAGCTGAGCAAGAGCCATTCCCAGGTAATTTAGCATCTCTCAGATTAAAAAATTAAAAGGCGGCACACATCCAGCCTAGCACATAAATTTATTGCATGCCATATACTCCTCTGAGGGCAACTGAGCCATATCATTCACTAAAGGGACCAGAACATCTCCAAATGGGATCCTGTGTTTAGAGCACAGCCTACGGAGAGCAGCCTCACCAATTCTGGAGGCCTAGGAGTCGATCGGGTTATCCAGAAATACAGCGTCATCTATAGTGACAGGGGCAAGGTTTATCTCTTCCACTGAAAAGACGGGAACATCAGAGAAATGGTCGACCAACGAGCTGGAAATCTCCAGTTGCTTAGTTTGATGTTCAGGGGAAAGTCTATCGGATACAGTTGTAGAACTTGACTCAGCACCGGGATTGCTATGCTATGAAGGTTGTCCAGAAAACATTGCGGCTAAACGCCCTAAACTTCTGGAGCCCATATCAACTAAACTCAGTAGATAATCGAGATTATAAAATTTTACATGTCCCCATATGCTAAGTGTAAACTAGTGTGGTGCAGTGTTGTGCAATGCAAGATAAACAGTTCAAAATTAAAAGTAAAAGTAAGTGACGAGACTTTGGATTTCGACCAGAGCGACCGTCATCGCTGATCGTCTCAATTGGTATTTAGATTGATCAGTTGTGTAAGCTTTGGGATCGACCATCAAAATTTGAAAGTGTGAAGTTCATTATTGAAGTCTATATGTTAAGTTTTAATTCATGTTCAAGTCCCGGCAGTTTAGTTATTCAAATTCAAATTCAAAGTTGGATAGGCAAGTCCTATTGTCCATTACCATCATGTTTTCAACTTCGTTAAGATGGGATTAGTTCTGATTGTTCGTGCAAGTGAATATGGATTGGTTTGCTCAAATGTTCAAGTTCAATTCAAGAGGCTTAGAATCGGCTAAGTCCCCATAGCTGATCCCTTTATCTTAATACAATTGATCCCTCTCGCAAAGCCTATGATCGATCCCTCCATTCTCTAACACCACCGATCCTTATGCCAAAACCAATACGACTGATCCCTTAGCCGAGTACACCAACACCGATCCCTCCATGCTCCACAAATAATCGACCCCTCCACTTAATAATGCAACTGACCCCTTCCTCCTCAAACTTCAATACTGGTCCCTTTACTTTGTCGTTTTCACACTTCTCTTCAAACCTCCATCCCATTTATGAAAATAGCCGACCCTTCTCCATACATAACCATGACCGATCCCTCTCAACTCGAGTAATACTGATTCCCCCACTTAACAAATTTCCATGCCTTGTCTCCACTAATCCCTTCACTTTTTACCTTCCCCTCTCCTACCACTTCACCGAACCTAACATCGCCACCGTTCCCATCTCATATCCCCCAATTTGACCCATGCTCGAAGCAAGAAACTAAGCCGAACACATCATCTCATCACAAATTAAAGGTAAAATGCAAGAGAACCTACCTGAATGTATAAAGTACGAGTTGCTTGAGGGGAGATGTTGGATTTTAATTCAAATTGAAGATGGATTGCTAGTCTAGAGCAAGAGAGAATAGCGAGTCTGAGGATGAAGGCGATAATTGATTTAAAGGGAAGGGATAGGAATTCGGATTGGAAGGGGAGGGTTCGGAGGCAAGCTTGAAGGAAATGAACTAAAGTGAAGGATGGAGGGGGAATTTTGGTTTATATACGAAGTTTGAGGGATCGACCTGCTTTAGCTTCTCCACGAAGCCGAAAACGTTGAGCCCCTAATGTTGATAGGGATCGAACATGATCCCTACCCAATGAGGATCCATCTGATCCATACATATAAAAAAAGAGGGGAAAGAAGAGGAAAAAAGGATTGGTTATAAAAATTCCGACCCCTATTATAACAAAGAAAAAAAGGAGGAAAGGGATCAGGTACGAACCCTATATGCATGTAGACATGTACATTAAAACTATATAAAGTAAATAAATATAAAATGAAATGAAATTGCATATAATTCAATGAAAATTGGCGACGACACGTGAGCATACAAATGCATCCGAGAGCCAACAACAACAATGTATACTGGAACGTACACGTGTATATTCTAAAAATTCAATTTTTGAAATCGATAGAAATTGAATTCAAACCTGAAGTTTTCAAGGTTGACACTGAATCAGATAGCCAAAGCTTACTAGTCCCATAGAACCAGACATAGGTAGCAACTGACAAAATATAATCCTGAATTTATACTATTGGAAATCAACCAAGCGCCAGGATGATTAAAGAGAGATGCGACACTTTGGAAAATATTCAACAAAGGGATTGCAACTATTCACGATTGATTTCTTTCCAATGACTAAAACTTGTTTCGATTTAAAGCACGTCATGTTCAGCCCAAGACGTACTTTGAGGGGCAAGTGTTATCTGATATTTGGACCCGACTATATCTGAACTGATTGGAAATGTTAGACTCGACTGTCATCAAGGCCAATAAGCCCAGAGCGATGATTGTGGGGGTCCAAAAATCAAGTATGGATGATAATACGAAGTCGTGATCGAATGGAATTGAAAGATATGCAATGCAGGATGTTCAAAGTATGGGATATAATTTAGTCTAGAAAAGGGATCGGCTATAATCCCTCTCAATAGGGATCGGTCTACTTCAGCTAAACAAATGCAACTAAAGGGAAAACAATCGATATCTCCAAATCCATAAGTCCAATACATATGAAACTTTAGGAACAAGATGTGGGGACCCTAGAGGATCTACCCTAGGGATCGCACCTTAAAAGGAGCAAACAAGAGGGATTGGCCTTCTTCCATCCATAGGGATCGGCTAGAATCGGGTAACAACGCACATTGCAGCAAAGATCGAGTAATAACTCAAATTCTACTAATCTAATTAGCATGAAACTTGGAGGCTAGGCATAATAGAACATGGAGAATCTCCCACAGGGATCGCACCTCCAAACTCCTCCAAAATAAGGATCGGCCCTGATCCCTAAACTTGGGATTTGGGCCCTACGATCCCTCCATTGAGCCCATATGGTTTTGGAGATCCTTCTGCCGAATTTCCAGGGAGATATTTCATCGTGATCCTCTATAAATACAGGCTTGATTGTTCATTTTTGGGACTTTACGCTGCTAGTTGCTTTGTACTCTTTTGTAACAAAGGATTTTCATCTGATCTCTACTGTACTCAGTTTACAAAGTGATTAATAAAAGCTATCTCTTCAAAGTGGTCGTAAGCAAACAACGCCGAACTACTATAAATCGTTGTGTCTCTTTTATTTGCTTAATTATGATTACTTTATTGCCATATTCTCTCTGTTTATATTTAATATTCTTCATTTATTTCTCTACAAAATCTCAATTGGGTGTTTGTGCCAATTTTTGGTGTAAATGGTTAATAATTTTGAAGTCTGGTTAATATGTCCATTAACTTCCAGTTAAGTTATTCTGATAATTTAGGTATGGAATTGTGTATTTCATATGCTTCTCTACTTTGCTTCACTTCTCTACTGTTTCCAATCATGCGTATGAAGTTTCCACCAAGATTGACATTAAGAAGTAGGGCTGGGTATTTTTCCATTTTTCCGCTTTTCCGTCAATTTCCTTCCGACTATTTTCGAAATTTCTGTTTTCCGCTTTCTTCCGAAAAAATAATTTCGGAAGGAATTCCTTTCGATAAATAACGGAAAAAGACGGAAATTTTCCACAATTTCCACGGTATTCCTTTCCTTCCGAAATAACATTTAATTGGGCTGCACCCGCAAACCCAATATCTTTCTTTCCCGTACATAATGCACTCACGTATTCGACCCTAATTTCCACACCTTCAGACCGAAATTCCCAACCGAAAGAAAAACTCTAACCCTAATTCAACCTTGTTCCCTCAACAAGAGAACACTAACCCTAATTTTATCGCTTAATTTTGCTGTCAGTCCACTCTACAGGTACATAACCAATTGAATTTCAGTTCTTTAGGTTTTTTTTTCCGTTTGTATCCAGATTTGTTAACATGTAGAAATTTTCAAGTTAATGGTGATCTTGTATGTTCTTTTGCTTAATTTTGCTGCCAACCCTCATTTCTTTCCTTCTTCGATGACGAATCTAAGTCATAAGTTTCTAGTTTTAGTTGTTGGAGATTCTGAACTCAATCCCTTAGACATACATTAACCGGTATTCAATAAATAAACAAATAAAACAATTACAGATTTTTACTAAACTATCTTTGGAAGAATTAAAAGAGAAAGCTGTCAATTTTATATTCAATGTATACGGTAGAAAAGAGTTTATATTAAGACTTTATGAACAATGTACAATAAATTGCAATTAAGAAACATGCCACATCATAGCAAGAATATAGACGAAATCAGTTTTTAATTAATCTGACATTAAATTTTAGCATAACTGTTTTCACAATTAAGGAGGACAATATCACATAAAAGTTACAAAATTTAAGAAAATGGGGCAAGAAAATATTCGTACAAATTAAACAATAGTATAGATAGTAAGAATATATTTACTGATATTATTTATAAACCTGACATAACATATTAACATAACTACTTTCACAATTAAGAATATATTTACTTAATCATTTAACGCGAATGTGGTTTGCAATTTAGCAGAGAAAATTTTGATATATGATTGTCTTTGTTACATTATGCATAGGTTTAGCAGAGCAAATTTCGCCCATTATCGACCTCTGCTGGATCCAACGTGTATGAAGTCATGTAGCAACTATATTCGGTGTCAAAAGTGCTGATCCACTGTTTTTTATAATTGTTGTTTGATACATATTTTCCATTTACATGTTTGTTGTTGGAAAAATGGAATTCCATGTTTCCTTCCGTTTCTTTCGACTTCCGCCTATTGGAATTCCGGACTTAGCGGTACGGAATATCAAACATGTAATTTCATTCCGTCAAAAATCGAAAGAAACGGAAAATGTCTCGGTTGGTACGGAATTTTTCCATACCCACCCCTATTAAGAAGTACTTGGAGAATGTTTTAATTTTTTGGATTTCCTAGGAAAACTTAAATGGAGAAAGTTCCAAGTTTTTTGGATGACCTGGAAAAAATTTCACAACAATATCCTATGATTCTAATTAGTAACATGAATCCAGTCACTATTTTTAAATATTTCAAGGATCTCACACATACACACATCTGCTTTATATTTGTTAGCACAAACATTTTTCATTGTTTCTTTTAATCAATTCAAACTACTTTAACTGTTTTTACTTATGCATATGTAAAAATGTTATTTGTAAATTCCATTTCAACTTCACGATTTACCTTCCATGTCCCAATAATAATAAGAATAAATTCTTATACCTTAGTTTTCACTATTCGTGAGTTTATTGATCGAATCCAACTTTGCTAGATTTTCAAAATGAAATAAAATGATTTAGCAAAAGTGTGTGTTTTTATCCCTATAAACATTTTAACAAGACGATTTACTAATGTTTTTCTAACTTTAGCATTAAAACATAATGGATTATAAATCTTTTTCTGTTGCATTCAAAAATAATGTCATGTGCATTTCTTTCATTTCTTTTAACCCTTTTGCAAACTCTTCCTCTGAAACATGATACTAGCAATATTGAGTTTGCTATTTCCAGCCAATAAAATATTGACTATGGCATCTCATGAAGTGAGTATTATTTCACCTTTATCGTTTAGTTTAATCGTTGAATTTATGCTTCAAGTGCCACTGAATTTGACAACCGATGCTTCTATTTGTCCCTTTTTGTATCAAACAATGATATAACTAAACTATTTTCTATTTAGGAGTAAGTTTTCATCATGTATGCATTGTCTTGTGTAGGGTATGAAAGGAGCACATGATTCACTAATCGGAATTACTTCTGCCATAAATACACCATCTTCGGAGATACAATTACAAGACCTGCCTGTAATCGAAGTTCAACCTACTACTAATGCTCCACTTCCACATGTCAATGATCGAAGGAATAGATCATAGTTTGGAATCACAATAAAAGGATCAAAACTTTGGATGGCATAGAGATTTCTCCTACTTAAACAAAGTGAGACTTTTACATTTTGTTTCCTTTTCAAAAAAAAAACTCTCCCTAAAAAAAGTTTTTTTAGTTTCGTTTTTTTTATTTCTAAATAAAAAAACCCCAAGTTGTTCCATTTTAATTTATTTTACTTCTTCCTTAAAAAAACAAAAAAAAACAAACAAACAAACTAGTTAGATTTAATGTTCTTTTCTTTTGTATAGTTTCATTCGTTTTGTTTTAGGTTCATTGTTGTTCTGTTTTCATTTTTCTTAGTTTCTTCTTTGATATATATATATATATATAAATAATCTATGTATATATCTTTATTTTATTTACAGGTTTCCAAAGCAGAATTGCAGAAGGAGCAGAAGTGCCTCCTAAAATAAATTGCTTGATTTGCTGATCTTGCCAAAAAAAATAATAACTGCTTGCTTATTTATAATTTCATTTGCCTTGCATTGTATATATCTATTGTTTTTGTTTGTCTTGCATTGTTGTTTACTTGCATTTGAAAAAAAAATCAGAAAACCAAAAACAAAAACAAAATCCATTTGTAGTTGCATTGTTAATACACGTTTAATTTCTTCTTTGCATTTCATCCTAGAATTTTGATTAATAATAACGGTTAGAAATCGATAACGCATAATTGTATATTGGCAATTTGTCTTCTTTGAACAATTTAATGTTTTGGTGTCTAGGCTACGGCGGAGTAATAACCATTTATAAATATTACGGTGATTTGTAAATATTATAGTGGTTGTTCCTTTGAAGGTACTTCAACCTTCGGCCGCATTGCTACGGTGATTCGTGGTGCACCGATAAATCATGTCTGTTACCTGGTTGAGAACTATCTTGTTTATTTAAGACAATGTGTGATTATACAATTTTAGGTTAACATAGGATAAATCATTTGTAATTAACCCTTGCATTCATTTAGTTACATTAGTTCATGCATATTTAAAAAAAATTAAAATCCAAAACTAAAAAAATTGTAAATATTCCTTTTCCTTTGAAATTTTTAAATCCTTTTTCTTTGAAATTTCAAAAATCCAAAAAAAAAAATTAAAAAACAAAAATCCAAAAAATATAAAATCTTTTCAGAAAAAAAGAAAAAATTGAAAAACAAAAAAAAACAAAACAAAAATCGATTTCCCCTTTGAAAAATAAATTTTATTTGTAAATATTTTTCCTTTACAAAAACAAAACAAAAAAACATTCTTGAAAATGTCCGAGTTTCCCTACTCACATGAATTTTACGATAGTTGTTAAAATCAATATAATCCATATAATTTCACTCCAAATTCGTATGGATATTTTAACGACAACTATTGTTTAAATAATTTGAATTTCGAACAACAAAATTTTCAGAACAATGACCAACCCTCGAATCTCGAAAAGAGCATTTCATCTCTACTTGAAATCTATACACAACAAAATCAAATGATAAATGATTTGTGTAACAACTCGAGTCAAGGATTTCAAAATTTGAATTCAATTCAAAATTCAAACAATTTCGATTATAACCCATGCCAATTCAATTTCGAACTCCAAAATGAATTTAAAACTCAACATGAAAATGGAAACAACTTTTCAAGCGACTTTGGCAATGGGAATAATCTTAACCATGTTACGATTGAAAATCTTTGTCCTCAACAAATCCAAATCCAAAATTATGAAGTTAATAACTATAAATTGGATTTTGTTGAGCAAATGAATGAAATTTACGATGATCACACGGATTCGTTGTTTGAAACAAATATGAAACAACGTGAAAAACAAAATCAAATCCCAACGTGTGACGACTCAAATAATGATCCATCTTTTACCACAATTGACGATTTTCAAATAACAACTTTTGAAATTGAAAACGACAATCTTAATGAAGTTGTTGAAAATACGGTAATTGAGTTGGATTTCAATACTTTTGAGGGTGTGGAACCAAATTTAAAATTCGATCTTCCTTTTCCCGATTTCGAAAATTTGAATACAACAACTTTGGATTTTGAACTTGAGATACATAATGAAGTTGTTGATAATCCAACAAAGGAAGACGAATTTAATGAACACGATTTCTTTGGACTTTTCGAAAACGAGTTGTCGAATTCTGAAGGGGAAGATTTAAATCACCATTACGATTTTGAAATCAATAATTCTGAAGAATTTTTCAATGAAGAGCTTGAATTTCAATGTGGTGAAAATAAACTTGAATTTCAATCAATTGTTTTACCAACCCCGAAAATATCGAAAATAAAACAACTCGTACGATTTTCAATAAAACGACATTCGTTTTTCCAAATCAACATTCAACTTTAAAATCTTTAAAGGTTTGGTTTTTTAAGCTTAAGTTGTGTCTCGTATGCTTGACGAGACAAATGAATCGGTTTTTGGAAGACCATTTCCTTTACTTTTGACGATATACTTTCTGATCTCGTGTAAATACCGTTAATTTTCATTTAAATAAAGGTCATGCTTTTATTTTTATTTTTCTCCTTCCACTTGGGTTGACTGTGGGGACACAGTCAAAATCAAGTGTGGGGGGAGACTCATCATCATTTTTAATTTTTCATGGTTTATTTATTTTTATTTTCTTTCCAAAATTTAAAAAAAATCTCAAAAACAAAAAAAACAAAAAACAAAAAAAACAAAAAACAAAAAAAACAAAAAACAAAAAAAAATTAAAAGCATTTTGATTTATTTTTAAAGAAACACTATAGGATAAATATATGGTTTTGGTTTATTAAATTGAAATTTTTGAAATTTAATTTGTCTTAACAAAAACAAAATTGAAGTTTGATTACAAATAACAATGGTTTAACTAGTATATAGGAAGGTTCATACGTGATAATTATGAAATATATCCTAATTGAAAATCTTTGTTTTAAAAAGTGGTTGATTTAAAGTAAAGGATATAACATTTTTTTTGTCTTCTAAGTTAATGATGCTAAGATGATTTTGCGAAACTCTCTCTCTCAAAAAAAAACAAAAAAAAACAAAAACACAAAAAAAATAGATAAATAAATAAATATTTCTTGTATATATGTATATATTTTCTTAATAAACACCTAGAGTCATGTGTTCACACTCGTGTGTTCACTCGCCATGCTTTGTACCCTTCTTACGTAAGCCCGAAAGGCAGTGCACGATCGGTATATCTGGCCTCAGTTTATCTGAGTTAGGTGTGTGTATATAAAAAAATTCTTTTATTAATAACACCTACAGTCGATAAGTGTTCACACTTGGGTGTTCCCTCTCCACGCTCTATATTCCCCTCACATAAGTCTGCAAGGCAGTGCACGGGTAATATATCTGGCCTCAGTTTACCTGAGTTAGGCATATGTAAATATTGTTAATATCAATAAAAAATTTAAACAAGAGAGAGTAAGCAAATGAAATCCAAGCTCCATTTAATCTTATTTGATTTGAATTGTTATTGAAAAGAAATGAAAACGCCACGTTGATAAACTTTGATAATCAACTAAGGATCCATTTCAAATTACACTGTGTTATCAACCAAAACAACGAGTTAAACTATTGTCTGTTTGTTATGATAACTTGATTTTTGTTGGAAATTTTAACAAGTAAATGACTTAAATTTTCATGATAATAACAAAACCTATATTTAACTTATTTGTGTTAATTTAAAAGTAAATCCTTCATTCATAAATATTTTCAAAAGCCCGCATTCATGTCTTTGTAAATAAATTTTGCATTTTGTCAATATTTTCATATCGCATTCGGATTTTGTGGGTAGTATCCGCTGAAAACCCTCACGAGAAAACACTCGTCCTACTGGGGACACCCAGAGGTTTAACGACTTGTTGCATATGCTCAATGCAATCGTGCTCCGTATGAAAATGGATTTATCTTAGTTTTTCTTTATTCGAGGATGAATAAAAAGATAAGTGTGGGGGTATTTGACGTGCACGTAAATGTGCATATTTTTACCACCATATTTAATCTATTTAAATTAAATAAATGATCATATTGGGTATTTTAACTTGTTTAAACCAAAATTCATATTATTTTCAAATCGTCACATATTCATCTTCATCCAAGGGCAAAATGGTCATTTTTGTGCATATATTAATTTGAGAAAATTTAATTGGAAATTTCTATATTATTTTATAGGAATTTGGCTTCATATACAAGTGGTTTCATGAAGATGTATGCATGCACAAGAGTGAAGATAAAGAAATGAAGATGGAAATAATTCAAAGGCATGATCATGGAGGACCCCACCCACTTACCTTGATTTTCAATTAGGAGCTAAGCACGTGATAAAAGGACATTAAAGCTTCATGTACATTTAAGTGGGGGATTAGTGGATGTTAATGATTACTTGGCCACCACACTACCTCAAGGGAAATTTGGGCATTCCCTAAAAATATGAATTAGGGTTTAACACTTGTATAAATACCTCATATCTTCATGTAACCTTCTCTTCTCTCTTAGTCTATCTTTAGTTAGTTTTTAGCTTAGAAAATAAATCAAAGCTCTCTTTCTTTTCATGGCTACTTAGCCATTTCTTCTCTTATGTAATTCTTTTATGCAATTTAATACATGCTCTTTTTTCTTTTCTTGTTTATTTCCTTTCATGTTGTAGTGTAGATTTACATTCATGCAAAGTAGATTAGTTCTAATTCTTGTTAATTAGCTTTCTTTTCCATTAGCTTTCATTTTCCTTTCTTGTTGCTTTCATGTTACTAGTTACATTTGTTAATAAAATGACAAATATGAGAGGCTAAACCCCTTCAATTTAGGGGTAATGAAGCTCTCTAATTATGTAGCTTCAACTATTTGTTAATTCATGCTCTCTTTTTGTGCTTAATGATGATGATAGAAATGGTTTACTAGTTGTTTTTGCTTTGAATTTGATAGCTTATATCGTTGACACCAAATAGGCTATGCTTAAACAATCACTAACACTAATTGCCTCTTCATCAAAATATGATTATGGCAAAAGAAAGTGATTTGAAATTAAAATTTGATGGTCTATATTTCTAATCAATAGTTAATCGGCCATACTTAAAATAGATTTCATTTTCATTGTCAAGTTTCATGTGAGTTAGTAAGTGGTTTAAGGGGTGTGTTATAGTTTGATGGTTATGTTGGATAATCTATAGCACAAATATGCCATACTTATGATAAGCACATCAATTAAAGCACTAATGACCATAAAAGAGAGATCATGATTTCATATGTGTTGAACTACATGATCTAGAGAGTGGATTTATTCTCTAAATTGTCATTTAACTCTTATATTTGCATCTCTTTTCTCTTTGTTAGTTTCTTATTTTTATAGCTTAACAGTCTCTCGACTTTGGTATAATTTGATTGAGTAGAAAATTTAAATCAACAATTCCCTGTGGATCGACCCGTATTCGCCACGTACTACAAGTGTACGCCGTGCGCTTGCGGTTATATTTTATTTCAAAAAATTTCGACTATTTTCTAATCGATAGAAAATTAGCCGATTAACAACACACATGCTTTATCAATGTACGAAGTGTCCCGTTTATTTGGCTAATAACTTTAAAAAATTTAACTTTTGGTTTGGTAGAAAATGGTGCAAATGTTTTATGTGGTGAGTGTCATAAAGATATTAGCCGACTCTATTGTATTTGAATGATAATTTCAAATGAGCTTCCTTTTAATTTAATTGAGGGACCAAGATACATTGATTTCATGAGAGTAACATAGCCAAAGTTTAGTCCAATGTCTCGTGGGACAATTGCAAGAGGGTTTTGGGGAAAATATTTGAAGGATAAAAATAATCTAAAATATGCTTTACCAAATAACTCCCAACATGTTTCTTTAACCACCTTCACTTAGACATCAATACAAAATGTCAATTATATGGTTCTTAATGCTTACTTTATTAATGATAATTGGACACTACACAAAAGAATCCTTAACTCTCTCGTCATTGCAAATCATAAGAGAAAAACCATTATGAAAATAATGGAAAATTATTTAATTGATTGGGGAATTGAAAAAGTTTTTACAATTGTAGCTGACAATGCTAGTGCAGATTAAGTAGACGTTGATTATATACAAGAAAAGATTGAAAATTGAAAAAATGTAACGTTTAATGGTTCCTTTTTACATATTAAATTTTGTGATCATATACTTAATTTTATTATAAAAGATGGTATGGATGAGCTTAATAGCATTATAGATGGAATTCGTAATTGCGTAAAATACACAAGGTCATTCCCCTTTAGGTTAGAGAAATTTTGAAGTTATGCGGCTTAAGAGAAGACTGAGCATAAAGGTGGAATAGTTCCATTAGATGATTTCACTAAGTGGAACTCAACATATTTTATGTTAGATATCGCTTTGAAGTACAAAAATGCATTTTCAAGGTTAGAAGAGGAAGATGGTCAATTTGAGGAGTACTTTTGTAATATTCCTAATTTTTGACAACATTATTCAGAAAATTTAATTAGATAAATTAAATAGAATAATGATGATAAAGAGATTAGATTTGAATAAATTATACATATAGGGTCGTGCTTATTAATAAAATAAATGGGCTTAAAATTGGTTTATAAGATAATTAACTTACATAAGGCCTTATTAGTAAAAATAGCCGCACTATATATTCATGGCTATACATTTGCCTTTGTCCATTCACATTCATTTCATTCCTCAAATCAAAACAAACGCAAGAACCTTAATATAGTCGGCCATTAACAAGGAAGGGAAAGAGGAAATTTCAATCAAAAGATAAGATTAAAGGCTATGAAGGATTAAGCTACAACAAATCTCAATATCCTTATCAACTCCAAGGTGAATAATAAATTATACCACCTCTATTTTTTCTATGATTGTGTAGTTTCGGATTTATGATTTAAATTCATTTTTGTGAGAAAATGGATGATGATATGCTTGATTTATATTATGATGATTTGTTTTAATTCATAAGCACATGAATTTGCACGGTTTTGACATGAAACCGAGAATAAATGATTTCAAATTGCCATGGAAAATTTTTATGTTAAGTAAATCATGATTTTGGAGATGGGTTTTAATTTTCAAAATTTTCCAAGCCATGAAAATTTTATTATGAATTTTTGATGAAAAATATGATATAATTGGGTTTAAAAATTATTTCAAGAATTTTAGGAAAAAATTGGATCTAAAATTTTAATATGTTTGATTACATGATGAAATTGAATTTCTATGATTTTTGGGGATTTTCCCAATTGATTTACTAGGGGAAATAAATTATTTTAAAAGAAGGGCTTTTTGCCATTGTCGGTTTTTAGTTATATGGAAAGGTTTTAACATTTAAATCCTTTAATTTTGGATCTGAATAAATGCAGCAGTTTTAGATGTAAAGTATTTGAAAAGTTTTTATGACAACCAATCAATAGTTTACAAATAGGCAAGTTGTTAGAAAGTAATTACTGAAAGTTGCTATAATTCAGCCTTTAAATCAAAAATAGGCATTCCGCCTCTATTAGTAAGGACCTTCCGACTTCTCTGATTCCGCCTCATCCCAGTCGAAACCAACACAGTCGAAACCACCATAATCAAAACCAATACACAAGATATCACTTAGATGGTATGCAGTGGACTGGAAGGAGGGCGGAAGCCTTGGTGTCGAAAGGTTAGCTTCCGATGGGGTCGAAACCCTGCTTTGTTTTCATAAGTTAAAGTCTTGCCTAGTTTTACCTAAAGCCTTCGACACAGTCGAAAAATATGCTTTTGAAAAGGTTTTATAATTAGCTTCCGAAGAAGGTTGTCATGTTGTGTTAAAGAATTTGCTGTCGAAGGAGTACCTTTTTCCTTTAAATAATTGCTTTCGAAAGGGTAGTTTCCGACCTAGTCGAAACCTAGTCACTACTTACCTTTCGACTATATTGACCAGTAATGCTTTCGAAAGGTTACTCTTATTTTTACATTGAACTTATCCTTTTTCCTATATGCTTTGGAAAGGGTTGAGGGTTTCGAAGGTGATGGAGTCGAAAGGGGTTTCGACTCTGTCCTTCAAAGTTTTTGTCTTAAAGGTTTTGCTTTTGACTAAGATGGTTCCGACACCATCAATTTTTCCCCAAACTAATTTTTTTTTGGTTTTGAAAGAGATATTTCGTATATAACCATTTTGACCTAAATGATGTTTTTAAAGAGTAAACCCAACACTTTCGAGAGGGGTACTTTCATTTGTTTCGAAGCTCTATATTTTAAAAAGATGATTTGATACCATCGAAAGGTATAATAGGTTTCGAAAGAGAATGTTTACTGAAAGCTTCGAAAGGTATGTATACAATGTTTTGAAAAGAGGTCTTCGCTTTTGAAGGAGGCTATCCAGAGGTTTCGAACGAGATGTTTATGGTTTGAAAACATAAACTCAATCTCAATTTAAAGTAATAACCATGGCATAAATAAAGATTTTGATATGTTATTCACATTGTTATTAACCCATAACTGTATTTTGGGGAAAGGGCAGAATAACTAGTTAGGTTGACCTAATAGTGAATATAACTTAACAGATGTTATATTTTTAATTAAAGATATTGGTAGGGGCCAATAGGTTTACAATAAGCCCATGAAAACTGTATGATATTGGTAGGGGCCAATAGGTTCATAGTCAGCCCATGAAAACTATGATTTGATACTGGCAGGGGCTAGTAGGTTTGTAGTTAGCCCATGAAAACTATATTCGGAATAAGATATTGGCAGTCAGCCAATAGGTTCCTAGTTAGCCCATGAAAACTAGGATGAGAAATAAGATATTGGAGTTACCAATAGGTTATTAGTGATTCCATGAAAACTAAGTAATTAGACAGATAGTCCTTAATATTTAACAGGTTAATAGTAACCCTAGAAACTATAATTGAGACAGATAGTCGAAATAATTGGGGATGGGTAATCCAGAATTGATTTATTTGTTTTTCATATAATCATAATGTTTTGAAATACTATGTTTTAACCATTGTGGATGCAGGAGCACAGTATATGGTTTTATAAATGTTTTAGGATACTAGTGAGGGGAAACCCATTTCGCTAAGCGGCGTGGTCTCACTAGATATCTAAAAGGTTTGAGATGGTAAATTATTATTCATGCCAGGGTTTACGTCTGACTCGAAGTTTTTGTTTTCCCCTTAAACTCTCGGGTACTCAATTGATTTTGAGTAGATTGAGAGTTAGGGTTTCCAGGTGTTTTTATACGAATACAGCTTCTGAGGACGTGCAGGAGGCAAGCATGTTAATAGAGTTCTTTTATTTTCGCTGTGTGTTTTGTTTGTAAAGGCAAACTGTTTTTTGCCTATCTAAATACTCTGATCTACCAAGGGGGCATCTTCATATGTCGTTCTTGGCGTATTTTGTAAAAATTATATGTTATCTGAACGTGGTCTGCGATTTGGGATTATGTAATCAATTTGGAATATTTAAAATGGAATGTGGAATTTGTTTTGCTGATTAATTTTTTTCCATATTCTTGTGTTTCTGTGTATCAATGTATCTAATATCGCCGTGTTGGGTCATCGAGGATTAATAACTATGGATGACTGCAGCATCCGTAGCCGTTAATTTAGGACCTCCAAACAAGGGGATGTTACAAGTTGGTATCAGAGCATAGGTTTATGAAACTTTAAAAGAAATTTAAACCTAACAGATTTTTCCAAACATAATCCAATGAATCAGATAATAAGATTAGGGTTTGGGTTAACGCTATAGTAACGTACTTGTATGTGCTATATATAGTTATATATATATATGTAAGTATGTATGTAAGTACGTATCCCCCACTCTCTTAGACCATTCTTCTTTATCTTACTAAGGCTCGTATACAGATTTACGAGAAGGGAGATATGGAAGCGGGAAACAGAAGAGGAAATCTCGGTGGAGGAAGCACCACAACTAATGGAAATGCTCGACCCACTACCAGGAGAAACCCGGTTCGACTGGCTAATGCTAGTAATCAAAATGCTGAAGCCAATGTGGGTGCTGAAGATCCACCAGTAGGTATGGGGGCGGTGTATCAGCTCTTAGCCGGTTTGATGCAAGCTGGAGCTGCTCCTTGAGTTGCTGGGAATGTAGAGGAGCTAACCTTGTGGCTCCGGTTGGGAATATTGCTTTGCTTAGTAGAGATTACACCATTTTGGGTGGGAAGTCATTCTTGGGAACAGAGAGTGTCGTTGAAGTTCAGAACTAGCTGTTGCATTGTGAGCGTATATTTATTGATTTAGGCGTGAATGATGGATAAAAGAGAAGGTTGGACTCCAGGCAGTTGTAGGGGTCAGCACTACATTGGTGGAATAGTATCACTGTCGGAGTGCTGGAAGAGCAGTTAACTTGGAATGATTTTAAGACAAGATTTGAGCAGAAGTTTGTATCTGAGGTTGCTAAGTCTGAGCTGATGAGGAAGTTTATGGATTTAGTGCAAGGAGAGATGTCAGTGGTTGAGTATGCTACTAAGTTTGAAGAACTGTCTAGATATGGATATGCTATTATATATACTGACATCAAAAGGAATGAGAAGTTCATTCGGCGACTGAGGCCCGAGCTTTCTAGGATGACCATGACCCATGTCCCTGATCCTTGTGATATAGTGGTGGAGATGGCCATTCGCCATGAGGAGTTGCTTGCATATTTAGCTAAAGAGAAGTCAGTGGAGATCCAGGGTTCTCAAGGGAAGAAGAGGAGTTCTTTAAAAAGAAGAGAGCCCGGAGGGGGGATACAGCTAAGAAATCAAAGGCTGAGGTAGTTTGCTATAAGTGTGACAAGAAAGGTCACTTCGCTAATGAATGCCGATCAGGAAATGGGAAGAAAGCTGTAGTTAAGAAGAATGTGAAATGCTTCAACTATGACCAAGTTGGGCATTACAAGAATCAGTGTCCAGAGCCAAACAGGGAGGACAAAGGAAATTGTTTTGCCATAGGATCAGCTAGGCCCACTGCAGCAGATAAGGGAAAGACTGTGATTGAAGGTACGCTTTTGATTCAGGGTATTTCAGTTAGAGTACTTTTTGATACTGGTGCATCATTTATATCTCAGTGTTTGGTTGATAGATTATGTCTAGAACCAACCTACCTTGTTACTTCCTAAAGGGTTGCGAACCCAATAGGAGGGTATGCAACTCTAGGGTTAAGATGTGACCAGATAGAACTTGACTTGTTTGGTCATAAGTTTGCATGCAGTTTATATGTTATTGATTTCGTAGATTTTGGGATAATTTTGGGTATGGATTGGTTGGGTAGGTATGAGGCTAGAATATTTTACCAGGATAGGGAAATATCACTGAGACACCCTGATAGTCATAACCAAGTGATATTCTCAGTAGAGAATACTGACCGGAGTGCTAGTGCTATGCTTAATGCTATGGAGGTAGGAAATGAGTTAAGTCAGGTTCAATTAGCAAGAGAGTTTGCAGATGTCTTTGAGCCAGTCACTGGACTACCCCCGAAAAGAGCTGTTGAGTTTAGAATAGATCTTATGCCAGGAGCTGAACCTGTAAGTAGACCACCTAGCAGGATGACACCAACTGAGATGAAGGAATTGAAGGTGCAACTAGTGGATCTAGAATGAAGGAATTTTATTAGACCAAGCAGTTCGCCTTGGGGAGCGGCCGCGGTGTTCATGAAGAAACCAGATGGGTCATTGAGGATGTGTATTGACTATCGTATGTTGAACGAAAGGACAATTAAGAATAAGTATCCTTTGTCAAGAATAGATGATCTGTTTGATCAGTTGAGTGGAGCCAGAGTGTTCTCCCAGTTGGATTTAGCGATAGGTTTCCATCAGTTAAGAGTGGCCGAGGACAGTATTCCTTTGACAGCATTTCGGACTAGATATAGTTCATATAAGTGGTTGGTGATGCCATTTGGATTGACGAATGCACCTGCTTCTTCATAGATTTAATGAACCGATTTTTCCGAGAGTACTTGGATAGGTTTGTACTAGTGTTTATAGATGACATTATAGTATACTCTAAGGATGAGAGAGAGCATGAAGTTCATCTTAGAGTGGTGCTTGAGACGCTGAGGCAGAATCAGCTAAAGGCAAAGTTTACCAAGTGTCATTTTTGAAAGAAAGAGGCAAAATTTCTTGCTCACATGGTTTCAGAGAAAGGATTGTCAGTTGACCAAGAGAAGATCAAAGTTGTGAATAATTGGAAGAGACCACAGATGGTGACTGAGATCAGTAGTTTTCTTGGACTTGCTGACTACTACCGGAGATTCATTAAGGATTTCTCACGGATAGCAGCAACCCTAACTAAGCTAACCAGGAAGGAGGTGAGATTCGTTTGGTCCGACAAATGTGAGGCAACATTCCTTAAGTTAAAGCATTTCTTGACCAATGCACCCGTGTTAGTAGTTCCAGATGGGAACCAAGGATTGGTGGTGTATACGGATGCATGTGGGACTGGATTAGGAGCGGTATTGATGCACAGTGGTAAAGTTATTGCCTACACATCCAGGCAGCTTAGACCGCATGAAATTAGATATCCTACTCATGATTTGGAGTTGGCAGTTGTGATCTTAGCATTGAAGATTTGGAGACATTATCTCTTAGGGGAGAGATTTGAGTTGTATACCTATCAAAAGTCTTTACCGCATTTATTCTCTCAAAAGGATTTGAATATGAGACAACAGAGGTGGCTGGAGTTTTTGGATGCATATGATTTTGGTATAGAATATACACCAGGAAAAGGTAATAAGGTGGCTGATGCTCTTAGCAGGAAACATCAGAATGTGGTGTTAGCTATGTTGGCAGAGTGGAAGGATTTAGAAGCTTTAGTCAGTTGTGATGTGCAGTTAAGATCGACTGATGGTTCTAGTTAGAATACCTCCAGGTTGTCTTGTTTAGTAGTTCGACCTGTATTGATTGAGAAAATTGGTTCTAAGCAGAAGGAGGATCCGGTATTAACTGAGAGGATCAGAAGACTTGAGGTTGGAACAGAGGTCGATGATTTAAAGGATTTTAGCCTTGACCAGAGAGGATGGCTAAGAAAGAAGGGACGGTTGTGTGTTCCGAATATGGAGGACTTAAGGAAAGAAGTTCTTGGAGAATGTCATCGATCCAAGTTTACGATTCATTCTGGAGAGACCAAGATGTATCAGGATATGAAGAGAAGCTTCTATTGGGAAGGCATGAAGAGGGATGTTGGCTTGTGGGTTAGGCAGTGTGCAAACTGTCGACAAGTGAAAGCTAAACATCAGAAACCAAGTGGGTTACTACAGCCTTAGAGATTCTAGTTTGGAAATGGGATTCGATATCCATGGATTTTATAGATGGGTTTCCCAGGTCAAATAGAGGTAATGAAAATATATGGGTTATAGTGGACAGACTGACCAAGAGCGCCCATTTCATTCTAGTTAAGCCAATCAAAACAGCACCTGTTTTAGCTAAGTTGTTCCTGAAGAACATAGTTAGACAGCATGGAGTTCCTAGTAGTAGTATAGTCAGTGACAGAGATGCTTTGTTCACTAGTGAATTCTGGAAGAGTCTACAGGAAGTGATGGGTACCAAGCTTAATATGAGTACTGCCTATCACCCTCAAACAGATGGGCAGACGGAGAGAGTCAATAAGGTACTCGAAGATCTATTAAGATCTTGTGTATTAGACTTTGGTGGATCTTGGGAAGATCACCTACATTTGGTTGAGTTTTCCTATAATACTAGTTATCAGACTAGTACAGGAATGGCGCCGTTTGAAGCTTTGTATGGAAGACCATGCAAATCACTAGCATGTTGGTTGGAGACTAGAGACAGATTAGTTTTAGGTCCAGATTTAGTTAGAGAGGCATCAGAGAAGATTGAGTTAATCTGAGGAAGGATGAAGGAAGCTCAATCAAGACAGAAGAGTTACGCAGATAAGAGGCGTAAGGACCTAGAATTCTCAGTTGTAGATAAGATTTTCATTAAGGTATCACCTATGAAGGGTGTGATACGATTTGGAAAGTCAAGGAATTTAGCCCTAAGATATGTAGGTCTATTCCAGATTATAGAGAGGATTGGAAAGCTCGCGTATAGAATAGAGTTGTTAAGCAGTTTGAAGGTGTCCATAATGTATTTCATGTATCTCATCTTCACAAATATGTGCATGATCTAGAGACAAATATTCCTCTGACAAGGTTGGATGACTTAGTGGTAGAGCCTAATTTGACTTTTGTTAGACAACCAATTCGGGTTGTAGCTAGAGATGAGAAAGGATTAAGAAACAAGACAGTCGGGTTGGTGAAAGTCAATGGAGCGACAACGAGAAGGACTGTACTTGGGAGACTGAGGACAGGATTAGCGATACTTATCCTGATTTGCTTTGAGGGTATGTCTATATTAGATTTATATAGATAGTTGTTAGTCAGTTAGACTAGTATGGATGTTAAGTGTTGTTGTAGATGATTGCTATGTTTAGTATTTTGTCCTTATTGAATTTCGAGGACGAAATTCTTTAAGGAGGGGAGCCTGTAACATCCCTAATTTTTGACAACATTATTCATAAAATTTAATTAAATAAAATAAATAGAATAATAATGATAAGGAGATTGGAATTTGAATAAATTATACATATAGGGCTGTGCTTATTAATAAAATAAATGGTCTTAAAATTGGTTTATAAGATAATTAACTTACATAAGGCCTTATTAGTAAACATAGCTGCACTATATGTTCACGGCTATACATTTGCATTTTTCCTTTCACGTTCATTTCATTCCTCAAATCAAAACAAACACAAGAACCTTAATATAGTCGGCCATTAAAAAGGAAGGGAAAGAGGAAATTTCAATCAAAAGATAAGATCAAAGGCTAGGAAGGATTAAGCTACAACAAATCTCAATACCCTTATCAACTCTAAGTTGAATAATAATCTTATACCATCTCTATTTTTTTTCTATGATTGTATGGTTTCGGATTTACGACTTAAATTCGTTTTTGTGATTAAATGGATGATGATATGCTTGATTTATATTATGATGATTTGTTTTAATTAATAAGCACATGAATTTGCACGGTTTTGACATGAAACTGAGGATATATGATTTCAGATTGCCATGGAAAATTTTTATGTTAAGTAAAACATGATTTTGGAGATGGGTTATAATTTTCAAAATTTTTCAAGCTATGGAAATTTTATTATGAATTTTGATGAAAAATATGATACAATTGGGTTTAAAATTTATTTCGAGAATTTCAGGAAGAAATTCGGTCTAAAATTTTAATATGTTTGATTACATGATGAAATTAAATTTCTATGGTTTTTTGAGATTTTTCTCAATTGATTTACTAGGGGAAATAAATTATTTTAAAAGAAGGGCTTTTTGCCAATGTCGGTTTTTGGTTATATGGAAAGGTTTTAACATTTAAATCCTTTAATTTTGGATCTGAATAAATGCAGCAGTTTTAGATGTAAAGTATTTGAAAAGTTTTTATGACAACCAATCAATAGTTTACAAATAGGCAAGTTGTTAGAAAGTAATTACTAAAAGTTGCTATAATTCAGCCTTTAAATCAGAAAATGGTGTTCCGCCTCTATTAATAAGGACCTTCTGACTTCTTTGATACCGCCTCGCCCCAGTCGAAACCAACATAGTCGATACAACCATAGTCGAAACCAATATACAAGATATAACTTAGATGGTATGCAGTGGATTGGAAGGAGGGCGGAAGCCTTGGTGTCGAAAGGTTAGGCTATGTTTGGTTTACCGTTTTTAGTTTTGATTTTTCGTCCATACAAAAATACGAACAACGCATGTATATTATGAAAAATGACCATTTTAGAAAACGAATTTAACACACAAAATAGAAAACAACTTTTTTTCATTTTTCGTGTTTTGAGAAAAACGGAAGCACGAGCAACAATTCATCCTTCCGTCGTTCCTCCGTCCACTTCATGGTCCCCTCCAATCTTCCGTTCATCCCTTCTGACCTCCCTTCATTCTTCTCATATTTTGTAATTAATGTTGAAAACTCAAAACATAAAATACAAAATAAACCAAACGACCCCTTAGCTTCTGATGGGGTCGAAACCCTGTTTTGTTTTCATAAGTTAAAGTCTTGCCTAGTTTTACGTAAAGCCTTCAACACAGTCGAAACATATGCTTTTGAAAAGGTTTTATAATTAGCTTTCGAAGAAGGTTGTCATGTTGTGTTAAAGAATTTGCTTTCGAAGGAGTACCTTTTTCCTTTAAATAATTGCTTTTGAAAGGGTTGGTTCCGACCTAGTTGA
Source organism: Allium fistulosum (assembly GCA_030737815.1). Lineage (NCBI taxonomy): Eukaryota > Viridiplantae > Streptophyta > Magnoliopsida > Asparagales > Amaryllidaceae > Allium > Allium fistulosum. The sequence goes on along the minus strand of CM060908.1, from coordinate 814,529,363 downwards.
AACCTATTCACTACTCTATCTTTCGACTATATTGACCAGTAATGCTTTCGAAAGGTTACTCTTATTTTAACATTGAACTTAGCCTTTTTCCTAAATGCTTTCGAAAGGGTTGAGGTTTCGAAGTTGATGGAGTCGAAAGGGGTTTTGACTCGGTCCTTCAAAGTTTTTGTCTTAAAGGTTTTCCTTTCGACTAAGATGGTTCTGACACCATCAATTTTTCCCCAAACTAATTTTTGTTGGTTTTGAAAGAGATACTTTTGTATATAACCATTTTTACCCAAATGATGTTTTTAAAGAGTAAACCCAATACTTTCGAAAGGGGTACTTTCATTTGTTTTGAAGCTCTATATTTTAAAAAGATGATTTGATACCATCGAAAGGTATAATAGGTTTCAAAAAGGAATTTTTACTAAAAGCTTCGAAAGGTATGTATACAATGTTTTGAAAGGAGGCCTTTGCTTTCGAAGGAGGCTATCCGGAAGTTTCGAAAGAGATGTTTTTATGGTTTCAAAACATAAACCCAATCTCAATTTAAAGTAATAGCCATGGCATAAATAAAGATTTTGAAATGTTATTCACATTGTTATTAACCCATAACTGTATTTTGGGGAAAGGGCGGAATAAGCAGTTAGGTAGACCCAGTAGTGAATATAACTTAACAGATGTTATATTTTTAATTAAAGATATTGGAAGGGGCCAATAGGTTTGCAGTAAGCCCATGAAAACTATATAATATTGCTAGGGGCTAATAGGTTCATAGTCAGCCCATGTAACAACCCAAAATTTAAGGAGGAATTAATAAATAATTATAAGTGAAAAGAAATAGTGTTTATAATTAGAATTCGTTTGAAATTAGTATTGAATTTAATTGGCAGTAGATTTATTGAAATATTTCAATTAGAAAGGGAAAAGGGAATTAAATTATAACGATTGAGTTTAATATAAGGACTTGCATTTGTGTCAAAATGGAATGAACATTTTAAATAAAAATAAATGCATGTTTTGAGATAAATAAAATAAACTTCTCATTTTTGAATACAAGTATGATTTTATAAACAGGGAGTTTGTTTTGTTACAAAAGAGGGAAAAAAAGGTATAACAGTGTATTTAAAAAGAAGGAATCTACTTTTATAAATTTAGATGACGATGTTCAAATGAGATGGGTTATTGTAAATGAGAGAAAATGTAACCATATATTTATAAAAAGAAGGCATTTAATAAAATAAACGTTATATTTTGAAAAGAAAAGGTAAGAGTGTATTATGGAAGGATTGCATTTCTTATAGAAAATATAAGGTATGTTATTTCTTTGTTAGTAAGTGTTATCCCACCTTTTGGTCAAGGCTGGAATATCAACAAAATTGGCAAGGAATGATGGATATCAGGATTGGAGTTCAATTGGAAACAAGGCTGCAATGGATGACGTCAAAATTTGACCGGGCTTCGATCGGGACGGAATCGATTGGAGATGATGATCAATGCTAGAGAAGGCTACATTTCAAATTTCAGGTTAATCCGAGTTCGTATGATCAAGTTATGATCGATGCAAATTGGAGGAAGTGGCCTCACCTTCGTACCCGTCATCACGCCTCGGTTCGAATCCATGGACTTCGCACCAACATCTTAGTATCCATCGGCAGGAGGTATGTTCAAATTCATCGCCTCCGCATCGATCAGAATGGCAGAGACCCCACACCCATCTGGTTCGTATCCATAAAATTGAGTTCCTTCGAATCCATGAAGCTACTCCACTTCGTATCCCTCAGGTTGAAGTCCTTCGAATCCATCCAGCGACCCTGCTTCGAATCCATACTGTTGTAACGACTTCGTATCGATCGACTATCGTATATCGCGATCGATACGAACGAACATCTGTTCGAATCCATTCCCTCGAACCCACCAAGTCAAAGCGGCGAAAAACACGGAGTCGACTCAGTAAAACTCGGAGCAAAAACTGGATCAACCCGGGAAGCACGCGCCACGTCAACACCTTCGCTCACCAGGCCATCGATTCGACCCTATCGATTCGAAGAGGATCGATTCGAATCGAGCACATCAACCGAAAATACAACCTTGAATCGATCATATCTCAAGATCTATAAGTCCAAATGCTACGAAATTTTACAGGAGCTTGCATACATGTTGAAGAAGGTTCTCACCAAATTTCAGCCCCATTGGTTGATTTCTTGATCGATTCGAATGGAGCTCGAATCGATCCCGGAGCGGGCCCCAATTTCCTGAAAGCGGGCGTATGGGCCCCTTCACGTGCCGGAACTGGTCCCCCTTCAATTTAGGCGAAATATCAGCCTCCTACACCTATAAATAGAGCCCATGGTCATTCAGAAAGGAGGTCGGACAATTTCAAGAGCTAAAGAGCGCCCTGACTCTGCCAGAATTACTCCAGATCACCATTGCTGCCTTAGATTCAGATTATAATCATAAAGTCTGTTGTAGTACGCAATAAGAAGTCGTAATCTTCAAACATCGAGCAATAAAATCATAAAAACCTTGAAGTGGACGTAGGCCGGAGATAGCCGAACCACTATAAATTGTGTGTCACTGTTCATTATTTCTGGATTGATGTTTGTTGCTTGCTTAGATCTGAGATTTGTGTTTGAATATTTGTTGATCTGTATTCATACACTGGTGCTTTCACAATACTTGGGATTTGTGACCAATTTTGGCGCAAACAGTAAGAATAAGGGTCAGTTTGGTTTTTGAACATAAAAACATTTATACAAATTAATTAATGTAATTGATTGCTCAATTTAAAGGTAAAGATTAAGGTTACTAATTAATACACAACATATATACACGTTTGTGGACATATGTTATTTATCTAATTACAACAGATGTGAATATGGAAAAAAAATTTAGATATAACAATTCACATGTTAATTTATTTATTTCAGATGTAAATGTGGAAAGATATTAAGATGTTGTTTATTTATTTATTTTAGACGTAAACATGTAAATTAAATGGAATGTTGAAAACTGAAATGAAATATGCGAATAAAGAGAGACGCATGGAAATTTAACCTAAAATAAAATGCATAAATTAGAAATTAATTGAGGAGAAGAAAATGTTATTTATAGTCTGTGTATTATTGAGGGTGTAATTAATTGAATTAAATATAAGATAAGGCACTGACAAGGTGCATTGTAAGATTTTACACAGCAGTGAGTCAACATAAGTTTCATACGCGTCATTTTGCATTGTTCTGTTCCATCTGGTCCTTCCGTGCTCCCATCTGATGGCTCCTATTCAGCCTATGACGTGGTTGCATCCTATTCAATTTCCAAATCCAACGGTCTGAGATCCACTTCTACCCCTAAAACCCTAGGCCTAACACTTTTTCACATTCTACATTTTCTCCTCTTGGGTTCACCTTTTTAGGAAGGACCCAAAAAAGAATAATTTTCCAAGGAGTGAATCTTTTTAATAAAAATATTTTAACAACCCCAAGTGAATCCGTGAAGGCCTAAAGGGAAGAGCGAAGGACCAGAGGTGAGTGATTGTAGTTATTTTAAGATTTCTTTAACTAATTTAAAATAATAGGGTTTCCAATAGTTGTAGTTTTACTACAATTTTTGGAATAACCTTTTTAGCAGTTTTATTTACAGTTTTTATAATTATTTCAGTCTATTTCCTTTCAGCTATTCTTTTTAGTAATTTTAGTTTATTTCTATTAATTATAATTTATTACTGTTAAGCATAGCTTTTTATTTATTTATAGTTTATTTACAGTATTTTAGTTTATTTACTGTTATTTATACGTTATTTACATCTTCTTTCTACGTTGGGATTTTCTTCCATTTTCAGTTTTCTTTTATTTCTCCTTCTTTTTCACGTATGGATTAGAATAGGATTAACGTGAATACGGATTAAATTGTAAGAAAACTGAAATAATGGGATATAAGATGTAAATTATAAAGACTGTAATAAATAATGGAATTGAACTGAAATTATACCTAATTATAATTAGAATTGGACCAATTAAAGATAATTGGTATAGTTATAACTTAGAATTATAACTAAATAGATGAAAGAAGCTTATTTTCACAATTAGACCTTGGGTTAAGTAATAAGCATGATTATAACGTACGTTATAGTAAGAAAAAGAACATAATGGGGCTCATTTTAAGACTTGGAATAAATTAATAAGCGTAGAAAGTAAAAATGATAATAAAGGCTTATTTAAATAATTTATCTAAATTAATAAGCAAAGACGAAAGTAGGACATGTACCAAATAGCATTCCCTATTAGACAAAATGGTGTCTCACATTAGTCTGAAGTGAGATGAGGGCACGCTTATGCTAAGAATGGTAGTAACTGGTCGGATAGAAGTCCAAATCACGGGGGATTTGGATAAGGGGCGCAACTAGATATTGTTTGGATGAAGGGCCAGTACCAACAGCATTTTCCCTATTTTTCTATGGACACACGGTGATCTCGCATTAGCCTGAAGTGAGATGAGGGGCACGCTATGCTGCAAGTTGGAGGTAATAAGAAGACCCCATAGGTGGAGCAAAAGGTAGCATGGGCATGGTGGCAGTTATGTGTGCGACTTCCATTCGGGTGCTCAGTAATAGCTATGAGTTCCAAGCGCTTAGTATTGGTGTCTTTAGTAGACACCAATGCCTTCTGTGTAGGGAGTTATATATGTCGTCTGGATCCACAGTAGTTGCTCTGTGCATCTTTCATAGATACCATTGGCTGTTGTGTAGGGAGTTATATAACGGATGGTCCACAGTAAGGTCTATGGAGTAGCAGGCCGATCAAAAAGGGTAGAATTAGGGTTACATCCTAATTATAGGATTAGGAATTCAGCCTAATCAAAGCAGAAATCAAGGACAAGTGCAAGCAATCAAAGTTAACCTATCTTATAAATTGAGCAATAATTAACCGTACTTATTCTAGTTTATCTCTTTCTTATTCCTTTATTGTCGTCATTTATGCTAGAACTGTTGTAGAGTCTATTAATTTTATCTTTCTTAAAGACTCTAGCAATTACTATCATTCACCAGACTTTTAGTCTGACCCACTCCTCTATTTCCCCATTTTCCCCCAATAGGCAATCAAGGGAGAAGTCAGTCGATTGCGGTTGCTTGGCGGTTTTCTTGGAGGAGTTCTCTACTATGTATTTCTTTTATTTCCAGCTTTTGTTCTTTCTATGTACTGGCTTATTATGTGGGATATTATGTACCCTGATTTTTGAGACTATGAATTTTTATTTCATAAGACATGATGGGTTTTGAGATATGGATGTTGTATTTGGTATTTGACTTATTTATGAAGCAATTATGAAAGTTTTATTTTAAATAAGTTATGATTTTAGTTTCCGCTATTTTACCTATTTTTGTCTTGTGAATCTTAGTCTCTTTTGGTTTTATTTATACCTACAACGCACCACGCCTTTTAATGTGTCCTTTTGGGAATATTTAAGGGTATGGGGTGTTACATATGGTATCAGAGCCTAAGGTTACAGGATTCCAAAAAAATTGTTTTAAAAATAAACTATTTTCCAAAATAACTCGTTTTAAAAAGAGTTTTTAGAAAAGAAACTCTTAGAAATATTTTTCAAGTATAAAAGAGTATTTATAAAAATCCCCTCAAAGTCCAGTTCAACCTTCTTTCAATTCTTTCAAGCCTAAGTTTCCTTTTCTTTGCATATTATGGCTGACTAGTTATGTAGAGCTACGGTACCAAAGGTGGAAGGGCAAGTGCCCAATACAACACTGTTAAGTGGAAATCCCTTTAATCCACCTACACCAGCCGATTTTTCTAAGCTATGCAAGGACTTCGCTAGCATAGGGGGCGCAACGTTTTCTGGCATGGAGGATTTCAAAGAGACACAAGCTAGGTTGGAGGATATGGAGCATAGGTTTAGGCTGTTAGGTTTGGAGGACCGACAGGGAATTCAACACACATATTGGCAGCTGAAGGGAGAACTTAAGGAGGTTCCTACAGGTTCTAAGAAGCAGTGGTGGAAGGACAAGAAAGATAAGGATAAGAGGAAAGAGGAAGGCCCTCAGAAGCAAATCAAGAAAGGAGCGAAGTGCCATGGTTGTGGGATTATTGGTCATTTCGTAAGAAACTGCAAGAAAGAAAAGATGAAGGGAAAGTGTTATACTTGCGGACAATCCGGTCATCTTAGTAAGTTTTGTCCTCAGAAGATAGGCCAGGGAGCGAGTGCACCTGCAGCGCAGATTCAGGCATTGGATGCAACACCTTCCAGCAGCAGACCGGATCGAGTTAGGAAAATTTGGTTTCTATTTCTGATTTTCCCATTCGGACTCTTTTCGATCCTAGAGCATCACACTCTTTCATCTCTAGTTCTTTGGTAGATTGTTTGCACTTAGACATTTCTTTTGTAGTATACCTCATTGTTGTTTAAAACCCCATAGGAGGATCAGCACACTTGTCTATGATTTGTAGGGGTTTGAAAATTTTTATACTACGCGTAGAGTTTGATTGTGACGCCTATGTACTGGGATTTTCGGGGTATGGGATGGTTTTGGGGATGGATTGGTTATCCACTTATGGTGCAATATTAGACTGCGAGAAGGGAGTCGTTAATAGGGGTCAGTCATGTTGAGCTTCCTTTATTCCCTTGATTCATCACTATGAGAGCTAGATTTTGTTCCAGTCGTTAAAGATTTCCCAAACATTTTGAGAAGGTTCTTTGTACACTTCGCATTCATCGGTTGAAGGCAAAATTCTTCAAGTGTCACTTTTGGAGTAAGGAAGTGCGTTTTTTGTGGCATAGACAAGGTTAACTCATGGAAAGAGGTTATGAAATAATTTTGTACATTTAGGTTCAGATAAATGGATTTAACGGCAGCGCATTGGAATAAATATGAGCATAAAAGAGGAATAGGAGTAAAAGACTTTAGTAAGGAAATGAGATTTCCAAGATTTAGGAAGGGTACTCCTAGGATAGTAAGACAAAAATCCACCTTATGTTTAGCTCAATAGAATATAATTGTTAGAATTGAAAATTTTCATTGTTAATATTTTCTTTTAGGAAATAAATACTGGGTTTTTGAAAAATGGTATGAAATTTAAATTGGTTTTTATATGATATAAATTTTGTTAAAAGTAAGGTTCTTTTTGAAGAATTATAGCTCGCTATTTTCTTTGTAGATAAACAAAGATTTTAAATATAATAACCTAGAGGTTATTAAGTATCGAAAACGTAGGTTACAACATTTATTGTTGTAATAGATGTTTTCGTGAAAAGTAAAGGGAGCATACACTATAGCACTATTGTTATAGTAGGTGACTTCTAGAGGAAATGTTTTTACATAGTATATGAGGTTTATTAGTATTTATTTTAATTGAATCCATACACTAGTATTTTTGGGTTGTAGTAATAGTGTTTTACTCAACATCTGTTTTGACCTACCTAAAAATGTGTTTTGAAGAAAATTTTCAACTATAGAAATAAAGTGGTTTGTAAGTACACTAAATATTTAAATAAGTATGAGGAAATGTTTTCTAGCTATGGATATATTAAAAATAGTTTTGAACATGAGTTTTTCTGAAAAGAAAAGTGTAAGTTAAATATTTGGAAATTAGTAAATTTCATAGAAATTGTCTATGGTAAAAGAATATAAATTAAAAATACTTTAATTTATTTAAACTAAATGAATAATGATAAAATTTTCTATGAAATCAAATTATAAATAAAGATGTTTTGTGCAAGTTATAAGGAATATGTGAAAGAGATATACGAGGTATGGGAAGCACCATAATTTGTATAGCCTATTTCGAAAAATATAAAATAAGTTCCTTGTAATTTCAAATAAACATAAAATCCTCTTTTAAAGGATTCATGGAAGGTTTTACCATTAATAGTTTCTCATAAGAGAAAGTAGTTCCAATACATTAGGGTATAAAACTGTTAGGTGTAATAAGAAGATGTTTAAAGATATTTTCAAGGATAATGGTTTGGTGAAAAAGCAAATAAGTTTTTGGAAATGAAAAACTTAATAAAAGTAAAATTTGAAAATCCAAATTTTTATAGAAAGCTATAAAAGTCTTTAAAAGAAAAGGAGGAATAAGTTTTAGACTTAAATTTTTGGAAGTTTTCCCCTCTAGGTTTGGGGAATAATGTTAAGTAACCAAGTATTTTTGAATTTAATAGGAACTTAAAGATAACACTTTTAAAGACAAAGATTTTAGGATTAGATGTTTTAAAAATTTAGAAACCTCGGTTTTTTTAATAAAGTGATAAATACCAAACCAAGCTCTTAAATGTGGAGTAGGTAGGAATCATTTCCTAGGTGTAACGGAAAAGGTGTAAGGCTATAAAGGAGACAGCAGTAATTACTTTTGTAAGTAATAATGGAAGTTTTCGTAAAGTGTATAGGACAATAGTAAGAACCTAGGAATGTTGATTCATGAAGAACAGTAAAATGAAATTAGTATGATAGTAAGACAAGTATGGTTGAGAATGAGTATTCTTGATTTTGGAAGAACTTGGTAAAAGCATCTTTCTTTAGAGGAATCCGCATAAGATAGTAGTTCTCAAGCTAGCATTGGAATGACACCTTCCGAAGCTCTTTATGGAAGACCGTGCAAGTCGCTTTCGTGTTGGATAGAGTCTACAGAGGGATTGCCTTGGTTACGACACGGTTAAGGAGACTTCGGAGAAGATTAGTTTGATTAGGAGAAAATTCGTATCTCATATAAGCATTTCTTTGATAGTAATTTTTCGAATTTCCTATTTCCATCTTTAGTTTTGAATATGTTCTTTCCTTTATTATCCTTAGGGAGGGTAGAACTTAGGATTTAACCTATGGATGGTAGGATTTAATATAAACATGTTATTAGAACATGTTATGGATGATGTATGCAAGGGGTTGCAAGTGTTTGCTAGTGGATGCTAATGGACGCATATACTTACACTATGCACTATTATCTCTTAGGGATCGACCTAACTAGGACACTAGAGCATATGCATATGGATGTGTGCGCATTTGCATTTTATTTTATTCCATGGTTGCTATTAATGGATGATCATCATATGATTGTTGCATTTGGATGATGATTGTAGCACGCATATAGAACTATCAGTTATCATTAGGGAATTTTTGCATTCATTTGGATACATGGCACAGACATGATTGCATACAAGGAGGTCAACTGAATCAGTGGACCGTCTAATCTTTTGCATTAGTTAGGGACATTGACACTACACTAATTGTATAAGTATCATAAATCACATTAGAAGAACTTAAGAACAATAGATGTAATGGGTGATGGTTGAGTAGTTGGTTGTAGAACTTCGATGAAAACTTTTATTTCATTCTTCTATCCTTGGAGATTTCGAGGACGAAATCCCTTAAGGAGGGGAGAATGTAACAACCCAAAATTTAAGGAGGAATTAATAAATAATTATAAGTGAAAAGAAATAGTGTTTATAATTAGAATTCATTTGAAATTAGTATTGAAATTAATTGGCAGTAGATTTATTGAAATGTTTCAATTAGAAAGGGAAAAAGGAATTAAATTGTAATGATTGAGTTTAATATAAGAACTTGCATTTGTGTCAAAATGGAATGAACATTTTAAATAAAAATAAATGCATGTTTTGAGATAAATAAAATAAACTTCTTATTTTTGAATATATGTATGATTTTATAAACAGGGAGTTTGTTTTGCTACAAAAGAGGAAAAAAAGGTATAACGGTGTATTTAAAAAGAAGGAATCCACTTTTATATATTTAGATGACGATGTTCAAATGAGATGGCTTATTGTAAATGAGAGAAAATGTAACCATGTATTTATAAAAAGAAGGCATTTAATAAAATAAACGTTATATTTTGAAAAGAAAAGGCAAGAGTGTATTATGGAAGGATTACATTTCTTAAAGAAAATATAAGGTATGTTATTTCTTTGTTAGTAAAGAATAAGGGTCAGTTTGGTTTTTGAACATAAAAACATTTATACCAATTAATTAATGTAATTGATTGCTCAATTTAAAGGTAAAGAATAAGGTTACTAATTAATACACAACATATATACACGTTTGTGGACATATGTTATTTATCTAATTACAACAGATGTGAATATGGAAAAAAAATGTAGATATAAAAATTCACATATTAATTTATTTATTTCAGATCTAAATGTGGAAAGATATTGATATGTTGTTTATTTATTTATTTTAGACGTAAACATGTAAATTAAATGGGATGTTGAAAACTGAAATGAAACATGCGAATAAAGAGAGACGCATGGAAATTTAACCTGAAATAAAATGCACAAATTAGAAATTAATTGTGGAGAAGAAAACGTTATTTATAATGTGTATATTATTAAGGGTGCGCATTGTAAGATTTGACACAGCAATGAGTCAGCGGAAGTTTCATACGCATCATTTTGCATTATTCTGTTCCATCTGGTCCTTCCGTGCTCCCATTCAATGGCTCATATTCAGCCTGTAATGTGGTTGCATCCTATTCAATCTCCAAATCCAACGGTCTGAGATCTACTTCTACCCCTATAAATAGAACCCTAGGCCTAACACTTTTTCTCATTCTAGATTTTCTCTGCTTGGGTTCACCTTTTTAGGAAGGACCCAAAAAGGAATAATTTTCCAAGGAGAGAATCTTTTTGATAAAATATTTTAACAACCCCAAGTGGATCCGTGAATGCCTAAAGGGAAGAGCTAAGGACCAGAGGTGAGTGATTGTAATTATTTTAAGATTTCTTTAAGTAATTTAAAATATTATGGTTTCCAATAGTTGTAGTTTTACTACGATTTTTGAAATAACCTTTTTAGCAGTTTTATTTACAATTTTTAGAATTATTTTCAGTTTATTTCCTTTCAGCTATTCTTTTCAATAATTTTAGTTTATTTCTGTTAATTATAATTTATTACTGTTAAGCATAGCTTTTTATTTATTTATAGTTTATTTATAGTATTTTAGTTTATTTACTTTTATTTATACGTTATTTACATCTTCTTTCTACGTTGGGATTTTCTTCTATTTTTAGTTTTCTTTTATTTCTCCTTCTTCTTTGCGTATGGATTAGAATAGGATTAACGCGAATACTGATTAAATTGTAATAAAACAAAAATAATGGAATATAAGATGTAAATTGTAAAGACTGTAATAAATAATGGAATTGAACTGAAATTACGCCTAATTATAATTAGAATTGGACTAATTAAAGATAATTGTCATAGTTATAACTTAGAATTATAACTAAATAGATGAAAGAATCTTATTTTCACACTTAGACCTTGGGTTAAGCAATAAGCATGAGTATAACGTAGGTTATAATAAGAAAAAGAACATAATGGGGCTCATTTTAAGACTTGGGATAAATTAATAAGCGTAGAAAGTAAAAATGATAATAAAGGCTTATTTAAATAATTTATCTAAGTTAATAAGCAAAGATGAAGGTAGGACCTGTACCAAAATAGCATTCCCTATTAGACAAAATGGTGTCTCACATTAGTCTAAAGTAAGATGAGGGCACGCTTATACTAAGAATGGTAGTAACTGGTCAGATAGAAGTCCAAATCACGGGGGATTTGGATAAGGGGCGCAACTAGATATTGTTTGGATGAAGGGCCAGTACCAACAACATTTCCTCTATTTTTCTATGGACACACGGTTATCTCGCATTAGCCTAAATTAAGATGAGGGGCACGCTATGCTTAAAGTTGAAGGTAATAAGAAGACCCAATAGGTGGAGCAAAAGGTAGCATGGGCATGGTGGCAGTTACGCGTGCGACTTCCATTCGGGTGCTCAGTAATAGCTATGAGTTCCAAGCGCTTAGTATGGGTGTCTTTAGTAGACACCATTGCCTTCTGTGTAGGGAGCTATATATGTCGTCCGGATCCACGGTAGTTGCTCTGTGCATCTTTCGTAGATACCATTGGCTGCTGTGTAGGGAGTTATATGGCGGCTAGTCCACAGTAAGGCTATGGAGTAGCAGGCCGATCAAAAAGGGTAGAATTAGGGTTACATCCTAATTATAGGATTAGGAATTCAGCCTAATCTAAGCAGAAATCAAGGACAAGTGCAAGCAATCAAAGTTAACCTATCTTATAAATTGAGCAATATTTAACCGTACTTATTCCAGTTTATCTCTTTCCTATTCCTTTATTATCATTATTTATGCTAGAACTATTGTAGAGTCTATTACTTTTATCTTGCTTAAAGACCCTAGCAACTCCTATCATTCACTAGACTTTTAGTCTGACACACTCCTCTATTTCCCCTTTTCCCCCCATAGGCAATCAAGGCAGAAGTCAGTAGATTGTGGTTTCTTGGCGGTTTTCTTGGAGAAGTTCTCTACTATGTATTTATTATACTTTCAGCTTTTGTTCTTTCTATGTACTGGCTTATTATAAGGGATATAATGTACTCTGATTTTGGAGACTATGAATTTTTATTTCATAAGACATGATGGGTTTTGAGATATGGATGTTGTATTTGGTATTTGACTTATTTTTGAAGCAATTATGAAAGTTTTATTTAAAATAAGTTATTATTTTAGTTTCCACTTTTTTTTCTTATTTTTATCTTGTGAATCTTAGTCTCTGTTAGTTCTATTTATACCTACAAAACACCACACCTTTCAATGTGTCCTTTTGGGAATATTAAGGGGTGTGGGGTGTTACAGCCCATGAAAACTATGATTTGATACCGGCAGGGGCCAGTGGGTTTCTAGTTAGCCCATGAAAATTATATCTAGAATAAGATATTGGTAGTCAACCAATAGGTTCCTAGTTAGCCCATGAAAACTAGGATGAGAAATAACATATTGGAGTTACCAATAGGTTCTTAGTGATCCCATGAAAACTAAGTAATTGGACAGATAGTCCTTAATATTTAATAGGTTAATAGTAACCCTAGAAACTATAATTGAGACAGATAGTCAGAATGAATAGGGATGGGTAATCCAGAATTGATTTTTTTTTTTGCATATCATCATAATGTTTTGAAATACTATGTTTTAACCATTGTGGATGCAGAAGAACAGTATATGGTTTTATAAATGTTTTAGGATACTAGTAAGGGGAAAACCCGTTCCGCTAAGCGCCGTGGTGTCACTAGATATCTAAATGATTTGAGATGGTAAATTATTATTCATACCAGGCTTTATGTCTGACTCGAAGTTTTTGTTTTCCCTTTAAACTCTCGGGTACTCAATTGATTTTGAGTTGGTTGAGAGTTAAGGTTCCCAGGTGTTTTTAGACGTATAAATCTTCCAAGGACGTGCAGGAGGCAAGCTTGTTAATAGAGTTCTTTTATTTTCGTTGTGTGTTTTGTTTGTAAAGGCAAAATGTTTTCTTGCCTATCTATATACTCTGATCCACCAAGGGGGAATCTTCATATGTCACTCTTGGCGTATTTTGTAATAATTATATGTTATCTGAACGTGGTCTACGATTTGGGATTATGTGATCAATTTGGAATATTTGAAATGGAATGTGGAATTCATTTTGCTGATTAAATTTTTTCCATGTTCTTGTGTTTCTATGTATCAATGTATCTAATATCGCCATGTTGGGTCGCCGAGGATTAATAACTATGGATGACTGCTGCATCCATAGCCGTTAGTTTTGGGCCTCCAAATAGGGGGATGTACAATTTTCAAGAAAGATTTAATGGTAAAAAAGGAGAGGGACCGCCGAAAAATGATTATTGGTATAAAGCAGCTCGTTTAGTAAAGTTTCTAAAAATCTTCTATGATGCAACATTAATGTTTAATGGAACTAAATTCATTACTGCGATACGAGCCACTACTTTGGACGTCCACTATCATGAGTAATCTGGATAAATATGTACAAAGTGGTGACTCTCAGTTAATGAGCATTGGAAATTTGTTGAAAAAGAAATTCGATAAATATTGGATGAAGCATCAAGATATGAACAGGTTTCTTATTATTGTTGTGTTCCTAGATCCAAGATACAAGATGCTTTAACTTTAGTAATTTGTCTATGTATTGAATCTAATCCTACAAAGGTAAAGTTGATGGTTGATGAAATTAAATCACTGTTCTTGACTTGTATTACCATGAATAGGCAAGCATCATTTGACGCGACAATGCCAAAGATAGATTGTATAGTTGTTGTAAATTGTGAAGAAGATAGTCATGCGGCTAATATACACCAGTTCATGAGACTAAGACAAGAAAGAGATACAATTGAGATAAAGAATGAGGTTGATAAGTGCTTGGTTGATGGTTCCGAAGATCCTTTAAATAAAAAATTTGAGCTATTTAAGTGGTGAAAAGAAAATACTCATAGGTTTGTCTATTGTCTTTTACAAACAAACAATGAACTAAATGATGTTATACTTTTTATTTATGTACATATTATTTACAAACAAATAAATTAATTGTGATTCAATTTAACAAGGTATCCAATTCTATCAAAGACAGCTAAGAGCATCTCCAACAAGACCAAATTGATTAAAAATTAGGGAGATGACCACTTTTTCCTTCACCATGCTACAGCAGTGTCGATTTGGGTATGAGGAATGGAAAGAAGTAGGGTTTTCCCTACATTTTTAAGGGTGATTTTGTAAACGGTAAGTTGAAAACCATTTATGGTATAAATAGTTTTCAAAAAACCATTTATACTATGAACAGTTTTCAGATTGTCATTTAAATCAAAGTTGGAGTATTTTCTTGAAAGTTAGAGTTCAACATTAAATCCTTATATGCTATAAATGGCTTTTTAAAAACCAATTGTATCTAAATTAAAAAAAATCAATTCCTCCCACTCGATCACTGGAGAAGTGGGAGCAATCTACGCTTTAATTTCTTCTCCCCACCCTAAAAACACATACCCTGCTAGAAATGCTCTAAAGATGTACTTGTTGTTTCTGGTTCGACAGTTGCATCTGAAACTACTTTTAGTCTTGGTGCTCGAGCTATTGATCCATTTAAAGCATCATTAACCCAACTATGGTTGAATCTTTAGTGTGTGCAAATGATTGGTTGAAAACGGTTGGATTTTCATTTTATAAGGAACTTGCAAAAGACGAGATTGAGCTATATGAGGAACTAGAGAATGCGAAAAAAGGTAAATTATTAATATTTTGAGTTCCTGGTGAGCTATTCATATCATTGTTAATGTTTTATTCGTAGTATTCTTAATATGTTTCGGTTGAGATTTTATGTTTTCAGTTTATAACTTTCACTGCCTTTTTGTTTATAAATTTCACTTATTGTGAGATATATTAATATTGATCATGCATGTTTTATTCATGTTGGTTATGTATGTTAACTTATAAAAACTGAAAACATGAAATAGCTTAGTAAGCTACATTCATAAGCATACAAATAAATATGATGTTTATATTTATACAATACAGTTATCTTTTTAATACAAAAGATGGTGAAAGTTGGTCGTCGATCATTAACTGACTTGCAATATAATATATACATACTTTTGAAGTTTCTATATACTTATGTTTGATACATCCTAAGTAAATAATGTCATATGATCAATGATTCAATATTTATACAACTAAAAATAGTAAAGAAGTTGTTTTTACTTTATGATCAATATATTTGTACTATGATTCACATACTGTTAGATGCATAGAATGTTACTACAGTTAGATTCGTTTTATTTGTTTTATATTCAATGTATTATTATGCATCTTATTTGTTTTGTAAGTGATTATAGAATTGCATACAAATATTATTCATGTTTTTTATATGTTTTGTAATACCATATAAATTTCTTATAAGTAGCTAAGTTCATTTTGCAGTCATTTATCTATTATATATATATATAATGTAACGACCCGCCAATCCGTACTATTCAAACTGACAATAAACCACACATGTCCAACCCAATTTGAATGGAAAGACAGATAGTTATAGGAAAGAAAGAAGAAAGAAGGAGAGAGAAGAAGAGAAAATAAACTAAAACAATACAGAATCTCACAATCGCAGCGGAACAACATATAATATTATATCAATGATCTTTAAAAAGAGAAACTGTTATATACATACATCCATCAGAGTATAACAACAATCATAAGCATCAGTGTAACACCCCTTCAAAATGGGAATAATAGTCCCACATCGCGGAAAAACACTATAAAGTGGGTGCTTATATACTAAAGCCTTCACCTCATAACAACGTCGAGGCCTTTTGAGGAACAAAACCTCACACCTTGGCTTGGTCCATGCGGAGGAGGTGACTAAGTTGGAGACAATATTTGCGTTAAGTGAGGTGCAGGCTGTTACAATCGGCCTGGACGGTTATAACAACCTGTCCTCACAATTTCTGATGATTCAACAACAAAACAACGGAAATAAAACATATACATAAATATGACTTGAAGACCTCCAACTCATCTCCTGAGCTCCAATGCATTCAAAGCAATCTGTAAATATGCACGGTCTGACCCAAGCATTATAATAAAATAACATCCGAGTCAGTCTGGAAAACCAGCGTGAGAAAACACACCCAGTTAGATTTTAAAGTTCTAGAAAACCATTTGAAAATCAAAGGTATCTCGTAAGACCACGCCGCACATAAACACGGACGGGTTTTTACCTTACGATAACCAAAACATTTTCTATAGAAAATCCATTTATATTATAATAATGTCTAAGATATAAATACTTATTAATCTTAGCCGAAATTGTTACATTATTAATTTCCAACATACTAGGTTCTACAATCAAAACCGTAAAGGCACGTATTGGAGATTGGATTTCATACTATGACAAGGTAAGGAACTACCTTTCGAAGGTACATCTCTAGATAAATGCACCAAGGTCTGACAAGAACATCTTGTACCCTTGCCATAGAGAACTGGCCTACCACTTGACTAGCAGTACCGAATATGATCATCCCGCTTGGGCCCCGAAGCATACAAGAATAGGTAGCAACCGATCCAGATTTGGAATGACCAAACCCTACTTGGGAGCTACCCACTTGGCCCTGTTGCATGCCCGATTTTTGTCATTTCCCGATGATGAGGCTTGAGGCTGCGTTTTACCTTTTTATAGCACTTCCCACTTGGAATGCTAACACTGCCCTCCAGACAACAATGCAATATCAGCATTCATCCATACAAGTTTGTTCTGGGCTTGAACGAAACACTTGAGAGCTCCGTCTCCAAATTCCATCATCTTCAAGATATCTTCACTTCGAAACACATTCGTTGGATCGAAGTGGTTTTCAGATAACATATCCGATCCCGGTCTCTTTGAAACAACGTTCGATAATTTCTAGTAAACTCAACCCCGGTTCTTTAGAAAATAAACAGTCAAAGATAAGAGCGGAGATCACCTCCTAACCGTTAGTGGACGGATTTCCTTATCATTGTCCTAGGAGAACGAAATGAGATTTATATGCACAGTACAGCATCACCAAAGATGACTGTGCCATATAACTCACGTGTTTCTCCTAGATATTTCCAAAGCTACATTTTTGGGTCCTATTCCGATAGTCGGTTATTTAACTATCAAATAACAAACATTCAATCAGGGTTTTAATTCCATAGGGAAAAACCAACATTGGTTAAGCACCAAGCAACACTAAGCCTCTATTAATTAATCTGTTATAAATTAAATTCACTTTGTAATTGTTTGTACCAAAATTGGGCACAACACTCTTCGGTTGTTTTGAAGAGATAAAATGAAGAATATAAATATAAATAGAGGAAAATCCAACAAACACACCAATAATAAGCAAGAAAAACGAACAGAAACACATGGATTTAGAGTGGTTTGGCGTATGGCCTACGTCCACTATGAAATGATTGACTTTATTGATTTTTGCTTACTGGTTACAACGAGTTACAATAGTAAAATTCGAGTACAATGATGATTTCGGCAGAGTCTGGACGTAGCAGAGCCAAAAGTCCTTTTTCAGTAGGTCCTGGGCTGCTATTTATATGCGTAGGCTGCAAATATCTTGCTCAGATCTCGAAAGACCTTTTCTCTCACATGGGTGGGCCCACGTGATCGATCCCTGATCGTTTGGAGTCGATCTGTGATTGATACGAATGCAATTCGTATCGATCAAGATTTATTCCAATCGAGTCGGGATCGATCATGGACATTCCCAAGGTGGTATGCAAGCTCATGTGAAAATTTGGTGGCATTTGGACTTGTAGATTTTGAGTTATGACCGATGCAAGTTCATATTTGCAAAACACTACCGCCTTCATATCGATACTATTCGTATCGATGATTCTGCATGTGATGTTAGTTGACGTGGCGCTAACCTTTAGGGTCGATCCACTTTTTATGCCGACCGATCGAATCTTCCACTTTTACATGCCTTGTTCGTATCGATTTGAGTCACTCCTTTCGTATCGCTCTATTACGCTTAACTTCGCATCGCTCCCTCGCACCTGAGTTCGTATCGATCCTTTATAACTGCTTCGTATCGATACAAACTTATGCACTTCATATCGATAAGTCCAAGGCCATATCGTATCGCTTATTCTTTGGGTTTCGTATCGATGGGAGGTGTTGATTTCGTATCGATCTGTGGCCGATCGATACGAAGCATGTTAGGCAGTGGATCGATACGAAATGGAATCACGTGTTACTGCTGATGGATATGAGGTGGGTCTGCCTGGATGGATACGAAGTGAGTTTGTCTGGATGGATACGAAGAGAGCTAACCCGGATGGATACGAACGAAGTCGATTTTGCTGGTTTGCATCGATCGTAACTTGAGCATACGAACTCCGATTAACCTAAAATTTGGAACGTTGACTTTCATAGCTTTGATTGTCATGTCACGTTAATTGTAGCTCGATCCGGACTCGGGAAAAATTTACCATCATCCATAGTGAACCTGTTGTATAACCATTTTTCAGGATGAACTGTCATTAATTTCTATTCAACTTCTTGGTGTCACGGCCTTTCCAAAAGGCGGGATAACAGTAATACTTGAATCAAAAATTCTTTTTACAAAGATTGGTATAAACCCAAAATCCCTATTTCTTCATACTTGAAAAAATATCTATATGCTTATCTCGATGGTATAAGTGTATTCACCAACAATTTGGAAGATTCCCCTTTTTATTCAATTCAAAAACCATTTATAATCCTTATTATAATCCACTAGACCATTTATAAACTCCTATTATAAATCTATGAACCCATTTCTAAAATTCCTTTATAAATATCTAAACCATTTATAAAACTCCTTTTATCTTTTTAACCAATCATCCTTTATGGTTTTTCCAAACATGTTATAAGATTCCTCTTATGACCCACATCTGCTTATAAAAGCCTATTTATAAATCTCGTAAACATTTATAATATAAATTCTAATCATTTACTTAAAACAGTATTATATAATACTAAACAACATAAATAAAGAAATATTAACTTTAAAACATCTTAAAATAATAATTAATAAATTTCAAAACATTCTTAAATAAACAATAATAATTAATCTTTAACATTATTATAAATAATAATAATAAATTTCCGAAACTTTACTGATAATAATTTAAAACTAATTTCAATCCATATTAATATTTTTAAATAATTAACCTTTTAAAACATTTAAAATATTGATAAACAACTTTTAAACAATATTTATATAAATAAACAACCTTTAAAATATAAATATATTTCCTTGATTAAAATCCATACTTAATTCACATAATCATTTCCATATTTATAAACCATATCTATAAATCTCTTCCTATTTTATAAACTTCCTTTCATAAAAATTGCTTTATTTATGAACCCATTTATACTTTTATTCCTTTATAAATCCTGCTTATTTATAAAACCCCATCCAAAACATAATTTCAACCATTATAACCTTTCTTCAATAGGTATAAATTTCTTTTATAAATTTCCTTCAGTTTATAAAATATCGTTTAACAATTCCAATTCTTACCTTCACCTTAAATTTCCAAAGTAGAATCAATTATTTCTAAAATATCATTCCTCGTCTTATAATAAATCCGCCACTTGATTTATTTCACCAATTTTTAAATGATAATAATTCCCTTACGATTTATAAAACCGTTTACAAATCCATACTTTCATTAACAAAATACGATTTTACAAACCTTTACTTCATTTGAAAAATATCACTTTTATAAATTTAGCACGTTTATAAATTTCATCTTTATAAATAAATTACAATATATATACCTATATATATAATGGTTAATAATATTTATATGAAAATATTTCTATTAAGACCATATCCCCTTATTTTAAAGACTAACTTATTTTCCCAGATTTTAAAAATCTTTACTCTCTGTTTTTAAAACTCTATTTAAAATGTTTTATAAAACTATTAAATTATAATATCCACAAAAATCATATTTTTTTAGAAAAATTATTTAAACATAAATAATTTTTAAATGACTTGAAATTTCTTTTTAAATCAAATCACTATTTTATAGTAATTTAAAATACCAAAATTGAGGCCTAGTGCTACCAAAGCACTAAATAACCAGAATCGTGTCCATGTCATCATTTATAACATCCAACATATTATATATTAATTTATATGAAAATAAATCAACTATGTGAGGAATCCCGTTGGATCCCTCCAACCTATCCCCTTGCATCACATATAGTATATAAAATCATAAAAATATAAATCAACTGCTACGAGGCGGGATTCGTATACAAAGGGTCATCCGCTCTTACAGGGGAACGTAATAAGGTCTCATCCGCTCCAATAGGTAGGAATATATCCAAACCAATATATAAACTAGTAATCCATCTAAACAGTCAATAACAAACAATAATAAAATATCTACGCATCTAATAAATAATTTTATTGACTAAAAATATTTATGGTTAACCAAAAAAGTGAAATTAACTCACTTTGATTTTAATTGTCGTCCAAACGTTCCGTTTTGAACTAAAATTGAACGAACGTCCAATTTTAATCCAAAATTCCAACTAGCTCTAAATCCATCCGATCCAACTCCATAGCGTAGTGCTCACTGATACAAACGCAACGCAACTTGCCGCACTCGAAACGAACCTCGTACGGAAAAGTTATGAATTATTGAACATTTGAGTATAATTAAATTAAAATTAACTAAACTTAAAATAGTTTAAACTTAACTTACTTCCGTCTTCTCCCTTCATCACTGTTCATTCTCAGGTGCTCATGCTCATGTTTCTTTTTATTGTATCGATAATCGCGATTCGCCTACCACCCACGAACGTCGACGAACACCATGACGCGCCGCCTCCTTACGTGCCGCCTCCTTACGCGCCACCGCCCTCGGGCCCCACGCCAGCACCCACGCGCGCACGCACGAACATAAATCGCAACTTACCCATTTTTGCTACTCACGAATGGACGAAATTCGCCGCCGCTATCGATGTCCATACGACGATCCAAGACTATGGATCAACTCCCCTCACTGAGCTCTCCAACTTTTGTGTTGGACGTTAAGCCTAATTTTGCTTCAATCTCGCCGTGCAATGATGGCCGTTGATTTGGTTTAATGTTTAATGGCGGCTGAGAAAACCTAGCTAGGTTTTTAGCAAATGAAAGAAAGTTGACGTCCTTATATAGAAAATTTTACGACACTATTCATCCGTGAAAATTTTGAACTCCAAACGAAGCGTGTCGCTTGGCGCTTTATATGTTATACCCCTATTCCGAACGCAATGGAACTAGTCTCGAGGCTTAATTTGATTATATGTAGAAGATAGATTTTCAAAATCGAATTATTTTGATTAAAATTCCTTTAATTAATTTCTATGCGTTTCGAACTCGCACGACCAAACGATACGTCCGATCGCCACGAAATTCAACGGCATATAATAATTCACTATTACGGATCCGATGAAACTGTTTTCTCAAAATCCAAGACAGTGCCTCGGAAGGCTATTTTTACACGTTAATTAAAATATAAAATTTCCAATTTCTATTTAAATCATTTTTAAATCAAAATTAAATTTTACTATCTTCCTTCTTATTCAAATAGAATTTAATCAACTTTAGAAATCATTTTCATTCACATTAAATTCAAGATTCAATTATTTAAACAATTTCAAATATTAAATTTAACAATTTAATTATCAAATAAATTGCAATATTTGAAATATAAATTATTTAACTTATTAAAATTTACTTTTCAATATTTAAAATCAATTAAATATTCCAATTTCGAATGACTGAAATTCTGGGTCGTTACATATAGCCTTTTCTTTTTAATGTAAAGGCAATGCTAATATGGAAAAGTGATAGTGCACGAGTAATATTTTGCTACTCCTTGTTGGGTGTACCTATAAAAAGACTATATGCAAGGTTTTAAAGTTAGTTGATTCATGAAATAGAACTTCATGTTGTGGTTTTTAGTATTTTCGTACTTATGTTGACAATAAAAATATGAAGTTTCAATATTTGAAATTTATATAATAAAGTACTGAGCTATTATGCAGTTTGGTATGTAAATGAACCGTGTGCTTGGAGAATTACATACATGCATCTATATATATACACACATACACATATATGTACACGTACACACACACACATATATATATATATAATCTCAATGCATATGCGTGTATGTTTATTTGAATGTTTTAGAATTGTTTATCAATTTGTTTAGAAAACACTATAATTTTTTAAAGATGTATATTCCAAAATCAAATGAGTCAGACCAAAATCATGCCGTATATGTATTAAACAAGACTAAAACCAGACCGTATTAAAATATATGTAATGACCCTAATTTTGACCAATATTATTTAGGACGTTAAGTTAGATAAATTAAAAGAAATAATGTAGGTAGTTAAGGATTGAGATTTGTAAATTAATAAACAGGGGTCGTGCCTTAATGAATGTATAAGCAAAAGAAAATTAAAAGAAATAAGTAGGTAGGAGGAATATGGTAAGGGCAAAATAGGAATAGACTTTGTTCTTATACCCTAAACCCTTCTTACCTTCATATCTTATTCATTTCAACAATTACAAACTAAAACTAAAACCCCCAAAGAGCTCGACTGGCCACCATTAAGAAGAATCAAAAGAAGATAAGCTAGGAATCAAGTTGGAAGCTTGAAGAAGTTAATCAAAGAGCAAATCTCAACCTTATTAACACCAAGTCAAGGTGAATAATAGATTTACATCTCATTTTGACTATGATTTCGGTTTTATGATTATGGCCGAATTATTTTGCAAACAATATGCCATGTTATAATTATTTAAATAGGTATATATGCTTGTTGATGATTTATAATGTTTCATATAGATTTTATGATAAGTTTAGATTGGAAAAAAACCAATTAACTAACATCCAAATGACTTGTGTTTTTGAGATACGGTCAAAAACATTATTGTAGAACTGGGTTTCAAGTTTCATAATTTTCTAAATTGTTGTGGATTTATAATGAATTTTCTATGAAAGAAAATATTTAATATTGGGTTTAAGTTATTTAAAGCAATTATATAACGGAATTGGGTCTGAAATTTAAATACGTTAGAAAACATATTGAAAGTGAATTATGATGATTTTTGAGGAATTTTCTTAGGTATTCTATTATGGTTATAAAATAATTTAATTTAAGATACTTATATGTTTTATATGTTTTATCAAGGAGAAGGGTTTATTTGTTAAAAAAAAATTAATTATAAATTCTGCACTTTTAGAAAAGGATTTTGATAAAGAAAAGGCAACCAATTACATTTTGACAAATAAGGCAGGTTAGGTGAAAAGAATTTTATTTTAAAGGCTAAAAAATAGTTTTGCTTGGATTTACTACTTCGCCACCTCCATCTGTTGGATTTCGACACCATGCCTCCACTAAAGAACCTATTCAAAACCAATGCACATCGTAGCAAGAAATTGATATGTAGTGCATTGGAGAAAGGCAGAAGGTACAGTGTCAACCCTTGCTTTCGAAGAGGTAAAAGTCATTTTTCAAAGCTTTTAACTCCACTACTTACTTCTGTTTATAAAAGATGCTTTCGTAGGGGTTAAAGACAACTCTACTAGCTTTCGAACCAATAAACTTGCCTTTGTTTTAGAAAAGAGCTTTCGAAACAGTTGCCGCCTTTTTGTTTTTAAAAGAATCTTTCGAAAGGATAGCCGCTTTGAACTTATTCAAAACCCATGTTGTCGCATTCAAACCTTTCGAACCAATGCATTCGAAAGGGTGCTTTCACCTTTGTTCTTTTATGGCCACCTTCTCAATGCTTTTGAAAGGGTCCTGTAGCTATTTTCAAATTGGTTTCAGAGGCAATGGTTTCAAAAGGAGGTTTCAAAACTATCCTCTTTCTTTTACTTGAGAGTAATGCTTTCGCCCCTGTTCTCTTACGACCCTTAGTTATATTAGATATTAAGCCCAATTGTTTTAAAGGGATAATTTTAAATGGTTTCAAAGCAACGTTTCCACAAACCTTTACTTGAACCCAGTGCTTTCGAAAGGTATATTAAAAGTGTTTCCAAAGATATGTTTTAAGTGTTTCGAAAGGGAAGTTCTTATGCTTTCAAAAGATAAGTTTAAATAGTTTAGAAAAAGGATGTCTAAGGTTTAAGTCTTGCTTTCAAAAGGGTTGTTTTTAATGATTTCAAAAGTTATTGTTTAAGGTTTTAAACAAGGGTTTCGAAGGTGATGACTTGGTTTTAAAACTTAATGTTTTCTAAGTTAAAAAGGGCTTTAACTTGTTTTAAAGGGATAGATAACCCTATTGATTTAATTTTTCATCAACATTGTTTTGTGTAAAGCATATATCATGGCAAAGGTATTGTGAGTAAAGCAAAAGGTATATTTTCCTTGTTTAAGTATGATTTAAAAGGGTTAAATCAATTTGAAAGAAATGTTTTCAAAGAAAAATGGATGGGGTAGTTAACCCTAAGTTTATGACTCAGACATTAGAAGACTAGATGGGACTAGTATGGGGTCGCGCCCTATACTTTAGCTATTAGCCCCTAGCTAAAATAAGTCCAAAATTCCAGTGTGTAGGGCTTTGTCACAGGTAAGATTAAAATGATGTTACATAGGAATATACAGAGAAAAGATAGGTTATTGATGAGCTCGTAAAACCATTAGGATCAGTTGACCCTATGAGAATTAGGTTAAGGACAAACCGTCCAGTATTGTGCTAACAGAAGTTAGATTATTTATTATGTCTAGTAGGCCCGAGTCAGCCAATGGTTAATAGTTAGCCAGATAAAACTATAATGTTGGAGAGATAGTCCACAGATTACCTGATTTATATGCATATATGTTATTACTCTTTCTATTATAATCAGTTTGATTGCAGGATTTTGATTAGTAAAAGATATTCTTTTAAAAGGATATCAATGAGGGGAAACCTGTTCCACTAAGCGACGTAGTCTCACTTAATATCAGTAAATCGAGATGTAACGACCCTGAATTTTGAAAAATTTGAATTGAAAATATTTAATTAATTTTAAATATTTGAAACGATGATTTGACTTGAATTTCAAATTATCAGAATGAATTGGCGATTAAATTTTTGAATTTAATCTATTGAAAGTTGAATAAAATTTGAATCTTCAATTTGAAGCCGGTTAAAAATAATTTAAAGGCTTAGAAAATTCATATTGATTAAAGTTGACAGATATTTGCTGTTTATTGTTGAAATTTTTATAACGATAAAATCTTCGTCAATTAACGATTTAATATCGAATTGTTAATTTCTGTTAGAATTTGGAATTTGTAAATCGATTGAAATTCTTTTATTTAAATTTTTATTTGTACGAAATGAATATATACACATAGTTTAAATTTAGCAACATGATTAAACAAAACAAATTAAAGAAAATATTTACAAAAACAAAATTAGATTTAAAAAGAAAAAAATAAAAAAATAAAACCCATACCCTATATCATTCAGCCCATACCCTAAAGCCATACCCCCATCCTTATTTCTCTGATAAAACGTCGCCCCCCTTCTCTTCAGTAAAACGAAACAATCGAAAAGAAAAAAAATGGCGACGAGAAAGATCTAGGGCATTCGGCGATCTCGATCGATCCTTTAGGAATTTAAGGGCTTCGTCTCCATCTTCCTCTTCGCTCGTTCTTCACCGCCGCGGCATCAACCCCATCTGCTCCGGTTCGTCGACGAAAGGTAAGTGATTCCTTCACTTACATCTAATTCAAACCTAGCTTGTTTTCTGATTTGTTCCAATTCTGTTTACTTGAACGTTGTTCGAATTCGTATGTTCGCTTGTGTTGGAATAACGTGGCTTTGATTCCTGGTTTTTCGATTTTCTTCGATGTTGATTAATCTCGGCTATTCGATTTTTTTTTTGGTGTGATGCTTTCTCTGATTTTGACTGTGCTTTGGTCGTTCGACTTTATTTCAATGTTGTTTGGATCTAAAACAAAGAAAAATAAAAATAAATAAAAGAATAAAAAGAAAGAAAAAATATGTTTTGAATATGTTTGAACTTACTGTGTTACATATTCCCGATTTTTCACAATGTTGTTTGGATTTGATATCAGTAATTGCTGTGTTCGGTTATTAATGGAATTTCATATATCATGTTATAATTAATTGGATAGCTCGGGTCATAATTAATTGCTGTGTTCGGTTAGAAATTCGATATCAGTAAATGATTGAATAATCATGTTATAAGGATGAGGATATGGTATAAATTTGTTTGAAGTAATTTATATTGAGTAAAACCTTTTGCTTGTGATGGTTGTGATGGATATTGGTTAAGGCTGTCAATAAAAAAAAATTTAAATAAACTGAAATTCATTGGATATTCAATATCAAAGTTTTGAACACACTTGGTATGAGTGTATACTCAGTTTATAGGTTTTGTTTCTTGAAACAATTGGCCTATCTTGGTTATAAATGGAATCATAGTTTGCAGTTTTGAATCGGAAGGGTTAAGGTTTCTTGCATTTGAAATCTGAAGAGTATTAATTCCAGGTGCATGTTTGCTGTGTCATTGTAGCAAATTGTTGCACTGTCCAGTTTCATTTAGTGTTCATTGTACCATATCACCATTTAACTTTGCATTGTATATTTGTATGATGATATTTGGTTGGTTTGTGTATGACTTTTCACTCCTGTCTGCATTCGTGATATTTGTTCATCTGATTACTGATCTGGTCTATCTCCTTATGTAATTGCTGTTTGGACCTGGTTGTGCTTATGCACTTCATTTGTATCACTTGGTATCCACACTTCACTATGTTCACGTAGCCTGTTTCACTTGTATACCTTATTCATGTCACTTTACTATCTGCTTGATATACCCTGTCATTGTGATGATTGAACTTGTGAGGATGTTCACTGTTATACTTCATGTCTCACTTCCCATCTGTTTCACACTTTAATGTCTGGAATTACTTGCTGCATTGTGTCACTTATTCCGGTTATACTGCTATTTGTATTGCAGTGCTTCATGTTGTAGCTTGACCATTTCAGTGTACATTGATGTGTTGATACCTCCTTGCTTTTGACTACTGTGACACTGAGCTTGATCTCTGTTGTACACATTTTGTCTTGATCATATTGAATCATACGTGCTTGCATCCATGTAGATGATTTACTGGACATTTCCATGTAGCATGATATTTTGAACAGTTGAGTCTGCACATGTTTGGATTGCATATATGTACTGTCCTTGTACATGCTTCACTGCATCATCTTCTACCTGTTGCACTTGCAATGATGTTCTCCATTTCATGTTTGAATTCCTACTTGTTTGCCACTGCAGTTTCATTTTGGTGGTGACTTTATTTTCGGTGGTGGCGAGGCAGTGCACGTTAGCGTGCACTGCAGCCACCCAAACTCGACAGCTTTTGAATTGATATTTCCTTTGTGTCGTGATGCATTGATCTTTTATGCCGTATTGGCGAGGTCGTACACGCGTGCGTGTACGGCAGCCAATCGAACTCTGATGGTTTTAAAGTGACAACCTCAATTGTCTTAAATTGATTTAGTCGATTTGATAAATTGTTTATTTATCTCTGTTGATGATTTAAATCTGCTGATTTATTGTTTAACACTGTTTAGTGTTAAAAAAATTTCGTTATCCGATTTCTTTGTTAAAAGGTTCGGATAGACGGGAATTATTGTGACTGTCGTCTATTTAAATTATTACTGCCTCTATGCACTAATAAACTGGTTTGAATTAGACTGACCTGTGTATTATTTTCTTTTGAATATAATACTCGGGTCAGACCGAGTATTTTTACAGCTTGAAGATTTTCGAGCAGCGAAGTTAGAGAGAGAGTAAAGAATCACTTTAGTTTTCAGAAGAAAATTGTATTTTAAGATATTCCGCTGTATCAGTATTAAATTGTATAAACTCTGATGTATTCAAAAAGATTTATAGTAATGAAATAAAGATTCATTTGTTTTAATTTATTGTTATTATTCTGTGTTTCTGTGGCTGATTCTGTTTAAACCTTATAAACTAAATAACAATTCGTCTTTTTGAACGTTTCGAGTTGGTTTAATTACCGACTGGAGGCGGTCGGAAGGGGGAATGTTACAGATCGAGATGTAATAGTATTATTCACACGAGGCTTTATGTCTGACTCGAAGCTTATGTTTTCACCATAAACTCTCGGGTGCTCAAAATTTAATTTGAGTAGGTTGAGAGTTAGGGGCTTTTCAGGTTTAGTAGGTTGGACAAATAAGCTTTCGAAGACGTGCAATAGACAAAGTTAGTTATGCAGGAGCTATTTAGTACTATTTTCGCTGTGATGTATGTATGACTGATATGTCTATTTAGTACCCTGATCATCCAAGGGAGCATCTTCATATGTCGCTCTTGGCGTAATTTGTAATAATTATATATGACCAAAACCTAGAAATCATTTTGTGATTATGTAATTGAATATGAAATATTGTTTTGCAACGTAATCAGAAAAGTTGTTTTTGAATTCTATGATTTTATTTCATATTCATGTGCTTTAATATTATAGATACCATTAACATTTCCATATTTTATCACCGGAAGTTAATATTATAGATGACTGCTGCATCTGTAGCGCTTAGCTTCGGGCCTCAAAGTAAGGGATGTTACAACTTGGTACCAGAGCACAAGTTTATGAAAACTTAAAAGAAATTTCTAACTTAAAATGATTTTGAAAACATAATCCTAAAGAATTAGTGAAAAGATTGGGGTATGGGATAATGCTATAGTAACGTACTTGTATTTGCTATATATATAAGTATACGCTTTATCTCAATTCTCCCATCTCTCTTAGGTTATTCTTCTGTATCTTACAAAGGCTCGAATGCAGATTTTAGGAAAGTAAGATATGGATGCCAGGAGTGGAAGAGTTAACATTGGTGGAGGAAGCACCACAACCAATGGAAATGCCAGACCAAACACTAAAAGGAATCTAGGTCGGGCACAAGCTGCTAATGTGGGTGCTAGAGTGCCGCAAGCTAATATGGGAGCTATGTATCAGTTCTTCATTAACATGATGCAGGTTGGAGTTGTTGCGGGTTTAGTTGGAGGAAATGTTGAAGGAGGAATTCAGGGAGCTACGGTGGTCAATAATTATGTCGTACTTAGCAGAGATTATACTAGGCTTAGAGGAAAGCCGTTCATTGGGACCGAGGACGCAATTGAAGTGGAAAATTGGTTACTTCATTGCGAAAGGATTTTTGCTGATTTGGGGCTTAATGATGAACAAAAGAGGATACTTTCTTCTAGACATTTGCAAGGAGCAGCACTGTACTGGTGGAACAGTGTTACTGTATGAGTCAATTTGGAGACCATGACTTGGGCGGAATTCGAAAGGAGGTTTAAGGAAAGATTCATGTCGGAGATTGCTAAGTCAACTCTGCTCAAGAAGTCCGCTGAGTTGGAGTAGCTAGACATGACAGTGCTTGAGTATGCTACCAAATTTGAGGAGTTATCGAGGTATGGGTATGCTATGGTTGATACAGTTATCAAAAGAAATGAGATGTTCATCCGTGGATTGAAACCTGATCTTGCTAGAGCCACTCTGCCACATATTAGGGATCCGTGTGATGTAGTTGTTGAGATGGCTTTGAGACATGAAGAGATGCTCGCTTTCCTAAATAGTAACAAAGCACGGGAAACTCAAGGTGGGAAGAACCAAAATAGGAATTTTTTCCATAAGAAGGGAGCTTAGAAGAGTGGGGCTGCCAAGAAGGGAAAGGCAGAAGTTATCTGTTATAAGTGTGAAAAAAAAGCATTTCACAAATGAATGTCGCTCAGGAGATGGAAAGAAGGTGATTGGAAAGAAGAATATTAGATGATTCAACTGTGATCAGATTGGATATTATAAGAACCAGTGCAAGGAACCAGCCAAGGATGGAAAAGGCAAGATGTTTGCATTGGAACCAGCTACCTCAAGACCAACAGCTGAGGAGAAAGGAAAAGCTGTGTTGGGAGGTACGCTTTGATTTATGGTGTATCAATTAGAGTTCTATTTGATATTGGTGCATCGCATTCTTTTATATCTAATTGTTTGGTAGGTAAGCTTAAACTAGAACCCTTATAACTAGTTACTTCCTTAAGGGTTGCGAATACGACAAGAGGATATGCGACTCTTGGGATGAGATAAGACCTCTTAGAGTTTGAATTATTATGTCATTTATCTGCTTGTAGTTTGCATGTATTTGATTTCGTAGGGTTCCGAATTATTTTGGGTATGGATTGGTTAAGTAAATACGATGCTAGGATATTTTGCCATGATAGGAAAGTATCCCTTAGACACCCTTTTTATAGTGAATGGATTATATACGCCATAGAAAACCCTAGTTTTGAGGTAAATGCTTTGTTGTAATTTTAGTTGTTAGAGAATTCACAAGTGTCTTTGAGCTCGTGATAGGACTACCACTGAACGAGCCATTGATTTTCGAATAGATTTAGTAGTAGGAGCAGAACCGATGAGTAGACCGCCAAGTATAATGACACCTACCAAGATGAAGGAGCTAAAGGTGCAGTTGGTGGATTTAGAAAGTAAGAACTTTATCAGACCAAGCAGTTCGCCTTAGGGAGCAGATGCAGTGTTTGCAAAGAAACCAGATGGACCGTTAAGGCTGTGTATCGATTATCATAAGTTGAATGAGAAGACGATAAAGAATCAATATCTGTTACCTAGAATTGACGATTTGTTCGACCAATTGAGTGGAGCCAAATTATTTTCTCAATTAGATTTGGCAACGGGGTTTCATCAGCTTAGAGTGGCAGAGGATAGTATTCCTTTGACGGCGTTTAGGACCAGATATGGATCGTACCAATGATTAGTAATGCCGTTCGGACTAACTAATGCGCCAGCATTTTTCGTGGACTTAATGCACAGAATCTGCCGAGAGCATCTGGATAGATTTGTTTTAGTATTCATAGACAACATTTTGATATACTCTAAGGATGAGAAAGAGCATGAAGTTCATCTTAGAGTGGTGCTTGAGACATTAAGGCGGCATCAACCAAAAGCAAAATTTTTGAAGTGTCACTTCTGGAAGAAGGAAGTGAAGTTTCTTGGTCATGTAGTCTCAGGGAAAGGGTTGCCAGTAGATCCGACTAAGACCGAGGCAGTGAATAGTTGGAAGAAACCCTAGACGGCGACTGAGATAAAGAGTTTTGTTGGGTTAGCTGGTTATTATCGGAGATTCATTAAGGATTTTTCGTGGATAGCAGCACCGATGATTAAGCTAACTAAAAAAGATGTGAAGTTTGTCTGGACTGATAAGTGTGAGGAGGCATTCCAGAAATTGAAACACTTATTGACCAATCCACCTGTGTTAGTTGTTCCAGAAGGGAATCAGGACATAGTGGTGTACACTGATGCATGTGGAACGGGGTTAGGAGCAGTGTTGATGCAAAAAGGTAAAGTGATTTCCTACGCTTCACGACAGCTTAGCATGAGGTGAGATATCTAACTCATGATTTGGAATTGGCGGCAGTAATTTTTGCATTGAAGGTGTGGAGACATTACCTTTTGGGAGAAAGATTCGAGTTGTATACGGATCATAGGTCACTGAGATATTTATTCTCTCAAAAGAAGTTGAATATGAGACAACAGAGGTGGTTAGAGTTTTTAGCCGCTTATGACATCGGAATTGAGTACACACCAGGAAAAGGCAATGAGGTTGCAAATGCACTTAGCAGGAAACATCAGAATGCAGTATTGGCAATGATAGCTGAGTGGAAAGATTTAGAAGCGGTGACTACATGTAGGATACAATGGAGATCTGAGGCTAGTTCTAGTAAAGAAACTACTATGTTGTCATGTTTAGATGTTCGAGCGGTGATGATCGAAAGGATTGATTCTAAGTAAGGGGAGGATCCATTATTAGCTGAACGGACCGTAAAACTAAGGAATGGAACAGAGAGCGATGACTTGAAAGATTTCAGTCTTGACCAGAATGGGTGGTTGAAGAAGAAAGGGAGACTGTGTGTTCCGAATGTGGGAAACATTAGGAAGGAAGTTCTTGGAGAATGCCATCGTTTAAAGTTCACTATTCATCCTAGGGGAACTAAGATGTATCAGAATATGAAAAGGATTTTCTTCTAGGAATGTATGAAGAGAGATGTAGGCTTATGGGTGAGGCAGTGTTTGAATTGTCAACAGGTAAAAGATGAACATTAGAAACCAAATGGGTTATTTCAACCATTAGATATTCCAGTCTAGAACTGGGATTTTATCTCAATGGATTTCATGGATGGGTTGCCAAGGTCGAATAGAGGAAATGAAATATATAGGTTATAGTGGACAGATTGACCAAGAGTGCCCATTTCATCCCAGTTAAGTCAGCTAGGACGGCACCTGTTTTAGCTAAGTTATTTATGAAGAATATAGTTAGACTGCATGGAATTCCTAGTAGTATAGTAAGTGACAGAGGTTCCTTATTCACTAGCGAGTTATGTAAGAGTCTACAAGGGACTTTAGGTACCAAGCTCAAGATAAGTACTGCTTACCATTTGTAGACGGAAAGAGTTAACAAAGTCTTAGAGGATTTGTTAAGAGCTTGTGTGCTAGACTTTGGAGGACCATGGGAAGACCATCTACATTTAGTCGAGTTTTCATATAACAACAGCTATCAGACTAGTATAGGGATGGAACCGTTTGAATCTTTGTATGGAAGGCCATGCAAATTTCTCGTTTGTTGGTTAGAGACCGGGGATAGGTTAGTTCTTGGTCCAGATTTGGTTAGAGAAGCTGCAGAGAAGATTGAGTTGATTCGAGTTAGGATGAGGGAAACTCAATCTAGGCAAAAGAGTTATGCTAATAAAAGACGGAAAGACTTAGAGTTCTCAATCAGAGATCATGTTTTTGTCAAGATATCACCGTTGAAAGGTGTAATCCGATTTGGAAAGTCAGGAAAATTAGCACTGAAATTCGTTGGACCATTTCCTATCATAGAAAGAATCAGGAAACTCGTGTATAGAGTAGAGTTACTGAATAGTTTGGTAGGAGTCCACAATGTTTTTCTTATTTCTCATCTAAGGAAGTGTGTTCGAGATCCAGAAACTACTATTGCACTGACTATGTTAGATGACCTAGTAGTGGAACCGGATATGACTATAGCTAGGAAACCAGTTCGTATAGTCACAAAAGATGAGAGGAGACTAAGGAACAAGAGAGTAAGATTAGTCAAAGTCCAGTGGAGTAACGAAGAGAGAGACTGTACTTGGGAAACTGAGAGCAGGATTAAAGATACTTATCCTGACTTGTTTGATGGTATGTTTTACCTTTATGTTTACTTGTTATGAGTACCTTATCGTAATTTTAAGGACGAAATTCTTTAAGGAGGGGAGTATGGAATGACCCTAATTTTGACCAATATTACTTAGGACATTTAATTAGATAAATTAAAAGAAATAATGTAGGTAGTTAAGGGACTGAGACTTATAAATTAATAAAAGAGGTCGTGCCTTAATGAATGTATAAGCAACATAAAATTAAAAAAATAAGTAGGTAGAAGGCATATGGTAAGGGAAAATAGGAATGGACTTTGTTCTTATACCCTAAACCCTTCTTACCTTCATTTCTTATTCATTTCAACAATTACAAACTAAAACTAAAACCCCCAAAGAGCTCGACTGGCCACCATTAAGAAGAATCAAAAGAAGATAAGCTAGGAATTAAGTAGGAAGCTTGAAGAAATTAATCAAAGAGCAAATCTCAACCTTCTTAACACCAAGCCAAGGTGAATAATAGATTTACATCTCATTTTGACTGATTTCGGTTTTAT
The DNA here is from genome assembly GCA_030737815.1 of Allium fistulosum. Lineage (NCBI taxonomy): Eukaryota > Viridiplantae > Streptophyta > Magnoliopsida > Asparagales > Amaryllidaceae > Allium > Allium fistulosum. Next base: position 814,495,220 of record CM060908.1, on the reverse strand, counting down.
GATTATGGCCGAATTACTCTGCAAATAATATGCCATGTTATAATTATTTAAATAGGTATATATGCTTGTTGATGATTTATAGTGTTTCATATAGATTTTATGATAAGTTTAGATTGGAAAAAACCAATTAAATGACATCCAAATGACTTGCGTTTTTGAGATATGGTCAAAAACATTATTTTAGAAGTGGGTTTCAAGTTTCATAATTTTCTAAGTTGTTGTGGATTTATTATGAATTTTCTATAAAAGAAAATATTTAATATTGGGTTTAAATTATTTAAAACAATTGTATAATGGGTTTGGGTTTGAAATTTAAATATGTTAGAAAACATATTGAAAATGAATTATGATGATTTTTTGGGGAATTTTCTTAGGTATTTTAGTATGGTTATAAAATTATTTAAGTTAAGGGACTTAAATGTTTTATATGTATTATCAAGGAGAAAAGCTTATTTGTTAAAATGTTTTTAATTATAAATTCAGAATTCGGCAGCACTTGTAGAAAAGGATTTTGATAAAGAAATGGCAACCAATTACATTTTGACAAATAAGGCAGGTTAGGTGAAAAGAATTTTCTTTTAAAGGCTAAAATTCAGTTTTGCTTGGATTTACTACTTCGCCACTTCCATCTGTTGGCTTTCGACACCATGCCTCCACCAAAGAACCTATTCGAAACTGGTGCACATGATAGCAAGCAATTGATACATAGTGCATTGGAGAAAGGTGGAAGGTACAGTGTCGAAACCTTGCTTTGAAGGGGTAGAAGTCATTTTTCAAAGCTTTCAACTCCACTACTTACTTCTATTTATAAAAGATGCTTTCAAAGAGTTGAAACCAACTCTATTAGCTTTCGAACCGATCAACTTGCCTTTGTTTTAGAAAAGAGCTTTCGAAAGAGTTGCCGCCTTTTTGTTTTTAAAAGAAGCTTTCAGAAGGATAGCCGCTTTGAACTTATTCGAAACCCATGCTGCTGCATTCAAACCTTTCGAACCAATGCATTCGAAAGTGTGCTTTTGCCTTTGTTCTTTTATGGCCGCCTTCTCAATGCGTTCGAAAGGGTCCTGTAAATCTATTTTCAAATTGGTTTCTGAGGCAATGGTCTCAAAAGGGGGTTTCGAAACTATCCTCTTTCTTTTACTTGGGAGTAATGCTTTCGCCCCTTTTCTCTTACGACCCTTAGTTATATTAGATATTAAGCCCAATGGTTTTAAAGGGATAGTTTTAAATGGTTTCGAAGCAATGTTTCAACAAACCTTCACTTGAAGTCTTGAACCCAATGCTTTCGAAAAGTATATTAAAAGTGTTTTGAAATGTATGTTTTAAGTGTTTCAAAAGGGAAGTTCTTATGCTTTTGAAAGTTAAGTTTAAATAGTTTAGAAAAAGGATGTCTAAGGTTTAAGTCTTGCTTTCGAAAGGGCTGTTTTCAATGATTTCAAAAGGTATTGTTTAAGGTTTTAAACAAGGGTTTCGAAGGTGATGACCGGGCACTAAAACCTAATGTTTTCTAAGTTAAAAAGGGTTGTAACTTGTTTTTAAGGGATAGATAACCCTATTGATTTAGGTTTCCATCAACATTGTTTTGTGTAAAGCATATATCATGGCAATGGTATTTTGAGTAAAGCAAAGGGTATATTTTCCTTGTTTAAGTATGATTAAAAGGGTTAAATCAATTTGAAATAAATGTTTTCAAGGAAAACTAGATGGGGTAGTTAACCCTAAGTTTATGACTCAGACATTAGAAGACCATTTAGGACTGGTATGGGGTTGCGCCTTATACTTTAGCTATTCGTCCTTAACTAAAATAAGTCCAAAATTCCAGTGTGTAAGGCTTTGTCACTGGTGACTAAAATGATGTTACACACAGGGAGGAATATACAGAGAAAAGATAGGTTATTGGTGAGCCCGCAAAACCAATAGGATCAGTTGACCCTAGAAGAAGTAAGCTAAGGACAAACAATCCAGTATCGTGTCTAATAGAAGCTAGATTATTTGTTATATCTTGTGGGCCCGAGTCAGCCAATGGTTAATAGTTAGCCAGATAAAACTATAATGTTGGATAGATAGTCCATTGATTACCTGATTTATATGCATATATGTTATTACTCTTGCTATTATAATCAGTTTAATTGCAGGATTTTTATTTGCAAAAGATATGCTTTTAAAAGGATATCATTGAGGCAAAAGCCGTTCCGCTAAGCGGCATGGTCTCACTTAATATCAGTAAACCGAGATGTAATAGTATTATTCACACCAGGCTTTATGTCTGACTCGAAGTTTATGTTTTCCCCTTAAACTCTCAGGTGATCAAAATTTAATTTGAGTAGGTTGAGAGTTGGGGACATTTCAGGTTTAGTAGGTTGGACAAATAAACTTCCGAAGACGTGAAAGAGGCAAAGTTAGTTATGCAGAAGCTATTTAGTATTATTTCCGCTGTGATGTATTTATGACTGATATGTTTATTTAGTACTCTGATCATCCAAGGGGGCATCTTCATATATCGCTCTTGGCATAATTTGTAATAATTATATTTGATCAAAACTTGGAAAATCATTTTGGGATTATGTAATTGAATATGAAATATTGTTTTGCAACGTGATCAGAAAAGTTGTTTTTGAATTCTATGATTTTATTTCATATTCCTGTGCTTTGATATTATGGACACCATTAACATTACCGTATTTTGCCATCGGAAGTTAATACTATAGATGACTGCAGCATCTGTAGCACTTAGCTTTGGACCTCAAAGTAAGGGATATTGCAATATAACACTACGGTCTTCATTTTTGGTTAACCATTTTGTAGGTCCGAAAACGGTTTGAGTATCAAACCGGTCCAAATCGACCTATGTCCAACCCTAGTTAAAATAGAATTTACAAATAACATTTTTACATATGCACAAGTAAAAACAATTAAAGTAGTTTGAATTGATTAAAAGAAACAATAAAAAATGTATGTGCTAACATATATAAAGCAGATGTGTGTGTGTGAGATCCTTGAATTGCTTGAAATAATTGGACGCATGTTACTATCAGAATCATAAGACATTGTTGTGAAAATTTTGCAAGGTCATCCAAGAAACTTGAAACTTTCTCCAGGTAAATTGTCCCAGGACATCCAAAAACATTGAAACGTTCTCCAAGTACTTCTCGATGTCAACTTATTCGAAACTTCATACTCATGATTGGAAACAGTAGAGGAGTAAAGAGTAGTGGTGGAGCATATGAAATACAAAATTCCATACATAAATTAACAAAATAACTTAAGCGAAAGTTAATGGATTTATTAACCATGCTTTGAAATTATTAACGAGAAAAGATATCATAGTCATTTCATGAAGCCTAGCAAAATATATAAAAAGCTATAGAATTAGTAACTCGAACATTAATTGAATTTACCTTATTTATGCTCGAATAAGAAGATGAAATTTAAGATTGGTAAATTAGTACAAGAAAAAGGAGATATGACACGAAGCAACAATCATTTTTTTTAGTTTAGAGAGAAAAAGGGAAAAGGATATGGAAACTACTGAAATGAAATGAAGGAGGAAGAGAGGCAACGAATAAAAATTAAAATAAAGTGGTTAGGGTTTGACGTAATTGGGTTGGGCTGTCAAGTTGGCTTAGTGCATTGTTTTTTTAAAACCCATGAAACATATATGTAATTAATTATGCAGATGTAAAAGGGTGCTCCAAAAATTATATTAACTTAATTTTGTTGAATTAATCTTTTTAATAAGTAACCCGGTCTGATTTAATATGGTCGCTTTAGCCCTTCAAACCATAACCAAACCGTAATGAAACGGATAGGATCGGTTTTGAAAATTCAGTTTAGATAGGTAATACGGAGCGGTTTTCTGCACCTTTTCATCGGTTCGATGCATGTGGTTTTCATTTGGCGGTGTAGTTTATGCCCACCTCTAATTCAGACCCTAACATAAACACAATGTCCATTTAGGGTTTGGCATAACAATATTAAGAAGTATAAACATATCAATGTATTAAATAACTAAACTGACATCTATGCAATCACTTCAATTAGATCAGGAAATCATCTAGATTACCCTGATCTGATCCATTGGGTTCGTGACATTTCTAACCCTGAATGTTTACGGCATAAGGATTTTCATCCTCACTTAAGTGATATACATGTTTTCATCTCACTCACTCTCTTTATGTGGTTTATGAGTTTTTATTCCACATATTATATATCCATCCAATTCAACTTTCCTAAATCGGCCATTTGGTTTCACTGTCATTTCCAATATTAGCTTCTATTGGTTAAGGATTTCACGTTCTTACTCGACTGGTTTATAGATTTTGTCTCACTCATTCTCATCAAGTGTTTACGGGGTTTATTCCACTCATAGAATGTCCATTTATTATTATCTACGAACTCTTACTGAATACATCATATCTAACATATAACCTACCGCTACAAGAACATCTTACACCCTTTCACATCAATAGGCTTTTTTTTACTAAGTATCATGCAAATGAAGCTCAACACAAGAATGGCCCAAGTGATAATATGTTAAAGCCTCAATTATCATCATCTATCACTTACACATATTTCAGCATACCACCTTCAATAATCTTTTGTCACATGCATATAATTCAAATTGAATCTCTTGCCTCATTCTTGTATTTCACCTCTAGATCACATTCCCAAAATTACTCCACTTCTAGGTCCGCTCTCATCTGAATCACTTATCACATTCATATCATCTCCATCTCATTCACTTATTTAGGAGCTAATAGCTCCACTTTGATCACTTGAACCCAACATCAATTCCTCAATAGGATCACTTGACCTAGATGACTCCCATCCCTGATGACAAAGTTAGCCATTTTATTCTTAAACTAGACAACTTTGGTTTAGGTTCAAAGAAAAGACCTTCGAGCACATGCTCTTGATGAGTTCCCCCCATCCGAAACAGATGTTATGGGTGACTTTAGATAAGCTCAAAGCTGTTGCTTCGAGTCTAGTTCCGTCATCCAAAGCATGTGCTCTTAGTGATCTGCTATAGCCTTAAGCTACAACTTCAAGTAAGTCTAACCTGAGCAACCAAGTGGCTCGGGATCAGAAGTTGATGCTACTTTGGCACTAACATTTCATCAATTTTGTTGCACGGTGGTGGCATTGCTGTTACCACCTTACCTATGATGACCTACACCACCAAACTCCAACCACCTTCGATCATGACTATCCCTTATATAAAAATGCTTACAAACTCACTCTATTCCATATTTTGACATTCTCTTCATCTAATTCCTCTGTTTCCTTGCTCAAATAACTCAATTTAGCAAGAAGTCCATCTCCTTTCACATGTAAAAATCTTATCTTTCCAAACTCATGGTTTTAAGGGTGATTTTATAACCTTTCCTCTTCCGATGTCCACTAAAACCAATATCAACTCAAATCCAATTATGATGAAAAGAGGTAGGTACTCAATAATTTAGTAAAGGTAAAAAGGTGACTTTTATTAGTAGTCAATGATGATTTAAAGATTAAACCGCGTAATGTACATTTTTGTTTGTTCCTTTACCTTAAAGGTGAAAAGAGATGATCAAATGGAGGAATTAGGGAGAATGACTAACTTTAGAAAAAAAATTAGGGTGAAAGACATCAAATTTTATTTTCAGGTTGAAGGACAGATGTTATTTTTAACTAGCATTATATTCAATTTTTACATTATACAGAATGCTAGTTAAAATTAGCATTATCCTTCAGCCAAAAATAAAATTTGTTATCTTTCAGCCTAATTTTTTTCAAAGTTCGTCCATGTGCTTATTTTTCTATAATCAAATTACACGGTAGGAAATAAGAATATATACTTTCTTCGGAAATTTGTGATTAAAACTTACTTTTGCAAATTTACTTCATAATACAAGTGCAAATAGACCCATCTTATAATAATTATATAATTTACGTTGCCCATTGTGTCCGACTCACTTCCAAACATAACCCATAAAAACCAAACAAGCAAGTTGGTAAATTCAACATTACAATTATTTATAGATCTTCTTAGGCAACTATTATCCATTACTAGTGCGAACTTATGCTTTGTACACGATTATTCATAAAAAGACAAATCCACGGTGTAAATTCAACTATGCAAAGAGTGGGTATTTACAACAAAACTATCTAAAATTACCAAAATTAACGAAAAGCTCTCAATTATGTTAAAAAATTACATATATAGGTTATAACAATATTCGTAGTTTCACTGATGCTTATTTAGCAAATGTTAGGAAATTGGCATAACTATTTTAAAGATGTACAATTATAGATAGAAAGGAATATTCGTTGGTTATGAGCTTAAAGTTTTAGATAATTAGGGAAAGAGAGATAAAAAAAGTAAATATAATGTAGGTTTGTCAGTTTAAAACAAATGCATCGCATTTGGAAACAACAAATGAAATTATTTTAAGTTCAATAAATTTCTACATATTACATAATAATTTTTAATTTTAAGCAAAATCTTTATCCCTACGAAGATAATGATGAATGTAATAGTACAACTAACTAAAGCATTGTTAACGCAAACCAGCACAAGCTTTTCTTCGTGTGATTGGTAGTTATGCTTGTCTGTTAGAAGGACATTGGTTGATCCATTATACGTCTTTGTGTAATCTATTTAGTTGGGATGTATAAAACTTTTAGCTCTAATAACAATAAAAACACGTTATTATGTCATTTCAACATAAAAATTGGCTATTTGATAGGAATTTGCACAAACAACAACAATGTATATCATACCATAAAACTAAATATGCAAGCTATAATTTTTTAAATGTAATTGAAATTCAAACGGATAAGTAACTGTTGGGGTGTCTCGCATTGTATATAATGAGCGAATATTGGAAAGAAGAATGGTCTCACATCGTGAAAAATAATAGAAGTAGAATGGTATATATATGTATGTGCATATATATATATATATATATATATATGAGTTTGGTCGCATGTAACAACAAGAGATTCCTTTTGTTAAAAGATGTTGACCAAACTCTATATTGCCCCATGAAAGGATGTGCGGACGGATCCTAGAAATTTCAATATGGTATCAAAGCCGATGGTAACGCCTGAGACAATGGACAATGCGCAATAGATCTGTAAATCATGGTGGTTAGTGGTGTAGTCCTAAGTAGCAGACTTAAGGTGGAGCTTGACCATGGTACGTATGGTATGGTAGAATGGCACATAAACAAAGTCTCGGTATGGTGCAGGCATCAAAGTTGGCATAGTAGAAGATGCACGAATGGATGCAAACCAAGGTGGAGATTTGTTGGGGTGTCTCGCATTGTATATGGGTAATAGGCGCATATTGAATAGAAGAATAGTCTCATATCGTGAAAAATAATGAAAATGGAGTGGTATATATATGAGTTTGGTCGCATGTAGCAACAAGCGACTCCTTTTGTTAAAAGGTGTTGACTAAACTCTACGTTGCCCCCACGGAAGGATGTGCGGATGGATCCTATAAATTTCAACAGTAACTATGTCATATATACAATCATATGTTACCTTGTTAATGAAGATACCTTATTTATTAGAATGACATTATGTTTGTTAATGTATTGGAATTGAGTACCTTGAAGAATGAAGTGTTGTCAAGTATTGGTGAATCGTTGATTTCTACTCGAATATTTGGTGTGTTGATTCATGAATTTTGTATGTGAGAAAAGAATTTAAATGATTTTAATAAAAATCAATGTTTAGCTTGATAATGGATTACTGTCTTTGTTGATCTTTAATTTCCTTCATGAAAGAGGTTTAATTTGCACATGTCGGATCCTTCAACAATGGGAAGTACCAAGCCTGAATAAATTATTTCAAAGTTATTATTTCCAGAATGTGAATAATTAAACATGGAGAACAAAATGATGAATGTCTTATCCTAAGATGGTTTCTTACATATACTTTCGTATGACAGACATGTAGGCTGAAATTTAATACATCTTCGCACGTTTTAAACTCATAAGCCTGAATGGTTTCGTTGAAAGCTTGAACATTAATGTAAGTATAGGTTCCATTGCATTCGGCTGTCGCCATCTCTATAGTACTACAAAAATTACCGGGATCATTTCGGCATCAGTAAATTGGCATTACAGTGACATCCTTAACTTTTTAGCGATGAATACTTTTTTATATGAGCTTTTGGCATCGCTAATTAGATTAACAACGCCGTTGCGATGCCAAAATGCCCATTATAAAACTATTGGTTTGTCGTAGTGTACAGACCAAAATCGCGTTATAATTTTAGTTCTAACATACAAAAATTAAAAAAAAACGGTACCTCTAATAGTTAATAGTCTTATTAACATAATAGTAAAGAAATTTCATATGCCTGTCAAACAAATCAGGTGATCCTAACCAAACATACATTGGCAATATAATGGAAGCTTCGTGGCAGATTACCAATCTTCAAATTGTTTATCACAATTGAAATTTTAAGAGAAAATATGCATTTGTACACATACTGCATTGGTTTATTTCTATGCAAAATATTCCCAATAGTTTTTTGAATGTAATAATTGAGGTGTCCGGTGGAACAAAACTATTTGAAACTGAAAAGTGTAAGCAACATTTATTGCATTCGAATGTTAGAAAGTCATGAATGCTAAGAATGAGAAAAATTATGTGAATAAAAGTTCAACACATAAGAAACTAAAGTCATGGATGGATAATGATGGAGGAAAGTTTCTATGAAATGATATTTGAATTTATGAAAGAACCACCATAAAAAGTTCCTTTATTAAATTCATACGTGGATGGAAAATATAAAGAGAATAATTTAGTTATAAAAAATTATTATTATAAAAAAGTTGATTAAAATATTTAAATCAAACGTATTGATGAAGTTAATTAAAATAGACCAAAAATAATAATATTTGAAGCCTCCTCATCAAGGTAGGTAAGTTGTTAAAACTATATTGCTTATAAAAATAAAAATGGTTATCATAAAAAGATTGGATTTCTTGCTTTTAGTTATCAATGAACGGTGCTAGTTCTATAGGTTCTTATAGATAAGTTTGTCTTCCTTCCTTTACTTGCATTTATTACTAATATAGTACTATATATCATAAAACTGTGATATTTAGTAAACACACTATAATCGATAAAATGAACTTTGATGTATAAATGCACATTAAATTGTAAGCATGACCATAGAACTCTAAAAATGGTTGGATCATTTAATTGGAAAGTATTTTTGACAATATAAAATGGGGCATCAATACTAAACTCCATCTTGATATACAATATCATTTTGTCAAATAATTTGTTACCTCAATCAAAATACAATCAGTATAAGCAGCAATTATTCCACCCGCTATATAAATCGTTATTGAAATAAAGCAATGGATAATTAACTCCAAAAAGGTATTTACATAATGTTAGAGGGAAATAAGGTAATATTATACAGTTTTTCTACTTTATGTACCTCTTTTGGTAGCCAACAGTTTGTAGCTGGATTGCTTTGATGCTTTTGCTACCAATTATTATATGAATTACCCTATATTATAAAAAAAAATATGATGTTGTGATGAAGATATTTTTGGAAACTCAAAAAAGAATGATAAAGCAATAAGTATTATATATAAAAAATTAAGCTAATTCGCCATTTAATAAGCATGTGACCAGATTTAGTATTTGACATACATAGTTCACCGTTCACCAAAAGTATTCCTCATAGTTCAAATAAAAAGTATTCAAATTATTTGTAAAGATAATGATAATAGAAGTGAAAGAATAAGGAATAACAAAAGGAGCACCGTTTTTCTACACTTTCAAGTTTGCAATGTAGACTCCAAAATATGATTCATGCAACTCTGTATATGTTATCCTTTGTAGAATGCACGTTGTTCATAAATTGTAAACATCATATATAGAAGTTATCGGTCATTCCTTGCTATTGGGTTTTGGACCAAAGATCCTTATTCTTAAAGCTCATGTACAAAAAGTCATTGCCCATAAATCCATGTAAATTATATCTGTGTTTTGTTAATTTTTACCAAACTGTTCCCTTCAAGAAAATTGGCTCAGCATGGAATTAGGGGCAAAAGTGACCTAAATTAGTTAAAAACTAAAAATAGAGACCTAATTTTCACAACTTTTTTAAGAGAGACTATTCTTCCATCATCTTTTAATTCTAGGAAGTTGAAAGTCATTCCTTGTTATATTATTTTGAAAGATGCAACACTAACGACATTTATAATCAGCACTAATGAGTTAAATAACAAATGTTAATTCCATATATGTAATGAATGATATGTCCCATAAAAGTTGAAACTAACACTTCATACTTCTAAATTCTAAATTAAAGAATAGTGATAATTCAATAGACATGTAAACAGCATTTACAACATTAAGAAGAAACGGGAAAAATCCAATGAATCAACGAATAAAAATTGAAGGAGTTGGAGGTGAAAATTTTCATATCCCCATCAACCAATAAAGCTATTGGGTATAGAATTTAGCAGTTACAGATTGTAAACAATAAAATCAAAACAATGTTTAGGAAGAAAAAACCAAAAATTATTGACAAAACCAATGCTCCATTATATGGATATAAAACTATATGGATTAGGTTCAGATCACCTAAATCTCTAATTAACTTTCAACTTCCCTTTGTTTAGTGTAGGAGGTGAATTCTGTGGAGTAAAGAAAGAGAATTTATAGAGAAATAACAATCAACATTATATAAATAAATAAAAATTAGTTAAGGCATCTCACAGGAAGTTTACCAATCAATTATATTCAGAACAAAAAGTGTAAAATGAATATAATATTGCAAATCGGAGGAGAAGGGAAAAAAGAGTGATCTAGTTTTTTCCTTTGTAACCAAGAAGAAAAGGGGATGGAGAAAACAATATCAGATAACCAAGAAGAAAAGGGAATGGAGAAAACAATATCAGATTCTTAGGATGTATAGGACATCATGATAATTAGTGTTTTGAAAATGAAGTTCTATGCAAATGCTAAAAGGACCAATAGTAGACGTTTTAGACTAAGTAGGTTGGAAAATGGGATGATAGACATAAATGAAAAAGGCCAAAGTAAAGGAATAAAAAGTGGAAAAAAAAGGGTTAGAAGGATTTGAGAAAGAAATGCCCGTTTGAATTTTGGTGAATGCTGTTGGAAAAGACGGTCTGCGTTCTTTCAATTCATCAAGAAAAAAAGAATAATAATGGATTAATTTATGGTATAGTATAGGTTAATTAATTCTTGAAATGAAAAATAGAAAATACACGAAGCAATGAAAGAACTTACTCAGTTTTAATATTAGAGTATAGATTCAGTGATTTCTCATCTAGTTCGATCATCCATAAGTAATTTCAAAACAATACTTTTATGAATAAAACAATAATAAATAATCATCCACAGGTTAAGTCCATTACATTCTTTGGATAAATTTACTGTATCAAAATAATCAACTTACCATACCGACGTAAACCGGATGGTTTATCTTATATAGGGTCCGTTTTGTACAACAAAGATACATAGATGTGGATTCCCCTTGTACAAATACAACCACAGCGTTACCCATAAAAGGCCCATAGGCCTATTCTACATATGAGAAAACGATAATTCAAACTGATTTATTTAGTACTAATTAATATGTATTTAAAGTGCTACATGATCGTATCCAAATGTTTCATTTAGATAAAAAATACATAAATGTTTGATGCAAGTTCCAGAAAACTAAAAGATGCATAATATGAAATTTCCTTCGGTTGGATCTTGTATTAAGTTCACAGTGCATAATATTAGCCGACTTCATGCCATGAATTTGGTATCCCGCTTTTATTATCAAGGCATGGTAAGGTGCTATACTACAACCTGTAGGTCTCTTTTCTCAAAATGCATATCACATGAATTAAAATAATTAATTTTGGGACCCCAAATCCATATCAACCAACATGCTAACATGTTACGATCATTACAACAAATCATAACTTTAGTTAGAGTATTGGACACCATGTACTCGCACCACAAAAAGTTTAAAATAATACATCAGAAAACTAATACATCACGGAACAAGAACTGCCCGTATCCAAAAGCAGTTTCAATGCCATTTGTCTTGCTAAGTCATTTAAATCTTATCTTATGTTGCAATGAAAAACGATCTAAAGTATCCGACTTTTAGTTAATTTATTTATTACAGTACATCGTCTACGTCATGTAAGCACTTGTCACAATAGCATTGAAGATGTCCTAATCTAATTGTAGTAAGTTACTAAGCCAATATAGATCAGCAGTAGAACGTCATCCAAATGCATACAGATCTAAAAATCAACATCAAATATTAAATGAATCCAGGATGTTGAGAAAATTCGATGATTGGCACATGGTTAACATGCAATGCACAAAATACCTAAGAAAAATACAGGAAAACAACATGCCACCTACCGCATGGTCATCATTTCATATTTGGAAAATCCAACACCCTTGTACACTACGAGATTTTTGTTTTATGTCCCTACAGTTTAAGAGATAACTGGAAGATAACTTCATGTTTTTCATGTTATAAATTGTCTCCATAAAGTAGCAAATAATAAATTTACTCTTTGAAATTTAACAAATAATAAAATGACAATACAGATCCAATATTACCAGAAATTAATAAACTGAATCATAAATGTAAATCATTTTTTTCAAGTAAAAATCAATAATGCAAATTATAACATATTAGGCAACTTAAACTGATACAAGGTTTAAAAAAACCATCAAAATTGTATAAATGTTAATTTGAACATTTAATATTTCATATTATTTACCATTATAAAACATATCAATTTTATAATAAATACAAGTCATTATACATAACAAAAAGCCACCAAAATTGACGTAACCCACATGAAATTAAACATTTGATAGTTTATATAATTTATCAGCATAAAATATATCATTCAATAAACAATTATAAAAAAGATGAAAAAAAAAAAGAAAACTGAGAGAGAGAGAGATAGATAATCAGCAGCCTGCATTTTATTTTTGGAACAATGAAAACAACCACAATTAAACAAAAATATGACTTTGAACCTGTTATCGCTGTGTAACTCAAGTGCTACAAAAAACATTTATAACTATACGGTAAAAGTATCACATTTATGCTATAGAAAACTGCTGCAAACACTAATGTAAAGTTGATGTTTCAAAAACGTTTTCTAATTTGTTGCAAAAACGTTGCAAACAGAATTTCTCAGTAAATAAGCAGTAAGTATAGAACCAGTAATTAAATTACCAATCAATCTGTCCGAGTGCGGTGAATATTGTTACCTTGAAACAATATTGCTCCATGTATGCATCGTAGGGTGTGAGCAATTTGCTTACCAGGATGAAACGGACCAACCCCGCAATGTTGTGCTTGCAAGCGGAGCGACGACGAACTGAAGAAATATAGAATTAAGAATAGAATTCCATGGGGAAGAAGAGCGGTAGAAAAACAGAAAGAAGAATTTTTTTCTAATCTGTTTGTTTTATGTCTGCCTATATATAGACTCGAGGAGGTGTCCATACAAAACATTCTAGAGGAATAAATAGATTTAAAATTTTCAAATAGCTTGCATTATTATACAAGCTATTTGAAATAGGAAAAAAAAACTAAAACATTTGATTCATGGCCTCGCAAAAAATAGGGATCCTTATGAAAAACAACAGGCAGTGTTGAATACTAAACAGGTGAATGAATGGAGCAGAATGTAGGTCCATATGTACTAAACATGTGAATGTACTGAATAATATATACATTACCAAGCAGGTTCCACTCAAGACTGAGAAAACTTCAACAAAAAGCAAAGACTTGACTTGTCCAGGCTCCAGTACCACACTCTTATCAACAATGAAGATGACTGGAATTATTTAGGTCAAAAATGAAGTACCGGACAAAAGAAGGATGTTTCATTGAATCATCTTTGACTGCTCTATTAGTAGTCCCAATAATTTATTAAGAATTGGGACACAAGGAATCTTCCTTATACACGGCTATATATACTTGTGCATTTCACATCAGAGAAGCAATTAAAAAAAAAAAGAGAAGAAAAAAACAAATATATTATCTTTCAGCATCAATCTACCTATATCATTCAAAAATAGCCATGGAAGAAGAATGGAAGAAATTATTTTCTGAAAATGCAATAACAAGAGTTGAGTTCGAGGAAGAGTATTCTGACTACTTTTCATCAGACGATGAGGCAAATGATACAACGGTTTCTCATTCCTGTTCGCCACAAAATCAAATCAAGTGAGTACTCATATGTGACATAAGAAGTATTCTTGTACACATTAGCACATGTATGATATGCAAGTTCTGCTAATATTCCACAGTATTCTTATGTAGCTAATGTGCTGATGATGTTTGGTTTTTTATACTGTAACAGAAGTCTATCAAAATTCTACCAAGGTAAATCCCAATCTTTTAGGTCTTTATCGGATATAACAAGCGTTAACGATCTCGCCAAAAAGGTGATTGGTTTAGTCTTCTGGAAGGGGAACAAGTTAGGCGGGAGTTTTGCAAAAGGAACATATGATAATGAAACTCAAAAGCCATACGATGAACCAATCCAGCTAAATAAAAGTATCGAAAGTTCTTGTGCATCTTCAACTACAAGAACTAGAGGCAGACCTCCAATTGCTATGCGGAAAAACATATGATTTTTTTTTGTGTAAAAATAATTTATGTACCGACATTATGTAAAGAGAAAGACTGTAAGCGATCTATACGAGTTCTGTTGATTAAATGGATAATCTCCGTTCAAGAAAACAATAACAATCTTGAAGCATTTGTGTATATATCTTTAATGTGGTAACTGTTAATGTCACACATGTTCCATAACTTCTCTAGTATATGCAATTCAAGCAAATATATACCAACATAATTAAATTAGAGAAAACAATATCAATAAAGAGACATCAATGAACATTTGATATAATTTAAGTTTAAAAACATATTATACAAAATTTGTATGACAAACAACGACCAGCTAATTCAAGGGTAACATAAGGGCATCTCCAACAAATTCAGCCCTCGTGAATTTTCAAGATTGAGATGAATTTTCAGGATTGAGCGCGTTTGTTTTGCCCAACAAATGGACGCCCATTTTTTTCGTTGACGCCCCAAAAATGAGCATCCAGGAAGGCTCATCTATATATAGATGAGTTTCGCCACATTTCTCACATTCCATAATTTTTCGGTTTTCAGAAGAAAAAAACGTTGAATTTCTGCGGCATGCTACCAAAATCTCTAGGAGGACTGTCAGAAACTATGCAGCGCCAGATGCAAGTCCAGTGCACATTCCAACTAATCCAAGGAGAAAGGAGACCATATAGTACATCAGTCGATGCCCCACATGAGTAAGGCATGAGTTATAGGAGTCTCGTCGGCTGTTGGACGTGCGGTTAAAAGTAACATTTTAAGTTTATGGGTGGCCTACTGGATAACTTTGGAGGAGGTCGGTCGGTTGCCTGACGATCATCCGTCGAGAATTTCATTTCTCATTTCTAGGTGTCGGGTTTTATTACATTCAACTACATTCGTTCTAGTTGGGTACTTAGAAGAGAGGTGTTAGTTTTAAACAACCAAGGAGGTTTGTGTTCCTGCAAATCAATTATTGTGTGAGGACATGTTTGGATAGTTAAGGTCTATTAGGACGCAGCACATATAGGCTCTTAAAGATAGTAGATGATTAGATGGTCTGACCTTTCTCTTAGATGCTGATGATTATGACGCCTACTGGGCAAGAGTTGCTCCCCGTCGTTACTTAGTTTCAGATATACACGGGGGTGGACTCTGATTATATCGGTTCACAAATGTCTGTTGGCAGAGTACGGATCCCCGGTTGGATTTTAATCCTACTCCATCGCGATTTTCTCATCCTCTCATGTGGTCCGAGATTGATTCTAGATTGAGCATACGACGTCCCAGGTACAATGCTCAATTTTCCACTAGAGTATCTACCATATGATGATATTGTTGGAGTTCTTTCAACCGGTTGTACCGTTGGTATGAGGTATGTTCAAACTATTATATTATTCACTATTACAGCAGGGACATTATCTGACATCTAAATCATCCATAATTACGGTGTGCGGCTAGATTAGACGAGTCTAGACAAGGATACGTCAACGCATGACACTCCATCACAGTCAGATGGCACATGACATGTACTGCAGCCATACATAGCTTCTAAAGTCACAGATTGATGAATTGACAGCTCATTTCGTGGCTTTTCAGTAGGGGTGTTACGGTTGCGGCAACCGTCGTTATTACCACCAACCGTAACTATAACCGTTGTTGACGGTTATAAATTCTTATAACCGTTACCGCAACCGTCTAACCGTTACCGTAACCGTTGAAGCATGTCGTATATATATTTTCAATTATATGCATTATTGATGATAAATTGGTATAGCTCTAACTGTTTTTTGCAAATTTATTTATTTGTTTATAAAACGACAAATATGCATGCACATGTTATTAGTTCATTAAGATACATATTGTTAATTTACAAGCTATTCCTTTAACTTAATTACTAATTTTTATACTTTAATGTTAAATATTACACAAAACAATCATGTACGGTTGGTACGGTTAACCGCGGTTTTCAAATTCTTCAACTGTCACCGTAACCGTTACCGTTATAGATGGTAACCGCATGAACGGTTGGTACGGTTGAACGGTTGAGCGATTCAACCGTAACAGCCCTACTTTTCAGGTTTAGGGAGACGATGGCGATGGTGGTAGCTACGACGACAACGATGGCACAGTCAATTTATGAAGTACATGATGTATTCATTAATTGTAGTGACTATATTTACTGTGAAGACTATACTGAATTCATTAGTTGTAGTGGATGTATTTACTACGATGAATTCATCTCTACTATCAATAAAGAGAATTCAATCAACATGATTTACACGGCGTCTTTATGAAATTCCAAAATCATCCTCATTCATTAATGGAATCTCACAATCATTTTCAACTATCCATCAACAGAATTTTACTATCAATTTGTCATTGATATCACCAACAAAACAACTTGAAATGTGTTGTGACTACATACATTTGCACTTAACACACATTCATCCAAGATAAACATCTTTGGATGTTAGATGCACGTACGTGCGTTATATATACTAGTTAGTTATAGTGATTGTACTAGTTGTATTATACAATGTAATATACTGGATGAGATATGCTTTATTCATTAGTTGTAGCGACTATACTTTATTCATTAGTCTTAGGGACTATATTGTGTTCATTAGTTTTAGAGACTATATTGTGTTCATTAGTTTTAGGACAGTGATACTTTACATCACCTTATTTATGTACTTTTATGGCTACTTATTTAAGTGTTTTTCTGATTACTTTATGTGCATTCTCCTATTTATTTTTCTGACAACTTTAAATGTGATGAGTTGTAACGTATTTAGTCAATTCACCTATTTGTTTTTCTGACAACTCTATGTATCTTCTCCGTTTTAAGACATTGATGTTTCACATCACTTTTATTTATGCAATGCAACATTGTTGAGTGTGTGTTTTTATTATAAATAACATCTTTCCATACTGAATTGTCATAACACAAATCTATTCAACCAATCATGGTAGATAAGTCATATATCTCCCCTCACATCGTACGACTATGAAGCTCCCCTAAAACACCGAATGTCTTCTAATCCATCATCACCCGAAACTAACATCGATTTCTATGTTAAAATGCAAGAAAGACATTATAAAGATTTACGAGAGCATGAAAGAGCACAAGAACTTCAAAGACAAGAGAGCAAAGACGCCATGCAGAAAAACAAAGACGTCGACATAAACGCCAGTCAAGACGGCAAAGAACAACTAATCATACCACCTGGTATCGAACAAGAATTTGACTCATCACCTATAATATGTGCATGTGGATACGCCGCTATAGAAGATGTCACTAAAAGAAAAAAAAAGTGATATTGGTCGGCATCATTTTAGATGTCACTTGTATCCAAATGGATGTGAGTTTGGGGAGTAAGTTAACGATCATTTTCCTCAACGAGCAGCTGAGTACACTAATGAATTAGAATATCAAAGAACAACATTGCAAAATCAATCGGTCGGGTGGCAAAATGAAATCAGTAGACTTCATGATCAGCTTCATGGGCTTGATATTCGTAGGCAAAACTAATCCAGAAGGACTAATCAATGTTTATGTTCGATTATATATATTGTCATAGTTTCTTATTTAAGGTTTAGTACAATGAGGTATGGGAATCTATGGTTATGTTCAATACTTTTCTTTGTTTCCACGAACATAGATTCATATTTCGATAAATAGCTATTACATAAGCTGAATAGAAATAAAAAACAATCAAAAATGTTGCCGAATACAAAGATAGATACATAGTACACCTATAGCTAATACGCTTGAGGTTGCATCATATAATTGTTCCAAAACTCGTATGCATTGTGCCAACAAAGAAAATTTGATATTCGAACGTGTAATGTAAGTCATTGGTTGTCCAAGACACTAAATGTGACAAACGTACTTCTTGCTCCCAGGATCCTCCTAATTAATTTACATTATGGACAACTACTGAACGGTAACCCAAAAATCTTTATCAACCTCTTCTTCCATATGAATGTGATATGCCTCTATGTATGCTTTAATCAACACTAAGTAATCGGATGGAGTTCATGCTCCATTTGACAGTATGATGATGGGGTGAAGTGTAAAGAGTTATCTCAATTTGAATGGAAATGAACTGGATATCAATTGTTTAAATAAAGAATCGAGAAACTAGTCGTTTTATGGCCGTTGCGGCCAAAGCATGTGAACATTCTAGGCACCCTTTTTGGATGTCCCACCCCGCTTAGTGGGGCAGCCCAAGTCAACTGAATTTTCAACTGAATTAGGACTGTTGCGACATGAATATTCAGCCTGAATATTTGCTTTGTTGGAGATGCCCTAAATACAAAATTGTTTACAAGGATAGACTTTGAAGTATCACATTCATAGCAGCTTTCACAAGCCAAGCGATAAACAAACCCTATTTGATATCCCAAAATATATGGGCGAACCGTCAACAGTGACGGTTAGCAAATATAATAGTAGCAATTTATTATATGATATGAAAAAATTCATAGCAATAAACCATTGTGAAGTTCATTATAAGAATCAATATCAGTTATTTTTATCTGTAAAAAAAATGCCAAATGTCAAAACAATGAATTTGGCTGTATGATGTTTTATCCTATAATTCAATGGAAAAAATAATATATCGTTTTTGAACTAAATTGTTGCAATGCATTAATTGCTGGAAAATTTAACAATTAGAATGCATACTGATATATGGCCTGAGCAACACCATCTTCATCGTTACTGGCTCCAATAACATCGGCTACAGCTTTAGTCTTTTCTGCTCCATTTCTAAGAGCTACACCCAACGATACAAGTTCTAGCATTTCCACATCATTTTCCCCATCTCCAATAGCCATGACCTAAAATTGAATGTTGAAATCATTTGGGTCGCATGGTCTGTAATTATATATTTTAAGACCGGAGAACAACTAGAGATATTCAATTCGAAGACAAAGTGGATTCAAATTATAGCAAGTACTATGACATGGTAAATGGTAAAGTGCGATGTTTGTTTAGGATGCAACAAGAATGGTGGAATCTTCAAGCAACGCATCTAGTATGCTCAAGAATCAGCAGCATAACTTCAAGATATCCCTGCTAGTTAATAGTGTTACTCACAAATTCTCTAGTTCTCAATGCTTCATAAATTTTCCACTTTGCACAGTACACTGAAAACAGGTCATGTATGTAGACAATTTATATGTTATAAAAATTAGACCAAGCGGAAGCTCAATGTAACAATACTCTGCTATTGCAGTATATATATCAAATTCTTGTAATTTTCTAGATTTCAATGTTCTTGGTAAGTTCTCCATAAAACACTGACTGTCAAGCATGTTTGCATATTTATACAGGTTTCAAAAATTAGACCCAAGAACACATATCCCTCCCATCAAAATAAACATCTTATAACCTAATATAACCGCAAATATAAAACATTTGTTCGAATGAGGAAATGAATGAACAAATGACAGCCATATGAGGCACGACAAGAGGAACGTACCTCTTTGGGCGAAATACCAAGATGATCAAGCAGTATTTTAACCCCATTACCCTTGCAGGTTCCTTGTGGAACAATTTCAAGCATATCTGGCTGTGCTTGGACAACGCTTGCTCTTCCTTCTATAGCTTCCTCCCAATGTGGTCGTATTACTGTTGAAATTCCCTCAGCTGTGTCTGGAAATACCAATTTCTGCAAATGCAAGATATTCATTAACAAAAATCAAAATTAAATGACAGAAAATCATTGTCAAATTTCTAGCTTCTTTTTTTTTTTGTCAGGTAAATTATGCATTGCGGACACCTTTTTTCAGTTAGCATATGAAACCTTGATATAATTAAGAATGGTAACAAAACTGAAGCAGGATGAAAATGTTTGTTCTAAACTCATTCGGTAGACTGACATCGCAAACACCTTTTATAGTTAGCATATGACACCTTGATATACTAAGAATGAAATAATGATAACAAAACTGAAGCAGGATGAATTTGTTCTAAAATCGGTAGACTGACATCTTAGATTCAGAACAAAGAGATGCAGGTACACAGTAAAGAATATAATGAATTTATTAACGTTATGGCTAAACAAGTTGTAAATAATGAGTTCAAACTGCATTATGATCCACTTCCGACACTGAGGTTATGTTGCAGCCAAATAAAACTTCAATGACAGGCTTACAAATTCATAGGAGAAAGGAAAAGAGTAAAAAGTGAGTCTATCATGAAGGTTTGGGGATGCTCTTGTAATCAAAAGTTCTTCAATTTCTAATTGTCAAAACATTTGAGGTGACATTGGTCACTGATTAGCAGGTTGTTTAGTGTTGGCTCATTTTTCTAATCATTATATACATTGAAAATCTGTACAAATGCCTATGCGACATATCTTCAAATCTTAGGGCCTGTTTGGTTTGCTATTTTTAGTTTTGTGTTTTCGTCTAAACAAAAGTGCGCATTTATTATGGATTGTAGAAAAACACACAATTTTGAAAAATGAAACTAACATAGAAAACAAAAAACAAGTTTATTTGATTTTTCGTGTTTTGAGACATAACAAAAGGATGAAAAACAATTCATCTCCTCCATTTTCCGTCCATCGTCGCGATGACTAAGAATTGTAAAAGGTTTATCACATTTGTTTGTATTTTGTAGTGTATGTTGAAAACACAAAACTCAAAACGAAACCAAACAGGACCTTAACTTTTCTGATATTATCACGCTGCATGGCTTTTTCTTAAGTTATCCTTCAACTACCTAATTGATATACATGTCTTTTGATTTTTATAATGAAGTGGGTTTCCCCGAGTGCTGAAATATAAACTCGGGGGAAAGCTAGACTTTCTAACATTGTACTTATAATATGCTTAATAATTAGCAGCTGTAACTTGCTTGAGCAATGAGACTGGGCATAGTCCAAATGAAAACAAAGTCATGACATTCAGTGTACAAAATAACCCATCTACTAGCTACTGCTGAAAATCAAGAAGGAAAAATAACGTCACGTGCTGAAGCATGCCTTGAGAAGAGAGATCTGTATTGGTTTACTTTATCATATATAAAAAGATACACGTTCTATATGCTATACTTCCACTGCTTAAAAAATATAGAATCTATAGAGCAAAAACAACAAAGATGATTTCCCAACCCAACAATACTGCAAATTCATGATATCTATGCATATGTGTATGAGTAATGACTACATGATATCAAATTGGAATCATATTATGATTACATGACACCTAGTAGCAAACATCCAACAAAAAATATATACTTCTCCCTTTCTAAAAACTTCTGGAAAAAAATGACATGTAGCTTACTTGTATCTCAGCAGCTGATAAAAGCAGATCGATTGAAGGAATGATCTCTGCCTGGAACATACAATCCAAAATCATGTAGTTCGATTAATTTCATATCAGACATATAGCAAATTATTAGTCATATTTTATTATACCTTTGGCTCGTGATAAATTGTATGAAGTGAATCAACTAAAGGATGATCAAACAGGGAAAAACAACGATCCTGGCTAAATGCTACTACAGGAACCTCATTCTCCAATGAGTATAGAAATGCCTGCAGTTAATATTATTTTTATATATAAACAAATATACTTTTAGGTAAATAAAAATAATTATACACAAATCATAAGTAAACACATAATCCATCAAACAAACATATATATCATGATAATGATATTCATCGAACAAAAAGGATTATGTTATATCACGAGAAAACTAAACTTCATTATAAAGCGCACACAATAAATATTGATGTCTTGCGTTCAAAAGCTGAGATATCAAAATGAGTGTTCTGTTTGAATAAATTACCACTAACCATTAAAAAACTATTACCACGGAAACATATAAACTGAATACAAGTGAAAACCATGACTACAATTTCGTATCAGATAACCATGTGCCATGAATTACCAAAGGTGCCTCAAGTCCAATGAAAAGTATGATTTTCGGTATTAACATAGGGAACTTTTGTAAAACACCTTCTTTTAAGTTCCAAAATACATAGCCACTCCTCAAAAACAAATTTTAAAAACACTCATGTTTTTAGTTTCAATCAAAGTGCAAATATTTGCAGTTTAAAGTGCTAATATTTGCATTTCAAGAAACTGCAAAAAATTTCAGTTCAAAGTGCCAATTTTTGCAGTAACAATTGCAAATTTTTGTTGTAATAGTTGGAGTAGTAAAAAGTGCAAATATTTACATAAAAAATACCAATGTTTGCGCTTTTCCCAAAAAAATGGTCATAGAAACATGTGATTGAATTTGAATTTAAATTTTAAAAAAACATCGAAAATAAAGTTGGAGATGTGATTTAAAACATGTTTTTGAGGATAGTTTTTCGTATGTCAAACTTGAAAATAAAAGACGGATCCAAATTTTCACTTAACATAATTCATCAAGGAAACAAGAACACTTTTGTTTGTATATATTTTATGTTCCCATGTGATTATTTACAAGGGTTGATGGTAATTTTTGAATTTTGACAACGAAGGTTAAAGGACTTCAGAGTTCAAAATTTTGGGAGCTTAATAGACTTGACACCAACAACCAATAACCTATAAGAATCCTGTTACAAAAACACCCGGCTACAAAGATATTCTAGGTTGAGTTCCTGTTATCCAGCATTTTGACCCGGCTATATCCGAACTACCTGGACAAGTTAGATTTGACTATCATCAAGGCCAGTAGCCCAGAGCGATGATCGTGGGGACCGAAATATGAAGCAAAAGCATGAAAGATCACTACTCCCCGAAGATGGATCAGGCCATATTCAACACTGTATCATATCGTATCGATTCCACAACTCAATTTTGCAGCGATGATCGCTCAGTAACTCAAAATCTGCACATGTCATCAACGTGAAACTTGAAGTACAAGCTTACTACAACATGTGGAACACCCCTTAGGGATCTCATTCCAATTGGAGGAAGTTGGAGGGATCGGTATGACTTCCTTTGGAGGGATCGATAGAAATTAGAATTCAAGCAACAATACTTCACGAAAAATGCGATATCTCAGAAACCGTATGTCGGAATTGCACGAAATTTGGAAAGCAAGTAGCGAACACCATGGGGCATCCCTCATAGGGATCGCAGCCCATTTGGATGCACTAATAGGGATCGGTACCGATTCCTATTGTGGGTTCCGATGGGCCTGCAAATTTTTGGGTAGTCTCGTCTTGGTCTTCCGAACCTTCTGCCAAAATTTTAGTCTGATCCGTGCACGTCTTTCCTTATAAATACAACAGGCATGACGTCAAAAAAGGGATCATGCTTTCTCTACCGAGCTCTACCATTTTTATTCTTCACTTTTGTACTAATGGATCTCAGCTGATCCAAACATTCTTGTAATCATAATCAAGTGGAAGATCGATAAAAATATGAAATGGACGTAGGCCAAGATTGCCGAACCACTATAACAATCTGTGTGTTCCTTTATGCTTTTTGCTTTACTTTAATTTCATTCTTCATTTAATCTCTACTACATTCTATTGGGTGTTGATATCCGTTTTTGACGTCAACATTTTGGTGCTTTCACTGAGAGTCGAATTCTCAGCTTGATTGGATCTCATCATCTACTTGTGGATTCTCATATTTGCGAGATAGATCCAGTGTTCTAACGATAAACTTTCTATTCTACTCAGATTTAAAGGAAATCTAAAGGAAGCCGGTAGCCATGTTTAGAGGAACTAAGTCTACTTACTGTGTTTTGGAGGATTTGATTATGCTAGTGTTCTTGTTTTGAATTGTTCATGTGTTCATGTCCATTTGGAAGGGATCGGATTCACTCATGTACGCAAGTTCTTGGGATCAGATGCTAAAGTTTGCACTCACGTTAGCCAAAATGGCCAATCCGTCTCTTTTAGCCTAAATGATTGATCCCTCACTAAGGCAATTCAACCGACCCCTAAATACATATACATGCTCAATACCGATCCCTCTAAAGGCATCAATACCGATCCATCCGAAACAGCTATATCGATCCCTCTATAAGATGTATATATCTATCCCTCTCCAAGGTATATATACCGACCCCTCTCCAAGGTGTATATACCGATCCATCTTCAAGGTGTGTATATTGATCCCTCTGCAAAGTATATATACCAGTCCATTTGCAAAGTATATATATTGATCCCTCCACAAGGTATATATATTGATCCCTCTGAAATAGCTATACCGATCCCTCCATATGACCGATCCATCTCTTATAGCAAACAGCTGATCCCTATACCCAAAAAATATATATCGGGTACGATCCCATTTTTTTTTAAATATGAATAGGGTACGATCCGTTTTGGATTCGAAACCCGTGCCACAGCGCAGTGCCCTTGCATTCTAGATTCGAAACTCGACTTAAAGACAGTGCGTTCTATCTGCTTCCCTTACATCCTGTGACCGACGGAGCATAGGGGATCAAGCGACAGCTGCTGAATTGCAGCCAAGGAATGGACAAGGAACTGCTACTCAAACGGTACACCCAAAGGCTGGAGAACCAAGATGATATGACACAACTGGGATCGATTACTGGATCAGGCTAGATACAATGGATTGTGTGACGACCGCCCTATGTCGCTTATTATGTCATCTCAAAGTATAGCTATCCATCATCAAAGTCGAACCTGAAGTAGTCATCCATTCGACTCGAAGCAAACCCCAAAAGTTCTGGCACTAGGTCAAACTCGGTAAAACAAAGATTTTCTTCAAGTAAATAGCAAATTTTTTCGGATCGGACTCCAAGTATATTATCACCAATCTGTCACACGTTGAGACAATCATGCATACAACATTCACAAGCATTACAAACAACCGTAACTTGAAAACGGACGGACTAACGATGATTGGAGCATTTCCCCCAGTCGAAGCCCATTCACCGAAGCCATTCAATATGCAGAATATCCCAAGAGATTCAATATGCAACTATGTCGACGTATTCTGGAAACACAGACTCCCAAGAGCATCTCATGAAAAATGAAGGGCACATGAATTCCGCCAGAGCGACGAATGCAATTAAATGTTGATTCTTTCCTATATTCCTCGAGGGAGTAGCGATCGATCATGTGATTTACTCGATCACCGTCCAGGTCCATCTCCTTGTTTAATCAGCTGGCTAAGGAGTTTCCCCAACTTATCTCAAGCGTCAGGCGAGCAGCTCAAAGACTTTTGGCAGAGATTTAACACCGCTGTCACTAAAGTACGCAATCCCAGCGAGAATATTATATTGATGGCGTTGATAAGGGGAATCGACCCGGAGACACACTTTGGCGATTGGTTGCCTGGAGAGCCTCATATGACCTTGAATCATTTATGTTACAAAGTGAACCAAAACCTAAGCAAGGATGAGGTATAGCAGACTGGGAGAAAGAACGATGCAGGCCTATTGGCTAAAGGAAGTCAAAGCGAGGGCAGCATTGAGGCCTTGGATGAAGACTCAGATTCTAGAAGACCTAGAATCCCAAAATCCGACTCATATACTCCTTTGAACAATTCAATCAAAAACATCTACTTGGAGACTCACAACTCGAAGCAGTACTGGAAACCAGCCTCGAGAGAGTCCACCGAAACCCAGAAGAAATCTGGAAAATGTTGTATATTTCAAAATACACGCGGTCATAACACCAGTGATTGCAGACACCTTCGAGATGTGATCAGAAAGCAGATCCAGAAAGGAAAGCTTCAACAACATGCGCAAGCCCCGTAGAATGGTGGGCAGGGAACATCCGACACTTACCAATAATGACATTTGATTATCAATTGGACCACCTACGGTCGACTTCCAGCTGAGAAGGGCTGGGGCAAAGTGGAATAGCGAGCATTCGACTCTGCTTCACTTATCAATAAGATTTATTTCATTTTCAATTATGTTGCGAACTATGACTAACTTGAACTAAACTACTTCCAAACGATGTAGGTGACCAAGTAATTAGATTTGGGTCCAACCAACTTCCACGAACCATGATCGGACCTTTGGAGGATCATCAAGTCGAGTGTGATTCAACCGCTCATCAGCTACCATATGCCCTGACTTGGAGGCAATGACTCAAAATGGAAAATAGGTGTGACTCGACCATACACTTCCTACTATGTGCTTCAATTCTGTGCTTCAATTCTGACAAAACATCTATGCCTTACTCAAAGCCCGACAAGGTCAGAATCTAATTCAAAGTGGACACGACTAACCGTCCACTCATCAACCTCCACACTTGACTTGGAGACCAAAGAAAGACTTGGAGTGGATGCAATCCAACCATCCACTCCCCAGCTCATATTTGAAGTTCGCCAAAATACTTATGCCTCTCCCGAAGCTCAGCACGACCGAGGTCCAACTGAAGTGGACGCGATTTGATCGTCCACACATTAACTCCTGCCCTGGACACAGGAGGCAGTTCGAAAGCTCGACTTAAAGTAGGCGTGACTGACTGCCTACTCATCAACCACCGCCCTCAACACGTGGGCACGACTGCAGCTTGAGGTGGATGTGACTTGATCGTCCACCTGAAAACTCTCTCCCTCGACATGCGAGAGGAGTACGAAGCAAAAGGATGGACATAGTTCGACCGTGCAGTTCGACCGTCCATTGACCAACTCTGGTCCCTAGAGCGCGGACCGAAGTATAAACATCAAACTGGTGTGACTGACCACCTATCATAAAACTCTGGTCCTCAGAGTGCGGATCGGAGTATACACAAAAAGATGGACGCGGTCCGACCGTCCATTGACCAACTCTAGTCCCCAAAGCGCGGACCGGAGTATAAACATCAAACGGGTGTGACTGACCACCCATCATAAAACTCTAGTCTTCAGAGTGTGGATCGAAGTATAAACACAAAAAATGAACGTGGTTCGACCGCCCACGATCGACTCTGATCGCAAAGCGCGAACCGGAAGATAAACATCAAACGGGTGTGACTGACCACCCATCATAAAACTCTGGTTTCCAGAGCGTGGACCGGAGTATAAACACAAAAAGTGGATGTAGTTCGACCGTGTTCTCAACTCTTACCCTTTACTTGGGGGCAAACACACAACTCAAAATGGATGTGATCTGACCATCTCCTCCCCTGCTCAAGCTCGAAGTTCTTCAGAACACTCATCTTACTCCCAAGGCTCGGTAGAAACTGGATCCAAATGGAAGTGGGCGTGGTATGACCGTCCACGCATCGACTCGTGTCCTGGATGAAGGGGGCAATTTAAGAGCCCAAGCCTAAATCTGACATGGTTCGACCGTCCAATCCAAAGAGGAAGTGATACATCCATCCATGATCTGGTTTGCGCCTGAGCTGCGTCGAACTATCCAAGCCTTGCCCGAACATCGACAAGCCCAAAATCCAAACCAAGACATGGACGTGGTTCGACCACTCAATATTGCATAAACTTCGACCTGAATTCGACAGGAGGAGTATAAACTCACTGCGGATGGAATTTGACCGTCCACGAACTAATTCTTGCTAATCCAAGAATGGGAATGAGAATACAAACTACTACAAGCTGAGTACGACATCTTACTATAGCTCCGGCTGGGTGATCTTTACAACTTAAGGCAACGACTGAAAAAAGGCTTCAACACAACCAATCGGAACAACATCTGAAGTTACGGGTAACCCACTATATCATACCATCAGATCGAGGGTCAATATCGATCCGCACCAACCACAAATGGATATGACCCGAACGCTCATCGAATAACTCCGGTCACTAGAGCATGGATAGGAGAATAAACCACGAATGAGTGCGACTTGATCATTAATTCTCCAGCACCCTCCTTCGATCCGTCAGGAGGAGTCTAAAATCGAATGAGCATGACCCGACTGCACCTGAGCCAACTCTAACCCTAAATCTGGTGGGAGAATATGAATCAAAATGAACGTGACTGACCTTCCAGCTTTGAATGAATGCGACGCAACCGTTCATTCGTTGACTCTTACCATGATCCGACTAGAAGAGCAATATGAAACAAACGTGGCTCGACCGTCCGCACACTGATCCTTGCCCTTGGTCCGGCAGGGAGAGCATTAATCACTGATTGGACATGACTTGTCTTCCTACTTATTGACATGTGCCCCAGACTTGGGGGCACGAGCAAAAAACAAGATGAATGTTAACCAATCATTCATCGATCAACTCTAAGTCTTTGGAGCTTAGGTAGGAGTATAAACACGACTAGGACGAAACTCGACCGTCTATGCAGTTCATTTATCAACCTGAGACCGAGGGTGGAAATGTGATCATCCAAAGACTGACTGTGATAGCTTAATGTTGTGATTCATATCTAGTGTTTACAACGACTTGAGGCTACGACCGAAAAGGCGCCTAGAGATAGAATCATCGAATCAATGCCCGAGCTCAAGGGCAACTGATCATCACTCTAGCCCGAACGACGAATAACGAACCATGATTACGTTGAATGATTACGTTGAATGGAAAACGCGTTACTCGAATATACAAGCAGATTCAAACTCAAAGCAAGAATCGGCTATGCAATTGCGCGCAACACGAGGCTGAACCTTACTCGACATTTGATTCGACGTGCTTATAAGCCTGATCTTTGGCCATTTGCAAATGATCGCTCAAAGCATTTAGAGCCCTTCACTATCAGACTCAATAACTCATGAAAAGACTTTGGGATTCGACCAGAGTAACCGTCATCATTGACCGTGCCAACCAGATTTCACGTTGATTATTACACGAAATAGTTACGTTTAAACTCAAGGGATCCAAGGCTGCACCCGCTGAGCTGACAATCGACATTACAGTCAGCCATGGCGACTCATCACGGGTACTGAAGATCGGATCACAGCTCGGTGCAACGATGATGAAGAAATTAGTTGGCTTTCTCCGAATGAATCTTGATGTGTTCACTTGGACCCATTCTGACATGCGTGTGATCTCACCGACTATCGCGAACCATGCATTGAATATTGACATGAGGCATGTCCCGGTGAAACAAAAGCAACGTGGCATGGATCCAGAAGGATTTGCTGCACTTTTAGAGAAGGTGGGTAAACTTAAAAACAATAGATTTACTCGTGACGCCCTCTACCCGAAATGAGTATCCAATCCACTTCTTGTGAGAAAAGCTAATGGAAAGTGGCGGTCATGTGTCGACTACTCAGACTTGAACAAGACGTGCCCAAAAGACAGCTTTCCACTTCTGAGGATCGACCAGCTGGTAGACTCAACCACTGGATATGAACTGCTTTCATTTATGGATGTGTACTCCGGATACAACTAAATCCCGATGCACGTCCCCGACCAGAAGCACACCAGCTTCATTACCAATCTAGGGATATATTGTTATGTTATGATGCTGTATGAACTAAATAATGTTGAAGCTACTTACCAGAGACTGGTCAACGGGATGTTCAAAGACCAGATCGAACGATCGATGGAAGTATTTGCGAATGATATGCTCGTGAAGTCACGACGATTAAACGACCACGTCGATGACTTAACGGAGATGTTTAGTGTTCTACGAAAAAATGGAATGAAACTAAATCCCTTGCTCATTCGGCATTGTGTACGGAAAAATTTCGGGGTTCCATCGTCTGCTCTCGCGGAATCGAAGCCGATCCCGAGAAGATTCAAGCAATTCGAAACATCCAAGTGCCCAAGACGATTAAGCAGGTACAGAGCTTAAATGAGAAGGTTGTCGCCCTAAGCCGCTTCATCTCCAGGGCCACCGACAAGTGTATTCCTTTCTTCGACTTGATCAGGAGAGGAAAGAGGAACTGTGAATGGACGCATTATTGCATAGATGCGTTTCAAGCTCTGGTAGATCATTTAAAGAGACCTCTCATTGTATCCAAGCCACTAGATCGTAAAGACTTATACATCTATTTAGCGGTGTCGGTACACGCCATAAATGTCACACTGTTACGTAAAAAGAATCAAATCCAGAGGCAAGTATATTATGTTAGCAAACGATTGACAGGTGCTGAGAGAAACTACTCAAAGCTGGAAAAGCTTGTGTATTGTCTGTTGATTGTATCACGAAAGCTTCGCCATTACTTCCAAGCTCACCCCATCAATGTTTACACCGACCAGCTGTTGCGACATGTCCTACAACAACCTTGGACGTCTGGAAGGTTGCTCAAATGGAATATCGAGCTAAGCCAATTCAATCACTTATCTCCCTCGAAGAGCTATCCAGAGACGGACATTAGCAGACTTCATCTTTGAATTGACTGCATCAGATGACGATCCGAAGAGCAATGGAGAACCGACCAACCGATGGAAAATGTACATGGATGGAGCATCCAATGATCAGTGTTCTGGCTCTGGAGTTGTGTTAATGACCTTGAGGAACGATCGATCTGCTACGCTCTGAAACTCGACTTCCCTGCAACAAATAACGAAGCTAAGTATGAAGCCTTGATCGTCAGGCTCAAATTTGCTAGAGAACTGGGAGTGGAAACTTTACATATCATTTGTGATTCATGGTTAGTGGTATGCCAAACTCAACGAAGATTATCTTGCTAGAGCCTAGAGGGCAGCGTCTTGCTCCTTATCTCAGTTGGGTCCAAGAGCTACTGGCCGACTTCGAGTATTACACCATTACATACATCCTCAGAGAACAAAATGAAAAAGCCAAGTCACTGGCCAAGCTGGCCAATTTTGGAGATGCGCAGCAAATAGACTTGTCTCGGTTGAAGTACTTAACATTCCAAGCATTAACAAATGGAGATCGACTAGATCTTGGAGACGGAGCCAGAAAAGGAGTCATGGATGACTCCTATCAAAGACTATCTACAATGGGGAATCCTTCTTGAACGGAGGAATGAAAAACAACAGATCCTCCTCAAAGCTTCACGCTGCATCATCGAAGGAGTCATGTATATGAAGGGTTTTCTCCATTCCCCTGCTTCAGTGTATCACCCATGATGATATCAAACGAGTCTTGAGAGAAGTCCATGAAGAAGAATGCGGCGATCACACCAAAGGACAAACCTTGACAAAGAAAATACTCCGCTACGGGTATTACTGGCCAACTGTTAATCGAGATGAAACTGATCATGCTAGACAATGCGACGAGTGTCAGATGTTTGCAAAAATTCTAAGGGCCCCCGCCAACGGAAATTACTCAAAT
This sequence comes from Allium fistulosum, assembly GCA_030737815.1. NCBI lineage: Eukaryota > Viridiplantae > Streptophyta > Magnoliopsida > Asparagales > Amaryllidaceae > Allium > Allium fistulosum. The sequence continues at coordinate 814,463,499 of CM060908.1, read as the reverse complement.
GGTCACTCCATAGCTGTTTGCCATTTTGTGTATTGGTATCATCAGCTCCTTGCCGATTTCTAAAGGTGGTGCAAAATACGCCATCATAGCAGTAGATTACTTCACCAAATAGGTTGAAGCTGAACCTTTAGCCGCGAGCACAACAATAAAAAAGTAATCAACTTCATTGTCTAGAACATCATCTGTCGTTTTGGCCTTCCACGAACCATCGTAACTGATAACGGAATCCAATTCGACGGCGTTAAATCCAAAAACTTCTGTCGACGGCATCTTATTAAAAAGAGATTTGCGGCGGTTGCTCACACTCAAGCTAATGGACAAGTCGAAGCTGTTACCAAAATCATAGTCCATTTCGAAGAAGCGTTTGGAAAAGGGATCATGTATTGGAAAAGGCAAATGGATCGACAAACTTTCATCAGCATTATGGGCATACAGAATCACCCACAAGTCCACGACTGGCCATACTCCATTCGCCCTTGCTTACGGCTCGAATGCCATCATCCCTGTAGAACTTGAAGTCCCCTCTCATCGAATGACTTATTACAACCTCTATTTCATTATAAAATAATATATAAACAAAGAATTGCAATACAATTGCAATTAAACTAGAAGGAATTGGTGACGACTCATGAGCGTACAAACGCATCTGGGAGCCAATGACAAGAACGAGTACCTGAACGTGCACGTGTATATTCAGAAAATTCGATTTCTTGAAATCGACAAAAATTGAATTTCCACATGGAGTTATTAAAGAAAAGACTGGATCAGATAGCCAGAGCTTACTAGTTCCATAGAACCAGGCACAGACACAACTGATGGAATACAACCCAGAATTTATATTATCGGAAATCGACCAAGCGTCACGATGATCAAAGAGAGATACAACACTTTGGAAAGATAATTCAACGGAAGGATTGCCACATTCAGGAAACTGAATGGATTTTTTTCCGGCGACTCTAACTTTCTTCGATTCAAAGCACGTCATGTACGCAACAAGACGTACTTTAGGGGGCAGAAGTTATCCGGCATTTTGACCCGACTATATTCGAACTGACTGGACAAGTTAGACTCGACTGTCATCAAGGCCAGTAGCCCAGAGCGATGATTGTGGGGTCTAAAAATCAAGCATAGATGATAATACGAAGCAGAAGCATGAAAGCTCACTACCCCCGAAGATGGATCAGGTACGATCCATATTCAACACTATGGATCATATCGTACCGATTTCACAACTCAATTTTGCAACGATGATCGGTCGGTAACTCAAAATCTGCACATGCCATCAACATGAAAATTATAGTACAAGCTTACTACAACATGTGGAACACCCCTTAGTGATCACATTCCAATTGGAGGAAGTTGGAGGGATCGACATAACTTCCTTTGGAGGGATCGGTAGAAATCAGAATTCAAGCAACACTACTTCACGGAAAATATGATCTCACAAACCGTACATCGGAATTGCACGAAATTTGAAAAGCAGATAGCTAACCTCATGGGACATCCCTATAAGGATCGCAGCCCATTTGGATGCACTAATAGGGATCGGTACCGATCCCTATTGTGGGCCCCGATGGGCCTGCAAATTTTTGGGTAGCCTCGTCTTGGTCTTCCGAACCTTCTGCCAAAATTTCAGTTTGATCCGTGCACGTCTTCCTCTATAAATACAACAGACATGGCGTCAGAAAAGGGATCATGCTTTCTCTACAGAGGCTCTGCCATTTTTATTCTTCATTTTTGTACTAATGGATCTCAGCTAATCCAAACATTCTTGTAATCGTAATCAAGTGGAAGATCAATAAAAATATGAAGTGGGCGTAGGCCAAGATTGTCAAACCACTATAACAATCTGTGTGTTCCTTTATGATTTTTGCTCTTTTTATTTCATTCTTCATTTAACCTCTACTACATTCTATTAGGTGTTGATGCCCAATTTTGACGTCAACAGTTCCTAAATTAGGTTCATAGTTAGCTAAGAAAGTTAGGTATTCTAACAAATTTGATTAGAAAGATAAGAGCGTGATATTATATCATAAATTGTTCTAGTCATTCAACTGATTCTGTTGAAGAGGAACACCAGTCATCCCAGTTCTAAAAAATTAACAAGCATTCCTCGTGTTAAAACAACAAGGTTTACCGTATTAATCTCGTTTGTACAAAGAATCAACTGAAATTGAATGTAAACGGTGATTTTACTCAAAATAGATGCTAGAAATTTTATGTTGCAAAAAGTTATGTTGTAACCTGATTGGCATAAAAAATGTAGAGTTTCATTCTCCACTAAACTAAACTCATACGGTTATTATATACATCGGCATGGTAGGAGGAAGGGTTACAATATAATACTGTATGTTGGATTCAAATATAGTTATTGATGTACTTGATGGTGCAATCTCTGGATGCTAGGTTCAGATTGTTCTTTTCCAGTTTCTATTATTAATATTCCCGAGTGTATTTGAATGCACATGCAAACGGCACAACGGGGGCTAGCAATTTACTTGGCCAAGATCATCAGTCAAGCTTATGAGAATGCCAGGTACATGGAAGCTGGCTTTTTTTTATTTTTTCCCTTCAAATCTTACATTTTCAAGCTTATGAGAATGCCACCTACATGTAGAGTGTCATTCTCCATTAAACTAAACTCAATACAGTTATTATAAACATCGGCATGGTAGGAGGAAGGGTTACAAACTTACAATATAATATTATGTCGGGTTCAAACTTAGTTATTGATGTTCTTAATGGTGCAATCTCTATAGAAGATGCTAGGTTCAAATTGTTCTTTTACAGTTTTTATCATTACTGGCACCGAGTATATTTCCAATGCACGGGCATATGGTATGAGAGGAGCTAACAAATTACTTGGCAAAGGTCATCAGATCAAGCTTAGGAGAATGTCAAGTATATGTAAGCTGGGTCTTCTTTTTTTTTTAAATTAACTTTTTCAAGAGTGCACCTATATCAAACTTTCCAGACAAATCTTAATAGCAGTTTAGCAATATGATTTGCAATTTTATCTCTCTATTGACGATTTTACCGTGGCATGTACACACTAATATTGAAAATACAATAACACCATGAATTATTTGTGGTTAATGCTGTTATAGGCATCGTCTTAGCACCACAACCCATGAAGCTGATGTGTCAAATTTTTTGGAAAAGGCTGCCTTCCCATAAATTGCACATAATTCCTTAAACACTGTCTGAACAGTTCTGAATGCAAAAAGGCGCTGAGGAGTGTTGCGTTCCTTAATGTTTTTTACGTCGATTTTTTTCTAACATGTACAGTGTTTGTTATCGTGATGTAGTTTCGTTTACTTTCATTGGACACTGGAATAAGTTAACATTTTGTTAGAAATTTTAAATGTTCGAATGCGCTACTAATAGTTAAATCGATAAATATTTGAATAAATAATATGTAAGAGTTTCTTTTTTATAAGTTGGAGTCCAAACAGATTATGATCACTTTGAATAATTATTTAACAGAAAATATATACTTAATTATCATATTTTATGGGAGCTATGTTGTAGAGCTTGTATAGGCTCTGCTAGGACTATATGGGCATCATTAGCACCTACTGCTCTGATCCGTTTGAACAACATAATGCTTTCAGATTTAGGCCTGAAGATAAGTGCTCGAGAGAGGAAATACATCATATATAACCTTGAGATGTTAAATAAAAGAATAAATGATAATTTACCTCTCTACAAACATTTTGGTCCAAGTTTCTTCGAGCTATCTCTCTACCTTGAAGTCCATAAACAAGTAGGCCCTGAAATTTACAATTCCAGTAACACACAACAATGCAAGTTATAATTACAAATCAAGATACGGGATCCTTTTTTTGATCACTTAAAATTAAATTTATAAGGATCTTGTCAGATTACAACCAAGACAGAGAGATTGAACATAACCTTAAGAATTTGTATAGAGTACCTACATTGAAATAGTACTTGATGATATACTATGGTATTTTATATAGGAAAATTTTGACATACATCCTTATAATTATAAAAATTAAGTTTGAGATCTCTCCCAAATTCCTTTTATAAGATACATCCCTATTTTCAAAAAAATGTGTAATTCAGGAGGATGTTTGGATAATTTTACTAACCTTAACATGTGTTCATATTATCATTTTCCATAACTCATAACCGCATGCAATACACGTATTTGCAACTACTTTTAAATTTGAAAACGAAAGATGTAAAAGAGAAAGAAATATAAAAAGACAGATGTATAAAATAGTTTATAAAAGTGATGGATGTATAAAATAGTTTCTAAAAGAAAGGGATGTAAAACAAATAAGTTTTAGAAAGAATGATGTATCCATAATTTCCCCTTCTATATATGTATCAACATCAAGGTATTAGTAACAAGTAGTCTAATTTATATCCATATAATTGAGAATGATATACCAATTATAACAATTTACATCGTCAAATATACATATGGATGTTGTATGCTAACTTTCTTTTCCACAACACCATTAAAAATTAATGTTCCACGCTTTATAATTTCAAACCAAGGTACACACCCAATATTTAATGTGATCATTAACAATCTTTAGACACCATTAGACAAAAGGTTATACCATTTTCTAAAGTGAATATCTGCATTCACATCTAATCTCAAACTTCTAGCTGGTACAAATAAACTTACAAAAAAAAGGCCGAATTAGTTATTTTCATCTTCCTACGCTTGTATTGTTACTGCAACACACCTATTAGCTGTAATTTGTTTTGCAGTTGAAGATACATACAGTTATCCTACCACCCATTGCCAACAAATCAACAATACATTTGAAATTTGTGTGAACACTGTAAACCAAGGAAAATATATAATGCAAAAGGAATGGCAACCTTGTCTGTAGTATCTACGACATTGACCAAGCTAAGTTCACTTGTTAATTTTTACACAAAAATGGTTTGTGTACCAAGGGAGTTTTCAAAGTTTATGTTGCCTTTGTTCATATCTCTATCTTGGTTTATGGTGTTACAACGTAATGTTGATTTGCATAAAGCAAATTCTATGAACTCAAGGAATTAGCACTAGCAGGTAGATTTTTGGAAAGAATGCACTCTAGGCTTGCTTGTTCTTGACTAGAAGAAGCACAGATCAGGGTTCTCCACGGGTTGCCTTATTGAGCCGGTGGATTCTTTTAATAAACTAGACTATGGATGCTTTTGTCTGCCTGGATATACTGGCTGCCACCTGCCTTTTCATTTCGGTAGCGAGAAGGAGAGTCTTATTTCCGTAGCTTAGTATTAAAAGCTATACCCTAGGTCCTGTTTTTCCTTGAGTTCTTAGAATTTGCTTTATGCAAATCAACATTACATTGTAACACCATAAACTAAGATAAAGATATGAACAAAGAAAATATAAACTTTGAAAACTCCCTTGGTACACAAACCTTTTTTGAGTAAAAATTAACCAGTGAACTCAGCTTGGTACATATCCTAGATACTACAGAAACAATTATGGTTAAAATTTACTATCAGCGCTCAAAGCCAATGTTATTAGAGATCTCAAGATGATCCTACGACAACTTAAAAAAGCCAAAGAATATATATTATGCAATGTGCAGGTAAACTATGTTACACAACCTGCAAAAAGATGCCTGGTGATGACTCAGAGACAATGCCATTTTTTCCAGCTAAATCCACCATCGTTAGAGCACGTATGACAGCTGGACGTGTCTGAATTAACCATATTAAATAAATGGTATTAAAGAGTGCTTAATAAAAAGTAATGTCATTTACCTATAGCATAAGATAAAAGTATAATGGGTATCAGCCAGCATGACAGGAACACACACTGGCACTTCAACATTAGCACCAATAAGTAACTCACTTTTGGCAAAAGGTGAACAGTCTAACTGCTGAGTACTGACCACCCTTCATAACTTTTACCACTTAAGCCTCTTATACATTCTTGGTTATCAATCTCACTGTTTTACCACTTAAGCCAATATGTTAATATGCTTATGTTTATTTTCTTCATTTTTCTCCCTCTTCGTTTTCTTTGATAATAAGCTGATGTCAAGAGTAGTAGCTCGTTACATATAAAAGTTTATAATATACTTTTCATGTGCCCGAGGATATGGTCATTTTAAAATTGAACACTGACAGGTCATGTATGAACAATCAAAAAGTAACAATTATTCTAAAATATTGTTAGCCAAAATTGGCCACTAACACCCAAATCCAAGCGAAAGCACCAAATACCAGTTACGGCTCACAGATAGAATATATGTGGTGAATATTAATATGGAGAACAACAAAAATTAAAATAAAAGCAGTAAAGAACAACAGATTTTATAGTGGTTCGGCTAACTCTGGCCTACGTCCACTCCAGAAGTTTCCTTTTTATTGCTATGATAATCGGTTACCGTTACAAAATGGCTGAGTTGTCTTAGCCTTAGAAAAGAGAAAGCAAAAGAGTCGAAAGAAAGACCCCTTTTCTGGAACCCCACATGCTGTATTTATAGGCAAATCCAGGTAGTTGGGTCACCTGAGTAATCCGGGCTCATCAAGGCTATAGCCCCAGGCTCAACATTACGACCAACCCAGGCAGGCCGAGCCACATCCACCGATCCCCATTCCTTAGTAAGCCGACCCGAAGCATCCTAGATGTTAACCCGGAGTAAACTTGTCCATAACTCGAAGCAACCGAGCAGCCGACCCACAATCTTGTTGCTGACCTACTCCCCTATGCCGACCCGGGGATATGCAAAGACCGACCCGAAGCAAATGACTCCCACTCCATCATACCGATCGACCCTGAACCCAAGTTGACGACCGAGCCTATTCGAGTGCTGTCCCGAAGCCTACTGCCTACCGACCCGAATTAGAAATCAGTGCCGACCCAAGTGCTCTTCCCATGCTCACCGTTCCAAGACCAATTCACCGACCCATCCAAATGCCGAGCCACCACTGCTGACCGAACCACACTACTACACTGAGCCACCTCGTCCTGACCGGGCCATACCACTACACCGAGTCACATATTCCTGACCGAACCATCAATGTCGAACGACCCGTGACTCCCAGACCGAACCACCAATGCCGAACGACTCGTGACTCCCAGACCGAACCACCAATGCCGAACGACCCCTGCATGGCCTCCACTCCTCGACCGAGCCATGCTTCCACGCCGATCCACATCATCCACACCGACCCACCTATGTCGAACCACCTCTGACCGACCCAGAAAAGCCGGTCCACACTTCCTATACACAAGTCATAGCCGATCCAGCTTTAAGCCAATCCAATATCCATCTTCCAGGCGCACTGCATCACACATCCATCCAGTCGACTCAAACCTATCGTATTCCATCCTTAACAGCCAAGCAATCGATTTAGTTAAATCCGCATGTCCAAGGCCTTGCCAAAAGGCGGATTAACAAATATGTATTTATTTGTTGGAGTAATGGTTTAGTGTTTTCATCATGCTCCTAATAGAAGTATGTTGGAAACCAGACCACACTCCATATGACTGGTGAAAAATAATGACAGTGATCAATATTTAATACATGTTCAACGATCTCTATAATTGTTACCCGATCATAAAGAGTACATCTCATTGACTCCTTCCAATAATTATGAAGGTAGCACTTTACTTTTGTGATAGTGAACAAGACTTGTGTCCAAGTGATGTATTTTTCTCCAAGAGTAAAAAAATTACAAATGAATGGCATCTCACCTTACCAGTGGCAATCACTATATTAACTCCCCTTGAGGTTGCTTCTCTTAGAGCCTCTGCTGTTGTTTTCGTCACTAGGCTCTTACTATTTAGAAGGGTACCTAAATCAACTGCATTTGTGAGCATATTACAGTAGAAATATCAAAGAACTATAAGCATAACTAAATGCAAAAGCTACTCACCATCCATATCACAAAAGATGTATTTGAACTTCGGACTATAAAAGCGCAGACTACCTGCTTTCCTTGTCTCTTTTGTAACAGCTCCTGCAAATGAACTCATGCTGCAGGCTAGTTACATAATCTCAAATGCTAAAATATAACATATGCATAAGAGGAGGTAAATCAAATATAACAATGAATGATAACTACATAAGAGACAAACACAATTTACCATTTACGCTATCTGACTGAAGTTGACTTTCGTCGTTTATAGCATCATGTGCGCTGGTTATAAGACCCTTGCCTTTCCATCCAAGACTTTTCAGAACAAGTTCTTCCTCCTTTTGCATTTCTCCTTCAGCCTCTTCACTTATTTCATGATCAAATCCCAGAAGATGCAACAAGCCATGAACCTGTTCATAGTTGATTTGATAATTTGCTGCATGCATGCCTATTATGTTTTTATGTCTAGCAATCTTGATATCTAAAGAAGAATGTTTTATGGTCTTGATATAATCATTTGATCATTATAGTTTACTAAAAAAATACTGTACGAATTGATCCAATTCTAACAGAATGACATTATGTTTGATAGATGAACTATATGTTAGAAAGACATATCATAATTTAAGCAAACCATATTACTTAATATAGCATGCAATAATGTGTGCATTGTCTGACACATGTAATAATTGATCAATTAATAGACGATTGAGTAGCATGCAACACACGTCCAATCTGGTGACCAAAGTGTGTTTGACATGTATGTGCTGTTCGTGCTGAGAAGTTTCACCTCCTAACAATGTAATGTACTGCAGAAAGAATATGATATATTAAACTTCATTTCCTACTTCAAGGGTAATAGCTATGACAGGGAAACACTTATTGCAAAGTAGTGTGATTATACCAGCACAAACAAATTAAGCATATGTGATATCAGTACAATTTGGTAGTATGTTTTAAATACTAATATGCTGCAAACAAGTTTTATATGAAAACACTCTAAATATGACACATTTAACATCCTATAATCCTATCTGAGAAAAGAGATTAAAACAGTACCATTAGTATTCGAATTTCATCTAAAAGTGTATGTCCTCTCTCTTCTGCTTGTCTTGCAGCTGTCTCAACAGAAATAACTATGTCACCTAACATTAGCTGCATGTTTGAAGCAAGAAGCGTATTAAGTAGATGACAGCATAATTTAGTTCTTTAAGTATAGATAGATGCGTGTACCATAGGAATATCAAGTTCTGGAATATGTTGAGACATTGATAGAACGTCAGTAGTAGCATTTACACCTCTCCAATCTTTATTAAGTTTTTGCATGAACTCGTCGTTACAAAGTAACAGAGATAGCTCTACCTTCTCAAATTTTCCAACATCGTTAATAGAAGTATCTCTAGTTTTGTACCCTGAATCATGGAGGCCATCAAAAGCAATTTTCATAGCCATGGGAACATTCAGTTTCATCATTTCTGATATGTTCTGCATACAAAAAAATCAAAATGATGAATAATAACCAAAAGAAAGAAATGGAAATGATGGAAGAAAACTTTTTAATTATATCACTGAAGCTTGAATTATTACATTGTATAGCTGTTACATCAGAAAATTCGGTCTAAACAACTGAATAATTCAGGGAATTAGTCGCTTAGGTCATTCGTGTGGTTATGCATCTTTCCTGGCTGATGTAACAAGACTTTTGATTGACAGAATGGTAGGTGACAAAGATGCAGGCGAGACCACTGTTTTCTCAGTCTCATAAGAATGGAGTGAATTGTAATCATTTTCAAGGAGACGAGAGTTTTAGGCCTGATCCATGCATTGGCTCAATATAACACGCACATGAACACAAATTCCTTACACTTAATTTTGATAGCGGGTATTTCAAACAGTCGTGTTAAAATGATTGCAGCCACATCTGTGCCATACTTAATCAAGGTTATCCTCACTCAATCAAGGTTTTCCTTGATGCTAATTCTAACAAGCACAACTGCTATCCCGACATTACCATGTATAATATAGTATAGTAACAGATCCAGTGTTTTCTTTTTCCTTCTTCGAGTGGGAAAAAGAGTTTATTTCTCATGTAAAAGCTTTATTATTCTGAGACCTCCGTGCGCCTTTTTTTTTTGGCTATCTTAAATTACATAACTGCATTTTAGTTCCACCTGCACAATACTACTTCTAAATTTTTTATTTTTTTTGTTGTAATCATATTGACAGTGAACAAAATGGAGTATTTATTATAAAATATGTTTTATAATTTGACTTAAATAAATTCTAATGTTGGCAGTGCACAAAAACAACACAGATAGTATTATAAATTTTGGGTGTGCCTCAATTCATGGAATAGGATCATAAATGGCCTAAGTTGTCACACCAAACTTAGAATTTAACATGGTATGTCATGTTTCTAATGTAGATATCAGAAGAATAATGATCTGACATAAACCGGAAGACTAGAACACATCAAGGGCATAGCTTTAGCACATGGTATAATGTGAGCCAATGTGAAATTTATCATGGTTGTCTACTTGAATCATGAAGTGTACGGACATAGTTGGACGAAATTAGCCCCACATTGTCAGTCATGGTGGAGATGTGTACATTAAGAGTTGAACAAATCTTAAATTTGAGGATTCCTCGAATTAATTGTAGTGTGATAAGATTCTATACGTACCACGGCGTTCTATGACTATCAAAAAGAATCCAAAATATTATCTCAGTTGAATCAATGAATGGAGAAAAAGAAAAGAAAAAAAACAGATAAAGGGACTTGCATAGGCCTGTCAACGGATGCTTTTGGATGCGGATAGTGACATATCCGCATCCGCATCCAAAATCATTTTTGGATATCCACATCCGCGGATGCGGACGGATATTGAATAATTATCCTATCCGCTAACGACTAATAAATCAAGAATTATAAAAAGAAAATTTTAGTTTATCATAAATATTTTTCAATCCCATTGATTATAAAAGTGTTAAAAATTAACAAATATGATGATAACAAATAGTTCCAAGCAGTTAAAAAGCATTAAGTGCATATAATATAAACTACTAACTTAATAAAATAATAAACAAATATCTTTCACTGCATTAAAATACACATAATTTGAACTATAATCTTGACAAAAACCGGACGGATAATTTTCGAATGCGGATGTCTTCGTATCCGCATCCGTTTTTTCTGGATATCGGATATTTATCCTCTTTTCGGATGCGGACGGATTTCGGATTTTTCGAATATCCATTGACAGCCAACTTGCATATTAATAAGTGTTTTTTACGCACACTTTAATATTACAAAATCCTAGTTTCCTAAACAAGTCTCAATGTAACAAAAGTGACTATTGATGAAAACAACAACCACAAACAATAATTAGACATCCAAGGGTCAGTAACAAAAAAATAACTGGATCGGCAAAACTAAAATAAAAATGCCAAGGATATACAAGAAAACTAACCAAAACTTCGGGATCGTCAGGAAGCTCCTCCTCGATGCAAATTTTAACATCAAGCTCCAACTCCTTCTTCTTAGCATTTTTCTTTGCTGCCTGCTGCCGCCTGCTCTTCCTAAACCCTCTCAAATTGGCAAAAAATCCACCAAACGGTAAACTTACATGAATGGTCCTCCTAGAATTTGAACCGAACAAAACCTGAGAAGATATAGGAGACGAAATAGAAGAGGAAGAAGAGACGATTGGGCAGTGGAATGGGAGTGAAGAGGTCGAAAATGTAGAGGGTGAGTTGAATAGAGAAGAAGAGGAGCGAGAGGCGAGCGGGAGAGCTCGGGTTAGGAGGCGGGACATGGCGTAGCGGGAAAATTGAGTTGGGAACTGAATTTGGATACGGGAGGTTTATTTGTGCCCTAGATTGAAGATTGCCGGTTTTAGTGCAAGCGGGAGACCATTATTCTTGTGGTGGACAAAATTTATTTAAGAGAGGGGGCACAGGTCTCCATAATTTGTTTATTTGTCCAGAAGGACACGCGCATATAACTTTTATCGCAAAGACAAAGCCCAAAGCTTAGAAAGAATTTCAAACAAAACGAATAATTCTGTCCATCTTCTTCCTCCTTCCTTACACTCCAACAATCGGTAATTTTGCTCGAAACAAAAGATTCACGTTAATTTTGCTCGACAGTAAAAAATGGCATCGCAAACAAGAAATAAACCTCACAAATCGACTGTAGATGAAGAACAACCACAACAATCGAAAGCCGAAGAAAACCTAACTAAGTCGACAGCGAATCAACAAAACGAAAATCGAAATGTCGACGAAGCTGATGTTCAAAATGAAAATGCAGAGGTAGAAGAGGAAAACCTTCCTTTAGTACAAACGATAGCGTCGGCACTAAAGAGAAAAAGCAACAAATTAAGGCTTAAAAAACCTACAGCAACAGAAGAACAAAACCAAAATAGAGAAAAAAGGACAAAGAGAAGAGAAGAAAAAATGACAGCAAGAACAAGCAAACGACAGATAAGTGAAAGTATATTAAAGAAGGTAACTGTTAAATATAAAATCAAACACAACAAAATTAGTATAGTTTTGTTATAGCAACATTGAAATACTAATAATTTCATTTTGTTAAATCTCAGCAAAAAGATGATAAAGAAGCTGCGGATCAAGAACTGGAAGAAGAACAACTCAACTCGGTAAAATATAAAACATCATAACTTTATACCATAATGTATATTTCAAAAATACTACCTGTAAATTATTTGGTAAAAGAAAAGGCTGATAGGTATAACAAACTGATACCCAATTAGTAGTATAATAGTCATTATAATTAAGCATAAATTGTTTGATAAAACAATAGTCAGTGACATTTATTTCAAATATGATACAAACAAACAAATGATACCTACTAACAAAAACTGATACCTAATTACCAAAAAATAATACCTAGTTATATAAAAATGATACCTACTTGATACCAGATTACTGAAAACTGATACCTAATTAGTACCAACTGATACCTAGTAACAAGTAATAATAGTGTTTATCAGTAAGCATAAATTGTTTGATAAAATAATAGTCAGTATAATTTAGTTGAAATATGAAACAGACAAAAAACTGATACCTATTTACAAAAATGATACCTATTTACAGAAAACTGATACCTAGTTATAAAAAACTGATACCTACTTGAAAAAATGACACCTGATTAGAGAAAACTGATACCTACTTTGTACCAACTGATACTTAGGTAATGTAAAACTGATACTTAGTTACTTCAAACTTGCAATTGTTATATATTTGACAGAAGATATTTCACTACAACAAATACCCAAATCTATTGTTTGTTTTAAACATAATTTATTTGACAAATAACTTACTGTCTTTATTTTGAACAAATAGGATGATGATGATTTTGTTGATGCTCATCCAAAATACATGAAAGAAAGATCAGAAACAAAACAGCAATCTGCAGATAAAAAGCATGAAACAGCTTACAGATGTGGACTGCAGGCAATATTCAAAACAGTTAAAATGATAAAACAAAAAAATGCTCTATCAAATAAGCAAATGGATATAATGAAGAGCACTCCTTTCTACAACTTCTTCAGAGTTTTCTATGAAGAGAAAATTGTAATGAAAGAATGCAAAAAGCATCAACACAATTTGGATGCTTTATACAAATGCTACTCAATTGTCGAAGATGCTTTCTTATTTTCCACAGAAAGAATGAAAGTTACAGCAATGGATATAAGTTTGTTATTTGGCCTACCACTAAAAGGAATTAACATTGACCGACTCAAAAAATGACAAACAAAACAATTCCAGTGCACTATAGAGAATTTGCAAACAGAAACTTTGGCAACAGCACTTATATAACAAGAAACGTAGTGGAAAAAAGAATAAAGCAAGAAGTTGCAAAAAAGAAAAAGGAGTACGAAGAAGACTTGCCAATGTTAATAGTAATTGAAATACTATTAACATTTTTCTTTCCAAACAACCAACAAAAATTAAGATGGGGACTTCTGCCATACTTAATTAATGTAGAGACAATGCAATTAGTTTCTTGGCCACTGACGATAGAAAAGAATTTCAATAAATTTGTTAAGAAGTTCATTCATAATCCAAGAAATATGTCGGGATGCTCCATGCTTCCACTGGTAAGATTTCTTATTCAAAAATTTATTAATTAATTTTTAACAAACATATCTAATCAATTCTTTTAATGTTAACAGTATTGCATTTGTGAGAAACTGGATCTCATTCAACAAAGGCAATATTATACTCCAGCCTTACCAAGATTTGCAAAATGGGATTTAAGGAAACTCAAAGACAAAGCAGTCAAAGCAGTTTTTGATAGCGTGAAAGAGGGTGATGTAAGTAAAAATTCCATTTCATTTTTTGTTAATCAATATGCTTTAACTATTATGCAGAATAAAGTTTTATTGTCGATGATTTATCCTATACCATAAAACTGATACTACAGTGATCAAAAAATGATACCATATCAAAACATAGTAAATAGTATCAATAACAAAAAATAAAATGAAAAAAACTGATACCATATGTTTAATTGCTTGAAACAAATACTAAAAGTATCATAAACTGAGACAAAAATGCAAAAACTGATAACAAATGAGTACATGCTTGAGACTAAATGTGGATGTATTCAAAACTGATACTAGAATGCAAAAACTGATACCTTATAATTTCACAATTTACGCTGATGCTACAGTCCAATACCTGATACCATAGTTCTACATATTAGAAACTGATACTTATTGTATAAGAAACTGATACTAATATGATTATAAACTGATACTAATATGATTATAAACTGATACTTATAGTATAAGAAATTGATACTAATATGATTGAACCTGATATTAATAGTATCAGAAAATAAAAATGAATACATATTTATTGTATTGAATACAATTTTTTTCATTATAGTAAAAATTCAATTATCATTGCAAATTGATATCATAGCTTAAAACTGAAACAAATTTTCCAATACCAATTTTATAGGTGAAAGAAATCACAAATCTCAACCCATATGAAGAAAGTCTACTTCAAACAGAGACTGTTCAACACAAATTCCCCAAAATTCAAAAAGAAAAGCATGGAAAGAAAAGAAAGTTTGAAGAAACCACAGAAACTGCACAGTCATTTGAGGAAGACGTAAGCATCAGGATCTTCCAAATGCATATAAAAGATTTGGAAGAAGAAACAAAGAAAACAAAAAAAGAATTAGAAGTGGAAAAAAAGAAAAGAATTAAAGCAGAGCAAGAAGTTTTCAGGTTGAAACAAGAGTTGAAAGAAATAAAGTTGAAACTGAAAGATAATGAAGAGAAAACATCACAGGCTGAAGACAACACCAACAAAGTTGAAGATGTTTTGAACGACAGTGAAGAAAATGGTGAAAATAAAAAGGAAAGTTTCAACCTACAAAGCAACATTTTACAAACTGAACTAGATACAGATACTTTTGTACAAATGGAAAAAGAAATAGCTGAAGAGAGTGTACAAAAAACAGCAGATAAAACAGAAGAAATGAACAAACAAATGCCAATCGAAATAGAAAGTGAATTGGCTAAAAAACAAGCAGTGAAGAAAGACAATGTGACCACGAAGAAAAAAAACAGACTCCAACAAAAGAAGAGATGGAAAAAGAAACTGAAGTGCAGGGAGACAACTCAGAAGATACTCAAACTGTTCAACAGGATACAGATGTAAAAACAAAAGTATACCGTATGTGCTTGACTTTACCCCTCCATCTTTCAAACTTTACGACACACAAGACTTTGAAAGCGAAAAAACTGAAAAAAAAAATATGCAAAAGAACATGGGCAAAAAGCTGCCAGAAAAGGGAAACAAAAAGTCATAAAATCAACTGACAAAAAAATCAAAGCAACACAAAAAGGGACAGCTTCCTATATTCAAAGATTAAAGGCAAGAACAAGAGTGAAAAAACAACGTGATAGCTTTGAATATGGGATGAAACAAAAGAAAGTTGCAAATAAGCAAAAACAGGAACGTGAAAAAAAAGAAAATGTTGAAAACCAAAGTGAACAAGACAATAATCCAAAGCCACTTGCAGTAATAGAGCCAACACTTTACGAGATGGGGCTTGGTCATTGCAAATGTTTGATCTACCTCAACGTTGAGCAACAAAATGTGATCAAAACTTTATTTTCATTAACAATATCATCACAAAAGTAAGTGTACAAATATGTATATTAATTTTAAATATGAAATTAAGTTTATCTAACATATACAAATTGTTTTTATCAAAATAGTGTAGTAGCATGGGAAGACAATGACACAATCAGAGGAGGTTGTGTCATAACAAAGAATGCACTAAAACTTCTACTAGAAGGAGGCGAAACAGACGGGCAGGTACATAATAATTTTTTTCTTTACGTCAACACTGATACCAAAATCCACAACATGCTTAAATTGACCTTATGCTTTATTATTTCTATAATTATCAACATACACAGCAACTACTAAGAGTACTGAAACTATTAACAATTTAAAATTGCTCCACAAATTTTAAATTGTATACATTTCTGATTTTAATATAGATCATAGATTGGTACATTTCAAAATGTGGAATAGAAGACCACAACTATGCTTTCACAACTACAATGACGGTAAATAAAACTTTAATATTCAAGTACATAATAATTGCTTCATTTATTATATCATAACTTATTTTCATATAAAACAGAAAGCAATTGTGTGTGATATGAAGAGTGTAAAGAAAAGTCTCATTCTCCCTATGCTAGAATCTATTGTACACGACAAATTTACTGAAAGTATATATTTTCCTTTGCATTGTGAGAACCACTGGACATTAGTAACTTTAACATACCCAACAATGCAATGGTGCCACTTAGATTCTAACCGCCCTAGAAGATCAAACGAAAGAAACAATTCAAGTTTAAAGGAGGCTATAAAATTGGTATGAGATTTATATTTCTTTTAAAAAAATACTTATCACCGTGAATATGAGCTAAAATTTTAATATATTACCTGTTTTAGAGACATGAAATAGAGGAAATGCTCCAAGAAATCTGGAAAAGCAATGACATAAAAGACATGGCAGTGAAACCAGATGAAATGCATCAAATAAAGTGTGCACAGCAGGGAGCAGACACGTAAGTTTGTTCCATTATAAAAAATGTTTTTGCATTATAATTTTCCATACATACTTCTAGACATCATTATATACCGTTTATATTTAATTGAATTCCATTCGTAATAAAAATATTGAGAATTATTATCCCTCAATACAATAAACTTTAAATACAAATAAACATTTACTACAGGAAGAAAACTGATACCTACATAACAAGAAACTGATACCTACATAAATAAAACTGACACCTACAAAAAATAAACTGATACCTACAGAAATAAGTACATAGTGCACTAGTATAACTGCTAAAATATTTTAATTCAAACCATACTGTATTGTTGTACCATTTTTTCTAAAATTCAAATTTTTGTACTAATTATAAACCTATTAATAAAGCAAATGAAAATTTATACTAATATTTCATCTTGGTTTCAACAGGCTTGACTGTGGAATTTTTGTAATGATATTCATCATTTCGCTGAACAGAAGCAGGATACCGATAAAAATTGAAAAGAAAGATGTATTATCAACAAGAGCAAGAATTGCACATGCAATATTAACAGACGATGAACACTGCTGGAGTCTGTCAAAATACATGTCGAGCCTAGAAGAACATAGAAAAGAAAGGAAATGAGTTCACATTGCATTATTTCACAATTAAATTTGATACTTGTGATGTAATGTTGTTATGTTGAAATGTATAGTTGCGAATTAATGATGTTCTGTTGTAATTTCATACTTATGAAGTAATGTTGTTCTGTAAGCAAAACACTGCTGCTTTTACTTGTAAAAACAATTCTCGTCTCCTGGAATGATATGTTGTGGTGATGTTCTTTTATTTCCTGTTGTTTATATTATAACAAATTTAAATAATGTATGTTCTATCATCCAACTATGGATCCAACATAATATTATCAGTTCTATGATACAACTTTCAGTTGTAAAATGATATTATCAAATTTCATGTAATATTACAATACAAAACAGTAACTGGGCATCACTTCGTATGACTGATAGTATCACTTTTGTCAAAACTTATACTCAACATACTGTATGAAACAACAATTAGTTCAGGTATCAGGTTTTGCAAACACCATATATTATTATAATTATTAAGGACTACTGCTGTAAATTATAGCACATATTATAATACACAAAACTGATTATAAAAACAAACAAAAACTGATAATAAAACTATTTATATCCAATCAATGAAACATTATCTCCAACCAAATTAACTGATACCAAAACTGTAAAAGTGATACCAAAATAAAAAAATGATACCAAAACTTAAAAAAAACTGATGCAGCTATAAACTGATAATATTTGGCACTGTAAAAAATGATACTGTAAAAATGATACTGTAAAAAAGATAATGATACCAAAACTTCCACAAACAAACAACATAAATCATACTGCAAAAACAAAAAAATGATACTATCATCTATACTAAAAATAGCTGAAATTATAATCAATTCCATAATATGCTATACTAAATACAAAGTAATAACAAAAGGTTCAATTACTACAGACCACTAAAACAAGTCTCACATATACTTATTACTATAAACAAATTAAAAATATAAAATCAAATCATATCCTCTTTGAAGCTTGACAATTCCGTTTATTATGACCAAATTGCTTGCACTCGCCACATCTGTTTTGCTTGTTATGAAAATATGAAAATCCTCCTTTGCGCTTCAATGATGGTCTGCCAGCGCCACGTTTCTCCTTTGGTGGCTTAATAACATCTTGTATGCTACCATCAACAATGGGTCTATCATAATTTGGAATAGGATTTATAGCATTGGCATAAGAACATCGATAAGAATCAACAGTGAAATAATTCTCGACAAAATCATATACAGACAACTTAGACTTGTTCATACACTTTATAGCATGAGCACAAGGAAATCCTGTAATTTTCCACTTGTTGCAACTACAAATGCGCTCCTTCAAATCAACACAATGAGAGTTTGGAGATTTCACTTCAAAAGCAAAATTAGAAGATTTATATACATCCCATCTTCAATCAATTCATCTAAACGTAACTCCATAGAAGGACATAGACTTGTTCTCCACAAACGACATTCTTCTCTTCTTCGAGCCATTTGTTCCATAATCTTAATACGAATACCATCTAAACACAAAGTAATAGGCAATGCTCGTTCAGTTAAAATCCAACTGTTAAAACTTTCTGCAACATTGGAACTATATTCACCATAACGTTTCCCTGGAAAAAATAAATCCACCCACTTATCAAATGGCTTATCCTTTAAAAAATTAACACCAGCAACACCACCAATTTGACAAAACTTAGAATATGCTCCGTCAAATTCATATAGATTTGAAGCTCTAGAACACAATTTGAATAAATCAACAATAGACACATTTGCATTTTTGGCTTTCACTGCAGAAAGAAGATTTTGTTCCATATGCAAGTAGCAATAACTGTGATAATCTGAAGGAAAAACATCACGAACACCTGAAAGCAAACCTTGGTGGCGATCGGACATAAAAACTAAAGTACGCTCTTCTTGAAGCATTTGTTTTAAATGGTTCAAAAACCATGTCCAGTTATCCACATTTTCAACAGAAACTACACTCATAGCTAAAGGGAAGAAACCTGCAAATGCAAAAATAATTAGTTAAAAAAAAAGTAAATACAACCATAAATATAAAACAATTCATAAAACTGATACTAACAGTAACAAAACTGATACCTAAAACCTGATATGACCATTATAAAAATATTGATAAGCACAACATTATGCACATTAATCTTCATTCTAAAACAACAAAGAAACAAAAATAATGACATATATTTCGATACAAAGCAAATTCCAATACTACATAACTATAAATGATACCATATATGAACTAATTAGAACTGATACTAATAATATACAAAAACTGATACTAATCTCCTGTTTAGCAGTATGAACATATTATACGAAGTACAAACATACAATTTAATACAATAAAAATTCTGATACTAGAAACTTGCTACTTATAAACTACATTTCTTAAAACTGATACCAACAGAATACAAATTATGATAAAAGAATGTACATTAATAATTATGCCAAGTATTATAATCTCAATATAAACAAATCAAGTTTGAAAACAAACACATACCTTGATCACCATTTTTTGCAGTTGCACCCATCAATACACCAGGACGTCCCTTCAAGTGAGTAGCATCTAAGAATATCATAGGACGATAAGACTTGAAACCAAGTAAACAAGCGCCAAAGGCAATAACCACCCTTTGAAATTCATTAATACAAGGATCAACATCCATATCAACATAACTATCTGGATTAGATTTCTTCACTGCTTCCAAATACCAACTCAAATCATTATAAGACAAAGCATCATTACCGTGAAACTCCATCAATGCAAGTTGTTTCCCATGATAAGCATAACCATAAGACAACTGAAAATTGTATTCTCTTTTAAAATCAAGTATAATATCCTTAGGCTTTTTACTTGGACAATCGCGGATCTCATCAATAATCATCGATTTAACAAAAGAACTAGATATATGTGGATTATTCACATGTCTTAGACCAACCCCACAAGAATGATCAGAAACCAAATTTCTCATAAAGAACCTTTTCAATTCTCCAGAATCACATGAAGCATGGACTTTGAAAAGACAACCATTCTTATACGAAGAGCAAACCACAGTGACTCTTGTAGCACAATTCTTTAAAAATACTAATTCATACCCCTTTTGAATTTGATATGCTATCAAAAACTCTCTAAAATGTTCAGCACCTCCAAAACAAAAACCAACAAAATTGGAAATGCTTAATGTCGACCCTCTCCTCAACATATCTTTTAAATAACTTTTATCATTAACAACATTTGAACAGACAAATACAATAGAAGATGAAGAAGCAGGAACATAGGATGAAATTGAAATACAAGCACCATCAACAACTTCCAATTCACAACCCTTAACCTTAATAGTAAAACCAAAGAAAGAACTTTTCTTGTGTAACTGAAAACAAATTATGCTCTGAATATCAGAATCAGTGTCAACCATAATAACTTTGTCCTCAAGTACATAAGAAATCTGAATAGAAGAAGGAGTTAATTGAGACCAATATCGGCATATCTCACTCTTCAAATCATACAAAGAGCAATCGATAAACAATCGAGTGCTAAAAGTATTATTATTCAACACAAACAAACAAAGAAGGCTGTTATCCCCACTGCAAAATAATAATAATAATAATAAACATCAGTAAAAATATGTACGTTTTAGAACAGTAATTATTCAATTTTACAAAACTGATACCTACCGTAGATAAAACTGATACCTAGATACTGAAGAAAAAAAAATGATACTAAGAAAATATAAAAATGATACCCAGAAACTGAACCTAAAAAACAATAGTTTTCCACTCAATAACAAATTAATATACAACCCAACCAACGATACTTCTCCAATCATCCCAACATTAATGCAAGAGAATGCAAAATAAATCAAATGAAAAGTAACTACAAAACAACACTGCATAAAGAAACGAGTATAACAATAAAAAACTTGCTGGTACTTCCACAGTCATCCATCGACGAATGAAAAAACAAAGAGAAGAACAACACTGCATATCAGGCATAATAATAAACACAAGTATAAATCAGGAACAATTTTATTTAACTCGAATTGAAAAACATCAAAAAAACATATTGATATAAGCATACCTGAGAAAAACGAGATCACCGTACAGATATGAAAAGAACGAGATCAACAAAAGAACGGAAGGAAAAAATAATAATCGTTGAAGTGGACGAAATTGAAATAAACGAATAACGTTGATTGATATTACAATTATGAGGAAAATATTTAATCGCGACTCAAAATTTTGATCGAATGAAGAAGAAGAATAAGCGCGCGAGAATTGGGCCGGAGAACTAAAAACGATAATTTGTCCTTGGGAGAAAAATATTTATGGGCCATCCTTCATTAAAAAAAAGCCCCAAAATGTGTCCTTGAAGAAAATTTCCCGAAAAAAATTACTTGTAGAAATGAACATGTAAATATGGTCTCTATTTTTTAAAAATAAAAAATGCAAGGTGCTTTTTATTTTTTCTAACATAAAATGAATTGTAACTTGCAGTTTTCTGATTTTGAAAAAAATTTTTGAAATTTTGGAAAGCGCAAATTAATTTGCAATTTCTATCAGAAAACTGCAAGCTAGTTTGAACTTTCTGATTTAAAAAAAATGGACCTAATTTACATACTCATTGCTACATGGACTTTTCTTTTAACAACATCATAAATAGAGACTTGTTGTGCAAAGTCCCAATTTATTTTTTTAGTTAGTTATTGTTTTTTCATAACAGGGTACATCAGTAGTTCTCGAGAGCTTTGCAATAGGAAGAGAATTTATTGGACGTAAATATTACGTTGGATATAAAATCGTTGAGCCGGACATAAAATTTAAGTCTGAGAAATCCCTCTATATAAAACACAACCTCTTATATTTGATTCAAAACATTCTCATTCCTTCTTCCTTACATTATTTCCAACGATGTCCAAATACGATTTGCGTATAATAATTTAGAAAATGATTTCAAAAAACTCGAATAATTCAGCTAATAGCGACGTTATATCTTATTCCGATTATTCAAATGAGTATGATCAGGATCTCGCTTCTATTGTTGGAATGATGTATACTCGGTTAATGCCTACTCCACATCATACTTCTTCTTACACTGGTTGAATGTGGGTTGATGATGTTCTTAATAGTCATGGAAATAGAAGTCGCGATCTTTTCCAAATGTAAAGTGGTACTTTCAGAAGCTTTTGTGACGTTCTAGTTAATAGGTATGGCTTAATTTCAACTCAAAAAATAAACTTTCCTTAAATGATTAGAATATGTTATACAAAGTCATGGAGCATCACAACGATTGGTGGGTGAAAACTTTAATCGATCCATTGTCACTATTAGTTTATGTGTTTCTAAGGTTTTGTACAGTGTCTTACTTTTAGTTAAATATAATACTAAACCGGCAGATTCCAATGAGATTCCTACTAAAATTAAGTACGATACACGCTACTATCTTTTTTTTTGAAATGATATTGGAGCTATAGACGAAACACATATTTTTGCGAAGGTTAGTAAAAAAGAATACCGACATTTATAGGTAAAAAGTGTTAAATCTTGTCTTTTTTAGTTTTAATGAGACAACTATATATCTTTATGCAATTGTACAAGTTGATCTTTACAAAATATTTCAACAATGAAGACTAATGAAAAACGACTAGCAGCTGTGCTCAAACAATGAAGACCATCTACTAGTAGAGTCATTGTGTTTGTAAGTCTATAAAACTTGTACAAAATCCTTAGATGTTACACACATGCGAACATTTTCTAACTCAATTTTACTTATAAAAATATTTTTAATTGAACTTTTACTTTGAAAATGGCTTTGAAAAGAAAATTACAGATTTCTGAATTTCAGACGTCTAATCGCATTTTTTCAGACATCTAAACTATAATGCATTCTCTATTATAAAACCATAGAATTCAGACATCTAAAATTATTTTCAAACGTCTATATGAATATTCAGAAGTTTAAACACAAGCCTCATACGTCTAAATGTTCCTAAATTTTGTATCTAGTTTTAACTGACTATTCAGACGTCTAAACTATTCAACCAGACATCTAGATAGCTAGTTTTTCAAAACAAAGAAGCATCTCTTTATATTTGAAATGATTCGGAATCTAAATTCAGACGTCTGATCGACTGTTAACAGTCAAAATTCGAATGAAGAGTTGTCTTCTTCCCAAAGGTTATAACTCTTTCTAATGGCTATAACTTTTGCAAACATTTATAACTCTTCATTACAACTTTTTTAACTCTATAAATAGAGTTTGTTTTAGATAGATCTTACAATTCTATTCTTTGTGCTTTCATCTCTTGTTTTCTATACAAGATCAAAACCTTTCAAAACCAATTTCTTGCTTCTTAAATTCTACACGTTCACTTTAATATCATCAGAGGATATTATAGGAAGGATGTACTGAAAAGTGACTAATCCGTGTTGTCAAGAACACATCAAAGTCAAAATCATAATTTATTCTATTTTAGTGAAGTCATGTTCGGTTGCAGGTGGTACTGTAAAAATATGTACTTTCGAGTGAAGTGAGGGTCGTTTAGAAAAGGAGTCTGCAACTGGACGTAGGATTGGAAGTCTAAACTAAGCTATGACGTCCCACCCCGAGATCCACATTAACAAAGAGCATTACAGAGTAATGTTGTTTGTTAATGTGGAGAATATGGCTGGTTATGAGCGATCATCCATAGCTTTGTCTTAAACGTGTATTGAATATGTCGATTAGGCGCTCTAATTTTTTTTCTCTTTTATCTTTCTCAAGTGGATCGACGTACTCAATATATGCTTAATACAAAACTACGGTGGCCAACGGATCTATCATAACAAAATATAACAAAAGAAAATACGACAGATCACAGAACAGTAGTCAAACATATATATACATATACACAGATACATCAAAGTACACTACATGGTGATACAACAGCAGTGGTACAAGGACCACAAAATATACAATGAGTCAAAATGAATAATTACATATCAGAGTTTACAAAACATCAACAGGACTAAACAAAAGGTAACTAGCAGATAATCCAAAGCGGAAGCAGCATAGCAGATATTTACGACAGGCATCTAACTTGAAATAACTCAGTCTGACCCGAGTATATAAAAATACACGGATCAGTCTAGCTTAAAATAAACTGATTAGCATATGAAAGGTGAAATAAAGGGATAAGTGATAACATCTCTTCTCAAAAGAGAAGAAGCACTAACATATGTCAACTACTAAATATGAGGTAATATCACTAAAATACTTCTTATAGAAGTTTCTTGAAAGAGGCAAATTCAACAACAATATCAAATAATCACAAATATTCGCCTCATATCATCGGCATGTACAAAAGCCAATATAATGGCTCTCATCAATCATAACTCCTAAATAGGAGATTACAAATCTCAAAAATGCCAAAGAATGGCAACTATAAATCACAATATGTAGAACTCGAATAAGAGTTCAAAACTCCAAAATGTAGTCACCATATAATAAACAACACGGTAACACTCGGGCTAAATAAATAATCCAACTGAGGCAACCATGAGAAAACATTATAAATCATCAAAATTCTAGAAATCAACATAAAGAAATCTAGAAAAGCAACAATGTAAAGAATAGGACCCAACAGTCCAATATTAACCCAACAGCTATAAATCTAGAAAGGACCCAACAGCCCAATCAGTGGCCCAACTGCCTGTCAAATACAATGTATAAGAGACCCAACAGCCTCAAATAGGACCCAACAGCCCATGATTAGCCCAACAGCTATAAATGTATACATAAGACCCAATAGCCCAAGTATTGGCAATAACTCGTGAATGTGTCACAAACTCCCAAAGAGTAACCCGAGTAGTGGTAACTATGCGTCCCATACCGCACGTTCTCACTTATCAGTTTACTAACTATAAGTCAATGCCACACAGTTTACAAAATCATTTAAATCACAAATTGCCCTCTCAAAGGGTGCAAAATTAGCCTCAAACGAACAAGTCCGTAATTAACCGAAAAAGTAAACGCATGTGTCTTATACCACATATTTTACTAAATCGTTTAATTCTCTTCCCCATACGCTCGAAGAGTGCAAAAATGTGTATTTTATATAGAAAATAATTTGTCTTAAGAAAACTAGTTTTAAAACAATTTTTTGAAATCGTTTGGAAAACATTCCTTTGAAATTTCTCTTTATTATAAAGAATATATAAATTTTTAATAGCTTTAAAATAATTATAAATATTGTAAAATATTTATTTCAAAAGCTATTTTATTATAAAAATCATTTTGAAATCATTTTAGAAAAACCCGTGTTCGAAAACATCAATAATCACTGAAAACACTGAAAATCAACATATGAAATCATCTCCAAAAACATGTCAATCCGGAGTATGGATCAAAAATAATGTTGGCTTACCTATTGATAGGTCAAAGCCCTTCAAAACAGCTTGAAAATATCACAAAAACTGGTTGCAAAATCACTGATATAAGCTGGAGAAAACAACATAACAAAAGAAAGAAAGTTGCAAAAATTGCAAAGGCCATGTAGACCTACAGGTCGACCTTTACAATCCTTAGGTCGACCCTAAGGTCGACCTATGCAATGTCTGGGTCGACCCTAAGGTCGACCCATGATGGTGTTAGGTCGACCATCAGGTCACGATTTCCTACAGCGTTTTCTGCCTTGTTCGATCTAGTTTTTGAGCAATTATTTCAGGCAATAACAAGATGAATTAGGCTATGAAAATTGACATGCACCAACAACAACATGTGGACAACAATTCGGAAAAATTCCGGCATGATTTCATGATAAGAATAAGGAGATATGAACATTAAAAGAAGCAACCCAGAACATATTTTCACTGTAACTATTCAAGTAGTAAACTTTTTGTTTACAGTGAGCAAATCTTGCAGTTTTCATCTTGCAAACATGATTTTAAGCTATAATTGTGGGGTGTAATTCACCTTAGCACAATTTTGAGTGGTTTTAACTTGTAAGCTAGGATCTTTTCGGCTTTAAGAAGCTTTCTTGACCTGCAGCAGTGAGGAAACAGGCATGCAACAAAGAGAAGAGAAGTTACAGACTCAAATTTCTTTCAAATAAAACAAACAGAGAATGAAATAAAGATTTTGGAGAAATTACCTGTTATTCTCTTTAACTTGTTAAATTTTCCTTTGATTTCCCTTTTAATTTTGCTAAAATTTGAAGTTAGATTTTAAATTGTTAAGAGGAGGCCATTTTCTTTTCTCAGGTTTGTTTTTAGGAAGAAGAAGTAAAAATGAGAAAGAAAAAGAACGTATAGCCTCAACTAAACATTCCAGAAATAGGTTTGGGCTTGAACCCACTACCCAATAGCACATATGTTAACACTTAGTCTAAATTAACTAAGTAAATTCTTATTTCCATCATATTCTCATTATTTACACATATTTCCACCAAATAAATTTATACAACATGTGTTTATGTTTACCAAAAATGTTTCACAACATATATAAAAAAAATTTTAGCCATAAAAATTAATTTCCACTATTAAAATTCCATTTTTTAATTAAATGCATAAATTTACACTTTTAATTGCATAAACAATATTTTTAACATCAAAATTTACCCAAAAATCATTTTCTTGTCTAATTAAATACAACAAACTTTATTAACAACATTTTTTACATCCAACAATTATTTTAGAACAAAATTCCACCTTTTTATTTGTAAAATATATCATAATAAATTCAAATACTTCATTTAAAATTAATAAAAATCACACTTGGCAATAGTTTGCAAAATTATTGCATTTTCTCAAATTAAAACCATAAAGTGCTCATTTTTTGTCACAAACTAACATAATAAAGTTTTAAAACTTTATTTTCAATAATTTACATTTATTTCAACATTATTTATTTATATACAACAAATGATATTGAATTAAACTCTTTTACTTCATTTGTTTAATTCAATTAATCCCCAACTCGATATATTTCTTTTTATTCAAACCTAATTAATCTATTATCCACCAAATTAACATAATATCATTATTCAAAATTTATTACCAACATTACCATCTTAATTCCATTTAATTTATTCAAAACTCATTGTTTATTCAAAATAAACGATTTTAACAAATTTCCCATCTCCAATTTATTTTATTTCTCTAATATCAAATTATGACCACCGTTAAAATTTAATTTCACAGGTAATCACCAAAACCAGGGTTGCTACAGACTCCCCACTTATAAAAATTGCGTCCTCACAATTTCTAGAGAAGAGATGTATTCAACACGATTTATTTCATCTAGCAAAAGAGAATTGATAAGCTATATGTAGAGAATTACTCGGTAATAGATGTTTAACCCGATTTATTTTGATTCTAATTAAAGAAATATGATACCAAGCTGTGACGCCCCATCCCGAGACCCACATTGACAAAGAGCATTGCAGAGTAATACTATTTGTTAATGCAGAGAATAGGGCTGGTTATGAGCGACCATCTATAAGCTTTGTATTAAACATATATTGAATACGTCGATTGGGTGCTCTATTTTTTTTTCTTTCTCAAGTGGATCGACATACCCAATAAATGTTTAACACAAAACTACGGTGGCTAACGGATCTTATCAGAACAAAATATAACAAAAGCAAATACAACAGATCACAAAACAGCAGGCAAACATATATATACATATAAACAGAGACATCTCAGTACACAACAAAGTGATACAACAATGGTGGTACATGGTCCACAATATATACATCGAGTCAAAATGAATAAGTACATATCAGAGTTTACAAAATGACTACAAAACGATGCAAAAGGTGTCTAGCAAGTAATCCAAAGCGGAAGCATCATTGGAGGAATCAACAATAGGTAACTAACCTGAAATAACTCGGTCTGACCCGAGTATATAAAAATACACCGGTCAGTCTAGCTTAAATAAACTGATTAGCATATGATAGGTGGTATATAGGAATAAGTGATAACATCTCTTCCCAAAAGAGAAGAAGCAACATCTACACATGCCAACTACTAAATAAGAGGTAATATCACTAAATTACTTCATATAGAAGTTTCTCGAAAGAGGCAAGTTTAACAACAATATCAAAAAATCACAAATGTACGCCTCATATCATCGGCATGTACAATAGCCAATATAATGGCTTCCATCAACTATAACTTCTAAATAGGAGATCACAAATCTCAAAACGCTAAAGAATGGCAACTATAAATCACAATATATATAGAACTCGACTAAGAGTTCAAAACTCCAAAATGTAATCACCATATGATCAACACGATAGCACTCAGGCTATATAAATAATCCAACAAAGGCAACTATGGTGAAAACATTTATAAATTATCAAAATTCTAGAAATCAACATAAAGAAATCCAAAAAAGCAACAATGTAAAGAATAGGACCCAAAAGTCCAAAAATTAGCCCAATAGCTGTATGTAGATAGGACCTGACGGTCCAATAAGTAGCCTAATAGCCTGCCAAGTACTATATATATAGGAGACCCAACAGTTTGTGATTAGCCCAGCAGCTTTATATAGGACCCAACAGTCCAAGTACTGGCAATAACTCGTGAATGTGTCACAAACTCTCAGATAGGAACCCGAAAAGTGGTAACTGTGCATCTCATACCACACGTTCTCACTTAACTGTTTACTAACTGTAAGTCAATGCTACACTAGAAAACAAAATCATTTAAATCATAATAATCGCCTCATATCATCGGCATATACAACCCGAAGATCAATGAATGTGTAGCTTCGAACGAACTAGTCCGGAATTAACCGAAAAAGTAAACACGTGTGTCTCATACCACATGTTTTACTAAATCGTTTAATTCTCTTTCTCATATGCTCGAAAAGTGCAAAAACGTGTATTTTATATAGAAAATAATTTGCTTTAAGAAAACTATTTTTTGAAATTGTTTTGGAAAACCAACCTTTGAAATTCTCTTTATATTAGAGGATATATAGTTTTAATAGCTTTAAACTAATTTATAAATATTGTAAAATATTTATTTCAAAGGCCTTTTATTATATAAATTATTTCAAATTTGTTTTAGAAAATTCCGTGCTCGAAAACAAATGAAATCATCGAAAACACTGAAAATTCACCATATGAAATCGTCTCAAAAACTCGTCAATCCGAAGTACGGATCAACTAAAATATTGGCTTACATATTGATAGGTTTTAAGCCCTTCGGAAATAATGCAAAATACCACAAAATAGATCACAATAGTTACTGGAATAAGCAGAAGAAGCAAAAGGAACAAAAGAAAACAATTTGCAAAATTTCCAAAGCCCAGGTCAACCTACAGGTCGACCTTCTTATTGGATAGGTCGACCCTACGGTCGACCTATCAAATGCCTAGGTCAACCCTAAGGTCGACCCCTATGGTCTTCTGGTTGATCCTCTAAACACGATTTCTACAGGCAGTTTCTGCCTTGTTCGATCTAGTTTTTTAGCAAAGTTTTGAAGCGGTTCCCAGATGAATTTGAAGGTGAAATTTTGCATGCACAAACTACTACACTCAAACAACAATCCAGAGGAATTCCGGCATGGATTCATGACAAGAACAAGGAGATATGAACACAAAAAGAAGCAACCCAGAACAGTTTTTAATGTAAATATTCAACCAGTAAACTATCGTTTACAGTAAGCAGATTCAAGCAATTTTCAGCATACAAACTTACTTAAGCTAGAAATTGTGAGTTGTATACTCACCTCAGCAAAGTTTTGAGCAAATAGAGTTGCAAGATGATGTCTTTCTGGCTTAGAGGAGTTTCACTAACCTGTAGCTAAAAGAAAACAAACATGCAGCAAGGAAAAACAGAAGTTACAAAGCAATCTTTTTCAAACAGCGAATTGATAAGATGATTTTGGTTTAGATTACCTAATATTGTTTTGATTTGCTAATTTTCTCCTTGATTTTCCTTTGATTTGTGAAGCTAGATTTGAGAATTAGAGAGAAGCAGCCATTTTCTTTTTACTGGTTGTTTTACAGGAGGAACTAGAAAATGAGAAGAAGAAAATTGAAAGTACAGTTCATTTTCTCAAGTCTCCTGCTTATTCTAGATGTGGGTTTTGGGCTTGAACCCATTAAGAAAACAAATAGATTAAAATACCAATTATCACTAAAACACTTATATTTTTTTCCAAAACAATTTATACTTACATGATTTCAACACTATAAAAATCATACAAACATATTTTTATGTTCACAAAAATATTTTACAACGTATAAAAAGTTATTTTAACCATTTAAAATTATTTTCATCATAATTATTATTTTTACTTAAATGCTTTAATTTTCACCTTTAATTACATAAAACACTATTTTTAACACTAAAATTTATACGAAAATCATTTCCTTGTACGATTAAATGTAATAAACCATATTAACATCGTTTTTACATTCAAATATTATTTTTGAATAAAATTCCACCTTTTATTCACATTATTTACTATATAAAATTTTAATACTTCATTACAATTAGTAAAAATTAACATTTAGCAATAATTTGCAAAACTATTGCATTTTACCAAATTAAAACCTTGTGATGCTCGTTTTTATCCCAATCTAACACAATAAAGTTTTTAAACTTTATCTCCAACATTATTTATTTATTTCAACAAATTATTATTGAATTAAATTCTTTTATCTCACTTAATTAATTCAATTAATACCCAAATTAACATATTACCATTATTCACCGTTTATTACCAACATTACCATCTTAATTCCATTTTATTTATTCAAAACCCATTGTTTATTCAAAATAAACAATTTTAACGAATTTCGCAACTCCAATTTATTTTATTTCCCTATCAATAAATTGTAACTACCGTTATAATTTAATTTCACATGTAATCACCAAAACCAGAGTTGTTACAAACTCCCCCCTTATAAAAATTGCATCCTCGCAATTTCTAGAGAAGCGCTGTATTCAGCACGATTTATTCCATCTAGCAAAAGATAATTGATAAGCTTGAGTTTAAAATTCTCATCCTTAACACAAGAAGATAGAAAATAAAGATAAGATTGCTCGATAAGTTCTATGGTTTCCCAAGTGTAGTCACTGGGATAAGTGGACCATTGAACCTTTACGAGCAAACATCCATATTTCGAAGGCGTTTCACCTTCGAAGAAAGAACACAGATAGGATGTTACACGATAGATAAATCGGGTGAGATCGATTCCTCAAAAGCTTCTCGAATAGAGTTGGGACTTAGCACAACTTTATCCCGGACTCCAATCAACAAGATGGTGATCGGCATGATCTTCCATACAAAGCTACGAATGGAGTCATACCGATATTAGATTGACAACCATTATAGTAAGAATACTCAACAAGAGATAGGCGGTCTCTCCAAATACCACCTAGATCATACGACTGCACAAATGCAAGTCACTAAATAATTGTACTAGGGCAAATAAAAAACAAGGAATAGATTTTATACTTTCTTTTACTAATCAAATATTCTTAGAGTTTTCAAATCCATTATCTTCATAATCAAATTCTCAATTTTCAACTCTTAAAAATCTTCAAAGCATCTTATTTAAATTTAAATTTAAGCTCATTACTCTTTATTTAGAGTAAATAAAATTTGAGTTGTCTGTTCTCTAATTCTTCCATAAATATACTATAATTTGTAACATATTTTTCCTCACTAATAATTAATTTGGTTACATTCACAAAATAGGAAGTGTTACATTTGACCATTAAGGGAAATAAACCATTTTATTTAATTTTAGACCTGTTGTAAAGAAATCAAGTTTCGACTCAGCAAACTTCAAAATCCGAGAAAACTTATAAAATTAAAGTTGTTCTATTAAGTTTAAGATTTCCAGAAATATAAAGACCATCAAAATCGAACTTATGGTTTGAAAGTTATGCTAAATTTACTTTCGGCTTAAATCTTAGAAATTTTATAATAGGACAGATATGTCCATCCACTTTCAAACCCATTTTAGACTGAATAAAATACAAAATCTTCCAAAGTGGTAAAAATAAAATTTATAACTTACTGAAAGCACTTTCATTTACAAAAAGATTGAGCTCATTTGGAGTTTTAAATCCCAAGTTATCGCTGTTTTAGTACAGCACTTTTCCAAATAAATTTCAGCTTTTAAAATTAATTTGAAATTCCCAAACCATTCCAATTTCAAACTACATTTTCTAAACAAACTTTTATGCTAAATTATTTATTACATGATCCTCTTTTCCGGAAAGGTAAGACATTCAAAATTATAATTAACTTCGTGTAATTATCTTTAAAAGAAACAATTCACTAATTGGATTTTTATTCATCACTTTACAAAATCAAGCTTTCAAACAATTAACAATGAAGACTCATTTTGAAAGAGATAACTAATCTCTTCCATTATTTAGAGATGATTATTGATTATCCATCTAAAATAGATTTTTGGATTTACATATTAATTTTTAAATTGTTCTCACAATTTTAAAATGATTAAATCTCATGCCTTATTCATTTATTATACCTAGCATTCCTTAATATAGCATTTTATAATAAATGAACCATTTAAATTCAAATTTTCCTTTGTCACAAAATTAAATTCAATCTTATTATCAACATAAAACTAGCTAAGGTTGATAATTATCTTAAACTTGTTTTCAA
The DNA here is from genome assembly GCA_030737815.1 of Allium fistulosum. Classification (NCBI taxonomy): domain Eukaryota; kingdom Viridiplantae; phylum Streptophyta; class Magnoliopsida; order Asparagales; family Amaryllidaceae; genus Allium; species Allium fistulosum. The sequence continues at coordinate 814,430,247 of CM060908.1, read as the reverse complement.
AAGTATTTTACAAATTCATACCAACAAGTTTTAATACTATCAAAATTTAAAACAAAGGCTTGCTCACAATTTATGCTAAAAGTCTAAAATTAGCATTTCTTTATTTTCTTCAAGATAGAGTTTTTAATCTTATCCTCTATTACTATTCAAAAAACCAAGTGTCAAAACAAATTTTTATAGTCAACATTTATAACTTTGCACTAAAATATTCAGTTGATGTTTTAATTTTTCTACCCAATGCATTTTCTTATCTTGAATACATCATTTTATTAATCAAAGCATCACATGATATTCTCTTCCAATTAAAATATCTCTTTAATTAGAATTATTTACTTTACTTACTCAAATTACCATATGATATCATTATTTAGATTCTTATAGGTTATACTTACATAACCAATTAAAACATAACCATATTCAATTTCATAAATTTCAAATATTACAATGGCATTGCCTCGCCATTGATTTATAGTGAATGACCCCATTAATTGGCTGTAGAGTTGACCAAATGATCAAAACTGCCTCGCCACTTATCCAACAATCACCATGGTTCAATGGCTGCACTGGTCAGCTAGAATAAAATTTAATTCTCAATCCCATATTAATTTATTTTCGAACTTTTACTTATTACAACTCAATTTACTGTGTCTGACTGTCTCATCATAGCATTTAGGAAATTCCTATCGATAACGTTGATCAGGCGCATCGACCAGAATTCTTAAAGCACTCAATGGACAATCCAACACAAAAATCATTTTCTATATGATAAACATGCCTCTTATATAAGTTTACAAAATATTCTTTGCTTGTCTCAATAAACAAAATCCAATTATACTTATAAGTATATCTTTAATTAGAAAGAATTGCAATTTAAATTATTGCTTTCACTCATCATCAACGAATACAAGGACAGACTCATCGAGATATTCCCAGAATACTCGATTCCTAAGATTGACGAAATAGCTAGAGCGTTCGTTAAACCGAACGGCATAACGAGCCACTCATAAGAATCATAACGAGTGCGGAGTGCGGTAAGAGGAACGCTATCCTCCGCAACTCGTGGCTGATGAAAACCGGTGCAAGGTCAAGCTGAGAAAAGACCCTAGCACCACTCAATAGATCGAACATGTCATCGATCCTAGACAATGGATACTTGTTCTGAATGATTAACTCGTTAAACTTGAGGAAAGGGATGCAAAGCCTAAGAGTACCATCAGATTTCTTAACAAAGACGACCGCGGCACCCCATGGTGAAGAACTGGACTAAATGAATGCTTGGCTTCAAGCTCCAGCAATTTCCTTTTAAGTTCCTCATTTTCCTTAGTGGGCATCCTCGTGGGAGGTCAACTAACAGGCTGAGCACAAGGAATGAGGTCAATACATAACTCAATTGCCCGTTTGGGTGGCGAACCCGAAACGGACTCAAATACATCAGCAGAATCACAAACAACTGGAATTCGAGATACTTCATCATCATCTCGAGACTCAATAGCAATTATTTAGCGACTTACATTTATGCAGTCGTATGATTTATGAGGTATTTGGAGAGTCCACCTACCTCTTGTTGATTTTTCTTACCATAATGGTTGTCAATCTTATATTGGTATGGCTCATTTCGTAGCTTTATATGGAAGGTCATGTCGATCATTATCTTATTGGTTGGAGTCCGGGGTAAAGCTGTGCTAAGTCCCGACTCTATTAGTGAAGCTTCTGAAAGATCGATCTCACCTGATTTATCTATTGTGCCACATCTTGTCCGTGTTCTTTCTTCGAAGGTGAAACGCCTTCGAAATAGGGATGTACCGCTCATAGAGATTCAATGGTCCGCTAATCCCAATGACTACACTTGGGAAACCATAGAATTTATCGAGCGATCTTATTCTGGTTTTCTATCTTCTTGTGTTGAGGGTGGGAATTTTTAAACTCAAGCTTATCTATTTTCTTTTTCTTGATGAAATAAATCGTATTGAATACAACTCATCTCTAAAAATTGTGAGAATGCAAATTTTTATAAGGGAGGAGCCTGTAACAACCTTGGTTTTGGTGATTACCTGTAAAAATTAAATTATAACGGTGGTTATAATTTAATAATAGAGAAATAAAATAATTTGGAAATGGGAAATTTATTAAAATTGTTTATTTTAAATAAACAATGGATTTTAAATGTAAAATGTTGAAAATAAAGTTTTAAAAACTTATTAATGTTAGTTTGTGATAAAAATGTGCATTATATGATTTTAATTTGATAAAATGCAATAATTTTGCAAATTTTTGCCAAATGTGATTTTTACTAATTCTAAATGAAGTATTATAATTTAATATGGTAAATATTGAAAATAAAATGATGGAATTTTGTTCAAAAATAATATTAGATGTAAAAATAATCTTTACTACTAATAATAAGAATTCGTTGAACATGATTCAACCGTATCTTTCTGAAGTACCAAAAATGCCCTTCCCTTTACAATTTTGTTCGGGTCTTCTTTGTCATCCTGTCCACGAGCATTCGCATCACTTTCTGCCTAAACCTAATCGACCAACGCCTCAGAAATCATCAACGCCTCCTCCTACAAGATCGATCGCACTGCTACTAAATCCTCCTCCTCAGAAATCATCGACACCTCCCACTACTCATCCTCCTCATCCCTAATCCCTAATCGCCAGGGCGATCCTCTCATCCTCCTAAAAAATCATCAACGCCTCCTGCTACTAAATCGATCGACACTAAATCAATCGACGCTGTTGCATTACAAGCTTTGCTTCGCCATTTCCATCAACGGCTGTTGTTGTCGCCGACTTACGCTTTTTGCTTTTATTGCTTTTCGCTTTTAGGTATGGTAGACTTAACCCTACTTTCACTCATACTTATATTTACGAATTTTTCCCTAATTCGAATACTGCTGCTTAGGGATATTGCTGCAGCTACAAGGAGTCTACAAGATTGAAATACAAAATTGTATTTATGTTAGAGAAATTGGGACTTGGACGAGGAAAGATGTCGAAATAAAAATGCTTATAAGGTATCTTTCTAAATTAACGTGTGCTTTGTTCATATTTTCCAAATTTTTACACTAATGCTTCAGGATTAATTGCATATCATGTTCTGTTGATGATACTCAGTCATATATTTTGTTTTCAATCGTGAATTTTTTTGTTAACTTTATAGAAATTATTTTGCTAATGCTTCAAGATTGATTGCATATCATGCATATGTTCACCTTAACACAGAGACATACATATTTTACATTCATGGTTGAATAGTTGTGGTAGCATACAATTTATTGACATACTCCTTACTTTTAACCTGCAAATATTCTATACGCATGTAAGTTTTATGCCAATGGCCTGTACTTGATTTCCACAACTGTTTTGAGTATTTGTATGTGCTTTGAATCTCTATAAATACCCCCTACAATCCAAACTATGACCAATAATTTACCATGATTTGTACGGTTGGACCCTTAATTTGGATATTAGAATGAAATTTTTTTATGTTAGTTGCAAGACTGTAAAAATAGCTTAAATTTGCAAAAATAAACATTTTCCTCTATGGGAATTAGTGTACTTATGTTAGTCCAATCAAATAAAGGATTTGTATATTTTGGTTGTTTTAATGGTTCATCCTAAATAGGTTTTATTTGAGCATTTTAATTCAAATGAAGGATTTGTATATGTTTATTTCTATGAATTTGCCATTGCTTCTATCCCTAATATGGTGTATACTTTTGTCATATATGTTAATCAAGTTAACAAAAATTTAGCTAAAATCACGACAGTTGCGAATTTTGTCAACGTGAAATGAAATGAACCAATATAGAAAAATTATATCAAGATCTAGCTCAAAAACACATTAGCTTAGAGGTGTATTCAATATGTAATATGTTGCTGGGTATTTGGAAAAAATCTCACATTCCAAATGCAGTGAGTGAATCTTTTGTGACTAGCTTGGAGATGCATTTTTTAATAAAGTAATTTTTTAATTTTTTTAAATTCCTTATTGCATGTTTAGATGCTAAGTTTATAAGTATTAAGTCACCATGTTCAAGAATTTCCTTGGGCTATCCGAATAAATTGTCAATTGGAAGCACTGAACATGGAAAAGCATAAAATGTTGAGTATGAAATCATATCTATTGTTGACCTTACTATTGGCCATATTGATTTTATAGATAGAAATCAAGTATGAATCCAACTACATCTTTCGCAAAAAAATTGGTACATCAGACAGGGATCCAAACAATTTTTTATTTATTTAGTAAATTATGTAAGAAAGGTAAATTTTAGTAGAGCATAATACTTCTGATAATTAAATTTTGGATTCATCAAGAACCAGACCAATGACTAAATATATTATTAACACACTCCCATTGTCTCTTGACAATATAGTACATGACATATTTTAGTTTATACATTCATAAGCTGACATCAAAAGTAATTTGCAAATCGACATACTAAATGAAGTTACTTAAGGTCATGGACTCATCATCATTAAGGAAATATTGACAAATGTATGATTGGCTTCAAGCTTAACAAGGAAAAAAAATAGAAAGAACTATTATTCAAACCCATGAACATAAGGATAAGGCCTTGCACTCCACTAACTAAGCTAGATAGGCTCTCATTGTACTTTACAATATTTCACTACAGATTTATTTGATTCAATATTTTAATCAATATTGGCAATTGTCATGAAGGAAACTATGTAATTTGTTAACTATAGGCAATTGTAGTCTTACTGCTCTAGGTGCAACAATAAAATGGCTGTAACTCCATATGATAGTTTAACATTTTTTTCTTTTCTAATGATTTTATGGTAAGAAAAACAGTTAATGTTTGTTGATTACATTTAGATTTGTTTTTAAAAGATATATATTTCAGTTTTCTTTAAATCTGGGCAATAGACTCAATATAGCCTATGAAATCAACCATTTATTTATAGTGAATTTTTAAATGTACTGTGGATGCAACTTTGACACATAAGAACTCCGAGGTTACTAGAATACTTGCTTTGCAGGAAGGTTTCTTGAGAAGGAGCTTGATGAAGTTCAGAAATCACTATTGGCAATGCATTTGTGTTTCTCTCTTTTTATTAACACTGTATAGCTACCTCTAAGTTTGATTATGTTTTTGATTTGTTGTCATCTTTTGTTGTTGCTTGAAATTTTTGTTTGGTTTGAAAATGCTGGGCATGCTTTGTGAAATACTTGAGAATGAATAGATTGTAAATATTTGAATTGTTGACTAATAAATAACTAAAGCCAAATTTCAAGTCAAATAATTACCTGTAGCATTGAATACTTGAAGTTTATTGAGAAGGTAAAAATATATTCATTTGCACTATTTAACAGCAAGTTTGGTAAAGAAGTTATGTAGTGTTCATCAAAACTCATATAATATGTCTATGTTGAAGTCTCCATTAAATACTGACTCTATTATTAATTTTTATTTTTGGTTCTCAATGCCTTATGACAACATTATCTCGATTGGTTTGTGGTGTGTTGTCTTCCATTTATGATCTTAGGGACTAAAGCTTCATCATGTCCACAAAGCATAGTTAGAGACTACAAATTACTTCATTATGTCCATGAAGCATAACTAAAGATTAAAATTACTACTTGATCGAACATATGATATGAAGTTCAGAAATCATAAAATGATGAAATTCACCGCAATATGAAATCCATGTAATAGTAATAAAGAGTTGTGATATTATTCACTCGCATTTTCTTTTTGTGCAAGTCATAAGAATTGTGATGTTACAGGTAATTACAGTCTACATGTACTTTGTACAACATTGATTGCATTATATAGAATTACTATCTATGTGATAAAATGCAGGTCCGCCTGGGCGTGATATAGATAAATATCAAGAAGATCACACTATAGCTTATGTTGCTTCAGGTATGCCTGCTGTTTACTCTGCTTGCTTTCGTGTTCTTAAAGAGGTTTATTTTTATTGATTTGTCCATTTTTGGTATTTTCTTGGTATATTTCAACTATAATATATAATTCGTTTGATTATGCAGGCACGCCAAAGACTGCCTGCCTCAAATCATGCTGAAGCGGTTGGATCCCAATTCAAGGTATTTCTTTTTTTTGCTTCTCCTCAAATCAATGTACTCTTCTCCTCAAATTAACGTACTCTTCCCCTAAGATGGAATCATGTCCAATTAGAATTCTCATGTTTGTCCACTTCTCCTTACATTCTTATGTTGGACATCGAACTCCAAATATAGTGCTTTACCAGAGAATTCTACGCCTTATTTTTATTTTTCAAATTTGAACCACCAATATACTCACATCAAAGACAGTACGATCTATAACCAACTCATACCTGCTGATTTCGTCTCCATGGAACTCTTACTTCGCTGCAATGGCGGTCATAATTCTTATTCTGTCCAATCGATATTCCTAACCTACAAACAGATACTATCAAATCACTGGGGTATTTTGATTGATTGGAGTAAAATTTTGGATTTTGCAGTTACAAGATTACTGGACATCTGCTTGAAGTGAGAAAATAAATAAGGTATTTCTCCGATCTTCCACTCCCTTTCAATGAGTTAGAATGATTAACATGATATACCAAGATTGTTCACTCTAATTCTTATTCCATTTTAGTTTTAATTGTGTGAAACCTTTTTTGTGCATATAGATAAATTACAACTAAAATTCATTGTGATTATTTTTCCTCTTAGTTTTGAATGTTGACTTATTTTTCTTCGAGTTTAAAAGCATACAAAAAGAGATATTAGATACCAAACTCTCTGTATTTTTCCGAAGACTAGGATGGTACAAATTACAGTTTACATTGCTTAAATTACTTGAATTAATTATATCAAACCATTATGGTAACTGATTTTAATGTTGTCCAAATTGCTGACTTATTTCAAAAAATATACAATTGAACAATTGGAGTTGTAATTGTGATCTGACATTTACAATGATAAACCTACATTTTTTGTCGAAATTACAAATATTTTTTGTCAATCACATTTGTCAAATATTTTTAGGCCTTTCAATCACATTTTTTGTCAAAATTACAATTGGGATGGTACATTCTTCTACCGTTTCTAATTCTGATTGGTTTCCTTCTATTTGGATATTACCTCATAATAATATTTCTATTTTACAAACTGCCAAATAACAATTTCGCTTTTTAATCACTTAGCCAAAAAAGATGGATTCTATGCCACAGAACCAACGTTCAGTTATGAAAAATGGTTTTTCGGGGGTTGGTTTTTATATCATTCTTCACCACTTTTGGTAATCTACTTCTTAATTACTTAAAGTTTATTTAACATCTACTTTTGTTTTTTTATGTTAGCAAAATTAAAGTGGATGCCATAGAAGTAAGTTTTACTTTGGTAATACTAAATGAAATTGTAGTTATGATCAAGTAGCTAAAAAATAACGTGTTTACTTTACAAATCCAACGCAAGTCAAATGTCATTTTTTTTGTTAATGATTTTATTTCTCTTTTGTTGACTGTAAAATACATTATGTTTACTACTATATTTTAATTTCGCATTTTACCACTAATTACAGAGATCTTCACTTTGAAGAATTAATGCAAAATTTAATGTAAAAGATTTTTCACTTTCAGCTTAATGAAATAAAGGCAACAATGGTATTGCATTTATATCCACATATGGTTAAATGAACGCTGAGATGATAAACATTAGAGCTATTGATTATCTCATAGTGTTATGATTTGGCATTCTGAAATTTAAAACTGTAGTAACTCTCATATGTATGCTCAACCAAGAATACATGTATTTATTCACAAAATTTATTCATATAATAAAATCGATAATTGACATTTGTATTCATTATAGGATACAATAAGATGATGGCATGAATTTGACTTTATATCTTCTTTTAATAGTAGTAATAAGAAGATGACATTAGTTTTATGGGATACAGTAAGAAGATGGCATGAATTAGTTTTATGGGAGAACCACATTTGTGTTCATTATAGGGAACAATAAGAAGATGGCATGAAATTCACTTTAGATCTTCTTTTAATGGCAAATTTATAAAAAAAACTCACGTGTTTGTGTGTTGTCCACTACGGATTATGTTTAAATAATATAAGTTGCGTTGTTCAATAATAGGTTCTGACATATTACATAGGATATATTTTTAATTCTCTTTGGAGTAGTTTGAAACAAGTATTTGAAATGAGTAGGCTTAATGGTTTCATGTAACAATAGTTACTGTGTTGTCTCTCATTAGAAGATAAAGTCATATATTGGTTAAGCGGTTGTCATGTATTATTATCAACATATGTATTTCATGAAAATCAACTGGTCATATAAAAAGAGAAAAAAGCCAATGCTCACAAATGTCAGAATATACAATATGAGTAATGATTCTTCATAATGATTCGTTAATTCTGCTATTGAGCAACCAATCCTGTCGTGTCTTTGTTTTTATATGTTTTGTATACAATATCACATGAAACACATTGCATTATGCCTTATATATGTTTTATATACAACATCATTAATGATTCAGTTCTGCTTTGTAGTGGATGCTGGTGTATTTCAACTGCGTGGATGCTTCAACTATGTTTTTATTGTACCAATGCTGCATGGCAATGAAGTTAAGCACAATACTGAACTATCCTTTCATTCATGTATTGAAAATTTTGAACCGTCTTTTTATTCATGTATCGAACTGTCTGAACTTGGTGTGAGCAATTACTTTGTATTTATTGAACTGTTTTGTAATCGACGAACTGTCTGAGCTATTATACAGTTGTTGAACTGTCTAAACAGTTCGAGCTATTTTGTATGAAATGTAGTGCAATCTGTAATTTATTGAACTGAGCATTGCCGAGACGTTTCCTGAATTGATTTTGAATAATAAGTTTTTGGTATCATTAATTTTTAACCTTAATGCGGTTATGGTTGTTGGTTAATCAGTCAAGATTAACCGCTAAATATTCGCTGTTAACCTTGATTAAAACTGGACGGTTTGGTCTGTATGAACAGCCAACTTTATTTTCGATACGGTTAACCAAATAGTAGGATTTGGTCGGTTTAATCGGTTAACTGACTGTACCCATCCCTAAATGCTTCGAACATAATAAAAGGCCATGTTGCTTTTTGAAGCCTATTCTATGAAGATTGATAATAAAATGAACAAGCATTCTGCATTTGAATTTCATTACACTTAAATAGAATCATAAATTATACACTTATTCAAATGTTGTTATTGTTAACACGCAGCTAAAAAGTATGTGGATGATACATAAGACTACATAAACATCATGTTGGATGGTAGGAAGAACCATCTTTCACAATGAGGCATATTTGGTATCAACATAAACAAATCATTCAATGGAACCAACGCATAAAAATCTGAATTCTTTTGGACAACTGGTGGTGGACCGACCACTGTTGCTTTTGTCAATAATTGTCGGTCTCTTACTGTATTTGTCTATGAATTTCCATTGCTAATATTTATGAAGTTGTACCATATGATGCTAATACATTGTCAGTATAACGGGTTCAACAAACAAATAAAATTCTATTAAAACCACTATTTATCACATAGATGTTCATGAATGTTTTCAAGGTATAGCAGAAAATATATGAATTTTATTTGAATGCATTTTTGTTTACTTCTTACCAAGTTTGGGGATTTATATTTTTTTCATCTATCATTAACAATATATTGCCTTCCATTTAAATATGTTCTCAGCTGATTTTGATGTCATGTGTGTATTTTGCAAAAATAAGAAGTTAGTATTCTTTTGTCTTTACATACGTCCATCGGACGTGCCTTAGTACTCGTGTTAATAAGGGGTTTTACATTTAATCAAACAAGAGAAATGATTTTATGTAATTTTAGGTTATTAAAATGATGATTTATTCAAATAAAGTGGTGTTTATGTAAATAATAGTGTAAAATAAAGTATTTAAGTAAAAATAAGAATTTTAAAAATAGAAATTGATTTTTTTATGGCTAAAATAAATTTTATGTGTTGATAAAACAATTTTGTTAAACATAAAATATGTTGGTTTGATTTTATAAAATTGAAAATATGAAATGTAAGTTGTTTTGGCTAAAACATGTGTAATTGTGGTGATTTAAGTGATAATTAATGTAATAATCTAATTATTTCTTGTTGGGTTAAGCCTAATTACATTTTAGCTAAGAAGAGAGGTTATCTCCTTCTCAACCTGTACGTTCAAAGTTCTGTAAGAAGTAAAACAAAAAGAAGAAAATCAGAAACCCTATTTCCTCTTAAAAACCTAGAAATTCAATCTCCAATTTCTCCAATTCTTTGCAAATTAAACAATTGAAGCAATTAATTCAGGTAATCAATCTACAACCAAAACAAATTTCATCTATTTCAATTTTCAGAAGTCGTGTTGGTGTCTGTAACTCTTCTTTCACTTTGTTGCATGTCTGTTTCTTTTCAAGTTACAGGTTTCTAATGCTAAATCAAAGGCAAAGCTCCCATCTTCTCCAAGTTTGCTCCAATTTGCTCAGAAACTTTGCAAAGATGAGTTTAAAACTCACATTTCTAGCTTAGATTGAGATTTCAAGGTAAGAAATCTCAATTTTGTTTGTTGCATGTTCAGTTGTGAATCGTTGTTAGTAAATTAGGCACATCTCTTTCGTTTTAAATCGAAATTAGGATTTGTTTTTGAAGTTATGAAAAGCTTAAAAAGAGTGTGTTAACTTTCATGTTAAACACTTTCGAAAATTCTGAGCATAATGGGTCAAAAAACCTAATGCAAACTTGTTGCCATATCACTGTAAAACTGTAATTTTCTAAGCTAAATGTCATTGGTAATTTGAGCATATCATTCTCGTTTGGTGTCCAAATCAGACGGTTCTTGATATTCCGGAAAGCTTATATTGTCTGCTATAACTTTCATGTTTTGGGTTTTGTTAAATTTTGATGTTTATGTGGTCGAAAGTTCATTCTAGTGTCGCTATCCCGAAACTAAAACGACAGCGGTAGTGAACTTCAGATCTGAAAATTGTTTTAGTCATAACTTTTTCATTCCTTATAGTAATTTGATAATTTTTAATGTTCTGGAAAGCTTAGGATATATTATACAACTTTCATGTTTTATGTTTTCTCAAATTCTAAGTTTAAAAGGGGCGAACTGGCTAAACAAGCCGTAGCCCGAGTTCTTTTGCAAAGTTTGGGCAGTTTCCGTTGAATTGTTTTCAGATTCGATGATTTTGAGCATTGTTTTGAGATGATTCTAAAAGGCTAACTCCTACTAATAGGAAAACCGACATTAACGTCGATTCGTACTATGAATTGACAGTTTCATTTGGATTTTGTCGTATGTTAATTTCATTGAATTTTCGTTGATTTTTGATGTTTCTGTGCATGTGTTTTCTAAACCATTTTCGGAAGATTTTTAAAATGAAAAAGATTTCAAAATAAATGTTTTACAATATTTATAATTATTTTTAAAGCTATTAAAATTTATAATCTCTATAATAAAGAGAATTTCAAAGCCAAAAATTTGCAAAACGTTTTCAAAAATTGTTTTAAAACTAGTTTTCTCAAAGCAAATTATTTTTATATAAAATACACTATTTTTACACTCTTCGAGCATATGAGAAAGAAAATTAAATGATTTAGTAAAACATGTGGTATGGGACACATGCGTTTACTTTTTGGGTTAATTCTAAACTTGTTCGTTTGAAGCTATGGATCTCCGGGTGGTTATTGCCAGTACTTGGGCTGTTGGGTCCTATGTGTACATATATAGCTGTTGGGCTAATCATGGGCTGTTGGGTCCTATTTGAGGATGTTGGGTCTCTTATACACTGTACTTGGCAGGCTATTGGGCCACTTAGTGGACTGTTGGGTCCTATCAACATATAGCTGTTGGGCTAATTTTTGGACTGTTGGGCCCTATTCTTTATATTATTGCTTTTCTAGATTTCTTTATGTTGATTTCTAGAATTTAGATGATTTGTGAATGTTTTCACCATTGTTGCCCCTGTCGGTTTATTTATATAGCCTGAGCGCTATCATGTTGTTTATTATATGGTGATTACATTTTGGAGTTTTGAACTCTTAATCGAGTTCTACATATATATTGATTTGTGATTGCCATCCTTTAGCGTATTTTGAGATTTATGATCTCCTTTTTAGGAGCTATTTGTGATTGCCATCTTTTGGCGTATTTCTAAGATTTGTGATTTCCTATTTTAGGAATTATTTGAGATTGCCATTCTTTGGCGGATTTTGAGACTTGAGATCTCCTATTTAGGAGTTATGGTTTATGAAAACCACTATATTGGCTTTTGTATATGCCGATGTGAGGCGAATATTTGTGATTATTTGATATTGTTATTGAACTTGCCTTTTTCGAGAAACTTCTATATATGAAGTATTTTAGTGATATTAACTCATATTTAGTAGTTGACATATGTTAGATGTTGCTTCTTCTCTTTTGAGAAGAGATGTTACCACTTATCCTTATATTTCACCTATCTTATGCTAATCAATTTATTTAAGCTAGACTGACCCGTGTATTTTTATATACTCGGGTCAGACCGAATTATTTCAGGTTAGTCGCCTGCCATTGATTATTGCTTACCTGCTTCCGCTACGGATTTTCAGCTAGCCACCTTTTGTATAGTTTTGCAGTCGTTTTGTAAACTTTGATATGTACCTTTTCATTTTGGCTCGATATATATATATATATATATATATATATATATATTGTGGTCCATGTACCACCATTGTTGTATCGCTTTGTTGTGTACTGTGATGTATCTGTTTATACGTATGTATATGTTTGACTACTGTTCTATGATCTGTTGTATTTCCTTTTGTTATATTTTGTTCTGATAGATCCGTTAGCCACCGTAGTTTTGTATCAAACATTTATTGGGTATGTCGATCCACTTGAGAAAGATAAAAGAAAATAAAATTAGAGCACTAAGACAAAGCTTGATATTGGAAATTTGTGAAATTAAATATGGTTATGCTTTTAATTGGTTATGTAACTATAACCTATAAGAATCCAAATAATGATATCATATGGAAATTTGAGCAGGTAAAGTAAATTGATTCTAATTAAGGATATATCTTAATTGGAAGAAAATACCATGTGATGCATTTATTAATAAAATAATGTATTCAAGGTAAGAAAATACATTGGTTAGAAAAACTAAAATATCAATCGAATATTTTGGTACAAAGTTATAAATGATGACTATAAGATTTGTTTTGACAAATGGTTGTTTGAATAGTAATAAAGGATAAGATTTAAAACTCTATCTTAAAGGAAAATAAAGAAATGCTAATTTTAGACTTTTAGCATAAGTTTGTGAGCAAGCCTTTGTTTTAAATTTTGATAGTATTAAGACTTATTGGTATGAATTTGTAAAATTCTTTTGAAAGCAAGTTTAAGTTAATGATCAACCTTAATTAGTTTTATGTTGATAATAAGATGAAAATTTAATTTTGTGACAAGGGGAAATATGAATTTGAATGGTCCATTTATTATAAAATGCTATATTAAGGAATGCAAGGTATAATAAATGAATAAGTACATATCAGAGTTTACAAAACATTAAAAAAAACTAAACAAAAGGTAACTAGCGGATAATCCAAAGCGGAAGCAACATAGCAGATATCTACGACAGGTGTCTAACCTGAAATAACTCGGTCTGACTCAAGTATATGAAAATACACGGCTCAGTCTAGCTTAAAATAAACTAATTAGCATATGAAAGGTGAAATAAAGGGATAAGTGATAATAAGCTATGACGCCCCACCCCGAGACCCATATTAACAAAGAGTATTACTGGGTAATACTGCTGCTAATGTGAAGAATAGGGCTGGTTAGGAGCGACCATCCATAGCTTTGTCTTAAACATCTATTGAATACGTTGATTAGGTGCTCTAATTTTTTTTTTCTTTCTCAAGTGGATCAACATATCCAATAAATGTTTAATACAAAACTACGATGGCTAACGGATCTATCAGAACAAAATACAACATCAACAAATATACCAGATCACAGAACAACAGTCAATCATGTATATACATATACACAGATACATCACAGTACGATACAAAGTGATACAATAGAAGTGGTACATAAACCACAATATATACATCGAGTCAAAACGAATAGATACATATTAGAGTTTACAAAACACTACAAAAACTACAAAAAAGGTGACAAGTAGATAATCCAAAGCGGAAGCAACATAGAGAAGACCTACAGCATGTGTCTAACCTGAAACAACTCGGTCTGACCCGAGTATATAAAAATACACGGGTCAGTCTAGCTTAAATAAACTGATTAGCATGTGATAAATGAAGTATAAGGGTAAAGGATAATGTTTCTTCTCAAAAGAGAAGAAGTAACATAAAGATATGGCAACCACTAAATATGAGATAAAGTCACTAAAATATCACAGGAGGATATCTCGAAAAGGGCAAGTTCAATGCCAATATCATTTAAACACAAATAATCACCTCATATCATCGGCATGTACAAATTTCAATATAATGGTTTTCATAAACCACAATTCCTAAATAGGAGATCACAAGGCTCAAAATTCGCCAAAGAATGGTAATCACAAATAAATCCTATAATAGGAAATCCCAAATCTCCAAAATACGCCAAAAGATGGAAATCACAAATAACTCCATAAAAGGAGATTATAAATCTCAAAATAAACGCCAAAAGATGGCAATCACAAATCATAAGATGTAGAACTTGATTAAGAGTTCAAACTCCAAAAATGTAATCACCACATAATAATGTCTCAAACAGCTCAAAAGGCCAAATAATCTCGAAATGACGATACATTTGAAAAATCACAAATAAATCATGAAAACATCACAAAAGATAGCATGTGCTTAATAAAAATGGCCGAAGCCTGCCAAGTACTGTATCTCAAAATAAGGTGCCAAATACATCCTGAAGGACAAACATCCCCAAGGACAACATCCTGAAGGACAAAACATCTTGAAGGACAACATCCCGAAGGACAAATGACCCGAAGGTCTAGTACTGGCAATCAACCTGAAGGTCCATAAAAATAGCTTCAAACGAACAAGTCTGGAATTAACCGAAAAAGTAAATGCATGTGTCCCATACCTCATGTTTTACCAAATCGTTCAATTCTCTTTCTCATACGCTCGAAGAATATGCAAAAATTAGCTTCAAACGAACAAGTCCGGAATTAACCGAAAAAGTAAACGCATGTGTCCCATATCACATGTTTTACTAAATCTTTTAATTCTCTTTCTCATACGCTCGAAGAGTGCAAAAATAATGTATTTTATATAGAAAATAATTTGTTTTGTGAAAACTAGTTTTAAAACAATTTTTAAAACCGTTTGGAAAACATTCCTTTGAAATTTCTCTTTATTATAGAGAATATATAAATTTTAATAGCTTTAAAATAATTATAAATATTGTAAAAATATTTATTTCAAAAGCTATTTTATTATAAAAATCATTTCGAAATCGTTTTAGAAAACCCATGTTCGAAAACATCAAAAATCACAGAAAACGCTGAAAATCAGCATATGAAATCATCTCCAAAAACACGTCAATCCGGAGTACGGATCAACCAAAATGTTGGCTTACCTATTGATAGGTTAGAGCCCTTTAAAACAGTCTAAAACATCACAAGAATTGATTACAGTAGTCAGTAGTATAAACAGAAAAACAATGCACAGAACAAAATAATCAAGTTGCAAAAATTACAAAGGCTGGGTAGACCTACAAGTCGACCTATAGGTCGACCTTAATAGTTCATAGATCGACCTATGTGTAGCCTGGGTCGACCCTAAGGTCGACCCTTATGGATGCTTGGTCAACCATCAGGTCGCGAATTCCTACGGTGTTTTCTGCCTTGTTCGAACTAGTTTTTGAGCAAAGTTTTGAAGCGGTTCCCGGATGAATTTGACAGTGGAATTTTGCATGCACAAACTACTACACTCAAACAACAATCCGGAGGAATTCCGGCATGGATTCATGACAAGAACAAGGAGATATGAACAAAAAAAGAAGCAACCTAGAACAGTTTTTACTGTAAATATTCAAGCAGTAAACTACCGTTTACAGTATGTAGATTCAAGCAATTTTCAGCATACAAACTTACTTAAGCTAGAAATTGTGAGTTGTATACTCACCTCAACAAAGTTTTGAGCAAATAGAGTTGCAAGATGATGTCTTTCTGGCTTGGAGGAGTTTCACTAACCTGTAGCTGAAAGAAAACAAACATGCAGCAAGGAAAAACAGAAGTTATAAAGCAATCTTTTTCAAACAGCGAATTGATAAGATAATTTCGGTGGTTTTGGTTTAGATTACCTTATATTGTTTTGATTTACTAATTTTCTCCTTGATTTTTCTTAATTTGTGAAACTAGATTTGAGAATTAGAGAGAAGTAGCCATTTTCTTTTTACTGGTTGTTTTACAGGAGGAACTAGAAAATGAGAAGAAGAAAATTGAACGTACAGTTCATTTTCTCAAGTCTCCTGCTTATTCTAGATGTGGGTTTTGGGCTTGAACCCATTAAGAAAACAAATAGATTAAAATATCAATTATCACTAAAACACTTATATTTTTATCCAAAATAATTTATACTTACATGATTTCAACACTATAAAAATCATACAAACCTATTTTTATGTTCATAAAATATTTTATAGCTTAGAAAAAGTTATTTTAACCATTTAAAATTATTTTCATCATCAAATTCTTATTTTTACTTAAATGCTTTATTTTTCACCTTTAATTACATAAAACACTATTTTTTACATTAAAATTTATACAAAAATCATTTCCTTGTACAATTAAATGTAATAAACCATATTAACATCATTTTTACATTCAAATATTATTTTTGAATAAAATTTCACCTTTTATTTACATTATTTATCATATAAAATTTTAATACTTCATTAAAATTAGTAAAAATTAACTTTTAGCAATAATTTGCAAAATTATTGCATTTTACCAAATTAAAACCTTGTGATGCTCATATTTATCCCAATCTAACACAATAAAGTTTTTAAAACTTTATTTCTAACATTATTTATTTATTTCAACAAATTATTATTGAATTAAATTCTTTTATCTCACTTAACTCGATTAATTAACCACCAAATTAACATATTTCTATTATTCACAATTTATTACCAACCCAACATCTTAATTCCACTTTATTTATTCAAAATCCATTGTTTATTTACAATAAACAATTTTAACAAATTTTCCATCCCAAATTTATTTTATTTCTCTTTCAAATATAAAATTTGAAACTCAATTTATTCCCAATATTTTATTTTACTTCAAATTCAACCCAATTCATTGTTTAAATCTATTTTCCTCAAGTTTTCTCCCAAATAAAGGTATTTTTCTCCAAAACTCCATATTTAAATCATTTTCATTAATTTAACATCCCTTATCTCAAATTTTCCCTAAGTAAATTCCAAAACCCAAATTTTAGATTTTACTTAGATAATTCATTTAAATTATCTATCTCAAATTATATTTATCTCTTGATTAATAAATTATAATCTTATCATAATTTATTATTATTGTTATTAACAGGTAATCGCCAAAACCAGGGTTGTTATAGACTCCCCTCTTATAAAAATTCCATCCTCGCAATTTCTAGAGAAGAGCTGCATTCAACCCAATTTATTTCATTTACCCAGTAATACTCTTTGTTAGTGTGTTTCTCAATTTGGCAATAATCCAGACGGTGTTTATATGTCCACTGATTAGTTCATGGAGTTATTCAGGAGCACTCAGCCTCTAGCTCCTACTCCTTCGTCTCCTCCACGCAAGTTTGCTTTTGCGCGTATGTGCGGTGATTTCTCTCATCTTGGAGGCAAGCCTTTCAAAGGCTCAGAGTCTGTTCTTGAGGTCCAGGCATGGCTTCGTACATGCAAGCGTATCTTTACTCACATGGATCTTTTCGAGCATCACCGAGTTCTTGTAGCATCGAGTATGTTGCAAGAGCGTGCACTTGATTGGTATGAGCTTCTTATTACTGAGCTTGATGAATCTACTCTTACTTGGATCCAGTTTAGGGAGCGATTCGAACTTAAGTTTGTTCCCGAGTCCGAGAAAGCTCTCTTAGCCCGTCGCTTTCTTGAGTTAAAGCAAGGGAAGTCTTCAGTTTTCGAGTATGTTTCTTCATTCGAGGCCTTGTCCAAGTATGGTCTCGAGTATATTAGCACTTCTTATAAGAAGAATCTCAAGTTTGTTTCTGGCATCAAGAAATATTTGAAGAAACCTTTGATGCTTTCGCTTAAGCTTTCATTTGAGGAGTTGGTTGACTTGACACTTCATCTTGAAGCAGTCGAGAAGGAGAGAGATTGCAGTGATGAGACTAAGGTTCATAAGAACCCTAACAAGAAGAAGTTTCCTTTTCAGAAGTCCAAGTCTTTTCCCCAGAAGAAGAAGAAGAAGCCACTTGTCTCCAGCTCACATTCTGGTGCAGCCCCTCCTTCTAATAAGTCATGTTTCAACTGTGGTTCGCGTGATCATTTCATTCGGGAGTGTCCTAAGCCTATCGTTTGCCGCAATTGCAAACAAGAGGGACACTGGTCTTCCAAGTGCTCTAATTCTTCTAAAGGTCCTCGTTCAAGAAAGCTTAATGTAGCAGATGCTTATAGTGGACCTTCACAGCTTCGAGGTACATCTCCTTCTATTCTTGAGTGTTCCATATTATTCCATGACCATTCTATTCGAGTTCTATTCGATACTGGCGCATCGCATTCATTCGTATCGAAGGAGCTTGTTGATGTTATACTATTGGATGTTTCTTGCCTTGTTACTTCATTGAGGATTGCGAATCCAATCGAGGGATCCGCAACCGTTAGCATGTTGTGTGAGAATGTGAGATTGTTCTTTTTGGTTTTTCTTTCCTTTCGAATCTGCATGTTATTCACTATCTTGGATTTGCTATGATTTTGGGGATGGATTGGCTTGCTTGTTATTAAGCCCGAATCCTATGTTCTGAAAGGATCCTATATCTTAGGCATCCTAATTCGGTTAATCAGTTATCTCTTGTTCTTCGGAATGTTGATGGTGATTCTGAAACATCTTTATTTGCTCTTGAGTCTCGAGATGATGATGATGTATCTTGAATTCCAATCGTTTGTGATTTTGTTGATGTATTCGAGCCTATTTCGAGTTTGCCACCCAAGCGGGCAATTGAGTTTCGTATTGATCTCATTCATGGTGCTCAGCCTCTTAGTCGTCCTCCTACGAGGATGTACATTAAGGAAAATGAGGAACTCAAAAAGCAATTGTTGGAGCTTGAAACCAAGCAATTCATTCAGTCCAGTTCTTCACCGTGGGGTGCCGCGGTCGTCTTTGTTAAGAAATGTGATGGAACTCTTAGGCTTTGCATCGATTACTGCAAGCTTAACGAGTTGACCATTAAGAACAAGTACCCATTGCCTAGGATCAATGACATGTTCGATCAGTTGAGTGGTGCTAAGGTCTTTTCTCAGCTCGACCTTGCCACCAGTTTTCATCAGCTACGAGTTGCGGAGGATAGCATTCCTCTTACCACATTCCACACTTGTTATGGTTCTTATGAGTGGCTCATTATGCCGTTTGGTTTGACGAACGCTCCAGCTTATTTCGTCGATCTTATGAATTGAGTAATCCGAGAATATCTCGATAAGTTCGTCCTTGTATTCATTGATGATATTCTTATCTATTCTAAATCTGAAGCCGATCATGCTCTCATCATTTGAGGATTGTTTTGAATACTCTTCGTCGGCATTAACTTAAAGCCAAATTCTCCAAGTGCCACTTTTGGGAGGATAAGGTGAAGTTCCTTGGCCATGTTGTATCTTCTGATGGCATTTCTGTCGATCCATCGAAGATAGAAGCCATTCAGAATTGGAAAAGGCTAGAGAATGTTTCTGAGATTCGCAGTTTCCTTAGATTGGCAGGTTATTATCGTAGATTCATCAAGGACTTTTCCCGCATTGTTCTTCCTCTCACTAGCCTTACTAGAAAAGGCGTTCGATTTATTTGGTTTGTAAGTGTGAAGCTACTTTTCAGAAATTGAAAGAACTTCTCACTAATGCTCTTATCCTTGTGGTTCCCGAAGGGAATCAAGATCTTGTTGTCTACACCGATGCTAGTCGATGTGGTCTTGGTGTCATGCTTATGCAGAGAGATTGGGTAGTTTCCTACGCTTCTAGGCAATTACGCCCGAATGAGGTTCGCTATGCCACCTACGACTTAGAGTTAGCCGCCATAGTCTTTGCCTTGAAGGTTTGGCGTCATTATCTTTTAGGTGAGCGCTTCATTCTTTATACCGATCGTAAATCGTTGAAGTATCTGTTCACCCAGAAAGAGCTTAATATGCGGCAACAACATTGGCTCGAGTTCCTAGCCCCTTATGACTTTGATATCCAGTACACTCCTGGAAAGGGGAACCGAGTTGTAGATGCATTAAGTCACAAGCACTCAGCTGTTGTTTCTATGATGATAACTGAGTGGGATATGTTGGAGACCTTATCTCTTTGTGATATTCGTGATCGTTCTCTAGCTTCAGATTCTCCTATCTTGTTATTTAGTTTGGAAGCTCGTCCTAGCTTATTAGATCATATTGCCGATGCTCAACGGCAAGATCCAGATCTTGTGCGCCTTATTCAGCTCTGTAAGTCTGAATCCCATGACGATGAGTTAAGGGATTTCAGCATTAATATTCATGGTTGCCTTCGTAAGAAGAATCAATTGATCGTGCCTTGTGTTTCTGATCTTAGGCGGGACATTCTTGATGATTGTCACCATTCTAAGTATACTATTCATCCCGGCAGTAGCAAGATGTATGTCGATATGAGACGCTTGTATTATGGGAAGGCATAAAGCGTGATGTTGCAAGTTATGTAAGTAATTGCATGACTTGTCAACTCATTAAAGCCGAACATCAACGTCCCAGTGGTCTTCTTCAGCCTCTTGAGGTCCCGTTGTGGAAATGGGATCAAATCTCTATGGACTTTATTGATGTCCTACCTCGTTCGAGATCGGGCCATAACAGTATTTGGGTTATTGTGGACCACTTGACTAAATCCGCTCATTTTATTCCTATTAAATCTAATAGGACAGCTTCTTATCTATCTAAGCTGTATATTAAGGAGATCGTGAGACTTCATGGTGTTCCTAGTTCGATCGTTTGTGATAGAGATCCACTTTTCACTAGTAATTTCTGGCAGAGTGCCAGAGTCTTCAGAAAGCTTTGGGTACAAAGCTTAACTTCAGCATAGCTTATCATCCACAGTCTGATGGACAGACCGAACAAGTGAATCGTATTCTAAAGGATCTACTTCGTGCATGCATTCTTGATTTTGGTGGTAGTTGGAAGGACCACTTACCGCTTGTTGAGTTCTCTTATAACGACAGTTTTCAATCCAGTATTGGTATGGCTCCTTTCGAAGCCCTATGCGAAAGGATATGGTTATTACCTTCTTGTTGGTTGGACTCCAGAGAAAAGTTGATTTTAGGCCCCGATTCTATTCGTAAAGCTTCAGAGAAGATCGATCTTATTCGTCAGAGAATGAAAGAGGCACAGAGTTGTCAGAAATCTTACGCGGACAACCGTAGGAAGCCTTTTGAGTTCTCCATTGGTGATCTTGTTTATATTCGAGTACCTCCATTGAAGGGGGTAATGCGTTTCAGTAGGACCGGGAAATTGGCTCCTCGATTCATAGGACCATTTCCTATTACTGAGTGTATTGGCTCGGCTGCTTATAGAGTATCACTTCCGGCTCATTTATCTGGTATTCATGACGTGTTTCACGGCTCTCAGCTTCGGAAATGCCTTCGTGATTCGGATTTTGTTATCGATTCTCCTTGTCTGCAAGACCTTAAGATCTCACCTGATTTATCTATTGTGCAACATCTTGTTCGTGTTCTTACTTCAGAGGTGAAACGCCTTCGAAATAAGGATCTACCGCTCGTGAAGATTCAATGGTACACTAATCCCAATAACTGTACATGGGAAACCATAGAATTTATCGAGCAATTTTATCCTGGTTTTCTATCTTCTTGTATTGAGGGTGAGAATTTTAAACCCAAGCTTATCTATTTTCCTTTACTAGATGAAATAAATTGTGTTGCATACAGCTCTTCTCTAGGAAATTGCAAGGACACAATTTTTATAAGAGGGGAGTCTGTAACAACCCTGCTTTTGGTGATTACCTGTGAAATTAAATTATAACAGTGGTTATAATTTAATAATGGAGAAATAAAATAAACTGGGGATGTAAAATTTGTTTATTTAAAATAAACAATGGATTTTGGTGGTTAATTAATTGAATTAAATAAAGATAAAAGAATTTAATTCAACATTAATTTGTTGAAATAAATATAAAATGTTGAAAATAAAGTTTTAAAAACTTTATTTTGTTAGTTTGGGGTAAAAATGAGCATTATATGGTTTTTATTTGATAAAATGCAATAATTTTGGAAATTGTTGCCAAACGGTAATTTTTGTTAATTTTAATGAAATATTAGAATTTAATATGGTAAATATTGTAAATAAAAAGGTAGAATTTTGTTCAAAAATAATATTTGGATGTAAAAATAATGTTAATAAGGTTTGCTATATTTAATTGGACAAGAAAATGATTTTTGTGGAAATTTTGGTGTTAAAAATATTGTTTTATGTAAATAATGGTGAAAATTGAAGCATTTAAATAAAAATAAGAATTTAATGATGGAAAATAATTTTAAGTGGCTAAAATTAATTTTTGTATGTTGTGAAACATTTTTGTAAACATAGAAATATGCTGTGTAAATTTATTTGGTTAAAATATGTGTAAATATGGTGAAATTAAAGTGTTAACATAAAATTAACTTAGTTAAATTTAACTAAGTATTATCATTTAGGCTATTGGGTAATAGGTTAGCCCAAAACCCATTTTTGAAATGATCAGAAGAGGCTATACATTCATTTCTTCTTTCTTATTTCTGGCTTCTTCTGGAAAACCCAAGAAATTGCAAAATGACCTCCTCTCCAACTCCTTAGATTAAAATCTCTTCAAAATTAAAGAAATCAAAGAGTGAAATAAGATATATCCTAATCTAATACATGTAATCTCACCAAAATCGTTGTTTCATCCTCTGTTTGTTTTATTTGAGAGATTTTAGTTTACTATAACTTCTGTTTTGCTTGCATGTCCTCTTTTCCAGCTTCTGCAGGTCATTGAAGCTTCTCAAGGCCAAAAAGACTACAGCTTGCAAGTTTAAATCACTAAATTCATGATAAGGTGAGTAGTAGCTCACATTTCTAGCAAAATAAGCTGCCCGTAAAAATCTGGTTTCAGTTTACGTTGTTTTTTTGATTTAATGTAAACTGTAGATTGAAATCTGTAGTTTACAGTGAAATCCTTGTCTGGGTTCAACTTTGTGAACCCATATCTCTTTGTTTTCTTACCGGAATTGAGTGAAATATTTTCCGGATCATAGACCATGTTTATTTGTATGTGCATGTCAAATTTCATTGCTAGATTCAATTTGGAAGTGCCTGAAATCAGTGCTCAAAGTTGCAAACAAAATAGGCAAAAAGCCTGTAACATTCCCGACCTCTAGGTCGACCTAGGAACGCTGGAGGTTGACCTATGCTTCCCTAGGGTCAACCTAACCCTTATATAGGTTGACCTATGCCTTCCAAGGGTCGACCTAAGCCATCTAAGGGTCAACCCATGCCTTTTTAACTTGTCCAGGTCGATTTCTGTTGAGTTCCTGTGCACTGTTTTGATTAGTTTGCTTATTCCAGTGATTCTTATGATCAATTCCTATGATATTTTGAAGTGTTTTGAAGGGCTTAAACCCATCAATAGGTAAGCCAACATTATTTTTGATCCGTACTCCGGGTTGATGTGTTTTTTAGTAGATTTCATATGCCGATTTTATGGCGTTTTCGGTGATTTTTGTTGTTTTCGAGCACGTGTTTTCTAAACCGATTTTGAAATGATTTTTATAAAGTAGCATTCGAAATAAATATTTTTACAACATTTATAATTATTTTTGAAGCTATTAAAAATATATGTTCTCTATAATAAAGAGTATTTCAAAGCCATGTTTTCCAAACAATTTCGAAAATTATTTTAAAAACTAGTTTTCTCGAAGCAATGTATTTTCTGTACACTCTTCGAGAGAACGAGAAAGAGATTTAAATGATTTAGTAAAACATGTGGTATGGGACACATGTTTACTTTTTTGGTTAATTCCGGACTTTTTCGTTTGAAGCTATGTCATTGACCTTCGGGTTGTTATTGCCAGTACTTGGGCTGTTGGGTCCTATGTATACATATATAGATGTTGGGCTAATCATGGGCTGTTGGGTCCTATTTGAGGCTGTTGGGTCTCTTATACATTGTACTTGGCAGGCTGTTGAGCCACTGATTGGGCTGTTGGGTCCTTTTTACATCTATAGCTGTTGGGCTAATATTGTGCTGTTGGGTCATATTCTTTACATTGTTGCTTTTCTGGATTTCTAGAATTTTGATGATTTATGAATGTTTTCACCATGGTTGCCTCTGTTGGATTATTTATATAGCCTGAGTGCTATCGTGTTGTTTATTATATGGTGATTACATTTTGGAGTTTGAACTCTTAATCGAGTTCCACATATATTGATTTTGTGATTGCCATCCTTTGACGTATTTTGAGATTTATGATCTCCTTTTTAGGAGCTATTTGGGAATTGCCATCTTTTGGCGTATTTTTGAGATTTTGGGATTTCCTATTTTAGGAGATATTTGAGATTGCCTTTCTTGGCGGATTTTAAGACTTTTGAATTTCTATTTGGGAGTTTTGGTTAATGAATACCATTATAATGGCTTTTGTACATGCCGATGATATGAGGCAATTAATTGTGTTTAATTGATATTGTTGTTATCTTGCCTCTTTCGAGATATCCTTTTACGGAATTTAGTAGTTGAAACATTCTAGTGATATTATCTCACATGAAGTGTTAACATATATTAGTGTTCTTCTTCTCATTCGAGAAGAAACAATATCCTTTACCCTTATACTTCATTTATCACATGCTAATCAGTTTATTTAAGCTAGACTGACCCGTGTATTTTTATATACTCGGGTCAGACCGAGTTATTTCAGGTTAGACACCTGTTGTAGATATCTGCTATGCTGCTTCCACTTTGGATTATCTGCTAGTCACCTTTTGTGCTGTTTGTAAACTCTGATATGTTTTTATTCATTTTGACTCGATGTATATATTGTGGTCCTTGTACCACCACTGTTGTATCACTTTGTAGTGTACTGTGATGTATCTATGTATATGTATATATATATATATGTGTGTGTGTGTGTGTGTGAGTGTGTGTGTGACTGCTGTTTTGTGATCTGTTATATTTGTTGTTGTTATATTTTGTTCTAATAGATCCGTTAGCCACCGTAGTTTTGTGTTAAATATTTATTGAGTATGTCGATCCACTTTAGAGAGATAAAAGAAAAAAAAATTAGAGCACCCAATCGACGTATTCAATAGATCTTTAAGACAAAACTTACGGATGGCCGTTCCTAACCAGCCATATTCACTGCATTAACAGATAGTATTACTCCGTAATGCTCTTTGTTAATGTGGGTCTCGTGGTGGGGCATCACAGCTTGGTATCAAAACTCACATTTCTAGCTTAGATTGAGATTTCAAGGTAAGAAATCTCAATTTTGTTTGTTGCATGTTCATTTGTGAATCGCTGTTAGTAAATTGGGCATATCTCTTTTGTTTTAGATCGGAATTTGAATTTCTTTGAAGTTCTGGAAAGTTGAAAAGAGTGTGATAACTTTCATGTTAAACACTTTCGAAATTTTTGAGCATAGAGGGTCGAAAAACCCAATTCAAACTCGCTACCCTGTCACTGTAAAACTGTAATTTTCTATGCTAAATGTAACAACCCGCAGATTTAACTGGTTTTAATAACGTTATTAATTGAAATTTTACGAAATTTTAAACGATAAAATTTTGAAATATAAATTTAATATTTGGAATGCGTCTAGTTAAACATAGCAACTGGTAAATTTTCGTCCGAAAATATGAAAGTTTATTTCACGCATAAATTTACTTCAATTTAATCAGTTAAAAAGCGATGAAAATGAAATGTTTTCGGAACCTAAATATTTTTACATAGAAAAATTCTAATGCATCTTCTGAGCAAACGTCATTTTTTGTTTTTTCAAATTTGGACTTCTTTGGCTCCGTCGATCTTATTTTTCTGCGTTTTTCTTGAATTTTTCGATAATAGAAAATTTGAATTTTTATAATCTAATCGTACTACCGGTATCTGTATACCGTTTTGATCGTCTCGTCATGCTGATTTTTATGGTATAATTATTTCTATATTTCGGTGTCCGGTTCGCGGTGAAAATCGTGAAACAGTAACTATATCGATACCCGATTAGTGCTTATCGTCTGTTGTGTATATTCAATTCCCCACCGTGTCAACGGTCATTAGCTTTTATGCCTCTTGAATTCTGATCCATCTTCGGAAATTCCACCTTTACGTAATATTCTGGTCCTTTCATTTGCAGTCTCTGGGTTGGATTTATATTATTTTGTTCTGTAGCCTTCTCTTTCCATTTGTTCTTGAGCCTTCTCTGCCAAATGCTTATTGCATTATATTTCCTCTTCTTTGGAATTGCAGCAAACATAAACAAGCACCTTCATCCGTCAATCTCTTTTCTCCTCCCTCTTCAAACCCGAGCCACGCAACCACCCAGTCCGCCACCGTCCTCCCTCGTGCAACTAAACCAACACCACAATCTCCCAGGCGATCGAAGCCAAGAGCACCCTTCTCCTCCGCTCGCAAGCAACTCGAGCCCTCACGTGACAGTCTCCTCCGCCTAGCAGCCGTGCCCACCCAGAGATCCATCTCCTCCCCTCACGTGACAGTCTCCTCCGCCTTGCTCCACCCTCCATCACTTGCTCAGCCACGACCAACCTCCTCCCTCCAATGTGCTTGCATCGCCTCTGTTTTTTTATAGGTTAGTTATATATATTAGATCTTGAAAGAATATTATATATACTATATTATGTTGCTGTTACTTTGCATTTGTTTATAAAGGTAGATAGAGTGGTTTTAGATATAATTGGGTTTTAATGTTTAAACTTACGTTGCCTATATGTATATTATACTATAGAGAATATTATATATAACAAGGGAAGTTTTATATAATAGTATGTATGTATATAAGCATTTAGATTTGTGCAGTTTAAAAGTAGCGTGTGGCCTTGTTCTATATATATATAATATTATGAAAACTAGTATTACTATATATATTCGGCAGTATATATATGTCTGTTACATTTATATAGGACGTTTATATATATACAACTCGCTATGGAGACTTAGTAAAATATATGTAAATGTTTCAAATGATAAGTTGGTACAGTTTTAGATCTGTTTATATATATAGTTATATAGTTTTGTATATAGTATGTTGTATATATATTATATGAAGTTTCTGATATTATACAGGTTAGTTTTAATGTGGCACCTGCTGTTATTTATATATATATTGATTTGAAAGTGTATACAAATATATATATGTGTGTTACCAAGAAGAATATGTGCTTTAAAGTATATGGAATATGTTTATTAATTTAAAGATACGAGTTTACATGACCTGTTTGGATTTCTCGTATAAGTTATAATAGTATATTTATAAGCAGTTATATATAAAAGACTAAACTAAGTGTATATAATATTTATGTTATTACGTGTACAAAGTGGTATTAGTATACAACTATACATATAAGATATTAGTTTAAAGAATGATTTCATATATTGTACACATATTTTAGTATATGTATATGTAAATTGGTTTCAATATTGATTTAAAAATTTTAGGTGTTTTAATTTAAGTATTGATTTTTCAATACTATATGATGATGTTTTGTTTTAATAGGTGTTTGGAATTTAAATATGATCTTTATATATAAATAGATTTTTATTTATATATATATGAATTTTGTTTGGCGGTAGCTTATATACTTGTTGGAACGTAAGTACAGTAGTATCTATTATATTACATATATGATTTTATAATAAATTGTTTACATATATTTTGAACTTATATTTTATGGATACTGGTCGGTTTGTTTAAGGGCCATGCTATATACTAGTTTAAACAAATTCAGGTACTGTTAAATGTCAGATGTTATGTATATATGTTAATTTTAATATAGGTGTTAATTTGAAGAAATGGATTTTGAAATACATATATATTTAAATATTAAACATGTTTGAATCTAGAATACGATTCTTTTCTTATATATAGTTATATATAGTAGTATATATGAATTCACTTATGTCATTTATCATCATCGATCCAGTTCTGATTCGTTTTATCAATTCTTGATTATCAGCCTTGTCGTCCATTTCGCGTTCAATCTTGCTTTGCTTTGAAATCTGTGTATGGAATCATAACTCACTCTATCGTCGAGTCTCTCTCTAGCCTCGGAAGGTGAGCAATCACTCACGATTAATGTTCTTTTATTTATTAAATCCGATTTCAATTGAAACAACACTTGAAATATGCTGCTGTTAGTTATTTACACTGTTATATATGCTATTACCTGTATCTGTTCACCTATGACATCTGACACCATTATCTGTTAATTATTTACGCGATGATAATACAGTTTGGTCGATAATTGATTGATTGATTGTTGTTATATTGGATGTTAAATTGTAATGTATAAAGTGATAAATATTATGCAATTGAATTTGACGTAGAATAGTTAAAAAATTTGAATCGACATATGTGTTGAATTTGATTAGTTAAATTTGTATAATATGACCCCTAAAATGTTTAGTTATTTGACACGTAGAAAATTTGTTAATTACCCTTGAACCATTTGAATTTATGTTGTATTAATTGATGAAGTATGAAATTGAAAATTGATGTCAAGTGTAGAATTGCATAAAATAATTAGTGGAATAATCTTTGATCTGCATGAAATGATAGTGTAGATTCTAGAAATAATTATATTAATTTGCACAAACAACAATGTGAATTAATACGATTATTTCGGGATTATTTGAATTGATTATTGGATTGATATTGATTAGTGTTATTGCTTGTTTATTTACTTTGACACCATCCCAGTTATCACACTGCAAGTTCCCTTTGCTATGCTTTGATTTTGAATTGAATTTGGAATCGGGTTGAAATGATAAATACCCAAATTGAACTTTGACTTAGGATAGAAAATTAAATAAAACCCGATTGGTCAATAAATTGATTTAAAAATAAAATAAAGATTTTATTCGAATAAATAATAAGGTTTTAAAAATGAAGTTGGAATTTGAACTTTGAAAGGAAATTGTTAATATGAAATAATCCGAAACAAAATATTAACATGGTAGTTGATGAAAGAATGTTGTTTAAAATTTAATTATTAAGTTGAAATTATTTAACAATCAAGTTTTTGAAATTATTTAAAAATTAAATAAGATTGAATCATTTAATAATTAAATGAAATTGAATTCATTAATAAGTGAAATTTAACTTCATAAATAAGTGAAATTGAATTTTCTTTAACAAGAAATAAAAATGTGATTTATTGAAATGAATATAAGACTTGAAATTTAAAGAATTTGATTTGACGAATTTAATTTAATTCAATTTGTAAGTTTTGATCTAATGGAGTTGAACTTAAATAATTGATTTTAATGAATTGGAAATCAAATAGAAATTGTTTTGATTGATAAATTTAACTTAATGAATATTGAATGAAATCGATCAATGGATTTAAATTGATTTGAATGCTAAATTAAATCATTTTAAATGATTTCGGAATGAAACTTATATACGAACTTGAATCAATAGTTGAATGGTTTTAAATAAAAATTGAAATTGAATTATAAGATTTTGAAATGATAAATTGGAAGTTTTGAAATGTAAAATTATGGAAATTGTTTTAGAAATACAAATGAAATGTTGATTTACAAATTCTAATTGAAATTGTAATTGATTTGGTTTGAAACTTATTAAACGACCAATCGGTGTAATAATCACGAAAGTTATTAAAGAGACCGGAATCGGTTAGGGACATACTCACTGTCTAAACCGAAAACCACTTTAATAACTATACGCGGAGTGTGATCCAGAATGATGGGGTTGGAATGATGAACGTGATGACTGAAGAAAGAGAACGATAATGGATAGCCTTGACACTTGTGTCAAATTGGAAATGACTAAAACAGGAGCCGTGCCGGGCCAAATGGGGGCTAGCTACCTCGAGTGAACACACTTCTTCGAAAACTACTCATTACTTGTTGTCGATTGGTGCACCCTTGATTTTGAGAGTGTTGTTTCGCGGTGTTGCGATCGCTGCGGCGATGCGTTCTCACCAGTCCGGATCAGGAAAATGGTAGTTTCACTACCTTGGGTATTGCCTCATGTGCCTTGTCATACTTGGATCCCTATATACGCGACCACTACGAATTTGTTTTGTGTTATACCTATGGAGTACTCCCTGATATCCCACTAGTTTACGGTGGAGTTTACAGTGCTGTATAGACTATAACGCTTGTATAAAATGTGTTAAGGGGGATAATGGTAACACCTTAACACTATTTTGATACCTTATATTACTGATAGACATTATCTACTTAGCGTACATTACTACCTAGTAGATAGTTTAACAGATCCTTAAAGGATGGTTATTCCAAACATCCTTTGAGTTACTTGTATTTCAGTTGCTATTTCACTTGAGTTGGATTTATTGATATAAGAATGTTAATCCTGACTCAAGTGTTTTGTGTTTTGCTTTATGCTCGGGTCAGACTAAGTGTACCAGTATTCGAGACTCACCTTTGAAGTTGGAGCTTTGCTTGAAGATCCAGCCATCTATTCTGCTTTCAGTATTCGATGATTCCAGTGATGTATTCTGATTTGTATCTGATGTATCGTATTACTCTTCCGTTGTATCTGGTTTAACTCTGATGTAACTTATACATTTATATAGTAGCTTCATGAACTACTATCTCTTTTATTTCCGCTGCATATTATTACTCTGTGTCTGTGATCTGTGATTATTTATTTACTGTATATGCTCAGTTTTGCCAATTTAAATTAACAATTTGGTATTTTGAATTATTCAAGTCCGACATGTGAGGATGCGAATGGTTGAAAATACTGGGTCGTTACAAGTGGTATCAGAGCTTTGGTAGCTCAAGGCAAAACTCAGCATATAGGGTAAATGTATTTACAGAATCACTCTCATTTGAGTTTCAATCTCTTCCTTTGAATTTTGGAACATTCCCCTCGGTTCCGAAATTCATTCGTGTCCTTCACTATTCGTCTTCTTTCAATTCTGGAGCACCCCATAACTCCATTTTGAATGATATCTATAATAGATCGGCGGTCTCGCCAATCTTCGAATGATTCGTAAAGGAGCAAAACTCCTTTATAGTAGGCATCGATTTACCGAATATTTTTGTATCCTCGGTTTACGATGCTATCTATTCCCTGCTATACCTGAGTTCCATCTCTTGAGATCGAGTGTTGATTTACCTCGGAATTCAGCATCGATCTTATTCTGGAAGTTACGGACGACCCGGTTAAGGTTGCCCGTGAATTAAATAAACTCATCCATTTCCCGATTGTGGTAATTGAATTATCTTATCTTCTGTTTCAAACTTATTTCGAATCAAAATTCTCTTTGATTTGAGTCATCAAATTTGGATCCCTATACTTATTTTGAAATCCATCCATGTATCGTCGTGCGAGGTAGTGCATTTGTTATTAATATAAAAATGTTTCTTTATTGTGTTGTTTGAGTTGTTATTGTTGATTTGGGTTTTCGATCGATTCGTCTGATCAATGCTATCGATAGGATTTCCAAAACACTTGAACAGAGCAAACTGACACAATATTATTTCAAATTTGATAAATAAATTTGTATGAATATACTATATATATAAGTAAAATTTTCTGAAATTTAATAAGTTAATTAAATTGGTTGTTGAAATGATAATAATTGATTATCACTTATTGTTCTATAAATGAATTTTTAAACATGGATTATAAACTGATTTGAAATTTAAATGAATTTAAAATTTAGAATTTGAGAATTTAATTTCCAGTGATTTCAAACTTTGGTTTTAAAATTTTAAAGTATATATTATTGAAAGTATTTTCGAATAGGAATCGTTTTCAAAGAATTTTAAAATGTTGAAATCAGTGCTATTCTCTTTGTCACTGGAAAATAATTTCGGTGATGGCGGTCGCATCATCGACATTCATTTTCGAGTTTCGAAGTGGAGAAACCATTCTGTAGCTTTGCTACGATTTTGTTTTGGAAAAATATTTTGATTTGAATTTCTTAAGTATGACTTGATTTATATATATATATGGGTATATTATTTAAAAATAATTTGATTTAATATATATAATATATATACATAATTATTTCTAAAGGGTTTGAAATTAAACGGAAATTTAATTCTTAAAAAAAAATCATGTTAAAAGATGTTTTCAATTATAAATAAAGCTAAATTTTGAATAAGTATTTAAACTTGAAATAATTGAATTTGAAAATTTTATTTGTATAGTATAAATTGCATTTCAATATAACTTACCCAAATTATTCATAAGTTAATATGTAATTGGATAATATACAATATAAAATAATTTTATAAATAAATTTGAGTGTTTATAATAAATGTTATGCACTTAGATTTTAATTATAAATAATGCTAATAAAGATGATAGAATAATACGTTAATTGAATGAGATAAATAAAGTAAATTTTGTTCTGAAAGAATTAACAAATTGAATTGAATTAGCTTAATGAAATACCTTGAATTAAGATCAATTATTGAATATTAATTGATTTAAAATGAAATTTATATGATTAGAATTAACAGTTGAACTAACAAATTTAAATCGAATGACTATTTATTGACTTAATATAAATGGATTTAACCAAATTGAAAAATATAAATTAATTTTAAATTGAAATTTATATGGTTTAAATTAATTTATATGGGTTAAATATATGTGATTAGATATATTAAGTAGAATAAATTTAACAATAATTTGGAATAAAGAAGAATTTAAATTGCTGAAAAAATATATGATTATAATAAAAGACTATTCAAATTTATGGTTTTAAAAATTGTAAATTGAAGATAATTGGATAATAAGATAATGAATTTAGAAATAGTTGAGATTGATTTTAGTGAAATCAAATGGATTAAATCAATTATTGAATATCAATTAATTTAAATTTGAATTTATATGGTTTAAATTAATTGTTATTTTGTATTTCAAATCTGTTTTCTTTCTGGTTGTTTCTATTCTCCTACCTCGTTCCTTTTCGGGGACGAAAAGTTTTGAGTGGGGGAGAGTGTAACAACCCGCAGATTTAACTGGTTTTAATAACGTTATTAATTGAAATTTTGTGAAATTTTAAATGATAAAATTTTGAAATATAAATTTGATATTTGGAATGCGTCTAGTTAAACATAGCAACTGGTAAATTTTCGTCCGAAAATATGAAAGTTTATTTCACGCGTAAATTTACTTCAATTTAATCAGTTAAAAAGCGATGAAAATGAAATGTTTTCGGAACCTAAATATTTTTACATAGAAAAATTCTAAACCATCTTCTGAGCAAACGTCATTTTTCGTTTTTTCAAATTTGGACTTCTTTGGCTCCGTCGATCTTATTTTTCTGCGTTTTTCTTGCATTTTTCGATAATAGAAAATTCGAATTTTTATAATCCAATCGTACTACCGGTATCTGTATACCGTTTTGATCGTCTCGTCATGCTGATTTTTATGGTATAATTATTTCTGTATTTCGGTGTCCGGTTCACGGTGAAAATCGTGAAACAGTAACTATATCGATACCCGATTAGTGCTTATCGTCTATTGTGTATATTCAATTCCCTACCTTGTCAACGGTCATTAGCTTTTATGCCTCTTGAATTCTGATCCATCTTCGGAAATTCCACCTTTACGTAATATTCTGGTCCTTTCATTTGCAGTCTCTGGGTTGGATTTATATTATTTTGTTCTGTAGCCTTCTCTTTCCATTTGTTCTTGAGCCTTCTCTGCCAAATGCTTATTGCATTATATTTCCTCTTCTTTGGAATGGCAGCAAACATAAACAAGCACCTTCGTCCGTCAATCTCTTTTCTCCTCCCTCTTCAAACCCGAGCCACGCAACCACCCAGTCCACCACCGTCCTCCCTCGTGCAACTAAACCGACCCCACAATCTCCCAGGCGATCGAAGCCGAGAGCACCCTTCTCCTCCGCTCGCAAGCAACTCGAGCCCTCACGTGACAGTCTCCTCCGCCTAGCAGCCGTGCCTACCCAGAGATCCATCTCCTCCCCTCACGTGACAGTCTCCTCCGCCTTGCTCCACCCTCCATCACTTGCTCAGCCACGACCAACCTCCTGCCTCCAATGTGCTTGCATCGCCTCTATTTTTTTTATAGGTTAGTTATATATATTAGATCTTGAAAGAATATTATATATACTATATTATGTTGCTGTTACTTTGCATTTGTTTATAAAGGTAGATAGAGTGGTTTTAGATATAATTGGGTTTTAATGTTTAAACTTACGTTGCCTATATGTATATTATACTATAGAGAATATTATATATAACAAGGGAAGTTTTATATAATAGTATGTATGTATATAAGCATTTAGATTTGTGCAGTTTAAAAGTAGCGTGTGGCCTTGTTATATATATATATAATATTATGAAAACTAGTATTACTATATATATTCGGCAGTATATATATGTCTGTTACATTTATATAGGACGTTTATATATATACAACTCGCTATGGAGACTTAGTAAAATATATGTAAATGTTTCAAATGATAAGTTGGTACAGTTTTAGATCTGTTTATATATATAGTTATATAGTTTTGTATATAGTATGTTGTATATATATTATATGAAGTTTATGATATTATACAGGTTAGTTTTAATGTGGCACATGCTGTTATTTATATATATATTGATTTGAAAGTGTATACAAATATATATATGTGTGTTACCAAGAAGAATATGTGCTTTAAAGTATATGGAATATGTTTATTAATTTAAAGATACGAGTTTACATGACCTGTTTGGATTTCTCGTATAAGTTATAATAGTATATTTATAAGCAGTTATATATAAAAGACTAAACTAAGTGTATATAATATTTATGTTATTACGTGTACAAAGTGGTATTAGTATACAACTATACATATAAGATATTAGTTTAAAGAATGATTTCATATATTGTACACATGATATATGTACACATATTTTAGTATATGTATATGTAAATTGGTTTCAATATTGATTTAAAAATTTTAGGTGTTTTAATTTAAGTATTGATTTTTCAATACTATATGATGATGTTTTGTTTTAATAGGTGTTTGGAATTTAAATATGATCTTTATATATAAATAGATTTTTATTTATATATATATGAATTTTGTTTGGCGGTAGCTTATATACTTGTTGGAACGTAAGTACAGTAGTATCTATTATATTACATATATGATTTTATAATAAAGTGTTTACATATATTTTGAACTTATATTTTATGGATACTGGTCGGTTTGTTTAAGGGCCATGCTATATACTAGTTTAAACAAATTCAAGTACTGTTAAATGTCAGATGTTATGTATATATGTTAATTTTAATATAGGTGTTAATTTGCAGAAATGGATTTTGAAATACATATATATTTAAATATTAAACATGTTTGAATCTAGAATACGATTCTTTTCTTATATATAGTTATATATAGTAGTATATATGAATTCACTTATGTCATTTATCATCATCGATCCAGTTCTGATTCGTTTTATCAATTCTTGATTATCAGCCTTATCGTCCATTTCACGTTCAATCTTGCTTTGCTTTGAAATCCGTGTCTGGAATCATAACTCACTCTATCGTCGAGTCTCTCTCTAGCCTCGGAAGGTGAGCAATCACTCACGATTAATGTTCTTTTATTTATTAAATCCGATTTCAATTGAAACGACACTTGAAATATGCTGCTGTTAGTTATTTACACTGTTATATATGCTATTACCTGTATCTGTTCACCTATGACATCTGACACCATTATCTGTTAATTATTTACGCGATGATAATATAGTTTGGTCGATAATTGATTGATTGATTGTTGTTATATTGGATGTTAAATTGTAATGTATAAAGTGATAAATATTATGCAATTGAATTTGACGTAGAATAGTTAAAAAATTTGAATCGACATATGTGTTGAATTTGATTAGTTAAATTTGTATAATATGACCCCTTAAATGTTTAGTTATTTGACACGTAGAAAATTTGTTAATTACCCTTGAACCATTTGAATTTATGTTGTATTAATTGATGAAGTATGAAATTGAAAATTGATGTCAAGTGTAGAATTGCATAAAATAATTAGTGGAATAATCTTTGATCTGCATGAAATGATAGTGTAGATTCTAGAAATAATTATATTAATTTGCACAAACAACAATGTGAATTAATACGATTATTTTGGGATTATTTGAATTGATTATTGGATTGATATTGATTAGTGTTATTGCTTGTTTATTTACTTTGACACCATCCCAGTTATCACACTGCAAGTTCCCTTTGCTATGCTTTGATTTTGAATTGAATTTGGAATCGGGTTGAAATGATAAATACCCAAATTGAACTTTGACTTAGGATAGAAAATTAAATAAAACCCGATTGGTTAATAAATTGATTTAAAAATAAAATAAAGATTTTATTCGAATAAATAATAAGGTTTTAAAAATGAAGTTGGAATTTGAACTATGAAAGGAAATTGTTAATATGAAATAATCCGAAACAAAATATTAACATGGTAGTTGATGAAAGAATGTTGTTTAAAATTTAATTATTAAGTTGAAATTATTTAACAATCAAGTTTTTGAAATTATTTAAAAATTAAATAAGATTGAATCATTTAATAATTAAATGAAATTGAATTCTTTAATAAGTGAAATTTAACTTCATAAATAAGTGAAATTGAATTTTCTTTAACAAGAAATAAAAATGTGATTTATTGAAATGAATATAAGACTTGAAATTTAAAGAATTGGATTTGACGAATTTAATTTAATTCAATTTGTAAGTTTTGATCTAATGGAGTTGAACTTAAATAATTGATTTTAATGAATTTGAAATCAAATAGAAATTGTTTTGATTGATAAATTTAACTTAATGAATATTGAATGAAATCGATCAATGGATTTAAATTGATTTGAATGCTAAATTAAATCATTTTAAATGATTTCGGAATGAAACTTATATACGAACTTGAATCAATAGTTGAATGGTTTTAAATAAAAATTGAAATTGAATTATAAGATTTTGAAATGATAAATTGGAAGTTTTGAAATGTAAAATTATGGAAATTGTTTTAGAAATACAAATGAAATGTTGATTTACAAATTCTAATTGAAATTGTAATTGATTTGGTTTTGAAACTTATTAAACGACCAATCGGTGTAATAATCACGAAAGTTATTAAAGAGACCGGAATCGGTTAGGGACATACTCACTGTCTAAACCGAAAACCACTTTAATAACTATACGCGGAGTGTGATCCAGAATGAAGTGGTTGGAATGATGAACGTGATGACTGAAGAAAGAGAACGATAATGGATAGCCTTGACACTGGTGTCAAATTGGAAATGACTAAAACAGGAGCCGTGCCGGGCCAAATGGGGGCTAGCTACCTCGAGCGAACACACTTCTTCGAAAACTACTCATTACTTGTTGTCGATTGGTGCACCCTTGATTTTGGGAGTGTTGTTTCGCGGTGTTGCGATCGCTGCGGCGATGCGTTCTCACCAGTCCGGATCAGGAAAATTGTAGTTTCACTACCTTGGGTATTGCCTCATGTGCCTTGTCATACTTGGATCCCTATATACGCGACCACTACGAATTTGTTTTGTGTTATACCTATGGAGTACTCCCTGATATCCCACTAGTTTACGGTGGAGTTTACAGTGCTGTATAGACTATAACGCTTGTATAAAATGTATTAAGGGGGATAATGGTAACGCCTTAACACTATTTTGATACCTTATATTACTGATAGACATTATCTACTTTGCGTACATTACTACCTAGTAGATAGTTTAACGAATACTTAAAGGATGGTTATTCCAAACATCCTTTGAGTTACTTGTATTTCAGTTGCTATTTCACTTGAGTTGGATTTATTGATATAAGAATGTTAATCCTGACTCAAGTGTTTTGTGTTTTGCTTTACGCTCGGGTCAGACTAAGTGTACCAGTATTCGAGACTCACCTTTGAAGTTGGAGCTTTGCTTGAAGATCCAGCCATCTATTCTGCTTTCAGTATTCGATGATTCCAGTGATGTATTCTGATTTGTATCTGATGTATCGTATTACTCTTCCGTTGTATCTGGTTCAACTCTGATGTAACTTATACATTTATATAGTAGCTTCATGAACTACTATCTCTTTTATTTCCGCTGCATATTATTACTCTGTGTCTGTGATCTGTGATTATTTATTTACTGTATATGCTCAGTTTTGCCAATTTAAATTAACAATTCGGTATTTTGAATTATTCAAGTCCGACATGTGCGGATTCGAATGGTTGAAAATACCGGGTCGTTACAAGTGGTATCAGAGCTTTGGTAGCTCAAGGCAAAACTCAGCATATAGGGTAAATGTATTTACAGAATCACTCTCATTCGAGTTTCAATCTCTTCCTTTGACTCAATTCCTTTGAATTTTGGAACGTTCCCCTCGGTTCCGAAATTCATTCGTGTCCTTCACTATTCGTCTTCTTTCAATTCTGGAGCACCCTATAACTCCATTTTGAATGATATCTATAATAGATCGGCGGTCTCGCCAATCTTCGAATGATTCGTAAAGGATCAAAACTCCTTTATAGTAGGCATCGATTTACCGAATATTTCTGTATCCTCGGTTTACGATGCTATCTATTCCCTGCTATACCTGAATTCCATCTCTTGAGATCGAGTGTTGATTTACCTCGGAATTCAGCATCGATCTTATTCTGGAAGTTACGGACGACCCGGTTAAGGTTGCCCGTGAATTAAATAAACTCATCCATTTCCCGATTGTGGTAATTGAATTATCTTATCTTCTGTTTCAAACTTATTTCGAATCAAAATTCTCTTTGATTTGAGTCATCAAATTTGGATCCCTATACTTATTTTGAAATCCATCCTTGTATCATCGTGCAAGGTAGTGCATTTGTTATTAATATAAAAATGTTTCTTTATTGTGTTGTTTGAGTTGTTATTGTTGATTTGGGTTTTCGATCGATTCGTCTGATCAACGCTATCGATAGGATTTCCAAAACACTTGAACAGAGCAAACTGACACAATATTATTTCAAATTTGGTAAATAAATTTGTATGAATATACTATATATATAAGTAAAATTTTCTGAAATTTAATAAGTTAATTAAATTGGTTGTTGAAATGATAATAATTGATTATCACTTATTGTTCTATAAATGAATTTTTAAACATGGATTATAAACTGATTTGAAATTTAAATGAATTTAAAATTTAGAATTTGAGAATTTAATTTCCAATGATTTCAAACTTTGGTTTTAAAATTTTAAAGTATATATTATTGAAAGTATTTTCGAATAGGAATCGTTTTCAAAGAATTTTAAAATGTTGAAATCAGTGCTATTCTCTTTGTCACTGGAAAATAATTTCGGTGATGGCGGTCGCATCATCGACATTCATTTTCGAGTTTCGAAGTGGAGAAACCATTCTGTAGCTTTGCTACGGTTTTGTTTTGGAAAAATATTTTGATTTGAATTACTTAAGTATGACTTGATTTATATATATATATGGGTATATTATTTAAAAATAATTTGATTTAATATATATAATATATATACATAATTATTTCTAAAGGGTTTGAAATTAAACGGAAATTTAATTCTTAAAAAAAAATCATGTTAAAAGATGTTTTCAATTATAAATAAAGCTAAATTTTGAATAAGTATTTAAACTTGAAATAATTGAATTTGAAAATTTTATTTGTATAGTTTAAATTGCATTTCAATATAACTTACCCAAATTATTCATAAGTTAAAATGTAATTGGATAATATACAATATAAAATAATTTTATAAATAAATTTGAGTGTTTATAATAAATGTTATGCACTTAGATTTTAATTATAAATAATGCTAATAAAGATGATAGAATAATACGTTAATTGAATGAGATAAATAAAGTAAATTTTGTTCTGAAAGAACTAACAAATTGAATTGAATTAGCTTAATGAAATACCTTGAATTAAGATCAATTATTGAATATTAATTGATTTAAAATGAAATTTATATGATTAGAATTAACAGTTGAACTAACAAATTTAAATCGAATGACTATTTATTGACTTAATATAAATGGATTTAACCAAATTGAAAAATATAAATTAATTTTAAATTGAAATTTATATGGTTTAAATTAATTTATATGGGTTAAATATATGTGATTAGATATATTAAGTAGAATAAATTTAACAATAATTTGGAATAAAGAAGAATTTAAATTGCTGAAAAAATATATGATTATAATAAAAGACTATTCAAATTTATGGTTTTAGAAATTGTAAATTGAAGATAATTGGATAATAAGATAATGAATTTAGAAATAGTTGAGATTGATTTTAGTGAAATCAAATGGATTAAATCAGTTATTGAATATCAATTAATTTAAATTTGAATTTATATGGTTTAAATTAATTGTTATTTTGTATTTCAAATCTGTTTTCTTTCTGGTTGTTTCTATTCTCCTACCTCGTTCCTTTTCGGGGACGAAAAGTTTTGAGTGGGGGAGAGTGTAACAACCCGCAGATTTAACTGGTTTTAATAACGTTATTAACTGAAATTTTGCGAAATTTTAAATGATAAAATTTTGAAATATAAATTTGATATTTGGAATGCGTCTAGTTAAACATAGCAACTGGTAAATTTTCGTCCGAAAATATGAAAGTTTATTTCACGCGTAAATTTACTTCAATTTAATCAGTTAAAAAGCGATGAAAATGAAATGTTTTCGGAACCTAAATATTTTTACATAGAAAAATTCTAAACCATCTTCTGAGCAAACGTCATTTTTCGTTTTTTCAAATTTGGACTTCTTTGGCTCCGTCGATCTTATTTTTCTGCGTTTTTCTT
Organism: Allium fistulosum; assembly: GCA_030737815.1. Classification (NCBI taxonomy): domain Eukaryota; kingdom Viridiplantae; phylum Streptophyta; class Magnoliopsida; order Asparagales; family Amaryllidaceae; genus Allium; species Allium fistulosum. The sequence goes on along the minus strand of CM060908.1, from coordinate 814,389,017 downwards.
GCATTTTTCGATAATAGAAAATTCGAATTTTTATAATCCAATCGTACTACCGGTATCTGTATACCGTTTTGATCGTCTCGTCATGCTGATTTTTATGGTATAATTATTTCTGTATTTCGGTGTCCGGTTCACGGTGAAAATCGTGAAACAGTAACTATATCGATACCCGATTAGTGCTTATCGTCTGTTGTGTATATTCAATTCCCCACCTTGTCAACGGTCATTAGCTTTTATGCCTCTTGAATTCTGATCCATCTTCGGAAATTCCACCTTTACGTAATATTCTGGTCCTTTCATTTGCAGTCTCTGGGTTGGATTTATATTATTTTGTTCTGTAGCCTTCTCTTTCCATTTGTTCTTGAGCCTTCTCTGCCAAATGCTTATTGCATTATATTTCCTCTTCTTTGGAATGGCAGCAAACATAAACAAGCACCTTCGTCCGTCAATCTCTTTTCTCCTCCCTCTTCAAACCCGAGCCACGCAACCACCCAGTCCGCCACCGTCCTCCCTCGTGCAACTAAACCGACCCCACAATCTCCCAGGCGATCGAAGCCGAGAGCACCCTTCTCCTCCGCTCGCAAGCAACTCGAGCCCTCACGTGACAGTCTCCTCCGCCTAGCAGCCGTGCCTACCCAGAGATCCATCTCCTCCCCTCACGTGACAGTCTCCTCCGCCTTGCTCCACCCTCCATCACTTGCTCAGCCACGACCAACCTCCTGCCTCCAATGTGCTTGCATCGCCTCTATTTTTTTATAGGTTAGTTATATATATTAGATTTTGAAAGAATATTATATATACTATATTATGTTGCTGTTACTTTGCATTTGTTTATAAAGGTAGATAGAGTGGTTTTAGATATAATTGGGTTTTAATGTTTAAACTTACGTTGCCTATATGTATATTATACTATAGAGAATATTATATATAACAAGGGAAGTTTTATATAATAGTATGTATGTATATAAGCATTTAGATTTGTGCAGTTTAAAAGTAGCGTGTGGCCTTGTTTTATATATATATAATATTATGAAAACTAGTATTACTATATATATTCGGCAGTATATATATGTCTGTTACATTTATATAGGACGTTTATATATATACAACTCGCTATGGAGACTTAGTAAAATATATGTAAATGTTTCAAATGATAAGTTGGTACAGTTTTAGATCTGTTTATATATATAGTTATATAGTTTTGTATATAGTATGTTGTATATATATTATATGAAGTTTCTGATATTATACAGGTTAGTTTTAATGTGGCACCTGCTGTTATTTATATATATATTGATTTGAAAGTGTATACAAATATATATATGTGTGTTACCAAGAAGAATATGTGCTTTAAAGTATATGGAATATGTTTATTAATTTAAAGATATAAGTTTACATGATCTGTTTGGATTTCTCGTATAAGTTATAATAGTATATTTATAAGCAGTTATATATAAAAGACTAAACTAAGTGTATATAATATTTATGTTATTACGTGTACAAAGTGGTATTAGTATACAACTATACATATAAGATATTAGTTTAAAGAATGATTTCATATATTGTACACATGATATATGTACACATATTTTAGTAGTATGTAAATTGGTTTCAATATTGATTTAAAAATTTTAGGTGTTTTAATTTAAGTATTGATTTTTCAATACTATATGATGATGTTTTGTTTTAATAGGTGTTTGGAATTTAAATATGATCTTTATATATAAATAGATTTTTATTTATATATATATGAATTTTGTTTGGCAGTAGCTTATATACTTGTTGGAACGTAAGTACAGTAGTATCTATTATATTACATATATGATTTTATAATAAAGTGTTTACATATATTTTGAACTTATATTTTATGGATACTGGTCGGTTTGTTTAAGGGCCATGCTATATACTAGTTTAAACAAATTCAGGTACTGTTAAATTTCAGATGTTATGTATATATGTTAATTTTAATATAGGTGTTAATTTGAAGAAATGGATTTTGAAATACATATATATTTAAATATTAAACATGTTTGAATCTAGAATACGATTCTTTTCTTATATATAGTTATATATAGTAGTATATATGAATTCACTTATGTCATTTATCATCATCGATCCAGTTCTGATTCGTTTTATCAATTCTTGATTATCAGCCTTATCGTCCATTTCGCGTTCAATCTTTCTTTGCTTTGAAATCCGTGTCTGGAATCATAACTCACTCTATCGTCGAGTCTCTCTCTAGCCTCGGAAGGTGAGCAATCACTCACGATTAATGTTCTTTTATTTATTAAATCCGATTTCAATTGAAACGACACTTGAAATATGCTGCTGTTAGTTATTTACACTGTTATATATGCTATTACCTGTATCTGTTCACCTATGACATCTGACACCATTATCTGTTAATTATTTACGCGATGATAATACAGTTTGGTCGATAATTGATTGATTGATTGTTGTTATATTGGATGTTAAATTGTAATGTATAAAGTGATAAATATTATGCAATTGAATTTGACGTAGAATAGTTAAAAAATTTGAATCGACATATGTGTTGAATTTGATTAGTTAAATTTGTATAATATGACCCCTTAAATGTTTAGTTATTTGACACGTAGAAAATTTGTTAATTACCCTTGAACCATTTGAATTTATGTTGTATTAATTGATGAAGTATGAAATTGAAAATTGATGTCAAGTGTAGAATTGCATAAAATAATTAGTGGAATAATCTTTGATCTGCATGAAATGATAGTGTAGATTCTAGAAATAATTATATTAATTTGCACAAACAACAATGTGAATTAATACGATTATTTCGGGATTATTTGAATTGATTATTGGATTGATATTGATTAGTGTTATTGCTTGTTTATTTACTTTGACACCATCCCAGTTATCACACTGCAAGTTCCCTTTGCTATGCTTTGATTTTGAATTGAATTTGGAATCGGGTTGAAATGATAAATACCCAAATTGAACTTTGACTTAGGATAGAAAATTAAATAAAACCCGATTGGTCAATAAATTGATTTAAAAATAAAATAAAGATTTTATTCGAATAAATAATAAGGTTTTAAAAATGAAGTTGGAATTTGAACTTTGAAAGGAAATTGTTAATATGAAATAATCCGAAACAAAATATTAACATGGTAGTTGATGAAAGAATGTTGTTTAAAATTTAATTATTAAGTTGAAATTATTTAACAATCAAGTTTTTGAAATTATTTAAAAATTAAATAAGATTGAATCATTTAATAATTAAATGAAATTGAATTCTTTAATAAGTGAAATTTAACTTCATAAATAAGTGAAATTGAATTTTCTTTAACAAGAAATAAAAATGTAATTTATTGAAATGAATATAAGACTTGAAATTTAAAGAATTTGATTTGACGAATTTAATTTAATTCAATTTGTAAGTTTTGATCTAATGGAGTTGAACTTAAATAATTGATTTTAATGAATTGGAAATCAAATAGAAATTGTTTTGATTGATAAATTTAACTTAATGAATATTGAATGAAATCGATCAATGGATTTAAATTGATTTGAATGCTAAATTAAATCATTTTAAATGATTTCGGAATGAAACTTATATACGAACTTGAATCAATAGTTGAATGGTTTTAAATAAAAATTGAAATTGCATTATAAGATTTTGAAATGATAAATTGGAAGTTTTGAAATGTAAAATTATGGAAATTGTTTTAGAAATACAAATGAAATGTTGATTTACAAATTCTAATTGAAATTGTAATTGATTTGGTTTTGAAACTTATTAAACGACCAATCGGTGTAATAATCACGAAAGTTATTAAAGAGACCGGAATCGGTTAGGGACATACTCACTGTCTAAACCGAAAACCACTTTAATAACTATACGCGGAGTGTGATCCAGAATGAAGTGGTTGGAATGATGAACGTGATGACTGAAGAAAGAGAACGATAATGGATAGCCTTGACACTTGTGTCAAATTGGAAATGACTAAAAAAGGAGCCGTGCCGGGCCAAATGGGGGCTAGCTACCTCGAGCAAACACACTTCTTCGAAAACTACTCATTACTTGTTGTCGATTGGTGCACCCTTGATTTTGGGAGTGTTGTTTCGCGGTGTTGCGATCGCTGCGGCGATGCGTTCTCACCAGTCCGGATCAGGCAAACAGTAGTTTCACTACCTTGGGTATTGGCTCATGTGCCTTTCCATACTTGGATCCCTATATACGCGACCACTACGAATTTGTTTTGTGTTATACCTATGGAGTACTCCCTGATATCCCACTAGTTTACGGTGGAGTTTACAGTGCTGTATAGACTATAACGCTTGTATAAAATGTGTTAAGGGGGATAATGGTAACGCCTTAACACTATTTTGATACCTTATATTACTGATAGACATTATCTACTTAGCGTACATTACTACCAAGTAGATAGTTTAACGGATCCTTAAAGGATGGTTATTCCAAACATCCTTTGAGTTACTTGTATTTTAGTTGCTATTTCACTTGAGTTGGATTTATTGATATAAGAATGTTAATCCTGACTCAAGTGTTTTGTGTTTTGCTTTACGCTCGGGTCAGACTGAGTGTACCAGTATTCGAGACTCACCTTTGAAGTTGGAGCTTTGCTTGAAGATCCAGCCATCTATTCTGCTTTCAGTATTCGATGATTCCAGTAATGTATTCTGATTTGTATCTGATGTATCGTATTACTCTTCCGTTGTATCTGGTTCAACTCTGATGTAACTTATACATTTATATAGTAGCTTCATGAACTACTATCTCTTTTATTTCCGCTGCATATTATTATTCTGTGTCTGTGATCTGTGATTATTTATTTACTGTATATGCTCAGTTTTGCCAATTTAAATTAACAATTCGGTATTTTGAATTATTCAAGTCCGACATGTGCGGATGCGAATGGTTGAAAATACCGGGTCGTTACACTAAATGTCGTTGGTAATTTGAGCATATCTTTCTCATTTAATGTCCAAATTTAACAATTCTTGATGTTCCGGAAAGCATAGATTGTTTGCTGTAACTTTCTTGTTGTACGTTTTGTTAAATTTTGATGTTTAATATGGTCGAATGTTCATTCTAGCGTTGCTGTCCCCAAACTAAAACGATAGTGGTAGTGAACTTCTGATCTGAAAATTGTTTTAGTCGTAACGTTTTCGTTCCTTATCGGAATTCGATAATTTTTGATGTTCTGGAAAGCTTAGGATATCCTCTACAACTTTCATGTTTTATATTTTCTCAAATTCCTGGTTTTAAAAGGGGCGAACCGGCTAAACAAGCCGCAGGCTCGAGTACTTTTGCAAAGTTTTGACAGTTTTCATTGAATTGTTTTTGGATTCGATGATTTTGAGTATTGTTTCGAGATGGTTCTAAAGGCTAACTCCTACTAATAGGAAAGCCGACATTAACGTTGATTCATACTACGAATTGAAAGTTTCATTTGGATTTTGTTGTATGCTTATTTCATTGAATTTTCGTTGATTATTGCGGTTTCTGTGCATGTGTTTTCTAAACCGTTTTCAGAAGATTTTTTTATAATAAAATAGCTTTCGAAATAAATATTTTACAACATTTATAATTATTTTTAAAGTTATTAAAATTATATATTTTCTATAACAAAGAGAATTTCAAAGGAATGTTTTGCAAACGGTTTTCAAAAATTGTTTTAAAAGCAAGTTTTCTCAAAACAAATTATTTTCTATATAAATTACACGTTTTTGCACTCTTCGAGCATATGAGAAAGAGAATTAAATGATTTAGTAAAACATGTGGTATGAGACACGTGCGTTTACTTTTTCGGTTAATTCCAGACTTGTTCGTTTGAAGCTAATTTTTGCACACTCTTCGAGCGTATAAGAAAGATAATTAAACGATTTAGTAAAATATGTTGTATCTCCTAAATGAGTTATGTAAGACTCAAAGTCCATAATAGTAGTAAATGGGCGAGGGAGATAGCTATGTGTAAATAGCCATCGATGAAGGGTCTAATAATAATTGTGCTTTTCAAGTCTTGAGTGAAATTGTTTTGAAATTGATTATTAGTGTGGAAAAATATGTTACAAACTGTAGTATATTTATGGTAGAATTAGAGGATGAAACAACTCAAATTTTATTTACTTTAAATAAAGAGTAATGAGATTAAATTAAAATTTAAGTAAGAAGCTTTGAAAACTTTCAAGTGTTGAAATTTGAGATTTGCTTATGAAGATAATGGATTTGAAAACTCTAAGAACATTTGACTAGTAAAAGAAATTATAAAATCCATTCTTTGTGTTTGACTTGCCTTAGTACAATTATTTAGTGACTTGCATTTATGCAGTCGTATGATTTTGGTAGTATTTGGGGAGACCACCTACCTCTTGTTGAGTTTTCTTACCACAATTGTTGTCAATCTAATATCGGTATGGCTCCTTTCGCAGCTTTATACGGAAGGTCATGTCGATCACCATCTAGTTGGTTGGAGTCCGGGGTAAAGTTATGCTAAGTCCCGACTCTATTAGTGAAGCTTCTGAAAGATCGATCACATTTGTCAATGAATGACAGAGGCACGGAGCAGACATAAATCCTACGCGGGCAACCGTAGGAAGCCTCTAGAATTCTTGTTGGTGACCTTGTTTATATTCGTGTATCTCCTTAAAGGGGGTAATGCATTTCAGTAGGATCGGGAAATTGGCTCCTCAATTCATAGGACCATTTCCTATTACTGAGCGTATTGGCCCGGTTACTTATAGAATATCACTTCCGGCCCAATTTTCTGGTATTCATGACGTGTTTCATGTCTCTCAGCTTTGAAAGTACCTTCACGATTCAGATTCTGTTATTGATCCTCCTACTTTGCAAGAGCTTGAGATCTCACATGATTTATCTATTGTGCAACATCATGTCCGTGTTCTTGCTTCAGAGGTGAAACGCCTTCGAAATAAGGATGTACCACTCGTGAAGATTCAATGGTCCACTGATCCCAATGACTGTACATGGGAAAGCAGAGAATTTATCGAACGATCTTATCCTAGTTTTCTATCTTCTCATGGTTAGGGTGAGAACTCTAACTCAAGCTTATCTATTTTCCTTTTCTAGATGAAATAAATCGTGATTGAATATAGCTCTTCTCTAGGAATTGCGGGGACGCAATTTTTATAAGGAAGGGAGTCTGTAACAACCCTGGTTTTGGTGATTACATGTGAAAATAAATTATAACGATGGTTATAATTTAATAATGGAGAAAATAAAATAAATTGGAGATGAAAATTTGTTAAAATTGTTTATTTTAAATAAATAATGGATTTTTGGTAAAATAAAATGGTATTGGGTTGGTTTGGTTGGAAATAAATTGAGATTTATGGAAATATGATGTTTTGGTGGTAAATTAACTAAATAAGTGAAGTAAAAAGAATTTAATTCAATATCATTTGTTGTAAATAAATAAATAATGTTGAAAATAAAAGTTTTAGAAACTTTGTTATGAGAACTTGTGATAAAAAGAAGCATTGGATGATTTTATTTTGATAAAATATATATAATAATTGTGGAAATAGTGATAAAATATTGATTTCTATTAATTTTAGTGAAGTATTAAAATTTAATATGGTGAATATTGTAAATAAAAAGGTGGAAAATTGTTTAAAAATAACATTTGGATGTAAAATTAATGTTAATATGGTTTGCTATGTTTGATTGGATAAGAAAATGATTTTTTATGGAAATTTTGGTGTTAAAAATATCGTTTTATGTAAATAATGGTGTAAATTGAAGTATTTAAATAAAAATAAGAATTTATTAATGGAAAATAGTTTTAAATGGCTAAACTAATTTTTGTATATTGTAAAACATTTTTTAAACATAGAAGTAAGTTGTATAAATTTATTTAGTAAGATATGTGTAAAATGGTGAAATAAAATGTTAACATAAATTAACTTAGTTAAATCTTAACTAAGTATTAACACATAGCCTTATTAGGTGGTTTTGGGTCCAAACCCAAACCCAATAACCCAATTAAACCTTTTCTGGTTGCAAGACGAGAGTACGTACAGTACTCCTTCCTCATCTTCTTACTGTAAAAAAAAAAGAAAAAAATGGCTGCCTTCTCCTAAGAAATTCAAATCTAACTCCAAATTAAACAAAAATCAAAAGGAAAATTCAAGGAAAGTTTAGTAAATCAAATTCCTAACAGGTAATCAATATTAAAACTTTCTTTTTGTGTTTGAATGTCTGTTTCTTCTTCAGCTACATGTAATTGAAGCTTCTCAAGGCCAAAAAGACCTTAGCTTGCTATTCAAAATCACTAAAATCATATCAAGGTGAGTAGTAACTCACACCTCTAGAAAAAACAAGCTGCTTGTAAAGAATTTGTTTCAGTTTGTGTTGATTTTTGATTTACTGTAAACTGAAACGTGAAATTTTAAGTTTACAGTAAAATTCTTGTCTGGGTTCAACTTTGTGAACCCATATCTCTTTGGTTTCATACCAAAATTAAGTGAAATCTTTTCCGGATCATAGACCCTGTTTAGTTGTATATGCATGTCAAATTTCATAGTCTGATTCATCCTAGAAGTGCCTGAAATCAGTGCTCAAAGTTGCAAACGAAACAGGCAAAATGCCTGTAGCATTCTCGACCTCTAGGCTGTGCAGTCAATTCCCCGATATTGCCCTGATATATCCCCGATATATCCCGTAGCGGACTTTTGGGGGCAACGATATTCCTATAAAGCGGCCCAATATAGCGGATCCGCTATTATCCCCGATATTGGGGCAATAATCCGCTATATCCTCGATTTTGTTGCCCCGCTATATCCCTATTTCCTATAAATAAGCATTTTGCATGATGTCTTGCTTTTAAGTTTTATGGTAACTTCAAAGTTGATGTAACAATGATATACGCTGTTGGTTATTATAACTAGTTCTAACTTTTTAAGTGTCAACTTTGTTTATCTTTACTTTATTATAACTTGTTTTGCTTGGTGGGAAATAATAAGTAATAATTGTTCCTCTTTTTAATGTAGAATGTTCATCATTACTCTTTTTAAAGCCGTCCACTATATCTTGCTATATCCCCGATATATCTCCGCTACAACTTTTCACACCTCAAACGCTATGGAGCGGCAGGGCGCTTTAACTGCACAGCCTCTAGGTCAACCCAGGAACATTGGGGGTCGACCTATGCTTCCCTATGGTCGACCTAACCCTTATATAGGTCGACCTATGCCTTCCTAGGGTCGACCTAAGCCAACTAAGGGTCGGCCCATGCCTTTTTAACTTGTCCAGGTCGATTTCTATTGAGTTCCTGTGCACTGTTTTAATTAGTTTGCTTATTCCAGTGATTCTTGTGATCAATTCCTATGATATTTTCAAGTGTTTTGAAAGGCTTAACCCTATCAGTAGGTAAGCCAACATTATTGTTGATCCGTAATCCGGATTGACGTGTTTTTGAGTAGATTTCATATGCCGATTTTATGGCATTTTCGGTGATTTTTGATGTTTTCGAGCACGTGTTTTCTAAACCGATTTTGGAATGATTTTTATAATAAAATAGCTTTCGAAATAAATATTTTAAAACATTTATAATTATTTTTGAAGATATTAAAAATATATATTCTCTATAGTAAAGAGAATTTCCCATAATTTCCAAACGATTTCAAAAATTTATTTTAAAACTGGTTTTCTCAAAGCAAAGTATTTTCTGTATAAAATACACATTTTTGCACTCTTCGAGAGAACGAGGAAGTGATTTAAACGATTTAGTAAAACATGTGGTATGGGACACATGTGTTTACTTTTTCGGTTAATTCCAGCTTGTTTGATTGAAGCTATACATATTTCATGGACCTTTGGGTTGTTTGCCAGTACTGGACCTTCGAGTCGTTTGGGCTTTTTAGCTGTTTGTCCTTTGGGATGTTTGTCCTTTGGGATGTTTGACCTTCAAGTTGTTTGGCCTTCGGGTCATATTAGGCGCCATATTTTTGATACAGTACTTGGCTGGCTTCGGCCATTTTGTTGAGCACGTGCATCTTTTGTGATATGGATCCATCTTTTGTGATATTTTTTGATTTATTCGTGATTTCCAAATGTTTTCGCCATTTCATGATTATTGGGCCTTTGACCCGTTTGAGGATTTATTATATGGTGATTACATTTTGGAGTTTTGAACTCTTAACCGAGTTCTACATATTGTGATTTGTGGTTGCCATCCTTTAGCGTATTTTTGAGATTTGTGATTTCCTATTTAGGAGTTATTTGTGGTTGCCATCCTTTGGCGTTTATTTAAGATTTTTGATTTCCTATTTAGGAGTTATGGTGTTGATGGATGCCAATATATTGGTTGTTGTTAATACCGATGATATGAGGCGAATATTTGTGACTAATTGATGTTGTAGTTGAACTTGCCTCTTTCGAGAAACCCTCATATGATATTTTGGGTAGTTGATATGTATGTTTGGTGTTGCTTCTTCTCTTCCGAGAAGAAATATTATCGTTTATCCCTATACTTACATCTATCTTGTGTTATTCAGTTTATTTAAGCTAGACCGACCCGTGTATTTTATATACCCGGGTCAGACCGAGTTGTTTCAGGTTAGTCACCTGCTGTAGATTACCGTTATGCTGCTTCCATTATGGATTATCTTGCTTTCTTTTGGATGCTAGTCATCTTTTGTGTAGCCTTGTAGTTATTTTGTGTACTCTGATATGTACATATTCTTTTTACTCGATGTTTATATTGTGTTCTATGTACCACCACTTGTGTATCACTATGTATTGTACTGCGATGTATCTGTATATATGTATATATGTGTGTGACTACTGTTCTGTGATCTATTGTATTTGTTGTTGTTATATTTTGTTCTGATAGATCCGTTAGCCACGTAGTTTTGTGTTAAACATTTATTGAGTATGTCGATCCACTTGAGAAAGGTAAAAGAAAAAAATTAGAGCACCCAATCGACGTATTCAATACTTGTTTAAGACAAATCTTACGGATGATCGCTCCTAAAAATCACTGATGCAATATTTATTTACTGCTTTCTTTTAGCTTGACTATATTATTACTTTAAATTATATTTTGCCATGTATATTTATATATATGTATGTATGTATATGTATGTATGTATATGTATGTATGTATGTACGTATGTACGTATCGTTCCGCATATAAGTCACATTGTGTAGCGACTTTCATTTGGTATCAAAGTCCGACATTTCAAAAATCGTAAAACCATTTTTGAAAATAATATGGCATCAAATTTTATTGTTTTCCAGGAAGGTCAATCAACCGCACGACCCTCGCTACTAGAATGAGAATATATATGTAGTCGGATAATTATGCTATATGGTGTGGGAAATGGTGAAAGTATGAACGAATCTTACGGCTACTTCAACACTAGAGGGGGATGCATAGTATTTTATAACTTATATGTAACTTTTCTAAATAGTTTCAAGTTCTAAATCCAAACATAAATAATCAACATAGATATATATTAAAAGGCAGTCACAAATATATATAGATGGAGTAAAAGTAAGAGATATGACACTTGGAGTTTTATATTGGTTCGGATTAACCAACCATACGTCTAGTCCTATACAACATATGTATAAATTTCCTTTCAAATGCCTAATTTAATCAAGTAGCAAGCAAACCAGAATACAATATTGATTTCAAGGCAATAAGCTACATCCTCCTAATTTTCGAGCTGAGTGTAGACCCGGTTGATTTGAACAGGCAACAAGTATGCCCATACAAAATAGTAGCAGAGAGTTATTGGTTCCAAATACATATAGTTGTACTTTGGATACAGAATATCCTATAGCCCTTTGATACCATTTTGATCTTTGAATTAATGAGAAAATACTTGTAGAATAGTAAGTAGATTATGGAGAATGACTATAGCGGAGTAGAGTTTGAATTTAAGTAAATTTGAAGAGTATAGGAAGTGGATTTTGTGAAATATATAATGAGAATTTGGAGTAAGAAGAATGGAGAGAAAGTAGTTTTTAAAATTAATTTTCCAATCCCTTTTATATAATGTTTGAAGGAACATGTCTATTCGCGAAGAGATGGAGCTAAAATTCACAACTATTCAAAATTCAAAAGACATCTCTTCGATGGTACATATGTCGATATACATAAGAAGCTTACGTTGACATACATTTGTATGTTTGGAAAAATAGTAATATATTTAAAGTGTAATAAAATTATGATATTTTGTAAAATCATTTAAAAAAAAGTTTTTAAATAGTTTTTAATATTTAAAACTTTTATAAAATATTTGTAGAAATATATTTTAAAATAAAATAAATATTTTGATAAGAGACTGTTCAAAGAAAAGAAAGTTGATATTCAAAGATATTAACAAATTTATCTAATGTCTATTAACTATAAACTATAGTCTTGAACTCTTCATGTTTTTGTCTTTAAACTCATGAGTTTTCAGTTATCTCGATCATTTATGAATCTTGATCTCTAGTCTTTTTATTAATCGGTCTTCAAACTCGATTATCCCATTCTTGTATAAACCTATGTAACATCCTATAAAACGTTCAATACAACTTGGAAAACATCAGTACCTATATTTATATAGTTGTTGCCATCAAAGTCAATATATGTGGAATTAACAGTCTCCCTTTTTTGATGATGACAACCATGTAAATATATATTTATTATAAAATATAATGTAACTCCCCCTAACTTTATTAACTCCCCTATTTTAAATAACACCCCTTAGTATATGCATATATTATATTTTATATTTTTCTCCCCTTTTGTCATCAACAAAAATGGGTAAAGGAACATAAACTCCCTCAAAAATGTGACATATTAAATACTATGAAATGTGATAGTGTTGTATATGAAATCAAAAATCAATATTAATTGAAAAATAATATTTTTGAGAAATAGCTATTTATACACACACAATTACATTTGTTTCAACCATACACCACAATTTATACACACTTAGAAAAAGTATAAATTACAACTAAAGTTAATTATACAAACTAAAAATTTATAAATAAAAATATGTATTTAAATACCAATTAAAACTATATTTTCTTAGGAATTTCAACCCATCCTTCGAATTCAAAGATCGGATTTGTGTTGATAACTTCCTAATTTTCATGTTCTGCTTTCGCCTTAGAATTCGAGCATTCTAGGGCATTGTTTTGGAATTCTTTGGCGAAACAAGAAATCAAACGTCGAAGAGAATCAAATTGTTTTTCTTGTTCTTTGATCATTTTCATTTGATTCAACTCCAAGTGTCGTTCTTTGCAAAGAATGACACAAAGAGCATTCTTGAATGATCGAAGAGTTTCTTCTAAATTGTCACTAAGTTTTTGTTTTGAAGAGTTGATGTATGAACTCATTTTTATGAAAAAAGACGTGTAGAGAGGAATAAAGTAAGACGATGAATTGATTTCTAAGGTTTTTTAGAAGAAACATGGTTTTATAGAAGTGAAAAGTCGGATTAATAACTAGTCCCCCCAAAAAATAACTAATTTATATTATTTCATATTATGTAAATACCAGAGTATGTCGACATACATATGTAGCCTATGTCGACATACATGTAGAAATTAGTATGTTTTTGTTTTTAATTTTAATTTATATTTTATATTACTTTAGTTTATAATTCCAAAAGAACAAAAGAACCGATTAACAACAGAAATGAAGTCTCTAAGCAAATTTCATTAATAAAATAGAGAGGTACATAAACATAATGAAAATGACATAAATAAAAACTAGAAAACATAAGGACATACAAGTAGATCTAAAAAGATGATGATGGAAAAGAAGAATTTTCATCAAACTTTCTCACTATCTACCCAAAGTATTTGTCGATTTTGTTTGAGAGGCTAGTGAATTTCTTACTAAAAGAGTGTTTAAGTTTCTTTTGATTATTAAGAAGCTTTTATTGATTTCTAAGTATCACTTTGTTTAAATAGCGAGACGGTTTGTCATAGCTTTCAAGAGATGTATCCATTTTCTCCTCCTTTTCCTCTCTTTCTTTCTCCTCTTCTATTTCCATATCATTGCTTTCTTCTTCTTCAATAATCCCTTTCTTTTTTTCTCTTTCTAATCTTTTTCCTTTTCGATAAGATGCTCGTAGAGTTCAAATTCAAGAGGGATGTGCATGAAAGAGGTTTGTTTTGTCGAAAATTTCATAAGGCAAAATATTTTCACTTCTTAGATCTATACCAAAATAGTTGAAAATTCTAGTGAAGTACGCACCATGGTAAAGCATGTTTTATGTCCAAAAATTTTCTTTTGAACAAAATCATCCAAAATCACTTGAGTCCAATTTATATCATATTTTCCTAAAATAATAAAAAGAACTTTACAAACTTTTTGAGTGGGGGTTGTTGTAATTCCCCATTCTTGGTGTAATACTTTATTGTAAAGTAAAACTCGTTAATCTTGCTTTTAGCCTAAGATTTTTGCCTTTAAAATCATATTCTTTGTCATCTGAAACAAATCATGCATAACTTCTCTATCTCCATAATCAATAGTAAAAGTAGATAGGTCATTTCCACTACTTTATAAATTAAGAATTTGACCAAGAATTTCACAATCTAAAATAATAGTGGTATCTTTTACACTACTCCAAATTTGATCATTTTCTCCTTAATAAAAATTTCCATTTAAATTAGCATAAAACATTGTAACCAAATCAGGATAGCAATCAAAATCATTTTCTGATAAATCAGTTAAACAAATAATTCCATTTTCAAAGTAAGATCTTGTAAACCAGAAGTATAAAATTCATTAAAATTAGCAAATCTTCCCGAAAAAAGATGTTTCCATAAGTAGCATATTCAATATATGTTTCAATGGACTCTTAATCATTAAAAAGTTCACTTTTGATTCTTTTGTTAAGCCTAATAGCTTTGGATGAAGAGGGTTGGCTTAAGGAAGACATTATTGGTTTATTTTGGAGGAAAGAGAGTGAAGAATACATTTGAATTTTGAAATAAAGTTTGTGCGTAGAAGATGAGTAAGAAGGAGTGAATAAATAGAGTTTGAATTATCATGTGACAGGTAAAAAGATGTCTTTCCAAAATTTGAAATTAAATGCAAAAAAGAGGGAATTTCAAAAGTTTAAATTTGAAAAGATTCTTCAAATTTTGTCTGATATGTCGACATATTTAACACCCAAAAAAATTATAAGAAATAAATTAATTAAATAAGATAAGGCAAAAAACAAAAATTTTGTAATGTCAGAATTTGACCATGAAAGTTATGTTGTTGCGTTCGTGGTGATTTTCTGATCAGTTTTCATATATAAAGTTTTGAAAATTGAGCTCAAACTAAAAAGTTATTGACGTTTGAATTTTTCGGATTCAAATTAATTCAAATGGAATTCAAATTTATATAATTAATTAATGAAAAGTTTGAAATTCAAAAATTAATGGTAGCTAGACTTAGGGGTTAAGTAAACATTAAAATAAAAGTTGACGTTAATATTAATTAAGGAATTAAATGATAAATAAAAGAGCAACAAATAAACATTCCCCAATTACATTAATTGCTCGACGGGTAATCGTGGTGGTGGCTAGGGTTTTTAACATCATGAACGGCCTGGATTTTATTATTTTAAATCGACTTAAATCCAATAGTTCTGGTGCTTTGTAACCACATAAATAAGAGCCTAGCCCATCACTTTTGTTCACAAATTATTTTAGGAACTTAGCAAAACTCTGCCGTTCCCTCTCTTCAAAGATTCAGAAAATTCTCTAGGGTTTTAGGTAAGAAATTTTTGGTGTTTATTTTTTAATTTCTAATTCTATTCTCCTCCTATCCCTAAATTTCCAAATCTAATTCATATACAGTTCCCTTATTGTATATTTCTAGAAGAAGAGATCTGAAAGTGATCGAAGCGGAAGTAAACAAATCCAAAAGAAAGAGTTTAGGACTTTTGCGAGTGGAAATCTTAGTCTTTCTTATTTTAGTAATTGTATAGTTTAACTTGGATTTGATATATGCCTTGGGGAATTTTTTTTACAATACATCACAATAAAACCCTATAATTCTCTGACGCAAAATGTCAGTTCTTAAGTTAGAATCTCGGTTGTTCTATATATTAAAATAGTGGAATCGTGTAGTTATTGTAATTTTAATGTTTTACATTCTATTCCACTTCTTATCTTTTTCTTTGAATTTGATTAAGGATTTTGAAAAGAAATAAGTTAGTAAATGGTGTGTAAGGTACGAATTCTTTTATTCGTAGTTTGCACTGCCTATTTCCGCAATTTAAATGGAAATTTCCTTTTTCATTCTTATATGTTGAAGTTGAATAGAGCATAAAAGGATTTGAATTGAAAATTCTATTAATGTTGATTCTACTATTGTAGTATAAAATAAGTTTGGTATGGATTCTATTTTTGTACAAGTCTGTAGTTAGATTGATAATGTTGAATATATGGTATGTTTGTTGATATGGAACTAGACTTGTATAAATTTGATGTTTTGACATTTAAACGATTAGCGTAGGGCGTAATCTTCACATGCTCAGAAATATTTTAGATACATGTGCGTGCGTGTGTGTTAGCGTATAAATAATGTATAATTAATAGCGTATTAATTATGTAGTAAATAGGTTAGTAATTAATATTAAATCCCCCTTAGGAAAGAAATTGATAGTTAAGGCAAAATAAGGACTTTCCCTATAAGGCTTTAATAGGGAATGTGGTGAGGTGTATGATAGTATGTTAAGAGAATGTAAATTATGATTAAGTTATAGGGATGCGAGGTCAATCAAAAGCACACGGAAGTCTGCCCAGTTAATCTGGCTACTAGTAGTGTGACTTTGGGGCTGGTGTGAGACATCACCTATAACAAGTACTCAGGGAGGACGCGAGGTTAGTCCCAAATTCTGTAGGATAAACCTTCCCAGATAATCTAGCTACCAGTACCTACTAATAGTCGAACTAATGTGAGATGTCATAGTTTGGGTTATGTTTCATAATACGTAGAACTTGCTTCAGGGTCGAAGGTAGCAAGTGGTTGCTTAAGGGCCTGCCTCCTATCTGTTTAGGAAATATTAACTGGTCATGGTTAGCGGTTATGCAGGGTGGTAGATAACTTAGGAAGGTCCGCTTCGGGTTTGAAGTATTAAATAGCTATTATATGGTCCGCCTCTCCCATAAAGAAGTATTAATGACCTGATGTGAGTCAGCGCGATGTCAGCTAGACAATATCAGAGAGGAATCCGCCTTGGGATAGGCAGTAAATGATGCAGATCTACCTAAAATATTAAATGGTCGGAGTCTGCCTAATTCCCATTGAAATGGTATTAAATGACTTGGATACTATCTCTTACGTTGTTAGAATATTATTGGCAGTAGATGAATGGCACTGGGAATGGCCTTTGGCCTACATTTGAAGATGGGTTATTAGGTTGAAAGAATATGGTTATAGAATTGGGCTGGAAGAGCCTTGGGACTTGTAGTTGGAAAACATACAATATAGTTAGGATGCGTAAGACATATTCTTATTTAAATTATACCGCCCAAGCACTATTACAGAAAGGCTCGAGATTTTTATTCACCAAACATTGTTGTTCTGACTCCCTACTCATTACCACACAGGTTAGAGAAGGCGATGCATATTACAAAAGCAAAGGCGATGAGGGGACTTGTAGCAGTTATCCATTTATCTACTTATGTTGTTTTTTATTTCTGATGTACCTATTTTAAATTTTTGATGTATTTTGAGATATTACACCACGGATATTTGGCGTTGTTATGTGGTATTGTGTTGTATTTTTCTTATATTTGAACTTTAAATAAAATGAGTACTATTTCTGATATTATATTTTATCCTTCCACAGTGAGATAGATAGCTCTGTGTATTGTTCTCTATATCAATTTTACCAACCAATAGCCAGCTTTGGAATGGGTTGGGTTCGATGGGCCTTTTTTGGGTTGAAAATTAGGTACGTTTCAAGGCGGGTTGTTACAACATACCTGCGTAGCATATATCGACATATAAGCTGAAGTTTCAGTGTTCAAATAATAAACAAATATATTCATATAATTTTATATATTTATATATACTTATTATTATTATATATTTATTCCTATATTAGATAATTTCTAAAAAATAAAAATAAAATATGAAATGTAAAATGTACCGATTTTGCTGTTTTTTTTGTTTGATCTAATTAATCTTCCATCACCGTGAAACATATGTTGATATTTTCAGCGTACAGTTCGTTGTCACTGGATGTTGTATCATAATCGTCCAAAGTTACATTGTAAGCCATTTTTTCTTTTTGAGTGAATCGGTGTTTGGCGAATTCTTTGTTTTCTTCTGATGATACAGTCTCTTCGTAGATGGCCAGATTCATCACAATCGTAACACTTAAAACATATTCGTTTCTGAAATTTTTGTTTTTATTTTTACGAAGTTGTTCATCTTTCTATACTTTAGAAATTTACTGAAATTTCGAGTCATAAGAGTAATCTCCTCATTATTATCATCGCTGTAACGACCCGTAAATTTTATTAGTTTTAATAATACATTTAATTGAGATTTTGTGAATTTTAAATAATAATATTTTGAAATAAAAATTTGATATTTGGATTACGTCTGATTTGATATAGCAAATGGTAAATTTACAGTTAATAATATGGAAGTTTATTTTCTTGTGTAATTTTATTTCAATTTAAATTGGTTATTATTTGATGATAATAAAATGTTTTTCCAAACCTGAATATTTTTATACAGAAAATTTGTAAATCATCTTCTGAGCAAGACGTCATACTTCGTTTCTCAAAATTTGGACTGTTATTGCTCCGTCGATCTTATTTTCGACGAAATAGCAGCATTTCGATACCGAATATCGACTTTTGATCGGATGATCCTATCACTGACATTTGTATACCGTTTTGATCGTCTCGTCGTACTTCACCATGGAATGCAAGCAACCATCAATTGCTTTAATTATTTGCGTGAATTAAGAGTCATACTGTTTTTCATTTATTTATATTCTCTGACTTTTGCTCTCCATCTTCTCCCCCTCTCTTCCTTAGTCTAACTGCTTCTCTTCCACCACAAAAAAAAGAAAATTGGTGAAAGCATAAATCTTCATTCTTATAATCTGGACCCGCTCACGTCTTCACCCATGCAATCCCCTACCTGAAGCGCCCACTCCATTGCAACCAACCCATTACCTCAGCGCGTGACCAAAATCCACCTCCGTCCGTTCTCCCATGCACACAACACAAATCACCGAAGCAACCTCGTTTTTCCCCTTCCTCTCTCACTTTCCGTGACCTTAGCACGCATGAACTTGCCGAAACAACCCCATCGCCTTGTTCCTCCCTGACCGAGCTCCTCTGCGTCTCTCCTCCTCCGACCTATTACCATCTCGCCTTCCATCGGCCACAGCAGCCCCGACCTCCTCCATCATCCCGAGCCATCTCCGATCTCATCCAACTCGCCTAGGCTCACCCGATTTCCACTTTCCTCCCAGAATTTTCGGCCGAGGCTTCCTTGTAAGTTATATAAGTAATTAATATGAGTTTTATTTTATATATATTATACATAGACGCACATGTTTATGGCTTATGGAGTTTATATGTTTTAATATGTGTTATATAATATGTTTAAACAAGTTTATGTATACATATAGTATTAGTATTTATAGTTAAGTGTTATATATATATAGTACGTTAAATCTATAGTAAGTTATATTTGTTTATCTATTTGTTTTTAAATATATTTTGGGTTGCTTTCATATTGCTGTCCTTCTTTGTTCACTGGGGAGGTGTCCATATTTCTGGTATATATATATAACTATGAAGTTTATGCAAGTATAAAATATGTAAGTTTATAGGATAGTTATATAAGTTATATGGATGGGATAGAAAGTTTATAAATTTAGTTATACAAACTGACCTGTTCATAAGTTATGTTAGTTTAAGATAGGCTTCATATATATACTTTTAAGTAGTATGGCATATCTAAATCTAAGCAACAGTCTGCATATATGTCTAGCATTTGCATATTTGTACATAGTTGATTTACATATATTTCATATAGATTTCCAGGTCTGCAGATATATTGTTGTTCGTATATATACTATACCCCATATCAGTTGTATATAATTAGTTTCATAAGTCTTGTTACAATATAGTTGTTATACTTATAATATAGTCATATATATTTGTTAGTTTATGTATATATAGGTACAAATACATCTGTTTTACTGTGCAAGTATGATGATTATAAGTCTGTATATATATGTATATTTATATATGTATACGTAAGTTTTTGTATACGTCTATTTATATATTTATACGCAAGTGTATGGGTTTGCTTTAAAAAAAACAAAAAAAAAAACTGTTTGTCTCTGTAGCTTTATGTATGTATAATTTGCAGCTTGGGTTTGAATATATACCAAGTCTGCCTGTACATATTTTAGAATATAAGAGGGTTATATGTATAGATTTTATAAGATAATAATATTGAATATTCTATCTGTATATACAGTTTTATATGGATATTCTATATATCTAATCTGACTCTATAGTTTAGATCTATTTTACATCTTAAAAACACTCATTTGTAATGTTGAAAAGAATATAGTTGTGTATTTGAATATGTCTGCATAGCATATTTGCTTATTAACTATAAATTTTGAACTGTATGCATATATGGCTAGTTAAATTCTGAAGTGTATTGTCATATATTATATTTATAGTCATAACGATGTATTGTTATAAGTGTACTGTATATTATATTTTATTACTGTACATGTATAGTACAATTTAAATATAGTCTAGTTTACATATATAATGGATATGTTGATTTATACAAAACATGTGGTCAATACTTTGTTTCAAAACTATTTTATATTTTTGAAAACTTATGTATATAATTTTAATGAGTTTCAAAATTAATATTGGTTAAGAAAATAATATATTAGAATAATATTTTTTTTGTTTTGGTCTACATCAAGCTGTTTCTGATCTATTTTCATCGATCTCTATTTATCAGCCATGTTCGTCCTATTCGTGCCGATCTTATTCGTTTTGGAAATTCGTTCTTGGATTCGTAACCATTTCAAATCTCTCCAGCCTCGAAAGGTGAGAAATCACTCACGATTAATGTTCTTATATTTATTAAATTTGATTTCAATTGAAACGACAATTGAAATATGCTGCTGTAGTTATTTAAATTGTTATATATGCGATTATCTGTAACTGTTCACCTGTGGGATATGACACCATATCCTGTTGTTTATATTATATTGTTATTGATGATATATTCCTGTTGTTGTATTTTATACTATCTGTTATCACTCTGTAAGTTCCCTGTTAGTATAGAAATCACTATGGGTTGAAATGATACATACCCGAACGGACTTTAGAATAGGAGAAAATCGTTATGGGTTGAAATGATAAACCCAAGCGATTTTCATTTGAATTGAATTTGGGATTGCGGGTCGAAATCATATCTACCCGTATATATATTAAATTGCGAATTGAAATGATAAATATCCGTATACTTGACTATAGGATAGGAAATTATATACAGACACCGTTGGTCCATATATAAATATTTTAAAAATGATTTCTATGGTTTTGAAAGGGAATACATATATGATTTTATTTAATAATGGAAATATTTATATGGAAATAAGTTTTAATATAAAATAGATTGAATAATGAACTTTAATTTAATAAAGTTTGATTTAATTAATATGATATGTCTAAGTATTATATTTTTAAATAGTTTTTTTGGATTTGTACAAGTTAAGGAAGATAAAGTTGAATTACTTGAAATTGTATTTAATTAAGAATTCTACTTAATTAGATCGATTTGAACTATTGAATTTGAAATTTAAGATTTGATTTTTATAACTTGATTTTTGATTTAAAGTGATTAAATGGATATTTCAAGTTTAAATGTATCGAAGGGAATATTAGTTTAAATGTAATTTAAGGTTATTTAAATAATACTGAATTTATTAAGTGAATATTTCAAGACTAATAATAGTGAGGTTAAATTAAGATCTATATGGAACTGTTAAATTAAACTTTGAAAATGTTGAATATTAAGGCTTTGAAATATATTGGAATTTAATGGTTTATTTTGTGATTCGGATCTATATTTGAAGTCCATATAATTTGAATTTGTTATTTAGAACTGAGTTGAATTAAAATGGATAAATTTAGATTGAATTAAATTTGAATTTGAACCCGAGTTGATTTGAATCAAATTTTGAAATTTGGAAATAGACATATTCGAAATGAAATGATATTTAGTTTGAAGTATGAATTAATTTGAAATGACCACGGTGTTACAGTGTATATTTCTACATTGTAGATAGTTCCACGGATCCTTAGATGATAGTTATCCCAAACATCCTTTAAGTTACTTGTATTTTAGTTGATATTTCACTTGAGTTAGATTTATTGATATAAGAATGTTAATCCTGACTCGAGTGTTTTGTGTTTTGCTTTACGCTCGGGTCAGACTGAGTGATCTAGCATTTGTGACTCAGCCTTGGAGTTTGGAGCTTCATTTGGAGATCCAACTATCGATTCAGCTTTCAGCTTTTCCAGTTGATTGGTTCAGAGAAGTCATCTGTTCGTACTGGAGACTTCACTGTATTTGAGATATTCTATTGTAATTTATTTCTAACTCTGTTGTTTATATAGTAGCTTCATGAACTACTGTTTATCTATTCCGCTGCATTCTGTTATATACTCTGTATCTGTGATTCTGTGATTGATTTATTTACTGTATATGCTGAGTTTTGCCAAATTTAAATTAACAATCTATTGTTTTGAATTATTCAAGTCCGACATGTGTGGATTTATTGTCGATTTGAATGGTCCAAAATAGCGGGTCGTTACAGTTGGTATCAGAGCTTTGGCTCTAGGCAAAACTTAGCATATACGGTAAATTTATTTACAGAATCACTTTCATTCGAGTTGAACCTCTTCCTTTTGACTCGATTTCCTTTGAACTTTGGAATGTTCCATGCGGTTCCAAAATTCATTCTGGTCTTTCCCTATTTATATTCTTTTGATTTTGGAGTATCCCATAACTCCACTTCGAATGATCTCTATAAGAATAGGCAATCCCGCAAATCTTTCAATGATTTGTAAGGGGTGAAACTCCTTTACAATTGGCATTGATTCACCCGAGATTTATATATCCCTCGGTTAAGATGCTGCTATCTCTTGTTATGCTGAAGTCTATCTTTGGCGTTCGAATGTCGATTTGCCTTAGAATTCCGCATCAGTCATATTCTTGAAGTCACGGTTGACCCTAGGGTCATCCGTGATTTATAAAAAAATATCTATCTTCTATTTTGAAATTTAATTATCTCATCTTCGTTCGAGCCTATCTTTGAATCAGAATTCTATTTGATTAGAGTCCCTCTAATTTGAATCTCTACCCTTGTTTTGAAATACTTTTTTTAAATCATCCTTTGAAAATCGGGCTTGTTGTATTTTAGAAATTGTTTTATATATCGAAATTATTATTTTGATAAATATGATTTTATTCTATATATATAAAAGTGAAAATGTTTTCGATAAGGATTATATATACCTTTTAAAAATGAGAATTTGAAGTTTGAAAGGATTTGAAATTTTGAAAGTTATATAAGAATTTGATTTATCTAAAAATGATTTATAACTGAAGGATTTTAAATTTGAAATTCGAGAATTGAACTCCGGTATTTTGAAATTGGTTTTAAGATTTTGAAATATATAATAATAATATGATTTAAAAGTATCTTCCGAATAATAAATGTTTCAAATGATTTTAATGAGTTTCGAATGATTTCGAAGAAATTTCAAAAGAAGTTTGAGAAAATAGACGTCCAGAACTCACTTATGTCGATGGAAAATAATTTCGGTGATGAGTGCACGCATCATCGATATTGATTTTCGAGTTTCAAAGTGGGGGATAGGCCACTTCAGTAGCTTTGCTATGCGAGTGATTTTGTGAAACCATTTTGATTTCAAATTCCGAAGTAAGATTTGATATTCGAAAGATATGTATATATATATTTGAAATGATTTGAAGTAAGCCGGTGTTCAGTCCTCGAGTTTCGGATTTGATTTAACCCTATCTATTGATTTACTGATTTGTTGGTGATTTCCAACTCTTGGATTTGAAAATATGATTTCTTCGACTATTTTGAAGGTTCGAGTACTTCCAAATTGAGGTTAACCTTTCCAAGCTATGTAATTTTGAAAAGTATAAAGTATATAAGTTTGATATGTATGTTTAAAATATGTAGTAATATGATTTAAATAAGTTGAAACTGTTTTGTTAGTAAACAAATAAGGCTATTTTGAATTTCCTAATATGAAATTTAGAATTGAAATGTTTTGAAAAGAATTTGGTCTTCAAAATATTTTGAATAAAATTTAGTTTAAATATTTTAACTGGGTAACATCTTTATAAAACTATATATGGAACAAGTTGGAATAGATACATAAGTTGTACGTATGCTGTTTTATTCGCATAATTGAATTGATCCAAGTTTGAGTACACAAGTTCGAGGTGAATTACACCATTTCGTGTTAGGATTTTTCATTTGATTCTTGATGGCGAATATTTGATATGGATTTTGGGCTTGATTCTTGAATTCTCTATCATAGTATATGGCTATGCAAGGAGACTGATGGCTTCTAGTCGAGAAACCATATCGAAATCCGCATTAGGGAAGTCGAATGGACAATACTAGTTCGAAAGCGAACTTGTGTGATCGAGCGAGCGATCGAATGTGATTTTGCGAAATGATGACATATGTACATCTTATATCCTAATATCATTGATATACTTGACGTTGAAATGGAAAGTTGTTGGGTTGGATATCTTTGTAATTTAATTGGAATTTTTCTTTTATGGAAAACTACTATCAATTTAAAACCATTTTCAAACTATTTTTCTTTTATTCTTCTTAAACGAACTATTTTAAACTATTTTATTTACAAATTATTTACAAAACTATTTTTCAAACTATCTTATATACAAAACTATTCTAAATTCAAAACTTTTAGTAAGCAAAGATGTTCAATCCCATATAGCTCTTCGTACAGCGAAATTTATTTTTGAAATTTTAATCCTGATATAAGATGGACCTTATGTAAATATAAGATGATTTTGAAAACCATTGATTTTGGAAATGAATTGTTTGACTTAATTATATTGATTTGGAAATTTGGATTTATTTCCTAAATTTATTATTTTGGAAACTTTGGAACTGAAGATATTTGATTTGGAAGAATAATTTGGTGAAAGTGTATATGATTTTGAAAAATACATTGATATTGAAACAAATTGAAATTGAGAACCTTGTGTTACTAAAAAAACTTGATTTGGGAGTTATCGAACTTATATAAAAAAAATTGGTTTGTATAAGTATGATGTTGATTCGAAAACTATGGATTTGAAAAGGTACTCAATTTGAAAAGTGAAATCTTATATAATTGAAGTCTATATAAGTGTGATTTGATATACTATTGATTTTGGAAAGTATTTGATTTGAAAATGAAATCTTATATATAATGGACTTTATATAAGTATGATACTGAAATTAATTTGAAAGGTACTATATGATACATATTTTCGAAGTAAAGATATGGAAAGTGCCTTCTGCTTGATATCCGATTTGTGGCCACATCTTGGATTCATTCTATCGATATTATTCTCTCTGATTTTTGGTTTTCCGGATATGATACTCGAGTGTCCTTTGAATTCCATGGCGTTACCCATGGTCTTACGAACTCGTCTGCATAGCATAATTCGCAAGGCAGTGATTGCTTAAAAGGTACGGATGTTTCCTGGGGGATCCAGGCATAACCATTGTGTATCTGCGATCTATGGTCGTGTTAGTGGCGTAATCCGCAAGGCACAGATTGCTTAAGGGGTATGGATGTTTCCTGGGGGATCCAGGCGTAACCATTGTTATGTATCCTGCGGTCCACAGTTTTGTTATCATGGCGAAATTCGCAAGGCAGTGAATGCTTAAAAGGTACGGTTGTTTCCTGGGGGACCCAGGCGTAACCATTGTGTATCTGCGATCCATGATTTGTTTGTTTTTTTTGTTTTTGGATTGTACTTCCATATCTGTTTTTAAAAGTTTTTCCAGTATTTTCACTAGTTGTTGAAATAGGTCTACTAAGTACCTGGAGAATTCTAGCTTTGCGCCTGATCAACGCACTGCCAGAGTCTACAGGAACGAGGATAAACTTGTTAAGACATCGAGTTATAAAAGTATTTTCGAAAGGAAATTTGTTTCGACTATAAAGGTATTTTATTATAAAAAGTATTTCTGACAAAGGAATTTTGTATTTATATTTGGAATTGAAATTCTTATGGTCCTAAATTAATTATTCGTGCCCGATGCTATTCTTTTGAATCTGCCTTATCTGCTCAGCTTTATTTATTCACCTATATTCTGTTTTTCCAAATCCTCCTTCTTTTCCTTGTTGACTATATCCTTTTTTAATATTTTTATTTATATACTACGTGGTTCAATAGTAAATTATTAGTGTTGTAAATATTTTAGAAATTATTAATAAATTAAAGCATATTTAAAGAAATGATTATTGATTTATTAATAATGTTTGGAAAGTATCTTGAGATAAATTAATAAATTTATGAATCATAGATTTAATGTTTTTAATAGCTTCTTTGTAAATATAACTAATGATGTAAATAATTGTTTTCAAATAATTTTCATATATTTATAAAAGTGTTATTTAAACATATAAATGGTATTTATAAAGGAAGTAAGAAATTTTACAAGTGGGATTGAAAAATATTAAAGTATTGAAGATAATTGAATTGCAAATGAATATTTCAAGTAAAATTTATATAAGTTTCTTTGAATATATAATTTAAAGATATTATATAAATGGAAATATTTTGATTTGCAAAGTTTATAAATGACTATAAATGGGTTTAACCAAATTTTTGAATATTAATTAATTTAAATTTATATAGTTTTAAATTAAATTATTATATTTAGTATTTCAATCTATTTTCTTTTCTGGTTGTTTCTATTCTCCTACCTCCTTCCTTTTCGGGGACGAATTTTGAGTGGGGGAGAGTGTAACGACCCGTAAATTTTATTAGTTTTAATAATACATTTAATTGAGATTTTGTGAATTTTAAATAATAATATTTTGAAATAAAAATTTGATATTTGGATTACGTCAGATTTGATATAGCAAATGGTAAATTTACAGTTAATAATATGGAAGTTTATTTTCTTGTGTAATTTTATTTCAATTTAAATTGGTTATTATTTGATGATAATAAAATGTTTTTCCAAACCTGAATATTTTTATACAGAAAATTTGTAAATCATCTTCTGAGCAATTCGTTTCTCAAAATTTGGACTGTTATTGCTCCGTCGATCTTATTTTCGACGAAATAGCAGCATTTCGATACCGAATATCGACTTTTGATGGGATGATCCTATCACTGACATTTGTATACCGTTTTGATCGTCTCGTCGTACTGATCACCACGGTATATTTATTACTATATTTTTAAGTCCGGTACGCGATGGAGACAATTAAATAGTTTGTCGCTCGGTACCGTATTCGTGACTTTTAATTCTCTTTGTCGTTTCAAACTTCACCGTGGAATGCAAGCAACCATCAATTGCTTTAATTATTTGCGTGAATCAAGAGTCCTACTGTTTTTCATTTATTTATATTCTCTGACTTTTGCTCTCCATCTTCTCCCCCCCTCTTCCTTAGTCTACCTTCTTCTCTTCCACCACAAAAAAAAAATTGGTGAAAGCATAAATCTTCATTCTTATAATCTGGACCTGATCACGTCTTCACCCATGCAATCCCCTACCTGAAACGCCCACTCCATTGCAACCAACCCATTACCTCAGTGCATGACCAAAATCCACCTCCGTCCGTTCTCCCATGCACACAACACAAATCACCGAAGCAACCTCGTTTTTCCCCTTCCTCTCTCACTTTTCGTGACCTTAGCACGCATGAACTTGCCGAAACAACCCCATCGCCTTGTTCCTCCCTGACCGAGCTCCTCTGCGTCTCTCCTCCTCCGACCTATTACCATCTCGCCTTCCATCGGCCACAGCAGCCCCGACCTCCTCCATCATCCCGAGCCATCTCCGATCTCATCCAACTCGCCTAGGCTCACCCGATTTCCACTTTCCTCCTAGAATTTTCGGCCGAGGCTTCCTTGTAAGTTATATAAGTAATTAATATGAGTTTTATTTTATATATATTATACATAGACGCGCATGTTTATGGCTTATGGAGTTTATATGTTTTAATATGTGTTATATAATATGTTTAAACAAGTTTATGTATACATATAGTATTAGTATTTATAGTTAAGTGTTATATATATATAGTACGTTAAATCTATAGTAAGTTATATTTGTTTATCTATTTGTTTTTAAATATATTTTGGGTTGCTTTCATATTGCTGTCCTTCTTTGTTCACTGGGGAGGTGTCCATATTTCTGGTTTATATATATAACTATAAAGTTTATGCAAGTATAAAATATGTAAGTTTATAGGATAGTTATATAAGTTATATGGATGGGATAGAAAGTTTATAAATTTAGTTATACAAACTGACCTGTTCATAAGTTATGTTAGTTTAAGATAGGCTTCATATATATACTTTTAAGTAGTATGGGCATATCTAAATCTAAGCAACAGTCTGCATATATGTCTAGCATTTGCATATTTGTACATAGTTGATTTACATATATTTCATATAGATTTCCAGGTCTGCAAATATATTGTTGTTCGTATATATACTTATACCCCATATCAGTTGTATATAATTAGTTTCATAAGTCTTGTTACAATATAGTTGTTATACTTATAATATAGTCATATATATTTGTTAGTTTATGTATATATAGGTACAAATACATCTGTTTTACTGTGCAAGTATGATGATTATAAGTCTGTATATATATGTATATTTATATATGTATACGTAAGTTCTTATATACGTCTATTTATATATTTATACGCAAGTGTATGGGTTTGCTTTAAAAAAAAAACTGTTTGTCTCTGTAGCTTTATGTATGTATAATTTGCAGCTTGGGTTTGAATATATACCAAGTCTGCCTGTACATATTTTAGAATATAAGAGGGTTATATGTATAGATTTTATAAGATAATAATATTGAATATTCTATCTGTATATACAGTTTTATATGGATATTCTATATATCTAATCTGACTCTATAGTTTAGATCTATTTTACATCTTAAAAACACTCATTTGTAATGTTGAAAAGAATATAGTTGTGTATTTGAATATGTCTGCATAGCATATTTGCTTATTAACTATAAATTTTGAACTGTATGCATATATGGCTAGTTAAATTCTGAAGTGTATTGTCATATATTATATTTATAGTCATAACGATGTATTGTTATAAGTGTACTGTATATTATATTTTATTACTGTACATGTATAGTACAATTTAAATATAGTCTAGTTTACATATATAATGGATATATGTTGATTTATACAAAACATGTGGTCAATACTTTGTTTCAAAACTATTTTATATTTTTGAAAACTTATGTATATAATTTTAATGAGTTTCAAAATTAATATTGGTTAAGAAAATAATATATTAGAATAATATATATATTTTTGTTTTGGTCTACATCAAGCTGTTTCTGATCTATTTTCATCGATCTCTATTTATCAGCCATGTTCGTCCTATTCGTGCCGATCTTTTTCGTTTTGGAAATTCGTTCTTGGATTCGTAACCATTTCAAATCTCTCCAGCCTCGAAAGGTGAGAAATCACTCACGATTAATGTTCTTATATTTATTAAATTTGATTTCAATTGAAACGACAATTGAAATATGCTGTTGTAGTTATTTAAATTGTTATATATGCTATTATCTGTAACTGTTCACCTGTGGGATATGACACCATATCCTGTTGTTTATATTATATTGTTATTGATGATATATGCATGTTGTTGTATTTTATATTATCTGTTATCACTCTGCAAGTTCCCTGTTAGTATAGAAATCACTATGGGTTGAAATGATACATACCCGAACGGACTTTAGAATAGGAGAAAATCGTTATGGGTTGAAATGATAAACCCAAGCGATTTTCATTTGAATTGAATTTGGGATTGCGGGTCGAAATCATATCTACCCGTATATATATTAAATTGCAGATTGAAATGATAAATATCCGTATACTTGACTATAGGATAGGAAATTATATACAGACACCGTTGGTCCATATATAAATATTTTAAAAATGATTTCTATGGTTTTGAAAGGGAATACATATATGATTTTATTTAATAATGGAAATATTTATATGGAAATAAGTTTTAATATAAAATAGATTGAATAATGAACTTTAATTTAATAAAGTTTGATTTAATTAATATGATATGTCTAAGTATTATATTTTTAAATAGTTTTTTTTGGATTTGTACTAGTTAAGGAAGATAAAGTTGAATTACTTGAAATTGTATTTAATTAAGAATTCTACTTAATTAGATCGATTTGAACTATTGAATTTGAAATTTAAGATTTGATTTTTATAACTTGATTTTTGATTTAAAGTGATTAAATGGATATTTCAAGTTTAAATGTATCGAAGGGAATATTTAGTTTAAATGTAATTTAAGGTTATTTAAATAATACTGAATTTATTAAGTGAATATTTCAAGACTAATAATAGTGAGGTTAAATTAAGATCTATATGGAACTATTAAATTGAACTTTGAAAATGTTGATTATTAAGGCTTTGAAATATATTGGAATTTAATGGTTTATTTTGTGATTCAGATCTGTATTTGAAGTCCATATAATTTGAATTTGTTATTTAGAACTGAGTTGAATTAAAATGGATAAATTTAGATTGAATTAAATTTGAATTTGAACCCGAGTTGATTTGAATCAAATTTTGAAATTTGGAAATAGACATATTCGAAATGAAATGATATTTAGTTTGAAGTATGAATTAATTTGAAATGACCACGGTGTTACAGTGTATATTTCTACATTGTAGATAGTTCCACGGATCCTTAGATGATGGTTATCCCAAACATCCTTTAAGTTACTTGTATTTCAGTTGATATTTCA
This sequence comes from Allium fistulosum, assembly GCA_030737815.1. Classification (NCBI taxonomy): domain Eukaryota; kingdom Viridiplantae; phylum Streptophyta; class Magnoliopsida; order Asparagales; family Amaryllidaceae; genus Allium; species Allium fistulosum. The sequence goes on along the minus strand of CM060908.1, from coordinate 814,357,904 downwards.
CTTGAGTTAGATTTATTGATATAAGAATGTTAATCCTGACTCGAGTGTTTTGTGTTTTGCTTTACGCTCGGGTCAGACTGAGTGATACAACATTTGAGACTCAGCCTTGGAGTTCGGAGCTTCATTTGGAGATCCAACTATCGATTCAGCTTTCAGCTTTTCCAGTTGATTGGTTCAGAGAAGTCATCTGTTCGTACTGGAGACTTCACTATATTTGAGATATTCTATTGTAATTTATTTCTAACTCTGTTGTTTATATAGTAGCTTCATGAACTACTGTTTATCTATTCCGCTGCATTCTGTTATATACTCTGTATCTGTGATTCTATGATTGATTTATTTACTGTATATGCTGAGTTTTGCCAAATTTAAATTAACAATCTATTGTTTTGAATTATTTAAGTCCGACATGTGTGGATTTATTGTCGATTTGAATGGTCCAAAATAGCGGGTCGTTACAATCGCCATATGAACCTTAATCGTTAGTTGTTGCATTGAATGCAATTGATTTATTTTCGGTCGTGTTATCTTCCCTTTTACCCTTCAACTATGCTTCATAAGGCATTAGATTACCAATTAATTCTTTAATTTTTAATATACTAATATCATTGGCTTCCTCTATCACTAATGTCTTTTGATCCCATTCAAACGAGAGTCAATTAAGCATTTTTCTAACTTGATCATCTTCTGAGAAATTTTGCTCTAATAATACTAATGAATGAACTATATCTTGAAAACTAAAATACATGCCAGAAATAGACTCGTTTGGTTTCATTTTAAAAAGTTGAAACTGGTTGATTAACATGGAAATCTTAGTTTGTTTTACTTTATTAGTACCCTCCCATGTGACTTGCAATGTTCTCCAAATTTCATAAGCATTTCTAAAAATAGAAACTCGATTAAATTCATTTTTATGTAGAGAGAAAAATAAAATATTCATGGTCTTTGAGTTATCGAGTGCTTGTGTCTTTTGGTCTAGTGTCCATTGTGAATATTCAGTTTGGGGTTCAATGCATTCACTCCATGTAATGTTTCAAACATCTAAACCATTTGTCTGTAAATAAATTTTCATCCTACATGACCAGTAAGTATAATTACTACCATTAAATAGTGGGGGTCTAGTAGTTGGTTGTCCTTCTACAAATGTGTTAAAAAGTGTACTACCAATGTTACTAGCCATTTACAATTTTCAAAAATTAAAATAACGAGTTTGTGAAAACCTAACGCTCTGATACCAAATGTTGGAAACGATGTAGTATAAATTATACTACTATAAACAGATCTTAAGGCTACTTTAACAATAAAGGGAGGTGAACAGTGTTTAATAATTTATATTGAACTTTTCTAAATAGTTTCAAGTTTTAAATCCAAATACAGATAATCAACATAGATACATATTAACATACAGTCGTAGAGATATATAATGTAAAAATAAAATAAAAGTAAGAGAGATGACACCAAGAGTTTTATACTGGTTTGGATTAACTAATCCTACGTCTAGTCTTATACAGTATATGTACAGATTTCCTTTCAAATGCCTACTTTAATCTGGTAGCAAGCAAATCAGAATACAATCTTGATTTCAAGGCATTAAGATACACCCTCCTAACATTCCGAGCTCAGGGTAGACTCACTTGATTTAACCAGACAACAAGCACACCCACTTGATTTGAATGGGCAACAAGCACACCTACTTGATTTGAGTGGGAAACAAGCATACCCACTTGATTTGAATGGGAAACAAGCATACCCACTTGATTTGAATGGGCAACAAGCACACCCACACAAATTAGTAGTAGAGATTTGTTGATCCATAATACAAATAGTTGTACTTTGGATACAAAATATCCTATAGCCCTTTGATAACACTTTGATCTTTGAATTGATGAGAGAATACTTGTAGAACAGTAAATAGATTATAGAGAGTGAATGTAGTGGAGTAGAGGCTGAATTTGAGTAAATTTGAAGAGTATAGAAAGTGAATTTTGTGAAATATATAATGAGAATTTGGAGCAAGAAGAATGGAGAGAAAGTAATTCTTAAAATTTGTTTTCCAGTCCCATTTATATAGTGTTTGAAGCGACATGTCTATTCATGAAGAGATGGAGCCAAAAATCACAACTATTCAAAATTCAAAAGAAACATCTTCAATGGTACATATATCAACACATATAAGAAGCCAATGTCGATATACATTTGTTTATTTGGAAAAACAAGAATATATAAAGTGTATAAAATTCTGATATTTTATAAAATCATTTAAAACTAGTTTTTAAATACTTTTTAATATATAAAACTTTTATAAAATATTTGTAGAAAAATATTTTGAAAATAAAACAATTATTTTGATAAGTGGGTACTCAAAGAAAGGAAAGTTGCTATTCAATGATTTTAACGAATTTATCTAATGTCTATTAACTATAAACTATATTCTCGAACTCTTCACGTCTTTGTCTTTAAACTCATGAGTCTTGAATTATCTCAATTATCTTTGAATCTTGATCTATAGTCCTTTTATCGATCAGTCTTCATACTTGATTACCCTATTCTTGTATAAACTCGTGTAATATCTTGAAAAATATTTTATACAACTTGATAAACATAAATACCTATATTTATATCGTTGTTGTCATCAAAACCAATATCTATGGTATTAACATCTAGAACATGACTCAAGTTCAGTATGAAGCATTCACTACTAATTCTAATACATGGACAACTCAACAAGTTACTTTAGCCGAAAATAACTGTGAAACCATGAATATTTTATTTTGTTACATTGGGTAGGAATTACTTTAATAGAGTTAGTATATCACTACACCAGAAAAGTCATTTCGCCACGGCTTTGGGCTGTGGCTAAACGATTTTGCCGTGGCTTTGGGCCGTGGCAAAATAGACAGTGGCAAAAAATTTGCCACGGCCCAGAGCCGTGGCTGTTTTCTATTTTGCCACGGCTTTAGGCCGTGGCAATATTTTGTCAGCCACGGCTTAGAGCCGTGGCAAATACATGATTAGCCACGGCTTAAGGCCGTGGCTAATTTTTGTATGTTACTCAAATCATTTAACCGTCTCAGCGATTCTTACTTCAGTTCAATTCAATACAAAATAGTGTCTCAGTTGAAACTCAAAACATAGAGTAAATGTCTCAGTTCATAATAAGGTTCACTGTTACAAACAGTTCATCAATTACAATACAATGATACACGAAGACAAAAGTTTCAGATAGTTCATCAAGTACAATACAATGATACATGAAGACAAAAGTTTCAGATAGTTCATCAAGTACAGTACAATGATACATGAAAACAACAGTTCAACAACAATACATAATACACGCTACAAAGTGTAACTAATATCCAACATTGTTGTAAAGAGGCAATACATAATACAAGTACAGTACAATGACACAATAAGATTTCACGCTATAAGGCATGTATTTCAACTTCAGGCTTCACATCATCCACTTCAACAACAAGTCCTATAAAGAGGATATCTAAATAATTAGTTGATGTGGGATCGTAATATCTAATATAAAAACTCCCACAGTTTCCATCCTCTTCAGGACAGGAGCACACATTTTGACTGATGGTTTAAATTTATATTCATCCAAGTTCAGAAATTCTTTCAATTACATAACATAGTGTATTCTTCTTGTTTGATGTTCCATCATAAGCTCAAATCATAGTAAGTGCCTGCATGTAAGGAAATGATATTTATTTTGTGTTATAAATTAAGTTAATCAGTCCTAGTAAGTGCCTGCATGTAAGGAAATGACATTTATTTTGTGTTATAAATTAAGTTATCAGTCCTATAATTAAAATAACAACCATGCACTCACAGCCAAAATAAGTTGCGACTGAAAAAATTCATCCATATTGTGTAGTCCAGTAAACTGTGTTTGATTAATAACTATTAGTCCAAATATTACAAAAGCAAATATAGAGAACTGACCATCTCTCCTACCATCGCAGACAACCAAGTCAGCTTTGCATCCATCAAAATGTCTAATTACCTGTTGCATAACATTGTTTAAAGTGTTGAACTATTGATCATACTTTTTGTCTTGTAGCTCAAATAATTATTTATGTTAACTTGCAAGACAAAAACTGAATATCCCAAATTCATTGGCTAAAACCTTGTAATTGACCATTTGTATATATTTCTATACCACTTCAGCAGTACGAGCATTTGTGATATCACTCTGCACTTGTATAACACCATCTATTGGGGCCATAGGTTGTTGCAATCAATTGCAAATATAAGTGGAAGCTGACCATCCCTTCAAAATAAAATATGATTTTAATATGCTGATTATTTTAAGGTTCACCACAACATGGTTGTCATTAAGAATTGAAAATTTAACGTAGTACTATTGTGAGTAATATTCTCAAGTTGATGGCACCTTTGTAGGGCTAAATGGCCAGCTAGTATAGACTGTAGAGTTAACAGATTGAGTACCAACAACAAACACAACTAATAATCAATTGGAAGAAAAACAAACAAAACTTTTAACCGGCTTAAAATTCAATATAATTCTCCATAAGATCATAGATGGACGACTATGTTATTCTATAGAATTGTGGATGCAAATTAGTCTAATTACTCAAAGATGATTACTCTTATAGGATAAAACAAGCAAGAGGACCATTGGTAGAATAGCTACATTGTGTAAGGCTCCACACTGTGGAAAAAGTTACAATAGATCACCATTGAGGACAAAATAAACAAAGATTACCTACACTTTTGGTTCATATTCATGTTTGTATGTGCTTATGTGTGCCTTGGTTGTGCTTTGTAGTGCGTACATCTAAATTGACTTGTTTTTGTAGGCATGATGAAATAATGTTTTGAACTTGTGAACATGATTGAAAAAACTGCGTCCAAAAAGGACCTTACCCACATTCTGTCGATAACTTAGCTGGTAGATATACCTTTCTACGGAGGACCTACATGAAACATGCAATCAGGTAACCAATTTCCAAATGGAAATAATCGATATAAGTAAAACAAGTATATGAGCTTAACTTAGTGTAGTTTGTGCAGGATATGAACATCAACTGAACTTGAATAAGGCATTGCTCTAAAGGAGTAAACTACCATATAAACGGTTATCGATCGCTATAACAAATGATATAAGTTTTCGAGGATGCTCTATTTACTTGCTAGGGACATAGTTATGCTACAGGCCTTTAAAATATGATAGTTCAGGTAAAGAATATTCATCCATCCATAAGGGGAACGCAGTATTAAATATGTACTGAAGCAAGCCAACGGCAAAGGATGTATGATGTTACGAATAAGCTGAAACCCTGATGTAATATAGTTTGATATGGGAATTACCTCTAGCAACTAGTACCATTTTATGCAAACAAAAAAAAAGAAAAGAAAAAAAAACTTATCCTGGTGATGGTACTTGCTTTTACACGGGAATGATTGTAATCCATGAACCAATCTATTTTGATTGGTGTTCTTGGTGGAAGTACATAATACATTTGCATATTAAAAAAATACTGCTTAAGAAAATACCTAGGTAATATAAGCGCGCACTAGCCAGAAGGTAGATTTGCGTTATAAAAATAATAATTGATACAACATTACGGAACTGTGGATGTTATTCTTGCCTCGTAAACAAAAAAGGGTTTAAGAAGCTCTGCTTTGCTGGATGATTGAGATGGTGTGCATTTTATTACTAAATGGAAATTATAGTGTAAAATTTGAAACAAATTTACGAGTTCTTGAATAGTTGTAGAAAATAACATATATCATATATTTTTTTTCATTGAAAATAGAAAATTTGTTTGCTAATTTATACCTGACTCCAACTACCTGGGGCAATACAAAGATCAATTACACAAAGATCAATTACAGGAAAGATATAGGAGAGGCAATAGTTTCAGGTTACAAAATAGAGAGAGCATGTATGATTGCACAAATGAATAAAGTTGAATCATTGCAGGTTACAAATTATATGTGATTGACAACAAACATATGTGTATGAGTATCACCAGTTAATCAGTTAATGTTTACTTACAGTCGCGATATCTACTCTCACAGTTACTGAGAATCTAAGCGGCTAAAGGGCACTATTTGGAACATGCAACGGAATATTGCACCTGAAATTGTCAGTTTGGTAACCGACCATAAGTTAATTGATTGTGTGAAGTGCAGTAGAATAGTTAATAATCATTTTATTTGGTCATTCTGCTAAAGTTGATAATCCTTTTCTCATAAATAATCATTTCACCAAGTATTAAATATCTTTGGGTCCATCTTGTACAACCATGATTGAAGCAGGGATAAAAACATTTGATTGCTAATATTGCAACTGATAGAATGATTTGAAATAAAAAATAATAATAAAATAAAGTAGAATTTGTTTATGGAACACGAAGGCAACATGCAATGTGAAATATTGGTTACATTTTTTCTGAACATGGTTAATAGTTCAGATAATCTTACAATCTAATTGTGGAAATAGTGGAAAAATAGAAACAAAAGTTCAAATGAATAATGGATTTTCATTAGTTAATAAACCGACCTTAATCTATTCTAGTGGATAGCGGTTATGAATACCAAGTTGCATATGCATTGACTACAAACTATGTAAGTGGAAGTAATTGATATCGTCACACAATATAAAATAGATTAAAGCAATGCTGTATTTCATTAGATTGTTTGTCTGCTATTAAATATAAAGACCCTGTAAACAATGAAACAAATGGTAAATTTAGTTTTTATTAATAGGAAAAAAACCGTGTCCCAATTATAAAATAGCTCTCAGGTAATGAAATGACATGAAGAAATAGTTTTGAACTTGGCACATTTGTTAGTGATAGACATGAAGAAATATTTTTGAACCTGCTACACTTGTTGGTGATAAACATGAAGTGGCAAGCATAATCTCAAGAATTCTCATCTTATTAGAAAATACCTATTGAAAATACTCAAACCTAGAAAAAATTTAAAACATGTATAATTCATATTACAGACATATATACAATAAATACATACAGGTGGCAGACATTATTAGCTATCTTTCCAGTGGGAGAATCTGGATATATCATTATCGTTTCATTTAAACTTTAAATAAAGTTTTGAGTATAAGAATAAATTGTTCGATAACTGTCATTGGATAACTACTGAATAAAGTTTGAGGGTGAGCTTATATATTGTTAGTAAATGGGCATAGTAATCGAGTGGTATGAGACTTTCGATTATTAGTACATCTTTTACTATTTTCGTATATAATTTTTTTTAAAAAATAATAAAGATTAATATGTAGTAAGTGTAAATTTTACTAATAACACTTGAACACGAAATGTATGAATAATTTTTCCAAAAGACCAACTTACAAAGAGTTGATAGAGCGCAATTATTAGCATCCAACAACCCACACCAACTTCTAATGGATTTTGTCCCTCATAGAGCTATGACTATCATCCATGACCGCCGCCACTCGACTCAATATCAAATTTTGCATAATCGGTATGAATCTCGCCTCCTCTCGTCGCATCTACAAAAACCAGATATTTGTAATACAATTATTGCATCGAAACACTATAATTATTTACGACTTAATGATGAATGGGAATATTGAATCCAATAAACACTACCAAAAAAATGATATAATCATTTATATTCAACTAACAAAAATATATCATGCAGATGTATGTTAAATCTTGACATTCAAAAAGCATTAGATATCATCTAATGGTCTTACTTAATAGACATTTTAGCCAGGATGAATTTCCCTATATCTTAGCCCGGATTTACATATGTATATCCATTCCTTATTTCTCTATTGATAGTAATGGGTATACTACTAGTTACTTCAGAGATACAGGATGTGTAATACAAGGTGAACCTGCCTCTACCAACCTTTTCATTATAGTTATGGAATGCTTTACTAGCATGATCAATCACTAAGTTGAAACGAAAAACATTGCCTTTCATCCAAAATGTAAATTTCCTATGATAACCACCCTTACCTTTACTGATGACTTGATCCTCTTCAACAAGACTAACCTCCTCCCCATAAAAAGCATCAATGAATACTCTTTCTTCCATTCATATAAGCTTAGCAGTCTATGCACAAATAATCTGAAATCTAGCATTCTCATTGGTGGTCTGGGTGACGAATCTGAGCAACAAATCATTCTCCAGTTTACCCTTATGCCAATGCCCGAGAATGCTCTTTATTTAGGCCTTCCTCTGAATACATCTTGTGTTACCACTATTATGTGCATTCCAATGTATGTAAAAATTACAAACAATATTTTCTTTTCTCTAACTATTATCAACTCTATTGTTGTGGCGATGAGTTCTTATTGGTCTAGAGTCTATATCCTTCTAGCTAACCGTATTAAGTTGTGATCAACAAAGCTTTAAACCACTTCTTGTGTCATGGAGACCGCTTCTTTAAAATATCTTATTTCCACTTCCTTCAAAAAGATTCAAGGCCTAAAGCTTTAGAATAACTAAGTATTCTTAACATTCCTCCTGGAACAAAGCAGCAGCTTCATCTCGTCTCAACTCTCTCTTTGCAAACAAACCCAACCTTGGGCTCATTAAAGGCCTCTGCAACCAACTCCATAAAACAATAATGATAACCATATGGTCTGTACAACAAAAATGCAACTTCATTTTGTATAATGATAGTTTCATTCTGTATAATGATAACCATCTGGATAAATACATTCTCACGTTAAATTTCAAATAAAATTTGAAATTAAATAATGTGCGTAAAAAGAAAAACTCACGTCTGATACCAAATCACTTTAGCTTTGTATAATGTGCACTTAATCCAAAGTTGTTTGACTAAGTTTAAAACAATGCAATAGCCTAATGAAATGACTAAATCGAGCCACTAAAAAAATGGTAAAATTTTCATATTATCACATCTTTATTATTAGTACATTAACTAGGGTTAACAACTTAACACATGAGCTTCACTGCTAAGTATGTTAATGTTCCCCACATGAATTTTATGCATATAGTAACTGAATTAATTATTTAATTTTGCAAGCTTACTAATTCAAATAGTTCATTAATTACAGTTATGTAAATGCTAACAATCATGTGGTATGTTAATATAATTTAGAATTAGTTTCACTAGCTACCAGTCATATAGTTGCTAATAATAAAAGCCAATAGATAGTTGGTATAATCTACTACTATTAAGCAGAAAGAAGTTTATTAATACATAAATATTAGCCCTGCAACCCTAATGAAATAAATTAGAAAAGAACATGATCGATAGACTTTTTTTTCTTCTCTCTCTCATTAATCAACCATTGCAAAGTCAACAAAGCGATAAACTATTGAACAACTCGATTGTAAAAAGAAGAGTCTCAAGAATCTGGGTGCGAATCGATTACCGAATGATAATAACAAAAAATTACATAAATTACAGAATGATTACCTCTCGATTGTAATAGTCGGACGCAGTGTGCTACTGTGAGGAAGAGGTGAAGGAAGACGGAGAAGCAGATGATGCAACTATGAGGAAGAAGAAGCACGATTTGGGAAAACTGTGAGATTAGGGTGATACACGATCGATTTGAGTGAGAAGATGTCGATTTGTTTAGGCGCTATTTTTCAAGGAAGGATGAAATTAGGGTGTTCTTTTTTTTTTGGAAGCAGAGAGGTGAGGGTTATTGAGATGGAACCGGGGGGTGAAATTTTTTTGGTAATATTGGAACGGTTCATAGCCATGGTAAAATTGCCACGGCCTTAGACCGTGCTAGTTTACTTTACCACGGCTCAAAACCATGGTAAAATTGCCACGGCTCAAAACCATGGTAATTTTTCCGCCTTGGGGTGTGGCAAAATGGACAGTATGGTGTAGTGTATGTAAGTCTGCATATGAAATATTAAAGTTATAGAAACTTTTTTAATCAAACAAAGGTATCTTGTAAGACCACGCCGCACATAAACACGGACGTGTTTTTACCTTAGGATAACCAAAACATTTCATGTCAAATCCTATTATATTAAACTAGTGTCTAGTATACAAATAATATTAAAATAGCCAAAATTGTTACACTGGGTAAATTTGACAGCATAATAGGTTTACAAACAAAATGACAGGCACGTATTGGAGAATGGATTTCCATACAATGGCAGCAAGGGACTACCTTCCATACAGTACATCTCTAGAGGAATGTACCGAGGATACATAAACAATCATACGCATCTGGCAAGACCGGTCTATCCCTATTTGGCACTCATACATGGCCTGGATAAAAACCGAATATGTCATTACCTCGGTCATTACCGACCTATCTGAGACATCCCGTAGCATACACCACATATCCGAAATATAGAGGGTTATCTAGAAAGGTGATGATCATACCCTAATGGTTGCTAACCACATGGCCTTTCGGCGTACCCTGTTTAAGCCATTACCGGGTGATGAGGCTTAAGGTAACGTTTACCTTTCATATAGTACATTCCACTTTGAATGCCACACTGCCATTCTATGATTACACAACTGATTGCTTCAAACATATAACTCCTGAGCTCGTACGTCTCAGGAAAGGGTGTTAAGCTAAGGGAAGTTGCCTTCTTTGCTACCAAACAGATGATACGTTCATAGAGATCAATCAATGTAATTAGAAATGCAACGTCAGACATTCGTCCATACAAGTTGTTCAGGAACAGAACAAGTTGAAGGCACTTTCCTACCACATCCTGTCGGGAATTACCCCTAAGATTAGTGGCAAGAAGTCCTTGCATATCGTAGGTTTTCATAACGAAGCACTACTGCCACTATATATATATATAATATGCATTGTGGGTCTACTGGCAAATAGCCTTGCATCGTGAAGATCTTCATCTTCAAAAATCATCATTATAAACCTGCACTTTGAACACATATATTGGTCCAAAGTGGTTCTCGGATAAATCCGACCCCGGTCTCTCCGGACTAACAACGATAAAGTGGTCCTCAACCTCATACGAAAATCAAGTCTCGTAGACTTATCACGCTTCCAACTCTCAACTTGCTATCCTTCGGCCAAGAAGGAAGCCCGGTAGATTGGAGTACCATAGACACTCCGCACTAATCGAATCAACATTCTTAATCCAAACGATAATCAAGCCTACTCAGTTGGCTTTGTGCTAAGTGCACGACTAATCGGTTCCCATATCAAGTCAAGAAACCAAAAATGACCAAATTTGATATTCGGTTATTTAACTATCAAAGCAACAAATAATATCTAGCACATAAACAATCATTAGGCCCATTTAATTAATCTTGTATCAATTAAATCAATTCCCAAATATTTACTTCAAATTATCTTTAAAAGATATATTCTCAAAACCATTTCAATTTTTTGATATTGGAAAACATTTCCATATACTTATATCAACGGTATAAGTATATTTAATAACACTACCATTTTGGAGACACACCAAATGGATTTATATAACCGTACAACTCCCGAGTTCATACGCCTCAGAACGGGTGTTAAGTATAAGAAGTAACGCTTCCTATTCCACCAAGCCTTTAGTACGATCATAAGAACCAATTCGTGTATTTCACAACGGAAGGTCAAAACACGATTTATTGGGTCAAAACGAATGTTGCGTAAAACATCGTTACGACAACCCAAAAACATTAGTATAGGGATTTGATTATATATATATATATATAAACTGCATATACTATATAAAACATTTCCTTTCGAAAATCATTTACTATAACAACAGTGTTATAGTCCATGCCTTCCATACTTCCCCGAAAATGTCTATTACAATAATAAATGTTGAAATCCATGTTTTCAATACTTAACACATTTTAAATCACCTTTCAAAACTAGTTAAACTCCATTTTAAATTATTACTTTAAAACTTTACCTTTAAAGATTATCACTTTAAAAACCATTAACTTCATCAAAAATATTTCTTTCAAAACATTCCTTTAAAAGATTATTTATGTTTGTACCAAAACTGGACACAACACTCTTCGGATGTAATTGAAGAGATTAGAATGAAGAAATTAAATGGAAAAAGAGCCTAATCTGACAATCACACCAATAAAAGTATGCAGAAATAGAAAGAGACAAGAGTTTATAGTGGTTCGGCGTTGTAGCCTACGTCCACTTTGAATAGTTTGCTGTTTATTGATGATTCTCAACCGATTACAACAATACAAGTCACTAACATTCAGGTGACAATGGAGTTGCAGTAGAGTAACAGTGCAGAAGCTTCAAAAGTCCTTTTTTTGTAGGCATAGGGGTGCTATTTATAGGAGTAGATCTAGAAATATCTCCCTTAAACCACAGAATACCTCTTCTCACACGTGGGTGGGCCGACCAGATCGATTTGGGGTCATTTGGGATCGATCCTGATCAATCCAAGTGCATTTTGTATCGATCAAGATTGGCTCCATTTGAGCTGCGATTGATCATGATGGTTCATCGCTGATATGCAAGCTTCTGTGAAAATTTCATAGCATTTGGACTTGTAGTTTTTGAGTTATGATCGATCCAAGATTGAGTTTGCAAGTAGGCTGATGGATTCGTATCGATACATGCGTATCGATCGATTTCGTATCAATGACGTGGCTTGAGTATTTTGTGGAGATCTATATTTCACGCCCATAGACTGTTTCTTTTAGTTAGACCGTGTCCTTCATATCCATCTAGTGCCAAGCTCTTTGTATCGATGAGTTTCCATTACTTTCATATCGATGCCCGGTTATTGGTTTCATATCGATGCTTGGCCCCTTGCCTCATATCGATCAATTGGCCGATCAATACAAAATGTGCAGAGGGGGGATCGATATGAAATGGGTAGTTGAACAAATGAACTTTGACCGATCTAGGAGGTGCTACTGCTTGATGGATAAGAAGGGGATGGATGCAGAGTGATGGATATGAAGTAGGATAGATACAAAATGACGTGCTCTGGATGGATACGAAGTTGATGTGTTCCATATGGATATTGATCTATCCATAACTTGAGCATACAAACTCCGATTGACCTAAAATTTGGAATGTTGCCTTTCATAGCTTTGCTAGTCATACCGTGCCATTTGTAGCTCGATCCGGACTCGAACCAAGTTTTCCTGTATCCATCGTGGACCTGTAGACAACTGATCTCCGGGGTGGATTACCTTTAGTTTCTAGTCAAGTCCTTGGTGTCACAGCCTTGCCAAAACATGGGATAACATTTGCCCCCCAAAGTACGTCCTATGTGAACATGACATGCTTTGAAAAGCTTCAATCTTTATTCTGAAAAAGGTCCTATCCAATTCGTTGAACAGTTGTTGTCTTTTCATCAAGAGATGTAACCTTTGATTAATTTCCAGTAATATAAATGTTGAATTGTAGACTGCTAATGATCATGTAGTTCTATGTTGTAACTGAAGTTCAAGTGCTAGCGATTTGTTGTTCACTGTCTTAGTTGTCACCGGGTAAGCATTCAATTCCTGTCAACTTTGAAAATCAAATGTTAAGTTGGCATACATGCACGTATGTTAACCTGACTCATGATCACGTTTACACATTCACGGGTCATTGTCAGTTTCTTTGTTCTTGTTTGGACTGAGTTTTGTATCGATCTTCTCCTGGATCAATGTGAAATTCGAGTTGTAACAATGATTGATAGTCACTTCGATTCACTCTTTCGTATCGATCCTCTCCTGGATCGATCTAGGATGTATGAGTGTAGGCTTCGTATCGATGGCTATCGATAGATAGTCTCTAGGAGTGCTTCGTATCGATGGACACGAAGTTTTGGGTCTCGAATAAATGGATACGAAATTGACTTTTTGTATCGATAGAGTTGAATGGTCCAGACATGATCTTGTAGTGACTTTCATATCGATGGATACGACATAGTAGTCTTCGGATCGATCTACATTGATGGATACGAAGCGCTGATGGATAAGAAGTGTTAAGTTCTAGACTACCGTGTGTTGATGGATACAAAAGCCAACCTTCGTATCGATGGATGTTGACCGATTCTCTCGGTTTAGTAACTGGGATACGAAACGTCTTCCCTTGGATACGAAGCCATATAAATTGATTTTGGACTTAGACAGATTTTCACTTGCATCTACCTTCACTTCGTATCGATAACAAAAAAGATAGAACTGTAGAAGCTCTCGTCTTCACACAACCAGCTTTTAATCCTTAACCTAATCCGCCTAATTTAGGTAAATGATTAGTAGACCAATGTTTAAACTGACAAGGATCAAGTTGACGCTATTTCGTCCATGCGAAGTCCATCTCTAGTGTCGTTGGTGGTGGAGTGTGGTTAGGGAAAGGTTGAGGAAGTAAGTAATGGCGCCTTGGAGGCTTGGGGAAGAAGGAGAGCAATTGATGGAGACGATGGAGTCACTGACCTCCAATCCTTTGCTTCAAACTCGTATCGATACGAGACATGGATCGATCAGAATACTATGAAGTAGTTTGTAGATAGAGTAGGTCGCTGATCGATTAAGGATAGAACAATTCATATCGATGAAAGAGGCATGGTGATCGATCCGAAGCCAGGGTCTTTGGATCAACATGAAGAGTATCGATGCTTGGAATGATCGATACGAAGTCGAAGCCTTGGGGTCGATACGAAGTGCAGTAATGTGTGGATTGATCGATTCGAAAACCAACTTCTCGGATCGATATGAACACAGGCTTTAGAGGAATGATCCAAGTTGAACCATGATGGATACGAAACATAGCCTTTTGCATACTTGAACACTTAACTTCGACGGGCTTTAGCCTTGCATATTCGGACTTGATTGGAAAACTGCATATATGACCACCCTTCAAAGCTCGTCGATGGAACTGTAATTTGACAAACATAACAAACTTTAGCATGGATCGTTCTTCGAAATCAGGATGGCACGTTGGGACGGTCAGCGATGACGGTCACTCCGGTCGAATCTCGAAATCTTGCCGCTTTACCATCTTTTAAACTTGTAGAAATTTAAAGTTTTATGCAGCACTTCACTACACAACACGATCACTCACTTCACACTGGGGGAACACGGGTTTCTTGCCATCTAATAATGGTTTTTACTGAGTTCAATAGCTATGGATACTGGAAGCTCCGAGCAGTAGGGAGTTCAGAGTCCTCCACTTCCAAGAATTGAACTACCAGACGTCATAGTTGATGTATAAGTCCTACTCCAAATGAACTGCCGGGTGTAGTGTTGGTTCTAAATCTAGAGGACTCGGTCCGTTCCAAGATTTCTGAAGATATGCTGGGTAGAATTTGTCTCAAGCATGGTCTATCTCTAGAAGACGTTCTGTTACCGGGGCCGGAAGACAGAGCGCACAATCCCCTGGAAGGGTTTACTACTTATAACAGATTTATGTGTGTAGCTGGAACGTTGCCCCCGTTCAACCAATTTATTCGGGATGTGCTATTCTTCTTGAGGATTGCGCCTTCTCAACTGCATCCGAACGGATATGCACTTCTCAACAGCTTATATATCATCTTTATAGCATCTTCTCCGACCCCCAACCATCGACGAAATCAGATACTTATTCAACGTCAAGAGTCGTGGGGATAACCCTTCATTTACTTTCCTAGAAGCGGTGAGGAACTGCCAAGTCGTGGCAGGTGCTTGGAGTAAGTTAAACTACTTCAAGACAGAATGGTTCTTTGTTAGGTGTCCACCATGATTTGATAGACGGTGGTTAGTCAAACGTAAGTGCTTTAACTTCTTCGTCGATTATCTAGATAATATAAATCGACGCTGAACCAATTACTGCCTTTCTTTTACAGCTTCCATTCCACGGCCCGAAGGAGCATAGTTCAAGGAGATAGTGAGAACGCTCCAGGCGGTGCCCACTGAACTTAGAGAAATAGATGAAGTTCTTAGTGATGACAACTTGATCGCCGTGGGGCTCATAGAGAGAGGCCAAAGCATTAGGCTAACAGGAGTTCCCAGGGTGGCTTCGGTACGACAAGGAGGAAGAAGAGCTCCTATCGTGCCCCCAGTTGGGGGTGCTCAGAGTGCACCTAGAGTCACACTCATCGAATTGGGTGATGATGAGAGTACGGCAGCTAGGCATGAGCCCATGGTTGTGCCTCCGCAAGGCCTTCGATTACCAGAATAAAAATGAAAGGGCAAAACTCTCGCCCATAAAGCCAAGAGGCATAAGACCGTTGTAATAACTCAGCCCGTGGCAGCTTCTACAGGTCCGGAGACCTCTTCTCCACAAATAAAAGGTTCATTGAGAGGATTGTCAGATATTCCTATTCCAGATGACATATCTTCGTTCCAGGATCTTGGATTAGAGGGGTTCCACTCCCCACCACGAACTGGCGTAGGTCTAACTTATTTAGACATAGAGGAGCCAACTCCTAGGAGCAAGGCTACCACAATCGGTCGGTTAGGGGGTTTGCACATGCATACACACACTTCACGACACCATACAACTTCTAATCACATGTTTCTTAATTTCTGGAGATAAAAAATTGTGCTTCTCTTTTCATTTTACAGGTACGATGGCGAGACAAGGATTTATGCTCAACAATCTTCGCTCTTCATGCCATTCTTCCAGTTCATACTTTTAATCTCATAGGCGGGAAAGTGATAGAGACTACGGTCGCGGTTATCACTCTAGCCAAGAGCGCGAGCGTTATGATAGGGAGAAGGAAAGGTCACATCTGTTTGTACCAAAATTGGGCACAACACTCTTCGGAAGTTTTTGAAGAGATAAAGTGAAGAAACTAAATGGAAAAGGAAGAATTATCTAACAAAAACTCCAAATTTCAGAAA
This sequence comes from Allium fistulosum, assembly GCA_030737815.1. Lineage (NCBI taxonomy): Eukaryota > Viridiplantae > Streptophyta > Magnoliopsida > Asparagales > Amaryllidaceae > Allium > Allium fistulosum. The sequence continues at coordinate 814,341,163 of CM060908.1, read as the reverse complement.
TGAGAATAATTAAAATGCAGGGAGACACAAGAATTTAGAGTGGTTCGGCGTATAGCCTACGTCCACTATGAAGTAGTTTGCTTTATTGACCTTCCTTTGATGTTTACAATTGATTTCAACAAATTACAACGGATAACAATGATTTGCAGTAGTGAAATTCGTTGGTAGCAGCAGCAATGGAGTTCAGATCTGGATCTGGCGGAGTCCGGGCGTTGGAGATCTCAAAGAGGAAGAAGAACCCCTTTTCTGTTGGCTTTGGGTGTATATTTATAGGTGTAGGAGGCTGATATTTCGCTCAGATCTCGGGAGACCCTCTCTGGCACGTGACCAGGCCCACACGCCCAAGTCCGTGAAGTTTCGGTCCGATCCGTGATCGACACGAACAGATTTCGACTCGGTCAAGATTTCATCCAATGGAGTCGAAATTTGGCGTGGAAATTCTTTAGCATGCACGTAGTCTTCTGTGAAAATTTCATAGCATTTGGAGTTGTAGATTGGGAGATATGATCGATACGAAATGGGGTTTTTGGTAGGCTGTTTCCTTCGACTCGCTTCTGTTCCTTTCGACTCGCTTCTGTTCCTTTCGACTCGCTTCTGTTTCGACTCGGTGATGTGACGCTTGAATCTCACTCTCCCTTTGATGTTGTTTCGAGCGAGTCGAAGTATGCACTGGTCGAGCGAGTCGAAGTACGCACTGGTCGAGCGAGTCGAAGCATGCCCAGGTCGAGCGAGTCGAAGTACGCACTGGTCGAGCGAGTCGAAATGGAGCGTCCTGAAAGGTTTGAGCAGTGGCTTCGCCAATGGAGTCGAAGTTAATGGAGTTGATCAGTGGTCCGAATGGAGCGAGTCGAAGAAAGTCTCTGAGTGAAGCGAGTCGAAGTAGGTACTCCAGATGGCTATGAAGCGAGTCGAACAAGAACGAGTTGAAGAAGGCCTCTGAGCGAAGCGAGTCGAAGTTGATGCCTGAGGGATATGGATCGAGTCGAGGGGAGCGAGTCGAAGGAGCGAGTCGAATGGTAATTGATTTTCGTCCAATCTTGTATCCTTCATAACTTGAGCATACGAACTCGGATTGACTTGAGATTTGGAACGCTGGCTCTCATGGCTTAGCTCGTCATATCCTACCAATTTTGGCTCGATCCGGACTCGGACAAAATTCGTCGATATCCATTGCGAGCCCATGTATAACTGATCTCTAGGACGGGTCGTCATCGATTACAAGTCAATTCCTTGGTGTCACGGCCTTGCCAAAAGGCGGGATAACATTTGCCCCCTAAAGTACGTCTTGTGGAAACATGATGTGCTTTGAAACGTTGCAATCTTTAGTCTGGATAACTATCGCTTTTTTCGATGAAAGCTGTAATCTTTGACTGATTTTTCTCGATAATGTAAACTATTGACTGTCAATTGTTGTACCCTGTACCGTTGAAACTGATTGTTGTATGCTAGTGATTAGCCGTTTGCTGTTGTAATCGTTATTGGATGAGTTTCTAATTCTTGAAAATTTGGAGTATTGAATACTAGTCCGACATTCATGCATATATGTTAACATGACTCTCGTTGACGTTCGTACGCCCACGAGTCGTTGTCAGTTTATTTTACTTTTTGAATTACGTATCGATCCTCTCTTGAACCGATGTGAAATTTGCTGCAACAACGCTCGATGGTTGCTTTTGAATGTTCCTTCGTAACGACCTTCTCCTGAATCGACGTGAAGGGTTGAAACAACGAAGATGTTTTTCATTGGATTTATGGATGCGAAGTAAGTATGTCGAGTCGATGGAGTTGGTCTCTGGAAGTCATGGTTCTATGGATTCGAACTGGTTGTTCGACTCGGTTTTGCTTCGAACGGCTTTGTTCGACTCGGCCTTGGATTCGAAATGCATAGGAGCCGGAGTCGAAACGCACCGGAGACGGAGTCGAAGAGGAGCGAGTTGAAATGCACAAGAGACGGAGGAGCGAGTCGAAGTGCACAAGAGACGGAGGAGCGAGTCGAAGTGATGGCTTGTAATGCTGTATTGGAGAGGGAGTCGAAGTCCAGCGATACGAAGGGGAGCTTCGCATCGGTGCACTGGAAACGGAGTCGAAGCGCGCGTTCGAATCCACCGGGATGCGATCCGTCTATTCCTTTTGTTTTCGAGTCCATATAAATAGTGTGTACTTAGCCATTTTTCACTTTTTACTTTTCGTTCTCCTGCCTTGCCTTCGTATCGCTCTGAGACTCGAGAAAACAAAGAAGAAAAGCACTCTCGCCTTCGAACTGGTTCACATCTTCAATTACTTGAACCAATTAACAAATTTAGGTAATCCATTGAGCGAAACCATCACGTAACCGAGGAGATTGGATTCTTAACACCAAATCCAACAGAGTCGTGGTCGATCGAAAATTCCTTGGCCTCAGCTTCGTGTCGATCTGGAGTAGGGGTTTCGAGATGATGAGGCGGAGGCCTTCGTATCGATCGTTGGTGGAGCTTTGCATTGAGTCGAACACTTTGAATCTATGGATCGATACGAAGGGGCTATGTCTGATCGATTCGAAATGGTGGCTTTCGATAGAGTCGAAGTGGATGGCCTTGGGTCGAGTCGAAGCAGCTGTCTTGGATCGAGTCGAAGCGCGTGGCCTTGGGAGCGAGTCGAAGTCGAGGCTTCGAAGCGAGTCGAAGCGCGTGGCTTCGGACCGAGTCGAAGGACGTGGTCTTGGACCGAGTCGAACCGCATAACCCTGAACAATCGATTCGAACTCGAGCCTGATTCGAACTTGAATCTGAGTGATTGTCTTGAACTTGAACTTTTGATGATTGACCATTGATTTAATTTTGATGATACCGAAAATTCTAGTGCCTTTGACCACTTAACTCCGACGAGCTTCAGACTTGCTTAACCGGACTTAATTGTTTCACCGCACACCTAATTGCCTATTGAAGTTCGTCGATGAAACTGGAACATACTAAAACAATAACACATTTTAACTCGGACTGATAGTTAATGGCACGGTTGTGACGGTCAGTGATGACGGTCCTTCCGATTGAATTCCGAAGTCTCGTCGTTTACATGCTTCCCTTAATCCTGTAGATCTTCTCCAAATGATATACAGTACTACACCGCACAGCACACACTCACACACTTTACACTGGGGGATGCACGAGTGTTATTTGTCAGTTTAACAATGATTTTTTATAAGCTAGCTAGTCATGGACCCTTCAAGTTCTCAGCAGTTGGAACTCCCAAGTTCTATTCCTCCAACCATAGAGATACCGGTTATCGAAGCCGAAGTTATAGAGCCAGCTCCGAACGAGCGTCCGAGTGCTCAGTTTATTCTCAATCCAACAGATTCTGTGCCGTCGGGTATCTCTGAAGATATGCTAGGACGGATTTGCTTAAGGCATGGTTTGTCGCTTGACGACGTGCTACTTTCTGGGCCAACTGACAGGCCACACGATCCCCCGGAGGGGTTTACTGCTTTCAACCGTCACGCTTGCACAGCGGGGACACTTCCTCCCTTTAATGAATATATAAGGGAGATGTTATCGTTTCTTGGCATAGCTCCATCTCAGCTACATCCCAATGGGTATGCCTTTTTGAACGGCACGTTTGTCCTGTTTATGGAGATCCTCTTTCGACCGTCGAAGCCGATCGAAATCAGATATTTATTCAATGTCAAGAGCCGTGGAGACAGTCCTTCTTTCACCTTCCTGGAGGCGGTCAGAAGCTGCCACATTGTACTGGGCTCCTGGGGAAGGCTAAGTTACTATAAAACTGAATGGTTCTACGTTCGGTGCCCCCCTCGATTCGCTGGGCGGTGGTTGGACAGACGTAAGTGTTGCCATTTCTCTCTTGAATCGTTGAGATACTAGTAACTGACTTCAAAACTGACATACTTTTCCTTTCTTATAGCTGCAGTCTCTCGTCCCGATGGCGCATACTTCAGAGAGCTTGTTCGGATCCTTCAAGCATTTCCGGGCAAAGAGAGGCACATAGACTTAGTTCTGACCGACAGGAATTTGAGGGCTGTTGGGCTGATAGAACGGAGACAGAGCATACATCTGGAAGGGATACATAGAGTGGTCCCGGAGAAAATGGTGAAGCGCAAAGCGCCCGTAGTCATGATCGCCGAAGAAATTGATCCGGAAAGAACGCCCACTGATACCGAGCTCCCAGCTGGGCCTTCTGATGATGTCCTGGATTCGGGAGGAAGAAGAAAAGGTAAGGCCGCTGCTAACAAAAGCCCTAAATCCAAGAGATTTAAATCCGTGGTCGTGTCTTTACCTTTCCAGGGGATTAGAATTTTGGAGGCTCCTCCTCCGCAAGTGGAGAGTCCTTTTGCAGGGCTTGCTGATATTCCGATCCCGGATTTTGTATCGTCTCCACATGATGTTGGGACGGAGGGGCTTGGAAGTAGGCCTGTAAACGGATGCAATCAGATACGGATAGTGCTGTATCCGTATCCGTATCCGAAAATGAAAATCCGTATCCGAATCCGTATCCGATATCCGCGAATACCCGTTGAATATTATCCGTATCCGTATCCGCTAATATTTTCGGATATCCGAAAATATCCGTATCCGGCATAGCGAATGCGGATATTTTTGGATATCCAAAAATATCCGTATCCGAACCTCAAAATGTATCCGAAAATATCCGAAAATTAATCAATATAATGCATATTTCATTTTTTTGACTGAAAAAAGATGAAAAAACCTATTAGTGTATTTGTATTAAATTTATGGATATAAAATAACATATTAATATATAAATATTTAATTTCAAACCGGACGGATATTTATCGGATACGGATACAGCCATATCCGTATCCGCATCCTCTTTTCGGATATCGGATATCCGCATCCGCTTTTCGGATATCGGATATTTTTCATGTTTTCGGATACGGATGCGGATGGATTTCGGATATTTCGGGTATTCATTGACAGGCCTACTTAATAGTGCTTTTGAACCGAGCAGGTCGCTTGCTACGAGTGCGGCCGACATTTCCGATTGGTCTGGGGATTGCACATGCATACACTTCACTACACTACATGATTCACAACTGTACTTCATCCAACTTAGGAAGTTACTGACTCTTTCTTCGTTTATCATTTTCAGGTGCAATGTCTGGAAGAGGATCGATGCGCGGCAGTCTCCGTTCGGCCCGAAAATCTTCTTCTTATTATGACTCCCGCAGGAGGGACTCAGATAGAGATTGCGACCGCGAGTACTCCCACCAAGATAGGTACGGGCGTGATAGGGATAGGGAGTACAGACATCGGTCTAGATCGCGCTCTCCTCCTCCTCCTAGACTTCCATCTCCTCCTCCTGTTCAAACTTCAAATCCACCAGAGCCTCCTCGTCACAGGTTGTCTTCTCATGCTTCTAGGTCTGAAACTCATCTTCAGAGAATCGAGACTACGGCCTCGTTAAATACAGAGCAGGTCCCCACCGAGCTCATAGGAGAAGGGGCCCTTAAACTGGCTCAGATGCGGAAGGAATTCTCGAACATCTGCTTCGATGGCTATGTCTTCCTACCACACTCGAAAAGAATTCCGTCTGGAGTGGAAAACACGATGCATGAGTACATTCATGACATCTACACTCAGTACAAAGAGTGGATAAAGGCCGCAAAGAAGGATTCTAAGGTGGCTGCTGAGCGAGCTAAAGCACTCGAGAAAATGGAATCCGACCTTGCTCAAAGGGACCGGATTATTCAGGTGCTGACTGCTGAGTCCGAGTCTTCTCGGAAGTCTGAGATTGAGGCCACCAAAAAAGCTGATGAAGCGAATGTGGCCATGGAGAGATTAAGGCAGACGCATGTCGCCTTGGTGGAGGAGATGGGCCACCGGAACACTACAGTTACCGCTGAGCGGGATGCGGCGGTCAAGGAGCTTAACGAACTCAAAGCCAAATTCGCCAACTTGATCAAGGAAAAAGATGACACGAACAACGCAGCCTAGGAGGCGTGCGATCAGGCTGTTCTGCTCAGGGGAGAACGGGATGTGGCTAAAGTCCAGAAGGTGGAGACTGAGGTCAAGGAGAGGGTGAAGTTGGCCGAGTCCAGGCTAGAGGCCGACATTGAAGACCTCCTTGTCGTTTACAACGCTAATGTGCCGAGGCACAAGGGTCTAGCCTGGCTCGATGATTATTCGACGCATCTCCACAGTGCTTGGGGCCGACTGGTTGAGGAAGAGAAGGAGGCGCACCAGGGTGAGTCTGTGGATGAATTCGAGCTCGAGAATCGTCTGCTAACCGATGATGAAAAGAAGATTCTCCATGATTCAATGATCTCTTATGAGAAGGAGAGACTCGACACCCAGCACCTGGAAGTAGGAGAAGGCTCCGGGGTTGAGCATCACGATGCAAGTCTTGAAGTTCCCGTGTCAACCCAGCCCGAATCCTCATCTGCGGTTGATCCCCAGGCCGTCCTTGCTTACAATCCAGATCAACCGCAGATGTCTTCCGCTGCAGCGCAAGTCACTGATGCCGCTCTGCCGCCGACGAGTCAAACTAAGGAAGGTACTCTGAACATTCCACATATCTTTCTTAAGTCGACATCTTCGATCGAGTTAAGTTCTAACAGTTTTCTCATTCTTTGTCCAATGATCGATGCCGTACCGGCCATGCCTCCTGCTACTCAAGAGCCATATCAAACGCAGGAGGCTATTGCGACCGAAGCGATCACCATGAGTACAGCTGTTCCGCTCGACGATCTGCAGGGAGGTACAATTATGTTTGACGAGCAGCTAATGGATGAACTCTTTCGCCGCCACGGCGATCCTCGTGCTAACTTGTCATCTGTCATGAGTGGAACTGATCCTGCTACAAGCTCTTCAATGCCGACCGCTGATGCCCCCAATGGGGCTCTAGCATTAACCGAAGAGGAGATGTTTGCTCAGATTGATGCTGAAATGGCAGCAGCGGCTTATGGCGGCAGCTTTGGAGGTGGGACGGCAGCATCGGGACCTTCCCCGCTCGGAATGATGTCTCCTGGTGGTACTGTCTTCCTCACCAGCCTGCCCATTCCACCTTCTATAATTGATCCCGTTCCTCCGACTCCGCCCGTAGGGAGCATTATTATTCACACGAGTTCGGAGGAGGACGTCGACATAATGCCCTCGCCTGAAGACCAACCGCCGAAAAGCAAAGGCTCGAAGAGGAAGATTGGTGATGGCTCCAGCGGGTCCACACCGAGGAGGAAGCCAAGGAAGAAGAAAGATTAGGCATGCTCTTCCGGTGTATTTTGATTTGCATTTTGTTAGCCGTGTATAGATGCGGGTTCAGCCCCTACTAGTAGGAATTTTTTGGAAACTTGTACACGAACTTCTTCTATAATCAATAGAAATGAAACTTTTCTTTTTTTGACTTCTTTTTTGTCATGGTGTATTTGTTTAAGTGTTTCAGTGTCTGAAATGCACTTGTGAAGTTTCAGTTTCCGAATGAAGTTTGTTTCTGTTCGCCAAGTTCGGGTATTGCGGACATGGTTTGCGACCGGGAGACAAGTCGAATTTTGACGTCGCATTGCTTCAGTCGATGGTTGATGCTAAAGTCTTGCCCCCGGTCTTGGTGGTATGTGGTAAAACATCAGTCAGCGATTGCCCTTTTCTCATAGTATACCGAGTCTAGTACTGCTGAATGGATGCTCGAGACAAACGGGGATTGAGCAGTTTATTCACGCTTGTCCGATTGTCGATGATCATATCCGCGCTCCGGGGATCCTCATTCGTTTACTGGCGGTTTGTCATGCCGACTTGAGTTTTAATCATATGTCCGCTATATGGAGACTTGGAATTGGCATTTGTACTCCGACTCGCGCTCCGGGAGTTTGGAGTTGATAATCATACTTCGATTCATGCTTCGGGAACTTGAAGTTGGTGTTTACGCTCCGTTTCGCGTTCTGGGAATCCGGAGTCGATGTCTATACTCCGACTCACGCTCTGGGAGTTCGGAGTTGATGTTTATACTCCGACTCGCGCTCTGGGAGTTCGGAGTTGATGTTTATACTCCGCTTCACACTCTGAGAATACAGAGTTGATGTTTATACTCCGACTCGCGCTCTGGGAGTTCGGAGTTGATGTTTATACTCCGCTTCGCACTCTGGGAATACGGAGTTGATGTTTATACTCCGCTTCGCACTCTGGGAATACAGAGTTGATGTTTATACTCCGACTCGCGCTCTGGGAGTTCAGAGTTGACGTTTATACTCTGCTTCGCACTCTGGGAATATGGAGTTGATGTTTATACTCCGACTCGCGCTCTGGGAGTTCGGAGTTGATGTTTATACTCCGCTTCGCACTCTGGGAATACTGAGTTAATGTTTATACTCCGACTCGTGCTCTGGGAGTTCGGAGTTGATGTTTATACTCCGACTCGCGCTCTGGGAGTTCATAGTTGATGTTTATACTCCGCTTCACACTCTGGGAATACAGAGTTGATGTTTATACTCCGACTCGCGCTCTGGGAGTTCGGAGTTGATGTTTATACTCTGCTTCGCACTCTGGGAATACAGAGTTGATGTTTATACTCCGCTTCACACTCTGGGAATACGGAGTTGATGTTTATACTCCGCTTCGCACTCTGGGAATACGGAGTTGATGTTTATACTCCGGTTCGTGCTCTGGGAACTCAAAGTTGAATGTTTATACTCCGCTTCGCACTTTGGGAATACGGAGTTGGATGTTTATACTTCGCTTCGCACTCTGGGAATACGGAGTTGATGTTTATACTCCGGTTCGCGTCTGGGAACTCGGAGTTGAATGTTTATACTCCGCTTCGCACTCTGGGAATACGGAGTTGAATGTTTATACTCCGCTTCGCATTCTGGGAATACGGAGTTGATGTTTATACTCCGGTTCGCGCTCTGGGAACTCGAAGTTGAATGTTTATACTCCGCTTCGCACTCTGGGAATACGGAGTTGGATGTTTATATTCCACTTCGCACTCTGGGAATATGGAGTTGAATGTTTATACTCCGCTTCGCACTCTGGGAATACAGAGTTGATGAAGGATTGTCGTGTATCAATCCTTTTTTGATTTTGATGTGATGGCTTACCCCCCAGCTTGGGTTTCACTTAGTGAGTGATTGGTTGCACCGCAGTCACTCTCTATTTGAATAAATCCCACCATATGATGAGACTTAGCTCTCCGTGCATAGTGATGGTCATATGAAGTATTTCAAGTAAATCACAGCTCTGGCTCGAAGAGGTTGCATTTTATTGCTGAAATAAGAAAGTATGGCAAAGTCAGTTGCCTTATTACAAGTTCTAATTTCGAAATGCATAAACAAATTGCAGAAAAGGAAAGTAAACTAAATGGATAAAAATAGCCTGTCAGGCGTAATAGCGGCGAAGGCTCTCGCTATTCCAAGCTCTTGGCAGGGTAAGACCGTCGACGGTCGATATCTTGAATGTGCCATCTCCGAGCCTTCGTTCAATAACATACGGTCCTTCCCATGTCGGCTTCATATGCGAAGGAACCAGATAGATTCTTTTTAAGACGAGATCGCCTAGTTCGAAGGTTCGCGGACGGACCTTTGCGTTGTACAATCGGGCGATTCGACTTCGATGCGCAGCTGCCCTCAAATCAGCTTCTTCACGCTTCTCATCTAGTAGATCGAGAGATTCAGCAAGTAATATAGCATTTGTCTTTGGATCATAGTATGTCACACGATGAGAAGGTACTTCTAGCTCGACTGGAATAACGGCCTCTGAGCCGTAAGAAAGAGAGAATGGAGTGTGGCCGGTCGCGGTCTTGTGGGTTGTTCGGTAAGCCCATAAAGCCATAGGAAGTTCATCGACCCACTTGCCCCCGACCTTCTCCAGTTGTTTTTTCAAGATGGATTTTATAACTTTATTAACTGCTTCGACCTGTCCGTTTGCCTGAGGGTGTGCAACTGCGGAGAATTTCTTTTGGATGTGAAATCGTTTGCATAAATCTTTGAATTCAGCACTGTCGAATTGGGTTCCGTTGTCCGTAATAATGGTGTGTGGGAGACCGAATCGACAGATGATGTTACGAACCACAAAGTTGATTACTTTCTTCGTTGTAATGGTGGCGAGAGCTTCGGCTTCAGCCCACTTTGTAAAGTAATCAACTACGACGATGGCATACTTCGCACCACCTTTTGCCAGAGGTAGAGCACCGATGATGTCGATACCCCACATTGCGAACGGCCACGGGCTGACCATTTGCGTTATCTCGGTAGGAGGAGCTCTAGGAATTCGAGCATATTTCTGACACCTATCACATTTCTTTGCATAGTCCAACGCATCACGATTAACGGTAGGCCAGTAGTATCCGTAGCGAAGTATTTTCTTGGCAAGTGCTTGTCCTCCGGTGTGATCGCCGCACTCTCCTTCGTGCACATCGCGTAATACTTGTTTAATTTCATCGTGAGAGATACACCGGAGTAGGGGAACTGAGTACCCTCTTCTGTACATGAGTCCATTCTGGATGGTAAATCGTGAGGCCTTCCGAAGGACTTGTCTTTTTTCACTCCTGCGCTCCGGCAGGGTTCCGTGCTCAATGTAATTTCTGAGTGGAGTCATCCATGAATCCTTTTCGGGAACGGTTTTGCATACTCAGTTTATTTGTGTCCGATCGATGCTTGGGGAAGATAGTGTTTCTACGGGAACGAGTCCCATTTGTTGAGCCTGACCTGTGCTGGCTAGCTTTGCCAATGAATCGGCCTTTTGGTTGTGCTCCCGAGGTATACAATAGATGGCGTAGTAATCGAACTGATTTAGTGTTCCCTGGACTCGGGCTAAGTAAGCAGCCAACCTTCGATCTCTTGCTTGATATTTTCCCCGTACCTTACAGACAACCAATTGTGAATCACAATAAATTTCCACAGCGACAATTTTCAGATCTCTGGCGAGTTTCAAGCCAGCTAAAAGGGCTTTGTATTCAGCTTCATTATTGGTTGCATGAAAGTCAAACTTCAAAGCGTAGCAATAGATCGACCTTCGGGGGTTTCGAGCACAACACCAGCGCCCGAACACTGGTCATTCGATGCACCGTCGGTATACAACTTCCAGACATATTCGGGGGATTTACTAGTTTCGGGCAAGTCCTTTGGAACGGTGAACTCAGCTATGAAATCAGCGAGGACTTGTCCTTGGATTGCTCATCTTGGAGTGTACGTAATATCAAACTGACTCAGTTCGATGTTCCACTTGAGTAACCTACCAGACGTCTCAGGCCGCGAAAGGACCTATCGTAATGGCTGGTTGGTGTAAACAATAATGGATGCGCTTGGAAATACGGTCGGAGTTTCCTTGATGCGACTACAAGGCAATAAGCCAACTTTTCCAGCTTGGGATAGTTCCTTTCAGCCCCAGTCAATCATTTGCTGACGTAGTACACTGGCTTTTGTATCCCGTCTTCTTCTTGAACCAAGGCAGCGCTGATAGCGTTTTCGGATATCGCCAAGTATGCATACAACTTCTCATGATCAATAGGCTTTGACAGTATTGGTGGTGTGGATAGATGTTGAACTAGTGCTTGGAAAGCGTCTTCACACTCTATGGTCCATTCAAAGTTTCGTTTCCCTTTTCGGATCAGATCGAAGAAGGGAATGCATTTGTCAGTGGACTTTGAAATGAACCTGCTCAATGCCGCTACCTTCCCATTGAGACTCTGGACTTGCTTTATAGTTTTGGGAGTTTCAAGATTTCTGATTGCCCAAATCTTTTCGGGATTGGCTTCGATTCCCGGGGCGTTGACGATGAACCCAAGGAACTTTCCGGATGCAACTCCAAAGTGACATTTCAGTGGGTTGAGCTTCATTTTATATTCTCGAAGTATGTTGAACATAGTTTCCAGGTCTTTAACATGGTCGGTGGAGAGTCGTGACTTCACAAGCATGTCGTCTACATATAGCTCCATTGTTTTCCCGATTTGATTGGCAAACATCCGATTGACCAATCGTTGGTAAGTGGCTCCGGCGTTCTTGAGTCCGAATGGCATAACCTTGTAGCAGTAAAGTCCCAGGTTGGTCACGAAGCTGGTATGTTCCTGATCGGGTAAATGCATCGGTATCTGATTGTAACCAAAGTACGCGTCCATGAAGGATAAGAGTTCATGCCCAGCTGTCGAATCTACTAGCTGATCAATTCTAGGAAGTGGGAAACTGTCTTTGGGACATGCTTTATTCAGATCTGAATAATCGACAAATGTTCTCCACTTCCCGTTTGGCTTTCGGACGAGCACGGGATTTGACACCCATTCAAAATATAGCGCATCTCGAATGAATCCATTCGCTTCAAGCTTTTCTACTTCTTCTTTAAGGGCGATAGATCTCTTTGGATCCATACCGTGCCTTTTTTGTTTGACCGGGACATGCCGCGGGTCAATGTTCAGAGTGTGGCTCGCGATGTCCGGCGAGATCCCACACATATCAGAATGTGTCCAAGCAGATACGTCAAAATTTGCCCGCAGAAATTCCACCAATTCCTCCTGAGCTTGCTGGCTTAGCTGAGATCCAATCTTCATCATTTTTGAATCATCGTTATTGTCAATTGGGACATCAATCGTCAGTTCGGCCGGGGATGCTTGACTCTCTTTAGATTCTCCTTCGTCTTTAGTTTCTCTTGGGTCAAGATCCTTGAGGAATTGGCTGGGGTGCCCGGGCCTGGGCCCGGGCGTTAATTGTCAATTATCGGTTGAACGGACGCAAAGAGATTCCTCCATGCCCTTTCCTTTTTCCTTTTGCTGCGCCTCCCGCAGCTCAGCAACATAGCAGGCTCTGGCAGCAGCCTGATCTCCATGAATGATTCCTATTCCATGATCAGTGGGAAACTTTAAAGTCAAACACCATGGGGCGATGGCTACCCTGAATTTAGCGAGGGCCGGCCGGCCCAAGAAAGCATTGTAAGGGGAGTCTATGTCCAAAACAATGAACTGCAACATCCGTACTCTCCGACGTTCTCCAACTCCCAACTCTACTGGCAGTTCCACCATTCCTGTGGGTATAGTTGCACTTCCGTTGAAACCATGGACTCGGGATTGACAAGGCTTCAAGTTCGTGGCTTTCATTTTCATTTGATCATAAGCTCGCTTGAACAAAATATTCACAGAGCTCCCACTGTCAACTAAGATCCTCTTCATCCAAGCAGGACCTACTTGTGCCGAGATGACCAGTGGATCAATAGTGGGGGCTTCGACTTTATCAGCGTCTCTTTTCCTGAACACGATGTCGTCCGTCATCGTCTTCTGTTGCTTGGCCGGAGCTCCTTCATCAAAGTTACTGTAACACTCGAAGTCCGCATGCCTGATAGAACTGGCATACGACTCCATTTCCTTCCAGCTCCGATCTGCTGGGTGAGGACCACCACTTATCGTATTGATAACTAACCTCTCGCTTGCACGAGCGGGTTCCTCTTGTCTTTCCTGATTCGACGCACGATTCTGATATGATGGGCCCGCACCACCAGACTGCGGCGCCCGCACATACTGATCCAGCTTCCGCTCATGTATCAGTTTTTCAATGAGGTCTTGTAGGTGACGACACTCATTGGTGTTGTGGCCATAACTCTCATGGAATCTACAGAATTTTCCTGTTTGGTTTTGTCTCTCAGTTGGCGGTTTTGGGGCAGGTTTCTTGTACTGCATGGTATTGCAGGTCTGCAAATACACATTTTCCAATGATGTGTTCAATGGAGTGTAATTATCGTACATGGAAGCTCTACGCCATGGACTACGATTCTGATCGCGTTTTTGTTCTGATTTCCATTGTCTCTCTGCTGACTCAGTTTATTTTGTACGTTCAACTGAATTTTCCCAGAACTATCTCCGGATTGTTTAACAGCGATGTAACTTTGTATTCCTTCGATGTTGGGCCCTGCGTCATCATGCTTCCTAGACTGTTTCGCATCCTCCCTTCTCTGGAATTGGGCTGCCTTGGAATAAAAACGGTCCAATGACGCAGGTGGTTTCCCCGCTAACCAATTTCTGAACTCGGAATCAGCATCAATCCCCTTAGTCAGTGCCATCAGGATAGAGTTATCATTGGGATTGCTTATTTCTGCACACGCAGCATGGAATTGCTCTAGGTAACGTCTAAGTGTTTCTCCGGGAGCTTGCGTAACACTAGACAGGGTGTTAACGTCCTTAGGCCTCTCCACGTGCATACGGAATTTTTCGACAAACTTGGTGGCCATCTGGTCAAAGTTAGAGATGGATCGCGGTGGCAAATGGGTGAACCACATGGTAGCGATGCCCCCTAGGGAAATGGGGAAACTACGACACTTTACTGCGTCATCAGCTCTAGCAGCATTCATCAGCCATTCGTATTTCAGGACGTGTTGATTGGGATCAGAACTTCCTTCATAAACTGGCAAAGCTGGCATCCTGAAGTGCCGAGGTGGTTCAGCATATAAGACGTCATCGGTGAAAGGGGTATGACTTCGGGAGATTCCCCAATCGTCATTAGAGAGACCCTGACTTTCATGGATCATTTGGCGGATCATTGCTGGTATATCCGGCGTTCGGATACTTGGAGCATGTTGTGCCATGGTGTGGTCGGGTTCCACAGCGCGAGTCTGGACCGGACGCGGTCGACGGTCCGTGGCTCGCCTCCTTGGTTCAACATCCTCAGGGACATAAGGCTCAGGAGTCTGCTCTCGTTGACTACGTTGAGGATCGGCTTGGTTTCTAGCATCACCTCCCCGTTCGGCAGTGGTGGTAGTAGCAATGTTGTCGGTAATATGATAAGGAGCAGCTCCTCCTCGAGTCGAAGGTTCCGTGCGGAGACTAGTGGAAGGCCCAGCTCTAGGTTTCCCAAGGTTTGAAGTAGGTTGGTGTCCCGTGGCTTGGGTGTAGCTTACACCTAGCCGTGGACATGTGGATCTGGTTTGGCCATCGGAGGAGGCTGAACTTTCTGTGGAAGAGTGAGAACCTTGGTCTCTTTTGGATCTTCTTCGCCTTTGGCGATTTAGCTGGTTAGTCAACTCCGTGTTGGCGCGTAGTTGTTCAGTTAGCTGCTGTCGACTCTGGGTCAACTCTTGAAGCAATCTCTGGAATTCTTGTCTAGTGATTGGACCTGATGGATCTGAAGGTCCTGCAGCATTTTGGTTGGATGGAGGTGATTGCATGGGATTTTGTCGGTCCCGTGCTCCTTGTTCAGCAGCTGCAGAAGTGGTACGTGTGCTTACCATAATGAATTGATGAAGTCCTTTCCTAGATCTGATTGCAAATCTGAATAGAATGGAAGGGCTTCAAAGTTCTAGATCTGGATCTTCTTCTTAGATTTATGCAATCCAATATAGATAGTAGATCCAAAGAGCAGGAGAAAATTTGGGTTTTTTCTCAGTGAAAGCACCAAAGTGTTTGTACCAAAATTGGGCACAACACTCTTCAGAAGTTTTTGAAGAGATAAAGTGAAGAAATTAAATGGAAAAAGAAGAATTATCTAACAAAAACTCCAAATTTCAGAAATGAGAATAATTAAAATGCAAGGAGACACAAGAATTTAGAGTGGTTCGGCGTATAGCCTACGTCCACTATGAAGTAGTTTGCTTTATTGATCTTCCTTTGATGTTTACAATTGATTTCAACAAATTACAGCGAATAACAATGATTTGCAGCAGTGAAATTCATTGGTAGCAGCAGCAATGGAGTTCAGATCTGGCGGAGTCCGGGCGTTGGAGATCTCAAAGAGGAAGAAGAACCCCTTTTCTATTGGATTTGGGGGGTCTATTTATAGGTGTAGGAGGCTGATATTTCACTTAGATCTCGGGAGACCCTCTCTGGCACGTGACCAGGCCCGCACGCCCAAGCCCGTGAAGTTTCGGTCCGATCCGTGATCGACACGAACAGATTTCGACTCAATCAAGATTTCATCCAATGGAGTCGAAATTTGGCGTGGACATTCTTTAGCATGCACGTAGTCTTCTGTGAAAATTTCATAGCATTTGGAGTTGTAGATTGGGAGATATGATCGATACGAAATGGGGTTTCCGGTAGGCTGTTTCCTTCGACTCGCTTCTGTTCCCTTCGACTCGCTTCTGTTTCGACTCGGTGACGTGGCGCTTGAATCTCACTCTTCCCTTGATGTTGTTTCGAGCGAGTCGAAGTACGCACTGGTCGAGCGAGTCGAAGTACGCACTGGTCGAGCGAGTCGAAATGGAGCGTCCTGAAAGGTTTGAGTAGTGGCTTCGCCAATGGAGTCGAAGTTGATTGAGTCGATCAGTGGTCCGAATGGAGCGAGTTGAAGAAGGCCTCTGAGCAAAGCGAGTCGAAGTAGGTACTCCAGATGGCTGTGAAGCGAGTCGAACAGGAACAAGTTGAAGAAGGCCTCTGAGCGAAGCGAGTCGAAGTTGGTGCCTGAGGGATATGGATCGAGTCGAGGGGAGCGAGTCGAAGGAGCGAGTCGAAGGAGCGAGTCGAAGGGTAATTGATTTTCGTCCAATCTTGTATCCTTCATAACTTGAGCATACAAACTCAGATTAACTTGAGATTTGGAACACTAGCTCTCATGGCTTAGCTCGTCATGTCCTACCAATTTTTACTCGATCCGGACTCGGACAAAATTCGTCGATATCCATCGCGAGCCCGTGTATAACTAATCTCTAGGACGGGTTGTCATCGATTACAAGTCAATTCCTTGGTGTCACGGCCTTGCCAAAAGGCGGGATAACAACATCAAAGTAGGTGCTGCTCTCGGTCGCGATCTCCACCATCTAAAGGACCCTCAAAGCCATCCGACTCTGGCAGGAAATCTTCTGAAACTACACACCAAATAGTGCCACCTCACATTTCGAAATCCGGCGATCAATGCCGTAGAATTAAAACTGAAGCTCCCATCGTCACCGAACAAACTTCTATAGAGCCCACAGGGGAGGGAGCCATCCGAATCGCCAAGTTAAAGAAAGACTTCCCGTGTATTTGTTTCGATGGCTTCCACTTCCCTCCAAACTTGAAAAGAATTCCCAACGACATAGAAAAACCAGTACAAGATTACGTGCACGATGCATACAACCAGTACAGAGAGTGGGTTAAGACGGCTGAGAGAGTGTCAGCGGTATCTTTCGAGCGGGCTAAAATGATTGAAAAATTGGAGAGACCTTTCACAAAAAGGCAGAATAATAACGGTGCTCACCAACAAGCTTGAGTCTTCAAGAAAAACAAAGAAGGAGGCTGACCAGAGAGCCGAAGAGGCTAGGCAATCCATGGAAAACATGAGAAAGGCTCATATGGATCTGGTGCAGGAGATCGATCACCGTAACACTATCATTACTCAGGAAAGGGACTCTGCACGGAAAGAGGTTGAGGAGCTAAGGGCAAAGCTAGCCGAGGCCATCAAGGAAAAAAATAAGGCCAACAAAGCCGCCCATGAGGCATGTGAACAGGCGGTGAGACTTAAGGAGGAGAGGGATGCAGTGAATCTAAAGGTCGAGGAAGCCGATGCTAGGATTGATAGGGAAATCAAGGTGGTGGAGGTCATGATGGAGAGTGAATTTGAAGATCTCCTGGTTACTTACAATTCTAATGTCTTGAGAAACCACAACTTAAACTGGCTCGACGAAGATTACCCTTTCCAACTATACAAGGACTGGAGTCGCTTGGTAGAGGACGAAAAGGTGATTCGCAATGCTACAACTATCGATGAGTTTGAACTTGAAGCTCAAGTGCTAGTCGGAGATGAGCCTAAAGTTCTCCACGTGACAACCATTGCTCTCGAGAGAGAAAAACTGGCCGCCAAGTATCCGGAAGTTGGAGAAGGATCCAGGATGGAACATCACAAAGTCGGTTCTGAAGTGCCTCCGGCGTCCCAATCTGAGCCTACTTCTTCTATCGATCCTCTAGTTGTTCCGGAATACGATCCTGATAGGCCGCATCTCTCCCCGATCACCGAGCGTAGCTCGGAAGGTTCGTCGGCCCAACCTGGGAGCCAACTTGAGGAAGGTATTCTGGACACTTCTCTTATTCCTCAAAATGCAGGAGCACTGTCAGAAGATATTACTAATATTTTCTCCTATCTTTATTCAGCCTTAGATTCTACACGACTGATCCTCCTGTAGCTCAAGAAATACATCACGAGTAGGAGGTGCTAATGACGGAGGCTACAACCATGACGGCCACCACATCGGCTAGGGAGACGCACGATAACAGCTGCTTGCTTGATGAATAATTGATGGAAGCACTCTTCATCCATCAAAGTGATCCAAGTATCGAAGTGACGTTCAATGTAGATTAAGATGTGGTCATCACGGGCTCCTCCGGTCCGACCGGCAGCATTCCAATGAGCATACGTGTGGGCCGGGCGAAGCAGATAATGGAGGAAATAAAAGCCGAAATCGAGCAAGCTGAGCAGGCTCGCAGAGATGGTGGGGGCATGGCAGGTCCCGGTGTGGTCCCTATACTTGTTGTTTCTCCGGGTGGCACTATCATTAATACCGGTGCGCCCCTCCTTCTAACATCGAGAGTGCCACCATTCCTTCAGTTCCGCACACAGAGGATATTCCGATCCCTATGAGTTCTGAGGAGGAGACTGCTTCAATTCCCCTGATGGGAGACAAGCCAGCTGGAGCAGGTCGGGGAGGTAAAGGCTCAAAGAGACATCTGAGCGGCAGTTCGAGCAGGTCTACACCGAAGAAAAGCAAGAAGGATAGAAAACCAAAGGCGTAGACTTGCACTTTTGTTTCTTCTCTTTTTGGTGGACAGCTAGAATAGGCTTTTCTTTTGTTTTTCGTAGGCCATGTATAGATGCTGGTTTGGTCCCTGCTTATAGGAATTCTTCGAATAGATTTTGTACTTAATTTTCCAAAGAATAGTGGAAATAAAATTTCCTTTTGTTTTCAGCATAACTCTGTGTTCATTTTTCTAAGTATTTTAGCACTCGCATTTCCATTCAATGTACTCATGAGGCTTTAGTCTTTGAGTCAAACTTGGGTCTGGTCATTAAGTCCTAAAGTCATGGCTTCAGATCATAATCAAATGTTGAGTCGAGTCCCAACGTTGCGCAGTCTCGGTCAGTGGCTGGTACTTGAGTTATGCCCCCAATCCTGGGGAGAATCGAGGTAGTCAGTCGGCAGTCGTTTCCGCCTTTACTAACTTTAATTTAACATAGTTGGAACAAAGTTAAAGAGAAATGAGTTTGAGTGGTCGGATCACACTTGCTCATTTGCTGGTATTCACATCCACACTCTGGGGATTAAACTTGTATGCTGGCGGTCAGTCAAGCCTGCTTAATGTTTGGAATCATATCCGCACTCCGGTAGTCACACCCGTTTAATACTTGGAATTATATTCGCACTCCGGGGACATAAGTTAATTTACGGGTTGTCGGTCACACCCGTTTAACGTTTGTACTCTAGTTCGCGCTCTCGGGACTAGAGTTAGTCAATGGGTAGTCAATCACACCCATTTGGTGTTTACACTCCAGTCCGCGCTCTCGGGACCAGAGTTGGTCGATGGGTGGTCGATCACACCCGTTAGTGTTTATACTCCAGTTGCACTCCGGAAATCTGGAGTCGGTTGACAGACGGTCAATCACATCTGTTTAAGTATTAGGATCTCGTTCGCAC
Source organism: Allium fistulosum (assembly GCA_030737815.1). Classification (NCBI taxonomy): domain Eukaryota; kingdom Viridiplantae; phylum Streptophyta; class Magnoliopsida; order Asparagales; family Amaryllidaceae; genus Allium; species Allium fistulosum. The sequence goes on along the minus strand of CM060908.1, from coordinate 814,321,652 downwards.
TTTAGGAACAAGGAGTTGGTCAAGGTTATGGACGGTCGGATCACATCTACCTTGATTTGGCAAGCGAAGTCGTAGATGGACGGATCCATCCTCTTCGAGCTTGGAAAATAGAAGGCGAGGTCGTGGACGAACGGATCCATCCTCCTCAAGCCTAGATTGAATGAGGGCGAAGTCGTGGGCGGATGGATCCACCCTCTTCGAGCCTATATTGAATGAAGGCAAAGTCGTGGGCGGACGGATCCACCCTCTTTGAGCCCATATTTTGGAGTTTGTACTCCAAATCGCACTCTGGGAGCTGGAGTTCGTCAAAGGATCGTCGTGTTTCAATCCTTCTTTATTTTATCGTCATTTGCCCCCGAGCTCGAGGTTTCACTTAGCGAGTGACCGGTTGGATCACGGTCACTCCCTATTTGAATAAGTCCCACCGTAAGATGGAACTCAGCTATTCGTACATCGTGACGATCGCACATTGCATTCCAAGAATCGCCAATCTGGCTTGATGAGTCTACATTTTATTGCTGAAATAAGAAATTGTGGCAAAGTAAGTTGCCTTATTACAAGTTCAAATTCAAAAAATGCATAAACAATTTCAAAGGAAAAGCAGATTAAAATGAATAAAAGCCAGTTATGTGAAATAGCGACGGAGACTTTCGCTGTTCCATGCTCTCGGTAAAGTGAGACCGTCAACGGTTGATAGTTTGAATGTGCCGTCTCCAAGTTTCGGCTCAATGACATACGGTCCTTCGCACGTCGGTTTCATGTGTGAAGGGACCAGATAAATTCGCTTAAGTACGAGATCGCCAACTTTGAAGGTTCTGGGTCTGACCTTAGCGTTGTATAGTCGGGCGACTCGACCGCGGTGTGCGACTGCCCTCAAATCAGCCTCTTCACGCTTCTCATCTAGTAAATCCAGAGATTCTGCAAGTAGGAAGGCATTCGTCTTTGGATCGTAATAGGTCACACGATGATAAGGTACTTCTAGTTCAACTGGAATAACAGCTTCAGAGCTGTAGGAAAGTGCAAACAGAGTATGGCCGGTCGCAGACTTGTGGGTAGTTCGATATGCCCAAAAGGCCATGGGAAGCTCATCGACCCACTTACCTCCAGCCTTCTATAGCTGTTTCTTCAGAATGGACTTGATAACTTTGTTGACAGCTTTGACTTGTCCATTTTCTTGAGGGTGAGCTACTGCTGAGAACTTCTTCTAAATGCGGTAGCATTGACAGAAATCTTTGAACTTGACACTATCGAATTGGGTCCCGTTATCAATCACAATGGTGTGTGGGAGGCCAAAGCGACATATGATGTTGCGCACAACAAAGTTGATTACTTTCTTCATCATGATAGTGGCAAGGGGCTCAGCTTCCGCTAGTCAACTTCAACGATGGCGTACTTTGCACCACCCTTGACTAAAGGTAAAGACCCTATTATATTAACGCCCCATGTGGCAAACGGCCATGGACTGACCATCTGAGTGATTTCGGTTGGCGGGGCTCTTGGAATTCTGGCATGTTTCTGGCATCTATCACACTTCTTAGCATAATCTGATGCATCTCGGTTCACGGTTGGCCAGTAATATCCATATCTGAGTATTTTCTTCGCAAGGGCTTGCCCCCCAGTGTGATCGCCACACTCTCCTCCATGCACATCGTGTAACACTCGTTTGATCTCGTCGTGGGCGATATACCAGAGTAAAGGGATAGAATATCCCCTCATGTACAGGACTCTATCTTGGATAACAAATCGTGAAGCTTTCCAGAGAACCTGTCTTTTCTCATTTCTGCGCTCGGGTAAAGCTCCATGCTCAAGATAGTTTATGAATGGAGTCATCCAAAACTCCTTCTCGGGCGTTGCCTCGTACACCCAGTCTGTCTCTATTTGATCGATACTCGGAGCAGTAAGTGTCTTGATGGGGACGAGTCCCATCTGTTGTGCTTCGCCAGTGTTGGCCAGTTTCGCTAAAGAATCGGCTTTCTGATTGTGCTCTCGGGGTATACAATGAATAACATAATAGTCGAATTGATTCAACACTTCTTGAACCCGAGCAAGGTAAGTGGCTAATCTCTGGTCTCTGGCTTGATACTCCCCTCGAACTTGGCATACGACCAATTGTGAATCACAACAAATCTCCACAGCAATAACTCCCAAGTCTCTGGCAAGTCCTAGTCCATCATGCAAAGCTTCGTACTCAGCTTCGCTGTTAGTTGCACGGAAGTCAAACTTTAAAGCATAACATATGGATCGACCTTCTAGGGTTTCGAGTACCACTCCAGCGCCTGAGTAATGGTCGTTTGATGCACCATCAGTGTATAGCTTCCATGTACGCTTGAAAGATTCACTGGCTTCGGGCAAATCCTCCGGTATGGTGAATTCAGCTATGAAGTCCACCAGAACTTGTCCTTGAATAGCGCGCCTCGGCATATAAGTGATATCAAATTGACTCAGCTTGATATTCCACTTAAGCAATCTACCAGACATCTCAGGTCATGTTAGGACCTGTCGCAACGGCTGGTCGGTGTTGACTGTGATCGGATGAGCCTGGAAATATGGACGGAGCTTCCTCGGGCTATGACGAAACAATAAGCCAGCTTTTCCACCTTCGGGTAGTTTCTTTCTGCTCCCGTTAGCCTTTTGCTGATATAATAGAACAATCGTTAGATCCGATCCTCTTCTCGAATTAATGCAACACTGATTGCATTTGCCGAAACCGCCAGATAGACATATATTCTCTCGATCAATTGGCTTCGGCAAAATAGGAGGTGTTGCCAGATGTTGAACTAGTGCTTGGAATGTGCCTTCACACTCCTCCGTCCATTCGAAATTTCGCTTTCCTTTTCTGATTTATCGAAGGAAGGAATGCACTTGTCCGTAGATCTGGAAATGAATCTGCTTAAGGCTGCCACCTTCCTATTGAGGCTTTGCACCTGCTTTATGGTTCTGGGAGTTTCGAGATTTCGAATCACCCAGATTTTTTCAGGATTGGCTTCAATTCCTCTGGCGTTGACGATGAATCCGAGGAACTTTCCTGATGCAACTTCGAAATGACACTTCAACAGATTGAGCTTCATTCTGTACTGTCGGAGTATGTTAAACATTGTTCCCAAATCACTGACGTGGTTGATGGATAGTTGCGACTTCATGAGCATATCGTCCACGTACACCTCCATAGTCTTTCCGATCTGGTTGGCAAGCATCCGGTTTACGAGCCTCTAATAAGTTGCTCCAGCATTTTTAAGTCCAAACGGCATCACCTTGTAGCAATAGAGTCCCAGATTAGTGATGAAGCTGGTATGTTTCTGGTCCGGAAGGTGCACCGGGATTTGATTGTAGCCAAAGTATGCGTCCATGAAGGACAAGAGCTCATGTCCGGCTGTTGAATCCACAAGTTGATCAATTCTGGGAAGAGGAAAACTGTCTTTTGGGCAGGCTTTGTTCAAATTTGAGGAGTCCACACATGTCCGCCATTTCCCATTCGATTTTCTGACAAGCACTGGATTCGACACCCACTCCAGGTATAAAGCATCACAGATAAACCCTTAGAGTTTATCTACTTCTTCCTTCAGGTTAGCAGATCTCTTTGGATCCATACCGGGCCTTTTTTGTTTCACTAGGACGTGCCACGGGTCAATATTTAATGCATGGTTCGCGATGTCCGGCGAGATCCCACACATGTCTGAATGAATCCAGGCAAACACATCAAGATTTGCCCGGAGAAAATCAACCAATTCCTGTCTCATCTGGGGGCTGTGTTGAGATCCGACCTTTACCATTTTGGAATCGTTGTCGTCGTGGATCGGAACATCGATCGTCAACTCCGCCGGGGAAGCCTGGCAGTTTTTGACTTCCTCCTCATCATTATTATCTCTGGGATCGAGGTCCTTAAGGAACTGGTTGTGGCGCCCGGACCGAGGCCCAGGCGTTAGCTGTCAATTTTCTGAAAAACGGAGGCAGAGAGATTCCTCTATGCCCTTTCCTTTCTCCTTCCGCTGCGCAACCCGCAGCTCCACAACATAACAGGCGCGTCCAGCTGCCTGATCACCATGTACTACTCCGACCCCGTTATCAGTGGGGAACTTCAGATTTAAACACCACGGGGCAATCGCTGCCTTGAAATCTGCAAGGGCCGGTCGGCCTAAGAAAGCATTGTAAGGGGAATGTATGTCTAACACAACAAACTGTAACATCCGAACTCTCCGACGATCTTCAATACCCAACTCAACGGGCGATTCCACCATCCTAGCTGGTATAGTTGCGCTTCCATTAAAATCATGAATACGTGATTGACACGGTTTTAAATCTTTCGCTTCCATTATCATTTGGTCATAAGCGTGCTTAAAAAGAATGTTCACAGAGCTTCCGCTGTCAACCAAGATCCTCTTCATCCAAGCAGGACCTATTTTGGCTGAGATGATTAATGGATCAATAGTGGGGGCCTCGACTCTGTCAGCATCACGATTCCTGAAAACGATGTCGTCCATCATCGTCCTCTGTTGTTTTGCCGGGGCCCCGTCATTAGAATTACTACAACATTCAAAGTCCATATGCCTAATCAAACTGGCATATGACTCCATTCCCTTCTAGCTCCGATCATTCGGATGAGGGCCACCACTCACAGTGTTTATTAACAACCTCCCACCAGTACGCGAGGGTTCTTCGGGCCTAACCTGGCCTTGACCTTGATTCGGATTAGATGGGCCTGCACCTCCATCCTATGGTTCTCGAACAAACTGCTCTAACTTTCTTTCTCTGATCAACCTCTCAATGACTTCTTACAAATGATGGCACTCACTAGTGTTGTGGCCGCAACAATCGTGGAACCTACAGAACTTCCTGACCTGGATTTGTTTCTCAGATGATGGTTTCGGAACTGGCTTCTTATACTGTCCGGTATTACAAGTCTGAAGGTAAACATTTTCCAATGATGTGTTTAGGGGAGTATATCGGTCGAATATGGGAGCTCTGGGCCTCGGTCCGCGATGTGGGTCTCTCTTCTTTCCCTGACCTCCATTGCCCTTCTGTTGACCTTGCTTGTTCTGTATGTTCAATTGTACTTTACTGGAATTCTCACCGGTCTGTTTCACAACAATATTACTCTGAATGCCTTCACCACTAGGCCCCACTACGTCCTGCTTCCTAGATCATCTAGCATCTTCTCTCCTCAGAAACTTGGCCGCATTAGCATAGAAATGATCCAACGAAGCAGGGGGTTTCCCAGCCAACCAATCACCAAACTCGGAATAAGGATCGATTCCTTTAGTAAATGCCATTAGAATAGAATTATCATTTGGGTTGCTGACCTCAGCACAAGCAGCATGGAACCTTTCCAGATAAGGTCTAAGGGTCTCTCCTGGAGCTTGAGTAACACTGGACAAGGTGTTGACATCCTTTAGTCTAGTAGCATGCATACATAACTGTTCAAAAAACTTAGTCGCCAACTGATCGAAACATGAAATGGATCTGGGTGGTAGACGAGCGAACCATATAGTTGCAGTGCCTCCCAAGGAGACATGGAAGCTTCTACACTTGACCACATCGTTAGCTCAAGCAGCATTCATGAGCTATTCATATTTCAAGATATGCTGGTTAGGATCCGAATTTCCTTCATACATAGGCAGAGTCGGCTTCCTGAATCGACGGGGTGGCTCTGCATAAAGAATGTCATTGGTGAATGGAGTGTGACTTCGGGAGATTCCCAATCGTCGTTCGTAAGGCCTTGACTTTTTCTGATCATCTGGCGTATCATGGTTGGAATGTCAGGCACCTGGATGTTCAGGGCCAAGGCATGGCCGGGTTCCATGTTGTGGGGATGGTCCGGTCGCTATCCACGGTTCGTTCCTCGCCTCCTTGGCTCCCGATCTTCAGGGAAGTGAGGATCCTGAGCATGAACGTGTTGGCGATGTGCTAGATCTGGTTGGTTCTGGATCTCGACTTCCAGATCTATAGTGGCAGTAGCTACGTGGCCATTAATGGTGTGATAAGGAAGTTCCCCTCCTTGGGAGGAGGGTCCAACTCGATGCCATGTAGAAGGACCAATCCCGGCTTGTCCGAGATTCATAGAATGCTAATGCCCGGAGGCTTCTGCATAGTTTCCATCCAGCCGACGACATGTAGATCTGTGATTGAAGTCAGATGAAGCCGAACTTTCGGTCAAGGAATGAGAGACATGATCTCTTCTAGTTCTCCTTTTCCTTTCTTCGTTTAGTTGGTTTGCGAGCTCCGTGTTGGCATGGATCTGCTGAGTGTGCTCTTGAGGACTCTGAGTAAGCTCTTGCATAAGGGTCTGGAACTCCTCTCTAGTCACAGGACCTTGTGGATCTGGAGCTCTAGCTGATGTCTGGCCTGCTATGGTCAGCTGCGTGGGATTTTGCCTATCCCTTCCTTCTGGATCTGCAACATTTGAAGCTGTTCTGGTCATGCGTACCATGACGAATGTAGCTCTTTCCTAGATCTGGAGTAATATGAATAGAATGGAAGGAACTACTGGATGACAGATCTGGATCTCCTCCTTAGGTTTTAGCATTCCAACAATGGCAGGGGATCCACTAAATCAGAGAAAAGTAGAGTCTCTCAATGAAAGCACCAAAGTGTTTGTACCAAAACTGGGCACAACACTCAACACTCTTCGGATGTAATTGAAGAGATTAGAATGAAGAAATTAAATGGAAAAAGAGGCTAATCTGACAATCACACCAATAAACGTATGCAGAAATAGAAAGAGACAAGAGTTTATAGTGGTTCGGCGTTGTAGCCTATGTCCACTTTGAATAGTTTGCTGTTTATTGATGATTCTCAACTGATTACAACAGTACAAATCACTAATACTCAGGTAACAATGGAGTTGCAGCAGAGTAACGACGTAGAAGCTTCAAAAGTCCTTTTTCTGTAGGCGTAGGGGTGCTATTTATAGGAGTAGATCTGGAAATATCTCACTCAAACCTCGGAATACCTCTTCTCACACGTGGGTGGGCCCACTAGATCGATCTAGGGTCATTTGGGATCGATCCTGATCGATCCAAGTGCACTTTGTATGGATCAAGATTAGCTCCATTTGAGCTGCGATCGATCATGGTGGTTCTTTAGCTGATATGCAAGCTTCTGTGAAATTTTATAGCATTTGGACTTGTATTTTTTGAGTTATGATCGATCCAAGATTGAGTTTGCAAGTAGGCTGATGGATTCGTATCGATACGTGTGTATCGATCGATTTCGTATCGATGACTTGGCTTGAGTATTTTGTGGAGATCCATATTTCATGCCCATAGACTGTTTCTTTTGGTTAGACTGTGTCTTTCGTATCCATCTAGTGCCAAGCTCTTCGTATCGATGAGTTTCCATTGCTTTCGTATCGATGCCTGGTTATTGGTTTCGTATCGATGCTTGGCCCCTTGCCTCGTATCGATCAATTGGGTGATCGATACGAAATGTGCAGAGGGGGGATCGATACGAAATGGGTAGTTGAACAAATGAACTTTGACCGATCCGGGAGGTGCTACTACTTGATGGATATGAAGGGGATGGATGCAGAGTGATGGATACGAAGTAGGATCGATACAAAATGGCATGCTCTAGATGGATACGAAGTTGATGTGTTCCATATGGATATTGATCGATTCATAACTTGAGCATACAAACTTCGATTGACCTAAAATTTGGAATGTTGCCTTTCATAGCTTTGCTAGTCATACCATGCCATTTGTAGCTCGATCCAGACTCGAACCAAGTTTGCCTGTATCCATCGTGGACCTGTAGACAACTGATCTTCGGGGCAGATTGCCTTTAGTTTCTAGTCAAGTCCTTGGTGTCACGGCTTGCCAAAAGGTGGGATAACGATTTAACTCTTAAAAACTTGAATGTATTTCCTTTATATAAAAATCCATATTTAAATCTCAACATAAACCATTTTCATATTTATAAAACTATGTTTATAAATCTCCTTCTATTTTATAAAACTTTTATTTTATAAAATCTCTTTATTTATAAAATTCATTTATAAATCCATTTACCAAATAAATATCAAATCCATATACAAAATATTTACAAATTACGATTATAAATCTATTTCATTATTTATAAAATATCGCTTTTATGAATCCTTTATATAAACTATTCAAAAAATCTTTATTTAAAAATATTTCACAAAATTATACTTTTATAACATCTAAAATCATACTTTTTATTTGTTTAAAAATATATTCATTCCTTCTAATAATTTAAAAAATATTAAAACATTTATACTACCAAAATCACTTTGAAAATCTTTTCAATTCAAAATTACTATTTTATAGTATTTCAAAATACTAAAAATATGGCCCAGTACTACTATATCACTAAATAAGCAAAAACATATCCATGTAATCAAATATGGCATCCAACACATCATATATCAAAATATATGAAAAGTAAAATCAAAGTGTGAGAAATCATGTTGGATCTCTCCAACCTTTCCCCCTGCATCCGTACAATATATAATAATCAAATAATATAAATCAACCGCTTCGAGACGGGGTCGTATACAAAGGGTCATCCGCTCATACACGGGAATGTAATAGGGTCTTGTCCGCTCCAGGGGCGGGAATATATCCAAACCAACTTATAAAATAGTAAATCATCCAAACAAGCAAAAAACAACATAAATAAAATTATCCACACTTATATAAAGATATAAGTGCGCTAGAGAGGTGAGTTTCACAGAAATTCCAGAAATCACCCAAAGCGCTCTGGTTTGAATTAAAATTGAACAAGCTTCAATTTTAACTAAAATTTCTACTAGCTCCAAATTCATCCAATCTAGCTCCATAGCGTAGATTTCGCTGTTACGATCGCAATGTAACTCGTCGTGCTCAATTTGAACCTCGTACGAAAAAGTTATGAATTTATAACGATTGAAATAATTAAATTATCATTAAATTATAATTAATAAACTTATTTAAATTTAATAATCTTCCCTCCTTCCTCTCGTTGACGTTCGTTTTCAGTCGCGAATTCCCTTTTTTTTTTCTTCGATCGCGATCCCATAAGCCGCCGCCGCCTGATAGTGCGCGCCGGCTCTTACCGCGCCTCCAGCCACCCAAACGCCTCCGATTAATGAACCCGAACCCAAAACGCTGATGATGATCAGAGGTGATTTTCGGGCTCAACACTATGCCAACCATCTTGACCGTTGATTAAGTTTGCCTTGCCGTGCTCTACGCTTCGCTTTTGGAGTCGAAGGCCAGATCAGCCTCTAGTGATCCAAATGGACGTGGGCTGTGCGATCTCTAGGGTTAGGAGATAAATGATGGCAGCTGTTGACTTTAGGGTTAGGGTTTCTCAACAAATGGGTGCATGCTCCTATTTATAGGCAATTATAAAACACTATTCACACGTTAAATTTTCAAACTCCAAATGAGGCATGCCGTCTGGCATTTTATATGTAATTCCCATATTCCGAACATAATGGAACTAGGATCGGAAGCCAATTCCATCATATACAGAAGTTAACTTTCAAAATCAAATTATATTAATATAAATTTTTTTAATTAGTTTCTACGCGTTTTGAGCTTGCACGACCAAACGATACATTCGATCGCTACGAAATTCGACAGCATATAATAAATCGCTATTACGGATTCCAATAAAACTGGTTTCGTTGAAATCTGAGACAGTGCCCCAAAAGGCTATTTTCACGTGTTAATTAAAATGAATTATTATAAAACCGTTCTAATCACTTTAATTATAAATTAAAGTTTACACTAATCATTTATTATTTAAAATTGAATTTAAACAATCATTCTGAAATCCATTTATTCAAATTAAATTTAAGATTCAATTATTTAAACAATTCCAGATGTTAAATTTAACAATTTAATTATCAGATAAATTGCTATATTTGAAATTCTAGTTATTGAACTTATAAAATTAACCTTTCAATATTTAAAATCAACTAAATATTCCAAATTCAAATGACTGAAATTCTGGGTCGTTACATAAGTCACATTGTGTAGCGATTTTTAGAAAGAAGTTTCCAACACAAAATATTCTTGCTGCTGCTAATATTGATTTAACATGTAGTTTTGTAATTTCTAGTTGGGAAAGCTCAGCCCATGATAGTAGATTGTTAAATCATGTTATTGAAGAAGTTGAAACATTTCTACATCAATCACCCGGTAAGTACTACCTTTGTTGACCCAAAAAATGGACCAACAACTTGGTTAGAGTTTGAAAGCACCAGCCATGTTCTAACAGAGCAATATCACATATATAAGAAAAGAACAGTAAAAGAAAGAAGGCAGAGATTTTTTATAGTGGTTCGGCTATTAATGAAGCCTACGTCCACTTTATAGCTTTACTATAGACTGATTGCTATTACAAGAGTTGTTTGATTACAAGGTTTTGATTGTTTCCATGCTAGATTGGATCTCCAGAGTAGGAATCCACTAGAGAACCACAGTGTATTCCTTTACAGATAGTTGTATGGAGGTAGAGAGTGAAGAATAATTCTAGTAGAGCTTCAGCAACCGGTCCGGAGAAGATCCTCTTTGTGTTGCAGGTGGGATGGTATTTACAGAGGTCGGGGAGCTTTTGGGCCAGGCCTGTCTTCATCAGCTCACAGGTAGGTTACAGGCAACCTGGGGAGGCTTTGGCTCGCAAAACAAGCCAAAACCATGGGTCGCTAGCGACCCATCGTCTATGGGTCGCTAGCGACCCATAGACTTGGTTCGTTTTGCAGACCAATTCTTGCCTCCTTTTGATAGTGTTCCATATCTGGTTTGTTTGATGGTTTGAGCAGAGGCATGAGTCGTTGATGAGCTATGCACTTAGGATGTTTCTGGAGTCTGGACTCGGAGATGTTCATATAGCCTTTTATCATTGCTCTTACGTTTTGACGGTAATTCACTAGCTGTTTATGTTCAGCTACTGATTGGATTATAGGAATGCTGATTTCTCGGCTCCGTTGATTTCAGTCGCTGCCTTAGTCATTTAGCTTAGCCCTTGTCAATCCCTCGTCCTAGCTTTTCTGGTTAAGTCCTGAACCATCCTGTATACACAAGGTTGTTCTGTTTTTTGTTGGTTTCTGCTGGGTTAAAAACCCGGATAACATTTTCCCCCCAAAGTACGTCTTCATTGCAAACAAGGCATGCTATGGAAGTTATCGTTTTCAACATCCATTTATTGATTTCCAAGTGATGGCATTAGAGCTTTACGAATATGTTGGCCCAACGTCATCGACCGTCTTTCTTGGGTTTTGACTATTACTACTTGTCACAATATATTACATTTCCGCTTGTAGCTTTCTGGCATGTCTTGGAGTGACGAACAACTGTAATCGATCGGGTTTGAGATGAATAAACGAAGCTTTCTTCCTTCTTTTCCTTTAAATGCATATATACGTTCTTTATCATCACCTTTTTCATTTTATTTTCAATTTTTTATGGGTCGCTAGCGATCCATGTGTGGATGGGTCACTAGCGACCTAACTTCACAAGGTTAGTTCGGGTCACCAGCGACCTATGGTGGGTCGGGTCACTAGCGACCCTATTACTTAGCAAAAAAATTCGAACTTCAGCCTGCCTACTTATACTCGAACCGACCATATCTTCCTCACTTTGAATCGAGCCTATTTTGCACCTCTACACGATCTAGCCTCAGCGATCCAACTCTCCAGCGGTTTACTTCCAGATGACCCATTCATTCACTCGACCTGATCCATTGCTTCGTTTGAATCCGTTTGTCATCGATCCCTTCAGGCCTTTTTCGTGAAACCTAATCAAGCCCTAGCTCGCTGCAATCAAACCCTAGCCCGCTATTTGGTTGTAGCCGACCTATCCTTAGCTCGCCAACGATCTAGAGTTTGATTCGTGATTATTGTTTGCCGTGCCTTTCAATCAGTTTAAGGTGGGTTTGCTTGATTGATTCATCAATTGTTATGTTGGTACAATGATTGATGTCTGGTCTTCGCTTGCGACGTTGATTATAAGAAGTTTGAGTTGATTGTGGTATAATGGAGGAAGATAGTAAATCGAGTCTTGAGTTATCTCTTGGAATGACATTCGGGCTTTGGCCCAAGGCTTGACGCATTTTTCTATCTTCGTGCATTAGATCAGAATTGACTTGTCTCCAATTTCTTAGACGCTACTCGCATGACGCATTACCAGTCTATCCCAATTCTCCCAGAGAACATGGGCTTATCCTACTTGGTTATTCTACATTCGGTGCTCCTGTAATGGGAAGAGTTTCCCACGTCGCTTCAGATGACGGATCCGTTATCGACCATTGATCGATAACGGGAAAGTGTATAAGAAGTAAACAAAAACTGAAATATGAATTGACACGGGAAGTTCTTCTCTTTTTCCATTGTGAGCGAACTATCTACACAGGATTGGGCATTTGCAGTGCATCGAGCACCGAGTTTACCCCATATAGACAGCGCAGTACACTTGCACACTTGCCTCAGTTCGCACTTAATGTCCGACATGTCGATTACAAGTTTACGTTTATTCAGAATTCAAGTGTGATTGAGGGAACTTATGAATTTAGGATAGAGTTACCTGACAATTTTCGAACGCGAGTTCTGTTGTATAGAATGAAGCAACCTTCTACACGTCGTAAGTCAAGCGGGTGAAGCTCGGCGCTCTCCGATGTTGAATCGTCATCTACCTCGCAGGCCCAGTACGGTCAATTAGTTCCGGTTGGGCCTATCGTGGACCGCACACCTCCTAACTTTTGAGTCCTGCTTAATCCTCCTGAAAGAGCATCGTCAGTGATTTTCGCCAAGGTTCTTCATAATATATGTACGCAGCATGGAATTCCTGAAGAAGATGTGCATCTGGCTGCGAATGACGAGTTTGCTCATATGCCTCCCCAGGGGTTCACCGCTTGCCATAGATACATGTGTTTAAACGGAGCTGTGTCTCCCTTCAATGATTTCCTATGCGAAATGCTCTTGAACTTGGGAATTTCCCCATTCCAGCTTCATCCGAATGGTTACGCCATCCTTACTTGCTTGCACGTCCTTTTCATGCGGACGTTCCACCATGCTCTGTGTTTCGATGAGCTACGATATTTCCTGGCATTCAAGAGGAGAGATGGCTGTCCCTCTTTAATCATAATCAAAGCCCAGAGGAACCGAAAGATCGTCTTGCGGTTGCAAAGCACCCTATCACAGTTTAAGATGCAATACTTCTTCGTTAGGTGCCCCGAGGGGTTCAACCATCGATGGACGACAGGGGGTAAGCTTCTCTTTCCCGTTAGCCAAACTTTGAAGTGCTGTAATGGGGTTTCTAACTGATTGCGTATCCTTTGCAGTTATCCCAAGGCCAAATAGAGACGCGGCTCTTAATGAAACTTGCCAAACTTTAAAGGCTATCGATGCCGAGGAGCGATGCGTTAAAGTCTTGTTGACCGATGAGAACTTGCGCTAATATGGACTGTTGGTTCCGGGTAGATCCGCCGTTCAGATTGAAGCTCCTTCTCCCGGTCGAGTCAGAGTTCACACAAGATCCTCTTCTTCATCCCACAGTTTCGAGGAAGGTCAGGAGATAGGTAGCCCGTCCAGAGGATCACTTGATGAAGCTCCTGAGAAGGAAGAAGCCACTACAGTTGGTCTGAGCGGTTCAGCTAGAATGCCCTCGATTCCGGAGGAGGCAGATGAAGAGTTCGTACATAGAGAAGGCAAGGCCATGGTTGATTCGGAAAAGGAAGAGGGAGAGTTTGAAAGTAGCAGCGATGAAACCACTGTCAGTGATTACTTCTTGTCGGAATTTGATGGTGACGATTCAGAGTCTTGTGATGAGACTTTGGGAATGAGCTCCATTCCCTCGAGTCCATCTCTTCCTGATGTAGGCGATGAAGGCAAAATCCCTGAGGCCGAAAGTCACCCAGACTCCCCGAGTGAGAATGTCGAAGTAGGGCTCAGAGATTTCAGCGACGTTTTTGTTGACTTCGATGCACTCATGAAAGGAGACTTTAAATTCGACACGACTCCTTCCTGCTCAGGCGATATCGCACCCTTAGTTAGCTCAGTTCTGCTTATAACGACCGTAATCAGTCCGACCCTACCTTTGACAGCCGTTTGTTCTGGTTTGTGACGACGCTTTAGACAATATTAGAAACGTAGCACGTTGCACTAGATTACACTTGCTTCCATATTTTTTTTGTTCCTTCATATACTTGCTTAAATTATGTTATGCTTCTAAAACTTTTCATGTACGCCTTCTTTAAGGCATGATGAGAGGGCGAGGCTTCTATGACGACTTCGAGGACTATACCGATTTGCAGCAGTACCCCAAGCGTTCTTACAGCCAGCATCAAGTCCGAGAGACAGAAGAAGAGTACCGGCGGAGGAAAGAACTCGAAGCTAAAACCCGTCGCCAAGAGGAGAGAGATAAGGCTCGTTCACACAAAGGCGGGTATAAGAAAAGAAGATCTCATGAGGACAGAGACGAGCCGTCTAAGAAATCAAAGTTTGACTATCGCTCCCATCCTTCGGAGTTTGCTTCGAAACGCACTTCCGTGGGCCAGGAAATTTCTATCACTTCTGCCGCAATTCTACCCCAACTCATGTTTCATCTTCTTCCATTGTCACTACTTCCCCTGGCACATCTCATCCCCACTGGAGGCAGGCCTATACTCTTTCTTCGGCCCCCCTAAGCTTGAGACCGTGCTTCCAGGTTGGTTCTTAAAAGGGGTTAAGTTTGACTTGGATCTTCATTCCGTTCGCTGGGATTCCTTCGTGTCACATCTCCAAGCTATCCAAAATGACCTAGAGCAGGCTGAGAGATGGGAGAAGCTTTACAAGCAGCTAGCGGATACCAACAGGAATGATTACCAAGAGATCATCTCTTTTGAAGCAGAAAAGATGATTTTGAAAGGGCGTTGGTCGGTCGAAACGCTAAAATTAAACAGTTGGAGGAGGAGAAGGAGATAGCGCTCCGAGAAAGCAGTAGAACCGTCAGCCTTATAAAGGAGTTGAAGGATGCGCATGAGAAGGTCGAGATTGTCTGGAGAGATGAAATTAAAAAGACTCATGCGAAGGAAGCTAAATTGAAGGAAGAAGTGATCGCTTGCAATGCTATCGTTGAAGCTCAAAGGAAAACAATTGCCGATCATGATCTAATTGTTGAGGTGCACAATAAAACGATCTCCAACCAAGCCGAGACCATCGCAAAGTTACAGGCTCTAGTCGCACAACTCAGTGCCGAAAAGACTGTTGTTGAGATTGAGAAAGCCGCAGTGACAGCAAATTATTTGGACCTCCAACATGCTTTTGATCAGAAAATGGAGAAGCTGGATGCAACAATTCTAAACTTTTATGTTAACTCTCTATTGCATTAAGGAAGTCTCAACTATCTTGCCCCAAAGTTTCCGCGAACCCTTGCCCTCGTCTGAGAGGAAATATTGTCTCGTTTCGCCAACAACGGCGACGTTTACTCCGATCAAGAGCTACGAGATGCCTATCTCAATGATGAATCCAAGGCAGTACTACTTGAGGGCCAGGAGATTTTCCGAGTCGAACGAGAGAGGGAGGCCGCCGATGCGCTTACCAAACCTTCTGCCTTCGGCATGGGCGGACCGTTCGGAGCAGCTCCATGACCAACCGACGAGTTCAGGTGTTGATATTACTCCTCATGTGATGGAGCCCTTAAAAGAAGGCGATGTCAGTGGGTTCGAAGTTGCTATTCGCGATCCTTCCCTTGGTGCAGGTAACGTCCATGTTTTTCCCGAATTCGGGAGTCTCCATCTTTTGTCGTAGGAGCAAGAGGAGTTTAACGCTTTCATCTTTGATCTTATAGGTCCATCCACTTTCCCCGTCGATGCGCTAACTACTTCGCCGTCTGCGCCTGCTGCCATTTTTACCTCCTCTAAGATTGTATCCCTTCTTGCTCTAGTTCCCACATCCACGTCTAGTTCACAACCAGAGCCGGAGGCCGAGAAAATAGCGGTGCTCCAAGGCTTGGATGACCCCTCAGCGTCTTTGGAAGGTGATATAACTACTGCAAAGGCTAAGGAGCAGGAGACGCAGATGGAGCAGCCGCAGAAGACTCAGCATGATTTGGTTGCCGTCAAGAAGGAAAAGGTGGAGGCAGTTAAGGCTTCGAAGAGTTCCTAGAAATCGAAGAAATGCAAGGGAAAGGGAAGCTCTTCTGAAAACTTTCGAAGGAGAAGGAGGAGATTACCACCGAAGTGCACGTTGACATTACTGGCAATGACACCTCTCCCGAAAAGAAGCAGAAGCTACCAACCAGAGGTGGAAAGGGAAGCAGTGGCAAAAAGCATTGAGCGGTTGGCGCGAGGATGGACTTGGTTTTGGCCAACAGCTTGCAAGAAGACTGGCTTGTTTTGACTTGTTTTTGTTTCTTTTTGAATCACTTTGTTCAAGTGCAGAGTCAGCACTTTGCGTCCGTACTGTAGAGTTTGTATTTTCCCTTTGTTGGCCGTTGTTGTGTGGGTACGGCCCTCACATTTTTATCCTATGTATAGAAAATCATAAGCAATACAATGATGTTTTGACTATATTTTTTATCTATCTATTCATATATGCTCTTACTTTTGCTTGTTTCCTTTCATACTCTGCTAGATCTGGGGTTATAGCCAAAGTCCTTCATTTGAAGTGACAGAACTTAGAGATTAACAACACTTAGAGAGTTTTTTTGTTTTGGAAATTCGCAAAAGTTTAGAAAATTTTCTAGAACTTAGAAAATTTTTGTTTGGACTTTTGGTTTGGAAGTTGAATAAACTTTGAGATAGAACTTGTGAACTTGTTTAGAGTGACAAAGCCTGTGAATTTGTTGTGTTTGTTTGGTTCTGCCTTAGTACATGTATATGCCCCCAGTTCATAGGGTTGTTCACTTTAAACGATTTTCAAGTAGCTGATAACTTAGGGTCTAAATAATCTTTATTGAAAACTTGACTAAGTCACAACTCGATTCTAATTTTTTTTGGGAATATTGTGATTTTATCATGCAATCTCATTTTTGGCGACATTCAGGTGAATATGCAATTGCGTATAGGTATGTGTTGTCGATTATTGAGTGCCCTCCTTCTAGTGCCAATTTTTGTTTTGTGGGTAAGTTACGTGTTACTTTCAATGCGGCTTGAGTTCGAATCCTAGAGTGTTCAATTTTGTACGGGTTGCACTTACTATTCCCGACTATATGTGCGCGATTTCTCATGCTCCTTGGCGTTGCCTATCTTCAAGCAACATGTGGAGTTAGAATTTTGGTGCGCGGCTCGTGAGATGCGCGGCTTTTTTTCTTCCTCGGTGTTGCCTATCTTCGGGCAACACGGGGAGTTGTCATTTCGGTGCTCCTCGGGGTTGCCTATCTTCGGGTAACATGAAGAGTTGTTATTTTAAGGCTATTCGATGCTGCCTATCTACGTGCAACACGTGGAGTTTTTGTTTTGGTTCTCCTCGATGTTACCTATCTTCGGGAAACACGAGGAGTTTTTGTTTTGGTGCTCCTCGATGTTGCCTATCTTTGGGCAACACGAGGAGTTTTTGTTTTGGTGCTCCTCGATGTTGCCTATCTTCGGGCAACACGAGGAGTTTTTGTTTTGGGCTCCTCGATGTTGCCTATCTTCGGGCAACACGAGGAGTTTTTTTGGGGCTCCTCGGTGTTGCCTATCTTCGGGCAACATGAGGAGCTTTGATTTTTCTTAGTCCTCTCGATGTTGCCGGAGCAGTCTAATTGTTAGGGGCAAGAATCGGTTTGAGTCGATTTGCTTCCATCAACTCTGCGGGTAATTATTATGAACACGGTTTGGTTGGTTCAAGAAGCAAACTTTATTAAGGAAAGCATGGCAGAGTCTTTGCCTATTTACAATGCCACCAGCGTTTCTGGGATGGCTTATTTACTGAAGAAATAGAAAATACATAAAATAGTTTTCTAGATGAAATAACGGTGGGGCGATTCGGTATTCCAGGCTCTGGGAACTGCGACCTCGTCGATGGTTGTCAACTTGAAAGTCCCGTCACTGAGCTTTTGATTAACGACATATAGTCCTTCCCAGTTTGGTCTGAAGGCTCCCGGTACAGGGTAAACCCGTTTGAGCACAAGATCTCCAACTTCGAAGGTCTGACTATGAACTTTGGAGTTGAAGTACCATGCAACCCTTTTTTGGTGGGCAGTCGTTCTCAACTCTGCTTCTTCTCTTTTTTCATCGACCATGTCTAACGATTCGAGTAGGAGTTGCTTATTTAGTGCTTGATTGAAATTCTGCCTTCGATGCGAGGGGATTTCTAGTTCAACGGGAATCATTACTTCTGAACCATATGCTAATGCGAACTGAGTGTGGCCAGTTGCCGCTTTGTGTGTTGTTCTGTATGCCTATAGTGTGAGTAGAAGTTCGTCAACCCAATTTCCTTTTGCTTTTGTTAACCGCTTCTTGATGGTGGATTTGATGATCTTGTTTATTGCTTCCACTTGCCCGTTTGCTTGCAGATGAGCCATTGTGGAAAAGCTTTTCTCAATTCGGAAGCACCTGTAGAAGTCTTTGAACTCGACACTTTCAAATTGGGTTCCAATGTCAGTGATGATTTTTATGGCACACCAAATCTGCAAATGATGTTTTTAGTGACAAAGTTAATAACTTTCCTTGTGGTTATGGTGGCCAGTGGTTTTGCTTCGGCCCATTTTGTGAAATAATCTACGGCAACTATAGCATATTTGGCTCCTCCTTTAGCTATTGGAAGGACACCAATCAGATCGATCCCCCATATCGCGAATAGCCATGGGCTGACCATTTGCGTCAGTTCCATCGAAGGAGTTCTCTTAATTTTGCAGAAACTTTGATAGTGATCGCATCTTCTGGCGTGATCTACGACATCGCGATTTATTGTTGGCCAGAAGTATCCGTATCGAAGGACTTTCTTTGCCAGCGTCTGCCCTCCAGTGTTGTCTCTACGTTCGCCTTCATGTACTTCCTTCAGGATTTGTCGTGCTTCATCATTAGTCACACACCTAAGAAGAGGGGTCGAGAATCCCCTTCGATAGAGTATCCCATCTTGTATCATGAACCTTGGCACCTTATGGAGGAGCTTCTTCCATTGATTTTGGTTAGTTGGTAGGGTTCCTACAAGTACATAGTCCTTTATCGGAGTTATCCATGTCTCTGGCTTGACGGTAGTCTCTAGAATCCAGTCCACGTCCATTTCGTCTATGCTCAGGTTGGTTAGCGTTTCAACCGGAACCAATCCCAATGACTGAGCTTCTCCGGAGCTTGCCAGCTTGGCCAAATAGTCTGCCTTGGTGTTTTACTCTCGCGGGATGTGAGTTATGGTGTAGTGCTCGACGTCGCTTAGCAGTTCCTGTACTTTGGACAGGTACCGGGCAAGATTCTCACCATGCACCTAATACTCCCCTCTTACTTGACAGACGACCAGCTGTGAGTCGCTGTATATGTGAATAGATTTTATCTTGAGCTCCTTCACAACTTTCAGTCCAGTGATCAGTGCTTCATATTCTGCTTTGTTATTTGTGGCGGGGAATTGCAAATGCAAAGCATAGCTACTGGCTCGCCCCTCGGGGGTTTCAAGTACTACTCCTGCTCCCAAAGAGAAGTTGTTGGATGCGCCGTCGACGAAGAGCTTTTATTGCGTGTCTGTTTCTGACTGAACTTCCTCCTCGTCATCCCACATAGTAAATTCGATGATGAAGTCGGCCAATGCTTTCCCATGATGGCTTTCCTTGGGTGGTATGTGATATCATATTGACTCAACTCTATATTCCACTTGAGTAGTCATCCGGAAGTATCCGGCCGGTATAATACTTGCTTCAGGGGCTGGTCAGTCAATACTCTAATTGGATGAGTCTAGAAGTACGGTCGTAATTTTCGGGATGCGATCAAGGGGAAATATGCTAGCTTTTCCAGCTTTGGGTAATTCTTCTTAGCTCCGGTGAATCATTTGCTAATGTAGTACACAGGTTGCCAGATTCTCACTTCTTCCCGCACGAGAGCCGCGCTCAATGCATGCGGGGAAACTGCTAAATAAATGAATAGATCTTCTCCATCCACTGGTTTTGATAAGACCGGGGGAGTTTCCATGTGTCATAGCAATTCCTCGAAAGATGCTTGGCAAGCTTCGTTCCATTCAAAAAATTTCTTTCCTTTCTTCAGTGCGTCGAAGAACGGTATGCACTTGTCTGTAGCTTTAGAGATGAACCGACTCAGTGCTGCAACCTTTCGATTCAAGCTTTGAAGTTCTCTCTTATTTTTAGGGGCTTGGACTTCCCGTAACGTTGTTATTTGCACTAGATTCGCTTCGATGCCCGGGGCACTTACTATGAATCCTAGGAATTTCCCAGATGCTACTCCGAAGTGACATTTAAGCAGGTTGAGCTTCATTCCGTATTTGCGGACTATTTTGAACATTTCAGCGAGATTATCTAGATGGTTAGCAGCTACTTGGGATTTGACTAACATATAGTCCATGTAAACTTCCATAGTCTTCCCAATCTGGCGTTTAAACATGGTATTCACTAGCCTTTAGTACATTGCCCTTTCATTTTTCAAACCGAACGGCATTACTTGGTAGCAGTACAGTTCCAAATCGGTGATGAAGTTGGTGTTCTCTTGGTCTGGTTCATGCATCAGGATCTGCTTATAGCCCGAGTACGCATCCATAAACGACAGCAGTTCGTGTCCCACTGTTCCATCTACCAGTTGATCAATCCTAGGGAGTGGGAAGCTATCCTTCGGACAGGCTTTGTTGAGGTCCAAGAAATCAATACAAGTTCGCCATTTTCCATTGGACTTCTTGACTAGGACTGGGTTCGATACACATTCAGGGTAGGTTGCATCTCGAATGAAGCCGTTAGCCATCAGTTTATCTACTTCCTCTCCCAATGCCTTGGACTGTTCGGGACCCAAGCTGCGCCTTTTTTGCTTTACCGGTATGAATTTGGGGTCAATATTGAGAGCGTGGCAGGCAATTTCAGGTGATACCCTACACATATCGGAGTGTGTCCAAGCAAATACATCCAAATTGGCACGAAGGAATTTGGTTAGTTCTGACCGCATCTTGTTTCCAAGCTGCGACCCAATTTTTAGGACCCGTGTTGGGTCATCCATACAGATTGGGACAGACACCGTCAATTCGGCCGGTGCCACCCGATCCTCCCCTGAGCTCTTCTTTCTAGAGTCCAAAGCCTTGTCGAATCGGCTATGGTCCCCAAGCCAGAGGTGGTTCTGTAGATTCGGAGGGTTCACTGATGTGGAGGGTTTTCCCCACATCCTTTCCTTTTTCCCATCTTCTCGACTCATGCAATTATGCAATGTAGCATTCTCGGACGACGCTTTGGTCGCCTTTCACAATTCTGACTCCGTGTTCCGTAGGGAACTTCATTGCAAGGCACCATTGGGCCAGTACTACTCTGAAGTCGGCTAAAGCGGGCCGTCCCAAGAAGGCGTTGTATGCTGACATTTCGTACACGATCACAAAAGTTTAATTGAGGGTGACCCTTCGCTCACCCTCTCCGAGATCCACGGGTAGGTCAATTGTTCCCACCGGTTGCTTGGGTTCACCAGTAAAACCCTGGATCTTTGTTTGGCATGCGGACACACTTTTCATGCCAATCTTCATTTGATTGAAAGTGCATCTAAAGAGAATGTTAACGGAGCTACCGCTGTCAACCAACACCTGCCGAACTATAGCAGGCCCAATTCCTACCGTCACCACCATCGGATCAAGAGTTGGAGCTTCGATCCCTTCGGTATCCCGATTTCGGAACACAATATCATCATTAAAGATCCTTTGCATCTTAACTGGAGTTTTGTCTTCCATAGCCAAGCATGATTCCCTCGGAGCATGCTTCAACGAACTTGCATATCGCTCCATTTCCCCCCAACTTCTTTGCGCGGGGTGTGGTCCCCCGGATATTGTTCCGATGATGAGTCTCTGGTTAATTTGTTTCGACCCTTCTTTGCTGATTCCTGCTTGGTTCCTTCATTCTCTTGGATGTTAAGGAGTTGCAGATTGACTGGGGTTTTGTGGTTGTCTTACATACTGCTGGAGTTTGTTGTTCTGGATCAGTTCCTCAATGAGATTCTTTAGCTGGCGTCATTCGTTCGTATTGTGGCCATGTGTCTTGTGGAAGCGACAGAACTTTCCCGAGCACTTATGCTGCTCGGTTGCCTCCTTTCTAGGTGGCCTTTTGCATTCCTCAGTCCCTTGAATTGCAAGAAAAATGTTTTCCGGTGTGTCGCTTAGGGGAGTGTAGCCTTCAGGCCTAAACCCTTTGAGCTTTTTTTTTGCTGCCATTGCCATTCTTGTTGGAGTTTGACCTTTTCTTTTCAAATTCCCATCTTTCCCAGTAGTTGCTTCCACAATTTGAAAAGTGTGCGCATCTTGATTCATTGCTACATCACTTTGCCCGACATTTGCCGGTTGCACACTAGCAGACTTCCCTTCCAATTCTGGCACTTCCTCCAACCTTAGGTACTGACTTGCTTTGCGATTGAAATCTTTACTGGTGGTAGGTTGCTTCATTTTAATCCACTTTCCAAATTCAGTTTTCGGGTGAATGGCACAAACTAATGCCATGAAAACCATATCTTCGTAGAGTTGCTTACTTCCGTAACCGCGGTATTAGACCTGTTCATGAAGGATTTCAGCGATCTGTTATGTCCTTGGAACAACCCGGATAGGGACATGACACCTTTTGGCTACACAGTATAGAGTCTGAACTGATCCAGGAATCTTGACGCTAGTTGGTCGAAAGTAGAGATAGATCTTGCTGGAAGCCTAGTGAACTACATTAACACAACCCCTTCGAGAAAGATAGGGAAACATCTGCATCGAATAACTTCAGAGGCATTCGCTCCATCCATATACCAACTGTATTTGTACAAGTGAGGCTTCGGGTCCTTTATTTCGTCATAGGATGGAATAATTGGCATTGTGAACTTTTCTAGATATCTCTCGTTCAGGATTTCATCGGTGAAAGGAGTCCGACTTGGCGCAGATCCCCACTCATCATCTCTTCTATCTTTACTCTCCTCCATCAATCATTTAACCATGTCCGCTATGTATGCCTCTGAGGTTCGGTAGTCCTGAGGACGACGATCAGTCACTGCGCCAAGTGTTTGGCTTTGCAAACGGTCTTGGTGAGTGGGCTAAGGCCTAGGCTCTTCTGTCTTCGGGAGAGCCACTCCTACAGGGTCCTGTTGGCTTGCCGTTGGTCTCACTAGAGCTGTTTGGGTGTTCCTTGCATTATGAAATGCATTGGCATCTTCTTCCAATTTGTCGTCTGGCTCTTCTTCCCCTGAGTCGGAAAGATCCATAGCTATGTCTTCTACCGGGGTCTTTGCCCCCTGACTCAAATTCAGAATAGGCTGCCTTGTGGCATACGGAGTACTTGCATTTCCGTCCATGTTAAGTCCTTTTGTCACTCTTCTTTTTGGTTGTTTTCCGTTTCTTCTATGTAGACCAGAAACGGAGGAATTCTGTTGTTCTATAGCAGCCGCGGGTTCGGGCATAGTCCTTGGAGCGGGATTCGACTGTAGGGTTAGGAGAGCGTTAAGCTTATCCATTAGAGCCTTTTGACTATTCTCCATTTTTTGGTTGATCTCATCAACCCTTTTATTTAACTCATCACTGGTAACAACTTCATGCCGACTGGAGGAGGCAGGTGCCTGATTTCCTAAGTTGGCACCATTCACTGTGGTTTATTAGGGATTAACATCTTCTCCAGCTACTACTGCCCCTATAGACCTTTCAAAGGCAGTTCTTCTTCTTCCAGGAGCCATTGATTCCAAACAGCGAATTCTTCAAGAAAGGATTGGGGATCTAGCTTCTGGACCTATGAGATCCAAAGTAGATAGCTAGACCTTCAAACAAAGATTGGGGATCTAACTTCTGGATTTATGAGACCCAAAGTAGATAGCTAGATCCGGATACCGAGTTGGAGTTTCTCAGTGAAAGCACCAAAATGTTGATCCAAAAAATGGACCAACACCCTGGTTTGAGTTTGAAAGCACCAGCCATGTTCTAACAGAGCAATATCATAGATCATAGATATAAGAAAAGAACAGTAAAAGAAAGAAGACAGAGAATTTGTATAGTGGTTCGGCTGTTAATGAAGCCTACGTCCACTTTATAGGTTTACTATAGACTGATTGCTATTACAAGAGTTGTTTGATTACAAGGTTTTTTTTGTTTCCTAGCTAGATTAGATCTCCAGAGTAGGAATCCACTGGAGAATCACAATGTATTCCTTTAGAGATAGTTGTGTGGAGGTAGAGAGTGAAGAATAATTCCAGCAGAGCTTCAGCAACCAGTCCGGAGAAGATCCTCTCTGTGTTGCAGGTGGGATGGTATTTATAGAGGTCAGGGAGCTTCTGGGCCAGGCCCGTCTTCATCAGCTCGCAGATAGGTTACAGGCGACCTAGGGAGGCTTTGGTTTGCAAAACAAGCCAAAACCATGGGTCGCTGGTGACCCATGGTCCATGGTCGTTGGCGACCCATCGTCCATGGGTCGCTAGCAACCCACGGACTTGGTTCGTTTTGCGGACCAATTCTTGCCTCCTTTTGATAGTATTCCATATCTGGTTTGTTTGATGGTTTGAGCAGAGGCATGAGTTGTCGATGAGCTATGCACTTAGGATTTTTCTGGAGTTTGGACTCGAAGATGTTCCTATAGCCTTTTATCGTTGCTCTTACGTTTTGATGGCAATTCACTAGCTGTTTACGTTCAGCTACTGATTGGATTATAGGAATGCTGATTTCTCGGCTCCGTTGATTTCAGCCACTGTCTTAGTCATATAGCTTGGCCCTTGTCGACCCCTCGTCCTAGCTTTTCTGGTTAAGTCCCGAACCATCTTGTATACACAAGGTTGTTCTATTTTCTGTTGGTTTCTGCTGGGTTAAAAACCTGGATAACAACCTTATAGATTTAGGATACAAGCTTAAAATAGTTATTTACCATCTTATCGTAGTAAACTCTACTACGTTCTAGACTTTCAGCAAATCCATAATGTTCCAAAATTGGATAATGAAAATTTTAATTTTTATCATTATAGTCCACGCATTGTAGTGGAAAGAACATTTGGTATTTAGAAAAAAAATTAACATTTTACGAGGGATGCCGATGAATAGTTTTACCAAACAAGCACAGTTTGTCATTGCATGCTGTGCTATCCATAATTTTATTAGAAAATTCAACGATACAGATCCTTGATTTTGAAGAAACAATTAACGAAAAAGTTCCACGAAGTTATATTGAAAATTGGTGTAAACATCTTAAACAGAACCATGATGGTACAAGTTCATTAAACACACATTAGATTGTTGCAACGTGTGATGAAATTAGACAAGCTCTGATTGCTGCAAGACAACATTGATTTATGTATTGTTTTACTGTTACATTTCGGTTAAAGTTCTATGTACTATTGTATTTTCGATTAATGTTATATATATTGTTGTACGCCAATCTATCATTGTAGTTGATAAATTATTAAAATTTAATCAGTAATAATTAATAATTAATTACTAATTATTAATTATTACAAAATAAAATTAAACTATTTTCACTAAAAAAATACAAACAATTTTTTCATTCTATCCAATCTCTAATAAAAACAATTGTTCGCGAACACTCTAACTTCTTACCTTAAATCCAATTTATCCATGAACGCACCTCAGGTAAAAATAATTTGGACAAATATTTAGCAGTCCCGATATGCAGGATTTTCACGGTATTCCACCACACAATATTCCCTTCGCATACGGACCGCAAATGAAAGAAATAAAAATACGATCGTGCACCAAAATGCGACACGATCACAAATCAACAAGAAAATACACATATTACTTTATTATATGAAATTCCAAAAATGCCATCGTTCACCAAAAAATCATCAAATGATAATTAAAATATTTTCCAAATTAAAAATTATGGAAAAATCCTATAAATTAATTTAAAAATAAGTTATTAAAAATCAAGTTGTTTTTATTAAAATTTGAATTTCTTATTATTTATTAAATCCGAATCACTATTTCATTTTGAATGTTAGTTGTTGATTAGAGTTGTGTTAATTTCAACATTACTTTAACTTACAATTTCAACAGCAAGAATTCTGTAATATTGCCTTACTTGGAGGCCCAAAACTAACGGCTATGGATGTTGTAGTCATTCATAGTTATTAATCTTCGGCGACCAAATACGACGTTGCTAGATACATTGATAAATAGATCACAAGAATATGGAAAAATTTAAAAATTCAAAAGCATATTTCCACATTTAAATCAAAACATTGCATGTTCATTACATAACCTAAAACGTTAACCACGTTCAGCAAAATATAATCATAACACATATGCCAAGAGCGACATATGAAGATGTCCCCTTGGTTGATCAGAGTATATAGCAAGGCTAATAAATCCGCCTTTACATCCAAATACACAGCAGAAAGGAAAACTCTAAATAACCATCTGCCTCCTGCACGCCTTCGGAAGCTCTATTTGTCTAAGAAAACCTGAAAACCCTAAACCTCAAACTACTCAAAATCAATTGAGTACCCGAGAGTTTAAGGGGAAAACAAAAACTTCGAGTCAGATATAAAGCCTGGTATGAATAATAGTCTATCATCTCAAACCAAATGGATATTTAGTGAGACCACGCCGCTTAGCGGAATGGGTTTTCCCCTCACCAGTATCCCTTTTCAAAACATATATTTTGCAAATCCTTTCCTGCAACCAAACTGGTTAATCAACTGATTATAAGAATAATATAACAATATCCATTATGCTAAAACAGGAAATAAAATAGACTATCTATCTCAATTATAGTTTCTAGGATTACTATTAACCTAATGGTTTTCATGGGCTAATTAATAACCGGTTAAACATTTAAGGACTCTCTTTTCAATTACATAGTTTTCATGGGCCTACTATGAACCTGTCTATCTGACATTTCCAATTTACACATAGTTTTCATGGGCTAACTATGAACCTATGTATTTGACATTTCCAATTTACACATAGTTTTCATGGGCTAACTATGAACCTGTCTATCTGACATCTTTATTTACACATAGTTTTCATGGGTTAATTATGAACCTATTATCCCCAACCAATATCATATAGTTTTCATGGGCTTACTGGAAACCTATCGGCCCCTACCAATATCTTTGCTTTATATTTTTCTCATTCAGGAGTTTATTCAATTTATATTCACTATTGGGTTAACCTAACTAGTTCTCCTACCCTTCAAAATATCTGAGCTAACTGCTCTATATATTATTTGAGCTGCCCTTCAAAATTTTCCTTGAAAACCTTTTCAAAACGATTTAGTCCGTCAAATCATAAATATACAAGGAAAATATATCTTTATCTTTACTCTAAGCTATTTTTGCCATGCTATATATACTTTACTCAAAATAACGTTGATGATGTTCAATAAGGATTAACTATCCTTTTTAAAATAAGTTAAAATCCTTTATAACTTAAAGCACTTAGGCTATCTGCCTAGTCCTTATATTCGAAACCTTTGTTTAAATCTTTAAACAACCTTTCGAAAACATTGAAGGTACTCCTTTAAAACCTTTTTAATAAGACCCTTCGAAAGTACTGAAGGTAACTCCTTCATATACTTTAATAAACCTTTCAAAATCATTGAAGGGGACTCCTTCAAAACCCTTTTAAAACCTTCTTTTTATCAGCTTTAAAAACATATGACATCCTCCTTTAAATCCTTTAAACCTTAGACTTTCGAAAACATTGAAACCATACCTTTCGATACCTTTGAAATCTAGCTTTCGACTTCATAGGGTAACCTCCTTCGAAAGCTCTTAAAAACATTAAGCTCCTGCCTTATTATACTTTAAATTCTACCTTTCGAAAATATAAAACTTGGTCAAAATAAATCAATTATCTAACCCTTTCGATAGTATCTCCTTCAAAGGTAAATAAAACCAAGTAAACATATTCGAAATCAAAGAAACCAACCCCTTTCGGAAATATAAAACTTTGTTTTATCCATAACGTTTTATAGGCATAAAATTATGTCTCTAACCTATTCCATTGATGATTTACCTTTCCGTAGAGTGGTCACAATAGAAAAATGGGCTTACGGTTAGTAAGTTATGCCTATTTGAAGTTTTACAAACAAAGCTGGGAAAACCTGCCACAAAAAGGGTTTCCGTAGTGTCTTACAACCGCTACCGAAAGGTCTATAAACGCCGCGGAAGGTATGATGACGGAAGGTTTTAATGACGAAAGGTTTCTTAGGCGGATGGTTTTAATGACGAAAGGTTTCTCAGGTGAAAGGTTTTATTGACGAAAGGTTTCAATGATGAAAGGTTTCTCAGGCGGAAGGTTCGGTGAGAATTGAGCTGAATATAAAAAATTCTGAAATCTAGGGTTTCCAATTAGCCATGGGGAAATCAATTTTTCCTCATAATTCTGCATCTAAGATCTCTGTAACAGCCTTAATGGGTAGACCACCTGATGGATCACAATCATCTCATATCAGAAAGCCATTAGGAGTCCACATTGATGAAGAAGGTTTTCAAACCGTTCAATCTAAATCTCAACGAAGAAGAGAGATCAAGAATAGACAGGAGTTGCCACCGGCTCCGAAGTCTAATAATCCGAGAGGCAAAGCCATATCAAGAATATCACAACAACCTAAAAATGTTCAAGAATCACAGAAGCCGGTGGCCTTCTCACTGAATAAAGACCAAGGTCTGAAATCATGGGCAGACATAGTGGCGACAGAGTCAGATGAACCACCAGAGGAAGAATGTAATCTTGAAGCTATTGCTCCAATATTGATTAATAACAAGAAGTATGGAGTGATAAAAGAGGCAGTTTGTAAAAGAACCAGAGAATGCTGGAGAAACTCGGTCCTTGTTATGTGGTAAGTACCAAACCATACTACTTGTTTTTTAAATCTTACATTCAACGTGTCTGGAAGCCAACTGGGCAATTTGAAGTGTACACAAGAGAGAACGGTTTCTTCCTCATCAGATTTGAAAACCAAAAGGATTGTGAATCTATTTTGAAAAACGGGCCGTACTTCTACAATGGCAAACTCATCATCATGAAAAGATGGTCTGAATCATTAAAACTAGACAGAGATCTATTAACAACAATGCCAATTTGGGTAAGATTACCCAATTTGAATCTGAGGTTATGGGACAAGGAGGCGTTCAGTGTCATGGCTAGTATTATCGGCAAACCCATTAAAATGGATGCGACAACTACATTGAAAACGAGATTGAATTACGCTCGTCTTCTAGTTGAAGTTGTTGCAGAAGATGAACTCCCAAAGGAAATCAATGTAACAATGTATAATGGAGAAAATGTAACTCAAAACGTGGAATACGAGTGGATCCCACCGAAATGTATTTCATGTAAATGTTTTGGACATGTCAGAGAATAATGCAATCTGAAAAAAGCATGGGTTCCAAAAGCAAATAATCAAGATAATCAAGAGAATAATCTTCAAGAAATGGGTGAAACAACCATGTTGAGCAGTAATGAAAATGTTGAAACTGTAGGGATATGTGCATCCAAAAGTAATGAAAAGCAGATCATCCAGAGAGGAGTCATTTCCGATCAAGAAAAGGTGCTCACTGATCAAGATAATCAGATCACAGCAGTGGGAGTTCATCAAATATTGAAAACAACAAAGAACAATATGAAAAACAGTCAAGAAAAAGAGATGGAGGGAGATGTCAATGCAATGGTCTTAGACTCTGGAACCCCTCCTATTCTAGAATCTTGTTTAATTACAGACAATTCTGCTGAAACTAACAAGGAAAAAAATCCACATAATGGTAATATTTCTGATGCTATATCAATAGAGGTTGATCCTCTTCCAGAGAAGGCTGCAGAGACTGAGGAGATTCTTAATTCTGACTCAGCCTTGCCTCGCACATCTTCTGAATTCGATATCTCCTTGATACAAATCCCAGAATCAATGGACAAGGATTGCAGTAACTCAGTTCTGCCCCAAATATCTGAATAGTTTGATATTTCCCAACTGCATATTCCAAAGAAAGGTAACAGAGGTAAGAACAAAGAAAAGACTGATTTTAAGCAAAAATATGTGTCTAGCAACCCAGAATGGACAGAAATGTCAACAAGATTAAAAGCAAAGAGCTCTGAGTGCAATAGGAGAGGTAAGAGTACCAGTGTCTCAGGTACAATTTAAACCCCCCTATTTTTAATATTATTATGAGTTTATTTGCATGGAATGTTAGGGGGATGAATTCCCCAGCCAAGCAGACTGATATTCTGCATATGATTAGGATTCATAAACCTACTATTATTGCTCTTATTGAAAACAAGATGAATGATGATAGTATGGATAAATTTAGTTTGAAACTTGATAGAAAATGGAATTTTATTAATAACAATGATTGTGGTTGTAAGGGCAGAATCATGTTAATTTGGGATTCTACAATATGGTCTATAGATAATATTAATAAAGATACACAGTATATTGACAGTAGTTTCAATAATGTTGGTGGATTCTCAATTCAAGTCACTAGTGTGTATGGTAGTAATATTGAAAGTGAAAGAAATGGCTTATGGTGCAGACTTAAAGCAAGGAATCAAGTTATAGATTTTCCTTGGATTATAATGGGGGACTTTAATACAGTTCTTCATACCTATGAAAAATCGGGTGGTAGTCATATTCCCCAAAGTAAATTAGACAGGATTAACAAATTTATGATAGAAACTGGTTTGATTGAAACTAGTGTTTATGGTAATAAATTTACTTGGAAATCTAGTGTGGAGAAAAATATCCATTGTAAACTTGATAGGGTGTTAGTAAATAATGATGTTTATAAAAAAATTCCAAATCTTGAGTGTAGCACCCTAGAACAGAATACAAGTGATCATACACCAATTTTTATTAAGCTTTTTAATGAAGTGGATAATCCTGATAGAAAGAAGGTACCTTTTAGATTTAAAAATGGCTGGATTTGTGATGACAAATATGATGGTGTTCTTAATGAATGTTTTAATTTTTCATGTGTTGGTAACAAACAGTTTCAATTTAATATGCTACTAAAACATATCAAAATTAACTTAAAAGAATGGAACAAAAATAATTTTCAGGATAAAAACATTTTGAACAATCTTAAGAAGAAGGGGAAAGTTTTACAAGACCTTGCAGATCAACATCCTGAGGATTTAAATGTTGTTAAAATGTTTTTCGAGAATCAACAAAATCTGTTTAGAGAATTGCACATTAATTCTGTTAATGCCAAACAAAAAGCTAAAGTGGATTGGCTTACTTTAGGGGATGACTGCACCAAATTTTTTCATGCTAAAATGTCTACTAGGAAACATATGAATAATATAGGGAATATTATTGATAGTTTTGGTAAATCTACTAATTCCTATAACTCTATAGTTGAAGAAGCTTTGAAATTTTATAATGAACTTTATTTTTCTGATAATCAAATTCATAATTTCCCGAAAATCATTTGCAAACAGAAATTAAACAATGCAGCAGATGAAATTCTTCTTGCTCCTGTATTAGAAACTGAAATTAAAGCTATTATTTTCAATGCTGGGGATAATAAAAGTCCTGGCCCTGATGGTTTTAATGCTAAATTTTATAAAAATCATTGGGATAGATTAAGAGGTCAGGTGACTGAAGTAGTTAATGAATTCTTTGCTAAGGGTAAGCTTTTGAAAAGTCGGAATCATACTTTTATTACTTTAATCCCTAAAAATAAAAATCCATCTAGCATTGGTGACTATAGACCTATATCTTGTTGTAATGTTATTTATAAGATTATTGCTAGTGTGCTTAGCAATAGAATTAAGGTGTTTTTGCCCTTTCTAATCTCAGAAAACCAAAGTGCTTTTGTTCCTGGTAGACTGATATATGAAAACTCAATGTTATCCCATGAGATGGTTAGGAATTTCAATACTAAAAGTGGGGATAATATGTGCCTTAAAATTGATTTACAAAAGGCATATGATAAAGTCAATAGACAGTTTATATGTCATATGATGGGTAGTTTAGGTTTACCTTCTAAATTTTGTGATCTGATATATAAATGTATTAGTACCCCTACCTTTTCTATTCTAATTCAAGGTAAACCAGTAGGTTTTATAAAAAGCAATAGGGGTATTCGACAAGGTGACCCTCTATCTCCATATCTTTTCACTATAGTTACGGAATATTTCTCCATTCTGACTGAGATAGAGCTGTTAAGGGGTCAAATATCTCCTATAAATAGAGTTCAACCTACTATTTCTCATCTAATACATGCAGATGATCTGATGCTCTTTACAAAAGCAAATGAACAGAATGGTTATGCTATTTCTCAAATTCTTATGAATTTACATAAGTATGCAGGTTTGCAGGTGAATGAGCTTAAAAGTAAAGCATATTTTAGTAAATGTAGTAAATATAAAAAAGAAATGTTAGATATTCTACATGTTACTGAGGGAAAATTGCCAATTAAATATTTAGGATTACCTCTTTCTGTTAACCAAATCAAAGACAGTGACTGTTCTATGCTTATTGAAAAAATTCAAGAAAGAATGGAGACATGGTCTTGTAAACTCCTTTCCATAGTTGGGAGAATGGAATTGATTAAAACTGTTATTTATGCCATTATTTTATACTAGCTTCAAACATTCCATATCCCAGCTGCATCTATTAAGAAATTAGAGAGTAGATGTGCTGATTTCCTGTGGAAAGGAGGTTACCACAAAATCAGTTGGGAAAAAATTTGTAAACCCAAAAAAGAAGGGGGGATGGGTATTAGAAATTTGAATGATTTAAGTATTACATGCCATTTAAAAATGTTTTGGAGATTCCTGAGCACTGAATCTTTATGGTCAAAATGGATGAAGAATAAGTATCTCAAAAAGGTAATTTTTGGAATATTTTACCTAAAGATAATCATTCAAATGCTTGGAAACAGATTTTAAAATGTAGAAATATTGGTAAACCTATTATAGAAAGGATTTTTAAAGCAGGAAATGAAACTGATCTATGGTTCGACCCATGGTTTCAACATGATTCTTTTGTAAATAGAATTGGGTGGAATAATTTAGTAATTTTTGGCAATGCTAATACAAATGTTTCCATGATTATCAAAGATAATCAATGGCAGCCTCAACTACATCCCATTACTAACCCACATAAAAATGATATTAGTAGTATTCACATTGATTCTAATGCAGAGACTGATTACTGGGAGTGGACTGCTAGTTGCAAAGGGAAGTTCTCTTTTAAAAAAACCCGGGAGTGGATTAGGAACAAACAGTCTACTGTAGACTGGTATCATTGCATCTAGAACAAAGTTAACAATCCCAAGATGGCAATCTGTTCATACTTTGCTATGAATAACACATTACCAACCTGGGATAGAATAAAAAAATGGGATAAAAATGCTAAAACACTTTGTTCCTTATGCAACAGTGAGGATGAGAGTATTAATCATATATTTTTTGAATGCAGTTATGCCTACTATATCTGGGGTCAAATTCAAACAACACTGGGAATCCAGAACAATGGGCTAATGGAGCTTAAACATGCAGTACAACATATCAACATCAATTTCAAGGGCAAATCTCTATAGAAAGACTTTGCTAATATCCTTCTTACTACTGCTATCTATCATATATGGAAAGAAAGGAACAACCGCAATCACAACAAAGCAAAACTTACTAAAGAGCAAAGGTGGTTACTGATAGAGTCGGACAGCAGAATTATGCTTCGTAAATCAAAGAAAAAAGTTAAAAATCAAACCAATTATGCTCTTTTAGCCGAGCAGTGGAGTAAAGAAGCGGGCATCAAGCATATGGAGTGGTACTTGCACAACCCGAAAGTCATCGCAAAGGAGCTGGAACTTCACCAGAGCAATTATGATAAAGTTGACAACTTTCGCCTTCGCAAAGCTCAAGCATTAAATAATTGGAAGGAATCTTCAATCGCTGGACATAACGAGTTCAGATCTACTGAACAATTCAGAGATCTGAACAACAGTGGAGCTGTGAATGGTTTAGTAGAGAAAAGAAGTTTGTCTTCGTGGGAGAGAGGGGAGAAAAGTGGTACGAAAGAGTATGGTTGAAGCTCGCATGCTTCCGCCATTTCTAGATCTTTCGCAAGGTTTGAGATTAGGGTTTCGAAGTGTCGGCTGTAACCTTAGTAGTGAGGTTATGTAAGTATCGGGTATTAACCCGATTGTATTTTCCTTTGGGCCTTGTACCATTTAATTCAAAAAAAAAGGTTCGGTGGCGGAATCGTAAATAAGTTGAAAAATTGCCACATATATGCTTTGTCTAATTCCTATTGGTTAAGGACAACTTTATCAATTCCTTGTCAAATTTCTATTGGTTAAGGTTAGATCTTTGCAGAAAAACTATTGCAGATCAGAATTAATATTTTAGAAATTATTTTCAAAATAATTAATTATATTAATATTTTAATATAATTCCTAAGCCTTTTCACTTAGAAAATTCATAATAAATCGAAATCACTTGGGAAAAATCTCAAAAATTCACCAAAATTCTGAAATAACATTTTCTTCATCATATAAAAATATCGGAGCAAAATTCATCATTTTATTATTTTTAATAATTATAACACGAAATAAATGTCTTTTTCACCTTAGGAAATTCATACAATATTCCTATTAACTTGGAAAATTATGAAATTAAAAAACCATCTCCAAAATTATATTTTATACAACATATCCAAAAATCAAACTATTTGGAGGTCGTTTGCTAAGGTTTTTACTCTGAAACCCATCATTTTAATTCCATAAAAATCCCAATAAATCACCATAAATCATTAATCTATCAAAACAATGATTATCAGATTCGAACATCATCAGCACAGCAAAATAAATTTGGTTATTATCTATAACCGAACAAAACAAGTTAAAATGAGACGATTTACATTATTATTCACCTTGATTAGTTAATTGGAGAATGAGATAATTTCCTAGCTTTAATTCCTTAGCTTTTAGTTGATTTCCTCTTCTTCATTGAGCTTCTAATGGCTGGCCAAAATATAGTGAGGAGTTATGAATGAGAGGGTAAAAGTTTATTAAGGTGGGGGAGGGATTTATACTAAGAAATGTAGCCTCATTTCCTAGTTTACCCCTTCGGAAATTCCTCTTTCTTAATTTAGTTAAGTCTTTAGTTCATTCATTAAGACACGGCCATTGGATTTATTAATCTCATCTCCCTAATCAATCACATTATTCTATTTAATTTATCTAATTAAATATTCTGAATAATGTTAAACAAAAATCAAGGGTGTTACAAATTCTATATACATAAATGGATCATATGTTTTTTTAAGTTATAGAAAACTCTAAAACTTCATCATTTACATATATGGAGTAAGCAAATTGGTATGAAAGACAGATTTGTCTCGGTAAACCTAATGGTTTTTTATACACATCATCTCTTTACTGAAATAATAAAAAAGTTTGAAACAATTAATTCACATGAAAACAGATATATACACCTGAAGTGGCAGTAATATCACCTTTTCCATACCTCAGTTTAGGCATTCCATTTTGTACTGTCTGATGTTGCACATTTACAACCTTGTTAGCACCAAAATTGGTCACTAACCTCGTAGAGAAAGATTGTGTAGAGATATAAGTGATGAAAGTAAATTAAACAGAGAAGACAATGCTAATCTAACTGCAGAAAGTAAGAACACCAAATTTATAGTGGTTCAGCGTAATTGCCTACGTCCACTTTGAGGTTAAACTTTATTGATCTTCTTTATAGTTGATTACAAATACAATTCATGAATCAAATGCTTGAATGAAGTTGTTAAGTAGAGAAGATGAGTCTTGAAAATGGCAGAGTCTCCCTAGTGTTCTCTCTCCCAAAAAAGGATCCATTTCACTATGACCCTGCCCCTCTATTTATAGGCAAATATGGGCTGGACTTCCCAAGTGGGCTGGATAGCCGAACGCTCCAGCCCCAGTACAGTGGTCGCTGTATGCCGAACCAGGTGTGCCGAACGCCCTGAGGCCGAACAGTCCTTTCTATGCCGAACGATGTGGTTGATGTTTGGGAAGTGTAGGATGTTTGTTAGGAGAAGTCGAACGCTCTTCTAGACGCCGAGTACTCTTGTTGCCGAGTACTCCTGATGCTACCGAGTACTACGCCGAGTACTCCTGTATGCCGAACTCCAGATGCTGCCGAGTTCTCCTTGATGCCGAGTGCTCTTGATGCCGAGCACTCTTGAATGCCGAGCAGTCTTGATGCCGAGCACTCTTGCTGCCGAGTATTGGTTGACGCCAAGTACCATAGGATGCCGAGCATTCTTGTAGCCGAGTTCTCCTATTACCGAGTTCTAATGATGCCGAACACTAACTGATGCCGAGTCTCCTGGTCGCCGAGCACTACGGATGCCGAACGCTATGGATGCCGAGTCCCACTGGATGCCGTGCGCTTCGCCGAACACTCCTGGATGCCAAGTGCTTCGCCGAACACTCTTGGATGCCAAGTGCTTCGCCGAACACTCCTGGATGCCGGACACTCTCTGATGCCGAGTGCTACCTGATGCCGAGCACTAGTTGCCTGGTCAAATCTCCAGGAAACACTTGCCCCCCAAAGTGTATTGCGTGGCCGAACGTGATGCGCTTTGAATCTGGTTCAATTTTCCTTGATGATGCCTTCTCGAGGATGTCTGTAACGGAGGTGTATGGCGAACGTGGCCTGGATGCCGAACGATACGCTCGAAGCCGAACAATTCTCGTGTGCCGAACGTCACTATGCTATGATGTCGAACACTCCGGTATTGACCGGTTCTACCGGGTATAGCCTTTTCAACTTCTACCTTCCCCCTATATAACCAGGTCCTCTTCTTCTCCCCTTTTACTTTTTACTTCTACCGTTCTTGCAGTTCTGTCCAGTCGTCCTAATTCGAGACTTAACTACACCCTCTCAATCTCCAATCTGCAAACTTAGGTATTTTTCCTCATTCATTCAAACGAGATGTTCGAACGATGTCGTGTAGAAGGTTTTTGTGTAGCTCGTCTGCATTGCCGAACGACATAGCGAGGAGGAATGATTAGGAGTATGTCCACTCATTGTCTTAGCTTCTTCGTGTCGAACCGAAGTTAAAGGGAAGAGGATCGAATGAAGGTGTTGGAGGAGGTAAAGGTGCCATTCGCTGCTCCGGCGCACGTGCGCCGGACGGTGGAATGGGAAGTCGCCGAGCACTACCTTGGCCGGACAATCCCATGCCGAACGCTTACTATCATGTCAAACTATAATCGAGCTGAACGAACTAAAGCCGAACAATACCCAAATGCCGAACAACTGACATGCCGAACATTGACTTCAGGCCGAACATTGAATTCAGCCGAACAATCCTTAGGTCGAACCATGACTTTAGCCGAACAATACAATTGCCGAACGTTCCTTAGTTCGAATAATGTCTTTAGCCGAACAATGCAATTGCCGAACAACATTAAAATGCCGAACGGAACCAAGACCAAGCAGTATAATTGCCGAATACCATATATGCCGAACATTACAAACGCCGAACCAACACAGTTGCCGAACCATACGAATGCCGAACATTTGTTAACCTTGCCTATTCATATAGCAAAACAAAACCCTAGACCTAAGCACATTATCACATGAAACTTGACCCGGATTACTAACTCCCTAGCATTAGTAGTCACGAATCAGAACTTAGATTAACATTCGTTTTCTGAATTTAAAACCGTAACCACCTCAAGGCGAGCTTTTTGAGACGGTCAGCGATGACGGTCTTCGAAGGCGATGATTCGAAGCTCATTTTTATGTCTTTAAAATCTTATTGCTTGTACACAATTGCTTGCACTAGTTTACACACCACGTGGGGGGAAAACTCGTGTTGCTAATTCTAACGTTCAACGTTTTTTAAGTATAGTTCTCTCAAGCACTTAGCCAGGTTCGTTATTTATTTGGGATGTCGAGAAAATCTAGCTCCGCCACTATATCCGACAGGCCTGGGCCGTCATTAAGGCAGGGAGCCGCCGATACGTCTAATCTGTCGACTTCTCCTGCTCATAACTTAGCACCTGATGCTCTGGAGGCAACAATCTTACTAGACAATCCGATCGATTCACAAGCCTCGAAGATCAACGAAGCTGCTCTGCGACGGATATGCTCCATTCATGGGATTCCTTTTGCCGACGTGTTAGTTCCTTCGAGACACGATCGTCCTCATCTGCCCCCAGTCGGGTACACTACCTGCAACAAGTTCATGTGTTGGATGGGCAGCGTGCCT
This sequence comes from Allium fistulosum, assembly GCA_030737815.1. Taxonomy (NCBI): domain Eukaryota; kingdom Viridiplantae; phylum Streptophyta; class Magnoliopsida; order Asparagales; family Amaryllidaceae; genus Allium; species Allium fistulosum. Next base: position 814,283,442 of record CM060908.1, on the reverse strand, counting down.
CCGTTCAATTTATTTCTCCGGGATGTTCTGCAGTACATAGACATGGCTCCATCGCAGCTGCACCCGAACGGCCATGCATTTCTATATGGGACTTACTTACTTTTCATGGCTGTCTTCTCCAGACCTCCAACCGCCGGTGATATCAGATACATTTATATGTTCAAGAGACGGAAAGATAGTCCTTCCTTTGTGTTCCTCGAGCCATACCACAAATGCCAGATCTTGACAGGGGCATGTAGCAAATTCGCCCTGTACAAACAGGAATGGTTCTATGTGCGCTGCCCTTCTGGTTTCGCTAGGAGATGGGTTGAAGGCAGTAAGTCTCTCTGTTGAGTCACTATTTGTATTTAATCGGAGTCATGCTTTTCCTAACTCTTCATTTCATCTTTTCAGGTATTAACCCGCGTCCAGAAGGCCGAGGATATTCTGAGGCTATTGAAGCCATTAGAGCTCTTGCTGCTGAGGATCGAGACATCCGGACTATCATTACAAATGAATCGCTGTCGGGGTTTGGCTTGCTAGCCCCTGGTCGTCGGTTCAGCCTTCCAGAAGGTGTCACCATTCCCAAACCTTCGTCCGATAAAGGGAAAAAACAGGCCGGATCGTCGTCGCGTCGCACTCCCGATACGCACGGAGAAGGTGAGCGCAGAGAAGATGATGTTCCTGAGACTCAAGGCGAGAACGTGGGTCCCGCTTGGAATCCGGCAATCGAGGTTCAAGATATTGAGACGTCATCCTCCCCTTCGAAGGGGAAGAAGAAGTTAAAATATACAGTTCAAAAGGAGAAAGTTGGTGGCACTTCAAATGTTACACCTATCCCGCCTGAGAAAGAGGCTTCTTCGCAGCATCTGGAAAGCTCCTTGAGGGGTCTATCGAACCTTTCTATCCCCGAAGACATACTTAATTACGGGTTTGATGATCCTGAAGCCCTCAAATTTTCTTCGCCCGCTAGAGGCAATGCGGGAGTTCAACTCCCGGTCCAAGGAGACAACACCCCGATTAGTAAAGATAAACGAACTGGTCTGTCGGGGGGAACACTAGGACACACACGCACATATGCATTCCATCATACACTTCAAGTTTTTCCTCATCTCACGGACTTTTCTTAACTCGTTGTTATCTCCATTCTTTGCAGGTGATATGGGGCGTTCTCACGGACTCGATCGTCTTCAGGGCTCTTCTGTATTTCATCACTCTGGACGGGATTCTGGTTCAGGCAGACGCAGGGACAGAGGCGATTATGAAGATAGGGACAATCGTCCCCACGAGTCGTCTCACCGCAAGAAGGCACACTCTCAATCTTCCCAGTCCCGTGATCTTCCTCCTCCAACTGAAACGGATAGGGAGAAGTCTTTACAGAAGGGTTATCAATCTGATGCTCCTCGAGAACAACATTCCAGTTCATCGAGTACAAGGCAAGTTCGAGAGCAACAGAAAAGAACGGAATTCTCAAAGCCTCCTCCTCCTACTTCTGCGGTGGACCCAACTGTCGCGGAAAAGATGGTCGACCTTAAGGCCAAGTTTCCGAAAATCTGCTTTGACGGCTTGAAGTTCCTCCCAGCTATCCATCATATTCCCGGGCACGTGAAGCAAAGTGCAATTGCCTGCAATAACGACGTCTATGTTCAACATGACGCATTCGTGCACTTGGTGGAGAAGATCTCGGAAGTGTCCGTCGAGCGTCAACACGAGATTGATCGCCTGAACCTAGAGGCTGGCAGCGATAAGAAAATCATCAAACTCCAAGACGAAGAGCTTGCTTCGTATAAGTCGAAGCTAGAAGCCGCTGAACAAAGCGCAAAAGATACTGCTGAGGCAGTTACTCGTTTAGAGGCGGCTCACAAAAAAGAGCTTGACGAAGCAGTCCAGCGCAGTGGCGCCCTCGCCCTAGAAAAAGACTCTGTCCAAAAGGAGAGGGACGCGCTCGCCACCCAAGTCAAAGAGCTGAAAGAATTACTCTCTAAGGAGAAGGAGGATAAGGTAGCTGCTCAAGAAGAATCACAACGATACTGTGATGAGATCGTTGCTACCCGACTCCTGAAAACAAAGCTCGATGACGAACTCGCTGGGGTTGAGAAAATGAAGGATGAGGCCCGTGAGGAGGGAAAAAGAGAGGCTGTGGAGGAGATTGATTCTCGCCTCGAGGCGGCCGCAGAGGCCGGCAGGGAAGAGGTCAAAAACATGTTTGACCCACTGATTGCTGAATATGGAGCTCGCGTCCTTATGCATCGTGACTTAACATTCTTGGGCGACGGCTACCTTGAGTCCCTAGTTGAGGCCTGGGAAACCTTGATAAGGATCAAGAAGATCGAGTCAGGCTCCGAAGAGGTCGATGAGGAGGCCTTGGTGAAGGAGTTCCTTAGGGGGAACGAGCCATCGGATTTATCCGCAGCATTGGCACTTTACAGCAAAGGCTCTCCCCTTCCAAAAGAGAAAGATGATGAAGCTGGCTCATCCGGGACCAATGTTACTGTTCTTCATACTGCTGCTCAATCCGCCGCTCAATCGGCCGATCGACCGACACTTGATCCATTCGAGCAGCATGTTGGTTATGACCCCGAAGACCCCGGGCTTGGTGCTCATGTGCTATCACCTATCCTGGAGGGTGAAACCTCACGTGCCACCGATAGCCAACCGGAACTTGGTAGGAAATTCTTCTTTCTCTAGAAGTTGAAAGATCCCGTCTTTTTTCGACAGTGGCTACTCGTTCTAACGCTCATTCTTTATGTTTTCGTGCAGGTTGTTCTGACGCCGAGCAAACTCCGAGGAGCGATGACGCCAAGGAGGAGGCAAGGAAAACAAGCACGCGGGAGTACTCCCTGGTCCCGATGCTCAGGTGATCGGGGCGCTGGATGATGATAAGCTCGACGCTTCATCTCCTGCCGAATGGGACGATGAAATTGAAATCACCGGCGCCACTGAGCATACCTCGCATATGAGCATGAAGGACCGTCTTGCCGAAGAGGATAAGAAAAAGGCTGAGGTCAAAGTTGAGCCTGGAATCCTGGAACTTACCGACCCGCGGAACAGACCTTTGAAAATCATCCTCCCGGGCAGGTCCAAACTGCTAGATGTTCCGTCTCCTACTCCTGACTCCGCCTCCTTAGCAAGCAAGAAGTCCAAGAAAAGGCGCGAGGGAGAGGAGTCATCGGAAAAGACGAAGGAAGACAAGAGGAAGAAATCGAAGAAATGATCGATATACTCGTTCAACGAGCTTCTTGCTTATGTCTTGTAATCCCTTTTATCTTCCGTAGCTTGTAGTTTGTATAGACAGGTCTGGATTTTGTAGGAGTGATCATGTAATCCCATTTTGAACTTATCGAATAAAGTTTAGTTTCTTTTTGTTTGAATGATTCCCTTGTCTTTCTTCGGTTTGCTGACTAATTGTAGCCATAACTCAAGTTCTTATGAGTTGCATCATCTCCCGGTCATTCCCGTGTTGTTCAAACATTTCTGGACATGGAATACTTCTCGTCCCGCATTTCTTGAGTACTTGGACTTTTTGCTGACTCTGTGCTCCGGGGACTTGGAGACTTGAAACCGTTTATACTAGTCCGCGCCCTAGGGACTTAGAGTACTCCGCTCCGCACTCTGGGGATTCAGAGATTTGGAATCGTTTATACTCTAGTCCACGCTCTGGGGACTTAGAGTACTCCGCTCCACACTCTGGGGATTCAGAGGTTTGAAATCGTTTATACTCTAGTCCGCGCTCTGGGGACTTAGAGTACTCCGCTCCACACTCTGGGGATTCGGAGACTTGAAATCGTTTATACTCTAGTCCGCGCTCCGGGGACTTAGAGTACTCCACTCCGCACTCTGGGGATTCGGAGATTTGGAATCGTTTATACTCTAGTCCGCGCTCTGGGGACTTAGAGTACTCCGCTCCGCACTCTGGGGATTTGGAGATTTGGAATCGTTTATACTCTAGTCCGCGCTCTGGGGACTTAGAGTACTCCGCTCCACACTCTGGGGATTCGGAGGTTTGAAATCGTTTATACTCTAGTCCGCACTCTGGGGACTTAGAGTACTCCGCTCCACACTCTGGGGATTTGGAGGCTTGAAATCGTTTATACTCTAGTCCGCGCTCTGGGGACTTAGAGTACTCCGCTCCACACTCTGGGGATTCGGAGGTTTGAAATCGTTTATACTCTAGTCCGCGCTCTGGGGACTTAGAGTACTCCGCTCCGCACTCTGGGGATTCGGAGATTTGGAATCGTTTATACTCTAGTCCGCGCTCTGGGGACTTAGAGTACTCCGCTCCACACTCTGGGGATTCGGAGGTTTGGAATCGTTTATACTCTAGTCCGCGCTATGGGGACTTAGAGTACTCCGCTCCACACTCTGGGGATTCGGAGATTTGGAATCGTTTATACTCTAGTCCGCGCTCTGGGGACTTAGAGCACTCCGCTCCACACTCTGGGGATTCAGAGGTTTGGAATTGTTTATACGAGTCCGTACGTCGTACAAGATAATGTAGTTCGTCATTCAACTGTGAGATACAGAAACATTAGTGATTCATGGAAAATGTGGCTTCAAGCCTTTATTACTGAAAATTAACTAAACTGCTTGATTACAACTTTAAAAAGAAACTACGTTATGACTGAACGGAAACATGCAGGAAATAACAGTGCCTGAAATAAGAAAGGAAACATGCTAAATGTAATAGTGCCGCAGATGTTCACTGTTCCATGCTCGAGGGAGTGTCGTGCCATCAACGGTCGCTAGCTTGAATGTTCCTTCTCCAAGCTTCCGTTCAATGGAGTACGGACCTTCCCAGCTGGGATTCATGCGTGATGGTACCGGGAAGACTCGTTTCAGAACGAGATCACCCACATCAAAGATTCTTGGGCGGACTCTGCCGTCGTAGTAACGCTTGACTCGATGTCTGTGCGCTGCCGCCCTTAATTCAGCTTCTTCACGCTTTTCGTCGATGCAGTCCAGTGATTCCAGCAAGAGGTTTTGGTTCGTCTTGGGATCATAGTATGTCACTCGGTGCGATGGAACTTCAAGTTCCACGGGTATAACGGCTTCAGAGCCGTATGCCAAGGCGAATGGAGTGTGGCCGGTCGCGGACTTATGGGTAGTTCTATACGCCCATAATGCTGTCGGGAGTTCATATACCCACTTGCCTCCAACCTTCTCCAGACGCTTCTTCAGTATGGACTTGATTATTTTGTTAACGGCCTCGACTTGTCCGTTAGCTTTCGGGTGTGCCACGGCGGCAAACTTCTTCTCGATGCCATACTTTAAACAGAACTCTTTGAACTCTCTGCTTTCAAATTGCGTCCCGTTGTCCGTAATGATGGTGCGTGGAAGGCCAAAACGACATATAATGTTTCGTACAACGAAGTTTATGACCTTCTTAGAGGTGATTGTGGCCAAAGGTTCTGCCTCAGCCCATTTTGTGAAATAGTCGACTACAACAATCGCATATTTCGCGCCACCTTTGGATATAGGCAAAGAGCCGATTATGTCGATTCCCCAGATCGCAAATGGCCAGGGTCTAATCATCTGTGTAAGTTCCGTTGATGGAGCCCTCGGGATTTTTGCATATCTCTGACACTTGTCGCATTTTCTTGCGTAGTCCGCGGCGTCCTGGTTTACGGTGGGCCAGTAATATCCATAGCGGAGGATCTTCTTTGCTAGCGTTTGCCCCCCAGTATGGTCGCCACATTCCCCTTCGTGAACCTCTCTTAAGACCCGCTTTGTCTCATCATGAGCGATGCATCGCAATAATGGGACTGAGAATCCTTTCCGGTACATCGACCCATCCTGCATCACGTATCGCGCGGCCTTCCGAAGGACCTGCCGTCTTTCGCTTCTTTTTTCTGGTAAAGCCCCGGTCGTTAGGTACAGTTTGAATGGGGTTATCCACGATTCCTTTTTGATTTCTGTCTCCAACACGAGATCGACTTTCATCCCGTCTATGCTCAGGGCATGCAAGACTTCGACGGGATACAATCCCATTTGTTGTGCATCGCCGGTACTTGCAAACTTAGCCAATAAGTCGGCTTCTTTGTTCTGTTCGCGCGGGATATGTGAAATGTCATAACGCTCAAGATTTGATAGTAGCTCTTGGACCTGAACGAGGTACGGAGCAAGCTTTCGTCCCTTTGCTTGGTAGTCCCCCCATACTTGGTAAACCACCAACTGTGAGTCACAAAAGATTTCGACTGATTCGATTCCGAGTTCTCTGATGAGCTTCAAGCCAACGATCAGTGCTTCATATTCGGCTTCGTTATTTGTAGCCAGGAAGTCGAGCTTCAGGGCATAACAGATTGATCGGTTTTCCGGAGTTATAAGAACTACGCCCGCGCCGGAGCTACGGTCGTTTGATGCACCGTCAGTGTATAATTTCCATCGAACGGGGGGAATGATGTCGTCGTCATCCGGTTTGATGGGTATGGTAAACTCAGCGATGAAGTCCGCTAATGCTTGCCCTCGGATGGCTCTCCGCGGTAAGTATGCGATATCAAATTGGCTCAACTCGATGTTCCATCTTAGCAATCTTCCAGAAGTTTCCGGCCGTTGGAGTACTTGCCTCAGGGGTTGATCGGTATAAACGCCGATTGAATGTGCTTGAAAGTATGGGCGAAGCTTTCATGATGCAATCACCAAGCAATAAGCCAATTTCTCGATTTTAGGGTAATTCCTCTCTGCCCCTGTTAAACGCTTGCTAACATAGTACACCGGCTTCTGGACTCGATCCTCCTCACGAACCAAAGCCGCACTTATCGCATGTGGGGATACTGCCAAGTATACATATAACATTTCGTGGTCAACTGGTTTCGACAGCATTGGTGGACTCTCCAGATGCCTCACCAGATTCTGGAATGCTTCCTCACAACTAGACGTCCATTCAAAATTTCTCTTTCCTTTCTTTATTATATCGAAGAATAGGATGCACTTGTCAGTTGCCCTGGATATAAATCGACTTAGCGCAGCTACTTTTTCATTCAAGCTCTGTACTTGCTTTATGGTCCTGGGCGCTTGCACATCTCGAATAGCTTGGATCTTTTCTGGGTTGGCTTCTATTCCCCTAGCATTGACGATGAATCCCAAAAACTTCCCTGATGCAACGCCGAAGGAACATTTCAAAGGGTTGATCTTCATCCCATAAAACCTGAGTATGTCGAACATTTCAGCCAAGTCTTGAATGTGGTCGTTTGACCGTCGTGACTTCACGAGCATGTCATCCACGTAGACTTCCATCGTTCTACCCAGCTGGTCCTTGAACATTCGATTCACTAAACGCTGGTAGGTTGCTCCTGCGTTCTTCAACCCAAAGGGCATCACTACATAGCAATACAGCCCGACATTCGTAACGAAGCTGGTGTGTTCTTGGTCCGGAATATGCATCGGGATTTGGTTGTACCCTGAGTACGCGTACATGAATGACAGTAGTTCGTGTCCTGCGGTGGAGTCGACCAACTGATCGATCCTAGGCAGCGAGAAACTGTCCTTAGGGCATGCTTTGTTCAAGTCGGAATAATCTACGCAAGTCCTCCATTTCCCATTCGCCCTTTTTACCAGCACGGGGTTGGATACCCACTCAGGGTAGAGGGCGTCGCGGACGAACCCATTTGCTTTGAGTTTGTCCACCTCCTCTCCGAGAGCGGCGGACCTCTCTGGATCCATTCCTCTCCTTTTTTGTTTAACTGGGACGTATTTCGGGTCTATGTTCAACATATGACTCGTGATGGCGGGAGAAATCCCACACATATCAGAATGCGTCCAGGCGAAAATATCAAGATTCGTTCGGAGGAAGTCGCTAAGGTTTTCAGTCATCTCGGGACCAAGCTGTGATCCGATTTTTAGAATTCGCGAAGGGTCATCACGGCTGACTGGAATGTCAATTGTTAATTCAACCGGTGCCGCCTTCTCTTCCCTGGGTTTCTCATCGTCGTCCCTCGGATCTATATCTCCGAAGATCCGAGAACCATGCCCGAGCCAGGGCTCGGGCACTACTTGTCAATTATCCGCATTAAGGATGCGGACAGGATTGTCCGCAACCTTTCCCTTCTCCCTCCGATGGGCTTCTCGGAGCTCAGCCACATAACAGGAACGACCAGCTGCTTGATCGCCATGAACAATACCTACTCCTTTGTCAGTTGGGAACTTCAAAGTTAAACACCATGGGGCCAATGCTGCCCTAAACTCAGCCAGGGCCGGCCGGCCCAAGAAAACATTATATGGAGAATCCACATCCAAAACTACGAAGGGTAGAATTCGCACCCTCCGACGCTCGCCTTGCCCCAGTTCAACTGGTAACTCAACGTACCCCACGGCGTCGGTTGCTGCGCCGTTAAAGCCGTGTATACGAGCCTTGGACGGTTTCAGGTCTTTTGTTTCTAGTCTCATTTGATCGTAAGCCTTCTTGAAGATGATGTTGACTGAACTTCCACAATCAATCAGAATTCTTTTCACATATGCTGGTCCGATCGTTGCAGATATGACCATGGGGTCGATGGTCGGAGCCTCTATCTGATCAGCGTCTCTACTTCTGAACACAATATCATCTGTCATTACTCGCTGCTGCTTAGTAGGGGCTCCGTCCTCCGTGTTCGAACAGCACTCGAAATTTGCATGCTTCAGGGAACTTGCATATCGCTCCATTTCTTGCCAGTTCTTATCTGCGGGGTGAGGTCCGCCGATAATTGTATTTATGACTAGTCTACCTACGGTTCGGGCAGGCTCCTCAGGATGACGCGGAGCTGGTGCACGACCTGGGTTGGACGTTCCCTGTCCTCCTTCCTGTGGGTCCTTCACAAATTCTTGCAACTTCTTCTGCCTGATCAACTTCTCGATAGCGTCATGCAGGTGTATGCACTCCTCCGTGTTGTGCCCATAAGTCTCATGGAAGCGACAATATTTCCCGGTTCGCTTCTGTTCCTCGGTTGATTCTTTCGGTCGTGGCTTTCTGTATTGAAAGGTATTGCAGGTGGACAGGTAAATGTTCTCAAGTGGCGCGTTCAGCGGAGTATACTCGCTGTAGCTTGGAATCCTCGACTTCCACTTCCCCGCTTCTTTCCTTTTTCCTTGACTCCTTCCTCCGGACTCCTTGGGTTGCCCAGGCTTGTTCTGGACATTGACCTGGACCTTTCCCGAGCTGTCTCCAGACTTCTTCACAGCAATGTTGCTCTTTATTGATTCTTGGACAGGTCATGGCGCCTTATCCCGTCGTACCCACCTAGCTTCCTCTCTTCTTATGAACTGGTGTGCCTTTGAGTAGAAACGCTCTAGCGTAGCCGGAGGTTTTCCTGCCAGCCAGTCTCCAAACTCAGAGTCTGGATCCACACCTCTCATTACAGCCATTAGAATTGCATGGTCGTTGGGATTACTGACTTCAGTTGCTGCTACGTGGAATCTTTGTAAATATTCCTTCAACGACTCCCCGGGATTTTGGATTACACTTGACAAAGACATCACGTCCTTTGGGCGCGTAGTGTGTATCCTGAACTGCTCAATAAACTTCTTTGCTAACTCCTCGAAATTTGATACGGATCGCGGAGGAAGTCGGGTGAACCACATAGTAGCGATCCCAGATAAAGTAATCGGAAAGCACCTACACTTGGTGACATCATTCGCTCTAGCTGAATCCATCATCCATTCGTACCTCATGACGTGCTGTCTGGGGTCAGTCCTCCCTTCATACGCAGGGATAGTAGGCATACTAAACTTCCTGGGGTACGCCGCTTGCAACACAACATCCGTGAACGGAGTATGACTTCTTGACACTCCCCAATCATCATTCGATAACCCCTGATTTTCCTTCATCAACTGCCTGATCATGGCTGTTAGATCTGGTGTCTGTATGGAAGGTGGAAGGTTAGTGTCTATTCTACGCGCCTGTCCATGCTGATGCCTCCTCTCCTGGCAGTCTGCCAATCGTGCGTCTTGAGGTTCGACCTCGTTAGCATTTTGATGATCCGGGCCTCTGTCCTCCATCCGTGCCCCGGTCCTGAAGTTTCCAGCTCTTGCTTGGTCACGGTCTCCAGATGTTTGAACAGCAGCTTTTGCTCGTGCAGCGTCAGTCTTGCGGCGTCTGCGCCTGGGAGGTTCATCAGAGGAAGTTGAGCTGTCAGATGAAGAGTAAGGAGCGGGATTGCCCCCAGCATTCTGTTGCTGCTGTTGAGTGAGTTGTGCCATCAGGTTGGCGTTAGCTTGCATCTGCTCTCCTAGTTGTCTCCTGCTTTCCCTGAGTTCTCTCATCAAGTCATTGAACTCTATTCTTGTGACAACTGGAGTCTGTTCTTGAGCGGCAATTCCTGCATTTGGAATTGCTGGTTGATTGCTAGGCCCTGCTTGTTGCACGCTAGCAGTCTCGTGGGCATCCGCATTATGAGAAGCTGACCTGGTACGTGGTCTTGCCATTGTAGAGTTATTGGTATGAACTCTGAGTAGAATCAACAGATGTCCTATCAGTGAGTCGGATCTTCTTTGGGGGATTTGTTCAATCCAGTAGCTTCAAAGCAGATCCTTGAGGTCTGAGAATTCAATTCTCAGTGAAAGCACCAAAGTGTTAGCACCAAAATTGGTCACTAACCTCGTAGAGAAAGATTGTGTAGAGATATAAGTGATGAAAGTAAATTAAACAGAGAAGACAATGCTAATCTAACTGCAGAAAGTAAGAACACCAAATTTATAGTGGTTCAGCGTAATTGCCTACGTCCACTTTGAGGTTAAACTTTATTGATCTTCTTTATAGTTGATTACAAATACAATTCGTGAATCAAATGCTTGAATGAAGTTGTTAAGTAGAGAAGATGAGTCTTGAAAATGGCAGAGTCTCCCCAGTGTTCTCTCTCCCAAAAAAGGATCCATTTCACTATGACCCCGCCCCTCTATTTATAGGCAAATATGGGCTGGACTTCCCAAGTGGGCTAGATAGCCGAACGCTCCAGCCCCAGTACAGTGGTCGCTGTATGCCGAACCAGGTGTGCCGAACGCCCTGAGGCCGAACAGTCCTTTCTATGCCGAACGATGTGGTTGATGTTTGGGAAGTGTAGGATGTTTGTTAGGAGAAGTCGAACGCTCTTCTAGACGCTGAGTACTCTTGTTGCCGAGTACTCCTGTATGCCGAACTCCAGATGCTGCCGAGTTCTCCTTGATGCCGAGTGCTCTTGATGCCGAGCACTCTTGAATGCCGAGCAGTCTTGATGCCGAGCAGTCTTGCTACCGAGTATTGGTTGACGCCAAGTACCATGGGATGCCGAGCGTTCTTGTAGCCGAGTTCTCCTATTACCGAGTTCTAATGATGCCGAACACTAACTGATGCCGAGTCTCCTGGTCGCCGAGCACTACGGATGCCGAACGCTATGGATGCCGAGTCCCACTGGATGCCGTGCGCTTCGCCGAACACTCCTGGATGCCAAGTGCTTCGCCGAACACTCCTGGATGCCAAGTGCTTCGCCGAACACTCCCGGATGCCGGACACTCTCTGATGCCGAGTGCTACCTGATGCCGAGCACTAGTTGCCTGGTCAAATCTCCAGGAAACAAACCTGAAATCAAAAGCAAACATATATTTCTTCACTACATAAATAAACCATCTAAAACAATTATACTATTGAATGGCCTTATCACCCAAAAAATCATAGGTTAATTCTGTTGACACGCCACCTTTTACCTTTCTCACCCCATTTAAAAAAAAGTAAATTGACTATTTATTTAGACCGAGATATATTATGTCTTGATATATTCTTTTAACTTTTTTCTCTTTTTCTTTTACCAGTAAACATGGATGAACATAAGAACAGAATTGTTAAAGAAGACAAATTATTAGAAGAAATAGGGTTTTTGAAGAAGTTGATGAAATTGAAACTGATGTATATTTTCTGCTAACCCGCGCCTGTTTTTTGTAATCGAATGTCTGGTTTTTTAGAGTTTTATACAAAATAACTAGGAATAGATAACACCCAAACCTTTATATAACTTGAATTGTTGGTAAATGCATAGTTTATTTGGAATGACATTAAACCCAATGTAGTAAAATACTGATCATTACTGTGTTTAGTTGTAGTTTATTTTTCTCCTTTAGATTGCATTGTTGGATGAAAATAAGATGAAGAAATTATCCATGATTGTAAAAGTTTTTCTACAGATGTGAGAAGAGATATTTTATTGAAAGATTGAGATAAAGAATAAAAGTAATTTTTGGAAAAATTGGGATGAGAAAAGGAAAAAGTGGGGCATGTTTCCTTTTACAAAAACACCGGGTGAGAAAAGCAAAAACCGGTGTGTTAATATGATTTGCTAAAATTATAATCATTATAAGTCATGGTTAATGCTACCAGATTATTAGATCCCATTTATGTAAAATCACAGAAAGAACAAAAAAAAGAGTGGTAAAAATAAGAAGTAAATATGTAAAGATGGTATAAATATCAATCAAATTATGGTTATCCAAATGATAGTTTGAGTCGCTCAATAAAGGATTTCAAATGCTGAAATTTTGGAGCTAGCTATTTATCCATTCAAAACCTATATTACTAACACATTGCCACTATACTTGCTTCTTTACAATCATTTCATAAGCACGGAAGTACAAATAAAACATATGTATAATAAAAATTACGTTATCACAAAATATAAAAATTCAAGTTTCAAACGATAATCAAATATGAATCCAAAAATATTGTGGAAAATTACGTTATTTACAAAAAATTTCCTTCTTGTATGAAGCTATCTAATGGGATCCGAGCACCATTCTTGAATCATAACCTGGAAAAAGATCTTCTCATTAACCACAACCTTATACAAAATCGAAAATGCAGATTTAATTATTTTCTAAAAGACCGTTAAAGAGCGGAAACATTTAGAATTTGGCAATCTATCATTTAAAGATCGCAATAATCATCTTTTCTCCTCAAATTGTGTACAATATCTATTGATGATGTTCTTACATGCTTGTTCCTGGGGGATGGCACATTAAAATAAATATAACATCTGTGCATGAACAACATGCTCTGAATACAATCACAATAAAGTAAAACTGATTTGTATTAGTTATATTATTATAGCTATTGAAACATCTAGCCTTTATTTTAGCATTTGATGGTTATCTATTGGATATATTAAATAGAATACTTAAGACATAAGGTACGGTATTGAGAATATAACTAGACATTCAATCTTTGTCCTATGAGATATGATTTCCTTAACCGTAAATGGATTAAATAGATTCTACTAATTTTTTGATTTTAACTATTTTATATCTATGACATAGTATTGTAAACCATATATAATTATACCATGCACTTCCGCTAATTGTCACGATCATGTACAATAATAAACTTATGGATATGTTGAACTAATATGCAAACTTGAAGAAAAAACAAACATTCTAATTAGCGGTAATATTTTACTTCTACTGAATTCTCTATCTTCCGCTATGTATATAACCTGAAAGAACAATGGTAAACATAATACATATAACCAAAAAAGTAGAAAATCGATTTTATGGTCCGAAAAAGGGAAGCCTAACCCAAATTTAATAACGAAAAAGCAATATACAGTTGATGAACAACCATATCAAATATGGATAACATAAGTTAATCAGAAAAGTTACTCAAATGGAAGAATCAATAATAACACATTTAAGAAACTTCAAAAAAATTTGTAATACTTACAGTGTAATTCTTTTTTTAACATGGTTCATTGTTGCCAACAAGTATTGATCTCAAAGATCGAACTCATAGCCTTTAATCTTGTAGTTTGGGCTACCAACCAACCGAACCAACCATGTTAGCATAGTGTAATTCTTCGTACCTTTAAATATGGCTCTGTTAGTAAAATGAACCAATTGAAGTTATGTAGTTGACTAATCCTCTCGTATGAACATTGAAAAAATAAACTGAAAGATTATGCAAAGTAATAAATTGCTAAAAACTTCAAAGGAGGCAGACCTCGGCTAGTCAAAATTGACATTGGTCATTGTGATAATGCTAGTAGTATAAATGTAGTCCGCGGGTGCGGCGCAGTGGAAAGGAGGCTTGGGTTCTGTTAAAAAGACCCAGGTTCGATTCCTACCATACGCTTCCCCATCCTATATAAATTTATCCAAGGGTATGGGGGCTTGGATCAGCGGACGGCTTTACTATACCCTTTTTAAGAGTTTACCGGTCCGCCGGGTTCTCCTGAGTTTTCAAAAAAAATAAAAAATAAATAAATAAATAAATGTAACTCCCCATTTTGAGACCTAAAAATGAACATCGATGATATTGCAGTCATCGGCAGAATTATTTTTAAGCAATAAAATGAGATCGGTTTTTTTAATAACATTAAGTAATCAAAGTAGCTAAATAAAGTTATCACTACATAAATATTCTTTATATTTCAAATCTCAATACTTGTCCACGTAGGGGTAAATATAATAAAAATATAGATAATAGTATCATGCTTGATATATGAGATGTTGACACGAACACTTAACTTGTTATATAACATATTTTTTCAACGAAGAAATTCAAAATAAACTTTATTAACTACCAAGCATCCTACTTTGTTTTGGAGTTTTTATCCGCCTTTAATAAAACCTGCCTAAACCCATAAACTCAACATACTCGAATGAGTACCGGTGACTTTATGGGAAAAATAATAATATAAACATAGATCAGACTTAAAGTTTGGTATGAGTAATTCATTTCCTAAATATGACATATAGTAAGACCATGCCGCTTAATAAAATTGGTTTTTTCCCCACTTATTCAACATCATCAATTTCATCACATTATGTAGAATGGACATCATAGCATGAATCATAATCATAAACACATTTCAACCATAAATGTGCCATACAATTAACATCATATCCTGAACTATGTCTTATAATCATTTCTTGTAGGCTTCCACTCAGGCCTTACACTACCGCTCTAAATAATGTTATGTTGTAATATTTGGTTGCCACATAGGCATTGCACCATCGTTCTTGAATAATGTAATGTTTTAACATTTTGGTTGTCACTTAGGCCTTACACCATTGTTCTTGAATAATGTTATGTTTAATCATCTTGGATGCTAATCAGGTCTCACACTATCGTTCTTGAATAATGTTATGTTTTAAGATTTGGTTGCCACATAGACCTTACACCATTATTCTCGAATAATGTTATATTTTAACATTTGGTTGTCAAATAGGCTTTACACCATCGTCCTCGAATAATGTTATGTTTCAACATTTGGTTGTCACTTAAGCCTTACACCTTCTTAATATTAATGTTATATTTCAACATCTTACAATATATTTTGTTGCCTTACACTTCTATTTATATGATAAAATTCAACTATACATCAGGGAACTTGTCTTCCATAATGCTTATCTATCACATGTTAAACTATCGAGCTTTTAAGGCCATGCTATTGCATATCTAAGTTATCGAGCTTCTAAGAACATGGTATCATGTATATAAGCTATCAACCCTCTAATGCTAAGCTATCACATATTTATGCTATTAAGAGTTTAACATAAGCCATCGAATGTTTAGGCCATCGAGCCGCTAAACAAAGCCATTGAGAGTTCAACGTAATAACTATCGAAAGTCTAACTCAATAGCGATCTAAAGTCGAAAATTTTACCTACCGAAAAGTCTAACATTTTAGCCATCAAAAGTCTAACTCTTTAACACCCCATAAATTTATGTTAATAATTTAATTATTAATTATGCGTCAAAAATAGAATTTGAGCAAATAGTGAAATTCGTCCATGGAACTTGCACCATTGCATTCGTGATGATTTTCAGACCAACTTTCATATTTGGAGTTTCGTGATCAAACTTCAAAACGAAGAAGTTACGGGCGTTTAAAGAAATCAGAATGGAAATAATTAAATATGATAATAAATATATAATTAAACTAGGACCCCACCTGTCGACTCCTGCTATGGGGTGGTCAACCACTCATAAGGGTGCGGTCGACCTATCGAGACATTTCAGTTGTGGTTTGAACTTCGGCCAATGGTCCGTATTTAATAAATTTAATATAACAGATATGACTAATTCGAGAGCCTATAAATATAGGCCTAACCCCTCCCTTTCTCTTCTCATATTTAATGATCAAGGGCAGCGAAGCTCTACCATTTCCTCTTCTCCACTATGCCTCCTAACTTTAAAATAATTTGTATTTATAAAATTGGAGAAGAACGGAAAATAAATAGAAGAGAAAGAGCGCATCAGCGTTGCGCAATAAAAAGGTAAATTTCAATATTATAAATATGTATTCCTCTTTTTCCCAAATCTCTTCTCAGTTCTGTAATTTTAATAGTATGTATATATTCTTTTATACATATTCCTTGAGATTAAAAAGGAAATATAGTTGATTCAAGGAATATGCTTTAGATCTTGGGATTTGGAAAGCTTTTAAAAGTGGGTGGGAAATTATGTAATTTACTTATAACATTAAAATTTATTTCATTGGAATTTTATTTGATGTTTATGCCTAAGTAAAGATCTAAAGAGTTGTAGGCTTGAACTAAGCACATAAAACACTACCTACATATTCTATAAATGAATAGGAATGTTGTTTACACCCAGAGCTGAAAATCAGTCCCCAAGTTATTAAAAGTTGAATATGGATAAAATGTAGAATTTGTTCGAAATCTACAAGTGGGTTGTAGAAATGTTAATATAATTTAGATTTGTTCTGATTCTATTAGAATGTGAATTTTGTATTTTATTTTATTGAAAGTATTGTCCGTTTAACCTCCATGAATTCATCTAATATCTTAATTTCATAGAAACAATGTAATGTTCGATTTGATAAGGAATATACATCAAAAGAAGAAAGAGACGTGTATAGTATGGATTTCCTTACCGTAGTTTACGTTGTTTATTTCAATAAAGAGGAAATAAATGATTTCTTGTGATTTCAAACTAAGCAAATATTTTAATTTATGTTAATTTATGGAAGGTTATAATGGAAAACCTTTTTGAAAAGGGTAATTCTAATAGATTAAAATATAAAATTAAATATCCTAGTTAAAAATTAATAAACGGAAACATAATAATAAATTTATAAATATATATAACCACGCTAACATTCAAAATAAAAATACAATTAATACAGCGTAGTATACATTAATGATCGCACTAAATGTAAACTGAACATTAGAATAGACCGTGTAATGAATGGTAAGATTAGGAAGTAAAGAAGGGAGAATCGTAACTCCAAAATGAATAGGCAATACATGTACAATAAATTGAGAGTTACAATAATTTAAATAGGTTATAAATGAATGAAATGAGACTGATTAATGAAATTACTAGGTTAATTATGGAAAGGACAAGGAATATATATTGGTAAGATTTGAACAAGTAAATAAGGACTTTAGGAAACGTCCGTTAAGATAATAATCATTTTCTAGAGACAAAAGGGACATTTATAGAGATAATAAATAAAACGTGCCAAGTGGTAGTTAAATATCATAAGGCAAGATAATTGTCATTAGAGTAAACTATGTAGCCATAAATATGCAAATAGAGATTAGTAGGCTTTATCCAATAATAAAGCTTAGAATAATTAGTTGGACTTAGTGGGTTGGGACGCGAGGTCAATAGAGTTACACAACAGAAGTCCGCCCTTCACTCAGAGGCTACTTGAAATTGTGTACACTTACTACTAATGTGAGACATCTCCAACCATAGGACTCATGAGAAAGGGATATGCAAAGGATGTAGGACCTGCTTTTGGGTCAGAGGTATTAAGTGGTTGATTGAGGCCCGCCTCTTCCCTATTTAGGAAGTATTAAATGGTCAGGGTTAGCGATTAGGCATGGTATTGGAGATCTCGAAAAGGTTCGTTTCAATAGGAAGTATTAAGTGACCGAAGAGATTTCCATGTAGTGTTAGCTAGATAGGTACTGGTGAGAGGTCCGCCTTGGGATTAGGTATTAAATGATGGGGACCTGCCTTAATTAAGGTATTAAATGGTCAGAGTCTGCCTAATTCCCATTAAGAATGTATTAAGTGGCTTGGGTACTATCTCTCACATGGCTAGGACATTATTAATGATAGATGCGGTGATTATATATTATAAAGCTGTATACAGAAGTCATCGATCTCCATAGCTAGGATCGATAGACTAATGTTGATGATGCGAAGAGCCCGCTTTGGGAACTGAGGTATTAAATGGCCGTTGGGTCCGCCTCCTCCTTATTCAAGAAGTATTAAGTGCTGCGTTTTGGATAGGGTATGCATAATAGGCATATGTCAGTATTATACCTTGGGGAATGTTAGGTAGACATATCATACGCATATATAAAACTAAATAGATTAACCGGAAATAATAAGGCATAACATTAAATGGGAGCCTATTAGTAAAAGTTTGTGTTATGGATAAAGTATGCAATTTTCCGATCATCTGAACGTTCTTCTGACCTCCTTCTGGTTACAACCTACAAGATAGATTTAAAGGAACATGTCATTGGAGCAAGACAGAACGTTGATGGAGAAGTCTTCTTATTCACGCTCGGTACTGACTAGGCGGTTGGATGTCTAAGGAATATCATTGATTCCATAGCTCTTAGTCGGTATTTATATCCTGTTATATTTTCTATTCCTCCGTGATTTTAGTTTGATCGATCTCTGATATATGTATGTTTTTTTACAGGTTACCAAAATTAACGATCTATACCTTAATGGATTTGGATTCAATTTTGTTAAATTTTGGGCCCATTAAGATGTGGGTTGTTACGTTTGGTATCAGAGCCTAGATTAGTCGATCATAGGGATTAGGATATACCAAGAGAACGTATTTATACTTTTCTACCTAAATCTACACCGAACTCTATAAATTCAGACCACAAAATAGTTGTGACATATTCCAAAAGGGTGGGCGAGGCAACTATGAGTTGGAAAATTTTATAGAGTTAAGAATTACATGCCTACCCCAATTACCCCACTGAGCATTGACTGTATGTAAGGCGTTAACTTTGAAGAGAATGAGCATGACAAATAGAAGGATCTCGAAGGCTAGATGGTTGACTTGATCGTTGAGACTTAGCTACCTTATGACTATGGTTTTTGATGGTTGACGATTGAAGGTGCACATTTTATCCAGACCAGCGGGAATTATGAATCTATATGCCATAGGCACCCAAAGGCAAGTTCTCGCAAGAGAATATTCATCAATCACCATAAGATGACATACTATATTTTTAATGAAGAGAAGTAAATCCCATTTCTTAGTCTGACCTCATGCAAGAATACCTTGAAATATTTAAATGAGTTTTTCAAAAAAATAGGGAAAAAATATACTATTTTTCAAAGGGTCCATTTGGAAACTATTATTTGAGAAGCAAGATAGTTTTGAAAATTAATTTTTATAAGAAATATATACCAATGAATTTGGCTGTGTTAAAAAAGGTCGGCTCAAAAAGTAAAATTTGAAATTCTTAAATATATAATAAAATAAAAGTTTGATTTTGATTTAAAAAGTTTTTAGGAAAAAAAGAGTTTCCCAATTTGGAAATAAATTAAAAATGAAAGCAGGTGTATGTATAGCTCGATGATTTTTCCCGTTTACAGAATTAAAAGCTCTTAAAACTTTCTCTCTCTAAGGGGCAGTTAAAATAGAAATGACATTAAAATTCAGTTTGGGGTATGTTGTTAGGAAGTGTAGAAATGCCTGCCAGAAAATAGGAGAAATATTCCCATATATAATAATACAGAGAATAGTAGCTAGAATATTTTTGGGTTTTCAAGGTTGTTGATCGTAGGAGCAGTATAAGTTAGGGATACTGCGAATGATTGAGGAAAGGGTTCGAAGAGCTAGAGCATCGTCATAAAGAGGACAAGAATTTTTCAAATCATGTCGAAGCAAAGAAAACGGCACGAAACGTAACTATTGTTATTACTATTAATTAACCCAGCCTAAACAGGGTCCAAGTTCAACTTGCACCTGAAATTCGATTACCGATCGATCTTTAGCAGTCGATTGGTTGCCCTAGGAGCGGTCGACCGGTTAACCAGTTTAGGGTGTGACCTAAACCTGGAACACGACTTTACAAGTCGCGTCCGTTCAGCCACCTCTCCCCCTTCTTTCCCTCCTATTCCTCATAGCCGAAACTATCCCCTCCTCCCTAAATCAATGTCACCGCTCCTCCTCTCCCTTTCCTGCGATGATGAGCTAGCCGCCTCCCTCTCCATTGCAGTAGGCCCCACTACAGCAGTAGCTTCCCCTCCCAAGCACCAATTTTTGCATGCTAGATCTAGCCCCGCCACCTCTCCAGATTTGAACCCAATCCCCCCTCTCCGACCTCTACTCAGTCAATGGCACCACTTCGAACCTCTGGCTCTTCCTCATGCCATACGGGTCTTACCCCTCAAGAGATCGCTTGGCTCTACCGGAGCGACCAAAAAATCTCCTTTTACTTGGCCTCAGCAAATTTCACCTTTCTTAAGGGACGACCAGTCAAATTTGATTATTTTGCCATCTTTGGACTCAAGGAACTGTTCATGGCAGCAGGATCAGCATCGATCCTCCGCCATGACACTTTTGAGCGTGAATGCTACCCACGTTGCATTCATCTATTTGACATGAATCTGGCATATAATTTTGATAAAGGCATCGACAATCACCAGTCGGAAGTAAAGGGAGTCAAGATCGATTTGTCCGACAATGATTTTGGTGATATTTTGGGAATAGCCGTAGAGGGAGCGAATTTGGATGATGTTGAGATGGCTGATCTGGAGATTTGCAGTGAATTTTTTCTGGAGATATCGGTACGGAGAATCGGTGTTTGGAGGTCAGACAATTTGCGACTGACAGCCCACCTCATCGTATGCATAGTTCAGTAGAACATCATTTCAAATATGAGAAGCTTCGATCGAATTTACTCTCTTGTACAGAAGGCCACCTACGCCATCACCGGTGGTATGGCCGTCAATTGGGTTCGTGCTATTATGAGCCATTGTATTAGTCTTGGAGTTGGTACTTCCAGGAGCTACTTTCCGTATTGCAATTTCTTCACTCGTATCTTTAGGCAATATAAAGTGAACCTCTCTGGAGAACTGGTCTAGAAGAAGGTCCTCCCGCGTTCGACAGTGCCTCTCTCAAGAAGATGGGAATCCCTGAGCCACCATCTGAGGCAGCAGCCCAAAAAGCATAAGAGCTACTATAGCAGGAGGCAAAGCTAGGACAGGGCATTGGAGGCTACAAAGCCTTGAGCCAGTTGCAATTCGAAAAGTTCAAGCCGAGATCCGAGAGATTCGAGCCGAGCAGTAGTGTTGGAGCCACACGAATGGGTGCATAGCCGCTATGCTACGCCCATTATACGATCGCGGCAATGGCTCAAGCTCCTGTAGAAGACCGGGACCATCCTATAGTATGTGGATAATAGGGTTTAGTAGTGTTATGTTATCATTTCCCTTCTAGCATTTGTCCATTTCTTTCTCTAGGTTGTTTATATTGTAATCGTTGGTTGTCTCCGATGTAAAAGATGCGTATGGTATGTTATGAGATGTGTTCCTATTTATTCCCTGTGCTGTTGTTTTCTGGATATGTAGACCGCTCTTATATGTATTTCAAGAAGAAACAGTATAAATATGTAAAATCTCATAAAGACACTTAACTGATGGTAAATGCAATATAAGATTGGAAGTTTATAAAAATGAATTTTAGCAAGCGAAGGACAGGAAAAGGTTGTTATGGAATCACGGGTCATTATTCCCATTCCTTGAAAAGCAAAAATTTACAAATTGATTACTGAGTCATCATATTAAAGTAAAAGAATAAGTTTAAGGGTCTTGAATTAATTGTGAAATGCTAGGATTGAACATATGCGTTAATGCATAACTGATTTTCGACTGCGTTGAAATGTGGCTTGATTTGTCTAGATGGAAAGGTTGAATGTTTTGAAAAATTGCTTTTAAAAAAAGAGAGATTTTAGCATTTAAATTGTTTTTGGCATTCAAATTGTTTTTGGACATTTTTTCCAAATGTTTTAAAAGAAAGTGGTGTTTAATTGTTTTGGAAGTTTGACTTTTCAAACCGTGTGCCAATGTAATTGAAAAGTGAAAAAAAATTATGGAAATTTTTTGGTTTTATAATGCCATATACTAAGCATAGAAAAGATAAATGGGTTAATAAATATGAATTTAGCGGTGCATTAAGGTTGACGTTAGGATAAGCGTAGATGATAACAAGGGAAAAGCTGTTAGCCTTGGAATTTCTATTTTCATACCTTCTTAATGACATACGAGAATCCATTTTTGGATTCAATTCCGTTTTATAGCTCAAAAACAAGCCTCCTTATGCGTATTGCACATGGAAAAATTTGAAGAAAATTATAGGCAACGAGGAAATTTCCAATGTACAATGGGATTAGTACCAAATAGAGTGGTAAGAATGTAAAATTCTCTACCTAAGTTCCTTTTCCGACATAGGAGTAGACGTTTAAGATACGAAATTATGATGCGTTAGATTTTGTGGTGGTAGGAATTAGATGTAAAATTGGTTGAACCATGCTTCTATTAATAGGGTATGGAATTTTTATGTGAAAAAGATCTTTCAGAACCTGCATACATATAGAACTGCCTGTATATATAGGTAGTTTGCATTATATTTGCAACAATGCTTTTAGAAAAATACATTCATATAGTAGGGCCCGATTTAGAATCATTCTGCTTACACGTTTTCTATATTGTGATACACTATGCATTTGTGCACATTTGGCTGCAAAATTGGTTGTACACTAATTGTTTGGGTAGTTTAGGATAGTTACTGCATTACCCCATGATTTAATCATTAGAGTAATTTCGGGGATGAAATTCTTTTAAGGGGAAAGAATGTAACAACCCGTAAATTTACGTTAATAATTTAATAGTTGGTTAGGCTCCAAAAATGGAATTTGAGCAAATAGTGCAATTTGGCTACAAATCTTGCACCATTGTGTTCATGCAATTATCTGAGAAACTTTCATATTTGGAGTTTTGTGATCGGAATTCAAATGAAGAAGTTACAGATGTTTAAAGTAATCAAAACAGAAATAATTAAATAACAAAATATGGTAATAAATTTATAATTAAACTGGGACCCCATCTATCAACTCCTGCTATGGGGAGGCTGACCTCTAGTGGTCAAATGCTTATAAGGGAGCGGTCGACCGATAAAGGAATTTCGACGTTGGTTTGAACCTCGACCAACGGCCCGGATTTAATAATTTTAATCTAACAGATACGACTGATTCGAGAGCCTATAAATACATGCCTAACCCCTCCATTGTCTACTCATATTTTTTGATCAAGGGCATCTAATCTCGGTCATTTCCTCTTCTCCACTATTCCTACTAACTTTAAAATAATTTGTATTAATACAAATTGGAGAAGAGCATGAAATAAATAGAAGAAGAGAAGGAGCGGATCAACGTTGTGCAATAAAAAGGTAAATTTCAAATTATAAATCTATATTCCTTTTTTCTCAAATCTCTTCTCAGATTTGTAATTATGATGGTATGTATATACCCTTTTAAACACAGTCCTTGGGATTAAAAAAGAAATATAGTTGATTAAAGGAATCAAATTCAGATATGGGGATTTGGAAAGCTTCTAAAGGTGAGTGCAAAATTTTGTAATTTACTTATAACATTGAAATTTGTTTCGTTGGAATTTTATTTGATGTTTATGCCTAAATAAAGAGCAAAAGAGTTGTTGGCTTGAATTAAGCGCATAAAACACCACTTACATATTCTGTAATGAATATGAATGTTGTTTACATCCAGATCTAGAAATCAGTCCCCAAATTATTAAAAGTTGAATATGGATAAAATGTAAAATTTGTTCAAGATCTACAGTTGGGATGCAAAAATATTATTAATATAATTTGATTTGTTCTGATTCAATTAGATTGTGAATTATATATTTTAATTTGTTGGAAGTATTATCTGTTTAACCTCCATGAATTTGTCTAATATCTTAATTTCATAAAAGAAGTGCAACGTTTGATTTGACAAGGAATATACATCATAAGAAGAAAGAGATGTGTAAAGTATGGATTTCCTTTCCATAGCATACACTGTCTATTTCAATATAGAGTAAATAAATGATTCCTTGTAATTTCAAACTAAGCAAATCTCTTAATTTAGGTTAATTTATGGAAGGTTATAACGGGAAACGCTTTTGAAAGGGTACTTCTAACAAATTAAAATATATAATTAAATACCCTATTTAAGGTTTAATAACTGGAAACGTAATAATAAATTTATAAACATCTATAACCACGCTAAAACATTCAAAATAAAAATATAATTAATACAGTGTATAATGTTCACATTAAATGTAAATTGAATGTGGATCGTGTAATAAATGGTAAAATTAGGAAGTAAAGATGGAAGGATTGTAACTCCAAAATTGAATAGGCAATAAATGTACAATAAATTGAGAGTTATATAATTTAAATAGGTTATAAATGAATGAAGTGAGACCGATTAATGAAATTAGTAGGTTAATTATGGAAAGGACAAGGAATAAATATTGGTAAGATTTGAATAAGTAAATAAAGGTCTTTAGGAAACGTCCGTTAACATAATAATCATTTTCTACGGTCAAAAGGGACATTTATAGAGAAATAGATAAAACTTTCTAAGTGGTAGTTAAATATCATAAGGCAGGATAATTGTCATTAGAGTAAATTATGTAGCCCTAAATATGCAAATAGAGATTAGTAGGCTTTTTCCAGTAATAAAGCTTAGAATAATTAATTGGACTTAGTGGCTTGGGATGCGAGGTCAATAGAGTTACACAGTAGAAGTCCGCCCTTCACTTAGAGGCTACCTATGTTGTGTACACTTACTACTGATATGAGCCATCTCCAACCATAGGACCCGTAGGAAAAGTGATATGCGAAGGATGCAGGACATGCTTCTGGGTCGGAGGTATTAAGTGGTTGATTGAGGCCCGTCTGTTCCATATTTAGGAAGTATTAAACGGTCTGGGTTAGCGGTTAGGCACGATAAAGGATATCTCAGAAAGGTCCGCTTCAATAGGAAGTATTAAGTGGCCGAAGAGATTTCTGTGCAATATCGGCTAGATAAGTACTAGTGAGGGGTCCGTCTTGGGATTACGTATTAAATGATAGTGACCTGCCTTAAATAAGGTGTTAAATGGTCAAAGTCTGCCCATTAAGTGGCTTGGGTACTATCTCTCACATGGCTAGGACATTATGAACGATATATGTAGCAATTATATATTATAAAACCATATATAAAAGTCAGCGGTCTCTGTAGCTAGGTCCGATAAACCATTGTTGACGATGCGAAGGGCCTGTTTTGGGGATTGAGGTATAAAATGGCCATTGGGTCTGCCTCCTCCCAATTTAAGAATTATTAAGTGGTCTGGTTTTGGATAGTGTATGCACAATAGGCGAATGTCAGTATTTTACCTTGGAAAAGGTTAGGTAGAAATATCGTACGCGCATATGAAATTAGATGGATTAACGGGAAATAATAAGACATAACATTTAAATGGAAGCCAATCGGTATATGTTTGTGTTATGGATAAAATATACAATTTTCCAATCACCGGAACATTGTTCTAACCCCTCCTCATTACAACCCACATGATAGATTTAAAGGAACATGTCACCGGAGTAAGACGGAATGGTTGATGGAGAAGTCTTCTTATTCATGCTCGGCAATGACAAGGCGATTGGATGTCCAAGGAATGTCATTCATTCCAAGTTAGTAGCCTTAGTCAGTATTTATATCCTATTATATTTTCTATTCCTCTGTGAGTTTAGTTTGATCGATCTCTGATATACTTATGTTTGTTACAGGTTACCAAAACCAACGATCTATACCCTAATGGATTTGGATTCGATTTTTTTGAAATTTGGACCCATTAAGTTGTAGGTTGTTAAAAACTCAATAGCCATCAAAGGTCTATCGTTTTAATTATCGTAAGTCTAACTCAATAGCTATCAAAGATCTAACATTTAGCCAATGAAAGTTTAACTCACTAGCTATCAAAGATATAACATTTTAGTTATTGTAAGTCTAACTCGGTTGCTATTAAAGGTATAATATTTTAGCCATCGAAAGTTAAACTCAATTGTTATTGAAGGTCTAATGTTTTAGGTATCGAAAGTTTACATAGGCAAATTAGTAATTAAGTGTACAACCGATATTTTTTCTAATATAGTAACAACTTTTTGACTAATTCTTTACACATGTCAATTGCTCATTCGTTACTTTTGTATTATGGCAGAAATCCATGGTGCAACCGTGATTTATCCTTTAATTACCCCTTAATGAATCTTTTTCTTTAACTATTTCATTAAGTAAGATTTTTTTCCTTGTCATTTATTCATATTAATTTGAAAACCATGGAAAATTCATAAAAATTCGAAAACACTTTCCTTTACCTTTAGTAAAAAAATTCATTTCAAATATTAAATTTTAATATTAATTTACAACCAATATTGTTCATTTTCATCTTAGAAACATCATATTAAATCATTTACTCATCCGAAAATTATTAAAATTAAAAACCTATCTCTATTTTAATGCAAAATACATCATATTAAAATTATAAACTATTTGGAGATGATTAATTAATGTATTTCTCTTAAACTTATCAAAAAAATTCATATTTAGATTCATTTAATTATCATCAAAACATGATTATCATCAAAACATGATTATCATCACTTAGAATAACAAAAACTTATGAAATCCAAATATGAACAGATTGGGATGAGAAAGAATGGTAAGTATTACTCACCTTAGTGGAAAACTTGATTAACAATCTATTTTTTTCCTTAAAACATGAAAGCTTGAATCTTTGATTTTGTTTTCCTCTTCTTCCTTTCTCCCTTTGAATGGTCACCTGCTTTATAACAATTCGAAATTAATAATCAATTACCTAAAGAATTAATTATTGAATGAGAAATAAAATGGGTATAGTTATAGAAACTGAATAAGGAAGAGGGCAGTGAACCAATCAATGGGTAGATATGAGGGCCAAGGTCCAAATTATTGTGGGACAATATGATAGAGTTAGAGGTATGTCCTTAGGCAATTTTGTAATTTATAATAAATTATCAACTATGTAATAAAATCTCGTTCGAAATAAAAATGTTTTTCTTTCTGTTATATGCTTGTTGATATGAGTTATAATTAATTATTTAATTTATGTATATTAATAGAAAATCCATAAATGGTGTGTTTTGTGTTGGAAATTACAACTTTTGTAATCATGGGTATTTACCACAATTTAATAAGCACATCATTTTAAATATTCCTAGTCAAGATGTATCGAGACCGGATATCAATGCATCCACTAAGATTGGAGTCCATAATGCTCTATAAATGTTGGGTAGTGTGTTGCTCATGACTGCTAGATGCACCTAGAGTGGACTTACTGATAGTTATTGGAACACTATAGAATGACCCACTCGATAGTTTTCTGTTGGTTAATATAACCAAGGTCAAATAGAAAATATCGACGTCATAATATTACACAGTTCTCTTGACTTGAGAATACTGTTAATCTTTAATGTGGAAACTATGCTTTGATTATAGCTAAATCATGGCACGATTTCCATCGAACGACTATAGTTGGGTTGAGTAGAAGTATTGGGAGTAAAACACTACTCAATAGAGGATTTGTCTCTGCAGTTATATGAGTTAGTATCACGATCAACTAAAGTTAGCTCAAAGTCAAAATCTCCAAAAAGAGTTGTTTGGTTTATAATAATTGTTATTATTGAACCACAGAATTTGTGTTTGGATTGTAAAGTTGAATATGGACGATATTGGAATTTTGGCCATTACCAAATTCCATAAGTCCTAATGTGGTATAGTTTTGACGAAGAGAATTAGTGTAAATAAGCGTCACTATTGTGTAATGCTTAATTAAGTAAAATTGCATTTTACCATAGCTATGTAAGTGATGAATTTGGCCATAATGTCACACCACCTGCTAAGTGACGTGTGAACGTTAATATTCGAATTGTTATCACTGAGCGGATTTACACCTAAGACTCACACAACCGAAATGTTGAATACTCCTATAACCATGTGATTTTATTAATTATAATTATTATAAAATTAATTAAATTAATCCAATTCGTTAAATATTAATTATAAAATTTTATTTATTTTGCGTTGATCGATATTGAATATTGTGTATAATAGTTATAAACACACATATCGATATATGATATCGATGTGCATTTGAATTAGATTTAAATGCAATGTTTATTGATTGGGCTTGAAGTGGTTTTGAGGCCTATATAGGATCCTAGGGTGGCCGACCATATCAAGGAACGTAAGGCGGAATTTTGATTCAAAAAGAGGTGATTTGGTAAGAGCAAAAGGTGGATCTAGATCCCCTTTTCACTTCTTAGAATCTTGCTTATTTATTCATCTCTAAACCCCATTTTTTAGAGCACTCTCTCTTGCTCCATTCCAACCAGTCAAGGCTGGTCATTATAGCCTCCAACCATCCTCAATTTCAAGCTTCCAAATACATAATTAAATCAAATTCGAAGATCGGGTGGTTGTTGCATTTAGAGTGGTAGCTTTATCTGAAGGCTTGAATACTGATTTAAGGAGCGAACGGATTCAACATCTCAAGATCTTTCATCAAGCCTTTGGACAAGGTAATAATCCAATTTATATCATTTCTATACTTATATATTATCTATCACGTCATCATACTACTCTATTTATGTGTATATTATCACGAATTTATATATGCTTGTGCCTTTAACATTGGATGAATATGATTATATATGTGCGTGTTAAATATATTTTTTATATGTATATATAATTATATATATCTACAACAATCCGCATCTTAATGCACCCGAATTTCGATAAAAATCGAAACCAAGTCCATTAGGGTACAAATCGTTGGTTTTGGTAACCTGTAATAAACATGAGCATATCAAAGATCGATTAAACTAAACTCATAGCGGAGAAGAAAATATAATAGGATATAGATACTGACTAATGCTACTAACTCAGAATTAACGATATTCCTTGGTTATCCAATTGCCTTATTAGTACCTGTTACCTGAAGGTTTGACCAGGCAACTAGGCACTCGGCACTTACATACCGTTCAGCATGGAGAGTCGTTCGGTATTGTATATCGTTCGACATTCTAGAGTGATCAGCATGGCAGACCGTTCGGCATACATGGATCGTTCGACATTCGAGAGTGTTCGACATATGTGGAATGTTCGGCATGGCAGGGTCGTTCGGCGTACATGGAGCTCAGCATCACCACTTCGTTCGGCATCAGTCTATTCGGCATCAGTCTGTTCGGCATCAGTCTGTTCGGCATCAGTCTGTTCGGCATCAGTTTGTTCGGTATCAGTCTGTTCGGCATCAGTCTGTTCGGCATCTATGGTTCGGCACACAGAACTCACTCTTTCTGGGTTGAGGTATTCAGCTGCCAAGCCCACCAGGGAAGTCCAACCCATCTTTGTCTATAAATAGAGAGGCAGGGGCACAGTGAAAAGGACCTTTCTTCGAGAACACTGGGGAGACTTTGCCGCTTTCAAGACTCGCTCTTTTTACTTAGCAACTGTATTCGAGTAATTGGTGAACGGATTGTATCTGTAATTAGTCATCAAGTAAAGCAATAAAAGATCAACTTCAAAGTGGACGTAGGCAATTACGCCGAACCACTATAAACCTGGTGTTCTCGTCTTTGCATTCAATTTAGCATATTGTTCTCTGTTTAAATTTACTTTCTTCATTTATCTCTCTATACACACTTTCTCAACGAGGTTAGTGACCAATTTTGGTGCTAACACTTTGGTGATTTCACAGAGAATCGAATTCTCAGACCTCAAGGATCTGCTTCGAAGCTACTGGATTGAATAAATCCCTCGAAAAAGATCCGAGTCATTTGCAGGACGTCCATTGATTCTACTCAGAGTTCATACCAATAACTCTACAATGGGAAGACCACGTACCAGATCAGCCTCTCATAATGCGGACGCCTATGAAACTGCTAGCGTAAAACAAGCATGGCCTAGCATTTAGCAATCAGTAAGCAAGTCTAGGCGTAGGGACTACCGCCTAGGATCAAATGCCAATTGTCACCAGAATAGAGTTCAACGACTTGATGAGAGAGCTCAGGGAAAGCAGGAGACAACTCAGAGAGCAGATGCAAGCTAACGCCAACCTCAAGGCATAGCTCACTCAACAACAGCATCAGAATGCTGGGGGCAGTCCAGCTCCTTATTCTTCATCTGACAGCTCGACTTCGTCCGATGAACCTCCCAGGCGTAGACACCGCAAGACTGAAACTACGCAGGCAGGTGCTGCTGTCTGAATAGCTGGGGACCATTTACACCTCGTAGACCGTGACCAAGCAGGAATTGGAAAGTTAAAAGCTGGAGTGCAGGTGGAGGCTAGACGCCCGGCTCACCAAGATGCCAATGATGTCAAACCTCAAGATGCACGTTTGGCGGATCGCCAGCAGAGGAGGCATCAGCTTGGTCAATCCTGTAGGACAGGCTCCAACCTTCCATCTTCCATACAAACCCCAGATCTAACAGCTACGATCAGACAGTTGATGAAAGAGAATCAAGGCTTGTCGAATGATGATTGGGGAGTATCCAGGAGTCATACTCCGTTCACAAACACTGTCCTACGGGCTGAGTACCCCAGGAAGTTTAGCATGCCAACTATCCAAGCTTACGAAGGAAAGACTGATCCCAGGCAACATGTGATGAGGTACGAGTGGATGATGGATTCAGCTAGAGCAAACGACGCAACCAAGTGCCGGTGCTTTCCAATAACTCTATCTAGGATCGCTACCATGTGGTTCACCCGACTTCCTCCGCGGTCCGTATCCAAGTTCGAGGAGTTGGCAAAGAAATTTATAGAACAGTTCAGGATACATACTACTCGTCCAAAGGACGTGATGTCTCTATCAAGTGTAATCCAAGCTCATGGGGAGTCATTGAAGGAGTATTTACAAAGATTCCATGTTGCGGCTACTGAAGTCAGTAATCCCAATGATCATGCCATTCTTATGGCTGTAATGCGGGGTGTGGATCCGGATTCAGAGTTTGGAGACTGGCTGGCAGGAAAACCTCCAACTACGCTAGAACGTTTTTACTCAAAGGCACATCAGTTCATAAGAAGGGAGGAAGCCAGGTGGATAAGGCGAGATAAGGCATCGGGGCCTATTCAGAAGTCCGTAAAAAGCAACATTGCCGTGAAGCAGTCCGGAGACAACTCGAGGAAAGTTCAAGTCAATGTCCAGAACAAGCCCGGGCAATCTAAGGAATCCGGAGGAAGAAATCAGGGAAAGAAGAGAGAAATGGGGAAATGGAAGCCGAGAATTCCAACCTACAACGAGTACACCCCGCTGAATGCGTCTCTCGAGAACATTTACCTATCAACCTGCAATACCTTTCAGTACAGAAAGCCAAGTCCAAAGGAGTCAACCGAAGAACAAAAGCGGACCGGGAAATAATGCCGCTTTCATGAGACTTATGGGCACAATACTGAAGAGTGCAGACACCTACACAACGCTATAGAGAAGTTGATTAGGCAGAAAAAGTTACAGGAGTTTGTGAAAAATCCACAGGAAGGTGGACAGGGAACATCCAATCCAGGTCGTGCACCGGCTCCATGTCATCCCGAGGAGCCTGCTCGGACCGTGGGCAGACTAGTCATAAACACGATCATCGGCGGACCTCACCCTGCGGATAAGAACTGGCAAGAGATGGAATGGTATGCTAATTCCCTGAGGCATGCAGACTTCGAATGTTGTTCCAACATGGAGGATGGGACTCCTGCAAATCAGCTGCGCATGATGATAGACGATATAGTATTCAGAAGCAGAGATGCTGACCAAGTGGAGGCTCCTACCATTGACCCGATGGTCATATCTGCGACAATCAGGCCGGCTTATGTGAAAAGAATCTTGATTGATTGTGGAATTTCTGTCAATATCATCTTCAAGAAGGCTTATGACCAGATGAAGATGGAGACGAAGGATTTGAAGCCATCTAAAGCTCGTATACATGGCTTTAATGGCGCAGCGACTGATGCAGTGGGATATGTTGAGTTGCCAGTTGAACTGGGACAAGGTGAGCAAAGAAGGGTACGAATCCTACCTTTCGTAGTTTTGGATGTAGATTCTCCGTACAATGTGTTTTTGGGCCGGCCGGCCCTGGCTGAGTTTAGGGCAGCATTAGCCCCGTGGTGTTTGACTTTAAAATTTCCGACTGACAAAGGAGTAGGTGTTGTTCATGGCGACCAGGCGACCGGTCATGCATGTTATGTGGCTGAGCTTCGAGAGGCCCATCGGAGGGAAAAAGGAAAGGTTGTGGACAATCCCGTCCGCATCCAGAATGCCGACAATTGACAAATAATGCCCGAGCCCTGGCTCGGGCAAAATTCTCGGATCTACAGAGACATAGATCCGAGAGACGACGATGAGGAACCAAGGGAAGAAAATGCAGCACTGGTTGAACTGACGATTGACATTTCAGTCAGTCGAGACGACCCATCGCGAGTACTGAAGATCAGATCACAGCTCAGCCCCGCAATGACTGAAGACCTTAGTGATTTCCTCCGAGCGAATCTCGATGTTTTCGCTTGGACACATTCTGACATGTGTGGGATTTCTTCCGCTATTACGAGTCATATGTTGAACATAGACCCGAAGTACGTCCCAGTTAAACAAAAGAGGAGAGGAATGGACCCGGAGAGGTCTGCTGCTCTCAGAGAGGAGGTGGACAAACTCAAAGCCAATGGGTTCGTCCGCGACGCCCTCTACCCTGAATGGGTATCGAACCCCGTGCTGGTGAATAAGGCGAACGGGAAATGGAGAACTTGCGTAGATTATTCTGATTTGAACAAGGCATGCCCCAAGGACAGTTTCCCATTACCTAGGATTGATCAGTTGGTCGACTCCACTGCAGGACATGAGTTGTTGTCATTCATGGATGCGTACTCGGGATACAATCAGATCCCGATGCATATTCCGGACCAGGAACACACCAGCTTTATCACAGACATTGGGCTATATTGCTATGTAGTAATGCCTTTTGGATTGAAAAATGCGGGAGCGACCTATCAGCGTTTGGTGAATCGAATGTTCAAAGACCAGATTGGTAGAATAATGGAAGTCTATGTGGATGACATGCTCGTGAAGTCACGACAGTCAAACGACCACATTCGAGACTTAGCAGAGATGTTCGGTATACTAAGATATTATGGGATGAAGATCAACCCTCTGAAGTGTTCCTTCGGCATTGCGTTGGGGAAGTTTTTGGGATTCATTGTTAATGCCAGGGGAATTGAAGCTAACCCGGAAAAGATTCAAGCTATTCGAGATGTGCAAGTACCCAGAACTATAAAACAGGTGCAAAGCTTGAATGAAAAGGTGGCGGTGCTGAGTCGATTTATATCCAAAGCCACGGACAAGTACATTCCCTTCTTCGATATAATAAGGAAAGGGAAGAGGAATTTTGAATGGACATCCAACTGTGAGGAAGCGTTCCGAGATCTGGTGAGGCATTTGGAGAGTCCTCCAGTGCTGTCGAAACCAGTAGACCACGAGATGCTGTACATATACTTGGCCGTATCCCCGCATGCTATAAGTGCGGCTTTGGTCCACGAGGAGGACCGAGTCCAAAAGCCGGTGTATTACGTTAGTAAACGTTTAACGGGGGCAGAAAGAAATTACCCTAAAATTGAGAAATTGGCCTATTGCTTGGTGATTGCATCATGCAAGCTGCGTCCATACTTTCAAGCGCACTCAGTTAGTATTTATACCGATCAGCCCTTACGACAGGTACTCCAACAACCAGAAACTTCTAGAAGGATGTTAAAATGGAATATCAAATTGAGTCAGTTCGATATTACCTACCTGCCGCGAAGAGCCATACAAGGGCAAGCATTAGCAGATTTCATCGCTGAGTTTACTGTACCAGACGAACCAGACGATTACAATGTCATTCCTTCCATTCAATGGAAATTGTACACCGATGGGGCGTCAAATGACCGTTGCTCCGGGGCTGGCGTAGTCCTGGTGACTCCAGAAAATCGATTAATTTGTTATGCTTTGAAGCTCAATTTCTCGGCTACGAATAATGAAGCAGAATATGAAGCATTGATTGCTGGCTTAAAGCTCGTTGGAGAACTCGGGGTAAAATTAGTTGAAATCTTTTGTGACTCGAAGCTGGTGGTGTACCAAGTGCGAGGAGACTACAAAGCAAGGGGACAAAAGCTTGCTCCATACCTAGCTCTGGTTCAGGAACTATTGGCGAACTTCGAACATTATGACATTTCGCATGTCCCGCATGAACAGATCAAGGAAGCCGACTCGTTGGCCTAGTTCGCAAGCACTGGCGATGCGCATCAAATGGGATTAGTTCCCGTCAAAACCTTACATGCTCCAAGCATAGATGTGATGGAAGTCGATTTTGCGTTGGAAATGGAAATCGAGAAGGAGTCGTGGATAACTCCATTCAAACAATACCTGCTAAACGGGACTTTGCCCGAAAAAAGAAGTGAAAGATGATAGGTCATTCGCAAAGCCGCGCGATATGTGATGCAGGGAGGAGTGATGTATCAGAGAGGGTTCTCGGTCCCTTCACTACGGTGCATTGCCCGTGATGAGGCAAAGCGGGTCTTGAAGGAGGTTCACGAAGGAGAATGTGGCGACCATACTAGGGGGCATGCACTAGCAAAAAAGATCCTCCGCTACGGATACTATTGGCCAACTGTGAATCGGGATGCTGCAGATTACGCAAGAAAGTGTGACAAGTGTCAAAGATATGCGAAAATCCCGAGAGCTCCAGCAACGGAACTCACACAAATGGTTAGTCCCTGGCCGTTTGCAATCTGGGGAATCGACATAATCGGTTCTTTGCCCATATCCAAGGGTGGTGTAAAATACGCGATAGTTGCGGTCGACTATTTCACAAAATGGGCCGAAGCAGAGCCTTTAGTCACAATCACCTCCAAGAAGGTCATTAATTTCGTTGTATGAAACATTATATGCCGCTTTGGCCTCCCGCGAACCATCATTATGGACAACGAAACTCAGTTTGAAAGCAGAGAATTCAAAGATTTCTGTTTAAAGTACGGCGTTGAGAAAAAGTTCGCCACCGTTGCTCATCCGAAAGCTAACGGACAAGTCAAGGCCGTGAACAAAATAATCAAGTCCATATTGAAGAAGCGTTTCGAAAAGGCTGGAGGCAAGTGGGTAGATGAACTCCCAACAACACTATGGGCTTATAGAACTACCCACAAGTCCGCGACTGGCCACACTCCATTCGCATTGGCATACGGCTCGGAAGCTGTTATACCTGTGGAGCTTGAAGTTCCATCGCATCGAGTGACATATTATGATCCTAAGACAAATCAGGATCTCTTTTTGGAATCACTGGACTGCATCGATGAAAAACGTGAAGAGGCTGAATTAAGGGCGGCAGCATATAGGCACCGAGTCAAGCGATATTACGACGACAAAGTCCGCCCAAGAATCTTTAGTGTGGGTGATCTCATTTTGAAACGGGTTTTCCCGGTACCATCACGTATGAATCCCAACTGGGAAGGTCCGTATGTCGTTGAACGGAAGCTTGGAGAGGGAACTTTCAAGCTAGCGACCGTTGATGGCGTGACACTCCCCCGAGCATGGAACAGTGAACATTTACGATGCTATTATATTTAGCATGTTTCTTTTCTGTTTTCGGTGCAATTGTTTCCCGTATGTTTACATTCTATTGATTCTTAGTTTCCTTTTTAGCATGTAATCGGAAAATTTAGTTTGTTTTTAATAAAGGCTTGAAGCCATCCTTTCTATGAATTATTGATATTTCTGAACGTTATAGTCCGGTGACAAACAACTGAAGTTGTATTATTCTACCTGACGTACGAACTCGCATAAACGACTTGAATCTCCGAGTCCCCTAAATGCGGACCGGAGTACTCTAAGTCCCTGGAGCACGGACTAGAGTATAAACGACTTGAATCTCCGAGTCCCCTGAATGCGGACCGGAGTACTCTAAGTCCCCGAAGCGCGGACTAGAGTATAAACGACTTGAATCTCCGAGTCCCCTGAATGCGGACCGGAGTACTCTAAGTCCCCGGAGCGCGGACTAGAGTATAAACGACTTGAATCTCCGAGTCCCCTGAATGCGGACCGGAGTACTCTAAGTCCCCAGAGCGCGGACTAGAGTATAAACGACTTGAATCTCCGAGTCCCCTGAATGCGGACCGGAGTACTCTAAGTCCCCGGAGCACGGACTAGAGTATAAACGACTTGAATCTACGAGTCCCCTGAATGTGGACCAGAGTACTCTAAGTCCCCGAAGCGCGGACTAGAGTATAAACGACTTGAATCTCCGAGCCCCCTGAATGCGGACCGGAGTACTCTAAGTCCCCGGAGCGCGGACTAGAGTATAAACGACTTGAATCTCCGAGTCCCCTGAATACGGACCAGAGTACTCTAAGTCCCCGCAGCGCGGACTAGAGTATAAACGATTTGAATCTCCGAGTCCCATGAATGCGGACCGAAGTACTCTAAGTCCCCGGAGCGCGGACTAGAGTATAAACGACTTGAATCCCCGAGTTCCCTGAATGCGGACCGGATTGCTCTAAGTCCCCGAAGCGCGGATTAGAAAATATTCTAAGTACCAAAAATGTGAAACAAGAGATGTACAATTCCAAAGAATGTCCGAACAATGTAAGAATGGATTAGGAATTTATGTAACTCATAAGAACTTGAGTTTCGACCACAGTTATATAGAAAGCTAAAAAGCATAAATCGTTCAAATGACAAAGAAACTAAACTTTATTCAATAATCCAAAATGGGGTTATACAACCACTCCTTCAAAACTTGGAGTCAAAAATCTATCTACATAAACTACGAAAACGAAAAAGTAAAAGTAGTTACATGACCTAAGAAAAATCTCGTTGAACGAGTGTAGTGGCTACTTCTTCGGCTTCTTTTTCCTGTCCTCCTTTGCTTTCTCAGATGACTCCTCTCCCTCACGCTTCCTCTTGGACTTTTTGCTCGCCAAAGAAGCGGAGTCAGAAGTGGGAGGAGGAACATCTAGTGGTTTGGATTTGCCGGGAAGAATGACTTTCAGAGGCCTATTCAGCGGGTCGGTAAGTTCTAGTACTTGAGACTCGACCTTGATCTCAACCTTCTTTTTCTTCTCTTCCACGAGTCGCTCCTTCATACTCACCTTCGAGGTGTGTTCTGAGGCGCCCGTGATTTCAATTTCATAACTCCCTTCAACGGGAGATGAAGTGTCAGACTTATCATCATCTAGCGCCCCGATCACTTGAGCGTCAGGACCGGGAGTTACTCCTGCGTGAGCGGAATCGCTTGTTTTCCCCATCTCCTCCTTGGCGTCATTGCTCCTCGGAGTTGGTTCGGGATCAGAGCGGCCTGCATAAAAACATAAAGAACGAACGTCAGAATCAATAACCGATTGCAGAAAGCGATAGTGCTTTGAACTTCTAGAAGAAGAGTTTTGTACCGGTGTCTTGCTGGCTTTCAGCTGTGCGCAGAGTTTCACCCTCTAGAATGGGAGATAGAACGTGAATGCCGAGACCGGGGTCTTCCGGATCATAGCCGGCATGCTGCTCGAATGGGTCAAGTGCCAGCCGATCGGCCGATTGAGTAGAAGGAGGAGCTGCAGCCTCAGTTCCAAATGGACCAGCTTTGTCATCTTTCTCTTTTGACGGAGGAGAGCCTTTACCGAAGAGAGCCATAGTTGTAGACAAGTCCGATGGCTCATTCCCCCTGAGAAACTCTTTCACTAAAGCCTCCTCGTCGACCTCCTCGATGCCCGACTTCGCCTGTCTAATCTTTATTAAAGTCTCCCAAGCCTCGGCCAAAGATTCAAGGTAGCCCTCGCCTAAGAAAGTCAAGTCCCGGTGCATGAGGACACGGGCATTGTATTCGGCTATCAGTGGGTCGAACATACACTTGATTTCTTCTCTGCCGGCCTCTACAACCGCTTCAAGGCGGGAGTCGATCGCCGCGGAAGCTATTCTCTTACCCTCCTCGCGGGCTTCATCTTTCATTATCCCAACCTTAGAAAGCTCGTCGTCAAGCTTTGCCTTTAAGAGACGTGTATCGACGATCTCGTTATAGTACCGTTGAGATTTTTCTTGAGCCGCTATCTTCTCTTCCCTCTCCTTAGAGAGTAGCTCCTTCAACTCTTTAACCTGCAGGGCGAGTGCATCCCTTTCTTTTTTAATAGAATCTTTTTCTAGAGCTAGAGCCCCACTGCGTTGGACTGCAACGTCAAGTTCTTTCTTATGGGTCATCTCAAGACGAGCGACGACCTCCGCAGTCTCCTTAGCACTCTGTTCTGCGGCTTCAAGTTTGGACTTGTACGAAGCGAGCTCTTCGTCCTGATTCCTGATGATGTCTTTATCAAAGATAGCTTCGAGCTTCAAGCGGTCGATTTCTTGTTGACGCTCAACGGATACTTCCGAGACCTTTTCGACTAAATGAACAAACGCGTAACGTTGAACATAGACGTGGTTGTTGCAAGCGATGGCACTCTGCTTGACATGCCCTGGAATATGATGAATAGCTGGGAGGAACTTCAGACCGTCAAAGCAGATTTTGGGAAATTTAGCTTTAAGATCGACCAGCATCTCCGATATCGTTGGGTCTGCCGCAGGAACAGGGGGAGGAGGTTTTGAAAGTTCAGTTCTCTTACGATGTTCCCGAGATTGTCGTGTGCTTGATGAACCAGAATGTTGATCTCGGGAAACATCGGGTTAAGACCCCTTATGCAAAGTTTTTTCTCTATCTGGTTCTGTTTGAGGAGGAGGATCGCGAGAGTACGAAGATTGGGAGTGTGATTTCTTTCGATAAGACGACTCTCGGGGACGGTTGTCTCGATCTCCGTAATCGTCCCTGTCCCGGCGTTTACCGGAGCCCGAATCCCGACCAGGATGGTGAAATATGGAAGAGCCATGGAGGCGATCGAATCCGTGGGAGCGTCCCATGTCACCTGCATAGAATGAGAATAACAACAAGTTAGAAAAGATCAGGGTGGCGGTTAAGATTGAAGTGCAAAGTGAAGTGCGCGTGTCCGTGTGTGTCCTAGTGTTTCCCCCCGACGGACCAGTTTCTATACTAATTGGAGTTTTATCTCCCTGGACTTGGGCTTGAACTCCCGTACCGCCTCTAGCAGGCGAATGAAGCTTGAGGGCCTCTGGGTCGTCGAAACCGTAGTTGAGTAAATCGTCAGGAATGGTAAGGTTCGATAGGCCCTTTAGAGAACTTTCTAAGTGCTCCGAGGAAGTTTCTTTTTCCGTTGGCATAAAGGTAATTTTAGAAGTTCCGCACGTAGTTTTCTTCCTCAGCTTGCGCGTCAGTTTCTTCTCTCCCTTTGAAGGGGAAGACGACGTTTCTGTGTCATGAACTTCAACCGCCGGT
This sequence comes from Allium fistulosum, assembly GCA_030737815.1. NCBI lineage: Eukaryota > Viridiplantae > Streptophyta > Magnoliopsida > Asparagales > Amaryllidaceae > Allium > Allium fistulosum. The sequence goes on along the minus strand of CM060908.1, from coordinate 814,244,058 downwards.
CCCCGAGACGGACTAATATTCTCGCCCTGTACTTCGGGCGTCTCAGTCTCCTTAATTTCCCCCTCTTCTAATGCATCAGGAACATTGCATGCTGAAGACTCAGCTTGTTTTTTCCCTTTATCAGAGCCAGGCCTGGGAATGGTGACGCCTTGAGGGAGGCTTATCCGACGGCCTTCTTCCAACAGTCCGAGCCTTGTAAGTGACTCATTCGAAATGAGATTTCTAATGTCCCGCTCTTCGGCGGGGAGGGCCCTAATGGCTTCGAGAGCATCAGAATATCTGCGGCCGTCAGGACGTGGGCTAATACCTAAAAAAATGGGTAAAATTTAGAAAAGGTACGGCTTCGACTAAACATGAGTAACAGACCAAGAAAAAGGCTTACTTCCTTCAACCCATATACTCGCAAAGCCAGGAGGACAACGCACATAAAACCATTCCTGTTTATATAAGGCGAACTTGGTCCTCGCCCCGGTTAAGATTTGACATTTGTTATGCGGCTCGAGAAACATGAATGATGGGCTATCCTTCCGCTTCTTGATGCAATATATGTATCGGATATCGCCCGGAGTTGGGAGCCTAGAGAAGACATTCATGAAGAGGATGCAGGTACCGTAGAGGAACGCATGGCCATTCGGGTGCAGTTGCGATGGGGCAATGTCAATATATTGCAGCACATCCCGAAGAAACAAGTTGAACGGTGGCACACTGCCAACCCAGCACATGAATTTATTACAAGCAGTGTATCCGGCTGGGAGAAAGTGTGGATGATCATGCCTCGATGGAACTAGCACGTCATCAAAGGGTATTCCGTGGACTGAGCATATCAAACGGAGTGTGCTTTCATTGATCTTTAAAGCATGTGAATCGACAGGGTTGTCCAAGAGAATTGCTGCCTCCAAAGCATCGGGAGCTAAGTCATGTGCAGGGGAAGTTGATGGGTTTGAAGTATCTGCGGCTTCTCGTCGGGAGGACGGCCCAGGCCTGTTTGAAATCGTGGCGGAGCTAGATTTTCTAGACATCGCTGATAAGGATTGAATCTAGCAAAGTACCTGTTCGAACTATACTTAAAAAATAATCGACGTTAGACTTAACAATACGAATATTCCCCCCGTGTAGTGTGTGAACTAGTGCGATCATTCAGGTGTAAACGCTGAGAAATTATAAGTCACAAAATTGATGGTATGAAGTTGAGCTTTGAACTGTCGTCTTCGAAGACCGTCATCGTTGACCGTCTCCGAAAGCCAGCATTGCAATATTTTCAATCTTGAACTCGGACATTGGCGCTGCGTGTTAAAAGCTTTAGTCTGTTTTTTATTGATTTAAGTTCAGGCTTGTGATTATTGAAACTAGGAAGTTATCCGTCCAGATTAGTTCGATATGCTAGTATGCTTAGGTACTTGTCCTTGTGTTTGTTATATGATTAGGCAAGGTGGTTGGGAGTTCGGCTTAGAATTCTGTTCGGCTTAGATTCTGTTCGGCTTAAGTTCTGATCGGCTTAAGTTATGTTCGGCTTAAGTTCTGTTCGTCTTAATTTTTGTTCGTCCTAAGTTCTGATCGGCTTAAGTTCTGTTCATCTTAATTTTTGTTCGTCTTAAGTTCTGATCAGCTTATGTTTTGTTCGACTTAAGTTCTGTTCGGCTTAAGTTCTGATCGGCTTAAGTTCTGTTCGGCTTAGATTCTGTTCGGCTTGAAAATGAGTGCACGCAGTAAGTCATGACGAGCCGATTCGCTCGGCCTTTTGCCCCTAACAACACTTCTCCTCTTTTCCTCCATCTCCCCTAACCAGCGTAACCAAGTCCTTCGGCAAGCCGTGTCAAACCACGGTCGTGCCGAACCACTTCACTAGGCCTTACCTCCAATTCATCACCCACACGCCTCTTGCTTCCTTTAATCTACGGAGAATTTACGAATTCGAGTTTTGTGTTAAGCTTCCTAATTCGAGAAAGCGTTCGAGAGTTTCTTACCTAAGGAAACGGCAGGAGCTTGGGGATCTGTGGACTTAAGATTGATAGAGTGTTCGAGCTTGACTTGAAGAGAGCTTGTTGGATTCGAAGTAAGAAGGAAGGATCGTAGGAGGTGAATAAGATTTAAGGGAGGTAAGTTATATTTCTTGGAGGGTCGTGGAGGTAAAAAGTGAAAAAGAGAGGAAGAAGAAGAATGCCAGCTTTTATAGGGGAGGAGAGGAAGTCGAAGAGACTATGACCGATAGAACCGGTCAGAACGACATCGTTCGGCATCGGCTATGACGTTCGGCATCTAGGGTGCTCGGCTTGAAGCAAAGCACGGTGGATTCATGATTCAAAGTGCATCACGTTTAACCACATGATGCACTTTGGGGGGCAAGTGTTACCTGAAGGTTTGACCAGGCAACTAGGCACTCGGCACTTACATACCGTTCGGCATGGAGAGTCGTTCGGTATTGTATATCGTTCGACATTCTAGAGTGATCGGCATGGCAGACCGTTCGGCATACATGGATCGTTCGGCATTCGAGAGTGTTCGGCATATGTGGACCGTTCGGCATGGCAGGGTCGTTCGGCGTACATGGAGCTCGGCATCAGCACTTCGTTCGACATCAGTCTGTTCGGCATCAGTCTGGTCGGCATCGGTTTGTTCGGCGTCAGTCTGTTCGGCATCAGTTTGTTCGGTATCAGTCTGTTCGGCATCAGTCTGTTCGGTATCTATGGTTCGGCACACAGAACTCACTCTTTCTGGGCTGAGGTATTCAGCTGCCAGACCCACCAGGGAAGTCCAACCCATCTTTGTCTATAAATAGAGAGGCAGGGGCACAGTGAAAAGGACCTTTTTTCGAGAACACTGGGGAGACTCTGCCGCTTTCAAGACTCGCTCTTTTTACTTAGCAACTGTATTTGAGTAATTAGTGAATGGATTGTATCTGTAATCAGTCATCAAGTAAAGCAATAAAAGATCAACTTCAAAGTGGACGTAGGCAGTTACGCTGAACCACTATAAACCTGGTGTTCTTGTCTTTGCATTCAATTTAGCATATTGTTCTCTGTTTAAATTTACTTTCTTCATTTATCTCTCTACACACACTTTCTCAACGAGGTTATTGACCAATTTTGGTGCTAACAGTACCAATCATGAATAAGAAGACTTCTCCACCAACCGTTCCATCCTGTTCCAGTGACCTGTTCCTCTAAATCTATCCTGTGAGTTGTAATGAGGAGGGGGTCAGAACAATGTTCTAATGATTAGAAAATTACGTACTTTATCCATAACACAAACTTATACCGATTGGTTTCCATTTAAATGTTATGTCTTATTACTTACGGTTAATCCGTTTAATTTCATATGTGCGTATGATATGTCTACCTAACCTTCTCTTAGGTATATAATACTGACATATGCCTATTGTGTATACACTACCCAAAACCCAGCCACTTAATACTTATTGAATAAGGAGGAGGCATACCCAACGACCATTTAATACCTCATTCCCTGAAGCATGCCCTTTGCATCGTCAACGTTAGTCTATCATTCCTAGCTACAGAGACCGATGACTTTTATACATGGCTTTATAATATATAATGTTCGCATCTATCGCTAGTCTTAGCTATGTGAGAGATAGTACGCAAGCCACTTAATACTTTTTAATGAAATTAGGCGGACTTTGACCATTTAGTACCTTATTTAAGGTAGGTTCCCATCATTTAATACCTAATCTAAGGCGAACTCCTCATTGGTACCTATCTAGCCGACATTACATGGAAATACCTTCGGCCACTTAATACTCTTCCTATTGAAGTGGATCTTTCCAAGATATCCCTTATCGTGCCTAACTGCTCACACAGACCATTTAATACTTCATATAAGGGAAAGAGGCAGACCCTCAAACAACCATTTATTACCTTCAATCCCTGAAGCATGTCCTATGTTTTAAGCATATTCCTTTCGCACGGGTCCTATGGTTGGAGATGTCTCACATAAGTAATAGGTGTACGCAACTACTAGTAGCATCTGAGTGAAGGGCATATTTTTGTTGCGTAACTCTACTGACATCGCATCCCAACCCACTAAGTCCAATTAATTATTCTAATATTTATTACTGGACAACGCCTACTAATCTCTATTTGCACATTTGAGGTTATAATTTATTCTAATGATAATTATACTGCCATATAATGTTTAATTGCTACATAACATGTTTTATTTATAATCTCCATAAATGTCCCTTTTGTCCATAATAAATTATTATTATCCTAACGGATGTTTATTTACTTATTCAAACATTACCATTTTTTCTTCCTTGTCTTTTCCACGGTTAACCTACCAATTTCATTAATCAATCCCATTTTATCCATTTACTTAGATTATTGTAACCCCCAATTTATTACACATTTATTGCCTATTCATTTTTAGAGTTACAATCCTTCCATCTTTATTTTCCAATTCTACAATTTATTACAGGATCTATTTTAACATTCAAATTTCATTTAATGCGAACATTAAATGCATATTACAGTATATTAATTATATTTTTATTTCGAATGTTTTAGCGCGGTTATATATTTTTATAAATTTATTATTATGTTTCTAGTTATTAATACTTTAACTAGGATATACTTTATTCTATATTTTGATCTGTTAGAATCACCCTTCCAAAAAGGTTTTCCGTTGTAACCTTCCATAAATTAACCTAAATTAAGGGATTTACTTAGTTTGAAATTATAAGGATTTATTTATTTCCTCTTTATTGAAATAAATAGTGTAAACTACGAAAAGGAAATCCATACTTTACACATCTCTTTCTTCTTTTGACGTATATTCCTTATCAAATCAAACGTTGCACTTTTCTATGAAATTAAGATATTAGACAAATTCATGGAGGTTAAACAAATAGTACTTCCAACAAATTAAAATACAAAACTTACATTCTAAGTAGAATTAGAGCAAACCTAATTGACACTTTATAACCCACTTATAGATCTGGACCAAATTCTACATCTTTATCCATATTCAGTTTTATATCTTGGGGACTGATTTCCTAATCTGGGTGTAAACAACATTCCTATTCAATTACAAAACATGTAGTGGTGTTTTATGCGCTTAATTCAATCCTACAGCTCTTTAGACCTTTATTTAGGCGTAAACATCAAATAAAATTCCAACGAAATAAATTTCAATGTTATAAGTAAATTATATAATTTTCCACTTATCTTTAAAAGCTTTCCAAATCTCTAGATCTAAATCTGATTCCTTGAATCGACTCCATTTCCTTTCTAATCCTAAGAAATATATATAAAAGTGTATACACATACCAATAAAATTATAGGTCTGAGAAGATATTTGGGAAGAATGGGAATATAGATTTATTATATTGAAATTTACCATTTAATTTACGCAATGCTGATCCGCTTCTCCGCTTCTTCTATTTATTTTATGCTCTTCTCTAGTTTGTATAAATAAAAACTATTTTACATTTAGGAGGAATAGTGGAGAAGAGGAAATGGCGAAGCTTCACTGACCTAGATCAGAAAATATGAGAAGAGAAGGTATGGGTTAGGTTTGTATTTATAGGCTCTCAGATCAATCATAGCCGTTAGATTTTAATTATTAAATCTGGGCCATTGGCCGAGGTTCAAATCGCCAACTAAATCCCTCAACCGATCGACCGCACCCGATAAGCGGTCGACTGCTAGTGGTCAACCTGTTGTATTGCACGAGTCGACCGGTGAGGTCTTGGTTTAATTATTATTACAAATTTTTTTATTTAATTATTTTTGTTTTGGTTTCTTTGAACCATTGTAACTTCTTATTTGAACTCCGATCATGAAATTTTAAATATGAAAATTGCTCAAAAAATGGTCATGAATGCAATGGTTCAACTTTCGTGGCCAAATTCTATCGTTTGCTTAAATTCTATTTTTGGAGCCTAATTAATTATTAAATTATTAACATGAATTTATAGGGTGTTACATTTCCCTCTTAAAATAATTTCATCCTCAAAATTACTCCAATGATTTAATCATTGGGTAATGCAGTAACCACCTTAAACTACCCAAACAATTAACGAACAACCAATTTTTCAGCCAACCATGCACAAGTGCATAGTGTATCATAACATAGAAAACTTTCAAATATAAAATCTAACTTTTTTTCATAATATTTATATATTTACAAAAATGTATGTAATATGTACATATATTTTTTAATTTTTTTATATATTTGTTAAACTTTCGAATTTTTTATATTTAAGGATTTCTGTACGGAAATCAAATTAAGAAATAAAATTTAAACTATAAGATTTAATGAATAAAAAAATTATTATTTCTGCTGAATGTATGCGTATATATATATATATATATTATTTGTTTACATTATATACATATACATATTTTTTTATTATTATATATATAATTCTTAAATATTAATTCAATATGCATATATAATTATGCATATAAACATAAAAAATTATATATTTTTAACTTTTGAAATATATATATATATATTATATAATTTTCATTTAAAATTAATACATTTAATTTAAGTTTTAATTTATTTGTATATTTGCTATGTAGATCTAGATATAAGATTTAAAATTTGAATTTTAAATCTGTATTTGAACTTGTATGTTATTTATATTAAATATACCATTACTTTACATTATAATATTAAATATATATACAAATATGTATATATATATATATTTGCATATTCTTATATATATATACTATTTTATGATACATACACACATATTAAACGTCATACATGTATATAAAGGGTCTAACATGTCCATTGCGGTGTAAATCCTAGCATCTATATAGGGTCATGTTAAACCTTATACACCGTTTATGCTGCACGTAAACACATATGTGTATATGATACATATATTATTCTATATATTATATACATAAAATTAATATAATAAAACTTTATTATAAATTGAATAAAATATTGATTTTATTTAAAATAAGTTGGATAAGATCTAGATAAATATAGATTTCACAAGCCTAGTAAGATCCAAATGGAATATATTTTTTGAAATTTACCCATTTACACGTTGTTTGTTAGCCGGCCTAGTTCCAACAATAATATCATAGCTCAATAGCCTATGCGGTTTAAATTAGTCATGTTAGTGCTAACTAATTAAGTTTACCCATTCAGTAGGATGTTTAGAAAAGTGGTGTTTAGAAAAGTAGTGCCTAAGGTTGGGTTGGGTAATCAAGTACTTACCCTACTTTCCTACCGGCCTGGTCCTAAAGGTGAAGTAATCCCAAAAGGTTGTCCTTAATAGAAAATACCCAATTTGAATTGGGTCTTGGGCTAATTTTCAAAATTATTATGAAATTAAAATAAAATTTTAAATTTAAATGTTAAATTTAAAATAAGAAATATATTATAAATGTTATAATGTAATTTAAAAAGTGTTTTGAAAATAAAATAAATAAATTTCAAAAATTTAATGTTAATAAGATTAATAAAATTAATTAATTAATTAAACATATATATATATATATATATAATATTATGATACGTGTTACATTGACTTGAATTGTTTAAGATGTGAATGTATATATGTAATAAGAATTTTCAAAATTAATAATATTTAATTAAAATTGTTTAATTAAATAAATAAATTAAAAGTTAATTACTAAATAATAAAATACATGTATATAAAGATATGTGTATGACTACAAAGGTTAAAGTATACATTTTAATAGAAAATGTTATAATTGAATAATAAAAAATTAATTAAAACGTTAATTAATCGAATTAATCAAATAACATTTAATTAATATAATATTATACATAAGACTATTATATAAGTAAATTAAATTATAAAAATTATATAATAAAACTTATATAATATGAATGTATAAATTAAAGATGAAACATTAAGTAACCCTAAATAGACTTAAGGGATAAATACATATGTATTATACATATATCGTGATTTCGGATGTTTCCGACACTTGGATCATAAGGGATTTCATATGAAGTACATTATCCCATAAGTTGATATCATTCTAAGTAAATATATTAAAGATTACGAACCTTTAATACAAAGTTGTCCTCTATCGTTTATATATTAATAAATTACCTTCGTGCTCTTTAGTTGTTGAGCAAATTCAAGCTAGAGATGTTATGTGCAGTAATATTAATATATAGAATATACGAGGTAAGATAATTATTTGTATTTGTTGAGCAAACTTAGTGTACATATACTATACTTAGGCTATTGGGAAATAATATGTACGAGTGAATAATCTCTTTCGATTTATTAAGCAAACTTAAGGCTGAAATGAGATCAGGACAAGGCAACATGGGTTAGGAGTTGTATATGATGCAACCGATAAGGAGTTATCCATCATCTATGAGGCTATGACTTATCGAGCAAACTCAAGGTCAGAATCTAAAAACAGACGAGTCCTAACATCCACTAGTGAAGCTGAAAGACTTCTATCTTTCACCTTAGGGTTTGGAGAAAAATAAAAGACTAGTGGGAGCTTAGTAGTAAAATGAAACGTAAAGTTTAACCTTACTAAATATTATAAGAACATCTACTATGAAATTGTCCTAATCTAGTAATTTTAAAACTTATAGAGAAATGTCTGCACCTAAATTGTTTTCTAAAAGTGACAAACTTACCGAACCTAACTATGTTGATTGGCTAAAAGCGATTAAGATAGCGTTGATTTAGGAATGTGATGGTTGTCGATTACTGCACCCCAAAAGAACAACCTGCTAACAATGTAGACCCCAAACTTAGGCTTGCTTATGAGAATGGATTTTAGACCTAGAGATTGCCCAGCCTTTTGTGCTATCTATGATAAATGAGTCGTTGTAGAGGCAACATGAAAACATGTATGTCTATGAGATTTTTGATAGTCTCAAAGCTCTTTTTGGCGAACATTCCCGTTCTATAAGGTATGGACTTTCGAAGGAACTGTTCTATACCAAAATGACCAAGGAACAGAAAGTGGATGATTACGTTCTATGATGAAAGGCTATGTTAACCCAGAAAATGGATCAACACCCAAATGTCAGATGCTCCTGCTCCAACTCCATAAAATGGATAAACGAGTTGCTCAGTTGGTATGGGCATCATTCCAATTTGTTCTGCTCCAACCCCAGATGCTCCTACATTAGCTTCATGCCCTTGGTTCTGAATTCCAGCAACTCTAGTTATTCCATATTGTTTCATCCTTTGAAAGAATCCTTCAAGCATTTCTTGTTGTCTAGTTATCATACCATCCCGCATCCCCTTTATCATTCTCACCATCTCTTCTCTGGTCATGTAGATGGATTGATGAGAATTTGAGGACACCTCCTGGCTACCCCAGGCTCTGGTTGACTTCTCCGATTTTAGATCTAGTATCAGGCCTCTTCATCTTCTCCAAATCTAAGGTTCAAGCTTCAAGTTTTCAGACCTAGCTTTTTTCTCAGTGAAAGCACCAAAATGTAAACCCAGAAAATGGATCAACACCCAAAAGTCATATGAAAGCACTAGTTCTATTAAAAATAAAATTAAAAGCAGAAAAGAAAAGAGGAGACACAAGAATTTTTATAGTGGTTCGACGTAATCTCCGGCATACATCCACTTTAATCTCTTTTATTAGTTGCTTTCTCTTTGGATTACAACTATTTAGATCTGATCTGGCAACAATCTAGCAGATCCCAGATTTACAATGGTGTTAAGAGAGTATGTTGTGGAGAAAAGAAGTAAAGAAAGTCTAATGGAAGCTCCAAATATAATGGAAATCCAGCAAAGGGAAGAAGATTGTTTTCTAGTAGCAGGTAGGTTGGTATTTATAGAGGAGTTGGGGAGGCATGAGTCAGAATCTCATCGGCAACGAAGTCCAGAAGTCAGCCCGAAGTCACGTCAGGAGAGTTAGGCCAACCCGAGTCATAAAGATAACTCGGGGCTGGCCTAAGCCCTATAGGTCAGACCCGAGTTATAATCCTTGGTGCGAATTGCACCACTCCACTTGCAAGTTGCTTCCATCTTCTAGTCGAGTTGGCGTGTGAAGTTCAGGAGGTGAACGTTCAATATTTATAGGTCGGACCCAACCTATAGCATAACTCGGACCCGAGTTATGTATGTTAGTCCAATCCATGTGGAACCTTTTCCAAGCTCTTCCTTTGCCTTTTCTAAGTGCACTTGCCAAGTTTCAAGTCATTCCGTTTCCACTTCAATCTTCTAAGTCCAGTTAAAGTGTAGAGTAGGATAATTTGGTACCGAGTTATGGACTTAGCATATTTTTAGCTGGAATTTTCTCGAGCTATTTCCTTAGTCCATCTGAGTGTACCTGCCAAATTTCAAGTTGTTTCATCCTTATTTTAATCTTCTAAGTCCATTTGTAATATGCTTTTGCTTAAAAGTGGGTTAATAGGCTATATTGATAAACTTACACAGGTAGACATAGTGATAAGCAACAAAATGAAAGTAGACTTAATCCTTGGGTCTCTTAGTCCCTAGTATGAGCTATCCATATTAACTATAATATAAACCAGTTTGAAGTAAGCCTCATGGAGCTCCTCAATATGTTAATTAAGGCCGGTCGAGTCTTCGTCCAAGGATCAAGGGGCAACACTTGTTGTTAGGGGGAATGCATCATCGTTGGAAGGTTCAAAGAAGCGAAAAAGGGTTAATAAGAAAATAAGAAGACAACTACTAGGGACAAGCGTGAATTTCATCATTGTCACAAGAAGGGTCATTAGAAATAGAATTGTCCGGAGTACTTGAAGATTGTTAAAGAGAAGCAGTTGAATGGTTCTTCCGCTCCATCAGATATATTTATGATACAAAACTATTTTGCAGTCAATAAATTATCATGGGTTTTAAATACGAGACCTAGAACTCACATTTGTAATTCGTTACAGGAGCTTAGAAACTGGTGTCACATGGCAAAGGGAGAAATGAGGCTTCAATTTACTGATGGGTCTATTGTAGATGCGACGACGGTTGAAGATTTTCATTTGTGTTTGTCGAGTGGATTTGTTTTTGTATTAATAATCGCTATTATGTAAAAGACTTTATTTATGGAATTATTTATGTGTCTAGATTATCCAAGACTGGTTATGTTTTTCATTATGCTAATAATGTTATGAACATTATTTTAGATGATAATAAAGTTCGTAATGGTATTTTGGATAATGGCATTTATGTGATCAATTCAAATTATGTCTGTTATGTGAGTAGTTCTTTGAATAACGATATAAATAAAAATTACCTTTGGCATTGTATGCTAGGTCATATAAGTGAGAAATGACTACCTAAACTGAAAACCAGAGGTTTTCTCCTACCATTTAATTCCGAATCATTTGACATGTGTGAGTTGTGTCTCAAAGGTAAGATGACCAAGCACCTATTCAATGAGAGCAATGAAAGAGTTGATGAAACCTTGGAGCTCATACATACTGATGTATGTGGTCCAATGCCTGTAATTATTAAAGATAACTATTCTTATTCTATAACCTTTGATGACGACTTCGCGGAACTAGGATATCTGTATTCTAACAACCCACCTTGAAATGGACCAAAATTCCAACCCAGAAAAAGGCCCATTGAAACTCTGACTACTCCAAAGCCGGTTGTTGGTTGGTATAAAGAACAATATAGAGCTATTTATCTACACATTTAGAACTCATAGTGGAAGGGTAAAATATAATAACCGAAGTAATATCCATTTTATTTGAAATCCAAATGCCAAAGTCAATAACAACAGTCACATATCCGTAGTACAATAATTGCAAAATACAACATTTTACTTTAATGCGTACATCAGAAAATAACATGGGTAGATAAATAGGTAGACTGCCATAAGTTCCCTAAATGCCATTGCTTCCTCAATCAACATCTTCTTTCCTAACTTGTCTTGTAATGAAGAGGGAGTCAAAAACAACAACGTCCATTGAATAAAAATCTCGAGCCTTACTATAATAGTACTTGGGCAGTATAATAAATAAGAACATATCTTTCGTATCTTGACTATATAGTAAGTTTTCCAACTATAAGCTCTAAGGCTTTCCTAATCCAATTTCATAATCATTACCCTTTCAACCAAATAGCCCATATCTATCGTTAATAATGTCCTATCAATGTAAGAGATGTTGCCCAAGCCACTTAATACCCTTTTAATGAGAATTAGGCGAACTCTGACCATTTAATACCTCATTTAAGGCAAGTCACCGTCATTTAATACCTATCCCAAGGCGGACTCCTCATCGGTACTTATCTAGCTGACATTGCATGGAATCTCTTCGATTACTTAATACTTCATATCGAAGCGGACCCTTCCCAAGATATCCAATACCGTGCCTAACCATTAACCCCGACTATTTACTTCTTCCTACATCGGGAAGAGGCGGGTCCCTCACACAACCTCTTAATACCTTCATCCCTAAAGCAGGTCCTTCGTATTATGATCCGTACCCTCATAGTGATGTCTTACATTAGTCCGACTATTCGTAGGTACCGATAGCCAATTTTCTGGGTAGGTGTAACACCCCATATTTTTGGTAACATTATTTAGAATATTTAATTAGTTAAATAAAATAAAATTGTGTTGATTAGGGGATTGAGATTTGATTTTAATTAAGGGCAGCCGTGCCATTTAAACAATGAATTAAAATAAGAGTTAAAATGAAATAGAGGAGGGGTAAAATAGGAAAGAGGCCATTCCTATATCCTTAAACCCTTGGCCGTGTATCCCATACACGTTCATTTCATTTCAAAAAATTTTAAACAAGAGGCCGGCCACCATTAACAAGAGAAAAGGGAAAAAGATAGAGAAAAGCTAGGAAGAAGCTTAAGCAAATCAAATCCATTCACATCTCAATCTCTTTAATCTCTAAAGCTAAGGTGAATAATGTTTACATCTCATATTTTTTTTGTTTTCGGTTTTAGGATGAAATCCAAAATATTTTGCATTGATTTGCCATGTTTTTGAATGATGGAATGATTATATATACTTGTTGATGATTTATGGTTGTTCTTATAGATTTTATGACATGTTTTGATTTGAAAACCATATTAAATGATATCCAAATGCCTTGCGAATTATTATATAAACCAAAAATATTATTTTGGAGATGGGTTAATTTTCTGAATTTATGTGGAATTTATATGAATTTTCTAGTGAAGAAGATGTTATTTTGGGTTATAAATTATTTACGGTTAAATAATTAATGGTTTGGGTCTGAAATTTATATATGTTAGAAAACATATAAAAAGCGATTTTCTAGAATTTTTGTAGAATTTTCCAAAGTGTTTTGATGACTGTATAAAATTATTTAAGGTATAGGACTTAAATGTTTTATATGGTTATAAAAGGAGAAGGGGATTTTGGCAAATAATTCAAATAGTTAGTTCTAAAAAATGCAGCACTTTTTAGTGGTAAAGAAAAGAGGCAACCAATCAAAATTTGACACGTAAAGCAGGTTAGGTGAAAAGAACTATTTGCTACATGCTTTTTACTGTTTTGTTGCTTTCGGCACTTGCTTCCGCCTTGGTTGGCTTTCGACCAAGTCCCTCCGCCTTCAACACCATCGAAACCAATGTGCATGGTATCGATATATTGGTACGTGGCGAATTGTATAGAAGGAAAAAGGCATGAAGTTGAAACCATGGGTTCCGAAAGGATCGAAGCATCACTTTGCTTTTAAATTAAATACGCGCCTGCTTGCTTTCAACTAAATGGCATTCGACTGAGTAGCTTTTGACTTGGTTAGCTTTCGACTAGGTCAAATGGATTTAAAGAAATGGTTTCGATTGGGTTGTGATTTTGTTTTAAATTACTGCTTTCGACTAAGTCGAAACCTTTTACTGTCGCCTTTTTACCTTTCGACCCAGATGGTTTCGAAGGGGTACTTTGTTTTCTAAAATTTGGCCACTTCTCCAATGCTTTCAAAGGGATGGCTTCAACACCATCACTTCTTTACTTAGGAAATGGTTTCAAAACAGATTCTTTCGACTTAAATGTTTTAAAGACCCTTTTTCTGTGATTGAAGTAAAACCCAAATGGTTTCGAAAGAGACAGTTTTAAATGGTTTTGAAATAGATGCTTTTGACTTAAATGGTTTCGAAAACAGACGCTTTCGACTTTAATAGGTTTCCGATCCTTTTGCTCTACTTGAAGGCATAATCCAAATGGTTTCAACCGAGACGGTTTTCAAAGGTTTTGAAGGAGTAAATTTTTGAATGATTTCAGAAGGTTTCCACATGTTTTAAATTGACCCAAAGGCTTTCGAAAGGTTTAGTATTTTAATGCTTTCGAAAGAGTTTTAGTAAATGGTTTGGTGGTTCCCCTGGGTTTTGAAAGCGTTGAAAGGAAAGGTCTTTCCTCTGTTTTCGAAAGGCAATATTTAAAGGTTTTAAAGAGGGATTTCTAATGTTTTGAAGCTTTTGAAGGAAAGGATTTTAATGATTTCGAAAGGGTCACTTTCAATGATTTCAAAAGTGTTACCTTCAAGGGTTTCGAAAGGGTTGTTTAAAGGTTTTAAACAAAGGTTTCGAATGTATTAAATAGGCAATATAGCCTAAGTATTTTCAAGTTAAAAAGGTTTTTAACTTGTTTTGGAAGGATAGCTAATCCACATTAAAATTCTTCATCATTATTTTGAGTAAAGTATATATAACATGGCAAAGTAGCATAGAGTGAAGCTAAGAATATATTTTCCTTGTATAAGTATGATTTAAATGGTTAAATCATTTTGAAAAGGTTTTCAAGGAAAAAGATGAAGTAAGTTAACCCTTAGAAAATGATTCAGATCGATAGTCCATTTTGATTCGGATAGTTAGTCCAGTTTGTGGACAGTTAGTCCAATTTGCAGGCAGCCGGCCTAGTTTTCTGATAGATAATCCATTTACTACTTATGGACAGATAGTCCATTAGTTACATGATTATAGCTTAACGGACTTAGCTATTATTATCATTATTATATCAGTTTGATTAACTAGTTTGGTTGCAAGAAAGAATTTGCAAAATATATGAGGATATTAGTGATGGGAAACCCGTTCCACTAAGCGGCGTGGTCTCACTTAATATCAGTAAACCGAGATGTAACAGTATTATTCACACTAGGATTTATGTCCGACTCGAAGTTTTTGTTTTGCCCTTAAACTCTCGGGTGCTCAAAATTGATTTGAGTAGGCCGAGGGTCAAGGTTTTCAAGTTTTAGAAATTTTGGCGAATAAAGCTTCTGGAGACGAGCATGTGGCTGACGGATAGCTAATTAGGAGTTATAGTTTATTTTGCTTTGATTCTGTTGTGTATATTATGTCAGATATGACTATATTGATTCTGATCAACCAGGGGTCATCGTTATATGTCGCTCTTGGCATATTATTGTAATTATAATTGATCTATACCTGGGAAACGATTATGGGATTATGTAACTTGGATATGAATTTATTTTGAAATGTAATCAGTAAAATGTTATTTTTGGAAATCTGTGATTTTGTTCATATTCAAGTGCTTCTGATATTATGGATACCATTAACATTACCGCATTTTGTCACCAGAGGTTCATACTATGGATGACTACAGCATCTATAGCGCTTAGCTTTTGGCCTCTAGATACGGGATGTTACAACTTGATATCAGAGCAAAGGTTTATGAAAAACTTTAACAAAAAATGGTTTTTAAAACATAATCCTTAGGAATTAGGATAAGATTGGGGTAGTGGATAACGCTATAGTAACGTACTTGTATTTGCTATTTATAAGTATATACTTTATCCCTAGTCTCATATCTTTGTTAGGTTATTTTTCTGTATCTCATGAGGTTTGAATACAATTATGGATGGTAGAAGAGGAAGAGTTAACCCAAAAGGGGAGGGAACTGATGGGAATGCCAGACCTAATGTGAGGAGAACCCACGGTCAGGAACAAGCATAGAATGTAGGTGTTGGAGTCCCGCAAGTGGACATGGGAGCTATGTATCAGTTTTTTGTGAATATGATTCAAGCTGGAATTGCAGCTGGAGTGGTAGGAGGAGATGCCGCAGGAGCAGGAGTTTCGGAAGTTCTGATAATTAACCATTATGCTATGCTAGGCACAGAATACGCTAAGCTTGGAGGGAAGCCATTTCTAGGAACAGAGGATGCTATAGAGGTGGAAAATTGGTTGCTGCACCTATGAGAGAATCTTTGCAGATTTGGGGCTCAATGATGAGCAGAAGAGGAGGCTTGCTTTGAGACAGCTCCAGGGAGCAGCTTTGTTTTGGTGGAACAGTGTGACGGCTGGTGTGGATGAGGAAACTTTGACATATGCAGATTACAAGGGGAGGTTCCAGGAGAGGTTCATGTCTGTGATGGCACAGTCAGCTTTGATCAGAAAGTTTGTTGAATTATAGTAGGGAGAGGTGTTCGTTCTGAAGTATGCTAGAAGGTTTGAGGAGTTCGCCAGATATGGGTATGATTCAGTGGATATAGTAATGAAGAGGAATGAGAAGTTTATTAGGAGGTTGAAGCCTGAGTTAGCAAGGGCTACATTACCTCATATTAGAGATCCTTCTGATTTTGTAGTGGAGATGGCCTTAAGGCATGAGGAGATTCTTGATTCTCTAGAGAAGAATAAGGCTAAGGAGGTCCAGGTTGGGCATAATCAGAAAAGGGAGTTCTTTCCTAAGAAGGGTGCTCAGAAGGGTGGAGCAACTAAGAAAGGGAAGTCTGAGATTGTTTGCTTCAAGTGTGACAAGAAGGGGCATTTTGCTAATGAGTGTCATGCTGGAATGGCAAAGGAGGTGGCCGAGAAGAAGAATGTCAGGTGATTCAACTGCGACCAGATTAACCACTATAAGAACCAGTGCAAGGAGCCCGCTAAGGATGAAAAGGGCAAGGTGTATGCATTGGAGCCTGCTACTTCAAAGCCAACAGCCTAGAGAAGGGAAAGGCAGTTTTGGGAGGTATGCTTCAGATTCATGGTATGTTTGTTAGCGTTCTATTTGATACCGGTGCATCGCATTCATTTATATCTAGATGTTTGATAGATAAGCTTAACCTAGAACCCACATATTTAGTTACTTCCTTACGGGTTGCGAATCCAATAGGAGGGTATGCAACTCTAGGGTTGAGATGTGACCAGTTAGAGTTTGACTTGTTAGGTCATACCTTTGTTTGCAGTTTGCATGTGTTTGATTTTGTGGGGTTCGGGATTATTCTTGGGATGGATTAGTTAAGTGAGTACGATGCTAGGATATTTTACCAAGATAGGAAAATATAACTTAGACACCCTGATTGTAGTGATCGGATAGTTTATACCGTAGAAGGTTCTAACGGTAAGGTGAACGCTTTATTGGGTGTTATGGAGTTAGAAGAAGAGCTGAATCGAGTTTTCATGGTTAGATAATTCGCGGATGTCTTTGAGCCTGTAGTTGGATTCCCGTTGAAACTAGCCATTGAGTTTCAGATAGATTTGGTTCCGGGAGCAGAACCAGTAAGTAGGCCGCCGAGCAGGATGACCCCTACAGAGATGAGGGATTTGAAGGTGCTGTTGGTGGAATTTGAAGGCAAGAGCTTTAACAAGCCGAGTAGTTCACCTTGGGGAGTAGCCGTAGTGTTTGCTAAGAAGCCGGATAGATCATTGAGGCTATGTATCGATTATCGTAAGTTGAATGAGAGGACGATAAAGAATCGATATCCATTGTCGAGGATTGACGATTTGTTCGATCAGTTGAGTGGAGCCAAGGTATTCTCGCAATTGGATTTGGCGACAGGTTTCCATCAGCTTAGAGTAGTAGAGGATAGTATACCTTTGACGACATTTAGGACCAGATATGGGTCGTACGAATGGTTAGTTATGCCATTCGGACTGACTAATATGCCAACATTCTTTGTGGATTTGATGAATCGAGTTTTCCAAGAGCACTTGGATAGGTTCGTATTGGTTTTCATAGATGATTTCTTGATATACTCAAAGGATGAAAGAAAGCACGAAGTTCGTCTTAGAGTGGTGCTTGAGACGTTGAGGAAGCATCAGTTAAAGGTGAAGTTTTCGAAGTGTCATTTCTGGAAGAAGAAAGTGAAGTTTTTGGGTCATATAGTCTTAGAGAAAGGGTTGTCAGTAGATCCGACTAAGATTGAAGCGGTGAATAGTTGGAAGAGACCTGAGACAGTGACGGGGATAAAGAGTTTCCTTGGGTTGGTTGGTTATTATCGGAGGTTCATTAAGGATTTTTCGTGGATAGCGGCACGATGACCAAGCTAACAAGAAAGGATGTGAAGTTTGTGTGGATCGATAAGTGTGAGGAAGCATTCCAGAGTTTGAAACACTTATTAACCCATGCACTAGTTTTAGTTGTTCCGGAAGGGAATCAAGATTTGGTGGTTTATACGGATGCGTGTGGAACATGGTTAGGAGCTGTGTTGATGTAGAGAGGTAAAGTGATTGCCTATGCTTCTAGATAGCGTAGACCGCATGTGGTCAGGTATCTGACGCATGAGTTGGAATTGGCAGCAGTGATTTTTGCATTGAAGGTGTGGAGACATTACCTTTTGGTAGAGAGGTTTGAATTATATACGGATCATAAGTCGTTGAAGTATTTGTTCTCTCAGAAGGTGCTGAACATGATTTTGGGATTGAGTACACACTGGGGAAAGGCAAGAAAGTTGCAGATGCACTTAACAGAAACCATCAGAATGCAGTGTTGGCGATGATTGCTGAGTGGAAAGATTTGGAAGCATTAGCAGATTGCAGAGTGCAGTGGAGATCTGAGGCTGGGTCTAGCAGAGAGACCGTAGTGTTATCTTGTTTGGAAGTTCGACCAGGGATGATCGAAAAGATTACTTCTAAACAGGAAGAAGATCCGGTATTAGCTGAACGGATCAGGAAGTTAAGAGATGGAACCAAGAGCGATGACTTGAAAGATTTTAGTCTTGACCAGAATGGGAGGTTAAGAAAGAAAGGAAGATTATGTGTTCCGAGTGTAGGAAACATAAGGAAAGAAGTCTTGGAGGAATTACATGGTTCGAAGTTCTCTATTCATCCAGGAGGTATTAAGATGTATAAGGATATAAGGAGGAGTTTCTTTTGGGAAGGTATGAAGCGAGATATTGGTTTATGGGTAAAGCAGTGCTTGAATTGCCAACAGGCAAAGGCCGAACACCAGAAGCCAAGTGGGTTGCTTCAGCCATTAAATATTCCGGTACGGAAATGGGATTCTATTTATATGGATTTTATTGATGGGTTGCCAAGGTCAAACAGGGGAAATGATAGTATATGGTTCATAGTGGACAGACTGACCAAGAGTGCCCATTTCATTCCAGTTAAGTCAACCAGAACGACACCTGTTTTGGCAAAGTTGTTTATGAAGAATGTGGTTAGACTACATGGAATTCCTAGTAGTATAGTTAGTGATAGAGATTCCTTATTCACTAGCGGGTTCTGAAAGAGTCAACAGGAAGTTTTGGGAACCAAGCTCAAGATGAGTACCGCTTATACCATCCGTAGAGAAATGGGCAAATGGAGAGAGTTAACAAAATCTTGGAGGATTTGTTAAGAGCTTGCGTTCTAGATTTTAGGGGATCATGGGAATACCATCTGCATTTAGTCGAGTTTTCGTATAACAACAGTTATCAGACTAGTATTGGGATGACACCATTTGAAGCTTTATATGGAAGGCCATGCAAATCTCCCGTATGTTGGTTAAAGACCGGGGATAGATTTGTTCTTGGTCCAGATTTGGTTAGGGAAGCTGCAGAAAAGATTGAGGTCATTCGGACTAGATGAAGGAGGCTCAGTCTAGGCAAATGAGTTACGCAGATAGAAGGCTGAAAGATTTAGAGTTCTCAATTGGAGACCAGGTTTTCGTCAAAGTGTCACCGATGAAGGGTGTGATTAGATTTGGTAAATCAGAAAAGTTAGCATCGAGATTTGTTGGACCTTTTCTTATTATAAAGAGGATCGGGAAGCTAACATATAGAGTTGAGTTGTCGAGCAGTTTGGCAGGAGTCCATGATGTTTTCCATGTTTCTCATCTTAGAAAGTGTGTTAGAGACCCGGAGACTACTATTTCACCGACTGTGCTAGAGGACTGAGTAGTAGAACAGGATTTGACTATAGTGAGGAAGCCTATTTGTATTGTTGCGAGAGATGAGAAGAGGCTTAGAACCAAGACGGTCAGATTAGTCAAAGTCCAGTGGAGCGACGATGACAGGGACTGTACTTGGGAGATTGAAAGTAGGATTAGAGATACTTATCCGGACTTGTTGATGGTATGTTTTACCTCTTTGATTGATGTGTTGTGTACCTTATCGAAATTTCGAGGATGAAATTCTTTAAGGAGGGGAGTCTATAACACTCCATATTTTTGGTAACATTATTTAGGATATTTAATTAGTTAAATTAAATAAAATAATGTGTTGATTAGGGGATTGAGATTTGATTTTAATTAATGGTAGCCATGCTATTTAAACAATGAATTAAAATAAGAGTTAAAATAAAATATAGGAGGGGTAAAACAGGAAAGAGGCCATTCCTATATCCTTAAACCCTTAGCCATGTATCCCATACACGTTCATTTCATTTGAATTTTTTTTAAACAAGAGGCCAATCACCATTAACAAGAGAAAAGGGAAAAAGGTAGAGAAAAACTAGGAAGAAGCTTAAGCAAATTAAATCCATTCACATCTCAATCTCTTTAATCTCTAAAGCTAAGGTGAATAATGTTTACATCTCATATTTGTTTTATTTTCGGTTTTAAGATGAAATCCGAAATATTTTGCATTGATTTGCCATGTTTTTGAATGATGGAATGATTATATATACTTGTTGATGATTTATGGTTGTTCATATAGGTTTTATGAGATGTTTTGATATGAAAACCCTATTAAATGACATCCAAATGCCTTGCGAATTTTTATATAGACCAGAAATATTATTTTGGAGATGGTGTTAAATTTTCATAATTTTCATAATTTATGTGGAATTTATATGAATTTTCTAGTGAAGAAGGTAGTGTGGGATGTTACCTCTCCAACTAGTGACAACCTCATGCTATGGAAGGTTCTCATGAAAGCACTCATGACAAAGGACAAGATGGCTGCATATGGCATGATTGTTGATCAACCCTGTGTTTTCTGCTTCTCACAAACTGAAAGTGCTGAGCATCTGTGTTTTGATTGCTCTTACTTGTCGACCATTTGGACTAAAACAATAAGTAAGTTGGGTAGGAATGATGTTTCTCCAATCTTTGAAATTGAATGGAACCTTATAGCCAAGGCAACAAGATGGAGAGATGATGAAAGATGTCTCGTGTTTTTTGTTCTTAAAAAGTACTTGATGATGGTATGGTATGAGAGGTATCGACGGTGTTTTGAAAATAAGAAGAGAAGCAAGGATGTTTTATGGAATGACCTTAAATATGAAATAGGTGCAGGCTTGTTTGTCCAAACACACCTTCACTCAGAAACATATGTCTCTTTGGCATCACTGATTTTGTGTTGTTTTCTCTTGTGTTTGTTTTGTGTGTGTTATCTTTTATGTTTTCAGTTGTTTGTGTGTAAGTTTTCTATTTTTTTCTTGGCTTTGAGCTTGTTCTAAGTCAAATTATTTCTTTTTTATATAATAGATCTGGTAGGGGACCAGTCAACCCCGCTAGCTTTTGCTAAAAAAACCTTTCTAGTGAAGAAAATGTTCTTTTGGGTTATAAATTATTTACGGCTAAATAATTAATGGTTTGGATCTTAAATTTATATATGTTAGAAAACATGTAAAAAGTGATTTTCTGGAATTTTTGTAGAATTTTCCAAAGTGTTTTGATGACTGTATAAAATTATTTAAGGTACGGGACTTAAATGTTTTATATGGTTATAAAAAGAGAATGGGCTTTTTGCAAATAATTCAAATAGTTGTTCTGAAAATTGCAGCACTTTTTAGTGGTAAAGAAAAGAGGCAACCAATCAAAAATTGACACATAAAGCAGGTTAGGTGAAAAGAACTATTTGCTACATGCTTTTTACTATTTTGTTGCATTCGGCACCTGCTTCCGCCTTGGTTGGCTTTCGACCAAGTCCATCCGCCTTCAACTCCATCGAAACCAATGCACATGGTATCAATATATTGGTACGTAGCGAATTGGATAGAAGGAGAAAGGTGTGAGGTCAAAACCATGGGTTCCGAAGGGATCGAAGCACCACTTTGCTTTTGGATTAAAAATGCGCCTGCTTGCTTTCGACTAAATGGCTTTCGACTGAGTTGCTTTCGTCTTGGTTAGCTTTCGACTAGGTCAAATGGATTTAAAGAAATGGTTTCGATTGGGTTGCGCTTTTGTTTTAAATGATTGCTTTCAACTAAGTAGAAACCTTTTGCTGCCGCCTTTTTACCTTTTGACCCAGATGGTTTCGAAGGGGTACTTTGTTTTCTAAAATTTGGCCACTTCTCCAATGCTTTCGAAGGGATGGCTTCGACACCATCACTTCTTTACTTAGGAAATGGTTTCGAAACAGATGCTTCCGACTTAAATGTTTTAAAGACCCTTTCTATGATTGAAGTAAAACCCAAATGGTTACGAAAGAGACAGTTTTAAATGGTTTCGAAACAGATGCTTTCGACTTAAATAGTTTCAAAACAAATTCATTCGACTTTAATGGGTTTCTGATTCTTTTTCTCTACTTGAAGGCATAATCCAAATGGTTTCGACCGATACGATTTTCAAAGGTTTCAAAGGAGTAAATTTCTGAATGATTTCAAAAGGTTTCCACATGTTTTAAATTGGACCTAAAGGCTTTCGAAAGGTTTAGTATTTTAATGCTTTCAAAAGGGTTTTAGTGAATGGTTTTGAAGAGGTGGTTCCCCAGGGTTCGAAAGGGTTGAAAGGAAAGGTCTTTCCTCTATTTTCGAAAGGCAATATTTAAAGGTTTTAAAGAGGGATGTCGAATGTTTTGAAGCTTTCGAAGGAAAGGCTTTTAATGGTTTCGAAAGGGTCACCTTCAATGGTTTCGAAAGGGTCACTTTCAATGGTTTCGAAAGGGTTACCTTCAAGGGTTTCGAAAGGGTTGTTTAAAAGTTTTAAACAAAGGTTTCGAATGTATTAAATAGGCAATATATCCTAAGTATTTTCAATTTAAAAAGGGTTTTAACTTGTTTTGGAAGGATAGCTAATCCACATTAAAATTCATCAACATTATTTTGAGTAAAGTATATATAACATGGCAAAGTAGCTTAGAGTAAAGCTAAGAATATATTTTCCTTGTATAAGTATGATTTAAAAGGTTAAATCATTTTGAAAAGGTCTTCAAGGAAAAAGATGAAGGGTAGTTAACCCTAAGAAAATGATTCGGACAGATAGTCCATTTTGATTCAGACAGTTAGTCTAGTTTGCGGACATTTAGTCCAGTTTGCAGGCAGTCGGCCCAGTTTTCGGACAGATAGTCCATTTACTACTTATGGACAGATAGTCCATTAAGTACCTGATTATAGCTTAACAGACTTAGCTATTATTTTCATTATTATATCAGTTTGATTAACCAGTTTAGTTGTAGGAAAGGATTTGCAAAATATATGTTTTAAAGAAGATATTAGTGAGGGGAAACCCATTCCGCTAAGCGGTGTGGTCTCACTTAATATCAGTAAACCAACATGTAACAGTATTATTCACATCAGTCTTTATGTCTGACTCGAAGTTTTTGTTTTCCCTTAAACTCTCGGGTGCTCAAAATTGATTTGAGTAGGCTGAGGGTTAAGGTTTTATAAATTTTGGCGAATAAAGCTTCCGTGGACGAGCAAGTGGCTGACGGATAGCTAATTAGGAGTTATAGCTTATTTTGCTTTGATTCCACTGTGTATATTATGTCAGATATAACTATATTGATTCTGATCAACTAAGGGGGCATCGTCATATGCCACTCTTGGTGTATTATTGTAATTATAATTGATCTTTACCTGGGAAACGATTATGTAACTTGGATATGAATTTGTTTTGAAATGTAATCAGTAAAATGTTGTTTTTGGAAATCTGTGATTTTGTTCATATTCAAGTGCTTTTGATATTATGGAACCATTAGCATTACCGTATTTTGTCACCAGAAGTTAATACTATGGATGACTGCAGCATCTGTAGCGCTTAGTTTTTGGTCTTTAGATACAGGATGTTACAACAGGTTTACCCTACAAAATCTAGGACTAACCCCGTGTCGTCCGTAGTTACTTATTATAGGCGATGTCTTACATCAGCCCCAAAGTCACACTGCTGCTAGCTATATTAGTTGGGCAAACTTCCATGTGCTTTTGATTGACCTCGTATCCCTACAAATTAGTCATAATTTATAACACCCTCTAAACATATTATCACACATCTCACCGTATCCATTATTAAGGTCTTATAAGAAAACTTCTTATATCGCCTCTACAATTAATTACTTGTCTAAGGGGGATTCAATAATAATTAATAACCTATTAACTATGTAGTTAATACGTTATAGTTATTCGTTATTTAACCTAATACACACACACACATATGTATATATATACACACCTAGTTATTTCTAAGCGTGTAGAGATTAAACCCTAAACTAGCATCAAAATGTTAAATCTTCAAAAATTATACAAGTCCCATTTCCATATTAACAAATATACTGTAAATCCAACATCCATAATTCAATCAACAGACTTATATAAAATAAAATCCAAACCCACTTATTTTACACTGAAACAACGGAGTAAATCAATAATAGAAACTTACAATTTAAATACTTTTACGCTCTATTCAACTTCATTTTACATGAAATTGGACAAAGGGAATTTCTATTCAAATTGTCGAAATAGGCGGTGTAAATTACGAATAAGAATTCGTACCTTACACACATCCAATCAAAACCCTTGATCAGATAAAAAGGAAAAGATAAAAAGTGGAATAGAAGGTAAAACATTGAATTGCAAAATCTACACAAATTCCATTATTTTAATGTATATAAAAAAATTGAGATTCCAACTTAAGAATTGGCATTTTGATTTGGGAGAATTTGGGGGGTTTTAATGTGATGTTTACATAAACCAAAATTACCTAAGGCATGTATCAAACCCAAACTATACTATTCAATTACTAAATAAAAAAAGACTAAGATTTCCCACAACGGGGTCTTAGCTCTTCTTCTTTTTTGGATTTTTCACACCTTCAATAATCTCTTTTAGATCTTCCTTTTTTGATATATACAACAAGAGATTTGTATATGGGTTAGATTCAGAAATTTAAGGATTGGAGAAGAATAGAATTAGAAATATAGAATATATTACCTGAAACCCTAAAGATTTTTTTTGAATCTTTAATGAGAGAGACAAATAGAGCTTCGTTTGGTTCCTAAAATAATTTGTGAATAAAAGTGAGGGGGCTAGGCTTTTATTTATAGTGGTTGAAATGCACCAGAACTGTCGGATTAAAGTCGGTTAAAAATAATAAAATCTGGTATGTTCAATGCAAAAAACCCTAGCCGCTACACACTGGGACCAGTCGACCGCCCCTATACTACATAGGCGGTCGATCGACCCATATAGGCGGTCTACCGGTGGTTCTTATTTTTGGAACGTTTTTAATTGCCGTTGATTTATTATTTTATTCCTTAATTACTCCTTTAAAGTTAACATCAATTTTAACGATTACTTAACCCCCAAGTCTAATTTCTGTTACCTTTTGAATTTCAAATTTGAGAATAATTTACATATTTGAATTTGAATTCTATTTAAATTATTTTAAATCCAAAACTTCAACGTTCATAACCTTTTCGTTTGAGCTCCGTTTTCAGAATATTATATATGAAAATTGATCAGAATTTCACCACGAATGCAACGAAAAAACTTCTGTAGTAAAATTTTGACTTTTGAAAAATTTACATATTTAGGCTTATCTTATTTAATTAATTTATCTATTTTATTTATTTCTTATTAATTTTTAAGGGGTGTCTCCCCTTTAAAAGAATTTCGTTCCCAAAATCTTTCCAAGAGGTAGACAGCGTAACGCGCAATAATATCTATGTTATACAACTAAGTTATCTACACAACCATCTACTCAACCAAAAGTGTAACATGATTATGTGTGTAGACATACTATAAGTGAGCTCAATCCTAGTTTGAGTATATGATCGTGACATATAGGCATGTATGCAAGTATCCTAAACATGCATAGAATTTCTACATGAGTGCAAAGTGATAGTGAAAAGTGTGGCAACCATATCCTACCATTTAATCTAGCAACAATGATGCAACTAAAATCTAATTTTGGAGAGAAAAGTTTGCCAGTTAAAAGTTTAGGATGAGAAGTCCTTATTCTTTCCATTAAATTTTCCCTCCATTGTACCCGAACCAGCCTAATTTCTTTGTTGTAGAGCTTCCTAGTTCCGCGCTCCACAATGCGTGCGATGGCACGGGATGCTATTGGCTCCATATCAATGTCCCCTAATTAATCAAGATCCACTATGGTGGCTGTGATATGAAGGCATTTCCTCAAGTGAAAAATGTAAAAAACATCACGGACTCCTGCCAATTTATCTGGTAGCCCCACACGATAAGCAAGTCTTCCTATTTTTTCTAAAATTGGGAAAGGCCCAACAAATTTTGGTGCCATTTTCCCGAATTTCCAAATCTCATGACCTTTCTAAGAGGGGAAACTTTGATAAACACCATATCCCCTACTTCAAACTCTAACTCCTTTCTTCGATTGTCCGCATAGGATTTCTGGCGATCTTGTACGGCCTTTATTCGCCGCCTAATCAATTTTATCGTTTTCTTTTTAGCACGTCAAACACCTAGTGGTAAATTCTTCCACCTTTTTCTTCATCCCTATCCAATTAAAAATTCTCTTCACAGCCCTACTCATCTTATCTCCTCCGGGGTGAATGATCATCCTTGAACAGTGTCACTTTACAAGCTAAAATTTATTTTCCCCAAAATCCTAAAGGTTTTTTGGGGTTAATGCATCCTTTATTCCTAGTTACTAACCTAATTTCCTCATTAACTTCTAGCCTTACCTACAGTTTATCGCTATTTAAGCGTCCTTACGAAATTTCCTTATTTATACTGGTCCCCATATATATATATATGTATATATATGTATATATATATATGTGTGTGTGTGTGTGTGTGTATGGCAGTTTAATCTCATCCATAAAATCAACCCAATGATAAAACATGAACATATCTTATACCATATCATATGATTTTTCCCTTGACCTACGGGAGACAGCTAGGGATAACAATCCTAAAAACTCTAAAAGAAAATTTTGCTGGAAGTTTCCATTTACCAATAACCGGTGTTAATGATGTTGGGGCCCTAATACTCTTTACTAAATTAAGATGAACATTCTTAGTATGTCGTTCCACTTAATTCTCCTTCTTTGTTTCTAATAAATGCGGTTCATCCATTACTTCATTTAATATATTCGTAATAATTGATCATTAATGTCAAAGTTGGACCATCTCTAATCAATCCTCATTTAAATCCCGTTGATCTTATTACCGGTTTCAAAATCGACTTATTATTCCAATTTAATTCCTCCATAAATACCAAATTAAATTCCTTTTAATTCTCCATTATTTACAAATTTATTGCCTAATAAATCTGTAATTAATGTCCATAAATTCTAGTCCTATAATAACTAATATGACTACCGTTTTAAATTACACAATTTATATATTTCAATTATTATACATTAAGCACGGTTATATGTGTGTAAATATATTTCTTACTTCTATTTTATAAACTAGAACATTCCTTTTTATACATTAATTTATCAAAGCTATCCTTCTAAAAAGGATTACCATTATAATTTTCCATAAATTAACCAAAGTGATAGCTTTGCTTTGTTTGAAATTACAAGGAATTATTTCTTTTCTTTTATTGAAATAGACAGTGCAAACTATGGAAGAAATATATTCATATCTTACACAAATCTTTCTCTTTTTAGTATATTAGTTGTTAATTCAAATGACACGCTTTTATACTTATTTTGGAATTGGATAATTTATGGAATTTACACGAAACCCGCTCTAAATAAATCAAAACACAAAAATTTATATTCCAAGTCAAATAGGGAAACCTAACTTACAACCCAATTATAAATCTAGAATATCTTCACAACTTTACCAATATTCTACAACTAAATATCCAGGACTGATTTAAAATTTCCAGATCAGGTTGTATATACTATTCTTATTTTATTCATATCCTAAAACTTTTACCCTATCTTATCTAGGTAGTGATCCCTTAAAGTTTTGTTGGATTTTTACCATTCTATATAAAACAAAGAAAAAAAATCGTACAAAATAAATATTAATGAATTGTTTTCATACAAATAAACTTATCACGTTAAATTTGAAATCAACATTTGTTACTCCATTAATTTATGAAATCATGACCTATACTTATGAAAACTTACAACTTCAATAGAATTTCAAAGTAAAAGATTTTCTTTTATTATACATTTATTTTTCAAAGATATTTCTAGTTACAAGGCAATTATTTTAGTAGACATCAAACCACAATCTATTCACATGCATGCCAAATTTATAATTTCAAGTTGTTGTATTATCCTAAAGATATACATCAACATCTATTGCTTTATTACACAAAATGTACCGTCACTTAACTAAATACTTTTTATAACTTTGTTAAACTCCTATGATCTTTCATGATTCTTTTCTTATCAATCCCAATTTATTTCTCTTTCATTACCCATTTAAATTCAACAACATTTTATTCTTATTCAAACAAATTCGAAGTAGAAAATTGAATATATAAAATTCTTGTCCTTACATGAACACTTTTCCTTATAACATTCACACAACTATCCCAACTTATTTATTAATTATCATCATTTAATTATGTCCAATTGTAATTTTTTTTTTCAAAAACATCTTCTAGAACATTAAATAATGAAGAGTGGTGTAGGCAAGGATAACTTCAATCCTATTAATTTCTAACTTGATTGCTGATCCTATTTTATATAAATTCCTAATGCTATTTCTGTCCAAATATCCCAATATTACCTTTATTTATATTTCTCCTAACTAATTAGCTCCTACATCAGCTGTTATTCTTCGTATTTTTCTCATACGAAAATGTTCCTCCTATCCTAGTTATTCTTATCTTTCTATTCTCTATTCCATAAGTTAATTAAGTTCCATTTCCATTTATCTCCTTTTTAGAAAGAATTTAAAGATAAAGGAACTTCCAAATTTATGAAATAGAAAAAAATCATCAAGTCCAGCCTATGCTCTATTTTACATTTATTTCAAAAACGATGAATCCCTCTCTCCAAAAATCGAAAACTTTTTGAATCAATCAATTTTAAACTAGTTATTTCAAAAATGAAAAATCCTTTTTACTAAAAACCTTTTAATCAGAAACTTTTGACTCAACAATTTTTTTAATTACGAGTTTCCAAATTTCCTTACTTTTTCAAAACAACAACTTTCCAATAAATCCGTTGAGCAACTTATTCATTTTAAGGGTGTTTCCAAAAATCTTTTATCAAATTCTTTTTCATGGGGTTGGATTTAGAAATTGACTTTAATTGCCATTTATTTTAAGCTTTCTATCTTTCCTACTCAATCTTTATACAAATCCTATTATCTCCCAGTGATGATTAATTTACACCTTCTTACGGGAACTTGCTCTACTATATCTTGCTTTACTCCTATCATTCCTTACTTCTAGATGTTTACAATACATAAGTTCCTACCTCCCATCTATTTTTATGTATTGGGCTAGGCCCATTATTCTTTGTTTGTATAATTAAGGCTATATAATTTACCATAATGACGATTATACTGCCTTATAATATTTAATTACTACCTAACATATTTATTTGCTATTTCTATAAATGTCAATTTTCCGTAATAAATGATTATTATTCTAATGGACACTAGTTAAAGACATTTATCTACTCATTCAAATTTTAGCTATTATGCTTTCCTTGCCTTTCTATAATCACTCTAATAATCTCTTTAATCAATCCTATTAATCCATTTATATCATTTTTTAAATTCTTTTAACTCCCTATTTATTTCACATTTATTGCCCTATTGATTTTGGAGTTAGAATCTTTTCCATCTACGTTTCCTATCCCTATTATTATATGATCTATGTTAACATTCTAATTATATCTAAAGTGAACATCGCTGTGTATTATGCTTATAGAGTCCACAATTATAAGGAAGTTTAGGTCCAATAAAGGATTCAAATATCATTCAGCTTCCGAGGTGCTTCTATATATCGCGGTCATGCTCTCCTTGGTCCACTCCTAATGATATGACCTCCGCCCCATGGGTTATTGGGGGTAGAAGTATAAATTTAACTGCATTTATTTTTCCAACCCATAGTCACCTCATCCATCCTTTCGGAGTATGATCGCAACTACTTCTATAGTCGGAATTTATAGCGTTAGGCGTATATTCAAAATAAGTATATATAAATATAGTAGTGTTTTGAAAATACTTTCAAAAATAAGCAATACACCACTCATACATATACCTATATCCGTTGATCGGGTAACCTAAGCTCCAATGCCAAATGTAACCATCCACCCTGAAACAGACCTAAATTCCGACCCAGAAAAGGCCCATCGTAACTCAGACCCATTCCAAAGCTGGCCATTGGTTGCTATAAAGAACAATACAGAGTTATTTATCTACACATTCAGAACTCACAGCGGAAGGATAAAATATAAAAATAGAAACTATATCCATTTTATTTAAAATACAAATGTCAAAACCCATAACAATCGTCACATATCCGTAGTACAATATTTTCAAAATACGACATTTTCCTTTAATGAGTACATCGAAAAATAACATGAGTAGATAAATAGGTAAACTGCCACAAGTTCTCTAAATTCCATTGCTTCCTCAATCAACAACTTCTTTCCTAACCTGTGTTGTAACGAGGAGGGGGTCAGAACAACAATGTCTGGTGAATAAAAGTCTCGAGCCTTACTACAATAGTACTTGGGTAGTATAATTTAAATAAGAATATGTCTTTCGTACCTTAACTATATAGTAACCAACTATAAGCCCTAAGGCTTTCCCAATCCAATTCTATAATCATTACTTTTTCAATCCAATAACCCATATCTATCGTCAATAATGTCATATCAATGTAAGAGATAGTACCCAAGCCACTTAATACCTTTTTAATAAGAACTGGGCAGACTCCAACCATTTAATACTCATTTAAGGCAAGTACTTGTCATTTAATACCTATCCCAAGGTAGACTCCTCGTTGGTACTTATCTAGCTGTATTTGCACAAAAATCTCTTCGGTCACTTAATACTTCATATCCGTCGGTACTTATCTAGCTGTATTTGCACAGAATCTCTTCGGTCACTTAATATTTCATATCGAAGCGAACCCTTCCCAAGATATCCACTATCGTGGCTAACCATTAACCCCGACCATTTACTACTTCCTACATAGGGAAGAGGCAGGCCCTCACAAAGTCACTTACTACCTTCAATCCCTGAAGCTGGTCCTTCGTATATGACATGTACCCAATAGTGACGTCTCGCATTAGTTCGACTATTCGTTGGTACTGCTAGCCAGATTTTGGGACTAACCTCATGTCATCCGTAGTTACTTATTATAGGTGATGTCTCACATCAGTCCCAAAGTAACACTGTTAGTTGCCAAATTACCTGGGCAGACTTCTGTTGACTGACCTCGCATCCCTATAACTTAGTCATAATTTATTACGCTCTCTAAACATATTATCACACATCTCACCATATCCATTGTAAGGCCTTGTAATAAAATTTTTATTTTTCCTCCATAATTAATTACTTGCCTAAGGGGGATTCAATAATAATTAATAACCTATTAACTATGTAATTAATATGTTATAATTATACATTATTTATGCTAATATACATACATACACACACTAGTAAGTTTCTAAGTGTGTGAAGATTATGCCTTAGACTAGTGTTAAAATGTCAAATCTCCAATAATTATACAAGTCTCATTTCCATATTAAAAAATATACCATAAATCCAATATCCATAATTCAATCGATAGACTTGTATAAAATAGAATCTAAACCCACTTATTTTATACTGAAACAACGGAATAAATCATTAATAGAAACTTACAATTTACATACTTTTACGCTCTATCCAACTTCTTTTTACATGAAAATAGGCAAAGGGAATTTCTATTTAAATTGTTGCAATAGACGGTGCAAATTACGAATAAGAATGCGTACCTTACACACCATTTCCTAATCAAAACCCTTGATCAAATCCAAAGAAAAAGATAAGTAGTGGAATAGAAGGTAAAACATTGAAATTGCAAAATCTACACAAATTCCGTTATTTTAATATATAAAAACAATTGAGATTCTGGCATAAGAATTAACGTTTCACTTTGGAGGAATTTTAGGAGTTCTAATAGCAACAGGAATTTTAGGAGTTCTAATAGCAACAGTTTCAATTTGTGAGCTAAGATATCCGATCGAGGGAGTGATTACGTTGGACAAGAGCTCTAATAGCACTTAAAAATAATAAGATTATCTCTCATATTACTCCACCTTATACTCCTCAATACAACAATATTTCGGAGCAAAATAATTGAACCTTATTAGATATGGTTTGTTCCATGAAGTAAGGTTGATTTTGCTTTGTCCTATTAGGGATATGCGTTAGAAACTACAGCTCATATATTGAATTTGATGCATACTAAATTTATGCCTAAGGCATTGTATGAGATGTGGTGTAGGAAGAAACCCCAACTCAAGTATTTGTAGGTGTGGGGTTGTCTGTCCTATGTTAAGAACATTGGTCCAAATTAACTTGAGGTAAGATCAGTGTTGTGTAAATTTATTGGATATCCCAAAAACTCAGTGGGATATATAATCTACAATATCAAGGAACAAAAGGTTATTATTTCTCATCATGTTGGTTTTTTAAAAAGGAATTTTTGTTAATCGAAATTAACAGCGAGGTTGTAGACTTGGATGAGATCTACGAAATTAACACTAAGGCCGAATAGTGGGAGAACCAAGTTCACCGGCATATGAAAACATGCAACCTACTATAATGTCTAGTAAAAAATCTAGCGCACTAGAGAGATACTACAGTTTCCTTATGGATGGCGAGAAGGAGGACTGCATCTTAGATGATGAAACTCCTATATCATTCCAACAAGTACCGTAGGGTAAATATTCTACACTCTGGCTAGGAGCAATGAAATCCGAGATGGATTCCATGTATAAAAATAAAGTGTGGACTTTGTATGACATACCCGAAGGGGTAGAACTCATCGGCTGCAAATGGACAATTGGGGACATAAAGATAAGCTAGTTGCAAAAGGATTTCATCAAATTCAAGGTGTTGATTATGAAGAGACCTTTCATCCATAGCCATGCTTAAAGTCCATTCCGATTATGCTGGCTATTGCTGCATTCTATGACTACAAAATATGGCAAATGGATGTAAAGACGACATTTCTAAATAGTGATTTAGAAAAAACCATCCATATGTCGCAGCCCGAGTGTTTCGAAGTTAGTGGAAGTAAGGGAAAGGCTTGCAAGTTATTAAAGTCCATTTATAGATTTAAACAAGCGTCAAGGAGTTGGAACAAGTGTTTTAATAAAGTAATCAAACAATTTGGTTTTTATCAAACAAAGAGGAAGCGTGCGTATGTATACAAAAAGGAATAGTGCAACACTATTATAGTCATAGTACTATATGTAAACAATCTTCTATTAATTGGCAATGACGTGTAACATCCCCTTACTTAGAGGCCCAAAACTAACGGCTACGGATGCTGCAGTCATCCATAGTTATTAATCCTCGGCAACCAAATATGGCGGTGTTAGATTCATTGATTCACAGAAACACATGAATATGGAAAAAATTTATCTTCAAACCAAATCACATTTCATTCCAAAATATTTCCAATTCATTACATAACCCCAAATTCGCAAATCACGTTCAGAGAAAATATATTTATTACAACATACGCCTAGAGCGACGTATGAAGATGCCCCTTGGGATGATCAGAGTATACACAGGCAATATAACAACTTTTCCATTACAATCAACACAGCGGAATCAAAAGAAAGAGAACTCTAAATAGCTATCATGCCTCCTACACGTCTCCGGAAGCTTATCCATCTTAGAGGTACCTGAAAACCTCAAATCTCAAACTACTCAAAATCAATTGAGTACCCGAGAGTTTAAGGGGAAAACATAAACTTCGAGTCAGACATAAGCCTGGTATCAATAATAATCTACCATCTCAAATCATTTAGATATCCAGTGAGACCACGCCGCTTAGAGAAACAGATTTCCCCTCACTAACATCTCAAAACCTTTACAAACCTATATACTATGCTTCCTGCATCGACAATGGTTAAAACAATTCAAAATAGTATAATATGATGATATGCAAGACAAATGAACTGGATTACCCATCCCCATTCAATTTAGACCATCTGTCTCTGTTATAGCTTCTAGGATTACTATTAACCTATTAGTTTTCATGGGCTGACTAATAACCGGTTAAACAATTAAAGACTCCCTTTCTAATTACATAGTTTTCATGGGATCACTATGAACCTATTGGTAACTCAAATATTACCCTTATCCTAGTTTTCATGGGTTGACTAGGAACATATTGGTAACCCAAATATCCTTTCTCCTTACCCTAGTTTTCATGGGTTGACTAGGAACCTATTGACATCTGTCAATATTTCATCCGGATATTGTTTTCATGGGCTAACTACAAACCTACTAGCCCTGCCAATATCCAATCATAGTTTTCATGGGCTTACTATGAACCTGTCTATCTGACATCTTCCTTTACACATAGTTTTCATTGGCTTACTATGGACCTGTCTATCTGACATCTTCCTTTACACATAGTTTTCATTGGCTTACTATGGACCTGTCTATCTACATCTTCCTTTACACATAGTTTTCACGGGCTTACTATGAACCTATTGGCCCCTGCCAATATCTTTCCTTTATATTTTAGCATCTATATTCTTGTCTTCCTGACCTCCTGGATGCAATTCTACTCATTCAGGAGTTTGTTCAATTTATATTCACTACTAGGTTAACCTAACTGGTTCTCCTACCATTTACCCCCAAAATGTAGTTATGGGTCCATTATAAAGTGAATATATTCATATTTAAAGAAGCAACATAACAACATAGCAATACCACTCCTGTGGGTCTAAATATAAAAAAGATAGCTTCTTCTTAAAACCATTATAAAAACTCCTTTAAAATATAGCCATGGGTTTTTCCTTTAAAAATAGAGTTTGGGTCATAAAACCTTTCGATACCTTCAAAACCTAGCTTTCGAATTCATAGGATAACCACCTTCGAAAACTCTTAAAAACATTGGGCTCATGCCTTATAATACTTTAAATTCCACCTTTCGAAACATTTCAAATATATTAAAGTATTAGCATATAACTTTAGAAGCTTTAGCTTCGAAACCGGTTGAAAGTACCCCTTTTGACACTTATGGAAGTAGCCCTTCCGAAACCATTGAAAGTACCCCTTTCGAAAGCATTGGGTTTATACTTAAAAAATAATTTGGGTCAAAGTGAATATAGTCGAAAGCATTTGTTTTGAAACCATCTCTTATCTTATAATAATATTGGGGAAAACTTGATGGCATCGGCACCATCCCTTTCAAAAGCATAACATCTGGGTAAAACATTGGAAGGTTAGAGTCGAAACCCCTTTCGAAACCATCACCTTCGAAACCCCTAACCTCTTTCGAAAGTTTAAGGAAGTGGCTTAAACTTTATAAAACAAAGTATCCTTTCGACACCATTGATATCTTCAATGCCATCGAAATGTCAAAGAACAACAGCAGGGTATCGACTAGATCAGAACCCCTTCTTTCAAAGCATTTTTCATAAGTAAGGAACCCAGTCGAAAGCAAGTATAAGTTAATGGCAACCCCTTTTAAAACCCTTTAAAATCTCTTTCAAAACCTTATGCTTCGACCCTGTCGAAGGCTTAAAACAAAACATAGGTAGGCGCGTTCCTTTTAAAAACAAACCAAGGTTTCAACCCCTTAGGAAGGTATGCTTTTGACACTCTACCTTCCACCTATCTCCAATCCGCTGTGTACCATCATAGTGATACCATGTGTATTGGTTTCGGCATAGTTGGTTTTGATAAGGATGAAGGCGGAAGCCACTGTGTCGAGAGGCGCTTTCCTAAGTAGGCGGAACCACTTTTTCTGAACAAAATTTTGATTTAAGTAAACTTTTCTCTAACCAACCTGCCACGTGTTAACACCAGATTGGTTGCCTTAACTTTTTTCAAATTATTTTAAAAAAAATAACTGCCGCTAATCCAGATCTAAACCATGGTTAAGTTAATCAATTAAGCCCTTCCAATTTTTTTTGCAAAGAAGTCCCTCTTCTAAAACAATTTAATTTGCATAGCAAATCACTTTGGAAAAATCCCCAAAAATTCCAGAAATTCACTCTAATTATGTTATCTAACATATCAAAATTCCAGACCCAAATTCTTAATATATTTTCCAAAATAAACTATAAACCCAAATAACCATATTTTTCTTTGAAAATTCATAATAATCTTTCCATAGCTTGGAAAATTCTCAAATTGAAACCCAACTCCAAAATCATGTTTCTCATAACATAAAATTTTCCCATGCCATTTAAACCTCTTTAAATCTTGGTTTTGATCTAAAACCGTGCTAAATCTCTTTTAAACAACCTTGTTTAAATCAAATAAATCATGAATCAAGCATATAATCATCCAATATATCATAAAAACGAAATTATCCTTTAAATCCGAAAATATATGATTTAAAACTAAAACAGAGATGAAATTATTATTCACCTTGCTCTAGATAAGGAGATTGGATTGAGATTGATTTCCCCTAAGCTTGAGTCTCTAGCTTTAATTTGAATTTTCCCTTTCTCTGAAAGGCCGGTCGTTCTCTATATTTTTGTTTGCGTTTTAAAATCACGTGAATGGGAAGTAAGAAGGTGGGAACGAAATATATATAAGGGTGGAAGCTAGGGTCCCAATATACCCTTATGTGACTTAATTAACCAAAACCCATTCTTAGGCCCATTAATTAGTTCATTAGGCACAACCTTAATTAATTAATTCTAGTATCAATCCCCTTATCACTTACATTTACATTATTCTATTTAATTTATCTAATTAAATCTCCTGAATAATGTTATCAAAAATTTGGGGTGTTACAGGCTCCCCTCCTTAAAGAATTTCGTCCTCAAAATTCAGTAAGAACTAAATATCAAACATAGAAATCATCTATAATGACTCCTAACAACCATACTAGTCTACCTGACAAGGAAATATCTATATAAATCTAATATAGACATGCCCTCAAAGTAGATCAGGATAAGTATCTCGAATCTTGTCCTCTGTCTCCCAAGTACAGTCCTTCTCGTTGTCGCTCCACTGAACTTTCACCAACTTGACTGTCTTGTTCCTCAATCTTTTCTCATCTCTTGCGACAACTCGAACTAGTTGTCTCACAAAAGTAAAATCAGGCTCTACTATTAAGTCCTCCAACTCCGTTTGAGGAATGGTGGCCTCTGGATCATGCACATACTTGCGAAGATGAGACACATGAAACACATTATGGACACCTGCCATATTGCTCGGCAACTCAACTCTGTACGCGAGCTTTCCAATCCTTTCTATAATCTGGAATGGACCAACATATCTCGGGGCCAACTTTCCTGACATCCCGAACCGTACTATACCCTTCATTGGTGATACCTTAATGAAAACCCTATCTCCCACTGAGAACTCTAGGTCTTTATGCCTCTTATCTGCATAACTCTTCTATCTGGGTTGATCTTCCTTCATCCGTTCTTGGATTAACTCAATCTTCTTTGACGCCTCCCTTACCAAATCTGGACCTAAGACCAATCTGTCTCCTGTCTCCAACCAACATGTAGGGGATTTGCATGGCCTTCCATACAAAGCTTCAAAAGGCTCCATTCCTATACTGGTCTGATAACTATTATTATAGGAAAACTCAACCAAATGCTGGTGATCCTCCCAAGATCCACCAAAGTCCAACACACAAGCTCTCAACAAATCCTCGAGCACCTTATTGACTTCTCTGTCTGCCCATCCGTCTGTGGGTGATATGCAGTACTCAACTTGAGCTTATTGCCCAATACATCCTGTAGACTCTTCCAGAATTCACTAGTGAATAAAGCATCTCTGTCGCTGACTATGCTACTAGGAACTCCATGAAGTCTAACTATGTTCTTCATGAACAACTTCGCCAAAATTGGTGCCGTCCTGGTCGATTTCATTGGAATGAAATGGGCACTCTTGGTCAACCTGTTCACAATAATCCATATACTTGCATTTCCTCTCCTTGACCTTGGCAACCCATCTATAAAATCCGTGGATGTCGAATCCCATTTCCATACTGGAATATCTAGAGCCTGAAGTAACCCACTCGACTTCTGATGTTCAGCCTTCACTCGTTGACAGTTTACACACTGCCTAACCCACAAGCCAACATCCCTCTTCATGCCTTCCCAATAGAAGCTCCTATTCATATCTTGATACATCTTGGTCCCTTCAGAATGAATCATAAACTTGGATCGATAACATTTCTCAAGAACTTCTCTTCTCAAGTTCTCCACATCTGGAACACAACCGTCCCTTCTTTCTCAACCATCCTCTTTGGTCAAGACAAAAATCTTTCAAATCATCGACCTTAGTTCCAACCTCAATCCTTCTGATCCTCTCAGCTAATAACAGATCCTCCTTCTGTTCAGAAGCAATTCTCTCGATCAACACTGGTCGAAAACTTCTAAACAGGACAATATGGCAGTATTCTGACTAGAACTAGCAGTCGATCTTAATTGCACACCACAACTGGCCAAAGCTTCTAGATCTTTCTACTCTGCCAACATAGCTAACACCACATTCTGATGTCTTCTGCTAAGAGCATCCGCTACCTTCTTATTACCTTTCCCTGGTGTATACTCTATACCAAAATCATAAGCAGCCAAAAATTCCAACCACCTCTGTTGTCGCATATTCAACTCTTCTAAGAGAATAGATACCTTAAAGACTTATGATCGGTATACAACTTAAATCTCTCCCCTAAGAGATAATGCTTCCAAATCTTCAAGGAAAAAATCACCGCAGCCAACTCTAAGTCATGAGTAGGATATCTTACTTCATGCGGTCTAGGCTGCCTAGAGGCGTAAGTAACTTTGCCCTTCTGCATTAATACTGCTCCCAATCCAGTCCCACACACATCTGTGTATATTACCAACCCTTGGCTACCATCAGGAACTACAAACACTGGAGCATTGGTCAACAAATGTTTTAACTTAAGGAATGCTTCCTCACATTTGTCAGACCAAACAAACTTCACTTCCTTCCTGGTAAGTTTAGTCAATGGAGCTGCTATCCGTGAGAAATCCTTGATGAATCTCCGGTAATAGCCAGCAAGTCCAAGAAAAATTCTGATCTCGGTCACCGTCTTTGGTCTCTTCCAATCGTTCACAGCTTCGATCTTATCTGGATCGACTGGCAATCCTTTCTCTGAAACCACATGACCAAGAAACTTAACTTCTTTCTTCCAAAAATGACACTTGGAAATTTTTTCCTTTAGCTTATTCTGCCTCAGCGTCTCTAACACAACTCTAAGATGATCTTCATGCTCTCTCTCATCCTTAGAGTATAATAAAATGTCATCTATAAACACCAACATGAATCTATCCAAATACTCTCGGAAGACTTGATTCATCAAATCCACAAAGAAAGCAGGTGCATTCGTCGATCCGAATGGCATCACTAACCACTCATACGAACCACATCTAGTCCAAAATGTAGTCAAAGGAATACTGTCCTCTGCCACTCTCAATTGATGGAACCCTGTCGCCAAATCAAACTGGGAGAACACTTTGGCTCCACTCAATTGATCAAACAGATCATCAATTCTTGGAAAAGGATACTTATTCTTTATCGCCCTTTCGTTTAGCTTACGATAGTCGATACACATCCTCAATGACCCATCTGGTTTCTTCATGAATACCGCGACCGCTCCCTAAGGCGAACTTCATGGTCTAATAAAATTCCTTCCTTCAAGATCCACTAGCTGCATCTTTAATTCCTTCATCTCTATCGGTGTCATCCTGCTAGGTGGTCTACACACAGGTTCAGGTTCTGGCACAAGATCTATTTGAAACTCAACAGCTCGTTTCGGTGGTAGTCCTGTGACTGGCTCAAAGACATCTGCAATCTCTTGCAATCTAAACCTAACTTAAGTCTACACCTACTTCCATTGCACTTAACAAAGCACAACTACTCTGGCCAGAATTCTCTACTGAGAATATAGTTCGGTTATGACTACTGGGTGTCTCAAAGATATCTCCCCATCCTGGCATAATATCCTAGCCTCATACCTCCTCAACCAATTCATGCCCAAAATGATTTCAAAATCTACTAAATCGTACACATACAAACTGCATGCAAACTTTTGAACTAACAAATCAAGTTCTAACTGGTCACATCTTATCCCCAGAGTTGCATACCCTCCTATTGGATTTGCAACCCTTAAGGAAGTAACAAGGTATGTGGGCTCTAAGCATAACCTATCAACCAAACACTAGGATATAAATGAATGTCATGCACCTGTATCAAAAAGTATCCTAACTGGTATACTCTGAATCAAAAACGTACGTTACATCATAGTTTTCCCTTTATTAGCTGTAGTAGGCTTAGCTGATGTTCCAACAGCAAAAACCTTTCCCTTGGCCACCGTAGCTGGCGCTGGACACTGGTTCTTGTAGCGCCCCGCTTGATTACAGTTAAAGCACTTCACGTTCTTCTTATCTGCAACTTTCTTTCCCTTTCCTGACTGGCACTCATTAGCATAATGACCCTTCTTGTCACATTTGTAGCACACCAAATCAGCCTTTGCCTTCTTGGCAGCATCCTCTTTCTGGGCTCCCTTCTTCTTAAAGAATTTCCTCTTCTTTCCCTGAGGACCCTGGGATTCAACTAACTTCTCTCTAGCTGAAATAGCAAGCATCTCCTCATGGTGAATGGCCGTCTCCACCACCATATTAGAAGGATCTCGGATATGGGTCATAGTCATCCTAGCAAGCTTAGGTATCAATCCTCGAATGAACCTTTCATTTATCCTGACATCAGTGTCAACCAAAGCATATCCATATCGAGACAGCTCATCAAACTTAGCAGCATACTCGACCACTGACATCTCTCCCTGAACCAGATCCATAAATTCTCATCAATGCGGACTTAGCAACTTTAGACAGAAACCTTTGCTTAAATCTTCTCCTGAAATCAGCCCATGTCAGCTCTTCCTCTGGAACTCTGGCAGTAACACCATTCCACCAGTGCCCCTTGTAACTGTCTAGAGGCTAGCCTTCACTTTTGCCCATCATCCAAGCCTAGATTAGTACAAATCCTTTCACAACTCAACAACCAATTCTCAACTTCAACAGCATCCTCTGTTCCAACAAACGGCTTTCCATCCAAACTGGTGTAGTCTCTGCTTAGCTTGGCATAGTTATTCCCAGTTGGAGCCACAGGATTAGCTCCTCCAACATTACTATTAACTCCAGCTTGCAAAAGATTGGCTAACAGCTGATACACCATCCCCGCATCTATTGGTGAATTTCCAGCATCTACATTGGCTTCAACATTTGGATTAGCATTAGCCTGTCGACCTTGATTCCTCCTGGTATTAGGTCGAGCATTTCTGTTGGTTGTAGTGCTTCCTCCACCTAGATTTCCTCTTCCGTTTCCTGCTTCCATATCCTCTTTCTCGTAAATCTGCATACG
Organism: Allium fistulosum; assembly: GCA_030737815.1. Taxonomy (NCBI): domain Eukaryota; kingdom Viridiplantae; phylum Streptophyta; class Magnoliopsida; order Asparagales; family Amaryllidaceae; genus Allium; species Allium fistulosum. Next base: position 814,202,291 of record CM060908.1, on the reverse strand, counting down.
AGCCTTAGTAAGATACATAAGAACGGCCTAAGAGAGACGGGAACATGTACTTATATATATATATATCTATATATCAAATACAAGCACGCTACTATAACATTAACCCAAACCCCGATCATATTTTCAAATTCATTGGATTATGTTTGAAAATCTTTTAGGTTTAACTTTCTTTTAAAGTTTCATAAACCTATGATCTGATACCAACTTTAATATCCCCCTACTTAGAGGCCAAAAACTAACGACTACGGATGTTGCAGTCATCCATAGTTATTGATCCTCGGCGACCAAATATGGCGGTGTTAGATTCATTGATTCGCAGAAACACACGAATATGGAAAAAAATTAACTTCAAACCAAACCACATTTCATTTCAAAATATTTCCAATTCATTACATAACCCCAAATTCGCAAATCACGTTTAGAGGAAATATATTTATTACAATATACGCCCAGAGTGACATATGAAGATGCCCCTTGGGATGATCAGAGTATACACATGCAATATAAAAACTTTGCCATTACAATCAACACAGCGGAATCAAAAGAAAGAGAACTCTAAATATCTATAATACCTCCTGCACATCTCCGAAAGCTTATCCGTCTTAGAGGTATTTGAAAACCTCAAATCTCAAACTACTCAAAATCAATTGAGTACCAGAGAGTTTAAGGGGAAAACATAAACTTCGAGTCAGACATAAAGCCTGGTATAAGTAATAATCTACCATCTCAAATCATTTAGATATCTAGTGAGACCACACCGCTTAGCGGAACAGAGTTCCCCTCACTAATATCTCAAAACCTTTACAAAACCATATACTGTGCTTCCTACATCAATAAAGGTTAAAACAATTCAAAACAGTATAATATGATGATATGCAAAACAAATGAATCAATTCTGGATTACCCATCCCCATTCAATTTAGACTATCTGTCTCAGTTATAGATTCAAGGATTACTATTAACCTATTAGTTTTCATGGGCTGACTAATAACCGGTTAAACAATTAAAGACTCCCTGTCCAATTACATAGTTTTCATGGGATCACTATGAACCAATTGGTAACTCCAATATTACTCTTATCCTAGTTTTCATGGGTTGACTAGGACCCTATTGGTAACCCAAATATCCTTTCTTCTTACCCTAGTTTTCATGGGTTGACTAGGAACCTATTGACATCTGTCAATATTTCATCCGGATATAGTTTTCATGGGCTAACTACAAATAACTACAAATAACTGTCAATATTTCATCCGGATATAGTGTTCATGGGTTGACTAGGACCCTATTGGTAACCCAAATATCCTTTCTTCTTACCCTAGTTTTCATGTCAATACCAGATTGGTTGCCTTAACTTTTTTAAAATTCTTTATTCAAAATTAACTGCCGCTAATCCAAATCTAAACCATGGTTAAGTTAATCGATTAAGCCCTCTCAATTTTTTTTGCAAAGAAATCCCTCTTCTAAAACAATTTAATTTGCATAGCAAATCACTTTGGAAAAATCCCCAGAAAATTCCGAAAATTCACTTTAATCATATTATCTAACGTATCAAAATTCCAGACCCAAATTCTTATATATTTTCCAAAATAAATTATAAACCCAAATAACCATATTTTCCTTTGAAAATTCATAATAATCTTTCCATAGCTTGGAAAATTCTCAAAATTGGAATCCAACTCCAAAATCATGTTTCTCATAACATAAAATTTTCCCATGGCATTTAAACCTCTTTAAATATTGGTTTTGTTCTAAAACCGTGCTAAATCTCTTTTAAACAACCTTGTTTAAATCAAATAAATCATGAATCAAGCATATCATCATCTAATATATCATAAAAATGAATTCATCCCTTAAATCCAAAAATATATGATTTAAATCGAAAATAGAGATGGAATTATTATTAACCTTGCTCTAGATAAGGAGATTGGATTGAGATTGATTTCCCCTAAGCTTGAATCTCTAGCTTTAATTTGAATTTTCCCTTTCTCTTAATGGCCGGCCATTCTCTATATTTTTGTTTGCGTTTTAAAATGACGTGAATGGGAAGTAAGAAGGTGGGAACGAAATATATATAAGGGTGGACGCTAGGGGCGGATTCCCAATATACCATTATGCGACTTAATTAACCAAAACCCATTCTTAAGTCCATTGGTTAGTTCATTAGGCACAAACTTAATTAATTAATTCAAGTCTCAATTCCCTTATCACTTACATTTACATTATTCTATTTAATTTATCTAATTAAATCTTCTTAATAATGTTATCAAAAATTAGGGGTGTTACATGACATTTCATTATGCAATCAATGAAAGCTTGGCTTTTCAAGAACTTCTCCATGAAGGATAGGGAGAAGCAGCCTATATACTGAATATAAAGATGTATAGAGATATATCTACAAGGCTGTTGGGATTGTCCTAATCCATGTACATAGATACTGTATCAAAAAGGTTTAGTATGGAAAATTCCAAGCATGGAAATGTTCCAATGCAATCTAGAATCGTCCTTTTTAAAAAGGACGCTCCTCAGACTGATGGGGAGAAAGAGTGTACGAAGAGGATACCGTATGCTTCAACAATCAGTTCTATAATGTACGCTATGCTACGTATTACACTGGATGTGGCATACGCATTAGGATGCGTAAGCAGCGAACGAACTGGGTCAGTCAGAAGTGTTAGAAAAATGTAGATTTCAAAGTTTTTCCTACCTTGGATATACTGGGCCTATGAAGTTTAAAAGATCATTAGATCCAATCTCATGAAGTTTTAAATAAAGTCATGTTTATTTAATTTAGTTAAAAAGGAAATGTTAGTTTTGATTTGTATGTATTATAATGAATGTATCAAATACATTCGTATGTTTGAAATGTAAGTGCGGCATATAAGTAGTGCATATATGTGCACCTAAACATGTACAATTTTAAAGAAGAAACCTTTTATTTCCTCCTCTCAATGTGTATAATCAGTTAAGATAAGGTAAGGCTATAAAAGTAGAGAGAGAAACCTTTCACTTCTCTCTTTTTAATTAGATTAATTAACATATTGAATGAAATTTATACCGAAATTTACGATTGACATATATTGTGAGTATAACCATTAGTCCCTTTACACATGCCATTATTGTTGAAAGTTTTGATTTAAAATATACGCATATATATATATATATATATATATATATATATAAGGAAAAGTCAAAAGTTAATTTATATGATTTTGCATAAAATTTGAGTTCAAAAATAAACATACATAGGTTCACACATAAATAATAGTAAATCATATCTTAATATCAAAAAAAACATGTGTATGAAAAGATTACAATCTAATATTTCCTTATATATAAAAATTTAATGTTTAATAAAGTCAAATTACAATTTTAATTAGAAATGAGTAAAATGATTTATGATTTTACATAAAAACCACTTATCGATTTTTAAATTGAAATAGTTTTATAGTAATTTAAACAACAAATAAATAAAATATATCCAAATCAACAAGCTAGTCAATTTGTTATCAATCAAAATTGTTTGAAAATAACATGAAACATATATGTATATACTTAATTAAAATGCTTTCAATCAAAATAGTTTTGATTAAGAAATTGTTTGCAATCAAAATAATTGGTAGTCAAACCAAGTGGTTTTCAATCAAAATTTTCTTAAAAAACATGTAAGCGCGCACACGCGCACGCACACACGCGCATGCGCACACGCACGCGCACACGCACGCGCACATGCACGCGCACATGCACGCGCACACGCACACGCACGCGCACACACATGTGTGTGTGTACTTAATCAAAATTTACAATTAAAATTATTTTTTCGAATAATAATATCAAAACCACATCAAATCAAATCAGACAATTTAGGCACATATAAATCCACTATAGTGATTCAGACCTAAATTGCACATAAATAACAAAATATCAAATGAGATGAAGAAACTAAAATATATGTCAATATAAAGGTTATACAGTTGTTTTTCCTTAGCTTAGTTAATCCATTTAGCACTTTTATTTGCAAATCCTTTTGTTTAATTTCATCAATTGAGATATAGAAAATGGATCTAAATTAAATTAGCATGATGAACATTTAATAATTTAGATGTGACAAAAGTAGATCGAAAATACATTGCAATTAAACAAAAACATATCATAATCAATTATATAATTATATGAATTTGTATTTGTAGATAGTACCTTGCTATTGTCCAAGAGAATACCTTAATATTGAATCTTTATTGCTCTGTTTGAAACCTTGCTCAACGCTTCTAAAAGGCGCAACTCAATTGAGAAAACTACACACCGTTCCTTTTGAATTTTAATTTAATATGTGTTGTATTTATTGCTTGAATTTTGAGAGGGGAAGATAGGGATTTTTGGCTATGGCTAGATGGAAAAGGTGGAGGCACATAACCTAGAAAGAAATTATAAGAAAAGAGTGGAAAGAGATGCTTAAATATCATAGGATAGAAGGGGTCAAAGATTGAAACACATCTTTCTTTTCCTTAGCCATTTGCACATCTTTTGGAATCAAATTCCAAGCCAATTCCTATCTATCATGGCCGGCCATATGTGTCTCACTATTGGGCCGCAAATCATTTAAAGCTAGATCAGATATTTTATATTTAAATCCGATAGAGTTGGGGGTATGTCTTAGGGGCAGTTATGTAATTTATTGTAAATTAATTAATTCTGCAATCAGTTCTCGTTCATAATAAAGGTGTTTTTCTTTTTTTATATTCATTATAATGTGCTATAAATAATTCAAAATTTAATTAAAATATATTTAACAGAAAATCCATAAATGGTGTGTTTGTGATAGTAGTTACGAATAGCTGTAATCGAGACTAGATATCGATGTATTCTCTGAGACTAGAAAACGTAATGCACTCCAAATGGTGGACAGTGTATTACATGACTGTTGGGGGGCACCTAGAGGTTACTTACTAATAGTAATTGGATAAATATGGAATGACCCACTCGATAGTTTTTTGTTGGATAATATAACTAAGGTTAAACAAAAAATATCGATGCGACTAATTTACACAGTTCTCTTGACTTGAGAATACCATGGATCTTCAATATGAAAGCTCCACTTTGATTATAGTCAAATCATGGCACAACATCCATAGAGTGACTATAGTTAGGTTGAGTTGAAGTACGGGAAGTGAAACACTATTCAAGAGAGGATTTGTTTCCTTAGTTGTATGAGGTTTGTATCATGATCAAATCAAGTTAACTAAAAGTCAAAATCTCTGGCCAGAGTAGTTCGGTTAATAACAATTATTATTATTGAATTAAGGACTTTGTATTTGGACTATAAAGTTGAATATAAAAGATATTGGAATTTTGACCATCACCAAATTTCATAAGTCCAAAGTGATATAGTTTTGACGAAGAGAATTGGTGTAAATAAAAGTCACACCCGTATAATGTTTAACAAAGTGAAATTGGATTTTAAATATGACACCACCTGCCAAGCGATGTGCGAACGTTAATATTAGAATAGTTCGATATTAATCGCTGACCAAATTACACCTGACGAGTCACACAACTGAAACGATGAATTCTCCCTTGACCAAACAATTTAATTAGTTTATAATTGTTGTAATTTAATTTAATTAATTAATATTTATGAATCATAAATTTTTTTATTACGATCTAGGAAATAAATATTACAAAATATATTCATAATTATTATAAATATATCAATCGATGTACAATATCGATAAGCGATTAAATTGGATTTAATTGTGTAATATTTTTATAGGGCTTAAAGGTTTTAAAGACCCATCATAGGGCTTATTTGTTTTGAATGCAAACAATACATAGAGGCTCATTTTGAGTTAGATAGGCTTGATTTTGGATGGCTCGGATTGAAGGAGAACTAGTATGAGATGAGATCCACTTTTTCCATCTTTTTATCCAATATATGAGCATATCTAAACTACTTTGATTAGAAATTTTTTTTCTACCACCTCTACCATAGCTTGCTGGCCGAAAATCTTCCCCAAACCCTCCATTATTATAAGCTCAAATCAAGATGGATCTGATTACTATCTAATAGTTGAAGGTCAACGGTTCAAGGATTGGCAATCGGCTGAATAAGAAAGAGTTTCAAGTGGAGAGTTTAACTTTTCAAAGTATACTTCAAGGACTTAGGATTAAGGTATAAATGTTATAGTTAATAATTATTAGTACAATGTTTTATCATATATGTATATGTGTATTATACTGTTAGTCAAGTGACGATGCTGATATGCAAGTAGTGTTGTCACAAATTAGTTTGGTTATATGCATGTATATATTTATACTTAATAAAAAATGGTTTTATTTTAACATATATGTCAGGTCAATGCAGGTATATGAAAAATAATATAATAATTATATTTTATTAAATAAATAAATATATTTTAATTGCACATACATATAGTTTATAATTAGTTATAGCATCATATCATGATTAAAATTAGTCAGATAATTTTATTTATAATGTATTATAGCAATAATAATTTTCAACAGAAAAAAATAATTTTTTAATTTTTTATTATTATTTAAATTAATTTTCCTTGTTAAAAATTATATTAATTCTAAAGTGTTATGAATTTTTTTTAAAATTTTGCTAAATTATGTTAGCACTAGATAAGCTCTCGGCCGAAAAATGAAAAATAAACTATTAGTTTTCCCATTTTTAAAAATTAATGGTTTACAATGACTGAAAATAAATAAATTATTATAAAAAAAATTTAAGCCGAAAAAATTTTTTTTTTTTTTCAAACTATAAATTATTAATTAGGATCTTTTCAAATCTTAAAATTTGAAATAAAAATTTCAAAATTATTTTTTATTGATATTTTATTAATTTTGAATGAATATCTAATTGAAACTGAATTTAAAATGTAATTTTTTTGTGTTGTGCGCATGAGCCAAAAAAAATTACCTTGAATAATTTTATTAATTAAGATATATATATATATACATACATACATATATCTATATATTATAAATATGTTTGTGTATATACATATATATTAAAAAATATATTTTATTATTATATATATGTATGGGCATATTATTCACGGCTTATAAATTATAATTATGTATTTTAATATTTAAAATAACCTATATATTTAAATCAATATACTATAATAATATGTATATACATAATTTTAATATTTTACTTATAAGATGATATATATATATATATAAATAAATATTTATTTATATATTTTAAGCATATTATACATATATATAGTTTAAACCTAACATGTATATATATAGATATATTTACTTATAATATTTTTATAAAATAATAGTTTGTATATATGTATGTATGTGGAAAACATATACTTACATATTTAATGAGCTAACGTGTCCGTTGCGATGTAAGTTCCAACATCTATACACGGGCATGTTATACCTTGCATGGGTTGATATGTTACACATGCACACACACAAATATATATGTGTATATGATACACACACACGCACGCACACATACATATATACATACATATATATAAATATCAATATATAAATTAAATAAAACTATATAATTTATATATTTAAATAAAATAAAAGATTTTATTTAAATAATATTTAGAAATGTTCTAAATGAATTAGACTTCATAGGCTTGATAAAGATCCAATAAGAGATTTTTTTTTTGAAATTCACCCATAACTTCTACTATGGGCTAGCCTAGTTCCAACAACGGCATTAGAGACTTATAGCCTATGCAGTCTAAATTATTTATGTTATGGTTAACTATTAAGGTCAGTGCCTAGATAGTAGGGTGCCTAGAAAGGTAGTGTCAAAGGATTGTGTTTAGATAATCAAGTACTCTACCGTACCTAGCTACTAGCCTGGTCCGAACAAATATGTGAGCCCAAAGGTTAGCCCTAATAAAAGATGCCTAATTTGAATAGGCCTTGTGCTAATTTTCAAAATTGTTTGAATATTAAAATTAAATGATTTTAAATTTAAAAGTTAAATTTAAAATAAGATGTAAATATATTTTAGTTATAATATAATAAAGTTTTCAAAATGTTTGGAAATAGTTCAAATTAATTTGAAAATTTTAAATTTTATTAATAAGATTAATAAAATAAATTAATTAAATAAGTTAATTAATAAATGAATACATGTATTATCTATTATGATATATGTTATGTTATTTTAAAATGTTTGAAATGACATAAGCATACATTTATGTATATCAAATAAAATTTGAAATTAATATGATTTAATTAAAAGGGTTTAACTAAATAAGTTAATTAAATAATATACACACGTATATGATATGTGTCATATTATAAAAGTTATAGTATATAATGATTAATGAATATAGATGTTATATTAGTATGAAATTAATTAAAATTTTAATTAATTAAAATTAATTAAATAATATTTAATTAATATGATACATAAGGCTATTATAAATGTAATATAAAATGTAAAAGTTATATAATAATAAAACTTATATAATATGATTGTATACTAAAGGTGGAACATTAAAGAAACCCAAATAGATTTAAGAAATAAATACATACATAAATGTACGTATACCGTGATTTATGATGTGTCCAACACTTGAATCACGAGAGTAATTCATAAGAATTACATTATTCCATAAGTTGATATCACTCAATATAATAAATTAAAGATTATGACTCTTCAATATAACATTGTCCTCTACCATATATATATTAATAAATTACTTGCATGCTGCTTAGTTATTGAGAAAACTCAAGCTAGGAATGTTATGTGTAGTATTATTAATATATTGAATTGTTGAGATAAGATAATTATATGTATTTGTTGAGCAAACTCAAGGTACATATACCATACGTAGGCCGTTGTGATAGTAGGCACGAGTTGAATAATTTCGTTTTGATTTGTTGAGCAAACACAAGGAGTGAAATTAGGACAAGGTACCAAGGGTTAGAAGTTGTATACAATACAATCGATAAGGAGTTATCCATCGTCCATGGAGCTATGATTTGTTGAGCAAACCCAAAGTCAGAATTCCAAGGTGGATGAGTCCTAACACCTACCGTGAAGTTGAAAGACTTCTATGTTTCGACTTAGGGTTTGGCGAAACACAAAATACTAGTTGGAGCTTATTAGTAAAATGTAACATAAAGTTGAACATTAGTAATATTATAAGAACATCTACTATGATTTGTCCTAATGATCTACCACTTAAACTTGCAAAAAATGACAACTCCAAAACTATTTTCGAAAACCAACAAACTTACTGGACCTAACTTTACCTACTGTCTATGAGAAACTAAAATAGCGTTGAATTATGAGCGCCGTTGGATAGCTATTACATGCAAACCTAAAGAATAACCCATTGATGATACGGACCCCGAACTACAACTTGCTTATGAAAAATGGGTGTCAGACCTAGAGATCGCCTAAGTTTTTATGATGTCTACATTAGACAAGCTGCTGCAGAGGCAACAAGAAAATATGACCATCCATGAGATATTGATAGTCTCAAGGTTTTATTTTGGTGAACAGTCACGTTCTGTAAGGTACGAGCTTAGAAGAGGATGTTCAAGACCAAGATGACCAAAGGATAGAAAGTGGACGATTACGTGCCGATAATGAAGGGCTATATTAATAGGCTCTCGCGGTTGGACATACAAATAAGCAAATGAATTACAAGTAGATTTGATCCTTGGTTCATTTAGTCCTCGGTATGAACCGTTCATACTGAATTATAATATAAGCTAATTGCATGTAAATCTCATGGAGCTCCTTAATATGTGTAGGTCAACCGAGTCACAATCTAAGGATCAAGCGATTGTATTTGTTGTTAAGGGTAATGGATCATCTTCAAAGTGTTTGAAGAAGCAGAAAAGAGAAGGTTAAAGGAACAAGAAAAGTAAGAAGACCAATGAAAAGGATGAATATCACCACTGCCACAAGAAAGGTCATTGGAAAAGGAATTGCCCCGACTACTTGGAGATTGTTAGGGAAATGTAGTAGAAAGGTTCTATGGCTCCATTAGGTACATTTATGATTAAAAATTATTTTGCAATCAATAAAATGTCATGGGTTTTAGATACTGGATCCGGTACTCATATATGTAATTAGTTATATGAGCTTAGGAACTAGCATCGCATGACAAAAGGAGAGATAAGGCTCCAAGTTGCTGATGGATCTATGGTAGATGCAACGACAGTAGAAGACTATCATTTAGTTTTACCCAGTGGATTAGTTTTAGTATTAAATAATTGCTATTTTGTAAAGTCATTATTTTCGGTATTATATCTATTTCTAGATTGTTTAAGACTGGATATATATATATATATATATATATATGCCATTGTGCAAATAATGTTATGAACATTAGTTTGGATGGAAATAAAGTTTGTGATGGTACTCTTGAAAATGGCATTTATGCCATTAATAATAATTATATGTGTTCTATGAATAATGCTTCTAACAATATAAATGATAGTTATCTTTGGCACTATAGTGTAGGGTATATTAGTGAGAAACGACAACACTGATTGAAAACCTAAGGTTTTCTACCGTTAATTGATTTTGAATCATTTGACACGTATGAGTCATGTCTCAAAGGTAAAATGACCAAGCACCCCTTCAGTGGGAGCAATGAAAGATTTGATGAGCTCTTAGGGTAAGTGCATAGTAATGTATATGGACCAATGCATGTAATTGCCAAAAATATTAGTTCTTACTTTGTAACCTTCACTGATGATTCTCGAGACTAAGATATGTGTTTCTTATGAAGGCAAAATTCGACATTTATGAGAAATTTGTTGAGTATGAAAATATAGTAGAAAATCAAATGGATCGTAAGATTAAAATTCTTCGATCAAATCGAGGAGGTGAATTGTTAGACAAGATTACCAATAATACTTAAATATAATAGGATTATCTCTTAGGTTACTCCACCCTATAATCCACGATACAACGGTGTGTCGAAGCGAAGGAATCGAACCCTGTTAGATATATTTCATTCCATGATGAGTAAGGCTGAGTTACCTCTGTCCTAATAGGGATATGTGATAGAAACCACGGTGCATATGGTGAATTTGTTACCCACTAAATCTGTGCCTAAAACACCATATGAGATGTGTTATGGTAAGAAACCCCAACTCAAATATTTGAAACTATGGGTTTGTCCGGTGTACATTGAGAATGTTGGTTCGAATAAACTAGAGGCAAGATCGATATTGTATAAATTTATAGGATATCCCAAAAACTCAATGGGATATGTATTCTACAATACCGAGGAACAAAAAGTCATTATTTCTCGACACGTTGTCTTTTAAGAAAAGGAATTTCCATCAAAAGAAATTAACAATGAGGTTGTAGACTTGGATGAGATCCAAGAAGTTAACACTAAGGCCGAACTAGTGGAGAACCAAGTTCACCCATATACGAAAACACGTAATCCATTAGAAGGTCTAGTTGGGAATCTCGCCCACCAGAGAGATACTACGGTTTTGTCGTGGATGACAAGAAGGAGGACCGTGTCTTAAATGATGAAACTCCTCTGCCTTTCCAACAAGCAATGTAGAGTAAAGACTCTGCACTCTGGCTTGGAGATGAAATCTAAGATGGATTCCATGTATTGAAACAACGTTTGGACTCTGTCGGACGTACCTAAAGGGATAAAACTCATTGGCTGCTAATGGATTTTTAAGAGAATGCTAAATGAAGATGGAGAAGTAGAAACTTATAAGGCAAGACTAGTTGTGAAAGGATTTCGTCAAATTCAAGGTGTTGATTATGACGAGACATTTTCACTCGTAGCTAAGCTGAAGTATACTCGGATTATGCTAGCCATCGCTGAGTTCTATGACTAAGAAATATGGCAAATGGATGTAAAGACGGCATTTCTGTAACGACCCGTAAATTTCAACTGTTTTAATAACGTAATTAGTTAAAATTTTGTGAAATTTTAAACGATAAAATTTTGAAATAAAAAATTTAATATTTGGAATACGTCTAGTTAAACATAGCAACTGGTAAATTTTCGTCCGAAAATATGAAAGTTTATTACGCGCGTAAATTCACTTCAATTTAATCAGTTAAAAAACGATGGAAATAAAATGTTTCCGAAACCTAAATATTTTACATAGAAAAATTCTAAACCATCTTCTGAGCAAGATTTCAGTTTGTCGTTTTTCCAAATTCGGACATCTTTGGCTCCGTCGTTCTTATTTTCTGCAAAATAGCAGTATTCTGGTACCGATATCGATTTTTATCGGATGATCGTACCACTGATATCTGTATACCGTTTTGATCGTCTCAACATGCTGATCACTATGGTATATTCATTTGTGTGCTTCGGAGTTCGGTACGCGGCGGAAACCGCGGAACAAATAGCCGTATCGGCGACGAAATTTCAAACTTTTGGGTCCCTGTCCATAACAAATTCCCAACGGTCGAATTTAGACTGTCATTGCTTTATGATCTCCTATAGTCAATTTATTATACGTGCTACTACTCCGACTCATTCATTTTGTTTGTTTTTTTTCCTTTGGAACGGTCCTTTTAAATGGTAAGAGCCAACGTAATATAATATTAATTGCTCACGTCCCTTTGGTAACTGAAGCTAGCCATCCCCTTCAAGTTCCAAAAAGAAAATTGACCGTTTCTTTTATTATAGTCTGTTTTTCTTTCTGTCATCTTGGAAAAGAAAAATGAATGGGGAACCAAACTACTCCAGCCTCTTCATGGAACACCCTCCCACTCTTCATCAACTTTTCATTCGGCCTCTTCCCCACCCTCTCACGTAAACCATAACATGCCAAACCCTTACCCACAGAGCACTACCAAACCCCATGCCGAGATTCAAACCTGCGCCCACCTTCACACTGCTCCGGCCTCCATTCGCCCAGCCCCAACCTACCGCAACCCACCGGACTTCCCAAACCCTCCTCCTCGTATAAACACTGCAAACCCGATCACAGCAGATCTCGAGCCAAACCGCCTCGTGCCCTTCGACTAAGCTGCCCTTCCATAGCCCGTCACTAGTCGCCCCTCCACCTAGCTTCTCCCTAACCACTGCCGCAACTTCCACGCCCACGCGACAGCCACCCTCTTCCTCTCCACGTCGACAGACGCTCCACCTCTCCCCACTTCCACTCGTGCAGCCTTCCCGTCCACCACCGCCGTGCCGTTCCCAGCAACCCACTGCCCCACACTTTTCCCTCTTCTTCCAAATCGCCACAACAGCCTTGGTCGATGCCGCTTTTGCTCTACCGAGCATCTTCATCTTTGGTGAACGGTATATATTCATATATCACTTATATATTTCTTTCGTTTTATTTGTATGTATTATTTATAAATTTGATTAGCTTGTATAAGTTTGTTTATGTATATGTTGTCTAAATGATTTTATAAATATATGTTTTGACTGGTTACAGTTTATACATCAAGGTTTGTTTAAAGTATGTGTATGCTGCTATATATATCTAAGTTTGTGTAAAGTATGTATATAAGTCATCCTAGTATTTTAAAATGCATCTAGGATTTATATGTTGATTTTGGAATGAATAATTTATACATATATAACAGATAGAGGTATTTGGCATTTTTTTACAAGTCTGCATACTTGTTATATAGGTCTGCATTTTTTTTTGTTTAAAGAAGGTATAGGTGGTATATATGAGCTTTTGAAAAAAATTTGTAGCAGACAGCGCTTCAAACGTTTGCAGCTTTGGGTGTAAAGAAACCAGAAACTTTATTAGTATAGAAGTCTGTTAGTTATAAGCTATAAGTATATAAGTTTGATACGTTGTATACGTATTTGTATGTAAGGTCTGCATAAGTTGGGATAGTTCACATAAATTTTGTATATATTTGTACTTATAAAGTCTGCAGTATAGTAGTTCGCATATTTATGTAGGCCACAGTATATTGTATGATGGAAGAAGGCGTGCTTTGACTTTAGTAATATATAAATGTCAGGTCTCGTACTTTTACTTCAAACTTAGTTGCATTATGTTTATATATATATGTTGATCGAGTGAGTATATATATTGGTTATATAGTTTTTTTTTGATATGAACACTTATTTTAAAATATAGGCGATAGACTTTAAGGGATGCGTTTTTGTGTGTGTGTTTGAAATATTGATTTTTATGAATTGGTTTTTAAATTGAAAATTTTATATATTGATTTTATTTTGTACATATATATATTTGATTTTGAAATGTATGCATATATTTAAATTGTGTTGAATTTAGGATATGTTTTATATATGTAAATGATTATATATATGTTCACTTATATCAATCATCTTCATCGATCCAGTTCTGGTTTGACTACGTCTACCCCTATTTATCAGCTTGTCCGTCGAATTCGTGCAAATTTTTGCTTCGCTTGACTCGATTTCGGTGTCCGTATCAGTGTGCGTATCTGGGTCATCTTCGGTAATCTCTAGCCTCGGAAGGTGAGCACTCACTCACGATTAACGTTCTTCTATTTATTAGATTTGATTTCAATTGAAACGACAATTGAAATATACTGCTGTTAGTTAATTACACTGTTATATATACTATTACCTGTATCAGTTCACCTTTGACATCTGACACCATTATCTGTTAATTATTTATGCGATGATAATACAGTTTGGCTGATAATTGATTGATTGTTGATGTTTATATTGGACGTTAAAATTGTTAATGTTAAATTGATAAATAGTACGAAGTTGAACTTGATATAGGATAATTAAATGTTAAATTTGATTAACGGACATTTGTATAATATGACCCCTTTAACTGTTAAATCTATTGACACGTAGGATTGTTAACTACACCTTGAACCATCAATTGTACGTTGCTTAAACTGATGATGTATGAAATTTTAAATAGATGACAAGTCAAACCATAATGTAATAATCTTTAATCTACATGAAATGATAGTGTGGATTCTAGAAATAATTATATTAATTCGTACAAATAACAATGCGAATTAATACGGTTATTTCGGGATTATTTGAATTGATTATTGGATTGATATTGATTGTTGTTATTGCTTGTTTATTTACTTTGACACCATCCCAGTTATCACACTGCAAGTTCCCTTTGATATGTTTTGATTTTGAATTGAATTGGAATCGGGTTGAAATGATAAATACCCAAATTGAACTTTGACTTAGGATAGAAAATTAAATAAAAACCCGATTGGTCAATAATTTGATTTGAAAATAAACGAAGATTTTATTTGAACAAAGAATATGGTTTTGAAACGAAGTTGGAAATTGAATTTTAATGAAATTTAAATGTGAATATTTAATATTAAAAATGTAATTGATGAAAGAATATTGTTAAATTTGAGAAATGATTGAATTAAGTTGAAATGATTTAATAATTAAGTTTGAAATTACATTTAAGTTTGAAATTATTAAACTTTGAAATTATTTAATAATTAAGTTTGAATTATTTAATAATTAAATAAGATTGAATTATTTAATGATTAAATTAAATTGAATTTTTGAATAAGTGAATTTTACTTCGTAATAATTGAAATTGAGTTTCTTTATTAATTAAGTTTTGGAAAATTATTTAAGTAAGTAAATAAGTGAAATGGAATTTCTTTAACAAGAAATGAAAATGTGATATTTTGGAATTAATGTAAGACTTGAAATGTAAAGAATTTGATTTAATGAATTTAATTTAATTAAATTTGTAAGTTTTGATTTAATGAAGTTGAATTTAAGAAATTGATTTAATGATTTGGAAATTTAATAGAAATAGTTTTGAATGATAAATTAATTTAACGATATTGAATGAAATTGATAAATGAATTTAAATTGATTTAAATGTTAAATTAAATTAATTTAAATGTTTTCGAAATGAAACTTATATTCGAACTTGAGTTAATATTTGGATTGTTTAAATAGAAATTGAATTTGAATTATAAGATTTTGAAATGATAATTTGAAAGTTTGAAACGTAAAGTATGGAAATTGGTTTCCGAAAGACAAATGAAATGTTGATTTACGAATTCTATTTGAAATTGAAATTGATTTGGTTTTAGAAATATATAAACGACCAATCGGTGTAATAATTACGAAAGTTATTAAAGAGACCAGGATCGGTAATGGATATACTCTCTATCTGAACCGAAACCACTTTAATAACTATACGCGGAGTGTTGATCCAGAACGAAGTGGATGGTTTTGATGAACGCGTTGACTGAAGAAAGAGAACGATTTTGGATGACCCTTGACATGACTAAAACAGGAGCCGCGCCGGGCCATTGAGGTTCGCCATCTCTAGCGGACACACTTCTTCGATACCATATCTATTACATTTGTGATTCGATTTGGGTGCACCCCTTGATTTGGGAGTGTTGTTTCGCGGTGTTGGGATAGTAGCTGCTATGCCCAACATCAGTCCGGATCACGCAACTACTAGTATCCTAGTTGGTATCGCCTCATGTACCTTGTCATACTGATTATCCTATTCGCGACAACTACGACTTTGTTTTGTACCTTTAGTATATGGATTGCCCTCTGGTGACTTCCGGTTTTGGGGAAACTACGGTCTTGTATATGCTTTTGGGAATAAACAGGTTAAGAGGTGTATGGGCCCTGCTTAACCCTACTTTGATATCTTTATATTACTGATAGACATTATCTACTTAGCGTACATTACTACCTAGTAGATAGTTTAACGGATCCTTAAAGGATGGTTATTCCAAACATCCTTTGAGTTACTTGTATTTCAATTGCTATTTCACTTGAGTTGGATTTATTAATATGAGAATGTTAATCTTGACTCGAGTGTTTTGTGTTTTGCTTTACGCTCGGGTCAGACTGAGTAGTTCAGCTTTCGAGACTCACCTTTGGAGTTGGAGCTTCGCTTGGAGATCCAGCTATCTATCCAGCTTTCAGATAGTCGATGATTCCAGTGATGTATTCTGATTTGTATCTGTTACTCTTCCATTGTATCTAGTTTAACTCTGATGTATCGTATTACTCTTCTGTTGTAAACTCTGATGTATTTTATATATTCATATAGTAGCTTCATGAACTACTATCTCTTTTATTTCCGCTGCACTTATTACTCTGTGTCTGTGATCTGTGATTATATCTATTTACTGTATATGTTCAGTTTTGCCAAATTTAAATTAACAACGCGGTATTTTGAGCAATTCAACTCCGGCATGAGTGTCTACCTATACACTTATAATGGACGCGAATGGTCCAAAATTCTGGGTCGTTACAGTTGGTATCAGAGCTTTGGTAGCTCTAGGCAAAACTTAACATATAGGGTAAATGTATTTACAGAATCACTCTCATTCGAGTTTCAATCTCTTCCTTTCGACTCGATTCCTTCGAACTTTGGAACGTTCCCCTCGGTTCCAAAATTCATTCGTGTCCTTCACTTTTCGTCTTCTTTCAATTCTGGAGCATCACATAACTCCACTTCGAATGACCCTTATAGATCGGCGGTCTCGCCAATCTTCGAATGATTCGTAAAGGAGCAAAACTCCTTCACAATAGGCATTGATTTACCGGAGATTTCTGTATCCTCGGTTTACGATGCTATCTATCTCCTGCTATACCTGAATTCTATTTCTTGAGATCGAATGTCGATTTACCTCGGAATTCTGCATCGATCTTATTCTTGAAGTTACGGACGACCCGGTTAAGGTTGCCCGTGAATTTAATAAACTCATCCATCTCCCGATTATGATAATTGAATTATCTTATCTTCTGTTTCAAACTTATTTTCGAATCAAAATTCTCTTGGATTTGAGTCTATAAAATTTGAATCTCTATCCTTGCTTTGAAATTCATTCTTGTATAGTCGAGCGAGGAAATATATTTGTAAATTAATATTAAAATGTTTTATATATTGTGTTGTTTGAGTTGTTGATGTTGATTTGGGTTTCCGATCGATACGTCTGATCAACGCTATCGATAGGATTTCCAAAACACTTGAACAGAGCAAACTGACACAATATTATTTTCAAATTTGGAAAATGAAATAAATTTGTTTGATTATATTGTGAAAATATAAGTAAAATTTTCTGGAATTTAATAGGTAAATTAAATTGTTTGTTTGAAATGATAATATTTGATTATCATTTATTGTTCTAAATAAATTTATAAATACGGTTTATAAATTGATTTGGAATTTGAAATGAATTTAATTTAGAAATTTGAGAATTTAGTTTCCGGTGATTTCGAACTTTGGTTTTAAAATTTTAAAGTATATTATTGGAAGTATTTTCAAATAGAAACCGTTTTCAAAGAATATAAAATGTTGAAATCAGTGCTCTTCTATTTGTCGCTGGAAAATAATTTCGGTGATGGCGGCCGCATCATCGACATTCATTTTTCGAGTTTCGAAGTGGAGATACTATTATGTAGTTTTGCTACGGTTTGTTTTGAAAATATTTTGATTTGAATTTCTTCAGTATATTTTGATTTACATATATATAGGTATCTTATTTTAAAAATTTAATCTGATTTGATATAAATATATTAGATAAATCTCTAAGTTGTTTAAAGTTAATCGGAAATCTAATTCTTAAATTTTGTTAAAGGATGATTTTAATTATAAATAAAACCAAAATTGGAATAAATATTTAAACTTGAATAATTGAATAGGGAAAATTTTATTTGTATATTGTTCAACTACATTCTAATACAACTTACCTAAACCATTCAAAAGTTGAATATGGAATTGGATAATATACAATATAAAATAATTTTATAAATAAAAATTGAGTGTTTATAAAATGTTATACACTAAAATCTTGATTATAAAGATGTTAATAGAGTTAGATAGGATAATAAGTAAACTCGGTTAATAATGAAATAAATTTGTTTTGAAAGAATTAATAAATTGAAATTTTATCAACATATGAAAATACCTTGAATTTAAAAGAAATAAATAGATGCAAATTAATTTAAATCGAAACTTTTATGTTTTAAATTTATATGGGTTAAATATATGTGAGTAGATATATTAAGTAGAATAAATTTAACAGTAGTTTGGAATAAAGAAGAATTTAAATTGCTGAAAAATAGGATTATAATAAAAGACAATTCAAATTTATGGATTTAGAAATTATAAATTGAAGAAAATGGGATAATAAGATAGTGAATTTAGAAATAGTTGAGATTGATTTTAGTGAAATCAAATGGATTAAATCAATTATTGAATATCAATTAATTTAAATTTGAATCTATATGGTTTAAATTAATTGTTATTTTGTATTTCAAATCTGTTTTTCTTTTTGGTTGTTTCTATTCTCCTACCTCATTCCTTTTCGGGGACGAAAAGTTTTGAGTGGGGGAGAGTGTAACGACCCGTAAATTTCAACTGTTTTAATAACGTAATTAGTTAAAATTTTGTGAAATTTTAAACGATAAAATTTTGAAATAAAAAATTTAATATTTGGAATACGTCTAGTTAAACATAGCAACTGGTAAATTTTCGTCCGAAAATATGAAAGTTTATTACGCGCGTAAATTCACTTCAATTTAATCAGTTAAAAAACGATGGAAATAAAATGTTTCCGAAACCTAAATATTTTACATAGAAAAATTCTAAACCATCTTCTGAGCAAGATTTCAGTTTGTCGTTTTTCCAAATTCGGACATCTTTGGCTCTGTCGTTCTTATTTTCTGCAAAATAGCAGTATTCTGGTACCGATATCGATTTTTATCGGATGATCGTACCACTGATATCTGTATACCGTTTTGATCGTCTCAGCATGCTGATCACTATGGTATATTCATTTGTGTGCTTCGGAGTTCGGTACGCGGCGGAAACCGCGGAACAAATAGCCGTATCGGCGACGAAATTTCAAACTTTTGGGTCCCTGTCCATTCCAAATTCCCAACGGTCGAATTTAGACTGTCATTGCTTTATGATCTCCTATAGTCAATTTATTATACGTGCTACTACTCCGACTCATTCATTTTGTTTGTTTTTTTTCCTTTGGAACGGTCCTTTTAAATGGTAAGAGCCAACGTAATATAATATTAATTGCTCACGTCCCTTTGGTAACTGAAGCTAGCCATCCCCTTCAAGTTCCAAAAAGAAAATTGACCGTTTCTTTTATTATAGTCTGTTTTTCTTTCTGTCATCTTGGAAAAGAAAAATGAATGGGGAACCAAACTACTCCAGCCTCTTCATGGAACACCCTCCCACTCTTCATCAACTTTTCATTCGGCCTCTTCCCCACCCTCTCACGTAAACCATAACATGCCAAACCCTTACCCACAGAGCACTACCAAACCCCATGCCGAGATTCAAACCTGCGCCCACCTTCACACTGCTCCGGCCTCCATTCGCCCAGCCCCAACCTACCGCAACCCACCGGACTTCCCCAACCCTCCTCCTCGTATAAACACTGCAAACCCGATCACAGCAGATCTCGAGCCAAACCGCCTCGTGCCCTTCGACTAAGCTGCCTTTCCATAGCCCGTCACTAGTCGCCCCTCCACCTAGCTTCTCCCTAACCACTGCCGCAACTTCCACGCCCACGCGACAGCCACCCTCTTCCTCTCCACGTCGACAGACGCTCCACCTCTCCCCACTTCCACTCGTGCAGCCTTCCCGTCCACCACCGCCGTGCCGTTCCTAGCAACCCACTGCCCCACACTTTTCCCTCTTCTTCCAAATCGCCACAACAGCCTTGGCCGATGCCGCTTTTGCTCTGCCGAGCATCTTCATCTTTGGTGAACGGTATATATTCATATATCACTTATATATTTCTTTCGTTTTATTTGTATGTATTATTTATAAATTTGATTAGCTTGTATAAGTTTGTTTATGTATATGTTGTCTAAATGATTTTATAAATATATGTTTTGACTGGTTACAGTTTATACATCAAGGTTTGTTTAAAGTATGTGTATGCTCTATATATATCTAAGTTTGTGTAAAGTATGTATATAAGTCATCCTAGTATTTTAAAATGCATCTAGGATTTATATGTTGATTTTGGAATGAATAATTTATACATATATAACAGATAGAGGTATTTGGCATTTTTTTTACAAGTCTGCATACTTGTTATATAGGTCTGCATTTTTTTTTGTTTAAAGAAGGTATAGGTGGTATATATGAGCTTTTGAAAAAAATTTGTAGCAGACAGCGCTTCAAACGTTTGCAGCTTTGGGTGTAAAGAAATCAGAAACTTTATTAGTATAGAAGTCTGTTAGTTATAAGCTATAAGTATATAAGTTTGATACGTTGTATACGTATTTGTATGTAAGGTCTGCATAAGTTGGGATAGTTCACATAAATTTTGTATATATTTGTACTTATAAAGTCTGCAGTATAGTAGTTCGCATATTTATGTAGGCCACAGTATATTGTATGATGGAAGAAGGCGTGCTTTGACTTTAGTAATATATAAATGTCAGGTCTCGTACTTTTACTTCAAACTTAGTTGCATTATGTTTATATATATATGTTGATCGAGTGAGTATATATATTGGTTATATAGTTTTTTTTGATATGAACACTTATTTTAAAATATAGGCGATAGACTTTAAGGGATGCGTTTTTGTGTGTGTGTTTGAAATATTGATTTTTATGAATTGGTTTTTAAATTGAAAATTTTATATATTGATTTTATTTTGTACATATATATATTTGACTTTGAAATGTATACATATATTTAAATTGTGTTGAATTTAGGATATGTTTTATATATGTAAATGATTATATATATGTTCACTTATATCAATCATCTTCATCGATCCAGTTCTGGTATGACTACGTCTACCCCTATTTATCAGCTTGTCCGTTGAATTCGTGCAAATTTTTGCTTCGCTTGACTCGATTTCGGTGTCCGTATCAGTGTGCGTATCTGGGTCATCTTCGGTAATCGCTAGCCTCGGAAGGTGAGCACTCACTCACGATTAACGTTCTTCTATTTATTAGATTTGATTTCAATTGAAACGACAATTGAAATATACTGCTGTTAGTTAATTACACTGTTATATATACTATTACCTGTATCAGTTCACCTTTGACATCTGACACCATTATCTGTTAATTATTTATGCGATGATAATACAGTTTGGCTGATAATTGATTGATTGTTGATGTTTATATTGGACGTTAAAATTGTTAATGTTAAATTGATAAATAGTACGAAGTTGAACTTGATATAGGATAATTAAATGTTAAATTTGATTAACGGACATTTGTATAATATGACCCCTTTAACTGTTAAATCTATTGACACGTAGGATTGTTAACTACACCTTGAACCATCAATTGTACGTTGCTTAAACTGATGATGTATGAAATTTTAAATAGATGACAAGTGAAACCGTAATGTAATAATCTTTAATCTACATGAAATGATAGTGTGGATTCTAGAAATAATTATATTAATTCGTACAAATAACAATGCGAATTAATACGGTTATTTCGGGATTATTTGAATTGATTATTGGATTGATATTGATTGTTGTTATTGCTTGTTTATTTACTTTGACACCATCCCAGTTATCACACTGCAAGTTCCCTTTGATATGTTTTGATTTTGAATTGAATTGGAATCGGGTTGAAATGATAAATACCCAAATTGAACTTTGACTTAGGATAGAAAATTAAATAAAAACCCGATTGGTCAATAATTTGATTTGAAAATAAACGAAGATTTTATTTGAACAAAGAATATGGTTTTGAAACGAAGTTGGAAATTGAATTTTAATGAAATTTAAATGTGAATATTTAATATTAAAAATGTAATTGATGAAAGAATATTGTTAAATTTGAGAAATGATTGAATTAAGTTGAAATGATTTAATAATTAAGTTTGAAATTACATTTAAGTTTGAAATTATTAAACTTTGAAATTATTTAATAATTAAGTTTGAATTATTTAATAATTAAATAAGATTGAATTATTTAATGATTAAATTAAATTGAATTTTTGAATAAGTGAATTTTACTTCGTAATAATTGAAATTGAGTTTCTTTATTAATTAAGTTTTGGAAAATTATTTAAGTAAGTAAATAAGTGAAATGGAATTTCTTTAACAAGAAATGAAAATGTGATATTTTGGAATTAATGTAAGACTTGAAATGTAAAGAATTTGATTTAATGAATTTAATTTAATTAAATTTGTAAGTTTTGATTTAATGAAGTTGAATTTAAGAAATTGATTTAATGATTTGGAAATTTAATAGAAATTGTTTTGAATGATAAATTAATTTAACGATATTGAATGAAATTGATAAATGAATTTAAATTGATTTAAATGTTAAATTAAATTAATTTAAATGTTTTCGAAATGAAACTTATATTCGAACTTGAGTTAATATTTGGATTGTTTAAATAGAAATTGAATTTGAATTATAAGATTTTGAAATGATAATTTGAAAGTTTGAAACGTAAAGTATGGAAATTGGTTTCCGAAAGACAAATGAAATGTTGATTTACGAATTCTATTTGAAATTGAAATTGATTTGGTTTTAGAAATATATAAATGACCAATCGGTGTAATAATTACGAAAGTTATTAAAGAGACCGGGATCGGTAATGGATATACTCTCTATCTGAACCGAAACCACTTTAATAACTATACGCGGAGTGTTGATCCAGAACGAAGTGGATGGTTTTGATGAACGCGTTGACTGAAGAAAGAGAACGATTTTGGATGACCCTTGACATGACTAAAACAGGAGCCGCGCCGGGCCATTGAGGTTCGCCATCTCTAGCGGACACACTTCTTCGATACCATATCTATTACATTTGTGATTCGATTTGGGTGCACCCCTTGATTTGGGAGTGTTGTTTCGCGGTGTTGGGATAGTAGCTGCTATGCCCAACATCAGTCCGGATCACGCAACTACTAGTATCCTAGTTGGTATCGCCTCATGTACCTTGTCATACTGATTATCCTATTCGTGACAACTACGACTTTGTTTTGTACCTTTAGTATATGGATTGCCCTCTGGTGACTTCCGGTTTTGGGGAAACTACGGTCTTGTATATGCTTTTGGGAATAAACAGGTTAAGAGGTGTATGGGCCCTGCTTAACCCTACTTTGATATCTTTATATTACTGATAGACATTATCTACTTAGCGTACATTACTACCTAGTAGATAGTTTAACAGATCCTTAAAGGATGGTTATTCCAAACATCCTTTGAGTTACTTGTATTTCAATTGCTATTTCACTTGAGTTGGATTTATTAATATGAGAATGTTAATCCTGACTCGAGTGTTTTGTGTTTTGCTTTACGCTCGGGTCAGACTGAGTAGTTCAGCTTTCGAGACTCACCTTTGGAGTTGGAGCTTCGCTTGGAGATCCAGCTATCTATCCAGCTTTCAGATAGTCGATGATTCCAGTGATGTATTCTGATTTGTATCTGTTACTCTTCCATTGTATCTAGTTTAACTCTGATGTATCGTACTACTCTTCTGTTGTAAACTCTGATGTATTTTATATATTCATATAGTAGCTTCATGAACTACTATCTCTTTTATTTCCGCTGCACTTATTACTCTGTATCTGTGATCTGTGATTATATCTATTTACTGTATATGTTCAGTTTTGCCAAATTTAAATTAACAACGCGGTATTTTGAGCAATTCAACTCCGGCATGAGTGTCTACCTATACACTTATAATGGACGCGAATGGTCCAAAATTCTGGGTCGTTACAATTTCTAAATGGTGATTTAAAAGAACCTGTTTATTTATCACAGCCTGATGGTTTTGTGGTCAATGGGAGTGAGGGCAATGCTTGCAAGTTGTTAAAGTTCATTTATGGACTTAAACATGCTTAAAGGAGTTGGAACAAGTGATTCATTTAAGTAATCAAACAATTTGGTTTTCATCAGATTACAGAGGAAGCATGCGTATATAGACAGGAACGAGGTAATGCTATCATTTTCTTAGCGCTTTATGTCAATGATCTATTATTGATTGGTAATGACACTTCGTTGTTACAATCAGCGAAAGGTTGACTTTTCAAGAACTTCTCTATAAAGGATTTGGGAGAAGCAACCTATATACTTTGTATAAAGATCTATAGAGATAGATCTAAGTGGCTATTGGGATTGTCCTAATCCCTGTACATAGATACCATACCGAAAAGGTTTGGTATGGAGAATTACAAGCATGGAAACCTTTCAACGGAATTTGGAATCGTCTTCTCTAAGAAGGACGCTTCTTATACCGATGAGGAGAAAGAGTGTATGAAGAGGATCCCCTATGCTTTAGCAGTAGGATCCATAATGTATGTTATGCTATGTACTAGACAAGTTGTAGAATATGCATTATGATGCGTAACTCGATACCAGTCTAATCCCGGAGAAAAACATTGAACGACCGTAAAATTTATACTTAAGTATTTGAGATATACTAAGGACTTATTTCTTATAAACGGGAATAGAAACATCCTTATGAAGGGGAATACAGATTCGAGCTTTCAATGTGATATAGATGATAGTAAGTTAGTATTCGGCTATGTCTTTATGTGTAATAGCGGAGCCATTAGCAAGAAATTGTTGCTGATTTCACGATGGAGGCCAAATACATCACGCTCAATGAAGTAGAAAAAGAGGCAGTATGGATGCACAATTTTTTGAGTGAGCTTGGAATGATTCCTGATACCGAGAATCCAATGGCATTGTTCTATAACAATAATGCGGTGACACATATCGCAAAGGAACCAAGAATAAACAAGAAGTCACGACACATTCTTCAAAAGTTCCACACGATTAGAGAATTCATTGAGAAGAAAGAAGTCATGATTCAAAGGGTAGATACCAAGGTTAACATAGTAGATCCATTCACTAAGGGTCTGGCTCAATCGGCTCTTGAGAAGCTGATTGAAGGCATGGGAAATGGTCTGGCTCAGTCAGCTCTTGAGAAGCTGATTGATGGCATGGGATTGAGATTCCATAATTGGCCCCATGTGCAAGTGGGAGATTGGTAGAGTTGGGGTATGCTCTAGGGGTATTTCTGTAATTTATTGTAAGTTAATAACTCTATAATCAATTCTCGTTCATAGTAAAGGTGTTTTTCTTTCTGTTTTATATTTTTTTATAATGTGTTATAAATAGTTAAAAGTTTAATTAAAATATATTTAACATAAAATCCATAAATGATGCATTTGTGATAGTAATTACAAATAGTTCTAATCATTAGTTTTGTATCACAATATTATAAAACACGTCATTTTAAATGTTCCTAGTCAGATGCATCGAGACTCGATGTCGATGTATCTGTTGAGACTAGAGTATGTAACGCTCTCTAAATGTTAGGCAGTGTATTATTCATGACTGTTGGGGGGCGCATACGGGTTACGTACTGATAGTTTTTAGATAACTATGGAACGATCCACTCGATAGTTTTTCTATTGGTTAATATAACTAAGGTCAAACGGAAAATATCGATGTGACTAATTTACACAGTTCTCTCTATTTTAGAGTACTATATATCTTCAATATGAAAGTTTCATTTTGATTATAGTCAAATCATGGCATAGCGTCCATCGAGTGACTGCAGTTGGGTCGAGTGGAAGTATTGGAAATGAAAAACTATTCAAGAGTGGAATACCAAATTTCATAAGTCCAAATCGATATAGTTTTGACGAAGAGAATTAGTGTAAATAAAAGTCACAACCGAGTAATGCTTAACAAAATGAAATTGGATTTTACAAAAACCAGGTAAGCGATAAATTTGGCCAAAATGTCACACCACCTGCTAAGCGATGTATGAATGTTAATATTCGAATAGTTCGATATTAATCGCTGACCTAATTTACACCTGACGAGTCACACAACCGAAACGATGAATTCTCCTTTGACCAAACAATTTAATTAGTTTATAATTGTTATAAATTAATTAATATTTATAAAATATTAATTATAAAATTTGATTATGTTATGAGAAATAAATATTAAAAAATATATTTATAATAGATATAAATATATAAATTGATATACGATATCGATAAACGATTAAATTGGATTTTATCATGTAATATTTTTATATGGGCTTAAATAGGTTTAAGGACCATCGTAGGGCTTATTAGTTTCAACTACAAATAATAGGTAGGGGCGGATCATTTTGATTTAGACAAGCTTGATTTTGGATGGCTCAGATTGAAGGAGAATTAGTACGAGACGAGATCCACTTTTTTCTCCTTTTTATCCGTTGTATAAGCATATCTAAGCTATTTTGATTTGAACTTTTTTTGCTGCCTACTCCACCATAGCTTGTTGGCCAAAAATCTTCCTTAAGCTCTCCATCACTATAAACTCAAATCAAGTCAGATTTGATCATTAGTTCGATAGCTGAAGGTCAACAGTTCAAGGACTAGCAATCTACTGAATCAGAAAGAGTTTCAAGGGAAGAGTTTGTCTTTTCTAGGTGTATTCCAAGGCTTTAGGATTAAGGTATGAATTTTGTAGTTAATAATCATTAGTATAATGTTTTATCACATATTTATATGTGTATTATATTGTTAGTTAGGTGACGATTCTAATATGCAACCAATGTTTTCATAAATCAGTTTGGTTAAATGCATATATATATATATACTTAATGAAAAAGGTTTTATATTTATCATATATGTTAGGTCATTGTAGCCATATGAAAAATTATATTATTATTATATTTTATTAAATTAATATATATTATTTAATTACATATATATTGTTTGTACCAAAAATGGGCACAACACTCTTCGGAAGTTTTTGAAGAGATAAAAGTGAAGAATGAAAATTAAAACTGTGGATTATCTAACAAAAACTCCAAATAACAGAAAGTAAATTGCAAAGACAAGCGATTTAGAGTGGTTCGGCGTTTTGCCTACGTCCACTATGAAGTTTGATGATTTTATTGCTCGATTACTTGAAGATTACAGTAGTTTATAAGGTAATACAACTGAATTTAATTGCTAAGTGTCAATCTAAAGCAGCGGCGGTGTTCTGGTGTAGATCTGGCAGAATCTGGGCGCTCTTCAGTACTTAGAATTCTCCGACTCCTTTTCTGAATGACCAGGGGCTCTATTTATAGGTGTAGGAGGCTGATATTTCGCCTAAAATGAGGGGAGACCAGTTCTGGTACGTCAGGGGGCCCACATGGCCGAAATCTGGAGATCTGGGCCCACTTTGGGATCGATTCGACCCTTGGTTCGAATCGATCATGAAATCATCCAATCGAGCTGAAATTTGGTGTGGACATTCTTCATCACGTGTTTAAGCTTCTGTGAAAGTTTCATGGCATTTGGACTTGTAGAACTCGAGATATGATCGATTCAATGTTGCATTTCTGGAGAACAGGGGTACTTCGAATCGATCTCAGTTCGAATCGATTCGGTCGACTCGATGCTTGCTGCGACGTGGCGCGTGTCTTTCGCCTCGATCCGTTTTGTACTCCGGTTTGACTGGGTCGACTCCATGCTTTTCGCTGCTTTGACCAGGTGGATTCGTGATAGTGGTTTCGAAGATATTCATCTTCGAATCGAACGAACAAAGGCTTCTTCGAATCGAACGAACAAAGGCTTCTTCGAATCGAACGAACAAAGGCTTCTTCGAATCGAACGAATAAAGGCTTCTTCGAATCGATCTAGGTGTGTTAAAGTCGATCGATTCGAGGTCGCCTCAAACTGTGTGGATTCGAAGTATCTGTAGCTCTGTGGTTTCGAAGGAAGTGACGACCTAATGGATTCGAACTAGGCCCCGTTCGATGGAGTCGAAACCAAAGTCCTCCTAGTGGATTCGAAGCAATCAAAGGAAACTTCTATCGATTCGAACATGCTGCCTTGGGTGGTGGACACGAAGCTTAGCCGTCTGATGGTTTCGAATAAGATGGCTCTGGTACCAACTTGTGTCCAAATGGACTCGAAGCAGACCGAGTCGAACTCGTTGGAGTCGATCTTTGATGGATTCGACCCTTAGTCGATTCGAACAAAGAGGAGGCGATCCTACGGCTATGCCCTTCAATTGCATTGATGATATCTCGGGCGTACGAACTCGGATTGACTTGAAATCTGGAACGTTGGTTCCTACGACTTTGTTTGACATGCCTTGTCAATTGTAGCCCGATCCGGACTCGAACAAATTTCGTCGATATCCATAGCGATCTTTGCGTGTAATCGATTTCCGAGACGATCTGTCACCGACCTCTAGTCAAGTCCTTGGTGTCGCGGCCTTGCCAAAAGGCGGGATAACATTTTCCCCCCCAAAGTACGTCTTGTGTAAACATGATGTGCTTTGAAAAGTTGTAATTTCTTACTGGATGGCTTTGACATGATTTACCAAAAGTTGCATTCTGTATTGTAGTAATCGACCATCGTATAATTGTGACTGGCTGTTAGGTTTTTTAGTCATGATGAGATGAACATTTGATTCCTGTTGATGATAAAGACCAAAACATTAGTCAAAAATACGTGCATACGTGTATTATCTTGACCTTGGTTAACGTTGCGTGATCACAAGTTGTTATCAGTTCGGTTTGCTATCGAAATCTACATCGGTCCTCTCCTGAACCGATTTGAGATTTGAGTTAAAACATTGCTTTTATGATTGTCTATGATCATCCTCTCGTATCGATCCTCTCCTGAATCGGTATAAAGAGTAGACAAGCAATTTTTTACACTGAAACGGTTCGTCCATTTTCATTAGTGGTTGGTGATGGATTCGAAGCTGTGCCTCTTCGAATTGATGGCCTTCGAATCGAGGGTTTGAGGGACCTCGTGCTTCGAATCGATATGACTTTCAATCCAGCCTCTGTTCGGTTACGGCTTCGAATTGATAATGCTTCGAATCGATATTGTGTGGATTCGATGTGGTTGTCTGAGTTGTTGGAGTCGAACGTTTTCTAGGGACACTCTTGCTCTGTACTTCGTATCGATGAACCTATTGTATATTGGATAGAAGGATACGAAGGACGGTCTTGGATTGGTGATTGCCACTGTTTCCCTTGATTTGATAGAAACTCTTCAGTGATCGATTCGAGGGCATCATTCGAATCGAAGTGACTGTAAACCTGGGATGACCGGTCTACTTTTACCGGGATGCGAATCGTCATTTCTCCCCTATATATACCGGGGTCCTATTCATTTCTCACTTTTTACTTTTACCATTGCTTCAGCCGTTTCTTCGAATCGATCTCTCAGAGCTAAAACTAACGGGCTTTCCTCGAAACGATCGACTTCGTCCCCGCTTCCACTTGCAATCGAATCAGGTAACTAAAGGATTGATTCGAGATGAAAATGTTAGAACTATCTTCGTCTTCAAAAATTCTGAGTGATGAGATCTGAATGGAGTGGGTCGACTCGGTGGGGCCGAGGAACGAAATTACTTGAGTCGTATCGACTGAGAGTGTTGTCTTTCTCTGCTTCACATCGATCCAGGAACAAGTGATTCGAATCGTTTTCTGATGCATAGCTTCGAATCGATCCTTGCAAAGGAAGAAAAAGCCTCATGTCGATCGATTCGATGTAACTATACCTTGATCGATTCGAAGGTATCGAAGGTCGACCGATTCGAAGTCACTCAGTGCCTATGGATTCGAGGCGCTTCTCCATCCCGAAGTACATCGAGTCGATCTATATGGATTCGAAGCACATTGAGTCGATCCATATGGATTCGAACGCTTTCAGTTTAGAGAACCCAACTTTTATGACTTGTTCTGACTTCTGAACTACGACTAATCTCAAGTTGGACTTTGACGATCTTAATGTATTTTAGCATATTTGACTCCGACGAGCTTCGACCTTGCATAATCGATTTTGACTAAAAGATTTAACTTCCTTTTTGAAGCTCGTCGATGGAACTGTGACTTAACCAACAATATAACTGACTTATACCTGACGTAGTTCGTAGTGTTTGGATGGCGTGGGAATGACGGTCAGCGATGACGGTCATTTTCACTCTCAAATTCCCAAGTTTTGTTGCACAGACATTCTTGTTTCAATCTGTAAAATCTGCTTAAGTAACGCATAGCACTTGCACTGCACGACACGTTCATACACAGTACACCGGGGCACGCACGGGCCGTTTATGAACTTAACGTTGCTTTCTGATGAGTTAGCTAATTATGGAATCTTCGAGCTCCCAACAACAAGAGGTACAGAGCTCGACTCCTCCGGTGCTTGAGATTCCTGACATCCCTGCCGATGTAATCGATCCGGCTCCAGACGAATTGCCAGAGGCTATATTTATTGAGGACCCTGTTGATTCAGTTCAGTCTAACATCTCTGAATCCTTATTGGGACGAATATGCCTAAAGCATAACATATCTCTAGGTGACGTATTATTGCCCAGTGCCACTGATAGACCGCACAATCCGCCTGAAGGATATACAGCATTCTATCGTCATGCTTGTGCGGCCGGAACTCTTCCTTCTTTCAATCAATATATCAGAGGGATGCTATCATATTTAGGAATCGCTCCTTCACAACTTCATCCCAACGGGCACGCGTTGCTGAACAGTGCCTTTGTCATATTTATGGACTGTCTCTTTCGCCCGCCGAGGCCCTCCGAGATCAGACACATATTTAACTTCAAGAGTAGGGGTGATAGCCCGTCTTTTACATTTTTGGAGGCAGTTAGGAATTGCCAAGTTGTAGTTGGAGCTTGGACTCGACTGAGCTATTTCAAGAATGAGTGGTTCTACGTTCGGTGCCCTCCAGGTTTCGCTAGGCGATGGTTGTCTAGACGTAAGCGCCTTAACCTATTTCCTTGACCAATAGCTCTTCGGTGTTAAAATTGACATTTCATTCCTTTTACAACCATTATCTCTAGGCCCGACGGAGGGCGTTTCAAGGGTATCGTCCGGAGTCTTCAAGAAGTCCCAAGCGAGTTGAGGCATATTGACTCGGTGCTGAACGATTACAACTTAAGAGTTCTTGGTTTGATCGACATCAATCAAAGCATAGTCGTTGAGGGATTTTCAAAGTCCGCTTCCAAGAAGGAAGATAAGAAGAAGACCAAGAAGAAAATCAAGAAGAAAAAAGTGAAGAAGTCACTCAGAATCAGAATAATCGAGGCGGGTGACGAAGAAAGAACCCACACAGATTCAGAGCCGATGGCTGATCTCTCGGGAAACTTTGAAGAATCGGGAGAAAAACGGAAAGGCAAGGCCGCCGTTTCCAAAAAACTTAAGCCCAAGGGGGGAAAATCTGTGGATGTGTTTCATCCCGCTTCCGGAGTCATGATTTCTGAGGCCGCCCATTCTCATTCGAGAGATTCTTTCGAAGGGCTTGACGATATTCCTATCCCAGATTATATATCGATTTCTCATAATCCTGGGTTGGAGGAATTTCAAGATGTCATAAACATGAACGATCCCTTTCCTTTAAGTGCGGTCAACACTTCCGGTCGGTTTGGGGGTTTACACACTTACACACACTTCCACAGCACTTCATGACTCTTGCATAGTACACACTGCTTTATGGGATCCTAATCCATAATTCTTTCTTATCGCAGGTGAGATGTCAGGACGTGGCTCTACTCTGGATAGGCTTCGGAATGTGCGCCAATCCTCTCCATTTTAGGATTCCCGCAGGAGAGAAACAGATAGGGATCATGGGCGAAGCTATTCAAGTCAGGAACGTTATGACAGAGACAGAGATTACTCGCGTGGCCGTTCTGGCTATGATTATTCTGACAGAAACCGGGGATACCGGTACCGACCCCGATCTCGCTCTCCTCCGCCTCCCAGGGCCCCAGTAGACCTCCCAGGGCCATCTCATCAGCAGCAACTGCCTTCTCAATCTTCCCGGCCTGATGCTCAGCGGCCAAGAATGGAACCGACAGCAGCCGCTATAATTGAACAAGCTCCGGCTGAGTTGACAAGCGAGGGAGCTGCTAAACTTGCCCAAATGAAAAATGACTACCCGGAAATTTGCATGGATGGCTATATCTTCCCTCCTAACTTTAAAAGAATCCCTCCGGAAGCTGAGACCACTGCTCATAGTTATATCCACGACTTCTACGCTCAGTATAAGGAGTGGTACAAGGCAGCCGTGAAGGCTTCTAGAGTAGCTTTTGACAGGGCGAAGGTCATTGCTGAACGTGATGCTGACATTGTCAAGCAGAAACGCATCATTCAGGTTCTTCAATCCGAAGTGGAGATGTCCCGAAAGTCAGAGCTTGAAACACTTCAGAAACATGAAGATGTCGTGGCCAAGCTGGCGAGGATGCAGCAAGAACACTGCGCCACGGTGGAAGAGATGGGCCACCGCAACACCACCATTGCAGTTGAGCGAGACTTAGCCGTTAAAGAGCTGAATGAGCTCAAGGCCAAATTCGCTGAAATGGTGAAGGAGAAGGATGATGCGAACGCCAATGCTCAAGAGGCTTGCGACCAAGCAGTATCTCTCAGGACCGAACTTGCTGCGGCGGCGGTCAAGGCTAAGTCTGCGGAAGCAGAAATTCAGGAAAAGATCTTGGAGGAGAGGTCTAGGCTAGATGCTGAGTTTGACGATCTCTTAGTCACGTATAACGCTAATGTGCTGGAACACAGAAATTTAGCGTGGCTGGGAGATGACTCCATGATCTTGTACAATGCCTGGACCCGGCTGGTGAATGAGAAAAGAGCAGCGCATCCAGATGGAACACTTGACGACTTTGAACTGGAGATGCGTTTGCTTACCGAGGATGAGAGGAAGACCCTTCATGAGGTGGTGATCTCTATGGAGAAAGAAAAGCTCGGCGTCTAATCTCTAGAGACAGGCGAAGGCTCGGGGACCGCGCATCACGAGGCAAGTGTTGGAGCTGTAATCCCAACATTGCCCGAAACCACTGGTGCGGTAGATCCCCAATCTGTTCCTACATATAATCCTGACCAACCGTTATTATCTTCCGCCGATGATTCCACCCACGTTTCGGTCCAGACTAAGGAAGGTATTTGAACGCTTCTCGTAGTTTAGTTGCGGAGAACTTTAAGCAACACACTTGGCTAACAATCTTCGTTTTGTCGCATTTCAGTGACTGAAGTCGTTGTTTCTGCGCCTCTTGCTCTATCAGTTCCACATCAAACACAAGGGGTTGTTTTTACTGAAGCCATCACGACTTCTACCTTGATCGGCGAAGAGGGAGATGCAAATATGTTTTCTTTCAACGCTCAAATGATTGAGGAGCTTCTCAATGAACCCATCGATCCCTCTGTCAACCCGTCCGATGCTGTGAGTGGGGCTGCTCCGGCCGTTAGTTCATCCATGCTAGCTATTGGCACATCCGATGCGGCCCAAGTATCCCGTGAGGACGACGTTATGGCTGAGATTGATGCCGAGATGGCAGTAGGGAATGCTGGTATGAATCCGCCCGGGCCTGCCCCGTTAATGGTGATTTCACCGGGCGGTACCGTAGTGATTGAAACTGCTCCTGTCCCACCTCCTGCTACTACTCCTATGCCTCCAGCTCGACCTCCTAGAAGAATTTCCATCGCCTCCGGTTCTGAGGAAGACGTTGACATCATATCGCTGCCGGAGGGCAAGCCTGGAAAGAGTAAGCGGTCGAGGAAAAAATCAGGCAGCGGATCTGGTGGAGCTACCCCGAAGAAGAAGATAAGGAAGAAGAAAGATTGAATTCTTTCTTTAAATCTCTGTTGCATAGGGTAGCATTTTGTTGATTTTTCTATAGCCGTGTATAGATGTGGATTCGGCTCCCACTAGTAGCAATTTTTTGAACCATTTTGTAATCAGATTCTTTTTGTTGATAGTGGAAATGAGAATGTATTCCCTTTTGTCTCCAACTTGTTATGTGTTATGGTTCTGCCCCCAGTATTGGGGATTAGTGTGGAGTTGATGTATGTTTATACTCCGCCTTGCGCACTGGGAGTACGGAGTTAGTTAATGTTTATACTCCATTTCGCGCTCTCGGAAGCTGGAGTTTGTCGATGTTTATACTCCGGTTCGTGCTCTCGGAATCCGAAGTTAGTTAATGTTTATACTCCAGTTCGCGTTCTCGGAAGCTGGAGTTTGTTGGTATTTATACCCAGCTCGCGCTCTCGGAGTACTCTGGGATTTAGGAAAATGTTTATACTCCGCCTCGCACTCTGGGAGTACGGAGTTAGTTAAAAAGTTTGTACCCAGCACGCGCTCTCGGAGTACTCTGGGATTTAGGAAAATGTTTATACTCCGCCTCGCACTCTGGGAGTACGGAGTTAAGTGAAAGGTTGTCGTGTATCAACCCATTTCTGGCCTGATGTGATGGCTTGCCCCCGAGCTCGGGTTTCATTTGGTGAGTGGTTGATTGCTTCATAGCCACTCTCTACTTGAATAAATCCCATTGTGTGATGGAATTTAGCTCTTCGTGCATCGTGACGTTGTACATTGTATTTAATGAATCACAGCTCTGGCTCAAAGAGATGGCATTTTATTGCTGAAATAAGAAAGCATGGCAAAGTCAGTTGCCTTATTACAAATTCTAATTTCGAAATGCAGAAACAAAATTTAAAACAGAATTTAAACTAAATAGATAAGCATAGCCTGTTATGTGCAATAGCGTCGAAGACTTTCGCTATCCAAGGCCTTTGGTGAAGCTAGACCATCAGCAGTCGTTAACTTATTTATACCATCCCCGAGCTCCTGCTTAATCTCATGTGACCCCTTCCATGTTGGTTTCATGTGTGGTAGTGCTGGGTATTCTTTTTTAATGGCAATCTCATTGCGTTCAAAAGTTTTAAGTCGGTCCTCGGCATTGCGTAGTCGGGCGACTCGATTTCGGCGTATGACTGTTCTCAAGTCAACCTGGTCGCCCTGGACAACTCCAACTCCGTTGACGGTAGGGAACTTTAAGGTTAAGCACCATGAGGCAATTACGGCTCTGAATTCAGTAAGGGAAGGTCGTCCTAAGAAAGCGTTGTATGGCGAGACTATGTTCAACACAGCGAACTGTAATATCTGAACTCTCCTATGTTCCTTAGATCCCAAACTAACCGGTAGCTTCACCATCCCAATAGGTACGGTAGCGCTACCGTTAAATCCATAGAGGTGAGTTTGGCAAGGTTCCAAATCCCTGGCTTTCATCCTCATTTGATTATAAGCATGTATAAAAAGGATATTCGCAGTGCTCCCGCAGTCAATTAGTATCCTCTTCATCCAAGCTGGACCTACTTGTGCCGATATCACGAGTGGGTCAGTAGTCGGGCTTCCGACATAATCAATATCGTTGTCTCGGAAAGTGATGTCGTTAATTATCGCTCTCTTTCGTTTGGTCGAAGGTTTATTGTCCAAGTTATCATCGTACTCAAAGTCTGTTCGTCTAGCCAAGTTGTTATATGATTTCATTTCTCCCCAGCTTCGCTTCGCTGTACGAGGACTATCACTTACAACATTAATTACCAGTCTTCCTCCGACACGACCTGGTTCTTCCTGTCTTTCTGGATTCTGTACATGATTTTGATTTGAGGGGCCTGCCCCTTCAGACTGCGGTGCCCGCACAAACTGGTCCAACTTCCTCTCTCTGATCAACTTCTCAATGAGGTCCTGCAAGTGTCGACATTCATTGGTGTTGTGGCCATAACTTTCGTGGAATCTACAGAACTTCCCTGTTTGAATCTGCCTCTCCGACGATTGCTTCGGAGCCGGCTTCTTGTATTGCATAGTATTGCAAGTCTGTAGGTACACATTTTCCAATGATGTATTCAATGGTGTGTAATTATCGAACATTGGAGCCTCACGCCGTGGACCTCGATTTGAGTCTCTTTTCTTATCTTGGCCGTTGTTACCTCTTGGCTGAGTTTGCTTGTTCTGTATGTTCAACTGAACTTTTCCGGAATTGTCACCGGACTGTTTAACTGCTACATTGCTCTGTACTCCCTCATTTCCAGGTTTCGCATCGTCCTGCTTCCTAGACTGTTTCGCGTCCTCTTGCCGTAAGCATTGAGCGGCTTTGGAGTAGAAACGGTCCAACGATGCGGGTGGTTTTCCGGCTAACCAATTTCCAAATTCAGAATCGGGATCAACTCCCTTTGTCAATGCCATTAAAATTGAGTTGTCGTTGGGATTACTAATTTCCACACATGCCACATGGAACCTCTCCAAGTAACGCCTTAATGTTTCCCCACGATCTTGGGTAACATTGGACAGGGTGTTAACATCTTTGGGTCTAGCGACATGCATACAGAATTGTTCAACAAATTTCTTAGCCAATTGGTCAAATGAAGAGATGGATCTTGGAGGTAATCTTGTAAACCACATTGTTGCAATCCCTCCCAGTGAGATGGGGAAGCTTCGGCATTTTACTGCATCGTCGGCCCTTGCGGCGCTCATTGACCATTCGTATTTCAATATGTGCTGATTGGGATCAGAACTTCCTTCGTACATAGGGAGAGTTGGCATTCTGAATCGCCGAGGAGGTTCAGCGTATAGTATTTCGTCCGTGAAGGGAGTATGGCTTCGAGAAATCCCCCAATCGTCGTTGGTAAGACCTTGGCTTTCGCGGATCATCTGACGTATCATAGTCGAGATGTTTGGCATTGCTACATTTTGAGCGTGCTGAGCCAAGGTGTGGTCGGGTTCCACAATGCGAGTTTGGACCGGGCGCTATCGACAGTCCAAGTTTCGCCTCCTTGGCTCAGCGTCTTCCGGGACGTATGGTTCAGAAGTATGTCCCTGTTGTTGATTATTTGAATCCGGAAGATGTCGGGCATCAACCCTTGTTTCTACTGTGGCAGCTGTGACATGATTGTCCGTAGTATACTGTGGAGTACGACCACCTCGTGCTGAGGGTCCAGCCTGGAAGCTGGTTGACGGTCCTACCCTCAATTGTCCGACAGTAAGGGCGGGCTGATATCCAGCGGCTTGAGCATAATCTCCGTCTAATCGAGGATGGGTAGACCTATGATGATAATCAGATGAGGCAGAACTTTCAGTGGATGAGCGGGAAACATCATCCCTTCTGGACCTCCTACGCCCCTGGCGGTTCAGTTGGTTTGTCAATTCAATATTGGCACGCAACTGCTCGGCTAATTGCTGCCGACTCTGAGTCAACTCTTGAAGCAACACTTGGAATTCTTGTCTAGTGACTGCCCCAAACGGATCTGAGTGGGCAGTATTGTCTTGATTGGATGGCTGCTGTTGAGCAGGATTCTGTCCATCCCTACCTTCTTGTCCAGCAGCTATAGAAGTGGTCCTTGTGCTAACCATTTTCACTGAAGAATCCTTTTCCTAGACTTTATGCAAATCTGAATATAATGGAAGGATTATGAATTAGAGATCTGGATCTTCCTCTTGGATTTGTGCAATCCGGTATCGATGGTAGATCCAAGGAGCAGGAGAAAAAAGCTGGTTTGTTCTCAGTGAAAGCACCAAAGTGTTTGTACCAAAAATGGGCACAACACTCTTCGGAAGTTTTTGAAGAGATAAAAGTGAAGAATGAAAATTAAAACTGTGGATTATCTAACAAAAACTCCAAATAACAGAAAGTAAATTGCAAAGACAAGCGATTTAGAGTGGTTCGGCGTTTTGCCTACGTCCACTATGAAGTTTGATGATTTTATTGCTCGATTACTTGAAGATTACAGTAGTTTATAAGGTAATACAACTGAATTTAATTGCTAAGTGTCAATCTAAAGCAGCGGCGGTGTTCTGGTGTAGATCTGGCAGAATCTGGGCGCTCTTCAGTACTTAGAATTCTCCGACTCCTTTTCTGAATGACCAGGGGCTCTATTTATAGGTGTAGGAGGCTGATATTTCGCCTAAAATGAGGGGAGACCAGTTCTGGTACGTCAGGGGGCCCACATGGCCGAAATCTGGAGATCTGGGCCCACTTTGGGATCGATTCGACCCTTGGTTCGAATCGATCATGAAATCATCCAATCGAGCTGAAATTTGGTGTGGACATTCTTCATCACGTGTTTAAGCTTCTGTGAAAGTTTCATGGCATTTGGACTTGTAGAACTCGAGATATGATCGATTCAATGTTGCATTTCTGGAGAACAGGGGTACTTCGAATCGATCTCAGTTCGAATCGATTCGGTCGACTCGATGCTTGCTGCGACGTGGCACGTGTCTTTCGCCTCGATCCGTTTTGTACTCCGGTTTGAATGGGTCGACTCCATGCTTTTCGCTGCTTTGACCAGGTGGATTCGTGATAGTGGTTTCGAAGATATTCATCTTCGAATCGAACGAACAAAGGCTTCTTCGAATCGAACGAACAAAGGCTTCTTCGAATCGAACGAACAAAGGCTTCTTCGAATCGAACGAACAAAGGCTTCTTCGAATCGATCTAGGTGTGTTAAAGTCGATCGATTCGAGGTTGCCTCAAACTTTGTGGATTTGAAGTATCTGTAGCTCTGTGGTTTCGAAGGAAGTGACGGCCTAATGGATTCGAACTAGGCCCCCGTTCGATGGAGTCGAAACCAAAGTCCTCCTAGTGGATTCGAAGCAATCAAAGGAAACTTCTATCGATTCGAACATGCTGCCTTGGGTGGTGGACACGAAGCTTAGCCATCTGATGGTTTCGAATAAGATGGCTCTGGTACCAACTTGTGTCCAAATGGACTCGAAGCAGACCGAGTCGAACTCGTTGGAGTCGATCTTTGATAGATTCGACCCTTAGTCGATTCGAACAAAGAGGAGGCGATCCTACGGCTATGCCCTTCAATTGCGTTGATGATATCTCGGGCGTACGAACTTGGATTGACTTGAAATCTGGAACGTTGGTTCCTACGACTTTGTTTGACATGCCTTGTCAATTGTAGCCCGATCCGGACTCGAACAAATTTCGTCGATATCCATAGCGATCCTTGCGTGTAATCGATTTCCGAGACGATCTGTCACCGACCTCTAGTCAAGTCCTTGGTGTCGCGGCCTTGCCAAAAGGCGGGATAACATATATAGTTTATAATTAGTCACAACATCGTATCATGATCAAAATTAGTCATATAATTTTATTTATAATCTATAACATTAATTTTTGGTAAAAAAAATAATATTTTTTAATATTTTATTATTATTTAGTATTATTTAAATAAATTTACTTTATCAATAACTTATATTAATTCAGAATGCTATGAAAATTATTTTTTAAATTTTATAAAATTATATTAGTACCAGATAAGCTTTCGACCGAAAAATAAAAAAATAAAAATTTCCCTATTTTATAAAAATTAATATTTTAAAATGGTTTAAATAAATAAATTATTATAAAATAAATTTAAGTCGAAGAAAATGTGAAATTTATTTTTCAAACCATAAACTACAAGCTAGGATTTTTTGGATTTTTAAAATCTATAGTAAAGTTTCAAATTTTATTTTTATTAATTTTGAATGAATATTAAATAAAAATGATTTTTTTTGCAAGGCAAGCCGGTTTTTATAGTGGCCCATCCACTTTTTATAGATAAAGTTCATTATAGGTGTAAGGAAAAAGTTCCTCAGCAGCTACGGCACATACGCCTAAAGAGTACATACACTCTAGAGTTTCTTAAGGCAATCATATTTAATATAGTACCGTAATAGAAGAAACAACTATGTCTACCAAACTACAAACATTACAATAAACACTATGACCACATGAGACAATAACCAAACCAGACACATACGTAAATGAAATGCATGGAAACACCAAACCTGGCATCGAACCCAAACTAATATCACTGAACATGACCTCCAAAGAGCTCGCAGAGAGGACTAATAAAAAGAAACATTCCACAGCTATGATGATACATCGACTAAGTATAATCATAACAGCATACGCTAAAAAGCACAGTATCACAAAAAGGGAAACTAAGATAATCATCAAAGCACATCACAAGTATGACAATCAACTGGCAATAAAGCCAATACGAACCCTGTCAACTAAAGCCTGAACCAAATGAACTCCAACAAAACCAGCAAACCATCACCACATCCAACTCCTTGACGATGAAACTTGACTATCCCAACAATAAACAACTCTTTGTTGCAAAAGCAATCCCAAAAGCAAAGAATTGAAGTGGAAGATAAAACAAGGTATTGGACTAGGTTGTCAAAAGCTTGGAGGACAAAGGAACTAGCAAAAAATAAGGACACCATACCTTGATTATAGTGACACGCAACATGCGCCTATAGCCCAGAACTAGAAGAGCCATAAAAAGTGATGCTCCCGCAAGTGAACAACCAGAACCCGACAATCCAAATCGTACTCTGCCACTTCAGTCGCAAGCGATCACTAAGGCAAGAAGACAAAATGAAAAAGCGAGGAGGAAGGAACAGAAGCAAGGACAACGATTCTAACAACCAGAACTAGGGAAAAGGCGGAACTGAAATGCCAGATCTGGAAAGGAAGTATGGATCCAAGAGCCTTGAAAACGAATAGTGACAGCGAAAAGGTATGAGGATTTGCACCAATGGGGAAAGCTAGGTGAGAAGAGAGAAGAAGAATGGTGGATGAAGATGGAAAAGAGAAGGATGGAACGTGAAGAAAGGGGAAAAAGGGAGAGACGACTGAATGGATGACCTAGTCCCCATTGATGCAGACCCTCATCTCTTCCATTATATTATTAAAAATGAATTTTAAATTTAAATAATAATAATAATGTTTTTAAAGCTTTGCACATGACCTGAAATTCTTTTATTGTCTTGAATAATTTTATTAATATATATATATATATATATTATAAATATTTTTGTATAAACATATATATTAATTATTATTATTATTATTATTATTATTATATATGCATACACGTATTATTCATGGCTTATAAAATATAATTATATATTTTAATATTCAAAATAAATTATATATTTAAATCAATATATTATAATAATATGTATATACATAATATTAATATTTTATTTATAAGATGATACATATAAAATATTTATTTATATATTTTAAATATATATACATATATATATATATATATTAAACTAAGTTAACATATATATTTTTCTAATATTTATATAAAATAATAGTTTATATACATACATATATTTGGATAACATATACTTGTATATTGGAGGTGCTAACGTGTCCGTTGCGATGTAAATCCTAACATCTATACACCGGCATGTTATACCTTGCACTAGTTGATATGTTACACATGTGCACACACATATATATGTGTATATGATAAATATACA
The DNA here is from genome assembly GCA_030737815.1 of Allium fistulosum. Taxonomy (NCBI): domain Eukaryota; kingdom Viridiplantae; phylum Streptophyta; class Magnoliopsida; order Asparagales; family Amaryllidaceae; genus Allium; species Allium fistulosum. The sequence goes on along the minus strand of CM060908.1, from coordinate 814,160,271 downwards.
TTTGCATATATATATATATATATATATATATATATATCAATATATAAGTTAAATAAAACTATATAATTTTATAATTTAAATAAAATAAAAGATTTTATTTAAATAATACTTAGAAATGTTCTAAATGAATTAGATTTCGCAGACCTAATAAAGATGCAATAAGGAATTTTTTTAAAATTCACCCATAACTTCCTTTAGGGCTGGCACAGTTCTAACAAAATCAAATTTAAATGTACATCGATATCGTATATCAGCAAGTGTGTGTTTAACTTTTATATCCACACTATTTTTAATACTGATCAAGAGAATATAATTAATATTTCATAAATATAATTAATTTATAATTTTATTATATCAGGTTGTAGACGAAGGATTCAACATTACGATTGTATTGACTCTCCAAGTGCAAATTCGATCAGCAATTAATATCGAACAATTCGGATATTAATGTTCACACATCACCTTAGCTAGTAGTGTGACATTTTGGCCAAATTTATTGCTTATATAGCTCAATAAAATCCAATTTTAAATATTAAAGCATTTCTGGTAGTAACAATTATTTACACCAATTCTCTTCGTCAAAACTATATGTCATCATGACATATGGAATTTAGCAATGGTCAAAATTCCAATATTGTCTACATTTAACTTTATAGTTTAAACATAAAAGTCCTTATTTCCATAAATAATAAGTATTAGTAATCAGAATTCTTTGACCAGGGACTTTGACTTTTAGTTGACTTAAGTAGACCCCACGATACTAACCCTATATGACTGAGAAGACGAATTCTCCTTTGAATAGTGTTTTACTTTCGATGCTTCCACTCGACCCAACTATATTCCTTCAATGGACACTGTGCCACAATTTAACTATAATCAAAGTGGAGTTTCCACATCGAAGCTCGACAGTATTCCCAAGTCGATGGAATTGTGTAATATTGTCGCAGTGATATTCCCTGTTTGACCTTAGTTATATTAACCAATAGAAAACTATCGCTTGATTCATTCCATATAATCCAATAGCTATTAGTACGTAACCTCTTGGTGCCCCCAGTAGTCATGAGTAATACACTGTCCAACATTTGGAGAGTGTTACGTACTATAATCTCAATAGATGTATCGATATCCGGTCTTGATACATCTTAAGTAGGATAATTTAAAATGTTATGTTTATTATATTGCGATAAATTATGCATGGTTACAACACCTTGTACCTACTATCACAAAAACATTCCATTTATGGATTTTTTGTTAAATATACTTAAATTGAACAATCAATTATTTACAACACATTATAACAAGTATATAATTATTTGTACTAAAAATTGCACAAACACCCAATAGAAGTTTTGAAGAGAGATAAATGAAGAATATAAAATGAAAACATAGGAAAAAAGTAATGAAATAGCTGCAAATCAAAGCAATAATACGAACACAATGATTTATAGTGGTTCGGCGTTGTTTGCCTACGTCCACTTTGAATAAAAAAGCTTTATTAATCACTTTGAAATCTAAATACAATAGGGATCAGATTAAAACCCTTAGTTACAATAGAGTATAAAGCAATCAGCAGCGTAAAAGTCTCGAAAATGATCAACCAAGCCTATTTTTATAAACGAAGATAACGAAATATCTCCTTGAAAATTTGGCAGAAGGATCTCCAAAACCATATGGACTCGTAAGAGGGATCACATGTCCCAAATTCCAAAGAATAGGGATTGGTACCAATCCCTCCTTTGGTGGAATTTGGGGGTGCGATCCCTAAGGTAGCTTCCCCATGTCGAAACATACTTAGCCTCCTATTTTCATGCCAATTGGATTAGTAGAACCTGAGTCATTGCTCGATCTTTACTTCAATATGAATTGCCTTTTGATTTCAGCCGATCCTTATTGAAGGATGAGGGCCGATCCCACTTACTCCATCCTTTTGATATGTGATCCCTAGGTAAGCTATCTCGGGTCCCCACATCTTGCTCACAAAATTTCATAAGCATTGGACTTGTGGATATTGAGATATTAATCATTTTTTATTGAAATGCACTTGCTTCTTGAAACATACTGATCCCTATGTTGGAGGTTGATTATAGCCGATCCCTCCTATATTTTGAACCATATTCCATACTTCGAACATTCTGCATTGCTTATCTCTCAATTCCACTCGATTACGGCTTCATATTACCATATGTACTTGACATTTGGACCCCACAATCATCACCCTGGAATTACTGGCCTTAACGCCAGTCGAATCTAACTTGTCCAATCAGTTCAAATATAGCTGGGTCAAAATGCCGGATAACAATAATAGAAAGAACCACCTTTTATTTTGAACAAGATTGGTTATTAAGTTAAATTTATATAATAAATTAAATAATAGCCCATAGAGCGTACACCTACTTCTATCAATTTCCCACTTGCACTTGGAGTCAATCATGGAATCTTATTCCAACTTCTCTGATCAATTTTCTCAAAACTAATCGAGTCAGTCCCTTAGTGAGCAGGTATGACATTTTATTTTAACTATCTACTCTGTCAATCAACTTGCTCTGATGTTGATAAACTACCTTTATCATATGGATCCATTTGGAATATGTTTCTCGATTTCTACCAAGCTTTTATAATGTTATCATATAATAATGAAGTAGTATTCTCGATACTTTGAATCACTCCTAAGTCAATTATAAATTTGATCACTTTATATTTATACATTGCTTTTATTTTGGTGCTTTTCAAGGTGATGTACTCTGCCTTTTCATTAAATCAGCCATGAGCTTTCATTTAGAACATTTCCAACTTAAAGCTCCTTAACAAAGGTTTGAACATGAATTTGATAGTGACATATTATACTCGATAGCACTTATGAAGTTCAAGTCCAAACACTCCTTCATAAAGAGTTCGTTGTTTTTATAAACAATTCTCTAGTATTTCTTGAATACTCGAGAACACTCTAAAAATATTACTTGGTAATATTAACTTGGATTTGATATTGACTTCATGCATAAATACATAAGCAAATTACGATAACATAGACACGACAATATGTATGATAATTCCCATTGCCAATGCATAAGAAATCTGCCTTACATGTTCCATATTAAAGATTTTAATAAAGTGTCTTTGCATATCATTTGGGATATTCCCAACATCCTTTATACTTATTATAAAAGGTATAATTTTCAAATCCAATATCGAGTATCAGGCAACCAAACTAGAACTGATATTAACATAAGTACATTGTTAACAATCAGTGGTATACTGTTTACTTTTATTTTAGAAATATCTATGTACCTTTTTAATGTTCTTTCTTATAGGCACATGCTTCCTCTATATTTTGACTAAAACTTAAACAATTTGATATTTCTATCAAGACACTTGTTCAACTTTATGCTCGTCGAATGATATTTTCATATTCGCTCTTAGATCATATCCAAGAATCCATAAAATCAATATCGCTCCTACTAATTTCAAAATACTTTGGTTGTTATGTGCAAACAGTTTAGTCTAAATCATTATTTGTAATTTTTTGTTTCAATAACTATTTACCAAACACAAAGTCATACTTGGTAATAATTTTGTAAGTAAAACCCTAATTAACAAGAGCACGTTGAATAACGAATCTGTTACGCTAATTTCAACAATTGTAATTTATGATTTGATTCTTATCAATTTTCTCACTATATTCCAAGTGTATTAGTCTTTCTCTTAAAGCCATATATGCAGCCGATGGATCATATCCCTTCGGGTACAACTATCAAAATCATATTTTGATAATGTACTAGGAATCCTTTCGGATATGTGCATCATACCATATCGTAGAGTCAATACTCTTAATAGTTTAATTAATAATCGAGGATTAGTTATTCTTGACATTTATAAAAACTCATAGTTTATCTTCAATATGCGAGAATACTCATTAGAAATTCTAATGTATTGTGCTCATTTAGGTTTGGTTAGTTTCATTTCGTCCCTTGTAATCAGTTTCATATTTGGATCATATCCAAATCCATTTTACTACTAATAATTTCTAGAAGAGATTCCTTCGCTATGAAGTTGGTATTTCTTGAAATAACAATTGTTTCTCAGTGTAATGGAATAGGTATTCATAAACATTTGATGGATTGGATTACATAAAACTGACTCGGTTTTAGTTTATGATAATTATGTTCAAAACATAACTTGGTCATTTAATGATGATAGTTTCCAAACTCTTTTGGTGGCAATTCATACAAGAACCATCACATATAATTATTATGCGTAGCCTTTCAACTCACACAACCTGCCAACTTCTTGGCCTAAGATATGTTAGGGTTTCATATAACCATTATCTTATATGATTTTGTAAACTATTCAGTAGATGAAATTAATTTTACCTTGTGTACTACTCTTAATTACAAAACCATACAGAAAGAAGTAAACTCAACTTCATTCGTCATTATTCATACTTTGTCCAACAAAGTTCGATTACTCCTTATTAATAAATCATCATGTGTCATAAGAAAGTGTAACTTTTGAGATTGAATATATATTCATTTTTTCAGGTACGTTCAGAACTGTTTCTAATATACTTGCTTATACGATCTGTTAACCGAGTTTTTAATTAAGCAGATTTCAAGTGGAAGTTAAAATGTCAAAATGAACACGAACTGACTTCGAACTTGAAAACACACTTAGAAGGACTAAAGGATGGAACTCAAAATGTAGCTAGTCCAATGGAGCAAAGGAACCCACTTGGTACCGAGAGGTCCTTTCAGCACCGAGAGCTTTTTACAGCTCTTTGGGCCATACTAACCTCTTGTACTTGAAGTACTACCTCAAGCAATTATCATCAAGTGCTTTTCCCATAGAATAGACGAGCAATTATAAGAATTGATGAGAAGAAAGTAAAGAAAGCATCATAATACAAGTGTTACCAATGAAATCATCGGGAACAATTCAACCTCTATGGAAAAGAATTTGGAAAACAGCAAGTAAGAGATGGGAAGGCCTTGCAGGGGAAAGAGTTGGGTTTTCACCCAAACAAACCTATCGGTACCTCTCGGTATCGAGAGGTTTGTTTTGCATTTTGGGCCCACATGTCCTCTTCTCCATTTGTGCGCTTGCATCTGGACCTTGGACAACTCAAGCCTATAGACCTGCATAGTAGTTTCTCTATAGATACCAGCCCTATAACAACTAAATAAGGGCTTATGACTCTGGATTTTCTTCATCTCCTATCTCTCTACACAATAGTCACCTAGACAGATACTTTTAGTAGTTATAAGCTTAAGAACCTATCAATCCCCTGTACTGGTGACTCTAAATCTCTATCAAATCCATAATTAATAAAATTATAAAGTGGATGTAGGCTAGAGATTGCCGAACCACTATAAAAATCTTGTGTCTCTATACATTTTTGCACTTTATTGTCATTTATACAAGATCTAATCCTATGGTAGGTCATATTTGGGTTTTGTGCTACTTTTGGCATCAACATTTTGGTGCTTTCATTGAGAAACCGAGCTCAGAATTCGATCTAGCTTGCTGTTTTGGATTTGAAGAGATCCAGTGGTTAAATCCAAAAAATTTGCTTTGAAGAATTTTAAAAGCTTGCTAAAAGAATTTCAAGGGCACTTAGAAGATCCAATAGATCCATAGGAGCAATAGTTGGTGGTGATGAAGGTAATGCTCACTAAGTGGAAGTTAGTAATCAACAGGCGATACCGGGATCATCTGCTCAACAAGAAGTGGTTACCAGAGGTGAGCTTGATAAGATGCTATAGGAATTAAACAGAAGATGGTGGATAGTAGAAAGCTTTGATAGACAAGATGGACACTTTGATAACCCTACAACCACGGAAAACCAGGAGAAATAGAAGGGAAACTTCACTTGTATTAGAATAAGATAACTCCTCTGTTTCTGGCCAAAACAGAAGGGATGGAAAGCAAAAGCTAAGAGAGGGAGTTACTGAAGCTACTGAAGGACTTGTAGGAGGAAGTAAAAGCATTCCCCCAGTACCAAGAGGATTTCTCTAGGTACCGAGAGCAATATTGAAGAAAATGGACGACATGAAGTAGATGCTATTGAGGATTTTGATGAGGAAGAGAACTTGCAACTTGATGATGACGACTTTGAGATGGATGATGGTGCAAATGGAGATGGAATTCAGATAGCTACAACTGAACCAACCGCATGCCGACAGAATACTGAAGGAGTGGTTCTCTCGGAGTCTGAAGGACCTAGACGTCAGACAGCAAAGTAAGATCATTTACGGAGCCAAACACTCGGCGCACCCCCGATAGTCATCTTATGTAATACCGTGCTAGCGAAGAATACATAACATACATGGTTAAGAGGTTGATTGAGGAAAGAAAAGGTAGGAAGAATGAGGATTAGGGTTTCGCACCAAACATGACTCCATTTATGGAGAATATTCTGAGAGAGGAGTATCCTTAATATTTTACGATGCCAATTATGCTATCGTACAACGGAACCACCGATCCTAGACAACATTTACTCAAGTATCAATGGCCTATGGATTGTAATAGGGCGACGGATGCCGTTTGGTGTAGATGTTTCTCATTTTCTTTGAAGGAGTCACGTCTATGCAGTTCGTTAGGTTCGCATCGAGATCCATATCGACTTTGATGTGTTGGCTAGGAAATTCCTGAAGCAGTCCTGACTGCATGCTACACGGCCCAAGGATGTGATGTCCTTGTCAAGCTTATTCCAAGGGCCTAAGGAGTCATCGAAAGGTTTCTTGAACCTGTTTAATGTTGCTGTTACTGAAGTAAGTAATTCGAAGGAGGATTTGGTATTTACGACGGTGATATGGGCATCCATCAAAACATAGATTTTGGAAGATGGCTAAAAATGAAGCAACCTACAACCATGAAAGAGTTCCATCGGAAGAATAATCAATTTCTATGCTTGGAGGAAGAAAGTTTAGCTTTAGGAAATACCGATGGCAGGCAGTCAAAGGAGGTTAACTGGAGCAATATAACGGTTAAACAGTCTGGTGATAACGCCGTTAGTGTGGCCGTTAATGTTGGAAAATCTAACAATCAGAAGAAACAGAATCAAGGCACTCGTGGTAGCTGTAATGACAACAAGAAGCATCCGAGGAACTTGAAACTAGAAGATTACACACCTCTTAACGATACCTTGGAAAACATATAAACCGCCAAGAAGGGAGGCAACCGAGCAGGAAAGGCACTTCGAAAAGTTCTGTCATTTCCATGAAACTCATGGACACAACAAGAATGAGTGTCTATGTTTGAGGGATCTCATCGAAGAACTGATAAGGAAAATAAGCTCCAACGGTACGTCAAAGGACCCTAGGAAGGTGCTCATGTCCTAAGACTCTTGGGGCCACCTATTCAATGAAATCAATTTGGACTAAGTGGAAAGGGGCCTAGGCAAAACGATGGGAAGCTACTCATTACCACCATAATTGGAGAACCCTATTTAGTAGAGAAGAGTTAATGGGAAATGGAACGGTATGCGAGCTCATTGAAGCACGTGTCATAAGACGGGTGCTTTGCAATAGAAGATGGACCTTCGACCAAGTAGCAGAAGATGATAACGACGATATATTATTTAGGAATAGAGATACCAATGGAGTCGAAGCGCCAACCTTTGACCATTTAGTGATAACTGTGGGAATAGAACTAGCAACCGTGCATTGAGTCCCGGTAGACACCGGGAGTTCGGTGAACATACTATTCAGAAAGACATTCGATCAAATGAAGGTCAACATGAAGGAGGTCACAGCTTGTAAAACCAAGATTTAAGGATTTATAGGTGAAGCGAAACATCCAATGTGGATGATTGATTTGGCTATGGAATTAGGTGAAGGAGACTGTAGGATAGTCCAAATTCAGTTGTTCATTATAGTGGACGAGTAATCGACATACATCGTCTTCTTGGGCCGACTGGCTCTGGCTGATTTCAGTTAACACTAGCGCCTTAGTGTTTGGTGATGAAATCCCCCACGGAACATGGGGTTGGAGTGGTGCAAGGTGACCAGAGTGCCGGAAGGGAATTCTATGTTGCGGAACTCAGAGAAGTGTAGCGATGTGAGAATGGAAAGAATATGGAGAGAACTCTTCGCATTCAGGACTTGCAAGCATAGCAATCAAAGCCTGGACCCTGGCTTGGGAACCATAGCCAGTTTAATAAGGCCATAGATCCTAAGAAGCAGTCAGGGGAAGGGAGACCAGCACTGACTGAGCTGACGGTGAATGTTCCAATTGATATGAATGATCCTAATCCTGTCCTGGAGATTGGATCTCAGCTCAACGCTAACTTAAGAAAGGAATTGGTGAATTTCCTCTGAGGAAACTTGGATGTATTCACCTGGACACATTTAGACATGTGCAGAATATCGTCGGAGATAGCATGTCACGCATTGAATATTAATCCAAAGTTCACACTTGTAAAATAGAAAAGACGCAGTTTTGGTCCGGAGCAATCCACTACGTCGAAGGAAGAAGTGGATAAGCAGATGGCAAACGACTTTATATGTGATTCTTTATACCTCGATCAAGTATCCAAACCTGTCTTGGTCAAGAAGTCAAATGGGAAATGGAAAATATGTATCGACTACTCGAATTTGAATAAGGCATGCCCGAAGGACAGCTTTCCTTTGCCTAGAATTGACCAACCAGTGGACGGGACTACAGGACATGAATTGCTTTCATTTATGGATACTTATTCGGGCTATAACCAGATTTCGATGCATATACCAGACTAGGAGAATACTAACTTTATAGTGGATTTGGAATTATACTGCTACTGAGTAATGCCGTTCGGTTTAAAGAACGCTGGGGCCACATACTAAAGATTCGTGAATTCGATGTTCAAGAATCAATCGGGCGAACAATGAATGTATATGTCGATGACATTCTTGTGAAATCACAAGTATCTCAGAACCATCTGGATGACCTTTCAAAGATGTTTGAAGTTTTACAGAAATGCGGAATGAAGCTAAATCCTTTAAAATATTCTTTTAGAGTAGCATCAGGAAAGTTTCTGGGATATACTGTCAATGCTCGGGGCATTAAGGCTATTCCATAGCAGATTGATGCCTTGAGGAATGTAACTACCTCGACTACGAATAAATAACTGTAGAGCTTGAACGGAAAGATTGCTGCTTTGAGCCGGTTTATCTGGAAGGCCATTGATAAGTGTATACCCTTCTTTGATTCTCTCAAGAAAGGTAAAAAGAACTTTGAATGGAATTAAAATTTCCAGAACATCTCGAGGAATTATTGAGGCACATGGAAATGCCAACGGTCATGTCCAAACTGCTGGACGGGGAGAATTTATTCATTTACTTAGCAGTGTCTTTTTACACACTAAGCGTAGCATTGGTACGTGAGAAGGCGAGGATTCAACGACTAGTTTACTACATCAGCAAGTAGTTTACAGAAGATTAAAAGAACTACCCAAAGTTAGAGAAACTTGTGTATTGCTTGCTGATCGCGTCAAGGAAGTTACGACTGTATTTTCAGGCTCATTCGATCAAGATACTAACAGATCAGCCTTTGAAATAAGTATTATACCGGCTCGAGACTTTGGGAAGGTTGCTAGAGTGGAATATCGAGTTGAGCCAGTACGATACTACTTACCATCTGAGGAAGGTGATAAACAGACAGGAATTGGCAGACTTCATCATCAAGTTTACCATACATGATGGTGAAGAGGAGGAGGATACTATGGATGTAGTCCTCGTTGGAAGTTATTTGTCGACGGTGCTTCAAACGAATATAGCTCAAGGGCGGGAGCAATATTTGAAATGCCGAAAGGACGGTCGATCTGTTATGTATTGAAGCTAGAATCTCCTGCACCAAATAACGAAGCCAAGTAAGATGTGTCAATAGCAAGGTTGATGATAGCAAAGGAACTGGGAATAAAGACACCGCATATATTTAGCGATTTCCGGCTGGTGGTTTGCCAAATCAAGAAGGAGTATCAGGTTAAGGGTGCAAGACTAGTCCCTTACCTATTAAAAGCACTGGAACTACTCGATGATATAGAGCATTATATGATAAAACACACCCCATAGTGGATAACATGAAGGCCGATTCACTAGCTAAGTTAAATCCAGCTCTGAGGAAGCACAATTAATGGGTTTGGTTCCTGTGGAAATTTTGACAGCTCCAAGCATCGATCAAATGGACGTCGACTGGATTTTGGAGACGACAGAAGAGGAGGAGTCATGGATGTCCCTAATCAAAGATTATCCGATCAATAGAACTCTCTTTAGACACATAAACAAAAGACAAAGCTCCTTCGAAAAGTGCTATGGTTCATGATGCAAGACGAAGTACTGTACATGGGAGGATTTTCAGCTTCCCTACTTCGATGTGTAACCTAGAATGAGGCTAGGAGATCCTCATAGAAATCCATGTGGGAAACTGTGGTGATCACACTGGAGGGTAGACTCTGCTAAAGAAGATACTTCGCTATGGATATTTCAGGCCAATGATATGCCAATGATGCGACTGGTGCTAGATATTTGTGATGATTCCAAGAGCCCCATCGACGAAACTTACGCAAATGGTCAGTCATAGCCGTTTGTAATTAGGGGAATCGACATCATCTGTGTGCTACCGATAGCGAAAGGAGGAGATAAATATGCTATCGTTGCAGTGGATTGCTTTATGAAATAGGCTAAAGCAGAACCGCTTGCCATGATCACAATGAAAAGGGTAATTAACTTCATAACGTAGAATATTATTTGTTGGTTCAAAGTACCTCAGAAGATCATCATAGACAATGGAACCTAGTTTGAAAGCACTGAATTCAAGGATCTCTGCAACCGATATAGGATTGAGAAGAGCTTCTCCGCTGTAGCACATCCGCAAATGAACAGACAAGTGGAAGCGGTAAACAATATCATCAAATCCACCTTAATGAAGCAACTAACTATAGCTAAAGACAACTGGGTTGATGAGCTTCCACTAGCATTATAGGCTTATAGGATGACACATAAGTCTGCAACTGGACACTCGCTCTTTGCTTTGGCTTACATATAAGAAGCAATGATCCCGATAGAATTGAAAGTCTCTTCTCTTCATAAAATGCATTTTGACCCAAAGGCGAACGAGGAATTCTTTCTTGAGTCCCTCGATTTGGTTAATGAGAAAAGGGAAGAAGCATAATTAAGGGTTGCTGGCCACCAGAAAAGGATAGCACAACACTTCAATGCCAAGGTTCGCAACCGCACCTTTGGGTAGGAGATCTCATTCTGAAATGAGTCCTCTCGGGTACGGGGGCACTTGGCCTAAACTGGGAAAGACACTGCGTGATTGACTGGAAGCTTGGAGATGGAACGTTCATGTTGGAAACTATTGACAGAGTCCCTATCCCATATACATAGAATACCAATTTGCTATGGCACTACTACATTTACCTTTTCTCAGTTTATTTTTTGCAAATAAGCCACCTGAAGACTCTAGGCGGCAATGTAATAAGGCAGGACTTACCACTTCTCCTATTCACCAATAAAGTCAGCTTCTTAAATATATGGAACCGTGTTCCCATAAGCAAAATTCCTGATAAGAGACATGCTCCTTGGGTCTCAGATCATGGTTGGAGAGCATAGCTCGAGAAAATCCACTTAAGGGTTGATTGGATAATTCGGCCCCGACCTTCAGGAATTCATCATTATCTGGAAATTGGCGACGACGAGAAGGTTTGAAAACCCTATCCTTTAGAAATCTTGCGTTTCCTGGAGATAGCGACCCCAGGAAGGAAAATTTTAACCTTCATGAATCTGGCGCTGCTCGAAGATTGACAACGTTAGGAAGGTAAAACCCTAACCATTAGGAATCTGACACAGCCTGGAGATTGGCAACGTCTGGAAGGTAAACCCTAACCTTCAGGAATCTACCATTGCTCGAAGATAGGTGACCCCAGGAAGGCGAGACCCTAACCTGCAGGAATCTGGCATTGCACAAAGATAGCGATGCCATGAAGGTAAGACTCTTTCCTTTAAGAATCCGGTGTTTCCCGGAGATAGGCGACGCAAGGAAGGAAAACTCCAACCTTTAGGAATTGGGCGTTGTTTTAAGATAAGGACATCGGGAAGGAGAACTTTAACCCCCAAGAGTCTGGCTTCCCAGAGATTAGCAACCTTAGGGAAAGCAGTGCTTCAGGTCGATCGGATAATTTGACCTAACCTTTTAGGATCAATCAAATGATTTGATCCTGACTAGTTTGAATTTTCCATTGCTCGGAGATAGGCAATGCAGCATACATAAACTTTCAGGGTCGATCGAATAATTCGATCCATCTTTCCAAAAGATAACAAAAGGATCGAGCGGATGAATCGATCTCGACTTGCAGGAATTTGACATTTCTTGGAGATAGGTAATGTCAAGGAGATGTGCTCGTTCACCCTGAGTAGGAAGTCGAACGTCACCCTCAGGAATTCTATGCCGGCGACATATTCTGAAGCATTTTCGTAGAAAGGACAATCAGCATTTGATCTGGCAAAGCATTCAGAACCCGAAGATCGATGTACCCAGGTGCTGGTGGAGGCACCTCTTGAAGTGGAATAACCATCCTCTGAAGGTCTGCAGTTATTGTCCGCCTTGAGGCAGGAGGTGTAGGAGTAGAAGTTTGCGCCGAGGTGGACATGGCTTCGGGAGGACTACATGCACCCTTACCAGACTTGAAGCGCGACGACCGACGAGTCATTCTAAATAATAAAAATTAGCATTCAATACAACCAGGTATGTTTTATTTTAAGTATTAAATCCATGTGACCGACGACCGAAATCCAAAATCGACGTGTGTTGACCAATTAGATTTCGATCGTTGACTGGGCAAGTGAAAGTGTTAATCTATGTATTATGAGTCCCTCCCTGGTCCTATATATGACGAATGTACCATCCTATGTAGATAGCTCACTCATGCTAGAAAAATAAGCCACATCGTGCGATAGAACTGTATATCAGATCTTACCTATTATCGATCAATAATCGATAAGGGAACCGCCATCCGAAGCGAGGTGGAAGCTTTTTTTTACAAGAACACTGGGAGTGAAAAAATAGGAAAAGCATTGTTATAGAATCATCCAATATGACCGTTCTCGAATAAGAACCGTCTCATTAGAATTTGAGCAGTTGAACGCGATCAACCAAGAGTTGACCGGAGTTAGTCGCCGAGCAGCGCTTAGAGAGAAGCACGAGCATGAGCTAAGTTGAACTCAAGGCTATACAAGTCAAACCCAAGTCAAATCCTAACCAAACACCGATCGCTCTCCATCAACACTCGATCGATCACTATCCCCACTTTAATTGCCATGACCTAGAAACATGGCCAACCTTAAGTGCGAACAAGATCTGAGAACAAAGAAGTCAGTGGGAAGAAATCAGCCTGGAATACTTTGAGGAATTGAATTAGCGGAGGAAATTAGAAAGGCGAAGGTGGTCTGAATGGTGGTAGTTGATCGCAGCGACGAGCAGAAGACGGCAGCGGCAAGTGGTTGGAGGCGATGGAAGTTCGATCACGAAAGCTTAAAGGAATTAGGGAGGAACTCTTGGTACAACATGAGACAAAGGCAGAAGTGAAAAAGAAAAGCCAAAAGTTTCTAAGTGTTGAGCTTATATAAGCTTTTGGGGGAGGGAAATGTCTCATTACCGAGTGAAACCTCTCGGTACCAAGAGGTACTTTTCACCCAAAAGTAGGCAGAAAGCCCGACAGAGGAAAGAGCATACTCAACTAAGGCGTAGAGTGATCTGCGGAGCGTAGATCTTGTCCTTAACATGAAGATTAGAACTCTGTCTATGCAAAGCAGTTAAAGAAATATCTACCAGGTGAAAGCAACGCTTCGAATCAATACCTGAACGATCAACTGAAATCACTAGGCAGCGAGTTAGAACATGTCTTGATCCAGAGCACGCTTTGTTTTCAATAGAAGTATACTATGGAGAGCAACTATTAATCAGGTTTATTAACCAAGAAGATTTCAACTAGAAGTTAGAACGTCAAAATAAATACAAAACGACTCACAAACTTAGAAACACACTTAAAAAAGACTAGAGGATGAAACTCAAAAAGTAGCAAGTCCAATGGAGCAAAGAAAACCTCTCAGTACCGAGAGCTTTTTATAGCTCTTTGGGCCCTACCAACCACTTGTACTTCAAGTACTATCTCAAGCTATTGTCTTCAAGTGCTTTTCTCGAAGAATAGATGAGCAAATTTAAGGATTGGTGAGAAGAAAGTAAAAAGAGCAATATAATACAAGTATGACCAAGGGAATCGTCGGGAACGACTCAATCTCTATGGAAAAGAATTTAGAAAACAACAAGTAAGAGATAGGAAGGCGTTGCTAGGGGAAAGAATTGGGTCTTCACCCAAACAAACCTATCAGTGCCGAGAGGAACCTCTCGGTACTGGGTGGCCAGGTCTGCATTGTGGGCTCGTAGGTCCTCTCCTCCACTTGTGGGCTTGCATTTGGACGTTGAACAACCCGAGCCTGTAGACCTACAGAGCAGTTTGTATATAAATACTGGTCCTATAGAAACTAAAGAGGGGCTTCCAACTCTGGATCTTCTTCATCTCCTATCTCTCTACATAACAGTCACCCAGGCAGATACTTTTGGCAGTTCTAGGCTTAAGAACCCATCAATTCATTGTACTAGTGACTCTAAATCTCTATCAAACCCATAATAATGAAAAATATAAAGTGGACGTAGGCCAGAGATTTCCAAACCACTATTAAAATCTTGTACCTCTCTACTCTTTTGCACTTTCTTGCTGTTTTTACTAGATCTAATCCTATGACAAGTCATATTTGAGTGTTGTGCCACTTTTGGCATCAGCACGATCTAATCGAATCATTTCTATTGCATGTAATTTCATTCACTTCTATTTTATATTCTAAGAACTTGTCATAGACATGCTACACGTGTGTCAAATACACATGTTTATGTTCGTGATAATTAATCGGTGAATTCAACGAAGTATGTGGAACTGTATTGGTATTATTAGACTTAAGATTGCATACATCTAAATGTATCAATCAGAAGAGTTCATCAACTCCTATGTCGCTCCCACTGAATTGGTGCTTTGCCCTCAATCATTTGAGATATAATTCACTAGTTCCATATGATTCACAATCATAAAATCAAACAATCATTTCTTAAAACCAGGCTTAGTCTACAATCTAAAATAATCGTAAATAATTTCAGATAATTCTATAATTTTCAATGCATCACTTTGTTATGAAAACAAATACCACCATTATAGTTTTATTTCATAATGAATACTCATAACATTCATATTGCAAAAAAACACCACGTTTATTTTTCAAGAAGCACCAAAAAACAGTTATTATTTTAGAAATAATGTTTGGTATGCTTTATGAAAAAAACTTTTGTAACTTGATGCGACCAATAAGTGATATATGATATGCCCCCACTATTTCCAACATTACTTTAATAACATACAAAATATGGAGCTCCATTCAACCACTTAATATAAGCTATTTATTCTATCTACTGTACAGTTTACAATTGAGTTTCAGATCAAATATCTTGTACTAAAAAAATCATAGAAAACAATTTTCTATATGAAGATACATTTTGGAATAGAAATCATTTTTCTCATTTCAGTGTTAAGTATCATTTTGTATAATTCTCGTTTTTGATGTTTCTTTATAGAACATAAGTGATCATTCAATCTCTTCATCCCAAACATGCCTTAAGTTACGTATACCATCATATATTCGTTTTCCTTTCTAAATGGTCGAACCATTCAAAAAGAACCTCTTTACAAAACCATAATGACTCTTTACAAAAGTGCATTTGGTTATCCTTAACATTTATCAAATATGCTGCACTTTATGTAAATTGATCAATGTGAAATTTAAGTGATCGAATTCTTAGATCTATCTCGTAGCCATTTTGGTCTTGTTTACATTACACGACAAGATCTCTATTGTAATCAATGAAATTGAATACTTATTCTTACAGTATGGTTTACTTTTTTTATCTCGAATGAGCTGATTTCATCGAGGTTTTGTACATTACGAATTGTGATCGTTTACCATATAACATTTATATGTGATTCAATACGAACCAGACATCCGTATTCAAGCATTTCTTTTAGAATTCAAAATTCATAAAGTACAATACATTATCATGGGAAAATAAACACGCAAGTGACCAATTACAAATGTATTTAGTAGTTGTAGAATTAAGCGCTTGCATGGGACTTTAAATAACAACATGCAAAATATTTATTGATGGGTATATTTTATATTTGTTTTTGTCAATCTTTAATTCAGTTCATTTGTATGTGTTGATTGATAAACATTTTATGAATTATATTAATTGTACAAATTTAGCAATGTAGATTATTATAACATAATACATCAAATGTTCTAACAATATTAGAAAGGTTAAATGTTGTAATTTCATTTTTCTAATAAGGATCCAACTAGAGTTTTATGTTTCTCAAAACCCTAAGATGGAACATAGAAATTTTTTGACTTCTTTAGTAGGTGTCAGGACTCGTATGCCTTAGGATTCCAACCTCAAGGAAAGCTCAATTAATCATAGGCTCGCATACGATGGATAACTCCTTATTGGTTGTATTATATGTAACTCCTACCCATAGTTCCTTATCCTAAACTCATCTTTTCCTTGAGTAAAGCCTAACAAATAAAGAGAAATTATTCGCTTGTACCCACCATTTCGCAACGACAAAAGTATAGTGCACATACTTTAAGTAAAACTCAAAAAATATGTGCAGCTATCTTACTTCGTCTTTTCAATATATTGATAGTGCTAAATATAACATCCATAGCTTGAGGAAAGCTCAACAACTAAGGAGCATGCGAGTCATCTATTAATATATAAGTGGGAGAGGACAACGTTATATTAAAGTCTCATAATATTTAATATTTTTAATCGAGTAACATCGACTTATGAGATAATGTATTTCTTATATATGAAATACCATTGTGATTCAAGTGTCGGACACAATATAAATTACAGTATTTGTAATATACATATATATTTATCCCTTAAGTCTCATTAGGGTTTCTTATTGTTCCACCTTTTATTATACATTCCTAATATATAAGTTTAATTAATAACTATATAACTTTGATAATTTAATTAGCATATAACAATCTTATGTATATTAAGGTAATTAAATCTTATTTAGCTAATTCAATTAATCAACACTTTAATTAATTTTACATTATTCAGTTAAACATTTTAATTAAATAGGTATACCATAACATTTATAGTAACACACACACACATATGTATGTATGTATGCATGTATGTATATATGTGTGCGCGTGCGCGTGCATTTTATTATTTGTTAATTAACTTATTTAATTAAATATTAATTTTGAAATTTCTTATGTACATACATATATACTTGCATCACCTTAAATAATTCAAGTTAATGTAACATATATCAATATATATTATACATGCATGTACTTTAATTAATTAACTGTTAATCATTTAATTTAATTTATTAATCTTATTAATATTTTAAAATTTACAAAATATGTTTATTATGTTTTCAAAACACTTTTGAAAACTATATTATAACATTTATAATATATAGAGTTTTCAAAACTAATTTTGAAAATCACATTATAACATTTATATGTAATTTTTTATTTTAAATTTAACTTTTAAAATCAAAATCTTATCTTAATTTCAAAACAATTTTGAAGTCACATTAACAAATTTATAATTTGTTTCTTATTTTAATTTTTAATGTACTTTCAAAACAGTTTTAAAATTTAGCCCAATGCCTAATTCGAATTGGGTCTTTTCTATTAGGGGCAACCTTTAGGCTCAATTCAATTTTAGGGTCACGCCAGTAACCAGTGAGGGCATGATACTTGATTATCCAAACCCAAGTCAAGACAGTACTTTTCTATACCCGTTACTAAATTGGTAAGATTAATTGGTTAGCCCTAACATGACTAATTTAGACAGCATATACTATTTGGCTTCGATAGTTGAAGCGAGTGACATAGGTACATTTCAAAAAAATTCTTATTTTGAATCTATTGGGTCTATGAAGTTTAAAAGATTATTAGATCCAATTTAATCGAGTTTTAACTAAAATCATATTTTGTTTATGTTTGTTAAAAAGAAAGTTTAAATTTTTATTTTAATTTGTATATAATATAATGAATGTATTAAATACATTTATATATCTAAAGTGCAAGTGGAGCATATAAGTAGTTTATCCATGTGGACATAAACTTGTAAAATTTTAAAGAAGAAAACATTTTGTTTCCTACTCTTAATATGTATAATTAATTAAAGGAATGTGAAGCTATGAAAGAAAAGAGAGAAACCTTCAACTTCTCTCTATTTATTTAGATTAGTTGACATACTAAATAATATTTATATCTAAATTTACACTTCACATATATTTTGAGCACAACCATTAGTTCCTATACACATGCCATTATTGTTCAAAGTTTTGATTTAATATAGATGCACTTGTATAATATTTAAGGAAAGATCTAAAATTAAATTTTATGATTTTGGATAAAGCATAAAGCCAAATGATACATACATCCCAATTGTCCTGTTTACCATAAAGCAATTTGCCAATCTCATCTTTCCCTTATTCAGAAAAACTATGCAAAAATGCAAATATATCACAAAAAATTGAATTTTACATGTGTATAAAGTATAAACATATCATGCACACTGTTTGCGCCAAAATTGGTCACAAACCCCAAATGTCGTGAAAGCACCAGTGTATGAACGCAAATCAGCAATATATAATCACAGGTCTCAGATCTAAGTATTGTAGAGGATAAAAAGTGAAGAATAATAAACTTAAAACGGAGAGAAATAGACAAAGACACAAGATTTATAGTGGTTCGGCTATCTCCGGCCTACGTCCACTCCAAAAGTTAATCTTTTATTGATGTCCTTCGCTGATTACAGCGGATTATAGCAGATAATAATGATTTATAGCAGTAAAATTCATTAGTAGCAGCAGTAATGGAGTTTAGAACTGGATCCGGCAGAGTCTGGGCGTTAGAGAATTCAAAGAAGAAGAAGGTCCCCTTTCTGTTGGCTCCAGGGTGCTATTTATAGGCGTAGGAGGCTGATATTTTGCTCAGATCTCGGGAGACTCCTTCTGGCATATGAGTAGGCCCACGCGAGCAAGCCCGTGAAGTTTCGGCCCGATCCATGATCGATACGAACGGATTTCTTATCGATCAAGATTTCATCCAATGGAGTCGAAATTTGGCGTGGACATTCTTTAGCATGTGTGTAAGCTCCTGTGAAAATTTCATAGCATTTGGACTTGTGGATTGTGAGATATGATCGATACGAATTGGAGATTTTTGGCAGTTCATTTGGTTCGAACCGATCTGTTCGACTCAATCATGTTCGACTCGATCATGTTTGACTCGATGGCTGTACGTTGCTTGGTGATGACGTGGTGCTAGTGTCCATCAATCTGCTAATGCCCTTGGTCTTCTTCGAATCGATGCGCGAGTGTGTCCTTCATATCGATCGAAATCGATCGATACGAAGTGCTTGTCCGAATCTCCGCGACCAATGCTCCATCCCTCATATTGATTCCAGCCCCGATCGATACGAAATGCACCGTCATGCCTCATCATCTCATTGATGCGAATAACATCGATACGAAAACTGTAGCCTGAATCCATCCGATCGATGTGAATGTGTCGACCCAAAATAAGCGATTGAATCCATCTTCGAACTGTATCGATACGAAATATATCTGTTATCCCGCCTTTTGGCAAGGCCGTGACACCAAGAACTTGATTAGAGGCCAAAGACAGTTCGTCTAGAAAATCGGTTATACGCTGGTTCACTATGGATATCGATGAATTTTGTCCGAGTCCGGATCGAGCCAAAATTGGTATGACACGACAAGCAAAGCTATGAGAGTTAACGTTCCAAATTTCAGGTCAATCCGAATTCGTATGCTCAAGTTATGAACGATACAAAATTGGATGAAAACCAACCACCGGTCGAATCGCTCAGATTCGACTCGCTTCACAACCATCAGAAGCTATCTTCGACTCGCTCCCTTCGACTCGCTTCGCAACCATCAGAAGCGGCAACTTCGACTCGCTTCGCTCCATCAGAAGCGACAAATTCGACTCGCTCAGATCGACTCGCTTCGCATAAGCCAACTTTGACTTCCTCAGATCGACTCGCTTCGCATCCATCAGAAGTGCTCCACTTCGACTCGCTCCGCATCTCTCAAAAAACAACTGAACGACTCGCTCCATTTTGACTCACTCCGCATCGACTCCATCTCAAAACCTCTCTTCGACTCGCTCCACCTCCTTAAGAAGACAACTGTTCAACTCCATCTGGTTCGACTCCATCAAAGAGCTGCATTTCGACTCGCTCCACTTCGTATCCATCCGAAGTCTTCCACCTCCTATCGATTCGAAAAAGACAACACAAATGCCTCGACACGAAGGGGACTGCTACTGAACCGATTCGAAGTGATCGAGTCGAAGAGCGAGTCGAACAGAGCGAGTCGAACGAAATAGCCAACCGAGAATCCCAATTCGTATCGATCATATCTCCTAATCTACAAGTCCAAATGCTATGAAATTTTCACAGAAGACTACGTCCATGCTGAAGAATGTCCACGCCAAATTTCGACTCCATTGGATGAAATCTTGTTCGATACGAAATCTGTTCGTATCGATCACGGATCGAACCGAAACTTCATGGACTTGGGCGTGCGGGCCTGGTCACGTGCCAGAGAGGCTCTCCCGAGATCTGAGCGAAATACCAGCCTCCTACACCTATAAATAGACCCCCAAAGCCAACAGAAAAGGGTTTCTTCTTCTTCTTCCTCTTGGAGATCTCCAACGCCTAAACTCCGCCGGATCCAGATCTGAACTCCATTGCTGCTGCAAACGAATTCCACTGCTGTTGTACTCGAGTTTCAGAACTATAACTCACTACAACCCATTGTAATCAATTGTAATCGACAAGTGAACATCAATAAAGTAATTAGCTTCAAAGTGGACGTAGGCAAGATCGCCGAACCACTATAAACCTTGTGTCTCTGTCTTTTTCTTTCCTTTTTAAGTTTATTATTTCTTCACTTTTAATCCTCTACATTACTTAGATCTGTGATTATATACTGCTGATTTGTGTTCATACACTGGTGCTTTCACGACATTTGGGGTTTGTGACCAATTTTGGCACAAACACTTTGGTGCTTTCATTGAGAGGGACAAGGGAATCTCAGATCTGAAGCTTATTCTATGTTAGAAAGAAGATCCAACTCCAGATTTGAAAGAAAAAATTTAGATCCAGAAAACAAGTTCCTAGATCTAGCTTTTAGAAGACGAAGAAGCCTCATACAAGGAAAAGCGCTATGGAAGGAACTCAGCAAGGGGCAGCCAAGAGGCGTCCTCTCATTCAAACTTTCCTCCTACCATGAAGCAAATAGCTGGGGGCAACCTCCAAGGATCAGAAACAAGAGGCGTGCAAAGCCCCTCACTCAGATAAGTACTGGACTCTAGGGTCTGCTAATCAAATAGAAATTACCATCAATTGATTGGGATAATGACGAATAAGTAGCAAACTCCACACCAACACGATTAAGTCATTTACACATGTACAGGACCGCGAACGATCCTCAGGCATGCTCTGATACGACTACTAATCGCAACGGTGTAGGTGTTTGCACTTTGACGTCCCTGTTTTACTTTAATTTTCCATTCCTAATGTTGGGACTTAATTTTGTTGAACATTTATGTTAAAAAACTCATTTTGAATAAAAATATGCCATTTGTGATGCCATGGCGGCTAAGCCACTTACACATGTAAGGGATCGCGAACGGTCCTCAGGCATGCTCTGAGACGGCGATAAACCGCCACCACAAACAACTCAGAAACTCACTCGAACGTGAAATCTGACATTGATAATACTAAGTCCCCCCCGGGCACACACAATTTGCCTTGAACGACACCCAACCGCGAACGGTCACAAATCGCCTCGAACGGCACCCGACCGCGAACGGTCACAAATCGCCTTGAACGACACCCGACCGCGAATAGTCACAAATCGCCTCGAACGGCACCTGACCGCGAACGGTCACAAATCGCCTCGAACGGCACCCGACCACGAACGGTCACAAATCGCCTCGAACGGCACCCGATCGCGAACCGTCACAAATCGCCTCGAACGGCACCCGACCGCAAACGGTCACAAATCGCCTCGAACGGCATCCGACCGCAAACAGTCACAAATCGCCTCGAACGGCACCCCGACCACGAACGGTCACCATTTGCCGCGAATGGCAATCGACCGCGAACGGTCGCGTATCACCTCGAATGACATACGATCCTGAACGATCGTCATTCGTGGTCAAATAAAACTATCAATTCCTTTGCAGGTCATCAATAGGACATGAACATCCAGCTTATGGCATTACAAAACACACCTTCTTATCACAAGGCATGTTTTGGGGGGCAAATGTTATCCCGCCTTTTGGCAAGGTCGTGACACCAAGAACTTGACTAGAGGCCAAAGACAGTTCGTCTAGAAAATCGGTTATACGTAGGTTCACTATGGATATCGATGAATTTTGTCCGAGTACGGATCGAGCCAAAATTGATATGACACGACAAGCGAAGCTATGAGAGTTAACGTTCCAAATTTCAGGTCAATCCGAATTCGTATGCTCAAGTTATGAACGATACAAAATTGGATGAAAACCAACCACCGGTCGAATCGCTCAGATTCGACTCGCTTCACAACCATCAGAAGCCATCTTCGACTCGCTCCCTTCGACTCGCTTCACAACCATCAGAAGCGACAACTTCAAATCGCTTCGCTCCATCAAAAGCGACAACTTCGACTCGCTCAGATCGACTCGCTCTGCATAAGCCAACTTCGACTTGCTCAGATTGACTCGCTTCGCATCCATCAGAAGTGCTCCACTTCGACTCGCTCCGGATCTCTCAGAAAACAACTGAACGACTCGCTCCATTTCGACTCGCTCCGCATCGACTCCATCTCAAAACCTCTCTTCGACTCGCTCCACCTCCTTAAGAAGACAACTGTTCAACTCCATCTGGTTCGACTCCATCAAAGAGCTGCATTTCGACTCGCTCCACTTCGTATCCATCCGAAGTCTTCCACCACCTATCGATTCGAACAAGACAACACAAATGCCTCGACACGAAGGGGACTGCTACTGAATCGATTTGAAGCGATCGAGTCGAAGAGCGAGTCGAACAGAGCGAGTCGAACAGAGCGAGTCGAACGAAACAGCCAACCGAGAATCCCAATTCTTATCGATCATATCTCCTAATCTACAAGTCCAAATGCTATGAAATTTTCACAGAAGACTACGTCCATGCTGAATAATGTCCACGCCAAATTTCGAATCCATTGGATGAAATCTTGATCGATACGAAATCTGTTCGTATCGATCACGGATCGAACCGAAACTTCACGGACTTGGACGCGCGGGCCTGGTCACGTGCCAGAGAGGCTCTACCGAGATCTGAGCGAAATACCAGCCTCCTACACCTATAAATAGACCCCCAAAGCCAATAGAAAAGGGGTTCTTCTTCTTCCTCTTGGAGATCTCCAATGCCCAAACTCCGCCGGATCCAGATCTGAACTCCATTGCTGCTGCAAACGAATTCCACTGCTGTTGTACTCGAGTTTCAGAACTATAACTCACTACAACCCATTGTAATCAATTGTAATCGACAAGTGAACATCAATAAAGTAATTAGCTTCAAAGTGGATGTAGGCAAGATCGCCGAACCACTATAAACCTTGTGTCTCTGTCTTTTTCTTCCCTTTTTAAGTTTATTATTTCTTCACTTTTAATCCTCTACATTACTTAGATCTGTGATCTGTGATTATATACTGTTGATTTGTGTTCATACACTGGTGCTTTCATGAAATTTGGGGTTTATGACCAATTTTGGCGCAAACAATATCGAGGTGGAACCTTCGAGTCGATAAAACCATCTTGCGCCCCTCTACTCAACCCGGGTTCACTGCTATCGAGTCGAAACCCATCTGGCCTTCCTGCTGATCGATACGAAGGCGCTTTTCATATCCATGCTGATCGATACGAACGCCTTGTTCGAATCGATCAATTATCTTGAGCAATTGAACTCCGTTTGACCTGAGATTTGAAACGTAGCCTCTTCTAGTCTTGATCATCATTTCTTATCGATCCCGTCATGATCGAAGCTCGGCCAATTTTGACGACATCGATCAAAGCCTTGTTTCCAATCGATTTCCAATATTGATATCCATCACTTCCCAACTAGTTTGTTGATATTCCAGCCTTGACCAAAAGGTAGGATAACATTTGCCGCCCAAAACATGCCTTGTGATAAGAAGGGGTGTTTTGAATAGTTCCGAATCCAATATCCAAAGTCCATTGCCATATCATCTAAGTGCATCGATCTTGACTGCTCCGAGTCGATGTCTGATTTCAAATCCGGTAACCAAAGCCTTAGCCAATTCCATATCCATCCGTACTCGATATCCGAGTCCTAATCCATCCTTGTCCAATAACCAATAACCGAATCCAGGACCTTTCCGGGTCGATATCCAAATCCATAACCTCTCCGGGTTCTTGCCAAGCGCAATCCACACTTGACAACCGTGGCCCAGTGTCCTTGGACACTGAGTAATGCCATGGCTTAAGTCCTAAGCCGAATTCTGGTCGCTTCGGACCCTTGTCGAGCATAGTCCATACCTGACGACCTGAAATAACAACCGATAATATATGGCCTAAGTCCTAGGCCGAATCCCGGTCGCTCCGGACCCTTGCCGAGCATAGTCCATACTCGACGACCTGAAATTATAACCAATAGGTATTATGGGGCCTAAGTCCTAGGCCGAATCCTGGTCTCTCCGGACCCTTACCGAGCATAGTCCATACGACCATTTACCAAAAACCAGAGGAAAATCCAATCAAAATCCAATCCAAAATCCAAATCAAATCAGAAAACCAAAAACCCACATCCGAAATCAAAACCAGTATCCAAAAATGAAAACAATCATTCAAATGAAAATCCAAACCAGAAATCAAACAGAATCAGGAGTTCAAACCAAACTCCAAAACCGAACCAGAGAAAGCAAATGTCCAAATCAAAAGAAGAAACAGATTTCACAAACCATAGCGTCGCGGTTTATCGTCAGTCAGAGCATGCCTAGGGGCCATCTCCGTCCCCGTACATGAGTAAATGACTTGGTCGTTTGCTAGCAGTTTGCTACTTATTTCGTATTATCCCGGTCAATTGATAATCAATCGACCATCATTCCTGGGCCTTGCGCCATCATTATTTAAGGTGGACGGTGGTCGCTCCTGCTCCACCGCCGCATTTCGAGCCCCGACATATTGTTGCAACTGTCCATTCCTTACATGCTCCTCAGTTATGTCCTTCAGATGCCTGCAACTATTGGTATCATGTCCGTCTAAATCGTGAAAAAGACAGTGCCTCCATGATTCCCTTTCACGTTTCGAGGGTTCTCTCCTAGCCGGCCTTCGATAGGGAAGGCGATTTCGGGTTTCCATGAATATCCGTTCCAATGTTTCGTTTAATCCTGTGTAAGTGGAAAACTTTGGTTCCCTCCATCGCTTCCTTGCTTTTCCTGATTTGTCATCCAACTTCCTTTTTGCCTTATCTTTATCTGAGCCTCCGCTGAATGGCCCTCCATCCTCAGCTGCGTTCACCTCCTTTAACTTCATATTCGAGCATGCATCTTCCTGCCGAAGGAATCTCTCAGCTTCGTGAAAGAATTCTCCGAGATCCATTGGTGGGTCCCGTATTAGAGATACTTTGAAATCTGAATCCTCTCTGACTCCTGATACTGCTGCCATTAAAACCATCGACGGATCCGGCCGATTCACCGAAGCAACCGCTGCATTGAACCGAGTTAAGAAAGCCCTGAGTGATTCATCCATCCTTTGCTTTACTGATGTTAGCGTCATCACATTCTTCGGCCTTTTGATATGAACCCGAAATTGTTTCAGGAAACTGTCCACCAATTCTATCCATGTCCTGATAGATCCTTCCTCCAGCTGTCTGAACCACATCGCAGCTATATCCGTTAAGTATAGAGGGAAACATCTAGCCATCACTTCCTCCGATGCCCCCAGCACTTCCATATGTCTCGTATATCTCATCAAGTGATCAGTCGGATCAGCTTTTCCATTGTATACTTCTACCGTAGGTAGCTTGAATTCTGGTGGATTCCGAGCCATTCTGATGTTATGAGTAAATGGACTCATGTTTACTCCTTCCAGATCTTTGTTCGTCAAACCTCCGCGCATAGTTCGCCTGATAATCTCAGCTAATCCTGCTTTGTCTGCCAATGGTTGCCCCCCGAGTCCCCGAGGGAATTCTGGTACGTACTCCTCATCCTGCGTTCCTACATTCCTACCAGCATCCTGCTGTGTGGTGTTAACTGGACTTCCTCTATAAACTGGTCCATTGCCGCTGGGTGGTATGCCCCCATGTCCGGATCCATCCAGATTAGCAGTGGTGTGCTGATCAGGGGTTGTGCCTTGCTAAGCCGCTCAGTTAGATTGCCTGTTTGGGCCTTCTGCTCCTGTCCTGTGGATTTGATCTCCTGAAGCTCCAACTATTCCTACTGTTCTCATTTGATCAAAGAAGTTTTGCATCATTTATTGTTGACTCTTCAACAACCTTTCATGAATTGAATCCGCCATAGCCTCCATTTCGTCCCCTTTGATGTAGATCGAAGCTTGTCCTTCTCCAGCTCTAGAGGATGCCTCTTGACTTTCCCCTTGTTAGCTTCTCTCCGCTCTTTGTCTTCTACTTGATTGCCTTGTCATATCTCTTTAGATCTGAACCCTTAAGCCTTCAAATCTGAATTCCAAATCTAGTATAGCGAGTGCTAATCTCTTTCTCAGTGAAAGCACCAAAGTGTTTCCGCCAAAATTGGTCACAAACCCCAAATGTCGTGAAAGCACTAGTGTATGAACGCAAATCGGCAATATATAATCACAGGTCTCAGATCTAAGTATTGTAGAGGATAAAAAGTGAAGAATAATAAACTTAAAACGGAGAGAAATAGACAGAGACACAAGATTTATAGTGGTTCGGCTATCTCCGGCCTACGTCCACTCCAAAAGTTAATCTTTTATTGATGTCCTTCGCTGATTACAGTGGATTACAGCAGATAATAATGATTTACAACAGTAAAATTCGTTAGTAGCAGCAGCAATGGAGTTTAGAACTTGATTCGGCAGAGTCTGGGCGTCAGAGAATTTAAAGAAGAAGAAGGTCCCCCTTTCTGTTAGCTCCGAGGTGCTATTTATAGGCGTAGGAGGCTGATATTTCGCTTAGATCTCGGGAGACTCCTTCTGGCACATGAGTAGGCCCGCGCGACCAAGCCCGTGAAGTTTCGGCCCGATCCGTGATCGATACGAACATAGTTAAGCTTGTGGATTCTTTAGCACGTGCGTAATTTAGCGTTGACATTCTTTAGCACGTGCGTAAGATCTTGTGAAAATTTCATAGCATTTGGACTTGTGGATTGTGAGATATGGTCGATACGAAATGGAGATTTTCGGCAGTTCGTTTGGTTCGAATCGATCTGTTCGACTCGATCATGTTCGACTCGATGGCTGTACGTGCCTTGGTGATGACGTGGTGCTAGTGTCGATCAATCTGCTAATGCCTTTGGTCTTCTTCGAATCGATGCGCGAGTGTGTCCTTCGTATCGATCGAAATCGATCGATACAAAGTGCTTGTCCGAATCTCCGCGACCAATGCTCCATCCCTCATATTGATTCCAGCCCCGATCGATACGAAATGCACCGTCATGCCTCATCATCTCATCGATGCGAATAGCATCGATACGAAAACTGTAGCCTGAATCCAACCGATCGGTGTGAACGTGTCGACCCAAAATAAGCGATTGAATCCATCTTCGAACTGTATCAATACGAAATATATCGAGGTGGAACCTTCGAGTCGATAAAACCATCTTGCGCCCCTCTACTCAAACCGGGTTCACTACTATCGAGTCGAAACCCATCTGTCCTTCCTGCTGATCGATACGAAGGCGCTGTTCATATCCATGCTGATCGATACGAACGCCTTGTTCGAATCGATCAATTATATTGAGCAAATGAACTCCGTTTGACCTGATATTTGAAATGTAGCCTCTTCTAGCCTTGATCATCATTTCCTATCGATCCCATCATGATCGGAGCTCGGCCAATTTTGACGACATCGATCAAAGCCTTGTTTCCAATCGATTTCCAATCCTGATATCCATCACTTCCCAGCTAGTTTGTTTATATTCCAACCTTAACCAAAAGGTGGGATAACACACACTATATATGAAACATAGTTAAACAAAAGAAACATACCATACCATTGCACATTATTGTTAAATGCTGATATAGCCAAAGGTACGAGAATATGCCAACGTGAATAAATCAACATTACGCTTCATTAAACCAATTCTCACCACGCGGACAACTTAATAGTTTTTATAGGGCGATACGTAGGTAATGATTAAATAATGAAATCATAAATATTGATAATGAAATCTATTTTTTGCTGCTATTTCACCCTTCCTAATTTGCACGGAAAAATACTAAAAACAGTTGATAAAAAAAACTTGCACTTATTACTATAATTTGGATCTTTATTAATGAAATATAACATATTAAATTTAGCCAGTAAAGCACTCACATTTTTTGAATTAAAAATCGCTCATTGTAAGATCAGTAAATCCAAGATTATTTTATATTACATCCATCACTAAAATATAGGAATATATATTCTTTTCATCCTCTCTTATAGGAAGGTATGTTAACCATCATTATATAACATAAAAATAACTGGAGGATAGACCGGTACACTAACCTAGATTTGTTAACCATAAGTGAAAAATGAGTTTGCATAAGCTAAAAATATTATTGACATAATTTACTAAGATAGGGTTAAAAAAATAACTCATAAGCCAAAAATGAGATTGAAGGAAAAATACTCAAGCTTGAAATGTTTTTGAAACAAAATTAGTCTTCTACGAGGAAAAAATGACGTTGAACTTCCATAAAATAATTAATGGCTTGCATAAAGGATTTCTGTTTAGCTGTAATGGGTTTTCCAAATATTACTTTATCATCGTATAATACCAATAAACTTGCACACATGTAGCAGTTTTTTGAAAACCATTATGAGATTTAAGAAGCTGACATGTTTAAAAGGTGCATGCATGGGTACCAGGTATTAAATTAAGGGAAAAATTAAGACATAACCAAAAGAAAAAACTGAAAAATGGCATAAGCGAAGAGCATGTGGTTATATGACGTGTCTATCTTATAATATATATTTCCATCCCAAAGGTAGATACAATGCTTTGACGACCAAACCGCAAGTCGCACCGTGGCGTCTCAAGGTTTAAAGTTCTGAAGATCGAACTGATCGAACTGCTGGTGTAACGACCTGCCTTTTTGGACGGTTTAAATCGACGATAAACCACACACGTCAGTCTCAAACCATTCAAAGGGACAGATTGTTATGGGGTAAATAATGAAAAAAATAGAGAAAGAAAGAAACAAATACAGAATCTCGCAGTGGAATGACAAAATATAATAATCAAATAAGTTCATGAAGCTGTTTACAAATAACATTCATTAAACTTTTATAATACAGATCAGAGTTACATACAACAAGAATAAATGATCAATAAACGCAGCGGAAAAACATGATGCAATGGAATAAATATAGTAAGTAATAATAGTACAAAATCTTCGTTTTCATCCTCCAGAAAGCAGTCTTCGATAAACTGAAAAGCTCAGGCTGACCCGAGCGAATTGAAAAGATAAAACACTCGAGTCAGAATTAAAAGATCTTATGTAAGTTAAATCAACAGTAAATAAATATGTGTGTAACGGCGCCAGAGATGTTTACAAGGTTTGACATCTCCTATCCAGTGTCTAACGTGAGTGCAGTAACTTAAGAGATGTTCGGGATTACCATCTCATAAGGATCCGTTAAACTATCAACTATGTAGTATAATACACTATTATAATAGTGTCTACAGTAAAGTAAAGTATTAAAATAGCATTAAGGCGTTACCCATATCCCCTTTAACACATTTTATATAATGCCGTAGTCTATACAGATACTGTAAACTCCACCCGTAGGTGGGCTATCAGGAAGCACTCCATAGGTACGACAAAAAACAAACTCGTAGAAGGCGCGTTAGGGTATGTGAACACGACACTTGAGGCAATGCCAGGATAGATATACCAACTGCACTCCCTGACTGGTGGTAACGCATAGCAGCTACTACCGTCCACCTCGGACACACTTCCATAATCAAAATCGAGGGTGCCCACCAAATCAATCACAAAGTCAATATAGTATCGAAGAAATTTTCCCGATAGGAGGAATGACCTCACTTGGCTTGGTATAGCTCCTGTTTTAGTCACATCTACGCTGACTCACGGAAGTCAGGGTCCCGTAAATACCTCATACAGAATCGTTCGCCAAACCATCCTACTTCATTTCTGGAGTCTCCACCACGTACACAGTTGTTAAAGTGGTTTTCGGTATTAGCAGAGAGTATGACAATATCTGATCCCGATCTCTTTAACAACCAAGCGCTTATTTCACACCGGATGGTTCTTTTATATTTCCAAAACAATTTCATAATTGATATCAAAATATCATATTCTCAAAACCATATCAATTTCGAATCATATTCACTTTCAAAATCTCATTCACTTCAAAATCATATTCACTTTAAAATTCATATTTACTCGGATATGTCATTTCACAAAATGTATCAATTCCAAATTCCAACTTAGGTTGTCTCATTATCAAGGATTTAAATATAAATACTTCAACTTTACACAGTTTGAAATTTTAGAAAATAGTTTAGATAGTCAAAAATAGTTTTAATAGTTTAAAAATAGTTTAAAATAGATTAAAATAGTTTAAATAGTAGAAATAGTTTAAAATAGATTTAAATTTGATTTTATTGAATTTTAAAATGATTTATATAGATTTAAAATAGATTAAATAGATCTAAATTATCTTAAATAGATTTTTAATAGATTAAATAAATTTAAAATAGATTAAATAGATTTAATTTATATTAAATTAATTTAAAATAGATTAAATAAGTTTAAAATAGATTAAATAGATTTAATTTATATTAAATAGATTTAAAATAAATTAAATAAATTTAAAACAGATTAAACAGATTTAAATTATATTAAATAGATTAAATAAATTTAATTAGTTTAAAATAGGTAAATTAGATTAAATTGGATTAAATAGGTTATAACAGATTAAAATAAATTAAAATAGTTTTAAATTGATTAAAATAGTTAATTTAATTAAATAGTTTAAATTAGTTTAAAATAGATTTCAAGGTTATATACAAACTTTCCAATAACTCAATTTCGATAAATCCATTTATATTTGACACTTCAACGTTGAATTTCCAATTTAAATCCTTCGAACAATTCATTAAACCAATTCCGATTTTAGCATTAAGGCTTGTATTTTCGAAAATAATCCAGTTTATATAAATCAATTTCTATTTCAAAATACCAATTACTGAATTCAAAATTTAAAGAATTAAAGTCATTTAGTTTAACCAATCCGATGTTCGTATATAATTTTCTACCCTATGGTCAAGTGATACGGATATTTATCATTTCAATCCACTTAATTTTTTTTATAGCAAAGCTAGCCGGCTTTAAAGTGGGTCGTGCCACTGTATATAAAATGAACAAACAGGTGCTCTGCACATGCACAGAACAACTAAGAGGGCAGCAAACCCAAAACGAAAATAAATAGAAAGCACAGGAGCTAGACAAAAAAGCCTATACCACTAACACAGCATGACTAATCTTCCTCAGAAGAGGGAGAACAATCATGACCATCATTCAGAGATGGACTAGTAACAAGAGAATATCCCGTGAAAAGAGCAGCTAGATGTGGGTCATAACCAACAGAGTCAGGAGAGTAAAAATCCATAAAATCGCAATCCCGAATTAAATAAAAATCCATAAAATCGCTCGAGTCTATCATTTCAACCCATAACGATTTTCCCTAATCTATAAATCGTTCGAATATGTATCATTTCAACCCATAGGGAACTTGCAGTGTTATAACAATATAAAAATACAACATCCAGTCATCTAATATCAACACTCAAACATCCATCACAATAATAAATCCAAATCAACCAATAAACATCAATAGATAACTGATTATCATTTACAGGTATTAAATTGACAATTAAATTCAATATTAAATTAAACGATGATTAAATGCAATAAAAGTCAAATTTAACTAGAATGACAATTTAAACATACCAAACATCAATCAATTAATTTCAAATCACATCATAAATTTAATTTAACTAACATAAGAAAATCTAGTAGTTGTGAGTGGGTTAAAACACTTACCTTTGATTTCAAATCGATTTGAAATCCAAAATAGGGCCCAAATTTGAACAATCTCAGAATTCGTCCAAACCAGCGTCAAAATGTCCGAAATTTCAATATGATCCCAACGGAACAAACCACGCGTGAATTCGAGTTCGTATGCAAAATTTATGATTGTTAGAAGTTATACGATTTGAATTAAAATAAAAAAAAGAAATTCACGTTACCATCTCGTACGAAACCCTAGGCCCACGCTCGTTCCTCTCTTCGAACAACTGAAGCCGCCACTTAATCGAACCTTTAACCAATTTTTTTCGCCACCCCAAGCAATACAAACACGATCAGACCTAAGCACCAGCCTACCCTCACCATGCCGACCACATCCATGGCCGTCAGGCCACCTTCGGCTCCCTCTTTCACCGTCGCCGCTGCCATTCTTTATTGGCAAATTATGGCCAACCCGATCTCATCTGAGACAAACGAACATAGATCCACGGCCTACACGACACCACCTTCCTAACGCCCCCAACC
The DNA here is from genome assembly GCA_030737815.1 of Allium fistulosum. NCBI lineage: Eukaryota > Viridiplantae > Streptophyta > Magnoliopsida > Asparagales > Amaryllidaceae > Allium > Allium fistulosum. The sequence continues at coordinate 814,127,311 of CM060908.1, read as the reverse complement.
GATCGCCCTATAGTCGCAGATCCGCCGTTGGATCAAAACCTTAACTAATGGACGGCTAAGATCCATTCTCGATTTCTAGACAAACGGTGAATCCGATTGAAAAACGAATCAGACCAATGAATTATGCTCGTCGAGAGCTTCGAATTGATATATAATATGACATAGTTTGAGGAGTTTGAATTTTTCGATTTGGTTTTGACATTGAAATTTGGGTTTGGATCTGCAGCCATTGGAAAGAAGAAGGAACTGATAAATGGAATCGACATATACGTACAAAAGTGAGAAATGAAAGGCTGCTAGGGTTTTGAACAAAACAATATATACTAACGAAGCCCGATAAGAAAGAATGAACATCCGAATAGATTTGAATTGACGATAACGACCCGAAAAGCCTGTTCTGTCTCCGGAACGAAAATGAGTCGTCCCATATATCAAAATAGATGTTTTCGATATTTTTAAACTCAATGGAACAAGTTTCAGGTCCTAATTCCATTGTATGAAGAAGTTAGCTTAAAATCAGCTTATTTCAAATTGATTTCAATTGAATTTAATTAAATGGATTTCTACGCGTTTCGAGCTCGTACGATCAAACGATAAGTCCGATCACTACGAAACTTGAAACCTTACAATAATTCACTGATACGGATCCGATGAAACTGGTTTCATCGAAATCCGAGTCAGTGGACGAAATGGCTATTTTCACGTTAAATAAATAAATTAATATTAAATTAATTAAATCACTTTTTTAATTCAAATTTAATAACTAACAATTTTCATCATTTTTGATTACTTGGATATTTACAATAAATTAAAACAAATTTACATATCAATTCAATGTCAATTATTTTACTAATTACAACGTTCAATTTCAACTATAATTAAATCTAATAAATTTTAATTTAATTCCGATAAATTTGATTTCAACATTTTATTCAATCAATTATTACTCTATTAACATAGTTAACATTTGTTTATATCTTATTTCACTAATATGCTACAATTTCCATCTTTTATTTGTATTAACTACTATATTTCAATTATATTGAATTTTGTCGATCTTCACATTTAATAGAATTTAAAATCCCAATAAATTGATTTATCTTGGTTTCACTCTTTTATTAAATCAGTTATGGCCTTGTGAATATAATTAATATTTCTATACATTTTATTACATTCACAATTTGCAGTTGTTGTCTTAACTCACATTAATGCAACATTTATTTACATTTAATTATAATTGATTTAAATGAATTGGTAACAAATAATAATTGTTACCTTTCTACATTTAATCACATTTGTAAGTCTATTATCTACACACAAATGTTATAGTTATTTACACACACTAATTTTCAATTACAATTTATTACTTACTATTTCATTAGTTAATCAAATTTAAATTACCAATTACTCTTTTAATCCAATTATCAATTAAGACACACCTTATTACCATTTATTTACAATCTATATTCAATTATAACCTTTTAATCATTTCAATTTATTGGAATTACATTTAAAGCAATTATAAATTACCTTATATTAATACTATCACACTTTGTTCCAATTACATTCTCATTAAAATCATAGATTTTATTACTTTCAACATTTTTTTTTGAAAAGATAAACCGCCTCATTAAAAACCTGAACCTATACCCAGTGTGGGAATAGGACAGGGAAAAAGAGTGCGGCGCTTTATTAACAACATATTAACAAAGCAAAGGTATAAAACCAATGTATATACAAGCGTCACAACTGCCAAAAAGCTAGGCAAAAATAAAAGAAAGTACATATCGCAGCAGCAAACAAAGAACAAACCCCCAAACCAACAAACCGAACAAAAAAGGAAAAGAGAATCACACCCATCTTCAACAATACTGGCGAATCATTCCCCCATCAGATCAATGCCCCAATGATCTAGAATTCTCTTGCTTCTAAAAGAAATCGAACTCGTCTTCTTCAATTTGTTATTACCCAGCAGTTTCAGATCTATTTCAATGAGCTTCCAGCGATCCCAATTAGAGAAGTTTCGGCCATCATGGAGTCTACAATTTCGCTCCTGCCAGATGTGGTGAATAACAGTAGAAAAGCTAGCAAAAGCCAAACCGGTTGCTTGATCCACTACATCGAAGTTAGCAGTTAGCATCTGGCATCCCTCTTCCAACGTCAGAGAAATCGGCTGAGGTAAGTCTAAATTCTTGCAACACGAATTCCATAAATATGCAGAGTAAGGACATGCAAAGAATAAATGGGTATGGTTTTCAGGGAATTGATTACAAAGAAGACAGATAGTATCAGAAGCATAACCCCAATCTATTAGTTTATCTCTGGTAGGTAACCGATTGTAAATAGCTTTGTAGGCAGTTAAAGACATCCTAGGATTATTACACTTGTTCCAGATAATTTTGCCCCAATTTACAGTAGGATAATGATTTCTAGTCTCATTCCAAGCAGATCTGAAACTGAAACCTTTTAAATCACTAGTCCATTTCCAATAATCAGAGGAAGACGAAGAATCTATACACACACTTGAGATCAGATTATTTAGTTGCCTAGTGAAAGGAACTAAATCCAGATTAAAAAACCCCGTCTTGAATGATAGAAGAAACATTATCAGACTGATGGCCATAAAGATATAAGCTATCCCATCCAAGAATAGAAACCATGCTTTCACTATTAATCCAAGGATCATGCCATAACAACGTATTCCTACCATTTACAATGACTCTGGAAATATTATTCCGAGCAATCTGTCTATGCTTGAGAATGGATTTCCAAGTACAGGAGGAGTTGTTATCAATCTCCATGGTCCAAAAATGCTTATTGTCACAATACCTTTTGTTCATCCAGCGAGACCAAACATTTTTCGAATTGATAAAATGCCATAGAAGTTTTAGACTTGCCGCTTTTCTGATATCCACAAAATTTCTCAAACCAATTCCTCCTTCTAACTTAGGACGGCATAGAGTATTCCAAGCGATTTTATGAACTTTACCATTCCATATAAAATTAGCACACATTTTATTTAATTTGTCAATAGTGGCCAAAGGGAGCTGGTAAACCATCATCCAATACATAACCATAGGAGTTATAACAGAATGAATTAATTCAATTCTGCCAGCCAGGGATAATAATTTGCTATTCCAACCATTTAATCTATTATTAATGTTATCGAAAAGAGCCCCACAATCAGCAAAATGAAGATAGTTATGAGATAAAGGCACCCCTAAGTATTTAACTGGAAGTTTGCTCTCTTGCATATTAAGAATATTCATAATCTCATGCTTACTTGTAGTGCCTTTACTAAAATACAGCTTAGATTTACTATTGTTAACATTTAATCCCACATAGATTTTAAGCTTCTCCAAGCATTTACTAATCACCCTGGCACTTTTAATGGAAGCCCGAACAAAGATCATCAAATCATCAGCATAAAGAAGGTGAGTAATGGCCGGTTCAAAATTAAAAGGAGGAGTAATGTCCTTGACTTTGTAGGCCTTCATCATCAAAATAGAGAAATACTCCATAGCCACACAAAACAAATATGGCGAGAGAGGATCGCCTTGTCTAATACCTCTAGTGCTAGGAATCATGCCTTTGGGGTAACCATTAATCATAATAGAAAAAGTAGGAGTAGAAATGCAGTTGTAGATTAATTTAACCAATTTTTCAGGAAAGCCCAACTTATTAAGCATATGGCAAATAAATTTCCTATTAACCATATCATATGATTTGTGTAAATCTAGTTTCAAACAAAATTTACCAGCACCTTTTCGATTAAAAAATCTTACTTGTTCATGAGCTAGTAATATATTTTCCAAGATAACTCTTCCAGGAATAAAAGCAGATTGAGCTTCTGAAATAAGATGGCTAAGGAAAGGCTTAATCCTGTTACAAATAACTTTAGCAATAATTTTGTAAATGACATTGCAGCACGAAATAGGTCTATAATCAGCAAGAGAAGTGGGATTATTGATTTTTGGCACCAGAGTTATGAAAGTATGGTTCACACCTTTGTCTAATTTGCAGGTAGAGAAAACCTGATTTATCATGCGAGTCATGTTACTTTTTAACTCATTCCAGTGAATTTTATAAAATTTTGCAGAGAAACCATCTGGGCCCGGACTACTGTTATCAGAAATGGAAGAGATGGCTTTGAAAATTTCGTCTGAGCTAACACTGGTAGACAAGAACTCCCTACCACCCTCATTAATGCGGCAAATACAGTTTACATCAGGTAGAGTAGTGTTGATATTATCATCATTAAAAATCTGATTAAAATATAAAATAGCTTCTTTTTCTATCTTATTGGGAACATGCACCAGTTTACCTTCAATGGAAATAACGGAATTAAGATTAGATCTGTGCTTCCTCATCGACATTTTAGAGTGAAAAAATCTTGTACAGTCATCCCCTTCTGAGAGCCAATCAACTTTAGCTTTTTGCGAAGCGTTGAGAAATTCGATATGATTTTGATCCTTCCATCTTTTACAGGCTGCCATTAAGTTGTCAAAAGTTGCAGAATTATCAGGGTTGCTGTCTACACACTTAAGAGCTGCTGCATACTCCTGTTCCAATTCCTTCACTATTTGACTGTCTAGTCTTCTTCTAGAGCTCCAGTCTTTGAGGTACAATTTACATACTTTCAGCTGTTGTCTAAAAATATGTAACTGAGAGCCTTCAAAAGATAGCTTAAAAGCATTAGAGAAACATTCTCCATATCCCTCTAATAAATTCCAGGTGTTCACATATCTAAAAGGTTTTCCTACATTTGATATAGGGGGATTAAGTAATTTAAGATATATAGGGATATGGTCACTGATGGGATTAGAGACTCCAAAGCAGGCTAGGTTAGGGAATTTGTTCATTAAAAGATCATTACATAAAATTTTGTCAATTTTAGTAGCCATTCCCCTTTTTCTCTAAGTATAGTTGAACCCCAAGATAGGCAAATCAACCAAGCCCGAACTGATCACACAATTTTTGAAACCTTCCATTTGGCTGAAAGGAACAGAGTTACCGCCTTTTTTATCTGAAATAGAAAGAATACTGTTGAAATCACCCATCAGACACCACGGCACATCAGTATATATAGACTCCTTTGATAGAATATTCCAAAGAAGTTCTCTGTCCTTTAGAAAATTACTAGCATAAATAAAAGAAATTTTCATTTTGAAGCCCCCAGAATTCACAATATTCAACGAAATATGCTGAGAAGACATATGAGTAGGCTCAACCTGCCAAATAGAGTTATCCCAAATAACAAGAATTCTTCCTTTACAAGAGCAAATGTTATTGTCTAAAGAAGCCCAACCACTATTCATTTTAGACATTAGCTTATTTTTGCCTTCATTACTAAGTTTATTCTCTAGCAAACCAACCAAAGTTGGTTTATGAGTTGTTAGAAATTTAAACACTGCTAATTGTTTCTCAGCAGCATTTAAACCTCTAACATTCCAAGCAATAATAGTCATTTAACTTTAGAGTGGCTCCTTGTTTGCCTTTTAGGAGGAGCAGTGGATATAGAATGAGCATTACCATTTTTCTTGATCATCTTTCTATTATTTATCTCGTCAATTTCCTCAACAAATTCCTTGTTAACTTCAACAAAATGTTCAACATTCATAACAGGGTCCTGCGAACTAATTTGATGATCCTCCACAGCAATCTGATTTATAATCTCCTCGTCAGAGTCAGAAAGAGTATCAACAAGATCTTCTCTAGCCCCTAGCGATGAGCTTGGATCTCCCTCTGTTAGCTGAACCTGCTGTCTATCATTAAGATTACAAACAGAATTAAACATACCCATTTCTTCTGTTAAATGATTTGAAACATTATTTACTCCCAACCGCATTTGCATTAATTGTCTGAGACTTTCTAACAACTGTTTCTGAATTAGATGCAAAGCCTACCTCTGGATTTTGGACTTGAATATCAACACATGTAACAGACTCACAATTTTGACCTTCAGATGATGGCTGTCCAAGACCTTGCATGTTGACCCCAGCTTGAATATTCGACGAACGAAGATCATGTTCCAGAACCAAAGGATTGAGACAATTTACATTAGTTATGGTACTGGGATGATTAAGATTTATGTTATCTTGTACCTGTAAATCTTGTTGTAATAAGTTTAATTCCGCATCCCTGCAATTCTCATTGTTTAGTTGGCACGATCCAGTTTCAAAAACTCTGCTATCGTTATTAATAACATCTTCAGTGATAACTGGCAAATAATTACTAATTATATCAACTTCCCTCAAAAACTGCAAAGATTCATTACAATTAACATTAATTTTCGGAATCCATTTACTAGTTTTTTTTATTTTACATAGATCAGTAGAATGTCCAAAATTTTTACATTCCTTACATAGTATAGGTTTATAGTCATATCGAACTAAAATTTGAAGTTCTTCCCCATTATGCATTAATACATCAACATAGTTAGGAAACCCATCCTCAGCAGACATTTCTATTAGCACCTTAGCATAGGCAATTCTGGATTCATCCGCTGTGATTTTGTCCATTTTCATTGGTTTACCCAGAACACTAGCTATAGCACTTATAGCTTCCTTATCCCATAAATCTAGTTCTAGGTTATGTAACTTCACCCAAATTGGCATTGTAGATAGTAAATCTCTGCTAAACCTCATCCCTGCCTGCCACTTCTTGAGAATTATAATACGATTATCAAACAAATAAGGACCTCCCTTCAACACATTCTCACAATCCGATGCCTCTTAAAATCTGATAATAAAGAATCCATTATCCCGAGCCAATAAGTTAAACTGTTTTTTAGGTTTCCATGTTCATTCAATATACGCTTTCAAATGTAAATGATACGGTCTGGATCCATAAACATAGAATATAATTGAATTCTTCCACTTATCAGCAGCTCTCTTGTTCATTTCAATGTCGATTACAGCCTTTTTCTTCTGATTAACTAAAACTGGTTGTCTGTAGTTTAAATCTACCAATTCATCTGTTCCACCAATTCCCCCATCAGCAGCATTTCTCCATTCTTTATTACGCCCTTCTGCTAAACCAGACTCGATCCTATTCCAGTCAGTCGCACGAACAACGAACGGTTTTCGATAATTTCCTGAGTTACCAGAAGGTTTCGAATTATTGGAAATATCATTCCGGTCTCTGGCGCGGTGATTCGCCTGATTAAAGAAACCCGGATTATTCGCACTTTTAGATCTACCATTTACCAGTCGATTGTTATTGTCTAAATTCTCCAATATCTCCAAATGATCAGAACGAGTTTGCAAACCATCGGTATCGAATTTCCCAACACTTTCCGATAATAAATCACTGCTAGGGTTCGGGGCAGAGACACCAGATCTACCATGTTGATTGTCGATACTTATTTCTGACACCCTAGCTTCATCATCTAAAGCGGATCCAGATCCATCATGATTATCCGGAGGTCGAGAGAGGGAATTGACACCGTCTTGAGATCCACCAGATCCACCAGAAGCCGCCATTAAATATCAACATTTAATCACAAAACCTTATTAAATTAACTATTTTTTAATTATCGAAAATTGTGGGTCGTTACAGCTGGAACCGTGCATTTTTATTTTTTTAATAGTTTGTACATTTAAAATGTGAATTATAGACTATGTTGGTTAATTTGAATTAGTAAATTAAAGCATATGCGTGGATTTGAATTACTTCTATTATTCAAGCTTCAATAGGCTAGGCTAGATTTTGAATTACTTTTTTTATTGATTTGTAATTAAAGCATATGCGTGAGGAGAAAAACTTCATGAATAGTGCCGCTTGATTCTTTTCATATTGCTGAGAATATATATTCCACGTTGCAGAAAATGAAAAAAAGTCTATGGCCTTGCCTCTTTATAGGAAAGTCCTTGCATCCTAACCAGTTAGTTTAAATGCATTAAATTGGACTGGCAAAATAAGCTTTACAAATTGGGCTTGTCTGAAATTTGCTGAAATTTTTAGATAAACTAACCCATTTTCGGTCCCAACAATCGCGGTTATAATTGGTTTTCACGATTCTTTTATATTGTTTATACGTATATTTGCTGTAGGTTCTTTTATATTGTTTATACGTGTTCTTTTATATTGTTTATATGTATATCTACCATAGATACACGTATAAGCAATATAAAAGAAAATGCTTGTACAAAATAAAATATGCAATATGTTCATGTGAAATTATTTAGACATACAGATCAACATGACCAGAAAGAAGTGATCCAATAAGCAGAGCAAAGTTTATTCTATTATCGATATTATCTATTTCAACCAAACTAAATTTTGTGTGAAACATATGATTAAGCATTAATTAAAGATGCTTTAAGATATTTCATCTAATACAACCAGGCATAACTTAAACTTATTTATGCTTAGGAAACTTGTTTTTCCTTTAAAAAATATAATGAAGGCTTTCGCTAATTTTTCAAAGAAAATGGTTCTGTAATTTACTCCATGGTTTTGTAGACGTGTTTCACTGTGTAACATATCCATTATATAATACTAGTGTGTAACCCATGCGTTGCACACGGTAAAGTTGTAAAAGTATTGTATTCGTAAATATTGATGGAAATATAAATTATTTATGCAGTATATGGTAAATATGTTGTGTTATAAATTATAAATCAAACTTTTTATCATTCTTTATGTATATAATATTTGTTAAGTGATTTACATAATTTATATTCGAACTACAATTGATTTTACAATTGTATTAATAAGAATGTGATATACATATTGAAATTGATAACATTTAAGATTTATTGGACAAACTAACAATTATTAGTTACGCAAATTTACTTAATAATTTATAATTAGCTATAAATAAATTAATTAATTCAAATATCTGGACTTGAGTGCAATATGGTAAGATCAAATCGAAGAGAAATTTTTATTGTTATTATTATAAAAATGTAGGTATTTGAGTGTAAAACCATGAAAAGAATTAGTAAACATTGTGTATAATTGTGACAATGATAACTTGCATAATTTTTTTTTAAATTATGAGAGTGAATGAGGGGACAAAACTTTTATAACTAAGCGAACTAACTTCCATAACTAATGAGATGGTTGGAAGTTCTCCGCCCTACTACTATTTATTCAGTAGATAATTTATTGAGATAAATAAAATATAAATTAAAGTTGTTTCCAATGTTTTTTTATTTAATGTTTATTATGTGATTTACATATTCTTACATTTGAACATTTTTTTTCCATTTTTGTTAAAAAATATATGATATACATATCGAATATTTTTTTTATTAATAGACAAAACAATAAATGATATAGTTAATTTAGTTTATCTTGAATAGTTTAAATTAGGATATTTGGTTAACTTAAATGTATCGATTTAAATGTAAAATATTGCAGAGAACCGAGTGAAAGTATTTAACTCTATATTATAAAAGATGGGCATTTGAATGTAATATGGTTGGTGAGAATTTGCTGAACAATAATAATTTCAATAATCATAAATTATATTAAAATATTTTGAAATTAAATAGCACGAGAGAATTAAGAAGAGAGAAAATTTCCATATGTGCAAATTCTTTTTATATTATATGAGTGTGTACCCCATGCATTGCACACCGTATGATTTAGAAAAATAATTTTATACATATTTTTAAAGAATTGAATTTATTGTGTAATATATGGTGAATTTGTTAAGATAACCGAATAATGCGTTTACCTTATTATTTTTTAAGCATGTAATTTTTGTTATGTGATTTATGTATTTTATTTGTACAAAAACTTAAATTATCATTTTGTAGATAATATTGACATTGATACTGATTTATTATTTATTAGCATTTAATATTTGTATATTTTTTAAGAAAATAAATTAAAGTTAGTATTCTAAATTAATTTTAAAATTAATAATTTTAAATATTCAATAAATAAATATTTTTATACATATATTTTGAGTTTAATATATTGCTTTTAGTACCTTTTAAAAAGATAAATGATATATAGATTGTATTTCAAACTATTATCTTAGGAAATGGCAGAAAACCTAAAAATGAAGGTGTAATAGTAATGAATTGGTATATTTTTATGCATTTTAAACTCTTGTAGTTAATATCATCATCAGAAATTAGTACATAATGCTGTCAAAGTGATAAATAAAATATTTGTTTAACGACTAACTAAAATGTTAATTAAAAGAAACATTACAAATTATATTGTTATTTTAATTTTTAAAAATAATAATTTGGATTTTAAACCATTGTTTTGTACATCATTGATCTTAACTTGTAATAAACTTTTAAAAAAATATATTAACATCTGCTTCAAAAATACAATAAACTACAAAAGTAAAACAATTATAATCGAAATAGAGTATATTTTAGTTATTAATTAGCGTAAATTATGAATATACATATGTAATATTTAACATTTTCAGAAAATATATTAACTGAAAATATTCATTTATTCAAAATTACAAACTATGGTATTCATCATCTATCATTAATTCATTGTTATTCTTGACAAAAATAAATTTTATTAATGAGAAAGAATCCACTTGATGTATCAATTTTTAAAAAAAGAACATTGTCTATGTTTGTAATAATACACAAAGTTTAGCAAGAAAATTTATGTGTATTTTTTGTAATAAAGCGCTAAGTTTAGAAAGAAATAAATTATATAAATTTGAATTCAGAATACTGTAAAGGGACAAAAGATAGTTTTGTATACAATTATGAAAAAAAAATTATCAAAAATTGTGAAAATTTTAAGTTATATGGATTTGACTAGAATATTAGTTTTATAATTTTTGTCAATATAAGTGAGGTATACAATACGCTAAATTGTTAATTTTTAGGACCTATTAGACCAAATGATAAATATTAGTTATTTTGATTTATTTTAAAATTCAAATTTTACATCGTTTATTAATTTAAATATATGGACTTAAATGCAAAATTAATTTAAATATATGGACTTAAATGTAAAACAACGTGATAAAACTTCGGAGAATGTTAAAAATAATAGTAGATATCATTATTTATTGACATTTAATGTAAAATGATAATGAAGAGAGTTAGTAGAACTTTATAATAATTATTATAATAATAAATTGTAGGGAGTTGAAAATAAAATATCGGGAGAGATTAAGGAGAGAGGAGGAAATGCCTAGAGTTAATAATAAGAGAGCAGAAAATTCTTCCACTTTACTATTATTTAATAGATAATTTATTAAGAAGCTAAAAGGTTTTCAACTAGCGGAAAGTAATATAAATTCAATTATTACTTATCTATTAGTATGTTCATCATACTTTAAAGGCTATCGATGGATATCCGAAAAATCCAAAATCCTTCTGCATCCATATCCGAAAAGTAAATAAATATCCAATATTTGAAAAAACGAATGCGGATGGAAATACGAAGACATTGCATCCGAAAATTATCCATCTGTTTTTGTCAAGATTGTAGTTTAAATTATGTTTATTTTAGTAAAATAAAATATACTTATTTATTACTTTATTAAGTTAGTAGTTTATATTATATGCACTTAATGCTTACTAACTGCTCAAAACTATTTAGTATCATCATATTTGTTTATTTTAACACTTTTATAATCAATGAGATTGAAAAAAAACCAACGTTAAATAATTTTTTTTATTTATGTTTCTTGATTTATCGATCGTTAGCGGATATGATAATTATTGGATATCCGTCCGTATTCGTGGATGCGGATATTCGAATATGACTTCAGATGCGGATGCGGATATGTTACTATTCGTATCCGAAAGTATTCGTTGACAAACCTAACTTAAAGCACTCATGCTTAGCACCCTCTTTTATAATGAGAAAACACACATGCACACTCACACACACGCACACATGAGCACTCACACACACAAATAAAATAAGGCTTGGATTTAACCAAAAAGAAAAATATAAGATAAACGAACCAGATTATATGTTAAGATACATATCAAGTGGCCATGGATGTACCGCATCATGTTAGTGAAACGAATAAAAAAAACTATACCCCCTCTTATTCTATTCACCACGTCCATTCTTTAAAAACAATATAACTATCGCCTCTGAATTAACCTACAAAACAATATTGACGTTTCTTCTTTTTCAAATTTTGAAACAGGTTATGATCTTCTTTCACGTTGTTCTATTTAAGATCCGTCCTTTAGGGTGGAGTTGTGTAGAAGGGTGATCAATTCCTTGTAGTGGAAAAACCTAATTAAGAATTGTGTTATGGTGCAGTAAAATAAACAAATCGATCAATTCTCCAATCAGATTTATAGCTATTTCAAACGCAATAGTAAATAACTATAAAAGAGAAAAGGGGACACAAGAGATTTATGGAAACTTTCCTTAATTACAACCTTACCTTATTTAAAAATTTCCATATCTATGCTTTGGAGAAGATGAGCTTTATTACTTTCAATAAATAAGAGCGATTACATGAGATTACAGAAGAATAATAAAAATCCCTAATTTGATTAATTAGGGTTACAATTTGTTTTTCTTTATGAGTTGTGTGGATGATGAACTCCATGTGTCCACCTCTTTATTTATAGTCTTCTCCAAGTAGAGATATGGGAAGTTTTAAATAAGGTAAGGTTGTAATTAAAGAAAGTTTCCATAAATTCCAAATTTGCAAGTTAGGAAAGTCATATATTCCAAATTGCAAATTAGAAATTTTTTCATATATTTGAATCACACAAAAAAAATTCAACACTCCACCTCGATTCAAATTATCTCAGCCAACTCCTATTGCAAGCTCCACCTTAATATGAAAACCTTCCCGATAGGTTTTGGCTCAGGAAACCCCATCACACTTTGTCAACAAGTTCTGGCAATGCCACACCCCGCCAACAAAGTGTTAAAAGTACTAAAAACAAAGGTAGGGTCAAAACAATCTCCTAACAAGAAGTATACAACAACTTCTATCTCTCAAACAAGAAGAATACTACATCTTCCTCTAGCTTCAACTAAACTACTCCACTCTCCCCCATGGTGCCACTATGTGGCACTAGCACTTCAATAAGTGAATCAAGTTCGAACAATGCTCAAAATTAGCAACCAAAAATGCTTTAGTAAACATGTCTGCCACATTGTCCTTTGTGTTGGTCTTCTCAAGACGAATCACCCTTTCTTCCTTCATGGCAACAAGGAATGACTCTTTGACTTCTATGTGCTTTGTTCTCAAACTGCACACCAAGTTTTCAGTCAAATGAATTGCACACTTACTATCATAATTCACCACTATACTATCGTGCGCAAAGCCTAGATCACACAATAGACGCTTCAAGTAAAGGGCCTCCTTGGCTACTTCAATAGCTATCAACTCTGCTTCTGTAGTAGATAATACAACCATGCTTTCCAACTAATAACTGTACCTCCAAGAGTGAACACATAGCCCAAGGTTGACTTCCTTCTATCTCTATCACTCTCATAGTCCAAATCATAGTAACTAACCAAACTACAACTCTTTCTAGTTCCAAAAACAAACACATGATCCGGTGTTCCCTTCAAGTATCTAAAAATAACTTTAACAGCTTCCCAGTGAGTCTTCCTCGGATTATCCATGTAACTATTAATAATACTAATGGTATGAGCAATATCTGACCTTGTGTAGACCATGGCGTACATTAAGCTCCCAACCGCACTTCCATAAGGCACCCTCTCTATATAAGTCTTGTCTTCAACTGAAATGTGAGATCCTTTATCCAAAAGCTTTACATACAAAGGCATGGGTTTCAAAATAGCCTTTGCAGTATCCATGCCAAAGCGAACAAGCACCTTTCGTATATACTCCTTTTGACTCAGTCTCAAAAGTCCAAACTTTCTATCTTTGAAGATTTTCATGCCTAAAATCTTCTTTGGTTCTCCAAGTCCTTCATTTTGAATTTTGCTTTCAAATACATCTTCAATTGGTTGATTTCTTCTCTATCCTTGGAGTAAATAAGCATATCATCCACATATAAGAGTAACTACACCGAATCACTGCTCTCCAAGTACTTATAATAAACAGAAGCATCTTTTATGCTCCTATCAAAGCCAATGCTCAACACAAAAGAATCGAACCTCTTGTACCATTGTCTCGGTGACTGCTTCAGACCATACAACGACTTCTTCAGTTTGCAAACCCAATCTGACTTACCATCCCTACAAACCCATATGGCTGTTTCATGTAGTTTGTCTTCTCCAAGCCTCCATGTAGAAAAGTCGTCTTCACATCTAGCTGCTCCAACTCTATATCGTGAGTAGCAACTATAGCTAACAAAATCCTAATAGATGTATATCCCATAACCGGAGCAAAGATTTCATCATACTCTTTCCCCTTTCTCTATGAAAACCATTTTGCTACCAATCTAGCCTTATGCCTTCCATCGCCTTTTACCTTGAATATCCATCTTCAACCTATGGCTCTATTTCCCTGAGGTAATAGGACCAAATCCTACGTCTTGTTCTTCTGCAACGAATGCATTTTTTCCTTTGTAGGATCGAATTAACCCTAGAGAGAGGGTGAATAGGGTTTAAAATAAATTCACAGAATAATAAAAATTACAGCACAAATAATAACAGAGTAAATGCAGAAATAAAAACGACACACAAGTTTACCCAGCTTTGGTAAAACCTGCCTATTGATGCCCCCAAGGTTTCTCTAGGAATTGAAAAATCGACGCTTACAGATCCTATAATCTCATGACCCTCGCTAACCTATTGTAACTCTACGCTCAAAGCCCTGCCACAACTCAAACCCCGAGTTGCGAATTCTCGAACTACGCTGATATGTCATACCTAATTAAAAACTAGAGTTTATAAAATTTAAAGTAAAATACAATTAAAAAAATGAACCTTAAATACAAATAAATTAAGCCTAAACAAAAGTAACCAATAAAGCCTAAAAAAATAAGAAGATAGTAATTTTAAGCCCGTATGCTTATTCGTTCTGTTAAAGGCCACATCCTCATTCTCTCTTGCAATCTGAAATTGGGTTCCCTGAATGGAAAGCCGTGGCTTGAAATTGTAGTCCGAATTGCACTCTTTCTTCTCTGATGCTTGCATTCTTCGATTAGTAGTGATTGATTGTTGTGGTTGCTTTTACCGATTTGAAGCCGCCGATTCCCTTAGTTGATCAATCGAAGAAATATTTTTGCTTTGTCTGCCTTGTCGATCGATTAATCGCTTTGCTGTGTTTCCTCTCAGTTGCTTTAAGGATCGAGTTGTTTGATGCTATGCTGATTTGGTATGCATATCAATTTTGCCCCTTTTCAATTTTATTCGAACTCGACTTACTTCTCTGCCGATAGTGATATTGGGTTTATATAGGGACATGATTCCTTGTATTTTGATTTGACAAATTTAAATTTTTGATTTTTGGTTTTAAATTTGGCCGTGAATTTTTGATCGAACGATTATGCGGTTTCTGACCTGTTCATCATTCAAATATTTTGATATATATATATATATATATTCATATATATATTTTGACCTATGATAGAATTCAATTTCGGCCTTGATTTTTTTTCGATGAACTGAAATTCTAGAGTTTTTCTTTGTTTATTATATGCACGATAGTTGACCTTCCCCTATTCTACTGAATATGCTATTTCGACCTTCTGTTGTTTGATTTCCTACTATTGATGATTGGTGGACCTGATGTTTGAGTATGGTGATGATATGAGTTATCTTTGCCTGAGTTGCCTGCTGTTCATTTGCGTGTCCCTTGGTTCCTTGGTGTTATGTGTGCACTTGTGTACTTGCTTCTGTGATGTATACTTATGCATTTCTTGTTGCTGTGTTAATATGGTTTCTTATACACTGTGCACGCGCCCTTATGCTTGTGTACTTGACTTGCTATTCATTGTAGTTATGCACCCATATACTTGTTTAAGTGTTGCACCACTTTGTCAAGTCCGATGCACTTCCTCTTTGCTATTGTGTTGTTGTATATTCATGTATGCATGTTTGAAACTTTGAAATTGCTACCTGACTTAGTGTTGCATTTCCTGGGTGCATTGTATCTCTATGTACATATACTTCCTTGCATCCTCTTATTGCTGACCCTATGTGTTCCTGTCTTCACTTGTATGTACCACCTTGTTGCTGTGTACTTTGTGCACCGTGTCGAGTCTGTGTTGTGCCTTGGTGCATCTGGACTATGTGCATATTCCTAGTTATGTTTTCTTAGTGATTTTGAGAGTCTGTGCATGTTCATATGTTCTTGTATGCTTGTTTTCTTGCCGTCTTGATCTGGTTGCTTGATGCACTTATGTTGATCTGAACAATGGCTACACCTATGACATTGCTTGATGCACTTGTGTTATGCCTGAGCTTGCTTGGACTTGACCTCATGTACACTTTTACTTGCACTATGTTGAGCCTTCAGGCTTGACCTTTGCCTTTATCCCTGAAATTGAATTTGTGCAAATGATTTTGTGTATGTGCACAGCCTTATGGCAAGTACAGTGATACACTGTGCATGTCATATGTTGTTCGTGCACATTTTTGGTTCCAGTTGAAATATGAAAATAGACAACCCAATTAACTGAGGCAATATCGCATTTAATTATATTCTTACTTTTGCAATTTCAGTTTGTTTCTTTTTGCTTTTTACTGCATTGTTTATTGTTTGACAGGTAAAGTGGATAACTGGACACATGCTAGAGTAAGAAGACAGAAAATCAAATACGAGTTGGTGAGTGAAATAATGTTGTATGTGAGAATGAAAAATAATGAGAGTGTAAAATAGTGGAAGCTATGTAGTAAATTTGTACTATTTGAAATTGTAATAAAATAAAATATTTGTTTAAATGAAATTTTGGTTTGTTCCTTTCATTCTGTGATATTGCAATAGTACTATAATAAACACATTTAAATATATATGGTTATTATCATCAAACAAAAATCATAAACTATTATATTCTACATCCTTCATGGCACAAATCCACTTCGAAATGTCAGTTAACTTCAAAGCATTTTCAAGGTCAAATGGCTGCTCATGAACCACATGCAAAGCATAATAGAACCGATCACTAAGGCTGCGATTTGCAAACTGTCAATCTCTATATCTATCAGGTGCCTTCCTAATTCAATGACTAGCACAGATTACTCCAGCATCGCCTGCCACTCTTTTAGCTCCACCTTGAACTGAATCTTCTCCAACTTTATAACCATCACTGTTAGAGAAAATATATGGACTATTATATGATGGTTCTTTGACTGCATTTTTTTATCATCAATAATATAAACTCTACTCTTTGGCTGAAATGTGGGAACAATCTCCTTCCAAATCTGAGCTATCTGATGTATCCTCCAACGGTCGGAAGATGACTGACCCATCAAAGGTAACATGTATGGAGTGTATCACCTTATTCGTTGTTGGATTCCAAATATGATATCCCTTGATTCCATTTGTATAACCTAGCAAAACATAGTTGATAGCTCTCGGCTCCAACTTATCAAATCCTTTGTTATGCACATAAATAGGGCAACCAAAAATATGAATGTAACCAAGTATAATAGACTTCCTTCTCCACAGCTCTTCTAGAATCTTCCTACCAATGGTTGAACACAGAATCCAATTAATGATGTGAGTAGTAGTCGATATAGCTTTAGCCCAAAAGCCTTTAGATAAGCCCACAATCAATCTTAAGCCATGAGCCTTCCTAGTAGAGTTATATTCATCCTTTCAGCCACTCCATTATATTGTGGATCACCGGGTGTAGTAAAATGTCTTATAATATCATGTTGTCTGCAGTATTCAAGAAACTCCTTCGAGACATATTCACCACCATTAACGGATCGAAGAATCTTTAATTTCCTTCAAGTTTGGTTTTCGACAAGAGCTAACCATTCCTTAAACTTTTCGAATGCATCCGACTTAGCCTTCATTATATACACCCAAACCCCGTGCAAGTAGTTGTCAATGAAAGATACAAAGTGGTGAGCTCCCCTAATGGAAGATGTAGAAACTGGTCGCCAAAAATCTGAATGAACATAGTCAAGTACCCTCCTAGAAGTATGCTCGCTAGCACCAAATGATATTTTGGTTTGCTTACTTAGAACATACTCCTTGCAGAAATCCAATTTTTTGAAGCATTCTCCTATAATCTTCTTCTTCCTATGAAGCAATTCTAAGTTCTTCTCCGAAGTATGACCTAATGTTAAGTGCCAAAGCTTAGCAGTACCAAACTTTCAGCATTATCAACTCCAAGACATGATTCCCCTTAAACAATGGTACCCTTCAGCAAATAACGATTTTAAAGCACTATAGACTTCATTACTGTAAGTGCCCCTCTAGAAACCTTCAAACAATCTCTATCGATGGTAACCTTGCATCCCAGTGATGCTAGCTACCCTAACGATATCAAAGACTTCTGAAAACCTGGTACATAATAAACATCTGAAAGAGTGTGAACAATCTCGTCGAACATGCAAATGCAAACTGAACTAACTCTCATGGACCCACATGTAGCATTATTACCCATAAGGATGGAACTTAGAAAAAAAAATCCTTATTGGGTGTCATATGGAATGAAGCTCCCGAACCAAGGACCCAATGGTTCGCAACATCCGATACTACAGCGGTCAACACATCACTATTTTCATTCTCCACTGTAATATATGAAGAACCCCCAGTCTCCTTCTTTAAATCTAGATAGTCTCTTCTCCAATGACCCAGTTTCTTATAATGATGATACTTTCCATCTTTAGGCAGTGGGGCTTCTTCGAATTAGAACGACCATAAAATTCTTTTTCTTCTTCTTTGTTCTTCCTCTCTCGATAAACAAGCCGAACTGCTATCACTTCCTCCACTACCATCTCCTAAACCTAAACCCTTCATCTGATCTCTCAACTCCTCACTAAGCAAATCTATCTTCATATCATCCAACATCAATGTTTCTCCACCATATATGAGGCTGTTGACAAAAAAAGTGAACCGCTCATGAAGCAAACACAACAATTATGGCTTTATGTTCTTTGTCAATCTTTAAATCAACTGGCTTCATCTTCATCAATAGGTCATCAAATATACTCAGGTGTTCTTTAATGAGAGAACCTTCCTTTATCTTATAGGTGAAGAAGGTCTTTAGAAGATCAATTGGTTGGTTAAAGATTTCTTCATGTAGAGTTCTTCCAACTTCTTCCAAATTCCTTTGGTGGTAGTTTCCTGACTAATTTCAAAAATAATATTCTTACCCATAGCAAGTTGGAGTGTAGTATATGCCTATTCCTTCATCTCCTTCTTCTCTACAATGGATATAACTGGATCTGAATCCTCTAAGTCATAAACCATGTCGTGGACGTGATTTCTTCTTAATACTACCTTCATCATCCACCGCCACTTCTCAAATCTCCTTCTCCATTCTAATTCGCTATCGATAACTGTGAACCTAAAACCATGTAGGAACCTCTAATATAAGGAGCAACTACTGGTGTTGAACTATTCTCTAATGTATTATCTTCACCCGCCATTCTATCCAACACCCTCTATGCAACAACAAACCATAAAGCTCTGATACCAGTTGTAGAGAGGTGATCAATCTCTTGTAGTGGAAAAAATGAATTATAGGATCGTGCTATGGTGCGGTAAAACAAACAGATCGATCAATTCTCCAATTAGATCACAACTATTCTAAAAGTAATAGTAAATAACCACAAAAGAGAAAATGGAACACAACGGATTTATAGTGGTTTGACTATCGTCATGATAATGTACGTCCACTTTGGGGAATAGGAGCTTTATTACTTTTAATAAATAAGAGATATTACATAAGAATAATAAAAATCTCTAATTTGATTAATTAGGGTTACATTTTGTTTTTCTTTATGAGTTGTGTAGATGATGAACTCCATGTGTCTACCCCTTTATTTATAGTCTTCTCCAAGCGGAGATATGAAAAGTTTTAAATAAGGTTAGGTTGTAATTAAGGAAAGTTTTCATAAATTCCAAATATGCGAATTAGGAAAGTTTCCATATATTCCAAATTGCAAATTAGAAAAGTTTTCATATATTTAAATCGCAAAAAAAATTCAACAATTTGTTTTAGGTTAGGGTCACGATGTTAGAATGAACCCAATATGGATAAAATCGATAAAATAAAATAAGGATTTAGTAATTGAAGTGCAAAGACCAGCATATCGATGAACGAGGAGTAGAGAAATGCACATAGCGTTTTTCGATCCAACTGATGTTGAATATGTAGTGCAGATCTGATTATTTTTCTGCTTTTTCACATCAGATTACTTTTCTATAAAAAATATTAATAATAAGAGTAGTAGAAAGAAACAGCCACAAAGTTGAAGTTGGACCTTTATCAAGGTAAATTACATGTATTTTATTTTCAAATTAATTACATAGAATTAAAAATTTTCTTACCGGTTATTTTAAAACAAACCCGATGAGAATCCATTGCATTTATGCAATATGTGTAATGCATATAATTTGATTATAGTCCTAATCTTAATTAATAAAATGGGATAGATGTTTGTAGTGAATGGAGGAGTGGAACTAAAGGGGATGATATTGGCAAGCTTTTATGCGAGAACCGATCGTTTTAATACAAGGTAAAATTCCTCCAAACATTATTTTTTTACCCTTCATCGTTCCTTTGCTAATAGCAACAATACTTTGATTTTGTTGTTTTTATTTTGGCTTTATAAATGTGTTGAAAAAGAAAAGAAAAGGGTTCTAGTTGTGTTGAGAAACAAAAACAAAAGCATTTCCACTTTCTTGATCGTGTAAGTTACAGCTTCAAACTTCATTCTTTTATTTATATTTTATTTTAAATTATTGGATTTTCTATGTTTAGAATCACGGTTTAATCAAGTGTTGCAATTAAATAAAAACCAAAAGCATTAAGCTTTTTATCAATTTATGTTTCATAGGATTCAAGCAAAATGTTTGAATAGGAAATTATAAACAGATGATTACTTTTCATTAGATTATATGTCCATTGTCAAATTTAAGCTACAAAATGCATTGCTTTGTTGGTACGAATAATTTATTATAAATCTTATAGACGAGTAAGAGCACAACCAACAATGGCTTATTCAGTTGAAAAACTAGCCACCACACAACCATTTGTGACTTGTTTAGTTGGCTGTGGCTTGTTTTAGATGATTTCGTGGTTGGTTCCCTGAACAAAAGAATGGTTTTTTTAAATGGCAAAGACTTTGACGATTTAAGAAGCATCATTAATACGGGTACTTTTTGGTATAAATGTAACAGCCCACAACGACATTGCTATTATTAAATAATTATCAATAGCCATTTTAAATTAAATTGATGACAAAACATAATTTTGAGCAGAGTTATCTTCTTGGAACTTTTAGTATTTCCATTTCGTTCAGAAATACTGGAAACCTATATATGGGTATATAACATGATGTACTTTCATTAACATTCGAAAATGGGCATTTTGAGACTTTGTGACAACTTCAGCCCAACACACCTAATTTTTTGTATAAATACAGTTCTTTGTGGAAACCCAATGGTAGCCTCAGCTCTATCTTTCTTCATTTTTCCTCTTCCTTCCTAGAACTAGTTTCCCCTCTTTAATGAAAAAATATTATTATTATTTAAGTAATAGAAATAAGAGATATTTTGAGAACAACAACAATAATAATGTATTTTCCAAAAGTATTTTTGGTCAAAAGTTTATTATTTTTGACATAAGTAACAAAAAAAAGATTTTTGAGATTTAATGCAGGTTGTTATTATTTTTGAGTTAAAAATAATAAAATGGTGGTGGAGATAACAAGACGATTTAAACAAATATTATTTTTAACATAAGTAATAATATTATTGTTTTTGAAAGCAATTGGTTGTAAATAACTATCTTTGATTGAATAATGATGTTTTAAGGTATTTAAAGTGATATTTTGAAATGAATGATTTTTGAAGTATATTATAGTTTTGAGAAAATATTGTTGGTTTAAGATAATAAAGATAAATGTATTTATATTATAAAAATTAATAAAACGATTTTATACTTAAATGGGAATAATAGTTGTAAATACATTATTTTGGACTATTGTGACATATATGTTTGTTGTATTGAGATGGAATCACACTAGGACAGATTATGCAATGTACGATTATTACTACGTGGACGTTGTGTAGTTTATTACAATTTTGTTCCGTTGATGACATTGATATTTGTGTTACTCAAATTGAGAAATTAGTACATATTTGATGAGTTTGATGTTATGTTATTAATATGGAGTGGTTGGCACACATTTGGTGGATTTATTATTGCATGTATGCTACTGATGTTATGTTACTAATGATGGGTGATTAGTAAACACGTATGATAATATTTGTTGTTCATTTATTTGATGTTTGAACTTAACATTGAGCATTATTAGCATTGTTGTGATGTTTGATAGTGTATGTTGCTATTATTATTGTTACCTTATATTTATGAATATTGACTATGGTAGAATAGTAGAATGCGATGTTATCTGCTTATTTTGGTTTCATGGACGCTAGAGCTATGCAGTGTTATGTGCTAACAAGTAGAGCAAATAACACAACTACATGGGCTTGATCCTAAACGGGTACGTAGCCAGTCTTTTTCTATGCAATTGCCACTGGATCTCGTCGGTTATGCCGTGGTGCATAGAGATAGGCACAGTCCAAAAATAGTTGATCACATTTTCCTTTTATTTTATATGTCCATGTATTTGTAAAGCTTGCAGGTGGAAGCAAATGAAGGGAGAAAAGGTCTGGATGCATGCTTCATCTACAGGTTTCATTTCTTAGTATATTTCTCCTATGTTATAATAGTATTGTTTATAAATTTAATAATGATTAATGTATAGGAATATGTAGATATTTATTTGATGAAATGGGTCTTGTATGATATTCATCTATTGAGATATTATATGTATTATTGTTTAATTCCGCTGTGAGGTTTTCCCTTTGTTCATATTTTTAGATTTTAAATTGTATTACCATCGACCCACTGTTTTTGATATCTGAGATTAGTGCGCAAGCATATTTTAATGGCATTCATCACCAATTCTAGAAGTCAAGAATAGTGGGGTGTCACATTTGGTATTAAAACCTAGGTTTAGCGATTACCTAAGCCGTGGGTAAGTTTAACCCATTTAGAATAGATTAATTTACTCTTTAGGTTGGGTTATGTTTGCCCTAAAATTGGTCACAAACCCCAAATGTCATGAAAGCACCAGTGTATGAACACAAATCAGCAATATATAATCACAGATCTAAGATCTAAGTATTGTAGAGGATAAAAATGAAGAATAATAAACTTAAAACAGAAAGAAGTAGACAAAGACACAAGATTTATAGTGGTTCGGCGATCTTGCCTACGTCCACTCTGAAGTAGTTTGTTTTATTGATCTTTGTTTGATGATTACAAGTGTATTCAGTAAGTTACAGCAGATGATTATGGTTTGCATCAGTAAATCTCGTTGGTAGCAGCAGCAATGGAGTCTAGATTTGGATCTGGCGGAGTCTGGGCGTTGGAGATTTCAAGGAAGAAGAAGAACCCCTTTTCCGTTGGCTTTGGGGGTCTATTTATAGGTGCAGGAGGCTGATATTTCATTCAGATCTCGGGAGACCCTCTCTGGCACGTGACCAGGCCCGCACGCCCAAGCCCGTGAAGTTTCGGTCCGATCCGTGATCGACACGAACAGATTTCGACTCGATCAAGATTTCATTCAATGGAGTCAAAATTTGGCGTGGTCATTCTTTAGCATGCACGTAGTCTTCTGTGAAAATTTCATAGCATTTGGACTTGTAGATTAGGAGATATGATCGATACGAGATGAGATCTTTCGTTGGCTGCTCTGTTCGACTCGCTCTTTGACTCGATCACTTCGAATCGGTTCAGCAGCATTTCCCTTCGTGTCGAGGCATATGTGTTGTCTTGTTCGAATCGATAGGAGGTGGAAGACTTCGGATGGATACGAAGTGGAGCGAGTCGAAGTGCAGCTCTTCGATGGAGTCGAACAAGATGGGGTTGAACAGTTGTTTTCTAAGAGATGCGGAGCGAGTCAAAGTAGGCCAATGGAGCGAGTCGAAGTAAGCAGACGGAGCGAGTCGAAGTAGGCAAATGGAGCGAGTCGAAGTAAGTAGACGGAGCGAGTCGAAGTAGGCAAATGGAATGAATTGAAGTAGGCAAACGGAGCGAGTCGAAGTAAGCAGATGGAGCGAGTCGAAGTAAGCAGATGGAGCGAGTCGAAGTTGTCACCTCTGTTTGTTGCGGAGCGAGTTGAAGCTGTCACTCCTGATGGATTGCGAAGCGAGTCGAAATTTGCACTCCCCATGGATTCGAACTGAAGTGAGTCGAAGGAACCTGTTCTTAACCAATTTTGTATCGCACAACTTGAGCATACGAACTCGGATTGACTTGAGATTTGGAACGTTGACTCTCATAGCTTGGGTTGTCATGTCATAACAATTCTGGCTCGATCCGGACTTGGAAAAAATTCGTCGATATCCATAGTGAACCTGCGTGTAATCGATTTTCTAGACGAATTATCTTCGGTCTCTAGTCAAGTTCTTGGTGTCACGGCCTTGCCGAAAGGCAGGATAACATTTTCCCCCCAAAACATGCCTTGTGATAAGAAGGTGTGTTTTGTAATGCCATAAGCTGGATGTTCATATCCTGTTGGTGACCTGCAAAGAAATTGATAGTTTTATTTGACCACGAATGACGATCATTCGGGATCGTATGTCATTCGAGGTGATATGTGACCGTTCGCGGTCGGATGCCGTTCGCAGCGAATGATGACCGTTCGCGGTCGGGGTGCCGTTCGAGGCGATTTGTGACCGTTCGTGGTCGAGTGCCGTTCGAGGCGAATTGTGACCGTTCGTGGTCGGGTGCCGTTCGAGGCGAATTGTGACCGTTCGTGGTCGGGTGCCGTTCAAGGCGAATTGTGACCGTTCGTGGTCGGGTGTCGTTCGAGGCGAATTGTGACCGTTCATGGTCGGGTGCCGTTCGAGGCGAATTTTGTGACCGTTCGTGGTCGGGTGCCGTTCGAGGCGATTTGTGACCGTTCGTGGTTGGGTGCCGTTCGAGGCGATTTGTGTGTGCCCGGGGGGGACTTAGTATTATCAATGTCAGATTTCACGTTCGAGTGAGTTTCTAAACTGTTTTTCATAACGGTTTATCGCCATCTTAGAGCATGCCCAAGGACCGTTCGCGATCCCTTACATGTGTAAATGGTTTTAGCCGTCATGGCATCACAAATGGCATACTTTTATTCAAAATGAGTATTTTAACAGAAATGTTCAACGAAACCAAGTTCAAACATCAGAAATGGAAAATAAAAGTAAAACTGGGACTTCAAAGTGCAAACACCTACATCGTTGCGATTAGTAGTTGTATCAGAGCATGCTTGAGGATCGTTCGCGGTCCTGTACATGTGTAAATGACTTAATCGTGTTGGTGTGGAGTTTGATACTTATTCGTCATTACCCCAATTAGTTGATAACAAGCTGACGCCTCGATCCTGAGCCGTCCCCTGTAGGTGCAGGTGGTGGTTGTTCTCGTTCCACCGTTGTTGTTTTCCTTCTTACATACTGCGATAGCAGACCACTCCGGATATGTCCCTCAACCTCATCTTTCAAGTGTCTGCAATCATTCGTGTTATGACCGTTCAGCTCGTGGAATAGGCAATACTTGTCGGATCTTCTTTCATTGTTAGTTGGATCCCTCCTTATCGGCCTTCGATAGGGAATCTGCCCCCTGGTATCCTTGTAGATTCGCTCCAAAGTCACATTCAACTCCGTATAAGAGGTGAATCTTGGTTCCTTCCGTGGTCGCATCGGTCCATCACTATTATCCTCAGCCTTTCGTTTCCCTCGGTCAGTTCCTGAATCTGCTTTAGGAAGATTATCACCCTTGATGGCGTAAACATCAACTCCTTCTCCTTCTTCTCTCTCTGCATTTGCATCCTCTAATCGTAAAAATCCTTCAGCTTCATGATAAAATTCTCCCAGATCCATAGGAGGATCCCTTGTTAACGAATTCTTGAATTCTGTGCCATCAGCTATGCCAGATACAGCTGCCATCAAGACCATGGACGGGTCGGGTCGATCCACCGACGCCGCCGTTGCATTGAATCACGTCAGAAAGTTCCTCAAAGACTCCCCAGTTCTTTGCTTCAGCGCTGCCAAACTCATCACATTTTTGGGTCTTGAAATATGAACCCTGAACTGCCTCATGAACCTTTCAGTCGGATCGGTCCACGTTCCTATGGAGCCACTCTCCAGCTGTCTAAACCATAGCGCCGGTATGTCTATCAAATACAATGGGAAGCACCGGGCCATGACTTCCTGTGATGCCTCCAGCACTTCCATGTGCCTCATGTACCTTGTTAGATGGACTGCAGGATCCGTCCTTCCATCATACATTTCTACTGTTGGTAGCTTGAATTCTGGTGGATTCCTAGCTTGTCTGATCGTAGGAGCAAAGGGACTCCTATTCACATCCTCCAGATCTCTATTCACTAGTCCGCCTCTCATGGCTCGTCTGACCATCTCCGCCAATCTGTCACTATCTCCGAGTTGTAGTCCTTATTCGTTGTCTCCGATTTGCCCCCCGAGTTCACGAGGTATTCCTGGAATCTACTCTCATGAACGAGCATTTGCTTCTCTATCGACGCCGCGCTGTGCAGCTCCTCCTGGTACTGCTCTTGGGATCGGGTCAACATGCTCAGGGTAAGTACCCCTAATTCCGGGGCTGTGCCAGATGGTCCTGCTCCGTTCTGAACTCTGGTTGCTCCTTGATTTTGCGCCCCAAGTTGCCCAATTTGAAGAAGCAAGTTCTGGATCATTTCCTCTTGTCTTTTCATCATCATCTCTATCTCATCCCTGGTGATGTAGATTGATGTCTGATTTGCACCTGAGGAAGCCTCTTGACTCCCTTCCTGCTGACCTCTCTCTAGCCTTTGTCTTCTATTTGATTGCCTTGTCATAGCTTTTAAGATCTGAATTCTCTAAGCCTTCAAGTTCAATTTCCAAATGATAGAATCCTGAGTTCAGTTCTCAGTGAAAGCACCAAAGTGTTTCCCCAAAATTGGTCACAAACCTCAAATGTCGTGAAAGCACCAGTGTATGAACACAAATCAGCAATATATAATCACAGATATCAGATCTAAGTATTGTAGAGGATAAAAATAAAGAATAATAAACTTAAAACAGAAAGAAGTAGACAGAGACACAAGATTTATAGTGGTTCGGCGATCTTGCCTACGTCCACTCTGAAGTAGTTTTCTTTATTGATCTTTGTTTGATCATTACAAGTGTATTCAGTAAGTTACAGCAGATGATTATGGTTTGCAGCAGTAAATCTCGTTGGTAGCAGCAGCAATGGAGTCTAGATCTGGATCTGGCGGAGTCTGGGCGTTGGATATTTCAAGGAAGAAGAAGAACCCCTTTTCCGTTGGCTTTGGGGATCTATTTATAGGTGTAGGAGGCTGATATTTCACTCAGATCTTGGGAGACCCTCTCTGGCACATGACCAGGCCCGCACACCCAAGCCCGTGAAGTTTCGGTCCGATCCATGATCGACACAAACAGATTTCGACTCGATCAAGATTTCATCCAATGGAGTTGAAATTTGGCGTGGTCATTCTTTAGCATGCACGTAGTCTTCTGTGAAAATTTCATAACATTTGGACTTGTAGATTAGGAGATATGATCGATACGAGATGAGATCTTTCTTTGGCTGCTCTGTTCGACTCGCTCTTTGACTCGATCACTTCGAATCGGTTCAGCAGCATTTCCCTTCGTGTCGAGGCATATGTGTTGTCTTGTTCGAATCAATAGGAGGTGGAAGACTTCGGATGGATATGAAGTGGAGCGAGTCGAAGTGCAGCTCTTCGATGGAGTCGAACTAGATGGGGTTGAACAGTTGCTTTCTGAGAGATGCGGAGCGAGTCGAAGTAGGCCAATGGAGCGAGTCAAAGTAAGCAGACGGAGCGAGTCGAAGTAGGCAAATGGAGCGAGTCGAAGTAGGCAGACAGAGCGAGTCGAAGTAAGCAGATGGAGCGAGTCGAAGTTGTCACCTCTATTTGTTGCGGAGCGAGTCGAAGCTGTCACTCCTGATGGATTGCGAAGCGAGTCGAAATTTGCACTCCCCATGGATTCGAACTGGAGCGAGTCAAAGGAACCTGTTCTTAACCAATTTTGTATCGTTCACAACTTGAGCATACGAACTCGGATTGACTTGAGATTTGGAACATTGACTCTCATAGCTTGGGTTGTCATGTCATATCAATTCTGGCTCGATCCGGACTCGGACAAAATTCGTCGATATCCATAGTGAACCTCCGTGTAATCGATTTTCTAGACGAATTGTCTTCGGTCTCTAGTCAAGTTCTTGGTGTCACGGCCTTGCCAAAAGGCGGGATAATAGGTTAAAAGAAGGATGAGTGGGCATTCTTATTTATGATTGTATGCTTTGTGTGTATATGAGATGTATGTGTAACCACCATTACCTCACCCTAAGACGATTTTATTTATGATGACCTTTGTGTGGGAAATAACCGTATCATGATTGGGTAGGATGAGCACCTATAGGAGGGATTAAGTGTTGGTTATAATCTGATTGACGCACATGATATTAAATTATGTAATTAAAATTTAACCTTAGTAAACGAGCTTATTTTTTAATTCTGTTGAAGTTTAGCTAAAAAATATTTTTGTTGAAAAGCAAAATAAAATAATTTTAAATATACATTTTTGGTTTTAATGGTATATTATTATATGGAAATGTATGTTTTTGTATTAAGTGCGGTTTGTTGATGTTATCCCGCCTTTTGGCAAGGCCATGATACCAAGAACTTGACTAGAAACCAATGACAGTTCGTCTTGGAGATCGGTTATACGCAGGCTCACTATGGATATCGACGAATTTTGTCCGAGTCCGGATTGAGCTAAAATTGATATGACATGACAAGCGAGGCTATGAGAGCCAACGTTCCAAATTTCAAGTCAATCCGAGTTAACATGCTCAAGTTATGATCGATGCAAGATGGGATGAAGAACAACCTCGAGTTCAAATCCATCAAGAAGCCTCTGTTCGACTCGATCGAGTTCGTATCCATCATCAGAACCCACTTCGTATCGATCAGCCAGTGACCACTTCATATTCATCACCAGAGTCTACTTTGCATCCATCACCTGATGAGCTTTTTTCGAATCCATCAAGCTTCTATAGTTGTATCCATCAGTTGACCTTACTTCGTATCCATCGAGAAGTCTTTGTTCGTATCGATCCACGTCATGGTTATTCATATCGATCGATGGCTAACAGTGTTCGAGTCCACCTGGCCACGTCAACTTCGTGTCGATCAAATGGAGCCATTTCCAATGGATACGAATAAGGCCACGCAGTCGAATTATTCCATGTGTTCTCCATCGATACGAAACAAGGGCCACCATCCATCGATTCTAACAAGACAAGTGCCTCGATACGAACAGGGCGAAAGTCCTAGAATGACTAGATCAACTCGGCGAAGAAGGTGGGTCGATCCAGAGAATGCTCGCCACGTAACCACTTGATCACGCGCAACTATCGATTCGAACAGGATCGAGTCGAAATGGTGGAGTCGAACGAAACAGCCAACCGAAAATCCCAATTCGTATCGATCATATCTCGCGATCCACCAGTCCAAATGCTACGAAATTTTTACAGAAGCTTACGTGCATGCTAAAGAATGTCCACGCCCAATTTTGACTCCATCGGACACAATCTTGATCGATACGAAATCCGTTCGTATCAATCACGGATCGGGCCGAAACTTCCGGCCTTGGTCGCGCGGGCCTACTCACGTGTCAGAAGTAGTCTCCCGAGATCTGAGCGAGATATCCACCTCCTACACCTATAAATAGACCCCCAGAGCCAATAGAAAAGGGATCTTCTTCTTCTTTGAATTCTCCAAGGCTCAGACTCTACCGGATCCAGTTCTAAACTCCATAGCTGCTGCTACAAACGAATTTCACTGCTGTAAATCATTATTATCTGCTGTAACCCATTGAAATCAATTGTAATCATCAAAGAAACATCAATAAAGCAATCAACTTCATAGTGGACGTAGGCAACACGCCAAACCACTCTAAATTCTTGTGTTTCTGTGCGTTCTTATTACTTTCATTATCTGTGTTTGGAGTTTTTGTTAGATAATCCTCTTTTTCCATTTAATTTCTTCATTTTATCTCTTCAAAAACTTCCAAAGAGTGTTGTGCCCAATTTTTGTACAAACACTTTTGTGCTTTCACTGGGAAAACCGAATTTTTCTCTTGCTCCTTGGATCTCCTATTGATACCGAATTGCATAAATCCAAGAAGAAGCTCCAGATCTCAATTCTAAAAGCCCTTCCATTCTATTCAGATTTGCATCAGATCTAGGAAAGGACTTTCATTAATTCACTATGGTAAGTACACGAACTACCTCTACAGCTGCTGATCAAGAAGGACGAGACCAACAGAATCCCGTGCAATTTCCTCCATCCAACAAAGATGCCGCCGGACCTTCAGATCCATCAGGCCCGTTTACCAGACAAGAGTTTCAGATGCTGCTCCAAGAATTGACCCAGAGTCGGCAATAGCTAACTGAACAACTGCACGCCAACACAGAGTTGACCAACCAGCTGAATCGCCAAAGGCGCAGAAGATCCAGAAGAGACCAAGGTTCTTATTCTTCCATAGAGAGTTCAGCCTCATCTGATGGTCATCATCGATCCACACGCCCACGGTTGGATGTAAGCTACACCCAGGCCATAGGACACCAACCTGCTTCGAATCTTGGACAACCCAGAACTGGACCATCCACTAGCCATCATACTGGACCTTCATCCCGAGGAGGTGCTGCTCCTTACCACGTCACAGGCAACCTCGCTCCCACCACTACTACCGAACATGGGGTTGATGCTAGAAATCAAACTGATCCTCATCGTAGTAAACGAGAGCATACTCCGGAGCCTTATGTCCCAAAAAATGTTGAACCAATGAGGCGAGGCACGGACCGTCGACCGCGTCCGATCCAGACCCGCGTTGTGGAACCTGACCACACATTGGCACAACATGCTCCAAGTATCCGAATGCCGGATATACCGACGATGATTCGTCAAATGATCCGTGAAAGTCAGGGTCTCACTAACGACGACTGGGGAATCTCCCAGAGTCATACCCCTTTCACCGATGACATACTATATGCTAAACCACCTTGGCGCTTTAGGATGCCAACTTTGCCGGTCTATGAAGGAAGTTCTGATCCCAATCAACACATCCTGAAGTATGAATGGCTAATGAATGCTGCGAGAGCTGATGATGCAATGAAATGCCGTAGTTTCCCTATTTCTTTCGGGGGCATAGCTACCATGTGGTTTACTCATTTGCCACCACGATCCATCTCTAATTTGACCAGATGGCCACCAAGTTTGTTGAACAATTCCGTATGCACGTGGCAAGGCCTATAGACGTTAACACTCTGTCTAGTGTTACACAAGCTCTCGGAGAAACACTGAGACGTTACTTGGAGCGATTCCATGCTGCGTGTGCAGAAATAAGCAATCCCAATGACAACTCTATCCTGATGGCATTGACTAAAGGGATTGATCCTGATTCCGAGTTCGGAAATTGGTTAGCTGGGAAGCCACCTACGTCATTGGACCGTTTCTATTCCAAGGCAGCCCAATTCCTGAGAAGGGAGGATGCGAAACAGTCTAGGAAGTAGGATGACGTAGGGCCCAACATCAAAGGAATTCAGAGTAACATCGCCGTTAAACAATCCGGAGAGAGTTCTGGAAAAGTTCAATTGAACATACAAAATAAACAGAATCAGCAGAGGGATAGTGGAAATCAAGGCAAAAGACGAGATCAGAATCGGGGCCCAAGACGTAGAGCTCCCATGTACGATAATTATACTCCATTGAACACGTCGTTGGAAAATGTGTATTTGCAGACTTGTAATACCAAGCAATACAAGAAGCCTGCCCCGAAACCATCAATGGAAAGACAAGTCCAAACAGGAAAGTTTTACAGATTCCACGAAAGCTATGGCTATAATACAAACGAGTGTCGTCATTTACAAGATCTCATTGAGAAACTGATACGTGAGCGAAAGTTGGATCAGTATGTGTGGGCGCCGCAGTAAGGAGAAGTGGGCCCATCAAATCAAAATCGTGCACCAAATCAAGAAAGGCATGAGGAACCCGCTCGAACTGGCGGGAGGTTGGTTATCAATACAATAAGTGGTGGTCCTCATCCAGCAGACCGAAGCTGGAAGGAAATGGAGTCGTATGCCAGCTCTATCAAGCATGCAGACTTTGAGTGTTATAGTAGTTTTGATGAAGGGGCGCCGGCCAAACAACAAAAGACGATGACAGATGACATCGTGTTCAGAAACAGAGACGCTGATAAAGTCGAAGCCTCCACTATCGATCCACTGGTCGTCTCAGCTGAAGTAGGTCCTGCTTGGATGAAGAGGATCTTAGTTGACAGTGGAAGCTCTGTGAACATTTTGTTTAAGCGAGCTTATGATCAAATGAGAATGGAAGCCAAGGACTTGAAACCTTATCAATCCTGAATCCATGGTTTCAACGGAAGTGCTACTATACCCACTGGAGTGGTGGAACTGCTAGTGGTGTTGGGAGTTGGAGAACGCCAGAGAGTACGGATGTTACAGTTCGTTGTTTTGGACATAGACTCCCCTTATAATGCTTTCTTGGGCCGACCGGCCTTCGCTGAATTTAGGGCATCCATTGCCCCGTTGTTTTCAACTAGGCCAAAAACAAACCTTTCGACAAGGTCGAAAGGTATGTTTTGAAAGGCCAAGGTTTAAAGGTTTTCAAAGGCGGATGTCATATATTTAAAGCTTATAAAAGGAAGGCTTTTTAAAAAGTTTTGAAGAGTTACCTTCAATGATTTCGAAAGGTTTATTAAAGGATATGAATGAGTTACCTTTAATACTTTCGAAGGGTTTTATTAATGGTTTTGAAGGAGTTACCTTCAATATTTTCGAATGGTTGTTTATAGGTTTTAAACAAAGGTTTCGAATGGAAGGACTAGGTAGATAACCAATGTGTTTTATGTTATAAAGGATTTTAACTTATTTTTAATGGATAGATAATCCTTATTGAACATCATCAACATTATTTTTAGTAAAGTGTATATAACATGGTAAAAATAACTTAGTAAAGGTAAAGATATATTTTCCTTGTATATATATTATTTGACGGACTAAATCATTTTGAAAAGGTTTTCAAGGAAAATTTGCAGGGCTGTTTGCCTAGATATGTTGAAGGGTGGTTAACCCAAAAGAAAATTCAGGTAGTTAGCTCATTTAAATTCGGACAGTCAGTGCATTTTGAGGGCAGTCAGCCCAGAGGACAGTTAGTCCAGAAAAGAGCAGTCAGCTCTGATATGAACAAATAGTTCATTTATTAGCATAACATACCTTGCTACTTTTTAAGGACAGTTAGTCCACCCTTTTTACATGTTTTGGGCAGATAGCCCATTATCTAGCATAAAAGATATTGCTATTTTGGTATAATCAGTTTTAGGACAGATAGTCTAGAAGAGAGCATTTAGCTCAGAATTTAGGACAGATAGTCCAGTATAGAGCAGATAGCTCAGATTTTAGATAGATAGTCTATTTTATTTCCTGTTTTAGCATAATGGATATTGTTATACTATTATTATAATCAGTTGATTAACCAGTTTGGCTGCAGGAAAGGATATGCAAAATATATGTTTTGAAAAGAGATATTAGTGAGGGAAAACCCATTCCGCTAAGCGGTGTGGTCTCACTATATATCAGTAAACTGAGATGTAACAGAAATTATTCATACCAGGCTTTATGTCTGACTCGAAGTTTTTGTTCCCCTTAAACTCTCGGGTGCTCAAAATTTGATTTGAGTAGGCAGAGGGTTTAGGTTTTCAGGTCTTCGCAGATTTTGGCGAATAAAGCATCCAAAGACGAGCAGGTGGTTGATGGATAGCTAATTTAGGAATTCTGTTTTAAAATTGTTTCTGCTGTGTATGAAGACAGTTATGTCTATATTGCTTTGATCATCCAAGGGGACATCTTCATATGTCGCTCTTGGCGTATTGTTGTAAATTATATTTGATCAATACCTTGGATACGTTTGGGGATTTTTGTAACTTGGAAATGATATTATTTGAAATGTAATCACTAAAAATTATTGTTTTTTGAAATCTGTGATTTTGTTCATATTCAAGTGTTTCTGATATTATGGATAACATTAACATTACCGTATTTCGTCTGTGGATGACTGCAGCATC
The DNA here is from genome assembly GCA_030737815.1 of Allium fistulosum. Classification (NCBI taxonomy): domain Eukaryota; kingdom Viridiplantae; phylum Streptophyta; class Magnoliopsida; order Asparagales; family Amaryllidaceae; genus Allium; species Allium fistulosum. Next base: position 814,093,050 of record CM060908.1, on the reverse strand, counting down.
CATAGCGCTTAGCTTTTGGCCTCTAAATATGGGATGTTACAACTTGGTATCAGAGCATAGATTTATGAAAAATTTAACTAAAAATTGGTTTTGAAAACAAAAATCCAAAGAAATTAGAGTAAGATTTGGGGTTGGGTTAATGCTATAATAACGTACTTGTATTTGCTATATATAAGTATGCGCATTATCTCTATTCATCTATCTTTGATTAGGTTATCTTTCTGTATCTCATGAGGTTTGAATACAGATATGGATAGTAAAAGAAGCAGAGTTAGCCAAGAAGGGGAAGCCCCAAAAGAAATGCCGGACCTAGTGCTGGGAGAAACCAAGGTCAGGCGGAGAATGTTGGTGCTGTAATCCCATAGGTTGGAATTGAAGCCATGTATTAGTTTTTCAGGAATATGATGCAGGCAGGAGTTACAGTCGGAGTGTTAGGAGGAAGTGCTGCAAGAGCAGGGGTGCCGGAAGTTCTGATAGTTAATCATTTCGCTAAGATGAGCGGTGATTATGTAAAGCTAGGATGGATGCCGTTTGTGGGAACGGAGGATGCCATTGAAGTTGAGAATTAGTTGTTGCACTGCGAATGGATTTTTGCAGATCTTGGGCTTAATGATGAGCAGAAGAGGAGGTTGGCGTCTAGGAAGCTTCAGGGAGCCGCATTGTTATGGTGGAATAGTGTAACAGCGATAGTAGATGAGGAGACTGTAACTTAGGAGGATTTCAAGAGGATATTCCTGGAGAGTTTATGTCTGTGATGGCACAGTCAGCTTTGATTAGGTAGTTTTACGAGCTGGTGCAGGGTGAGATGTCTGTAGCTGAGTTTGCTAGGAAGTTTAAGGAGTTGGCCCGATATGGGTATGCTTCTGTAGGTACAGTGCTGAAGCGGAATGAGAAATTTATCAGAGGATTAAAGCTGGATTTGCCTAGTGTTACTTTATCTCATCTTAGAGATCCTTCTGATATTGTTGTAGAGATGGCTTTGAGGCACGAAGAAGTCCTTGAGTCTCTGGAGAAGAGCAAGGAAAAAGGGGTCCAGGTTGGGCAGGGCCAGAAGAGGAAGTTCTTTCCCAAGAAAGGTGCTCAGAAGGGTGGAGCAGCCAAGAAAGCAAAGTCCGAGGTTGTCTGCTATAAATGCGATAAGAAAGGGCACTTTGCTAATGGGTGTCGCTCAGGGAAAGCGAAGGATGTGGCTAAAGGGTAGAATGTCAGGTGTTTCAACTGTGACCAGATAGGCCATTATAAGAACCAGTGCAAGGAGTCCATTAGAGATGGTAAGGGCAAGGTGTATGCATTGGAGCCTGCTGCTTCTAAGCCAACAGCCCAGGAGAAGGGGAAGGCATTCTTGGAGGAACGCTTCAGAGTCATGGTATGTCTGTTAGCGTTTTATTTGATACTAGTGCATCACATTCTTTTATATCTAGATGTTTGATAGATAAGCTTAACCTTGAACCCACATATTTAGTTACTTCCTTACGGGTTGCAAATCCAATAGGAGGGTATGCAACTCTAGGGTTGAGGTGTGACCAGTTTGAGTTTGACCTGTTAGGTTATACTTTTGTGTGCAGTTTGCATGTGTTTGGTTTTGTGGGGTTCGGGATTATCCTAGGTATGGATTGGTTAAGTGAGTACGATGCTAAGATATTTTGCCACGGTTGGAAGATATCTCTTAGACACCCAGATTGTAGCGATCAGATTGTTTTTACCATAAGAGGTTCTAGCGGTGCAGTGTTTGCTTTGTTGGGTGCCTTGGATTCAGATGATGAGTTGAGCTGAGTTTTCGTGGTTAGAGAATTCGCAGATGTGTTTGAGCCTGTAGTGGGATTTTTTCCGAAATGAACCATTGAGTTTCGGATAGATTTGGTTTCGGAAGAAGAACCAGTGAGTAGACCGCTAAGCAGGATGACCCCTTCAGAGATGAGGGAGTTGAAGGTGCGGTTGGTGGATTTAGAGGGAAAGAGTTTTGTCAAGCTAAGCAGTTTGCCATGGGGTGCAGCGGCAGTGTTTGCTAAGAAGCCGGACGGATTGTTGAGGCTATGTATCGATTATCGTAAGTTGAATGAGAGGACGATAAAGAATCGATATTCATTGCCCAGAATTAACGATTTGTTTGACCAGCTAAGTGGAGCAAAGGTATTTTCTTAGTTGGATTTGGCAGCGGGTTTCCATCAGCTCAGGGTAGCATATGATAGTATACCTTTGACAGCATTCAGGACCAGATATGGATCGTACGAATGGTTAGTTATGCCGTTCGAACTGATGAATGCTCCAGCTTTCTTTATGGATTTGATGAACTGGATTTTCTGAGAGCACTTGGATAGGTTTGTGCTGGTTTTCATAGATGATATTTTGATTTACTCTAAGGATGAAAGGGAGCGTGAAGTTCATCTTAGAGTGGTGCTTGAGATGCTGAAGCAGCATCTGCTAAAAGCGAAGTTTTCGATATGTCACTTCTGGAAGAAGGAGGTGAAGTTTCTTGGTCATGTAGTCTCAGAGGAAGGGTTATCAGTAGATCCGACTAAGATCGAGGCAGTGAATAGTTGGAAAAGACCTGAGACAGTAACCGAGATTAAGAGTTTTCTTGGGTTGGCTGGTGATTATCAAAGATTCATTAAGGATTTCTTGCGGATAGCAGCACCAATGACCAGGCTGACGAGGAAGGATGTGAAGTTTGTATGACCGATAAGTGTGAGGAGGCATTCCAGAGTTTGAAACACTTATTGACCCTGCACCTGTATTGGTTGTTCCAAAAAGGAATTAGGACTTGGTAGTTTATACTAATGCGTGTGGAACATGATTAGGAGCTATGTTAATACAGAGAGGTAAAGTGATTTCCTACGCTTCTAGACAGCTTAGACCACATGAGGTCAAGTATCCAACGCATGATTTAGAGTTGGCTGCAGTGATTTTTGCTTTGAAGGTGTGGAGACATTACCTTTTGGGAGAAAGGTTTGAGCTGTATATAGATCATAAGTCGCTGAAGTATTTGTTCTCTCAAAAGGAGCTGAACATGAGACAGTAGAGATGGTTAGAGTTCATAGCCACTTATGATTTTGGGATTGAGTACGCACCAGGGAAAGGCAACAAGGTTGCATATGCACTTAGCAGAATACATCAGAAAGCAGTGTTGGCTATGATGGTTGAGTGGAAAGATTTAGAAGCATTAGGAGATTGCAAAGTGCAGTGGAGATCAGAGGCTGGGTCTAGTAGAAATACAGTTGTATTGTCTTGTTTGGAAGTTCGACCAATGTTGATCGAACAGATTGCTTCTAAGAAGATAGAGAATCCCGTGTTAGCTGAGCAGGTCAGAAAGCTAAAGGAAGGAACCAAGAGTGACGACTTGAAAGATTTCAGTCTTGACCAGAATGGGTGGTTGAGAAAGAAAGAAAGATTATGTGCTCCAAGTGTAGGAAACATAAAAAAGGAAGTCTTAGATGAATGCCATCGTTTGAAGTTCACTATACATCCCGGAGGTACCAAGATGTATCAGGATATGAAGAGGAGTTTCTTCCGGGAAGGTATGAAGCGGGATATTGGTTTGTGTGTAAGGCAGTGCTTGAATTGCCAACAGGCAAAGGCCAAACACCAGAAGCCAAGTGGTTTTGCTTCAGCCGTTAGATGTTCCAGTATGGAAGTGGGATTCTATTTCTATAGACTTCATTGACGGGTTACCAAGGTCAAATAGGGGTAATGAAAGTATATGGGTCATAGTGGACAAATTGACCAAGAGTGCCCATTTCATTCCTGTTAGGTCAACCAGGACGGCACTAGTTTTAGCGAGGTTGTTAATGAAGAATGTGGTTAGACAACATGGGATTCCGAGCAGTATAGTTAGTGATAGAGATTCCTTGTTCATTAGTGAGTTTTGGAAGAGTCTGCAGGAAGTTTTGGGAACCAAGCTTATAATGAGTACCGCCTACCATCCGCAGACAGATGGGAAAACGGAAAGAATTAACAAGATCTTGGAAGATTTGTTAAGAGGTTATGTTTTGGATTTTTGGGGATCATGGGAAGACCATCTGCATCTAGTCAAGTTTTCGTATAACAACAGTTATCAGACTAGTATTGAGATGACATCATTTGAAGCTTTGTGTGGAAGGCCATGCAAATCTCACGTTTGTTGGTTGGAGATCGGGGATAGGTTGATTCTTGGTCCAGATTTGGTTAGAGAAGCTGTAGAAAAGATTGAGGTCATTCGGGCTAGGATGAAGGAGGCTCGGTATAGGCAGAAGAGTTATGCAGATAAGAGATGGAAAGATTTGGAGTTCTCAGTTGGGGACCAGGTTTTTGTCAAAGTATCACCGATGAAGGGTGTGCTTAGGTTTGGGAAGTCGAGGAAGTTATCTCCAAGGTTCATTGGACCTTTTCCTATGCTTGAGAGGATTGGGAAGCTCGCGTATAGACTTGAGTTACGGAGCAGTTTTGTAGGTGTCCATGATGTTTTTCATATTTCTCATCTCAGAAAGTGTGTTAGAGACCCGCAGACTACTATTGCAATGACAGTGCTAGATGATTTAGTGGTAGAACCGGACTTGACATAGTGAGGAAGCCAATTCGCATTGTTGCAAGAGTTGAGAAGAGGCTTAGAACCAAGACAGTCAGATTAGTCAAAGTCCAGTGGAGTGACGACGACATAAACTTTACTTGGGAGGTTGAGAGCAGGATTAGAGATACTTATCATGACTTGTTTGATGGTATGTTTTACCTTCTTGTTTGTTTTGAGCCTTATTGTAATTTCGAGGACGAAATTCTTCAAGGAGGGGAGTCTGTATCACCCCAGATTTTTGATACCATTATTTAGGAGATTTATTTAGATAAACAAAACAAAATAACATATTGATTAGGAGATTGAGATTTGATTTAGTTAAGGTAGCCGTGCCTTTTTAACTAATAAATTAAATGAAGGGTTTAAAATGAATTAGAGGAGGGGTATTATGGGAAAGACGCCATTCCTATATTATCTTCCTTTGGCCGTGTATCCTTTTACACATTCATTTCATTTCAAAATTTTCTAAAGTGAGGCCGGTCACCATTAACAAAGGAAGAAGAAGAGGAAACAAAAGAAAAGCTTAAGGAAAGCAAATTCAAATCAAACTCATTCAAATCTCAAGCTCATAATCTCTAAAGCAAAGGCGAACAATGTTTACATCTCTAAATTTTTTATGGTTTCGGTTTTAAGATTAAACCCGAATGATTTTGCAAAGATTTGCTATGTTTTTGAATAATAAAGTGATTATATATACATGTTTATGATTTATGAATGTTTATATAGATTTTATGACATGTTTTAAGATGAAAACCATATTAAATGACATCTGTTAGCCTTGCAAATTTTTATGATGATCTAAAAAGTTATTTTAGAGATGGGTTTCAATTTTCAAAATTTTTGTGGAATTGTTATGACTTTTCGAAAGAAGGAAATGGTACTTTGGATTATTAAATTATTTACGGAAAAAATAATTATTGTTTGGATCCGAAAATTTTATAGGTTAAAGAGAACATATTAGTTGATTTTCTGGAATTTTTCCATAATTTTTCAAGATGTTTTAATAGTTATATAAAATTATTTAATGTATGAGACTTAAATGTTTTATATAATTATAAAGGAGAAAGGGGCTTTTTTCAAAATTATTCAAAGTTCCAAATATGGAAAGTCGGCAGCATTTTTGAATATAAAATTCTAGCAACCAATCAGACTTTGACAAATAAGGCAGGTTGGGTACAAAAGGACAATTTTAAAGTACAAATAAATATTTTTTCTGCTATTTCAACTCTTTCGTCAAGAGCTTCCACCTCCATTCCATATCTTCCGACAAGGTCGAAAGGTATCAAACCTTTCGACTAGGTCAAATACCAATACAGATGGTATCAGGCAACTTGTACCTAGTGAATTGGAAGGATTCGAAAGGTTTAGGGACGAAAGGTTATAGCTTTCGAAGGAGATGAAACTTTGTTTTGGTTTTAAAGAAAATATGCCCGCTAGCTTTCGACAAAGAGTTTTCGACATTGTCAAATGGTTTAAAAGAAAAGGGTTTCTATTGGTTTGCTTTCTTGTTTTGATTGAAACCTTTCAACAAAGTCGAAAGGCATAGCTTTCGACAAGGTTGAAAGTATAGTTGCCGCCTCCAAACCTTTCGACCCAGATGGAGTCGAAGGTAATCTTTTGTTTTCTATAATTGCCGCCTCTCCATTGATTTCGAAGGGTTGGTTCCAACACCAACACTTCATTGTTTTCGAATGGTTTCAAAAGGTTTTATAAAGGTTTCGAAGCAGTTGATTTCGACTCCAATGTTTTTCTGATCCTTTTGCTCTACTTGAAGGCATAATCCAAATGTTTTAAGTCGAAACGTTTTAAAGGTTTCAAAGTAGTTAACTTTGAATGCTTTCGAATGGTTTCAACTTGTTTTAAATTGAACCCAATGTCTTCGAAAGGTTTTGAGTTTCATTTCTTTTGAAAGGTTTTTAAATGATTTTATAGGAAAGGTACCCCAAGCTTTCGACAAAGTCGAAAGGTGAAACCTTTCGACTAGGCCGAAAAGAAACTTTTCGACAAGGTAGAAAGGTATGGTTTTGAGATGATTTCGAAAGGCTAAGGTTTAGAGGTTTTAAAAGGCGGATGTCATATTTTTAAAGCTTACAAAAGGAAGGCTTTTGAAAAGGTTTTGAAGGAGTTACCTTCAATGATTTTGAAAGGTTTATTAAAGGATATGAAGGAGTTGCCTTTAATACTTTCGAAGGGTTTTATTAATGGTTTTGAAGGAGTTACCTTCAATGTTTTCGAAAGGTTGTTAAAAGGTTTTAAACAAAGGTTTCGAATGGAAGGACTAGGCAGATAGCCTAAGTTTTTTAAGTTATAAAGGACTTTAACTTATTTTTAAAGGATAGATAATCCTTATTGAACATCATGAACATTATTTTGAGTAAAGTATATATATCATGGCAAAAATAGCTTAGAGTAAAGATAAAGATATATTTTCCTTATATATATATATGATCTGACGGACTAAATCATTTTGAAAAGGTTTTCAAGGAAAATTTTCAGGGCAATTAGCCCAGATATTTTGAAGGGTGGTTAACGCAAAAGAAAATTCAGGCAATTAGCTCATTTAAATTTGGACAGTCAGTCCATTTTGAGGGCAGTCAGCCCAGTGGACAGTTAGTCTAGAGGACGATAGTTAGTCCAGAAAAGGGCAGTCAGCTCTGATATGAACAGATAGTTCATTTATTAGCATAACGGACCTTGCTACTTTTTAAGGACGGTTAGTCCACTCTTTTTACCTGATTTGGGCAGATAGCCCATTATCTAGCATAAAAGATATTGCTATTTTGGTATAATCAGTTTTAGGACAGATAGTTCAGAAAAAGCAGTTAGCTCAGAATTTAGGACAGATAGTCCAGTATAGAGCAGATAGCTCAGATTTTAGACAGATAGTCTATTTTATTTCCTGTTTTAGCATAATGGATATTGCTATATTATTATTATAATTAGTTGATTAACCAGTTTGGTTGCAGGAAAGGATTTGCAAAATATATGTTTTGAAAAGAGATATTAGTGTGGGGAAACCTGTTCCGCTAAGCGGCATGGTCTCACTATATATCAGTAAACTTAGATGTAATAGAAATTATTCATACCAGGCTTTATGTCCGACTCGAAGTTTTTGTTCCCCTTAAACTCTCGGGTTCTCAAAATTTGATTTGAGTAGGCTGAGGGTTTAGGTTTTCAGGTTTTTGCAGATTTTGGCGAATAAAGCATCCGAAGACGAGCAGTTGGCTGACAGATAGCTAATTTAGGAATTCTATTTTCAAATTGTTTCCGCTATGTATTAAGACAGTTATGTCTATATTGCTTTGATCATCTAAGGGGGCATCTTTATATGTCGCTCTTGGCATATTGTTGTAAATTATATTTGATCAATGCTTATGATACGTTTGGGGATTTTTGTAACTTAGATATGATATTATTTGAAATGTAATAACTGAAAATTATTGTTTTTGGAAATTTGTGATTTTGTTCATATTCAAGTGCTTCAGATATTATGGATACCATTAACATTACCGTATTTCGTCACCAGAAGTTAATACTGTGGATGACTGCAGCATCCATAGCGCTTAGCTTTTGGCCTCCAAATACGGAATGTTACACAGATGAACTCTAACCCTACGCTCAACATCTATCCTAATCATCACCATCAACTTCTCACGGTCCTCTGTGACTCCATACTTCTAAAGCCCGTCTATCCCTAAAACGATAGTAAAGCCCATGAAACTAAGAACATAAAAAATCTAAGGAAAACATGTAACCATGACTTAACAATGCAATGTCATGACAAATCATATTCAAATTTATCGAACCATCCATAGGTTTCGATACAACCAAAGGTCTATCTACTAGGTCAGGATTCAACCCTAACGTATCCACTAAGTCACTGGATATAAAAGTGTACGATGCACCGGTACCATGTAGAACACGATTAATTACACCATGAACTAAAAGCGTACCTTGGATAGTAATTCCCTTCGCTTTCTCCTTCGTCGATGGCACATATAACGAGGTTAGACATTAAGCGCATAAGCAGACACCATCTGCTCATCCTTTAGCGCTTCTAGGAAGCCATCTCTATGTGCCCAACCCTATGGTAGTTGAAACACTTCTTCTCTACACTATTGTAGCTCTTTTTCATATGATCTTTCTCGCTACAGTTATAGCATATAGGCTCCTATTTATCCTTCTTCTGGTGGGACAACCCATACCTTCCAACACACCGATCCAAAGCGCAATGTGGCTTTCGACCTTGTTTCGTGCAGAGAAATGCGGATGGTTGGTGTTTTAACCTTTAACAATTCAAAGACTAATATAAGCAGATATAATCTAAGATATTCTATACTTTCAGAACGAACAGCGGAATGAATAAAACATATAACATAGAAAAATGTCCATATCAGAAAATAGTCAAATCACAGTCTTAGAAAAATTAGTACGTGGTCAATAGAGAGTACATAGAAAACTATCTCTCAAAGTCTGATATATGAAGCAAAATGTACTAATAAGATGGAATAATACATGGAGAGAGTCAATATGATAAAAGCTGACTCCAAATATATGCTCAACATTCCAAGTATCAAGAATGGGCCAATCTCCTACTGCCCTACCTACCTACGGTGGGGGAAAAACGAAGGAAATAATATGGATCAGATAAAAGTATGTTGAATGAGTACAGGTTTAATATGTGACGATCATATGCAATTTACTTTAAAGCTATTCTAAATGACATAAGGTGTGATACAAGTGTCCGTGAATTTCTAAGGTCTTCTACTTAAGGGTTCTTATCTAACGCAAAGGGTCGAACTACTGATCGAACCTCACACTATTGATCGACCAATGTTCTTAGAATTATCCAATAAGGAAATACCGCCCATAGGCAACTGTGGGGACTGCTCTCCTATAAATACCTATATCATACATACGGCTGGAGAGGAAGAACTCTAAATGCAAACTCGCTGTGTGACTCATCGTATGCACCCACTGTTCACCTCCTAGTCGTAGTGCAACATACCTCTTATTGTACCGCACAAATGTCCACCTATCCCATGCCGCATCAAAATCATGTGTATAAAAACTTCAATTAGTACTAGGCTCCTTTACTTATATTGCCACTTATCATACTGCACCGTGCCTGACTTTCCATATAGAATCTTCCATTAGTACCGGGTACACTCACTGGCATCCATCAATGCTGCGTGTCCACTGCAGAACATCCTCCTATTGTTTATTATGCGAAAATACAATGCCCTAGTCAGCTCTTAACTCTTGTTTGGGACTTTAACTATTACTCAAACCACGATGACCTATTGTCCTTTGATATAGAGCCGATTACCCTACCGTCACTAGCATATATGCATAGCCCAAAATAGGCTCAAACAATCAATTTTCCATTTATATAATATTTCACTAAGTTATATAATTTTTATTCTTTAACTTGGCCTTAGTTCGAGGTTTAAGATCTACAATTTTCTCCAGGAATGGTTGACCGCTGCTCCCCTACGGTCGACCGCTATCGATCAATCACTGTGGGTCCAGGGTCGACCGTTCACGAACAAATTCAGGGTTTACTGGGATTTTCAATTTTCATTTTTTGTTCGTTTAATTGTATGTTGTTAACAGATATTAGACCCTAATTACTACATGTCCAGTTCATATCTCAATTAGCAATTCAATTTGGGGTTTGTTAATTTATGTTTGCAAGTTTAACTATAAAAGGTATTATACATCAATTTCAAGTTTTACAGTTTACAGTGCCTCAATTTTAGTCAAGTTTGCATATTCTAATTTAGTGTTTAAAATAGTTCAATTAAATTTCTAGCACCCTAAAACAATTACAATAGCTTGAACCTATAATAATTATCTAATTAAAATTGTTCCCAGTCACCTCAAGCCTAAGCTCTCCCACTGCTCTTGCATGAGAATAGCCTCTTTATTCGCTAACTCTGCTTGCTCCACTTTGATTCCAACACTTGTTTTCTCCTAAGTTGCTTTAATTTGATTTTTGAGCAATTTTTAGAGTGTGGGAAGAGAGAAAATTTTGGTAGAGTTTTGTTACCGTGTTCTATTAATTGAGTTTTTGTGTTAGATTATGTTAGTATTTATAGGGTTTTCAAACTAATCTAGGCTGTTAGATTTAGGTTGGGGAACCTTTTTGGTAATCACATTCGTTCATTAGAGCCTTCGTTGACAAGCAATTAATCTACACCGTTCGAACATGTCACACGAAGCTCCAAAATGCTCGATTTTGGAAGTACTACTATGGATCGTAATATGGAATATAATCTAAGTTATCTACTAGTGCAGAATATAAATATAAAAAGTAAGCAATAAGCAAATGACACCAAGGATTTTTATACTGGTTCGAACTCCCATTCAACGTCCAGACCTAGACTCCTTCTGGAATTTAACTACTGTTGGGTGTGTTTCGACCGGCTCCTTCCCTACCATCGAATCAACTCTCTGGACCGGCTCCTTCCCTACCACCGAATCAACTCTCTGGACTGGCTCCATCCCATGCCCACTGAACCAGCCTCCACCGAACCACTCAACAACCAACCACTACCGAACCACTCACCACCGGACCAAGCAACGTCCTCACCCCCGAACCAACCTTCACCGAATCAGCCACACCGAACCAATTCCCTCTTCACTCATCACCAGACCAAAGCCCCACCGGACCAAGTGTTACCGGACCAAGACTACAACCCAACCATCACCGGACCAAAGCATACCAAACCAACTCTTCCAGGCCAAATTGCATCAGCCCAGGCCCACCAGCAGCTATATACATCCAAGACCCCTGCTCCCAGCCTCACTCTATAAATAGAGGGGCAGGGGTACAACAATGGGGAACAAGTTTGAGAGCTCAAGCACGAAGAGAACTTTCAAACAACTTTCTTTTACTGGTATCAAAGCTTTGTACTTGTAATCTAAACAAGAAAAGAGAAATAACATATAAAGTGGACGTAGGCACATTCTGGCTGAACCACTATAAATCTGCGTGTCTTTTACAATTTAGCCCCTGCTTTTCATATATTTGCATAAATCAGACAAATCGCTAAGAATAACATCAAATCTATTAAATCATACGACTTTGAGGTGTTTGTCCATTTTTTGTGCAAACATTTTTGGTGCTTTCATTGAGAGTTGAACTCAGGACCTTCAGCTTCTTCCACTTAACCTTTTTCCTAACAGCATCGTTCATCGCTTGGAAAACATGCCTCCCAAGCAGAAGAAAGATGTTAACAAGGGATAAAACATCGCAACCAGCAGTCTTCCAGATCCAGTGGTCACAGATCAAGTAAATCGTCCCCCTCCAGCAGTAGTACCAAATGAAGGACAGGCTAATCCAACCACTCCTGCCGCAGAACAGCCTGCAACAATTACTAGGGCAGATCTAGATAGGGTTGTGGCTGAAGTAACTAACCGCTTCACATCCCAGCAGGAAGCCTTGGTGGACCATCTCATGTCATGCTTAAGGGATGCTGAAGAGTCCAACCGCAACACTGAATCATGGGGTGAGTCCCAGTCTGGAGGATCTCAGAGACAACAAAGATCTTCCTTCTTCGAAGGAGCTAACGGCAGAAGTAGCCATGGTAGGAGCCGAGATCGAGCGCAGCCCGAAGTTAGGCTTGAGGAAATGCTTGGAACTGAACCCAACGGGGGAGGTACCAGGCGGAGGTCAACTGTGGCTGAGCCGGTTGTACTGCCTAACCACGGAAACGCCAGTGAACGGGGCCGAGCTAGAGTCCAGCCCGAAGTTGGACCCGAGGAAGTGCTTAGATCAGAACCCTGCAGGGGAAGATCAAGGCAAGGGCCAACTATAGCTGACCCTAGCATGCTCCCAGAAGACCAAAGGCAGCCACTGGAGAATATGAGGAATGATAGACGATACCATCCCTACAGGTCATCTGGACGGAATCAATTCCACAGAACAGAACCGAACTCGTTTCTATCTGCTCCAAATTCTGATGAAAGGATGGCACGCTTGTTCAGAGAATGCGTCCAACAGGAGCAAAGGGATCGAGGGATAGGCGCTAGGGTAACCAGCCCTTTCGCCCGCAATATCGAAATTGCTATCATCCCCCGAGAATGGAAGATGCCAACAATGGAACCTTACAAAGGAACCTCCGACCCCGTTGTACACTTACAGAGATACACACAACATATGCTCATGAGTGGAGCAACAGAGGGAGTACTGTGCAAATGCTTTCCACTATTCTTAGCAGATCTCGCTACCTCCTGGTTCTGTCATTTACCCCAGGGATCCATCAGCTCGTGGGAAATGTTGAAAGAAAAGTTTATTAGTCAGTTCTGCATTCATGTGGAACAACCTAAGGACGCTTATTCCTTATCCAGCATCAAACAGAAACCTGGAGAGAAACTGCAGCAATACCTAACCCGATTCAATGCCGCAGCGGCCGCAGTCCAAGATGCCGATGAGAAGCTTATCCTAATGGCCCTCTGTAGTGGTGTGCACCCGGACACTAAATTTGCTAGAAGGTTGACAAAAGAAAAACCAGCTACTTTGCCCGATTTCTTCCATGAAGCCGGGAAATATATGAGGCTTGAGGATGCTGCCATTGAGGAGCAGTCAGGACAACAAAATAAGGCAACTCATAGCAACGCGCCTGCTGTGGCAAGGGACATTCGAAGAAATGATTCCAGAGACAATGCTGGGGGCAAGAAGGGAGAAAAGCACCTATATCGGCCAGGACCGAGATTCGACACTTATACTCCTTTGAACGAAACCGTCGAAAACATCTTCCTTGCCACCCAAGGCGAAGTTAGATACAAACGCCCACCATACAAGAAGGAATCAGATAACGCGCAGAAGTCTGGAAAGTTCTGCCGCTTCCACGAATCTCATGGGCATGATACCAATGAGTGCCATCATCTCCATGACTTGATTGAAGAACACATCAGAAGGAAGAAACTGGAACGCTATGTAAAAGGTCAGGACAGGACTCCAGCTCCTGCCAATGAGAACCCTAGGCTACCCTCACCGAAGATCGACAGAGGAAACCACAACACTAGCGGCTCTAGTCAAGAGAAGATAGTGGTCCATACCATCTCGGGAGGACCGCACATAGCTGACAGAAGCTGGGCAGAGATGGAAAGATATGGAAAGTCGCTTAGAAACAATGAAGACTGTGTTAATTCTGTTATAGAAGAGCGCCACCCGAAGCGGAAAGAGAATCATGACATCACATTCGGTAGGCGTGACCTAGAAGGAAGGCAATACCCTCACATGGATCCCATGGTTATCTCTGCCCGGCTCGGTCCAGCCGAAGTTTTCCGAATTCTAGTAGACACCGGAAGCTCAGTAAATATACTATTCAAACATGCATTCGACAAAATGAAACTATCAATGAAGGATGTATCTCCCTGCAATAAACCACTACACGGTTTCACTGGAGATGCGAAGATGCCCCTCGGGCAACTGGACCTCTTTGTTGAAATTGGAAGCCATCCCCGCTCCGCTGTACGGAAACAGACGTTTGTGCTAATAGAAAGCCACTCGGTCTACAACGCCTTCTTAGGAAGGCCAGCCTTGTCTGACTTCCAAATTGTCCTAGCCCCATGGTGCCTAAAGATGAAATTTCCAACGGACAATGGAGTAGGGGAAGTAGAAGGAGACCAGGACGTTGCTCGAGACTGCTATGTGACTGAACTTTGCAACAACCATAGGAAGGATAAAGGGAAAAGTGTAGAGGTTGCCCTCTGCACAAAAAGTTTGGAAGCATAGCAACTAAAGAAAGCCCCTCCTCTTCGATATACCAGCGACCCTTTCAATGAATTAGACCCCAGGGACAAAGAGGAGGAGGCCACCGCCGAGCCTGCGGAGGCTATGGAATTTGTATCTGTAGACAAGCATGACTCGAGTAGACTATTGAAAATCGGGTCCCAACTAAAAGCTGAGTTGAAGGAGCAACTCATTGACTTTCTCCGCCACAACTTGGATGTATTCGCATGGTCACATGCTGACATGACCGGAATCTCCCCTGACATAGCATGCCATGTACTAAACATTGATCCTACCAAGGCGCCCGTAAAACAAAGAAAGAGAAGTATGGGGGCAGAACGATCAGCAGCCCTCGATGAAGAAGTAAAGAATCTACTTGCCAATGACTTCATACGAGAAGCCATCTACCCAGAATGGATCGCCAACCCGGTACTAGTAAAGAAGGCTAATGGGAAGTGGCGAACATGCATCGACTTCTCCAACTTAAACGACGCCTGCCCAAAGGATTGCTTCCCACTTCCCCGAATCGACCAACTTGTAGACAGCACAGCCGGGCACGAACTCTTATCTTTTATGGACGCATACTCAGGATATAACCAAATTCCTATGCATGCTCCCGATCAAGACCACACTAGTTTCATCACTGACCGGGGTTTATACTGCTATAAGGTAATGCCTTTCGGACTTAAAAACGCAGGAGCCACCTACCAGCGCCTCGTCAACAAGATGTTTGCAGGGCTAATAGGACAAACTATGGAAGTGTATGTGGATGACATGCTGGTAAAGTCAAGGAAAGCCGACGGTCACGTAAGCCATCTGGGCGAGATGTTTCAAGTGCTTCGCCAATATGGAATGAAACTCAATCCTCTAAAATGCTCCTTCGGAGTATCATCAGGAAAGTTCTTGGGATTCATCGTCCATGCCAGAGGGATTGAAGCAAACCCTGAACAAGTCCGAGCGCTAAAAGATATCAAGATACCCTCCACTCGAAAGGAAATGCAAAGCCTGAATGGGAAAGTGGCCGCCCTAAGCCGATTCATCTCCAAAGCAACGGACAAGTGTGTCCCCTTCTTCGAAGCTCTGAAGAAAGACAAAGGAAAGTTCGAATGGACTGACGAATTCTTAACCGCTTTCCTTAACTTAATCGAACACCTCCAGAAACCGTCGGTACTCTCGACTCCGAGCGAAGGCGAAGAGTTATACCTATACCTTGATGTGTCATCTCACGCCCTAAGCGCTGCGTTGGTAAGGGAAGACAACCGCACGCAGCGGCCAGTTTACTTTGTAAGTAAGAGGTTTACGGGAGCAGAAGTCATATATCCTAAACTTGAGAAGCTAGCATACTGTTTACTTATCACATCACGGAAACTGCGTCACTACTTCCAGTCCCATTCAATCAAAGTTCTGACCGATCAACCACTGAGGCAGGTACTCCATCGTCCCGACACTTCTGGGCGACTACTTAAATGGTGCATTGAACCGAGTCAGTATGATACCACCTATCACCCTCGCACCGCCATCAAGGGACAAGCCATGGTCGATTTCATTGCAGAATTCACCACCAACGAAGGTAAGGAGCAATCGGAAATAGCAGAAGACATTAAGTGGAATCTCTTCGTGGATGGGGCGTCAAACGACCAAGACTCGGGGGCAGGTGTGGTAATAGTCACCCCTAGGGGAAATAAGCTGCACTATGCTATAAGGTTGGAGTTCGCTGCCACCAACAACGATGCAGAGTATGAAGCAGTGATAGCTGGATTAGAACTTGCCTTAGAAATCGGAGCCAATTCTTTGTGTCTTCATAGCGATTCTCAACTTATTGTTAATCAAATACTAGGAGAATTCCAAGCTCGAGAAGAACGACTCATAGCATATTTAAAGAAGACCAAGTTACTTCTCAATCGATTGGACCACTACTTAGTCAGACACATCCCTCGAGAAGAGAACCGAAAGGCCGACGAATTGGCGAAACAAGCAAGCGTGAGAGATGGAGCTATTTCCAGAGCGGTAACCATCTCAAGGCATCTGACCCCAAGTTTTGAGCAAGTGAATCTGATAGCTGCAACCGAAGAAGCAACTTGGATGACTCCCATCCAGGACTACTTACAAAGCGGCACACTACCCAACGGGCGTAACGAAGTCAAGAAAATCTTGAGTAAAGCTTCCCGCTACACCATACAAGAGGACATCCTCTATCGACGCGGATTCTCTAACCCCTTATTAAGGTGTGTCGCCAGAAAGAAAGCCAAGGAAATCCTATCCAACATTCATCAAGGAAGCTGCGGAGATCACACCGGAGGGCAAACTTTAGCAAAAAAGATACTCCGATATGGATATTTCTGGCCCACCTTAAGCAAGGACGCCTTAGATTTCGTCAAAAAATGTGACAGATGCCAGAAGTTTGCTAAGATTCCGCGGCTACCAACAACTGAGATTACTCAAATGACCAGCCCTTGGCCCTTTGCAGTATGGGGAATTGACTTAATCGGCGAACTACCAATGGGCCGAGGCGGGGCCAAATATGATATAGTGGCAGTCGACTATTTCACCAAATGGGTGGAAGCAGAACCTTTGAATAAAGTATCTTCAGCAAAAGTTATTAACTTCTTGATCAAAAATGTTCTGTGCAGGTATGGAGTCCCATTCAAAATCATATCAGACAATGGACTTCAGTTTGACAGCGAAGAATTCGCCAACTGGTGCCGAGAGCACGGAATTCACAAAAGCTTCTCATCCGTAGCATATCCCCAGGCAAACGGACAAGTCGAAGCCATCAACAAAATTCTGAAAACTCTAATAAAAAAGAAACTCGAAAAGTCAAAGGGCGCTTGGGTGGATGAACTCCCTACGGCACTGTAGGCCTATCGCACATCTTTCAGAACCTCGACAGGGCATACTCCTTTCTCTTTGGCATACGGATCAGAGGCTATGCTCCCAGTTGAAACCATCGTGCCTTCCCACCGTAGGATCCACTATAACCCAGAAGAGAACGAAGAACTCCTTCACATGTCTTTGGATCTAGTTGAGGAGAGAAGAAATGATGCAGTCCTTAAAGCAGCAGCCCACAAGCAAAAAGTGGCAGCACAATACAACTCCAAAGTCAAGCATCGTACCTTACAAGAAGGGGATCTTGTCCTCAAGCGAATCTTCCTTCGCCCCGGAGCACTAGATCCAATCTGTGATGGACCATATGTAATTCATAAAGATCTCCACAATGGAGCTTATATTTTGTCAACAGTGGACGGAGAGGTGTTCCAGAGGGCATGGAACATCCAACACCTCCGTCGATACTTTTCTTAACTTGTACTGCCCATATGAAGTGAATTAACAAAGAGAATCAGTGGACGTAGGCATTTTCGTGCCGAACCACTTTAAAAAACCTTGTCTCTTTTTTTAACTTGTTCCTTTATATCTTGGCTGCTTGTTAACTTTATCCTTTTCTGTTGAACAAAATCTTATGCGTATAGCATTTCCATTCAAAGCACTCCACAGCGCAACTTCACCTGGACAAGACCTAACAGGTACTATGCGAATCTATGCCCTCGCCAATGAGACACTTTTGCTCCAGCATCCCTCTGTTGCGGGTTAACTCATTGCTTGCGACGGCCCTTAAAGCCAACTGTAATGAGCCGATTATAAGCCACCGAGAAGGCCGACTATAGCCGAGGCAGCTCATTACGGCGTTCGGCTCGCCGGCAACTGTGAACCGACTATAAGCCCCAACATAAGGTGTGGCCAGCCAGGGGCAGTTCACGGTTGACAATCGGCACCCACGCTAGCCGGCCACAGTAAATCGAATAATACCCACGATTACGGGCCATAATGGTCCGGGTAATTACTGTGCGCGATCTTGGCTCCGATGTGTCTTAAGTGCGGCTGTGGTAAAAAAGAATTAACTCCCCACGGAGGCGTAAGATGGGTGACAAATGTCTCCAAGACCCACAGCTAGGGAAAGTGACTACAAAGCCCGTTTGCCATGAACTTAAGCACATCGAAGGCCTTCCGTGATTGGAAGTTTTACTATTTCACATATTTCAATTTTATTTAAGAAACTTTTCCCCTATCCTCTGTAACAATCCCTGAAGTACAGGACACAGAACAAGAGACATTCGCTAATGGAAGCGGATACTCACAGCAAGATACTGGACCACATTCCATACTCGGTCACATAAGACATTCAAAGCTGCCATCTACAAGCAAAATATAAAGGGCGGTATTTCCTTCTTTCATGTGTAAACACATGACTATAATTTATTCACACTTCACGCTAACATTGCAAGTCATGAAATTATGTTTTAAACAAGAACTTAACATCAAACACAATTTAATTACAAGAATATGCATAGCTATATTTCTCATACAACATGTCAAAATAGCGAAAACATTCAAAAAACAACAGAATCAGCTTAAGTTAAAGAATTACACGTCAAGAATTGCGTTGTTTATTACAAGTAGCATAATTACAACCTAAGAGTTACGTTACTGTTTTGAAACTAACATATACAACAATGTCAAGTCTACAAAACGATATCCAGGTCTAATCAAGGAGCCGCCTGCGTCGGAGTCTTATCCTTGTCCTGTTGCCCACCTGTCCGGTTAGAGAAAGAATTCATTAGTGATAAGCGACCAAGTTAACGGAAAGACTAGAAAGGAAGACTTACCAACATCTGCTCCTTGGTCATCTTGATCATCATCCTCTACTTGCACACCTGCCTCCTCAGCTGCAAGCAACCGCATGCCCTCCTTCACCGCCATCTTCTCCTCCTTGGTAAACTGGGCGGTAACCACATCCATCCTGAAGGGCACACCACCCTCCTTATCTGCATCAGCCCTAGCCTCCTCCAGAGCTCGGAGATAAACCCTAGCCATGACCCGGGGATAATCATCGATCCAAGAGAGGTTGCCCTGCTTCCAAGTACGGAAGTACATATCCTGGAGCATTTCGTCCATCATCCCCTCGTTCTCCTCAAGCTCCCTCGTCCGGGCCTCAGAAGCCGACAACCTTACAACGGAAGCATCTCTCTCCAATTGGTATCTCGAGCAGTCAACCTGAAGGGATTTCCGCATCGCCTCCATCTCCTCCTTCAACTTGGCTTGAGCAAGCTCTGCGGCCTCAAGTCTCCCAGATGACTCCTCTATCTGCTCAAGATCCGCTTTCCGAACCTCATCCACCGTGGCAATGGCCATATCGATCCGTTCCTTGCAAATAGCCTCCATTTTCCGCAGTTCGGCCCGGCTGGCCTCTTCCATAGTTTTCTTTAGTCGTCCGGAGGCGGCCTAGTGCTGAGAGATCTAGATGGCCTGATCGGCGAGTTGCTTGGCCTGGTCGGAAACCACTAACCGCAGTCTTATGTTGGCACTCCCAATTTCCTCCCCGGCCTTGACTAGTCGGGCATGATGCCCCATCAACTTCCTGGTCTCCTCAGCAACCCGGTCGATATTTGCCTTAGCTTCATCCCCCATAGCGACAATCCGAGTAGTAAGCAAATCAAGGTCCAGGGACTTGGCCTCATCAAGCACCCTTACCATAGGATTGCGAGGAAGAAGGTGCTCACCAGTAACCTCATCAAAAGTGATGTCATGAGATGCCGGGTCCAGGTCCGGATGACCCGCAAACGGATTGCGTACTAAGCCAGGATGATCTATTAGGATGACGGTTGGATTCCCAAACAGATGGGGGGAGGGCATAAGCTCGGTATCCTCCTCTGTAATGTCGTGAATAGGCTGGAGTGGGGCCGGGGGTTCAAGAAGAGGTTCAGACGAAGATCGACTCCTCTTCCTCTTCTGTATATCTTTTTTGATAACTCCGAGAAGAGGACGATAGCCGACTATGTCTCCCGGGCGGTTAGTAGAAGGCTTCGGCTTGGCAGAAGCTTTGGAGAGTTTGTATTGTTCAAGCCTGTGCCGAAGATCTGAGGTCTTGGCCGTTTTACCCGCTCTTGATATGAAAACCAAGTGTCACCAACATGTATTGAGCCATCATTCAAGAATTAAAAGAGTAAAGAGAAATTCACCTTAAACCGCCGAAGATGCTTCAGTAGAGGCGCTCCCGGAAGATAAATCGACGCTGGCCCCAACTTTATCGGCTTTTTTGGACTTCTCCATCCCCTCCAAACCTTCGAAGGCTTGGCGGAAAGCGTCATCCGTCCACTCTTGCATCTCGCCTACTTGCCCAGAAGACAAAGCCCCGACACCGTCGCTACCTCCAGCGCCTTCTCCTCCATCTCCGCCTTGCTCCTCCTCCACATCTCCCTCCTCTGGGATATCTGGACATGTGCTGGGAGAGGGACCGTCAGACTTTTTGAGCTTCTTCCCCCCGGCAACCGGGTGTTTCAGAAAGGGCCTCCTTTTACTGCTCTTCGACTCGGCCCCTTCTTTAGCTTGGGCCGCCTTCTCTTCGGCCGCGTCCCTCTGCTTGACCACGGACTGCTGTGGAAGGATCAAGCTGTGCTCCAAAAGTGTAGCGTTCCTGATCAGGTAAGCAGCCGACCTATCTCTTCTAGTAATAGCTTCTATTTCTGCTACCATTTGAACCAGGCGATCATTCTCCACGACCGCAAAACCACCTGTCGCTAGCAAAAAATAAAAACACATAAGAAGGAGCATTGCAACCAGAGTGGGAATTAAAAATAAAGCTTTGACTTACATCCGGAGGTGAAGCGCCGAATAGAAACGAAATCATCCCTAACAAAAAACCATTCCTTCTTGAACATGATGTACTTGGAGTATAGATCCAGGACCGGCTTAAAGGATACGACCAATTCCAAGCTAATGTAGGGAGACCCCTTCTTATAGCCTCTCAAGTTGTACAAATACCGGATCTCCCGGTTGGAAGGAGGACGCCCATATCTCCTATGGAAGATGACGAAGAGACTCACCAGAATGGCATAGGAGTTGGGCTGAAGCTGGAGTGGAGCTACCTTTAGATATGTGAGAAAGCTGACTACCCAGGCATTGAGAGGCGGGATGGCACCACACATGCAATGGTATCTGCTGTAGGCAAAATATCCTTCGGGAGGATCATACGGCATCACTCCCGCATCCGGCAATAGCATGCGCGCTCGGTCGATCCCGAAAGAGCGAGATATAACATCAAGTTGCTCGCCCTTGAGTGAGCTAGGGAAGCAATCAGGAGGCAAGTTCAAAAGTTCCTGAGGACCATACCCGTCCACTAGCGATCTCGGGGTGGGCCCATGTCGTTCTGGATTCGGCTCAACTGGGGGAACGACGGGAGATTCTCTTTTGTCCGTAGATCTCTTCTTTTCTGATCGGGTTTCCACTTTGTGAGACATTATCTGCGGCACGAAAAAGCACATTGTTAGAACAAGGGATATAGAGGGTCAAACGAACAAGTGTATATTGTCTAGAGTTCCACTTATAAACACGTAAAGTCATCCGGCAGCGCAAGTCATTAGGCAGTTCAAAGTCATTCGGCAGTGCAAGTCATTCGGCAGTTCAAGTCATTCGGCAGTACAAGTCATTCGGCAGTACAAAGTCATTGGGCAGTACAAAGTCATTCGGCAGTGCAAAGTGCAAGGTCACAAAGTCGTTCGGCAATTCAAAGTCATTCGGTAGTTCCAAAAACATTAAAATCATAACCATCTGGCAGTTACCTGGTTCGGTAGACAGAAAGTTTTCAGCAGTATAATTGATTCGGCAGAAAGAAAAATCTGTTTCGGCTATATCGATTTGGTAAGGAATATCAAAGGTGCATAGCCCCTACTTATAGGCGGATATGGGATACCGGACCAATTGATTCGGCACTCAGGGACCGAATGGAGATGACCAAAAAGACAAAGCACGCCATATACAGGCATATGCCCTACTTTGGGGGGGCAAGTGTTGGGTGTGTTTCGACCGGCTCCTTCCCTACCACCGAATCAACTCTCTGGACCGGCTCCTTCCCTACCACCGAATCAACTCTCTGGACCGGCTCCATCCCATGCCCACCGAACCAGCCTCCACCGAACCACTCACGAACCAGCCTCCACCGAACCACTCAATAACCAACCACTGCCGAACCACTCACCACCGGACCAAGCAACGTCCTCACCCCCGAACCAACCTTCATCGAATCAGCCACACCGAACCAATTCCCTCTTCACTCATCACCAGACCAAAGCCCCACCGGACCAAGTGTTACCGGACCAAGACTACAACCCAACCATCACCGGACCAAAGCATACCGGACCAACTCTGCCAGGCCAAATTGCATCAGCCCAGGCCCACCAGCAGCTATATACATCCAAGACCCCTGCTCCCAGCCTCACTCTATAAATAGAGGGGCAGGGGTACAACAATGGGGAACAAGTTTGAGAGCTCAAGCACGGAGAGAACTTTCAAACAACTTTCTTTTACTGGTATCAAAGCTTTGTACTTGTAATCTAAACAAGAAAAGAGAAATAACATATAAAGTGAACGTAGGCACATTCTGGCTGAACCACTATAAATCTGTGTGTCTTTTACAGTTTAGCCCCTGCTTTTCATATATTTGCATAAATCACCCAAATCGCTAAGAACAACATCAAATCTATTAAATCATACGACTTTGAGGTGTTTGTCCATTTTTTGTGCAAACAACTACCAACCCTTACTTAACCCGGAGGAATAGGTATTACACCGCCTGAGCAACCAAACAGGACTTCTACTGCCTGGATAACTGAATAGGACTTCTACCGCTTGAGCAATCAGACAGAACTTCAATAATACAATGAGTTTTCTTGATTGATTGTGCTCTGTAGATAGCACGGATTTGTCTTTAGAGTACACCCTTCCTATAATCTTCTCCGTTGTGGTATATAGTGTAGTACGTGATGATTGGAAGTAATTTTAATCACAGATAAATTTGTGCTTGAATGTGCAAGTGATTTGAATGCGTTTATGAAAGCAAATGGCGGAATTTAGATAGCAAGAATATAGAATAGAATCAGAGAATTAAGTTATTGAAAACAACTGAATTCAAGTCTATATATAGAGTTTAAAAGATGTAATCATTCGTGAAAAGTTTCGGCCAAAAGATATGGAAAAAACTGTTGGATTAAAAGTTGTTTCTGTACGTTAAATGAAGGCGACCGTTCAAAAAATAGCCGTTATGAATATTCAGTTGACCAAGGAAAGAAATTCAATCATCTGAAAATTCAAAAAATTTTGAAATTTAAATTTATTTTGAAAAGACACCTGGTTCAGTCGACTGAACGAGGGTGTTTAGTTGACTGAACCTTCAAAATAATTTGTGCACCTATGCATGTTTCAGTCGACTGCACACCTCTGTTCAGTCGACTGAAATAGGTGTTTTCTGCCATATAAACTCCTGGTTGAAAGATTTTGCTTAGTAACTTTTTATAATTAATTTCTAAGTTGTGTATATGATTTTGAAACTAATTTAAAACCATGTGTGTGTGCATATACCACTTAGAAGAGAGTTTAACAATTATTAACAACTAACTAGACTATGGACAAACCAATTATAAACTTTGAAACTTTCTCTTTGAAATCTTGATCGTCGATCTATCGTCGAATAGACTACTATCTTCTCCTGCAAATTTGGTTAGTTCATATAATATATACCTATATAGTTGTCATGATCAAAACATCAAAATATAAGGTTCTAACATTCTCTCCCTTTTTGATGATGACAACTATGTAAGTTTAAAAGTATATAAAATTTATAAAAAGCAATTAAAACTCCCCATGAATTAATAAACTACCCGTTTATCTTCATATTTCTCCTCTTTTCTCATTGACAAAAAGGAATATCAATTGTATAACCATGAGAATATGGATGAGTATGAATATTACTTAATAATGATAACATGGTAAACATGAATAATATGAATCAAGAACAAAAGAAATTAAACATCATATTACTTAACAAAACATCAAGAGAATAACATTGATTTGAAACAAACAACCTACATAATAATTTTTCATGAATACATCATAACAAACAACAAAAAATAGAAAAACATACATAGGCATAAGGTAAAAAAAATGAACCAATCTTCCTCGCTATTAGATTCTTCCTCTTCTTCCTCCTTGGATGTTGTCCAAGAAAAAGGAGCGGGCGGATTTTTGGCAACACTTGTGGAAGTAGAATCGGTGCAAGAGTTTTTTTCCAAATTTTATTTAAGAATCCCTTGATGGAGTTGAGCTTCTTACTGGTCTTGATGACGGTTTTCTCGACGTTGACCAATCGTCGATTTAATTTGCTTTGATTCCTTGAGAGAGTGATTAAACCTTGCTTTGGAGGAAAATCACATTGGAGCTCTATGATGTCATCGTCTTCTTTATCTTTGACTTAGTGAGAAGGTTGGGAGGAGGAGGAGCCGATATGAGTCTCACGGGGTTGCGGAATCCCTTGAGCCCGATTAGTTGCCCTTTGTTGGAAGCTAATTATTTCTTGAGGCGGTTGGCGTTTTGGCAAGCCCATAAGACTTAACGTCTTAGTGTTTAGCTCACTGACGATAATGAAATTAGCGTCGGGGATGGTACACTGAAATTCATGAGAATCCGAATAATGTAGGCTCCATAGAAGATTGTTTTGTAGCTCCGTTTGTGATTAACCGTGAGGAATTCATCAAGAATTACTCTTGCCCAATTGACGTTTTGAGAGGAGTAGATGGCATAAAGGGCTTGGAAGCCTTTCTTGTAGACTTTCTCATAGCTTCCGGTACGAGGTTGGATTGAGCGGATAAGAGCACAATGA
This sequence comes from Allium fistulosum, assembly GCA_030737815.1. Taxonomy (NCBI): domain Eukaryota; kingdom Viridiplantae; phylum Streptophyta; class Magnoliopsida; order Asparagales; family Amaryllidaceae; genus Allium; species Allium fistulosum. Next base: position 814,068,060 of record CM060908.1, on the reverse strand, counting down.
AGGATCCGTGCCTTTGGTCGTGAGGATACAGATTTGAGAACAGTCATGTCGTCGGAGAGGAAACGATGAGTGACCTCATCTCGGTTGTCCATATCTACTTCAACATCATTGGTGTCGACGCCTTCGTAGGGACAATGAAGAATATAGCCAAGGCGTTGGAGGGGAAGGTAGATTTGGACGCCGCAAACAAGTTTCCAGATGCAATCGTCCTTGTTTCTTGGATCTTGGTGATCCAAGTTCATATTGGCAAAGAAGAGTTTGATTAGAAGGGGGTAGATCTTGACGTTGTTGGCGTAAAAACTAAGCAAGCTTTCAAGACCACTTGCCTCCGCAGTTTCTTGGAATGTGTAGGCATTGAAATCCGAATACTTGACAAATGAACCATCGAAGATTCTAAAGCTCCACATGGCATTGTAACGGGTGACGTCAATTTCGTCGTGGAGCCAAGACCTAATTTGGCTTTCGGATGGTCCGGTGGATGATTGGCGAGGTCCTTTTGTTCTTGGAGCCATTTGATTTGGGTAAATTTGTTTGAAGAAAATGGGGGCTAGGGTTTGTTTGCTAGAAAAGAAGTAGGGTTTTGGAATGGAGGAGATGTATTTATATGGTTGGTGAAAAGGTGGATTGGGAGTTGTGTAATATTATTTTTTAAAAACAGAATTGAACAATTCAGTCGACTGTATGCAAGGAGGCAGTTGACTGAAATACTCATTTATTCAACCCAAAAGTTTTTGCCTAAAAGTCGCCTAATTCAGTCGAAATAAAATATAGAATCAGTCGACTGAAATATGGAAATTTTCAAGGACTCAAGAATGTTCAGTCGACTGAAACTGAAATTCAGTCAACTAATGTGTAGAGAAAATTTTCCCGCATCAAATAGCCTAAAAGTGTTCAAATTCAATCGACTGAAATTCATAAGGTAGTCGACTGAATTGCCTTGTATAAAAAAGTTTGCATTGAAGTTTCAGTCGACTGGATTTGTAGGTTGAGTCGACTGAAACTGTGCTTATTTGCCTTTTCAGCCTTTATACTAAAGATTTTCATATAAAAACAAACTAACATAAAAACTTGTTAATTTTATAAATGTTATATATTAAAAAAACATTATTTTAAAACATATAAAACATATAAATGCGCAACAGTCATTAAAAATCTAATTTCTAGAAGAGTGAGAGTCGTCAAAGTGCGGTTCAATCTCGTTATTTCTTGTAATGGTTGGATTGGTGACCAAACATTACTGCGTTCCCAGGATTTTGGTGACACATGAGGACGTTGTGGGCTTCCTTCCTTAGAATTCGGAGGAGCTTGAGAATGTTGAGGCGAAGGTTGATGTATGCACTATTTCGATGAAGACCCGCAGAACTTTAACGCGACTTGTTCCAGAAAACTTAAACACTTAGCATTTACTATCTGTTCATAATATAATTCACGCTGCAGTTCCGGAGTCTCTCTCTGGTAGTGATGAATATCGTCAATTTTCTCCTTTGTTGATTGGGAACCAAAACGTAAAATACATTTAGTTCATTTTCTTTGAGGAGTATATCCAGTATGATGTGTAGGTGATGGTGTGATTTTAACTGCAATATAAACCAGAGTGGAGTGGTTGGATTTCCTTGAAGATTAAGAGGAGGATGTGCTAAAAACGTTGGATGACTGATTGGTTTCATCATATGAAGACATGTTGATGTTTTTAGAAAGAAATAATAACAAGAACTTAAGATTTAGAAAAAAAAATTGTGTTGAGAAAAGATGATGTGAAAAAGGATGAATTATAAGCCTTTATATATAGAAGTAAAGACTATTTTTAGGTAAATAAGGTTTGAGAATGAAAATTCCTGAACGATTATGGCCAGAAACATATATGAGGTAGGAAAAGGTTAAGAGATAAGAACCATTCAGGTAATATGAGGAAGATAGTAGTTAGTGCAATAAGAAATACAATAGCATAATGGAAAATCATGTAACTTCCATACCAACAACTCGAGTTCGAGTGCCAGCGTCAAGAATTTTTGACAACATTTATTTATCTTATAAAAATTTAAAAACTTAAAAATATAAATCATGTAAAGATATAATACCCAATTCTCGACGTAATTTTATAAATATATTTTCATTTAAAGCTTTTGTAAATATGTCAGCTATCTGATTTTCTAAAGATACAAATTCTAATGAAATAATGCCTTTTTCTATATTATCTCTGAGAAAGTGATGTCTTATATCTATTTAGTTCTATAATGATTTATTGGATTTTTTGATAAATTTATTGCACTTGTATTATCACAATAAATTGTTGAATTTTAGAGATTTATTCCAAATTCTTAAAGTGTTTGCTGCATGTAGATTACTTGAGCACATGCCAAAGCAGCATAGATGTATTCTGCTTTACACGTCGAAAGTGAAACGCAATTTTATTTCTTACTAAACCAAGATACTAAAGATTGTCCAATAAAGTGACAAGTACCACTAGTACTCTTTTCATCTGTTCGACATCCCCAAAATCAACATCACTATACGATACTAACTCAAAAGGACATACTTTTGGATAAAAGAGACCGTAGTCTTTAGTTATTTAAGTATCGCAAAATTCGCTTCACTGCCCGCAAATGTGATTCTTTGGGATTGGCTTGAAATCGTGCACACAAGAAGACACTCATCATTATGTTTGCTCTACTATCAATTAAATATAGTAATGAACCAATCATACCACGATATAGTTTTTGGTCAACACTTTTTCTATTTACATCTCAATCGAGATGTAATGTAGTACTCATAGGAGTAGGTCTAGTAGAAGTATTTTCCATACCAAATCGTTTTATGAGATTATTACAATATTTTCTTGATTAATAAAAATTCCAATTTTCAATTGTTTAATTTGTAAGCCAAGAAAATATGAAAGTTCTCCCATGTGAGACATTTCAAATTCTCTTGTCATAATTTCTAAAAATTCTTGACATAATTTTTCGTTAGTGGAACCAAAAATAATGCCATCTACATAACTTTGAATTATTAAAATATCATTTTTATCTTGTTTTATAAATAGAGTTTGATCTACTTTTCCAATTTTAAAACCAAAATTAACTAAATAACTTTTAAGACGGTCATACCAAGTACGGGGTGCCTGTTTTAAACCGTATAAAGCCTTTTTTAATTTGTAAGCATGATCTGGATATTTTTCATGTGTGAATAAAGGAGGTTGTTCTACATAAACATATTCTTTTATAAAACCATTTAAGAAAGCACTTTTTACATCCATTTGATAAAGTTTAAAATTATTAAAACATGCATATGCTAATAAAATAAGTATAGCGTCTAGGCGAGCTACGGGTGCAAATGTTTCATCATAGTCAATTCCTTCTTCTTGGTTATAACCTTGCGCAACTAGTCTAGCTTTATTTCTAATAATATTTCCTTGCTCATCAACTTTACTTTTATAAACCTATTTTGTACCGATAACTGCTTGGTTACTTGGTCTAGGAACTAAGTCCCAAACGTCATTACGTTCAAATTGATTTAATTCTTCTTGCATAGCTATTATCTAGTAGTCATCAGTTGAAGCTTCTTCAGGATTTTTAGGTTCAATATTTGAAAGAAACGCTATGTGACCCATTTGATTTAGTTGATTTTGAGTTCTTACATTGATATGAATTTCTCCAATTATATTTTCACTAAGGTGATTTCTTAAAAGTCTTGGTGGGGATCTTAAATCATTATCATTTTGTATATTATTGTTTGTATTTATTTCAATATCATCATCTGAATCATTTGATTTAGAAATAATTTCTTCATCTTTTATTTTAAGATTAACTTTGAAATTTTCATCGAATGACACATGAAGTGTTTCTTTGATTACTTTAGTTCTTTTATTATAGTTTCTATAAGCTTTGCTTCGTTCCGAATATCCAATGAATATTCCTTTATCGGATTTTGGATCGAATTTATCAAGCTTACCTTTTGTATTTAGTATAAAACACTTTGAACCAGAAACTCTAAAATATGATATGTTTGGTTTTCTTCCATTAAAGAGCTCATAAGGTGTGTGTTTAGTTAATGGTCTAATGGAAACTCTATTTAAAACATAACAAGCAGTCGCTACAGCTTCTGCCCAAAAATGTTTTGGTAGACTACTTCCATTTAATAATGTTCTAGCACATTCTTAAAGAGTTCTATATTTCCTTTCTACAACTCCATTTTGTTGTGGAGTTCTAGGAAATGAAAATTTATGAATAATTCTTTCTTATTACAGTAAATTTCAAAAGATTCATTTTCGAATTCACCACCGTGATCGCTCTGGAAATTTTTAATTTTTAAATTCTTAATATTTTGAATTCTTTTAGCAAATATTTTAAAGTTTTCAAAAGTATCATTTTTATTTTTCAAAAATATTGTCCGTGTATATCTTGAAAAATCATTTACTATTACAAAAACATATCTATTATGGTTTATAGATTGAGTTTGAGTTGGTCCAAAAAGGTCCAAATGTAATAACTCAAGTGGTTGTAATATAGAAATCCTTTTCTTTGATTTAAAGAATATTTAGTTAATTTTCCTAATTGACAAGCATCACAAATATTTTTTACTTTAAATTTCATCTTTGGTAAACCTCTAACTAAATTATTCTTAGATAATTTGTTAATAGCTTTAAAATTTATATGACAAAATCTTTTGTGCCATAACCAAGGATCATTATCTTTGGCTACTAGACACATAGTTGTGTTGTGATTGACTTTCATATTTAGTATATAAATATTTCTTTATTCGGTTCCTTCAAAAATAAGATTATTATCTTGATCAAAAATGTTGCATTTATTCTCAGAAAAGGTTATATTGAAACCTTTATCACATAGCTGACATGCATTTAGCAAATTATGTTTTAAATTTTTAACTAATAAAACATTTGTAATAAGAGGTAAGTTATATGTACGACATTGTTCACATCGCCTTTTCCGATGATATAGCCTTTGGAATTATCTCCAAATGTGATAGATCCTCCATCCGAGTAGATAATGTTGGTTAGCATATCTTTATTTCCTGTCATGTGTTTTGAGCAACCACTGTCTAGTATCCACTTTGCTCTTTTCTTAGTCGGTACTTACAAAAAATATATGAATGACGTTGGTAGCCAAATTTTTATTAGGGTCCTAAGAGTTAGATCTTAGGAAGCCAAACCCAAGAGGGTTTAGAATTCCCTTTATAAGTAAAATCTTTATTTTTATGAACTGTAGTTATAAAAGATTTTATATACTTGTCTCTGATTAAATTATTATTAGTTTTTGGTATCCAAATTTTTATAGTATTTGTTTTACCAATTTCTTTCTTTTGAGTAACAACCTTTGACTTTCTTTTTGCTATTACAAATCTTTTATGCAAATTGAAATTTTTAAATGATGTACTATTCTTCTTTGAAATTGTCTTTGAAGAATTTTTGTATCCTAATCTATTCTTATTAGAAGTAGTTTAAGAATTACTAATAATTTTCGAAAGAATTTTCTCTTCTTTTATTAAAATTAGTTACATTTTAAGTATTATTCTCTAATTCAGTATTGAGACTAGTATTTTTCAATTCAAGAATTTTGACATTTGATTTTAGATCATGATTTTCTAAGGCTAATGTCATATTCTTTTCTTTTTGCACTTCTACTTCATTTGTTAGCATAGTGAGTTGAGAAGAAACATTAGACAAAGATTATTATGTATTAACAAGTTCTTCATCTAAAATTTTCTTTTCCTCTCTTAGCATATCAACTTCAATTTTAGTTTTGTTTGATTTTTCTAGTGCATCTTTATACTTTCTTTTAACTTCTTTGAGTTTATCTAACAATTCTGAATTTATCTCAATTAAATCATCAAAAGATAAATCACTAACATCGTTGGTTGAATCCATAAAGCAGACGTTAGCTTGTTCAGAATCACTGTCTGGTGATGAAGATGATTTCGAATCATCCCATGTAACTGAGAATGCCTACTTCTTTTTGTACTTGTCCTTCTTATTCTTGAATCTGTCTTTCTTTCTATCAGGACAGTCTTTCTTCATGTGACCTTTCTTATGACATTCATAGCATTCGAGATTTAAGACTGGCAGTTTGCTGGAGTTGTCTCTCCTATTGTTTCCAAACTTCTTGTTCTTTCTGAATTTTCGAAACTTTTCGAAATTATTTGCGATCAATGCCATGTCATCTTCATCTGAATCTGAATCCTCTTGTTCAGCTTTGAATGCAATATTCTTTTTGTCTTATGCTTGATCTCGATTAGCTTGCAAATTCACTTCATATGACATAAGATTTCCAATTAACTCTTCAGGTTTGATGGTAGAAATGTCATTAGGTTCTTCAATAGCTAAGACTTTTCATTCCCATTCATCCGTTAAAGAGTTTAAAATTTTAGAGACAATATCAAAATTTGAAAAATTTTCTCCTAATGCCAATAGTGAATGATGTATGTCTTGAAATCTAGAATACATGTCATTTATAGTTTCAACTGGCCTCATTCTGAAATTTTGGAACTAATTTTAAGCATAGAAATCTTGCTTTGTTTAACTTTGTTAGTTCCTTCATGTGTGACTTTAAGAGTTCTCTAAATTTGATAAGCAGTTGTACACATGCTAACTCTATTAAATTCATTTTTGTCTAAGGCATAAAATAGCATATTCATGGCTTTTGTATTCGATGTAGCATCTATCTTGTGTATTTGACCATTCTGCAAAGGGTGTAGTGAGTATAGTGTATTCATTTTGAGTAATATTCCTAGTATCATATCCATTTACTTGCATAAAAATTCCCATTCTAGTTGACCAGTAATTATAGTTCAAACCATTAAATAGAGGTGGTCGTGCAGTGGATTGACCTTCAACAAAACTTGTGTTAGTGTTATTTTCCATATTAATCTGTGTATCAAATAACTGTTTTACGGTTATAAGATGGCCTTACTCCGATACCAAATAAAAGTACTGCTATGGATCGTAACATGGAATGTAATCTAAGTTATCTACTAGTGCGGAATATAAAATAAAAGTAAGCAATAAAGTAACTGACACCAGAGATTTTTATACTGGTTCGAACTCCCATTCTACGTCTAGTCCCAGACTCCTTCTGGAATTTAACTATAAACTCTCACTTAACCCAGAGGAACATGTATTACACCACATGAGAAACCAAATAGGACTTCTACCTCCTAGACAACCGAATAGGACTTCTACCGCTTGAGAAACTGAAAAGTACTTCAACAATACAATGGATTTTTTTGACTGATTGTGCTCTATAGATAGCACGAATATGTCTTTAGAGTACACCCTTCCTATAATCTTCTCCTTTGTGGTATATAGTGTAGTACGTGAAGATTAGAAGTAATTTTAATCATAGATAAATTTGTGCTTGAATGTGCAAGTGATTTGAATGTGTTTATGAAAGCAAATGGAAGAATTTTGATAGCAAGAATATAGAATAGAATCAGAGAATTAAGTTATTGAAAACAACTGAATTCAAGTCTATATATAGAGTTTAAAAGATGTAATCATTCATGAAATTTTTTGGCCAAAAGATATGGAAACAACTGTTGGATTAAAAGTTGTTTCTGTATGTTAAAAGAAGGTGACCATTCAGAAAATAACCGTTATGAATATTCAGTCGACTGAGGAAAGAAATTCAGTCATCTGAAAATTCAAAAAATTTTGAAATTTAAATTTATTTTGAAAAGACACCTGGTTCAGTCGACTGAAGGGGGTGTTTATTCGACCGAACCTTCAAAATAATTTGTGCACCTATGCATGTTTCAGTCGACTGCACACCCCTGTTCAGTAGACTGAAACCAGTATTTTCTACCATATAAACTTCTGGTTGAAAGATTTTTGCTTAGTAACTTTTTATAATTAATTTCTAAGTTGTGTATATGATTTTGAAAGAAATTTAAAACCATGTGTGTGTTCATATACCACTTAGAAGAGATTTTATCAATTATTAACAACTAACTAGACTATAGACAAACCAATTAGAAGCTTTGAAACTTTCTCTTTGAAATCTAGATCGTCGATCTATCGTCGAGTTGAATAGTATCTTCTCCTACAAATTTGGTTAGTTCATATAATATACTTATATAGTTTCCATGATCAAAACATCAAAATACAAGGTTCTAACCGATTTTACAGGTGAACGGTCGACCATAAATATCCCCGGTCGATCGCTACCCATTGACCTTCGACCCTTCTAGGTCTACCATTGCCTTTGTTAATTTGTGATGTTTTTATTTTCAATTTCTTATTTTATTTCCAATTCTTTTAATCCCTATAACTTCTCCATATCAACTCCGATTATGAAGTGCTACACATGAAAATCGTTTAGGAAATCGCTACGAGTGTAATGGTACAAGTTTCGTAGCCAAATTCGGACGTTTGTAAAAAAATTATTTTTAATCCTTATTTTATTTTGATTTAATTTTATTATTAAATTTCCATTAAATTTTCGGGGTGTTATATTCTCCCCCCTAAAAAGGATTTCGTCCATGAAATCTCTAAGGACGAAAAAATATAACTCATACACACAACAGTCAATAGCTACAACCATCTACTCATCCATCATCCAGAGCAATCATTATCATTAGAAATTTTCGAATGCATCATATACATATATATGCAACATGAAATGCACATGAATCTATACTAATGCAAAAGATTAGGCGGTCTACTGATCCAGTCGACCTCATGATATGCAAAATGCTCATGTTATGCATCCAAATGTATGGAACATCCTATATAAGTTTAGTTATCATTATATATGTATGCACAACCATACAACTCATATGCAACACCCATATGCATAACATCCACTAGCACAAAAATAATCAAGAGATAACATGCTATCTAGGGCGAGTGTGTGCATGTATACCTAGAGGATATACTATCCTAAACGTGCAAAACAGAACCAAACAACACATCCAAATACATTCATTAGCATTCATCATCCATAATATGTCCTACTAACATGCTTACAACCATTCCTACCATCCAATGGTCTCTACGTAAAGGGTATACCAAACTAAGTCCTAAGAAATCTACACTTGTGAGAATTTCAAAATTACGATGTACCAGAGAAGAGTTGTGGGTAGGTAGCTCATATCTTCTCCTCGGGCTCCCATGTACTCTCCACTGGGTCGTCTCCCCATTGGACTTTAACAAGTCCGGTTTCCATGTTGCAAAGTCGCTTCGTACCATGCTATAAAATACAAGTGGGTGCACGACGAACAAGTGACTCTCACTCAACCTCCACTTCCTCTAACTGAATCCACTCGACCACGATAGTTGTATCATGTAACCACTTTCGTAAGTGTGACATACAGAAAACATCATGTACCATTGCCAACTTCTCCGGAAGCTCTACTCTACACGCTAACTTCCAAACTCTAGCCACTATCGGGGAAGGCCCTATAAAGCTTTCCCAAACTACCAAATCTCATCATATGTCTAAGGGGTGAAACCTTCACGAATACCATGTCTTCTACTGCAAACTCTAGCTCCATACGTCTCTTGTCAGCATAGGATTTTTTCCTATCCTGAGCGGTCTTCATTCTCCTACGGATTAGATCCACCTTCTTTAATGTCTCTCTTACCATGTTCGGCCCAAGAATAATCCTATCTGTCGTATCCCACCAACACGACAGTGATCTACAGGGTCTACCATACGACGCCTCGAATGGTGCCATCCTAATGCTCGCCTGATAACGATGTTGTAGGTAAACTCCATAAACGACAAGTGATCCTCCCAAGAACCTCCAAAGTCTATAATGCACATTAGTAGTAAGTCCTACAAAACCCAATTCACTCTCTCCTTTTGTCCATCAGTCTACGGATGATATGCAGTACTCAAGCTCAACTCAGTCCCAAAGCCTCCTATAGACTCCTCTATAACTCACTAGTGAAAAGCGAATATCGATCGTTAGCTATGCTAATAGGAACTCCATATAACCTAACGACCTCTCTCACGTATAGAGCCACCAACGATGCCGCTATCCTAGTACTCCTAACTGGTATGAAATGAGCACACTTGGTCAACTAATCGACTATTACCCAAATGCTCTCATTCCCTCACCTACTCCTGGGTATACCACCTACAAAATCCATGGAAATACTCTCCCACTTCTACCGAAGAATATTAAGTAGCTGTAATAATCCTCCCGGCTTCTTCTATTTCGCCTTTACCCTTTGGCAAGACATATGTCTAGCTACATACTCCGCCACTTGTTCCTTCATATCTGGCCAATAAAAGACTCTCCTCATGTCGTGATACATCTTGTCTCCACCGGGATGAATGGTCATCCTAGACCGGTAAAATTGTACTAGTATCGGATCTGTCAAATCCATATTGTGGGGAACACAAAGCCTATAATCTCTCCATAACCATCCTCTCTAGTTAGTGACATAACGCCTCAAATGACTCGATGACTCTCCTCTACCAATCCTCTCAATAATGTCTACCACCTCCTTATCCTCCTTCTCCCTAGATCCAATACACTCCATTAATATATGCCGATCATCTAAAGCTGCTAGTAATCCTAGAATATCTGATGATGGTCAAATATCAAAGGTAGAAATATACTCCAAATGTCTCCACTCTAAGAATAGGTATTCAACAGTTCACGCTATCTACTCAAAGCATCTGCCACTACATTACCTTTACTCGAGGTATAAGAGATATCAAATTCATATGATGCCAAGAACTCCATCTACCTCTGCTGTCTCAAATTCTTGGGAGAACAAGTACTTCAACGACTTGTGATCCGTAAATAGCTCAAACTGCTCCTATAAAAGGTAATGCCTCCATGCGTTGAGTGCAAAGACAACGGCCGCCAACTCATGATCATGTGTACGGTATTTGTACTTGTGGGTCTTCAGCTGCCTATTCACATAAATCACCACCCTTCCTACTTGCATCAAAACCATGCCAAACCCCGCACCACATGCGTCGGTATAAACTGTAAATGGTTTCGTCCCATTTGGTAACACTAAAACTAGCGCACTAGTCAATGCCTCCTTTAATATAATAAAAGCATCTTCATACTTTGCATCCCATGAAAAAACTAGATTCTTCTTGGTAAGATGGGTAAGTGAGGTAGGTATTTTCGTGAAGTCCTTAATGAATTTCCGATAGTAGCCCGCCAAGCCAAGGAAACTTCTCACCTCCATGGTATTCTTCAAAACATGCCAATCTTGAACTACTCCCAACTTACTAGGATCGTCTACTATGCCACTTTCTGAGCTGATGTGTCCCAAAAAGCGTGCCTCCTCTCTCCAAAAGTGGAACTTCAAAAACCTCGCCTTCAGCTTATTTGCACGGAGTGTACTGAGCACTTCTACTAAATGCAACACATGTTCCTCCTCACTCCTAAAGTAAAATAGGATATCATCCACAAATACCACAATGAATTTGTTACGTAACCCACTAAATACTCGGCTCATCAAATCAACATAATAGGCGGGTGCATTGGTCAGTCCAAAGGGCATGACTAATCACACATATAATCTGTCGGGTTTATGGAACGCCTTCTTCTGGATGCTATCATCGGCTACATGCAACTGATGGAATCCGGTAGCCAAGTCAAACTGTGAGAACACCTTTGCTCCAGCTTACTGATAAAAGAGATCGTCTATATGGGGCAACGAATAATGATTCTTCTTTGTCAGTTTATTTAACTCCCTATAATCGGTGCAGAGTCTCAAAGAACCATCTTCCTTGGTGGCAAAGACTATTGGTGCACCCTACTTAGAAATGCTCCTCCTGATAAAACCCTTCTTCAACAACTCATTAACCTACCTACTCAACTCGCATCTTTCCTTTAGAGCCATATGCCATAGTAGTAAGGCACTAGTTTAGCATTCTCGATAAGATAGATCCTAAACTCAATCTCTCTCTGGGCGGAAGACTGGTAACCTCATTAAAAACATCTAGGAAATCTCTAACTATAGGCATTGTACTAAGCTCATCATGTGATAGGTCCAATGAATAAAGGTAGGTCAATATAACAGATCCTCGAGGATCATAATAAATCTCTAAGCTATGCCCACTACATGGGCTAAACCTGACAACCTTCCTATCATGACCTGAATATCCCCATACATAGTCATCCAATCCACGCCTAATATCAATCCAAACCTAGAATATCCTAATACAAAGGCATCACAATCAAACTCGACCCCTAAGGTAAATAACTTCAAATCCCTACACACCATAGACAAATAGGTCGATCCTCCAATGGGGTTTGAAAAAACTACCGGGTTTTCATTACTATACAAGTGTGTAATTCATCAACAAGTCTACTAGAAATGAAAGAATGCGAAGCCCTAGTATCAAATAAAGTGTGAATAAATAAACCAAAAAGAGTCAACACACCTTCGATCAACACTTTCTTACCCTTGTCTGCCACTGGTCGTGCACTCGAGTTAGGGAATGCCTCTAGTGAATAAGCCGGAACTACCTGAGTAGAAGCCCGAGTAGAAGCTTTCAGTGGTGCTTTGCAAGCTTGCTTCAAATTCCAATACCGATCATAGTTATAACACTTCATCTTTGAGCAATCCACCCAGCACTCCTTTACAAAGTGCCTCATCCTGTCACACTCATGACACTCCATATCCTTCTACTAAATCTTCCTTTTTAGCCCGAATCTTCCCTTCTTTTTATTTTTCTATACCCTTTCTCCCTAACCTTATAAGCCTCCTCTTTTACTTCCTTCTTAGAGACTGTAGTGAGTAAATCCATCACACTAGCCCTTTATATGTAGCACCCATCAGAATGTGACTCATAGCTATATCTTAGGGAGGTTGGTTCAACCCCTTTGTTAATTTAAGCGCCTTCTTATTTTTTGTACTAATTAACTCCATACTGAATCTAGCTAGCTTGTTAAATTGATTTACATACTCCTTGACTGTCATGTCCCCCTACTTAAGATGGATAAACTTCTCCAGTTGAACACCTTCCTCTGCCCTAGAAAGGAACTCTACCTCAAATCTCTTACAGAACTCATCCCAAGAAATATCACTTTCATTGGTCTTAGATCAACAACCTCCCACCAGCTTACTGCCTCAGCCTGAAGAAACCATGTAGCTAACAACCTCCTCACAACATCAGTCAGACCCATCGAACCAAATACCCTATCACAAGCGTGGATCCATGTCCTCGAATCCACGAAATACCCCGTCCCTATCATGGGTAGGAGCCGCACCTGTTGCTCCCTCCATGGGTTCTCTAATGGGATTTATCTCGGCTTGTCCCCTCACCTATAGGTACCAACGAAACCATACCTGGATGTTCATGCCCAGGACTTCGACTGCATCATTAAAGCCTAAACCAATGGGATCATTCATCTTTTATCTATGAATTTTAAGAACTTTATTTGCAACTTTTTGAAAATAGTATAGGCATGAATAAAAGAGATAACATAGACACAAATCAAAAATAGCATAGACACGAAAAAGAGAGGTTATAGTATGTATAAAATCTTTCGAAAAACTCTTTGAAAAATCTTTACTTTTATACATATATATTTAAAAAGTCCACTTTGAAAAACTTTGGAAAATATTTTTGGAAAACCTTTTGAAAAACCATTTTTTTCAAAAACTTTTCAAATACATTTTCTCAATATAGTCCTAATCCTTAAGGAACTTTGAACATATGCTCTGATACCAAATGTGATAACCCACACCTCCAGACACACCGATCCAAAGCTCAGTGTGGTTTTCGACCCAATGTCCTACCGAGAAATGCGGATCGTCGGGGTTTTAACCTTTAACAATTAAGTGACTAATACAAGCAGATATAATCCATGATATTTTATACTTTCAGAACTCACAGTGAAAAGAATAAAATATATAAGATAGAAAATGTCCATTTTGGAAAATAGTTAAATCACGGTCTCAGAAAAATCAGGACGTGGTCCAATATAAAGTACATGGAAAAATATCTCCCAAAGTCTGATACGTGAAACAAAATGTACTGATAAGATAGAATAATACATAAAGGAGTAAATACAATAAAAGAAGACTCCAAATATAAGCTTGACTCTCCAAGTATCAAGAATAGGCTAATCACCTGCTGCACTGTCCACTTGTAATGGGGGAAAAGAAGGAAAGAGAATGAGTCAGAAAAATGTCTAGTAAATGAGTATAAGTATAATATATGATGATAATATGCAGTTAACTTCAAAGCTATTCTAGATGAAATTGGGTATGCTACAAGTATCCATGAATTCCTAAGGTTCATTACTTAAGGGTTCTTATCTAACACAAAGGGTCGAACTACTGATCGAACCTCAAATAAAGATTGGACAATGTTCCTAGAGTTATCCAATAAGGAAATACCGTGCATAGGCGACTATGGGAACTGCTCTTCCATAAATACCTATACCATCACTATGCCTAGAGAATAAGAACCTTGAAATGCAAACTCGCTGTATGACTCATCGTATGCATCCACTGTTCCCCTCATAGTCATAGTGCAAAATGCCCCTTCTTGTATTGCACCGGTGTCCATCTGTACTACGTTGCAACAGAATCGTGCATATAAGCACTTCATATATTGCTACTTATCGTACTACACCATCCCCGACTGTTCATATAGAATCCCTCATTAGTACTGGGAAACTCACAGGCATTTGTCACTGCTGCGTGTCCACTGCAAAACATCCACCAAGTGTTTATTATGCAATAACACATCACCCTAGTCTACTCTTAACTCTCATTTGGGTATTTAACTGTTACCCAAACCGCGACGACCTATTGTCCTTTGATTGGAAACTGACTTTCGTACTATCACTAGCATATGTGCTTAGCCCAAAATATGCTTAACCAATCAATTTTCCAATTATATTTTTTTTACTAAATTATATAATTTTTATTCTTTAACTTGGGCTTTAGGCTGAGGTTTAAGATATGCAATTTTCTTCAGGAATGATTGACCACTATTCCTCTACGGTCGACCACTATCGGTCGACCGCTGTGGGTCCAGGGTCGACCGTTCACGAACAAAATTAGGGTTTACCGTGATTTTTGATTTTTGTTTGTTTAATCGTATATTGTTAACAGATATTAAACCCTAGTAACTAGTTGTTCAGTTCTTGTCTCAATTAGCAATTCAATTTGGGTAAGGTTTGCAAGTTTAATTGTAAAAGGGATTATACATCAATTTCAAGTTTTACAGTTCAAAGTGCTTCAATTCTAGTCAAGTTTGCATATTCTAATTTAGGGTTTCATATAGTTCCATTAGATATCTATAACCTTAAATCAATTAAAATAGTTTAAACCTAATTGTAATAATTATCTTATTAAAATTGTTCCCACTCACCTCAAGCCTAAGCTCTTCCTACTGCTCTTGCATGAGAATCACCCCATTATTCGCTAGCTCCGCTTGCTCTGCTTTGTTTCCAATACTTTTTTTCTCACAGGTTGCTTTAATTTGATTTTTGAGAAAATTTTAGAGTAGGGGAAGAGGGAAAATTTTGGCAGAGTTTTGTTACTATGTTTTGTTAACTAAGTTTTAGGGTAAGATTAGGTTAGTGTTTGAAGGGTTTCAAAATAATCCGTTGTTTGTACAAAAATTGGGCACAACACTCTTCAGAAGTTTTTGAAGAGATAAAGTGAAGAAATTAAATGGAAAAAAAGGATTATCTAACAAAAACTCCAAATTTCAGATATGAAAATAATTAAAATGCAAGGAGACACAAGAATTTAGAGTGGTTCGGCGTATCGCCTACGTCCACTATGAAGTTGATAGTTTTATTGAACTTTCTTTGAAGATTACAAGTGAATTCAGTAAGTTACGGTAGACGATTATGATATGCAGCAGTAAATTTCGTTATTGGCAGCGGCAAGGGAGTTCAGATCTGGATCTGGCAGAGTCCGGGCGTTGGAGAGCTCAAAGAAGAAGAAGAGCCCCTTTTCTGTTGGCTTTGGGGGTCTATTTATAGGTGTAGGAGGCAGGTATTTCGCTCAGATCTCGGGAGACCCTCTCTGGCACGTGACCAGGCCCGCGCGCCCAAGCCCATGAAGTTTCGGTCCGATCCGTGATCGATACGAACGGATTTCATATCGATCAAGATTTCGTCCAATGGAGTCGAAATTTGGCATGGACATTCTTTAGCATGTACGTAAGCTTCTATGAAAATTTCATAGAATTTGGACTTGTAGATCAGGAGATATGATAGATACGAAATGGGATTCTCGGTTGGCTATTTCGTTTGACTCGCTCTTATTCGACTCGCTCTTGTTCGACTCGGTGACGTGGCGCTTGAATCTTTGGATCACTCCGCCTTTGATGCTGTTTTGATCGAGTCGTTTTAGGATTTTCGCCCTGTTCGTATCAATGGGATTGTTTTGTTTGCATCGAGAAAAGATGTGCAGTTTGCATCGATGGAGGTAGAAGTCTTCGGATGGATACGAAGTGGAGCGAGTCGAAATGTGGCTCTCCGATGGAATCGAACTAGATAGAGTCGAACAGTGGTCATGCGAAGGAGTCGAACTAGATGGAGTCGAACAGAGGTTCTCTGGAGGATGCGGAGCTGGTCGAACAGAGGTTCTGAGATGGAGTCGAAGTGGAGCGAGTCGAACAGTGATTCTCTGATGGATGTGAAGCGGAGCGAGTCGAAGTAGGCACTCCTGATGGATTCGAACTGAGCGATTCGAACAGAGGCTGTTTTTATCTAATTTTGCATCGACCGTAACTTGAGCATACGAACTCAGATTGACCTGAAATTTGGAATGTTGACTCTCATAGCTTCGCTTGGTGTGTCATATCAATTTAAGCTCGATCCGGACTCGGGCAAAATTTGTCGATATCCATAGTGGGCCTGCGTATAACCGATTCTCTTAGACGAAATGTCTTTGGTTTCTAGTCAAGTTCTTAGTGTCACGGCCTTGCCAAAAGGCGGGATAACATTTGCCCCCCAAAGTACGTCTTGTGGGAACATGATGTCCTTAAAATGCTGCAATCTTCATTCTGAATAGTTATCGTCTTTCCGATGAAAACTGTAACCTTCGACTGTTTTTCTTGATAATGTAAACTGTTGACTGTCAACTTCTGTACCCTGTACTGTTGCAACTGATTGCTGTATGCTAGTGATTAGCCGTTTGTTGTTGTTATTGTTATCAGACGAGTTTCCAATTTCTGTAAATGTGGAATATTGAATAATAGTCCGACATACATGCATATATGTCAATCTGACTCTCGTTGATGTTTGTACGTTCACGAGTCGTTGTCAGATTATTTTATATTGAATTCCGTATCGATCCTCTCCTGAACCGACATGAAATTCGTTGTAACAATGCTTGATGGTTGTTTTTGAACGTTCCTTCGTAACGATCCTCTCCTGAATCGATGTGAATGGTTGAAACGTTGAAGACGATTTTCATTGAATTTAGGGATGCGAAATGAGCATTTCGAATCGATATAGATGGAGTCACTGGATACGAACCAGCAATTCGTATCGATGGAGTTGGCCTCTAGAAGCCATGATTCGATGGATTCGAACTACATAGGAGGTGGAGTCAAAGATGAGCGATACGAAGAGAGGCTTCGCATCGGTGTAGACTCGAGCCCATGGAGTTGAACAGCTGGTTCGAATCGATGCGGAGGCGACACGTTGTAACCGGTCGTGTTTACTGGAATGCGTATCGTTTTTTCACTTTTCCTTCGAATCCATATAAATATCGTGGAATTAGCCGTTTTTTCACTTTTTTACTTTTCTACTCTTGCACTCTCGCTTTCGTATCGCTCTGAGACTCGAGAAAATAAAGAACTGTTCTTGCCTTTGAACCGATTCAGATCTTCAATTACTCGAACTAACTGCCAGATTTAGGTAATCCACTAAGCAAGGACAACGCGTAAACGATGAGACTCGATCTTTAACACCAAATCAACCAGAGTCGTGATTGATCGAAGATTCCTTGGCCTCAGCTTCGCGTCGATCTGGAGTAGGGGCTTCGAGATGGTGAGACCTAGGCCTTCGTATCGATCGATGGCTGAGCTTTGCATCGAATCGAGTGCTTTGAATACGTGGATTGATACGAAGGGGTTGCGTCTGATCGATTTGAAATGATGGCCTTGGATCGAGTCGAAGTGGATGGCTTTGGATCGATTCGAAGCGGCGGCCTTGGATCGAGTCGAAGTGGATGGCTTTGGATCGATTCGAAGCGGCGGCCCTGGATCGAGTCGAAGTGGATGGCTTTGGATTGATTCGAAGCGGCGGCCTTGGATCGAGTCGAAGTGGATGGCTTTGGATCAATTCGAACTGCGCAGCCCTTGGATCGATACGACAGTGTCCCTGAGTGATTGATACGAAATCGAACCTGATCGATGCGAACTTGAACTTGAGCGACCGATTCGAACATGAGCTTTTGATGATTGACAATGAACCTAACTTCGGTGATATCGAAAAACCTTGTGTATTCGAACATCTAATTCCGACGAGCTTCATTTTGGCGTAATTAGACTTGACCTTTGGACTGCATATTTGATTTCCCTTCGAAGCTCGTCGATGGAACTGCAATCTTAACAAAATTTTAACAGACTTTAACTTAGATTGGTTGATAATTTCTGGATGGCACGGTTGTGACGGTCAGCGATGACGGTCATTCCGACTGAATTTTGAAGTCTCGTCATTTTCATGTTTTCTTAAATCCTGTAGAATTTCTTAAGTGATATACAGTACTGCACTGCACAACACACTCACACACTTTACACTGGGGGATGCACGAGCGTTATTGTCTGTTTAACAATGGTTTTTCATAAGCTAGCTAGTCATGGAACCTTCAAGTTCTCAGCAGCAGGAACTCCCGAGAACAGTTCCTCCAACCATCGAGATATCGGTTATTGAAGCCGAAATTATAGATCCGGCTCCGGACGAGCGTCTAGGTGTCCGGCTCATTTGTCGTCCACAAGATTCTGTGCCGTCCTGTATCTCCGAAGATATGCTAGGACGGATTTGTTTGAGACACGGCTTGTCGCTCGACGACGTGTTACTGCCTGGGCCGAATGACAGGCCGCATGATCCCCCGGAGGGGTTTACTGCTTTTAACCGTCATGCGTGTACGACGGGAACACTTCCTCCTTTCAATCAATATATAATGGATATGTTATCATTTCTTGGCATAGCTCCATCCCAGCTACACCCCAATGGGTATGCTTTGTTGAATATCACCTTTATTTTGTTTATGGAGATTCTCTTTCGACCGCCAAAGCCGATCGAAATCAGATATCTATTTAATGTTAAGAGCCGTGGAGACAGTCCTTCTTTCACCTTCTTGGAAGTGGTCAGGAACTGCCACATTGTAATGGGCTCCTGGGGGAAGGCTAAGTTATTTTAAAACTGAATGGTTTTATGTTCGGTGCCCCTCTGGATTTGCCAAGCGATGGTTGGATAGACGTAAGTGTTGCCACCTTTCTCTTGAATCAGCGAGATACTAATAACCAACTTCAAATTGACATACTTCTCCTCTTTTGCAGCCACAATCTCTCGACCTGACGGTGCATACTTCAGAGAGCTAGTTCGGATCCTCCAAGCGGCTCCGGGCGAAGAGAGGCATACCGACTGGGTTCTGACCGACATAAACTTGAGGACTGTCGGGCTCATTGAACGGAGGCAGAGCATACGGCTGGAAGGGACACGTAGAGTGGTCTCGAAGAAATGGGTGAAGCGCAAAGCGCCTGGAGTCGTAATAGCCGAAGAAGTCTATCCGGAGAGAACGCCTACCGATAACGAGCTCCCAGCCAGGCCTTCTTTCGATATTCAGGATTCAGGAGGAAGGAAAAAAGGCAAGGCTGCTGCTCACAAGTGTTCTAAATCCGAGAGATTAAAATCTTTTGTAATGTCCTTGCCCGTTCAGGGGATTAGAATTTCGGAGGCTCCTCCCCCGCAAGTAGAGCATCCTTTTGAAGGGCTTGTTGATATTCCGATTCCGGATTATGTGTCGTTTCAACACGACACCGGGATGGAGGAGCTTGACAATGCTCTTGAGCTGAGTGGATCGCTTGCTACAAGTGCGGCTGACATTTCCGGTTGGTCGGGGGATTGCACATACATACACTTCACTGCACTACACGATTCATAACTGTAAATCGTCCAACTTGAGAAATCGCTAACTTTTCCATCATCTTTCATTTTCAGGTACGATGTCCGGAAGAGGGTCAATGCTCGGGAATCTTCGCTCGGCCTGAAAGGCTTCCTCTTATTATGACTCCCGTAGGAGAGACTCGGATAGATACCGCGATCGCGAGTACTCTAATCAAGATAGACACGGGCGTGACAGGGACAGAGAATACAAACATCGGTCTAGATCACGCTCGCCTCCTCTTAGACTTCCATCCCCACCTCCCGTTCTTGTTCCACATCCGCCAGAGCCTCCTCGTCACAGGCCAACTTCTCATACTTCTAGATCCAAGACTCATCTTTAGAAAGTTGAGACCACCGCCTCCATAATTGCAGAGCAGGTCCCCACCGAGCCCACAGGAGAAGGGGCCATTAAATTGGCTCAGATGAGGAAGGATTTTCCTAATATTTGCTTCGATGGCTATGTCTTCCCACCACACCTAAAAAGAATTCCCTCTAGAGTGGAAAACACGATGCATGAGTACGTTCATGACATCTACACCCAGTACATATAGTGGGTAAAGACTACAGAGAAAGCTTCTAAGGTGGTCTTTGAGCGAGCCAAAGCACTTGAGAAAATGGAGACTGAACTTGCTCAAATGGACAGCCGGTTCATTCAAGTGCTCACTGCTGAGTCCGAGTCTTCTCAGAAATCCGAAATTGTGGCCACCAAAAAATCTGATGAAGCAAATGTGGCCATGGAGAGGTTGAGGCAGACACATGTTGCCTTGGTGGAGGAGATGGGCCATCGGAATACTACTGTTACCGCCGAGCGGGATGCGGCGGTCAAGGAACTTAACGAGCTCAAGGCTAAATTTTCCGACATGGCCAAGGAAATGGATGATGCAAACAGCGCAGTCCAGGAGGCGTGCGAACAAACTGTTTAGTTTAAGGGTGAGCGGGACGCAGCTGTGGCTAAAGTCCACAAGGTGGAGACTGAGGTGGAGGAGAAAGTGAAGTCGGCCGAGTCCAGGCTAGAGGCTGACATCGAAGACCTTCTTGTTGTCTACAACGCTAAAGTGCTGAGGCACCGGGGTCTAGCCTGGCTCGATGATTATCATGCGCATCTTTACAATGCTTGGGGCCGACTGGTCGAGGAAGAGAAGGAGGTGCATCTGGGTGAGTCTGTGGATGAATTTGAACTCGAGAATCGAATTCTGACTGAAGATAAAAGGAAGGTTCTTCACGAGTCAATGATTCTACATGAAAAGGGAAGACTTGGCGGCGCCCAGCACTTTGAAATAGGAGAGGGTTCAGGGGTCGAACATCATGAGGCGAGTCTTGAAGTTCCGGTGTCGACCCAGCCTGAATCCTTATCTGCGGTTGATCCCCAAGCTATTCCTGCCTATAATCCGGATCAGCCGTAGATGTCTCCGGCTACAGAGCAAGTTACTGAAGCCGCTCTGCCACCTACGATTCAAACTTAGGAAGGTATTCTGACCATCCCACATATCTTTCTTAAGTCGAAATCTTTCGCTCGAGTTAAATTCTAACAGTTCTCTTATTCTTTGTCCAGTGATCGATGTTGCACATGTCGGGCCTCCTGTTACTCAAGAGTCACATCAGACACATGAGGCTATCGTTACCGAAGCGATCACCATGACTACAACTGCCCCGCTTGACGATATGCAAGGGAGTACGATTGTGTTTGACGAGCAGTTCATGGAAGAACTCTTTCGCCGTCATGGTGATCCTTTAGCTGACTTTCCATTTGTCATGGGTGGAGGCGCTCCTGCTACAAGTTCTTCAATGCCGACTATTGTTGCCCCCAGCATGGCTCGAGCAGTTACTGAAGAGGAGACGTTCGCCCAAATCGACGCTGAAATGGCAGCAGGGCACATGGTGGCTGTTCTGGAGGTGGGATAGCAGCACCGGGACCAGCTCCGCTTAGAATGATATCTCTTGGTGGCACCGTTTTCATCACGAGCATGCCCATTCTACCTTCTGTACTTGATCCCGTTCCTCCGACTCCGCCCGTAGGAAGCATCCCTATTCACTCGAGCTCGGAGGAGGATGTCGATATTATGCCATCGCCTGGAGACCGACCACCAAAAGGCAAAGGCTCAAAGAGGAAGGATAGTGGCGGCTCCAGTGGGCCTGCACCGAAAAGGAAGCCGCGGAAAAAGAAAGATTAGACACGCTTCCTTGGTGTGATTCTGACTTTTATTTTATTGGCCGTGTATAGAGGCGGGTTCGGCCCCTGCTAGTAGGAATTTTTTGGAACAAACTTGTATACGGACTCTTTTTACAAACAATAGAAATGAAACTTCTCTTTTTTGGCTTCTTTTCTGTCATTGTGTATTTGCCTAAGTGTCACAATATCTGAAGTGTACTTGTGGAGTTTTAGCTTCTGAATCAAGTTTGTTTTTGTTCGCCAAGTTCGGAAACTGTGGACATGGCTTGTGACCAGGAAGCGAGTTGAATTTTGATGTCGTATCGCTTCAGTCGATGGTTGATGCTTAAGTCCTGCCCCTAGTCTCGGGGATGAGTTGTGGAACATCGGTCAGCGATTGATTCTCACTCATAACATGTTGAGTCTAGTGCCACTGAAAGGATGTCTGAGACGAGCAAAGATTGAGCGGTTTATTCACGCCTGTCCGATTGTCGATGTTCATATCCGCACTCCGGGGATCCTCTTTTGTTTATTGGCGGTTGGTCACACCGGCTTGAGTTTAAATCATACGTCCGCGCTCTAGGGACTTGGAATCGACCTTCGTACTCCGTCTCGCACTCCGGGAGTTCAGAGTTGACATTATACTTCGATTCACGCTCTGGGAACTCGAAGTTGATGTTTATACTCCGACTCGCACTCTGGGAGTTCGGAGTTGTTGATTATACTCCGTTTCACACTCTAGGAATCCGGAGTCGATGTTTATACTCCGGCTCGCACTCTGGGAGTCCGGAGTTGATGTTTATACTCCGTTTCGCACTCTGGGAATCCAGAGTTGATGTTTATACTCCGACTCGCACTTTGGGAGTCCGGAGTTGATGTTTATACTCCGACTCGCACTCTGGGAGTTCGGAGTTGTTGATTATACTCCGTTTCACACTTTGGGAATCCAGAGTCGATGTTTATACTCCGGCTCGCACTCTAGGAGTCCGGAGTTGATGTTTATACTCCGTTTCGCATTTTGGGAATCCGGAGTTAATGTTTATACTCCGACTCGCACTCTGGGAGTTCGGAGTTGTTGTTTATACTCCGTTTCGCACTCTGGGAATTCGGAGTTGGTGTTTATACTCCAATTCGCACTCTGGGAATTTGGAGTTGTTGTTTATACTCCGACTCGCACTCTGGGAGTTCGGAGTTGAATCAGGATCATGGATGGTCGGGTCAAATCCACCCTGAGTTAACAAGTGAGGTCATTAGATGGACGGGTCCACCCTCCTCAAACTTGGTTCAGATACGGACGAAGTCGTTAGGCGGATGGATCCACCCTCTTCGTAGACGAATTTTCAATACTCCAGTTCGCACTCTGGGAACCGAGAGTTAAGTGAGGGATTGTCGTGTATCACCGTTTTTGACTTTGATGTGATGGCTTATCCCCGAGCTCGGGTTTCACTTAGCGAGTGACCGGTTGCATCACAGTCACTCTCTATTTGAATAAATTCCACCGTATGGTGAAACTTAGCTCTCCATGCATAGTGATGATCATATGAAGCATTTCAAGTAAATCACAGCTCTGGCTCGAAGAGATTGCATTTTATTGCTGAAATAAGAAAATATGGCAAAGTCAGTTGCCTTATTACAAATACTAATTTCGAAATGCATAAACAAATTGCGAAATGGAAAATAGACTAAATGGATAAACATAGCCTGTCATGTGTAGTAGCGGCGAAGACTCTCTCTATTCCAGGCTCAGGGCAAAGTAAGACCGTCAACGGTCGATAATTTGAATGTGCCATCTCCGAGCCTTCGTTCAACAACATACAGTCCTTCCCATGTCGGCTTTAATGCGAAGGAACCGGATAGATTCTTTTCAGGATGAGATCGCCTAGCTCAAAGGTTCGTGGATGGACCTTGGCGTTGTAAAATCGGGCGACTCTACTTCGATGCGCAGCTTCCCTCAAATCAGCCTCTTCACACTTCTCATCTAGTAGATCGAGAGATTCAGCAAGCAATATAGCATTTGTCTTTGGATCATAGTACGTCACACGATGAGAAGGTACTTCTAGCTCAACCAGAATAATGGCCTCTGAACCATAACAGAGAGAGAATGGAGTGTGGCCGGTTGCGGTTTTGTGGGTTGTTCGGTAAGGCCATAAAGCCATAGGAAGTTCATCGACCCACTTGCCCCTGACCTTTTCCAGTCGTTTTTTCAGAATGGATTTTATAACTTTATTAACTGCTTCGACTTGTCCGTTTGCCTGAGGGTGTGCAATTGTAGAGAATTTCTTTTGTATGCGAAATTGTTTGCAGAAATCTTTAAATTCAGCATTGCCGAATTGGGTTTTGTTGTCTGTAATACTGGTGTGTGAGAGACCGAATCGACAGATGATGATGCGAACTACAAAGCTAATTACTATCTTCGTCGTTATGGTAGCAAGAGCTTCAGCTTCAGCCCACTTTGTAAAGTAATCAACTACGACGATGGCGTATTTCGCACCACCTTTTGCCAGGGGTAGAGCACCAATGATGTCGATGCCCCACATTGCAAACGGCCATGGGCTGACCATTTGCGTTATCTCGGTAGGAGGAGCTCTAGGAATTCGGGCATATTTCTGGCACCTATCACATTTCTTTGCATAATCCAACGCATCGCGATTCACGGTCGGCCAGTAATATCCGTATCGAAGTATTTTCTTGGCAAGTGCTTGCCCCTCGGTGTGATCGCCACATTCTCCCTCGTGCACATCATGCAATACTCGTTTAATTTCATCGTGAGCGATACACCGGAGCAGAGGAACCGAGTATCCTCTTATGTACATGATTCCATTCTGGACAGCGAATCGTGAGGCCTTCCGAAGGACTTGTCTCTTTTCACTCCTGCGTTCCGGCAGGGTTCCGTGCTCGATGTAATTTCTGAGTGGAGTCATCCATGAATCTTTTTCGGAGACGGTTTCGCATACCCGGTTTATTTCTGCCCGGTCAATGCTCGAGGAGGATAATGCTTCTACGGGAACGAGTCCCATTTGCTGAGCTTCACCTGTGCTGGCTAGCTTTGCCAATGAATCGGCCTTTTGGTTGCGTTCCTGAGGTATACAGTAGATGGCGTAATAATCAAACTGATTCAGTACTTCCTGAACTCGAGCTAAGTAAGCAGCCAGCCTTCGATCTCTTGCTTGATACTCTCCCCGTACTTGACACACAACTAATTGTGAATCACAATAAATTTCCACTGCGATGATTCTCAAATCTCTAGCAAGTTTCAAGCCAGCTAAGAGGGCTTCATATTCAGCTTCATTGTTAGTCGCATGAAAATCGAATTTCAAAGCATAACATATGGATCGGCCTTCGGGAGTTTCAAGTACAACACCAGCGCCCGAACATCGGTCGTTTGATGCACCATCGGTATAAAGCTTCCAGACGTATTCGGGGGATTCATTGGTTTCGGGCAAGTCCTCTGGAATGGTAAACTCAGCTATGAAATCGACTAGGACTTGTCCCTGAATGGCTCGTCTTGGAGTGTAAGTAATATCGAACTTGCTCAGTTCGATGTTCCACTTGAGTAACCTACCAAATGTCTTAGGCCGCGAAAGGACCTGTCATAACGGCTGGTCGGTGTAAACAATAATGGGATGTGCCTGGAAATACGGTCGGAGTTTTCTTGATGCAATAACAAGGCAATAAGCCAACTTCTCCAATTTCGGATAATTCCTTTCAGCCCCGGTCAATCGCTTGGTGACGTAGTATACTGGCTTCTGAATCCTGTCTTCTTCTCAAACTAAGGCGGCGCTGATAGCGTTCTCTGATATCGCCAAGTATATGTACAACTTCTCATGATCAATGGGCTTTGACAGGATATGTGGTGTCGATAGATGCTGAACTAGTGCTTGGAAAGTGCCCTCACACTCCGTGGTCCATTCAAAGTTCTGTTTTCCTTTTCGGATCAGATTAAAGAAGGGAATGCAATTGTCTGTGGACTTTGAAATGAACCTGCTCAGTGCCTCTACTTTCCCATTGAGACTCTGGACTTGTTTTGTGGTTTTCGGAGTTTCAAGATTTCTGATAGCCTAGATCTTTACAGGATTAGCTTCGATCCCTCGAGCTTTGACGATGAACCCAAGGAATTTTCCGGATGCAACTCCAAAATGACATTTCAGTGGATTTAGCTTCATTTTTTATTCTCGAAGTATGTTGAACATAGTTTCCAGGTCTTTAACATGGTCGGTGGAGAGTCGTGATTTCACAAGCATGTCATCTACATATACTTCCATTGTTTTCCTGATTTGATTGGCAAACATCTGATTGACCAATCGTTGATAAGTAGCCCCGACATTCTTGAGTCTGAATGGCATAACTTTGTAACAGTAAAGTCCCAGATTGGTTACGAAACTGGTATGTTCTTGATCGGGTAAATGCATCGATATCTGATTGTAGCCAGAATACGCGTCCATGAAGGATAAGAGTTCATGCCCAGCTGTCGAATCTACTAGCTGATCAATTCTGGGAAGTGGGAAACTGTCTTTGGGACATGCTTTATTCAGATCGGAATAATCGACACATGTTCTCCACTTTCCGTTCGGCTTTCGGACGAGCACGGGATTTGACACCCATTCAGGATACAATGCATGCCGAATGAAACCGTTCGCTTTAAGCCTTTTTACTTCTTCTTTAAGGGCGGCAGATCTCTCTGGAACCATACCACACCTTTTCTGTTTGACCGGGACATGCCGCGGGTCAATGTTCAAGGTATGGCTCGCGATGTCCGGCGAGATCCCACACATGTCAGAATGCGTCCAAGCGAATACGTCAAGATTCGCTCGTAGAAATTCAACCAATTCCTCTTGAGTTTGCTGGCTTAGCTGAGACCCAATCTTTATCATTTTTGAATCATCGCCATTGTCAATTGGAACATCAATCGTCAGTTCGGCCGGGGATGCTTGACTTTCTTTAGATTCTCCTTCGTCTACAGTTTCTCTTGGGTCAAGATCCTTGAGGAATTGGCTGGGGTGCTCGGGCATAGGCCCGGGCGTTAATTGTCAATCATCAGCAAAACGGACGCAGAGAGATTCCTCTACGCCCTTTCCTTTCTCGTTTCGTTGCGCCTCCCGCTGCTCAGCAACATAATAGGCTCTGGCAGCAGCCTGATCTCCTTGAATGATTCCCACTCCACGATCAGTGGGAAATTTTAAAGTCAAGCACCACGGGGCGATGGCTGCCCTGAATTCGGCGAGGGCCGGTCGGCCCAAGAATGCATTGTAAGGGGAGTCTATGTCCAAAACAATGAACTGTAACATCCATACTCTCCGACGTTCTCCAACTCCCAACTCTACTGGTAGTTCCACCATTCCAGTGGGTATAGTAGCACTTCCGTTGAAACCATGGATTCGAGATTGACAAGTTTTTAAGTTCGTGGCTTCCATTCTCATTTGATCATAGGCTCGCTTAAACAAAATATTCACAGAGCTTCCACTGTCAACTAAGATCCTCTTCATCCAAGCGGGACCTACTTGAGCTGAGATGACCAGTGGATCGATAGTGGGGGCTTCAACTTTATCAACGTCTCTGTTCCTGAAAACGATGTCATCTGTCATCGTCTTCTATTGCTTGGCCGGAGCCCCTTCATCAAAACTACTATAACACTCGAAGTCCGCATGCCTGATAGAGCTGGCATACGACTCCATTTCCTTCCAGCTCCGGTCTGCTGGATGAGGACCACCACTTATTGTATTAATAACCAACCTCCCGCCAGTTCGAGCAGGTTCCTCTTGCCTTTCTTGATTTGGCGCACGATTTTGATTTGATGGGCCCGCACCACCAGACTGCGGCGCCCACACATACTGATCCAACTTCCGTTCACATATCAGTTTTTCAATGAGGTCTTGTAAGTGACGACACTCATTGGTGTTGTGGCCATAACTCTCATGGAATCTACAAAATTTTCCTGTTTGGATTTGTCTTTCCGTTGGTGGCTTCAGAGCAGGTTTCTTGTATTGCATGGTATTACAGGTCTGCAGATACACATTTTCCAACGACGTGTTCAATGGAGTGTATTTATCGTACATGGAAGCTCTACGTCGTGGACCACGGTTCTGATCTCGCTTCTTTCCCTGATTTCCATTGTCCCTTTGCTGATTCTGTTTATTTTGGATGTTCAATTGAACTTTTCCAGAACTATCTCCGGACTGTTTAACAGCGATGTTACTTTGGATTCCTTCGATGTTGGGCCCCGCGTCATCCTGCTTCCTAGACTGTTTCGCATCCTCCCTTCTCGAGAATTGGGCTGCCTTGGAATAGAAACGGTCCAATGACGCGGGTGGTTTCCCAGCTAACCAATTTTCGAACTCGGAATCAGCATCAATCCCCTTAGTCAATGCCATCAGGATAGAGTTGTCATTGGGATTGCTTATTTCCGCACACGCAGCATGGAATCGCTCCAAGTAATGTCTAAGTGTTTCTCCGGGAGTTTGTGTAACACTAGATAGAGTGTTAACGTCTTTAGGCCTCGCCACGTGCATACGGAATTTTTCAACAAACATGGTGGCCATTTGGTCAAAACTAGAGATGGATCGTGGTGGCAAACGAGTAAACCACATGGTAGCAATGCCCCCTAGGGAAATAGGGAAACTACGTCACTTTACCGCGTCATCAGCTCTCGCAGCATTCATTAGCCATTCATACTTCAGGATGTGTTGATTGGGATCATAACTTCCTTCGTAAACTGGCAAAGTTGGCATCCTGAAGCACCGAGGTGGTTCAACATATAATATGTCATCGGTTAAAGGGGTATGACTCTGGGAGATTCCCCAGTCGTCATTAGAGAGACCCTGACTTTCGCGAATTATTTGGCGGATCATCGTTGGAATTTTCGGCATGCAGATACTAGGAGCATGCTGTGCCAAGGTGTGGTCGGTTTCCACAACGCGAGTCTGGACCGAACGTGGTCGACGGTCCGTGCCTCGCCTCCTAGGTTCAACATCCTCAGGGACATAAGGCTCAGGAGTATGCTCTCGTTGGCTACGATGAGGATTAGCTTGGTTTCTAGCACCAACTCCTTGTTCGGTAGTGGCGGTAGTAGCAATGTTGCCTGTGACATGATAAGGAGCAGCACCCCCTCAGGATGAAGGTCCGGTATAATGACTAGTGGATGGTCCAGTTCTGGGTTGTCCAAGATTCGAAGCAGGTTGGTGCCCTGTGGCCTGGGTGTAGCTTACATCCAACCGTGGGCGCGTGGATCGGTGATGACCGTCAGATGAGGCTGAACTCTCTGTGGAAGAATAAGAACCTTGGTCTCTTCTGGATCTTCTGCGCCTTTGGCGATTTAGCTGGTTGGACAACTCTGTGTTGGCGCGCAGTTGTTCAGTTAGCTGTTGTCGACTCTGGGTCAATTCTTGGAGCAGCATCTGAAACTCTTGTCTGGTAACCAGGCCTGTTGGATCTGACGGTCCGGCGGGATCTTGGTTTGATGGAGGCAATTGCGCGGGATTCTTCCTATCCCGTCCTCCATGATCAGCAGCTGTAGAAGTAGTCCGTGTACTTACCATAGTGAATTGGTGAAAGTCCTTTCCTAGATCGGATGCAAATCTGAATAGAATGGAAGGGCTTCAAGTTCTAGAACTGGATCTTCTTCTTGGATTTATGCAATCCGATATACATAAGAGATCCAAAGAGCAGGATAAAAATTGGATTTTTTCTCAGTGAAAGCACTAAAGTGTTTGTAACAAAATTGGGCACAACACTCTTCGGAAGTTTTTGAAGAGATAAAGTGAAGAAATTAAATGGAAAAAGAGGATTATCTTACAAAAACTCCAAATTTCAGATATGAAAATAATTAAAATGCAAGGAGACACAAGAATTTAGAGTGGTTCGGCGTATCGTCTACGTCCACTATGAAGTTGATAGCTTTATTGAACTTTCTTTGAAGATTACAAGTGAATTCAGTAAGTTATGGCAGACGATTATGATATGCAGCAGTAAATTTCGTTATTGGCAGCAGCAAGGGTGTTTAGATCTTGATCTGGCAGAGTCCGGGCGTTGGAGAGCTCAAAGAAGAAGAAGAACCCCTTTTCTGTTGGCTTTGGGGGTCTATTTATAGGTGTAGGAGGCTGGTATTTCACAGATCTTGGGAGACCCTCTCAGGCACGTGACCAGGCCCGCGCGCCCAAGCCCGTGAAGTTTCGGTCCGATCCGTGATCGATACGAACGAATTTCATATCGATCAAGATTTCGTCCAATGGAGTCGAAATTTGGCATGGACATTCTTTAGCATGTACGTAAGCTTCTGTGAAAATTTCATAGCATTTGGACTTGTAGATTAGGAGATATGATCGATATGAAATGGGATTCTCGGTTAGCTGTTTCGTTCGACTCGCTCTTATTCGACTCGCTCTCGTTCGATTCGGTGACGTGGCGCTTGAATCTCTGGATCACTCCGCCTTTGATGTTATTTTGATCGAGTTGTTCTAGGATTTTCACCCTGTTCGTATCGATGGTATTGTTTTGTTTGCATCGATAAAAGATGTGCAGTTCGCATCGATGGAGGTAGAAGTCTTCAGATGGATGCGAAGTGGAGCGAGTCGAAATGTGGCTCTCCGATGGAATCGAACTAGATGGAGTCGAACAGTGGTCCTGCGAAGGAGTCGAACTAGATGGAGTCGAACAAAGGTTCTCAGGAGGATGCGGAGCGGGTCGAACAGAGGTTCTAACATGGAGTCGAAGTGGAGCGAGTCGAACAGTGATTCTCTGATGGATGTGAAGCGGAGCGAGTCGAAGTAGGCACTCCTGATGGATTCGAACAGAGCGATTCGAACAGAGGCTGTTTTTATCCAATTTTGCATCGACCGTAACTTGAGCATACGAACTCGGATTGACCTGAAATTTGGAATGTTGGCTCTCATAGCTTCACTTGTTGTGACATATCAATTTAAGCTCGATCCGGACTCGAACAAAATTTGTCGATATCCATAGTGGGCCTGCGTATAACCGATTCTCTTAGACGAACTGTTTTGGTTTCTAGTCAAGTTCTTGGTGTCACGGCCTTGCCAAAAGGCGGGATAACATCCGTGCTGTTAGATTTTGGTGGGAGAACCTTTGTGGTGGTCATGTTCGTTCATTAGAGCCTTTGTGTCAAAGCAATCAATCTTTACCATTCAAACACATCACGAAAAGCTCCAGAACGCTCGATTTTCCAAGAAAACGGTCTATGCATATACCCCTAGGTTGGCCACGAACGATCGCCCTTCGACCCTTTTAGTGCATCCATTGCCTTTGTTAATTTGTGATGTTTTTTTTTCAATTTCTTATTCTATTTCCAATTCTTCTAATACTCATAACTTCTCCTATTAACTCCAATTACAAAGTGTTATATATGAAAATTGTCAAGAAAATCGCTACGAACGCAATGGTTCATGCTTCGTAGTTAAATTCGAACGTCTATAAAAAATGTCTTTTTAGTATTTTTATTTTAATTCAATTTTCTTATTAAATTCCCGTCAAATTTTTGCGGTGTTAAATCTGGTCACCTTTCGCTTGAACTGGATGCTTCCCTTTATTGTTATTCCTCATTCTCTTGCCTTCCCCACTCATATGGGACTTTGGCTCACTACGCCATAGATGGCCTACTGCAACGAAATTACATGGTGTTGCTAGCTATAATGTAACGATAGGTATGCTGATTTTTGTCTATTACAACACTCGCTTCAAGGTGTTAGCATAGGTATCAACAAGATGTTGCAGTAGCTATAGATGTATTCAAATTAAAAAATTAATAAAATTAGCAATCCGCGTGAATACGGTCCAACGGTCTACATTTAATCTGATTGTTAAAATGGATCACCACTACAATTTGTCCCAAATTTTCGTTTTCCCGCTTTACTTTTCATATCATTTCATTCTCACCCCGAATTTTCAAATCCCTAATTTCCAAATCATATTTTCGTTCCTTTTTTTCTTCCAAAAACAAAATCTCATCCTTTTTTCAAAGTTTGGTAGTGATCTCAAACAAGCTTCATTCCCATTTCGTTCTCACCCCCAATTTCGCTGCTGTTTGCCTACATGTCGAGCGCCGTTTGCTTTATTGCCGAGATCTGGAAATGTCTGTCGTCTACTGAGGTGAGCGAGACTACTGTTGCCAGAGGTTGGGTTTGTGTATAGAGGAGATTCGGGTTTGCTGAGATAGGAATTTGAGTGAGGATTTGTCGATTTGTGTATAGAGGAGATACGACAGTTTGCAGGAGATTTCAGTTGTGCTTTGGAAGTGGTTCGGGGTTCGGATTTGGGTTTGTTGATTTTGTTGCGAATTTGTAGTGTGAAAGTTTGGGTTGTCGGAATGGGTAACCAGCGATTGTGATTAGGTGATTAGGCGATTAGGCGATTTGGCAACCTGAAGTCGAATTTGGCAACTTAAATAGTTTGTTGGTGAGGTAATTAGAGGATGGAGGCTGGTGGTTTAGAAGTATGTGTGGGTTTGGGTGAAGATTTGGAACTGTGAGATTTTAGTTGGCAGTGGCAGCGGGTTGGTAATGTGGTTTGGTGAGTGTTTTGGCATAGGTTAAGGGCTGTAGGGGATGTAAGTTGCAGCAGTTTGGGGAGTGGATGGTGGCAGTGTAGAGGTTGAAGTTTGGTAGTGTTCAAGTAGAAGGAGTTTCTGTCTAGTAGGAAGTTTGGATGAGTGAACTGTGGTTTGGATGAGGCAGTGATTGTCGGTGATGGAGGATGGTATGCCGATGCTGCTTCCAAGCGGTGTTGTTGATGATGTAATTTGATGAGGCAGTGAGTGGATGTTTTGTGAAAGAGGTTGGGAGTGTGGTCAGTGTTTGGTAGATGGTCAGTGTTTCAGGCTATCGTGTTTCAGGTAAGTGGTAGATGAGCAGTAGTTCCGACGGGTGATGAAGTTGCTGAGGATGGGATTTGCGGGTTTGCTAAGTTTAGTCCTCATTTGTGCATCATTTTACGTCGTTTCAAAGAAGGCTCGATCTTCCGAAATCGGATGAATCGGGCGGTGCCCACCGGGACCCAAAAAGGTCGATCCCCGCCGGGACTGCGGGGCCTCGGACCCCCGCCGGCGCTGCGCCCGGACCCGCTACTCGGCTTGCCTTCGGCTCGGCACTCGGCTCGTCATATATTTGTCAGTGTCGGTGTCTATATAAATTGAGATTGCATATGTAATGAGTGAACTGAGTGATGTAGTGAGGAATATCTGTATATGTGAATATTAGTGTTATATATCATTGAATTGTAAAATAGTGGAGTCAAGAATTTGTACTATTTTAAATGTTGAAATAAAATATTTATTTAAATAAATTACTGTTTGAATATCAAATTTTGTGCAATAGCATTTTATTAAATAAATATTTATTTCTATTAAAAAATCAAATATGCTCTACATTATGGGCCCCACAAATTCAAAAAGTTAATATCTATAGCAACATTTTGGAATGTTGGTACAGACACATATGGATGTTGCTATAGACCCAAATAGGGTTCTATTGCAACAATATTTCTTATGTTGCCTTAGATAGTCAAAATGTTGCCTTTGAGGTCTGCGGCAACGCGACAAAATGCATCACCGAGAAAGTGTTGCCTTTGCCCTTTTTTAGCCTATAGCAACATTTGTTAGCACTTCCTGTATCACTTCTTTGGTGTTGCAGTATGCAATCTATGGCGTAGTGGCTCTTCTTTTGCAACAATAGTGTACTTGGACTTCGAATATAAACTCTTATGTCGGAGAGCCTTCTCCACCAGCTTCTCAAAGAATTCATCAATATGGCTCATAAGCTTCTCCTTGAGGTAATTGTAAAGACCAGTGTTTTAAATATCAAAGTATCGTAAAATATTTTTATTTATTCATATGAGGTCGTATGACTCTAAAATTTAGGGGAATGACTCTTAGGACATTTTCCACATCTTTGATTTTTATCAAATTTCTATGTGACCATTTTGACCCTAAAATTTTTAGATGGATTATAATTTTTGATAGAAGCCGAGATAGAGTTTAAAACCACTTTCATTGCTTTAGGATGATGGTTTTCTATTCCGTAGAGTGGTCATAATAGCAAAACATAATTACCGTTTGAAAGGTATGGCTATTTTAAGTTTTGATTGCTGATGGCATGCATTATTGGGTAATTAGACTAACCCACACTTAGGCTCACTTGCCCATTTCGAGAAAAGAGTCTAAGGGAGACTGATGGGACTGTTTTATGGCATTTCCATCTTCTCCAATATAGTTCTAAACCTCCACCAGACCCTAATTTCATCAAAAAGTTCATCTTTTCCTTACCAATCTTAGCCAAATCCATCATTAGAAGGGTAATTAGAAAAGGGGATCCTAGATTCAACCTTTTGGTGTTTGGAATTCGCAAACCTTGGTTGTTCATTTTAGATCTAGTGATTAGATTGGTCATTTGGGTATTGGTGAGTGATTTTTGATCCCTCACTACCCTATACTTGTCCACGTAGTTAAAGTTGATGTTTTCAACATGATTTTTATCCTAAATCATTTTCTAACTTTAATCACACTTTTACACATGCTTATAGTCGAAGTTAAAATTCTTTAAAATGGGTTTTAAATGGGTTTGCAACTCTTTTTGATAATATTGACATGCTAGTATAAAAGTAAGATCTAGAATAGGATTTGCATGGTCATGTTTTGACGAATTGCACATATGAATTGATGTATACATATGTTATTTTAGTTTTGTATAGTGTTCTTTGATATGGTTTGCTAGTGCTTTTAGGTAATTAGGAAAGAGGTTGTCGAATTGGAAAAATTAGAGGCAAAATTGGTCGAAATAAGACGAAACTTCGAGGAGGGGTTCTTGATCAAGGGTGGAGGCCATGTTCAAGTCGCATCAAAATTGGGTTGGTGGAAAGTTATCGCGATGACCTGATTCTGGTCGGTGGAAATCAACTCACTGGAAGATGTTTTGAGTTGTGCATCGGGCTTGCTTAAGGGAAAACACAGGAGTGCTTCGAGTTGAGCCTTGGATTGACAAGGGAGGGAAGTTCCAGGTGTTAGAAGCCAAAAATTTGGCTAAGTATAGGACCTGACACAAAGCACTTTTGGTTGATACAAAGTTGTTTATGTCTGCAGGATTAGAGCTGTGAACTTGGGAACTTGGTGAAATGGAGAAAGGGAGTTACTTAGCCAAAATTGGTTGTATGATGTGAAGGATCATCTCGGTATCGAGTTCTTTGGGTCCGTACCAATATGAAGTTTTGGAGCTAAGGGTTATGGAACACCAAGAGCCGAAGTGTAGGCTCTGCAAGTCATGATGAAGGTGTTTGCTTGTTCTCTTGGTGACTATTGGGAATGTAGTAGCACGATGATAGCTTTAGGACTTCGGTTATGGTAACTCGATAGTGAGATGGAGTTAGGTTCCAATGATTGCAGCTTGATGTTGGAAGGAGCCGTAAGAACGATCATCCATGTGACAGCCCATAATTTAAGTATATCTATATATATATAGTTTACATACTTTGCAAAAGAAAGTTAGTTAGTTGAAAAACAAAAATTTTCTTTTCTCTGAAAAACAATAGTGTGTAAATGAATATGCATGTCTTTGTGCCCATGCACACTATTCCAGTATACTACCTGAGCAAGGAAAATTAGTATGTAGAGGCTCTGTTGGTAAATGCAAAAGTAAAATGAGTGCATGACCTATTAGTATAGCTACATTAACCCAATTATAATGTATAAATAACATAGGCAGTCTTAGTCCTAAATTAAATAAACTAAAAAATATATATAATAAACATGGCATCATGCATGGGTAGAAAATATAACAACTAATTAACACACACATTTGGTTAGACACATAAGTTTTTATGCATTCAGATAATGCCAAGCCAGAATCATGCATAAAGTGTGTGTTATCCCGCCTTTTGGCAAGGCCGTGACACCAAGGACTTAACTAGAAAACAGTAACAGATCGTATTGGAAGTCGGTTACACGTAAGGATCGCTACGGATATCGATGAAATTTGTTCGAGTCCGGATCGGGCTATAATCGATAAGGCACGTCAAGTAAGGCCGTGGGAACCAACGATCCAAGTTTCAAGACAATCCGAGTTCGTATGCTCGAGATATTGTCGACAAAGGATGGAGTAGGGCTTCCTTAGTTCGAATCCATAGGCGAACTCTATGTTCGAATCCAACAGACAAGCTTTACCTCGTATCCATGAAGAAGAGACCAGTTCGAATCGATCAGAGGAGGATTGCTTCGACTCCATCAGGCGGAATCAATAGCTTCGAATCGATTGAGGCATTCACTACGTTCGACTACATCAAGCGAGCCTTCATGTGCCTTGAGTTCGAATCCACCCTCGCCTACACCATAGTTCGAATCCATCGAAGGAAGGAACCTTCGAATCCATGCATTCGAATCCCCAGGCCACGACAACTTCGAACCGGTCCATAGCTACGAGTCTAAATCGATTCGAACGAGCATTAGTCTCATCGATTCGAAGGAAGAGGTCCTTCGAATCCATTACCTCGACTCCACCATCTTCGAATCCAAGTCGTGGATTCGACCCAGTCAATGCGGAGTGCAAAGGGGACCGATGCGAAGAAGGCGCACCACGTCACCATCTTCACGAGCAGGAAGGACGATTCGAACGAATCGATTTGAGCATATCGATTCGAACGACTCCAGGATTCGAAAAACACCAATTTGAATCGATCATAACTCGAGTTCTACAAGTCAAAATGCCATGAAATTTTCACAGGAGCTTAAGCACATGATGAAGAATGTTCACACCAAATTTCAGCTCGATTGGACGATTTCTTGATCGATTCGAACCAAGGGTCGAATCGATCCCAAAGTGGGCCCGGATCTCCAGATTTCGGCCATGTGGGCCCCCTGACGTACCAGAACTGGTCTCCCCTCATTTTTAGCGAAATATCAGCCTCCTACACCTATAAATAGAGCCCCTGGTCATTCAGAAAAGAGGTCGGATAATTCTAAGTACTGAAGAGCGCCCAGATTCTGCCAGATTTACTCCAGAACACCGCCGCTGCTTTAGATTGATACTTAGCATTTGAATTCAGTTGTGTTACATTATTAACTACTGTAATCTTCAAGTAATCGAGCAATAAAATCATCAAATTTCACAGTGGACGTAGGCAAAACGCCGAACCACTCTAAATCGCTTGTCTTTGCAATTTACTTTCTGTTATTTGGAGTTTTTGTTAGATAATCCACAGTTTTAATTTTCATTCTTCACTTTTATCTCTTTAAAAACTTCCGAAGAGTGTTGTGCCCATTTTTGGTACAAACACTTTGGTGCTTTCACCGAGAAAAAACCAGCTTTTTTCTCCTGCTCCTTGGATCTACCATCGATACCGGATTGCACAAATCCAAGAGGAAGATCCAGATCTTCGATTCACAGTCCTTCCATTCTACTCAGATTTGCATAAAATCTAGGAAAAGGATTCATCGTTCAAAATGGTTAGCACGAGAACCACTTCTGCAGCTCCAGGACAAGAAGGTAGGGATGGACAAAATCCTGCTCAACAGCAGCCACCCAACCAAGACAACACTGCCCACTCGGATCCGTCTGGGGCAGTCACTAGACAAGAATTTCAGATGTTACTCCAAGAGTTGACTCAGAGTCGGCAACAGTTAGCCGAACAGTTGCGAGCCAATATTGAGTTGACAAATCAACTGAATCGCCAGGGCCGTAGGAGATCCAGGAGGGATGATGTTTCCCGCTCACCCACTGAAAGTTCTGCCTCATCTGACTATCATCGTAGATCTACCCGTCCCCGATTAGACGGAGATTATGCTCAGACTACGGGATATCAGCCCGCCCTGACTGTCGGGCAATTGAGGGTAGGACCATCAACTAGCTTCCAGGCTGGGCCATCAGCACGAGGTGGCCGCACTCCACAATATACTACGGACAATCATGTCACAGCTGCAACAGCAGAAACAAGGGTCGATACCCGATATCTTCCAGATTCGGGTAATCAACAGCAAGGACGTACTTCTGAACCATACGTCCCGGAAGACACTGAGCCGAGGAGGCGAAACTTGGACCGTCGACAGCGCCCGGTCCAAACTCGCATTGTGGAACCCGACCACACCTTAGCTCAGCATGCTCAAAATGTAGAAATGCCAGACATCTTGACTATGATACGTCAGATGATCCGTGAAAGCCAAGGACTTACCAATGACGATTGGGGAATTTCTCGAAGCCATACTCCTTTCACGGACGAGATACTATACGCTGAACCTCCTCGGCGATTCAGAATGCCAACTCTCCCTATGTACGAAGGAAGTTCTGATCCCAATCAGCACATACTGAAATACGAATGGTCAATGAGCGCCGCAAGGGCCGACGATGCAGTGAAATGCCGCAGCTTCCCCATTTCACTGGGAGGAATTGCAACAATGTGGTTTACAAGACTACCTCCAAGATCTATTTCATCATTTGACCAGTTGGCTAAGAAATTTGTTGAACAGTTCCGTATGCATGTTGCCAGACCCAAAGATGTTAACACCCTGTCCAATGTTACCCAGGCTCGTGGGGAAACATTAAGGCGTTACTTGGAGAGATTCCATGCGGCATGCGTGGAAATTAGTAATCCCAACGACAACTCAATTTTAATGGCATTGACAAAGGGAATTGATCCCGATTCTGAATTTGGAAACTGGCTAGCCGGAAAACCCCCTGCATCGTTGGACCGTTTCTACTCCAAAGCCGCTCAATTCTTACGGCAAGAGGACGTGAAACAGTCTAGGAAGCAGGACGATGCAAAACCCGGAAGTGAGGGAATACAAAGCAATGTCGCAGTTAAACAGTCCGGTGACAATTCCGGAAAAGTCCAGTTAAACATACAGAACAAACAAACTCAGCCAAGAGGTGGCAATGGTCAGAACAAGAAGAGAGACCCGAATCCAGGCCCACGGCGTAGGGCTCCGATGTTTGAAAGTTATACACCGTTAAACACATCACTGGAGAATGTGTATCTGCAAACTTGCAACACAGAACAGTATAAGAAACCCGCTCCGAAGCGGTCGTCAGAAAGGCAGATTCAGACGGGAATGTTTTGTAGGTTTCATGAGAGCTATGGCCACAATACTAATGACTGTCGCCATTTGCAAGATCTCATAGAAAAGTTGATCAGGGAGAGGAAGTTAGATCAATTCGTGCGGGCGCCGCAGTCTGGTGGTGCGGGCCCATCGAATCCAAACCGTGCGCAAGACCATGAAAGACAAGAGGAACCCGCTCGTACAGGCGGGAGGCTAGTTATCAATACCATAAGTGGTGGTCCTCATCCAGCGGACAGGAGCTGGAGGGAAATGGAGTCGTATGCTAGCTCTATCAGGCATGCGAGCTTCGAATGCTGCAGTAATTGTGAGGATGGAACCCCGGCTAAGCAACAAAAAACGATGTCTGACGATATCATATTCAGAAGCAGAGATGCTGACAAAATCGAAGCTCCAACGATTGATCCACTGGTCATATCTGCCCAGGTTGGTCCTGCTTGGATGAAGAGGATCCTGGTTGACAGTGGGAGTTCTGTAAACATTCTATTCAAGCGAGCTTACGATTTAATGAAGATGGAAGCAAAAGACCTAAAACCCTGCCAATCCCGGGTTCATGGCTTCAATGGCAGTGCAACAATACCTACTGGAATAGTGGAACTACCAGTGGAACTGGGGATCGGAGAGCACAGGAGAGTCCGACTGTTGCAATTCGTTGTTCTTGACATTGCTTCACCGTACAACGCATTCCTGGGTCGACCAGCCCTTGCTGAATTCAGGGCAGCCATTGCCCCATGGTGTTTGACTTTAAAATTCCCAACCGATCATGGTATAGGAATCGTTCAAGGAGATCAGGCAGCAGGAAGAGCCTGTTATGTTGCTGAATTGCGAGAAGCACAGAAGAAGGAGAAAGGAAAGGGCGTAGAGGAATCTCTCTGCGTCCGTTTTACTGATAATTGACAGCTAACGCCTGGGCCCCGGCCCGGGCACCACTACCAATTCCTTAGAGATCTTGACCCTAGAGATAGCGAAGATAAAGATGAAGTAGAAGAGAATCAAGCGTCTCCAGCCGAACTGACTGTGGACGTCCCGGTCAGTGAGGATGACGACTCGAAAGTACTAAAAGTTGGATCTCAACTGGGAAAACAGATACAACAGGAATTGGTTGAATTTCTTCAGGCGAATCTTGATGTCTTTGCCTGGACGCACTCCGACATGTGCGGAATCTCACCGAACATTGCTAGTCACTCTTTGAATATTGATCCGCGACATGTTCCGGTCAAGCAAAAGAGGCGTGGTATGGATCCAGAGAGATCTGCCGCCCTTAAAGAAGAAATTGACAAATTGCATTCAAATGGTTTCATCCGAGATGCTCTATACCCAGAGTGGGTGTCAAATCCGGTAATGGTTCGGAAACCAAACGGGAAATGGCGAACTTGTGTCGACTACTCTGATTTAAACAAAGCCTGTCCAAAAGATAGTTTTCCACTTCCCCGAATTGACCAACTCGTTGACTCGACTGCAGGTCACGAATTGTTATCCTTTATGGATGCTTATTCCGGTTATAATCAGATACCCATGCATCTACCCGATCAAGAACATACTAGTTTCGTAACCGATCTGGGACTCTACTGTTACAGAGTCATGCCCTTTGGTTTAAAGAATGCCGGAGCAACTTACCAACGCTTGGTTAATCGAATGTTCGCTGATCAGATCGGGAAGACCATGGAAGTCTATGTGGATGACATGTTAGTTAAGTCCTGATTTTCCACAGATCACGTCAAGGATTTAAATTCAATGTTCTGTATCTTACGTGAGTATGGAATGAAGCTTAACCCGCTAAAATGCCACTTCGGCGTCGCATCCGGAAAGTTTCTAGGGTTCATCGTTAACGCTCGTGGGATAGAGGCAAACCCCGAAAAGATCTGGGCAATAAGGAATTTGCAAACCCCGAAGACCATAAAGCAAGTCCAGAGTCTCAACGGGAAGGTAGCAGCGTTAAGCAGGTTCATCTCGAAATCCACTGATAAATGTATTCCTTTCTTTGATCTAATCCGGAAAGGGAAACGAAACTTTAAATGGACCACGGAATGTGAAGGCGCATTCCGATCGCTGGTTCAGCATCTCTCTACGCCACCGATTTTGTCGAAACCAATTGATCACGAACAATTATACCTTTATCTGGCGGTATCGGAGCATGTGATCAGTGCTGCTTTGGTCCGGGAAGAAGATCGAGTGCAGAAACCGGTCTATTATGTCAGTAAACGATTGACCGGAGCTGAGAGAAATTACCCCAGGTTGGAGAAACTGGCTTACTGCTTGGTCATTGCCTCGAGAAAGCTTCGTCCTTATTTCCAAGCACATCCGCTTACTGTGTATACCGATCAGCCGTTACGACAGGTCCTCACGCGGCCTGAGACGTCTGGAAGGTTACTCAAGTGGAATATTGAACTGAGCCAATTTGACATTACTTATGCTCCGCGGAGAGCCATTCAAGGGCAAGTCCTAGCTGACTTC
The DNA here is from genome assembly GCA_030737815.1 of Allium fistulosum. NCBI lineage: Eukaryota > Viridiplantae > Streptophyta > Magnoliopsida > Asparagales > Amaryllidaceae > Allium > Allium fistulosum. Next base: position 814,026,337 of record CM060908.1, on the reverse strand, counting down.
ATAGCTGAATTTACTGTTCCTGACGAATTACCTGAAACCAGCGAGTCTCCTGAATATGTATGGAAACTTTATACAGATGGTGCATCAAACGATCGATGTTCGGGCGCTGGAGTTGTACTAGAAACCCCCGAAGGTCGATCCATATGCTATGCTTTGAAGTTTGATTTTCACGCAACCAACAATGAAGCCGAGTATGAAGCCCTGTTGGCTGGGTTAAAGCTTGCCAGAGATCTAAAAATTATCGCTATAGAAGTTTATTGTGATTCACAGTTGGTTGTGTGTCAAGTACGAGGAGAATATCAAGCGAGAGATCGAAGGTTAGCTGCTTATCTAGCCCGAGTTCAGGAAGCGCTGGATCAGTTTGATTATTATGCTATTTACTACATACCACGAGATCGCAATCAAAAGGCCGATTCATTGGCAAAGTTGGCCAGCACAGGTGAAGCACAGCAAATGGGACTCGTCCCGGTCGAAACTTTGCCTTTCCCAAGCATCGATCAAATCAAAACGACTGATGTGTTAGAGACCTTTCCCAGCAGAGAATCATGGATGACTCCGTATCGAAATTATATTGAGAATGGGATATTGCCTGAGCACCGAAATGAGAAAAGGCAAATTCTACGAAAAGCTTCGCGGTTCATCATTCAGGACAGGATCATGTATAGAAAAGGTTATTCTGTTCCACTCCTCCGGTGTATCGCTCACGGCGAAGTCAAACGAGTGTTACATGATGTACACGAGGGACAATGCGGCGATCACACCGGTGGACAAGCGCTTGCTAAGAAGATACTCCGATATGGATATTACTGGCCGACAGTGAATCGAGATGCAGCCAATTACGCCAGAAAGTGCGACAAGTGCCAAAAACACGCTCGAATTCCAAGAGCCCCGCCTACCGAGTTAACTCAAATGGTCAGTCCCTGGCCGTTCGCTATGTGGGGTATCGATATCATTGGCGCTTTACCTCTGGCAAAAGGTGGTGCGAAGTATGCCATCGTCGCAGTTGACTACTTCACAAAATGGGCCGAGGCTGAAGCTCTCGCAACGATTACGTCAAAGAAAGTGATAAACTTTGTGGTCCGCAATATCATTTGCCGATTTGGACTCCCGCATACCATCATCACAGATAACGGGACCCAATTCGAAAGTTCAGAGTTTAAGAATTTCTGCCAACGATTTCATATTCATAAAAAGTTCTCTGCAGTCGCGCATCCACAAGCAAACGGTCAGGTCGAAGTTGTTAACAAAGTTATAAAATCCATCTTAAAGAAACGACTGGAAAAGGCTGGGGGCAAATGGGTCGATGAACTTCCTATGGCATTATGGGCTTATCGAACAACTCACAAGACCGCAACTGGACACACCCCATTTTCCTTATCCTATGGCTCGGAGGCCGTCATTCCAGTGGAGACAGAAGTATTTTCTCACCGCGTAACTTATTACGATCCGAAAACGAACGCTATATTACTCGCTGAGTCTTTGGATCTGTTGGACGAGAAACGAGAAGAAGCTGATTTAAGAGCGGCCGCTTACCAAAGTCGGGTCGCCCGATTATATAACACCAAAGTTCGCCCCCGAACCTTTGATCTCGGTGATCTGGTCCTCAAGAGAGTATACCCGGTTCCTTCACACATGAAACCAAATTGGGAAGGACCGTACGTGATTACGCAACGACTTGGAGATGGCACATTCAAACTATCAACCGTGGACGGTCTAGTTTTACCGAGAGCCTGGAACAGCGAGAGTCTCCGTCGCTATTACATATGACAGGCTTTATTTATTTCATTATGTTTTTTATTCAGCAATTTACTTTTGCATTTCGAAATTAGAATTTGTAATAAGGCAACTGATTTGCCATATTTTCTTATTTCAGCAATAAAATGCCATCTCTTCGAGCCAGAGCTGTGATTCATTAAATACAATGTACAACATCACGATGCACGAAGAGCTAAGTTCCATCACACAGTGGAATTTATTCAAGTAGGGAGTGGCTGTGAAGCAATCAACCACTCGCTAAATGAAACCCGAGCTCGGGGGCAAGCCATCACATCAGGCCACGAAAATGGGTTGATACACGACAACCCTTCATTCAACTCCGTGCTCCCAGAGCGCGAGGCGGAGTATAAACTCACATCTAAACTCCGTGCTCCCAGAGCGCGAGGCGGAGTATAAACTCACATCTAACTCCGTACTCCCAGAGTGCGAGGCGGAGTATAAACATTTTTCCTAAACCCCAGAGTACTCCGAGAGCGCGAGCTGGGTACAAGCTTTTTACTTAACTCCGTGCTCCCAGAGTGCGAGGCGGAGTATAAACATTCTTCTAACTCCGTGCTCCCAGAGTGCGAGGTGGAGTATAAACATTCTTCTAACTCCGTGCTCCCAGAGTGCGAGGCGGAGTATAAACATTCTTCCAACTCCGTGCTCCCGGAGCGCGAGACGGAGTATAATCATTCATCTAACTCCGTACTCCCAGAGTGCGAGACGGAGTATAAACATTCATCCTACTCCGAACTCCGGAGCGCGAGACGGGGTATAAACATACGTCAATTCCACACTTCTCCCCAATACAGGGGGCAGGACCATAACACATGACAAGTTGAAGACAGAAAGGGAATAGATTTTCATTTCCATTATCAACAAAAAGAATCTGATTACAAAGTGTTTATGAAAAATTCTGCTAGTGGGAGCCGAATCCACATCTATACACGGCTATAGAAAAATCAACAAAATGCTACCCTACGCAACGGAGATTTAAAGAAAGAAGTTCATTCTTTCTTCTTCCTTATCTTCTTCTTCGGGGTAGCTCCACCTGATCCGCTGCCCGATTTCTTCCTCAATCGCTTGCTCTTTTCAGGCTTACCCTCCGGCAGCGATATAATGTCGACATCTTCCTCAGAGCTGGAGGCAACGGAAGTTCTTCTAGGAGGACGAGCTGGAGGCATAGGAGTAGTAGCAGGAGGAGGGACATGGGCGGTCTCGATCAATACAGTACCACTCGGCGAAATCACCATTAACGGGGCAGGCCCGGGCGGACTAGAACTAACATTCCCCGCTGCCATCTCGGCGGCAATCTCAGCTAAAACATCGTCCTCACGAGGTGCTTGGGCCGCATCGGATGTGCCAATAGCTGGCATAGACAAACTAGCGGCCGGAGCAGCCTCATTCACAACATCGGACGGGTTGGCAGAGGGATCGATGGGTTCATTGAGAAGCTCCTCAATCATTTGAGCGCTGAAAGAAAACATATTTGCATCTCCCTCCTCGCCAATCAAAGTAGAAGTCGTGATGGCTTCAGAAAAAACAACCCCTTGTGTTTGATGAGGAACCGATAAAGCGAGGGGCGCAGAAACGATAACCTCGGTCACTGAAATACGACAAAACGAAGATTGTTAGCCAAGTGTGTTGCTTAAGGTTCTTTACAACGAAACTACGAGAAGCGTTCAAATACCTTCCTTAGTCTGGACCGAAACATGGGTAGAATCATCGGCGGAAGATAATAACGGTTGGTCAGGATTATATGCAGGAACAGATTGGGGGTCTACCGCACCAGTGGTTTCGGGCAATGTTGGGATTACGGCTCCAACACTTGCCTAGTGATGCACGGTCCCCGAACCTTCGCCTGTCCCTAGAGATTGGACGCCGAGTTTTTCTTTCGACATAGAGATTACCACCTCATGAAGGGTCTTCCTCTCATCCTCGGTAAGCAGACGCATCTCCAGTTCAAAGTCGTCAAGTGCTCCATCTGGATGCGCTGCTCTCTTCTCATTCACCAGCCGGGTCCAGGCATTGTACAAGATCATGGAGTCATCTCCCAGCCACGCTAGATTTCTGTGTTCCAGCACATTAGCGTTATACGTGACTAAGAGATCGTCAAACTCAGCATCTAGCCTAGACCTCTCCTCCAAGATTTTTTCCTGAATCTCCGCTTCCACAGACTTAGCCTTGACCGCCGCCGCAGCAAGTTCGGCCCTGAGGGATACTGCTTGGTCGCAAGCCTCTTGAGCAGTAGCGTTCGCATCGTCCTTCTCCTTCACCATTTCAGCGAGTTTGGCCTTGAGCTCGTTCAGCTCTTTAACGGCTAAGTCTCGCTCAGCTGCAACGGTGGTATTGCGATGGCCCATCTCTTCCACTGTGGCACAATGTTCTTGCTGCATCCTCGCTAGTTTGGCCACGAAACCCTCGTGTTTCTTAAGTGTTTCAAGCTCTGACTTTCGGGACGTTTCCACTTCGGATTGAAGAACTTGAATGATGCGCTTCTGCTTCGCAATGTCAACATCACGTTCGGCAATGACTTTCGCCCTGTCAAAAGCTACCCTAGAAGCCTTCACGGCTGCCTTATACCACTCCTTGTACTGAGCATAGAAGTCGTGGATGTAATTATGAGCAGTAGTCTCAGCTTCCGGAGGGATTCTTTTGAAGTTAGGAGGGAAGATATAGCCATCCATGCAAATTTCCGGGTAGTCGTTTTTCATTTGGGCGAGTTTAGCAGCTCCCTCGCTTGTCAACTCAGCCGGAGCTTGTTCAATTATAGCGGCTGCCGTTGGTTCCACTCTTGGCCGTTGAGCGTCAGGCCGAGAAGATTGAGAAGGCAACTGTTGCTGATGAGAGGGCCCTGGAAGGTCTACTGGAGCCCTGGGAGGCGGAGGAGAACGAGATCGGTGTCGGTGCTGGAATCCCCGGTCTCTATCAGAGTAATCATAGCCAGAACGGTTACGCGAGTAATCTCTGTCTCTATCATAACGTTCTTGACTCGAGTAGCCTCGACCATGATCCCTATTTGTCTCTCTCCTACGGGAATCATAAAATGGAGAAGATTGGCGCACATTCCGAAGCCTATCTAGAGTGGAGCCACGCCCTGACATCTCACCTGCGATAAGAAAGAATTACGGATTAAAATCCCATAAAGCAATGTTTGCTATGCAGAAGTCATGGAGTGCCGTGGAAGTGTGTGTAAATGTGTAAACCCCCAAACCGACCGGAAGTGTTGACCGCACTTAAAGGAAAGGGCTCGTTCATGTTTAGGACATCTTGCAATTCCTCCAACCCAGGATTATGAGAAATCGATATATAATCTGGGATAGGAATATCGTCAAGCCCTTTGAGAGAATCTCTCGAATGAGAAGGGGCGGCCTCAGAAATCATAACTCCGGAAGCGGGAAGAAACACATCTACAGATTTTCCCCCCTTTGACTTAAGTTTTTTGGAAACGGCGGCCTTGCCTTTCCGTTTTTCTCCCGATTCCTCCAAGTTTCCCGAAAGGTCAGCCATTGGCTCTGAATCCGTCTGGGTTCTTTCTTCGTCACTCGCCTCGATTATTCTGATCCCGAGTGACCTCTTCGCTTTTCTCTTCTTGGGTTTCTTCTTATTTTCCTTCTTGGAGACGGACTTTGAAAATCCCTCAACAACTATGCTTTGATTAATGTCGATCAAACCCAGAACTCTTAAGTTGTAGTCGTTCAGCACCGAGTCAATATGCCTCAGCTCGCTTGGGACTTCTTGAAGACTCCGGACGGTACCCTTGAAACGCCCTCCATCGGGCCTAGAGATAATAGCTGAAAAAGGAATGAAATGTCAATTTTAACACCGAAGAGCTATTGGTCAAAGAAACAGGTTAAGGCGCTTACGTCTAGACAACCATCGCCTAGCGAAACCCGGAGGGCACCGAACGTAGAACCATTCGTTCTTGAAATAGCTCAGGCGCGTCCAAGCTCCAACTACAACTTGGCAATTTCTAACTGCCTCCAAGAATGTAAACGACGGGCTATCACCCCTGCTCTTGAAGTTAAATATGTGTCTGATCTCGGAGGGCCTCGGCGGGCGAAAAAGACAGTCCATAAATATTACGAAGACACTATTCAGCAACGCGTGCCCGTTGGGATGAAGTTGTGAAGGAGCGATCCCTAAATATGATAGCATCCTTCTGATATATTGATTGAAGGGAGGAAGAGTTCCAGCCGCACAAGCATGACGGTAGAATGCTGTATATCCTTCAGGCGGATTGTGCGGTCTATCGGTGGCGCTGGGCAATAGTACGTCACCAAGAGATATGTTATGCTTCAAGCATATTCGTCCCAATAAGGATTCAGAAATGTTGGACTGAACCGAGTCAACAGGGTCCTCAATAAATATCGCTTCCGGCAATTCATCTGGAGCTGGATCGATTATATCGGCAGGGATATCGGGAATCTCAAGCACCGGAGGAGTCGAGCTCTGTACCTCTTGTTGTTGGGAGCTCGAAGATTCCATAATTAGCTAGCTCATTAGAAAGCAACATTAAGTTCATGAACAAGCCCGTGCATGCCCCAGTGTAGTGTGTGTGAACGTGTCGTGCAGTGCAAGTATTGTACATCACTCGAGCAAATTTAACAAGAGGAAGCAAGATGTTCGTACAACATAACTTGGGAATTTGAGGAAGAAAATGACCGTCATCGCTGACCGTCATTTCCGCACCGTCCAAATGCTACGGACCAACTTCAAGTATAAATCAGTTGTATTATTGGTTAAGTCATAGTTCCATCGACGAGCCTCAAAGGAAATTCAGGTTCAAGTCTGTTGGTCAAGTTTGATTATGCAAGGCCGAAGCTCGTCGGAGTCAAGTATGCTAAAGTTCATTAAGTTCATCAGAGGATAACTTGAAACTGGTCGTAGTTCATATGATGGAGCAAGTCAAAAAGTAATGGTCTCCTAAGACGAAGATGTTCGAATCCATCGGTGCGAATCGATGTAGGACGAATCGATGAAGTTTGGTTCCAGTTGCTTCGAATCCATATGGATCGATTCGATGCAACATTAGGATAGAGGAACACTTCGAATCCATGGTCTATGCCTGACTTCGAATCGATCGAAATTGATGTCCTTCGAATCGATCAGAGTATTGCTACTTCGAATCGATTGCCACGAACTTTCTTTCCTTTTTCTTAAAACCATCGATTCGAAGCTATGCATTCAAATTCGATTCGAATGGCTCGTGCCTGGATCGATGCGAAGCAACGGGAAACGACACTCTAATCGCTGGAACCCAAAAGACATCACTCCTCGACTCCATCGAGTCGACCCACTTCATTCAGACCTTGTCACTCCTTAGAGTTTTTCTAAAGCGAGAATAGTTTACTTTTCTCATCTCGAATCGATCCATTGAATACCTGTTTTGATTTCGAGTAAAAGCGTGGAAGGGATCGATTGTTTTGAGGAGAGCACGCTTGTCTTGGCCTTGGAAAAATCGATTCGAAGAAGAAGCTCTCGAAACAGAAAAAGTGAAAAGTTAAAAGTGAACAGGACCCCGGTATATATAGGGGAAACGAGACCATTCGTCTCTCGGTCAAGCGCAACCGAGAATAACGGGTCTAACTCATCGATTCGAAGCGGTATCTTCGAATCGATCACCACAGGTCTAAATCGATTCGAAGTTGACCAGGTGACCTCGTCGACTCGGACTCAAATATCTACACCAGACAACTTCGAGACTTTTCCTTCGAATCCACAGCATCAACTCGAAGCACGGCGTCAGAAGAGCCAGGGGGAACGTTCGACTCCATCGATTCGAACAAGTCAAGTTCGAATCCCTCAATTGCGAATCCATCCAAGCATCGAATCCACGCAGTGTCGATTCAAAGAACCATCGATTCGAAGCTATCGACAGAAGATGAACCTGGGTCACTACGCCCCCTCGATTCGGAGTGCCTACTTCGAAACCATCAACTCAAGGCGGATCCAGAAACATTGCTTCGCATCCATTAAATACCGCCGGTCAAATGGGCGAATCGTTCCCATATGAAAAATTGCTTGTCCACTCTTGTACCGATTCAGGAGAGGATCAGTACGAGAGGATGATCATAGACAATCATAAAAGCAGTGTTTTAACTCAAATCTCAAATCGGTCCAGGAGAGGACCGATGCAGATTTCGATAGCGAACCGAACAGACAACAACTTGCGATCACGCAACGTTAACCAAGGTAAAGAAAATACACGTATGCGCGTAATTTTTGACTAATGTTTTGGTCTTTATCATCAACAGGAGCCAAATGTCCATCTCGTCATAACCCAAAAGCCCAGACAGCCAATCACGATTATGCGACAGTCGACAACTGCAATACAGAATGCAACTTTCGATAAAGCATGTCATAATGGCCCAATGAAAGACTGCAGTTTATCAAAGCACGTCATGTTTACACAAGACATACTTTGGGGGGCAAATGTTATCCCGCCTTTTGGCAAGGCCGTGACACCAAGGACTTAACTAGAAAACAGTAACAAATCGTATTGGAAGTCGGTTACACGTAAGGATCGCTACGGATATCGATGAAATTTGTTCGAGTCCGGATCGGGCTATAATCGATAAGGCACGTCAAGTAAGGCCATGGGAACCAACGATCCAAGTTTCAAGACAATCCGAGTTCGTATGCTCGAGATATTGTCGACAAAGGATGGAGTAGGGCTTCCTTAGTTCGAATCCATAGGCGAACTCTATGTTCGAATCCAACAGACAAGCTTTACCTCGTATCCATGAAGAAGAGACCAGTTCGAATCGATCAGAGGAGGATTGCTTCGACTCCATCAGGCGGAATCAATAGCTTCGAATCGATTGAGGCATTCACTACGTTCGACTACATCAAGCGAGCCTTCATGTGCCTTGAGTTCGAATCCACCCTCGCCTACACCATAGTTCGAATCCATCGAAGGAAGGAACCTTCGAATCCATGCATTCGAATCCCCAGGCCACGACAACTTCGAACCGGTCCATAGCTACGAGTCTAAATCGATTCGAACGAGCATTAGTCTCATCGATTCGAAGGAAGAGGTCCTTCGAATCCATTACCTCGACTCCACCATCTTCGAATCCAAGTCGTGGATTCGACCCAGTCAATGCGGAGTGCAAAGGGGACCGATGCGAAGAAGGCGCACCACGTCACCATCTTCACGAGCAGGAAGGACGATTCGAACGAATCGATTTGAGCATATCGATTCGAACGACTCCAGGATTCGAAAAACACCAACTTGAATCGATCATAACTCGAGTTCTACAAGTCAAAATGCCATGAAATTTTCACAAGAGCTTAAGCACATGATGAAGAGTGTTCACACCAAATTTCAGCTCGATTGGACGATTTCTTGATCGATTCGAACCAAGGGTCGAATCGATCCCAAAGTGGGCCCGGATCTCCAGATTTCGGCCATGTGGGCCCCCTGACGTACCAGAACTGGTCTCCCCTCATTTTTAGCGAAATATCAGCCTCCTACACCTATAAATAGAGCCCCTGGTCATTCAGAAAAGAGGTCGGATAATTCTAAGTACTGAAGAGCGCCCAGATTCTGCCAGATTTACTCCAGAACACCGCCGCTGCTTTAGATTGATACTTAGCATTTGAATTCAGTTGTGTTACATTATTAACTACTGTAATCTTCAAGTAATCGAGCAATAAAATCATCAAATTTCACAGTGGACGTAGGCAAAACGCCGAACCACTCTAAATCGCTTGTCTTTGCAATTTACTTTCTGTTATTTGGAGTTTTTGTTAGATAATCCACAGTTTTAATTTTCATTCTTCACTTTTATCTCTTCAAAAACTTCCGAAGAGTGTTGTGCCCATTTTTGGTACAAACAGTGTGTAAAGAAAATTGCCAAAAATAGTTAAGACAAGGAAAAAGGAAAAAATGGCAAGGAGGGAAAGTGGAGAGGGTGAGCTATTTGGTGAGATCAGAAATAATGGGATTTCTGATGAAAATAAATTACCTAACTAACCTTAAAACCCTAATAACTCCACTATATACCTCATCACCTCCTACGGGTGCACATGAGAAAAATCAGAAAACAAAACATAGAAAAGAAGGAGTAGGCAGGCAGCAGCTAGGAGGTCAATGGCAGACTTAAATCAAGGCTTAGGAAGAAGAACCTTGGTGAGTAAACCCCCACTTGGAAAGGCATTAAGACCTATGGAAGGCAGCCATTTAACCTTTAGTTTATTTTAATTCTGTTTGAAGTTTTGCTTGCATTTTTAGTCTAATCCTTTTCTGTTGTTTCTGAAGATATGTGTCTTGCATTCCTTGGTTGTCATTTAACTTATGATTGATTGTTCATATATGATATATTTAAGGAAAAATTGATGATAATTTAGATGTTTATGTACCTAAGAAATGTTTTTATAAATTTATAAATAATGTAAGGTGCAAGGCAGTAAGAGGAAGTGGTCCTCTGGCTTATGTCTTGCAACTGAAAGATGGTTGGGATGCAATGGAATTTCCATGTGCTGAATCCTGATTTATCATTTGATGTTCTCTGGAAATAAGGTTGAAGTAATAAGAAAATACACTTTAATATGTGGGTGGACTATAAGGAGAACCAGAGTAGCACTTCACTTGGTATAGGCTCTAGGATATGCTTTAACCAAGGTATATCTTTAAAATAAAACTAACTTGAACTGATTTTTTTAAAGTATGAGTGATTGCTGAATAAATATATATGTGAATGAGTTTTGATGGATGTATAGAAACTATTAGTATGAAATGATTGGGGATAAAACAGTGTTGGGCATAACTCTGTATAGAAAATATGGGATGTGTGAGAGAACTTAGTAATTAAACTAAGGACATGGGTCACCTCTATCAGGTTGGGTAAGAGGGAAGTGGGTATGGCATAGTGGTTGGCTTGCACCAAGGTTGGGGTGTGAGTTTGCATATGGCATGATCATGTCCAAAAAGCTTATAGTGCACTGGAAAGTAAGAAACAGTTCCAGGCAATGTGCACCAATGCAACCATAAATTTGATACTGGATCCTTTTGAAATGAATAACATGAAGTGAATATACATGCAAAATGTATAAATGCTGAAAGTATATGGGAATCTTGATATGCAGTCTCATATTGGTACTTTAGCTTAATGATATGGACGTTGCTTGTTCATGTTTAGGAATGCCTGTGTGATTTGCATGATGGCTGCTATGAATTCTTAAAATAAGGATTTCTGTTAAGAAATTAGTCTGAGCACATATACATGTATTTAGCAGTTCCCTCACTTCACTGTAAGGATACTTAAAATGTGAACATGAGAAAGTGGTTTAACAATCTGAGTAGAACATTTAACTTCTGAAACAAAGGTAATATGGAACTAGCTCCATTAATCTTATGTATTGTCAATTGAATTTACTCATACCAGACTTTAGTCTGACCTTTTTGTTGCTTGCATCAAATGGGTGCTTCACTTACATGGTGGGGCAGATCATGGGATGTCTGCAGGTAATGAAGAAGCTAAGTAAAAAAAAGAAGAGCAGAAATGTGATGCTAGGAAGAAATTGCTAACAACTGAAATATGGCTTTTGTTGAAGAATGTTCCTTATGTTTATTTTAAAAGACTTATATGTAATTAATATTTGCAGTATGTTGAGCTTGATTATTATGTAATGAATGATTTTAGGGATCATTATGTGATGGAACCATTACCAATAAAGAAGAAAAATATCATGAGTTGAAACTATTTTCAGTGGAAAAGATAGATATGTTTAGCTTTATGTTATATTTTTTAAGCATGCAAATTTCCAAGAACTTAGTAGTAAAGTAATCGTAGACCTGAAGCTTATACCTATTTAAACCAAGAGTATGGGTATACACATCAGACTGTTTTAAAAATTAGAATACATTTACATATGAATTGAAGAAAAATTTTATGAGACAAGGAATAACCCAAATCAAAATGTGTTTGATGGTTTTTACGAATGAATGAAACTAGTATATTATGATCAATTAGTTTAGAAAACTCACCAAAACAAATTAGTCTACCTGAAGACTAAGGTAAGCAGAGAGCAGCTGTACATGACTATGTGCACACAGGTGCACAGAAGCATGCACAACTCACAGCTCATCTGTTTTAAAAGGCAAACCTTGCAAATTTAAATATTACGAGTTAGTTCACATGTTATATCAAATACACAAATGCTAAGTGTAGGAAAAATAAATGGGAATTGGCCAATGGAATTGCACAGAGATTTAACCTCAGTTTTATTATTTATATATATATATATATATAGACTGAGATACCCTTTACAGAAATGCTCTGATATTAGAATTAAAATGAACACCCAAATAGTTTTATAAAGTAGTATATCAATATTTCTATATTGATCAAGTGGATCTTGGGAAACACATAGGAAAATATACACACATGTAAAAAAAATAGTTGGTTAAAGAAGGAGTGCAACCCTGAATTTAAAATTAAACTAAATTGAGTCATTCAAAATAAATGACAGCTAAGGGTAGGGTGCCTCAATCCACAAAGGCCGTATTCTAGGAAGAGTGACACGTGGATAGGATGTTGAATGGTCCTATCATGAAAGGAAAGAATGTGGAATAGTTTCTCGAGAATAATGGGAACTAAATGGTGCAAGGAAAGGGCTCGGATACACATGCTATGGAATCGTTGATACTCAGAGTGTTTTTGATGTACTTGAATGTAAGGGCATTATGAGTGTACTAATGGATACTTTGTTTGGCTACCCTAAATTGGTTGAATGGATCCGTGTAACAATCCGCACCTCTCAACATACCGATCCAAAGTTAAGAGTGACTTTCAAAATCATGTTATGCCAGGAGATACGAGCTGTTGGGGTTTTAAACATTGTAGAGCATGATTATATGGATAAAGTCTAAGACATTCCACACTTCCAAATCTCACAATGATAGGAATTAAAATATAAGTATTGAAAAATAGACATTTTAGAAAAACAGTCTCCAAAATACTTAATTGCCATATACACTATCTCCAAAGTAAAATATAAGTTTTATAGACTTTTAACATAATAGGTAACTACATAATGGACAATATATAATAAGAACTTTAGCATGAAGCTTTTTTCTCCACGTTCTATGCCCAATCAACTGCTAACCCATCATCCTGTAGACGGGGGAAACTAAAAAGAAGTGGGCAAGTCAGACAAAAGTCTGGTGAATGAGTACAAGTTTAATGTATGGTAGTCATATGTAGTTAATTTTGAACCTTCTCTAGATGACACAGGGTATGCTACTAGTACGTGAATTCCTAAGGTCCATTAACTAAGGTTTCTTGTCTAATACACACCTACATACAACTTGTGTAGGCTACTACAAGGATCGAATTACAGGTCGAACCTCACAACTAACGATCAACCAATGCTCCTAGAGCTACCCAATAAGGAAACACACTCGTAGGCTATCGTGCTACCCAATTTCCACCAATATCACTGCCTAATGCTACTGTGGGAACTGCTCTCCCATAAATACATATAACCCATAACTATGCCTAGAGAGGTAGAAGCCGAGATATTAACTTGTCGGTGTATCTCATCGTCTGCATCAGTGATCACCTCTCGATCATAAGCTAATGCATCTTATCATCCTGCGCCGGTGTCTACCTATATCATGTAATGTCAGAACCATGCATACAAGAACTCTCATTAGTACTGGGCCACTTCCTTACCTATATTACTACTTATCGTGCTGCACTGGGCTTGACTGTCCATATAGAATCTCCCGTTAGCACCGGGCTCACTCACTAGCATCTGTCAGTGCTGCGTGTCCACTACCAAACCTCCCCGTGAGTGCCTATATTGCAAAAATACATCGCCTATAGTCAATCACTCGACTCTCAATTGGGTAAACAACATTTTACATAACACTGGAATAACCTAGTGTCCTCTGATAGGGAACTAGCCTCCCTACTATCTCTACCATATATGCTTAGCCTCAAAATAGGCTCAAACAAATAATTAATAGTTATATAATTTTTATCTTAAATTATATAATTTTTATTACTAACCTAGGCCATAGGCCGAGGATCAGGTTCTGCATATTACATGTCGATCGGTCGACCGTTGGGGATCGGTGGTTGACCAGTAGTAGGCTAAAATTAGGGTTCCAATATTTTCTGATGTCTATTATATTGTCGTTAATTTCAGTTGTTGATTTCAATTTACAGTAAACCCTAAACATTAATTTGACTAGTCCAAAATTTTTGATTTTAATTTCAGTTATCTAATTTAAGGTTTACAGGTTTGGGATTTGAAGATTTTTGGGTTTACAGCTAAATAAATAAAAGGGTGTAATAGCATCCGATCTGACAATTCATAGTGATTTCAGTTAAATAATTAAGGGTTATGATAACATCAATAAAAGGGTGTACTAGTATCTGATCTGACAATTCACAATGATTTCAGTTAAATAATTAAGGGTAGCATCAATGTCATATTTATCAAATTACCGTAACTTCAATTTCTACCCTAGATTATATCTTTCAAATTAGGGTTTTTTAATATAAATTATAAATTACTAATATTTATCCAATTTCTATGATTACAATTCAATAAGAGAAAAAAGGAGGTTTAACTAGGGTTTAAATGAGATTAACCAATTCATATCAATTCCAGTTTAATTTAGATTTCAGGTTTATAAGTTAGATCTAAGAATCAGGGTTTATAGTTTCCAGATTTGTTAACTAACAACCTAGAACATAAAGAATAGGTTAAATTTAAGTGTAAATAATCATCTTATTAAACATATTCCCACTCACATTATGCCTAAGCTCTTCCAACTTATTTCAGTTGAGAATCACTCTCTATTTGAACCAAAAAATGGCACAAACACCCAGAAGTTTAAGTAGAGAATAAAAAGTTTAGAAATTTAAATGAAAATGAGTAAAGAAGAACACATAGCAATATATAGTAGTTCAGCTATCTTGGCCTACATCCGCTTAGTGATTTTATTGATTATCTTACTGATTACAAGCAGGAGTTCTTATAGATCGGTATAAATCCGACAGTGATTACAGGAAATTAGAGTAAGGGAAAGCAAGAGCCAAAAAGGTCCATAAAAATGAGCCCTGCCCCGTTATTTAGAGACGTAGGAGGCCTAAAATCTTGCCCCATGATCTCCATATCGTTTTTCATGTTGTACACCAATGCTATAAGAGAATAGGTGGACATGTTATCAACAATCATGGATCGGTACGAATCTAACCTCTTGGATCAGTACCAATCCATAACTTCTTCATATGTGTTAGTGCAGAATTTCGTCAACACCAACACCTCGAGGTCCGAAGGTATGTCTCAGGGAGTCGAATGGAATATTGGACCCGGCAAAAGGTTCCCAAGATGTGACGTATCTAAGTTTTGAATTGGAGATGCTAAACCGTAGAGTAGCAATAGTATAGGCAAAGAAGGAAAAGTGTGTAAAGTAGATGACACCAAAACTTTTATAGTGGTTCGGGTTGAAAGTCCCTACGTCTACTGTCCATTCTTTATTTAGTTACTCTTATATAGCCGAGAGGCTTATTACATTGAATCTAAGCGTTTTCGCCATTAAAAAGTTTTGAATAGAGCTCTAATATATTAAGTACTATTTTAACTTTTTCAGTTCATTTTTGTGCCTCTTGAAAAAGATCCTTTGTGCCTTCGGATTAACGCCTAATTATAACTAATATGCCCTGGCACCATTAGTGGAAGGGCTTCTATTTGGATTAATGACCTGGCTTGCTATGTGTGGTACAGATTTGAACACTTGTCATCATCCGATTGAAAGTACTTTGACACGGATTACTGATGTGGCGCTTATATATATAACTTCGTTGATTCCTTTCATCTATCTTGACTGTTGATCTCGGCCTAGGCTATCTAAGCCGTTGATTCTTGTTGAAATGCCCTTGGCTTCGGCAATTGCTGCTCTCGGCTAATGAGTCCGGTGTTTAAGCTTTAGTTGGAAACTAAATAATGGGTCTCAAAATTACAAGCCAAGGAACATTCTTCTAGAATATTCGTTATTTATACTTGGTAGAAATTATGGTGTAACACATGCCCCTCAAAATTCACCTCATTTTGTTGATATGAGGTGGACTTTAAGGAGAGTAGTGTCATATCAGGTTTATTACTTGGCTTGTTTATTCTATTACCATTGTGAAGTTAATCCTGAGCTTTTGGGCAAGGGAGTATAATAAGGATTTTTAGAAGCAATGCTTTACCTGGACAATTTATAATGATCCAATCTTGTTTAGAGGATTTCTGAAAATAATTTGAAATTAGTGCCTAAAGGCGAGATCTAATTTAAGACCATGAGGTCAAAATTTTGAAAACTATGCCTATCACTTGAAGACATCTAGGCTAACTGATAAGAGAAACTATTCGAGCCTCGATAGGCGAAATCTGATTTGAGGCCGTGAGGTCAAAACTTTTGAAAATTATGCTCATCACTTGAAGCCATCTAGGCTAAGTGATAAGTGAAATAGTTTGAGCATTGAGAGGCGAAATCTGATTTGAGACCGTGAGGTTAAAACTTTTGAAAATTATGCTTATCACTTGAATCCATCTAGGTTAAGTGATAAGCGGAATAGTTTGAGCATCGAGAGGCAAAACCCGATTTGAGATCTGAGGTCAAAACTTTTTAAAATTATGCTTGTCACTTGAAGCCATCCAGGCTAAGTGATATGTGAAAAAGTTTGAGCACGAGAGGCGAAATATGATTTGAGACCATGTGGTCCAAAATTTTGGAAATTATGCTTGTCACTTAAAGCCATCTTGGCTAAGTGGTAAGCGAAACTATTACGATGCTGAAAGGCAAAGTCAAATTTAAGACCATGAGGTCAAAACTTTTTAAAACTATGCTTGTCACTTGAAGCCATCTAGGCTAAGTGGTAAGCAAAACTATTACGGTGTCCATCTGCAAAGTCTAATTTGAGACGTTAAGGTCAAAACTTTTGAAAATTATGCTAGTCACTTGAAGCCATCTAGGCTAAGTGATAAGTGAAACAGTTTGAGTGCCGAGAGGCGAAATCTGATTTGAGACCATGAGGTCAAAACTTTTGAAAGTTATTCTTGTCACTTGAAGCCATCTAGGCTAAGTGATAAGAGAAATAGTTTGAGTGTCGAGAGGTGAAATCTAATTTGAGACCATGAGGTCAAAACTTTTGAAAGTTCTGCTTGTCACTTGAAGCCATCTAGGCTAAGTGGTAAGCGAAAAGTGAAACTATTAAAGTGCCAAAAGGCAAAAGTCTACTTTGAGACCGTGAGGTCAAAACTTTTGAAAACTATACTTGTCACTTGAAGCCATCTAGGCCAAGTGGTAAGTGAAACTATTACGGTGCCAAAAGGAAACATCTACTTTTGGACCGTGAAGTCAAAACATTTGAAAACTATGCTTGTCACTTGAAGCCATCTAGGCTAAGTGGAAAGCGAAACTAATATAGTGCCAAAAGGAAAAAATCTACTTTGAGACCGTGAGGTCAAAACTTTGGAAAACTATGCTTGTCACTTGAAGCCATCTAGGCTAAGTGATAAGTGAAACTATCACGGTGCCAAAAGGAAAAATCTACTTTGAGACCATGAGATCAAAACTTTTGAAAACTATGCTTGTCACTTGAAGCCATTTAGGCTAAGTGGTAACTTGAAACCGATATATACTTCTCTCCCAATCTCGCCTTGAACTGCTCCTAAGTAATCTAATCCTCGGGAGTAGTAACCTTGATGGAATTCCACCATCCTATAGCTCTTCCCTAAAGCTATCTAGAGGCCAGCTCCCTCTTTATTGCGTCCTCTAACTCCATATCCTCAAAGATGCGTACACAGGTGTCCAACCAATCCTGCACCTCGATGGCTAATTCCATTCCTAGAAATGGTCTACCACCCAGAGTAGAGAAATCTTTGCTCAGTTTGGCAAAGTCATCCCTCGGTGCTTGCATTGGAACACCATCACCTACAGCCGCAGTAGGAGCAACTTGGGCATTCTGAACCATGTTACGCACCATATCAATGAACATGTTCTGCAAGTCAGGGTTAATAACCCCCGATCCCGCCCCCTCCTCAATTCCAAAGCTAGAATTTCTACCAGCATTCCTCGTTAGCCGGCTCATTCTTATAAGTTGAAATAAGAATGATCAGTCTCTCTAAAAGGAACAAGTGGTATCTAAGAACGCAAAGCAACTTATATATTATATATATACTGCTATATAGTTTTGTAAACCAAAACAAAACAAGTACGCACTCTTATATATTGTTAGATCCATTCTAAGGCGATAGCTCCTTCCTTGTCTCTAATGGATCCAGGTATCAACTTTGGTCGTCTACGCAACCTAAGCTTTGATACCAAATGTGATAACAGTCCTACACCTCCGGTACCCTACACCTAAAAAGAGCGCTACGAGGGTACCCGACCGATGAAGAACTGTAGCCAAGGGTTAGAAGAAATAAAATCCAACATAGAACCTATAGAACATCGCACATCACATAGATAAATATAATATAACAACATAGATGTAAAATAGACGAGGCAGTGATATAATCAAATGAATCATAAATAAGAACAACAGAGTGCACCAGGTTCACTGATTATACAAAAACCGAAATATAGAGTTTATACGTCCCATAACACCAAATTAATCTCTAAAACTATATCTAATAATACAAGTACCGAAGAAGCTCCACAATACTGCACAGTGGAATATAAGTGATAGTAAGCTCCAAATATAGATATACGAAAGCATAGCCTCCTGCTCATACTATGCATAGCTCCATGCACCATCAAGACCTATTATCCCTAATCTACTCATTTAGAAGTACCCTAGGTAATAAGAAGCAAAGCATAAAACCTCGAGTCAGACAACAGTCTGGTGTGAGTGACATATCATCTCAAAAATACTATTAAAAAATTCGTATATAGTAAATATGGACATAAGGTATGTAGAACCATACCTGACATGTTCCTACATCCAAAGAGTTAGCATATAATAATCAATATATGCTAATCTACTATCAAAGTCATATAGATGTAATACAATCGAAGTACAGTGTCCAATGTCTAGGTATACAATCGAAAATACTTATATCGGGTGACACCCTAGTGTAACAACAACCATAGAAACCATAACATCCATCAAACAGTCCTCACCGCCACTCTTGTGCGTTAGACACATGATAACTCTTATGGCACAATCGCAAACCAGGGATCCAATCATAATCCCGGCTTTATCGGTGCTCAAACCTATGCCACTTCAGAAGGCTAGGAACCACGCCCGCAGTCGCAAAGCCCAAGGTAATCTATTATCGCAAGATCTAGACGCAATCGTGATCCAGGTGGGCGTACCTACATTCCCCTTCTTTACGAGCACACTAGAAGCCTCTGAGTTATCATTGAGCCCTTTGCACACCATTGCACACATCCCCAAAATGGAACTAAATCGCTATTCCATCCCGACTATCTCCACAGTAGGACCCCGTCGCAAATCACACTCGCAAGTCCCTATCGTTAGACATTCCCTTACCCCTCATCAACTCAACAAAGACCCATAACTCTGCCGCCATGTTCGAAGTTCATAGCCAAACTCCATGCTCCACCCCTACCGATCCATCTTATGATCGATCCAAGCTAGATGAAAGCCAAGACACGCCTAGCCAAACCACCTTCCATGGTCCAACTTCCACCACCGAACCGAGTTTTGTGTTCGATCGCCACTCCACCTTGCCACCGAATAGGCCATCTCGACCGGCCACCAAACCACCTTTCCACTAAACAGATTCCCCTACTCGGCCACCGGACACCCATCACTACCATGCTGCCATATCAATCTGGTTATTGAACATCCATCACCACTGAACCGCCATATTGGTCCATTCACCGAACCATCCAACCCATCGAAGCCAATCCTATTCACTCATCAAGCCCAGCCCTACCACTAAATCGAACACCATGATCGGCTACTGCTCCATTCGCCCCACTGAACCAAGCCTAGGCTGAACTAACTTACACCGAACCAATTTCCTATAGCTCTTCCGACTCCAAGCTCTGTATCAATTTCATCTCTATGCCTTATTCTTCAACCATTGCGCATCCTATATGTAGTGATACAACTTTCAAAAATCTCGAGTTGATCCGTTGAAACCCAGTTTTATAGTCCTTAACTCTAAGTTGCTTTGATGAGCGTTTTAACCATACAAGCATTCACACAAACACCACATGCATAAGAACGCTAATCAATATCCAAACAAACATCAAACCATAGCAATTCATCATATAATACACCCACAAGATAGCCTATCACATACAAAGGCAACTATACTCCAAGCGATATAATTAAAGTACTTTAACTATCCCAAAATTCATCTTATTTTAGGTTCGACTTAGAAAACAGCTTTAAAACGTTAATTTGACTTTAGAAATGAGTTTAAAACATAGCAAAACCTATAGGTACATATATAAGAAAGTGAGAGATGATAAATCACTCACCAAACACCCAAAGATGGAAATTTGCACACAAACCGAGGCAAATCCGAAAATCCCAGCTAAGATCTGATTTCCTTCCCAAAGATGTAGATTTGAAGCTCCTTGATAAAACCTCTTTCTTATCTATGGTTTGGATGAGAAATGGAAGAAGTTGGGTGAAGAGAAAAATAATGGCGGTTAGGTTGGAATAAGAGGTGGTAGAAAAAGTGAATTATAAGAGGGTGTCATTCCTATTTATAGGCAAAACTGCCCTCCCCTCCCCTGATGTACGCTAAACAGATCTTGCCGAACCAAGATAGCTCCTCTCTAAGCTCTGAACATGGCTAGCACCGATCATAGCCAAATCTTCAAACAACCATACGTCCTAGCTAGAAGCTCCAAATCGCTATTACAACTAGTCTACGGAAAGAGGAGCCATCGTATCTTTCCAATGGAAGTGGTCTCGAACACTAATTCGGCTCCGATCAAAAGTTATAGATGATACAAGCCTCCAAGAAGTAAAATCATTAGAAAAATTATAAATACATTAAATGTCTCCAATAGGCATTTCCTAAAGTCATAGAGTCATACGACCACATATGAATTAAAAATAATATTATTTACGATCCTCCGATACGTAAAATACGGGTCATTACACTGTCCCTCTTTAGGAATTTTGCCCCCAAAATCCTAATACAAACAAGGAAAAAATATCAGACATAGCTACCTCGCATGCCTATCATCCACGAGCAACCATATCAAACATCAAATATGCATAAAAAGGCAACAAATGATATCTACGCCTACCCTAGTATATAGGATACTAAACTACCCTATATGATATCGAAAGTGGAAGTAAATATGTTAAACATGAGTCTCACCAACTAAAGAGCTCCTGATAAGTGGTCCTCATGCCCTCCTTGGTCTCCCAAGTACAATCGCCTTCTCACTTACCCCATTGAAACTTCACCAGCACTACCGTCTTCCTCCTAAGCTGTTTCGTATCCCTTTCGATGATACGAATAGGCCTACGAGGTCTCAATGCTTCTGGTTCAATCTCGATATCATCAAACTGGTCCGGTTGAACTATCATGCCTGAGTTGTGCACAAACATCCGCAAGTGAGATGCGTGGAAAACATTATGCATGCTCGTCATCTTCTGGGCAAGTCGACTCTATATGCTAGATTCACTATCCTCTCAAGTAGTAGAAAAGGACCAACAAACTTCGATGCCAATTTCCACTTAGTATCGAATCAAACAACACTTCACAATGGAGTGATCTTGACGAACACCATATAGTCGATGGAGAACTCTAAATCAGTCTCCTTCTATCAGTGTAGCTCTTCTGCCTGTCCCGAGCAGCCTTCATCCATTCCCGAATGATCTTGATCTTTTCCAAAGTCTCCCTAATCATCTCTGGCCCAAAGTATTAGTTTTTCACCCGCTTCCCACCAACAAGAAGTGGATTGCACAGTCAGCCATATAACGCCCCAAATGGTGCCATACCGACGCTGGACTGATAATTGTTGTTATATGCGAACTCTACTAAATGCAAATGATTGTCCCTCGTGCCCGCCAAAATTGAGAATGCAAGCTCGCAAGAGATCCTCCAGAATATGATTCACCCTCTTGATCTGCCCATCTGTTTGTAGGTGATAAGCTATACTGGAACGCAACTCTATCTCCAAAACTTCTTGTAAGCTCTGCCAAAACCAGCTAGTGGAAAAAAGGTCTCAATTACTCACAATGCTCTTTGGCACACCACGGAATCGCACAACCCACTTCTCATACAACTCGACCAATTTGGAAGTTGTTTATTTGACTTGATGGGTATGAATCGGGTACACTTCATTAATCTATCAACTATGACCCAAATATTATCATACCCTCATTTGGTCCTCAACAATCCATCAATGAAATCCATTAAAACCTGCTCCCACTTCCACTCGGGAATCTAGAGTGGTTATAACAAACCATTCGACTTCTTCTGCTCTGCCTTTACCAACTGACAGTTCATGCACTTCGAAATGAATGTCCCAACGTCCTTCTTCATCTCTTCGAAATAAAATGTATTCTTTAAATTGTGGTACATTTTATTGCCACCGGAATGTTTAGTCAGTCTCGAACGATGGCACTCTCGGAATACGTCATCCCTTAATCCATCGACATCAAGAACAAACAATCTCCCCTCCTTGTAGAGCCAGCCATCATGGTCGAGCCCGTACTACTTTATCTCCTCAAACTCTACTCCTTACTCTATATTTTCCATGATCTTTGCTAGTATAGCATCTCGACTCTGACTAGTGCCGATCCACTCACTCAAGATAGGTCTGATCATCAAACTAGCCAATACTTCCGGCTTTAGCTCACATTGAGGTCTAAAATCATAGCCAGTGATAAACTCCAACCACTTTCACTTTAGGAACATCGCTCCTAAGCTAGCATGTCTCCTACATAAAGCATCAGCGACCGCATACCCCTTACTAGGTTTATAAGAGATGCCAAAGTCGTAGGAGGCCAGGAACTCTAACCATCGCTGTTGGCGAAGGTTAAGATCCTTCTAGAAAAATAGATACTTCAACGACTTATGGTCCGTATACAACTCAAACTTCTCTCCAAGCAAAAAACGCCTCCATACCTTCAAAGCGAATACTATTGTCGCCAACTACAAATCGTAAGTCGGATACTTCCTCTCGTGTGGTTTCAGATGACGACTAGCATAGGCGACAACCTTTCCCCTCTATATTAATACCGCACCAAGTCCAGTACCACATGCATCTATGTACACTTTCAGCTCCTCATTCCCGCTCGGATTGATTAACACTGGTGCACTCATCAACCTTTCCTTCAGATTCACGAACGCATGCTCGCATCTCACGTCCCAATTAAAAGCCTGATTCTTCTTCGTCAATTAATGGCGCTGCTACTTTAAAGAAGTGTTGGATAAAACTTCTATAGAATCGAACCAGCCCAAGGAAATTTCTCACGTTTGTAGCGGTCTTGGGTCGATCCTAATCCTTCACTGCTGCCACCTTCATAGGATCTATAGCAATGCCTTGCTCAGAAACTACATGACCTAAAATCAAACTTCCCTCCTCCATAAGTGAAACTTCGAAAACTTCGCCTTCAATCGGCGTCTTCTCAACACCTCAAGCAAAATCCGTAAGTGCTCCCTATGTTCTTCCTCTATCCTCAAATAAACGAGGATATCGTCTACGAACACAAATACAAACTTATTCAGTTGATCCCTAAAAACACGATTCATAAGATTAACAAAGTATGTCGGTGCATTGGTTATCCTGAACGGTATAACCAACCACTCATAGAATTCAGAAGACGTACGAAACACTATAATCGGCACATTCTCCTTTACCACTCTCAGTTGATGAAAGCCTGTCGCAAGGTCCAACTGAGAGAATACCCTTGCACAGTGGAGCTGATCAAACAAGTCATATATACGTGGGAGTGGATACTTGTTCTTCTTCGTCACCTTATTCCGTTCACGATAATCTACACACAACCTCAGAGAACCATCTTCCTTAGTGATGAATACTACAAGTGCACCTTACTTAGATATGCTCCTACGAATGAACCCTCGCCTTAACAGGTTATTCACTTGCAGCTTTAGCTCCTTTTGCTCTTTGGGTGCCATACGCCTCAAAGGCATATCTACTGGCCTGACATCCTTCACCAAATCTCTATGGAACTCTATCTCGCTGTGTAGTGGCAATGCAGTCACCTTATCAAATATGGATGATACTCTCTCGCTATAGGCATAGATGATAACTCGTCATGCAGGATCTTGAGCGAATATAAAAAGCTAACCATCACCTCATCATTAGGCAGGCATCCTATCTCCAACCTACGCCTATCATCCGTCCCTATTGTCATCAACAGCCTTTTGCAATCCACCACTACTCCGTGTCTCTATAGCTAGTCCATCCCTAGAATAATTCCAAACCCCATAAAACTCAAAACAAAGCAATCACAAGCAAATAAACATCCATGACTCGATAATGTCAAGTTTCAACAAACCATGCAAAGGCTAGTCAATCCTCCAATAGGGTTCATGATAATCAAAGGTCGATCAACGATCTTTGATTTCAATCCCAAACTATCTATCAACTCAATAGATATGAAGCAATGTGAAGCCCCGGTATCAAATAAAACACATATATAAGTATCAGATATAGAAAGCATACCCTGTATAACGACACTCTTCCCTTTCTCCTTCGTCGATGGAGTCCTCGACGAAGCTGCAATAGCATTCAAAGCATAAGCAGACACAACCTGCTTATTTCTCGATGGTTCTGGACAATCCTTCTTGATATGTTCTGGCTTTTTGCAGTTGTAGCATTTCTTGCCCTCTGCCTTGTAGTCTCTGACAAGATGTCCCTTCTCTCCATAATTATAGCAAGTAGGCTCTCACTTGCCCTTCTTCCGACCATTCTTCTGAAACTGCTTCTTCTTCTTCTTGTCCTACTTTTTCTTGCCTCCCCTGCCAGCTTGCAGCTTTGGCTTATCCTTGGAAGCAACAACCGACTTAGGCTTAGGATATAGACACTCATATCGAAGAGCCTTCTCCACCAGCCTCTCGAAGGTCTCATTGATATAACTCATAAGCTTCTCTCCAAGATAATCATCCAATCCCATGATAAACTTCTCATTCTTCTTGAGTGGAGTATTAATAAAAGATAAGCCATACATCGATAGCATGTCGATCTCAGCCACATACTCCGACACAGACATATCTCCCTGTCTCAAGTCAGCAAACTTCCGAAAGAGCACCGATTTTTGAGCGACTGGTACATACTTCTCTTCAAATCTCACCTTAAGCTGCTCCCAAGTAATCTGATCCTCGGGAGTAGTAACCCTGATGGCGTTCCACCATCCCATAGCTTTTCCCTGAAGCTACCTAGAGGCCAGCTTCCTCTTTATCACATCCTCTAACTCCATATCCTCAAAGATGCATTCGTAGGTGCCCAACCATTCCTACACCTCGACGGCTGATTCCATTCCCAGAAATGGTCTGCCACCCAGAGTAGAGAAATTTTTGCTCAGTTTGGCAAAATCAGCCCTCGACGCCTGCACTGGAACACCGTCACCTAAAGCCACAGTAGGAGCAACTTGGGCATTCTGAACCATGTTGCGCACTATCTCAGTGAACATGTTTTGCAAGTCGGGGTTAACAACCCTCGATCCTGCCCCCTCCTCAATTCCAGAGTTGGAATTCCTATCAGCATTCCTTGTTAGCCGGCTCATTCTTATAAGCTAAAATAAAAATGATCAGTCTCTCTAAAAGGAATAAGTGGCATCTAAGAATGCAAAGCAACTTATATACTATATATATATATATATATTAGTACATAGTTTTGTAAACCAAAACATAAAAAGTACGCTCTCTCATATATTACTAGATTCATTCTGAAGCGATAGCTCCTTCCTTATCTCTAATGGATCCAGATATTAACTCAGGTCATCTACGCAACCTAAGCTCTGATACCAAATGTGACGACCGTCCTACACCGTCGGTACCCTAGACCTAAAAAGAGCACTGCGGGGGTACCCAGCCGATGAAGAACAATAGCCAAGGGTTAAAAGAAATAAAATCCAGAACAGAAGCTGTAGAACATCGGACAACGCGCAGATAAAATATGATCTAACAACGTAGATGTAAAACAAGCGAGATAGTGATATAATCAAATGAACCATAAATAAGAAGAACAGAGTGGATCAGGTTCACAAACTGTACAAAAACTGAAATATAGAGTTTATACATCCTATAACACCAAAATAAACTCTAAAACCATCTCTAATAATACAAGTACTGACATAGCACCATAGTACTGCATAGCAGAATATAAGTGATAGTAAGCTCCAAGTATAGATATATCAAAGCGTAGCCTCCTACTCATACTCTCTACAGCTCGATGCATTATCCAGACCTATTATCCCTAATCTACTCATTTAAGAGTACCTAAGGTAATAAGAAGCAAAGCATAAAATCTCGAGTCAGACAACAGTCTGGTGTGAGCAAGGTATCATCTCAAAAATACAATGAAAAAATCGTAAATAGTAAATAGTAAATATTACCATAAGGTATATAGAACCATACTTGACTTGTCCCTTCATCTAAAGAGTTAGCGCATAATAATCGATATACGCTAATCTACTATCAAAGTCTATACTATAATCAAAGTACAATGTCTAGTCTCTAAGCATACAATCGAAAATACCAACATCGGGTGACACCCTAGCGTAACAATAACCATGACAACCTTTGCATCCATTAAACAGTACTTACCACCATTTATGTGTGTTAGATACATGATAACTCGTATGGCACAATCACAAACTAGGGACCCAACCGTAATCCCGGCTTCATTGGTGCTCGAATCCATGCCACTCCAAAATGCTAGGAACCAGGTCCATAATCGCAAAGCCTAGGGTAATCTACTATCACACGATACAGACGCAATCGTGATCCAAGTGAACATCCCCACATACCCCTTCTTTACGAGCACACTAGAAGCCTCCGAGTTATCAATGATCCCTTTGCATGTATCGCTAAAATGGAGCTCAATCGCTATTCAATCCCTGCTATCTCCATAGTAGGACACCATCGCAAATCCCACTCACAAGTCCTTATTGTTAGACTTGCCCTTATGGATCATCGCCACGACTCCCATCATTAATTTGCCATCTTTGGAATGCCTTTATACACCCTTCGCAAGTCATCTCGTACTAAGTCCCGAAGTCATCATGTCATTGACCTCAAAGCACCATGCCATTACTTCATTGGTCACTACATGCAGTCCAAGGTGATCCCGAGTCATCCTGGAGTCATCCACCTTCACCCCTTATCAACTCATCAAAGACCTAAAAATTGCAGCCATGTCCGAAGTTCATAGCCAAACTCCATGCTCCATCCCTTCCGATCCATCCTACGACCGATTCAAGCTAGATGAAAGCTAAGACATGCCTAGCCAAGCAACCTTCCATGGTTCGGCTTCCACTACCGAACCAAGTTTTGTGTTCGATTGCCACTCCGCCTTGCCACCGAATGGACCACCTCAATCGGCCATTGAACCACCTTTCTACCGAACAAATTCTTCTACCTGGCCACCGAACACCAACCACCATTGAACCATCATATCGGTCCGGTCACTGAACACCAACCACCATTGAACCATCATATCGGTCTGGTCACCGAACACCCACCACCATCAAATCTCCATATCGGTTAGTCACCAAACCGTCTAAGCAACCGAACAATCAATCATGTTCAATCATCAAGCCCAGCCGTACCACCAAACCGAACTCCATGATCGGCCACCGCTCCATTCACTCCACCGAACCAAGCCTAGGCC
This sequence comes from Allium fistulosum, assembly GCA_030737815.1. NCBI lineage: Eukaryota > Viridiplantae > Streptophyta > Magnoliopsida > Asparagales > Amaryllidaceae > Allium > Allium fistulosum. The sequence continues at coordinate 813,998,763 of CM060908.1, read as the reverse complement.
GAACCAACTTACGTCGAGCTGATTTCCTGTAGTTTTGTCGAGTCCAGGCTTTTTATCAATTTCACCACTATTCCAAATTCTTCTACCCTTGTGCATCCCATATGCAATGATACAACTCTTGAAAATCTCAAGTTGATCCGTCGAAAAATGGTTTTAAGGTCCCTAACTCTAAGTCGCTTTGATGAGCGTTTCAACCATACAAACATTCACACAAACGCAACACGCATAAAAATGCTAATCAACATCCAAACAACAAAACACACATCAAATCATAGCAATTCATCATATAATACACCCGTGAGATAGCCTATCACATACAAAGGCAATTATACTCCAAGCGATATGGTTAAAGTACTTTAAATATCCCAAAATTCATCTTATTTTAGGTTCGACTTAGAAAGCAGCTATAAAACATTAATTTGACTTTAAAAAAGAGTTTAAAACATATCAAAACCTATAAGCATATATATAGGAAAGTGAGAGATGATAAACCACTCACCAAACACCTAAAGATAAGATTTGCACGCAAACCGAGGCATATTCGAAAATCCCAGCTAAGATCTAATTTCCTTCCCAAAGATGTAGATTTGAAGCTCTTTAATGATTCCCTTTGCTTACCTATGGTTTGGATGAGAAATGGAAGAAGTTAGGTGAAGAGAGAAATAATGGAGGTTAGGTTGGAATAACAGGTGCTAGGAAAAGTAATTTATAAGAGGATGGCACTCCTATTTATAGGCGAAACCCCAAGCACCCCCCAGAGGTAAGCCGAACAGAGCATGCTGAACCAAGGTAGCACCTCTTCAAGCTCCAAACATGCATAGCACCGACCATAGCCAAATATTCAAACAATTATATCTCATAGCTAGAAGCTCCAAATCGCTATTACGACCAGTCCATGAAAGAAACCATCATATCTTTTCAATGGAAGTGGTCTTAAATACTAATTTGGCTCCTATCAAAAGTGAGAGATGATACAAGCCTCCAAGGGGTAAAATCATCTAGAAAATTATAAAGATAGGAGATGTCTCTAATAGGCATTTCCCAAAATCATAGAGTCATACGACCACATGTGAATTAAAAAAAATTACGATCCTCTAATACGTAAAATACGATTGTTACAGGACTGATACCTCCTTCTGCTAACTTCGTTGGACTTAAGTCTTCTAAGAAGTATGGGACATCTTCTACCATAGCTATTGACAGCGGGAAGAAGCCGAATCTAGTCCAGAGGATAGCGAAACTAAAGATTTCACCCTTATTAAACCAATATATTTCATTTTCACAGTACAACTTAGTCTTAATTTTAATTTTAGCCTTGCCCTTTTCTCCTTTTTGCAGTGATTCTTTCTCCTAAGAAGACTGATCCTCTGGTAAGAGGAAAGAGACTAAGAAGAGGACTACGTTGATGCTTGTTGATTAGAGTACTCTTGGTTTGAAGAAGTAAAAGATTACCAGATTGTCTAAAGCTGAGAGTATCAAGTGGAAAGCTTCATATTTGCTTGCTGAGAAGAACAAGCAAGCAATGGAAATAGCTAAAACTGCTTTTGAAGGTGACCTTTTCAATGCCACTACCAAAGTGCATGTTAGACCTCCTACTTCTACCCTGGGAATCCGAAAAGCAATTGAGTATAGCCTCAGGGAAAGCATCAAGGTAAAATGCATTTTCACATGTAGGTTTACGGTTCCAACATATGTTCTTACCTTGTTACTTCGTTTTCTTTTAGACTATGGCATAAATCTCCACTCTTAAACATAGGTGGTTGAAAATGGAGGAGATGGTAGCTGCTGTCGAGGCAATGAAAAAGGAGTTTGCGGAATTGAAAGCTAAAATTCGGGAGGTGAATGCTCAAGTGGAGGAGTCAAGTAGAACAGTTGGAGAGAGAGATCGCAAGATTGAGACTCTCGAGAAAGCCTTGAAGGAAAGGCATGAGACATTAAAAAATGCCGAGGCTAGGGTGGTTGATAAAGAACATTATGTTGCTATAGACAATCATGCGTGGGAGGCCAGTAGACGGGCTTTTCAAATTTTATTTAATGCTTATGCTCATCATCGAGATTAGAACATGATGTTCTCCTTAGCCTATCTTGGGGACAATGCTTCCACGGTTGAGGCTAACTTTGCTAAGAGGTATGAGGAATGTGAGAAGGAAAAGGAAGCCAAGGCCATGGCAATGGATGAAGCCGAGACTCTGGTAGAGGAGGAGGAGGAAGCGGCTGCTTCTGATAAGGAGGTACAAGAGGATTGTTCTGATGATACGTTTAATGAAGAAAACATTCCGTAGCTTGTCTTTGTAATATATCTTTTGGATTGTATAAAAAATTAAACCGAAACTTTCTTGATGCCTTCTTAATACTTGAATTTTCATCTAACTTTATTCTAGGCGACTTCCATATGATGTCCCAGACTAGAGTAGTCGATGTATAGTTTTTCTTTATTTTCCATCGTTTCCCTTTGCTAATCTTAAGTCAATGTTCCTTAGGGAGTATCCCGCCTAAACTTCTCAAAAACTCAACGACACTATGCTTCTCTTTACCATTCTTATAAGGATAAGTTAGCCAAACTTCAAAAGCTAAAAGTAACTCTTTAGGCCATTGAGATTAAGATCGATTTACTTAAGTCGAAGTTGGGTCTAAAAACTAGTAGATACTTCTCTTCAAAGAGGAGTGAGCCTTGAATCAATGTTTTACCTTGGGAGATAACATTGTTATTCTTTTTAAATGAGTGGAGGAAAAGAGGCTAAGGATGATGTTGCTACTGAATTCCTTCCGAGACTATAAAATTGAGGTTGTTTCCGAGACTATAAAACTAAGGATTTCCTCTTTTGTTTTTATACCTTATCCTCTGATGCTCTTGATTTTTTAATCTAGTTTTTGTAATGCTATTTCTTTAGGCGGTCACCTCTGCCTGTCCCTTGTAACATTTTCTTGGTAAACTATATGTAAAGAAACTTTACTCCTTTCGACTTCACTTCTTATGCTATCACTTTGCTTGAGTATGTCTTTTAGGACCTTCTTTTTATGGGGTATATTTTGTTCCCAGGCATAATTTCATTAAAATAAGGTTTTGGACCCAACTAACTTTGATTTTTGTCCGGAGCCAATCTAGTATCATAATTAAGAGTTTCATCTTATTCTGGTTCTATGTTCACATTTACCTCCTTTTGGTTTACCGAGAATCTACTCGATGTCTTAACTTAGAGACTTTTCCTCAACATTCTATTCATATCAGAAATCTACCCATCTCTTATGCATGATACTATTCATCCTTAACTCACTACCATTGGATATCTATCCACTTTCTATCTAATTAGGAATCTACCCAGTACATGGCACTACTTGACCATGGCTCACTATTATTGGGAATTTACCTAACACTGTAATTGTTATCCCGCCTTTTGGTAAGGCCGTGACATCAAGGAATTGACTATTAACCGATGATGGTTCGTCTTAGAGATCGGACATACACAAGCTCACTATGGAAATCGACGAATTTTGTCCGAGTCCGGATCGAGCTAAAATTGATATGACACGACAAGCGAGGCTATGAGAGTCAACGTTCCAAATTTCAAGTGAATCTGAGTTCGTATGCTCAAGTTACAATCGATGCAAGATTGGAAGAAAACAAACCACTATTCGAATCGGTCAGTTCGAATCCATCAAGGGAAGCTCACTTCGACTCGATCAGCTCCGCGTCCATCACCAAGCCTCTGTTCGACTCGATCGAGTTCGTATCCATGGCCAAGCCTCTATTCGAATCCATCCATTTCGTATCGATCAGAACAGCAGCGACCTCGCATTCGTCCAGAAGCCTCAATTCGAATCGATCGAGTTCGACTCCATCGGCGAAGCCACTGTTCGAATCGATCGTACAATGACCACTTCGTGTCCGTCACAGAGCCTTTGTTCGAATCCATCAGGACGCGCCACTTCGTATCCATCACAGAGACTTTGTTCGAATCCATCTAGGTGGAACGATTTTATCGATACGAACTAGGCCCCACAATCGATACGAACAAAGCGTAACGATCGATGTGAACAAAGCATAACGATCGATACGAACAGAGGAGCCTTCATCGATGCGAACAAGCAACATCCATCGATTCGAACTAGGCTGTCTTCATCGATTCGAACAGGGTATGCTATAGATCGATGCGAAGGACGCGCGCCACGTCAACCTGCCAACACATGCCGCCATCGATTCGAAACCACCGAGTCGAAATCATCGATACGAACGAAATAGCCAACCGAAAGTCCCATTTTGTATCGATCATATCTCCTAATCTATAAGTCTAAATGCTATGAAATTTTCACAGAAGCTTACGTGCATGCTAGACAACGTCCATGCCAAATTTTGACTCCATCGGACACAATCTTGATCGATACGAAATCCGTTCGTATCGATCACGGATCGGACCGAAACTTGCGGGCTTGGGCGCACGGGCCTAGTCACGTGCCAGAGAGGGTCTCCCGAGATCTGAGCGAAATATCAGCCTCCTACACCTATAAATAGAGCCCTAGGGCATGCAGAAAAGGGATCTTCTTATTCCTTGAGCTCTCCAATGCCCAGACTCTGCCGGATCCAGATCTAAACTCCATTGCTGCTGCTACCAACGAATTTCACTGCTGTAAATCATAATTATCTGCTGTAACCCACTGAATTCACTTGGAATCATCAAAGAAAGATCAATAAAGCAAATAACTTCATAGTGGACGTAGGCAATATGCCGAACCACTCTAAATTCTTGTGTCTCTGTGTATTTAATTACTTTCATATCTTTAATTTGGAGTTTTTGTTAGATAATCCTCCTTTTCCATTTAATTTCTTCACTTTATCTCTTCAAAAACTTCCGAAGAGTGTTGTGCCCAATTTTGGTACAAACACTTTGGTGCTTTCACTGAGAAAACCCAATTTTTCTCCTGCTCCTTGGATCTCCTATCGATACTGGATTGCATAAATCCAAGAAGAAGATCCAGATCATAAATTTTGAAGCCCTTCCATTCTATTTAGATCTGCATCATATCTAAGAAATGACTTTCATCAATTCACCATGGTAAGTACACGGACTACCTCTACAGCTGCTGATCAGGGAGGACGGGACAGGCAGAATCCTATGCAATTGCCTCCATCAAACCAAGAGGCCGCCGGACCTTCAGATCCAACAGGCCCGGTTACCAGACAAGAGTTTCAGATGCTGCTCCAGGAATTGACCCAGAGTCGACAACAGCTAACTGAACAGCTGCGCGCCAACACGGAGTTGACCAACCAGCTGAATCACCAAAGGCGCAGAAGATCCAGAAGAGACCAAGGTTCTTATTCATCCACAGAGAGTTCAGCCTCATCTGATGGTCATCACCGATCCACACGCCCACGGCTGGATGTAAGCTACACCCAGGCCATAGGGCACCAACCTGCTTCGAATCTTAGACATCCCAGAACTGGGCCATCTACTAGTCACCGTACAGCGCCCTCATCCCGAGGAGGTGCTGCTCCTTATCATGTCACAGGCAATATCGCTACCACCACCACCACAACTGAACAAGGGGTTGATGCTGGAAACCGAACTGATCCTCATCGAAGCCAGTGAGAGCATACTCCAGAGCCTTATGTCCCCGAGAATGTTGAACCAAGGAGGCGAGGCATGGACCGTCGACCACGTCCGGTCCAGAATCGCGCTGTGGAACCCGACCACACCTTGACGCAACATGCTCCAAGTATCCGTATGCCAGATATACCGACGATGATTCGTCAAATGATCCGTGAAAGTCAGGGTCTCACTAATGACGACTGGGGAATCTCCCGGAGTCATACCCCTTTCACCGATGAAATATTGTTCGCTGAACCACCTCAGCGCTTCAGGATGCCAACTCTACCAGTCTATGAAGGAAGTTCTGATCCCAACCAACACATCCTGAAGTATGAATGGCTAATGAATGCTGCGAGAGCTGATTATGCAGTAAAATGCCGTAGTTTCCCTATTTCCCTAGGGGGCATTGCTACCATGTGGTTTACTCATTTGCCACCACAATCCATCTCTAACTTTGACCAGATGGCCACCAAGTTTGTTGAACAATTTCGTATGCTCGTGGCGAGGCCTAAAGACGTTAACACTCTGTCTAGTGTTACACAAGCTCCCGAAGAAACACTTAGACGTTACTTGGAGCAATTCCATGCTGCGTGTGTAGAAATAAGCAATCCCAATGACAACTCTATCCTGATGGCGTTGACTAAGGGGATTGATGCTGATTCCGAGTTCGAAAATTGGGTAGCTGGGTAGCCACCCGCGTCATTGGACCGTTTCTATTCCAAGGCAGCCCAATTCTTGAGAAGGGAGGATGCGAAACAGTCTAGGAAGCAGGATGATGCAGGGCCCAACGTCGAAGGAATTCAGTGTAACATCACCGTTAAACAATCCGGAGAGAGTTCTGGAAAAGTCCAGTTGAACGTGCAAAATAAATAGAATCAGCAGAGGGACAATGGAAATCAGGGCAAGAAGCGAGATCAGAATCGTGGCCCACGGCGTAGAGCTCCCATATACGATAACTATACTCCATTGAACACGTCGTTGGAAAATGTGTATTTGCAGACTTGTAACACCATGCAATACAAAAAACCTACCCCGAAGCCGCCAACTGAAAGACAAATCCAGACAGGGAAATTTTGTAGATTCCATGAGAGTTATGGCCATAATACAAATGAGTGTCGTCATTTACAAGACCTCATTGAGAAATTTATACGCGAACGGAAGTTGGATCAGTATGCACGGGCACCGCAGTCAGGTGGTGCGGGCCCATCGAATCAGAATCGTGTGCCTAATCTGGAGAGGCAGGAGGAACCCGCTCGTACTGGCGGGAGGTTGGTTATTAATACAATAAGTGGTGGTCCTCATCCAGCAGACCGAAGCTGGAAGGAAATGGAGTCGTATGCCGGCTCTATCAGGCATGCGGACTTCGAGTGTTATAGTAGTTTTGATGAAGGGGCGCCGGCCAACCAACGGAAGACGATGACAGATGACATCTTGTTCAGAAACAGAGACGTTGATAAAATCGAAGCCCCCACCATTGATCCACTGGTCATCTCAGCTCAAGTAGGTCCTGCTTGGATAAAGAGGATCTTAGTTGACAGTGGAAGTTCTGTGAATATTTTGTTTAAGCGAGCTTATGATCAGATGAGGATGGAAGCCACGGACTTGAAACCTTGTCAATCCCGAATCCATGGTTTCAACGGAAGTGCTACTATACCCACTGGAATGGTGGAACTGCCGGTGGAGTTGGGAGTTGGAGAACGTCGGAGAGTACGAATGTTACAGTTCGTTGTTTTGGACATAGACTCCCCTTATAATGCTTTCCTGGGCCGACCGGCCCTCGCTGAATTCAGGGCAGCCATTGCCCCGTGGTGTTTGACTTTAAATTTCCCACTGATCATGGAGTCGGAATCATTCAGGGGGATCAAGCTGCTGGAAGAGCCTGTTATGTCGCAGAGTTGCGGGAGGCGCAGCGAAAGGAGAAAGGAAAGGACGTAGAGGAATCTCTCTGCGTCCGCTTTGCTGATAATTGACAATTAACGCCCGGGCCTAGGCTCGGGCACCCCAGCCAATTCCAAAGGGATCTTGACCCCAGAGAAACAGAAGACGAAGAAGAATCTAAAGAAAGTCAAGCATCCCCGGCCGAACTAACGATTGATGTCCCAATTGACGATGACGATGATTCGAAAATGATAAAGATTGGGTCTAAGCTATGCCAGCAAACTCAAGAGGAATTGGTTGAATTTCTACAGGCGAATCTTGACGTGTTCACCTAGATGCATTCTGACATGTGTGGGATCTCGCCGGACATCACGAGCCACACTCTGAATATTGACCCGCGACATGTCCCAGTCAAACAGAAAAGGCGTGGTATGGATCCAGAGAGATCTGCCGCCCTTAAAGAAGAAGTAGAAAAACTTAAAGCGAACGGGTTCATTCGAGATGCTCTATATCCTGAATGGGTGTCGAATCCCGTGCTCGTCGAAAAGCCAAATGGAAAATGGAGAACATGTGTCGATTACTCCGATCTGAATAAAGCTTGTCCCAAAGACAGTTTTTCGCTTCCCAGAATTGATCAGCTAGTAGATTCAACAGCTGGGCATGAGCTCTTATCCTTCATGGACGCGTATTCTGGCTACAATCAGATACCGATGCATTTACCTGATCAGGAACATACCAGCTTCGTAACCAATCTAGGACTCTATTGCTACAAAGTTATGCCATTCGGACTCAAGAATGCCAGGGCTACTTATCAACGATTGGTTAATCGGATGTTTGCCAATCAGATCAGGAAAACGATGGAAGTATATGTAGACGATATGCTTGTGAAGTCACGATTTTCCACTGACCATGTTAAAGACCTGGAAACTATGTTCAACATACTTCGAGAATACAGAATGAAACTCAACCCACTGAAATGTCATTTTGGAGTTGCATCCGGAAAATTCCTTGGGTTTATCGTCAACGCTTGGGGAATCGAAGCTAATCCTGAAAAGATTTGGGCAATCAGAAATCTTGAAACTCCGAAAACTATAAAGCAAGTCCAAAGTCTCAATGGGAAAGTAGCAGCATTGAGCAGGTTCATTTCAAAGTCCACTGACAAATGCATTCCCTTCTTCGATATGATCCGAAAAGGAAAACGAAACTTTGAATGGACCACGGAGTGTGAGGGCGCTTTACAAGCACTAGTTCAGCAATTATTCGCACCACCTATCTTGTCAAAGCCTATTGATCATGAGAAGTTGTACATATACTTGGCGATATCAGAAAACGCTATCAGCGCTGCCTTAGTTCGAGAAGAAGATAGGATACAGAAGCCAGTATACTACATCAGCAAGCGATTGACTGGGGCTGAAAGGAATTATCCAAAATTATAGAAGTTGGCTTATTGCCTTGTTATTGCATCAAGAAAACTCCGACCGTATTTCCAAGCACATCCCATTGTTGTTTACACCGACCAGCCGTCACGACAGGTCCTTATGCGGCCTGAGGCGTCTGGTAGGTTACTCAAGTGGAACATCGAACTGAGCCAGTTTGATATCACTTACACTCCAAGACGAGCCATTCAAGGACAAGTCCTAGCCGATTTTATAGTTGAATTTACCGTTCTAGAGGACTTGCCCGAAACTAGTGAATCTCCCAAATAAGTCTGGAAGCTTTATACCGACGGTGCATCAAACGACCGGTGTTCGGGCGCTGGTGTTGTACTTGAAACCCCCGAAGGCCGATCTATATGTTATGCTTTGAAGTTCGATTTCCATGCGACCAAGAATGAAGCTGAATATGAAGCCCCCTTAGCTGGTTTGAGACTTGCTAAAGATTTGAGAATTATCGCTGTGGAAATTTATTGTGATTCACAGTTAGTTGTGTGTCAAGTATGGGGAGAGTACCAAGCGAGAGATCGAAGGCTGGTTGCTTACTTAGCTCGAGTTTAGGAAGTACTGAATCAGTTTGATTATTACGCCATCTATTGTATTCCTCGGGAAAGCAACCAAAAAGCCGATTCATTGGCAAAGCTAGCCAGCACAGGTGAAGCTCGGCAAATGGGACTCGTTCACGTAGAAATGTTATCTTCTCCAAGCATTGACCGGACATAAATAGATTGGGTATGCGAAACCGTCCCCGAAAAGGATTCATGGATGACTCAACTCAGAAATTACATTGAGCACGGAACCCTGCCGGAGCGTAGAAGTGAAAAGAGACAAGTCCTCCGGAAGGCCTTACGATTCACTATTCAGAATGGAGTCATGTATAGAAGAGGGTACTCTGTCCCTTTACTCTGGTGTATCGCTCACGATGAAGTTAAACGAGTGTTGCACGATGTACACGAGGGAGAATGTGGCGATCACACCAGGCCAAGAAAATACTTCGGTACGGATATTACTGGCCGACCGTGAATCGTGATGCGTCAGATTATGCAAAGAAATGTGATAGGTGTCAAAAGTATGCTCGAATTCCTAGAGCCCCTCCCACTGAGATAACGCAAATGGTCAGCCCATGGCCATTTGCAATGTGGGGCATCGACATCATTGGTACTCTACCTCTGACAAAAGGTGGCGCGAAATACGTCATCGTCGCCGTTGATTACTTTACAAAGTGGGTTGAAGCTGAAGCTCTTGCTACCATAACGACGAAGAAAGTAATCAACTTTGTAGTTCGCAACATCATCTGTCGATTCGGTCTCCCACACACCATTATTACGGACAACGGAACCCAATTCGATAGTGCTGAATTTAAAGATTTCTACAAACGATTTCACATCCAAAAGAAATTCTCCGCAGTTGCACACCCTCAGGCGAACGGACAGGTCGAAGCGGTTAATAAAGTTATAAAGTCCATTCTAAAAAAACGAATGGAAAAGGTCGGGGGCAAGTGGGTCGATGAACTTCCTATGGCTTTATGGGCTTACCGAACAACCCACAAGACCGCGACCGGTCACACTCCATTCTCTCTCTCTTATGGTTCAGAAGCCGTTATTCCGGTTGAGCTAGATGTACCTTCTCATCGTGTGACATACTATGATCCAAAGACAAATGCTATATTGCTTGCTGAATCTCTCGATCTACTAGACGAGAAGCGTGAAGAGGCTGATTTGAGGGTAGCCGCGCATCGAAGTCGAGTCGCCCGATTGTACAACACCAAGGTCCGCCCGCAAACCTTTGAACTAGGCGATCTCGTCCTGAAAAGAATTTATCTGGTTCATTCGCATATGAAGCCGACATGGGAAGGACCGTATGTTATTGAACGAAGGCTCGGAGATGGCGCATTCAAACTATCGACCGTTGACGGTCTTACTCTGCCAAGAGCCTGGAATAGCGAGAGTCTTCGTCGCTACTACAAATGACAGGCTATGTTTATTCATTTAGTTTATTTTCCATTTTGCAATTTGTTTCTGCATTTTGAAATTAGAATTTGTAATAAGGCAACTGACTTTGCCATATTTTCTTATTTCAGCAATAAAATTCAATCTCTTCGAGCCAGAGCTGTGATTTACTTGAAATGCTTCATATGATCATCACAATGCACAGAGAGCTAAGTTTCACCATACGGTGGAATTTATTCAAATAGGGAGTGACTGCGATGCAACCGGTCACTCACTAAGTGAAACCCGAGCTCGGGGAAAATCCATCACATCAAGGCCCAAAATGGATTGATACACGACAATCCCTCACATAAATCCCGGTTCCCAGAGTGCGAACTCGAGTACTAAAATACGTCTACGAAGAGGGTGGATCTGTCCACCTAACGACTTCATCCGTATCTGCACCAAGTTTGAGGAGGATGGACCCGTCCATCTAATGACCTCACTTGTTAACTCAGGGTGGATGTGATCCGACCATCCATGATCATGATACACCTTTCGTTCCCAGAGTGTGAGCGAAATCCAAAAATATACAGTAGATGTGATTGACCGTCTGCTTATCAACTCCGAATTCCCAGAGTGCGAAACGGAGTATAAACATCAACTCTGGATTCCCAGAGTGCGAAGCAGAGTATAAACACCAACTCCGAACTCCCAGAGTGCGAGTCGGAGTATAAACATCAACTCCAAATTCCCAGAGCGTGAATTGGAGTATAAACAACCACTCCGGATTCCCAGAGTGCGAAACGGAGTATAAACATCAACTCCGGATTCCCAGAGTGCGAAACGGAGTATAAACAATAACTTCGGATTCCCAGAGTGCAAAACGGAGTATAAACACCAACTCCGAACTCCCAGAGTGCGAGTCGGAGTATAAACATCAACTCTAAATTCCCAGAGCGCGAATTGGAGTATAAACAACAACTCCGGATTCCCAGAGCGCGAAACGGAGTATAAATATCAACTCCGGATTCCCAGAGTGCGAAACTGAGTATAAACAATAACTCTGGATTCCCAGAGTACAGAACGGAGTATAAACATCAACTTCAAGTTCCCAGAGCGTGAATTAAAGCATAAATATCAACTCCGAACACCTAGAGTGCGAATCGGAGTACAAATGTCGATTCCGAGTCCCTAGAGCGCGGACGTATGAGTTAAACTTAAGCCGGCATGACCAACCGCCATTAAACAAATGAGAATCCCCGGAGTGCAGATATGATCGTCAGCAATCGGGCAAGCGTGAATAAACTGCTCAATCTCCGCTCGTGTCAGACATCCATTCAGTGGTACTAGACTCAACATGTTATAAGTGAGAAGTAATCGCTGACTGATGTTCCACGACTCATCCCCGAGACTGGGGGCAGGACTTAAGCATCGACCATTGACTGAAGCGATATGACGACAGAATCCAACTCGCTTCCCAGTCGCGAACCATGTCCATAGTTTCCAGACTTGGTGCAAAAAGACAAACTTGACTCGGAAGCTGAAACTTTACAAGTACATTTCAAACATTGAAACACTTAAACAAAGGCACAAAGAAGCTTAAAAAGAAAAAGTTTCATTTCTACTATTCATGAATGAAATTCGTGTACAAGTTTGTTCCAAAAAATTCTTACTAGCAGGGGTCGAACCCGCATCTATACACGGCCAACAAAATGCAAGTCAAAATAAACCGGGGAAGCATGTCTAATCTTTCTTTTTCCTTGGCTTCCTTCTCGGTGTAGACCCGCTGGAGCCGCCACTATTTTTCCTCTATGAGCCTTTGCCTTTTGGTGGCCGGTCTCCAGGCGATGGCATAATCTCGACATCCTCCTCCGAGCTCGAGTGAATAGGAATGCTTCCTACAGGCGGAGTCGGAGGAACATGATCAAGTACAGAAGGTGGAATGGGCATGCTAGTGATGAAAACGGTGCCACCAGGAGATATCATTCTAAGCGGAGCTGGTCCCGGTGCTGCCATCCCACCTCCAGAACTGCCACCATGAGCCACTGCTGCCATTTCAGCGTCAATTTGGGTGAACATCTCCTCTTAAGTAACTGCTCGAGCCCCGCTGGGGGCATCAGTAGTCGACATTGAAAAACTTGTAGCAGAAGCGCCTCCACCCATGACAAATGGTAAGTCAGCTAAAGGATCGCCATGATGGTGAAAGAGTTCTTCCATCAGCTGCTCATCAAACACAATCGTATTCCCTTGCGTATCGTCAAGTGGGGCAGTTGTAGTTACGGTGATTGCTTCGGTCAAGATAGCCTCCTGCGTCTGATATGATTCTTGAGTAGCAGGAGGCATGGCCGGTGCAGCATCGATCACTGGACAAAAAATAAGAGAACTATTAGAATCTAATTCAGATAAAGATTCCGACCTAAGGCAGATATGTGGAATGTTCAGAATACCTTCCACAGTTTGACTTGTCGGTGGCAGAACAGCTTCAGTCACTTGCGCTGTAACCGGAGACATCTGCCGCTGATCCGGATTGTAAGCAGGAACAACTTGGGGATCGACCGTAGACGAGGATTCGGGCTGGGTTGATACTGGAACTTCAAGACTTGCCTCATGATGTCCAACCCCTAAACCCTCTCATATTTCGAAGTGCTGGGCGCCGAGTCTTTCCTTTTCATGCAGAATCATTGACTCATGAAGAATCTTCCTTTCATCTTCATTCAGAATACGATTCTCGAGTTCAAACTCATCCACGGACTCACCCAGATGCGCCTTCTTCTCTTCTTCAACTAGTCGGCCCCAGGCATTGTATAGATGCGCTGGATAATCATCGAGCCAGGCTAGATGCCTCAGCACGTTAGCGTTGTAGACAACGAGAAGGTCTTCGATATCAGCCTCTAGCCTGGACTCGGCCGATTTCACTTTCTCATCGACCTTAGTCTCCACCTTGTGGACTTTAGCCACGGCCGCATCCCGTTCACCCCTAAGCAGAACAGCTTGTTCGCACGCCTCCTGGGCTGCGTTGTTTGCATCATCCTTTTCCTTGGCCATGTCGGAAAATTTAGCTTTAAGCTCATTGAGTTCCTTTACCGCTGCATCCCGCTCGGCAGAGACTGTAGTATTCCGGTGGCCCATCTCCTCCACCAAGGCAACATGTGTCTGCCTCAACCTCTCTATGGCCACATTCGCTTCATCAACTTTTTTGGTGGCCTCAATTTTAGATTTCCGAGAAGACTCGGCCTCAGAAGTGAGCACTTGAATGATCTGATCCCTTTGAGCGAGTTCGGTCTCCATTTTCTCAAGCGCTTTGGCTCGCTCAAAGGCCACCTTAGAAGCTTTCTCTGCAGCCTTTACCCACTCTTTATACTGGGTGTAGATGTCATGAACGTAATCATGCATCATGTTTTCCACTCCAGATGGGATTCTCTTTAAGTGAGGTGGAAAGACGTAGCCATCAAAGCATATGTTCAGAAAATCCTTCCTCATCTAAGCCAATTTAAGGGCCCCTTCTCTTGTGGGCTCAGCTGGGACCTGCTCTGTAATTATGGAGGCCGTGGTTTCGACTCTCTAGAGATGAGTCTCGGACCTAGAAGTGTGAGAAGATGGCCTGTGACGTGGAGGCTCTGGTGGATGTGGAACAAGAACAGGAGGTGGAGATGGAAGTCTAAGAGGAGGAGAGCGTGATCTAGACCAATGTCTGTATTCTCTGTCCCTGTCACGCCCATACCTATCTTGGTTAGAGTACTCGCGATCGCGGTCTCTATCCGAGTCCCTCCTGCGGGAATCATAGTAGGTAGAAGACTTTCGGACCGAGCGAAGATTCCCGAGCATTGATCCTCTTCCGAACATCGTACCTGAAAATGAGAGATGAAAGAAAAGTTAGTGATTTCTTAAGTTGGGCGATTTACAGTTATAAATCATGTAGTGTAGTGAAGTGTATGCATGTGCAACCCCCCGACCAACCGGAAATGTCGGCCGCACTCATAGCAAGCGACCCGCTCAGCTCAAGAGCATTGTCAAGCTCCTCCATCCCGGTGTTGAGTTAAGACGACACATAATCCAGAATCGGAATATCAGCAAGCCTTTCAAAATGATTCTCTACTGGCGGGGGAGGAGCCTCCGAAATTCTAATCCCCGGGATGGGCTAGGACACAACCATGGATTTTAATCTCTCGGATTTAGAATGCTTGTAAGCAAAAGCCTTGCCTTTTCTCCTTCCTCCTGAATCCTGGACGTCGGAAGAAGGCCCAGCTTGGAGCTCGTTATCGGTAGGCGTTCTCTCCGGATCAACTTCTTCGGCTATTATGACTCCGGGCGCTTTGCGCTTCACCCGTTTCTTCGAGACCACTCTAAGTGTCCCTTCCAGCCGTATACTTTGCCTCCGTTCAATTAGCCTGACAGTCCTTAAGTTTCTGTCAGTCAGAACCAAGTCGATATGCCTCTCTTCGCTTGGAACCGCTTGGAGGATCTGGACTATCTCTCTAAAATATCCACCATCGGGTCGAGAAATTGCGGCTGTAAAAGGAGAGAACTATGTCAGTTTTGGAATCGATTATTATTATCTCGATAATTCAAGAGAAAGATTGCAACGCTTACGTATCCAACCATCGCCTAGCAAACCTAGGGGGGCACCGAACGTAGAACCATTCAGTTTTAAAGTAGCTTAGCCTTCCCCAGTAGCCCGTTACAATTTGGCAGTTCCTGACCGCTTCCAAGAAGGTGAAAGAAGGGTTGTCTCCACGACTCTTAATGTTAAATAGATATCCGATCTCGATCGGCTTTGGTGGTCGAAAGAGAATCTCCATAAACAGAATGAAGGTGTTGTTCAGCAAAGCGTACCCATTGGGGTGTAGCTGGGATGGAGCTATTCCAAGGAATGATAACATCTCCCTTATATATTGATTGAAAGGAGGGAGTGTCCCCGCTGTGCAAGCGTGACGGTTGAAGGCAGTAAACCCCTCTGGGGGATCATGTGGCCTATCATTTGGCCCAGGCAGTAACACATCGTCGAGCGACAAGCCGTGCCTTAAAAAAATCCGTCCCAGCATATCTTCGGAGATACCGGACGGCACAGAATCTTGTGGACGACAAATGAACCGGGCACCTGGAAGCTCATCCGGAGCTGGGTCTATAAGTTCGACTTCAATAACCGGTATCTCGATGGTTGAAGGAATTGAACTCGGGAGTTCCTGCTGCTATGAACTTGAGTGTTCCATGACTAACTAGCTTATGAAAAATCATTGTTAAACAGAAAATAATGCTCGTGCATCCCCCAGTGAAAAGTGTGCGAGTGTGTTGTGCAGTGCAGTACTGAATATCACTCGAGAAGTTCTACAGAATTGGAGAAAACATGTAAACAACGAGGCTTCGAAATTCAGTCGGAGTGACCGTCATCACTGACCGTCACAACCGTGCCATCCTGAAATTAGCAATCAATCCAAATTAAAGTTTGTTAAAATTTTGTTAAAGTAGTAGTTCCATCGACGAGCTTCGAAGGGAAATCAAATATGCAGTCCAAAGGTCAAGTCTAATTATGCCAAAATGAAGCTTGTCGGAGTTAGATGTTCAAATGCAAAAAGGTTTTCGATGTCATTGAAGTTAGGTTCATAGCCAATCATCAAAAGTTCAAATTCGAATCGATTGCTCAGGTTCAAGTTCGTATCGATCAGGTTCAATTTCGTATCGATCGTTCAAAGACACTATCGTATCGATCTCATGGCTGCGCAGTTCGAATCGATTATGGCCCACTACTTCGTATCGATCAGAAAAGCACCTACTTCGTATCGATCAAAAAACATCTATTTCGTATCGATCGACATCGACTCTAAACAACCAACACTCGGCAACTGTTCCGTGACCGATACGAAGCCCAAAGCAAGACAACGATACGAGATCTCCCTTCCAGATCGATACGAGGCAGAACACCTTCTTCCCCAACAGATCGATACGAAATCCGGAATGACCATTTCCTTCGCATCCCTCCTTACTCCTTATTCCCCAAGCAATTAACGTGCCGTTACTCCTTTTCGATTCAACGACGACCAAGTCCCGGCATCAACAGTGACGGAATCGGAAACGACGTCGAACGAACTTGCACTAGGATTCGAGTCTCGTCATTTTCAGAATGGATTCGTTGTTTATTTACCTAAAGTCAGATGTTGTCACTCTAGATTAAGGAATGAATTGGATCGATTCGAAGGATCGATGGATTGTTTAGATCGAAGGCAATGTTTCTTTCCCAAGTTCTTTATTGATACGAAGACAAGGCAGAGGAGTAAAGTGAAAAAAGTGAAAAGTGGCTAAGTCCATGGTATTTATATGGACTCGAAGTTGAAGGCAAAAAACGATTCGCATTCCCGTAGGTTCGACTGGTTGCAAAACATCACCCCGGGATCGATTCGAACAGGCCCTTCAAATCCATCAACCCTCAGATGACCACTATTTCGTATCGATTGTGGGACTTCTGTTCGAATAAGCCATTCGAATCCATCAACATGAGTTTTTATCGATACGAAGTTGCCAACGAAGGCTTTTCTGAGTCACCCAAACCCATCGATATGAAACCACTGTTCGTATCGATCATCTTCGACTCCATCCCCAGTTTAGCGACATGAAGTGTGCAGTTCGAATCCATCGAACCACGGCATCCAGAGGTCAATATTCATCGGTACGAAGGCGCATTTCGTATCCATTTTAGTGGCTCGCGCCAGTTCAAAAATGAATTCCATCAAAGTTCGTAACCATCGATACGAAAGTTAGTTTCGTATCCACTGAATCTTAGACCCACTGATACGAGCGACCACTTCGTATCCATCGAACCCCACATCCATCGATTCGAAATGCTCATTTCGCATCCATAAATGCAATGAAAATCGATGCAAAGACAATGTTTCAACCCTTCACATCGATTCAGGAGAGGATTGTTACGAAGGAACATTCAAGAACAACCATCGAGCGTTGTTACAACGAATTTCACGTCGGTTCAGGAGAGGATCGATACGGAATTCGATATAAAATAAACTGACAACGACTCGTGAACGTCAGCGAGAGTCGGATTAACGTATATGCATATGCATCGGACTAATATTCAATATTCCAGATTTACAGTAATTGGAAACTCATTTGATAATGATTACAACAACAAACGGCTAAGAACTAGCATACCACAATTAGTTGAAACAATACAAGGAACAGCAGTTAACAATCAACAGTTTACGTTATCGAGAAAATCAGTTGAAGATTACAGCTTTCGTCGAAAAGACGATAACTATTCAGAATGAAGATTGCAGCATTTCAAAGCACATCATGTTTCCACAAGACGTACTTTGGGGGGCAAATGTTATCCCGCCTTTTGGCAAGGCCGTGACATCAAGGAATTGACTATTAACCGATGACGGTTCGTCTTAGAGATCGGACATACACAGGCTCACTATGGAAATCGATGAATTTTGTCCGAGTCTGGATCGAGCTAAAATTGATATGACACGATAAGCGAGGATATGAGAGTCAACATTCCAAATTTCAAGTCAATCCGAGTTCGTATGCTCAAGTTACAATCGATGCAAGATTGGAAGAAAACCAACCACTATTCGAATCGATCGGTTCGAATCCATCAAGGGAAGCTCACTTCGACTCGATCAGCTCCGCGTCCATCACCAAGCCTCTGTTCGACTCGATCGAGTTCGTATCCATGGCCAAGCCTCTATTCGAATCCATCACTTTTATATCGATCAGAATAGCAGCGACCTCGCATTCGTCCATAAGCCTCAATTCGAATCGATCGAGTTCGACTCCTTCAGCGAAGCCACTAATAGAATCGATCGTACAATGACTACTTCGTGTCCATCACAGAGCCTTTGTTCGAATCCATCAGGACGCGCCACTTCGTATCCATCACAGAGCCTTTGTTCGAATCCATCTAGGTGGAATGCTTTTATCGATACGAACTAGGCCCCACAATCGATACGAACAAAGCGTAACGATCAATGCGAACAAAGCATAACGATCGATACGAATAGAGGAGCCTTCATCGATGCGAACAAGCCAACATCCATCGATTCGAACTAGGCTGTCTTCATCGATTCGAACTGGGTGTGCTACAGATCGATGTGAAGGACGCGCGCCACGTCAACCTGCCAACACATGCCGCCATCGATTCGAAACCACCGAGTCAAAATCATCGATACGAACAAAACAGCCAACCAAAAGTCCCATTTTGTATCGATCATATCTCCTAATCTATAAGTCCAAATGCTATGAAATTTTCACAGAAGCTTACGTGCATGCTAGACAACGTCCATGCCAAATTTCGACTCCATCGGACACAATCTTGATCGATATAAAATCCGTTCATATCGATCACGGATCGGACCGAAACTTTACGAGCTTGGGCGTGCGGGCCTAGTCACATGCCAGAGAGGGTCTCCTGAGATTTGAGCGAAATATCAGCCTCCTACACCTATAAATAGAGCCCCAGGGCATGCAGAAAAGGGATTTCTTCTTCCTTGAGCTCTCCAACGCCCAGATTCTGCCGGATCCAGATCTAAACTCCATTGCTGCTGCTACCAACGAATTTCACTGCTGTAAATCATAATTATCTGCTGTAACCCGCTGAATTCACTTGTAAACATCAAAGAAAGATCAATAAAGCAAACAACTTCATAGTGGACGTAGGCAATACGCCGAACCACTCTAAATTCTTGTGTCCCTGTGCATTTTAATTACTTTCATATCTTTAATTTGGAGTTTTTGTTAGATAATCCTCTTTTTCCATTTAATTTCTTCACTTTATCTCTTCAAAAACTTCCGAAGAGTGTTGTGCTCAATTTTGGTACAAACAGTAATCTAACTAGCAATCTACCCAGTGCATGGTACTACTTGACCATGGCTCACTATTATTGGAATCTACCCAACACTCTAATCTAATTGGAATCTACCTTGGGCATGGTCCTGCTTGATCATGGCTCACTATTATTGGGAATCTACCCAACACTCTAATCTAATTTGGAATCTACCCAATGCGTGGTTCCTTTTGACCATGATTGACTATCAGCATGCATTCTACTTTTCGACGCATTTTTAAACCCAGGTGATATTGGCCTTACACTTTGTTGCGCATCACTGTAGGGATGCTCTTATGGCAAGGTCTACCAACTTACGCTGGGTCCCAATCTACAACCAATTGTAGAAGTAGGATCTTTAGCAAACAATAAGCACTTAAACAAATGATCATTTTGATTCTCTGGGTTCTCACCATGATGAAACCACTTTTGGCTAGTGTCAGCCATAAAATCTAGTTTTAAGTTAAAGGCCGTACAGAAAGCTAGTTGTAACTTGGAAGATGGGAAATATGAATCCTTCAGAAGAATGCTTTCGGACCATTTTGTAAAGAAATTTTGAAATTACCTAGTTTTTAAATCAATTGTTCAATAGAAAGTTGACTCGAGTTTGAGAAAGAAGATTATTGATGGAAATATTATTATTATTTATATATTTTAGAAAAATGAAACTCTTCATTGATCTCGTTAGATCAATAGGGAGTTTCAACCCTTAAATCCTAAATACAAGTATGATATGCAAAAGTTATCGAGGAGAGAAACATACCGAAAGGGATACTGTAAATACCGAAACATAAATATTCCCCAGAGTTGGAATCCGGGACAAGGTTAGGTCAAAGAAGGACGTATCGAGATCCATTGAGTAAACTTTCGGAGATCCGAAACTATAGGGTGCCCTGCCCTTGGAGTTGAAACTTCCGAGGTTATAACTGAGATAAGCACTTCAATGGAACTAGGATCCTTTATTTGCCTGCAGGAATTCGACTTATGAAAGGAATTCTTTTTTCAATTTCATCTTTGTAAAAAGAAACAACTTATGCGTTCATTTGACAAGGGTTAAATGGAGTTCTCCTAAAATCTTAAAGGAAGAACAAAGTGAATAATTCTAAAATAGGATGTTGAATCTAATGTTTAATAAATTTAGTTAACTTCCTTTTTTGTATGAATTTTTCGATCACGTAAGAGAGCTTTCGGCATTTGTCCGTTTCATGCCCGTTCATCGAGTGGTAAGTGAAATACTTCTCATTCTTCAGATCTTCTTTCTTTAATGGAGGGTAATATGGGTAAGAGAGGTCACCATGAGTTTCCATGAATATCTGAGAAAAGATTTAATGTGTAGGGTAAGGTTTTGATCATGCTTCAGCTTCTTCCTAAATCCAAATCTTGGTTAACCAGTAGGGCTCTCTTGTTGGAAGGAACCATACCTTCATGTTTAAACAATTTGATGGAGAGATCCCTAACTTCACTATTCAGGGCTTTAACAATCTTTCGAAGTTGGGCTAACCCGTGGAGTGATTCTTGGAGATATTCTGAAAGCTTCCTGATCTGAGAAGCTTGAAGGTCATAAACAGGATCATACTCTTGGCCATTCTCCTTCTCCGAAATGAGGGTGACCAATCTTTTGTTGTTATTTTCTTCAATAAGTTGAATACGAAGGTTGAGGGGCAGTTCCGAGGTGACTCCTTTGTTTCTAGAATTTGACATTATTGGTTGGAATGCTCTATTAGGTATCTAAAAGGGAACAAAGTGCAGAGGTTCAGGGACCCTCCTTCTAGTGCCAAAAATGTTAGTGCAGAACTTCATCAACACCAACGCCCCGAGGTGCGAAGGTATGTCTCTGGGAGTCGAATGGAATATTGGACCCAATAAAGAGGTTGCCAAGACGTGACGTAACTTTGTCTTGAATTCGAGATACTAAACCATAGAGTAACAATAGTATATGCAAAGAAGGAAAAGTGCGTAAAGTAGATGACACCGAGAATTTTATAGTGGTTCGGCGGAATGTCCCTACATTATATCCTTTCCTTATTTAGTTACTCTTACTTATTACATTGAATCTAAGCATTTCATCCATTAATATGTTTTGAATAGAGCTCTAATATAGGAAAGTACTATTTTAACTTTTTTCAGTGCTTTTTTGTGCCTCTCAAAAATGATCCTCTGTGCCTTGGAACTGCCGCCTATTTATAGCCAATATGGCGTGACGCTATTAGTGGAAGGCCAACTATTAATGACCTGGCTTGTTATGTGTAGTACAGATTTGAACGCATTTCATCATATGCTTGAAAGCACTTTGACATGGATTGCTGATGTGGCGCTTTTATATATATAGCTTCTTTGATTCCTTTCATCTATCTTGACTACTGATCTCGGTCTGGGGCTATCTAAGCAATTAATTGTAGATTTTTATTGAAATTCCCTTGGCTTAGACAGTTGTTGCTCTCGGCTAATGAATCGAGTGTTTAAGCTCCAGTTAAACAATGAGTCTTGAAATTAGAAGCTAAGGAACTTTCTTCTCGAATATTCTTAATTTATACTTGGTAGAAATTATGGTGTAACAATATGGATGGTCTTGATCTTCTTGTCTTAGATCGATTTATTGTTACCTTCATGATTCCATAGAGGATTACATAATTACTAGCTTATTTCTGAGTCCACATGATGGATCTATCGAAGAATGGAATTGCTGACTTTGAGTGCTCATGGAGATCGATAGAGAATTGCATGGAAATGACAAAATAATACTTGAAATAGGCTTCTAGCATCATCACGAGCATGTAGTAGGAGTGGGGGCAACAATGGACAAGGTTCCATGGATCGGTATTGATCCATGATGTGGGATCGGTACTGATCCAACACTATGTTGGATCAGGGTTCTTGCTTTCTTATGTTGGCTTGATCTTCATCCCGTAGCTCTTTGTTTGTACTTAGTATCTTGACTCTTTGGCCATCTCTTTGGGCTTTCTGCCTTAACAGTTTCCACGTTCGATTCGTCCTGTCTATTCGAATATTTCCTGGTCAAAAGGCTAGATAACACTTGCCCTCCAAAGTACATCTTGTTTCAAATATGATGTGCTTTGAATCGAAACCTAGAATAGATTGCTGTGAAGGTTTCCACTCAGTGCTCTGAATGGTCGTTACCCTTTCCACGGATTAGTTTTGTGAAAAGTTAAGTCTATAGCTATTCGTCCTAATGCTTTATAAGTATCTGACTTTATAAATCTGGAGTGTGCTCTCACGGTCTGTCATTCCAAGCTTGTCAATTCCAAACTGGTTCCTTTCATGGATTTTCCAAGTTTTAATATGATTTATTTTGACTCTAGTTGTTGGGTATTGGATGGATACACACATGCGTATACACGTGCACATCCTTGTTGAATTTTAATCACACGAGCATGCATAGGCGAATACCATTACTATAGAATTTTTTTTAAATTTAAGAATCGGTACCGACCCAATTGGATCGGTACCGATCGGAGACTTTGAAAAGTCTTCGAATCGTATGCTTGAGAAGTCAGCTTCTATGTATAAAACCCAACTCACCTACCTTCCTCTTCACTTTTATTGTGACCACCAAACCAAGCTCATATTCTGTCGTTGACATTTTCTTGCTTTTCCAAGCGAACTCTATCTTTGCTCATCTCTAGGATCATCGTTTCTCACCTTTGCTTGCCTAAACCCTATGTCATTCGCCTCGCTGTGGTCGAACTCCGTTCACCGATCCAAACCCATAGTTATACTTCAAAACTAAACCTGATCCTAGACCGAACCTTGAATTGAATTTGGTAGGTGATGGCCTTGAATAACGTATGAATGGGATCAAACTTGGACGTGGATGATCTTCATGTTGATGGTAATATCGAAGTAAGGAGAGGGCTTTTGGAAAATAAGGAAGAATCTAGCCAAGGGCTTGGATCGGTATAAATCCTACCCTTGGTGGGATTTTAGTTTTGAAATTCTCACATGTTCAAGTTTTATTGGCCAACATTCCCATTTTCCAAACGTTATCTCTTGAGTTTCAACACATATCCATGCATTGCCGTTGATGTGTAGTTCGACGGGACGGTCAGCGATGACGGTTACTTTGAGCGATATCCAGATTTCAGAATGAACTATTGTACAATATTGAAAACCTGAACTGCATGACACCATAATAGATTTCACTATAGTATGGGAGTACAGCTTATAATTAATTTGATATTGACTATCTGTTGAGTATTTAAAGAAAAGGAGTATAGATGTTCCGAACGTCTTGCCATTCAAGCCACGTGTCCATATACTTCCAGATATGTTAAATCTGATACCGAGTATAACTTGAATACGGTCCCACTTGCACAGCAAAATCTAGTACAACAGGCACATCAACAAGAAAATCCATAGGTTGAACAACAAGTTCTTGAAAATCCAATAGAGCCTGTGGAAGGGCCAGAGGTTGAACCTGCTCCTGATACGCTCGAAGATGTTGTTCTTTTAGGTGACCCCTTCAATTCCGTTGCTTCAAAGATCGATAAGCATGGAATTCCATACAATGACGTACTAGTCTCTTCTCGCCATTAAAGAGCCCATAATCTCCTAGAAGGCTATACTAGTTGCAATAGATATATGTGTTTGGTGGGTTGTGTTCCACCATTCAACCCATTCATTCGTCGAGTTCTAAATTTCATGAGATTAGCTCTGACACAACTACATCTAAATAGCTATTCCTTCCTTCTCGGCACGTACATTGTTTTTGTTAAACATTTGCATCAAGTACCCAGTGACGAGGAGATACGGTACATATACAGTTTTAAGACCCGAAAGGGAAGTCTTTCCTTGACTTATTTGGAGCCAGCAAAGAATTGCAGAGTTGTCACTGGCACATGGAACAGGTTGAGCTATTTCAAAAGCGAATGGTTTTACGTATGTTTTACACCTAGGTCTGCATGAAGATGGATTTTTGGACGTAAGTTTTACCTCACTAATTTGCTATGAGTTCGCCTTGTTAATTATCAAGCTTAACTCATATTCTTTATGCCATTCAGATGTTCTAATGAGACCAAGTGGCGCGGTTCTTGCTGATGCCGTTAGGGTTCTCATGACACTATCAGAGGGGGATAGAGAAATTAGAGTTCTTCTCTTTGATGACAATCTCCTAGCCCATAATCTACTAAGCAGGCCGCAGCATTTGTCTAATCCAAGTGGCTAACAGTGATGACGACGACGATGGTAATAACTCAACCGGGGGAGGTGAGGCTAATCCGGATGTGCCCCTAGTCCCGAGTCTAAGGGATGAAGTTGAATAAAATGTTGAAGAAAGGGAAGATCAAGCCGAGGAACGTGAAATTGTAGGTGGAAATGATGAGGCTGGTCATGACAGCAATGATGTGGGCCATAAGTCCTTGGTCGAACAACCCATAGACAACCAACTATTTACTTCGATGAAGAGATTAGTTATGAAAATTTCAAAGGAGTAGAGTTCTATATAGCCTCCACCTATTACTACTGTTGAGAAAACTCATTATCTTCCTTCCATGATACATTCTCTAAGTTGGGGCTGATTCCTACCAAGTTTGGCACCTTTGACATCGGCGACATGAGCCTAAAGGGTCTTGACTCCCTTATCCACTTTAGCGATGACATTCCTCCCATCAGCATAAGGGAGATCACTCCTATGAGCAAATCTCCAAAACATGGTCTGTTGAGGACACTAGGAAACTTATGCACACGTTCACTTCACGAGACTATATTGCACTTAACTCATGTCCTTACTCATCGAATCTAACTTGTTCCCGTTTCTTTTACAGGATCCATGGAGTAGAAGAAGTATATATATCAGTTCTTGGAAGAAAACGTATCTCGACCACATATGCACCGTCCAAGCACATACCATCAATCAAGTGGTCAAGATTCAGAATCCGGTTACGGATCTAGTTGAGATAGAGGCAGTCTCGACAGGGTAGTTACGATAGAGATTATCTGTCACATAACTCCACTTCCAAGCATCGTTCCAGGTCCAGGTCACCTCCATCTGAAGGCTCAGATAGGCATTCTGATCGCCGTGAAGACTTGCCACCAGGCAATGTCTCTCATGCACCTCCTCCAGCTTCCATTCATGTGCAGCATTTGGCACCCTCTCACTCTAGTCAATCCTCCGACCACAGGCACCATAGTAGTTATGAGACTTCCTATCACAGAGCCGATGTTCGACGACTAATTTTCTATCGGCTTAGAAAATAGCTGAATTTTTTTAATTAAAATTACCGCAAGCGCACGGCGTACAATGCTAGTACATGGTGAATACGTGTCGATCCGTAGGGAACTATATAGATTTTAAAAATTCTATTCAATCAAATTAGACCAAACTTGAGATTGTGATTAGATAAAAATGTAAAACAAAAAGCTAGAACAAAAGTAATGGAAAATACGAGATTAGAAAACAATTTAAAGGCAAATCCACTTTCCCATTTTCACATAAATCAACATAAAATCAAATGATGATCTCATTTTTTAATTTAAGTAAGATTAGTGATGTATTTATCATAAGCATGGTCAATTTGTGTTATTAATTAAATCAACTTAAACCATCAAACTATAATACACATCTAATCCTACTTTTTAACTCTCATGAAACATGGCATAAAAATTGAAACTAAAATCTATTTTAAGCATGATATATTTACTATTAATTAGTAACACAGATCATCAAATTTTGATTATAATTTCACTACATTTCCATAATCATATTTAGATGAAAAGGCAATTTATGAATAATGTGATTAAGCATAGCCTATTTGTTATGAACAAAATAGGCTATCAAATACAACATAAAACACTAAATCACATAAATATCCATTTTTTTAAGCATTAAAAGAGATCATAAAATGATAAATATTTTGAATCTACATGATTAAGAGAGCCTCATTACCCCTAAATTGAAGGGATTTAGCCTCTCATTTGTGTTATCATTTCAACACATAGAGATTTCAACACTGAAAAGCAAAAAGGAGTAGAAACTAATTAAAGGAAAGGAGGTTAACTACTTGCATGAAACAAAATTAAACTAATTGCATAAATGTAAATCTAAGCTACTAACATGAAATGATAGAGCATGTAAATAAAAATGAACAAGAAAATAAAATAAAAACAAAGTAGAAGGAAAAGAACAAGAGGCTAGGAAGCCATTTTTATTTCATATAACTTTGAAACTACAACTTGCATTCTAATTTCTTAAGTAATTAAAAGAGGAAGAATATCATTTACATGTACATAAGAGGGCTATTTATACATGCACAAAACCTTAATTCAATTTTTAGGGGGCTTCCCAAAATACCCCTTAGGAAGTGTGGCCACCAAGTAATCATTAGTCTTTAATTAATCCATCATCAAGTATGCATGAAACTTTAACCTCCATTAACTTGTCCATTAGCTTCTAATTGTAGATTAAGGTAAGTGGGTAGGTGGGGTCCTCCATGACGCATGGTTTTGAATTATTTCCATCTTCATTCCTTTGTTCCACCTTGTGCATGCATATTTCCATGAGAACACCTTCATATTTCCATCCAAAAATTCCTATAATTAAAAAGAACAAATAAATATTCTCCAAATTAATTCATGCACAAAATTACTATTTTACTCCCATATTGATGTATGAATGATAACTTGAAAGCATATTTGAAATTTGGTTTTAAACATGTAAAAATACCTAATTACGACATTTATTTAAATACAAATAGATTAAATATGGATGTAAAAATATGCACATTTACATGCACATCAAATACTCCCACACTTATCTTTTTATTCATCCTCGAATAAAGAAAAGCTAAGATAAATCCGTTTTCGTAGGAAACACGATTGCATTAAGCGTATGCAACAAGCTGTTAAACCTCTAGGTGTCCCAAGTAGGACGAGTGTTGTCTCGTGGGGTTTTTCAGCGGATACTATCCACAAAATCCAAATGCAACATGAAAATATTCATAGAATGCAAGATTTATTTACAAAGATATGAATGCAAAAATATTTACAAATGAAGGCTTTACTTTTAAATTGACACGAATAAGTTAAATATAAGTTCTGGTCATTATCAAGAAATTTAAGTCCTCTTACTCATCAAACTTTAAACAAAAATTAAGTAACCATTACAATTAAACTCCAGTTTGGCTAGTTGATAACATAGTGCAACTATGAAACAGATCCTTAGTTCGATATCAAAGTTTTTCAAAGTTGTATTTTCATTTCTTTTGAATAACAAGTCAAATCACATAAGTGAAAATATGCTTGGATTTCAATTGCTTACTCTCTCTTTATTTGAAAATTTTATTGATATTAACAATATTTACATATGCCTAACTCAGAAAATGAGGCCAGATATATCACCCATGCACTGCCTTTTGGACTAACGTGAGGGGAATACAGAGCGTGACGAGTGCACACACAAGTGTGTATACCTATCGACTGTAGGCATTATTAATGAAAGAATTTTTATATACATACACATAACTCAGATAAACTAAGGCCAGATATACCGATCATGCACTGCCTTTCGGGCTTATGTGAGAAGGGTACAGAGCATGCCGAGTGAACACACTTGCGTGTGAACACATGACTCTAGGTGTTAATAAAAAAAATACATGTATACAAAAAAAATTCTTTTTTTTGTTTATTTTATGAAGAGAGAGTTCTACAATATTATCTTGGCATTACTTAACTTAAAAGATTTAAAATGTTATCGCCTTTACTTTTAATCCACCACTTTTTTAAACAACGATTTTCAATTAGGATATACTTCATAATTAACACGTATGAACCTTCCTATATACTAGTTAAACCATCGTTATTTGTAATCGAACTTTATTTTTATTTTTGTTGAGACAAATAAATTTTCAAAAATTTCAATTTAATAACCAAAATCCTATATTTATCCTATAGTGTTTGTTTAAAAGTAAATCAAAATGCTAAAAAGAAATTTTATTTTGGGATTTTTTTGTCTTGTTTTTTTTTGAATTTTTTTAAGGTTTTGGAAAGAAAATGCAAAAAATAAACTATGAAAAATAGAGAATGAAGATGAGAACCCCCCCCCACACTTGATTTTGACTGTGTCTCCACAGTCAGTGCATGATATAATGAGTGTAACGGGGAAAAATATGTACATATATACAAAAGAGGGTTAACATTTCTTACTAGACGTAGCTTAGCTCATGAAGAATCATAAGCTCCTCCTCTTGGTTACTTGGCAACTCAAAGAACGGTTTCAAACGATGACCATTGACTTTGAAAATCGGTCCATCCCTAGGGTTTTGTATTTCTATGGTACCGTGTGGAAAAACAGTTCATACCACAAATGGTCCGGTCCATCTCGATTTTAGTTTCCCAGGGAATAAATGAAGTCTAGTCATATAAAAGAACTTTCTGGTTTGGTGGAAACGTTTTTCTTAGGACTGACTTATCATGAAAAACTTTTGTTATTTCTTTGTAAATCTTTTCGTTTTCATACGCATCATTCCTAACTTCATCTAGTTCGTTGAGTTGTAGTTTTCAGTTTTCGCCAGCCTTATTAAGATCAAAGTTTAAGTTCTTTATTGCCCACAATGCTTTGTGTTCGATTTCAACAGGTAAATAGTAAGCTTTCCCATAAACTAAATGAAATAGGGACATCCCAAGATTAGTTTTAAATGCGGTACGGTAAGCCCAAAGCGCGACGATCAATTTCTAAGACCAATCTTTTCGATTTTTCTTAACTTTTTTCTCCAAGATTTGTTTTATTTGACGATTTGAAACTTCAACTTGGCCACAAGTTTGAGGGTGATATGGAGTGGATAACTTGTGGGTTATCGCATATTTCTTCATTAAAGTTTCAAAAGAATGATTTCAAAAATGGGTGTCGTTATCACTTATTATTGTGCGAGGTGTGCCGAACCTCAAAATGATGTTTTCTTTAAGGAATTTCACAACAATTCTACGGTTGTTGGTTTTACACAGAATGACTTCGACCTATTTTGAGACGTAATTAATAGCGAGAAGAATATACAAATTTCCAAAAGAATTGGAATAAGTTCCCATAAAGTCGATGCCCCAAACATCAAAGATTTCGATCGTAAGAATGGGGTTTAGAGGCATCATATTTCGTCGAGAAATTCTTCCAAGCATTTTGCAACGATCGCAAGTTTTGCAAAATTCGAACGAGTCTTTGAAAAGAGTAGGCCAATAAAAACCACACTGGAGCACTTTTTCAGCAGTTTTTCGAGGACCGAAATGTCCACGCTTGATCGTGACAAAACGAGAGAACACTCTTGATTTCACAATCCAGGATGAAACGTCGAATGATTTGGTCGGGACAATACTTGAACAAGTATGGATCATCCCAATAGAAATATTTCACTTGGGACATGAATTTTCATCTATCTTGTTTCGACCAAAATGGAGGACTTTCTTTAGTGACTAAATAGTTCACTATGTCAGCATACCACGGATCGACAGAGACAGAAAAAAGTTGTTCGTCGAGAAAGGTTTCATTGATTAGTAATGGCGATGGTGCGTTGGGAAGATGAGACAAGTGATCGGCTATGACATTGTCGGATCCTTTTTTGTCCTTAATCGTAAGATCAAATTCTTATAGTAAAAGGATCCAACGAATTAAGCGAGACTTAGCATCCTTTTTAGCGAAAAGATATCAAAGAGCGGAATGGTCTTTATAAATAGTGATGTGTGAGCCTATCAAATATTGTCAGAATTTTTCGAGATAAAAAACTACCGCTAGAAGCTCTTTTTCAGTAGTTGTGTAATTAAGTTGAGCATCGTTCAGAGTCATACTAGCGTAGTAGATAACGTGAAGGATCTTGTTGATGCATTGTCCTACGACAGCACCAACTGCAAAGTTCGAAGCATCACACATTATCTTAAATGGGAGATCCTAATTTGGTGAGCAAATTATAGGAGCAGAAACAAGTTCATTTTTGAGATGTTCGAAAGAAGAGATACAATCAGAGTTAAAATCGAATTGAACGTATTTTCCAAGAAGAGTCATAAGAGGTCGAGCAATTTTGCTAAAATCTTTCACAAAGCATCGATAAAAACTGGCATGGCCTAGGAAAGAGCGAATGTCTTTAACTGATTTGGGAATGGGTAGATTTGCAATGACATCAATTTTTTCTTTATCTACCTTAATGCCTTTATTTGAAACGACATGTCCAAGGACTATGCCTTGAGTGACCATAAAGTGGCATTTTTTCCAATTTAGTGTTAAGTGTTTATCCTTGCATAGTTTAAGAACAAGTTCAAGATGGTGTAAGCACTCAGAAAAAGAGTTTACAAAGATAGAAAAATCATCAATAAACACTTCGAGAAAACGTTTGATCATATCAGAAATGATGCTGACCATGCATCTTTGAAAAGTACCAAGAGCATTGCAAAGGCCAAAGGGCATACGGCGATAAGCAAAAGTGCCAAAGGGACACGTGAAAGTTGTCTTCTCTGATCTTCGGGAGCGATTGGAATTTGGTTATAGCTGGAATAACCATCAAGAAAGAAATAGAATTCGTGGCCGGTTAAACGTTCGAGCATTTGGTCGATAAAAGGAAGAGGGAAGTGATCCTTATGTGTTGCGGCATTTAGTCTTTGATAGTCAATGCAAACACGTCAACCCATTTGAGTTCGAGTTGGAATAAGTTCGTTAGAATCATTCTTGACAACGGCAAGTCCAGAATTTTTCGGTACAACGTGAATTGGACTAACCCATGAACTATCAGAGATTGGGTAAATGATTCCGTTATCAAGAAGTCTGAGAATTTCGTCACGAACCACATCCTTCATTTTTGGGTTCAGCCTTCGTTGCACGTCACGAACAGGCTTGGCATTATCAACTAAATGGATGTGATGTTGAACAAGAGCAGGACTAATTCTCTTTATATCGGTGATCGACCATCCAATTGCTTCCTTTTTTTCGAAAGAAATGAAAGTAAGGAAGTTTCTTGATCAAAAGAGAGAATTGCAGAAATGATGACGGGAAATGTTTCGTTATCACCCAAGTATGCGTACTTAATTTGATTAGGAAGGGGTTTAAGGTCCAACCTTGGGAGTTGCTCGATCAAAGAATTAGGTTGAGATTCGGACTCAACTGGAAGTGTAACGACCCGCATTTTTGACCGTTCAAGTCGACAAAACATACACACCTGCCGACTCAAACAATCCAAAATACAGATAGTTATTGGGGTAAATAAGAAATAGATAAGAAAGAATAGAAACAAACACAGAATCTCGCAGCGGAAGGAACAAGATATAATAATAAAATAACAGTTCATGAAGCTGTTAAATAAATAAATTTGATTATTATTATACATCATAAATCAGAGTTACATACATATCAGAGATAATACAACAATGCAGCGGAAAATAATACAGTAATAGAATACAAATGATGTAATACCAAACTCCGTCTTCGTCCTCCAGAATAGATCTTCAACCTTATCTGAAATGCTCAGGCTGACCCGAGCGTAATGAAAAGACAAAACACTCGAGTCAGGACTAAAATATCTCATGTAAGTTAAATCAAATAAGTAAATATAAGTGTGACGGCGTCGGAGATGTTTACGGGTTTTAGACACCTCCTATCCAGTGTTTAACGTGCGTGCATTAACTTAAGAGATGTTCGAGATTTCCATCTCCTAAGGATCCGTTAAACTATCTACTATATAATAGAATACGCTATATACAATAATGTCTATCATAAAGTAAAATATCAAACTAGTGTTAAGCCATGGCCTATTCCACCCTTAACACATTTTTATTCCCAAAAGCATATACAAGACCGTAGTTTCCCCAAAACCGGAAGTCACCATAGGGCAATCCATATACTAAAGGTACAAACCAAAATCGTAGTGGTCGCGAATAGGATAATCAGTATGACAAGGTACATGAGGCAATACTAACTAGGATACTAGTAGTTGCGTGATCCGGACTGATGTTGGGCATAGCAGCTACTACCCCAACACCGCGAAACAACACTCCCAAAATCGGGGGGTGCACCCAAATCGAATCACAAAAGCAATAGACATGGTAACGAAGAAGTGTGTCCGCTAGAGGTGGCGAACCTCAATGGCCCGGCGCGGCTCCTGATTTAGTCATGTTAGGGGTCATCCAATATCGTTCTCTTTCTTCAGTCAACGCGTTCATCAAACCATACACTTCATTCTGGATCAACACTCCGCGTATAATAGTTATTAAAGTGGTTTTCGGTATCGACAGAGAGTGTCCATATCCGATCCTGGTCTCTTTAATAACTATGTATTATTACACCGGTGGCTCTTTTACATTTCAAATCGATTCATAATTTGATATCAAAATATCATATTCTCTTCAAAATCAAATCCATTTCAAAATCATCATATCTACTCAAAATATAAGATTCCGTTTCAAAATCATTTTTCGCCTCAATATCTCATTTCGATTTCAAAATCATTTTCGCCTCAATATCTCATTTCGATTTCAAAATCATTTTTCGCCTCAAAATCTCATTTCGATTTCAAAATCATTTTTCGCCTCAAAATCTCATTTCGATTCACATAAACTCGAATTCCAAAATTTAAAATTTAATCAAATCTCAAATCATCAATTTCAACTCGATTCAGCTTCTCAATAAACCATTTCAAATTATAAATTTCAAATACATATTTGAACCACAAAATAAACAATTTCACTTCCAATATATTTCGAAACTTTAAATATTTCACATTTCAAAACAGTTCATATATTTATATAAGAATATAAGATTCGCTTTAAAACCATTTCGTATTCAAATTAGAATATACTTCAAATTAAACATCTGTATTAAGTAGTTTACTTAATCTCTGGAACAATTCCAATTCAATAAACTTAGATTAACATTCGGATTTCAAGAATTCATTTAAGTATTACATTCCAAATTGATTTCAGTTCAAATCCTATTCAAATCAATTTTATCTTCAAATTTAATTCAATAGTTTCGATTTAGTCCAATTCACAATTTCTTTGAATTTCAATTAAATTCCAAATTAATTAAATCTCAATTTCAAATTAATTTTTAATTTCAAACTCAAACTTGAAATATCATTTCATATAAATTTTCTTAGAAATATTCAGAGTTCGATTAAAAGTCCAATCTTTTAAAACAAATCAACTTTCAAAAATTTACGCCGTATTTCAAATTTTTTACTTAAAATCTAAACTTCAAATAATTAAAAAATTTCATTTACCAAGTTTAAATTCCAACATCTCGAGCTTAAATTCAAAATAATCCAATTTCCATAAATTGGATTTTTTTTTCTTAAAATCAATTCATTTAATTAATTTCAAAACAACTTTTAAAATCATTTAATTTAACCAACCTGGTGTCCGTATATAATTTTCTAACCTATGGCCAAGTGGATAATTATTTCAATTTTAATTTCAAGGATAGATATATATCATTTCAATCCAAAAGATGTCATAGGTATATCATTTCAACCTATTCCTTGGTTTATTTGAAATGATTCAGTTTACAGTTTTTATGCAATAAACAATATACATGATGATAGCATGATATATCAAAATAAATAAACAGCCAATATCGACCAGTAGCATCCATCACAACCAATCAACCATAAAGCCAATAACATTCAGAACAATTTTATAATTATCAATATCGTGTAATATACTGCCAATTTAAATTTAAATTTATTTTAACGGTCAATTTAAATTCTATCAATTAATTCATATATCAATACAGATGATAATTAAACCTACCAAACAACAGCCAATAAATTTCATATCACTTCAGAATATAAATTTAACTAACAAAAATTATTTTAGTTAATTGTGAGCGTATAAACACTCACCTTGAATCTACGGTTTTTAAATCAAATCGAACGACGTTCGATTTAACCTAAAATTTTAACGAGCTCCAAATGTCTTTGGATCTGCACTGCAGCGCAGCACTCGTCGTTGCGATTCCGCTGCTTCTTGTTTTTTCCGATTCCGACCTCGTATGACAAAGTTATTGCATTTTAGGAGATTACATGATTTTTAGATAATATAATTTATACACCTTTTTATTTTATTTAACCTTTGTTAAATCAGAGCCGTTGACTTCAGGGTTGGAGAATTTGGGCCGAAGTTATCTTCTTCCTCCACACGTTCTAGGGTTGAACGAACGAACCCAACACCGCGCCACTTTCTTCCATACGCATGAAACTAGGAGCGACCGGACATTGAACAGGGGATGCCATCGCGTGCGCCTCTCCTTGCTCCACCTCCGCGCCAAGTTTCGCCACCCCATTCGCCACCGTTTGCACACAAACCAAGAAAATACGAGCGACATTCAAAGCCAGATCTGGACCAATCCGTGACGAATTAGCACGAATCAACCGTATGGATTTGAAGAGCTCGTCGAGATCTACAACTTTGCTTCTGGAATTTTTCGATTTTGTTGAACGGATTGAGAGATAAAGAGGAAAGAAGTTGGAGCAATTTCGGCCATGGAATAGGTGGCGGCCATGGTTTGAAATTAGGGTTTCTGAAATGAAATAATGATAAAACTGTCTCGGTTTTGCGTGCGTATTTATAAAGGTAGATCCAAAATCGTCCGAACTCCAATTGAGACGTGCCGCCAGACGTTTATAAGGTTTTACCCATATTCCGAACGCAATGGAACTAGTCCCAAGGCCTAATTCAATCGTATATGGAAGATAGCTTTTGAAGTCGATTATTTTAAATAAATTCGACATTAAATTTCTACGCATTTCAAGCTCGCACGGCCAAACGACAAGTCCGATTGCTACGAAAATTGAAACCTTACAATAATTTACTGTTACGGATCCGATTAAACTGGTTTCGTTGAAATCCGAGACAGTTGTAAAAATGGCTATTTCTACTGTTTAACTACAATATAAAATTCCCAATTTTAAATTATTAACTTTTAAATCAAATTTCAAGTGTTCACAAATTTCATTTTTAAATTCACAATAATTAACAATCTTTTACAATGCAGTTTCCTATTATAAATCCAGTATAAAAGATTACATTAGATTCAACGTTCAATTATATTATAATTCAAATTCAAGTTATTTAATTTCAATTAAATTCTTTTATTTCGATTTACACTTTCATTATTGAATCAACCATTTACTTATACATTATTATCAATAGTTTATAATTCATTTACTTTCATTTTCTTCAGCTATCATCTTATTTAAATTCACAGTAATATTAAATTACATTCATTTACGTTGAGTTCAATATTATAACTTCAATATTAAATGTAACATTTTATTTATTTCGTTGTTTACAAACAAATTCAATTCGTTTCAATTACTTGTTACACTCAAATTTAAATCTTTACTTACGTTCAATTACAGTTAACATCTTTATCAAATTACAGTTTCAGTTATCATCTGATTTCAATCAACTGTAATATTAAGTTACATTTATTTATATTAGTTTCAATAACATAAACTTCCACTATTAAATCTACCATTTTATTTATTCTTTGTGTACAATCATAACCAATTTGGTTTACAATCAAATTCAATTCATTATTTACATTCAATACAAGTTAACATCCATATTTAATTTACAAATAAGTTATTTCAGAATTCAGTTTTTTTTTATTTTAACTTGTAATTCACATTTAACAACACAAAATTTTATTTCCTTCGGAATTTTATCCAATTTTTTTTTAAAATTCGTATTTTTAAAGTGTTAAAAATACGGGTCGTTACATTCTCCCCACTTAAAACTTTTCGTCCTCGAAAAGGAACGGTGAAAGGGAAACCATCATTTAGATATAATTCATTTAAAATATTCGACTTATTTGCAAAATTTAGTTATAGGATTTTTAAAATCTCAAAATTTTCTAACTCCCGGATTTTTGAAAATTTTTGGCAGCACCTCCTTTGCGCGGCTAGGACCGAAAAATTTCACAGTGGTAATAATTGCATGATATACATCTCATTACAAGAATGAGGCATCCCAAAACATGGGGAACACAATAATATACCACAACATAAACCGTAATCCGAGAACGTACCTTTTATTAAGCGTTTATTAGCATTTTAACTTACATTTTGCATTTAGCGCAGAAGCGAGCTCCACAAGCGAACCGCAAACCCTTTGCTACCTACTAAAATGCTCAATAACCAAGTTAGAACCATGCATATAAAGATAGATCGAAATACTTAGCATAAACAACATACATATAACATGTTTAGCTTCAAAACTGAAATTCCAATTCCAGGATAGCAAACGAATCTCAGTTTTTGGTCACCTAAACGATAAAATTTGGCAATGGAATCTAAACAAAAGTTGTTGCATTCGTTTCAGGATTTCCGGAATGTCCAAAATCATCAAATTTGGACCATCCGTTCAAAAGTTATGGCTATTTTTCTAAATGGATACGCCTCAGCCTGGACAATGAATTGCGCAGGTCAGCGACGTTCACTCCCCTTTTCGACCATCTAAATTACAGCAAAACACAAAACACTTAAAGCAAAAGTTTTAACTTAAGTTCTAAGCTTTCCAGAAAGTGCAAGATCGTCAAAATCCGATACACCAGTAAAAAGTTATGGCGAGAATACTAAGGTGCTTCAGATTTCTACTTTGCACAGGCCAGCGACTAATATTGGTGTTTTAAGCCTAGTGGATGAAGGTATTTATCAAAACATTCTAAACAAAAGATGTATCACAGTTTCTAGGCTTTCCGAAAAGTCTAAGATCGTCTAATTTCGTCTAGCCATTTAAAAGTTATGGTTGTTTTCGTTTCAGCATATATTGAACAATTTTGGATTTTTCAAAAATTTGCTTTTATTATTTCAAAGTACAAACCATCAAACTTCAAATTTTCTAAAGAAACAATCATAAACACAAAGTCGTTTATTTTTTTATTTATCCATGAAATAAGTTTACATTCGATTTGTTTCCGATTTATTCAAGTTTGTTTCATTCATAATTTAGATTCAAGTCAATTTGCTTCAATTTAATTTGAATTCAATTATATTTAATTTCACTTTGTTTCAAATTTGAATTTAATTATTTAAAATTTTTATTCCATTTATTCAATTCCATTTACACTAATGAATTCTATTTAATCAATTACCATCCATCTAACAACCAATGCATATCAAACATTAACATCCATCCAAAATCTACACTAAATCAATTATACATTTCCAAGTCAAAATTTTAATTTCATACACTTCCAAGTTTATTGACATTTAGTTTTATTCAAATTTAATTAGTTTCCATTTACTAATTTTATATTTAATTAATTTTAAATTTAATTCATTTTACAACTTGAATTTCCTTTATATTTACAACTATCAATAGATCTTCGCATTTTATTATTCGCAATCACACTTGTATATTATTCATTTACTTATCCTTATTAGCATTTTAAACTTTTTAAGTATTTGGTAAGTTATAGCTATGCAAATAGAATGTAGTTAAACAATATACAACTTCTTTTCATTCAATTTGAGTGTTATACCTATTAAATAAATTTCCAATTTATTATTTTCCAAATTAAGGGTTACTGCTACAATTTTAATTTTAATTAAATTTTTTTTCACTTAAATCCAATTTCACATTTTCAATTTCATAAGTTTCTAACAATTCAAGATTTACTTTAGTTTAATAATTAAAATCATTCCTTATTAGAGAACTTAAGAATTTCAACTCCGGATTCGATTTAAACCAAAATTTTTTAAAATATATATATATATATATATATATACTAATATCTTTATATCTCAAATCATACTTTTTAGAAGAATTTTAATCAGCATTGAAATATATATATATATACTTATTTTCATTACATACTTTAGAAAATTTCAATTCAATTTCTATTTAATCCAAAAGAGTACAGTTTCTAGTTTATTTCAAATTTATACTCCTTTATTCTAAGGGTTTCCTACTTCAATCTATTTTCACTTAACACTTAGGTTCATCCCATATTTTTCAATTCAGAAGTTCCTTAATGATTTCAGTATTTGTTTATTTCAATAGTTTAAAGTCATTAAATATTAAAGAACTTAAGAATTTCAACTCCGGTTTCATTTCAAATCAAGTTTGAAATAATATATACTTATATTACTATATATCAAGTCATACTATAGAGAATACAAAATAAAATTCAATTTTAATCAAAACAGGGTTTAGAAAAAGCTATTAAGTGATCTCCCCCCCTTGGACTCTCGAATATAAACGTCGGTGATGCGTGCACTCATCACCGAAATCATTCTCTAGTGTCAAGAGAGGAGTATAACACTTACTTCATTTGAAAATCCTTTGAAAACAATTTCTAATTGAATATACTATCATATAATACTTATATTATACATTTCAAATTTTTGTTAATAATTTTCAAAACACCGGAATTTAAATTCTCCATCTTAATTTAAATTCATTTTTATTTTATTTTATTTACCATTTATATTCATTGTCAATCATATTTACAAGTTTCATTTCTTAAAATCATCCAATAATCAATAGTTAGAAATATTGACTAATCAACAATAAACGATGGTATTCTAATATTATCATCTCCTAACAACCAACACAATCAAAATTTATAAATTTTCAAGATAATTCTTTTGTATATAAAATATAATCCAAAACAATATTATGTTAATCTGTCCTATTCGAGTGTTTAGAAATTCCTATCGATGCCTTGGCGTCCCAAGTACCAACCAGAATTCATAAATACTCAACGGAACAAATTAACACAATATAAAATCATTTTTATATCAAAATTACAAATACGCTCTCTCATATACACTCAAACTCATTCATAAGGTTTAACCCTATTTCAATGAGTTATTCCCCACTAGAGCCAAGGTAATCTAAACCAAAGCTCTAATACCAACTGTAACGACCCGCATTTTTGACCGTTCAAGTCGACAAAACATACACATCTGCCGACTCAAACAATCCAAAATACAGATAGTTATTGGGGTAAATAAGAAATAGATAAGAAAGAATAGAAACAAACACAGAATCTCGCAGCGGAAGGAACAAGATATAATAATAAAATAACAGTTCATGAAGCTGTTAAATAAATAAATTTGATTATTATTATACATCATAAATCAGAGTTACATACATATCAGAGATAATACAACAATGCAGCGGAAAATAATACAATAGTAGAATACAAATGATGTAATACCAAACTCCATCTTCGTCCTCCAGAATAGATCTTCAACCTTATCTGAAATGCTCAGGCTGACCCGAGCGTAATGAAAAGACAAAACACTCGAGTCAGGACTAAAATATATCATGTAAGTTAAATCGAATAAGTAAATATGACTGTGATGGCGTCGGAGATGTTTACGGGTTTTAGACACCTCCTATCCAGTGTTTAACGTGCGTGCATTAACTTAAGAGATGTTCGGGATTTCCATCTCCTAAGGATTCGTTAAACTATCTACTATATAATAGAATACGCTATATACAATAATGTCTATCATAAAGTAAAATATCAAACTAGCGTTAAGCCATGACCCATTCCACCCTTAACACATTTTTATTCCCAAAAGCATATACAAGACCGTAGTTTCCCCAAAACCGGAAGTCACCAGAGGGCAATCCATATACTAAAGGTACAAACCAAAATCGTAGTGGTCGCGAATAGGATAATCAGTATGACAAGGTACATGAGGCAATACCAACTACGATACTAGTAGTTGCATGATCCGGACTGATGTTGGGCATAGCAGCTACTACCCCAAAACCACGAAACAACACTCCCAAAATCGAGGGGTGCACCGAAATCGAATCACAAAAGCAATAGACATGGTAGTGAAGAAGTGTGTCTGCTAGAGGTGGCGAACCTCAATGGCCCGGCACGGCTCCTGTTTTAGTCATGTCAGGGATCATCCAATATCGTTCTCTTTCTTCAGTCAACGCGTTCATCAAACCATCCACTTCATTCTGGATCAACACTCCGCGTATAATAGTTATTAAAGTGGTTTTCGGTATCGACAGAGAGTATGTCCATATCCGATCCCGGTCTCTTTAATAACTACGTATTATTACACCGGTGGCTCTTTTAAATTTCAAATCGATTCATAATTTGATATCAAAATATCATATTCGCTTCAAAATCAAATCCATTTCAAAATCATCATATCTACTCAAAATATAAGATTCCGTTTCAAAATCATTTTTCGCCTCAATATCTCATTTCGATTTCAAAATCATTTTCGCCTCAATATCTCATTTCGATTTCAAAATCATTTTTTGCCTCAAAATCTCATTTCGATTTCAAAATCATTTTTCGCCTCAAAATCTCATTTCGATTCACATAAACTCGAATTCCAAAATTTAAAATTTAATCAAATCTCAAATCATCAATTTCAACTCGATTCAGCTTCTCAATAAACCATTTTAAATTATCAATTTCAAATACATATTTGAACCACAAAATAAACAATTTCACTTCCAATATATTTCGAAACTTTAAATATTTCACATTTCAAAACAGTTCATATATCTATATAAGAATATAAGATTCGCTTTAAAACCATTTCGTATTCAAATTAGAATATACTTCAAATTAAACATCCGTATTAAGTAGTTTACTTAATCTCTGGAACAATTCCAGTTCAATAAACTTAGATTAACATTCGGATTTCAAGAATTCATTTAAGTATTACATTCCAAATCGATTTCAGTTCAAATCCTATTCAAATCAATTTTATCTTCAAATTTAATTCAATAGTTTCGATTTAGTCCAATTCACAATTTCTTTGAATTTCAATTAAATTCCAAATTAATTAAATCTCAATTTCAAATTAATTTTTAATTCCAAACTCAAACTTGAAATATCATTTCATATAAATTTTCTTAGAAATATTCAGAGTTCGATTAAAAGTCCAATCTTTTAAAACAAATCAACTTTCGAAAATTTACGCCGTATTTCAAATTTTTTACTTAAAATCTAAACTTCAAATAATTACAAAATTTCATTTACCAAGTTTAAATTCCAACATCTCGAGCTTCAATTCAAAATAATCCAATTTCCATAAATTGGATTTTTTTTTTCTTAAAATCAGTTCATTTAATTAATTTCAAAACAACTTTTAAAATCATTTAATTTAACCAACTTGGTGTCCGTATATAATTTTCTAACCTATGACCAAGTGGATAATTATTTCAATTTTAATTTCAAGGATGGATATATATCATTTCAATCCAAAAGATGTCATAGGTATATCATTTCAACCTATTCCTTAATTTATTCGAAATGATTCAGTTTACAGTTTTTATGCAATAAACAATATACATGATGATAACATGATATATCAAAATAAATAAACAACCAATATCGACCAGTGGCATCCATCACAACCAATCATCCATAAAGCCAATAACATTCACAACAATTTTATAATTATCAATATCGTGTAATATACTGCCAATTTAAATTTAAATTTATTTTAACGGTCAATTTAAATTCTATCAATTAATTCATATATCAATACATATGATAATTAAACCTACCAAACAACAGCCAATAAATTTCATATCACTTCAGAATATAAATTTAACTAACGGAAATTATTTTAGTCAATTGTGAGCGTATAAACACTCACCTTGAATCTACGGTTTTTAAATCAAATCGAACGACGTTCGATTTAACCTAAAATTTTAACGAGCTCCAAATGTCTTCGGATCTGTACTACAGCGCAGCACTCGTCGCTGCGATTCCGCTGCTTCTTGTTTCGTCCGATTCCGACCTCGTATGACAAAGTTATTGCATTTTAGGAGATTACACGATTTTTAGATAATATAATTTATACACCTTTTTATTTTATTTAACCTTTGTTAAATCAGAGCCGTTGACTTCAGGGTTGGAGAATCTAGGCCGAAGTTATCTTCTTCCTCCACACGTTCTAGGGTTGAACGAACGAACCCAACACCGCGCCACTTTCTTCCATACGCACGCAACTAGGAGCGACCAGACGTGGATCAGGGGATGCCATCGCGTACGCCTCTCCTTGCTCCACCTCCGCGCCAAGTTTTGCCACCCCATTCGCCACCATTTGCACGCAAACCAAGAAAATACGCGCGACATTCAAAGCCAGATCTGGACCAATCCGTGGCGAATTAGCACGAATCAACCATATGGATTTGAAGAGCTCGTCGAGATCTACAACTTTGCTTTTGGAATTTTTCGATTTCGTTGAACGGATTGAGAGATAAAGAGGAAAGAAGTTCGAGCAATTTCAGCCATGGAATAGGTGGCGGCCATGGTTTGAAATTAGGGTTTCTGAAATAAAATAATGATAAAACTGTCTCGGTTTTGCGTGCGTATTTATAAAGGTAGGTCCAAAATCGTCCGAACTCCAATTGAGACGTGCCGCCAGGTGTTTATAAGGTTTTACCCATATTCCGAACGCAATGGAACTAGTCCCAAGGCCTAATTCAATCGTATGTGGAAGATAGCTTTTGAAGTCGATTATTTTAATTAAATTCGACATTAAATTTCTACGCGTTTCAAGCTCGCACGGCCAAACGACAAGTCCGATTGCTACGAAAATTGAAACCTTACAATAATTTACTGTTATGGATCCGATGAAACTAGTTTTGTCGAAATCCGAGACAGTTGTAAAAATGGCTATTTCCACAGTTTAACTACAATATAAAATTCCCAATTTTAAATTATTAACTTTTAAATCCAATTTCAAGTGTTCACAAATTTCATTTTTAAATTCACAATAATTAACAATCTTTTACAATGCAGTTTCCTATTATAAATCCAGTATAAAAGATTACATTAGATTCAACATTCAATTATATTATAATTCAAATTAAAGTTATTTAATTCCAATTAAATTCTTTTATTTCGATTTACACTTTCATTATTGAATCAACCATTTACTTATACATTATTATCAATAGTTTATAATTCATTTACTTTCATTTTCTTCAGCTATCATCTTATTTAAATTCACAGTAATATTAAATTACATTCATTTACGTTGAGTTCAATATTATAACTTCAATATTAAATGTAACATTTTATTTATTTCGTTGTTTACAAACAAATTCAATTCGTTTCAATTACTTGTTACACTCAAATTTAAATCTTTACTTACGTTCAATTACAGTTAACATCTTTATCAAATTACAGTTTCAGTTATCATCTGATTTCAATCAACTGTAATATTAAGTTACATTTATTTATATTAGTTTCAATAACATAAACTTCCACTATTAAATCTACCATTTTATTTATTCTTTGTTTACAATCATAACCAATTTGGTTTACAATCAAATTCAATTCATTATTTACATTCAATACAAGTTAACATCCATATTTAATTTACAAATAAGTTATTTCAGAATTCAGTTTTTTTTATTTTAACTTGTAATTCTCATTTAACAACACAAAATTTTATTTCCTTCGGATTTTTATCCAATTTTTTTTATTCGTATTTTTAAATTGTTAAAAATACGGGTCGTTACAGGAAGCGATTCAAAGGGGAGCGTGTTTCAATCTCGTTGGGGATTTCGTGAAACAATATTTCGTACTTAGCTTCGCGTTCATCGTTAAGGTCGATCGTCTCATTTTCAAAGTTTTCATGAATGGCACTAACTTCCAACGTTTGGTCGCGATGTTCATTCGATTGGTTTTCAAGATTGAAAATGTTAAGATCCAAAGTCATGTTTCCAAAAGAAAATTTCATCGAACCATTGCAACAATTGATTAAGGCATTCGAGGTGGCTAAGAATGGTTGGACCAATATCAAAGGGATTTGACTTGCTGGGTTGGTCATAGGTTGTGTTTCGAGAATGATAAAATCAACGGGGAATATAAATTGCCCTACTCTAATGAGCACATCCTCAATTTCTTCCACGGGCTTTTTAATGGAACGATCAGCGAATTGAAGCATAACCTTTGTCGGTTTGAGCTCACCTAAGCCTAATTGTTCGTACACAAAGTATGGAATCAAATTGACACTCGTGCCTAAGTCTATCAAGCATTTGTTAATTGTCTTGTCTCCAATTGTACATGAAATCGTAAGGCAACCATGATCTTTATATTTAACGGGCATGGATTGGGACAAGACTTCACTCAAACTGGCCGCTAAGAAGACTTTTTTGGGCGCTTGAG
The DNA here is from genome assembly GCA_030737815.1 of Allium fistulosum. Lineage (NCBI taxonomy): Eukaryota > Viridiplantae > Streptophyta > Magnoliopsida > Asparagales > Amaryllidaceae > Allium > Allium fistulosum. The sequence continues at coordinate 813,954,000 of CM060908.1, read as the reverse complement.
TGTGTCGCTTTTGGGTACACAAGTCCTTAAGAAATTTAGCGTACGTTGGGACTTGCTAAATAATGTCAAGAAGCGGGATGCTAACTTTCACTTGTTTAAGAATTTCCAACATCTTTTCCATTTGGTCAGAGTGTTTCTTTGGTCGAAGACGATGTGGAAATGGAACACGATACTCAGTAGGCGGGTTTACTCGAGTAGAAGAATTTTGAGTGGCATTTGATTCGATGTTTGTTTCCTCATTTTGTTCAGATTCGTTCATTGTTTTAGAGGTGTCGAGAGAGGTTTCCGGTATATCGGTTGGATTAACGACCTGATTATCGATTTATTTACCGGAACGTAGAGTCGTGATAGCATTCAATTGGGTGACGTTGCTGTCTTGAACAACATGGGCTTGATTTGAATTCGTATTTTGATTTCTGGGATTTGGAACAGGTTGGCTTGGGAATGTGCCTTGTTCACGTTCACTCACAGACGTGGCTAATTGACTCATTTGCATTCCAAGTTTAGCAATTGATTGGCTTATGTTTTGCATATATGAGGTCAATAAATTTTGCAAATTGCTGTTTGATTGGAGGCTTTGAGTGGTTGCTTTAGCCAACGTTTCAAGACTTTTTTCGAGTGAACTTATACATTTATCGTCTTGGGAAGGGTGAGCAAGATGTGGTTGAAAATTTGATTGTTGCGGTTGATTATGAGATGGACCTGCAAAATTTGGTTGAAAATGATTGGGTTGAAAGGGAGGATTCGAAGCATTATTCGAGAATGGTTGAAAATTGGGATGAACCACATTCGTGTTGGGATTGTTTTGACTCCACGCACAGTTCGAATGATTTCTCCAACCAGGATTGTACGTTGGAGAAAACGGGTCATTTTTAGCTTTATTGAAAGCATTAATTTGTTCGACAGAATTAGGGCACTGATCGGCTATATGATTAGGATCGTTGCATTTATAACACATTGGTTGGGAAGCTTGGTTCATTTGGTTGGATGAGAAAACGTTATTGAATTTATTAAGCATTGCATCGATTTTAGCTTCCAAAGCCAAAGATGATCCTATCGAGTGTGCGCTCGATCGTGACTAAATGGATTTTTCGTTCGAACGTTCCCATTGGGATGACTTTTTGTCTAGGTCTTCAAGAAATTGCCAAGCATCGTCGTGATGTTGGGCAAGAAAATTGCCTTGGCACATTGATTCGAGCATGGTCCGTGAGCTGTTTTCGAGTCCATCGTATAAGCTTTGGCAAAGCGTCCATTTTTCGAAGTTATGGTGTAGACATTTTATCAAAAGCTCTTTGAATCTTTCAAAATATTTTCCAAATGGTTCTCCCCTGAATTGTTGAAAATTTACGATTTCATTTCGGATTTAACTCGTTTTATCCAAGGGGTAGAACTTTTTTAAGAAAACTTTCACAAATTCTTCCTAAGCTTTTATCGAATTAGATGGTAAGCTGTACAACCATTTTTCAGCGTAATCCATAAGAGCAAATGGGATTAATCGAAGTTTGATTCCATCATCAGAAAGTTGTTGGAGTTTCATAGTTGGACAAACTTGTTCGAATTTTGTTAAGAAAATGTACGGGTCATCATGTTCAAAATTGCCAAATTTTGGAAGCGTGGCAATATGATTCGAGTGAATTTTGAAATGGTTAACCGTAGGGGCGGGTAACGTGATGCAAGATGGAATAGAAACTCTATCGGGAAAGATTCTATCCATAAGAGTTCGAGGGGCGTTCTCATTCGCCATTTCAAGAGGATTGTCTGTTCGAGTTAAACGATAAGTTGTTGAATCACGAGTCCAAGTGTTCGTTGTTGTGTCACGAGTCCAAGTACTCATGCATAAGTGAAAGTCGAGAAGAGAAAGAAATTAGTATCAAGTGTAGAGAATGAAACAAGATTTGGAAAATGAAGTGAAAAATTGTTTTTGCTTTTTTTAAAAAGGAAGAAAAAATATTTACCAAGTGAAATTTATTTTTCAAAAGAGAAGTTTGATTTTTGTTTTTCTTCTTTTCCAAATTTTATTTATATTTTGTTGTTTTTGTATTTTTGAATTTCAAATTTTCAAATATTTACCAAAAGGAATTTTTTGTTTTTGTTTTAGAAAATGTAAAATGGGAATTTGATTTTTTTGTTTTTGTTTTTGAATTTTCAAATTTTTTTTGAAAAGATTATATATATATATATATATATATATATATATATATATATATTTGGATTTTTTTATTTTAATTGAAAAAAATTTCAAAGGAAGGGATTTAAATGGATTTTTTTGATAAAAAATACAAGTTAAGTAAAATTTACGATTTTTTTTTGTTTTGGATTTTTGAATTTTTTCTAAATATGCATGAACTAATGCAACTAAATGAATGCAAAGGACTTAATTACAAATTTTTTGTCCTTAGTAGCTCCTAACCCAAAATTGTATAATCACACTTTGTCTTAAATCAACAAAAATATTTCTTAGCCAGGTAACAGGCAGGGGTTATCGGTGCACCACGAATCACTGTAACAATGCAGCCGAAGGTTTAAGTACCTTTAGAGAAACAACCACTATAATATTTATGAATCACCAAAATATTTATAAATGGTTATTGCTCTGCCATAGCCTAGACACCAAGAAATAAAATTATTCAAAGAAGATAATTGCCAAGATACAATTAAGTCCTAAGTGAGCTCGCGACACCCTTAAGTCGAATGTCTAACCTTTATTATTAGTCAAATTCTATAATGAAATGCAATTTGTGGGCTAAGGAAAGGGTGATGAAATCCTCCACCTTATGTGAATTGGGGTGTTTCCCTTAGAAAATAAAACAAGATGAGATGAATGCGAAGTGTTTGCACAAAAAATGGACAAACACCTCAAAGTTGTATGATTTAGTAGATCTTATGTTGTTCTTAGTGATTCGGGTGATTTATGCAAATATATGAAAAAACAGGGGCTAAACTGTAAAAAGACACGCAGATTTATAGTGGTTCAGCCAGAATGTGCCTACGTCCACTTTATATGTTATTTCTCTTCTCTTCTTTTGATTACAAGTACAAAGCTTTGATACAAGTAAAAGAAAGTTGTTTGAAAGTTCTCTCCGTGCTTGAGCTCTCAAAACTTGTCCCCATTGTTGTACCCCTGCCCCTCTATTTATAGAGTGAGGCTAGGGGTAGGGGTCCAGGATGTGTATAGTCGCTGATGGGCCTGGGCTGATGTGATCTGGCCTGGCACGTCTTGGTTCGTCATTGCTTGGTTCAGAGGTGGTTGGAGTGTAGAGTGGACCGGTAGTTGCTTGGACCGATGGTGGGATGGAAGAAGGATGGTCCGGTGTCACTTGGTTCGGTGGTTCGGTGGCAGAAGGCTGGTCCGGTGGGATGGAAGAATGATGGTCCGGTGTCACTTGGTTCGGTGGTTCGGTGGCAGAAGGCTGGTCCGGTGGGATGGAAGAAGGATGGTCCGGTGGCACTCGGTTCGGCGGAAAGAGGTTAGGCTTGGAGATGGAGTTGGTTTGGCGATGAGGTCGAAATATACCCAACATTTGCCTCCCAAAGCAGGTTATGTGCCAGCACATGGCGTGGTTTGTTTCTCCTTTGAATTGTTATATCCGGTTCCAGACGCCGAACCGGTTGGTTCGGAGGTCCACCTTCGTCTATAAGTACGGAGCTAGGGCCCATGTTATTTCCTACCGAACGAAGCACTTGAGTCAAATTTGTTGCATAGCCGAATCAATCCACCGTCTTGCCTACGCCTGCCGAATCAGGTACCTAATGAACTCTATTAGTAAATGCTGAATGAACCATTGAGGAGTGAGAATGCCGAATGAACCATTGAGAGGGAGAATGCCGAATGAACCATTGAGGAGTGAGAATGCCGAGTGAACCATTGAGGAGTGAGAATGCCGAATGAACCATTGAGGAGTGAGAATGCCGAATGAACCATTGAGGAGTGAGAATGCCGAATGAGCCATTGAGAGTGAGAATGCCGAATTAACCATTAAGGAGTGAGAATGCTGAATGAACCTTTCATATTGCGAGCGAAATCTTGGACTGTACTCACTTGCTCCTTTACTTCCTCTATTCTAACAATGTGTTTTTCCGGTGTTGCAGATAATGTCTCGTAAAGCGGAAACTCGATCAGACAAAAAGAAATCCGGGGGCGAAGGAGGTTCCTCTGCCGTGCCCCCAGCTCAGCCGAATCCAGAACGCCACGGACCAACCCCGAGATCACTAGTGGACGGGTACGGCCCTCAGGAACTTCTGAATTCCCCGCCCGATTGCTTTCCTAGCTCCCTTAAGGAAGAGCAGCTTGATGTCATCTCTCGTTCTTTCGGAATTGATAGGGCGCGAATGCTGTTGCCAGGGAGAGATGTTATGCCATACGACCCTCCTGAAGGGTACTTTGCTTATAGCAGATACCACTGCATGTGTGGTGCCATTCCGCCTCTTCATGCTTGGGTAACCAGCTTCCTCACATATCTCAAGGTGGCCCCATTCCAGCTTCAACCCAACTCCTATGCTATACTGGTGAGCCTCTTCATCATTTTCCAGAGGAAGTATGGTCGTGCTCCTTCTAACCGGGAGATCCGATACTTGTATAATCTGAGGGGCTACAAGAAGGGGTCCCCATACATTAGCTTGGAGTCAGCCGTGACCTTCAAGCCGGTCTTGGATCTGTATTCTAAATTCACCATGTTCAAGAAGGAGTGGTTCTTTGTCAGGGACGACTCCGTTTCAATTCGGCGCTTTACTTCTGGATGTAAGTTGATGCTTTTACTTATAATTTCCATTCCGATTGCGATGCTTCTTCTCATACTTTCTCATTTTTGCTAGCGACAGGTGGCTTTGCGATTGTGGAGACTGACCGCCTGGTTCAGACGGCGGCTGAGATAGAAGCTATTCTCGGGAAATATAGATCATCTGCCTTCCTGATCAGAAATGCGATCCTTCTGGAGTATAACTTAATCCTTCCACAGCAGTCAGTAGTTAAGCTGAGGGAAACAGCGGAGGAGAGGGCGGCTGCTCAGACCAAGGAAGGTGTTACGGTAGAGAGTAGCAAGAGGAAACCTTTCACGAAACCTCCAGCCGTCGGAGGTAAGAAACTCAAGAAGTCGGACGGTCCCTCCCCCAACAATTGTCCACTTACCCAGGAGGAGGAAGACATAGAGGAGGAAAGAGGTGAGGGTGGAGATGGTCGGGAAGGTGATAAAGGTGGCGATGGCATCGGGGCCTTGCTTCCTGGGCAAGCGGGCGAGATTCAGGAGTGGACGGACGATGCGTTCCACCAGGCTTTCGAGGGGCTGGACGAAGATCCGGCTTTGGTAGAGAAAACTGGGAAAGCGGACAAGGCCGGGACCGGTGCAAGTGAGTCTTCTCAGACCATCCCAGCCAAGGTGGCTCCGACGACTCAAGGTGAACTTTTGATTCCTGCGGGCTCCATTTATGATAGGGACTTAGGAATATTTTATGACCCGCTCCCGTCCTGGAATGAAATCCAGGACTTATTGCAGTATCCTACTCCTCCCCAGGGTTTGTACAACCACAGATGTGTTTCTTTTCTTATTACCTTTTAATTTGCCGTGTTTTCTCGAATTATAGATCAATATATGCTTGTGACACTTTTTCTTCATATCAGGAGCAGGTAAAACGGCCAAGGCCTCAGATCTTCGGTACAGGCTTGAACAGTACAAGCTTTCCAAAACTTCTGTCAAGCCGAAGCCTTCGACCCACCGCTCCGGGGATGTAGTCGGCTACCGTCCTCTTCTCGGGGTTATCGAAGAGGGTATTCAGCAAAGAAAGAGGAGTCGTCCTTTATCCGAACCTTTGCCCGGTCCTCAGCTCCCGGCTCAGCCTCTTCATGATATCACGGAGGAGGACAGCGAGTTTGCACCTTCTCCGCACCCGTCCGGAAACCCTTCTCTTACTCATATCGACCGTCCTGACTTGGCTCGTAACCCATTTGCGGGTCATCCTGATCTGGATCCAAGTTCCCATGACATCATCTTTGACGAGGTTACTGGTGAGCACCTTCTTCCCGGAATCCCATGGTACGGGTGCTTGATGAGGCTAAGTCCTTAGATCTTGATCTACTTACCACTCGGATAGTTACCATGGGAGACGAGGCCAAGGCTAGTATTGATCGGGTGGCGGAGGAGACTAGGAAGCTGATGGGGCATCATGCCCGGCTGGTTAAGGCTGGAGAGGAGATTGGGAGTGCCAACATCCGACTAAGATTGATGGTTTCGGACCAGGCCAAACAGCTCGCTGACCAGGCCATTCAGATTTCTCAGCATGAGGCCGCCTCCGGGCGATTGAGGAAGGCTATGGAGGAGGCTAGTAAGGCGGAACTACAGAAGATGGAGGCCGCCTACAAGGAACAGATAAATATGGCCATCTCGACAGTGGATGAGGTTCAGAGGGCGGATCTTGAGCGGGTAGAGGAGCTGTCGGGGAAGCTTGAAGCCGCAGAGCTCGCTCAGGTTAGGCTGAAGGAGGAGATGGAGGCGATGCGGAAATCCCTTCAGGCTGACTGCTCGAGATACCGTTTGGAGAGAGAAGCTGCTGTGGGAAGGTTGTCGGCTTCCGAGGCCCGGATGAGGGAGTTTGAGGAGAATGAGGGGATGATGGATGAAATGCTTCAGGACATGTACTTCCGAACTTGGAAGCAGGGCAACCTATCTTGGATGGATGATTATCCTAGGGTCATGGCTAAGATCTATTTTCGGGCTTTGGAGGAGGCTAAGGCCGATGCGGATAAAGATGGTGGCGTGGTCTTCAGCATGGATGCGGTCACTGCTCAGTTTGCCAAGGAGGAGAAGGTGGCGGTGAAGGAAGGTATGCGGTTGCTTGCCGCTGTGGAGGTAGGCGTGCAGGTAGAGGATGACGATCAGGATAGTCAGGAAGTAGGCGCTGGTAAGTCTCCCTTTTTAGTTTCTCCATCAACTTGGTTGCTTATTGCTAATGAATCCTTTTTCTGACTGGACAGGGGGTCAACAGGACAAGGATAAAGCTCCACTGCAGCCGGCCCCTTGATTATACCTGGAAAAACTCTTTTTGTGGATTTGACAGTGTTGTATATGTTAGTCGAAGAATAGTAAAGTAGCCTTTAGGTTGTAATATTTTGCCACTTGTAATAAATAGTCTTATTTTTGACGTGTAATTCTTTAACTTAAGCTGATTTTGTCGTCTTTTGAATGTTTGCTGTTATTTTCGCATGTCGTATGAGAAATATAGCTATGTATATTCTTGTAATTAAATTGTGTTTGATGTCGGGTTCTAGTTTAAGACATGATTCCATGACTTGCAATGTTAGTGTGTGGTGTGAACAAATTATAGTCATGCATCTGCACATAAAGGAAGAAAATACCGCCTTTCATGTTCTGTTTGTAGATGGCAGTTTCGAATATCTTGTATGACCGAGCATGGAAAGCAGTTGAATGCCCTGCCATCCGATTGTGAATCTCTGCATCCATTGGCGAGTATCTCCTACTTTGTATCCTGTACTTTATGGATTGTTATAGAGGATAGGAGGAAAGCTTTTCAAGTAAAATTGAAATATGTGAAATAGTAAAACTTCCAATCACGGAAGGCCTTCGATGTGCTTAAGTTCGTGGCAAACGGGTTTTGTAGTCACTTTCCCTAGCTGTGGGTCTTGGAGACATTTGTCACCCATCTTACGCCTCCGCGGGGAGTTAATTCTTTTTTACCACAGCCGCACTTAAGACACATCGGAGCCGAGATCGCGTACAGTAACTACCCGGGCCATTATGGCCCGTAATCATGGGTATTATTCGACTTACTGTGGTCGGCTAGCGTGGGTGTCGATCGTCAACTGTGAACTGCCCCTGGCTGGCCACACCTTATGTTGGGGCTTATAGTCGGTTCACAATTGCCGGCGTGCCTAACGTCGTAATGAGCTGCCTCGGCTATAGTCGGCCTTCTCGGTGGCTTATAATCGGCTCATTACAGTTGGCTTTAAGGGCCGTCGCGAGCAATGAGTTAACCCGCAGCAGAGGGATGCTGGAGCAAAAGTGTCTCATTGGCGAGGGCATAGATTCGCATAGTACCTGTTGGGTTTTGCCCAGGTGAAGTTGCGCCGTGGGGTGCTTTGAGTGGAGATGCTATATGCGTAGGATTTTGTTCAACAGAAAAGGATAAAGTTAACAAGTAGCCAAGATATAAAGGAACAAGTTAAAAAAGAGACAAAGTTTTTTAAAGTGGTTCGGCACGAAAAGGCCTACGTCCACTGATTCTCTTTGTTAATTCACTTCATATGGGCAATACAAGTTAAGAAAAGTATCGACGGAGGTGTTGGATGTTCCATGCCCTCTGGAACACCTCTCTGTCCACTGTTGACAAAATATATGCTCCGTTGTGGAGATCTTTATGAATTACAAATGGCCCATCACAGATTGGGTCTAGTGCTCCGGGGCGAGGGAAGATTCGCTTGAGGACAAGATCCCCTTCTTGTAAGGTACGATGCTTGACTTTGGAGTTGTATTGCGCTGCCACTTTCTGCTTGTGGGCTGCTGTTTTAAGGACTGCATCATTTCTTCTCTCCTCAACTAGATCCAAAGACATGTGGAGGAGCTCTTCATTCTCTTCCGGGTTATAGTGGATTCTACGGTGGGAAGGCACAATGGTTTCAACTAGGAGCATAGCCTCCGATCCGTATGCCAAAGAGAAAGGAGTGTGCCCTATTGATGTTCTGAAAGATGTGCGATAGGCCCATAGTGTCGTAGGGAGTTCATCCACCCATGCGCCCTTTGACTTTTCGAGCTTCTTTTTTATCAGAGTTTTCAGAATTTTGTTGACCGCTTCGACTTGTCCGTTTTCCTGGGGATATGCTACGGATGAGAAGCTTTTATGAATTCCGTGTTCTTGGCACCAGTTGGCGAATTCCTCGCTGTCAAACTGAAGTCCATTGTCTGATATGATTTTGAGTGGGACTCCGTACCTGCATAGAACATTTTTGATTAAGAAGTTAATAACTTTTGCTGAAGATACCTTATTCAGAGGTTCCGCTTCCACCCATTTGGTGAAATAATCAACTGCCACTATAGCATATTTGGCCCCGCATCGGCCCATCGGTAGCTCGCCGATTAAGTCGATTCCCCATATTGCGAAGGGCCAAGGGCTGGTCATTTGAGTAATCTCATTTGTTGGTAGCCGCGGAATCTTAGCAAATTTTTGGCATCTGTCACACTTCTTGACGAAATCTAAGGCGTCCTTGCTTAAGGTGGGCCAGAAATATCCGTATCGGAGTATCTTTTTTGCTAATGTTTGCCCTCCGGTGTGATCTCCGTAGCTCCCCTGATGGATGTTGGATAAGATTTCCTTGGCTTCTCTCCCAGCGACACACCTTAATAACGGGTTAGAGAATCCGCGCCGATAGAGGATGTCTTCTTGTATGGTGTAGCGGGATGCTTTCCTCAAGATTTTCTTGACTTCGTTACACCCATTGGGTAGAGTGCCACTTCGTAGGTAGTCTCGGATGGGAGTCATCCAAGTTGCCTCTTCGGTTGCAGCTATCAGATTTACTTGCTCAAAACCTGGGGCCAGTTGCTTTGAGATGGTTACTGCCCCGAAGATGGTGATGTCTCTCACACTTGCTTGCTTTGCTAATTCGTCGGCCTCTCGGTTCTCCTCCCGAGGGATGTGTTTGACTAAGTAGTGGTCCAATCGGTTGAGAAGTAACTTGGTCTTCTTTAGATATGCTATGAGTCGTTCTTCTCGAGCTTGGAATTCTCCTAGTATTTGATTAACAATAAGTTGAGAATCGCTGTGAAGACACAAAGAATTGGCCCCGATTTCTATGGCAATTTCTAGTCCAGCTATCACTGCTTCATATTCTGCATCGTTGTTGGTGGCAGCGAACTCCAATCTTATAGCATAGTGCAGTTTGTTTCCCCTGGGAGTGATTACTACCACACCTGCCCCCGAGCCTTGTTCATTCGATGCACCATCCACAAAGAGATTCCACTTGATATCTTCTGCTATTTCCAATTGCTCCTTATCTTCGTTGGTAGTGAATTCTGCAATGAAATCAGCCATGGCTTGTCCCTTGATGGCGGTGCGAGGGTGATAGGTGATATCATACTGACTTAGTTCAATGCACCATTTAAGTAGTCGCCCAGAAGTGTCAGGACGATGGAGTACCTGCCTCAGTGGTTGATCGGTCAGAACTTCGATGGAATGGGACTGGAAGTAGTGACGCAGTTTTCGTGATGTGATTAGTAAACAGTACACTAACTTCTCAAGTTTAGGATATCTAACTTCTGCCCCAGTAAACCTTTTGCTGACGAAGTAAACTAGTCGTTGCGTGCGGTTGTCTTCCCTTACCAAGGTAGCGCTTAGAGCGTGAGATGACACAGCAAGGTATAGGTATAATTCTTCGCCTTCGCTTGGAGTCGAGAGTACCGGTGGTTTCTGGAGGTGTTCGATTAGGTTATGGAAAGCGGTTAAGCATTCGTCCGTCCATTCGAACTTTCCTTTATCTTTCTTTAGAGCTTCGAAAAAGGGGACGCACTTGTCCGTTGCCTTGGAGATGAATCGGCTTAGGGCGGCCACTTTTCCATTTAGGATTTGCATTTCCTTTCGGGTGGAAGGTATCTTGATATCCCTTAGCGCTCGGACTTGTTCAGGGTTTGCTTCTATCCCTCTGGCATGAACGATGAATCCTAAGAACTTCCCTAATGACACACCGAAGGAGCATTTTAGCGGATTCAACTTCATTCCATATTGCCGAAGTACTTGAAACATCTTGCCTAGGTGGCTTACGTGATCTTTGGCCTTCCTTGACTTTACCAGCATGTCATCCACATATACTTCCATAGTTTGTCCTATTAGCCCTGCAAACATCTTGTTGACGAGGTGCTGGTAGGTGGCTCCTGCATTTTTAAGTCCGAAAGGCATTACTTTGTAGCAGTATAAACCTCGGTCGGTGATGAAACTAGTGTGGTCTTGGTCGGGAGCATGCATAGGAATTTGGTTATATCCTGAGTATGCATCCATAAAAGATAGGAGTTCGTGCCCAGCTGTGTGTCTACAAGTTGGTCGATTCTGGGAAGTGGGAAGCAATCCTTTGGGCAGGCGTCGTTTAAGTTGGAAAAGTCAATGCAGGTTCGCCACTTCCCATTAGCCTTTTTTACCAGCACCGGGTTGGCGATCCATTCCGGGTAGATAGCTTCTCGTATGAAGTCATTGGCGAGTAGATTCTTTACTTCTTCATCGAGGGTTGCTGATCGCTCTGTCCCCATACTTCTCTTTCTTTGCTTTACAGGCGCCTTGGTAGGATCAATGTTTAATACGTGGCATGCTATATCGGGGGAGATTCCGGTCATGTCAGCGTGTGACCAAGCGAATACATCCAAGTTGTGGCGGAGAAAATCGATGAGTTGTTCCTTCAATTCGGTTTTTAGTTGGGACCCAATTTTCAATAGTCTACTTGAGTCGTGCTTGTCTACAGATATGAATTCCATAGCCTCGGCAGGCTCGGCGGTGGCCTCCTCCTCTTTGTCCCTAGGGTCTAATTCATTGAAAGGGTCGCTGGTATATCGAAGAGGAGGGGCTTTCTTTAGTTGCTATGCTTCTAGGCTTTTCGTGCAGAGGGCAATCTCTATACCCTTCCCATTATCCTTCCTGTGGTTGTTGCGAAGTTCAGTCACATAGCAGTCTCGAGCAATGTCCTGGTCTCCATCCACTTCCCCTATTCCATTGTCTGTTGGAAATTTCATCTTTAGGCACCATGGGGCTAGGACAATTTGGAAATCAGACAAAGCTGGCCTTCCTAAGAAGGCGTTGTAGGCCGAACGGTTTTCTATTAGCACAAATGTCTGTTTCCGTACAACGGAGCGGGGATGGCTTCCAATTTCAACAAAGAGGTCCAGTTGTCCGAGAGGCATCTTCGCATCTCCAGTGAAACCGTGTAGTGGTTTATCGCAGGGAGATACATCCTTCATTGATAGCTTCATTTTGTTGAATGCGTGTTTGAACAGGATGTTTACTGAGCTTCCAGTATCTACCAGGATTCGGTAAACTTCGGCGGGACCGAGACGGGCAGAGATAACCATGGGATCTATGTGAGGGTACTTCCTTCCTTCTAGGTCACGCTTACCGAATGTGATGTCATCACTTTCTTTCCGCTTCGGGTGGCGTTCTTCTATAACCGAATTGACATAGTCTTTATTGTCTCTAAGCGACTTTCCGTACCTTTCCATCTCTTTCCAGCTTCTGTCTGCGATGTGTGGCCCTCCTGAGATGGTATGGACCACTATCTTTTTTTGACTAGAGCTGCTAGCGTTGCGGTTTCCTCTGTCGGCCCCCGGTGAGGGTAGCCTTGGGTTTTCATTGGCAGGAGCTGGGGTCCTGTCCTGACCTTTTACATAACGTTCCAGTTTCTTTCTTCTGATGTGTTCCTCAATCAGATCTCGGAGATGATGGCATTCGTTGGTATCATGTCCGTGAGATTCGTGGAAGCGACAGAACTTTCCAGACTTCTGTGCGTTATCTGATTCCTTCTTGTATGGTGGGCGTTTGTATCTAACTTCGCCTTAGGTGGCAAGGAAGATATTTTCGACGGTCTCGTTCAAAGGGGTGTAAGTGTCGAATCTTGGTCCTGGTCGATATAGGCGCTTTTCTCCCTTCTTGCCCCTAGTATTGTCTCTGGAATCATTTCTTCGAACGTCCCTTGCCACAGCAGGAGCGTTGCCATGGGTTGTCTTATTTTGCTGTCCTGACTGCCCCTCAACGGCAGCATCCTCAAGCCTAATGTATTTCCCGGCTTCATGGAAGAAATCGGGTAAAGTAGCTGGTTTTTCTTTTGTCAACCTTCTAGCAAATTTAGTGTCCGGATGCACACCACTGCAGAGGGCCATTAGAATAAGCTTCTCATCGGCATCTTGGACTGCGGCTGCTGCGGCGTTGAATCTGGTTAGGTATTGCTGCAGCTTTTCTCCAGGTTTCTGTTTGACGCTGGATAAGGAATAAGCGTCCTTAGGTTGCTCCACATGAATGCGGAACTGACTGATAAATTTTTCTTTCAACATTTCCCACGAGCTGATGGATCCTTGGGGTAGATGATAGAACCAGGAGGTAGCAAGATCTGCTAAGAAGAGCGGAAAGCATTTGCACAGTACTCCCTCTGTCGCTCCACTTATGAGCATATGCTGCGTGTACCTCTGTAAGTGTACAACGGGATCGGAGGTTCCTTTGTAGGGTTCCATTGTTGGCATCTTCCATTCTCGGGGGGTGATAGAAATTTCGATATTGCAGGCGAAAGGGCTGATTACCCTAGCGCCTATCCCTCGATCTCTTTGCTCCCGTTGGACACACTCTCTGAATAAGCGTGCCATCCTTTCATCAGAACTTGGAGCAGATAGAAATGAGTTTGGTTCTATTCTGTGGGATTGATTCCGTCCAGATGACCTGTAGGGATGGTATCGTCTATCATTCCTCATATTTTCCAGTGGCTGCCTTTGATCTTCTGGGAGCATGCTTGGGTTAGCTACAGTTGGCCCTTGCCTTGATCTCCCCCTGTTTGGTTCTGATCTAAGCACTTCCTCGGGTCCAACTTCGGGCTGGACTCTAGCTCGGCCCCGTTCACTGGCGTTTCTGTGGTTAGGCAGCATGATAGGCTCAACTACAGTTGACCTTCGCCCGGTACCTTCCCCGTTGGGTTCGGTACCAAACGTTTCCTCAGGCCTAACTTCGGGCTGTGCTCGGTCTCGGCTCCTACCACGGCTACTTCTGCCGTTAGCTCCTTCGAAGAAGGAAGATCTTTGTTGTCTCTGAGATCCTCCAGACTGGGACTCGCCCCATGATTTAGTGTTGCGGTTGGACTCTTCAGCGTCCCTTAAGCGTGACATGAGATGGTCCACCAAGGCTTCCTGCTGGGATGTGAAGCGGTTAGTTAGTTCAACCACAACTCTGTCCAGATCTGCTCTAGTAATTGCTGCAGGCTGTTCTGTGGTAGGAGTGGTTGGGTTAGCCTGTTCTTCATTTGTTACTGTTGCTGGAGGAGGACGATTTACTTGATTCGTGACTGTTGGATCTGGAAGACTGCTGGATGCGATGTTTTTTCCTTTGTTAACATCTTTTCTTTGTTTGGGAGGCATGTTTTCCAAGTGGCGGACGATGCTGTTAGGAAAACTTGTTAAGCGGATGAAGCTGAAGCTTCGAGCTTCTAGCTCTCAATGGAAGCACCAAAAATGTTTGCACAAAAAATGGACAAACACCTCAAAGTTGTATGATTTAGTAGATCTTATGTTGTTCTTAGTGATTCGGGTGATTTATGCAAATATATGAAAAAACAGGGGCTAAACTGTAAAAAGACACGCAGATTTATAGTGGTTCAGCCAGAATGTGCCTACGTCCACTTTATATGTTATTTCTCTTCTCTTCTTTTGATTACAAGTACAAAGCTTTGATACAAGTAAAAGAAAGTTGTTTGAAAGTTCTCTCCGTGCTTGAGCTCTCAAAACTTGTCCCTATTGCTGTACCCCTGCCCCTCTATTTATAGAGTGAGGCTAGGGGTAGGGGTCCAGGATGTGTATAGTCGCTGATGGGCCTGGGCTGATGTGATCTGGCCTGGCACGTCTTGGTTCGTCATTGCTTGGTTCGGAGGTGGTTGGAGTGTAGAGTGGACTGGTAGTTGCTTGGACCGGTGGTGGGATGGAAGAAGGATGGTCCGGTGTCACTTGGTTCGGTGGTTCGGTGGCAGAAGGCTGGTCCGGTGGGATGGAAGAAGGATGGTCCGGTGTCACTTGGTTCGGTGGTTCGGTGGCAGAAGGCTGGTCCGGTGGGATGGAAGAAGGATGGTCCGGTGGCACTCGGTTCGGCGGAAAGAGGTTGGGCTTGGAGATGGAGTTGGTTTGGCGATGAGGTCGAAATATACCCAACACGAAGCAAAAGTTAAACGTGAATTAACAGTGCAACTAAAATGAAGTTTGTTTTTGTTTTTGAATTTTTGGATTTTTGAAACTATATATATATATATATATATATATATATATTAAAACTAGAGATGAAAGCACGATACCAGAGCGTGCAGAATTATTAGCAATTTTTTTTAGCGGCGATTTTATTAGCAAGCAAAGCAGAGCGATTATTTTAGCAAGCGCTTCTTCCTTTTAAATTTCTGCTTCTGCAACCTGAAACTAATAACAAGGTATATACAATTTTTTATATGTTTATCAAAGAAGAAAATAAAACAAGTGAAAAACAAAACAAATGAAAGTAAAACAATTATAAACTAAAACAAGTGAAAATGAAACTAAAACAAGTAAAGCGAGTGAAAAATGAAAAATAAACATATTGAAACTTGTTTTATTTTATTTTTTTAGAGCCTAATTGCTTAAACAAATTAAGTAAATAAAAGGAGAAATAATAAATTAAAAAAAAGAAATACAAACTCGAAACCAACCTGGCCCAAAGTTATAAAACATTAATTTTCAACACATAAACAACTTTCGCAATTCCACTTCAGTAATTCACAATTTCACTTTCAGAATTTTTTTGTTTAAATCCAAATTCCCATTCGAAAATTTAAGCCACTGGTTATTTCGATTCACAGGCGATTGTGAATGAAGGAACGATTTTGGTTATGGTTTGAGGTTGCTCGGTGGTTGGGGATGGGATTGAGGAATTTTTGGCGATGGTTGGTGTTGAATGTGGGGTTCGGGTCGATGAATTGGCGATTCGAGTCGCGGTGAGGTTGTGATTCAGTTCAGGGGTAGAGGAAGTATGGTCAGTTTTGGGTTTCGAAGTAGTCGATGCTGCTGGTGGTCTGTGCTTGCGGTTAAGGTGCGGGCGATTTAGGAGGTAGATGGCTTGGAAATTGAGGTATGTATGTGGATGGTGGGGTGGTGGTCTCGATTATATTGTGTGCTGGCAGGGTGAGTGAGGAGTAAGTTGACAGTGGTGATGCAGGAAGTTTTGCAGAGGATATGTATGCTTGCAGTGTAACAGTGATGAATGAGGTTGTGGATGAATGAGGGATTGGATGGTGCTCAGATGAAGAAGGAAATGGCAGGTGGAGATGAACTGTTTGCAAAGGTTGTGGCAGGTAGATAATGTGATCTGTTTGTTGTGAGGAGTTGTAGTTTGCCAGTTGCTTGGAAGTGAGATGAAGGTAGCAGAGATATGTATTGGTTGATATGGTTGTGGTGGCTGTTGATATGGCAGTGAGGGAAGAAGCGATATGAAGCTCTGACACTGTGCAGGGTGAAGAAAAATGAGAGAGGCAGAGATGTGTGGAGGTGGCTAGACGGTTGGAAGTGTATATGTGATATTTTCTGGTGATGTATGTCGTATACACTGGGTTGGTCAGAGAAGTGGATGATGTTTGTATTGGTGAATCTTGGTGGGGACTGGGTAATTGTTATGAGATGATAACGTAGTGATAGTGTTTGGCCAGAGAGTGGTGAAGGCAGTTAAGATGTTTATGTGATCTGGTGAATTGCAGAATGTCAGTAAGATGTTGTGAATTCGAGTGGTTCGAGTGAGTTTAGTGATGTTGTGAGTGAAGCAGCTATGTTGTAGTTGACTGTTGAGAATGGTGGAGGAAGAAATGGTGGAGTGATATAGGTTTGTTGAACTGTAGGATAGGCTAATGATAGTCGAGGCAGTGGTGAATGTTGATTGTTTGAGACGAATGATGAGTTATGAAGGCAATTCAATAGCAGTTTTCATGGCAGTTCAGGTCAGGGGGTATGTGCACAATGTTTGTGCACAGTGCAAAGTGACAGTGATGATATGATGCAGGGGATAGTTTGTTTTGAATGATGAATGGCAAGTAATATGCAGGGTTGTATGTAAGCAGTGAATGGCAAGTAATATGCAGGGTTGTATGTAAGAAGCGAAAATGTGAAATGTAAACTGCATTGCAATTTTTTTTTCTTTTTAAATGAAATTGTGTGGTGTTTTTTTATAAATATGAAAATGCAAATGAAACTAGAAAAGCAAGCGCACAAACAAAATGAGCACAAAAACAAAAAAATACAAACGCACAACCAAATTTATTTTTTTAAATGCAAGACACACAAAATTAAACACACAAAAATCAAACAAAAATAATTCGAAGAATAGAAACTTAAAATCAAATAAAATTCCCCAGCAATGGCGTCAAAAACTTGTTTGACGACTAATTTTCTATCGATTTAGAAAATAACCGAATTTTTTTAATTAAAATTACCGCAAGCGCATGACTTATAATGCTAGTACGTGGCGAATACGGGTCGACCCGTAGGGAATTATATAGATTTTAAAAATTCTATTCAATCAGATTAGACCAAACTTGAGATTGTGATTAGCTAAAAATGTAAAACGAAAGGCTAGAACGAAAGTGATGGAAAATATGAGATTAAAAAACAATTTAGAGGCAAATCAACTTTCCTATTTTCACATAAATCAACATAAAATCAAATGATGATCTCTTTTTTTAATTTAAGTAAGATTAGCGATGTATTTATCATAAGCATAGTCTATTTGTGTTATTAATTAACACAACTTAAACCATCAAACTATAGTACACATCTAATCCTACTTTTTAACTCTCATGAAACATGGCATAAAAATTGAAACTAAAATATATTTTAAGCGTGATCTATTTACTATTAATTAGTAACATAGATCATCAAATTTTGATTATAATTTCACTTCATTGCCATAATCATATTTAGATGAAAAGGAAATTTATGAATAATGTGATTAAGCATAGCCTATTTGTTATGAACAAAATAGGCTATCAAATTCAACATAAAACACTAAACCACATAAACATCTTTTTTTAAGCACAAAAGAGATCATAAAATGATAAATATGTTGAATCTACATGATTAAGAGAGCCTCATTGCTCCTAAATTGAAGGGATTTAGCCTCTCATTTGTGTTATTATTTCAACACATAAGATTTCAACATTGAAAAGCAAAAAGGAGTAGAAAGTAATTAAAGGAAAGGAGATTAACTACTTGCATGAAACAAAATTAAACTAATTGCATAAATGTAAATCTAAGCTACTAACATGAAATGAAAGAGCATGTAAATAAAAATGAACAAGAAAATAAAAAAAAACAAAGTAGAAGGAAAAGAACAAGAGGCTAGGAAGCCATTTTTATTTCATATAACTTTGAAACTACAACTTGCATTCTAATTTCTTAAGTAATTAAAAGAGGAAGATCATTTACATGTACATAAGAGGGCTATTTATACATGCACAAAACCCTGTTTATACATGCACAAAACCATAATTCAATTTTTAAGGGGCTTCCCAAAATACCCCTTAGGAAGTGTGGCCACCAAATAATCATTAGTCTCTAATTAATCCATCATCAAGTATGCATGAAATTTTAACCTCCACTAACTTGTCCATTAGCTTTCAATTGTAAATTAATGTAAGTGGGTAGGTGGGGTCCTCCATAATGCATGGTTTTGAATTATTTCCATCTTCATTCCTTTGTTCCATCCTTGTGCATGCCTATTTCCGTGCGAACACCTTCATATTTCCATCCAAAAATTCCTATAATTAAAAAGAAAATGTGCAAATAAATATTCTACAAATTAATTCATGCACAGAATTACTATTTTACTCCCATATTAATGTATGAATGATGACTTGAAAGCATATTTGAAATTTGGTTTTAAACATGTAAAAATACCCAATTATGGCATTTATTTAAATACAAATAGATTAAACATGGATGTAAAAATATGCACATTTACGTGCACATCAGCCGACAAACAAATGATTGAAGCTCCGATGTCACAACAGAGCAACAACTTGCCGTCGATGCTCAAATAGTCGAACCGAGGGAACAATTTCCAGATGTTCGCTTTGATGGACTCATGTTCGTGCCTAACACGAAGAGAATTCCACCTAAGATCAAAGATACAGTCGTTGCTTATGTAACCGACGCTTGTAATCAATATAGCGAATGGGCATGAGTAGCTGAGAAAATATCCAAGGTCTGGAGAGAAAGGCAACTCGAGATTGATGATATAAATCTCATGGCAGCATAGGACAAAAGAATCATCGATCATCTCGATGCTGAGGTTGAAAACTTAAGGAAATCACAAGTTGAAGCTGAGAAGAAAGCCGAGGACGCCATCAAGGCACTTGAAGATTAAACAAAAAAGCATCTGCGCATCACTAGAATCATGCCTTAGTGCTGGAAAGAGATGCCTCAAACAAGAAGTTGATTGAGCTGTCGGCTAAACTCGAGAGAGAGAGAGACAAAAGAGAAGAATGACACTCTCCAACAAGCTCAGGATTACTATAAAGAGCTGCTCACTGCTCGAGAGGAAAGAAACAAGGCAGTCGAACGTGCTAGGGACATGGATGCGCTTATCAAGAAGGATGTTAAAGCCATAGAAAAGCAGATGATGGAGAGGTTCAAACCAATGCACAACAAGTACAATGCCAACATACTCGAATTCCATAATTTAGAGTGGTACGATCGTGATTACCCCAGAGTTCTTACCCTTGTTTGGGAACAGGTCATCAAGGAAGAAAAGGAATTCCTGAAAGGTGGTGAGGTGGATCTAGCCCAGCTTGAGAATGAGACTTTAATAGGAGATAAGCCAAAGATTCTGAAAGAGGGTTAGCTTATTCTCCATCCAGAGCTAGCCGATACACTACAGAGAAACTTAGGTGAAGGCTACAGATCATCGCCCCAAGATGTCACTACTGGAGACACCTATGGACCCAAAACCGCTCATGATCCATCTTCCGTCCAGGGTGTAACAACCCCTATCTTGACGCCCAAAGCTAAGCGCTACAGATGTTGCAGTCATCTACAGTATTAACTTTCGGAAACAAAATATGGTAATGCTAATGGTATCCATAATATCAGAAGCACTAGAATATGAAACAAAATAACAGATTTCAAAACCAATTTCTCTAATTACATTTCACAAAACAAGTTTCATATTCCATTACATAATCCCAATTGTTTCCCAGGTTCAGATCAAATATGGTTATTATATAAATACACCAAGAGCAGCATATGAAGATGCTCCCTTGGTTGACCAGAGTGCTAAATAGTCATAACAGACTTAATACAACACAAAGGAAATAAAAACATAACATTCCTAAATAGCTACCTTCAACCGCCTGCTCGTCTACGGAAGCTTTATTCATCCACCTACTAAAACCTATAAATCCTCAACCTTCAGCCTACTCAAATCAATTTTGAGCATCCGAGAGTTTAAGGGGAAAAACATAAACTTCGAGTCAAACATAAAGCCTGGTGTGAATATTACTATGCATCTCGGTTATCTGATATTAAGTGAGACCATGCCACTTAGCGGAACGAGTTTCCCCTCACTAATATTCCTTTTCAAAATATATTTTTTTGCAAACCAAAATCCTATAACCAAACTGGTTAAAACAATATATAAATATCATGTAGGCATATAAATCAGGTAATCAATGGACTATCTGTCCGAACACTATAGTTTTGTTTGGCTAACTACTAACCTTTGGCTGACTCGAGCCTACTAGACAAAATAAACAAATAATCTAACTTCTGTTAGATACTCCTCTTCTAGACGGTTTGTCCCTAACTTACTTCTCCCAGGGTCAACTAATCCTAATGGTTTTGCGGGCTCACCAATAACCTATCTCTACTATGTATATTGCTCTCTGTGTGTAACATCATTTTAGTCTTACCTGTGACAAAGCCCTACACACTGGAATTTTGGACTTATATTAGCTAAGGGCTAATTGCTAAAATATAGGGCGTGACTCTATACCAGTCCCATCTGGTATTCTAATATCTGAGTCATTTTGCTTAGGGTCATCTACCCTTAAAATTTTCCTTGAAACATTTCTTTCAAATTGATTTAACCCTTTAAACCATACTTAAACAAGGAAAATATACTATATGCTTTACTCAAATCACTTTCCCAAGTTATATATACTTTACACAAAACATTGCTGATGAAGACATTTGAAATCTTTGAAAGTACCCCTTTCAAAACCATTGAAAGTACCCCTTTTGAAATCATTGAAAATACCCCTTTCGATACCATTGAAATCATCTCTTTCGAAAGCTTTATAAAATCATAGACATCCTCTTTTCCAAACACTATAAACATGCCTTTCGAAACCATTAGGAACCTTCCATTTAGAACCTTTCAAAAACATTGGGGAACCACCCCTTCGAAACCTTTATCTTAAACCTTTCGAAAGCAATAAGTTCTTTACATAAATCAAACCTTTTGAAAGCATTTGGATTCAAGTAAAACATGAAGAACAACCTTTCAAAACCATTTAAAACCATTCCTTTCTAAACCTTTGGACAGAATAAAGGACCTTAAAACAACTAAGTCGAAAGCACTCTTTCGAAAGTAATTTCCTAAGTAAAAGAAGTGGATGGTGTCGAAACCAATCCCTTCGAAAGCATTGGAGAAGCGGCTTAGGTTTTAAAATAAAGAAACCCTTTCGAAAGCATTGCTTCGAAAGGTAAGATGCGGCAGCAAGGGGTTTCGACCCTTTCGAAAGCTTCTTTGTAAAACAAAAGGCACAACCTCATTCGAAACCATTCTTTGAAACCATTGACCAAGTCGAAAGCTATCTAAGTCGAAAGAATTCTTTTCGAAATCGAATTAGGCACATTTCCTTTTAAAAACAAAGCAAGGTTTCAACCCCTTCGGAACCCTTTGTTTCGAATATATATCTTTCGCCTATGTCTAATTCACTATATACCAAGTCTTTGATACCATGCACATTGGTTTCGATGGAGATGGAGGCGGAAGTACCTAGTCGAAAGGTAGGTGTCGAAAGTGGCAAAACAAGAAAAACATGGTAAAACTGATTTTTAACTTTAAAAAGTAATACCTTTTCTACTAACCTGCTTTGTTTGTCAACATATGATTGGTTGCTAAATTTTTTTCTAAATTCTTTTCTAAAAGTGCTGCCGAAATTTCAGAAGTAAATAATTTAGAATGTTTACAAAATGCCCTTTCTCCTTTTATAAATATATAAACATTTAAGTCTCATACCTTAAATAATTTTATATATTTATTAAAACACTTAGGAAAATTCTACAAAATTTCCCATAAATCGCTATTAATATGTTTACTAACATATATTAATTTCTGACCCAAAAACAATATAAATTAGCCGTAATTAATTTTAAACCCAATTAACCATTTTCCTCACTAGAAAATTAATAATAAATCCACATTAATTCAGAAAATTATGAAATTTGAAACCCATGCCTAAAAATATCATTTTTGACCTTATAATAAAATCGCAAGGCATTTGGGTGTCATCTAATAGGGTTTTCACATTAAAACTTATCATAAAATCCATATGAAATAGCATAAATCATCAACAAGCATATATATCCATTTTAACAATAAAAAACATGGCAATGTACTTTGCAAAAATATTCGGATCTGATCTAAAAACAAAAAACATCAAAAATATGAGATGTAACATATTATTCACCTTTAGCTTGTGATTAAGGAGTTGAGATTTGACCTTAGATTAAGTTTCTTAAGCTTCTTCCTCTTATCTTCTTCTTTTTTCCCTTAATGGTGGCCGGCCTCTCTAATATTTGATTTTGTTTATGAACGTATAGAATGAATGTGCATAAGGGTTTAGGGTATTAGAATAGGTCTTATTCCAATCTTGCTCTTATCAACTACCCTAACTTATTTTATTTTATTTTCCCTTAGTTCGTTTGTTTAAGTTGACACGACTACCCCTTATTTACCCAAATCTCAATCCCTTAACCACTTCGTTATTTAATTTAATTTAACTAATTAAATGTCATAAATAATGTTAATCAAAATTAGGGTCGTTACAGCACACGACGCCAAACCACTATAAATCCTGGTGTTCTTGTTTATTGTTTTTATGTGCTTATTAGTTTTCTCTATTCCTCTATTTTAATTTAGTTTTCTTTTTTTACTTCTCTACACAAACCTATCCTTGGGTGTTTGTGACCAATTTGGTTGCAAACACTTACTATATTGACTTGTATAGTATTTTGAGATTCATTAATCGCTCACACCAGATTGTTGTTTGACTTAAGGTTTTATGCTTTGCTTCTTATTATCTCGGATACTTTTAAATGGGTAGACTAGATAACTTGTCTAGGTGAGGTGCAGTAGCTGTGTAGAGGACGAGCTGGATGGGGCTTTCTCATATTATATAGGATATTATGCTTAATCTGTTGTACAGCATTATGAGCCTAGGCTATGTTTTCTTTTCTATTAAGAGACAATCTATTTAAGTTTAGCTCCATCTTGTATAAGTTCTATTACTATGTCATATAACTATGTGGATCTGTGTTCTAATATTTGGTTCACTTAGTTATTACTATTTCTCATATTTTATATATGTGTTGTACATTATATTTTATTACAAGCATTATAAGATATACGATAGGTTCTGTGATTTGTTTTCTTTTCTTTTACTCTTGAAAATCATCCTACATCCATCGAGCATCGCAACAGTGCACTATCTAGTTATATTGAGTGTTAGTGTTTTAGGGCGGTCATCACATTTGGTATCAGAGCTCTAGGTTACATGATTAACTTAAGTTGACACATGGTCCAGTACAGATAAGGATGGAGTTATCACCCTAGACTGGATCGAGCATGTGTGTGTGTGTATAGTATATAAGTCGCATGCACCTGCTAGTACCGCAGATGCCGTTTCATTATATGAGAGAGTGATCATTCTTGTTACAGGTCAAAAATGAGACGGCATATAAGAAACACTATAAGGAACTCCGTTTCTGGAATCAAAGAAGGAGCAGGCTCGAGAGCTGCTAACCCTGACTTGCGGGTGATGTTTAATGTAATGATGGCGAACATGTTGTAAAATGCCCAAGCGGCCGCTCGGAATGTTGCTGTTGGTGGTGGTGCTCAAGTGCAGATGCCCAGTGTTAATTTCGCTAAGCTGAATAAGGATTTTGCCATTCTTGGTGGCAAACCATTCCAAGGAACGGAATTGGCTATGGAAGTATAGGATTGGTTGGACACTTATGAAAGGATTTTTGATGACCTTGAATTGGATGATGTAATGAAGAGGAGGTTAGCTTCCCAACAGCTTCAAAGGAGAGTCATGAAGTGATGGAACACCATTAGAGTTGCTACACCCAAGGATCGGTTTACTTGGAACAGTTCAAAACCCGATTCGAGGAGAAGTTCATTTCGACTGCTCATAATCTAATGCTGCTTAGGAAATTTACTGATTTGAAGTAGGGAGATATGCATGCCTAAATTTCTTAGGGTTTGGATGACTATTTGTGGGAGAAGTTGGTGAGCCACATTGTTGATCCATTTGAGAGACTCATTGAGAAAGCTCTTCACTATGAGAGTTTGTACAACAAGTCCAAATCAGCGATTGTTATTGAGGAAGAGCCAAAACCACAACAAAGCAGTGGGGGCAAGAAGAAATGGAATAGTAAGAGGAAGCAGTCTCAGGGAAAGAATGCTTAGAAGAAGGCTAAGTGGGATCCTATTTTTATGGTTGTGGAGACAAGGGTTACTTGATCAGAGATTGCAAAGCTGATGGAAAGGAGAGGTGCACAACTACGACAAGTTCAGACATATGAAGAAGAATTGCCTAGAACCAACAGTAGAAGCCGTACACTTTGGATATTGTCCCAACTTCGTCGAGTGATCCCTCGGCAAAGGAGAAGGTGAAAAATATCACCATTCAAGCTATGCTATCCATTTATGGTGTTCCCCTAAGTATTTTATTCGATATAGGGGTTTCACCTTCCTTCATATCTTGTAGCACCCTATAAATTAAACATAACTAATTAAAAAAATAAAAGCCAAAAATGGAATTTTCACAAACTTTAGAATTTGGCTACGAAACTTGCAAAGTTGTGTTCGCTGCGATTTTCTATTCAACTTTCATATGTGAAGTTTTATGATCGGAGTTCAAATGGAAAAGTCATTAACGTTTAAAGTTATTAACTTCTGACCTGAAAAGTCACTCTATCGGAACCATATACAAATCTATAACTAATCTCTCAAGCAATAGGAAATTCAAATGGAACAAGGGAATATCGAATCGGGTTACTTCAGAGAAATTGAATTTTATGCTTCGAAAAGTTCTAAAAATGGTTTGCACACTCTTGTCAACCTTGCAAATAGAGGTATTGTCATTTCTACTTCCTACTATTACTATAGAAGCAATAATGAGGATAACCTACATTTGTTTTTTAAATGCCCTTTCACATATTTTCGAAGGAAAAAAATAAAGTAAAACGTGGGATACCCAACACCTAAAATGGATAACAAAGAAGAATGGATTGAGATATACAAAGCCATTAGATGGAAATGCTCTGTAACAGCCCACAAATCCGTACCCCTTGAATTGACATTAATTTCCATTAATGAACTCAAGAAGAACGGAAATACGAACCATTAGTGCTAAAGAAGAAGAGGTAGAAGAAGAAGATAAAAATAACAACATCAGAATCTCACATCGCACCAGAATAAAATATAATAGATAACAACTGATCATTACACAAATTTAAAACTATATCTATTTACACAATACATCATTAGAGTACACATAGCATACAACTGGACAATAATCATATCATGTCCTCAATACAACAGAGTACACAACTAATCAACACATCGGAGTATAAATAAACAAGTACGGGAGATACGTCACACCATCCAGCTCGTCTCCTGAGCTCCACAACATCATATCCTGTATCCTGTAATACTCGGTCTGACCCGAGCATTATAATAAAATAACACCCGAGACAGTCTGGAATACCAGCGTGAGAAAATCACACTCAAATTAATTATTAAAGTTTCAAACATCCTTTGAAAACAAAAGCATCTCGTAAGACCACACCACAAATAAACATGTCGGGTTTTTACCTTACGATAGTCAAACACTTTTTATCAAACCCGTCTGATATTATAATAGTGTCTATAGAAAGTAAAATAGAATCTAGCTGAAATGCTTACATCTCACGTTTCAACAATAGTTGGGCACAATCAAAACCGTACAGGCATGTAGGGAGAATGGATTTCCATCAATGACTAGGCACTGGGGTACCACCTGTCACAGTACGTGGCCTAGATCACAGTACCGAGGATTACTCCCAATCCCCTGCAACACAAGGCCGGAACTATCCCTTACTGGATAACTCCGAATAAAATCACCCCACGGTTGGGATCAGCAACCGCACCACTAAGCCGAAATAAAAAGGGACATCTAGACAAGGATGACCTTACTCTCAAGTGTGGGCTACCCACGAAGCCTTGCTGCATAACCCCTAATTTTCAGTCATTCCCGGTTGATGAGGCTCGAGGCTAAGCGTTACCTTTCAGCACATATCCCTTAGAATGCCCATCGTCCGCTGACGATGTTCCGAAAGCATTCATCCATACAAGTCCGTCCCGGGTTCCAACGGAACCGAAGGCACTAATCCTACTACATCTGTTTTGGAAATATCCTCAAGATTAGTAGCGACTAGCCCTTGCACTTCACTGCTCCAACTTCGATTCCAAACTCGTTTTCCACGAAAACATACAAACCGAATCGAAGTAGTTTTCGGAAAATTAATCCCGATCCCGGTCTCTTCGAAACGATCAACGCATTGGCCAATATTGATAGTCAGTTCTTTAACTATCAATTAACATTCACAATCATCCATTAAACAATAAATAATTTTCCAAATTATTTATTAACCTCAAAATATCTTCGCAAGATATATTTCCATTTTCAATCCTTTGAAAATAATTTCAAACAGTTCCCTTTCACGGAATGCAGTTGCCAAATGTTATTTCCTCTGAAACACCAAGTACAAAATACTTTTAGATTTTTAAATAATTTAAAAACTCTTTACTATAATTATACTTTATAATACTGAAATTAAAACTACTTTAATACTTAAATAAAATATATACTTTAAGAATATTTAAAATAAATCCACTTTATAAATATAAACTAAATTTCCCTTTAAACATATTGCCAAATCACTTTTATATATTTTCAACAATAATAGATTTGAAAATACTTACTTTAAAAATTTAACGTTTAGAAATAATAAATTTCCTAAACATGCTTTTTAAAAACATAGTTAAAACCTTTAACTTATATTTCAAATTGCTTTGAAAACATACTTGGCTATCCAAGGAAATACACTTCTCTTCACATCTTTTAAAAATAAATCAACATTTATTTTTAAACCAATTCATATCCCTTTATAAATTCCCACTTTGAATTTATCTTTTCAAATATCCACTGATATTTTATTTTACTTTATAAACCCAGTTTATAAATTCCAAAATCTCACTTCTCTTTAAAATTTCAATTCCAAATACTTAAATCAATTTACATTTGATTTCCAACTCACTTTGCTTGAAATAATTCTCTTCACTACTTCATTTATTCCAAAATACATTAACCTTTAGATTTAATTCTTTATTGTGAGTTAAAACCCTTTTTAACTGAAATTACCAATTTCATACTTCCAAAATGCTTTCTTTATCCTTTAATTAAATTTAATCCTTAATTAAAAAAAGATTCTTTTATTCTTTAAACTAATATCACTTTAGTTTAAAACTTATTATTCCCCTGTTAATTCAAATCCCCTTTTTCCATATTTGTTAAAGCTTTAAAATCGCTTTTATTTCTTTTACAATTCCTTATTTAATTTATTCAAATTCACTAGAATTATTTTACTTAAATTTTACCCTTTTATTTCTTTACAAAAATCCAATTCAATATATTTTGATAACTCCTTTTACTGAAATATTCAATCCAACCATATCATCCATGTTAGCACCAAAATTGGTCACTAACCTCGTAGAGAAAGATTGTGTAGAGATATAAGTGATGAAAGTAAATTAAACAGAGAAGACAATGCTAATCTAACTGCAGAAAGTAAGAACACCAAATTTATAGTGGTTCAGCGTAATTGCCTACGTCCACTTTGAGGTTAAACTTTATTGATCTTCTTTATAGTTGATTACAAATACAATTCGTGAATCAAATGCTTGAATGAAGTTGTTAAGTAGAGAAGATGAGTCTTGAAAATGGCAGAGTCTCCCCAGTGTTCTCTCTCCCAAAAAAGGATCCATTTCACTGTGACCCTGCCCCTCTATTTATAGGCAAATATGGGCTGGACTTCCTAAGTGGGCTGGATAGCCGAACGCTCCAGCCCCAGTACAGTGGTCGCTGTATGTCGAACCAGGTGTGCCGAACGGTCCCTCATGCCGAACAGTCCCTTCTATGCCGAATGATGTGGTTGATGTTTGGGAAGTGCAGGATGTTTGTCAGTCGAAGCCGAACGCTCTTCTAGATGCCGAGTACTCTTGTTGCCGAGTACTCCTGATGCTACCGAGTACTACGCCGAGTACTCCTGTATGCCGAACTCCAGATGCTGCCGAGTTCTCCTTGATTCCGAGCGCTCTTGTATGCCGAGCAGTCTTGTATGCCGAGCAGTCTTGATGTCGAGCACTCTCGTATGCCGAGCAGTCTTGATGCCGAGCACTCTTGTATGCCGAGCACTCTTGCTGCCGAGTATTGGTTGACGCCGAGCGCTCTGTATGCCGAACATTATGGATGTTGTGTACTTCGCCGAGTACTCCTAGATGCCGGACATTCTATGACGCCGAGTTCCACTAGGAAGCCGGGTACTTCGCCGAACACTCCTAGATGCCGAGTACTCTCTGACGCCGAGTGCTACCTGATGCCGAGCACTGGTTGCCTGGTCAAATCTCCAGGAAACACTTGCCCCCCAAAGTGTATCATGTGACCGAACGTGATGCGCTTTGAATCTGGTTCAATTTCCCCTTATGCTGCCTTCTCGAGAATGCCTGTGACGGAGGTGCGTGACGAGCGTGGTTTGGACGCCGAACAATACGTTCGAAGCCGGACAGCCCTCATGTGCCGAACGACACTTCGTTTTGACGCTGAACACTTCTGGTATTGACCGGTTCCACCGGGTATAGCCTTTTCAACTTCTACCTCCCTCTATATAACCAGGCGCCCTTCCACCATTTTCCTTATACGCCTTATTTTCTGTCATTCCTATAGACTTGCAATTCTTGCCATCCTATCATATATAAAGTCTAATTGATCCTTCCTCAACTTCGATCGTCGAACTAGGTATCATTCCTTCCACGATTACATTACTTCAACTTTAGGTTCATCACATGGAAACGGGGTATTTCTATGGTTGTACAATGTGTGGCTAGTAGAAGTGGCTTGCACGTTTGGAGTCGCCGAACGGTGCATGGTAGTTAGGCCTAGCTCCTTTGTGTCGATCAAGACTGGAAGAAAAAGGAAGATGGGGTGTCGAACGGCGTAACCTTCGCCGGGCGATCTGTCTTTGTCGTTCGGCGTAGATGGAGAAGGAGCAGGGTGGAATCATGATCGAGGGTGGAGCGCTACTTTAGCCGAACGAACTAAGGCCGAACACTACCCAAATGCCGAACAGACATACACGCCGAATAGCATTTAGACCGAATAACATAATTGCCGAACAACTGTCATGCCGAACAGATACATACCTGCCGAACAGAACTTAGACATGCCGAACAAACACATACGTGCCGAACAGAACTTAGACATGCCGAACAACCACATACGTGCCGAACAGAACTTAGACATGCCGAACAACCACATACATGCCGAACAGAACTTTTAACTGGACGATGACTTAACCGAACGAGGCCTTTAGCCGAACATAGACTTAGCCAAACAAGGCCTTTAGCTGAACGCTTGACAATGACTTAACCGAACACACATACATGCCGACCTATTCTTAGGACGATCAATGCAATTGCCGAACAACATTTAAATGCCGAACAGTTATAAATGTCAAGTTAGACTTAAGCCGGAGACTTCACAAATTACACGTTTTCTAGATCTGGAACTGTAACCACCACCAGGCGGGCTCTTTGAGACGGTCAACGATGACGGTCTTCGAAGGCAACGATTCGAAGCTCATTTTTATATCTTTGAAATCTTATTGCTTGTACACAATTGCTTGCACTAGTTCACACACCACGTGGGGGGAAAACTCGTGTTGCTAATTCTAACGTTCAACGTTTTTTAAGTATAGTTCTCTCAAGCACTTAGCCAGGTTCGTTATTTATTTGGGATGTCGAGAAAATCTAGCTCCGCCACTATATCCGACAGGCCTGGGCCGTCATCAAGGCAAGGAGCCGTTGATACTTCTAATCTGTCGACTTCTCCTGCTCATAACTTGGCACCTGATGCTCTGGAGGCAACAATCTTACTAGACAATCCGATCGATTCACAAGCCTCGAAGATCAACAAAGCTGATCTGCGACGGATATGCTCCATTCATGGGATTCCTTTTGCCGACGTGTTAGTTCCTTCGAGACACGATCGTCCTCATCTGCCCCCAGTCGGGTACACTACCTACAACAAGTTCATGTGTTGGATGGGCAGCATGCCTCCGTTCA
This sequence comes from Allium fistulosum, assembly GCA_030737815.1. NCBI lineage: Eukaryota > Viridiplantae > Streptophyta > Magnoliopsida > Asparagales > Amaryllidaceae > Allium > Allium fistulosum. Next base: position 813,923,592 of record CM060908.1, on the reverse strand, counting down.
ATTTATTTCTCCAGGATGTTCTGCAGTACATAGACATAGCTCCGTCGCAGCTGCACCCGAACGGCCATGCATTTCTATACGAGACTTAATTACTTTTCATGGTCGTCTTCTCCAGACCTCCAACCCCCGGTGATATCAGATACATTTATATGTTCAAGAGACGGAAAGACAGTCCTTCCTTTATGTTCCTCGAGCCATACCACAAATGCCAGATCTTGATAGGGGCATGTAGCAAATTCGCCCTGTACAAACATGAATGGTTCTATGTGCGCTGCCCTTCTGGTTTCGCCAGGAGATGGGTTGAAGGCAGTAAGTCTCTTTGCTGAGTCACTATTCGTATTTAATCGGAGTCATGCTTTTCCTAACTCTTCATTTCATCTTTTCAGGTATCAACCCGCGTCCGGAAGGCCAAGGATATTCTGAGGCTGTTGAAGCCATTAGAGCTCTTCCTGCTGAGGATCGAGACATCCGGACTATCATTTCAAATGAATCGCTGTCGGGGTTTGGCTTGCTATCCCCTGGTCGTCGGATCAGCCTTCCAGAAGGTGTCACCATTCCCAAACCTTCGTCCGGTAAAGGGAAAAAACAGGCCGGATCGTCGTCGCGCCGCACTCCCGATACGCACAGAGAAGGTGAGCGCAGAGAAGATGATGTTCCTGAGACTCAAGGCGAGAACGTGGGTCCTGCTTGGAATCCGGCAATCGAGGTTCAAGATATTGAGACGTCATCCTCCCCTTCGAAGGGGAAGAAGAAGTTAAAATATACAGTTCAAAAGGAGAAAGTTGGTGGCACTTCAAAAGTTACGCCTATCCCGCCTGAGAAAGAGGCTTCTTCGCAGCATCTGGAAAGTTCCTTGAGGGGTCTATCGAACCTTTCTATTCCCGAAGACATACTTAATTATGGGTTTGATGATCCTGAAGCCCTCAAATTTTCTTCGCCCGCTAGAGGCAATGCGGGAGTTCAACTCCCGGTCCAAGGAGACAACACCCCGATTAGTAAAGATAAACGAACTGGTCCGTCGGGGGGAACACTAGGACACACACGCACATATGCATTCCATCATACACTTCAAGTTTTTCCTCATCTCACGGACTTTTCTTAACTCGTTGTTATCTCCATTCTTTGCAGGTGATATGGGGCGTTCTCACGGGCTCGATCGTCTTCAGGGCTCTTCTGTATTTCATCACTCTGGACGGGATTCTGGTTCAGGCAGACATAGGGACAGAGGCGATTATGAAGATAGGGACAATCGTCCCCGCAAGTCGTCTCACCGCAAGAAGGCACACTCTCAATCTTCCCAGTCCCGTGATCTTCTTCCTCCAACTGAGCCGGATAGGGAGAAGTCTTTACAGAAGGGTTATCAATCTGATGCTCCTCGAGAACAACATTCCAGTTCATCGAGTACAAGGCAAGTCCGAGAGCAACGGAAAAAAGCGGAATTCTCAAAGCCTCCTCCTCCTACTCCTGCGGTGGACCCAACTGTTGCGGAAAAGATGGTCGATCTTAAGGCCAAGTTTCCAAAAATTTTCTTCGATGGTCTGAAGTTCCTCCCAGCCATTCATCATATTCCCGGGCATGTGAAACAGAGTGCCATTGCCTGTAATAACGACGTCTATGTTCAACATGACGCGTTTGTGCACTTGGTGGAGAAGATCTCGGAAGTATCCGTTGAGCGTCAACACGAGATTGATCGTCTGAATCTGGAGGCCAACAGCGATAAGAAAATCATCAAACTCCAAGACGAAGAGCTTGCTTCGTATAAGTCGAAGCTGGAAGCCGCTGAACAAAGCGCAAAAGATACTACTGAGGCAGTTACTCGTTTAGAGGCGGCTCACAAAAAAGAGCTTGACGAAGCAGTCCAGCGCAGCGGTGCCCTCGCTCTAGAAAAAGACTCTGTCCAAAAAGAAAAGGACGCGCTCGCCACCCAAGTCAAAGAGCTGAAAGAATTACTCTCCAAGGAGAAGGAGGATAAGGTAGCTGCTCAAGAAGAATCACAACGATACTGTGATGAGATCGTTGCTACCCGACTCCTGAAAACAAAGCTCGATGACGAACTCGCTGGGGTTGAGAAAATGAAGGATGAGGCCCGTGAGGAGGGCAAAAGAGAGGTTGCAGAGGAGATTGACTCTCGCCTCGAGGTGGCCGCGGAAGCCGGCAGAAGAGGTCAAAAGCATGTTTGACTCGTTGATTGCTGAATATGGAGCCCGCGTCCTTATGCATCGCGACTTAACATTCTTGGGCGACGGCTACCTTGAGTCCCTAGCTGAGGCCTGGGAAACTTTGATAAGGATCAGGAAGATCGAGTCGGGCTCCGAAGAGGTTGATGAGGAGGCCCTGGTGAAAAAGTTCCTTAGGGGGAACGAGCCATCGGATTTATCCGCACCATTAGCACTTTACAGCAAAGGCTCTCCCCTTCCAAAAGAAAAAGATGGTGAAGCTGGCCCATCTGGGGTTAATATTACTGCTCTTCATACTGCTGCTCAGTCTGCTGCCCAATCGGCCGGTCGGCCGACACTTGATCCATTCGAGCAGCATGTTGGTTATGACCCCGAAGACCCTGGGCTCGGTGCTCATGTGCTATCACCTATCCTGGAGGGTGAAACCCCATGCGCCACCGATAGCCAACCGGAACCTGGTGGGAAATTCTTCTTTCTCTAGAAGTTGAAAGATCCTGTCTTTTTTTCCAACAGTGGCTACTCGTTCTAACGCTCATTCTTTATGTTTTCGTGCAGGTTGTTCTGACGCCGAGCAAATTCCGAGGAGCGATGACGCCAAGGAGGAGGCAGGGAAAACAAGGGATGCTGTCCACGCGGGAGTACTCCCTGGTCCCGATGCTCAGTTGATCGGGGCGCTGGATGATGATAAGCTCGACGCTTCATCACCTACCGAAGGGGATGATGAAATTGAAATCACCGGCGCCACTGAGCATACCTCGCATATGAGCATGAAGGACCGCCTTGCCGAAGAGGAGAAGAAAAAGGCCGAGGTCAAAGTTGAACCTGGAATCCTGGAACTTTCCGACCCGCGGAACAGACCTCTGAAAATCATCCTCCCAGGCAGGTCCAAACCGCTAGATGTTCCGTCTCCTACTCCTGACTCCGCTTCCTTAGCAAGCAAGAAGTACAAGAAAAGGCATGAGGGAGAGGAGTCATCGGAAAAGACGAAGGAAGACAAGAAGAAGAAATCGAAGAAATGATCGATATACTCGTTCAACGAGCTTCTTGCTTAAGTCTTGTAATTGCTTTTATCTTCCGTAGCTTGTAGTTTGTATAGACAGGTCTGGATTTTGTAGGAGTGATCATGTAATCCCATTTTGAACTTATCGAATAAAGTTTAGTTTCTTTTTGTTTGAATGATTCTCTTATATTTCTTTGGTTTGCTGACTAATTGTAGCCATAACTCAAGTTCTTATGAGTTGCATTATCTCCCGGTCCATTCTCGTGTTGTTCAAACATTTTTGGACATGGCGTACTTCTCGTCCCGCATCTCTCGAGTGCTTGGACTTTTTGCTGACTCTGTGCTCCGGGGACTTGGAGACTTGAAACCGTTTATACTCTAGTTCGCGCTCCAGGGACTCAGAGTACTCCGCTCGCACTCTGGGGGATTCGGAGATTCGTATTCGTTTATACCCTAGTCCGCGCTCTGGGGACTTAGAGTACTCCGCTCCGCGCTCTGGGGATTCGGAGATTTGAAATCGTTTATACTCTAGTCCGTGCTCTGGGGACTTAGAGTACTCCGCTCTGCACTCTGGGGATTCAGAGATTTGAAATCATTTATACTCTAGTCCGCGCTCTGGGGACTTAGAGTACTCCGCTCCGCGCTATAGGGATTCAGAGATTTGAAATCGTTTATACTCTAGTCCGCGCTCTGGGGACTTAGAGTACTCCGCTCCGCCCTCTGGGGATTCGGAGATTTGAAATCGTTTATACTCTAGTCTGCGCTCTGGGGACTTAGAGTACTCCGCTCCGCGCTCTGGGGATTCGGAGATTTGAAATCGTTTATACTCTAGTCCGCGCTTTGGGGACTAAGAGTACTCCGCTCCGCACTCTGGGGATTCGGATATTTGAAATCATTTATACTCTAGTCCGTGCTCTGGGGACTTAGAGTACTCCGCTTCACGCTCTGGGGATTCGGAGATTTGAAATCGTTTATACTCTAGTCCACGCTCTGGGGACTTAGAGTACTCCGCTCCACGCTCTGGGGATTCGGAGATTTGAAATCGTTTATACTCTAGTCCGCACTCTAGGGACTTAGAGTACTCCGCTCCGCACTCTGGGGATTCGGAGATTTGAAATCGTTTATACTCTAGTCCGCGCTCTGGGGACTTAGAGTACTCCGCTCCGCGCTCTGGGGATTCGGAGATTTGAAATCGTTTATACTCTAGTCCGCGCTCTGGGGACTTAGAGTACTCTGCTCCGCACTCTGGGGATTCGGAGATTTGAAATCGTTTATACTCTAGTCCGCGCTCTGGGGACTTAGAGTACTCCGCTCCGCGCTCTGGGGATTCAGAGATTTGAAATCATTTATACTCTAGTCCGCGCTCTGGGGACTTAGAGTACTCCGCTCCGCACTTTGGGGATTCGGAGATTTGAAATCGTTTATACTCTAGTCCGCGCTCTGGGGACTTAGAGTACTCCGCTCCGCGCTCTGGGGATTCGGAGATTTGAAATCGTTTATACTCTAGTCCGCGCTCTGGGGTCTTAGAGTACTCCGCTCCGCACTCTGGGGATTCGGAGATTTGAAATCGTTTATACTCTAGTCTGCGCTCTGGGGACTTAGAGTACTCCGCTCCGCGCTCTGGGGATTCGGAGATTTGAAATCGTTTATACTCTAGTCCGCACTCTGGGGACTAAGAGTACTCTGCTCCGCACTCTGGGGATTCGGAGATTAGAAATCGTTTATACTCTAGTCCGCGCTCTGGGGACTTAGATTACTCCGCTCCATGCTCTGGGGATTCGGAGATTTGAAATCGTTTATACTCTAGTCCGCGCTTTGGGGACTTAGAGTACTCTGCTCCGCGCTCTGGGGATTCAGAGATTTGAAATCGTTTATACTCTAGTCCGCGCTCTGGGGACTTAGAGTACTCCGCTCCGCACTCTGGGAATTCGGAGATTTGAAATCGTTTATACTCTAGTCCGCGCTCTGGGGACTTAGAGTACTCCGCTCTGCGCTTTGGGGATACGGAGATTTGAAATCGTTTATACTCTAGTCCGCACTCTGAGGACTTAGAGTACTCCGCTCCGCACTCTGGGGATTCGGAGATTTGAAATCGTTTATACTCTAGTCCGCGCTCTGGGGACTTAGAGTAGTCCGCTCCGCGCTCTAGGGATTCGGAGATTTGAAATCGTTTATACTCTAGTCCGCGCTCTGGGGACTTAGAGTACTCCGCTCCGCACTCTGGGGATTCGGAGATTTGAATACTCTAGTCCGCGCTCTGGGGACTTAGAGTACTCCGCTCCGCGCTCTGGGGATTCGGAGATTTGAAATCGTTTATACTCTAGTCCACGCTCTGGGGACTTAGAGTACTCCGCTCTGCACTCTGGGGATTCGGAGATTTGAAATCGTTTATACTCTAGTCCGCGCTCTGGGGACTTAGAGTACTCCGCTCCACGCTCTGGGGATTCGGAGATTTGAAATCGTTTATACTCTAGTCCGCACTCTAGGGACTTAGAGTACTCCGCTCCGCACTCTGGGGATTCGGAGATTTGAAATCGTTTATACTCTAGTCTGCGCTCTGGGGACTTAGAGTACTCCGCTCCGCACTCTGGGGATTCGGAGATTTGAAATCGTTTATACTCTAGTCCGCGCTTTGGGGACTTAGAGTACTCCGCTACGCACTCTGGGGATTCGGATATTTGAAATCGTTTATACTCTAGTCCGTGCTCTGGGGACTTAGAGTACTCCGCTCCGCGCTCTGGGGATTCGGAGATTTGAAATCGTTTATACTCTAGTCCGCGCTCTGGGGACTTAGAGTACTCCGCTCCGCGCTCTGGGGATTCGGAGATTTGAAATCGTTTATACTCTAGTCCGCGCTCTGGGGACTTAGAGTACTCCGCTCCATGCTCTGGGGATTCGGAGATTTGAAATCGTTTATACTCTAGTCCGTACTCTAGGGACTTAGAGTACTCCGCTCCGCACTCTGGGGATTCGGAGATTTGAAATCGTTTATACTCTAGTCCGCACTCTGGGGACTTAGATTACTCCGCTCCGTGCTCTGGGGATTCGGAGATTTGAAATCGTTTATACTCTAGTCCGCGCTCTGGGGACTTAGAGTACTCTGCTCCGCACTCTGGGGATTCGGTGATTTGAAATCGTTTATACTCTAGTCCGCGCTCTGGGGACTTAGAGTACTCCGCTCCGCGCTCTGGGGATTCGGAGATTTGAAATCATTTATACTCTAGTAAGCGCTCTGGGGACTTAGAGTACTCCGCTCCGCACTCTGGGGATTTGGAGATTTGAAATCGTTTATACTCTAGTCCGCGCTCTGGGGACATAGAGTACTCCGCTCCGCGCTCTGGGGATTCAGAGATTTGAAATCGTTTATACTCTAGTCCGCGCTCTGGGGTCTTAGAGTACTCCGCTCCGCACTCTGGGGATTCGGAGATTTGAAATCGTTTATACTCTAGTCTGCGCTCTGGGGACTTAGAGTACTCCGCTCCGCGCTCTGGGGATTCGGAGATTTGAAATCGTTTATACTCTAGTCCGCACTCTGGGGACTAAGAGTACTCCGCTCCGCACTCTGGGGATTCGGAGATTAGAAATTGTTTATACTCTAGTCCGCGCTCTGGGGACTTAGATTACTCCGCTCCATGCTCTGGGGATTCGGAGATTTGAAATCGTTTATACTCTAGTCCGCGCTTTGGGGACTTAGAGTACTCTGCTCCGCGCTCTGGGGATTCGGAGATTTGAAATCGTTTATACTCTAGTCCGCGCTCTGGGGACTTAGAGTACTCCGCTCCGCACTCTAGGGATTCGGAAATTTGAAATCGTTTATACTCTAGTCCGCGCTCTGGGGACTTAGAGTACTCCGCTCTGCGCTTTTGGGGATTCGGAGATTTGAAATCGTTTATACTCTAGTCCGCACTCTGAGGACTTAGAGTACTCCGCTCCGCACTCTGGGGATTCGGAGATTTGAAATCGTTTATACTCTAGTCCGCGCTCTGGGGACTTAGAGTAGTCCGCTCCGCGCTCTGGGGATTCGGAGATTTGAAATTGTTTATACTCTAGTCCGCGCTCTGGGGACTTAGAGTATTCCGCTCCGCACTCTGGGGATTCGGAGATTTGAAATCGTTTATACTCTAGTCCGCGCTCTGGGGACTTAGAGTACTCCGCTCCGTGCTCTGGGGATTCGGAGATTTGAAATCGTTTATACTCTAGTCCACGCTCTAGGGACTTAGAGTACTCCGCTCTGCACTCTGGGGATTCGGAGATTTGAAATCGTTTATACTCTAGTCCTCTCTCTGGGGACTTAGAGTACTCCGCTCCGCGCTCTGGGGATTCGGAGATTTGAAATCGTTTATACTCTAGTCCGCGCTCTGGGGACTTAGAGTACTCCGCTCCGCGCTCTGGGGATTCGGAGATTTGAAATCGTTTATACTCTAGTCCGCGCTCTGGGGACTTAGAGTACTCCGCTCCGCACTCTGGGGATTCGGAGATTTGAATACTCTAGTCCGCGCTCTGGGGACTTAGAGTACTCCGCTCCGCGCTCTGGGGATTCGGAGATTTGAAATCGTTTATACTCTAGTCCACGCTCTGGGGACTTAGAGTACTCCGCTCTGCACTCTGGGGATTCGGAGATTTGAAATCGTTTATACTCTAGTCTGCGCTCTGGGGACTTAGAGTACTCCGCTCCACGCTCTGGGGATTCGGAGATTTGAAATCGTTTATACTCTAGTCCGCACTCTAGGGACTTAGAGTACTCCGCTCCGCACTCTGGGGATTCGGAGATTTGAAATCGTTTATACTCTAGTCTGCGCTCTGGGGACTTAGAGTACTCCGCTCCGCACTCTGGGGATTCGGAGATTTGAAATCGTTTATACTCTAGTCCGCGCTTTGGGGACTTAGAGTACTCCGCTACGCACTCTGGGGATTCGGATATTTGAAATCGTTTATACTCTAGTCCGCGCTCTGGGGACTTAGAGTACTCCGCTCCGCACTTTGGGGATTCGGAGATTTGAAATCGTTTATACTCTAGTCCGCGCTCTGGGGACTTAGAGTACTCCGCTCCGCGCTCTGGGGATTCGGAGATTTGAAATCGTTTATACTCTAGTCCGCGCTCTGGGGACTTAGAGTACTCCGCTCCATGCTCTGGGGATTCGGAGATTTGAAATCGTTTATACTCTAGTCCGTACTCTAGGGACTTAGAGTACTCCGCTCCGCACTCTGGGGATTCGGAGATTTGAAATCGTTTATACTCTAGTCCGCACTCTGGGGACTTAGATTACTCCGCTCCGTGCTCTGGGGATTCGGAGATTTGAAATCGTTTATACTCTAGTCCGCGCTCTGGGGACTTAGAGTACTCTGCTCCGCACTCTGGGGATTCGGTGATTTGAAATCGTTTATACTCTAGTCCGCGCTCTGGGGACTTAGAGTACTCCGCTCCGCGCTCTGGGGATTCGGAGATTTGAAATCATTTATACTCTAGTAAGCGCTCTGGGGACTTAGAGTACTCCGCTCCGCACTCTGGGGATTCGGAAATTTGAAATCGTTTATACTCTAGTCCGCGCTCTGGGGACTTAGAGTACTCCGCTCCGCGCTCTGGGGATTCAGAGATTTGAAATCGTTTATACTCTAGTCCGCGCTCTGGGGTCTTAGAGTACTCCGCTCCGCACTCTGGGGATTCGGAGATTTGAAATCGTTTATACTCTAGTCTGCGCTCTGGGGACTTAGAGTACTCCGCTCCGCGCTCTGGGGATTCGGAGATTTGAAATCGTTTATACTCTAGTCCGCACTCTGGGGACTAAGAGTACTCCGCTCCGCACTCTGGGGATTCGGAGATTAGAAATTGTTTATACTCTAGTCCGCGCTCTGGGGACTTAGATTACTCCGCTCCATGCTCTGGGGATTCGGAGATTTGAAATCGTTTATACTCTAGTCCGCGCTTTGGGGACTTAGAGTACTCTGCTCCGCGCTCTGGGTATTCGGAGATTTGAAATCGTTTATACTCTAGTCCGCGCTCTGGGGACTTAGAGTACTCCGCTCCGCACTCTAGGGATTCGGAGATTTGAAATCGTTTATACTCTAGTCCGCGCTCTGGGGACTTAGAGTACTCCGCTCTGCGCTTTTGGGGATTCGGAGATTTGAAATCGTTTATACTCTAGTCCGCACTCTGAGGACTTAGAGTACTCCGCTCCGCACTCTGGGGATTCAGAGATTTGAAATCGTTTATACTCTAGTCCGCGCTCTGGGGACTTAGAGTAGTCCGCTCCGCGCTCTGGGGATTCGGAGATTTGAAATCGTTTATACTCTAGTCCGCGCTCTGGGGACTTAGAGTACTCCGCTCCGCACTCTGGGGATTCGGAGATTTGAAATCGTTTATACTCTAGTCCGCGCTCTGGGGACTTAGAGTACTCCGCTCCGTGCTCTGGGGATTCGGAGATTTGAAATCGTTTATACTCTAGTCCACGCTCTGGGGACTTAGAGTACTCCGCTCTGCACTCTGGGGATTCGGAGATTTGAAATCGTTTATACTCTAGTCCTCTCTCTGGGGACTTAGAGTACTCCGCTCCGCGCTCTGGGGATTCGGAGATTTGAAATCGTTTATACTCTAGTCCGCGCTCTGGGGACTTAGAGTACTCCGCTCCGCGCTCTGGGGATTCGGAGATTTGAAATCGTTTATACTCTAGTCCGCGCTCTGCGGACTTAGAGTACTCCGCTACTCGCTTTGGGGATTCGAAGATTTGAAATCGTTTATACTCCAGTCCGCGCTCTGGGGATTTAGAGTACTCCGCTCCACACTCTGGGGATTCGGAGATTCGTATTCGTTTATACGAGTCCATACGTCGTACAAGATAATGTAGTTCGTCATTCAGTTATGAGATATAGAAACGTTAGTGATTCATGGAAGGTACGGCTTCAAGCCTTTATTAACGAAAATCAACTAAACTGCTCGATTACAACTTTTTTTAAAAAGAAACTAAGTTATTATTGAATGGAGAGATGCAGGAAATAACAGTGCTTAAAACAAGAAAGGAAACATGCTAAATGTAATAGTGCCGCAGATGTTCACTGTTCCATGCTCGGGGGAGTGTCGTGCCATCAACGGTTGCTAGCTTGAATGTTCCCTCTCCATGCTTCCGTTCAATGGCGTACGGACCTTCCCAGCTGGGATTCATACGTGATGGTACCGGGAAAACTCGTTTCAGAACAAGATCACCCACATCAAAGATCCTTGGGCGGACTCTGCCGTCGTAGTAGCGCTTGACTCGGTGCCTATGCGCTGCCGTCCTTAATTCGGCTTCTTCATGCTTTTCATCGATGCAGTCCAGTGATTCCAACAAGAGATTCTGGTTTGTCTTGGGATCATAGTATGTCACTCGGTGTGATGGAACTTCAAGTTCCACGGGTATAACGGCTTCAGAGCCGTATGCCAAGGCGATTGGAGTGTGGCCGGTCGCGGACTTGTGGGTAGTTCTATACGCCCATAATGCTGTCGGGATTTCATCTACCCATTTGCCTCCGACCTTCTCCAGACGCTTCTTCAGTATGGACTTGATTATTTTGTTGACGGCCTCGACTTGCCCGTTAGCTTTCGGGTGTGCCACGGCGGCGAACTTCTTCTCGATGCCATATTTTAAACAGAACTCTTTGAACTCTCTGCTTTCAAATTGCGTCCCGTTGTCCGTAATGATGTTGTGTGGAAGGCCAAAGCGGCATATAATGTTTCGTACAACGAAGTTAATGACCTTCTTAGAGGTGATTGTGGCCAAAGGTTCTGCCTCAGCCCATTTTGTGAAATAGTCGACTACAACTATCGCATATTTCGCGCCACCTTTGGATATAGGCAAAGAGCCGATTATGTCGATTCCCCAGATCGCAAATGGCCAGGGACTAATCATTTGTGTGAGTTCTGTTGATGGAGCCCTCGGGATTCTCGCATATCTTTTACACTTGTCGCATTTTCTTGCATAGTCCGCGGCGTCCCGGTTCACGGTGGGCCAGTAATATCCATAGCGGAGGATCTTCTTTGCTAGCGTTTTCCCCCCAGTATGGTCGCCACATTCCCCTTCGTGAACCTCTCTTAAGACCTGCTTTGTCTCATCATGAGCGATGCATCGCAATAATGGGACTGAGAATCCTTTTCGGTACATCGACCCATCCTGCATTACGTATCGCGCGGCCTTTCGAAGGACCTGCCGTCTTTCGCTTCTTTTTTCTGGTAAAGCTCCGGTCGTTAGGTATAGTTTGAATGGGGTTATCCACGATTCCTTCTCGATTTCTGTTTCCAACACGAGATCGACTTTCATCCCGTCTATGCTCGGGGCATGCAAGATTTCGACGGGATACAATCCCATTTGTTGCGCATCGCCGGTACTTGCAAACTTAGCCAATAAGTCGGCTTCTTTGTTCTGTTCTCGCAGGATATGTGAAATGTCATAACGCTCAAGATTTGATAGTAGCTCTTGGACCTGAACGAGGTACGGAGCAAGCTTTCGTCCCTTTGCTTGGTAGTCCCCCCGTACTTGGTAAACCACCAATTGTGAGTCACAAAAGATTTCGATTGATTCGATTCTGAGTTCTCTGATGAGCTTCAAGCCAGCGATCAGTGCTTCATATTTGGCTTCGTTATTTGTAGCCGGGAAGTCGAGCTTCAGGGAATAACAGATTGATTGGTTTCCGGAGTTATAAGAACTACGCCCGCGCCAGAGCAACGGTCGTTTGATGCACCGTCGGTGTATAATTTCCATCGAACGGGGGGAATGATGTCGTCGTCATTCGGTTTGATGGGGATGGTAAACTCAGCGATGAAATCCGCTAATGCTTGCCCTCGGATGGCTCTCCGTGGTAAGTATGCGATATCGAATTGGCTCAACTCGATGTTCCATCTTAGCAATCTTCCAGAAGTTTCCGGCCGTTGGAGTACTTGCCTCAGGGGTTGATCGGTATAAACGCCGATTGAATGTGCTTGAAAGTATGGGTGAAGCTTTCGTGATGCAATCACCAAGCAATAAGCCAATTTCTCGATTTTAGGGTAATTCCTCTCTGCCCCTGTTAAACGCTTGCTAACATAATACACCGGCTTCTGGACTCGATCCTCCTCACGAACCAATGCAGCACTTATCGCATGCGAGGATACAGCCAAGTATACGTACAACATCTCGTGGTCAACTGGTTTTGCTAGCATTGGTGGACTCTCCAGATGCCTCACCAGATTCCGGAATGCTTCCTCACAACTAGACGTCCATTCAAAATTTCTCTTCCCTTTCTTTATGATATCGAAGAATGGGATGCACTTGTCAGTTGCCCTAGATATAAATCGACTTAGCGCAGCCACTTTTTCGTTCAAGCTTTGTACTTGCTTTATAGTCCTGGGCGCTTGCACATCTCGAATAGCTTGGATTTTTTCTAGGTTGGCTTCGATCCCCCTAGCATTGACGATGAATCCCAAAAACTTCCCTGATGCAACGCCGAATGAACACTTCAGAGGGTTGATCTTCATCCCGTAAAATCTGAGTATGTCGAACATCTCAGCCAAGTCTCGAATGTGGTCGTTTGACCGTCGTGACTTCACGAGCATGTCATCCACATAGACTTCCATCGTTCTACCCAGCTGGTCCTTGAACATTCGATTCACTAAACGCTGGTAAGTTTCTCCTGCGTTCTTCAATCCAAAGGGCATCACTACATAGCAATACAGCCCGACATTTGTAACGAAGCTGGTGTGTTCTTGGTCCGGAATATGCATCGGGATTTGGTTGTATCCTGAGTACGCGTCCATGAATAACAGCAGCTCGTGTCTTGCAGTGGAGTCGACCAACTGATCGATCCTAGGCAGCGGGAAACTTTCCTTAGGGCATGCTTTGTTCAAGTCGGAATAATCTACGCAAGTCCTCCATTTCCCATTCGCCTTTTTTACTAGCACGGGGTTGGATACCCACTCAGGGTAGAGGGCGTCGCGGACGAACCCATTTGTTTTGAGTTTGTCCACCTCCTTTCCGAGAGCGGCGGACCTCTACGGATCCATTCCTCTCCTTTTTTGTTTAACTGGGACGTATTTTAGATCTATGTTCAACATATGACTCGTGATGGCGGGAGAAATCCCACACATATCAGAATGCGCCCAGGCGAAAACATCAAGATTCGCCCGGAGGAAGTCGCTAAGGTCTTCAGTCATCTCGGGACCAAGCTGTGATCCGATTTTCAGAATTCGCGAAGGGTCGTCGCGGCTAACTGAGATGTCAATTGTTAATTCAGCCGGTGCCGCCTTCTCTTCCCTGGGTTTCTCATCGTCGTCTCTCGGATCTATATCTCCGAAGATCCGAGAACTATGCCCGAGCCAGGGCTCGGGCACTACTTGTCAATTATTCGCATTAAGGATGTGGACGGGATTGTCCGCAACCTTTCCCTTCTCCCTCCGATGGGCTTCTCGGAGCTCAGCCACATAACAGGAACGACCAGCTGCTTGGTCGCCATGAACAATACCTACTCTTTTGTCAGTTGGGAACTTCAAAGTTAAACACCATGGGGCCAATGCTGCCCTAAACTCAGCCAGGGCCGGCCGGCCTAAGAAAACATTATATGGAGAATCCACATCCAAAACTACGAAGGGTAGAATTCGCACCCTCCGACGCTCGCCTTGCCCCAGTTCAACTGGTAACTCAACGTACCCTACGGCATCGGTTGCTGCGCCGTTAAAGCCGTGTATACGAGCCTTGGACGGTTTCAGGTCTTTTGTTTCTAGTTTCATTTGATCGTAAGCCTTCTTGAAGATGATGTTGACTGAACTTCCACAATCAATCAGAATTCTTTTCACATATGCTGGTCCGATCGTTGCAGATATGACCATGGGGTCGATGGTCGGAGCCTCTATCTGATCAGCTGTTATCCCAACTTTTGGCAAAGTCGAGATACCCAATGATTAACTGAAAATCAATGATTATTAGTCATGAACATCGATTGTGCATCGCAGGTTCACCACGGATGTCGATGAATTTTGTCCGAGTCCGGATCGGGCTGCAATTGATAAGACATGTCAAGCAAGGTCAGATGAAGCAACATTCCAAATCTCGAGTCAATCCGAGTTCATACGCCCAAGATATCATCGACGCAAGTGGAGGACATAGCCTTGAGTTCGTCTCCCTATGGTTCGAATCCCCTAGGGTCGAATCCGTCAAACTCAACTCCAACAAAGTTCCCCTGATGGCTTCGAATCCATGAGAAATGCTTTAGCCTTCGACTTCATCGTCTTCGTATCCAACGCATCAAGCTCACGTGATCTACTTCGAATCGATGAGGTCTTAGTCGATTCGAATCCATCGGTTTCTCCCTGCTTCGAATCCATGAAAAGGACCAATGCTTCGACTCCATTGAGCAAGCATTAGTTCGACTCCGATAGTTCGAGTCCATTGGAACATTCCCACCTTCGATTACCTTCAGGCAGTGGAGTCTTCGTATCGATCGACTGAGATTTACCCAGATCGATACGAAGGGGACATACGATCGATTCGAAGGAAGCAAACCTTCGAATCCGACAACTCGAATCCACTACCACGAGTCCACCCAGTCAAAGCAACGAAGAACATGGAGTCGACCCAGTCAACCCGGAGTGAAAAGCGGATCGATGCGAGAAGCACGCGCGCCACGTCACAGCAAGCATCGATTCGACTCAATCGAGTCGAAGGATCGATTCGAAGTGTCCAAATTCACCAGAAATGCAACATTGAATCGATCATAACTTGAGATCTACACATCCAAATGCTATTAAATTTTCACAGAAGCTTGAGCACATGTTGAAGAATGTCCACACCAAATTTCAGCTTGATTGGACAATTTCTTGATCGATTCGAACCTAGGGTCGAATCGATCCCGGTGTGGGCCCGGATTTCCATAAAGCGGGCATGTGGGCCCCCTAACGTACCAGAACTGGTCTCCCCTCATTTTAGGCGAAATATCAGCCTCCTACACCTATAAATAGAGCCCCTGGTCATTCAGAAAAGGGGTCGGACAATTCTTAGAGCTAAAGAGCGCCCAGATTCTGCCAGATTTACTCCAGATCACCATTGCTGCCTTAGATTCAGACTTAGTTCAACAAATCAGTTGTAATACAACATACGAAATTGTAATCTTCAAGCATCGAGCAATAAAATCATAAAAACCTTGAAGTGGACGTAGGCCGGAGATAGCCGAACCACTATAAATTGTGTGTCACTGTTCATTATTTCTTGATTGCTGCTTGTTACTTGCTTAGATCTGTGATTTGTGTGTGAATATTGTTGATCTGTATTCATACGCTGGTGCTTTCGCTACAGTTGGGGTTTGTGACCATTTTTGGTGCAAACACTTTGGTGCTTTCACTGAGAAGAACTAGCACCCGCTACACCAAATTCAAAATTTAGATTTGGAATTTTAAGGATTCAGATCTGACTCTACAATGACTCGACAAACTAGACAAAGAACTGAGAGGAGCCAACAGGCAGGAAGTCAAGAGGCATCCTCTGGCGCTGGAGAAGGACAAGCTTCGATCTACATTACTAGAGATGAGATGGAAGCGATGAATAACTTAATGCAGGAAAGAATGATGAAAAGCCAACAAGAGATGCTGCAGAATTTCTTCGAGCAGATGAGAGCTGCAGGGACGCAGAACCCTGGACCAGCTACAGCGGCTGTGAATGTGGAACAAGGAGCTAGGGCTATGGAACCCAACGGAGGACAGAATGCAGAACCAGAAGGCAATCAACAAGGGCTTGGGGGCAGGCCCGCAGGATCCAACGTAGAAGTACCTTTGGAAGGAGCTCAACCGGCTAGGGCCAACACAAATGCTAACGAGCCACCCGAAGAGTACGTACCAGAATTCCCTACAAGACTCGGAGGGCAAGACAGAGACATGACAAGGGGGCAACACCTAGATGGAGATGAAAGAATGATCGGTCTAGTGAGACGACTCATGAGAGGAGGGTTTTCAGGAGGAGGATTGGAAGAAGTTAGTCGGAGTCCGTTCGCTCCGAATATTAGGAATGCAAGGAACCCTCCGAAGTTCAAACTACCAACGCTGAATCCTTATGACGGAAAGTCAGACCCGACCATGCATATCACCAGATATATCAGACACATGGAAGTGCTGGGAGCATCCGAGGAAGTGATGGCACGATGTTTCCCCTTATTCTTATCAGATTTGGCTGCGCTTTGGTTTAGGCAGCTAGAAACCGGATCAATCAGGACATGGGGCGAGCTTGTGGATTGCTTCATGAAGCAGTTTAGGGTTCACGTGACGCGACCTAAGAGCGTGATGACTTTGGCATCAATAAAACAAAGGACCGGAGAGTCCATAAAAGATTTTTTGTTACGATTTAATGCGACGGTGACTTCTGTAGATCGCCCGAACCCATCGATGATTTTGATGGCGGCAGTGGCAGGAGTTGGAGAAGGCACCGAATTCAAAGACTCTTTGACTAAAGATCCACCGCAAGATCTTGGAGAGTTTTTCCATGAAGCTGAAAAATTCATTCGATTAGAGGAATCACGAGCCGAGAGGCAAGAAATAAATGTTGCACAAGGCGAAGGAACCGCCAGGGAACAGTCTGGGGCAGACAAAGGAAAGAGAAAGCAGGATGACGCACATGATGGTCCTGATAAACGGAAGAAATTCCGAGAGCCCAGATTCAGGCAATACACAGACTTGGTGGCAGGACTGGAACGAATTTACACCGAAACTCGGGGCAACTCCCCTACCGAAAACCACCCAGGAGAGATCCCACGGAGTGGGAACGTAAGACTGGAAAGTACTGCCTATTCCATGAGCTGGATGGGCACACTACCGATGAATGCCGCCACCTGAAGGATGAGGTGGAAGAACATGCCAGGAGTGGTAGATTGCCGCAGTATGTCAGAGAACGTACGACGGCGGTTAGACCCGAACAACTACCGCATCAACCAAACAGGAATGATCCCGGATCGGGATCACGACTCGTCATCAACTGATTGTGATGGCAAGGGCCAATTTCAAGATTTGGACTCTGGTCGATTAGTTTTCTTAGATTTGATTTCCAAAATAAAACGGCTATCCCACTTACTCATGTACGGGAACCGGAGAGATCCCTAGGCATGCTCTGAGATGGAAATAGACCGCTCCGCCCGGAGAGGCATTATCTTGTTTTTCCTGGTGTTTGAGATTGAACATCTAGGATTTAGATTTAATAAAGAAACACTTATTAAAATAAACCTTTGACCGGAGAGTTAAAGGATAAACATTAAATATCAATATAAACATGATCGCTTTATGATCCTACCCGGAGAGGCAGGGTCCGGAGTGCAAGAAGTGAGTTGCTTCGCTGGAGAGCGACAGGATCAACTCACTTAAGCATCGTTTCCTATTCACCGGAGAGTGATTAGATCAGGATTCGATAAGAGCCCGGAGAGGCTATGATCGGCCCACGATTTAGGCCATGACATCGCTTAATGTTCAGATACACTGAACCGGAGTGCAGGAGGTGAGTCGCTTCGCCGGAGAGCGACAGGATTGACTCACTTAACGTTGTTTCCCCTTCACCGGAGAGTGACAGGATGGGATCCAGCATGAGCCCGGAGAGGCTATAATCGGCCGAGAACGACCAAGACATCGCTATACGCCCTAGCTGGGGCCAGAGTGCAAGGGATAGAAAGCAACGCCGGAGTGCAATAGGATCTTTCTATTCAATCGCTAAAACTAGAATGGGTTTGAAAAGGGTCCGGAGTGACCATCAATAGTACGGAGAGACCGTAGAATTTCATTCTTAACTTCCATTGGAAAAAATTGATAACAATTCGGGTTCGAACAGCCATGGACTTGATTGAAAATGCTATAAGCTATGAGTAAAACATGAACTCACTGCATCCAACTTAAGACTGATCAAAACACGCCTTTTACCAAAAAGGCATGTTTTGGGGGGCAAAATGTTATCCCAACTTTTGGCAAAGTCGAGATACCCAAAGATTAACTGAAAATCAATGATTATTAGTCATGAACATCGATTGTGCATCGCAGGTTCACCACGGATGTCGATGAATTTTGTCCGAGTCCGGATCGGGCTGCAATTGATAAGACATGTCAAGCAAGGTCAGATGAAGCAACATTCCAAATCTCGAGTCAATCCGAGTTCATATGCCCAAGATATCATCGACGCAAGTGGAGGACATAGCCTTGAGTTCGTCTCCCTATGGTTCGAATCCCCTAGGGTCGAATCCGTCAAACTCGACTCCAACAAAGTTCCCCTGATGGCTTCGAATCCATGAGAAATGCTTTAGCCTTCGACTTCATCGTCTTTGTATCCAACGCATCAAGCTCACGTGATCTACTTCGAATCGATGAGGTCTTAGTCGATTCGAATCCATCGGTTTCTCCCTGCTTCGAATCCATGAAAAGGACCGTTGCTTCGACTCCATTGAGCAAGCATTAGTTCGAATCTGATAGTTCGAGTCCATTGGAACATTCCCACCTTCGAATACCTTCAGGCAGTGGAGTCTTCGTATCGATCGACTGAGATTTACCCAGATCGATACGAAGGGGACATACGATCGATTCGAAGGAAGCAAACCTTCGAATCCGACAACTCGAATCCACTACCACGAGTCCACCCAGTCAAAGCAACGAAGAACATGGAGTCGACCCAGTCAACCCGGAGTGAAAAGCGGATCGATGCGAGAAGCACGCGCGCCACGTCACAGCAAGCATCGATTCGACTCAATCGAGTCGAAGGATCGATTCGAAGTGTCCAAATTCACCAGAAATGCAACATTGAATCGATCATAACTTGAGATCTACACATCCAAATGCTATGAAATTTTCACAGAAGCTTGAGCACATGTTGAAGAATGTCCACACCAAATTTCAGCTTGATTGGACAATTTCTTGATCGATTCGAACCTAGGGTCGAATCGATCCCGGTGTGGGCCCGGATTTCCATAAAGCGGGCATGTGGGCCCCCTGACGTACCAGAACTGGTCTCCCCTCATTTTAGGCGAAATATCAGCCTCCTACACCTATAAATAGAGCCCCTGGTCATTCAGAAAAGGGGTCGGACAATTCTTAGAGCTAAAGAGCGCACAGATTCTGCCAGATTTACTCCAGATCACCATTGCTGCCTTAGATTCAGACTTAGTTCAACAAATCAGTTGTAATACAACATACGAAATTGTAATCTTCAAGCATCAAGCAATAAAATCATAAAAACCTTGAAGTGGACGTAGGCCGGAGATAGCCGATCCACTATAATATGTGTGTCACTGTTCATTATTTCTTGATTGCTGCTTGTTACTTGCTTAGATCTGTGATTTGTGTGTGAATATTGTTGATCTGTATTCATACGCTGGTGCTTTCGCTACACTTGGGGTTTGTGACTATTTTTGGTGCAAACATCAGCGTCTCTACTTCTAAACACAATATCGTCTGTCATTATACGCTGCTGCTTAGCAGGGGCCCCGTCCTCCATGTTCGAACAGCACTCAAAATCTGCATGCTTCAGGGAACTTGCATATCGCTTCATCTCTTGCCAATTCTTATCTGCGGGGTAAGGTCCGCCGATAATTGTATTTATGACTAGTCTACCTATGGTTCGGGCAGGCTCCTCGGGATGACGCGGAGCTGGTGCACGACCAAGGTTGGACGTTCCCTGTCCTCCTTCCCGAGGATCCTTCACAAATTCTTGCAATTTCTTCTGCCTGATCAACTTTTCAATAGCATCGTGTAGGTGTCTACACTCCTCCGTATTGTGCCCATAAGTCTCATGGAAGCGACAATATTTCCCGGTCCGTTTTTGTTCCTCGGTTGATTCTTTCGAACGTGGCTTTCTGTATTGAAAAGTATTGCAGGTGGATAGGTAAATGTTCTCAAGTGGCGCGTTCAGCGGAGTATACTCACTGTAGCTTGGAATTCTCGACTTCCACTTCCCCGCTTCTTTTCTTTTCCCTTGACTCCTTCCTCCGGACTCCTTGGGTTGCCCAGGCTTGTTTTGGACCTAGACCTTTCCCGAGCTGTCTCCAGACTGCTTCACAGCAATGTTGCTCTTTATTGATTCTTGGACTGGTCCTGGCGCCTTATCCGTCGTACCCACCTAGCTTCCTCTCTTCTTATGAACTGGTGTGCCTTTGAGTAGAAACGCTCTAGCGTAGCCGGAGGTTTTCCTGCCAGCCAGTCTCCAAACTCAGAGTCTGGATCCACACCTCTCATTACAGCCATTAGAATTGCATGGTCGTTGGGATTACTGACTTCAGTTGCTGCAACGTGGAATCTTTGCAAATATTCCTTCAACGACTCCCCGGGATTTTGGATTACACTTGACAGAGACATCACGTCCTTTGGGCGCGTAGTGTGTATCCTGAACTGCTCAATAAACTTCTTTGCCAACTCCTCGAAATTTGATACGGATCGCGGAGGAAGTCGAGTGAACCACATAGTAGCGATCCCAGATAGAGTAATCGGAAAGCACCTACACTTGGTGGCATCATTCGCTCTAGCTGAATCCATCATCCATTCGTACCTCATGACGTGCTGTCTGGGGTCAGTCCTCCCTTCATACGCAGGGATAGTAGGCATACTAAACTTCCTGGGGTACGCCGCTTGCAACACAACATCCGTGAACGGAGTATGACTTCTTGACACTCCCCAATCATCATTCGATAACCCCTGATTTTCCTTCATCAACTGCCTGATCATGGCTGTCAGATCTGGTGTCTGTATGGAAGGTGGAAGGTTGGTGTCTGTTCTATGCGCCTGTCCATGCTGATGCCTCCTCTCCTGGCAATCTGCCAATTGTGCGTCTTGAGGTTCGACATCGTTAGCATTTTGATGATCCGGGCCTCTGTCCTCCATCTGTACCCCGGTCCTGAAGTTTCTAGCTCTTGCTTGGTCACGGTCTCCAGTTGTTTGAACAGCAGCTTCTGCTCGTGCAGCGTCAGTCTTGCAGCGTCTGCGCCTGGGAGGTTCATCAGAGGAATTTGAACTGTCAGGTGAAGAGTAAGGAGCGGGATTGCCCCCAACATTATGTTGCTGCTATTGAGTGAGTTGTGCCATCAGGTTGGCGTTAGCTTGCATCTGCTCTCCTAGTTGTCTCCTGCTTTCCCTGAGTTCTCTCATCAAGTCATTGAACTATATTCTGGTGACAACCGGAGTCTGTTCTTGAGCGGCAATTCCTGCACTCGGAATCGCTGATTGATTGCTAGGTCCTGCTTGTTGCACACTAGCAGTTTCGTGGGCATCCTCATTATGAGAAGCTGACCTGGTACGTGGTCTTGCCATTGTAGAGTTATCGGTATGAACTCTGAGTAGAATCAACGGATGTCCTATCAGTGAGTCGGATCTTCTTTGGGGGATTTGTTCAATCCAGTAGCTTCAAAGCAGATCCTTGAGGTCTGAGAATTCAATTCTCAGTGAAAGCACCAAAGTGTTAGCACCAAAATTGGTCACCAACCTCGTAGAGAAAGATTGTGTAGAGATATAAGTGATGAAAGTAAATTAAACAGAGAAGACAATGCTAATCTAACTGCAGAAAGTAAGAACACCAAATTTATAGTGGTTCAGCGTAATTGCCTACGTCCACTTTGAGGTTAAACTTTATTGATCTTCTTTATAGTTGATTACAAATACAATTCGTGAATCAAATGCTTGAATGAAGTTGTTAAGTAGAGAAGATGAGTCTTGAAAATGGCAGAGTCTCCCCAGTGTTCTCTCTCCCAAAAAAGGATCCATTTCACTGTGACCCTGCCCCTCTATTTATAGGCAAATATGGGCTGGACTTCCCAAGTGGGCTGGATAGCCGAACGCTCCAGCCCCAGTACAGTGGTCGCTGTATGCCGAACCAGGTGTGTCGAACGGTCCCTGATGCCGAACAGTCCCTTCTATGCCGAACGATGTGGTTGATGTTTGGGAAGTGCAGGATGTTTGTCAATCGAAGCCGAACGCTCTTCTAGATGCCGAGTACTCTTATTGCCGAGTACTCCTGATGCTACCGAGTACTACGCCGAGTACTCCTGTATGCCGAACTCCAGATGCTTCCGAGTTCTCCTTGATGCCGAGCACTCTTGTATGCCGAGCAGTCTTGTATGCCGAGCAGTCTTGATGCCGAGCACTCTCGTATGCCGAGCAGTCTTGATGCCGAGCACTCTTGTATGCCGAGCACTCTTGCTGCCGAGTATTGGTTGACGCCGAGCGCTCTGTATGCCGAACATTATGGATGCTGTGTACTTCGCCGAGTACTCCTAGATGCCGGACATTCTATGACGTCGAGTTCAACTAGGAAGCCGGGTACTTCGTCGAACACTCCTAGATGCCGAGTACTCTCTGACGCCGAGTGCTACCTGATGCCGAGCACTGGTTGCCTAGTCAAATCTCCAGGAAACAATCCAATATTTCAATTACCAATAAAATCATCACAGGATATCAATATTCATAACACAGAATATCAAATAATCTAAATAATTTTGAGGAATCCAGTTGGATCCCTCCAACCTGTTTCCCTGCATCCACAAACGTTAGCACAATACAAATTCCACTTCGAGGTGGAATATCGCGGTATATGGGTTTCAAATATTATCATCCGCTATTATGCGGGGCATAGGGTCTCATCCGCTATATAATGCGGGAATATCAACTCCAATATATACATATGCCAATATATATATATATATATATATATATATATTGATATATACTACTATATATTCTACAGCACATCCAATCAATGCAATCATTCAATCAAATATTTAAATTTAACTATTTAAATTTTGAAAAATCCAGATGAGTGAGATTAACTCAACTTTGACTTTAATTTGCAATCCACTTCCACCTCGTCTTGTTTTCTTCACATTTATTGACCTTGAATAACCAATTATATGATTTCATTAATAGTTGAAATAATCACATTGCCATTACCACTTAATAATTTGATTAACCAATTATTTTATTCAACAAATTCCGCAATTAATAAATAATATTTCTTTTCTTTTGAAATCTATATATATATATATATATTAGATTAAAATAGGACAGAGTTGTTTTATGTAAAACTCATTATAACATATATGTATTTTGATTTTATAATATATATATTCATATATATATATATATATATATAAGTTTAAATAAAATAGTCAGAAATATCTTATTGTTTTCCTGAATATGCTTAGATTGATATTTCTTCTCTGTAATGACAATACAGTAATCTCCTGCATAAAAATTTCTCCTTATGATGTACCTATATTTTGAGAAAAATAGACCTTGGGTTTTAAAATTCCTTTTTCTCTGTAAAAACACGTATATATAACATATATTGTAAAAATTTAAATTGTAAAAAGAAATGGTATATACCTCAGTTCACGATCGACAAACGCGACCCAGACGCGTCCCCGCCCTGAAGCTACTGACATGAAATTGAGGCGCTCTTGATCAAAACGTGAGCATCGCCAGCCTCCGATCGAACCAGCTCCTTCTCCATTTGTCAAAACCATTAGCCCTAGACAAAATCCCCTCATTTGATCACCTTTCCCCCTCTGATTTCCGCGCCTGAAATCGCAAGCTATTCCAATAGATCTCGCGACAAAACTGGAGGGGTTGAACTACCCTTTGATTTCGAAATCTCGTTCGGTCATATTTTGAACGAGGAAAGCAAAAAGGGAAACTCGAGGCTAATAAGGATATCCAATTCTTCAGATTTGTTTGCGAAGCGTTCGACCATAGTTCTGTGGATTGATTTACATATGAATAAAGCATCGCAACTTTTTATTTTCTATTTCAAAGGAGAAGTTTTAATTTGATTTCTTCGTTCTGCCCTTTCGTTACAAACAGAGGGAGGAAGAGGATAAAGAATCGTGTTTGGGAAGCCAAAAGAAGCATGCTTTGGAAAGGACTGGAAAACTCTGATAAGAAACGTGTTTGACTGGTCAAGCTGTACAGTATGTATACAATATTATTTAAATTTTCGATAAAATTTTAACGCGTTTATATACCGTATACTCACACAACAACTCCAAATGCTACGAAAATTGAAATCCGATAAAAATAAAATATTACGGATCCAAGGGAACTAATTTCATCAAATTCCGAGACTGTGCCTCGGAATGCTATTTTTAAATTCAATTTAAACGATATAAATTTCAAAACTGAAACAACACTTTGAAAATTCAATTTTACAAGTTCTATCACCTTCAGTATTATTAATATGAATTTTATAAGCCTTCAAATTATTTTTAACGAGCTTATAAATCAAGATTCAATATTTTACCCAATTCTGATAATTAAATTCAAAAATAAATTATCCAATAAATAGTAATGTTTGAAATTTAAGCTTAAAATCCACTTTTGAACATTTAAAATCAATTAAATATTCCAATTTCAAATGCTCAAAAATTCCGGGTTGTCACATTCCTCCCCCCTTAAAAGAATTTCGTCCCCGAAATTACCAGTTAGGAAGAATGATCCATACCCCATTAACTATCTCCTCAACTCCAAATAGTTTTTAGCATCTTACCAAACAAATCTTTTATTAAAGACACACTAACCCTTTTCTTAACTTTACAACTTACCCATAAATACCAAACCATATCACTTGCTTAACCATTCAAATTTAAATTTAAAACCAAATTTGAATTATCAAAATTTTCTCAAAATTTTTCTAACTCTCTAAGTTTCCGAAAAATTTTGCCAGCGTCTCCTTTGCGCGGCTAGATCGGTACTACTACAAAATGGCTCTACGGCCTCCCAATTTCAAAAAGAAAACAAAGCCAAGCGGCTAGATCAAAATCCCAATCAAATTTCATAAAGAAATTTAAATACATACCTTTTTGTCGGGCCACTTAATTTTATCTTCTAAAATCAAAAATCCCAATTTATCCATTGCTTTTATACACCTGTATATCCTACTAAGCAATAATATTAAATCACAATTCTAAAGTCATTTTATACTTTTCTTTACAAATTTCCAATATTTGTTTTACTTAAGCCCGTACGATGCACATATATCATCCGTACGCAATATCAAATTCGATCGCTTACTCGATCACACAATTTCACTTCCGAACTAGTATCGTCCACCAGACTTCCTAGTGCGGACTCAGATCTGGTTTCTTAATTAGAAACCATCATCCTCCTTGCATAGCCACAAACTATGATAGAGAATATCCAGAATCAATCAACAATCCATATCCAGGTTCGCCATCGAAAATCGAGTGAAAAATCCTATCTCGGATCGATATAACCATCTCGAAATTCTATGCTCGAATTCTGGATCAAATCGCTATGCGAATAAAATAATATACGTACATTCCACGTATTAATTCCAATTGATTATCAACTATATCAATTTTCTCTTTTATTCACATTTATTCCGATTTCCATTCACTTATTCACAATTATCCCATCTCACAATTCCCAGTTTTTATCTTCATTCAATTATTCACTTAGTATAATCCAAATACCAATTTACTTAACAACTTCATCATTCATTTCTTAAGTCTGATATAAATATTTCCTATATTTATTTTCACTACTTCATTACCGAAGTTTACATTCAAATAGAACTCCAATTCCAAATGAATTTCAATTTGCTTAAATTTTCTAATTCATTTCAAATCTCAATACCTTAATTTCCAAATTTTCATTCTGATTTTCAAATTTTACTTGAATTCAATGTCTTCAAACTCTAAATATTGAATCTTTATCCACTTTACTTTACTTTACATACACAATTTTAAATCAGATTCCATTATTCAGTTTCCATTCTATTTGCTTACCAATTTTAAATCATTTGTCGTTAGTGAAAATTTCCAAAAATTTTCTAACTCCCAAAATTTACAGAATATTTTTGGCAGAGTCTCCCTTGTACGGAGGGACTTCTGCGATATCGCAGGATGCACAAATATATATATACATCGGCCTCAGGCCGGAAATCACAATATAAATCAATATATGCAGTTCATATCTCCTATTTTGAATTTTTGCGTAAGCATACCTTATTTTAGCATTTTTAAGCAAGCAGCTATTTATTTTAGCAAATTTCGCAATCAAATCCAGCCAAACGGCTTCCCAGTACCTGTACTAACTCAACTTAAACAGGTAAGTGACCAATACACAAAGTTTATTAACATTTCACTTAATTACAATAGTAAACACATGTATAACATAAGCAATATACCCAAAATAATTTTCATAAGCAATTTATATGGTTTCGACACCTATCTCAATTGCATATTAATAACCATTTCCTAAGTAATTGAACTCAAACTTTTATTTAATGGACTTTCATTTTCATCCAAAGCCAAGCTTCCATAAATTCAAACTTAAATTAATTTACTTCAAATCATTTCAATTTCATAACTTAAGTTCATTCTCATTTTATTTGATTCTCATCAATTCAATAACCCCATTCTCTTTATCCATTTTAATTTCCAACTCAGATTATCAATTCATCCTTCAATTTATTAATAATGTCATTCAATTTATTTCATATTCCATATTTCATTTACAACCCAATCATTTGATTTTTATCTCAAAAATCACTTTAACTATTTTACTGGAGTTCAATCTATTTTATAATCTAAATTTTGGAGTATATTCATTTTCATATTTCATCTATTTACAATCAATCCCATTCACATTTCTTTTGTTTTTAACTCGGGATTATACATTTTATTTAGCCAATATATTTATTATTCCATAAACAGTTGTAAATAAAATTCCAGAGTTTAAACAATTTCCCAGAATTTCAAAATCACCTTTGAAATTAACTATATCCAAAATCCTTTTAAATTTCAAAACCAAACCCAGTTTTGCAAACAAACATCAATCCAAAACATCCAGGTAGCAATTCCTCTTTTGGAAACTCGAAAATGAACACCGATGATGTCGCGATCATCATCGGAATTATTTTCCAGCGACCGATGAGAGTTTAGTGCTTTTATCCCAATCAAAAGCATTTCAAATATTTTTAAATCCCAAACTTCACCAGATTTCGAATCCAATTCAAAATATTCCCAAAATAATATCACTATTATTCCTTCAAAACCTTTGAAAACCATTTTCAAACTCAAAGGAATTAAATTTTCTCAAAATTTCAAATTCCAAATCCTTTCAATTCACATACAACTATTACTCTGGAATTTTATTTCAAATTATAAATCACATTTACTAATTTGCACTTACAAATCCCATTTATATATGAATTTATTTCTTAGCTTTTAGTTATGATTTTAATTTCTTATTTAATTTTCTCACAATAGTGATAATAACTTAATATTATCACTCCTTAACAACCAAGCATCCATGTATAAAACTATAATAATTTTCGAAAATTATTTCTTTTATATTCAAAATAATTTGGGTAAAATTATTTCATTTACCCTATTTTAAAACAATACTGTGTCGAATTGTTCTATTCAAGTGTTTAGAGATCCCTATCAATAACGTTAATTACTCGTATTGACCAGAATCCATAAACTACTCAATAAACCAATCAACACAATATAAAACCATTTTATATTCACTAACAAATACGTGCTCATATCTATTAATACACTCAAACTCATTCTAGAGTATCATTGACTCTATTTCAATGAGAAATTCCCACCAGAGCCAAGGTTATCTCCAGCCTAAGCTCTGATACCACTGTAACAGCCCACAAATCCGTACCCCTTGAATTGACATTAATTTCCATTAATGAACTCAAGAAGAACGGAAATACGAACCATTAGTGCTAAAGAAGAAGAGGTAGAAGAAGAAAATAAAAACAACAACATCAGAATCTCACATCGCAGCGGAATAAAATATAATAGATAACAACTGATCTTTACACAAATTTAAAACTATATCTGTTTACACAATACATCATCAAAGTACACATAGTATACAACTGGACAATAATCATATCATGTCCTCAATACAACAGAGTACACAACTAATCAACACAGCGGAGCATAAATAAACAAGTACGGGAGATACATCACGCCATCTAGCTCGTCTCCTGAGCTCCACAGCATCATATCCTGTATCCTGTAATACTCGGCCTGACCCGAGCATTATAATAAAATAACACCCGAGTCAGTCTGGAATACCAGCGTGAGAAAATCACACTCAAATTAATTATTAAAGTTTCAAACATCCTTTGAAAACAAAAGCATCTCGTAAGACCACGCCACAAATAAACATGTCGGGTTTTTACATTACGATAACCAAACACTTTTTATCAAATCCGTCTGATATTATAATAGTGTCTATAGAAAGTAAAATATAATCTAGCTGAAATGCTTGCATCTCACGTTTCAGCAATAGTTGGGCACAATCAAAACCGTACAAGCACGTAGGGAGAATGGATTTCCATCAATGACTAGGCACTGGGGTACCACCTATCACAGTACGTGGCCTAGATCACATTATCGAGGATTACTCCCAATCCCCTGCAACACAAGGCCGGAACTATCCCTTACTGGATAACTCTGAATAAAATCACCCCACGGTTGGGATCAGCAACCGCACCACTAAGCCGAAATAAAAAGGGACATCTAGACAGGGATGACCTTACTCTCAAGTGGGGGCTACCCACGAAGCCTTGCTGCATAACCCCTGATTTTCAGTCATTCCCGGTTGATGAGGCTCGAGGCTAAGCGTTACCTTTCAGCACATATCCCTTAGAATGCCCATCGTCCGCTGACGATGTTCCGAAAGCATTCATCCTTAGAAGTCCGTCCCGGGTTCGAACGGAATCGAAGGCACTACTCCTACTACATCCATTTTGGAAATATCCTCAGGATTAGTAACGACTTGCCCTTGCACTTCACTGCTCCAACTTCGATTCCAAACTCATTTTCCACGAAAACGTACAAACCGAATCGAAGTAGTTTTTGGAAAATTAATCCCGATCCCGGTCCGTTCGAAACGATCAGCGCTTTGGCCAATATTGATAGTCGGTTCTTTAACTATCAATTAACATTCACAATCATCCATTAAACAATAAATAATTTTCCAAATTATTTATTAACCTCAAAATATCTTCGCAAGATATATTTCCATTTTCAATCCTTTGAAAATAATTTCAAACAGTTCCCTTTCACGGAATGCAATTCCCAAATGTTATTTCCTCTGAAACACCAAGTACAAAATACTTTTAGATTTTTAAATAATTCAAAAACTCTTTACTATAAATATACTTTATAATATTGAAATTAAAACTACTTTAATACTTAAATAAAATATATACTTTAAGAATATTTAAAATAAATCCACTTTATAAATATAACCTAAATTTCCCTTTAAACATATTACCAAATCACTTTTATATATTTTCAACAATAATAGATTTGAAAATACTTACCTTAAAAATTTAACGTTTAGAAATAATAAATTTCCTAAACATGCTTTTTAAAAACATACTTAAAACCTTTAACTTATATTTCAAATTGTTTTGAAAACATACTTGGCTATCCAAGGAAATACACTTCTCTTCACATCTTTTAAAAATAAATCAACATTTATTTTTAAATCAATTCATATCCCTTTATAAATTCCCACTTTGAATTTATCTTTTCAAATATCCACTAATATTTTATTTTACTTTATAAACCCAGTTTATAAATTCCAAAATCTCACTTCTCTTTAAAATTTCAATTCCAAATACTTAAATCAATTTACATTTGATTTCCAACTCACTTTGCTTGAAATAATTCTCTTCACTACTTCATTTATTCCAAAATACATTAACATTTAGATTTAATTCTTTATTGTGAGTTAAAACCCTTTTTAACTGAAATTACCAATTTCATACTTCCAAAATGCTTTCTTTATCCTTTAATTAAATTTAATCCTTAATTAAAAAAATAGATTCTTTTATTCTTTAAACTAATATCACTTTAGTTTAAAACTTATTATTCCCCTGTTAATTCAAATCCTCTTTTTCCATATTTGTTAAAGCTTTAAAATCGCTTTTATTTCTTTTATAATTCCTTATTTAATTTATTCAAATTCACTAGAATTATTTTACTTAAATTTTACCCTTTTATTTCTTTCCAAAAATCCAATTCAATATATTTTGATAACTCCTTTTACTGAAATATTCAATCCAACCATATCATCCAATATTTCAATTACCAATAAAATCATCACAGGATATCAATATTCATAACACAGAATATCAAATAATCTAAATAATTTTGAGGAATCCAGTTGGATCCCTCCAACCTGCTTCCCTGCATCCACGAACGTTAGAACAATACCAATTCCACTTCGAGGTGGAATATCGCGGTATATGGGTTTCAAATATTATCATCCGCTATTATGCGGGGCATAGGGTCTCATCTGCTATATAATGCGGGAATATCAACTCCAATATATACATATGCCAATATATATATATATATATATTGATATATACTACTATATATTCTACAGCACATCCAATCAATGCAATCATTCAATCAAATATTTAAATTTAACTATTTAAATTTTGAAAAATCCAGATAAGTGAGATTAACTCACCTTTGACCTTAATTTGCAATCCACTTCCATCTCGTCTTGTTTTCTTCACATTTATTGACCTTGAATAACCAATTATATGATTTCATTAATAGTTGAAATAATCACATTGCCATTACCACTTAATAATTTGATTAACCAATTATTTTATTCAACAAATTCCCCAATTAATAAATAATATTTCTTTTCTTTTGAAATATATATATATATATATTAGATTAAAATAGGACAGAGTTGTTTTATGTAAAACTCATTATAACATATATGTATTTTGATTTTATAATATATATATATATTCATATATATATAAGTTTAAATAAAATAGTCGGAAATATCTTATTGTTTTCCTGAATATGCTTAGATTGATATTTCTTCTCTGTAATGACAATACAGTAATCTCCTGCATAAAAATTTCTCCTTATGATGTACCTATATTTTGAGAAAAATAGACCTTGGGTTTTAAAATTCCTTTTTCTCTGTAAAAACACGTATATATAACATATATTGTAAAAATTTTAATTGTAAAATGAAATGGTATATACCTCAGTTCACGATCGACAAACGCGACCCAGACGCGTCCCCGCCCTGAAGCTACTGACATGAAATTGAGGCGCTCTTGATCAAAACGTGAGCATCGCCAGCCTCCGATCGAACCTGCTCCTTCTCCATTCATCAAAACCATTAGCCCTAGACAAAATCCCCTCATTTGATCACCTTTCCCCCTCTAATTTGCGCGCCTGAAATCGCAAGCTATTCCAATAGATCTCGTGACAAAACTGGAGGGGTTGAACTACCCTTTGATTTCGAAATCTCGTTCGGTCATATTTTGAACGAGGAAAGCGAAAAGCGAAACTCGAGGCTAATAAGGATATCCAATTCTTCAGATTTGTTTGCGAAGCGTTCGACCATAGTTCTGTGGATTGATTTACATACGAATAAAGCATCGCGACTTTTTATTTTCTTTTTCAAAGGAGAAGTTTTAATTTGATTTCTTCGTTCTGCCCTTTCGTTACAAACAGAGGGAGGAAGAGGATAAAGAATCGTGTTTGGGAAGCCAAAAGAAGCATGCTTTGGAAAGGACTGGAAAACTCTGATAAGAAACGTGTTTGACTGGTCAAGCTGTACAGTATGTATACAATATTATTTAAATTTTCGATAAAATTTTAACGCGTTTATATACCGTATACTCACACAACAACCCCAAATGCTACGAAAATTGAAATCCGATAAAAATAAAATATTACGGATCCAAGGGAGCTAATTTCATCAAATTCCGAGATTATGCCTCGGAATGCTATTTTTAAATTCAATTTAAACGATATAAATTTCAAAACTGAAACAACACTTTGAAAATTCAATTTTACAAGTTCTATCACCTTCAGTACTATTAATATGAATTTCATAAGCCTTCAAATTATTTTTAACGAGCTTATAAATCAAGATTCAATATTTTACCCAATTATGATAATTAAATTCAAAAATAAATTATCCAATAAATAGTAATATTTGAAATTTAAGCTAAAAATCCACTTTTGAATATTTAAAATCAATTAAATATTCCAATTTCAAATGCTCAAAAATTCCGGATCGTCACATGCTCTCCCTCATATATGTTGCTCATTGTGCTAAAAATATTTATTGCTGTCATATGGAAGGAGAGAAATGAAAGAATTTTCAATGGAAAAATGTGAAGTTGAATGGATCTATATTATGAGATGTGCAGTACCATCACCAAGCAATTTCATATTCCCCTTACCCCTTTCCTTAGGAGTTAAGAAGAATTTGGAGGAATATCTACCGTTTTATTTGTTTTTGTTCTTATTTTCTTTATATTTTTCTCTCTTGTCCATCTCTGCTCTCTTCATATTAAAGCTTGTAACTTGCTTGCAATTATTAATAAAATGGTAGGGGACCATTCAATCCCACTAGCTTTACCGAAAAATGGACGTTAATTATAATTGTTAATTAATTGCACTCGGTCAAATTAAATCAAATTAAGAAAGCATGAAAGTAAATAAACTGAGCACAGAAGGAAATAAATGTCATTAATTTATTATTTTGATGCTAAATTAAATGTCAAATGTTAACAAAAGGATTATATGGAATTTAATTGGATTAAATATAACGCACAAGGAAATAAATGATAATAAATTAATGGTAAATTAATAATTAACCTCCAAGTAATGTTAAATTAACGTTAACGTTAATAATAGATGGAATAAAATTAGTTACTAAAGGAAATAAAGGAACAAAATAAAAACTTAACGTATATACAAACGACCGGTCGATCCCATATTGGGACCGGTCGACCGCTAGCGGTCGATAGATTTTGGGAATAGCGATCGATTGGTACCTGTTATGGCAGTGAGAATGAACCTAGTCCAACCAGCCTGTATTTACTAAATTAAAATCTAACGAATGTAATTGATTTGTGCGCCTATAAATACATGCCTAACCCCTTACTTTTCTTCTCATATTTTATGAATCAAAGAGCGAAGCTCTGCCATTTTCTTTTCTCTACAAATTTAGTGAGTATAGAAACTATAAAATAGTATATTATATATATATATATATATATATATGTATGTATATGTGTGGATAATAGTGGAAAATAAAAGAGAAGAAGAATAAGGGTTGAATCAATTTGGCGAAGAAGAGGTAAGTTCTAAATCTAAAACTTTACAACTACGTTAATTCAAATCACTTCTCAGATCTATAATTATAATAAATATATATAACTTTAATATATATTTCAGTAGATGGAGAAGGGAGTTAAATAAGAAGAATAGATTTAGATCTGGAGATTTGGAAGCTTAGAGGTAAGTGAGAAATTATATATTTTTTTATATAATATTGGATATCATTGTAAATTTGTTCCTTATATGCCTAATATAATTTTGGAGTTATATACTTAAATATATACATGTAATGAATTTGAAAACCATGCCTACATATTCTATAAATTGTTAACTTTGATTTAATACTGCATATAATTGAATCTGGAAAGTAAAAGTGAATGTAGTCCCTGAATTTACAATACGATATAATAATTCCAAGTTTGTTGGTTGAATGATATATGTTAGTAAATATAAATTGGAAGTTATTATAATTTGGATTGAGATTTAAGTAGAATTTTAATTCATTGGAATAAAGTGTGTTGTAATGTAAATTTCTATAAATTATCCAGTTTTATAAATATGAATAGAAGTGTGTCGTTTGAAATAAAAAGGAATATCTAAAGAGATATATAAAATAAGGATGTTTACTGTATTTTGTACTATCTATTCAATAATAACAAAAAGGTAATTCCTTGTAATTCCAAACATAACACATGTCCTCTTTTAGATAATTTATGGAAAATTATAGTGTTAACATTTCATTTTGGAAAGATGTAATTCCAACGCAATAAAATGTAAAATCTATAAGTATAAACCATATTGTTGTAAGTAAAGGTGATAACAATAATTTAATTATAAATCTAATATATGCGATAAGTTATAAAATAATAATAAATGATGAAATGCGTGTAAATCGAAGAAATGAGTAATTAAGAAAATTATAGTGGTCAAAGAAGGATAGCAATAATTAAAAAGGGACACTAAGCATTTTTTAATAATGTTAAGTAAAAGTTAAGCAGTAAAAGATATTTAATTTATTAAAATTAGAAGTAAGCGATAAATGACAGTAAACAATATTGATGGAAAAGGACGTAAGCTATATAAAAACAACTAAACATTAACAGTTGAACATAAGAGGCGTAGTGAATACACACACACACATATATATATGTATATATGTATATGTGTGTGTATCTATATATATAGCCTCAAGTATGCATTTATGGTGGGTGTGAATTGTCGAATCTAGTCAATAACTTAGACTAATTAAAATTGACTTAGTCATTGATATGGGTTGGAATGCGAGGTCAGTAGTGTAACACAACAATAGTCTGCCCACCATAAGGGCTACCATCAGTTGTGTATACATTCTACTAATGTGGGACATATCCAACTATAGGACACATGTGATTATACGTTTCACGTATAGGTGAAAGGAATATACCAAAGTGGGATGGTTCGCCCCAGTCGACGTGTCAAAGTTCCAAGTAGAGTATGCTTCAACCTTTTATGGGGTACGTATTAAGTAACCAAGCGGGCATTTACTTGATTGCATTATGCAACCTAAATGGGATGGTAAGCGTAGGTCGGTGCTAAGACATCAAGGTTGGTACCATTTACGTGAGGAGTAGGAGCAGTTTACATTGTCGAGATAGTTATCGATCTTGGGCAGTCAACGAAAATACAAGGGTTATGCCTAAATGGGCCACACCTCCTAGTAGCGTAGATCATGTTTAGGACATCCACCGCCTCACAGTTGTTTGTTAATTTGTTTGTTGTTAGGAGGCAAGGCTAGATAATCCTTAATGTGGATCTTTCAAAATGAGATAGAATACGGCTAAATATTTGTCATACCATTATTAGGCACTACGGAAGTTCCTTGGTATGCACCACAGCGAGAACGTGATACTACATTGACGACTGATCCTGACATGGTGCTGAGGTACGGATACTAGCGGGGAAAATATCCTTGTCTAAAGGGGTGTTGTGGTACTTATATACACACACACCTAAATATATGTATGTAGTTATTGAATACATGAGTACGTGGGACATATCGTATGCATATATAAAGTTAAGACGACTAAGTTTTAAAAAAAAGTATATATAACATGTAATGGAAGAAAATCGACATAAACTAGTGTTATATATAATATATGTAATTTATCAGTCCCCAAAATGTTATTTTGACCCCCTCCTCATTACAACCCATATGATAGACTTAGAGGGACAATTACTGGTATAAGGCGGGAACTGTGGAAGGACATGCATGCTCGATGCTGACAGAGGGACTATATATTAGAGGTATTAGCCTTGGTAAGTAATTATAAGTTTTTTATACTTTACTACTCCACTGTGAGTTTATATCGATGGTGCTTTGATATACTTTTGTTATTTATAAGATACCAACAACAACGATCCATACTTTGTTGGACTTGTATTTTCGATTCAGCAAAAATTCAGGCCCACTAAGGTGCAGGTTTTTACATACTTAGTGACCTAGTCGATAGATTGGGATTGAAATCCGAAATAGTTGATCGACCTTTGATTGTGGCGAACCCTGTTGGAGGATCCACTAGCCCGTGTATGGTCTATCATGATTTGGTGTTATCGAGTCATGGATGCTGTTTTTTGTGATGCTTTGTTTTGAAATTCATTGGGTTAGAGATTACCTTGGGGATAGATTGGTTAAGGAAGTATGCGATAGCAGTGGATTGCGAGAAGCTATTAGTGACGATTGAGGCTGTAGAATGGGTGAATGGTAGTGATTGGTTGCCTGCCAGAGGATGGGGCTATGGTTAACTTCCTATATTCACCCAAGGTTCCATAGGATGAGTTATCATATGTGCCTATTGTTAGAGAGTATGCAGACATGTTTGAGGAGGTGACCGGATTACCGCCACACCAAGAGATCGAGTTTCGCATAGACTTAGTAAACGATGCCAGGCCGATAGTTATGCCTTTGAGACGTATGGCACCCAAAGAGCAGAAGAAGTTGGAGGTGCAAGTGAATGACCAATTGGAACGAGGGTCCATTTACAGGAACATATCCAAGTAGGGCGCACCTGTAGTGTTCACCACTAAGGCTGAAGGTTCTTTGAGGTTTTGTGTAGATTACCATGAGTTGAATAAGGTGACGAGGAAGAACAAGTATCCACTCCTGTGTATTGATGACTTGTTTGATTAGCTCCATGATGTGAAGATATTCTCCTAATTGGATTTGGTGAGGGAATTTCACTAGTTGAGAATAGCAAAGAGAGTGTGGCAATAATCGTGTTTTGTATGTCTTCTGGTTTCTATGAGTGGTTGGTTATGTCGTTCAAGCTAACCAATGTTCCAGCATACTTTGTTGATCTTATGTACCGTGTCTTCGGGGATAGGTTGAACAAGTTCATACTAGTGTTCATGGATGATATTTTGGTCTATTCTAGGATGGAGGATGAACATAAGGCGCACTTAAGGATTGCGCTTGAATTGTTGAGAAAGCACAGGATGAAAGCAAAGTTTTCAAAGTGTCACTTCTACAGGAGTGAAGTGAGATTCTTGGGTTATGTCGGCTTTGAGCTGGGCGTTGTAGTAGATCTAACTAAGGTGGCAGCGATTCAGGATTGCTACCAATCCAAGAACGCAAAGGATATGAGAATTTTTCTAGGATTGGCGGGATATTATAGACGTTTTATCAAGGACTTCTCCAACGCAGCAGCACTGTTGACCCATTTGACAAAGAAGAATCAGACTTTTATTTGGGATGCGAAATGTGAGCATGCATTGTAAGTCTGAAGGAAAGGTTGATGAGTGCAACTATATTAACTACTTCGAGCGAAAATGAGAAGCTAATAGTATACAAAACCGCTTGTGGTACCAGACTGGTGCGGTGCTGATGCAAAGAGGAAAAATTGTCACCTACCCTAGCTGACAATTGAAACCGCATGAGAAGAAGTACCCGACTCGTGATTTGAAGTTGGCAGCGATAGTGTTTGCTTTGAAGATTTGGAGGCATTATCTATTAGGAGAAAGATTTGAGTTGTTCATAGACCACAAATCCTTGAATTACATTTTCTCTCTAAAGGACTCAACCTTCGCCAGCAGGGATGGTTGGTATTCTTGGCCTCCTATGACTTTAGCATTTCCTATATTCCTGGTAAGGAGAATGCAGTCGCCAATGGATTGAGTAGAAGACATGCTAGACTAGCAGTGATCGGTGCTAGTTAGAAGCGAGATGCTAAACTAGCAGTGATCATGGCGAAAATAGAAGAAGGAGTAGAGTCTGAGGAGATGAAGCATTACGAACTTAACCGAGATGGTTGGCTCTACAATGATAGGAGATTGCTTCTTCCCAATATAGATGGATTACAATATGAGGTACTATGAGAGTATCATCATTATAGATTAACTATACATCCCAACAATAATAAGATGTACCATGATATGAAGTAGACATATTATTGTGAAGGGACGAAGAAGGATGTCGAACATTCATCTTGAAGCGTATGAATTGCCAGTTGGTAAAAGAAGAGGAGAAGAAGCCAAGTGGATTGCTACAACCATTTGAAGTTCCCGAGTGGAAGTGGGAGCAAGTATCGATGGATTTAATAGATGGATTGTCGAGGACCAAAGCAGGATACAACGACATTTGGGTCATAATTGATCGATTGACGAAGAGTGCTCGATTCATTCTCGTTAAGTTTAGTAGAATGGCAACCAAACTGCCCAAGTTATATATGAAATGGGTTGTACGATTCCATGGTTTGCTGAAGAGCATTGTGAGTGACCGAGATCCTTTATTCACCTATAGATTTTAGAAGAGCTTACAAGAGGCGCTGGGGACCAAGCTGCATCTCAGTACAGCTTATCACCTGCAAACTGATGGGTGGACCGAGAGGGTGAATTGTATATTAGAGGAGCTCTTCCGAGCTTGTACACTCGATTTTGGAGGCTCGTGGGATGATCATCTACATTTAGTAGAGTTTGCGTACAAAAAAGCTATCAGTTTAATATCGATATGGCACCATACGAAGCACTGTATGGCCGATCGTGTAACACTCATTTATGTTGGTGGGAAGCAGACGAGAAATTGATACTTGAGCCAGAGATGATTAGAGAAACCTCAGAGAAGATCAAGATCATTTGGCAACAAATAAAAGCAGCTCGGGATAAATAGAAGAGTTACGCAAATAAGAGACGTCGAAATTAAGAGTTCTTTATTGAGGATATGGTGTTTGTGAATACTTCTCCATTGAAGAATGTTATTTGATTTGGTAGTAAGGGGAAGTCGGCTTCGAGATTCATAGGTCCTTTTCCAATGGTAGAGAGGATTGGGAACCCAACATATAGGGTCGAATTACCTCGGAAGATGGCGAGCGTGCACAATGTCTTCCACGTCTCTCATCTGCATAAGTTTGTGCATGACTTAAGCATGATGATCTCATTAGATCATCTTGATGATATCGAGATTAAACCAGAAGCTTTGAGACCTCGTAGTTCGGTTCTTATCGTCAAACGTATTACAAAACAGCTTAGGAGAAAGGCTAAGGAGTTAATGAAGGTTCAATGGGGCAAAACTGAAGGTGACTGCACTTCGAAAACCGAGGAGAGCATGAGGGCTGCATATGGCTCTTTACAGAGTAAGTCCTACTTTTTATTATATTTATTGATATTGTATAGGATAGCTTAGTATCTCGCATGCTAGGATAGGTTTGACTATACTATTGATTGCATGACTGCCTGTTTGATGGTTGCATATGGTTGCTAGGCATGCAGGTAACTATGGTTGATCATTCTGTGACTCAATTGGGGATTTCAGGGGCGAAATTCCTAAAATGGAGGGAGAGTGTAACGAGCTGCGTTTTAAGTATTGAAGGATCTTAAAGTATTTTCATTTAATTCGTATGAGATTGTAAGACTCTAAAATTTAAGGAAATGACACTTAGAGACATTTTTCACAGCAAGGATTTTTATCAAGTTTCCATGTGACCTTTTTGACCCTGAAAATCTTATGTGGACTATAAGTATTAAAAT
This sequence comes from Allium fistulosum, assembly GCA_030737815.1. Taxonomy (NCBI): domain Eukaryota; kingdom Viridiplantae; phylum Streptophyta; class Magnoliopsida; order Asparagales; family Amaryllidaceae; genus Allium; species Allium fistulosum. The sequence goes on along the minus strand of CM060908.1, from coordinate 813,884,313 downwards.
AAGCCGAATTAGGGTCTGAAATCACATTTTTGCTTCAAGACGATGGTTTCCAGTTCCGTAGAGTGGTCATAATAGTAAACAAACTTACCATTTGAAAGTTATGGCTAATTTAAGTTTGGCTATTATTGGCCTGCATTATTGGGTAATTAGACTAACCCAAACTTGTGCCCACTTACCCATTTCGAGAACAGAGCCTAAGGAGGACTGATGGGACTATTCTAAGTCATTTCCATCTTCTCTAAAATAGTTCTAAACCTCCATTAACCATAATTTTATTCAAAAGTTCATCGTTTCCATACCAACTCTCCGCCAAATCCATCATTGGAAGGGTAATTAGCAATAAGGGATCCTATAGTCAATATTTTGGTGCTTGGAATTCGCAACCCTTGGCTATTCACTTCAGTTCTAGTGATTTGATTGGTAATTTGGGTAATTGATGAGTGATTCTTGATCCCTCACTACTCTATACTTATCCATGAAATTAAAATTGATGTTTTTAACATGATTTTGATCTTAAAACATCTTCTAACTTTAACCACACTTTTATACATGTTTAGGGCCGAATTAAATGATATAAAATGGTTTTAAATGGTTCTGTAACCCTTTTGATCATATTGACATGATAATATACAAGTTAGATCTAGGATAAGATTTGTATAATTACCATGTTTTGACGAATTGCATGTATGAATGGATGTATATGGATGATATTTCAGTCTTGTATGTTATTCTATGATATGGTTTGCTAGTGCTTTTAGGTAGCTATGAAAGTTGTTGTTGAATTGGAAAAATCGAAAGTAAAGTCGGAATCAGACGAATCTTGGAGGAGAGGTTCTAGAGCAAGACAGGTGGCCACGGCTCAAGTCGCATCAAAATTGGGTTGATGGAAAGCAGTCGTGATGACTTTATTCTGGTCGATGGAAATCATCTCGGTGAAAGAGATTTGAGTTGTGTTTTGGGCTTGACTGGGGAAAAACATGGTAGTGCACCAAGTCGACCCTTGGGTTGACAAACGAGGGAAGTTCCAAGAGTTAGAAGCCAAAATTTTGGCAAAGTACAGGACCCGGTACCGAGCATTTTTTGTCGATACCGACCTGTTTACGTCAACAGGATTGGAGCTGTGAACTTAAAAACCTAATAAAATGGAGCAAGGGAGTTACTTAGCCAAAGTTGGAATAGTATGAAGCGAAGGATCATCTCGGTACCGAGCTCTTTGGGTTAGTACCAACATGAAGTTTTGGAGCCAGGGGTTATGGAACTCCTAGGAGGTGAAGTGTAGGCTATGCAGGTTGTGCTGAAGGTGTTTGCTTGTTCGCTTGGAGACTGATGGCGATGTAGTAGCATGAAGATAGCCTCGAGACTTCAGTGATGGTAACTCGAAGGTGAATGGAGTTAAGCTTCAATGATCGCGGTTTGATGTTGAAAGGAGCTTTGAGAATGGTCATCCACAAAGAGCAAGGTTCTTGGAAGGGTGAACCATGGATAGGATGTTTAATGGTCCTATCTTGGAAGGAAGGAATGTAGAATGGTTCCCGAGAATAACGGGAACTAGAAGGAGTTAGATGTTGGAACTGGGCTAACCCATAGCGGAAGTAATGGATGAATTTCAATATTTTTTACTATTTTGGATCTATATTGGGCCTATCAAGTCTAATTTATTTAGAACATTTCTAAAATTCTTTTAAATAAAATCATTATTATATTTAAATTTATAATATAATTTTATATTATGTAATTAATATTATATTATACATATACGTGTACCCTACACACACATAGATATATGTGTGTATGTAACATAGCAAACTGTTAATTGGGTTTTTAACCCAATAGAATTCAAAGGGAACAAGAACATCTACAACAAGTCAAAATGTCTCAAGGATCGACCAAGAAGACCAAAAGGAAAAGAAAAGAAAGATCAAAGAAGAAAAATGTCAAAACAAGCTAAGGCGGTCACCCATGGATCGCTCCATAAATCTTACTCGCGGATCCTCTAGTCCTCTTGCATCATGATCTAATATGTTCCCTAGAGACGTTTGTCAAGTTTCATAGCATGCCAAACAATCTAGCTTGAGAAGTGAAGACTCACCTGATTCAAGCTATTTGACTAAAAGCAGCTAACTTAAAATGGACCTACAGAACACATACAAAGTCGGATTGACTTGAAATTTAACATTTAGAAGACATAGAAGAAGGCTCGGAAAAAAATGAGATCATTTTGAGTTGATTTGATGGATCGCTAGCGACCTAACTAGATGGATCGCTACCAACCCATCTAGATTGGGTCGCACTACCTCAAATTTTTATGGTTGGTCCCTGACACCCTCTAGAGTGTTCCTACAAAGTTTTGTTTGATTTCGTTAAGATTCGAGCGAGTTATGGACGATTCTTCTAGACAAGATGACCCATAAAGATGGATGATCAAACTAACTCCAAACGACTTGATGTTTGGACAAGGTACTTAAATAGAAGATAGGAAGACAACCAACAAAGATCACTTAAAAATATGCTAAGTGGATGGATAGCTAGTGATCCATCCCCTATGGATAGCTAGCGTTCCATCCCCTATGGATAGCTAGAGATCCATAAGGATAGGTCGGATCGCCCTCAAACTTTCCGAGCTCCTTTGTAGCACCAAGTAAAGGCTTCTGGTAGAAAAATATGCTAAGTTGATGGATAGCTAGCGATCCATAGAAATGAATCAGATTGATTTAAGATTTTCGGTGATGACTTGGCATAACAACTGGACTCTTTTGCACTTGAACTTCAGGCCCAACACTCACTGAATTCCCCTATAAATACCCACCTACCTACAACTAGAGATGGATCTTTTTCAGAGAGATAGCGCCATTACTCTACTGGAATTTCTTCACTTCTTCAACTTTCTTCTCCCTCACAACAGTCATCAAGGGGGTTTCTATGATTATCCAGTCAACCCTTGTACTTGTGACTTATTCTAACTCATTGTAACTTAGATCTAAGGACTAACTAGTTGATATCCAGAGAGATTCAACTAGTATAATCATAATAAAGATTGATTAATATGAACATAGGCCAGAGTCAGCCGAACCACTATAAAAATTCCGTGTCTCTTTTCTGACTTCTGCTTTTTATTTTTTGTTTATCTAAGATTTGTGCTGCTGATTATTTGCACTGGTGCTCTCACACTTGATCCAGGATGTTGATCCATTTTTGGGTTAACATTTTGGTGCTTTCATTGAGAACCTTGAATGAAATCTGAAGAATTGTAGTTTGAATCTAATATTTAGAGAAGATGAGCAGGCCTAATACTAGATCTAGAGCTGTGGCAAGTCAACCGGAGCCTAGGGGCAGCCAATAGGTATCCTCAATTTCTCATCAACCCATCTATGTGATTAGAAAAGAAACGGAAAGGATGATGAAGGAGATGCAAGATGGGATCTTTCCTAGGCAACAAGAGAGTGACAGATAGATTCTTCAAGAGGATGAAGCAATAAGGGATAGCTAGATCTGTAGGGAATAGGAATCAAACTCCAGGGAACAACACAGGAGCTGTCGGAGCTGGACTGGAGCACGGTGGAGTCTTGCCCCTACGCCCAGAGCAACTGATACTTGGGGGCAACGCTGGAATCAACAATAGGATCAAATGCAAAAGCATTTGGAGTTAGAGCAAAACAAACTAAAATAATGCCAACATGACTTGGGGGCATGACAGATTTGGATCTAGGATAAGCTTTAACGCCTGGAACGGGTGATGTTGGAGCTAGAGTAGCAAATCAGAGTGCGAATACATGACTTCATGAGCTGAAACCAGAATCCCACATTTGGAACAGGGGGCAGGTTCATCCCTTACTCTCTGCCTTCTGCTTTTTCTGCCTTTAATAACCTCAGGCCGCTTACACTTGTACGGGATCCCGAATGGTCCTTAGGCACACTCTGAGTCGAATGCTTGAGATGAATATTTAGGACAACAATGACCCCAGACTGCTTAGACGTGTGCTAAACCTCGATTGGTTCCTAGTCGAACTCTAAGTCGGATATCCGGAATAATTGCTTAGGATAATAATCTCAGACCGCTTGGACGTGCACAAAATCTGGATTGGTCCCTTGCAACGTTCTGAGTCAGATGTCTGGGATAGACATTCAGGATTTATGCTTATTTAGTTTCTGCTTGTTTGCATTGATTTGAAATTTAAATTTGGTAAAATCCATATTTAATGTGATAACTGATTTTGAATGCCATAGAGTCCCGACCAGAGAGATGGGACCGAAGTGCAAGGTGCAAGTCCCTTTGCCGGAGAGCAAGTGGATAGACTTGTACGATATCGAACGCCATAGAGTCCCGATCGGAGAGACGAGACCAGAGTGCAAGAAGTAAATCCCCTCACCGGAGAGTGAGCGGATGGGCTTGCTTAACCCCCCTTAACTTAATAAGCAAATGATCCGGAGAGATCAACCCCATAACTTAACAAAAAAATGATCCGGAGAGATCATCCTTTTAACTTAACACATTAAACGATCTGGAGAGATCGTACATTAGACAAAACATTAAACTATCCGGAGAGATCACGCATTAAACTAAACATTAAACGATCAGGAGAGATCACGCATTAAACTTAAACGATCGGGAGAGATCTAGCCTTAAAACAAATTTGATTTAATAAAAGGATTTGAATGCCTTATAAATAGAATAAAACTAATAAATCCTGGATGAACACAAGATGATTTCGATATATGATGTGATTCTGATATACGATGTGATTCTGATATATGATGTGATTTTGATATATAATATGATTTTGATATATGATGTGATATGATGTGATGTGATTTTGATATGTGATATTATAACTATGAATTAAATCTGAGCAGTAATGATGTAAATCTCGAATGAATATGGGATAATTAGAGATATGTGATGTAAATGGAGATATGTGATGTAATTGGAAACATGTGATTGAATTAGAGATATATGATGTAATAACTCCGAATGAAATCAGAATGATTGTGATGTATAGATTACACCTAAACAGAGTTAGAGTCCTAGGATATAGCAGGTTTGGAACAACTTATAATTGACAAAAGAATCAAAAGGAACTGGACGGTTTGCCAAGGCTAAAGCCACTGGAAAGCTCAACAATCAAAGACTCGTTACTGTAACTTTTTCTAGAGCAAAGCACACCTTTCATTCAAAAGGCTTACATTTGGGGGGCAAGTGTTAACTGGGTTTTTAACCTAATAGAATTCAAAGGGAACCAGAACATCTACAACAAGTCAAAATGTCTCAAGGATTGACCAAGAAGACTAAAATGAAAAGAAGAGAAAGAGCAAAGAAGAAAAATCCCAAAACAAGCTAAGGCGATGGATCACTAGCGATCCATCACCTATGGATCGCTCTATAAAGCTTGCTCGTGGATCCTCCAGTTCTCTTGCATCATGATCTATTATGTTCCCTAGAGACACTTGTCAAGTTTTGTAGCATGCCAAACAATCTAGCCCGAGAAGTGAAGACTCACCTTATTCAAGCTGTTTGACTAAAAGCAACTAACTTAAAATGGACCTACAAAACAGATACAAAGTCAGTTTGACTTGAATTTTTGGGAGAACATTTAGAAGACATAAGAGAAGGCTCACAAAGAAAATGAGATCATTTGGAGTCGATTGATGGATCGATAGAGACCTAACTAATTGGATAGCTACCGACCCATCTAGAATGGGCCCCACCACCTTAAATTTTTATGGTGGGTCCCTGAAGCCCTCTAGAGTATTCTTACAAAGTTTCGTTCGATTTCGTTAAGATTTGAACGAGTTCTGGACCAGATGACCCATGAAGACAGATGATCAAACTAACTCCAAACACTTGATATAGGACAAGGCACTTAAATAGAAGATAGGAAGACAACTAAACAAAGATAACTTAAGAATATGCTAAGTGGATGGATAGCTAGCGATCCATCCCCTATGGATAGCTAGCGATCCATCAAGATAGATCGGATCGCCCTCAAACTTTCCGAGTTCCTTTGTAGCACTAAGTAAAGGCTTCTGGTAGAAAAATATGCTAAGTTGATGGATAGCTAGCGATCGATCGCCTATGGATAGCTAGCGATCCATAGAAATGACTCAGATTGATTTGAGATTTTCGGTGATAACTTGGTATAACACCTGGACTCTTCTGCACTTGGACTTTTGGCCCAACACTCACTTAATTCCCCTATAAATACTCACCTACCTACAACTATAGATGGATCTTTTCCGGAGAGAGAGCTGCCATTACTCTACTGGAATTCCTTCACTTCTTCAACTTTCTTCTCCCTCACAACAGTCATCAAGGGGGTTTCTATGATCCTCAAGTCAACCCTGGTACTTGTGACTTATTCTAACTCGTTGTAACTTAGATCTAAGGACTAACTAGTTGATATCCAGTGAGATTCAACTAGTATAATCATAATAAAGATTGATTAAAGTAGACGTAGGCCAGAGTCAGCCGAATCATTGTAAATATTCCGTGTCTCTTTTCTTACTTCTGCTTTTTATTTGTTGTTTATCTAACATTTGTGCTGCTGATTATCTGCACTGGTGCTTTCACACTTGATCCAGGGTGTTGATGTTGATCCATTTTTAGGGTTAACCCAAACTATGCAAGGTATAACATGCCTATGTACAAGTGCTGGGATCTACACCGTAATGGACATATTAGTGCATCTAGTATACAAATATATTTTCCAAATGTATGTTTATATACTTTAATTTATATATACAAAATATTACAAATATACACACACACACACATATGTATGTATATAAACTATATTTTATTTTATATAATCATATATCTATATATACATGTAATTTTAACAGTAAATATGTATATAATTATATAAGTATATTTAAAAAAATTATGAAATTATATTAAATTATTTTACTGTAAAACCGAAAGCACTTTAAATATAATTTTTTTTAAACATACATACATACATATATTAAATACATATATTCGCACTTATATATAATATAATAATAAATATAGGTATAGTAATACTTTTAAAATATGCGAAATATATATTAAAATATATATACACCAAATAGTGCGCAAGATACAAAATTGATATATTCTTTAAAATATAAATACTAATTTAAATTAAGATCTGTACGGATAATAGTTAAAAAATTAAATAAAAATATATTTCAAAACATAATTTTGCATTTTTTTTTAAATATAAGTGATATTTTATTATTCGAATATTTAATATATAATTTTATAATTCAAAAACAACTTTGAAATCTATTTTAAATATCGATCGAATTTAAAATAATAATTTATACATATGAAAAAAATGTTTTTTTGTTTTTCTACAGAAAAAATATTAGATGATCATTTGACTTTACAAAATATAAAACACATTTTACAATACATCAATAAATAGAAATAATTAATTTAGATAGTTAATTAATTTAAACAATATTTGATAATAATATATAAATAAAAAATATTTTATTTCTATCAAAAGTATTTTATATATTAAACTATACATATAAAAGTATAAAATCACATTTTTTATAGTACAGAATGTAGAATTTAAATTATAAAGCTTATATATATAATTAAATAATATATTTATAATTAATTAAGTAATAAACAATTACTTTATTTTTGAATCATGCTTATCTAGGTAGATATATGACAAAATAATTTTTTTTATTTATAAATATATAAGTATAAAAATATACAACCAATCTGATTGTGATAATATATCGTATAATAGAGTCATCACCTAACGAATATCGCAGAATATGAAATATAAATATTAATTCAATAGAATATAATTGTAAATTAGATCATTACCTTATATCAAAGCCAAAAACTCACACCATGAAACATTGAAATGAACTTCCGAATCGAATTCTAATTCTGAAGGTGCTATCTCCCGAATTACAAACCACTGGCTATCGAATAATGTTTAATTTTATTTGATTTGAGCTTTTAATAACGGAGGAGAGGGGATTATGGCTTCGGCTAAAAATGAGGGGGTATGGAGGCTTCCAAAAATTCCTCTAATATGCGTGGGTTTAGATGTTTATATAGAGGAGTTATGGAGATAAGTTAGGATCTGGATCTCTTACCAATTCTCCTTCCCTTATACATAAAAACCCAGCCCATCTAGTTGCCATCAAATTGTTGCATCTACCTATTCTCTACCATAGCCGAATAACCAGCCATATATGGCCTTCAAACCTACTTAAAGCCCGCACAAAATATTTTGCGTGTAAATCCAATTTAAACGTGTATTGATATTGTATATCGCTACAAAAAATTATTTTGATTTGATGAAAAAATATTATTAAATGTAATTATAATAGTTATAAATATATTAATCTAATAATTCATAAATATTAATTAACTTAACTAATTTATAACATTTATAACTAATTAAATCACGTGGTCAAGGAGTATTCAACGATTCGGTTGTGCCACTCTTTAGGTATAAATTTGGTCAGTGATTTATGTCTAACTATTCGAATATTAACGTTCACACGTCTCTTAACAGGTGGTGCAATATTTTGGCCAAATTTATTGCTTACTTGGTTTTAGTATAATCCAATTTTACTTTGTTAAACGTTACCCAACTATAACTTTATTTACACCAATTCTCTTCGTCAAAATTAAATTACATTGGACTTATGGAATTTGGTAATGGTCAAAATTCCAATATCGTCCATATTCAACTCTATAATCCAAACACAAAGTCCTTGGTTCAATAATAACAATTATTATTAACTGAACTACTTTGGCTAGAGATTTTGACTTTGAGTTGACTTCGGTTGATCGTGAAACTAACCTCTCATAATTGAGGAGACGAATCCTCTCTTGAAAAGTATTTCACTTCCAATACTTTCACTCGACCAAACTATAGTCACTCGACAGACGCTGTTCCATGATTTGACTATAATCAAAATAGAGCTTTCATATTGGAGATTCGCACTATTCTCAAGTCGGGAGGACTAAGTAAATTAGTTACATCAAATTTTTTTTGCTTGACCTTAGTTATAAGAAACAATAGACAACTATTGGGTGAGTCATTCCATAGTTATCCAATGACTACCGGTACGTAACCCCTTGGTACCCCCAGTAGTCGCGAGTAATACATTGCCTAAAATCTGGAGAGCATTACACGCATTAGTCTCAACAGATACATTGATATCCAGTCTCAATGCACCTTGACTAGGAATATTTAAAATAATGTGATTATTATATTATGATACAATACTCATGATTATAACTATTTGTAATTACTATCACAAACACACCATTTATGGATTTTCTGTTATATATATTTTAATTAAATATTTAATTATTTATAACACTTTATAACAAATATATAACAAAAAGAACCTTTATTACGAACAAGAATCGATGACAGAGTTAATTAATTTACAATGAATTACAGAATTGCCCTTGGGGCAAACTCCTAACTCTATCAATCTCCCACTTGAACTTAGGGCCAATTATGGAATCCCATGCCCATTCCTTCAATCAGCTTCTCAAGAGCCGACCGAGCTAGACCCTTAGTGAATGGATCTACTATGTTATCCTTCGTATCTACGCTTTGAATCACGATCTCTTTCTTCTCAACGGATTCTATAATGAGGTGGAACTTTCGAAGAATATGTCATGACTTCCTACATACTCTGGGTTCTTTGCAATCTAAATGTTGCATTATTATCACAGAACAATGTCGTAGGATTCTCTGTATCAGGGATCACTCTGAGATCATTCAAAAACTTGCTCATCCAGCCTGCCTCTTTAGCTGCTTCATTGAGGGCGATGTACTCAGCCCTCATCGTCTAATCAGCTATTGTTTCTTGTTTGGAACTTTTCCAATTAACGGCTCTGTCGTTAAGTGTAAAGACCCAACCAGACACCGATTTACTATCATCTGTATTGCTTTAAAGATCAAATCTGCATACCCCATCATAAGGAGTTCTCAATTCCCATATATAAGCAATAAGTCTCGTGTATCTCTTAAATACTTAAGTATACTATTTCAGTATACATTTTACGGCGGTCCAATGTTTTTCTCCAAGATTAGACTAGTATCGGCATACACATCCTAATGTATATGCCATATCCAGTCTAGTACATATCATATCATACATTATGGATCCTATGGATGAAGCATAGGTAATCCTCTTCATATGCTCTATCTTCTCATCGGTATGAGGAGTGTCCTTCTTAGAAAGGACGATTCCAAACTACATTGGAACAATTTCACGCTTGGAATTCTCCATACTGAACTTCTTCAGTATGGTATCTATGTATAGGGATTGAGACAATCCCAACTACCTCTTAAATCTATCTTTATAGATCTTTATACCTAGTATATAGGCTATTTCTCCCAAATCCTTCATGGAGAAGTTCTTTAAAAGCCAAGCTTTCACTAATTGCAATAATAAAATGTCATTGCTAATCAATAATAGATCATCGACATATATAACCAAGAATACAATAGCGTTGCCTTGTTCCCTTTTGTGTATGCGTGCTTTCTCTATGTTTTGATAGAAACCAACTGTTTGATTACCTTATCAAAACACTTGTTCTAACTTCTTGAAGCTTGTTCAACTTGCAAGTCTTGCCCTCACTCCAACCGACTATAAATACCTTGGGCTACAACATATAGACAGTTTGTTCTAAATCGCCATTTAGAAATGTGGTCTTTACATCCATTTCAATATTTCATAATCATAGAATGCAACAATAATCTGAATGGACTTAAGCACGACTACGGTTGAAAAAGTCTCATCGTTGTCAACACCTTGAATTTGATGAAATTCTTTCGCAACCAGCCTTGCCTTATAAGTCTCTACTTCCCCATCTCCATTTAGTTTTTTAAAAATCCATTTGTAGTCGATGGGTTTTATCCTTTTGGGTACGTTTGACAAAATCCATGCTTTGTTTCCATATATTGAATCCATCTCGGATTTCATTGCTCTAAGCCAGAGTGTAGAGTCTTTACTTTGCAGTGCCTGTTGTAAAGATAAAAGAGTGTCATCATCTAAGACACGGTCCTCCTTCTTGCCATCCATGAGGAAACCATAGTATCTCTTTGGTGCGCGAGATTCCCTTCTAGACCTTCTAATAGGTTGCGTTTTTTCGTATACGGGTGAACTTGGTTCTTCCACTGGTTCAGCCTCAGTGTTAAATTCTTGGATCTCATCCAAGTCTACAACTTTGCTATTAATTACTTTTGACAGAAATTCCTTCTAAAAAAATAACGTATTGAGAAACATTAACCTTTTGTTCCTTGGTATTGTAGAAAGTATATCCCATCGAGTTTTTAGGATTTCTTATAAATTTACACAGTACCAGTCTGGCCTCTAGTTTATTCAGGCCAACATTCTTAACGTCGCGAGACAACTCCACACCTTCAAATATTTGAGTTGGGGTTTCTTACCATACCACATCTCATATAGTGTTTTAGGTATAGATTTAGTGGGAAACAAGTTCAACACATGTGTTGCGGTTTCTAACGCATATCCGCAATAGGACAGAGGTAACTCAGCCTTACTCATCATGGAATGAACCTTATCTAATAAGGTTCGGTTCTTTCACTTCGACACACCATTTTATTATGCAGTATAGGGAAGAGTAATCCAGGAGGTAATCCCATTATCTTTTAAGTACTGTTGAAATTGCTATACAACTTGTTCACCTCCTCGATTAGATTGAAGAATCTTAATCTTACGACCCGTTTGGTTTTCTACTACATCTTTATATTAAACAAATTTCTCATAGACACCGGATTTGTCCTCCATAAGATACACATATCCTAGTCTCGAGAAATCATAAGTGAAGGTAACAAAGTAAGAACTATTATCTTCGGTAATTACAAACATTGGGCCACATACATCACCATGTACTAACCCTAAGCGTTCATCACCTCTTTCATTGCTCCCATTAAAGGGGTGTGTTACTCAATAAATTCACCTTCCGCTTAAGCCAGAGAATCTTAAACAAAAGATGGTAGAGAAAGAATTCATATCAGACCTTCCAAAGAGATTGAAGGGATGCAGCTAGCAAAATATGACGGCTCAAGGTCTTTTGAGAAGACAGAGGATATTATCCTACAATGTCTAAGGAGCTTTTACCTTCCGAAGGAGGAAAACAAGCAGAAATAAGGGTATACGACCCTACGACAACCTTTCTAAAAGCATAATAAGCCTTTTTGGAAAAATAATACACCTACAGGATACCTTTCGATGATGCCGAAAGGTTTAGGTAAAAGAACCATCCATGAGTCAAAAGAAGATGACCTTCCGTCATCATTCAGGAAAAATGCAACTCTCAGCAGTAATCAAGTAGGAAAAGCAACCTTTCGACAAAGCCTAAGGGTTCACTAAAGCCAGAAATCCTTCGGTACCATCAGAAGGTTCATGTGTCATACATATGACATATCTTCTGGCAAAGGCAGTAGGTTTCTAAAAACAAATGAAGGAAAAGACCCTTCGGCAACATTCAGTAGTCCATGATGATGCACAATAAACAAACCTTCCGTTAAGAACGGGAGTCCTACAACCGTGTACAAGAAGCAATCTTCTGGCAAGATTAAAAGGTTTGCAACTGCATATAATAGGCAAACTTCCGTTCCCGACGAAGGCATAAAGTCGGGGGGAGCGCCACTTGCATCTATAAATAAGACCCAAGGGGTCTTGTTTTGGGGGATTTTCCTCTTCTCATTCCCGTTTTGTAACTTCTAAAATCAAAGCTCTGTAACCCTAATTGGGTAGTGATTTGGGAAAATTTAATAAAAAAAGAAGTCCATTCAAGGATTAGAGGGAAGTCTTTAATTTTGCACGTTTTCTTTACATTTTATATTCATCTTTACTAGTTTAATCACAACTTTCAGGTACAATACTTCCGAAAGGCCCATATCAACAGAAACAATGATATTCTTTCTTGAGCGATCTTCATAACCCTTTGGAGATCTCTGGGTTGTGGCCTAAACCCTTCAGACCTAAAGGGAGCTTATCAGAATTGGTATGTACAGAACCTTCCGGAGTGATAAATCCTAAGGGTCAAACCATTCGCCAAGTATCATAACCTATCGACACCCATCAATCTGAATCCCAAATAGCGGCTTGTCCAACCTTTCAGCAAAGAACCAAGTTAACTCCCTAAGTAAGATAAACTAAGGGAATCCGATCTTGACCAGGGAAAAAGCTTCCGGGAGGAGTCTTATAAAGGTTTAATCAGATCAGATACCCTTCTACGTTAATTCAACAAGACCGGAAAGACTTTTATCCTTCCAAGTCTTGTGTCTAAGCCTTCTTGACCTCATCGAAAGGTCAGGTTTTGAGTCTAATTCCGAGTAGAGAGGTAGGGAAAGTTCTACATACCATTAACCTTTCGGCATAGCTCCAATTAATCCTATCACTCGAGATAACACAGAGTTATCAGTTGAACATTTGTCAATCCCCTTTAGAGATCCCATCATCCACCTTTTCTCAATAACTTTTCCTACTTGGATTCACTAGAGTGTTGACTATAAATTTGGTTAACAGGGTGCTTGGTCATTTTACCTTTGAGAGATGACTCACACATGTCAAATGGTTCAGAATCTAGTGATGAGAGAAAACCTTCGCTTTTCAGTTGTTGTGTCATTTCTCACTAATATGACATGTCCTACAATGCCAAAGAAAACTATCATTTATACTGTTAGAAGAATTATTTGCACAACACATATAGTTAGCATTTGATCACATAAATGCCACTTTCAAGAATACCATCGAAGGCTTTATTTCCATTCAAAACTAATGTTCATAACATTATTTGCAAAATGAAATATATTTCCAGTCTCAGACAATTTAGAAACAAAAATAATCCTAAAATAAAGACTTTTTACAAAATAGCACTTATTTAATATCAATACTACTCAGTAGGCAAACATAAATGATTTTCTTATACTAATGTTGCATCTACGATAGTCCATCAGCAACTTGGAGCCTTATCTCTCCTTTTTCCATGTGGTGCAGTTCCTAAGCCTCTATAATGAATTACATATATGGTCCAGTATCTGTATGCACCAAAAATGGTTGCAAACACCCAGAATAATTTTCGTAGAGAAGTAAATAAAGAAAAGCAAAATTAAACTTAAGTAAATGAACAAGTAAGCAATAGAGAATAAGCAATAATCAAAGACACAGAGGTTTATTGTGGTTCAGTGTTGTATGCCTATGTCCACTTTGAAGATTATCCTTTATTACTCCCTTGTGAATCTGATTACAACAGTAGAATAAAGTTAGCACTTGATTACAATGGAGTCTTTAGTAACAAGCAACGTAAAGATCCTCAAAATGAACCCAAAGATCTGTATTCATAGGGTGAGATTATGATGCTAAGATTTTGGTAGAAGGCTCTCCAGGTTCATAGGGGCCCACCATAACGATCGGCGAACATTGTTTATTGTTTTAGAACGATCGGTATAAATTATACCGATCGTTATTTTTTCTATGATTGTCGTGCGATTGTTTGTGAGGGGTCCCACATGCCTCTATGCCATGCTCCTAAAGTATGAAGTAATTTTGAATTGTAGATTGCGGGATATGGAACAATCTTTGTTGCATTTGGATCGTTCACTGAGTTACACTAATCGTTATGACGGATCGGCATAAAACGATCAGCATTCCTTGAACCTCAAAGTTTTGACCTACGATCATTTTATGGGCTCCAATCTTCAATATACTGATATTCCGAAAGTTTCAAGTGAATTGGCCTTGTGGATTTTGAGATGTCGATCGATCTTCGCTGATTTGAGCTGTTTTATGGATCGTTCCCGATCTATTGTTATAAGTCCTTGCTTTGTCTGTAACTCGAGCATATGAACCCCGATCGACTTGAAATTTAGAATATAGCTTCACAGGGCTATGCCAGTTACTCCATACTGATTGCACCTCGATTGGGTCCCGGTCCGAATCTTCTCGACCATCGTCCATAGTATCATATACAACTGATTCTCAAGGCTGGTAACTATCTGTTTCTAACCGAATTAATGATATCACAGCCTTGCCAAAAGGCGGGATAACATTTGCCCCCCAAAGTACATCTTGTTCGAACATGACGTGCTTTGGAAAGTTTCAAACTTCAATCGTCGAAGAAGGATTCCATTTAGTTCGTTGAATGGTCGTTATCCTTTTGTCGTGTCACTTTCTTGTTGAGGGTCGTGTGTTCTTTCATTCATTATGATTATTGGTCGATTCCAAATAGTATAAATTCTAGATCACGGCTTATTGATGATTATGTTGTTGTTTTTATGCTGATTATCAGGCCATAATAATTTGATTTTTGATCTTCCTTTGGCTGATTTCATGTGCGAATTCAATTTCTATCGATTTCAAAAAATTGAACTTTAGAACACATATTGGTTCGTTTACGTGTCCATACCTGACCACCGATCACGATTGCACGTCCACGGGTCATTGTCAAGTTCCAAAGTTATTCCTTGTCTTGCGTGATGATCCATGGCCGATCATTATTCATTTAATGGAAATTTAGATTTCCTTGGTATGATCGTTATTTTTTAAAAGCTAATGACCAAGGCCGATCGTTATTTTTGAATGGATTTTTGTATCCATCCATTTATGATCGTCTATGAACGATCGTTGCTACTCTATGTACATGTATTTTGTAATGATCATTACCGATCATTAGCTCATATAAAGGAGTTTCAGATTGTTCTAGGTGGTGGAACGACCGGTAAGGACTCTAACTAGAACGATCAGCATTTTTCATGCGCCGAACGATCGGCATATGCTTCTTCCAGTAAGAGCTTTCATACTTAACCATTCTCTATAATCTTGCCCAGTCATTTCTGGGCTTATAGAACTTTGAATCGCTTTGGTACGATTGGTGTAATTTCTGGGCTACAAAGGATTGGCCTGTCCATCCATATAAAAGCATTTTACTTAGCAACTTCCGTCTTCACTCCATACTTTCATATCGTTCAAGCTTTAAACCAGAAAGAAAAAGAACGAACCATTCTCCCTCTCTTCTTCCATCGCTCTAAACAACGATCATAATCCTCCAACTACGAAACATCTTTTCTCCTTTCAAGATTTAGTCAAACGTCATCTTCTCCTTTCTATTGCTGCTACTTCAGATCCTGCTTCGAATCGAGTTCAAGTTTCCCTTCTTTCCTCAGATTTCACACTTAGGTAGAATGATTTGAACCTGCTTTATGATCTAAGGACGAGACTTCGAGCACCTTTAATCTTGTATTAGTTAGTTAGTTTAGTTGGTATCTAAATCAAGTTGGGAGGATGGGAATTCGGGAAGATGGAGTTGATGAGTATAGGGAATGCAGATCGACGCATGATGATCGTTCTTGGACGATACGTAGATCTTTGGACTTAGCGAATTTTGAAGCGAATAGATCGTTTGGTAGAATAGTTATATGAATGGAGCAAAGATAACGATTAGTTTAAAAGGTTGAATTGGATCGATCGGTGGGAATGAATATATCAGAAACGATCGGTAGGACTAGGCCTAAGAAATGATCGGTTGTGGCGAGGATCAGAAACGATCGGTGATGTTAAAATGAATGATCGATTTTCTGCACATGAACCTTAAAAGTGAGACTTAATTAAATAAATTTGAACCCAATGATGAGCTTCGGCCTTGCACATTCAAGTGAAATGTATGACTTGTATAGGACTTGAAATGCATATTCGGTAAATTTGAACTTTGAGATGAACTAATGCCTCTGACTACTGTCTTGGAGCTCATCGATAACTTGAGTATAAAAATTGGATCTTCACTTGCTGACAATCGATTGTGAAACTCAAACTGCATCATTCCCTAATGACACAAAGAAAAAGGCCGAGTCGGTCAGGAATGACGGCCTCTCCGGTCAAACCTCGAAGTCTTGTTGTTTTTTCTGATTTTAATTATGTACAACATACTACTGTATTGTATAGCACTTTACCGCACCACACTAGCACTCACCGTGCACTAGGGGGTACAGTTTACTTTATCTTATTATGATTTTTATCAAGTTTAATAGCAATGGGTTGTACATGTTCTGGGCATCTTACAGTTATGCCAGCTGGATCATCTTCTCAACAGGACAATACTGACGTGGAATCAAGTTCTACAACTGAGTCTGATAGTCTATCCTCTAGTCATCATTCAGAACGACAGGAAAGCCCAGGTCCACAATTTGATTTTTCTAATGCAGTTCCTATTCTTCCACCAGAAGTTGTCGATCCTGCTCCCAATAATCTAGAGGATGCAATTATTCTGGAGAACCCTGCAGATTTCGTAGCCTCTAATATTAAGGAGGATGCTCTTCGCAGAATCTGTGTAAGGCATGAAATTCCCTTTAACAGAGTATTAGTTCCATCGTGGGATGATAGGGCTCATAGACCCCTAAAAGGATATAAGACATGCAACAAGTTCATGTGCTAGGCTGGATGCATCCCGCCATTTAACTTATACATCTGGTTCTCCATTATTTAAGGATAGCTCCAGTGCAACTTCATCCAAACGGTTACGCTCTTCTCAATTGTATTTATAAGGTATTTATGGAGTTCTTGCATCGTCCTCCAACCATCGTTGACATTCAGTTCATATTCTCTTTCAAGCGACGGACATGTAGTCTTTCGTTTACATTTCTTGAGTCGGCGAAGAAGTGTCAGATTCTAACTGGCGCATGGAATAAATTAAGCGCCTTTAAAAGCGAGTGGTTTTTTGACTAATGTGTGCCCGGTTTCGCTCGACAATGACTGGAAAGACGTAAGTGTAATCCATCATCTTTATGTTAGCTTGGAAAACCGAGATTCAGGTCGTACTCCTGACTAAGTAATTCCTTTTACAGGCACCATCACTCGGCCCAGTGGTAATCTTTATGAGGTAGCAGTCACGACTCTAAAAAATGCATCGCATGAAGATAGGAACATCGAATATCTTCTTATGGACGAACGCGTTTTTACTTTTTGTTTGATAGAAGAGAGCCTCAGCATAGGGCGAACAAAAGTCGCTCAAACTGCCGGTGTAAGACCATGGGCTATAGTTTGTCAAAGGGGCAATCAAATCGATCCTGTCATGCCCCAAGCTATGGGTGCTAAGTAATTCACTAGTATTGATGCTAAAGGAGATAAAGACGACGTGCCCGGTCACAATGTTGACAAATCTGGTCTTGAAGTCGAGGTCAAATCCTCAAAGACCTCATAGCTTTGGGTTCCCAATAAAAGAAAAAGAAAATATTTGTTTATAAATTTCCCAAAAGTTGGCTTTCCGACCAACTCAAGTCGTCGATGGCTCCTAAGGTTGTTCAAGATGAATCCTCTTCTCAACCGTCAGAGCGTTCAAGTTTGCCGCTTGATTCTTTGTCTGGTCTGCCAATACCTCATGACCTTGACGCTTTCCACTTTACAAGCATAAGTATTGATTGGTCGGAATCTCCTACCAGGCAATGAAATTCCAACTTCTAAAAGGGAAATTACTCCAATGAGCAAAGCTCCTGCACCTGGTGTTAACAAGATATTTTGTTAACATCCCCGATGCATTTCATAGGACTGTATCGTATGAACTCAACCTTTCGGTTGAGTAGCTTTTTTATTATCGGATTGATACCGGAAGGTTATAAGTGAGTGCTTATTTCTTATGAGGATTTAGGGGAGGAATCATCTTACTTTCGGCCCTACCGAAAGGTTTAAGTATGGTTTAAGCATTTCGGCTAGAAGGGATCCATGGTATGGCCACACCTTTCGGTTATCCGGAAGGTAAATTTAGAAATTACAAGCAGTCACTTAGGCCTCATCGAAGGGTTTAAGTACATCTTAAACCTTGCGATTTGACCAGATCGATGGTTTTATTAAACCTTTCGATGGACCGAAAAGTTAAGGAAACCATTCAAAACCTTCGGTTAGCTTATTTCGATCGAATGACCTTCGTCCATATCATTTCATTATATTTCCCTTAGAAGCCGAAAGTAATCCACATCTCTCGATGGTTATATTAAAACTTCCATTGGGCCGGAAGGTTTAAGAAAACATTAAAACCCTTCGGAAGGTTAAGAAAATCCTTCGGGGGTATCACATGATGAGATTACTTTATCCGCTATTCCTTTAATACTTTCAGCTTCTTAGGTTGACATTCCACTTACGAAAACATTTCGAAAAGAATGCATGATTCAAACATCTTAAGAAAATAACAAGAGTTGAGTCAATATGCCATGAAACTTATATTGGAACTATCTCACAAGTTTCATTCCCCCTTCTTGTAATTAATATTAAGTAAAGGAGAAGGAAACTTATGAGGTTGTCTGTTGACAATTTCACTGCATATTCTCGAAATAAACAAAGAATATAAGAAATAAATCATCTAAGATCAACCGTTAATGTAAAATTAATGCCTGATTATGATTGTTCCCAAATTCCGAGTTGATCGCAAGCCATAATTCCCTTTACTTCTCCATAATGGAATATAATACAAAATTTAAGAAGATATCCCCAAATCTGATTTCAAAATTAGGGTTACAATGTGTTGACGGAAGCAATAGAAGTTGTTGAGTATATGAAATGGGAAGAAGATCCGATCCCGAGACCAGACCTCTATGGTCTTATTTATAGATGTAGGCGGCCCCCCTTTCGGCCCTATGCTTTCATTTGGATGGAAGGTTCCTTCTTCTATGTTGTTGCGAACCTTTCGGTTTTAATGGAAGGTTTATTCTTCACACACCATCATGGGCCGCTGAGCGTCATAGAAAGCCTTGTGTTTCTTAATGTATCTATACGCTCTTTATCTTCCTGCAAGGTTGGTTCGTTATGAGACACTATGAACCTTCCGATCTTGTCGGAAGGTTGCTTCCTTATGTAACTATTGCCGAGAGGCGCGCCTTTCCCGAATGTTGTCGGCATGTGGCCTTTTTGTTGAATTATGAATGTTATCTTTATGTAAACCTTTCGATACTGTTGAGAGATACTGGACAAGTACTTCATCAGGTCAGAAAGGCTTATTATGCTTCCGAAATGGTTGTCAACCGTATTACCTATTCTGGTCCTATTCTTTCTACCTTTCTTGGAAGACATTGTTTTGAATGACGAGTGATGAATCCCTTCGTCTGCTCCGAAGGGTTTAGATTTGTGGAAAACTTGTTTCTTGCATCCCTTTCTTTTTATTTAAAAGGCTTGGGGCGCTCTTATTTCCTTTCATCTGTTCATTACATCAAGCGGCCTTATAACTATTTTCCTTTTTATACCTACGAAAGCCGCTCTTTTGGAGTTATCGTACGCTTCTTTTCTTCGGGTGTTATGCAAACCTTTCGGTGTCACCGAAATGTAACTTCTTCTATTACTCTTTGCCTCTGTGTAAGGTTTCTGAAGTGCCTTCTTTATCTCCATTTGTACTTTATGGTTAACATTTAGCCCCCCCCCCCCTTGTATAAAGAAGGCTTTTGTTCTTCAGGACAAAGATTCTGAGGTCACATAACTATCGCTGCATTATTCCGGTTGATAATGAATAACCGAAGAACAGAAGACCTGATTTAACGTTGATAATAGGAGCCCTTAAAGTCCAGGATGCCACTTTTGGGACACCATTTTCTGACAACTTCTAACAGGAATTCCAAAATGTCATTTCCGAAAATTGATAAGGGAAGGCCGAAAGATCTCTTCCAATAGTTAATGATAGAAGTCCAGAATACCAATTTCGGGAATTAATAATAGATGACCAAAATAACAATTTTGGTAATTAATAATAGAAGACCAGAATAACATCACTGGTAACTAATAATTGAAGACCAGAATACCATTGCTGGTAATAATTGATTGAAGACCAAAATATCAGTGCTAGTAATTAATAATTGAAGACCAGAATACCATTGCTGGTAATAATTGATTGAAGACCAGAATATCATTGGTGATAATTAATAATTGAAGACCAGAGTACCCTTTCCAGTATCAAGTAATAGAAGATTGGGATATTATCTCTTGCAATAGAAGCCCAGAACTCCCGTCTGGCAAATGTTCATGAGAAGAAATCAGTGACTTCCCTCCGATTTTCTTGTTGAATTTGCCATCCTTTGGCTGTGTTTCTACTTTGCATGCTATCCCTTTCTCGGGCCCGAGTTTTCTGTCTATTTATCATTTGCTCTGGCCTATTTCAGGCAGGGACTCTTTTGTCCGATTTTGTGCTTATTTAAGCAGATCCTATTTTAGGCCGTTTGTCATATCTGACAGTACCGACCTTTTTTGGTGGTTGCTATTTCAAGCTATGCCAATTTATGGTAGTGCCTATTTCAGGCATGGACTTTTCTTTGTCCGTCGGACATTTCATCCGGGTTTCTGATGCGCTCGGCTAGCTTTTTCTGAAGCAGGGCCCGAGGACTTACCCGACCTTCCTCCAGGAGGGGCCTTAGCCTGGTCATAGCGTGACGCGGTTAAGGGCTTGTTCGGAACCTTGGCGAGGCCATAGCGTGGCTGGACCAAGGGATTGCATGTCCTCCCTCTAGGAGGTGCCTTATCCTGGCTATAGCGTGACACAGATAAGGGCTTGTGCTGCTTTAACCTAGCCATTTCTGGTTTTGGCGCGGATAAAGGCTTATGCCCTCCCTCCTGGAGGTTCCTTGACCTGGCCTTCTTGGTGTGGCCAAGGGCTTTCTACTACCATCTTTGGTAGTCCAAGTTTTAAGGAGAGTTTTACTCCTGACCATGTAGATTTTCTTTACTAGATCGTAGTAGAGGATCTTGGAAACGCTTTATTCATTCATAGTTGGAAAATATAGTCTCAAATGTTCCGCGTTCCAGGTTCTTGGCACCATATTCCCATTAGGGTAGCATAACTTGTAGGCTCTTGAAGGAATTTCTTTGAAGATTATCAACGGACCTTCCCAATTAGGTCCCAGTGGTCCATCTGATGGGTCTTTAGTATTGGCCATTACCCTTTGAAGTAGTAAATCCTCTTGTCTGAATGACCTGGCTTTTACCTTTGAGTTGTAATATCTTGATATCCTCCTTTGATATTTATCCGTTCTCAAAGCTGATTCATCTCTTAATCCATGATTCAGGTCGAGTGATTCATTTCTCAATTCCTGGTTTGGATTAAAGGCGTAGGCAATTTTTCTATGAGAAGGTACCTCAATCTCTACAGGTAGCATTTCTTCACATCCATATGTTAGAGAGTATGGGTATGACCCGTTGCAGTTCTAGTTGAGGTTCTGTAAGCCCATAGAACTAAGGGCAACTCTTCTACCCAATTTCCTTTTTCCTTGTTTAGCCTCTTTTTCAAGATGGTTTTGATTGTTTTGTTAGCTGCTTCGATGGCTCCATTGGCCTTTGGATGAGCGACCGAGGAGAAGCTTATTATTATCCCATTCTTGTTGCAAAACCATGAAAACTCTTTACTCTCAAATTGAGTTCCATTATCAGATATTATCTTGTAAGGTATCCCAAATCTTGTGACAATGTTTTTGATGACAAATCTCAGTCCTTTCCTTGAGGTAATCTTCGAGAGTGGTTCTACTTCAACCCATTTCGTGAAATAATCTATTGCCACCATAACATATTTTTCTCCTCCTTTGGAGATTGGGAGCGGTCCAATTAAGTCTATTCCCCAAACGTCAAATGGCCATGGAGTAGTAATAGGGGTTAGTTGACTTGGCGGGAGACGTGGTATCTTGGAATAACGCTGACATTCCTCACACCTTTTGACATACTCCATAGCTTGGTTAGTTAGATATGGCCAGTAAAACCCTTGCCTCATTATCTTCTTGGCTAGTTTATTTCATTAGAGTGATCCCCACAAAATCCTTCGTGTGCTTCCCTTATTATTTTCAATCCGTTTTCAGGTATCACACACCACAAATAGGGAAGGGCATACCCTTTCTTGTAAAGAATTCCATCCATAACGGTAAAGCTCTGAGCCTGCCGTTTTAGCCTCCGTGCTTCTACTTTATCTGCGGGCAATTTTCCACTAATTATATAATCTACGATTGGTGCCATCCAAGTGTTTTCATAACTTTCTTCTGCTATCGGAACTACAGATTCTTGAATGTACTTGCTTCGGGCACTTTGACTTCTTCCAGCTGGATGTGGTCCTCCATATATGACATCAATCCTTTTCTAGGGTGGACTTAAGCTTAGAGGGTCATCTTCCTCGATTACATTTACGGCATTTTCTGTAGGCTTCCTTGCGTTAATGTTAGTAGGGAGAGTTTGTTGTGGGTTCTTCACGGATTCTTTCAACTACACCTCTCAAATCAACTTCTGAATTATCCCAGCCAGAACCTTACACTCATTAGTTTTGTGGTCATTAGCTTTGTGGTAGGCACAGTATTTGTCTCCTTTTTTCTACTCAGGATAATTTCGGGCCTTAAATGAAGTGGGGAAGTTGACCTTATCATGGGTCATTGCGTAGATGTAGGAGATTGGTCGATTTAACGCCATCGCGTTAGTATTGATGTCTTCCCACCTAGTTCTCTTGGGAATTCTCTCCAGGCCAAATCAATCGCTATCCTTTGTTAGCACCAAAATTGGTCACTAACCTCGTTGAGAAAGATTGTGTAGAGATGTAAGTGATGAGGTTAAATTAAACAAGGAAGAATATGCTAATTTAAATGCAGAAAGTAAGAACACCGGATTTATAGTGGTTCAGCGTAACTTCCTACATCCACTTTGAGTTTTGATCTTTATTTCTTTCACAAGTAGTTGAATACAGATACAATCCATATATTAATGACTTGAATACAAGTTTGAACTAAAAATAATAAGTCTTGAAAGTGGCAGAGTCTCCCCATTGTTCTCCCAAAAAAGGTCCATTTCATTGTGCCCCTACCCTTCTATTTATAGAGGAAGATGGGTTGGACTTCCTTCATGGGATTAGGAACAAGGTGCCTCTGCCCATAGTGGGTGAATCTACGCACCAGGCCAGGCATGCCGAATGCTCTTGCTTTATTGTGGGCCTGACAACTTGCTACCACCTCCAGTCTCTCCTTGATCAGAATCTTGTCTAGTGCTAATGATAATTTCTTCAATCGTCATTTTGTAACTGGGCCAAGATGCCGGTTAACACTTGCCCCCAAAAGTGTGTCGTGTGAAGCAACACAACACGCTTTGAATCAGCGAGTATTCCTTGTCTTCAGAAAGAAATCCACCATGTTTCTTGAATAGTCATTATCCTCCAATTTATCCTCCCAAGGTGTTGTATCCTTCTTTGGTCATTGTGATGCTCGGTCGATTCCCAATATTATAAATCCAGGATTGTAGTTCATTAGTGGCCATCCGTGTCTGATTCTGCAGTGCTAATAAGCTTCGGCTATATGATCTAGTCTTCTCTTAATAAGCCTTAATGAGAATTCAATTTATGTTGATTTCAAGAAGTCGAACTTTTTCGGATGTACACATGCACGTTCGGGTACATGTTCTTGCCATTGGCTCTCGGATGCGTTTTATATGCTCATAAGTCGTCGCCTACTCCATCTAGTTTAATTGTAATTCAATCGCGATTCCTTGTTTGTATTTTCTGTGAAATAAGGGTTGCAATCAGCCACTTGAGGAGTTTTCCAAACCTCTCTTCAGTACAGACTCTATGATTTTGTTCACAGCTTCAACCTGTCCATTTGTAGTTATAATGGATCAACTGCTATGATGGTGTATTTCGCACCACCTTTAGGATCGACAAGAAGATGATTTCAGTGCCCCCAAGTGGCAAACGGCTATGAACTAGCCATTTGACTAATTTCCATCGGCGGGGTTCCCGGACTTTTTGCAAACATCTTGCACTCGTCACATTGTCTAGCATGATCAACCGCATATGGGTTGATAGTTGGCCAGTAATACCTGTAGCAGAGTATCTTCTTTATCATGGTTTTCCCCCTGATGTTATTACCGCATTCTTCTTCATAGATTTTTCTCAAGATATCATCATGGGCGATATGCCGAAGCATGGGGATGGATAAACTCCATTTGACACACGAATTATTCTTAGATGATTTGGCGTGAAGCTTTGAGGAGGATCTGTCATTTTCCATTCCTCCTTTCAGTAAGAATTCCTCATTGTAGATAGTCTTTGATAGGAGTCAACCATGACACCTTTTCATTTTGTTCGTTGAGTATGTGTGTAATGATGTAATATGTGAAGTCGGTTAGTAGCTCTTGGACTTGGCCGAGATAAGGAGCAAGACAATGCCCCCTAGCAAGATCAACTTCCTTAAATTTGTATACTACCAATCAAGAATCACAAAAGATATGTAAAGTTTTCACTTCAAATCCTCTAACAAGTTTGAGGCTGACAGTCAAGGCTTCATACTAAGCATCGTTGTTTGTTATAGGTAAATTGAGTTTTAGGACATAGCAGATTGATCGTTCCTCAGGAGTCATTATCAAGCTATAACACTGATCATTGGATGCTCCATCCTCGTACATTTTCCATCTTATGGTTGGTTCTCTGCTACTCTTCGAGTAGTCATCTGAGGTAGTGAATTTGGGTGTGAGGTCTGCTAATTTCCGTCCTTGGATAGCCCTTCATGGGAAATAAGTGATATTGAATTAGCTTAGTTCGATATTCTATTTAAGTAGTCTTTCAGACGTCTCAGGTCATTGTGTGCCCTGTCGCAACGGCTGGTAGGCGTAGACGTTGATGGGGTGAGCCTAAAAGTAAGAGTGGATCTTTCATGATGAAATCAATAGAGATTGTGCTAGCTTTTGTAGCTTCCGGTTGATATCCAATGCATGGCTCGCGATAGTTAATGAAATCACATATGCATGTCAGAATGGGTCCAAGGGAACATATCATCATTTATTCAGAAAAATCCAACTCATTCTTTTATCATCACTGCACTGAGCTGTGATCTGATATTCAGCACCCGGAAAGGGTCGCCATGGCTGGCTGTAATGTCGACCGTCAGATTAGCAGGTGCCATCCCAGACTCTTTGAGTAAAGATGTAACTATTTTGCATAACATTCAATGTGAAATATGGTTGGGACGGCCAATGTTGATGGTTACTCTAGTCGAATCCTAGAGTCTTGTCATGAGTTATTGAGCCTAATAGCGAAGGGCTTTGAATGGTCTAGTAGATTATCAGCAAATGGCCAAAAATCAGGCTTAAAAGCGCATTAAAGGAAATGTCGAGTGGGGGTCAGCCTCGAGTGGCATGCAACTGTATAGCTGGATCTTGCTATGAGTTTGAATTTGCTTGTGCATTCGAGTAACGCACTTTCTATTCAATGCATTCATGGTTCTTTAGCCGTCCTTCGGGTTGGAGTGAAAGTCAATTACCCATGAGCTAAGGTATCGATTTAACAATTCTATCTCTAGGCATCCTCACGGTCGTTGCCTTGAGTAGCTGTATGCACTATATATAAGTTTTAATACTGAGCTATCGTAGCCAGTTTTTGGATGACCATGCGTCTTCTCCCAGTCTCGGTGATAAATGTACTGTATGGACGGTTGAGTCTCGTCCTAGCTATGTTTATGTTTTCACCTAAACTCCGAAGACATAGAGGTGATTGGTGAATAGTCGGTTCACATTCATCTTGCTTCTCGCTCGTGCCCCCAGGTCTGGGGCATATACCGATAAGTAGGAAGGCCAGCTATGCCCACTTTAGCTTTACTCTCTTTCCCGTTGGATCGTTGGATCATGCCAGTCGATGGGAGACTAGGTCTCGCCTATCTTGGATTTTATCATGGTTTTCCATTCCAAGAGGAATACTTCGATGCCACGTAAGTTTCAGGGCATAATTTGGACAGTGGATGGTCATCCACGTCCACTTTGGTTTATGCTCTGTAATCAGATCTCGGGGTAAAGTTGGCTACAAATGCAGTCGGGTTATGCTCATCCAGTTTCATACTCCTCCTAACGAATCGAACGAGGGTGCTGGAGAATTTTTGACCAAGTATTCATGGTTTACCCTATTTTCCATACTCTGGGGGTCATAGTTTTTCAAAAAACATCCGAGTCACATTCATATGTGCTTGGTGCGGATCGGCATTGACCCTTGGTCTGAGGTATGATATAGTAGGTTGCTCGTAGCTTTGGATGCCGTTTCGATTGGTTCTGTATTGAGGCCTCCCTGCAGTCGCTGCCTCAAGTTATAAAGAACGCCACGCTAGAGCTATAGTAAGCTGTCGTATTCGGCTTTTTAGTGTTTTGTACCCCTGCCCCCAGCATTGATTTGGCCAGGTCACTAGTTGGATGGTCAAACTCCATCCTCGGCGGGTTAATAATCCTCCTGTCGATTCCAGGCCGAAGTTTGCGGAATAGAAAATGGTCGAAATCCACTCATCTATTTATCGATGTTTATACACCACTCTGCATTCTGGTGACTTAGTGTTATTCTCCCCCGGTTGACTCGCGCCCAATTTGTGTTCATGCTTCGGTCCACGCTCCGGGGACTTAGAGATTTGTCGAACGGTTTATGCTTTAGTCCACAGTTCGAGACGCAGAGATTTTCGTCAACTCGTTTATACTCTAGTTCGCACTCTGGGAACTTAGAGTAATCTGGTCCGCTTCTCGGATTTAGGGATTTTTCTGAAGTCGTCTATAATCTAGTCCATGCTCCGGGGACTGAGAGTACTGTAGTCCGCACTCTGGGGACGTAGAGGTTTTTGAGTCATTTATACTCTAGTCCGCACTCAGGGACTTAGAGTACTTTAGTCCGCATTCTGTCTCCCATTCCAGAGGGTGAGACCCCCCGGATGGCTGAGAGTTTGCCTGAACCTGGTAGATAATCCTTCTCTTTAAGATTCTCTTTAAGATTCTCTTTAAGATTTCGAAAGTTGTTATTCTTTATGCAGGACTATTGCATTCTAATGCTTGTTTTCCACGATTTTGTGCAGGCCGTTCTAACCCCGAGCCCACTCCGAGGAGTGATGTCACCAAGGAAGTGGGGGAGAAGACAAGTGAAGCCACTCACGCAGGGGAGGCTCCTGGTCCAGACGCTCAGGTTATCGGAGCGCTTGATGAAGACAAGTCTGAAACCTCCTCTCCTATCGATGGGGGTTATGAAGTAGAAATTACAGGCGCCTCTGAGCACACATCCGAATTGAGCATGGAGGAGCGGCTCGAGAAAGAGAAGGAGGAGACGGTCAAGTTCATAGTAGAGCCCCGAGTTATGGACTTGGACGATCCTTTGAACAAGCCGTTGAAGGTCATCCTTCCTGGCGGGTCAAAGCCCATGGAAGGCCCCCGTACTCCTTCAGTTGCTACCCCTCTATCAAAGAAGAGTACCAATGGTAAATGCTATGGAGTGGAGCTGTCTGGAAAGAAGTTGAAGAAGCACAAGAAGTGATTACTATCCTCGTTCAACGAGAGTTAGTTTAAGTCATGTAATTATTTTCATCTATTTCCTTAGTCCTTGTAAATAGAATGTCGACTCCGAACGTTGGAGGGGTTGTAATAGATACTCATTTCTGAATAAGGTTTAGTTCCTTTTTCTGTCTTACAAAAGACTCTTATTGTTCAGTTTTCTTTATGATTGTGATTTTAATCCAAGCAGTTGTGAGTAACATAGACTTCTCAGTCCATCTTCATATAACTCGGAAACTCTTCGGGAGTCGTTGAACTTCCATTCTGTGCTTCGAGCACTTAGAATACTTTCTAGCCCGTATGTCAGGGATTTGACAAATTCAAGTCATTCGTGTCGTAGTTCATATTCAGGGAACTTGGAGATCCTATTCGCTTATATTTGAGTCCGCACTCTGGGAGTTAGAGTACTCCAGTCCGCTCTCTGGGGACTTGGAGGTTTAAGTCATTTATACTCTAGTCCGCGCTCTAGGGACTTAGAGTACTCTAATCCGCGCTCTGGGGACTTGGAGGTTTAAGTTGTTTATACTCTAGTCCACACTCTGGGGACTTAGAGTACTCCAGTCCGCGCTCTGGGGACTTGGAGGTTTAAGTCGTTTATACTCTAGTCCGCGCTCTGGGGACTTAGAGTACTCCAGTCCGCACTCTGGGGACTCGGAGGTTTAAGTCATTTATACTATAGTCCGCGCTCTGGGGACTTAGAGTACTCCAGTCCGCACTCTGGGGACTTGGAGGTTTAAGTTGTTTATATTCTAGTCCACGCTCTGGGGACTTAGAGTACTCCAGTCCGCGCTCTGGGGACTCGGAGGTTTAAGTCGTTTATACTCTAGTCCGCGCTCTAGGGACTTAGAGTACTCCAGTCCGCACTTTGGGGACTTGGAGGTTTAGGTCTTTTATACTCTAGTCCGCACTCTGGGGACTTAGAGTACTCCGGTCCGCGCTCTGGGGACTTGGAGGTTTAAGTCGTTTATACTCTAGTCCACGCTCTTGGGACTTAGAGTACTCTAGTCCGCGCTCTGGGACTTGGAGGTTTAAATCATTTATACTCTAGTCCGCGCTCGTGGGACTTAGAGTACTCCAGTCCGCACTCTGGGGACTTGGAGGTTTAAGTCGTTTATACTCTAGTCCGCGCTCTGGGGACTTAGAGTACTCCAGTCCGCACTTTGGGGACTTAGAGGTTTAAGTCATTTATACTCTAGTCAGCGCTCTGGGGACTTAGAGTACTCCGGTCCGCGCTCTGAGGACTTGGAGGTTTAAGTCGTTTATACTCTAGTCTACACTCTGGGGACTTAGAGTACTCCAGTCCGCGCTCTGGGGACTTGGAGGTTTAAGTCATTTATACTATAGTCCGCGCTCTGGGGACTTAGAGTACTCCAGTCTGCACTCTGGGGACTTGGAGGTTTAAGTCATTTATACTCTAGTCCACTCTCTGGGGACTTAGAGTACTCCAGTCCGCACTCTGGGGACTTGGAGGTTTAAGTCGTTTATACTCTAGTCCGCGCTCTGGGGACTTGGAGGTTTAAGTCATTTATACTCTAGTCCGCGCTCTGGGGACTTAGAGTACTCCAGTCCACGCTCTGGGGACTTGGAGGTTTAAGTCGTTTATACTCTAGTCCGCGCTCTGGGGACTTAGAGTACTCCAGTCCGCACTTTGGGGACTTGGAGGTTTAAGTCATTTATATTCTAGTCCGCGCTCTAGGGACTTAGAGTACTCCAGTCCGCGTTCTGGGGACTTGGAGGTTTAAGTCGTTTATACTCTAGTCCACGCTCTGGGGACTTAAAGTACTCCAGTCCGCGCTCTGGGGACTTGGAGGTTTAAGTTGAGAGCAGTCATATTTCCACTCTTTAATTTGTATTCATCTACTGTATCGAGGCTAATGTCGTCGATTGAACAATCGAACCACGTTTGCTCACGGAATGGGATTTTGCCCCCCAAGATGAGGGACGGAATTTGAAAAATGGACGATCGATTCTCGTCCGCTTGGTGACTATAGCTCTTCCAATCAAGTCAAGGAAGGAGGTATATGACAGATGGTTGGATCACATCCATGTTGGGTTAGATAGCCAAATCTCTTACAATTTGCTCTGTATCTCCTTCTAGAAAATAAGGATAATAGACTGTTGAGTAGACAAAGTAAGTTGCATATGTTCCAAGGTGCATTCGTGTCCATATATTGAGAGCGATGGTTAATGAGTAGGCAGTCCACCACAACTACTTCAAGTCGGGCTTTCGAATAACCTTTTGTGTTCGAGGTAGGATTTGATGTGTAGATGAACAAATCATGTCCACTCTAGACAGATCCCGGCGTCACTGAGTTTCAAGAGGGGCATCTGTATTTTGTCGAACTTTGTTCTATGGCTCGATTTGAGTGGATGATCAGGCCATACCCATTCCAAGCCTTGCTTAGGTCTCCGAGTCAGACGTGGAGGTCGATGAATGGATGGTTGGTCATGTTGACTTTGTATTGAGCTCTGATCGTGATGAACTTTCCAATATTTAGTCCATAGCCCCAAATCAAAGGCATATGGTTGATGATGAGCGATAGAATTATGCTCGTCCAGATGTAACTCCACACGTCCGGTCATGGTTTGCGTAGATTGGTTGGCAACCAAATCTGAGTACCTGGTCACCTACATCGTTTTGAAAGTAGTTTAGTTCAAGCTAGTCGTAGTTCATAGAACAATTGAAATAGGGATGGAAATGGAAATAATTCAAAGAAGATTATGGTAAATCTCATTGATATGTGAAGCAGCATCGTGTGCTCGCTATTCGACTCCGCCCCTGGCCCCTTTCAAAGGGATGTCGGCCGTCAACCATCCAATTGATAATCATAGCCCTTTATTAATAGGCATCGGATATTCGCTGCCCGCCATTCTGCAGGACTTGTACATACTATTAAAGCTTTCCTTTCCAGGTCATCTTTTCGATCACACCTCGGAGGTGTTTGTAATCGCCCGTGTTAGGATCAGTGAGCATCTGGGAATATACAACATTCCCCTGATTTTCTTTAGACTTTGGTGTACTCTCTCGAGGTTGGTTTCCAGTACCACTTCGAGTCGTGAGTCTTCAAGTAGAGGTTGTCAATTAAATCATTCAAAGAGCATATGAGCTGAATTCTGAAGTCTTGTTTCGGCTACTGGGATCTACATCCTTAGCCAACGGGCCTTCATTGTTATTTTTATTAGTCTGCTCCACTCCTCCTCACTTTAGTTCTGATTCATTTTGTAAAAGAAACGATCCATAGTCGTAGGAGGCTCTTTAGATAACTAGTTGCCAAAATATATCTGGAGGTCGACTTTCCTCAAACGCGATCAGTATGATACTGCTTGGAGTCATCTTGGCGTTTGCTAGAGTCATATCATCTATGTTCTCCAACCTTTGGGAGTACCGTTTGAATAGCGGTTGCCTGTCCGTTCCCTTGATGTCGTTCATAAGCTGCCGCTAGATCCTCTATGCCCTGGTCGATCATGGGATGTCAGGGAAGTGGATAGAATGTTCCTTTATTAAGTTGAGTTTTGAATTCACTATCCGGAGGCACTGCGCTGCGGCTAGTGTTAAGGGGGGTTTCCCCCCGAAAAAATTTTTTTAGCCTCATTTTCGAAAATTTGGGTCGTACCCGAAAAAGGTTTTTTTTGAAAATAAGGGTCGTACCCGATCCATATATTTTTTGTATAGGGACCAGTCAGATTGTTTTTTGAGAGAGAGATCGGTATACAGTGCATGGATAGGTCTAGATTCTTCGTTCGGCACAGAAGTATCGTTCGGCATACAGAAGTACCGTTCGACATTAGGGCGTTGGGCATGAAAGCCTAAGTCGTATTCCGCTCGGCATTCCTCGTTCGGCATGGCAGACACCTTTCGGCTTGGAGGTATCGTTCGGCATAGTGGATCGGCGTGGAGTGGTTCGGCCAAAGCTGTTCGGCCAAGGCTGTTCGGCATAGTAGATCGGCCTGGAGTGGTTCGGCCAAAGCTGTTCGGCCAAGACTGTTCGGCCAGAGTGGGTCGGCTTGGAGTGGTTCGGCCGAAGCTGTTCGGCCAAAACTGTTCGGCCAGAGTGGGTCGTCCTGGAGTGGTTCGGCCAAAGCTGTTCGGCATGGGAATGCTACTCGGCATGGGAATTCTATTCGGCATGGGAGCTCTGCTCGGCCTGGATGCTGCTCGGCATAGGAATTCTGTTCGGCATGGGAGCTCTGCTCGGCTTGGATGCTGCTCGGCATGGGAATTCTGTTCGGCATGGGAGCTCTGCTCGGCCTGGATGTTGCTCGGCATGGGAATTCTGTTCGGCATGGGAGCTCTGCTCGGCCTGGATGCTGCTCGGCATGGGAATTCTGCTCGGCATGGGGAATTCTCTGGAGCGATGGGCATACACCTTTTCTGGAGCGGTCGGCATACTCCTTTTCTGGGGCGATCAGCTAAATTGGCTTCAGAGGGGGGTCGGCCTTTATTCAACATGACTGTAAACTTCAACGCCCAGTCCCCATATCTTACATAGACTTGGTTCATATGAATATGGCTATCAGCTTCCTTTAGATTTCTTTCAAATCTGAGTAGAATAGGAAGTTTCCTAGTAAACAACTGGATCTATCTCGCGAATATGAAAATCCACTAGTAGACGATGAGATCCGATCAGGCTGAGAATTCAATTCTCAGTGAAAGCACCAAAGTGTTAGCACCAAAATTGGTCACTAACCTCGTTGAGAAAGATTGTGTAGAGATGTAAGTGATGAGGTTAAATTAAACAAGGAAGAATATGCTAATTTAAATGCAGAAAGTAAGAACACCGGATTTATAGTGGTTCAGCGTAACTGCCTACATCCACTTTGAGTTTTGATCTTTATTTCTTTCACAAGTAGTTGAATACAGATACAATCCATATATTAATGACTTGAATACAAGTTTGAACTGAAAATAATAAGTCTTGAAAGTGGCAGAGTCTCCCCATTGTTCTCCCAAAAAAGGTCCATTTCATTGTGCCCCTGCCCTTCTATTTATAGAGGAAGATGGGTTGGACTTCCTTCATGGGCTTAGCAACAAGGTGCCTCTGCCCATAGTGGGTGAATCTGCGCACCAAGCCAGGCAGGCCGAATGCTCTTGCTTTATTGTGGGCCTGACAACTTGCTACCACCTCTAGTCTCTCCTTGATCAGAATCTTGTCTAGTGCTAATGATAATTTCTTCAACCGTCATTTTGTAACCGGGCCAAGATGCCGGTTAACATCCTTCTTGTGACCAAATTTCTTCTTTGAGTAATACAATTCATCCATTCGAATAAACTTGTCGGCTTGGAAATGGAAATCTTGAAGATCCTGACATCCATGAATAAACAGCTCCTTCCAGAAAGAAGAATTAACTATGATTCCTGAGTGGACAACTATGAGCTTATCTCTATCATTCATGCCTTTGGCCTTCAAGGATTGAGTATTGAATCTCTTTAGATAATACCCTAAGGACTCTCCTTGATTTTGCCTGATGTTAGCAAGCACGGTATAATCAATAGAAGGATCTTTACATATGCAGAATTGAGCAGAGAATTCGTATGAGAAATGCTTCCAAGAATATATCGTATTATCACGATATTGTCGGTACCATTTAGCTGCGGCCCCTTGTAACGTGACCGGAAAAAGTCGACAACTCACAGTGCCAAAAGCGTTGTATATATCCATCTGGCTATTAAACGCCATCAGATGGTCATCCGAGTCGATTGTCCCATGATATTTCATGGTGGGGACCTTCACATGAGATGGTATTGGAGTTGACGTAATTTCATCGATGAAGGGTGCAACCCTTTCATTGTTGTTCACTCTTTCGTCTTTAGTTCTTTTGCACTTAGCATTTAGCAGATCTTTCATAGCCTTTTCCGCCACATCCTTAAGATAGGCTTCATTGTTCATGTAGTCTCTTTGATTAGGTTGGTAGCCGTCTTAAGTTGAACTCGCGGAATAGTCTTTATCTTCCGCATGAACTCTTCCCTGATAATTTGCCTTCGGTGGAAGGCCCTCCTTCTGCCTTGATAGAGAAATGTGAGCTTTACCTTTGATAGCACCTACATTTATTTTCAGATTCCTTTTTGGAGACTCAACTTCTTACCCTACAGTGGTAGCTTTTATTGATGATCAGTGAGATAACACTTCGTTCAAAAGATCTTTCATTTCAGCCATCTGGCGTTCTAGATACGCGATTTTTGCCAGATGTTCTTCTGGTTGAAGATCTTGAGTTGGAGCCAGTTGTGAGGACACCAGAACTGGAGGTGGAGTCGATTGAGGTGGGGCGGAAGGTTTCCCCTGCTCTCAATTTCCAAGATTAAAAGAGGGTGATATGTTTTCCTCTAGAGAAGAAGCCTGATCATTCCTTTTACTAACGGTAAGAGGTCCTTTTGATTTCATTTTCTTACAACAAATTAGATTTCATAATTAGTTATGTTAACCACAAGGTCCGAGGTTCAAGCCCTCCTTCTAGCACCAAAAATGTTAACAAGATTTTTTGTTAACATCCCCGATGCATTTCATAGGACTATATCGTATGAACTCAACCTTTCGGTTGAGTAGATTTTTTTATTATCGAATGAAACGACTAAGTCAGAAGGTTTTGAGATCTCAATTCTAATCTTAACAAGAGGGGATTGATACTGGAAGGTTATAAGTGAGTGCTTATTTCTTATAAGGATTTGGGGGAGGAATCATCTTACTTTTGGCCCTACCGAAAGGTTTAAGTATGGTTTAAGCATTTCGGATGGAAGGGATCCATAGTATGGCTACACCTTTCAGTAATCCGGAAGGATTTTAGAAATTACAAACAGTCACTTAGCCCCCATTGAAGGGTTCAAGTACATCTTAAACCTTGCGATTTGACCAGATCGATGGTTTTATTAAACCTTCTGATGGAGCAGAAGGTTTAGAAAACCATTCAAACCCTTCGGTCATCTTATTTGGATCAAATGACCTTCGTCCATATCATTTCATTATATCTCCCTTAGAAGCCGAAAGTAATGCACATCTCTTGATGGTTATATTAAACCTTCCGATAGACTGGAAGGTTTAAGAAACCATTTAAACCCTTCGGAAGGTTAAGAAAACCCTTCGGAGGTATCAAATGATGAGATTGCTTTATCCACCATTCCTTTAATACTTTCAGCTTCTTAGGTTGACATTCCACTTATGAAAACCTTTCGAAAAGAATGCATGATTCAAACATCTTAAGAAAATAACAAGAGTTGAGTCAATATGCCATGAAACTTATATTGGAACTATCTCACAAGTTTCATTCACCCTTCTTGTAATTAATATTAAGTAGAGGAGAAGGAAACTTATGAGGTGGTCTGATGGCAATTTCAGCATATTCTCGAAATAAACAAAGAATATAAGAAATTAATCATCTAAGATCAGCCGTTAATGTAAAATTAACGCCTGATCATGATTATTCCCAAATTTCGAGTTGATCGCAAGCCACAATTCCCTTTACTTCCCCATAATGGAATCTGATACAAAATTTAAGAAGATAGCCCCAAATCTGATTTCAAAATTAGGGTTACAATGTGTTGACGGAAGCAATAGAAGTTGTTGAGTATATGAAATGGGAAGAAGATCTGATCCCGAGACCGGACCTCTAGGGTCTTATTTATAGATGTAGGCGGCCCCCCTTTCGGCCCTATGCTTTCGTCTGGACAGAAGTTTCCTTCTTCTATGCAGTTGTGAACCTTTCGGTTTTAACGAAAGTTTTATTCTTCACACACCATCATGGGCCGCTGAGCGTTATAGAAGGCCTTGTGTTTCCTAATGTATCTATACGCTCTTCATCTTCCTACAATGTTGGTTCCTTATGAGACACTATGAACCTTCCGATCTTGTCGGAAAGTTGCTTCCTTGTGTAACTATTGCCGAGAGCCGCACCTTTCCCAAATGCTGTCGGTAGGTGGCCTTTTTGTTGAATTATAAATGTTATCTTTATGTAAACCTTTCGATACTGTTGAGAGATACTGGACACGTACTTCATCCGGTTAGGAAGGCTCATTATGCTTCCGTAATGGTTATCAACTGTGTTATCTATTCTGGTCCTATTCTTTCTACCTTTCTTGGAAGACATTTGTTTTTAATGACGAGTGATGAATCCCTTCGTCTGCTCCGAAGGGTTTAGATTTGCGGCAAACTTGTTTCTTGCATCCCTTCCTTTTTATTTAAAAGGCTTGGGACACTCTTCTTTCCTTTCATCTGTTCATTACATTAATCGGCCTAATAACTATTTTCCTTTTTATACCTGCGAAATCCCCTCCTATGGAGTTATCGTGCACTTCTTTTCCTCGGGTGTTATGCAAACCTTTTGGTGTCACCGAAAGGTAACTTCTTTTATTACTCTTTGCTTCTGCGGAAGGTTTTTGAAGTGCCTTCTTTATCTCCATTCGTATTTTATGGTTAACACCTGGTCTGTCGAAGGATAGCACGAGGACACTTGCACACACTTGCACCCCTCAACATTGCATTATGCTCAACTTGTGCCTTTTAATGCTTAAAGTTGATTAACTCCTGTTTTTCTTTACAGAAACGATGGTGAAGAAAAGGAGCATGTTTGACTCCCTCAAGGATATACACCACCAATCCTTTGGTTCATGCTTTAGCTCTTACCATCAAGGTGGTAGCCGAGAGTATTATGATTATAGTTATCACTCCGGTCGAGACTGTGGTCATCAAGATAGGGGTGATAGGAATAAGCCACCTCAAGATAAGCATCGACCAAGGTCTAGATCCCCTCCTACAAAGGGTTCCGATAAGCCAACTAATCATCGGGATCCACCTATCATTCTTCTCATGGTCCCCCTCCCATTTCAGTTCCTTTATAGCCTTTAGTTCCTTCTCATTCCCAGTGGTCCAGTGATCGTCGTCGCTATAGCGAACATGTCACTGCTCATAGGCATGCAAGGAAAGTACTGAAGTTGAAATTGCTATTGAAGATCCTATGATCGATCCAGCTGCTCGTATGCTACAACTTCGAGAAGAGTTTCCAAATCTTTACATTGAGGGGTCCTTTTTCCCGCCTAATTTGAAGAGTGTCCCAGACCATGTTTAGAAAATGACTATTGACTACGTCACTGATACCCACAAGCAGTACCGTGAATGGATGAAGGAAGTGGAGAAGACGTCGAAGGTATCTTTCGAGAGTGGGGCGGATATTGAAAAGTTAAAATGCCAGGAAGCTCAAAATAAAAGAATTATCGATACTTTGACAAACGCGTTAGAGGCTTCTAGGACTTCCCTAGTAGAGGCCTAGGGAAAAGCTAATGCTGCCGTCAAATCCATGGAGGAAATGAAATCTAGCCGTCTAGATATAGTCCAGGTGTTACATCATCCAAATCAAGAAATAACACTTGAGAGAGATACATCTCAAAGATATGAATCTGTAGCCTTGAAGGAGATAGCTGAACTCAAGGCTAAGTGTAACGACCCTAATTTTAATTAATATTATTTAGGACATTTAATTAGCTAAATTAAATGAGATAATGTAAAGGGTTAAGGGATTGAGATTTGTATATTTTAAAGGGTAGCCGTGCCTATTTAACAAATGAACTAAAAGGAACTAAAATGAAATAGGTAAGGCAAATAGATAAGGGGCATAATAGGAATAAGTCATATCTTTATACCCTAAACCCTCATGCCACTTCATTTTACATGTTCACAAACTAAAATCAAAGCATAAGAGAGGCCGACCACCATTTGGGGAAAGCAAGAAGAAGAGAAACTAAAATCAAAAGAAGGAAGCTTAATTAACTTAAACCAAGATCAAATCTCAACTTCTTAATCACAAGCTAAAGGTGAATAATAGATTACATCTCATATTTTTATTATTTTCGGTTATAGTTGAGATTCGAAATTATTTTTCAAGTGATTTTCCATGTTTTGATTGTATAAATGGATATATATGCTTGTTGATGATTTATGCTATTTCATATAGGTTTTATGGTAAGGTTTAACTTGAAAACTAATTAAATGACATATAAATGCCTTGCGATTTTGATATAAGGTCAGAAATAATACTTTAGAGATGGGTTTCAAATTTCAAAATTTTCTGAATTAATGTGGATTTATTTTGAATTTTCTAGTGAAGAAAATGGTTAATTGGGTTTAAAATTTATTATGGCTATTATATGTTAGCTTTGGGTCAGAAATTTATATATGTTAGAAAACATATTAAAAGTGATTTATGGGAATTTATGTAGAATTTTCCTAAGTGTTTAGTTAAGTATATAAAATTATTTAAGGTATGGGACTTAAATTTTTATATGTTTATGTTATCCCGCCTTTTGACAAGGCCATGACACCAAGGAATCGACTAGTAACCAATGACGGCCCGTCCTAGAGATCAGCTATACACAGGCTCACTATGGATATCGACGAATTTTGTCTGAGTCCGGATCGAGCCAAAATTGGTAGGACATGACAAGCTGAGCTATGAGAGTCAACGTTCCATATCTCAAGTCAATTCGAGTTCGTAGGCTCAAGTTATGAACGATACAAAATTGGATGAAAACCAATCACCGGTCGACTCGCTCCCTTCGACTCGCTTCGCACCCATCAGCAGTGATTACTTCGACTCGCTTCGCAACACTCAGAAGTGACTACTTCGACTCGCTCCGCTTCGCCTCCATCAGATGCCTTCTTCGACTCGCTCGATCAATGCATACTTCGACTCGCTTTGCCTCAAGCCATACTTCGACTCGCTCCACTTCGTCGACTTCGCATCCATCCGATGACTTCTACTTCGTGTCCATCGATGTGGAGCAAAGCACAGCAGTCAATACAAGTTAGCGCCACGTCACCGAGTCAAACAGAACCGAGTCGAATGAAAAGCGAGTCGAAACAAAAGCGAGTCGAACCAAACAGCCTACCGAGAATCCCAATTCGTATCGATCATATCTCCCAATCTACAAGCCCAAATGCTATGAAATTTTCACAAAAGACTACGTGCATGCTAAAGAATGTCCACGCCAAATTTTGACTCCATTGGATGAAATCTTGATCGATACGAAATCTGTTCGTATCGATCACGGATCGGACCGAAACTTCACGGGCTTGGGCGCGCGGGCCTGGTCACATGCCAGAGAGGGTCTTCCGAGATCTGAGCGAAATATCAGCCTCCTACACCTATAAATAGACCCCCAAAGCCAACAGAAAAGGGGTTCTTCTTCCTCTTTGAGATCTCCAACGCCCGGACTCTGCCAGATCCAGATCTGAACTCCATCGCTGCTGCTACCAACGAGATTTACTGCTGCAAATCATAATTCTCTACTGTAATTCATTAAATCCACTTGTAATCTTCAAAGAAAGATCAATAAAGCAAACTACTTCATAGTGGACGTAGGCAATACGCCGAGCCACTCTAAATTCTTGTGTCTGCTTGCATTTTAATTGCTTTCATTTCTGGAATTTGGAGTTTTTGTTAGATAATCCTCTTTTTACATTTAATTTCTTCATTTTATCTCTTCAAAAACTTCCGCAGAGTGTTGTGCCCAATTTTGGTACAAACACTTTGGTGCTTTCACTGAGAAAAACCCAATTTTTCTCATGCTCTTTGGATCTCCTATCTATATCGGATTGCATAAATCCAAGAAGAAGATCCAGATCTAGAACTTTGAAGCCCTTCCATTCTATTCAGATTTGCATCAGATCTAGGAAAGGAGTTTCATCAACTCACTATGGTAAGTACACGGACTACCTTTACAGCTGCTGATCAAGGAGGACGGGACAGGCAAAATCCCGCGCAATTGCCTCCATCAAACCAAGATGCCGCCGGATCTTCAGATCCAACAGGTCCGGTTACCAGACAAGAGTTCCAGACGCTGTTCCAAGAATTGACCCAGAGTCGACAACATCTAACTGAACAACTGCGCGCCAACACAGAATTGACCAACCAACTAAATCGCCAAAGGCGAAGAAGATCCAGAAGAGACCAAGGTTCCTATTCTTCCATAGAGAGTTCAGCCTCCTTCGATGGCCAAACCAGTTCCACACGCTAACGGCTAGGTGTATGCAACACCCAAGCCACGGGACACCAACCTGCTTCGAATCTTGGGCAACCTAGAGCTGGACCATTTGCCAGTCTCCGTACAGAACCTTCAACTCGAGGAGGAGCTGCTCCTTACCATGTCACGGGCAACATTGCTACTACCACCACTGCTGGACGAGGAGGTGATGCTAGAAACCAAGCTGATCCTCAGCATAACCAACGAGAGCAGACTCCTGAGCCTTATGTCCCTGAGGATGTTGAACCAAGGAGGCGAGGCACGGACCGTCGACCACGTCCGGTCCAAACTCGCACTTTGGAACCTGACCACACCTTGGCACAACATGCTCCAAGCATCCGAGTGCCAGATATACCAACGATGATTCGTCAAATGATCTGTGAAAGTCAAGGTCTCAGTAATGACGACTGGGGAATCTCCCGAAGTCATACCCCTTTCACCAATGACGTATTATATGCTGAACCACCTCGGCACTTCAGGATGCCAGCTTTGCCAGTTTATGAAGGAAGTTCTGATCCCAATCAGCACGTCCTAAAATACGAATGGCTGATGAATGCTGTAAGAGCTGATGATGCAGTAAAGTGCCGTAGTTTCCCCATTTCCCTAGGGGGCATCGCTACCATGTGGTTTACTCGTTTGCCACCACGATCCATCTCTAACTTTGACCAAATGGCCACCAAGTTTGTCGAACAATTCCGTATGCACGTGGCGAGGCCCAAAGATGTTAACACTCTGTCTAGTGTTACACAAGCTCCCGGCGAAACACTTAGACGTTACTTGGAGCGATTCCATGCTGCATGTGCAGAAATAAGCTATCCTAATGATAACTTTATCCTGATGGCATTGACTAAGGGGATTGATGCCGATTCCGAGTTCGGAAATTGGTTGGCTGGAAAACCACCTGCGTCATTGAACCGTTTCTATTCCAAGGCAGCCCAATTCTTGAGAAGGGAGGATACGAAACAGTCTAGGAAGCAGGATGACGCAGGGCCCATCATCGAAGGTATCCAAAGTAACATCGCTGTTAAACAATCCGGAGATAGTTCTAGAAAAATTCAGTTGAACGTACAAAATAAACAGAATCAGCAGAGGGACAATGGAAATCAGAACAAAAAACGCGATCAGAATCGTGGTCCACGGCGTAGGGCTTCCATGTACGATAATTACACTCCATTAAACACGTCGTTGGAAAATGTGTATTTGCAGACCTGCAATACCATGCAATACAAGAAACCTGCCCCAAAACCGCCAACTGAGAGACAAATCCAAACTGGAAAATTCTGTAGATTCCATGAGAGTTATGGCCACAACACCAATGAGTGTCATCACTTACAAGACCTCATTGAAAAACTAATACGTGAGCGGAAGCAGGATAAGTATGTGCGGGCGCCGCAGTCTGGTGTGGCGGGCCCATCAAATCAGAATCGTGCGCCGAATCAGGAAAGACAGGAGGAACCCGCTCGTACAGGCGGGAGGTTGGTTATCAATACGATAAGTGGTGGTCCTCACCCAGCAGATCGAAGCTGGAAGGAAGTGGAGTCGTATGCTAGTTCTATCAGGCATGCGGACTTCGAGTGCTGTAGTAGTTTTGATGAAGGGGCATCGGCCAAGCAACAGGAAACGATGACAGATGCCATCGTGTTCAAGAACAGAGACGCTGATAAAGTCGAAGCCCCCACTATCGATCCACTGGTCATCTCAGCACAAGTAGGTCCCGTTTGGATGAAGAGGATCTTAGTTGACAGTGGAAGCTCTGTGAATATTTTGTTCAAGCGAGCTTATGATCAAATGAAAATGGAAGCCACGGACTTGAAGCCTTGTCAATCCCGAGTCCAAGGTTTCAACGGAAGTGCTACTATACCCACTGGAATGGTGGAACTGCCAGTAGAGTTGGGAGTTGGAGAACGACGGAGAGTACGGATGCTACAGTTCATTTTTTGGACATAGACTCCCCTTACAAAGCTTTCTTGGGCCGACTGGCCCTCGCTGAATTCAGGGCAGCCATCGCCCCATGGTGTTTGACTTTGAAGTTTCCCACTGATCATGGAATAGGAATCATTCAGGGAGATCGGGCTGCTGCCAGAGCCTGCTATGTTGCTGAGCTGCGGGAGGCGCAGTGAAAGGAGAAAGGAAAGGGCGTGGAGGAATCTCTCTGCGTCCGTTTT
Source organism: Allium fistulosum (assembly GCA_030737815.1). Lineage (NCBI taxonomy): Eukaryota > Viridiplantae > Streptophyta > Magnoliopsida > Asparagales > Amaryllidaceae > Allium > Allium fistulosum. Next base: position 813,841,869 of record CM060908.1, on the reverse strand, counting down.
GCCGATAATTGACAATTAACGCCCGGGCCCAGGCCCGGGCACCCCAGCCAATTCCTCAAGGATCTTGACCCGAGAGAAACTGAAGACGAAGGAGAATCTAAAGAAAGTCAAGCATCCCTAGCCGAACTGACAATTGATGTCCCAGTAGACAGTAACGATGATTCGAAAATGGTAAAAATTGGATCTCGGCTAAGCTAGCAAACTCAAGAGGAATTGGTTGAATTTCTACGGGAAAATCTTGATGTATTTGCCTGGACACATTCCGATATGTGTGGGATCTCGTCGGGCATCGCGAGCCACACCCTGAACATTGACCCATGGCACGCCCCGGTCAAACAGAAAAGGCGTGGTATAGATCCAGAGAGATCTGCCGCCCTTAAAGAGGAAGTAGAAAAGCTTAAAGCGAATGGGTTCATTCGAGATGCCCTATATCCTGAATGGGTGTCGAATCCCGTGCTCATCCGAAAGCCGAACGGAAAGTGGAGAACATGTGTCGATTATTCCGATCTGAATAAAGCATGTCCCAAAGACAGTTTCCCGCTTCCCAGAATTGAGCAGCTAGTAGATTCGACAGCTGGGCATGAACTCTTATCCTTCATGGACGCGTATTCTGGCTACAATCAGATACCGATGCATTTACCCGATCAAGAACATACCAGATTCGTAACCAACCTGGGACTTTACTGCTACAAAGTTATGCCATTCGGACTCAAGAATGCCGGGGCTACTTATCAACGATTGGTCAATCGGATGTTCGCCAATCAAATCGGGAAAACAATGGAAGTATATGTAGACGATATGCTTGTGAAGTCACGACTCTCCACCGACCATGTTAAAGACCTGGAAACTATGTTCAACATACTTCGGGAATACAAAATGAAGCTCAACCCACTGAAATGTCACTTTGGAGTTTCATCCGGAAAGTTCCTTGGGTTCATCGTTAACGCTCGGGGAATCGAAGCTAATCCTGAAAAGATTGGGGCAATTAGAAATCTTGAAACTCCAAAGACTATAAAGCAAGTCTAGAGTCTCAATGGAAAGGTAGCAGCATTGAGCAGGTTCATTTCAAAGTCCACTGACAAATGCATTCCCTTCTTCGATCTGATCCGAAAAGGGAAACGAAACTTTGAATGGACCATGGAGTGCGAGGGCGCTTTCCAAGCACTAGTTCAACATCTATCCGCACCACCGATCCTGTCAAAGCCTATCGATCATGAGAAGTTGTATACATACTTGGCGATATCAGAAAACGCTATCAGCGCTGCCTTGGTTCGAGAAGAAGATGGGATACAGAGGCCAGTATACTACGTCAGCAAACGATTGACTGGGGCTGAAAGGAACTATCCAAAGCTAGAAAATTTGGCCTACTGCCTTGTAATTGCATCAAGAAAACTCCGACCGTATTTCCAGGCACATCCTATTGTTGTTTACACCGACCAACTGTTACGACAGGTCCTTTCGCGGCCTGAGACGTCTGGTAGGTTACTCAAGTGGAACATCGAACTAAGTCAGTTTGATATTACTTACACTCCAAGACGAGCAATCCAAGGACAAGTCCTCGCCGATTTCATAGTTGAATTTACCATTCTAGAGGACTTGCTCGAAAATAGTAAATCCCCTGAATACGTCTGGAAGCTGTATACTGATGGTGCATCAAACGACCGGTGTTCGGGCGCTGGTGTTATACTCGAAACCCCCGAAGGCCGATCTATATGCTACGCTTTGAAGTTTGACTTTCATGCAACCAATAATGAAGCTGAATATGAAGCCCTCTTAGCTGGCTTGAAACTTGCCAGAGATCTGTGAATTATCGCTGTGAAAATTTATTGCGATTCAGAACTAGTAGTGTGTCAAGTTCGAGGAGAATATCAAGTGAGGGACTGAAGGCTGGCTGCTTACTTAGCTCGAGTTCAGGAAGTGCTAAATCAGTTTGATTACTATGCCATTTATTGTATACCTCGAGAACGCAAACAAAAGGCCGATTCCTTGGCAAAGCTGGCCAGCACAGGCGAAGCTCGGCAAATGGGACTCGTTCCCGTAGAAACACTATCCTCACCAAGCATTGACCGGACAGAATTAAACTGGGTATGCGAAACCGTTCCCGAAAAGGATTCATGGATGACCCCACTCAGAAATTACATTGAGCACGGAACCCTGCTGGAGCGCAGGAGTGAAAAGAGACAAGTCCTTCGAAAGGTCTCACGATTTACCATCCAGAATGGACTCATGTACAGAAGGGGGTACTCAGTCCCCCTACTCCGGTGTATCGCTCACGATGAAATTAAACAAGTATTGCGCGATGTGCACAAGGGAGAATGTGGCGATCACACCGGGGGGCAAGCACTTGCCAAGAAAATACTTCGCTACGGATATTACTGGCCTACCGTGAATCGTGATGCGTTGGACTATGCAAAGAAATGTGATAGGTGCCAGAAATATGCCCGAATTCCAAGAGCTCCTCCCACCGAGATAATGCAAATGGTCAGCCCATGGCCGTTCGCAATGTGGGGCATCGACATTGGTGCGAAATACGCCATCGTCGCAGTTGATTACTTTACAAAGTGGGCTGAAGCCGAAGCTCTCGCTACCATTACAACGAAGAAAGTAATCAACTTTGTGGTTCGTAACTCCATCTGTCGATTCGGTCTCCCACACACCATTATTACTGACAACGGAACCCAATTCGACAGTGCAGAATTTAAAGATTTCTGCAAACGATTTCATATCCAAATGAAATTCTCTGCAGTTGCACACCCTTAGGCAAACGGACAGGTCGAAGCGATTAATAAAGTTATAAAATCCATCCTGAAAAAACGACTGGAAAAGGTCGGGGGCAAGTGGGTCGATGAACTTCCTATGGCTCTATGGGCTTACCGAACAACCCACAAGACCGCGAACGGCCACACTCCATTCTCTCTCTCTTACAGTTCAGAAGCCGTTATACCAGTTGAACTAGAAGTACCTTCTCATCGTGTGAAGTACTATGATCCAAAGACAAATGCTATATTACTTGCTGAATATCTCGATCTACTTGATGAGAAGCGTGAAGAAGCTGATTTGAGGGCAGCTGCGCATCGAAGTCGAGTCGCCCGATTGTACAACGCCAAGATCCATCCGCGAACTTTCGAATTAGGCGATCTCGTCTTAAAAAGAATCTATCTGGTTTCTTCGCATATGAAGCCGACATGGGAAGGACCGTATGTTATTGAACAAAGGCTCGGAGATGGCACATTCAAGTTATCGACCGTCGACGGTCTTACTTTGCCAAGGGCTTGGAATAGCGAGAGCCTTCACTGCTATTACACATGACAGGCTATCTTTATCCATGCTTACTTTCCTTTTCTGCAATTTGTTTCCGCATTTCGAAATTAGAACTTGTAATAAGGCAACTAACTCTGCCATACTTTCTTATTTCAACAATAAAATGCAATCTCTTCGAGCCAGAGCTATGATTTACTTGAAATGCTTCATATGACCATCACTATGCACGAAGAGCTAACTTTCACCATACGGTGGAATTTATTCAAATAGAGAGTGACTGTGATGCAACCAATCACTCGCTAAGTGAAACCCGAGCTCGGGGACAAGCCATAACATCAAAGTCAAAAAAGGATTGATACACGACAATCCGCCATCAACTCCGAACTCCTAGAGCGCGAGTCGGAGTATAAACGTCAACTCCAAATTCCCAGTGCGCGAATTGGAGTATAAACATCAACTCCGAACTCCCATAGTGCGAGTCAGAGTATAAACATCAACTCCGAACTCCCAGAGCGTGAGTCGGAGTATAAACATCAACTCCAAATTCCTTGAGCGGGAATTGGAGTATAAACATCAACTCTGAGTTCCCAGAGTGCGAAGCAGAGTATAAATGCCAACTCCAAACTCCCAGAGTGCGAGTCGGAGTATAAACATCAACTCCAAATTACCAGAGCGCGAATCGGAGTATAAACATCAACTTCGAACTCCCAGAGCGCGAGTCGGAGTATAAACATCAACTCCAAATTCCCAGAGCGTGAATTGGAGTATAAACATCAACTCCGAGTTCCCAAAGTGCGAAGTGGAGTATAAACGTCAACTCCAAACTCCCAGAGTGCGAGTCGGAGTATAAACATCAACTCCGAGTTCCCAGAGCGCGAAGCGGAGTATAAACATGAACTCTGAGTTCCTAGAGTGCGAAGCGGAGTATAAACCTCAACTCCAAACTCCCAGAGTGCGAGTCGGAGTATAAACATCAACTCCGAGTTCCCAGAGTGCGAAGCGGAGTATAAACATCAACTCCGAGTTCCCAGAGTGCAAAGCAGAGTATAAACCTCAACTCCAAACTCCCAGAGTGCGAGTCGGAGTATAAACATCAACTCCAAGTTCCCAAAGTGCGAACCGAAGTATAAAAAACAACTCCAAGTCCCCAGAGCGTGGACGTATGATTTAAACTCAAGCCGGCGTGACCAACCGTCGATAAACAAATGAGAATCCCTAGAGTGTGGATTTGGTCATCGACAATCAAACAAGCTTGGATGAATTACTCAACCTCCGCTTGCCTCAAACATCCATTCGGTGGCACTAGACTCAATATGTTACAGGCAAGGAGCGATCGTCGACTGATGTCTTACAACACACCACCAAGATTGGGGGGCAAGACTTAAGCGTCAACCATCGACTGAAGCGATGCGACGTCAAAATTCAACTCGCCTCCCGGTCACAAACCATGTCCACAGTTTCCGAACTTGGCAAACAAAAACAAACTTGATTCGAAAGTTAAAACTTCACAAGTACACTTCAGATATTGAAACACTTGGACAAATGCAAAATGACAGAAAAGAAGCCAAAAAAGAGGAGTTTCATTTCTATTGTTTATAACAGAAGTTCGTATACCAGTTTCCAAAAATTCCTGCTAGTAGGGGCCGAACCCGCATCTATACACGGCCAACAAAATGCAAGTCAAAATAAACCGGGGAAGCATGTTTAATCTTTCTTCTTCCTTGGCTTCCTTCTCGGCGTAGACCCACTGGAGCCACCGCTAATCTTCCTCTTCGAGCCTTTGCTCTTCGGTGGTTGTTCTTTAGGCGAGGGCATTATATCAACCTCCTCCTCCGAACTCGAGTGGATGGGAATGCTCCCTGCAAGCGGAGTCGGAGGAACATGATCAAGTACATAATGTGGAATAGGCACGCTGGTGTTGAAAACAGTGCCGCCAGGAGATATCAACCTAAGCGGGGCAGGTCCCGGAGCTGCCATCCCACCTCCAAAACTGCCACCGTGGGCCGCTGCTGCAATTTCAGCGTCGATTTGAGTGAACATCTCCTCTTCAGTTACTGCTGATGCCCCGCTGGGGGCATCAGCAGTCGGCATCGAAGAACTTATAGTAGGATCAGTTCCACTCATGATAGATGACAAGTCGGCGAGAGGATCGCTGTGACGACGGAAGAGTTCATCCATCAGCTGCTCATCGAACATATTCGTACTCCCCTACATATCGTCAAGCGGAGCAGCTATACTTGAGTAGCAGGAGGCATGGCCGATGCAGCGTCGATCACTAGACAAAGAATAAGAGAACTGTTAGAACTTAACTCAATCGAAGATTTCGACTTAAGAAAGATATGTGGAATGTTCAGAATACCTTCCTCAGTTTGACTCGTAGGCGGCAGAGCGGCATCAGTGACTTGCGCTGCAGCCGAAGACATCTGCTGCTGATCTGGATTATAAGCAGGAACGGCCTGGGGATCGACCGCAGACAAGGATTCGGGCTGCGTTGACGCAGGAACTTCAAGACTTGCTTCATGGTGGTCAACTCCAGAACCCTCTCTCACTTCAAAATGCTAGGCGCCAAGTCTTTCCTTCTCACGTAGAATCATTGACTCGTGGAGAATCTTCTTTTCATCTTCAGTCAGAATGTGATTCTCGAGTTCAAATTCATCCACAGACTCGCCCTGATGCGCCTCCTTCTCTTCCTCAACCAGCCGGCCCCAAGCGTTGTAGAGATGCGTCGGAAAATCATCGAGCCAGGCTAGACCCCTGTGCCTCAGCATGTTAGCGTTGTAAACAACGAGAAGGTCTTCGATGTCAGCCTCTAGCCTGGACTCGGCCAACTTCACTTTCTCCTCGACCTCAGTCTCCACCTTGTGGACTTTAGCCACAGCTGCATCCCGCTCACCCTTAAGTAGAACAGTCTGCTTGCACGCCTCCTGGGCTGCGCTGTTTGCATCATCCCTTTCCTTGGCCATGTCGGTGAATTTGGCCTTGAGTTCATTGAGCTCCTTAACCGCCGCATCCCGCTCGGCGGTGACTTTAGTGTTCCGGTGGCCCATCTCCTCCACCAGGGCAACATGTGTCTTCCCTAACCTCTCCATTTCCGCCTTCGCTTCGTTAGCTTTTTTGGTGGCCTCAATTTCCAATTTTCGAGAAGACTCGGCCTCAGCAGTCAGCACCTGAATGATCCGGTCCCTTTGAACGAGTTCGGTCTCCAGTTTCTCAAGCGCTTTGGCTCGCTCAAAGGCCACCTTAGAAGCTTGCTCCGCGGCCTTTTCCCACTCTCTGTACTGAGTGTAGATGTCATGAACGTAATCATGCACCGTATTCTCCACTCCAAACGGAATTCTTTTTAAGCGTGGTGGGAAGACATAGCCATCAAAGCAAATATTCGGGAAATCCTTCCTCATCTGAGCCAATTTAAGGGCCCCTTCACCTGTGGGATCAGCTAGGACCTGCTCTGTAATAATAGAGGCCGTGGTCTCGACTCTCTGAAGATGAGTCTCAGGTCTAGAAGTATAGGAAGATGGCCTGTGACGAGAAGGCTCTGGCATGTGTGGAACAATAATAGGGGGTGGAGATGGGAGTCTAAGAGAAGGAGAGCGTGATCTAGACCGATGTCTGTATTCCCTGTCCTTATCACGCCCATACCTATCCTGATTAGAGTATCCGCGGTCGCGATCTCTATCTGAGTCCCTCCTGCGGGAATCATAATAAGAAGAAGATTTTCGGGCCGAGCGGAGATTCCCGAGCATCGATCCTCTTCCAGACATAGTACCTGAAAATGAGAAACGAAGAAAGAGTTAGTAATTTCCTAAGTTGGACGATGTACAGTGGTGAACCATGTAGTGTAGTGAAGTGTATGCATGTGTGTTGTGTGCATTTCTACCACCGAACCAAAAGGCAAGAACCAACTCTCATTCGGTCTCCCACCGAACCAACTCTCATCCGGTCTCCCACCAAACCAACTCTCATCCGGTCTCCCACCGAACCAACCCACATCCGGTCTCCCACCAAACCAACTCTCATCCGGTCTCCCACCGAACCAACCTACATCCGGTCTCCCACCGAACCAACTCTCATCCGGCCTCGCCAACCCAACCACCGGACCAACCTCACCGAACCAAACCCCCGGACCAAGCATTACCGGTCCACACCATCGCACTCCTACCACCGAACCATGGGATGCCGAACCAAGGTGTGCCAGGCCAGATTGCATCAGCCCAGGCCCACCAGCAGCTATATACATCCAAGACCCCTGCCCCCAACCTCACTCTATAAATAGAGGGGCAGGGGTACAACAATGGGGACAAGTTTGAGAGCTCAAGCACGGAAGGAACTTTCAAACAACTTTCTTTTACTTGTATTAAAGCTTTGTACTTGTAATCAAAAGAAGAGAAGAGAAATAACATATAAAGTGGACGTAGGCACATTCTGGCTGAACCACTATAAATTTGCGTGTCTTTTTACAGTTTAGCCCCTGCTTTTCATATATTTGCGTAAATTACTCAAATCGCTAAGAACAACATAAGATCCACTAAATCATACAACTTTGAGGTGTTTGTCCATTTTTTGTGCAAACATTTTTGGTGCTTTCACTGAGAAAATAGAAACTCGAAGCTTCAGCTTCATCTACTTAACGAGTTTTCCTAACAGCATCGTCCGCCACTTGGAAAACATGCCTCCCAAACAGAGAAAAGATGTTAACAAAGGAAAAAACATCGCATCCAGTAGCCTTCCTGATCCAGCTGCCGCGAATCAAGTAAATCGTCCTCCTCCAGCAACGGCAACAAATGAAGGACAGGCTAACCCAACCACTCCTGCCACAGAACAGCCTGCAGCAATTACTAGGGCAGATTTGGACAGAGTTGTTGTTGAAGTAACTAACCGCTTCACGTCCCAGCAGGAAGCCTTGGTGGACCATCTCATGTCACGCTTGAGGGACGCTGAAGAATCCAACCGCAACACTGAATCATGGGGCGAGTCCCAGTCTGGAGGATCTCAGAGACAGCAAAGATCTTCCTTCTTCGAAGGAGCTAACGGCAGGAGTAGCCGTGGTAGGAGCCGAGACCGAGCCCAGCCCGAAGTTAGGCCTGAGGAAACGTTTGGTGCCGAACCCAACGGGGAAGGTACCGGGCGAAGGTCAACTGCAGCTGAGCCTGTCATGCTGCCTAACCACAGAAACACCAGTGAACGGGGCCGAGCTAGAGTTCAGCCCGAAGTTGGACCCGAGGAAGTGCTTAGATCAGAACCCAACAGGGGAAGATCAAGGCAAGGGCCAACTGTAGCTGACCCAAGCATGCTCCCAGAAGGTCAAAGGCAGCCACTGGAAAATATGAGGAATGATAGACGATACCATCCCTACAGGTTGTCTGGACGGAATCAACCCCACAGAACAGAACCAAACTCATTTCTGTCCGCTCCAAATTCTGATGAAAGGATGGCGCGCTTATTCAGAGAGTGTGTCCAACGGGAGCAAAGAGATCGAGGGATAGGCGCTAGGGTAACCAGCCCTTTCGCCCGCAATATCGAAATTGCTATCACCCCCCGAGAATGGAAGATGCCAACAATGGAACCCTACAAAGGAACCTCCGATCCCATTGTACACTTACAGAGGTACACGCAGCATATGCTCATGAGTGGAGCAACAGAGGGAGTACTGTGCAAATGCTTCCCGCTCTTCTTAGCAGATCTTGCTACCTCCTGGTTCTGTCATCTACCCCAAGGATCCATCAGCTCATGGGAAATGTTGAAAGAAAAATTCATCAGTCAGTTCCGCATTCATGTGGAGCAACCTAAGGACGCTTATTCCTTATCCAGCGTCAAACAAAAACCTGGAGAAAAGCTGCAGCAATACCTAACCAGATTCAACGCCGCAGCAGCCGCAGTTCAAGATGCCGATGAGAAGCTTATCCTAATGGCCCTCTGCAGTGGGGTGCATCCGGATACTAAATTTGCTAGAAGATTGACAAAAGAAAAACCAGCTACTTTACCCGATTTCTTCCATGAAGCCGGGAAATACATGAGGCTTGAGGATGCTGCCATTGAGGGGCAGTCAGGACAGCAAAGTAAGACAACCCATGGCAACGCCCCTGCTGTGGCGAGGGACGTTCGAAGAAATGATTCCAGAGACAATGCTGGGGGCAAGAAAGTAGAAAAACGCCTATATCGGCCAGGACCAAGATTCGACTCTTACACCCCTTTGAACGAGACCGTCGAAAATATCTTCCTTGCCACCCAAGGCGAAGTTAGATACAAACGCCCACCATACAAGAAGGAATCAGATAGCGCACAGAAATCTGGAAAATTCTGCCGCTTCCACGAATCCCACGGACATGATACCAACGAATGCCATCATCTCCAAGATCTGATTGAGGAACACATCAGAAGAAAGAAACTGGAACGCTATGTAAAAAGTCAAGACAGGACTCCAGCTCCTGCCAATGAAAACCCAAGGCTACCCTCACCAGGGACCGGCAGAGGCGACCGCAACGCTAGCAGCTCTAGTCAAGAGAAGATAGTGGTCCATACCATCTCAGGAGGTCCGCACATCGCAGACAGAAGTTGGAAAGAGATGGAAAGATATGGGAAGTCGCTTAGAGACAATAGAGACTGTGTCAATACGGTTATAGAAGAGCGCCACCCAAAGCGGAAAGAAAATGATGACATCACATTCAGTAAACGCGACCTAGAAGGAAGACAGTACCCTCACATGGATCCCATGGTTATCTCTGCCCGACTCGGTCCCGCCGAAGTTTACCGAATCCTGGTAGACACTGGAAGCTCTGTAAATATCCTGTTCAAACACGCATTCGACAAAATGAGGCTATCAATGAAGGATGTATCTCCCTACGATAAACCGCTACACGGTTTCACTGGAGATGCGAAAATGCCCATCGGGCAGCTGGACCTCTTCGTTGAAATTGGAAGCCATCCCCGCTCCGTTGTAAGGAAACAGACGTTTGTGCTGATAGAAAACCATTCGGCCTACAACGCCTTCCTAGGAAGACCAGCCCTATCTGACTTCCAGATTGTCCTAGCCCCGTGGTGCTTGAAAATGAAATTTCCAACAGACAATGGGGTAGGGGAAGTGGAAGGAGACCAAGATATTGCACGAGACTGCTATGTAACCGAACTTCGCAACAACCACAGGAGAGATAAAGGGAAAGGTGTAGAGATTGCCCTCTGCACAAAAAGCCTTGAAGCATAGCAACTAAAGAAAGCCCCTCCTCTTCGATACACCAGCGACCCTTTCAATGAATTAGACCCTAGGGACAAAGAGGAGGAGGCCACCGCCGAGCCTGCAGAGGCTATGGAGTTTATATCTGTAGACAAGCACGACTCAAGTAGGCTACTGAAAATTGGGTCGCAGCTGAAAACTGAATTGAAGGAACAACTCATTGATTTTCTCCGCCACAACTTGGATGTGTTCGCTTGGTCACACGCTGACATGACCGGAATCTCCCCCAACATAGCATGCCACGTATTAAAAATTGATCCTACCAAGGCGCCTGTAAAACAAAAAAAGAGAAGTATGGGGGCAGAGCGATCAGCAGCCCTCGATGAAGAAGTAAAGAATCTACTCGCCAATGACTTCATACGAGAAGCTATTTACCCAGAATGGATCGCCAACCCGGTACTAGTAAAGAAGGCTAATGGGAAGTGGCGGACCTGCATTGACTTCTCCAACCTAAACGACGCCTGCCCAAAGGATTGCTTCCCGCTTCCCAGAATCGATCAACTTGTAGACAGCACAGCCGGGCACGAACTCCTGTCTTTTATGGATGCATACTCAGGATATAACCAAATTCCTATGCATGCTCCCGACCAAGACCACACTAGTTTCATCACCAATCGGGGTTTATACTGCTACAAAGTGATGCCCTTCGGACTTAAAAATGCAGGAGCCACCTACCAACGCCTCGTCAACAAGATGTTTGCAGGGCTAATAGGACGAACAATGGAAGTATATGTAGACGACATGCTGGTAAAATCACGGAAAGCCAAAGATCACATAAGCCACCTAGGCGAAATGTTCCAGGTACTTCGACAGTATGGAATGAAGTTGAATCCACTAAAGTGCTCCTTCGGAGTGTCATCGGGAAAATTCTTAGGATTCATCGTCCATGCCCGAGGGATAGAAGCAAACCCTGAACAAGTCCGAGCATTAAGGGACATCAAGATACCTTCCACCCGAAAGGAAATGCAAAGCCTAAATGGAAAAGTGGCTGCCCTAAGCCGATTCATCTCCAAAGCAACGGACAAGTGCGTCCCCTTTTTCGAAGCTCTAAAGAAAGATAAAGGAAGGTTCGAATGGACGGACGAATGCTTAACCGCTTTCCTTAACCTAATCGAACACCTCCAGAAACCACCGGTACTCTCGACCCCAAGCGAAGGCGAAGAATTATACCTATACCTTGCTGTGTCATCTCACGCTCTAAGCGCTGCCTTGGTAAGGGAAGACAACCGCACGCAACGACCAATTTACTTCGTCAGTAAAAGGTTTGCTGGGGCAGAAGTCAGATATCCTAAGCTTGAAAAGTTAGCATACTGCTTACTAATCACTTCACGAAAGCTACGTCACTACTTCCAATCCCATTCCATCAAAGTTCTGACCGATCAACCACTGAGGCAGGTACTCCATCGTCCCGACACTTCCGGGCGACTACTTAAATGGTGTATTGAGCTGAGTCAATATGATATCACCTATCACCCTCGCACCGCCATCAAGGGACAAGCCATGGCTGATTTCATTGCAGAATTCACTACCAACAAGGATCAGGAGCAACTGGAAATAACAGAAGATATCAAGTGGAATCTCTTTGTGGACGGTGCATCTAACGAACAAGGCTCGGGGGCAGGTGTGGTAATAATCACTCCCAGGGGAAATAAACTGCACTATGCTATAAGGTTGGAGTTCGCTGCCACCAACAACGATGTGGAATATGAAGCAGTAATAGCCGGATTGGAAATTGCTATCGAGATCGGAGCCAATTCTTTGTGTCTTCACAGCGATTCTCAGCTTATTGTTAATCAAATACTAGGGGAATTCCAAGCTCGAGAAGAACGACTCATAGCATATCTAAAGAAGACCAAGTTACTTCTCAGCCGATTGGACCACTACTTAGTCAAACACATCCCTCGGGAAGAGAACCAAGAGGCCGACGAATTGGCAAAGCAAGCAAGTATGAGAGACGTCGCCATCTTCGGAGCAGTAACTGTCTCAAAGCAAACGATCCCAAGTTTTGAGCAAGTGAATCTGATAGCTGCAACCGAAGAAGCAACTTGGATGACTCCCATCCGAGACTACCTACAGAATGGCACACTACCCGACGGGCGTAACGAAGTCAAGAAAATCTTGAGGAAAGCGTCCCGCTACACAATACAAGGAGACATCCTCTATCGGCGCGGGTTCTCTAACCCATTGTTAAGGTGTGTCGCCGGAAGGGGAGCCAAGGAAATCTTATCCAACATTCATCAAGGAAGCTGTGGAGATCACACCGGAGGGCAAACGTTAGCAAAAAAGATACTCCGATACGGATATTTCTGGCCCACCTTAAGCAAGGACGCCTTAGATTTCGTCAAAAAGTGTGACAGATGCCAAAAAATTGCTAAGATCCCTCGGCTACCAACAACCGAGATTACTCAGATGACCAGCCCTTGGCCCTTTGCAGTATGGGGAATTGACTTAATCGGTGAACTGCCAATGGGTCGAGGCGGCGCCAAATATGCTATAGTAGCAGTCGACTATTTCACCAAATGGGTGGAAGCAGAACCTCTAAATAAAGTACCTTCAGCGAAAGTTATCAACTTCTTAATCAAAAATGTTCTGTGCAGGTACGGAGTCCCACTAAAAATCATATCAGACAATGGACTTCAGTTCGACAGCGAGGAATTCGCCAACTGGTGCCAAGAACACGGAATTCACAAAAGCTTCTCATCCGTAGCATATCCCCAAGCAAACGGACAAGTCGAAGCAGTCAACAAAATTCTGAAAACTCTGATCAAAAAGAAGCTCGAAAAGTCAAAGGGCGCTTGGGTGGATGAACTCCCTACGGCACTATGGGCCTACCGCACATCTTTCAGAACATCAACAGGGCACACTCCTTTCTCTTTGGCATACGGATCGGAGGCTATGCTCCCAGTTGAAACCATTGTGCCTTCCCACCGAAGGATCCACTATAACCCAGAAGAGAACGAAGAGCTCCTCAACATGTCTTTGGATCTAGTCGAGGAGAGAAGGAATGATGCAGTCCTAAAAACAGCAGCCCACAAGCAAAAGGTGGCAGCACAATACAACTCCAAAGTCAAGCATCGTACCTTACAAGAAGGGGATCTTGTCCTCAAGCGAATCTTCCCTCGCCCCGGAGCACTAGACCCAATCTGGGATGGACCATATGTAATTCATAAAGATCTCCACAACGGAGCCTATATTTTGTCAACAGTGGACGGAGAGGTGTTCCAGAGGGCATGGAACATCCAACACCTCCGTCGAAACTTTTCTTAACTTGTATTGCCCATATGAAGTGAATTAACAAAGAGAATCAGTGGACGTAGGCATTTTTTCGTGCCGAACCACTTTAAAAAAGCCTTGTCTCTTTTTTAACTTGTTCCTTTGTATCTTGGCTGCTTGTTAACTTTATCCTTTTCTGTTGAACAAAATCCTGAGCATATAGCATTTCTATTCAAAGCACTCCACGATGCAACTTCACGTGGACAAGACCCAACAGGTACTATGCGAATCTATGCCCTCGCCAATGAGACACTTTTGCTCCAGCATCCCTCTACTGCGGGTTAACTCATTGCTCGCGACGGCCCTTAAAGCCAACTGTAATGAGCCAATTATAAGCCACCGAGAAGGCCGACTATAGCCGAGGCAGCTCATTACGGCGTTAGGCTCGCCGGCGACTGTGAACCGATTATAAGCCCCAACATAAGGTGTGGCCAGCCAGGGGCAGTTCGCAGTTGACGATCGGCACCCACGCTAGCCGGCCACAGTAAGTCGAATAATACCCATGAGTACGGGCCATAATGGCCCGGGTAGTTACTGTGCGCGATCTCGGCTCCGGTGTGTCTTAAGTGCGGCTGTGGTAAAAAAGAATTAACTCCCCGCGGAGGCGTAAGATGGGTGACAAATGTCTCCAAGACCCACAGCTAGGGAAAGTGACTACAAAACCCGTTTGCCACGAACTTAAGCACATCGAAGGCCTTCCGTGACTGGAAGTTTTACCATTTCACATATTTCAATTTTACTTAAAAAACTTTCCTCCTATCCTCTATAACAAACCATAAAGTACAGGATGCAGGGTAAGAGATACCCGCCAATGGATGCAGAGACTCACAATCAGATGGCAGGGCATTCGACTGCTTTCCATGCTTAGTCATACAAGATATTCGAAACTGCCATTTACAAACAGAACATGAAAGGCGGTATTTTCTTCCTTTATGCATGACTGTAATTTAATTTTTTCACACCACACGCTAACATTGCAAGTCATGAGATTATGATTTAAAACCAGAATCTGACATCAAACACAATTTAATTACAAGAATATACATAGCTACATTTCTCATACGATATGTCGAAATAGCAACAAATATTCAAGAAACGACAGAATCAGCTTAAGCTAAAAAATTACACGTCAAGAATAATATTATTACAAGTAGCAAGAATTACAACTTAGAAGTTACTCTACTGTCTTAAGACTAACAGATACAACACTGCCAAGCCTACAAAAAGAATTTTCCAGGTCCAATCAGGGAGCCGGTTGCGTCGAAGTCTTGTCCTTGCTCTTTTGCCCGCCTGTCCGGTCATAAAAAGGATTCATTAGTGATGAGTAACCAAGTTAACGGAAAGACTAGAAAGGAAAACTTACCAGCACCTGCTTCTTGACCATCCTGGTCGTCATCCTCTACCTGCACACCTGCCTCTTCAGCAGCAAGCAGCCGCATACCCTCCTTTATCGCCACTTTCTCCTCCTTGGTGAACTGGGCAGTGACCACATCCATACTGAAGACCGTTCCACCCTCTTTATCTGCATCAGCCTTAGCCTCCTCCAAAGCCCGAAGATAGGTCTTGGCCATGACCCTGGGATAATCATCCATCCAAGAGAGATTGCCCTGCTTCCAAGTCCGGAAATACATGTCCTGGAGCATGTCATCCATCATTCCCTCGTTCTCCTCAAACTCCCTCATCCGGGCATCGGAGGCCGACAACCTTTCGACGGCAGCATCTCTCTCCAGTCTGTATCTCGAGCAATCAGCCTGAAGGGACCTCCGCATCACCTCCATCTCTTCCCTCAACTTAGCTTGGGCAAGCTCTGCAGCCTCAAGTTTCTCAGACAATTCCTCCACCTGCTCGAGATCCGCTCTCCGAACCTCATCCACCGTGGCAATAGCCATGTCAATCCGCTCTTTGCAAGCAGCTTCCATTTTCCGCAATTCGGCCCGACTGGCCTCTTCCATGGTTTTCCTTAATCGCCCAGTAGCAGCCTCATGCTGAGAAATCTGGATAGCCTGATCCGCAAGCTGCTTGGCCTGATCCGAAACCACCAATCGAAGTCGGATATTGGCGCTCCCAATCTCCTCTCCGGCCTTAACCAGCCGAGCATGATGCCCCATCAGCTTCTTGGTCTCCTCTGCCACCCGATCAATATTAGCTTTGGCCTCGTCTCCCATAGTGACTATACGAGTGGTGAGTAGATCGAGATCTAAGGACTTGGCTTCATCAAGTACTCGTACCATGGGGTTACGGGGGAGAAGGTGTTCACCAGTGACTTCGTCAAAAGTAATATCATGAGAACCTGGATCCAGATCAGGATGACCCGCGAATGGATTACGGGCCAAGTCGGGACGGTCGATATGAATAACAGAAGGGTTTCCGGACGGGTATGGAGAAGGTACAAACTCGCTACCCTCCTCAGTAATATCATGAATAGGCTGAGCCGGAGGCTGAGGACCGAGCGAAGTTTCGGATAAAGGATGACTCCTCTTCCTCTGCTGAATACCCTCTTCGATGACCCCAAGAAGAGGACGGTATCCGACTACATCCCCGGAGCGTTGGGTTGAGGGCTTTGGCTTAGCAGAAATTTTGGAAAGTTTATATTGCTCGAGCCTGTGTCGAAGGTCTGAAGCTTTGGGCATCTTGCCTGCTCCTGATATAAAGAACAAGTGTCACAATCTTACATTACTATATGATTCAAGAAACGCGGTAGATTACAAGTTAGAAAAGGTAAAGAAACACACCTGTGGTTGTACAAACCCTGGGGAGGAGTGGGATACTGCAATAAGTCCTGGATTTCATTCCAGGACGGGAGCGGGTCATAAAATATTCCTAAGTCCCTATCATTAGTGAAGCATGCAGGGGTCAAGAGTTCACCTTGAGTCGTCAGAGCCACCTTGGCCGGAATAGTCGGAGAAGACTCACTTGCACCAGTCCCGGCTTTGTCCGCCTTCCCGGTCTTCTCTACCAAAGCCGGATCATCATCCAACCCCTCAAAAGCTTGGCGGAAAGCATCATCCGTCCACTCTTGCATTTCGCCTACTTGCCCAGAAGACAGAACCCTGGAACCATCACCACCCTGTCCATCGCCACCATCATCACCAAGACGCTCAACGTCACTTCCGCCCTCAGCCTCACCTCTTTCTTCCTCCGCATCTATCTCCCCCTGAGTAAGTGGACAATTGCTGGGAGAAGGACCGTCCGACCTCTTAAGTTTCTTACCTCCGACGGCTGGAGGTTTCGTGAATGGTTTTCTCTTTCCACCCTCTGCCGCAACGCCTCCCTTAGCCTGAGCAGCCGCCCTCTCTTCCGCCATTTCCCTCAGCTTAACTACAGACTGCTGCGGAAGGATCAAGTTATATTCCAAAAGAATCGCATTTCTAATCAAGAAGGCAGATGATCTGTATTTCCCAAGAATGGCTTCTATCTCAGCCGCCGTCTGAACCAGGCGGTCAGTCTCCACAACCGGAAAGCCACCTATCGCTAGCAAAAACGAGAAAGTATGAGAAGAAGCATCGCAATCGGAATAAAAGTTATAAGTAAAAGCATCAACTTACATCCAGAGGTAAAGCGCCGGATGGAGACGGAGTCGTCCCTAACAAAGAACCACTCTTTCTTGAACATGCTGAATTTAGAGTACAGGTCCAGGACCGGCTTGAAGGTCACAGCGGACTCCAAGCTAATATATGGGGACCCCTTCTTATAGCCCCTTAAATTATACAAGTACCGGATCTCCCGGTTGGAGGGAGCGCGACCATACTTCCTCCGAAAGATAACGAAAAGGCTCACCAGTATGGCATAAGAGTTGGGCTGAAGCTGGAATGGGGCCACCTTCAGATGCGTGAGGAAGCTGACTACCCAAGCATTGAGAGGCGGGATAGCACCACACATGCAATGGTACCTACTATAAGCAAAGTATCCTTCGGGAGGACTGTATGGCATGACTCCTGGGCCCGGCAGCAACATGAGGGCTCTATCGATCCCAAAGGAACGAGATATAACATCGAGTTGCTCCTCTTTGAGAGAGCTAGGAAAGCAGTCAGGCGGGGAATCCAGCAGCTCCTGGGGACCATATCCATCCACTAATGACCTCGGGGCGGGCCCATGACGCTCCGATCCTGATTGAGCTGGGGGCACGGCCGAGGACTCTCCTTCACCCCCGGATCTCCTCTTATCTGATCGAGTTTCAACTTTTCGAGACATTTATCTGCAAACATGGGAAAAGTATATCGTTAGAATATACAAGCAGCGTAATCTGGAATTTCGCTTAAAAATTCGAAGTATGAAACGCATGTTCACTCGATACAACAGTTCATTCGGCGGGCAGATGCAACAGGTCAAGAGTTCATTCGGCACTCAACTCATAAGTTCATTCGGCACTCAACTCATAAGTTCATTCGGCACTCAACTCGTAAGTTCATTCGGCACTCAACGCATAAGTTCATTCGGCACTCAACTCGAAAGCTCATTCGGCACTCAACTCGTAAGTTCATTCGGCACTCAACTCATAAGTTCATTCGGCACTCAACTCGAAAGCTCATTCGGCACTCAACTCGTGAATTCATTCGGCAAAAAGAACCTCACCTTGATTCGGCTAGCAACATGATTCGGCAAAGAAGTTGATTCGGCTGGGAGGGATCTGGTTCGGTTGTTACACTTGGTAGGGAATAACGGTGGCACATGGCCTCTACTTATAGACGAAAGTGGACTACCGGACCGGTTGGCTCGGTAATGAAAACCGGAAGAAAGCTCCTCCAAACTTAAAGCAAAGCACGCCATGCGCACGCACATACCCTACTTTGGGGGGCAAGTGTTGTGTGCATTTCTACCACCGAACCAAAAGGCAAGAACCAACTCTCATTCGGTCTCCCACCGAACCAACTCTCATCCGGTCTCCCACCAAACCAACTCTCATCCGGTCTCCCACCGAACCAACCCACATCCGGTCTCCCACCAAACCAACTCTCATCCGGTCTCCCACCGAACCAACCTACATCCGGTCTCCCACCGAACCAACTCTCATCCGGCCTCGCCAACCCAACCACCGGACCAACCTCACCGAACCAAACCCCCGGACCAAGCATTACCGGTCCACACCATCGTACTCCTACCACCGAACCATGGGATGCCGAACCAAGGTGTGCCAGGCCAGATTGCATCAGCCCAGGCCCACCAGCAGCTATATACATCCAAGACCCCTGCCCCCAACCTCACTCTATAAATAGAGGGGCAGGGGTACAACAATGGGGACAAGTTTGAGAGCTCAAGCACGGAAGGAACTTTCAAACAACTTTCTTTTACTTGTATTAAAGCTTTGTACTTGTAATCAAAAGAAGAGAAGAGAAATAACATATAAAGTGGACGTAGGCACATTCTGGCTGAACCACTATAAATTTGCGTGTCTTTTTACAGTTTAGCCCCTGCTTTTCATATATTTGCGTAAATTACTCAAATCGCTAAGAACAACATAAGATCCACTAAATCATACAACTTTGAGGTGTTTGTCCATTTTTTGTGCAAACAATGTGCAACCCCCCGACCAACCAGAAATGTCGGGCGCACTCATAGCAAGCGACCCGCTCAGTTCAAGAGCACTATCAAGCTCCTCCATCCCGGCGTCGTGTGGAGACGACACAAAATCTGGAATTGGGATGTCGGCAAGCCCTGCAAAGGGATTCTCTACTTGCAAGGGAGGACCCTTTGAAATTCTAATCCCCGGAACGGGCAAGTACACAACCACAGATTTAAATCTCTCAGATTTATAGCGTTTGTGAGCAGCTGCCTTGCCTTTTCTTCTTCCTCCCGAATCCTGGACATCGACAGAAGGCCCAGCCGGGAGCTCGGTATCGGTAGGCGTTCTTTCTGGATCAAATTCTTCGGCTATCACGACTGCGGGCGCTTTGTGCTTCACCCGTTTCTTCGGGGCCACTCTATGTATCCCTTCCAGCTGTATGGTCTGCCTCCGTTCTATCAGCCCGACAGTCCTTAAATTTCTGTCAGACATGACCAAGTCAATATGCCTCTCTTCGCCCAGGAACGCTTGAAGAATCTGAACAAGCTCTCTGAAGTATGCGCCGTCAGGACGAGAGATTGCAACTATAAAAAAGGAAAAGTATGTCAGTTTTGAAGTCAGTTACTAATATCTCAATGATTCAAGAGAGAAATGGCAACACTTACATCTATCCAACCACCGCCTAGCAAATCCAAGGGGGTACCGAACGTAGAACCATTCAGTTTTATAATAACTTAGCCTTCCCCAGGAGCCCAGTATAATGTGGCAGTTTCTGACCGCTTCCAGGATGGTAAAAGAAGGGCTGTCTCCACGGCTCTTGACGTTGAATAAATATTCGATTTCGATCGGCTCCGGCGGTCGAAAGAGGATCTCCATAAACAGAACAAAGGTGCTGTTCAACAAGGCATACCCGTTGGGATGTAGCTGAGATGGAGCTATGCCGAGAAATGATAACATCTCCCTTATATATTGGTTGAAAGGAAGGAGTGTCCCCGCTGTGCAAGCATGACGGTTGAAAGCAGTAAACCCCTCCGGGGTATCGTGCGGCCTGTCATTTGGCACAGGAAGTAGCACGTCGTCGAGCGACAAACCGTGCCTCAAGCAAATCCGTCCTAGCATATCTTCGGAGATACCCGACGGCACTGAATCTTGCGGATTACAAATAAACCGGGCACCCGGACGATCGTCCGGAGCTGGGTCTATAACTTCGGCTTCAATAACCAGTATCTCTATGGTTGGAGGAATAGAACTTGGGAGTCCCTATTGTTGTGAACTTGAGGGTTCCATGAATAGCTAGCTTATGAAAAATCATTGTTAAACAGACAATAACGCTCGTGCATCCCCCAGTGTAAAGTGTGTGAATGTGATGTGTAGTGCAGTATTGTATATCACTTAAAGAGATCTACGGGATTGAAGAAAACATGAAAACGACGAGACTTCAGAATTTAGTCGGAAGGACCGTCATCGCTGACGGTCACAACCGTGCCATCCAGTTATTAGCTATCAGTCCGAGTTAAATTGTGTTATCATTTTGGTAATTCTGGTTCCATCGACGAGCTTCGATAGGCAATCAGATATGCGGTGAAACGATTAAGTCCAGTTGTGCAAGTCTGAAGCTCGTCGGAGTTAGGTGTTCAAATGCACTGGAGTTTTTGGTATCGTCAAAATTAAGTTCATTGTCAATCATCAAAAGTGCAAGTTCGAATCGCTTGCTAAGGTTCGAGTTCGAATCGATCACTCAGGGACGCGTTCGTATCGGTCCTAGGGCCGCACAATTCGACTCGCTTCAGGGCCCCCGCCTCGACTCGAACCAAGGCTGCAGTTCGACTCGATCCAAGGCTGTAGTTCGACTCGCTTCGAAGCCTCTGCTTCGACTCGATCCAGAGCCACACGCTTCGACTCGAACCAAGGCTGCCGCTTCGACTTGATCCAATGCCATCCACTTCGACTCGATCGAAGGCCATCATTTCGAATCCATCAGACGCAACCCCTTCGTATCAATCTACGTATCCAAAACATTCGATTCGATGCGAAGCTCCACCATCAATCGATACGAAGGCCTCCGCCTCATCATCTCGAAACCCCTACTCAGATCAACACGAAGCTAAGGCCATGGAATTTTCGATCGATCACAACTATGATTAATTTGGAGTTAAAAACCCGAGTCTCATCGTTTACGCGTGGATTCGCTTATTGGATTACCTAGATCTGTCAGTTAGTTCGAATGATTGAAGGTATGAAACAGTTCGAAGGCAAGAATATTTCTTCTTTCTGCTCGAGTTTCTGGGCAATACGAAGGCAAGGAAGGAAAGCGAAAGTTAAAAAGTGAAAAAACGGCTAAGTACAAAGTATTTATATGGACTTTAAAGCAAAGGGAATAAACATTTCGTATCCTGGTGGATTCGAACACGCGTTTCGACTCCCTCTCCAGTGCGTCGATGCGAAGCTCCCCTTTCGTATCGCTTGTCTTCGACTCCGTCTCCTGTGCAGCAAAATAAGCAATCGTTTCGACTCCGTCTCCCCTTCGACTCCGTCCCCTGTCCATTTCGACTCCATCAGTACGAGACCACACTTCGTATCGGTCACCTTCGACCCCGTCTCGTGTGCAGATCGACTCCATCAAATCACTGCTTCTAGATGCCAACTCCATTGATACGAATTGCCTGTTCGTATCCAGTGACTCCATCTATATCGATTCGAAATACTTACTCCGTATCCATAAATTCAATAAAAATCGTCTTCAATGTTTCAACCCTTCACATCAATTCAGGAGAGGATCGTTACAAAGAAACATTCAAAAACAACCATCGAGCGTTGTTACCACAAATTTCACGTTGGTTCAGGAGAGGATCGATACAGAATTCAATATAAAATAAACTGACAACGACTCGTGAACGTAAGAACGTCAACGAGAGTCAGGTTAACATATATGCATGTATGTCGGACCAATATTCAATGTTCCAGACTTATAGGAATCAGAAACTCATCTAATAACGATTACAGCAGCAAACGGCTAATCACTAGCATACAGCAATCAGTCGCAACAATACAAGGTACAGCAGTTGATCGTCAACAGCTTACATTATCAAGAAAAACAGTCAAAGAATACAACTTTCATCGAAAAGACGATGACTATTCAGAATGAAGATTGTAGCACTTCAAAGCACATCATGTTTTCACAAGACGTACTTTGGGGGGCAAATGTTATCCCGCCTTTTGACGAGGCCGTGACACCAAGGAATCGACTAGTAACCAATGACGGCCCGTCCTAGAGATCAGTTATACACAGGCTCACTATGGATATCGACGAATTTTGTCCGAGTCCGGATCGAGCCAAAATTGGTAGGACATGACAAGCTAAGCTATGAGAGTCAACGTTCCAAATCTCAAGTCAATCCGAGTTCGTATGCTCAAGTTATGAACGATACAAAATTGGATGAAAACCAATCACCGGTCGACTCGCTCCCTTCAACTCGCTTCGCAATCATTAGAAATGACAACTTCGACTCGCTTCGCAACCATCAGTAGTGATTACTTCGACTCGCTTCGCAACACTCAGAAGTGACTACTTCGACTCGCTCCGCTTCGCCTCCATCAGATGCCTTCTTCGACTCGCTCGATCAATGCATACTTCGACTCGCTCCGCCTCAAGCCATACTTCGACTCGCTCCACTTCATCGACTTCACATCCATCCGAAGACTTCTACTTCGTGTCCATCGATGTGGAGCAAAGCACAGCAGTCAATACAAGTTAGCGCCATGTCATCGAGTCAAACAGAATCAAGTCGAATGGAAAGCGAGTCGAAACAAAAGCGAGTCGAACCAAATAGCCTACCGAGAATCCCAATTCGTATCGATCATATCTCCCAATCTACAAGCCCAAATGCTATGAAATTTTCACAGAAGACTACGTGCATGCTAAAGAATGTCCACGCCAAATTTTGACTCCATTGGATGAAATCTTGATTCATACAAAATCTGTTCGTATCGATCACAGATCGGACCGAAACTTCACGGGCTTGGGCCCGCGGGCCTGGTCACGTACCAGAGAGGGTCTCCCGAGATCTGAGCGAAATATCAGCCTCCTACACCTATAAATAGACCCCCAAAGCCAACAGAAAAGGGGTTCTTCTTCTTCTTTGAGATCTCCAACGCCCGGACTCTTCCAGATCCAGATCTGAACTCCATCGCTGCTGCTACCAACGAGATTTACTGCTGCAAATCATAATTCTCTACTGTAATTCATTAAATCCACTTGTAATCTTCAAAGAAAGATCAATAAAGCAAACTACTTCATAGTGGACGTAGGCAATACGCCGAACCACTCTAAATTCTTGTGTCTCCTTGCATTTTAATTGCTTTCATATCTGAAATTTGGAGTTTTTGTTGGATAATCCTCTTTTTACATTTAATTTCTTCACTTTATCTCTTCAAAAACTTCTGAAGAGTGTTGTGCCCAATTTTGGTACGAACAATTTATAAATGGAGAAGGGGCAATTTGTAAATGTTTTAAATTGTTTAATTCTAAATTTTGGCAGTACTTTTAGAAAAGATTTTGGAAAAGAAATTAGCAACCAATCATATGTTGACAAACAAAGCATGTTAGTTGAAAGAAATTACTTTTTAAAGTCAAAAATCTATTTTTATAAGGTTTTGCTAATTCGCCACTTTCGGCAGCTACCTTTCAACTTCATACTTCCGCCTCCATCCTAGTCAAAACCAATACACATGGTATTAAAAGCCTTGGTATGTAGTGGATTGGAGATAGGCGAGAGGTATAGAGTCGAAACAAGGGTTTTGAAGGGGTTGAAACCTTGTTTTGCTTTTAAAAGGAAATGCGCCTGCTTTGCTTTCGAAAAGAATGCTTTCGAATAAGATAGCTTTCGACTTAGTCAAATATTTAAAGGAAGGTTTTGAAAGAGGTTGCGTCTTTGTTTTTTAAAGAAGCTTTCTAAGGGACCGAAACCCCTAGCTGTCGCATCCAACCTTTTGGAGCAAAGTGTTAGCACCAAAATTGGTCACTAACCTCATAGAGAAAGATTGTGTAGAGATATAAGTGGTGAAATCAAATTAAACAGAGAAGACAATGCTAATTTAAATGCAGAAAGTAAGAACACCAAATTTATAGTGGTTCAGCGTAATTGCCTACGTCCACTTTAACTTTTATTGATCCTCTTAGTTGATGATTACAAATACAATTCGTGAATCAAACGCTTGAATGAAGTTGTTAAGTAGAGGAGATGAGTCTCAAAAATGGCAGAGTTTCCACGATGTTCTCTCCTGAAAAAAGGATCCTCTTCACTGTGACCCTGCCCCTCTATTTATAGACAAAGATGGGCTGGACTTCCAAAGTGGGCTTGGTAGCCGAACGCTCTAGCCCAGGTGTAGTGTTCGCTGCATGCCGAACCAGGTATGCCGAACGCTTTGACGCCGAACAGTCCTCTCCATGCCGAATGGTCCCTTCCATGCCGAGCAGTCCTTTCTATGCTGAATGGTTCGTTTGATGTGTGGGAAGTGCAGGATGGTTGCAGTTGAAGCCGATCGTAACTCTATCTGAAGCTCTTGATCGAATGATGCATGCTGGCCGAACGATAGTGTCATGTTGAGTAGTTATGTCCACCGAACGTCTTCTGGATGCCGAGCACTCCTGTTGCCGAGTTCTATCGATGCCGAGCGCTAGCTGACGTAGAGCATTGGTTGACGCCGAGTGCTAGTTGACGCCGAGTAGCCTGGTATGCCGAGTACTTTGCTGAGTACTATCTAACGCCAAGTGTCATGGATGCCGGGTACGCTGGATGCCGAGTACTTCGCCGAGTACTCCTAGATGCCGAACACTCTCTAACGCAGAGTCCCTCTGGATGCCGAGTACTTCGCCGATCACTCCTAGATGCCGAACACTCTCTGATGCCGAGTCCCTCTGGATGCCGAGTACTTCGCCGATCACTCCTAGATGCCGAACACTCTCTGACGCCGAGTGCTACTTGATGCCGAGCACTAGTTGCCTGGTCAAATCTCCAGGAAACACTTGCCCCCCAAAGTGTATTATGTGACCGAACGTGATGCGCTTTGAATATAGTTCAGCTTACCTCGGAGGTGCCTTCTCGAGAATGTTATTGAAGGAGGTGTGAGACGAGCATGGTTTGGACGCCGAGCGTGCTTTGAAGCCGAACGCTACGACTTTGACCGGTTCTATCGGATATAGCCTTTTCAACTTCCATCTTCTCCCTATAAAACCAGGCGTCCTTCCACTATTTTCCTTTTACACCTTCATATCTGTCACTCCCAAGAGACTTGCAATTCTCGCCAGCCAATCAGATATAAAGCCTAATTGATCTTTCCTCAAGTTCGATCTTCGAACTAGGTATCGTTCCTTCCACGATTAAATTACTTCAACACGAGGTTTAGGTTCATCACGTGGAAAATGGGACATTTCTACGGTTGCATAATGTGTGGCGAGTAGAAATGGCTCGCACGTTTGGAGTCGTCGAATGGTGCATGGTAGTTGGGCCTAGCTCCTTCGTGCCGAACAAGACTGGGAGAAAAAGAAAGATGGGGTATCGAACGGCGTAATCTTCGCCGGGCGATCTGTTCCTGTCGTTCAGCGCAGATGGAGAAGGAGTAGGGTGGAATTGTATTCGAGGGTGGAGCGCTACTTTAGCCGAACAATACTAAGGCTGAACACTACCCAAATGCCGAACAGTATATGCGCCGAACAGCTGACAGGCCGAACAGACACACACGCCGAACAGAATTTAGACCAAACAACATAATTGCCGAACAACTACATGCCGAACAGTATACGTTTTGAACAACTGACCTGCCGAACAAACATACATGCCGAGTACTATATTTAGGCCGAACAGTCCAAATGCCGAACAAAACTTAACCAAACCATATCAAGGCCGAGCAATGCAAATGCCGGACAATTATAAATGCCGACCAATGATAAATGTTGAACCATACTTAGGCCGAACACCGTAAATGCCGAACGAACAATTGCCTTGCCTAATCTACACAAGGTCAAAAGATCTAAGCACACCATCATATGACACTGACCCGGATCATTAACTCCCTAGCTTTAGTAGACTTAAATCTGGGTTTGATTAACACTCGTTTTCTAAATTTGAAACTGTAATCACCTCAAGGCGGGCTTTTTGAGACGGTCAGCGATGACGGTCTTCGAAGGCGACGACTCGAAGCTCATTTTTATATCTTTGAAATCTTTAGATTCTTATTGCTTGTACACAATTGCTTGCACTAGTTCACACACCACGTGGGGGGAAAACTCGTGTTGCTAACTCTAACGTTCAACGTTTTTTTGAGTATAGCTTTCTCAAGCACTTTGCCAGGTTCGTTATTTATTGAGGATGTCAAGAAAGTCTAGCTCCGCCACTATATCCGACAGGCCTGGGCCGTCATTAAGGCCAGAAGCTGTTGATACTTCTAATCCGTTGACTTCTCCTACTCACAACTTAGCACCTGATGCCTTGGAGGCAGCAATTCTTCTAGACAATCCGATCGATTCACAAGCTTCGAAGATCAACGAAGCCGCTCTCTGACGGATATGCTCCATTCATGGGATCCCTTTCGCCGACGTGTTGGTCCCTTCGCGACACGACCGTCCTCATCTGCCCCCAGTCGGGTATACCGCCTGTAACAGGTTCATGTGTTGGATGGGCAGCGTGCCTCCGTTCAATTTATTTCTCCGGGATGTATTGCAGTATATTGACATAGCTCCGTCGCAGCTGCACCCGAACGGCTATGCGTTTCTATACGGGACCTACTTACTTTTCATGGCCGTCTTCTCTAGACCTCCAACCGCTGGCGATATCAGATACATTTATATGATCAAGAGACGAAAAGACAGTCCTTCCTTTATGTTCCTCGAGCCGTACCACAAATGCCAAATCTTGACAGGGGCATGCAGTAAATTCGCCCTGTACAAACAGGAATGGTTTTATGTGCGCTGCCCTCCTGGTTTTGCGAGGAGATGGGTTGAAGGCAGTAAGTCTCTCTGCCGAGTCACTATTCGCATTTAACCGGAGTCATGCTTTTCCTAACTCTTTGTTTCATCTTTTCAGGTATCAACCCGCGTCCGGAAGGCCGAGGATATTCTGAGGCTGTTGAATCCATTAGAGCTCTTCCTGCCGAGGAATGAGACATCCGGACCATCATTTCAAATGAATCACTGTTGGGGTTTGGCTTGCTAGCCCCTGGTCGTCGGATCAGCCTTCCAGAAGGTATCATCATTCCCAAACTTTCGTCCGGTAAAGCGAAAAAACGGGCCGGATCATCGTCGCGTCGCACTCCCGATACGCACGAAGAAGGTGAGCGCAAAGAAGACGAAGCTCTTGAGACTCAAGGCGAGAATGTGGGTCCCGCTTGGAATCCGGCAGTCGAAGTTCAAGATATTGAGACGTCATCCTCCCCTTCGAAGGGAAAGAGGAAGTTAAAATATAAAGTTCAGAAGGAGAAAGTTGGCGGCACTTCAAAAGTCATGCATATCCCGCCTGAGAAAGAGGCTTCCTCACAACACCTGGAAAGTTCCCTGAGGGCCCTGTCGAACCTGTCTATTCCCGATGATATTCTCAATTACGGGTTTGACGATCCTGAAGCCCTCAAGTTTTCTTCGCTCGTTAAAGGCAATGCGGGAGTTCAACTACCGGTCCAAGGAGACAACACTCCGATTAGTAAAGATAAACGAACGGGTCCGTCGGGGGGAACACTAGGACACGCATGCACATACGCATTCCATCATACACTTCATTTTTTTTATTTCTCGGATTTTTCCTAACTCGTTGTTATCTCCATTCTTTGCAGGTGACATGGGACGCTCTCACGGACTCGATCGCCTTCATGGCTCTTCCATATTTCATCATTCCGGACGGGACTCAGGCTCAGGCAGACGTAGGGATAGGGATGATTACGAAGATAGAGACAATCGTCCCCGCGATTCGTCTCACCGTAAGAAGGCATATTCTCAATCATCACAGTCCCGTGATCCTCTTCCTCCAACTGAGCCAGATAAAGAGAAGTCTTCATAGAAGGGTTACCAATCTGATGCTCCTCGAGAACAACACTCCGGTTCATCGAGTACAAGGCAAGTTCGGGAGCAACGAAAAAGGGCGGAACTTCCAAAGCCTCCTCCTCCTACTCCTGCGGTGGACCCAACTATTGCGGAAAGATGGTCGATCTTAAGGCCAAGTTTCCGAAAATTTGCTTTGACGGTTTGAAGTTCCTCCCTGCTATTCACCATATTCCTGGGCACGTGAAGCAGAGTGCCATTGCCTGTAATAACGACGTCTATGTTCAACATGACGCGTTTGTGCACTTGGTGGAGAAGATCTCGGAGGTGTCCGTTGAGCGTCAACATGAGATTGATCGCCTGAAACTGGAAGCTGGCTGCGACAAAAACATCATCGAGCACCAAGACGTAGAGCTCGCTTCGTATAAGTCGAAGCTGGAAGCCGCTGAACAAAGTGCAAAAGATACTGCTGAGGCAGTTACTCGCTTAGAGATGGCTCACAAGAAGGAGCTTGATGAAGCAGTCCAGCGAAGCGGTGCCCTCACCCTAGAAAAAGACTCTGTCCAAAAAGAGAGGGACGCGCTCGTCGTGCAAGTCAGAGAGCTGAAAGAATTACTCTCCAAGGAGAAGGAGGACAAGGTAGCTACTCAAGAAGAATCACAACGATACTGTGATGAAATCGTTGCTACTCGTCTCCTGAAAACGAAGCTCGATGACGAACTTGCTGGGGTTGAGAAAATGAAGGATGAGGCCCGTGAGGAGGGCAAAAGAAAGGCTGCGGAGGAGATTGACTCTCGTCTCAAGGAGGCCGTAGAAGCCGGCAGGGAAGAAGTCATATGCATGTTTGACCCGTTGATCGCTGAATATGGAGCCCGCGTCCTTATGCATCGCGACTTAACATTCTTGGGCGACGGCTACCTTGAATCCCTAGCTGAGGCCTGGGAAACTTTGATAAAGATCAGGAAAATCGAGTCGGGCTCTGAAGAGGTCGATGAGGATGCTTTGGTGAAGGAGTTCCTTAGGGGGAATGAGCCAGCGGATTTATCCATAGCATTGATGCTTTATAGCAAAGGCTCTCCCCTTCCAAAAGAGAAAAATGATGAAGCTGGCCCGTCTGGGGATGAGACTATGGCTCCTCACACTGCTGCTCCTCCCGCTGCTCAACCGGCCGGTCGGCCGACACTTGACCCGTTCGAGCAGCACGCCGGCTACGACTCGGAAGATCCCGAGCTTGGTGTTCATGTGCTATCTCCTATTCTGGAGGGTGAAACCCCACGCGCAACCGATAGCCAACCAGAACCCGGTAGGAAACTCTTCTTTTCTAGAAGTTGAAAAGATCCCGTCATTTTTCAGCAGTGGTTATTCGTTCTAACGCTCATTCTTTATGTTTTCATGTAGGCTGTTCTGACGCCGAGCCGACTCCAAGGAGCGATGATGCCAAGGAGGAGGCAGAGAAAACTAACGACGCTGTCCATGTGGGAGTAATTCCTGGTCCCGATGCTCAAGTGATTGGGGCGCTAGATGATGATAAGCTTGACACTTCATCCCCTGCCGAAGGTAGTGATGAAATTGAAATCATTGGCGCCTCTGAGCATACTTCACAGATGAGCATGAAGGACCGCCTCGCCGCAAATGAGAAGAAAAAGGTCGAGGTCAAAGTTGAACCTGGAATCCTGGAACTTACCGACCCGCGGAACAGACCTTTGAAAATCATTCTCCCGGGCAGGTCCAAACCACTAGATGTTCCGTCTCCTACTCCTGACTCCGCTTCTTTAGCAAGCAAGAAATCCAAGAAAAAGCGTGAAGGAGAGGAGTCGTCGGAAAAACCAAAGGAAGACAAGAAGAAGAAACCGAAGAAATAATTAATACACTCGTTCAACGAGCTTCTTGCTTAAGTCCTGTAGCTTATATAGATAAGTTCTCAACTCTGAGTTTTGTAGGAGTAACCGTGTAACCCCATTTTGAACTATTTGAATGAAGTTTAGTTTCTTTTTTGTTTGAATGATTCTCTTGCTTTTCTTTTGTTTGATGATTAACTGTAGTCGCATTATCTCCCAGTCCATCTTCGTGTTGTTCAAACATCTCCGGACGTGGCATATTTCTTATTCTACATCTCTCGAGTACTTGGAATTTTTCCTAAATCTGCGCTCCGAGGATTTAGAGTAAGTTGATCCGCGTTCAGGGGATTCGGAGGTTCGCATCGTTTATACTCTAGTCCGCATTCTAGGGACTTAGGGTACTGCGATCCACGCTCTGGGGACTCGAAGATTTGCAGTCGTTTATACTCTAGTCCGCGCTCCGGGGACTTAGAGTACTCCGATCCGCGCTCTGGGGATTCGGAGATTCGATATCGTTTATACTCTAGTCCGCACTCCAGGGACTTGGAGTACTCCGATCAGCGCTCTGGGGATTCGGAGATTCGAAATCGTTTATACTCTAGTCCGCGCTCCGGGGACTTCGAGTACTCCGATCCGCGCTCTGGGGATTCAGAGATTTGAAATCGTTTATATTCTAGTCCACGCTCCGGGGACTTGGAGTACTCCGATCCGCGCCCTAGGGATTCGGAGATTTGAAATCGTTTATACTCTAGTCCGCGCTCTGGGGACTTAGAGTACTCCGATCCGCGTTCTGGGGATTCGGAGATTTGAAATCGTTTATACTCTAGCCCGTGCTCCGGGGACTTAGAGTACTCCAATCCGCGCTCTGGGGATTTGGAGATTCGATATCGTTTATACTCTAGTCCGCGCTCCGGGGACTTGGAGTACTCCGATCCGCGCTCTGGGGATTCGGAGATTTGAAATCGTTTATACTCTAGTCCGTGCTCCAGGGACTTGGAGTACTCCGATCCGCGCTCTGGGGATTCGGAGATTTGAAATCGTTTATACTCTAGTCCGTGCTCCGGGGACTTAGAGTACTCCAATCCGCGCTCTGGGGATTCGGAGATTTGAAATCGTTTACAAGAGTTTGTACTCCGTATAGGATAATGTAATTCGTCATCTGGTCATGGGGTATAGAAACATTAGCGATCTGTGGAAAATACGGCTTCAAGCCTTTATTAATGAAAATCAACTAAACTGCTCGATTACAGCTTTAAAAAGAAACTAAGTTATGACTGAACGGAAACATGCAGGAAATAAAAGTGCCTAAAACAAGAAAGAAAACATGCTAAATGTAATAGTGCCGCAGATGTTCACTGTTCCATGCTCGGGGGAGTGTCGTGCCATCAACGGTCGCTAGCTTGAATGTTCCCTCTCCAAGCTTCCGTTCAATGGCGTACGGACCTTCCCAGCTGGGATTCATACGTGATGGTACCGGGAAAACTCGTTTCAGAACGAGATCACCCACATCAAAGATCCTTGGGCGGACTCTGCCGTCGTAGTAGTGCTTGACTCGGTGCCTATGCGCTGCCGCCCTTAATTCGGCTTCTTCATGCTTTTCATCGATGCAGTCCAGTGATTCCAACAAAAGATTTTGGTTCATCTTGGGATCATAGTATGTCACTCGGTGTGATGGAACTTCAAGTTCCACGGGTATAACGGCTTCGGAGCCGTATGCCAAGGCGAATGGAGTGTGGCCGGTCGCGGACTTGTGGGTAGTTCTATATGCCCATAATGCTGTCGGGAGTTCATCTACCCACTTGCCTCCAACCTTCTCCAGACGCTTCTTCAGTATGGACTTGATTAGTTTGTTAACGGCCTCGACTTGTCCGTTAGCTTTCGAGTGTGCAACGGCGGCGAACTTTTTCTCGATGCCGTACTTTAAACAGAACTCTTTGAACTCTCTACTACCAAATTGCGTCCCGTTGTCCGTAATGATGGTGCGAGGAAGGCCAAAGCGGCATATAATGTTTCGTACAACGAAGTTAATGACCTTCTTAGAGGTGATTGTGGCCAAAGGTTCTGCCTCCGCCCATTTTGTGAAATAGTCGACTGCAACTATCACGTATCTCGCACCACCTCTGGATATAGGCAAAGAGCCGATTATGTCGATTCCCCAGATTGTAAATGTCCATGGACTAACCATTTGCGTGAGTTCCGTTGCTGGAGTCCTCGGTATTTTCGCATATCTTTGACACTTGTCACACTTTCTTGCATAGTCTGCGGCGTCCCGGTTTACGGTTGGCCAGTAATATCCATAGCGGAGGATCTTTTTTGCTAGCGTTTGCCCCCCAGTATGGTCGCCACATTCCCCTTCGTGAACCTCTCTTAAGACCCGCTTTGTCTCATCATGAGCGATGCATCGTAATAATGGGACTGAGAATCCTTTTCGATACATTGATCCATCCTACATTACGTATCGCGCGGCCTTTCGAAGGACCTGCCGTCTTTCGCTTCTTTTTTCTGGTAAATCCCCGATCGTCAGGTACAGTTTGAATGGGGTTATCAACGATTCCTTCTCGATTTTTGTTTCCAACACGCAATCGACTTTCATCTCGTCTATGCTCGGGGCATGCAAGACTTCAACGGGATACAATCCCATTTGCTGTGCATCGCCGGTACTCGCAAACTTAGCCAATAAGTCGACTTCTTTGTTCAGTTCGCGCGGGACATGCGAAATGTCATAACGCTCGAGATTTGATAGTAGTTCTTGGACCCGAACAAGGTACGGAGCAAGCTCTCGTCCCTTTGCTTGGTAGTCTCCCCGCACTTGATAAACCACCAACTGTGAGTCACAAAAGATTTCAACTGATTTAATCTCGAGTTCTCCGATGAGCCTCAAGCCCGCAATCAATGCTTCATATTCTGCTTCGTTATTTGTAGCTGGGAAATCGAGCTTCAAAGCATAACAGATTGATCGGTTTTCCGGAGTTATAAGGACTACGCCTGCGCCGGAGCAACGGTCGTTTGATGCCCCATCAGTGTATAATTTCCATCGGACGGGGGGGATGACGTCGTGATTATCCGGTTCGACGGGAATGGTAAACTCAGCGATGAAATCTGCTAATGCTTGCCCTTGGATGGCTCTTTGTGGTAAGTAGGCGATATCGAATTGGCTCAATTCGATGTTCCATTTTAGCAATCTTCCAGAAGTTTCCGGCCGTTGGAATACCTGCCTCAGGGGTTGATCGGTATAAACACTGATTGAGTGTGCTTGAAAGTATGGGCGCAGCTTACGTGATGCAATCAACAAGCAATAAGCCAATTTCCGATTTTAGGGTAATTCCTCTCCGCCCCCGTTAAACGCTTGCTAACATAATACACCGGCCTCTGGACTCGATCCTCCTCATGAACTAAGGCCGCACTTATCGCATGCGGGGATACAGCCAAGTATACGTATAGCATCTCGTGGTTTACTGGTTTTGACAGCATTGGTGGACTCTCCAGATGCCTCACCAGATCCCGGAAGGCTTCCTCACAACTGGGCGTCCACTCAAAATTCCTCTTTCCTCTCTTTATTATGTCAAAGAATGGGATGCACTTGTCAGTTGCCCTGGATATGAATCGACTTAACGCAGCTACTTTTCCATTTAAGCTCTGCACCTGCTTTATAGTCCTGGGAACTTGCACATCTCGGATAGCTTGGATCTTTTCTGGGTTAGCTTCGATTCCTCTAGCATTTACGATGAATCCCAAAAACTTCCCCGATGCAACGCCGAAGGAACACTGCAGAGGGTTGATCTTCATCCCATAAAACCTGAGTATGTCGAACATTTCAGCCAAGTCTCGAATGTGGTCGTTTGACCGTCGTGACTTCACGAGCATGTCATCCACATAGACTTCCATCGTTCTACCCAGTTGGTCCTTGAACATTCGATTCACTAAACGTTGGTAAGTCGCTCCTACGTTCTTCAATCCAATGGGCATCACTACATAGCAATAAAGCCCGACATTCGTAACGAAGCTGGTGTGTTCTTGGTCTGGAATATGCATCGGGATTTGGTTGT
This sequence comes from Allium fistulosum, assembly GCA_030737815.1. NCBI lineage: Eukaryota > Viridiplantae > Streptophyta > Magnoliopsida > Asparagales > Amaryllidaceae > Allium > Allium fistulosum. The sequence goes on along the minus strand of CM060908.1, from coordinate 813,807,698 downwards.
ACCCGGAGTATGCATCCATGAATGATAACAGCTCGTGTCCTGCGGTGGAGTCGACCAACTGATCGATCCTAGGCAACGGGAAACTGTCCTTTGGACATGCTTTGTTCAAGTCGGAATAATCTACGCAAGTCCTCCACTTCCTATTCGCCTTTTTTACCAGCACGGGGTTGGATACCCATTCAGGGTAGAGGGCGTCGCGAACGAACCCATTTGCTTTGAGTTTGTCCACCTCCTCTCCGAGAGCAGCGGACCTCTCCGGGTCCATTCCTCTCCTTTTTTGTTTAACCGGGACGTATTTCGGGTCTATGTTCAACATATGACTCGTGATAGCGGGAGAGATCCCACACATATCAGAATGCGTCTAGGCAAAAACATCAAGATTTGCCCGGAGGAAATCGCTAAGGTCTTCAGTTATCGCGGGGCTAAGCTGTGATCCGATCTTTAGTATTCGTGAAGGGTCGTCACGGCTAACTGAAATGTCAATTGTTAATTCAGCCGGCGCCGCCTTCTCTTCCCTGGGTTTCTCATCATCGTCTCTCGGATCTATATCTCTAAAGATTCGAGAACTATGCCCGAGCCAGGGCTCGGGCACTACTTGTCAATCATCTGTATTAAGGATGCGGACGGGATTGTCCGCAACCTTTCCCTTCTCCCTCCGATGGGCCTCTCGGAGCTTAGCCGCATAACAGGAACGACCAACTGCTTGGTCGCCATGAACAATACCTACTCCTTTGTCAGATGGGAATTTCAAAGTTAAACACCACGGGGCTAACGCTGCCCTAAACTCAGCCAGGGCTGGCCAGCCCAAGAAAACATTGTATGGAGAATCCACATCCAAAACTACGAAGGGTAGAATTCGCACCCTCCGACGCTCGCCTTGTCCCAGTTCAACTGGTAACTCAACGTACCCCACGGCATCGGTCGTTGCGCCGTTAAAGCCGTGTATACGAGCCTTGGACGGTTTCAGGTCTTTTGTTTCCAGTTTCATTTGGTCATAAGCCTTCTTGAAGATGATGTTGACTGAACTTCCACAATCAATCAGAATTCTTTTCACATATGCTGGTCCGATCGTTGCAGATATGACCATCGGGTCGATGGTTGGGGCCTCTACTTGATCAGCATCTCTGTTTCTGAACACTATATCGTCCGTCATTACGCGCTGCTGCTTAGCAGGGGTCCCATCATCCACGTTCGAACAGCACTCAAAATCTGCATGCTTTAGGGAGCTTGCATACCGCTCCATCTCTTGCCAATTCTTATCTGCGGGGTGAGGTCCACCGATAATTGTATTTATGACCAGTCTGCCTACGGTTCGGGCAGGCTCCTCAGGATGACGCGGAGCTGGTGCACGACCTGGGTTGGACGTTCCCTGTCCTTCTTCCTGTGGATCCTTCACAAATTCTTGCAAATTCTTTTGCCTGATCAACTTCTCGATAGCGTCGTGCAGGTGTCTGCATTCTTCTGTATTGTGCCCATAAGTCTCATGGAAGCGACAATATTTCCCGGTTCGCTTCTGTTCCTCGGTTGATTCTTTTGGATGTGGCTTTCTGTATTGGAAGGTATTACAGGTGGATAGGTAGATGTTCTCAAGCGGCGCGTTCAGCGGAGTATATTCGCTGTAGCTTGGAATTCTCGACTTCCACTTCCCCGCTTCTCTCTTCTTCCCTTGATTTCTTCCTCCAGACTCCTTAGGCTGTCCAGGCTTGTTTTGGACATTGACTTGGACCTTTCCCGGGCTGTCTCCGGACTGCTTCACAACAATGTTGCTCTTCATAGACTCTTGGACAGGTCCTGGTGCCTTATCTCGTCGTACCCACCTAGCTTCCTCTCTTCTTATGAACTGGTGTGCCTTTGAGTAGAAACGCTCTAGCGTGGGAGGAGGCTTTCCTGCCAACCAGTCTCCAAATTCAGACTCCGGATCCACACCTCTCATCACAGCCATTAGAATTGCATGATCATTGGGATTACTGACTTCAGTTGCCGCGACATGGAACCTTTGTAAATATTCCTTCAATGACTCCCCGGGACTTTGGATTACACTTGACAGAGACATTACGTCCTTCGGACAAGTAGTGTGTATCCTGAACTGCTCAATGAACTTCTTTGCCAACTCCTCGAAAATGGATACAGACCGCGGAGGAAGTCGGGTAAACCACATAGTAGCGATCCCAGATAGAGTAATTGGAAAGCATCTACACTTGGTGGCATCATTTGCTCTAGCTGAATCCATCATCCATTCGTACCTCATGACATGCTGTCTGGGGTCAGTCTTTCCCTCGTACGAAGGGATAGTTGGCATACTAAACTTTCTTGGGTACGCCGCCTGTAACACAACATCCGTGAACGGAGTGTGACTTCTTGACACTCCCCAATCATCGTTTGATAAGCCCTGATTTTCTTTCATCAATTTCCTGATCATGGCTGTCGGATCTGGTGTCTGTATGGAAGGCGGAAGGTTAGAGTCTGTTCTACGCGCATGTCCATGCTGATGCCTCCTCTCCTGGCGATCTACCAATCGTGCGTCTTGAGGTTCGACATCGTTAGCGTTTTGATGATCTGGGCCTCCATCCTCCATTTGTACTCCGGTCCTGAAGTTTCCAGCTCTTGCTTGGTCACAGTCTCCAGCTGTTTGAACAGCAGCTTCTGCTCGTGCAGCTTCAGTCTTGCGGCGTCTGGGCCTGGGAGGTTCATCAGAGGAAGTAGAGCTGTCAGATAAGGAATAAGGAGCGGGATTGCCCCCAGCATTCTGTTGCTGCTGTTGAGTGAGCTGTGCCATCAGGTTGGCGTTAGCTTGCATTTGCTCTCCTAGTTGTCTCCTGCTTTCCCTGAGCTCTCTCATCAAGTTGTTGAACTCTATTCTGGTGACAACTGGAGTTTGGTCCTGGGCGGCAATCCCTTCACCCGGAATTGCTGGTTGGTTGCTAGGTCCTGCTTGTTGCACGCTAGCAGTCTCGCGGGCATCCGCATTATGAGAAGCTGACCTGGTACGTGGTCCTACCATTGTAGAGTTATTGGTATGAACTCTGAGTAGAATCAACGGATGTCCTATCAGTGAGTCGGATCTTCTTTGGGGGATTTGTTCAATCCAATAGCTTCAAAGCAGATCCTTAAGGTCTGAGAATTCAATTCTCAGTGAAAGCACCAAAGTGTTAGCACCAAAATTGGTCACTAACCTCGTAGAGAAAGATTGTGTAGAGATATAAGTGGTGAAATCAAATTAAACAGAGAAGACAATGCTACTTTAAATGCAGAAAGTAAGAACACCAAATTTATAGTGGTTCAGCGTAATTGCCTACGTCCACTTTAACTTTTATTGATCCTCTTAGTTGATGATTACAAATACAATTCGTGAATCAAACGCTTGAATGAAGTTGTTAAGTAGAGGAGATGAGTCTCAAAAATGGCAGAGTTTCCCCGGTGTTCTCTCCTGAAAAAAGGATCCTCTTCACTGTGACCCTGCCCCTCTATTTATAGACAAAGATGGGCTGGACTTCCCAAGTGGGCTTGGTAGCCGAACGCTCTAGCCCAGGTGTAGTGTTCGCTGCATGCCGAACCAGGTATGCCGAACGCTTTGACGCCGAACAGTCCTCTCCATGCCGAAGGGTCCCTTCCATGCCGAGCAGTCCTTTCTATGCTGAATGGTTCGTTTGATGTGTGGGAAGTGCAGGATGGTTGCAGTTGAAGCCGATCGTAACTCTATCTGAAGCTCTTGATCGAATGATGCATGCTGGCCGAACAATAGTGTCATGTTGAGTAGTTATGTCCACCGAACGTCTTCTGGATGCCGAGCACTCCTGTTGCCGAGTTCTATCGATGCTGAGTGCTAGCTGACACCAAGCATTGGTTGACGCCGAGTGCTAGTTGACGCCGAGTAGCCTGGTATGCCGAGTACTTCGTTGAGTACTATCTGATGCCAAGTGTCATGGATGCCGGGTATGCTGGATGCCGAGTACTTCGTCGAGTACTCCTAGATGCCGAACACTCTCTGACGCCGAGTCCCTCTGGATGCCGAGTACTTCGCCGATCACTCCTAGATGCCGAACACTCTATGACGCCGAGTCCCTCTGGATGCCGAGTACTTCGCTGATCACTCCTAATGCCGAACACTCTCTGACGCTGAGTGCTACCTGATGCCGAGCACTAGTTGCCTGGTCAAATCTCCAGGAAACACAAAGCTTTCGAAAGGGTACCTTTGTTTTAAAATTAGAGCCACTTCTCCAATGCTTTCGAAGTGATGGTTTGACACCATCCACTTCTTTACTTAGGAAATTGCTTTCAAAAGTGTTGCTTTCGACTTAGTTCTTTTAAGACCCTTTTTAGATTTTGAAGGTTAAACCCAAAGGTTTCGAAAGGAATGGTTTTAAAGGGTTTCGAAAGGTTTTTTCACCTGTTTTAACTTGAACCCTATGCTTTTGAAAGGTTTATTTATAGTAAAGGACTTTAATGCTTTCAAAAGGTTTAAACTAAGGTTTCGAAGGGGAGATTCTCCAATGGTTTCGAAACGTACTTAAAGTATTTTTAATGGAAGGTTTCCAATTTCTTTCGAAAGGCTAGAATTAAAGAGTTTTGAAAAGAGGATGTCTAAGGCTTATAGAGGATTCGAAGGGATACCTTCAATGATTTCGGAAGGTTGTTATAAAGGTTTCGAAAGATAATTTTTGACCTTTCGGCCTAGTGTTTCAAAGTATAGAAGTTAATATGTTTCGAAAGGGTACTTTCAATGGTTTCGAAAGAGTTGTTTAAAGGTTTTAAACAAAGGTTTCAAATGTTTTCATCGACAATGTTTTGTGTAAAGTATATATAACATGGCAAAGTGATTTGAGTAAAGCATATAATATATTTTCCTTGCTTAAGTATGATTTAAAGTGTTAAATCAATTTGAAAGAAATATATTCAAGGAAAATTTGGTGGGGTAGTCGACCCTAAGTAAATGACTCGGATATTAGAATACCAGATGGGACTGGTATAAGGTCGCGCCCTATACTTTAGCTAGTAGACCCTAACAAATATAAGTCCAAAATTCCAGTGCGTAGGGCTTTGTCACGGGTAAGACTAAAATGATGTTACACATAGAAAGGAATATATAGAGTAGAGATAGGTTATTGGTGAGCCTGCAAAATCATTAGGATCAGTTAACCCTGGAAGAAGTAAGTTTAGGACAGATCGTCCAGAAGAGTATCTAACAGAAGTAAGATTATTTTTTTAATTTGTTTGGTAGGCCCGAGTCAGCCAAAGCTTAGTAGTTCGCCAAACAAAACTATAGTTTTCGGACAGATAGTCCATTTATTACCTGATTTGTATGCATAAATAATATTGCTATTATTGTTTTAACTAGTTTGGTTGCAGGATTTTGATTTGCAAAAGATAAGTTTTTAAAAACGGGTATTAGTGAGGGGAAACCCATTCCGCTAAGCCGCGTAGTCTCACTTAATATCATATAACCGAGATGTATAATATTATTCACACCAGACTTTATGTCTGACTCGAAGTTTATGTTTTTTCGCTTAAACTCTTAGGTGCTCAAAATTGATTTGAGTAGGTTGAGAGTTGAGGTTTACAGTTTTTAGTAGGTGGACGAATAAAGCTTCCGGAGACGAGCAGGAGGCTGATGTTAGCTATTTAGGAGTTGTTATGTTTTTATTTCTGCTATGATGTATTAAGGTAGTTTCTGTCTATTTAGTACTCTGATCATCCAAGAGGGCATCTTCATACATTGCTCTTGGCGTATTTTGTAATAATTATATTTCTTTAATGCCTGGGAAACGTTTAGGATTATGTAATTGGATATGAAACATGATTTTGTGAAATGTAACTAGAAAAGTTTTTTTTTAAATCTGTGATTTTGTTTCATATTCACGTGCTTCTGATATTATGGATACCATTAACATTACCGTATTTTGTCGTCGAAAGTTAATACTGTAGATGAGTGTAGCATCTGTAATGCTTAGCTTTGGGCCTCAAGATAGGGGACGTTACAACTTGGTACCGGAGCAAAGGTTTATGAAAAACTTTAAACTTAAAATGATTTTGAAACATTATCCAAAGGAATTAGGGAAGAGATCGGGGTAAGGGATAATGCTATAGTAACGTGCTTGTATTTGCTGTATATAAGTATACGCTTTATCTCTATTCTCCCACCTCTATTAGGCTGTTCTTCTATATCTTATGAAGAATCGAATGCAGATATAGGTGCTAGAGGTGGAAGAGTTAACCTTGGTAGGGGTAGCACTACAACTAATGGAAATGCCAGACCAAATACGAGGAGGAACCCAGGTCAGGCACAAGCTGCAAATGTGAGTGTTGGAGTCCCACAAGTAGACACGGGGCGATGTATCAGTTCTTTGTAAACATGATGCAAGCGGGAGTTGATGTTGGAGGAGAAAATCAAGAAGCTTCGGTGGTGAAGAACTATGTTGTTTTGAGTAGAGATTATGCTCGGCTGGGAGGAAAGCTGTTTGTTGGTACTGAAGATGCAATTGAATTGGAGAATTGGTTACTTCATTGCGAGAGGATTTTCACTGATTTGGGGTTTAATGATGAGCAGAAGAGAATACTTGCTTCTAGAAAACTACAAGGAGCTACACTATATTGGTGGTACAGTGTTACTGCTGGAGTTAATGAGGAGACAATGACTTGGGCTGAGTTCAAAAGGAGATTTGAAGAGAGGTTTATGTTGGAGGTTGTGAAGTCTACTCTGCTTAGAAAGTTTGTTGAGTTGGAGCAAGGAGATATGACTGTGCTTGAATATGCAACGAGGTTTGAGGAGTTAGCGAGATGTGGCTATGTTACGGTCGATACTGTTATTAAGAGGAATGAAAAGTTCATTCGTGAGTTGAAGCCTATGCTTGCAAAGGCAACATTACCGCATATTAGGGATCCATGTGATGTTGTTGTTGAGATGGCCTTGAGGAATGAAAAGATGCTTGCTTTTCTTAAAAGAAATGAGGCTAAAGAAGTTCAAGTAGTGCAGAGTCAACAAAGAAATTTTTTCCACAAGAAAGGAGCACAGAAGGGTGGAGCTGCTAAGAAAGGAAATGCAGAGGTTTTCTGTTATAAATGTGACAAGAAAGGGAATTTCGCAAATGAATGTCCCTTAGGAGATAGAAAGAAGGTGATCGGGAAGAAGAATATTAGATGCTTCAACTGCGATCAAATTGGACATTATAAGAACCAGTGCAAGGAGCCAGCCAAGGATGGAAAGGGCAAAGTGTTTGCATTGGAGCCAGCTACCTCGAGGCCAACAGCAGAGGAAAAGGGAAAGGTTGTGTCGGGAGGTACGCTTATGATTCATGGTATGTCAGTTAGCGTTCTATTTGATACCGGTGCAACGCATTCTTTTATTTCTCATTGTTTTGTAGACAAGCTTAACCTAGAACCCTCATACCTAGTTACTTCCTTAAGGGTTGCAAATTCGATAGGAGGTTATGCGACTTTTGGGATGAGATGTGACCACCTATAGTTTGAATTGTTAGGTCATACCTTTTTTTGCAGTTTGCATGTGCTTGATTTCATAGGGTTTGGAATTAATTTGGGTATGGATTGGTTAAGTAAATATGATGCTAGGATATTTTGCCATGATAGAAAAATATCGCTTAGACACCCTGACTATAGTGATCGGATAGTAAACTCCGTAGAAAACCCTAGTTTTGAGGTTAATACTTTGTTGGGTGTTGTGGAGGTAGAGGACGAGTTGAATCAAGTTTTCGTTGTTAGAGAATTCGCAAATGTCTTTGAACCTATAGTGGGATTGCCACCGAAACGAGCTATTGAGTTTTGGATAGATATGGGACCAGGAACAGAACCAGTGAGTAGACCGCCAAGTAGGATAACACCTACCGAGATGAGGGAGCTGAAGGTGCAGTTAGTAGATTTGGAAGGCAAAAATTTTATTAGACCAAGCAGTTCGCCTTGGGAAGCCGCCATAATGTTTGCCAAGAAATCGGGTGGATCGCTAAGGTTATGTATCAATTATCGTAAGTTGAATGGGAAGACGATAAAGAATCATATCCGTTGCATAGAATTGACGATTTGTTCGACCAGTTGAGTGAAGCCAAAGTATTTTACCAGTTAGATTTAGAAATGGAGTTCCATCCGCTTAGAATGGCAGAGGATAGTATTCCTTTGACGGTGTTTAGAACCAAATATAGATCGTACGGGTGGTTAGTAATGTCGTTCGGACTAACTAACGCACCGGCATTCTTTGTAGATTTGATGAATCGAATTTTCCAAGAGCATGTGGATAGGTTCGTGTTGGTGTTCGTAGATGATTTATTGATATACTTTAAGGATGAAAAAGAGCATGGAGTTCATCTTAGAGTGGTGCTTGAGACGCTGAGGCAGCATCGGCTAAAAGCGAAGTTTTCGAAGTGTCATTTCTGGAAGAGGGTAGTAAAGTTTCTTGGTCATGTAGTCTTAGAGAAATGGTTGTCTATAGAACCGACTAAGATCGAAGCAGTGAATAATTAGAAGAGACCCGAGACAGTGACTGAGATAAAGAGTTTTCTTGGATTAGCTGGGTATTATCGAAAATTCGTTATGGATTTTTTGCGAATAGCGGCACTGATGGAAAAGCTAACATGAAAGGATGTGAAGTTCATTTGGACCGATAAGTGTGAGGAGGCATTCCAGAAGCTGAAACACTTATTGACTAATGCACTTGTGTTGGTTGTTCCAGAGGGGAATCGGGAATTAGTAGTGTATACAGATGCATGTGGAACAGGATTAGGAGCTGTGTTAATGCAAAGTGGTAAAGTGATTGCCTATGCATCTCGATAGCTTAGACCGCCCAAGGTTATATATCCGACTCACGATTTGGAATTAGTTGCGGTAATTTTTGCGTTGAAGGTGTGGAGACATTACCTTATGAGAGAGAGATTTGAATTGTATACGGATCATAAGTCGCTGAAGTATTTATTCTCTCAGAAGGAGTTGAATATTAGACAGCAAAGGTGGTTAGATTTTTTTGCCGCATATGATTTTGGTATTGAGTACACACCCGGAAAATGCAACAAGGTTGTAGATGCTCTTAGTATGAAACATCAGAATGCAGTGTTGGCAATGATAGCTGAGTGGAAAGATTTATAAGCATTGATTACATGTAGAATACAATGGAGACTTGAAGCTAGATCTAGTAAGGAGACTGCTATGTTGTCATGTTTAGAAGTTCGACCGGTGATGATCGAAATGATTACTTCGAAGCAGAAAGAGGACCCATTAATTACTACTTGAACTGATCAAAAAGTTAAGGGATGGAACAGAGAGCGATGACTTGAAAGATTTTAGTCTTGACCAGAATGGGTGGTTGAGGAAGAAAGGAAGGTTACGTATTCCTAATGTAGGAAGCACTAGGAAGGAAGTTCTTCAAGAATGCCATCGTTCGAAGTTCACTATTTATCCAAGAAGAACTAAGATGTCTCAGGACATAAAGAGGAGTTTCTTCTGGGAAGGTATGAAGAGAGATGTAGGCTTATGGGTAGAGCAGTGTCTAAACTGTCGACAGGTGAAAGCCGAACATCAGAAACCAAGTCGGTTACTTCAGCCTTTAGATATTCCAGTTTGGAAGTGGGATTCAATCTCAATGGATTTTATCGACGGGTTGCATAGATCTAATAGAGGAAATGAAAGTATATGGGTCATAGTGGATAGGTTAACCAAGAGTGCCCATTTCTTTCCAATTAAGTCAACCAGAATGGCACCCGTATTGGCTAATTTATTTATGAAGAATATAGTTAGACTTCATGGAATTCCTAGTAGTATAGTAAGTGATAGAGACCCCTTATTCACTAGCGAGTTCTGGAAGAGTCTACTGGAGACTTTGGGTAACAAGCCCAACATGAGTACCGCTTACCATCCACAGACAGATGGGCAAACGGAAAGGGTTAACAAAGTCTTAGAAGATTTGTTACGAGTTTGTGTGCTAGATTTTGTGGGATCATGGGAAGACCATCTACACTTAGTTGAGTTTTCGTATAACAACAGTTATCAGGCTAGTATAGGGATGGCACCATTTGAAGCTTTGCATGGAAGGCCATGAAAATCTCCAGTTTGTTGATTAGAAACTGAGGATAGGTTAGTTCTTGGGCCGGATTTGGTTAGGGAAGCTGTAGAAAAGATTGAGTTAATTCGAGCTAGAATGAAGGAAGCTCAATCTAAATAGAAGAGCTATGTTGATAGGAGACAGAAAGACTTAGAGTTCTCAGGTGGAGATCATGTTTTCGTCAAGGTATCATCGATAAAGGGTGTAATTGATTCGGGAAATCAGAGAAAACTGCACCGAGGTATGTTGGACAATTTCCTATTATAGAAAGGATCAGGAAACTCGCATATAAAGTAGAGTTACCGAACGGTTTGGCAGGAGTCCACGATATTTTTCATATTTCTTACCTAAGGACGTGTATTCGAGATCTGGAGACTACTATAGCACCGACTGTGTTAGAGGACTTAGTAACGGAACCAAATTTGACTATAGTTAGGAAACCAGTTCGTATAGTCGCGAGATATGAGAAGATGTTAAGGACCAAGATAGTCTGATTAGTTAAAGTCCAGTGGAGCGACGACGAAAGAGACTGTACTTGGGAAATTGAGAGTAGGATTAGAGACACTTATCGTGATTTGTTTCATGGTATGTTTTACCTTTATGATTGATTTTGATGAGTGCCTTATCGTAATTTCGAGGGCGAAATTCTTTAAGGAGGGGAGTCTGTAACGACCCTAATTTTGATTAACATTATTTAGGACATTAATTAGCTAAATTAAACGAGATAATGTAAACGGTTATGGGATTGAGATTTGTATATTTTAAAGGGTAGCCGTGTCTATTTAACAAATGAACTAAAAGGAACTAAAATGAAATAGGTAAGGCAAATAGATAAGGGCCATAGTAGGAATAAGTCATATCCTTATACCCCATGCCACTTCATTTTACACGTTCACAAACTAAAATCAAAGCATAAGAGAGGCCGGCCACCATTAGAGGAAAGCAAGAAGAAGAGACTAAAATCAAAAGAAGGAAGCTTAATCAACTTAAACCAAGATCAAATCTCAACTCCATAATCACAAGCTAAAGGTGAATAATAGGTTACATCTCATATTTTTATTATTTTCAGTTATAGTTGAGATCCGAAATTTTTTTGCAAATGATTTGCTATGTTTTGATTGTTTAAATGAATATATATGCTTGTTGGTGATTTATGCTATTTCATATAGGTTTTATGATAAGGTTTAACTTGAAAAACCGATTAAATGACATCCAAATGTCTTGCGTTTTTGATATAAGGTCAGAAATAATATTTTAGAGATGGGTTTCCAATTTCATAATTTTCTGAATTAATGTGGATTCATTATGAATTTTCTAGTGAAGAAAATGGTTAATTGGGTTTAAAATTAATTATGGGTATTATATATTAGCTTTTGGTCAGAAATTTATATATGTTAGAAAACATATTAAAAGTGATTTATGGGAATTTTTGTAGAATTTTCCTAAGTGTTTTAATAAGCATATAAAATTATTTAAGGTATGGGACTTAGATGTTTTGTATGTTTATAAATGGAGAAGGGGTAATTTGTAAATGTTTTAAATTGTTTAATTCTGAATTTCGGCAGCACTTTTAGAAAAGATTTTGGAAAAAAATAGCAACCAATCATATGTTGACAAATAAAGCAGGTTAGTTGAAAAGAAATTACTTTTTAAAGTCAAAAATCAGTTTTTATATGGTTTTGCTATTTCACCACATTCGGCAACTACCTTTCGACTTCATACTTCCTCCTCCTTCCTAGTCGAAACCAATACACATGGTATCAAAAGCCTTGGTACGTAGTGGATTGGAGATATGCGAAAGGTATAGAGTCGAAATAGGGGTTCCGAAGGGGTTGAAACCTTGTTTTGCTTTTAAAAGGAAATGCGCCTACTTTGCTTTCGAAAAGAATGCTTTCAAATAAGATAGCTTTTGACTTAGTCAAATGTTTAAAGGAAGGTTTCGAAAGAGGTTGCTCCTTTGTTTTATAAAGAAGCTTTCGAAGGGGTCGAAACCCTAGCTGCCGCATCCAACCTTTCGGAGCATAGCTCTCGAAAGGGTTCCTTTGTTTTAAAATTAGAGCGGCTTCTTCAATACTTTCGAAGGGATAAGTTTCAACACCATCCACTTCTTTACTTGGGAAATTACTTTCGAAAGTGTTACTTTCGACTTAGTTCTTTTAAGACCCTTTTTAGATTTTGAAGGTTAAACCCAAAGGTTTGAAAGGAATGGTTTTTAAGGGTTTCGAAAGGTTTTTCCACATGTTTTCACTTGAATCCTATGCTTTTGAAAGGTTTATTTATAGTAAAAGACTTTAATGCTTTCGAAAGGTTTAAACTAAGATTTCGAAGGGGAGATTCCGTAATTGTTCCAAAAGGTACTTAAAGTATTTTAAATGGAAGGTTTCCAATTGCTTTCGAAAGGCAAGAATTAAAGAGTTTTGAAAAGAGGATGTCTAAGGCTTATAAAAGTTTCGAAGGGATACCTTCAATGATTTCGAAAGGTTGTTATAAATGTTTCGAAAGATATGTTTTGGCCTTTCGGCCTAGTGTTTCAAAGTATAGAAGTTAATATGTTTCGAAGGGGGTACTTTCAATGGTTTTGAAAGGGCCGTTTAAAGGTTTTAAACAAAGGTTTCGAATGATTTCATCGACAATGTTTTCTGTAAAGTATATACAACATGGCAAAGTGATTTGAGTAAAGCATATAATATATTTTCCTTGTTTAAGTATGATTTAAAGGGTTAAATAAATTTGAAAGAAATACTTTCAAGGAAAATTTGGTGGGGTAGTCGACCCTAAGTAAATGACTCGGATATTAGAATACCAGATGGGATTGGTATGGGGTCGCGCCCTATACTTTAGCTAGTAGCCCCTAGATAAAATAAGTCCAAAATTCTAGTGTGTAGGGCTTTGTCACAGGTAAGACTAAAATGATGTTACAAACAGAAAATAATATATGGAGTAGAGATAGGTTATTGGTAAGCCTGCAAAACCATTAGGATCAGTTGACCCTGGGAGAAGTAAGTTCGGGATAGACCATCCAGAAGAGTATATAACAGAAGTTAGATTATTTGTTTAATTTGGTCTGGTAGGCCCGAGTCAGCCAAAGGTTAGTAGTTACCCAAACAAAACTATAGTGTTCGGACAGATAGTCCATTTATTACCTGATTTGTATGCATACATAATATTGCTATTATTGTTTTAACCAGTTTGGTTGCACGATTTTGATTTGCAAAAGGTAAGTTTTTTAAAAAGGGTATTAGTGAGGGGAAACCCGTTCCGCTAACCGGTGTGGTCTCACTTAATATCAGATAACCGAGATGTATAGTATTATTCACACCAGGCTTTATGTCTGACTCGAAATTTATGTTTTTCCCCTTAAACTCTCGGGTGCTCAAAATTGATTTGAGTAGGTTGAGAGTTGAGGTTTACAGGTTTTAGTAGGTGGATGAATAAATCTTCCGGAGACGAGCATGAGGCCGATCATCTAAAGGGGCATCTTCATATGTCGCTCTTGGCATATTTTGTAATAATTATATTTGTTCAATGCTTGAGAATTGTTTGGGATTATGTAATTGGATATGAAACATGATTTTGTGAAACGTAATCAAAAAAGTTGTTTTTGAAATCTATGATTTTATTTCATATTCATGTGCTTTTGATATTATAGATACCATTAACATTACCATATTTTGTCGCCGAAAGTTAATACTATAGATGACTGCAGCATCTATAGCGCTTAGCTTTGGGCCTCAAGATAGGGGATGTTACACTAAGCTCGAGTATGCAAACAAAGAGAAATATGTGCTCAGAAAATCGCTCAAGATGCTTGTGACGATCTGGTGAACGTTAGACTCGAGAGAGACTCATCCATTGAAAGGGCCAAAGATGTTGATGCACTAATTCAGCGCGAAGTAGAAGCTATCAAGGATAAAGTTAGGAGGAGATAATGAACCAGCTCGACCTGCTTCTTATTCTTTACAACGCCAACGTTCTCAAGCATAGAAATTTAACATGGCTTGGTGATGATTATCACTACCAGCTCCGGCGTGCGTGAGAATTCCTTGTTCCAGAGGAAAAAAGACTCCTTAATACTGAGGAAATCGACCTTTCCAGACTTGAAGGCGAAATCCTATTGGGTGATGAACCTAAAATATTGCATGATATCCAACTTACACTTCAGAAGGAATCTATTGCTGCCTCTTCACATGAAGTGGGTGAAGGATCCGGGTCGGCACAATCTGATGTTACAACCGAATTTCCCTTAGCATTACAGTCTATCCCTAGCTCCAGGTAGATTCTTCAACCATCCCCGGGTATGATCCGAACAAGCCTCAGCTTTCTCCAATATCCGAACCTAGTTTTGAGGATATTTCAGCTCAACTTGGGACCAACACCGAGGAAGGTATTTTGCCGACATCTTTCGTTTTTCAAAAATTTAGGGTGTCGTCAGTTGATATTTCTAATCTTTTCGCCTATTTTTTCTTAGTTTTAAATCTTTCAGGTGTCCCCTTGCAAGAGCCTCAATTGGGATCACAAGCGGCCGTTACAGAATCCATTAAAGTTACAGCTTCGGCCGCACTCAGGGTGCTCAAGAAGAAACCTTCATCGTTGATGATCAATTCATGGAGGCATTGTTCAAAGAAGGAGGAGACCTATATCATGAATTTCCCTTTGATGAGGATGTTGTAGTCACGTGCTCTTCCAACCCAACTGATGAGCTTAGCATGAAAGAACGAGTTAAGAAGGAAGAGTTGTTGAAAAAGAAAGCAAAAAACTGAGCCTGTTGATATGTATTTTATTGAGCCGATTCCTATCCCGCTCCAGATTATCCCTCCTGGAGGGACAATTCCCCGGAATGAGATCCCCCTAGTTCTGGTGTTGAGGGTGCCTCGATCCCTCTTGCTTCTAAAGATGATGCCACGTAGATCCATATAACTGAAGACGTTTCTTCGAAGAGAAGCCAAGGCGGAAAATGGTCGAAGAGATGATCGAGTGGAAGTTCGGATGGGGCCACTCCAAAGAAAGAAAAGAAAGATAGGAAATCCAAGAAATAATCATTGGGTTGGTGTGATGTGTAAATAGCTGGATGGCTACTTTTTCTTTCTGTTGGTCGTGTTTGTTTGGGTACGACCCTCATTTTCACTTCTCATTTTAGATAAACTTGTATTGTGAATAGAAAGTTTACTGTGAATAAGCATTCTTTTATTTTATGTAGAATTCTCATATACGCTTGTTTAAATGATCAAGCTATCATGTTTTTAATTTAATGTATTTGTGATTCGTTGCTTGTTAGGTTGGATATTGATCTGACTTATCCATCCCAAGGCCTCCCTGAGGTAGTGGCCTCAAGTCGTATCAGGTTAGCGACTTTAGTAATTATACTCCTGCCCCTATTATCAGCTTAGCGGAGCTAGATGATGGACGATCGAACTCCATCCTTAGTGAATTTTATACTCCTTCTGTCGATTTCAAGTCGGAGTTTATGGAATAGTGAGTGGTCGAACCGCACTCATCTAGTTGTGTATATACATATCCACACTCTGGGGATAAGAGTTTGTTAATGGGCGGTCAGACCACACCCTTTTAGCATCTATTCTCATATTTACACATTGGGGACATGAGTTATTTCATAGGTGACCGGTCACACCCACTTATCACTTATACTCATATCCGGACTATGGGAATGTGAGTTATTCGGAAAATTATCGAGTTCAGTTCTCTTTGGTCAGTTATACTGCCCTCAAATATGGGGTTTGACTCATTAAGTGACTGGTCGAATCTTGATCACTCTCGAATTATGTCGGTCCCATCGAGCAGTGGGATTTAGTCGGTCGTATATCGCAACTAACATATAAGTAATGGCAGGTCACATATATGATGGAAAATCAAAGTTCTATTGCTGAATGGAAAGGAATGAAATAACTTGTATTATTACATATTTGAAAACCAAATGCTAAAGTAAATCCAGAAATTAAATACAACGGAATAAAAAAGGAAAACTAAGTGAAATAGCGTTATAAATGCTTGTTATTCCATGCCCTTTGAAGTGTGATTCCATCAACAGTCGCTAGCTTGAAAGTTCCTTCTCCAAGCCTCTACTCGATGACATAGGTTCTTCCCAAGTTGGATTCATATGCGACGGGATAGGAAAAACCAGTTTTAAAACAAGATCACCGACTTTGAAGGTTCTAGGTCGAAATTTAGTGTTGTAGTATCAAACGACTCGGTATCGGTGTGCAGCTGCCCTCAAATTAGCTTCCTCGCACTTCTCATCTATAAAGTCTAGATACTCCAAAAGGAGATCTTTTTTTGTCCTGGGATCATAATAGGTTACTCGATGAGAAGGAACTTCGAGCTTGATAGGAATGATGGCCTTGGAGCCGTAAGCGAGGGCGAATGTAGTGTGGCTAGTCGTGAACTTACGGGTGGTTCTGTAAGCCCGTAGTGCTATCGGAAGTTCACCCACCCACTTGCCTCTAGCCCTTTCCAAATGCTTTTTCAGAATGGATTTTATGATTTTGTTCATAACTTCAACTTTTCCATTTGCTTGAGAGTGAGCCACTGCCGGAAACCTCTTTTCAATACGATACCGATGGTAGAAATCTTTAAATTCGGTACTATCGAATTGAGTCCCATTGTATGTTATAATGGTTCATGGAAGACCAAAATGACATTGTTATCCCGCCTTTTGGCAAGGCCGTAACAACAAGGGATTGACTAGTAACCAGTGACGGTCCGTCCCAGAGATCAGTTGTACATAGGCTTACCACGGATATCTATGAATTTTGTCCGAGTCCGGATCGAGCCAAAATTGGTAGGACATGGCAAGCTAAGCCATGAGAGCCAACGTTTCAAATCTCGAGTCAATCCAAGTTCGTATTCTCAAGTTATGGACGATGCAAGATTGGATCGAGATCAACTACCAATCGACTCGCTCCTTCGACTCGCTCCCTCGACTCGCTTCACAACATCCAGTTTGAAGCCAACTTCGACTCGCTTCGCAACGCCCAGGAGTGGCATCTTCGACTCGGTCCGCCCAGAGGCCAACTTCAAGTCAACCAGGTTCGACTCGCTCCACGTCGCTCAGAGCTGCTCTCTTCGACTCGCTCCAGTTTGAAGCCATCAAGAGTGCACACTTCGACTCGCTTCGCTCGACAACTGTTCGACTCCATCTTCAACTCCACTACTAAAACCTCCCAGGACGTCCCGTTTCGACTCGCTCGACCAGTGCTTGCTTCGACTCGTTCGATCTGGGCACGCTTCGATTCGCTCAAGTCAGACTACACTTCGACTCGATCAATACAGCGTTAAAGGTAGAGCGATCCAGGAAGCGCCACATCATCGAGTCAAGAGGAAGCGAGTCAAAGTGGAAGCGAGTCGAAGGAAACAGCCTACCGAAGACTCCATTTCGTATCGATCATATCTCCCAATCTACTAGTCCAAATGCTACGAAATTTTCACAGAAGACTACATATATGCTAAAGAATGTCCACGCCAAATTTAGACTCCATTGGATGAAATCCCAAGCGAGTCGAAATCTGCTTGTGTCGATCACGGATCAGACCGAAACTTCACGGGCTTGGGCGTGCGGGCCTGGTGACGTGCCAGAGAGGGTCTCCCGAGATCTGAGCGAAATACCAGCCTCCTACACCTATAAATAGACCCCCAAAGCCAACAAAAAAGGGGTTCTTCTTCCTCCTTGAGATCTCGAACGCCCGGACTCCGCCAGATCCAGATCTGAACTCTGTCGCTACTGCTATCAACAAGATTCACTGCTGCAAATAATAGCCAACTCTTGTAATTCATTGCATCCACTTAAAAACATCAAAGGAAGATCAATAAAGTAAACTACTTCATAGTGGACGTAGGCTATATGCCGAACCACTCTAAATCCTTGTGTCTCCTTACACTTTAATTATTCTTATTTCTGAAATTTGGAGTTTTTGTTAGATAAATCCTCTTTTTACATTTACTTTCTTCACTTTATCTCTTCAAAGACTTCCGAAGAGTGTTATGCCCAATTTTGGTACAAACACTTTGGTGCTTTCACTAAGAAATCCCAATTTTTCTGCCACTCTTTGGATCTCCTATCTATATTGGATTGCATAAATCTAAGAAGAAGATCCAGATCTAGGACTTTGAAACCCTTCCATTCTACTCAGATTTGCCATCAGATCTAGGAAAGGACTTCATCAATTCATTATGGTGAGCATGCGTACCACCTCTGCAGCCGCTGGTCAAGGAGCACGGGACCGACAAAACCCCGTGCAATCACCTCCATCCAACCTAAATGCTGCAGGACCCTCAGATCCATCGGGTCCAATCACTAGACAAGAATTCCAGACATTGCTTCAGGAGTTGCCCCAAAGTCGACAACAGCTAGCGGAGCAACTACGCGCCAACACGGAGTTGACTAACCAGCTAAATCGTCAAAGGCGAAGGAGATCTAGAAGAGATCAAGGTTCTCACTCCTCCACAGAGAGCTCAACCTCCTCCGATGGCCAAGCTAGATCCACACGTCCACGGTTGGGTGGAAGCTACACCCAGGCCACGGGACACCAACCTGCTTCGAACCTTGGGCAACCGAGAGCTGGACCATCTGTTAGCCTCCGAACAGAACCTTCAACTCAGGGAGGAGCTGCTCCTTGTCATGTTACCGACAACATTGCTACTACCACCACTGCGGGGCGAGGAGGTAACGCTAGGAACCAAGCTGATCCTCAACACAACCAACGGGAGCCGACTCTTGAACCTTATGTCCCAGAGGATGTTGGACCAAGGAGGCGAGGCACGGACTGTCGACCGCGTCCGGTCCAGACTCGTGCTGTGGAACCCGACCACACCTTGGCACAACTTGCTCCGAGTGTCCAAACGACAGATATACCAGCGATGATTCGCCAAATGATCCGTGAAAGTCAGGGTCTATCTAATGATGACTAGGAATCTCCCGAAGTCATACCCCTTTCACCGATGATGTTTTATATGCTGAACCACCTCGGCACTTCAAGATGCCAGCTTTGCCAGTTTATGAAGGGAGTTCTGACCCCAATCAACACGTCCTGAAATACGAATGGCTGATGAATGATGCTAGAGCTGATGATGAAGTAAAGTGCCATAGTTTCCCCATTTCCCTAGGAGGCATCGCTACCATGTGGTTCACTCGTTTGCCACCGCGATCCATCTCTAACTTTGACCAGATGGCCACTAAGTTTGTCGAACAATTTCGTATGCATGGCGAGGCCAAAGGACGTTAACACTCTGTCTAGTGTTACGCAAGCTCCTGGAGAAACGCTTAGGTGTTACTTGGAGTGATTCCATGCTGCGTGCGCGGAAATAAGCAATCCCAACAATAACTCTATCTTGATGGCTCTGACTAAGGGGATTGATGCTGATTCCGAGTTTGGAAGTTGGTTAGTTGGGAAACCACCTATGTCATTGGACCGTTTCTATTCCAAGGCAGCCCAATTCCTGAGAAGGGAGGATGCGAGATGGTCTAGGAAGCAGGATGACGCAGGACCTAACATCGAATGCATCCAGAGTAACGTCGTTGTTAAACAGACCGAAGATAGTTCTGGAAAAGTTCAGTTGAACGTCCAAAATAAGCAGAATCAGCAGAGGGACAGTAGGAATCAGAACAAAAAACGCGATCAGGATCGTGGACCACGGCGTAGAGCTTCCATGTACGAAAACTACACTCCATTGAACACGTCGTTGGAAAATGTGTACTTGCAGACCTGCAATACCATGCAGTATAAGAAGCCTGCCCCGAAACCACCAACCTAAAGACAAATTCAAATAGGAAACTTCTGTAGATTCCATGAAAGTTATGGCCATAATACCAATGAGTGTCGTCACCTACAAGACCTCATTAAAAAGCTGACACGTGAGCGGAAGCTGGATCAGTATGTACGGGCGCCGCAATCCGGTAGTGCGGGCCCATCAAATCAGAACCGTGCGCCGAATCAGGAAAGATAGGAAGAACCCGCTCGTGCGGACGGGAGGTTGGTCATTAACACAATAAGCGGCGGTCCTCACCCGGCAGATCGAAGCTGGAAGGAAATGGAGTCGTATGCCAATTCTATCAGGCATGCGGACTTCGAGTGTTGCAGTAGTTTTGATGAGGGGGCTCCGGCCAAGCAACAAAAAACGATGATGGATGACATCGTGTTCAGAAGCAGAGACGCAGATAAAATCGAGGCTCCTACTATCGACCTACTGGTCATCTCTGCACAAGTAGGTCCCGCTTGGATAAAGAGGATCTTAGTTGACAGTGGAAGCTCTGTGAATATTTTGTTCAAACGAGCTTATGATCAAATGAAGATGGAAGCCGCATACTTGAAGCCTTGTCAGTCTCGAGTCCATGGTTTCAACGGAAGTGCCACAATTCCCACTATGATGGTGGAACTTCCTGTGGAGTTGGGAGTAGGAGAACGTCGGAGAGTACGAATGTTACAATTCATCATTCTGAACATAGACTCCCCTTACAATGCTTTCTTGGGCCGACTGGCCCTCGCTGAATTCAGAATAGCCATTGCCCAATGGTGTTTGACCTTGAAATTTCCCACTGATCATGGAATAGGAATCGTTCACGGAGATCATGCCAATGCTAGAGCCTGCTATGTTGCTGAGCTAAGGGAAGCACAGTGGAAGGAGAAGGGAAAGGACGTAGAGGAGTCTCTCTGCGTCCGTTTCGCCGACAATTGACAATTAACGCTCGGGCCCAGGCCCGGGCACCCCAGCCAATTCCTCAGGGATCTTGACCCGAGAGAAACTAAAGACGAAGGAGAATCTAAAGAAAGTCAAGCATCCCCAGCTGAACTGACAATTGATGTCCCAATTGACAACAACGATGATTCAAAAATAATAAAGATTGGATCTCAGCTAAGCCAGGAAACTCAATAGGAATTGGTTGAATTTCTGCGGGCAAATCATGACGTGTTTTCCTGGACACATTCTGATATGTGTGGGATCTCGCTGGACATCGCAAGCCACACTCTGAACATTGACCCGCGGCATGTCCCGGTCAAACAAAAAAGGCGCGGTATGGGTCCAGAGAGATCTGCCGCCCTTAAAGAGGAAGTAGAAAAGCTTGAAGCGAACGGATTCATTCGAGATGCGCTATATCCCGAATGGGTGTCAAATCCCGTACTCGTCCGAAAGCCAAACGGGAAGTGGAGAACATGTGTCGACTATTCCGATCTGAATAAAGCATGCCCCAAAGACAGTTTCCCGCTCCCTAGGATTGATCAGCTAGTGGATTCGACGGCTGGACATGAACTCTTATCCTTCATGGACGCGTATTCAGGCTACAATCAGATACCGATGCATTTACCCGACCAAGAACACACCAGCTTCATGACCAATCTGGGACTTTACTGTTACAAGGTTATGCCGTTCGGACTCAAGAACGCCGGAGCTACTTACCAACGGTTGGTCAATCGGATGTTCGCTAATCAAATTGGGAAGACAATGTAAGTATATATAGACGACATGCTGTGAAGTCACGACTCTCCACCGACCATATAAAAGACCTGGGGACTATGTTCAACATACTTCGGGAATACAAGATGAAGCTCAACCCACTGAAATGTCACTTTGGAGTTGCATCCGGAAAGTTCCTTGGGTTCATCGTTAACGCCCGGGGAATCGAAGCCAATCCCGAGAAGATTTGGGCAATCAGAAACCTTGAAACTCCCAAAACTATAAAGCAAGTCCAGAGTCTCAATGGGAAAGTAGCAGCATTGAGCAGGTTCATTTCAAAGTCCACTGACAAATGCATTCCCTTCTTCGATCTGATTCGAAAAGGGAAATGAAACTTTGAATGGACCATAGAGTGCGAGGGTGCTTTCCA
Organism: Allium fistulosum; assembly: GCA_030737815.1. Classification (NCBI taxonomy): domain Eukaryota; kingdom Viridiplantae; phylum Streptophyta; class Magnoliopsida; order Asparagales; family Amaryllidaceae; genus Allium; species Allium fistulosum. Next base: position 813,785,829 of record CM060908.1, on the reverse strand, counting down.
AGCACTAGTCCAACATCTATCTACACCACCGATACTGTCAAAGCCTATTGATCATGAGAAGTTGTTCATATATCTGGCGATATCAGAAAACGCTATCAGCGCTGCATTAATCCGAGAAGAAGACAGGATACAAAGTCCCGTATACTATGTCAGCAAACGATTGACTGGGGCTGAGAGAAATTATCCGAAGCTGGAAAAGTTGGCTTATTGTCTTGTCATTGCATCAAGAAAACTCCGACCATACTTCCAGGCACATTCCATTATTGTTTACACCGGCCAGCCGTTACGACAGGTCCTCTCGCGGCCTGAGACGTCTGGAAGGTTACTCAAGTGGAACATCGAACTGAGCCAGTTTGACCTTACTTACGCTCCGAGATGGACCATACAAGGACAAGTCCTAGCCGATTTCATAACTGAATTTACCATCCCAAAGGACTTGCCAGATGCTAGTGAATCCCCCGAGTACGTCTGGAAACTTCATACTGACGGAGCATCAAACGACCAGTGTTCAGGCGCCGGTATTGTGCTTGAAACTCCCGAAGGTCGATCCATATGTTATGCTTTAAAGTTTGATTTCCATGCGACTAATAATGAAGCTGAATATGAAGCCCTCCTAGCCGGCTTGAAACTTGCTAGAGATTTGAGAATTATCACAGTGGAAATTTATTGTGATTCACAATTGGTTGTGTGTCAAGTACGAGGAGAGTATCAAGCAAGAGATCGAAGGTTGGCTGCTTATTTAGCGCGAGTTAAGGAAGTACTAGACTATTTCGATCACTACGCCATATTCAGTATACCTCGAGAACGCAACCAAAAGGCTGATTCGTTGGCAAAGTTAGCCAGCACAGGCGAAGCTCAACAAATGGGACTCGTACCTGTAGAAAGACTATCTTCCCGAAGTATCGACCGAGTAGTGATAAACCGGGTATGCGAATCCGTCCCCGAAATGGATTCATGGATGACTCCACTTAGAAATTACATTGAGCGCGGAACCCTGCCGGAGCGCAGGAGTGAAAAAAGACAAGTCCTCCGAAAGGCATCAAGGTTTACCATCCAGAATGGACTCATGTACAGAAGGGGATACTCAGTTCCCCTACTCCGATGTATCGCTCACGATGAAATCAAACAAGTGCTACGCGATGTGCATGAGGGAGAATGTGGCGATCACACCGGGGGGCAAACACTTGCCAAGAAAATACTTTGCTACGGATATTACTGGCCTACCGTGAATCGTGATGCTTTGGAATATGCGAAGAAATGTGATAGGTGCCAGAAATATGCCTGAATTCATAGAGCTCCTCCTACCGAGATAACGCAAATGGTCAGCCTATGGCCGTTCGCAATGTGGGGCATCAACATCATCAGTGCTCTACCTCTGGAAAAAGGTGGAGCAAAGTACGCCATCGTCGCAGTTGATTACTTTACAAAGTGGGCTGAAGCCGAAGCTCTCGCTACGATTACAACGAAGAAAGTAATCAACTTTGTGGTTCGTAACATCATCTATCGATTCGGTCTCCCACACACCATAATTACAGACAACGGAACCCAATTCGACAGCGCAGAATTCAAAGATTTCTGCAAATGATTTCACATCCAAAAGAAATTCTCCGCAGTTGCACACCCTCAAGCAAACGGACAGGTCGAAGTAGTTAATAAGGTTATAAAATCAATCCTGAAGAAACGACTGGAAAGGGTCGAGGGCGAACTTTGGGGGCAAATGTTATCCCGCCTTTTGGCAAGGCCGTAACAACAAGGGATTGACTAGTAACCAGTGACGGTCCATCCCAGAGATCAGCTGTACATAGGCTCACCACAGATATCTATGAATTTTGTCCGAGTCCGGATCGAGCCAAAATTGGTAGGACATGGCAAGCTAAGCCATGAGAGCCAAAGTTTCAAATCTCGAGTCAATCCAAGTTCGTATTCTCAAGTTATGGACGATGCAAGATTGGACCAAGGTCAACTACCAATCGACTCGCTCCTTCGACTCGCTCCTTCGACTCGCTTCACAACATCCAGTTTGAAGCCAACTTCGACTCGCTTTGCAACACCCAGGAGTGGCATCTTCGACTCGGTCCGCCCAGAGGCCAACTTCAAGTCAACCAGGTTCGACTCGCTCCACGTCGCTCAGAGCTGCTCTCTTCGACTCGCTCCAGTTTGAAGCCATCAAGAGTGCACACTTCGACTCGCTCCAGTTTGAAGCCATCAAGAGTGCACACTTCGACTCGCTCCAGTTTGAAGCCATCAAGAGTGCACACTTCGACTCGCTCTGCTCGACAACTGTTCGACTCCATCTTCGACTCCACTACTAAAACCTCCCAGGACGTCCCGTTTCGACTCGTTCGATCTGGGCATGCTTCGACTCGCTCAAGTCATAGTACACTTCGACTCGATCAATACAGTGTTTAAGGCAGAGCGATCCAGGAAGCGCCACGTCATCAAGTCAAGAGGAAGCGAGTCGAAGTGGAAGCGAGTCGAAGGAAACAGCCTGCCGAAGACTCCAGTTCGTATCGATCATATCTCCCAATCTACCAGTCCAAATGCTACAAAATTTTCACAGAAGACTACATATATGCTAAAGAATGTCCACGCCAAATTTCGACTCCATTGGATGAAATCCTGAGCGAGTCGAAATCTGCTCGTGTCGATCACGGATCGGACCGAAACTTCACGGGCTTGGGCGTGCGGGCCTGGTCACGTGCCAGAGAGGGTCTCCCAAGATCTGAGCGATATACCAGCCTCCTACACCTATAAATAGACCACCAAAGCCAACAGAAAAGGGGTTCTTCTTCCTCCTTGAGATCTCGAACGCCCGGACTTCGCTAGATCCAGATCTGAACTCTGTCGCTGCTGCTATCAACAAGATTCACTGCTGCAAATAATAGCCAACTCTTGTAATTCATTGCATTCACTTGTAAACATCAAAGGAAGATCAATAAAGAAAACTACTTCATAGTGGACGTAGGCTATACGCCGAACCACTCTAAATCCTTGTGTCTCCTTACACTTTAATTATTCTTATTTCTGAAATTTGTAGTTTTTGTTAGATAAATCCTCTTTTTACAACTTTCTTCACATTATCTCTTCAAAGACTTCCAAAGAGTGTTGTGCCCAATTTTGGTACAAACAGACATATAATGTTCTGGACAATGAAGTTTATTACTTTCTTAGTCGTGATCGTGGACAAGGGTACCACTTCGGCCCATTTGGTGAAGTAATCAGTTACGACAATAGCGTACTTTGCACCACCTTTAGAGATCGGTAGAGAACCGATAATATATATACCCCACATGGCAAACGGCCATGGGTTGACCATTTGTGTAATTTCTATGGGTGGAGCTATTGGAACTCTTGCATATATCTGTCACTTGTCGCATCACCTTACATGGTCGGCAGCATCTCGATTAACGGTCGGCCAATAATACTCGTAACAGAGTATTTTTTTTGCTCCCGAGTGTGATTGCCGCATTCCCCTTCCTAAACTTCCTTTAGGACTTGTTTTATTTCAACATGTGCGATACACCAGTGAAGGGGAACGGAAAAACCTTTTATGTACATTACTCCTTCCTGTATAATATACCGTGAAGCTTAGCAAAGGATTTGTCGCTTTTCATTCCTTCGTTCGGGAAGAACTCCCTGTAGCAAATAATACTTAAACGGAGTCATCCACGATTCCTTCTCCGATTCTGTCTCAAGTACTTGGTCAATTTCCATTAGGTTTATACTTGGGGCATTTAATATCTTGACTAGAACTAGGCCTATCTGTTATGCATCCCCGTGATAGCAAACTTTGCCAACGAATCAGCCTCTTTGTTCTAGTCCCTAAGAATGTGCGTAATGTCATAATACTCAAAGTCAATCAACAAATCCTGGACTTTGGTATGGTATGGAGCAAGCCATTATCCTTTAGCTAGGTAATCTCCCTTGATTTGGTATACTACCAATTTTGAGTCGCTAAAGATTTCAAGAGATCTTATTCTCAGTTCTCTAGCGAGTTTAAGTCCAGCAATCAAAGCCTCGTACTCAGCTTCACTGTTTGTTGCAAGGAAATCACGATTTAAAGCATAGAAGATTGACCGATCTTCGGGAGTTACAAGCACAATCCTAGCTCCAGCATAACTGTTGTTGAATGCTTCATCTGAATACAACTTAAACTGTATGGTAGGGATTTCACTGCTATCTGGAAATCATCTTGTGCAGTAAATTCTACTAGTGCCTAACCCTGGATAGTCCTCCGAGGAAGATAAGTGATATCGAATTGGCTAAGTTCGAAAATTCCACTTTAGTAACCTTCCTAACGTCTCAGGTTGCTTTAAGACCTGTCGTAACGGCTGGTCGATGTAAACATTAATAAGTTGTGCCTGAAAGTAAGGGCGAAGTATTTGTGATGAATCAAAAAGCAGTATGCCAGTTTTTTTATCTTCGGATAGTTTCTTTCAGTCCTTGTCAATCGCTTGCTAACATAATAGACCGGTCTCTTAGTTCGGTTGTCTTCTCGAAGCAACGTGGCACTTATTGCGTGTACTAACACGGTTAAGTAGACATATAAATCTTCATGATCCACTGGCTTTGATAAGATAGGAGGTTTCTCTTAGTGGTTCACCAAAGCTTGAAATGCATCTTTACAATCCTACATCCATTCAAAATCCATTTTCCCTCCCTTGATTAAGTCAAAGAAAGGAATGCACTTATCGGTAGCTCTAGAAATGAATCGACTTAAGGCAGCAACTTTCCCATTCAGGCTCTTGTACTTGTTTAATAGTTTTTGGCGCTTGTATGTTGCGAATAGCTTAGATCTTCTCGAGATTACTTCAATTATGCATGCATTAAAAATGAAACCCAAGAAATTCCCTAACGTAGCACCAAAGGAACATTTCAGAGGATTAATCTTTGTTTTATAATGTCGGAGGATGTTGAACATTTCATCATCAGGGGGCTGAGATGTGACCCGATCTTTAGGAATCATGACGGGTCGTCGTGGCTAACTGTTATGTCAATCTTCAGCTCAGCCGATGCAGCCTTGGTCTCTTTGGGCTCCTTTTCATCTTCTCTCGGATCTATATCTCTGTAGAACTGACTGTGGCGCCCGAGCCAAGGTTTAGGCGCTAGTTGTCAGTCCTCAATGCCTTGGATATGGACTGACTTGTCCGCACCTTTACCTTTCTCCCTCCATGGAGCATCCTTCAACTCAGCTACATAACAGGCACGTCTAGTCGCCTGATCACCATGAACAACCCAACTCCATTATCCGTTGGAAACTTCAAAGTCAGACTCCATGGGGGAAGAGCTACCCGGAACTTAGCTAGGGACGGTTGGCCCAAAAAAGCATTTTATGGAGAATCAACATCCAAAACAACAAAAGGCAGAATACACACTCTCCTACGGTCAATTTCTCCCAACTCTATAGGTAATTCAACGTAACCAATAGCTTCTGTTGCAGCATCGTTAAAGCCATGAATGTAGGCTTTGGATGGTTTCAAATCCTTTGCTTCCATCCTCATCTGATCATAGGCTTCCTTGAAAATTATGTTTACAGAACTTACACAGTCAATCAATATCTTTCTCACAAAAGCGGCGTCGATCATGGCCGAAATGAACATTGGGTCGATCGTTGAAGCCTCCACCTTGTCTGCATCTTTGTTTCTAAACACGATATCATCTGCCACTGTACGTTGCTATTTTGTTGGAGCTCCATCCTTCGTATTTGAACAGCATTCAAAATCCACATGCTTAGTCGCACTAGCATAGTGCTCCATCTCGTGCCAACTTTTATTAGCTGGATGCGGTCCTCCAACTATTGTATTGATCAATAATCTTCCACCAGTCGCGCAGGTTCCTCTACACTGTGCGGTGTTTGTCCTCGGTTGGGGTTAGATGTCCCTTGCCTGCTATCCTATGGGTTTTTTACAAACTACTGTAACTTCCTTTCTCGAATCAGCTTTTCAATAATATCCTGGAGATGCTTGCATTCATTTGTGTTATGTCCATAGCATTCGTGAAACCGACAATATATCTCGGTTTAATTCTGCTTCTGTATTGATTCTTTTTGAGGCGGCTTCTTGTACTACATGGTATTGCAGGTAGACAAATATACATTCTCCAGGGACGTATTTTGTGGCATGTAGGTGTTGTACATCAGAATCCTTGGCTTTCCTCTTCCAGAATCCCCCTTTCATTCTCGGCTTCTATCTCTAACTTTCTTTTGCTGTTTCAGTTTATTCTGGACATTCACTTAAACTTTTCTAGAGTTTTCATCAGATTGCTTTACTGTAATATTACTCTGTACTCCCTCTCCATTTGGTCCTACAACTCTCTTCTTCCTAAAGGATCTGGCTTCCCCCTTCCTCAAATATTGGGTCGCCTTTGCATAAAAGCTTTCCAACGTTGCGGGTGGCTTGCCGACTAACCACTCACCAAAATTAGATTCTTGATCAATCCCTCTTGTCACGACCATCAATATTGCATGGTCATATTGATTACTGATTTCTGTAATAGCTATATGGAATCTCTCTAAATAATCTTTCAATGATTCTCCTAGGGCCTAGATCACGTTGGACAGGGATATTACATCCTTGGGGCAAGTTGCGTGCATTTAGAATTACTCTACAAACTTTGTTGTCAAATCATCAAATCTAGATATTGATCACGGGGGTAACCTTGTGAACCACATCATTGCTATTCCAGAAAGTGTTATAGGAAAACATCTACACTTGGTTGCATCATCTGCACGTGCGGAATCCATCAGCCATTCATATCTCATGATGTGTTGCCTAGGGTTGGTTTTTTCCCTCATATGTGGGCATCGACGGCATGTTAAACCTCCTTGGATATTCCCCATGCAAAACATTATCAGTGAACGGGGTATGGCTTCGTGAGATTCCCTAATCATCATTGGTCAAGCCTTGGCTTTTTCTCCCTAGCTATCTAACCATAGCCTACAAGTCCGACGTTTAGATAGTTGGTGCCAAGTGGTGGTCGTGTTCTACCCCACGTGAATGGCCCGATCGATGTCTACGAGTTGTTCCATGTCTTCTTCGTTCAACATCTTCTCCATGTGTATCTCATAAATTCACTTCATCATCATTCTGGGGAAGCATTTGGTCGACATTTAACTGAACTCCATCATCCAAATCAGTCGCAGCAGCTCCAGTTTGAATCCCAGCATGCATAGGTAAGTTCCTATCTCTAGTGGAGGGATCAGCACTAATCATTCCTTACAGACCCTGATGGTCTGCCTATTGATGCCCTGAAGTTTCTACATGATATTGATCTTTTCTACGATGCCTATGCCTGTGATATTGATCCAATGAACTAGAACTCTCCGATGCCGAGTAAGGGGTAGGGTCCCCCTTAGCCTTTCCTCGTGGTTGCTGAGTGAGTTGGTTCATCAGGTTGATATTGGTCTGGATCTGCTGATTTAACTCTCGACGGCTATTCATCAGCTCTCTTATTAGATTCTGGAGCTCGGTTTTCGTAATAGAACAAGTTGGATTCTGGAACTCAACTAGTTCAACATTCATACCATTGGTTGACTCATCGGGCCTCCTTTGCTGATAGTAGCATTTTTGTTTTCTTCCATGTTCTGAGAAGTAGATTTAGTATTCCTCACAATTATTGTTAGCTTTGCTTAGATTTTTGCAAATCTAAGTAGAATGAGCAAACTTCCTGAAGATAACTATGGATCTCCTTCGTAGGATTTATGCAATCCAGTAGTAACAAGGGATCCTGATAAGCTAAAAATCAAGGTTCTCAGTGAAAGCACCAAAATGTTTGCACCAAAAATGGTTACAAACACCCAAGAATAGTTTTTGCAGAGAAGTAAATGAAGAAAAGGAAAATTAAATAGAGTAAATGAACAAGTAAGAAATAGAGAATAAGCAGTAATCAAAGGCACAGAGGATTATAGTGGTTCAGCGTTATATGCCTATGTCTACTTTGAAGATTATCCTTTATTACTCTCTTGTGAATCTGATTACAACAGTAGAATAAAGTTAGCATTTGATTACAATGGAGTCTTTAGTAACAAGCAGCGTAAAGATCCTCAAAATAAACGGTCTGTATTTATAGGATGAGATGACGAGATATTTTGCTAAGATTTTGGTAGAAGGCTCTCCAAGTCAATAGGGGCCCACCATAATGATCCGCGAACAATGTTTATTATTTTAGAATGATTGGTATAAATTATACCGATCGTTATTTTTTTTCTCTGATTGTCATGCGTCTGTTTGTGAGGGGTCCCACAAGCTTTTATGCCTTGCTTCTAAAATATGAAGTCATTCTGAGTTGTAGATTGTGAGATATGGATCAATCTTTGTTGCATTTGGATCGTTCACTGAGCTACACCGATCGGCATAAAATGATCGGCATTCCTTGAACCTCAAAGTTTTAAACTTCGATCATTTTTATGGGCTCCACTCTTCAATATACTAATATTTTGAAAGTTTTAAGTGAATGGCAATGTGGATTTTGAGGTGTTCATCGATCTTCGCTGATTTGAGTTGTTTTATGGATCGTTCCCAATCGATTCATATAAGCCCTTGCTTTGTCCGTAACTCGAGCGTATGAACCCCGATCGACTTGAAATTTAGATTATATCTTCACAGGGCTATGCCAGTTACTCCATACTGATTGCACCTCGATTGTGTCCCAGTCCGGATCTGCTCGACCATCGTCCGTAGTATCGCATACAACTGATTTTCAAAGCTAGTAACTATTTGTTTCTAACCAAGTTGATGATATCATGACCTTGTTAAAAGGGGAGATAACAATATCTAAGACCCAAGACATTCTATTAATTACAAAACAATTTTGAATCATAAATGTACCTAATAGAGCTGTTAGAACCATTTTGCTTTCTTTCTCTAATTTTCTTCAAGTAGTCCGAATAATTCGTTTTCCAGTGACCTTTCTTGTGACAATGGTGATATTCACCCTTGTCATTGGTCTTCTTACTTTTCTTATTTTTCTTACCTTCTCTTTTTTGCTTTCTCGAACCCTTCTGTAACGACCCGTATTTTTAAGAATAAGATATTTAAATAATAGATTTATATATTGAATTGTTAATTAATTAACGGTCCCAAAAATGTTATTTTTTGCATACGATCGAATCAAGACTCGAGACCACTTCCGTTGAATTAATATTTGCAAATTAAAATGAATATAAGGATCATTATATTTGGAGATCAGATGATCCGATAACCGAAACGGTTTCGAAAAGGCAAAATTATCATTCCGGAGCACTGTCTCGGATAGCGATGAAATTTATACCATCGAGACTGGAAAAATGAGGTGATGTATGCAAAGGAGTTTTGTTGCGATCGGACGCACTGTTTGATCATGCGAGCTCGAAACGGACGACCGTTTTATTTGAGAATTCGAATAAAATAAATATTATTTTATTTAAATAACCCAAACCCTTCTCCCTATTGGCCAGTTACTATTCCATTCATGTTTAAGAAGAATACATGGTTTCATTTGGTTTGTATTTAACTACTTTTTGGTTAAGTACACAACCAATGTGGTCATTATCGACTAATTTGGAGGGGCGATATCCTCCACTATTGATGATGGCCGATTTGGCCAATTTTAACATGGATGATGGAGTGGTTTTGAGGAGCATGGTGCGATGGTTCGTTCGTTCGTTTGACGTTCGATTTTGGTGTTACAGCTCTTCGATGAGTGGTTTTGGAGGCGAAGCAAAGATGTGGTGCTTCAACGCGATGACTTCACGATTTGATGATGATAATTCCATGATGGGAAGTGATGGCTTTGATGATGGGTGGCTGTACTTCAAGAAGCAAATTAGTTGACCATGTGTCATATTGAGGGGACTATTGGAGGGAGGTTACATGAGGCATGATGACACTCTATGACTTATGATGTTTGTCTAGAGTAGTTCCCGACCGCGATGACTTCAGATAGGAGTTGTAAGTATAGTTCTAGGATGAACTCTACTATAGATGACATGTGCAAAGGGATCGTAGAGTCTCGAGGGTTCAAAGGTTACTCATGAGGTGGGATATACAGGGGACATGATGGTCCCTGGACCGTGATGGCCTCTTACTCTAGAAATGACGGTTGTTTACCCTGGACTGACGTGATGGTTAGTCTATTTCTTAGCCGACTGAGTGGCATGGATTTGATGTACCAAAGATCGGGATGTTGTGTATTCCTTGACCATAACGGTTTGTTCGAGTGATCTTATATCCAATGCATCGAGTGAGTGAATGTGATAATGGATGTTATGTTTGCTTGATTATTTATCATCTTAGGGATGTCACACAATGTAGATATTATCGATATAGATATCTAGACTCCCTTAGTACTTTGATATATAGTACACCATGACTACTAAGATATACAATAGCATATGTCATGTGTTATGGGCTAACTCAGTGGATGCAGGGGACAAGTCAAGTATGATTGTTCATACCCTCTGTTTCATATACTATATCAACTTTTATAGTGTTTTGAGATTATCGATCGCTTACACCAGATTGTTGTCTGACTCAAGGTTTTATGCTTTGCTTCTTAATATCTCAGGTACTCTTAAATAAGTGGACTATATAGCATGTATAAATAGCACTTGGGGCTGTGCAGATGGACTTGTAGGAGGTGATGCTTTCTCATACTTATATTTTGAGTTTGTTATTATTTATTCCACTGTGTAACACCGTGGAGCCTTGACATTGTTGACTTACTATTATTAGAGAAAGTTTATCAGTTGAGTTTATTTATCAGTTGCATAAACTCCATTACTATTTTGTATAACTGTATGAGCCCGTGTACTCTGATTATGTGGTTCATGTAGTTATTATCGTCTCGCCTATTTTATATCTATGATGACTATTATATTTTATTTGATGCACCGTGAGCTATACGACATGTTATGTGATTGTGTTGATGTTTTCTTTTTTTCTCTTCTCTTTTATTCTCATCTCTTCTCATCTATCCCTCTTCTTTACTTCTATTTTTTCCCTTGACAATCATTCTACATCGACTGAATGCTGCTACAGTGCAATATTTGGTTATATGAGCATCAATAGTGTAGGGAAGTTGTTACATTTGGTATTAGAGCAAGGTTAAGAAATTAACCTATGTTGATACTGTGATCCAGTAGAGATAGGGTAGGAGTTGTTGTCTTAGATTGGATCGAGAGTATACCGATGTACGAGAGATTGCGTATTTGTTATATATTTTGGTTTTAGAAACTATATGGTAGTGTATAAGTTGTACTGCACACATGAGCACTATTGATGCTATTTTCTTTATGAGAGACTGATTGTCCTTATTATAGATTAGGAATGATCTGGCATATGAGAAATGATGATATTGACTCAATCTTTGGAGTTGAGGAGTGGGCAGGATCGGGGCCAATAACCTTGATCGATAGAATACTGTCGCAGAGACGGTGCGAATCATTTTCTGGAATGCCCAAGTTGCTCCAATAAATTATGGTGCTCAAACGCAAATGCCTAGAGTCGACTTTGACGAGTTGTGTAAAGACTACATGAGTCTAAGAGGCAGACCATCCCTTGGAACGGAGTCAACTATTGAGGTGCAAGACATGATGGATATTTGCAAAAGGATCTTTGATAACTTGGACTTAGATGATGCAATAAGGTAGAAGTTGACCTCAATATAACTCCAGGGATGAACAATGAACTGGCAAAGTACCCTAATAGCTTCGATTCCCAAGGATCACTTAACTTGGACCAGTTCATAGTTCACATCGGGGAGAAATTTATCTTGACTTTCCAAATGTCGAAATTATTTAGGAAGTTTGCTGACTTGAAATAAGGCGTTGTGTCTGTGTCAGAGTATGTGGCTAAAATTGATGTGCTGTCGAAGTACGGTCTATCTTTCATTGATCCTCCGTACAGAAAGATTGAATAAGTTATCATTGGGATGAGTGACCATTTGGGAAGCGATTGATTGGTCATATTGATGATTGCTTCGAGAAGTTGATCGAAAAGGCTTTATGATATAAGAGCATGTACCCGGTGTTGAAGGATTGTCCCGAATAAGCTGAGTAGGGACAAACCTGGGAAGCATATGCATTGAATGCTGTTTTGGTTTCGTCGAGTGCTCCATCGAAAAAAGAGAAGGGAAATGGCATCACCATCTAGGGTATGCTTTCCATTTATGGTGATTCCATACATGTTTTATTTGACGTCGAGGTTTTACATTCTTTCATATCTAGTGATTTGTATATAGATTGGGATTGATACCCGAAACTGTTAACCGACCTTTAAATTATGATGACCTTGTTGGGGGCTCAGCCAGCATGTACATATGTAACATCTTACATTAAGTTAACACTTTGAATGACTCCAACATCCGTAGTGCTTGGTTTCTAGCCTCAAAATAGGGGATGTTACAACATGGTTTGTCAAGACTTTGCCTTATCGAGTCATGAATTTTTGTCTGTTTGTTTGCTATTGATTTGTTTTGGGTTTAATTAGGTTCAGTATTATAGTCTGGGAACTGTATGGTTGAAGGGGTACGAAATAGTGGTGGATTACAATAGGCCATTTTCGACAACAGGGATTGAGCGAAAGGTAGTTCTCGACTGCCTATCTGATGATGAGGTGATGGTCAGCTTTTTGTATTCGCTGAATATGTCACATGATTAGTTGTCATCTGTGCCTATAGCTAGAGAGTGTCTGGGCAAATTCGATGAGGTGACCGGATTACCACCACATATGTATTGAATTTCATATCAATCTGGTTATAGGTGCTTGACCAGCAGTTATGCCTTTAAGGCAGATGATGCCTAAAGAGCAGAGGAGACTAGAGGTGCGAGCTGATGACCTATTGAGGTGAATGTTCATTCATAGAAGCATATTAGAGTGGGATGCACCTGTAGTGTTCGCCACTAAGGCGGATGGATCTTTGAGGTAGAATGTTGATTGTTATGAGCTGAATGGAATAATGAACAAGTATTCACTTCCACTTATTGATGGCTTGTCGATCAGCTCTATAGCGCGGATATGTTCTCTCGGTTGGACCTTATGATAAGGTTTCACCAACTAAGAGTATTTTGAGATAGTGTGCCGATTATAGTATTTTCTTATGCTACCTTGATTTTTGATAGATTGGTTATGCTGTTCGGGCTAACCGATGTGTCGGCATGCATTGTTGATCTCATGGATCATGTTCGAGGGGTCACTTGAGTGAACTGTTCTTGTGCTCATTGATGATATTTTCATCTACTCATGGACGAAAGAAGAGCATAAGGCATGATTGATGATTGTGTTGTAGGTGTCAAGAAGACACCGATTGATGAAGGGATTTTGAAGTATCACTTCTACAGGAGGGAAGTGAGATGCTCGGGTCATGTTGTTTCAGAGTAGGACATCACTGTAGATCATGCAGAGACTAAGGCAGTCCAGTATTTGAATTGACCCAAGGTAGCAGTATCGATAACCTATTTGATGCGAGAGGATCATACTTTTATTTGAGATTCGAGGTATGGACATGCGTTAGTGAGTGTGACCGAAAGGTTGACGAGTGCACCGATGTTACTCATTCCGAGTGGGAATGAGGAGACGATAGTACACACATGCCCATGGTACTTAACTGGGTGTCGTATTGATACAGAAATTTAAGGTTGTCACGTGTTAGTCGACAACTAAACCTGCACGAAAGGAAGTGTCCGACTCTTGATTCAGGGTTAGCATCGATAAAGTTCGTTTTGGAGATTTGGAGGCATTATCTATTAGGAGAGGAGTTTGAGCTATTCAGTGATTCTTATAGAGTTAGGGGTATGCCCTAGAGGCAATTACAGAATTTATTACATATATCTAACTTGATAACCAATCTTGTTCAAACTAAAAGATGTTTACTTTCCATTATATATTTGGTATAATGTGTTGTATGAATTAATTGATTCCATTAGTAGTATATTTAATAGAAAATCCATAAATGGTATGTTATGTGATATTAGTTACAAAGTGTTGTAACCGTAAGTAGTTTATCACAATGAAAATAAATATATCATTTTAAATATTCCTAGTCAAGATGTATCAAGATTGGATGTAGATAAATCTATTGAGACTTGAGTATGTAATGCTCTCCAAATGTTGGGCAGTGTATTATCATGATTACTGGGGGCACCAAGGGGTTACGTAATGATAGTTATTGGATAACTAATGAATGAGTCACTTGATAGTTTCCTATTGGTTTATATAACTAAGATCAAACAGAAAATATCAATGTGACTAATTTATACAGTTCTCTCGACATGAGATTACTATTTATCTTCAATGGAGAAGCTCCGCTTTAGTATAGTTAAATAATGGCAAGCATCCATCGAACGACTATAGTGGGGTCAAGTGAAAGCACTGGATGCGAAACACTATTCAAGAGAGGATTTGTCTCCTCAGTTGTATGAGGTTAGTATCATGGTCAACTGATGTCAACTCAAAGTCAAAGTCTCTGGCCATAGCAGTTCGGACTATAAAGTTGAATGTGGATGATATTGGAATTTTGGCCATTACCAAATTCCATAAGTCTTAATGTGATATAGTTTTGACGAAGAGAAATGAAGTAAATAATTGTCACTATCGGATACCACTTATAATAAGTAAAACTGGATTTTACCAAAAGATATATAAGCGATAAACTCAGCCAAAATGTCACACCACCTGCTAAGTGACGTGTGAACGTTAATATTCGAATGGTTTAATATTAATCGCTGATTGAATTTACACCTTTGAGTCATATAACCGTAATGATGAATTCTATTAAAAAACACACGATTTAACTAATTTATAAAATGTTGTAAATTGATTAAATTAATTGATATTTGAGAAATATTAACTATATTTAATTTATTTGATGTTTGGAAGTTGTTTTTATTTATTTTAATGCATTTATAAAAGTTATATTTGCGCATATTGATATATGATATCGATGTAATTTAAAGATAATTGCATGAAATGATTTATGGGAATTTTATATCATTTGATGACATGATTTGTGGAAATTTTATGTTAATTGATTACATATCATGTGAAAAGAAAGATTTAGAGAGAGAGAAAGAATCAATAGAATTAGTTAGAGAAGTTTCAATTAAAGAATGGGAAAGGTTTCATTCTTTCAAATAAAACATATTCTCTAATTCATTCTGTATGAAGAATTCATTCTTTTTCTTTCTCTCCTCCTAAATTTTCATATCAGAAAACAAAAATAAAAATTTTCCATAAATCTTTCAACTCCAAATAAATATCAAATAAAATGAAACAAAAGTGGTTTGTTATCCGGTACCTTGGCCCGGCTACACAAAGGTGATTACGGGGACCAGACTTAACTATTGATGGGAAAGATGGCCACGAGACGACATCAATATGACCAGAGTATGATATTCGAGTAGTTATATCTAGCCCAGGGTAAGAAAAGTAAATGAATATATGATAAAGGACATCAAAATTATGGAGATCGGTTTGGTGGGATAGGGGTTGGCATAGACGTTTGACAAATTGAAGGGTGTATGAATAGATCGACATATTAGTTTCATATACAAGGAGGGCTCGACATATTGGAGGATTCGGCATGATGTGTCCCCGAGTATTGGGTCGGCATGGTAGGGATCGGGTAGGCATATTGGAGGACTCGGCGTGATTTGTTCCCATGTATTGGATCGGCATGGTAGGGATCAGGTCGGCATGATGTGTTCCCAAGTATTGGTTCGGCATGGTAGGGATCAGATCAGCATGGACCATGGTCGGCATCAACTTGTTGTTGTGACTCATGGAGCAAATCCTAATTCGAGGAGGTTGGATCAGCATTACGTTGACCAGATTGAGGCTATGACTGAAGCATGATGAGAACCAGAGATTCACAAGCCCAAGTGCCATGATGTTTGGAACAACATTAATGTAGAATACAAGAAAGCCACCATAGGGGTCACTAGTCCAAACTCGATCCATGGAGGGGTCGGAATCGACCCCTACTCATATGGACTTGGGCCTAGCCCTCCCTATGGTGGGCTCATATTGTTGAGGGGCTTTAGGTGCCGAAGTTTCGATCAGATTAGAGGCTGCCTTCATCTATAAATACAGGGGCAGGGGGCCATTTTGAGGGACTTTTTTTTGGCTGACAAGTTAAACTATGCCATTTTTGTACTCAGTTTCCTTTTGTTTAACCTTGTTCTCGAGCGATTCTCTGTTGATTGTAACCGTAATCAAGTGAGTTTGGAAGTAATAAAGAAAGTATTCAGAGTAGACGTAGGCAATCAGCGCCGAACCATTATAAACCTTGTTGTTTTTACTTTTTGTTGTATTTTCCTTAATATATAGCATTATTCCTCCGTTTTCATTTAATTTCTTCATTTATTTCACTACTTAAACCTATTTTGGGGTGTTGTGACCAATTTGGTTGCAAACATTTTGGTCCTTTCACCGAGAAAGTCGATTCTCGGGCTATAGGATCACCTTTGTTGCTACTGGATTGAAGAAATCCCCTAAAGGAGATCCAGGTTCATTTTTAGAAGCTTGTAGATACTATTCAGATTTTTCAAGATCTAAGCAAAGGAAAGATGGTAAGATGCACCAGATCTACTTCCCATGATGTTGATGCCAACGAAACTGCCAATGTCCAACAAGGGGTCTTATGCAACCAGCCTGCTAATGCAAATGTGGAGCCTGCTGCAGTCCAGAACCCCGTAGATTCTGTTACTAGAGCTGAATTTAATGACCCGATGAGGGAGCAGAAGGAGAGCCGTAGGCAGCTAAATGAGAAAATCCAGGCTAATGCCAACCTGATAAACCGGATTGCTCAACAGCAATGCCAAAGCACCGGAGGAGGTCTCGCTTCATACTCGGCGTCAGATAGCTCAACCTCATCGGACGAGCACCATAGGCGCAGGCACCACAGGATTGAAACAACACAAGCTAGAGCGATGGAGCAACATTTGGCAGACAATCATGGTCTGCCAAACCGGGTCGGTGTCGATCCCTCCCTAGGGGTCGGTACCGATCCCTTGACCAGGGGCACGGCTTCTCAACTGCAACTGGGAGGTCATACTCAGCTTGGAATCGGGAACTTAGACACTAGAACATGCATGGATGCTAGTCAACAACCTCTCCAGAATGATAATGAGGCGAATGCTCAGGATACGCATCTGGAAGATAATAGGCCAAAGAAGCATGAGATGCCCCGGAGACACCGGCCAGAACATTCATACGGGGTGGAGAATGACCACCACCTGGCGCCACCCATCCAAACACCAGATTTATCCGCAATGGTCAGACAACTGATGAGGGAAACCAGGGTTTGACAAACAATGACTAGGGAGTCTCCAGGAGTCATACCTCATTTACCGAGAACATTTTGCAGGCAGAGTATCCTAGGAGGTTTAACATGCCTACGATGACCGCTTATGAAGGAAAGACTGACCCCCGGTAACACATCATGAGGTACGAATGGTGAATGGATTCGGCGAGAGCGAATGATGCTACCAAATACATGTGCTTCCCTATAACTCTATTCGAGATTGCTACAATGTGGTTCACGAGGTTACCCCCACAATCGATCTCAAGATTGGACGAGCTGGCTACGAGATTCGTGGAGCAGTTTCGGATTCACGCCACACGCCCCAAAGATGTCATGTCGCTATCTAGTGTAATCCAGGCTCTGGGGGAATCATAGAAGGATTACTTGCAGAGACTTCATGTTGCTGCCACTGAAGTTAGTAACAAAAATGACCACGCCACACTTATGGCTGTGACGAGGGGGGTTGACCCAGAATCTGAGTTCGGTGATTGGCTAGCTGGAAAACCGCAGGCCACGCTGGAGCGTTTCTACACCAAGGCGAACCAGTTCATGAGAGAGGAAGAGGCCAGATTGTTTAGAAGAAGCAATGCTATAGGGCCGAGCAGAGAAATGGTACAAAGCAACATCGCAGTAAAACAATCTGACGAAAGCTCTGAAAAGGTTCAGGTTAATGTTCAAAACAATTTGGGTCAACAGAAAAGGAGAGGAGAAGGAAATCCCGATCGAAAAAGGGAGCTCGGAAAGTGGAAGTCAAGGATTCCTACATATAATAACTATACACCTCTGAATGCATCTCTGGACAACATCTATCTGTCGACCTGCAATACTTTCCAATATAGAATGCCGCGTCCAAAGTAATCGTCTGAGGAACAAAAGCAAACCGGGAAATACTATCGATTTCATGAATGCTACGGGCACAATACCGATGAGTGTAGGCATCTCCACGATGCCATTGAGAAATTGATTCGGCAGAAAAAGTTACAGTAGTTTGTCAAGAATCCACAGGTAGACCGGGAACGTCTAATCCTAATCGAGGCCAAGCTCTGCGCCGGCCTGAGAAACCCACTCAGACCGGTGGGAGGTTGGTGATAAACACGATAGTTGGTGGACCGCACCCTGCGGACCAAAGTTGGCAGGAAATGGAGCGCTACGCTAGTTCAATGAAACATGTAGACTTTAAGTGTTGTTCGAATACAGAGGATGGAACTCTGGCCAATCAACAGCGTACAATGATGGATGGTATAGTATTCAAAAGTAGATGTGCCGATAGAGTAGATGCCCCTACTATCGATCCGATGGTTATCTATACCATGATTGGCCCCGCTCCGGTGAGAAGAATTTTGATTGATTGTGGAAGTTCTGTGAACATCATCTTTAAGAAGGCTTATGATCAGATGAGGATGGAGGTGAAGGATTTGAAACCATCTAAAGCTCCTATACACGGTTTCAACAGCGTGGCTACTGAGGCGGTGGGTTATGTCGAATTACCGGTTGAGTTGGGAGAAGGTGAACGTAGGAGGGTGCAGATCCTACCGTTCATTGTCTTGGATGTTGATTCACCGTACAATTTTTTTCTGGGCCATCCGGCCCTGGCTGAATTTCAGGCAGCCCTTGCTCCATGGTGTTTGACGTTGAAATTTCTTACATATAATGGAGTGGGTGCGTGGTGATCAAGCAATTGGCTATGCCTGTTATGCGGCTGAGTTAAGAGAGGCTCAACGGAAAGAGAAGGGAAAGGGTATGGACAAGTCTGTCCGCATCCAGGTTACTTAAGATTGACAAATAGCGCCTAAGCCTTGGCTTTGGCACCTTAGTCGGCTCTTTAAGGACATTGATCTGAGGGATGATGAGAAGAAACCCAAGGAGGCCAATGTAGCGCTGGCTGAACTGATGATTGATATCTCAGTCATCGCGGGTGTTGAACATTAGATCATAACTCAGCCCTTCGATGATGAGAGAACTTACCAATTTCCTCCGAGCGAATCTTGATGTATTCGTTTGGACTCATTCTGACATGCGTGGGATCTCGCCTGCCATCGCGAGCCACGCATTGAATATTCATCCGAAGTATATCCCTGTGAAGCAGAAAAGACGAGGTATAGATTCGGGGAGATCCATGGCTCTTAAAGAAGAGGTGGATAAACTTAAAGCCAACGGTTTAATTCACGATGCCCTCTATCCCGAATGGATATCTAACCCCGTGCTGGTGAAGAAGGCAAATGGGAAATGGAGAATGTGTATTGACTATTCAAACCTGAACAAGGCGTGCCCTAAGGATAGTTTTCCCCTGCCTAGAATTGATCAGCTAGTTGATTCAACTGCAGGGCACGAATTGTTGTCATTTATGGATGCGTACTTGAGGTACAACCAAATCCCGATGCACGTACCAGATCAGGAGCACACCAGTTTTACCACGGACATTGGATTATACTGTTATGTAGTAATGT
This sequence comes from Allium fistulosum, assembly GCA_030737815.1. Taxonomy (NCBI): domain Eukaryota; kingdom Viridiplantae; phylum Streptophyta; class Magnoliopsida; order Asparagales; family Amaryllidaceae; genus Allium; species Allium fistulosum. The sequence goes on along the minus strand of CM060908.1, from coordinate 813,766,105 downwards.
TGTTCGGGTTAAAGAACGCATGAGCTACCTATCAGCGTTTGGTTAACCTAATGTTTAAAGATTAGATCGGGAGGACGATGGAAGTCTATGTGGATGATATGCTCATGAAGTCACGGCAATCAAACGACCACATTCGAGACTTATCATAGATGTTCAATATCCTCTGATTTTATAGCATAAAAATCTACCCTATGAAGTGCTCATTCGGTGTTGCGTCGGGGAAGTTCCTATGCTTTATTATCAATGTGCGAGGAATCGAAGTGAATCCAGAGAAGATTCAATCCATTCAGGATATACAAGCATCTTGAACTATTGAGCAAGTGTAGAGCCTGAACGGGAAGGTCGTTGCCCTGAGTCATTTCATCTCTAAGGCGACCGATAAATGTATTCCTTTCTTCGATTTGATAAGGTAGGGGAAGAGGAATTTCAAATGGACGCAAGACTGTAAAGGTGCACTCTGAGCTTTGGTGAATCATTTGGAGAGAACCCCACGTTTTGTCAAAGCCGATAGATCATGAGGGGTTGTATGTTTACTTAGCGGTATCGCCACATGCCATAAGTGCCGCATTGATTCATGAGGATAACCGGATCCAAAGATCGGTGTACTATGTCAGTAAACGATTAACGGGGGTAGAGAGAAACTACCGGAGGATAGAGAATTTGGCGTACTGCTTAGTGATAGCATCGCACAAACTTTGCTCGTACTTCCAGGCACATCCAATCAACGTCTACAACGATCAGCCTTTACGATAGGTCCTACAACAAGCCGAGACGTCCGGAAGGCTACTTAAGTGGAACATCGAGCTCAGTCAGTATGACATCGCATATCTACCTCGAAGAGCTATCCAGGGACAAGCACTGGCCAACTTCAAAGCAGAGTTTACCATGCAGGACGAACCCCTAGAGAGCTGTGCAATCCCTACTGTACGATGGAAGCTATATACCGATGGAGCATACAATAATCATTGTTCCGGAGCAGGCATCATTCTTGTAACTCATGAGAACCGGTCAATTTGCTATGCTTTGAAAGTTGATTTCCCTGCTACAAACAATGAGGCCGAGTACGAGGCGTTAATTGCTAGACTTAAGCTTGCTAGGGAGCTCGGGGTGAAATCTATCGAAATCTTTTGCGACTCACAGCTAGTGGTGTACCAAGTTAGAGGGGACTACCAGGCATAGGGACAGCGGCTTGCCCCATATCTTACACTAGTTCAGGAGTTGTTGGAGGATATCGAATACTATGACATTACGCATATCCCACGTGAGCAAAACAGAGAAGCCGACTCGTTGGCAAAGTTCGCGAGCACTGGTGATGCACAATAGATGGGCTTAGTTCCAGTCGAGATACTACATTGCCCAAGTATAAATGTGATGCAAGTTGATCAAGTACCAGAAACAGAACCCGAAAGAGAATCATGGATGACTCCATTTAAAGAATACCTGTTGTATGGAACCTTGCCTGAGAAGAGGAACGAAAAGAGACAAGTCCTTCATAAAGCTCCATGGTATATTATGCAAGAAGGAATTATGTATCGAAAAGGATTCTCTGTTCCTTTACTTAGGTGTATCGCCCATGACGAAATAAAGCGTGTCTTGAGAGAAGTCCATAAGGGAGAATGTGGCGATCACACTGGGGGCAAATGTTAGCGAAAAAGATACTCCGTTATGGGTACTACCGGTCGACCGTGAACCGAGACGCTACAGATTATGTGAGACGATACGACAAATGCCAGATATATGCGAAAGTCCCAAGAGCACCGTCGATGGAGATCACCCAAATGGTTAGTCCATGGCCATTCGTTGTATAGGGAATTGATATTATCGGCCCTTTGCCCATTTCCAAAGGTGGCGCAAGATACGCGATTGTCGCAGTTGACTATTTCACTAAATGGGCCGAAGTAGAGCCGTTAGCTACAATCACAACCAAGAAATTCATCAACTTCGTTGTTCGGAACATCGTGTGTTGTTTTGGTCTCCGGCGAACTATCGTGACTGATAATGGGACTCAATTTAACAGTGCCAAGTTTAAGGAGTTTTGTCGGAAATATCACATTGAAAAGAGATTTGCGATGGTCGCCCACCCTCAGGCGAACGGACAAGTTGAAGCTGTAAAGAAAATTATAAAGTCTATCCTAAAAAAGCATTTGGAAAAGGCTAAGGGAAAATGGGTGGATGAACTTCCTATGGCACTCTAGGCCTACAGGACCACTAATAAGTCTGCGACTAGCCACACTCCATTCGGTCTTGCTTATGGAGCTGAAGTAGTCATTCCTGTAGAACTCGAAGTGCCTCCTCATCGGGTAACGTACTACGATCCCAGAACAAACCAAAATATCTTATTGGAGTCATTGGACTTTATTGATGGGAAGCGTGAGGAGGCCGATTTGAAAGCAGCTGCACATCGACACCGAGTCGTCCGGTACTATAATACTAAAGTCCGACAGAGAACTTTCGAAGTGGGCGACCTTGTCCTGAAACAAATTTTCCCAATCCCATCGCACATGAACCCGACATGGGAAGGGCCATACGTCATTGAACAGAGGCTTAGAGAAGGAACTTTCAAGCTAGCGACTATTGATGGCGTAACGCTTCCAAGAGCGTGGAATAGCGAGCATTTACGACGCTATTTCACCTAGACTATTTCACTCATATTTCAATAGTATTTGTTTTCAATATTTGCTTTGGTATTTGACTTTTCTGATATGTAATAAGGCAAGTTATTCTTTCCTTATTTTTGTGATGAATAAAAGCTTGAAGCTTCCTTTGCATAAATTATTGTTATTGCATGTTATGTTAAGTGTGTGTTGGAACTGATTAATATCGACATATGCGATGTATGAACAGATGTGTAAGGTTAAAAATCGACCGGTTACACCGATCCCCGAAGAAAATGAACAAGGGGGGTGTTGTAAGTTAGCTCGGTTGGCGATTCCTGTAGATGAATCAAAAGGCAATTTTTGCAATGAGGAACAAAGGTCGCCGGTAGTGGGAGAATGACATAAATCTCTAAGTCCCCAGAGTGCGGACTAGAGTACTCTAAGTCCCCGGAGCACGGACTAGAGTATAAACGACTTGAAATAAATCTCTAAGTCCCCGAAGCGCGGACTAGAGTACTCTAAGTCCCTGGAGCGCGGATTAGAGTATAAACGACTTGACATAAGTCTCTAAATCCCCGGAGGACGGAGTAGAGTACTCTACATCCCCGAAGCGCGAACTAGAGTATAAACGACATAACATAAACCTCTAAGTCCCCGGAGCGCGGACTAGAGTACTCTAAGTCCTTGGAGCACGGACTAGAGTATAAACGACTTGACATAGTACTCTAAGTCCCCGGAGCACAGACTAGAGTATAAACGACTTGACATAAGTCTCTAAGTCCCCGAAGCGCGAACTAGAGTACTCTAAGTCCCCGGAGCATGGACTAGAGTATAGACGACTTGACATAAGTCTCTAAGTCCCTGGAGCGCAAACTAGAGTACTCTATGTCCCCGGAGTGTGGACTAGAGTATAAACGACTTGACATAAGTCTCTAAGTCCCCGGAGCACGGACTAGAGTACTCTAAGTCACCGGAACACAGACTAGAGCATAAACGACTTGACAAAAATCTCTAAGTCCTGGAGTGTAGACTAGAGTAATCTAAGTCCCCGGAGCATGGACTAGGAGGTAAACGATTCGATGAAAAATTCTAAGTCCCCAAACCACAGGCTAACTCAAAAATCCAATGGATCGATAGGAGAGCTTTCAGTCGTTCGCTATCCCACGTGTTCCGATCTAAAATTAACGGAAGAAGCTCGAATTGGTAGCGACAAAAATACAACCAATAGTCACGGTTTCGGCTTCGCATTGCTCACAACTTAAGATGGAGCCTATGGAGAGGCTTCAAGATCGAGATAGTGAATTATCAACGAAACTTGTAAGAATTATTACAAGAACTTGAGATGGGAAGAAATTATTCCACTATTGAAGTGGTAATTCACTCGGCGATTAATCAAGAAACAAAAACTTTTATTTACAATCTCAAAAGTTCCTTACAGATTATTCGAAAGTTCGGGATCCACGCCCATACATGTGCTACTAAAAAAAAGAGAAGAAAAGGAAAACAACACATGTCTAACTTATTCACACTAAATACAATAACACAAGACGCTGACTATTTCTTCGATTTCTTCTCCTTCTTCAGTTTTTTGGGAGTTGAATCGGTCGAGCGCCTCTTTTGAGACCCTTTGCTGCCTTGAGTGGAAGTGCTTGAGGAAGGAGGAGGAACTGCAATTGGAGTTGTCCCGCCAGGTGGGATGAATTGCAAAGGCCTATGAAGAGGATCTTCAACCACCACCACATCGGGTTCACCCTTGACTTTGAGTTTTGATCTTTCCACTTCTTCAATTTGTTCTCTTAAGCTGAATTTAGCGGTATGCTTCGAAGCACCCGTAACCACAACGTCATCCTGCTCCTCAGTAAAAGATGGGTCTTCAGGCTTGTCCTTATCAAGTGCCCCAATCACTTAAGCGTCGGGCCTTGGAGTATCTGCAGCGGCCGGAGCATCAGCTACTTTTCCTTCCTGCTCCTTGGAGACATCGCTCCTAGGAGTTAATTCAGGACCCGGATGACCTATAAAGTTTCATAAAACACAAGCATTAGTCTATAGCCGTTATGTGCCGGAAACAGCAACTTTTTCAATTCAAAGGATTTATATACGGTACCGGCATCTGGTTGGCTTTCGGTGGTCGTCGGGGTGCTCCCTTAAACAATGGGAGAAAGCATGTGCGGGCTAAGTCCAGGCTTGTCTAGATCATAACCAACGTGTTGCTCCGATGACATCCCAACCTGCTGAACAAGGAGGACCCTAGGGCTCAGTTCCATAAAACCCTACGATATCTTTATTTTCCTTAGGCAGCGTGGGAGCTTTGCCGAATTGGAGTTTTGCGACAGCCAAGTCAGATGGCCCATTTCCTCGAAGCACTTCCTGCACAAGTGCCCCTTCGTCAAGCTCTGCCACACCCAACTCCTCTTTCTTAATCTTTGTAATGATCTCCCAAGCTTCAGCGAGCGATTCGAGATAGCCTTCACTAAGGAAAGTTAAGTCGCGGTGACGAAGAACTTCTGCATTGTATTCGATAATGAGTGGATCGAATAAGCATTTAATCTCTTTCCTACCAGACTTAGTCGCTGCCTCAACTCGAGAGTTGGCTTCCACGAGCACCCCTTTCTTGCCCTCTTCACAGGCGACTTCTTTCAAGGATTTGATTTGGGAGAGTTGCTCATCAAGCTTCGATTTTAAATTTCTGGTTTCAACAATCTCCTCGCAATATTTTTGCGACTCTTCTTGTGCCTCAATTTTCTCCTCCCTCTCCTTGAACAATAATTTCTCTAGCTCCTTAACGCGGCGGGTTAAAACATCTTTCTCCTTTTATAAGGAGTCTTTCCTTAAAGCCAGAGTGCCACTGCATTTAAGTGCTGCGTCCAGTTCCTTCTTATGTGAAGTTTCTAGGCGACTAACCGCCTCAGCCTCTTTTGCATTTTTCTTTGCCTCGTCAAGTTGAGCCTTAAATTCGAGCATCTCAGCATCTTGATGTTTGATGATATCTTTGTGGTGGATGACCTCTAGCTTAAGGTGAACAATCTCATGCTGGCGCTCGATTGAAACTTCAGAGACTTTTTCAGCTAAGTGGATAAACGCTTCATGCTGGACGTACACATCATTCATACACGCTAATGAGCTCTCTTTGACCGTTCCTGGAATGATGTGTATGGAGGAGAGGAATTTTAGCCCGTCAAAGCAGATTTTCGGGAAAGTGGCCTTGAGTTCAACAAGTTTCTCCACTGTGGTAGGATCTTGGGCAGGCACCGGAGAAATTTGTTCGGACGTAACCAGTGTATGTTTGCGGCACTCGCAAGATTGCCTAGTACTTGATGATCCAAAGTGTTGGTCGGCAGATTGGGAGCCCCGATGTGCGGATTTGTCTCCGCTGTGAACAGGGGGGATAGATGGGTCGCTTTTGCGCGGGGCGTGTGCTTGAGATTTCCTTTTAGACAAAGAATAAGATTCTCAAGAATGATAGTCTCTATCCCGTCCTTCATCCTTGTCTTGTCGTCTTCCGGAATCGGAATCCCAGCCCGAGCGGTAGTAGGTGGAGAAGCCATGGAGGCGATCAAATGCATGTGAATGAGACATTGCACCTGTAAAAGAACCAAACAGGAACATTTTAGAAGTTGTTGTGTGAAGAGTCAATCACAAGTGGATAGTGAAGTGCAGGTGCTTATGTGTGTCCTAGTGATTTCCCCCGACGGACCAGTAACGTTTTCTTTACTCATCGGAGTTCTTTCTTCTTTGTTGGAAGGTTGCACGCCTTCTCCGCTTCTCGCAGGTGAGTTAATCCCTTCGACGTCAAGGTTGGTGAAGTTGTAGTTCAATAAATCCTCCGGGATTGAAATGTCGGAAAGCCCCTTCAACACGCTCTCCATCTGTTGAGAAGACGAGCCTTTTTCGATCGAAGTTATGACAAATTTTGGGGTTGCCTTGATTTTCTTTTTTCGAATCTTGTATGCCAAACTTTTTCCCCATTTTCGTGGGAGGTTGCGATGGACTAGTATGTGTCACTACAACTACCGATGTCTTTTCGAGGCCTGCGTCTTCATTTCTTGGCCTTACATCTTCTATTTCCTTTATTTCTCCCTCTTCGGTGCCTTCTTGGGTTCCCTAAATAGGGGGGCACTACGGGATCGTTTATTTCTTCCCTTTTCTCGGTGATAGCCTTCGAAATCGCTCTACTTCCAGGGAGGCCAATCCTACAGCCGTCCTCCAACAGCCCAAATAAAGTGAGCAACTCATCGGTGATGAGGAGTTTGATGTCTCGATCCTCCACCGGAGTAGCATGAATGGCCACGACAATCCTGGAGTATCTGACTCCCTCAGGTTGGGAGCAAACACCTTAAAGAATTGAAGGAATTAGAACGACTGAGAATGAAGCTGCAATTTGAATCTCTGAATTAAAGGCAAAGGCAGGGATAGTAATTACGTCGTTCCAACCATCTTATTGAAAAGCCAGAAGGACACCTTACATAGAACCATTCATGTTTGAATAAGGAGAGCTTATTTCATGTGTCCATTAAAACCTGGCATTTAGGCATGGGTTCAAGGAAGACGTACGAAGGACTATCGGCCCGTCTTTTGAAGTTGTAAATGTATCGGATGTCTACGACAGTTGGCGGGCGAAATAGGACGTTCATGAAGAGGAGAAAGGTGCCATGAATAAAGGCATAGCTATTAGGGTGTTGCTGAGTAGGAGCTATTCCCATGAATCTCAGAACTTCCCGAATGAAAGAGTTAAATCGTGGCACGCATCCAGCCCAACACATGAATTTGTTGCATGCAGTATATCCAGCTGGTGGCAAGTGAGGTATGTCTTGCCTCAATGGGATTAGAACGCCTTCGAAAGGAATCCTGTGGATAGAACATAGTCGGTGGAGAGCGGCCTTACAATTTTGGATGCCTGCGAGTCAACCAGATTGTCTAAAATAATGGCACCCTCCGTGACATCAGGATCTGCATTAATAACTTCTACCGGAAAAACTACGGTGTCGGAAAAAATATTTTTTTTGTGGATCAGATGTCTCTACTTTTTCCTTCTACTGGCTCGGTACAGGCTTGTCAAACAAGGTGGCGGAACTTGATCTCGTAAACGATTCAAAAAACATTATGGTTGACCGCTTCGTATAACTTGGGATCTGTGTCAGCTATACTCAGTAGACAATCAATATTAGAAATAATAACTTGTCCCCCCGTGCTGTGTGTGAACTAGTGCAGTGGAATATGAAATGGATGTAAGCAGTTTGAAATCAGAAAAGAAAAAGTAAAACGTCAAAGCTTAGAGGTTTCGTCCAGAGAGACCGTCGTCGCTGACCGTCTCAAATGACGTAGAAGGTGATCGGCGACAAGAGCTTTAGGATCGGTTATCGAAATATTGAGTTATGATGTTTATTGTTAGCCAGTTCCTTATTTTGTTCATATTGAGAAGTCTGGAAATTTTTCTGTTTAACATTAAGTCCGACAGTCCGAGTGTGCAAATCACATTGTCCGTAGTGATCTTGTATTCTGGCAAGGCAGTATAGAGTTAAGTATTCAAAGGACTTAGGTTAGATTATTCTTTACTGTCAACACCGATCCCTATGCTCTATGCTAACCCAAACGGTTTTATACCGATCCCTATTCCTTACTCTTATAGCCGACCCCTACGTTTAGATATACTTGACAATACCGACCCCTTCTGATTGACTTACGAACCGGACTCTATGTTTCAGCCTAAATTGCCGATCCCTACATTTAACTCTTTAAGACGATTCCTTCTTTTCAACCTCTATACCGATCCCTCTAAATATCCTTACGTACATCGACCCCTTCCCATTTCTAACACCAAACCTCCCGCTGAATACCACTCCCCGATCCCTCGCCTGCTGCCGAACCCTCCTTCTTCGTCCTCTTTTTCTCTCCTCCTTCTTCTTCCTCCTTCTCCTACTCCTTCGCCTTCTCCTCCTCTACTGCATAGCATAATCAACTCCACTGAATAACATGCCTAACCGACACTTAAACACATCTAAACTTTAAGGCTCACGACCCAACCATGCAAACAAGGAAGAAGCTATACTTATTCGATTTGGATTGCAAGTCCAAAGCTTGAATTAGAAGTGAATCGATGTTAATGGAGGTTAAAAATATGATCTTGCAGTCAAATTCGAATTAAGGAAGGGGGTTTCTAGTCTTGCTTTGGAGCGTTCGGTTGGGAAGAGAGAGGTGGATAAAGTTTTCGAGCACTGGGAAGTTAGAGTAAAGGGAAGAGCAGGAGGGGAATAAGCTTTTATATGGGCGATAGAAGGGGAATGTGAACCGGTCACTCCAAGTGACTCGGTCATATGGTAGAAAAAGGGGTCGGCCTCGAACCTGAACGACCACTATTCGAGCATGATAACCAAGGGTCGGCATACAAAATTCTGACCCCTCGAAAAAAGAAAAAAAACACATATATAAATAAATAATAAATAGTGAAAGAGGAGGGGAGATGTACTTGAATAATGGGTATACATGAGATAGGAAGAGGAGCAAGTGGCCAATGGTAAATATTTGGAAAACCCAAATGGCAACCGATATCGTGAAGGTGAGGGTATACCAGAAACATATGTATGAATGGGCACGGAAGGGATTTGTGAATTCAACCTTTCAAAAGGTTAAGTCGGGAATAAACCTGAAGACTTCATACGACTAAATTTATGTATTCAAATGGAACGAAACGTCAGACCAGTTTCATCGAAGATTATAAAGAACAACGATTAACCAGTGACTTGGGTAGGCCTATTCCTGGGAACTTGGATGTTTCTCCAATTCAAAGAACGTCATGTTATTCACAAGACGTAATTTGGAGGGCAAGTGTTATCCGGTACCTTGGCCCAGCTACACATAGGTGATTACGATGACCAAGCTTAACTATTGATGGGAAATATGGCCACGAGACGACATCAATATGACCAAAGTATGATATTCGAGTAGTTATATCCAGCCCAGGGTAAGTAAAGTTGACGAATAGATGATAAAGGACGTCAGAATTATGGAGATTAGCTTGGTGGGATAGGGGTTGGCATAGACGTTTGACAAATTGAAGGGTGTATGAATGGATCGGCATATTAGTGGCATATACAAGGAGGGCTCGACATATTGGAGGACTCAGCATGATGTGTCCCCAAGTATTGGGTCAGCATGGTAGGGATCGGGTCGACATATTGGAGGACTCGGCGTGATTTGTTCCTAAGTATTGGATCGGCATGGTAGGGATCGGGTCGGCATGATGTGTTCCCAAGTATTGGTTTGGCATGGTAGGGATCGGATCGGCATGGAACATTGTTGGCATCATCCAGTTGTTGTGACTCATGGAGGGGTCGGCAAAGCCTAATTCAAGGAGGTTGGATCGGCATTACCTTGACCAGATTGGGGCTATGACTGAAGCATGATGAGAACCAGAGATTTACAAACCCAAGTGCCATGATGTTTGGAACAACATTAATGTAGAATACAAGAAAGCCACCATAGGGGTCACTAGTCCAAACTCGATCCATGGAGGGGTCAGTACCGACCCCTACTCATGGGGAGTTGGGCCTAGCCGTCCCTATGGTGGGCCCATATTGTTAAGGGGCTCCAGTTACCGAAGTTTCGAACAGATTGGAGGCTGCCTTCATCTATAAATATAGGGGCGGGGGGCCATTTTGGATGACTTTTTTTTTGGTTGACAAGTTAAACTCTGCCATTTTTGTACTCAGTTTCCTTTTGTTCAACCTTGATCTCGAGATTCTCAATTGATTGTAATTGTAATCATGTGAGTTTGGAAGTAATAAAGAAAGTATTCAGAGTGGACGTTGGCAATCAGCGCCGAACCACTATAAACCTTGTTGTTTTTGCCTTTGTTGTATTTTCCTTAATATCTAGCATTATTACTCCGTTTTCATTTAATTTCTTCATTTATTACACTACTTAAACATATTCTTGGGTGTTTGTAACCAATTTGGTAGAAAACAGTTCATCCATCTTTTGCAAGAATAGGTTGGGGATCTTGAAGATCTGAGGAGATATCATTCAAGGTGTGATTTCTAGATAACATCCTAAGGTAATCCTTTTATTTATTTATATGTTTTATCCTTCATATGTTTGAGCATGAATAGCTCATTAAGTACTTAATAAATTAATTTTAAACATGTGAATCAAAACCCTTTTTTCTCAATTAATAACTTGTTTGTTATTTGATTCAACTCAGATCCACACATCTTCTTTTATAATATATGTTTATGTTTGTTTATGTTAATTATTATTAATATTTTTTATGATTTAACTCTCTTTTTATCACATCTTCTTTTATAATATATGTTTATATCATCGATTGATCATTTACATCTATTTTGTGCTATTCCATTTTGATTGCATGTCTGTATTCTTAGCATTCATGTTGTTAAATATTACATCTTATTTAATTTGTTATTAATGTTGTTCTTATAATTTAGATCTAAAATTTTACTGTGAATTTATATGTGCCTAAATTGTCCCGTTTATTCCTGTTTGATACCATTTATTTATATATTTTATTTTATTTCACCTTATATAAATTACACGTGTTGTCTATTTTAAATCATTTGAGAATTGAATATGATTTTATATGATTTGTGTTTGATTTTTTTGTTATTATATTCTTTTTTTAAAAACATGATTAGACTTTTGTGTAAATTTGTTAACTTCTGATTCTAACACCTACTAAATCAAAACTTCACATATTCATTTGTTATTTCAATTTTTAAACTAGCTTGCAACTAATTACATATATAAGTGAATGTGTTGTTTTAATTCAAGGTTTAAAAATTTACTATCACGTATAATCACAATTTTAAGCTTAAAATTATTTCTAAATTAAAGCTTATTACATTTGTTAATTCAAGATTTCAAATTATGATAATGGTCAAAATTTATTTTATATGCATATATAATTTAGAGTTTAATTACTAATTTGAATTGAAATTGATTGAATGAGCAAAGGAAGGAGGAAAATGCTCCATCTTTCCCTTTTCATAAATGTTACCTTAATTCTTAACTGTCCTTTTTGTTAATATAAGTTAGCTTTTGTCTGCCAGTAAAATATCTTTCAATATATTATGCCTTAGTGTAAATTGAACTTATATATATACACGTGTGTGTGTACACACACACGCATACATACATACATATGTATTTTCCAATAACTTGGATGTTTTAAAATAAAATTTGGACAACAAAGACATGTATTATTTCTATAGTAATTGTCATTAATTTGTCACTTAACCAAATTAAACAGAGAGAGAGAAATGAAAGGTTTCCTTCTTTACATTTATGGCCCATCTTTCCCTAATTAATTATTTATGTTAAGTGAAAGAAATAAAAGGTTTTTTCCTCTAACCTTTTACATGTTTATTTACATACTTTTATGTGCTACTCATATGTTGTCCTTATCATTCAGACACATAAATGTATTTGATACATTCATCATATTACATATTTATTTGAATTAAATTTAAAACTCCTTTAGTTACCAAATTAAATAATATAAAGATTTTATTTACAAGAAAATTTAGATAAGATGTAAATGTATTTAGATAAAATCTAAATGTATCTAGACTGCGTAGGCCGATTAATGATCCAAAATGGTAATTTTTTTAAAATTCACATATTTCTTCCACTGCGGGCTGGCCTAGTTCTAACAAATTCCACATCATTGGAGTATCTCTTCTCCAGAGGGATCTTGACCTTTACCTATAGTGATGGTTAGAGTTCTTAGCCTTCTATGGATTTGACATTTCCTAAACGTTTGTAAGGGAAATGTAGTTGTTGATGCTTTGAGTGGAAAAGATACCAGTTTTGGAGCAATATTCCTAGAGTGGGCATTGCTCAAGGTTATCACTGGTTATGACTTCAGAACTTGATGATCTATGGCCATGGATAATGGCTAGATTGACCACCAGACCTACTTTGATTTAGCGGATTGGTACTAATCAAAGGCATGAAATTAGACTAGTAGAGATAATGGCTAAATTAGAAGACTGAGTAGTGTCTATAAAGGTGATGCGGTGCGGACCTGACAGAGACTGTCGGTTTCGTAGGGATGGGAGATTGCCTATTCTCGAGTAGTGGGAACATAGATCTATAGACTGCGTTGTTGGATTGCTGATAACTGAGGATGGTGCGATAACATATGAGTCACAGTCATTGATTGACAAAGAATGCTTAGATAGTTTAGTATGCTGCATGCTAGTAAAGGCATGGATGTTACTTTTTGATGTTTGATCTTATATGTTCCCGTTTGATGTTTGGTTGTTGGCATTTGACATGATCTTATACGGTTGTTAGGCATGCGAGATAGTTATGGTTTGATGTAGCAAATTTATTTGAGATGATTTCCATATATGCAGTTTGGTATACTTATTTACATGATTATATTACTATGGTGCTTAATCCTTTTTGTTGAGTACATTTTCAGGTACATGGAAGTAAGTCTTAGCTATTTGGATGCTTATATACCCGCATATATTCGCATCTAAATGGTATGCTCTTGCTACAAAAGAGGTATGTAATATTTGTAGTGCAGATTTGGCTATATATGCTTGGTTGTCCTTGGAAATGAGACGCCACAGATATGAGATGCCTCAGATATGGGATGTGTGTGTGTATCTATGTTGTATTGGGATTTTTCCTAGACCTAGCCGCGCAATGGAGGTGCTACCAAAATTTTCCATGACATAAGCCAAATTTGATAGAAAAGTCAATCTATAGGATATTTGACATTGTTGATAGTTGAGAGAGTCGGTAATACATGATATTTAGTTGACTTACCTTTCGATTAGTAAGTTGGTGCTTTTGTTTTCCATTGTTCGTTTCTTTGAAAATAAGTGCATAACTTAGACGTTTAGTTTAGCCACATTGATTTTGGATTTGATAGTGATTGTACATAGGGATGAGGATGATGGCTCCAGCTAGTTACGAATCAATTCCCTTTGTTGCAATTGCTTTCAGTGATTGTTGTTGTGAGTTGACAAGTGACGATTTTTCTTGTGTCATTACTTATGTGAGTGTTGGATTGTGTTGCTTTATCCTTGGGATTTTGAGGACGAAATCCTTTTAAGAAAGGGATAATGTAACGACCCGTATTTTTAATGATAAGATGTTTAAATAATTGATTTAAATATTGAATCGTTAATTAATTGACGGTCCCAAAAATGTGAGTTTTTGCTTACGATCGAATCAGGACTTGAGACCACTTCCATTGAGTTCGTATCGACATTGCAAATTAAAATGAGTATAAGGATTGCTATATTTAGAGATTGAACGATCCGATGGTCGAAATGGTCGCGAAAAGTGCGAAATTATCATTCTAGAGTGCTACCTCAGATAGCGACGAAATTTATACCACCGTGATCAGAAAAATGAGGTGATGTACGTAGACAAGTTTCGTTACAATCGAACACACTGTTTGATCATGCGAGCTCGAAATGCACGACCGTTTTATTTAAGAAGTAAAGTAAAATAAATATTATATTATTTCAATAACCCAAACCCTTCTCCTTATTTGCCAGTTATTGTTCCATTCATCTCTAGGAAGAAAATATGGCTGCCTCCCTTTACTTCATTCAAAAATTAAAATCGGATGATTCGCTCTATGAAAAAATACGAAACTAAGCCTATTGAACTCGTATCGAGAAAAGCTTCGATCCCATGTTCATTTTAATGTGTGCAGTAGCACTTGGTGAGCCTCCTCCTTCCACGACAAAACTAGGGTTTGATATTAGGGTCGGGTGGCAAGTTAGGCGAAACATATATCACCATTAACTTTCTCATGTCGACGTCTACCACTGCGGTGATTCGTCGGCGGTCCGATCATCTAATTAATGTCGCGACTTTTTAGGCAGCGTATAGGTACGAGGTCAATGCGATTGTATTTGTAAAGTCGGGGTCTGAGATTTTGGTGCTGGAAGATCGGCATGGACGGTGCTCGATTTCGTCAAGTGGAACTACGTATCATCGAAGAAATATGCACGGCGTGATAGGGTATGTGCCTGTATAGGCCATTTCTGATTTTGGGAAGAAACATTAGCCAAGGTAATTAGCTTAGTTGATTAATTGGTTAAATTAATTAATTGTTTATTTAATCCATTATCTTATAAATACGTATCTTTTACATACGAGGTCCGTTTTGAATGTTGTTTCTTGCGTTGCGCTCGTGATGGAGAGCTCTACGATTAGTGATGGTTTAGTCAAATTCGGTTGAGATGAGTGATATTGTCTCTCGTCATAGAATGATTGTTAGTATAATATTAAAATGATGTTTTGAAATGATTTCTAACTTTAAAATGTGATTTCTAAAATACTTAAACATATATCTTATTTTATAAAAGAATTTAAAAGTGTTTTAAAACGGTTTTAAATTAAATATTACAATGTCCCCATTGACGTGCTATTTTGGTGATATTGATAGATTTAGGCTACTTTGGTATTAATCCCACAATATTTTCTTTGGATGTATTGTATTGTCTTATATAGATATTTGTAGGCTATTATAGACGTTGTATGCTTGTTGGTTTTATGTATTATAGTTTGCTTGTTTTGGTTGAAAATGTCGTTCAAAGGCGATATAGTATTAGAAAATATCCCATAGGATAAGATTTCATGCATAGAGTTTCGTGCACGTCGATTGATCTAAAGGCGAAAGATGGATTTGAGGATGTGCTCCGGATTTTAGGATGGATGCCAGACATATTCATTTGGTTTCTATTTAACCACTTTTTAGTTAAGTACACTGTGATGACTCGTATCTTTAACAGTAAGATATTTAAATAATTGATTTAAATATTAAATCATTAATTAGTTGACAGTCCTAAATATGTGATTTTTCGCATACGATCGAAATAGGGCTCGAGACTACTTCCGTCGAGTTCATATCGACATTGCAAATTAAAATGAGTATAAGGATCGCTATATTTGGGGGCCAAGCGGTTCGATGGTCGAAATGGTCTCGAAAGGCACGAAATTATCATCCTGGAGCGCTGTCTAGAATAGTGACGAAATTTATACCAACGGGACCAGAATAATGAGGTGATCTACGCAGAAGTTTCATCTCGATTGGACGCACCGTTTGATCATACGAGCTCAGAACATATGATGTTTTATTTGAGAATTTAAATAAAACAAATATAATATTGTTATTCAAATCAAACCCTTATCCAACCCCCCTCTATTGTTTATCCATTTACTATTGCATTGCCGAGCATAAGAAAACATGGCTACCCCTTTGAACAATTTCAAAAATCAAAACCAAAAAAATCTAGGCCACCTAAAATCACGAAATTTCGTTTGGTTCACATGACCAAGATATACAAACCCATGCTCGATTGGGAGTGTGCAGTTGCACTTGACCGAGTCGACCCCTTGTAGTTGCGAACTAGGTTTTTATTTTGTTATCGATTGAAGGCAAGATAGGCCATGACACCGGTGGCATTGGTTTTCTCTTCGCAGTTGGCACCTCTCCGCACGATTTGGTCAGGTGCGGTCCACCATAGGCAACTGCGGCATTTTGGGTTTGGCAACACTGGACCCATCATGTCGCAAATCAAGGTGGCCAATCGAACTTCGTCATGTTGGTATCGAGGCGAAGAGCTTATGTAGACGGACACGTTGGCGAAGACGGCGTCGAGATTCATCGTGTACCGAAGGAGAAATCGAGGAATGAAGTTTTGGCAATGGATAATGTTACGTGCATAGACGACTTGAAGAAGATAAGTTAATCTGTAATCTAGGTAACTAAGGGATTTAATTATAAATTAAGTGATTTAACCATTAAAATAATCCGCAAACTTATATAATTGATAACTTTTGTATACGAGGTCCGTTTTAGACGATGTTTCTTGCATTACGCTCGTGATGGAGAGCTCTATAGCTTGGCTATGGGTTGGACAGATTTAGTTGAGGTGAGTGATATTGTCTCTCACCATACAATGATTGTTAGTATAGTATTAAAACGACATTTTGAAAGGTTTTCTAACTTTAAAATGGGATTTCTAAAATAGTTAAACCTATATCTTATTTTATAAAAAGAATTAAAAGTGTTTTTAAAATGATTTTAAATTAAATATCACATTTTTTCCATTGATGCCCTATTTTGACGATATTGATAGATTTAGGCTATTTTTGACATTTTTCCCACATTGGTTTCTTGGATGCGTAGTGTTGTATTATTATAGATGTATATAGGCTATTATAGACGTTAGTATGCTTGTTGGTTGCATGTATGCTAGTTTGTTAGTTAATTGATTGAAAATGCCGTTCGAAGGCGATATAGAGTTAGAATATATCACAAAGGATAGGATTTCATGCACTGAGTATCGTGCACACTGACTGATCTGAAGATGAAGCATGGTAAACTTGGAGATGCACTTCGGACTTCAGGGAAGACGCCATACATTTTCATTTGGTTTGTATTTAACCACTTTTTGGTTAAGTACAAGACCAAAGTGGTCGTTATCGATTACCCTGGAGTGGTCGATATCTACCAATATTAATGATGGCCGATTTGGCTAATGTTGACATGGAGGATGGAGATGCTTCAAGGAGCACGATGGGATGGTTAATTCATTCGTTCGACGCTCAATTTTGATGATATGGCTCTTCGACGAGTGGTTTTGGCAGTAAAGCGAAGATGTGACATTTCAACGCGATGACTCCATGATTCCATGATGAAGATTCAATGATGGAAAGTGATGGCTTCGACGATGTGTAGCTGTACTTCGAGATGCAGAGTAGTTGACTATGAGTCGTATTGTGGGGACTGTTGGAGAGAGGTTACGGGGCACATGATTACACTTTATGACTTATGATGGTTTTCTAGAGTAGTTCCCAACCGCGACGACTTCAAACGGGAGTTGTATGGATAGTTCCAAGATGAGCTCTGCTATGGATGACACGTGCAAAGGGATCGTTGGTATTTCGTAGGTTTCGACATGTACTCATAAAGAAGTGGTATGTGAGGATGCTCACTTGGGCTATGGAGTGTGCCTCGGATCACATGATGTTTCGATATGAGTACCTTGGGCTATTATGGAGTGTGTACTCTAGTTCTTGGCCTTCTGAGTGGTATGGATTCGAGTACCAAGAAACCAGGACATTGAATAGTCATGGCTCTATGGTGGTGGTCATACGAGTATCATATATCCAACGCACTGAGTGAGTGAATGTGAGGATGGATGATGGATGTCATGCTTGCTTTGGTTGCTTATGTCATTAGTTATGTCACACAATGTAGATATTATTGATGCTAATATCTTGACACCCTTAGTACTTTGATGCATAGTACACCCATGATGACTATCATAGAGTAGCATATATTCGATGTTATGTGCTAACTCTATGGATGCAGGAACAGGGCAGATATGATTCTCCATACCCTCTGTTCCATATACTATACCGACTTTTATAGTGTTTTGAGATTATTTATTGCTTATACCAGACTGTTATCGGATTTCAGGTTTAATGCTTTGCTTCTTATTATCTTGGGTGCTCTTAAATAAGTAGACTAGATAGCAGGTGTAAAAAACACTTGGAGCTATGCAGATGGATTAGTAGATGGTGATGCTTTCTCATATTTAAATTTTGTGTTATTATTGTTTATTCCGATGTGTGACACTGTGGAGCCTTGACAGTGCTGACTTACTATTATTAGAGACAGCTTGTCAGTTGAGTTTATTTAGTTGTAAAACTATATTACTGTTTTGTATAACTTTATGAGCTTATGTACTCTAATTCTGTGGTTTATATAGTTATTACTGTCTCTCCTGTTTTATATCTATGATGATTATTATATTTTATCTAATGCACTGTGAGATATATGATAGGTTATATGATTGTGTGATGTTTTATTTCTCTCTTTTCTTTTATTCTCCTTCCTTCTTTTATATTCCTCTTCATATTTCTATTTCTTTCCCTCGCTTTGCATCGAATTAAACCACATGCTCCACTGCTTGTGCGGGCCCCCGTCAATTCCTTTGAGTTTCATTCTTGTGAACGTACTCCCCAGGCGGGATACTTAATGTGTTAGCTACAGCACTGCACGGGCCAGAGCAAGTTGGGTTGGGGTATAGAGCCGTAAGCGTGGTAGGGGTGACAGAGGACGTGCTTGTATGGTTCATAGTGGTGTATGAGATTCTCATTGATTATTGGGAACGTCCCCCTTTTATTTTTAGAGTGTGATTACTAGAAGGGTCGATATTCTTTCAGTATCAATATCTCTACCTTGCTCTGGTAGTTCGATACTCGTATGTGGCAGCCGAAGAACCGGTAGTTTTCACGGTTTATCTAGCCAATGCTGGCAGGCCAGCCGGGCCGTGAGCGCGGTGGGAACGAGCTTCCCAAAAAGCCAGCCCCGGCTAGGGTCAGCATAGAATGAAGGGGACGACCCTAAAGTTTTGTTGGCAAAGAGGGTTGCGGGTGGATAAAAGCGGACGTGGGGGTTGATATCGTGATCGAATAGAGATATGGAAGGAGTTGTCACCTTTGACTAGATCAAGAGTGTGTGTGTATACAAGAGAGTGCGTATTTGTTATATATTTTGATTTTCAAAACTATATAGCAGTATACAAAGTATGTAATTTATATTGCACACACGAGCACTATAGTTTTTCTCTATGAGAGACTGATCATTCTTAATATGTATTAAGAATGATCTGGCATATGAGAAATGCTGCTATTGACTCCATCTTCAGAGTTGAGGAATGTGCATAATCGAGGACCACTAACCTCGATTTACATAATATGTTCATAGACATGATGCAAATCACTTTCTAAAGTTCCCCATTTGCTTCAAATGATTATGATGCTTATGTGCAAACACATAAAGTCGACTTTGTTGAGCTGTATAACGACTATGTAAGTCTAAGAGGTAGACATTCCTTTGAATGAGTCAGCTATTGAGGTGTAAGACATAATGAATACATACGAAAGGAACTTCGATGACTTCGAGTTAGATGATGCAATGAGGTAGAATTTGACCTCTAGATGACTCTAGGGACGAATAATGAACTTGTGAAGTGCCCTTATAGCTTCAATTCCCGAGGATCATTTTACTTGGGATATGTTCAAAGCTTACATCGGAGAGAAATTTATCTCGACTTTTAAAAAGTCGATGTTGTTTAGGAAGTTAGCTGACTTGAAGTAAGCTTATATGTTTGTGTTGAAGTGTATGGTCATATTCAATGTGCTGTTGAAGTACGGTCTATCTTTCATTGATACTCCACTCAGAAAGAATGAGAATTTTACATTTGATTGAGTGATCATGTTAGGAAATGATTGATTGGTCATATTAACGAGAGCTTCGAGAAGTTGATCGGGAAGGTTTTATGATGTGAGAGCCCGAATCTAGTGTGAAGAATTGTCCCAAATGAGTTGAGTAGGGGTAGATAATGGAAGCATATGCATCGAATGTTGTTCTGATTTCGTCGAGTGCTCAATCGACGAAAGAGAAGGGAAATGGCATTACCATATCGAGGTATGCTCTCCACTTATGGTGATTCCATACATGTTTTATTTGACTTCGAGGTTTCATATTCCTTCATTTGATAGATTGGGATTGAGACCCGAAATTATTGACCGACCTTTAAATTATAACGAACCTTGTTAGTGGCTCACCTGGACTATACATATGTAACGTTCCATATTTTGTCATCGGAAAATAATACTATGGATGACAGCAACATCCGTAGCGCTTAGTTTCGGGCCTCAAAATGCGGAATGTTACCATATGGTTTGTCTACACTTAGGTTATACATGGTTTGTCGAAACTCTGTCTTATCGAGTCATGGATTTTTGTCTGTTTGTTTATTTGCTATTGATTGCTTTAGGTTTAATTGGGTTCAGTATTAGACTCTAGCAATTGATTGGATGAAGGTGTACAGAATAGTGGTGGATTACGAGAGACCGTTGGTAATGATAGGGACTAACGATGAGTGGAAGGTAGTGTGTGGCTGGCCACCTGACGATGAGGTGATGGTTAGCTTTCTATATTCGCTTGATATCCCACACGATGAGTTATCATCCGTGCCTTCAGCTAGAGACTGTCCGAACAGATTTGATGAGGCGACTGGATTACCACTATACGGGGATTGAGTTCCGTATCGTTCTGGTTAGAGGTCTAGACCAGTAGTTATGCCCAAAGAGCAGAATTGACTAAAGGTGCGAGCGGATGACCTATTGATGCGGTGGTTCATTCGTAGGATCATATTTGAGTGGGGTGCACCTATAGTGTTCGTCATTAGGGCATATGGCTCTTTGGTGTTGTATGTTTATTATCGTAAGCAAAGTGAGATAATGGATAGGTAGCCACTCCCGTTTATTGATGGCTTGATTAGCTCTATAGCACGAAGGTATTCTTTTAGTTAGACCTTGCGTAGGGTTTCATCCACTGAGAGTATCTAGAGAGAGTGTCCTGAACACATCGTTTTGTATGCTACCTTGATTTTTGGTTGGTTGGTTATTCCATTCGGGCTAACCAACACGTCGCATACTTTGTTGATTTCTTGAACCATGTTTCGAGGAATCATTTGAGTACATGGACAAATGAGAAGCACAAGACATGATTGATGATCGTATTGGAGATGTTGAGAAAGCACCGATTGATGATGAGACATTTCCTTAGATTAATGAGATGTTATATACGTTTTACCAAGGACTTCTCAAAGATAGCAGCACCGTTAACTGATTTGATGATTGAGTATCGGACTTTTATTTGAGATGCAAGGTGTAGAGACGCGTTAATGAGTCTGATGGAGAGGTTGACCACTATACCAATGTTATTCATTCCGAGTGGGAATGAGGAGTCGATAGTACACATGCTTATGGTGCTTAACTAGGTGTTGTATTGATGCCGAAAGGAAAGGTTGCCGAATATGTTAGTCGACAACTGAAATCACTAGAGAGGAAGTACCTGACTCATGATTGGAGTTAGCAACTATCGTATTTTCTTTGAGTTGAAGACATATCAGTTTGGGAGCGATATTCCTAGAGTTGACATTGCTTGAGTTTATTACTGGTTATGACTTTAGAACTGGATGTGAGCTAGTGCCAAGATGATGGTTAGTTTGACAATCAAACCTGCTTTGTTTTAGTGGATTAGTACTAGCCAGAGGCATGAAACTATATTAGTGGAGATCATGGCTAAATTAGAGGAATGAGAAGTGTCTATAGAGGTGATATAGTGCGGACCCAACCAATACTGTTGGTTCCGTAGAGATGAGACATTGTTTATTCTTGAGTAGCGAGAACATATATCTATAGTCTGCATCAATGGATTGCCGAGGACTGAGGATAGTATGATAGCATTTGAGTCACGTTCGATTGATTGACGAAGAATGCTAGATTTGTATTCCTTAAGTCCAGTAGATCGACAACCGAATATTTTGAGTCATATATGGAATGGATAGTATGATTCCATTGTGTGCCAAGAGCATTGTAAGTGGCTAAAACCCGTTGTTCACTATTGGGTTTCAGGAGAACTTACAATAGGATTTTGGAAATTTGGCACCAAATTGACTAGATGATATCGGGACTGAACCAAGGACTTCGAGACCACGTAGTCCTATTCGTACTAATAAATGTAATACAAAATAGGTTAGAAGGAAGGCAATGGAATAATCGAGGTTCAGTTGAGTGAAAGCGAAGGCGATTACATATGAGAGACCGATGGAAGCATGAGGACCGCTTATCCGTCGCTCTTCATTAGGAAAGATTTCTATTTTTTGCCATCTTTCATATTGAATATCATGTTTGATATTTATGCTAGAGAGTTTAGTATCCTGTATGCTAGGATAGGCATGGATGTTACCTTTTGTTGTTTGATCTTGTGTATGCCTATTTGATGTTTGATTGGTTGTACTTGATAGGATTACTTTAATTTATATGGCTGTTAGGCATATGGGGTAGCTATGATTTAATATAGCACATTTATTTGAGACGATTGCCATATATATAATCAAGTATGCTTATTTATACCATGATGTTACTATTGTGCTTAATCCTCTTTGTTGAGTACTTGATCAGGTACATGGAAGCAGGTGTTGACTATTTGGATGCTTACCTGCTTATATTCGCATCTAAATAAAAATGATCTTGCTATAAAAGAGGTATGTAACACTTGTAGTGTAGATTTGGTGATATATGTTTGGTTGTCCACAGAAACAAGATGCCTTAGATATGAGATGTGTATACGTCTATATTTTATCGGGATTTCTCCCAGACCTAGCCGTGCAAAGGAGGTGCTGTCGAAATTTTCCATGCCATAAGCCAAAATTGAGAGAAAATTCAATGTATAGGATATTAGACGTTGCCGATAGTTAAGAGAGTCAGTACTGTATGAGATTTAGTTGACTTGCATTTCAATTAGTGAGTTGGCACTTTAGTTTTCCATTGTCCATTTCTTTGGTAATAAGTGCATAACTTAGACGTTTTGCTTAGCCACATTGATTTTGGATTTGATAGTGATTTTTTGTATAGATGAGGATGATGGTTCCATGCTGATTCCGAGTCTATTCCCTTTGTTGTGATCACTTTCAATGATTGTTGTCGAGAGTTGATAAGCGGCTATCTTCCCTTATATCATTGCTTATGTGAGGGTGTTGGGTTGTGTTGTTTCATCCTTGCGATTTCAAGGACGAAATCCATCTAAGGAGGGGAGAATTTAATGACCAAGTCTTTAACGGTAAGGTATTTAGATAATTTATTTAAATATTAAATCGTTAATTAATCAACGGTCCTAAAAATGTGATTTTTCTGATACGATCGAATCTCGACTAGAGATTACTTCCGTTGAGTTTGTGTTTGTACCAAAATTGGGCACAACACTCTTCGGAAGTCTATGAAGGGATAAAGTGAAGAAATTAAACGGAAAAAAGAGGAATTATCTAACAAAAACTCCAAATCTCAGAGATGAAAATAATTAAAATGCAAGGAGACACAAGAATTTAGAGTGGTCCGGCGTATTGCCTACGTCCACATGAAGTAGTTTGCTTTATTGATCTTTCTTTGATGTTTATAATTGGTTTCAGCAAATTACAGCGAATAACAATGATTTGCAGCAGTGAAATTTGTTGGTAGCAGCAACAATGGAGTTCAGATCCGGATTTGGCGGAGTCTGGGCGTGGGAGATCTCAAAGAGGAAGCAAAACCCCTTTTCTGTTGGCTTTGGGGGTCTATTTATAGGTGCAGGAGGCTGATATTTCGCTCAGATCTCGGGAGACCCTCTTTGGCACGTGACTAGGCCCGCGCGCCCAAGCCCGTGAAGTTTCGGTCCGATCCGTGATCGATACGAACAGATTTCGTATCGATCAAGATTTCATCCAATGGAGTCGAAATTTGGCGTGGACATTCTTTAGCATGCACGTAGTCTTCTGTGAAAATTTCATAGCATTTGTACTTGTAGATTAGGAGATATGATCGATACGAATTGGGATTCTCGGTAGGCTGTTTGGTTCGACTCGCTTTTGTTTCGACTCGCTTTTCATTCGACTCGGTTCTGTTTGACTCGGTGACGTGGCGCTAACTTGTATTGACTGCTGTGCTTTGCTCCACATCGATGGACACGAAGTAGAAGTCTTCAGATGGATGCAAAGTCGACGAAGTGGAGCGAGTCGAAGAATGGCTCGAGGCGGAGCGAGTCGAAGTGAGCATTGATTGAGCGAGTCGAAGTGTATGTTGGTCGAGCGAGTCGAAGTGTGCGTTGATTGAGCGAGTCGAAGTGGAGCGTTCTGAGGGATTCGAATAGTGGCTTCGCCAATGTAGTCGAACTCGATGGAGTCGAACAGTGGTTCGAGCTGAGCGAGTCAAAGAAGGCACCTGATGGAGGCGAAGCGGAGCGAGACGAAGAAGGTATCTGATGGCTGCGGAGCGAGTCTAAGTTGTCACCTATGTTGGTTGCGAAGCGAGTCGAAGCTGTCACTTCTGATGGATTTTGAAGCGAGTCGAAGTTGTCACTTCTGATGGGTTGCGAAGCGAGTCGAAGGGAACGATTCGACCGGTGGTTGGCTTTCATCCAATTTTGTATCATTCATAACTTGAGCCTACGAACTCGGATTGACTTGAGATTTGGAACGTTGACTCTCATAGCTTAGCTTGTTATGTCATATCAATTTTATCTCGATCTGGACTCAGAAAAAATTCATCGATATCCATAGCGAGCCTGTGTATAACCGATCTCTGGGATGGATCGTCATTGGTTTACTAGTCAATTCCTTGGTGTCACGGCCTTGCCAAAAGGCGGGACAACATTTGCACCCCAAAGTACGTCTTGTGGGAACATGATGTGCTTTGAAGTGCTGCAGTTTTTACTTTGAATAGTTATCGTCTTTTCGATGGAAGCTGTAACCTTTGACTGTTTTTCTTGATAATGTAAACTGTTGACTGTTAACTGTTGTACCCTGTATTATTGTAACTAACTGCTGTATGTTAGCGATTAGTTGTTCGCTGTTGTAATCGTTATTAGACGAGTTTCTGTTTCCTGTAAATCTGGAATATTGAATATTAGTCCGACATACATGCATATAGGTTAACCTGACTCTCGTTGACGTTTGTACGCTCACGAGTCATTGCCAGTTTATTTTATATGGAATTCCGTATCGATCCTCTCCTGAAACGACGTTAAATTCGCTGTAACAACGCTCGATGGTTGTTTTTTAATGTTTCTTCATAATGATCCTCTCCTGAATCGATGTGAAGGGTTGAAGCATTGAGGACGTCTTTCATTGAATTTGTGGATGCGAAGTGAGTATTTCGATTCGATGGAGTTGGCCTCTGGAAGTCATGTTTTTATGGATTCGAACTAGTTGTTCGACTCGGTCTTGGGTTCGAACTGCTTTGTTCGACTCGGTCTTGGATTCGAACTGCATAGGAGTCGGAGTCAAAACGCACAGGACACAGAGTCGAAGGGGTGACGAAGTCGAAGGGGAGGCGGAGTCGAAGTGATGTCTTTTATTGCTGCATCCAGTGCTTTAAATCTCGGATTTTGGCCAATATCTCGGGAAAATATCTCGGCTATCTCGGGCGATATTTAAAACACTTATAACTAAATAGGCTGCCAAATCTCGGATTTTGGCTGATATCTCGGATTTTTCATCTCGGCCATCTCGGGGAGATTTAAAAGCCTGGCTGCATCGGAGAGGGAGTCGAACTGGACAGGGGACGGAGTCGAAGGGGAGACGGAGTCGAAATGATTGCTTGTTGTGCTGCACCAGAGACGGAGTCGAAGACAAGCGATACGAAGGGGAGCTTCGCATCCACGCACTGGAGAGGGAGTCGAAACGCGTGTTCGAATCCACCGGGATACGAATCGTTTATTCCCTTTGTTTTCTAGTCCATATAAATACTTTGTACTTAGCCGTTTTTCCACTTTTTACCTTTCGCTTTCCTTCCTTGCCTTCGTATCGCTCCGAAACTCGAGAAGAAAGAAGAAAAAAATCTTGCCTTTGAACTGATTCATCCCTTCAATTGCTCGAACTAACTGATAGATTTAGGCAATCCTTTAAGCGGACCCAATGCGTAAGCGATGAGACTCGGTTTTTAATATCAAATCAACCAGAGTTGAGATCGATCGAAAGTTCCATGGCCTCAGCTTCGTGTCGATCTGAGTAGGGGTTTCGAGAGGATGAGGCGGAGGCCTTCGTATCAATCGATGGTGGAGCTTCGCACCGAGTCGAATGCTTTGAATCTATAAATCGATACGAAGGGGCTGTGTCTGATCGATTTGAAACGATGCCCTTCGATCGAATCGAAGTGGGTGGCTTCGGAGCGAGTCGAAGTGGATGGCTCTGGATCGAGTCGAAGTGCGTAGCCTTAGGAGCGAGTCGAACTGCGTAGTCTTAGGAGCGAGTCGAACTGGAGGCTTTGGGATCGAGTCAGAGTGTTGCACTCCGATCGATTCGAAATCCTTAGCCCCTTGATCGAGTCGAACTTGCATTCCAACCTTTCGACCGAGTCTGACTCATACGCACACGACCATAACTTATTGATGCGAACACGGCTCTCGTGAGCAATACGAATTGAACATTACAAATTTGAAACTCCTTGCACATTCGAAAAATTGACTCCGACAAGCTTCAAACTTACATAACTAGACTCAACCGTTTTTCCACATATCTGATTGCCTATCGAAGCTTGTCGATGGAACTGCAACTCTAACATAACTTCAACAAACTTTAACTTGGACTGATTGCTAATAATCGGATGGCACGGTTGTGACGGTCAGCAATGACGGTCCTTCCGACTGAATTCCGAAGTTTCGTCATTTACATGCTTTCTCTAATCCTGTAGATCTTCTCAAATGATATACAGAACTGCACCGCCCAGCACACACTCACACACTTTACACTGGGGGATGCACGAGCGTTATTGCCTGTTTAACAATGATTTTTCATGAGCTAGCTATTCATGGAACCCTCAAGTTCACAGCAGCAAGAAATCCCGAGCTCTATTCCTCCATCCATCGAGATACCGATTATCGAAGCCGAAGTTATAGAGCCAGCTCCGGACGAGCGCCTAGGTGCCCGGTTCATTTGGAGTCCACCAGACTATGTGTCGTCGGGTATCTCCGAAGATATGCTAGGACGGATTTGTTTAAGGCACGGCTTGTCATTTGACGACGTGTTACTACCTGGGCTAAATGACAGGCCACATTATCCCCCGTAGGGGTTTACCGCTTTCAACCGTC
This sequence comes from Allium fistulosum, assembly GCA_030737815.1. Taxonomy (NCBI): domain Eukaryota; kingdom Viridiplantae; phylum Streptophyta; class Magnoliopsida; order Asparagales; family Amaryllidaceae; genus Allium; species Allium fistulosum. Next base: position 813,738,814 of record CM060908.1, on the reverse strand, counting down.
ATTCCTGCACAGCGGGGACACTCCCTCCCTTCAACCAATATATAAGGGAGATGTTATCGTTTCTTGGCATAGCTCCATCTCAGCTACATCCCAATGGGTATGCCTTGTTGAACAGCACCTTTGTCATGTTTATGGAGATCCTCTTTCAACCATCGAAGCCGATCAAAATCAGATAATTATTCAACGTCAAGAGCCATGGAGACAGCCCTTCTTTCACCTTCCTGGAAGCGGTCAGAAACTGCCACATTGTACTGGGCTCCTGAGGAAGGCTGAGTTACTATAAAACTGAATGGTTCTACATTCGGCGCCCCCCTGGATTCGCTAGGCGGTGGTTGGATAGACGTAAGTGTTGCCCTTTCCCTTGAATCATCGAGATATCGGTGACTGACTTCAAAACTGACATACTTTTCCTTTTTTATAGCTGCGATCTCTCGTCTTGACGGTGCATACTTCAGAGAGCTTGTTCGGATTCTTCAAGCGTTTCCAGGCGAAGAGAGGCACATCGACTTGGTCCTGACCGACAGGAATTTGAGGACTGTCGGGCAGATAGAACGGAGGCAGAGCATACAGCTGGAAGGGACACATAGAGTGGTCCCGAAGAAACGGGTGAAGTGCAAAGCGCCCGCAGTCGTGATCACTGAAGAAGTTGATCAGGAGAGGACGCATACTGATACCGAGCTCCCAGCTGGGCCTTCTTCCGATGTTCAGGGTTCGGGAGGAAGAAGAAAAGGCAAGGCTGCTGCTCACAAACGCTCTAAATCCGAGAGGTTTAAATCTATTGTTATGTCCTTTCCTGCTCAGGGGATTAGAATTTCGGAGGCTTCTTCCCTGCCGGTAGAGAATCTTTTTGAAGGGCTTGCCGATGTTCCGATTCCGGATTTTGTGTCGTCTCAACACGACGCCGGGATGGAGGAGCTTGACAGTGCTCTTGAACTAAGTGGGTCGCTTGCTACGAGTGCGGCCGACATTTCCGGTTGGTCAGGTGATTGCACATGCATACACTTCACTACACTGCATGATTCACAACTGTAAATCGTTCAACTTAGAAAGTCACTAACTCTTTCTTCGTTTCTCATTTTCAGGTACTATGTCTGGAAGAGGATCGATGCTTGGGAATCTTCGCTCAGCCCGAAAAGCTTCTGGTTACTATGATTCCCGCAGGAGGGATTCAGATAGAGATCGCGATCGCGAATACTCTAACCAGGACAGGTATGGGCGTGACAGAGAGTAGAGACATTGATACAGATCACGCTCTCCTCCTCCTAGACTTCTGTCTCCACCCCTTGTTTCTGTCTTACATCCGCCTGAACCTCCTCGTCACAGGCCATCTTCTCATTCTTCTAGACCTGATACTCATCTTCAGAGAGTTGAGACTACAGCCTCCATGATTACAGAGCAGGTCTCAGCTGAACCCACAGGAGAAGGGGCTCTTAAGTTGGCTCAGATGAGGAAGGATTTTCCGAATATCTGCTTCGACGGTCATGTCTTCACACCACACTTAAAAAGAATTCCATCAGGGGTGGAAAACACGGTGCACGATTATGTTCACGACATATACACCCTGTACCGAGAGTGGGCAAAGGCTGCCGAAAAAGCTTCCAAAGTGACCTTTGAGCGAGCCAAAGCGCTCGAGAAGATGGAGACCGAGCTCGCAAAAAGGGATCAGATTATTCAGGTACTCACCGCTGAGTCCGAGTCTTCTCGGAAATCTGAGATTGAGGCCATTAAAAAGGCTGACGAAGCGAAGGTGGCAATGGAGAGGTTGGGACAGACTCACGTTGCCTTGGTAGAGGAGATGGGCCACCGGAATACTACAGTTACCGCTGAGCGGGATGCGGCGATCAAGGAACTTAATGAACTTAAGGCCAAATTTGCCGACATGGCCAAGGAAAAAGATGACGCGAACATCGCAGCCCAAGAGGCGTGCGAGCAGGCGGTTCTGCTCAGGGGTGAACGGGATGCGGTGGTGGCTAAAGTCCGCAAGGTGGAGGCTGAGGTTGAGGAGAGAGTGAAGTCGGCCAAGTCCAGGCTGGAGGCTGACATCGAAGACCTTCTTGTTGTTTACAATGCTAATGTGCTGAGGCACAGGGGTCTAGCCTGGCTCGATGATTTTTCGACACATCTCTACAATGCTTGGAGCCGACTAGTTGAGGAAGAGAAGGAGGCGCATCAGGGCAAGTCTGTGGATGAATTTGAACTTGAGAACCGCATTCTGACTAAAGATGAAAAGAAGGTTCTCCACGAGTCAATGATTCTGCGTGAGAAGGAAAACTTGGCGCCCAGCACTTTGAAGTGGGAGAGGGTTCTGCAGTTGACCACCACAATGCAAGTCTTGGACTTCCGGCGTCAACCCAGCCTGAATCTTTGCCTGTGGTTGATCCTCAAGCTGTTCCTGCGTATAATCCGGATCAGCCGCAGATGTCTTCGGCTACAGCGCAAATGACTGAAGCTGCCCTGTCGCTTACAAGTCATACTGAGGAAGGTACTCTAAACATTCCACATACCTTTCTTAAGTCGACATCTTCGATCGAGTTAAGTTCTAACAGTTCTCTTATTGTTTGTCCAGTGATTGATGCTGCACCGACCGTGCCTTCTGCTACTCAAGAATCATATCAAATGCATGAGGCTATCATGACCGAAGCAATCACCGTGAGTACAGCTGCCCCGCTTGATGACATGCAGGGGAGTACGATTGTGTTTGACAAGCAGCTGATGGATGAACTCTTTCGCCGCCACGGCGATGCTCTTGCTGACTTGTCATCTGTCATGAGTGGAACTGATCCTGCTACAAGTTCTTCAATGCTGACTGCTGATGCCCCCAGCGGGTCTCGAGAAGTAACTAAAGAGGAGATGTTTGCCCAAATCGACGCTGAAATGGCAGCAGCGGCCCATGGTGGCAGTTTTGGAGGTGGGATGGCAGCACCGGGGCCTACTCCACTCGGAATGATATCTCCTGGTGGTACTGTTTTCCTTAGCAGCATGCCCATTCCACCTTTCGTACCTGATCCCGTTCCTCTGACTCCGCCCGTAGAGAGCATTCCTATCCACTCAAGTTTGGAGGAGGATGTTGATATAATGCCCTCGCCTGAAGACCCACCGCCGAAAAGCAAAGGCTTGAAGAGGAAGATTAGCAGTGGCTCCAGCGGATCTACACCAAGGAGGAAGCCAAGGAAGAAGAAAGATTAAACATGCTTCCCCGGTGTATTTTGACTTTCATTTTGTTGGCCGTGTATAGATGCGGGTTCGGCCCCTGCTAGTAGGAATTTTTGGAAACTTGTACACGAAGTTCTTTTATAAACAATAGAAATGAAACTTCTCTTTTTTGACTTCTTTTTTGTCATTGTGTATTTGTCCAAGTGTTTCAATATCTAAAGTGTACTTGTGAAGCTTTAGCTTTTGAACTAAGTTTATTTTTGTTTTCCAAGTTCGGAAACCGCAGACATGGTTTGCGACCGGGAAGCGAGTTGAACTCTGACGTCGCATCGCTTCAGTTGATGGCTGATGCTTAACTCTTGCCCCCAGTCTTGGCGGTGTATTGTGAAACATCAGTCAGCGATCGCTCTTTTCTCATAGCATGTCGAGTCTAGTGCCACTGAATGGGTGTTTGAGACAAATGGAGATTGAGCGGTTTATTCACGCTTGTCCGATCGTCGACGATCATATCCGAACTCCGGGGATTCTCATTCGTTTTCTGGAGGTTGGTCATGCCGGCTTAAGTTTCAATCACATATCCGTGATTTGGGGACTTGGAATTGGCATTTGTATTCCGACTCGCGCTCCGGGAGTTTGAAGTTGATATTTATACTTCGATTCACGCTTCGGGAACTTGGAGTTGGTGTTTACGCTCCGTTTCGCACTCTGGGAATCTGGAGTCGATGTTTATACTCCGGTCCGCACTTTGGGAACTCGGAGTCGATGTTTGTACTCCGCTTCGCACTCTGGGAATACGGAGTTGATGTTTATACTCCAACTCGCACTTTGGGAGTTCGAAGTTGATGTTTATACTCCGACTCGCACTCTGGGAGTTCGAAGTTGATGTTTATACTCCGCTTCGCACTCCGGGAGTACGGAGTTGATGTTTATACTCCGGTTCACGCTCTGGGAACTCGGAGTTGATGTTTATACCCCAATTCACGCTCTAGGAATTTGGAGTTGATGTTTATACTCCGACTCGCACTCTGGGAGTTCAGAGTTGATGTTTATACTCCGTTTGGCACTCTGGGAATACGGAGTTGATGTTCATACTCCAGTTCACGCTCTGGGAACTTGGAGTTGATGTTTATACTCCGTTTCGCACTCTGGGAATACGGAGTTGATGTTTATACTCCGCCTCGCACTCTGGGAATACGGAGTTGGTGTTTATACTCCAACTCGCACTCTGGGAGTTCGGAGTTGATGTTCATACTCCGGTTCGCACTCTGGGAACTCGGAGTTGATGAAGGATTGTCGTGTATCAATCCTTTTATGACTTTGATGTGATGGCTTGTCCCCGAGCTCGGGTTTCACTTAGCGAGTGATTGGTTGCATCACAGTCACTCTCTATTTGAATAAATTCCACCGTATGGTGAAACTTAGCTCTCCGTGCATAGTGATGGTCATATGAAGCATTTCAAGTAAATCACAGCTCTGGCTCGAAGAGATTGCATTTTATTGCTGAAACAAGAAAGTATGGCAAAGTCAGTTGCCTTATTACAAGTTCTAATTTCGAAACGCAGAAACAAATTGCAAAAAAGGAGAGTAATCTAAATGGATAAAGATAGCCTGTCATGTGTAATAGCGGCGAAGACTCTCGCTATTCCAGGCTCTTGGCAGAGTTAGACCGTCGACAGTCGATAATTTGAATGTGCCATCTCCGAGCCTTCGTTCAATAACATACGGTCCTTCCCATGTCGTTTTCATGTGCGAAGGAACCCGATAGATTCTTTTGAGGACGAGATCGCCTAGTTCGAAGGTTCGTGGGCGGACCTTGGCGTTGTACAATCGGGCGACTCGACTTCGATGCGCAGCTGCCCTCAAATCAGCTTCTTCACGCTTCTCATCTAGTAGATCAAGAGATTCAGCAAGTAATATAACATTCGTCTATTGATCATAGTATGTCACACGATGAGAAGGTACTTCTAGCTCGACTGGAATAATAGCTTCTGAACCGTAAGAAAGAGAGAATGGAGTGTGTCCGGTCGCAGTCTTGTGGGTTGTTCGGTAAGCCCATAAAGCCATAGGAAGTTCATCAACCCACTTGCCACCGACCTTTTCCAGTCGTTTTTTCAGAATGGATTTTATAACATTATTAACAGCTTCGACCTATCCATTTGCCCAAGGGTGTGCAACTGCAGAGAATTTCTTCTAGATGTGAAATCGTTCGCAGAAATGTTTAAATTCAGTATTGTCGAATTGGGTTCCGTTGTCCGTAATAATGGCGTGTGGGAGACCGAATCGACAGAGTATGTTACGAACCACAAAGTTGATTACTTTCTTCGTTGTAATGGTAGCGAGAGCTTCAGCTTCAGCCCACTTTGTAAAGTAATCGACTGCGACGATGGCATATTTCGCACCACCCTTTGCCAGAGGTAAAGCACCAATGATGTCGATGCCCCACATTGCAAACGGCCATGGGCTGACCATTTGCGTTATCTAGGTAGGAGGAGCTCTAGGAATTCAGGCATATTTCTGCCACCTATCGCATTTCTTTGCATAATCCGGCGCATCGCGATTCACGGTCGGCCAGTAATATCTGTTGTTATCCCGCCTTTTGGCAAGGCCGTGACACCAGGAACTCAACTAGAAACCAAGGACAGTTCGCCTTGAAAACCGGTTGCACATAGGTCTACAATGGATGTCGGTGAATTTTGTCCAAGTCCAGATCGGGCTGCAATTAATAAGACACGTCAAGCAGAGCCGTGAAAGTCAATGTTCCGAATTTCAAGACAATCCGAGATCATATGACCAAGTTATCGTCGAGGAAAAACGGAGTGAATGGCCCTAAGGTCGAATCCATAGGCTGAGCCTATGTTTCGAATCAATCAACATATGTTTGCTCCGAATCGTTCGTTATTTCCGTGTTCGAATCCATCAGATTGAAGGGCTTCGAGTCCATAAGCCATACGATGGTTCGAATCCATGAGACATAACCTAGCTTCGAATCCATCGAACACTCCTTAGTTCGAATCCATCCAAACAGACTACGATCGAATCCAACAGTTCGAACCCATTAGGTTTTCCTCTACTTCGAATCCACCCTGATTGAAGTAGCTTCGAATCGATTAACCAAGGTATACCTTGATCGATTCGAACGAGCATGTCTACGAGTCCACTACCTCGAATCCACTAAGTCAAGGCGGCTAGAACCATGGATTCGACCCAGTCAACTCGGAGTGAAAGTAGGATCGATACGAAGAAAACGCGCTACGTCAGCAATGCCACGCGCGAAACCATCGAGTCGACCCTATCGATTCGAAGGGATCGATTCGAACCAAGCTAATCAACTAGAAATGCAATCTTGAATCGATCTTAACTTGAGATCTAAAAGTCCAAATGCTATGAAATTTTCACAGAAGCTTGGGCACATGTTAAAGAATGTCCACGCCAAATTTCAGCTCGATTGGACAATTTCTTGATCGATTCGAATAGACTTCGAATCGATCCCAAAGTGGGTTCGGATTTCCAAAGAGCGGGCATGTGGGCCCCCTCACGTGCCAGAACTGGTCTCCCCGAATTTTAGGCGAAATATCAGCCTCCTACACCTATAAATAGAGCCCTTGGTCATTCAGAAAAGGGGTCGGAGAATTCTAAGAGCTAAAGAACACCCAGATTCTGCCAGATTTACTTAGAATCACCACCGCTGCTTTAGTTTCAGACTTAGCTTAGAAAATCAGTTGCATTACGTTATTTGAAATTGTAATCTTCAAGTATCGAGTAATAAAATCATCAAACTTCATAGTGGACGTAGGCTAAAACGCCGAACCACTCTAAATCGCTTGTCTTTGCACTTTACATTTCTGTTATTTGGAGTTTTTGTTAGATAATCCACAATTTTAATTTTCATTCTTCACGTTTATCTCTTCAAAGACTTCCGAAGAGTGTTGTGCCCATTTTTGGTACAAACAATTTGGTGCTTTCACTGAGAACAACCAACTTTTTCTCCTGCTCCTTGGATCTACCATCGATACCGGATTGCATAAATCCAAGAGGAAGATCCATATCTCTACTATAGAATCCTTCCACTCTACTCAGATTTGTATAAAATCTAGGAAAGGAATTCACTACTCGAGATGGTTAGTACAAGAACTACTTCTACAGCTGCTAATCAAGAAGGTCGGGATGGACAGAATCCCACACAGCAGTTACAGTCCAATCAAGACAACACTGCTCACTCTGATCCATCTGGACCAGTAACCAGACAAGAGTTTCATGTATTACTTCAGGAATTGACTCAAAGTCGGCAACAGCTGGCCGAACAGTTGCGTGCTAATATTGAATTGACCAATCAATTAAACCGCCAAAGGCACAGGAGGACAAGGAGGGATGATGCTTCCCACTCGTCCACTGAAAGTTCTGCTTCATCTGACTATCATGGCAGAACTACACGTCCCCGATTGGACGCAGGTCATACACAAGCTACCGAGTATCAACCCACCTTGACTGTAGGACAATTGAGGGTCGGACCGTCAACTAGCTCCCAGGCCGGGCCCTCTTCACGAGGAGGTGTTGTCCCACAGCATACCACAGGCGATCGCGTTGCAACTGCCGCGGTAGAAACAAGGGTTGATACCCGAAACCTGTCGGATCCAAATAATCAACAACATGGGCGTACTCCTGAACCATACGTCCCAGAAGATGTGGAGCCAAGGAGGCAAGATATAGGCCGTCGACAACGTCCGGTCCATCCTCGCGCTGTTGAACCTGACCACACCTTAGCTCAGCCTACACAGAATGTGGCTATGCCCAATATTTCAACCATGGTACGACAAATGATTCGCGAGAGCCAAGGACTTATCAATGACGACTGGGGAATATCCCGTAGTCATACTCCTTTCACGGATGAGGTATTGCACGTTGAACCTCCTCGGCGATTCAGACTGCCAACTCTCCCTATGTACGAAGGAAATTCTGATCCCAATCAACACATTTTGAAATATGAATGGTCAATGAGCGCTGCAAGAGCTGACGATGCAGTAAAGTGTCGAATTTTTCCCATCTCTCTGGGAGGAATTGCAACAATGTGGTTCACAAGGTTGCCACCGAGATCCATCTCTTCGTTCGATCAACTGGCTAAGAAATTTTTCGAACAGTTTCGTATGCATGTCACTAGGCCTAAAGACGTTAACACCCTATCTAGTGTCACCCAGGCTAAGGGAGAGACGCTCAGGCGTTACTTGGAGAGATTCCATGCAACATGCGTGGAAATTAGTAATCCCAACGATAACTCGATTTTGATGGCGTTAACCAAAGGGATCGATCCCGACTCTAAATTTGGAAATTGGTTAGCTGGGAAACCACCCGCATCATTGGACCGTTTCTACTCCAAAGCCGCTCAATTCTTGCGACAAGAGGATGCGAAACAATCTAGGAAACAGGACGATGCGTTACCCAGAACTGAAGGAATACAGAGTAATGTGGCAGTTAAGCAGTCCGGTGAGAGTTCTGGAAAAGTTCAGCTAAATATACAAAACAAACAAATTCAGCCAAGGGGCAACAGTGGTCAGGATAAGAAAAGAGACCAAAGTCGAGGCCCGCAACGTAGGACCCCAATTTTTGACAATTACACGCCATTGAATACATCGTTGGAAAACGTGTATCTGCAAACCTACGACGCTGAGCAGTATAAGAAACCTGCTCCGAAGCAATCATCGGAGAGGCAGATTCAAACAGGGAAGTTTTGTAGATTTCACGAAAGTTACGGCCACAATACCAACGAGTGTCGGCATCTGCAAGACCTCGTCAAAAAATTGATCAGGGAGAGAAAGTTAGACCAGTTTGTACGGGCACCGCTGTCTGGTGGAGCGGGCCCCTCAAAGCAAAATCATACACAGAATCAAGCAAGACAGGAAGAACCGGGTCATGGCGGAGGAAGATTGGTAATTAATGCTGTAAGTGGTAATCGTCATCCAGCGGTCCGAAGCTGGGAGGAAATGGAACCATATAGCAACTTAGCTAAACGCTCAAACTTCGAGTATAACGATAACTTGGGCGGTAAACCTTCGACCAAGCGAAAGGGAGCGATAACTAACGACATCACTTTCCGAGACAACGACGTTGATTACGTCGGAAGTCCGACTATTGACCCACTTGTGATATCGACCCGGGTAGGCCCGATGTGGATGAAGAGGATCCTGATTGACTGTGGGAGCTCTGTGAATATCATGTTTACACATGCTTATAATATAATGAAGGTGAAAACTGGGGATCTAAGACCCTGCCAAACTCATCTCTATGGATTCAATGGCAGCGCTACCATACCAGTTGGGATGGTAGAGTTACCAGTTGAGTTGGGAGCCGGAGAGTGTAGATCGATTCGAATATTGCAGTTCGTTGTGTTGGATGTAGACTCGCCATATAATGCCTTTTTAGGTCGACCTGCCCTTGCTGAATTCAGGGCCATAATCGCCCCGTGGTGTTTAACTTTAAAGTTCCCAACCATCAATGGAGTTGGGGTCGTCCAGGGCGACCAGGTTGATTTGAGAACAATCATACACCGAAATCGAGTTGCCCGATTGCACAATGCCAAGGACCGACTTAAAACTTTTGAACTTGGTGATCTAGTCACTAAAAAAGATTATCCGGCACTCCCGCCCATGAGATCAACGTGGAGAGGGTCACGCAAGATTAAGCGAAAGCTCAAGGATGGAGAATTCAAGTTATCACCCATTGATGGCTTAACTTTACCAGGGGCCTGGAATAGCGAAAGCCTTCATCGCTACTGCAATTAACAGGCTATGTTTATCTATTTAGTTTAAATTCCGTTTTAAAAGTTGTTTCAGCATTTCGAAATTAGGACTTATAATAAGGCAACTGACTTTGCCATATTTTCTGATTTCAGCAAAAAAATGCCATTTCTTCGGGTCAGAGTTGTGATTCATTAAATACAATGTACAACATCACGATGCACAGAGAGCTAAAATTCCATCACGCAATGGGATTTATTCAAGAAAGGAGTGGCTGTGATACGACCGGCCACTCGCTAAGTGAAGCCCGAGCTCGGGGGCAAGCCATCACATAAAAGCTAAAATTGGGTTGATACACGACGGTCCTTCACTAACTCCGTACTCCCAAAGTGTGAGGCGGAATATAAACGTTCCTTAACTCCGTACTCCCAGAGTGCGAGGCGGAGTATAAACGTTCCTTAACTCCGTACTCCCAGAGTGCGAGGCGGAGTATAAACGTTCCTTAACTCCGTACTCCCAGAGTGCGAGGCGGAGTATAAACATTCCTTAACTCCGTACTCCCAGAGTACGAGACGGAGTATAAACATTCCTTACCTCCGTACTCCCAGAGTGCGAGGCGGAGTATAAACATCCCTTAACTCCGTACTCCCAGAGTGTGAGACGGAGTATAAACATTCCTTAACTCCGTACTCCCAGAGTGCGAGACGGAGTATAAACATTTCCTTAACTCCGTACTCCCAGAGTGCGAGACGGAGTATAAACATTTCCTTAACTCCGTACTCCCAGAGTGCGAGACGGAGTATAAACATTCCTTAACTCCGTACTCCCAGAGTGCGATACGGAGTATAAACATTCCTTAACTCCGTACTCCCAGAGTGCGAGACGGAGTATAAACATCCCTTAACTCCGTACTCCCAGAGTGCGAGACGGAGTATAAACATTCCTTAACTCCGTACTCCCAGAGTGCAAGACGGAGTATAAACATGTCCTTAACTCCGTACTCCCAGAGTGCGAGACGGAGTATAAACATTCCTTAACTCCGTACTCCCAGAGTGCGAGACGGAGTATAAACATTCCTTAACTCCGTACTCCCAGAGTGCGAGACGGAGTATAAACATTCCTTAACTCCATACTCCCAGAGTGCGAGACGGAGTATAAACATCCCTTAACACCGTACTCCCAAAGTGCGAGACGGAGTATAAACATTCCTTAACTCCGTACTCCCAGAGTGCGAGACGGAGTATAAACATTTACTTAACTCCGTACTCCCAGAGTGCAAGACGGTGTATAAACATCTACTTAACTCCACACTTCCAGAATGTGAGACGGAGTATAAACATACATCAACTCCATATTTGTCCCCAAGACTGGGGGCAGGACCAAAACAAATATCGAATTGAAGACGAAAGAGAATATACTTTCATTTCCATTATCAACAAAAAGAATTCGATTATAAGATGATTCAAAAAAATTCCTGCTAGTGGGAGCCGAGTCCACATCCATACACGACTATAGAGAAAACCAAAAGACAAAACAAAATGCTATAGTAAACTAAAGAAGGAATTCAATCTTTCTTCTTCCTTATCTTCTTCTTCGGGGTAGTCCCACTGGAGCTGCTACCCAACTTCTTCCTCACTCTCTTACTCTTCTCCGGTTTGCCCTCAGATGGCGACATGATGTCCACCTCTTCCTCGGAGCTTGAGGCAACAGAGATTCTTTTGGAGGGTGGAGCCAGAGGAATAGAAGAAGTAACAGGAGGTGGGGCAGGAGCAAGGTTTCAAATCTCGGATTTTGGCCAATATCTCGGGAAAATATCTCGGTTGTCTCGGGCGATATTTAAAAGACTTATAACTAACCAAGCTGCCAAATCTCGGATTTTGGCTAATATCTCGGATTTTCATCTCGGCTGATCTCGGGGAGATTTAAAACCTTGGACAGGAGCACTCGCAATTACCACAGTGCCGCCTGGTGATATCATCATTAGCGGGGCATGGCCTGAAGGGTCCATACCGGCGGTCACTACGGCCATCTCAGCATTAATCTCAGCCAAAATCTCATCTTCACGAGGTGCTTGGGTCGCGCTGGATATGCTAGTGGCTGGCATGGAAGAACTAACAGCCGGAGTGGTCCCGCTCATAGAAAAGGATGGATCGATGAAGGGATCGTTGGGTTGACTAAGGAGTTCCTCAATCATCTGAGCGTCAAAAGATAACATATTCGCTTCCCCTTCTTCACCAACCATAGAGGATGTCGTAATAGCTTCGGTGACGATAGCCCCATGCGCTTGATAAGAAGCCTGAGATGTAGGAGGCGTAGGGATAACGGCTTCAGTCACTGAAATGTGAAAAAAAAAAGACTGTTAGCTATGGGTATTGATCCAGATTCACCACGCTAAAGGTATACGAGAGGTGTTCAATTACCTTCCTTAGCCTGGCCCGCAGTATGGGCAGGTACCGAGGCAGAAGCATTAGCGGGAGACAATTGTGGCTGGTCAGGATTATAAGCGGGGACGGACTGAGGATCGACCGCACCAGTGGTCTCAGGCAATGTCGGAATTACTGCTCCAACACTTGTTTCGTGATGCTCAATCCCCGAGCCCTCGCCCGTCTCTATCTGTTGAACACCAAGCCTCTCTTTTGCCACGGAAATCACCGCTACATGAAGAACTTTCCTCTCTTCCTCAGTAAGCAAGTGCATCTCCAGCTCGAAATCATCCAGCATTTCATCCGGATGCGCTGCTTTCTTCTCCTCCACCAACCTAGTCCAGGCGTTATACAAAATCATAGAGTCATCTCCCAGCCATGATAAATTTCTGTGCTCTAGCACGTTGGCGTTGTATGTAACCAGGAGATCATCAAAATCAACATCCATCTTGAACCGCTCCGCCATAATATTTTCCTAGATTTCTGCATCCACAGACTTGGTCTTGGCCACCGCCGCAGCAAGTTCGGCTCGAAGTGACACAGCTTGGTCACATGCCTCCTGAGCGGTGGTGTTAGCATCGTCTTTCTCTTTCACCACTTCAGCGAATTTGGCCTTGAGCTCATTCAGCTCCTTAGCGGCTGCGTCTCGCTCAGCTACGACATTGGTGTAACGGTGGCCCATCTCTTCTACCGTGGCACAGTGTGCCTGCTGCATCCTCGCCATTTTGGCCACAGCATCCTCATGCTTTTTGAGTGCTTGGAGTTCCGAGTTTCGGGATGACTCCGTCTCAGATTGGAGAACTTGGATGATGCGGTCTTTCTTGACAATCTCAGCATCGCGCTCCTGAATGACTTTTGCCCGGTCAAAACTACCTTTGAAGCTTTCACGGCTGCTTTGTACCACTCCTTGTACTGAGCATAGAAGTCGTGAATATAGCTGTGCGTAGTATTTTCGGCATCCTGAGGAATCCGCCTAAGATGAGGTGGAAAGACATACGCATCCATACAGATTTCTGGGAAATCCTTTTTCATTTGAGTGAGCTGGATGGCTCCTTCGCTTGTCAACTCAGCCGGAGCCTGCTCAACGATGGCAGCTATCGGTGGTTCAACTCTAGGCCGCTGAGTCTCGGGCCTTGAAGATTGGGAAGGCTGTTGCTGCTGTGAAGGCCCAGGGAGATCTACGGGAGCCCTAGGAGGCGGAGGAGAGCGAGATCACGGTCGATACTAATAGCTCTTATCTCTGTCAGAGCGATCTTGACTAGAATGGCTACGCCAATGCTCTCGATCTCTATCAAAGCGATCCTGATTGATATAGCCTCGCCCGTGATCCCTATCCGAATCTCTCCTACGGGAATCATAATATGGGGAAGATTGGCGCACATTACGGAGTCTATCCAAAGTGGATCCGCGACCTGACATCTCACCTGCAATAAGAAGAAGCTATAGATTAGAATCCTGCAAAGCAATAATTAATATGCGAAAGTCATGTAGTGGCGTGGAAGTGTGTGTAAATGTGTAAACCCCCAAACCAACCGGAAGTGTTGACCGCACTCAAAGGGAAGGGCTCGCTCATATTTAAAACATCTTGAAATCCCTCCAATCCGGGATTACATGGAATCAATATAAAATCTGGGATGGGAATATCGTCAAGCACTTTAAAATTATCTCTCGAATGAGAAGGGGCGGCCTCAGAAATCATGGCTCCGGAAGTGGGAGGAGACACATCTACAGATTTCCACCCCTTAGACTTAAGTTTTTTTGGAAACGACGGCCTTGCTTTTCCGTCTTTTCCCTACTCTTCGAAGTTGCCTGAAAGGTCAGCCATCGGATCCACGTCTATATGGGTCCTCTCTTCATCGCTCACTTCGGTTATTGTGATCCCGAGCGTTTTCTTCGCCATTTTCCTTCTCTTCTTCTTCTTGTTTTTCTTCTTTGAGGCAGGCTTTGACATCCCCTCGATGACTATACTCTGATTTATTTCAACCAAGCCGAGAGCTCTTAAGTTATAGTCATTCAACACCGAGTCGATGTGTCTCAGCTCGCTCGGAACTTCTTGGAGACTTTGGACTATGCCCTTGTAGTACCCGCCATCGGGTCTGGAGATAATGGCTGTAAGAGAAGCAAGATGTTAATACCAATGCCAAAAAAGCTGTCGATAAAGGAAGATCATCGGCATATGAGGACACTTACGTCTAGACAACCATCGCCTAGCAAAACCAGGAGGACACCGGACATAAAACCATTGATTCTTGAAGTAGCTTAGTCTGGTCCAGGCTCCAATAATAACTTGGCAATTTCTGACTGCCTCCAAAAATGTAAAGGATAGGCTATCGCCCCTGCTCTTGAAATTGAATATGTATCTGATCTCGGTTGGCCTTGGCGGGCGAAAGAGACAGTCCATAAATATGACAAAGGCACTATTCAACAATGCATGTCCGTTGGGATGAAGTTGCGAAGGAGCAATTCCTAAGTATGACAACATCTCCCTGATGTATTGATTAAAAGGAGGAAGAGTTCCAACCGCGCAAGCATGGCGGTATAGGGCAGTATATCCTTCGGGCGGATTATGCGGTCTGTCATCAGCACCGGGTAATAATACAACATTCAGAGATATGTTATGTTTCAAGCATATCCGACCCAATAAGGATTCAGAGATATTAGACTGGACAGAATCAACGGGATCCTCGATAAATATTGCGTCTTATAGCTCGTCGGGAGTTGGATCTACTATATCCGCTGGGATATTTGGAATTACGAGGACTGGAGGAGGAGAACTTTGAATCTCCTGCTGTTGCGAGCTCGAAGATTCCATAACTGACTAACTTATCAAAAAGCAACGTTAAGTTCATAAAGAGCTCGTGCATTCCCCAGTGTAGTGTGTATGGATGTGTCGTGCAGTGCAAGTGCTGTGCATTACTTAAGCAAATTTTACGGAACGAAACAAAATGTGCGAACAACGAAACTCTGGAAATCAAGACTGGAAATGACCGTCATCGCTGACCGTCATGTCCACGCCATCCAAATGCTACTGACCGATTCAAGTATAAATCTGTTATGTTTTTGGTTATGTCATGGTTCCATCGACGAGCTTCAAAAGGGAGTCAAGTATAGTCCTACAGTTAAGTTCAATTATGCAAGGCCGAAGCTCGCCGAAGTCAAGTGTGCTAAGGTTCATTGAGATCATCAAAGTTCAACTTGAAATTAGTCGTAGTTCAGATTTTGGAACGAGTCAGAAAAGTTGGATTCTCTAAACTGAAGGCGTTTGAATCCATCGAAACAAATCGATGTGCTTCGAATCCATATGGTTCGACTCGATGTACTTCGGGATGGAGAAACGCTTCGAATCCATAGGCGCTGAGTGACTTCGTATCGATCGGCATTCAATGCCTTTGAATCGATCAAGGTATCATTGCTTCAAATCGATCGACACGAGGCCTTTTTCCTTTGCGAGCATCGATTCGAAGCTCTGCAGTTGGAGTTGATTCGAATAAACTCCATTCTAGATCAATTCGAAGCGATGAAACCGTTTTTGTTCAGATCTCACAACCCTTCAGGATTTTTCAGAAGAAAAATTGAAGACGAAGACTTCCAGTTTTGTCATTTTCAACTAGCATCGATCCATTAGTTACCTGGTTTAATGTGATTATTAATGAAGGTTTAAAAGATTCAATCGATTCGAGGAAGACACGTTTTTTCTCGGCTCTGGGAAGATCGATTCGAAGAAGAAGCTATAGCAATAGTGAAAAGTAAAAAGTAAAAATGAAACCGGCCTCACGTATTTATATGGATTCCAGAGAAGGTTCGTGGCGCTTCGTCTCCCTGTCATCCTGACCGTTTGCCACCGGTCACTTACCACAGCCATCGATTCGAACTATTGTTCTTAAAACCATCACGTTCGAATCCAGTCACGGCATCGAATCCCTAAAAGCTCCGAATCCATCATCCTTCGAATCCCTCATAACCTCGGATCCATCAAGGCAGCATCGATGTGGGGCATCATCGATACGAAGCAATTGAACGAGAGCTAAGTTGGAAAAATCCTATCGATTTAAAGACTATCGATTCGAACGACTAATTTCGGATCCATCGGAAACCGACAATAAGAACGAACGCATTGCTTCGATATGAAAAATTACTTGTCTACCTTTTACACCGATTCAGGAGAGGATCGATACAAGAGGATGATCATAGACAATCGTCAAAATAATGTTCAAATTCGAATCTCAAATCGGTTCAGGAAACACATCGATGCAGAATTCGATAACAAACCTAACTGACAACGACTGTCAAGCAATCAACTGAACGGATATATTCAGGATGAAAGACTGCAGTTTTTCAAAGCACGTCATGTTTACACAAGACATACTTTGGGGGGAAAATGTTATCCCGCCTTTTGGCAAGGCCGTGACACCAGGAACTTGACTAGAAACCAAGGACAGTTCACATTGAAAACCGGTTGCACATAGGTCTACTATGGATGTCGGTGAATTTTGTCCAAGTCCAGATCGGGCTGCAATTAATAAGACACGTCAAGCAGAGCCGTGAAAGTCAACGTTCCGAATTTCAAGACAATCCGAGATCATATGACCAAGTTATCGTCGAGGAAAAACAGAGTGAATGGCCCTAAGGTCGAATCCATAGGCCGAGCCTATGTTTTGAATCCATCAACATATGTTTGCTCCGAATCGTTCGTTATTTCCATGTTCGAATCCATCAGATTGAAGGGCTTCGAGTCCATAAGCCATACGATGGTTCGAATCCATGAGACATAACCTAGCTTCGAATCCATCGAACACTCCTTAGTTCGAATCCATCCAAACAGACTACGATCGAATCCAAGAGTTCGAACCCATTAGGTTTTCCTCTACTTCGAATCCACCCTGATTGAAGTAGCTTCGAATCGATTAACCAAGGTATACCTTGATCGATTCGAACGAGCATGTCTACGAGTCCACTACCTCGAATCCACTAAGTCAAGGCGGCTAGAACCATGGATTTGACCCAGTCAACTCGGAGTGAAAGTAGGATCGATACGAAGAAAACGCGCCACGTCAGCAATGCCACGCGCGAAACCATCGAGTCGACCCTATCGATTCGAAGGGATCGATTCGAACCAAGCTAATCAACCAGAAATGCAATCTTGAATCGATCGTAACTTGAGATCTATAAGTCCAAATGCTATGAAATTTTCACAGAAGCTTGGGCACATGTTGAAGAATGTCCACGCCAAATTTCAGCTCGATTGGACAATTTCTTGATCGATTCGAATAGACTTTGAATCGATCCCAAAGTGGGCCCAGATTTCCAGAGAGCGGGCATGTGGACCCCTCACGTGCCAGAACTGGTCTCCCCAA
Organism: Allium fistulosum; assembly: GCA_030737815.1. Taxonomy (NCBI): domain Eukaryota; kingdom Viridiplantae; phylum Streptophyta; class Magnoliopsida; order Asparagales; family Amaryllidaceae; genus Allium; species Allium fistulosum. The sequence continues at coordinate 813,721,156 of CM060908.1, read as the reverse complement.
ATTTTAGGCGAAATATCAGCCTCCTAAACCTATAAATAGAGCCCCTGGTCATTCAGAAAAGGGGTCGGAGAATTCTAAGAGCTAAAGAACGCCCAGATTCTGCCAGATTTACTCAGAATCACCACCGCTGCTTTAGTTTCAGACTTAGCTTAGAAAATCAGTTGCATTACGTTATTTGAAATTGTAATCTTCAAGTATCGAGCAATAAAATCATCAAACTTCATAGTGGACGTAGGCTAAAACGCCGAACCACTCTAAATCGCTTGTCTTTGCACTTTACATTTCTATTATTTGGAGTTTTTGTTAGATAATCCACAGTTTTAATTTTCATTCTTCACGTTTATCTCTTCAAAAACTTCCGAAGAGTGTTGTGCCCATTTTTGGTACAAACATCTGTATCGAAGTATTTTCTTGGCAAGTGCTTGCCTCCCGGTGTGATCAGTGTTTTAAATCTCGGATTTTGGCCAATATCTCGGGAAAATATCTCGGCTATCTCGGGCGATATTTAAAACACTTATAACTAAATAGGCTGCCAAATCACGGATTTTGGCTGATATCTCGGATTTTTCATCTCGGCCATCTCGGGGAGATTTAAAAGCCTGGGTGTGATCGCCACGTTCTCCCTCGTGCACCTCATGCAATACTCGTTTAATCTCATCATGAGCGATATACCGGAGTAGAGGAACAGAATACCCTCTTCTATACATGACCCCATCCTGAATGATGAATCGTGAGGCCTTTCGGAGAACTTGTCTTTTTTCACTCTTGCGTTCCGGCAGGATTCCGTGCTCGATGTAGTTTCTGAGTGGAGTCATCCATGAATCCTTTTCGAGGACGGTTTCGCATACCCTGTCTATTTCTGCCCGGTCAATGCTTGGGGAGGATAACGCTTCTACGGGAACGAGTCCTATTTGCTGAGCTTCACCGGTGCTGGCTAGTTTTGCCAATGAATCGGCTTTTTCATTGCGTTCTCGAGGTATACAATAAATGGCATAGTAATCAAACTGATTTAGTACTTCCTGAACTCGAGCTAAGTAAGCAGCCAACCTTCGGTCTCTCGCTTGATATTCTCCTCGAACCTGACACACGACTAGTTGTGAATCGTAATAAATATCCACAGCGACAATTTTCAGATCTTTGGCAAGTTTTAGGCCAGCTAAGAGGGATTCATATTCAGCTTCATTATTAGTCGCATGAAAATCGAACTTCACAGCATAGCATATGGATCGGCCTTCGGGGGTTTCGAGTACAACACCAGCACCTGAACACCGGTCATTTGACGCTCCATCAGTATATAGCTTCTAGACGTACATGGGGGATTTACTGGTTTCGGGCAAGTCCTCTGGAATGGTAAATTCAACTATGAAATCAGCGAGGACTTATCCTTGGATTGCTCGTCTTGGAGTGTAAGTAATATCAAACTGACTCAGTTCGATGTTCCATTTGAGTAACCTACCAGACGTCTCACGCCGCGAAAGGACCTGTCGTAACGGCTGGTCGGTGTAAACAATAATGGGATGTGCTTGGAAATACGGTCGGAGTTTTCTTGATGCAATTACAAGGCAGTAGGCCAACTTTTCTAGCTTTGGATAGTTCCTTTCAGCCCCAGTCAATCGTTTGCTGACGTAGTATACTGGCTTCTGTATCTTGTCTTCTTCTCAGATTAATGCAGCGCTGATAGCGTTCTCTGATATTGCCAAATATACGAACAACTTCTCATGGTCGATAGGCTTCGACAGGATAAGTGGTGTGGATAGATGTTGAACTAGTGCTTGGAAAGCGCCCTCGCACTCCGTGGTCCATTCAAAGTTGCATTTTCCTTTTCGGATCAGATCGAAGAAGGGAATGCATTTGTCAGTGGACTTTGAAATGAACCTGCTCAATGCTACTACTTTCCCATTGAGACTTTGGACTTGCTTTATAGTCTTTGGAGTTTCAAGGTTTATGATTGCCCAAATCTTTTCAGGATTAGCTTCGATTCCTCGGGCGTTGACAATGAACCTAAGGAATTTCCCGGATGCAACTCCAAAGTGACATTTCAGTGGATTTAGCTTCATTTTGTATTCTCGAAGTATGTTGAACATAGTTTCCAGGTCTTTAACATGGTCAGTGGAGAGTTGTGACTTCACAATCATGTCGTCCACATATACTTCCATGGTTTTCCTGATTTGATTGGCAAACATCCGATTGACCAATCGTTGATAAGTAGCCCCGGCATTCTTGAGTCCGAACGACATAACTTTGTAGCAATAAAGTCCCAGATTGGTTACGAAGCTGGTATGTTCTTGATCGGGTAAATGCATCGGTATCTGATTGTAGCCGGAGTACGCGTCCATGAAGGATAAGAGTTCATGCCCAGCTGTCGAATCTACTAGCTGATCAATTCTGGGAAGTGGGAAACTGTCTTTGGGACATGCTTTATTCAGATTGGAATAATTGACACATGTTCTCCACTTTCCATTCGGCTTTCGGACGAGCACGGGATTTGACACCCATTCAGGATATAGCGCATCTCGAATGAATCCGTTTGCTTCAAGCTTTTCTACTTCTTCTTTAAGGGCGGCAGATCTCTCTGGATCCATACCACGCCTTTTCTGTTTGACCGTGACATGCCGCAGGTCAATGTTCAGAGTGTGGCTCGCGATGTCCGGCGAGATCCCATACATATCGGAATGTGTCCAGGCAAATACGTCAAGATTTGCCCGTAGAAATTCAACCAATTCCTCTTGAGTTTGTTGGCTTAGTTGAGATCCAATCTTTATCATTCTCGAGTCATCGTCACTGTCAACTGGGACATCAATCGTCAGTTCGGCCGGGGATGCTTGACTTTCTTTAGATTCTCCTTCGTCTTCAGTTTCTCTTGGGTCAAGATCCCTGAGGAATTGGCTGGGGTGCCTAGGCCTAGGCCCGGGCGTTAATTGTCAATTATCGGCGAAACGGACGCAGAGAGATTCCTCTACGCCCTTTCCTTTTTCCTTTCGATGTGCCTCCCTCAACTCAGCAACATAACAAGCTCTTGCGGTAGGCTGATCTCCCTGAATGATTCCTATTCCGTGATCAGTGGGAAACATTAAAGTCAAACACCACGGGGCGATGGCTGCCCTGAATTCAGCGAGGGCCGATCGGCCCAAGAAAGCATTATAAGGGGAGTCTATGTCCAAAACAATGAACTATAGCATCCGTACTCTCCGTCGTTCTCCAACTCCCAACTCTACTGGCAGTTCCACCATTCCGGTGGGTATGGTAGCACTTCCGTTGAAACCATGGACTCGGGATTAACAAGGCTTCAAGTCCGTGGCTTCCATTTTCATTTGATCATAAGCTCGCTTGAACAATATATTCACAGAGCTTCCACTGTCAACTAAGATCCTATTCATCCAGGCGGGACCTACCTATGATGAGATGACCAGTGAATCGATAGTGGGGGCTTCGACTTTATCAGCGTCTCTGTTCCTGAACACGATGTCATCTGTCATCGTCTTCTGTTGCTTGGCCGGAGCCCCTTCATCAAAGTTACTATAACATTCGAAGTCTGAGTGCCTGGTAGAACTAGCATACGACTCCATTTCCTTCCAGCTTCGATCTGCTAGGTGAGGACCACCACTTATTGTATTGATGACCAACCTCCCGCCTGTACGGGCAGGTTCCTCTTGTCTTTCCTGATTCGGCGCACGATTTTGATTTGATGGGCCCGCACCACCAAACTGCGGCGCCCGCACATACTGATCCAACTTCCGTTCACGTATCAGTTTTTCAATGTGGTCTTGCAAGTGACGGCACTCATTGGTGTTGTGGCCATAACTCTCGTGGAATCTACAAAATTTCCCTGTTTGGATTTGTCTTTCAGTTGGTGGTTTGGGGGCAGGTTTCTTGTATTGCATGGTATTGCAGGTTTGCAAATACACATTTTCCAGATTCGTGTTCAAAGGAGTGTAGTTATCATACATGGAAGCTCTACGCAGTGGACCGCGATTCTGACCGCGTTTCTTGTTTTGATTCCCATTGTCCCTCTGTTGATTTTGTTTATTTTGTACGTTCAACTGAACTTTTCCAGAACTATCTCCGGACTATTTAACAGCGATGTTACTTTTGATTCCTTCGATGTTGGGCCCTGCGTCATCCTACTTCCTAGACTTTTTCGCATCCTCCCTTCTCAAGAATTGGGCTTCCTTGGTATAGAAACGGTCCAATGACGCAGGTGGTTTTCCAACTAACCAATTTCTGAACTCGGAATCAGCATCAATCCCCTTAGTCAATGCCATCAGGATAGAGTTATCATTGGGATTGCTTATTTCTGCACACGCAGCATGGAATCGCTCCAAGTAACGTCTAAGTGTTTCTCCGGGAGCTTGTGTAACACTAGACAGAGTGTTAACGTCTTTAGGCCTTGTCACGTGCATACGAAATTATTCAACGAACTTTGTGGCCATCTAATCAAAATTAGAAATGGATCGAGGTGGCAAACGAGTAAACTACATGGTAGTGTTTCCCCTAGGGAAATGGGGAAACTACGGCATTTTACCGCGTCATCAGCTCTCGCAGCATTCATCAGCCATTCATACTTCAAGATGTGTTGATTGGGATCAGAACTCCCTTCATAGACTGGCAAAGCTGGCATCCTGAAGCGCCGAGGTGGTTCAGCATATAATACGTCATCGGTGAAAGGGGTATGACTCCGGGAGATTCCCCAGTCGTCATTACTGAGACCCTAACTTTCACGGATCATTTGACGAATCATCGTTGTGTTACCTATGATGTTTGATCTTGTGTGTGCCTATTTGATGTTTGATTGGTTGTACTTGATAGGATTACTTTAATTTATATGGCTGTTAGGCATATGGGGTAGCTATGTTTTAATATAGCACATTTATTTGAGACGATTGCATATATATAATCAAGTATGCTTATTTATACCATGATGTTACTATTATGCTTAATCCTCTTTGTTGAGTACTTGATCAGGTACATGGAAGCAGGTGTTGACTATTTGGATGCTTACCTGCTTATATTCGCATCTAAATAAAAATGATCTTGCTATAAAAGAGGTATGTAACACTTGTAGTTTGGATTTGGTGATATATGTTTGGTTGTCCACGGAAACAAGATGCCTTAGATATGAGATGTGTATACGTCTATATTTTATCGGGATTTCTCCCAGACCTAGCCGTGCAAAGGAGGTGCTGCCGAAATTTTCCATGTCATAAGCCAAAATTGAGAGAAAATTCAATGTATAGGATATTAGACGTTGTCGATAGTTAAGAGAGTCAGTACTGTATGAGATTTAGTTGACTTGCATTTCAATTAGTGAGTTGGCACTTTAGTTTTCCATTGTCCATTTCTTTGGTAATAAGTGCATAACTTAGACGTTTTGCATAGCCACATTGATTTTGGATTTGATAGTGATTTTTTGTATAGATGAGGATGATGGCTCCATGCTGATTCCGAGTCTATTCCCTTTGTTGTGATCACTTTCAATGATTGTTGTCGAGAGTTGATAAGCGGCTATCTTCCCTTATATCATTGCTTATGTGAAGGTGTTGGGTTGTGTTGTTTCATCCTTGCGATTTCAAGGACAAAATCCGTCCAAGGAGGGGAGAATTTAATGACCAAGTCTTTAACGGTAAGGTATTTAGATAATTTATTTAAATATTAAATCGTTAATTAATCAACGGTCCTAAAAATGTGATTTTTCTGTTACGATCGAATCCCGACTCGAGATTACTTCCGTTGAGTTTGTGTTTGTACCAAAATTGGGCACAACACTCTTCGGAAGTCTTTGAAGAGATAAAGTGAAGAAATTAAACGGAAAAAAGAGGAATTATCTAACAAAAACTCCAAATCTCAGAGATGAAAATAATTAAAATGCAAGGAGACACAAGAATTTTGAGTGGTTCGGCGTATTGCCTACGTCCACTATGAAGTAGTTTACTTTATTGATCTTTCTTTGATGTTTACAATTGGTTTCAGCAAATTATAGCGAATAACAATGATTTGTAGCAGTGAAATTCGTTGGTAGCAGCAACAATGGAGTTCAGATCCGAATTTGGCGGAGTCTGGGCGTTGGAGATCTCAAAGAGGAAGCAGAACCCCTTTTCTATTGGCTTTGGGGGTCTATTTATAGGTGTAGGAGGCTGATATTTCGCTCAGATCTCGGGAGACCCTCTCTGGCACGTGACCAGGCCCGCGCACCCAAGCCCGTGAAGTTTCGGTCCGATCCGTGATCGATACGAACAGATTTCGTATCGATCAAGATTTCATCCAATGGAGTCGAAATTTGGCGTGGACATTATTTAGCATGCACGTAATCTTCTGTGAAAATTTCATAGCATTTGGACTTGTAGATTAGGAGATATGATCGATACGGATTGGGATTCTCGGTAGGCTGTTTGGTTCGACTCGCTTTTGTTTCGACTCGCTTTTCATTCGACTCGGTTCTGTTTGACTCGGTGACGTGGCGCTAACTTGTATTGACTGCTGTGCTTTGCTCCACATCGATGGACACAAAGTAGAAGTCTTCAGATGGATGCGAAGTCGACGAAGTGGAGCGAGTCAAAGAATGGCTCGAGGCGGAGCGAGTCGAAGTGAGCGCTGATTGAGCGAGTCGAAGTGTATGTTGGTCGAGCGAGTCGAAGTGTGCGTTGGTTGAGCGAGTCAAAGTGGAGCATTCTGAGGGATTCGAACAGTGGCTTCGCCAATGGAGTCGAACTCGATGGAGTCGAACAGTGGTTCGAGCTGAACGAGTCGAAGAAGGCACCTGATGGAGGCGAAGCGGAGCGAGACGAAGAAGGTATCTGATGGCTGCGGAGCGAGTCGAAGTTGTCACCTCTGTTGGTTGCGAAGCGAGTCGAAGCTGTCACTTCTGATGGATTTTGAAGCAAGTCGAAGTTGTCACTTCTGATGGGTTGCGAAGCGAGTCGAAGGGAACGATTCGACCGGTGGTTGGCTTTCATCCAATTTTGTATCATTCATAACTTGAGCCTACGAACTCGGATTGACTTGAGATTTGGAACGTTGACTCTCATAGCTTAGCTAGTCATGTCATATCAATTTTAGCTTGATCTGGACTCGGACAAAATTCGTCGATATCCATAGCGAGCCTGTGTATAACCGATCTCTGGGATGTATCGTCATTGGTTTACTAGTCAATTCCTTGGTGTCAGGGCCTTGCCAAAAGGCGGGATAACAATTTGTATCGACGTTGCAAATTAATATGAGTATAAAGATCGCTATATTTTGAGGTCGGACGATCCGATGGCCAAAACGGTCTCGAAAAGCATGAAATTATCATCCTGGAGCATTGTCTCGGATAGCAATGAAATTTATACCATCGGGACTGGAATAATGAGTTGATCTACGTAGGCGTGTTTCGTCTCGATCAGACACATCGTTTGATGGAGCTCTGAACGTACGACGTTTTACTTGAGAATTTAAATAAAATGAATATAATATTATTATTCAAATCAAACCTTATCCAACCCTCTCTCGCTTGTTTATCCATTTATTGATTCATGAGCATAAGTAAACAGGGCTGACCCTTTGAACAATTTCAAAAATCAAAACCAAGAAATCTAGGCCACCTAAAATCATGAAATTTGTTTCATTGGAATCGCATGACCGAGATATATAAATCTAGACCCGATTTGGAGTGCGCGGTTGCACTTGGGTGAGTCAACCTCTTGTAGCTACAAATTAGGGTTTCGTTTTGCTATCGACTGAAGGCGAGATAGGCCACGACGCCGGTAGCATTGGGTTTCTCTTCGCGGTTGGTACCTCTCCATGCGATTTGGTCAGGTGCGATCCACTATAGGCAAGTGCGGCATTTTTGGTTTGCGACAATGGACCCATCAGCTCGTGAATCAAGGTGACTAAATTGGGCTCGTCATGTTGGTACCAAGACGAAGAGCTTATGTAGACGGACACGTTGGCGAAGACGGCGTCAAGATTCGTCGAGTATCGAAGGATAAATCGATGAATGAAGTTTTGGCAATGGATACTAATACGCGCATAGACGACTTGAAGAAGATAGGTTAATCTCTAATTTTGGTAATTAAGTGATTTAATTATAAATTAATCGAATTAACTATTTAAATAATCCGCTAACTTATATAATTCATAACTTTTGCGTACGAGGTCCGTTTTGAATGTTGTTTCTTGCATTGCGCTTGAGATAAAGAGCTCTATGACTTGGTCATAGTTTGGATAGATTTGGTTCAGGTAAGTGATATTGTCTCCCACCATACTATGAGTGTTAGTATAGTATTAAAACGACGTTTTGAAAGGTTTTCTAACTTTAAAATGGGATTTCTAAAATAGTTAAACCTATATCTTATTTTATAAAAAGAAATAAAAGCGTTTTAAAATGGTTTTAAATTAAATACCATATTTTTTCCATTGACACACAATTTTGACGATATTGATAGACTAGGCTATTTTTGACATTTATCCCACATTGATTGCTTGGTGTATTGTATTATTATAGACATATATAGGCTATTATAGATGTTAGTATGCTTATTGGTTGCATGTATGTTAGTTTGTTTGTTGGTTGGTTGAAAACGCCATTCGAAGGTGATATATGGTTAGAATAGATCCTATAGGACAGGATTTCATGCATAGAGTATCATGCACGTTGACTGGTCTAAAGATGAAGTGTGATGGACTTAGAGATACGCTTCAGACTTTAGGGAAGACGCTAGATGTTTTCATTTGGCTTGTATTTAACCACTTTTTTGGTTAATTACACTTGGTCATTATCGATTACCCTAGAGTGGTCGATATCTTCCACTATTGATGATGGCCTATTTGGCCAATTTTGATATGGACAATCGAGAGGCTTGAGGAGCACGATGTGATGGTTCGTTCGTTCATTCGACGTTCGATTTTGATGATATGGCTCTTCGACAAGTGGTTTTGGTAATGACGCGAAGTATGTGTTGCTTCGACATGATGACTTCATGATTCGATTATGAAGATTCCACGATGGAAAGTGACGGCTTTGACAATGGATAAGTGTATTTCGAGATGAAGAGTAGATTACTATGATTCGTATTGAAGGGACGGTTAGAGAGAGGTTATGGGATGCATGATGACACTCTATGATTTATGATGGTTGTCTAGAGTAGTTCCCAAACGCGATGACTTTAGACGGAGTTGTATGGACAGTTCCATGATGAGCTCTACTATGGATGACTTGTGCTAAGAGAACGTTGAGATTCGTAGGTTTCGGTGTGTACTCGTAAAGCAGGGGTATGTAAGGACGCTCACTTAGGCTATGGAGTGTGCATCAGATCACATGATGATTCGATCCAAGTACCGTGGCTGTTATGGAGTGTGTAGTCTAGTTCTTGGCCTACTGAGTGGCATAGATTCAAGTACCGATTATTCAGGACATTGAGTAGTCCTTAGCTCTATGGAGGTGGTCATACGAGTATCATATATGCAACGCACCGAGTGGGTGAATGTGAGGATGGATGATGGATGCCATGCTTGCTTTGGTTGCTTATCACTTTAAGGATGTCACACAATGTAGATTTTATCGATGCTAATATCAAGACACAATTAGTACTTTGATGTATAGTACACCCATGATGACTACCATAGAGTATCATATATTCGATGTTATATACTAACTCTATGGATGCAAGGACATGTTACGCATGATTCTCCATACCTTCTATTACATATACTATACTGACTTTTATAGTGTTTTAAGATTAGTTATCGGTCACACCAGACTATTGTCTGACTTGCGATTTTATGCTTTACTTCTTATTATCACGGGTGCTCTTAAATGAGTAGACTAGATAGCAGATGTAAATAACACTTGGAGCTGTGCAGATGGACTAGCAAATGGTGACGCTTTCTTATACTTATATTTTGAGTTATTATTGTTTATTCCGTTGTGTGACACTGTGGAACCTTGACAGTGTTGACTTACTATTATTAGAGAAAACTTATGAGTTGAGTTTATTCAGTTGTATAAACTCTATTACTGTTTTGTATAGCTGTATGAGCCTGTGTACTCTGATTCTATGGTTTATATAGTCATTACTGTCTCGCCTGTTTTATATTTGTGACGATTATTATATATTATCTGATGCGATGTGAGATATACGAAAGGTTATGTGATTGTGTGATGTTTTATTTCTTTCTCTTTTCTTTTATTCTCTTCCCTTCCTCTCTACTCCTCTTCTTACTTCTTTTTATTTCCCTTGACAATCACCCTAAATCGACTGGATGCTTCAGCAGTGCACTATTCGATTATATGAGCATTGATGGTGTTGGGCGGTCGTCACATACACGACCAAAGTGGTTGTTTGTACCAAAATTGGGCACAACACTCTTTGGAAGTTTTTGAAGAGATAAAGTGAAGAAATTAAATGGAAAAAGGGGAATTATCTAACAAAAACTCCAAATTTCAGAAATGAGAATAATTAAAATGCAGGGAGACACAAGAATTTAGAGTGGTTCGGCGTATTGCCTACGTCCACTATGAAGTAGTTTGCTTTATTGATCTTCCATTGATGTTTACAATTGATTTCAACAAATTACAGCGAATTATAATGATTTGCAGTAATGAAATTTGTTGGTAGCAGCAGCAATGGAGTTCAGATCTGGATCTGGCGGAGTCCGGGCATTGGAGATCTCAAAGAGGAAGAAGAACCCCTTTTCTGTTGGCTTTGGGGGTCTATTTATAAAGGTAGGAGGCTGGTATTTCGCTCAGATCTCGGGAGACCCTCTCTGGCACGTGACCAGGCCCGCACGCCCAAGCCCGTGAAGTTTCGATCCGATCCGTGATCGACACGAACAGATTTCGTATCGATCAAGATTTCATCCAATGGAGTCGAAATTTGGCGTAGACATTCTTTAGCATGCACGTAGTCTTCTGTGAAAATTTCATAGCATTTGGACTTATAGATTGGGAGATATGATTGATACGAAATGAGGTTTTCGGTAGGCTGTTTCCTTCGACTCGCTTCTGTTTCGACACGCTTCCATTCGACTCGGTGACGTGGCGCTTGAATCTCACTCTGCCCTTGATGTTGTTTCGAGCGAGTCGAAATGTTTGCCGATTGAGCGAGTCGAAGTGTGCCCAGATCGAGCGAGTCGAAGTATGCATTGGTCGAGCGAGTCGAAATGTAGCGTCCTGAGAGGTTTGAGTAATGGCTTCGCATCGAGTCGAAGTTGATGGAGTCGATCAGTGGTTCGAATGGAGTGAGTCGAAGAAGGCATCTGAGCGAAGCGAGTCGAAGTAGGTACTTCTAATGGCTGTGAAGTGATTCGAACCTGAACGACTCGAAGTTGGCCTCTGTGCAAAGCGAGTCGGAGTTGTCACTTCTGAGTGTTGCGAAGCGAGTCGAAGTTGGCATCTGAGGGATGTGGAGTGAGTCGAAGGGAGCGAGTCGACCGGTGATTGGTTTTCATCCAATTTTGCATCGCTCATAACTTGAGCATACGAACTCGAATTGACTTGAGGTTTGGAACTTTGACTCTCATTGCTTAGCTTGTCATGTCCTACCAATTTTGGCTCGATCCGGACTTGGAAAAAATTCGTTGATATCCATAGTGAGCCTGTGTATAACTGATCTCTAAGACGGGTCGTCGTCGATTACAAGTCAATTCCTTGGTGTCACGGCCTTGCAAAAAGGCGGGATAACATTTGCCCCCCAAAGTACGTATTGTGAAAACATGATGTGCTTTGAAGTGCTGCAATCTTTATTCTGAATAGTCATCGTCTTTTCGATGAAAGATGTTATCTTCGACTGTTTTTTCTCGATAATGTAAACTGTTGACCGTCAACTGGTGTACCCTGTATTGTTGCGACTGATTGATGTATGCCAGTGGTTACCCGTTTATTGTTGTAATCGTTATTGGATGAGTTTCTGATTCCTGAAAATATGGAATATTGAATATTAGTCCGACATTCATGCATACATGTTAACCTGACTCCCGTTGACGTTTGTACGCCCACGAGTCGTTGTCAGTTTATTTTACTTTTGAATTACGTATCGATCCTCTCCTGAACCGATGTGAAATTCACTGCAACAACACTCGATGGTTGCTTTTGAATGTTCCTTCGTAACGATCCTCTCTTGAATTGATGTGAAGGGTTGAAATAACGAAGATGATTTTCATTGGATTTATGGATGCGAAGTAAGTATGTCGAGTTGATGGAGTTGGCCTCTAGAAGCCATGATTTGATGGATTCGAACTGCTTGTTCGACTCGATGATGGACGCGAACTGAACGAGTCGAAGTGGAGCGAGTCGAATTAAATTTCCTCGATGGCTGTGAACTGAGCGAGTCAAAAAGGAGCGAGTCGAAGTGCGCTTCCCTGATGGATTCGAGCTGCTTGTTCTGCTACACCGGAGATGGAGTCGAAGTCAAGCGATACGAAGGGGAGCTTCGCATCGATGCACTGGAAATGGAGTCAAAGCGCGCGTTCGAATCCACCGGGATGCGAATCGTCTATTCCTTTTGTTTTCGAGTCCATATAAATAGTGTGTACTTAGCCATTTTTCCACTTTTCACCCTTCGCTCTCATTCCTTGCCTTCGTAACGCTCAAAAACTCGAGAAAAGAAAGAAGAAAAACACTCTTGCCTTCGAACTGATTCATACCTTCGATTATTTGAACCAATTGATAAATTTTAGGTAATCCATTGAGCGAAACCATCACAGAAACGAGGAGACTCGATTCTTAACACCAAATCGATCAGAGTCGCGATCGATCGAAAATTCCTTGGCCTCAACTTCGTGTCGATCTGGAGTAGGGGTTTCGAGAGGATGAGGCGGAGGCCTTCGTATCGATCGATGGTGGAGCTTCTTATCCAGTCGAATGCTTTGAATCTGTGGATCGATACGAAGGGGTTGTGTCTGATGGACACAAAATGATGGCTCTGGATCGAGTTGAAAAGTATGTCTTTTGATCGAGTTGAAGCAGAGGCTTTGGATCGAGTCGAAGCGCGTGGTTTGGGATCGAGTCGAAGTAGAGGCTTCGAAGCGAGTCGAAGTGCGCGGCTTTGGACCGAGTCGAACTGCACAACCCCGAACGATCGATTCGAACTCGAGCCTTAGCGAACGATTCGAACTTGAACCTGAGTGATTGTCTTGAACTTGAACTTTTGATGATTGACCATTGATTTAATTTCGATGATACCGAAAATTCTAGTGCCTTTGACCACTTAACTCCGACAAGCTTCAGATTTGCTTAACTGGACTTAATTGTTTCACCGCACACCTGATTGCCTATTGAAGCCCGTCGATGAAACTGGAACTTACTAAAATAATAACACATTTTAACTCGGACTAATAGCTAATAATGGCATGTTTGTGACGGTCAGCGATGACGGTCCCTCCGATTGAATTCTGAAGTCTCGTTGTTTACATGCTCTCCTTAATCCTGTAGATCTTCTCCAAATGATATACAGTACTGCACCGCATAGCACACACTCACACACTTTACACTGGGGGATGCACGAGTGTTATTTGTCAGTTTAACAATGATTTTTTATAAGCTAGCTAGTCATGGACCCTTCAAGTTCTCAGCAGCCGGAATTCCCAAGTTCTATTCCTCCAACCATAGAGATACCGGTTATTGAAGCGGAAGTTGAGCCAGCTTTGGACGAATGTCCGGGTGCTCGGTTTATTCTCAATCCAACAGATTCCGTGCCGTCGGGTATCTCCGAAGACATGCTAGGACGGATTTGCTTAAGGCATGGTTTGTTGCTTGACGACGTGCTACTTCCTGGGCCAACTGATAGGCCACACGATCCCCCAGAGGGGTTTACTGCTTTCAACCATCACGCTTGTACAGCATGGACACTTCCTCCCTTCAATGAATATATAAGGGAGATGTTATCGTTTCTTGGCATAGCTCCATCTCAGCTACATCCCAATGGGTATGCCTTGTTGAACAACACCTTTGTCTTGTTTATGGAGATCCTCTTTCGACCGCCGAAGCCGATCAAAATCAAATATTTATTCAACGTCAAGAGCCGTGGAGACAGCCCTTCTTTCACCTTCCTGGAGGCGTTCAGAAGCTGCCACATTGTACTGGGCTCCTGGGGAAGGCTAAGTTACTATAAAACTGAATGGTTCTACGTTCGGTGCCCCCTGGATTTGCTGGGCGGTGGTTGGATAGACGTAAGTGTTGCCATTTCTCTCTCGAATCATTGAGATACTAGTAACTGACTTCAAACTGACATACTTTTCCTTTCCTATAGCCGCAATCTCTCGTCCTGATGGCGCATACTTCAGAGAGCTTGTTCGGATTCTTCAAGCGTTTCCGAGCGAAGAGAGGCACATAGACCTAGTCCTGACCGACAAGAATTTGAAGGCTGTCTGGCTGATAGAACGGAGACAGAGCATACATCTGGAAGGGATACATAGAGTGGTCCCGAAGAAACGGGTGAAGCGAAAAGCGCCCGCAGTCATGATCGCCGAAGAAGTTGATCCGGAAAGAACGCCTACCGATACCGAGCTCCCAGCTGGGCCTTCTGCCGATGTCCTGGATTTGGGAGGAAGAAGAAAAGGCAAGGCCGCTGCTCACAAACGCCCTAAATCTAAGAGATTTAAATCTGTGGTCGTGTCTTTACCTTTCCAGGGGATTAGAATTTCGGAGGCTCCTCCCCCGCAAGTGGAGAGTCCTTTTGTAGGGCTTGCTGATATTCAAATCCCGGATTTTGTGTCGTCTCCACATGACGCCGGGACAGAGGGGCTTGATAGTGCTTTTGAACTGATTGGGTCGCTTGCTACGAGTGCGGCCGACATTTCCGGTTGGTCGGGGGATTGCACATGCATACACTTCACTACACTACATGATTCACAACTGTACTTCGTCCAACTTAGGAAGTTACTAACTCTTTCTTCGTTTATCATTTTCAGGTACAATGTCTGGAAGGGGATCGATGCTCGGGAATCTCCGTTCAGCCCGAAAAGCTTCTGGTTACTACGATTCCCGTAGGAGGGATTCAAATAGAGATCGCGATCGCGAATACTTTAACCAGGATAGGTACGGGCGTGACAGGGAGTATAGACATCGATCCAGATCACGCTCTCCTCCTCCTAGACTTCCGTCTCCTCCTCCTGTTCAAACTTCAAATCCACCAGAGCCTCCTCATCACAGGCCGTTTTCTCATGCTTCTAGGTCCGAAACTCATCTTTAGAGAGTCGAGACCACGATCTCCATGATTACAGAGCAGGTCCCAGCTGACCCCATAGCATAATGGGCCCTCAAATTGGCTCAGATGAGGAAGGACTTTCCGAACATCTGTTTCGACGGTTATGTCTTCCCACCACACTTAAAGAGAATTCCATCAGGGGTGGAAAACACGGTGCACGACTTCGTTCACGACATATACACCCAGTACCGGGAGTGGGCAAAGGCTGCCGAGAAAGCTTCCAAAGTGGCCTTTGAACGAGCCAAAGCGCTCGAGAAGATGGAGACCGAGCTCGCAAAAAGGGATCAGATTATTCAGGTACTCACCGCTGAGTCTGAGTCTTCTCGGAAATCTAAGATTGAGGCCATTAAAAAGGCTGATGAAGCGAAGGCGGAGATGGAGAGGTTGGAACAGACTCACGTTGCCCTGGTGGAGGAGATGGGCCACCGGAACACCAAAGTCATTGCCGAGCAGGACGCGGCGGTTAAGGAGCTTAATGAACTCAAGGCCAAATTTGCTGATATGGCCAAGGAGAAAGATGACGCGAACAACGCAGCCCAGGAGGCGTGCGAACAAGCTGTTTTGCTCAGGGGTGAACATGATGCGGCTGTGGCTAAGGTCCAGAAGGTGGAGACTGAGGTCGAGGAAAGGGTGAAGTTGGCCGAGTCCATGCTAGAGGCTGACATCGAAGACCTTCTCATTGTTTACAACGCTAATGTGCTGAGGCACAAGGATCTAGCCTGGCTCGATGATTTTTCAACGCATCTCTACAATGCTTGGAGTCAACTAGTTGAGGAAGAGAAAGATGCGCATCAGGGCGAGTCTGTAGATGAATTCGAACTCGAGAATCACATTCTGACTGATGATGAAAAGAGGATTCTCCATGAGTCGATGATTCTGCACGAGAAGGAAAAACTTGGCGCCCAGCACTTTGAAGTGGGAGAGGGTTCTGGAGTTGACCACCATGAAGCAAGTCTTGAAGTTCCCGCGTCAACCCAGCCCGAATCCTCGTCTGCGGCTGATCCCCAGGCCGTCCCTACTTATAATCCAAATCAACCGCAGATGTCTTCGGTTGCAGTGCAAGTCACTGATGCCGCTCTGCCGCCTACGAGTCAAACTGAGGAAGGTACTCTGAACATTCCACATATCTTTCTTAAGTCGACATCTTCGATCGAGTTAAGTTCTAACAGTTTTCTCATTCTTTGTCCAGTGATCGATGCCGCACCGGCCATGCCTCCTGCTACTCAAGAGCCATATCAAACGCAGGAGGCTATTGCGACCAAAGCAATCACCATGAGTACAGCTGCCATGCTTGATGATCTACAGGGAGGTACAATTATGTTTGATGAGCAGCTAATGGATGAACTCTTTCGTCGTCACGGCAATCCTCTTGCTGACCTGCCATCTGTCATGAGCGGAATTGATCCTGCCGCAAGTTCATCAATGCCGACCACTGATGCTCTCAGTGGGGCTCGAGCAGTAACTGAAGAGAAGATGTTCGCTCAAATCGATGCTGAAATGGCCGCAGCGGCTCATGGTGATAGTTTCAAAGGTGGGATGGCAGCACCGGGACCTGCTCCTCTTAGCATGATATCTCCCAATGGTACTGTTTTCCTCACCAGCGTGCCCATTCCACCTTCTGTAATTGATCTTGTTCCTCCGACTCCGCCCGTAGGGAGCATTCTTATTCACACGAGTTCGGAGGAGGACATGGACATATTGCCCTCGCCTGAAGACCAACCGCCGAAAAGCAAAGGCTCGAAGAGGAAGATTAGCGGTGGCTCCAGCGGGTCTACATCGAGGAGGAAGCCAAGGAAGAAGAAATATTAAACATGCTTCTCCGGTGTATTTTGACTTTCATTTTGTCGGCCGTGTATAGATGCGGGTTCGGCCCCTGCTAATAGGAATATTGGAAACTTGTACACGAACTTCTTTTATAAACGATAGAAATGAAACTTCTCTTTTTTGGCTTCTTTTCTGTCATAATGTATTTGTCCAAGTGTTTCAATATATGAAGCGTACTTGTGAAGTTTTAGCTTTTGAATCAAGTTTGTTTTTGTTTGCTAAGTTCGGAAACTGTGGACATGGTTTGCGACCGGGAAGCGAGTTGAATTTTGACGTCGCATTGTTTCAGTCTATGGTTGATGCTTAAGTCTTGTCCCCCAGTCTTGGTGGTGAGTTAGAGATCAACAATCGACGATCGTTTATTACATATAACATGTCAAGTCTAGTGCCACCGAACGGATGTCTGAGGCAAGCAAAGATTGAGTAGTTCATCCATGCTCATTTGATTGTCGATGATCATATCCACACTCCGGGGATTTTCATTCGTTTACCGGCAGTTGGTTACGCCGGCTTAAGTTTCAATCATACGCTCGTGATCTGGGGATTTGGAATTACATTTGTACTCCGACTCGCGCTTCGGGAGTTTGGAGTTGATAATTATACTTCGATTCATGCTTCGGGAACTTGAAGTTGGTGTTTACGCTCCTTTTCGCATTCTAGGAATCCGGGGTCAATGTCTATGCTTCGACTTGCGCTCTGGAAGTTCAGAGTTGTCGTTTATTCTCCAATTCGTGCTCTGGGAATTTAGAGTCGATGCTTATACTCCACTTCACACTCTGGGAGTTCGGAGTCGATGTTTTTATTCCGGTTCACACTCTGGGAACTCAGAGTTGTTGTTTATACTCCGCTTCGCACTCTGGGAATACGGAGTTGAAGTTTATATTCCGATTCGCGCTCTGGGAGTTCGGAGTTGATGTTTATACTTCGGTTCGCACTTTGGGAATACGGAGTTGATGTTTATACTCTGACTCGCGTTCTGGGAGTTCGGAGTTGATGTTTATACTCCGGTTCGCACTCTGGGAACTCGGAGTTGATGTTTATACTCCGCTTCGCACTCTGGGAATACAGAGTTGATGTTTATACTCCGACTCGCGCTCTGGGAGTTCGGAGTTGATGTTTATACTCCGGTTCGCACTCTGGGAACTCGGAGTTGATTTTTATACTCCGCTTCGCACTCTGGGAATACGGAGTTGATGTTTATACTCCGACTCGTGCTCTGGGAGTTCGTAGTTGATGTTTATGCTCTGCTACGCACTCTGGGAATACGGAGTTGATGTTTATACTCCGACCCGCGCTCTGGGAGTTCGGAGTTGATGTCTATACTCCGACTCGCGCTATGGGAGTTCGGAGTTGATGTTTATGCTCTGCTTCGCACTCTGGGAATACAAAGTTGATGTTTATACTCCAACCCGCGCTCTAGGAGTTCGGAGTTGATGTTTATACTCCGGTTCGCACTCTGGGAACTCGGAGTTAATGAAGGATTGTCGTGTGTCAATCCTTTTTTGACTTTGATGTGATGGATTGCCCCGAGCTCGGGTTTCACTTAGCGAGTGATTGGTTGCATCGTAGTCACTCTCTATTTGAATAAATTCCACCATATGGTGAAACTTAGCTCTTCGTGCATAGTGATGGTCATATGAAGTATTTCAAGTAAATCACAGCTCTGGCTCGAAGGGGTTGCATTTTATTGCTGAAATAAGAAAGTATGGCAAAGTCAGTTGCCTTATTACAAGTTCTAATTTCGAAATGCATAAACAAATTACAGAAAAGGAAAGTAAACTAAATGGATAAAAATAGTCTGTCAGGTGTAATAGCGGCGAAGGCTCTCGCTATTCCAAGCTCTCGGCAGGGTAAGACCATCGACGATCGATAACTTGAATGTGCCATCTCCGATCCTTCGTTCAATAACATACGGTCCTTCCCATGTCGGCTTCATATGCGAAGGAACCGGATAGATTCTTTTTAAGATGAGATCGCCTAGTTCGAAGGTTCGTGGACGGACCTTGGCGTTGTACAATCGAGCGACTCGACTTCGATGCACAGCTGCCCTCAAATTAGCTTCTTCACGCTTCTCATCTAGTAGATCGAGAGATTCAGCAAGTAATATAGCATTTGTCTTTGGATCATAGTATGTCACACGATGAGAAGGTACTTCTAGCTCGACTGGAATAATGGCCTCTGAACCGTAAGAAAGAGAGAATGGAGTGTGGCCGGTCGCGGTCTTGTGGGTTGTTCGGTAAGCCCATAGAGCCATAGGAAGTTCATCGACCCACTTGCCCCCGACCTTTTCCAGTCGTTTTTTCAGGATGGATTTTATAAATTTATTAACTGCTTCGACCTGTCCGTTTGCTTGAGGATGTGCAACTACGGAGAATTTCTTTTGGATGTGAAATCGTTTGCAGAAATCTTTGAATTCAGCACTGTCGAATTGGGTTCCGTTGTCCGTAATAATGGTGTGTGGGAGACCGAATCGACAGATGATGTTACGAACCAGAAAGTTGATTACTTTCTTCGTTGTAATGGTAGCGAGAGCTTCGGCTTCAGCCCACTTTGTAAAGTAATCAACTGCGACGATGGCGTACTTCGCACCACCTTTTGCCAGAGGTAGAGCACCGATGATGTCGATGCCCCACATTGCGAACGGTCATGGGCTAACCATTTGCGTTATCTCAGTAGGAGGAGCTCTAGGTATTCGGGCATATTTCTGGCACCTGTCACATTTCTTTGCATAGTCCATCGCATCACGATTCACGGTAGGCCAATAATATCCGTGCCCATGAATGATTCCTATTCCATGATCAGTGGGAAACTTCAAAGTCAAACACCACGGGGCGATGGCTACCCTGAATTCAACGAGGGTCGGTCTGCCCAAGAAAGCATTGTAAGGGGAGTCTATGTCCAAAACAATGAACTGCAACATCCGTACTCTCCTACGATCTCCGACTCCTAATTCTACTGGCAGTTCCACCATTCCGGTGGGTATAGTAGCACTTCCGTTGAAACCATGGACTCGAGATTGACAAGGCTTCAAGTCCGTGGCTTACATTTTCATTTGATCATAAGCTCGCTTGAACAAAATATTCACAGAGCTCCCACTGTCAACTAAGATCCTCTTCATCCAAGCGGGACCTACTTGTGCTGAGATGACCAGTGGATCGATAGTGGGGGCTTCGACTTTATCAGCGTCTCTGTTCCTGAACACGACGTCATCCGTCATCATCTTCTGTTGCTTGGCCGGAGCTCCTTCATCAAAGTTACTGCAACACTCGAAGTCCGAATGCCTGATAGAACTGGCATACAAATCCATTTCCTTCCAGCTTCGATCTGCTGGGTGAGGACCACCACATATCTTATTGATAACTAACCTTCTGCTTGCACGAGCGGGTTCCCCCTGTCTTTCCTGATTCGGTGGACGATTCTGATTTGATGGGCCTGCATCACTAGATTGCGGCGCCCGCACATACTGATCCATCTTCCGCTCACATATCAATTTATCAATGAGGTCTTGTAGGTGACGACACTCATTGGTGTTGTGGCCATAACTCTCATGGAATCTACAGAATTTTCCTGTTTGGATTTGTCTCTCAGTTGGCGGTTTTGGGGCAGGTTTCTTGTACTGCATGGTATTGTAGGTCTGCAAATACACATTTTCCAATGATGTGTTCAATGGAGTGTAATTATCGTACATGGAAGCTCTACACTCTGGACCACGATTCTGATCGCGTTTTTTGTTCTGATTTCCATTGTCTCTCTACTGACTCTGTTTTTTTTGTACGTTCAACTGAATTTTCCCAGAACTATCTCCGGATTGTTTAACAGCGATGTTACTTTGTATTCCTTCGATGTTGGGCCCTGGGTCATCCTGCTTCCTAGACTGTTTTGCATCCTCCCTTCTCAGGAATTGGGCTGCCTTGGAAAAGAAACGGTCCAATGACGCAGGTGGTTTTCCAGCTAACCAATTTCCGAATTCGGAATCGGCATCAATCCCCTTAGTCAGTGCCATCAGGATAGAGTTATCGTTGGAATTGCTTATTTCTGCACATGCAGCATGGAATCGCTCCAAGTAATGTCTAAGTGTTTCTCCGAGAGCTTGCGTAACACTAGACAGAGTGTTAACGTCCTTAGGCCACGCCACGTGCATACAGAATTGCTCGACTAACTTGGTGGCCATCTGGTCAAAGTTAGAGATGGATCGTGGTGGCAAACGGGTGAACCACATGGTAGCGATGCCCCCTAGGGAAATGGGGAAACTACGGCACTTTACTGTGTCATCAGCTCTAGCAGCATTCATCAGCCATTCGTATTTCAGGACGTGTTGATTGGGATCAGAACTTCCTTCATAAACTAGCAAAGCTGGCATCCTGAAGTGCCGAGGTGGTTCAGCATATAAAACGTCATCGTTGAAAGGGGTATGACTCCGGGAGATTCCCCAGTCGTCATTAGAGAGACCCTGACTTTCACGGATCATTTAGCGGATCATTGCTGGTATATCTTGCGTTCGGGTACTTGGAGCATGTTGTGCCAAGGTGTGGTCGGGTTCCACAGCGCGAGTCTGGACCGGACGCGGTCGACGGTCCGTGCCTCGCCTCTTTGGTTCAACATCCTCAGGCACATAAGGCTCAGGAGTCTGCTCTCGTTGGCTACGTTGAGGATCAACTTGGTTTCTAGCATCACCTCCCCGTCCGGCAGTGGTGGTGGTGGTAGCAATGTTGCCGGTAACATGATAAGGAGCAGCTCCTCCTCGAGTTGAAGGTTCTGTGCGGAGACTAGCGGATGGTCCAGCTCTAGGTTGCCTAAGGTTCGGAGCAGGTTGGTGTCCCGTGGCTTGGCTGTAGCTTACACCTAGCCATGGACGTGTGGATCTGGTTTGGCCAGCGGAGGAGGCTGAACTTTCCGTGGAAGAGTGAGAACCTTGGTCTCTTCTGGATCTTCTTCGCCTTTTGCGATTTAGCTGGTTAGTAAACTCCGTGTTGGCGCGTAGTTGTTCAGTTAGCTGATGTCGACTTTGGGTCAACTCTTGAAGCAATGTCTGGAATTCTTGTCTAGTGATTGGACCTGATGGATCTGAAGGTCCTACAGCATTTTGGTTGGATGGAGGTGATTGCACGTGATTTTGTCGGTCTCGTGCTCCTTGTTCAGCAACTGCAGAAGTGGTACGTGTGATCACCATGATGAATTAATGAAGTCCTTTCCTAGATCTGATTGTAGATCTGAATAGAATGGAAGGACTTCGAAGTTCTAGATCTGGATCTTCTTCTTAGATTTATGCAATCCAATATAGATAGGAGATCCCAAGAGCAGGAGAAAAATTGGTTTTTCTCAGTGAAAGCACCAAAGTGTTTGTACCAAAATTGGGCACAACACTTTTCGGAAGTTTTTGAAGAGATAAAGTGAAGAAATTAAATGGAAAAAGAGGAATTATCTAAACTCCAAATTTCAGAAATGAGAATAATTAAAATGCAGGGAGACACAAGAATTTAGAGTGGTTCGGCGTATTACCTACGTCCACTATGAAGTAGTTTGCTTTATTGATCTTTCTTTGATGTTTACAATTGATTTCAATGAATTACAGCGAATAACAATGATTTGCAGTAGTGAAATTCGCTGGTAGCAGCAGCAATGGAGTTCAGATCTGGATCTGGCGGAGTCCGAGCGTTGGAGACCTCAAAGAGGAAGAAGAACCCCTTTTCTGTTGGCTTTGGGGGTCTATTTATAGGTGTAGGAGGCTGGTATTTCGCTCAGATCTCGGGAGACCCTCTCTGGCACGTGACCAGGCCCGCACGCCCAAGCCCGTGAAGTTTCGGTCCGATCCGTAATCGACACGAATAGATTTCGTATCGATCAAGAATTCATCCAATGGAGTCGAAATTTGGCGTGGACATTCTTTAGCATGCACGTAGTGTTCTGCGAAAATTTCATAGCATTTGGACTTGTAGATTGGGAGATATGATCGATACGAAATGAGGTTTTCGGTAGGCTGTTTCCTTCGACTCGCTTCTGTTTTGACTCGCTTCCATTCGACTCGGTGACATGGCGCTTGAATCTCACTCTGCCCTTGATGTTGTTTCGAGTGAGTCGAAATGTTCACCGATTGAGCGAGTCGAAGTGTGCCCAGATCGAGCGAGTCGAAGTATGCACTAGTCGAGCGAGTCAAAATGGAGCATCCTGAGAGGTTTGAGTAATGGCTTCGCATCGAGTCGAAGTTGATGGAGTCGATCAATGGTTCGAATGGAGCGAGTCGAAGAAGGCATCTGAGCGAAGCGAGTCGAAGTAGGTACTTCTGATGGCTGTGAAGCGATTCGAACCTGAACGACTCGAAGCTGGCCTCTTAATGAAGAGTCGAAGTTGTCACTTCTGAGTGTTGCGAAGCGAGTCGAAGTTGGCATCTGAGGGATGTGGAGCGAGTCGAAGGGAGCGAGTCGACCGGTGATTGGTTTTCATCCAATTTTGCATCGCTCATAACATGAGCATACGAACTCGGATTGACTTGAGATTTGGAACTTTGACTCTCATGGCTTAGCTTGTCATGTCCTACCAATTTTGGCTCGATCCGGACTCGGACAAAATTCGTTGATATCCATAGTGAGCCTATGTATAACTGATCTCTAGGATGAGCCGTCGTCGATTACAAGTCAGTTCCTTGGTGTCACGGCCTTGCCAAAAGGCGGGATAACAGTGGTTGTTATCGAATACTCTGGAGAGGTCGATATCTACCACTATTGGTGATGGTCAATTTAGCCAATTTTGAGGTGGACGACGGAGAGGTTTCAAAGAGCATGATGTGATGGTTTATTCATTCATTTGATGTTCGAGTTTGGCCTACCACCCTTCGACGAGTGGTTTTGGCGGTGAAGCAAAGATGTGACACTTCAACGCAATAACTTCACAATTCAACGATGATTATTTCATAATGGAAAGTGACGGCTTCGTTGATGGATAGCTGTACTTTGAGACGTAGAGTAGTTGACTATGAAACATATTGAGGGGACTATTGGAAGGAGGTTACGGGACGCATGATGACACTCTATGACTTATTATGGTTGTTTGGAGTAGTTCCCAACCGCGATGACTTCAGATGGGAGTTGTAAGGACAATTCCAAGATGAACTCTGCTATAGGCTACGTGTGCAAAGGGATCGTAGAGACTCGAGGGTTCAAAAGGTACTCGTGAGGTGGGGTGTATTGGGTACCTGATGGTTCCTAAGGACGTGATGATCCCTAGAGTGTGATGGCTCCTTATTCTAGATATGACGGTTGTTTACCCTAGACCGACGTGATGGTTAGTCTATTTCCTGGCTGACTCGGTAGCATGGATTTGAGTATTAAGGAATGGGACGTTGAGTAGTCCTTGACCGTGATGGGTCGTTCGAGTGATCTTATATACAATGCATTAAGTGATTGAATGTGAGGATGGATAATGGATGCTATGTTTGCTTGATTGGTTATCATATTAGGGATGTCACATGATGTAGATATTACTGATGCAGATATTTAGACACCCTTAGTATTTTGATGCAGGGGACAGGTGAAGTATGATTCTCCATACCCTATGTTTTATAAACTATACCGACTTTTATAGTATTTTGAGATTATTTATCGCTCACACCTGACCGTTGTCTGACTCAAGGTTTTGTGCTTTGCTTCTTATTATCTCAGGTAATCTTAAATGACTAGACTAGAGCAGGTGTAAACAACACTTGGGGCTGTGTAGATGGACTAGCAGGAGGTGACGCTTTCTCATACTTATATTTTGACTTTATTATTAGTTATTCCGCTATGTGACACTATGGAGCATTGATAGTGTTGACTTAGTATTATTAGAGACAGTTTATCGGTTGAGTTTATTTATCGGTGGTATAAACTATATTACTAGTTTGTATAATTGTATGAGCCTTTGTACTCTGATTACATGCTTCATGTAGTTATTACTATCTTGCATGTTTTATATCTATGATGACTATTATATTTTTTGATGCGCAGTGAGATATACGATAGGTTATGTGACTATGTTGATGTTTACTTTCTCTTCTCTTCTCTTCTATTCTCTTCTCTTCTATCTCTCTTCTTTACTTCTATTTCTTTCCATTGACAATCTTTCTACATCGACCAGATGCTGCTACAGTGCACTATTTGGTTATACGAGCATCATAGGTGTAGGGCGGTCGTTACATCTTTGAAGATGATGCACTACCCTTAATAGCAAGTACAGCACCTTGATCCTTAGATGTAGA
This sequence comes from Allium fistulosum, assembly GCA_030737815.1. Classification (NCBI taxonomy): domain Eukaryota; kingdom Viridiplantae; phylum Streptophyta; class Magnoliopsida; order Asparagales; family Amaryllidaceae; genus Allium; species Allium fistulosum. Next base: position 813,695,923 of record CM060908.1, on the reverse strand, counting down.
CTCGGCCGACCTCAACATATTGAGGAGCTCCATGAGGTTCACATTTAATTGGTTCATATTATAATTTAGTATGAGTACTAAGGAGTAAGAGAACCAATGATCAAATGAACTTGCAATTCATTGCTTATCTGTGCGTCATATTGCGAAAGCTTATTAATGTAGCCTTTCATCATCAGCACGTAATCGTCCAATTTCCATCCTTTGGTCATTTTAGTATTAAATAGCTTCTTCGTCCGCTTGTACCTTATGGAACATGACTGCTCACCAAATAGGGCCTTGAGACTATCAAATATCTCATGGTCAGACATATTTTCTTGCAGCCTCTGCAACAACTTATCTAATGTAGACAACATGGAAACTTGGGCAACCTGTAAGTCTGACACTCATTTTTCATAAGCCATTCTTAGTTTAGGGTCTGCATCATTAGTGGGTTGTTCTTTAGGTTTGCATGTAATAGCCGACCATAGGCGCTCGTAAGTCAACGCTATTTTAATTGCTCTTAGCCAATCGTTGTTATATGGTCCAACAAGCTTGTCATTATCAAAAAATAGTTTTGAGTTAACATTTTTCGATAAGTTTTAAGCGGTAGATTATTAGGACAAATCATAGTAGATGTTCTTATAATATTAGTAAGGTTAAACTTTATGTTTCATTTTACTAATAAGCTCCCATTAGTCTTTTATGTTTTTCCAAATCCTAAGTCAAAACATAGAAGTCTTTTGACTTCATTAATAGGTACTAGGACTCGTCCATCTTGGAATTCTGACCTTGAATTTGCTCAACAAGTCATAGCTCCACGGATGAGGAATAACTCCTTATCGGTTGTGTCATATACAACTCCTAACCCTAAGTACTTTGTCCTAGTTTCACTTTGACCTTGAGTTTGCTCAGTAAATCGAAATGAAATTATTCACTTGTAGCTACTATATCACGACGACCTACGTATAGTATATGTACCTTGAGTTTGCTCAACAAATACATATAGTTATCTTACCTCGTTTATTCAATATATTAATAATACTACACATAACATCCATAGCTTGAGTTTTCTCAATATGTGTATATATATGGTAGAGGATAACATTATACTAAAGATTCATAATCTTCAATATATTATATTAAGTGATGCCGACTTATGGAATAATGTATTTCTTATGAAATACCGTCGTGATTCAAGTGTCAAACACTTCGGAAATCACGGTAAACGTACATTTATGTAAGTATTTATTCCTTAAGTCTATTTGTGGTTTTTTAATGTACCACCTTTAATTTATACATTCATATTATATAAGTTTTATTATTATATAACTTTTATATTTCATATTACTTATATAATATTCTTATGCATAATATTATATTAATTAAATCTTATTCAGTTAATTTTACATTATCTTAATATGACATTTATATTGAACGTTTATTATATATTATAATATAGTATAACACATATACCGTATATATGTGTATATTATTTATTTAATTAACCTTTTAATCAATTTATTTAATTAAATAGTTTTAATTAAATTATAATAATTTTAAAATTCATTTCATATACATACATGTATACTTATATTATATTACAATTTAAAACAACATAACATATATCATAATATATAATACACGTATATATATTTAAGTAATTAATTAACTTATTTAATTAATATATTTTATTAATCATATTAATAAATTTTATAAATTACAAAATTAATATATATTAATTTGCAAACATTTTGAATTTTTTAATTATATTATAACTTTTAAATATATGTATATCTTATTTTAAATTTGAAGTCTTATCATTTTAAAATTTCAAACTATTTGGAAAATTAGTCTAAGACCCAATTCAAATTGAGCATTTTCTATTAAGGACAACCTTTTGGCTCACATATTTGTTCGGGCTAGGCCGGTAGGCAAGTATAGTAGAGTACTTGATTACCCAAACTCAATATTTACATACTACCTGTCTAGGCACCCTACTATGTGGGCTGTGAGCTTAATTAGTTAACCCTAAAATGATAAATTTAGACCGCATAGGCTATTGAGATCTAATGCCATTGTTGAAACTGGACCAGCCTATAGCGAAAGTAATGGGAGAATTTTTTATATAATTTTAGATCTTTATTAGGCCTATGAAGTTTAATTTATTTAGAACATTTCTAAAATTATTTTAAATAAAAACATTATCTTATTTAAATTTATAATATAATTTTATATCATGTAGCTATATTATATTATACATAAACATGTATCATACACACACATATATATATACACACGCACACATATGTATGCATGTGCGTGTGCGCACGCATATGTAACATAGTAAACCGTGCAAGATATAACATGCCCGTACACAAGTGCTAGGATTTATGCCGCAACGGACATGTTAGGTCATCTAGTATACAAATATATTGTCCAACTGAATGTTTATGTACTTTAATTTATGTACACAAAATATTACAAACACACACACACAAATATACACGCGCGTATATGTATTTATGTATATGCGTATGTATGTATATAAATTATAATTTATTTTAAATAATTATATATATACATGGAATTTTAACATTATACATATATAATTATATAATTATGTTTAAAAAATTTATAAAATTATATTATTTTTTACTATAAAACCAAAAGCACTATATATATATTAAATATATATATATATATATATTAAACATGTATATATATTAAATACATATATCCAGACATATATATAATATAATAATAAATATATGTATATTAATACTTTTAAATTATTCATAATATATATATATATATATTAAAATATGTATTCTTGATAGTGCACACGACACAAAATTGAAATTATATTTTAAATTTAAATATATATTTAAAAGTTATATCTGTACAGATAATAATTAAAAAAACTAAATAAAAATATATTTCAAAACATAATTTATGCCGCAACGGACATGTTAGGTCATCTAGTATACAAATATATTGTCCAACTGAATGTTTATGTACTTTAATTTATGTACACAAAATATTACAAACACACACACACAAATATACACGCGCGTATATGTATTTATGTATATGCGTATGTATGTATATAAATTATAATTTATTTTAAATAATTATATATATACATGGAATTTTAACATTATACATATATAATTATATAATTATGTTTAAAAAATTTATAAAATTATATTATTTTTTACTATAAAACCAAAAGCACTATATATATATTAAATATACAAATATTACAAACACACACACACAAAATATTACAAACACACACACACAAATATACAAATATATTAAACATAATTTCAAAACATGCCCGTACACAAGTGCTAGGATTTATGCCGCAACGGACATGTTAGGTCATCTAGTATACAAATATATTGTCCAACTGAATGTTTATGTACTTTAATTTATGTACACAAAATATTACAAACACACACACACAAATATACACGCGCGTATATGTATTTATGTATATGCGTATGTATGTATATAAATTATAATTTATTTTAAATAATTATATATATACATGGAATTTTAACATTATACATATATAATTATATAATTATGTTTAAAAAATTTATAAAATTATATTATTTTTTACTATAAAACCAAAAGCACTATATATATATTAAATATATATATATATATATATATTAAACATGTATATATATTAAATACATATATCCAGACATATATATAATATAATAATAAATATATGTATATTAATACTTTTAAATTATTCATAATATATATATATATATATTAAAATATGTATTCTTGATAGTGCACACGACACAAAATTGAAATTATATTTTAAATTTAAATATATATTTAAAAGTTATATCTGTACAGATAATAATTAAAAAAACTAAATAAAAATATATTTCAAAACATAATTTTGAATTTTAAATTTTTTAATAAAATCTAAGCGATATTTTGTTATTTGAATATTTAATATATAATTTTATAATTTAAAAACAATTTTAAAATTTTTGTACCAAAATTGGGCACAACACTCTTCGGAAGTTTTTGAAGAGATAAAGTGAAGAAATTAAATGGAAAAAGAGGATTATCTAACAAAAACTCCAAATTTCAGATATGAAAGCAATTAAAATGCAAGGAGACACAAGAATTCAGAGTGGTTCGGCGTATCGCCTACGTCCACTATGAAGTTGTTAGCTTTATTGATCTTTCTTCAAAGATTACAAGTGAATTCAGTAAATTACAGCAGATGATTATGATTTGCAGCAGTAAATCTCATAGGTAGCAGCAGCAAATGGAGTTCAGATCTGGATCCGGTAGAGTCTGGGCGTTGGAGAGCTTGAAGGAGAAGAAGAACCCCTTTTCTGTTGGCTTTGGGGGTCTATTTATAGGTGTAAGAGCCTCGTATTTCGCTCAGATCTCGGGAGACCCTCTCTGGCACATGACCAGGCCCGCGCGCCCAAGCCCGTAAGTTTTAGTCCGATCCGTGATCGATACGAATAGATTTCGTATTGATCAAGATTTCATCCAATGGAGTCAAAATTTGGCGTGGACATTCTTTAGCATGCACGTAGTCTTCTGTGAAAATTTCATAGCATTTGGACTTGTAGATTAGGAGATATGATCGACACGAATTGGGATTCTCGGTTGGCAGTTTCGTTCGACTCGCTCTTGTTTCGACTCGCACTTTGTTCGACTCGGTTTTGTTCGACTCGGTGACGTGGAGTTTATTCGTATTGATTGCTGTGCCTTGCTTCGCATTGATGGACACGAAGTAGGAGTCTTCGGATGGATGGGAAGTTGACGAAGTGGAGCGAGGCGAAATGTGGTCCTCTGATGGAGCCGAACTAGATGGAGTCGAACATGGGCTACCTGATGGATGCGAAGCGAGTCGAACTAGGTGGAGTCGAACATAGGCTATCTGATGGACGTGAAGCGGAGCGAGTCGAAGTGGAACGAGTCGAAGTGTAGCGAGTCGATATAGGCTTTTCTGAGGGATGCGAACTGAGCGAGTCGAAGTAGGCTCTTCTGAGGGATACGAATTGAGTGAGTCGAAGTAGGCTCTTCTGAGGGATGCGAACTGAGCGAGTCGAAGTAGGCTCTTCTGAGGGATGCAAACTGAGCGAGTTGAAGAAGGCTGTTTTTAATCAATTTTGCATCGGTTGTAACTTGAGCATACGAACTCGGATTGACTTGAGATCTGGAACGTTGACTCTCATAGCTTAGCTTGTCATGTTGTATTATTTTAAGCTCGATCCGTACAAGGTCAAAATTCGTCGATATCCATAGTGAGCCTGTGTATAACCGATCTCTAGGATGGATCGTCATTGGTTTACTAGTCAATTCCTTGGTGTCACAGCCTTGCCAAAAGGCGGGATAACATTTTCCCCTAAAGTACGTCTTGTGGAAACATGATGTGCTTTGAAATGCTGTCATCTTTACTCTGAATAGTTATTGTCTTTTCGATGAAAGCTGTAATCTTCGATTGATTTTCTTGATAATGTAAATTATTGACTGTTAACTGATGTACCCTATATTGTTGCAACTAATTGTTGTACGCCAGTGATTAGCCGTTTTCTGTTGTAATCGTTGTTAGATGAGTTTGTGTTTCCTGTAAATCTGGAATATTGAATATTAGTCCGACATACATGCATATATGTTAACCTGACTCTCGTTAACGTTTTTACGTTCACGAGTCGTTGTCAGTTTATTTTATATTGAATTCCGTATCGATCCTCTCCTGAACCGACGTGAAATTCGTTGTAACAACGCTTAATGGTTGTTTTTGAATGTTCCTTCGTAACGATCCTCTCCTGAATCGATGTGAAGGGTTGAAACGTTGAAGACGACTTTCATTGAATTTTGGGATGCGAAATGAGCATTTCGAATCGATATAGATGGAGTCACTGGATACGAACAGGAAATTCGTATCGATGGAGTTGGCCTCTGGAAGCAGTGATTCGATGGATTCGAACTGCATAGGAGGTGGAGTCTAACGGCACAGGGGACGGAGTCGAAGACGAGCGATACGAAGAAAGGTTTCGTATCGATGGATTTGGTGAAGACTGAAAGGCCCTCGCTGGCGACTTCGTATCGATAACAGATCGCGTTGGTGGATTCGAATAGCTTATTCGACTCACTCTTGTGGTGACACTTCGTAGCCAGTCGAACTCGCTGGGATGCGAAGCGTTCTTTTACCTTTATGCTCGAGTCCATATAAATACTCCGTACTTAGACATTTTTTCGCTTTTCACTTTCTATTTTTCTGCCTTGCGTTCGTATCGCTCTGAGACTTGGAAAAATAAAGAACTGTTCTTGCACTTGAACCGATTCATACCTTCAATTACTCGAACTAGCTGCCAGATCTAGGTAATCCACTAAGCGAATCCAACGCGTAAACGATGAGACTCGATCTTTAACACCAAATCAACCAGAGTCACGATCGATCGAAGATTCCTTGGCCTCAGCTTCGCATCGATCTGGAGTAGGGGTTTCGAGATGATGAGACGGGGGCCTTCGTATCGATCGATGGTTGAGCTTTGCATCGAATCGAGTGCTTTGAATACGTAGATTGATACGAAGGGGTTGCGTCTGATCGATTCGAAACGATGGCCTTCGATCGAGTCGAAGAGGATGGCTTTGGATCGAGTCCAAGCGGCAGCCTTGGATTGAGTCGAAGTGGAGGCCTTGGACCGATTTGAACTGCGTAGCCTTGGGATCGAGTTGAAGTGGGTGGCTTTGGATTGAGTCGAACTGTGCAGCCCTGGGATCGATGCGAACGTGTCCTTGAGCGATCGATTCGAACTTGAATCTTGGCGAGCGATTCGAACTTGAACCCTAGCGATCGACTCGAACTTGAACCTTTGACGATTGACAACGAACCTAACTTCGATGATATTGAAAAAGCCTTGTGCATCCGAACATCTAACTCCGACGATCTTCATTCTTGGCATAATTAGACTTGAGCTTTGGACTGCATACTTGATTTCCCTTCGAAGCTCGTCTATGGAACTGCAACTCTGACAAAATTTTAACAAACTTTAACTTGGACTGATTGCTAATAACTGGATGGCACGGTTGTGACGGTCAGCGATGACGGTCCTTCCGACTGAATTCCGAAGTCTCCTCGTTTACATGCCTCTTTCAATTCTGTAGAACTTCTTTAAATGGTATACAGTACTGCACTGCACAACACGCTCACACACTTTACACTGGGGGATGCACAAGCGTTATTATCTGTTTAACAATGATTTTTCATAAGCTGGCTTATCATGGAACCTTCAAGTTCTTAGCAGCAAGAACTCCCGAGTTCAATTCCTCCAACCATCGATATACCGGTTATTGAAGCCGAAGTTATAGACCCAGCTCTGGACGAGCGTCTAGGGGCTCGGTTTATTTGTCATCCACAAGATTCTGTGCCGTCGGGTATCTCCGAGGATATGCTAGGACAGATTTGTTTAAGGCACGGTTTGTCGCTCGACGACGTGCTACTGCCTGGGCGAAATGACAGGCCACATGATCCCCCGGAGGGGTTTGCTGCTTTCAACCGTCACGCTTGCACTACGGGGACACTTTCTCCCTTCAATCAATATATAAGGGAGATGTTATCATTTCTTGGAATAGCTCCATCCCAGCTGCACCCCAACGGGTACGCTTTGTTGAATAGCACATTTTTCCTGTTTTTGGAGATCCTCTTTCGACCACCAAAGCCGATCGAGATCAGATATTTATTTAACGTTAAGAGCCGTGGAGACAGCCCTTCTTTCACCTTCTTGGAAGCAGTCAGGATCTGTCACATTGTAATGGGCTCCTAGGGAAGGCTAAGTTACTTCAAGACCGAATGGTTCTACGTTCGGTGCCCCACTGGATTTGCTAGGCGGTGGTTGGATAGACGTAAGCGTTGCCATTTTTCTCTTGAATCATCGAGATAATAATAACCAACTTCAAACTGACATACTTCTCTTCTTTTGCAACCGCAATCTCTTGTCCTGACGGTGCATACTTCAGAGAGCTAGTTCGGATCCTCCAAGCGGCTCCGGGTGAAGAGAGGCATATTGACTAGGTTCTGATCGACAGAAACTTGAGGACTGTCGGGCTCATTGAACGGAGGCAGAGCATACGGCTAGAAGGGACACTTAGAGTGGTCTCAAAGAAATGGGTGAAGCGCAAAGCGACCGGAATCGTAATAGCCGAAGAAGTTGATCCGAAGAGAACGCCTACTGATAACGAGCTCCCAGCTGGGCCTTCTTCCGATGTCCACGATTCGGGAGGAAGGAGAAAAGGCAAGGCAGCTGCTTACAAGCGTTCTAAATCCATGAGACTAAAATTCGTGGTTGTGTCTTTGCCCATTCTGGGGGTTAGAATTTCTGAGGCTCCTCCCCCGCCAGTAGAGAATCCTTTTGAAGGGCTTGCTGATATTCCGATTCAGGATTATGTGTCGTCTTAACACGACGCCGGGATGGAGGAGCTTAATAATGCTCTTGATCTGCGCAGGTCGCTTGCTATGAGTGCGGCCGACATCTCCGGTTGGTCGGGGGGTTGCACATGCATACACTTCACTACACTACATGATTCATAACTATAAATCGTCCAACATAGGAAATCACTAACTCTTCCTTCGTCTCTCATTTTTAGGTACTATGTCTGGGAAAGGATCGATGCTCGGGAATCTTCGCTCTGCCCGAAAGGCTTCTTCTTATTACGATTCCCGCAGGAGAGACTCGGATAGAGTCCACGATCGCGAGTACTCTAACCAAGATAGGTACGGGCGTGATAGGGACAGAGAATACAGACATCGGTCTAGATCACGCTCTCCTCCTCCTAGACTTCCATGTCCACCTCCTATTCTTGTTTCACACCCTCCAGAGCCTCCTCATCACAGGCCAACTTCACATACTTCTAGATCCGAGACTCATCTTCAGAGAGTTGAGACCACCGCCTCCATAATTGCAGAGCAGGTCCCCACCGAGCCCACAGGAGAAGGGGCCCTTAAATTGGCTCAGATGAGGAAGGATTTTCCGAATATTTGCTTCGATGGCTATATCTTCCCACCACACCTAAAAAGAATTCCATCTGGAGTGGAAAACACGATGCATGAATACGTTCATGACATTTACACCTAGTACAGAGAGTGGGTAAAGGCTGCAGAGAAAGCTTCTAAGGTGGCCTTTGAGCGAGCCAAGGCATTTGAGAAAATGGAGACCGCACTTGCTCAAAGGGACCGGATCATTCAAGTGCTCACTGCTGAGTCCGAGTCTTCTCGGAAATCTGAAATCGCGGCCACCAAAAAAGCTGATGAAGCGAATGTAGCCAAGGAGAGGCTGAGGCAGACACATGTTGCCTTGGTGGAGGAGATGGGTCATCGTAATACTAGTGTTACCGCCAAGCGGGATGCGGCGGTCAAGGAACTCAATGAGCTAAAAGCTAAATTTTCTGACATGGCCAAGGAAAAGGATGATGCGAATAACGCAGCCTAGGAGGCATGCGAGCAGGCTGTTCTGCTTAGGGGCGAACGGGATGCGGCTGTGGCTAAAGTCCGCAAGGTGGAGACTGAGGTCGAGGAGAAAGTGAAGTCGGCCGAGTCCAGGCTAGAGGCTGACATCGAAGACCTTCTCGTTGTTTACAACGCTAACGTGCTGAGGCATAGGGTTCTAGCCTGGCTCGATGATTTTTCGACGCATCTTTACAACGCTTTGGGCCGACTGGTTGAGGAAGAGAAGGAGGTGCATCTGGGCGAGTCTGTAGATGAATTTGAACTCGAGAATCGCATTCTGACTGAAGATGAAAGGAAGATTCTTCACGAGTCAATGATTCTACATGAAAAGGAATGACTCGACGACGCCTAGCACTTTGAAATATGAGAGGGTTCAGGGGTTGAACATCATGAGGCGAGTCTTGAAGTTCCAGCGTCATCCCAGCCTGAATCCTCATCTACGGTTGATCCCCAAGCCGTTCCTGCTTACAATCCAGATCAACCGCAGATGCTCCCGGCTACAGCGCAAGTGACTGAAACCGTTCCGCCGCCGTCAAGTCAAACTGAGGAAGGTACTTTGAACATTCCACATATCTTTCTTACGTCGGATTCTTCGTTCGAGTCAAGTTCTAACAGTTCTCTTATTCTTTGTCCAGTGATGGATGCTGCACTAGCCATGCCTCCTGCTACTCAAGAACCATATCAAACGCAGGAGGTTATCGTGACCGAAGCAATCACCGTAAGTACAGCTGCCCCACTTGACGATACGCAGGGGAATACAATTATGTTTGATAAGCAGCTGATGGAAGAACTCTTTCACCGTCATGGCGATCCTTTAGCTGATTTATCATTTGTCATGGGTGGAGGCGCTCCTGCTGCAAGTTCTTCAATGCCGACTACTGTTGCCACCAGCGGGGCTCGAGTAGTTACTGAAGAGGAGGTGTTCGCCCAAATTGACGCAGAAATGGCAGTAGCTGCTGATGGTGGCAGTTCTGGAGGTGGGATGGCAGCACAGGGACCAGCTCCGCTTAGGATGATATCTTCTGGTGGCACCGTTTTCATCACTAACATGCCCATTCCACCTTCTGTACTTGATCCCGTTCCTCCGACTCCGCCGGCAGGCAGCATTCCTATCCACTCGAGTTCGGAGGAGGATGTCGATATTATGCCATCGCCTGGAGACCGACCACCGAAAGGCAAAGGCCCAAAGAGGAAGGATAGTGGTGGCTCCAGTGGGCCTGCACTGGAAAGGAAGCCGCGGAAGAAGAAAGATTAGAAATGCTCGCTTGGTGTATTTTGACTTTCATTTTGTTGACTGTGTATAGATGCGGGTTCGGCCCCTGCTAGTAGGAATTTTTTGGAACAAACTTGTATACGAACTCTTTTTGCAAACAATAGAAATGAAACTACTCTTTTTTGGCATCGTTTCTGTTATTGTGTATTTGCCTAAGTGTCTCAATATCTGAAGCGCACTTGTGAAGTTTCAGCTTCTGAATCAAGTTTGTTTTTGTTCGCCAAGTTCGAAAACTGTGGACATGGTTTGTGACCGGGGAGCGAGTTGAATTTTGATGTCGCATCGCTTCAGTCGGTGGTTGATGCTTAAGTCCTGCCCCCCAGTCTCGGGGACGAGTTGTGGAGCACCGACCAACGAATGATTCTCGCTTATAACATGTTGAGTCTAGTGCCACTAAACGAATGTTTGAGTCAAGCGGAGATTGAGTACTTCATCCATGCTTGTTTGATTGTCGATGATCATATCCATGCTCCGGGGATTCTCATTTGTTTATCGGCGGTTGGTCACACCGGCTTGAGTTTAAATCATATGTCCACGCTCTGGGGACTTGGAATCGACATTTATACTTTGACTCGCACTCCGGGAGCTCAAAGTTGTTAATTATACTCCATTTCGCACTCTGGGAATCCGGAGTTGATGTTTATACTCCGTTTCGCGCTCTGGGAATCCGGAGTTGATGTTTATACTCCAATTCGCGCTCTGGGGATTTGGAGTTGGTGTTTATACTCCAATTCGCGCTCTGGGAATTTGGAGTTGATGTTTATACTCCGACTCGCGCTCTGGGAGTTCGAAGTTGAATCAGGATCATGGATGGTCAGGTCACATCCACCCTAAGTTAACAAGTGAGGTCGTTAGATGGACGGGTCCACCCTCCTCAAACTTGGTGCGGATACAGACGAAGTCGTTGGGCGGATAGATCCACCCTCTTCGTAGACGTATTTTTATACTCCAGTTCGCACTCTGGGAATTTGGAGTTGATGTTTATAATCCGACTCGCTCTCTGTGAATTTGGAGTTGATGTTTATACTCCAATTCGCGCTCTGGAATTTGGAGTTGGTGTTTATACTCCATTTCGAGCTTTGGGAATTTGGAGTTGATGTTTATACTCCGACTCGCGCTCTGGGAGTTCGGAGTTGAATCAGGATCATGGATGGTCGGGTCACATCCACCCTGAGTTAACAAGTGAGGTCGTTAGATGGACGGGTCCATCCTCCTCAAACTTGGTGTGGATACGGACGAAGTCGTTGGGCGGACGGATCCACCCTCTTCGTAGACGTATTTTTATACTCCAGTTCACACTTTGGGAATTTGGAGTTGATGTTTATACTCCGACTCACACTTTGGGAGTTCGGAGTTGATGTTTATACTCTGTTTCGCACTCTGGGAATCCGGAGTTAATGTTTATACTCCGACTCGCACTTTGGGAGTTCGGAGTTGATGTTTATACTCCAATTCGCGCTCTGGGAATTTGGAGTTGATGTTTATACTCCGACTCGCACTCTGGGAGTTCGGAGTTGAACGAAGGATTGTCTTGTTTCAATCCATTTCTGACTTTGATGTGATGGCTGGTCCCCGAGCTCGGGTTTCACTTAGCGAGTGATCGATTGCATCGCAGTAACTCCCTATTTGAATAAATTCCACCGTATGGTGAAACTTAGCTCTCCGTGCATAGTGATGATCATATGAAGCATTTCAAGTAAATCACAGCTCTGGCTCGAAGAGATTGCATTTTATTGCTGAAATAAGAAAATATGGCAAAGTCAGTTGCCTTATTACAAATTCTAATTTCCAAATGCAGAAACAAATTTCGAAATGGAAAATAAACAAAATGGATAAACATAGCCTGTTATGTGTAGTAGCGGCGAAGACTCTCGCTATTCCAGGCTCTTGGCAAAGTAAGACCGTCAACGGTCGATAATTTGAATGTGCCATCTCCGAGCCTTTGTTCAATAACATACGGTCCTTCCCATGTCGGCTTCATATGCGAAGGAATCGGATAAATTCTTTTCAGGACGAGATCGCCTAGTTCAAAGGTTTGCGGGCGTAGAGCTTCCATGTACGATACTTACACTCCATTGAACACGTCGTTGGAAAATGTGTATTTGCAGACCTGCAATACCATGCAATACAAGAAACCTGCCCTGAAACCACCAAGTGAAAGACAAATCCAAACAGGAAAATTCTGTAGATTCCATGATAGTTATGGCCAAAACACCAATGAGTGTCATCACTTACAAGACCTCATTAAAAAACTGATACGTGAACGGAATTGGATCAGTATGTGCGGGCGCCGCAGTCTGGTGGTGCGGGCCATCAAATCAGAATTTTGAGCCGAATCAAGAAAGACAGGAGGAACCCGCTCGTACAGGCGGGAGGTTGGTTATCAATACAATAAGTGGTGGTCCTCACCCAGCAGATCGAAGCTGGAACGAAATGGAGTCGTATGCTAGTTCTATCAGGCACGCGGACTTCGAGTGTTGTAGTAATTTTGACGAAGGTGCTCCGACCAAGCAACAGAAGACGATGACAGATGACATCGTGTTCAGGAACAGAGACGCTGATAAAGTCGAAGCCCCCACTATCGATCCACTGGTCATCTCAGCACAAGTAGGTCCCACTTGGATGAAGAGGATCTTAGTTGACAGTGGAAGCTCTGTGAATATTTTGTTCAAGAGAGCTTATGATCAAATGAGAATGGAAGCCACGGACTTGAAGCCCTGTCAATCCCGAGTCCATGGTTTCAATGGAAGTGCTACTATACCCACTGGAATGGTGGAACTGCCAGTAGAGTTGGGAGTTGGAGAACGTCGAAGAGTACGAATGTTGCAGTTCATTGTTTTGGACATAGACTCCCCTTATAATGCTTTCCTGGGCCGACCAGCCCTAGCTGAATTCAGGGTAGCCATTGCCCCATGGTGTTTGACTTTAAAATTTCCCACTGATCACGGAGTAGGAATCATTCATGGAGATCAGGCTGCTGCCAGAGTCATTTATATTGCTGAGCTGCGGGAAGCGCGGCGAAAGGAGAAAGGAAAGGGCATGGAGGAATCTCTCTATGTCTGCTTTACCGACAATTAACGCCCGGGCCTAGGCCCGGGCACCCCAGCCAATTCCTCAAAGATCTTGACCCAAGAGAAACTGAAGACGAAGGAGAATCTAAAGAAAGTCAAGCATCCTCGGCCGAATTGACGATTGATGTCCCAATTGACAATGACGATGACTCAAAAATGATAAAGATTGGATCACAGCTAAGCCAGCAAACTCAAGAGGAACTGGTTGAATTTTTGCGGGCAAATCTTGACGTATTTGCCTATACACATTCCGATATGTGTGGGATCTCGCCGGACATCGCGAGCCACACTCTGAACATTGACCCGCGGCATGTCCCGGTCAAACAGAAAAGGCGTGGTATGGATCCAGAGAGATCTTCCGCCCTTAAAGAAGAAGTAGAAAAGCTTAAAGCGAACGGGTTCATTCGGGATGCGCTTTATCCTGAATGGGTGTCAAATCCCGTGCTCATCCGAAAGCCGAACGGAAAGTGGAGAACATGTGTCGTTTATTCCGATCTGAATAAAGCATGTCCCAAAGGTAGTTTCCCGCTTCCCAGAATTGACCAGCTAGTAGATTCGACAGCTGGGCATGAACTCTTATCCTTCATGGATGCGTATTCTGGCTACAATCAGATACCGATGCATTTACCCGATCAAGAACATACCAGCTTCATAACCAATCTGGGACTTTACTGTTACAAAGTTATGCCATTCGGACTCAAGAATGCCGGGGCCACTTATCAACGATTGGTCAATCGGATGTTTGCCAACCAAATCGGGAAAACAATGGAAGTATATGTAGATGACATGCTTGTGAGGTCACGACTCTTCACCGACCATGTTAAAGACCTGGAAACTATGTTCAATATACTTCGAGAATACAAAATGAAGCTAAATCCACTGAAATACCATTTTGGAGTTGCATCCGGAAAATTCCTTGGATTCATCGTCAACGCTCGAGAGATCGAAGCTAATCCTGAAAAGATCTGGGCTATCAGAAGCCTTGAAACTCCAAAAACCATAAAACAAGTCCAGAGACTCAATGGAAAGGTAGCCGCATTGAGCAGGTTCATTTCAAAGTCCATTGACAAATGCATTCCCTTCTTCGATCTGATCCGAAAAGGGAAACGAAACTTTGAATGGACCATGGAGTGTGAGGGCGCTTTCCAAGCACTAGTTCAACATTTGTCTACACCACCTATCCTGTCAAAGCCTATTGATCATGAGAACTTGTTCGTATACTTGGCAATATCAGAAAACGCTATCAGCGCTGCATTAATTCGAGAAGAAGATAAGATACAGAAGCCACTGTACTACGTCAGCAAGCGATTGACTGGGGCCGAAAGGAATTATCCAAAATTAGAGAAGTTGGCTTATTGCCTTGTTATTGCGTCAAGAAAACTCCGACCGTATTTCCAAGCACATCCCATTATTGTTTACACCAACCAGCCGTTACGACAGGTCCTTTCGCGGCCTGAGACGTCAGGTAGGTTACTCAAGTGGAACATCGAACTGAGCCAGTTCGATATCACTTACACTCCAAGACGGGCCATACAAGGACAAGTCCTAGCCGATTTCATAGCTGAATTTACCATTCCAGAGGACTTGCCCGAAACCAGCGAATCCCCCGAATACGTCTGGAAGCTTTATACCGATGGTGCATCAAACAACCGGTGTTCGGGCGCTGGTGTTGTAATTGAAACTCCCGAAGGCCAATCCATATGTTATGCTTTGAAGTTCTATTTTCATGTGACTAATAATGAAGCTGAATATGAAGCCCTCTTAGCTGGCTTGAAACTTGCTAGAGATTTGAGAATTATCGCAGTGGAAATTTATTGTGACTCACAAATAGTTGTGTGTCAAGTACGGGGAGAGTATCAAGCAAGAGATCGAAGGTTGGCTTCTTACTTAGCTCGAGTTCAGGAAGTACTAAATCAGTTTGATTATTATGCCATTTATTGTATACCTTGAGACTGCAACCAAAAAGCCGATTCATTGGCAAAGCTAGCTAGCACAGGTGAAGCTCAGCAAATGCGACTCGTTCCCGTAGAGACGTTATCCTCTCCGAGCATTGACCGGGCAGAAATAGACCGGATATGCGAAACCTTCCTCGAAAAGGATTCATGGATGACTCCACTCAGAAATTACATTGAGCACGGGACCCTGCCGGAGCGCAGGAGTGAAAAGAGACAAGTCCTTCGAAAGGCATCACTATTTACCATCCAGAATGGAATCATGTACAGAAGAGGGTACTCAGTCCCTCTACTCCAGTGTATCGCTCACAATGAAGTTAAACGAGTATTGCACGATGTACACGAGGGAGAATGTGGCGATCACACCGGAGGGCAATCACTTGCCAAGAAAATACTTCGATACGGATATTACTAGCCGACCATGAATCGTGATGCGTCAGATTATGCAAAGAAATGTGATAGGTGCCAAAAATATGCCCAAATTCCTAGAGCTCCTCCTACCGAGATAACGCAAATGGTCAGCCCATGGCCGTTTGCAATGTGGGGCATCGATATCATTGGTGCTCTACCTCTGGCAAAAGGTGGTGCGAAATACGCCATCGTCGCAGTTGATTACTTTACAAAATGGGCTGAAGCCGAAGCTCTTGCTACCATAACAATGAAGAAATTAATCAACTTTGTAGTTCGCAACATCATCTGTCGATTCGGTCTCCCACACACCATTATTACGGACAATGGAACCCAATTCGACAGTGCTGAATTTAAAGATTTCTGCAAACGATTTCACATCCAAAATAAATTCTCCACAGTTGCACACCCTCAGGAAAACGAACAGGTCGAAGCGGTTAATAAAGTTATAAAGTCTATTCTGAAAAAACGACTGGAAAAGGTCGGTGGAAAGTGGGTCGATGAACTTCCTATGGCTTTATGGGCTTACCGAACAACCCACAAGACTACGACCGGTCACACTCCATTCTCTCTCTCTTACGGTTCAAAAGCTATTATTCCAGTCGAGCTAGAAGTACCTTCTCATCGTGTGACATACTATGATCCAAGGACAAATGCTATATTACTTGCTGAATCTCTCGATCTATTAGATGAGAAGCGTGAAGAAGCTGATTTGAGGGCAGCTGCGCATCGAAGTCGAGTCGCCCGATTGTATAACGCCAAGGTCCGTCCGCGAACCTTCGAACTAGGCGATCTCGTCTTGAAAAGAATCTATCCGGTTCCGTCGCATATGAAGCCGACATGGGAGGGACCGTATGTTATTGAAAGAAGGCTCGGAGATGGCACATTCAAATTATCGACCGCCGACGGTCTTACTCTGCCAAGAGCCTGGAATAGCGAGAGCCTTCGCCGCTATTACACATGACAGGCTATCTTTACCCATTTAGATTACTTTCCATTTTGCAATTTGTTTCTGCATTTCGAAATCAGAATTTGTAATAAGGCAACTGAATTTGCCATATTTTCTTATTTCAGCAATAAAATGCAATCTCTTCGAGCCAAAGTTGTGATTTACTTGAAATGCTTCATATGATCATCACTATGCACGGAGAGCTAAGTTCCACCATACGGTGGAATTTATTCAAATAGGGAGTGACTGCGATGCAACCAATCACTCGCTAAGTGAAACCCGAGCTCAAGGACCAGCCATGACATCAAAGTCAAGAAAGGATTGATACACGACAATCCTTCATTCAACTCCGAACTCCCAGAGTGCGAGTCAGAGTATAAACATCAACTCCGAATTCCCAGAGCATGAATTGGAGTATAAACATCAACTCCGAACTCCCAGAGTGCGAGTCGGAGTATAAACATCAACTCTGGATTCCTAGAGTGCGAAACGAAGTATAAACATCAACTCCGAACTCCCAGAGTGCGAGTCGGAGTATAAACATCAACTCCAAATTCCCAGAGCGCGAAATGGAGCATAAACATCAACTCCGGATTCCCAGAGTGCGAAACAGAGTATAAACATCAACTCCGAACTCCCAGAGTGCGAGACGGAGTATAAACATCAACTCCGAATTCCCAGAGTGCGAGTTGGAGTATAAACATCGACTCTGGATTCCCAGAGTGCGAAACGGAGCGTAAACACCAACTTCAAGATTCCGAAGCATGAATCGAAGTATAAATATCAACTCCAAACTCCCAGAGTGCGAGTCGGAGTACAAATGTCAATTCCGAGTCCCCAGAGCGTGGACGTATGATTTAAACTCAAGCCGGTGTGACCGACCACCGATAAACAAATGAGAATCAATCGTTGGCCGATGCTCCGCAACTCATCCTCGAGACTGGGGGGCAGAACTTAAGCATCAACCATCGACCGAAGCGATGCGACAGCAAAATTCAACTCGCTCCACGGTCACAAACCATGTCCACAGTTTCCGAACTTGGCGAACAAAAACAAACTTGATTCAGAAGATGAAACTTCACAAGTGCACTTCAGATATTGAAACACTTAGGCAAATACACAATGACAGAAAAGAAGCCAAAAAAGAGAAGTTTCATCTCTATTGTTTATAAAAGGAGTTCGTATATAAGTTTGTCCCAAAAAATTCCTACTAGCAGGGGCCGAACCCGCATCTATACACGGCCAACAAAATGCAAGTCAAAATGAACCGGGGAAGCATGCCTAATCTCTCTTCTTCCTTGGCTTCCTTCTCGGTGTAGACCCGCTGGAGCCACCGCTAACCTTCCTCTTTGAGCCTTTGCCTTTCGGTGGCTGGTCTCCAGGTGAGGGCATGATATCAACGTCCTCCTCCGAACTCGAGTGGATAGGAATGCTGCCTGCCGACGGAGTTGGAGGGATAGGATAAAATGTGGAAGATGGCATGGCCGCACTAGTGTCAGAAAATGTACCGCTAGGCGATATCATTCTAAGCGGAGCTAGACCAAGTGCCGCCATCCCACCTCCATAGCCGCCGCCATGTGCTGTGGCATCCATCTGAGCGGCGATTTGTGCCAAGATTTCCTCTTCAGTACCCGATCGAGCCTCGCTGGGAGCGTCAGTAGTCGGCATCGAAGAGCTTGTGGCAGGAACTCCTCCTCCCATGATGAATGATAAGTCAGCTAAAGGATCGCCATGACGGCGAAAGAGTTCTTCCATCAACTGCTCATCAAATACAAGTGTGCTTCCCTGGGCATCGTCGGGTGGGGTAGTTGTACTTACGGTGATTGCTTCGGTCATGATGGCCTCCTGCGTTTGATATGATTCTTGAGTAGCAGGAGGCATGGCCGGTGCAGCATTAATCACTGGACAAAGAATAAGAGAACTGTTAGAACTTAACTCGATCGAAGATTTCGACTTAAGAAAGATATGTGGAATGTTCAGAATACCTTCCTCAGTTTGACTCGTAGGCGGCAGGGTGGCATCAGTGACTTGCGCTGCAGCTGGAGACATCTACGGCTGATCTGGATTATAAGCAGGAACAGTCTGGGGATCGACCGCAGACGAGGATTCGGGCTGGGTTGACGCGGGAACTTCAAGACTTGCTTCATGGTGGTCAACCCCTGAACCCTCTCCCACTTCAAAGTGCTGGGCGCCAAGTCTTTCCTTCTCATGCAGAATCATTGACTCGTGAAGAATCTTCTTTTCATCTTCAGTCAGAATGCGATTCTCGAGTTCAAATTCATCCAAAGACTCGCCCTGATGCGCCTCTTTCTCTTCCTCAACCGGTCGGCCCCAAGCGTTATAAAGATGCGTTGGATATTCATCGAGCCAGGCTAGACCCCTGTGCCTCAGCACGTTAGCGTTGTAAACAACAAGAAGGTCTTCGATGTCAGCCTCTAGCCTGGACTCGGCTGACTACACTTTCTCCTCGACCTCGACCTCGGCCTCCACCTTGTGGACTTTAGCCACAACTGCATCCCGCTCACCCTTAAGCAGAACAGTTTGCTCGCACGCCTCCTGGGCTGCGCTATTTGCATCATCCCTATTATCCCGCCTTTTGGCAAGGCCGTGACACCAAGAACTTGACTAGAAACCAATGATAGTTCGTCTTGGAGATCGGTTATACGCAGGCTCACTATGGATATCGACGAATTTTTTCCGAGTCCGAATCGAGCTAAAATTGATATGACATGACAAGCAAAGCTATAAAAGAAAACATTCCGAATTTCAAGTCAATCGGAGTTCATATGCTCAAGATATTGATCGATCACGGTTGAGAAATCCAAACTTGCATCGATCATAACTCAAGATCTACAAACCCAAATGCCACCAAATTTTAACAGGAGCTTCCATATGACCTGAAGAATATTCCTGCTAAATTTCGACTCGATCGGAGCAAGTCTTGACCGAGTCGAAATTCGTTCGTATCGATCGCGGATGGAATAACTTCAACTTGCATCGATCATATCTCGAGATCTACAAGTCCAAATGCTATGAAATTTTCACAGCAGCTTAAGTACAACATGAAGAATGTTCCTGCCAAATTTCGACTCGATCGGAGCAAGTCTTGACCGAGTCGAAATTCGTTCGTATCGATCGCGGATGGAAAAACTCCAACTTGCATCGATCATATCTCGAGATCTACAAGTCCAAATGCTATAAAATTTTCAAAGCAGCTTAAGTACAACATGAAGAATGTTCCTGCCAAATTTTGACTCGATCGGAGCAAGTCTTGACCAAGTCGAAATTCGTTCGTATCGATCGCGGATGGAAAAAATCCAACTTGCATCGATCATATCTCGAGATCTACAAGTCCAAATGCTATGAAATTTTCACAGCAGCTTAAGTACAGTATGAAGAATGTTCCTGCCAAATTTCGTCTCGATCGGAGCAAGTCTTGACCGAGTCGAAATTCGTTCGTATCGATCGCGGATGGAAAAACTCCAACTTTCATCGATCATATCTCGAGATCTACAAGTCCAAATGTTATGAAATTTTCACAGCAGCTTAAGTACAACATGAAGAATATTCCTGCCAAATTTCGACTCAATCGGAGTAAGTCTTGACCGAGTTGAAACCTGTTCGTATCGATCATAGATCGGACCGAAACTTCACGGGCTTGGGCACGCGGGCCTGGTCACGTGCCAGAGAGGGTCTCCCGAGATCTGAGCGAAATACCAGCCTCCTACACCTATAAATAGACCCCCAAAGCCAACAAAAAAGGGGTTCTTCTTCCTCTTTGAGGTCTCCAACGCCCGGACTCCGCCAGATCCAGATCTGAACTCCATTGCTGCTGCTACCAGCGAATTTCACTGCTGCAAATCATTGTTATTCGTTGTAATTCATTGAAATCAATTGTAAACATCAAAGAGAGATCAATAAAGCAAACTACTTCATAGTGGACGTAGGCAATACGCCGAACCACTCTAAATTCTTCTGTCTCCCTGCATTTTAGTTATTCTCATTTCTGAAATTTGGAGTTTTTGTTACATAAATCCTCTTTTTACATTTAATTTCTTCACTTTATCTCTTCAAAGACTTCCGAAGAGTGTTGTGCCCAATTTTGGCACAAACAATCCCTTTCCTTGGCCATGTCGGCGAATTTGGCCTTGAGTTCATTGAGCTCCTTGACCGCCGCATCCCGCTCGGCGGTGACTGTAGTGTTTCGGTGGACCATCTCCTCCACCAGGGCAACATGTGTCTACCCCAACCTCTCCATTGCCGCCTTCGCTTCGTCAGCTTTTTTGGTGGCCTCAATCTCCAATTTCCAAGAAGACTCGGCCACAGCAGTAAGCACTTGAATGATCCGGTCCCTTTGAGCGAGGTCGGTCTCCATCTTCTCAAGCGCTTTGGCTCGCTCAAAGGCCACCTTGGAAGCCTTCTCTGCAGCCTTCGCCCACTCTCTGTACTGGGTGTAGATGTCATGAACATAATCATGCATTGTGCTTTCCACTCCAGACGGAATTCTTTTTAAGTGTGGCTGCAAGACATAACCATCGAAGCAAATATTCGGAAAATCCTTCCTCATCTGAGCTAGTTTAATGGCCCCTTCTCCTGTGGGCTCAGTGGGGACCTTCTCTGCAATTATGGAGGCGGTGGTCTCAACTCTCTAAAGATGAGTCTCGGATCTAGAAGTATGAGAAGTTGGCCTGTGACGAGGAGGCTTTGGCGGGTGTGAAACAAGAATAGGGGGTGGAGATGGAAGTCTAGGAGGAGGAGAGCGCGATCTAGACCGATGTCTGTATTCTCTGTCCCTATCACGCCCATACCTATCTTGGTTAGAGTACTCGCGATCGCGATCTCTATCCGAGTCCCTCCTGCGGGAATCATAATAAGAAGAAGCCTTTCGGGCCGAGCAGAGATTCCCGAGCATAGATCCTTTCCCAGACATAGTACTTGAAAATAAGAGACGAAGGAAAAGTTAGCGATTTCTCAAGTTGGACGATTTACAGTTATGAATCGTGTAGTGCAGTGAAGTGTATGTATATGCAACCCCCCGACCAACCGGAAATGTCAGCCGCACTTGTAGCAAGCGACCCACTCAACTCAAGAGCATTGTCAAGCTCCTCCATCCCGGTGTCGTGTTGAAACGACACATAATCCAGAATCAAAATATCAGCAAGCCCTTCAAAAGGATGCTCTACTTGCGGGGGAGGAGCCTCTGAAATTCTAATCCCCTGAACGTGCAAGGACATAACAACAGATTTTAATCTCTCGGATTTAGAACGCTTGTGAGCAGCAGCCTTGCCTTTCCTCCTTCCTCCTGAATCTTGAACATCGGAAGAAGGCCCAGCTGGGAGCTCGGTATCGGTAGGCGTTCTCTCCGGATCAAGTTCTTCGGTTATCACGACTGCGGGCGCTTTGCGCTTCACCCGTTTCTTCGGGACCACTCTAAGTGTCCCTTCCAGCCGTATGCTCTGCCTCCGTTGTATCAGCCTGACAGTCCCTAACTTTCTGTCGGTCAGAACCAAGTCAATATGCCTCTCTTCGCCTGGATACACTTGGAGGATCCGAACTAGCTCTCTGAAGTATGCACCGTCTGGTCGAGAGATTGCGGCTGTAAAAGAGGAGAAGTGTATCAGTTTTGAAATCGGTTATTATTACCTTAATAACTCAAGAGAAAGATTGCAGCGCTTACGTCTATCCAACCATCGCCTAGCAAATCCAGGGGGCACCGAACATAGAACCATTCGGTCTTGAAGTAACTTAGCCTTCCCCAGGAGCCCATTACAATGTGACAATTCCTGACCACTTCCAAGAAGGTGAAAGAAGGGCTGTCTCCACGGCTCTTAACGTTAAATAAATATCTGATCTCGATCGGCTTCGGTGGTCGAAAAAGGATCTCCATAAAACGGATAAAGGTGCTATTCAACAAAGCATACCCGTTGGGGTGCAGCTAGGATGGGGCTATCCCTAGGAATGATAACATCTCCCTTATATATTGATTGAAGGGAGGAAGTGTCCCCGCTGTGCAAGCGTGACGGTTGAAAGCAGTAAACCCCTCCGGGGGATCATGTGGCATGTCATTTGGCCCAGGCAATAACACGTCGTCAAGCGACAAACCGTGCCTTAAACAAATCCGTCCTAGCATATCCTCAGAGATACCAGACGATACAGAATCTTGTGGATGACAAATGAACCGAGCACCTAGACGCTCGTCCGGAGCTGGCTCTATAACTTCGGCTTCAATAACAGGTATCTCTATGGTTGGAGGAATAGAACTCAGGAGTTCCGGCTGCTGAGAACTTGAAGGTTCCATGACTAGCTAGCTTATAAAAAATCATTGTTAAACTGACAATAACACTCGTGCATCCCCCAGTGTAAAGTGTGTGAGTGTGTTGTGCAGTGCAGTACTGTATGTCATTTGAGAAGATCTACCGGATTGAAGAAAGCATGTAAGCGACGAGACTTTGGAATTCAGTCGGAAGGACCGTCATCGCTGACCGTCACAACCGTGCCATCCAGCTATTAACTATCATTCCAAGTTAAAGTTTGTTATCACTTTGATAAGTACCAGTTTCATCGACGAGCTTCGATAGGAAGTCAAATATGTAGTTCAACGGTCAAGTCTAGTTATGCAAGTTTGAAGCTCGTCGGGGTCAGTTGTTCAAGTGTGCAAGGAATTACAAATTCTTTAACATTCAAATTCGTATCGGTCCCAAGAGCCTTATTCGCATCAGTAAATCATGTTCATCCATGCACAAATTCGACTCGATCTTGTAACTGGAGATTTCATTCACCAATGTGCGAGTTCGACTCGGTCTGAAGAGTGCATAATTCGAATCGGTCCGGAGCGCTCACTTCGCATCCATCGATTAAGTCGTCTTCGTATCGGTCCCGGTCGCCAAATTTGAATCGATCGAAATCCCTGGGTTTCGACTCCATTAGACACAACCCCTTTGTATCGATCAACCTGCTCAAGACACTCATCGATACTGATCGACTCGATGCCACAGCTTAGACATCAATCGATACGAAGGCCTCCGTCTCATCTCGAAACCCTGACTCCCGATCGATGCGAAAGCGATACGAAATAATCATTTTATCTCCACACTCCTTCCCCAGACCGATTCGAACAACATCTTTCTCCACCTTCGACCTCGCACAGGACCTACTTCCTCGAACAACGATCAGGCGTGAAGTTCAAGTGGAATGGCATAAGAATCCAATTCTCATCATTTTAGGGCTGGTGTTATTCGATTGATTACCTTATGTTCGACAACTAGTTTAAGGGATTGAAGGATTGGAGTCGATTCGAGTCGAAGCAGTTTTCTTCTTTTGAGTCTTTTGAGTGATACGAAGACAATGTGCCAAAATAGAATAGTGAAAAGTGAAAAAATGGTTAAGTACAGAGTACTTATATGAACTCGAGCACAAAGGTAAAAAAACGATTCGCCTCCCCGATGATTTCAACTGGCAACGAAGTGTCACCACAAAATCGAGTCGAACAAGTAGTTCGAATCCATCGGGAAGCCTACTTCGACTCGCTCCACTTCGACTCGCTCAGTTCGCACCACAGGAATTCCTACTTCGACTCGTTCAGTTCGAATCCATCATTGAGTTGAACAAGCGCTTTGTGTCCATCATCGATTCGAACAAGCGCTTTGTGTCCATCATCGAGTCGAACAAGCACTTCGTATCCATCGAACCCTGCGTCCATCGATACGAAATCTTTGTTCGTATCAATAGTTTCCAACTCCTTCCCCAAAGCATCGATACGAACAGTCAGTTCGAATCCATCGAATCACGGCTTCAAGGGGCCAGCTCCATCGATTCGAAATACTCATTTCGCATTCATAAAGTCAAGGAAAATCGTCTTCAATATTTCAACCCTTCACATCGATTCAGGAGAGGATCGTTACGAAGGAACATTCAAAAAAAACCATCGGGCGTTGTTACGACAAATTTCACGTTGGTTCAGGAGAGGATCGATATAGAATTCAATATAAAATAAACTGACAACGACTTGTGAACGTACAAACGTCAACGAGAGTCAGGTTAACATATATGCATGTATGTCGGACTAATATTCAATATTCCAGGTTACAGGAATCAGAAACTCATCTAATAACGATTACAAAAGCAAATGGCTAATCACTGGCGTACAACAATCAGTTGCAATAATAGAGGGTACAGCAGTTAACAGTCAACAATTTACATTATCAAGAAAATCAGTCGAAGATTACAGCTTTCACCGAAAAGACAATAACTATTCAGAGTAAAGATGGTAGCATTTCAAAGCACATCATGTTTCCACAAGACGTACTTTGGGGGGGCAAATTTTATCCCGCCTTTTGGAAAGGCCGAGACACCAAGGAATTGGCTAGTAAGTTAATGACGATCCATCCCAAAGATCGGTTATACACAGGCTCACTACGGATATCGACGAATTTTGTCCGAGTCCGGATCGAGCTTAAATTAGTACAACATGACAAGCTAAGCTATGAGAGTCAACGTTCCAAATCTCGAGTCAATCCGAGTTCGTATGCTTAAGTTATAACCGATACAAAATTGATTAAAACAGCTTTCTTCGACTCGCTCAGTTTGCATCCCTCAAAAGAGCCCACTTCGACTCGCTCTGCTCGAATCCATCATGGAAGCCTACTTCGACTCACTCCACATCGACTCGCTCCATTTCGACTCCATCTCAGAGCCTCTGTTCGACTCGCTCTGCATCCTCCAGAAAACAATAGTTCGACTCCATCTAGTTCGACTCCCTCACAGGACCACTATTCGACTCCATCTAGTTCGACTCCATCAGAGGGCCACATTTTGCCTCACTCCACTTCGTCAACTTCACATCCATCTGAAGACTTCTACTTCGTGTCCATCAATGCGAAGCAAGGCACACCAGTCAATATGAATAAACGCCACATCACTGAGTCGAACCGAACCGAGTCGAACAAAGAGCGAGTCGAGACAAGAGCGAGTCGAACGAAATAGCCAATCAAGAATCCCAATTCGTATCGATCATATCTCCTAATGGGCTATTTGGGCGAAATCTTGAGCGATACGAAATCTGTTCATATTGATCACGGATCGGACCGGAACTTCACGGGCTTGGGCGCGCGCCTGGTCGCGTGCCAGAGAGGGTCTCCCGAGATCTGAGTGAAATACCAGCCTCCTACACCTATAAATAGACCTCCAAAGCCAACAGAAAAGGGGTTCTTCTTCTTCTTTGAGATCTCCAACGCCCAGACTCTACCGGATCCAGATCTAAACTCCATTACTACTGCTGCCAGCGGATTTCACTACTGCAAATCATAATTTTTTGCTGTAATTCATTGAATCCACTTGTAATCTTCAAAGAAAGATCAATAAAACAAACTACTTCATAGTGGACGTAGGCAATACGCCGAACCACTCTAAATTCTTGTGTCTCCTTGCTTTTTAATTAGTTTCATATCTGAGATTTGGAGTTTTTGTTAGATAATCCTCTTTTTACATTTAATTTCTTCACTTTATCTCTTCAAAAACTTCCGAAGAGTGTTGTGCCCAATTTTGGTATAAACAGGACATCAATCGTCAATTCGGCCGGGGATGCTTGACTTTCTTTAGATTCTCCTTCGTCTTCAGTTTCTCTTGGGTCAAGATCCTTGAGGAATTGGCTAGGGTGCCCGGGCCTAGGCCCAGGCGTTAATTGTCAATTATCGGCAAAACGGACGTAGAGAGATTCCTCTATGCCCTTTCCTTTCTCCTTTCGCTGCGCCTCCCGCAGCTCAGCAACATAACAGGCTCTGGCAGCAGCCTGATCTCCTTGAATGATTCCCACTCCACGATCAGTGGGGAATTTTAAAGTCAAACACCAAGGGGCAATGGCTGCCCTG
Organism: Allium fistulosum; assembly: GCA_030737815.1. NCBI lineage: Eukaryota > Viridiplantae > Streptophyta > Magnoliopsida > Asparagales > Amaryllidaceae > Allium > Allium fistulosum. The sequence continues at coordinate 813,668,923 of CM060908.1, read as the reverse complement.
AATTCAGCGAGTGCCGGTTGGCCCAAGAAAGCATTATAAGGGGAGTCTATGTCCAAAACAATGAACTGTAACATCTGTACTCTCCGACGTTCTACAACTCCCAATTCTACTGGTAATTCCATCATTCCAGTGGGTATAGTAGCACTTCCATTGAAACCGTGGATTCGGGATTGACAAGGTTTCAAGTCCGTGGCTTTCATTCTCATTTGATCGTAGGCTCGCTTAAACAAAATATTCACAGAGCTTCCACTATCAACTAAGATCCTCTTCATCCAAGCGGGACCTACTTGTGCTGAGATGACCAGTGGATCGATAGTGGGGGCTTCGACTTTATCAACGTCTCTGTTCCTGAACACGATGTCATCTGTCATCGTCTTCTGTTGCTTGGCCGGAGCCCCTTTGTCAAAATTACTACAACACTGGAAGTCCGCATGCCTGATAGAACTAACATACGACTCCATTTCCTTCCAGCTTCGATCTACTGGGTGAGGACCACCACTTATGGTATTGATAACCAACCTCCCCCCTGTCCGAGCGGGTTCTTCCTGTCTTTCCCGATTCGGAGCACGGTTCTGATTTGATGGGCCTGCACCACCAAACTGCGGCGTCTGCACATATTGATCCAACTTCCGTTCACGTATCAGCTTTTCAATGAGGTCTTGTAAGTGACGAAACTCAATGGTGTTGTGGCCATAGCTCTATGGGAATCTGCAAAACTTTCTTGTTTGGATTTGTCTTTCAGTTGGTGGTTTCGGGGCAGGTTTCTTGTATTTCATGGTATTACAGGTCTGCAAATACACAATTTCCAACGACGTGTTCAATGGAGTGTAATTATCGTACATGGAAGTTCTACGCCGTGGACCACGATTCTGATCTCGCTTCTTGCCTTGATTTCCATTGTTCCTCTGCTGATTCTGTTTATTTTGTACGTTCAACTGAACTTTTCCAGAACTATCTCTGGACTGTTTAACAGCGATGTTACTCTGGATTCCTTCGATGTTGTGTCATGCATCATCCTGCTTCCTAGACTGTTTCGCATCCTCCCTTCTCAAGAATTGGGCTGCCTTGGAATAGAAATGGTCCAATGACGCAGGTGGTTTTCCAGCTAACCAATTTCCGAACTCGGAATCAACAACAATCCCCTTAGTCAATGCCATCAGGATAGAGTTATCATTGGGATTGCTTATTTCTGCACACGCAGCGTGGAATCGCTCCAAGTAACGTCTAAGTGTTTCTCCGGGAGCTTGTGTAACACTAGACAGAGTGTTAACGTCTTTAGGCCTCGCCACATGCATACGGAATTGTTCAACAAACTTGGTGGCCTTCTGATCAAAGCTAGAGATGGATCGTGGTGGCAAACGAGTAAACCACATGGTTGCAATGCCTCCCAGGGAAATGGGGGAAACTACGGCATTTTACTGCATCATCAGCTCTCGCAGCATTCATCAGCCATTCGTACTTCAAGATGTGTTGATTGGGATCAGAACTCCCTTCGTAAACTGGCAAAGTTGGCATCCTGAAGCGCCGAGGTGGTTCGGCATACAATATGTCATCGGTGAAAGGGGTATGACTCCGGGAGATACCCCAGTCGTCGTTACTGAGACCCTGACTTTCACGGATCATTTGACGAATCATCGTTGGTATATCCGGCATATGGATACTAGGAGCATGCTGTGCCAAAGTGTGGTCGGGTTCCACAGCGCGAGGTTGGACCGGACGTGGTCGACGGTCCGTGCCTCGCCTCCTTGGTTCAACATCCTCAGGGACATAAGGCTCAGGAGTCTGCTCTCGTTGGTTACGTCGAGGATCAGCTTGGTTTCTAGCATCAACCCCTTGTTCGGTAGTGGCGGTAGTAGCAATGTTGCATGTGACATGATAAGGAGCAACACCTCCTCGGGACGAAGGTCCGGTATGATGACTAGTGGATGGTCCAGTTCTGGGTTGTCCAAGATTCGAAGCAGGTTGGTGCCCTGTGGCCTGGGTGTAGCTTACATCCAATCGTGGGCATGTGGATCGGTGATGACCATCAGATGAAGCTGAACTCTCTGTGGAAGAATAGGAACCTTGGTCTCTTCTGGATCTTCTGCGCCTTTAGCGATTTAGCTGGTTGGATAACTCTGTGTTGGCGCGTAGTTGTTCAGTTAACTGTTGTCGACTCAGGGTCAACTCGTGAAGCAACGTCTGGAACTCTTGTCTAGTAACCGGACCTGTTGGATCTGAAGGTCCGGCGGCATCTTGGTTTGATGGAGGCAACCACACGGGATTTTGTCGGTCCCGTCCTCTGAACAGCAGCTATAGAGGTAGTCCGTGTACTTACCATGGTGAATTAGTGAAAGTCCTTTCCTAGATCTGACGCAGATATGAATAAAATGGAAGGGCTTCAGAGTTCTAGATCTGGATCTTCCTCTTGGATTTGTGCAATCCGATATAGATAGGATATCCAAAGAGCAGGAGAAAAATTGGGTTTTTATCAATGAAAGCACCAAAGTGTTTGTACCAAAATTGGGCACAACACTCTTCGGAAGTTTTTGAAGAGATAAAGTGAAGAAATTAAATGGAAAAAGAGGATTATCTAACAAAAACTCCAAATTTCATATATGAAAGCAATTAAAATGCAAGGAGACATAAGAATTTAGAGTGGTTCGGCGTATCGCCTACGTCCACTATGAAGTTGTTAGCTTTATTGATCTTTCTTCGAAGATTACAAGTGAATTCAGTAAATTACAGCAGATGATTATTATTTGCAGCAGTAAATCTCATAGGTAGCAGCAGCAAATGGAGTTCAGATCTGGATTCGGCAGAGTCTGGGCGTTGGAGAGCTCGAAGGAGAAGAAGAACCCCTTTTCTGTTGGCTTTGGGGGTCTATTTATAGGTGTAGGAGGCTGGTATTTCGCTCAGATCTTGGGAGATCCTCTCTAGCACGTGACCAGGCCCGCGCGCCCAAGCCTGTGAAGTTTCGGTCTGATCCATGATCGATACGAACAGATTTCGTATCGATCAAGATTTCATCCAATGGAGTCGAAATTTGGCATGGACATTCTTTAGCATGCACGTAGTCTTCTGTGAAAATTTCATAGCATTTGGACTTGTAGATTAGGAGATATGGTCGACATGAATTGGGATTCTTGGTTGGCTGTTTCGTTCGAATCGCTCTTGTTTCGACTCGCTCTTTGTTCGACTCGGTGACGTGGAATTTATTCGTATTGACTGTTGTGCCTTGCTTCTCATTGATGGACACGAAGTAGGAGTCTTCGGATGGATGCGAAGTTAACGAAGTGGAGCGAGGAGAAATGTGGCCCTCCGATGGAGTCGAACTAGATAGAGTAGAACAAGGGTTACCTGATGGACGCGAAGTGAGTCGAACTAGGTGGAGTCGAACATAGGCTATCTGATGGACGCGAAGCAGAGCGAGTCGAAGTGGAACGAGTCGAAGTGTAGCGAGTCGAAGTAGGCTTTTCTGAGGGATGCGAACTGAGCGAGTCGAAGTAGACTCTTCTGAGGGATGCGAACCGAGCGAGTCGAAGTAGGCTCTTCTAAGGGATGCGAACTGAGCGAGTCGAAGTAGGCTCTTCTGAGGGATGCGAACTGAGCGAGTCGAAGAAGGATGTTTTTAATCAATTTTGCATTGGTTGTAACTTGAGCATATGAACTCGGATTGACTTGAGATATGGAACGTTAACTCTCATAGCTTAGCTTGTCATGTTGTATTATTTTAAGCTCGATCCGGACTCGGACAAAATTCGTCGATATCCATAGTGAGCCTGTGTATAACCGATCTCTAGGATGGATCGTCATTGGTTTACTAGTCAATTCCTTGGTGTCACGGCCTTGCCAAAAGGCGGGATAACATAAAATCTATTATAAATATCGGTCGAACTTAAAATAATATATTATATATATAATAATTTTTTTCCTATAGAAAACATACTAGATGATAATTTGACTTTATAAAATATAAAACATATATTTACAATACATAAATATATAGATATCATTAATTTAGATAATTAATTACTTTAGATAATATTTAATAACAATATATAAATAAAAAAATATTTTATATATGAAACTATACGTGTAAAAGTATAAAATCATATTTTGTATAGTATAGAGTATAAAATTTAAATGATAAAGCTTACATATATAATTAAATAATATATATTAAATTAATTAAATAATAAATTTTTGTGACCCATGTATATTGTAGGTAGATATATGACAAAATAATTTTTTAGTTTATACAAGTATATAAATATACAACCAATTTGATATGACAATATAAGTTTTTAGAATATATAAGTATATAAATATACAACCAATTTGATATGACAATATATTGATATAATATAACCATCACCTAACTAGTATTGCAGAATATGATATATAAATATTAATTCATAGAATATAATTGTAAATCAAACCATTACCATATACCAAAGCTAAAAACTCACACCTTGAAGTGTTGAAATGAACTCCTGAATCGAATTCAAAATTTGAAGGTGCTATCTCCCGAGCTGCAGACCAATGGCTATCGAATAATGCTTAATTTTATTTGATTTGAGCTTGTAATAATGGATAAGATGGGATGATGGGCTTGGCCAGGGATGAGGGGGTATGGAGGCTTCCAAAAAGTCCTCTAATAGGTATGGATTGAGATACTTATATATAGGAGGAATGGAGACAAGTTAGGATATATATCTCTTACCAAATCTCCTTCCCTTATCCATACAAACCTAGCACATCTAATTGCCATCAAATGGTGCACCAACCTATGCCCTATCATAGACTAACCAACCAGCTATTATATGGGCTTCTGTTATCCTGCCTTTTGGCAAGGCCGTGACACCAAGAACTTGAGTAGAAACCAATGACAGTTCGTCTTGGAGATTTGTTATATGCAGGCTCACTATGGATATCGATGAATTTTGTCCGAGTCCGGATCGAGCTAAAATTGATATGACACGACAAGCGAAGCTATGAGAGCCAATGTTCCAAATTTCAAGTCAATCCGAGTTCGTATGCTCAAGTTACGATCGTTGCAAAATTGAATAAAAAGAGCCTCCGTTCGACTCGCTCCGCTTCGCATCCAACAGAAAGCACATGTTCGACTCGCTCCGCTTCGTATCCACATAACAGAGCATAACCATCGATGCGAACTGTACGCCTTTCATCGATGCGAACAGAGCAGAATCATCAATACGAACAAACCACCTCCATCGATTCGAACAAGGCGTGCTATAGATCGATGTGAAGGAGCAAGCTGTTGATCGATTCGAGCTGGGCAACAAACTTCGATGCGAACAAGGCGAGGTCCAAGAATGACTCGGCCAACTCAGCAAAGAAAGTAGATCAACATGAGGAAGGCTCGCCACGTCACCTCCAGATTACGCGCGCCCATTGATTCGAAGTGATCGAGTCGAATAGGACCGAGTCGAAATGAGGGAGTCGAACGAAACAGCCACGCGAAGATCCTAATTTGTATTGATCATATCTCCTAAACTACAAGTCCAAATGATAAGAAATTTTCACAGAAGCCTACGTACATGCTAAAGAATGTCCACGACAAATTTTGACTCCATCGGACGCAATCTTGATCGATACAAAATCCGTTCGTATCGATCACGGATCAGACCGAAACTTCGCGGGCTTGGGCGCGCGGACCTGGTCACGTGCCAGAGGGGGTCTCCCAAGATCTGAGCGAAATATCATCCTCCTACACCTATAAATAGACCCCTAAAGCCAAAAGAAAAGGGGTTCTTCTTCCTCTTTGAATGCTCGAATGCCCAGACTCTACCGGATCCAGATCTAAACTCTCTTGCTGCTGCTACTAATGAAATTCACTGCTGCAAATCACAATTATCTGCTGTAACTCATTGAATTCACTTGTAATCTTCAAAGAAAGTTCAATAAAGCTATCAACTTCATAGTGGACGTAGGCGATACGCCGAACCACTCTAAATTATTGTGTCTCCTTGCTTTTTAATTATTTTCATATCTGAAATTTGGAGTTTTTGTTAGATAATCCTCTTTTTCCATTTAATTTCTTCACTTTATCTCTTCAAAAGCTTCCGAAGAGTGTTGTGCCCAATTTTGGTACAAACACTTTGGTGCTTTCATTGAGAAAAAACCCAGTTTTTTCCTTCTGCTCATTGGATCTACTGCCGATACCGGATTGCAAACATCCAAGGGGAAGATCCAGATCTGTCGTCAAGTGATTCCTTCTATTCTATTCAGATTGCTCCAGATCTAAGAGGAACTACACTCGTCAAGATTTTCGTATCCATATTTTGTATCCATGAAAATATGGCGATTTTCGTATCCCTGTTTTCGCACCCAGAAAATATGTCAAAATTCGTATCGATCACTTTTCGTATCGATCTGCTTCGCATCGCTCTGTTCGTATCGATCCGGTCAAGCCTTGTTCGTATCGATCACTTTTCGTATCGACCTGCTTCGCATCGTTCTGTTCGTATCGATCACTTTTCGTATCGATCTGCTTCGCATCGCTCTGTTCGTATCGATCCAATCAAGCCCTTTTCGTATCAATCGCTTTTCGTATCGATCTGCTTCGCATCGCTCTGTTCGTATCGATCTGGTCGTGCCTTGTTCGTATCGATCGCTTTTCGTATCGATCTGCTTTGTATCGCTCTGTTCGTATCGATCCAGTCGAGCCTTGTTCGTATCGATCGCCACTTTTCTGTTCGTATCGATCAAGAGTGCTCTGTTCGTATCGATCGCTACTTTTCTATTCGTATCGATCGCAACTGCTCTGTTTGTATCGATCGCAACTGCTCCAATTCATATCGATCCTCAGATACGCTTCGTATCGATCCAGATGCGTCCAATTCGTATCGATCCTCAGATACACTTCGTATCGATCCAGCTGTGTGCCTTTCGTATCGATCGCAGTATCCATTTTTCGAATCGTTCAATTTCACCCACATTTGTACCGTTCAAACATTGCTGAGAACGATACGAAATTTTTAAAAAAACAATTCGGGTGCATTCCATCCATGCTTCTAATTGTTCCATGACTGAACAAGACATAGGAGATCACAACTACAAATGCTGAATTGCAATCAAGGAATGGGTAAAGGATTACTACTCAACCGGTGCTCCCAAAGGCTGGAGAACCTAGCTAATACTCCAAGAACTAGAGTTGGTTAATATATTGTGCTTCCAAGGTGAACTGCAACTTTCCCCGATTGACCAGCTTTTAAACTCCTGAGTTGACAACTATGGTACGATGGCTAATATGACGACTTCCCAACATTGTCTACTCTGCCCACTCAAAACATAGCTGGTAACCACTGAACCATCTTCAAATGCCCGCATCTTAATCATACCGTGTCCATATGACTAGAAGCATGACATACAACCTTAAGAGGACTTCCTCACTATCTTATATGGGCCTCCTACCTGGATGAAAGTTTGGGATAAACACCAATCTATTAGCCCATTTTAACCAACTCATCGTCCAATCGGCGTTACCAACCACTCAAATGTTGGACAATCGTGCATACATCATTCACCAGTGTTACAAGACCCCTTGGCAATAAAATGGACCTGATCATAATGTCGATTGGAGAATCTTTCCCTGTCGAGACCTATTCGTTGAAACCATCCTACCTGCAGAACTTCCAGTGAAAATTCAACATGTTAACTATGTCGGTGTATTATGGAAATACAACCCCCGACACTACCTTATGAAGTGGAAATGGCGCGTGGATTTCTCCAAGGGTGATGAATGCCATCAAACGCAGATGTCTTCCCTCATTCCTCAGAGAAGACCGTCAATCACGACTTTGATAAGGGAACTGGTAGATAGCCGCTGACGACTATGCCAAGATGTCCATGCCAATATTGAGTTGATGAATCAGATGAAGGATCAACTTGGTGAGATAAGGAGGGAACCTACTCCATACTCTAGATCGGAAAACTCCTCTTCTCTAGACGGCTACCGTGAACGCCAATGCCATAAGGCTGCTCTGAGTAGGATAGCTCCGACAATATGTGCAAGCCCCATAAAACGAAGGACCGGGAACATCCGACCCCTATCGATCAAGAACTTTGATCAAACTGAACAATTTGCGTTAGACATCCAACTGAGAAGGGCTGGACTGAAGTGCAATAGCGAGCATACGACGCTGCCTCACTTATCAATGAGATTTGATCTAATCTCTTTTGAATTATTTCTAATTCAATTTCATTTACGTTGCGAAATATGACCTACTTGAATTAAACTACTTGCAAATGATGTAGGTAACTGAGTACTTAAGATTGGGTGCAAAACAACCTCCGTGGACTATGATCAAATCATTGAGGTATCATCATCACGAGCATGATTCAACCACTCATCGGCCACTATATGATCCTGACTAGGGGAAAGGCATCAAAGCGGAAGAGACCGACAAGGTCAGGACTCTAGTACAAAGTGGATGCAACCGACCATCCACTCATCCGCCTATGCAATTTAATTAGGAGATGTAAGAAAGACTTGGAGTTATATGTCCCAACAATGCACTCTCCATCTCGTACTTGAAGCTCGCCAAAATACTTATGCTCCTTCTGATGCCTGATAAAATCGGAATCACACCAAGGGTGGACGTGATGTCACCATCCATGCATCAAATCCTACATTAGACACTTGGGATTATTTGAGAACACATGTTTAAAGTGGATATGATTTGACCATTCACTCTCCAGTTTGCTTCTGTAATTCGGCAAAACAGTCATGCCTTAAACCAACTTCATCAAGGACCAACCCTCAATTTAAAGTCATCAACGACTGACTGCCTACTCGCTAACCATCACGAGCTGTCATTTCAACTGTCTTCCTTAGCTCGATCGAAAGAATGCAAAGTATAAATTAGACGTGACTCGACCGTCTGCTCTCCAATTCTTGCACCCGACTTAAGGGAAAATACACAACTCAAAGTGGATGTAGTTCGACCGTCCTTTCCTATGCTCGGGCACAAAGCTTGCCAGAACACTAATCTTACTCCTTAGGCTTGGCAAAAGCGGAATCCAAATGAACATGGACGCGATCCAACCGTCCATAAACTAAAATCTCATCCTTCATTGAGGGCAGATAAATGGAAAGTAATCGGGATCCCACCGATCACTCGCAAAGTGAAATCCCGAGCTCGGGGGCAAGCCGTCACACCAAAGTCAAAAAAGGATTGATGCACGACAATCCTTCACTTAACTCCAGATTCCCAGAGTGTGAACTAGAGTATAAGTTTACAAATACGAGGAGGGTGGATCCGCCCACCTAACGACCTCGTCCGTATCTCAACCAAGTTTGAGGAGGATGGACCCGTCCATCTAACGACCTCGCTTGTTAACTCGGGGTGGATGTGATTCGACCATCCACGATCCTGACACACCTTTCGCTCCCAGAGTGCGAGCGAAATCCAAAAACATGCAATAGATGTGACTGACCGTCTATTTACCAACTCCAGATTCCCAGAGTGCGAACTGGAGTATAAACATAAACTAACTCTAAATCCCAAGAGTGTGGACTAGAGTATAAAAACCAACTGGGTGCGAATGACCACCCATCAACTAACTCCATATTCCCAGAGTGCGAACTAGAGTATAAACATCAACAACTCCATATTCCCAGGGTGCGAACTGGAGTATAAACATCAATTAACTCCAGATTCCCAGAGTGCGAACTGGAGTATAAACATCAACTAACTCCAGATTCCCAGAGTGCGAACTGGAGTATAAACATCAACTAACTCTAGATTCCCAGAGCGCGAACTGGAGTACAAAAATAAACCAACTCTAAGTCCCCAGAGTGTGGACTGGAGTATAAACATCAACTAACCCCAGATTCCCAAAGTGCGAACTGGAGGATAAACTTCAACTAACTCCAGATTCCCAGAGGGCGAACTGGAGTATAAACATCAACTAACTCCAGACTCCTAGAGCGCGAACTGGAGTATAAAAATAAACCAACTCTAAGTCCCCAGAGTTTGGACTGGAGTATAAACACCAACTGGGTGCGAATGACCACCCATCAACTTACTTCGGTCCCGAGAGCGCAGGCTAGAGTATAAAAACCAAATGGGTGTGATTAACAACCCATCAACCAACTCCAGCCCTCAAAGCATGGTTTGGAATATGAATACCAAAAGAGATGTGATTCAACTATCCATCTATCGGCTATGGTTCCTCATCAAGTTCTATAGTACAAAAAGTGGATGTGGTACGACAGTCTGCTTTCCAATCTGCCCCTGACATGGGGGCACACTTAACACACAAAATTGAATGTGATCCGACCATCCAGCACTAGGCGGGCATGACACAACCGTCCATGCATTAACTCTTGTCCCCGGCACGGGAACCATAACATAAATTTATAGGGATGCACTCCAACCCTACAAGACAAAATTTCTTCCTCGATTCGACAAGGAGGCGTAGATTCGAAAAAGTGACCTAGTTGGATGTCCTATTCTGAATTGATATTACTACCATCCAACCGCAAATGAACGTGGCATGACCGTTCATCTGCTAACTCTCGCCTGTGATCCGACGGGTTGTGCCTGCAACATGGACGGATGTGACCTAACCATCCGCCAATCAATTCCTTCCTTCCTATAGTTCAGTGGGAGAAGCATCAAACTAAAGTTGTTGTAATTTGACCGGCCACACTTTGACTTTTTCCCTAGACTGGGGGCAGAGGAATTGACCGAGGAAAACGCGGTCTGACCATTTTCTACTAAAACTCTTAGTCCCCAGAGTGAAAATAGGGGTATAAACATCAAATAGGTGTGGTTAATGGCCCTTCAACTTACTTTGATCCCCACAGTGGGCTACAAGAATAGACAAATGGATGAATGTGATTCGACCATTCATTCACCAACTCTGACCTAAACTTGACATGAGGAGTATAAACTCATCACAGGTGCAATTAGACCATCCACGAACTAACTCTTCTAACCCAAGACTGGGGGCAGAAGTACAAATCACCGAAAGAAGAGAAAGGTGACTTGCTACATCTCCAGCTTAGCGTCCTTTACAACTTAAGGAAATGACTACAAGGAGACCTTAATGCTAACCAATCAGAATGATGCCCGAAGTTCTGGGCAACCAATTATATCGTACCGCCGGATCGACGGGCAATATCGATCTGCACCTTTCATATCATACCATTGGATCGATAGGAAATGAGGTCCGAGCATTCTACATCGTTTCGTTGAATCGACGGTCAATATCGATCCTCTTTGACTACAAATCAATGTGACCCGAACGTCCATCGAATACCTTTGACCAACAGAGCATGGATAGAAGAATAAACCACGAATGAGTGTGACTTGACCATTCGTCCTCCGTCGTCTTCCTTCGATCCGTCGGAAAGAGCATGAGACCAAATGAGCATGACATGACTGCATTTGAGCTGGCTTTATCCCAAGATCTGACGGGAGAACATAAATCGAGATGGACATGGTTGATCACCCAACTCCAAATGAATGCAACACGACCATTCATTCATTGACTCTTACCATGATCCGACTAAAAGAGCAATTCAAAACAAGTGCAACCTAAACATCTTCACACCGATTCTTACCCTGGATTCGACAAGGGAAGCATCAATCCTGCATTGGATCTGACTGGACGATTCACTCTTCAGTTTTTGCCCAAAGTATGGCGACATAAGCAGCGAAGTGAATGTCATTGACCGTCCAGAATCTAGCTTATGTCCGAATGTCAGTAAAGTAACAATGTATTCCGCCAAGAGGAAATAACTAGAACATAATACAGGATAGGCATGACTCAGCCTTCCATCGGCTAACTCGATCCTATGGTTCAATGGGATAGAATACAAAATTGAAGCGGACATTATCTACCCTGCCACTTATCGAGATATTCCCCAGACTTGGGGGCACGAACAAGAAGATAAGATTAATATGATTCAACCATTCATCAGTCAACTCTGGTTCTTAAAGCTTGAACTACATTATAGACACAGCTAGGACGAGACTAGACCGTCCGCGTAATGCATCCGCCAAACCGAGACTGGGGGCAAAAGAGTAATTATCCGAGAGTTGACTATAACAACTTGAACCTATGACCCATGCCTGATATTCATAACAACTCTAGGTTGTGAACGAAAGGATGCCTAGAGATAGAGTCATCAGATCGATACCCGGACTTATGGGCAACTGATCATCATTCTGACCCTTCCGATGAGCAATGGATCGCAGGTACATTGCATGAAAAGAACATCACTCAGAAACATAAGTAAATTCAATCTCAAAGCTGGAGCCAACTATGTAGCAGCATGCAGTACAAGGCTAAGTTCTACTAATCCTTTGATTCAACGTCCTTATAAGCCCGATCATTTACCATTGCAAATAAACACATGAAGCGCCTACAACCTATCATGAGTATTGTAGATCAGATCACAACTCTGCGCAATGATGAAGAAAGAGTCAACTGTTTTACTTCAGGTGAATCTTGATGTGTTCGCTTGGACTCGATCTCATATATATATATATATATATATATATATATATATGGACTCTCTCCAGCCATGAAGAACCCTATATTAAATGTCGACCCGAGGCATGTCTCGGTGAACAAAAACGATGCGACGTGGATCCGGAGAGTTCTGTTTCACTTAAAGAGGAGGCGAATCTGCTCAAAACCAGTGGGTTTATCCATGATGCCCTCCAACCAAAATGAGTATCCAATCCTTTACTTATAAGAAAAACAAACAGGGAGTGGAGGACATATGTCAACTACTCAGATTTGCATGGGGTATGAATAAGCCAGCTTTCCACTTCCAATGATCAACCAACTGATGGACCCGACCATCAGACATGAATTACTCACATCCATGGATGCAAACTCCAGATACAATCAGATACTGAAGCATGTCCCAGACCAGGAACACAACTATTTCTCTACTAATCTGGGCCTATAGTGCTATGCTGCAATCTATAGATTCAAACTTAAGGACACTAGTGCTACTTACAAGAGGACGATTAACAGATCATTCAAAAATTAGATCGACCGATCGATAAAGGTAGATGTGGTTAATATGCTCGTGAGATCATGACTATCAAATGACCACATCGATGACTTGGCAGAGATATTCAGTGCTCTCCAGAAAATGCAGGACCAAACTCAATCCTTCGAAATGCTCTTTCACCGTTACATCAGAAAGATTCTTTGTTTTCATCATCAATTCTCATGGAATCAAGAATAATTTCTAGAAAATTCCGACTGTTAGAGACACCCATGTACCAAGGACAACCAAGCAGCTCTGATAGATCGCTTAAAGAGACCTTCCATTTTACCCAAATCTTTGGATCGCGAAGATTTATACATCAATTGGGCCGTGTCAACACGCGCCATAAGCGTCGTAATGCTATGTGAAGAGAAACGAATCCAAAGACCAGTATATGATGAAGGCTGGCTATTGACAAGCTCACCCCGTTAACGTCCATATCAACCAACCATTACGATAGGTCCAATAGAAAACTTAGATGTCTGAAAAGTTACTCAAATGGAGTATCAAGCTAAGCCAATTTGATATCACTTATCTCCCTCGGAGAGCTCTCTATGGTCAAACATTAGCATACTTCATATCTGAATCCACCACATCAGACGACTATCCGAAGAACAGTGGAGTACCGTCCAACCGATGGAGAACGTACACTGATGGAACTTCCAATAATCGGCTTTCTAACATCGAAGTTGCGTTAATGACTCCTGAGGAACGAACGATCTGCTACGCCCTAAAACTCAACTTCCCTGCAACAAATAACGAAGCTAAGTATGAAGCCTTGGCGCTAAAACTTGCAAGAAAATTACGAGTGGAAACTTTACATGTCTTATGTGATTACTGGTTAGTAGTACGCCAAGTCAGCGAAGATTATCTGACTAGGGGGCAACCTCTTGCTCCTTATCTCAACCGGGTCCAAAAGCTACTAGCCGGCTTCGACTATTACACCACTACAAAAATCCTCAGAGAACTAAACGAAAAGACCGAATCACTCGCCAAGCTAGCCAGTTCTGGGGATGCACGACAAAAATACTTTGTCCCAGTTGAGATACTTATTATTCCAAGCAATGACATATGAAGATCAACTAGATCTTAGATCTGAGATCTAGGAAAGGAGTCATGGATGACTCCTATAGAAGATTATCCATAATCGGGGATTCTTCTTGAATGAAGGAATGAGAAATGGCATATCCTTTGTGAAGCCTCACTGCATGATTATGTCTAGATCGTTCAACTCCGTCAATACAAAGCATTACTCATGTATCTGCCAGTCAGAGACCCAATATGACGTGTCCATCGATACGGAGCATACATTCCAACATCTCAGATCGATCCAGGAGAGGATCGATACAAAGGAAGGACATAAAACAACCATCGAATTGTTACAACTTGAATTTCACATCGATCCAGGAGAGGATCGTTATGAAACTCGATAAAAAAACTTGACAACGACCCATGAATGTGCAAACGTTGATGGGAGTCAGGTTAACATACGTACACGTATGACAAACTAATAATCAATTTTCAAAATTTACAGGAATTGAAGGCTCACCTGATGACAATTACAATAGCGAACAACAAATCGCTAGCACTCGACACTCAGTTACAACAATGCACTACATAATCATTGGAAGTCAACAAATCAACATTTATATTACTGGAAATCAATCGAAGGTTGCATCTTTTGATGAAAAGATAGCAACTACTCAACGAATCAGATAGAACTATTTCAGAATGAAGGATGCAGCATTTCAAAGCACGTCATGTTCACACAAGACGTACTTTGGGGGGCAAATGTTATCCCGTCTTTTGGCAAGGCCGTGACACCAAGAAGTTGACTAGAAACCAACGACAGTTCGTCTTGGAGATCGGTTATACGCAGGCTCACTATGGATATTGACGAATTTTGTTCGAGTCCGGATCGAGCTAAAATTGATATGACACGACAAGCGAAGCTATGAGAGCCAACGTTCCAAATTTCAAGTCAATCCGAGTTCGTATGCTCAAGTTACGATCGATGCAAAATTGAATAAAAAGAGCCTCTGTTCGACTCGCTCCGCTTCACATCCATCAGAAAGCACCTGTTCGACTCGCTCCGCTTTGTATCCACATAACAGAGCATAACCATCGATGCGAACTATGCACCTTTCATCGATGCGAACAGAGCAGAATCATCGATTCGAACAAATCACCTCCATCGAATCGAACAAGGCGTGCTACAGATCGATGTGAAGGAGCAAGCTGTTGATCGATTCGAACTGGGCAACAAACTTCGATGCGAACAAGGCGAGGTCCAAGAATGACTCGACCAACTCAGCAAAGAAAGTGGATCAACATGAGGAAGTCTCACCACGTCACCTCCAGATTACGCGCGCCCATCGATTCGAAGTGATCGAGTCGAATAGGACCGAGTCGAAATGAGGGAGTCGAACAAAACAGCCACCCAAAGATCCTAATTCGTATCGATCATATCTCCTAAACTATAAGTCCAAATGATATGAAATTTTCACAGAAGCCTACGTACATACTAAAGAATGTCCACGCCAAATTTCGACTCCATCGGACGCAATCTTGATCGATACGAAATCCGTTCGTATCGATCACGGATCGGACCGAAACTTCGCGGGCTTGGGCGCGCGGGCCTGGTCACGTGCCAGAGGAGGTCTCCCGAGATCTGAGCGAAATATCAGCCTCCTACACCTGTAAATAGACCCCAAAGCCAACAGAAAAGGGGTTCTTCTTCCTCTTCGAATGCTCGAATGCCCAGACTATGCCGGATCCAGATCTAAACTCTCTTGCTGCTGCTACTAACAAAATTCACTGCTGCAAATCACAATTATCTGCTATAACTCATTGAATTCACTTGTAATCTTCAAAGAAAGTTCAATAAAGCTATCAACTTCATAGTGGACGTAGGCGATACGGCGAACCACTCTAAATTCTTGTGTCTCCTTGCATTTTAATTATTTTCATATTTGAAATTTGGAGTTTTTGTTAGATAATCCCCTTTTTCCATTTAGTTTATTCACTTTATCTCTTAAAAAACTTCCAAAGAGTGTTGTGTCCAATTTTGGTACAAACAGCTTCAAACCCATTTAAAGCCCGAAAAAAATATTTTGCGTTTAAATCTAATTTAAACACGTATCGATATTGTATATCAATTAATATATTTACATCCATTATAAATACTTTAATAATATTTGTTCATCAAATCAAAATTAAATTTTCTAACTGATATTTCATAAATACTAATTAATTTATAATGATTACAAACTAATAAAATCATGTGGTCAAGGAGTATTCAACAGTTCTGTTGTGCCACTCTTTAGGTGTAAATTTGGTCAGCGATTAATATCAAACTATTCGAATATTAACGTTCACACATCACTTAGCAGGTAGTGTGATATTTTGGCCAAATTTATCGCTTACTTAGTTTTGGTAAAATCTAATTTTACTTCGTTAAGCGCTACCCGGTTATGACTATCGTTTACATCAATTCTCTTTGTCAAAACTATATCACTTTGGACTTATTGAATTTAGTAATGGTCAAAATTCCAGTATCATCCATATTCAACTCTATAGTCCAAACACAAAGTCCTTGGTTCAATAATAACAATTAATATTAATCAAACTACTCTAGCCAGAGATTTTAACTTTAATTTGAATTCAGATGACCGTGATACTAACCTTATATAACCGAGGAGACCAATCATCACTTGAATAGTGTTTCACTTCCAATACTTCCACTTGACCAAATATATCCACTCAATGGACATCGTGCTATGATTTGACTATAATCAAAGCGGAGCTTTCATATTGAAGATCCATAGTATTCTCAAGTGAGGAGACAAATGTAAATTAGTCACATTGTTATTTTCTGTTTGACCTTAGTTGTCTTAAACAACAAAAAACTATCGAGTGAGTCATTCTATAGTTATCCAATAACTATCAGTACACACGCTTTGGTGCCCTCAGCAGTCATGAGTAATACACTGCTCAACATTTAGAGAGTATTATGTACTTTAATCTCAATCGATACATCGGTATCTAGTCCCAATGCATCTTGACTAGGAATATTTAAAATGATGTGTTTATTATATTGCGATACAATACTCATGATTAAAACTATTTGTAATTATTATCACAAACACACTATATATGGACTTTATGTTAAATATATTTTAATTAAATATTTAATTATTTATAACAAATACATAACAGAAAGAAAAAACACCTTTATTACGAACGAGAATTGATTATAGAGTTTATTATTTTACAATAAATTACAGAATTGCCTCTAGGGCATACCCCTAATTTTATCACAAGGATAAGGCTCGGATAGGCATGCTAAGGGATCTTTAATACTCGGAGTGTTTTCTGATGTACTTGAAAGAAGGCATATTGTGAGTGCACTCATGTGTACTTTGTTTGGATTTCCCAGATTGGTTGAATGGATCTATATACCCTGGACCGGTGAAATGGGTCTAGTATCAACTATGGACTAAAGACGAGTACACTTAAAACTAGGATTTCCATTAATCCCTGGTAGGTGAAAGGTCATATGAGTTATCATATATCTAGAGCATACTAAGTGATGGTGAGGACTGTTTGATGGATGCTATGTTTACTTTTATTGTTTTCTCCCGTAGTCCATCACTCTAGGGATGTCACTTGGGATAGGTATCGTGGATAAGGATACTTAGATACTCGTCATTGTACTTAATTTGCAGTTTCCTTTACGATGTTTGTAGAGTAGCATATTATGTTTGTTATGTGAAAATTCTTTAGTTGCAGGGACATGTTAAGTATTGTTCTTATACCCTTGTTCCTTACTATCGACCTGTATAGTATTTTGAGATTCATTTATTGCTTATACCGTACTATTGTCTGGCTCGAGGTTTTATGTTTTGCTTTTTATTATCTCGGGTACTCTTAAATGAGTAAACTAGATAATAGGAAGTGAGACGGAGTAGCTGTGTAGAAGACAAGCTAGATGGGGCTTTCTCGTATTATATATGGATATTATGCTTATTCCGATGTGTAATACTATGGGGCCCAGGTAGTGTTTGTGTTACTATTATGAGATAGTCTATTTCAGTTTATTACCATTTTGTATAAGCTCTACAAATAACTTTATGGATCTATGTTTTGTTATTTGGTTCACTTAGTTATTACTGTCTCTTCTGTTTTATATCCATGATGTATATTATATTTTATTCCATGAACTGTTAGATATACAATAGGTTCTGTGATTGGTTTTCTTTTCTTTTACACTTGACAATGGACTTACATCGGCTAGACACCGTAGCAGCACACTATCTAGTTATATTGGGTGCCGGTGGTGTAAGGTCGTCAACACATTTGGTATCAGAGCTCTTGGTTACACGATTAACCTAAGTTAATATCATGGTCCAATAGAGATAGGGAAGGTGTTATCACCCTAGACAGGATGAAAAACATATATATATATATATATATATATAAGAGAACACACTTGTTATATACTTTGTTTTCCAAACTATATAGTAGTATATAAGTCGCATGCACACGCAAGTACCATAGATGCAGTTTTCTTATATTAGTAATTGATCATTCTTATTAGAGGTCAAGAATGAGTGGGCATATAAGAAACAGTGTAAGGAACTCTATTTCTGGAGTTGAAGATGGAGCGGGCTTGGGGGGCTGCTAACCCTGACTTGAAGGCGTTGTTCAACACGATGATGGTGAACATGCTGCAAATTGCCGAACCAGTCAATCTGAATGTTTCTATTGGTAGTAGTGCTCAAGTACAGGCACCTATGATTAATTTTGCTATACTGAATAAGGATTTTGCTAGTCTTGGTGGCAAACCATTCCAAGAATGGAATCGGCTAAGGAAGTGCAGGATTGGTTGGACGCATACGAAAGGATTTTTAATGACCTTGAATTGGATTATGCAATGAAGAGGAGGTTGGCTTCCTGACAGCATCAAGGGAGAGCCATGAACTAGTGGAACGTCATTAGAGTTGCTACACAAATGATCATTTTAATTGGGACCAATTGAAAACCCGATTCAAGGAGAAGTTCTTTTCGACTACTCAGAAGTCGGTGTTATTAAGGAAATTTACTGATTTAAAGCAGGGAGATATGTCTGTCTCCAAGTATGTTGCTAAATTTAAGGCCTTGTAGAAATACCAGATGTCTTTTATTGACACTTTATTAAGGAAGAACGAGAAATTTCTTATAAGTTTGGACGACTATTTGGAGGTGAAGTTGGTGAGCCACATCGAAAAGCCATTTGAGAGACTCATCGAGAAAGTTCATCACCAGAAGAGTTTGTACCCCAAGTCCAAATTAGCTGTTGTTGTTAAGGAAGAGCCAAAACAACCAAAAAGCGGTGGAGGCAAGAAGTGTGGAATGGTAAGAGGAAGAAATCTCAAGGAAAAAAATGCTCAGAAGAAGGCTAAGTGGAATCATATCTATTATGATTGTGGAGACAAGGGTCACTTAATCAGAGACTGCAAAGCTAACGAAAAGAAGAAGTGCTAAAACTGTGGAAAGTTCGGATATATGCAGAAGAATTGCCCAAAACCAGCATAGCAGAAGTAGGTTGTAAAGGCGTACACTTTGGATGCTATCCCGTTTCATCGAGTGCTCCCCCGATGACGGAGAAACGGGAAAGTATCACTATTCAAGGCATGCTTTCCATTTATGATGTTCCTATACGTGTTTTTTTCGATAATGGAGCTTCACATTCCTTTATATCTAGTGACCTAATAGATAATCTGGGATCAAGTTGACCAACCTTTGATTGTGACGAACCTCGTTGGAGGCTCCACTAGCATGTGTATGGTCCGTTGTGGTATTGTAACACCCCATAAAATTTACGTTAGTTAACAAAAAAATTATTAAGGCTCAAAAATGAAATTTGAGAAAATGTTAGAATTGGGCCATGAAACTTGCACCATTGCGTTTATGGCGATTTTCTGAGCAACTTTCATATTTGGGGTTTTGCGATCGGAGCTCAAAGAAGAAGTTATTAGCGTTTAAAGTTTACGGAACGAAAATAATTAAAAAACGATAATAAGAAATAAATATTAATTAATACTGGACCCCAACTGTCGACCCCTTCCTTGGGCCGGTCAACCGCTAGCACATGACCGCCTGTAGGGGAGCGGTCGACCTATCTTATGGTGGTGGCTAGGGTTTGAGCCTTGGCCAAACGACCTATATTTAATTATTTTAATCTAACAGCTATGATTGATTCAAGCGCCTATAAATACAGGACTAACCCCTCACTTCTCTTCTCATTTTTTTGATCCAAGCAGCAAAGCTGAGCCATTTTCTCTTTTCCGCTATTTCTAATAATTATAAAATATTATGTATTTATACAAATTGGAGAATGGCGAAAAATAAAAGAGAAGAAGAGAATAAGCAAATCAACATTGCAAAAGAAAAGGTAATTTCAATAATTATAAATTTACATTCCACTTTACTCAAATCTCTTCTTGGATTTTAATTCTAAATGTATGTATATACCTTATTCTACATATACTTTTTGATTGGAAAGGAGAAAGAGTCAAATCAAAGGAATAAATTTAGATTTGGGAGATATGGAAAGCTTGAAAGGTGAGTGGGAAATTATATAATCTATTTATAACATTGAAATTTATCTTGTTGAATTTTTATTTAATTATAATGCCAATATAAGATCTAATGAGTCGTAGGCTTAGAATAAACAAATAGGAATATCGCCTACATATTCAATAAGATAGGTAACTATAATAACATGTACAACATAATTTGGAAATTTGAAATCGGTCCTAGATATATTATTTTAGAATGTTTGAAAAGTTGTAAGGTTCTTCCATATTTATAACTGGATTGTAAATTTGGTTGCCCTAGTTAATTTGGAATGTAAGTTTCTACATTTTGAATTAAAAGCAGGTCATAATTTAATTGTATCCATTTCTGTGTAATTTCCATATACTATCTAATTCCGCCAATGTATAAAAAGTGCATCGCTTGTACTAGTAAGAAATATATTAAAATGAAACAGATCTATAAAGTATGGATATTCTTCTCCGTAGTTTGCACTGTCTATTTCAATAAAAGAAAAGAGGTAATTCATTGTAATTTCAAACGGACAAAAAGTCTCATTTCTGGGTAATTTATGGAAAATTATAATGATAAT
Source organism: Allium fistulosum (assembly GCA_030737815.1). Classification (NCBI taxonomy): domain Eukaryota; kingdom Viridiplantae; phylum Streptophyta; class Magnoliopsida; order Asparagales; family Amaryllidaceae; genus Allium; species Allium fistulosum. The sequence goes on along the minus strand of CM060908.1, from coordinate 813,647,729 downwards.
CCTTTTTGAAGATAACTCTAATAAATTAAATTGTGAAAATTAACGTTCTGAAATTCGTAAACATGAGAATTAATGTGTTAGGAATGGGAATAGATATATACACATATAAATATGTATAACCGTGCTTACCGATCATATATATAGTGTAATTTATGACGATATTCATATTAGGTATTATTAGCATAGTAATTGTAGGATTAAGAGGTTGGAAAAGGAAGGAATAGAAAATCCAAAATTCAGGGATATTAACTACAAATTTAATGGGCAATAAATCTGTAGTAAATAGAAAGTTAAAGGAATTAAATGTGGACTAATTAGAGAATATAATATGGCATTTATGGAGAAACTAAATAGGCATAATAGGTTGAATTAGAACGAATAAATAAATATTATTAGAGGTTGTCCAATTAGAATAATACTAACCATTTATTACCGACAATTGACATTTATGAAATATAGTAAATAAGCTGATAAGATAGGAATTAAATTCTGGAAGGTGTATAACTTTCATAATGAGAAATTATATAACCTTAATTGTACATTTAGGATAAGCATGAATTAGTGGGCCTAGCCTAATATTTTAGCCTAGGGTAATTGGTTTGGTTTAGTGGGTTGGGATGTGAGGTCAGTAGAGTTCACAACAGAAGTCTTACCTTCACCTAAAAAGCTACATGCAGTTATGTATACTTACTACTGATGTGGGAAATCTCCAACCATTGGACCTATAAGGAAGGGATATACGTTTGCGTATAGATAGGGGAAATATACCAAGGTTTCGCCTCGGGTTTGAAGTATTAAATGACTCGGTACTTCTAAGGAAATTCAGTCTCCTTCATTTCTAATAAGATGTATTAAGTAATTGTAAGGGGCATTTTCCTTTACTTATATTAGGTTAGTATAAACGGGATGTCAGTTGAGGAAGGTCAATGGGAAATGTCGGTATTTTTGTTAGACAGGTATTTTATAGTAGGGCTAGCATGTAGGCTATGACCACCAGCAGTCCCGAGCGAGCGGTAACAAAGACTTTGGGTTATGCCTTGATGTATTTCACTTCCTACTAATGTAGAATCTGCATGGGATACACACAGACCTCAAAGTAGTTGGTTATACATAATGTATTTGTCAGAGGTAGGCTAGTAAACCTTAGACGAGTCTTTGAGATGTGTTAGTAGTACGGCGAGTAAATTATAAATTACAAAGTCATATATAGAGGTCATCGGTCTTTGTAGTTAGAACCAATTGATTAGCATTTACATTGCGGAGGGCTCACTTCGTGGGCTAAGCTATTAAATGGCTATTGGGTCTGCTTCCTCCCTATTTAAAAAGTATTAAGTGGCTGGGATTTGGGTAGTGAAAGGTTATGTTATATATATACATAGTTATACCTTGGGGTAGGTTATGTTATATATATCGTACACACATAGGATTTAACGGACTAGTAGTAAGTCTAGACATAGCAATTAAATGGAAAACAATCAGCATAAATTAGTGTTATGGGTAAATTATATAATTTTCCAGTCACTAGAACATTGTTCTGACCCCCTCCTCATTACAACCAATGGGATATATTAGAGGGATAGGTTACCAGAGCTGGATGGGAAGGGTGGATGGAGAAGTCTTCTCTTCATGCTCGGTACTAATTAGGCGAGTGGATATCCAAGGAATAATATTAATACAAAGGTAGTAGCCTTAATCGGTATTTATGTTTCATTATATTTTAAATTCCGCTATGAGTTTTTATGATCGATCTTTGATATACTTATGTTTATTACGAGTTACCAAAACCAACGATTTGTACCCTAATTGACTTGGGTTTTGATTTAGTCGAATTTCGAGCCTATTAAAGTATGGGTTGTTACATTTGGTAATAGAGCCTTGTCGATCATACAAGTTAGGATACGCCAAGAGAACGTGTTTGTAACTTTTGCCTATAATTATAATTTTATACGCCAAACTCTATCAATTTCGGCTATAGAAGTAGCTACGACCATATTCCGAATATATATACGAGGAAACTATGAGTGGGAAAAATAAATAGATTTAAATTTATACACTTACCCTATCGCCTCATGGATCATTAGCTGTATTGTAAGGTGTTGACCAAGAAGAGTATGAGCACGACATATAAAAAGATCTCGGAGGGTGGATGGTACTTGACTCCTTATTGGGCATGGAAAGCGTTATGATTGTTGATTTCGATGGATTGCCGATTGAAGATGTACATTTCATCCATACAGATCAGAAGTAAGAAACTCTATGTTGCGAATATTCGAAAATTAGGAATATTAGGAGTGGAGCAAGTTCCCGTAAGAAGGTGTACATTAATCACCATAAGAAGATAGCCGGATTTTTATGAAGTTGAATGTAAAAGTCCAAAAGAAGGGACAAGTAAAGTCCATATCTGGGTCCGACCATATGCAAAAGAATTTGACAAATATTATTGAAAATTCCTTGAATCATTTTGAATGAGTTTTTCAAAGGATTTATTGAAAAATAATTTTGAAAAGCAAGTGAATTTTGATATTTCTGGTTTAAAATTGGTCGAGTCAAAAGTTTTCGATTGAAAGGTTTTTAATAGAGGGATTTTCATTTTTGAAATGAATGGGAGATAGAGCATAGATTCAGCTCAATGATTTTTCCTATTTTTAGCACTGGAAGTTTTAAAAATTCTTTCTTCAAAGGGTAGGTAAATGAAAATGGTACTTAATTTAGATGGGGTAGAATGTAAGGAAGAGCAGGAATGACCGATTGCAAAGATTGGAGAAATATTCCCATATAAAGAGAATACAGAGAACTACGGTTGAAATATTTTTGGGTTTTTTTGAAGAAGGTTGATGACCTAGCAGTATAGGCAAGTATATTGTGAGATTTAAGAAGAAGGGAACCCGATGAACTAGACGACAAGCTAATGCACCACCATTTAGAATGCAGCGAATTCTCGAAGAAGTGTGCATTGTGACATACTGAAGAAGATGAAGATGGCACAAGACGATGCTGTTAATCGATATTATTATCATTAATAAATTAACCCAACCTGAATAGGGTCCCGGTTCAACATAGGCTCAAAATTCAGCAACCAGTCGACCCCTAGCGGTCGACCGGTAAAAACTAGAGTGGTCGACCGGTTATTGGGTAAAATGTGCAACTCAAACCTCAAACGCAGCATATAGCCACGTCCAGGCTTCGAACCCCCCATTTTCCTCCACCTCCCTCATCTTTCTTCTTTCGCCAACCCTCTTTCCCCTCCAAACGTGAGCATTGCCTTCCCCTTCCTTTAATAGTGAGCATCTCCCCCCCAACGTTAACAACCACCATTTTAGATCCAATCCCCTCCTCTCTCTCTCTCCCTCCCCCAGACCTGAACCCAACTCCCCCTCCTCAACCTCAGCTCATTCCATGGCACTATCGTGAGCCACCAGCACATCCTCGCACCATCTGGGTCTTATCTCTCAAGAGATCACTTCTCTAGACCAGAATGATCAAAAATTGTGACCTACGAAGCATCAGCAAATCTTTCATTCCTTCAGGGATGACTGATGAAATTCGGGGACTTCGCTGCCTTTGGAATTAGGGATCTATTCACAGTAGCAAGACTAGCACTAATCCTCTTGATACTTTTGAGTAGGAGTGCCACCTGCACTACATGCGGCTATTTGATGTTAATATGCAATATGAGTTTGATGAAAATATCAGTAGTCTTATATTGAAGGTGAAAGGGGTAGCTATTAATCTATCAAATGTTGATTTTAGAGAATTTCTTAGGATAGCCATGGAGGGAACGAATCTGGTAGAGGTTTAGATATTAATTCAAAGATTTTATAGTGAATCTTTCTCAGAGATGTTAATGTCTGGAGGCAAGACAACTTGCGGCCTACAGCCTGCCTCATCTTTCATATTATTCAGTAGAACATTATTATAAAGATAGGGAGCTTTGATCAAATTTCGCTAGTGCAGAAGGTCACCTATGCCATCATAGGTAGTACAGTAGTGGACTGGTCTTGCACTATCATGAGCAATTATATGGAGCTAGGAGTAGGGACTCCACATAGCTACATTTCGTACTATCATCTTTTCACTCGCATCTTTAGGCAATACGGAGTGAACCTCCATGGAGAGCAAGCTCAGAAGAAAGCCCTTGCCCCTTTTGATAGAGCCTCCCTTATGAGAACGGGGATAGCATAACCACCCACATAGATGGCGGCACTAGTAGCATAATAGTATTAGTAGGAGGAGGTAAGGCAGGGATAGGTGTTGTAAGATACCAGAGCCCGAGCTGCTTGCAATCCACCAGATCCAGGCTGAGCTCCGAGAGATGTGAGCGGAGCAACAGCGCCAGAGCCACGAGACTGGGTGCACAACTGCAATGCCATGCCTATTTATAGGCAATGACAATGGCTCGAGCTCCCGCAAGGGACCGAGACCATCCCATAGCACATAGGTAGTGTTTAGGTTTAGTAGTAATGTTGTTATTTCCCATCCATCATTCGTTCTTTTCTTTAGGTGGTTTGGGTTGTAACCGTTAGTTGTCTCTTTGTATAAATGATGCATACGATATTTAATGAGATGTGTTTCTATTTATTTACCATACTATTGTTTTTGGATATGTTGACCATTATTGTATATATTTGGAAGAGACAGTATAAATATAATAATCTGATATAGACACATAACTAACGATAAATGCAATGTAAGACCAGAAGTTATAAAAATAAATTTTAGCGAGCGAAGGACAGGATAAGTTTTTTGCAAGATTATGGGTCATTATCCTTGTGCCTTAAAAGATAAATTTTATAAATAGACTAGTGGTCATCATTTCGAATAAAGGAATAGGTTTTTAGAGTCCAGGATTTATTGTGCAATTTTAGGGTCAATTATATGTATTAACTCATTTACTGAATCTCGATCGCGATAAAGTGTAGCATGGTTTATTTTAAAAATGAAAGGCAAATGTTTTGAAAGGTTGCATTCAAATGTTTCTGAAATTTTTTGTTCAACCAATAAAAATATTTTTGTGTTTAACTACTTTTGAGAATTTGACTTTCCAAATTATTTTGCAAAGTATGATTAGAAAGGATAAAAGGTTTTTATGGGAAATAAGAATTTCTGATTTCCAAATGCTGCACGCTTAGCGTAGGGAGGACTGATGTGTTAGTGGATATAAATTTAGTGGTGCATTAAGGGTGGCAGTAGGTTAAGCGCAAACGATAACAAGCGAAAAGCTATTGTTAAACAAATAATTTGTATAACACCCATGATTCCAATAATGATGAGCCAATCCTTATTTCGAACCCATAAGCAGGGCTTAGTTGATGCTGATTAGATCAAGAATAGGCTTGACATTCAAGGTCAAGCACAATATGATATTATTAAGAGATGGGTCCATAATGCCATGGATGGTAGCGATCCAACTAAAGATTTTGATTCCAGTGGGGACAGCTATGATCATGGTAGCTGCGGTAATGGTCCGGATTCGAAGGCCTGTATGATTTCTTGGAATACAATATTCGAGATCTCTTAAGGTCACTTGGAACAAGATGCTCGAGAGCCCTTATGTTCACTAGGAATAATGTATTCGAGAATCCATATAGTCTTTGGAATAATGTGCTCAAAGTACCATGTCATATATCCAAAGGAACTAGAAGATAAGTAGTAAATATGTGCAATAGCCCATTAAGCATGTTAGTGAACTAAGTAAATGGTGCTTATGTTCATAGTCCAATGTTCCTATGTGGTAGGCAAGATAGAGGTTATGCATATAAACACTAGCTTAGATGGTAGCTCTTACAATTCTATATAAATAGTATCGCCGTTGCTTTAGGCCTAAAGAGCTTCATTGTATGCCGATTCATGTCTAATAACATCCAAAGTGCTCAATCAAGGTGATAGGCATGTCAAAGTCCTTGTTTATATAAATTGGGCATGACTACAATCAAATCAGAGGTTTCCCTAAATCAATTTAGGACTACAAAAGTATAATTTTGAGAGAAGAGGAAAGAAATGATCGCCCCTTCCTTCATGCCTCCAAGTCCATATTTATAAGGGTATGGGGTTTGCCACTACGGCTCAATGCTTCCTTTAGCATGCTTAATTTTCGTAACGCATAACTTTTGGCAACCTCAATGGTGCCAGGCTTCACTCTTTGCTTTAGATGACCTTCGGCATCCCTTATAAATAATAGGCTGCATCAACATGCAACGACATCGGTATAAGGCTGTGTTGATATGAAGCGACGTCGTTTAATATCACATCAACTTTGGTATCTTTCGGGGACACTAATGACATTCATCATCAGTGTCGCATTGGTGGTATGCGGCATCCTTTGATGGTTGATGTAGAGTGATATCCCCTAAGAACAGTTGAAAGGATGCGACTTTATTGAGAAATGGAACTGATTCAGGGCGACATTGATAGGTCACGTTCCTTGTAATGCCCCAGGAATACGACATTTACCTGATGCGATATTGATTAATTATAATATTGGTAGAATGCACTACCAATACTGGCCTTATTGATTTTCAGCGTCGTTTGTGAAGTGGCATTGATAGTTCACGATATCCTTCCTCATAAGTGGTTTACGACTTGCTGCTAAGGTATGGTATTGATGGAGCATGGTATGAATGGAGTGCGATATTAATGAGGGGCGACATTATTTGTAAATTCTTAGAGATGAGGATTAGCAATGTAGTCTTTCGGCATCAAATCGTCTTCATACTTTCGACATCATTTTATATAAGGATGTCGATATTCATCCCTAAGGGCCTAGAGTGAGCCTGTTTGCCTTACCACTTCAATACTTTTGGCATTATTTCGTTGATGCGAGGCGTCATGGTTCATCATCATAGCCTTCGACATTGTAGTCTTTCAATGTCACTTTTTCCTAGTTAACTTGTATGAAGCTTTATGTCGACAATTCATAGTATGCTATTTTCCGACATTGTCAATTACTTTATTACTCTTCAATCTCGGCATAAATGTCTTTTCTCGTATCCTTTAGAAATTATATGGATAACATTTCCCCCTCCTTATATAAAGAAGCTTTTTACCCTTTTAGGGTTTCCAAGAATTCCTTTACATTACTGATTCTTTATATGGTTTTCTTTCCAACCTTGTTTTCCTGCACAATAAAAAATAATAATCTCCATTATAAACTTAATATTCAAATTTTTAATGATCCTCTTCAAGTTTAGTTAGGCTATGAATTGACATATATTCTTTAATTTGGGGGATTTCAATTTTCTGATAACAGTTTAGAAATTTATCTAATAATATTATAGGAGGGAAAACAAACAATCCATCTTGGCCATAATTCGAGTATTTCGAATAGAAGTCCAGAAAACTATCGGATAATCCATAAAAAAATTCTAATAATAATATAAAAACAGAAAATCCATCTGGAAATAATAAGAGAGGACCAATAAATCCTTCAAGAAATAATAAGAGAAGATCGGAAAATCCTTTTGGCAATAATAATAGAAGACCATAAAATTCATTTGGAAATAATTAAAGAAGACCCAAAAGACTAGAGAATCCTTTGGCCAATGATAATATAAGACCAAGAAATCTATCTGGAAATAATAAGAGAAGACCAGAAAGACCAAAGAATCCTTTTGGCAATATAATAGAAGTCCAGAAAATCCATATGGAAATAATAAGAGAAGAACATAAAATCCTTCTAGCAATAATAAGAGAAGACCAGAAAGGCCAGAAAATCCATCTGGAAATAATAAGAGAAGACTAGAAAATCCTTTTGGTAATAATATTAGAAGACCAGAAAATTCATCTGAAAATAATACTAGAAGACCAGAAAGACCATCTGGCAATAATGCTTCCTTTTGGAAAAATCTGGTTTTAAATTATGGGGAAACCATATTTGGTAGATCCTCTGCTAGATGATTGATCGACTTTGTTTTGGGATGCAATAACTTGCTTTGTCAGATCTTCCTCTAGAAGATTGATTTTTTTTGGAGCACAAATGGCTCTTATTTGATGGATCTTCCTCTAGAAGATTGTTTGATTTTATCTTAGGTGATGATCTCAACTTGGATCAGACCCCTTATCAACATCTTAGATGATGATTTAGGTTCTTGACCGGTGCGTTTGGTTTGCTATCTTGGAAAAGAACCAAAGATTTACCCGACCTCCTTCTAGGAGGCATTTCAGTCAGTCCATATAGGCGGCAATAAAGGCTAGTTCGATGCTTTGACATGGTCGTCTTAGGCGGTGTCAAAGACTTACTATGTCCTTCCTCAAGGAGATGCTTCAGTCATGCCTTAAAGGATCGTAATACAATTCTATTTAATTCAATTGAGGTCGTATCATTCTAATATTTTGAAATATGATTCTTAGGGATGTCTTACACATTCGTGATCTTTCCTGAATTTCTATGTGACCATTTTGCCCTTGGAGATCTTATTCCGGCCATAACTTTTGATAGAAGCCGAATTTGGTATTCTAACCTGGTTTATTGTTTTGGGATGGTTGTTTTTCATTCCGTAGAGTGGTCATATAGGAAAATCGGATAAATAGTTAAGAAGTTATAGCGGTTTTAAGTTTTGTAAACTGTTGGCCAGAATTAGAAAGCGGACTAATGGGTCAATTAGCAAGCCCATTAGTCTAATCTGGTTTGGCTATAAATATAAGGTGAGAGAGACCATTTGAAACCTTTGACTCTCATTTCATATCAGCCTCAAAACCTACCTCCTCTCTAATTCTCCATTCTATGCATAGATATCATCCCAAATCGTCTCTAATACGAAATTAGAGGCTAGATCTTCATCGAGGGTCTTGATCTCGTCGATTGGATCGCATCTACATCCAATTTGCTACTGTCCAGATCGAATCTCCTCTCATTTTCATAGGTTTGATTGCTTTGGTGAGTGGTTATGATCTCTCACTAGTCTATGATAAATAATATGTTGTAATTAGGTGATTATAAGTTAGGATTGTCAAATTAAACTCTAAATTGATAAGGCAGAGGTAATTTCAGATTTAGAAACCCTAGACCAACCTAAATAAAACATGTAACATGGATTTTATCATTGGCTAGTGTCATTTATGCGTATATGGCTATGTAATTCTATGATTTAGATGGGATCTATACTTGTTTATGATCGTTGATTGAATTGGATGACTTGAATGTTTATAATTGAATGTAAATGAATGATTTGCTATGTTTGATTCACTGTTGTGATTTAATTGCTTACTATGTTTGATTCATTTGCTATTGTTATGCATGTTCAGGACTTAGATTGGTGATCGAAGCATATCGGGAGCAAAGTTCGTCAGAATCACACGAAACTTGGTGAATAGGCTTTGGACCATGCAAGGAAGACACTGTGAAAATTTCATGATGATTGGAGCAAAGTGTTTGGATCGGTACCGATCCGATCCAATTGAATCGGTAACGATCCGAATTTTGTGCCCCAATCAACATGAGATCCAGGGGGATGGTAGAGCATGGGTTCTAGTGATGCTTTATGAAGTTGGATCAGAGGATAGGCCAAGTATTGAAGATTTGATGGATCATCTATTTTGGATCGGCTATGGAGCATAGACGGAAGGACCAAGAGGCAAAGGGGGAAAGCTTGTGGTCTACGGCATCTAGAGGAAGTATACTAGAGGATGTGAGAGAATAGAGCCAAAATTGGCTATAGTATTCGGATCGGTACCGATCTGATCCAATTGGATCGGTACTGATCCAAATTATGGGCTCCAAAGTAGATGAGATTTGAAGGGAATACTCTGGGATGATTATGGACCATGTTGGAAGTTGTGTCTCGTTGATTGCTTCTATTGTTTGGTAGTTATGCCATGTTGAAGTTTTAGCTCTTCGGTCGGAAACTCGGATAAGGAGTGGGATCAAAGGAGTAGATTGATAGCTCGGGATGGAACGAGGCTGTAAGATAATGGCCTGGGATGAGTAGTAGGCTCGCGCCCAAAAATGGATTGGTATTGTGGAAAGCTCTGAAGATTTGGTGGTGCCAAGGAACCGTTGATGACTCAGAGTGTTTTAGTTGTGTTCAAAGCAAGGGTACTATATGCGGGGGCACCCGAGGGCTGGTAGCACCAGTCATGTACTCTGGACCGGCAGAGTCTAGGTCAGGTGGTACAGAGGTATCATAAGAGACAAACATGCGGGGTTTTTAACCGGTGACTATGGTGAACACGATCAAGAACCGGGATTTCCATTAGTCTCTGGCAAAGCGAGGACGAAGCCATACGAGTTATCATATGTTCAAGTCTTTAGAAGATGATAGTGTAACGATCCTAATTTGTATTAACATTATTTAGGACATTTGATTAGTTAAATAAAATAAAATAATGTAAACGGTTAAGGGAATTGAGATTTGAATAATAGAAGGGTAGCCGTGCCAAACTAAACAATGAACTAAGAGGAAGTTAAAATGAAATAGATAAGGGAAATAGATAAAGGAAAAATAGGAGTACGTTATATTCATATACCCTAAACCCTTCATGCCACTTTCATTTTACACGTTCATAAACAAAACTAAATCTAAGAAGAGGCCGACCACCATTAGGGGAAGTGCAACGACCTTAATTTTTTGTAACATTATTTAGGACATTTAATTAAGTAAAATTGAATTAAATAATGTAAACTGACTAAAAGATTGAGGTTTGGGTAATTATAAAGGTAGCCTTGCCAATTAAACCAATGAACTAAGAGAAATGAAATAAAAATAAGTTAGGGTAACTAAGGGGCAAAGTAGGTATAAGACATGTTCTAATACCCTAAACCCTTAAGCCATATTCTCACGTTCATTATTCACATTTACAAACTAAAACAAAAGCTAGAGAGGCCGGCCACCATTAAGGAAGAGCAAGAAGAAGATAAACAAGAATCAAAAGGAAGGAAGCTTAATAACCTTAAATCAAGATCAAATCTCAACTCCTTAATCACAAAGCTAAGGTGAATAATAGGTTACATCTCATATTTTTGATGTTTTTTAATTCTAGATCAGATTCGAATATTTTGCAAAGTATATTGCCATATTTTTTATTGTTAAAATGGATATATATGCTTGTTGATGATTTATGCTAATTCATATAGATTTTTAGTGAGTTTTAGATTGAAAAACCAATTAAATAACATCAAAATGCCTTGCGATTTGGAGGTAAGGTCAGAAATAATATTTTGGAAATGGGTTTCTACTTTCATAATTTTTCAAATTAATGTGGTTTTAATATTAATTTTCTAGTGAAGAAAATGGTTATTTGGGTTTAAAATTAATTACAGCCATTATATGTATGTTTTGGGTCAAAATTTAATATATGTTAGAAAACATATTAAAAATGATATATGGGAATTTTTATAGATTTTTCCTAAGTGTTTTAACAGATATATAAAATTATTTAAGATATGGGACTTAAATGTTTTATATATTAATAAAAGGAGAAGGGGTATTTTGTAAATGTTTTAAATTGTTACTTCTGAAATTTTGGCAGCACTTTTAGAAAAGAATTTGGAAAAGGAATTAGCAACCAATCATTTGTTAACAAATAAGGCAGATTAGTTGAAAAAAATTACTTTTTAAAGCAAAAATGTAGTTTTACCATACTTTACCTGTTTCGCCACTTTCGGCACCCAGCTTTCGACCAAGTACTTCCACCTCCATCACCATCGAAACCAATGTGCATGGTATCAAAGACTTGGTACGCCGTGAATTGGACACATGCGAAAGGTTTGTAGTCGAAACATGGGGTTCCGAAGGTGTCGAAGCTTTGCTTTGTTTTTAAAAGAAAATGCGCCTGCTTTGCTTTTGAAAAGGATGCTTTCGACTTAGATAGCTTTCGACTTGGTTAAATGATTTTAAGGAATGGTTCAAAAGAGGTTGCACCTTTTGTTTTAAGTAAATGCTTTCAAAGGGGCCAAAACCCCTTGCCGCCGCATCTTACCTTTCGAAGCAATGCTTTCGGAAGGGTTTCTTTGTTTTAAACCCAAGCCGCTTCTCCAATGCTTTCGAAGGGATTGGTTTCGACATCATCCACTTCTTTTACTTAGGAAATAGCTTTCGAAAGTGTTACTTTCGACTTTCTCCTTTTAAGACCCTTTTGAGATTTTGAAAGATAAACCCAAAGTTTTCGAAAGGTATAGTTTTGAATGGTTCGAAAGGTTATTCCACACGTTTTACTTGAACCCAAATGCTTTTGAGAGGTTTGATTTTATGAAAAGGATTTAGTGCTTTTGAAAGGTTTAAGATAAAGGTTTCGAAGGGGTGGTTCCCCAATGTTTTCGAAAGGTTATAAATGGAAGGTTTCCAAAGGTTTTCGAAAGGCATAATAAAAGTGTTCTGAAAAGAAGATGTTTAAGGTTTTAAAAGGCTTTCGAAAGAGAGGTTTTGAATGTTTTCGAATGGAATATGTAAATAATTTCGAAAGGTATGTTTTGGCCTTTCGGCCTAAATTTATAAAGCAAAGTAGTTACTTTGTATCGAAAGGGGTACTTTCAAAGGTTTAAATATTTTCATCAACAAAGTTTTGTGTAAAGTATATATAACATGGCAAGGTGATTTGAGTAAAGCATAGAGTATATTTTCCTTGTCTAAAGTATGATTTAAAGGATTAAATCAATTTGAGAGAAAATGTTTTCAAGGAAAATTTTATGGGTAGATGACCCTAAGTAAAATGACTCAGATATTAGGAAACCAGATGGGATTGGGTCGCGCCCTATACTTTAGCTAGTAGCCCCTAGCTAAAATAAATCCAAAATTCCAGTGTGTAGAGCTTTGTCACAGGTAAGACTAAAATGATGTTACACACAGAAAGGAATCTATAAAGAAGAGATAGGTTATTGGTGAGCCCGCAAAACCATTAGGATCAGTTGACCTTGGAAGAACTAAGTTAGGGACAGACCGTCCAGAAGAGGAGTATCTAACAGAAGTTAAATTATTTGTTTATTTTGTCTTGCAGGCCTGGGTTAGCCAAAGGTTAGTAGTTAGCGAAACAAAACTATAGTGTTCAAACAGCCATTTGTTACCTGATTTATATGCTTAAATGATATTGCTTTATTTTTTTAATCAGTTTTGGTTGCAGGATTAAGATTTGCAAAAGATATGTTTTAAAAGGATATTAGTGAGGGGAAACCCGTTCCGCTAAGTGGCGTGATCTCACTTAATATCAAATAACCGAGATGTATAGTATTATTCACACCAGGCTTTATGTCTGACTCGAAGTTTATGATTTTACCCTTAAACTCTCGGGTGCTCAAAATTAATTTGAGTAGGCTGAGGGTTGTGGATTTACAAGTTTTAGTATGTTGATGAATAAAACTTCCGAAGACGAGTAGGAGGTTGATGGATAGCTATTTAGGAGTTGTTTTGTTTTATTTCCGCTGTGTTGTATTAAGTCTGTTATGACTATTTAGTACTTTGGTCAATCAAGGCGGCATCTTCATATGTCGCTCTTGGCGTATTTATGTAATAATTATATTTGATCTGAACCTGGGAAATTGGGATTATGTAACTTGGATATGAAATGTTGTTCTGAAATATAATCAGAAAAGTGTTTTAATATGTAATGATTTTATTGCATATTCAAGTGCTTCTAATATTATTGATACCATTAACATTACCGTATTTGGTCACCGGAAGTTAATACTATGGATGACTGTAGCATCTATAGCGCTTAGCTTCGGGCCTCCAGATAGGGGATGTTACAACTTGGTATTAGAGCATAGGTTTATGAAAAACGTTAAACTAAAATTACTTTTGAAAACATAATCCTAAGGAATTGGAGATAAGATCGGGGTATGAGATAACGCTATAGTAACGTACTTGTATTTGCTATATATAAGTATACGCTATATCTCTATTCTCCTATCTCTCCTAAGTTATTCTTCTGTATCTTACGAGGCTTGAATACAGATATGGATGCTAGAAGTGGAAGAGTTAACCATGGTGGGGGAAGCACCATGACTAATGGAAATGCCAGACCAAATATGAGAAAAAACCAAGGTCAGGCACAAGTTGAAAATGTGGGTGATGGAGTCCTGCAAGTTAACATGGGAGCAATGTATCAGTTCTTTGTCAATATGATGCAGGCAGGTGTTGCTGCTGGAGTAGTTGGAGGAAATGCTGGAGGAGGAGTTCAGGGAGCTCCAGTATTCACAACTATGCTATTCTAGGTAGGGATTACGCTCGGTTGGGAGGAAAGCTATTTATCGGAACTAAAGACGCAATCGAAGTAGAGAATTGGATGCTTCATTGCGAAAGGATTTTCACTGATCTAGGGCTCAATGATGAGCATAAGAGAAGACTCACTTTGAGATAGTTACAAGGAGCAGCGCTGTACTGGTGGAAAAGTGTTATAGTTGGAGTTAATAAGGAGACAATGACATGGGCTGAGTTCAAGAGATGGTTTGGAGGGAGATTGCTAAGTCTGATGTGCTCAGAAAGTTTGCTGAATTGGAGCAGGGAGACATAACTGTGCTTGAGTAGCGACGAGGTTTGAGGAGATAGCAAGGTATGGCAATGCTACGGTGGATACTTTGATTAAGAGGAATAAGAAGTTCATCAGGGGGTTGAAGCCTGAGCTTGCTAGGGCAATGTTACCGCATATCAGGGATTCATGTGATGTAGTGGAAATGGCTTTAAGGAATGAAAATATGCTTGCTTTTCTGGAGAGAAATAAGACAAAAGAAGTCCAGGTGAGGTAGAGTCAGAAAATGAAGTTCTTCTATAAGAAAGGAGCTTAGAAGGATGGAGCTGCAAAGAAAGGGAAGGCGTAGGTTGTCTGCTTTAAGTGTGACAAGAAAGGGCATTTTGCTAAGGAATGTCGCTCGGGTGATGGAAAGAATGTGATCGGGAAGAAGAATATTAAATGCTTCAACTTCAATCAAATTGGACATTACAAGAACCAATGCAAGGAGCCTGCTAAGGATGGGAAGGGAAAAGTATATGCATTGGAGCCAGCTACCTCGAGGCCAACAACAGAGGAAAAAGGAAAAGCTGTGTTGGGAGGTACACTTCTGATTCATGGTATGTCAGTTAGCATTCTGTTTGATACTGGTGCATCACATTCTTTTGTATCTTGTTGTTTGTTAGATAAGCTTAACCTAGAACCCTCATATTTAGTTACTTCCTTAAGGGTTGAAAATTCGATAGGAGGGTATGCGACACTTAGGATGAAGTGTGACCACCTAGAGTTTGATTTTGTTAGGTCATACCTTTGTTTGCAGTTTGCATGTGTTTGATTTCTTAGGGTTCAGAATTATTTTGGGTATGGATTGGTTAAGTAAGTACGATGCCAGGAAATTTTTCCATGGTAGGAAAATATCGTTTAGACAACCTGACTGTAGTGGTCGGATTATATACACTGTAGAAAACCCTAGCTGTGAGGTGAATGCTTTGTTGGGTGTCGTGGAGGTAGAAGACGAGTTAAATCAAGTTTTCGTGGTTAGAGAATTCGCGGATGTTTTTGAACCCATATTAGGATTG
Source organism: Allium fistulosum (assembly GCA_030737815.1). Taxonomy (NCBI): domain Eukaryota; kingdom Viridiplantae; phylum Streptophyta; class Magnoliopsida; order Asparagales; family Amaryllidaceae; genus Allium; species Allium fistulosum. Next base: position 813,632,277 of record CM060908.1, on the reverse strand, counting down.
CCACTGAAACGGGCTAATGAGTTTCAGATAGATTTAGTACCTGAAGCAAAACCAGTAAGTACACCGCCAAGCAGAATGACACCTACCGAGATGAGGGAGCTGAAGGTGCAATTGGTGGATTTGGAAGGCAAGAATTTTATTAGGCCAAGTAGTTTACCTTGGGGAGCAGCCGCAATGTTTGCTAAGAAGCCGGACGGATCGTTAAGGTTATGTATCGATTATCATAAGTTGAATGAGAAGACGATAAATAATCGATATTTGTTGCCTAGAATTGACTATTTGTTCGATCAGTTGAGTGGAGCCAAGGTATTTTCTCAATTGGATTTACCAACAGGTTTCCATCAGCTTAGAGTAGCAGAGGATAGTATTCCTTTGACCATGTTTAGAACTAGATATGGATTGTACGAATGGTTAGTGATGTCGTTCGGACTAACTAATGCGCCAGCATTCTTTGTAGATTTGATGAACCGAATTTTCCGAGAGCACTTGGATATGTTCGTGTTGGTATTTATAGATGATATGTCGTTATACTCTAAGGATGAAAGAGAGCATGAAGTTCATCTTAGAGTAGTGCTTGAGACGCTAAGGCAGCATCAGCTTAAGGTGAAGTTTTTGAAGTGTCATTTCTGGAAGAAGGAAGTGAAGTTTCTTGGTCATGTAGTCTTAGAGAAAGGGTTGTCTGTAGATCGGACTAAGATTGAGGCAGTGAATAATTGGAAGAGACCCGAGACAGTGACTGAGATAAAGAGTTTTCTTGGATTACCTAGGTATTATCGAAGATTCATTAAGGATTTTTCATGGATAGCAGCACCGACGACCAAACTAACGCGAAAAGATGTGAAGTTTATGTAGACCGATAAGTGTGAGGAAGCATTCCAGAGCTTGAAACACTTATTGACTGATGCACCTGTGTTAGTTGTTCCGGAAGGGAATCAGGACATAGTAGTATATACAGATGCTTGTGGAACTAGGTTAGGAGCCGTGTTAATGCAAAGAGGTAAAGTGATTGTCTATGCATCTCGACAGCTTAGACCATATGAGGTTTAGGTACCCGACTCACGATTTGGAATTAGCCGCGGTAATTTTTGCGTTGAAGGTGTGGAGACATTATCTTTTGGGAGAAAGGTTTGAGCTTTATATGGATCATAAGTCGCTAAAGTATTTATTCTCTCCGAAGGAGTTGAATATGAGACAACAGAGGTGGCTAGGATTTTTAGCTACTTATGACTTTGGAATTGAGTACACACCAGGAAAAGGAAATAAGGTTGCAGATGCACTTAGTAGAAAACATCGGAATACAGTGTTGGAGATGATAGCTGAGTGGAAAGATTTGGAAGCATTAACGACATGTAGAGTACATTGGAGATTTGAAGCTGGATTTGGTGGAGAAATTGTAGTGTTATCATGTTTAGAAGCTCGATCGATGATGATCGAAATGATTGCTTCTAAATAGATGGAGGATCCAGTATTAGTTGAATGGATCAGGAAGTTAGAGGATGGAACCAAGAACGATGACCTGAAGGATTTTAGTCTTGACCAGAATGGGTGGTTGAGAAAGAAAGGAAGATTGTGTGTTCCGAATGCGGGAGACATTTGGAAGGAAGTTTTAGAGGAATGCCATCATTTGAAGTTCACTATTCATCCGAGAGGAACTAAGAGGTACCAGGACATGAAGCGGAGTTTCTTCTAGGAAGTAATGAAGAGGGATGTAGGTTTATGGGTAAAGCAGTGTCTGAACCGCCAACAGGTAAAAGCCGAACATCAGAAACCATGTGGGTTACTTCATCCATTAGATATTCCAGTGTGGAAATGGAATTCTATTTCTATGGATTTTATAGACGGGTTGCCAAGATCTAATAGAGGAAATGAAAGTATATGGATCGTAGTGGAAAAGTTAACCAAGAGTGCCCATTTCATTCCGGTTAAGTCAACCAAGACGACACCTATTTTTGCTAATTTATTTAAAAAGAATGTAGTTAGACTGCATGTGATTCCTACTAGTATAGTAAGTGATAGAGATTCATTATTCACTAGTGAGTTCTGGAGAACTCTATATGAAATTTTAGGAACCAAGCTCAAGATGAGTACCGCTTACCATCCACAGACTAATGGGCAAACAAAAAGAGTTAACAAAGTCTTGGAAGATTTGTTACGAGCTTGTGTGTTAGATTTTGCCGGATCATGGGAAGACCATCTACACTTAGTCGAGTTTTCGTATAGCAACAATTATCAGGCTAGTATAGGGATGGCACCGTTTGAAGCTTTGTATGAAAGGCCATGCAAATCTCCCATTTGTTGGTTAGAGACAGAGGATAGGTCGGTTCTTGGTCCGGATTTAGTTAGAGGAGTTGCAGAGAAGATTGAGTTGATTCGAGCTAGAATGAAGGAAGCTCAGTCGAGGCAGAAGAGTTATGCTGATAGAAGATGGAAAGACTTAGAGTTCTTAGTAAGAGATCATGTTCTCATTAAGGTATCACCGATTAATGGTGTAATCAGATTTGGAAGGTCAGGGAAATTGGCACCGAGATTTGTTGGACCATTTCCTATTATAGAAAGGATCGGGAAACTCGCATATAGAGTAGAGTTACCGAATAGTTTGGCAGGTGTCCACGATGTTTTTCATATTTCTCATCTGAGAAAGTGTATTAGAGACCCGAAGACTACTATAGCACCGACTGTGTTAAAGGACTTAGTAGTAGAGTCGAATTTGACTATAGTTACAAAGCTAGTTCGTATAGTCACTAGGGATGAGAAGAGGCAAAGTAAAAAGATAGTCAGATTACTTAAAGTCCAGTGGAGCGACGATGAGAGAGACTTTACTTGGGAGACTGAGAGTAGGATTAGAGATGCTTATCCTGATTTGTTTGATGGTACGTTTTACCTTTTTGATTGATTTGTTGAGTACCTTATCGTAATTTCAAGGACGAAATTCTTTAAGGAGGGGAGTCTGTAACGACCCTAATTTTTAGTAACATTATTTAGGACATTTAATTAAGTAAAATTTAATGAAATAATGTAAAATGGTTAAGGGATTGAGGTTTAGGTAATTATAAAGGTAGTCGTGCCAATTAAACCAATGAACTAAGAGAAATGAAATAAAAATAAGTTAGGGTAGATAAGGGGCAAATTAGGAATAGGACATGTTCTAATACCCTAAACGCTTAAGCCATATTCTCACATTCATTATTCACATACACAAACTAAAACAAAAGCTAGAGAGGCCGGCCACCATTAAGGAAGAGCAAGAAGAAGATAAACAAGAATCTAAAGGAAGGAAGCTTAATCAACTTAAATCAAGATCAAATCTCATCTCCTTAATCACAAAGCCAAGGTGAATAATATGTTACATCTCATATTTTTTATATTTTTTATTTCTAGATCAAATTCGAATATTTTGCAAAGTATACTGCCATGTTTTTTATTGTTAAAATGGATATATATATATATGCTTGTTGATGATTTATGCTAATTCATATAGATTTTATGGTGAGTTTTAGATTGAAAAACCAATTAAATTACATCCAAATGCCTTGCGATTTTGAAATAAGGGCAGAAATAATATTTTGGAAATGGGTTTCAGTTTTCATAATTTTCCGAATTAATGTGGATTTAATATTAATTTTCTAGTGAAGAAAATAATTATTTGGGTTTAAAATTAATTACAGCTAATATATGTATGTTTTGGGTCAGAAATTAATATATGTTAGAAAACATAATAAAAATGATTTATGGGAATTTTTATAGATTTTTCCTAAATGTTTTAATAGATATATAAAATTATTTAAGGTATGGGACTTAAATGTTTTATATATTTATAAAAGGAGAAGGGGTATTTTCTAAATGTTTTAAATTGTTACTTCTAAAATTTTGGAAGCACTTTTAGAAAAGAAATTAGCAAACAATCATTTGTTGGCAAATAAGGCGGGTTAGTTGAAAAGAATTACTCTTTAAACTAAAAATGCAGTTTTACCTTATTTTACCTGTTTCGCCACTTTCGGCACCCAGCTTTCGACCAAGTACTTCCGTCTCCATCACCATCAAAACCAATGCGCATGGTATCAAAGAATTGGTATGCATTTGGGCCTCTAGATAGGGGATGTTACAAGAAGCAAGAGGAAATTAAGCCAGAATCAAAAGAAGGAAGCTTAATCAATTCAGTCAAGAATCAAATCTCAAATTCCTTAATCACAAGCTAATGGTGAATAATAGGTTACATCTCATTTTATTGTTTTCGGGTTTAGTTGAGATTTGAATTTATTTTGCAAATTATTTGTCATGTTTTGATTTTTTAAATAGAGATATATGTTTGTTGATGGTTTATGCTATTTCATGTAGATTTTATGATAAGGTTTAACTTGAAAAACCAATTAAATGACATCCAAATGCCTTGCGATTTTGGGATAAGGTCAGAAATATTATTTTAGAAATGGCTTTCAAGTTTTATAATTCTCTGAATTAATGTGGATTTATTATGAATTTTCTTGTGATGAAAATGGTTAAATTGGGTTTAAAATTAATTACGGCTATTATATATTAGCTTTGGGTCAAAAATTTAAATATGTTAGAAGACATATTAAAATCGATTTATGGGAATTTTTGGATATTTTCCAAAGTGTTTTACTAAGTATATAAAATTATTTAAGGTATGGGACTTAAATGTTTTATATGTTTAAAATAGGATAAGGGGCAATTTGCTAAATGTTTTAAAATATAAAATACTGAATTCGGCAGCACTTTTGAAAAAGATTTTGAAAAAGAAATTGGTAACCAATTATATTATGACAAATAAGCAAGTTAGTTAGAAAGAAATTACTTTATAAAGTAAGAAAACAGTTTTTTGTAAGGATTTGTTGTTTCGCCACTATAGGCAGCAAGCTTTTGACTACATACCCCCACCTTCGACCAAGTCGAAACCAATACACATGGTATCAATGCCTTGGTACTTAGTGGATTGGAGCTAGGTAAAATGTATAAGGTCAAAACGTGCTTTTGAAGCGGTCGAGACCTTGTTTTGCTTTCAAAAGAAAAGTCGCTTGCTTTGCTTTCCAAAGATTGGTTTCGAAATGGTTTAATGATATCTTTCGACAGAGGTTGCTGCCTTTTGTTTCAAACTAGCTTTCGACAGGGTTGAAACATTCACTGCCGCAATTATACCTTTCGACCCAGTTGAGGCTGCTTTGCCTTTAAACATGGTTTCGAAGGGGTGCTTACGCTTCTAAAATAAGAGCCGCTTCTCCAATGCCTTCAAAAGGGTTGGTGTCGAAACCACCACTTTCTTTTACTTAAGAAATTTGCTTTCGAAAGAGTGCTTTCGACTTAGTTTACTTAAGTCCCTTTGTTCTATTGAAAGATAAACCCATAGGTTTCGATAGAATGGTTTTAAATGGTTTCGAATTTATGTTCCACAAGTTTTTACTTGAACCCTATGCTTTCGAAAGGTTTATTTATAGTAAAGGACTTTAATGCTTTCGAAAGGTTTAAACTAAGGTTTCGAAGGGGAGATTCCCCAATGGTTTCGAAAGGTACTTAAAGTATTTTAAATGGAAGGTTTCCAATTGCTTTCGAAAGGCAAGAATTAAAGAGGTTTGAAAAGAGGATGTCTAAGGCTTATAAAGGTTTCGAAGGGATACCTTCAATGGTTTTGAAAGGTTGTTATAAAGGTTTCGAAAGGTATTTTTCGGCCTTTTGGCCTAGTGTTTCAAGTTAAAGTAGTTAATGTGTTTTGAAAGGGGTATTTTCAATGGTTTCGAAAGGGTTGTTTAAAGGTTTTAAACAAAGGTTTTGAATGTTTTCATCAACAATGTTTTGTGTAAGGTATATATAACATGGAAAAGTGATTTGAGTAAAGTATAGAATATATTTTCCTTGCTTAAGTATGATTTAAAGGGTTAAATCAATTTGAAAGAAATTTTTTCAATGAAAATTTGATGGAGTAGTTGACTCTAAGTAAAGGACTCGGATATTAGAATACCAGATGGGACTGGTATGGGGTCGCACCCTATACTTTAGCAAGTAGCCCCTAGCTAATATAAGTTCCAAAATTCTAGTGTGTAGGGCTTTGTCATAGGTAAGACTAAAATGATGTTACACAGAGAAAAGAATATACAGAGTAAAGATAGGTTATTGGTGAGCCCGCAAAACCATTAGGATCAGTTAACCCTGGAAGAAGTAAGTTAGAGACAGACCGTCCAGGAGTGTGTCTAACAGAAGTTAGATTATTTGTATATTTTGCCTAGTAGGCCCAAGTCAGCCAAAGGTTAGTAGTTAGCCAAACAAAACTATAGTGTTCTGACAGATAGTCTATTTATTACCTGATTTGTATGCATACATGATATTACTATTATTATTTTAACTAGTTTGGTTGTAGAATTTTTATTTGCAAAGGATATGTTTTAAAAAGGGATATTAGTGAGGGGAAACCTTTTCTGCTAAGCAGCATGGTCTCACTTAATATTAGTAAAACGAGATGTATAGTATTATTCACACCAGGCTTTATGTCTGACTCGAAGTTTATGTTTTCCCCTTAAACTCTCAGGTGCTCAAAATATGATTTGAGTAGGTTGAGAGTTGAGGATTTACAGGTTTTAGTAGGTGGACGAATAAAGCTTCCGAAGACGTGCAGGAGGCATGGATAGCTATTTAGTAGTTGTTTTTATTTCCGCTATGGTGTATTGAGACTGTTATGTCTATTTAGTACTCTGATCATCCAAGGAGGCATCTTCATATGTCGCTCTTGGCGTATTAATAATTATATTTGATCAAAACCTGGGAATCGATTATGGGATTATATAATTTGCATACAAAATATTGCTTTGAAATGTAATCAGAAAAGTTGTTTTAATCTGTGCTGTTTTTATTTCATATTCATGTGCTTCTGATATTATGGATACGATTAACATTACCGTATTTTGTTACCGGAAGTTAATACTATAGATGACTGCAGCATCTGTAGTGCTTCGCTTCGGGCCTCAAGATAGGGGATGTTACAGATAGCTAGGTTTTGAATTCTATGGTTGCTATGATTGCTATGTCTGCTTTTGGGTAGGCTATCATCTATAAAAATGCTGGAGAAGAGATTGGGAAAAGGGCCAATGGAGGAGGTTGCTTAGATTCTTCTGTCCTATTCTGTTACAGTATCCTATTTTCACTTATTTTGATTGGCATATTATATCTTATTATTATGTGCTAACTCTTTGGTTGAAGGGACAGGTCAGATATGGCTTTGTGTATCTGCCTAGTACCATATTTTCCAGTACAGCTTTTGATAGTCATTTACCGCTCACACCAGACTGTTGTCTGACCCATGGTTTTTATGTTTCCTCTTATCATCTTGGGTACTCTTAAATGAGTAGACTAGATGATAGGTTTGGAGTCGAAGTTGTTGTACGAAGACGAGCTTGGAGGAGATATGGTGTATTACTGTATATTTCTAGTTTCCACTGTTTATTATTATATACTCTAAGGGATGTGGTGAGGAAATGTTGTACTGAGATATTATGACGTTTGTACCGTAACTCATGATGTTCTAGTAGAGATGTTATCTTTCATTTGTTACGGCTCACTATATTTCTGTTGTATATTTTCTATATTATATTTTATCCATGCGCTGTGAGTTATGCAATAGGTTCTCTACTTTAAATTTCAACCTTGACGATCATATCATATCAGCCTGGCACATTTACACCGCTCTTTTAGGTCATTTGGTGCGGGTAGTACGGGGGCGGTTGTCATATTTGGTATCAGAGCTTTGGTTACGAGAACCGAAGCAATTCGAGAGTATACGCTAAAAGAGGGAGCGTACTTGTTAATGAAGATATTAGGCTATATAATATTATTATATGGTATGGTATGCACTTGGGTACCATTACAGCTTTTGTTGGAAAGAGGCTAATCATTCTTATTACGGATAAGGATGAATCGGAAAACAAAAGAAATGCTGTTAGGAATAACTCTACTTTAGGAGTGGAAGAGGGAGCGGGATCGGGAACTGCTACACCCGATTTTCAAGCCATGCTCGATGCAATGATGGCTTCGCTGATGAGAAGAGCCCAAACTACTCCTGGTGTGGCTTTAGGTGGTCGTGCTCCTGTGCAAGTACCTAGAGTCGACTCTTCCAAGCTTTGTAAGGATTATTCTACTCTGGGAGGGAAGCCATTCTTGGGGACAAAATCAGCTATTGAAGTGCAAGATTGGATCGATACTTGTGAGCGCGTTTTCAAGGATATGGAGGTGGAAGATGCTATAAAAAGGAAGCTTGCTTCAAGACAACTACAAGGCCGAGCAATGAATTGGGGGAATGCTATTACCATTGCTACTCTAGAAGATCAGATTTCTTGGGATCATTTCAAAGCTATATTTGAAGAGAAGTTTATTCCAGCGGCTTAGAAATCAGTGCTCTTCAAGAAGTTTGCTGAGTTGAAGCAAGGATAGATGTATGTTTCTGAGTATGTGGCGGAGTTTGATGCTTTATCGAGGTATGGGATGTCTTCTATTGATACACCTTTGAAGAAAAATGAGAAGTTTATCACTGGATTAGAAGATCTGTTGGGAGAGAAGCTAGTGGACCATATCGAAGCGTCTTTTGAGAAGCTTATTGAGAAATCCCTTAGACATGAGAGTTTGTACCCAAAGAATAAGACTGTTATTGTGGCTGCTGTTGAAAAGGAGGAACCAAAACCACAACAAGGTGGTGGAGGTTAGAAGAAATGGAATGGAAAGAGGAAGAACAACAACAACAAGGAAAAGGGAGCCAGAAGAAGAGTAAGGGTGAGGTTGTTTGCCGCAATTGTAGTGAGAAAGGTCACTATGCGAATGAATGTAAGGCGGCTAAAAAGTGTTTCCAATATGATAAGCATGGGCATATGAAGAGGAATTGTCCAGAACCGCCTAAGGATAAGCAGATTGTGAAGGCATATGCTCTAGATGCTGTCCTGACTTCATCTTGTGCTCTAATTGCTAGGGATAAGGGGAAGGGAGTCGTGGTGCAACATATGCTTTCCATCTAAGATGTTTATGTTAGTGTTCTTTTTGATACTGGAGCTTCGCATTCTTTCATCTGTGGTAACTTAGTATGCAGACTAGGTTTGGAACCCGAGATAGTAGAACAACCTTTGATTGCGACCCTGCTGGAGGATCTACTAGTCTTTGTATGATTTGTCGTGGTTTAGTGTTATTGAGTCATGGATGTTCTTTTGTTTGTGATTGGTTTGTTCTTAATTTTGCTGGGTTCAGAATTATTTTGGGAATGGACTAGCTTAAGAGGTATGTGGCTGTAGTGGATTGCGAGAAGCTAGAGGTGACAATTGGGAATGTGGAAGGGCGAACGGTAGTGATACGCTGCTTCCAGAGGATGGGGTATTAGTCAACTTTCTTTATTTGCGTGAGATTCCACAAGAAGGATTATCATATGTGCATATCACTAGAGAGTATCCTGATGTCTTCGAGGAAGTGATAGGATTGCCGCCGCATAGGGAGATCGAGTTTCGGATCGACTTAGTGGATGGAGCCAGACCCATAGTTATGCCTTTGAAGCGTATGACACACAGAGAGCAGAAAGAGTTAGAGGTGCAAGTGGATGATCTGCTGAAGAAAGGATTCATTTAGAGAAGCATATCTGAATGGAGTCACCTATTGTATTCGCAATGAAGGTGGATGGTTCTCTGAGGCTATGTGTGGATTATCGCGAGCTGAACAAGGTTACGAAGAAAAATAAGTATTCGCTTCCACGGATTGATGACTTTTTTAATCAGCTGCATGGGGCAAAGGTGTTTTCTCAGATGGAATTGGCAATGGGATTTCACTAATTGGGAGTGGCTAAAGAAAGTGTGCCTATTACTGCATTTCAGACACCTCAGGTGTCTACGAGTGGTTGGTGATGTCATTTGGATTGACCAACGCTCCGGCATACTTTGTTGATCTTATGAATAGAGTCTTCAGAGATCAGTTGAACAATTTTGTGCTTGTGTTTGTGGATGATATTCTAATTTATTCCAGAACCAAGGAAGAGCACATGGCACACTTGAGGATTGTGATTGAGATTTTGAGGAAGCATAAGTTGAGAGCTAAGTTCTCTAAATGTCACTTTCGGAAGAAGAAGTGAGATTCTTGGGACATGTCATGTTAGGACATGGAGTTGCAGTGGATCCTGCAAAGGTGGTAGCGATCCAACATTGGAACCAATCCAAGAATGCTACGGATGTAAGAAGTTTCCTTGGATTGGCACGATATTATAGGCGCTTCATAAAGGACTTCTCAAAGATTGCAGCAGCGTTGACCAACTTGACTAAGAAGAATCAGATTTTTACTTGGGATGCATGATGTGAGCATGCATTTGTAACTTTGAAGGAAAGATTGACAAGTGCATCTGCATTGGTTATTCCGGATGAGAATAAAGTGATGACAATATACACCGATGCTTGTGGTACTGGTCTTGGAGTTGTGTTGATGTAGAAAGGGAGAGTTGTTGCTTATGCTAGTTGATAGTTGAAACCGCATGAAAGGAGTTATCCTACTCATGACTTGGAGCTAGCGGCCATTGTATTTGCTTTGAAGATGTGGAGGCACTATTTGTTGGGAGAAAGATTTGAGCTATTCACGGACAATAAATCCTTAAAGTATCTTTTCTCTCAAAAGAATCTTAACCTTCAGCAGCAACGATGGTTGGAGTTCCTAGCTTCTTATGACTTTGATATTTCCTACACTCCAGGGATGCATTGAGCAGAAGACATGTTGAATTGGGAGCTATGTTTTTGGAATGGAAACATATGGAGTATATAGCTGGATTTGATTTCAGGCCACATTGTGGGCTCGAGCCTGAGATGCTAGCAAGTTTATCGATCATACCTACTCTCATTGAAAGGATTGGTACTAGTCAGAAGTAAGACACTAAGCTAGTAGAGATCATGGAGAAGATTGAAATGGGAGTAGAATACGAAGATTTGATACAGTATGAGATTGCCGAGATAGTTAGCTTTGTAAGGATAAGAGACTGGTTGTTCCAGATATCGATGGATTACGAGATGAGATACTAAGGGAATGCCATCATTCCAGATTAACCATTCATCCTGGTGGTAACAAAATGTATAAGGATATGAAGTGGACTTACTACTGGGAAGGAAAGAAGAAGGATGTGGGAGGTTTCATCTCAAAATGTTTGAATTGCCATTTAGTGAAGGCTGAGCAGAAGAAGCCTAGTGGATTGCTACAACCACTAGATATTCCTGAATGGAAATGGGAACTGATATCTATGGATTTTATAGATGGACTGCCAAGGACTAGAGCAGGATATGATAGTATCTGGATAGTTGTAGATCGTATGACCAAGAGTGCAAGGTTTATACCTGTCAAGTCTACCAGAACGGCATCCAAGTTGGCAGAATTATATGTTAAGTGGATTGTTCGATTCCATGGTATGCCAAAGAGTATTGTAAGCGATAAGGACCCATTGTTTACTAGTGGATTCTGGAAGAGCTTACAAGAGATTTTGGGAACCGAGCTGTATTTGAGTACAACTTATCACCCACAAACGGATGGCCAGACCGAGAGAGTGAATCGGATTTTGGAAGATCTTCTTCGAGCATGCATTATAGATTTTAAAGGGTCTTGGGATTATCACTTTCATCTAGTGGAGTTTGCCTATAACAACAGTAACTAGTCAAGTATTGGCATGGCACCATATGAAGCATTATATGGACGACATTGTAAATCGCCTTCATGTTGGTGGGAAGCTAGTGAGAAGTCGATACTTGGACCATAGATGATTAGAGGGACTTTCGAGAAGGTAGAGATCATTCAACAATGAATGAAGACTACTCAAGATCATCAGAAGAGCTATGCAGACAAGAGAAGAAGAGATTTGGAATTCTCAATTGGGGACATGGTATTTGTTAAGATTTCTCCTCTGAGGAATGTTGTTCTATTTGGTACGAAGGGAAAGTTAGCACCCATATTTGTTAGACCTTTCCAATTATTGAGGGAATTGGGAAATTAGCTTATAAGGTGGATCTACCTCCGAACATGACGGGTCTGCACAATGTTTTTCATATCTCCTATCTACAGAAGTTTGTGCATGAATCAGGTATTATGGTAGCACCAGATCAACTAGAAGAGATAGAGGTTGTGCCAGAATTTCAAGACCTTGTAAGCCGCTTCAAGTCATTGGGAATGACACGAAAGAGCTTAGGAGGAAGACAGTTAAGCTAGTTAAGGTGCAATGGAGTGAGGATGATAGCGATTGTACATTAGAGATCGAAGAGATTATGAGGACGGCCTATCTAGAACTCTTTGAGTGGTAAGACCCATAGGTCGTATCTACTTGCATCATTGTATCTTATAATATTAGAATTTTGTATGTTAGGATAGGTTTTGCTTGCTATTGTTGATTTGGCTGCTTAGTTGGATTGTTAGATGGTTGCTAATGGATGGTAGGCATGCGGGACAACCTTGGTTGCTTATGTTTGTTCAGTTGTTTCAGGGGCGAAATTTCTAAAGGGGGGGGGGGATAATGTAAAGACCCGTATTTTACGTATTAGAGAAGCGTAAAATAATTCTATTTAATTCATTTGAGGTCGTATCATTTTAATATTTTGAAATATGATTCTTACGGATGTTTTACACGTCCATGATTTTTTTCGAATTTCTTTGTGACCATTTTACCCTTAGAGATCTTATTTCGGCCATAACTTTTGATATAAGCCGAATTAGATGTTCTAACCTAGTTTATTACTTCGGGATGGTGGTTTCACATTCCGTAGAGTGGTCATATCGGAAAATCTGATAAGTAGTTAAGAAGTTATAGCGGTTTTAAGTTTTGTAAACTGCTGTCAGAATTAGAAAGGAGATTAATGAGTCAATTAGCAAGCCCATTAGTTTAATCTGGTTTGGTTATAAATATGAGGTGAGAGAGACCATTTGAAACCTTTGTCTCTCATTTCATATCAGCCTCAAAACCTACGACCTATGTAATTCTCCATTCTTTGCATAGATTTCATCCTAAATCATCTCAAATCTCAGATTAGAGGCTAGATCTTCATCGAGGGGCTAGATCTCGTCGATTGGATCACATCTACATCCAATTTTCTACCGTCCGAATTGGATCTCCTCTCATTTTCATAGGTTTGATTGGTTTGGTGAGTGGTTATGATCTCTCACTAGTCTATGATGGATAATATGTTGTAAACAGGTGATTATAAGTTAGGATTGTCAAATTAAACTATAAATTGATTAGACCTAGGTAATTTCAGATTTAAAAACCCTAGATCAACCTAATTAAAACATGTACTATGGATTAAATCATTGGCTAGTTTCATTTATGAGTATATGGCTATGTAATTCTATGATTTAGATTGGATCATGCTTGTTTATGATCATTGATTGAATTGGATGACTTGAATGTTTGTGATTGAATGTAAAATGAATGATTTGCTATGTTTGATTCACTATTGTGATTGAAATGCTTGCTATGTTTGATTCGTTTTCTAGTGTTGTGCATGTTTAGGACATAGACTGGTGATCAGAGCATATTGGGAGCAAAGTTCGACGGAATCACACAAAATTTGGAGGTTAGGCTCTGCAGAATGCAAGGAAGACGCCCTGAAAATTTCACGATGGTTGGGCCAAAGTGTTTGGATCGGTACCGATCCAATCCAATTGGATCGGTATCGATATGAATTTTGTGCACCAATCAACATGAGATCTATGGGGATGGTAGAGCATGAGTTCCAATGATGCTCTATGAAGTTGGAACAAAGGATAGGCTAAGTATTGAAGGTTTGATGGATCATCTATGTTGGATCGGCTATGGAGCATAGATGGAAGGACCAAGAGGCTAAGGGGGAAAGCTTAGAGTCTATGGCATCTAGAGGAAGTATACTAGAGGATGTGAGAGAAATGGAGCCAAAATTGGCTAAGTATTCAGATCTGTACTTATCCAAATTATGGGCTCCAAAGTTGATGAGATCTGGAGGAAAGACTCTGGGATGGTTATGGATCATGTTGGAAGTTGTGGCTCGCTGATTGCTTCTACCGTTTGGTAGTTATGGCATGATGAAGTTTTAGCTCTTCGTCCGGAAACTCGGGATCGAAGGAGTAGATTGACAGTTCGGGATGGAACGAGGCTGTAAGATAGTGGACTGGGATGAGTAGTAGGCTCGCGCCCGGAAATGGATTGGAGTCATGGAAAGCTCTAAAGATTTGGTAGTGCCAAGGAATTGTTGATGACTCGGAGTGTTCTGGTTGTGTTCAAAGCACGGGTACTATATGCGAGGGCACCCGAGGGCTGGTAGCACTAATCATGAACTCTGGACTGGTAGGGTCTAGGTCAAGTGGTACAAAGGTATCATAAGAGACAACCGTGCGGGGTTTTTAACCGGTGAGTACGGTGAACACGATCGAGAACCGAGATTTCCATTAGTCTCTGGAAAAGCGAGGACAAGGCCATACGAGTTATTATATGTTCAAGGCTTTAGAAGATGATAGGTAGGTTTTGAATTCTATGGTTGCTATGATTGTAATGTCTGCTTTTGGGTAGGCTATCATCTATAGGAATGCTGGAGAAAGGATTGGGAAAAGGGTCAATGGAGGAGGCTGCTTAGATTCTTCTATCCTGTTCTGTTACAGTATCCTATTGTCGTTTATTTTGAGTGGCATATTATATCTTATTATTATGTGCTAACTCTTTCGTTGTAGGGACAGGTCAGGTATGGCTTTGTGTACCGATTTAGTACCATATTTTCCAGTATAGCTCTTGATAGTCATTTACCGCTCACACCAAACTGTTGTTTGACCCAAGGTTTTGTGTTTCCTCTTATCATCTTGGTTACTCTTAAATAAGTGGACTAGATGATAGGTTTGGAGTTGTAGTTGTTGTACAAAGACAAGCTTAGAGGAGCTATGGCGTATTACTCTACATTTCTAGTTTCCGCCGTTTGTTGTTATATACTATAAGGGATGTAGTGAGGAAATGTTGTACTGAGATATTTTGACGTTTGTACCGTAACTCATGATGTTCTAATAGAGATGTTATCTTTCATTTGTTATGTCTCACTATATTTTTGTTGTATATTTTCATATTACATTTTATCCATGCGCTGTGAGATATGCAAAAGGTTATCTACTTTAAATTTCAACCTTGATGATCGTCCCATATCATCCTGGCACATTTACAGCACCCTTTTAGGTCATTTGGTACGAGTAGTATGGGGCGGTTGTCACACTCTAGGAGATGCTTCAGTCAGGCATTATAGGCAGCATTGAAGGCAGGTCGGTGCTTGGACCTGGCCGTCTTAGGCAGTGTCAAAGGCTTACTTTGTCCTCCTTCTAGTCGGTGCTTTAGTCAGGCCTTATAGGCGATACTGAAGGCGGGTCGGTGCTTTGACCCGGCCATCTCCGTGTCAAAGTCTTACTCCATCCTCCCTTTAGAAGGTGCCTTGGCCAAGCCATGTAGGCGGGATTAAGGGCTTGTAAATGCTTTGGTTGGGCCTTTTCAAACGGTACCAAAGGCTCACTCTGACATCCCTCTAGGAGACGCTTTGACCAGGCCATCTTATTGGGGACAAGGCTTTTTCCATTATCTAAGGAGTGTCTTCCTCCTTTCCATGATTGATCTAGTACTTACTCTTGCCTCTACATCTTTATTCGCCCATTATCGGAAAATATGGCTGCAAATGTTCGACATTCCATTTTCTCACTATTGCATTACCATTAGGTAGGCACAGTCTATAAATCCCAAGTAGGATTACTTTATGTATAATTAGGGGTCCTTTCCAATTTGACCCGAGCGAACCATCTGCTGGATTCTTAGTATTTGCCATAATTCTTCGAAGCATGAAATATCTGTTTTGAAATGATCTTCCCTTTACTCTAGAATTGTAATATTTGGATATTCTTTGTTGATACTCAACCATTCGTATGGCTGCTTCATCTCTTAATTCGTTAATTAAGTCCAAGGATTCTTTCCTTAATTTTTGATTCGGGTTGAATGCATATGCAATCCTTCGATGATAAGGTACTTCAACCTCAATCAGAAGCATGGCTTTACAGCCATACATTAAGGAATATGGGGTTTTTCCTATTGTAGTTTTAGTAGACGTTCTATATGCCCAAAGTACAAGAGGCAGTCCCTCTACCCAAATTCCTTTAGCTTTGTCTAATCGTTTCTTGAGAATGATCTTAATGGTCTTATTAGCAGCTTCAACGGCTCCATTAGACTTAGGGTGCGCTACAGATAAAAAGCTCTTGATGATTCTATTTCTATTAAAAATTTGTGTAAATTCTTTGCTCTCAAGTTGAGTTCCCTTATCGGATATTATCTTACGTGGAATTCCAAATATGATGACCATATTTTTGATTATGAACTTGAGCACTTTTCCAGATGTGATATTTGGAAGTGGTTATGCTTCTACCTACTTTGTGATGTAGTTAATAGCTACTACCACATATTTTGCTCCTCCTTTGGATATCGGTAATAGTCCGATTAAGTCAATTCCTCATACATCTAAAGGCCATGGACTTGAAATTGAAGTCAATTCACTTGGCGATAGATGTGGGATTTTAAAGATCTTTTGGCGTTTTTCATGTTTCTTTACATAATCGATGGCATGACCAGTCATTTGAGGCTAATAAAATCCTTGTCTCATAATTTTCTTAGCTAATATTATACCATTAGAATGGTCTCTATGAAATCACTCACAGGCTTCCCTTAATAATCTTGATCCACTTTCTAGAGTCACGCATCTTAAATAAGGGAGGGAATATCCTTTCTTATAAAGTATTCCACTCATCATGATAAAAATTGGAGCTTGGTGCTTTATTCTTCTCGCTTCTTTTTTCTCTATTGGCAGTTTCCCATTTATCAGGTATTCAACAATGGGTGTCATCCAATTATTCTTATATTGGTCACTTGTTTCTGGATGAGCAAGCCTTTCTTGGAGGATGTCATTTTCATTCTCTTCCCATCCTCCTCATATGTTAAAGCTTGCGATCCAGTTAATACCATGGATTCATTTCTTGGTTCGGGGGCTTTTTCTTCTATACTGGGTTTAGTTGATAGCCTACTGTCACAATCCCTGTTTCTGATACTCCTCGTGAGCTAGCTAACTCAGCTAAAGAATCAGCTTGAGAATTCTTCCCTCTCGGCACCTGATGTATGGAAAAATCCTCAAATTGAGTCAATATTTTAACACCTTTTTGATATATAAGACTAACTTGGTATCTTTCGTCTGATATGTTTGGTTCAACAGATTGACCATCAATCAGGAATCACTAAATATCACAATTCTGGGAATTTTTAAATATAGGGCCATGGTGAGTCCTACCACCATTGATTCGTATTCTACTACATTATTAGTGGCTGGAAATCTGAATTTCATCGCATAATGTAAACGATGTCCATTGGGGGTGATAATCATATATCCTGCTCCATCGCCTTGTTTGTTTGAAGCTCCATCCATAAACAGTTTCCATTTAGGCTTTAACTCTTTTTCCTTTTCTGATTGCTTATAATGAACCATGTACATTCATTAACAAAATCAGCTAGGGCTTGTCCTTTGATTGCCACTCTAGGTAGAAATTCAATATCTTATTGGTTGAGTTCTATTCCCCACTTTACTAGGATTCCAGAAGTTTCTTGTTTACTAAAAACTTGCTTGACTGGGAAGTTGGTTAAGACCTTGATAAGATGTGCCTGAAAGTAAGCCCTTAGTTTCTGTGCATTGAGCATTAGGCAGTATGCCAATTACTCTATAACTGGATATCTAGTTTCTGCATTTTTAGGCCTTCTACTCATATAAGACACTGAAAGCTGAGTTCCCTTATTTCTCTTACCAAAACAGAACAAACGACATGTTCAAAAACCGCCATATAGAGGTAAAGGTTTTCCCCTATCTATAGGACTGGACAAAATTAGTGGTCTTTCAAGATGATCATTTAGCTCCTTAAAGGCTCTAAGACAATCTTCTCCCCATTCAAAATTTTTCTTCTTCTTAATTACATCGAAGAACAGAATGCACTTGTCGGTGGCCTTGGAGATGAATCTATTTAATGCTGATACTCTTCCGTTTAAGCTCATTACATCTTTACATGTCTCGGATTCCGCTATATTCTTAGTAGCTTGAATTTGGTCAGGGTTGGCTTCGATTCCTCTGGCATTGGCAATATATCCCAAGAACTTTCCAGATTGAATTTCGAAGGAACACTTCTATAGATTAAGCTTCATTTGGTACTTTCATAATACTTCAAACATCTCCTCGTGATCTTTTATATGGTTGCTATCCTCTTGAGATTTAACTAACATATCGTCCACATAAACTTCTATGTTTCGACCAATTTGTTCTTTGAACATTTTGTTTACTAATCTTTAGTATGTCGCTCCAGCGTTCTGCAATCCAAAAGGCACCAATCCGTTATAAAGCTGGTGTTCTCCTTATCTGGTTTGAACATTAGAATCTAGTTCTATCCAGAATAGGCATCCATGAAAGATAAGAGTTGGTGCCCACTTATTGCATCAACTAACTGGTCCATTCTTGGAAGGGGGTAGCAATCTTTTGGGCATGCCTTATTCAAATCAATGTAATCGTCACTTGTCCTTCGTTATCCATTAGATTTCTTTACTAGTACTGGATTGGCTAACCATTTTGGATAAAGTACTTCTCTAATGAACCTATTTTCGAGCAATCTCTTAACTTCTTCCATCAAAGCGTTAGATCGGACTTTATCAAACTACCTCTTCTTCTAAAGGATGGGTGTGATATTCGGGTCTATATGCAAAGAAAGACACATAACGGCTGGATCTATTCCAACCATATCTACATGGGTCCAGGCGAATGCATCTTTACTGGATTGAAGGAATTGAACTAGCTCTCTTTTAAGTTTACTATCCAATTCTTTCCCAACTTTTACCATTCTTGTTAGATCAGCTGAATCCAGACATATGTCCTCAAGATCTTCCATGGGCTGCATTCTTTCTTGTTCACCTCTACAATTTAACTCAATGATGATCTTCTCACCTTCTATTTCATCTTCCAATAAGTTTGCATCTTTCCTCTTTCTTTTCATTTTAGGAAAGTTAAATTTCCTAAGAGCATGTTTAACTTCACCACAGGCTCCTGTTTTTGCTTTGGATGATTGGTTTGAAAAACCCTCATCCAAAGGCTATGTAATTTTAATCCTAGCATATATACTCTACTTTAAGTCATAACAAGAAAGATGGTCTCGTTTATATTGATCAAAGGTGGAAAAATACATTTCACAGGATCTAAATTGCTCTCCCTTTATTGTTCCCCACTGCTTTTGGTTAAGAACTTCACCATCAAATATTTTGGTGAAACAAAAGCATAGACCTC
Organism: Allium fistulosum; assembly: GCA_030737815.1. Lineage (NCBI taxonomy): Eukaryota > Viridiplantae > Streptophyta > Magnoliopsida > Asparagales > Amaryllidaceae > Allium > Allium fistulosum. The sequence continues at coordinate 813,612,940 of CM060908.1, read as the reverse complement.
ATCTAGAGCTACCTCCCGAAAAGACATTGTAATAGGAAGGCTGATTAATGATGACAAAAAGAGTTTCAAAAGTCCTGGTGTGTGGTGGAACCCCTATTTGTACTAGCAACTTTATTTGCCCCGTAAGGATTGATCCTTTGTTGTTGAATCCAAAAATAGGCTCAAGGCTTGGCTCTAGCTTCTCCTTCGGAATTCTCATTTGATCAAAGGCATGCTTGAAGATCGCATTGATCGCACTTCCAGTATATACAAGAATCTATGCAAGTACAGAGAGCCTAAGCTAAGCCGTGATAATAACCGGGTCATTATGGGGATGACGAACCCCTCTCAGCTCTTGCGGAGTGATGGTCAAGTTGTGCATTTGAATCCGAAACCTGGGGTTCTGAGCAGTGTCTCCTCCTAGATAGAGAAAATTCCATATTTTGCTTCTCTAATATAGTAATCCCTAGCACCTTTGCTATTTCCAGCCACATGTGGTCCTCCATGGATTACATTAATAATGTTGAGGGGCGGAATGAAATCTGCTGACTTTCACCTTTTACTAAATTCGCAGCGTTTTTGAGAGCTTTTGGTGGCCATCCTCATAATAAGCAGTATTCTGTCCATCCTTGATGATTTCCTTCAAATGTCCAACACGAATCAAACTTTTTATTATACCTGCTAACACAAGACATTCATCTGTTTTATATCCATTTACTTTATGGTAAGCATGGTAGTCGCATCCTTTCCTTGGCTTGGTGTTGGTTTTATCTTTGTAGGAAACCAAAAAAGTTGACTTTTTCTTTTTTTTGTAGCGTAAATGTGGGATATTGGCTTGTTTAAAGCGACATAAGTAGAATTTGGGGAATCTTCCCATCTTGACTTCCTGTTATAGCGGTTAAAGTCGGCTTTTCCCATTTCTCTTTTCATCTGAGCTTTCTTCTTTGCTTGATACATTTCGTCCATACGAATGACTTTATTGGCTTGGAAATGGAAATCTTGTAAATCTCTGCAGCCATGAATAAAGTTCTCGTCAGAACAAAGTTTGCTTAATCAGCCCTAAGTTCACTGCCATCAACTTATCCCTATCAGTCATATCCGCTGCCTTTAATGCCTTTACGTTAAACCCTATAAGGTATCACCTGATAACTGTCCTGGTTTCTGTTTGTATTAGCTAGTACACTATAGTCAATTGTGGTGTCTTTGCAAATTCATAACTGTGTTGAGAACTCATAACAAAATTGTTTCCAGGAGTCGATAGTTTTTTCACGATAATGTCTATATGACTTGGCCGACGTGCCTTAAAAGGTAGTAGGAAAAAGTCTGCAACGCACTGCTCTAGATGTATTTAAAGGTCCATTTGACTTTCGAATGCCACTAAGTGATCATCTGGGTCAGTATTCCCATTGTATCTTAAGGATGTAATTTTGATGTGGAATGGGATCCTGTTAGACATGATTTCATCTATGAAGGGAGCTTCTCGATGGTCATTATTGACCCTCTCATCAGAAGTTCTTTTTCCTTTAAGATTAAGCATGTCCTTTGTCATTTTCTCGACCATATCTCTTAGATAAGCTTCATCACTGTGGTAATTGCTCCTAACAGGTTTGTATCCTTCCGATGTTGAACTTTCAAATTGCTCCTTGGACATCTGCACCAATCTTCCTTGGTAATTTTCTTTAACTTTGTTATTCGCCAATGATCTTGGAGAGTGCTCGGTTGCTTCAGCCTATCGGTCACCTTTTCTCTTTTGTGTAGTTATAACGAGTTTGCTTTTGATTTTGTTATTAAGCAAAGAAGCATCCAAATTCCTTCTTGGAGACTCAACTTCGACCCGTTCAGTGAACTTAGAAGTTTCGGAAGATTGCTATGCAAGGATCTTTTCCAACAAATCTTGCACCATTGCTACTTTATGTGTTAGATCTTTAATCTGAGCTTCGCTACTAGTAGGCTTTGCCGATTCTGATGGCTGCCCAGGTTTATGCTTCTTAAGTTGAAGTTAGGAACAACATTCTCTTCTAATGTCTCTGTTTGTATGACTTCTTCATTTGGAGAATTAACTCACCTTGATTTTCATGTTTTCCAGGAATAAAAGAAACTTCACGTAATTAGTTTAGGGAGAGAATTATAGGGAGATTGAGGTTCGAGGCCCTCCTTCTAGCGCTAAAATATTAAACCAATAATTGGTATAACACCCATGATGCCAAAAATGATGACCCGATCCTTGATTCAAACCCCTACGATGAAATGACTATGCAGGGCTTAGTTGATGCTGATTAGATCAAGAATAGGCTTAACATTCAAGGTCAAGCACAAGATGATATTATTAAGAGATGGGTCCATAATGCCTAAGGACTTTTGATGGTCCATATTCGAAGGCCTATATGATTATTTGGAATACGATATTCGAGATCTCTTAAGGTCACTGGGAATAGGATCCTCGAGAGTCCTTAAGATCAAATAGAATAATATATTCGAGATTCCATCAGTCTTTAGGAATAGTGTACTCAAGGTCCCATGTCATATATCTAAAGGAATGAGAAGATAAGTAATAAATATGTGCAATAGCCCATTAAGCGTGTTAATGAACTAAGTAAATGGTGCTTATGTTCATAGTCCAATGTTCATATGTGGTAGGTAAGATAGAGGCTATGCATATAAATGCTAGCTTAGACCGAAGCTCTTGTGATTTTATATAAATAGTATCGCCATTGCTTTGGGCCCAAGGAGCTTCATTATATGCATATTCATGTCTAATAACGTCCAAAGTGCTCAATCAATGTAATAGGCATGTCAAAGTCCTTGTTCATATAAATTGGTCATGAATACAATCAAATCAGAATTTTTCCCATATTAATTTAAGGCTACAAAAGTATAATTTTGAGAGAAGTGGAAAGAAATGATCACCCTTTTCCTTCAAGCCTTTAGGTTCGTATATATAAGGATATAGGGTTCGATGCTACTACTTAGTGCCGCCTTCGGTATGCTCAATTTTTGGCATGCATAACTTTCAGCAAGCTCAATAGTGCCAAGCTTCACTCTTTGCTTTAGATGACCTTCGACATTCCTTATTGATAATAGGTAACATCAACGTGCAGCGGCATCATTATGAGGCGGTGTTGATATGAAGCGACATCGTTTAATATCACATCTACTTTGATATATTTTGGGGACACTGATGACATTTGTCATCAGCATCGCATTGGAGGTATGTGGCATCATTTGATGGCTGATGTGGAGTGATATCCCTAAAGAACGACATTGATAATTATCCATTTTGAAGGGATGCAACGTTATTGAAATGACCCTAATTCTTAACCAATTTTTTTTTTTATCATACTTAGCTAAGACTACCTAGGGTCATCCTTCCCTATTCTCATATTATCCAGGATCTTTCACAATATAAAAATATTGTTTTAAATCTAAATCATTCCTAACATACATATATGAAGATATCTATGTTATATTCTACTAGAATCAGAGCATGATAATATGTAAGTAGAAATCCTTTTAAATCTATTAAAATGTGATAATTCCCTGATAAAAGATTAATTATTGTATCCTGATTTTTGACCATAGAATCCACTGGAAACATGTACTTTAGTCTGTTATTCTAATTAAGAAATGATCAAGTAATAATCAGGTGGAAGAAAGCTTTTAATATGGATGATTGTGTTAAAGTCTGTATAGTATCAAACTCAGGCTAAAAGAAAGTGGATCATAAGTGAACACAAGCAACATCTAGGCGTAATGGAAACGCGCCTAACTTACACATGAGAGGTCATGAGTTCGAGTGCTATGCTGGTCGGTTCAAACCCAATTTTTGTTTTTCTTTTTATTTTTCTCCTGTATGGTTTAAAATCTGATATCTACCTATCTACACATATATACTTAATTTTTTGCCTATAATCTAACATACAAAACAATATTTCTTGCTTTATTATTTTTGAAACCCATTCCTACAACTGTTCTAGGAATTTATGTTTATATTTTTGCCCAAATATCAACATGTACATAGATATACATGTACATGTCAATGTCTTTGCTCATTTTCTAGAAAACTGGGTTCAAATGGTTCCTTGCTTCATTGATTTGAAGTGAACATTTGGCCTGACCTATGGTCTAACCATGTGGTTAATTTGACCATTCTTTTATTTGCATTTTACAAACCAGAATCTACCCAAAACATTGATACTCCTTCTTTTCAAAAGCATGTTTATATATGTATGAATCAGACACCTTGTGATCAGATTTATATCATCCTTCCTAACCATAATTCTCTTTTAAAAATGCATATTCAGGGTATATACACTTTTACTTGCATTTGGACATATATCAATATCATGACTTGAAAATATAACAGTTATAATTCTTTCTGGATTTTCCCAATATAATTTCCTATATATCTATCTTTTGAAAGGACTTAGGATGAACTAAAATCATCATAAAATGATTATGCTTATAAAATCCAGGTTTTTCCTCTAAATCAAAAACAACTTTAGCAAATAGATTTTCAAATCAGTTTAACATCAATATCCTTAATACATACCAAACCAGAAATAACCAGAAACAACATAACATGTATTTCTTACAAGTTCTTCCTACTTAATACATTTAGATAGCCATATCAATCAGGAAATACATGCATGAATTAACACATTCTAGCTCTTATTTCTAATTATCTTAGCATTCTCTATTCCATATCTTTTTAATCTTGCTTACTTAGCTCCATCACAACCTGCAAAAGCATTAGCGGCTGCCCCATTATGAATGAGACACCCCCATGTGCCATGAGCAATAAGGGTCAGATCTATGATCTGGTGTGAGCATTTCTAACATATCCATGATATTAAGCTAAGGATACAGCATAAATGTACCTTGCATAACTTGACAGGTATTATCATGAATGATTAATGTATAAATTGATCAGGTAATCCCATATACATACACAAGAGCAAACATATGCATTAAAACAATTTTTATCTGGAACTACTAAGGTTCCTCATACCAACCCTAATCCCGGAAAGACCCAAGTTTCCTATATCATCATTTAAGGTTGCCTTTTCTTCTTATAAATTCCTGGCCTCATCTGCTATAAGGAATCAAAGGGACACATTGCCATGAACTAATTAACATCATGGCACAAAGATCTCAGGACTTAAACAAGCCATGTGTCAACTTGTCTACTTCAAATAGGACAAGCATTCCAGCAGCCTTCTTGGCACAAAATCCTTAGTTATATTACTAAGTGTATTCATGTTCATTTTATCAATGATAGCTAGGTGTACAGACCACTTATATACATGAAACATACTAGTTACCTTGCAGACATAATATTGCAAGCAAGTTAAAGGTTACTTTCTAGAGGTATAACACCCAGTCATTCCATCTCACATTATTTAGCATATAAACACCCTATTCAAACATATACCAGAATGTTTGCAACTGAGAATAAATGCATGGCTCTATTGGGTTTATTTTGATTTTGCAAGCAACTATGTTTAGCCAGATTTTTAATCTTGTTTAAACATAATTTTTAGGCTTGTAAATTTTCTGTTTGGTTTAGGGCTCAGCACTTATAGAGAAAGACTCCATTGCACCCTTAACCAATTATTTCAAGCCTCAGCACTATACCATTGTATATGCAGCTCATAGTTTTTTTTCTTCATTCTTTGTCTTAAGCCATGATTCAGACTAGTTACAAATACTCTCTTACATGTTCTTTAAGGTTTTGGTATAACATACAGGGATGAAAATAGAACAACAAGGTTATACATCCATCATAGCAGATCATATCTCATCAAGCATTCATGAAACCATCAGTAGTCAACATGGTTTGTAAATCAAAACATGCAAAATATAGCATATAAAAGCTTACCTGCCTAATCTCAGGTCTTAATGCCATGTATATGAGTGAGGATACTCACCTAAATGCTTACACAAGCTTAATCCAGAAAACCCCTCAAATCTTTAGCCTTTTCTTCCTCTTCTTCCTTAGGTTAATTAATTCAGTGAGAGAGAGTAGTTTTCTGGTTAGGCTCTTGATTTATATAAGGGTTCTACCTAGGGTTTTGGGTGATGCAAAATCCCTATTTTAGCCCAAACCAGAATCATGCATTTGGCATTGCATATTCTCTCCCTCCTAACCCTTAATGTCCCGGCCAATATTTTAAAACAAGGCTAAGTTGTGCCCATTTTCTTTTCTTTTCAGAAAGTGATTACTTTAAGTATTTTTATTATACTTACCTCAAACATGATAATGGTGTGACTTTCTATTTTCTGCCTTTATACATTTGCTTTCTTGCACTTTGGTTCTTACTATTTTAGTGCTTCTTTTACTTATTTTTCCTTTATTAATTTTCTGCTCAAATAATATCTGTATATATATACATTTATACAACTATGGGTGTTAGTTTAACTTTAACCTTCTTTTATTTGCAGAAAACATGTGAATTCTTATATGCATTTCTACACTCCTATTATTCAAATAAAATTTCACTTATTCATTATAAATCAATGTTCTCTTCTGTCTTAATTTCCAGACAAGTCATACATATGCATATATATATGGATATATATATATATACATATCCTCAGGAATTTTAATATTCATGTCTAGGCCTATATTTCCTTTATTTAAAACATTTTATCTAAATGTTTTCCTTCTTTGTTTTATTATTCAGGAATTCTGGATTTTCTCTTAGTGTCATAACTAGTGTGCACGTGCACACATGCACACAACCTTGCACCACTGAAAATCCCACCTATATAATAATTCTGATTTTTCCCCCAGAATTTTAATCATTTATTTAAAAGGATTTTCCTCAAAATCTTGGGGTATTACAATCACCCCTTCTTTTAGGAATTGTGTCCTCACAATTTGCAACATAATCTTTGAGTACTTCTAATTTCTTAGGGAAAAATTATTCAGCATATGCATGAGCAAATCAATTAGTCACTGTCTATCATACATATTAAACTTTCTTAGTAATCTAAGAATTTACCTTTTAAATTTGCAAAGAGCCTAGGGTAATCCATCCTGATTTTATCCTCTAGCTCCCAAGTACAATCACTAGGATCTATACTCTATTGAATCTTTACAAGCTTCAATGTCTTGTTTCTTAATTTCTTTTCTTCCCTTGCCACAATTCCCACTGGCTCTTTCTCATAGATTAGATCTGGATTAATCTGAACTTCAGTAGGCTTTTCTAAGATTTCCTCCTTGTCATGTACCCATCTCCTTAGTTGTGACACATGAAACACATTGTGTATTGCACTCATCCCCTCTGGAAGCTCCAGCTTATAGGCTAGTGAGCCTATCCTCTCCAAAATCTTGTATGGTCCAACATATCTGGGTCTGAGTTTCCCTTGCTTGCCAAATCTCAAGACTTTCTTCATTGGTGAAACCTTAATGAAGACATAATCACCTACTTTGAATTCCACTGACTTCCTCTTTGCATCAGCATATTTCTTTTGCCTATCTTGAGCTGCTGCCATCCTCTTTCTCACCAGTCCTATTTTCTCTGTGATGTCCTTGACATATTCTGGCCCTAGGATAGCTTTCTCTCCTGCCTCAGCCCAACACATAGGTGATAGACATGGCTTTCCATATAGGGCTTCAAAGGGTGCCATTCCAATTGTGCTTTGGTGGCTATTATTGTATGTGAACTCAGCCAAATGGAGATGGTCCTCCCAATTTCCTCCAAAGTCTAACACACATGCTCTAAGCAAATCCTCTAAAATCTTGTTTACCACTTCTGTTTGCCCATCTGATTGGGGGTGATAAGCAGTGCTTAGGCACAATTCACTCCCCATAGCATCTTGGAAGCTCTTCCAGAATCTTGAAGTGAAGATTGTATCCCTATCACTCACTATAGTTTTAGGAACACCATGCAACTTTACCACTTCTCTCATAAAAGTTTGGGCTAGCCTAGGTGCATTTCTATCTGCTTTTACTGGTATGAAGTGGGCTACTTTAGTCAGCCTATCTACAATTACCCAAATACTTGTATTTCCCCTCTTGGATCTAGGAAGACCATCTATAAAATCCATAGATATGTTTTCCCACTTCCACTGTGGTATGCTAAGTGGCTGCAACAACCCTGGAGGTCTTTGGGTCTCAGCTTTTATTTGTTGACAAACCATGCACTTAGCAACATGTCTTGCTACATTAGACTGCATTCCCTTCCACCAATAGTCCCTTTTTAAGTTTTGGTACATCTTGGTGCTGCCTGGATGTATGGAATATTTGCTCCTATGGTACTCATTAAGGATTTCTTCTTTCAATTCTATGATGTTTGGGACACATATCCTACCCGTGTACCTTAGGTATCCTTTTCCATCAATGTGATAATCCTTCACTTCCTCCTTCTTTAATAGGAGAGACCTCTTTTCTGCTAAGTCTTGATCTTCTTCTTGCATCTTTGCCACCTTCAAGACCAAATTTGATTGTAAAGTAATTAAACTTAACCTTCCTTTACTCCTTTCTTCCTCAACTATCTCCATACTTATCCCACTGCTCTCATCTATTTCCAAATCAGTGAGCATGGTCAAGTCTCTAAACTCCTCCATCATCAACATGGCCACTTTTGCATGCTGCCTACTCAATGCATCTGCCACTTTATTAGCCTTGCCTGGTGTATAAAGTATATCTAAGTCATAAGCAGCAAGAAATTCAACCCATCTGTGTTGTCTCATATTCAAATCTTTCTGTGAAAAGAGATACTTTAAGGCCTTGTGATCAGTGTATAAAGTGAACTTTGCACCTAATAAGTAATGCCTCCAGAGCTTCAAGGCATATACTACTGCTGCCAACTCAAGATCATGAGTTGCATATCTAGTTTCATGGGGTTTTAGTTGTCTAGATGCATAGGCTATGACCTGATCTTCCTGCATCAACACAGCCCCTAGCCCTGACCCACATGCATCTGTATATACAACTAATCCCTCATTGCCTTCTGGTACTCTCAACACTGGTGATTTTACCAAAGCCTCCTTGATCTGGGTGAAAGCTTGTTCACACTTATCAGTCCATATAAACTTTTGGTTCTTCCTAGTCAGGTTAGTGAGTGGCATTGCTATTTTAGAAAATCCTTGTATAAACCTCCTATAGTATCCTGCCATCCCCATGAATGACCTAACTTCACTAACATTGTTAGGCTTCTTCCATGCTTGGATTGCTACTATCTTATTGGGGTTTACAGAAATCCCTCTAGCAGAGACAACATGTCCAAGAAAATGTACTTCCTCTTGCCAGAACACACACTTAGAGAACTTTGCTTTCAAATCTTTTTCTCTTAATCTAGATAAGACCAAATGTAAGTGGTTCTCATGTTCCTCTATTGTTTTAGAATAGATTAGAATGTCATCTATAAAAATCAGAACAAACTTGTCTAAGTAATCTCTGAATATCCTATTCATTAGGTCTACAAAGTAAGAAGGGGCATTTGTTAGCCCAAATGGCATAACCAGAAACTCATACAAACCATATCTTGTGTTAAATGCTGTATATTTAACACTTGAATCCTCAACCTTCATCTGATGAAACCCAGATGCCAAGTCTAGCCTAGAAAACACTTTAGCTCCACTGAGTTGATCAAAGAGATCATCTATCCTGGGTAATGGGTATTTGTTTTTGATGGTTACTTTGTTTAATTCTCTATAATCTATACACATTCTTAAGGTACCATCATGCTTTTTAACAAATACTACAGGAGCACCCCAGCATGAATTACTTGGCCTTATAAACCCCTTGGCTTCTAATTCTTCCAGCTGGTTCTTTAGCTCCTTTAATTCACTTGGCCCCATCCTTGTAGGCTTTTTGATAATTGGGCTAGCCCCAGGCATAAGGTTAATCTGGAATTCAACAGGTCTATGGTGTGAGACACCTTTTACTTCCCCAAATACATCCAAGTATTCTTTAACTATAGGGATTTCATTAATAGCTATTTCCTTGGGATTATTTTCTAATTCAATTAAATGATTTAGCCTGTTTTCTTTGATAGGTTCACACAGAATTGTAACCCTTTGGCCTTTAGAATTTTGTAGTGAAATGGTGGATGCATCTAGGTCAATTATGGCTTTGAATTGTCTTAGCCAATCTGCCCCTAATATAACTCCTATATTTGGGAAATTTAGAACATATAAATTGGAAACAAATGTGTTTCCCCCTATGTTCAAATTCACATCCACACAAATCATATCTAATACACCAGAACTTCCTAAAGGGCTTTGTATTAACAGAGGTATTTCAGCCAAATTGCATATCATTTTCAACCTTTTAACTATTTCATGGGAAATGAGTGAGTGGGTTGCCCCGGTATCATATATTACAGCTAAAGGTAATATAGCCCTGCTAAGCCCTGGGTTCAATCCCTTGATGTATCTATCATTTTTGGATGCTTCATCAGCCACTAACATTGCCCCATAGGTTGACAATCCCTCAAACTTCTGGGTGTATTCTGTGACATTCATAGTCCCCTGTCTAAGTTTGATGAACTCCTCAAGTAAAGTGGTTTTTGCTGAGGCTGGAACAAACCTTGCCTCTAACATCTCCTTAAATTGATTCCAATTAATATCATTTTCATTCCGGCCAGCTATGATCACCTCCCACCAACTCAAAGCTGCACCTTTTAATTGCCTTGAGGCCACTTGCCTCTTCCTTTGGTCATCTAGTTGCATATCAGTGAAGATCCTCTCTAATGTCCTCAGCCATGCTTGAATCTCCATTACACTTTCAGTTCCTTCAAAGCTCTTGCCTCCCAAATTGGTATAAGTCTTCACTAACTTGGAGAGCTCCTCATATGGGTTCTCAGGTCTGTACCCAATTCCATCTCTCAAAACTCTCACAAATTCCTGCATGTCAAGCATTTGTGGTGTGCTAGATCCTCCTTGATGATGAGACCCTCTTCCTACCATATTTCTAAAAGTATATGTATTTCATTATATTAGTTTATAATACTTCGCTTTAATTTTAAATTGGTTGTATCTTTCCCATTTAATCATTGTGTATGTCACATGCACACACATACATTCAGGGAATACTTATAAACAGTCAAATATATCACAAACAAACCTAGTATAAACATAAGCACACAAATATTTTGCTATGTTAATTAAAACATAGCTCTGATACCAAATGAAATGACCCTAATTCTTAACCAAATTTTTTTTTTATCATACTTAGCTAAGACTACCTAGGGTCATCCTTCCCTATTCTCATATTATCCAGGATCTTTCACAATATAAAAATATTGTTTTAAATCTAAATCATTCCTAACATACATATATGAAGATATCTATGTTATATTCTACTAGAATCAGAGCATGATAATATGTAAGTAGAAATCCTTTTAAATCTATTAAAATGTGATAATTCCCTGATAAAAGATTAATTATTGTATCCTGATTTTTGACCATAGAATCCACTGGAAACATGTACTTTAGTCTGTTATTCTAATTAAGAAATGATCAAGTAATAATCAGGTGGAAGAAAGCTTTTAATATGGATGATTGTGTTAAAGTCTGTATAGTATCAAACTCAGGCTAAAAGAAAGTGGATCATAAGTGAACACAAGCAACATCTAGGCGTAATGGAAACGCGCCTAACTTACACATGAGAGGTCACGAGTTCGAGTGCTATGCTGGTCGGTTCAAACCCAATTTTTGATTTTCTTTTTATTTTTCTCCTGTATGGTTTAAAATCTGATATCTACCTATCTACACATATATACTTAATTTTTTGCCTATAATCTAACATACAAAACAATATTTCTTGCTTTATTATTTTTGAAACCCATTCCTACAACTGTTCTAGGAATTTATGTTTATATTTTTGCCCAAATATCAACATGTACACAGATATACATGTACATGTCAATGTCTTTGCTCATTTTCCAGAAAACTGGGTTCAAATGGTTCCTTGCTTCATTGATTTGAAGTGAACATTTGGCCTGACCTATGGTCTAACCATGTGGTTAATTTGACCATTCTTTTATTTGCATTTTACAAACCAGAATCTACCCAAAACATTGATACTCCTTCTTTTCAAAAGCATGTTTATATATGTATGAATCAGACACCTTGTGATCAGATTTATATCATCCTTCCTAACCATAATTCTCTTTTAAAAAAATGCATATTCAGGGTATATACACTTTTACTTGCATTTGGACATATATCAATATCATGACTTGAAAATATAACAGTTATAATTCTTTCTGGATTTTCCCAATATAATTTCCTATATATCTATCTTTTGAAAGGACTTAGGATGAACTAAAATCATCATAAAATGATTATGCTTATAAAATCCAGGTTTTTCCTCTAAATCAAAAACAACTTTAGCAAATAGATTTTCAAATCAGTTTAACATCAATATCCTTAATACATACCAAACCAGAAATAACCAGAAACAACATAACATGTATTTCTTACAAGTTCTTCCTACTTAATACATTTAGATAGCCATATCAATCAGGAAATACATGCATGAATTAACACATTCTAGCTCTTATTTCTAATTATCTTAGCATTCTCTATTCCATATCTTTTTAATCTTGCTTACTTAGCTCCATCACAACCTGCAAAAGCATTAGCGGCTGCCCCATTATGAATGAGACACCCCCATGTGCCATGAGCAATAAGGGTCAGATCTATGATCTGGTGTGAGCATTTCTAACATATCCATGATATTAAGCTAAGGATACAACATAAATGTACCTTGCATAACTTGACAGGTATTATCATGAATGATTAATGTATAAATTGATCAGGTAATCCCATATACATACACAAGAGCAAACATATGCATTAAAACAATTTTTATCTGGAACTACTAAGGTTCCTCATACCAACCCTAATCCCGGAAAGACCCAAGTTTCCTATATCATCATTTAAGGTTGCCTTTTCTTCTTATAAATTCCTGGCCTCATCTGCTATAAGGAATCAAAGGGACACATTGCCATGAACTAATTAACATCATGGCACAAAGATCTCAGGACTTAAACAAGCCATGTGTCAACTTGTCTACTTCAAATAGGACAAGCATTCCAGCAGCCTTCTTGGCACAAAATCCTTAGTTATATTACTAAGTGTATTCATGTTCATTTTATCAATGATAGCTAGGTGTACAGACCACTTATATACATGAAACATACTAGTTACCTTGCAGACATAATATTGCAAGCAAGTTAAAGGTTACTTTCTAGAGGTATAACACCCAATCATTCCATCTCACATTATTTAGCATATAAACACCCTATTCAAACATATACCAGAATGTTTGCAACTGAGAATAAATGCATGGATCTATTGGGTTTATTTTGATTTTGCAAGCAACTATGTTTAGCCAGATTTTTAATCTTGTTTAAACATAATTTTTAGGCTTGTAAATTTTCTGTTTGGTTTAGGGCTCAGCACTTATAGAGAAAGACTCCATTGCACCCTTAACCAATTATTTCAAGCCTCAGCACTATACCATTGTATATGCAGCTCATAGTTTTTTTTTCTTCATTCTTTGTCTTAAGCCATGATTCAGACTAGTTACAAATACTCTCTTACATGTTCTTTAAGGTTTTGGTATAACATACAGGGATGAAAATAGAACAACAAGGTTATACATCCATCATAGCAGATCATATCTCATCAAGCATTCATGAAACCATCAGTAGTCAACATGGTTTGTAAATCAAAACATGCAAAATATAGCATATAAAAGCTTACCTGCCTAATCTCAGGTCTTAATGCCATGTATATGAGTGAGGATACTCACCTAAATGCTTACACAAGCTTAATCCAGAAAACCCCTCAAATCTTTAGCCTTTTCTTCCTCTTCTTCCTTAGGTTAATTAATTCAGTGAGAGAGAGTAGTTTTCTGGTTAGGCTCTTGATTTATATAAGGGTTCTACCTAGGGTTTTGGGTGATGCAAAATCCCTATTTTAGCCCAAACCAGAATCATGCATTTGGCATTGCATATTCTCTCCCTCCTAACCCTTAATGTCCCGGCCAATATTTTAAAACAAGGCTAAGTTGTGCCCATTTTCTTTTCTTTTCAGAAAGTGATTACTTTAAGTATTTTTATTATACTTACCTCAAACATGATAATGGTGTGACTTTCTATTTTCTGCCTTTATACATTTGCTTTCTTGCACTTTGGTTCTTACTATTTTAGTGCTTCTTTTACTTATTTTTCCTTTATTAATTTTCTGCTCAAATAATATCTGTATATATATACATTTATACAACTATGGGTGTTAGTTTAACTTTAACCTTCTTTTATTTGCAGAAAACATGTGAATTCTTATATGCATTTCTACACTCCTATTATTCAAATAAAATTTCACTTATTCATTATAAATCAATGTTCTCTTCTGTCTTAATTTCCAGACAAGTCATACATATGCATATATATATATATGGATATATATATATATACATATCCTCAGGAATTTTAATATTCATGTCTAGGCCTATATTTCCTTTATTTAAAACATTTTATCTAAATGTTTTCCTTCTTTGTTTTATTATTCAGGAATTCTGGATTTTCTCTTAGTGCCATAACTAGTGTGCACGTGCACACATGCACACAACCTTGCACCACTGAAAATCCCACCTATATAATAATTCTGATTTTTCCCCCAGAATTTTAATCATTTATTTAAAAGGATTTTCCTCAAAATCTTGGGGTATTACAGTTATTGAGAAATGCACTGATTCAGGGCGACATTGATGGGCGACATTTCTTATAATGCCCCAGAAATATGACATTTATCAGATGTGTTATTGATTAATTACAATATTGGTAGAATGCAATACCAATCCCAGCCTTATTGATTTTCAGCATTGTTTGTGGAGCAACGTTGATAGTTCACAATATCCCTTCCTCATAAGTGGTTTTCGACATGCTACTAAGGTGCAGTATGAAAAATCTATATGATCGTATATAGCCAATCTAATAACTAAAACAGCTAAACTAATATTGAAATAAGCTAAAGCAGTCAAGTTAAAGAGTAATCACACTAGAGTTTTATTACTGGTTTGGAGCATTTCTCCTACGTTCAGTCCTTAAGCACCCCTTAGGTATTTCCTTCACTTTACCCGGAGGAATAGGTTTACAATTCGAACTATCTGAGCACCTCTTAGATTTTGACTTTCCTTTACAAAGGAGTTTGCTTGACAATCTTGTATTCTGTTAATACATGTATTGACTGATAGTATAGGACTTCTTATAATCTCCTTGATGATTCATTAAGTGTATGCACAAATTTGTGGAAGTATAGCAACAGTTTCTTGAATAATATAATAGATTTGAATGCACAAAAAATTCGAATGAACACAAGAGAATAGAGTTTAAGAAATTTAGGAAAGAATGGGTTAATTTGTTAAGAAATGTTGAACTCTATTTATAGTAATCAAAGAGTGGCTTTAAAGAGATGCATTTGTTTATAGAAAACCTTTAGAGATCGTAGAGATGCCACAAATGGATGCAACCTTTTTAAAATGTATTTTCAGAAAAATAGCCGTTATAGGGTTTCAGTCTACTGAACGTAGTGGTCAATCTACTGAATAAGAACAAAGTCGTCTTGTGGCAAAATTCAAAACATATATAAAAAATTAAATCAAGCAGGTTCAATCGACTGGTCAATGGACTCAGTGACTAAGGTCATTGTCTAGTCGATTGAACTAGGCTAAAAGGTTTTTATAAAATAGCTTTGATTTTTCATTTTGTGTTTCACTCTTTGATTCTTGTGTGTGTGTATGTGAATTGTCAAGGAGACTTTACAACATATTCTAAGACAATATACATACTTTTGACTCTTGATGATTCATATCTTGATCCTCTTGAAGCGTTAACGATTCTTCGTTAGTGTTCTGCTTGTCTCTTTGGTTGATAACTTGCTGTTTTCTAAATAGTATGATATAATATATATATATGTATATATATATATATATAAAGATATAGTTATCATTATTAAAACTTCAAACTGAGGTTCTGACAACCTCCCACTTTTTGATGATGACAACTATACAAAAATATTTGGAAATATTATAATGTAATGCTCCCCCTTAATATATGCTCCCCTTATCAATATTTCTCCCCCTTTAGCATCAACAAAAAGATTAAACAAGTTGACAATAGAAGAGAAAATGACATGATAACAACACAAGTTGATGAACATAAATTGAACATCACAGTATAAGTATACCATATTAAAACACAATAATGTACCACATCAACACAAATGTACCATTTCATAACATCAGAACAAATGTACTACATCAAAACAACATATACTAATGTGAATGAAAAGACAAATGTTTACGATACACAACAAACAAGAGATGCATTTACCAAAGTTCATGAAGGGAGATACTTATGAAATTACCTTTGTTGAGATGTTCATGATTCCTGGTCGGAGTTAGGAGGTGAAGGTGAGCAAGAACATAAGGTAAGCTTGTTCCAAATTTTCTCTAAAAAGCCCAAGGTAATTTTTTCAAATGATATGTGCCTTTTCATAAGAGCTTGTTATTGCTTGAAGATCATTTCTTAGTTCTTTAAAATGGCAATGGTTAAAGAGACGGTCCTTGAAGGTTTCATTAAAGAGATATTTTGATCATCATCTGTAGACCAGTTGATTTCTTCTTCGATTTCTGGTTGAACATTAGCTGGAGTTGGCTGGGAAGATGATTGACATATATTTTCCTTAACAAATCTAGACAAGAAAACAATATATGGTGGAACTATTTCCATCGTAGAGGGTTGCTCCATAAGAGTAATAGCTTTTTGATTCATAGCCTTTGGAAGAACGAAGTCTTGCATTTGATCAACATTGATTCTGTAGTGCATGAATATTTTTGTCAAGAAAGAACCATAAAAAATAGTGTATCTAAATCGTGTGTGAAAGCTTTAATTTCATCTGAATAATACATGCCCGATTTAACTTTTGTTTTGAATAAATGGCATACAAAATTTTGAAATTATTGTCATACATTTTTTCATAAGTTCCCTTCCATTGCAAGATGGTATGAAGGATCATTTTGCTTAAAATACGTGCTTGGGGATGTAAATTTACTATGGTGTTTTCGATACTTGGAGTATGAAATAGATTGCTAACATAATTGAAAGCAAAGTTGTGGTGATCAATGTCATCAAGATCAATCCCGGTGTTAGAACAACCAAGAATAATATCCAAATCTCCCATAGATAGTAAAATATCTATTCCCAAAGCTTTACTCCATAAGATACCATCATCATCATTGTTGGGAGGTGAGTAAATATTTCCACACAAGTTTGCGAGGTACAGTTTGACAAGGGATGGATAAAATTTTACCTTGTTATTACAATCATCAATTAAGGTAAATGAATTTGTGCTCTATAGCGACGGACTCAATATCGAATGTTCCAAAAACCCTTAACTTGTAGAAGATTTTCGAAAATTCTCTTATCATTGAGGTCGTTGAAAATTTGAAGAGTTTTTAGACTCCCGTTGAGCCATTCGAGGATCTGACCATCAGATGCAAACTCCGGATGAGATGGAGTAGCAGAAGAACTTGCCTCTTCTCATTTGTGAGGTCATGTTTGTTGATTGGAAATTTTTGACGGGGAGGCATTGGAGTGGATCTAGGGTTTTGGATGTTTGGGTTTGGAGAAAAAGGTGGAATAACGAAAAGATTCATGAAAAATTGATTATTAAAAGACGGTTTCGGGCCCAGTCAACCGATTGGATTGGGTGTTCAGTCGACTGAACTGGCATGTTTTGAGACAGAGAGCAGGTGTTGTTTTAGTCGACTAAATTTTTAGAGCTAGTCAACTAAACTACCCAGGTTCAGTAGACTGGGGGACCCGTTTAGTCGACTGAACAGGGTTAATTTTGAACATGAGAGTAGGTTGGGGTGTAGTCGAATGGATTTATGAATTGAAGTTGACTAAATTATATTTTCAGTATAGGTCAGTCGACTGAACTAGGTTTTAGTCGACTGGGTTGGCATATTTTTGTTTATAAACCTATATAAAATGTTTTATTTTATGGAAAATTATTATACAGACATTTTATTATAAAATTCTATTACATATGATTATATAACTATTTTATTACATAAAAATATATATAAATGTTATAAATATTAAAAGAGTTAATTATTTTTTGAGCCATCAAAATTATTGTCCGAAATATGCTCCTAAGAATTCAAAGCCAATATGGTCTGTTTGTTCAATTGAGTTAGTGGAGACCATCTGTTTGTATGAATTGGATTATTGTTCCAATTTGCATTAGATGGTCCTTATTACTAGGAGTTTCTTGGTTGAGTATTGTCGATAATGATTGGAGCTTCAGAAATATGAGAGCTATTTTGACGAATGATTTTCTTAGTTGGTGAATGACCATATATAGCAAGCACACAATGCTCGAGGAAATTTAAGTGTGCTCATTGGTACTTTTGTTTATAGTAAATTTCTTGTTGAACACCTATCATTTGTTGTTGATACTGATAGATCTCAGCAATTTTAGCATTAGTAGAAGGTTCAAAATTGATAGCTCTTTTAATTTATCTTACCTTTAGGTGAGAATCCAATATGATTCAATGGAGAAGGAATGATTTGCAACGATGGTGATTTGATTGAAGGAGGAGTTCGATGACTCGACGAAGGGTATTCGCTATATGAGAAGGGCGAGCTGAAATCAATTGAGGAGTGTGTAGAATCATAGTTTGACATTTTTGGATAGTAGATTGGTTTTAGATGTTTTTGAATTGACTTTAAGTACAATAGTCATCTTTTTATATAAATAAAATTTACTATTTATAGAAAAGTTAATTGATGGTAAATTTAGAATTTTAGATTAAGTTAGAATGAAAACGTTTTTCTATCATTCATTATTTGATTATTCTTTAAAAACAATTTATACACCAGTAGTTGCTGAGTAGCTAATTTTAGTATTTACAAAGTTTTTTGGAAATTGTGACTATCACATAAATACCTAATTCCTTTAATGAACTTATTCCTTGATTACATCGTAAATTAAGAATGTAGATTCACAAAGTGGTTTAGTAAATATATCCGCGATTTGTTTTTCTGTATTAACAAATTATAACGATATTTTATTCTTTTCAATGTTATCTCGTAGAAAATGATGTCTAATACCAATGTGTTTAGTTCTTGAGTAATCTATAGGATTTTTTGATAGATTAATCGCACTAGTATTGTCACAAAAAATAGGAGATTTAGTTAAATTACTCCAAAATCACGTAATGTTTGTTGCATATATATGACTTGAGTACGAGCTAAAGCTGCAAATATGTACTCTGCTTCACAAGTAGACAGTGAAACACAATTTTGTTTCTTACTGAACCAAGATACCAAAGATTAACCAATGAAGTGGCAAGACCAATGAAGTGGCAAGTACCACTAGTACTTTTTTGGTCTGATTTACAGCCTCTGAAGTCAGCATCACTATATGATACTAATTTGAATGGACAACCTTTCGGATAAAAAAGTCTGTATTCTTTAGTATTGGATAAATATCGCAAAATTCATTTAACTACTTGCAAGTGAGTTTCTTTGGGACTAGCTTGAAATCGATCACATAAACAAACACTCATTAAAATGTCTGGTCTACTACTGTTAAATATAATAAACATCCTATAATACTTCTATAAAGTTTTTGTTCAATATCTTTTCTATTTTCATCTTTATCTAGATGAATACCGGGGCTCATAGTAGTTGTTTTACTAATTGATTTTATCATTCCAAACCATTTAATTAAATCTTTACAGTATTTTTCTTGAAAAATAAAAATTCCTTCTTTTAATTGTTTAATTAGTAATCCTAAGAAATAATTTAATTGTAGCGACCCGCCGTTTCGTGCACTTTAAGTCGATAATAATTCACTCTTGTTCAACACAAATTATAGGAAAGAGCGAATGACTAGGGCAAAGAAGCAGAAAGAGATAGAAGAAAATAGAACAACAAACACAAAATCTCACAAACGCAGCGGAACAAAATATAATATATAATAATAGATTTTTGTACAAAGAACCTGTAACTGTTTTATACTTACAATCATCAGAGTACAACAATCAATACATCAATCTGGACAGTTATAATAACTTGTCCTAATATACATAACTCACACAGCGGAAATAACCAAGTACGTGATATACGTCTGAACTCCTCCAGCTCGTCTCCTGAGCTCCATAACATCCTATCCTAAATATGTAATACTCGGTCTGACTCGAGCATTATAATAAAACAACACCCGAGTCAGTCTGGAAAACCAGTGTGAGAAAACACACTTAATTTTAATTATTAAAGTTATCAAAACCCTTTGAAAAACAAAGGTATCTCGTAAGACCGCGTCACACATAAACACGATGGGTTTTTCCCTTACGATAACCAAAACATTTTATAGAAATCCAATGATATTATAATAGTGTCTGAATACAAATACTTATTCAAATAGCTGAAATTGTTACATTAGTTAAATTCTAGCATACTAGGCTCTACAAACAAAACCGTAAAGGCTCGTATTGGAGAATGGATCCCATAGAATGATTGGGCTACTGGGGTACCGCCCATCACAGTACACTTCTAGAAAAATGTATGGAGGACCTCACCGGGATCCCATGCTGCACAAGACCGGCCTACCCCTAACCTGGATAGAACCGAATATGTTATCACCCCGGGTGTTCCCACCCTTAAAAATCGAGCGCTCCCTTTTTCATGCACAACCATATCCATAATTAATATATATTTCCAAGGGCATCTAGAAAAGTGATAACATACCCTAATTGGGTGCGACCCACTTAGCCTTGCTGCATCTCCCATGTTTTAATCATTCCCGGTTGATGAGGCTTGAGGCTAACATTACCTTTTAAGAACAATTCCACTTAGAATGCTCATCGTTCTCCAATGATGATGTTCTGATAGCATTCGTCGATACAAGTTGTTCTGGGTTTGGACAAACCAAACCACCGTCTTCACTATCTTCACGATATCCATTCGTAACGCTCAAATTGGATCGAAGTGGTTTTCGGATAACTAAATCTGATCCCGGTCTCTTCGAAACAATCAACGAAATTGGCCAATATTTGATAGTCGGTTATTTAACTATCAATAAACATCCATAAGCAGACATTAGGCCTTATTATGAATTTTCCAAAATTTATTTACAAAATATCTTTATATGATATATACCAAATTTCTTTCAATATTTCAATGTTCTGGAACAAATTCAAATACTTATAACAGGATATTTCAAAACCATCTCAACACTTAGAAATATTTTCAAATTTTCATTTTAATACTTAGGAAAATATTATAAGTCTTATTTTCCAAAATCATTTCAAATATCAGCACTTAAGAGAATATTTCGTAGCTTATCTCATAAGTCTCCGGAATCATTAATAAATTTCCTTTTACAATTTCCAAAATCCAGTATACTTATTTATAACCCCATTCAACAATTTATAACTTCTTTTATGAATTCAGATTTCATTTTCGAAGTTCACATATTCAACGTTTTTGAAATCCCATTTTCTCCAAGTCCCTTATAAAATTCCTCTTATCAAAATCATATCCATTTTATAAATCCCATTTTTCGAATCTCGAAAGAATTTATAAATAAATTTCAATCACTTCAAAACTCTATATATATATCTGATTAGTATTTTTAATGAATAATATTTTATTTTTAAAAACGAGTTTAAGTAATTATTTAAAATATCGAAACTCTTTTAGTAAACATCAATAACTCATTTTTAGATAAACAAATCAATTTCCAAAGTTAATTTAAAAAAAATAGAATTTATTAAAATAAATATTAAATATTTGAAAAATCCACTTACCGAAGTATTTCAATCCTTACTAGTTTAAAATTTATATAGTTTAATAAATAAAATTTCCTTTTTTTCTAAAAAACAAACTTAACTTCTTAATAAAATATATTTTTAAAATCCCAATAACCAATTCAATTTATAAATCCCTCTCGATTCACAACACATCGATTTCCTTTCCAATTCCCTTTCCAATTCACTTTCCAAAATAAACTCTACTATTTTTTTCCAAAAAACTATTTTTCATATCTTGATATAAATTCACACTATGAAATTTATATTTCCAATTTATCACCGATATCTTTTCCCCTATTTATAAACATCGTTTATAAATTTACAAACTTCCTTGGTTTTTACTTGTTTATAAAAATCAAATCTTGTTTATAAAATCCCATTTTATAAATCCATTTCCTAATAAATTCCATTTATTTTTCAAATCTATTTCAATATCGATTTTTAACTTCTTACCATATTCTTTTCCGAATATCATTTTAAAATCCAGTCTTAAAAATACCTTTATATAAATTATTTTAAAATCTCTAATAAAAATATTTTCTGAATAGTTAAATACAAACCCAAAAATCAAATTATTATTTTACCCAACTCGATTTCCTTTAAAATAATCCAAATTCCAATATAAATATTTTTATATCTAAAATCCCTTTAATTTCTTCAAATTCAAAATAACATTTATGGTAGTTATAATACCAAACTTCAGGCCACTGCTATTATAGCATCCAATTATTGAAATCACAACAATAATCTATAACAGATTATTCTAACACATCATATATTATTATATATGAAAAACAATCAATATAAATTTTTGAGGAATCTAGTTGGATCCCTCTAACCTGTTTCCCTGCATCCATAGATGTTAATAAACATAAAAATACCAACCCCACTTCGAGGGGGATATCGCGGTATATAGGGTCATCCGCTATTTGTAAAGACCCGCAAATCCGTCTTCCGAAAACTCGACACCGATACGTCCACTGTACCAAATTGTCGAATAATCGAATGGCGGAATTGTGAAACTTTAGGGTTAAAAGAAGAGGTAGAAGAAAAGATAGAAGAAAAAGAAAGAAGAACAACACAGAACAGAAACAATATCAGAATCTCACATTCGCAGCGGAACAATATATAATAGATAAACAATAATCTTTAAAACAAAAGACTATATCAGTTTATACATACATCAATCAGAGTCAATATACAACACAATACAACAATGGACAGTTATATAAACTTGTCCTCATACAGAATACACAGCGGAATAAATAACAAGTACGGTAGTACGCTTCGCCATCCAGCTCATCTCCAAAGCTCCAGAATATCCAGAATATCCTGATAAAATAACTCTAGGCTGCCCGTGTAGAAAATTATGGGCACCCAGAGTTTAGAAAGGGAACAATAAACTCCAGGTCAGTCATGGTGACTGGTGTGAGATCGTAAAACAGTTATTTTCGCAAAGAAAATAAAACAATTTCGTAATGCTTTTGGAAAATGAAACTACCATAAGGCCTCCCGCCACACACACAATGCAAACGCAGAATTGGAGGAGATTTCTCCTTATGATAGTCAAAAATGCTTACTACGCAACATCAATTGATATTATTATTAATGTCTAGTGCGGAAAACATTTCGAAAATATAATATCAATCTTAGCCAACATACAACTATTGTTGTATGTCTACTATAGCTACTACGTTCAATAGCAGGTTACCGCCACATTCCATAGCAGGTAATACAAATAAAAAACCATACAGGGTTCGTATTGTTTCTTTGGATTTCCAACAATGGTCAGGCAAAGGAACTTCCTTATACCGAAATAGAACGCCTCTGGAAAGACGCCTCGGATCCTAACCGGATCTCCGCAAACAAAAGGCCGACGCTACCTCACGCTCTAACCGAGCTGTAACTAGGTAACTAACGCACGAGCTATGCCATCCCCCGGTCGTTACCGACCTTTATCCGAGGATCCGCAATCGAAAAGCAACATCCACAAAATATAATCAACATAGGTAAAATATCTGGGCTCCATACCATGATATCACCTTTTATCCAGAAGGAAATGGCATGCCCTAGGGGCGCTACCCCTACAAACCTTTGCCACACATTCCTGTTTCGACCATTACCAGGTTGTGAGGCTCGACGAAGTCTCGTCCATAAAGCTATGCTTTTTCACAAAGCCATGCTTTTTCACAAAGCCACGCTTCTTCACAAAGCAACGCTTTGATCCACAATTGATCAACAACACTTCGTGTGCCACATTACCAAATTGGTAATGTATCACTAGTAACCATCAACTACATAACCTCTGAGCACGTACGTCTCAGAGAAGGGTGTTAAGCTAAGAGAATAAATTCTCCGCCACCAACAGAAATGTATTTGATAGAAACCAGCTTTACATCTCAAAGTGTAACGTCAGACACACATCCATACAAGTCCGTTCCGGGATCGAACGGAACCGAAGGCACTTCCAAAGAAGCCCTTGCAATCCGGATATTCACTAATCACGTCCGGACTTCCCATCACAAAAAGAGTGATATAAATCTCTATACCGGAGAAACTCGGTGCAGAGACATTCGACAGGTTGTCCTTTCATTTTCACAAATATCCGGTCTTCACACCGGTCTTCAAATGCTATCCATTCGCGACGTATCACTATTCGGAATGGGTTATATGACACAAAGGTCCTCTCCCGGCTTAACCGAATAATGAGCGTTTGTTTCAAAAACAAATCAAGTGTCATTTCAAAGGCAAATATTGATAGTCGGTTATTTAACTATCAATAACATTCATAACAAACATCCAATTCAAATAATTTTTCCCAAATTATTAAATTTCAAATCTTTTCACAAGATATATATTTTTCCACACTTCACATTTGAAAATCCATTTCAAATCGTATTTCACACTTCACATTTGAAAAATCAATTTCAAATCACATTTTCACACTTCACGTTTGAAAATCAATTTCAAATCATATTATGGTCCATTTAAACCAATTTGATAAATCCTTATCGATTTATTTCAAATTTACATTTCAAATTTGTAAATTTATTTCCACACTTCATCATTTTGAAAATCCGATTTCAAACCATATTTTCCACACTTTTAAAAATAAATCAATATTTATTTTTAAAACAAATTTCCCTTTCCTTTACAACTTCTATTCGGAATTTACATTCCCAAAAATCCACTTTTACATGATTTTCAAATCATTTTCCAAATATTCAATTTCAACCCCAAATCAACTTTAAAAATTGATTTCTCCATTTTATTTCAAATCCCAAATCGAATTTCAAATTGATTTCTGAATTTACTTCAACACCGAATCACATTTCAAATTGATTTTAACTTTTAATCCCAATTACCAAATCATTTTACAAATCGATTCCCAAATTTATTTTCAACACAAAAATCAATTTTTCATTCAACATTAAATAAGTTTTCATATCGATTCCTCAAAGATTTATTTTAAATACCCAATCAATTATCACTTTGATTTCAAATAAATTCTTTTATTTTCCCAAACCATCAAAAATTCAATTTTAATTTCAGAAATCCAATTTCATTTATTTCTGGTATCCAACGATACCAATAACACATTCGGCTAAATTATAGCTCTCAACAAATTCAATCACAGATATAATCATACACAGATTATAAATAATCAATTAAACAACATATGAAATCAATTCAAATGTTTTGAGGAATCCTGTTGGATCCCTCCAACCTGTTTCCCTGCATCCACAGATGTTAGCACAATACCAATTCCACTTCGAGGTGGAATATCGTGGTATATGGGTTTTATAAAATATCATCCGCTTACTAACGGCGCAATAGGGTCTCATCCGCTATACGAGGCGGGAAATCAATCAATCCAATATATACATATGCCAATATGTATATATTGCTATATATATATAGATATATCCTACTATATCTAATATCACATTCAAACAACAAACAAACAATAACTGAAAATTCCACTTTTCAATTTGAGTGAGAAGATCTCACCTTTGCTTTTAATTTGGCAATCCATTTTCATTCTCGGCTCGTTCCCATATTTTCGACCTTGTATAAACAATTTTGCAATATATTAATATTCGAAGTGATCGAACAATCAACTTTCATTTGGTAATTTTAATTATTTAATGGTTTTGTTTTAAACCAATTTCTATTTAACAAAACATCTTCTTTTCTTTTCCTTTGAAACCCTTACTTATAAAATAAATTTATATAAATTCGAAAATCAATTTTACAAAACCTTTCAACCGTTTAAAACTCCTATACCCCTTTTTTTTATAAACTTCTGCATATAGATTTTTCCTCAACTTTGCTAATATAAACTTTACCAAAATTCCTATTTTTAACTTTACTGTTTTGTTCTTTTAATGTAACTCAAGAGTTCAATCTATTTATGTATATATATATATAAAATCTTTTTCCAGTTTTAAACATGATACAAATAGTATATAGCTTAATTATCACACCTAAACTTTGATTAACAAATCTGTATGAAAAATCAGAGACAGCGTATACCTGCTCTCGAATTCGAACTCAGACTATTCCTTGACTCGAGATCGCAGCCACCACAGAAATGTCGTGACCTCAAGCTCGAGCTTTACCCTCACCAACATCGAAGAAAACCTTAGTTGCTTCCCTAAATCGAACGCGATCGCGAACGATTAGCAGCCGCGACCCACCAACGTCGAACCCAACCCAAATCGCGACCACAACCACACACTTGCCTCCGGTCGCGTGTATGAACCCTAGCCTTCGAAACCACCTCGCTGATGCTGCCGCGTTCGCCTCCAGATCGAACGCCATCGATCGCCTGCTCGTTTTCGAGCCTACGCCCACGCGCGCCTTCCAATGATCGCGGAAACGAGTCGCGACCCAGCCCCTACTCGAACGTTGATTTCGATCTTCGTTCGCGAAGAGAAACTCGGCTGCCATTATTTCCTTTTTGTTCTTTTCTTCGTTCGAATGGTTTTTGAGTATAGAGGAGTTTGAATTAATTTGAACTGGAACGAGGAATAGATTTTTGATTTCATTTGGGAAGGGAAGTTGCGATTTCTTTTGAACGAACTGTGATTTCGTTTTCGTTCGTTGGCTTGTGAACGAGAGGAAACTCGGCCATTTATTTTCTTCGTTTTGAAATGTTTTAGCTGAGTAAAAAGGAAGGGTTGCATGAAAAGAAATAGGGGACAACAGTACGTGATTAACAGAGAGTAGGTCTGCTTATCAGAATAGGGTGGCTGAATAGGACGGTTGATGTGAAATAATATCAACGGTAGTTGACTACTTTCCCAATTCAAATTCAAATTCAAGTCGTCACGAAAATGCAACTCAAAAATCTCGATATCCTATCGAGGCGTGCCGCTAGGCGTTCGTAATGTTATACGCCTATTCCGAACACAATGGAAAAAGTTTCGAGTCCAAATTTGATCGTATGGAGACGATAGCTTTTTGGACCAGTTATTAAATTAAAATTTCGATTTAATTTCAGTGCGTTTGCTTATCGTACGCTCACACAACAACTCCGGACATTACGAAAATTGAAATCCGATAATAATACAATATTACGGATCCAATGAAACTGGTTTCGTCGAATTCCGAGACTGTGCCCCGGAACGCTATTTTTAAATTCAATTTAAACGATATAAATTCAAAACTGAACAAAACAGTTTCAATTTCAATTCTGAAACCTTTATTATCTTCGGTATTATCAATATAAATTTTCTAAGCCTTCAGATTATTTTTAATCAGCTTAAAATCGAAGATTCAAATTTTTACCCAGTTTCGATAATTAAATTCAATAATTTAATTGCTAAATTCACTCTGATATTTGAATTTCAAATTAAATTATCATTCGAATATTTAAACTCAATTAAATATTCATATTTCAAATGTCAAAAATTCAGGGTCATTACAATCTTCCCCCCTTAAAAGAATTTCATCCCGAAATTACAAGTTAGGAAAAATGGTCCTTAACTCGTCTACTATTTTTCACAATTCAATAGTTTTTTTTTTCATCAATTTTCAAAACAAATCTTTCTACTAAAGATTCGTTATTAATTCAACTAACTTTTCAACTTCAATTATAAGTTCCAAACAACATTGTTTAACTTCTCAATTCAAATTTAAATTCAAATTCAAATTCTAAACTTTCAAAATTTCTCAAAATTTTTCTAACGCTCGAAATTTTCGAAAAATTTCGCCAGCGTCTCCTTTGCGCGGCTAATACGGTACGACTACAAAACGTCCCTACGGACTCTCAGATCTCAAAAGAAAACAAAATGCCAAGTGGCAAAATCAGAAACTCATCAAATTTCATACTGAAATTTAAATACATACCTTTTGTCGAGCAATTTAAATTCATCTTCGAAATCAAAATCCAATTCCATTTTCCTTAGCCTTTACAATCCCTGTATATTTTACTGAACAATAATGTCCAAATTCACTTATTGGATTCTCAATACCAATTTACTTAAGAACTTTATTCATTCATTTCTTAAGTGCAATATAAGTATTACATACTTCTTATATTCATTTTCACTTCACTAACAAAGTTATATATTCATTTCTATTCAACTTTGCATTTCAATCTCATTTGAATTCAATTTACAATTTCAATTCAATTTGAATTCATTTTATCTTCCAATTTTCATTCAGATTTTCATTTTGAATTTTACTTGAATTCGATTCATCTTCTAATTTCAAATATTGAGCTTTATTCACTTTTATCTCAATTCCCAATTTGAAATCACTTAAAAATCCTTTTTAAAAATGGATATGGAAAGCACGTTCCCCCATGGATTACAGTTTACCCGGCGGTTATGCTACTATCCCAGTAGAGTCGCTTGTAACCGTAGATTTCTCATCTCTTAAATTTCGCCATGGTTGTTGCCATAGATCGTAGTTCACACGGCGGTTACACCACTATCCCAGTGTAATCGCTTGTAACCATAGGCATCTCGCCCCTCGAATTTCGCTTTGGCATCTAGATTGCAGTTTACACGGCGGCTGCGCCACTATCTCAGTGGAATCGCTTGTAACTGTAGGTATCACACCCCTCGAATTACGCTAGCATACGTCGTGATCAATCAATATGATCCCATCACGATCAAATGGATACTCATACTGAGTTCCAAGACCTTCACAATTTTTCAATGGAAGGTACTTTTTCATATCCTTAGTTTGGAAAACATATATCATATGTATAGTACTTCATTTCCAATTGATTCCATTCAATTTTTTATTGGCATTCCATAAATCAAATCTCATTGAAAACCATTCGAATTTATTCCATCTACTAATTTAATTAGTATATTCACTCATCCATTTTAAATTTCAAATTTCCATATTCAATTCGTCTCAAATTTATTTTATCAATAACAAGGAAATTTCAATTTATATTTCTTTCTTACTTACTTGAATTTATATACAAATTCAAACCATTTCATTCAACTCTCAATTCAATTTTGATTTACTAACTCAACTTCCAATTCAGTATTTCATGAATTAATAATTTATCAAGTTAGGTTACTTGAATTCAATCCATTTTATTTTATTCCTCCAAGTTTGGATTTTTATTCAACTTGATTCAAATCAAATTTCATCACATTATTCAAATTTCACTTCACTTTTCAATTTGAATCTTATTCCAATACAATTTCAACTATTTTATAAGTTATCAACTTATTTACATTCCATTGATGAATTTTATTTTCAAATATTTCTCTGGAATTCCATTTCAATTTGTAAATTATATTTATAATTCACATTCCCAAATCTCATTCGTATATGGATTTTATTTCATTATCTTTCAATTCATATTTATAAAATTCATTTGTTAAATGAATTTATCTTCTAATTTTTTGGTTATTATTTTAATTTCTTATTCATTTCCAAATAACAATGATAATAATTCAATTTTATCTCTTCCTAACAACCAAGCATCCATATACTATGATAATTCATAGAAAATCATCTCTTTTCTATACAAAAATAGTTTTGGGAAAAATTATTTCATTCACCCTATTTAAAACAATACTGTGTCGGTTTATCTTGTTTAAGAGTTTAGAAATCCCTATCGATTACAGTTGGCCACCCTGCACCGACCAGAATCTATAAACAATCAACTGATAAGTCAACACAATACAAAACAAATTTTGTATTCACTAACAAATACGCGCTCATATCTATTATTACACTCACACTCATTCTAGAGTACTACTGACTCTATCTCTAATGAGTAACACCCAACAGAGCAGGGTTGTCGCTAAACCGGATGCTCTGATACCACTTGTAAAGACCCGCAAATCCGTCTTCCGAAAACTCGACACCGATACGTCCACTGTACCAAATTGTCGAATAATCGAATGGCGGAATTGTGAAACTTTAGGGTTAAAAGAAGAGGTAGAAGAAAAGATAGAAGAAAAAGAAAGAAGAACAACACAGAACAGAAACAATATCAGAATCTCACATTCGCAGCGGAACAATATATAATAGATAAACAATAATCTTTAAAACAAAAGACTATATCAGTTTATACATACATCAATCAGAGTCAATATACAACACAATACAACAATGGACAGTTATATAAACTTGTCCTCATACAGAATACACAGCGGAATAAATAACAAGTACGGTAGTACGCTTCGCCATCCAGCTCATCTCCAAAGCTCCAGAATATCCAGAATATCCTGATAAAATAACTCTAGGCTGCCCGTGTGGAAAATTATGGGCACCCAGAATTTAGAAAGGGAACAATAAACTCCAGGTCAGTCATGGTGACTGGTGTGAGATCGTAAAACAGTTATTTTCGCAAAGAAAATAAAACAATTTCGCAATGCTTTTGCAAAATGAAACTACTATAAGGCCTCCCGCCACACACACAATGCAAACGCAGAATTGGAGTAGATTTCTCCTTATGATAGTCAAAAATGCTTACTACGCAACATCAATTGATATTATTATTAATGTCTAGTGCGGAAAACATTTCGAAAATATAATATCAATCTTAGCCAACATACAACTATTGTTGTATGTCTACTATAAATACTACGTTCAATAGCAGGTTACCGCCACATTCCATAGCAGGTAATACAAATAAAAAACCGTACAGGGTTCGTATTGTTTCTTTGGATTTCCAACAATGGTCAGGCAAAGGAACTTCCTTATACCGAAATAGAACGCCTCTGGAAAGACGCCTCGGATCCTAACCGGATCTCCGCAAACAAAAGGCCGACGCTACCTCACGCTCTAACCGAGCTGTAACTAGGTAACTAACACACGAGCTATGCCATCCCCCGGTCGTTACCGACCTTTATCCGAGGATCCTCAATCGAAAAGCAACAGCCACAAAATATAATCAACATAGGTAAAATATCTGGGCTCCATACCATGATATCACCTTTTATCCAGAAGGAAATGGCATACCCTAGGGGCGCTACCCCTACAAACCTTTGCCACACATTCCTGTTTCGACCATTACCGGGTTGTGAGGCTCGACGAAGTCTCATCCATAAAGCTACGCTTTTTCACAAAGCCACGCTTTTTCACAAAGCCACGCTTCTTCACAAAGCAACGCTTTGATCCACAATTGATCAACAGCACTTCGTGTGCCACATTACCAAATTGGGAATGTATCACTAGTAACCATCAACTACATAACCTCTGAGCTCGTACGTCTCAGAGAAGGGTGTTAAGCTAAGAGAATAAATTCTCCGCCACCAACAGAAATGTATTTGATAGAAACCAGCTTTACATCTCAAAGTGTAACGTCAGACACACATCCATACAAGTCCGTTCCGGGATCGAACGGAACCGAAGGCACTTCCAAAGAAGCCCTTGCAATCCGGATATTCACTAATCACGTCCGGACTTCCCATCACAAAAAGAGTGATATAAATCTCTATACCGGAGAAACTCGGTGCAGAGACATTCGACAGGTTGTCCTTTCATTTTCACAAATATCCGGTCTTCACACCGGTCTTCAAATGCTATCCATTCGCGACGTATCACTATTCGGAATGGGTTATATGACACAAAGGTCCTCTCCCGGCTTAACCGAATAATGAGCGTTTGTTTCAAAAACAAATCAAGTGTCATTTCAAAGGCAAATATTGATAGTCGGTTATTTAACTATCAATAACATTCATAACAAACATCCAATTCAAATAATTTTTCCCAAATTATTAAATTTCAAATCTTTTCACAAGATATATATTTTTCCACACTTCACATTTGAAAATCCATTTCAAATCGTATTTCACACTTCACATTTGAAAAATCAATTTCAAATCACATTTTCACACTTCACGTTTGAAAATCAATTTCAAATCATATTATGGTCCATTTAAACCAATTTGATAAATCCTTATCGATTTATTTCAAATTTACATTTCAAATTTGTAAATTTATTTCCACACTTCATCACTTTGAAAATCCGATTTCAAACAATATTTTCCACACTTTTAAAAATAAATCAATATTTATTTTTAAAACAAATTTCCCTTTCCTTTACAACTTCTATTCGGAATTTACATTCCCAAAAATCCACTTTTACACGATTTTCAAATCATTTTCCAAATATTCAATTTCAACCCCAAATCAACTTTAAAAATTGATTTCTCCATTTTATTTCAAATCCCAAATCGAATTTCAAATTGATTTCTGAATTTACTTCAACACCGAATCACATTTCAAATTGATTTTAACTTTTAATCCCAATTACCAAATCATTTTACAAATCGATTCCCAAATTTATTTTCAACACAAAAATCAATTTTTCATTCAACATTAAATAAGTTTTCATATCGATTCCTCAAAGATTTATTTTAAATACCCAATCAATTATCACTTTGATTTCAAATAAATTCTTTTATTTTCCCAAACCATCAAAAATTCAATTTTAATTTCAGAAATCCAATTTCATTTATTTCTGGTATCCAACGATACCAATAACACATTCGGCTAAATTATAGCTCTCAACAAATTCAATCACAGATATAATCAAACACAGATTATAAATAATCAATTAAACAACATATGAAATCAATTCAAATGTTTTGAGGAATCCTGTTGGATCCCTCCAACCTGTTTCCCTGCATCCACAGATGTTAGCACAATACCAATTCCACTTCGAGGTGGAATATCGCGGTATATGGGTTTTATAAAATATCATCCGCTTACTAACGGCGCAATAGGGTCTCATCCGCTATACGAGGCGGGAAATCAATCAATCCAATATATACATATGCCAATATGTATATATTGCTATATATATATATCCTACTATATCTAATATCACATTCAAACAACAAACAAACAATAACTGAAAATTCCACTTTTCAATTTGAGTGAGAAGATCTCACCTTTGCTTTTAATTTGGCAATCCATTTTCATTCTCGGCTCGTTCCCATATTTTCGACCTTGTATAAACAATTTTGCAATTTATTAATATTCGAAGTGATCGAACAATCAACTTTCATTTGGTAATTTTAATTATTTAATGGTTTTGTTTTAAACCAATTTCTATTTAACAAAACATCTTCTTTTCTTTTCCTTTGAAACCCTTACTTATAAAATAAATTTATATAAATTCGAAAATCAATTTTACAAAACCTTTCAACCGTTTTAAACTCCTATACCCCTTTTTTTTATAAACTTCTGGATATAGATTTTTCCTCAACTTTGCTAATATAAACTTTACCAAAATTCCTATTTTTAACTTTACTGTTTTGTTCTTTTACTGTAACTCAAGAGTTCAATCTATTTATGTATATATATATATATATATAAAATCTTTTCCAGTTTTAAACATGATACAAACAGTATATAGCTTAATTATCACACCTAAACTTTGATTAACAAATCTGTATGAAAAATCAGAGACAGCGTATACCTGCTCTCGAATTCGAACTCAGACTATTCCTTGACTCGAGATCGCAGCCACCACAGAAATGTCGTGACCTCAAGCTCGAGCTTTACCCTCACCAACATCGAAGCAAACCTTAGTTGCTTCCCTAAATCGAACGCGATCGCGAACGATTAGCAGCCGCGACCCACCAACGTCGAACCCAACCCAAATCGCGACCACAACCACACACTTGCCTCTGGTCGCGTGTATGAACCCTAGCCTTCGAAACCACCTCGCTGATGCTGCCGCGTTCGCCTCCAGATCGAACGCCATCGATCGCCTGCTCGTTTTCGAGCCTACGCCCACGCGCGCCTTCCAATGATCGCGGAAACGTGTCGCGACCCAGCCCCTACTCGAACGTTGATTT
Source organism: Allium fistulosum (assembly GCA_030737815.1). Classification (NCBI taxonomy): domain Eukaryota; kingdom Viridiplantae; phylum Streptophyta; class Magnoliopsida; order Asparagales; family Amaryllidaceae; genus Allium; species Allium fistulosum. The sequence continues at coordinate 813,578,824 of CM060908.1, read as the reverse complement.
CGATCTTCGTTCGCGAAGAGAAACTCGGCTGCCATTATTTCCTTTTTGTTCTTTTCTTCGTTCGAATGGTTTTTGAGTATAGAGGAGTTTGAATTAATTTGAACTGGAACAAGGAATAGATTTTTGATTTCATTTGGGAAGGGAAGTTGCGATTTCTTTTGAACGAACTGTGATTTCGTTTTCGTTCGTTGGCTTGTGAACGAGAGGAAACTCGGCCATTTATTTTCTCCGTTTTGAAATGTTTTACCTGAGTAAAAAGGAAGGGTTGCGTGAAAAGAAATAGGGGACAACAGTACATGATTAACAGAGAGTAGGTCTGCTTATCAGAATAGGGTGGCTGAATAGGACGGTTAATGTGAAATAATATCAACGGCAGTTGACTACTTTCCCAATTCAAATTCAAATTCAAGTCGTCACGAAAATGTAACTCAAAAATCTTGATATCCTATCGAGGCGTGCCGCTAGGCGTTCGTAATGTTATACGCCTATTCCGAACACAATGGAAAAAGTTTCGAGTCCAAATTTGATCGTATGGAGAAGATAGCTTTTTGGACCAGTTATTAAATTAAAATTTCGATTTAATTTCAGTGCGTTTGCTTATCGTACGCTCACACAACAACTCCGGACATTACGAAAATTGAAATCCGATAATAATACAATATTACGGATCCAATGAAACTGGTTTCGTCGAATTCCGAGACTGTGCCCCGGAATGCTATTTTTAAATTCAATTTAACTGATATAAATTCAAAACTGAACAAAACAGTTTCAATTTCAATTCTGAAACCTTTATTATCTTCGGTAATATCAATATAAATTTTCTAAGCCTTCAGATTATTTTTAATCAGCTTAAAATCGAAGATTCAAATTTTTACCCAGTTTCGATAATTAAATTCAATAATTTAATTGCTAAATTCACTCTGATATTTGAATTTCAAATTAAATTATCATTCAAATATTTAAACTCAATTAAATATTCATATTTCAAATGTCAAAAATTCAGGGTCGTTACACTATTATTCGGGGCGCATATGGTCTTATCCGCTCCAATCGGCGGGAATAATATCCAACTACTAATATATATACTACCATATATAATATAACATCCAAACTGATAAAAATATATCAATCCAACCAATCATCCAATAATTAATTTTTAGTTAAATCTAGTAATCCAAATGAGTGAGATTTACTCACCTTGATTTTTTCGAAATTGTTAATCGTTCCAATTCCAAATTTATTCCAGTGTATAGTGTTTTGCTTCTACGATCCAACGCGACTTGTTTTTTGTAATTTTGGACCTCGCATGAAATTTTTTTATGAACTCTTATAAGTTAACTATTTCAGTTTGTAATTAATGAAACTAATTACAATTTTAAATTTTAAATTTTAAATTACCTTCCAAAACGCGTATGCAGATGCGCCAACCATCTCCATCCCACCTCCTCCCTGATCTCTCTCTCGTCTTGACCATGTTTCACTACCGCCGCCGACTTCCGTATGTCCCCGTGACCACCATTGTAGTCGCTTCCCCCCATCTATCATGCCCCAGCCTCGACTCCGACGACTCCAACTCTGGCCACAAGTGCATTCCACCATCACGAGCCCGAAAACATCATCTACTCGATTCCTCCTGTTGTCGTACAAACTATCGCGGCTCAAAAATCGAGGTCGCATCTCCCTATACCTCATCACCGAACCCCCTACTCACCTGTTACTGCTCCTTCGCCTGTGTTTGCAACCTCGCGTTCGCCTGCGTACGCGACCTCCACCCCAATGCCATCACGTCGCCTTCTGCCTCCTTTTAATCGCACTCATCTCCCTCCAGCTCGTCAACTGTAGCTTGTACACGATTCCAGTTAGCCACCTCCTCCTTGAATTCACGACCGCCAGCCCTCCTCAACTTCGAGCACACAAAATCATGACTGAAAAAAAAACAACATCGAGCCTTGCCTGATTCCATGCTTCGATCGCGGATTTGTTTGCCTCTTTTTTATATACGATTGATTTCATTCTCTTTTTTTTCTATTTTCGTTCATTCGAACTGATTTGAAGGGGAAAAGGAAATGTTGCGTCTTTTAAAAGGAAAAGGGATGGCTTCGTTTGCACGCTGGCTCGAGAATTGACTTGATTTGATTATATATATTTTATTTTATTTCAATATCTCACATCACATACCGTGAAATCTCGACCTCCTATTTAGGCATGCTGCTAGGCGTTCATAATGTTATACCCCTATTCTGAATGCAATGGAAAAGGTTCTGAGTCCTAATTCGATCGTACAGCCAAACAGTAAACCCAAACGCTATGAAATCTGAAATCTGATAATAATACATTATTACAGATCTAATGGAACTAGTTTCATCAAATTCCGAGACTATGACCCGGATCACCATTTTAACGCGTCGATTAAATCGACGATTTCAAAAATTGACGAAATCACTTGAAATTTCAGTTTTAAAATCTTATTAACTAAATTATAATTCAAAATCCAATATTTAAACCATTTTAATATTCAAAAGCAAACGACGAAAAATTCGGGTCGTTACATTAATTCTCCCATATGGGACATTTCAAATTTGTTTTTCATAATATTAGAAAAATCATCACATAAATCTTTATTTGTTGAACCGAAAATTATACAATTTACATATTTGTACAACTAAAATATCATTTTTATTTCTTTTTATAAAAAGAGAAGTATCAACTTTGCCAATTTGAAAACCAGATTTTAAAAGATAATTTTTTAGTTTATCATACCAAGCACGTGGTGCTTGTTTAAGACCGTAAAGTGCCTTTCTTAATTTATATACACGATTTGGATATTGTTCATGAATAAATAATGGTGGTTGTTTAACATAAACATTTTCTTTAATATAACCGTTTAAAATGTGCTTTTAACGTCCATTTGAAATAGTGTAAAATTATAATGACATGCAAATGCCAAGAAAATTCTTATAGCTTCAAGAGGTGCTACAAGAGCAAATTTTTCTTCATGGTCAATTCCTTGTTCCTGAGTATATCCTTGAGCTACAAGTCTTGCTATATTTCATACTATATCACCATTTTCATCCAATTTATTTCCGAAAATCCATTTAGTACCGATAACCGATTGATTATCGGATCTTGGTACAACTTCCTAAACATTGTTACGTTCAAATTGGTTGAGTTCCTCTTACATAGCTATAATCCAATGATCGTCTATATATGCTTCTTTAACATTCTTTGGTTCAATATTTGATACAAAAACTATATGACCCATTTTAGTTAATTGCCGTCGAGTTGAAACTTTTGTATTAATACCACCAATTACATTGTTTAATGGAAGATCTTTTAGTGTTTTAAGTGGAGATTTCAGTTCTTTATTTTCTTCATTTTGTGATTTAATTTGATTATTTGAACAGATGAGTCGGATGGTCCACTAGTGTTATCATCATCATCCCTTTTGGTATTGAAGTTTTCGTCAAAAGATACATGTAATGTTTCTTCAATTATTATTGGTTTTTGTATTAAAAATCCGATATGCTTTACTTTGGTCTAAATATCCTACTAAAATTCCTTCATCAGCTTTTGGATCAAATTTTCCAAGAGGATTACTAGCATTTGATATAAAACATTTAGAACCAAATATTCTAAAATATGAAACCTTGGGTTTTCTTTCAAAAACAATTCATATGAAGTATTTTTAGTTAATGTCTTAACGGCACACGACTAAGAACATAACAAGCCGTAGCTACTACTTCTGCCCAAAAGTTTTGAGGTAACTCACTACTACTTAATAGAGTTCTTGCACATTTTTAAAGAGTTCGATTTTTTTCTTTCTACAACACAATTTTGTTGTGGTGTTCTGGAAAAGAAAAATTATGACTTATTCCCTTTTTGTTACAATAATGTTGAAATAATTCATTCTCAAATTCTCCTCCATAGTCACTTCTAATAATTTTAATTTTCAAATCTTTTAAGTTGTGAATAATTTTAGCAAATATTTTAAAAGTTACAAACGTATCACTCTTATGTTTTAAAAATAATGTCCAAGTATAACGTGAATAGTCATCAACAATAAAAACACAAATTTGTTGTAGTTGATCGATCTTATTTGCATTGGACCAAATAAGTCTAAATGTAAAAGTTCTATAGGTTGATTAGTAGAAATTTCATTTTAGCTTTAAATGAAGATTTTTTAAGTTTTCCTTTTCGACATGCATCACACAAATTATTAACTTTAAAATTAATTTTCGATAATCCTCGAACAATATTGTTTTTAGCTAATTTCTGTTTATTTTTAAAATTAGTGTGATAGAATTGTTTGTGCCAAGTCCAGAGATCAGAAATATCCGCTAATAAACACATATCTTTATTGTGTCTTATTTTCATATTTAAAACATAAATATTATGTTTTCTAGTTCCTTCAAAAATTAAATTATTATCTTTATCATAGATGTTGCATTTCCCTGTCTCAAAAGTTATACTAAAACCTTTATCACATAATTGACTAATACTTAAAAGATTATGTTTTAAATTCTTTGCTAAATAAACATTAGAAATTAGAGGAGAGTTAGATATACCGACAGAAGCGACATCTCCTTATCCAATAATATAACCTTTGGAGTTATCTCCGAATGTGACAGTACCACCATCTTTATATGATACATTTGTTAGCATTTCAGCATTTCCAGTCTTATGCTTGGAGCATCCATTGTCAAGAATCCATTTCTCCTGTTTATGTCGGAGTGCCTACAAAAAATAGACAATATTTAATGGTACCCACTTCCTCCGCTACGGTCCTAAGGGTTAGGTAGATGGTAACCATACCCAGGAGTGTTTGGTAAAACCTTTGAAGCTAATTTTTTTTTATTGAAATGTACATCATTCAAAAATTTATCAATATGCTTTTGTCTAATTAAATTATTGTTAGTTTTTGGTATCCATATTTTGATAGTCCTTTTGTCATGTATTTTTGGTTGACTATTCACAGTCTTTCGAAACTTGGAATAGAGAGTAGCATACTTGGGTTGTATCTTTGGTTTATTTTATTTTTTAAATCCTAAACTATTTTTGTTTCTAGATGGTTTGGATATACTAATTAAGTGTGATAAATTCTCCTTTCTTTTATTAAATTTAGAAATACTCATAGATAAGTCATTTACCTTCTTTTCTAATATGTTTTTATCTTCACTTAAATCTTTTATCTGATTTTCTAAAACATCAATATTTTTTCTTAGATTTAAATTTTCAGTAGATAAAGTAGAATTTTCCTCTTTCAAAATATGCATGCTATTATCATCACAAGATTTACAAAGATTTTGTAACTTTAAAATTTCTTCTTCTAAAATAGTTTTTTAATCCTTTAGCATTTCATTTTCTAACTCTAATCTATTAATTTTTCCTGAACATTCTTTATGAGTCTTTCTTAGATTCCTAGATTTAACATCTAATTTTGATGTTAATTCTACTACATCTTCAAAAGATAAACCGGTAAGTACCTCATCTTTAGTAGCCATGAAACATACATTAGCTTGTTCCCATCACTATCACCGTCACTATTGCTTTCGCTTGAAGAGTCATCCCATGTCACTTGAAATGCACGTTTGTTCTTCTTTGAAAATTTGTTATTCTTGAAATTCTTTTTGAAGCTCCTTTTGTCTTTAGTTAATTTGAGGCAATCCTTCTTCATATGTCCAAATTTTTCGCACTCATAGCATTTGATTGAAGATGCGTATTTTGAGCTATTAGGTTTCTATTTCTGAATCATATTGTTGAATTTTCTGAATTTGTTGTAGTTTTTGGCAAAAAATACTACATCTTCTTCATCAAGATCCAAATCACTGTTGTTGTTTACCTGAAAAGCAATTCTTCCTTTTTCTTAGGCTAGATCATTTCTAGCTTACGAATTTGCTTCATAAGACATTAAATTTCCAATTAATTCTTCTACTTTAAGTGTAGAAAGATCATTAGCTTCTTCTATAGCAAGAACTTTCCTTTCCCATTCATCATTTAAAGCATTTAGGATTCGTGAAACTAGATTAAAATCGGTAAATATTACTCCTAGAGCTATAAGGTCATGTTGAATCGTTTGAAACCTAGAGTACATTTCTTTGATACTTTCATTCAATTTCATTTTAAACGACTAAAATTGATTTTTCAATAAATTATTCTTGGTTTCTTTTACCTTGGTATTTCCTTCATGAGCAACTTGTAGCATGTGCCAAATATCATAAGCAGTTTTACGCATTATGACTCTTGAAAATTCATCTTTATCCAATGCAAAATATAAGATATTCATAGCTTTAGCATTATTGGAAGTAGCGGTTTTTGAGAATCTGTCTAGGTACGGATTTCAATTGTAGGTGCTTTGTACAGAGATTGAGTAGATAGCCAGATATCAAGCCCACTTGATTTCATAAAAACTTTCATACGTGTAGCCTAATACATATAATTAGACCTAGTGAAAAATGGTGGACGTGTAGTTGATTGGCCTTCTTGAAACGTGTTATAACTCATATTGGCCATATTATTCAAAATGGTGTTATGATTTCCTTGCTCTGATACCGAATGCAAAATCTATATGATCGTGTATAGCTAATCTTATAACTAAAAAAACTAAACTAATATTAAAGTAAGCTAAAGAAGTAAAGTTAAAGAGTAATCACACTAGAGTTTTTATACTGGTTTAGAGCACCTCTCCTACATCCAGTCTCTAAGCACTTCTTAGATATTTCCTTGCGAATTCCCTTACTTGACCCAAAGGAATAGGTTTACAATGCGAACTATCTGAGAACCTCTCAGATTTTTACTTTCCTTTACAAAGGAGTTTGCTTGACAATCTTGCATTTTGTCAATACAGGTTTTGACCGATAGTACAGGACTTCCTATAATCTCCTTGATGAGTCATGAAGTGTATGCACAGACTTATGGAAGTATAGCAATGGTATGTTGAATAATATAATATAATTGAATGCACAAAAGATTCGAGTGAACAAAAGAAAATGGAGTTCAAGATATTTAGACAAGAATGAGTTAATTTGTTAAGAAATGTTAAATTATAGTAATCAAAGAGTGGCTTTAAAGAGATGCATTTGTTCATAGAAAACCTTTGGAGATCGTAGAAATTCCACGAATGGATGCTACCTTTCAAAAGTGTCTTTTCAAAAAAATAGTTGTTATAGGGTTTCGGTCTATTGAACGTAGTGATCAGTCTATTGAATAAGAACAAAGTCATTTTGTGCCCAAATTCAAAATATATATAAAAATGTAAATCAAGCAGGTTCGATCGACTGGTCAATGGACTAAGTCGACTACACATAGTCGACTGAACTGGGCTAAAACAGTTTTTACAAAATAGCTTTGATTTTTCATTTTGTGTTTCACACTTTGATTCTTTTGTGTGTGTGTGAATTGTTAAGGAGATATTATGACATATTCTAAGACAATATACATACACTTGACTCTTGATGATTCATATCTTGATCTTCTTGAAGTGTTGACGATCCTTCATTAATGTTCTGCTTGTCTCTTTGGCTGATAGCTTGCTGTTTTCTGAATAGTGTGATATAATATATATAGAGATATAGTTATCATCATTAAAACATCAAACTGAGGTTCTAGCACGGTATTGATGGATTATGGTATGAATGGAGTGCGATAATGATGAGGAGCGACATTGTCTCTGAGCTCTTATAGATAAGGATCAGTAGTGTAGTCATTCGGCATTGAATCTTCTTCATACTTTTAGCATCATTTGATATAAGGATGTCAAGATTCATACTTAGGGGCATGGAGCGAGCTTCTTTTCCTTACCACTTCAATACTTTTGGGATTGTTTAGTTAATACGAGGCGGCATGATTCATCATCGTAGCCTTCAACATTGTAGTCTTTCGATGTCTCTTTTTCCTTGTTAACTTGTATGAAGCTTTATGTCGACAATTCACGGCTTGCTCTTTTCTGACATTGTCAATTACTTTGTTACTCTTCAATCTAGGCATAAATGTATTTTCTCTTATCCTTTAGAAATTATATGGATAACAACTCTTTTATCCTTGGAATTTTTATTTCCATATCTTATCGATAGTAAACGAAGTTCATCCGTAACGTTACTTCCATTTTAGAGTCTAAATACTAACCTCCTTATGCATTTTGTACCTGTAAAAATTAGAGAAAATTCAGGGGCGATAGAGAAATTTCCAATGTACAACGGGATTGGTATCTAATAGAATGACAGAAATGTAAAATTCTCCATTCAAATTCTTTTCTGGCATAGGAGTAAAGGTTTAGAAGCAAAATATTTGACGTATTAGGTTTTTGGATGGTGGGATTAGATGCAAAATTGGTTGAACCATGCTCATACTCGGAGGGGTGTGTAAAAAAGGCTTTTTTGATTTTTGAAAACTTGCATTCATATAGAACTATCGGTATATCTAGGTTGTTTGCATCATGATTTCCAAATGTTTTTAAAAGAATGCATTCATATAGGAGACGAGAATCATTTTACATGTCTTACGTGTTGTGATACATCGTGTATTCGTACACATTTGGTTGCAAAATTGGTTTTATACTAGTTGGTTGAATAGTTTAGGATGGTTGAATATTATACCCCATGATTCAATCATTGGAGAATTTCGGGAAAAAAAATTCATTTAAGGGGGGAAGAACGTAATACCCCATAAAATTTACATTATTTTTGATAAATTATTACTAAGGCTCAAAAATGGAATTTAAGCAAATGTCAAAATTTGGCTACAAAACTTGCATTATTGCAGTTGCGGTAAATTTCTGAGCAACTTTCATATTTGGAATTTTGAGATCGAAGCTCAAACGAAGAAGTAATTAGGGGTTAAATTTTATGGAACAAAAGTAATTAAAAAATAAAAATTGGAAATAGATATTATTTAATATTGGGCCACACCAGTTGAACCCCTCGTTGGACCAGTCGATCGACTACCTATAGGTGAGTGGTCGATCGGTCTTATGGTGGCGGTTAAGGTTTGAGTCTTGTCCTAACAGCTCGGATTTAATTATTTTAATCTAACGGTTACGATTGATTCGAACGCCTATAAATAAAGACCTAACCCTCACTTCTCTTCTTATAGTTTATGATCCAAGCAGCATGGCTCTTCTATTTTCCCTTCTCTACTATTTCTAAAAATTATAATATATTATATATTTATACAAATCAGAGAAGGGCAGAAAAGAAAAGAAAAGAAGAGAAGAAGCGAATCAACGTTGTGAAAGAAAAAGGTAATTTCAATAATTATAAATCTACATTCCCCTTTACCCCAAATCTCTTATTAGATCTGTAATTCTAATAGTATGTATATACCTTATTATACATATTCTTTTGGATTGGAAAGGTAAAGGAGCCAAATCAAAGGAATCAATTAAGATTTGGGAGATTTGGAAAGCTTGAAAGGTGAGTGTAAAATTATATAATCTATTTATAACATTGAAAATATCTCGTTGAATTTTCTTTTAATTATTATTCCTATATAAGATCTAATGAGTTGTAGGCTTAAAATAAACAAATAAGAATATCGCCTATATATTCAATAAGACAGGTAACTAGAATAGCATGTATAGCCTTGTTTGTACCAAAAATGGGCACAACACTCTTCGGAAGTCTTTGAAGAGATAAACGCGCAGAATGAAAATTAAAACTGTGGATTATCTAACAAAAACTCCAAATAACAGAAAGTAAATTGCAACGACAAGCGATTTAGAGTGGTTCGGCGTTTTGCCTACGTCCACTATGAAGTTTGATGATTTTATTGCTCGATTACTTGAAGATTACAGTAGTTAACAATGTAATACAACTGAATTTCAATGCTAAGTGTCAATCTAAAACAGCGGCGGTGTTCTGGAGTAGATCTGGCAGAATCTGGGCGCTCTTCCGTACTTAGAATTCTCCGACCCCTTTTCTGAATGACCAGGGGCTCTATTTATAGGTGTAGGAGGCTGATATTTCGCCTAAAATGAGGGGAGACCAGTTCTGGTATGTCAAGGGGCCCACATGGCCGAAATCTGGAGATCCGGGCCCACTTTGGGATCGATTCGACCCTTGGTTCGAATCGATCAAGAAAGCATCCAATCGAGCTGAAATTTGGCATGAACATTCTCCATCATGCGCTTAAGCTTCTGTGAAAATTTCATGGGATTTGGACTTGTAGAACTCGAGTTATGATCGATTCAAGTTGGTGTTTTTCGTACTCTGGAGTCATTCGAATCGATACGCTCGTATCGATTCGTTCGAATCGATCCTTCTGCAAATGAGGATGGTGACGTGGTGCGCCTCCTTCGCATCGGTCCGCTTTGCACTCCGCATTGACTGGGTCGAATCCACGACTTGGATTCGAAGATGGTGGAGTCGAGGACTCCCAGTTGGGTGGATTCGAAGATAGTGGAGTCGAGGGCGAGCTATATCTCCTGGATTCGAAGTGAAGCTACGTCTCCTGGATTCGAAGCTCCCTCCCTTTATGGATTCGAATTGTAGAAAGCTCCAATCGATTCGAACTTAAGGTATCGTTCGAATCGATTCGAAGTACATCCGGTTGGATTCGAACAAGAGCCTCTATGCTGATGGAGTCGAAGCAAGGGAGGGCTGATGGAGTCGAGGCAATGGAAGTTCGATGGATTCGAACTGGTTCCTGGCCAATGGATTCGAACATAGGCGAAACCTATGGATTCGAACTAAGGGTGCCCTACTCCATCTTTTGTCGACGATATCTTGAGCATACGAACTCGGATTGAGTTGAAACTTGGATTGTTGGTTCCCACGGCTTTGCTTGACGTGCCTTATCAATTGTAGCCCAATCCGGACTTGAACAAATTTCATCGATATCCGTAGCGATCCTTACGTGTAACCGACTTCCGAGATGATCTGTCACTGTTTTCTAGTCAAGTCCTTGGTGTCACGGCCTTGCCAAAAGGCGGGATAACATTTGCCCCCCAAAGTACGTCTTGTGTAAACATGACGTGCTTTGAAAAGCTGCAGTCTCTCATTGGATAGCTACAACATGCTTTGTCGAAAATTGTCTTCTTTGTTGTTGTAATCAATCGTTGTACGACCATGATCGACTGTTAGGCTTTTGAGTCATGACGAGATGAGCATCTGATTCCTGTCGATGATAAAGACCAAAACATTAGTCAAAAAATATGTGCATACGGGTATTATCTTGACCTTGGCTAACATTGCGTGATCGCAAGTTGTTGTCAGTTCGGTTCGCTATCGAAATCTGCATCGGTCCTCTCCTGGACCGATTTGAGATTTGAGTTAAAACATTGCTTTTATGATTGTCTATGATCACCCTCTCGTATTGATCCTCTCCTGAATCGGTACAAGAGTGGACAAGCAATTTTTCATATGGAAACGATTCGTCCATTTGACCGGCGGTATTTAATGGATGCGAACCTCCGCCTCGAGTTGATGGTTTCGAAGTAGACACTTCGAATCGATGGGGCATAGCGACCCACGTTCATCTTCTGTCGACTGCTTCGAATCGATGTTCCTTCGAATCGATACTGTGTGGATTCGTAGTTCTCTGAGTAGGTGGAGTCGAAGTCGTGAATGCTTGATCCGATGCACTTTCGAAATGATGGTTCGTGGGGCTCGTGCTTTGAGTCGATGTTGTCTCGCATCGATGTTGTTGAGATGGATTCGAACATATAAGGAGATTCACAGGAGATGGATTCGAAGTGGTGGGTTACGATCGATTCGAAGTCGCCGTGACGAATCGAGTCGATGCCCTTACCTGTTAAAGCCGGTCAGTTGTACCGGGAGGCGAATCGTCTATTTTCTCCTATATATACCGGGGTACTATTCTCTTCTCACTTTTTACCATTTACCATTGCTTCAGCCGTTTCTTCGAATCGATCTCTCAGAGCTAAAACTAACGAGCTTTCCTCGAAACGATCGACTTCGTCCCCGCTCCCACTTCCAATCGCATCAGGTAACTAAAGGATTGATTCGAGATGAGAATGTTAGAACTGTCTTCGTCTCAAAAAATTCTGAGTGATGAGATCTGAATGGAGTGGGTCGACTCGGTGGGCATCGATCCAAGAGCAAGTGATTCGAATCGTTTTCTGATGCATAGCTTCGAATCGATTCTTGTAAAGGAAGAAAAAGCCTCGTGTCGATCGATTCGATGTAACTATGCCTTGATCGAGTCGAAGGTATCGAAAGTCGATCGATTCGAAGTCACTCAGTGCCTATGGATTCGAGGCGCTTCTCCATCCCTAAGTACATCGAGTCGACCTATTTGGATTCGAAGCACATCGAGTCGATCCATATGGATTCGAACGCTTTCAGTTTTGAGAACCCAACGTTTATGACTTGCTCCATCATATGAATTATGACCAGTTTTAAGTTATTCTCTGACGAACTTAAGGAATTTTAGCATACTTGACTCCGACGAGCTTCGGCCTCGCATAATCGAACTTGACTGAAAAACTTGAACTTGAATTCCCTTCGAAGCTCGTCGATGGAACTATGACTTAACCAATAATACAACTGATTTATACTTGAAATTGGTTCGCAGCGTTTGGATGGTGTGGAAGTGACGGTCAGCGATGACGGTCATTTTCATTCTCAAATTCCCAAGTTATGCCGTATGAACATCTCGCTTTATTCTGTTAAATTTGTTTAAGTGATGCACAGCACTTGCACTGCATGACACGTTCATACACACTACACTGGGGCATGCACGGGCTAGTTATGAACTTAATGTTGCTTTCTGATGAGTTAGCTAATTATGGAATCTTCGAGCTCCCAACAACAAGAAGTACAGAGCTCGACTCCTCCGGTTCTTGAGATTCCTGAAATCCCTGCCGATGCAATCGATCCAGCTCCAGACGAATTGTCAGAGGCTATATTTATTGAGGACCCTGTCGATTCGGTTCAGTCTAACATCTCTGAATCCTTATTGGGACGAATTTGCCTAAAGCACAACATATCTCTAGGTGATGTATTATTGCCCAGCGCCACTGATAGACCGCATAATCCGCCTGAAGGATATACAGCATTCTACCGTCATGCTTGTGCGGCTGGAACTCTTCCTCCTGTCAATCAATATATCAGAGGGATGCTATCATATTTAGGAATTGCTCCTTCACAACTTCATCCCAACGGGCACGCGTTGCTGAACAATGCCTTTATCATATTTATGGACTGTCTCTTTCGCCCGCCGAGGCCCTCCGAGATCAGACACATATTCAACTTCAAGAGCAGGGGTGATAGCCCGTCGTTTACATTTTTGGAGGCAGTTAGAAATTGCCAAGTTGTAGTTGGAGCTTGGACTCGACTGAGCTATTTCAAGAATGAATGGTACTACGTTCGGTGCCCTCCGGGTTTTGCTAGGCGATGGTTGTCTAGACGTAAGTGTCTTAACCTGTTTCCTTGACCAATAACTCTTCGGTGTTAAAATTGACATTTCATTCCTTTTACAGCTATTATCTCTAGGCCCGATGGAGGGCGTTTCAAGGGTACCGTCCGGAGTCTTCAAGAAGTCCCAAGCGAGCTGAGGCATATTGACTCGGTGTTGAACGACTACAACTTAAGAATCCTTGGTTTGATTGACATCAATCAAAGCATAGTCGTTGAAGGCTTTGCAAAGTCTGCCTCCAAGAAGGGAGATAAGAAGAAGACCAAGAAGAAAAAAGTGAAGAAGTCACTCGGAATCAAAATAATTGAGGCGGGTGATGAAGAAAGAACCCACACAGATTCAGAGCCGATGGCTGATCTCTCGGGAAACTTTGAAGAATCGGGAGAAAAACGGAAAGGCAAGGCCGCCGTTTCCAAAAAACTTAAGTCCAAGGGGGGAAAATCTGTAGATGCGTTTCTTCCCGCTTCCGGGGTCATGATTTCTGAGGCCGCGCCTTCTCATTCGAGAGACTCTTTCAAAGGGCTAGACGATATTCCTATCCCAGATTACATATCGATTTCTCATGATCCTGGGTTGGAGGAATTTCAAGACGTTCTAAACGTGAACGAGCCTTTTCCTTTAAGTGCGGTCAACACTTCCGGTCGGTTTGGGGGTTTACACATTTACACACACTTCCACGGCACTTCATGACTTCTGCATGGTAAACATTGCTTTATAGAAGTTTAATCCGTAATTCTTTCTTATCGCAGGTGAGATGTCAGGACGTGGCTCTACTCTAGATAGGCTTCGGAATGTGCGCCAATCTTCTCCATTCTATGATTCCCGTAGGAGAGAGACAGATAGGGATCACGGGCGAGGCTATTCGAGTCAAGAACGTTATGATAGAGACAGAGATTACTCGCATAACCGTTCTGGCTATGATTACTCTGACAGAGACCGGGGATACCAGTACCGACCCCGATCTCGCTCTCCTCCGCCTCCCAGGGCTCCAGTAGACCTCCCAGGGCCATCTCATCAACAACAGCTGCCTTCTCAATCTTCTCGGCCTGATATTCAGCGGCCAAGAATGGAACCAACGGCAGCCGCTATAATTGAACAAGCTCCGGCTGAGTTGACTAGCGAGGGAGCTGCTAAACTCGCTCATATGAAGAATGACTACCCGGAAATTTGCATGGATGGCTATATCTTCCCTCCTAACTTCAAAAGAATTCCTCCGGAAGCTGAGACCACCGCTCATAGTTATATTCACGACTTCTACGCTCAGTACAAGGAGTGGTACAAGGCAGCCGTGAAGGCTTCTAGAGTGGCTTTTGACAGGGCGAAGATTATTGTTGAATGCGATGCTGAAATTGCTAAACAGAAACGCATCATTGAAGTTCTTCAATCTGAAATGGAGACGTCCCGAAGTTCTGAACTTCAAGCTCTCCAGAAACACGAGGACGCCGTGGCCAAAATGGCTAGGATGCAACAGGAACATTGCACCACGGTAGAAGAGATGGGCCACCGCAACACCACCGTTGCAGCTGAGCGAGACTTAGCCGTTAAAGAGCTGAACGAGCTCAAGGCCAAATTCGCTGAAATGGTGAAGGAGAAGGATGACGCAAATGCCACTGCACAAGAGGCTTGCAACCAAGCGGTATCTCTTAGGGCCGAACTTGCTGCGGTGGCGATCAAGTCTAAGTCTGCGGAAGCAGAAATCCAGGAAAAGATTTTGGAGGAGAGGTCCAGGCTGGACGCTGAGTTCGACGATCTCCTTGTCACGTACAACGCTAATGTGCTGGAGCATAGAAATTTAGCGTGGCTGGGAGATGACTCCATGATCTTGTACAATGCCTGGACCCGGCTGGTGAATGAGAAGAAGGCAGTGCATCCAGATGAAACATTTGACGACTTTGAGCTGGAGATGCGTTTGCTCACCGACGATGAGAGGAAAATCCTTCATGAGGTGGTGATCTCCATGGCGAAAGAAAAGCTTGGCGTTCAATCTCTAGAGACAGGCGAAGGTTCGGGGACCGCGCATCACGAGGCAAGTGTTGGAGCTGTACTCCCAACATTGCCCGAAACCACTGGTGCGGTAGACCCCCAATCTGTTCTTGCATATAATCCTGACTAGCCGTTATTATCTTCTGCCGATGATTCCACCCATGTTTCGGTCCAGACCAAGGAAGGTATTTGAACGCTTCTCGTAGTTTAGTCGTGAAAAACCTTAAGCAACACACTTGGCTAACAATCTTCGTTTTGTCGCATTTCAGTGACTGAAGCTATTGTGTCTGCGCCCCTTGCTCTATTAGTTCCTCATCAAACACAAGGGGTTGTTTTTTCTGAAGCCGTCACGACTTCCACTTTGATTGGCGAGGAGGGAGATGCGAATATGTTTTCTTTCAGCGCTCAAATGATTGAGGAGCTTCTCAATGAACCCATCGACCCCTCTGCCAACCCGTCCGATGTTGTGAGTGAGGCTGCTCCGGCTGTTAGTTCATCTATGCCAGCTATTGGCACATCTGATGCGGCCCAAGTATCTCGTGAGGACGATGTTATTGCTGAGATTGCTGCCGAGATGGCAGCAGGGAATGTTGGTGTGAATCCGCCCGGGCCTGCCCCGTTAATGGTGATTTCACCGGGCGGTACTGTAATGATTGAGACCGCTCCTGCCCCTCCTCCTGCTACTACTCCTATGCCTCCAGCTCGTCATCCTAGAAGGACTTCCGTCGCCTCCAGCTCTGAGGAAGATGTCGACATTATATCGCTGCCGGAGGGCAAGCCTGAAAAGAGCAAGCGATTGAGGAAGAAATCGGGCAGCGGATCGGGTGGAGCTACCCCGAAGAAGAAGATAAGGAAGAAGAAAGATTGAACTCTTTCTTTAAATCTCTGTTGTGTAGGGTAGCATTTTGTTGATTCTTCTATAGCCGTGTATAGATTTGGATTCGGCTCCCACTAGTAGCAATTTCTTGAACCATTTTGTAATCATATTCTTTTTGTTGATAGTGGAAATGAGAATGTATTCCCCTTTGTCTCCAACTTGTTGTGTGTTATGGTTCTGCCCCCAGTATTGGGGATTAGTGTGGAGTTGACGTATGTTTATACCACGTCTCGCGCTCCGGAGTACGGAGTAGAATGGATGTTTATACTCCGCCTCGCACTCTGGGAGTACGGAGTTAGATGAATGTTTATACTCCGCCTCGCACTCTGGGAGTACGGAGTTAAGGAATGTTTTATACTCCGCCTCGCACTCTGGGAGTACGGAGTTAAATAAAAAGCTTGTGCCCAGCTCGCGCTCTCGGAGTACTCTGGGGTTTAGGAAAAATGTTTATACTCCGCCTCGCACTCTGGGAGTACGGAGTTAGTTAGTGTTTATACTCCAGTTCGCGCTCTCGGAAGCTGGAGTTTGTTGGTATTTATACCCAGCTCGCGCTCTCGGAGTTCTCTGGGATTTTGGAAAATGTTTATACTCCGCCTCGCACTCTGGGAGTACGGAGTTAGTTAATGTTTATACTCCAGTTCGCGCTCTCGGAAGCTGGAGTTTGTTGATATTCATACCCAGCTCGCGCTCTCGGAGTACTCTGGGATTTAGAAAAATGTTTATACTCCGCCTCGCACTCTGGGAGTACGGAGTTAAGTAAAAAGTTTTGTACCCAGCTCGCGCTCTCGGAGTTCTCTGGGATTTTGTAAAATGTTTATACTCCGCCTCGCACTCTGGGAGTACGGAGTTAGTTAATGTTTATACTCCAGTTCGCGCTCTCGGAAGCTGGAGTTAAGGAAAAGGTTGTCGTGTATCAACCCATTTTTGGCCTGATGTGATGGCTTGCCCCCGAGCTCGGGTTTCATTTGGTGAGTGGTTGATTGCTTCATAGCCACTCCTTACTCGAATAAATTCCATTGTGTGATGGAATTTAGCTCTTCGTGCATCGTGATGTTGTACATTGTATTTAATGAATCATAGCTCTGGCTCAAAGAGATGGCATTTTATTGCTGAAATAAGAAAACACGGCAAAGTCAGTTGCCTTATTACAGGTTCTAATTTCGAAATGCAGAAACAAATTCTAAAACAGAATTGAAACTAAATAGATAAACATAGCCTGTTATGTGCGATAGCGACGAAGTCTTTCGCTATCCAAGGCCTTTGGTGAAGCTAGACCATCAGCGGTCGTCATCTCATATACATCATCCCCGAGCTCTTGCTTAATCTCATGTGATCCCTTCCATGTTGGTTTCATGTGCAGTAGTGCTGGGTATTCTTTTTTAATGACAATCTCATTGCGTTCAAAAGTTTTAAGTCGGTCCTCGGCATTGCGTAATCGGGCGACTCGTTTTAGGTGTATGATTGTTCTTAAGTCAACCTGATCGCCCTGGACGACTCCAACTCCGTTGACGGTGGGAAACTTTAAGGTCAAGCACCATGGGGCAATTACGGCTCTGAATTCAGTAAGGGCAGGTCGTCCTAAGAAAGCGTTGTATGGCGAGACTATGTTCAATACAGTGAACTGTAATGTCCGAACTCTCCTATGTTCCTTAGATCCCAACCTAACTGGTAACTTCACCACCCCAATAGGTACGGTAGAGCTACCGTTGAATCCATGGAGGTGAGTTTGGCAAGGTTCCAAATCCCTGGGATTCATCCTCATTTGATTATAAGCGTGTATAAAAAGGATATTCACAGAGCTCCCGCAGTCAATTAGTATCCTCTTCATCCAAGCTGGACCTACTTGTGCCGATATCACGAGTGGGTCAGTAGTCGGGCTTCCGACATAATCAGTATCGTTGTCTTGGAAAGTGATGTCGTTAATTGTCGCTCTCTTTCGTTTGGTCGAAGGTTTATTGTCCAAGTTATCATCGTACTCAAAGTCTGTTCGTCTAACCAAGTTGTTATATGATTTCATTTCTCCCCAGCTTCGCTTCGCTGTACGAGGACTATCACTTACAACATTAATTACCAGTCTTCCTCCGACACGACCTGGTTCCTCCTGTCTTTCTGGATTCTGTACATGATTTTGATTTGAGGGGCCCGCCCCTTCAGACTGCGGTGCCCGCACAAACTGGTCTAACTTCCTCTCTCTGATCAACTTCTCAATGAGGTCCTGCAAGTGCCGACATTCATTGGTGTTGTGGCCATAACTTTCGTGGAATCTACAGAACTTCCCTGTTTGGATCTTCCTCTCCGACGATTGCTTCGGAGCCGGCTTCTTGTATTGCATAGTATTGCAAGTCTGTAGGTACACATTTTCCAACGATGTATTCAATGGTGTGCAATTATCGAACATCGGAGCTTCACGCCGTGGACCACGATTTGGATCTCTTTTCTTATTTTGATCATTGTTACCTCTTGGCTGAGTTTGCTTGTTCTGTATGTTCAACTGAACTTTTCCGGAATTGTCACCGGACTGTTTTACAGCTACATTGCTCTGTATCCCTTCACTCTTGGGTCCCTCATCGCCCTGCTTCCTAGATTGTTTCGCGTCCTCTTGCCGTAAGAATTGTGCGGCTTTGGAGTAGAAACGGTCCAACGATGTGGGTGGTTTTCCGGCTAACCAGTTTCCAAACTCAGAATCAAGGTCAATCCCCTTTGTCAATGCCATTAAGATTGAGTTGTCGTTGGGATTACTAATCTCTACACATGCCGCATGGAATCTCTCTAAGTAACGCCTTAGCGTTTCCCCTCGAGCTTGGGTAACACTGGATAAGGTGTTGACATCTTTGGGTCTAGCGACATGCATGCGAAATTGTTCCACAAATTTCTTAGCCAATTGATCGAATGAAGAGATAGACCTAGGTGGCAATCTTGTGAACCACATTGTTGCAATTCCACCTAGAGAGATGGGGAAACTTCGACATTTTACTGCGTCATCGGCCCTTGCGGCGCTCATTGACCACTCATATTTCAAGATGTGTTGATTGGGATCAGAATTTCCTTCGTACATAGGAAGGGTTGGCATTCTGAATCGCCGAGGGGGTTCTGCATTTAGTATCTCGTCTGTGAAGGGAGTATGACTACGGGAAAGTCCCCAGTCATCGTTGGTAAGGCCTTGGCTTTCGCGGATCATCTGACGTATCATAGTCGAGATGTCTGGCATTGCTACATTTTGAGCTTGCCGAGCTAAGGTATGGTCGGGTTCCTCAGCGTGAGTTCGAACCGGGCGCTGTCGACGGTCCAAATTTTGCCTCCTTGGCTCAGCGTCCTCTAGGACGTACGGTTCAGGAGTACGCCCACGTTGCCGATTATTTGGCTCTGAAAGATTTCGGGTATCAACCCTTGTTTCTATTGTGGCAGCTGCGGCATGATTGTCCGCGGTATGCTGTGTACTAGGGCCTCCTTGTGTGGAAGGCCCGTCCTGAAAGCTGGCTGACGGTCCTGTCCTCAACTGCCCAACAGTTAAAGCGGGTTGATATCCGGTCGTTTGTGCATGACTCCCGTTTAATCGAGGACGGGTAGATCTGTGATAGTAGTCTGATGAGGCAGAACTTTCAGTGGATGAGCGGGAAACATCATCCCTTCTGGACCTCCTACGGCCCTGGCGATTCAGTTGGTTTGTCAATTCGATATTGGCACGCAACTGTTCGGCTAATTGCTGCCGACTCTGAGTCAGCTCTTGTAGCAATACTTGGAATTCTTGTCTAGTGACTGCCCCAGACGGATCTGAGTGGGCAGTGTTGTCTTGGTTGGATGGCTGCTGTTGAGCAGGATTCTGTCCATCCCTACCTTCTTGTCCAGCAGCTGTAGAAGTGGTTCTCGTGCTAACCATTTTGAATGATGAATCCTTTTCCTAGATTTTATGCAAATCTGAGTAGAATGGAAGGACTGTGAATCGAATATCGGGATCTTCCTCTTGGATTTGTGCAATCCGGTATCGATGGTAGATCCAAGGAGCAGGAGAAAAAAGCTGGTTTTTTCTCAGTGAAAGCACCAAAGTGTTTGTACCAAAAATGGGCACAACACTCTTCGGAAGTCTTTGAAGAGATAAACGCGCAGAATGAAAATTAAAACTGTGGATTATCTAACAAAAACTCCAAATAACAGAAAGTAAATTGCAACGACAAGCGATTTAGAGTGGTTCGGCGTTTTGCCTACGTCCACTATGAAGTTTGATGATTTTATTGCTCGATTACTTGAAGATTACAGTAGTTAACAATGTAATACAACTGAATTTCAATGCTAAGTGTCAATCTAAAACAGCGGCGGTGTTCTGGAGTAGATCTGGCAGAATCTGGGCGCTCTTCCGTACTTAGAATTCTCCGACCCCTTTTCTGAATGACCAGGGGCTCTATTTATAGGTGTAGGAGGCTGATATTTCGCCTAAAATGAGGGGAGACCAGTTCTGGTATGTCAAGGGGCCCACATGGCCGAAATCTGGAGATCCGGGCCCACTTTGGGATCGATTCGACCCTTGGTTCGAATCGATCAAGAAAGCATCCAATCGAGCTGAAATTTGGCATGAACATTCTCCATCATGCGCTTAAGCTTCTGTGAAAATTTCATGGGATTTGGACTTGTAGAACTCGAGTTATGATCGATTCAAGTTGGTGTTTTTCGTACTCTGGAGTCATTCGAATCGATACGCTCGTATCGATTCGTTCGAATCGATCCTTCTGCAAATGAGGATGGTGACGTGGTGCGCCTCCTTCGCATCGGTCCGCTTTGCACTCCGCATTGACTGGGTCGAATCCACGACTTGGATTCGAAGATGGTGGAGTCGAGGACTCCCAGTTGGGTGGATTCGAAGATAGTGGAGTCGAGGGCGAGCTATATCTCCTGGATTCGAAGTGAAGCTACGTCTCCTGGATTCGAAGCTCCCTCCCTTTATGGATTCGAATTGTAGAAAGCTCCAATCGATTCGAACTTAAGGTATCGTTCGAATCGATTCGAAGTACATCCGGTTGGATTCGAACAAGAGCCTCTATGCTGATGGAGTCGAAGCAAGGGAGGGCTGATGGAGTCGAGGCAATGGAAGTTCGATGGATTCGAACTGGTTCCTGGCCAATGGATTCGAACATAGGCGAAACCTATGGATTCGAACTAAGGGTGCCCTACTCCATCTTTTGTCGACGATATCTTGAGCATACGAACTCGGATTGAGTTGAAACTTGGATTGTTGGTTCCCACGGCTTTGCTTGACGTGCCTTATCAATTGTAGCCCAATCCGGACTTGAACAAATTTCATCGATATCCGTAGCGATCCTTACGTGTAACCGACTTCCGAGATGATCTGTCACTGTTTTCTAGTCAAGTCCTTGGTGTCACGGCCTTGCCAAAAGGCGGGATAACAAGCCTAATCTAAAAATTTGAAATCATTCCCAAATTTTTATTATTGTAGAATGTTTGAAAAGTTGTAAAGTTCTTCCAAATTTATAATTGGGTTGTAAATTAGTTTGCCTGTAACACCTCATATTTTTGGTAACATTATTTAGGATATTTAATTAGTTAAATTAAATAAAATAATGTGTTGATTAGGGGATTGAGATTTGATTTTATTAAGGGGTAGTCGTGCCATTTAACTAATGAATTAAAAGAAGATTTAAAATAAAATAGGGGAGGGGTAAAATAGGAAAGAGGCCATTCCTATATCCCTAAAACTTGGCCGTGTATCATATACACGTTCATTTTCATTTGTTCAAAATTTTAAAAAGCTTAAGGCCGACCACCATTAAAAAGAAAAAGGGGAAGAAGATTAAGAAAAGCTAAGGAAGAAGCTAATTCAAATCAAATCCATTCACATCTCAATCTCTTTAATCTCTAAAGCTAAGGTGAATAATGTTTACATCTCATATTTCTTTTGTTTTCAGTTTTAAGATGACATCTAAAATATTATGCATTGATTTGCAATGTTTTTGAATGATGGAATGATTATATATACTTGTTGATGAATTATGCTTATTCATATTGATTTTATGATATGTTTTAAGGTGAAAACTCTATTAAATTACATCCAAATGCCTTGTGAATTTTTATATAGACCAGAAATATTATTTGGTGATGGGTTTCAATTTTTAGAATTTTTTGGAATTTATATAAATTTTCTAGTGAAGAAAATGTAATTTTGGGTTATAAATTATTTACGATTAAATAATAATTGGTTTGGGTCTGAAATTAATATATGTTAGAAAACATATAAAAGGTGATTTTCAGGAATTTTTTTAGAATTTTCCTAAGTGTTTTAATGGATATATAAAATTATTTAAGGTATGGGACTTAAATGTTTTATATATTTATAAAAGGGGAATGGGATTTTTGTAAATAAATTCAAATTGTTATTTCTGGAAAGTTGGCAGTACTTTTAGAAAAGAGAAACTTGCAACCAATCACAATTTGACAAACAAGGCAGGTTAGGTACAAAGAAATAGTTTAAATGGACAAGTGAACATGTTTTTCACCGTTTCGATGATTTCGACACCAGGTTACGCCTCCTTACCTTCGCCTCCGACACTGTCGAAACCAATGCACATGGTATCAGGGAACTGGTACGTAGTGAATTGGATGTAGGCGGAAGGTATAGAGTCGAAATCAGGGGTTCCGAAGGGGTTGGGGCATTAATTTGCTTTTAAAAGAAAATGTGCCTGCTTGCTTTTGATAGAGTAGCTTTTGACTAGGTTGGCTTTGACTAGGTCAAATGGTTTTAAAGGAAATGGTTTCGATTGGGTTGTGTGTAACGACCCGTAAATTTTAACTGTTTTAATAACGTAATTAGTTGAAATTTTGTGAAATTTTAAACGATTAAATTTTGAAATAAAAATTTGATATTTAGAATGCGTCTAATTAATCATAGCAGTTGGTAAATTTTCATCAGATAATTTGGAAGTTTATTTTCTAGTGTAATTTTATTCCAATTTATATCAGTTGAAATTGATGATAATAAAATGTTTTCCAAACCTGAATATTTTTACATAGAAAAATTCTAATTCATCTTCTGACTAAGACGTCATTTTTTCGTTTTACCAAATTCGGACTTCTTTAGCTCCATCGATCTTATTTTCCTGCGTTTTTGCTGCATTTTCCGCTAGTAGAAAATTCAAATTTTTATAATTCATATCATACCACTGTTATCTGTATACCGTTGTGGTCGTCTTGTCGTGATGACCTCCACAGTATATCCATATCTGTCTTTCGGTGTCCGTTGCGCGACGAAACTCGCGAAACAGTTATCCGTACCGGTTACGAAATTTAGACTCTTTGGTTCCTCTGCCTTTTCAGCTATTCATCTATTGAAACAAATAGCCAATTGACTTTTATAATTCCTAGATTTAACAGCTGGCTGTCACTATTCCTCGGTTGCAATTCATAGCTGGTTCATTTCCTCTTCCCTCTGTTTGGATCTGTAAGTTTCATTTCAAAGCAAGTATATTACAACTTTAAGCTAAGTTTCTTTTTCTTTTTCTTTTCGTCACTGTCACTGATTCATTTCAACAGGCATGTTCCTTCACTTCACACTTGCCTCATCATCTTCTACCGAAGTCCATCTCCTCTCACAACCCATCTCATCACCCGATCCTTCCTCCACGCCTACCTCAACACGCAGCCGACACGTTAGCAACCAAACCCCACTACCACCCCGACCTCGGCTTCTCCCCTCCGCATAGCCACTAGCCATCACTCAGGCCGAGCTCTGTGCCTCCGCCACCGGTTCAACCAAGACCACCTCCCTTTCATTTGCAGCCGCACCTCCTCCTCCGCGGCCGAAGCATCCCTTCCCACTTCATGCCGTAAGCCTTTCCCTTCCCCTTCTTTGAATATATATATTTATGCTATTTGTGTTGTAACGGCAGATCTAAATAAAGTTTTATATATTACAGTTAGTATATGTTATACTTTATATATAGGTTATATATTATAAACGTGAGTTGTAAAGGTTATATGTATAATCTAAGTTATTGAGTTAGTGTAAAGGTTATATACATGGATTCATTTGCCTATATTTGTTTAGTTAAATACTAAATTTATATATGTCGTATGTATATATAAGTGCATACAGTTTTACATATCAAGTTGTCTATATATGTTATGTTATAAGGTATATATATGAGTCATATGATGCTGTTACAGTTAGTAGTATATATAAGTTGGGTTGTGAGAAGCTTGTATATATATTAGTATTCATAAAGTCAGCCTAAACTATGTTACAAATATTTATCCTAAATGATATGTTGTATATACTATTTTATTTATTTATATAAATCTGATACAAGCTTTAATGTTAACTTTGTTTATATAGTCGGTTTGCATACATATGTATATAAGAAGTTCGGTCTGCATATGTGTTCATGTGGGTAGATATATTTATATAGGTTATCTATTTTATAATCTGGCTATATAAGTCATATTATATTTCACAAATCTTCTATGTATAAGTTCATGTAATATAAGTTATATAGGCACTGTATACTAGTCTGTCGAGTTATATATATATTACTGCATGTAAGTTCTGTAAGTCATTCAACCTGTTGATTGTATGATATATTTTAAAGTTTGGGCTTGTTGATTCTAAAATAGATATTGGTTTTTATTATATATATATATATATATAAGATGTAGATATTTTGGTATTCGTATTTTAGTTTAACTATTGGTTTTAAATGTAAGATTTGATATGACTGTGCTATATATAAGTACTTATTTCAAACTATATTATGTATACTACATAATTGATGTATTGATCTTATTTACAAG
The DNA here is from genome assembly GCA_030737815.1 of Allium fistulosum. NCBI lineage: Eukaryota > Viridiplantae > Streptophyta > Magnoliopsida > Asparagales > Amaryllidaceae > Allium > Allium fistulosum. Next base: position 813,553,800 of record CM060908.1, on the reverse strand, counting down.
TTCTGCATATTGATTTGAGTTTATATCATTTAGTTGATACAGATATCTTAGTAGGTCTGCATTTGTTATGAGTTTGTTTTCTAATAACATTGATTTTAGAAAACTATATATATTGATATTTTGTTTTGTTAGAAATATATATAGAAAATTTTGAAGAATAAAAATATAAATATTTTGATCCTTATTATATATAAGCTTACTTATGTATTAAATAGTGATTTGAGAAAATATATAACAATATAATTTACATTTCGTTTTGATTTATATCAAACTGATCCTAATAGTTCCACCGATTCTCATTATCAGCTCGTTCGTCGAACTCGAGTCCATCGTGCTTTGCATCCAAATTCGTGCTTGGATCCGTAACCCATTTCATTTCCTATTCTCTCTAGCCTCAAAAGGTAAGAAATCACTCACGATTAACGTTCTTATATTTATTAAATTTGATTTCAATTGAAACGACAATTGAAATATGCTGCTGCTAGTTATTTACACACACACACACATATATATATATATATATATATGCCATCATCTGTATCTGTTCACCTATGACATCTGACACCATTATCTGTAATTTATATTTCTATATATATGCTATTACCTGTTTCTGTTCACCTGTGACATCTGACACCATTATCTGTAATTTATATTTCTATATATATGCTATTACCTGTATATGTTCACCTATGACACCTGACACCATTATCTGTTTTTTATATTGATGATATATGCCTGTTGTATTATTATTATCATATCTGTTATCACTCTGCAAGTTCCCTGTTAGTATAGAATTCACTATGGGTTGAAATGATACATACCCGAACGGACTTTAGAATAGGAGAAAATTGTTATGAGTTGAAATGATAAACCCAAGCGATTTTCAATTGAATTGAATTTGGGATTGCGAGTTGAAAAGATATATACCCGTATATATTTAAATTACGGATTGAAATGATAAATATCCGTATCACTTGACCATATGGTAGAAAATTATATACAGACACCGTTGGTCTATATATAAATATTTGAAAAATGATTTCTATGGTTTTGAAGGAAATATATGGTTGTAATAAATATTGATTTTAAAGATCGAATAAAGTTGATTTAATAAAGTCGATTTAATCAATATAAAATAATGTTTAAGTATTTATGTAAATTTATATTTTTAAAAATAGAGTTTATAATGATTCAGGTTGGAAAGATAAATTGAAATTGATTTGAAATTATATTTATTTAAGAATTTTACTTAAATAAGGTTGATTCGAAATTTATTAAATTTGAAAATTGAAAGATATGTTTTATAACTTGAATCTGATTAAAAGTGACTTAAATGAATATTTCAAACTTATATAAATTTAAATGGGATATTTTGTTTATTTAAAATTTTAAATTGAAGTCGTATTTAGATGTATTGAAATGATTAAAGAAATATCTCAAAAACAAAATGTAATGAAATTAAATTGAGATATAAATGGAATTATCAAATTTAGTTTTGAAATGTGAATATTTAAAGCTTTGAAATATATTGAAATTGAAATGGCTTATCTTGGGGTTCAAATATGTATTTGAAATTGATAATTTGAAATGGTTTATTGAGAACCTGAATCGAGTTGAAATTGATGATTTGAGATTTGATTAAATTTTAATTTTGGAATTGGAGTTTATGTGAATCGATTTGTGAAATTTGAGGAAGCTATTTTTATATAAAGTATTTTAAACTATATCTAAAACTATTTATATTTTACTTTATAAATTTTAATATAAATTATTTTAATATAAATCATTTTCCATATAAATTATTTTATTTTAAACTATTTTAACTTATAACTATTTTATATAAACTATTTTATTGTACAAACTATTTTTCTATATATACAAATTTTAATATCTAAACTGTTTAAGAGGAAAGTATTAGGAATCCAAAATGTTATGATTTCAAGCTATGATTTCAAAGTGTTATGAATTTCAAGGTTTTGATTTCCAAAGTGTTTTGAATTTAAAAGATTTATGATTTCGAAAGAGATATAACTTTGGAAAGTGATATGATTTTGGAAATGGATTTATTTGAAGTGAAAGTGATATCGTATTGATATGGTTTTGAAATGGCAATGATATGTCGGTTTTGAAATATAACTATTTTGAAAGTTTATTAAAATGATCATCGGTGTAATAATACGTAGTTATTAAAGAGACCGGGATCGGATATGGACATACTCTCTGTCGATACCGAAACCACTTTAATAACTAATATACGCGGAGTGTTGATCCAAAACAAAGTTGATGGTTTTGATGAACGCGTTGACTGAAGAAATAGAACGATTTTGGATGACCCCTGACATGACTAAAACAGGAGCCGCGCCGGGCCATTGAGGTTCGCCATCTCTAGCAGACACACTTCTTCGATACCATATCTATTACCTATGTGATTCGATTTGGGTGCACCCTTTGATTTGGGAGTGTTGTTTCGCGGTGTTGAGGTAGTAGCTGCTATGCTCAACATCAGTCCGGATCACGCAACTACTAGTATCCTAGTTGGTATCGCCTCTTGTACCTTGTCATACTGATTATCCTATTCGCGACCACTACGATTTGTTTTGTGTTATACCTATGGGGTACCCTCTGATAACCACTAGTTTACGGTGGGGCTTACGGTGCTGTATAGACTATGACATTATAAAAATGTGTTAAGGGGGATTATGGTAACGCCTTAACGCTATTTTGATACTTTATATTACTGATAGGCATTATCTACTTAGCGTACACTATTACATAGTAGATAGTTTAACGGATCCTTAGAGGATGGTTATCCCAAACATCCTTTGAGTTACTCGTATTTCAGTCGTTATTTCACTTGAGTTAGATTTATTGATATAAGAATGTTAATCCTGACTCAAGTGTTTTGTGTTTTTCTTTACGCTCGGGTCAGACTGAGTGTACCAGTATTCGAGATTCACCCTTTGGAGTTGGAGCTTCGCTTGGAGTTCCAGCTATCTATCCAGTTTTCAGATATTCGGTTTATTCTAGTGATGTATTCTGATATTGTATTTGACTATTGTATTCTAGACTTCTGTTGTATCCTGTTTAACTCTGTTTTATATATATAGTAGCTTCATGAACTACTATTCTTTTGTTTTCGCTGCATCATTGTTATATTACTCTGTGTCTGTGATCTGTGATTATTTTATTTGCTGTATATGCTGAGTTTTTCCAATTTAAATTAACAATATATTGTTTTGAATTATTCAAGTCGGACATGTGTGGATTTATTGTCGATTTGAATGGTCCAAAATACTGGATCGTTACAGTTGGTATCAGAGCTCTGGTTTTAGGCAAAACTCAGCATATGTGGTAAATTTAATTATGGAATCACTTTCGTTCGAGCTTGAATCCCTTCTTCTTCGATTCGGTTTTCCTTTGAATTTTGGAACGTTCCCCTCGGTTCCAAAACCCATTCTTGTCTCTCCCTATTCGTATTCTTCTTGATTCTGGAGTATTCCATTACTCCACATAGAATAATCTCTATAAGAAATCGGCGGTCTCGCCGATCTTTGAATAATTTGTAAAAGAGTGAAACTCCTGTACAACCAGCATTGATTCACCAAAGATTTTTGTATCCTGGGTTTACGATGATGTTATCTTTTGCTATACCCGAATTCTATCTCTTGTGATCTGATGTCGATTTGATTTAGAATTTCGCATCGATCGTATTCTTGAAGTCATGGTTGATCCGGTTAAGGTTACCCGCGATTTATATAAATTTATCCATCTTCCAATCTGAAATTCAATCATCTTATCTCCCTATCGAGTCTATCTTTTAGTTGAATTCTATTTTATTAGAGTAGTTCCTCTACTTTGAATCCCATCTTTGCTTTGGAATCCATTCTTGAATCATCGAGTGAGGGAGTGTATTTGTAAATTAATTCTAAAATGTTTTATATATTGTGTTGTTTGAGTTGTTGATGTTGATTTGGGTTTCCGATCGATTCGTCTGATCAACAATATCGATAGGATTTCCAAAACACTTGAACAGAGCAAATCGACATAATATAGTTTTCAGATTTGGTAAATGAAATAAATTTTTGTATTTATATTATATACTATATTATAATCTTCTAAACTTTGATAGTTAATTGAATTGGTTGGTTGAAATGATAATAGTTGATTATCATTAATTGTTCTATAAATGAATTTATAAAACTTGGTTTATAAATTTGGAATTTGAAATGAATTTAAATTTAGAATCTAAGAGTTTAATTTCCGGTGATTTCAAATTTTGGTTTTAAAAGTTTAAAAAGTATATTATTTAAAGTATTTTCGAATATAAATCATTTTCAAGAATTTTAAATGCTTAAATCAGTGCTCTTCTCTTTTGTCGTTGGAAAATAATTTCGGTGATGATGACCGCATCATCGACATTCATTTTCGAGTTTCAAAGTGAAGAGACCATTCAGTAGCTTTGCTACACTTTGTTTGGAAATTTATTTTGATTTGAATTTCTGTGGTATGATCTGATTTATTATATATATAAAGATTTAATTTTGATCTGATATATACTATATATATTTATCTCAAAATTGTTTGAAGTAAATCGGAGATTTAAATTCTTAAGTTTATGATTTAAAGATGATTTCAATTATAAACTAAAGTAAAAAAATTTGTATAAATATTTAAACTTGAAATAATTGAATTTGAAAATTTTATTTGTATAGTACTAAATTGCATTTCAATATAACTTACCTAAATTATTCAGAAGTTAAAATGTAATTGGATAATATACAATATAAAATTATTTTATAAATAAAATTTGAGTGTCTATAATAAATGTTATACACTTAGATTTTAATTATAAAAAATGCTAATAAAGATGATAGAATAATAAGTTAATCGAATGAGATGAATATAATAAATTTTGTTTTGAAAGAATTAACAAATTTAAATTAGATCAACTTATGGAAATACCTTAAATTTAAAATCAATTATTGAATACAAATTGATTTAAACTGAAATTTTATGGTTTAAATTAATTTATATGGTTAAAATATATGTAATAAGATATATTAAGTGGAATAAACTTAATAATAATTTGGATAAAAGAATTAAATTTGTTGAATAAAATATGAGTATAATAAATGATTATACAAGTTGATGATCTGGAAATTTTTAATTGAGGATGACTAGACAATAAGATGATGAATTTAGAAATAGATGGATTGATTTAACTTAAGTGAACTCAAAGGGATTTAACCAAATTGTTAAATATTAATTAATTTAAATTGAAATTTATATGGTTTAAATTAATTGTTTTACTTGTATTCCAATCTATTTTCTTTCTGGTTGTTTCTATTCTCATGCCTCCTTCCTTTTTGGGGACGAAAAGTTTTGAGTGGGGGAGAATGTAACGACCCGTAAATTTTAACTGTTTTAATAACGTAATTAGTTGAAATTTTGTGAAATTTTAAACGATTAAATTTTGAAATAAAAATTTGATATTTAGAATGCGTCTAATTAATCATAGAAACTGGTAAATTTTCATCAGATAATTTGGAAGTTTATTTTCTAGTGTAATTTTATTCCAATTTATATCAGTTGAAATTGATGATAATAAAATGTTTTCCAAACCTGAATATTTTTACATAGAAAAATTCTAATTCATCTTCTGACTAAGACGTCATTTTTCGTTTTACCAAATTCGGAATTCTTTAGCTCCGTCGATCTTATTTTCCTGCGTTTTTGCTGCATTATGCGCTAGTAGAAAATTCGAATTTTTATAATTTAGATCGTACCACTGATATCTGTATACCGTTATGATCGTCTCGTCATGCTGACCTCCACGGTATATCCATATCTGTCTTTCGGTGTCCGTTGCGCGACGAAACTTGCGAAACAGATATCCGTACCAGTTACGAAATTTAGACTCTTTGGTTCCTCTGCCTTTTCAGCTATTCATCTGTTGAAACAAATAGCCAATAGACTTTTATAATTCCTAGATTTAACAGCTGGCTGTCACTATTCCTCGGTTGCAATTCATAGCTGGTTCATTTCCTCTTCCCTCTGTTTGGATCTGTAAGTTTCATTTCAAAGCAAGTATATTACAACTTTAAGCTAGGTTTCTTTTTCTTTTTATTTTCGTCACTGTCACTGATTCATTTCAACAGGTATGTTCCTTCCCTTCACACTTGCCTCATCATCTTCTACCGAAGTCCATCTCCTCTCACAACCCATCTCATCACCCTATCCTTCCTCCACGCCTACCTCAACATGCAGCCGACACGTTAGCAACCAAACCCCACTGCCACCCCGACCTCGGCTTCTCCCCTCCGCATAGCCACTAGCCAGCACTTAGGCCGAGCTCTGTGCCCTCGCCACCGGTTCAACGAGACCACCTCCCTTTCATTTGCAGCCGCACCTCCTCCTCCACGGCCGAAGCATCCCTTCCCACTTCATGCCGTAAGCCTTTCCCTTCCCCTTCTTTGAATATATATATATATATATTTATGCTATTTGTGTTGTAGTGGCAGATCTAAATAAAGTTCTATATATTACAGTTAGTATATGTTATACTTTATATATAGGTTATATATTATAAACGTGAGTTGTAAAGGTTATATGTATAATCTTAGTTATTGAGTCAGTGTAAAGGTTATATACATGGATTCATTTGCCTATATTTGTTTAGTTAAATACTAAATTTATATATGTCGTATGTATATATAAGTGCATACAGTTTTACATATCAAGTTGTCTATATATGTTATGTTATAAGGTATATATATGAGTCATATAATGCTGTTACAGTTAGTAGTATATATAAGTTGGGTTGTGAGAAACCTGTATATATATTAGTATTCATAAAGTAAGCCTAAACTATGTTACAAATATTTATCTTAAATGATATGTTGTATATACTATTTTATTTATTTATATAAATCTGATACAAGCTTTAATGTTAACTTTGTTTATATAGTCGGTTTGCATACATATGTATATAAGAAGTTCGGTCTGCATATGTATTCATGTGGGTAGACATATTTATATAGGTTATCTATTTTATAATCTGGCTATATAAGTCATATTATATTTCACAAATCTTCTACGTATAAGTTCATGTAATATAAGTTATATAGGCACTATATACTAGTCTGTCGAGTTATATATATATTACTGCATGTAAGTTCTGTAAGTCATTCAACCTGTTGATTGTATGATATATTTTAAAGTTTGGGCTAGTTGATTCTAAAATAGATATTGGTTTTTATTTTATATATATATAAGATGTAGATATTTTGGCATTCGTATTTTAGTTTAACTATTGGTTTTAAATGTAAGATTTGATATGACTGTGCTATATATAAGTACTTATTTCAAACTATATTATGTATACTACATAATTGATGTATTGATCTTATTTACAAGCTCTACATATTGATTTGAGTTTATATCATTTAGTCGATACAGATATCTTAGTAGGTCTGCATTTGTTATGAGTTTGTTTTCTAATAACATTGATTTTAGAAAACTATATATATTGATATTTTGTTTTGTTAGAAATATATATAGAAAATTTTGAAGAATAAAAATATAAATATTTTGATCCTTATTATATATAAGCTTACTTATGTATTAAATAGTGATTTGAGAAAATGTATAAAAATATAATTTACATTTCGTTTTGATTTATATCAAACTGATCCTAATAGTTCCACCGATTCTCATTATCAGCTCGTTCGTCGAACTCGAGTCCATCGTGCTTTGCATCCAAATTCATGCTTGGATCCGTAACCCATTTCATTTCCTATTCTCTCTAGCCTCAAAAGGTAAGAAATCACTCACGATTAACGTTCTTATATTTATTAAATTTGATTTCAATTGAAACGACAATTGAAATATGCTGCTGCTAGTTATTTACACACACACACACATATATATATATATATATATATGCCATCATCTGTATCTGTTCACCTGTGACATCTGACACCATTATCTGTAATTTATATTTCTATATATATGCTATTACCTGTATCTGTTCACCTGTGACATCTGACACCATTATTTGTAATTTATATTTCTATATATATGCTATTACCTGTATCTATTCACATATGACACCTTACACCATTATCTGTTATTTATATTGATGATATATGCCTGTTGTATTATTATTATCATATCTGTTATCACTCTGCAAGTTCCCTGTTAGTATAGAATTCACTATGGGTTGAAATGATACATACCCGAACGGACTTTAGAATAGGAGAAAATCGTTATGGGTTGAAATGATAAACCCAAGCGATTTTCAATTGAATTGAATTTGGGATTGCGGGTTGAAAAGATATATACCAGTATATATTTAAATTACGGATTGAAATGATAAATATCCGTATCACTGGACCATAGGGTAGAAAATTATATACATACACCGTTGGTCTATATATAAATATTTGAAAAATGATTTCTATAGTTTTGAAGGAAATATATGGTTGTAATAAATATTGATTTTAAAGATCGAATAAAGTTGATTTAATAAAGTCGATTTAATCAATATAAAATAATGTTTAAGTATTTATGTAAATTTATATTTTCAAAAATAGAGTTTATAATGATTCAGGTTGGAAGGATAAATTGAAATTGATTTGAAATTATATTTATTTAAGAATTTTACTTAAATAAGGTTGATTCAAAATTTATTAAATTTGAAAATTGAAAGATATGTTTTATAACTTGAATCTGATTAAAAGTGACTTAAATGAATATTTCAAACTTATATAAATTTAAATGGGATATTTTGTTTATTAAATTTTTTAAATTGAAGTCGTATTTAGATGTATTGAAATGATTAAAGAAATATCTCAGAAACAAAATGTAATTAAATTAAATTGAGATATAAATGGAATTATCAAATTTAGTTTTGAAATGTGAATATTTAAAGCTTTGAAATATATTGAAATTGAAATGGCTTATTTTGGGGTTCAAATATGTATTTGAAATTGATAATTTGAAATGGTTTATTGAGAACCTGAATCGAGTTGAAATTGATGATTTGAGATTTGATTAAATTTTAATTTTGGAATTGGAGTTTATGTGAATAGATTTGTGAAATTTGAGGAAGCTATTTTTATATAAAGTATTTTAAACTATATCTAAAACTATTTATATTTTACTTTATAAATTTTAATATAAATTATTTTAATATAAATAATTTTCAATATAAATTATTTTATTTTAAACTATTTTATCTTATAACTATTTTATATAAACTATTTTACTGTATAAACTATTTTTCTATATATACAAATTTTAATATCTAAACTGTTTAAGAGGAAAGTATTAGGATTCCAAAATGTTATGATTTCAAGCTATGATTTCAAAGTGTTATAATTTTAAGGTTTTGATTTCCAAAGTGTTTTGAATTTAAAAGATTTATGATTTCGAAAGCGATATAACTTTGGAAAGTGATATGATTTTGGAAATGGATTTATTTGAAGTGAAAGTGATATCGTATTGATATGGTTTTGAAATGGCAATGATATGTCGATTTTGAAATATAACTATTTTGAAAGTTTATTAAAATGACTATCGGTGTAATAATATGTAGTTATTAAAGAGACCGGGATCGGATATGGACATACTCTCTGTCGATACCGAAACCACTTTAATAACTAATATACGTGAGTGTTGATCCAGAACGAAGTGGATGGTTTTGATGAACGCGTTGACTGAAGAAAGAGAATGATTTTGGATGACCCCTGACATGACTAAAACAGGAGCCGCGCCGGGCCATTGAGGTTCGCCACCTCTAGCAGACACACTTCTTCGATACCATATCTATTACCTATGTGATTCGATTTGGGTGCACCCTTTGATTTGGGAGTGTTGTTTCGCGGTGTTGAGGTAGTAGCTGCTGTGCTCAACATCAGTCCGGATCACACAATTACTAGTATCCTAGTTGGTATCGCCTCATGTACCTTGTCATACTGATTATCCTATTCGCGACCACTACGATTTGTTTTGTGTTATACCTATGGGTACCCTCTGATAACCACTAGTTTACGGTGGGGCTTACGGTGCTGTATAGACTATGACATTATAAAAATGTGTTAAGGGGGATTATGGTAACGCCTTAACGCTATTTTGATACTTTATATTACTGATAGGCATTATCTACTTAGCGTACACTATTACATAGTAGATAGTTTAACGGATCCTTGGAGGATGGTTATCCCAAACATCCTTTGAGTTACTCGTATTTCAGTTGTTATTTCACTTGAGTTAGATTTATTGATATAAGAATGTTAATCCGGACTCGAGTGTTTTGTGTTTTTCTTTACGCTCGGGTCAAACTGTGTGTACCAGTATTCAAGATTCACCCTTTGAGGTTGGAGCTTCGCTTGGAGATCCAGCTATCTATCCAGCTTTCAAATATTCCGTTTATTCCAGTGATGTATTCTGATATTGTATTTGACTATTGTATTCTAGACTTCTGTTGTATCCTGTTTAACTCTGTTTTATATATATAGTAGCTTCATGAACTACTATTCTTTTGTTTCCGCTGCATTATTGTTATATTACTCTGTGTCTATGATCTGTGATTATTTTATTTACTGTATATGCTGAGTTTTACCAATTTAAATTAACAATCTATTATTTTGAATTATTCAAGTCGGACATGTGTGGATTTATTGTCGATTTGAATGGTCCAAAATACTGGGTCGTTACATTTTGCCTTTGTTTTAAATGACTGCTTTCGACTAAGTCAAAATCTTTTGGCCGCCGCTTCCTTCCTTTCGACCCAGATGGTTTCGAATGGGTTACTTTGTTTTCTAAATTTGGCCACTTCTCAAATGCTTTCAAAGAGATGGTTTCGACACCATCACTTCTTTACTTAGGAATGATTTCGAAAGAAGTGCTTTCGACTTTAATGGGTTTCTGATCCTTTTGCTCTACTTGAAGGCATAATCCAGAGGGTTTCGACCGAAACAGTTTTCAAAGGTTTCGAAGGGGTCAATTTTTGAATGGTTTCGAAAGGTTTCCACATGTTTTAAATTGAATCCATAGGCTTTTGAAAGGTTTAGTATTTTAATGCTTTCGAAAGGGTTTAATGAATGGTTTCGAAGGGGTGGTTCCCCAGGATTTCGAAAGGGTTTAAAGGAAAGGTTTTTCCTATATTTTCGAAAGGCAATATTTAAAGGTTTAAAGAAGGATGTCTAATGTTTTGGAGATTTCGAAATAAAGGCTTTTAATGGTTTCGAAAGGGGTACTTTCAATGGTTTCGAAAGGGTTACTTTCAAGGGTTGTTTAAAAGTTTTAAACAAAGGTTTCGAGTGTAATAACTAAGCAATATAGCCTAAGTGTTTTCAAGTTAAAAAGGGTTTTAACTTGTTTTGAAAGGATAGCCAATCCTTATTTAAATTCATCAACATTATTTTAAGTAAAGTATATATAACATGGCAAAATAGCTTAGAGTAAAGCTAAGAATGTATTTTCCTTGTATAAGTATGATTTAAAAGGTTAACTCATTTTGAAAAGGTTTTCAAGGAAAAAGATGAAGGGTAGTTAAATCTCAGAGAATGACTCAGATTAGATGACCTGATAGGACTTGTGTAGGGTCGCGCCCTATACTCATTAGCTATTAGCCCCTAGCTAATTTAGTCCAGAATTCCAGTGTGTATGGCTTAGTCACTGGTAAGACTAAAGTGATGGTTACATAAAGAAAGGAATATTTATGTACATAGATAAGTTATTGGTTAGCCCGCAAGACCATTAGGATCAGTTGACCCTTGGAGGATTAAGTTAAGGACATACCGTCCAAAAGTTTTGCCTAACAAATGTTTAGACCGTTTGATATTTTATCTGGTAGACTCAAGTCAACCAAAGGGACAGTTAGCCCAGATTTCGGATAGATAGTCCATTTATTACCTGTTTTTAGCATAACGGACATTGCTATTATTATTGTTGTTATTATGATCAGCTTGATTAACCAGTTTGGTTGCAGGAAAAGATTTACAAAATATATGTTTTGAAAAGGGTATTAGTGAGGGGAAACTTTTTCCGCTAAGCAGCGTGGTCTCACTTAATATCAGTAAACAAATATGTAACAGTATTATTCACACCAGGCTTTATGTCTGACTCAAAGTTTTTGTTTCCCCTTAAACTCTCGGGTGCTCAAAATTGATTTGCGTAGGCTGAGGGTTAAGGTTTGTTAGTCCCTAAGGAGTTGGTTTTGATGACAACAACCTTAGAATAGATTATAAAATATAAATACTAACATTACAAGTTTAGATATATATGTATATGCAGGATCTAACCATGCAGGTATCAAGAATGAAGACTGTACAGTATAGAGATTCAAGATATAAAGAGAAAGAAGACTCATGAGTATCAAGATTATCAAGAGTTCAAGATCCAAGATAAGTTATATAGATAGGAATATTTGTTAAAACTCATAGAAAGGCACTGACATCTTAATATCCAATTTATTCGTGGAATGGAATCCACTTCGAGCCCGTTAAAGCGATGGAACCCTAAGTAGGATGGAACCTACGAAAAATCTAGTGGAACATCTTTTTGTATCCACTTACTTTTATTTCAAAATGATTTTACAAAATTATCTTGTTTTCAAAATGATTTCAAAACTTTCCTTTTAAAAGATTCAAAACTCTCTATCCTGATTTCAAATAATTTTAGCCTCAAAAACATCTTTAATTTCAAAGTCAAACTACTCCTGATTTTAAACTATCTTTTCAAATAATATATTTAACTTTTAAATATTTATACTTAGATTTAAATATAAAAATATAGTTAAATTATGTATATATTGTTCTTTATATTTACTTATGTATTTCAACTATAGTTAAGTATATTTATAAAGTTTAAAATAATTTTAATATAAGATAGAGGTTATTTTCAAAGAAAATCAAAACACCAAAAAACCCTTTGGGATGTCGACATGCCCAAGTAACCCATGTCGACATAGTGTCAATTGAATTCAAAATTCAAATTTCAAAAGAAGTGTCTATTCGCCATAACTCTTCATGAATGGTCATGGCTGTTGCTCTTCTATAAATAGGGGTCAGTTTCAACGAATTTTTAATCACTTTTTTCCGGTTTTCACTCCTCTTCTTCTTCCACATTTCTTAATACAAAATCATACCATTACTCTGCCGAAATCAACATCGAATCATACTCGATTACTTCTAGTGTGATTCTCCATCACTATCTCTACAAGATCCAAGTGCTAATCTGAGTTATAGACTTTTTGTAATCAATCGAGCGAGAGAAGGTGTGATTGTAGCCCTGGAAATCAATTGGGTGAACTTGTTGCCCTGGAAATCAAGTATCTCTACCTAGAGGATTGTTATTCTAGAGGGTGTATCTCGTAGCCTTGAAATCGAGGGTTGTAATTGTTGAATTGAGTTTGAAAGGAAATCCGTACTTGTGTTGCGGGACTGGATGTAGGGTAACTCCGAACCAGTATAAAATGCGGTGTGTTCTTTCCTTTACTGCTTTTACTTTATATTTGCATCTGTGTTTGATTCTGTGTTCATATCGGTGTCTGATTAGTGTATACATTGTTAACAAAGTAAGATAAACTCAAAAAGATTAACAAATTTCTTAAAACACTATTCACCCCCCCTCTAGTGTTAATTCTAGCCTTAAGATCCTTAATCCTCATTTCTCACATTTGGTATCAAAGCCTTATTTTCAAAAGTTTCATTATCTGAATTTTGAAAATTTTCAAAATGGCTACTAGCACTAGTATTGCTATTTCCACCAACACTAGTTCATTTGTAGAAGGTCAGTCTACTGCCAGACCACCTCTTTTTAATGGCAGTAACTATGCATATTGGGCATGTAGGATGAAAATATATTTACAATTTGTAGGATTAGATACTTGGAATATCACACAAACTGAATATTCTGAACCCACAAATAATTTTGCACAGTGGACCACTGAGCAAAAGACTGTTGCACAAAATAATTCTAAAGCAATGAATATTCTGTTTTGTTCACTTGAAAGAAATGAATTTAATAGAGTGTCAGTTTGTAAGTCTGCATATGAAATCTGGAAAACTTTGCAAGTAACTCATGAAGGAACAAGCAAAGTTAAACAGACCAAAATTTCCATGCTCACAAATCAGATTCAGTTATTTAAAATGAATACTAATGAGTCTATTTCAGATATGTATAGTCGATTTCAAGATATTGTGCATTCTTTAATATCCTTGGGAAAAGAATTTTCGGAAGAAGATCAAGTCATAAAAATATTAAATTCTCTCACTCCAGAATGGGATCAAAAGACACTTGCAATTGAAGAGGCAAATGACATCAGTACTTAAAAGATAGAAGAATTGATTGGAAATCTAATGTCGTTTGAAGTTCAAATGATCGGGAGAAGAGAAAGCAAAGCATCTGAAAAGAAATCAATGGCATTCAATGCATTAATCGACGGATCAGACTCAAACAGTGATAATGATGAAGAGATAGCATTTATGACCAGGAATTTTCGGAAATTCCTAAAGTACAGAAAATTGAATAGTTCCAAGAGAAAAAACTTTAAGAATGCCAGTAACCAAACTACAGTACCAAACTATATCAAATGCTTCAATTGTAACGAACCAGGTCATATCAAAAGAGACTGTCCGCATCCAGATAAGCAAAACTCTCCTACAAACAATGATTCTGCAAAGAATCGGAAACGTGCATTCACTGCTACTCTAGATGACTCTGACTCATCCTCCAGCGACGATGAACAGAAGAAAGATAATTCAAATCCGTGTTTCACAACAATTCTCGATTTAGTCGATACCAAAGACACGGACTCTGAAAAAGGTACACGTTTACAATACATTGGCTGAAATTGCATGCTTGAATTGATTGATTGATTGGTTGATTTTGAATTGATATGTTGTTTGAATTTTAAAATTTATTTTCTATTTTTTACTATTATTTTATTATTTTATTATTTTATTATTATTTTTATTATTTTTAACACATTCTGAAATATATTATAAGTAAAATAATATTTCAGAAATATAGACATTAATAATAATATTTTTATATATATTAGATAACTTAGGAAAAATCATGTCATGAAAATTCAAAGCCACATGTCGACATGGCCCCTACCATGATGTCGACAAGCCTACCTGAATTTGAATTTCAAATTTTGAATTCAAATGTTTGAATTTCCCTCCACCTTTTCACTTCATTTACTTCTCTGAAAAGATACCTTTTGACCAGAGAATATGTCCTTTGAAAGTCTATTTATTCACTATCTTTTATCATACCTTTTCACTTTCATTTTCAAATTCAAACTCTCTCTTCATATCTTCAAGCTCTCTACTCTCTACTCTAATGGCTTCTTCAAGCAACCCCTCAACCATGAGAATTTGCAGAAAAATCAAAGAGCAATTATTCAATGATCCGGAGGCAATTAAAGCATACATCAATTATGCTAATTATGCCAAAGTCCATCCCGGAAAATTTGCTATTTTTCAAGATTTTTCTTCTTATGAAATTGATTCTCTTTTTGCAAACAATGGTGTTTTAAGTCTTATTGACTCTTCTCAAAATGATTTTGTTTGCTATCCTAATCTTGTCAAAATCTTCTATGCTAATTTAAACCGTGGTTTTTATATTGGAAATGAGAATGAAATTTGGAGTAATGTCAAAGGCACTCAAATTGTTTTGAATTGTGAGCTTTTGGGTACCATTCTCAATTGCAAAAGCACGGGAATGGATCTTTCTAGTTTTCAAATCGATGAACATGATCGTGAGACATTTCATCATATTTTGAAGGAGATGAAAACTTTGAATTTAAGAATCGAAACTTTCGTCCTAAAGCAAGAATTGTCAATCTTCTCTTACAACATACTTTGACCCTAAGATCGGGAAATTTTAACAATCCTACTTCAAAAGTGTGCAAAGCACTTTTTACTATTTTTGGAAATTATGATATCAATTGGGCGCAAGTTATTTTGGATGAACTTCGTCCTAAAAATTTTGAAATTGGAGAAAACACTTTATATCATGGAATTTACCTTACTCGGATTTTCAACTATTTTGGAGTAAATTTCAAAGGAGAAGAATTTATTTGAAGAAAAGTTTTTAATATCTCAAACATTTCTCTCATGAAAATCCCATATGTTTTTCAACCTTATGAAACCCTTACCGAAAAGGAAGAGCGTTTGGCTCATGAGGAAATGGAAGAAGAGGAAGAGGAAGAAAGAGAAGAAGGGGATGAAATGGAAATTGAAGAAGAAGAAGAAGAAGGTGAAACCTCTTTGGAAAGCATCGAATATCCTTCCAATCCATCCAACAAAACCCTTCTCAAAAACCAAAAGATAATTGTGGAGAATCAACGGATTTTAAAACGATCCGTTAGTAAGAAGTTGGATAACATTTCTTCGAAGATGAACAAGTTCTTTTCAAAAGTCAGCAAGAAACTTGGACTATCTTCATCATCTTCATCTTCTAACTAGTTTTATCTTTTAGTATCTTTTAGTATCTGTCTTAGTTTTTTTTTCGAATGTTCGTGTAGTTCATTATGCTTAATCTTTGTATTATCGTAATGAAATAAAATTTCCTTTCTGTTATCTATCTTATCTTATCTCTAGAATAACTGTTAGTATATTATATAAATATATACATATACACAATTATTCACAAAATCAAAATTGTCATAAATTTTCACTAACCCATGTCGACATCCCCTAGAAGACCATGTCTACATGTACTGGTCAGAAGTGATTATTGATTTTGAATTTGAAATTTGAATAACTACCAAATGTCTATTCATTTCAAATGAATTTCTACACCTATATATACCCTTTTCTTCTAGAAATCTTCACTGAAATTTATTTCTCATTATCTATATCCTTCATTTCTTTCTCTAATTCAATTATGGCCAATCCTATTGACAATCTATCTGAAAATCTTGAAGAAACACTCAATTCATTCAAGAATATTCTCTCTTTTATTCTACGAAACCAGCGTCACTTAGAGTTGAGTCAAATGCAGATGATCAAGGAGCAAGAAAGGCACTTCGATGCAATACGATGGATGATCTCCTCTCTACACAAGGATTATAATGAAGCACATCCTCCTGTCTCTCTCACCAATGACAATGAGAATTGGGATGCAATTAAAGCAGGCCCTATATTTGGAGAAGATGGATGGGTAGATGTTCCTCGAAACGTTTAATCTTCTTTCTTTGTTTGATTTGTTTCAATTAATTTGTTTGATTTGGTTTGAATTGATACTTTGTGTGGATTGATTTTATTTGGTTTGACGTTTGGTGTGTGAAACATATATATATATATATATACATTGAAATGAATATAGTCTTTAATTAAGTTATTATGCTTATAAGTATCATTATTTCTTAATATATATATTATATATTCCGTTGTCTAGTTTATCAATGCAGGTACTGAAGTCCAAGAATAAGGGGGAGTAAGTTTTTTGTTGATGACAAAGGGGGAGAAGTATAAAATAGGGTAGTTAGGCATAGATTAAGGGGGAGTTGTTAGTTTTAGGGGGAGTTATTAGGATAGAAGGAATATTTTATAAACAAAGGTTGTCATCATCAAAAAGGGGGAGATTGTTAGTCCCTGAGGAGTTGGTTTTAATGACAACAACCTTAGAATAGATTATAAAATATAAATACTAACATTACAAGTTTAGATATATATGTATATGCAGGATCTAACCATGCAGGTATCAAGAATGAAGATTGTACAGTATAGAGATTCAAGATATAGAGAGAAAGAAGACTCATGAGTATCAAGATTATCAAGAGTTCAAGATTCCAAGATAAGTTATATAGTTAGGAATATTTGTTAAAACTCATAGAAAGGCACTGACATCTTAATATCCATTTTATTCGTGGAATGGAATCCACTTCGAGCCCGTTAAAGGGATGGAACCCTAAGTAGGATGGAACCTACGAAAAATCTAGTGGAACATCCTTTTGTATCCACTTACTTTTATTTCAAAATGATTTTACAAAATTATCTTGTTTTCAAAATGATTTCAAAACTTTCCTTTTAAAAGATTCAAAACTCTCTATCCTGATTTCAAATAATTTTAGCCTCAAAAACATCTTTAATTTCAAAGTCAAACTACTCCTGATTTTAAACTATCTTTTCAAATAATATATTTAACTTTTAAATATTTATACTTAGATTTAAATATAAAAATATAGTTAAATTATGTATATATTGTTCTTTATATTTACTTATGTATTTCAACTATAGTTAAGTATATTTATAAAGTTTAAAATAATTTTAATATAAGATAGAGGTTATTTTCAAAGAAAATCAAAACACCAAAAAACCCTTTGGGATGTCGACATGCCCAAGTAACCCATGTCGACATAGTGTCAGTTGATTTCAAAATTCAAATTTAAAAAGAAGTGTCTATTCGCCATAACTCTTCATGAATGGTCATGGCTGTTGCTCTTCTATAAATAGGGGTCAGTTTCAACGAATTTTTAATCACTTTTTTCCGGTTTTCACTCCTCTTCTTCTTCCACATTTCTTAATACAAAATCATACCATTACTCTGCCGAAATCAACATTGAATCATACTCGATTACTTCTAGTGTGATTCTCCATCACTTTCTCTACAAGATCCAAGTGCTTATCTGAGTTATAGACTTTTTGTAACCAATCGAGCAAGAGGTGTGATTGTAGCCCTGGAAATCAATTAGGTGAACTTGTTGCCCCGGAAATCAAGTATCTCTACCCAAAGAATTTTTATTCTAGAGGGTGTATCTCGTAGCCTTGAAATCGAGGGTTGTAATTGTTGAATTGAGTTTGAAAGGAAATCCGTAGTTGTGTTGCGGGACTGGATGTAGGGTAACTCCGAACTAGTATAAAATCCGGTGTGTTCTTTCCTTTACTGCTTTTACTTTTTATTTGCATCTGTATTTGATTCTGTGTTCATATTTTTGTCTGATTAGTGTATACATTGTTAACAAAGTAAGATAAACTCAAAAAGATTAACAAATTTCTTAAAACACTATTCACCCCCCCTCTAGTGTTAATTCTAGCTTTAAGATCCTTAATCCGCATTTCTCACAAGGTTTTCAGGTTTTAGAAATTTTGGCGAATAAAGCTTCCGGAGACGAGAAGGTGGCTGACGAATAGCTAATTAGGAGTTATAGTTTTATTTTGTTTCGATTCGGCTGTGTATATTAAGTCAGATATGACTATATTGAATCTGATCAACCAAGGGGGCATCATCATATGTCGCACTTGGCGTATTTTTGTAATGATTATAATTCATCTTTACCTGGGAAACATTAAGGGATTATGTAACTTGGATATGAATTTGTTTTGAATGTAATTAGTAAAATATTGTTTTTGAAATCTGTGATTTTGTTCATATTCAAGTGCTTCTGATATTATGGATACCATTAGCATTACCGTATTTTGTCACCAGAAGTTAATACAAAAGATGACTGCAGCATTTGTAGCGCTTAGCTTTTGGCCTCCAAATACGGGATGTTACAATTTGGTATCAGAGCATAGGTTTATGAAGAACTTTAAACTAAAAATGGTTTTTAGAACATAATCCTAAGGAATTAGAGTATGATCGGAGTATGGGATAACGCTATAGTAACGTACTTGTATTTGCTATATATAAGTATACGCTTTATCTCTTGTATCCTATCTTTGTTAGGTTATTTTTCTGTATCTCATGAGGTTTGAATACATATATGGATGGTAGAAAAGGAAGAGTTAACCCAGGAGGGGAGGGCACCGATGGGTATGCCAGACCTAATGCGAGGAGAACCCAAGGTCAGGCACAAGTAGAGAATGATGGTGTTGGAGTCCCGCAAGTTGGATTGGAAGCTATGTATCAGTTTTTCATGAATATGATGCAAGCGGGAGTTGCAGATGGAGTGTTAGGAGGAAATGCTGCAGGAGCAGGGGTTGCGAAAGTTCCAGTTGTTAACCAGTATGCTATGTTGAGCGGAGATTATACAAAGCTTGGAGGAAAGCCATTTATTGGAATGGAAGATGCCATTGAGGTGGAAAACTGATTGCTGCATTGTGAGAGAATCTCTGCAGACTTGGGGCTCAATGATGAGCAGAAGAGGAGGGTTGCTTCGAGACAGCTTCAGGGAGCAGCTTTGTTTTGGTGAAATAGTGTGACTATGGCAGTGGATGAGGAGACAATGACCTGAGAAGATTTCAAGAGGAGATTCTAGGAGAGGTTTATGTATGTGATGGCACAGTATGCTCTGCTCAGAAAGTTTGCTGAGTTAGAGCAGGGAGAGATGTTTGTTCTGGAGTATGCTAGAAGGTTCGAGGAGTTAGCTAGATATGGGTATGCTTCAGTGGATACAGTGATGAAGAGGAATGAGAAGTTCATCAGGGAGTTGAAGCCTGAGTTAGCTAGAGCTACATTACCACATATTAGAGATCCTTCTAATCTTGTAGTGGAGATGGCCTTATGACATGAGGAGATTCTTGATTCTTTAGAGAAGAGTAAGGCTAAGGAGGTCCAGGTAGAGCAGAATCAAAAGAGGAAGTTCTTTCCTAAGAAAGGTGCTCAAAAGGGTAGGGTAGGTAAGAAAGGGAAGTCTTAAACTGTTTGCTTCAAGTGCAACAAGAAGGGGCACTTTGCTAATGAGTGTCGTGCTAGAAAGGCAAAATAGGTGGTCGAAAAGAAGAATGTCAGGTGCTTCAACTGCGACCAGATTGGCCACTATAAGAACCGGTGCAAGGAGCCTGTTAAGGATGGAAAGGGCAAGGCGTATGCATTGGAGCCTGCTACTTCGAAGCCAACAGCTAAGGAGAAGGTAAAGGCAATTTTTGGAGGTACGCTTCAAATTAATGGTATGTTTGTTAGCGTTCTATTTGTTACTAGTGCATCGCATTCTTTTATATCTAGATGTTTGATAGATAAGCTTTACCTAGAACCCACATATTTAGTTACTTCCTTATGGGTTGCGAATCCAATAGGAGGGTAAGCAACTCTAGGGTTGAGATGTGACCAGTTAGAGTTTGACTTGTTAGGTCACACTTTTGTTTGCAGTTTTCATGTGTTTGATTTTGTGGGTTTCGAGGATATTCTTAGGATGGATTGGTTAAGCGAGTACAATGCTAGGATATTTTTCCAAGGTAGGAAAATATCACTTAGACACCCTCATTGTAGTGATCGGATAGTTTATACCGTAGAAAGTGCCAACGGTGAGGTGAATGCTTTGTTGGGTGTTATGGAGTTGGAAGATGAGCTAAATCGATTTTCATGGTTAGAGAATTTGCGGATGTTTTTGAGCCTGTAGTTGGATTGCCACCGAAACAAGCTATTGAGTTTCGGATAGATTTAGTTCCGGGAGCAGAACCAGTGAGTAGGCCGCCAAGCAGAATGACTCCTACAGAGATAAGGAGTTAAAGGTGCAGTTGGTGGATTTAGAAGGCAAGAGTTTTATCAGGCCGAGTAGTTCGCCTTGGGGAGTAGCCGCGGTGTTTGGTAAGAAGCCGGATGGATCGTTGAGGCAATGTATCATTTATCATAAG
The DNA here is from genome assembly GCA_030737815.1 of Allium fistulosum. Classification (NCBI taxonomy): domain Eukaryota; kingdom Viridiplantae; phylum Streptophyta; class Magnoliopsida; order Asparagales; family Amaryllidaceae; genus Allium; species Allium fistulosum. The sequence continues at coordinate 813,532,264 of CM060908.1, read as the reverse complement.
TTGAATGAGAGGACGATAAAGAATCGATATCCATTGCCGAGGATTGACGATTAGTTCTATCAGTTAAGTGGAGCCAAGATATTTTCCCAGTTGGATTTGGCAATAGGTTTCCATCAGCTCAGCGTAGCACAGGATAGCATACCTTTGACGGCATTTAGGACCATATATGGATCGTACGAATGGTTAGTTATGCCATTCAGGCTAACTGATGCGCCGACATTCTTTGTAGATTTGATGAACCGAGTTTTTCGAGAGCACTTGATAGGTTCGTATTGGATTTCATAGATGATATCTTGATATACTCTAAGGATGAAAGAGAGCATGAAGTTCATCTTAGAGTGGTGCGTGAGACGCTGAGGCAGCATCAGCCGAAGGTGAAGTTTTCATAATGTCATTTCTGGAAGAAGAAAGTGAAGTTTCTGGGTCATATAGTCTCAGAGAAAGGGTTGTTAGTAGATCCGACTAAGATTGAAGCGGTGAATAGTTGGAAGAGACCCGAGATAGTGACGGAGATAAAGAGTTTACTTGGGTTGGCTGGTTATTATCGGAGTTTCATTAAGGATTTTTCGCGGATAGCGGCACCGATGACCAAGCTAACGAGAAAGGATGTGAAGTTTGTGTGGGCCGATAAGTGTGAGGAAGCATTCCAGAGTTTGAAAACTTATTGACCCATGCACCGGTTTTGGTTGTTCCGAAAGGAAATCAGGATTTGGTGGTTTATATAGATGCATGTGGAACGAGATTAGGAGCTCTACTGATGTAGAGAGGTAAAGTGATCGTCTATGCTTCTCGACAGCTTAGACCGCTTGAGGTTAGATATCAGATGCATGATTTGGAATTTTCTAATGTGGTTTCTGCATTGAAGGTGTGCAGATATTACCTTTTGCGAGAGAGGTCTGAGTTATATACAGATCATAAGTGGCTGAAGTATTTGTTCTTTCAAAAGGAGGTGAACATAAGACAACAGAGGTGGTTAGATTTTATTGCAGCTTATGATTTTGGGATTGATTACACACCAAAGAAACGCAACAAGGTTGCAGATGCACTTAGCAGGAAATATCAGAATGCAGTGTTAGCGATGATTGCTGAGTGGAAAGATTTGGAAGCATTAGCATATTGCAGAGTGCAGTGGAGATCTGAGGCTGGGTCTAGTGGAGAAAATGTAGTATTATCTTGTTTGGAAGTTTGACTAGTGATGATCGAAAAGATTACTTCTAAACAGGAAGAAGATCCGGTGTTAGCTGAACAGTTCGGGTAGTTAAGAGATGGAACTGGAAGCGATGACTTGAAAGATTTCAGTTGACCAGAATGGGTGGTTGAGAAAGAAAGGAAGATTATGTGTTCCGAGTGTAGGAAATATAAGGAAAGAAGTCTTGGAGGAATGCCATCGTTCGAAGTTCTCTATTCATCCAGGAGGGACTAAGATGTATCAGGATATGAAGAGGAGTTTCTTCTGGGAAGGCATGAAGCGGGATATTGGCTTATGGGTAAAGCAATGCTTGAATTGCCAATAGGCAAAGGCCGAACACCAAAAGCCAAGTGGATTGCTTTAGCCATTGGATATTCCGGTATGGAAGTGGAATTCTATTTCCATGGATTTTTTGATGGGTTGCCAAGGTCAAACAGAGGAAATGAAAGTATATGGGATATAATGGACAGATTGACCAAGAGTACCCATTTCGTTCCAGTTAAGTCAACCAGAACGGCATTTGTATTGGAAAAGTTGTTTGTGAAGAATGTGATTAGATTGCACAGAATTCCTAGTAGTATAGTTAGTGATAGAGATTCCTTATTCACTAGCGAGTTCCGGAAGAGTCTACAGGAAGTTTTGGGAACCAAGCTCAAAATGAGTACCGCTTACCATCTGCAGACAGATAGGCAAACAGAAAGAGTTAACAAAGTCTTGAAAGATTTGTTAAGAGCTTGTGTTCTAGATTTGAAGGGATCATGGGAAGACCATCTACATTTAGTCGAGTTTTCATATAACAACAGTTATCATACTAGTATTGGGATGGCACCGTTCGAAGCTTTGTATGGAAGGCCATGCAATTCTCCCGTTTGTTGGTTAGAGAACGGGGATAGGTTGGTTCTTAGTCCAGATTTGGTTAAAGAAGCTGCAGAAAAGATTGAGGTCATTCGAGCTAGGATGAAGGAGGCTCAGTCTAGGCAGAATAGTTATGCAGATAAAAGATGAAAAGATTTAGAGTTCTGAGTTTGAGATCAGGTTTTCGTTAAGGTGTCACCGATGAAGGGTGTGATCAGATTCGGAAGATCAGGAAAGTTGGCATAAATATTTGTTGGACCTTTTCGTATTGTGGAGAGGATCAGGAAACTCGCATATAGAGTCGAGTTACCGAGCATTTTGGCAGGAGTCCACGATGTTTTCCATGTTTCACATCTCAGAAAGTGTGTTAGAGACCCGGAGACTACTATTGCACCGACTGTGCTAGAGGACTCAGTTGTAGAACCAGACTTGACTATAGTGAGAAAGCCGATTCATATTGTTGCGAGAGATGAGAAGAGGCTTAGAACCAAGACGGTCAGATTAGTCAAGGTCCATTGGAGCGACGATGACAGGGACTGTACTTTGGAGATTGAAAGTAGGGTTAGAGATACTTATCCTGACTTGTTTGATGGTATGTTTTTTCTCTTTGATTGATGTGTTGTGTACCTTATCGTAATTTCAGGGACGAAATTCTTTAAGGAGGGGAGTTTGTAACACCCCATATTTTATATAACATTATTTAGGATATATAATTAGTTAAATTAAATAAAATAATGTGTTGATTAGGGGATTGAGATTTGATTTTATTAAGGGTTAGCCGTGCCATTTAACTAATGAATTAAAAGAAGTTTTAAAATGAAATAGGGGAGGGGTAAAATAGGAAAGAGGCCATTCCTATATCCCTAAAACTTGGTCGTGTATCCTATACACGTTCATTTTCATTTGTTCAAAATTTTAAAAAGCTTAAGCCCGACCACCATTAACAAGAAAAAGGGGAAGAAGATTAAGAAAAGTTAAGGAAGAAGCTAATTCAAATCAAATCAATTCACATCTCAATCTCTTTAATCTCTAAAGCTAAGGTGAATAATGTTTACATCTCATATTTCTTTTGTTTTCAGTTTTAAGATGAAATCCGAAATATTTTTGCATTGATTTCCCATGTTTTTGAATGATGGAATGATTATATATACTTGTTGATGAATTATGCTTATTCATATTGATTTTATGATATGTTTTAAGGTGAAAACCCTATTAAATGACATCCAAATGCCTTGTGAATTTTTATATAGACCAGAAATATTATTTTGGGGATGGGTTTCAATTTTCAGAATTTTTATGGAATGTATATAAATTTTTCTAGTGAAGAAACTGTTATTTTGGTTTATAAATTATTTACGGTTAAATAATAATTGGTTTGGGTCTGAAATTAATATATGTTAGAAAACATATAAAAAGCGATTTTTAGGATTTTTGTAGAATTTTCCTAAGTGTTTTAGTGGATATATAAAATTATTTAAGGTATGGGACTTAAATGTTTTATATAATTATAAAAGGAGAAGGGGCTTTTTGTAAATAAATTCAAATTTTTATTTCTGGAAAGTTGGCAGTACTTTTAGAAAAGAGAAACTTGCATCTAATCACAATTTGACAAACAAGGCAGGTTAGGTACATAGAAATAGTTTAAAAGGACAAATAAACATGTTTTTCACTGTTTCGATGCTTTCGGCACAAGGTTCCGCCTCTTTACCATCGCCTCCGACTATCGAAACCAATGCACATAGTACCAGGGAACTGGTACGTAGTGAATTAGATGTAGGCAGAAGGTATAGAGTCGAAACCAGGGGTTCTGAAAGGGTTAGGGCATTACTTTGCTTTTAAAAGAAACTGCGCCTGCTTGCTTTCGATAGAGTAGTTTTCGACTAGGTTGGCTTTCGACCAGGTCAAATGGTTTTAAAGGAAAAGGTTTCGATTGGGTTGCGCTTTTGTTTTAAATGACTGCTTTCAACTAAGTCGAAATCTTTTGGCTGCCGCTTCCTTCCTTTCGACCCAGATGGTTTCGAAGGGGTTACTTTGTTTTCAAAATTTGGCCACTTCTCCAATGCTTTCGAAGAGATGGTTTCAACACCATCACTTCTTTACTTCGGAATGATTTCGAAAGAAGTGCTTTCGACTTTAATGGGTTTCTGATCCTTTTGCTCTACTTGAAGGCATAATCCAGAGGGTTTCGACCGAAACAGTTTTCAAAGGTTTCGAAGGGGTAAATTTTTGAATGGTTTCGAAAGGTGTCCATATGTTTTAAATTGAACCCATAGGCTTTTGAAAGGTTTAGTATTTTAATGCTTTCGAAAGGGTTTAATGAATGGTTTCGAAGGGGTGGCTCCCCAGGGTTTCGAAAGGGTTGAAAGAAAGGTTTTTCCTATATTTTCGAAAGGCAATATTTAAAGGTTTAAAGAAGGATGTCTAATGTTTTGGAGATTTCGAAATAAAGGTTTTTAATGGTTTCGAAAGGGGTACTTTCAAAGTTTTCGAAAGGGTTACTTTCAAGGGTTTCGAAAGGGTTGTTTAAAAGTTTTAAACAAAGGTTTCTAGTGTAATAACTAAGCAATATAGCCTAAGTGTTTTCAAGTTAAAAAGGGTTTTAACTTGTTTTGAAAGGATAACCAATCCTTATTAAAATTCATCAACATTATTTTAAGTAAAGTATATATAACATGGCAAAATAGCTTAGATTAAAGCTAAGAATGTATTTTCCTTATATAAGTATGATTTGAAAGGTTAAATCATTTTGAAAAGGTTTTCAAGGAAAAAGATGAAGGGTATTTAACCCTTAGAAAATGACTTAGATTAGAAGACCAAATAGGACTTGTGTAGGGTCATGCCCTATACTCATTAGCTATTAGCCCCTAGCTAATTTAGTCCAAAATTTCAGTGTGTAGGGCTTAGTCATAGGTAAGACTAAAGTGATGGTTACACAAAGAAAGGAATATTTATGTACATAGATAGGTTATTGGTTAGCCTGCAAGACCATTAGGATCAGTTGACCCGTGGAGAAGTAAATTAAGGACAGATCGTCCAGAAGTTTTGTCTAATAGATGTTTAGACCATTTGATATTTTATCTGGTAGGCCCGAGTCAGCCAAAGGGATAGTTAGTCCAGTTTGCGGGCAGTTAGCCCAGATTTCGGACAGATAGTCCATTTATTACATGTTTTTAGCATAACAGACATTGCTATTATTATTATTATTATGATTAGTTTGATTAACCAGTTTGATTGCAGGAATAGATTTGCAAAAATATATGTTTTGAAAAGGATATTAGTGAGGGGAAACCCGTTGCGCTAAGCGGTGTGGTCTCACTTAATATCAGTACATAGAGACGTAACAATATTATTCAACCCAGGCTCTATGTCTAACTCGAGGTTTTTGTTTCCCCTTAAACTCTCGGGTGCTTAAAATTGATTTGAGTAGGCTAAGGGTTAACGTTTTCAGGTTTTAGAAATTTTGGCGAATAAAGCTTCCAGAGACGAGAAGGTGGCTGACGAATAGCTAATTAGGAGTTATAGTTTTATTTTGTTTTGATTATGCTGTGTATATTAAGTCAGATATGACTATATTGACTCTAATCAACCATGGGACACCGTCAAATGTCACTCTTGGCGTATTTTGTAATGATTATAATTGATCTTTACCTAGGAAACGTTAAGGGATTATGTAACTTGGATATGAATTTGTTTTGAAATGTAATTAGTAAAATGTTGTTTTTGAAATTTGTGATTTTGTTCATATTCAAGTGCTTCTGATTTTATGGATACCATTAGCATCACCGTATTTTATCACCAGAAGTTAATACTATAGATGACTGCAGCATCTGTAGCGCTTAGCTTTTGGCCTCCAGATACGGGATGTTACATTGCCTTAGTTGACTTGGAGTGTAAATTTTTATGTTTTAATCCATCGGAAGCAAGGTATAATTTAATTGTATCTATTTTCGTGTAATTTCCATAAATTATTTAATTCAACCAATGTATAAAAAGTGCATCACTTAACTAACGAGGAGTATGCCAAAAAGGAAAGAAATGTGTAAAGTATGGATATTCTTCTCCATAATTTCCATAGTCTATTTCAATAAAAGAAAATAGATGATTCCTTGTAATTTCAAATGGAGAAAAAGCCACATTTTTGGGTAATTTATGGAAAATTATAGCGGTAATCCTTTTTGAAAGGATAGTTTTAATAAATTAAAATGTGGAAATTAATTTTCTGAAACTCCTAAGCATGGGAATTGATGTGTTAGGAATAGGAATATATGTATATACATATAAATACATATAACCGTTCTTGCATATTAAAAATAAAAATATATATAGCATAATTTACGATGATATTCATATTAGTTATTAGTAGCGTAGTAATTATAGGATTAGGAGGTTGGAAAAGGAAGGAATAGAATTTCCAAAATTTAGGGATAATAACTACAAATTTAATAGGCAATAAATTTGAAGTTAATAGAGAATTAAAGGAAATAAATTAGGATTGATTAGAGAATTTAATATGGAATTTATGGGAAAATTGAATAGTAATAATAGGTTGAATTAGAATGAATAATTAAATATTATTAGAGGTTGTACAATTAGAATGATACTGACCATTCATTACAAACAATTGACATTTATGGAATATAGTAAATAAGCGGATAAGATAGGAATTAAATTCTAAAAGGCATATAATTTTCATAATGAGAAATTATATAGCCTTAACATACGTTTAAAATAAGCATGAATTAGTAGGCCTAGCCTAATACTTAGGCCTAGGATAATTGGTTTGGTTTATTGGATTGGAATACGAGGTCAGTAAAGTTACACAAAAGAAGTCTGCCTTTCACTTAGAGGATACCAGTAGTTGTGCACACTTACTACCAATGTGGGACATCTCTAACCATAGGACCCGTGGGGAAGAGATATATGTTGCATATAGTTAGAGGAAATATACCAAGGGTTCGCCTCAGATTTGAAGTATTAAATGGCCCCGTACTTTTAAGGAAATGCGGTCTAATTTATTGCTAATAAATGGTATTAATTAACTGTGGGGTATTTTCTTGAATTACATTGGGTTAGTCTAAATGAGATGTCAGCTGAGGAAGGTCGATAGGTGTTAACCCGCTTTTGAATTAAAGCATATTTCAACTGGACTTATAAAAACAAAACGAGAATGTAACGACTTGGAAACTTGGAACTACACATAGAAGGACTAGAGAGACAACTTGAGAAAGTTTCACACAATTTGGAGCAAGCATCCAAACTCGGTATCGAGTTGATGGCCATAGGTCAGTGCTGACCTATCACATCTCCCTCATTCTCCTCCAAAACTTCACACAACTCATATGCAACTCCACTGGCTCGGTATCAAGTGATTTTCATAGAGTTTGTATGATCAATTCAAAGACTGGTGAGATGACAACAAAGAAACCTGATAACTCAAGTGCTATCAAGAAGATCGCCAGAATCAACTCAAGGAGGATGGACAAGAGCTCGAAACACATCAACTAAGAGATTGAATAGTAAAGAAAAAGTCAAAGTTTGATTTGCACCAAACTTCTTAGCTCGATACCGAGTTAACCACCTATAGGTCGGTACTGAGTTGAGTTTTTAGCACATGTGCACTTGACTTTTCCTGTGTGACTTCGTGTCGCCTTTTGGACTTCATTGCAAGCAGGCTTTTGATTCAATAGCTCCATTTCTCTATAAATACCAACCTGCCTACAACCAAAATGGGAGCTAGAATCTTCTTCTTCCCTTCACTCTAGATCTGATCTCTCTGCCATTGGAGACTTCTTCTTCTTCACTACTATCTCCTACCTCTCAAAATCTCTAGAAACTTCATTGTAAATCTAGGGTTCGCTAGATTGTGGTCATATCTGAGATAATTAGTTGCAATCCACAGAGAGAATGACCAATAAAGATATTAAAGTGGACGTAGGCCGGAGATTACGCCAAATCACAACAAAATTATGTCTCCTTTTACTACTTTTCTCCTTATTTTACTTGAACTGGTGCTTTCATCTAATTTTTGGGCGTCAATCCATTTCTAGTTTAACATTTTGGTGCTTTCACTAAGATGTAAGCTAGATTTCCAACCCAAAAGCTCAGATCTGAGATTTGGAGAGGATGAAGAGACCTAACACTAGATCTAAAGCTTCAACAAGCCAACCAAAGCATGGGGGCAGCTAGAAAATGTCCTCAAATTCTCATCAATCCATCTCTTTGACTAGAGAAGAGATGGACAAAAAAATAAAAGAGATGCAAGATGGATTAGTGACTCGACAATAGGAAATTCTTGAAGGATTTTTCTAAAGAACAGGACAACAGGGAATAATTAGAGTTGCAGGAATTCAAAACCGAGTGTTAAGAACTAATGTAGGAACATCTGAAGTTGGAGCGGAACAAACTGGGACGATGCCCCCACAAACATAACAACTCGGTACCGACCCAAATCAACTCGGTACTAAGAGAATTAAACTCGGAGGCAACGCTAATGTAAACTTGAAACGTGCTTGAATGCTAGGAACAAACAATGCTGGCGCCAGAAACGTAATTCAGAATGTGAACGAGCAACGACCGAAAGGTTATGTGCAAAATCCTCTTCGTATGAATAGAGGGCAGAATGAAACCAGAGGAGCAGGTTAGAGCACTGACATGTAGCAAGAGGAGTACAGGCCAGAGTATGTGCTGGAGTTCCACTACAGGAGTAGGGGGTAGTATATCGCTTTTAGAGGAAGTCCATCATTGGACGGTGAAACCGAATTGCTGAATTGGTAAGAAGAATAGTTAGAGGTGAACCCCCAGATCAGAGTTTGGAGGATGTGAAAAGGAATCTATTCACTTCTAATATCCGAAATGCGAGAAATCCTCCCGATTTCTAGCTTCCGACAATGGAAATGTATGATGGAAAGTTGGATTCGACGGTTCATTTGATGAGATACATTCGACATATGGAGGTGTTAGGTGCTTCTCAGAAGGTAATGGGGCGGTGCTTCCCATTATACTTAATGGACTTGGCGGCGATGTGGTTTAGAAAACCGGAGAACAGGTCCATAAGCACAAAGATCGATTTGTTGAATAAGTTCTTAAGACAGTTCAGAGTTTATTTCTCATGCCCAAAGCATGTGGTGACGCTATCAAGCGTGAAACAAAGGCCTAGAGACACCTTGAAAAGCTATTTGACAAGGTTCAATGCGGTAGCTGCAGCTGCAGCCATTGATAAGCTAGATCCATCTATAATCTTAATGGTGGTGGTATCTTGAGTCACAAGCAAGACCGACTTCAAAATTGCACTGGAAAGGGATCCATCGATGGATCTTGCTGAATTCTATCACGAAGCTGAGAGATATTTGTGTCAAGAAGACGCTGAAGTTGGGCATGCTCTAATTAATGTTGTGGATGACAAGGGACAGTCCGAAATGGGAAATGGAAAAGACAAAGGAAAAAGAAGAGCTGATGATGACTTCGGGGAATCAAAGCGATAAAGAAGGGAACCAAAATTCTCTTCTTGCACTGATTTAGCAGAGACCCTAAAGAGGATATATTTGGACACTAGGGGTAGATCCCCTATCGGAAGACAGCTAGAAGAGAGCCCACTGATCGAGAGAAAAGATCCAAAAAATTCTGCATCTTCCATGAGCTAGATGGACATGAAACGAAGGAGTGCCGACACCTTCGTGATCTGATAGAAGAGTTGGTTCAGAGCAACCAGCTGCAATAGTACGTGAGGAACCGAACTGCAATGGTGCAGCCCAGGCAACCACAATCTACAAGGACTGCATCAAGGAACAACCAAGGATCTTGTCCGAGACTCGAAATCCCATGATCGGGATGATTAGGAGTCAGGTTCAACTCCCTCGCTTTGCTTTTTCTTTCTTTGAATAATTAGGATAATAATAACCTCAGACCGCTTACACGTGTACGAGGCCTAGATTGGTCTCTAAGTATGCTCTAAATCGGATGTTTGGGATGACTATTTAGGACAATAATAACTCAGACCGCTTACACGTGTATAGGACCTTGATTGGTCACTAGGCACGCTTTGAGTCCGATGTCTAGGATGGATAATTAGGATTTCTTCTTGTTTGCTTTGATTTGAATATTTGACTTTTGAAAAATCCACATTGAATGTGATGACCGATATTGATCGCTTTAAGTCCTGTCCGGAGAGAGGAACAGGAAGGTAGGGTGCAAGTCCCCTCGTCGGAGAGCTAGCAGATGGACTTGTACGATATTCATTACTTTAAGTCCTATTCAAAGATATAGGACCAGAGTGCAAGGTGCAAGCTCCCTCGTCGGAGAGCAAGTGGATGAGCTTGTACGACAAGTATGTCTCTTTACTGGAGAGTGAGCGAATAGGCTTGCTTGGTCATTGAGTTCCTTTGTCAGAGAGCAAGCAAATTCAGCAAGGATCCGAAGAGATCAAAACTCTAGATTAGACGATAAACGATCCGGAGAGATTAAACCAAGATTGGAAGTTAAACGGTCCGAAGAGATCAAATCAAAGGTTGGATCATGAATGATTTGGAAATATCAATGTTAAATTGAATATAAAATAGTCCACAGAGATCGAACCATAGAATGGAAACAGATTTGATAAAAGGATTTGAACGCTTTGTAATTAGAGAAAAATAGATAAATCATGGATGAACATGGGATGATTTTGTTATGTGATGTAATAAATCCGAGTGAAATCGGAATGACTATGATGTACGAACAACGCATAAGCAAGAACTAAAGCCCTTGGCTATAACGGGTTGAGAACGACCTATGATTTGCAAGAGAATTTGAAGGAACTGGATGATTCACCAAATTTAAGATTAGTGGATAGCCGGAGAGCTCAACAATAGGAGACTGGTTATTGGAACTTCTTCTTGAGAAAAGAACACATTACATTCGAAAGGCATACTTTGAGGGTAAATGTTAACCCGCTTTTGACCCAAAGCAGATTTCAACTGGACTCAGAAGATCAAAACAAGAACAGAATGACTCGAAAACTTAGAAGTACACATAAAAGGACTAGAGAGGCAACTTGAGATTGTTTCACACAAGTTGGAGCAAGCACCTAAACTCGGTACCAAGTTGGTGGTTATAAGTCGACACTGACCTATCACATCTCCTCCATTCTCCTCCAAAACTTCACACAACTCCTATACAACTCCAATAGCTCGGTATCAAGTGACTTTCCCAAAGTTTGTATGATCAATTCAAAGATCGGTGAGATGATAACAAAGAAACTAGGTTAACTCAGGTGCTATCAAGAAGATCACTAGAATCAACTCAAGGATGATGGACAACAGCTTGGAACACATCAACTAAGAGATAGAAGAGTAGTGTAAAAGTCAAAGTTGGATTTGCACCAAACTTCATAGCTCGGTAGCGAGTTGATCACCTATAGGTTAGTACCGAGTTGAGATTTTAGCTCATATGCACTTGACTTATCCTGGGTGACTTCGAGCCGCCTTCTGGACTTCATTGCAAGTGGGCTTCTAACTCTGTAGCTCTGTTTCTCTATAAATACCAACCTGCCTGCAACAAAAACAGGGGCTGGAATCTTCTTCTTCCCTTCACTCTAGATCTGATCTCTCTACCATTGGAGACTTCTTCTTCTTCTTCACTCCTATCCTCTACCTATCAATCCATCTAGAAACATCATTGTAAATCTAAGATCCACTAGACTATGGTCAGATGATAATTATTTGTAATCCAGAGAGAGGATGACTAATAAAATTAGGCCAGAGAGCCGAACCTCTACAAAAATTGTATCTCGTTTTACTACTTTCCTGTTTATCTTACTTGAACTGGTGGTTTAATCTAATTTTTGGGTATTGATCCATTTTCTGGCTTAACACCGGGCTATGTCAGTATTTTTGTTGGATCGATATTTTGCAGTAGAGCTGGTATATAGGCTATAACCACTAGTGGTCCCGAGCGAGCGGTAGCAAAGACTTCGGTAATGCCCTGACGATTTTACTTCCAACTAGTGTAGAATCTATATGAGGTATGCACCTGTGCAGTTAAAGCGCTCGGCAGATTCAATGCGGCGGAGGTGTAAAAAGTCATAGCGGGGATACAGCGAGGATATAGCGGGATATAGCGGATGACTCTAAAACAGCATATAAAACTCGTACTTAATGTTTTTGAAAATATATAAATGGTAATTAAATGAAAAAATTAACATTCAATCGAATTTTATTTAATACATAAATAATTTTTAGTAAAAACATGTGCGAATATACTGTAAATAAACGTAAAACTATTATATAGCATAACTGAATTTAGTAGAATATTAAAGTATTTTCATTTATGAAAATATATTAAAAATTCAATTAAATAAATTAATTTCATAATTTTTATAATGAATAAATGTCATTTTTTAATTCATTTATTTTAAAGAAGATATAGCGGAAATATCATAATATATCGGAAATAACGAGATATAGTGGAAATAGCGGGGCTTAAAGCGGAAAGGCTATATTTGGGGCTATATGGAAAAATCGTAGCGGTAGAAATCCGCTATGAGATATAGCAAGGTTATAACGGGGCATTAACTGCATAGGTATGCACAGACCTCAAAGTAGTTGGTTAGATGTAATTTGTTTGTCGGATGTAGGCTAATTAACCTTTATATGAGATGCGTTAGTAGTATGGCAAGTAAATTATAAATTATAAAGCCATATATAGGGGTCATCGATCTCTGTAGTTAAAACTTATTGACTAGCGTTTACATTGCGGAGGGCCACTTCGAGGACTGAGTTATTAAATGGCTGTTAGGTTTGCCTCCTCCCTATTTAAAAAGTATTAAGTGGCTGGGGTTTGAGTAGTGAACTGTTATATATATATAGTTATATCTTAGGGAAGGTTAGGTTAGATATATTGTTATCTCGCCTTTTGGAAAGGCCGTGACACCAAGAACTTGACTAGAAACCAATGACGGTTCGTATTAGAGGTCGGTTATACGCAGGCTCACTATGGATATCGACGAATTTTGTTCGAGTCCGGATCAAGCTACAATCGACAAGACACGACGAGCGAAGCAATGAAAGTCAACGTTCTAAATTTCAAGTCAATCCGAGTTCATGTGCTCAAGTTACGATCGATGCAAGTTGGAGGAAATAGCCCCAATTTCGTATCCATCAGTAGGCCACACTTCGTATCGATCGACTTCGTATCCATTACCAGAGCCTACTTCGTATCGATTGACTTTGTATCCATCAAGAGATAGTGCACTTCGTATCAGTCAGCCAGTGTCAACTTCGCATCCATCGACGAGCCACTGTTTGAATCCATCGACTCACACTGTTCGAATCCATCAGTGGATCACTGTTCGCTTTTATCGATACGAACAAGCCAACTTCCATCGATGCGAACAAGCCAACTTCCATGGTTACGAGCAAGCCAACCTCCATCAATTCGAACTACACCACTTTCATCGATACGAATGAGGCGAAAATCCTGGAACGACTCGGTCAACTCGGCGTAGAAGGTGGATCGATCCAAAGAGTGCTCGCCACGTCATCACCTGGGCACGCGCAACCATCGATTCAAACAAGATCGAGTCGAATTGATCGAGTCGAACCAAACAGCCTACCGAAAGTCTCCATTTCGTATCGATCATATCTCGCGATCTACAAGTCCAAATGCCACCAAATTTTCACAGAAGCTTACATACAAGATGAAGAATGTCCACACCAAGTTTCGACTCCATTGGATGAAATCCTGATCGATATGAAATTCGTTCGTATCAATCACGGATCGAGTCGAAACTTCGTGGGCTTGGTCGCGTGGGCCCACTCACATGCCAGAAGAAGTCTCCCGAGATCTGAGCAAAATATCAGCCACCTACACCTATAAATAGACCCCCAGGGCCTACATAAAAGGGATCTTTGAATTCTCCAATGCCCAGACTCTGCCGGATTCAGTTCTAAAGTCCATTACTGCTGCTTCTATCGAATTTTACTACTGTAATCCATTGTTATCTGTTGTAACCCGCTGCAATCAATTGTAATCATCAAAGAAACATCAATAAAGCGATCAATTTCATAGTGGACGTAGGCAATACGCCGAACCACTCTAAATTCCCGTGTTTCTGTGCATTTTTTATCATTTACATATATGTTTTTGGAGTTTTTGTTAGATAATCCTCTTTTTCCATTTAATTTCTTCATTTTATCTCTTCAAAAACTTCCGAGGAGTGTTGTGCCCATTTTTGGTACAAACACTTTGGTGCTTTCATTGAGAGAAAACCCAATTTTTCTCCTGCTCTTTGGATCTGCTATCGATACACCGGATTGCATAAATCCAAGAAGAAGATCCAGAATTCAAACCTTGAAGCCCTTCCATTCTATTCAGATTTGCATCAGATCTAGGAACGGACATCATCAATTCATCATGGTAACCACACGAACTGCTTCTATAGCTGCTGATTAAGAAGGACGGGACTGACAGAATCCCATGCAATTGCCTCCATCCAACCAAGATGTCGCCGGACCTTCAGATCCATCGGGCCCGGTTACCAGACAAGATTTCCAGATGCTGCTTCAAGAGTTGACCTAGAGTCGGCAACAACTTACTGAACAACTGCGTGCCAACACAGAGTTGACCAACCAGATGAATCGCCAAAGGTGCAGAAGATCCAGAAGAGATCAAGCTTCTTATTCTTCCACGGAGAGTTCAGGCTCATTTGATGATCATCATCGATCCACATGCCCACGGCTAGATGTAAGCTACACCCAGGCCATAAGACACCAACCTGCCTTGAATCTTGGACAACCCAAAACTGGACCATCCACCAGTCATCATACCGGACCTTCATCCCGAGGGGGTGCCGCTCCTTACCATGTCACAGGCAACCTCGCTACCACCACCACTACCGAACAAGGAGTTAATGCTAGAAATCAAGCTGATCTGCATCGTAACCAACAAGAACACACTCCAGAACCTTATGTCCCTGAAAATGTTGAACCAAGGAGGCGGGGTACGGACCGTTGACCGCGTCCGGTCCAGACCCGCGCTGTGGAACCCGATCACACCTTGGCACAACATGCTCCAAATATCCGGATGCCGGATATACTGACGATGATTTGTCGGTTGATCCGTGAAAGTCAGGGTCTCACTAATGACGACTGGGGAATCTCCCGGAGTCATACCCCTTTCACTGATGACATATTATATGCTGAACCACCTCGGCGCTTCAGGATGCCAACCCTGCCAGTCTATGAAGGAAATTCTGATCCAAATCAACACATCCTGAAGTATGATGGCTAATGAATGCTGCAAGAGCTGATGATGCAGTCAAATGCCGTAGTTTTCCCATTTCCCTGGGGGCATTGCAACTATGTGGTTTACTCGTTCGCCACCACGATCCATCTCTAATTTTGACCAAATGGCCACCAAGTTTGTTGAACAATTTCGTATGCACGTAGCGAGACCTAAAGATGTTAATACTCTGTCTAGTGTCACTCAAGCTCCCGGAGAAACACTCAGACGTTACTTGGAGCGATTTCATGCTGCATGTAAAGAGATAAGCAATCCCAATGACAACTCTATCCTGATGGCATTGACTAGGAGGATTGACCCTGATTCCGAGTTCGGAAATTGGTTAGCTGGGAAACCGCCTGCGTCATTGGACCGTTTCTATTCCAAGGCAGTCCAATTCTTGAGAAGGGAGGATGCGAAACACTCTAGAAAGCAGGATGACGCAGGACCCAACGTGGAAGGAATTCAAAGTAACATCGCAGTTAAACAATCCGGGGAGAGTTCCGGAAAAGTTCAGTTGAATATACAAAACAAACAGAACCAGCAGAGGGACAGTGGAAGTCAAGGTAAAAAACGAGATCAAAATCGTGGTCCACGGCGTAGAGCTCCCATGTTCGACAATTATACTCCATTGAATACGTTATTGGAAAATGTGTATTTGCAGACCTGTAATACCATGCAATACAAGAAACCCGCCCCGAAGCCGTCAACAGAAAGACCAGTCCAAATAGGAAAGTTCTGTAGATTCCATGAAAGTTATGGCCATAATACAAATGAGTGTTGTCATTTACAAGATCTCATTGAAAAACTGATACGTGAGCGAAAGTTGGATCAGTATGTGCGGGCGCCGCAGTCAGGAGGTGCGGGCCTATCAAATCAGAATCGTGCACCAAATCAAGAAAGGCAGGAGGAACCCGCTCGAACTGGCGGGAGGTTGGTTATTAATACAATAAGTGGTGGTCCCCATCCAGCAGACCGAAGCTGGAAGGAAATGGAGTCGTATGCCAGCTCCATCAGGCATGCAGACTTCGAGTGTTATAGCAGTTTTGATGAAGGGGCTCCAGCCAAACAACAGAAGACGATGATTGATGACATCGTATTCAGAGACAGAGATGTTGATAAAGTCGAAGCCCCCAATATCGATCCACTGGTCATCTCAGCTCAAGTAGGTCCTGCTTGGATGAAGAGGATCTTAGTTGACAGTGGAAGCTCCGTGAATATTTTTTTTAAACGAGCTTACGACCAACTGAAGATGGAAGCCAAAGATTTGAAACCTTGTCAGCCCCGAATCCACGGTTTCAATGGGAGCGCTACTATACCCACTGGAGTAGTGGAACTACCAGTGGAGTTGGGAGTTGGAGAACGCCGGAGTGTGCGGATATTACAGTTCGTTGTGTTAGACATAGACTCCCCTTATAATGCTTTTTTAGGCCGACCGGCCCTCGCTGAGTTCAGGGCAGCTATTGCCCCGTGGTGCTTAACCCTGAAGTTTCCCACTGATCGTGGAGTGGGAGTCATCCAAGGAGATCAGGCTGCAGCAAGAGCCTGTTACGTTGTCGAGCTGCGGGAGGCGCATCGAAAGGAGAAAGGAAAGGGCGTAGAGGAATCTCTCTGTGTCCGTTTTGCTGATAATTGACAATTAACGCCTGGGCCTAGGCCCGGGCACCCCAGCCAGTTCCAAAGGGATCTTGACCCAAGGGAGACTGAAGATGATGGAGAATCTAAAGAAAGTGAAGCATCCCCGGCTGAACTGATGATCGATGTCCCAATTGACAATGATGATGATTCGAAGATGATAAAGATTGGGTCTCAGCTAAGCCAGCAAACTCAAGAGGAATTGGTTGAATTTTTATGGGCAAATCTTGACGTATTCACTTGGACGCATTCTGACACGTGTGGGATCTCGCCAGACATCGCGAGCCACACCTTGAATATTGACCCGCGGCATGTCCCGGTCAAACAGAAAAGGCATGGTATGGATCCAGAGAGATCTGCCGCCCTTAAAGAAGAGGTAGAAAAGCTTAAACCAAACAGGTTTATTCGAGATGCGCTATACCCCGAATGGGTGTTGAATCACATGCTCGTCCGAAAGTCGAACGGAAAATGGAGAACATGTGTCGATTACTCTGATCTGAATAAAGCTTGTCCTAAAGACAGTTTCCCGCTTCCCAGAATTGATCAGCTCGTAGACTCAACAGCTGGACATGAACTCTTATCCTTCATGGATGCGTATTCTGGCTACAATCAGATACCAATGTATTTACCTGATCAAGAACATACCAGCTTCGTAACCAATTTGGGACTTTATTGCTACAAAGTTATGCCATTCGGACTCAAAAATGCCGGGGCTACTTATCAACGATTGGTCAATCAGATGTTCGCCAATCAAATCGGGAAAACCATGGAAGTATATGTAGACGAAATGCTTGTGAAGTCACGATTTTCCACTGACCATATTAAAGACCTGGAAACTATGTTCAACATACTTCGAGAATACAGAATGAAGCTTAACCCACTGAAATGTCATTTTGGAGTTGCATCCGGAAAATTCCTTGGGTTTATCGTCAATGCTAGAGGGATCGAAATTAATCCTGAAAATATCTGGGCTATCAGAAATCTTGAAACTCCAAAAACTATAAAATAAGTCCAGAGTCTCAATGGGAAAGTAGTAGCACTAAGCAGGTTCATCTCAAAGTCCACCGACAAATGCATTCCCTTCTTCGATCTGATCCGAAAAGGAAAACGAAACTTTGAATGGACCACGGAGTGTGAGGGAGCTTTTCAAGCACTAATTCAGCATCTATCCACACCACCTATCCTGTCAAATCCTATTGATCATG
Organism: Allium fistulosum; assembly: GCA_030737815.1. NCBI lineage: Eukaryota > Viridiplantae > Streptophyta > Magnoliopsida > Asparagales > Amaryllidaceae > Allium > Allium fistulosum. The sequence goes on along the minus strand of CM060908.1, from coordinate 813,514,126 downwards.
AGAATTTGTACGTATACTTGACGATATCAGAAAACGCAATCAGCGCTGCCTTAATTCGAGAAGAAGACAGGATACAGAAGCCAGTATACTACATCAGCAAACGATTGACTGGAGCTGAAAGGAATTATCCGAAACTAGAGAAATTGGCTTATTGCCTTGTTATTGCATCAAGGAAGCTCTGTCCATATTTCCAGGCACATCCCATTATTGTTTACACCGACTAGCCGTTACGACAAGTCCTTACGCGGCCTGAGACGTCTGGTAGGTTACTCAAGTGGAACATCGAACTGAGCCAGTTTGATATTACTTATACTCCAAGGGGAGCCATTCAAGGACAAGTCCTAGCCGATTTCATAGCTTAATTTACCATTCCAGAGGACTTTCCCGAAACCAGTGAATCTCCCGAATACATCTAGAAGCTGTACACTAATGGTGCATCAAACGACCAGTGTTCGGGCGCTGGAGTTGTACTTGAAACCCCCGAAGGCCGATCAATATGTTATGCTTTAAAGTTCGATTTTCATGCAACCAATAATGAAGCTGAATATGAAGCCCTCTTAGCTGGACTAAAACTTGCCAGAGATTTAAGAATTATCGCTGTGGAAATTTATTGGGATTCACAATTTGTTGTGTGTCAGGTTCAGGGAGAATATCAAGCGAGAGATCGAAGGCTGGCTGCCTACTTAGCTCGAGTTCAGGAAATACTGGATTAGTTTAATTATAATGCCATTTATTGTATACCTCGAGAACTTAATCAGAAAGCCGATTCATTGGCGAAGTTAGCCAGCACAGGTGAGGCTCAGCAAATGGGACTCATTCCCGTAGAGACGTTAACTTCCCCAAGTATTGACCGTGCAGAAACGGACCGGGTATGTGAAATCGTTCCCGATAAGGAGTCGTGGATGACTCCATTCAGAAATTACTTTGAGCATGGAATCCTGCCGGAGCGTAGGAGTGAAAAAAGACAAGTCCTACAGAAGGCCTCACGATTCATCATCCAGAATGGAGTCATGTACAGAAGAGGGTACTCTGTTCCTTTACTCCGGTGTATCACTCACGATGAAATCAAATGGGTATTACACGACGTACACGAGGGAGAATGTGGCGATCACACCGAGGGCAAGCACTAGCCAAGAAAATACTTCGATACAGATATTATTGGCCGACTGTGAATCACGATGTGTCAAATTATGCAAAGAAGTGTGATAAATGTCAAAAGCATGCTTGAATTCCTAGAGCCCCACCTACCGAGATAACGCAAATGGTCAGCCCATGGCCGTTTGCAATATGGGGGCATCGACATCATTGGTACTCTACCTCTGGCAAAAGGTGGTGCGAAATACGCCATCGTCGCAGTTGATTACTTTACAAAGTGGGCTGAAGCTGAACCTCTTACTACCATAACAACTAAAAAAGTAATCAACTTTGTAGTCCGTAACATTATCTGTTGATTCGGTCTCCCACACACCATTATTACTGACAACGAAACCCAATTCGACAATGCTGAATTTAAAGATTTTTGCAAACGATTTCACATTCAAAAGAAATTCTCTGCAGTTGCGCACCCTCAAGCGAACGGACAGGTCGAAGCGGTTAATAAAGTTATAAAGTCCATTTTGAAGAAATGACTGGAAAAGGTCGGGGGCAAGTGGGTCGATGAACTTCCTATGGCTTTATGGGCTTACCGAACAACCCACAAGTCCGCGACCGGTCACACTCCATTCTCTCTCTCTTATGGTTCAGAAGATGTTATCCCAGTCGAGCTAGAAGTACCTTCTCATTGTGTGACATACTATGATCCGAAGACAAATGCTATATTACTTGCTGAATCTCTCGATTTACTAGATGAGAAGCGTGAAGAGGCTGATTTGAGCGCAGCCGCATATCGAAGTCGAGTCGCCCGATTGTACAACGCCAAGGTCCGCCCGTGAACCTTTGAACTGGGTGATCTCGTCCTGAAAAGAATATATCCGGTTCCTTCACATATGAAGCCAACATGGGAAGGACCGTATGTTATTGAACGAAGGCTCGAAGATGGCACATTCAAATTATCGACCTTCGACGGTCTTACTCTACCGAGAGCCTGGAACAACGAGAGTCTTCGTCGCTACTACACATGACAGGCTATGTTTATTCATTTAGTTTATTTTCCATTTGCAATTTTTTTCTGCATTTCGAAATTAGAATTTGTAATAAGGCAGCTGACTTTGCCATATTTTCTTATTTCAGCAATAAAATGCAATCTCTTCGAGCCAAAGCAGTGATTTACTTGAAATACTTCATATGAACATCACCATGCACAAAGAGCTAAGTTTCACCATACGGTGGGATTTATTCAAATAGAGAGTGACTGTGATGCAACCGGTCACTCGCTAAGTGAAACCCGAGCTCGGGGACAAGCCATCACACCAAAGTCAAAAAAGGATTGATACACGACAATCCATCACTTAACTCCAGATTCCCAGAGTGCGAACTGGAGTATAAAAATACGCCTACGAAGAGGGTGGATCTGTCCGCCTAACGACTTCGTCCGTATCTAAACCAAGTTTGAGGAGGGTGGACCCGTCCATCTAACGACCTCACTTGTTAACTAAAGGGTGGATGTGATCCGACCGTCCACGATCCTGACACACCTTTCGTTCCCAAAGTGCAAGCTAAATCCAAAAAACATGCAACAGACGTGACTGACCGTCTGTTTATCAACCCCGCATTCCCAAAGCGCGAATTGGAGTATAAACGCCAACTCCGAACTCCCAGAGTGCGAGTCGGAGTATAAACATTAACTCCAAGTTCCCAAAGTGTGAATTGGAGTATAAACGCCAACTCCGAACTCCCAGAGTGCGAATCGGAGTATAAACATTAACTCCAAGTTCCCAGAGTGTGAATTGGAGTATAAACGTCAACTCCGAACTCCCAGAGTGCGAGTCGGAGTTTAAACTTTAACTCCAAGTTCCCAGAGTATGAATTGGAGTATAAATGTCAACTCCGAACTCCCAGATTGCGATTCGAAGTATAAACGTTAACTCCAAGTCCCCAGAGTGTGAATTGGAGTATAAACGTCAACTCCGAACTCCCATAGTGCGAGTCGGAGTATAAACGTTAACTCCAAGTCCCCAGAGCGTGGACATATAATTAAAACTTAAGCAGGCGTGACCAACTGCCAGAAAACAAATGAGAATCCCCGAAGTGCGGATATGATCATCGATAATCAAACGAGTGGGGTTGAACCACTCAATCTCCACTTGTCCGAAACATCCGTTCAGCGGCACTAGACTCAACGTGTTGTAAGTGAAATGCAATCACTGGCTGATGTTCAACAACTCATCCCCAAGACTGGGGGGCAGGACTTAAGCATCGACCATTGACTGAAGCGGTGCGACATCAAAATTCAACTCACTTCCCGGTCATGAACCGTGTCCGCAGTTTACGGGCCTAGCAAACGAAAACAAACTTGACTCGGAAGCTGAAACTTCACAGGTGCACTTCAGACATTGAAACACTTAAGTAAGTACGCAATAACTAAGAAGAAGCCAAAAAAGAAGAGTTTCATTTCTACTTTCTTTGAAAGAATTTCATATACAAGTTTACTCCAAAAAATCCTACTAGCAGGGGCCGAACCCGCATTTATACACGGCCAACAAAATGAAAGTCAAAATAAACCAAGGAAGCATGTCTACTTTGTCTTCTTCCTCGGCTTCCTTTTCGGTGTAGACCCGTTGGAGCCGCCACTACCTTTCCTCTTTAAGCCTTTACTTTTTGGTGGTTGGTCTCCAGGCGAGGATATGATCTCGACATCCTCCTCCGAGCTCGAATGAATAGGGATGCTTCCTGCGGGCGGAGTCGGAGGAACATGATCAAGTGTAGAAGGTGGAATGGGAACACTAGTGTCGAAAACTGTACTACCAGGAGATATCATTCTGAGCGGAGCTGGACCAGGTGCCGCCATCCCACCTGCAAAACTGCCACCATGAGCCGCTGCTCCCATTTCAGCATCGATTTCGGCCATTATTTCCTCTTCAGTAATTACTCGGGCCTCGCTAGGAGCATCAGTAGTTGGCATCGAAGAGCTTGTAGCAGGAGCGCTTCCACCCATAACAAATAGCAGGTCAGCAAAGGGATCGCTATGACGGTGAAAGAGTTCCTCCATCATCTGCTCATCAAACACAAGCGTGCTTCCCTGCATTTCATCGGGTGGCGCGGTTGTAGCTACGGTAGTCGCTTCGGTGACAATCACCTCCTGTGTTTGATATGATTCTTGAGTGATAGGAGGCACGGCCGGTGCAGCATCAATCACTGGACAAAAAAATAAGAGAACTGTTAGAACTTAATTCGATTGACGGTTCCGACTTAAGACAGATATGTGGAATGTTCAGAATACTTTCCTCGGTTTGGCTTGTAGAAGGCTGAACAGCTTCAGCAACTTGCTCTGTAGCCAGAGACATCTTCGGCTGATCTGGATTGTAGGCAGGAACAACTTGGGGATCAACCGCAGGCACTGGTTCAGGCTGGGTTGACACGGAAATTTCAAGACTTGCGCCGTGGTGTTCAACCCCAGAGCTTTCTCCTATTTCCAGGTGATGGGTGCCGAGTCTCTCCTTCTCATAAGAAATCATTGACTCGTGGAGAATCTTCCTTTCATCTTCATTCAGCAGACGATTCTCGAGCTCAAACTCATCAATAGACTCACCCAGATGCACCGCTTTCTCCTCCTCAACCAATCGGCCCCAGGCGTTATATAAGTGTGCCGGGTAATCATCGAGCCAGGCTAGACCCCTGTGCCTCAACACGTTGGCGTTGTAAACAACAAGAAGATCTTCAATATCGGCTTCTAGCCTGGACTCAGCCGATTTCACCTTCTCCTCGACCTCAGTCTCCACCTCGCGAACCTTAGCCATGGCCGCATCCCGTTCACCCCGAAGCAAAACAGCCTGTTCGCATGCCTCCTGGGCTGCGTTATTCGCATCATCTTTTTCCTTGGCCATGTTGGAGAATTTGGCCTTAAGCTCGTTAAGTTCCTTATCCGCCGCATCCCGTTCAGCGGTGACTGTAGTATTTCAGTGGCCCATCTCCTCCACCAAGGTAACGTGTATCTGCCTCAACCTATCCATCGCCACAGTCGCTTCATCAGCTTTTTTGGCGGCCTCAATTTCAGATTTCCGAGAACACTCGGCCTCGGTATTGAGCACCTGGATGATTATGTCCTTTTGAGCGAGTTCAGACTCCATCTTCTCAATCGCTTTGGCTCGCTCAAAGGCCACCTTGGAAGCTTTCTCAGCAGCCTTCACCCACTCTCTATACTGGGTGTAGATGTCATGAATGTAATCATGCATCGTGTTTTCCACCCCTGACGGAATTCTCTTTAAATGAGAGGGGAAGTCATAGCCATCGAAGCATATGTTTGGGAACTCCTTCCTCAACTAAGCAATTTGAATAGCCCCTTCCCTCGTGGGCTCAGTTGCGACCTGCTCTGCAATTATGGGGGCTATGGTTTCGACTCTCTGGAGATGGGTTTCGGGCCTAGAAGTGTGAGAAGACGGTCGGTGTCGCGGAGGCTCAGGTGGATGTGAAGTCTGAACAAGAGGTGGAGATGGGATTCTAGGAGGTGGAGAGCGAGACCTAGATCGGTGTCTATATTCTCTGTCCCTGTCCCGCTCGTACCTCTCTTGATTAGAGTACCCGCGATCGCGGTCTCTATTAGAATCTCTCCTGCGGGATTCATAATAAGAAGAGGAAGACTTTCGAGCCGAGCGAATGCTCCCTAACATTGATCCTCTCCCGGACATCGTACCTGAAAGTGAGAAACGAAAGAAAAGTTAGTGAACTCTTGAATTGGACGATTTACGATTATGAATCATGTAGTGCAGTGAAGTGTATGTATGTGCAACCCCCCGACCAACCGGAAATGTCGGCCGCGCTCATAGCAAGCGACTCACTCAGATCAAGAGCACTGTCAAGCTCCTCCATCCCGGTGTCGTGTTGAAACGACACATAATCCGGAATCGGAATATCAGCAAGCCCTTCGAAAGGATTCTCTACTTGCGGGGGAGGAGCCTCCGAAATTATAATTCCAGGCACAGGCAAAGATACAACCACGGATTTCAATCTCGTTGATTTAGAACGCTTATGAGCAACTGCCTTGCCTTTTCTCCTTCCTCCTGAGTCTTGGAAACTGCCAAAAGGCCCAGCTATAAGTTCATCATCGGTGGGTGTTCTCTCCGGATCAACCCCTTCAGTTATCACGACGCCGGGCGCTTTGCGTTTCACCCGCTTCTTCGAGACCGCCCTAAGTGTCCCTTCCAGCCTTATGCTCTGCTTTCGTTCAATCGGCCCGATAATTCTCAAGTTTCCGTCGGTTAGAACCAAGTCAATGTTCCTCTCTTCACCCGGAACTGCTTGGAGAATCCGAACTAACTCTCTGAAATATCCACCATCGGGTCGTGAGATTGCGGCTGTATAAGAAGAGAAGTATGTTAGTTTTGAGAACGATTATTATTATCTCGATAATTCATGAGAAAGACTGCAACGCTTACGTCTATCTAACCATCGCCTAGCAAATCCAAGGGGCATCGAACGTAGAACCGTTCTGTTTTAAAGTAACTCAGCCTTCCCCAGGACCCCGTTACTATTTGACAGTTCCTAACCACTTCCAAGAATGTGAAAGAAGGGCTGTCTCCGCGGCTCTTAATGTTGAAGAGATATCTAATCTCGATCGGCTTTGGTGTTCGAAAGAGATTTTCCCTAAAAACGATGAAAGTACTATTCAACAAGGCGTATCCGTTGGGGTGTAGCTAGGATGGAGCGATTCTAAGGAATGACAGCATTTCCTGTATATACTGATTAAATGGAGGAAGTGTCCCCGCTATGCAAGCATGACGATTGAAAGCAGTAAACCCCTCCGGGGGAGCATGCGGTCTATCATTTGGCCTTGGCAGTAATACGTCGTCAAGCGACAAGCCATGTCTTAAACAAATCCGTCCCAGCTTATCTTCAGAGATGCCGGACGGCACAGATTCTTGTGGTCGGCAAATGAACCGGGCTCTTGGAAACTCGTCCGGAGCTGGATCTATGACTTCGGCCTCGATGGATGGTATCTCGATTATTGGAGGGATTGAACCTTGAACTTCCTGTTGTTGTGAACTTGAAGGTTCCATGACTAACTAGCTTATGAAAAATCATCGTTAAACAGATAATAAACCCGTGCACCCCGCAGTGTGAAGTGTGTGAATATGTTGTACAGTGCAGTGTTGTATATCACTTGAAAAATTCTACAGAGTTAAGGAAAACATGTAAACGACGAAACTTCGAAATTCAGTTGGAGTGACCGTCATCGCTGACCGTCAAAACCATGCCATCCAAACTTTAGAGACCGATACGAGTTAAAGTTTGTGAAAGTTTTGTTAAGTTACAGTGTCATCGACAAGCTTTGAAGGGAAGTCTAATATGCAGTCCAACGGTCAAGTCTAATTATGCCAAAATGAAGCTCGTCGGAGTTAGATGTTCAAATGCACAAGAGTTTTCAAGATTATCAAAGTTAGGCTCATTGTCGATCATCAAAGTTCGAGTTCACATCGATCTGTGTAGCTGTTCGTATCCATCAGGGATACGGATTTGAGTTCGTATCAATCGTTCAAAGACACTTTCGTATCGATCCCATGACACGTAGTTCGTATCGATCGGAGACAGTGGAGTTCGGAATGATAAAACGTGACTTATTCGAATCGATCAACAAATCTAAGGCCTTCGTATCGGTCATCTCGCATTGATACGAAAGCCTCATCATCAGTCGATGCGAGGATGTGTTTTGTTAGGATCGATATGAACTCATCTTTTATCCATCCTCGATACGATGGTTCCCAGATTCCTCCTTCTCCAGATCGATTCGAACTCCATCTTCTCCTTCCTCGCCCTCGCACAATATCTTCTTCCCCAAACTGTTCAAACACCATGGCAATTTTCGCTGAGCCGACTCCGGACTTGGAATCACCAGAGATCGATCGTATATGTAATTAGATTGGCAATTGATTTCGAATCTCGTCGCTACAACATGGTTAGCCATTCATTTACCTGATTTCAACGATTAGTTCAAGGGGTTGGAGGTTTGAATCGATTCGAAGGCAAGAACAGTTTTTCTTTTTCCAAGTCTCTAGAGCGATACGAAAGCAAAGCGCAAGAGTAAAAAGTAAAAAGTGAAAAATGGCTAAGTCCACAGTATTTATATGGACTCGAGTGTGAAGGTAAAAGACGATTCGCATCCCAGTGAACTCGACCGGTCACTACAGGTCAACCATCGGATCGAGTCGAAATGTCTGTTCGAATCCATCAGCCCAAGCTCCCATCGATTTGAAATAGTCGATAGGGTCTATCGATGCAAAATAAGCGATGAAGATAATTCTGAAGGCTTTGAGCTCCATCGATACGAAACCTTTATTCGTATCAACGATTTTGCGGCTCCACACACGGTTCGTCGATGCGAACTACACTGTTCGAATCCATCGATTCACGACTCCCAAACACTTGTACCCATCGGTACGAACTGGGTAGTCGAATCCAATGGCTCAATGCTTCATCGATGCGAAGGGCATTACAAAGACTTAATGGAGCCACGGGAAACTATCGATACGAAAGTTAATTTCGTATCCATCGAATCTTATATCCATCGATGCGAAATGTTTATTTCATATCCATCAATACGATGTATACCGATGCCAAAACAATGTTTCAACCTTTTACATCGATTCAGGAGAGGATCGATATGAAGGAACATTCAAAAACAACCATCGAGCGTTGTTACAATTCGAATTTCACATCGGTTCAGGAGAGGATCGATACAGAATTCGATACGAGATAAACTGACAACGACTCGTGAACGTGCAGCGTTAATGAGAATCAGATTAACATATATGCATATATGTCGGGCTAATATTCAATTTTTAACATTCACAGGAATTGGATACTTATCTGATCATGATTACAACAACAAACAGCCAATCACCAGCATAATGCAATCACTTGCAACAATACAGGGTACAACAGCTGACAGTCAACGGTTTACATTACCAAGGAAATCAGTCAAAGATTACAACTTTCAAAGGACGATGATTGGTCAAAGTAAAGGTTGCAGCTTTTCAAAGCACGTCATGTTTCCACAAGACGTACTTTGGGGGGCAAATGTTATCCCGCCTGTTGGCAAGGCCGTGACACCAAGAACTTGACTAGAAACCAATGACGGTTTGTCTTAGAGGTCGGTTATACGCAGGCTCAATATGGATATCGATGAATTTTGTCCGAGTCCCAATCAAGCTACAATTAACAAGACACGACGAGCGAAGCAATGAAAGTCAACGTTCCAAATTTCAAGTCAATCCGAGTTCATGTGCTCAAGTTACAATCGATGCAAGTTGGAGGAAATAGCCCCAATTTTGTATCCATCAGTAGGCCGCACTTCCTATCGATCGACTTCGTATCCATCACCAGAGTCTACTTCGTATCGATCGACTTCATCTCCATCACCAGAGCCTACTTCGTATCGAACGACTTCGTATCCATCACCAGAGCCTACTTCGTATCGATCGACTTCATATCCATCAAGAGATAGTGCACTTCGTATCGGTCAGCCAGTGTCAACTTCGCATCCATCGACGAGCCACCGTTCGAATCCATCGACTCACACTGTTCGAACCAATCAGTGGATCACTATTCGTATCCATCGAGTTGGAGCGCTTTTATCGATACGAACAAGCCAACTTCCATCGATGCGAACAAACCAACTTCCATAGTTATGAGCAAGCCAACCTTCATCGATTCAAACTACACCACTTTCGTCGATACGAACGAGGCGAAAATCATGGAACGACTCGGTCAACTCGGCGTAGAAGGTGGATCGATCCAAAGAGTGCTCGCCACGTCATCACCTGGGCACGCGCAGCCATCGATTCGAACAAGATCGAGTTGAAATGATCTAGTCGAACCAAACAGCCTACCGAAAGTCTCCATTTCGTATCGATCATATCTTGTGATCTACAAGTCCAAATGCCACCAAATTTTCACCGAAAGTCTCCCGAGATCTGAGCAAAATATCAGCCTCCTACACCTATAAATAGACCCCCAGGGCCTACAGAAAAGGGATCTTTGAATTCTCCAACGCCCAAACTCTGCCAGATTCAGTTCTAAAGTCCATTACTGCTGCTTGTATCGAATTTTACTACCGTAATCCATTGTTGCCTGTTGTAACCCGCTGCAATCAATTGTAATCATCAAAGAAACATCAATAAAGCGATCAATTTCATAGTGGACGTAGGCAATACGCCGAACCACTCTAAATTCCAGTGTTTCTGTGCATTTTTTATCATTTACATATCTGTTTTTGGAGTTTTTGTTAGATAATCCTCTTTTTCCATTTATTTTCTTCATTTTATCTCTTCAAAAACTTCCGAGGAGTGTTGTGCCCATTTTTGGTACAAACATATATCAACAGCGCATAGGATTTAATGGACTAGCAGTAAGTCTAGACATAACACTTAAATGGAAATCAATTGGTATAAATTAGTGTTATTGGTAAAGTATGTAATTTTCTAGTCACTAGAACGTTATTCTAACACCCTCCTCATTACAAGCCACATGATAAATTAGAGGGACAGGTTATTGGAGTAAGACGGGAATGGTGGATGAAGTCTTTTCTTTCATGCTCAGTACTAATAAGGTGATTAGATATCTAAGGAATAATATTTATTACAAGGTAGTAGCCTCAGTCGATATTTATGTTTTATTATATTCATGATTTTGCTCTGAATTTCTAATGATCGATATGTGATATACTTATGTTTATGATAGGTTACCGAAACCAATAATCCATATGCTAATGGACTTGGGTTTTGATTTAGTTGAAATACGGGCCCATTAAGGTGCAAGTTGTTATAGGTATGGTCTTATCGAGTCATGGATGCGCTTTTGTTTGTGATTTCTTTGTATTGAATTTTGTTGGATTCGAGATTACCATAGAGATGGACTGGCTGAAGTAAGCGATAGTGGTAGATTGCGAGAAGCTATTGGTGACGATTGGGGTTATGGAGGGGTGGACGGTAGTGATTGGTTGTCTGCCCTAGGAAGGGGGTTATGGTTAGCTCTTTATATTCGCTCGAGGTTATACAGGATGTGCTATCATCTGTGCCTATTGTTAGAGAGTATCCGGACGTATTTTAGGAGATGACCGAATTACCGCCACACAAAGAGATCAAGTTCTGCATAGACTTAGTAAATGATGCCAGATGGATAGTTATGCCTTTGAGGTGTATGGCACCTAGAGAGTACAAGGATTTGGAGGTGCAAGTGAATGACCTATTGAAACGAGGGTTCATTCGTAGGAGCATGCACAAATGGGGCGCACCTGTACTATTCGTTGCTAAGGAGGATGATTCTCGGAGGTTGTGTGTAGATTATCGTAAGCTGAATAAAGTAACGACGAAGGACAAGTATCTACTCCTGCGTATTAATGGCTTTTTCGATCAGCTTTATGGTGCAATGGTGCTCTCCCAATTGTATTTGACAATAGGATTTCCCAAGTTAAGAGTAGAGAAGGATATGTGCTGATCACCGCGTTTCGTATGTCGTCTGGTTTCTATGAGTGGTTTATTATGCCTTTCAGGCTAACCAATGCTTTGGTATACTTTTTTTATCTCATGAACAATGTCTTCAGGGATGAGCTAAATAAATTTGTGCTTGCATTCATAGATGATATTTTGATATATTTTAGAACGAGGAGGAACACAAGACCCACTCTAGGATTATGTTGAAGTGTTGAGGAAGCACATAGACTTTCAGGCAGGACTTATTGGGAAAGGTATCACCTGTAAATGATATTAAATAAACATCTTAATTCCTCCAACCCACACCCAAACACCTATATACATTTTGGAAATTTTTTTGATATATGAAATATAACCCAAGGTAAAATTATTTCGTTTATCAATTTTAAAACTATACTGTGTTCGTTAGACTTGTTTAAGTGTTTAGGAATCCCTATCGACGACGCTGATCAGGCGCGTCGACAAGAATTCATAAGTCACTCAAAAGAAAAAACCTATACAATATAAATCATTTTATAGCACTAACAAATATGCGCTCATGTATATACACTCAAACTCATTCTAGGATATTACTAATCCCATCTCTAATGAGTTTACCGCATAAAGGCCTAGGCATTCGTTTAACCTAAGCTCTGATACCACGTGTAACGATCTGCCTTTCTTACACCTAAAGACGACACTTAATACATCCTCGGTATTCATGTGCTGATCATTTAAATGTTCGAAGGATAGGTCATTTGGGGTGAAGAAAGAAAAAGATAGGACATAATCTCACACCGTGATGAGAAACATATAATATACACAAGTCTTTACAAAAGGAAATCACTTTTATTATACACAACATCAGTGTACATTATTCTGTTATCAACCTGGCTAGTTATAACAACATGTCCTTACAAATGCTGATAAATAAAGCCACTATAATACAAGACAAAGATAGCGAAAGAATATAAGATACATGGCTATGTCTTGGAGAATCCAGCTCGTCTCTTGAAAGCTCCAAAGGATCTAGCTAAATATGGAAATATGCTAGGGTTGAACCGAGCATTATAAGAGAAATAACACCCGGGTTAGTCTAGTAAACCAGCATGAGTAAAACTCAAATCAAAACATATGGATTTATATATTTGAAAACCTTTTTCAAAATAAAAGGTATCTCGTAAGACCACACCGCACATAAACACGGACGGGTGTTTACCTTACGGTAACCAAACCATTTTTACTACAAAAACCTATTGATATTATAATAATTTCTATGGGTTTAAAGCAATTAATAACCAAGTAGCTGTGATGTGTGTACTTGACATCAAAAATAGGTATAAAATCGAAATCGAAGGCATGTATTGGAGAATTGATTTCCATAAAATGGTAAGGTAAGGGATTACCTTCTAAAAATTTGTACACCTCTAGATAAATGTATAGTGAGATCAAAACCTTTCGGCCTCTTCCAACACAGGACCGGCCTACCCCTGAACTGGGTAGTACCAAATATGATCGCCCCTTAGTTGTGATCAACAACCAAAAATGTCCCCGAAGCATACATAGAGATATTGACACTAGCTCTTAGGATGATCATACCCTAATGGGTGCAACCCACGTAAACCTGTTGCTTCTACCTTGTTTTAACCATTACCGAGATGTGAGGTTTGAGAGGCTACGCTCTTAACATTTAGCAATCCATCTTGGAATGCTAACACTATCCTTCAGGTAGAAATGCAATGCTAGCATTGATCCATAGAAGTTCACTCTGGGTCTGAACGAAACCAAAGGATCTTCAAGGAGCATCCTCTTCAATCATCTTCAAGATGTCTTCCACACGAACGCATATGTTGGTTCGGAGTGGTTTTCGGATAATATGTTCAATCCCGGTCTCTCCAAACCAGCAACGATAATTTCCGGTTGGCTCATTCCTGATTCTTTTGGAAGTATACAATAATTGTTCGAGTCCTTACCGGGGAACTCGCATATACAATCATACTTCCTAAGTCAAAACTGGCCAAGATTTGATAGTCGGTTATTTAACTATCAAATACACAAATAAACAAAATCTAGAGATTTAATTACATATAGCAACCACTAAGCCTAAAAAATCTTCATTTATTAAATCTCTTTTCAAAATGTTTATCGAAACATTCATATACTTATCTCATTGACATAAGTATATTCACAAAATATTTGTGATAGATTTCTTATTTCAAAATCATATTAAAAGTATCAATCAAATGTTATTTAAATTAGAGATAAGAATAACCCCAAGCACTATTCCTTCGGTGTTAAGCATGGAACAAAAGTTCCATACTACCATAATTAAGAAGGTTTGTTAAAGGAAATCAAAATCTCAAATTCTTTTTATAAATTTCTTCAATAAATCCTTTTAATAAATGTATTACATTTATGAAATCTCCCTTACTTAATTTCTAATCCATTATAAAACACTTTATAAATCTCCAAGTTTATTTACAAAACTCTTTTATAAATATCAAAACCATTTATATAACACCTTATTAAATATCCAAAAATCATTTATAAAACTTCTTTCTAAATTTCAAACTCTCTTTCCAATTTAAAACAAAACTTCTTAAATACAACCTTAATCAATAAAGTTCCTTTGATAAACAATCAATTATTTAAAATACCTTTATGAATAAACAAATTGTTATTTAAAACATTCTTCATTTAATTAATCTTTCAAACCCTTTTAAAAAAAACTAAAATTTAAAAGAATGATATCACAAATTAAAAAGAAGCTTAGTGTATCAACCCGTATATTTTACGATTATATATTTAAATGTTTTATTTAAATATAGCATCGTTAGTTGAATTTAAATTCCGAAATGTGACTTTTTGTAAACGGTCGAATTCGGACTCGAGACCACTTCCATTGAGTCCAAAATGGCGTTTGCGACCTTTTTGAGTATAAACATTGATATGTTTGGAGTTGATTACAATTTTGATATTTTCATTTGGGGCTTTGGGTTTGGGTTTCAGCCCACTAACCTAACAAGATAACCCCAACTCCTCTACCAAATAACTCCCACTCCACTCCTCTTCATTCATTCATAATATTTCCTAACACTCAAGCTAAAGGAAAGAATAGGGGAAAAGATGGGAGATTAGAAATTCGTAAGCTCAAGTTTTCTTAGGAAATTCAAGTTCTAGTTCTAAAATCAAAGAGAAGCTTAGGTAAGCATCCTGTTCATCTTCTCCATCTCAATCTCTCTTCAATTTTTAGAATTCCCTTTAACCTAACTTAGGAAATTCATTTCATTTGATAATAGATTGAAGATTCTAGAGGTGTTGTTGAAGAGAAATCAATCTTAGCTTGTTTTAGAGCTTCTCATTTCTATATTTGGGTTTAAAGGTGAGTTCTTGAACTCACATCTATGTCTATAGCTTTCATTGTTGTTAGGTATGAATTCCTAACATCTATTTCATGTTCAATTGCTTTTGATTTGAATTGGTTTGGTGAATTTTCTAATTTTGGTATTTTGAAGTCAAAATCTTTAAAGATCTTATCTTGGATGTTTGGACATGTTTTTGGTAGTGTATCGAAGAGCCTATAGGGTTGGGTTGTCGATTGGCATAAATCCCTAGCATCCATCGCTCGTTCGATCGCTTTCGGTTTGGATTTTTCCCTCTTTGGGCTAGGCTGATTTTTGCCTAGCAGGAAAATCCAGACGTCTGATTGAAAAATCCAGACATCTGGTAGGGGTCCTTGAAAAAAAATAACAAATGTAGAAAAAATGGCTGAGACAAAATCCAGACGTCTGGTCCTGTGCAATTTTGCCTATTTTGGCTGTTTTTGAGTGGATTTCCAATTTTTATCGATTTTTGTTGATCCGGTTAGTTATTGTCAATTATTATCGACTTTTATGACTTCATTTATGGATTTTTGGGAATATCCATTTGATTAGGATTTGATATCGATTTTTATAGTTTGAATTCACGTCGTCGAATGTGGATTTTTGGTGATAAATTGTTTTTACAATCATTTCTGTGATTTGTCACTTTTAAATACAAAGGTTTCTATACTAGTAGTAAATACTCAAACTCTTTCACAAAAATGATTTCAACATTACTTTTAATACAAAGCTCGTTTTTAAAACCGTTTTCCAATCTATTAGTATATACAAACCTTTACCTCATTCGTATGAGAAATCTAATTAAACGACTTAGCAAAACAAGTGGTAAGAAACGCTTGCGTTTACTTCGTCGGTTAATTTTTGGACTTGTTCGATTGAAATCTCGTGACAATTTTCGAGTGGAAATCTACAATTTGTTCGTAAATATTTAAGTTAAGCCAGTGGTTATGGGACATGAAGCTAAACTCATTTATTTACTAGCTTAGTGTAATTTACACTTCTTATTGATCAATGAAGATCGTTTGGGGTTTAGACTAGCGATGTGCGATGTCTCTTTGTCCGCGTAAGGGACTATACCCCGTTCTGTAGAGCTTTGTCTCATTTTTATGGGCTAACGACCCATGGACTTTTACCGTTTTATGGAATTCGGTTCATTGGGCGTGTCGCTATACTACGTCGTTGTTCCGGCTTATTTGAGATTCAGGTTCATCAGGCGTACCGCTGTACTACGTCATTGTTCCAGCTTATTTGAGATTCAGGTTCATCGGGCATATTGCTGTACTACTTCGTTGTTCCGCCTTATTTGAGATTCAGGTTCATCGAACGTATCGCTGTACTACGTCGTTGTTCCGGCTTATTTGAGATTCAGGTTCATCGGACGTATCGCTGTACTACGTCTTTATTCCGGCTTATTTGAGATTCAGGTTCATCGGGCGTGTCGCTGTACTACGTCGTTCTTCCGGCTTATTTGAGATTCAGGTTCATCGGACGTATCGCTGTACTACGTCATTGTTCCGGCTTGTTTGAGTTTCAAGTTCCTCGGGCATATCACTGTACTACGTCATTGCACCGGCTCTATGGGTTAGCGACCCATGGGATAGCATCTCGTTTGTGATACACGTGTTGGTGAGTTTTCATGCTCCCGTTTGTGATAGGCCTCCCCCTTTTGTGTTTTTTGGATTTCTAATTGATGATTTCTTGAATTTGTGTTTCACCAATTTTTGCGATTTGCATTGATATGTTTTGTCAATATTTGAGGTTTGGTGAATTGGTAAAGAACCTGATATTCTTTTTGGTGCTTTGAGGAGATTTGAGATATTGTATGATTTTCATTGTTATCGGATATATATACTTGTCACAGTATGACATTATTGTTATCATATATTTTTGTCATATCCCTTATCCTATCTCATACTGTATGATATTTATAGCTAGACTGATCTGTTTATTATTTTTCTTCTTAAATAATACTCGGGTTAGACCGAGGTGTTTTAGGTGCTTCCACTTGACTTCTTAGCAGGGACTAGCTTCTGACTTTTGGCTAACTACTTTAGCTTAGTAGTTTTTGCTTTTATACATTCGAGATAGAGACTCCTTAATGTATACATATTATTTTTTCTAGCACTTGAACCTATTCTTTTGTGATGTAGTGGATCTTGTATGATCACTACTTTGATGTTCGCTTCTATGTGTTATATTCATATATGTTTCCGCCTTAGTGATATGAATATCTGTGACTGATTTGTGTTATGCTTATTTTATATTTGTTTCCGAAGGCCTCATAGCCACTGTGTAGTAGGTTTGAGTTTGGATTGGATATGTCGGATTTTCTCTAGAAATGAAATGCATGATATACTATCTGACATATCGGTTCTCGCTCAAATCAATTATACAGTTGGTCGCTCCTCAACAGCCTTATTCTTCGTACTAATTGACGGCATTACCCAGTAGTGTCCTTGGTTAGTATGAGTATAGAGGTGGGGCATCACACTTAGTGACCACAATGATTTATTCAGTTTCAATTAAACTTTCTAAGTTATAACAGGGTATTTTTATAACAAGCGGATATGTAAAAGGGATCGGCAAACAATAATCAACAAGCATACAGGTAAATGTACCAGTTATAATAATAATAGACAGGGATTTGTTTTGCTAAACACATATCATTTGGTTTCATAATCATTTGGGGTTACTTAAGGGTAATCGACAAAGAAATCCCCTGGGTTGAAATACTTTTGCAAAAGACAATCGCTTTAAAACAAAACCGATATTTTAAAAATAAACGATTTTAAAATTTAAACCTTATTCAATAATTAAATAACATTTAACTACTTATTTAATAATAACTAAACTTTTAATTATTAATTAAACAATAATTAACTCTTAAATAAATGATTAAGTAAGATTATCCTTTAAATAAATAATTAAATAATAGTTAATCCTTTAATAAATAATTAAACCATAATTAATATTTAATTAATAATTAAAAAATAAATTAAACACTTATTAAATAGTAATTTAAAATTTAGTTGAGTCATAAATAAAACTTAATTTAATTTAACCTAATTAGATATGATTAAACCCTTTTATAATTAATTAATAAATAAATAAAGAATAATTAATCCTTAATTAATAATCAAAAAGTAATTAACTTTTAAATTATTAACAAAATATAATTGAATTACTAAATTAACACTTAAGTACTAATTACTTTTATTAATTAATGATTAAGTACTAAATATCTTACTTAATTAATTATTTAATCATTTATTAAATAATTAATTAATAATTTATTTATTTATTTTTATAACTTAAATTATGTTTGAGAACATTTTCCAAAAAGATTCCTAAGTGAAAACACTTTTATATTTCGAACTGAGTTCATTTTCACAAACCGCACTTATTACGACTATCGCTATACAATTCGTAATTTCAAATCTTGTTTTTATGAATAAAATAGTTTTAAAAACTTACCTTTTTACTTAACCTACTTTCTAACTTTAGAAAAAGTTTTGAAAACTAAAATGTAATACTTTTGAAAACTTAATAAAATCTTTTTAGTAAAACTCTTAAGTAAAACCAAATTTTAAAACAAGGGATCCTATATGGCTTAAACACGTCAAAATGTTAACTTTCTTAGTATGAACAACATACACCCAAGATCTTAATGTACACTTACATGTTGTAATATCAAACCAAAAGCAAAGTTGTATCCTTCCATTATTCAAAACATTTAGACTTAGATCTTTTGTCTAATTCAACATCACATGCAAACATACATGTATATATCCAAACCAACATCATATTCATCCAAAACACACAACTATAAACAACCAATATACATCATTAATAAAGTTTAATCTTTGTTAAAAGGGTGAGCTTTTACTCACCAAAAATTTATGAAACGGATCGAACTTTCCCTATAGCTTGCCCGCGGCCTATATCTTTGCTTAGCTTTTGGAAAGATCAAGTTTTTGTAGCCTTTAATGGACAAGATGGCTCGGCCTAGGGTCCTTTTGGTTCAGCCATGACATGTAGAGGATGATGAAGCTTTGTTTCTGGAAGGAGAGGGGTGTAGGAAGGAAGTAAGGTGATTAAATAAGCTTTTGAAGTTTTGAAAAGTGGATGAACTAAGGTATTTGATTTTTAAATGGAAGCCATGAAAGCTTCTTGAAAAACTTAAGGAAGATGGAGGTAGAATTTTTGAAAGAGTTAGAAATTAGAGTAGAAATGAAAGGAAATTTAGAAATTTCTTTTATATAAATTGCAAAAAATCAAATTCCTAAAATACCCTTACCTTACATAACCTCCATTACATGAATGCCACATCACAACCCTTGTTCCCCCTCTCCAAATTTCAAAAATTACCTTGTCCCCCCTTCTTTTCTTTAGTTCTAACATTCATTTATGCCTAGTGTACTTTGTGTTTGCTAATGACATGTTACGAAAATTTCCATTTTACTATTCTAAACTTAATTAAATTTTCATAAAATGTCATATCAAATTTTAATAAACTCAAGTTTGTATTTATATATCAAAATATATCCAAATTTATTTGTAAATCTATATATATATTTACTCAAATGTGCAAACATTTTTTGACAACTTATAGATATCGAAAAGTCGAATATTCGAAAAATGATCTCCGGTCACATTCTATTTTTCTTTGAACTAATTATTTTTGTAAAAAAATATTGAAAACTATTTTACCATCATTAGTTATTACTTAAAAGGAGTTTATATGAGTTATAAAATCCATTAATTAATTATTAAAATATAACTAAGTATCCAAATTTAAAGTGATTAAATACTGGGTTGTTACATTGCAACTAGTTTATAGTGCGAAGTTCATTGACCAACTATCTTGAACCCATAAAAACAAATGTCATAGAAAACAATTTTCTATACTAAAATACATTTTGGAATAGAAATCATATTTCTTATTCCAATGTTAAGTATCAATCACTATTATTACAATTCTAGTTTTCGATGTTTCTTTATAAAGCAGAAGTGACTATTCACTCTCTTCATCTCGATTGTACTTTAATCACATTTACTCTTGTACATTCATTATTCTTTCTAAATGGTCGAACCATTCAAAAGAATTCTCTTACTACAATATCATAATGAACTCTTTACAAAAGCGCACTCGATCATCCTTAATATTTAAGGACATCAAATTTTTTGCCCTTTACCTAAATTGATCAAACTGACATTTCAGCGATTGAGTTCTTAATTTTGTCTTGTAGTTTTGGTCTAGTGTTATAGTTAACACATTATGATCCTTTTGTAATCAATCAAGTTGAAACTTTATCTTGCACTAAGGTTTATTTGGTTTTTTGAATGGACTAATTTCTTAGAAATATTGTACATTACAAACTTTGATCGTTCACCATATAACATTTATATGTGAATGTATATGGATCAAATATCTATAATCTTGTATTGCTTTTAGAGTTAGAAACTCTTAGAATGCAATAGATGGTCTGGACCAAATAAATGCGTAAGTGACCAAAAATACGAATGTATTTAGTTGTTGTAATATCAGGCACTTGCATGGGCGTCGTAACGTTAACATGCAATAATATTTTATTGGTAGATTTATGTTATATTTCTATTTGTCAATCTTCAATTCACTTGTATATCTTAATTGATAAACATTTTATCAATCTTATTAAATGCACAAATTTATCAATGCAGATTATTAAAACATTATATAGCATATGTTCTTACAATATTAGAAAAGTTAAATGTTATCATTTCATTTTTCTAATAAGGCTCCCACTAGTCTTTTATGTTTTGCCAAACCCTAAGTCGAAACATAGAAGTCCTATGACTTCACTAGTATGTGTTAAGGCACGTCCGTCTTGAAATTCTGACCTTGAGTCTGCTTAAAAAGTCATAGCTCTACGGACGATGGATAACTCCTTATCGGTTGTATCATATACAACTTCTAACCCTTTGGTATTTTGTCCTAATTCTGTTTCGACCATGAGTCTACTCAACAAATCGAAACAATATTATCCACTCGTACTTACCATATCACGACAACCTAAGTATAGAGGACGACATCATATTGAAGATTCATAATCTTCAATATATTATATTGAGTAATATTGACTTATGAAATAATGTAATTCTTATGAATTACCCTTGTGATTCAAATGTCAGACACATCGGTAATCACGGTATACATACGATTACGTATGTATTTATTTCTTAAGTCTATTATGGGTTTCTTTAATGTTTCACTTTTAGTTTATATTAATTAAATCATATTTAATTAATTTTGATTAATTAACATTTTAATTAATTTTTATGTTGATATAATATTTATATTTGTCTGTATTATAACCTTTATAGTATAACATATATATCATATACATATATATATTATTTAATCAATTAACCTTTTAATTAATTAATTTAATTAAACTATTTTAATTAAATTATATTAATTTCAAACATCAATTCATAAACATACTTGTATACTAATGTTATTTTAAGCAATTTAAAACAACATAACATATATCTCTATATATAATACGTTCACTTGTTTATTAATTAATTAACATATTTAATTAATTTACTTTTATTAATCTTGTTAATAAATTTGAAATCAATGTGAATTGTTTTTCAAATATTTTAGAAAATTATGTTATAATATAACTTTTATAATAAACATATTTTATTTTAAATTTAACTATTAAATTAAAAATATTTAACTTTAATTTTCAAAACGATTTTGAAAATTAGCCCAAGGGCCAGTACAAATTAGGCATTTTCTATTAGGGGCAAGCTTTGGGCTTACAGCACCTTTAAGGCCAGGTTGGTAACTAGGTAGGACTGGTACTTGATTATCCAATTCCTATCCTAGACATTACCTTTGTAGACACCATACTGAATAGGCAAGCTTAATTAGTTAGCCCTAATATGAATAATTTAGACCGCATAGGGTATCGGGCTCAATACCATTGTATGGACTAGGCCAGCCCACAGTGGAAGAAATAGATGAATTTCAAAAACTTTTTTTTACCATTTTGGATCTTTAATAGGCCTACGAAGTCTGAATTTCATTTAGAACTTTTCTAAACTTGGTTTAAATAAAATCATGTATTCTATTTAAATTAGTTATAGGGAAGTTTAAATAAGTTTAATTTCAAATATATTGTGCATCAAATACACTTAACATTTATTTATAAGAGTTAATGTATAGGGAATACAACCTTTCATTTCTTTCCCTAAAACAAGCATTAATTGAGAGCATTAATTGCATTAAATGGAGAGAGAAACCTTTCATTTTCTCTCTTTAATTTGAATTGATTGATTCATTAACTATCATTGATTAATAATTAATTCATGGCATGAATTATTACTATGTCCATATGTATTCTAACTTTACAAATTGACTATAAAGATTTTATTATATTTATAAATTTCAGCTTGGAATTTATTTAATTTTTGCTTTATTTATATAAGTAAACATACATATATATATATGTATGTCTGTATGTATCATATACATATATACTTATATGTATGTGTGTGCATGTGTAACATACCTAGCAATCCGTGCAGGGAATAACATGCTCGTATATAGATGCTGGGATTTACATCGCAACGGACACATTGGCTCGTTTTGAATGTATTGTATGTTGTCAAATATGTGCATGAACATATAATTATAAATTTCAAATGAATATGTCAGTGTGTGTGTCTATACGTATGTGGTGTGTATGTGTGTGTGTGTGATTATTATTGAATTGAATAGTTTCTGCCATAATAAATTAATGAAAATTAATTATATGATAAAATTACGATTTTATAATTTTAGAAAATCTAGAAACATATTTTAGGGTTTGGAAAATACTTCTGGAACATTCCCAATTATAATAATATTTATTATTAAATAATTGATAATTGCCCGAAATCAATTTGATTCTTAAAAATATGACATCAAGTTGAAAAATTCTGAACCTTCTTATGAAGGTACATGAGGCATATTTTAGGCTTATGAAAAATTTATGAAATTTTCTCAATTGAAATTTTATTTTTAAATAAATAATTGATTGCAAGCCGAAAATAAATTAATTTTTAAAATAAAAAATTAAGTTTAAAAAATCTAAAAAAAATTATGAATATATCGGGCTTAAGAAATATTTTTAGAATTTTCTCAATTTAAATTATATCTTTTAATAAATAATTTATTTCAGGCCGAAAATAAATTAGTTTTAAAAAATATTAAATTAAGTTCAAAAAGTCCAAAAAATTTCT
The DNA here is from genome assembly GCA_030737815.1 of Allium fistulosum. Taxonomy (NCBI): domain Eukaryota; kingdom Viridiplantae; phylum Streptophyta; class Magnoliopsida; order Asparagales; family Amaryllidaceae; genus Allium; species Allium fistulosum. The sequence goes on along the minus strand of CM060908.1, from coordinate 813,490,908 downwards.
GAAGATTCCATACATGAAAATTTAATTTTAAAAATTATAAAATTGATTTTCAGTAGCAAGGATTATTTTATATAAATTTATTGATTCATATATTCATTAAATATTAATAATACTATTTATATGTAAATAATTAAAATTATTCTCAGCACTTACAATTCATAATAAAAATAAAAAGTTGTCTAAAAACTTTCAAATCAATATTATACGTAGTATATGAAAATATATATTCTAATTTAAATTGTATGTGAATATCAGAATCATAAATTGATACATATATAAATATAAACATATATGATTTCAAACCCAAATTTATTTTAACATTCAACATCAGATCTAAAACATAAATCATAACATAGATCTCCAAATTTCATACACAAATTCAATCTCCATTACGACAACAACAATACATGCAAAAATCTCACATAATTAATGAAATAACAACAATCTAATCATGTGCATAAGATTAACTAATTAACAAATCATGAAAAAACAAGAATAGGATTATCAGACATATAAAATTACACGGATTAAATGCTCTGAAGTCCACCTTGAAACAATGAATACTCTTCTTCTAAAATTACTTGATTCTACGTATTGCCACTAGAGAATTAGCGACCAATCACTATCAAACAGCTTTGTGTTTTAATTTAAATTGGATTTGAGATTTTAGGATGTTTTGGAGAATAGTTGCTGGCATTAGAAGGAAGAAGAAGAAGAAAGCGGCGGCTCAAAAAATGAATTCGAATTAGATTAGGGTTTTGAGATTAGTATTTATATGCGTAGGATAAGAGAGCAAACTATGTAAGTTTCTCACTAGATCTTAGCCACACATCTCCAAACCCTAATCTTATGTTGTAGCCACCTCTAACCCTTGCCAAACTAGTGCCTATCATCTCCAAACATCATGGGTGGCAAGCCCATTTAACCCAAATTAAATATGTGCAATCATATTTAACCTATTTTGTTATCAATGTCTCATATGAACAATATATTCATAACTATTATGAATATATGCAATAATTTTATTTCTCAAATCACATTCAAATTTCATAATTAATATTTCATAAATATTGATTAATTTATAACAATTATAAACTAATTAAATCGATTGGTCTAAAGAGAATTTATCATTTTGGTTATGTGACTCTTGGATGTAAATTCGGTCAACGATTAACATCGAACTATTCGAATGTTAACGTTCACACTTCACTTAGCAGGTGGTGTAATATTATAGCTAAATTTATTGCTTACTAAGCTTCAGTAAAATCTAATTTCACTTTATAAGCGTAACCCAGTTGTGACAATTATTTACATCAATTCTCTTCCTTAAAACTATATTACATTGGACTTATTGAATTTGGTAACGATCAAAATTCCAACATCATCCACATTCAACTCTATAGTCCAAACACAAAATACTTGTTTCAATAATAACAATTATTATTAACCGATCTTCTCTGCCCAGAGATTTTGACTTTGAGTTAACTTGAGTTGACCGTAATACTAACCGCATATAACCGAGGAGGCAAATCCTCTCTTGAATAGTGCTTCACTACCAATATTTCCGTTTAACCCAACTATAGTCACTCAATGATGTTGTGCCATGATTTGACTATAATAATGCAGAGCTTTCATATTAAAGATTCGTAGTATTCTCAAGTTGAAAGAACTGTGTAAATTATTCACATCAATATTTTCTATTTGACCTTAGTTATATTAACCAACAAGAAACTATCGAATGAGTAGTTCCATAGTTATCCAATAACTATTAGTACGTAACCCCTAAGTGCCCCAGAAGTCATAAGTAATACAATGCCCAACATTTGGAGAGCATTATGTACTCTAGTCTCAACGGATACATATATATTCAGTCTCGATACATCTTGACTAGGAACATTTGAAATGGTATATTTAATTTTATTGTGATAAATTACCCATGGTTACAACACTTTGTAACTACATCACAAACATACCATTTATGGAATTTCTATTAAATATACTTATAATTAAATAAATTAATATAACCACATCATATCAAGTATATAATAGAAAGAAAACACTTTTATTTCGAACAAGATTGGTCAACGTGTTAGATATATGTAATAAATTACATAATTTCCCATAGGGCATACCCCTAACTCTATCATTATTTATAGTAGTTGAAATGCACCAGAACCATAGGATGAAACTAGGTCAAAAACGGAAAAATCTGGAATGCTTAAAATAAGAAACTCTAGCCGCCACCTGAATAGGAGTGGTTGACCACCCCTATACCACCGGTTGACCCTAGGGGGTCGACCTCTTCGTCTAATTTTGGGAACGTTTGATTTTTCTGTTACTTGATTAATTTTATTCCCTAATTAACTTTTAATGTTAATTGTTAACATTTAATTAGCCCCGAAGTCTAATCACGATTAATTTTGAAATTCGAACTCTAAATTTAAATACTCATTTGAATTTGAATTCGAACTAAATTAATTTAAATCTGTTAACATCAAACGCTCATAACTTCTTCGTTTGAGCTCCGTTTTCAGCATATTATATATGGAAATTAATTAGAATTTCACCACTAACGTAACGGAATGGTCAAATTCCAAATTTTATAAAATTTTCATTTTTATCCCTATCCTAATTAAGTGAATTTCTCCTAATTTACTTATCTAATTAGGGTTGATTTTACGGGGTGTTACATTCTTCCCCCCTTAAAAAGGATTTCATCCCAAATCCTTCAAGGGGCGAACAACGTAACGCGCAATAACATCCATGTTATACAATCAAGTTATCCGCACAACCATATACTCAACCAAAGTGCAATATGATTATGTACTGCAGACATACTATAAATGAGTTCAATCCTAGCATGTGTGTGATCATGTTATGCAAATATGTATGAAAATACCCTAAACATGCATAAAACTACTATATGACTGTTAAGTGACTGTGAAAAAGTGTAGCAACCATCTCCTACCATCCAATCTAGCAACCACGATGCAACCAAAATTCTAATTTTAAAGAGAAAATTTTCCATAAAAAGGCTTAGAACGAGAAGTCCTCATGTCTTCCTTTAGATTTTCTCCTCACTTAACTTGGACCAATCTAATTTCTTTGTTGCCGAGCTTCCTAGTTCTATGCTTCACAAAGCATGCACTGGCACGGGATGCTACTGGCTCTATCTCAAAATCCCCCAATTGATTAGGCTCTATCATAATTACTATACTAAAAAGGTATTTCACCAAATGCAAAACGTGAAAAATGTCATGGACTCCACCCAACTTAAAAGTTTTCTTATTTTTCCCCATATTGGGAAAGGCCTAATAAATCCAGTGCCAACTTTTCTAACTATCCCAACCTTACGATCTTCACATGCTACCTATTCAACTCTAACTTCACAAAGTCTTGCAATCCAAATCTGGTCCGAGTAGAATTTGTTGGTGGTTTCCCACCCACAATTTAGCGATTTGTATGGCCTTTTAAAAATTTCTTCAAGGATACCATACAAATCATCTATTGGTGACTACTAACATACGCGAATTCTACTAAGAGTAAGTGCTGCTTCTGATGTCCTCCAAAGTCCATGGTGCAAGCTCTAAGCAAATCCTTCAAGTTCCTATTCATTTCTTCACTTTGTTCGTCGGTCTTCAGTCAGTAAGCGATGCTCAAATTTAACGAAGTTTCTAAAGCTACTAGCAAACTCCTATAAAATTTGCTAGTAAACTAAGAGTCCCTATCAATAACGATGCTAATCATAACTCCATAAAGCTGTCAAAATTTGTTGGAAGCTGCCATTTATTATCAAGTGGTATAAATGGTGTTGAGGTCCTAACATTCCGTACTAAATTAAGATGGGTATTTCTCAATATGTCATTCCATTATTACCAATTTTCCTTAATTTTTCTTCTTGATTTCTAATAAATGTGTTCCATCAATTTCCTCAATTAATATATCCATAGCAATTGATCATTGCTGTCAAAATTGGACCATTCCCAATTAATCCTTCTTTAATCCCTTAACCTTCTTCAGGTTTCTAAAATCCATTCTTTACTCAAATTTATTCCATAAATGTAACGACCCACAAATTTATCACTTTGATAAATTATATTTATTTTTAAAACATTTAACTATAAGATATATTAATATAGAACATGATGCCTTGAACTATAAATAGAAATGGTAATCTTATTTTGAATAAGTATTTATAGAAATATATACTTTGGAAAAATATCGATAAAATGACCGAAAACCGTTTTATCGATAAACAGCTCTATAATTGTCAAAACATCGCACACGGAGCTGGATACATACACTTCCTTTTATAATTGAACAAGAATATGAAATAAAATTATTTATTATATTTTTGAAAATTAAATGCATTTATGACATCACTAGTGATGCCTTTATATTTAATAATTGATTTATGATTTTAAATTGAGATTTAAAATTATTATAATTATTCAAATAATTATTTTTAAATGATAATAATTTATTTTAAATAGTTATAAAGTGATAATAAGTCATTTGTAATAGTTTTATGAAGATATATACTTGATTTGAAATTAGAAGAAAAATTGATATAAGTTTATCGGTATAATAACACTTTTTGTAAACAACGGTTCAATATTAATTTATATGATTTTATAATTCAAATGTAATCGTTTTAATTCATTAATAATAAGAATAAATTAGTTTTCAAATTTTGTTTACCAATATATGTATATTAATTAAGAACTGAAAATATGACCGGAAATCGAAATTGGAATTCATAACGATTCAACATGTAAAAGTTGTGCAACATTTTGGATTATAGGTGACATACATATGCATATATACATGTACATATACATGAAAACATTCACATGCACATGGATACACATGTATATACATATACATGTTTATATAAAATAACAAAAAAATATTAAGATATTTTCTCTTTTCCTTAACCCTTAAGCTAACTCAAAGTCAACCTAGGACAAACCATCATCACAACACATGGAGGGAAGGTCATTTCGACTGTGTAAGGTGATGAAGGGGTGGAGCATGTGGGTGATGAAGTGGTGAGGTAGGGGGTGTAAGAGATATTTATATAATTTGGCTGTGTAACGACCCGTAAATTCCAACTGTTTTAATAACGTAATTAGTTGAAATTTTGTGAAATTTTAAACGATAAAATTTTGAAATAAAAATTCAATATTTGGAATACGTCTAGTTAAACATAGCAAATGATAAATTTTCGTCCGAAAATACGAAAGTTTATTTCGCGCGTAAATTCACTTCAATTTAATCAGTTAAAAAGCGATGAAAATAAAATGTTTCCGAAACCTAAATATTTTTACATAGAAAAATTCTAAATCATCTTCTGAGCAAGATGTCAGTTTGTCGTTTTTCCAAATTCGGACATCTTTGGCTCCGTCGTTCTTATTTTTCAGCGTTTTTCTTGCATTTTCCGCCAGTAGAAAAATTCGAATTTTTATAATTCAATCATACCACTGATATCTTTATACCGTTGTGATCGTCTCGTCGTGCTGATCTTCACAGTATATTAAATTGTGTATTTCGAATTTCGGTTCGCAGCAGAATCCACAGTAACGATAAATTGTATCGGTACGACTTTTCGTTTCTTTTGACCTTTCAATATCCCACCGTGAAAATTCCAATGGACAGTAGCTTTTATTGTTCCCTGAATTCAGGTCCTGGCTTTTATACTTCCATAGTTTCAAAAAAAAAAAAATATTTAGTCTGTTCATTTCCATCGGTACTTCATTTCGAAGTAGAGAAACTAAACTACCCACTTTTCCTTTTACTGTTCTTTTCAATTGACCATGCCTTCACGCATCCTTTCTCTTGCAGCACCTATTCTTTCTTCTTCTTTGCTTTGCCTTCCACAACCCGAGCCGACCCACCACCCTCGGCGCAACCACCCACCTCAGTTCGCCCATCCTTCCTCTAACATCGCACCTTCAGCACGCAAGCCCGGAGCCACTCCCTTACATCAGTTCCCTCCGCCATACAATCTCTGCCCTCACCATTTGCTTGCGTCTACCTTATGTATATAGGTAAGTTTATGTGTTTATGTTATATATTTCAAGCTTGTTATACATATACGTATAAGTTAAATATATATAGGTCTATATATATTTGTTTATAGAAGTTACAGTATATAAATAAAGGTGTACATATGTTATACTAGCCTATATATGATTCGTTGTATATCATAATAATATAATGAATGTTCACTTTCATTTATATTTTGGTTGGTACGTTGCCATGTTGCATTGCATTATATTATAATAATTGAATCCATATTTTGGTGCATCTTTATAAGCATTTGCAAGCCTACTGTCTGTCTGAGCAAGTAGATACATGTGAATAAAACAAGTTATAGAAGGAAAATAAGTATTTTTTTATATATTGGTGATTTCAACATTTTGTTTTGTACAATATATATATAGTGTTATGTTATCTATTATATACTATAAAGTTTTCGGCTGTATATATATGTTCATATATATGTATATTTTGAAGTTCATAAGCCTGTCAACTTATATGTTTAAAAAAAAAAAACGTTTGCTATATGTTTAAAAAAAAACTATATATAAAATAATACGTTTGTTACAAGAGTATATGTTGCGTGCATATATGTGTTACAGTACATCTTTTAGCATATGAGTTTGTTATACATTATATAAGGTTGCTTTAGTACTGTGGGTCTGCACGTTTTCATTCAACATATAGATTTTTAAAATATAAAGTATGTTTTGACTCATCGTTTATAAGTATATTTTAGGTTATTAGTTTAATTATAGTTATGTTGTGTGTTAGCAAGTTTATATGTCCAATTTTATGTTAAGATAACATGTGCTGTAGAAATTCTAAAAGGCTATTTTATAGAAATATCACATCTATACTCTTAGCGTAGGTTATTATATTGGTTTATATTGATTTCTGTGGGTTGTTCCATACTGGTATAGCTATTTTAAATTTGGAAGACATATACCATATATTAGTAGTATACATTATGTAAAAGTATAGTATAGTTCAGTATTTATGGTCTATTATTCATATGTTAGTTATAACAGCTTCCAATTTTTTTTATTTTATTAATACATGTGTTTATTTGGATGAGATTTTGTGAACTGTGTTTTCAAATTTTATAAGTAGGATTAAATTATATTTGAAAAAATAAATAAATAAATAAATATGTTTTAAATTGATTTTTGAAAAAAAAATTTATATTTAGTTCAATTTATATATCATCTGATTCTAATCATTCTCATCGATTTTCCATTATCAGCCGTGTCCGTCGTTCCTGTTTTCTTCATCGAATCGGGTCTATCTAGCGTTGCTTTGGAAATTCGTAGCTCTTTTCTTTGTCAAATCTATCTAGCCTCGAAAGGTGAGCACTCACTCACGATTAACGTTCTTTTATTTATTAAATTTTATTTCAATTGAAACGACAATTGAAATTTACTGTTGTTAGTTAATTACACTATTATATATGCTATTACCTGTATCAGTTTATCTGTGACACCTGACACCATTATCTGTTAATTATTTATGCGATGATAATACAGTTTGGCTGATAATTGATTGATTGTTGATGTTTATATTAGACGTTAAATCGTTAATGTTAAAAATGATAAATAGTATGAAATTGAACTTGATATAGGATAGTTAAATGTTAAATTTGATTAACTGACATTTGTATAATATGACCCCTTTAAACTGTTAAATTTATTGACACGTAGGATTGTTTAACTACACCTTGAACCTTCAAATGTATGTTGTTAAATTGATGATGTATGAAATTGTAAATTGAATGACAAGTGAAAACCGTAATGTAATAATATTTAATCTACATGAAATGATAGTGTAGATTCTAGAAATAATTATATTAATTCGTACAAATATCAATGCGAATTAATACGGTTATTTCGGGATTATTTGAATTGATTATTGGATTGTTATTGTTTGTTGTTATTGCTTGTTTATTTACTTTGACACCATCCCAGTTATCACACTGCAAGTTCCCTTTTGCTATGCTTTGATTTTTGAATTTAATTGGAATCGGGTTGAAATGATAAATACCCAAAATTGAACTTTGACCTTGGATATAGAGAATTAAATAAAACCCGATTGGTCAATAATTTGATTTAAAAATAAATAAAGATTTTATTTGAATAAATAATATTGTTTTGAAATGAAGTTGAAATCGGAATTTTTATGAAAAGAAAATGTTAATATTTAATAATCTGAAACAGAATATTAACAATGTAATTGATGAAAGAATGTTGTTTAATTTGAGAAATGATTGAATTAAGTTTGAAATTTTAATTAAGTTTGAAATTATTAAACTTTGAATGATTTAATAATTAAGTTTGAAATTATAATTAAGTTTGAAATTATAATTAAGTTTGAAATTATTAAATTTTGAAATTATTTAATAATTAAGTTTTGAATTATTTAATAATTAAATAAGATTGAATGATTTAATGATCAAATTGAATTAAATTCTTTAATAAGAGAAATCGAACTTTTGAATAAGTGAATTTACTTTGTAAATAATTGGAATTGAGTTTTCTTGATTAATTAAGTTTGGAAAATTATTTAGGGAAGTAAATAAGTGAAATGGAATTTCTTTAACAAGAAATAAAAATGTGATTTATTGAAATTAATGTAAGACTTGTAATTGAAAGAATTGATTTGACGAATTGAATTTAATTCAAAATTGTAAGTTTTGATTTAATGAAGTTGAACTTAAGAATTGATTTAATGAATTGGAAATTTAATAGGAATTGTTTGAATGATAAAGTAACTTAACGAATATTGAATGAATTCGATAAATGAGTTTAAATTGATTTGAATGTTAAATGAAATTTATTTAAATGATTTCGGAATGAAACGTATATATGAACTTGAATCAATATTTGAATGGTTTAAAATAAAGATTGAAATTTGATTTATAAGATTTTGAAATGGTAAATTGGAAGTTTTGAAACGAAAATTTTGGAAATTGATTTCGAAAGACAAATGAAATGTTGATTTACGAATTCTAATTGAATTGAAAATTGATTTGGTTTTGAAATATATTAAATGACCAATCGGTGTAATAATTACGAAAGTTATTAAAGAGACCGGGATCGGTAATGGATATACTCTCTATCTGAACCGAAACCACTTTAATAACTATGCGCGGAGTGATGATCCAGAATGAAGTGGTTGGAATGGTGTACGTGTTGACTGAAGAAAGTGAACGATGATGGATAGCCTTGACACTTGTGTCAAATTGGAAATGACTAAAACAGGAGCTGTGCCGGGCCAATGGAGGATTTGCTACCTCAAGTGGACACACTTCTTCGAACTACTTATACTTGTTGTCGATTGGTGCACCCTTGATTTTGGGAGTGTTGTTTCACGGTGTTGCGGGCGCTGCGGCGTTGCGTTCTCACCAGTCCGGATCAGGCGAACGGTAGTATCACTACCTTGGGTATAGCCTCATGTGCCTTGTCATACTTGTATTCCATTTATGCGCGACCACTACGATTTTGATTTGTACTTTGAGTATATGGATTGCCTTCTGGTGACTTCCGGTTTTGGGGAAACTACGGTCTTGTATATGCTTGTGGGAATAAAAATGTGTTAAGGGTGGAATGGGCCATGACTTAACGCTATTTTGATATCTTTATATTACTGATAGACATTATCTACTTATCGTACACTACTACTTAGTAGATAGTTTAACGGATCCTTAAAAGATGGTTATTCCAAACATCCTTTGAGTTACTTGTATTTCAATTGCTATTTCACTTGAGTTGGATTTATTAATATAAGAATGTTAATCCTGACTCGAGTGTTTTGTATTTTGCTTTACGCTCGGGTCAGACTGAGTGGTTCAGCTTTCGAGACTCACCTTTGGAGTTGGAGCTTCGCTTGGAGATCCAGCTATCTATCCAGCTTTCAGATATTCGATGATTCCAGTGATGTATTCTGATTCGTATCTGATGTATCGTGTTACTCTTCCGTTGTATCTGGTTTAACTCTGATGTATCGTTTTACTCTTCTGTTGTAAACTCTGATGTATTTTATATATTCATATAGTAGCTTCATGAACTACTATCTCTTTTAATTCCGCTGCATTTATTACTCTGTGTCTGTGATCTGTGATTATTTATTTACTGTATATGTTCAGTTTTGCCGAATTTAAATTAACAACGCGGTATTTTGAGCAATTCAACTCCGGCATGAGTGTCTACCTATACACTTATAATGGATGCGAATGGTCCAAAATTCTGGGTCGTTACAGTTGGTATCAGAGCTTTGGTAGCTCTAGGCAAAACTAAACATATATGGTAAATGTATTTACAGAATCACTCTCATTCGAGTTTCAATCTCTTCCTTTCGACTCGATTTCTTTGAATTTTGGAACGTTCCCTATGGTTCCAAAATCCATTCGTGTCCCTCACTATTCGCCTTCTCATTCCGGAGTATCCCATAACTCCATTTTGAATGTTATCTATAATAGATCGACGGTCTCGCCAATCTTCGAATGATTCGTAAAGGATTAAACTCCTTTATAATAGGCATTGATTTACCGGAGATTTCTGTATCCTCGGTTTACGATGCTATCTATCTCCTGATGTACCTGAATTCTATTTCTTGAGATCGAATGTCAATTTAACTCGGAATTCAGCATCGATCTTATTCTTTAAGTTACGGACGACCCAGTTAAGGTTGCTCGTGAATTAAATAAACTCATCCATCTCCCGATTTTGATAATTGAATTATCTTATATTCTGTTTCAAACTTATTTTCGAATCAAAATTTTCTTTGATTTGAGTCAACAAAAATCTGAATCCCTATCCTTATTTTGAAAACCCATTCCTGTATCGTCGAGCCAAGAAATGTATTTCTAAATTTATATTAAAAAACTGTTGTTTTCAAATTTGATAAACAAAATAGTTTTGAATGATTATATTATATATAAATATAAGTTTTCTGAAATTAAATTGTTAATGAATTTGTTGTCTGAAATAATAATATCTGATTTTCATTTATTGTTTTGTAAACCATTGACTATTGCATAATAAATAAAGGAATTTATAAATTTAGTTATAATTTGATTTGGAATTTGAAATGAATTTAATTCAGAAATTTGAGAATTTAATTTCCAATGATTTCCGAACTATGGTTTTAAAGGTTTGAAATGCACATTATTTAAAGGTATTTTGACTATAATTTGTTTCCAAAGAATTCTAATGTATATTATTTAAAGTATTTTCAAATAGAAACCGTTTTCAAAAATTTTTAAAATGTTGAAATCAGTGCTCTTCTCTTTGTCGCTGGAAAATAATTTCGGTGATGGCGGCCGCATCATCGACATTCATTTTCGAGTTTCGAAGTGGAGAAACCATTCTGTAGCTTTGCTACGGTTTTGTTTTGAAAAAAATATTTTGATTTGAACTTCTTCAGTATAATTTGATTTATATATATAAGTATCTTATTTTAAAATTTAATTTGATTTGATATAAATATATTATATAAATCTCTAAATTGTTTAAAGTTAATCGGAAATCTAATTCTTCAATTTTGTTAAAAGATGATTTTAATTATAAATAAAACCAAAATTTGGAATAAACATTTAAACTTGAATAATGGAATTTGGAAAATTTTATTTGTATATTGTTCAACTGCATTCTAATACAACTTACCTATATCATTCAGAAGTTGAATATGTAATTGGATAATATATAAGATAAATTGAATTTATAAGTAAAATTTGAGTGCTTATAATAAATGTTATACACTGAATTTTGATTATAAAGATGTTAATAGAGTTAGATAGGATAATAAGTAAACTCAGTTAATAATGAAATAAATTTGTTTTGAAAGAATTAATAAATTTGTTTTGAAAGAGTGAATAAATTGAAATTTGATCAACATATGAAAATACCTTGAATTTAAAAGAAATTAATAGATGTAAATTAATTTAAATCGAAACTTTATGTTTTAAATTAATTTATATGGGTTAAATATAGGTGATTAAATATATTAAGTAGAATAAATTTAACAATAATTTGGAATAAAGAGGAATTTAAATTGCTGAAAAAAATGTGATTATAATAAAAGACTATTCAAATTTATGGTTTTAGAAATTGTAAATTGAAGATAATTAAATAATAAGATAATAAATTTAGAAATAGTTGAGATTGATTTTAGTGAAATCAAATAGATTAAATCAATTACAGAATATCAATTAAGTTAAATTTGAATTTATATATATAGTTCAAATTAATTGTTATTCTGTATTTCAAATCTGTTTTTCTTTCTAGTTGTTTCTATTCTCCTACCTCGTTCCTTTTCGGGGACGAAAAGTTTTGAGTGGGGGAGAGTGTAACGACCCGTAAATTCCAACTGTTTTAATAACGTAATTAGTTGAAATTTTGTGAAATTTTAAACGATAAAATTTTGAAATAAAAATTCAATATTTGGAATACGTCTAGTTAAACATAGCAAATGATAAATTTTCGTCCGAAAATACGAAAGTTTATTTCGCGCGTAAATTCACTTCAATTTAATCAGTTAAAAAGCGATGAAAATAAAATGTTTCCGAAACCTAAATATTTTTACATAGAAAAATTCTAAACCATCTTCTGAGCAAGATGTCAGTTTGTCGTTTTTTAAATTCGGACATCTTTGGCTCCGTCGTTCTTATTTTTCAGCGTTTTTCTTGCATTTTCCGCCAGTAGAAAAATTCGAATTTTTATAATTCAATCATACCACTGATATCTTTATACCGTTGTGATCGTCTCGTCGTGCTGATCTTCACAGTATATTAAATTGTGTATTTCGAATTTCGGTTCGCAGCAGAATCCACAGTAACGATAAATTGTATCGGTACGACTTTTCGTTTCTTTTGACCTTTCAATATCCCACCGTGAAAATTCCAATGGACACTAGCTTTTATTGTTCCCTGAATTCAGGTCCTGGCTTTTATACTTCCATAGTTTCAAAAAAAAAAAATATTTAGTCTGTTCATTTCCATCGGTACTTCATTTCGAAGTAGAGAAACTAAACTACCCACTTTTCCTTTTACTGTTCTTTTCAATTGACCATGCCTTCACGCATCCTTTCTCTTGCAGCACCTATTCTTTCTTCTTCTTTGCTTTGCCTTCCACAACCCGAGCCGACCCACCACCCTCGGCGCAACCACCCACCTCAGTTCGCCCATCCTTCCTCTAACATCGCACCTTCAACACGCAAGCCCGGAGCCACTCCCTTACATCAGTTCCCTCCGCCATACAATCTCTGCCCTCACCATTTGCTTGCGTCTACCTTATGCATATAGGTAAGTTTATGTGTTTATGTTATATATTTCAAGCTTGTTATACATATACGTATAAGTTAAATATATATAGGTCTATATATATTTGTTTATAGAAGTTACAGTATATAAATAAAGGTGTACATATGTTATACTAGCCTATATATGATTCGTTGTATATCATAATAATATAATGAATGTTCACTTTCATTTATATTTTGGTTGGTACGTTGCCATGTTGCATTGCATTATATTATAATAATTGAATCCATATTTTGGTGCATCTTTATAAGCATTTGCAAGCCTACTGTCTGTCTGAGCAAGTAGATACATGTGAATAAAACAAGTTATAGAAGGAAAATAAGTATTTTTTTATATATTGGTGATTTCAACATTTTGTTTTGTACAATATATATATAGTGTTATGTTATCTATTATATACTATAAAGTTTTCGGCTGTATATATATGTTCATATATATGTATATTTTGAAGTTCATAAGCCTGTCAACTTATATGTTTAAAAAAAAAAAACGTTTGCTGTATGTTTAAAAAAAAACTATATATAAAATAATACGTTTGTTACAAGAGTATATGTTGCGTGCATATATGTGTTACAGTACATCTTTTAGCATATGAGTTTGTTATACATTATATAAGGTTGCTTTAGTACTGTGGGTCTGCACGTTTTCATTCAACATATAGATTTTTAAAATATAAAGTATGTTTTGACTCATCGTTTATAAGTATATTTTAGGTTATTAGTTTAATTATAGTTATGTTGTGTGTTAGCAAGTTTATATGTCCAATTTTATGTTAAGATAACATGTGCTGTAGAAATTCTAAAAGGCTATTTTATAGAAATATCACATCTATACTCTTAGCGTAGGTTATTATATTGGTTTATATTGATTTCTGTGGGTTGTTCCATACTGGTATAGCTATTTTAAATTTGGAAGACATATACCATATATTAGTAGTATACATTATGTAAAAGTATAGTATAGTTCAGTATTTATGGTCTATTATTCATATGTTAGTTATAACAGCTTCCAATTTTTTTTATTTTATTAATACATGTGTTTATTTGGATGAGATTTTGCGAACTGTGTTTTCAAATTTTATAAGTAGGATTAAATTATATTTGAAAAAATAAATAAATAAATAAATATGTTTTAAATTGATTTTTGAAAAAAAAATTTATATTTAGTTCAATTTATATATCATCTGATTCTAATCATTCTCATCGATTTTCCATTATCAGCCGTGTCCGTCGTTCCTGTTTTCTTCATCGAATCGGGTCTATCTAGCGTTGCTTTGGAAATTCGTAGCTCTTTTCTTTGTCAAATCTATCTAGCCTCGAAAGGTGAGCACTCACTCACGATTAACGTTCTTTTATTTATTAAATTTTATTTCAATTGAAACGACAATTGAAATTTACTGTTGTTAGTTAATTACACTGTTATATATGCTATTACCTGTATCAGTTTATCTGTGACACCTGACACCATTATCTGTTAATTATTTATGCGATGATAATACAGTTTGGCTGATAATTGATTGATTGTTGATGTTTATATTAGACGTTAAATCGTTAATGTTAAAAATGATAAATAGTATGAAATTGAACTTGATATAGGATAGTTAAATGTTAAATTTGATTAACTGACATTTGTATAATATGATCCCTTTAAACTGTTAAATTTATTGACACGTAGGATTGTTTAACTACACCTTGAACCATCAAATGTATGTTGTTAAATTGATGATGTATGAAATTGTAAATTGAATGACAAGTGAAAACCGTAATGTAATAATATTTAATCTACATGAAATGATAGTGTAGATTCTAGAAATAATTATATTAATTCGTACAAATATCAATGCGAATTAATACGGTTATTTTGGGATTATTTGAATTGATTATTGGATTGTTATTGTTTGTTGTTATTGCTTGTTTATTTACTTTGACACCATCCCAGTTATCACACTGCAAGTTCCCTTTTGCTATGCTTTGATTTTTGAATTTAATTGGAATCGGGTTGAAATGATAAATACCCAAAATTGAACTTTGACCTTGGATATAGAGAATTAAATAAAACCCGATTGGTCAATAATTTGATTTAAAAATAAATAAAGATTTTATTTGAATAAATAATATTGTTTTGAAATGAAGTTGAAATCGGAATTTTTATGAAAAGAAAATGTTAATATTTAATAATCTGAAACAGAATATTAACAATGTAATTGATGAAAGAATGTTGTTTAATTTGAGAAATGATTGAATTAAGTTTGAAATTTTAATTAAGTTTGAAATTATTAAACTTTGAATGATTTAATAATTAAGTTTGAAATTATAATTAAGTTTGAAATTATAATTAAGTTTGAAATTATTAAATTTTGAAATTATTTAATAATTAAGTTTTGAATTATTTAATAATTAAATAAGATTGAATGATTTAATGATCAAATTGAATTAAATTCTTTAATAAGAGAAATCGAACTTTTGAATAAGTGAATTTACTTTGTAAATAATTGGATACCAACTATAACAACCCATATAAATTAATTTAAATCATAAAAGTTCCGATTTAAATTAATTTGCATCTATTAATTTCTTTTAAATTTCAAGGTATTTTCATATGTTGATCAATTTCATTTTATTAATTCTTGCAAATCAAATTTATTAATTCATTCAAAACAGATTTATTAATTCTTTCAAAACAAATTTTATTTCATTATTAACTGAGTTTACTGATTATCCTATCTAACTCTATTAACATCTTTATAATCAAAATTTAGTGTATAACATTTATTACAACACTCAAATTTTAATTATAAATTCAATTTATCTTATATATTATCCAATTACATATTCAACTTCTGAATGATTTAGGTAAGTTGTATTAGAATGCAGTTGAATATACAAATAAAATTTTCCCAATTCAATTATTCAAGTTTAATTATTTATTCCAATTTTTGGTTTTATTTATAATTAAAATCATCCTTTAACAAAATTTAAGAATTAGATTTCCGATTAACTTTAAACAATTTAGAGATATATATCATATTATTTATATCAAATCAAATTAAATTTTAAAATAAGATACCTATATATATGTAAATCAAAATATACTAAAGAAATTCAAATCAAAATATTTTTCAAAACAAAACCGTAGCAAGGCTACAGAATAGTATCTCCACTTCGAAACTCGAAAATTAATGTCGATGATGCGGCCGCCATCACCGAAATTATTTTCCAGCGACAAAGAGAAGAGCACTGATTTCAACATTTTAAAAATTCTTTGAAAACGATTTATGTTCGGAAATATTTCAAATAATATACATTTTAAAACTTTAAAAATCCAAGTTTGAAATCACCGGAAACTAAATTCTCAAATTTCTGAATTAAATTCATTTCAAATTCCAAATCAATTTATAAACCGTATTTATAAATTTATTTAGAACAATAAATGATAACCAAATATTATCATTTCAAACAAACAATTTAATTAACCTATTAAATTCCAGAAAGTTTACTTATATTTTCACAATATAATCAAACAATTTTTTTTCATTTTCCAAATTTGAAAATAATATTGTGTTAGTTTGCTCTGTTCAAGTGTTTTGGAAATCCTATCGATAGCGTTGATCAGACGAATCGATCGGAAACCCAAATCAACATCAACAACTCAAACAACACAATATATAAAAACATTTTTAAAATTAATTTACAAATACTCTTCCTCGCTTAACGATACAAGAATGGTTTCAAAGCAAGGATAGAGATTCAAATTTTGGTGGACTCAAATCAAAGAGAATTCTGATTCGAAGACAAATTTAAAAGATAAGATAAGATGATTCAATAACAGAATCGGGAGATGGATAAACTTATTTAATTTACGGGCAACCTTAACTGGGTCGTCCGTAACTTCAAGAATTAGATCGGTGCTGAATTTCGAGGTAAATCAACACACGATCTCAAGAGATGGAATTCAGTTATAGCAGGGAATAGATAGCATCATAAACCGAGGATACAGAAATCTCCGGTAAATCAATGCCTATTGTAAAGGAGTTTCACCCCTTTACAAATCATTCGAAGATTGGCGAGACCGCCGATCTATTATAGATAACATTCAGAATGGAGTTATGGGGTGCTCCAGGGTTGAAAGAAGACGAATAGTGAAGGACACGAATGAATTTCGGAACCGAAGGGAACGTTCCAAAATTTAAAGGAATCGAATCAAAGGAAGAGATTGAAACTCGAATGAGAGTGATTCTGTAAATACATTTACCCTATATGTTAAGTTTTGCCTAGAGCTACCAAAGCTCTGATACCAACTATAACAACCCAGAATTTTGGACCATTCGCATCCATTATAAGTGTATAGGTAGACACTCATGCCGGAGTTGAATTGCTCAAAATACCGCGTTGTTAATTTAAATTGGCAAAACTGAAGATATACAGTAAATAAATAATCACAGATCACAGACACAGTAATAAGTGCAGCGGAATTAAAAGAGATAGTAGTTCATGAAGCTACTATATGAATATATAAAATACATCAGAGTTTACAACAAAAGAGTAATACGATACATCAGAGTTAAACTAGATACAACGGAAGAGTAACAGATACAAATCAGAATACATCACTGGAATCATCGAATATCTGAAAGCTGGATAGATAGCTGGATCTCCAAGCGAAGCTCCAACTCCAAAGGTGAGTCTCGAAAGCTGAACTACTCAGTCTGACCCGAGCGTAAAGCAAAACACAAAACACTCGAGTCAGGATTAACATTCTCATATTAATAAATCCAACTCAAGTGAAATAGCAATTGAAATACAAGTAACTCAAAGGATGTTTGGAATAACCATCCTTTAAGGATCCGTTAAACTATCTACTAGGTAGTAATATACGCTAAGTAGATAATGTCTATCAGTAATATAAAGATATCAAAATAGCGTTAAGTCATGGCCCATTCCACCCTTAACACATTTTATTCCCACAAGCATATACAAGACCGTAGTTTCCCCAAAACCGGAAGTCACCAGAGGGCAATCCATATACTCAAGGTACAAATCAAAGTCGTAGTGGTCGCGCATAAATGGAATACAAGTATGACAAGGCACATGAGGCTATACCCAAGGTAGTGATACTACCGTTCGCCTGATCCGGGCTGGTGAGAACGCAACGCCGCAGCGCCCGCAACACCGTGAAACAACACTCCCAAAATCAAGGGTGCACCAATCGACAATAAGTATAAGTAGTTCGAAGAAGTGTGTCCACTTGAGGTATCAATCCTCCATTGGCCCGGCACAGCTCCTGTTTTAGTCATTTCAAATTTGACACAAGTGTCAAGGCTATCCATTATCGTTCTCTTTCTTCAGTCATCACGTACATCATTCCAACCACTTCATTCTGGATCAACACTCCGCGTGTAGTTATTAAAGTGGTTACCGGTTTAGATAGAGAGTATATCCATAACCGAATTCCGGTCTCTTTAATAACTTTCGTAATTATTACACCGATTGGTCGTTTATTTATTCCAAAATATATGTGTTTTAGTTTAAAACCATGATTTTTGAAACGTATATGTATATAATTTTAATAAGTTTCAAATTTTATATTTGTTAAGAAAATAATATATTAAAATAATATATGTTTGGTTTCGGTCTACATCGAACAGTTCTAATCTGATTTTGTAAATTTTTATTCATCAGCTTTATTCGTCGATTCGTGTCCATCTAGCTTTGCTCTGAAATTCGTGCTTGGATCCGTAACTCATTCCATTGTCTGTCCTCTCTAGCCTCGAAAGGTGAGCACTCACTCACGATTAACGTTCTTTTATTTATTAGATTTGATTTCAATTGAAACGACAATTGAAATATGCTGCTATTAGTTAATGACACTGTTATATATGCTATTACCTGTATCAGTTCACCTGTGACATCTGACACCATTATCTGTTAATTATTTATGCGATGATAATACAGTTTGGCTGATAGTTGATTGATTGTTGATGTTTATATTGGACGTTAAATTATAAATGTTAAAATGATAAATAGTATGAAATTGAACTTGATATAGGATAAAAAAAATGTTAAATTTGATTAACTGACATTTGTATAATATGACCCCTTTAACTGTTAAATTTATTGACACGTAGGATTTGTTTAATTATGCCTTGAACCACTGAATGTATGTTGTTAAATTGATGATGTATGAAATTGTAAATAAATGACAAGTGAAGAACTGTAATGTAAAAATCTTTAATCTACATGAAATGATAGTGTAGATTCTAGAAATAATTATATTAATTCGTACAAATAACAATACGAATAAATACGGTTATTTCGGGATTATTTGAATTGATTATTGGATTGATATTGGTTGTTGTTATTGCTTGTTTATTTACTTTGACACCATCCCAGTTATCACACTGCAAGTTCCCTTTACTATGTTTTATTTTGAATTGAATTGGAATCGGGTTGAAATGATAAATACCCAAGTTGAACTTTGACCTAGGATAGAAAATTAAATAAAACCGATTGGTCAATAATTTGATTTAAAAATAAAATAAGGATTTTATTTGAATAAATATTATGGTTTTGAAATGAAATTGAAATCTGAATTTTTATGAAAGGAAATTGTAATATTTAATAATCTGAAACAAATATTTACAATGTAATTGATGAAAGAATGTTGTTTAATTTGAGAAATGATTGAATTAAGTTTTAAAGTATTAAACTTTGAAATGATTTAATAATTAATTTTGAAATTATAATTAAGTTTGAAAGGATTTAATAATTAAGTTTGAAATTAAAATTAAGTTTGAAATTATTAAACTTTGGAATTATCTAATAATTAAGTTTTGAATTATTTAATAATTAAATAAGATCGAATTATTTAATGATTAAATTGAATTGAATTCTTTAATAAGAGAAATTGGACTTCTGAATAAGTGAATTTTACTTCGTAAATAATTGAAATTGAGTTTCTTTATTAATTAAGTTTTGGAAAATTATTTAAGTAATTAAATAAGTGAAATTGAATTTCTTTAACCAGAAATGAAAATGTGATATTTTGGAATTAATGTAAGACTTGTAATTGAAAGAATTGATTTGACGAATTTAGTTTAATTCAAAATTGTAAATTTTGATTTAATGAAGTTGAACTTAAGAATTGATTTAATGAATTGGAAATTTAATGGAAATTGTTTTGAATGGCATAGTAACTTAACGAATATTTAATGAAATCGATAAATGATTTTAAATTGATTTGAATGTTAAATAAAATTTAATTTAAAGGTTTTCGAAATGAAACTTGTATTCGAACTTGAATCAATATTTGGATTGTTTTAAATAGAAATTGAAATTGAATTATAAGATGGCGAAATGATAATTTGGAAGTTTTGAAACGAAAATTATTGGAAATTGGTTTTGAAAGACAAACGAATGTTGATTTATGAATTCTAATTGAAATTGAATTGATTTGGTTTTGAAATATATAAACGACCAATCGGTGTAATAATTACGAAAGTTATTAAAGAGACCGGAATTCGGTTATGGATATACTCTCTATCTAAACCGAAAACCACTTTAATAACTATGCGCGGAGTGATGATCCAGAATGAAGTGGTTGGAATGATGTACGTGTTGACTGAAGAAAGAGAACGATAATGGATAGCCTTGACACTTGTGTCAAATTGGAAATGACTAAAACAGGAGCTGTGCCGGGCCAATGGAGGATTGATACCTCAAGTGGACACACTTCTTCGAACTACTTATACTTATTGTCGATTGGTGCACCCTTGATTTTGGGAGTGTTGTCTCACGGTGTTGCGGGCGCTGCGGCGTTGCGTTCTCACCAGCCCGGATCAGGCGAACGGTAGTATCACTACCTTGGGTATAGCCTCATGTGCCTTGTCATACTGGTATTCCATTTATGCGCGACTACTACGAATTTGATTTGTACCTTGAGTATATGGATTGCCCTCTGGTGACTTCCGGTTTTGGGGAAACTACGGTCTTGTATATGCTTGTGGGAATAAAAATGTGTTAAGGGTGGAATGGGCCATGACTTAACGCTATTTTGATATCTTTATATTACTGATAGACATTATCTACTTATCGTACACTACTACCTAGTAGATAGTTTAACGGATCCTTGAAGGATGGTTATTCCAAACATCCTTTGAGTTACTTGTATTTCAATTGCTATTTCACTTGAGTTGGATTTATTAATATAAGAATGTTAATCCTGACTCGAGTGTCTTGTGTTTTGCTTTACGCTCGGGTCAGACTGAGTGTACCAGTATTCGAGACTCACCTTTGGAGTTGGAGCTTTGCTTGAAGATCCAGCCATCTATTCTGCTTTCAGTATTCGATGATTCCAGTGATGTATTCTGATTTGTATCTGATGTATCGCATTACTCTCCTGTTGTAAACTCTGATGTATTTTTATATATTCATATAGTAGCTTCATGAACTACTATCTCTTTTATTTCCGCTGCATTTATTACTCTGTGTCTGTGATCTGTGATTATATCTATTTACTGTATATGTTCAGTTTTGCCAATTTAAATTAACAACGCGGTATTTTGAGCAATTCAACTCCGGCATGAGTGTCTACCTATTCACTTATAATGGACGCGAATGGTCCAAAATATCGGGTCGTTACAGTTGGTATCTTGATACCAACTGTAACGACCCACTATTTTGGACCATTCAAATCGACAATAATCCACGCATGTCTGACTTGAATAATTCAAAATAACAGATTGTAATAAAATTTGGAGCAAATAAAATCAAATACATAATCACAGACACAGAATATCAGAATAACTCGCAGCGGAATATAAAAACCATAGTAGTTCATGAAGCTACTATAACAAACTCTCAAAACAAAATACATAATATCTGTTTGAAAACATATACAATAGAAATCTCAAATACATAGAAGTTTATAATACCAGAGCTGAAATAGAACAACTGAAACTGGAATGGATAGATAACTAGATAAGCAGAATCTCCAACGATTCCTAGCTCCAGAAAGAGATCCAAATCTAAGCTGTAAATACTCAGGCTGACCCGAGCGTAAAGCAAAATACAAAACACTCGAGTCAGGAAAATATATACTTATATAATGTAAACCAACTCAAGTGAACTGTAGTAGTAATGCATAATAACTTAAAGGATGCTTGGGATCGCCCATCCTCTAAGGATCAGTTAAACCATAAATTAAATACATCCCGTGGTTAAAATTTCAAAATTGGTATTTTATGTTTCGAAATCAAATATCATTTCAAAATTCAATATCATTCAAAAATCCAGTTCAAAATATCAAAATATCATATTTCAAAATAGTTTATATTACGAAACAAATTACTTCATTTTAAATCATAAAATGAAGTTATTATATTAAATAATTAAATTATTAAATTTCCAAAATTTTAATCTTTCAAAGTTCATTCGTTCACTTAAATTAATTAAAACAATGAAAATTCAACTTTCGCAACATTTAGAAAATGCTATGGAAAGTCACATTTAAAACAGTTCAATTTAACAAAAGACAGCATTTAAAATGCTGTAATAGGGTTACATTAGTTTCAAATAAACTTAGTTAAATTCAACCATTATAACATTTACAAAAATGCCATAATAGCCTTTAATTAAATTCAGCCATTTGGTTCATTATTATCAACTACAACATTTACAAATGTTGTATTATCATTTACATTAGAATTAATAGCATTTCAGACATGCAGTTAATTAACTTCAAATATTTAGTATAACTTCACAACAATTATATTTTTATATAAATCATTTTTAACTTATAAAATCATATAATTTCACTTTTAAAACAATCATTCAAATACCCTTATATTCATGATTTTATAAAGTTAAACCTCCATTCAAAAATCAAAATTTAATAATAATTCACTTATTAAATTCCAATATTAAATTATAAATTCATTAAATTAAATTAACTTAACACTTAAGTTTAAATTTTCAAATATAACTTAATTCCATTTTTATTTACTTAACTTAAAATTCATTTTAAGCCAAATTCACAAATTTCCAATTTTAGTTATATTTCAAAATTTCAACTTAAATATTCATTCATTTCACATTTTAACTTTATTCAAAATCATTAATATAAAATAAAATCATTTAAATTCACTTTAATCCAAATTATCATGAATGTATCACATTTCATATTTAATTTAAATTCCAATTATCACCAAATTAAAATTTCCCAAAATAACTTACATTTCAAATTTTCTAATTTTACCATTAATTTATTTCACTTATAAATTTTCAGAAAATCAATAATGCTTTACAAAGATCATTTTTATTTAGTTTAAGTCAAAATATTATAATATTTACATTTCTAAAATAATTAAAAAAAATTATAAAACATATTTTAACAACGGGTCTGTATTTCATTTTCTAGCCTAGGTAAAGTGATACGGGTAATTTATCATTTCAACCCGTAATTTACAAAGATACCCGGGTTTGATCATTTCAAACCCGCAATCCCAAGCAAATGAAAATAATTGAAAATCATTCAGGCCTATCATTTCAGCCCATAATGATTTTCTCTTATTCTAAAGTCCGTTCGGGTATGTATCATTTCAACCCATAGTGATTCTAATCTAAAGGGAACTTGCAGTGTGATAAACTGATAAAAATAACAGAACAACATAATATAACAGTAACATATGATATAACAGGTGTTTAAGCATGGGTGAACATCATATAATCATAACATAGCAGATATAATATGGTGATACATTTTACAGATTCAAAAGTGGTCAATTTACTAGTTATATAGGTATACACTGTCTGGTGAGAATAACTCACTTGTTTAAAGATGGAGATAGCCACAAAAGCACACAATACTGACACTACGAAGGCACGACAACACGGGAATGACTTGAGAGTGGAGAGCGAGATCCAAGTTATAGATCTTGTGTTACAACCCAAAAACAAAACCAAAATAATAGTTAAAAATCAATACGATTGAATTTGAATAACTTTGAAACAAAAAGCAGTTTGAATACGAAACTTTTTACCTTGCTTTCTCTACTTGTTTGCATGGCCTAGGGGATCAATTAGGTCAGGTTTGTACTTGGTTTGGATCAGGTATGGGTCTGGAAAAGGTAAGGCTACAAGGTAGAACATGATGGAGGAAGTTACAACACAGGGATGTGAAGGGGTTTAGGCTAAAACATGGTTTTTGTCAACCAAAAGGGCTCGGTCATGGGGTTATATGCTTGGCCAGTCAAGCTCAGGTCTGGACAGAGGTTGGAGTGGTGTGGGGAGGTCTGGAAAAGGTGGTGGTGGCAGCCTATGGTGGTGGTGGTGGTGTAAAATGAAGGGAAGGTTGCATACATGGCTCGGGTAGGCGATAATTGTAGAGTTTTCAATGTTTTTGTGGAGTTTTGCTCAAGGGGAGGCCATGGCACTTTCATGTCAGTGGAGAATGATGGTTTGGCCGTGGATTTAGTGGGGAGGAAGGGATGGTGGTCGATGGTGGTGATGGTGAGGCTATGGGCCGAGCAAAGCATGAAGATTTCAAGGCAATTTACAAAGGAAAATCAATAAAAGAAGGTGAAAAAGAATAGAAAAGAGGAAGACATTACAATTCTTTTTCTTCAGATCTGAAAACATATGTGAATGAGGAATGAGAAAGTGATGTTTTCACGTGAATTGCAAAATGAGATATGCAGCTGAAAGAATGAGGAGTTAAGGCCAATTGAATGAAAAGTAATGTTGAAATGTGAAAAGGTGGGAATTCAAAAGGCCTTAGGAAATAAAAAGCCACAAACCTTTCAAATCACTTTTATTTCTTTTTAATAAGTTTAAATAACTGAAAATAATTAAAAATTCAGTTTCAATTCGAAAATGTAACAAATATACAAAATATAAATAAATAAATATTAATTATATATGATTAAAATAAGAAAATAGTACAAAATGTAAACTAGTCTAGAAAATTTGAAAATAAATGAAATAAACTTAGGGAAAATTGTATGGACTTGTAAAAATATTTATAAATAAAGATAAGAACATAAAATAAAAATGCATTCACAAAAATAAATAAATAAATTTTAATTAAATAAAATTTAAATGAAGAATATAGTAGAAAAATAGAAACTAGTCTTTAATAAATGCAATAAATTTTGGAAAAGTTTTATTATCACTTCAAAAATATTAAAAGACAAAAATATACATAAAATAACATATTAACACATTTTAAAATAAAATATGACAAAGAAAATATGATTTATAAAATTTAAAATAGGCAAAATTGCAAAATAAAACAAATTATACTCAAAATTGAAATGTACATAACTTTTACAATTTAATTCCGTTTTCAACGAAACAAAAAGCAGTATTCATGTTATTAAGTCTATTTTCATAATAAAAGATAAAATTTAAGATTTTAAACAATTTAAATTTGAAGTTTTAAAAGTCAAAGTTTGACCAGAAATCCCTTTTTCAGGAAATGTTCAATTTATACCAGTTTGAAATTAAAAGTTACATAATAATCAACATTTATATTTAAAAATGAAATGTTTGAAATAAAACAAGTTTAAAAATAGTTTTCAAAATATAATAAAGTCAAATAAAATATATACAAAAATCTAGGGCTGTTACACTCTCCCCCACTCAAATCTTTTCGTCCTCGAAAAGGAATGAAGTATGGAAAACACAGAAAAAGATAGAATGGAATAGGATTAAGACAAGATGACAAGAATATTAAAATTATACCTGATAACTGTTGTTATAGGTAAGTTTAACAAGGTGGAGAATAGGAATAGCAAGAAGGGAAAATAGGATGAAAGACAAGGATGAGCCATTTATTAAAAGTGTTGGTTAAAGAGGTAAAATATTTAAAACACTTTAAAATCCTTTAAAAAGGAAATAACTGATCAAAGTATCATTTATATAATATTTTATCAAAATACTTTTATAACTCGATGTCTTAACAAGTTTATCCTCATTCCTGCAGACTCTGGTAGTGCGTTGATCAGGCGCAAAGCTAGAATTCTCCAGGTACTTAGTAGACTTGTTTCAACACCTAGTGAAAATACTGGGAAAACCTTTAAAAACAGATATGGAAAGTACAATCCAAACAAAAACGAATCAAATCATGGATCGCAGATACACAATGGTTACGCCTGGGTCCCCCAGGAAACATCCGTACCTTTTAAGCATTCACTGCCTTGCGAATTTCGCCATGCAACAAAACGGTGGACCGCAGGATACATAAAAATGGTTACGCCTGGATCCCCCAGGAAACATCCATACCCCTTAAGCAATCTCTGCCTTGCGGATTACGCCACTAACACGACCATAGATCGCAGATACACAATGGTTACGCCTGGATCCCCCAGGAAACATCCGTACCTTTTAAGCAATCACTGCCTTACGAATTACGCTATGCAGTCGAGTTCGTAAGACCATGGGTAACGCCATGGAATTCGAAGGACACTCGAATATCATATCCGGAAAACCAAAAATCAGAGAGAATAATATCGATAGAATGAATCCAAGATAGTTAAGCGAGGAAGAGTATTTGTAAATTAATTTTAAAAATGTTTTTATATATTGTGTTGTTTGAGTTGTTGATGTTGATTTGGGTTTCCGATCGATTCGTCTGATCAACGCTATCGATAGGATTTCCAAAACACTTGAACAGAGCAAACTGACACAATATTATTTTTCAAATTTGGAAAATGAAATAAATTTGTTTGATTATATTGTGAAAATATAAGAAAATCTTTTCTGAAATTTAATAGGCAAATTAAATTGTTTGTTTGAAATGATAATAATTGATTATCATTTATTGTTCTAAATAAATTTATAAATACGGTTTATAAATTTATTTGGAATTTGAAATGAATTTAATTCAGAAATTTGAGAATTTAGTTTCCGGTGATTTCGAATTTTGGTTTTAAAATTACATAAAACTCACTGAACAAAAATTGTAGAATATGTTTTAACCTTTCCGGAACATCCAAATTTATCTAATTCGGATCGAAAACGAGAGAGATACATGCAAAACAATATCAGATTGAAACTCAAGATAACTTGTTAAAGACAGAATTGGTCTTCTGTCTTTGAACGCATTTCAGGTCATCTTAATGGCAAAATTACAGAAAACTCACTGAACAAAAATTGTTCCTTATTGAATCTAGTTTGCAGCAAAAAAACCTGACCAAAAACGGATGAGAAATGAAGAAGTTATGCCTGATTTCGTTTCAGCTACAATTCCAAAACGAAAATTATAGAAGCATCAAGTAAAAAAAAGGATTTAGCTAGCAATTTTACCTCAACCAATATAGCAAGCAACTTGTGTGCACACCCAAAATGAAAGCAAAGAGGATCAAAGAGCTATGATTCACATGTTACATAATAAAACATGTGTTACTAAATGATTACTGAAATCAAAAGATGATTAAACACAAATCAGAAGAGGTTTTTAGCAATATACCTCTCACAAAAGCAACAAAGACTACTATAGCATCAACCCAAGTTAGCAAAAGATGATTAGGAGGCTATAAGATCAAAAAAACACATAAAACATGTGTTACCAAATAAATTTCAGAAATTAAAAAGATATAAAAACGGATTTGAGGTGGGTATTTGCATTACCTTTGCATAGAATGACTTGCATAAGCTAAAACTAGAAGGAGATGAAGATAAAGGCCATTTTTATTATGAAAGCTTTAGGAAATGATTAGGGTTTTGATTAGGGATGAATGAATGAGGTTAGGAGAGTTTGAGATAATTTATAGAGGAGGTTTAGGGTGGGTTATTGGGCTAGGTTTAGTAACCCAATAAAAAGAGAGTTATTTACATGTTTTTTCCAAAAATTAGTCTAAGTGTTCATATATGTTTATAAAACTCATTTTTTTTCTCTTACCCAAACCCGTTTTAAAACTTCTCTTAAAATATTTAAATTTCCAAAAATAACATTTTATCCTCATTTTAAAATCCCATATTTCCCATTTAATTAAAATAGCCTTTTTCAAATAAATTTTGTTATTCCAAATCCTTTTATGCTTCATTAAAATAAATAAAAATCCTAACTTTTATTTATTAATTGGTAATGCAAATCCTGGGTTGTTACACACTACCATACAAGCCTTCAACAATCATTTTCCTTCCTGCCCTCTAAAACCCAAATCGAATAATCGCAAATCGCTTGAGACTGCAATCCTACCACCAGCAATTGCCGACTCCATCACGCAACTCAACCACTTCACCCCAGCACCTCTAACCCATATTGATTCGCGACCAAGTCACTTTCGTCACCAATCCACGAAATAATTTCGCAGAACTTATAAATGCTCAAAACTCAAACTACCAGTAGCTCAACCTGTAACTGAACCAATCACCTGCCTCCATCTCCCATCAACCGATTCCATAAACCCATAACGAAATTGTAAAACCAATTTACTTTGATTTCATGATTTTTCTTTTCTTTTTTAGTTCCGTTCATTTTTTTCTTGTATTGATTTAACAGAGAGAAATAGAGGAGACGAGTTAAAATAAAAAAGGAACGGGAATTTGTAAACTCTTTGGGCTTATGGGCTGATTTTAAGTGTGTTGTTGTCTTTTTAAAAAAAACGAGTTGTTTTAGGTTTCATTTGTTTAGTGAATTTGGTTTTGGCAAGTGAATTTGGTTTCATTTGTTTTGAGTTTCTTCCTTAGTCTAATATATATATATATATATATAAACTATATATATCTTATTTTTAGCTTCAGGTTGCAAAAGCAGAAGTTCAAAAAGAAGAATCGCTCGCTACTTTGCTCTGCTTACCAAATTGCTTGTTTAAAAAAATTGCTGCTTTGAAAAATAAATAATTTGCTAATAATTCTACACGCTCTGGTATCGTGCCTTTATATCTTGTTTTTTGTTTTCCTTGCATTGTTGGTTGCTTGCATTTAAAAAAATTTCAAAAATAAACTTCATTCGTAGTTGCATAGTTAAATCATGTTTAATTTCTGTTTTGCATTCATCTTATCTTATTTTTAATTTCTAAGGGAAATACCCAAATCCACATAAGGTGGGGGATTTAATCACCCCTTTCTTGGACCACAAATTGCATTTCATCTTAGAATTTGACTAATAATAACAGTTAGACATTTGACTTAAGGGAGTCACGAGCTCACCTAGGGCTTAATTGTATCTTGACAAGTTGTCTTCTTTGAACAATTTATATTCTTGATGTCTATGCTACGACAGAGCAATAATTATATATAAATATTACGGTGATTCATAAATATTATAGCGATTGTTTCTTTGAAGGTACTTAAACCTTCGGCTGCATTGCTGTGGTGATTCGTGGTGCACCGATAACTCCTTGTCGTTACCTAGCTAAGAAATATTTGGTTGGATTAAGACAAAGTGTGATTATACAATTTTGGGTTAGGAGCTACTAAGGACAGAAAATTTATAATTAAGTCCTTGCATTCATTTAGTTGCATTAGTTCACGCATATATAAAAAAAAGCAACAAAATCCAAAACTAAAAAAAATTGTACATTTTACTTAACTTAGTTCTTGTTTAATCCAAAATCCAAAAAAAAAATTAAATCTTTTCCTTTGAAATATTTCAATCAAAATCAAAAATCCAAAAAAAACAAGCATTTTACTTCAGTTAGTTTTAGAAAAACAGAAAAATCCAAAAAAAATATGTAATCTTTTCAAAAACAAAAACCAAAAATAAAATTTTGAAAATGTCTGAATTTCCCCACTCATAAGAATTTTACAATAGTTGTGAAAATCAATATAATCCATATAGTTTCGCATCAAACTCTTATGGATACTTTAATAACAACTACTGTACAAAGAATTCCAATTTTGCAACGCAAAGTTTTCAAAATGATAACCGACCCTCAACTCTTGAAAAGAGTATTGAAACGATTTGGTCTTTACTTGAATAACGAAATCAAATGATAAATAATTTGAGTAATCCATATCTGTGCAATAACTCAAGTTAAGGATTTCAAAATAATCAAAATTTTAATTCACTTCAAAATTCTAATAATTTTGATTCTAACCCATGTCAACACAATTTCGAACTTCAGAATGAATTTCAAAATCAAAATGGAAATAATTTGAACCATTTTTTAAACGATTTTGGCAATGGGAATAGTTTCAAATACGGTGCGATTGACAATTTTTGTTCTCAACAATTTCAAATTGAAAATTCTCATGTTAATAATTATGAATTTGGTTTTTTTGAGCAAATGGAAGAAAATGGAAAAAATCACATGGATTTGTTGTTTGAAACCTACAAAAAATAATATGAGCAATAAAATCAAATCCCAACGTATGACTAGTCAAATAATAATCTCCCTTTTATCAAAACTGACGATTTTCAAATAACAGCTTTTGAAATTGAAAACGACAATCTTAATGAAGTTGTTGAAAATGCGATAATTGAGTTGGATTTCAATTCTTTTGAGAATGTGGAACCAAATTTAAAATTCGATCTTCCTTTTTTCGATGTTAAAAAATTAAATGCAACAACTTTAGATTTTGCACATGATACATGCAATGAAGTTGTGAATAATTCAACAAAGGAAGACGAATTTAGTGAACACAAATTTTTTGGACTTTTCAAAGATTAGTTTTTGAATTCTGAAGAGGTAGATTTAATTCATCATTTTGTTTTTAAAATCAATAATTTTGAAGAATTTGTCAATGATGAGTTTGAATTTAAATTTGGTGAAAATATAAACTTGAACTTCAACCAATTGTTCAATCTACCCCAAAAATCATCAAAAATAAAACAACTCATACGATTTTTAATAAAACGACATTAGTTTATCCAAATCTGTGCTTGAGTTATGTCTCTCATACTTGACAAGACAAATAAATTGGTCTTTAGAAGACCATTTCATTTACTCTTTAACGGTATATTTTCTGATGTCATGTAAATAATAATCATTTCATTTTCATTTAAAAATAGGTCATAATATTATTTTTATTTTATTTTTCTCCTTTCACTTGTGTTGACCGTGGGGGCACAGTCAAAATTAAGTGTGGTGGGGGGGAGTCTCATGTTCATTTTTGATTTTTCATGGTTAATTTTTTGCATTTTCTTTTCAAAACTTTAAAAAAATTCTCAAAACAAATTTTCTTTTAAGCATTTTGATTTATTTTTGAAGAAACACTATAGGCTAAGCATACGGTTTTGGTCATTAAATGGAAATTTTTGGAAATTACTTGTCTTAATAAATAATAAAAAGAAAAGTTTGAATTATAAGTAACTCTAGTTTAACTAGTATATACGGTGATTCATAGGTGATGGGTATGAAGTATATTCTAAATTTAGTCTATGTTTAAAGAGTCTTTGATTTTAAAGTATAGAAGTTAACATTTTAAAGCATTGATGTTAAGTTGTGCTCAGTTTGTTTTGCAAAACTCTGTCCATTCAAAAAAAATTGAAAAAAAACAAGTTTGTATATAAATAATAAACACCTAGAGTCGGATGTACAACACATAAGTGTGTACACTCGCCACACTCTGTACTCTTTTCACGTAAGCCGGAAAGGCAATGCATGAACGATATATCTGGCTTAGTATATCTGAGTTAGGTGTATGTAAATAAAAATTGTTTTATTAATAATGCCTACAGTCAATAGGTGTACACACTTGTGTGTTCACTTACCATGCTCTGTACCCACCTCACGTAAGCCCGAAAGGTAGTGCATGGATGGTATATCTGGCCTCAGTTTTCTGAGTTAGGAGTATGTAAATAATGTTAATATCAATAACTTTTTCAAATAATAAGAGAGAGCAAGCAAATGAAACTCAAGCACTATCTTGACTTTACTGATTTGATTTGCTATACGAAAAGAATGAAAGATGCCACCTTGCAAACTATGACAGTCAATTAAAGAATTTATTTCATAATCACATTATGTTTTCATCCGAAACAACTAGCCAAAGTAGAGTTGAATGTAATGAAAACTTAGCTTTTGTTGGACATTTTGATTAGTAAAGGACTGAAATTTTCAAGATAATGATCAAAACTTGTATATAACGATCTCGTGTCGATTTAAAAGAAAATTCTTCATTTGTAAATACTTTTGAAACTTGCATAATGTAGTTGCTTTTAGGAACTTTGCATATTGCAATTGGATTTTGTAGGTAGTATCCGCTGAAAACCCTCACGAGACAATACTCGTCCTACCAGGGACAACAAGAGGTTTAACGGCTTGTTGCATATGCTCAATGCAACCGTGTTTCCTACGAAAACAGATTTATCTTAGTTTTTGTTTATTCGAGGACGAATAAAAAGTTAACTGTGGGGGTATTTGATATGCACGTAAAAGTGCATATTTTTAATTCCATATTTAATCTACTTTCATTTAAATAAATGTCATAATTGGGTGTTTTTACATGTTTAAAACCAAATTTCAAAAATGCTTTCAATTCATCATTCATGCATCTATATGATGGTAAAATGGTAATTTTATGCATGTATTAATTTTGAGAATATTTATTTGCACATTTTAGTTTTATTTGTAGGAATTTGGATGGAAAATGGAAGAAGCTTTATGTATGTATGCATGCACAAAGGATGGAAGACAAAAGAATGAAGAAATAAATGAATTCACGCAACATGGAGGACCCCACCTACCCACTAACCATAAACCAAAATTAAGAGCTAATGCACATGTTAGTGAGGATTAAAGGCACATGCACATTTAATGGAGGATTAAGCTCATGCTAATGGTTACTTGGATGTTACATTTCCTAAAGGGAATTTTGGGTAGCTCCCTAAAATATGGATTAGGGTTTTAGGCATGTATAAATACCCCTTTATGTTTCATGTAGAGAGCTCTTACCTTCTCTTTAGTTTAGTTGTAGCCACAAATGTAAACATAAACTTTCTTTCTTTTTAGTGGCTTCTTAGCCTTTTCTTTATGCAATTTATTTATATGCAATTTTAATTCATGCACTTTTAATTCATGTTCCTTTCTTTTATGTTTCTTTTGATGTTAGTAGCTTAGATCTATTTCTTTTATGCAAGTAGATTAGTTTTTAGTTTATTTTAATTAGCTCTCTTCTTTCATGCAAGTAGATTAATTTTTAGTTTATTTTAATTAGCTCTCTTCTTTCATGTTGAAATCACTTATGTTTTAATGAATTCAAATATGAGAAGCTAAGCCCCTTCAATTTGGGGTGATGAAGCTCTCATGAATCACATAAAGTTAACATAGTGATTTCATTTGATCTCTTGTTGTGCACAATGGAAATTTCGATGTGGTAATTTTTTTTGTTTAATACTGAATTTGATAGCCTATGTTGTTGACACCAAATAGGCTATGCTTAAACAACATAAACACAAATTACCTCTTCATCTACATATGATTTTGGTAATAAAGTGGATTTAGAATCAAAATTTGATGGTCTATATTACTAATCAATAGTTAATAGATCATGCTTAGAATATATTTTATTTTTAATTTCATTGTCACTTTCATGAGAGTTGATAAGTGGTTTGGATGGTGTGTTAAAGTTTAATGGTTAATGTTGGGCTAATTAATAGCACAAATAGACCATACTTAAGATAAACACATCAACTAATTCCACAAATGACTAAAAAAAAGAGATCATAACTTCATTATGTTGATTTGTGTGATCATGAGAAGGGATTTGCTTCTAAATTGCATACTACTCTCATATTTTTATTCACTTTGTTTTAGTTATTTTTTACATTTTTTTAGCTTAAAACAATTTCAAACTCTTTGGGTTAATTTGATTGAGTAGAATTTAATTCATTTCCCTACGGATCGACCCATACTCACATACGTACTACAATTGTACGTCGTGTGCTTGCGGTTATTTTATTACATTTTTCCCATGATTTTCTAACCGATAGAAAAATCATCGTCTAACAGTAAAGTTTAAATAATAATTGAAAATATAGTCAAAAATAAGCGCATTGCGTAACGGTGGTTCGCGATTTCGCGCCGTAAGCATTAATTCCATTTATAGGATGGATTCGGAGTCGGATTTCTTTGAAATAAGAATTTACCGGACCCTTATAATCATAACTTTCAAACAAAGAAAGAAGATTGAGATTTCATTCAGTAGATTTTAAAATATGAGCAAATCTAGTTTTAAATAAAATCACGCTTTGGTAGTTCGGAGGCCAAAGTAGTAAATGTTTTAAAATGGATATTCTTAATTCTTTAAAAATATGGAATAAATTCTAGAAATATTTTAAAATGTTATAAAAGAGATTTGAGTTATATAAATCAATTTCCAAAGATAGAAAAGTCATTTTGATCAATATAGCTTTTAAAACACTATTTGTAGCACTTTTTCGCGGCACTTTTTAATAACTTTTGCAAATAATGGTTTTAACTTGATTATTCTTTCCTGAATCTTTTGTGGACCTTTTTAAGATGATTAAGAGATTTAAAAATGAGTATGCATAAATGACTAGTACATTAGTTCCATTTGTGAGTGTCATAGAAAATCTGACCGTTGAATGAAACAGATCGTAGGGAAAGCCTGGATGGTCTAAAATAATTAAAAGTAAATTAAGTATGTTAAAAGATTTAGAGTCGATCAAATAACTTAACCACCTTATGGGTGATAGATAGGTAGTCACTAGGCTTGCATTTGGGAAACCAGTTGTCTGCCCTCCCTAGCTACCCGGACTGGCCCGACGGAGAGGATAGTACATTTGATTTACTCAGATCAAATTTCCAGAAATATAAAAGATATAATTTTCCAAATTCTTACAACTTGGATTGCATAGAAATGATCTTATTATTTTTTGGTATTAAATTCTGAGGAGGGAACCGTGCTATCCATGTGAATTTAAAAGGTGATTTCACTGTTATTCCGTGGATAGTAAAGGTTGAATACATAAATTGATGTTGAGTAGAATTAGTATAATTATATCGACCCTTTTAAACTCAATAATGTTTTTCAATATGACTTATGAAAATGATTTGGAATTAATTTAATTTCTATATTTAAAATTAATTTATTTGGGTTTATAGTAAATAATAACATTGTTTTTGTCCCGTTTTATAGGTTATGATTTGGAAATTTTTGTTAAGATTTAAATAATTGATTTGAAAATATTTTCCTAAGTAAAGAATGAAATGAGTTGGAATTTAAAAGTTTTTAAGTAATCAAGGATTTGATTAGAGAGGTTTAATAATTTTGTATATATTGAGAAGAAATGATTTAAAGTTATATATCTCTAAAAGACATTTTTGATAAAAATGAATGAATTGATCAAATGATATTCACCTGTATACTTATCCTTTTTTTAATCGATGATTTGTTTGAAGGAACCGGGGTCGGATTTGGGTAATTCCTATTCGAAGACCACTTCGAGCTAATTTACGTGTTCAAAAGAAATGACATGCAATGATATGAATTGGAAGATGGAATGTTGGGTTGCTTGTCACCGACCTTCGGGGGAAATTTCCCATATCATACTTATGTGGCAGTAGTTTTTCATTTGAGATGTTTGATGCAAGGACTTCTTGCTACTAATCCTAGGGTAATCCCCGACAAGATTTTGTATGAGAGTGCGTTCGGTTTGTCCTGTTCCTGTGCAACTTGTATGGACGAATGTTTGATGTTGCATTTCTACATCACATTAATTGATCTCTATAAATGTATCATCTGTTTAGTGGTGGAGAAGGCAACTTCTCTTAGTTTAACACCCTTTCCAGAGACATACAAGCTCAGGAGTCATACATTTGTAGAAATCAATTGTGTGATTAAGGAATGGCAATGTGGCATTCAAAGTGGAATGTGATATGTGAAAGGTAAAACGTTACCTCGGGCCTCATCAATAGGAAATGGAAAAAACAGGGTAGATGCGGCAGGGCTATGTGGGTCGCTCCAATTAGGATATGGTCATCACCTTTCTAGATAACCCTCTATATATCGGGTATATCATGTATGCTATGAGACGTCTCAGATAAGTCTGGAATGACCGGGATGATGTCATATTTGGTACTATCCAACGAAGTGGTAGGCTGGTTCTGTGTCGGTATTAAGCGTTCGGTATCTGGACCCTAGGTACATCCCTCTAAAGGTTTACTATTGGAAGCTAGTTCCTTACCTTGTCGTTGTACGGAATCCATTCTCTAAACGAGCCTTGTAAGATTTCGATTATAGAACCTACTTTGTAGCTAGTATGCTGGAATTTAATAATGTAACAATTTCAGCTAAGATTCAGAAGTTTATTTGCAAATGTTTTTAAAAGAATACCATTAAAAATAATATCAATGGATTTTGCGTAGCAAATGTTTTGGTTATCATAAGGTAAAAAAACGTTCCGTATTTATATGCGGCATGGTCTTAAGAGATACCTTTTGTTTTTAAATATACATATTATGAGTTTCTTACACCAGTCCCATGACTGACCCGAAGTTTACTTTTCTTTTCCCTTAAACTCTAGGTGCCCTAATTTTCCCGAACAGCCCAGTAGTTCAGGTTTAGCTTGGAGCAGTTTGATGGAACTAGAGCTGAAGATACCTTATAAATGGTTATCCATTCCCAGTCCCACTTCCGCTTTATTTGTTTTATTTTTCAGCATTTGTAAGGATAGGTTTTTATAATTGTCCAGCTGAGCTTAGAATAGACTCTGATAATGTATTTAAATTTCCGCTGTAAAGATTATATATTGAAATAATATATGTTATTCCACTCGTATAAGATTCTATTCTGGCTTTATTTTCTTTCTTACCCTTAACGATCGGGTTTGCGACGCTTGAATTTGCGGCATGTGAATATCGAGGATGTACTAGTGCTGATTTTCGAGGGTCGAAAACTCCGGTAGTCACATTTGGTATCAGAGCTTAGGTTGAGAGAACATTTGAGCCTGGTAGGGGTAAAATCTCATCAGAGAGAGGTTAGTCATACCCTAGGATGAGTTACACATTAAAGATAGGGTTAGTAACACCCTAGAATGAGTAGAGAGTATTATATATGAGCGCGTATTTGTTAATGATATATATATGGTTTTTGTTTTGAAAAAAAATTGGTAAATGAAATAATTTTACCTAGAATTATATTTTGAATATAAAGGAATATTTTTCAAAAGATACAGTTATTTTATTTAGGGATGATAATATTCATTATTATCATTTATTGATTGACTGTTCAATTTACAAGTTTAAACACACCTCGTGAATTTAGTTTCACAATTTGACTATATGGTGTTTGATAAATAATAATGTTAGTTTAAGACGAAAGGAATTTATTTAAGATAAATTAATCTTATGAATATGTTTTATATAAGTGATTTTATAAACTGGATTTATGAAACGTGCTTTATAAATGAATTTTTGAGAATTTAAATTTTGGTATTTTTGAAAGGAATTTCAAATTATTTTTGGAAAAGGAATAATAATAGTATTATTTCTAAAATGGGATTTTGAAAATGAAAAATAATCTTATGATTACCTAGTTCGAGTAGCTCGAAATTAACTAAAAAATGGGCAGGTTCATATGGTAAACACTTCTCTTAAGTGTTCCCCTTCTTGTTAAGGGAATATATGATACTATTAGTAGTACCTAATTCCTTAGTATCATTTTTGATTTACTCGATCTATATAATTTTCTAAAGTTAAAAGATATCATTAATTGATAAATAAATTGGTGGTTGTTAACTCTTATTGAAGTCTATTGTTGTAATTGATAAGCTTAGGTATATCATCAAAATAAATGTTTAAAATTATTAATAGATAAGAAAATGGTTTTTGGTTGGTAGTAAATAATGTTTTAGAAACATTTTTTTGAACCCTTGTATTACATTTGGGAAGAAATCTTATAAATATGTTTAGATCTTTAATAATGGAATTTTAAAGATAAAAGCAAGTAATGGAATCTCTTATAAAAAGATAGTAAATTTTATATGTTTAAATTTATAAATGAAAAGGAATTTTTTATGACAATGTTTTGGTAGTAATTGTTTTTCTCTCTTTGATTTTATTTTAAAGTAAGTAAAACTTGTAAGTAATTTGTGAATATACTTAAAATATTTGAATGAATAAATGAATACTTTTTAAGTATTGAAACAGCTATAAGTGAATGAATATATATATATATATATATAAATGGAGTTTTAATTAAGGAATATTAATTGATAAAGCGAGTTTAGATTAATAAAATAAGTTTTATTAGATACAAAAGTGTTTGCTTTTAATACTAGATAAAAAGAATAAATTATAATATAAGGAGTTTATCATAATGTTAATAAAAGATAATTTATCTTTTAAATTGGAATGATTTCTTTGTGAGGAAGATAAATTATCAATTTAATGAATTATTTTGAAAAATGGGTTTTTCAAAAACTGTTAAGATATGTTTATAGAAAAGAAATGTGTTATAATAAAAGATGTTTATTATAATTTTAATGGGAAAGATATTTTTATCTTTTGGAATAAAATGTTTTCCTTTAAGAAGAAATAATTGGAAATAAATACTTGAAATGATTATATATAAAGAAGCATCTTTATAAAAATGTTTGAATAAAGAATAAAAGTTGTATGAAAGGTCTTCATAAAGATTTTTGAATGTTAATAAGAGTGTGTGAGGTACGTGGATTATTTCGTTGCACGATCCTGATCTAAGATTCGAGTACGGAACTTTGAGGTGTTCTACACTGGTCCGAGAAAGGATTTATCACTCGATTTTTGACAACGTACATTGATAAGGGTTTTTGGTTAGGAATTTGAGTTATCTATCATAGTTGAGAGCTATGTAAGGGAAATGAAAGTTCTGATCAAGGAGCCTGGTCAGAGACCGCACTAGAGGATCGGAGCATCAATACTAGTTCGGAAGTAAAGTTGTGAATTCGAAACTAAGATCAAATTAGATATTATGGATGATCTATATACATCATATAGATTTAAGTTTAATAAAAATATTTTGGGCAAACACCGTTGGGTTTTTGTTTTGGTGTAATTTCGGGGACGAAGTTCTTTTATGGGGGGAAGTCTGTACGACCCACAAATCTATCACTATGATAAATTATATTTACTTTTAGAACATTCAAATATAAGAT
The DNA here is from genome assembly GCA_030737815.1 of Allium fistulosum. Taxonomy (NCBI): domain Eukaryota; kingdom Viridiplantae; phylum Streptophyta; class Magnoliopsida; order Asparagales; family Amaryllidaceae; genus Allium; species Allium fistulosum. The sequence continues at coordinate 813,451,511 of CM060908.1, read as the reverse complement.
ATATTAGTATAGAATATGATGTATTGAACTATAAATAGTAATGGTAATCTTATTTTGAATAAGTATTTATAGAAATATATACTTTGGAAAAATATCAATAAAATGACCAAAAATCGTTTTATCGATAAACAGCTTTATAATCATCAAAACGTCGCACACGGAGCTGCATATATAAACTTGTTTTTATAATTGAAAAAGAATATGAAATAAAATTATTTATTTTATTTTTGGAAATTAAATTTATTTATGACATCATCAGTGATGCCATTATATTTAATAATTCATTTATGATTTTAAACTGAGATTTAATGATTTAATAATTATTTGAATTATTTGAATAATTGTTTTCAAATGATAATAATTCATTTTAAATAGTTATAAAGTGATAATAAATCATTTTTATTAGTTTTATGAAGATATAAACTTGATTTGAAATTATAAGGAAAATCGATATCGGTTTCTCGGTATAATAACACTTTTTGTAAACAACGATTTAATATTAATTTATATGATTTTATAATTCAAGTGTGATCATTTTAATTAATTTATAATAATAAAAAATTAGTTTTCAAATTTTGTTTAAAAATATATTTATATTAATTAAGAAGTGAAAATATGACCGGAAATCGAAATCGGAATTCGTAATGATTCAACGTGAAGAAGTTGTGCAACGATGTGGATTATATGTAACATGCATATGCATATATACATGTACACATACATGGAGACATTCGAATGCACATGGATACACATATATATACAGATACATGTTTATATAAAATAACAAGAAAAAATATTAAGATATTTTCTCTTTTCCTTAACCCTTAAGCGAACTCAAGTCAACCAAAGACAAACCATCATCACAACACATGGGGGAAGGTCATTTTGACTGTGTAAGGTGATTATGGGGTGGAGCATGTAGGTGATACAATGGTGAGGTAAGGGGTGTAAGAGATATTTATAGAATTTGGCTATAAATAGCCCACCCTCTCAACACATTTTTTTACCTTCTTCATTCTATCATATCTTCCTCAAAGAAGAACCAATTGGGAAAGTTCATTTTTTCCAACCGTGTAAAATTCCAATGGCTACAACTTTCTTGTTTACCACTTCTTCCCAATTTAAGCTTAGCTATGCCAAAATCTCCATACTTTCCGGTGCATTTTCTGGTCCAGAATTTTAGGTCCAAGAATACCTCTTGTTCTTTTGATCATATCTCCCTCAAAACAAATCGAAATCAAGTGTTACTTTATTCAAATTATAGAGAAAATAATTTGCAAGAACTTATCTTTTTACAACTTTTTCAAAATTCCTAGAGCAACATGTCCAAAAATCAGTTAGAAATCGACCTATTCTCGGGTTTGATTTTTATGAATCCGAGAACACCTCTTCTTCTCTTGGCCATAACTTCCTCAAAACAGATCCAAATTAAGAAATTATTTTTTAAAACCATAGAGAAAAGAATTTCCAAAACTTTCATGTTGACCACTTTCCCAAGTTCAGAGAGTAAAATGGCCAAAAACTCAAGAGAAATTAACCTATTTTCAGGTCTAGTAGTATAAATTCGATGATGGTTCGAAGTCACTTTCCTCCATGGAACTCACGGACACACTCCATCACCTTGCTTGGCCAAGCCTCCTCCCCTTCCTAGCCTAGGTCGTGACTTCCCTAGGGTCCGAGGATCGATTCCATAAAGCTTTTGTCCGTCTTAGCGGAGCTATAGTCGTTTTAAAGTAAGTTCGTTTAAATCTAAGGTGAGAAACTCTTACTTATATTATATTATGAATGTTTACTATGCTTTGACCATCAAGTTTGATTGTTTAATATTGTTGTTTAATTGTACAAACAAGTCACGTTTAATACACATCGAAAATCACAAAGGAAATCACTTTCCTTTTATTAATGAAATGGTGTATATGGAATGTTTAAACCTCTTAAAAAGGGTTTAATATGGTTTAGAAATGTTTTATAAACTTTTAAAAGTGTTTAGGCAAAGTTTAAATAAATATTGAAAATTTAGTCAAAAATAGGCGCGTCGCATAATGGTAGTTCGCGATTTCATGCCGTAAGAGTTAAATCCATTTATAGGATGGATTCGGAGTCGGATTTCTTTGAAATAAAAATTTTCCGAACCCTTATAATCATAAATTTCAAAAAAAGAGAGTAGATTGAGATTTCATTCGGTAGATTTTAAAATATGAGAAAATCAAGTTTTAAATAAAATCGCGCTTTGTAGTTCAGAGGCCAAAGTAGTAAATATTTTTAAATGGATATTTTTAATTCTTTAATAACATGGAATAAATTCTACAAATCTTTTAAAATGTTTCAAAAGAGATTTGAGTTATATAAATGAATTTCCAAAAGTTAGAAAAGTCGTTTTGATCAATATAGCTTTTAAAACACTTTTGCAGCACTTTTTAATAACTTTGTAAACGATGGTTTTAACTTAATTATTATTTCCCGAATCTTTTGTGAAACTTTTTAAGCTGATTAAGATTTTTAAAAATGAGTATGTGGAAATGACTAGTACATTTGTTCCATTTGTGAGTGTCATAGAAAATCCGATCGAGGAATGGAACAGATCGAAGGAAAAGCCCGGATGCTCTAAAATAATTAAAAGTAAATTAAGTATGTTAAAAGATTTAGAGACGATCAAATAAATTGACCACCTTATGGGTAACAAACAGATAGTCACTAGGCTTGGATTTGGGAAACCAGTTGCCTGCCCTCCCTAGCTACTCGGACTGGCCCAACGGAGGGGATAGTACATTTGATTTACTCGGACCAAATTTCCCTAAGTATAAAAGGTATAATTTTCCAAATTCAAACAACTTGGATTGCATAGAAATGATCTTGTTATACTTGGTATTAAATTTCAAGGAGGGAACCCGTACTATCCGTGTGAATTTAAAAGGTGATTTCACCATTATTTTATGGATAATAAAGATTGAATACAGAAATTGATGTTCAGTAGAATTAATATAATTCCTATCGACCTTTTTTAACTCAATAATGTTTTCTAATATGACTTATGAAAATGATTTGGAATTAATTTAATTCCAATACTTAAAATTAATTTGTTTGGTTTTATAATAAACATGAACATTGTTTTTGACCCGTTTTAAAGGTTATGATTTGGAAATATCTTCCTAAGTAAAGAATGAAATAATTTGGAATTTAAAAAGGTTTTACGTAATCAAAGGATTTGATAAGAGAGGTTTAATTATTCTGTATATACTGGAAAGAAATGATTTAAAGTTACATATCTCTAAAAGAATTTTTTTATAAAAAGGAATTAATTAATCAAATGATATTCACCTATATACTTGACCTTTTTTTAATCGATGATTGGTTTGAAGGAACCGCGGTCGGTTTTGGGTAATTCCTATCTGAAGACCACTTCGAACTAATTTACGTGTTCGAAAGAAATGACATAGAATGATATGATTTGGAAGATGGAATGTTGGGCTGCTTGTCATTGTCCCTCGGGGGAAATTTCCCATATCACACTTATATGGCAGTAGTTATTCATTTGAGATCTTCTGTGCAAGGACTTCTCGCTACTAATCCTAACGGAAATCCCCGATAGGATGTGGTAGGAGAGTGCCTTCGGTTTGTCCTGTTCCTGGACAACTTGTATGGATGAATGTATGACATTGCATTTCTAGATCACATTGATTAATCTCTATATACGTATCATCTGTTTGGTGGCGGAGAAGGAAACTTCTCTTAGCTTAACACCCTTTCTAGAGACCTATAAGTTCAGGAGTTATACGTTTGTAGAAATCAGTTGTGTGATTAAGGAATGACAATGTGTCATTCAAAGTGGAATGTGCTATGTGAAAGGTAAAACGTTACCTCAGGCCTCATCAGCCGGAAATGGCAAAAACAGGGTAGATGCGGCAGGGCTATGTGGTTGCTCCCATTAGGATATGGTCATCACCTTTCTAGATAATCCACTATATATCAGATATGTTGTGTATGCTATGAGATATCTCAGATAGGTCGGGAGCCATCGGGGTGATGTCATATTTGATACTATCCAACGATGGGTAGGTCGGTTCAGTGTTGCTATAGGCGTTGAGTATCTAGACCCTAGGTACGTCCCTCTAGAGGTGTACTTTTGGAAGGTAGTTCGTTACCTTATCACTGTATGGACTCCATTCTCAGAACGAGCCTTGTAATATTTTGATTGTAGAACCTACTTTGTAGCTAGTATCCTGGAATTCAATAATGTAACAATTTCGACTAAGATTCATAAGTTTATTTGCAAACATTTTCAAAAGAATGTCATTAAAAATAATATCAAAGGATTTTGCATAGCAAATGTTTTAATTATCATGAGGTAAAAACTCGTTCCGTGTTTATGTGCGGCGTTGTCTTATGAGATACCTTTTGTTTTCAAATGTCTGTATTTTGAGTTTCTCACACCAGTCCTACGACTGACCTAGTGTGACGACCCGCCCTTCACGACCCTCGAAAATCGACACAAAATACTCAACAGTATAATATGCCGACGATCGAATGCCGGAAAGACAGATTGTAGAAGAATAAGAAAGTAGATAGAAGAAGAAAGAACTAAACAAAATCAGAACCTCACAGTCGCAGCGGATAAAATATAATATATAGAACAGATCTTTACACAAAATGAAACTATATCTGTTTATATACAATACATCATCATCAGAGTATATCAATACAATCATCAATATCCAGTCAATCAGTCAATACAACAATCACAGCAGCGGAATAATACAAGTACGAGAAATACGTCTCGGACTCCAGCTCCTCTCCTGAGCTCCATAGCAACCTATCCTGTAAAATACTCGGTCTGACCCGAGCATTATAATAAAATAACACCCGAGTCAGTCTGGAATACCAGCGCATCATAAATACATCCAATTGATTATTAAAGTTTCAAAAATCCTTTGAAAACAAAAGCATCTCGTAAGACCACGCCACAAATAAACATGTCGGGTTTTTACCTTACGATAGCCAAAACACTTTTTATAGAAATCCTCTGATATTATAATAGTGTCTATTTACAAATACTTATAAAATAGCCGAAATTGTTACATCTATTAAATTCCGGCATACTAGCCACAACGTGGGTAATACAAACAAAACTCGTACAAGGCACGTAGGGAGAATGGATTTCCAACGAATGACTAGGCACTGGGGTACCACCTGTCACAGTACGTGGCCTAGATCACAGTACCGAGGAGTACGCCCGCTCCCCTGCAACACAAGACCGGAATCATCCCTTACTGGATAATTCCAAGTAAAATCACCCCACGGTTGGGATCAGCAACCGCACCACTAAGCCGAAATAAAAGGGACATCTAGACAGGGATGACCTTACTCTCAAGTGGGGGCTACCCACGAAGCCTTGCTGCATAACCCCTGATTTTCAGTCATTCCCGGTTGATGAGGCTTGAGGCTAAACGATACCTTTATAGCACATTTCACTTTGAATGCCCATCGTCCACCTGACGATGTCACGAAAGCATTCGTCCATATAAGTCCGTCCCGGGTCCGAACGGAACCGAAGGCACTACTCCTACTACATCCATTTTGGAAATATCCTCAGGATTAGTAGCGACTAGCCCTTGCACTTCACCGCTCCATCTTCGACTCCCGAATCGTTTCCGCGAAACGTACAAACCGGATCGAAGTGGTTTTCGAGTCTCCAGACCTAGAATCCCGGTATACGGAAACTCGATCCCGGTCTCTTCGAAACGATCAGCGCATTTGGCCAATATTGATAGTCGGTGATTTAACTATCAATTAATGTTCACAAACATCCATACACATCCATCACACAATAAATAATCTCCATATTATTTATTTGCCTCTAATATCTTCAAAGATATATTTTCACATTTTCAAAACTCATTTGAAAACAATTTTCCAAACTCTTCCTTTACAAGGTAAATCTTTTACCCTTTATTCCCATCGGGAATAACCAAGTATAAAACAATTTGCATTTAAAACAGTTAAAAATACTTTATACTGAAATATACTTTAAAATATGAAAATTACTTCTATTTATTTACTCAAAATATAAATTTCAAAACTGTTTTAAATACTATTATTTAATAAGGTATAAATTCGATTGAAATAAAGGTTTAGTTTACTAATTTTTAGAAATGGAGTTTAAAAGAAGAATACTAGCCTTTACCAATAACTTAATCATATAACTTTAAAACAAACTTGAAATTTCTTCTTTCAAAGTAATACTTTTCTTAAAATACTCTTTAAACAATTTAAAACTTTAACTTTTAATTAAATAAAAACCTTTAAACTTAACTTGGTTTTCCCAGGGAGACACTATCCCGTTCAAATATTCCAAAGTATCCTTCATATAAATCCAAACGATTTATTTCAAGTCAATTTATGATTTCAACATAAATTTCCAATTTCCATACTTAACTATAACTTCCTCCGAAGTTAAATCAGAATTTTCCATTTCTGAAAATTCACTTTTAAATATAATTTAAACATTTTTAAATAAACATTTTGGTGAATTTTCAATGGAAACCATATTTTCAATTTACTTAAATAAAATTCCAATGGAGAAAACGAAATTTTAAAAATATTCTATTAACACTTAAAATTTACATTTATATTCAGAAGCTTCATTTTAACATATTTTTCTTTCCCGGATATCACTATTTATCATTAAAATAAACCGCTGTTATTTTACTCAATTTATAATTTCATAGAATTCATTTCCAGAAAACTCATATTTCACATTTAACGATTGATAAATTTCCCACAATATTTAAAATCCCAATTTTACCAATTTACATTTTCCATTTCAAAACAGAATCCAGTTTTTATATTCCTTTAAATTCCTTATTTAACAATTTCTTTAATTTCTTTTAAATCCCCAATTTCTTCATTTATAATTTAATTCTGGAATTATAATTTATACCACAATTTCACAGAACAATTTAAAATTCCAGATTTATCAATCACAACATATAAACAGGTATCACTATCAATTATAAAATAATTGCTACATCGTGAGGAATCCAGTTGGATCCCTCCAACCTGTTTTTCCCTGCATCCACAAATATTAGCACATCACAATATAAATATCAATCCAGACTGATAATAACAATTATATTCAGCCATCCACACAGATATTTAAATATCAACTATTTATAATGTCTAGCATCCAGATGTGAGTGAGAAAACTCACTTTGAGTTCGGCGAGCGTTCGAAATTTAAATTAAACCGGACGATGTCCGATTTAACCCAAATTCCCACTTGTCCGGAATGACTCAGGATCTGCGCCATCACGTAGCACGCGTTCCTGCGATTCCACGGTTCCAGTTTCGTCGCAATCTGACATCGTATGATCGAGTTATGAATTTACAAAGTTTTGAAATTAATTTAAATCAATATCTTTTTTTTTCTTTTCTTTTACAATACCAAATCACGGCCGTTGATCAAGCTTCAGAAACAAGGTCGATCCCCATCTTCTTCTCGCGTTCAACTCCTGGCCATCACGTACACGCGTGAACCCATCGTCGACACTTAGGTTTAGAAATCGCGGCCACCACGACACTCTAGAATCTGATCGGAAGTCACCACATCGAAGCCCCCTAGATCGCCTACCCCCAGCCAAGATCCAGTCGAACTCGGTCAGCTCTTGACCCCAAAAAGCGAGCACGAACACGTTGCCTTCGTGGTGAAGTTTCTGACGAACCGCTCGACGATTCATGATCACCACCGCACAACTCGAAGAACTCAATGGCCTCTCCACTTTTCCAGTTGAACGTTTTCTAAATTATTAAGTGGATAAATCGAAAATTGACGATGAACATCTGATGTTTTCGGCCATTGGTATAAGCAACGGCGGCTGGTGATAAAATGAGCTAGGGTTTTGGAGAAAATGTTAATATATCTATATTTAATATTATTTAATTAATAAAATATCTCAATTTAACCGTTAATGCAAACGACCTCCAAATCTCACGTTCCGACAGGCTATCCTGGGGTTTTTCCGCGTTCCGGACACAATGGAACAGGTTACGTAAGTTAATTTAATCGTATGTGCGAGTTATAGAATTAAACGATCAATTTAAAATTAAATCGGTTAAATCGATTTCGATGCGTTTCGAGCTGCCACGGTCAAACGACAACTCCGATTGCTACGAAAATTGAAATCCGATAATAACTAACTATTACGGATCCAATGGAACTGGTTTCGTCGAATTCCGAGACTGTGCCCCGGAAGGCTATTTTACCCGTCTATTAAATCGAGAAATTTTCAAAATTTACGAAAACACTCAAATTTTCACTTTTAAAATTTTATTAACTCAATAATAAGTCATATAAAATGTATAACCACATTTAAAATCATTCCGGCTCAATCCGGACTCAAAATCTGATTATTTGCATTTTAATAATATTAAATTCATTTTTAAATTAATATAAAATTCCAAATATTAATTTATCAACTTTAAAATTCATCTAAAATTCCAATAATATTATTTATAACCATTCGAACCTAAAAATACATTTAAATATCATTTTATTACTATTTACACCCAAATCCACCTTTTTATCCCAATCCCGAATATTTAATTATTTATTATCCAATCTCAGATTAAATCTTCACATTAGAAATTATCACTTGTTGTTTCAGTTTAAACCAATTCTTTTTAGTTCAAAATAAATCTTAAACCCATATTAAACATTTAAAATGAATTAAATGTTCAAATTCAATGGCTTAAAAATACGGGATGTTACATTCCTCCCCCCTTATAAAAATTTCGTCCCCGAAATTTGCTAAGGTAGAAAATACTCTCCAACCCATTTATTTCCAAATTTGCTTAGTTAAAAGCTTTAGATTCACTTCCCAAAAAGTTTCAACTCCATTCCAAAACCATTTGCTTTATTTACTCTAAAGCCTTTATCTTAACACTCGTTATCAAAATAACTTCACTTATTAATAAATTTTCCCAAAAACTCTCAAAAATTTTCTAACTCCCAAAATTTCTGGAAAATTTTGGCGGAGTCTCCTTTGTACGGAGGAGCTTCTGCGATGTCGCAGGATACACAAATATATATACATCGGCTCACATGGCCGGAAACCAAAATATATCACAATATATATATCATTTTCCCAATTATATTTGCGTAGGCGTACCTCTTAGCAAATTTTTAAAAGCAAGCGGCTAATATCTCGCATATACGTGCTCCAACTCTCTCGAACGCCTCCCGCACCTGTACTAAACTCAACAAACTCATCAGTTTCAATGATATGAGCATCTTAATAGCATTTCCAATGTAAATGCAAGCCAAACATATCCATTTCATAACCAAACCAAGCAAATTTCATCATTAACAATGTCAACCTTCTTTATAAACAATTTCACAAATTTCGACATCATTTCAATCCTCTTTACAAACCCAAACTTCATTTTTATTCCACTTGAATGATTTAAATTCAAGTTCACTACATACAATTCTTATTTATCTCAACCAATTCATTTCCACTTCAATATGATTACATATGCCTTTCTTACCTTTTAATCTTACTTACATTCCAAATTTGATTTACAATCAAATTTCATTTTAAACTTGAAACATTTGCATTTCAGTTATGATCCATTTCCATTCATATGCAAACATTACTTATTAAAAGGTCAATTCATTCCTATTTATTCAAAATCAATTTCATTTGCTATTCTTAACCAATTCACTTGCATTCATATACAAAACTCTTTGAAATGGGTTCCCATTCATATCAATTTATTCACAATTCAATTCCAATTGCTTTTAAACACTCAATTGCAAATACATGCAAATTTCCATGTCATTCAAGCAAAACAATTGCCACTTAAGCTTATAACCATTTAAAATTATTTCCAACTTGGATTCATATAAATTTTATTCCATTACAAGGTTCACAAACCAAATATTTTCTCTTTCCAATGTAATTGTTAAATTACATTTTCCTTACATCTTTATTTCATTATCCAATTCAGGTTTATATTAATATTTTTCCATCTTGGATTATTTACATCCTTATGTCATCTCAATAATTAATTAATACAATTACACTTGCATCCCATTTTACTATTTATCAATTTGCATTCAAGATTACATTATAAAGCTCGACCACACTTTTAATTCAGTTCGCTTAAGTTCTTTCACAATATTTCCACCATCTTCTTATATCAATTTATTTACAAAGTTTAATGCTCTTCGTTTATTTATCCAATCCATTTTAGATTTATTTTATCAACAAAGAGACCATTTAAATTATTTCTCTCATTTGAATTTTCTTACAATTCAGACCATCACTATTATAATCTAATCCCATTATACATTCTCACTTCCAACATTTATTACCAAATTTAAATTTCATTCAACAACAGGATTTTTCCCTTGCTTTCTAAATTTTGACCAAACTATCAAAATTCTATTTATTGCAATACAAATTCCATTTAATTTAGCTTACACAAGATTTATTTCCAAACAATCATTTTGGATTTAATTGAGTAAGCATTTACTTCATTCAACATCACTTCAACTAAATTAAATTTCCATTAAACTAAATTCTTATCCCATTTTAATTCAAGGTTAACTAAATTATATATGCATTTTCAATTTAATTCCTTTCCAGAATTTATTCAAATTCATCTAAATTTTATTTAGCCACCTGAATTTAAACCATTTCCTTTACTACTTTAAATAAGAATTTAATTACATTCATTCTTATTCATAACACAACAGATATTTTAATATTCAGCTAAATTCCATCTTAGTCGAAGTTAAACCAAATTCAATTTTATAGAATTCCTTTATTCTATTTAAATTTTATTCCAAGACTTATTTGCTAACTCAAGTCCATTCATCCTTTATATTTTATAATTGCTTCATCTTACTTAGCATTCCATTTAAAATTAAGTTCGAATTCACCATACCATCCAACCCTTTCCCATTTGTGATTATAATTCCACTATACTTGAGTTAAAATCAAATCTTCCATTCTCAAGTTCTCCAACTTATTTACTTATAAGTTTATATTGCTCATTTCAAATCAATCCACATTTTTATAATCACAATTCCAAATTTTAACACTTAATAACTTAAGAATATGAATTCACTTGCACAATCATAAACATTTACATTTCACCGTTATCTCAACTTCCTTTTAATTCCAATTCATTTAGATTTAATTCAAATTCAAATTCTTAATTTTATTTAACTTATCATAAGTTAAATCCAGATATATTCCATTCACCTTCATTTATTCAAAGTAAATTTACATTCCATATATACTCAATTCTTTTTTAAATCAACTTTCCTTTATAAGTTATATAGTTGAATCATTTCAACTTTCACATTCTTACTTTAAAATAGAATTTCCAGAATTCAATTTACCCGGATTTATTTCAAAACCAATTCGAAATAAAAATCAACACATTTCTCTTTTGATATTCAAATCAAATACCAAATTCCAAAACAAACTGTTTTTACCAAACAATTTCCCTTTGAAAATTCCAAAATCACTTGTTTTCCCAAACAAGTCCAAATAAATACCATAACCAACTATTTTGGTAGCAATTCATCACTTTAGAAACTCGAAAATGAATTCTAATGATGTGGCCAGCATCATCAGGATTATTTTCCAGCGACTGAAGTGAGTTCAATGCTCTTTACTTCTGAAATTCTTCTCAAAGCAATTCCCATCTCAAAATATTTTTTCCAAATGAATACCCCAAACTTCCAAATGCTTTTGAAAACATTTCCAACATTTCCACAAAGTTTAATTCCCAAAACTTTGTTTAATTCCATTTGAAATCCCTTTCAAAATTTCCGGGGTCAAAATTCTAGTTTAAATCAAATTTTAATTTTTACTTTTCTTATTTAAAACATATCCAGTCAATTCCATTTGGTTATAAACCATTTTAATATTTTAACTTCTTATTTTATTATATATATCATTTCAAATTTTAGATCATGTTTTAATTTCTTATTTAATTATAGAAGAAACAACCTAACAAGCATCCAATACATATAATTTAGAAAACTATTTCTTTATATCAAAATATAATTTTGGGTAAAATTATTTCATTTACCCGCTTTAAAAACAATACTATGTCGGTTTATCTTGTTTAAGAGTTTAGAAACCCCTATCGATACGGTTGTACTTCCCGCACCGACCAGAATTCATAAACACTCAACCGATAAGTCAACACAGTACAAAAACAAATTTTATATCCACTAACAAGTACGCTCTCGTAGCTATTATTACACTCAACTCATTATAGAGTACTATTGACTCCATTAATAATGAGTAATTTCCCACCAAAGCCTAGGTTGTCGCCAACTTAAGCTCTGATACCAAGTGTGACGACCCGCCCTTCACGACCCTCGAAAATCGACACAAAATACTCAACAGTATAATATGCCGACGATCGAATGCCGGAAAGACAGATTGTAGAAGAATAAGAAAGTAGATAGAAGAAGAAAGAACTAAACAAAATCAGAACCTCACAGTCGCAGCGGATAAAATATAATATATAGAACAGATCTTTACACAAAATGAAACTATATCTGTTTATATACAATACATCATCATCAGAGTATATCAATACAATCATCAATATCCAGTCAATCAGTCAATACAACAATCACAGCAGCGGAATAATACAAGTACGAGAAATACGTCTCGGACTCCAGCTCCTCTCCTGAGCTCCATAGCAACCTATCCTGTAAAATACTCGGTCTGACCCGAGCATTATAATAAAATAACACCCGAGTCAGTCTGGAATACCAGCGCATCATAAATACATCCAATTGATTATTAAAGTTTCAAAAATCCTTTGAAAACAAAAGCATCTCGTAAGACCACGCCACAAATAAACATGTCGGGTTTTTACCTTACGATAGCCAAAACACTTTTTATAGAAATCCTCTGATATTATAATAGTGTCTATTTACAAATACTTATAAAATAGCCGAAATTGTTACATCTATTAAATTCCGGCATACTAGCCACAACGTGGGTAATACAAACAAAACTCGTACAAGGCACGTAGGGAGAATGGATTTCCAACGAATGACTAGGCACTGGGGTACCACCTGTCACAGTACGTGGCCTAGATCACAGTACCGAGGAGTACGCCCGCTCCCCTGCAACACAAGACCGGAATCATCCCTTACTGGATAATTCCAAGTAAAATCACCCCACGGTTGGGATCAGCAACCGCACCACTAAGCCGAAATAAAAGGGACATCTAGACAGGGATGACCTTACTCTCAAGTGGGGGCTACCCACGAAGCCTTGCTGCATAACCCCTGATTTTCAGTCATTCCCGGTTGATGAGGCTTGAGGCTAAACGATACCTTTATAGCACATTTCACTTTGAATGCCCATCGTCCACCTGACGATGTCACGAAAGCATTCGTCCATATAAGTCCGTCCCGGGTCCGAACGGAACCGAAGGCACTACTCCTACTACATCCATTTTGGAAATATCCTCAGGATTAGTAGCGACTAGCCCTTGCACTTCACCGCTCCATCTTCGACTCCCGAATCGTTTCCGCGAAACGTACAAACCGGATCGAAGTGGTTTTCGAGTCTCCAGACCTAGAATCCCGGTATACGGAAACTCGATCCCGGTCTCTTCGAAACGATCAGCGCATTTGGCCAATATTGATAGTCGGTGATTTAACTATCAATTAATGTTCACAAACATCCATACACATCCATCACACAATAAATAATCTCCATATTATTTATTTGCCTCTAATATCTTCAAAGATATATTTTCACATTTTCAAAACTCATTTGAAAACAATTTTCCAAACTCTTCCTTTACAAGGTAAATCTTTTACCCTTTATTCCCATCGGGAATAACCAAGTATAAAACAATTTGCATTTAAAACAGTTAAAAATACTTTATACTGAAATATACTTTAAAATATGAAAATTACTTCTATTTATTTACTCAAAATATAAATTTCAAAACTGTTTTAAATACTATTATTTAATAAGGTATAAATTCGATTGAAATAAAGGTTTAGTTTACTAATTTTTAGAAATGGAGTTTAAAAGAAGAATACTAGCCTTTACCAATAACTTAATCATATAACTTTAAAACAAACTTGAAATTTCTTCTTTCAAAGTAATACTTTTCTTAAAATACTCTTTAAACAATTTAAAACTTTAACTTTTAATTAAATAAAAACCTTTAAACTTAACTTGGTTTTCCCAGGGAGACACTATCCCGTTCAAATATTCCAAAGTATCCTTCATATAAATCCAAACGATTTATTTCAAGTCAATTTATGATTTCAACATAAATTTCCAATTTCCATACTTAACTATAACTTCCTCCGAAGTTAAATCAGAATTTTCCATTTCTGAAAATTCACTTTTAAATATAATTTAAACATTTTTAAATAAACATTTTGGTGAATTTTCAATGGAAACCATATTTTCAATTTACTTAAATAAAATTCCAATGGAGAAAACGAAATTTTAAAAATATTCTATTAACACTTAAAATTTACATTTATATTCAGAAGCTTCATTTTAACATATTTTTCTTTCCCGGATATCACTATTTATCATTAAAATAAACCGCTGTTATTTTACTCAATTTATAATTTCATAGAATTCATTTCCAGAAAACTCATATTTCACATTTAACGATTGATAAATTTCCCACAATATTTAAAATCCCAATTTTACCAATTTACATTTTCCATTTCAAAACAGAATCCAGTTTTTATATTCCTTTAAATTCCTTATTTAACAATTTCTTTAATTTCTTTTAAATCCCCAATTTCTTCATTTATAATTTAATTCTGGAATTATAATTTATACCACAATTTCACAGAACAATTTAAAATTCCAGATTTATCAATCACAACATATAAACAGGTATCACTATCAATTATAAAATAATTGCTACATCGTGAGGAATCCAGTTGGATCCCTCCAACCTGTTTTTCCCTGCATCCACAAATATTAGCACATCACAATATAAATATCAATCCAGACTGATAATAACAATTATATTCAGCCATCCACACAGATATTTAAATATCAACTATTTATAATGTCTAGCATCCAGATGTGAGTGAGAAAACTCACTTTGAGTTCGGCGAGCGTTCGAAATTTAAATTAAACCGGACGATGTCCGATTTAACCCAAATTCCCACTTGTCCGGAATGACTCAGGATCTGCGCCATCACGTAGCACGCGTTCCTGCGATTCCACGGTTCCAGTTTCGTCGCAATCTGACATCGTATGATCGAGTTATGAATTTACAAAGTTTTGAAATTAATTTAAATCAATATCTTTTTTTTTCTTTTCTTTTACAATACCAAATCACGGCCGTTGATCAAGCTTCAGAAACAAGGTCGATCCCCATCTTCTTCTCGCGTTCAACTCCTGGCCATCACGTACACGCGTGAACCCATCGTCGACACTTAGGTTTAGAAATCGCGGCCACCACGACACTCTAGAATCTGATCGGAAGTCACCACATCGAAGCCCCCTAGATCGCCTACCCCCAGCCAAGATCCAGTCGAACTCGGTCAGCTCTTGACCCCAAAAAGCGAGCACGAACACGTTGCCTTCGTGGTGAAGTTTCTGACGAACCGCTCGACGATTCATGATCACCACCGCACAACTCGAAGAACTCAATGGCCTCTCCACTTTTCCAGTTGAACGTTTTCTAAATTATTAAGTGGATAAATCGAAAATTGACGATGAACATCTGATGTTTTCGGCCATTGGTATAAGCAACGGCGGCTGGTGATAAAATGAGCTAGGGTTTTGGAGAAAATGTTAATATATCTATATTTAATATTATTTAATTAATAAAATATCTCAATTTAACCGTTAATGCAAACGACCTCCAAATCTCACGTTCCGACAGGCTATCCTGGGGTTTTTCCGCGTTCCGGACACAATGGAACAGGTTACGTAAGTTAATTTAATCGTATGTGCGAGTTATAGAATTAAACGATCAATTTAAAATTAAATCGGTTAAATCGATTTCGATGCGTTTCGAGCTGCCACGGTCAAACGACAACTCCGATTGCTACGAAAATTGAAATCCGATAATAACTAACTATTACGGATCCAATGGAACTGGTTTCGTCGAATTCCGAGACTGTGCCCCGGAAGGCTATTTTACCCGTCTATTAAATCGAGAAATTTTCAAAATTTACGAAAACACTCAAATTTTCACTTTTAAAATTTTATTAACTCAATAATAAGTCATATAAAATGTATAACCACATTTAAAATCATTCCGGCTCAATCCGGACTCAAAATCTGATTATTTGCATTTTAACAATATTAAATTCATTTTTAAATTAATATAAAATTCCAAATATTAATTTATCAACTTTAAAATTCATCTAAAATTCCAATAATATTATTTATAACCATTCGAACCTAAAAATACATTTAAATATCATTTTATTACTATTTACACCCAAATCCACCTTTTTATCCCAATCCCGAATATTTAATTATTTATTATCCAATCTCAGATTAAATCTTCACATTAGAAATTATCACTTGTTGTTTCAGTTTAAACCAATTCTTTTTAGTTCAAAATAAATCTTAAACCCATATTAAACATTTAAAATGAATTAAATGTTCAAATTCAATGGCTTAAAAATACGGGATGTTACACCTAGAGTTTATTTTCCTTTTCCCTTAAACTCTGGGTGCCTTAATTTTCCCGGGCAGCCCAGTAGTTTAGGTTTAGCTTGAAGTAATTTGATGGAACTAGAGTTGAAGATTCCTTATAGATAGTTATCCATTCCCAGTCCCACTTCCGCTTTATTTATTTTAATTTTCAGCATTTGTAAGGACATGAATTTATAACTGTCTAGCTGACCTTAGGATAGACTCTGATAATGTATTAAAATTTCCGCCATAAAGATTATATATTGAAATAATATACGTTATTCCATTCGTGTAAGATTCTGTTTTGTCTTTATTTTCTTCTTACCCTTAACGATCGGGTTTCCGACACTTGAATTCGTGGCACGTGAATACCGAAGATGTATTAGTGTCGATTTTCGAGGGTCGAAAATCCCGGCCGTCATAATAAATGTCATATCAAAGTTCCTTAATTAGTCCAAAGTTAATTCCTTTTTCCTCTCATTAATTATAAATTTATTGCCAATTAAATATGTTATCGATGTCCACATATCATAATCCTTTAATTACTAATTAATACACATATAGTCATAATCTATGCTATATATATATATATATTCTAGTCGTTAAGCATGGCTATACGTGTGTATATTTCTAACTACTAATTTCTACAACTAGAATACCCATTTCCATATTTTAATTTATCATAGCTATCCTTCTAAAAAGGTTACAGTCATAATTTCTCATAAATTAACCACAAGTGAGATTTTTGCTTTGTTTGAAATTACAAATTATTTCTTTTCTTTTTGTTGAATACACATCTCTTTCCGTTTTATTTTATTCGTTGTTACTTCAAACAATGCGCTTTTATACATATTTTGAAATTATGGAAATTACACAGAAACCGACCCAAAATTAAATATAAAATTCATATTCTACGGGCAACCTAATTTACAACCCTACTACAGATCTTGAATATCTTTACACTTTACCACCTTCTTCAAATATAGGTTTGGGACTGATTTCAAATTTCCAGATTAGGTTGCACATTCTATTCCTATTTTATCCATACCCTAAAAACCTGAGTCTATCCTACCTAAGTTGTGATCCCTATCTACTCTGCAAAAACTATATTTTTATAAAACCAGAATTTTAGTAATCACACAAAATTTTTTTGAATAAACTATTTTCATACAAATAAACTTATTTCAAAATCAGCATTTATTACCCCATTTATTTTAAAGCTTTAAAATTTTACAAATATGACATGGCAAACTCAAAATCTCCATCTTTGAAAGTATAGACTTAGAAACTAAAACAAATAATTCAAAATTTCTTAGTTCTAAATAGGAGCAAAATAATTTATCTTTTTAAAACTTTCTTCAGTAAACATTTATCTCTTTAAAAGTTAGACTTTCAACTCATAGAATTCAAAGACTGTTTGGTTTTCAAAAAGGAGCTATAGAAAACTTTCATTTTTAATATCTTACTATAATAAAACTTACTCCTTTTGAAAATATGACATTTAACACAAAACATTCAAAGCTCAATTATCATTTTAAAATAATAAATTAGACCTTTATTATTCCAAGAGTTTTCTAATTACACGAATTACCATTTCCAAAGTATGTTATATCTATAACATAGATAAACACCTATTGCCTTATTACTCAAAATATACTATTATTTGACAATTTTTTTTAAAATTTGTTAAAAACTCTTGAAATCCCTTGAAATCCTTTTCTTATCAATTCCAATAATATTTTTATTCAAACAAGTTGTGAATTTGAATTAGGAAAATGCATATATAAAATTCTCAACTTTCCACAATTGCCTTTCCAAAAATAACCAACTCATTTATTAATCATCATTCAGATCCTTTCAATCGTCAAAGGTACCTTTTATAACTTTAAATGATTGAAAAATGTAGTAGACAAAGATAACTCCTATCTTATTCCTATTACTCCTCTTCTAATCCATTTATTTAAAATTCTCAATTCTATCACTACCTAAATTCAGCTATCATTCTTTGCATTTCTTTATACTGGAATGTTCCTCCTATCTACCTTATCGGACATTCTTATCCTTCTATTCTTTCTATCCTATGTTGATCAAGTGTCTTTTCCATTTTTACACCCTTTCAAAAGAAATTTAAGGAAAAGAACCTCTAATTTTATAAGGTAAGAAAAATCATGTATTTCTCGAAAGAAAAATCCCTTATTAAAAATCTTTGGATCTAAAACTTTTGGCTCAATAAATTTAAACTAAGAACTTTAAGAATTCAAAATCCCTATAAGTTAGAACTTTCTAACTCAAATATTTATAAATTATAAATCTCAAATTTCCCTTACTCTTTTCAAAACAAGAGCTTCCAAATTTATAAAGTAGAAGAAACGCAAAAAATAGAAGAATCCAAAAATGGAGAATCCAAAAGTTGAAAACTTTTAATTCAAAAAAATTTTAAGTTGAAAAGTTAAATAATGAGAACCTTCTTTTTTTCAACTTTTTGAGTAATTAAAAATCATCCACCATTATATTTTTTAGATGTTTTAACAATTCTTCCTGAACTTTTTACAAATGGTAGTATATTTCCAAAGCTTCCAAAAATCACTTTCTATCATAAATTTCTAACTTACAACACATAAGATTTTCACTTAATATCTTTTGAAAGGCTCTTTCAAAATTTTAAAGGAGTTTTCAAAAACCTTTTTACCACTTTCTTTCACAAGGGTTGGGATTTAAAAAAAAGGCTTTGATTATTCTTCCCTTTGAACTCCCTACTTAATCATCTTAAAAATCTAGTTATCTCCTTATGGTGATTAATGTACACCATCTTACGGAAGCTTATTCCACTACTATATCCCTTACTTCTGTATGAGTACCATGCCTTATAATATCTAACTATTACCTAACATTTATGTTTACTACTCTCATAAATTTCACTTTGTCTGTAATAAATGATTGTTATCTCAATGGACATTTCCTAAAGTCATTTATTTGCTTGTTCAACATAACCTTTTTAACTTTTTCCTCATCTTCCCATAATTACCCTAATAGTGTCATAAATCTATTTAACTTGTAACTCCTCACTTATTGCTCATTCTTTACCTATTAAAATTTGAAGTTACTATCTTTCCTTATACGATTCCTATCCCTATTATTAATATGCTTAAAGAGTCCACAATTATAAGGAAGTCTAGGTCCAACAAAGAAGTATAAATTCCAACTCTATTTATTTTTCCAACTCATAGGCGTGAATTCAAAATGAGTATATATATATAGTAAGGTTTCTGAAAAAAATGTCAAAAATAACAGATATGCCTCTCATACATATACTTTTCCCTATTGATCGGGTAACCTAAGACCTGATACCATATGTAACAACCCACTCCAGAATAGACCTAAATTCCGACCTAGAAAATGCTCATCAAAACTTAAGCCTATTCCAAAACTGGCCGTTGGTTAGTAAAAAGAAAAACTATATAGAGCTATCTATCTATTCTTTTAAAACTCACAACGGAAGGAACAAAATATAATACAATAATAGTATCTATTTATTTCAAATCATTTCAAATGTCATAATACATAACAACAACCGTTATAACATTTTGTTCAAAAATACATTTCATGGGTAAAACAGAAAATAACATGAAAAGATAGATAATAACTGCCACAAGCTTCACTTTCACCATCCTCAAGCTTCATCAATTCCTTCTCTAACCAGTTTTGTAATTAGGGAGTCAGAACAACAAGTGTTTGGTGAATAGAAATCTTAGGCCTTTCTATTTTAGTACTTGGGCAGTATAATTTAAATAAGAACATGTCTTATGCAACTAAACCATTTAATACTTCATATAAGGCAAGGAGGGAGGTCCTCAAACAACCACTTAATACCTTTCATCCTTGAAGCAGGTTTCCTAATCTCATAACCCATAACCAACCTCATAAATATCTTACAATGCGAGAGATAGAACCCGGGATACTTAATACCTTTTAAGGGAAAATAGGCAAACTCTGACCTAAGGCCTCAATTGAGGTAGGTCCCCATCATTTAATTCCTATTCCCAAGGCGGACTCCTCATAGGTATCTATCTAATTGACATGGCATGGAAATCTCTTCGAACAATTAATACTTCTTATTAAAGTGGATCTTTCCAAGATATCCTTAATTGTGCCTAAACCCAATATCAACCATTTAAAACTTCATTTTGGGAAAAGAGGCGGGCCCTCAAACAACCATTTAATACTCAAGGCCCGAAGCAGGTCCTTCGTATTATGACCCATACTCATAATGACATCTCATATTAGTCCGACTATTCGTAGGAACTGGTAGCCAAATTAGTTGGGAAGATTTACCTTATAGAATTTGAGACAACTCGTGTCATCACAAATATTTATCATAGAAGATGTTTGTAACAACCCGACTTTTTGACCCTCGAACATTGACACTAATTACATCCACGATATTCATGCCCCGAACACCCGAGTGCCAGAAAGATAGAAAGTTAGGGTAAAATAAAAAGAAAAGAAGAATAGAACAAGAAAGAGAGAGAACAACATTAGAATCACACAACAGAACGATAGTATATGATATCAAAGGAATAGTAAAAAGGTTACTCCGAATATAGAAATTTCAGAGTTACTAAAACCTGATTACTATCATCGGCCTGGACAGTTATAACTGCATGTCCTCACAATGTTGATATATACAATATAGAAATACAGCGGAAATAAGAATACTACGGATGGTACTCATCTAGCTCTTCTCCATAAGCTCCAAAGCATCCATAGCTAAATATGGAAACATACATGGGGCTGATCCGAGCATTATAACAAACTAACACCCAGATCAGACTGGTAAACCAATGTGAGAAACTGAAGAAATAAGAGTGACTTATATTAGCACCTTTTCAAGACCGTATGGATTACCGTAACGGTTTTCTCCTCAAAACCATTCATTAAGTTTAATATATAGTGATATGATAGATAATGTCTAGTGTGTAGCTCATAAATCACATTAAATAGCTATTGTATGAATGCCACAACAATAATAGGTATACAACTAATACCGCTAAGGTGAGTTTGCAAATGAATTTTCCATGGAGATCTTCTTAGTCTGACCGTATCTGAACTCCAAGATAAGGATCAAAAGCTACCTTTCGAGCATTGTATATCTCTAGATAGGACATCCTCTAAGGTAAACATAATCGGACCATCCTTGGTTTATGGTTTGAGCCATATCAACTCCCTTTAGCATCAATCGATAAGCATCTCTAGATATGGAGTTGATACACCCTTAAGGTTAGCCAAACCATGCCCATTCTCTGTTTTATGTCATTTCGCTACTGTCAAGGCTACGTTCGGCATCTCTCAAATGAGTCTTCATCACTTGAAAAGAACATAAATCCCCAAATGGATTCCATCATCTCGAAAGGGTCATGAATTACTACATAGATTCGAGCATCTCTAACATCCACTTAGGTTCCTCACATAAGTCCTTCGAAGAATGCTAACATTGTCCTCTCCCTTGGAATACTTCTTAAGATAGATAGTCCCACACGATAACATCGTTTGAAATGCTAACACTGACCTTTCCCTTGGACTTAACCTTAGGATAGATAGTTCAACACTATAACATTCCACTTCACAATCGCTTCTAGAACATAGATTGTATATATGGTTTTGAAGTGATTACGGGTTTTGAGTCATCTCATATAAGTACACTCTTCCCACTTATTGGAATCCAAAACCAATCGATGAATTTTCGGTTAATTCAATTCTGGTTCTCTTAGAAGTAAGTGAAAGCTAGTGAGGTTTTGTATCAATGCTTATCCCCGGGGTTTCTCATTGATATGAAATCGTGAAGCCTTTCGGTAACTTTTTAAGGCAATATTAGGTCAAGTATGATAATCGACTAATCAATTATCTAGTCAAAACAATTGCTTATACAAATCAATATTCATATGCTTAACTCGTTTCTGACTTTCCAACTTAACTATTCATCATTCATGAGTGAAGCCAGGTAAGTTAGAGCACTGGTTGTATTAAAGTTCTACCTAGATACTTCATTCTTGAATCTCACAAGTAGATAAGTCTACCTCGCCAGCTTTTAGTGTTAAGTATAGTATTAACGATTTCTATAAACAACTAAGAATCAACATGATTAACACGTTTCCTACATTTTCCAACTTACTATTCCTCGTCCAAGAGGGAAACCGGTAGGTTAGAGCTCTGTTTCTCCATCCCTACTCAACATCAATCTTAACTCCCAAAAATAGATAAACCTTACTTCATCGGCTTTTGGTGTTAAGCATAGTTGATTACTTTTCAAACAAGTAATTAAACAATTAACCTTTTGGCCATTTAGCAATTCTAACCCTTTTTCGAAAATATTTGTATATACTATTAAAATACTTTAAAATACTTATAATAGGATTTTAAACATCTATCCAAAATATTGCTTGAAAATAACAACTTTACGATTTTCCTTAAAACTTGAAAAGAACATGTTATCTATATAAATTAACAAAATATTCCTTCTTTAAAAATTCTTAACTATTTCTTAAAAATTTATAAATATCTTAAACCAATTTTGAAATACTTTAATATGAGTTATTAAACACTTGTAAAAAGAATGAAATAAAACACATAAATTTAAATATCTTTTTAAATCTTTCAAAGTCAAAAATCAAGGCTGAATAGGGCAGTTTTGCATAAGTGAAGTTTTGGCCAATTTTTGAGATGTTACTTGACTTTTTACTATACAATATTTTAAAAGTAACAAACATATATAAAAATATTAAAAATATAGCGAGAAACCCCTAAGAATATCTCTACAAAGTTCCAAGCCATCGCAAAAAACAAGGCAATTCACAACTGCATTTATAGTGACTATCGCTATAAGTGCACTTCAAAATCTAAGTCCAATCTAAACCAAAGTCCATCTATAACCTATGTGCTTCATTCAAGGCCTAGTCATATATTATACAAGTCCATTCCAAGTTTGTTCAAGTCTATATACATGGATCACATGTGTCACTTACTTTCAAAGCAATAATTCAAACCAATGTTTTAACATATGCCAACAAAAATTCAAATAACTTAAACACAATCAAACACAAACATATATGTGTTATATTTTCATTCAAAGTGAGGTGTTAACTTACCTTTAACCCAAGAAACAACCAAGCCCAATCTAACCAAGTTCAACCCCTCCTTGCAACCACCCTTCCCTCTACCTTCTCCTTGCTTTCCACTTATTTTTGCCCTTCTCCCCTCACTTATTGCTCATGCCTTCCCTCCTAGGGTGAGAGTGGCTTTTCTTCTTCAACTTCTAACTAGGTAGGATGTCTTATAATGTGGTAGTAAGGCTTCACTTCAAGTTTGAGTTGATTTGGAGTTTATTTACAAATATTTTGCTTTAGGAAATTAGAGAAGAAGAAGAAGAGAAGACATGGATTTTCTTGCTTCAAGCTTTGTGAATTTTGTAATGATAACTAAGGGTATGCACTTCCTTACGTAGGCTCCATTTGGTGTTGCTTAAGCTTGCCTTTACCCCCTTTCATGCCATGGAAGACTCGCCTTCCATCACTTCTCCTTTAAGTCACTTCTCCTTTATGTTAATTACCATTATACCCCTCTCATGATAATCTCTAATCTTAAAAGAAGCTTCTAGAACCTTCCAAGATTTATGAAGAGCATGTATATTAATTAGTTGCTAAAGTATTTATTTGATCATTAGACAAGTGTACAAGAGTTCGAACAACTTATATCGATCGAAAAGTTGTTTATCGATAAATCGATTTTCGCTCACATTATTGATTTTCCATCGAGGAATATATTTCTGTAAACAAATTTCAAAAACAAGTTTCTTATCATTATTCATTAATTAAATGATTCCTAACAAGGTTATAAAATCAATATTTATAACACTTAATTATATTTCATACTGTTTCAACATTAGAAGACGATGTGTTCAAATTTCAGGATCGCTACAATGTCTCACATCAATAGGAAGTGTAAACAATTACTAGTAGCCTCAAAGTGAAGGGAAGACTTCTATCGTGTAACTCTACTAAACTCACATCCCTATGACTTAGCCATAATTTAAATACTCTCTCTATATATAATACACATCTCACCATTCCATAATTAAGGGCTTATAAGGAATCTTCCATATTACGCCTTAAAACATCAATTACTTTTTTCTTTTTCTTTTTCTTTTTTGAAAACCCAGGAGAACCCGGCGGGCCAGTAAACTCCTGAGGAGGGTATAATAAAGTCGTCCGTTGATCCAAGCCCCCATACCCCCTAGTAAATTTATATAAGATAGGGAAGCACATGTTAGGAATCAAACCTGGGTCTTTTTACCAGAACATAAGCCTCCTTTCCACTGTGCCGCACCTGTGGACAAAACATCAATTACTTTCCTATGGGGATTTAGTGACAATCAGTACCTAATTAACTACACCATTATACGTTATAATTATACGTTTATTACACTAATTAATATATAAATAAATACACATTTATTATTATATGGGTGCGAAGATTACAACCTAACTAACGTTAAATGTCAATTCCTTTTAAACCATAATAAAACAAGTCTTTCCTTTTTTTCCATTTTATTAATAATGTCTAAGTACTGATATCCATAACAAGGGATTCTAATATCCATAATAAGGATTCAATATTCATTCGAAAATTGCAATAAATAGATTTGTATATAGAATCTAAATCCAACTTCTCTCATATTAAAACAATGGAATAAACCAAAAATGGAAACTTACTATTTAATCGATTCCACGCTCTGTTCAACTTCTTTTACATGAATTCAGATAAGGGAATTTCTAATAAATTTTATAGAAATAGGCGGTGTAAACTATGAATAAAGATTCATCATTTACACATCATTTCTCAATTAAATCCCTTGATCAATTCTGGAGAAGAAGAATAAGAAGTGGAATAGAAGGTTGAATACATAAACTGCAAAATCCACAAAACTCCATTATTTTAACATAAAATAATTAAGATTCCAATCCTAAGAATTGAAATTTTACTTTGATGGAATTTTAGGGATTTTTAATATGATATTTTCTTAATCCAAAACTCTCCAAGGCATAGTTCAAATTCAAACTATACTATTCAACTACTAAAATAGAAAAACTAAGGTTTCCACTCACAGTTGGTCCTTAACTTTACTTCTCTTTGGATTTGCAACGCCCATTATAATCTCCCTTCAAATCTCTTCTTTTTGATATATGTACAACAAGGGATTTGTGTGTGTGTGTGTGTATGTATGTATATATTAGATCCAGAAAGATTGGAGGAAAAAAGGTTTAGAAATTAAATAATAAAAAAGATATATGTAACTACCCATAATTTCACTACTTTGATTAGTGAATATTTAATTTATTTTAAATATTCAATATATAGGTTTTATAATGAAAATAAACTCATTTTAATTAACTAATAATGATGGTAAAATCATTTTCAAAATTTGTTTACCAAATTAAATAGTTCGTAGAAAAATAGAAAATGTGACTGGAGAACGTTTTCCAAAATTTCGACCTTTCGACACCGGAAAGTTGTCGGGAACGTTGTTCATCTTTGTGCAGTATATGTACATATATATAAGAGTTAATTAACTAGATAATAATACACTTAGAAATAAATTATCTTATAGTAATTTAGATTAGTAAGTGATGTGACAAGACATTGTTTTAAAATAATAAATATTTTTTAAAATATATATATATATTAAGTATTGTCACATCTTAGATTTTGCAATCATTAACCATAAATATCGCTTGTCATATCTTAGTTAATTAATAATTAAACTTATATATATATAAAAAGAAAGCGATGTAACTAAACATAATAATTATATATATATATATAAGAAAGTGATGTGACTAAACATAATTATATATATATAAAAAAAAGAGTGATGTGATTAAACATAATTATATATATATATATATTATAAAAGATTTGTGATGTGTCCAATATAATGATGACATAGGAAATTTGCCTATAAATAGCCATATGTTCTTCAATTTTTCATCCTCTTTCCACCAATATTTTCTTTCTCATTTCAAACTCAAATGGAGGTTTACTTTTCTTGAAACCGTATGAAATTTTAATGGCTACAACATTCTAGTTGACCATTTTTTCAAATTTCTATCATAGCAATGTTAAAATACCCAATCTTTGCAAAACAATTTTTCACCTAGAATTTCAAGTCCGAAAATTACCCTTTTTCTTTTGATCATAACTCCTTCAAAACTAATCGAAAATGAGTGATTTTTCACCAAAATGATAGAGAAAAGAAATTTCAATAACTTTCTCTTTGAGTGCTTTTGGAAATTCCTTGAGTAGATAGCTCAAAAGACGGTTTCAAAATGACATATTTTCGGGTTTATTATTGAGAAATCGATATTTATCCGAAGTCGCTCTACATTACCAAAACATGTCTCACTTACTTGTTCATCCATGGCCTAGCGTACCTAGTATATTTAGGATTCAAGACTCCTTCTTTTTTCTTAGGATTGAAAGTGCTAGGTCGTACTCAAGTCGATGAAAGTTTGGACAACCTTCAGTGAGTAAATTCCTTAAATTTTTGGGAAAGAATTTAAATTTATATATATGGTTGTATTTGTGATGTTATTATTTGGATTATAGTATGGTTTGGATGTATATGTGTGTGCTAATTTGTGGTTTAGCATTAGAACTTTGAATTGATGATTTAAGTGGTGTTTTGGTTATAAAATTTTGATCTTTGGCTTGGAATTGTTAGTGATATGGAAAGTTAGTAAATAAAATTAGTAAATGGAAGAGTTAGTGAGCAACAAGTTGGAAATTACGGGTATCCATAGCGATAGTCGCTATGGATGCAGTTCGTATAAAAATTCAATTTTTGCAAAGTTTGGTTTTTATACTTCAAATTGATTTATAAATGGTTTATAAACTAAATAACGATATTTTAAAAGTTAAATTAAGAATTTAATAATAATTTTTTAATTAATTATGTTTTGATAATTAATAAATAATTAAGGATTAAACAGGGTTATTAACTTTTATTAATTAAAGGTTGGTTGTTAATTAATTATCTTTTAAAGTTAAGATTTATTTTAATTAATTATTAATTAAGTTAGTTAATTATGAGATATGTATATGATTTATTTTTAATTTATTATTACTTAAATATAGGATTAATTATTAATTAATTATTAATCAAGTGTTTAATTATTTTTAAATTATAAATTAATTAAGGTTTAATTTATAATAAATTATTTATTAAAGGTTTAATTTATTATTTAAGTTTAATTAAAGATTATTTAATTGATTATTGAGATTAATTAATATTTAATTATTAATAAAGGTTTAATTAGTTATTTAATAATTAATAAAGGATTAATTTAGATTTAATTAATAGTTAATTACTGTTAACTATTTAATTAAATTAAGTTAAGATTTAATTAAAATTAATTATGATTTAAATAAGGATTTAACTTATAATTAATTATTTTTAAAAGGGTTTAAAAGTCTTAAATCCTTTGGTTTTCAAAAGTAACATTGTTTAAAGGTACTTCTTTTCCAAAGATGGTTTTGAATACAAGTGATTCAAGTGCTGATACCATTAAGAAACCATATAATTTTGAATGAGTTATAATGTAGATCGTTGGGTTGTTTGGACATGTGTTAGTAGAATAAATTCCTGTTCTGCTATAAATTGATTGTTTCTTTATTTAGTTGTTTGGACATGTGTTAGTAAAATAAATCTCCTTCTGCTATAAATTGATCATTGGTTTGTTTGTGTGGACATGTGTTAGCAGAATAAATCCCCGTTCTGCTATGAATTGATTGAATTGTTTGGACATCCGTTTAGCAGAACAAATCACCATCCTGCTATTATGTTATTTGGACATGTATATGATAATTTGTTTATATTGACATGTTATTCCCTGTTTTGGATATGAGTTGTATTTACTTATATGTTGATCTATGTAAATAACTATTAAGTGAATTGGAATTACAATTGAATGGTAACTTAAATTAGTATAATTGGGATTGCTAAGCCTCTTTCCGAATTATTAAAGTATGTTTTTGAATTAACTTTAATTCTTAAATCAATTTGGGTTTAAAGGTTATAAATGATTTTCACATTTTATCATTATTTTATAAAGTTATTTTTAAATAATATCTTGTTTTTAATAAGGGGTTTATTAAATAAAAAGTTTTACATAGAGTTATAGGATATCTTAAAAATGATATTTTATAAAGGAGATTCTATGAAGAAATTATGAAGGAAGATTTTTAAATAGTTTTAAAATTAGAAAGAGATTTTATAAATCATTTTAGATATTTTTGAAAGAAGTTTTAAATCTAGTTTGAAAACTTTTAAGTGGTTTGAAGTGTGAAGTGTAGTTATAAAAAGAATTTTTATAAGGAATAAGTAAATGTGTTTTATAGGAGGTGATGTTTTTGAAAGGGAATTTTTTGGCCATTTAATATGGAATTTTGAGGAAATGGAATTTCCAAAATGTTTGGTAAATACTTATATTGTTTTTTCAAGTAAAAAGGAATGTAAGAGGTTTGGAAATAGGGTTTGAAAAGATCTTTTGATCAGGTTTTATAAAGTGATTTTATTAATTAAAGTTTAATTAATAAAGGCTTAGAGGATCCAATATGAAATGGAATCAATGTTTGATTGTTTGTATAAATTGATAGTTAAATAACCGACTATCAAATCTTGACCAAAACCTAACTTTGGAAATATCTAGGAGAAACATGAGAATTATATAGTACAGTTACCGTAGAAGGTGTTATATTGTACGTATAAATTCGTTTTGTTCTTTTAGGATAAATGATAAGGAAATCCATCCATAAACGGTTAGGAGGTGAACTCCGCTCTTATCTTTTGTCTATTTATTTCCTAAAGAACCTGGGTTGAGTTTACTGGAAATATCGAAAGTTGTTTTGAAGAGACCGTGATCAGATATGTTATTCGAAAACTACTTCGATCCAACTCAAGCGTTTCGGAATGAAGACATCTTGAAGCATGGAATCGAAGATGCAGTTTTGAAGTGCAAGGGCTATTTTCTATTTTCCTTGGGAGGGACTTCCCGTAATGGATGTAATAGGAATAGTGCCTTGGGTTCGTTTAGTCCCAGAACAGACTTGTATGGATGATGCTAGCATTACATTGACGCCTGGAGGGCAGTGTTAGTATTCCAAGTGGGATTTCTATTCAAAAGGTGAAACGTAGCCTCGAACCTCATCAACCGGGAAATGACAAAAATCGGGTATGCAACAGGGCCAAGTGGGTCGCTCCCTAGTAGGTTATGGTCATTCCAAATCTAGATCGGTTATTATCTCTTATTTGTATGCTGTGGGGCCCATTCACTACACCAAATTGATGATTTTGCAACATTTTGTATTTGTAAATTTCTAACACTTACAAATGTTACAAACTACTAACAGTTAATAAGTCTTAGAATAGCTGAAAAAGCATTGGTAAAAATAAATAATTTTCTATATAAACTTTACAACACATTACTTATGATATATAACACAAATAAGTGTTACAATGATTGGTAAATTTTTAAATAATTCATGACCAAGTGCACTTGTTTGTAATTTAGCGTACGTTTCATTTCCCACACTTATCCATTACCATTCTCATTTTTGGCCGCAATTTTTTTATTTCCAATTTAGGTTTCTCCTTCTCAGCTACCCTTTACCGTAGTTACCCTCATTTCAATTGCTGCTCGAATCGAAGTTGAGCCTAAACCCTAGTTACCCTCATTTCAACCATGGCCAAGCCGTACTACCAAATCAAGTCCGAACAACCATGGACATGCCTCATTTGCGTTTAAAGAAGGCGGTGGATTCGGGTTTGAGAAAATTTGTGGATTAATGGTGGCCGGTCAGTTGTAAGGAGGCGATTCCAGAGGTTGTGGGTTCGTTGATTATCGGATTTTTGATTTGGGGCTGGTCGCGATTTTTTTTGTGCTTCGAGATTAGGGATTTTCTATCATCGACAACAGACTGATGTGGAAGAGTGGATGTTGTCAGTGCGATCAGGTACGGTGATGGGTGCGGAGTTTGTCACTGGTGGTTAGTAGTTCAGTGTGAGTTTTGTTAGGTTTTAGGGAGTTTTGGGAGGAGCTGTTTCCCGGGGCAGTGTTGTAGTCAGGATGTTAGCAGTGTATGGGCACAGTGGGTGGTGATGATAGCTTCAGTGGTTGTCTGGTGGACAGTGGATGATATGCAACTTTGATGAAGGAAGTCGTAGACTATGGTGGAGCTGATGGTGACGGTATATGAAGTTGCTGGGATGGCAATGAGTTAAGAGAAGTCTTGTAGTGGGTTGTAATGATTGTCGGCACAGTTGAAGTTAGTGTGGTCGGTATGGTTATATCAATGGTGGAGCAAGTCTTGACTGCAGTTTGTTAGTAGGTTGTTTGAATTGTTGCTTTTGCAGTTTCAAATTTTGGAGATGCAGTGGCAGTTGCTGCAGGTTGCACTGATCTGGGGCGTTTGAGGTTGTGGAGGCTTGTTTTCTGGTGGAGTAGGTCCGGTGACGCGATTGTGTTTGGCGTAGTGGATTGTTGGTGATGTTGCAGTAGTGAGATGGAAGGCAGTGATGGTGAGTTTGGGATTGTTGAAGTTTGACTATAGTAATGGTTGATTGATGTAAGTGTGGGATGTATGTTAGTGGAAGATCATGTTGGCACAAATGGATGTATGTTAGCAGAGAAACAAAGCAGAAAATGGAGTGAAAAAGAGAACAAGTTCTTTGAGATCATGTTGGCACAAATTGATTTTCAAAGACCTGATATATGGGAAAGAGTTGCAGATATGTTACCAGGGAAGTCAGTGAATGATGTAATATCTCATTATAAAGAACTGGAAGATGATGTGAATCATATTGAAGCTGGATTGATACAGGTGCCTGGATATAGTTCTTCATCCTTCTTTATCACATCCAGTGGAGTTCATCGATCTTATAATCGTGTAAAAGGCAAGAAAGGTACAAGAATGGGAGTTCCTTGGACCCAACTGGAGCACAGGTATTTTTCCTTTTTTGTACCACTTTTTTTTAAAAAAGGGAAGTTTATGACATAATTCTGTGATATATGGAAAACTGCATGGTTATAGAACATATTCATAAGACATATGCAGTACTGGTATGTTGCATGTTCAACTAATTAATGGTTGCTTTCAGTATTCATTAACTATGCAACTACGTAAAAGATTTGGGTTTGACATAGGATTTTTGTGATGTATTTACTGCAGACTATTCTTAGTGGGTCTAGAAAAGCATGGAAAAGGAGACTGGAAAAACATATCGAAAAATTTCGTGACAACAAGAACGCCAGTTTAAGTGGCTAATCATGCACAGAAGTATTTTAATAGGCTCAACTCGGAAAGTAAAGACAAAAAACGAGCGAGCATTCATGACATTACAATTGGTAGCCTGTCAGAAGTATTTATACAGCAAGGCAATGCTGGTGTGTATTCATCTGGAATGGAATTTGAGTATCAAAATCTGTATACATGAGGAGGTATTCATCAAATGAAGCTTATTTAGATACTTAAATTTGGTGTTGTGCATGTTTGATTTAGTTAAGGATAGTTATAGGAACTCATGCAAATATTGACAAAACTCGGCTAATGCAAGCTTTCATTTTGTTAAAAATAACAAAGTCTACATTTTATTCACCTGAATGGGCAATGTGCCTTAGGTCTTCAATCCAATCAACAAAACAACGTATCGCATACATTTATGGAGCTATGCTAACTTTTGATTTTATGTTGGTTTAAATGATATTCTTTCATCATGTACTACTTTGATATTGATGAAAGTAATCTTCAATTTATAATAGGGTAAGTAGTTTCTTTAGAATTACATTGGTTTCTCGATGGTAATTACTCCATAAATATTGAATTGGTATAAACGCATAATATTGATTACCTTTGTGGATTCAACTCATTTCAATGTTTTGTTCCATACTAGTATAAGTTCATGCACTTTGCGCACCCCTTATCAAATTTGTGCTTTTCTTGACTTCTCTTGCAATGCAAAACACACTATCAAATATTTATCCATTCCCTTCATTTGCATATGACAATCTTCACACGTCATCTGATAACGTAAATTTAATGACACCACAAAATCTGATTGTAAATACATCTTGCAGATTAAATGGTATTGTTGATTGTGGGGATCGACACAAACACATTTATGAAAGGGCTATGGTTCTTGTGGAGCAAGTTAGAGTGAGCGAGGGAAGTCCTCTTATTACATGCCTTTTAGAAGGTCCTGGTGGTAGGTACGGTTTCCAAATATATATCTGTACCACCATATCCAATATATTGTAACAATTATTCGTTATGGCTAATGACTTTCCTTTGCATCAGTGGTAAGCGTGCTATGGCAGCATCGATTGGAATAGATAGTGATTTCCCTTATGTCAAAATTGTAAGTTCCTTCAAAGGAGCTTTGTATGCTATTGTTATACTTTAATGTATTACCTATTATTGATTAAAATTTTCATTAATATAGATCTCAGCTGAAGCAATGATTGGATTAAGTGAAAGTATTAAATGTGCAAAAATTGTCAAGGTTAGTCCATTGTGATTGTTATGAACTGTATTTTTGTTTCTATTTTTTGGGGTATTTTGGAAATCTCTTGATCTCATCTAATTGAAATTCCAGTCATTGATTGACAAGGTTAGTCACTGTAATGTCTGGTTTTGTTGAATAAATACAGCACTTTATATCGTTTCTTGTATTATTTTACAAGTTATTACTTCTCTTAAAACTTTTCTTTCATATCAATGCTGCTGTAGGTGTTTGAAGATGCTTAGAGATCCCCATTGAGCATTATAATTCTTGATGACATCGAAAGGTGGACACTTGATTTCATAGCTTTGATTATAGTTCTGGACTCGTATCTATCACAAAACTTGAAGCCTTTGTTTACCAGTACTATGTGCATGTGTTCTTATGCGATGACTGTACTTTTGTTTCATATTGACATACCAATATGAATTTCACTTCAGGTTAATAGAGTATATTGCAATTGGGCCACGCTTTTCTAATTCAATTTCACAGACGTTGTTGGTTCTCTTGAAACGTCAACCTCCAGAGGTACATTTAAACTAATGTTTTAATCACTTTTTATAGGATGTTGCATACACGATAGTCAAAACTCAGATAATATATTATTATATGCATTTTATCGATTGGTTCCTTGTCTTGAAGTATATGAGTGTATTTCAACGTGTTTATGTCATTGGTCGTACTATGAAAATATAGATAAGCTCATAATAGCACTCTTTTTATGCTCGGGAAGAACTTGCTTGTACTTGGTACAACAAGTGAAGTTGATTTTCTGGAGTCTATTGGAATTTGTAACGCCTTTTCCGTTACCTATCATGTTCCTACATTGGACAAGGAAGATGCCAGAAAGGTAAATGGTTTATGAACGTGGTAACACCTACACCTGAAACTGTAAATAACTATTGGCACTATTATTTATAGTTAAATCACACCTTTTTCTTGTTCTAAAAGTGGCTAGTTAGAGATGGATATATGTGATTTACACCACAGGCAAGAAACCTAAATTTTGACAAAGAAAGAGAGAAATTAGTTCACTCGATGCACTGATTTTTATGTCCTGCTAATCATGTTATGCTTGTAAACAAGAGCAATTAGGATTTGGGAACTACGTAATAGGATTCCTCACTAGCATCCAGGTCTCCATACATGAACTTGAATAGTTGACTGAGTTACTAGAAATTGTTTTCAAAAGGGTGCTCATGTTTTTTTCCCCTTCATTAATCAAATTTTAGTTATGTGCTATTTATCATAAAGCAATTTCCTACAGGTATTGCAATCGCTTAGTGTGTTTCAGCCTGAGGATATCGATTCAGCTGTTGAAGCATTACATAATGTAAGTATACTCTTTGTTCTTTATATTATCACATTGTATAATTCAGCTGTTGTTTCGGTTTCACTTAAATTTATAATCATTTTTCTCCAAATAAAAGCATCCCTTCATTTCCTGAATTTTGAATGATTACACTCTTTGTCATCGATCATGTAAATCATATCTTTTACAGCTATGGTTGCCTATCAGCTGAGACTACAAAAATCATGAATAAACCTTGGCTAGCAAGGAGATATGAATTATTTGATAGAGCAATTTAGTATTTTATATTAATATTTATTGTGTGTATTCATTTTATATGGATATGTGGTTCCCAAGACTGTTGGTAAACTCGCACCTACTTTATCATTTTTAATAAATACCTATAGTTGATTTTTCCTTACACATTTATTTCAACTTGATGTTCATAAATCGATCTAATATTACCTTTTTATAATGGTGCACATTTGACATTTGATTTTTTTTGTCATTTTAATGTAGTAGTTATCATGACCATAATTCATCCTACATATAATTATTATTTGATGATTGATTTTTCTAACTTGTTCAATATTCTTTTTGATCATTCACTTGATAATCAGCTATTTTTCAACCTATTTACTTTGTCTCTATATATCATAACAGTTGCATATCTTTTTACAATGCAGAAAATTTTAGAGCTCTGTGCATAGGTATATACCATAATGTATAATTACTTTGATTTTTGAGCACATATTTTTAAAAAGAGATCAAAGTTAATTCCTCAATGCAGGCGATAAAGGCAAGGGTAAAAGCGGTAAACAACTTCATTACAAAGGGACTCCATTTCATAGAATAATTTCCGGTTTCATGATACAAGGCGGTGATATTACTCATAAGGATGGTAGGGGTGGTGAATCAATATACGGTGACACCTTTCCTGATGAAAATTTTACCATAAAGCATTCACATGCAGGTTTTAATTAAATTCTGTTACGCTTTTAATTAAGGTATGCTAGTTCTGTTTGGTTGAACTTTGTGTGGATATTCCAAATTCATTCAGCCATTAGTGATTATCAGTTTGTCTCGTGAACATAACTCATCTGCTAAACTAGAAGTTTACAGCTAATAAAATTAGAATATGTTAACCAAGAATGTAAGGAACATGATTCATTTCAACCACATGTCAATGCACCAGAGTATATACTTGCACGTTGCATTTTATGCTGCAAACGATGTAGATTTGTGCACTGAGAAATTTGAAACATTTATTGTATACTGAAATATGTATCATTTTTTGTTTGACATCAAGTTTATCAAAATTTCCTCTTGAATTTGTTTAGCGGAGAAATTTGTCAAAATTAATAATATGTTTCAAGATGAAGTTCAATTGTGGAAGTTGCTTTTTTTTAAAACCCACCTTTTACATAAATTCCTTTTTTATGAATATTTTGTATTGGTTAATTGGTGAAAATCAAATAAAATAACTGTTAACATGCTTAGCATGGTTTCTAATGAGTCTTTAAAACAATTATTTTGGTCTTACTATAAAACAGTTCAGATTAGTTTTCACTATGTTGTTATTATGCCCAAAGCGACAGTTTTATGCCAATACTACAAAAAATTCCTTGATATAGACCTTTTATCAAAACCATCCGAGCTTATATCCTTCTATTAATTATGATTGTTTCTATGGTACACATCAAATTGTTACATTCATTATATTTGCCCTCTTTTTCAATAATTGTACAAGTTTCATCTCAGTTGTTCCGGAACTTAATATGATAGAGCACGGTTATCTCTTAAATTGATATATTAAAATTTGCTTATTATATGCATTAGCATCACTAAATTTATAGGCTGGACCGTAGCTTCAAATGATTTTGACTAATATTTTATTTTAATTTTTTTTAATTATTTATTACAATAGTCTAACCTGTAGTCAATACAAGTCTCAGTCTTTAACCTTTTGATTTTGAAGGTATAAGTTTTTATCGAGTGTTTATATTAAATGCAGGAACTTGAAGAAGGACGCCTTGGATTGTTGTATAGGATGTTGAAGAATATTCAAAACCATTAGAGTTTGGAGTGGATGATCGGGAATGGTTAGGTTAACCGTAAGTTAAACTTTAAGTGTATTTGAAAAAAAAAATTGAAGCTTATGTTGTAATAATATCTGAATATATGACATTATGGTATTTTAGATATGTAAATAATTGTTTATGATATATTATACTACATTTGTAGAGCGTTTATACTTTGCATTGAATATGTATGATGAATTATTTGTGATATGGAAACCATTATTTGCAGAGTGTTTATATTTAAACTTTACGTTTAAGTTTTGGTGTATATATATATATATATATATATGTGTGTGTGTGTGTGTGTGTGTGTGCTACTAAATAATCATTTTTCAACACTTATATGTGTTACCGTATATTTCTGCACCAACACTTATAAGCATTACTGTATATTTCGTTACTAACACTTTTAAGCGTTACCCTATATTTCTGTACCAACACTTATAAGTGTTGCCGTATATTTCGTTACTAACACTTATAAGCGTTACCCTATATTTCTGTACCAACACTTATAAGTGTTGCCGTATATTTCGTTACCAACACTTATAAGTGTTACTGTATATTTAGATACCAACACTTATAAGTGTTAGTAATACGTATGTTTGTAACACTTATAAGTGTTACAAATTTGGCCGCTGCATTCCTCACAGTCCATTAGTAACACTTAAAAAGTGTTACTGAAATTATTTGTAACACTTATAAATGTTAGAATTTGCCTGTTTTGGTGTAGTGATATTAATGGAGGGATGATCATATTCGGTACTACTAGTCAAGTGGTAGGCCAGTCCTGTGTGGCAGGGGTACAAGATGTTCTTGTCAGACCCCGGTGCATTTATCTGAGATGTACCTTCGGAAGGTAGTTCCTTACCTTGTCATAGTATGGAATCCAATCTCCAATACGTGCCTTATAGTTTTGATTGTAGAGCCTAGTATGCTGGAATTTAATTAATGTAACAATTTCGGCTATTTTAATAAGTATTTGTATTTAGACATTATTATAATATCACATGATTTTTATATAAAAGCCGTTTTGGTTATCGTAAGGTAAAAACCCATCCGTGTTTATGTGCGGCGTGGTCTTACAAGATACCTTTGATTTTAAAAGGGTTTTGAAAAGTAATAATAATTCAGTTGCTTTGAGTTTACTCACACTGGATCCATGTCTGACCCAGAGTTTTATTTCTTTCCCTAAAACCCTTAGGTGCTCAAATTTTTATGAGCAGCCAAGCAGTCCTGGTTTTCTACGGATGCACTTGGAGGAGCTTTGAACATGAGGCTTCATCGATAGATAGTTATTACTTGTTTCCGTTGTATATTATGTACTCTATATCTAATGTATAAGGACAGGCTTTTATAACTGTCCTAGGTTAGAATTGTATTAGTGTAACTCTGATGTATTAGTTTTGATAAGACTTTGTAAAACATTATGCGATTAATATATGTTATTCCGTTTCTTTGTGAGATTCTGTGTTGTTTAGTTTTCTTCTATCTTCTACCTTCTTCTTTCACCCTAACAAATCGGTATTTCTGGCACTTGAATGTTCGTCATGTGATACAGTGGACGTATTAGTGTCGATTTTCAAGGGTCGAAAATTTGGTTCGTTACATTTGGTATCAGAGTTGAAGGATAAGCAAGAACCTTAGCTTTGGTGGGGTAAATTCATTAAAGATAGGATAAGTGACACCCTAGAATGAGTTTGAGTGTATATTATATAAGAGCGCGTATTTTTTAGTGATATAAAAATGTTTTATATTGTGTTGTTTGATCGGTTGAGTGGTATATGAATTTCGGTCAATGCATTTGGCCAACATTATCGATAGGGATTCCTAAACACTTATGCAGAATAACCGACACAGTATTGTTTTGAAATTAAGTTAAATGAAATAATTTTACCCAGGGTATATTTTATATATAAAAGAATGATTTTTGAAAATAGTATAGGTATTTATGAGGTGATGTTGTTGGGAGACAATAATATTTTATTATTATCATATAGGGTTTGGTTAGTCACGTTCCTCCAGATTGAGCATTTACTATTGTGTAAATGTTTAGGTACTTTCCTTTGAATAAGATAAGTCTTTTAATTAAAAAGAATTTAGGATGAAAACTTAAGAACCTAAATCCCAGTGTTTTTGAAAAATGATTTCCAAGATTTTGAAATTAATAATAGTATTTGAAAGCAACTTTGGTTCAAGTATGAAATTTTGGGAATGAAAATTTAAGTAAAAAGTGATTTTCTTTGGATTGGTTAGGGGGAATGAGTCTTGGTTGTTTTGTGATGATCAGAAAAATCTTCTAAGTGGTGATCAGATGTTTGCCTAGGCGAACGTTGTAGTGCACTTAGTAAATCATTCTCTTTATCATTGTATAATCGAAACAAGTTCAACCCGAACGAACCCAAAGTAAGTTGGTGATAAATGTTTTGTTGGAAGAATAAAAAAAATTATTTCAAAAATGAGATTTTGAAAAAAAAAATAGAAATATTTTTAAGTTAACTAGTTCGAGTGGCTCGAAAATAACTTAAAATTGGGGAAGAGATGTGTTCGGATGGTAAACATTTCTCTTGAGTATTACCCTTCTTGTTAAGGTAAAGTATGATACTATTTGGTGATACCCAGTTCCTTAGTATCATCTTGGAGTTACTCGGGCTATATGTATGTTATGTTATATGAATAAAATATATAGTTTCTTTTCAAAATGTTTATGAAATAAAAGCCAGGTATTTGGATCTTGAGTTTTCTTAGGGAGATAAATTCAAAATGGAATAGTGGAATCAGGTAGGGGTATATACTCTTAGGTCATAGTGGGGTATTATCCAAGTTGAAACAAAGAGTTGTTTATGAAATGTTTTCATAAATAATTTAGTACGAATATAATTGGTATTAGGGAGAACCAATTAAGTAAGTGCGTAGGGTGGATGTTGATCATTTCTCCTTTCCATAGAGTTTTGATCTAAGATTGGAGTATACGACTTTGAGGTGTTTGCACCGTACCGAATAAGGATCTATTACTCGACTTTTGACGGCGAGCACTTGATGAGGGTTCTTGGCGTGGGACCAAGGTTTTCTATCATAGTTACAACTATGTAAGGAGGACAGAGGTTCCAAATCAAGGAGCCTGATCGGAGTCCGCATTAGAGAACCGGGTGAGCGACACTAGTTCGGAAGTGAAGTAATGTATTCGAGTTATGATCGAATCAGACTTGGAATAAGAATGATCTATTCACATCATATGGACTGATGTATAGTGTTAAGTGTTTTTTGGGATAGGTTGAGGTGTAATTTCGGGGACAAAATTCTTTAAGCGGGGAAGAATGTAACGACCCAGAATTTCACTGCTTTGATTAGTGAATATTAAATTTATTTTAAATATTCAATATATAGGTTTTATAATGAAAATAAACTCATTTTAATTAGCTAATAATGATGGTAAAATCGGTTTCACAATTTGTTTACCAAATTAAATAGTTCGTAGAAAAATAGAAAATGTGACCGAAGAACGTTTTCCAAAATTTCGACCTTTCGACACTGAAAAGTTGTCAGGAACGTTGTTCGTCTTTGTGCACTATATGTACATATATATAAGAGTAAATTAACTAGATAATAAAACACTTAGAAATTAATTATCTTATAGTAATTTAGATTAGTAAGTGATGTGACAAGACATATTTTTAAAAATAATAAACATTATATATATATATATTAAGTATTGTCACATCTTAGAATTGCAATTATTAACCATAATTATCTCTTGTCATATCTTAGTTAATTAATAATTAAACTTATATATATATGTATAAAGTGATGTGACTAAACCTAATTATATATAGATAAAAGAAAGTGATGTGAATAAACATAATTATATATATGTATAAGAGTGAAGTGATTAAACATAATTATATATATATACATATATTATAAAAAAAATTGTGCTGTGACTAGATATAATGATGATATAGGAAATTTGCATATAAATAGCCATATGTTCCTCCATTTTTCATCCTCTTTCCACCAACCTTTTCTTCCTCATTTGTCCCTCAAATGGAGGTTTTCATTTATTGAAACCGTGTGAAATTTTAATGGCTACAACATTCTAGTTGACCATTTTTTTAAATTTCTATCATAGCTATGTCAAAATACCCAATCTTTGCAAAGCAATTTTTCACCTAGAATTTCAAGTCCGAAAATTACCCCTTTTCTTTTGATCATAACTTCTTCAAAACTAATCAAAAATGAGTGATTTTTTTGAGATGATAGAGAAATGAAATTCTAATAACTTTCTCTTTGAGTACTTTTCGAAATTTCGTGAGTAGATAGCCTAAAAATCAGTTGCAAAATGACCTATTTTCGGGTTTATTATTGAGAAATCGATGTTTATCCGAAGTCGCTCTACATTACCAAAACATGTCTCACTTCCTTGTTCATCCATGTCCTAACCTACCTAGTACATTTAGGATGCAAGACTCCGTCTTTTTGCTTAGAAATGGAAGTGCTAGGTCATACTCAAGTCGGCGAAAGTTTGGATAGCCTTCGGTGAGTAAATTCCTTAACTTTTTGGGAAAGAATTTATATTTATATATATATATGGTTGTATTTGTGATGCTATTATTAGGATTATGTTATGGTTTGGATGTATATGTCTGTGCTAATTTGTGGTTTAGCATTAGAACTTTGAATTGATGATTTAAGTGGTGTTTTGGTTATAAAATTGTGATCTTTGGTTTGGAATTGGAAGTGATATGGAAAGTTAGTAAGTAAAATTAGTAAATGGAAGAGTCAGTGAGCAACCAGTTGGAAATTACGGGTATCCATAGCGACAGTGGTTATGGATGCAGTTCGTTTAAAAATTCGATTTTCGCGAAGTTTGGTTTTTTATACTTCAAATTGTTTTGTAAATGGTTTATAAACTAAATAATAATATTTTAAAAGGTAAATTAAGAACTTAACAATAAATTTTTAATTAATTATGTTTTGATAATTAATAATTAATTAAGGATTAAACAAGGGTTATTAAATTTTATTAATTAAAGGTTAGTTGTTAATTAATTATCTTTTAAAGTTAAGATTTATTTTATTTAATTATTAATTAAGTTAGTTAATTATGAGTTAAGTATATGATTTATTTTTAATTAACTACTATTTAAATATAGGATTAATTATTAATTAACTATTAATCAAGTGTTTAATTATTTTTAAATTATAAATTAATTAAGTTTAATTTATAATAAATTATTTATTAAAGGTTTAATTTACTATTTAAGTTTACTTAAAGATTATTTAATTAATTAATTGAGATTAATTAATATTTAATTATTAATAAAGGTTTAATGAATTATTTAAGAATTAATAAAGGATTAATTTATATTTAATTAATAGTTAATTAATGTTAACTATTTAATTAAATTAAGTTAAAATTCAATTAAAATTAATTATGATTTAAATAAGGATTTAACTTATAATTAATTATTTTTAAAAGGGTTTAAAAGCCTTAAATCCTTTGGTTTTCAAAACTAAAATTGTTTAAAGGTGCTTCTTTTTCAAAGATGGTTTTGAATACAAGTGATTCAAGTGTTGATGCCATTAAGGAATCATATAACTGTGAATGAATTATAATGTAGATCGTTGGGTTGTTTGGACATAAGTTAGCAAAATAAATCCCCATTGCTATAAATTGATTGATTGTTTGTTTGTTTGGTTGTTTGGACATGTGTTAGAAAAATAAATCCCCATTCTACTATAAATTGATTATTGGTTTGTTTGTGTGGATATGTGTTAGCAGAATAAATCTCTGTTATGCTATGAATTGATTGAACTGTTTGGACATCTGTTTAGCAGAACAAATCACCATCCTGCTATTATGTTATTCGAACATGTATATGATAATTAGCTCATATTGACATGTTATTCCCTGTTTTGGATATAAGTTGTATTTACATATATGTTGATCTATGTAAATAACTGTTAAGTGAATAGGAATTGAAATTGAATGGTAACTTAAATTAGTACCGTTGGGATTGCTAAGCCTCTTTTCGAATTATTAAAGTATGTTTTTGAATTAGCTTTAATTCTTAAATCAATTTAGTTTTAAAAGTAATAAATGATTTTCATATTTTATTATTATTTTATAAAGTTATTTCTAAATAATATCTTTTTTTAATAAGGGATTTATTAAATAAAAAGTTTTACCTAGAGTGATTTATAAAGGATATCTTGAAAATGATATTTTATAAAGGAGATTCTATGAAGAAACTATGAAGGAAGATTTTTAAATAGTTTTAAAAATAGAAAGAGATTTTATAAATCATTTTAGATATTTTTGAAAGAAGTTTTAAATCTAGTTTGAAAACTTTTAAGTGGTTTGAAGTGTGAAGTGTAGTTATAAAAAGAATTTTTATAAGGAATAAGTAAATGTGTTTTATAGGAGGTGATGTTTTTGAAAGGGAATTGTTTGGCCATTTAATATGGAATTTTGAGGAAATGGAATTTCCAAAATGTTTGGTAAATACTTATATTGTTTTTTCAAGTAAAAAGGAATGTAAGAGGTTTGGAAATAGGGTTTGAAAAGATCTTTTGATCAGGTTTTATAAAGTGATTTTATTAATTAAAGTTTAATTAATAAAGGTTTAGAGGATCCCATATGGAATGGAACCAATGTTTGATAGTTTGTATAAATTGATAGTTAAATAATCGACTATCAAATCTTGACCAAAACCTAACTTTGGGAATATCTAGGAGAAACATGAGAATTATATGGTACAGTTATCGTCGAAGGTGTTATACTGTATGTATAAAATCATTTCATTCTTTTAGGATAAATGATAAGGAAATCTGTCCATAAACGGTTGGAAAGTGAACGCCGCTCTTATCTTTTAACTGTTTATGTAACAACCCGCATATTTCACGATTGTATATTTAAATGTTTTATTTAAATATAGCATCGTTTATCGGATTAAAGTCCGAAATGTTACTTTTTGTAAACAGTCGAATTGGGACTCGAG
This sequence comes from Allium fistulosum, assembly GCA_030737815.1. NCBI lineage: Eukaryota > Viridiplantae > Streptophyta > Magnoliopsida > Asparagales > Amaryllidaceae > Allium > Allium fistulosum. The sequence goes on along the minus strand of CM060908.1, from coordinate 813,407,848 downwards.
ACCACTTCCATTGAGTTCAAAATGACCTTTACAACTTTTTTGAGTATAGACATCGATATGTTTGGAGTTGAGTAGAATTTTGCTATTTTCTACTTTGGGCTTTGGGTTGGGGTTTCAGCCCACTAACCCATCTTAACACCCTAACTCAACTCCTCTTCACTCATTTCATTCCTCATTTCCTAACATTCAAGCTCTAGAGAAAAATGGGGGAAAAGATTGGAAATTAGAATTCCAAAACCCTAGTTTGTTTAGGAAATACAAAGTCAAGTCCAAAATCAAGGAGAAGCATAGGTAAGCATCCTCTTCATCTTCTCCATCTCTATCTCTCTTTAATTTCAGAAATTCCTAAACCCTAACTTAAGAAATATTTGCTTATTAGCTTAGATTGGAGCTTCTTGAGTTGAGGTTGAAGAGGAATTGGCCTTTCCTTTATGTTAAAGCTTCTCGTTCGTTGTTTTTGGGTTTAAATGTGAGTTTTTGAACACACATCTACGTCTATAACTTTCATTGTGGTTAGGTATGAATTCATAACACTTATTCATGTCCATTTGCTTTTGATTTGAATTGATTTGGTGAATTTTCCAATTTTGGTGTTTTGGAGTTAAAATCTTTAAAGATCCTATTTTGGATATTTGGACATGTTGTTTGGGGTGTATCGAAGAGCCTATAAGGCTGGGTTGTCGCTTGGCGTAAATCCTTAGTCATCGTTGCTCGTCTGATCGCTCTCAATACGTTTTGGCCACTTTGGCCTGGGCAAATTGTTGCCCAGACTAGGTGACCAGACGTCTAGTGACCAAGTCCAGACGTCTGGTTTGGACCTGGAGAGAAAAATATAAGCACGCAGAATATAAAAAAAAGGGCAGAGACTAATTCCAGACGTCTGAAATTTAGGATCAGACGTCTGGATGGGTCTCAAACGTCTGGCTTGAAGTTTCAGACGTCTGGGGGTTTTCTGGATTATTTCCAGAAAACAAATCCAGACGTCTGGATTCTAAACCAGACATCTGGTTAGTTTTCAGACGCCTGGATTGAACCTCCAGACGTTTGGAACTCTGTATTTTGCCTATTTGCCTATGTTTTTGAGTGGATTTCCTATTTTAATCGATTTTAGTTGATCCGGATAGTTGTTATCTCTTACTATCGACTTTGATGACTTCTTTCTCTGGATTTTTGGGAATATCCATCTTGATGGATTTGGTATCGATTTCTTTGGATTTCATTCACGTCTTCGAATGTGAATTTTTGATGATTGATTGTTTCTACAATCATTTCTATGGTTTGTCACTTTAAAATACAAAGGTTTCTATACTAGTAGTGAATATTTAAATGCTTTCACAAAAATGATTTCAATACTATTTTAAATACGAAGCTTGTTTTTAAAACCGTTTTCCAATCTATTAGTATATACAAACCTTTACCTCATTCGTATGAGAAATCTAATTAAACGGCTTAGCAAAATAAGTGGTATGAAATGCTTGCGTTTACTTCATCGGTTAATTCTTGGACTTGTTCGATTGAACTCTTGTGACAATTTTCGAGTGGAAATCTACAATTTGTTCGTAAATATTTAAGTTAAGCTAGTGGTTATGGGACATGAAGCTAAACTCATTTATTTACTAGCTTAGTGTAATTCACACTTCTTATCGATCAATGATGATCCTTTGGTGATTTAGACTAGCGATGTGCGATGTCTCTTTGTCCGCATGGGGGACTATACCCTGTTTTGTTGAGCTTCGTCTCATTTTGATGGGCTAGCGACCCATGGTCTTTGGACCGTTCGTGGATCATTCGGCTCGATAAGTCGGTGCATGGGGCGTATCTTTTGAGGTGCGTCGATGTTCGACTAGGCATGGGGTGTATCATTTTAGGTGCATCGATGTGCGACTAGGCATGGGGTGTATCTTTTTAGGTGCATCGATATCCGACTAGGCATGGGGTGTATCTTTTTAGGTGCATAGAGGTCCGACTAGGCATGGGGTGTATCTTTTTAGTGGGCGTATCTTTTTAGGTACATCGATATTCGACTATACATGGGGCATATCTTTTTAGGTGCGTCGATGTTTGACTGTGCATGGGGCGTATCATTTTAGGTGCGTCGATGTTCGACTGTGCATGGGGCGTATCTATTTAGGTGCGTCGATGTTCGACTGTGCATGGGGCGTATCTTTTTAGGTGCGTCGATGTTCGGTTCATGGTATAGCATTCCTTTTGTGACACACGTGTTGGTGAGTTTTCATGCTCTCGTTTGTGAAAGGCCTTCCTCATTTTGTGATTTCTGGATTTCTAGTAGATGATTTCTAGAATTTGTGTTTCACCGATTTTTGCGATTGGCATTGATATGTTTTGTCAATATTTGTGTTTTGGTGAATAATTTAAAGAATATGACATTCTTTTTGGTGTTTGAGACTATTTGAGATATTGTATGATTTTGTTGTTACCTTATGTATACTTGTCACAGTATGGCATTTTTGTTATCATACGTTTTTGTGATATCTCTTATCCTATCTCATTTTATCTGATATTTATAGCTAGACTGATCCGTTTATTATTTTATTCTTAAAATAATACTCGGGTCAGATCGAGGTATTTCAGGTGCTCCTGCTTGACTTCTTATCAAGGCCCGTCACCTGACTTTTGGCTAACTACTTTGGCTTAGTAGTTTTTGTTATTATACATTCGAGATAGAGACTCCTTGATGTATACATATTCTTTTGTCTAGCACTTGTATCTATTCTTTTGTGATGTAGTGGATCTAGTTTGACCACTATTTTGATGTACACTTTTATGTGATATATTCATATCTGTTTCCGCCTTTGTGATATGAATATTTGTGACTGATTTATGTTATGTTTATTTCTATTTTTGTTTCTGAAGTCCGTATAGCCACTGTGTGGTAGCTTTGAGTTTGTATTTGATATGTCGGATTTCCTCTTGAAACGAAATGCATGTCATACTATCTGACATATCGGTACTCGCACAAAGCAATTACACAGATGGTCGCTCCTCAACAGCCTTATTCTTCGTGCTAGTCGACAGCATTACCCCGTAGTGTCCTTGGCTAGTGTGAGGGGCGTCACAGCTTGGTATCAGAGCCAAACTTCGGAACAATGTAGAATAATCTAGCAAGGATCATTGTCCTAAGTCTTTCTTAGGAATCGTGCCATAGGATTTAATTCGATTTTTCGTACCGTTCTATCCTATTTCCTTTTATGATGCCTTGTTTTATCAATCAAGTTTGTTTGATATTCATTCTGTGAATAACCTTTTTCCTCTTCTTTCTTTCTTGAAGAAGAGAAATGGTTAGACCAGGTCGTCCAGCGCCGGTCAATCCAGTGCTACTCTTCAAGATGGAGTATTTATGTCTGCCCAGCAGCTTTTAGATCTTGTGAAGAATGCTCAAGCTGTCGGACCAATTCCAGAGCCTATTCATCCTAAATCTGGGTTTGCATGCTTGTGTAGAGATTATACCGCTTTGGGTGGAAGGCCATTCAAGGGTTCCGAAAACGTTATAGAAATCCAAGCTTGGCTTATATCATGCGATCGCATCTTTTTCCGCATGAATCTTAATGATCCACTTCGAGTCCAAGTGGCATCTAGCATGCTCCAAGAGAGAGCATTAGATTGGTATGAGCTTCTGATCTCAAAAATTATTGAAGCGGATTTTACTTGGGAGCAATTCCGGGAAAGGTTCGAGTTGAAATTTGTGCCGGAGGCTGAAAAAGTAACTTTAGCCCGACGCTTTATTGACCTTGTTCAAGGCGAATCTTCTGTGACGGATTACATCGCATCTTTTGAATCTCTTTCGAAATATGGGGTCGAGTATATTAATACCCCATTGATGAAAAATCAGAGGTTTGTCTATGGGTTAAATAAGAACCTCAAAAAACCTTTACTTCTGAAACTAGAAGTTTCTTTCGATCAGCTTATAGATATCGCTCTTCGACTTGAAGAGGCCGATAAAGAAAGTGATGTTGAAGTTGTGGGTGCCAAACAGAACTTCAACAATAACATGAAGAGGCCTATTAAGTTCAAAGGCCCCAATTCCAACAAGAAAGGGAAGCAAGAAACATCGGTAGCAAAGACTCCTACCTCTAGTCGTGGACAATGCTACAATTTTGGTTCTATGGACCACTATGCAATTGAGTGTCCGAAACCCCTTTATTGTCACTATTGCAAAAGTTTGAGTCATCATATATCTGCGTGTCCCATACTTCAAAGCAAGAAGGAGGGAAAGCTAAATGTTGTGCAAGCCCCCAGTAACACTTATCTTGGTCAAGGTAATTCTCCTTCTATCCTTGATTACATTAATTTGTTTTGTGGTTATCCTATTCGAGTTCTTTTTGATACGGGTTCATCTCAATATTTTATATCAAAAAAACTTGTTGATTCTTTTTCTTTAAATATTATGGGCTTGATGACTTCACTGAGAATTGTTAATCCGGTTGGTGGATCCGCAACACTCAGTTTATTTTGTGAAAATGTCAAGATTATTTTATGTGATTATTCTTTTCAAGACGATTTGCGTGTTATGCCTTACTTAGGCTTCGAAATTGATTTTTGGGAAAGGATTGGCTTAATCATTATGAAGCCCATATCCTATGTCCTGAGCAAACTATCTATCTTCGACATCCTCAATCTGTTAAGCAGATTTCTATTTTTCTTAATGATTTCGATTCTAATTCGGTGGCATCATTTTATTCTTTAAACCTACATGATAAGGAAAATGTTATTTCTCTCATTCAAGTAGTTTGTGAATTTCCCGGTATTTTTGAGCTTGTCTTAGGATTACCACCTAAGCAATCTATTGAGTGGTGCTAAGGTCTTTTCAGCTCGACCTTGCCACTAGTTTTCATCAGCTACGAGTTGCGGAGGGTAGCATTCCACTTACCGCATTCCGCACTCGTTATGATTCTTATGAGTGACCCGTGATGTCATTCGGTTTGTCCAGCTTATTTCATCCATCTTATGAATCGTGTATTCGACGAATATCTTGATGAGACCATCTTTGTATTCATTGATTATGGATGAAAACAACAATTTAAAATTTGCAAATCTTTTTAATAAGATATTTATAAGAATGATTGGATTTTGTTCTTAAAACGAACAAAGAATATTCGTAAAATTTTAAGAGACATGTTTATCATATAGAAGATGATTTTGTGTTGTTTTGCCCATTGAGTGCTTTAAGAATTCTGGTCGATGCACTTGATCAATGTTATCGATAGGAATCTCCTAAACGCTATGATGAGACAGCCAGACATAGTAAATTCTTATAATAAGTTAATTTTTCTAAAAAGATGAATATATAAAGTTAATTATAATTTTGAAAGTCTTAGCTTTTCGGGAAAGAGGATCATTTAGAAGAACTCTTTTCCAATGCTTTTATTCTTGTGATTCCCGAAGGGAACCAAGACTTTATTGTTTATACCGATACTAGTCGTATTGGTTTGGGTGTCGTTCTCATGTAAAAAGGGAACGTGTTATCGCTTAAACTTTTAGACAATTAAAGCTTGCCGAGACTGGATATTCACGATCTAGTGCTCGCGGCCATTGTTTTCGCTCTTAGAATTTGGCGTCATTATCTTTTGGGAGAGAAATTTGTTCTCTACACCGATCATAAATCTTTGAAGTATTTATTTTCTCAAAAGGAACTTAATTTGCATCAACAATGTTGGCTCGTGTTCCTTGCATCTTATGATCTTGATATTCTTTATACTCTTGGAAAGGGAAATCGAGTTGCCGATGCCCTTAGTCGTAAGTGACAAGCGGTTGTTTCTTTGATGATATCCGAATGGAATGATCTCGAGACTTTGTCCACTTGTGAGGTTCGAGGTCGTGAATCCAATTCATGTTCATCTCTTGTTTTGTGTAGCCTTGAGGGTCATCCTTCTCTTTTAGACCGCATTCTTGAAGATCTTCTCTGTGCATGTGTTCTTGATTTTGGTGGAAGTTGGGAAGATCATATTTCTCTTGTTGAGTCTTCTTATAATAATAGCTTCCAATCTAGTATTGGTATGGCTCCTTTCGAGGCACTCTACGGAAGGCCATGCCGATTTCCTTCGTGTTGGCTTGAAGCCGGTGAAAAGCTAGTTTTAGGTCCAGATTTTATTGGTATTCATTTGTGTTTCACCTATGGATGGTGTTGTGCGTTTCAGTTGATCGGGAAAATTAGCACCTCGATATGTTGGTCCCTTTCCCATCACCGAACGTATTGGTTCTGTGGCTTATCGCCTTTTATTACCGACTCAATTTTCTGCTATTCATGAAATATTCCACATCTCTCAACTACAGAAATTCCTTAGGGATTCCGATTCTATTCTTGAGCCCGATATTATTGAAGAAATTTAAGTTTCGCCTAATTTAACTTATGAGCAACTTCCTATTCGTATCTTTGCTTCGGAGGTTGAACGCCTTCGAAATAAAGATGTTCCGCTTGTGAAAGTTCAATGGTCTTTAAATCCTAAGGATTGTTCTTGGGAATCCAGAGAATTCATCAAGCGAACACATCCGGATTTACTCTCTCGTGCTCTTTATGGTGAACTTCTCGTTTCAAAATTTATTCTTTTGTGTTGATATGCTTTTATGGTTGTTACTTTTTATCTTCCTCTTAATTATTGCGAGGACGCAATTTCTTTAAGGAGGGGAGTCTGTAACAACCCGCATATTTCACGATTGTATATTTAAATGTTTTATTTAAATATAGCATCGTTAATCGAATTAAAGTCTGAAATGTAACTTTTTGTAAAGAGTCGAATTGGGACTCGAGACCACTTCCATTGAGTCCAAAATGACATTTACAACTTTTTTGAGTATAAACATCGATATGTTTGGAGTTGAGTAGAATTTTGCTATTTTTCTACTTTGGGCTTTGGGTTTCAGCCCACTAACCCATCTTAATACCCTAACTCAACTCCTCTTCACTCATTTCATTCCTCATTTCCTAACATTCAAGCTCTAGAGAAAAATGGGGGAAAAGATTGGATATTAGAATTCCAAAACCATAGTTTGTTTAGGAAATACAAACTCAAGTCCAAAATTAAGGAGAAGCTTAGGTAAGCATCCTCTTCATCTTCTCCGTCTCTATCTCTCTTCAATTTCAGAAATTCCTAAACCCTAACTTTGGAAATATTTGCTTATTAGCTTAGATTGGAGCTTCTTGAGTTGAGGTTGAAGAGGAATTGACCTTTCCGTTGTGTTAGAGCTTCTCGTTCGTTGTTTTTGGGTTTAAAGGTGAGTTTTTGAACTCACATCTATGTCTATAACTTTCATTGTTGTTAGGTATGAATTCCTAACACTTATTCATGTCCATTTGCTTTTGATTTGAATTGATTTGGTGAATTTTCCAATTTTGGTGTTTTGGAGTTAAAATCTTTAAAGATCCTATTTTGGATATTTGGACATGTTGTTTCGGGTGTATCGAAGAGCCTATAAGGCTGGGTTGTCGCTTGGCGTAAAACCTTAGTCGTCGTTGCTCGTCCGATCGCTCCCGATACGTTTTGGCCACTTTGGCCTTGGAAAATTGTTGCCCAGACAAGGTGACCAGACGTCTGGTTTGGACCTGGAGAGAAAAATATAAGCACACAGAATATAAAAAAAGGGCCGAGACTAATTCCAGACGTCTGAAATTTAGGATCAGACGTCTGGATGGGTCTCAGATGTCTGACTTGACGTTTCAAACGTCTGGGGGTTTTCTGGATTATTTCAAGAAAACAAATCCAGACGTCTGGATTCTAAACCAGACGTCTGGTTAGTTTTCAGACGCCTGGATTGAACCTCCAAATGTGTGGAACTCTGTATTTTGCCTATTTGCCTATGTTTTTGAGTGGATTTCCTATTTTAGTTGATAGTTATTATCTCTTACTATCGACTTTGATGACTTCTTTCTTTGGATTTTTGGGAATATCCATCTTGATGGATTTGGTATCGATTTCTTTGGATTTCATTCACGTCTTCGAATGTGAATTTTTGATGATTGATTGTTTCTACAATCATTTCTATGGTTTGTCACATTAAAATACAAAGGTTTCTATACTAGTAGTAAATATTTAAACGCTTTCACAAAAATGATTTCAATACTATTTTAAATACGAAGCTTGTTTTCAAAACCGTTTTCCAATCTATTAGTATATACAAACCTTTACCTCATTCGTATGAGAAATCTAATTAAACGGCTTAGCAAAACAAGTGGTATGAAACGCTTGCGTTTACTTCGTCGGTTAATTCTTGGACTTGTTCGATTGAACTCTTGTGACAATTTTCGAGTGGAAATCTACAATTTGTTCGTATATATTTAAGTTAAGCCAGTGGTTATGGGACATGAAGCTGAACTCATTTATTTACTAGCTTAGTGTAATTCACACTTCTTATCGATCAATGATGATCCTTTGGTGATTTAGACTAGCGATGTGCGATGTCTCTTTATCCGCATGGGGGACTATACCCCGTTATGTTGAGCTTCGTCTTATTTTTATGGGCTAGCGACCCATGGTCGTTGGACCGTTCGTGGAGCATTCGGCTTGATAAGTCGGTGCATGGGGCGTATCTTTTGAGGTGTGTCGATGTTCGACTAGGCATGGGGTGTATCGTTTTAGGTGCATCGATGTTCGACTAGGCATGAGATGTATCTTTTTAGGTGCATCGATGTCCGACTAGGCATGGGGTGTATCTTTTTAGGTGCATCGATGTCCGACTAGGCATGGGGTGTATCTTTTTAGGTGCATTGATGTCTGACTAGGCATGGGGTGTATCTTTTTGGGTGCATCGATGTCCGACTAGGCATGGGGCGTATCTTTTTAGGTACGTCGATGGTCGACTATACATAGGGCATATCTTTTTAGGTGCGTCGATGTTTGATTATGCATGGGGCGTATCTTTTTATGTGCTTCGATGTTCGAATGTGCATGGGGCGTATCTTTTTAGGTGCATTGATGTTCGGTTCATGGGATAGCGTTTCGTTTGTGACACACGTGTTGGTGAGTTTTCATGCTCTCGTTTGTGATAGGCCTTCCCCTTTTTGTGATTTCTGGATTTCTAGTAGATGATTTCTAGAATTTGTGTTTCACCGATTTTTGCGATTGGCATTGATATGTTTTTTCAATATTTGTGTTTTGGTGAATAATTTAAAGAATATGACATTCTTTTTGGTGTTTGAGACTATTTGAGATATTGTTTGATTTTGTTGTTACCTTATGTATACTTGTCACGGTATGGCATTTTTGTTATCATACGTTTTTGTGATATCTCGTATCTTATCTCATTTTATCTGATATTTATAGCTAGACTAATCCGTTTATTATTTTCTTCTTAAAATAATACTCGGGTCAGACCGAGGTATTTCAGGTGCTCCTGCTTGACTTCTTATCAGGGCCCGTCACCTGACTTTTGGCTAACTACTTTAGCTTAGTAGTTTTTGTTGTTATATATTCGAGATAGAGACTCCTTTGATGTATACATATTCTTTTATCTAGCACTTGTATCTATTCTTTTATGATGTAGTGGATCTAGTTTGACCACTATTTTGATGTACACTTTTATGTGATATATTCATATCTGTTTCTGCCTTTGTGATATGAATATCTGTGACTGATTTGTGTTATGTTTATTTCTATATTTGTTTCCAAAGTCCGTATAGCCACTGTGTGGTAGCTTTGAGTTTGTATTTGATATGTCAGATTTCCACTTAAAACGAAATGCATGTCATACTATTTGACATATCCGTACTCGCACAAAGCAATTACACAGATGGTCGCTCCTCAACAGCCTTATTCTTCGTGCTAGTCGACGGCATTACCCCGTAGTGTCCTTGGCTAGTGTGAGTATAGAGGTGGGGCGTCACATCTTATTTCCTAAAGAACCGGGGTTGAGTTTACCGAAAATATCGAAAGTTGTTTCGAAGAGACCGGGATCGGATATATTATCCGAAAACCACTTCAATCCAACTCAAGTGTTTTGGAATGAAGACACCTTGAAGCATGGAATCGAAGATGGAGTTTTGAAGTGCAAGGGCTATTTTCTATTTTCCTTGGGAGGGATTTCTCGTAATGGATATAATAGGAATAGTGCCTTCAGTTTCGTTCAGTCCCAGAATGAACTTGTATGGATGAATGCTAGCATTGCATTGATGCTTGGAGTGCAGTGTTAGTATTCCAAGTGGGATTGCTATTCAAAAGGTGAAACGTAGCCTCGAACTTCATCAACCGGGAAATGACAAAAATCGAGCATGCGGCAGGGCCAAGTGTGTCGCTCCCAAGTAGGGTGTGGTCATTCCATATTTAGATCGGTTATTATCACTCATTTGTAAGCTTCGGGGCCCATTAATGGAGGGATGATCATATTCGGTGCTACTAGTCAAGTGGTAGGCCAGTCCTGTGTGGCAGGAGTACGAGATGTTCTTGTCAAACCCTGGTGCATTTATCTAGAGATGTACCTTCGGAAGGTAGTTCCTGACCTTGTCATAGTATGGAATCCAATCTCCAATACGTGCCTTACGGTTTTGATTGTAGAGCCTAGTATGTTGGATTTTATTAATGTAACAATTTCGACTATTTTAATAAGTATTTGTACTTTGACACTATTATAATATCACAAGATTTTTATATAAAAGTGGTTTTGGTTATCGTAAGGTAAAAAACCCGTATGTGTTTATGTGCGGCGTGGTCTTACGAGATATCTTTGATTTTAAAAGGATTTTGAAAAGTAATAATAATTCTGTTGCTTTGAGTTTACTCACACCACCATGTCTAACCCGGAGTTTTATTTCTTTCCCTAAAACTCTTGGGTGCTCAAATTTTTATAAGCAGCCAAGCAGTCCAGGTTTTCTACGGATGCACATGGAGGAGCTTGGAGCAGGAGGCTTCATCGATAGATAGTTATTACTTGTTTCCGCTGTATATTTTGTACTCTATATCTGATGTATAAGGATGGGCTTTTATAACTGTCCTAGGTTAGAATTGTATTAGTGTAACTCTGATGTATCAGTTTTGAGATGATTTTGTAAAACCTTATGTGATTAATATATGTTATTCCATTGCATTATGAGATTCTATGTTGTTTAGTATTCTTTTATCTTCTACCTAATTCTTTCACCATAACAAATCGGTATTTAAGGCACTTGAATGTTCGGTATGTGATACAGTGGACGTATTATTGTGGATTTTTTAGGGTCGAAAATCCGGTTCATTACTATATATTAGGATTTCTTAGCTGAAACCCTAATGGAGTTTTTTGAATCTAGAAGAGATAAACTGACAGAGCATTGCTGATGTTCCTAAAATATTTAAGAATAAAAGTGAGGGGTCTAGGGTCTTATTTATAGTGGTTGAAATGCACCAGAATCGTAGGATGAAACTAGGTTAAAATGGATAAATCTGGAACGTTTAATATAAGAAACCCTAGTCGCCACCTTAATAGGAGCGGATGACCGCCCCTATACCATTAGTCGACCACTAAGGGTCGACCTCTCTATCTAATTTGGGAACATTTGATTATTCCGTTGCTTGATTAATTTATTCCCTGATTAACTTTTAATGTTTATTGTTAACTTTAACGTTTACTTTGTTTGTACCAAAAATGGGCACAACACTCTTCGGAAGTCTTTGAAGAGATAAACGTGTAGAATGAAAATTAAAACTGTGGATTATCTAACAAAAACTCCAAATAACAGAAAGTAAATTGCAAAGACAAGCGATTTAGAGTGGTTCGGCTTTTTAGCCTACGTCCACTATGAAGTTTGATGATTTTATTGCTCGACACTCGAAGATTACAATTGTTTATACTGTATTACAACTGGTTTTATAAGCTAAGTCTGAAACTAAAGCAGTGGCGGTGATGCAGAGTAAATCTGGCAGAGTCTGGGCGCTCTTTAGCTCTTAAAATTGTCCGACCCCTTTTCTGAATGACCATGGGCTCTATTTATAGATGTAGGAGGCTGATATTTCGCCTAAAATTCGGGGAGACCAGTTCTGGTACGTGAGGGGGCCCACATGCCCACTCTTTGGAAATCCGGGCCCACTTTGGGATCGATTCGACCCTTGCTTCGAATCGATCAAGATTTGCTCCGATTGAGCTGAAATTTGGCATGGACATTCCTTAGGTCGCCAGTTAGCTTCTGTCCAAATTTCATAGCATTTGGACTTGTAGATCTCGAGATGATCGATGCAAGTTGGTCCATATCGATTCGACCCTTGCTTCGAATCGATCAAGATTTGCTCCGATTGAGCTGAAATTTGGCATGGACATTCCTTAGGTTGCCAGTTAGCTCCTGTCCAAATTTCATAGCATTTGGACTTGTAGATCTCGAGATATGATCGATGCAAGTTGGTCCATATCGATTCGACCCTTGCTTCGAATCGATCAAGATTTGCTCCGATTGAGCTGAAATTTGGCGTGGACATTCTTTAGGTTGCCAGTTAGGTCCTGTCCAAATTTCATAGCGTTTGGACTTGTAGATCTCGAGATATGATCGATGCAAGTTGGCCTATATCGATTCGACCCTTGCTTCGAATCGATCAAGATTTGCTCCAATTTAGCTGAAATTTGGCATGGACATTCTTTAGGTTGCCACTAAGCTACTGTCCAAATTTGGTGGCATTTGGACTTGTAGATCTCGAGATATGATCGATGCAAGTTCGGATTTCTCAACCGTGATCCATCAATATTTGGAGCATATGAACTCCGATTGACTTGAAATTCCGAATGTTGGCTCCCATAGCTTTGCTTGTCATGTCATATCAATTGTAGCCCGATCCGGACTCGGAAAATATTTGTCGATATCCATAGTGAGCCTGCGTATAACCGATCTCCAAGACGAACTGTCATTGGTTTGTAGTCAAGTTCTTGGTGTCACGGCCTTGCCAAAAGGCGGGATAACATACTTAACTACCAAGTCTAATCATAGTTAATTTTTGAAATTCGAACTCATACTTATTTGAATTTGAATTTGAACTAAATTAATTTAAATCCGAGAACTTCAAACATTCATAACTTCTTTGTTTGAGCTCCATTTTAGCATATTACATATGGAAACAGATTAGAATTTTCCTACGAACGCAATGGAATATCTTTCATGGTGAAATTCCAACTTTTATAAAATTTTCATTTTTATCCCTACCTTAATCAATTGAATTTCTCCCAAGTTACTTATCTAATTAGGGTTGATTTTACGGGGTGTTACATAACTCAACTTCACTTATAATTAGTCATGCTTTGTCGAAACAAAATCTGATTACTCCTTGTAGATACATCATTATTTACCATGCGAAGGGGTGACTTTGAGATTGAATTTTATTCTTTTTTATGTACTTTTGGAACTCTTTCCAATATACTCATATATTCGATCAGATCGAATTGCTTTATTTCTTTGCATGTTATGTTTGTGATTTGAATTTTAAATTCTATGAACTTATCAAAGATATAATACCTATGTATCAAATACACATGTTCATGTCTTTGATAATTCATGAGTGAATTGAACGAAGTAAGTGGATTCATTTTGATATCATTAGACCTTGAACTGGGTGTATCCATATGCATCAATCCGAATAGTCATCAACTGTTTCATCACTTCCATGGAATGGGTATTTTTTCCTTAATCGCTTGAGATGAAATTCACTAGTGTTATTTGATTCATAATCATATGAACAAAGAATTATTTCTCAAAGATAAGGTCTAGTCTCTGATTCCAAAATAACTGTTAAAATTTTAAACATTTCTGTGTTTCTATCGCTAATGCATCACTAATGTTATAAAAACAAATACCATTATAGATTTATTTTATAATGGATATTCATGATATTCATAAAAAATAAAACATATTTTCAGTTAATACTGAAAAACAAGTATCATTTCAAAAATAGTATTTGGTATGTGTACTAAAACATCGTATTTGGATGCATCCACTAATTGGTGATGTATAGTAATCTCCCACTATTTTCACCATTACTATAACAGTAGATGTAACACGAAGCTCCATAAACCACTTATTATGTGCTATTTATTTCCTCCACACTACAAAACGACCAACCTTTAGTTGCAATTATTGGTAGCGTTTGTAGTGTGAATGCAACGAATATTATTTTTACCATTTCCTTTTACTTAATTTTGTTTTGTTCCAACGCTGCTAAATTTTTCCACCCATGCCCACCAATACTAAAAACTCATTTCGTTTTTTCATCTCCTCCCCCTCATTGTTACCTTTCTACCCTTATTTAACAAAAGCAACAGACTTCCTCTCACTTCTCTGTCTCATGCCACTTATCTCTGTCTCGTGCCCCTTATCTCCATCAATCTGCTCTACTCCACTTTGATTATCCACTCTTCCTTCAATCAGCTCCCGTTTGCTTGCTTGAGATTTGTTCATAAACCCTAAATCGAGATTTGTTCAAAAACCCTAAATCGACAAATCAAGATAATTCTCATCTGTTAAGTGCAACTCTGGGGAAGAAGGTGTTGTTGAGGTCAGTATTCTACTTTGTAGTTATTGTAAAATGTGTTTTTATTATTTATGTGAATTTATGTGTTCCTTTTGATTTGATATATTAGGTCGCTCGCCACCCAGATGTTTTTCTTTAGTTTCTGGAATAGTAGGCTGTGCTGGTTTGAAGGTACGAATAATTCTTGTTCTATATACGAAATTTGATAATGGTATGATTGTTGTTTTACCGATGCATAAACTACATAATCTACTCTGGGCCATCGAACTCTATGTTTTAGCAATTATATAGTATCAGAATGGTTCTTCCTCATTAAATAGTTCACATTCGAAAGGATACAAGCAGTTTTTTATTTTTTATTTATCCGTAAATGAGTATATATGGCTTATGCTGACATCTTCGTTCAGGAATGAACTGATTTTTTTAACTAACAGAACTTCGTTTGAAACATCAATATGCAGTTAATAACATATTAAAAGTATTAAATGCTGTCATGAATGGCTCATTTAGTTGCTACAACTTATATTAAAAGTATTATATTGTTACTTTATCTTAACTACTGGATAAGCAAATGATATGTTCATAATTATTCATGGGTAAAATAACAAATATAAATAATATTTTTTTAAGGAATATTAGTTAGCCAGAAAATCTCGAATTGATAATAGAGTACTCGCCTAATTGTCATTTGCAGATTCTTACCAGAGAACTGAAGGAAATCAGGCCAATAGTGATCCAACTAATACTACCGTGTGTATTTTCCAGTGCATTTGCATTTAATTTAGATTTTGAGTTACAACCTGCTATTTCACTTGCACAATTATTAAGACTGATATATGTTGGTGGCTTAGACAGAAGCATTCATAAGGAAGAATTGCATCGGCTTTTTAGCACCTATCGAGAATTGGTTTATGCGAAAATACGCACAGGAAAGCGATGTAGTTTGTCCAATTTGTTAACAAGTTCGTATCTTTCACAACCTTTCAACTTATATCAGTTTTGCAACTTACAAGTATGCCCAAACATATAATGGTTTTGAAAATATTAACTTAAGATACCATATTATCTGGTTATGTGAAGAATAGAATTATACTCTACCTTTTTGAAATTATCTTGGTATGGCACAAGTTGAAATCAAATGCAGAATGCATTACATTATATGCTTAATGTGAACTATCAATTTGTCAAAACCATAATTCACCCTGGAGAGGTGAACTGCTTACAAAGTGACATGATTGCTTCCACTTTTTAGTGGTAGCTTGGCTATAATATTTGAATTGGAATGGATGTGTATGTGTATCTAGGCGTATATTTGGCAATCAACAGCAAAAATAATTTTTCCTTTTATAATAAAAGTTTTCTTATTTTGAGAAGTCAGTATGTCAAGCTATCAATTTGTCAAAACATCGATTAGTTTAGTTACAGTCAAATAAAGTACATTAATCACTTTAAAGTTTTGTTTTTTTTCATTGATTTTTTTTTCTAGAAAGAAAGAGTTACTTCTTAAAATTTAAACAATGAGGTCTGGACGTGGCTCAATATATTGAATGCATTTTTAGGTTTTACATTTTATCTTTTTTAGTAGTCTTGATTGTTTGGGTATGTTTTTGGGTTTTGAGAATTGAGAATTGGCGCATACAAGCCTACTTTGGATTTAGCGCTTTTAGTAAGCTATTAGAAATTCTATTTGTGACCACATCATCATAATATATATAATATAATTTTATTATTGATGAGTGTACACTATGTTAATCATTTAAAGATGGACTACACCAATGAATTATGTTGTGCCTAAGGTTGATTATGGTAGTTCCATGATCAGTTGGATTTATTCAAAGGAGTCCCTTTCCTACACTTTAGTATCATGTAAATTCAACATAAAGTATAATGTTGGAGTGTTTTGTCACTTTCATTAAGAGTTCCATAAAGAAAGCGGGCAAGTAATAATAATTGTGTGATGTTTTTCTTCATTCATATTCTTCTATTTAATGTTGTGTTTGTGTACATGTGTATGTATATAGTCAATTGAAGATCTGTGTGTGTGTGTTTTTAACCCATGGTTAGTGTGTTCACTTTGGTATGTGTATATAGTCAGTTGAAGTTGTGTATGTGTATAGAAGTTTATTTTGTTTGTTAATTACACTATTTAGTAAGAATGTTGATTGTTTTCTCATGATTGTATAAGAGCTGTTTGCGATATGGGCATCTCTGAATTTATGACTAAAGTTAAAGAACTACAGTATATTCAGCACATGGATTGTGGTCTGTCTTCTTTCAATATTTGTGTTTTTTAACTTACAAATACATAAATTGCATGTCATCTTAATACATATACTTCTTTGCATTTCCAAGTCAAAAGGAAAAAGTATTAAACATGTTTACAAGAAAATTTTAAATGATTCCGGTTGAGTACATCCACTATATTCAAAATTAATTATATTGTTTTACATTTGAAAGCCATATGAGTGCAGTTTTGTTTCTTTTATTTAATTTTGTTAATGTGCTTTTCATGAATGGTAATTGAGAAGGTTAATTACTAACCTATGATGCTAAGTTACTGTTAAAGTTCATCTGTGGTCATCTTTCATATGCACATTATCATTTGCACTTAAGAATGAAGTGATATAATTTAAAAGATATAATTTAAAAGGTGCAACACTACAACTGCAAATTATTAGTGTCATACTTTCATATCTTATAACTATAAATATAAATGCATGAGTTTGCTCAATTTTAGTTCTTATTCCCTCTCGCGTTCAAGGCGAAAAATAAATAAATGATCCATTTTGTCCTGTTATTAATTTTTAGTTTCTAAACTTATGGACAATGGTTAGGTCACTTGCATGGTGATCTGGGCTTCCAGGTCGAGTTCGAAAATGGTCTCTTCGTAAAGCAAGGAAAAGACTGCGTACATTATCGACCTCCTTGGAACCCGCTATCGTGCGGGAGCCTCGTGCACTGGATTCCACCTTTATTTATTATTATTATTATCATTAGTATTATTATTAGTATTTTTTTGGTATAACTGATGTCAAGGCCTTCAAATTTTTAGGGTTAGTGGTAGTGGAGTTTCCATAAACAACTGATTGAAATAAGGGGTAGAAGAAAAGATACGTAGGTTAAAGCATGGATTTTTTCATGAATTTGCTTGTTAATTCACTGTTGATTTACTTGCATAAATAGTGGAATAACTTATTCAAATTATAATATGCATTTCTTTATCAAGTTTATGGATAGGGCCATAGGTTAACTTGAAAGGGTTGCTCTTGCAAGTGGGTAATAGAGAAACTAAATAAATTGTTTTAGAAAAATCTACCTATAGTCTCTTAGCGAGAGCTGTAAAAGCTTATGTTATTAGAAATGTTAGACACAGTGGCAATGAGAAAAAATGGAAGGATCTTAGATAAGGGATTACATCACAACCTTGTAGCAAAACGGCAATGGGAGTTTACCTTACCATTAGCATGTCAAAATCAAGGAAACCAAACTATAAGCATGGGCAGGATTAACATGGAAAAGTTCACATGCAACACATCATTTATAATAGGCTAAAGACAAGGTAAAATGTATTGGTTCTACCATACTAGTTTCGGAAAACCTGTAGGTGTTTTGCATATGACAGAGAAACAAAATAAACTAACAACAACAATACTTCTCCTTATTTTATTTTTACTTGAATAAGGGAGAAAATCAAAGAAATTTGAATCACTATCTCAAAACATGTTTAAGAACAGCTTGATTTTTTCATCTTAAAACATATAGTTGAACTGTGATGTCACATACACATCCTGAACATTATATACATTTCCTTTTGCGGTAATACAAAATAGATCAATCTGATTTTGAAGTAAGTTGAATGTAGTTTCTCTTTCAGACAGACGCATTATGATGGATCCTAACTTTTATGTTGTTATGTTATTATACTTATTTCTTAGATGTCATGTTATTCTAAATTGTATTTGATCACTAATTTTTAAATTTCTTTACTATAGATAATTAAAGACTTTGGTGTAAAAATAATGAAATGTAGGCATTAATATGTAGGTGGCATCAACATGCAGGCTGAAAGAGTTCAATTCAGAGTATAATAAGTTACAACTGAAGCAGAAAATGACTTGAAACACATGTTGAACTTGCGGCAAAGTTGAGATGATAATAGCAGTTTGATGGTATAGATCAAGAGTGTGAGCCACGATAGCTAGGCTTATGGCAGTATATGCAAGAAGTTTGCAGGCTTCCAGTAGTGTGGCATATAGTTGATGATAGACGATGTGAACATGTTGCAGTTGGATGGTGAGGTGAAATTTGTGAAGCACACAAGAGGAATGCAAGATCATATCAAGGTAATTAATCAAAATGTCCATTTACCGTAGGCACTCTTGATATTTCCATATATGTTGAATAATAGTTATTCAACGATTGTTTCCATGGTTCCCAATATTCATATTTTACTACCAAGATTAGGTGACTTAGTTCCAATTCCTAAACGAAGTTAACTAAGTTTTTAAAAAATTAACAAGTTTATAATAATGACGACGATGATGATACAAATAAACATAGTTTGATAAAAATTAATTAAATTAATAATAATAATAATAATGAATCGAGTTTAAAAAAAATAAACAATTAAACTAAGTTATATAAAGATTAACTAAGTTAACTTAGTTTTCTAAAAATTAACAAGTTTATGCCAAAAGGATGAGAAAATTATTTCAAAAGCAATGTTGTGTTCTTGCACTACTGGTACTAAATCACTGTTACATACTCATGAAAAATCATACAACTTGCCAATGTAGGATCAGCATAGTATTTTATTTATAGTCCGGACTTATATATTATCTTGATACATGGTTCATAAACTCAAATTACTATCCTAAATAGTGGTGTATCTATATCGTATGTGCGTGTTTTAAAACATTGGGTATATAAGATTTTGTATGATTTTATAGTCTGCTAGCCTAAAATGAAATCAAATCATGCTGCAGCAACTTTGCACTTTTCTTTCTTTCAATAATTGGTTGATGAATAAATTGTTTTTGAATAAATTGTTTGCACTCTACCACTTGCAGGCTTATGGCTAACTTGGCTATAACATGACCTAACAATTTTTCTTTACTCAGACCCATAATGCCAACTATTTATGGTCAGTGTTTGCACTTTCATCAACTATGTTTTTGTAATGAACATACATGTTATGGTGTTATCCGTTCCGCGTATGAAGCCCGGACCTCATACTAGTTCATTGTTATTTCAGGATCCTACTAAGGATTTGCTATGTTAACTTTAAGATTTTGGAAGTTTATTAATTTTCCATTGCAAATTGCATATATATATGATTGCAAATATCAACGAATTTTTGCAACGAAGCTATATATGAATAGAATCATTATTCATATTGTCTACATTGATCGTTAGTTGAAGCTCATCTGAGTGCTAGTGTTTTTAGTCTATTAATTTACATGATAAGCCCAACGATTGCGCCAATATTATATTGTAACTTTATTTGGATCATTTTGTAATAAATAATCTCTTCATATAAACATTGTTACAGCATGTATGACTGCATATGCTGAACCAAATTGGTCTTTTAATATTTCTCAAGCCTCTTCTACTTTTGTAAGCAGTGATTTTTCCCTCAATTTGTTTTCATATTACTTGCTGGCTTTATTCATTTAAACAACCTAAGCACTGACAGCTCATAGCTGATGAAGGTGCTATGACGCGTGTTATCAGGCTTCTCAAAAGGCATAAAACTACTACGAATTCTCGAGCATTTATTGCCTTATTAAGGGAGTCTGCTAATGCATTGACCAACCTAGCTTATGAGAATCATTTGTATTTTCAAACTATTGAGTGTAATGCCCTCCCAACTCTGTTTCTCATGCTAAGGTTAAAGGATCCTTCCATTCATTATGAGGTTGTAAGTTGTACCATTTAATTTTTATGCTTTTTGTATAGTTCTAATCATAACATTATTGATGGAACGCAGCGTAAAGTTAAGTCAACTTTTATCTTCATTATGTTTTTATGTTGAGCATTATCGCTTGAAACATTGACTGTGCTGATATGAACTTAAGATCATCCCTAAACTCTAGTGGAAGTTTATGCTAATACAGTACATTATTAGTTCTGGGTAATTTGGTTAATTGTTAAACTTCATAACTTATAATGATACGACTTCTTGCATTGTAGTGTACTCTGATTGGATTTAATAGAATGTAATGTGATCAATCGTGTTGGTTCCACATACCTATCTTAACACGTCTAAAATAAAGTTTGCACACTAGTAAATAATATATGTCTCTTTGAAAAAGGAAGTGCAAGGTATTTTTCATACCATGTTTCAGTAATAAAAGCATATTATCAGTAGTTATATATATACCTTAGATATATCAAGTATTTAAAAATAAAGCATTTAAAGCATTCATAATCATTTGTTGATTGTTAAACTTGTCTACAGGTAATTAGCTTGTTAGGAGTAAAGTCCAGCTGTAGTGAAGAATTGTGGGTAATCAAGTAATGAACATGGCTTTAATTATTATATATACTATAACACTTTGTTAGTACTTGTTGTGTAAACTTTTTTATGAATGGTTATGGATTTTATGTGAATTTGCTCAGTTTTTTGAAAAACTATTATAGAAATGGTTATGGATATTATATCTGATTATGTGATTAACGTGTTATTTTAATTGTTTGAATATGATGATTATGTGATTGATTTTTGGTTTGAATACAACGATTATGTGATTGATTGCTAGTTGTAATAAGACTATTATGTGAGTGATGGCGGGAAATGGTACAAGCCATTAATAGGAAATGGTAGGGTGTATAGTATGCTACAAAACAGTTAATAACTTTTAGTAGCGTTTTGAAAAGGCTATAGAAATAAATGTAAACAACTACGATACGACTTTCGTAGTCTTGAGAAAACGCAACCAAAATTTTTAAGTCGTATCCTTGAAAAAACGCTACCAAAAATTTTAGTAGTGTTTCAGTAGACGCTATGATACGACATGCTACTAAAGGTTTATAACGTTTTGTAGTGTTTCTAAAACCCTATAATAGGTCATGTTTTGGTAGCGTTTTCTACAACGCTACAAAGAGTTTCAGAACTTTAGTTGCATGTTGTATCGCAGTGTTTACCAAAACGCTACTAAACCTTTTGGCAGCGTTTTTTCAACGCTACGAAAGGCCTTTTCTGGTGTAATGCCACTATAACTAGTATATAGTCGAGAGTTTTAGATCAAGTATCATAAAAACATGGTAATATCTTTTTTATAAAACAATTTTTCATAATAAAATATATTTGGAATGGAAACCACATTTCTCATTTATGTTAAGTATCTTATTAAATTTTATACGATTCTCGCATCTATTGTCTCTTCATGAAGTGTACTGATTCTTTTCGTCATCCCAACTGTGCCTATTTTACATCTACTCTCGAAAATTCCCTTTCATTTCAGAAGGTTAAAGCATCCAAAGAAAATTTTATCACAAGATAATGTCGAATTCTTTTATAAAAAAATAGGTACTTTATTACTATAGAAATTCTTACACTTTAATAATATGTCTCATCAAAACCTTACAACCTCATATCCTATATGAGTAGCTCGTAAGGAAAAAGAGTACATATTATATCAATATATTGACATACAACAATAGACTTACCCGAAAAAGCTCCAAAACAAGTGTTGACTGAGCCTAAAAAACACTCGATGTTGAGATAAGCCTAATTAAAAAGAAATATAAAAAATATCACAAAAGAATAGGACATTACAAAACACATGCTTCATAGACTAGCTATGCGAAACCCCACACTACCTTTTTTGAGATCCGCACATATTCAAACAGTTGTAACATTAATAAATCACACTCAAGCCTCTAGATATGAGACAACAAGATCTGAAATAGTAATAGAGAAAGCTTTCCACGATCCTCTTTAAGAACTACTGAAAATCAGAAAACCTAAGACCACGACATCCACAAGCATTAATTCATTACGAAAGTGCTTTTGGACATTCTTAAAATTTAAGGATATCGAATGGGTTGCACTCAAGTAAACTGATCGAAATTGATATTTCAGTGATTGAATTCCTTGGGTTTTCTTTGTTCCTTGATCTTTTATTTTTTTTCAACACAATAAGACTCTCATTGTATTCAGTCGCATCATACATATTATCTTGCACTATGATTTATTTGCTCATTTTGAATGAAACGCTTTCATTGCGATTTTATATATTACGAGTCACTACCGATCACCATACAACTTTTGTATGTGCTTGAATATGGATCAAATATCCATTTTCTTATATTGCATTAGAGTTCAAAACTCATAGAAGGCAATAATAGTCTTAGGCAAATGAACACTTAAGCGACCAAGGTATGAATGTATTTGGTAGTTGTATTATTTGGCACTTGCATCGGTCTTGAAGTGATAACCTGCCAAAGGATTTGACGGTAAGTATATTTTATATTCCTATATCAATCCTTATATAATTCATTAGTATATTTCAATTTATAAACAATTTTATTAATTAAAATAGTTGCACAAATTTATTGTAGTCGATAATTTTAATTCGTGTAGCATATATTAATGTAATATAAGAAAGGTTAAATGTATTCATTTCATTTTTCTAATAAGGTTCTCACTAGATTTTTGCATTCTTCCAAACCCAAAAAGAAATATAGGAATCTTTCAGTTCCTCTAGTAATTGTTACGATCCTTGGTTTTCTGACCTTAAGTTCACTCAACAAATCATAGGCCTAAAAATGATGGATAACTCTTTATCAGTCGTACTCTTAACTATGGTCTTTGCCCTAATCTTGACCCTGACCTTGAGGTTACTCAACAAGTCAATTGAGATTATCCACTCTTAGTTATCATTTCATAAAGACCTAAATATAATCAACATACCTTAAGTTTTTTCAAGAAATATATGCATGTATCTTACCACATCTAGGTAATATGTTAATAATACTACACATAATCGCTCTGGCTTGAGTTTGCTTAACAACTAGTGTGTATGCAAGTAATATATTAACATATAAATGATATATGGAAACTTATATTAAAGATTCATAAGCTTTAATATAATTTGAGTGATATTAATTTAAGGAATAATGTGTTTCTTCAGAAATACCCTTGTGATTTAAGTGTTGTAAACATCTGAAATCACGATATACGTACCATATGCATGTATTTACTTCAAAAAAAATCTATTTTGGGTTTATTCCAGTTCCACTTTCATTATATTTATACATATATAGTTATATAAGTTTAACTTATATATAACTGTTATAATTTAATTAACTTATACAATATATACATGTATCTTCACTAATTAAATCATATTTAATTAATTTTATTTGCTTAATTTGATTAAATTTAATTTATCTTATACTATGTAAGAAGGATATTCAACTATAACTATTATAGCTGTATATATATCAAATATATATATATATATATATATGTATATGTATGCATTAATTATTTAATTAGTATATTGTTTAATTTAACATTGTATTTAAATACTTAATAAATTTCAAAAAAAAATATTTAATTTAATCTCATTATAATTTTAAGAAAATCAAAATATTTCAGGTTACTAAACTATAACCTTTATAACTTTATTTACATATATATAAGCATATATAGTTTAATTAATTATTTATTTAATATATAATTTATTCAATTAAATATTTTAATTAAATAGTTTAATAAATTTCAAAAGTTTTATTTTAATTTACCTTAAATAATTTAAGATAAACTTTCAACTATAACCTTTGTAATTATATATAAATATATCACTATAAATATGTATATTTTAATTAATTAACTTTTAATTAATTGCTTATTTAATTAATCAAATTAATTAAATATTTATAAAAGTTTGAAAAATATTAAATTAATCTCTTGAAACAATTTTGAGAAATTTTTAATTTATTTTATTACAATTGTAATGTAAAATTTCCTTTTATATTTTAAACTTAAAATACAATTTAAATTTTCAAATCTTAATTTGAAAATTAGCTCAAGGCCTAAAATCAATTTAGGCCTTACATCTGGGCCAACCTTTTGACTTACTTCACCCATTAGACCAGGCCAATGGTCAGGAGGTTGTACTTTTGTGGAAATCAATTAGCGTGTTGTTGGAAATGGAAATGTGGCATTCAAAGTGGGATTTGTCATGTGACAGGTAAAACAATACCTTAAGCCTCACACATCGAGAATGAGAAAAAACAGGGTAGATGCTGTCGGGCTAAGTCGGTCGCATCCATTAGGATATATTCATCACCTTTCTAGATTACCCTTTATATTTCGAGTTTGTTTTGTATGATGTGGCCCCAGATCGGTCGGGAACGACCGGGATGATTGGATATTCGGTACTATCTGTGGTAGAGGCAGGTCAATTCTATGTTGGTAGAGGGCAGTGGGGCTATACCTCGGTACATTCCTTTAGAGATGTACAGTCGAAAGGTAGTCCCTTACCTTGTCATTGTATGGAATCCATTCTCCAATATGAGCCTTTACGGTTTTAGTTGTAAACCTTTTAAGCTAGAATTTAGTAAATGTAACTATTTCGGCTAAGATTATACATATTTGTTTGAAAGAATTTTCAAAGAATGTCATTAAAAATAATATCTTTTATTTTTGTATAGCAAATGGTTTGGTTATCATAAGGTAAAAACCCATCTGTATTTATGTGTTGCGTGGTCTTATGAGATACGCTTCGTCTTTTAAAACCCGTGTTTTGAGTTTTCTCACACCAGTCCCATGACTGACTTGGAGTTTATTTTCTTTTTCCCTTAAACTCTATGTGCCTTATTTTTTCGGGCAGCCATGTAGTTCAGGTCTAGCTTGGAACATTACGGAGGAGCTAGAGTTTCCTCTATAGACGGTTATCCATTTCCATTTTTGTTGCATTTGTTTACAGTTTGTATTCAGCACTAGTAAGGACAGAGATTTATAACTGTCCAGGCTGAGGTGTGGATAGACTCCGATGTATGTATTTAAAATTACCGCTGTAAAGATTTTATATTGAATTAATATATGATATTCCATTCGGGTAAGGTTATGTTCTATCTTTATACCCTTGATCGATCCATCTTTCTAACATTTTGATTTGCGGCATGTGAATACCGAAGACGTATTAGTATCTATTTTCGAGGGTCGAAAAGGAAGGTCGTCACAGAAAATATTCTACTACCACTTATTCTTATTATATTTTGTTAATAATTGTTTATGTATTTTCATTTATGAAACCCAAAACGAATTCTTTATACATATTTAAGAAAACTTGGTTGATTTACGTTTGTTTTGTTTGCAAAATATACACATATACATATGAATATTCCATAAATTGATTTTTTTTTAAATAATTAATTTTATATTCAAATAGTTGAATTTTACTTATGCATATTTGTGTGTCGAAACATTGAAACATCTTAAATTGTAACAAACGAGATTTTTGACCCTCGAAAATCGACATTAATATGTTCACTGTATTACATGTCAAATATGGAAGTGTCAAAAATACCGAATACTAGGGGTAAAGAAGAAAGAGATAGAAGAAAAATAGAACAACAACACAGAGTCTCACAAACGCAGCGGAACAAAATATAATATATAATAACATATTTTTATACAAAAGAATCTGTAACGGTTTTATACTTACAATCATCAGAGTACAACAATCAATACATCAATCTGGACAGTTATAATAACTTGTCCTCACACAGTGGAAATATAAACCAAGTATGGAGATATGTCTCTGTCATCCAGCTCGTCTCCTGAACTCCAAAAGCATTCTAACCTGAATCTATAATACTCGGTCTGACCCGAGCATTATAATAAAATAACACCCGAGTCAGTCTGGAAAATCAGCGTGAGAAAACACACTAAATTTGAATTATTAAAGTTATCAAAATCCTTTGAAAACAAAGGTATCTTGTAAGACCACGTCACATATAAACATGATGGGTTTTTCCCTTACGATAACCAAAACATTCGATATCAAATCATCTGATATTATAAATTTATAATAGAGTCTATAGAAAGTAAATAGAAAATAGCCGAAATGCTTGCATCTCACATTTCAGCATTGTTGGGCATAATCAAAACCGTACGGCGCTTATTAGAGAATGGATTCCATACAATGACTGGGCTACTGGGGTACCGCCCATCATAGTACACATCTAGAAAAATGTACCAAGGACCTCGCCGGGATCCCCTACCACACAAGACTGGCCTACCCCTAACCTGGATAGTACCAAATATGTTATCACCCCAGGTGTTCCCACCCTTTAAAACGAGCGCTCACTTTTCCATGCACAACCATATCCATAATTTATATATATTCGAGGATATCTAGAAAAGTGATAACATACCCTAATTGGGTACGACCCACTTAGCCTTGCTGCATCTCCCCTGTTTTAGTCATTCCCGGTAGATGAGGCTTGAGGCTAACGTTTACCCAGATGTAACGGTCGGGATTTTCGACCCTTGAAAATTGCCACTAATACATCCACTGTATTACATGCCGAGAAATCGAATGCTGGAAAACCCGATAGTTAGGGGAAAAGAAAATAGAAGAGGTAGAAGAAAAGAGAAACAACAACACAAAATCTCACAATCCCAGCAAAACAATATATAATATATAATAACATGTCTTTATACAAAAGGAACCACAACTGTTATTTATACATTACATCATCAGAGTACAACAAATCAATAACTCAATACTGGACAGTTATAACAACTTGTCCTCACAAGTGCTGAATATACAGCCACAATACACAGCGAAATATAATCAAGTACGTGTATTACGTCTTCGTCATCTGACTCGTACAAATCATAGGGTGGCTGAAAAGAACTGTTGATGGGAAGAAAGATATTTATGGGACACGAAGGGAGAAACCCCTATCATGCTGTAATGAAGCAAATCCGATCCTGGTCTCTTCGAAACGATCAACGAATTTGGCCAATATTTGATAGTCGTTTATTTAACTATCAATATAACATCCATAAGAAGTCACTGGGCTCATATTATAATTTTTCGAAAATTTATTTTCAAAATATCTTTATAAGATAACTCAAAATATCCATAAGTAGGATAGGATGTTGACTTTACTAATTTTATAATTTTATATTCAAAATATCTCGTATAACATAACTAAAAATTCCAATCTCCTACCGAGGCATGCCGCCTGGCGTTCCTAATGTTATACCGCTATTCCGAACCCAATGGAACAAGTCCAGAGGCCTAAATCGATCGTATGTGGAAGATAGCTTTTTAAATCGACTATTTAAATTAAATTCAATTTAATTATTTCTAGGTGTTTTCAGATCGTACGACCAACCAGTAAATCCAAACGCTACGAAAATTGAAATCCAATAATCATACACTATTACGAATCTAATGGAATTGGTTTCGTCGAATTCCGAGACTGTGCCCCAGATTGCTATTTTAACGCGTCGATTAAATCGATGATTTCAACAATTGACGAAATTACATGAAATTTCAGTTTTAAAACTTATTAACTAAATTCTAATCCAAATAGAATTTATATCAACATTAGAAATTGTTTCGATTCAAATTCAACTCCAATTTTCAATTATTTACCATTTTTGTGTTACGATACATCGCTATATTTTGAAATTTAGTTTCATTCTAAAATTTCAACCAGTAATCCCATATTCAAAATCAATTTATATTCCAGTTTCAATATTTAAAAATATTTAAATATACAAAATCAAATGATGAAAAACCTGGGTCGTTACATTCCTCCCCCCTTAAAAGAATTTCGTCCTCGAAATTCCTAAGGTAGGGCGAATGATCCAAACCCATTAACTTATCCAAACCCACTTAGTTAAAATTCAATATTCACTTTTCTAAACCCTTTAGTTTCCTCCAAAATACTTAGGTTCCCTTTTTAATTCAAAACTCTTTATTACAACTTTCAATTTCAAAAATTAACCTTTAGTTAACAAAAAAAATTTCAAAAATTTTCAGAATTTTTCTAACACCCTAAATTTCCGAAATTTTTTGGCAGAGTCTCACTTATACGGAGGACCTTTTGCAATATGACAAGAGAGATAAAAATATATACATCGACCCACACGGTCGGAAAATAAAATATATATTGATATTTATATTTTGCGGTATTTAATCCGAGAACGTACCTTATTTAGCGTTTTTAAGCGAGCAGCTTATTTTATATGCAATTTGCGCGACCAAAATCAAGCAAAACAGCTCCATATACCTGTACTTACTCAATTTAAACATGTAAGTTCCATAAACATGAAAATTCAATAACATTTCACTTATTTCACTAGTTAAACACAATATTTCATAACCAAACATGTTAACATATATTTATAAGAAATTAATTGTTCCGATACTAATTTAATTACTTTCAATCGATTCATATACCATTTGAATAATTTAGAATCCAATTATCTGCATTCAATTCATATTTATACTAAACAACTCATATCCATTCCAAATTGATTTAAAAATCAATTTATTCACTCTCTATTAATTCATAGAATTTTATTTACTTCCGTTTGCGACAAGATCCAATTTTTCATGCAAATTCGGTGATATTCATTATATAAAATAACCATTTAAGCTTATAGCTATTTTAAATTGATTCCAAATCAATTTATATCCAATTCTATTCCATTTCCAATCGATTCTAAATCGATTCATTTGCATTCCATTCATATGCACTTCAAAACACAATTTCATTCACTTAAATAATATCCCAAAGCCATATTCAATTTATTTACACTTAAAACGAATTTATTATAGCTTAAGTCATTACTATTTCAATCTGTTTCTACTTTATTCCACCACATTTCCAAATATATTTAATTCGCTTACATTCTAGTCAAATATTATTTATAACTCAAGTTCCACATTTAATTTCAATTCCAATCTACAATCCAATTTATTCAACCAAGTTAAGTCCCATTTTTGTATTCAATATCCGATTTTGTTCAAAAATCACTCCATTTAATTCTCTTGAGGTCAAATTCATTTTATAATTCAAGTTTGGATTTTTATTTCTTCACCAAAATATCAAACCATTTTATTTTGGGTTTTCTATTTCACTTTTCAATTTTATAAGTTACCCAACTTATTTTTCACATTTCCATTAATTCCATACTCGAGTATATTCACATTTTATTTTTAACTCAAGATTATACATGACTTATAGCTTAAATATATATTTATTCCAATCAAAATTTTATAACTTATAGTTTTTAGTCACTTTACAATCCAAGATATATATTCCATTCAATTTTCATTAACTTGCATAAGTTAAATTTTAATTTCACACAATTCATTTGAATTTAATCAAGTAAGAATTTCATTCCAACTTCAAATTTTTCCACACTTCCTTACTTATATTTATTTGTTCCATTCACTTATTCAATCTCAATTCAACTCATTTAACTAGTTCACTTCACCAATTTATTCCATTTAACTTTGCTTGAGTTAACTCACCATTTCATTAATTTATTCCATTAAATTCATTCAAATCACCATCAATTAAATTTCTAAAATTTAATTCCTTCAACTTAAGTTAAATTCCATTTTAACTTTCTCACTTTAATTTTAATTCCAAAATTCAATTTTCACACTTCTTTCCTTATTAATATCATCCTCCACTTATAATTTCAAAAACTTATTTTTTGGTATTTCCTAAAACATTTAAATAAGGATTCCAGAATTTTTAAACACCCGGTATTTATTTCAGATCACTTTGAAATCAAAGATATATATATATATATATCTTCGTATACCAAATCCCACTTTTTACATTTAAATCAAATCTGTTTTTTTCTAAAACAAATCCCCTTGGGAATTTCCAAAAAACACTTGTTTTCACCCAAAAATCTCCATATTAATTTACTAAAGTAGCAATCTGTCACCTAGAAACTCAAAATTAATACTGATGATGTTGTAGTCATCACCAGAATTATTTTCCAGTGACTGAAGTGAGTTCAGTACTATACCGCTTCAAAAATCCATTTTAAACCCTTTTGTTTCAAAATATCTCCAAAATAATACTCCATTATTCTTTTCAGCCACTTTGGAAAACATTTTCAAAAATCTCCGAGATTTAATTTTTCAAATTCCTGGTTTGAATAGATTTTTAGTTTTTAACTCATTTTTGTATTTCATACTTATACAATCTCTATTTGGTTATATATAACCATTTCAATTTTATAATCTTGTCTTGATTATAATAATAACTTCCAAACACACCAATATATTATAATTTTAGAAAATTATTTCTTTTATATCAAAATATAATTTGGGTAAAATTATTTTCATTTACCCACTTCAAAACCATACTGTGTCAGTTTACCATGTTCAAGTGTTTAGAAACTCCTATCGATTTAGTAGCGTCCCACTACTCGACTAGAAATTATATACCACTCAATAGATAAATCAACACAATATAAAACAATTAATATTCACTAACAAATATGCGCTCATATCTATTAATACACTCAAACTCATCCTCAGGTACTACTAACCCTATCTCTAATGAGTAATCCCCACCAAAGCCAAGGTTCACACTTAACCTTCAGCTCTGATACCAACTGTAACAAATGGGATTTTTGACCCTCGAAAATCGACATCAATACGTTAACTGTATTACATACCGAATAGTCAAGTGCCGGAAATAGCGATTTCTAGGGGTAAAGAAGAAAGAGATAGAAGAAAAGTAGAACAATAACATAGAATCTCACAAACTCAGCGGAACAAAATATAATAACATATTTTTATACAAAAGAATCTGTAACGGTTTTATACTTACAATCATCAAAGTACAACAATCAATACATCAATCTGGATAGTCATAATAACTTGTCCTCACACAGCGGAAATATAAACGAAGTACGGAGATACGTCTCTGTCATCCAGCTCGTCTCCTGAACTCCAAAAGCATTTTAACCTGAATCTGTAATAATTGGTCTGACATGAGCATTATGATAAAATAACACCCGAGTCAGTCTTGAAAACCAGCATGAGAAAACACACTAAATTTGAATTATTAAAGTTATCAAAATCCTTTGAAAACAAAGGTATCCCGTAAGATCGCGTCACACATAAACATGATGGGTTTTTCCCTTACGCTAACCAAAACATTTGATATCAAATCATCTGATATTATAATAGTGTCTATAGAAAGTAAATAGAAAATAGCTTAAATGCTTGCATCTCACATTTCAGCATAGTTGAGCACAATCAAAATCGTACGACGCTTATTGGAGAATGGATTCCATACAATGACTGGGCTACTGGGGTACCGCCCATCACAGTGCACCTCTAGAAAAATGTACCGAGGACCTCACCGAGATCCCCTGCCACGCTAGACCGGCCTAACCCTAACCTGGATAGTACCGAATATGTTATCACCCCGGGAGTTCCCACCCTTTAAAATGAGCGCTCACTTTTCCATGCACAACCATATCCATAATTTATATATATTCGAGGGTATCTAGAAAAGTGATAACATACCCTAATTGGGTGCGACCCACTTAGCCTTGCCGCATCTCCCCTGTTTTAGTCATTCCCAGTTGATGAGGCTTGAGGCTAACGTTTACCCAGATGTAACGGCCGTGATTTTCGACCCTCGAAAATCGACACTAATTCGTCCACTGTAATACATGCCAAGAAATCGAATGCTGGATGTAATCAAATATTGAAGACAATGATGTTGGAAGTATGATTAAGCCCGATATAGTTCATTTAGTAATACATTACTTCGGCAGCCCATTTAGTTTGCTCAGCCCAATTACTTCGTATAACAGATCTGTTTAGTTTATTTCCTAAATTACATTCATGGATATATAAGTATGTAATATTTAAGATATGGAATAATATGAATAATAATGGCGACTGATTTCTTTCTCTTCTGCTTTGTTTCTTTCTAATACAAATAACATGGTATCAGAGCATTGAAATCTTCGATCTAGGGATTAAATTTAAGAGCGAACGAGTTAGGGATTCTGTTGTCAATCCAAATACATATTCTTCTATCAAATCCAGGAATCATGATGGAGAAAGTTGTAGATGTTGTATCGATGATGCCTAAAATCACAGATCGCAAATTGAATGGATCTAACTATCTAGATTGGAGTAAAACAATTCGTTTCTATCTTCGAAGCATGGACAAAAATAATCATCTGAGTGATCAACCACCTAAATTTGATTCTAAAGACAAAGAAGATCAAAATTAGATTAGAGATGATGCTCGCCTGTTTTTACAAATACGAAACTCGGTGGATGATGAAGTAATTTGCTTGATTAATCATTGTGAAACGGTGAAAGAGTTAATGGAATATTTGGAGTTTTTATATTCAGGAAAAGGAAATTTGACAAAAATGTATGATGTTTGTAAATCTTTCTATCGAGCTGAAAAAAAGGATCAAAATCTCACAAATTATTTCATGTCATTTAAGCGAACTTATGAAGAGTTTAATCTGCTTTTGCCAATGAGCACTGATATACAAATACAACAGCAACAACGTGAGCAAATGGCAGTGATGAGTGTTCTAGCTGGATTGTCACCTGAATTTGAAACTGCAAAAGCTCATATATTAGCTAATCCAGATGTAACATCACTACAAGAAGTGTTTAGTCGTATTCTTCGCACTGAAACTGAATCTGTTGCACCTACATCACATGATAGTGCACTAATGAGTAACAAAGACAACTATGCACCATATAATACTGATCAGAGAATTGAAACATGGAGACCAAATGTACAAGCACATGCACAAACTCATGCACAAGCCTGGAGATCACATGCTAATGCACAACCATGGAGACCACCCTCACCAGCCTGGAGACCACAAAGACCTGCTTGGAGACCACCATCAAATCCAAATAAAGTCTGCAAGTATTGCAAAAAAACAGGACATGTGGTATCTGAATGTAGGAAGCTACAGTACAAAACTCAACAAAATAATATAAATTCAGGCACTAAAACTGTTCTCATGACTTCAGAAGAATACGACAAGTTCTCAAGCTTCCAAAATTCTCTTCACAATACTGCATATGAACCTTCATCATCCTCTGTTACTACAATAGCAAACACTGGCAAACCAACACACAAGTGGATAATTGATTTTGGGGCAACTGATCACATGGCAGGTAATAGTGAGTTATTTACTATTCTAACAAGTAATAAGGCATCCCATACGGTCACATTAGCAAATGGATCCCAGTCATCAGTTCATGGAATAGGAGAAGTTATACTAACTCATCTCTACCACTAAATTCTGTTTTATATCTTCCTTCATTATCATTCAATTTATTATCCATAAGTAAGATTACTCATAACCTCAACTATAGTATTACTTTCTATCCAAGTCATTGTGTATTCCAAGATCTTACGACGAATCAGACTATTGGTAGAGGGAGTGAGTCTGGTGGCCTATATACGCTTGTTATCTCTCCAACAAACAATATTGTATGCTCAACTATAAATTATGCCTTCAAAGCTCACTGTCAATCAGGCCATCCATCTCTCTCACTCTCAACTCTGCCCTCAATTTAGTTCTTTGTCTACAATAAATTGTGAATCATGCCAGTATGCCAAGCATCATCGTATCAGCTCTTACCCTAGAATAAATAAACGTGCAAGTAAGCCATTTGAATTAGTACACTCGGATATTTGGGGACCATCATCAAGTCCATCTAAACCTGGTTTTAGATATTTTGTAACTTTTGTTGATGATTACTCACGTGTAACATGGCTGTTTCTAATGAAATCTCGTTCTGAATTGTTTTCTATATTTTGTAAATTTCATGCTGAAATCAAAACACAGTTCAACACATCTATGCAAACTTTACGAAGTGATAATGCTAAGGAATATGTGTCCACTGAATTTAATACCTATCTTGCTCAAAATGGTATCCTCCATGAAACCTCATGTGTAGACACTCCATCTCAAAATGGAATTGCTGAAAGAAAAAACCGACACTTGTTAGAAACTACTCGAGCACTATCGTTTCAAATGAATGTCCCAAAAATGTTTTGGGCGGACGCTGTCTCCACAGTGTGCTTCCTCATCAATAGGATGCCATCAACAGTGCTCAACAATAAGATTCCTTACCAGGTATTACATCCTAACAAACAGTTATATCCTGTCAAGCCTAAGATCTTTGGTTGTACTTGCTTTGTTAGGAATGTCAACCCACAGTTGAGTAAACTTGATCATAAATCCTTAAAATGTATATTTGTTGGATACTCTCGACTTCAAAAAGGATATATATGCTTTTGTCCAAGTTTACAGAAATTGATGTTAATTTTATGGAAGAAGAACCATTTTATCAGTCCACTAATCATTCTACATACCCAAGTATACAAGAAGACAATGAAGAATTTCTTGTTTACTCTACCATACCCAGTGACACAAACACTGTCCACCAAGCAGATGACACAAACACTGTCCACCAAATTGCTGAAACTGATCCAAGTCTTGAGTTACCCATTGCACTTTGAAAAGGAAAAAGGAAATGTACCTACCCTATCTCATCTTTTGTATCCTATAGCAGGTTGTCCCCTTCTTCACATACTTTAATTTCTTCTTTAGACACTATTACACTCCCTAAAACTGTTAATGAAGCTCTGGCTTCACCAAAGTGGTGTAAAGCAATGAAAGAAGAAATGAATGCCCTAGAACAAAGTGGTACATGGGATCTAGTTCAACTGCCACCAAATAAAAAAGCAATAGGATGCAAGTGGGTCTTCTCTATCAAGATGAATGCAGATGGAACTGTTTCAAGATTGAAAGCTCGACTGGTTGCTAAAGGCTATGCTCAGACCTATGGCATAGATTATTCTGAGACCTTTTCACCTGTTGCTAAAATGACTTCTATTAGGCTCTTTATCTCTCTAGCAGCAATATTTAACTGGAAACTTCTTCAACTTGACACCAAAAATGCATTTTTACATGGTGATCTCTCTGAGGTGGTGTACATGGAGCAACCACCTGGCTTTGTTGCTCAGGGGGAGATCAGACATGTGTGTCTCCTCAAGAAAACTTTATATGGCTTGAAGCAAAGTCCAAGAGCCTGGTTTGGTAAGTTTAGCATGGCAATTGAGAAATTTGGTATAATCAGGAGTAAATCTGGTCACTCAGTTTTCTACAGAAACAATGATAAAGGGATAATACTGCTAGTAGTATATGTTGATGATATAGTGATCACTGGGAGTGATGAGACTGGTATTCTTGCCCTAAAACAATTTATTCAATCACAATTTCATACCAAGGACTTAGGGGAACTCAAATACTTTCTAGGTATTGAAATTATAAGAAATGGCAAGGAGATATCTCTGAATCAAAGGAAATACACACTTGACCTTTTAAGGGAAACTGGAAAGCTTGCAGCAAAACCTTGCAACACTCCTATGGTACCTAACTACAATTTGAGTGGAGATGGAGAATTGTTTAACAATCCAGAAAGGTATAGAAGATTGGTAGGGAAGCTCAATTATCTATCTGTTACAAGACCTGACATTGCATACTCAGTTAGTGTCATCAGCCAGTTCATGGCATCACCTACAACTCATCACTGGGCAGCACTTGAACAAATCCTATGCTATTTAAAAGGTACAGTTGGACAAGGACTGGTTTATGCAAATCATGGTCATATGAATATAGAAAGTTTCTTTGATGCTGACTGGGCAGGCTCTAAAGTGGATAGGAGATCAACTTCTGGATACTGTGTGTTTGTTGGAGGAAATCTGGTAGAATGGAAAAGCAAGAAGCAAACAGTTGTCTCTCGATCAAACACTTAATGACTGAGTTTAGGTTAAAACTGAGTCTGCCAGCAAGGTTGTGGTGTGATAACCAAGCAGCAATCCATATAGCATCCAACCCTGTATTCCATGAGAGAACTAAACACATAGAAGTGGATTGTCATTTTATTAGAGAAAAGATTCAACAAGGAGTAATTGAAACAAAGTTTGTAAGGACTGGAGAGCAGCTAGCAGATATATCCACTAAAGCTTTGAATGGGAATCGAGTTGAGTATTTATGTAGCAAGTTGGGAATGAAGAACATATATTCTCCAACTTGAGGGGGAGTGTAATCAAATATTAAAGACAATGATTTTGGAAGTATGATTAAGCCCGATATAGTTCATTTAGTATTACATTACTTCGGCAGCCCATTTAGTTTGCTCAGCCCAATTACTTCGTATAACAGATCTGTTTAGTTTATTTCCTAAATTACATTCATGGATATATAAGTATGTAATATTTGAGATATGGAATAATATGAATAATAATGGCGACTGATTTCTTTCTCTTCTGCTTTGTTTCTTTCTAATACAAATAACACTGGAAAACCCGATAGTTAGGGGAAAAGAAAAAAGAAGAGGTAGAAGAAAAGAGAAACAACAACACAGAATCTCACAATCGCAGCAGAACAATATATAATAGATAATAACATGTCTTTATACAAAAGGAACCACAACTGTTATTTATACATTACATCATCAGAGTACAAAAAATCAATAACTCAATACTGGATAGTTATAATAACTTTTCCTCACAAGTGCTGAATATACAGCCACAATACACAGCGGAATATAATCAAGTACATGTAATACGTCTTCGTCATCTGACTCGTACAAAACATAGGGTGGCTGAAAAGAACTGTTGATGGGAAGAAATATATTTATGGGACACGAAGTGAGAACCCCCTATCATGCTGTAATGAAGCAAATTCGATCCCAGTCTCTTCGAAACAATCAACAAATTGGCCAATATTTGATAGTTAGTTATTTAACTATCAATATAACATCCATAAGCAGTCACTTGGCCCATATTATAATTTCTCAAAAAATTATTTTCAAAATATCTTTATAAGATATATATATATATATATATATTCAATCCTTTCCAATATTTCAATATTTGAGACAACTCAAATACTTATACCCATATTGGGATATTCAAACTGTCTGTTATTTCAACACTTTGAAAAATTCCATTTATTTCTCTTTTCTCAAAATCCTTCACAATTTATATTGTAAATTCCTTAACTCGTTTAT
This sequence comes from Allium fistulosum, assembly GCA_030737815.1. Classification (NCBI taxonomy): domain Eukaryota; kingdom Viridiplantae; phylum Streptophyta; class Magnoliopsida; order Asparagales; family Amaryllidaceae; genus Allium; species Allium fistulosum. Next base: position 813,370,323 of record CM060908.1, on the reverse strand, counting down.
AACGAATTTTATAAGTTCCGGGATTCCACGATTTATACCCTTTAATATTTTCCAAAGTTAAATACACTTGTCTATAATTCGAATTACCCTTTTTCTACTTCTTTATGAATTCTAATTCATTTTTCGAAGTTCATTCTTATTTAACTACTTTGGAAATTTTCTTACTTTTCCCCAAAATCCATTTTGAGAATTTCTTGTAATCCCATCTATTGAATAACCCATTTCCAAACCTCGAGAAGATTTATAAATAATTATTAATTTATTATAAAACTCTATATATATATATAATAAGTATTTAAAAGAATAAAAAATTATTTTTAAAACATGTTCAAGTAATTTAAAATATCGAAACACTTTTTATAAACATCAATAACTCATTTTTAGATAAACAAATCGATTTACAACCTGATTATAAAAATTAGAATTTAATTTCAGTACTAAACCAGTTTTAAATTACATCGTTTAATAAATAAAATTTTCCTTTTAAAAACAAATTTAACTTCTCGATAAAAATATATTTTTAAAATTCCAATGTCCAATTTTAATCTATAGATCCCTCTTGATTCACTACACGTCGATTTCATTTTCGTTTCCTTAACCATCCTCACATTTCAAAAATAGAACCCACTATTTTTCCTCAAACCGATTCCCATATTCTAATATAAATTCACCCTATGAATTTATATTCCCAATTTATCAACTGATATCGTTTTACCCTTATTCATAAACATCGTTTATGAATTTATAAACTCCTTTGAGTTTTCACTTGTTTATAAAACTAATTTCATTTATAAATTCCCATTTTATAAATCCTTTTCTTAACAAATTTCATTCATTCCATAAATCTATTTTTAATATCGATTTCAACTCCACTTCATGTTTTTCAGAAGTATCATTTAAAAATCCATCGTTTAAAAATCTTCTATATAAATTATTTTTAAATCTCTATTTAAAATATATTTTCCCGAATAGTTGAGTACAACCCAAAAATCAATTTATCGTTTTGCCCAATTCAATTTCTTTTAAAATAATCCAAACTTCGATATACATATTTTTATATTCAAAATCTCCTTTTAATTCCTTCAAATTCAAAAATAATATTTATGTTATTTAAAATACCGAAATTCAGGCCAGTGCTACTATTACTCCAATAATTCACATCACAACAATAATCTATAACAGCTTATTCTAACTCATCATATATTAATATATATATGAAAAACAATCAATATAGTTTTTTGAGGAATCCAATTAGATCCCTCCAACCTATTCCCCTGCATCCACAGATGTTAATACAACATAAAAAAATACCAATCCCAATTCGAGGGGGATATCGCGGTATATAGGGTCATCCGCTATTATGCGGGGCGCACAGGGTCTCAACCGCTCCAATAGGTAGGAAATATATCCACTACTAATATACATACTACTATATATATTATATATCATCCAACTGATAATAATTCATAAATTTAACTAAGCATCCAAAATTAATTTTAATCATTTAAAATTAATTGCAGTAATCCAAATAAGTGAGATTTACTCACCTTGATTTAATTTCTTTCCGGACATCTAGATTTTGAATTATCAAAAATCCCGGTTGACTCCGAAAAATTCCCAAACAGTTTCTATGCGTAGATCTCGTTACTACAAACATAAACGACAAACCGGATTCAATTTAAACCTAATATGAGAGAGTTACATAACATATAAGCTTCCCATTATTAAATAGGATTTTAATTTACTAGTTGCTTAAATTAACATTTTAATTACCCAAAATAAAAAGGAACTTTCCCCTTTACCTTTCTGTTCCAGCTCCTACACCGTGCAACCCTCCTTTCCCATATCATTGACACACCAGAGCTGCTTCTCCCACCCTTCGACCTTGCCTCAGCCTCATGCGCGCCTCCTTGGCACCCTACAGGAGATGCGACTTCGACCTAGTTGCCGCTAGCCCATAATCACGCACGCACGAGAATAGTGCATCCATCCCTCCATCGCAATGAGCCGCCAAACCTTAACTAAAGTTGCGGCGCCATGATCCAGCCTTCTCCCTAGCTTCGATCGAACCCATCATCCTAGCAACGTCGCCGTGTTCGAGAATGACCCCGCGACCTTGTCACGATTTATACGTGTTTTTTTCTTCTTCTTGCGAATGAGTTGATTTTGATTGGAAGGAAGAAGAAATAACAGGCATACGCGATATTATTTTTTAATATAGAGTTGATTTCGATTTCTTTAAGAAGAAAAGGAGGGATGTTGATTTTTATCTTCTATTCCTGAGAGAAGACGTGAATTGATTTTTGAATTGAGATGAAAGGGATAGGGACGTGCGTTTTCAAGATAAATGGGGTAGCGTATTTCAGAAGGTAAGCAGCCTGTAGGATAGGATGTTGACTTTGCTAATTTTATAATTTTGTATTCAAAATATCTCGTATAACATAACTGAAAATTCCAATCTCCTACGGAGGCGTGCCGCCTAGCGTTCCTAATGTTATACCGCTATTCCAAACCCAATGAAACAAGTCTCGAGGTCTAATTTGATCATATATGGAAGATATCTTTTTAAATCGACTATTTAAATTAAATTAAATTTAATTATTTCTAGGTGTTTTCAGATCGTACGACCAACCAGTAAATCCAAACGCTATGAAAATTGAAATCATAATAATACACTATTATGGATCCAATGGAACCGGTTTCGTCGAATTCCGAGATTGTGCCCCAGATCGCTATTTTAACGCATCGATCAAATCGACAATTTCAACAATTGACGAAATTACTTGAAATTTCAGTTTTAAAACTTATTAACTAAATTCTAATCCAAATAGAATTTATATCAACATTAGAAATTGTTTCGATTCAAATTCAACTCCAATTTTCAATCATTTATCATTTCCGTGTTACGATACATTGCTATATTTTGAAATTTAGTTTCATTCTAAAATTTCAACCAGTAATCCCATATTCAAAATCAACTTATATTCCAATTTCAATATTTAAAACCATTTAAATATTCAAAATCAAATGATGAAAAATCCGGGTCGTTACATAAATCATATCATTTAGTTAAGTCAATTCTGATTCAAACAAAATAATTTTATGCTTGCATTGTTCAATCAAATGTATTTGAAATTCAAATTTTAAATAATTTTGGTTTATAATATACACACACATATATACATATGAAATGTTTTGATTAATCAATTCTTATTGCGAAATTTTAAAGGTGATTTTATTTATATGTATTTATGTGTTACTTCAGCTTTCAAATTTTAATGCTAAAATTTAAATGTAGATAATTTGTAGTTACCTTTCCTTTGGAGCTTAGATTTAGATTTAATTCGAAACTTCTAAAAGAGAAAGATGGAATTGTTAAAATATATTACAATCTCCTCTTTTCTTTTGGACACTCATTTGATTAGATCCAGATCTAGTATTTACTTATTTCCTTTCTCTCTAAAACCAAACCCTCATCAATGTTTGTATATATCTTCTATTAACTATATTGATGTGTTTCAAACACACACACATAAACACAAACACACATAAATAAATACATAAGTGGCAACACACACACACACACACATATATATATATATATATATATTTGTGTAAATGGATATTAATCCTAATATCCATTTGTATGGGTGAAATTATACACATGATTATATATCTTTAGTTATCATGTGATGTTATGAATATGTATATGACATATTCACACAGACATTCAGTCAAATTAATTAATACTATTAATTAACAAATATGAAATAATTCTAAATAAAATATGATTTTATTTATTAATTAGATTGAACCTAATGCTGTTTAATAATCTTCCTATGCCCATAAAGATCCAAATAGAGATTTTTTTTTAATTACCAATTTCACATGTTGTGAAATAAACTAGGTTCCTTCAATAGCGTCAGACCGAGGTTGGTTGTGGTATCCACCTAGTATATTGGATGTCCTAGGTTCGTTCCATGCAACTAGAATGATATGGAGTTCTCACTTGTGAGGTACCTAGTTTGGTTACCTTAAAGGAGTTTTCGTCAGACCTTCAATGGTATCAGAGCTTGTATAGCATGTGCAGTCTAATTTGCCAACATTAGGGGCTAACTAATAAAAAAATTTATCCGATGGTCATCTAGAATAGCAGTGTCTAGGATTGGGGTCGGATAATCAAGTTTCCTCCCCTCCTGACTATTGGCCTGGTCTAATAGGTGAAGTAAGTCAAAAGGTTGGCCCAGATGTAAGGCCTAAATTGATTTTAGGCCTGGAGCTAATTTTCAAATTAAGATTTGAAAATTTAAATTGTATTTTAAGTTTAAAATATAAAAGGAAATTTTACATTACAAATGTAATAAATTAAATTTAAAATTTCTCAAAATTATTTCAAGAAATTAATTTAATATTTTTAAATTTTTTATAAATATTTAATTAATTTGATTAATTAAATAAGTAATTAATTAATTAAAAAATATATATTTATAGCGATATATTTATATATAACTACAAAGGTTATAGTTGAAAGTTTATCTTAAATTATTTAAGGTAAATTAAAATAAAACTTTTGAAATTTATTAAAATATTTAATTAAAATATTTAATTGAATAAATTATATATTAATTAATTAATTAAACTATATATGCTTATATATATGTAAATAAAGTTATAAAGGTTATAGTTTAGTAACCTAAAATATTTTGAATTTCTTAAAAAAAATTGAGATTAAATTAAATAATTTTTTTTTGAAATTTATTAAGTATTTAAATACAATGTTAAATTAAACAATATATTAATTAAATAGTTAATGCATACATATATATATTTGATATATATATACAACTATAATGGTTATAGTTGAATATCCTTCTTACATAGTTTAAGATGAATAGAATAAGTTTATGAAATTTTAAATTAAATTTAATCAAGTTAAATTAATTAAATATGATTTAATTAGTGAAGATACATGCATATATTGTATAAGTTAATTAAATTATACGATTATATATAAGTTAAACTTATATAACTATATATGTATAAATATAATGAAAGTGGAACTGGAATAAACCCAAAATATATGCATATGGTACGTATACCATGATTTCAGATGTTTACGTATACCATGATTTCATATATACATGTATATATTGAAGTAAATATATGCATATGGTACGTATACCATGATTTCAGATGTTTACGACACTTAAATCACAAGGGTATTTCTGAAGAAACAAATTATTCCTTAAATTAATATCACTCAAATTATATTAAAGCTTATGAATCTTTAATACAAGTTTCCATATGTCATTTATATGTTAATATATTACTTGCATACACACTAGTTGTTAAGCAAACTCAAGCCAGAGCGATTATGTGTAGTATTATTAACATATTACCTAGATGAGGAAAGATACATGCATATATTTCTTTAAAAAAACTCAAGGTATGTGGATTATATTTAGGTCTTTATGAAATGATAGGTAAGAGTGAATAATCTCTCTTGACTTGTTGAGTAACCTCAAGGTCAGGGTCAAGATTAGGGCAAAGACCATGGTTAAGAGTACGACTAATAAAGAGTTATCCATCGCTTTTAGGCCTATGATTTGTTGAGCGAACTTAAGGTCAGAAACCCAAGGATCGTAACAATTACTAGAGGAACTGAAAGATTCCTATATTTCTTTTTGGGTTTGGAAGAAAGCAAAAATATAGTGAGAACCTTATTAGAAAAATGAAATGAATACATTTAACCTTTCTTATATTACATTAGTATATGCTACACGAATTAAAATTTTCGACTATAATAAATTTGTGCAACTAGTTTAATTAATAAAATTGTTTATAAATTGAAATATACTAATGAATTATATAAGGATTGATATAGGAATATAAAATATACTTACGGTAAAATCCTTTGGCACGTTGTCACTTCAGGACAAATGCAAGTGCCAAATAATACAACTACTAAATACATTCATACCCTGGTCGCTTAAGTGTTCATTTGCCTAAGACTATTATTGCCTTCTATGAGTTTTGAACTCTAATGCAATATAAATAAATGGATATTTGATCCATATTCGAGCACATACAAAAGTTGTATGGTGATCAGTGGTGACTCATAATATATAAATCGCAGTGAAAGTGTTTCATTCAAAATGAGCAAATAAATCTTAGTGCAAGATAATATCTATGATGCGATTGAATATAATAAGAGTCTTATTGTGTTGAAAAAAAATAAAAGATCAAGGAACAAAGAAAACCCAAGGAATTCAATCACTGAAATACCAATTTCGATCAGTTTACTTGAGTGCAACCCATTCGATATCCTTAAATTTTAAGAATGTCTGAAAGCACTTTCGTAAAGAATTAATGAAAATTTCACCTTTCCAAACCATATTTTTAATGGGTCAAAACAATGTTATTTAAGACATCGTTTACGGTAAACCCAAACCAGTTAGTATTAAATAAAAGGGATCCATAAATTTTACACTAATTATACCCAATACTAATTTCTGTATTCAACCTATACTATTCGTCGAATAACGATGAAATCACCTTTAAATTCATATGGATAGTACGAGTTCCCTCCTTTGAATCTATTACGAAGTTTAACTAGAATGTTTTCTCTAACAACCAAAATCCTATTTTAAATCTTGTTTAACTTTTGGAAAGCTCCAAATCTCATTTTATCTTAGGAAGATGTGGTCCGAGTAAATCAAATTTACTATTCCCTCTGTCGGACCAGTTCGGTTAGCTAGAGCGGAATCCAAACACTAGTTGTCCAAGCTAGGGTCTAGAGACTATCTCTCGGTCACCCATAAGGTGGTCAAGTTATTTGATCAACTATAAACTCTTTAAAATACTTGATTTATTATTTGAAAAATATTTGCAAAAGATTTGGAAAGAAAACCCCAGTTTAAACCTTAATTTCAGAACTTACCAGAAAGTGTTGCAAAAAGTGCTGCGAATATTGTTTTAAATTTTCTTTGATAAAAATGCTAATTTCATTTCTTATATGTCAATTTTAATAACTCAAATCCTTTTTAAAACATTTTAATATTTTTATGGAATTTATTTCAAATTTTTAAAGATTAAAAAAAAACCTATTTTCAAGATTTTACCACTTTGGTTTTCGAACTGCCAAAACGCGGCCATTTTCCCAACTTTTTCAAACTTCAATGAAATAGGTCTTAATGTTTATAAATCATTTATAAATCATTTTAAATTATTTTAAAGAGGTTTAATAATGTCATATATACCATTTCATTTATAATGGAAAGTGATTCCTTGGTGTAAATTCGACGTGTATTATACTATGAATCATTTCCACATCAAACAAACATATCATCATCATCCAAAACATGATGATCAACCATAAAAAACATCCATATCAAACATAACATATCATCATATAATTTATAAATTTAATAGTAGAGTTTCTCACCTTCATTGGTTTCTATATTTTCTAAATTTCTCTGTAGCTTCGCTACCATCTCACCGAAGCTTATGGAATCATCTCTGGTTCCCATTAGAAGTGCATGACCTAGGCTTGTTGGAGAGATGGGCTCGGCCTAGACTTGTGAAGGTGGTGGTCGTGGGTTTAGAAGGAGAGGAGAAGGAATTTGAACTTGTTTTCGAAGTGGATTGATAATATATATACTTATATAAGTTTACTTTCTCTTTGCTATAATTTTCACCATTATTTCTCGAAGGTAAGTAGCCATTAAAATAGCTTGAGAGGAAGGAGAAGATGAAGAAGATTGGTGTGTAAAATTATGAGAGAATGCATGGGTATTTATAGGAAGAAAATGTATAAAATATCTAAATAGTACAATTACCATTCTACCACTCCCTCACATCCCTCCTCTCCTATCATGCATGGCCGCAACTTCCTCCCCCCACACCCCATCCCATGTGCTACCTCTATGTGGTGTGTAAGTGTGTACGGTGATGAGAAGTTTTGTTTTGGTACAAAATATCATGATATTTTTCCTTAAGTATATATGTATGTATGCTTGTGTATTTGTACGTATATATGTTTGTATGTATATGTTAGGACATGCATGTGTATGTTATATATGTGCACAAGACATATAAACAACGTTGCAATCACTTTGAACAACTTCTGTTCGTTAAACCGTTAAAAATCTAAAAGCCGATTCTCGGTCACATTTTCACTTATTGATTAAATTATATATAATTGTAAACAAAATTTGAAAACTAATTTCTTATCATTATTAATTAGATAAAATGATAATATTTGAATTATAAAACCATATAAACCAATATTAAACAAGTGACTACAAAAAGTGTTGTTATACCGATAATGCGTTATGAATTTTCTTATATTTTCAAATCCATTATATATCTTTATAAAACTATTATAAATTATTTATTATCACTATATTACTAATAAAAATTAATTATTATCATCTTTAAATAATTATTTAAATATTTAAACTTAATTTTTAAACTATAGAAAATATATAAAATTGATGACATCCCTAATGATGTCATAAATATATTTTATTCCCAAAAATAAAATAAATAATTTTTATTTCATATTCTTGCTTAAATGGATATATAAGTTTATGTATCTAGTTCTGTGCATGCTAATATTGAGAAAATCTCAATTTTGCCGAAAACTGATTTTCGTCGTTTTTCTGTTGAAAACCCTAAAATATCCATATTTGTTAATATACTTTTAAAACAAATTTACCATCATTTTTTATGGTTCAAAATATTATAATTTGTGTTATAAAATCTTGCATTTGAATATTTCAAATATAAATATAATTTATCGAAGTGATAAATTTGCGGGTTGTTACAAACTTCCCCCTTAAAAGAATTTTATACCCGAAATTACACCTAACCAAAATATCTGTAAAAACATTATTTTAAATTTCAAATACAAACCTGTGTTATGCTCACGGATTATCCGTATGCACTATCTGATTCGATCTTAAATTCAAATAAACCCAGATCACTCGTATGCAATATCGAATTTGAGCTTCTACTCAAATACACAACTTTATTTTCAAAGTAGTATTGATCCCTTGATCCTCTAGTGCGGATTCTGATCCGGTTTCTTTATTAGAAACCTTCATTTCCCTTATATATCTCTCAACTATGATAGAAAACGCAAGTACCCAACCATAAATCCTTATCAATGTTCGTCATCAAGAATCGCGTGATAAATCCTTTTTCGGACCAGTGTAAACACCTCAAAGTCCTATACTTGAATCTTAGATCAAAATCGTACAACGAAATGATCTACGTACCTCATACGTACTTATTAACCTTCCCTAAAAATTTTATGAAAGCATTTCATAAACTTTTATTCAAACATTTTTATAAAGATGCTTCTTTATATATAATTACTTTCAAAAAATTATTCACCAAAAATTTCTATCTTCTTTCCAAAGAAATTATTTCAATTTCAATACTTCGAAAATACCTCTATATACTTAAATCCGTAAAAATATTTGAGGAAAGCTTCATATTTTCCAAAACACGCTTCATTGGGTCAAAATGAATGTTGCGTATAACATCATTATGACAACCCAAAAACACTAGTGTAGGGATTTGATTAATTGTACTTAATATTAATTTTCGATGTCGAACTTAAACTATTTATTAGTTAACAATGAAGCCGGTCAACTTGGGGTATCATTATATCTCAGACCTTAAATAGACGATATTCTTAACTTATTTACTTAAAGGATAGGAAAAGGTAAAATGAGAGAGATTCACTAAGTACTAAAAGACTATATAATCGTACCACCAGATACATAACATAAATATACATATATCAAATCCCGACCTTAGTACATACTACGTAATTGAGGCCATATCATACATTGTCATATAATACATAAATTGCCTAATAGACTACAATACTAAAAAGGTCATCATAAAGATACTAAAGGAGCTCCCTAAAAGCTACCATCCAAATAGAACATCACTAATCGTCGGACCCTGTATCCAATGGACAGGTCTATGACATCTGGTATCTCCTCTTCTTCTTCTGGCTCATCTTCAACATCCTCATCCTGATGCAACAACTCCCATCCTAGTGGGTGTCATGGCTGTCCTGCCAGGATCCATGGAAGAAGATTAGGCCCCGTTGGGACCTCCTTGCCAATAGCCTCCCCAATCTCCTCTAATTTTATATCCTCAATCTGCACCGAGATTAGTGATCCTAACTCTAGAATGGGAGAGCCCATCTCCCAAATGACCTCCTCATCATCCTTTGATGAAATTTCATCTATCGAGGCATTGTATGTGTCTGGCTCTTGGCTATCTGGTTCCTTTATAACATGCTCCTCCTGATCAAATCCTCCTCAGGATTCTCCTCACTCAAGGGATCCACTATCTATAAGTCTGGGTCCTTTGCCTTTGTCTTGTCATCCGAAATCATAATTATCTCCCCATCCACATCATTTAATATGAATATTAGATCATCCAATGCTCTATGCCTAACCCTAGACGGCTCTCCTACCTTAAAATCCTCTTCTTCCTTGTCGCTGGTGATGGGAATTTCTAGAACCTCTAAATCATCATACTTTGTTAGGGCTTTCTTAAATCTCTCTCTCGCCTCAAGACGCTCTGCCTTCATTGGTTTCAAAAACAAAACAAAATAGAAATCTTAGAACTAGATACTAAGCCTTATAACTTAGTAAATTTGCAAGATTCTATACCTTACTTCAATTCTATTTTAAACAACTCTATGCAGATTTTAATTCCTTAACCAATATTTTAACAAGTCATTTAAAAATCATATAACTTAAGTCTACTTAATCCAGAGTCCATTTGACTGTACAATTTACTAAGTGTATGATACCGCTTTCCTAAGTAAATATTTAATAATTAGAAGATTATTCAGAATACCTTAAAAACGAATCGAAACTTGTCTATCCAACTGAATTTTTTTTTTCTTAAAAATTCCTATGTCTAAGTTGCCTTTATTTATTTTTCAAATATCATTTTGAAAACTTTTCGAAAATACTAGGACTTAAATTCTTTATAAATAAATTACCTTTATTATTGTCCTAACATTATCTAGCCAAACTAGGTTCATTTTTATATACTAACCCTAACCCAATTTATTATTAGTGACGAATCCATATAGTCAAATTGTGAAGCTTAATTCACAAGGTGTTCATACATCAATTTTGTTTATAGCTATGAATGATACTAAATTATCCTTTATCCAAAATCAAACAATCATTCATCTTGGGATAATAACTAAATGTTATCAAATAAGTATATCTTTTGAAAGATTATCTTTCATATTTAAAATATAATTCTAGGTAAAATTATTTCATTTACCAAATTTTCCAAAAACAAATCATTTTTTATATCATACTAACAAATACACACTCATATATAACACTCTCAACTCATTCTAGGGTATCACTTACCCTATCTCTAATGATTTACTCATCATAGGGTATTACTAACCCTATCTTTGATGAGACTTTACCCCTACCAGGCTCAAGTATTCGCTCAACCTAAACTCTGATACAAAATGTGATGACCTACCTTTTCGACCCTCGAAAATCGACACTAATACGTCCTCAGTATTCACGTGCCGCAAATCCAAGTGCCGAAGAGACGGATCGATCCAGAGTAAAAAGAAAAATAAAGACATAACATAATCTTATATGAATTGAATAACATAGATTATTTCAATATATAATCTTTACATCGTAAATTTTAAATACATACATCAGAGTCTATCCTAGTCTACGTCTGGACAGTTATGAATCTCTATTCCTACTAGTGCTAAATACAAACAACAAACAAATGCAGTGGAAATGGAAATGGATAACCATCTACAGAGGAAACTCCAGATCATGCTCCAAGCTCCTCCAAAATGTTCCAAGCTAGATCTAAACTACTCGGCTGGCCGAAAAATAGGGTACTTAGAGTTTAAGTGGAAAAGAAAATAAACTCTGGGTCAGTGATGGGACTGGTGTGAGAAAACTCGAAACACTGGTTTTTGAAGACAAAGGGTATCTCATAAGACCACACGGCACATAAACACAGATGGGTTTATAGCTTATGATAACCAAACCATTTGCTATGCAAAATCAGAGAAATTATTTTTAGTGACATTCTTCGAAAACTCTTTCAAATAAATATATATAATCTTAACCGAAATTGTTACATTTATTAAATTCCAGCATAATATATTTACAACTAAAACCATAAAGGCTCATATTGGAGAATGGATTCCATATAATGACAAGGTAAGGGACAACCTTTCGACAGTACATCTCTAGAGGAATGTACCGAGGCATAGCCCCGCTGCACTCTACCAACATGGAACCGGCATATATCTACCATAGATAGTACCGAAAATCCCATCATCCCGGTTGTTCCCGACCAATTCATGGCCACAGCATATAAAACAAACCCAAAATATATAGGGTAATCTAGAAAGTTGATGAACATATCCTAATGGGTTCAACCCACTTAGCCCTGCCGCATCTACCCTATTTTTGTCATTCCCGATATGTGAAGCTTAAGGTAACGTTTTACCTTTCACATGACAAATCCCACTTTGAATGTCATATTATCATTTCCAATAACACATTAATTGATTTCCACAAAAGCACAACCCTTGAGCTCGTACGTCTTTGAGAAGGGTGTTAAGTATATGATGTATTTCCTCTTACACCACCAAAGAGATGTACGCTTGTAAAATCCAATGTATGTGGTCTTAGAAATGCAATGTTAGACATTTGTCCATACAAGTTGTTTAGGAACAGGACAAACTGAAGGCACTTCTCCTACTACATCTTGTTTGGGAATCACCCCTAAGATTAGTAGCGAGTAGTCCTTGAATCGAAGATTTCAAATTGAAGGAACCACTTCCAATATATAAATGATAAGGTAATTACTCTAGAGGTTAGTGACATGCAGCCCTACATTATAAAGACCTCCATCATCAAAGTCATCATTTTCAACATATTTTCACTTTCGAACGTGTATTGGTTCGAAGTGATTTTTGGGTAGGAATCGCCCAAAACTGACCCCGATTTCTTCGAACCATTTATCGATAAAAGATGTCAAGTATATATATGATTATTATTCAATTAGTCAATATCTTTTATCTAAGTAAAATATCTCAGTAGAGATATACATCTTTAAAACGTATTCTGTTTCAGTATATACGGGATAATTAAACCTCTTTTATCAAATCCTTTGGTTAATTAATACCTATTTTTAACTTTGAAATACCAAAACATTTCATCTATAATTACTTAGGGAAAGTATAATTCAAATCTTAATGAAGATTTCACCTTTCCAAAATATATTTTTAATGGGTCAAAACAATGTTATTTAAGACATCGTTTACGGTAAACCCAAACCAGTTAGTATTGAATAAAAGGGATCCATAAATTTTAGACTGATTATACCCAATACTAATTTCTGTATTAAACCTATATTGTTCGTCGAATAATGATGAAATCACCTTTTAAATTCATATGGATTGTAAGAGTTCCTTCCTCGGAATTTAATACGGAGTTTAACTAGAATGTTTTCTTTAACAACCAAAATCCTATTTTAAATCATATTTAACTTTTGGAAAGCTCCAGATCTCTTTTTATCTTAGGAAGACGTGTTCCAAGTAAATCAATTTACTACCCCCTCTATCGGACCAGTCTGGATAGCTAGAGCGGAACCCAGACATTGGTTATCTAAGCTCGGGTACAGAGGCTATATCTTTGTCACCCATAAGGTGGTCAAGTTATTTGATCAACTCTAAACTCTTTAAAATACATGATTTATTATTTTATAAACATTTTCAAAAGATTTGGGATGAAAATCCCAAGTTTAAATCTTAATTTCAAAAGTTACCAAAAAGTGCTGCAAAAAGTGCTGCGAACAGTGTTTTCAAGCTTCTTTGATAAAAATGCTAATTTCATTCCACATATTTCCATTTTAATAACTCAAATCCTTTTTAAAACATTTTAATACATTTATGGAATTTATTTTATATTTTTAAAGATTTAAAAATATCTATTTTCAAGATTTTACCACTTTGGTTTCCAAACTGCCAAACCCCGACATTTTTGAAAACTTGATTTGGATATATCTCAAAATTTTCTAAATGAAATCTTGATCTTCTTTATTTTTCTGAAAACTATATTCATTATCATCCGAAAAATTCTTATTACAAAATATTCCGACTCATGTTCCATTCTACACGTTCGTTTAACCTTTTAGGTCGTGAAATCACGAACTACCAAAACGCGAAGGCTTATTTTTACTCCATTTTCCAAACTTTTTCAAATTTTTCCAAAATGAGTTTTAATGTTTATAAACCGTTTATAAATCATTTTAAACTATTTTAAAGAGGTTTAACAATGCCATATATACCATTTCATTTTATAAAGGAAGTGATTCCATGGTGTAAATTCGACATGTATTATACCGTGATTCATTTCCACATCAAACAAACATAACATCGTCATCCAAAACATGATGATCAAACCTATAAAAAACGTCCATATCAAATATATCATATCGTCATATAATTTAATAGTGTATTTTCTCACCTTCATTGGTTTTTATATTTTCTAAATTTAACTGTAGCTTCGCTACTATCTCACCGAAGCTTATTGAATCAACCTGAATCCCTTTAGAAGTGCATGGCCTAGGCTTGTAGGAGAGATGGGCTTGGCCTTGACATATGAAGGTTGTGGTCGTGGGCTCAGAATGAGAAAAGAAGGAGTTTGAACTTATTTTTGAAGTGGATTGATAATATATATACTTGCATAAGTTTACTCTCTCTTTGCCATAATTTTCACCATTATTTCTCTAAGGCAAGTAGCCATTAAAATAGCTTGAGTGGAAGGAGAAGATGAAGAAGATTGGTGTGTAAAATTATGATAGAATGGTGGGTATTTATTGGAAGAAAATGTGTAAAATATCTAAATGGCACAATTACCGTTCTACCCCTCGCCCACACCCCTCCTCTCCCATCATGTGCAGTCGTGACTTCCTCCCTCTACAACCCCCATGTGCTACCTTCATGTGGTGTGTAAGTGTGTAAGGTGATGGGAAGTTTTTTTTGTTTTGGTACAAAATATCATGATATTTTTCCTTTAGTATATATGTATGTATGCATGTGTATTTGTATGTGTACATGTGTATAGTATATGTATATGTTAGGACATGCATGTGTATGTTATATATGTGCACAATACATAAACAATGTTGCAATCACTTTGGACAATTTCTGTTCGCTAAACCGCTGAAAATTTGAAAGCCGATTCCCGATCACATTTTCACTTATTAATTAAATTATATATAAATGTAAACAAAATTTAAAACCTAATTTCTCATCATTATTAATTATTTAAAATGATCAAATTTGAATTTTAAAACCATATAAATCAATATTAACAAGTGTTTACAAAAAGTGTTGTTATATCGATAAAGCGTTATGAATTTTCTTATATTTTCAGATCTAGTATATATCTATATAAAAGTATTATAAAAGATTTATTATCACTATATTATTATTTAAAATGAATTATTATCATTTTTTAAAAATTATTTAATTATTTAATCTTGATTCTAAAATTACAAAAAATATATAGAATTAATGACATTCCTGATGATGTCATAAATATATTTTATTCCTAAAAATAAAATAAATAATTTTTAGTTCATATTCTTGCTTAAATGGATAAATAAGTGTATGTGTCTAGTTTAGTGCATGCTAATATTGAGAAAACCTCAAATTTATCGAAAATTGATTTCCGTTATTTTCTTGATAAATACCCCCAAATATCCATATTTGTTAATATACCTTTAAAACAAGTTTACCATCATTATTTATGGTTCAAAACATTATAATTTGTGTTATAAAATCTTGTATTTGAATTTTTCAAATATAAATATAATTTATCGAAGTGATAAATTTATGGGTCATTACATACATATACATGAATTTTGAGTCAAGGTTGAGCATCATGAATGAATAATATAAAATAGGATTTGAACCATCTTACCCTTTATAACACTTTGATTTGCAAGTCATCTCCTAGAATGCATGATTCACCACATGATTTTACTAGAATCGAATAAACCACCTTGTTTAATTTTTTTGGTTTAATTCTAGGTGAAAATATAACAAATATGGTGATGAGCATGAGGCTGCCATGGATGGGAGAAAGAAGAAAAGAAAATTCAAGGAAGAAAATGAATGAGATGATTTATTTTAATGAGAGAAATAGAAACCTTTCATATTTTCTCTTTAAAATTCCTCCTATAATTCTCAATAAACTCTAGATCTAATTTCTAGATGTTTCCCTTTCCTCTATGGCCAGCCTTGGATAGTCCATTTATGTACAAAAAAAATTACAAAATCCATTAAACAATAATTGACATTTAAAGCCCGTCCAAACGTATATCGATGTCGTATATCGATATGTGGATATATAACTTTTATATACACATCTAAATAAATATTTACAGCACCCAAAACATCAAATAAAATAAATAATTAATGTTTCTAAATATTAATTAATTTAATCACTTTACAACACTTTATAAAATAATTGAATCGTGTGGTTTTTTGGAGAATTCAAAGATAAGATTGTTTGACTCAGAGGTGTAAATTTACTCAGCAACTAATATTGAACAATCGAAATATTAAAATTCACATTTTATATTTACTAGTGGTATGACAATTTGGTCGAATTCATCACCAACAGACCATTTAAGTAAGATGATATTTTATATTATCTTAAGCGGTACCAATGGTGAAAATAATTTACACATGTTCTCTTCATCAACAGACTATCACATTAGGATGTATGGAGTCAGGTACTAGTCAAAGAATCCAAATTTAACTTGTAGTCCATAAACAAAGTCCATGGTTCAATAATAACATGTATTATTAACCACTCTACTTTGGCAAGTGAGTTTGACTTTGAGTTGACTAAAGTTTTCCGAGATGCTAACCTTATACAACCGAGGAGAACTCTCTACTTGATAGTATTTAACTCCCAATGCTTGAACATAGACCTAACTATAGTTGCTTGATGGATTTCCATGCCATGATTTAACTATGATTAAAGTGGAGTATTCATACTGAAGCACCTTAGTGTTCTTAGGTCGAGGGAACCATGTAACATTGTCACCTTGAGATTTCACTTATGACCTAGCAATTTCTAACCGATAGGAAACTCTTGGATGAGTCATTCCATGGTAATCCAATCACCATGAGTATGTAACCCCTTGGTGCCCTCAGTAGCCATGAGTAATGCACTCAAAATATTTGGTGAGCGTTAAGCATATTGGTCTCAGCGGATGTATTAATATCCTTTCTTGAAAAATATTGACCATAAATATTTAAAACAAAATGTTATTTCATATTGTGATTAATTGTTCACGATCGCAATAATTTCAACTATAATCACATAACATTTTATTTAAGGATTTTCTCATTATATACTTTAAGTTAATTACTTGATTATTTATGTCACGATATAACAAAGTACATAAAAGAAAACAAATATTGTTATTACAAATAAGATTGACTACAGAGTTAGATGAATGTAACAATTACATAATTTTCCCTAAGGCATACCACTAAATCTTTTACAAACAACATCACCACTTCAGCAAAGTGCAACTTTACACTTATCTCATCCCCACCATCGGTCGGTATCGACCCATGTGGGTCGATGGAGATTGATACGACTTAACCAAAAATTTAGTTAAGTCATTGTTTGACTCTCTACATTGACTCTAGTCAACTTCGCTACTTTGTTTTGCATGCCATCTCTAGGTCTGATCGATACTCCACACTTATCTCTAAAACTACCTTAAACAATTTTGTACCATCGATTTGAACCTCTCATTCTTCATGTAATCATCTTAGATGACCCATCCTATAGCCAACCATATGCAAGGTATCCAATACTTAGAACAATCGTAATTCTAATTCTCCTTTGATTGGCATTTTCAACCAAACATCCATTCAAATACATACAAACAAGGCAATATAAACATACAATATGATCATGTTGTACATCCATACAAATAAATCCAAATTAAATAATAATATCATATAAATTTAGCCTATTATCAAAAAGGGTGTAATAACCTGATTTTTAACCATCTCGATTTTTAACCACCTTGATTAGCAATTATTAATTAAGTAAACTGGATTTAAATTGAGTGTAAATTAAGACATAGGGTTAATAATGAATATTCATGTAAATTTGAGAGTGTGATCTTTTTAAAGATTAATGTGAAATTTTTTGAAGTATTTTAACTTATTTATAAAGGTTAAATAAGTTAGAGAATGATTTGAATTAATAAAATATGTATTTTCCTTAATATTTGTTCTTAGTAAAAATAATTGATAATGAGGGGTTTTTGTGCAAACTTACTAATGAGAACTCGGGTAAAAATCTTATTTATGTTTTAAAAGTGATTTATGATTTTTATTTTGAAGAAAGAATAATTTTGAGAGTTAAAATCTATTTTTAACATGCTTTACATTTTTGTACAAACATGAAAATGTCCATTTTCAATAAATTATTTGAACGGTCTAATGATCATAAAAATGAGTAGTTTTAGTATCATTGCAAAGATTAAGTTCTGTAATTTATTTTAGAGTATAAATATGTGTTTTTATGAGCTTTGGTTTAGGAGATATCATTTTTCAAAGTTAGGCAAAAATTGTGTTTTGTGTGTGTTGTATTCATTGCAAAACTAATTAATTGAGTTTTGGGCCTAAAAGACTTTAGCAGCCCATTAAGCTAATATTCAGAGAGATTAGCCAACATCTTTTCTTTTGATTCCCATATTAGAATTTAGTACGTACTTCTCAAAAACTTCAGAAGCAGAAGAAACCCAAAACTTGGAAACCCTAGCTCTCATAAATCAAGCAAATAAATTAGGAAAAAAATTCTAGAAAATTAGAGGAATAATAATGGTAAGTCTCTTTCCCTAATCTAAATCTCTAGATACTAATTAATTTCAATTTAGACTATGTTTTTATTTCGCCTCCTTGCTGTTGTGAGTATAATTTTGGATTTTAGGCATGTTTTGGTGATGTTTGACGGCTAGCAAGGCTATGGAGGGATTTAGGGTTCCTATGCAAGGAGTTTAGGTGAGTTCTCCTCACCACTATGTCTATATGTTGTTGTTTAAAGCTTAAAACTTGCTGCTACAACTGAGAATAACTTGCATATTCTATGAATTGAGAAATTAGTTATAGGGATTGCTTGCATGTTGTTGATTTCACGATATAGAATTAGTAAAATAGAAATCTGGGTAGAAAAACGCAGGTCAGTAATAAATTCATAACTAATTCTGAAAAAATCAAACAAATTCGAAATTTGGATATGTTATTCCCAACACATATACCTACCAACTGTAAAAATTTCATAGGAAAATATTGCGTTTTGATGTCCCAAATCCTCTCTGCACAAGAGGTGAAAACGCAGGAATTTTCTGTGTGGTTGGTTGCAAGTTTAAGGTGAGTTTTCGCTTACCAAAATGTCTAAATGAATTTGTGATGATCTTAGATGCACATATTTTTAAGTCACTAATTAGGTTTAATTCTTGCTGAAATGATGTTGTTTGATGATGATTTGCTCATGGTTTATTATTTTGAAGTTTATGTTTGCATATTAGAAAATATGAAAATGGCTATTAAAGAATATTAAATCTATACAAATTGGTTAGGATTTTTGCTTTGAAATTTGGTACATATAAACTAGACTAATATTCAAAGCTAATATAAAAGGTTTGAGTTAAAAAGATTAAATTTCGAATTTATATGATTTTTCCAAAGTGGGTATTTTGCTGGAATAAATTTTGTTCCTTATTGTTGGGAATATATGATCTATCTTAGGTTGATCGATTATGATGGATTTTGACTTCTATTTGGGTTCTAAATTTCTAAACCTCAATACTTTGATTTAGAGGTTTATATCAAATTGGGTTTTATAAAATATTTACTTAATATATATATATATACAAGTATTTTATACTTATCTGAATTATGGTATATTCATCAAATGATGAATAAAAATATATAGTTGAATAATAAATGAGTTTATAGATTTTAAAATAAGAAGTTTGAAAGAGTGTGTACGTGTGTGTGTAAATAATTTAGAAACCAATTCCTATATGATAAATTAATATTATTTACTTCCAAACTATGAACCCTTATTGAATTTTATTGTGTTTAGCCTTCGGCTAATTATATACCATTCCAGTATTTCTTTGATGATTTTTGGAACTATTACTTTTGAGTAATTTATGCTTTCATTTTCTTATGGAATTTCATGCTTTTCTACGCGACAAAGAATTTGATAAACGATTGAACTGTCGGAGTGGTATGAGACATTTTGTACAATTCCTTCGTTTATTACTATAATTTGTTAAATAGAGTTTTAGTGGAAATTACTAGCTTTTAGTAAATACTTGAATTTACTTTCTGGGATGGGACATTTAGCTAAATTCTTGTAATTACCATAGTGACAGTAATCAACACTTTAGAGTTGTATATCTTGGGGTGTTCCGATTTTTAGTATGCCGATAGATTCCTAAGAGACAACAGCTTATTTTTCCAGCGACCTGAGAGTCGATCTTACTTAGATTTTGGGTAGGCAGATCTATTTCTGTGGTTCGGTCTGTTCTGGTATAATACAGCTACTCTTTTCTGTTTTGGACAGCTATTATGTTACAGCCCTATCATTTTTTCTAACCACTGGACAATGTTAACCTATTTCTGTAACATCCCGCCGTTTTGGACCATTCAAATCGACAATAAAACCACACTTGTCAGACTTGAATAATTCAAAACAACAGATTGTTAATAAAATTTGGGGCAAATAAAATCAATCATAGAATCACAGATACGGAATATCAGAATAACTCGCGGCGGAATAAAATAAACATAGGAGTTCATGAAGCTCCTAGATACATAGTCTCAAACTAATACATAATACCCAAGTCTGAAAAAAAATACAACGGAAAGTTTAGATACATAAGTTCTCTACTACAAAAGCAAAAGCTGAGTGGAAATAACTGGAATGGAAATATCAGGTAGACAGCTAAATCTCCAATGGATCTCTAGCTCCAAAAAGATGAATCCAAAGCTACGAAACTCAGGCTGACCCGAGCGTAAAGCAGAACACAAAACACTCGAGTCAGGACATACATACTTATAAATGTAAATCAACTCAATTGAACTGTAAAAGAGATGCATCAGTAACTTAAAGGATGCTTGGGATCGCCCATCCTTTAAGGATCCGTTAAACTATCTACTATGTAGTAATATACGCTATTATAATAATGTTTAAAGAAAGTAAACTATCAAAATAGCGTTAAGGCGTTACATTTCCCCCCTTAACACATTTTTATAATGCCAATAGTCTATACAGTACCATAACTCCCCGTAAACTGGGGCCGCCAGAGGATACCCCATAGGTACGACATAAAACAAACTCGTAGAAGGCGCGCTAGGGTAGGTGACATGGTACAACTAGCCAATGCCAAGGTAAATATACCAATTACACTTCTGGACTATTGGTAACGCATAGCCGCAACTACCGCCCAACTCGATCCACACTCCCGAATCAAAGGTGCGCACCAAATCAATCACAAAGTAATAGAATGGCTAACGATAAAGTGTGTCCGATTGGAGGATCTACCTCACTTGGTCCGTCAATTGCTCATGTTTTAGCCACCTTATGCTAACTCACGGGAGTTAGGTCCATGTAAATATACCTTTAGGATCGTCGCCACCATCCTACTTCATTCTGGAAACTCCAACGCGTACACAGTTGTTAAACTGGTTTTCGGTATCGGTGGAGAGTATGCCCATATCCGATCTTGGTATCTTTAACAACCAAACGTTATTATAACCCGTGGTTATTAAATTTCAAATGGTTTATTTTTCATATCAGACATATTCTTTTCAAAACCATATAAATTCCATATCATTATTCTTTAAAATATTATTCATTTTTCCAAAGTTGTAACACTTCCAAATTTCATTTAATTATAACCCCTTTGAAACGTAAAAATTTAAAGATCATAGCACTTTAAAAATGTAATCTTTAGAACCATAACATTCAGAACTATAACCCTTTAGAAAATTTTATGGCATTCAGGAAATGTCACTTTTAAGAAAACGCAACAGTACAGAAATGCTACTGTAAGAATTTGCTGCAGTGCAGAAATGCTACTGTAAGAAATTGCAACGGTGCAGAATTGTTACTGAAAGAATCTGCAGCAGTGCAGAATTGTTGCAGTAAGAAATCGCAGCAGTTTTGAATTGTTACCGTAAGAAATCTCAACAGTTTTGAATTGTTACTGTAATACTTCCTACTACAATAGTTTATATAATCAAATAGTACATATATTTACAGTTTTTATCATAGTCATTATATCATTCGTATTGTATTACTCTAATTTTAGCTATTTGGTCATTAAAGAAACCACACCTTTAGTTAAATAACTTTGTTACTAAAATGTCAATTTTTAAAGCTGAAATCCTTAGGCTAAGTTAAAAGTACG
Source organism: Allium fistulosum (assembly GCA_030737815.1). Taxonomy (NCBI): domain Eukaryota; kingdom Viridiplantae; phylum Streptophyta; class Magnoliopsida; order Asparagales; family Amaryllidaceae; genus Allium; species Allium fistulosum. The sequence continues at coordinate 813,347,754 of CM060908.1, read as the reverse complement.
TTATTAACTACACTTTATTTTCTGTTCAGTGAATAACATTTATCATTTTTATTAACCAAGTTATATCCTTTACATTAGTTAAAACTTACATGTCAAATGTACGTTTTAACTTACATTTTTTTTCCCACAAAAAAAACCATTTATCATTTTAATCACTATTACATGAATTAAAACTTACAATTTATAGGTTAGAATAAAATACCATTATTAAGTCAAATCGGATTACTAAATTTCGATTAACCTTTATTCTGTAAATTAGATTCCAAAATTTACATTTCCAACTAATTTTTTCTTATAAAATTTTTAACTCATATAAACAAATTTACAGAAATCATTACAATAAATTTATTTGAGATTCATACAAAAAAATCCAAAATACATAATAATTTTTAGAAAATCATTTTAAATCAACCATGGAGTCTGTATAAAATTCTCTACCCTAGGGTCTAGTAAATACGAAAATATATCATTTCAATCCACAATTTATTAAATTTCCGGGTTCTATATCATTTCAAACCTGCAATCCCAAGTCAAATAAAATTGCTCAGGCCTATCATTTCATCCTATAACAATTTTCCTTAATCTAAAAATCATTCGGGTATGTATCATTTCAACCCATAGTGAAGGAACTTGCAATGTGAGAACTGAATATTAAATAAACATAACAATATTCAATATAACATGGCATATGATCATAACAGGTAAGATATGATATGAAATAACAGAATAAAATCATAAGTGAAATTTCTTAACTTGCATATACAAATCCATACAATTCCCTTGTCATCAATTCACCAAAATATAAGTACGTTGTCAAGAGTGATTACTCACCTTCTTTGGTTAGAGAAGTGATTCAAAACGCAACACAACGACTACAACAAGCACGACAAATTACGGACAAGCTTGATTGAGAGGAGAATCAAAATCCGACGCTTTAAAAAAAAATTCCATACGTAAAAAAATAATTCACATAGAAAAATAAAAATAGAAATATATATATATATATGTAAACATGTGAAGAGGGCTTGTCTAGGGGTGTATTGGCTCGGCCATAGGCTAGTTTGAGTTCAACCATAGGGTTTTGTTTGTGTTTGGGTTCGGCCATAGAGGTGTGGACTAGGCTAGGATTCGGCCATAGGAGTTTTGGCTAGGTTAGGCTAGGGTTTGGGTGAAGGGGCTCGGCCTAGGGTTAGGATTTTGGTAGTGGAGGGCTCGGCCTAGAGATTAGGTGATGGAGGAGGTGGTCACGGCCAAGGCAAAGCAAGGGAAGGGGTTGAGGAAGTTCGGCTATGGGGTTTTTGGTTGGAGGAGAGGAGGTAGGGGCCGAAACTTGTGAAGAGGAAAGGGGGAAAAGGAAGGAGGAGAAGTGGGTTTTTGGCTAGGGTTTATGGCTGGGGAAGGAGGAGATAGGTGTTGAAAGAATTTGTGGAGGGGAGGAGGAGGAAAATTGTAGAGGAAAAGAGAAAGAAGGTCCAGAGTTTTGAGGAGGACGATGAAGAAGAAAACTGACATTGTTTTTTTTCTTCTGTGGAGGCACAAATGACAATGAGATATCTCGCAAAACCCTAGGATATTATATAGGCTCCTCATCTAACTAAAGGGTTTTCTAGCCCAAATGGTATAAGCCTAAATAAATCAAAATAAAATAAAATAGAAGTTGTAGGGAAAGTAGCTGCGTGTACTACGCCAAAAGTTGTAAGTTCTGAAATGTAGAAACCAAAATTTAACAAAACGGAAAACAAGGAAAATGTTAGAATTAAATTCATCTTCACAAAAAAAAGTAAAAGTTCAAAAATTCAAATTTTAAAATTTTCACAGAAAGTCAAATATTGACCAAAGTTGACCAAAATTTGCATTTAAAAAAAATCTTTATTTTATTAAATTTGGAAGAACATTTCACATCAAATCCTAAAATATTACATTAAATTTCCAATTTTATCAATTTTTAAAATAATTATATTCAAAGTTTCAAATGAATTTTCATTTAAATTATTTTCAAAATTCGCGGGTTGTTACACTATCCCCTACTCAAAACTTTTCGTCCTCGAAAAGGAACGAGACCCAAAAAATAAAGAATGATAAGGTAGGATAATGAATAGTACCTGGAACAAACAATTCCGGATTTGAAGCACGAATGCTCTCCTCCATTTCCCAAGTACAATCTCGATCATCAATGCTTCATTGCACTTTGACTAGGTTGACAGATTTTCTTCGAAGCTGCTTCGTACCTCTATCGATAATACGAAGTGGCTTCCTCTAGACAGTAAGGTTTGGCTCGACATCCAAACTCTCGAGAGCAGAAGGCTAAACAATCAAAGATGGATCATGAAGATACCGGCGAAGATGCGAAACATGGAACACATTATGCACTCCAGAAAGTTTCTCAGGCAATTCCAAACGATAAACTAAGGAACCAACTCTCTCTAAGATGCGAAAAGGACCAATAAACCTAGGAGCGAGCTTTCCTCTCCGACCAAATCGAATCACATTTCTTAATGGAGAGACCTTAAGGAAAACCCGATCACTAACAGAAAATTCTAAATTCCTACGCCTGTCAGCATACTTCTTCTGTCTATCCTGAGCAATCCTTATCTTTCTCCTAATCTACTCAACCTTCTCAGATGCTTCTAGAAACATATCAGGACCAAGAACCAAATGATTACCGGATTCAATCCAGCAAGATGGAGATTTGCAAGGACGACCATAAAGAGCAGCAAATGGAGCCATTGCGATACTAGCCTGAATTCAAAAATGGGGTAAGATAGATAAATGTTTAAGACAACCTTAAACGGATATTTGAAATTATACCTGATAACTATTGTTATAGGTGAATTCAACGAGGTGGAGATGATCTTCCTAAGATCCTCCATAATCAAGGACACATGCACAAAGATTATCTTCCAGAGTCTGATTCACTCTTTCCTTTTGACCGTCGGTCTGCGGATGGTAGGCAGTGCTCAGATTCAGACGAGTCCCTAAAGATTCCTGAAAATCTTTGCAAAACTGACTGGTAAAGATGGGATCTCTATCGCAAACAATGCTAACAGGAACACCATGAAGACGAACTATCTCTCTCATATAAATCTCAGCTAAACTAGAAGTAGAACGGTTGGACCTAACTGGAATGAAATGAGCTGACTTGGTCAATCTATCCACAACTACCCAAATACTCTCATTACCTCTCCTAGTCCTCGGTAATCCATCAATAAAATCCATAGAAACTTGTTCCCATTTCCAATTGGGAACCTCAAGAGGTTGCAATAATCCAGTAGTCTTATGATGATCAGCCTTAACCTGCTGACAAGTCGCACATCTACTAACAAAAAGGGAGATATCGCGCTTCATACTGTGAGGAATGCGGATTACGAATCTTAAGGCTAGGAATAACACTAGGGGGGGTGAATAGTGTTTTTAAGAAATTACTAAATCTTTTTGAGTTATTGTTGATTTGTACACAAATGTATGCAATATTCAAACACAGATATAATCACAGATGCAGAAATAAAGTAAATGCAGTAAAGGAAAGAACACACCAGATTTTATACTGGTTCGGGGTTACCCTACATCCAGTCCCGCACAACTAAGTATGGATTTCCTTTCAAAAGGAATTCAACAATTACAACCCTCGGTTTCAAGGCTACGAGGTACACCCTCCAGAATCACAATCGTCTGGGTAGAGATACTTGATTTCCGGGGCAACAAGTTCAGCCAATTGATTTCCAAGGCTACAATCACACCTTTTCTCGCTTGATTGATTTCCAATGCTACAATCACACCTTTTCTCGCTAGATAGATTACAAAGAAGCCTATAACTCTGAATAGCACTTAGATCTTGTTGAGATAGTGATAGAGAATCAAACCAGAGATTATCTAGTTAGATTCAATGTTGATTTCGGCAGAGTAAGGATAGGATTTTGATTAAGAAAATGTGGAAGAAGAAGAGAAGTGAAAAACCAGAAAAACTGATGTTAAATTCATTGAAACTAACCCCTATTTATAGAAGAAACACAGTCATGTCCATTCGTGAAAGGTTATGGCGAATAGACACTTCTTTTGAAATTTGAATTTTGAATTTTAACTGACACTATGTCGACATGGTCACCATGGGTATGTCGACATCCCAAAGCAATTTTTGAAGTTTTGTTTTTCTTTGAAAATAACCTTTATCTTATATTAAAACTATTTTAAACTTTATAAATATACTTGACTATAGATAAAATACATAGATGAATATAAAGAATAATATATATATAATTTTACTATAATTTTATATTTAAATCTAAGTATAAATATATTATAATTAAAAGATAGTTTAAAACAACCGAAGTTTAAAAACAAGAATATTTAAGGCTAAAACATCTTTTTGAAAATCATTTGAAAAGATAATTTTTAAGGCTAAAACATTTTGAAAAACAATTTTGAAAATCATTTTGAAGTAGTTTTGAAAATCATTTTGAAGTAGTTTTGCAAGCTTCTTCCTGCAGAATATCTCATCATGACAGGACTCGAGAACTTGTACAAAACCAGGACGTTCGTTGATTTGTAAGCCACTTGTCGTAGGTTTGTAAGCTACTTGTCGTGGGTTTGTAAGCCACTAAAAAGGTAGAAATGGGTTCCATCCCAAAAGAAAAATGGAGTGAATATTTCAGTGCTCTAGACTCAATACTTATCTTGAAATCTTGAACTCTTGATAATCTTGATATTCATGAGTCTTCAATCTTGATATCTTGAATCTCTATACTGTACAGTCTTCATTCTTGGTACCTGCATGGTTAAATCCTGCATATACATATATATCTAAACTATAATGTTAGTATTTATATTTTATAATCTTATTCTAAGGTTGTTGTCATCAAAACCATCTACTCATGGACTAACAATCTCCCCCTTTTTGATGAAGACAACCTTTGTTTATAAAATATTACTTCTATCCTATTGACTCCCCCTAAATCTAATAACTCCCCCTTAATCTATGCCTAACTCTCCTATTTTATATTTCTCCCCTTTTGTCATCAACAAAAACAAACAAACTCTAAACTATACAACTCCCCCTCATTCTTGTACTCAAGTACCTGTATTAATAAACTATATAATAGAGTATATAAGAAATAACTATACTTATAGACATGATATTCAATCAACGATTATAAATATATTAATGTATATTTATACAATCATCAAACCACACCAATGTATAAATCAAATCAATCAAAACAACCAATTTCAATCAAAGCAATCAATTTAAACAAAGTAATAAAGCAAACAAATTAAACGTTACGGGGAACTTCCATCTATCCTTCTTCTCCGAAAATAGGGTCTGCTTTGATGGCATCCCAATTTTCATTGTCATTTGTGAGAGAGACAGGAGGATGAGCTTCGTTATCATCCCTGTGCAGGGAAGAAATGATCCATCGAATTGCATCGAAATGCCTTTCTTGCTCCTTGATCATCTGCATTTGACTCAACTCTAAGTGTCGCTGGTTACGAAGAATGAACGAGAGAATGTTCTTAAACGAATTAAGAGTTTCTTCAAGATTCTCGGATAAGTTATGAATTGGATTAGCCATTTTTTGAAGTTGAGAGAAGAATGAGAGATAGAATAGATAAGAAATAATATTCAGTAATGATTTCTGGAAGAAATGGGTATTTATAGGTGTAGAAATTCGTTTGAAATGAATAGACATATGGTAGTTATTCAAATTTCAAATTCAAAATGAATTGTCATTTATGACCAGTATATGTCGACATGGTCAAGGGGGGTATGTCGACATACTACAGTGAATTTTGATGGTAATTTGGACTTTGTGAATAATTGTGTATATATATAAATTTATATAATATACTAACATTTATTCAAGAGATAAGATAAGCTAGATAACAGAAAGGAAATTCAATTTCATTACATAATAGGATAATACAATGATTAAACATAAAGAACTACATAAACACTCAAATTAAAACAAACTTAAACAAATTCGATATGATATGAAGATATAGAACTAGTTAGAGGATGATGAAGATGAAGATAATCCAAGTTTCTTGCTGACTTTGAAAAAAACTTGTTCATCTTGGATGATATTTTGTCTAATTTCTTACTAACGGATCTTTTAAGAACCCGTTGATTCTCAACAATAACCTTTTGGTTTTTGAGAAGGGTTTTGTTGGTAGGATTGGAGGGATATTCAATACTTTCTAGGGATGTTTCTCCTTCTTCTTCTTCTTCTATTTCCATTTCATCCCTTTCTTCTTCTTCTTCCTCTTCCATTTCTTCATGAGCCAAGCGCTCTTCCTTTTCGGTAAGAGTTTCATAAGGTTGAAAAACATATGGGATTTTCATGAGAGAAATGTTTGAGATATTAAAAACTTTTCTTGAAATAAATTCTTCTTCTTTGAAATTTACTCCAAAATAGTTGAAAATCCGAGTAAGGTAAATTCCATGATATAAAGTATTTTCTCCCATTTCAAAATTTTTAGCATGAAGTTCATCCAAAATAACTTGCGCCCAATTGATATCATATTTTCCGAAAATAGCAAAGAGTGCTTTGCACACTTTTGAAGAAGGATTGTTAAAATTTCCCGATCTTGGGGTCAAAGTATGTTGTAAAAGAAGATTGACAATTCTTGCTTTAGGATGAAAGTTTCAATTTTTAAATTCAAAGTTTTCTTCTCCTTCAAAAATATGATGAAATGTCTCACGATCATGTTCATCGATTTGAAAACTAGAAAGATCCATTCCCGTATTCTTACAATTGAGAATGGTACCCAAAAGATCACAATTTAAAACAACTCTAGTGCCTTTGACACTACTCCAAATTTCATTATCATTTCCTTCCTAAAATTCTCGATTGAGATTTGCATAGAAAATTTTAACAAGATTTGGGTAACAAACAAAATCATTTTGAGAAGAATCAACAAGACTAAGAATTTGATTGTTTGCAAAAAGAGTACCAATTTCATAAGAAGCAAAATCTTGAAAAATAGCAAACTTTTCGGGATGGACTTTTCCATAGTTAGCATAATTGATGTATGCTTTTATTGCCTCCGGATTATTGAGGAGTTGCTCTTTCATGTTTCTGGAAAGTCTCATGGTGGAGGGGTTGCTTGAAGAAGCCATTAAAGTGGAGAGTAGAGAGCTTGAAGTTTTGAAGAGAGAGTTTGAATTTGAGAATGAAAGTGAAAAGTTGTGATAAAAGATAGTGAATAAATAGATTTTTGAAAGACATGTTCTCTGATCAAAAGATGCCTTTTCAGAGTATTGAATGAAGTGAAAAGATGGAGGGAAATTCAACCATTTGAGTTCAAATTTTGAATTTCAAAATTTGTACCCATGTCGACATCATGGTAGGGACTATGTCGACGTGTGCCTGTGAATTTCTAAGATTTATTTTTCCTAAGAATTCTAATATATATATATATATACTTATTATTCTAATGTCTATATATATATATATATATTTGGAGTATTCTTATAGTATATTCCAGAAAATATTATATTAAAAATAATAAAAATAATAATAAAATAATAATAAAAAATAAAAAATAAATTTAAAATACAATCAACACACCAATTCAAAATCAATCAATCAAGCAATCAATCATCTAATTCTAAGCATGCAATTTCAATCAATTGTATTGTAAATGTGTACCTTTTTCTGAGTCCGTTTCCTTGAATTTGTTGAGGTCGTGAACTGCCGTGAAACACAAATTTAAGTTATCTAACTTCTAATCATCATCGCTTGAGGATGAATCTGAGTCATCTAGAGTAGCAGTAAATGCACGCTTCCGTTTCTTTACTGAATCATTGTTTATAGGAGGATTCTGCCTTTCTGGATACGGACAATCTCTTTTGATATGGCCTAGTTCATCACAGTTGAAACATTTGACATTGTTTGGCACTACATTCTGATTTCCAGAATTCTTATAGTTGTTTCTCTTGAGATTATTCATCTTTCTGTATTTCAGAAATTTCCGAAAATTCCTGGTCATAAATGTTATCTCTTCATCATTATCACTATTTGAGTCTGATCCGTCGGTTAATGCATTGAATGCCATTGATTTCTTTTCAGATGCTTTGCTTTCTCTTCTTCCAATCATTTGAACTTCAAAAGACATTAGATTTCCAATCAATTCTTTTATCTTTAAAGTACTGATGTCATTTGCCTCTTCAATTGCAAGTGTCTTTTGATCCCATTCTGGAGTGAGAGAATTTAAAATTTTCCCGACTTGATCTTCTTCCGAAAATTCCTTTCCCAAGGATATTAAAGAATGCACAATATCTTGAAATCGAATATACATATCTGAAATAGACTCATTAGTATTCATTTTAAATAACTGAAACTGATTTGTGAGCATGGAAATTTTGGTCTGTTTAACTTTGCTTGTTCCTTCGTGAGTCACTTGCAAAGTTTTCCAGATTTCATATGCAGACTTACAAACTGACACTCTATTAAATTCATTTCTTTCAAGTGAACAAAACAGAATATTCATTGCTTTAGAATTATTTTGTGCAACAGTCTTTTGCTCAGTGGTCCACTGTGCAAAATTAGTTGTGGGTTCAGAATATTCAGTTTGTGTGATATTCCAAGTATCTAATCCTACAGATTGTAAATATATTTTTATCCTACATGCCCAATATGCATAGTTACTGCCATTAAAAAGTAGTGGTCTGGCAGTAGACTGACCTTCTACAAATGAACTAGTGACAGGGATACTAGTGTTAATAACAATACCAGTGTTGGCAGCCATTTTGAAAAATTTTCAAAAATCAGATTATGAAACTTTTGAAAACCTTGCTCCGATACCAAATGTGAGGAATGCGGATTACGGATCTTAAGGCTAGGAATAACACTAGAGAGGGGTAAATAGTGTTTTTAAGAAATTACTAAATCTTTTTGAGTTATTGTTGATTTGTACACAAATGTATGCAATATTCAGACACAGATATAATCACAGATGCAGAAATAAAGTAAATGCAGTAAAGGAAAGAACACACCGGATTTTATACTGGTTTGGGGTTACCCTACATCTAGTCCCGCACAACTAAGTACGGATTTTCTTTCAAAAGCAATTCAACAATTACAACCCTCGGTTTCAAGGCTACGAGGTACACCCTCCAGAATCACAATCCTCTAGGTAGAGATACTTGATTTCCGGGGCAACAAGTTCACCCAATTGATTTCCAAGGCTACAATCACACCTTTTCTCGCTAGATAGATTACAAAGAAGCCTATAACTCTAAATAGCACTTAGATCTTGTTGAGATAGTGATAGAGAATCAAACCAGAGATTATCTAGTTAGATTCAATGTTGATTTCGGCAGAGTAAGGATAGGATTTTGATTAAGAAAATGTGGAAGAAGAAGAGAAGTGAAAAACCAGAAAAACTGATGTTAAATTCGTTGAAACTAACCCCTATTTATAGAAGAACAACAGTCATGTCCATTCGTGAAAGGTTATGGCGAATAGACACTTCTTTTGAAATTTGAATTTTGAATTTAAACTGACACTATGTCGACATGGTCACCATGGGTATGTCGACATCCCAAAGCAATTTTTGAAGTTTTGTTTTTCTTTGAAAATAATCTTTATCTTATATTAAAACTATTTTAAACTTTATAAATATACTTGACTATAGATAAAACACATAGATGAATATAAAGAATAATATATATATAATTTTACTATAAGTTTATATTTAAATCTAAGTATAAATATATTATAATTAAAAGATAGTTTAAAACAACCGAAGTTTAAAAACAAGAATATTTAAGGCTAAAACATCTTTTTGAAAATCATTTGAAAAGATAATTTTTAAGGCTAAAACATTTTGAAAAACAATTTTGAAAATCATTCTGAAGTAGTTTTGAAAATCATTTTGAAGTAGTTTTGCAAGCTTCTTCCTGCAGAATATCTCATCATGACAGGACTCGAGAACTTGTACAAAACTAGGATGTTCGTGGGTTTGTAAGCCACTTGTCATAGGTTTGTAAGCTACTTGTCGTGAGTTTGTAAGCCACTAAAAAGGTAGAAATGGGTTCCATCCCAAAAGAAAAATGGAGTGAAGATTTCAGTGCTATTGTGAAGTATTAACATAATTCTAGACTCAATACTTATCTTGAAATCTTGAACTCTTGATAATCTTGATACCCATGAGTCTTCAATCTTGATATCTTGAATCTCTATACTGTACAGTCTTCATTCTTTGTACCTACATGGTTAAATCCTGCATATACATATATATCTAAACTATAATGTTAGTATTTATATTTTATAATCTTATTCTAAGGTTGTTGTCATCAAAACCATCTACTCATGGACTAACACATACCCCTCCACCAATACAGCTTCTTCATATCATGGTACATCTTCGTCACACCTGGATGAGTAGAAAGTCTGGACCGATGATTTTCCCGAAGTAATTCTTGCCTCAATCCATCGACATTCGGGACACAAATCTGATTATTAATCCTCAAAATCCCTTTATCATCGATCTGAGCTCCGCTACCATCTTGGCTACTACTACCAACCCTGCTACAAACATTTTCCTTAATAAGCCTAATTATCCTATCTTCATCCTGCTTAGCGATAATACGATCCATAAGAGGGGAAGAAACAACAAGCTGACATAACATCGCCTTCTTCCGACTCAAAGCATCGGCTACAACATTAGCATTCCTGGGGGTATAGTTGATGTCGAGGTCATAAGAAGCTAGAAACTCAAGCCACCTAACTTGCCTCAGATTCAAGTCCTTCTGGGCGAAAATATATTTCAAAGAGTGATGATCCGTAAAGAGCTCAAACTTAGTTCCCAAAAGATGATGTCTCCAAAGCTTCAAAGCAAAAACTACAGCAAGCAATTCCAAATCATGGGCTGCATAATTGGCTTCATGAGTCTTTAACTGACGACTGGCATAAGCAATAACCTTCTCATCCTACATCAGAACGGCCAAACCTTCACGACTGGCATAGTGTATACCGTTAATCCCTCATTTCCATTTGGAACAGTAAGAACTGGTGTGAAAGTAAGCTTGCGCTTCAACTCATTGAATGCAGCTTCACACTTATCATTCCATCTAAACTTAGCATTCTTACGAGTTAGAGTGGTGAGAGGTGCAGCAATCCGAGCAAAATTCTCAATGAATCTTCGATAATAACCGGCAAGGCCCAGAAAACTACGGATATCAGATGGAGTCCTAGGAGTTTCCCAATTCTAAAATAGAATAGGGAGAATAAGAACCAAGAAAGAGATAGAATAATTAATGTACAAAGGAAAAAGAGAAGATAGACTTACATTGATCGCAGCGATCTTAACTGGATCAACATAAACTTCGTCACCAGAAATAATATGTCCAAGGAATCAGACTTCATCTTTCTAGAAATGGCATTTCAAGAATTTGGCTTTCAACTGATGATTCCTAAGGGTCTTCAGAACAGAATTCAAATGGATTTCATGTTCTGCCATAGACTTAGAGAAAACAAGAATATTCGTCGACAAAGACTAGAACAAACTTATTAAGAACATCACGGAACACCCAGTTCATAAGGTCGACAAAGAAAGCTGGGGCATTAGTCAAACCAAAAGGCATAACTAACCATTCAAAGAAACCATCCTCAAAATGGAAAGCAGTTTTGGGAATACTTTCCTCGGCAATTCTGAGCTGGTGGAAACCGGTGGCAATATCAAGCTGAGAGAATACAGTAGCTCCATAAAGCTGATCGAACATATCATTAATACGAGGCATTAGATATCTGTTTTTCATAGTGAGCTTGTTCAGCTCCCTATAATCCAAACACATCCTCAAAGAACCATCAGACTTAGTGAAAAAAACCACTGCTGCTCCCCATTCGGAATGACTGGGTCTGAACAGACATTTGGAGAACAAGTCTTCAATTTGCTTCCTCAACTCAACCTTCTCACGGGGTGCCATTCTTCTGGGAGGAAGAACTACAGGTCGAGCTCCAGGAATGAGATCAATACGGAATTCAATTTCCCATTTAGGAGGTAAAGAAGTGACTTCACCAAATACATCGGAATAGAGTTTGACCATAGGAGTAGAATCAAGATCACTAGGGGAAGAATCAAGAGAGTAGATAAAACTACCTGCATACTCCTGAGGCATACGGCACTGAATCACCAAGGTTTACCAAAATCATCAACAAGAGAAACAGTCTGGGTTTTACAAGAGATAACAACTTCATGCATCTTCAGCCAATCTCCTCCAAGCAACATGTCAAAAGCATCGAAACCAAGAACATAGAAATTACCAGAAAAGCGATGGTCGAAATAGAAGAGTTTCACATTGTTACAAATCCTACTAAGGTTTGCGGGACCACCAATAGGATTAGTAACACACAAAGGTTCAGTTGCAAACTTAAGTGAAAGGATATGCTCAAACTTAACACAAAGGTCCACAGAAATGAAACTATGTGAAGCTCCAGTGTCAAATAGAACACGAACAGGAAGATTAAACAAAGTAAAAGTGCCCTGGAGAGTACCTTGGGTATCACTAGGAGCAGGTGGAGTAGGCGGAGCACGAGTGGAAGAAGTTATGGCAAAGACTCCAGATGTCTTGCCCTTCTGATACAAGGGACAATCATTCTTTAGGGCCAAGATAGAGGAGAAAGACAAAAGACAAGATTCAACTAGAATGGAAATCCTAATCAAAGAATTCTATTAAACAAGGTGGATTCGAAAGAAGGAAATTCTAAGGAAAATTAGATTTTAAAACAAGAAAAAATTTATATCTAAAATAATCCTTTAAAATCATTTGAAAATCATTTGAAAACCATTTTATACTTGAAAATACTTTCTCTCGCAAAGAATGATTCTAAAATTAATTTTACTCATTCTAGGGTATTTCTACCCTATCTCTAATGAGTTTTTGCCCCGTATGCTAAGATTTGCCTAAAAACCAAAGCTCTGATACCAACTATAACATCCCGCCGTTTTGGACCATTCAAATATACAATAAAACCACACATGTTAGACTTGAATAATTCAAAACAACATATTGTAAATAAAATTTGGGGAAAATAAAATCAATCACAGAATCACAGACATAGAATATCAGAATAACTGGCAGTGGAAAAAAATAAACATAGGAGTTCATGAAGCTCCTAGATACATAGTCTCAAACTAATACATAATGCCCAAGTCTAAAAACAAATACAATGGAAATTTTATATACATAAGTTCTCTTCTACAAAAGCAAAAGCTGAGTGGAAATAACTGGAATGGAAATATCAGGTAGACAGCTAAATCTCCGGCGGATCTCTAGCTCCAAAAAGATGAATCCAAAGCTGTGAAACTCAGGCTGACCCGAGCGTAAAGCAGAACACAAAACACTCGAGTCAGGACATACATACTTATAAATGTAAATCAACTCAAGTGAACTGTAAAAGAGATGCATCAGTAACTTAAAGGATGATTGGGATCGCCCATCCTTTAAGGATCCGTTAAACTATCTACTATGTAGTAATATACGCTATTATAATAATGTCTAAGGTAAAGTAAACTATCAAAATAGCATTAAGGCGTTACATTTTCCCCCTTAACACATTTTTATAATGCCAATAGTCTATACAGTACCGTAACTACCCGTAAAATGGGGCTGCCAGAGGATACCCCATAGGTACGACATAAAACAAACTTGTAGAAGGCGCGCTAGGGTAGGTGACATAGCACAACTAGGCAATGCCACGGTAGATATACCAATTACACTTCCGGACTGTTGGTAACGCATAGCTGCAACTACCTCCCAACTCGATCCACACTCCCGAATCAAAGGTGCGCACCAAATCAATCACAAAGTAATAGAATGGCTAACGATGAAGTGTGTCCGATCGGAGGAGCTACCTCACTTGGCCCGTCAATTGCTCCTGTTTTAGCCACCTTATGCTAACTCACGGGAGTTAGGTCCACGTAAATATACCTTTAGGATCGTCGCCACCATCCTACTTCATTCTGGAATCTCCACCACGTACACAGTTGTTAAAGTGGTTTTCCATATCGACGGAGAGTATGCCCATATCCGATCCCGGTCCCTTTAACAACCAAACGTTATTATTACACGTGGTTAATAAATTTCAAATGGTTTATTTTTCATATCAAACATATTCTTTTCAAAACCATATAAATTCCATATCATTATTCTTTAAAATATTATTCATTTTTCCAAAGTTGTAACACTTCCAAATTTCATTTAATCATAACCCCTTTGAAACGTAAAAATTTAGAGATCATAACACTTCAAAAATGTAACCTTTAGAACCATAACATTCGAAACTATAACCCTTTAGAAAATTTTGTAGCATTCAGGAAATGTCACTTTTAAGAAAACGTAGCAGTACATAAATGCTACTGTAAGAATTCGCAGCAGTGCAGAAATGCTACTGTAAGAATTCGCAACGGTGCAGAATTGTTATTGTAAGAATCCGCAGTAGTGCAGAATTGTTACAGTAAGAAATCGCAGCAGTTTTGAATTATTACCGTAAGAAATCGCAGCAGTTTTGAATTATTACTGTAATACTTCCTACTACAATAGTTTATATAATCAAATAGTACATATATTTACAGTTTTTATCATAGTCATTATATCATTCGTATTGTATTACTCTAATTTTAGCTATTTGGTCATTAAAGAAACCACACCTTTAGTTAAATAACTTTGTTACTAAAATGTCAATTTTTAAAGCTGAAATCCTTATGCTAAGTTAAAAGTACGTTATTAACTTACACTTTATTTTCTGTTCAGTGAATAACATTTATCATTTTTATTACCCAAGTTATATCCTTTACATTAGTTAAAACTTACATGTCAAATGTAAGTTTTAACTCACATTTTTTTCCCACAAAAAAAACCATTTATCATTTTAATCACTATTACATGAATTAAAACTTACAATTTATAGGTTAGAATAAAATACCATTATTAAGTCAAACTGGATTATTAAATTTCAATTAACCTTCATTCTGTAAATTAGATTCCAAAATTTACATTTCCAACAATTGTTTTCTTATAAAAATTTTAACTCATATAAACAAATTTACAGAAATCATTACAATAAATTTATTAGAGATTCATATAAAAAATTCCAAAATACTTAATAATTTTTAGAAAATCATTTTAAATCAACCACGGAGTCTGTATAAAATTCTCTACCCTAGGGTCTAGTAAATACGGAAATATATCATTTCAATCCGCAATTTATTAATTATCGGGTTTTATATCATTTCAAACCCGCAATCCCAAGTCAAATAAAATTGCTCAGGCCTATCATTTCAGCCCATAACATTTTTCCTTAATCTAAAAATCATTCGGGTATATATCATTTCAACCCATGGTGAAGGAACTTGCAATGTGAGAACAGAATATTAAATAAACATAACAAATATTCAATATAACATGGCATATGATCATAACAGGTAAGATATGATATAAAATAACAGAATAAAATCATAAGTGAAATTTCTTAACTTGCATATACAAATCCATACAATTCCCTTGTCATCAATTCACCAAAATATAAGTACGATGTCAAGAGTGATTACTCACCTTCTTTGGTTAGAGAAGTGATTCAAAACGCAACACAACGACTACAACAAGCACGACAAATTACGGACAAGCTTGAGTGAGAGGAGAATCCAAATCCGACGCTTTAAAAAAAATAAAATAAATTCCATACGTAAAAAAATAATTCACATAGAAAAATAAAAAAAAATAAAATATATATATATATTTGTAAACATGTGAAGAGGGCTTTTCTAGGGGTGCATAGGCTCGGCCATAGGCTAGTTTGGGTTCAACCATAGGGTTTTGTTTGTGGTTGGGTTCGGCCATAGAGGTGTGGACTAGGCTAGGGTTCGGCATAGGAGTTTTGGCTAGGTTAGGCTAGGGTTTTGGTGAAGGGGCTCAGTCTAGGGTTAGGGTTTTGGTAGTGGAGGGCTCGACCTAGGGATTAGGTGATGGAGGAGGTAGTCACGGCCAAGGCAAAGCAAGGGGAAGGGGTTGAGGAAGTTCGGCTATGGTGTTTTTGGTTGGAGGAGAGGAGGTAGGGACCGAAACTTGTGAAGAGGAAAGGGGGAAAAGGAAGGAGGAAAAGTGGGTTTTGGGCTATGGTTTGTGGTTGGGGAAGGAGGAGATAGGTGTGGCCGAAATTTTTGGAGGGGATGAGGAGGAAATTGTACAGGAAAAGAGGAAGAAGATCTAGTGTTTTGAGGAGGACGATGAAGAAGAAAACTTACATTGTTTTTTTTTCTATTGAGGCACAAATGACAATGAGACATCTAGCAATACCCTAGGATATTATATAGGCTCCTCATCTAACCAAATGGTTTTCTTGCCGAAATGGTCTAAGCCAAAACAAATCAAAATAAAATAAAATAGAAGTTGTAGGGAAAGTAGCTGCGTGTACTACGCCAAAAGTTGTAAGTTTTGAAATGTAGAAACCAAAATTTAACAAAACGGAAAACAAGGAAAATGTTAGAATTAAATTCATCTTAACAAAAAAAAACTAAAAGTTCAAAAATTCAAATTTTAAAATTTTCACAGAAAGTCAAATTTTGACCAAATTTGACCAAAATTTGCATTTTAAGAAAAATCTTTATTTTATTAAATTTGGAAGAACATTTCACATCAAATCCCAAAATATTACATTAAATTTCCAATTTTATCAATTTTTAAAATAATTATATTCAAAGTTTCAAATGAATTTTCATTTAAAATATTTTCAAAATTCGCGGGTTGTTACAATTTCTATGGTTAGGTAAATCCACATAGCCAGTCTATTTATTTGGTTAGACTGTATCCTATTTCTATGGTTAGGTATATGTCGGGGTTTATTTTTCTATAGTCTAGGACTGATTAGATCTCGTGTCGCACTGTTTATGCTGATAGTTGACTACCGTTATTATTTCATTATTGATATTATATCTTCAGAGATTTTGGCATAGGTATTTAGTATCCTTTTGTTTAGGCTTTGAAGAATTTTGAATTGAGTATCACCGTATTTTAGAGGATAGTCCATTGGAGACTTGATATGAATTTGTGAAATGGTGATTTGTCTTATATGCCTTATTTCGATGATTATTTGTTTGGGCATATTTTTGTTATGACTTATTTGGATCGTTAAGTCATATTTTGATTCTTGTATATATTGATTTAATATGCCTTATTATTATTAAATTGAATTTGGCATATATATGATGCTTGGGCATGTTTATTCGATATGACTTATGATTAAGTCATAAATTTTATTAACATGCATATATATATATATATTGTTTGAGCATACTTAATTGATATGACTTATTTTTATACGGTTAAATCATATATTCTTGTTATCAGTATCTCACCCTTTTGATATTTAAACAAAAGTCTGACCCGAGTATTATTTTGCTCATGTCAGGCCGAGACTTTTCAGGTTACAGGTAGACCTTTGGATGATTGAGCTAGTTGGGAAGATATACTATTTGGACTTTTAGTTATCTCATTTTAGCAATTTGAAATTGTATAGTTGAGACTATAGAATTGTCACTTGTATATATTTGAGTCTAGTATTTTATTTTGTAGACTCGAAATTTTTATAAGTTATGTAAATTATTGTTCCGCTGTGATCTATGTATCTCTGATATTTGTTTCATATTTTATTCTGTTCTGAATACTATTAAATCGGTGTGTTTATTACTTTGTATTAATATTGTACATGTCAAATTTAAATTCAGATATTAATTAAAAGGTATAAATAATGTGTCAGTGTTAGTATAAAGATATATTCACATTCGATCACCATTAATAAGCCGTATTCTCCGGATTAGCAGACAACATTACTTGTAATGTTCTTTGCTAAACTGGGCATAGCGGTGGGGTTGTTACAAAGGGTGTATCGATTATAACACATGTATTGATCTAATTAAAATTAAATTTGGATTATTTGAAATTCATGTATAAAACATAGGTGAATTTAGATCTAGGAAAAATCATATTGTTATCATTTGTAATAGTTCAAAATGCAACTAAAATCATATATCAACTTTTAAAGTATAGTGATGGAATGGAATCACTCACCTAAGACCTTGAATCAACCAAAAATCATCAAACAAGAGTATATCTGAGTTTGGGCGGCAGCTACACACTTCCCAATGCATAAAATTCAAAATCTCCAAAGCCCCTTGCTAATCTCTAAGCTAATCACCTTCTAAGACTATTCCCCTTCTAATTAATCGATTTAGACTAATTTAATTTAGAAAATTATGGAGTTTTGGTAGGGAAAGGTCAAGGAGGTTAAGTGATGTTTAGAGAAGAGAAAATCATGGTTTTTGGCTATAGTGGAGGCATCTATAAACCCTAATACCTAAATAATTAGCGGGTCTAATGACGGGCTTAAGGTAATTACCCACTAATCTGCCTAAAGACTGTCCAAATTTCAAACATTCATATCTCATAACCATAAGTCTAAAATCTATTATGACCGCTCTATGATAAGAGAAACTATCGTATCTTTCATTTGGAAGGGGTTTTAGATCCTAATTCGACTACTATCAAAAGTTATAGGCCTTACAAGATTTTCAAGGTTAAAACCATCTAATTTATTCTTGGGATAAAACTGTTAATAGTCAAAATTTCCAAATGCTATATTTAATGTGGACCTAGTTTGGTTTTAAAAATAATATGTTTACAACCCACCAAAATGTAAAAATGTGGTTCATTATATCCTTCATCATCGTCGTCGTCTTTAGAGTCACCATCAACATCCTACTGCTCCTTTGATGGATCGATACAGATCCATCGATGTGTTGAGCCAGAAGCTCCAACTTGCTTCTTCTATTTCATAGATGCTCCTGCACCGCATCCCTTCTAAATCTTTTACCTTCACCACTCTATGTCGATCTACAGAACTTTCCTCACTCAATTCAGATGCAAAATCCCCTCCAATATCCTCATATTTTGGATGGGATCACTCTGCTTATCGAGGTTGCTACAATGAAGCAAAGTGAGACATTTGCATCATTCTATCTACGTCGACCATGATCCTATCCAACTCTTGCTTCATCATGACATTCAATTGAACCGAAGTTCTTTCCTGATTCTCTTCATTTGTGTTTCATGTGCTATAGTAGGTGTTCCTTCTTCCTCTATCATCTGTCTACTTGTAGTCTTTTTTGGAGTCATTTCCTTCGGATCGTGTTGGGTGTTTCATTCAAATCATATTAGCAATCATAGATCCATTTGTGATCTTCAATTCTTAATGAAAGCACCAAAAAATGTTAGCCAAAAAGTTGGCCTAACACCCTTAAATGTTTGAAAAATGAAATCAAAAAAGTAAGAAAGCAATTTGAAAAGAGAGAACATGCAATAAATTTTTATAGTGGTTCAACTTATCTCTAGCCTACATTCACTTAATAGATTTTTATCACCTGGTCTTGCTATTATAACCAAATTACAATATGATTCTAAGATTATAATTGATTGATTTTGAATTTGGAAGAGTTCCTTGTGAAATCAGTCAAAGAGTCAAAAGAAGTCCTTTCTCGCATGTTGAAATTTTGTTGTTTATAGATGAATGTATGTTCCAAAATCACTAGATCCTGTTTTGAATTGCTCAAATAGCAAGATCCAAGAAGTCAGGAGGAAGAATATGTCAAAATATACCAAATTCCTTGATTTGATAGATCGAACTGATCCATTCATGGATCGTATCAATCCATGTCTTTGACCATATCCTTCACTTTTTACTCATATTTTCTTAAGGCTTCAAGCTTTGGGTCTTTAAAGGCAGATTTGTATTTTGTTAGATCAGTATCAATCCATTCCCCATCTTCAAAACTCTTTTTCGCTTAATATAGCATGTGGATCCATAATAGAAGCCAAAGTACATCATCTTCCATATTTTAATCGATGGTATGGATCAGTACCTTTCCATCCATGGATTTGTACCAATCTATGAGTTAGTTCCTAACTCCATGAAAGTTCTTTCATACTACACTTTTGATTTTCTCCATGCTCTTGATTCCTTCCTTTATCATTTTGTAGTTCAAATCTATCAAAATGTTGCTTGGGTCAAATACTAGATAACATGTATCCAAAACCTAATATACATGTTCTATATCATGTATAACATAATTTACCGAACAACCAATAGGTAGAGGATCACATTGTGTACATAAAATCATATAAGTAAGAAATACGATATAAATAAGTAAATAATATACCAATAAGCTCATTTTACCTAAGCATCTAAATTCATCCAAATTAATGATAAATATATGGAATCTCACTAAGATCCCAAAATCGCAAATCATAAGTGAATAGAAGATCATATGCAAAAGATGTGGCTATTAGAAGATATAGGGGCTTAAATGTAAATATTAAAATCATATAGGCTAAAATCCATAATATTCTCATTATTACAGTACTGCCATCGACCCTACCCCTGGTAGAACATTGACTACCAATAACCTATGCATTCGACTGCCTGAGCCCACACGACCACTTCCACCGCCCCTAGCTTGTTGCCGCCTACCCTACTGATACCACACTATAATCTCTAACTATTGCTATCATTGTCGTATTTAATTAGGGTTTGACAAATTCAAATTCGCCAATCCCATAAATTTCAAATTCATTTCATGCGAATGAAACCACTATTGAAGTCAATTCCATAAGACAAGTTGATTGTGACTGGCCTCGCCACCCACTTCCTCCTCGATTGAAAGCCTTAATTCTCATTAGGAGTTTCTCCATTCAAATTTGCGAATTTTGACCCACTCGTGCACCATCTCCAAAAATGAGCGTTTGCTATTGATTCTTCTTATCCAGGTGAAAAATATGATATATAACTTGCAGGGTTTGATCAGTATAAATTTTTATACGTGATTTGTAGCTATTGGAGATTAAGCGCCATTAGAGGTAATTATAGAAGAATTCCAAGATTTAAGAAGAATATCTAAGAATGATTACTTCTATGGTTCCTTTAACTCTACATTTATATCAAAATATCAAGTATTTGGGTGTAAATTAGTTTTAAGTCCAAAATATCAAATTCTGTTGACCTATCAAAACCCTAACATATCAAAATTCATCTCTTAGCCCATTCGGAAAAAATGGAATGGCTAAAATATTCAAAACAAAAAATCCACTCAAAATTTAATTTAATAATCAATGCAATTAAAAGACATCGAAAATAAATGTGTTAGTTTTGTAGGAGGTTACATATGACATTTATCTAACATATACTCTATCATCAAATTCATCATTAGAACTCAAATTTTGATAACAAATCAAATTTGAACAAGAAGGAAAAAGAGATTTTCATAAAATCATTTAAGCATTTACATATACAGAAAATACAAATTATAGTAAGAGACGGTGAACCACTCATCACAAAAGGAAATTTAAACCCAAAGTAATCTTCAATCAAATAAGAATAACGATCCGACCTTTGACCTGAAATTTCATGTTTCCAAATTTGTATTTGTATGCTCATATTCGTTAACGCAATCTTGATTTGATTGAAATTACTTTTACCTTAAATTAATTTGACGTATTTTGAGGAAGATTTAATTTTAGGGATTTAATGGAGGTTTCAAGAGAGTTTGATAAAGTGAGATAATGTTTTTGACAGCTAACTCTAATGACAAGTGTTATACCATAATTATTACTCAGTTATATTTTACTTTTAAACCATCTCTATATTAAACTTTTCACGGATACTAAATATTAGCGAACAAATTGTATGTAATTTTGCATAGCACTCTCCAGCACATCAAATTGAAGGGTTAGACCATATGCCAAAGTATAAATAGTATTCGAGAGGAAAGTCACTCGACCGGCCAAAAGCCGAGGGATTAGAACCTCAAAGAGGCTTCGATCGAAAGCTAACACAAAGGCAAGGCTTTAATGCTGAAGATCAACTATAAGCAATCATTATCAACGGTATAAATAGCCCGAACTTTATACAGCACACATGGATTACCACATCTAGAAACAATATATACGGTGCCAGGTCATTAATCCACGTCAATCTTTAAGCAGCTAAATGACGACGCGTGTCCAAATCTTAGCCCTGCAAATAGGCCAAGTCAGCAAACTAAGATAAAAGTCTCCGCTAATAATGATGCAACCTAATGCCTATAAATAGGCATGCATCCCAATGCATGAGAGATATTTTTTGGAATCTGCATAGTTCAGACATTAAGAAAATTGTACTTTCCTATATTAGAGCTCAAATTGAAGCTCATTAATGGCAGGCTAGCCCAACTCATCATTGTAACAACCTCTTTGCTATACAGTAGAAATCTAAAGAAAGGATTGTGGATGTACGGATTTTAACCTAAACCACTATAACTCTTGGTGTTCTTATTTTCAGCTGCTTTACTTTTGGCTTCGTTTATTACTCTCAGTCTCGGCTTACTTTAATAATTATTCCTTTCGGTATCATCCCTAAGAAATTTAACCCAATTTATATCCTCCGTAAAAAGCCCTTTGTCACCAACCCATTGTAGCATCTAATAAACAGTTAAGTAAATCTTACCCTTCAATTTGGAGTGTTGGTGTGTGATGATAAATCCAACCTACATTTTTAGCGTTGGAAGGCTCCAAAACTTCATTCTTCTATTTCCCTATCTTGGAAATCAACTGTTGTTCCCAAAATAATTATTTCCAAATCTAGCAATGAAATTAATAATACAGAAATTAACTCAGAATTACCTATAAACATTTGGATTTAGCTCATCAAGAAAGACAATAATGAGCATCTCATCAGTTTGATCGCAGAAAAGATAAAAGAGGAGTATGACCCTACTTATGAACTTCAAACTCTCCAAATTATGCAACTTTTGGGATATCTTCGTCAATCTCTTCAAGAATCATCCCAACTTAGAAAAATAGTCAAAGCCATAAACAATGAAGTTAGGGACCTAAGTATTAAATTAATGGCATATGAAATCTAACTCATTCTACCAAGAGGCCTTTTCCTGCAAATCAAACTAAAAAACCCTAAAAAAATTCAAGAAGGACAACATCCTCACTCCGCTTAATGAAAGCTTGTCTAAGATCTTTCTTGAGACTTATGAAAGACTTTTCTACCCAAATTATCCCCCATCAAAAAGAGAAAATCTGAAGGGTGAACGTATTGCATCTATCATCTTGCAAATGGACGTAAGACTGATGAATGCCGAAAATTGTCCTATGCTGATAAGAAAATGATTAAATGGGGGGAAATTTCTGAATTTACTAAGAAATAGTTTATATACCTTGTTTCGATATGGCATTTAATTTTGTTATCTTTTTCTTTCTAGTAGAGGTCTTATATCAAACTCAAATCTTTTGGCAAATGAATGGAATATATCTTTTATTTTTGGCCAACACGTGATTTATTGAAGATTCGAACTTAAAACAAAGAAAAAGCATTAGGGTTCTTCGGAAAAGTTTTATGCCTTTGGAAGATAGTTATTCGATTACGACCTTAGTAACCTCCATCAGATTCACGATAATTCCCTCAAGAGGCGTTCGGTGTTCTTTTCCCTAATAAATTCCCTTTAATAATTGCCATTTATACCAATTTTATACTTGGAGGGTACTTATTGGGTCTCTCATATTGGCGTTTGAAATTCTTGGACATCTGAATATTACAATCGACAATTGCCCATTCTACCAAGTTTACACTTTGAGGGCACTTATTGGATTTCTCATATCGGCCTTCGAAATTCCTGGACTTCATAATATTACCTTTGACAATTGCTCTTACCACTAAGTTTATATTTAAGGGGCACTTATTGGATTCAGCCTTCGGAATCCTTAGACTTCTAAATATTGTCTTAAACAATTGTCATTTTTGTCAGATTTGTACTTAGGGAGCACTTATTGGGTTTCTTATATCGGCTTTTAGAATTCTTGGATGTCTAAATATTGTCTTTGACACTTGCCCTTTCTACCAAGTTTACACTTGGAGGGAATTATCAGAGTTTCTTCATTAATCCTTCGAGTTTTTTTAAGTTCTCGTCTCACCATTTCAAATTATACGGGTATTGTCCCACCTTTTGATCCTCATTCATTTCTCTTTATGATTAGCCATGCACATTGTTTCACACAACTAGTTTATAAAACTTATTGTAAATCAAAACTTTGATTTTGATTACAAGTCGTACACCAAAATAACCTCAACCCGAATAGTTTTCAGAAAACAAAAATATTTAAAAAGTACTGGGAAGGATTAATGCTTGTATAACTCTAAAAAACGAGATGTGACTTTTCCACCGAAGGAATATTTCTTTGAAAAACAAAAACCTTTTTCGTTTCAGTGCACAATGGTAGCGAAAAGTGCATTACTTCATCAAAACCTAATATATAGTAAATACAAATTATTTAAAAGGTTAACCCACACCATAAGTAGATACCTTTCCTTATCATAATATTTTTATAAGTATTTCCACGACTCAACCCTTTTTATTCAATCACAAAATCGGTTGGGTAACCTTGATGAAGAAAAGAACGAACTTTGAAGGGATCAACTCCACGTACATCCCACCGTGATGTGCCCTTAGAAAAACTATTACCACAATCTATAAAAGAAGGCCACATCACCTGAAGGATTATAAAATGGTCTACAGTGCATGTAAGAAAGAGGCATAGTTAAGTAGTTTAATAGAAAATCCCTAGAGTTCAGTTCCGGGTACATAGTGGGTAGATTCCCAATCAAATAGTTAATCTTAGGAGTATAATTCTAGGTACCTAGTGGTTAGAGTCCCAATTTCCATGATCAAGTTGTACAATGCATTAAGAGAATTTCTCAGGGAAAAGTCCTAGGTACTAGTGGGTAGAGTCCCAATTGCCATAGTCAAGTAGTACCACTCATTAAGAGACATATTAGGGAGTAGACCCAAGTACTAGTGGGTAGTGAAAAATCCCACCTTTATACTCATACTATCTAAGATTATTACAAAGTAATATTGTCAGATAGTATGGAGAATGAGGCTATATGGGGTACACATGTGAATATTCCCTTAGACTGACACTAATAAGTATTAAAACATTAGATAAATATCTCACATATACGCACACAATATTAGTACAAAGCAATTAACACGTGTGTCTCTAGGATAGAACAATACATGATATATAGTAAATAAAAGAGAACACAAAGTCGGTCACAGTGATAATATATAATATAATAATGCCATCAGAGTATAACATATATCAAATGTCAACTATCTCAATATAATGTCATGTACAATCTATATACAGCTTAGTGACAAATATATATAGATAGTTAATATCATTCAAGTATCGTATAAAAATCCTAATGTAAGACTCCTATATGCCCAATAAAACAAATACTAGTCATGTGGCCTCTATACCTGAAATATCTCGCACTGATCGAGTATTACATAAATAACACATGAGTCAGACTATGTCTAATCAAGAATATATAGTAAGGGTAATATAGTGTGAATAAGTAATGGTAATATAATAACATTATCAGAGATAGTCAAACCATCAGACAACATATCTTTATATGTATATAGATATAGAAATGTACACCAGGAATATATGTATAATACCATAAATAATCATCAAGTCATCATATCACATAAGTAATCCAAAACTATGCGAAATCAACCAGCTCTGATATCAAAAGATGTCATCACCTTCCACACCTCCTCGTGAATGACAGAACATAAGAGGGGTAACAATTTAAGCAAGCAGCTTGAAATAAAATCTCTCATTTCAAACCAAAAATTATCCATAATATCCATTTTTATACGATAAGCAAACCCTTCCAATTGCAACAGCCAAAATCAGATAAGGATGGTCTTTATATTAAAACTTCAATTCCTCTCATGTTGGTAGAATTCAGCTCATGTAGGATCCTAGAGCTTTCAAATTAACCCCACTCTTTGAATGTAGGCAGCCTTGCCACTTCCTTATTCATCACTGTGATACAAACTTCTCTTTTTTTGCCACTTTTATTTATGTTAACACTTCTTTAGCCTCCAAATTATATTTTCTTGAACATCTCAAGCATTTCAGACCACCTAACATGCCTTGGATTACCTTGGGTGATTGGAATTGCGTGCTTAAATCCCATGATAATCTAGATGGTACCCCTCTCTCCTTTAAAGACATTCTTTCTTTAAATGAAGCCATTCTCTCTACCGATTTAATAGAAGTTCCATCTAGTGGCCTTTACCACACCTAGAGCAATAAGTCTAGAAATGGTTCTATAACCCTCTCGAAACTTGACAAAATTTTCATGATCAATTCCCTTCTTGCCATCACCCCTGATATCCACTACAATATTCTTCCTCCAAGTCTATCTAACCACTCCCCTCTTATTCTAAGTTTTGGATACCTTTTAATCAACAATCCATCTACTTTCAAATTCTTTAACTCGTGGGCCAACCATCCTTTCTTCTTGTCTGTTGTAACTGAGGCTTGGGCTATCCCAGTCTTTGGTAATAATATGTACAAGTTGCATTAGAAGCTAAAAACACCAAACTCACCTTACAGATCTGGAGTAGGGAAACCTTTGGCAGTGGAAGCAAGCTTTCCTCATAAGTTAAATCAAAACTTGATCAGGTTCAAATAAATTTATTTAATAATCCAATATGAATATTTTTATCTGAACAAGAGAAGGAATTATCTATCAAGCTCAACTAAGCTCATATCTATGAAGCTGCCATGGTGAAGCAAAAATGTTGTGTGGAATGGGACACTCAAGGTGACAAAAACACAAAATATTATCGCAATTTCCTAAATTCCAAAGCTTGCAAAAACATGATTAATCAAGTTGAAGACTTCGTCAAAAAATCCACTATGGCCAGCAAGATGTCGGTAAAGCTTTTATCAAGCATGGTACTTTGAATCTTCTGACTCCATTGAAACTGACCTCATCGACAATATTCCGATGCCTTACCTCTCCCAAGATCGGATAGCTTCTTTGTCTCAACTAGTTGCTAATGAAGATATCAAGGATGCTCTTTTCTTTATTCCTAGAGATAGCTCTAGAAGGCCTGATGGTTTCAACTCCAGCTTCTTTATATCTTGCTGACCTCTTATAAAGTCTGACTTCACTAAAGCTATTCATAATTTTTTCAAAAGTGGGAAGATGCTATAAGGAATGAACTCAACTATTATTTGCATAATCCCTAAGATTGAATGCCCTATTTCAGTAAGTCACCACAGGCCTATAAGTTGTTGTAGTACAACTTATAAATGTATTTTAAAGATTTTATCCAAGATGCTTAAGAATGTTGTGCCATCCTTAATCTCCCTAAATAAAGGTGCCATCCTCCATGGTAGAAACATGATCGAGAATATTTTCTTGACCCATGAGCTCCTTAGAGGATATGACAGTAAATCTCTGAGCCCTAGATGCTGCTTGAAAATTAATCTAATGAAGGTGTTGGAACAGGACCAGCCCGCAGTGGAAGAAATGGGTGAATTTCAAATATTTTACCATTTTGGATCTTCTGGCACGTGAGTGGGCCCACGCGACCGGTCCCACCAAGTTTTGACTCGATCTGTGATCGATACGAATTGATTTCATATCCATCAAGAATTAGTCCAATTGAGCTGAAACTTGGCAGGAACATTCTTTACCTTGTGTGCAAGCTTTTGTGAAAATTTTGTAGCATTTGGACCAGTGGTTTGGGAGATATCGTCGATACGAGCTGGTGATCTTCGGAATGTTGTCTGGTTCGAATCCATGGTTTCGAATCAATCTTTTTGAATCGATCCTCTCAGTGGCTTCGTGATGACGCGGCGCGCACTCCTTGCATTGACCCGCCTCTTTCGCCGAGTTGATCGAATCGCCCCGAGTATTCGCTGCGTTCGCATCCAAGACTAACACGTCAACTCGATGGATACGAACAAGTCTTTAACTATGGATTCGAACAATCGCCTTTATGATGGATACGAAGTAGGCATTGGCCGATTGATACGAAGCACGTTGTCTGTTGATGGATGCAAACTAGATAGAGCCGAACTGAGGCATGAGGATGGGTATGAAGTTGCCGCCGCTCTGATGATACGTGGCCGATGGATACGAACAGAGGTCCCTCCGATGGATTCGAAGAGAGGCTCCGCCTATGGATACGAACAAAGCTCCATGATGGATTCGAACAACGTTGTTCACTAACCTACATCGACCATAATTCGAGCGTACGAACTCAGATTGACTTGAAATTTGGAACCTTGGCTTTCATGACTTTTCTTGACGTGTCTTATCAATTGTAGCCAGATCCAGACTCGGACAAAATTCATTGATATCCATGGCGAAACAGTGTATAACGAACTTTTACGACGAACTGTCTTTAGTTTTCCAGTCAACTTTTTGGTGTCACGGCCTTGCCAAAAGGCGGGATAACATTTGCCCCTCAAAACATGCCTTGCGATAGGAAGGTGTGTTTTGTAGTTCCATAAGCTGGATGTTCATATCCTATCATCGACCTGTAAAGAACTTGATAGTCTTTCCTGACCACGAATGACGATCGTTCGCGATCGTATGTCATTTGAGGTAATACGAGACCTTTCGAGGTCGGATGCTGTTCGCGGCAAATAACGAAATGGGACCGTTCGTGGTCGGATGCCGTTCGCGGCAAATAAAGGAAAGGGACCGTTCGCGGCAAATAAAGAAATGGGATCGTTCGTGGTCGGATGTCATTCGCGGCAAATAAAGAAATGGGACCGTTCGCGGTCGGATGTCGTTCTAGACGAGTTGTGACCATTCGCGATCGGGTGTCGTTCTAGACGAATTATGAAGGATTGTGATCGTTCGTGGTCGTATGGTGCACGAGATAAAATGTGGTCGTTCGCGATCGGGTGCCACACAAGGCAGAGTGTGATAGTTCGCGATCGAATGTTATACTAGATGAAGTGTGACCGTTCGCGGTCGGGTGCCGTACGAGGCAGATTGTGACCGTTCGAGGTCGGGTGCCGTTCGGGGCTAATGGTGACCGTTCGAGGTCGGGTGCCGCTCGAGGCAAATGAGTGTGCCCGGGGGGACTTAGTATTATCGATGTCAGGTTCACGTTCGGGTGAATTTCTGAATCAACGATCGTGACGGTTCGTCGCCATACAAGGTGTGCTTGTGGACCATTCGCGATCCAAAGCGTACGCGAGCAACTTCTTCTACAGAATTGCAAATATCAAATTAACGTTCACATGAATTCCATAACAAAAATGTCCAAACAAACAAAGTCTAAATGTCCAAATCAACATGAAACAAAAGCAAAGCAAGGATGTCAAAGTGTAAATTCTCACTACGAGACGGTCAATAATCATTCAGAGCATGCCTGTGGATCGTTCGCGATCTCATACATGTGTAAATGGTTTGATGGTGTTAGTGCGAAGTTTACGACTCGTTCATCGTTATTTAAATCAATTGATAACCATACGGTGCCCCGGCTCGGGGTCACCCCTAGTTGATGTAGATGGTGGTCGCTCTGGTTCCACCGTTGGAGCTCGCCTTCTCACATACTGAAGTAGCCTACCATTCTTGATATGCCCTTCTACCTCATCCTTTAGGTGCCTACAGTCATTTGTGCTATGACCATTCAGCTCGTGGAATAAGCAATATTTGTCTGACTTTCTCTCGTCGGTATTCGGATCCCGTCGCATTCGTCTACGATAGGCAACTTGCTCTCGGGTGTCTTGGTAGATCCGCTCCAAACCCTCATTCAGTTCTGAATAGGTGGTAAATCGTGGCTCCCTCCATTGCCGCTTTGACCTGTCATCATTTTCTTCAGCCTTTCGCTTCCCTTTACCAGTCTCTGCACCTTTTCCAGGTGAATTACCACCTCTAACTGCGTAAACATCGATTTCTTCTTCTCTCTCCATACGAGCATCCACTAATCGCAAAAACTTTTCGGCTTCATGATAAAACTCTCCCAGGTCCGTAGGTGGATCCTTAGTTAGTGAATTCTTGAGCTTCGTGCCATCAGATATTTCAGATACAGCTGCCATCATGACCATTGATGGACCTGGTCGATCCACTGATGCTGTTGCCGCATTAAATCACGTCAGAAAACTCCTCAAAGATTCCCCGGCCTTTTGTTTTAGAGTCGCCAAACTCATCACGTTCTTGGGTCTCGAAATATGAACCCTGAATTGTCTCATAAACCTTTCTGTCAAATCTGTCCAAGTCCCAATGGAGCCACTCTCTAGTTGTCTAAACCATAGCGCTGCAATGTCCGCCAAATACAATGGAAAGCACCGGGCCATGACTTCCTGTGATGCCCCCTGCACTTCCATGTGCCTCATATACTTCGTTAGATGGACCGCTGGATCCGTCCGCCCATCATACATTTCCACCGATGGTAGCTTGAAGTCGGGTAGATTCCTGGCCTGCCTGATCATAGGAGTAAAGGGACTCCTATGTACATCCTCCATATCTCTATTGACTAGTCCGCCTCTCATGGCCCATCTGACCATCTCTGCCAACCTATCGTTGTCGTCAGGCTGTGATCTTTGAGTGTTACCTTTGTTCTGCCCCCCTGGCTGAGCGTTCATCCCTCTATTGCCACCAGGTTGCTCGCATGTCCCTGAATCTCTTCCCGGGATTGGATCAACATGCTCTAAGTGTGTGCCCCCCACTTCTGGCACTGCGCCAGATGGTCCTGCTCCGTTTTGAACTCTGGTTGCTCCTTGATTCTGCGCTCCAAGTTGCCCAATCTATTGAAACAAATTTTGAATCATTTCCTCTTGTTTTCTCATCATTGCCTCTATCTCATCCCTGGTGATGAAGACTGAAGCTTGGTTTGCTCCTGAGGAAGCCTCTTGACTCCCTTCGTGATGACTTCGCTCTGGCCTTGGCCTTCTGCTCGATTGTCTCGTCATAGCTTTTCAAATCTGAACTTTTAAACCTTCGAATTCAACTTCCAAGCGGTAGAATCCCTGAGCTAGCCTTCTCAATGAAAGCACCAAAATGTATGCGCCAAAATTGGTCACAAACACCCAATTGTCGTCGAAAGCACCAGTTTGCAATCACAGATCACAGATATCAAATATGTAGAGAAATAAGTATGCAAATCACTCAGGAAACTCAATAAAAACAGTAAATGACACAGGATTTATAGTGGTTCGGCGCCTACGTCCACTCTGAAGCTGATGACTTTATTGATATTCACTTGATGATTACAACCGATTACAACAGGTTGTAGTGGATTAATGCTTTGAAATTTGAATACAACAGTGGTGATGTAATGTAGGATTGAATCCGGCAGAGTTTGGATGCTGAATGGCCAAAGATCCCTTTTCTGTAGGCTTCAGGGGGCTATTTATAGGTGTAGGAGGCTGAGATCGCGCTCAAACTTCGGGAGACTGCTTCTGGCACGTGAGTGGGCCCACGCGACCGGTCCCACCAAGTTTCGACTCGATCTGTGATCGATACGAATTGATTTCGTATCCATCAAGAATTAGTCCAATTGAGCTAAAACTTGGCAGGAACATTCTTTACCTTGTGTGCAAGCTTTTGTGAAAATTTTGTAGCATTTGGACCAGTGGTTTGGGAGATATCGTCGATACGAGCTGGTGATCTTCGGAATGTTGTCTGGTTCGAATCCATGGTTTCGAATCAATCTCTTCGAATCGATCCTCTCACGTGGCTTCGTGATGACGCGGCGCGCACTCCTCGCATTGACCCGCCTCTTTCGCCGAGTTGATCGAGTCGCCTCGAGTATTTCGCTGCGTTCGCATCCAAGACTAACACGTCAACTCGATGGATACGAACAAGTCTTTAACTATGGATTCGAACAATCGCCTTTATGATGGATACGAAGTAGGCATTGGCCGATTGATACGAAGCACGCTGTCTGTTGATGGATGCGAACTAGATAGAGCCGAACTGAGGCATGAGGATGGGTACGAAGTTGCCGCCGCTCTGATGATACGTGGCCGATGGATACGAACAGAGGTCCCTCCAATGGTTTCGAAGAGAGGCTCCGCCTATGGATACGAACAAAGCTCCATGATGGATTCGAACAACGTTGTTCACTAACCTGCATCGACCATAATTCGAGCGTACGAACTCGGATTGACTTGAAACTTGGAACCTTGGCTTTCATGACTTTGCTTGACGTGTCTTATCAATTGTAGCTAGATCCGGACTCGGACAAAATTCATTGATATCCATGGCGAAACAGTGTATAACGAACTTTTACAACGAACTGTCTTTAGTTTTCCAGTCAACTTTTTGGTGTCACAGCCTTGCCAAAAGGTGGGATAACAATGCCAGACATTCATCCATACAAGTTATCCAGAACAGGACAAACCGAAGGCACTCTCTTACCACATCCTATCGAGAATTACCCCTAGGATTAGTAGCAAATAGTCCTTGCATCGGATATTTCATAATAAAGAGACTACTGCTACTATATGTATATTGGGAGTTTATCCCTAAACTATCAACAAGCAATCCTTCATTATGAAAATCCCACACATCAATGTCTTCCGAACCGGCACATTCGAACGCATATACGTTGGTCCAAAGTGGTTCTCGGATAAATCCGACCCCGGTCTCTCCAAACCAACAACGATAAAGAGGCTAAATATTTGATAGTCGGTTATTTAACTATTAAAGGAAACAAACAATATCTTACACCATAAGCAATCACTAGGCCCATTTAATAAATCTTTCATTTATTAAATAAATTTCCAAATATTCATTTCAAATTAGCTTTTAAAAGATATATTCTCAAAACCATTTCAATCTTCTATATTGGAAAACATTTCCATATACTTATATCAACAATATAAGCATATTCACAAATCACTTCATATCAACACTTAGAAAATATTTCAATATACTTATATCAACGGTATAAGTATATTTAATAACACTACCATTTGGAGACAAGCCAAATAGATTTCTACAACCGTACAATTCCAGAGTTCGTACGCCTCCAGACGGGTGTTAAGTATAGGAAGCAATACTCCTACACCACCAAGCGTTTAGTACGACCATAAGAATTGATTCGTGTATTTCACGATGGAAGGTCAAAATATAATTCATTGGGCCAAAACGAATGTTGCGTAAAACATCGTTACGACAACCCAAAAATATTAGTGTAGCGGTTCGATAAATAAATATATAGATAAATCCCATATACTATATAAAATATTTCCTTTCGGAAATCATTTACTATAACAACAGTGTTATAGTCCATGCCTTCCTTATTTCCCCGAAAATGTCTATTACAACAATAAATGTTGAAATCTATGTTTTCGTTACTTACCTCATTTTAAAACATTTTCAAACCATTTAATTCCATTTAAAAATCATCACTTCCCAAAACATTACTTTTAAAAGATAAACTACTTTTAAAACCATTAACTCCGTCAAAATATTTCTTTCAACATTCCTTTAAATAAAAATCCATATTTAAATCTCAACATACATCATTTTCCATTTATAAAACTATTTTTATAAATATCCTTTCAATTTTATAAAACTTCTATTTATTAAAATTCTTTTATTTACAAAATTCTATTTATAAATCCATTCTTTTATAAGACTAATTCTACTATCAAAATCCATTTCTTTATAAATCAAATTAATTAATAAAATCCATTCATAAATCCATTTACAAAATATTTATAAATTTCAATATAAATCTATTACTTTGTATATAAAATATTACTACTGTAAATCCTTTTTATATACTTTATTCAAAAGTTCCAAATCAATGTATTTCTCAAAACTATATTTTTATAACATCAAAAATCATAACTTTTATTTCTTTAAAAATAAAATCATTCCTTTTAATACATTTAAAATCGTTAAAACATATTTACTTCCAAATCACTCCAAAATCCTTTTCAAATCAAAATCATCATTTTAAATATTTCAAAATATCATAAATAAGGCCCAGTGCTACCATAGCACAAAATAAGTCAAATCATATCAAAGGTATCATCATGACATCCAAAACAACATATATCGGCATATATATATGAAAATAAATCAACAGTGGTGAGGAATCATGTTGCATCCTTCTAACTTGTCCCCCTACATCACAACAGCATATAAATCATATAATAAAAATCAACCGCTTCGAGGCAGGATTCATATACAAAGGGTCATCCGCTCTTACACGGCAACGCAATAGGGTCTCATTTGCTCCAATAGGCGGGAATATATCTAAACCAACTAATATATATAATATATAATCCAAACAAGCATCAACAACATAAATAAAATTA
This sequence comes from Allium fistulosum, assembly GCA_030737815.1. Taxonomy (NCBI): domain Eukaryota; kingdom Viridiplantae; phylum Streptophyta; class Magnoliopsida; order Asparagales; family Amaryllidaceae; genus Allium; species Allium fistulosum. The sequence continues at coordinate 813,313,556 of CM060908.1, read as the reverse complement.
GTCCCACTTATATAAAAATATAAGTAGGCCAAAGATGTGAGTTAACTCACAAAAAGGCCGAAATCGCCTTTGGATTGAATTAAAATTGAATGGTCGTTCAATTTAACTCAAAATTCCTACGAGCTCCGAGTTTGTCCAACCCAACTCCATAGCGTAGTGCTCGTTGATACAAACGTAATGCAACTTGTCGCGCTTGAAACAGACTTCGTACGAGAAAGTTACGAATTAATAAGCATTCAGGTAATTAATTATAAAATTAACTTAAATAAACTTATTTAAAAATTAAACCTTTCTTTTAATTTTCGTTCGTTCCCTCCTCTACACACCCAGGCTACACGCGTGCTTCATCTCCAGTTTTCTTTTCTTTTTTTATACGCGCGCTCGTTCGAACACGCGCATCCCAGCCCCCGCCGCACCGCCTGGAACGAACCGCCACCCTCACCTCCGACCGTGCGCCATCCTCTGTCAGACGCGCCACCATCCCAACAACATGCATGCGTACGCGCGACCTCCCCTCCGATGAACCCAAACTGCAGCTCCAAATGCGTCCAATTTCCGGTCGCCATCTTCGACCATTCGACGATCCAACCATACACTAGTTTCATATCGTTGTCCTCTACGTTTCTCTAGTTGAAGTCGTTGGCTAATTTTGCCTCTAGCGGCTTCGATCAACGTCGGCCATCAGATGGTTTTCTTTTATTTGGCAGCTGAGAAATTAGGGTTTGCAAATGAGAAGAGTTGAGGGCTATTTATAGAAGATTTCGTTTGGTACTATTCATCCGTGAAAATTCCGAACTCCAAACGAAGTGTGCCGCCTGGCGTTCTATATGTTATACCCTATTTCGAACAAAATGGTATATATATATATCAGGAGTCAATTCCATCATATACAGAAGATAGAGTTTCAAAATCAAATTATTTTAATTAAAATCCTTTAATCAATTTCTATGCGTTACGAACTCGCAGGATCAAACGGTAAGTCCAATCGACACAAAACTTGAAATCCTATAATAACTCACCATTATGGATCCAATAAAACTAGTTTCATTGAAATCTGAGACAATGCCAAAAATGACTATTTTTGCCGTTAATTAAAATATAGAATTTCCAATTTATGTTTATTCACTTTTAATCCAAATTTAAAAGTTCACTAACTTCATTCTAATTCAAATAGAATTTAAATCTACTTTAGTAATCATTTTTATTCTGTTTAAATTCAAGATTCAATTATTTAAAAAAATTCAAATATTAAATTTAACAATTTAATTATCAAATAAAATCACTATATTTGAAATATAAGTTATTTAACTTATAAAATTAAATTTTTAATATTTAAAATCAATTAAATATTACAAATTCAGATGTATGAAATTCTGGGTCGTTACATTCTCCCCTGCTTAAAAGAATTTCGTCCTCGAAATTACCAATTAAGAAAAATGCCACAAAACCCCATTAACTTTTCAAAAACAATTAGTTGAAATAGATTACCAAATTCATTTAAACCATTTAACATTTGAAATCAATTAGTTAAACTTCTTATAAATACTTTTCTAAGTCTTCAAATTCATTTATAGTCATTAACAATACTCTTCCAAAAATCAACTAATATCACTTCAACTTATAACTCAAAATCAAATTTTTAGTTATAAAAAAAATCCAAAATTCTCAAAAAATTTCTAACGCCTTAAATTTACGGAAAATTTCGCTAGCGTCTCCTTTGCATGGTTCAATCATAGTAAAATCCACAATATATATATATATCACAAATATACATCTCATCTTCGAGGATGAGGCATCCCATAGGGAAAAAACATAAAAGTACGATATGTAATCCGAGATATGTACCTTTTATTATATTAGCGAGCATATACAACGAATATAATGTGAAAGCAAGCTCCAAATGCGAAGCATACGCAATCCACGCCTACTAAACACTGAACAACCAATGAGAACATGTATGTAGAAAGTAATATCAATATATAATATATACCAATACAATAACTATATGCAAATATAGCAAATGCAACAAATGCAACAAGAGAAACCATCAACCAATTAATATTCATCCATTTAATTCATAACCATATCAATTTATTTTCTAATGTCAACATTTTATTCATTAAACCCCATACGATGTACATATATCATTCGTATGCAAAACCATACCTGATCGCTCGCTCGATCACATAATTTCACTTTTGAACTAGTATTGTTCACACGACCACTCTAGTGCGGACTCAGATTCGGTTCCTTGATTATAAAACCGTCATTCCCCTTGCATAGCCATATACTATGATAGAAAATATCATAATCAATCAAAAATCCATATCCAGGTTTCTCCGTCAAGAAATCGAGTGAAAAATCCTAACTCGGATCGGTGTAAATCACCTTGAAATCGTATATTCGAATCTGGATCAAATAGTTATGCGAATAACATAATATACGTACAACTTACATATATATTCCAATTGATTTCTTATTATATCATATTCTTTATACCCTTAATTCTTTTATTTGCATTCAATTCCTTTTACATTCATTCGATTCGTATTCGGTTTAAATCCAATTCAATTATCCATATTAATTTCACTTACATTCAATACATTAATATCCACTTATTTATCTTCACTTCAAATTCAATTCATGTTTAACAACATTTCATTTCATATTCCATTTACTTAGTATATTTCTTTAACACTAACAACACTTAATAACCATTCCATAAAATTATTAACTTAAGTTTATAAACATTTTTACACAACACCTCTTATGTTTATTTCACTTTACACTTGAGTTCATATTCAATTCAAAAGTCAAATTATAATTTATTTAACTCGTTTCATCCTACTTTACTTAACTTTATGTTAAATTTCATTATTTATAATTCAAATTCAAATAGATTTCTTTTCTTCTTAACATTCACATTCAACAAATTTAAAATTTATTTTTAGCTTAACATTTCTCAAATCTATAAGTTATACAAACTTATTTACTTAAAATTTCATTTCACTATTTATAATTCACTTTCATTTAACTTTTCTTAAGATAATTCTTAATTTCATTTACTTAATTTTACTAACTCAATTTATTTAACTTTACTCAAGTTAATTTTTTTATTTCAAAATTCAATTTCAAATTTACTTTTGTTACTGAACCAAAATGTTCAACCATTTTTAAAATTGGGTTTTACTTTCCTGTTCAAATTAAAAATGTTGCAAACTTATTTCTTTTTTTACTATTTCCAGTTTATAAGTTCGAAAACTCTTTTCATATATTTATCAAATCATACTTGGAATTTATTACAATCAAAACTTGTTTTATCAGAACAAAACTTCCATAGTAACTTATTAATAGTAACAATTTATCACTTAGAGACTCGAAAATGAATATTAATGATGCTGCAGTCATCATCTGAATTATTTCCTAGCGACTAAAGTGAGTTTAGTGCTTTTTTATTCTTTTAAATATCTTTTTCATTATAAATCACATTTATAAAATTATACTTATATATAATTCACTTTGATTATATAAAACCATTTCTTATTGTTTATCTTTGTTTATATTTAAATAATAGCTTTTATTAAACACAAACAACAAATGATAATAATCAAATATTACCTGTAACGACCCAGAGTTTTAGTCATTTGAAATTCGTATATTTAATTGATTTTAAATATTCACAAGTAAATTTTATAAGCTGAATAACTTATATTTGAAATATCAGGATTTAATTGGATAATTAAATGGTTAATTTAATTATTTGAAATTGTGTAAATAATTGAAAATTGAAATTAATGTGAATAAAAATGATTTGTAAAGTTGTAATAAATCTTACTTGAATTAGAATGATGATAGAGAACTTTTGAATTACTTAAAAGTTAATTTGTAGAAATTGAATATTTTAATATTTAATTAACGTGTAAAAATAGCCATTTTCATACAGTCTCGGATTTCGATGAAACTAGTTTCATTAGATCCGCAATGTTATATTATTGTAAGATTTCAAATTTTGTGTCAATCGGATTTACGGTTTGTCCGGGGCAAGCTAAAACGCGTAGAAATCTGTTTAAGTGAATTTTAAATTTAAATAGTTGATTCGAAAACCTATCTTCCAAATACGATCGAATTGGCTCTTGATATATATTCCATTCCGTTCGGAATAGGGGTAAAACATTATAAACGTCAAGCGGCATGCTTCATTTCGAGTTCGAAAATTTTTCGGATAAATAGTGTCTCAGAATTTTCTATAAAAGGCCACGTTTTGTTTCATTTTGCATCAAACCCTAATCCAGGCTAAGGCTAGCCGCCACTAAACATTTCAATGGCCGAAATTATTCAATTCCTCTCTCCTCAATATCTCTTAATCCATCAATCTATACGAAAATGTTTCAACTAAGAAATTGTAGAGGGTGGTGAGTACTTTCAATCCATACGAGTGTGATCGAAATTCGTGAGGTGGATCGACGCCAAAAGGGCGATGAACTTTGGCCATTCATATGCATTTTTCCATGCAAATACACAGCCGAGTTCATCAATCTTCTAGCCGATGGTGGGTCTCGTGTAGGCAGTTGTGGTGGCAGTTTCTGATTGACGTCGAAGTGGACGAGGGTGGAGCGAAAATTGAGGAAGGATGGGCGGCGTATGGGTTTGGTTCGGCTGGACATATCGTAGAGGAAGAAGAAACAATCACCGGCCGTGATTTACTTTGATGAAACGCATGGCTATGATGAGAATTAGGTTTAAAAATAAAATAAAAGTGTGAAATTAATTATATAAAAAATTGTATAAACTTTAAAATGTCGTATCTTCTTCATACGAGGTCCGTTTCTAATGAAACAAGTTGCGTTGGGTCCGTATTGACGAGCAATACATTTTAGAGCTTGTTTGGAGTTGATTGGAACTAGTGTAAATTTTGGGTAAAATTAAACGCTCGTTTAATTTTATTCGGAATAAAACACTGCAACTGTTATTGGAATCAATGTGAGTACAACTCACTCTTTCTGACTCACAGATTTTTATATAAGTGAGAATAAATGTTATTTATGCTGATTGATGATTGTTTGGATGATATATGATATATTGTATATATATTGATTAGTATTTGGATATATTCCTGCCTATTGGAGCAGATGAGACCCTATACGTTCCCGTGTATGAGTGGATGACCCTTTGTACGCGCGTGTGCCTCGAAGCGGACATTGTGCGCATATTCTAATATGTATATTTGTTGCAGGTGACAGGTTGGAGGGATCCAACTAGATTCCTCACCAGTATTGATTTATTTACAAATATTGTGATATATGCTATTATCATGTGATACATGATGTTTGGATGCCGTGATTGATGTATTTGGTGCTGTTGCAGCATTGGGCCTATTCTGGAAATTTAAAAATGTTAAAGTGATCTTTTCAAATTAAAAAGGATTTTCAAGTGATTTTGAAAATAGATGTTTTATTGATTTTTGAATTTGGTAAAGGAATTAAATTCACGATTTTGGACAGTGAATTATCCTTTAGATTAAATTTGTAGAAGTATGGGAATTTGTTAAGGAACTATTTTCACGATTTTGGACAGTGAATAATATATTGAATAAAATGGATATTTTTGGAAAGTGATATTTTAAATGGAGTTAAATGGTTTTAAGGATGTTTTAAAATGTGTTAAGGATCGAAACCATAGATTTCAACATTCATTGTTGAAATAGACGTTTTCGAGAAGTAAGGAAATGATGGACTATAACACTATTGTTATAGTAAATGATTTTCGAAAGGAAATGTTTTTGTATAGTATTGGGATTTATATTATTTTCGAATCCAAATACTGTTGATTTTGGGTTGTCGTAACGATGTTTTACGCAACATTCGTTTTGACCCAAATAAATGTGTTTAAAGAGAATGTTTTCCTTAAAGAATAAAATATATACTTAATCTTGATTTAAGTATATGTAATATTTTATAAGTGTTGAAAATAAAGAGGATTGTGAATTACTTATTTTTACATAAGTATATGGAAATGTTTTCCAAAGTTGAAATGGTTTTGAGATTATATCTTTTTATAGGATTCTCGTATTCAAAGTGAATATTTGGCAAGTGATTTAATTAATAAAAGATTAATTAAAGGGCCTAGTGATTGTATATGGTGCTAAATATTTGTTTGTTTGCTTTGATAGTTAAATAACCGACTATTAAATTTGACCATTTTAGTTCCTCGACTTGATGTGGGAACTATTTAGTCGAACACTTAGTACGTAGCCATCTGTGTAGGCTTGATTATCGTTTGTGTTAAGGAGGTTGATTCGTTAGTGCGGAGTATTACTCCAATCTACTGAGCTTCCTTCTTAGCCCGAAGGATAGCAAGTTGAAAGTTGGAGACGTGACAAGTCTATGAGACTTAGTTTCTGTGTGAGGTTGAGAAACGATTTTGCGTTGTTGGTGCGAAGAGACCGGGATCAGGTTTATCTGAAAACCACTTGGAACCAACGTATATGCGTTCGAATTGTGAAGATTATTGATGACACTGATATTCAGGATTTTCGTAGTGGAGGACTGCTTGTTGATTGTTCGGGGTTAAAATCCTAATATACATCCAGTAGTAGTGGTCTCTTCATTATGGAAATATCCAATACAAGGACTATTCGCTTTTAATCCTAGGGATGTCCCGACAGGATGTGGTAGGAATGTGCCTTCGGTTTGTCCTGTTCCTGGACAACTTGTATGAATGTTTGTCTGACATTGCATTTCTGAAGATCACGTACATTGGTTTTTACAAACGTACATCTGTTTGGTGGCGGAGAAGGCAACTTCTCTTAGCTTAACAACCTTCCTTGAGACGTACGAGCTCAAGGGTTGTATTTTTGTGGAAGGCAATTAGTAGTCAACGGAAATGGCCATGTGGCATTCATAGTGATGTGATTGTGATTTGTGAAAGGTAATCGTTACCTTAGGCGTCATCAACCGGAAATGACCGAAATAGGGTTAGATGCGGCAGGGCTAAGTGGGTCGCTCCTAAGTAGGATATGATCATCCTCTTCTCGATATATCTTTACATGCTATGATGTCGTGTATCTGATTATTGTGGTTTGTATGCTATAAGGGCCCTCGGTAAAGGTCGGTAACGACCGGAGGATGATATATTCGGTACCATCTAGTTATAGAGGTGGGCCGGTCTTGTGTTGGTAGAGGATCCTTTGTGATGGTCCTCGGTACATTCCTTTGGAGATGTACTGTCGGAAGGTAGTCCCTTCACCTGGTCATTTGTATGGAAATCCAAACTCCACTACGAGCTGCGATTTTGTTTATAAAGGCGTAATGAATAGCCTCGAAATGCTATATAGGTAACCATTTCGACTATGATTAATATTATTTCTATATACTAGACACTAGTATAATATAAGATGATTTGATATGAAATGTTTTAGTTATCATAAGGTAAAAACATATCCGTGTTTATGTGTGGACTTATCTTACGAGATACTTTTGTTTTGATAAAGGAAAAGTTTGGTAATTTAATAAATTCAGTTGAGTGTGTTTCTCACATTGGTTTACCAGACTGATCCAGGCGTTCTTCCCTTTCAATGCTCGGGTCAGACCGAGTATATTTACAGGTTTAGATTGGTGCTTTTGGAGCTTCAGCAGGAGAGCTGGAGATCTTCATTTCGTATACACGTATCTGTTTTGCTTGATTTTCCGTTGTGTTTAGTTGTTGTATATTGTCGGCATTTGTGAGGACAGGTTATTATAACTATCCAGGCTGATGATTATTGATTGTTGACTCTGATTTATGTATGTATATATACAGTTTCTGTTTTGTAAAGATCATTGATATGATATTATATGTTTTCCGCTGCGATGTGAGATTATGTATTGTTCTGTTGATTCTATCTTCTCTCTTTCTTCTCTTCTCTTCTTCTCTCTTCTTTTCTTTCTCTTGACTTTCCATCAGTCTGCGCTTTTTGGGTCGGACATGTATGGTTCATTGTCGATACAAAGGATACGGATTTGCGGGTTGTCACACGTGGTATCAGAGCTTAGATTTTGTACATTCCTATGCTTTGATGTGTACTCAGTATAGATAGGGACAGTAGCACCCTAGATTGAGTTGAGTGTATTATATATATGAGCGCGTATTTGTTAGGGATATAAAATGTTTTATATTATGTTTACTTATCCGTTGAGTTGTTTGTGAATTATGGTCGGTATGTGGGACGCCATATTATTGATAGGGATTTCCAAACACTTAAATGAGGCAAGTCGACATAGTATTATTTTAAAAGTGGGTAAATGAAATAATTTTACCTCGATTATATTTTATATGTAAAGGAAATGATTTTTCAAAAATATTATAGTGTATATAAATGAATTGTTTGGTTTTTGAAAATGTAAATATATATAAGTTAATAACACATGTTTGAATAATCCAAATAAAAGCAACAATTGTAAAAGAATATATTATTTAAGCAAATGAATTATAAGTATGGAATTATAATTAATATGATTTACAATTGTGAAATAATCTTATATATAAGAATTGAAACTATATGAACATATTTATAAATATGAGTTATAAATAAAAATGGATTTAAACTAAGAATTTGAAATTTTGAGTTCCGTTTATTTTGAAAGTTGTTTTTCAAAAGTAAAAGAGGTTATATTATTATAAATCTAAATAAGATAAATAAATTTGAAATGATCTTATATAAGTGAAGTGAAATAGTGAAAGTATATAAGTAAAGATTTATAAATGTGATTTATAAATATAAAAGAATTTTAAAAGAATATAAAGCACTGAATTCACTACTATTGCTGGGAAATAATAAGGGTAATGATTGCAGCATCATTAGTATCATTTTCGAGTTTCTATGTGATGGATTTGCTACCAATAGTAAATTGAAAGTTAAGTTCTGTTGTGATAAAAAAATTTGAATTTAAAATCCATGTTGAAATTGATAAATTTAAGTGAAATGAGTTTTGGACTTATAATATGAAATAAAATTGAGTTAGCATAATAAAAATATGATTTGAAATTTAACTAAAGGAAGGTTAAATAAATTGAACTGGATTAGATAAATTATTGAAATGGAAATTTAAACTTAAAAGATGAGTGATTATATAACATGAATTTGAAAGTTTAAATAAATAAGTTGTATAACTTATAAAATGAGAAAATTTAAGTAAAACCAATCGTTAAAATGGTTAAACAATTTTGTTAAGCAAAACAAAATCTGAATTTGGATAGTGATATGAAATTTGACTTAAGTAAAAGTTAAATAAAATGACTTTAGAAATGCAAACTAATTTAAGTTAAATAAAATAGAATTTGAATTAAATTAGTAGTAAACTTAAGTTGTATAGTGAAGATAAAATGCAAGTGAGAATAAAATGAAATTTAACTTAAGTAATGTTGAATCAAGTTGATTTTGGTATCGAAGGAAATTAATAAAGTGAGTTAAATGAATATGAATTTGAGTTATGTAATAAAATTCAACTTTAATAGTAAATGTGAATATAGTGAATACTAAAATTCAATCTAAATTGAATATCAACCAAATTGAAATTAAAAAGTGTTGAACCAAATTGATGGTAAACGAAGAAAAGTAAATAAAATTGGTTGTGTTGGATATGCATTGGTTGATAAATGGATGTTAGTTGATTGTATAGAGATTCATTAAGTGTTAATGAAATTGAATTAATGGAAATTGAAAGCTAAATAATTGAATTCAAAGTGGAAGTTAAGAAAATTTAAATAGAATTGAATTTAATTTGAATTGGAAGTGAAGTAAATCTAAATAAAGTTGAATTTGATTTAATGTGGAAGCGAATTAACTTGAATGTAAATTAGTGAATGTAAACTAATTGAATATGAATGAATGTTAGTAAAATCCAATGTAAATAAATCGAATGTGAATAAATTGAAAACCAATTCAATGAATATTAATGAGAAGTGAATGTGTATTGATTTGGTATGAATTTGATTGGATAGATATTTGATTTGTTGGATGGTTGGATTTATTGTTTTGTTGCATTTGCTATAGTGGCATATATAGTTGTTGTATTGGTATATGTTGTATATTGATATTACTTTCATATATACATGTTTCTCATTGTTGATTGAGTTTAGTAGGTGCGGATGGTGCTTGCTTCGCATTTGGAGCTTGCTTTCGCGCTATATTAGCCGTATATGCTCGCTAATAATATATAAGGTACATATCTCGGATTACATGTCGTACTTTTATACTTTTTTTCCTACGGGATGCCTCATCCTCGAAGATGAGATGTATATTTGTGATATATATGTTGTGATCCTACTACGATTGAACCGCGCAAAGGAGGCTATGGCGAATTTTTCAGAAAATTTAAGGCTTTAGAAAAATTTTGGGAAAATTGAAAGGAAAATTTTTGATAACTAAAATTTTAATTTTGAGTTAAAGGTTAAACGATATTAGTTGGTTTTGAAAAGATAACTAGGTATGGATTTGAAAACTAGAAAGTTTTTGTAAGAAGTTTAACGAATGGATTTTGGAAAAAGTTAAAATGTTTAAATAGATTTGATATCTAGTGTTAACGATTTTTTTTGAAAAGTTAATGGATTTTGTGATTTTTTCTTACTTGGTAATTTGGAGGACGAAATTCTTTTAAGTAGGGGAGAATGTAACGACCCAGAATTTCAGTCATTTGAAATTCGTATATTTAATTGATTTTAAATATTCACAAGTAAATTTTATAAGCTGAATAACTTGTATTTGAAATATCAGGATTTAATTGGATAATTAAATGGTTAATTTAATTATTTGAAATTGTGTAAATAATTGAAAATTGAAATTAATGTGAATAAAAATGATTTGTAAAGTTGTAATAAATCTTATTTGTATTAGAATGATGATAGAGAACTTTTGAAATTGAATTAAAAGTTAATTTGTAGAAATTGAATATTTTAATATTTAATTAACGTGTAAAAATGGCTATACAAATATATATTGTATTGTATGCTATGAGAGCCCCCGATAAAGGTCGGTAACGACCAGAGGATGATATATTCGGTACCATCTAGTTATAGAGGTGGGTCGGTCTTCTGTTGGTAGAGGATCCTTTGTGATGGTCCTTGGTACATTCCTCTAGAGATGTACTGTCGGAAGGTAGTCCCTTCACCTGGTCATTTGTATGGAAATCCAAACTCCACTACGAGTTGCGATTTTGTTTGTAAAGGCGTAATGAATAGCCTCGAAATGTTATATGGGTAACCATTTCGACAATGATTAATATTATTTGTATATACTAGACACTAGTATAATATAAGATGATTTGATATGAAATGTTTTAGTTATCATAAGGTAAAAACATGTCCGTGTTTATGTGTGGACTTGTCTTACGAGTTACTTTTGTTTTGATAAAGGAAAAGTTTGGTAATTTAATAAATTTAGTTGAGTGTGTTTCTCACGCTGGTTTACCAGACTGATCCGGGCATTCTTCCCTTTCAATGCTCGGGCCAGACTGAGTATATTTACAGGTTTAGATTGGTGCCTTTGGAGCTTCAACAGGAGAGCTGGAGATCTTCATTTCGTATACACGTATCTGTTTTGCTTGATTTTACGCTGTGTTTAGTTGTTGTATATTGTTGGCATTTGTGAGGACATGTTATTATAACTGTCCAGGCTGATGATTATTGATTGATTGTTGACTCTGATTTATGTATGTATATATACAGTTTCTATTTTGTAAAGATCATTGATATGATATTATATGTTTTCCGCTGCGATGTGAGATTCTGTATTGTTCTGTTGGTTCTATCTTCTCTCTTTCTTCTCTTCTCTTCTTCTCTCTTCTTTTCTTTTTCTTGACTTTCCGTCAGTCTGTGCTTTTTGGGTCGGACATGTGTGGTTCATTGTCGATTCAAAGGGTATGGATTTGCGGGTCGTTACATTACCATTCACTGACAACCAAATATACATATATAACTATAGTTTTTCCTAAAAATTTATTTCTTCCTATATAAAATATAATTTTGGTTAAATTATTTCATTTACCCACTTTTAAAACAACATTGTGTCGGTTTGCCTTGTTCAAGCATTTAAAAATCCTTATCGATAACATGGCGTCCCACATACCGACTACAATTCATAAGCCACTTCCATAGATAAATTAACACAATATAAAACAGTTTATATCACTAACAAATACGCGCTCATATATATACACACGAACTCAATCTAGGGTGTTACTAACCCTATCTATAATGAGTACCCAACCAAAGCCAGGTGTTTGCGAAATCCTAAACTCCGATACCACCTGTGACGACCCGCAAATCCATATCGTTCAGAGCCGACAATAACCGCACATGTCCAGCCCCAAACCGAACGGAAACATGAATAATCATGAGAAAGAAAGAAGAGAGAAGAGAGAAGAGAGAAGAGAAGAAAGAGAAGAAGAAGAGAGAAAGATAAGAAGAAGAAGATCACGAGAAAATAGAAAGAACTAAAACAATTACAGAATCTCACAATCGCAACGGAAAATCATATAATATTGTATCAATGATCTTTACAAAACAGAAACTGTAATATAATATACATACATCCATCAGAGTATGACAATCAATTACTAATCATCAGCCTGGACAGTTATAATAACATGTCCTTAAAATTGCTGATAATTTAACAACAAAGCAGCGAAAAATAAACATATACGCGGAATACGACAGGAAGACTTCCAGCTCGCCTGTTGAAGCTCCAAAGCATCCAAATCTACATCTTCAAATATACTTGGTCTGACCTGAGCATTGAAAGGGAAGATCACCCGAATCAGTCTGGTAAACTAGCGTGAGAAAACACATCTCAAATAAATTTATTTTAAAGTTATAAAAGTGTTCCTTTTAGCAAAAGAAAGGTATCTTGTAAGACACGCCCACACATAAACACGGACGAATTTTTACCTTACGATAACCAAAACATTTCATATCAAATCATGTTATATTATACTAGTGTCTAGTATAGAAATAATAATTAAAATAGCCAAAATTGTTACATTGATTAAGTTCCAACAATACTAGCCACAAACAAACTGGCAGGCACGTAATGGAAAATGGATTTCTATACAAATGACTATGTGAAGGGACTACCTTCCGGTAGTACATCTCTAGAGGAATGTACCGAGATCAACATAACATCTACACCTCTACCAATACAATACCGGCCTACATGTCCCTAGATAGTACCGAATATGTCATCACTCCGGTCGTTACCGACCTATTCGAGGGCCCTCATAGCATATATCCACAATAATTTACATCATGAATGTCATAGCAAGAAGAAATATATCTAAAAGTGGATGATCATATTCGAATGATTGCGAACCACATAGCCTTGCTGCATCTACCCTGTTTTGGTCATTTCCGGGTGTGAGGCAAAAGTCACGATTACCTTTCACATAACACATCATCTCTGAATGCCACACTGACATTCCATCAATCACTATTGACTTTCACAAACATACAACCTCTGAGCTCTTACTTCTCAAAGAAGGGTGTTAAGTTAAGAGAAGTTGCCTTCTCCGCCACCAAAATGATGTACGTTTATAAAAGTAAACGATGTAATCTCAAAAACTGCAGTGTCAGACATCCATCCATACAAGTTGTCCAGGAACAGGACAAACCGAAGGCACTCACTCCTCAACATCATGTCAGGAATTACCTCTAGAATTAGCAGCGAATAGTCCTTGCATCAGATATTTCATAATGAAGAGATTACTACTAATATATGTATATTGGGAGTTTATCCCCAAACTATCAACAAGCGGTCCTTCTTTACGAAAATCCCTCATATTAATGTCTTCCAAACCTGCACATTCGAATGCATATACGTTGGTCCGAAGTGGTTCTCAAATAAATACGACCCCGGTCTCTCCAAACCAACAACGATAAAGAGGCTAAGTATTTGATAATCGGTTATTCAACTATCAAAGCAAACAAACAATATCTAGCACCATAAGAAATCACTAGGCCCATTTAATAAATCTTTCATTTATTAAATCAATTTCCAAATATTCATTTCGATTTATCTTTTAAAAGATATATTCTCAAAACCAATTTAATCTTCTATATTGGAAAACATTTCCATATACTTATATCTACAGTATAAGCATATTCACAAATCACTTCATCTCAACACTTAGAAAATATTTCAATATACTTATATCAACGATATAAGTGTCTTTAATAACACTACCATTTGGAGACATGCCAAATAGATTTCTATAACCATACAACTCCAGAGTTTGTACGCCTCCGGACGGTGTTAAGTATAGGAAGCAATGCTCCTACACCACCAAGCCTTTAGTACGACCATAAGAACCGATTCGTGTATTTCACGATGGAAGGTCAAAACATAATTATTGGGCCAAAATGAATGTTGCGTAAAACATCGTTACGACAACCCAAAAACATTAGTGTAGGGGTTCGATGAATAAATATATAGATAAATCCCATATACTATATAAAATATTTCCTTTCGAAAATCATTTACTATAACAACTGTGTTATAGTCCATGCCTTCCTTACTTCCCCGAAAACGACTATTACAGCAATAAATGCTGAAATCTATGTTTCCGTTACTTATCTCATTTTAAAACATTTTCAAACCATTTAATTCCATTTAAAAATCATCACTTCCCAAAACATTACTTTTAAAAGATAAATTACTTTTAAAACCATTAACTCCATCAAAATATTTCTTTCAACATTCCTTTAAATAAAAATCCATATTTAAATCTCAACAAACGTCATTTTCCATATTTATAAAACTATTTTTATAAATATCCTTTCGATTTTATAAAACTTCTATTTATTAAAATTCTTTTATTTACAAAATTCTATTTATAAATCCATTCTTTTATAAGACTAATTCTACTATCAAAATCCATTTCTAATTCCATTTCTTTATAAATAAAATTTATTAATAAAATCCATTCATAAATCTATTTACAAAATATTTATAAATTTCAATTATAAATCTATTACTTTGTATATAAAATATTACTACTTTAAATCCTTTTTATATACTTTATTCAAAAGTCCCAAATTAATGTATTTCTCAAAACTATATTTTTATAACATCAAAAATCATAACTTTTATTTCTTTAAAAATAGAATCATTCCTTTTGATACATTTAAAATCGTTAAAACATATTTACTTCCAAAATCACTCCAAAATCCTTTTTAAATCAAAATCTTCATTTTAAATATTTCAAAATATCATAAATAAGGCCCAGTGCTACCATAGCACAAAATAAGTCAAATCATATCAAAGGTATCATCATGACATCCAAAACATCATATATCAGCATATATATGAAAATAATCAACATTTGTGAGGAACCCTGTTGGATCCCTCAAACTGTCCCCCTGCATCACAATAGCATATAAATCATATAATAAAAATCAACCGCTTCGAGGCGGGATTCATATACAAAGGGTCATCCGCTCTTACACGACTACGTAATAGGGTCTCATCCGCTCCAATAGGCGGGAATATATCCAAACCAACTAATATATATAATATATAATCCAAACAAGCATCAACAACATGAATAAAATTATTTCCACTTATATAAAAATATAAGTAGGTCAGAGAGGTGAGTTAACTCACAATAATGCCAGAAATCGCCTAAGCGCTTCGGATTGAATTAAAATTGAACGATCGTTCAATTTAAGTCTACGAGCTCCGAATTCATCCAATTGAACTCCATAGCATAGCGCTCGCTAATACGAACGCAACGCAACTTGTCGCGCTTGAACGGACCTTGTACGAGAAAGTTACGAATTAATAAGCAATCGGGTAATTAATTATAAAATTAACTTAAATAAACATATTTAAAAATTAAACCTTTCTTTTAATTTTTGTTCGTTCCCTCCTCTGCACACCAAGGCTACATGCGCACTTCATCTCCAGTTTTTTTATACGTGTGGTCGTTCGAACATGCGCATCCCAGCCCACGCCGCACCGCCTGGAACGAACTGCCGCCCTTGCCTCCGACCGTGCACCACCCTCTGCCAGACGCGCCACCATCCCAGCAGCAGGCACGCATACGCAAGGCCTCCCCACCGACGAACCCAAACTGCAGCGCCAAACGCGGCCAATTTCCAGTCGCCATCGTCGACCATTCGACGATCCAACCATACACAAGCTTTGTATCGTTGTCCTCAACGTTTCTCTAGTTGAAGTCGTTGGCTAATTTTGCCTCTAGCGGCTCCGATCAACATCGGCCATCGAATGGTTTTCTTTTATTTGGCAGCTGAGAAATTAGGGTTTGCAAATGAGAAGAGTTGAGGGCTATTTATAGAAGATTTCGCTTGGCACCATTCATCCATGAAAATTCCGAACTCCAAACGAAGCATGCCACCTGGCATCCTATATGTTATACTCCTATTCCGAGCACAATGGAATATATATCGGGACCAAATTCCATCATATACATAAGATAGAGTTCCAAAATCAGTCCATTTTAATTAAATTCCTTTAATTAATTTCTATGTGTTTCGAACTCACACGATCAAACGGTAAGTCAAATTGACACGAAACTTGAAATCCTATAATAACTCACCATTACGAATTCGATGAAACTAGTTTCGTCGAAATCCGAGATAGTGCTAAAAATGATTGTTTTTACACGTTAATTAAAATATAGAATTTCCAATTTCTATTTATTCACTTTTAATCCAAATTTAAAAGTTCACTAACTTCATTATAAATCAAATAGAATTTGAATCAACTTTAGCAATCATTTTTATTCATTTTAAATTCAAGATTCAATTATTTAAACAATTTCAAATATTAAATTTAACAATTTAATTATCAAATAAAATCACTATATTTGAAATATAAGTAATTTAACTTATAAAATTAACTTTTAAATATTTAAAATAAATTAAATATTCCAAATTCGGATGACTAAAATTCTAGTTTGTTGTATAATATATTAAATAAACATGTTAACATTTAAAATGAATGTTTTATTAGGAATGCATTAGTCCAATTTGATTTAATTAATTGCAAATGATTTTGAGCACATCACATGCGCTCGTGTGTATAGTGTAAGTGCAACATATAAAATTGTACAAAGCTAATGTAAACATTGCATAGGTGTTGGTATTTACACCATAATAGGCATATTTCCCATCTATATATGCCTTTGTCGTCCTAAACATGAACAATTTTATTTATTTATTAATATATGAATACATACATACATATGTATATATATACTGTAAATACACACACACACATACACAATTAATGTTTAGCATAACAGTTCAAATAAAATAGATTTCATTTCAATTACCAGCAGTAAATCAAAGAATATTAAGATTAATGAAAATGGTTTGAAACAGTTGTGAAAAGATTCCTTCCTTTTTAAGAAGAGATATAATTTTTAACTGGAAGGAATTGCAAATCTTGGAATATATCATTGATTTAATGTTTCCCTTTATCTTTTATAAGAAAGAGTTTACCTTAGAATGATTTGAAATGTGACAATTAAAACAACATATTAATTGGATGATAAAGATTAATTAATGCAATTATTACCAAAATTTAATTACATAGCAACCCATGTCTAAATATTCAAGTGTAAACCTTTTGATATGAAAAACTGAATTATGAATATAAAAAATCCAAAGTTCAATTATGTTCTGTTTTTTTTAACAACAAAATCAAATGACATAGGTGTATATAGATTTGAGATAAGAATATCTAGATCTAGTGTAAACAAACTTTGTAAACAATCACATAGAGTACATAAAATAAAATTAAGAAGGTCTAGATTTAGGTTAAATTAATTAATCAAACAATTATACATGAGACAGAAAATGAGATGTTATAATTCATAACAAAATAGCAGCGAAAAAAAGAAAACATTTTATGTTTAACATGATAGAACAATTAATTCAAGCAAGGGAATGGAGATATTCAAATCAAGATTTAAATTCACAAGTATGAACATAAGGGGATAGAGATTAAGGAGATAAGAACAAATTATAAGATACGCAAATATAGAATTATACACACATATAATTACCTTAGGATGAAGCATGTAGAAACACATTGAATGATATAACAATAACTAGTTTTGATTGAACACTCTCTAGATCTGATAGACCTTGCCCTTCATCACATCTTGATTTGTGGCTTCTCCTCAGATTACAAACAAATCACCATCCCACTTTGCAAGAGAAGAATGAACCACCTTTTTAATTTAGTTTGATGATGATTTGAATTTGTTTTTGATGTTTTTTTAGATGAAGTTTCATCCATGAATGAATGATAGAGAAGAGGAAGAAAAGAGAACAAAAAAAATTCACATTCTGTTCTGTGTACTTTAAAAAATAAGGAGGTTTTGTTTTTAATGGAATTAAAGGAACCTTTTCCTGTTTTCCTTTTAAAAATTCCTCCTTTATTTCCTCTTCTTAAATTTCAATTAATCTCATTAATGGATTTCCTCCTCTTACCATTATATGGCTGATCCAAGCACATTCCAAATATGCAACTTTTCCAAATAAAAGAAAACAACTTTTATGTAATTATTTTATTATTTAAACATATTTAAAATTATGCAATTATCGCATATGGATATATGCAAATATAACTTTTATATATGCATTAAAATAATTACCAACAACATTCAAAACATTAAATAAATTAACAATAATTAATATTTCATAAATATTAATTAATTTAATCAGTTTGCAACATTTTACAAACTAATTAAATTATGTGGTTTTGGAGAAATCACAAATGCGGTTGTGCGACTCAGAAGCGTGAATTCAGTCGGCGATTAATATTGAACAATTCAAATATTAATGCTCATACGTCACTTAACAGGTGGTATGACAGTTTGGCTGAATTCATCTCTTACAGGTCTTTTCGGTAAAATCAAATTTTACTTATTATAAGCGGTACCAGATACTGACAATTATTTACACCAATTCTCTTCGTCCAAACTATATCACATTAGGACTTTTGGAATTTGGTAATGGTCAAAATTCCAATATCATCCACATTCAACTTTATATTCCAAACACAAAGTTCTTGGTTCAATAATAACAATTATTATTAACCAAAATGCTCTGGCTAGAGACTTTAACTTTGAGTTGACCATGACACTAACCCCATATAATTGAAAACATGAATCCTCCCTTAATAGTGCTTTACTTCCAATACTTCCACTGGACCCAACTATAGTCACTTGATGGAACGCCATGCCATGATTTGACTATAATCAAAGTGGAGCTTTCATATTGAAGATCCACGGTATTCTCAAGTCGAGAGAACTGTGTAAATCAGCCACATCGATATTTTCTGTTTGACCTTAGTAATATTAACCAACAGAAAACTATCAAGTGAGTCGTTCCATAATTATCCAATAACTATCAGTACGTAACCCCTAGGTGCCCCCAGCAATCATGAGTAAGACACTGCCCAACATTTGGAGAGCGTTACATACTCTAGTCTCAACGGATACATCGATATCCAATATCGATGCATCTTGACTGGGAACATTTAAAATGGTATATTTGTTTTATTGGGATAAATTACTCATGGTTACAACACTTTGTAACTACTATCACAAAATATACCATTTATGGATTTTCTATTAAATATAATTTGAATTAAATTAATTAATATAACCGCATTATATCAAGTATATAATAGAAAGAAATGCCTTTATTGTGAATAAGATTGGTCAACGAGTTAGATATATGTAATAAATTACATAATTGCCCCTAGGGCATATCTCTAACTCTATCAATCTCTCATTTTCACTTGGGGTCAATTATGGAATCTTATTCCAACTTCTCCAATCGGTTTTTCAAACCAGTTGGGTCAGTCCCTTTGTGAACGGGTATGCTATTATGTTTCAATTATCTACTCTGTCAATCAACTCTCTCCGACGGTGATAACCTGCTTTATCACATGGAACAATTCGGAGTATGTCTCTTGACCTCACCTCTAGTGAGCTCTAAGTTCTATTACGAACCATATCGTGATATTGTTACCATATAACAATGTTATGAGATTCTCAATATTTAGAATCGGCTCGGTTATAAATTCATGCACTTATAAATTTATATACATTATTTTTATTGTGGAAATATTCAAGGCGATGTACGTAGCCTTTTTTCATTGAATAAGCCACAGCCTTTTATTTGGAACATTTCCAACTTAAAGATTCTTTACTTGAATTTATTATTGACATACTACACTAAATATGAGTTATAAAGTTTGAGTTCGAACACTCCTTCAAAAGGTTTTTTGTTTCTGTAAACAATTCTCTAGTATTTCATAAATACATGAGAACACTTAAAACAACCATTTAGTAATATCAATTTGGATTTGATATTTGCTTCATGTATCAAATACATAAACAAATCATGATATCGTAGATAACATAACATGTATGATAATTCCTTTTGCTAATGCAAAGGAATCAATCTTACATGTTCCGCGTTAAACATTTTAATAAGGTGTCCTTGCATATCATTTGGGACATTCCAGACATCTTTTATACTTACTATAAAAGACATCATTTATTAATCCAATGTTGCGTATTAAAACAACTAACGCTGATTTTAACACAAGTACATCGTTAAAATCCACAACGTGTTGTTTACTTATAGTTTAGAAATATCAATGTACCTGTTATCCCGCCTTTTGGCAAGGCCGTGACA
Source organism: Allium fistulosum (assembly GCA_030737815.1). Taxonomy (NCBI): domain Eukaryota; kingdom Viridiplantae; phylum Streptophyta; class Magnoliopsida; order Asparagales; family Amaryllidaceae; genus Allium; species Allium fistulosum. The sequence goes on along the minus strand of CM060908.1, from coordinate 813,292,847 downwards.
CTAAGGAATTGACTAGTAAAACAATGACGATCGATCCTAGAGATAGGTTATACACAGGCTCACTATGGATATCGACGAATTTTATCTGAGTCCGTATCGAGCTTAAAATAATACAACATGACAAGCTAAGCTATAAGAGTCAACATTCCAGATCCCAGGTCAACCCGAGTTCGTATGCTCAAGTTACAACCGATGCAAAATTGATTAAAAAACAGCCTTCTTCGACTCGCTCAGTTTGCATCCCTCAGAAAAGCCTACTTCGACTCGCTACACTTTGACTCGCTCCACTTCGACTCGCTCCGCTTCGCGTCCATCAGGTAGCCCATGTTCGACTCCATTTAGTTCGACTCCATCAGAGGGCCACATTTCGCCTCGCTCCACTTCGTCAACTTCGCATCTATCCGAAGACTCCAACTTCGTGTCCATCAATGCGAAGCAAGGCACAGCAGTCAATACGAATAAGCGCCACGTCACCGAGTCGAACATAACCGAGTCGAACAAAGAGCGAGTCGAACGAAACAGCCAACCGAGAATCCCAATTCGTATCGATCATATCTCCTAATCTACAAGTCCAAATGCTATGAAATTTTCACAGAAGACTACGTGCATGCTAAAGAATGTCCACGCCAAATTTCGACTCCATTGGATGATATCTTGATCGATATGAAATCTGTTCGTATCGATCACTGATCGGACCGAAACTTCACGGGCTTGGGCGCGCGGGCCTGGTCACGTGCCAGAGAGGGTCTCCCGAGATCTGAGCGAAATACCAGCATCCTACACCTATAAATAGACCCCCAAAGCCAACAGAAAAGGGGTTCTTCTTCTTCTTTGAGATCTCCAACGCCCAGACTCTGCCAGATCCAGATCTGAACTCCATTGCTACTGCAACCAACGAATTTCACTGCTGCAAATCATAATTACCTGCTGTAATCCATTGAATTCACATGTAATCATCAAAGATAGATCAATAAAGCAAACTACTTCATAGTGGACGTAGGCAATACGCTGAACCACTCTAAATTCTTGTGTCTCCTTGCATGTTAATTTTTTTCATATCTAAGAATTGTAGTTTTTTGTTAGATAATTCCTCTTTTTCCATTTAATTCTTCACTTTATCTCTTCAAAAACTTCCGAAGAGTGTTGTGCCCAATTCTGGTACAAACACTTTGGTGCTTTCACTGAGAAAAACCCAATTTTTCTCCTGCTCTTTGGATCTCCTATCTATATCAGATTGCACAAATCCAAGAAGAAGATCCAGATCTAGAACTTTGAAGCCCTTCCATTCTATTCAGATGTGCATCAGATCTAGGAAAGGACTTTCACTAATTCACCATGGTAAGTACACGTACTACCTCTACAGCTGCTGATCAAGGAGGACGGGACCGAAAAAATCCCGTGCAGTTACCTCCATCAAACCAAGATGCCACTGGACCTTCAGATCCAACAGGTCCGGTTACCAGACAAGAGTTCCAGACGTTGCTTCAAGAGTTGACCCAGAGTCGACAACAGTTAACTGAACAACTGCGCGCCAACATAGAGTTATCCAACCAGCTAAATCGCCAAAGGCGCAGAAGATCCAGAAGAGACCAAGGTTCCTATTCTTCCATAGAGAGTTCAGCTTCATCTGATGGTCATCACCGATCCACATGCCCACGGTTGGATGTAAGCTACACCCAGGCCACAGGGCACCAACTTTCTTCGAATCTTGGATAACCCAGAACTGGACCATCCACTAGTCATCATACCGGACCTTCGTCCCGAGGAGGTGCTGCTCCTTGTCATGTCACAGGCAACATTGCTACTACCGCCACTACCGAACAAGGGGTTGATGCTAGAAACCAAGCTGATCCTCTACGTAACCAACGAGAGCAGACTCCTGAGCCTTATGTCCCTGAGAATGTTGAACCAAGGAGGCGAGGCACGGACCGTCGACCACGCTCGGTCCTAGTATCTGTATGCCGGATATACCAACGATGATTCGTCAAATGATCTGTGAAAGTCAGGGTCTCACTAACGACGACTGGGGAATCTCCCGGAGTCATACCCCTTTCACCGATGGCATATTGTATGCTGAACCACCTTGGCGCTTTAGGATGCCAACTTTGCCAGTTTACGAAGGGAGTTCTAATCCCAATCAACACATCCTGAAGTACGAATGGCTGATGAATGCTGCGAGAGCTGATGATGTAGTAAAATGTCATAGTTTCCCCATTTCCCTAGGAGGCATTGCAACCATGTGGTTTACTCGTTTGCCACCACGATCCATCTCTAGCTTTGACCAGATGGCCACCAAGTTTGTTGAACAATTCCGTATGCACGTAGCGAGGCCTAAAGACGTTAACACTCTGTCTAGTGTTACACAAGCTCCCGGAGAAACACTTAGACGTTACTTGGAGTGATTCCATGCTGTGTGTGCAGAAATAAGCAATCCCAATGATAACTCTATCTTGATGGCATTGACTAAGTGGATTGACGCTGATTCCGAGTTCGGAAATTGGTTAGCTGAAAAACCACCTGCGTCATTGGACCATTTCTATTCCAAGGCAACCCAATTCTTGAGAAGGGAGGATGCGAAACAGTCTAGGAAGCAGGACCCAACATCGACGGAATCCAGAGTAACATCGCTGTTAAACAGTCCGGAGATAGTTCTGGAAAAGTTCAGTTGAACGTACAAAATAAACAGAATCAGCAGAGGGACAATGGAAATCTGGGCAAGAAGCGAGATCAGAATCGTGGTCCACGGCGTAGAACTTCCATGTACGATAATTACACTCTATTGAACACGTCGTTGGAAAATGTGTATTTGTAGACCTGCAATACCATGCAAAACAAGAAACCTGCACCGAAACCACCAACTGAAAGACAAATCCAAACAGGAAAGTTTTGCAGATTCCACGAGAGCTATGGCCACAACACCAATGAGTGTCGTCACTTACAAGACCTCATTGAAAAGCTGATACGTGAACGGAAGTTGGATCAATATGTGCGGACGCCGCAGTCTGGTGGTGCAGGCCCATCAAATCAGAACCGTGCTCTGAATCAGGAAAGACAGGAAGAACCCGCTCGGATAGGCGAGAGGTTGGTTATCAATACCATAAGTGGTGGTCCTCACCCAGCAGATCGAGGCTGGAAGGAAATGGAGTCGTATGCCAGTTCTATCAGGCATGCAGACTTCGAGTGTTGTAGTAATTTTGACGAAGGGGCTCCGGCCAAGCAACAGAAGACGATGACAGATGACATCGTGTTCAGGAACAGAGACGTTGATAAAGTCGAAGCCCCCACTATCGATCCACTGGTCATCTCAGCACAAGTAGGTCCCGCTTGGATGAAGAGTATCTTAGTTGACAGTGGAAGCTCTGTGAATATTTTGTTTAAGCGAGCCTATGATCAAATGAGAATGGAAGCCACGGACTTGAAACCTTGTCAATCCCGAATCCACGGTTTCAACGGAAGTGCTACTATACCCACTGGAATGGTGGAATTACCAGTAGAATTAGGAGTTGGAGAACGTCGGAGAGTACGGATGTTACGGTTCATTGTTTTGGACATAGACTCCCCTTATAATGCTTTCTTGGGCCGACCGGCCCTCGTTGAATTCAGAGCAGCCATTGCCCCTTAGTGTTTGACTTTAAAATTCCCCACTGATCGCGGAGTGGGAATCATTCAAGGAGATCAGGCTGCTGCCAGAGCCTGTTATGTTCCTGAGCTACGGGAGGCGCAGTGAAAGGAGAAAGGAAAGGGCGTAGAGGAATCTCTCTGCGTCCGTTTTGCCGATAATTGACAATTAACGCCCGGACCTAGGCCCAGGCACCCTAGCCAATTCCTCAAGGATCTTGACCCAAGAGAAACTGAAGACGAAGGAGAATCTAAAGAAAGTCAAGCATCCCGGCCGAACTGATGATTGATGTCCCAATTGACATTGACGATGATTCAAAGATGATAAAGATTGGGTCTCAGCTAAGCCAGAAAACTCAAGAGGAATTGGTTGAATTTCTATGAGCGAATCTTGACGTATTCGCCTGGACACATTCCGACATGTGTGGGATCTCGCCGAACATCGCGAGCCACACTTTGAATATTGACCCGCGGCATGTCCCGGTCAAGCAGAAAAGGCGTGGTATGGATCCAGAGAAATCTGCCGCCCTTAAAGAAGAAGTAGAAAAGCTTAAAGCAAACGGGTTCATTCGGGATGCGCTATATCGTGAATGGGTGTCGAATCCCGTGCTCGTCCGAAAGTCGAACGGAAAGTGGAGAACGTGTGTCGATTATTCCGATCTGAATAAAGCATGTCCCAAAGACAGTTTCTCGCTTCCCAGAATTGATCAGCTAGTAGATTCGACAGCTGGGCATGAATTTTTATCCTTCATGGACGCGTATTCTGGCTATAATCAGATACCGATGCATTTACTCGATCAAGAACATACCAGCTTCGTAACCAATCTGGGACTTTACTGTTACAAAGTTATGCCATTCGGGCTCAAGAATGTCGGGGCTACTTATCAACGATTGGTCAATCGGATGTTTGCCAATCAAATCGGGAAAACAATGGAAGTATATGTAGACGACATGCTTGTGAAGTCACGACTCTCCACCGACCATGTCAAAGATCTGGAAACTATGTTCAATATACTTCGAGAATACAAAATGAAGCTAAATCCACTGAAATGTCACTTTGGAGTTGCATCCGGAAAATTCCTCGGGTTCATCGTCAACGCTTGAGGGATCGAAGCTAATCCTGAGAAAATCTGGGCTATCAGAAATCTCGAGACTCTGAAAACCATAAAGCAAGTTCAGAGTCTCAATGGAAAAGTAGCAGCATTGAGCAGGTTCATTTCAAAGTCCACTGACAAATGTATTCCCTTCTTCGATCTGATCCGAAAAGGGAAACGAAACTTTGAATGGACTATGGAGTGTGAAGGTGCTTTCCAAGAACTAGTCCAACATCTATCCACACCACCTATCCTGTCCAAGCCCAATGATCATGAGAAGTTGTTCATATATTTGGCAATATCAGAAAACGCTATCAGCACTACATTAATTCGAGAAGAAGACAAGATACAGAAGCTAGTATACTACATCAGCAAGTGATTGACTAAGGCCGAAAGAAATTATCCAAAATTAGAGAAGTTGGCTTATTGCCTTGTTATTGCATCAAGAAAACTCCGACCGTATTTTCAGGCACATCCCATTATTGTTTACACCGACCAGCCGTTACGACAGGTCCTTTTGCGGCCTGAGACGTCTGGTAGGTTACTCAAGTGGAACAGCGAACTGAGCCAGTTCGATATCACTTACACTCCAAGACGGGCCATACAAGGACAAGTCCTAGTCGATTTCATAGCTGAATTTACCATTCCAGAGGACTTGCCCGAAACCAGCGAATCCCCCGAATACGTCTGGAAGCTTTATACCGACGGTGCATCAAACAACCGGTGTTCAGGCACTGGTGTTGTACTTGAAACTCCCTAAGGCCGATCCATATGTTATGCTTTGAAGTTCGATTTTCATGTGACTAATAATGAAGCTGAATATGAAGCCCTCTTAGCTGGTTTGAAACTTGCTAGAGATTTGAGAATTATCGCAATGGAAATTTATTGTGACTCACAATTAGTTGTGTGTCAAGTACGGGGAGAGTATCAAGCAAGAGATCGAAGGTTGGTTGCTTACTTAGCTCGAGTTCAGGAAGTACTAAATCAGTTTGATTATTATGCCATTTATTGTATACCTCGAGAACGCAACCAAAAAGCCGATTCATTGGCAAAGCTAGCTAGCACAGGTGAAGCTCAGCAAATAGGACTCATTCCCGTAGAGACGTTATCCTCTCCGAGCATTGACTGGGTAGAAATAAACCGGGTATGCGAAACCGTCCTCGAAAAGGATTCATGGATGACTCCACTCAGAAATTGCATTGAGCATGGAACCCTGCCAGAGCGTAGGAGTGAAAAGAGACAAGTCCTTCGGAAGGCCTCACGATTTACCATCCAGAATGGAATCATGTACAGAAGAGGGTACTCAGTCCCTCTACTCCGGTGTATCGCTCACGATGAAGTTAAACGGGTATTGCACGATGTGCACGAGGGAGAATGTGGTGATCACACCGGGGGGCAAGCACTTGCCAAGAAAATACTTCAGTATGGATATTACTGGCCTACGGTGAATCGTGATGCGTCGGATTACGCAAAGAAATGTGATAGGTGTCAGAAGCATGCTCGAATTCCTAGAGCCCCGCCTACCGAGATAACACAAATGGTCAGCCCCTGGCCGTTTGCAATGTGGGGCATCGACATCATTGGTGCTTTACCTCTGGCAAAAGGTGGTGCGAAATACGCCATCGTGGCAGTTGATTACTTCACAAAGTGGGCTGAAGCCGAAGCCCTTGCTACTATAACGACGAAGAAAGTAATCAACTTTGTAGTCCGCGACATCATTTGTCGATTCGGTATCCCACACACCATTATTACGGACAATGGAACCCAATTCGACAGTACTGAATTTAAAGATTTCTGCAAACGATTTCGCATCTAAAAGAAATTCTCCGCAGTTGCACACCCTCAGGCAAACGGACAGGTCGAAGCGGTTAATAAAGTTATAAAGTCCATTTTGAAAAAACGACTGGAAAAGGTCGGGGGCAAGTGGGTAGATGAACTTCCCATGGCTTTATGGGCTTACCGAACAACCCACAAGACCGCGACCAGTCACACTCCATTCTCTCTCTCTTACGGTTCAGAAGCCGTTATTCCAGTTGAGCTAGAAGTACCTTCTCATCGTGTGACATACTATGATCTGAAGACAAATGCTATATTACTTGTTGAATCTCTCGATCTATTAGATGAGAAGCATGAAGAAGCTGATTTGAGGGCAGCTGCGCATCGAAGTCGAGTCGCCCGACTGTATAACTCCAAGGTCCGTCCGCGAACCTTTGAACTAGGCGATCTCGTCCTCAAAAGAATCTATCCGGTTCCTTCGCATATGAAACCGACATGGGAAGGACCGTATGTTATTGAACGAAGGCTCGGAGATGGCACATTCAAATTATCGACCGTTGATGGTCTTACCTTGCCAAGAGCCTGGAATAGCGAAAGCCTTTGCCGCTATTACACATGACAGGCTATCTTTATCCATTTTGTTTACTTTCCATTTTGCAATTTGTTTCTGCATTTCGAAATTAGAATTTGTTATAAGGTAATTGACTTTGCCATATTTTCTTATTTCAGCAATAAAATGCAATCTCTTCGGGCCAGAGCTGTGATTTACTTCAAATGCTTCATATGATCATCACTATGCATGGAGAGCTAAGTTTCACCATACGGTGGAATTTATTCAAATAGGGAGTGACTGCGATGCAACCAATCACTCGCTAAGTGAAACCCGAGCTCGGGGACCAGCCATCATATCAGAATCAAAAAAGGATTGATACACGACAATCCTTCATTTAACTCCGAACTCCCAGAGTGCGAGTCGGAGTATAAACATCAACTCCGGATTCCCAGAGTGCGAAGCGGAGTATAAAACATCAAATCCGAACTCCCAGAGTGCGAGTCGGAGTATAAACATCAACTCCGAACTCCCAGAGTGCGAGTCGGAGTATAAACATCAACTCCGGATTCCCAGAGTGCGAAGCGGAGTATAAGACATCAACTCCGGATTCCCAGAGTGCGAAACGGAGTATAAACATCAACTCTGAACTCCCAGAGTGCGAGTCGGAGTAAAAACATCAACTCCGGATTCCCAGAGTGTGAAACGGAGTATAAACATCAACTTCGAACTCCCAGAGTGCGAGTCGGAGTATAAACATCAACTCCGGATTCCCAGAGTGTGAAACGGAGTAAAAACCTCAACTCCAAATTCCCAGAGCGCGAATCAGAGTATAAACATCAACTCCGGATTCCCAGAGTGCGAAATGGAGCGTAAACACCAACTTCAAGTTTCCAAAGCATGAATCGAAGTATAAATATCAACTCCAAACTCCCAGAACGCGGGTCGGAGTAGAAATGTCAATTCCAAGTCCCCAGATCGCGGACATATGATTAAAACTTAAGCTGGCGTGACCAACCGTCGGTAAACAAATGAGAATCCCCGGAGTGCGGATATGATCATCGACGATCAGACAAGCGTGGAAAAACCACTCGGTCTCCACTTGACTCAAACATCCATTCAGTGGCACTAGGCTCAACATGACGAAAACGAGAAGCAATCGCTGGCTGATGTTCTACAACTCATCCCCGAGACTGGGGGGCAGGACTTAAGCATCGACCATCGACTGAAGTGATTCGACGTAAAAATTCAACTCGCTCCCCGGTCGCAAACCATGTTCACAGTACCCGAACTTGGCGAACAAAAACAAACTTTATTCGGAAGCTGAAACTTCACAAGTGCATTTCAGATATTGAAACACTTAGGAAAATACACAATGACAGAAAAGAAGTCAAAAAAGAGAAGTTTCATTTCTATTGTTTATAAAATAAGTTCGTGTACAAGTTTCCAAAAATTCCTACTAGCAGGGGCGAACCCGCATCTATACACGGCCAACAAAATGCAAGTCAAAATAAACCGGGGAAGCATGTTTAATCTTTCTTCTTCCTTGGCTTCCTCCTCGGTGTAGACCTACTGGAGCCACCGCTAATCTTCCTCTTCGAGCCTTTGCTTTTCGGCGGTTGGTCTTCAAGCGAGGGCATTATATCAACATCCTCCTCCGAACTCGAGTGGATAGGAATGCTCCCTGCGGGCGGAGTCAGAGGAACAGGATCAAGTACATAAGGTGGAATGGGCATGCTGGTGATGAAAATAGTACCACCAGGAGATATCATTCTGAGCGGAGCAGGTCCCGGTGCTGCCATCCCACCTCCAAAACTTCCACCGTGAGCCGCTGCTGCCATTTCAGCGTTGATTTGAGCAAACATCTCCTCTTTAGTTACTGCACGAGCCCCGCTGGGGGCATCGGTAGTCGGCATTGAAGAACTTGTAGCAGGATCAGTTCCACTCATGACAGATGACAAGTCGGCAAGAGGATCGCCATGACGGCGAAAGAGTTCATCCATCAGCTGCTCGTCAGACAAAATCGTACTCCCCTGCATATCGTCAAGCGGGGTAGTTGTAGTCATGGTGATCGCTTCGGTAACGATAGCCTCCTATGTCTGATGTGATTCTTGGGTAACAGGAGGCCCGACATGTGCAGCATCAATCACTGGACAAAGAATAAGAGAACTGTTAGAACTTAACTCGATCGAAGATTTCGACTTAAGAAAGATATGTGGAATGTTCAAAATACCTTCCTCAGTTTGACTCGTAGGCGGCAGAGCGGCATCAGTGACTTGCGCTGCAACCGGAGACATCTGCAGCTGATCTGGATTGTAAGCAGGAACAGTCTAGGGATCGGCCGTAGAGGAGGATTCGGGCTGGGTTGACGTGGGAACTTCAAGACTTGCTTCATGGTGGTCAACCCCTGAACCCTCTCCTACTTCAAAGTGCTGGGCGCTAAGTATTTCCTTCTCATGCAGAATCATTGACTCGTGAAGAATCTTCTTTTCATCTTCATTCAGAATGCGATTCTCGAGTTCAAATTCATCCACAGACTCACCCAGATGCGCCTCCTTCTCTTCCTCAACTAGTCGGTCCCAATCGTTGTAAAGATGCATCGAAAAATCATCAAGCCAGGCTAGACCCCTATGCCTCAGCACGTTAGCATTGTAAACAACGAGAAGGTCTTCGATGTCAGCCTCTAGCCTGGACTCGGCCGACTTCACTTTCTCCTCAACCTCAGCCTCCACCTTGCGGACTTTAGCCACAATCGCATCCCCTTCACCCCTGAGCAGAATAGCCTGTCCGCACGCCTCCTGGGCTGCGTTGTTCGCGTCATCTTTTTCCTTGGCCATGTCGGCGAATTTGGCCTTGAGTTCATTGAGTTCCTTGACCGCCGCATCCCGCTCGGCGGTGACTGTAGTGTTCTGGTGGCCCATCTCCTCCACCAAGGCAACATGTGTCTGCCCTAACCTCTCCATTGCCGCCTTCGCTTCGTCGGCTTTTTTGGTGGCCTCAATTTCCGATTTCCGAGAAGACTCGGCCTCAACGGTAAGCACTTAAATAATTCGGTCCCTTTGAGCGAGTTCGATCTCCATTTTCTCACGCGCTTTGGCTCGCTCAAACGCCACCTTAGAAGCTTTCTCCGCAGCCTTTACCCACTCTCTATACTGGGTGTAGATGTCATGAACATACTCATGCATCGTGTTTTCCACTCCAGAAGGAATTCTTTTTAAGTGTGGTGGGAAGACATAGCCATCGAAGCAAATGTTCAGAAAGTCCCTCCTCATCTGAGCCAGTTTAAGGGCCCCTTCTCCTGTGGGTTCAGCTGGGACCTGCTCTGTTATTATGGAGGCCGTGGTCTCGAATCTTTGAAGATGAGTCTTGGATCTAGAAGTATGAGAAGATGGCCTGTGACGAGGAGGCTCTGGCGGGTGTGGAATAGAGACGGGAGGTGGAGATGGAAGTCTAGGAGGAGGAGAGCGTGATCTAGACCGATGTATGTATTCCCTATCCTTATCACGCCCGTACCTATCTTGGTTAGAGTGCTCGCGATCGCGATCTCTATCCGAGTCTCTCCTACGGGACTCATAATAGGAAGAAGCCTTTCGGACCGAGCGGAGATTCCCGAGCATCGATCCTTTCCCAGACATAGTACCTGAGAATGAGAGACGAAGGAAAAGTTAGCGATTTCCCAAGTTGGACGATTTACAGTTATGAATCGTGTAGTGCAGTGAAGTGTATGTATGTGCAACCCCCCGACCAACCGGAAATGTCAGCCGCACTTGTAGCAAGCGACCCACTCAGCCCAAGAGCATTGTCAAGCTCCTCCATCCCGGTGTCGTGTTGAAACGACACATAATCCGGAATCGGAATATCAGCAAGCCCTTCAAAAGGATGCTCTACTTGCGGGGGAGGAGCCTCTGAAATTCTAATCCCCTGAACAGGCAAGGACATAACAACAGATTTTAATCTCTCGGATTTAGAACGCTTGTGAGCAGCAGCCTTGCCTTTTCTCCTTCCTCCTGAATCTTGAACATCGGAAGAAGGCCCAGCTGGGAGCTCGGTATCGGTAGGCGTTCTCTCCGAATCAACTTCTTTGGTTATCATGACTGCGGGCGCTTTGCGCTTCACCCGTTTCTTCGAGACCACTCTAAGTGTCCCTTCCAACCGTATGCTCTGCCTCCGCTCAATTAGCCCGACAGTCCTTAAGTTTCTGTCGGTCAGAACCCAGTCGATATGCCTCTCTTCGCCCAGAGCCGCTTGGAGAATCCGAACTAGCTCTCTGAAGTATGCACCGTCAAGTCGAGAAATCACGGCTGTGAAAGGAAGAGAAACATGTCAGTTTTGAAGTTAGTTATTATTATCTTGATAATTCAAGAGAAAACGCTTACGTCTATCCAACCACCGCCTAGCAAATCCAGGGGGGCACCGAACGTAGAACCATTCGGTCTTGAAATAACTTAGCCTTCCCCAAGAGCCCATTACAATGTGGCAGTTCCTGACCGCTTCCAAGAAGGTGAAAGAAGGACTGTCTCCATGGCTCTTCACATTAAATAGATATCTAATCTCGATCGGCTTTGGTGGTCGAAAGAGAATCTCCATAAACAAGATAAAAGTACAGTTCAACAGGGCATACCCGTTAGGGTGTAGCTGGGATGGTGCTATTCCAAGAAATGATAACATCTCCGTTATATATTGGTTGAAGGGAGGAAGTGTTCCCCCCGTTCAGGCATGACGGTTAAAAGCAGTAAACCCCTCCGGGGGATCATGCAGCCTGTCATTTGGCCCAGGCAGTAGCACGTCATCAAGCGACAAGCCGTACCTTAGACAGATCCGTCCCAGCATATCTTCGGAGATACCGGACGGCATAGCATCTTGTGGACGACAAATGAACCGGGCACCCAGACGCTCGTCTGGAGCTGGCTTTATAACTTCGGCTTCAATAACCGGTATTTCGATGGTTGGAGGAATTGAACTCGGGGGTTCCTGCTGCTGAGAACTTGAAGGTTCCATGACAAGCTAGCTTATGAAAAATCATTGTTAAACAGATAATAACGCTCATGCATCCCCCAGTGTAAAGTGTGTGAGCGTGTTGTGCAGTGCGGTACTGTATATCATTTAAAGAAGTTCTACAGAATTGAAAGACACATGTAAACGACGAGACATCGGAATTCGGTCGGAAGGACCGTCATCGCTGACCGTCACAACCGTGCCATCCAGTTATTAGCAATCAGTCCAAGTTAAAGTTTGTTGAAATTTTGTTAGAGTTGCAGTTCCATCGACGAGCTTCGAAGGGAAATCAAGTATGCAGTCCAAAGGTCAAGTCTAATTATGCCAAGAATGAAGCTTGTCGGAGTTAGATGTTCGGATGCACAAGGCTTTTTCAATATCATCGAAGTTAGGTCCGTTGTCAATCGTCAAAGGTTCAAGCTCGAGTCGATTGCTAGGGTTCAAGTTCGAATCGCTCGCCAAGATTCAAGTTCGAATCGATTGCTCAGGGACACGTTCACATCGGTCCCAGGGCTGCACAGTTCGACTCGATTCGAAGCCTCCAGTTCAACTCGATCCAAAGCCACCCGCTTCGACTCGATCCCAAGGCTACGCAGTCCGAATCGGTCCAAGGCCTCCACTTCGACTCGATCCAAGGCTGTTGCTTCGAATCGATCCAAAGTCATCCACTTCGACTTGATCGAAGGCCATCGTTTCGAATCGATCAGACGCAACCCCTTTGTATCAATCTATGTATTGAAAGCACTCAATTCGATGCAAAGCTCAACCATCGATCGATACGAAGGCCCCCGTCTCATCATCTCGAAACCCCTACTCCAGATCGACGCGAAGCTGAGGCCAAGGAATCTTCGATCGATCGCGACTCTGGTTGATTTGGTGTTAAAGATCGAGTCTCATCGTTTACGCGTTGGATTCGCTTAGTGGATTACCTAGATCTGGCAGTTAGTTCGAGTAATTGAAGGTATGAATCGGTTCAAGGGCAAGAACAGTTCTTTATTTTTCCAAGTCTCAGAGTGATACGAAAGCAAGGCAGAAAAACAGAAAGTGAAAAGTGAAAAAATGTCTAAGTATGGAGTATTTATATGGAATCGAGCACAAAGGTAAAAAACGCTTCGCATCCTAGCGAGTTCAACTGGCTACGAAGTGTCACCACAAGAGCGAGTCGAATAAGCTATTCGAATCCACCAACGCGATCTGTTATCGATACGAAGTCGCCAGCGAGGGCCTTTCAGTCTTCACCAAATCCATCGATACGAAACATTTCTTCGTATCGCTCGCCTTCGACTCCATCACCAATACAGCAGTACGAGCAATCGGTTTGACTCCATCGCTACGGAACCACACTTCGTATCGATCGTCTTTGACTCCGTCCCCTGTGCCGTTCGACTCCACCTCTTATGCAGTTCGAATCCATCGAATCACTGCTTCGAGAGGCCAACTCCATCGATATGAATTGCCTGTTCGTATCCAGTGTCTCCATCTATATCGATTCGTAATGCTCATTTCGCATCCCTAAATTCAATGAAAGTCGTCTTCAACGTTTCAACCCTTAACGTCGATTCAGGAGAGGATCGTTACGAAGGAACATTCAAAAACAACCATCGAGCGTTGTTACAATGAATTTCACGTCGGTTCAGGAGAGGATCGATACGGAATTCAATATAAAATAAACCGACAACGACTCGTGAACGTAAAAACGTCAACGAGAGTAAGGTTAACATATAGCATCAAATAGCTAATCATTGGCGTACAACAATCAGTTGCAACAATATAGGGTACAGTAGTTAACAGTCAACAATTTACATTATCAAGAAAATACGTTGAAGATTACAGCTTTCATCGAAAAGACAATAACTATTCAGAGTAAAGATGACAGCATTTCAAAGCACATCATGTTTCCACAAGATGTACTTTGGGGGGAAAATGTTATCCCGCCTTTTGGCAAGGCCGTGACACCAAGGAAATGACTCGTAAACCAATGACGATCCATCCTAGAGATCGGTTATACACAGGCTCACTATGGATATCGACGAATTTTGTCCGAGTCCGGATCGAGCTTAAAATAATACAACATGACAAGCTAAGCTATGAGAGTCAACGTTCTAGATCTCAAGTCAATCCGAGTTCGTATGCTCAAGTTACAACAGATGCAAAATTGATTAAAAACAGCCTTCTTCGACTCGCTCAGTTCGCATCCCTCAGAAAAGCCTACTTCGACTCGCTACACTTCGACTCGCTCCACTTCGACTCGCTCCGCTTCGCGTCCATCAGGTAGCCCATGTTTGACTCCATCTAGTTTGACTCCATCAGAGGGTCACATTTCGCCTCGCTCCACTTCGTCAACTTCGCATCTATCCGAAGACTCCTACTTCGTGTCCATCAATGCGAAGTAAGGCACAGCAGTCAATACGATTAAGCGCCACATCACCGAGTCGAACAGAACCGAGTCGAACAAAGAGCGAGTCGAAATAAGAGCGAGTCGAACGAAATAGCCAACCGAGAATCCCAATTCGTATCGATCATATCTCCTAATCTACAAGTCCAAATGCTATGAAATTTTCACAGAAGACTACGTGCATGCTAAAGAATGTCCACGCCAAATTTCGACTCCATTGGATGAAATCTTGATCGATACGAAATCTGTTCGTATCGATCACGGATCGGACCGAAACTTCACGGGCTTGGGCGCGCGGGCCTGGTCACATGCCAGAGAGGGTCTCCCGAGATCTGAGCGAAATACCAGCCTCCTACACCTATAAATAGACCCCCAAAGCCAACAGAAAAGGGGTTCTTCTTCTTCTTTGAGATCTCCAACGCCCAAACTCTGCCAGATCCATATTTGAACTCCATTGCTGCTACAACCAACGAATTTCACTGCTGCAAATCATAATTACCTGCTGTAATCCATTGAATTCACTTGTAATCATCAAAGATAGATCAATAAAGCAAACTACTTCATAGTGGACGTAGGCAATACGCCGAACCACTCTAAATTCTTGTGTCTCCTTGCATGTTAATTATTTTCATATCTGAGATTAGGAGTTTTTTGTTAGATAATTTCTCTTTTTCCATTTAATTTCTTCACTTTATCTCTTCAAAAAATTCTGAAGAGTGTTGTGCCCAATTCTGGTACAAACAGTACCTTTTAACGTTCTTTCTTATGAACACACGCTTCCTCTGCACTTTAATTGAAAATCAAACTATTTGATATTTCTATCAAAATACTTATTCAATCTTGATGCTTATAAAAAGATACTTTCATGTCATTTCTCGGATCATATCCAAAGACTCACAAACTCAATATCTCCCCCACTGACTTTGAGACATTTTTGGTTAATATGTGTAAATAGCTTACTCTAAATCGTTATTTAGAATTTTCTGTTTCAATACATATATACCAAAGCACTAGAATTTATCAAGCAATAATTTTGTGAGTAAATTTGAATTGACTTGAATATGTTGAATATCGAATCTATTACGCTAATTTCAACAATTGAAATTTGCGATATAATTCTTATCAACATTGCTCATTTAATTCCAACTGCATTAGTCTTACTCATAAAGACACAGTCGTGGTCGATGGATCATATCCCTTCAGTTACGACCACCAAAATCTATATTTTAATAGCGTACTTGGAATACTTTCGGATTTGCGCATCATACCATATAGAGTCAACACTCTCAATGGTTTTATTAAACAATCTGGGATTATATATTTTCGACATTAATAAGAAACTCATAGTTTCACTTCGATGTGCGAGAATACTTATTAGACATTCTAATGTTATGTTTTCGTTTAGGTTAGTTAATTTCATTTCATCTCATATAATTAGTTATATCTATGGATTGTATCCAATTCCATTTTACTACCAATAATTCCTCAAAGAAATTTCTTCATAATGAAGTTAGTATATCTTGAAACAACAATTATTTCTCAATGCAATAGAATAGGTATTTATAAACGTTTTATGAATTACTTTATTTATAAAACTAATTTGGTTTTAATTTACAAAAATTATGTTCGAAACATAAATATCTCTTCCAATGACAGTCTTTTCAAAATCCTTTTAAGGAGATTCATACAAGATCCCTCATGAACAATTATTACATGCAATCTTTCGACTCACACAACCTGCCAACTCCTTGGCCTAAGATATGTTGGAATTTCTTATAAACCCTTATCTTGTAAAATTTTGTAAACTATTATTCAGATGAAATAATATTAACCTTGTGTACTACCCTTAAGTACATTACCTTATAGAAAGAAACTAACTCAACTTCACTAACAATTAATCGTACATTGTCCAACAAAGTTTGAATACTCCATATCGATGCATCATTATGTATCACATGGAGGAGTGATTTTGAGACTGAATCTTTATTCATTTTAGGTACGTTCATAACATTTTTCAATATACTCACTCGTGCAAATCAAATCATTTCTATCGCACGTTATTTTATTTACTTCTATTTTATATTCTATAAGTTTACCATAGATATACTACATGTATATCAAATACACATGTCCATGTCGACTATAACTCATCGGTGAATATGACAAAGTACGTGGAACTGTTTTGGTATTTATAGAATTACGATTGCATACATCTATATGTATCAATTTGAAGAGTTCATCAACTCTTATGATACTCCAACTAAATGGGTGCATAGCCCTTTATTGTTTGAGATATAATTAACAAGTATCATATAATTCAGAATCATACAATAAAATTATTTCTCAAAACTATGGCTTAGTCTATAATTCCAAAACAACTGTAGATTATATTAGATACTTTTGTATTTTTCAATGCATCGCTTTTGTTATAAAAAAATTACCGCATTATAGTTTTATTTGATAAAGCATATTCATTATATTCATATTGAAATATAGCAATGTCTATTTTTTCGGTCGATACCAAAAAATAATCATTATTTCATAAATAATGTATGGTAAGTTTTACGAAAACAATTTTCGTACTATGATGCAATTAGTAAGTGCTATATGGCTTGCACTCACTATTTCCACCATTACCATAATAGTATACTAAATTCGAAGGTCCATCATTCACTTAATATAATTTGTTTATTTCATACACTGCAATTATTTACAGGGGAGAGTTTGGTGATCACATATCTTAAGCTTAAAGAAATAAATCTCATAGAAAACAATTTTCTATATGAAAATACATTTCGGAATAGAAATCATATTTCTTATTCCAATATTAAGTATCAATTATTATTAAAATTCCCATTTCCAATGTTTCTCTATGAAGCAGAAGTGACTATTCATTCTCTTCATCCCAACTATACCTTAAATTACATCTATTCTTACATATTTGTTCTCCTTTCAAACGGTCAAACTATTCAAAAGAAAACCTTACTGCAATATCATAACAAACTCTTTACAAAAGCGCATTCGATTATCCTTAACATTTAAGGACATTAAATATGTTGCACTTTATGTAACCGATCAAAATGACATTTCAACGATCGAGTTCTTAGATCTATCTTGTTGTTTTTGGTTGTGTGTTACATTAACACAATATGATCCCTTTTGTAATCAATCGGATTGAATACTCGATCTCGCACTAAGGTTTATTTGGTTTTTCAAAATGAACTAATTTCATCGAAATATTGTACATTACAAACTTTGGTCGTTCACCATATAACATTTATATGCAATTGTATATGGATCAAATATCCATAGTCTTGTATTGCTTTTAGAGTTCGAAGCTCATAAAATGCAATACACGGTCTTGACCATTAGTGACCAAACCATGAATGTATTCAGTAGTTGTAAAATCAGGCACTTGCATGGGTGTTGAAATGTTAACATGCAATAGGTTAACGTTTGTATATGTTAATTGATAAACATTTTATCAATCATATTAAATGCACAAATTTATCATTGTAGATAATTATAACATTATTTAACATATGTTCTTACAATATTAGAAAGGTTAAATGTTACCATTTCATTTTCTAATAAGGCTCCCACTAGTCTTTTATGTTTCTCCGAACCCTAAGATGAAACATAGAAGTCTTTCACTTTACTAGTAGGTGTTAAGACTCGTTTGTCTTGGTATTCTGAACTTGAGTTTGCACGACAAATCATAGCCCCACAAACAATGGATGACACCTTATCGGTTGTATCACATACAACTTTTAACCCATTTTTCCTTGTCCTAATCTCATTTCGACCTTGAGTTTGCTCAACAAATCGAAAGAGATTATCCACTCATACCTACCATATCATGATGGCCTAAGTATAGTATATGTACCTTGAGTTTGCTCAAAAAATACATACAGTTATCTTACCTCGTCTATTCAATATATTAATAGTACTACACATAACATCCCTAGCTTGAGTTTTCTCAACAACTAAGGAGTATGCAAGTAATTTATTAATATATATATATATGGTTGAGGACAATATTATATTGAAGATTCATAATCTTCAATATATTATATTGAGTGATATCGATTTATGGACTAATGTATTTCTTGTGAAATACCCATGTGATTCAAGTGTCAAACACATCAGAAATCATGATATACGTACATTTACAGATGTATTTATTCCTTAAGTCTATTTGGGTTTCTTTAATGTTCGACCTTTAGTTTATACATTCATATCATATAAGTTTTATTGGTATATAACTTTTATATTTCATATTACTTATATGATAATCTTATGTATAATATTTTATTTAATTAAATCTTATTTAATTAATTTAAATTAATTAACTCTTTAATTAATTTTATATTAGTATTCCAATACAATATTTATATTGGACATATCTATTATAACCTTTATAGCATATACTATAACCTTTCTAATATAATGCATATATCTTATATATGCGTATTTTTATTTAATTAATTAACCTTTAATTAATTTATTTAATTAAACAATTTTAATTAAATTATATTAATTTCAAAATTTATCTTATATACATACATGTATACTTATGTTATCTTAAACACTTTAAAATAACATAACATATACCAACATATATAATACATGCATATAAATATTAATTAATAAACTCAGTTAATTAATTTGTTTTATTAATATTATTAATAAATTTTAAATTTTGAAATAATATTTAGATAATTTCAAACATTTTAAAATTTTCATTACATTTTCAAACATTTTGAAAATTTATGTTATATTATAACCAATTATAATAAACATTTTTTCATTTTAAATTCAACTTTTAAATTTAAAATCTCGTCTTAATTTTCAAAGCTATTTTGAAAATTAGTCGTAGGCCCAATTCAAATTGGGCCTTTTCTATTAGGGGTAACCTTTGGGCTTACTCCACCTTTCGGGTCAGGCGGGTAACCAGGTAGGACATGGTACTTGATTACCCAATTCCAATCCTAGACATCACCGTTCTAGACACCGTACTAATAAGTGCGAGAGCTTAATTAGTTAACCCTAACATGACTAATTTAGACCGCATAGGATATTAGGCTCCGATACCATTGTTGGAACTGGACCAGCCCGCAGCGGAAGAAATGGGTGGATTTCAAAAAAATTACTATTTTGCATCTTTAATGGGCCTATGAAGTCTAAATACACTTAGATACTAAATCTTCTTTTAAATAAAATTAATATTTTATTTAATTTGGTGAAAAAATTTCAAAAGGGTTTGAATATTATACAAATTTAAACGAATGAGTGTATCAAATACACCTACATGTGTAGCGGTTACTTATTAAAATAAATATGAGAAAGAAACCTTTAGTTTCCTTCTCTATTAGTTATGCAATTAATTAAGGGAGTAAACAACATTAATTGAAGAGAGAGAAACCTCTCATTTTTGTCTCTGATTAGATTGATAATATGTTAAATAAACATGTTAACATTTCAAATGAATGTTTTATTAGGAATGCATTAGTCCAATTTGATTTCATTAATTGCAAATGCTTTGAGCACATCACATGCGTCCGTGTGTATAGTGTAAGTGCAACATATTAAAGTGTACAAAGCTAATGTAAAAATTGCATAGGTGTTGGGATTTACACCACAATGGACATATTTCACATCTATATATGCCTTTGTCATCCTAAACATGAACAATTTTATTTATTTATAATAGATTTCATTTCAATTACAAGCAGCAAATCAAAGAATATCAAGTTTAATGAAAATGGTCTGAAACAGTTGTGAAAAGATTCCTTCCTTTTTAAGCAGAGATATAATTTTTAATTAAATGGAATTGCAAAACTTGGAATATATCATTGATTTAATGTTTCCCTTTATCTTTTAAAAGAAAGTGTTTATCTTAGAATGATTTGAAATATGACAATTAAAACAACATATTAATTAGATGACAAAGACTAATTAATGTGATTATTACCAAATTTTAATTACATAGCAATCCATGTCTAAATATTCAAGTGTAAAACTTTTGATATGAAAAACTGAATTATGAATATAAAAAATCTGAAGTTTAATTATGTTCTATTTTTTTTAAACAACAAAATCAAATGACATAGGCATATATAGATTTGAGATAATAATATCTAGATCTAGATTAAACAAACTTTGTAAACAATCACATAGAGTACAGTAAATAAAATTAAGAAGGTCTAGAGGTTTCTCCCCAGATTTCAAACAAATCACCATCCCACTTTGCAATAGAAGAATGAACCACCTTTTTAATTTAGTTTGATTTTGATTTGAACTTGTTTTTGATGTTTTTTTGGGTGAAGTTTCAGCCATGAATGAATGATAGAGAAGAGGAAGAAAAGAGAACAAAAAAATGAAAGTCACGTTCTCTTCTGTGTACTTTCAAAATTGTGGAGGTTTTGTTTTTAATAGAATTAAAGGAACATTTTCATGTTCTCCTATTAAAAATTCCTCCTTTATTTCCTCTTTTTAAATTTCAATTAATTTCATTAATTGGTTTCCTCCTCTTACCATTATATGGCTGATCCAAGCACATTCCAAATATGCAACTTTTCCAAATAAAAGAAAACAAATTTTATGTAATTATTTTATTATTTAAAACATGTTTAAAATTATACCGATATCGCGTATCGATGCAAATATAACTTTTATATATGCATTAAAATAATTACCAACAACATTCAAAACATCAAATAAATTAACAATAATTAATATTTCATAAATATAATTAATTTAATCTGTTTGCAACATTTTACAAACTAATTAAATTGTGTGGTTTTCGAAGAAATCACAAATGCGATTGTGCGATTCAGAGGTGTGAATTCAGTCAACGATTAATATTGAACAATTTAAATATTAATGTTCACTCGTCACTTAGCAGGTGGTATGATAGTTTGGCTGAATTCATTGCTTACAGGTTTTTTCGTTAAAATCAAATTTTGCTTATTATAAGCGGTACATGATAGTGACAATTATTTACACCAATTCTCTTCATCAAAACTATATCACATTAGGACTTTTGGAATTTGGTAATGGTCAAAATTCCAATATCATCCACATCAACTTTATAATCCAAACACAAAGTCCTTGGTTCAATAATAACAATTATTACTAAACAAAATGCTCTGGCCAAAGACTTTGCTTTCAGTTGACTTGAGTTGACCATGATACTAACCCCATATAACTGAAAAGACGAATCCTCTCTTGAATAGTGCTTCACTTCCAATACTTCCACTCGACCCAACTACAGTCACTTGATGGATCGCCATGCCATGATTTGACTATAATCAAAGCGGAGCTTTCATATTGAAGATCCACTGTATTCTCAAGTCGAGAGAACTGTGTAAATCAGTTGCATCGATATTTTTTGTTTGACCGTAGTTATATTAAACAACAGAAAACTGTTGAGTGAGTCATTCCATTATTATCCAATAACTATCAGTACGTAACCCCTAGGTGCCCCCAGCAGTCATGAGTAGTACACTGTCCAATATTTGGAGAGCGTTACATACTCTAGTCTCAATGGATACATTAATATCTAGTCTCGATGCATTATGACTAGGAACATTTAAAATGGTATATTTGTTTTATTGTGATAAATTACTCACGGTTACAACATTTGTAACTACTATCACAAAATATCCCATTTATGGATTTCCTATTAAATATAATTTTAACTAAATTAATTAATTAGTATAACCACATTATATCAAGTATATAATAGAAAGAAACACCTTTATTGTGATTAAGATTGGTCAATGAGTTAGGTATATGTAACGAATTACATAATTGCCCCTAGGGCATATCTCTAACTCTATCAGAAGGCTTATGACACAACAAGCTGGAAGGCCATGTCTTATTCCTTAACTAGAATGGGTTTCGTCCTGCTTTCATCAAGCTTGTGATTATGTGTATCTCAACTGCTAGCTTCTTGGTGCAGGTTAATTCTCATGTATGTGGTTATTTCAAGGACAAAACAAAGGTTGAGGTAAGGTGACCCCTAAGCTCATACCTTTTCCTAACTATAATGGAGCTCCTAACTGCCTTGCTGAACCAGAAATTCTCTTCCAAGCATATAGACTTTCACCCTAAGTACAGAGAACCTCAAGTTACAAGTTTATATTATGTTGATGACCTCCCAATTTTTTCCAAGCCTAATCTCCCTTCCTTGAGAAATATTTTCCAAACCCTAACCAGCTTTCACAAGTTGTTTGCCTGCAAATAGATCTTTCAAAAACATCCATAATATATTCTGGCATGCCTGAGAATATAAACAAATGAGATATCACTAAGTATATCAGGCAAGCAGGATGCATTCTCCAAATATATCTCTTAATCTCAATAAAGAAAACATCATTAATAAATGCAAAAACTCCTTATCCCTGTACTATCAAAAAGTATCGTGATGGTATATGACTGTACGATAGACATGAAGTCCTAAGTAGAGCCATATATATAACAATATATGGGTCATCAACCCATATCTATATTACAGTGAGGTGTATCAATAGTGTATGCCAATCTACTACATCCTTAATACTAAAAGGGAAACTGATAGCACTAAGCAAGCTCTAGAGGTACATACTGTAGACATGTATCATATGTATAATCTCATCTCCTCATCCATGTGCTATCAAAAAGTATCGTGATGGTATATGACTGTACGATAGACATGAAGTCCTATGTAGAGCCATATATATAACAATATATGGGTCATCAACCTATATCTATACTACAGTGAGGTGTATCAATAGTGTATGCCAATCTACTACATCGTTAATACTAAAAGGGAAACTGATAGCACTAAGCAAGCTCTAGAGGCACGGAGTCTCTACATTCTTTAGTTACCTCAACAGTCATCATGACACGTATCCACCGGTGTGCTCGTCAACGCGAGGACTCTTAAGACATGGCACTATAATCGCCCCAATATGTAACAGATTGTTGGCCTAGGTGACACAGCGGAAAATGCACGAAGCGAAAGCACATAGCTACATAAATAGACAGTGTCACGGATCTTGTCGCTACCCCATGATCAAGTCGCTAGAGTGGATTCTAGCCATCTGGTCCTCTCCAACAAACATAATAGGAGTATATTGTAATAGTGGCATATAGTACTAATACATATAGACACGAAGTCATGCTCATCGTTAGGCACAGAGCCATACTCGTTGAATATAGGCATAGAGCCATATATCACTACGTGTATCACCTCATACTATTTACTCTATTCCCATCATGTGATCATCATTTACTTACAATGAATAACCAAATAAATATTACTACAGCGTCATATACTACTGCGTGAAACTTAAACGTTTATTCACTGCTTATAAACTATACTCATCACTGTACTATTCTATATAACGAGTCCGAAGAATAACCAGAGAAATATTATCGAATGCCCCATCCCAAACAGTATAATAACTCAATTATTCAGATTTCTGGTCATACATAATTAAGCATCATAAATCACATAGAAGGATGTCATTACCATATCTTATCAAAATCATCAGTCAAAGCAACATCAACGTTTAATCGCTCATAAGATCAATTCAGTATTGAGAAGATGAGAAATCACAATGCTTTGAAAATAATGCATAATGAATATTATTATTATATCACACAACAATAATTTATTAATAGTTATACTAATATGTAGAAATATACTTTATAATATGAAAGACACCAATCAAGTAATATATTATATTTTCCATAACCGAATATAAAATTTACTTTTTCAATAAATTATTAATTTCTCAACCTTCAGATATTCAAAAATTAATTTAATTTAATAACCACATATATATACTTAAAAAATACTTATATTACTTTTGAAACCCTAAAATAGTTTATAAAACCAAATACTGCACTTAATAATTATTCCATAATTATCAACAACTAAATACTATTTTAAATAATATAAAATATCCAAATCAATTTAATATGTTCAAATCAAATATATATACACCTTCAAAACTTGAATTATATATATGTATATATATGTATATGTATGTATGTATGTATGTATATTAATATTTCATAAATATACTTTAATAACTATAGAATATTTATTAAGTAATAATTCATATTTTACCAATTAAATACTAATAAACACTTTTTTAATAATATTTTATACCAATTTTAGAATAAAATATTACATTATAATTCACACATAAAAATCATATAAGCTATCAAATATTTTAAATATTCATAACATATAACCCATAGTAACTTAAACAAGGATGAAGAGCCCTAGAAATCCCAAATTTCCACTTTTAAAGTTAAACTGAATGTTTAGTTTAACATTAAATTATTAATCATATACGTATAAACATAAAATACTTTAAATTGCTACTCACAAAGTTCATTTGAAATACTTAGAATGTTGATTAAATTATAGTTCTTATTTTGGAAAATGTGTTAACCTGCATTTTTACTAAAGCAAATTTCAACTAGAATTAGAAGGCAAAAATGAAGACGAGACAATTCAAGGATGTAGAAACTTACTTAGAAAGATTGGAAGATGGAGTTTAGGAAGCTCAACTCGGTTTGAAGCTAAGTAAAGCTCTTGGTGCCGAGACCTACCTATTGGTACTAAGAGGTTTCCTCTCCAAGATTGAACCTCAAGCACTCCACACACTTCATATACAACTTCAACCAGTCGTCATCAGTTGCTTTTTTTAGAGATTGGTTAAGCGACTTCAAAGATTGATAAGAAGAAAGCAATGAAAGCAGAATAATATGAGTCTTATCAAAGGAATCGTCGGGATCGACTCAACCTTTATGGAAAAAGAACTTGGAATGCATCAAGATGAAGATAGGAAAGCAAGACAAGTGAAAACTCCAAGTTTTCACTAAGTAAAAGCTCTCGGTACCGAGACAAACCTCTTGGTACTGAGAGGTCCTTTTTGATGTTTGGGCCAGCATGCTCTTCTTTCACTTCTAGGCTTGCTCTTGGACTTCAACCCTAGTGGGCTCCTGAACCCGTGCAGTCGTTTCTCTATAAATACCAACCTTATGGCAGCCCAAATGGGATCTGATTCTTGGATTTGAGACACTTCTTCTTCTTCACCTCTTACATCTCCTCCATAAGAGTCACCTTGGAAGAAACTATTTGTTGTGCTAGGACTTAGATCAGCAAACCCTTTGTACTAGTGACTCATAAACATCTGATAAATAAACTATAAAGTGGACGTAGGCCAGAGACTGCTGAACCACTATAAAAATTCTTATGTGTTCATTTACTTTCTTTCTTTTTTATTTCTATTGCTTTGTTTTAATAGAACCGATGCTTTCATATGAGATTTGGGTATTGGTGCCATTTTTGATGAAAACACCTAGCTTGAGGAAAACTTAACAACTAAAGAGTATGCAAGTAATCTATTAATATATAAGGTAGAGGCCAACATTATAGTAAAGATTCATAGTCTTTAATATATTATCGAGTGATATTGACTTATGGAATAATGTAATTCTTATGAATTTCTCTCATTATTCAACTATCGGATTTTCTAGAAATCATGGTATACATACATTTACGTATGTATCGATTCCTGAAGTCTCTTTGGGTTTCTTTAATGTTTCACTATAGTTTATATATTTATATTATATAAGTTTTATTATTATATAACTTTTATATTTTAAATTACTTATATAATAATCTTATGTGTACTTTTATATTAATTAAATCTTATTTAATTAATTTTATTAATCAACATTTTAGTTAATTTTGTAATAATCCAATATAACATTTATATTGAATATCAAGACTATAACTGTTATAGTATTATATATATATATATCATACATATATGTATATGTATTTTAATTTAATTAATTAACCTATAATTAATTAATTTAATTAAACAACTTTAATCAAATTATAATAATTTTGAAAAATCTTTTTATATAAATACGTGTATACTCATGATACCATTGTTGGAACTAGCTAGCTCATAGTGGAAGAAATGGATGAATTTTAATTTTTTTTTACCATTTTGGATCTTTATTGGGCTTATGTAGTATAAATCCATTTAGAACATTTTTAATTTTCTTTTTTTTAAAAAAAAAACCTACTCCGGAGAGTAGGGCTGGGGGATACAGTTGTCCGCCACAATGACCTCTCTTTTTAAGCTAGCCGAGCCAAGAGCATCAATCCCCTACCGCTTTTTTAATTTGGTTTGATTAGGGATAACCGCTTAAAGCCTTAAGGGAAACATTTCTCGGCATGGTAGGATTCGAACCCACAACCTCCAGGAACTTTGTTCCATG
Organism: Allium fistulosum; assembly: GCA_030737815.1. NCBI lineage: Eukaryota > Viridiplantae > Streptophyta > Magnoliopsida > Asparagales > Amaryllidaceae > Allium > Allium fistulosum. The sequence continues at coordinate 813,266,119 of CM060908.1, read as the reverse complement.
GTTGCAAGGTAGTCACAACCAACTGAGCTATGCTCGCGGACAACATTTTTAATTTTCCTTTAGTTAAAATCAATATTTTACTTAAATTAATAAAAAAATTATTATACATATAATTGCATTATATTATATATATGTATATTTATTTATTTATTTGTGTGTGTGTTATATACACATATGTGTGTACATGCATGTGGAGCAAAATATTGTGTATATGGTTTAACATGCCCATGTATGGATGCTAGGATTTACACCGCAATGGACATGTTATGCCCTTTGTATAATATCTGTGGGTGTACATCACATTAATGTATAAATAAATGTATGTATATAAAATCTAATTATATAATTGCTATAAAATACTAGTTGTAGATTAAAAGCATTTATGAAATACATATACATATGTGTGTATGTATATAATTAAATTGCAAAATTATTTCAAATATTAATTAAAAAATAATTTATAGTTTTTATCATGTATTATGAAATATAATTTTTTTTATTTAACTTATATATATATATATTTATACATAAAAGCTGTTATTGCTCTCGGCCAGGTCAATATTTTTTTTGTTTTAATGTATTTTAAACAATAACATTATTAAAAATCCATATTAATTTACCTAAAAAATTATTAAAAAATAATTTTTGAACTCACAGTATATATTTCATTTTATATATAATTTTTCTAGGATTTTTTATAATTTTTAAATATATATAAATGCATTTTATATATTTAACTAATTTTAATAGAATAATTAATATACATATATATAATAAAAAAATTGCTGCCGAATGCTTTTCATGTATGAATAAAATTTTCAAAATATTTTCAAAATATATATATTATGATTTATTATTTTATATATAGATTTAAACAATAAAATAATTAAATAATTTTAATTTAATCACTTTTTTAAGATCTGGGCATGAGCAAAATATTATATATTGAACAATGATATTTTTTTTAGTTGAACGTATAAATATAACCATCTAATGTGACACCATAGTTATATATAGATTCATTATATCGACAATTATCTAATAACCTATAATATTATACAATACTTGATTATAATATCATATGAATTGATAAATATGATGAATACGTTTCACCATGGCCTAATGTTTGTATGTTGAAATGTTGATGAGAACTCCTTAGATCCTATCACAATCCAGAAGATGCTAGCTTCGAATTAATGTCCACTTGCTATCGAATAAAAGTGTTTTCGATATGTTTTTGGCTTGGATTTTTGGAGATGGAAAGAAGGTGATCTCTAGCCGAAAATTATAGTAGGAAGAGTGAAAAAATCAAGTGATAAGTGAGGGTATGGTGTATTAGATAAAGGAGAAAAGATGGAGTGAAATGTGGATCACATCCTTGTATTTCTCTTTACCACTTCTTCCTTTTTACCTAATCAAAAGCCCTCCTCTCAACCCAACAATTGGCCGGCCATATCATGCTTCCTCTAGCCAAAATTTTCATGCCTCATATTGGCCTCAAACCCAGTCCAAATCTGTTATCCCGCCTTTTGGCAAGGCCGTGACACCAAGGATTTGACTGGAGACCGGTGACAGATCGTCTCGGAAATCAGTTACACACAAGGATCGCGATGGGTATCGATGGAATTTGTCCGAGTCCAGATCGGGCTGCAATCGATAAGACACGTCGAGCAGGGTAGTATAAACCAGTGTTCCAAATTTTGGGGCAATCCGAGTTCGTATGCTCAAGATATCGCCGACGAAAAATGGAGTAGACAGCCCTTAGTTCGAATCCATAGGCGAAGACTATGTTCGAATCCATGAAGGTCAAATCCATCAAACATACGTGGCCTCGAATCCATGGGAAGTCAGCTTACTTCGAATCCCTCGATTAAACCTTTGCCTTGAATCGATCACGACGAGCCTTGCCTCGAACCCATCGGAATACGCTTTGCTTCGAATCCATTGAACATCCCTTCCTTCGAATCCGCAAAGGCTACTCGCTTCGATTCCATCGTCTTCGAATCCACCGAACGAGAGTCCTTCGACTCCATACAGTTGAAGGAACTTCGACTCCACACCACGATTGTCTTCGAATCCCAAAAGACAGAGGGTACTTCGTATCGATCAGCCATGACCTTCCACGATCGATACGAAGGAGCGCGAATTCGATCGATTCGAAGGAACCACCTCTTCGAATCGGTAACTTCGAATCCACCAAGCAAGCACAGCTAAAACCTCGGGTACGACTCAGTAAAACTCGGAGTAAAAAGAGGGATGACATGGAGCATGCACGCCACGCCGTTGTCTTCGCATGAAGGAGAGTCGATTCGAACGAATCGATTCGAACGAATCGATTCGAACGAATCGATTCGAGCAACTTCAGAAAACGAAAATCTTCAACTTGAATCGATCATATCTCAAGTTCTACAAGTCCAAATGCCATGAAATTTTCACAGAAGCTGAAACACATGATGAAGAATGTTCACACCAAATTTCAGCTCGATTGGATGATTTCTTGATCGATTCGAACCAAGGGTCGAATCGATCCCAAAGTGGGCCCGGATCTCCAGATTTCGGCCATGTGGGCCCCCCGACGTACCAGAACTGGTCTCCCCTCATTTTAGGCGAAATATCAGCCTCCTACACCTATAAATAGAGCCCCTGGTCATTCAGAAAAAGGGGTCGAAGAATTCTAAGTACTGAAGAGCGCCCAGATTCTGCCAGACCTACTCCAGAACACCGCCGCTGCTTTAGATTGACACTTAGCATTCACATTCAGTTGTATTACATTATAAACTACTGTAATCTTCAAGTAATCGAGCAATAAAATCATCAAACTTCATAGTGGACGTAGGCAAAACGCCGAACCACTCTAAATCGCTTGTCTTTGCAATTTACTTTCTGTTATTGGGAGTTTTTGTTAGATAATCCTCAGTTTTAATTTTCATTCTGCGCGTTTATCTCTTCAAAGACTTCCGAAGAGTGTTGTGCCCATTTTTGGTACAAACACTTTGGTGCTTTCACTGAGAGCAAACCAGCTTTTTTCTCCTGCTCCTTGGATCTACCATCGATACCGGATTGCACAAATCCAAGAGGAAGATCCAGATCTTTGATTCACAGTCCTTCCGTTCTACTCAGATTTGCATAAAATCTAGGAAAAGGATTCATCATTCAAAATGGTTAGCACGAGAACCACTTCTACAGCTGCTGGACAAGAAGGTAGGGATGGACAAAATCCTGCTCAACAGCAGCCATCCAACCAAGACAACACTGCCCACTCAGATCCGTCTGGGGCAGTCACTAGACAAGAATTCCAAGTATTGCTACAAGAGCTGACTCAGAGTCGGCAGCAATTAGCCGAACAGTTGCGTGCCAATATCGAATTGACAAACCAACTGAACCGCCAGGGCCGTAGGAGGTCCAGAAGGGATGATGTTTCCCGCTCATCCACTGAGAGTTCTGCTTCATCAGACTACTATCACAGATCTACCCGTCCTCGATTAGACGGGAGTCATGCACAAACGATTGGATATCAACCCGCTTTAACTGTCGGACAGTTGAGGGCAGGACCGTCAACCGGCTTTCAGGCCGGGCCCTCCACACAAGGAGGCCCTACTACACAGCATACCGCGGACAATCATGCCACAGCTGCCACAATAGAAACAAGGGTTGATACCCGAAATCTTTCAGAGCCAAATAATCGGCAATGTGGGCGTACTCCTGAACCGTACGTCTTAGAGGGCACTGAGCCAAGGAGGCAAAATTTGGACCGTCGACAGCGCCCGATCCGAACTCGCGCTGTGGAACCCGACCACACCTTAGCTCGGCAAGCTCAAAATGTAGCAATGCCAGACATCTTGACTATGATACGTCAGATGATCCGCGAAAGCCAAGGCCTTACCAACGATGACTGGGGACTTTCCCGTAGTCACACTCCCTTCACAGACGAGATACTGAGCGCTGAACCTCCCCGGCGATTCAGAATGCCAACCCTTCCTATGTATGAAGGGAATTCTGATCCCAATCAACACATCTTGAAATATGAGTGGTCAATGAGCGCCGCAAGGGCCGATGACGCAGTAAAATGTCGAAGTTTCCCCATCTCTCTAGGTGGAATTGCAACGATGTGGTTCACGAGATTGCCACCTAGGTCTATCTCTTCATTTGATCAACTGGCTAAGAAATTTGTGGAACAATTTCGCATGCATGTCGCTAGACCCAAAGATGTCAACACCTTATCAGTGTTACCCAAGCTCGAGGGGAAACGCTAAGGCGTTACTTAGAGAGATTCCATGCAGCATGTGTGGAGATTAGTAATCCCAACGACAACTCAATCTTAATGGCATTGACAAAGGGGATTGACCCTGATTCTGAGTTTGGAAACTGGTTAGCCGGAAAACCACCCGCATCGTTGGACCGTTTCTACTCCAAAGCCGCACAATTCTTACGGCAAGAGGACGCGAAACAGTCTAGGAAGCAGGACGATGAGGGACCCAGGAGCGAAGGAATACAGAGCAATGTAGCAGTAAAACAGTCCGGTGACAATTCCGGAAAAGTTCAGTTGAACATACAGAACAAGCAAACGCAGCCAAGAGGTAACAATGGTCAGAATAAGAAAAGAGATCCAAATCGGGGTCCACGACGTGAGGCTCCAACGTTCGATAATTACACACCATTGAATACAGCGTTGGAAAATGTGTACCTACAGACTTGCAATACTATGCAATACAAGAAGCCGGCTCCGAAGCAATCATCGGAGAGGCAGATTCAAACAGGGAAGTTCTGTAGATTCCACGAAAGTTATGGCCACAACACCAATGAATGTCGGCACTTGCAGGACCTCATTGAGAAGCTAATCAGAGAGAGGAAGTTAGATCAGTTTGTGCGGGCACCGCAGTCTGAAGGGGCGGGCCCCTCAAATCAAAATCATGTACAGAATCCAGAAAGACAGGAAGAACCAGGTCATGTCGGAGGAAGACTGGTAATTAATGTTGTAAGTGATAGTCCTCGTACAGCGAAGCGAAGCTGGGGAGAAATGAAATCATATAACAACTTGGCTAGACGAACAGACTTTGAGTACGATGATAACTTGGACAATAAACCTTCGACCAAACGAAAGAGAGCGACAATTAACGACATCATTTTCCGAGACAACGATACTGATTATGTCGGAAGCCCGACTACTGACCCACTCGTGATATCGGCACAAGTAGGTCCAGCTTGGATGAAGAGGATACTAATTGACTGCGGGAGCTCCGTGAATATCCTTTTCATACATGCTTATAATCAAATGAGGATGAAAGCCAGGGATTTGGAACCTTTCCAAACTCACCTCCATGGATTCAACGGTAGCTCTACCGTACCTATTGGGGTGGTGAAGTTACCAGTTAGGTTGGGATCTAAGGAACATAGAAGAGTTCGAACATTACAGTTCATTGTGTTGAACATAGTCTCGCCATACAACGCTTTCTTAGGACGACCTGCCCTTACTGAATTCAGAGCCGTAATTGCCCCGTGGTGCTTGACCTTAAAGTTTCCCACCGACAACGGAGTTGGAGTCGTCCAAGGCGATCAGGTTGACTTGAGAACAGTCATACGCCGAAAACGAGTCGCCCGATTACGCAATGCCGAGGACCGACTTAAAACTTTTGAACGCAATGAGATTGTCATTAAAAAAGAATACCCAGCACTACTACACATGAAACCAACATGGAAGGGATCACATGAGATTAAGCAAGAGCTCGGGGATGATGTATATGAGATGACGACCGCTGACGGTCTAGCTTCACCAAAGGCCTTGGATAGCGAAAGACTTCGTCGCTATCGCACATAACAGGCTATGTTTATCTATTTAGTTTAAATTCTGTTTTAGAATTTGTTTCTGCATTTCGAAATTAGAATTTGTAATAAGGCAACTGACTTTGCCATGTTTTCTTATTTCAGCAATAAAATGCCATCTCTTTGAGCCAGAGCTGTGATTCATTAAATACAATGTACAACATCACGATGCACGAAGAGCTAAATTCCATCACATAATGGGATTTATTCAAGTAGGGAGTGGCTATGAAGCAATCAACCACTCACCAAATGAAACCCGGGCTCGGGGGCAAGCCATCACATCAGGCCAGAAATAGGTTGATACACGACAACCTTTTCCTTAACTCCGTACTCCCAGAGTGCGAGGCGGAGTATAAACATTTTCCTAAATCCCAGAGTACTCCGAGAGCGCGAGCTGGGTACAAACTTCTTAATCAACTCCGTACTCCCAGAGTGCGAGGCGGAGTATAAACATTTTCCTAAATCCTAGAGTACTCCGAGAGCGCGAGCTGGGTACAAACTTTTTAATCAACTCCGTACTCCCAGAGTGCGAGGCGGAGTATAAACATTTTCCTAAATCCCAGAGTACTCCGAGAGCGCGAGCTGGGTACAAACTTCTTAATCAACTCCGTACTCCCAGAGTGCGAGGCGGAGTATAAACATTTTTCTAAATCCTAGAGTACTCCGAGAGCGCGAGCTGGGTACAATCTTTTTAACTAACTCCGTACTCCCAGAGTGCAAGGCGGAGTATAAACATTTTCCTAAAACCCCAGAGTACTCCGAGAGCGCGAGCTGGGTATAAATACTAACAAACTCCAGCTTCCGAGAGCGCGAACTGGAGTATAAACATTAACAAACTCCAGCTTCCGAGAGCGCGAACTGGAGTATAAACATTAACAAACTCCAGCTTCCGAAAGCGCGAACTGGAGTATAAACATTAACTAACTCCAGCTTCCGAGAGCGCGAACTGGAGTATAAACATTAACTAACTCCGTACTCCCAGTACGCAAGGCGGAGTATAAACATACATCAACTCCACACTAATCCCTAATACTGGGGGCAGAACCATAACACATAACAAGTTGGAGACAAAAGGGAAAACATTCTCATTTCCACTATCAACAAAAAGAATCTGATTACAAGATGGTTCAAGAAATTGCTACTAGTGGGAGCCGAATCCACATCTATACACGGCAATAGAGAAATCAACAAAATGCTACCCTACGCAACAAAGATTTAAAGAAAGAGCTCAAGCTTTCTTCTTCCTTATCTTCTTCTTCGGGGTAGCCCCACCAGATCCACTGCCTGATTTTTTCCTCAATCGCTTACTCTTTTCAGGCTTGCCCTCCGGCAGCGATATAATGTCAACGTCTTCCTAAGAACTAGAGGCGACGGAAGTTCTTCTAGGAGGTCGAACTGGAGGCATGGGAGTAGTAGTAGGAGGAGGGACATGAGCGGTCTCAATCACTACAGTATCGCCCGGTGAAATCACCATTAACGGGGCAGGCCCGGGCGGATTCACACCAGCATTCCCTGCTGCCATCTCGGCATCAATCTCAGCCATAACGTCGTCCTCACGGGATACTTGGGCCGCATCGGATGTGCCAATAGCTGGCATGGATGAACTGACGGCCGGAGCAGCCCCACTCACAGCATCGGACGGGTTGACAGAGGGATCGATGGGTTCATTGAGAAGCTCCTCAATCATTTGAGCGCTGAAAGAAAACATATTTGCATCTCCCTCTTCGCCGATCAAGGTAGAAGTCGTGATGGCTTCAGTAAAGACAACCCCTTGTGTTTGATGTGGAACTGATAGAGCAAGAGGCTCAGAAACAACGACTTCAGTCACTGAAATGCGACAAAACGAAGATTGTTAGCCAAGTGTGTTGCTTAAAGTTCTCCACAACTAAACTACGAGAAGCGCTCAAATACCTTCCTTAGTCTGGACCGAAACATGGGTGGAATCATCGGCGGAAGATAATAACGGTTGGTCAGGATTATATGCAGGAACAGAGGGGGGGTCTACCGCACCAGTGGTTTCGGGCAATGTTGGGATTACGGCTCCAACACTTGCCTCGTGATGCGCGGTCCCCGAACCTTCGCCTGTCTCTAGAGATTGAACGCCAAGCTTTTCTTTCGCCATAGAGATCACCACCTCATGAAGGGTCTTCCTCTCATCCTCGGTGAGCAAACGCATCTCCAGCTCAAAGTCGTCAAATGTTTCATCTAGATGCACTGCTTTCTTCTCATTCACCAGCCGGGTCCAGGCATTGTACAAAATCATGGAGTCATCTCCCAGCCACGCTAAATTTCTATGTTCCAGCACATTAGCGTTGTACGTGACAAGGAGATCGTCGAACTCAGCGTCCAGCCTGGACCTCTCCTCCAAAATCTTTTCCTAGATTTCTGCTTCCGCAGACTTGGACTTGACCGCCACCGCAGCAAGTTCGGCCCTGAGAGATACTGCTTGGTTGCAAGCCTCTTGAGCAGTGGCGTTCGCATCATCCTTCTCCTTCACCATTTCAGCGAATTTGGCTTTGAGCTCGTTCTGTTCTTTAACGGCTAAGTCTCGCTCAGCTGCAACGGTGGTGTTGCGGTGGCCCATCTCTTCTACCGTGGCACAATGTTCCTGTTGCATCCTAGCCATTTTGGCCACGGCGTCCTCGTGTTTCTGGAGAGCTTGAAGTTCAGAATTCCGGGACGTCTCCATTTCAGATTGAAGAACTTCAATGATGCGTTTCTGTTTAGCAATTTCAGCATCACGTTCAGCAATAGTCTTCGCCCGATCAAAAGCTACTCTAGACGCCTTCACGGCTGCCTTGTACCACTCCTTATACTGAGCGTAGAAGTCGTGGATATAACTATGAGCAGTGATCTCAGCTTCCGGAGGGATTCTTTTGAAGTTAGGAGGGAAGATATAGCCATCCATGCAAATTTCCGGGTAGTCATTCTTCATTTGGGCGAGTTTAGCAGCTCCCTCGCTTGTCAACTCAGCCGGAGCTTGTTCAATTATGGCGGCCGCTGTCGGTTCCATTCTTGGCCGCTGAGTGTCAGGCCGAGAAGATTGAGAAGGCAACTGTTGCTGATGAGATGGTCCTGGGAGGTCTACTGGAGCCCTGGGAGGCGGAGGAGAACGAGAGCGGGGTCGGTATTGGTATCCCCGGTCTCTGTCAGAATAATCATAGCCAGAACGGCCACGCGAGTAATCTCTGTCTCTGTCATAACGTTCCTGACTTGAATAGCTTCGCCCATGATCCCTGTCTGTTTCTCTCCTGCGGGAATCATAAAATGGAGAGGATTGGCGCACATTCCGAAGCCTATCCAGAGTGGAGCCACGTCCTGACATCTCGCCTGCGATAAGAAAGAATTACGAATTAGGGTCTCTTAAAGCAATGTTTACTATGCAAGAGTCATGAAGTGCCGTGGAAGTGTGTGTAAATGTGTAAACCCCCAAAACCGACCGGAAGTGTTGACCGCACTTAAAGGAAAGGGCTCGTTCACGTTTAGAACATCTTGAAATTCCTCCAACCCAGGATCATGAGAAATCGATATATAATCTGGGATAGGAATATCGTCTAGCCCTTTGAAAGAATCTCTCGAATGAGAAGGGGCGGCCTCAGAAATCATGACCCCGGAAGCGGGAAGAAACACATCTACGGATTTTCCTCCCTTGGACTTAAGTTTTTTGGAAACGGAGGCCTTGCCTTTCCGTTTTTCTCCCGATTCCTCCATGTTTCCCAAAAGGTCAGCCATCGGCTCTGAATCTGTGTGGGCTCTTTCTTCATCACCCGCCTCGATTATTTTGATTCCGAGTGACCTCTTCACTTTTTTCTTCTTGATTTTCTTCTTGGTCTTCTTCTTATCTTCCTTCTTAGAGGCAGACCTCGCAAATCCTTCAACGACTATGCTTTGATTGATGTCGATCAAACCAAGGACTCTTAAGCTGTAATCATTCAACACCGAGTCAATATGCCTCAGCTCGCTTGGAACTTCTTAAAGACTCCGGACGGTACCCTTGAAACTCCCTCCATCGGGCCTAGATATAATAGCTGCAAAAGGAATGAAATGTCAATTTTAACACCGAAGAGCTATTGGTCAAGGAAACAGGTTAAGGCGCTTACGTCTAGACAACCATCGCCTAGCGAAACCCGGGGGGCACCGAACGTAGAACCACTTGTTCTTGAAATAGCTCAGTCGAGTCCAAGCTCCAACTACAACTTGGCAATTCCTAACCGCCTCCAAAAATGTAAAAGACGGGCTATCACCCCTACTCTTGAAGTTAAATATGTGTCTGATCTCGGAGGGCCTCGGCGGGCGAAAGAGACAGTCCATAAATATGATAAAGGCACTGTTCAGCAACGCGTGCCCGTTAGGATGAAGTTGTGAAGGAGCGATTCCTAAATATGATAGCATCCCTCTGATATATTGATTGAAAGGAGGAAGAGTTCCAGCCGCACAAGCATGACGGTAGAATGCTGTATATCCTTCAGGCGGATTGTGCGGTCTATCAGTGGCACTGGGCAATAATACATCACCTAGAGATATGTTATGCTTTAGGCATATTCGTCCCAATAAGGATTCAGAGATGTTAGACTGAACTGAATCAACAGGGTCCTCAATGAATATAGCCTCTGGCAATTCGTCTGGAGCCGGATCGATTACATCGGCAGGGATATCAGGAATCTCAAGCACAGGAGGAGTCGAGCTCTGCACCTCTTGTTGTTGGGAGCTCGAAGATTCCATAATTAGCTAACTCATCAGAAAGCAACGTTAAGTTCATAACCAGCCCATGCATGCCCCAGTATAGTGTGTGTATGAACGTGTCGTGCAGTGCAAGTGCTGTGCATTACTTAAGCAGATTTAACAGATTGAAACAAGATGTTCGTACAATATAACTTGGGAATTTGAGAATAAAAATGACCGTCATCGCTGACCGTCACTTCCACACCATCCAAACGCTACGAACCAACTTCAAGTATAAATCAGTTGTATTATTGGTTAAGTCATAGTTCCATCGACGAGCTTCGAAGGAAATTCAAGTTCAAGTCTTTCAGTCAAGTTCGATTATACAAGGCCGAAGCTCGTCGGAGTCAAGTATGCTAAAATTCATTAAGTTCATCAGAGAATAACTTGAAACTGGTCGTAGTTCATATGATGGAGCAAGTCAAAAAGTAATGGTCTCAACTTCCGAAGACGTTCGAATCCATCAGCACGAATCGATGCAGGTCGAATCGATGAAGTTCGGTTCCAGGTGCTTCGAATCCATATTATCTCGAGTTCATATGGTTCGACTCGATGCAACATTAGGATAGAGGAACACTTCGAATCCATGATCTATACATGACTTCGAATCGATCAAAAATGAGATCCTTCGAATCGATCGGAGTATCGCTACCTCGAATCGATTGCCACGAGCCTTCCTTTTCTCTTAAAACCATCGATTCGAAGCTATGCGTTCAAAAACGATTCGAATGACTCGTGCCAGGATCGATGCGAAGCAACGGAAGACAACACTTTGACCGATATCACTCAAAAGGTTTCATTCCTCGATTCCATCGAGTCGACCCACTTCGTTCAGATCACGTCACTTCTCAGAATTTTCTAAAGGCGAGGATAGTTCTATTTTCCTCATCTCGAACCGTTTCCTTGAATACCTGATTTGATTACGAGTGGAAGCGTAAACGTGTTCGATCGATTCGTGTAAAGCACGTCGGTTATGGCTCTGGGAAGTCGATTCGAAGAAAGGGCTCTCGCAACAGTAAGAAAGTAAAAAATGAAAGTGAAAAAGATCCCGGTATATATAGGGGATTGCGAGACGATTCGCATCCCGGTCAGATGCAACCGGTGAAAATGGCTCCAGCCTATCGATTCGAACGAGTATCTTCGAATCGATCACTAAAAAAGCATCCATCGATTCGAAACTGACAGAATGGTTTCATCGATTCGAACTCAGAGGTACGTAGGTTACAAGTCATCTTCGAATCCATTCCTCCGAATCCATCCATACAATATCAATGCGGAGCTTCATTGATTCGAAGCACAACGTCAGAAGAGTCAAGGGAACGTACGACACCATCGATTCGGACGACCACTTTCGAATCCATCAATTCCGAACCCACCAACTCAGAGAAATTCAAATCCACGCAATATCGATTCGGAGAACTATCGATTCGAAGTACCCACTTCGAAACCCTCAACTCGAAGCGGATCAAAAAACATAGCTTCGCATCCATCAAATACCACTGGTCAAATGGACGAACCGTTCCAATGTGAAAAATTGCTTGTCTACTCTTTATACCGATTCAGGAGAGGATCGATACGAGAGGATGATCGTAGACAATCATAAAAGCAATGTTTTAACACAAATCTCAAATCGGTTCAGGAGAGGACCGATGCAGATTTCGATAGCGAACCAAACGGACAACAACTTGCGATCACGCAACGTTAACCAAGGTCAAGATAGTACGCGTATGCACGTATTTTTTGACTAATGTTTTGGTCTTTATCATCAACAGGAATCAGATGTTCATCTCGTCATGACTCAAAAGCCTAACAGTCGATCATGATCATACAACGATTGATTACAACAGCAAAAAATACAATTTTCGACAAAGCATGTGATAACTGTTCAATAGGGGACTGTAGCTTTTCAAAGCACGTCATGTTTACACAAGACGTACTTTGGGGGGCAAATGTTATCCCGCCTTTTGGCAAGGCCGTGACACCAAGGATTTGACTGGAGACCGGTGACAGATCGTCTTGGAAATCAGTTACATGCAAGGATCGCGATGGGTATCGATGGAATTTGTCCGAGTCCAGATCGGGCTGCAATCGATAAGACACGTCGAGCAGGGTAGTATAAACCAGTGTTCCAAATTTTGGGGCAATCCGAGTTCGTATGCTCAAGATATCACCGACGAAAAATGGAGTAGACAGTCCTTAGTTCGAATCCATAGGCGAAGACTATGTTCGAATCCATGAAGGTCGAATCCATCAAACATACGTGGCCTCGAATCCATGGGAAGTCAGCTTACTTCGAATCCCTCGATTAAACCTTTGCCTCGAATCGATCACGACGAGCCTTGCCTCGAACCCATCGGAATACGCTTTGCTTCGAATCCATTGAGCATCCCTTCCTTCGAATCCGCAAAGGCTACTCGCTTCGATTCCATCGTCTTCGAATCCACCGAACGAGAGTCCTTCGACTCCATACAGTTGAAGGAACTTCGACTCCACACCATGATTGTCTTCGAATCCCAAAAGACAGAGGGTACTTCGTATCGATCAGCCATGACCTTCCACGATCGATACGAAGGAGCGCGAATTCGATCGATTCGAAGGAACCACCTCTTCGAATCGGTAACTTCGAATCCACCAAGCAAGCACAGCTAAAACCTCGGGTACGACTCAGTAAAACTCGGAGTAAAAAGAGGGATGACACGGAGCATGCACGCCACGCCGTTGTCTTCGCATGAAGGAGAGTCGATTCGAACGAATCGATTCGAACGAATCGATTCGAGCAACTTCAGAAAACGAAAATCTTCAACTTGAATCGATCATATCTCAAGTTCTACAAGTCCAAATGCCATGAAATTTTCACAGAAGCTGAAACACATGATGAAGAATGTTCACACCAAATTTCAGCTCGATTGGATGATTTCTTGATCGATTCGAACCAAGGGTCGAATCGATCCCAAAGTGGGCCCGGATCTCCAGATTTCGGCCATGTGGGCCCCCCGACGTACCAGAACTGGTCTCCCCTCATTTTAGGCGAAATATCAGCCTCCTACACCTATAAATAGAGCCCCTGGTCATTCAGAAAAAGGGGTCGAAGAATTCTAAGTACTGAAGAGCGCCCAGATTCTGCCAGACCTACTCCAGAACACCGCCGCTGCTTTAGATTGACACTTAGCATTCACATTCAGTTGTATTACATTATAAACTACTGTAATCTTCAAGTAATCGAGCAATAAAATCATCAAACTTCATAGTGGACGTAGGCAAAACGCTGAACCACTCTAAATCGCTTGTCTTTGCAATTTACTTTCTGTTATTTGGAGTTTTTGTTAGATAATCCTCAGTTTTAATTTTCATTCTGCGCATTTATCTCTTCAAAGACTTCCGAAGAGTGTTGTGCCCATTTTTGGTACAAACAAAATCCAAACAAAAAAATGATGCATTTAAATCCAATTTAAACGTGTATCGATATCGTATATTGATCGGTATATTTATAACTATTAAAACCACACTGTTTAATATTGTTCAACACACATCAACTAAAATTTATAATTAATATTCATAAATATTAATTAATTTATTGAATTAATAATAATTATAATTTAATTAAATCGAGTAGTAATAGGAGTATTCAACGTTTCAGTTTTGTGACTCATAGGTGTAAATTCGGTCAACGATTAATATTAAACAATTCAAATTTTAACATTCACTCCTAACTTAGTAGGTGGTATGGCATTATGGCCAAATTTATCACTTACTTGGTATCTATAAAATCCAATTTTAATTTATTAAGCGTTATCTGATAGTGATAATTATTTATACCAATTATCTTCGTCAAAACAATACACTTTGGACTTGTAGAATTTAGTAATGGCCAAAATTCTAGTGTTACCCGGTGCCCTGACCCGGCTATATTGGGCTGATCGCAAAGGCCAGACTTGACTGTTGATGAGAAGGATGATCATGAGGCAACGGCTGCATGACCAAGATATAAAGTCCGGACAATTATACGGAACCCGAATTGGACAGAGTTGATGGATGGACAACGCGGGATGTCAGAAAGATGGGAGTTGGCTTAGATGAAAGAGGGGTCGGCATAGTGGTTGGTAGATATGAACGAGGTGATATAGGGTTCGGTATAACATGAAGAGGTCATGAGGATCGGTATGGATACTCAGTTAAGTAGTCAACTTAGGTGGGGATGTAGAGGGATCGTCATAAGGCATGGTGTCTAATTCAACATGGCTCAGCAGTGCTAGATGGATTGGTATGATATGATGGATTGGCAGGGACCGGCACAGTGTGTTCGTAAGGGATGGATCAGCATGGTGTGGCTTGTAAGAGAGGGATCGGCATGGTATGGCTTGTAAGAGAGGGATCGGCACGGTGTGTTCGTAAGGGATGGATCTGCATAGTTTGGCATGTAAGAGAGGGATCGGCATACATCTCTCAGGAAAAATAGATCGATATACATTGAGGAACCAAGAGAGTTGGCGCTATCACTTGGAGGGATCGACACTCCCTTGACCGGATTAAGATTCGAACCAAAGGTCAACAAGAAGTAGAGCTCCACATATCCAAATGCCCTAATATTCGAAGCACTATCATGTTAAGGCATAAGGGAGATACCATAGGAATCGCTAGCCCAAACTAAACATATGCAGGGATCGGTACCGATCCCTATCTATTGAGAGTTGGGCCTAGCCCTCCCTATGGTGGGCCCATGTAGTCGAGAAGGTCATGTTGCCGATGTTCCAATCAGATTAGAGGCTGCCTTCATCTATAAATAGGGACATAGGGGGCTGTTTTGGGGACTCTTACGATGTTGGTTAGATTCCACCATTATTGTAATCCACTTCTTCCATCCCTTTCTTATCTCTTACTATTTTTTATTGTACTTAACTTAATTGAAAAGCAATAAATAGAATATTCAAAGTGGACGTAGGCAATCAACGCCGAACCACTATAAATCTTGTTGTTTCTGCTTTCTGTTGTGTTTATCTTGTTGTTTTATGATTTACCTCTATTTTCATTTAATTTCTTCATTTATTTCACTACTTAAACTTATTCTTGGGTGTTTGTGGCCAATTTGGTTGCAAACATTTTGGTGCTTTCACTGAGAACTTGATTCTTAGTCTGTTAGGATCCCTTTTGTTGCTACTGGTTTGAGGAAATCCCCCGAAGGAGATACAGATTCATCCCCAAAAGCTTGCAAATACTATTTAGAT
Source organism: Allium fistulosum (assembly GCA_030737815.1). Taxonomy (NCBI): domain Eukaryota; kingdom Viridiplantae; phylum Streptophyta; class Magnoliopsida; order Asparagales; family Amaryllidaceae; genus Allium; species Allium fistulosum. The sequence continues at coordinate 813,250,355 of CM060908.1, read as the reverse complement.
TTACCAGAATCTCGACAAAGAAATCCAGAATGGTGAGGCACACCAGATCAACTTCCCAGAACGTTGATGCAAACGAAACTGCTAACACCCAACAAGGAGCTCCGAGTAACCAGCCTTCTAATGTGAATGTGGAGCTTGCTGAAGTCCAGAATCCCCTTGATTCCATCACTAGAGCTGAATTCAACAACCTAATGAGGGAGCTGATGGAGAGCCGTAGGCAAATGGATAAGAAAATCCAGACTAATGCCAACTTGAAGAACCAGATTGCTCAATAACAGCGTCAAAGCGCCAAAAGAGATCTTGCTTCTTATTCGGTGTCGGATAGTTCAGCCTCATCAGACGAACATCACCGGCGTAGGCGCCGCAGAGTTGAAGCAGCGCGAACGGGGACATCAGAGCAACGCTTAACAGACTAGCATGGTCTGCCAAGACGAATTGGTGTCGATTCCTCTCTAGGGATCGGTACCGATCCTTCAGCCAAAGGGTTGTCCCTCAAGCGCAATTGGGAAGCCATGCCAAAGCAGGGTCCGGAAACTTGGACGTCGGATTACGTTTGGATGCTAACCTACTGCCTCTCCGGAATGACGAGGAGATGAATACTCATGGTACGCTTCAGGAGGATGATAGGCCAAGGAGGCGTGAGATGGCACGTAGAAAACGACCAAAAGATTCATGCGAGGTGGAGCGCGACCACCACTTGACACCACCTATCCAGACATTGGACTTATCGGCGATGGTCAGACAACTGGTGAGGGAGAACCAAGGTTTGACGAATGATGATTGGGGATTCTCGAGGAGCCACACCCCATTTACTGACAGTGTTTTACATGCGGAGTATCCTAGAAGGTTTAATAGGCCTACGATGTCTGCCTATGAGGAGAAAACCAACCCTAAGCAGCACATCATGAGGTACGAATGGTTGATGGACTCAGCAAGAGCGAATGATGCTACCAAATGTAGATGCTTCCCTATAACTCTCTCTGGGATCGCCATGATGTGGTTCATAAGATTACCACCGAGATAAATCTCAAGATTTGATGAACTAGCAACAAGGTTTATGGAGAAGTTTCAGATCCACGCTACTCTCCCTAAACATGTGATGTCATTATCCAGTGTAATCCAGGCTCCGGGAGAATCACTGAAGGACTACTTGCAGATATTTCATGTTGCTGCCACTGAAGTCAGTAACCCAAAAGGACTATGCGATACTTATGGTTGTGACAAGAAAGGTTGACTCGGAATCCGAATTCGGCGATTGGCTAGCTGGAAAGCCACCGGCCACGCTGGAACGTTTTTACTCAAAGGCGGCCCATTTTATGAGGAAGGAGGAAGCTACACTATCTAGAAAGAGCAATGCCGCGGGACCCAATGGGGAAGCGATGTAAAGCAACATCACGATAAAGCAGTCTGACGAGAGTTCTAGGAAGGTTCTGGTCAATGTTCAAAACAAGCCGAATCAACAGAAAGGAAGTGGTGAAGGGAATCGAGACTGGAAGAGGGAGCCCGGAAGCCTGAAGCCTAGGTTTCCTATGTATGACAGCTACACACCTCTTAATGCATCTCTGGATAATTTTTACCTATCCACCTATAATACTTTTCAATATAAGAAGCCACATCCGAAGGAGCCAATAGAGACACAAAAGCAAACTGGAAAGTATTGTCGGTTCATTGAATGTTATGGGCACAACACGAACGAGTGCAGGCATCTCCAGGATGCTATCGAGAAATTGATTCGAGAGAAGTAGTTACAGCAGTTTGTGAAAAATCCGCAGGACGGTAGACAGGGGACATCTGAACCTAATCGAGGGCAAGCTTCGCGTAGGGCTGAGGAGCCTGCGCGGACTGGAGGAAGATTGGTAATAATCACGGTAGGTTGTAGGCCGCACCTCGCGGATAGAAGTTGGCAGGAAATGGAGCACTATGCCAGTGCGATGAGACATGTGGATTTTGAATGTTGTTCACATACGGAGGACAGAACTCCGACCAAGTAACAGCAAAAGATGACTAATGATATAGTGTTCAGGAGAAGGGATGCCGATAGAGTAGAGGCCCCTACTATTGATCTGATGGTCATTTCAGCCATGATTGGACCTGCTTTTGTGAGAAGAATTTTTATTGATTGTGGAAGTTCTATAAATATTATGTTTAAGAAATCTTATGGTCAAATGAGAATGGAGGCCAAGGATTTGAAACCGTCTAAAGCTCGAAAACACGGTTTTAATGGTGTGGCGACTAAGGCAGTTGGTTATGTCGAATTGCGTGTTGAGTTGGGGGAAGGTGAACGTAGGAGCGTGCGGATTCTACCGTTCATTGTTTTGGATGTTGAATCACCGTACAATGTTTTTCTGGGCCGTCCGGCCCTGGCTGAATTTCGGGCAGCCCTTGCTCCGTGGTGTTTGACATTGAAATTCTCATCTGATGAAGGGGTAAGTGTTGTGCATGGTGGTCAGCCGACTGGACGTGCCTGTTATGTGGCTGAATTGAAAGAGGCTCAGCGTAAAGAGAAGGGAAAGGATGTGGACAAATCTAACTGCATCCAAGTTACTGAAGATTGACAAATGGCGCCTAAGCCTTGGCTTGGGTGCCACAATCGGTTCTATAGAGATATAGATCCAAGGGATGATGAGGAAGAACCCAAGGAGTCCAAGGCAGCACCGGCTGAGCTGACGATTGATATAACTGTCAGCTATGAAGACCCATCGCGGGTGTTGAAGATTGGATCGCAACTCAGCCCTTCGATGATGAGAGAACTTATTGATTTTCTCCGAGCGAGGCTGGATGTATTCGCTTGGACACATTCTGACATGTGTGGGATTCGCTTGCCATTGCGAGCCATGCATTGAACATTGACCCGAAGTATGTACCGCTGAAACAGAAGAGACGAGGCACGGATCCGGAGAGGTCCGTTCCTCTTAAAGAGGAGGTGGATAAACTTAAAGTCAATGGGGTTATTCACGACGCCCTTTATCCTGAATGGATATCTAATCCCGTGCTGGTGAAGAAGGCGAATGGGAAGTGGAGAATGTGCATTGACTATTTAGACTTGAACAAGGTGTACCCTAAAGATAGTTTTCCCCTTCCTAGAATTGATCAGCTAGTCGACTTAACTGTAGGGCACGAATTGTTGTCATTCATGGATGCGTACTCGGGGTATAACCAAATCTCGATGCATGTCCTAGATCAGGAACATACCAGTTTTATGACGGATGTTGGGTTATACTATTATGTAGTGATATCGTTCGGATTAAAGAATGCTGGAGCAACCTATCAATGTCTGGTTAATCGAATGTTTAAGGATCAGATTGGGAGGACGATGGAAATCTATGTGGATGATATGTTCGTGAAGTCACGACGATCAAACTACCACATTCGAGACTTGGCGGAGATGTTCGATATCCTTCGATTCTATAACATGAACATCAACCCTCTGAAGTTCTCATTCGGTGTTGCGTCAGGGAAGCTCTTGGGTTTTATTTTCTATGCTCGAGGAATTGAAGTTAATCCAGAGAAGATTCAAGCCATTCGGGATATACAAGGGCCTAGAACCATTAAACAAGTGCAGAGTTTGAACGGGAAGGTTGCTGCTTTGAGTCAATTCATCTCCAGGGCAACCGATAAATGCATTCTTTTCTTTGACCTAATAAGGAAGGGAAAGAGGAATTTTGAGTGGACGCAAGATTATGAAGACATATTCCGAGCTCTCGTGGATCATTTGGAGAGACCCCCTGTCTTGTCGAAGCCGGTCGATCATGAGGCGTTGTATATTTACTTGGTTGTATCGTCGCATGCTATAAGTGCCACCTTGATTCGTGAGGAGAACCGGATTCAGAGGTTGGTATATTACGTCAGTAAAAGATTAACGGGTGCAGAAAGAAACTACCCGAAGATAGAGAAATTGGCGTACTGCTTGCTAATCGCGTCGCGCAAACTTCGCCCATACTTCCAGGCACATCCGATTAACATTTACACCGACCAACCATTACGACAGGTCCTACAGCGACCTAAGACATCTAGAAGGTTGCTTAAATGGAACATCGAGCTCATCCAGTTTGACATTACATATCTGCCGCGAAGAGAAATCTAGGGGAAAGCATTGGCAGACTTCATAGCAGAGTTTACCGTACAGGACGAGCCTCCAAAGAGTGGTACAATCCCTACTATGCGATGGAAGTTGTACATTGATGGGGCATCTAATGATCATTGTTCTGGAGCTGGGATTGTTCTTGTAACCTCTGAGAACTGGTCAATTTGCTATGCTTTGAAGCTTGATTTTCCTGCTACAAACAACAAAGCCGAGTATGAAGCATTGATCGCTAGGCTTAAACTCGCTAGAGAGCTCGGAGTAAAGTCTCTTGAATCTTTTGCGACTCACAACTGGTGGTGTATCAAGTTAGAGGAGATTACTAAGCTAAAGGACAACGACTTGCCCCATATCTTATCCGAGTTTAGGAGTTGTTGGCGGACATTGAATACTATGACATTTCGCATATCCCACGCGAGAAAAATGGAGAAGCCGATTCATTGGCAACGTTCGTGAGTACTGTGATGCACAACAGATGGGATTGGTCCCAGTCGAGACATTGCATACCCCAAGCATAAATATGATGGAATTTGATCAAAACTAGAAGCGGAGCCCGAAAGGGAGTCGTGGATGACTCCATTTAAAGACTAATGTTGCGTGGAATCTTGCCTGAGAGAAGAAACGAAAAGCGGCAAGTGCTTCATAAAGCTTCACGGTATATTATGCAAGAAGGAATTATGTATAGAAAGGGGTTTTCCATCCCCCTACTACAGTGTATCTCTCATGATGAGATAAAGCGCGTTTTGCAAGAAGTCCATGAGAGGGAATGTGGCGACCACACTGGGGGGAAAACTTTAGCAAAAAAGATACACCGTTACGGTTACTACTGGCCAACCGTGAACCGGGATGCTGTTGACTATGTGAGACGATGAGACAAATGCTAGATATATGAAAAAGTCCCGAGGGCCCCGCCGACAGAGATCACACAAATGGTCAGTCCATGGCGAATCGCTATGTGGGGTATCGACATCATCGGCTCTTTACCAATCTCCAAAGGTGGCACAAACTACGCGATTATCGCGGTTGATTACTTCACCAAATGGGTCGAATTGGAGCCGTTAGCAATGATTACAACCAAGAAAGTTATCAACTTTGTTGTTCGAAACATCATATGTCGCTTTGGTCTTCCCCGGACTATCGTGGCACATAATGGGACTCAATTCGATAGTGCTGAATTTAAAGAATTATGTCGAAGATATCATATCAAAAAGAGGTTTGCGGCAGTCGCTCACCCCCAAGCCAGTGGACAGGTTGAAGCTGTACACAAGATTATCAAGTCTATTTTGAAAAACCATTTTGAGAAGGCTAGAGGCAAGTGGGTGGACGAACTTCCTATGGCAGTTTGGGCCTACAGGACAACTCACAAGTCCACGACTGGCCATACTCCATTCGCTCTTGCTTACGGGACCCAAGCAGTTATTCCAGTAGAACTCGAAGTCCCTTCTCGTCGAGTGACTTACTATGACTCCAAAACGAACCAAGATCTTCTCTTGGAATCTTTGGACTTTATCGATGAGAAATGCGAGGAAGCCGATCTGAGAGCGGCTGTACACCGACATCGAGTCGCTTGATATTACAACATGAAAGTTCGATCGAGAACCTTTGAAGTTGGCGATCTTGTCCTAAAACGAGTGTTTCTGGTCCCATCGCACATGAACCCAACATAGGAAGGACCATATGTCATTGAGTAGAGGCTTGGAGAAGCAACTTTCAAGCTGGCGACTGTTGATGGCGTGACACTTCCAAGAGCGTGGAATAGTGAGCAGTTACGATGCTACTTCACCTAGAACATTTCTTTTACATTTCAGTACTAGTTACTTTCGACATTTGCTTTAGTATTTGATCTTTTGGATGTGTAATAAGACAAGTTAGTTTGTTCCTTTCCATGTGATGAATAAAATCTTGAACTTCTTTTGCGTGAATGACTGTTATTGCATTTTATGTTAAGTATGCAATGAAACTGATTGATATCGATATGTGCAATGTGTGAACAGATTCCCGGAGTTTGAAATCGATCAGTCATGCCAATACCCGACAGAATCGAACAAGATGAGCTCCGTAAATTTGCTCGGTTGATGACTCCGGTAGACGAATAAAAAGGTGGTACCCACAAGGAGGAACAAAGGTCGCCGACAATTTGGAGGTTGAAAAACAATTCGGGCGGATACACGACTGCCCACGAGAAAACTCTAAGTCCCCAGAGTGCGGACTAAAGTGTAGACAATCCGGGCAGAAAAATGACCGCCATGGGCGGATACACGACTGCCCACGAGAAAACTCTAAGTCCCAAGAGTGCGGACTAGAGTGTAGACAATTCGGGCTAAAAAATGACTACCCCGGATGGATACACGACTGCCTACAAAAAAACTCTTAGTCCCCAGAGTGCGGACTAGAGTATAGACAATCCGGGCGGAAAAACGACTGCCCCGGGAGGATACATGACTGCCCCGGGCGGATACACGACTACCCATGAGAAAACTCTAAGTCCCCAGAGTGCGGACTGGAGTGTAGACAATCTGGGCAGAAAAACGACTGCCCCGGGCGGATACACGACTGCCCATGAGAAAACTCTAAGTCCCTAGAAGGCGGACTGGAGTGTAGACAATCCGGGCAGAAAAACGACTGCCCCAGGCAGATACACGACTGCCTACAAAAAAATTCTAAGTCCCCAGAGTGCGGACTAGAGTATAGAAAATCCGGGCAGAAAAATGACTGCCCCGGGCGGATACACGATTGCCTACGAGAAAACTCTAGGTCCCTAGAGTGCGGACTAGAGTGCAGACAATCCAGGCAAGAAAACGACTGCCCCGGGTGGATACACGACCGCCATGAAAAATCTCTAAGTCCCCAAAGTGCGGACTAGAGTGTAGACAATCCGAGCGGAAAAATGACTGCCCTGGGCGGATACACGACTGCCACAAGAAAACTCTAAGTCCCTGGAGTGCTGACTAGAGTGTAGACAATCCGGGCGAAAAAACGACTGCCCCGGGCGGATACACGACTGCCCACGAAAAAACTCTAAGTCCCCAGAGTGCGGACTAGAGTGTAGAAAATCTAGGCGGAAAAATGATTGCCCCGGGAGGATACACGACTGCCCATGAGAAAACTCTAAGTCCTTGGAGTGCGGACTAGAGTGTAGACAATTCGGGCAGAAAAATGACTGCCTCGGGCGGATACACGACTTCCCACGAGAAAATTCTAAGTCCCCGGAGTATGGACTGAAGCAAAAGCATAAGTCGAGCGCGTACCGACCGCTCGCGAAATAGCTCAAAGTCCACGTAGCATGGACTGACTTGTAAACTCATTGGGCAGAAGGATGGATTTTGATTGTTCTTGATCCCACAGATACTAACCTGAAATCGACGAAAGGGGTTCAAATTACTGAAAGCTGGATATGGCAGCTCATTAAAATTCCGGCTTGACATCCCTTATGACTTAAGGCGACGACTGCTGAGAGGCCTTGAGATGGAGATAGTGAATTATTAACGAGACTTGCGAAAATTATTGCAAGTACATGGAATGGGAAGTAATTATTCAGCTATTGAAGTAATGATTCGCATGATGTCTAGTCAAAAAACAAAAAAAAATATTCACTAGTCTCAAAAAATCCGTTACAAGTGAGTCCAAAAGTTCGGGATTCGTGCCCGTACACTTACTACTAAAGAAAAAACACACATTCAAATTATTCAAGCTATGTACAACGACGCAAAGTGGTTACTATTTCTTCGACTTTTTCTCCTTCGGCTTCTCAGGAGTAGAATCAATTGAGCGACTTTTTCGGGACCCTTTGCCGCTCTTAGTTGGAACACTCGAAGAAGTAGGAGGAATTTCATTGGGGATCGACCCACCAGGTGGAATGACCTACAAAGGTACAAGATCAGGATCTCCAACTACCACCTCAAAGGGCTCGCATTTGACTTCGCGTTTCCATTTCTCCTCCTCTTCAATCTGCTTCTTCATGCTGATTTTGGCGGTGTGCTCCGTAGCACCCGTGAACATCACGTTATCAAGTTCCTCGGCAGGAGATGGGTCTTCGGGTTTGTCTTCATCAAGTGCCCCGATGACTTGAGCATCGGGCCCCAGAATATCTACAACAGCCGGAGCTTTGGCCCTTTTCTCTTGTTGCTCCATGGTGACATCGCTCCTAGGAGTTTGTTTAGGACTAGAATGACCTGCAGAAATTCATTAAAGAACGGGTGTTAGTCAATGGCCGTTATGCGCCAAAAGACAACAACCTTTTGAATTCGAAGAAATTCAGTGCGATACCGGCATCCGGTTGACTCTCAGTGGTCATTGGAGTGCTCCCTTCGAAAATGGGAGGTAGCATCTGTGGATCAAGGCCAGGTCTGTCCGGGTCATAGCCGATCTGTCGCTCCATGATTTGAGAAGATGGCGTAGCGACTATTTGGGTAGGAGAAGGACCCTTGGGATCGGTTCCAGAAGATTCAACGACGTCTTCTCCTTCATTAGCCGGTGCGGGATCCTTAAAGAATGAATTTCACAGCAGCCAGATCAGACGGCTCATTTCCTTGAAGCACCTCTTACACGAGTGCCTGTTCATTCAGCTCTGCTCCTATCAATTCTTCCTTTTTGATTTTGGTAATGAGCTCCCAGGCTCCAGCTAGTGATTCAAGATAACCTTCGTCTAGAAAGGTAAAGTCACGGTGAAGAAGAACTTTCGCGTTATATTCGACGATAAGTGGATCGAATAAGTTATTGATCTCATTTCTACCGGACTCGATGGCAGCTTCTACCCAGGAGTCAGCTTCTTTAAGCACTTCGTTTCTGCCCTCTACGTGGGCCTCTTTCTTTAAAGTTTCGATCTTGGTGAATTGTTCGTCGAGCTTTGTTCTTAGCTTCTGCCTCGACGATCTCCTCGTAGTATCTCTGCGATTCTTCCTATGCCTCAATCTTTTCCTCCCTCTCTTTATTTAATAAGTTTTCCAACTCTTCGAAACACGAGCTAAGACATCTTTCTCCTTTTGCAAGGAGTTTTTTCTAAGGCCAGAGTGCCACTGCGGTGAAGCGCCGCGTCCAGTTCTTTTTGTGCGAAGTCTCCAGGCGATTTACTACTTCTGACATTTCTTTTGCATTCTTCTCTGCTTCGGCAAGTCAGGTTTTATACTTAAGCAGCTCAGCTTCTTGGTGCTTGATGATGTCCTTGTAATGAATAGCCTCCAACTTGAGGCGGTCAATTTTGTGTTGGCGCTCAACAGAGACTTCGGAGATTTTCTCGGCCAAGTGAATAAATGATTCATGCTGGACACACACGTCGTTCATGCATGCTAGTGAGCTCTCTTTGGAACTTCTGAAATGACGTGTACGAAAGGGAGGAACTTAAGTCCATCAAAGTAGATTCTTGGAAAGGTAACTTTAAGTTCGGCTAGCTTCTCCGCTGTTGTAGAGTCAGGAGCAGGAGCCAGCGGAGGCAGATCAGAAGTAACAAGTGGGTGTTTGCCGGAACGGCGCTCGCATGATTGCCTCGAAATTGATGACCCAGAATGTTGATCATAAGGCGTGGTAGCATGAGAGCCACGATGTGAAGACTTATCTCTACTCTGAGCGGGAAGATTTGGGTGATCAACATGACGAGGAGAGTGTGATTGAGACTTCCGTTTGGACGAGGAAGAAGACTCTAGTGAATAATAATCTTTGCTTCGCCCATCATCTTTTTCTCTACGTCTCCCGGATTCGGAACCTCCGCTCGAGCGATAGTACGTAGAAGAACCCTGAAGACGGTTGAAGGTGTGGGAATGTGACATTACTCCTGTGAAGAACCAAATAAGAGCACATTAAAAGCTGTCGAACAAAGAATTAATAACGTGTATATAGTGGGGTGCAAGTGTGTGTCCTAGTGATCCCCCCGACGGACCGGTAATGGTAGCTTTACTCATCGGAGTATTCACCCCTCTGTTGGAAGGTTGGACGCCTTCGCCGCATCTGGTGGGGGAGTTGAGCCCTTCGATATTGATGTTAGGAAAGTCATAAGTTAGTATGTAATCTGGAAATGAAAGGTTGAAGAATCCCTTGAGCGAGCTTTCCGTTTGTTAGGAAGATGACTCCTTTTCAACTGGGGTAATGACGAATTCCGGATTTGCCCCGGCTTTGCTCTTTCACAGCTTATAAACCAACCTTTTCTCCCTCTTCGAAGGTGTTTGCATTTGACCGACCTACGGCCTTTCAACTACCGGCGCTTCTCCAGGGCCTACATCTTCGTTTCTCGACCTAACATCTTGAGATTCTTTAATCTCCCCCTCTTCGGTGTCTTCCCGAGTCCCTTCAGCAAGGGGCACAACTGGGTCGCTTGTTTCTACTCTTTCTTCGGCAACAATTGTCGGGGCTGCTTTGCTCCCGAGGAGTCCGATTTGGCAGCCGTCTACTAGCAGCCCGAATAATGAAAGCAGCTCATCAGTGACGAGGAGTTTGATGTTCTGATCCTCAATGGGAGTCGCACAGATAGCGGCGATGGCTCTAGTGTACTCGATGCCTTCAGGTCGAGGACAAACACCTGAAAGAACTTGGGATGTTAGTACATTCAAAGGAAAAGCTATGACGTGAGTTATCGAACTAAAGATGAAGGCAGGAGTAACACTTACATCCTTCTAACCATTTCCTTGCGAAGCCAGGAGAACATCGTACATAAAACCACTCATGCTTGAATAGAGAGAGCTTGTTCCATGCACCCGTCAGGACCTGACATTTAGGCGAGGGCTCGAGGAAGACATACGAGGGGCTTCCTGACCGTCTTTTAAAATTGTAGATATATTTGATGTCTTCGGGGGTCGACAGATGGAACAAAATGTTCATAAAGAGAAGGAAGGTCCCATGAATGAAGGCATAGCTATTGGGGTGCAACTGGGTAGGAGCGATCCCCAAGTACCTCGGCATTTCCCGAACGAAGGAGTTGAAAGGTGGCACACATCCAGCCCAACACATAAACTTGTTACAAGCGATATATCCAGCTGGGGGCAAGTGGGGTCTATCTTGTCTCGATGGAACTAAAACGTCTTCAAACGAGATTCCATGTATGAAGCACAATCGACGAAGGGCGGCCTCGCCGATTCTAGAAGCCTGTGAGTCGACAGGGTTATCTAGAACGATGGCACCCTCGACGACATCAGGAGCTGGACTGATAGCTTCCGTTGGTGAGACCGAAATGTCGGAAAAGAGACCCATTTGCGGGCTGGATGCCTCTGCTTGTTCTGTATGGTGGCTCGGAGAAGGTTTTTCAGATATGGTGGAGGATCTTGATCTTGCCTCAGAACTGATGCGTCTTGCGGCTGATCCAAAGGACATTATGATTGAGCGCTCCATGAAACTTGAGATTTATGTCAGCTATACTCAGTAGATAATCAATGTTAGAAATAATAACCCGTTCCCCCCGTGTCGTGTGTGAACTAGTGCAGTGCAGTGTGAAACAAGTATGAACAGTTTGGAATCATAAAAGCTAGAATGAAATGACAAGACTTAGAATTACGAGAGACCATCATTGCTGACCGTCTCAATCGACAAGAAAGTTGATCGACAATGAGAGCTTTAGGATTGGCTATCAACATATTAAGTTATGAAGTTTTTTAATCCAATTTATTACTTGGTCCATGTCTAGAAGTCCAGAAATATGTTCATTCCAACTTAAGTCCAGCAGTCGAAGTCATTTTATGTCTGGGCAAGGCAGTGTGCAATTCAGTGTTTAAATGATTTAAGTTAAGTTAGTGTTCATTGCCTAGGCCGATCTCTCGACTCCCTATGCCAATCTCTTGTCTCCAACCTCTATGTCGATCCCTACATCGTAGCCTCTATTATGATCCCTACGTTTAAACCTCTATACCGATCCCTTGAATGATTAGCTTCTACCGATCCCTCATCCAAGCTTCGTTACCGAAACCTACACTTCAATTGCCAGCACCGATCACTCAACTCGAGACCAACAACTGAACGCTCGCCTGATACAAATTCCTATCGATCCCTCGTAAAGCACTATTTTACGCCGATCTCTAATATTAACTACTCTCCATCCCATCACCAAATTACTAAGTACCGAACCCTCGCCTAATCTAGTTTCCACTTCTCAAGCCTTAAAAACCTATTATCCTCCATCCTTTCCAAAGCACCAGCCAAACCCTTCCTCCCACGTCCTCTCCATCTCCCTCTCCTTCACCTCCTTGTTCTCGTACTATTTTGACTTATAGAAATAACTCCAACTCATACGAACTCGAAATTCACGACTTGAAGGCTCAAGTAAAGGAGCGAGAATTCATACCTATGTGTATGTTGGATTAAATAAAAGAAAGGGGAGAGGTCGGACTTAAGAATCGTAGGTTATGGAGGGATGACTGTGGAGGAGCTGCTCGAATACGCACTCGAAGTTGAGATCTTAAGTTTGAGGAATTTTGTTTATGGCATGGGATTCGTGATGTTGTGGGTTCAGTGGAAGGGAGGCTCGAAGACGTGAAGGACAGATGAAGGCAGTGAAAGTTGTGAGGTTGGGAAAGTGAAGGGAAGGAGATAAGGAGGATGTACTTATATACGTGCATTTACATAGGGGAGTCCAACCGGTTGTTAAGGGTGACCAAGTCAAAAAGGAAGAGAAAGAAGGAAAAGGTTCGGTACTGAGGCATGCTGAACCCTGCTCTCGTGATTCTAGTGATGGATCGGTAAGTGGGATACCGATCCCTCTAAAAAAATGAAAAATGAAATGAAATAGAATAAAGGAAATGATGGATATGAATGAAAACAAAAACTGAAAGTCGAGAAGTGACGGACAACAAGGAAATGGCAGATGATCGTCATCGTGAAGATTAAGTTCTAAACATAAGTGTACAAGGAACTATTAAACTTGGCAACGACCTGCGAATGTCCGAAAAAGTCCAAAGGCTAATAACAGAAACGTGTATGTGAATGTGCGCAGAAGTGATTTAAGGATTCAGCCTTTCGAAATTATCTGAAACTGCGATCTAGCCTGAAACGATCATGTTTGACATCGAACCAGAAGAAAGCCTATAGGTCTCACATGACCAAATCTGTACGTACTAACAGAATACGACACCAGACTTGCATTATTAAAGATCGATAAAGGAACAGAAGTCACCTGAAGAGTTAGATAGACTTCTTCCCGACAACTTAGACTTTTTTCAATTCAAAGCATGTCATGTTACTCACAAGACATACTTTGGGGGGCAAGCATTACCCGATGCCCTGACCCGGCTATATTGGGCTGATCGCAAAGGCCAGACTTGACTGTTGATGAGAAGGATGATCATGAGGCAACAGCTGCATGACCAAGATATAAAGTCCGGACAGCTATACGGAGCCCGGATTGGACAGGGTTGATGGATGGACAACGCGGGATGTCAGAAAGATGGAAGTTGGCTTATGTGAAAGAGGGGTCGGCATAGTGGTTGGTAGATATGAACGAGATGATATAGGGTTCGGTATAACATGAAGAGGTCATGGGGATTGGTATGGATACTCGGTTAAGTAGTCAACTTGGGTGGGGATGTAGAGGGATCGACATAAGACGTGGCGTCTATTTCAACATGGCTCAGCAGCGCTTGATGGATTGGTATAATATGATGGATAGGCAGGGATTGGCACGGTGTGTTCATAAGGGATGGATCGATATGGTATAGCTTGTAAGAGAGGGATCGACACGGTGTGTTCGTAAGGGATGGATCAGCATGGTATGGCTTGTAAGAGAGGGATCGGCATGGCTCGCTCGTGAGGGATGGATCGACATACATCTCTCAGGAAACATGGATCGGTATACGTTGAGGAACCAAGAGAGTCGGCATTATCACTTGGAGGGATCGACACTCCCTTGACTGAATTAAGATTCGAACCAAAGGTTAACAAGAACTAGAGCTCCATATATCCAAACGCCCTGATATTTTAAGCACCATCATGTTAGAGCATAAGGGAGCTACCATAGGGATCGCTAGCCCAAACTAAACATATGGAGGGATCGGTACCAATCCCTATCCATTGAGAGTTGGGCCTAACCCTCCCTATGGTGGGCCCATGTAGTTGAGAAAGTCCTGTTGTCGAAGTTCCAGTCAGATTGGAGGCCGCCTTCATGTATAAATAGGGGCATAGGGGGCCATTCTGGGGACTCTTACACTGTTGGTTAGATTCCACCATTATTGTAATCAACTTCTTCAATCCCTAACTTATCTCTTGTTGTTTCTTGTTGTTTGTGATTGTACTCAAGTTAATTGAAAAACAATAAAGAGAATATTCAAAGTGGACGTAGGCAATCAATGCCGAACCACTATAAATCTTGTTGTTTCTACTTTCTGCTATGTTTATCTTGTTGTTTTATGATTTTCCTCTATTTTAATTTAATTTCTTCATTTATTCCACTACTTAAACTTATTCTTGGGTGTTTGTGGCCAATTTGGTTGCAAACATCCAGTATCACCCATATTTATAGTTCAAATACAAAGTCCTTGGTTCAATAATAATAGTTGTTATTAACCAAACTACTATAGTTAGAGATTTTGACTTTGATTTGATTTCAGCTGACCGTGATACTAACCCCATATAACCGAGGAGACGAATCCTTTCTTGAATAGTGTTTCACTTCCAATATTTTCACTCGACTCAACTATAGTCACTCGATGGATGTCGTGCCATGATTTGATTATAATCAAAGCGAAGCTTTCGTATTGAAGAACAACTGTATTCCAAGTCGAGAGAACTGTGTAAATTAGTCATATCAATATATTCAGTTTGACCTTAGTTATATTAACCAACAAATAACCATCGAGTGGGTCATTCCATATTTATCCAATAACTATCAGTATATAACCCCTTGGTGCCTCCAGTAATCATAAGTAATACACTTTCCAAGACTTGGAGAGCGCTACGTACTCTATTCTCAACGGATGTATCGATATCCAGTCTCGATGCATCTTGACTAGGAATATTTAATATGATGTGTTTATTATATCATGATACAATATCCATGATTATAGCTATTTGTAATTACTATCACAAACACACCGTTTATGGTTTTTCTACTAAATATATTTTAATTAAACATTTAATTTATTTATAACATATTATAACAAATTTATAACAGAAAAAAAACACTTTTATTATGAATGAGAATTGATTATAGAGTTAATGATTTACAATAAATTACAAACTTACTCCTAGGGCATACCCCTAACTCTATCATCTTGAACTTATCTTATTTATGGTGGAGAAAAGACAACACAATCACAGCCTATGAAATCAACAAATGAATGAATTCTCAGATAAACTAAAAAGAAATAAGATTGATTATATAAAATGTCCTATACCACTCCTAAAGTCCATATTCATCGATCTTCTCGATGTCGTATAGGGTCTAAGGGATTGCTATATTAGCCTCAACGGCAGCAGCAGAATAGTGGGAGACAAAGGCTAATTTGCCTAATTTGGCATCTCTATGATATTCTGATAAAGGAGGAAAGTCTGAAGGAGGAAGAGGAACTACAGAGTCTTCTGCTTGAGAAGAAATCTCGATAGGAGTTCCAAAAAGAACATTTCTAAAAGCATCTTTTCCATTTCTTGATTGTTTCCCCGACCACTTTAGAACCCAGCTTCGATCGTGAAGATCCCTCGGTAGATCCAAAAAATTATACTTGCCTAAATTAGAACTCAAATTGAAACTCATTAATAACGAACTAAGACAACTCATAATTGTAACAGCCTCTCGGCTATATAATAAAACTCTAAAGAAGGAAAAAACAGTGGACATAGGGATTTTAACCCGAACAACTATAATTATCCGTGTTCTTATTTTTAGTACCTTTAATTCAGCTTCATTCGTAACTCTCAATCCTGGCTTACTCTAATACTTATTCCTTTTGGTATTATCCTTTAAAAAATTAACCCAGTTTTCAGCCTTCGGAAAAGCCTTCGGTCACCAACCCACTGTAGCATCTAATAAACAACTCCGTTGAAGCTTACCCTTCAATTTTTGAAGTGTTGGTATGTGATGAAAAATCCAATCAACAACATGCTAATTCCAAAATAGATCATTAGCACTAATTGGGTTTTAGACTAACACTATTTAAACTTTATCAACTACAAGCCGAAATAGTAAAACAGTCATATATCCTAACCGACTTATCAAGATTAATAATATGACCACCTTATTAACATTTACGAAAAATAATATATTTATTGGAAAGTAACTGAAGTCCAACTCGTCTTTAACCAAAAGTTATAGCCATAATGTCTTGTTGTCAAAATGTCACACAATCTATTCTACACCTATAATTTATTGAATTATGCTTCTTTATAAAATTTAAATTAAAAATAAAGTTGTCGAGTATTTTAAATTACATTTCATTATATAGTTTACTACTAAAAATGTGGTTCTTTTATATATTCTAAATATGAATTATGATTGTTTAGAGAGGTTGGATAATCTGCATTGTGTGTAAAATGGGTAAGTACAAGAGCACATAGATTAGGAAACAAAATGGTGTTATTTTTAAAGAAGGAATTAGCAATATGTGATTACAAGTAAAATTGAAAATGATTATTTATTCAATTGATAACATTTAGTTTGATGTACATTCTGCATATATAGAGTACAAACTAAAGCTAACATTATTTGTACAGCTATCAGTATTCATGTATTTACTAATATACCCTTATACATATTGAAGACTATTTCTCTTCATGTATTCATTCATTACTTCCAATACTCCATGTCAAACAAATCTAGGGTTTTTTTGATCCCCTTTTCTTCCGCCAACTTCTTCAATCTCCACATCCGGTTGTAATCTCGTGAAATTTTGTGTTGATAATTGTTTTGTGAGTATATCTGCCCTCTTATAAGCTGCTGGTAGATGATTTATGTCTAATCTTATTACTTGCTCATGAAAAGAATACAGATCGATCTCAATGTGTTTTGTTTGTGCGTGAAGTATATGGTTGGTTGAGAGTGAGACGGTGCTTAGATTGTCACACTAGATTACTGATTTTCTCTTTGGTTGAACTTTCAATTCACTGAGAAGTGATTCAAGCCACATAATCTCTAGGATAATACTTGCACCACTTTGATATTCTGCTTCGGTGCTGGAATTGGAGATGGTTGGCTATTTCTTAGAGCACTATGATACCATATTTTCACCTAAATTCACGCTGTATCCAGTTATGGATCTTCGATCGTTTGGATCTGTTGCCTAATCTGCATCTAAGTATCCTTGAAATTTTAGTGTTTTACGTGCTTTTAGATTAATGCCTTGATTTTTGTACCCTTCAAGTATCTTAGAATGAGCTTTACTGCTTTCCAATGTTCATCTAGCGACTTTGCATGAATTGACACACTCTATTTACAGTAAATGATATATCTGGCCTTGTTATTGTAACATATTTTAGAGCGCCCATTGTACTTCTGTATTGCTTTCCATTAATTATGGGTTCACCTTTATTTCTATATATATGTAGATAACTGATCATTGGAGTAGGCAATGCTTTGGCTTGATCCATCTTTGCTTTAGTCAGAATTTCTAAAATATACTTTCTTTGACATAGAATTAGTTCTATATCTGATTTCTGTTAACTTCTATTCCCAAGAAATAACTTAAATTTCCAAGGTCTATAATTGAAAGTTCTCTGTCCAGTTGCAGAATAACATTATGATCTCCTTATCACTGTGTTATCCCGCCTTTTGGCAAGGCCGTGACACCAAGAACTTGACTAGAAACCAATGACAATTCGTCTTGGAGATCGGTTATACACAGGCTCACTATGGATATCGATGAATTTTGTCCAAGTCCGGATCGAGCTAAAATTGATATGACATGACAAGCCAAGCTATGAGAGCCAACGTTCCAAGTTTCAAGTCAATCGGAGTTCATATGCTCAAGATATTGATCGATCACGGTTGAGAAATCCAAACTTGCATCGATCATAACTCGAGATCTACAAGTCCAAATGCCACCGGATTTTCACAAGAACTTACGTATGACCTAAGGAATGTTCATGCCAAATTTCAACTTGATTGGAGCAAGTCTTGATCGATACGAAATTCGTTCGTATCGATTACGGACAGAAAAACTCCAACTTGCATCGATCATATCTCATGATCTACAAGTCCAAATGCCACCAAATTTTCACAGGAGCTTACGTATGACCTAAGGAATGTTCATGCCAAATTTCACCTCGATTGGAGCAAGTCTTGATCGATACGAAATTCGTTCGTATCGATCACGGATAGAAAAACTCCAACTTGCATCAATCATAACTCGAGATCTACAAGTCCAAATGCTATGAAATTTTCACAGGAGCTTACGTACAACATAAAGAATGTTCCTGCCAAATTTCGACTCGATTGGAGCAAGTCTTGATCGATACGAAATTCATTCGTATCGGTCACGGATCGAGTCGAAATCGCCTGGGATCGATCGCGTGGGCCCGCCCACGTGCCAGAAGAAGTCTCCCAAGATCTGAGCGAGATATTTGCCTCCTACGCCTATAAATAGAGCCCCAGGGCCTACAGAAGAAGGACTTTTTGCCTCTCTACGCCAATATTATGCCGAAATGATTGTCAAACTTCAGTTATACTGTTGTAATCTTTTGTAAACAATGAGTGAAATTCAATAAATATCAATCATTTCATAGTGGACGTAGGCAATTCGCCGAACCACTCTAAATCCGTGTGTTTCTGTGCATTTTCTTATCTGTTTATTGATGTGTTTGTTAGATCTGCTTCATTTTACATTTATTTTCTTCATTTTATCTCTTCAAACACATCCAAAGAGTGTTGTGCCCAATTTTGGTACAAACACTTCGATGCTTTCACTGAGAAAAACCCAACTTTTCTCCTGCTCTGTGGATCTACTACCATCGTTGGATTGCAAAAATCTAAGGAGGAGATCCAGATCTGCCGTCCAGTGGTTTCTTCTATTCTATTCAGATTGCTCCAGATCTAAGAGGAACTACATTCATGATGAATTTCGTAATCATATTTTCATATCCATAAAATATGGTGAATTTCGTATCCATATTTCCGTATCCAGAAAATATGATCATTTTCGTATCCATGTTTTCGTATCCAAAAAATATGGTGAATTTCGTATCCATGTTTTCGTATCCAGAAAATATGATCATTTTCGTATCCAGAAAATATGGTGAATTTCGTATCCATGTTTTCGTATCCAGAAAATATGGTGAATTTCGTATCCATGTTTTCGTATATAGAAAATATGGTCATTTTCGTATCCATATTTTCGTATCCAGAAAATATGATCATTTTCGTATCCATGTTTTCGTATCCAGAAAATATGGTGATTTTCGTATCCATCATTTCGTATCCAGAAAATATGATCATTTTCATATCCATCATTTTGTATCCAGAAAATATGATCATTTTCGTATCCATCATTTCGTATCCAGAAAATATGGTGATTTTCGTATCCATGTATTCACATCCAGAAAATATGACAACATTCGTATCGATCAACTTCCGTATCGATCGCATTTCGTATCGATCAGCATTCATATCGATCACTTTTCGTATCGATCACTTTTCGTATCGATACTCACATGCAGTTCGTATCGATCCATCTGCGTCCAATTCGTATCGATACTCACATCCTGTTCGTATGGATACTCACATTCTGTTCGTATCAATCGCAACTGCTCTGTTCGTATCGATCGCAACTGCTCTATTCGTATCGATCGAACTTCGTATCGATCAGCTTTCGTATCGATCGACTATTCGTATCGATCAGTTTTCGTATCGATCAACATTCGTATCGATCGACTTTTGTATCGATCACTTTTCGTATCGATTGGTTTTTGTATTGATCAACTTCGTATCGATCCAGCCATGTGCATTTCGTATCGATACACACACATAGTTCGTATCGATCCATCTGCGTCCTATTCGTATCGATTTTAACACGCATTTCGTATCGATCCATCTGCGCCAATTCGTATCGATTGTCACACGCTGTTCGTATCGATCCATCTGCACCCAATTCATATCGATACTCACACGCTGTTCGTATCGATCCATCTGCGCCCAATTTGTATCGATACTCACACGTTGTTCGTATCGATCCATCTGCGTCCAATTCGTATCGATACTCACATCCACTTCGTATCGGTCCAGCTGTACGCCTTTCATATCGATCCAATTGTCCATTTTCGAATCGTTCGATTTCACCTACATTTGTATCGTTCAAACGTTGCTGAGAACGATACGAAATTTCAAAAGTGAATGCCCGAACCCTAGCCGCAGCGCAGAGCACCCGCATAGTGAATTCAATCACCAATTTAATGAAGGAACATTCCATCCGTGCTTCTGATTGTTCCATGACTGAACAAGACATAGGAGATCACAGCAACAAATGCTGAATTGCAATCAAGGAATGGGTAAAGGAATACTAATCAACCGGTGCTCCCAGAGGCTGGAGAACCTAGCTAGTACGCCAGGAACTAGAGTTGGTTAATATATCATGCTGCTAAGGTGGACTGTAAATTCCTCCAATTGACCAGCTTTTAAACTCCTGAATTGACAACTATGGTACGATGGCTAATATGATGACTGCCCTACACTGTCTGCTCTGCCAACTCAAAGCATAACTGGTCACCACTAAACCATCTTCAAATGCCCGCATCTTAGTCATACTGTGTCCATATGACTAGAAGCATGGCATACAACCTTAAGAGGACTTCCTTACTACTTTATATGGCCCTCCTACCTGGGTGAAAATTAGAAATGGTCACCAATTTATGAGCCCATCTTAACCAACTCACCATCCAATCGGCATCAACAAACCATTCGAACGTCGGGCAATCGTGCATACATCATGCACCAGTGTTACAAGACCCTGTAGCCATAAAATGGACCTGATCATAATGTCGATTGGAGAATCTTTCCCAGTCCAGACCTATTTATTGAAACCATCCTACATGCAGATTTTCCAGCAAAAATTCAACACGCTGACTACGTCAGTGTACTTTGGAAATATAACCCCCAGCACTACCTCATGAAATGAGAATTGCGCATGGCTTGCACCAAGAGTGATGACTGCCATCAAATGTAGCTGTCTTCCCCCATTCCTCAAAGAACATTGTCAATCACGGTTAGATATACCAGTTATACTTCTCATATTGTTGAAGTGAATGAAGAAGCTGGCAGCCAACGAATTTATCCAAAGCCCACAGCCAGTTGCTGCCAATACCCATAAATGAATTCATCACCAGAGCTTATTTCCAGAGTTTGATAAGAGAACTAGTGGATAACCGCCGACGACTACACCAACATGTCCAGGTCAATATTTAGTTGATGAATCAGATAAAGGATCAACGTGGCGAGATAAGGAGGGAACCTACTCCATACTCTAGATCGGAAAACTCCTCTTCTTTAGATGGCTACCGTGGACGCCAACGCCATAAGGCTGCTCCGGAAAGGATAGCTCCGACAATATGTGCAAGCCCCATAAAACGAAGGACTGGGAACACCCGACCCCTATCGATCAAGAACTTTGATCAAATAGAACCATTTGTGTTAGACTTCCAACCGTGAAGGGCTGGACTGAAGTCTAATAGCGAGTATACGACGCCGCTTCACTTATCAATGAGATTTAATCCGATCTCTTTTGAATTATTTCTATTTCAATTTCGTTTATGTTGCGAAGTATGACCAACTTGAATTAAACTACTTGCAAATGATGCGGGTAACCGAGTACTTAAGGTTGGGTGCAAAACAACCTCTGCGAACTATGATCAAATCATTGAGGTATCATCATGACGAGCATGATTCAACCACTCATCGGCTACTATATGCCCCTGACTGGGGGCAAGGCATCAAAGCGGAAGAGACCGACAAGGTTAGGACTCTAGTACAAAGTGGATGCAACCGACCATCCACTCATCCACCTATGCAATTTAATTGGAGATCTGGGAAAGACTTAGAGTGATGTGTCCCAACAACGTACTCTCCATCTCGTACTTGAAGCTCGCCAAAATACTTATGCTTCTTCTGATGCCCAGTAAAATTGGAATCACACCAAGGGTGGATGTGACATGACTGTCTATGCATCCAATCCTACATTAGAACTTGGGGTAATTTGAGAACATATGTTTAGTGGATATGATTTGACCATTCACTCTCCAACTCTAGCTCCTGACTTAAGGGAAAATACACAGCTCAAAGTGGATGTAGTTCGACCACCCTCTCCTCTGCTCGAGCTCAAAGCTTGCCAGAACACTAATCTTACTCCTTAGGCTTAGCAAAAGTGGAATCCAAATGAACATGGACGTGATTCGACCATCCATCAACTAAATCTTATCCTTCGTTGAGGGTGGATAAGTGGAAAGTGATCGAGATCCGACTAATCACTTATTAAGTGAAACCCGAGCTCGGGGGCCGATACACTTAAATCAAAAGGGATTGAAACATGACAATCCTTGAACAAACTCCAGTTCCCAGAGTGCGAGATGGAGTACGAAATTCCAAATCCAAACTCGAGGAGGGTTGATGATCTGTCCATCTAACGACTTCGCTTGCCTACTCGGGGTGGATGTGATACGACCATCCATGTACCTGATCAACCTCCTGTTCCTGGAGTGCGAACGGGATCTGAATGCCTAAACAGATGTGACTGACCATCTGTCAACTAACTCCACATTCCCAGAGCGCGAACTGGAGTATAAACATCAACTAACTCTAAGTCCCCAGAGTGCGGACTGGAGTATAAACACTAAAATGGGTGTGACTGACCACCCATCAACCAACTCCAGATTCCCAGAGCACGAACTGGAGTATAAACATTAACTAACTCTGGTCCCGAGAGCGCGGACTGGAGTATAAACACCAATTGGGTGTGACTGACCACCCATCAACTTACTCCAGATTCCCAAAGCGTGAACTGGAGTATAAAACACCGACTCACTCTAGTCTCGAGAGAATGGATTAGAGCGTGAATGCCAAATGGGTGTGACTGACCACCCATCAACAAACTCCAGATTCCTAGAGTGCGAACTGGAGTATAAACATCAACTAACTCCAGATTCCCAGAGTGCGAACTGGAGTATAGCCATCAACAAACTCCAGATTCCCAGAGTGCGAACTGGAGTATAAACATCAACTAACTCCAGATTCCCAGAGTGCGAACTAGAGTATAGCCATCAACAAACTCCAGATTCCCAGAGTGCGAACTGGAGTATAAACATCAATAAACTCCAGATTCCCAGAGTGTGAACTGGAGTATAAACATCAACAAACTCTAGATTCCCAGAGAGCAAATGGGAGTATAAACATCAACAAACTCCAGATTCCCAGAGTACGAACTGGAGTATAAACATCAACTAACTCCAGATTCCCAGAGAGCGAACTGGAGTATAGACATCAACAAACTCCAGATTCCCAGAGTGCGAACTAGAGTATAAACATCAATTAACTCTGCTCTTAAGAGCGTAGACTGGAGTATAAATACCAAATGGGTTTGACTGACAACCCATCAACCAACTCCAGTCCTCAAGGCATGGTTTGGAATATGAATACCAGAAGGGATATGATTCGACTGTCCATCTATTTGCTCTGGTTCCTCAGCAAGTTCTGTAGTACAAAAAGCGGATGTGGTTCGACCGTCTGCTTTCCAAACTTCCCCTGACATGGGGGCACACTTAACACACAAAATTGGATGCGATCCAACCGTCCAGCACTAAGCGGGCATGACACAACCATCCATGCATCAACTCTTGTCCCCGGCATGGGACCCATAACATAATTTTATAGGGATGCACTCCAACCCCACAAGACAAAATTTCTTCCTTGATTTGACAGGGAGACGCAGATTCGCAAAACGAACCTAGCTGAATGTCCTATTCTAAATGGATGTGACTACCCGTTCTACTGCAAACGAACGTGACACGACCATTCATCCGCTAACTCTCCCCTATGATCCAACGGGCTGTTCGTGCAACATGGACGGATGTGACCTAACCATCTGCCAATCGATTCCTTCCTACAGTTCAGTGGGAGAAGCATCAAATTAAAGTTTTTGTAATGTGATCGACCACACTTCGACTTTCGCCATTGACTAGTGCTAGAGGGATTAATTGAGGAAAATGCGGTCCGACCATTTTCTACTAAAACTCTTAGTCCCCAGAGTGCAAACAGGGGTATAAACACCAAATAGGTGTGATTAATGGCCCTTCAACTTACTATGATCCCTAAGGTGCGGCTCCAAGCATAGATAAACGAATGAATGTGACTCGACCATTCATTCACCAACTCTGACCTAGACTCGACATGAGCAATATAAACTCACTACAGGTGCAATTAGACCATCCACGAACTAACTCTTCTAACTCAAGACTGGAGGTAGAAGTACAAATCACCGAAAGAAGAGAAAGGTGACTCGCTACATCTCCAGTTTAGCGTCCTTTACAACTTAAGGTAATGACTACAAGGAGACCCTAATGCTAACCAATCAGAATGATGCCCGAAGTTCTGGGCAACCAATTATATCGTACCCTGGATCGACGGGCAATATCGATCTGCACCTTTCACATCGTACCATTAAATCGACGGTCAATATTGGTCCTCTTCGTCTACAAGTCGATGTGACTCGAACCCCATCGAATACCTTTGAAAAACATAGCATGGATAGAAGAATAAACCACGAATGGGTGTGACTTGACCATTCGTCCTCCGTTACCTTCCTTTGATCCGTCAGGAAGAGCATGAGACTAGATGAGCATGACATGACCGCATTCGAGCTAACTTTATCCATAAATCTGACGGGAGAACGTAAATCGAAATGAACATGGTTGATCACCCAACTCCAAATGAATGCAATGCGACCATTCATTCATTGACTCTTACCATGATCCGAGTAAAAGAGCAATTCAAAACAAGTGCAACCTAAACATCTGTACACCAATTCTTGCCCTGGATTCGGCAAGGGAAGCATCAATCCCGCATTGGATCTGACTGGACGATTCACTCTTCAGTTTTTGCCCAGAGTATGGCGACATAAGCAGCGAAGTGAATGTCATTGACCATCCAGAACTTAGCTCATGTTTGAATGTCGACGAGGCAACGAAGTATTCTGCCTAAAGGAAAGAACTAGGACAGAATGTAGGATAAGGCACAACACAGCCTTTCATCGGTTAACTCGATCCCATAGTTCAACAGGATAGAATGCAAAATTGAAGCGGGCATTATCTACCTTGCCACTTATCGAGATATTTCCCAAACTTGGGGGCATGCGCAAGAAATGAGATGAATGTAATTTGATCGTTCATCAAACAACTCTGGCGCTTACAGCTTGGACTATAGTATAAACACAGCAGAAGCTAGGCTCGATCGTTCGCACAATACGTCCATCAACCCAAGACTGGGGGCACGAGTCTGATCATCCAAGAGCTGGATATGACTACTCAATCCTACAGCTCGTGCCTAGTATTTATAACAACTTGAAGTTGCGAATGAGAGGATGCTTAGAGATAGAATCATTAGATCGACGCCCGAACTTATGGGCAACCGATCATCATTTCGACCCTTCCGATGAGCAATGGATCGCAGGTACATTGCATGAAAAGCGCATCATTCAGAAACACATGTAAATTCAATCTCAAAGCTGGAGCCAGCTATGTAGCAGCATGCAATACAAGGCTAAGTTCTACTAATTCTTTGATTCAACATCCTTATAAGCCTGATCATTTACCATTGCAAACAAAAACACATGAAGCGCCTACAACCTATCATGGGTATTGTAGATCAGATCACAACTCTGCGCAATGATGAAGAAAGAGTCAACTGTTTTACTTCAGGTGAATCTTGATGTGTTCGCTTGGACTCGATCTCATACATACATACATACATAGATATATATATATATATGGACTCTCTCCAGCCATGAAGAACCCTACATTAAATGTTGACCAAAGGCATGTCTCGGTGAACAAAAACGATGCGACATGGATCCGGAGAGACCTGTTGCACTTAAAGAGGAGGCGAATCTGCTCAAAACCAGTGGGTTTATCCATGATGCCCTCCAACCAAAATGAGTATCCAATCCTTTACTTATAAGAAAAACAAACAGGGAGTGGAGGACATACGTCAACTACTCAAATTTGCATGAGGTATGACAAAGCACAGCTTTCCACTTCCAATGATCAACCAACTGATGGACCCGACCATCAAACATGAATTACTCACATCCATGGATGCAAACTCCAGATACAATCAGATACTGAAGCATGTCCTAGACCAGGAATACAACTGTTTCGCTACTAACCTAGGCATATAGTGCTATGCTGCAATCCATAGATTCAAACTTAAGGACACTGGTGCTACTTACCAAAGGACGATTAACAGATCATTCAAAAATTAGATCGACCGATCGATGAAGGTAGATGTGGTTAATATGCTCGTGAGATCATGACTATCAAACGACCACATGGATGACTTGGCAGAGATATTCAGTGCTCTCCAGAAAATGCAGGATCAAACTCAATCCTTCGAAATGCTCTTTCACCATTACATCAAAAAGATTCTTTGTTTTCATCATCAATTCTCGTGGAATCAAGGCTAATTCCCAAAAAATTCCGACAATTAGAGACACCCATGTACCGAGGACAACCAAGCAGGTACGGAGCCTAAGTCGGAAGATTACCGTCCTAAGTTGATTCAACTCTAGGACCATCTACAAGTGAATTCTCTTCTTCAACCTGAACAAGAAAGGGAAGAGTACTTTTGAATGAACTAACAACCACGTTGATGCAATTCCAGCTCCGATAGATCACTTAAAGAGACCTCCCATTTTACCAAAACCTTTGGATCGTGAAGATTTATACATCAATTGGACCGTGTCAACACACGCCGTAAGCGTCGCAATGCTATGTGAAGAGAAACGAATCCAAAGACCAGTATATGATGAAGGCTGGCTATTAACAAGCTCACCCCGTTAATGTCTATATCGACCAACCGTTATGATAGGTCCAATAGAAACCTTAGATGTTTGAAAATTTACTCAAATGGAGTATCAAGCTAAGCCAATTTGATATCACTTATCTCCCTTGGAGAGCTCTCCGAGGTCAAACATTAGCATACTTCATATTTAAATTCACTACATCAGACGATTATCCGAAGAACAGTGGAGAACCGTCTAACCGATGGAGAACGTACACAGATGGAACTTCCAATAATCAGCTTTCTAACGTCGAAGTTGCGTTAATGACTACTGAGGAATGATCGATCTGCCACGCCCTCAAACTCAACTTCCCTGCATGTAATGACCCAAGATTTTAGGAATTTACCTTGGAAAATATAAATAAGCTTGAAATAATTTTTTTTAAGTAATCTTTTTTTTAAACCCATGTTTAAGGGAAAAATGAGATAGCTTGATGATGTGCATTTGTGCACAGAAAATACACATGAGTAAAGCTAGATCCCTGATACTATGAACAAGCACATGATGCTATGTATGGAAATATATATATATATATATATATATATATATATTTACTGACAAATATAGAAAACCCTCAAATGTGCTATATGCAGAAATATAATTAAGTATACATGTGCATATGTGTATCAGTATAAAGTAATATAGAAGTATATATATATATATATATATGCATATAAGTTATTATCTGTAAAACATAGATGTAAGTATACTAACTAAGTATTAGAATTTAAACTAATAAAAATGAAACACACAAATATGTTTTTCCTCTTATGGATAAATAAAAAGGAAAACACCAGATAATAAAGTGAAGGCTAAAAATAGAAAATGGGAGGAAAACAAAAATGTATTTTTGTATGGGCTGAATTAAGAAAGGAAAAAGTATATAAAATATTGTTGGGAAATCAGATCACACATTTAGCATGCAAATGGACAAGAGAAAAAGCATTTTATGGAAAAGTAAGATTTCTGAAAATAACCAAAGTAAATAACCACTTTTCTCTTCACCAAATTAAGCCGGGGAGGGTAGAATTTTGGGTTCAAATGAATGCAGATAACATAATTTTCTGGAGGACAAAAATGGCTTTAGCCAATACCCAAAACCCTAAGAAGAACTCTGTATATATATATGCAGCAGCCTCCTCTCCTTCCCAGAGGAAAATTTGGAAAAAAAAATATAAACCACATAAAAAAATAAGGCAGGTGAAGGAACAGAGCTTGAAACAAAAGGCAGAAGTTTATAAGCTAACTAAGGAAGCAAAGAAGAGAGCTAGGTGAGAAAACTCACTCAAAATCTAAGGCAATAAGTCCTAATGTAGGCAGCCAGTCATATGTAATTTTCTTAAAAGTGTATTCTCATATGTGAATGCTTATCTGTGATTTTAGAACTGAAAATGTTTTGATTCTTTTTGGTTGTTCTACTTGTTTTATTATAAGAAAGTTTTATGTATTGTTAGTATACATATATGTTTTATGAACCCAGATCTCTGATATGTGAATGTTTAGGATCATAAACTAATACCCAGGAAAAAAATGTTTAATATGGGCAAGTAGCATTGGTTTTGGCTTAACTCAGAGAAATGAAAACATATTGTGCTGCAATATACACATGTATAAGTGCTGAGGCTTGAGACAAAAAGGAATTAGGGGTGCAATAGGGTTGCCTATGTGCTGATGCTCCTAATTCAATAAAAATGTATAAAGATTCATACACATAGCAAACAAATTTTGTGGTTCAGTGAAACTTGGTCAATCTAAGTTTAACTCAAGCACAAATACTTGCAAAAAGGAAAAACTCTCTTAAAAGCCATAAGACACTGTTAGTTGCCTTTACTTCTTTAAAATACCAGAAAATATGTATGCACATATAGAGTCCCATTTAAATAGATAACAATGTTTGTTTGCCTAAATTGTCCCTGCTTGGTTATGATTAATATGAGATGCCTTGATATGGATGTTTTAGTTAGTGAAATGGATCACTGATTGGTTTAGTCCTGAAATATCAAAAGAGTTATTATTAACTTAAACTTGATTAGGAAATGGGGGTCAAGAACACTGCAGGAATGACTTGTTTTCTTGAGTAACACAAGTTGACACATGGCTTGTTTAAGTCCTGAGATCTTTGTGTAATGGAGTGAATTAGTCCATTACAGTGTGTCCATTGATTCAATTAAATTGCAGATGAGACCAAGATAGATGAACATATCAAGGTAAGAGAATTTGATAAAAAGAGGAACTAGAGTCTTCCTGGAATGAAATCTGGATAGTGAAAAAAAAGGGGTTTAAAATTCATTTTTGGGAGATTTCCTTGTTTGTATGGATGTTTGTTTAATTCATGATTGAATTATATGAATGTAGGAATGTACCATGTCTTTTTGGGGTTTGTGGAAAGGTAGACCTAAGTGTGCACCTGCACACTGACACAGAATATGCACACATGAATCACTTGTTCTCTAAGGCAGAATTATATACATATCTCCCTGTTTTAACTTTAACTTGATTTACAAATTGTTTTTGTGGATTTTCTCATACCAGACATGTGTCTGACCCTAGTGTGCTAATGGCATCTGGGGTATCTCATTTAAAATGGGGCAGCTCCAAATGCATTTTCAGGGACTGCAGCATCTATGTAGGAGTAGGAGCAAGGCTCTGAGAAGAAGATTATAGCATGCTAACATTAGTTAAATAAAAGACTAAATGATGAAATCTGCATGTATTGATGATTTGAATTGCTACCTGTATTAAGTATTGAACATTGGATAGATATGATGCTAAGTATTTTGCTAATAACTTGGTTTGTAACTGGAATTTAAGAATCTGGATAATATCTAATATGTTGAAGAAGTTAATGTAAATTCTTTTAAGTGAATTGGCCAAGAATACTATGATAAACTGGATGGTCACATTTTATAAATGTATTAGTCAATCTTGAGTCTTTAAAAAGGGACAAGTCTTGGAAAATCTGGATAGCTGAATCTCAGTAAAAATCAAATGGTTTTATTCTTTTCTCTACATGGTATATGTAGACAAAAGAAGATAATCATAGGGAGAATGTATTTTATATGTCTGTAATGTTTCCATAATTCAACTGGTTTTACACAAATGTTTTATACCTATTTTTAAATAAGACAAGGATCAGTAATATAGGAGTTGGAAGCAAGGTCCAAAAGGGTGCATATGTATATAGGTATACCCACATATATAAATATGTTTGGTTCAAAGTTTATCACACCAGCTATCATTGTATTTTATCATGAACTCGAATTTCTCTATTTTAAGACCTTGATCAAAAATGTATTTTAAGACCCTATGGGTTACACCAGAACAAAGAGCCTGGTTGAATCATGACATAGATACTCATGGCTATAGGAAACTCAGATAGGTTTGTATTTGTTTTAACTTAGCATCCTTGTATCAAGGAATTAAGTTTTGAATGTGATATATCACTTAAAAACTTTCTCAAAAAGGTCCTGTACTCTATACAGATTTTATAAGAAAATAAAACATGGATAATGATAGGAACATATATCATTTTTCCCAGAGCACAGCCACCAAACCCTTAATTTATAGACAATCATACTACCATTATATAGTTTCTAGGATTTATACACCCTAGAGAATTTAGCAAGGAATCAGGAGTTTGAAAATAAATATATATTGATACATGTATGGATGGATTTGGTTGTATATATTAAATTAAGCTATGTGTGGATTGATTAAACTTAATCAATCAAATTATCCTCTTGTTTTCCAGAACTCTGATGCAAACAAGAAAGGCACATGCATCATCACATGCATGTGCATATCTTGATATATATACATACTGATATATTTATATTGGTTGAGATTTTGATCCTGGATATATATATGTTGTTTGAAAAAAATGACTCTAGGTTTCAGAAATATGTATATGTACATCTCATATATATATGTGTGTATATATATATATATATATATATATATATATATCTCAATTGTAAAAAAAATCCTTACAAATTAAGGACAAAGAAGAGAGGGTCATTTCATTTGGTATCAGAGCTATGTTATTAAACATAGCAGAGAAAAAAAAATCAAATTCTCTGATAAGAATAAAATTTAAAGAGACTAAAAATTTAACAGTGTTTTCAGTGTAAATAGAACCACTGAAATAATAAAAATTACCAATCAAACTAACCAGCTATGTAAATTATTATTAGCAAATTATGGTAGGAAGACCACCAAATCAAGGAGCAGGATCTTCCAATGCACCACCAATGGTCAATCTGCAAGATTTGGTGAGAGCATTTAGAGATGGGGCAGGACAAAGGCAAGAAAATCCCCATGAAGAGCTCTCCAAATTACTCAAGACTTATACTCATTTAGGAGGCAAAAACTTTGAAGGGACAGAAAGTATTATGGAAATTCAAGCATGGTTGAGAACATTGGATAGGATTTTCAATGACATGCAGCTTGATGATCAAAGGAAGAGGCAAGTGGCTTCAAGACAGCTGAAAGGAGCAGCTTTAAGCTGGTGGGAAGTAATCATTGCAAGGAGAGGTGAGAATGAAATAACTTGGAATCAATTCAAGGAGATGTTGGAAGCAAGATTTGTACCAGCATCAGCTAAGACCACCTTACTAGAAGAATTTATTAGACTTAGGCATGGAACTTTAAGTGTCACAGAATACACTCAAAAGTTTGAGGGGCTTTCCACGTATGGAGCAATGCTTGTGGCAGATGAAGCATCCAAGAATGATAGGTACATCAAAGGTCTGAACCCAGGACTTAGCAGAGCCATGTTACCTTATGCTTACAGGACATTTGATCAAGTAATTGACTTGGCTTTGAGGTTGGAGCAGCATGACAAGGAAAGGGAAAAATTCAAAAAATTCAAGAACAATAGTAGTAAGAAGGGTAAGGGGAGATATCATCCTTATGATAAGAAGAAAGAAGAGGCCAGTACTAAGTCTACTGGGGATATTAAAGCTAAGGAAACCAAGAAGAAAATTGTGTGTCATCAATGTGGAAAGGAAGGACATATCAAACCAAGATGCCCAGAATTGAAAGGAGGAGCTTTCAAGTGTTATTTATGTGGGAAAGAAGGGCATATGAAAAGAAATTGTCCTGAGAATAGGCAGCAAGGAAAATTAGCAAACTTGGAAGAAAAAGGCAAAACAGTGGAGATCAATGCTGAGAAGCACAGTCAAGTGGAAGGTACACTATTTATTTGTAATGTACCCATAGCAGTAGTATATGATACTGGAGCAACTCATTCTTTAATTTCCTATGAATTAGTTAAAATTCTGAAATTAAGTTGCATATTGGTTGAAACCCCTTTACATATACAAAGTCCACTGGGAAGTTCTAGTGTTTTAAACATGATCT
The DNA here is from genome assembly GCA_030737815.1 of Allium fistulosum. Lineage (NCBI taxonomy): Eukaryota > Viridiplantae > Streptophyta > Magnoliopsida > Asparagales > Amaryllidaceae > Allium > Allium fistulosum. The sequence goes on along the minus strand of CM060908.1, from coordinate 813,217,979 downwards.
GTGTGGATGTGGAATTAAACATAGGAGGAGATACATTTATTTCTAATTTATATGTTTTAAATTACCCAAACATAGGTGTTATTTTGGGAGTAGACTGGTTAAGGCAATTCAATGCCATAATTAACTTAGACTCATCCACCATATCATTGAAAAACCATGGAAGCCAGAGGATCACAATTTTGTGTGAAGTGTCCAAGGGAAGAAAATTGTGTCATTTGATTGATTTGGGTAAAGATTCCAGTGAACATATTATTGAGGAAATTCTCATAGTCAATAAATACTTGGATGTTTTTGAGGAGGTTAATGGTGTTCCAAACCATAGGCCAGTGGAATTCCAAATTCATTTAGTCCCAGGAGCAAGCCCAGTGATTAAAAAGCCAACAAGGATGGGGCTAAATGAACTAAAAGAATTAAAGAAACAATTAGAGGAATTAGAAAATAAGGGTTTTATAAGACCCAGTAATTCTTGCTGGGGGGCTCCAGTGGTGTTTGTTAAGAAACAAGATGGTACCTTGAGGCTCTGCATAGATTATAGGGAATTAAACAAGGTAACCATTAAAAATAAATACCCATTGCCAAGAATAGATGATCTTTTTGATCAATTGGCTGGAGCAAGAGTATTCTCTAGGCTAGATTTAGCATCTGGTTTTCATCAAATGAAGGTGGAAGAATCAAGCATCAAGTACACTGCCTTTAACACTAGGTATGGGTTGTATGAATTTTTGGTCATGCCATTTGGCTTGACCAATGCACCATCATACTTTGTAGATTTAATGAATAGAACCTTTAGAGATTATTTAGACAAGTTTGTGCTTATTTTTATAGATGACATTTTGATTTATTCCAAAACAGTGGAAGAGCATGAAAGTCATCTGCACATGGTTTTGTCTAGACTAAGGGAAAAAGACTTAAAGGCAAAATACTCAAAATGTGAATTTTGGAAAGAGGAAGTGCATTTTCTTAGCCATGTTATATCTGCCCAAGGAATTTCTGTGTACCCCAATAAAGTAGTGGCTATCCAAGCATGGAAGAGGCCAAACACTATGAGTGAAGTGAGGTCATTTATGGGGATGGCAGGGTATTATAGGAGATTTATAAAAGATTTTTCAAAAATTTCTACACCACTTACTAACCTAACCAGGAAGAACCAAGCTTTTGTTTGGTCAGAAAAATGTGAAAAGTCTTTTGAACAGTTGAAGGAGGCATTGGTGAATGCTCCAATTTTAAAAGTACCTAATGGAAATGAAGAATTAGTTGTATACACTGATGCTAGTGGATTTGGCTTGGGTGCAGTGTTGATGCAACAAGGCCAAGTCATTGCATATGCATCCAGACAACTTAAACCCCATGAAGTGAGGTATGCCACACATGATCTTGAATTAGCAGCTGTGATCTATGCTTTGAAACTTTGGAGACATTATTTGTTAGGCACTAAGTTTGAACTTTACACTGACCACAAGTCTCTAAAATATTTATTTTCACAAAAAGATTTGAACATGAGGCAACATAGATGGGTGGAGTTCTTAGCTGCCTATGACTTTGACATACTTTATACACCAGGCAAGGCAAACAAAGTTGCAGATGCTCTAAGTAGACAGCATGCTAAATTGGCTATGATGATGATAGAAGAATTTAAGGATTTGTCTTTGCTGACTGAGTTAGAAATTGGGGAGAATAGTTGTGTGCACATTGATGAGCAGGTGCATGGTGCACAAGAAGATAAAGGGAAGTTAAGCTTAATGACACTTAAACCAGATTTAATTCTGAAGGTAGGAAAAATGCAAGAACAGGATGCCAACTTATAAGAGAAGAAAATGCTCCTCTCAAAAGGGGAGGAAGTGATGAATCACCATATTGATAAAAATGGTTATATGAGATACCAAAATAGGGTGTGTGTGCCAGAGGACACAGAATTGAAGAAAGAGTTATTGAATGAATATCACAGAAGTAAATACTCCATACACCCAGGCAACACAAAGATGTACCAAAATTTGAAAAGAGACTTCTGGTGGAAGGGGATGAAATCAGATGTAGCTAAATACATTGCCAAATGTATGACTTGCCAACAAGTCAAGGCTGAAACCCAAAGGCCATCAGGGTTGATGCAGCCTCTTAGTGTACCATAGTGGAAGTGGGAAGATATATCTATGGATTTCATAGATGGGCTGCCTAGATCTAAGAGAGGCAATACAAGCATATGGGTGATAGTTGATAGGCTAACCAAGGTAGCACACTTCATCCCAGTCAAGTCAGAAAGGAAAGCACCAAAATTAGCTCAAATTTTTATAAAGGAAGTGGTAAAGTTACATGGCATTCCCAAAACCATTGTGAGTGATAGGGATACCATCTTCACCTCAAAATTCTGGAGAAGCTTTCAAGAAGCAATGGGAAGTGAACTATGCCTAAGTACTGCCTACCATCCTCAATCAGATGGGCAGACTGAGGTAGTAAACAAGGTTTTGGAGGACATGTTGAGAGCATATGTACTGGACTTTGGGGGCAACTGGGAAGATTGTCTTCATCTAGTTGAATTTACATACAACAACAGCTATCAAAGCACCATAGGAATGGCTCCATTTGAAGCCTTATATGGTAAGCCTTGTTTGTCACCTGTTTGTTGGGTAGAAGCAGGAGAAAGGGCTATTTTAGGGCCTGAGTACATACAAGAAACTAAGGAAAAAATTGAGTTGATAAGAAGAAGAATGACAGCAGCTCAAGATAGGCAAAAGAAATTTGCAGACATGAGAAGGAGGCAAGTAGAATATGAAGTGGGAAATTTTGTTTTCATCAAAATCTCACCTATGAAAAATGTGCTGAGGTTTGGGAAACAAGGCAAGTTAACCCCGAGATATATTGGACCATACAAAATTCTGGAAAGAATTGGTTCCTTGGCATACAAGCTGGAATTAGTAGAAAACATGCAAGGGATGCATGATGTTTTTCATGTATCACAACTGAGAAGGTGGGTACATGACAAGGCAGAAATTCTGGAGACCCCAACCCAAGTGCAGATAAATCCTAATTTGATTTATGAAAAAGATCCACTAGGGATTTTGGCAAAGGATGTGAAGAAATTAAGAAATAAATCACTGAAACTTGTGAAAGTCCAATGGAGTCTTGATCCCAGTGATTGCACCTGGGAATTAGAGGACAAGGTTAGGATGAACTACCCTAAGCTATTTTCAGATTAGAGGTAAATCTAATTTTTAATTTGTTTTTCTTTTGGATGCATGTATTTTTAGTTATTATCATAGAACTAGAAATCTAAGTAGTTAAAGAGTACTTGTTTTCTGATCTAAGCTTGGAAAAATTGTGGGACACAATTCCTAAAAGGTGGGGTGTATGTAATGACCCAAGATTTTAGGAATTTACCTTGGAAAATATAAATAAGCTTGAAATAATTTTTTTTAAGTAATCTTTTTTTTAAACCCATGTTTAAGGGAAAAATGAGATAGCTTGATGATGTGCATTTGTGCACAGAAAATACACATGAGTAAAGCTAGATCCCTGATACTATGAACAAGCACATGATGCTATGTATGGAAATATATATATATATATATATATATATATATTTACTGACAAATATAGAAAACCCTCAAATGTGCTATATGCAGAAATATAATTAAGTATACATGTGCATATGTGTATCAGTATAAAGTAATATAGAAGTATATATATATATGCATATAAGTTATTATCTGTAAAACATAGATGTAAGTATACTAACTAAGTATTAGAATTTAAACTAATAAAAATGAAACACACAAATATGTTTTTCCTCTTATGGATAAATAAAAAGGAAAACACCAGATAATAAAGTGAAGGCTAAAAATAGAAAATGGGAGGAAAACAAAAATGTATTTTTGTATGGGCTGAATTAAGAAAGGAAAAAGTATATAAAATATTGCTGGGAAATCAGATCACACATTTAGCATGCAAATGGACAAGAGAAAAAGCATTTTATGGAAAAGTAAGATTTCTGAAAATAACCAAAGTAAATAACCACTTTTCTCTTCACCAAATTAAGCCGGGGAGGGTAGAATTTTGGGTTCAAATGAATGCAGATAACATAATTTTCTGGTGGGCAAAAATGGCTTTAGCCAATACCCAAAACCCTAAGAAGAACTCTGTATATATATATGCAGCAGCCTCCTCTCCTTCCCAGAGGAAAATTTGGAAAAAAAAAAATATAAACCACATAAAAAAATAAGGCAAGTGAAGGAACAAAGCTTGAAACAAAAGGCAGAAGTTTATAAGCTAACTAAGGAAGCAAAGAAGAGAGCTAGGTGAGAAAACTCACTCAAAATCTAAGGCAATAAGTCCTAATGTAGGCAGCCAGTCATATGTAATTTTCTTAAAAGTGTATTCTCATATGTGAATGCTTATCTGTGATTTTAGAACTGAAAATGTTTTGATTATTTTTGGTTGTTCTACTTGTTTTATTATAAGAAAGTTTTATGTATTGTTAGTATACATATATGTTTTATGAACCCAGATCTCTGATATGTGAATGTTTAGGAACATAAACAAATACCCAGGAAAAAAATGTTGAATATGGGCAAGTAGCATTGGTTTTGGCTTAACTCAGAGAAATGAAAACATATTGTGCTGCAATATACACATGTATAAGTGCTGAGGCTTGAGACAAAAAGGAATTAGGGGTGCAATAGGGTTGCCTATGTGCTGATGCTCCTAATTCAATAAAAATGTATAAAGATTCATACACATAGCAAACAAATTTTGTGGTTCAGTGAAACTTGGTCAATCTAAGTTTAACTCAAGCACAAATACTTGCAAAAAGGAAAAACTCTCTTAAAAGCCATAAGACACTGTTAGTTGCCTTTACTTCTTTAAAATACCAGAAAATATGTATGCACATATAGAGTCCCATTTAAATAGATAACAATGTTTGTTTGCCTAAATTGTCCCTGCTTTGTTATGATTAATATGAGATGCCTTGATATGGATGTTTTAGTTAGTGAAATGGATCATTGATTGGTTTAGTCCTGAAATATCAAAAGAGTTATTATTAACTTAAACTTGATTAGGAAATGGGGGTCAAGAACACTGCAGGAATGACTTGTTTTCTTGAGTAACACAAGTTGACACATGGCTTGTTTAAGTCCTGAGATCTTTGTGTAATGGAGTGAATTAGTCCATTACAGTGTGTCCATTGATTCAATTAAATTGCAGATGAGACCAAGATAGATGAACATATCAAGATAAGAGAATTTGATAAAAAGAGGAACTAGAGTCTTCCTGGAATGAAATCTGGATAGTGAAAAAAAAGGGGTTTAAAATTCATTTTTGGGAGATTTCCTTGTTTGTATGGATGTTTGTTTAATTCATGATTGAATTATATGAATGTAGGAATGTACCATGTCTTTTTGGGGTTTGTGGAAAGGTAGACCTAAGTGTGCACCTGCACACTGACACAGAATATGCACACATGAATCACTTGTTCTCTATGGCAGAATTATATACATATCTCCCTGTTTTAACTTTAACTTGATTTACAAATTGTTTTTGTGGATTTTATCATACCAGACATGTGTCTGACCCTAGTGTGCTAATGGCATCTGGGGTGTCTCATTTAAAATGGGGCAGCTCCAAATGCATTTTCAGGGACTGCAGCATCTATGTAGGAGTAGGAGCAAGGCTCTGAGAAGAAGATTATAGCATGCTAACCTTATTTAAATAAAAGACTAAATGATGAAATCTGCATGTATTGATGATTTGAATTGCTACCTGTATTAAGTATTGAACATTGGATAGATATGATGCTAAGTATTTTGCTAAGAACTTGGTTTGTAACTGGAATTTAAGAATCTGGATAATATCTAATATGTTGAAGAAGTTAATGTAAATTCTTGTAAGTGAATTGGCCAAGAATACTATGATAAACTGGATGGTCACATTTTATAAATGTATTAGTCAATCTTGAGTCTTTAAAAAGGGATAAGTCTTGGAAAATCTGGATAGCTGAATCTCAGTAAAAATCAAATGGTTTTATTCTTTTCTCTACATGGTATATGTAGACAAAAGATGATAAGCATAGGGAGAATGTATTTTATATGTCTGTAATGTTTCCATAATTCAACTGGTTTTACACAAATGTTTTATACCTATTTTTAAATAAGACAAGGGTCAGTAATATAGGAGTTGGAAGCAAGGTCCAAAAGGGTGCATATGTATATAGGTATACCCACATATATAAATATGTTTGGTTCAAAGTTTAGCACACCAGCTATCATTGTATTTTATCATGAACTCGAATTTCTCTATTTTAAGACCTTGATCAAAAATGTATTTTAAGACCCTATGGGTTACACCAGAAAAAAGAGCCTGGTTGAATCATGACATAGATACTCATGGCTATAGGAAACTCAGATAGGTTTGTATTTGTTTTAACTTAGCATCCTTGTATCAAGGAATTAAGTTTTGAATGTGATATATCACTTAAAAACTTTCTCAAAAAGGTCCTGTACTCTATACAGATTTTATAAGAAAATAAAACATGGATAATGATAGGAACATATATCATTTTTCCCAGAGCACAGTCACCAAACCCTTAATTTATAGACAATCATACTACCATTATATAGTTTCTAGGATTTATACTCCCTATAGAATTTAGCAAGGAATCAGGAGTTTGAAAATAAATATATATTGATACATGTATGGATGGATTTGGTTGTATATATTAGATTAAGCTATGTGTGGATTGATTAAACTTAATCAATCAAATTATCCTCTTGTTTTCCAGAACTCTGATGCAAACAAGAAAGGCACATGCATCATCACATACATGTGTATATCTTGATATATATACATACTGATATATTTATATTGGTTGAGATTTTGATCCTGGATATATATATATGTTGTTTGAAAAAAATGACTCTAGGTTTCAGAAATATGTATATGTACATCTCATATATATATATATATATATATATATATATATCTCAATTGTAAAAAAAAATCCTTACAAATTAAGGACAAAGAAGAGAGGGTCATTTCATTTGGTATCAGAGCTATGTTATTAAACATAGCAGAGAAAAAAAATTCAAGTTCTCTGATAAGAATAAAATTTAAAGAGACTAAAAATTTAACAGTGTTTTCAGTGTAAATAGAACCACTGAAATAATAAAAATTACCAATCAAACTAACCAGCTATGTAAATTATTATTAGCAAATTATGGTAGGAAGACCACCAAATCAAGGAGCAGGATCTTCCAATGCACCACCAATGGTCAATCTGCAAGATTTGGTGAGAGCATTTAGATATGGGGCAGGACAAAGGCAAGAAAATCCCCATGAAGAGCTCTCCAAATTACTCAAGACTTATACTCATTTAGGAGGCAAAAACTTTGAAGGGACAGAAAGTATTATGGAAATTCAAGCATGGTTGAGAACATTGGATAGGATTTTCAATGACATGCAGCTTGATGATCAAAGGAAGAGGCAAGTGGCTTCAAGACAGCTGAAAGGAGCAGCTTTAAGCTGGTGGGAAGTAATCATTGCAGGGAGAGGTGAGAATGAAATAACTTGGAATCAATTCAAGGAGATGTTGGAAGCAAGATTTGTACCAGCATCAGCTAAGACCACCTTACTAGAAGAATTTATTAGACTTAGGCAAGGAACTTTAAGTGTCACAGAATACACTCAAAAGTTTGAGGGGCTTTCCACGTATGGAGCAATGCTTGTGGTAGATGAAGCATCCAAGAATGATAGGTACATCAAAGGTCTGAACCCAGGACTTAGCAGAGCCATGTTACCTTATGCTTACAGGACATTTGATCAAGTAATTGACTTGGCTTTGAGGTTGGAGCAGCATGACAAGGAAAGGGAAAAATTCAAAAATTTCAAGAACAATAGTAGTAAGAAGGGTAAGGGGAGATATCATCCTTATGATAAGAAGAAAGAAGAGGCCAGTACTAAGTCTACTGGGGATATTAAAGCTAAGGAAACCAAGAAGAAAATTGTGTGTCATCAATGTGGAAAGGAAGGACATATCAAACCAAGATGCCCAGAATTGAAAGGAGGAGCTTTCAAGTGTTATTTATGTGGGAAAGAAGGGCATATGAAAAGAAATTGTCCTGAGAATAGGCAGCAAGGAAAATTAGCAAACTTGGAAGAAAAAGGCAAAACAGTGGAGATCAATGCTGAGAAGCACAGTCAAGTGGAAGGTACACTATTTATTTGTAATGTACCCATAGCAGTAGTATATGATACTGGAGCAACTCATTCTTTAATTTCCTATGAATTAGTTAAAATGCGGAAATTAAGTTGCATATTGGTTGAAACCCCTTCACATATACAAAGTCCACTGGGAAGTTCTAGTGTTTTAAACATGATCTGTGTGGATGTGGAATTAAACATAGGAGGAGATACATTTATTTCTAATTTATATGTTTTAAATTACCCAAACATAGGTGTTATTTTGGGAGTAGACTGGTTAAGGCAATTCAATGCCATAATTAACTTAGACTCATCCACCATATCATTGAAAAACCATGGAAGCCAGAGGATCACAATTTTGTGTGAAGTGTCCAAGGGAAGAAAATTGTGTCATTTGATTGATTTGGGTAAAGATTCTAGTGAACATATTATTGAGGAAATTCCCATAGTCAATAAATACTTGGATGTTTTTGAGGAGGTTAATGGTGTTCCAAACCATAGGCCAGTGGAATTCCAAATTCATTTAGTCCCAGGAGCAAGCCCAGTGATTAAAAAGCCAACAAGGATGGGGCCAAATGAACTAAAAGAATTAAAGAAACAATTAGAGGAATTAGAAAATAAGGGTTTTATAAGACCCAGTAATTCTTGCTGGGGGGCTCCAGTGGTGTTTGTTAAGAAACAAGATGGTACCTTGAGGCTCTGCATAGATTATAGGGAATTAAACAAGGTAACCATTAAAAATAAATACCCACTGCCAAGAATAGATGATCTTTTTGATCAATTGGCTGGAGCAAGAGTATTCTCTAGGCTAGATTTAGCATCTGGTTTTCATCAAATGAAGGTGGAAGAATCAAGCATCAAGTACACTGCCTTTAACACTAGGTATGGGTTGTATGAATTTTTGGTCATGCCATTTGGCTTGACCAATGCACCATCATACTTTGTAGATTTAATGAATAGAACCTTTAGAGATTATTTAGACAAGTTTGTGCTTATTTTTATAGATGACATTTTGATTTATTCCAAAACAGTGGAAGAGCATGAAAGTCATCTGCACATGGTTTTGTCTAGACTAAGGGAAAAAGACTTAAAGGGAAAATACTCAAAATGTGAATTTTGGAAAGAGGAAGTGCATTTTCTTGGCCATGTTATATCTGCCCAAGGAATTTCTGTGTACCCCAATAAAGTAGTGGCTATCCAAGCATGGAAGAGGCCAAACACTGTGAGTGAAGTGAGGTCATTTATGGGGATGGCAGGGTATTATAGGAGATTTATAAAAGATTTTTCAAAAATTTCTACACCACTTACTAACCTAACCAGGAAGAACCAAGCTTTTGTTTGGTCAGAAAAATGTGAAAAGTCTTTTGAACAGTTGAAGGAGGCATTGGTGAATGCTCCAATTTTAAAAGTACCTAATGGAAATGAAGAATTAGTTGTATACACTGATGCTAGTGGATTTGGCTTGGGTGCAGTGTTGATGCAACAAGGCCAAGTCATTGCATATGCATCCAGACAACTTAAACCCCATGAAGTGAGGTATGCCACACATGATCTTGAATTAGCAGCTGTGATCTATGCTTTGAAACTTTGGAGACATTATTTGTTAGGCACTAAGTTTGAACTTTACACTGACCACAAGTCTCTAAAATATTTATTTTCACAAAAAGATTTGAACATGAGGCAACATAGATGGGTGGAGTTCTTAGCTGCCTATGACTTTGACATACTTTATACACCAGGCAAGGCAAACAAAGTTGCAGATGCTCTAAGTAGACAGCATGCTAAATTGGCTATGATGATGATAGAAGAATTTAAGGATTTGTCTTTGCTGACTGAGTTAGAAATTGGGGAGAATAGTTGTGTGCACATTGATGAGCAGGTGCATGGTGCACAAGAAGATAAAGGGAAGTTAAGCTTAATGACACTTCAACCAGATTTAATTCTGAAGGTAGGAAAAATGCAAGAACAGGATGCCAACTTATAAGAGAAGAAAATGCTCCTCTCAAAAGGGGAGGAAGTGATGAATCACCATATTGATAAAAATGGTTATATGAGATACCAAAATAGGGTGTGTGTGCCAGAGGACACAGAATTGAAGAAAGAGTTATTGAATGAATATCACAGAAGTAAATACTCCATACACCTAGGCAACACAAAGATGTACCAAAATTTGAAAAGAGACTTCTGGTGGAAGGGGATGAAATCAGATGTAGCAAAATACATTGCCAAATGTATGACTTGCTAACAAGTCAAGGCTGAAACCCAAAGGCCATCAGGGTTGATGCAGCCTCTTAGTGTACCACAGTGGAAGTGGGAAGATATATCTATGGATTTCATAGATGGGCTGCCTAGATCTAAGAGAGGCAATACAAGCATATGGGTGATAGTTGATAGGCTAACCAAGGTAGCACACTTCATCCCAGTCAAGTCAGAAAGGAAAGCACCAAAATTAGCTCAAATTTTTATAAAGGAAGTGGTAAAGTTACATGGCATTCCCAAAACCATTGTGAGTGATAGGGATACCATCTTCACCTCAAAATTCTGGAGAAGCTTTCAAGAAGCAATGGGAAGTGAACTATGCCTAAGTACTGCCTACCATCCTCAATCAGATGGGCAGACTGAGGTAGTAAACAAGGTTTTGGAGGACATGTTGAGAGCATATGTACTGGACTTTGGGGGCAACTGGGAAGATTGTCTTCATCTAGTTGAATTTACATACAACAACAGCTATCAAAGCACCATAGGAATGGCTCCATTTGAAGCCTTATATGGTAAGCCTTGTTTGTCACCTGTTTGTTGGGTAGAAGCAGGAGAAAGGGCTATTTTAGGGCCTGAGTATATACAAGAAACTAAGGAAAAAATTGAGTTGATAAGAAGAAGAATGACAGCAGCTCAAGATAGGCAAAAGAAATTTGCAGACATGAGAAGGAGGCAAGTAGAATATGAAGTGGGAAATTTTGTTTTCATCAAAATCTCACCTATGAAAAATGTGCTGAGGTTTGGGAAACAAGGCAAGTTAACCCCGAGATATATTGGACCATACAAAATTCTGGAAAGAATTGGTTCCTTGGCATACAAGCTGGAATTACTAGAAGACATGCAAGGGATGCATGATGTTTTTCATGTATCACAACTGAGAAGGTGGGTACATGACAAGGCAGAAATTCTGGAGACCCCAACCCAAGTGCAGATAAATCCTAATTTGATTTATGAAAAAGATCCAGTAGGGATTTTGGCAAAGGATGTGAAGAAATTAAGAAATAAATCACTGAAACTTGTGAAAGTCCAATGGAGTCTTGATCCCAGTGATTGCACCTGGGAATTAGAGGACAAGGTTAGGATGAACTACCCTAAGCTATTTTCAGATTAGAGGTAAATCTAATTTTTAATTTGTTTTTCTTTTGGATGCATGTATTTTTAGTTATTATCATAGAACTAGAAATCTAAGTAGTTAAAGAGTACTTGTTTTCTGATCTAAGCTTGGAAAAATTGTGGGACACAATTCCTAAAAGGTGGGGTGTATGTAATGACCCAAGATTTTAGGAATTTACCTTGGAAAATATAAATAAGCTTGAAATAATTTTTTTTTAAGTAATCTTTTTTTTTAAACCCATGTTTAAGGGAAAAATGAGATAGCTTGATGATGTGCATTTGTGCACAGAAAATACACATGAGTAAAGCTAGATCCCTGATACTATGGACAAGCACATGATGCTATGTATGGAAATATATATATATATATATATATATATATATATATTTACTGACAAATATAGAAAAACCCTCAAATGTGCTATATGCAGAAATATAATTAAGTATACATGTGCATATGTGTATCAGTATAAAGTAATATAGAAGTATATATATATATATATGCATATAAGTTATTATCTGTAAAACATAGATGTAAGTATACTAACTAAGTATTAGAATTTAAACTAATAAAAATGAAACACACAAATATGTTTTTCCTCTTATGGATAAATAAAAAGGAAAACACCAGATAATAAAGTGAAGGCTAAAAATAGAAAATGGGAGGAAAACAAAAATGTATTTTTGTATGGGCTGAATTAAGAAAGGAAAAAGTATATAAAATATTGCTGGGAAATCAGATCACACATTTAGCATGCAAATGGACAAGAGAAAAAGCATTTTATGGAAAAGTAAGATTTCTGAAAATAACCAAAGTAAATAACCACTTTTCTCTTCACCAAATTAAGCCGGGGAGGGTAGAATTTTGGGTTCAAATGAATGCAGATAACATAATTTTCTGGTGGGCAAAAATGGCTTTAGCCAATACCCAAAACCCTAAGAAGAACTCTGTATATATATATATATGCAGCAGCCTCCTCTCCTTCCCAGAGGAAAATTTGGAAAAAAAAATATAAACCACATAAAAAAATAAGGCAAGTGAAGGAACAAAGCTTGAAACAAAAGGCAGAAGTTTATAAGCTAACTAAGGAAGCAAAGAAGAGAGCTAGGTGAGAAAACTCACTCAAAATCTAAGGCAATAAGTCCTAATGTAGGCAGCCAGTCATATGTAATTTTCTTAAAAGTGTATTCTCATATGTGAATGCTTATCTGTGATTTTAGAACTGAAAATGTTTTGATTATTTTTGGTTGTTCTACTTGTTTTATTATAAGAAAGTTTTATGTATTGTTAGTATACATATATGTTTTATGAACCCAGATCTCTGATATGTGAATGTTTAGGAACATAAACAAATACCCAGGAAAAAAATGTTGAATATGGGCAAGTAGCATTGGTTTTGGCTTAACTCAGAGAAATGAAAACATATTGTGCTGCAATATACACATGTATAAGTGCTGAGGCTTGAAACAAAAAGGAATTAGGGGTGCAATAGGGTTGCCTATGTGCTGATGCTCCTAATTCAATAAAAATGTATAAAGATTCATACACATAGCAAACAAATTTTGTGGTTCAGTGAAACTTGGTCAATCTAAGTTTAACTCAAGCACAAATACTTGCAAAAAGGAAAAACTCTCTTAAAAGCCATAAGACACTGTTAGTTGCCTTTACTTCTTTAAAATACCAGAAAATATGTATGCACATATAGAGTCCCATTTAAATAGATAACAATGTTTGTTTGCCTAAATTGTCCCTGCTTGGTTATGATTAATATGAGATGCCTTGATATGGATGTTTTAGTTAGTGAAATGGATCACTGATTGGTTTAGTCCTGAAATATCAAAAGAGTTATTATTAACTTAAACTTGATTAGGAAATGGGGGTCAAGAACACTGCAGGAATGACTTGTTTTCTTGAGTAACACAAGTTGACACATGGCTTGTTTAAGTCCTGAGATCTTTGTGTAATGGAGTGAATTAGTCCATTACAGTGTGTCCATTGATTCAATTAAATTGCAGATGAGACCAAGATAGATGAACATATCAAGATAAGAGAATTTGATAAAAAGAGGAACTAGAGTCTTCCTGGAATGAAATCTGGATAGTGAAAAAAAAGGGGTTTAAAATTCATTTTTGGGAGATTTCCTTGTTTGTATGGATGTTTGTTTAATTCATGATTGAATTATATGAATGTAGGAATGTACCATGTCTTTTTGGGGTTTGTGGAAAGGTAGACCTAAGTGTGCACCTGCACACTGACACAGAATATGCACACATGAATCACTTGTTCTCTAAGGCAGAATTATATACATATCTCCCTGTTTTAACTTTAACTTGATTTACAAATTGTTTTTGTGGATTTTATCATACCAGACATGTGTCTGACCCTAGTGTGCTAATGGCATCTGGGGTGTCTCATTTAAAATGGGGCAGCTCCAAATGCATTTTCAGGGACTGCAGCATCTATGTAGGAGTAGGAGCAAGGCTCTGAGAAGAGGATTATAGCATGCTAACCTTAGTTAAATAAAAGACTAAATGATGAAATCTGCATGTATTGATGATTTGAATTGCTACCTGTATTAAGTATTGAACATTGGATAGATATGATGCTAAGTATTTTGCTAAGAACTTGGTTTGTAACTGGAATTTAAGAATCTGGATAATATCTAATATGTTGAAGAAGTTAATGTAAATTCTTGTAAGTGAATTGGCCAAGAATACTATGATAAACTGGATGGTCACATTTTATAAATGTATTAGTCAATCTTGAGTCTTTAAAAAGGGATAAGTCTTGGAAAATCTGGATAGCTGAATCTCAGTAAAAATCAAATGGTTTTATTCTTTTCTCTACATGGTATATGTAGACAAAAGATGATAAGCATAGGGAGAATGTATTTTATATGTCTGTAATGTTTCCATAATTCAACTGGTTTTACACAAATGTTTTATACCTATTTTTAAATAAGACAAGGGTCAGTAATATAGGAGTTGGAAGCAAGGTCCAAAAGGGTGCATATGTATATAGGTATACCCACATATATAAATATGTTTGGTTCAAAGTTTAGCACACCAGCTATCATTGTATTTTATCATGAACTCGAATTTCTCTATTTTAAGACCTTGATCAAAAATGTATTTTAAGACCCTATGGGTTACACCAGAAAAAAGAGCCTGGTTGAATCATGACATAGATACTCATGGCTATAGGAAACTCAGATAGGTTTGTATTTGTTTTAACTTAGCATCCTTGTATCAAGGAATTAAGTTTTGAATGTGATATATCACTTAAAAACTTTCTCAAAAAGGTCCTGTACTCTATACATATTTTATAAGAAAATAAAACATGGATAATGATAGGAACATATATCATTTTTCCCAGAGCACAGTCACCAAACCCTTAATTTATAGACAATCATACTACCATTATATAGTTTCTAGGATTTATACTCCCTAGAGAATTTAGCAAGGAATCAGGAGTTTGAAAATAAATATATATTGATACATGTATGGATGGATTTGGTTGTATATATTAAATTAAGCTATGTGTGGATTGATTAAGCTTAATCAATCAAATTATCCTCTTGTTTTCCAGAACTCTGATGCAAACAAGAAAGGCACATGCATCATCACATACATGTGCCTATCTTGATATATATACATACTGATATATTTATATTGGTTGAGATTTTGATCCTGGATATATATATATATGTTGTTTGAAAAAAATGACTCTAGGTTTCAGAAATATGTATATCTACATCTCATATATATATATATATATATATATATATATATATATATATCTCAATTGTAAAAAAAATCCTTACAAATTAAGGACAAAGAAGAGAGGGTCATTTCATTTGGTATCAGAGCTATGTTATTAAACATAGCAGAGAAAAAAAAATCAAGTTCTCTGATAAGAATAAAATTTAAAGAGACTAAAAATTTAACAGTGTTTTCAGTGTAAATAGAACCACTGAAATAATAAAAATTACCAATCAAACTAACCAGCTATGTAAATTATTATTAGCAAATTATGGTAGGAAGACCACCAAATCAAGGAGCAGGATCTTCCAATGCACCACCAATGGTCAATCTGCAAGATTTGGTGAGAGCATTTAGATATGGGGCAGGACAAAGGCAAGAAAATCCCCATGAAGAGCTCTCCAAATTACTCAAGACTTATACTCATTTAGGAGGCAAAAACTTTGAAGGGACAGAAAGTATTATGGAAATTCAAGCATGGTTGAGAACATTGGATAGGATTTTCAATGACATGCAGCTTGATGATCAAAGGAAGAGGCAAGTGGCTTCAAGACAGCTGAAAGGAGCAGCTTTAAGCTGGTGGGAAGTAATCATTGCAGGGAGAGGTGAGAATGAAATAACTTGGAATCAATTCAAGGAGATGTTGGAAGCAAGATTTGTACCAGCATCAGCTAAGACCACCTTACTAGAAGAATTTATTAGACTTAGGCAAGGAACTTTAAGTGTCACAGAATACACTCAAAAGTTTGAGGGGCTTTCCACGTATGGAGCAATGCTTGTGGCAGATGAAGCATCCAAGAATGATAGGTACATCAAAGGTCTGAACCCAGGACTTAGCAGAGCCATGTTATCTTATGCTTACAGGACATTTGATCAAGTAATTGACTTGGCTTTGAGGTTGGAGCAGCATGACAAGGAAAGGGAAAAATTCAAAAATTTCAAGAACAATAGTAGTAAGAAGGGTAAGGGGAGATATCATCCTTATGATAAGAAGAAAGAAGAGGCCAGTACTAAGTCTACTGGGGATATTAAAGCTAAGGAAACCAAGAAGAAAATTGTGTGTCATCAATGTGGAAAGGAAGGACATATCAAACCAAGATGCCCAGAATTGAAAGGAGGAGCTTTCAAGTGTTATTTATGTGGGAAAGAAGGGCATATGAAAAGAAATTATCCTGAGAATAGGCAGCAAGGAAAATTAGCAAACTTGGAAGAAAAAGGCAAAACAGTGGAGATCAATGCTGAGAAGCACAGTCAAGTGGAAGGTACACTATTTATTTGTAATGTACCCATAGCAGTAGTATATGATACTGGAGCAACTCATTCTTTAATTTCCTATGAATTAATTAAAATGCTGAAATTAAGTTGCATATTGGTTGAAACCCCTTTCATATACAAAGTCCACTGGGAAGTTCTAGTGTTTTAAACATGATCTGTGTGGATGTGGAATTAAACATAGGAGGAGATACATTTATTTCTAATTTATATGTTTTAAATTACCCAAACATAGGTGTTATTTTGGGAGTAGACTGGTTAAGGCAATTCAAGGCCATAATTAACTTAGACTCATCCACCATATCATTGAAAAACCATGGAAGCCAGAGGATCACAATTTTGTGTGAAGTGTCCAAGGGAAGAAAATTGTGTCATTTGATTGATTTGGGTAAAGATTCCAGTGAACATATTATTGAGGAAATTCCCATAGTCAATAAATACTTGGATGTTTTTGAGGAGGTTAATGGTGTTCCAAACCATAGGCCAGTGGAATTCCAAATTCATTTAGTCCCAGGAGCAAGCCCAGTGATTAAAAAGCCAACAAGGATGGGGCCAAATGAACTAAAAGAATTAAAGAAACAATTAGAGGAATTAGAAAATAAGGGTTTTATAAGACCCAGTAATTCTTGCTGGGGGGCTCCAGTGGTGTTTGTTAAGAAACAAGATGGTACCTTGAGGCTCTGCATAGATTATAGGGAATTAAACAAGGTAACCATTAAAAATAAATACGCACTGCCAAGAATAGATGATCTTTTTGATCAATTGGCTGGAGCAAGAGTATTCTCTAGGCTAGATTTAGCATCTGGTTTTCATCAAATGAAGGTGGAAGAATCAAGCATCAAGTACACTGCCTTTAACACTAGGTATGGGTTGTATGAATTTTTGGTCATGCCATTTGGCTTGACCAATGCACCATCATACTTTGTAGATTTAATGAATAGAACCTTTAGAGATTATTTAGACAAGTTTGTGCTTATTTTTATAGATGACATTTTGATTTATTCCAAAACAGTGGAAGAGCATGAAAGTCATCTGCACATGGTTTTGTCTAGACTAAGGGAAAAAGACTTAAAGGCAAAATACTCAAAATGTGAATTTTGGAAAGAGGAAGTGCATTTTCTTGGCCATGTTATATCTGCCCAAGGAATTTCTGTGAACCCCAATAAAGTAGTGGCTATCCAAGCATGGAAGAGGCCAAACACTGTGAGTGAAGTGAGGTCATTTATGGGGATGGCAGGGTATTATAGGAGATTTATAAAAGATTTTTCAAAAATTTCTACACCACTTACTAACCTAACCAGGAAGAACCAAGCTTTTGTTTGGTCAGAAAAATGTGAAAAGTCTTTTGAACAGTTGAAGGAGGCATTGGTGAATGCTCCAATTTTAAAAGTACCTAATGGAAATGAAGAATTAGTTGTATACACTGATGCTAGTGGATTTGGCTTGGGTGCAGTGTTGATGCAACAAGGCCAAGTCATTGCATATGCATCCAGACAACTTAAACCCCATGAAGTGAGGTATGCCACACATGATCTTGAATTAGCAGCTGTGATCTATGCTTTGAAACTTTGGAGACATTATTTGTTAGGCACTAAGTTTGAACTTTACACTGACCACAAGTCTCTAAAATATTTATTTTCACAAAAAGATTTGAACATGAGGCAACATAGATGGGTGGAGTTCTTAGCTGCCTATGACTTTGACATACTTTATACACCAGGCAAGGCAAACAAAGTTGCAGATGCTCTAAGTAGACAGCATGCTAAATTGGCTATGATGATGATAGAAGAATTTAAGGATTTGTCTTTGCTGACTGGGTTAGAAATTGGGAAGAATAGTTGTGTGCACATTGATGAGCAGGTGCATGGTGCACAAGAAGATAAAGGGAAGTTAAGCTTAATGACACTTCAACCAGATTTAATTCTGAAGGTAGGAAAATATAAGAACAGGATGCCAACTTATTGGAGAAGAAAATGCTCCTCTCAAAAGGGGAGGAAGTGATGAATCACCATATTGATAAAAATGGTTATATGAGATACCAAAATAGGGTGTGTGTGCCAGAGGACACAGAATTGAAGAAAGAGATATTGAATGAATATCACAGAAGTAAATACTCCATACACCCAGGCAACACAAAGATGTACCAAAATTTGAAAAGAGACTTCTGGTGGAAGGGGATGAAATCAGATGTAGCTAAATACATTGCCAAATGTATGACTTGCCAACAAGTCAAGGCTGAAACCCAAAGGCCATCAGGGTTGATGCAGCCTCTTAGTGTACCACAGTGGAAGTGGGAAGATATATCTATGGATTTCATAGATGGGCTGCCTAGATCTAAGAGAGGCAATACAAGCATATGGGTGATAGTTGATAGGCTAACCAAGGTAGCACACTTCATCCCAGTCAAGTCAGAAAGGAAAGCACCAAAATTAGCTCAAATTTTTATAAAGGAAGTGGTAAAGTTACATGGCATTCCCAAAACCATTGTGAGTGATAGGGATACCATCTTCACCTCAAAATTCTGGAGAAGCTTTCAAGAAGCAATGGGAAGTGAACTATGCCTAAGTACTGCCTACCATCCTCAATCAGATGGGCAGACTGAGGTAGTAAACAAGGTTTTGGAGGACATGTTGAGAGCATGTGTACTGGACTTTGGGGGCAACTGGGAAGATTGTCTTCATCTAGTTGAATTTACATACAACAACAGCTATCAAAGCACCATAGGAATGGCTCCATTTGAAGCCTTATATGGTAAGCCTTGTTTGTCACCTGTTTGTTGGGTAGAAGCAGGAGAAAGGGCTATTTTAGGGCCTGAGTACATACAAGAAACTAAGGAAAAAATTGAGTTGATAAGAAGAAGAATGGCAGCAGCTCAAGATAGGCAAAAGAAATTGGCAGACATGAGAAGGAGGCAGGTAGAATATGAAGTGGGAAATTTTGTTTTCATCAAAATCTCACCTATGAAAAATGTGCTGAGGTTTGGGAAACAAGGCAAGTTAACCCCGAGATATATTGGACCATACAAAATTCTGGAAAGAATTGGTTCCTTGGCATACAAGCTGGAATTACCAGAAAACATGCAAGGGATGCATGATGTTTTTCATGTATCACAACTGAGAAGGTGGGTACATGACAAGGCAGAAATTCTGGAGACCCCAACCCAAGTGCAGATAAATCCTAATTTGATTTATGAAAAAGATCCAGTAGGGATTTTGGCAAAGGATGTGAAGAAATTAAGAAATAAATCACTGAAACTTGTGAAAGTCCAATGGAGTCTTGATCCCAGTGATTGCACCTGGGAATTAGAGGACAAGGTTAGGATGAACTACCCTAAGCTATTTTCAGATTAGAGGTAAATCTAATTTTTAATTTGTTTTTCTTTTGGATGCATGTATTTTTAGTTATTATCATAGAACTAGAAATCTAAGTAGTTAAAGAGTACTTGTTTTCTGATCTAAGCTTGGAAAAATTGTGGGACACAATTCCTAAAAGGTGGGGTGTATGTAATGACCCAAAATTTTAGGAATTTACCTTGGAAAATATAAATAAGCTTGAAATAATTTTTTTTTAAGTAATCTTTTTTTTTAAACCCATGTTTAAGGGAAAAATGAGATAGCTTGATGATGTGCATTTATGCACAGAAAATACACATGAGTAAAGCTAGATCCCTGATACTATGAACAAGCACATGATGCTATGTATGGAAAAATATATATATATATATATATATATATATTTTTACTGACAAATATAGAAAACCCTCAAATGTGCTATATTCAGAAATATAATTAAGTATACATGTGCATATGTGTATCAGTATAAAGTAATATAGAAGTATATATATATGCATATAAGTTATTATCTGTAAAACATAGATGTAAGTATACTAACTAAGTATTAGAATTTAAACTAATAAAAATGAAACACACAAATATGTTTTTCCTCTTATGGATAAATAAAAAGGAAAACACCAGATAATAAAGTGAAGGCTAAAAATAGAAAATGGGAGGAAAACAAAATTGTATTTTTGTATGGGCTGAATTAAGAAAGGAAAAAGTATATAAAATATTGCTGGGAAATCAGATCACACATTTAGCATGCAAATGGACAAGAGAAAAAGCATTTTATGGAAAAGTAAGATTTCTGAAAATAACCAAAGTAAATAACCACTTTTCGCTTCACCAAATTAATCCGGGGAGGGTAGAATTTTGGGTTCAAATGAATGCAGATAACATAATTTTCTGGTGGGCAAAAATGGCTTTAGCCAATACCCAAAACCCTAAGAAGAACTCTGTATATATATATATGCAACAGCCTCCTCTCCTTCCCAGAGGAAAATTTGGAAAAAAATAATATAAACCACATAAAAAAATAAGGCAAGTGAAGGAACAGAGCTTGAAACAAAAGGCAGAAGTTTATAAGCTAACTAAGGAAGCAAAGAAGAGAGCTAGGTGAGAAAACTCACTCAAAATCTAAGGCAATAAGTCCTAATGTAGGCTGCCAGTCATATGTAATTTTCTTAAAAGTGTATTCTCATATGTGAATGCTTATCTGTGATTTTAGAACTGAAAATGTTTTGATTCTTTTTGGTTGTTCTACTTGTTTTATTATAAGAAAGTTTTATGTATTGTTAGTATACATATATGTTTTATGAACCCAGATCTCTGATATGTGAATGTTTAGGAACATAAACAAATACCCAGGAAAAAAATGTTGAATATGGGCAAGTAGCATTGGTTTTGGCTTAACTCAGAGAAATGAAAACATATTGTGCTGCAATATACACATGTATAAGTGCTGAGGCTTGAGACAAAAAGGAATTAGGGGTGCAATAGGGTTGCCTATGTGCTGATGCTCCTAATTCAATAAAAATGTATAAAGATTCATACACATAGCAAACAAATTTTGTGGTTCAGTGAAACTTGGTCAATCTAAGTTTAACTCAAGCACAAATACTTGCAAAAAGGAAAAACTCTCTTAAAAGCCATAAGACACTGTTAGTTGCCTTTACTTCTTTAAAATACCAGAAAATATGTATGCACATATAGAGTCCCATTTAAATAGATAACAATGTTTGTTTGCCTAAATTGTCCCTGCTTGGTTATGATTAATATGAGATGCCTTGATATGGATGTTTTAGTTAGTGAAATGGATCACTGATTGGTTTAGTCCTGAAATATCAAAAGAGTTATTATTAACTTAAACTTGATTAGGAAATGGTGGTCAAGAACACTGCAGGAATGACTTGTTTTCTTGAGTAACACAAGTTGACACATGGCTTGTTTAAGTCCTGAGATCTTTGTGTAATGGAGTGAATTAGTTCATTACAGTGTGTCCATTGATTCAATTAAATTGCAGATGAGACCAAGATAGATGAACATATCAAGATAAGAGAATTTGATAAAAAGAGGAACTAGAGTCTTCCTGGAATGAAATCTGGATAGTGAAAAAAAGGGGTTTAAAATTCATTTTTGGGAGATTTCCTTGTTTGTATGGATGTTTGTTTAATTCATGATTGAATTATATGAATCTAGGAATGTACCATGTCTTTTTGGGGTTTGTGGAAAGGTAGACCTAAGTGTGCACCTGCACACTGACACAGAATATGCACACATGAATCACTTGTTCTCTAAGGCAGAATTATATACATATCTCCCTGTTTTAACTTTAACTTGATTTACAAATTGTTTTTGTGGATTTTATCATACCAGACATGTGTCTGACCCTAGTGTGCTAATGGCATCTGGGGTGTCTCATTTAAAATGGGGCAGCTCCAAATGCATTTTCAGGGACTGCAGCATCTATGTAGGAGTAGGAGCAAGGCTCTGAGAAGAGGATTATAGCATGCTAACCTTAGTTAAATAAAAGACTAAATGATGAAATCTGCATGTATTGATGATTTGAATTGCTACCTGTATTAAGTATTGAACATTGGATAGATATGATGCTAAGTATTTTGCTAAGAACTTGGTTTGTAACTGGAATTTAAGAATCTGGATAATATCTAATATGTTGAAGAAGTTAATGTAAATTCTTGTAAGTGAATTGGCCAAGAATACTATGATAAACTGGATGGTCACATTTTATAAATGTATTAGTCAATCTTGAGTCTTTAAAAAGGGATAAGTCTTGGAAAATCTGGATAGCTGAATCTCAGTAAAAATCAAATGGTTTTATTCTTTTCTCTACATGGTATATGTAGACAAAAGATGATAAGCATAGGGAGAATGTATTTTATATGTCTGTAATGTTTCCATAATTCAACTGGTTTTACACAAATGTTTTATACCTATTTTTAAATAAGACAAGGGTCAGTAATATAGGAGTTGGAAGCAAGGTCCAAAAGGGTGCATATGTATATAGGTATACCCACATATATAAATATGTTTGGTTCAAAGTTTAGCACACCAGCTATCATTGTATTTTATCATGAACTCGAATTTCTCTATTTTAAGACCTTGATCAAAAATGTATTTTAAGACCCTATGGGTTACACCAGAAAAAAGAGCCTGGTTGAATCATGACATAGATACTCATGGCTATAGGAAACTCAAATAGGTTTGTATTTGTTTTAACTTAGCATCCTTGTATCAAGGAATTAAGTTTTGAATGTGATATATCACTTAAAAACTTTCTCAAAAAGGTCTTGTACTCTATACAGATTTTATAAGAAAATAAAACATGGATAATGATAGGAACATATATCATTTTTCCCAGAGCACAGTCACCAAACCCTTAATTTATAGACAATCATACTACCATTATATAGTTTCTAGGATTTATACTCCCTAGAGAATTTAGCAAGGAATCAGGAGTTTGAAAATAAATATATATTGATACATGTATGGATGGATTTGGTTGTATATATTAAATTAAGCTATGTGTGGATTGATTAAACTTAATCAATCAAATTATCCTCTTGTTTTCCAGAACTCCGATGCAAACAAGAAAGGCACATGCATCATCACATGCATGTGCATATCTTGATATATATACATACTGATATATTTATATTGGTTGAGATTTTGATCCTGGATATATATATGTTGTTTGAAAAAAATGACTCTAGGTTTCAGAAATATGTATATGTACATCTCATATATATATATATATATATATATATATATATATATATATCTCAATTGTAAAAAAAAATCCTTACAAATTAAGGACAAAGAAGAAAGGGTCATTTCACTGCAACAAATAACGAAGCTAAGTATAAAGCATTGGCGCTCAAACTTGCAAGAAAACTAGGAGTGGAAACTTTACATATCTTATGTGATTACTGGTTAGTAGTATACCAAGTCAGGGAAGATTATTCGACTATGGGGCAACATCTTGCTCCTTATCCTAGCTGGGTCCAAAAGCTACTAGTCGACTTCGACTATTACACCATTACACACATCCTCGGAGAACAAAATGAAAAAGCCAAGTCACTGGCCAAGCTAGCCAGTTCTGGGGATGCGCGGCAAAAATACTTTGTCCCAGTTGAAATACTTATTATTCCAAGCATTGACATATGAAGATCAACTAGATCTTAGAGATGGATCTAGGAATGGATTCATGGATGACTCCTATCAAAGATTATCCACAATCAGGGATTTTTCTTGAATGAAGGAATGAGAAATGGCATATCCTCTGTGAAGCCTCACTGCATGATTATGTCTAGATCGTTCAACTCCGTCGACACAAAGCATTACTTTTGCATCCATCGATCCGAGACCCAATATTACGTATCCATCGATACGAAGCATACATTCCAACATCTCAGATCGATCCAGGAGAGGATCGATACAAAGAAAGGACTTAAAATAACCATCGAACGTTGTTACAACTCGAATTTCACATCGATCCAGGAGAGGATCGTTACGAAACTCGATAAAAAAAACTTGACAACGACCCATGAACGTGCAAACGTTTACGGGAGTCAAGCTAACATACATGCATGTATGACGAACTAATATTCAATTTTCAACATTTACAGGAGTTGAATGCTCACCTGATGACAATTACAACAATGAACAACAAATTGCTAGCACTCGACACTCAGTCACAACAATGCACTACATAATCATTGGCAGTCAACAAATCAACATTTATATTACTGGAAATCAATCGAAGGTTACATCTTTTGATGAAAAGATAGCAACTACTCAACGAATCAGATAGAACTTTTTCAAAATGAAGGATGCAGCATTTCAAAGCACGTCATGTTCACACAAGACGTACTTTGGGGGGCAAATGTTATCCCGCCTTTTGGCAAGGCCGTGACACCAAGAACTTGACTAGAAACCAATGACAGTTCGTCTTGGAGATCGGTTATATGTAGGCTCACTGTGGATATCGATGAATTTTTTTCGAGTCCGGATCGAGCTAAAATTGATATGACACGACAAGCGAAGCTATGAGAGCCAACGTTCCAAATTTCAAGTCAATCGGAGTTCGTATGCTCAAGATATTGATCGATCACGGTTGAGAAATCCAAACTTGCATCGATCATAACTCGAGATCTACAAGTCCAAATGCCACCAAATTTTCACAGGAGCTTACGTATGACCCAAGGAATGTTCATGCCAAATTTCAACTCGATTGGAGCAAGTCTTGATCGATACGAAATTCGTTCATATCGATCACGGACAGAAAAACTCCAACTTGCATCGATCATAACTCGAGATCTACAAGTCAAATGCTATGAAATTTTTACAGGAGCTTACGTACAACATAAAGAATGTTCCTGCCAAATTTCGACTCGATTGGAGCAAGTCTTGATCGATACGAAATTCGTTCGTATCGATCACGGATCGAGTCGAAATCGCCTGGGATCGATCGCGTGGGCCCACCCACGTGCCAGAAGAAGTCTCCCGAGATCTGAGCGAGATATTTGCCTCCTACGCCTATAAATAGAGCCCCAGGGCCTACATAAGAAGGACTTTTTGCCTCTCTACGCCGATATTATGTCGAAATGATTGTCAAACTTCAATTATACTGTTGTAATCTTTTGTAAATAGCGAGTGAAATTCAATAAATATCAATCATTTCATAGTGGACGTAGGCAATTCACCGAAGCACTCTAAATCCGTGTGTTTCTGTGCATTTTCTTATCTATTTATTGATGTGTTTGTTAGATCTGCTTCATTTTACATTTATTTTCTTCATTTTATCTCTTCAAACACATCCGAAGAGTGTTGTGCCCAATTTTGGTACAAACACACTGCTCCTAGTAATTATGAAATCATCTACATACACAAGTATATGTTGTTACATCTCTGTTAGCTTTTGTGTATAGTGAACTGTCTGATTTGATTGCTTTGTAGCCTAACTTGATAAGAGTTGCCTTTAAATTATCATATCATACTCTTGGAGCTTCTTTAAGTCCATATATTGCCTTATGTAGTTTGCACACCATTTCATTATTACTGATTTGTCTATATCCCTATGGTTGTTCCATATAGACTCCCTCTTGTAGTTCACCATTCAGAAATGCATTGTTAAAATCTAGTTGTCTGATTTTTCGATTGTTGTGAAGTGCTATTGTGAGTACCACTCTGATTGTTGTTGGTTTAACTACTAGAGAGAATGTTTCACTGAAATCAAAACTATATTGTTGTGTGTAGCCTTTTGGAACCAATCTTGCTTTATACTTTGGTACAGTACCATCTAAATTTATTTTTAGTTTACCAGTCCATGCATCCAATGATATTCTTGTGATTTGGTTTGGGTACCATACTCCATGTATTATTTTTCATTAAAGCCTTGTATTCATCATCCATGGCTAGTCACCACTTTTCATCTTTTGCTGCTGCTTCATATGTAGTTGGTTCATCATGTGTTAGCACTGCTGTGCATAGTTTTGGTTTAAAGATTCCACTTTTGGCTCTTGTTATCATGTGATGCCCAGTTCTTGTAGGAAATTGTTCTTGACTTATACTAGTTTCGACACTACAAGAAATTTTATTTTTTGTAGCGCTCAAAAAACGCTACAAAAACTTTTGGTGGCGTTTTGATAATCGTTACGAGAAAACATGCCACTAAAAATCCATGATTTTTCGTTGCATTTATTTTAACGCCACTATAAATGCATTTTTGGCAGCGTTTTTCAAACGCCACCATAAATTTTTTTGTAGCGTTTAAAAAACGTCACCAAAAGATTTTTTGGCGCTACTAATAGAATTTCCAACTTTACCCCTGTTTTACGGTTGCATTTACTCAACGCCACTATATATATTTTGGTAGCGTTTTTGAAACGCTACTAAAAGTTGTTTATTATTTTACACCATTTTTTCATGTTATTATTTCCTGTTAATGGTCTATTTTGGTTCTATTATATCAATCAACAATCACTCACATAATCATCATATTCAAATAAGTTAAAAAACACATTAACCATATAATCAAATAAAATATCCATAACCATTCTAATACAATAGTTTTTCGACAAAATGACCTAACTCACATACAATAACCATTTGTATACAAATTTACACATCGGGTACTAATAAATGTTATATCTAGCTAGTGCTAACAAAACGTTTGATTACCCATAATTCTTTGTTGCATACACAAGTGAAAGCAAGCATCATCAAGTCCAAATTTGCTCTCTTTAAAAGTCCGATGCCTACACAAGTGAAAGCACAATAGATAGTCAAACAATTACGTTAACTCGTAGGACTTCAAATATAAGACAAACTTAAACATTCTTATTGCCTAAAGATAAATTTAGACATGATACAAGAGAATATCCCAACGGATAAATATACTCATTTAATAAAGAGTTTAGTAACCCATTCCAAAGTTTCTATAATCGATAAATAACGAAAATAATTCGTGAATAAATAACTATTTCTCACTTACCCGTCAACGATCACACCTGCCAGTAGCTTGTCCAACTGCACCCCTGCTACTTCATCTCGAATAGCAACCCAAACACCCCCGACCTCCTTCACGAATACAACATTTGTAGCCTGTAACATATTAAAACTGCCACCAGTCACCTGAAAATCCTCCCTGACCAGTTCTGCATCAACCATTTCCCAAACCCAACCTACCACCAAAATCCACTACCATAATTCATCCAATCTCCATCTATAAACAACCCCACGCAACTTTAATATAATTATCATATATACATTCATAAATGATGTCATATAAATTATCAAAGTTATAAAAAAATTAATATGTCTAATAAAATTATCATTACCACCAGTTTTGACTTTTTTTTACTGTTAATAATGGTGAATTAACCATTACTATGCCGATAGCATTGGTATACCAATGTAGCTTAATATTGGTTACCAATTGTCCGGTATTGGTATGGTAATGGTAAAAATTAACCATAACAGCCCTAATTTTTCTTATTAAACATAAGGAGTTGATGCAAATTAACCCAACTGATGACATCCAGAGACGAAAACTGGATTAGTATTGCATAAGGAAGGTACTACTGCAATATGAAAGTTGAGATACATCATAGGTGCACGTACCAAGTAGTACAATAAGTTGAGAATGGGATGATTTAGAACATCAAGGTCTGCTGCTTTGTCAAATGCATTGAAGAACATCTATATTACAAATTGACAATAGTTAGTCCAAAATATAAAAACTACAGTTAATGAACTTTTGTAAGGTCATATGGCAAAACTCACCATTATGCATCGCAACAGAAAACAGGAGAAACATATGGTAGTCACGTAACCAACCTGTGCAGGAAACAAGTACACACTGTTTGTAAAACAGCTCCTAAAAGAATAATTCGTGATATGCATGTCTCATGACAAATATGTTTAAGTGTGTTTCATATGTGTATGTACAGTAATGGTAGCTTTTGTTAACACAAATATCCCATGTTATACGGCATCTTCATACTTCCCAAATAAGAATAAATAAATAAAAAAAGAACTTGAATACTTTGTTCGCAATGATTCATAAACATGGATATAAACTAAACAATTACCTCCTGTAGCTTCTTGCGTCGCCCTTTAGATTCCACAGGGAAACGCTGTAACATCAAGAATAATCTACCAACCAAGATAAATAGTGAAAGCAATATGATTTTAGCAGCAATGCAAGCTTGATGCAGGACTATCAAAACAATTATGAAGTCAATAAACTTAGAAAGACGAAGGATAGAATACCTACCTCCCTCCATATAGGAGAAATCCAAGGGCCGCAAACAATGATACACCTGCTCATATGCTTCGTTGCTTAGAATAAAATTTGATGAAATTAAAACTGTGCTGCTACAGTATTGAATTACTTAGATCATACCTGCAAAGAACAATTTTGACACAACCACCGTAGCATGAATTGGTCTCCACCATAAAAGCATCCAAAGGGCTATCTGATAAAAATAAACACATTATTAAAGACTGGGAGTTTTGAGGGTATGGACTCAAGTTCAATAATGTGGGGGTTACTATGTAGAAAGCAAGTATTAACAGCTCAAGATAACGAATTTCACAGTTATGGTCATATTATTACATGTATCGCATATACCACACCATTGATTGTATAAAAGCTTGGTCTTAAACCATCAGTAGAAACTGCATGTGCCTGCCACAATTTCAATTCATGTAAAATAAAATTAGTTTGCATTTAGATATCGAAAGATAAAGCAGCATATCAAGTAACAAAAGGCAGACCTGATAATATATTTCTGCCCAAAACAATACCAATAAAGCATAGGTTGTGAAGAACAAAAGACTTGGTGTATCAATAAGAACATGCTGAAAGATCTGGAAAAAGAAATAAGGAAAGTTCAAATAATGTGTTACGATGATAAACTCTAAATCATCATAGAGTAGTCTGTAATCAAACCTCAGGCTTAATCAATTGCACATCACGACGAAAAAATATGGGCAAGTGCAGTTGTAATGTGAATCGCGATGTTTTCATTGCCTGCAGCAATGGGACGATCGACGCATTTTGATGCGTGGGACCGGGGGCGTTGGCGATAGTGTAAGCACGTCAGGTTAGTGAAGAGAAAGACATTGTGAAGACAAGAGGTGAATCTGTGGAGCATAGCTCTGTGTCATCATGTAAACGTGCACACGGATATTGGTTGTGCATGCTTTATGTTATTTGGGGAAGAAGATTATTTTTAGGGAGAAGAAGAAAATGGGCTGCGTGAATTGATTTGGGCTTTTGAACTTGAAGTAAGTCTCTTTTGTTTGCTGCTATATAATTTACTTTGCTTTCCTTGCAATTATGGTCTTCTCTAGTTTGCTGATATAAATTACTTTGCTTTCCAAAGATTGTGGTCCTCTCTACCTTGCTGCTACTAAATAGTTTGTTCGCATTTTATTTATTTAATCTTTTAGTGCTGACAAGTGATGAATGTTAATTGCTATATTATCTTCTCAAAGGTACATACACAAGTTTCTGTACATAAATACTTATATGTTAGATATAATTAAATGTAATTTTCAAGTTTGCTAAACAACTAAAGAGAATATAGCTGATAATGGTAAACTTATATAAACCTTATGAATTTATACAGCAAATCTTTATATATAAATATAATACCAGATTAAGTATAATTATTATTGTCCAATGTTAACAGTTATTAGAGTGAGCTAACCTGGCTTAAAGGAAGTAAGATGATGAAAACACCCAGCAAAGCCTCACATATGATCCCATGAAAAAGTCTTCCAAACTGCACTTCTTTATTTGTGTTCTAGACCGTTTATCCTTTTAATAGAACATTTACTGGTTGCATGATGTGTCCCAAATGGCATGGCTCACCTTTTTTAATCAAACAAATAATCCAGTGTTCGGCTGCGGAGGAGCCATTGCTTACCTGATTTTCGACAATTACAGGGACCAATTATAATCACAGTAACTTTAAAAAATTCAACGATTTATGCTGAATAAAATAATTTTACACAAACAACTTCATGAAGTAAGCTCAGTTCGAGCAAATGTTTAATTTAAATGAGTATGTCACTCACTTGCCAAGTTTTGACAGCTCTTTCAGTTCCACTTGAAAAACATGAATACTCCATATCCTCCTCCCCGGAATAAAATCCCAACTTCAGCAAACCTTCCTACATAATTCTGTTTTGAGTCAGCGTTTGAGATATAAATCTGAAAAGCAACTTCATGTTCAGTTACATACTTAAAAGATAACGGTAAAGTCGTTGAATATTTATTTAGAGTTCAAGAAAGATGATATAGTCTGGCAGTGGGAAGTGTTATTGGCTCACCATTTAGTTTGTAGTCTCAACATACCTAAGGACGTCTGATAGAGATTAAAGCTAATTCTAAATTTCTTACCCACATTTCGACTCTACTATCTAATAGTGAAAATTTTGGTCCCATTGTGAAGAAGAAAAAAGTTTAAGCTCAATGCGGTGGCATGGGCTGGATAGGCTCAGTACTGACCCAGTGTAAAAAAGTATGTCATTGCATGAAATTGAAGTGAAAAAGTATCTTAACCATTTTCATACAGGATAAAACTAGCATCATGAATTAGTCATCCATAACCAACGACGGAATATAAAATTGCAAGAAACTTTGTTCTCCATTAACACTGTTTTAACAACACCCTAAAATTGTTAAAATCATGTCAGTCATTATTTCAACACAAAAATCCTGCTAATCATCAAAATATAGGGAAGGAGAAAAACTGAATAGCAATAGTTTGCTTAACCTGTTACAAATGATATTGAAAGACTGTACTGCTTGTAGTTATAAGTAACAAACCAGACCGTAGTTTGAGTTTGCTTTGTAATAATAGAAAATTAACAAGTCATTTAAGTTTGACATTATCATTGTCAAATTAAAACACAACTCATCAATTTTCTGAAACCAAACAAAATTATAAGTAAAAATAGAATGAACACTGCATCAACAAAAACTGAAGTGCCATGAAACTCGCCAATTAAAAAGTAGTGCTATTATAACTAATGAAATCTAAACGCAGCTTTCGTTTTTAGTTTCTAATACGTATAATGTGAGATTATGCACGAAAGCACGTAAGATGCTAGAATAGCCATTCAGATTCAAAACCCTAGATTTGAATGAAACTGGTAAACAGACCTCTTTTGCTCTATTCTTAATCGATCCACAAATATAACTCGATGTATCTGTCGTGCCACCTAAAGTTAACAGTAGTAACTCATCATTACGAACTAAAGTTAAAATCAATACCTACGTTGAGTCGGTCAATCGACAAGCTCGCAAACGCTGGTGAGATGACGATTTAGTTTTTCAAGTGTAATTTTCTAGTAGATCGTAGCCAAATAGATCGTTGAAAATTGATTTAGGTTTCCATGCTTCATTAGTAGATCGATGGCAAAGAGGAAGATTTTGAAGATGAAGATGGGGAATTTTGTGATGACTAAGGCGGGTGATTTAGAAAACTAAAACGAGATAGGAGATATGGAGCGGCCAAAGAGTTTCAGCGACGAGGAAATTTTTTTAAGTGTTTAAAAGAGACAAGGAGCGGCCACGTAAAATTTTAGGAAAATTTTCATGAATTGTTGGCGGGAACCAATTTGTCGCATTCATTTGTTCATTTTTATGTGTTAACTTGATCAACGGTTGCATAAGCCTTGAAACGCTACCAATAAATGCAACTAAAAACTAGTTTTCTTGTAGTGTTCAATTGGTGGTTGAGAACATGGTGATTGAACTTCATCTTGTTCTGAATTACCTTCATTGCTGGAATTGTTCTGAATGATGTGGTTGGAGTGATCAGGGGCTTTAGTTGCATCATGACCTAGTCTTCTTCTAGACACTATGTGTTGTGATTCTGAATGCCGATTATTTCTACCATCTCCTTCACTACACCAATCAGAATATATTGGTATTAGTGGAATTGAGACTTTAGAGTTGTGCACCTTTTGAGTTGTCTTGATGTTTACATCTGCATAAAGAAACACATGCTCATTATAAACAACATGCCTTGATATAATTATCTTTCCTATATTATCCAAACATTTTTATCCTTTCTGATTTGTTTTGTAGCCCATGAAGGTACGAGGTAATGATATGAAATTTAGCGGTGTGCATTGTAAGGCCTCAGACAAAGAACGCAAAGACAACCAAATGTCTTCAAGTCTTGATAATTTGGCTTTTTGTTGAGTAGCATCTCATTTGGGCTCTTGTATTGCAACATTTTGGTGGTAAATCTATTGATCAAATGCACACTGGTGGTGAAGGCATTTGGCCAAAATTTGAGAGGTAGAGAAGCTTATGCAAGTAAGGTTAAACCTGTCTCAACTATCTGTCTATGTTTCCTTTCAATAAGACCATTTTGTTTAGAGGTATGTGAAAAGGTAATTCTATGCATTATACCTTTCTTCTGAAAATACTCTTTGAGAGGTTTGAATTCTGAACCCCCATCTGTTTAAATTACTTTTAACTGCTGATTGCACTGCCTTTCTGCCTGATTAATGAAATACACTACTGCATTTTGTATCTCTGACTTTAATTTGAGAAAGTAGATCGAAGTATACCTTGTATAGGCATCAACAAAGGATATATAATACTTATATCCATAATCAGAATTTATCGGTGCTGGTCCCCAAAGATCAACAAAACCAAGTTCTAATGGCTATTATAGTTGGTATTTGAATAAGAGAAACTTAATTTGTGGCTCTTGCCCATTTGACAATAGGTGAAAACATATGGTAAGGAAACATTTTCAAAAGAGATGTATTGCTACTTAAAATTTTCTTTACAATATCTGCAGCAGGATGCCCCAATTTACTATGCCATATATCACATACATTCTTACATTTATTAGTCAAACCTGACTTGGATAAGTTGCACCACTATTCTTCACTTTCTACATTTCTTGACCTCACAACTTTAACTCTGTACAGTCCTTTATGTGCTTCACCCCGTAGAAGGACTTCTTTACTTGGTAAGTCTAGGGGTGAAATTCAAAGTACACATGATTATCTCTAGTAAACTGTGATACACTCAACAAGGTTTTCTTTATTTGAGGAACCCTTACAAGATTATTGAGATGAAATTTCCTTTTTCCTTTAATGTATACATCTCCAACATGAGTAATATTTACTGATTCACCATTACCCATATAAATTAACTGCTCTTACCTCTATATTCTTTGCTTCAAATATTCAGATTTTGAAGGTTGTTGGTGAGATGATTTGTTGCTCCTGAATCTAGATACCATGTTTCACTTTGAATATCATTAGGTTTGGCTAGTTCATCAGAGGTCAGGTCATTGATTCTTGAACTTTCAGGTTGACTTCTTGAATCTTGATTCGGTTGAGCCATGTTCACATTTGAACTGTAGTTTCTCTGATTATTTGTGTTTTGCTGAGTTGAAGTGAAGTTTGTGTCAAACCTGAAATAGCAATTGCTAGCAGTATGACCAACAAATCTGATATCTAAGTCCTATTGATGTTGTCAAATCTACCCCTTCCTCTGGACCTGTTTGATGAGTTTCCTCTGTGACCAAAGTTTTCTTGTCTATTGTTGACTTTTTCTTGATTCTTGAACCTATAGTTCGTTGCATAAGTGACTGAAAAATCTGAACTAATCGATTTCTTCTGCTCTGTTTGCCCTCACGTGTAAGTAATGTTGCATGAACATACTGCATATTTGGTATAGTTTCCTTTAACGAAATGGTAGCGCCTACTGCTTCATACTCCTCATCTAATCCATTCATTATTGTGAGAATTTGTTTAGTTTCAAATACTTTGTGTCCTACTGCATCAAGAAAATCACAAAATGACTTAATCTTGGTTAAGTATTCCCTCATAGACATGTTTTTCTTCCTTAAGTTTTGCATCTGTCTTTTGTAATACATGATCTTGGCTGCTGATTGAGAACTGAAAATTTTCTCTATTGTTGTCCATAGTCATGTGCAGTTTTACACCTAACTAACTGTGGCAAGAGATTCGTGCTGATTGATGATAATAACCATAATGATAGTATGTTGTCTTGTCTTTGATAGTTGTTGAATTTCTTATTACTAATCCACATCCCTTCATTATTTTCAATCAATTCTTGGTGGGATTATCGAGGTTCCTTCGATGAATCCTCGAGGCCATATCCTTTTATGGCAGTTTCAATTTGAAACTTCCATAAGAGGAAGTTGTTCTCATCTAATTGGATGGTTATTAGTTGGCTTTTGGGGCTTATGACTGTGATTGCAGTGGTCTCAGTTGTTGAAGTGGGGTTTCTTAGAACTAGTGGTGAGGTTGATGAAACATCATCGTTTCCTTCAGCCGTTGATGATTGTCTTCAGGCAAAAACTGGAGATTAAAAGGTAAAAAGGGTTGGATCAAATGATGAAAGCACTTCTTGAAGTCTTTCTGATGAACGAGAAAGTGCAGCTAGATCACCAGGATGATAAGTTAATCTTTGACTGGATTCTTGGCGAGGCATTGTGGGGTTCAGGAGGTTTCTTGAGGATTTGGATGGTTTTTGATGAGATAAACTATGGTTTCTCAAGTGATGGTGATCAAAATCTGATGAGAACCAAGGTGCAGCCTCATATCAGATGATGATGTGATTTCTAATGGTATTTCAGACGAGACACTTTGCCGTTAGGCTGGTGGTGGCTTTGATACTAAATTAGCAATATGAGATTACAAGTAAAATTGAAAATGATTCTTCATTCAATTGATAATATTTAGTTTGATGTACATTCTGTATATATGGAGTAAAAACTAAGGCTAATGTTATTTGTGCAGCTGTCAATATTCATGTATTTACTAATATATCCATGTACATAGTGAAGACTATTTCTCTGCTTGCGTTCATTCATACTTCCGAGAGAAGGCGGTCGTTTTGTAGTCATCTTCTTTCAGACGGTTATATTTGTAACTTCCAGTCAAACGGCTAAGATATTACCACTTGTTGTTGGGAAATTTTACCAAATTCTGGATTATAAACTACAACGACATTGCATAAGGGATTATATTAATACATACATATTGGTCTGGTCCAAAGTGAAGTCCATCTATATTTCCATATGGTTTTCATTGTTGGTGATTGATTTGAACGGGTAAGAAATGTGAATTTTTTCAAACTCTTCGTAGTTTGGATAGAGGAAAAAATAGAGAAATGAAAATATGGGCTTGGGAAACGCCTAATATGTATTCTCTGAGATCATTTATTTCATCACATAGCTTAAACTAGATTTCCCAAACTACATGCGTGTATACGCTCCAACAGCATTTTAATAATTAACAAAGACGATTCAAACTTGTCCTTTGATTATGCCACATGGTGCAATCTTGTAATTTGACCGTTGCAATCCCCAACTCTAAAATTTCTCACTATTTCTTCTTCGTTTTTTTCTTGTTTTTCTCTAATAATATTTCATTCTCCGAATAAAAGAATAATCTGAGAAGTAAACCCCTCTCTCCCTCCGTCATGGCCATTTCAACTGAAACCAAAGAGGAAGAAAAGGTATTCAACAAAATTATTTCCTTCTCTTTTCAATTTTTATACTTGGCCCCAATTTGTTGAACCCCACATTCTATTATTTTTTCCATTGTAAGATTTTATAAGAATCTAGTATTGCTGTGTTGTAGTACTTTGCTTTTAGTATACTTAAGATTCTTGAAATTCGAGATCTTAATGATTTTTGTGTTTTCCCAAATAATTGAGAAAATAATGATTGGAGGGATCTAGGGTTTTTGATCGGTTTGTCAGCGTAGGTTCTTATTTAGCATCAGTTCAGATTATTCATACATCCAGTCTAACCTACAGGGATTTACTTGTTATTTCTACTTTTAAAGACTTCGTTTTTATGCTCGCATGTAATATTTAGGTTACAATGAAGGTTTCAGTTGAAGACAAGCGTTGGCAGTTGAATGATTTTGACATTGGAAAACCGCTTGGGAGAGGAAAATTTGGGCATGTATATTTAGCTAGAGAAAAGAAGGTAAATTTCACTGCAAGATATGTTTGTATACAACAGCTAGTAGTCGCTTTCCATAGAAATGTGCTTCAATTATCTTAACTACAAAGTGGAATTTGAGTTGACTGAAACGACTGGAAATATCTTATTTAGTATTGATTGGACGACTTTTGTCTAGTAAATATGGTTGGTTCGGGGATGAACTCAAAATTTGAATCATATAGACTAAGACAACTCTTCAGTTTACCACCAACATCCAAGCTATACGTTAGAGTGGTTATCACATAAGTTTGATGATCCATAATATGCACATAAACTTTTTTATTTTGTTTTCTACTATGAACAGAGCAATCATGTAGTGGCATTAAAAGTTCTATTCAAAAGCCAACTCAAACAATCCCAAGTCGAACACCAGTTGCGTCGAGAAGTAGAAATACAGAGTCACCTTCGTCATCCAAACATACTTCGCCTATATGGCTACTTTTATGATCAGGTTAAACCTTAGCATCTGATTTTTACTATACAATGTATGTATACAATCAATGATTTGGATAATATTTTGTTCTATTTTCTCACTTGCAGACCCGAGTTTATCTTATTTTGGAATACGCAGCAAAAGGCGAGCTTTATAAAGAATTGCAAAAATGTAAATATTTTAGCGAAAGAAGAACTGCCACTGTAAGTTATATGCTTTTCGTAAGGTTTAACCATAAGTTTTCACACAATGTAATAGCTATTTTAAGTTAACCACTGCTATTTTTCAGTATATTGCATCATTAGCAAGAGCCCTGATGTACTTACATGGGAAGCATGTCATTCATAGAGATATCAAACCGGAGAATCTTCTGCTAGGGGTTCAGGTAGCCTGATATATTTGTTTTCACTTTCGCCAAAAGTATTACATTGTTGTCAGAAGTATTAAAATATTACGATTTGAATCCAGTTTCAGGTCGAATCTCTCCTATTGCGATTGGATTCTCGAATTCTGGTTCAAAACTAAATTAAAACCACAACTAGGAAAAATCAGTCAATTCATGTTGAAATAGAAAATCAAGATATTTAATTGAATCTACAATTCAATTCTCATTGCTTTCTATAAAAATAGATGAAATAAGTGGTAATTTTAAAGTAGTGTTTGGCTTGAAAACACGTTTTGTGTTTTGCGTTTTCAATATGTATGTGGAAGTGAAGGAGTTGGAACATCCTGGTCACTTCAACAATGAAAAGAAGGGTTGAGAGGAAATAGATTTTGATATTTTTCAAAAAGTGGAAAATACAAAAAAAGTCATTTTCAATTTTATAGGTTAAATCCATTTTTCAAATTGATCATTTTCCACCTGCTTCCGCCCTTCATGTATTATAAAGTATACGTTGAAAACGCAAAACTCAGAACTCAATTTTCAAACCAAACACTACCTAAGTTTTTGATTTAAATGTAGGAAGTCAAATATCATTTGGTGCTCAGCGGTTTTTGGTAATCTATAGAAAACTGAACATATAAATTATTACTAGGGAAAAAAGAATGGATGCTTTTGTTTTAGGTACTCAGATGTCATTTAGTACTCTATATAAAACAAAAAAAATTAGCATACAAAGTTATGTGTATAACATAATAAACTTTATCTCCAGCATCAAAATCAGTTTTAAATATATAAGTTATTACTATGGAAAATAAATCGATGTATTTACACGGACAAATGTCATTTAGTAATCTATGTAGAGTAAAAAAGTTAGCAAACAAGTATATAATAAAATTGTTGCTATGTACTTAAATGTTATTAGAACGTTCGGGATATACAAAAATATGAGTCCCTTGAAAATACAATTTATTATTTAAATCCAGTTTGAATTTAAATTTTGAAATCTATGATTTGTGATATAAATTGCATTATAAAAATCTTGCACATACATACACATTTCAATCGTTTTTAGAAAAATAGACCATTATTGTAATAAAAATGGGCCAAAATATACTGACCTGAAATTGCTCCAATGTATTTTATTTATTTTTGGTTGGCCAAAGGAGGAAATTTGTTTAATATATTTACGAAGAAGTATACTTTTGTAATTAGTTTGTGAAAAATCCTGTTTATTGTTTACAAAAATAAAATGAAATGCATGATTAATAGATATTGATATTTGTTAAAAACAATTGCAGGGAGAGTTGAAAATCGCGGATTTTGGATGGTCAGTGCACACATTTAACAGGAGAAAAACAATGTGT
Organism: Allium fistulosum; assembly: GCA_030737815.1. Classification (NCBI taxonomy): domain Eukaryota; kingdom Viridiplantae; phylum Streptophyta; class Magnoliopsida; order Asparagales; family Amaryllidaceae; genus Allium; species Allium fistulosum. The sequence goes on along the minus strand of CM060908.1, from coordinate 813,179,316 downwards.
GGAACACTTGATTATCTCCCACCAGAAATGGGTACTAACAACTCAACTCTATATCTATCTCTTTGTCGTTCAAAACATAATTATGTATCTTATTATGTTTGATTATCTCTCTGCATTGTTTTTCTCCTTTAGTTGAGAGTGTGGAGCATGATGCCAGTGTAGATATATGGAGTTTAGGTGTCTTGTGCTACGAATTCCTTTATGGTATTCCTCCATTTGAGGCAAAGGAACACTCGGATACTTACAGAAGGTGAGCCCAATCAGACACGCCTTGTTTGTATTTTGTTAAGCTTTTCCAAGAGATAAAGGTTAATAATATAACTTGTTGATACGTGTAGGATAATAAAAGTAGATCTGAAGTTTCCTCCAAAACCTTACATTTCTTCAGCTGCAAAGGACCTCATTAGTCAGGTAATATATACAATAAATTTTTAAATGTTATATGTTTTCAGAATGGTACAAAAATAAGTTTGTAATTATGACTGAATTGTATGAAAATGTATATCTGTTTTAGATGCTTGTTAGAGAGTCGTCGCACCGCCTTCCACTTCATAGGGTACTGGAGCATCCGTGGATCATTCAAAATGCGGATTCCTCAAGCGTCTACAGAGGGTGATTTTCTATTTACTGGGCTGTTGCTTTTAATGTTGTTGTGTAACTAGTTATCCTTGTAATTGGTTGAGGCAGAATTTCATTGGGCGGTTTCTTTTTTGTTTTTTTGTTGTACCGTGTATCTAGTCAGCTGCATATACATATTTATACCGTTGGACATTAATCAGTTGTAATGAGCTACTAATTTGTATGTGAGTGCCAAATATTGAGATTTTTTATACCAGTTTGATTAGGATGTATGTTGTTACTTGACAGTCTCATTTCATGAGAGCTTGAGGTTGATTTTTATTTTTATGTAAGAATGCAATAAAGTGAGGTTTTAAACCAATATCTGATAGTTGTTATGTTACTTTAACAGTCACATATATGTGTTGAGTTTGATGCTAAATTTGTTCGACTTTTGCTTTGTTCTGTGTTGATCATTGGTAATAGTTTGCTTTGTTATGTAAATAAATGAAACTGATTTGGTATGAACTTGTTTATATTGTCGAGACAACTTGACTGAAAGAAAGATAATCCTCTTTTACTAACTTAATTGGATGGCACGTTGTTAGTTTTGGAATTTAAGCAAATTTTGAACGTAGGAACGAATTATTAAATTTACATGCTTGTTAAATCAGTGCAGGCGGATTAAGATAGTTTTATATCTTCTTCGGCTTCAAAATCTTCCTCCACTACTGTTTGATTGTGTGCTTATTTCCTTCTATTTCTGCAAAACATATTTTTCTGGACTAGGGTCCTCTGCAAGGTTAATTCATTCCTAAGTACACAGATCAAAGATCTAATCCCCACAATTATGAATTAAATAATGAGGGAATTAGAGAAAATGACATATAGGGGAAAAAAATATTAGATCTAGACCACTAGTTTTAAAATTTGGAGACCTACATCCTCAAATCCAAATTCCTCCCAAACTCATTGTCGCTGTCTCAAACAAACACTGTACCACCTCATCTCCCTAGCCATCCTCCGCTGCACCACATCAGGATGCACCATTGCACCGTCAGCATCTCATCCACCTCGTCACCAAACTCTATCGATCCGTCATCGTCTAAGCACATCAAGAGCCCAACCCAAACTCTGAATCACGAATGTCGCTTGACGTCGCCGCCGCACCACCATGGCACACCACATCACCAGAACTCGACGGATCATTCTCGATGAATTTAAATAACATTATCAACAACAAACTAAAAATGCTAAATTATTATAGGTCAAAAAATGCTAAAATAAATTAGCATTAAATCATCAAGATGTTATATTTATTTTTTATAGTTCAAAAAATATTATACATCCAACTAGCACTATCATTCATTTTTGTAGGTTATAAAAATGCTAAAATAAATTAGCACGTACACATACAATGCTACATTCATTTTTGCACTTCAAAAAATTCTAAATTAAACTAACATAAAATCAACATAGTGCTATATTCATTTTTTTGTAGTTTAAAAAATGATAAATCAAACTAGCACAATCATTCATTTTTACAGTTTAAAAAAATGCTAAACTAAATTAGCATTACACACATATGATATTATATGTATTTTCCTTTAAAAATAATGCAAGTTATATTTAGCATTTTCGATTTTTAATCGTTCAAAACAATTGACCGTCACCAGCATCCGTTGTCTTTACTGTCACCATCATCGACGCCACGGTTCAACCATGCTTCGCTGCTACACCTCCAACACTCGTCTCTTCCATCGCCTCTCAATCCGCATCGACACAAAAATATTTTGTTTAGTAGAACACACCTTAATCATCTCGACCGACCACCGCCACCATCCTAAGTCGTTGCCACCTCGTCGCCTTCTAAGCCTCATCCGTCATCATGTCGTCTACCAAGCCACATCATTTTAGTTGCGTCAAGATAAGTTCAGTGTTGCAATGCATATTTGCAAAAAGTTTAGTCGTCATTTTAGTTACGTTCTAACATAGATCTGCTGTGTTGGCTCCTTGCATGCTCAGATCTGAAGTATTAATGTTTAGATCGGTTGATTTAGCACCTTGTATATACGATTTCCAGTTCTGATTTGCCTTAGAAGTCAATTTCATGTTTATACTTGGCGTAAAGCTCGTTTCACTTCTTTGTTTTCTATTAGTTACATTTTCTGAACTCATACAAAATGTTGTTACTAAGATATATGCAATCGTCTTCTTAAGGTATATTCGGCTACAGTCATCCGAGGGATCGCTCGGATCAACTGGTCATTTGTCAAGTGTTCGAAGAAAACAACCTTGTAGGTAGAGGGCACACACATACCAACATTTAGTTGAAAGGAAAACTACTCCACAGGTCCATTTCTCCAAACAAAGAATTTTGGGAATCACAATTGAAATAGTTATAAAAGTAAAAAAAAATTGCATATGTATTGTGTAAAATTGTAGAAATAAAGGCATCATGTATCAAGAAACACGGTAGGGCAATGTGAAGCATAGAAATTGCAGGACAAGCAATCGTGCCATGTGCATACATAAGTAATGTAAAAGCAAGTTAAGTACATAACAAATAAGGAAGAACACAGAAGAGATAACAGTTGAAATATTAATCTTTTCATTCCTAACATTTTCTATACAAAATCAATATATGGAGACCGTACCCACAGAATATCGGCCAACAAAAAGAAAATTATAGATGCTACAACAATAAAAGTAATAGGTGCAGACTCTGCACTTGTACAAAACATGTATCAAACAAATCAGAATGTCCAAATATCCGACCCCACTATTACTCGAGCCTGTCAACGTTTCTTTCCATCATATTTGTTTCCACCTTTGGTCAATAATTTCTTCTTATTCTTCTCAGAATCCCAGCAAGGAGTAGTGTCTCTGCCTGAAATATCAATTATCAACTCCATGTTCAGGTCCCCTCCTTGTTCTTCGACTTTCTCGGAAGACTCTCCCGTGGTCTTGCGGTTCCGGGACTTACGTGAGCTCCTTGAAGACTTTCTCTACTCAATCTTTTCCTTCTTAACGGCCATCATCTGCTATTCGGTTTTACTTAGCTGGCCAGTTTGGTCTTCCTGCCTTCGAGTGTCAGCCGCTGTTAAATCGCCCTCCATAGATACAGAAGGGTCATTCAGGCCATGCAATACAGCAATCTTCTCGGATCCCGGCCCTGGTTGTGAAGACATGGGCATAACGATCAAAGCGGCTACAGAAACAGGGCCATTCAGTAAAACATGAAGATCGATCAATCCAGTTATTGGGAAATATATCTCAAATTGCTGCATTAAAATAAAGTTCATATCGATGCAAATTGTAGCTCATCCGTTAATAAGTTGGATAAAAATCATGGTGCTCAAAGAAGCTCAGTTACACCTTGAGTAATCAGTTCTCAGTTATGGCATCTACCTTTTATTTGTTTATTTTTAGTTCTAATATGCGATGAAGATATATTATCATATAAGAAGTAGTGTGGTTCATATTTGTTATTAGCCTAGAGATAAAGCGTATGAAAAAAGTGATTATTGGCCTTGTTTCCGTGACTAATTAATTTGTGAGTCAAAAATGTAGATCAACTTGCGACTTAAGCTTTTGAGTTTGACAATAAAAGAATTTCCAAGTCGATTAAGTTACATATTTGCAAAATCATATACAGTGGTTTGATTCATGATCGATATCTATATCCATGTTAGAACCTTTCCCAGATCGATTCAAAAACAAGCAACAGAAGATATTGCGAAGAAGGAAAGTACATTAAATTTATTCAATCACTAATATATATATATATATATATATATATATATATATATATATATATATATATATATATATATTTAAGCACTAAAATCTTGACATGGGTTGTACAAAAACTAATGTGGAAATTAGGGAGACATCCCTATCATACTTTCATATTGTAAAGCGGGTCCCTGTCAAAGTTTCATTGTAAAACGGGTCCCTGTTTTCTGGAAATGAAGAAAAATTATTGCTGGAATGTCAGCAACTTTTATAAATAAGTGCTGATATTTCAGCAACTATCTGTGTCAAAGTTTTATTGTAAAAACAAAGAAAAATTATTGCTGAAATGTCAGCAACTTTTATAAATAAGTGCTGATATTTCAGCAACTTTAATATTATTTTTTTTTTTTTCCAAAAAGAATATGTGTATAAATATAAAGGGAGAAAAAACGCCTTTCTCCGGTGGCTCACAAAAATAGGCGAAGCATATGAAGACCATATACCTCCCAGACCGAAAAAACCGAACTGCAGTACAAAGTTCAAGAAAAGGAAAAACCAACAGAAAATAAATACAGCTAGCCAGGGATGACCAGAAACAACCACCAACAAAACAACCCGCCAACCCGCATGAGCTCAGAAGAGCAGGCCAGACCTCCAAACCATACCACAGTAACATAGACGAGACCTCAAAGAAAATCTGGAAATAGATGAAAAAAAGGGATAACGACGTCTCACCAACAAGGACGAAAACCTCATCGAACAAAGGCGACCCAAACAATAACCATGCGCTAACAGAAGAAGTCAATGCGGATAAGAGAAGACAGGTATCCCTCAACCAACCCAACAACCAAGACATAAACAAAGAAAGGAGGCACTGTGTTCACAGTGTACAGAAATGTTGCTGAAATATTTGCAACTTTTATAAATAAATGTTGATATTTCATCAACTTTCATACACTATGTTCACAGTGTACAGAAATGTTGCGGAAATGTCAGCAACTTTTATGAAATGTTGCATCATAATCTGCAATAATCGTGAATAAAAAACAGGGACCTAATTTACACTGAAATTTAGTGAAGGACTTTTCGTGAATTTTGAAACTTAATAAGGACATGTGCCAAAAGTAGCCAAAACTAATAGCTTCCTTTTCAAGTAAGACGGCGTTATAAACTAATTAACTACTTTTTTTTATTAAGTGCTAGTGAATTATTTCTATACTTTCTCATTAACAAATTGGCATGAAAATTCGAGTATTAGTATCCCTTTCTTATAACCATATGATTTTTTATTTCCTTTTTTACTTTTTTATGGAAACGTTGCATTTGTTGTTTCAGGTTATTATTTGCTTCCACCAACTTTTCATACAAGATATTGTTAGCCCGGTCATCTTGGAATTGTTAGGTAGGGTATAGGTTAGGACGATATCAGTTTTTATGGTCATCCGTGACAATGAACAATGAAGCGATGTTGAATTAAAGTCAATGGGGTTTATTATCAGAGGAAGGGATGAAAATAATTCGAAAACGAAAACCGACGAACGCGTAACCAGTTTTACTCTACAGACTATCTCCAACCACTAAGATTTAGATTTTGACATGAAATGAATAATAGCATCATTGATCTTTGTATTTAAACTTCACAATCTAAATTAAATAAATACACATGTTGCTTGTTGTTTTAAGATAACATAAACACAATATATCCTATAACTAAGTTAGCATTGAATACCTTTTTTCGATCTTGGTTGATGCTAAAGGAGCGATGTTTTTCAACCTCGGAAACGCAAGCGTCGACGCCTTATACGACAGCATGTAACCCTGCTTTGGATCGTTTTGAATTATATCATATATCTTGACCTCCTCAGACGAGAGCAATTCCCTCTCAATGCTAAACGTTTTCACCAACGAAGATGTCATTTTTCCTGTTTTTTTATTGTTATGTTTTTTTTATAAATCTACCGTGCGTATGACTGTGAATTTATAGTTTATTGATCATGCTTTGAATACAAATCTCTTTCCAAAATTAAGCTTTTGTACCTAGGAAAGTTTCCTATATTTTCTAATTTTGATTTTTGCATAATCTTTTTCTTCTATTAATCGTTAAACTTTCCTTTAATAAAAGAATTCTCTTTCGTCTTATGTTAATTGTTAAACTTTCCGTGTTTGAAGCTAGCTAGTATGTGCACCAGAAACATGCATTTACAATATACAATCAAACCAAAAAAGAACAGGACAGCCGTGCCTATGATACTTTACATTGCACCAGAAACACTAACGAAACCAAGCATTTGCAATTTTCATTTCCTATTAATCACATGTAATCAGATACACATAAAATGATAGGCAGGGTAAATTAAATTTAGATGACGCCAAACTAGCTTCTATAGCTGACCTGTTTAGCTGAATAAAAAAACCCCTCGTTTACAAGGGAGATATTTACATCACGTTATTATGTATATAAATTACTACTTGAATCATACTTATTTACCAAGACTGGTCGCACATATTTATAGGCCATGACTTCACATTCATCAACTTCTGTCTCTTCAGACTCCTCCACCGTAACCTGCAAATGAGATTATTGGTCAATAGTTGCATTATTAAGGCTCATCGCAACACAAAATTCGATGTCGAATCTTATGTGCCGGTTATTGGGGAAAACTCTACGGTCATATCGATAGAGAAGTATATAATAAGGAGGAAAACTATGGAGAACTATCTTATCATAAAAATTTATTTTATAACTTGTATAGTTGTCATTATCAAAAATGACGGGAATGTTATAACCTTACGGTTTGATATTTTGATAGTGACAACTATACAAGAAATATTTCTACATATGTACTCAACCTTGCAGGAAAATATATTGACCAATGAAGACATACAACGTTGAAGACAAAACAAAGATGATAGAAAAGTTACATTAGTCATGGTATTTTGTGTCTAGCAATATATGATTGTTAAAATCTCTTCAAAGTGGTATATACACATACAACAATCATCAAAGTTGCATTTCCATTTTTAAAAATAGACATACACAACCAGTTGACTAAAACCAGTCAACAAGTCGACTAATATAATATCAATCGACCGGTCAAACTTCTTTAGTCGACTGATATACTTGTGCATTTTAAATTTTTGTAAAACAACTTAACCAATCGGATAAAACCATAGAAACAGTCGACTGATTACTCAATCAGTTGACAGGATCCATAATTTCAGTAGACTAAAAAGAGCAAAAATGAATTGTTTTCTTTCTGTTTGTTCTACTTTAACCAGTCGACTAGTTACTTATATTTGTCATATTTTTTTCAAATTTCTGAAGAGTCTTCTTCCTCAAGCGAAAGGACATTTCCTTCCATGAGGAGTTGTACTCATCTCTAATAGTAGCTAGTTCTCATAAGTGCATACAACTCTTCAATCATTATTTATATCACTTTGATTCAAGGATCAAACACGGTAATTTCCATTACTTTTTTCTCTCAAAATCTCCTAAAATTTGTCTTGCATTCAAAGGTTTTAATTTACAATATTAATCACTTGAACATTCAAAAAATATTATTTAAGTGATCATTTACTTGTATTCTTCCAAATATACACGATATACCACTTACGAAGATTATAGAAATGATGTACTCTATCGACTCATCCGTGTTATTTAGAACACACGAAGTCAACATTTTACAACTTCTATAGTTGAAAACCCATTGAAGATCTTTAGGCACAAAGTCCTGTTTGGTAGCTCAAGAGGTTTTGTAAGATACATGTTTCTTGGAGTTAAGTGAGGGTTATTATTTCAATCCAGCAGGAGTCTGGGATGGATATAGGACAGGAAGTCCGAACAAATATAAAAATCTCGGTGTGATCGTTTTTACTTTACTTTACTCTATTATTATTTAGCTCGATTATAGTTATCAACACATTTGCATAAATTAGTCATATTATAGATCCTTTGCACTTTCAAGTTTATTATAAATTTATCTAATTTTTAATTTTGCAATTTTCTCATTAATTTATAATTAAATATCAATTATTAATATTTACTCAAAAATAACTAAAATAATTAAAAAAAATTAAAACAAATATACATGAGTTCATACAAACAATCACTCCCCCTTCGTTGTTTTGTTCCCAACACGAAAATGCATTTCTCTTTTGCTCAACTTTCTCCATTCATTACCCGTCTAGAATAATCTGTTCGAATGTCTCGTTTGCCTCGCCGAGAATGCACTCATAGTTTTAACACATTATATATATATATATATATATGTATGTATGTATGTATGTATGTATTTATGTATGTATGTATGTATGTATTTATGTATGTATGTATGTAGGTTCAATGACATCCACATTTTGGAGATCTCTTTGCCTATCTTAAGCTACAGTATTTCGAATGTTATAAAATTTACAATTACTTTTATGTCGTACTCAAGATCACTTCAACAAAATTTCAATCCACCCGTCTAGAATGATCTGTTCGAATGTCTCGTTTGCCTCGCCGAGAATGCACTCATAGTTTTAACACATTATATATATATATATATGTGTGTGTGTGTGTGTGTATTCATAGTTTTAACACATTATATATATATATATATGTATGTATGTATGTATGTATGTATGTATGTATATATATGTATGTATGTATATACGTATGTATTTATGTATGTATGTAGGTTCAATGACATCCACATTTTGGAGATCTCTTTGCCTATCTTGAGCTACAGTATTTCGAATGTTATAAAATTTACAATTATTCTTATGTCGTACTCAAGATCACTTCAACAAAATTTCAATCCATTTGAATATATGTAGCATAATATTTTTGATGTTTAAATTTTACAGTTAAAATAAATATTTATTCGTTGAATAATTAACTTACAATTTTGAAAAGCTTACAAATATCGAAATAGTTTAATATTTTACAGAGATGATCTAACATATATGAATTCAAGATATATAAAAGGTTAATTATATTCATACACCAACAATTGTTAAACGTACATAAAAAAATACAATTAACTACTACACACCAAATGTTACTTTACATACACCATGTCTTTTACAAACTTACCCTTATTTTCATTTTCTTTTTTTTACTCTTTTAAACTTTTTTTACTCTTTTAAACTTAAAACTTATTTACATAAAATTAGAAATTTCTTACACTAAATTAAGTTAAATTCAAAAAAATGAACTCTAGTTTTTGCACTAATACCGTAACTTTTTTTAATTTTTTCAAAAATTTCTCAATTTCAACAAAATCAACTTTTATTTTAGAAAAAATAAACATTTTAAAACTACAGTAATTAGTTGTGAATGTTGTCTTAACTGAAATTTTAGGTTTCATGATAAAATAATTCATTAACTTTTTCATCAAAGTATATTGATTAGACCAAATTTTATTAATTTTAATATTAAATTGGTGGATTATATGAAAAAGATTTAAAAAATGCAATTAAGAAAAGTGGTATTTTAATTAGTAATAGATTTTTGCAAAAAAATAATGATTTATGTTAATGATTTTTGGTGTATGAATAGAATTTCTATATATATAATTTTATAGCATTTAAAACAGTGTAGACATGGATGTCAAATGGATGTTCCAAAATAGCAGTAGCTTGTTTATGTATACATGAGTTAGTAAAGGGTACACCTAATTCACGCCCACGAGCGCCCTTTGCATGGCATGATATAAATGAATTTGACTTGCAACTTTTCCTTGACTATAAATAAAATCCTTTGTCCTGAACAGTTGATTTGATTTTGGCTATGGAATTAATATTTGGATTATTTGAGGGTCAGATGCTGTATGTACCTTCTCTATGTTTTCCATATGTTTTTCATCTGCGTTAACGTGTATATGTTCCGTATCCAATGGATTCAAAACAAAAAAATGGGTCCATGCATGAATATAATCTTACTGCACATAGCAAAAGTATGCGGATTTTGTATCTTCCATGTTGATTTGTCTCAGAAAACGATAAGTTCGGATTTTTTTGTGAACAGCACAGGTACCATTGGCATTTGATATTGCCCGTGTCCCAAGTTTGACATATTACCACACTTATATATATGCTTGATTTTTTACAATATTCTGTGAAATAATGCTGAAATACACTTTCCAGTTGTAATTCATGTTTTTGTCTTCATTGTTTATTGTACCAAAAGTTGATAACATCTCTGTATAAACCAAATTCTACTGTGGAAGAATGAGAGGAATGTAATGACAGTTTATATGTTCCATCTCAAAAATGTAACGTGTCCCATATTTCAACAAATCATAACTTTCATTTTAAATACAACTAAATAACCAACAATATTATCTGTGAAAATTCCAATCTAAAGCTAAGCGGAGCATGCATATCTCAAAGGTTCAGCAATCATCGATTTTTATTTTCCTTTGATCATAAAAAGATAGCTAATAATTCTACTGTATACAGTGTATGAACAGGATCCATGAAAGCGTTGGGACGCAATTAATGTTTAGGGGGCATGAGAATACAACACAAATGTGATGATGGCTATACAGTGGAAATGCACATTTATGTATCTTCTTACCTAACATAACGAATGACATATCATAACGTTACATTTTTGATGTTATCTACACGTTTTAGTTTTTTTTTGTTTGTTGAAGGTTATTTTAGCATTTAAAAACGGGGGAACGTTTCAATTTGAGTGATTTGCATGTCATTTCATTTACATGCTTCATTGAAGGATAGATGGAAATAGTAAATACTGCTCAAGGTCAATCATGACTTTCAGGGGAGGCCTGACATATAATCATAACTCAAAATTTTGGCTTTTACGAGACTATAATCTAAAGTTCAAAAGTTCAAAATAGTTTCCAGTTGTATCCTTCTACACTGTCGTGTCTAATCTACTTCAGTTTTACCATGGAGCCATCAGCTCATGGACACTGGTTTCGGTAAAAGATTTATTTCCTGCTTCATACCTTTTTCATCCGAACTCAGTCTCGCTTAAAGGTGGGTCCTTCTGCAAGTTATTCTGAATAAGACACGGAGAAAGTTAAACATAATGTACGGTTCGGCATCTAAATTCGACGTCCGACGTCGCACTGGTTCTCCCTCTAAATGCCCATTTTGCATCCCCAAATATATTCTTTTTTCAATCAACTTCCCAATTCAAATGACCCGTTCAAATGCACCGCTCATTTCATGAAGAATGGACCCTAAAAATGGATACTTTTTTTTACTGGGAACAAAAATACGAATGTAGAATTAGCATACATATTTATTTGTTTTAAATTGCGATAATTACTTTTGAACAAATATTAATAATTGATATCTAATTTGGCTATGGAAATTGATAAGAGTGCATTTTATTAAAAAGAATATATTCAAAGTGAACACTACATCTATCAATTGTTTTTTTCTAAATGGTGCGACTATCTAGTTTATAAATTCGTTAGTTCAACATGTTTAATAAAGAATGCGACGGCTTAAAATTAGCATGAAGCTTCCACGGCTCATAACCATCAAGCGTTGACGGAATACTGTTAAAGTGCTCGACGGTTAGTTTGAACACAGCGAAACTCGAATCATCGTCTCTTAGAATTGCGGATATCATGTGCCTTGCCTAGGACGATAAATCGACATAGAATGTCCTACGAGAGGTGGCAACGGTGGAACCATAAATAAAGCAAGTCGTTTGCTATCTCATAAAGAATATCGAAGTAAAGCTAGGTGTTGAAGTAAGGTGGAGATGAAACGGAAATGTTCACTACTAGAAACACAGTTAATTGCGACGCCATTTTTCGGTGGCCGCCGTCGACGGCTCGTCGATTTTTTTTGTGACGGCTGCCGACGGCAGGCAATTGCCGTGGCATAAATGAAAATAAAATAAACTAGCCGACGGCAGCCGTTGGAAGCCGCCGCAATTGAAATCATCGGAAGCCGTCGCAAAGTCGCGAATATCTTAACCCCAGGCCGACAATTTCGTTCATTATCATCTTCCTCCCCAAATCAGTTTCAGCTCCTCCAACCCCTTCTCCACGCTGTCAGCAAGTCTCCATCTTCAATTTTCAACTCTCTCCATTAGCTATTTCTCGGTAAGAAGGTTTATTTTATAAACCCTATTTAATTTTGATTTTGTAATTTATGGTTAATTTGTTGTTATAGTTGTTTATAATACCGCATTGATTGTTTGTTATACCCTATTGAATGCTAATTAGGTTGTTATTATAATTGTTTAAATCATTTAAATGTTGAGAAAAATAATTTGTTTAGTGTATATGTACGTTAATTGGTGTATATGTGTTGATTAATTAGTGCATACGCACATTATGGCTAGTTTGGATTAATTAGAGTCGATACTCAAGATTTGGTGTATGCGTTTTTAAGATGACGAAAATGACGATTTAGTGTATGCGTTTTTTAGAATGTAAATAAATTATTGTAAAAATTGTTGTATAACACGCTTTACTTTTTTTTTTTGGCAAAGCCAGCGGGGTTAACTGGGCCCCTACCAGTTTTATTGCAAACTACAATAAAAAGAACTACAGAGGGTTAAACAAAAGGTAGAAAAAAACAGAAAAAAGACACATGAGAATGAAAACAACACAATCATGCCCAAACTTGGATCATAGACTGAGGGAAGTTGCTAGCACAATTTTTCAAAAGCTTGTAGGTGCGGCACTTGACTTCATTCCATAATTCATTTTCATTTCTTCTAACATTTTCAAAAACTCTGGAATTTCTCTCTCTCCATATCACAGCCATAACGCTTTACTTTTTATAAACCCCTTAGATAGTTTTTGACCCCGTCTGCAAGTATTGTATATGATCGTTATATGAATATTCGTTTTTATCACAGAACGGATATTTATATTCATCCGATACAATATTTGTCGGATTTGTCCCTGTATTGGACAAGTTACAAACACAATAAAGTAATTATATTTTGTAAATCATTTCATTTTAACCGGTTCACAAAATTTCGACAACAATTTCTTTTTGTTCCCTGTGTACACTATATGTACGATATAGAAAACAAAGAAGAAGTGATGCCGAAATTTTATTGAATCGTTTAAAATGAAATGATTTACAAAATATAATTACTGCTATGTTTGTAATGGGAAGTAGCTAGGATGACCAACCATCAAAGTGTAAAACAATAACCAAAAAATTGTACATTATATTTATATAATTTGTGTGAATCCGTTTGAAAATAAAATTAAATAGAATAATATTATATATTTGCGAAAATTTAAATGTATGATTTAATTGAAAAATAAAATGCCAATACGTAAATGATTAGTACGTTTCTATGTTTTAAAGTAGGAAAAATAGTCAATTATTTTATCGATCGAAGCTGAATGTACCAACAAAGAAGATAAATTGGAGGCTCAATAAGTGAACATTTTCAAAATGGTGTACACGTCTTTATTGAATTCGCTTTAAGTAATAATGAGAACGATGAAGAAATTCATTGTCCATGTAGTAGGTGCAAATTATTGAAACATTTGATACCGGACATGGTAATAGTTCATTTGCGCCAATATGGTTTCATGCCGAATTATTTTGTGTAGGATCGTCATGGAGAACTTATAGCACATAATCCCGTACATTCAAAGGAGGAGGTGGATACTGAAATTGTTCCGACGAATCTCAAAGAAGATATGGTTGAAGATGCAGCCGTTCAATGTTTCATACTGTTGAAATTGATGGCAACGATGTTAATGTCGAAGAAGAACCAAGCATTGGAGCAATTTTTTTTATGATTTATTGGATGCTGCTAAGAAACCTCTTTGGGATGGTTGCACAAGCGGTACTCAACTATTAGTAACTGCAGAATACATTGCGATGAAATCAAAATACAACTTCACAGAAGCCGGGTTTACAGCTATAGTACAGGCTACAAAACAGCATATGCCACCTGATAATTTAATGTGCGAAAATCATTACGAAGTGAAAAAACTTATGTCTACTTTTGGTTTACATATTAAAAAATAGATACACGTTTAAATGGTTGCATGTTGTTTTGAAAAGAAAACATCAATCTTAGAAATTATAAAATATGTAATCAGAAAAGATACAAAACAAGAAAAAAGAAGGGAAAGGAAGTTCTGTCCAAGCGTATGCATTACTTACCCATCACTCCTAGGTTCAAAGGTTATAAGCATCTTCTATAACCGCACATCATACGGGATGGCACTGTGTGAGAACACAGGAAGAAGGTACGTTAACACACCCAGCTGATGGAAAAACATGGAAGCATTTTGATAAGACATATCCCGCTTTTACAGCGGAGAGCCGTAATATTAGCTAGACTTGGTTTATGTACGGATGAATTTTCACCGTTCTCTCAATTTGGTTCAAAGTATTCATCTTGGCCTATGACCATTACACCTTACAATTTACCTCCATGGATGTGTATGAAAACTCCGTACATGTTTCTCACTATTGTCATCTCTGGCCCTGATGATCCGACACAAAGAACCGACGTATATTTACAACCGTTGATTGAAGAGTTGAAAATATTGTGGTATGTAGGTGTTGAAACATACGACATTCCCGAAAAAAAGAATTTTCGTATGTTCGCTTCTCTCCTATAGACTATAAGCGATTTTCTTGCGTATACAATGCTTTCGGGTTAGAGTACGGCTGGTCGTCTAGCTTGTCCTTATTGCATGGAGGAAACATGAGCATTTTCTTTACCGCATGGAAAGAAAATTTTATGGTTTGACTGTCATCGGTGTTTTCTCCATATTAATCATTATTTTAGAAAAGATAAAAAAAACTTTACAAGTAATAGACTCGAGACCTTGCAACCTCCAACGATTTGGTCAAGCGAAGATATTTATGACATTGTAAAGGATTATCCACAGATACATGAAACTGGCGAACAAATTGAAATTTAAGGTAAATCGACGATTCATAATTGGTGCAAACAAAGTATATTTTAGGAGTTGCCTTATTGGAAAAATCTCCTAATTCATCATAATATCGACGTGATGCACAATGAGAAAAATGTGTTCGATAATGTTTTTAACACAGTTCTGAATATTAAAGGAAAGACTAAAGACGATTTGAAATCAAGACGTGATATAAAGGCAATATGCAATCGTCCTGAGCTTTATATGAAGCCAAATGACACAAAAAAATCCAAAGCATGCTATGAGCTAGACAGTAACCAAGTTATAGTACTGTTAAAGTGGGTGGAAGGATTAAGATTTCCTTATGAGGTTTTCTCTAATCTTCGTAGATGTGTCAACTATAAGAACGGTAAACTGAGTGGCATGAAAAGTCATAATTGTCATGTAATGATGGAACATTTGTTACCCGTCGTTTTCAAAGAACTATTGTCCATAAAAGTTTGGACGGTTGTAACAGAACTTAGTTTGTTTTATAAGGAGCTTTGTTCAACTACGTTAAAAGTTGATCGTCTATGCAAACTTAAGGAAAAAATTTCTATACTGCTCTACAAATTGGAGAAAATATTTCCTCCGGATTTCTTTAATGTAATGGAGCATTTACCTGTTAATCTTCTATTTGAAGCACGTCTTCGAGGTCCTATGCAATATGGATGGATGTATCCGTTTGAAAGGTATTAATATTGAGTATGTTAAATTTTAGTTTAATTACATGTAATAAAATTCAATTATAATTATTCTTAACAGGCACCTAAATCATCTAAAGATAAAAAGTGAGATAAAAAGCACGAGTTGAAGGTTCGATATGAAATTCATATATCGTAGAAGAAGCTTCGTTCTTTTTCTCTCATTATTTCAGTGACCATGTGAACTTATCATTTGAAAGTGCTACGCGAAATGATGAGGGCATTGAGCAAGATTTTTCTGAATCACTGCTATCTATTTTTAGATAACAGGGACGCCCTATTGGAAAATGTGTGGAAGTATGGTTAGACGATAAAGATTCCCATGTAGCACACACATATGTTCTTCTTAACTGTGCAGAAGTTACGTCATTTGTTAGGTATTATTAAATAACACATTTAAAATTATTTACTTAAATAATACATGTGTTTATTAATTAAAATGCAACATATTATCTATATATGCAGTATTTACGAATCATAACATCCAAGCGGCGATATCAGCAAAAAATTTGCTACTTGGTTTTTGAACCACGTATATGATCCGGTAAATTGTGTGGTCGATGAAGGATTGAAATATCTTGCGATGGAACCAAAAAGAAAAGTCAAGACATATCCAATATTCTTTGTCAATGGATACTGTTTCCTGGGGATTTGACCAGGCAACTAGTGCTCGGCATCAGAGAGTGTCCGGCATCCAGGAATGTTCGGCGAAGCAACCATCATCCATGAGTACTCGGCGTAGTACTCGGCGTCCTTAGTATCCGGTGTCCAGGAGTGTTCGGCATAATACTCAGCAGTGTTCGGCATCGAGACTACTCGGCGTAGTACTCGGCAGCAAGGGTACTCGGCACCAAGTAGTGTTCGGCATCAACTGGCACTCGGCAACAACCTATGCTCAGCGTCAACTAGTGTTCGGCATCCCATAAGTGCTCGGCATCAAGACTGCTCGGCGTACCAGAGTACTCGGCATCAAGGCTGTTCGGCATCAAGACTGCTCGGCGTACCAGAGTACTCGGCATCAAGGCTGTTCGGCATCAAGACTGCTCGGCATGCAAGACTGCTCGGCATACCAGAGTACTCGGCATCAAGGCTGCTCGGCATACAAGACTGCTCGGCATACCAGAGTACTCGGCATCAAGGCTGTTCGGCATCAAGACTGCTCGGCATGCAAGACTGCTCGGCATACCAGAGTACTCGGCATCAAGGCTGTTCGGCATACAAGGTCGCTCGGAATCAAGGCTGCTCGGCATACAAGAGTACTCGGCATCCCATGGTGTTCGGCGTAATACTCGTCATCCAGGAGACGTTCAACACAACTAACCAGCACACCGTTCGGCATAGAAGGAATGGTTCGGCGGAGATCGTTCGGCGAACCTTGCTCGGCATACGGCGACCACTGTACTCGGGCTGGAACGTTCGGCAATCAGCCCACTTGGGGAGTCCAGCCCATCTTTGCCTATAAATAGAGGGGCAGGGTCACAGTGAAAGGGATCCCTTTTTTGGAGAGAAAATACGGGGAGACTCTGCCATTTTCAAGACTCATCTTCTCTACTTAAACACCTTCATTCAAGCATTTGATTCACGAATTGTATCTGTAATCAATCATAAAGGAAATCAATAAAGTTGAGCAAAGTGGACGTAGGCAATTACGCCGAACCACTATAAATTTGGTGTTCTTACTTTCTTCACTTGAATTAGGATTGTCTTCTCTGTTTAATTTGCTTTCATCACTTATATCTCTACACAACCTTTCTGAATGAGGTTAGTGACCAATTTTGGTGCTAACACTTTGGTGCTTTCACCGAGAATTGAATTCTCAGACCTCAAGGATCTGCTTTGAAGCTACTGGATTGAATAAATCCCCCAAAGAAGATCCGACTCACTGATAGGACATCCGTTGATTCTACTCAGAGTTCATACCAATAACTCTACAATGGCAAGACCACGTACCAGGTCAGCTTCCCTTAATGCGGATGCCCGAGAGACTGCTAGCGTGCAACAAGCAGGACCTAGCAATCAACCAGCAATCCCGAGTGCAGGGATTGCCGCTCAAGAACAGACTCCAGTTGTCACCAGAGTGGAGTTCAACGACTTGATGAGAGAACTTAGGGAAAGCAGGAGACAGCTGGGAGAACAGATGCAAGCTAATGCCAACCTGATGGCACAACTCACTCAACAGCAGCAACAGAATGCTGGGGGCAATCAAGCTGCTTATTCCTCTTCTGATAGCTCAACTTCTTCTGATGAGCCACCCAGGCGCAGACGCCGTAAGACTGAAACCGCAAGGGCAGATGCTGCTGTTCGAACAACAGGAGACCGCGACCAAGCCAGAACTGGAAACTTCCGAACCGGAGTACAGGTGGAGGAGGGAGCTCCAGATCATCACGATGTTAACAATGTTGAACCTCATGACGCACGATTGGCAGATCGCCAGGAAAGGAGGCATCAGCATGGACAGGCACGTAGAACTGACTCCAACCTCCCAGCTTCCATACAGACACCCGATCTGACAGCCATGATCAGGCAACTGATGAAAGAAAATCAGGGCTTATCAAATGACGATTGGGGAGTGTCAAGAAGTCATACTCCGTTCACGGATGTTGTGCTGCAAGCGTCCTACCCCAAGAAGTTTAGCATGCCAACCATTCCTGCATACGAAGGAAAGACTGACCCCAGACAACATGTAATGAGGTATGAATGGATGATGGATTCAGCCAGAGCAAATGATGCCACCAAGTGTAGGTGCTTTCCGATTACTCTATCTGGGATCGCTACTATGTGGTTCACCCGACTTCCTCCGCGATCCGTATCAAATTTCGAGGAGTTGGCAAAGAAGTTTATTGAGCAGTTCAGGATACACACTACACGCCCGAAGGAAGTGATGTCTCTGTCGAGTGTAATCCAAAATCCCGGAGAGTCGCTGAAGGAGTACTTACAAAGATTCCACGTTGCGGCAACTGAAGTCAGTAATCCCAACGACCACGCAATTCTAATGGCTGTGATGAGAGGTGTAGATCCGAATTCTGAATTCGGAGATTGGTTGGCAGGAAAACCTCCGACTACGCTAGAGCGTTTCTACTCCAAGGCGCACCAGTTCATAAGAAGAGAGGAAGCTAGGTGGGTACGACGAGACAAGGCACCGGGACCTGCCCAAGAGTCAATTAAGAGCAACATTGCTGTGAAGCAATCTGGAGACAATTCAGGAAAGGTCCAAGTCAACGTCCAGAATAAGCCTGTGCAGCCCAAAGAGTCCGGAGGAAGGAGTCAAGGAAAGAGGAAAGAAGCGGGAAAGTGGAAGTCGAGAATTCCAAGCTACAGCGAGTACACTCCGCTAAACGCCCCACTTGAGAACATTTACCTATCCACATGCAATACTTTTCAGTACAGAAAACCACGTCCGAAAGAATCAACTGAAGAACAGAAACGGACTGGGAAATATTGCCGCTTCCATGAAACCTATGGACACAACACGGAAGAATGCAGACACCTACATGACGCTATCGAGAAATTGATCAGACAAAAGAAGTTGCAAGAATTTGTGAAGGATCCGCAGGAAGGAGGACAGGGAACGTCCGACCCAGGTCGTGCACCAGCTCCACGTCATCCAGAGGAACCTGCCCGAACTGTTGGGAGACTGGTTATAAATACAATTATCGGCGGACCTCATCCCGCAGATAAGAACTGGCAAGAGATGGAGCGATATGCGAGCTCCTTGAAGCATGCGGATTTCGAGTGCTGTTCAAACGTAGAGGACGGGGCCCCTGCTAAGCAGCAGCGCGTGATGACAGACGATATTGTGTTCAGAAACAGAGACGCTGATCAGATAGAGGCTCCGACCATCGATCCCATGGTCATATCTGCAACAATCGGACCAGCGTATGTAAAAAGAATCTTGATTGATTGTGGAAGTTCAGTCAACATCATCTTCAAGAAGGCATATGATCAGATGAAGCTAGAGACAAAAGACTTGAAACCATCCAAAGCTCGTATCCACGGTTTTAACGGCGCTGCGACTGATGCAGTGGGATATGTCGAGTTACCAGTTGAACTGGGACAAGGCGAGCGTCGGAGGGTACGAATTCTACCCTTTGTAGTTTTGGATGTGGACTCTCCATATAATGTTTTCTTGGGTCGGCCGGCCCTGGCTGAATTTAGGGCGGCACTAGCCCCGTGGTGCTTGACTTTGAAGTTCCCAACTGACAAAGGAGTAGGCATTGTTCACGGAGACCAAGCAGCTGGTCGTTCTTGTTATGTGGCCGAGCTCCGTGAAGCCCACCGGAGGGAAAAGGGAAAGGGTACGGACAATCCTGTCCGCATCCTCAACGCGAATAATTGACAAGTAGTGCCCGAGCCCTGGCTCGGGCATAGTTCTCGGATCTACGGAGATATAGATCCGAGAGACGACGATGAGAAACCCAGGGAAGAGAAGGCGGCACCGGCTGAATTAACAATCGACATTTCAGTTAGCCGTGACGACCCTTCGCGAATACTGAAAATCGGATCACAGTTAGGCCCCGCAATGACAGAAGACCTTAGCGACTTCCTCCGAGCAAACCTCGATGTTTTTGCCTGGACGCATTCTGATATGTGTGGGATTTCTCCCGCCATCACAAGTCATATGTTAAACATAGACCCGAAATACGTCCCAGTCAAGCAAAAGAGGAGAGGAATGGATCCAGAGAGATCCGCCGCTCTTGGAGAGGAGGTGGACAAACTCAAAGCAAATGGGTTCATCCGCGACGCCCTCTACCCGGAGTGGGTCTCCAACCCCGTGCTAGTAAAAAAGGCAAATGGGAAATGGAGGACTTGCGTAGATTATTCCGACTTGAACAAAGCATGCCCTAAGGACAGTTTCCCGTTGCCTAGGATCGATCAGTTGGTCGATTCCACAGCAGGACACGAATTATTGTCATTCATGGATGCGTACTCGGGATACAACCAAATCCCAATGCATATTCCGGACCAAGAACACACCAGCTTCGTTACAAATGTCAGGCTGTATTGCTATGTAGTGATGCCCTTTGGATTAAAGAATGCTGGAGCAACTTACCAACGTCTGGTGAATCGAATGTTCAAGGACCAGCTGGGCAAAACCATGGAAGTCTATGTGGATGACATGCTCGTGAAGTCACGGCAGTCAAACGACCACATTCAAGACTTAGCTGAAATGTTTAACATACTCAGGTCCTATGGAATGAAGATCAACCCGCTGAAGTGTTCTTTCGACGTTGCATCAGGGAAGTTTTTAGGATTCATCATCAACGCTAGGGGAATCGAAGCCAACCCAGAAAAGATCCAAGCCATTCGAGACGTACAAGCACCCAGGACTGTAAAGCAGGTACAGAGCTTGAACGGAAAAGTGGCTGCGCTAAGTCGATTTATATCCAAGGCAACTGACAAGTGCATCCCATTCTTCGACATAATAAAGAAAGGAAAGAGGAATTTTGAATGGACGTCTAGCTGCGAGGAAGCTTTCCAGAACCTGGTAAGGCATCTGGAGAGCCCACCGATGCTATCTAAACCAGTTGACCATGAGATGCTGTACGTTTACTTGGCTATATCCCCTCATGCGATAAGCGCAGCTTTGGTCCGTGAGGAGGATCGAGTCCAGAAGCCGGTATATTATGTTAGCAAGCGTTTAACGGGGGCAGAGAAGAATTACCCTAAAATTGAGAAATTGGCTTATTGCTTGGTGATTGCATCACGCAAGCTACGCCCATACTTTCAAGCGCATTCAATCGGCGTTTATACCGATCAACCCCTGAGGCAGGTACTTCAGCGACCAGAAACTTCTGGAAGATTGCTAAAATGGAACATCGAGTTGAGCCAATTCGATATCGCGTACTTACCACGGAGAGCTATCCGAGGGCAAGCGTTAGCAGACTTCATCGCTGAATTTACCATACCCATCAAACCGGACGATCACGACATCATTCCCCCCATACGATGGAAGTTATACACTGACGGTGCATCAAACGACCGTTGCTCCGGCGCGGGCGTAGTTCTTATAACTCCGGAAAACCGATCAATCTGTTATGCCCTGAAGCTCGATTTTCCGGCTACGAACAACGAAGCTGAATATGAAGCATTGATCGCTGGCTTGAAGCTTATCAAAGAACTCGGAATCAAATCAATCGAAATCTTTTGTGACTCGCAGTTAGTGGTATACCAAGTGCGAGGAGACTACCAAGCAAAAGGACGAAAGCTTGCTCCGTACCTCGTTCAGGTCCAGGAACTACTATCAAATCTTGAGCGTTATGACATTTCGCACATCCCGCGAGAACAAAACAAAGAAGCCGACTTGTTGGCTAAGTTCGCAAGTACCGACGATGTTCAGCAAATGGGATTGTATCCCGTGGAAGTCTTGCATGCCCCGAGTACGGGCGAGATGAAAATCGATCTTGTGTTGGAAACAGAGATCGAGAAGGACTCGTGGATAACCCCATTCAAACTGTACCTGACAACTGGGGCTTTACCAGAAAGAAGAAGCGAAAGACGACAGGTCCTTCGAAAGGCTGCGCGGTACGTAATGCAGGATGGATCCATGTACCGGAAAGGATTCTCAATCCCATTACTACGATGTATCGCTCATGATGAAACAAAGCGAGTCTTGAGGGAAGTCCACGAAGGGGAATGCGGCGACCATACTGGGGGGCAAACGCTAGCAAAGAAGATCCTCCGCTATGGGTATTACTGGCCTACCGTAAACCGGGATGCCGCGGACTACGCAAGAAAATGCGACAAGTGTCAAAGATATGCAAAAATCCCGAGGGCTCCGTCAACGGAACTCACACAAATGATCAGCCCTTGGCCATTCGCGATCTGGGGAATCGACATAATCGGCTCTTTGCCTCTATCCAAAGGTGGTGCGAAATACGCGATAGTTGCGGTCGACTATTTCACGAAATGGGCTGAGGCAGAACCTTTGGCCACTATCACCTCTAAGAAAGTCATTAATTTCGTTGTACGAAACATCATATGCCGCTTTGGTCTTCCACGCACCATCATTACAGATAACGGAACGCAATTCGAAAGTAGAGAGTTCAAAGAGTTCTGTCTAAAGTACGGCATCGAGAAAAAGTTCGCTGCCGTTGCACACCCAAAAGCTAACGGACAAGTCGAGGCCGTTAACAAGATAATCAAGTCCATACTAAAGAAGCGTCTGGAGAAGGTTGGAGGCAAGTGGGTAGATGAACTCCCGACAGCATTATGGGCATATAGGACTACCCACAAGTCCGCGACCAGCCACACTCCGTTCGCCTTGGCATACGGTTCTGAAGCCGTAATACCCGTGGAACTTGAAGTTCCATCGCACCGAGTGACATACTATGACCCCAAGACGAACCAAAACCTCTTGCTGGAATCACTGGACTGCATCGACGAAAAGCGTGAAGAAACTGAGTTAAGGGCGGCGGCGCACAGACATCGAGTCAAGCGCTACTACGATGGCAGAGTCCGCCCAAGAATCTTTGATGTGGGTGATCTCGTTCTGAAACGAGTCTTCCCAGTACCATCACGCATGAATCCCAGCTGGGAAGGTCCATATGCCATTGAACGGAAGCTTGGAGAAGGAACATTCAAGCTAGCGACCGTTGATGGCACGACACTCCCCCGAGCATGGAACAGTGAACATTTGCGGCACTATTACATTTAGCATGTTTCCCTTTCTTGTTATAGGCATTATTGTTTTCCGCATGTTTCCATTCAATAATGACTTAGTTTTCCTTTTGAAGTTGTAATCGAGCAATTTAGTTGATTTTCATTAATAAAGGCTTGAAGCCACATTTTCTATGAAGTTTCTGTATCTCTTAATCGAATGATAAATTACATTATTCTGTGCGGCGTACAGACTCATACAAACGATTTCCAATCTCCGAATCCCCAGAGTGCGGAGCGGAGTACTCTAAATCCCCAGAGCGCGGACTAGAGTATAAACGATTTACAATCTCCGAATCCCCAGAGTGCGGAGCGGAGTACTCTAAGTCCCCAGAGCGCGGACTAGAGTATAAACGATTTACAATCTCCGAATCCCCAGAGTGCGGAGCGGAGTACTCTAAGTCCCCAGAGCGCGGACTAGAGTATAAACGATTTACAATCTCCGAATCCCCAGAGTGCGGAGCGGAGTACTCTAAATCCCCAGAGCGCGGACTAGAGTATAAACGATTTACAATCTCCGAATCCCCAGAGTGCGGAGCGGAGTACTCTAAGTCCCCAGAGCGCGGACTAGAGTATAAACGATTTACAATCTCCGAATCCCCAGAGTGCGGAGCGGAGTACTCTAAGTCCCCAGAGCGCGGACTAGAGTATAAACGATTTACAATCTCCGAATCCCCAGAGTGCGGAGCGGAGTACTCTAAGTCCCCAGAGCGCGGACTAGAGTATAAACGATTTACAATCTCCGAGTCCCCAGAATGCGGAGCGGAGTACTCTAAGTCCCCAGAGCGCGGACTGGAGTATGAACGATTTCCAATCTTCGAGTCCCCAGAGTGCGGAGCGGAGTACTCTAAGTCCCCAGAGCGCGGACTAGAGTATAAACGATTTCCAATCTCCGATTCCCCAGAATGCGGAGCGGAGTACTCTAAGTCCCCAGAGCGCGGACTAGAGTATAAACGATTTCCAATCTCCGAGTCCCCGGAGTGCGGAGCGGAGTACTCTAAGTCCCCAGAGCGCGGACTAGAGTATGAACAGTCTTAAGTCTCCAAGTCCCCAGAGCACAGTGTCAGCAAACCAAATAAAGACAAGAGAATCATTCAAACAAGAAGAAACTGAAATTTTATTCGATAAGTCCAAAATAGGGATACAAGATCACTCCTACAAAATTCGGGCCTATACAAACTACAAGTTATGAAAGGAAGAAACTGTTACAAACTTAAGCAAAAACTTGTTGAACAAGTGCATCGATCATTTCTTCGACTTCTTCTTCTTGTCCGCCTTCGGTGTTTCCGACGACTCCTCTCCCTCACGTTTCTTCTTGGACTTTTTGCTTGCTAGAGAGACGGAGTCAGGAGTAGGAGACGGAACATCTAATGGTTTGGACCTGCCCGGGAGAATGATTTTCAAAGGTCTATTCCGCGGGTCAGTAAGTTCCAAGACTTCAGATTCAACTTTGACTTTGACCTTTCTCTTCTCCTCGTCGGCAAGACGATCCTTCATGCTCATCTCTGAAGTATGTTCAGAGGCGCCAGTGATTTTAACTTCGTCGCTTCCTTCGGCCGGAGACGAGGTGTCAAGTTTGTCATCGTCAAGCGCCCCGATCACTTGAGCGTCTGGGCCGGGAGTTACCTCTGCGTGAGCAGCGTCGCTTGTTTTCCCCGCTTCCTCCTTGGCGTCATCGCTCCTCGGAGTTAGCTCAGTGTCAGAACAACCTGTGAGAAATATAAGAAGTGGGAATTAGAGCGAATAACCACTGTTGAAAAATGACGGGATCACTTCGATTTCTAGAGAAAGAAGAATCTCCTACCAGGATCAGGTTGACTGTCGGTGGCGCGCGGGGTTTCACCCTCCAGGATAGGTGACAGCACATGAACGCCAAGCCCGGGATCTTCGGGATCATAACTGGCGTGTTGCTCGAATGGATCAAGCGTCGACCGACCAGCCGATTGAGCAGCGTAAGGAGCGGCAATGTGAGGAGTAGTAGTGTCGGCCTCTGATGGGCCAGCCTCGTTGTTCTTCTCTTTCGAAGGGGAAGAGCCTTTGCCATAGAGAGCCAATGCTACGGATAAATCCGATGGCTCATTCCCCCTCAGGAACTCCTTCACCAGTGCATCCTCGTCGATTTCTTCGGAGCCTGATTCGACTTTCTTGATCTTTATCAGAGTCTCCCACGCCTCAGCCAGGGATTCATGGTAGCCGTCGCCCAAGAATGTTAGGTTGCGGTGCATAAGGACGCGGGCTCCATACTCGGCGATCAACGGGTCAAACATACTTTTGACTTCTTCCCTGCCGGTCTCTGTGGCCGCCTCCAGGCGAGAATCAAGCTCCTCCTCAGCCATTCTTTTGCCCTCCTCACGGGCCTCATCCTTCATTTTTTCGACCCCGGCAAGTTCACCGTCGAGCTTTGCCTTCAGGAGCCGGGTAGCCACAATCTCATCACAATACCGCTGTGATTCTTCCTGAGCGGCTGTTTTGTCTTCTTTCTCCTTGGAGAGTTGTTCTTTCAGCTCTTTGACTTGAGTAGCGAGCGCGTCCCTTTCTTTTTGGACAGAGTCTTTTTCTAGGGCAAGGGCGCCGCTGCGCTGAACTGCTTCGTCAAGCTCCTTTTTGTGTGCCACCTCTAAGCGAGTAACTGCCTCGGCAGTATCTTTTGCGCCTTGTTCAGCGGCTTCTAGCTTTAACTTATAAGAGGCGAGTTCTTCGTCTTGGAGTTTAATGATTTTCTTGTCGCTGTCAGCCTCCAGATTCAGACGATCAATCTCGTGTTGACGCTCAACAGATACTTCTGAGATCTTCTCCACCAAGTGCACGAATGCTTCATGTTGAACATAGACGTCATTGTTGCAGGCAATCGCACTTTGCTTCACGTGCCCAGGAATGTGATGGATGGCCGGGAGGAATTTCAAACCGTCAAAACAAATCTTCGGAAACTTGGCCTTAAGGTCGACCATCTTTTCCGCAACGGTTGGGTCCACGGTAGGAGCAGGAGGAGGAGGCTTAGAGAATTCCGTTCTCTTACGCGGCTCTCGAACTTGCCTCGTACTCGATGAACTGGAATGTTGTTCTCGAGCGGCATCAGAATGATAACCCTTCTGCAGAGACTTCTCTTTATCCGGCTCAGTTGTAGGAGGAAGATCACGGGACTGAGAAGATTGATAGTGCGCTTTCTTGCGATGAGACGACTCGCGCGGACGATTGTCCCTATCCTCATAATCACCTCGGTCCCGGCGTCTGCCTGAACCGGAATCCCGTCCGGAGTGATGAAATATTGAAGACCCCTGAAGGCGATCAAGTCCGTGGGAGCGGCCCATATCACCTGCAAAGAAGGAAGATAACAACGAATTAAGGAGAATTCACGAATTAAAAAGACTTGAAGTATGTTACGGAATGCGCATGTGCGTGTGTGTCCTAAGTGTTCCCCCCGACGGACCCGTTCGTTTATCTTTGCTAATCGGAGTATCGTCTCTGTGAGCCGGGAGTTGAACTCCTACGTTGCCTCTAGCGGGCGAGGAGAATTTGAGAGCTTCAGGATCATCGAACCCGTAATTAAGTATGTCTTCGGGAATGGAGAGGTTCGAGAGACCCCTCAGAGAACTCTCCAGATGCTGTGAAGAAGCCTCTTTCTCAGGAGGGATAGGCGTAGATTTTGAGGTGTCGCCAATTTTCTCTTTCTGAACCGAATATTTCAGCTTTTTCTTTCCCTTCGAAGGGGAGGATGACGTCTCAATATCCTGAACTTCGATTGCCGGATTCCAAGCAGGACCCACGTCCTCGCCCTGAGTGTCGGGTGCATCACCCTCTCTACGCTCGCCTTCTTCGTGCGCGACGGAAGCGCGACGCGACGACGGGCCGGCAAGTTTTTTCCCTTTACCGGATGGAGGTTTGGGAATTGTAACGCCTTCTGGAAGGCTGACCCGACGATCAGGAGCTAGCAAGCCGAACCCCGACAGCGATTCATTTGAAATGATAGCTCGAATATCTCGGTCCTCGGCCGGAAGAGCTCTAATCGCGTCGACAGCATCAGAATATCCTCGGCCTTCCGGACGCGGGTTAATACCTGAAAAGATGAAACGAAGAGTTAAGAAAAACATGACTCCCATTAAGTACGAGTAACGGTTCAGCAAAAAGACTTACTGCCTTCAACCCATCTCCTAGCAAAACCAGACGGGCATCGCACATAGAACCACTCCTGTTTGTACAGGGCGAATTTGCTACAGGCCCCTGTCAAAATCTGGCACTTGTGATATGGCTCGAGGAATATGAAGGAAGGGCTATCTTTCCGTCTCTTGAACATATAGATGTACCGGATATCACCAGGGGTTGGAGGTCTGGAGAAGACAGCCATGAAGAGTAAGTAAGTCCCATATAGGAACGCATGACCATTCGGGTGCAGCTGCGACGGAGCGATGTCTATATACTGCAGCACATCCCGGAGAAATAGGTTAAACGGAGGCACGCTGCCCATCCAGCACATGAACTTGTTGCAGGCCGTGTACCCGACTGGGGGCAAATGAGGACGGTCGTGTCTCGAAGGAACTAACACGTCAGTAAAGGGAATTCCGTGAATAGAACATATCCGTCGCAGAGCGGCCTCATTGATCCTCGAGGCTTGAGAATTGACCGGGTTGTCCAGTAAGATGGTTGACTCAAGAGCGTCGGGCGCCAGATTATGAGCGGGAGAGATTGACGGGTTGGAAGCATCTGCGGCTCCTTGCTTTGCTGACGGCCCAGGCCTGTCAGATATGGTGGCAGAACTAGATTTTCCTGACATCCCGAATAAATAATGAACCTGGCTAAATGCTTGAGAAAGCTATACTTGAAAAACGTTGAGCGTTAGAATCAGCAACACGAGTTTTCCCCCCACGTGGTGTATGAACTAGTGCAAGCAATTGTGTAAAGACAACAATAAAGATATAATAATTAGCTTCGGATCATCGCCTTCGAAGACCGTCATCGCTGACCGTCTCAAAAGCCCGCCTTGAGGTGATTAAAGTTTCAGGTTCAAAAGACATATGATTTCTAGAGTAACCGGCCTAAGTGTAGTTTAACATTTATACTGATCGGCATTTTAGTAATGTTCATCGTCCTAAGTAAAGTGTGCGGCAATTGTATTGTTCGGCATATAAGGTGTTCGGCAATTATATTGTTCGGCATGAAAGGTGTTCGGCAATTGTATTGTTCGGCATATAAAGTGTTCGGCAATTATATTGTTCGGCATGAAAGGTGTTCGGCAATTGTATTGTTCGGCATATAAAGTGTTCGGCAATTATATTGTTCGGCATGAAAGGTGTTCGGCAATTGTATTGTTCGGCATGTAAAGTGTTCGGTGATTGTATTGTTCGGCATGTCAGTTGTTCGGCAATTATATTGTTCGGCATGTCAAGTGTTCGACAATTGTATTGTTCGGCATGTGAAATGTTCGGCGTTTGGGCATTGATTGGCTTTGGTTCGTTCGGCTCAATTATAGTTTGACTTGTTAGTGAGCGTTCGGCCTGGCTTTGTCCGGCTGAGGTACCGTTTGGCAACTAACCGTTACACCGTCCGGCACATGACCACATGCGCCGGAGCAGCGAACGGCGCCATTACCCTCTCCAACACCTTTCATTCTTTTTCTTCCTTTTGACCTCGATCCAACACGAGGAAACTAAGGCAATAAGCGGACATACTCCTAACTCCTCCACGCTATGTCGTTCGGCAATACAGACAAGCTATACAAAAACCCTCTACACGACTTCGTTCGAACATCTCGTTTGAGTATACGATGAAAAATACCTAAGTTTGCAGATCGAAGATTGAGATGGAGTAGTTAAGTCTCAAATTCGGACGATTGAACAGAATTGTGAGAACGGAGGAAATAAGAAGTAAAAGGAGAAAAGGAAGAGAAGGGACTGGTTTTATAGAGGGGAATGGAGGAAGTCGAAGGGGCTATACCCGGTAGAACCGGTCAATACCGGAGTACTCGGCATTAAGGTGGAATGACGTTCGGCACGCTAGGAACGTTCGGCTCAGAACGTGTCGTTCGGCATCCCAAGCTTGTTCGTCTCGCACCTCCCTTTGCTAGCATTCTCGAGAGGGTACCTCCGAGGTAGATTGTACCAGATTCAAAGCGCATCACGTTCGGCCACGCAATACACTTTGGGGGGCAAGTGTTTCCTGGGGATTTGACCAGGCAACTAGTGCTCGGCATCAGAGAGTGTCCGGCATCCAGGAATGTTTGGCGAAGCAACCATCATCCATGAGTACTCGGCGTAGTACTCGGCGTCCTTAGTATCCGGTGTCCAGGAGTGTTCGGCATAATACTCAGCAGTGTTCGGCATCGAGACTACTCGGCGTAGTACTCGGCAGCAAGGGTACTCGGCACCAAGTAGTGTTCGGCATCAACTGGCACTCGGCAACAACCTATGCTCAGCGTCAACTAGTGTTCGGCATCCCATAAGTGCTCGGCATCAAGACTGCTCGGCGTACCAGAGTACTCGGCATCAAGGCTGTTCGGCATCAAGACTGCTCGGCGTACCAGAGTACTCGGCATCAAGGCTGTTCGGCATGCAAGACTGCTCGGCATGCAAGACTGCTCGGCATACCAGAGTACTCGGCATCAAGGCTGCTCGGCATACAAGACTGCTCGGCATACCAGAGTACTCGGCATCAAGGCTGTTCGGCATCAAGACTGCTCGGCATGCAAGACTGCTCGGCATACCAGAGTACTCGGCATCAAGGCTGTTCGGCATACAAGGTCGCTCGGAATCAAGGCTGCTCGGCATACAAGAGTACTCGGCATCCCATGGTGTTCGGCGTAATACTCGTCATCCAGGAGACGTTCAACACAACTAACCAGCACACCGTTCGGCATAGAAGGAATGGTTCGGCGGAGATCGTTCGGCGAACCTTGCTCGGCATACGGCGACCACTGTACTCAGGCTGGAACGTTCGGCAATCAGCCCACTTGGGGAGTCCAGCCCATCTTTGCCTATAAATAGAGGGGCAGGGTCACAGTGAAAGGGATCCCTTTTTTGGAGAGAAAATACGGGGAGACTCTGCCATTTTCAAGACTCATCTTCTCTACTTAAACACCTTCATTCAAGCATTTGATTCACGAATTGTATCTGTAATCAATCATAAAGGAAATCAATAAAGTTGAGCAAAGTGGACGTAGGCAATTACGCCGAACCACTATAAATTTGGTGTTCTTACTTTCTGCACTTGAATTAGGATTGTCTTCTCTGTTTAATTTGCTTTCATCACTTATATCTCTACACAACCTTTCTGAACGAGGTTAGTGACCAATTTTGGTGCTAACAGATACAAATTCAACTCCAAAGAATATGGAGATGAAAAATTAACTAACAATACCGGTGTATATGTTAAAGGTTGTGATGATCCAAATGAACACATAAATGATTTTTATGGTGTGTTAACTCAGGTTTTGTAATTGACATATTTCACCAGACCTGCGGAAGATGTTTATTTGTTTAGATGCAACTGGTTCAGTAATGTTCCAGGTTCTGGAACCAACGTGCACCAAAAATATAATATTATTGAAATAAAACATACATCATGTTATCATAAGTATGATCCGTTTATACTAGCAAAATAAGCCCTATAAGTTTATTATGCTCCTTATCCATCTCTAAAAAGAGATAAAGCAGATTGATCGACGGTTTTTAAAACGAAGGCAAATTTACGTTTGATGGAAAGAATATTCCAGACGAACAAGCGTACCAAGCAGATATCGAGGAAAATGGTGAAACTACAATAACAGATGATCGAATCGATTTTGGACATCTACATGATGAATCAAATGTATTAGTAGAAGCATTTTAGACCACAGAGGAAAACAATGTAGAGTACGAGACCGAGTCTGAATCAGAAAACGACGAGGACTGATTTAATAGTATACATGTTGAAAACAGGTAATTTATAGGAGTATTGATGTTGCATTTTTTTGTATGTTATATGCTATTATTGATGTTAAATTTTGATATGTTTACTCATAATTGATGATATGTTCTACCATAATAAAATAATATGTATATGACTAGTATTATAGATGTCTTTTTTCAAGCGTCGGAGTTCTTCGCAGTCCGGTTTTCCCTCTTCGTCTCAGAGGAAGACCGTTCACAGCGGAGGTGATGGCAGCGGCCCGTCGCAGGAGATGCCGCGTACGGTGGTTAGATTGCTACGTTAAGCAGATGACTCATAAGTATTAAATTTACTTCGGCATTATAAATATTTTGTATGATATATCAATCATGATCTGTCTGTATCATATTTAAAGCAGGAGTTTTGAGCTTTAGCCTTCAAACATGGTTCTCAACATATCTAAACAGGCGTACATGAGCCGTATGACTACACGCTAGCCGAAATGGAGTAAGATCTCAGAGCATGTATGGAAGAGCATCTGGCACGACTTCCTGGTATGTGCAAAATTATATATCATTGTATATAATCAGTTTACAATTTGCTGACTAGGTATGAATGTATAAGTTGTTATTTTTTTCAATATATATACAAGGGGCGGTAGACCTACAAGAGGAGGACGTTTCTCTTTGCCAATGCCACCGAAACTCTAAAGTTGCAAAGAATTACCGGGATACGATATCTACCATCAAAAAATCTGGAAAGAAGCCAAGTTGGATGAGCGCCAGCGTATGGGATGCTTGGCTCGCATGGTGGAGTAGCGATGAATTCAGGATAAGTCTATCAGGTATCACCTTAATTTGTTCAGTAGAGAATACATAATTTATACCTGTAAAATATAATATTAATTTTTAATTTGCAGGCGGAGTCAGACGGGAACTCGACGAACAGGCAGAAAAATCCAGTCACACAACGTGGTGGCTCGAAATCATTTTAGCATAATCGCGAGGACCTGGTAAATTGATTAATTGCAATTACGAACGGTTATTGCATTTTTAGTATAAATTTGTATGAACAACAATAATATACACAAATTATTGCAAGAAAGTGCGCGTGGGGCTCCTATATCGTATATGGACGTATTTGATACCCATGCCATCAGGCAGACCGACGACGAGGGATCAGTGTCGTATGCCTGACATGAGGATGATAAAGCATACGCCACACATGTAAGTATATTTTAAGTTATAAGTTATTAATAATCATTTTAATTAATTAGTTATAAAATATTATTATAATATCATGTAATATTTAATTATATTTAATTTTGCGTTGTAGGAAAGATTTATGCAAGCACATGCGCAGATGCTTGAGTATTCGCTACGGGTGCAGTTGACCACTGATGAGAAGGACGCTATCTTCGACTCCGTTATGGACCCGACACGGAGAAATAGGCGTTATGGCTACGGCAATCAATCAGTAATTTGTAAAAATTAACTAAGTTGTAAAAATTGCTTAATTTTTATGAAAGTTACGTAATAACTTAAACATATTTCGACTTGTTTTGTAGGCTCGGATCTCACAAAAGACTTATCAACAGGCTCAGGACAATGCTGAGATTAATGAGCTACGACAGCAGATTGCACAGTTGCAGGAGCAGGACCGCCTCTAAGCAGCGCTAATGGAGCAACTGAACCAGCGTTTAGCAGAGTATGTGGAGCGTCATGGAGCATTTCCTTCGTTTGATGGTTCCGGAGCCGATGATGAGTCATGAGGTACGTTTTGCAGTTTTTGTTTCTGAAACTGGTGCATTTAGACAATGAGAGATGGTGAGGTTGATTTATGGACATGTGATGTTTGATATTGATTTGTGGAGTTTGATGTTGGATGTATATATTGTACATTGATGTTAAATGTATGTATTGCAGTCGAATGTGTGAGACTGATGATGGAATGTTTTTGTTCGAGATGATAATGTTTGTGTTCTACATTATTATTGATATTGATATTGATTTCAGCTTATATATCTTATATATATATATATATATTGATTTTGATGTGTTGTGATATATATTGATATGGAAGTGCTGTTTGGCTGCAGAAACAAAATTTTACCCAGATTTCTGACGGATACCGACGGCCTATAAGTCAAAATTTCCGACGAATATCGACGGCTCCCGGCAGTTTACCGGTCGAATATTCCGACGGCTTCCGACGACGTCCGACCGTTTTCTGGCAAGTTTTCAAGTCACGTGGACATCGGCATCGTCGGAAAAACCATTGGAACTGCAGTTGGAAAAGTCATCGGAAGCCGTCGCAATGTCATCGTCGATGCCGTCGGAAATGGACGAAATCTGTGTTCTGTATTCCGACGGGATTTCCGACGGCTCACGACGGCCACCGACGGCTATGAGCCATCGAAAATCACTGTGTGCTTTGTAGTGTTTGTAAATGCATCTGTCTTTCTTTATAGCACCATCGTACATTTGCTACAATTGTATGAATTTGAGGCTAACATGCTCTTTAAAGAGGCAGAATTGTAAAGTAGTTGTCTTTCACCATTCACCATCTCCTTGAATACCATCTTATTCAATTGACCAAACACTTTCTTGTATTTGTAGTAGATTATTCCACACTGTCTAAACTGCTTTATGTTGTCCCATTTGTTCTTCATAAGGGTGCCGGTGAAATTAATGCTTAAGAGGTTGTCGAGCTTAAAATGAGATGATTTGAGCAACTTGAGCTAGGAAAGTTCGAATTTTGGGTGTATGAGGTCGACGATAAAAGAAGAAAGATGCTAAGATCATGTAGCTTAGAAAAATGACTCTTCGCAGTTGAACCGCTAGAACATGACCTGTTGGATGGTACAATTCCGACTGCTATGGATGCAAACTGATAGATTGACAAACTGGCCAAAAATTATCTGCACCCTAAGTTGAAAACATCCAAAATGAATCGCGTGTCTAAAAATGCATCTACATTTTGGGTGGCCTCTACGAACTCCGTGGGCGTTCTTCTTAAATAAATATGTATCTAACTGAAAGCATATAGCTTGAAAGACTAATTCTATTTAAATCTCAAAAGCTGTTGAGTAGCCCTTTAGAAAACCAAAAAACCAATATACCCCTGTTTTGCTGAGTATACCTATCTTGTCGTTAATTATTTCACTTTATACCCTTCTCTATTAAAAATGAGTCCGTAAAAGTATTTCACCATATAAAAACTCAATTTAATAAAAGAATTTCACTATAGAAAAAATCACTCCAATAAAATCACGCACAAACATAAAAGTCAAGTTTCATCTCTTCTAAGAACTATACATTTTCAAATTTAAAAAAAAATTAAGCATCATAAAATTCAAGTTTTACATCTTCTGATTTCATTAGATTTATATCACCATCATCACCACCATCCATCAATTCAAATAAAAAATATGAGAAACTACCTAAAATTCAGCTATTAAGCTTTATTTGAAAAAAGAAGGAAAAATGATGTGAGCTCTGAAGATGTATGGATGAAAAAAAAAACAATTTTGTCATAGAGTTTTTAAAATTTAACACTACTAGAAAAATGCTAAATAGCGAGGGGGGCGAGGGGGGGGGGGACGACGGCCAATTTCCGACGGCTTGCGACGGGCCGTCGGCGGCCGTCGGAAGCCGTCGCAAAATCGCGATTTACAGGCCTCAGTCGAGCCTCCTTCTTCCTCATTTTCATACGAAAATTTTTAACCCAAAATCTCCAAATCTCTTCCCCAAGCTTCCAATCATCAATTTCGAATTTTCGGATCCTCCCCAGCTGCGTAATCAACGTCTATTCTTCTCTAGCTCACGTATAATCTCTTATTTTCGCCAAAATTCTAATTTTTACCCTAAATCCAGATTTGCATAAGTTGTTAAATTAGGGCTAATTGGTGATTGAAATTGTTTCCAATATTGTTATAATAGTTTCTAGCATTCCATGGTATTCCTATTTCATCTTTTATCGTGAAATTGTGAAAAACATGTATAATTTGTGGTTGTTCGTGTATATGTAAATCGTTGTGTATGCCTTGATTCTACGATTGTATATGTATGTAGCGCTGCTATCATTGTATTGTGTTAGTTAGAATAAGATAAAATGAATGCACGAGCTAGGAATATTATATTGTGCACGTATTGACTTATGCAACAACAAAAATGCGTCGAACGAGCCTTAAGTTGATGTAATACGTCGAATAAATGTGTTAAATTAAAATATATTTTTGTAAATGTGAACAGTTAGTAAAACTGCATTTTTTCGTAAAATGCGCACATCTAATTGACAAATGTCCCTTAGAGAGTTTTTGGCCCCATCTGACGAGTGTTGTACATGATCGTTGTATAAATAGTCGTTTTTTCGAAAAACGACCATTTATATTCATCTGGTACAATGTTTGTTGGATTTGTCCCTGTATTGGACAAGTTATGAACACAGTAAGCATTTACATTTTGTATACTACTTCGTCTCAAACAGTTCATAAATTTCGGCCTGACTTTTCTTTTTTGTTTCCTACGTACATGCATTGTGTACAATGCATGGAACAAAAGGGAAATGCTGCCGAAATTTTGTTGAATCGTTTGAGATGAAGTAATATACGAAATGTAAATGCTTACTGTGTTTGTAATGGGAAGTAGGATGCCTGACCATGGAAAAAAAATATTTTTGTACAATTTTTTGTATCGATACGTTGAAAAATAAGATGTGCCCTATTTGAAAATATTTTTAAATTTGTGAAGTAGTTCTTTAAATTCAAATATTATACGGCCATGAAAATAATCTTTTTTGAATTTGTATTCTTGAAAATAAATATTAAATTTTGGACTTCTCATTTTCTTAAATAGGAAATATGATTGATTATTTTGTTGATCGGAGGAGATGGATGTACCAAAGAAAATGACTGAGGGGCTCAATAAAAGAAGATTTTTATAATGGTATAAACGTATTTGTTGAATTCGTTTTAAGTAATAACGGAAACGATCCAGAAATTCGTTGTCCGTGTAGTAGGTGTAGATATTTGAAGTATTTGTTACCAGATATTGTGAAAGTTCATTTGTGCCAAAACGGTTTCGTACCCGAGTATTATGTTTGGGATCGGTATGGAGAAGTTGTAGCAAATACTTCTGTAGAGTCTGAAAGTGTCGTTAACGAAATAGTTACGACGACCCGTATAGAAAATATGATCGAAGATGCAACACGATCAATGTTTCCTATGGTTGAAGTTGACGACGATGATAGAAATGTCACTACAACAAAAATACCATATTACAACGCCCTTTTTACAACGGGCATTGGTTGCCCGTTGTAATAGAAGGCTATTACAACGGTTCATTCAGGCCCGTTGTAAAAAATGCCATATACAACGCCCTTTTTACAACGGGTATTGGTTGCCCGTTGTAATAGAAGGCTATTACAACGGTCCATTCAGGCCCGTTGTAATAGGTGCCAATTTTACAACGGGCTAAAAACGTCCGTTGTAATAGGTGCCAATCAAAACCCTAGTTTTCAATTAAAAAAACAAGCCGGCCTTTATTTCTTTTATTTCGTTCCTCTACGTATTTTGCTCTGTAAAAATGTTGGCCGCTCGTTCCTCTTTGCTCGAAATTAGGGCTTTGGGAAAAATTGAAGCTGCCATCTTCAATTGCTCGATCGAATGATGATTTACGTGCTTCCTTTGTCAATCGATGCTCTCTTCTTTTAGCACACGACTTCTCCAATTTAGATCGAGTTCGTCTACAGTGGTATGTGAATTATTCTTTTTGCTTTGCTGGTTGATATGTTGAACTCGATCCTGATTCGAGTCGAATGATTATTCCTTTTTCGCTTGTACTCGAATGAATTATTGCGCCGATGATGTTTTGTACATTTCATTCTCTTAATTCTTCGGGTGAGGGCTGCACCTGGTTGTTCTTCATCAGCCAGTGAAATTCATATGTTGTTGCTATTAAGAACAAAACCATATACCAATTTCAGCGAACAAAGAAAAGAAACCAAAACCAATTATGCTGACAAAATGAAATTATGTATTGGAAAATAAATAAATCAGATGATGAATTCCATACTCAGATGCAAATAGAATAATTTGCCTAGGAAACCTATGTTTGCCGAATTTATTGAGACAAATTAATTTTTCCATTCTCATTTTACATGAATTGTTGCACTGTCATTGGTGCCTAAAACCTCTTTTTTTAAAGATACGTGTGTTTGTCAATTCATATATTGTACAAAAGTGTTCTTAGCTTCAGCAAGGGACATCTCCATTTGCAGCGAGAATCGCAATAACATATAAGAAATTTGTAATATTTATCAAATTTCTCCTTCAACAAAGAAATGCAACTTGTGATATTATAAGCTTGTTACAAGTCTACAAAGGATAACGATCATTTAAACATGAGCCTAGAAACAGGCACCTATTTCTTCACTCAGTCTCCACATAAAACAAAAATGTTTTCTGAATTTGATCCAAATGTTGTGCAATCTTTTTATAATTATATTCTTTTGAATGGAAGTTAGACAAATTAATCAGCAGTCGAATTTTATACTACTAGCAGTCAGACAAACAAAAAAGATTGCGATCTTAGCTACGTTTGGCGTCTCTTTTCAACTGACTCAATCCACAGAAACAATATATTAAACAGACTATTTGGCAGAAGATAGCAGCTAAATACAAATAATAAGCAGAAAACATTCACTTCCCTAGCTAAAGTGTCATTAATGAAAGATTGAACAAAAATACACTATTTCGAATCTCAAAAAAAAATACACAATTTTAGTTTCACTGCACTGCTGTCACATGTCATTGTTTCGACTTTGATTTAGCTGGTGACTTTGGCCATTTTGATTCTGCTGTGTGAATTTATGACTTTGCTTTTGGTCACTTGATATTGATAATGTGATGTTTTGTACATTTCTTCACTCCGAGATGTTTATGTACATATATGGTCTGTTGTCTGGACTACACTTGATTTTTTGTAACAGTATTACTCAGACTTGATCAAATAGAAGTTCATGCACTTGTACATTGCATTGTCCACAGTTTTATATGTGTACATCAGTGTCATCTCTATGCCCTTGTCTGGTCTATATGCATTGCTGTCACACTGGCTTGTTCCTTTGGCCACTTGCTGTTCACTGGTCTGCATTGGAGTTTTACTGCTTCGAATTGCATACATATATGTACAACCTACTTGACTTGGTTACTTGATGCAGTCTTGTTCTTGTGTACATATATGTACATTTTCACTGTCATTTAAAAAAATTTTGCATTTGCTTTCACTTGTATTTATTGTGCATTTCTTTTAAGTTTTCCATTTGTACCGCCTTTATAAAAAAATTTGCATTGAAATTGAATTTTTCTTTTTACCTTTTCTGTTCATTGCATTCTCTTTTCAACATCATATTTTTGTCATTACAAACAACTTACAACCTACCTCCTCCATACCCTCACTGCCACTGCCTCATCAGTTCAACTACAACCACCCCCTACAACTTAAACTACCCTCATATCACAACACAACAACCACACTGCATCAATCAAACAGTCACCACCTGTAACCATTCACTTGAAACCAACCACAGTTGAAATATGCAACCACACTACATCCATCACCCCTGTAACCATTCACTTGAAACCAACCACAGTTGAAATCTGCAACCACTCACTATCATCACCTGCAACATACTTGACCACAAACCATCAACCATCATACAACTACTCACTTCTGCCAAATACCCCCTGGTTCCGTCACCACTGCCTGCAACTACTTCCTACTTGCAAATACTTCTCATTGCCACCTTCAAAATTCAACAATTCTGCCAATCATTTCAACCTGCCTCCTCCCATTGCCATCAACCAAGCATCATCATCACAAACTGCACCATTACCTCTAACCCAACCGGCTGCTACAAACTCCATCACATTACATTACAACTCCTCCTTCAAACCATCTCTACAACCAAATTCAACAGCCAGCACTGCTCCTCAATCGCCTCCCCTCTACCAAACTACTTTTCAATTGCAATTTATTGGAGATAAAAAAAGATTTTTGAATTTATTTTTGTTAAATTCAATGGTTCATATTTTTATTATGAGCATTAGGGCATCAAAATGAAGTATGTTCTTATAATTTATATACGGTGTTAAAGCTTCACTTGTTTCATATAATTGGAAGAATTGTTGAAATATGTATTTTGGATGAACTTTGTTATTATGTGAAGTTAATGAAAAATATTCAATAGTATATCATTTTTTATTTTACATTCTTATGTAAATGGCAACCAAATTTGTGCTTGCCTAGGGCAACCCATAGGCTAGAACCGGCCCTGATTATATTATATACAATTTTAACCTCATTTTTTTTAGTATTAACTAAAAAGATGGGTAGGTACGAAATTGAATGGCCGGATATAGCTAGTTCGAGTTCTGAAGAACTTGATCTGTGGTGGGAGGATTTTGAACCCGATCCCTTACTAAACTTAGAACCACCACAACATCATGAAATCCTGTCCTTGGATACCTTGTCGATTTCTGAACTGCCACAACCCCAAGAATGCAAACAAGTGGTGTGTTTTTGTGGAATCAATGCAGTGACCAAAGTCGCTGAGAATATATGTTTTTCCGGACGTCGATTTTTTGCTTGTGCAAATATATCAAATTGTTGTGGGTTTTTGGAGTGGATAGATCCACCACTTTGCCAAAGAGGAAGCGAGTATGCGTTGGAGATGCAAATTGAAAAACGTAGACTTGAGGCTATAATTCGGAGGTTGAAAATTGAAATAAGTAGTCTTAAATCATCTTAGTCTTTGATTGTAGTGGGAGGAAATGTTCAGTAGTGATGGAGAAGTTGCAGTCAATTTGCTAGCAAGCAAAGGGGTTATTTAGTGGATTTCTGTGAAGCAGATGGAAGTTTAGGCTGCGGAAGGAAGTGGTTTTGATGCAGAGTAGCAGTTTGGATGTTGTTGTAGGAAGTTTGTATTATGGCAGAGGATGTTTGTAAAGAGACAATGTGTATATGGGTATGTTGTAGAGTTTGTGAAGTGCAGAGGGTAGGCAATGACAGTTTTGGGTAGTGGTAACAACAGAGCTCTAGTGTGAAGGTTGAATGATAGGAGAGGCGGAGTTTGTATAGAGGTCAATGATGAAGTTGGAAGTGGATGCAGTTGTAATGTATTTGGTAGTGGTAGAAGTTCAGGGTATTGCAGGGGAATTTTGTGATGATGGCAGAAATAAAGTGGGGCTACAAGTTTCGATGGGGGTAGGCAACAAGGATGATGGAGGAAGGATGTGTAGCATGTATGAATGGTGAAGTGGGATGTTGATATGGAAGTTGCTGTGTGCACAGTGTATTTGCAGTGTTGAAGTAATGCACAGTTTTGAAGTAATGTAGTGGTATGCGCAGTGTTTATGTGATTGTAACTGTTCTTTTTTATTTTTTATAAAGAAATGTACAGTGCACAGTGAAAATGTAAATGGAATGCAAACACACTTGAAATGAAATGATTTTGGTTGTTTTATGATAATATTTATTACTCGTTACATTATTCATTATTGGTATGGATGTACTACATGGATGCTACTGTAATTTTTTTTAAAATTTGCATTTATTTTGCAACGGTCAGAAACCGTTGCAATATCATGTATTACAACGGGCTATGTCAGTTGTATTATACTCTTTTACAACGGGCGTTAATTGTTGTCATAGAGCCTATTGCAAGGGCCGATAACCGTTGTAAAAAGGTGTATTACAACATTCATTGCCCGTTGTAAAATATGGTCGACCTATTACAACGAGGCCTAATACAACGGGCGCATGCCCGTTGCGAAAGCCATATTACAATGGGCATTGCCCGTTGTAAAATGGCTGTTTTGTTGTAGTGTGTTGAAGAACCAAATATTGAAGCAAAAAAAATTGATGTAACTATGTTGAATTCTTGATGTATTATGAAATTGATGTGACTTTGAAACCAAATCTGTTTACTATTGTTTACATGTTTTATGTCATTTCCATTTGTCATTTATTTAGCAATTTTTATTAAAAATGCAATGAAATCTGCTTATCGTCGGAACAGTAGACCCATTATGAATCAGGTATAACACACTTCCATTTCTATTTCCATTTCAGTCATTAATTAAGCAATTTATACCGTTGATGTCATTTACATATGAAATATATTTCATTATCATGTTATTATTCTCTTATATAATGATGTGTATATATGTCACAGGTTTATCATAATGTCATATAGAGGTAGGAGCTCTTCTCGATCATCAGGAGGCGATGGTAGTGGCCCATCGCAAGATCCACAACGTCCAGTAGTTTCGTTAGTCCCTAGAGCAGAGGGGTAAGAATTAAATTTTATTCAGCATCTTATTTTTTTATGATATACGTACGTACTTATCTGTATCGTATTTAAAAACAGAGGGTTCGACCTACTTCCCTCGAAGGTTGTGCTGGATGTCTCTAGAGCTTCTTATCGTAGTATGATGAGTGCTTGCTGGCCGAAGTGGGATAACATCCCTCCCAACATAGAGTGTATATGGAAGGATATCCTAGTATGTATATTTTTCTGTTTTCCATTTTTAATTCGTTTTTGTCGTTTTTCTACTGTTTATCGTTCACAGTGTAATCTTTTTTTTTGCTTTTTATCGTGAAACACAGGCTGAGATAGACATCCAGATAGACGATATGCTGCTTGCACGAGAATACTGGATGAAGAAATGCGCAAGAACTATAGGGACTCGATATCTGAAATTAATAAATCTGGTAAGAAACCACGGTGGATGGGGGAGAGCGTATGGCATGCATGGTTGGCATACTGGGAAACTGACGAGGCGAAGGCAAGTATACTAAATTTTTTTGAATTGTTAATTTGACGTGGTCGAAAAATAATGTATCAAATTTTGAATGTACAGGAAGATTCGGATAGAAACTCTCCAAACAGAAATAAAAATCCCGTCACTTATCGCGGAGGGTCGAAGTCATTTCAGTAGTATCGGCAGGAGTTGGTAAATTTACTGAATGATAATTGTAAATAGTTTATGCTATATAATTTTAAATGTATAATAATTGTATGTAAAAATCAACTTCAGGAAGCTGAGGCGCATGGTCCCGTGGGCTATATGGACGTGTTCACTCGTACGCATGCTGTCGAGCATGTAAATCCGGATGGGACTGTTTCGTATACATGACACGACGATAAATCCAGTAGGATCCATGTAAACATATTTCATTTTATGCAGTATTAGTAATTGCTCTTCTTGTTAAACTATAATGAAATAAGATATGATGTTATTAATTTGTT
This sequence comes from Allium fistulosum, assembly GCA_030737815.1. Classification (NCBI taxonomy): domain Eukaryota; kingdom Viridiplantae; phylum Streptophyta; class Magnoliopsida; order Asparagales; family Amaryllidaceae; genus Allium; species Allium fistulosum. The sequence continues at coordinate 813,136,610 of CM060908.1, read as the reverse complement.
AATGCAGGAAAAGTTTATGGAGCAGCGCCAGAAACTCCTTGCTGATACGGGGTCAAGATCAGCTGACGACTGATGAGGAGGATGCTATTTTTGAGTCCGTTATGGATCCATCAGAGCATGGCAGACGATACGGATTTGGCAATCAAGTGGTAAATAATTTATTTTACTGCTAATTTGATATTTAAGTCATAATTAATTAAATCGTAGGGATTTATAAAAGCATCTTGTACCCAAAATCCTACGCCTCTCCCAATAAATGTTTAATTTATTAGTTTTAAGTCATTTGACTTTAATTAGGACAGTTATTCCCGTAATGTCACTATGGCCCATCAATAGGCCATATGATTGTGTGCTTAGAATTATAGTTAAAATTCGCATACCTGCAAATACACTTACAGAGATCACACAGCTAAATTAAATATTTATTGCAGGCCAGCAGCAGAGACGGGGTCGGCAGACTAGAGCTCAGATCGATCTAGCAGAGATCGAAGATTTGCGGGCTAGAGTGGCCCAGCTGGAGGAGCAGAACCGCCGACAGGCCATACAGACCACACAGTTGCTAGACCAGCATATCACCGAGTACATGCAGCAGTATGGTGGTCGCTTCCCTTCTTCTGCTGGCTCTGGATCTGGAGGAGAGTGATTGATTGCTTGCTTTTTCAGGTATGTTTTTTTTTAGTTTTATATGATTTGGTAGACGGTGGAGGTAGTTGTTGATTTTTGTATGATTATGTTTGATACACTTGATTATGTGGCTGTATGATGATGTGGATGTTGATGATTTTGTGTTATGTTGTGTATGTATGACATGGTAGAACACTTGTTGTTGGGGTTGTTGTGAATGTTGGAATGGTTATGTATATTATGTATTTTATTTTGATGTAATTTGATGTATTTGTGTGTTTGATGAATTTTGTGTAGTTTGGGTTTTGATATTTGGTTGGAATATTATATACTGGATTCTGCAGTATTGGTTTAATAGTGTTTCGATGGGAAATGTGGATGGAAGGCTATATTGCAGTAGGAATTTTAAAAAAAATACAGCAGATTTCCGACGGCTTCCGACGATTTTTAGGTAATAGTTTTCCTACGGCTTCCGACAGCCTATAGGCCATTTTTTCCGACGGATTCCGACACATGTCGGAAGGCGTCGGAGGCCGTCGGAAAAATGTTCGGCGCCCTGTGTCGAAAGCCGTCGGAAACACTGCGCCCCGACGCCTTATTTACCGACGGCTTTTTCCGACGGCTTCCGACGGCCGCCGACGGTTTTCAGCCGTCGGAAAATGCTGTTTTCCTTGTAGTGTAAAGAGGAGCTACTAAGCAACATTGTGTGTCTTCATAGAATTCTCAAATCAAGTAGCAATGCCTATCTTTTTTGAAAAAAAAATCTATTCAATTATATATCTGCTAAGCGTATAAAAATGATCAAATGCATGAATTAAGTGTTTTCCAAATAGTGTAGAAGTTCGAACTGCGGATATTTACAAGAAAATATAAAAAAAAGTGAAAATCTGGAGAAAAATACGAGATATTCGCAAATACTATTTGTATTTTGGGGAAATTAATTTAAAGGACAAAAATTTGTATATTTTTAGCCTCAAGGACAAACATTCTTCCAAAACTGCTACCGAACTTAAAACTGATACCTAAAAAGTGCTACCGATAACTATAAACTGATACCTAAAAACTGCTATCAATAACTAAAAACTGATAGCTAAAGAAGGTTGTCCTTCAGGCTAAAATACTGAAGGTCTGTCCTTGAGGCTAAAACGCTGAGAAATTTTGTCCTTAACAATAATTTCCTGTTGTATTTTTTCTATAAATATATGTTGTATGAACCTAAAATTTCAAAATACTTTTATTTATTTTTTGAATTTTGCACTCATCGTGACTACTTAGTGCACATTGTAGTTGTAGGAAAATTGAGAATAATCATAGAGGGAAAATTTTAAATACTTAAATGAAAAATGAAACAAATTTGAATTAAAAATTAAAATAAGGATGCAACTATATTTTGACTTCTGTGCTAGAGGCTATAGCTAGGCCTGTAAACGGATGCAATCGGATACGGATAGTGTTGTATCCGTATCTGTATCCGAAAATGAAAATCCGTATCCGATATCCGCGAATACCCGTTGAATATTATCCGTATCCGCGAATATTTTCGGATATCCAAAAATATTCATATCCGGCTTAGCGAATACGGATATTTTTGGATATCCGAAAATATCCGTATCCGAACCTCAAAATGTATCCAAAAATATCCAAAAATTAATCAATATAATGCATATTTCATTTTTTTGGACTGAAAAAAAGATGAAAAAACCTTGTAATACATAAATTACATCAAATTAACAATAGCTAATCCAATCACACAAAATCCATACAATAATATTGCATATATAGATATAATCCATACGAAAAATCCATAGGCTAATTCAATCACAGCAAATCATAAAAGCAAACATGCATCACACATCTTCTTAATTGTAACAAATACCAAAAAATAAAAATCATCTTCATAACATACATATAGCCTAAAATATTGCATTCTTTTTCCATGAAGTGGTTAATGCTCCAAAACCAAAAGATTACCCTGCAAAATACCATGGGTTGTATTTTTGTAAAATGAAGTATATTTATATTAAATTTATGGATATAAAATAACATATTAATATATATATATTTAATTTCAAACCGGACGGATATTTATCGGATACAGATACAGCCATATCCGTATCCGTATCCGAAATATGTTTCGGATATCGGATATCCACATCCGCTTTTCGGATATCGGATATTTTTCATGTTTTCGGATACGGATGCGGACAGATTTCGGATATTTCGGGTACTCATTGACAAGCCTGGGTATAACCATAAAGTCGGTATATTTTATTTCCCATCATATCATATTACCATTTTGACAAAATTTACCGATGGCTTGTCCTTTGTTAAGTATTAGTTTTACATATTTTTCAGTTTAAAAAAAATAAGATTAAAAAATGATCTGAATGAAAGAAGAACACAAAAAAGGAAAAGACCGACACAAGCTCAAAATAGAGCAGGAAGGGCAATTTAGAGTTAAGGGAATGATATGTTATAGCGTAGGGATGAAGTATTGCTAAGCATTATATCATCATAAACAATTAATTTATATGTACATCAATCAATATATAAATTTCTCTGTCACATTGAAAGCTTATGGTGAGGACAGGGCTAACATTAAATTATTGTATCTTTCCCATGCTTATGATTGTAAATCTCTGTTCTCTAACAATAATATTTACAAAAGGTTTTGCTAGTGAAACACAAATCCAAGCATGTTCTATAATTTGAAGCCGTTCGAAAACAAAAATCCAATCGTAATTGCATTTATAATGAATCAAAAGAATTTACGAAAAAATTACGGAAATGTAAGACTCGTTGGTATCTATTCTAATCGACTAATTCAATATCTCATCATTTCTCATTTATCTTCCAAATAATTTTTCATATTTCACCTAGTTATACTTATATCCCAATCTATCGTATTTCTTTTATTGAATAAGAAGTAGAACATGAGAATGTATTAATAGGCAAATTCTATCCAAACATCGATAAATACTATAACCATACCAAAAATTTAAAGAAATCACTATACATCAATTCTAACTTTACCCACACCATAAAAATTACAACATTAACCATAACTTTCAATAAAATTACATTTCTTACCTTATTCTTCAATTTTTCTGTTTTATAACAAAGTTTTCAATTAAGAATTCAACATAACAAATTCAACTCTTTATATTTAGGTAAATTTTCATGTTTTTTAATTTGTTTCAATTCTTAATTGGAAAACTACCAATATCTATTTCAAAAATCATTATTTTAATTTTATTGATTAGAAAAGAAAAAACAATAAAGGGAAAGAAAAGACAATAATTTTTTTTATCTCTTTTATTCTATTCTATTGTAAACTTGTAGTGGAATTCATAATTAAATGTATTAATGTTTGTTTTTATTCTTATATAACATAAGATTTTAATTTAATGAATTATAAAAATAAAAGTTGATGTTGTAATGAAGAAGAAGACAAATTTGTCCTAAAATTAGTTTTGTAAATACAAATTCGTTGTTTGAATAGAACTAACCACATTAATATTCATTCTTCTTGATTAGCATGAATTAATATAGTGTGCTCCTATTGGCATTCAGTTTTTTTTTCTTTCGGCTACCATAATTAAAGGGCTCCTCAATAATTTTTGTTCCATGCTTCTTAACACTAAGAGTTGTATTTTTCATCAAACAGACAGCCAAGCATTTCATAGATTTCCTCCTAAATCCTAAATTAAACCTAAACGCATTTCTTTCTCTTGCTATCCTCAAGTTGAAGTTTGGTCCTTCATCTCAACCAAATCTCAGTCACACATGAAAAGTAAATTAACATCTTTGATCAGCACAATTAAGATTATCCACTAAATCTTTGTGATTATCACAATTATAGGATTATCCGCTAAGTTTTCACATTCCTTCATCTATTAGGAAGAAAGCGAGGTTTATTTTTTATCTTTTAGAGTTTGGAATATTTGAGATAAAGCAAGTGATAATTGTTTAATACTGAGTGAAATAATAGAATACGCTGACCATAAATACATGGACAATGTTAAAATCTAATAAAATTATAATGGTGGCGAAAGAAAAAAAAGAAAGCTAATAGAAGCACTCTTAATATACTATTTTTAAATGAGATATTTTACACTTTTTAAATATCTATTCTTATCACAACTTTCACTCAATATTTGAATTAAAATCTTCATTCAACAATATCCACTACCTTGCAATTATATCCCATATCAACGTGACTTCATTTCCTTCTTATATCATTCAATCCATCCATGTAATACAAATAAACTGCTCCTTAAAATAAATACTGATACATGTAGTTGTTTCAAATTTAATTTTATAAGGAAACATGGTAGTAGGAAGCAACTTATTATGAAACATACAAAATAATATTTTAAGGAACAGACTAATTAGTTTCCATATTCAGCAACATATTAATGCTTTTTTTAAAATACATAGAATACTGAACATCTCCATTCCAATGCATTCTATTTTATGGAATAATAAAAAAATAAAAAACAATTCATATTATTGTAGAAATAAAATGTGAACTTTACATGTACAAAGCGAAATTCTATATTTTGAAAAACATTAAGTGTAGCCTCGTGTAGTTAAGTAAAAAAATATTATTCATTATTTTCCAAAGATTATGTATGTAAAACATATATCTTGCATTTGGTTTTCGTGGAAAAACAATAAATTTATATTTTTTGTATCACATTATTCAAGAAAAATATTATATCTAATATTGTTCCTTATTTATGGTGGAGAGATTGAACTTTAGCTTTATATACAAGTAGAGATTAGATTGGTGTTTCTTCCATGTTTGATACATTATTATTTGGGAACTTTCATAAAAATACCCTCCTCAAGTTATAAAATACACAATCATCCCTCCTCAAAAATATGTGTTAAAAGAAAGGGGGAATAATTTAAAGGACAAAAATTTGTATATTTTTAGCCTCAAGGACACGACCTCAATATTTTAACCACAAGGATAAACATTCTCCTAAAAATTATTCATAAGGACAAACATTCTTCCAAAATTATTCATAAGGACAAACATTCTTTCAAAACTGCTACCGAACCAAAAACTAATACCTAAAAACCGATACCGATAACTACAAACTAATACCTAAAAACTCCTATCAATAACTAAAAACTAATACCTAAAGAAAGTTGTCATTCAGGTTAAAATACTGAAGGTCTGTCCTTGAGCCTAAAACGCTGAGAAATTTTATACTTGACAATAATTTTCTGTAAAAGAAAATCATATTTTTTAATTTCAAGATATTTAGGGAAAACTATGTAAATATTTGCAAAGAACTCACCAAATATCCGCAAAGAACTCTGTAAATATTTGCTGAGTTCTCTGCATATATTTGAAGAGAAATATGCAAAAATTTAAATTTCTGGACGGTAAATATTTAAAAAGAACTCCGCACTTTCTCAAAAAAACTAAAAAAAAGCTCTTTTAATCATCGAAATTTCAGATTTAAGTCTGGAAAGAAAAGGTTTTTGTTTATTTTTACCGAAATTAAAAATAGGGGTGTAATTTAAAACATGGTTCGATGGTTTTAAATGTACCGAATCTAAAAATTGTTGAATATGCGAGTATATGATTTTTGTTTGATGATAATAAACATATATATATTTATTTAAATGTATTTGTTAATGTACTATTTTATTTTCACATATTAAATAAATATTTGCTGAATAAAATAAATAACACAGAATTTAAAGTCAAACAGATATTTTATTCAAACAAATATTTATTACAATTTTGAATAGTACAAATTCAAGCTCTCACTATATATATACAATTTTCAATTACAATACAAATTTGACTACATCACAATTCTCATCTACAAATGCACCTCACTACATTTCACTCACACTCGTATTTATCTTCAACTTCATTCCAGATTGAATCCAGCATCTGAGCTATCTGCAAAAATATACCCTGACGCGGTAAAATTGAAAATAAAATATTTTTGCAGTATAAAATAAAATGTGATTTTGAAAATATTATTTGCCTCTGTTATTTGGGTTGTTCGTCATCATTTAATTCTGAATTCATCAAACACGAACAGCTTGTGACATGCACAGTGTATCACTGTACATGCCACAAGGCCGTGCACACCGATATACACTTGATAAAATTACAGGGATAGGTGAGCACAAGGTCAAACTCAATCGAAAGCCGGGTTCAACTCAAGTAATATACAAATAAAGTCACAACAAATAAGCACAAGGTCAAACCCGAGCTTTAAAGTTGGATTCAACACAGGTGCAGTCCGCAAATACAATCACAATATGTACAAAGTCAATGCAACAGTAGATGAACAAGTCAACATGTAGACATGTACTCAATGCAATACAATACGACATGAAGCAACCAGACTTTGTGTCGAGTAGTGGACAGGGAAACCAAGTGTATACAACTACATGGTGACAGCAGAGTATAAAGTCAACCAAATGCTCCAGACTCGACCAAATCACTTCAATTGAAACAAAGTACAGACTTGTATCAAAACAGTTCACAAAACAATATACATGAAAACAGCAAAGACCAACAGTGAAACAAGTAATGTACACATGAATGCTACAGTCTCAAGTCCAACCAGACCAAATTGAAACAACAATTTGAAAATGCACAAGTGACTCAAGTACATCAAATCAGAGACAAGACCACAAGTCTTGTACTTGAACAGAGACATGTATATATACAACTACATGATGACCAGACCAGACTACATGAATACATGGAGCAATGCAACAGTCAATAATGAAGACAAGCTACTGAAATCCAAGCAAGAGCAAGTGACATTGATCAATATGCAGTGCAGTGATGGATATGCTCAATACACACACATATATGACATGCCAGACAAACAAGAACACATGAGTCAATGGTACAGAGACCAGACCCAAATGTACATGAACACTTGCAACAGAATGTGGTGCACATGCAACCAGAACCAAGGCAGGAGTATCAGAGTACAAAGAGACCAGAGATGTGTGGATACAAGAAAACTGTAATTACAAGTGCAAATTCAACAATACATACATACACACATACAAATGTATGTATGCACATATATGCGACGATAGTTTTTTTTGACAAATTACAAATTGCAAATGAAACAGCATTTCTACCAAGTCTAACCAAACAGTGAACCACATACTACACCATAAATGGCCTTCTGCAACACAAAAAAAATGTTGGGTCGGGCCCAAAAAATGTTGCCATAGGTCTATGGCAACACTTTTCGGGTGATGTAATTTTTGCCGTTGCCTTAGACCTCAAAGGCAACATTTTGACTATCTAAGACAACATAAGTAATATTGTTGCAATAGAACCCTATTTGTGTCTATAGCAACACCCATAGGTATCTGTAGCAACATTCCAAAATGTTGCTATAGATATTAACTTTCTGAATTTGTGGGGCCCACAATGTAGAGCATATTTGATTTTTTTAACAAAAATAAATATTTATTTAATAAAATGCTATTGCACAGAATTTGATATTGAAACAGTAATTTATTTAAATAAATATTTTAATTGAAATAGTACAAATTCCTGACTCCACTATTTTACAATCCAATGATATATAACACTGATATTCACATATACAGATATTCCTCACTACATCACTCAGTTCAATCATTACATATGCAGTTTCAATTTATACTGACACCGACATTGACAAATATATGACGAGCCGAGTGCCGAGCCGAAGGCGAGCCGAGTAGCGGGTCCGGGCGCAGCGCCGGCCGATTCATCCGATTTCGGAAGATCGAGCCTTCTTTGAAACGACGTAAAATGATGCACAAATGAAGACTGAACTTAGCAAACCCGCAAACCCCATCCTCAGCAACTTCATCACCAATCGGAACTACTGCCCATCTACCACTTACCTGAAACACGATTGCCTGAAACACTGACCATCTACCAAACACTGACCACACTCCCAACCTCTTTCACAAAACATCCACTCACTGCCTCATCAAATTACATCATCAACAACACTGCCTGGAAGCAGCATCGGCATACCATCCTCCATCACCGACAATCACTGCCTCATCCAAACCACAGTTCACTCATCCAAACTTCCTACTAAACAGTAACTCCTTCTACTTGAACACTACCAAACTTCAACCTCTACACTGCTACCATCCACTCCCCAAACTGCTGCAACTTACATCCCCTACAGCCCTTAACCTATGCCAAAGCACTCACCAAACCTCATTACCAACCCGTTGCCACTGCCAACTAAAATATCACAGTTCCAAATCTTCACCCAAACCCATACATACTTCTAAACCACCAGCCTCCATCCTCTAATTGCCTCACCAACAAACTATTTTAGTTGCCAAATTCGACTTTAGGTTGCCAAATCGCCTAATCGCCTAATCACCTAATCACAATCGCTGGTTACCCATTCCGACAACCCAAACTTTCACACTACAAATTCGCAACAAAATCGACAAACCCAAATCCGAACCCCGAACCACCTCCAAAGAACAACTGAAATCGCCTGCAAACTGCCGTATCTCCTCTATACACAAATCGACAAATCCTCACTCAAATTCCTATCTCAGCAAACCCGAATCTCCTCTATACACAAACGCAACCTCTGGCAACAGTAGTCTCGCTCACCTCAGTAAACGACAAACATTTCCAGATCTCGACAACAAAGCAAACGGCGCTCGACATGTAGGCAAACAGCAGCGAAATTGGGGGTGAGAACGAAATGGGAACGAAGCTTGTCTGAGATCACTACCAAACTTTGAAAAAAGGACGAGATTTTGTTTTTGGAAGAAAAAAAAAGGAACGAAAATATGATTTGGAAATTAGGGATTTGGAAATTGGGGGTGAGAACGAAATGATATGAAAAGTAAAGCGGGAAAACGAAAATTTGGGGCAAATTGTAGCGGTGATCCATTTTAACAATCAGATTAAATGTAGACCGTTGGATCGTATTCACGCGGATTGCTAATTTTATTAATTTTTTAATTTGAATACATCTATAGCAACACTATATAAAAATGTTGCATCGTGTTACACTTGTTTAGCTAGAGCAACACATTTTTATGGCTAAGGTAACACCATAAATACAACGTTGTAGTAGGACAAAATTTTTATATCTATCGCAACATTTTAGCTGGCAACACCTTGCAAAAATGTTGCAGAAGGTCATCTATGGCGTAGTGACAATATAACAAATTCGAATGATGACAGAAAATGGCCGGAGTCAACCATTATCAAAGTCAAGGTCAAATTCAATCTGAAACAGCAAGGTACAGTGTCAAAGCAAATCAAAACGTGGTTGCAAGTTCGAACAAAGAAACTGTTGTTAACAATAGTTACTAAAATAGTGTAACAAATTCAAATGAAGTCACAGTCATGAATCAAACCAAAGTCAGAGACGTGGTGACCAGGAAAAGATCGAACAACTCAGAATTGAAGCCATGGCAATCAAGGAAATCAACCAAGTCAGAAATAAAAGCCGTGAAAATCAAGCACAAAATATACGCATTTGAACAAGTCCTAAGAAATCACCATCATTCAAGAATAATCAAACTGCCAAGCTTAAAATTATCAAACGAAGTCGAATAATATATTCGAACGAAAATCAAGGGGTTCGAACCTTATATAAGCAATTAACATTATCGGCTGTTAAATCAATCAAGTTCAAGCATATCACAGATCACAACATCAATTAGGAACTCGAATCAAAGTCGAGTATAATATAAATCGAAGAAGGAACGAACGTACCAATTTTCACAGCAAATAAACTCGACGCAAATTGAAGGAGCCGTAAGCAAAGTGAAGAGACGATCGATTGCCGACGCAAATCAGAGTAAAATCCATTGTAATCGACTTACAATCAATCGGCGAATTCAATTTTCCAAAGCCCTAATTTCATAGCAAAGAGGAACAAACGAGGCGCCATTATTTTTCACAAAAGGAACTGGCCGCATAAAGGAAAAGGATAAAGGGGAGAATATTTTAGCCGGCCTTTTAATTGTTGGGCTTTAGTTTATTTAAAATTAGGGTTTTGTGTTCTATTGTGTTTTAAATTGTATTTTTCATTTTAAACTCGTGTAATTTCTAGTCGTGTGACTAGGGGACAAACTACGTGGCGTAGTTTTAGAATTCGCAACTCAGTGGCTGAGTTGTGGCAGGGTTTTGAGCGTAGAGTTAGGTTAGTCGATAGTGGGTGTCGCGAGTTTACGTGTGTAAGCGTCTAACTATCTAATTTCTAGTAGAAACCTTGGAAGCGGCATGTAGGCAGGGTTTTGCAGAAGCTGGGTAAATCTGTGTGTTCTATTTCTGCATTTATTATTCTGCTATTATCTGTGCTGCTATTATTCTGTGCTGAAATCTGTACTAAAAATATTTTATAAACTTCCGCAATAATTTTTATAATTAATAGTATCACCCTATTCACCCCCCCTCTAGGGTGAAATCGATCCTACAAGTGGTATCAGAGCTAGGAATAGAAGTCAATTTTTGTTTTTAAAAAATTTCGATTTTTCAAAAATCAATTTTTTTACAAATTTGAATTTTTGAAATGGCTTCTTTTAATAATGCTTTTGCAAAGGTTCAGTCCATAGTTAGACCACCAATGTTCAATGGTGAATATGCTTACTGGAAAAATAGTATGGAAATTTTTCTAAAAACCATTGACGCTTGGGATATTGTTGAGACAGGGTATAAAGCACCAACTATAATTGTAAATAATCAGGAAATAAATAAACCGAAGGATCAATGGACAAAGCTAGAAAATAAATTACAAAATGCTAACGCTAAAGCTATGAATTCTATTATCTGTTCATTGGATCAATTTGAATTTAATCGTGTCTCACATTGTTCAACTGCGCAGGGAATATGGCACACACTCGAAGTAACTCACGAAGGAACGTCTCAAGTCAGAGAATCTCGCCTTGCCATGCTAAGCAGCGAATATGAGAACTTCACAATGGCGAAGGAAGAAAATATCAAAGAGATGTACGGACGACTTTCCAATATCGTATACAAATCAAAGGCTCTTGGAAAATCATACACAGAATTGGAGATAGTCCGAAAAATCCTCAGAGTCCTTCCACGTAGTTTTGAAGCAAAAGTCACAGCTATTCAGAGTCAAAAGATTTGAAACAACTCAAGGTTGAAGAACTTATTGGAAATCTCACCACTTATGAGCTAGAGATGAAATTCAAAGAAGAGCGTGAAGGAGGAGATACTCGAAAGAAATCAATAGCTCTCAAAGGAACAACAGAAAGTTATGGTGATGATGATGATGATGGTGCAGCAGAATTGGAGCTGATAATAAAGAAATTTAAAACGTGGAATCACAGATACAGAAATCCAGCTCTAAATCAAAAATTGAAAAGCAGAATAGCCAAAACACTAGACTACTCAGAAGAACAGAATATCATCAGCCATAAGTGCAATAAACCTGGTCATATCAAGCCCAACTGTCCACAAAATTGATTCAGCCATGGAAAGAAACAAAAAAGGAGAAGTTTTGCAGCCACTTGGGATGAAACGGATGAGGATGATAAAAGCACTGGCAGTGAGAGCGGAAAAGCATATCTGTGCCTTCGAGGAGATATAACTGACAGTAACGATAATGACGAGCCAAGCGAGGTATCAATACTTACTCATTCAGAGTTGCTTATATATTTTCATGAAGTAAATGGTTGTTTTGAACGACTTAGGGAGAGATACGCTAAACTTGTATCACAAAAAGATACTTTGATAGATTTAAATAAATAGCTTGATCAATTAGTTAAAAACTATCAAAGTAGAAGCCCTAAGTGTGATAAGTGTCCAACATTCGAAGAAGAGATTAAAAAATCAGAAATTAAAATTAAATCGCTTGAAAATGAAATTCTGATTTTGAAAGATAGTGAAAATACTAGGAGAGAAAACTCTATTAAAAAGTGCACACAATTATTGAACGAAAATGAATCACTAAAAACACAAGTCCAACAATTGTCAACGACTTTAGGAAAATTTTCCAAAAGTGAAAGATCGTTGAATATGCTATTAAGGAAACAAACTGTTAATACAGTTAGACAAGGACTTGGATATAATCAATCTGAAAATGTTAGAAACGAAATCAAATTCGAGTGCACTATTTGTGGAAAATTTGGACACAATCACAATATTTGTTGGTATGGACCCAAACAAGTGAAAACCATTCCAATTTGGGTTCCAAAAGGCACAAATATAAAATCCCTTAAAGTTAAACAAATCTGGGTGCCAAATGGAACATATATAAATAGTTTTGGGTCTCCACAAAATTATTTTTCAAAATGTTTTGCCACTAACAACCATGGACCTATAAAAACAAATAGGTCACAAAAACCTTTTATCGTGTAGGTATGGTGGCGGGCTAAGGAACATCAACTGTGTTACTTGGATTCTGGCTGTTCCAGGAACACAACGGGCGACAAATCACAGTTCCTTAGCCTAGTACAAAGGTGACAGAATCACAATGGGCAACAACGAAATATTATCGGTAAAGGTAAAAAAGGTAACGGAATATTTATCTTGAACGGTTTATTAAATGTGATAATCTGCACCATAATTTAATTCAGCCAGTTATTGATAAACAAATAAATGTTGATTTTAATTCTGACTTATTCAAAATTGTTAACCAATCATCTTTGAACTATTTGTGTGGACTATTGATGATGATTGCTGATTACTCACGATACACGTGGATATATTTGCTTTTCTTATTGCTTCGGAATTTGACACTTGTTTGACTATTTACACGGCTTCAATTCAAATTCAAGATAATTTCATTTAAAAGCTGTTAAATGATTTTAAGATATTTTGTTGAACACATCACGGTCTGGTCTATAACATTCAATTAATGATAATCTTGAGTCGAAGGAAAATTCAGATGAAGATTACACTGGTAATCTAGTTGATAGAAAAATTACTAGTGGAACGTGATTTATATTGAGATATTCAGTAGCTGCATCGTTTTTTCAAAGAAAATATCTGCATATTTTTCACTTGAAATAATTTTTTAAATAACAGACATTTTTCTAAAAACCACTTCTAGAAAATCATTTGTTGACCTTGTTTCAGATTATTCAATTTAGAACATTTTATCTTATAATTATTTTTTGAATTTGATTTTAAATAACTACATTAACTAATCTGACCCCCTACTAATTATCGAAAAGGTAAATAGTGATTGAAAAAGTGATGAGTGTTGATATTAATCATATATTATAACTTGAGGCAGTATAATTAGTAAATTTCTTTAGAAATTTAAACAAGAGTTATAAAAACTTTTTAATGGCAAAAATTCCATGACCATTTCTATTTCTATCATATTTCTATCGACCATCACTCATCAAAATCCAATATAGTATGTCTATATGTGGTATTTTAAACGGGAAATTATGAGCTTTCATTATATTATATTTTTAGCAAATAAAAACATCCAAACTATTCACTCTCATTTAAAAGTCCTCACGGTTATGCATGTATGGAACACATATCAAAATTGATTGATTAAATAGACAAGTTGATTCTAATCCCATTTAAAAGTCCTCACGGTTATGCGTGGTTAGAAGATACTTGAATTCATTATTTTTTTAAATTTGGAATACTACTAATCTCATTTAAAAGTCCTAACGGTTATGCATGGTTAGTAGATATTCAAATTCTTGATATAAATATATTACAAATAGACACAACTATATGGTTTTATATGATGACATTATCCATATCATTCTAAAGTGGAATATGCGTCAAACAGAGTATTTATGATTTTTGTTTGATTTTTTTATTGAAATTTAATATTTATACTCAATTGAGTATTAATGTTGTATTAATGTCTATAACTTTATCTCTATTTTTTCTAACACTATTATTCTTTTGCTAATAACAAAAGGGGGAGAGAAAAGTTAAGATTTTGGCAAATAAAGGTAAAATATTTTTCTATTTGCATCTAGGCTCATTTGAATATTTATGCATATATGTATGGGGAGCTCGTGCAGAGAGGGAGCATTCAAATAGGGGGAGCAAATTGAATGATCGAATATCAAATACAAAATCTTAAATATATGTTTGTTATCATCAAAAGGGGGAGATTGTTGAATATGCGAGTATATGATTTTTGTTTGATGATAATAAACATATATATATATTCATTTAAATTTATTTGTTAATGTACTATTTTATTTTCACATATTAAATAAATATTTGCTGAATAAAATAAATAACATAGAATTTAAAGTCAAACAAATATTTTATTCAAACAAATATTTATTACAATTTTGAATAGTACAAATTCAAGCTCTCACTATATATATACAATTTTCAATTACAATATAAATTTAACTACATCACAATTCTCATCTACAAATGCACCTCACTACATTTCACTCACACTCGTATTTATCTTCAACTTCATTCCAGATTGAATCCAGCATCTGAGCTATCTGCAAAAATATACACTGACGTAGTAAAATTGAAAATAAAATATTTTTGCAATATAAAATAAAATGTGATTTTGAAAATATTATTTGCCTCAGTTATTTGGGTTGTTCGCCATCATTTAATTCTGAATTCATCAAACACGAACAGCTTGTGACATGCACAGTGTATCACTGTACATGCCACAAGGCCGTGCACACCGATATACACTTGATAAAATTACAGGGACATGTGAGCACAAGGTCAAACCCAATCGAAAGTCGGGTTCAACTCAAGTAATATACAAATAAAGTCACAACAAATAAGCACAAGGTCAAACCCGAGCTTTAAAGTTGGATTCAACACAGGTGCAGTCCGCAAATACAAGCACAATATGTACAAAGTCAATGCAACAGTAGATGAACAAGTCAACATGTAGACATGTACTCAATGCAATACAATACGACATGAAGCAACCAGATTTTGTGTCGAGCAGTGAATAGGGAAACCAAGTGTATACAAATACATGGTGACAGCAGCGTATCAAGTCAACCAAATGCTCCAGACTCGACCAAATCACTTCAATTGAAACAAAGTACAGACTTGTATCAAAACAGTTCACAAAACAATATACATGAAAACAGCAAAAACCAACAGTGAAACAAGTAATGTACACATGAATGCTACAGTCTAAAGTCCAACCAGACCAAATTGAAACAGCAATTTGAAAATGCACAAGTGACTCAAGTACATCAAATCAGAGACAAGACCACAAGTCTTGTACATGAACAGAGACATGTATATATACAACTTCATGATGACCAGACCAGACTACATGAATACATGGAGCAATGCAACAGTCAATAATGAAGACAAGCTACCGAACTCCAAGCAAGAGCAAGTGACAGTGATCAATATGCAGTGCAGTGATGGATATGCTCAATACACACACATATATGACATGCCAGACAAACAAGTACACATGAGTCAATGGTACAGAGACCAGACCCAAATGTACATGAACACTTGCAACAGAATGTGGTGCACATGCAACCAGAACCAAGGCAGGAGTATCAGACTACAAAGAGACCAGAGATGTGTGGATACAAGAAAACTGTAATTACAAGTGCAAATTCAACAATACATACAAACACACATACAAATGTATGTATGCACATATATGAAGACGACAGTTTTTTTTGACAAATTGCAAATGAAACAGCATTTCTACCAAGTCTAACCAAACAGTGAACCATAATATAACAAATTCGAATGATGACAGAAAATGGCCGGAGTCAACCATTATCAAAGTCAAGGTCAAATTCAATCTGAAACAGCAAGGTACAGTGTCAAAGCAAATCAAAACGTGGTTGCAATTTCGAACAAAGAAACTGTTGTTAACAACAGTTACTAAAATAGTGTAACAAATTCAAATGAAGTCACAATCATGAATCAAACCAAAGTCAGAGACGTGGTGACCAGGAAAAGACCGAACAGCTCAGAATTGAAGCCATGGCAATCAAGGAAATCAACCAAGTCAGAAATAGAAGCTGTCCTAAGAAATCACCATCATTCAAGAATAATCAAACGGCCAAGCTTAAAATTATCAGACGAAGTCGAATAATATATTCGAACGAAAATCAAGGGGTTCGAACCTTATATAAGCAATTAACATCATCGGCTGTTAAATCGGTCGAGTTCAAGCATATCACAGATCACAACATCAATTAGGAACTCGAATCAAAGTCGAGTATAATATAAATCGAAGAAGGAACGAACGTACCAATTTTCACAGCAGATAAACTCGACGCAAATTGAAGGAGCCGTGAGAAAAGTGAAGAGATGGTCGATTGCCGACGCAAATCAGAGTAAAAGCCATTGTAATCGACTTACAATTAACCGGCGAATTCAATTTTCTAAAGCCCTAATTTCAGAGCAAAGAGGAACAAACGAGGCGCCATTATTTTTCATAAAAGGAACCGGCCGCATAAAGGAAAAGGATAAAGGGGAGAATATTTTAGCCGGACTTTTAATTGTTGGGCTTTAGTTTATTTAAAATTAGGGTTTTGTGTTTTATTGTGTTTTAAATTGTATTTTTCATTTTAAACTCGTGTAATTTCTAGTCGTGTGACTAGGGGACAAACTACGTGGCGTAGTTTGAGAATTTGCAACTCAGTGGCTGAGTTGTGGCTGGGTTTTGAGCGTAGAGTTAGGTTAGTCGATAGCGGGTGTCGCGAGTTTACGTGTGTAAGCGTCTGACTATCTAATTTCTAGTAGAAACCTTGGGGGCAGCACGTAGGCAGGGTTTTGCCGAAGCTGGGTAAATCTGTGTGTTCTATTTCTGCATTTATTATTCTGCTATTATCTGTGCTGCTATTATTCTGTGCTGAAATCTGTATTGAAAATATTTTATAAACTTCCGCTATAATTTTTATAATTAATAGTATCACCCTATTCACCCCCCTCCCTCTAAGGTGAAATCGATCCTACAAAAATAAGGGTTGGAACTAAATTTCCACTTGTTATTTGTTGGAAATAAGTTTGGTTTTAGGAAGCATTAATTATTTGGACAATTTGAATTTTGGCGTTTATGAAAATAACTAATAAGAGCTAAAATTTAGCCTACAGAATAATGTGGAAATATTGTAGTAAAGAGTCCCTAGAGTTGTCTATTCTAGAAATGTCTATAGAGTCAATGGTAATTATAGAAAACTTTAGAGAATGATTATTAGCTATTAGATAGAATATACCTCCACCATTGATTTAGGAGATGTGTTACTACAAATAGGAAAGAGTTTTGTCATTTGGATGTAAACAAATATAAGCAAAAATAAAGCAAATAAGGTAGAAAGAAAGAATTGCAATAAAGTTTCATTTCATCCTTTATAATGAGAAGAGAAGAGCATTTCAAGTAACTTGGGATGACTCCGACTCTTCCCCTTCATCTGATAGTGACAGTGACACAAAACAAGAAAATGTTTGCTTCATGGCTAGCACAGATGAGGTACATTCGAAATTGACATACAATGAACTTCTTGAAATTAGTATAAAATTAGATGACAAGTATAGAGAATTAAAGAAACTAAATAAAGAAAATATAGGAAATTAAACAAAGCTGAATTAGAAACTGGAATGTTAAAAGATGAGAAAAGTATTTTAGAAGAAGAATTAGAATTAGCACAAAAAGAATGCAAAAAACTATCATCTCAAAATGCTACTCTAACACATGATATAGAGAATAACAAAATAGAGAATAATAAACTTGAAAAAAAGTATGAATTAAAACAAAATTTAGAATCAGCTAATATAGAAATTTCCGATCTCAGAAAAAATTAGGTAAAATTACTAACAATGTTTCAAAGTTTAATAAAGGAAAACAAAATCTATATAATTTGATAATTTCAAAACAATCAGGAAATATGAATGTTTTAGGATTTAACAAAAATAACCATAAACGTTCTAGAAATAATCCGGTCTCTAATAATAATCAAAGTTTTAAGAAGCATAGTACATTATATACAAATTTTAGAAAAACAAAATCTAAATATGAAAATAAGGGAACAAAAATGATTAAGATATGGATTTCTAAAACAAATAACAATTGATTAGACAAAAACATATGGATGTATATCTAAAAGAGATAGTTCATAATGAAAATTACATCTCTAAAGGTTCCAAACCCTCATGGGTATGGCCACCTTCTCCTACTAACCCATATGACCCTAACAAAGGATGTGGGTACCAATTAATACTCTTCATTATTTTGCAGGTACCCCAAAACAAAAATAAGGAGAAATTGATACTCGATAGTGGATGCTCCAAATATATGACGGGAAATGCACACATGCTATGATTATTTCCTATATCCATATCATTTATTGTTTCCCTCCATTTTGATAATGACAAAGGGGGAGAAATCTATGCATATACATAGGGGGAGAAGCATATATATAGGGGGAGACAAAACATAGACAAACATGATAATACTTCTATTCTATTGTTGATATCTGATTATATATATGGTTAAATATTTGAATGTATAGTTGATTTGTGATTGTATAGTTGTCATCATCAAAAGGGGGGAGATTGTTAGAACCTCCAACTTATGTTTCAATGATAACAACTATACAATCATATACATATATAGATCTATTAAGATTGTAGGTATATACGACAAGCAGACACGATGATCGAAGATATTGAAACTCAAAGAGAAACGAAGTTTTTGTTGACCATACTAAGGTTATTCTACTGTAAAAGAGTCCTAGATAAATTATTGTTAAGGTCTCCTTGAGTATATATGCATACACGATCACACACAATTTTATATACATCAAAATCTAGTGGAAAACCGCTTTTTCACCTCATAGACGTCTGAGGTATACTCACAGACGTCTGTGACAAGTCTAGAGTTAAAAATTAAAACTGGTCGCAGATGTCTATCATTATACCACAGACATCTGTCATGACAAAAATTGTCATATTTGAAAAGACACTTCTTTTTTAAACTAAAGTAAATCATCTTTCATGAAGAGTTGCTGCCATTAAAACGAAAATATTTCTTCGAAGAGTAACAATTCTTCATCTGCATCTCTATGATTCTATAAATAGCATCTTGATTGAGAAGTAGAAAAAACTTACTTAACTTGATTTGATCTATTCTTTACTCTCTTGATTTCAAAGCACTCTCTTGCATATACATTGTTTACATACTCTCAATCCATTATAACCTTTTGATTAAATCACTTTCTACAACTCAAAGCAATCATATTCATATACCCAAAAGAGATCATAGGAAGATTTGTACTATAAGTCAAAAATTGTGTTATTGGAACACAAGATTGTCAAAGACACTTTTGTATTAAGCCTATTCCTCTAGGCCAAGTGAGGGTAGTTTGTTTAAAGGAAATACCGAAGGGGGGCTTCGGGACTGGACGTAGGACGGGAGGTCCGAACCAGTATAAAAACTTTAGTTTGAATGCTTTTTATATTTTTATATTTATTGTCTACTATTGCATTGATTTATATACTTGCATATTATACACAAGTTAGATAGTATACGATCCACTAGACTTTCAATTGGCATCAGAGCTTGATCATTTCAATCTACAGTAACACGTAATTTAAATTATTAATATGGCAAGTACATTTCAAGAAGTTCAATCAACTGCACATCCCCCACTATTCACTGGATCTAATTATGCTTATTGGTCACACGCATGCGAATTTTTATGGAAGCAAATGGTTTAGAAATATGATTAGCAACTCAAAATAAATATGAAGCACCTAACACTGATATAGACACATGGACCGATGCATAAAAAGTAGAGACATCTAACAATGTCAAAGCTATGAATGTTTTATTTTACTCACTCGATAAAAATGAATTTTCACGAGTCGTGTTGTGCACTACTGCTTACGATATATGGCGTACATTACAAATTACCCATGAAGGCACAAATAAAGTCAAGCAAACAAAAATTTCTATTCTACAAAATCAATTTTCATCTTTTAAAATGAAATTAAATGAGTCAATTATTGACATGTACACTAGATTTCAAACTATACAACACGATCTTATGACATTATGAGTTAAATTCACTGATTTTGATTTAGTCACACGGATTTTGAACTCTTTGACAAACGAATGAGAGAGAAAAGTTTTAGCCATCGAAGAAGCTAATGATCTTTCCCAACTCAAAGTCGAAGAGTTAATAGAAAATCTGATGTCACATGAAGCAAATTTACAGGCAAGAAAAGAACAAAATCAAGAAAGGAAAAACATTGCATTTCAGGCAAACAATGACAACTCCGACTTGGAAGAAGATGAGATTGTGTTCATCGTCAGAAATTACAACAAGTTCAAGAAGTTCAAAAAGATTATGAAATTTCAAAACAACAGCAACACTAATTCCTCAAATCAAACTACAATGAACTGCTTCGTGTGATAAATTTGGCCACATGAAGAAAGACTGTCCACTACTCAACAAGGATAAAAAGAAAAACAAATTTGAAAATTTCAAGAAAAAGAGAAGAGCATTTCAAGTAACTTGGAATGACTCCGACTCTTCCTCTTCATCCGATAGTGGCAGTGACACAGAACAAGAAAATGTTTGCTTCATGGATAGCACAGATGAGGTACGTCATGAATTAACATATGATGAACTTCTTGAAATTAGTATAAAATTAGATGACAAGTATAGAGAATTAAATAAAGAAAATATCGAAAAATTAAACAGAGCTGAATTAGAAATTGGAATGTTAAAAGACGAGAAAAGTATTTTAGAAGAAGAAATAGAATTAGCACAAAAAGAATGCAAAAAACTATCATCTCAAAATGCTACTCTAACCCATGATATAGAGAATAACAAAATAGAGAATAATAAACTTGAAAAAGAAAAGTATGAATTAAAACTAAATTTAGAATCAGCTAATATAGAAATTTCCGATCTCAGAAAAAATTAGGTAAAATTACTAACAATGTTTCAAAGTTTAATAAAGGAAAGCAAAATCTAGATAATTTGATAAAGATTTCAAAACCATTAGGAAATAGGAATGGTTTAGGATTTAACAAAAATAATCATTAACGTTCTAGAAATAATCTAGTCTCTAATAATAATCAAAGTTTTAAAAAGTATAGTACATTATATACAAATTTTAGAAAAACAAAATCTAAACATGAAAATAAGGGAACAAAAATGATTAAGGTATGGATTTCGAAAACAAATAACAAATTAATTAGAAAAAAACACATAGATGTATATCTAACAAAGATAGTTCATAATGAAAATTACATTTCTAAAGGTTCCAAACCCTCATGGGTATGACCACCTTCTCCTACTAACCCATAGGACCTTAACAAAGGATGAGGGTACCAATTAAAACTCTATCATTTTGCAGGTACCCAAAAACAAAAATAAGGAGAAATGAATACTTGATAGTGGATGCTCCAAACATATTACGGAAATGCACACGTGCTATGATTATTTCCTATATTCGTATCATATTATTTCCCTCCATTTTGATAATGACAAAGGGGGAGAAATCTATGCATATACATATGGGAGAAGCATATATATAAGGGGAGACAAAACATAGACAAACATGATAATACTTCTATTCTATTGTTGATATCTAATTATATGGTTAAATATTTGAATGTATAGTTGATTTGTGATTGTATAGTTGTCACCATAAAAAAGAAGGAGATTGTTACAACCTCCAACTTATGTTTCAATGATAACAACTATAGAATCATATACATATATAGACTTTATCAAGATTGTAGGTATATACGACAAGCAAACACAATGATTGAAGATATTGAGACTCAAAGAGAAATGAAGATTCATTGACCATACTAAGGTTATTATACTGTAAAAGTGTCCTAGATAAATTACTGTTAAGGTCTCCTTAAGTATATATGCATACACGATCATACACAATTTTATATACATCAAAATCTAGTGGAAAACTGTATTTTCACCTCACAGATGTCTGAGGTATATTCACGGACGTCTGTGACAAGTCTCGGATAAAAATTAAAACTAGCCACAGACGTTTGTCATGACAAAAACTG
Source organism: Allium fistulosum (assembly GCA_030737815.1). NCBI lineage: Eukaryota > Viridiplantae > Streptophyta > Magnoliopsida > Asparagales > Amaryllidaceae > Allium > Allium fistulosum. The sequence goes on along the minus strand of CM060908.1, from coordinate 813,113,973 downwards.
TCATATTTGAAAAGAAACTTCTTTTTGAAACTAAATGAAATCATTTTTCATGAAGAGTTGCTACCATTAAAACGAAAAGATTTCTTCGAAGAGTAACAACTCTTCATTTGCACCTCTCTGATTCTATAAATAGCATCTTGATCGAGAAGTGGAAAAAACTTAACTTGATTTGATCTATTCTTTACTCTCTTGATTTCAAAGCACTCTCTTGCATATACACTGTTTACATGCTCTCAATCCATTATAATCTTTTGGTTAAATCACTTACTACAACTTAAAGCAATCATATTCATATATTCAAAGGAGATCATAGGAAGATTTGTACTATGAGTTAAAAATTGTGTTATTGTAACACAAGATTGTCAAAGACACTTTTGTATTAAGCTTATTCCTCCGGACGAAGTGATGGTTAAAGGATATACTGAAGGAGTGCTTCAGGACTGAACGTAGAACGGGAGGTCCGAACCAGTATAAAAACTCTGGTTTGCATGCTTTTTATATTTTACTATTTATTGTCTACTATTGCATTGATTTATATACTTGCATATTATACACAAGTTAGATAGTATACGATCTATTAGACTTTCATATTATTCCAGTTTTCTCCAATGTACATATGCCTGATAATATGTCTCCTTCAATCAGTTAATTAGTAAATTATTTGATTGCTTCTACCAAAATAATTCTTCTATATAGATAATTCATTGCGTTCTTTAATGTAATAAAAGAGAGATTAAAAAAATCTTCAAAATCTGTATTAATTTGAAAATATTGTATTATCGAAATATAACATGGCGTGAACCTTAGTTGAATAAAATGGAGTTGAATTAACTTGGTTAACCCAATGTCCTAGAATATGTCAAAAGTTGTGTAAAACTAATATTGGATTTTAAAAATCATGAAATTATTGTCAAGTACAAAATTTCTCAGCATTTTAGACTCAAGGACAGATCTTCGGTATTTTAGCTTGAAGGACAACTTTATTTAGGTATCATTTTTTAAGTTTTTAGGTATCAGTTTGTAGTTATCGGTAGCAGTTTTTAGGTATCAGTTCTTAGTTCGGTAGCAGTTTTGAAAAAATGTTTGTACTTATGAATAATTTTTAGAAGAATGTTTGTCCTTGTGGTTAAAATATTGAGGTCGTGTCCTTAAGGCTAAAAATATACAAATTTTTGTCTTTTAAATTAATTCCCCCTATAAAAATTTGGTTATGCAAACCTGATATTGGATTACAAAATTGTTGTTATCAAGAAACAACGTCTCCAACGCCTATAATAATCTCTCTTACCCCAAACATGACAACAAAATCTGATATGAGCTACTCCTTTCTCAGGCGTTAAACAAATCAATGGTGCATAATAACACAACCATCGGTCTCTTCAGACATAAACTTACTTCTAACATAAAACCGATCAAACGCAAGCATTCATCCGTCCACTTGGTCGCAGAATGGACATAAAAGTAAAACAACTGACTTTAAAAGATATTAAAGTACAACAACAAATGCATTGGACAGCAATAAACAAACAGTTGCTGTAAAACTTAAAACATATAACATAAAATTACAACCTTGCATGTATAAACCAGTACATAACATTCTGTAAATCATGAATTGAAAACGTTGAGATATATAAAACAATAATCCACGTAGTTCACCATTCTTTCAAAAACAACAGCTCTTACACAAAACATAACCCACACTATACACCATGCACCTTACAAAAGGCAAATAAATAAGAGCTGAACAGGAAAAAATATAATTTGAACCATGCATCATCTTCGAAAAGATGCAGATCGTGTTTCTTTCTCCTTCTCCCAAGCAGCTCTCAAAACTTCATGCATTGATGGGGATCGAAGATGGCCACTCCTATTCCCTGCTTCGTAGCTAGGAGTCGAGAAGTAATTCGATTCAAACATATCACCTTCCAATATGCGAAGAACCTACATAAAGAACAGTTGCAGGTTCCATGATTATGTTTAAATTTGCATTTTAAGACTGTTATAAACACACCAAGATGGAAATATATATATACTTGAGACATTTTAGGACGTTCATCGGGATCACGCCTAATGCACAGTGATGCTGCGTGCAGCATGCAACATACTTCCTGTTCTGAGAAGTAGTTTCCTAGTCGTGGGTCTATAAGTTCGTCAACTGCGTAATCTTCTAGTAGAGGGCGAGCCTATTTGAATACATACTCTTTTTAACAAAATGAATAAAGAACAAAAATTGAAGCTCTATATGGAAAGTGCTACTGACCCATTCAGTTAAACAAAGTTGACCCTTGGGTCGATTAATGTCAATAGCCTTTCGACCAGTGACAAGTTCGATCAACACTACTCCAAACGAATAAACGTCTGCCTTTTCTGTGATTTGGCCACTTTGAGCATACTCAGGTGCTAGGTACCTAAAGTTATTTGCATTGCTTAGGCTTCACACCAAAAAAAAAAGTATGGAGGAGGAAAATGTTTAGTTACACTTACCCAAATGTGCCAATAACTCTTGTTTCCACCCCTTTGTCACCATCGGGTTGCCATCTTGCCAACCCAAAATCACCAACCTACGAAATTTCCACTATACATTAACAATTCATATGCATAATATAAAATCAAATGCGTATGCATGTTTCATGTTTGGCAGCTTCAATTAGAAAGTATAATGCACATGGGATGCAATACAAATGTATTTTATAATCCAACATATACAAGTCAAATGTATTTGTTACTAGCTAGCCAATGCCCAGAAGATAATCAAATAATCTCATACCAAAGGCTCGAAATCATGCGTGATGAGAATGTTGTTTGGTCTCATATCACGATGAACAATGCAACCGACTCTACATTCTTCATGTAAATATCTTAGCCCTCTAGCTGCTCCAACTGCAATCTTTTGTCTAGCCGACCATTCTAGTGCCTTCTTGTTTCGGCCTACAAAAGGAAAGTACTAAAGTTGATCGCATATGTATTTAGCTGCATTATACCACAGATGGATAACATTTACACAGTTTTAAAATCATGGAGATTGAGTAGAAACGTCATACCAAGCTGGCATTTTTGTGAAACATTTATAAGGATATGAAAACAATAGATGGATTATATCATAGGAAGATGTTGCATTTTTGTCGAGTTCTACTTCAAAGCTTAAAGATTGAACACTTACCATAAAGATGTGTATCCAATGACCCATTGCAAATATACTCATAAACCAACAACCTCCTTCTATCTTCAACACAAAATCCAATAAGCATCACAACATTTCTATGCTGAGCGCAGCTCAAAACCTCAACTTCAGAACAAAACTCATGATCACCCTGAGAGCTCGCTAGCTTATGCTGTTTAACAGCAATCGCTTGACCATCATTCAACACTCCTCTATGAACAGATCCATAACCACCTTCAGCCAAGAAATTCGCCTTTGAAAAACCTCCTGTAGCTAATTCTAACTCGGCATAACTAAACCATCTAGGAGGTTTTCCAAAAGTAGGCGACTTATGCTGACATATAGAGCATAAAGGAGGTGGCCCACAAGGTGCATTCCGAGATTGCAGCACTGTATCTCTCACATTTTGATTGTCAATTTTAGAAAATTTATCCTTCAATGCTTTGGCTGATGATATTCTAACACTATCATCAAACCTACGAGATAAAGAATCGATTCTTTTGGAAGAGGTTCTCCATGACTGATAGTCTATTTCAGTGTCTGAATCGGAACAAGATGCATCAGAATTCATATTTTCTTTGATGGGTAGACTCAAATCTTTTTTCCTGAAACTTGTATTCTTGTCTGGTGCAAAAAAAGGTGAAGAGGAAAGATCAGAGCTTGAAACTGAAGAAGTTCCTGCTTCAGTTGTTGTGAATGATGTTTCAAGTTCAGGACTACTAGTTGGAGTTACTGAAGGACCTTTGATCGAACTATGATGAGCAACAATTGCATTTGTTGATAATTTACTTGAAGATTTGTCTAGATTTAGCTCTGGAGGTAATGGACGGTTGCTTTGAGCTTCTGATTCAGGTGATTTAACCAAATTTAGTCGAAGAATCTTGGGTTGAGATCGTTTGATAACTACTATATTGCATTGTAACTCTTCCATGCATTTTTTCTCTTCGTTTTTCAGATCCCTGGTAAAGAAAATATTGTGTTAACAGTGTAGATAATTTGATGGCATAATTGCAGTGTAATTAAATAAGCTTACTTATCCAATACAACCCAGTTGGCGTGAACTTTCTTGCATTCAGCTGCCACCGCGCCACAAGGTGAATTTGGAACGCTCTTTATTTTGATATTTAACTGTGGATTTAAGCTTTAAATTGTCAGATTAAGACTAAATTACACGAAAGTTGTAGTGAAATGCAAAATATAAAAAATAAACCTTGTTTGGATCATTGATATTGTGAAGTTGTAGCATCATTTTTGAACATAATTCCTGAATTTCAGTTTTCTGCTCCGAAGTAATTCCCATGTTCGTTAATCTTTTACGATCACTTGCACAATCTCCTGAAAATCTTGGAAATCCCCAGAATTTTCTGCCTATAATAATAACATAATAAAATAGATCAAGCCAAGAAAAAAAAGCATAAAAATTTATAGAAACAATTGTGAAATTAAACCTGAAGTTTGATTTGGAATAACAACCAACAAAACAATAGAATCACCAGGCTGAACAACATTACTCAAAGCCCAAACAATTGCATTCTTTGAAATTTCTTTATAAGCTTTTACAGAAACAACCACAACTTTTTTCTCTTCGCTATTCTTCACTTCTTTAAAACTGCCGCCATTAAAATTGCTCATTTTGCCAATACCCAACTTTTCAGATCATTCAAAAACACATCAAAATCGAAACGTTATAACATGGAACGAAAAAGTAAGCCTCCTTTATTTATCCCAGATGAAGCTAGAATCAAAACAGGCGCAGTTTTCGTGAGTGTACTATTATTTTCAATGGTTTTTCTGGAGATAGCGACAGAAAAATGAAGATATTGCTCCCGTAAAAAGTAGCATGATTAATTTGCATATTTCTTATGATTTCGTTTTTTATTGAGAAAAACTGAAGGGAAAAGGTTTTATTTTTGAGGAGGCAAAAATATATTGGAAGTCTGCAACACGAGACAAAATTTCGGATCTTTACTGCGCGAATCGGCGTTGAAGTCTGAAAGCCTTGCGTTTGTGAGTTTGACATTAAGTTATAAGTTTATTACAATTGTGCCATTTTGGTAACAGATATTAAAGGATTTAAATATATCGACCATGCTTCCATACACTCACCCGCCACATCCCTTCATTTACTACCAATTAAACTGAGGTAGCGTTTGTTAAAAACGGTGACTCCAGAGTGCTGATAGTGATAGCCCGTTCGCAGTCATCCAAAACACTATTAAAAAGGCGTTTAGTGGGAATTACATTGGACTTGAATGTTATGATAGCGTTTATATGAAAAGCGTTTCGGCTGTGCTACCGGAGGCTCTGGGGAAGTCGGAATAGAAGAGCACTCATCTTGGGGTGGGTTTACTACTTAGATGCTTTTAGGAGTTATCCGCTCCGCACTTGACTACCCAGCGTTTGCTGTGGACACGATAACTGGTACACCAGTGGTGCGTCCTTCCCGGTTCTCTAGTAATAGGGAAAGGTCCTCTCAATGCTCTAATGTCCGCACCGAATATGGACCGAACTGTATCACAACGTTCTGAACCCAGCTCACGTACCGCTTTAATGGGCGAACAGCCCAACCCTTGGAATATACTACAGCCTCAGGTGGCGAAGAGCCGACATCGAGGTGTCAAACCTTCCCGTCGATGTGAACTTTTGGGGAAGATCAGCCTGTTATCCCAAGAGTAACTTTTATCCGTTGAGCGACGACCCTTTCACTCGGCACCGTCGGATCACTAAAGCCGACTTTCGTCACATGGTAAGGCAAGGCCGAACATATTAGTTACGTTGGACGCAACTAATAATATACTGGACGTAATTTCTAACATCCTCTTTTGCTCTATAAATCTAGACTCCAACTTCACCCTTTCTTCATGTTTTTCATTCAACTTTTTTCATTTTAACAATTATTTAACAATGACTTCCATTGGAATTGGTCTGAGTAAAAAATAGACTTTTTACTGGAATATTGAACTATCAGCTCTACTTGTAAAAGATATGTTCGAAAGAACTTGCAATAAATCGAAAAAACGCAAAAACGGAAGTGTATTCGTAGATTGGAGATAAGTTTAACTCATGTAAAGAGGCTTCTCAACTTCTAAATGGAGCGGCCGTCAAAAACAAAAACGACAATAATCGCAAAGACTTTATCAAATGGGAGAAGTTACGAAACAAAACTGAAGGGACTACAAGGACGCCGTAAAATTTATAGTTGAAATTTGAATTTGAATTTGGATTTGAAGTGTTTGAGTTTGAACTTGAATTTGAACTTGCATTATTAATTTTGAAATATTGATCTAGATATTAAATATTAACACTGATTATTAATTATTTGATTATTTAAAATTAATCATTGATCATTAATTATTAATTATTTATTACATTATAAAAATTAAACTGCTTTTAAATTACTTCATACCAACCTCTAATCAAATTTTATGTCCACGAACGTCACAACCTCTGAATTCTAACATCTAATCAAATTTGTCCACGAATGCATCCTAATTACTAAATGTTGATTGCTGGATACATAAAATATTATTCGTTTGCATTCTGATTGTAGGTGCATTTTATTAATATAAAGGGTTATTTTGACGATATTACATTTTGTTGTTAATTTTAGTTATTTTTTGAAACAACTATCCTACAAATCACATGTTCTATTTTATTTTTCCTTCAACAAATTTAAGGATAGAAATAGAAGTTTTCTTTCAAAACAAAAGATATAACATATTTTTATTCATTTAAAAATATATTTATTTGTACATTTGTTTATTTATATGCATTCAATTACACATATGTTTCTCTTTTAACTCAAAGTTTTTTGTATTTTTCATTCTTATTAATGAGTTGATAGATTTCATATATATGTTCAAAAGTTGTTTGTATGGATCACAAATATTATTTTTTACTTTATGCAGTTTTTTATATTGCTTTTCATTTATGAAAGATTACTCAAAGTAAAACTAAAGTTAACACCAAATAAATAAAGTTTAGCTTGGCTAAGAAATGGTTGGTACTAAGTTTCAAATATTTAAATAGTTTGAATAATATTTAATATAATTGAAAGCAACTAAAAAATAAATGAAAAAGAAATCAATTATGTATGGAAAGGATATTAATGAGAAAGTATTTCGATAAGCAATAAGCCTTTCTAAAAAACAAAATTTTATCTTTGATTGATTTTGCAGAGTAGAAGGAAATAATCGGTACCGTTTTTTTAAAACAAACAGTCTATAAGCATCGTATCGTTCATTCTATTAAGTTCCAACACTTACTTTAGCAAAACAAACATAGTCTAAGTTAATTAATGTGACAAATAACTAGAAAATGAATGTACATGATTAAATGGCATAATAAATACTAGAATACTGAAACTATATGATCTCATATAATGTTTTGCATTTAGACATGTAAAATACTAAAATACTAATATCACCGTTAAGTTTGATCTAAATGCACATTCAATCTTACCAAGTGATCAATATATCTTTTTAGTTCACAAGAAAAAAAGGTTTTTGTTCGAAGTGACTTAAACATCTAATTTTTATTTCTCATTCATTTTAGATAAAGAAAAAAGAAATTTAAAAACAAGTAACATTTTAAGTTGGTCAACAAATTAGATCAGCCCCTTTTGACCAACTAACCATTTGCTCGATTGAATCGGTAGTGGATATAAGATTTTGTCGATTAAAGCATTCTCTATCAACATAAACACAATTGAATGCTCGAACGTCCACATTTAAAGAAAAAATATCTAATGTAGAAGTTTGTTATATTTGTTTTGAGTACAAACGTTTAATTATCTTTTTATTTGCACTTTGACTGCCTGCAACAAGACTTTCATATGCAAAAGCAATAGCGTTTTTTCCAATTAACAATAAACGTTAAATAAATAGTTTAACTATAATTATTTAATACTACAAATATAACATAATTACATTATTATACGGCTATGAATAAAAACAAAAGGTTGAGTAAAACGACGATATAACAAATTGTGATTTAGTGAACCCGTCCTCTTAGACATGTTAAACTTGGATTTGAAGTTGAGGTGCAAAGTTTGATGTATGATTGTAAAAGTAATAGCCTATGTAATAATATAATATTTATAATTATATTATTATGTGACTTTTAGTGGACTCTCGGCCTTATATGTGAATGTCTTAACCGACAACACTACATCACTACCGTTGAATATAATTTTTTTGTTATTATTAGTTAGACGATTCGATAACTAATTAAATAAGCAACGGTTATATTATCTTATTGTTATGGGTAAATAATTAACGATTTACACTTATTTTATTTTATATTGATTTATGTATAATAAATAAATAATTATTAATAATTATATATAAATATATAACTATTTAAGGATATGATATTTGCAGTATTAATTTGTTTATTGGAAAGTACAAATAATATAAAAAGATTATCAAAACAATTGTTTTATATATGGTTGTGATTTGTGAGAAATTCGTTGCACAATGAAAAAAATTGCCTTACCAATTTTGTCCTCATATCTTGTCACTATCCACTTTACCTTTTATCATATTTTTTAATGGTATATTACTCATAAAACTTAAAAGATTATATTAGTCATAAACCTATTATGTTAGGTGTTATTTGACCATACGACGTATCAATGGATTTGACTATAAAAAGGTGATTGAATAAATCAAAAGCTTGGAAGATATATAGAATGAAGATTCAATTAATTTCATTAAGTATGAAGCAACCCATATCGATCGCCATCGATCGATCCATGAATCGGTATCGATCGATCCAAAACATGAAGTGGGTATATCATTAAACCAAGCAATATCTTGATGAAATGGAACTGCTGAATGGTCATGAAATAAAACCAAAAGTCTAGAAGTGCAAGTTTGGAAACTAGAATCCAGCTGAAGTCCCAAGAATCAATATTAAACCTTGCGCATCATAAGAAGATACTTAACCACTCTTCCTATGGTTCAAATAGTAAAAATCAAAAGAAGAAAATACAAGTCAACATCACAACTCGCTACCGAGTTGAGGCCTTAACCCATTATTGAATCTTGAAGCCAAAGGGATAAGCCAACATGGCATGTTCAAAGGGTCAAAAAAGCAAAGCACTTGAGGTCAAGAAATTTCATAACTTGACACCGAGTTGTTAAGCATAACTCGGTATCGAGTTGTTAATGAATTATTGATCTGGCCATGATCTTCATCTACAACTACATGTCCGACGTGGAAAACACGGGGTGAAAGTATAGAAGCATATTTCAATGATCTTCATCTATAAATAGGAGAAGGTATACACTTGAAAGGGATCTTCTTTTTTACTTTTTGAATTAGCTGATTTTACCCCGATACACTGTTGGATTCTTACCCAAGTTGTAAGCAACCAAGTTGTAAAATCACTATTGTAGAAATAGAGAGAACTAACAATAAAGTTAACAGTGGACGTATGCTATTAATTTTGGTCGAACTACTATAAATTCTGTGTGTTCTACCTCATTCTAATTTATTTATCTTTATAATTATTACTCATTAATCGATTGGATATTTTTCCTATTTTTTATGCAAATATTTTGGTGCTTTCATTAAGAGAGTTTGAAATTCTTGCTTGTAGATACATCTTGAAACTTTGGATTTAAACTATCCACAAGCTAGATCTATGAAGTAGTTGTTAGAAGATGTAAGATTATTTAGATTTGGAAGAAGTCTATCATTGGATCTAGAAGATTTATGGCACCTAAGAAGCACAAAGAGAAGTCAACCACTTCAAGGCCCATCGATGGTGTTAAAAATGAAGGCTCTCAATATGAAGAAGAGGCAAATCAACTGCTGTTGCTGAAGTTCCATGTGAATCAGAGATGGCGACTAGTGCGGATTTGGACCGGATGTTGACCAGGGTGAATAAAAAGATGTTAGAGAGTTAAACTGCCATCTTAAAGCAGATAGAGAGAAATATTGCATTAATAACTCAGTTACCCAAAGGCGAAGGAAGAGTCATAGAGAGCCATCATCTTCTAGCTCGGAAGAAGAGGGTTCTTATTCACTGGTTAAAAATCGAAGAGGTGGAAAGTAAAAGATGAAAAAGGGGGAAGCTGGGACATCGAAACTGGACTTAGAAAAGCCCTGGCTTAAAAACAACAACTCAGCCCTGGACCTTTATAACTTAGTACTGAGTTGTCATTGGTGGATCTGATGATGAACTAGATGAGGACTTCGATGCTGGTGTTGAGCAAGTTGTTGATGGCTATAGTTTTTGTGTTCAACAAAATGCCACTAAGCCATCTAGGAACAACCATAGACAATGAAGAACTATACAAACGGTTCCCCCAAGATAAGAGAGACCAAACGTCAAGAACTAACCGAGAGAGTTTGCGAAGCCAAACACTCAGCGAATTCAATGATGATCGTCATCCATTCGATTTGACTAACCTAGAATATATACCTGATATGGTAGAAGGCTGTTCAATGAGAATCGGTAGAGAAATAATGATGATTGTGGATAATCACCTAGCTGGACCCCATTTATCAATTATGTGTTGCGGGAAAGCTATCCCAGTAGATTTATTATGCCAACAATGCCATCTTACAATGGAACATTGAACTCGAGACAACATCTTCTAAAATAGGAATGTCACATGGATGGTGCTAAAGCAGCGGATGTAGTATAGGTGCTTCCCTATATTTCTTGAAGGGGTGGCCATGACGTGGTTCACTCAGCTTGTACCGAGGTCTGTATCTTCCTTTTACCAATTAGCAAGAAAATTTATGGAGTAGTTTAAGCTCCACATAGCTTAACCAAAGGATGTAATTTCCTTGTCAAACATCTATCAAAGGTCCAAAGAAACTCTAAAAGATGTTGTAACATGATTTAATACTGTTGTAACCGAGTCAGCATTCCAAAGGAAGATATAGTTTTGATGGCATTGATTCGAGCAGTCAACCCCTATATGGAGTTTGGTAAATGACTTAAGAGGAAGTAGCCAACAAACATGGAATAATTTTATTAAAAAGCATCCCAGTATCTATGCTCGGAGGAGGTAGACCTGGAAGCATGACCGATTAGTGGTAGAATATCGAATGATGTAGTGCAAAGCAACGTTGCAATTAGACAAATTGGTGAGAGCGTTGGGAATGTTACTATCAATGTTGGAAACAACAAAAGTAATAATAAAAAACAGGAAAGAAGGAACTAGGCCACTGGTGGAAAAAAGCCAGACTTCAAGAAGCGTCCGTTATATATGAAACTCGAAGATTTTAATTCATTGAGTGAGGCTAAAAATATTTATCTTGCTACCCAAGGAACAAAAAATTATAAGAAGCCACCTCGGAGTGGGGCAGCTAAACAAGAATGTCACTCAAGGAAGTATTGTCACTTCCACGAAATACATGGGCACAATATCAACGAGTGCCATCATCTAAAGGATATAATTGAGGACCTAATCAGAAAAAAGAAACTGCAACAGTATGTGAAAGTTCCCTAGATTGGTGAGCAGATAGATAGTAGACCTCAATGGTAGACGGCCCAACAAAATCAGGTTAGGCTTAGTGTTGATGGACTTAGGTGGCTGAAAATAGAGTTGTGATAAACACTATTACTGGTAGACCTCAGTCGGTCGAGAAAATCCAGAATGAGATAGAGAAGTATGAAACTTCTTTGAAGTAAGTTATTCAAAAGACCTGTTTTCGCTATGGAAGACAAAGCTTCGACGAAATAGTTAAAGATAATGAATGATGATATTAAGTTTTGAAACAAAGATGCGGATGGGGTAAAAGCATCATCGCTTGACTCCTTGGTGATTAAATCCAAGGTTTGGCCAAGAATTGTGCACCGAGTCTTGCTTGATTTTGGGAGCTTGGTTAATATTTTATTTAAGGAAACATTTAACCATATGAGGTTGAGTGGCCAGGACTCAAAGCGATGTAAATCCTGTATCTAGGGATTTACCAAAGAAGCTAAGGAGCCTGTCGGTTGCTTTGATTTGCCATTTGAGCCGGGTGAAGGAGACCATAAGATGGTGCAGATTTAAGCAATTGTTGTGATTGATAAATACTCAGCTTATTCAAACATTTGTTGTGATTGATACGTACTCTACTTATAATGCTTTTTAGGGCTAACCGGCCCTTGCTATTTTTAGAATAATTATTACCCCATGGGGCTTAATGTTTAAATCCATTAATAGGTTGGGAGTAATCTAGGGAGACCAGAGGTACTGGATGTGAGTTCTACGTTAGCGAGCTTAGAGAGGTGAAGCGATGTGAAAAAGGAAAGCATGTAGAGAAGGCTCTTTACATCAAGACAGTCGACACATAGCAATCTCTGTCTAAGCCCAGGCTCGAGCACTATAGTAAATTTCACAAGTCTATAGACCCACAGAAAAAGCCAAAGGATGCAAGAGAGGAACTGGCAGAGCTAACGATCAATACCCTAGTCGATGAGGATGACCCCACTCGGGCCTAAAGAACATGTCTCAGCTTGGCATGAAGATGAAGAAGGAGTCGGTAGGGTTTCTCCTATCAAACCTAGATGTGTTTTCCTAAACACATTCTGATATGTGTGGAATATCACCGGAGGTAGCATGCCATGCATTTAATGTGGACCCAGGATACCCTCTTGTGAAGTAGAAGAGGTGAAGCCTGGGTCTGGAGTGATCCGTTACATTGAAGTAAGAAGTGGATAAGCTTAAGGTGACTAGATTTATCCATGATGTTATATACCCTGATTGGGTACCAAATCCTATGCTGGTCAAAAAGCCTAATGGAAAGTGGCAGATATGCATCAATTATTTGGATCTGAGTAAGGTGTACCTAAAGGATAGCTTCCCTCTGCCTAGAATTGACTAACTTGTTGATGGAGCCATCAGACACGAACTATTATCCTTTATGGATGCATACTCCGGCAACAATCAAATAGCAATGCACGTTCTAGATCAGGAGCACACTAGTTTCATCACCAGTTCGAATGCTGGAGCTATCTACTAATGATGGGTAAAACTGAAGTTCAAGTATGATATCGGGTGGACAATGATGGTCTACGTGGACGATATGCTAGTAAAGTCATAGTGATCAATGAGCCACAAGCGGAACCTCTCAAAGATGTTTGATGTGCTTTGAAAGTACATGATGAAGCTTAAGCCACTAAAATGTTCTTTTGGAGTCGCATATTTTTTGGGTTACATAGTAAACTTAAGGGACATAGAAACTGATCCATAGCAGATAAAAGCGAAATGCAGAGCTTGAACGGAAAAGTTACCATGCTGAGTTAATTCATTTCAAAGGCGATAGTTAAATGTGTACCATTCTTTGATACCCTCAAGAAAGAGAAAGGGAAGTTTGTCTGGGTTGAGGAATGTTAGAAAGCTTTCCATGACTTACTTAATCATGTGGTAGAGATCACGGTCTTGTAAAAACATTTGGAAGGAGAGGAATTATTTGTTTACTTAGCAGTGTCTGCTCACGAACTGAATGCAGCCTTAGTACGTAAGGAGTCCAGAATTCAAAGGCTCATATATAATATCAGCATGCTATTCTTTGAAGCAGAGAAGAATTATTCAAAGTTAGAGAAGCCAACGTACTGCTTATTGATCGCTTCAAGGAAGTTGTGACTTTACATCCAGGCTCACCCAATAAAAGTACATTGATTGGCCTTTAAGGAAAGTGTTGCATCGACCCGAGACTTTGGGGAGACCGTTGAAATGGAATATCAAGATAAGCTAATATAATATAGCCTACCATCCCTGAAGGGCGATACGAGAATATGCATTGGTTGATTTCATTGTCGAGTTCACCATTTAGGATGGACAAATGGAGGAAGATGTGGTTCGATTTGCTCAATGGAAGTTATATATAGATAGAGCATCTAACGAACATAGCTTCGAGGTAGGAGTGATCTTTATGACCTTAGAGGAACAAATGATATGTTATACCTTGAAGCTAGAGTTCTTGACAACAAATAACAAAGTTGAATACGAAGCATTGATTGCGGGATTCAAGATAGAAAAAGAATTGAGAGTCGAAACATTGCACATATTTAACAACTCTCAATTAGTGGTCTGTCAAGTAAAGAAGGAATTTCAGATTAATGGAGAGAGACTTGCCCCTACCTAACAACGTTTCTAGAACTGCTTAATGGCATTGAATACTATACAATAACACATATTCCCAAAGAAGAGAATATGAAAGCTGATGCACTGGCCAAACTGGCTAACTCTGAAGATAAGCAACTTATGAGACTTGTTCGAGTGGAGGTTATTTCGACTTCGAGCATTGACCAAATGGATATTAATTGGACCTTGGAGGACGAGGAGGAAAAAGAGTCATGAATGACTCCGATCAAGGATTATTTACTAAAGGAAACTCTCCCGAATTAAAGAAATGAATGATGAAAACTCCTGCACAAAGTACCAGTTTGTCATCATAAAGGAGTACTATATATGAGAGGATTCTGTGCTCCCTTATTATTATGTATCGCTAAGGAAGAAGCTAAGAAAATTCTTACCGTTGTACATAAGGGAAGCTGTGGTGACCACACCGGGGGGTAAATTTTAGCAAGAAAGGTTCTTCATTATGGATACTTTTGGCCAATTATCAACCGGTATGCAGCTAATTACACTAGAAAGTGTGGTAGATGCCAAACATTTGTAAAATCCCGAGAGCCCCATTTATAGAGCTTACGCAAATGGTCAACCTATGGCCATTTGCAATTTGAGATTTAACATTATTTGGTGCTACTGATGTTGAAAGGTAGAGCGAAGTATGCCATTCTAACTGTGGATTACTTCACAAAGTGGGCTAAAGCGAAACCGCTAGCCACGATCACTGTGAAGAAGGTGATCAACTTTGTAGTGAAGAACCTTATATGTCAATTTGGAATACCATAGAAGACCATTATTGACAATGGTACCTAATTCGAATGTGCCAAATTCAAAGATTTTTGCAATTGGTATCAGATTGAAAAGAAGTTCACAGCAATAGCATACCTACAAGCGAATGGACAAGTGGAGGCGATGAAAAAGATCATCAAATCCATCTAGAAGAAGTTATTGATGAAGGTCAAGGGCAACAGGGTCAATGAACTACCACTGGCATTGTGGGCTTACCGAATGACCCATAGATCCACAACCATCCATACTCTATTCGCCTTAACTTACATATCAGAGGGCATAATTCCAATTGAATTGGAAGTTCCTCCTCTTCGAAGAATTCACTATGAGCTCAAAATGAAGTAGAAGCTCTTGCTCGAGTCCCTCGAAGTGGTCTACGAGAAGCGAGAAGTAGTTGATTTGAGGGTAACTGCTCACCAGAAAAGAGTAGTGTGACAATTCAACACCATGGTCAAAAACTACACCTTTGGGACTGGCGACCTCATTTAGAAAGGTTATTTCCTAGTCCAATGGTGCTTGGCCCAAATTGGAAAGCCTTTTATGCGATAGAACATAAGCTTGGAGATGGAACTTTCAAGCTAGCAATTGTTGATGTAATCATGATTCCAAGAGCATGGAATAATGAACACCGGTGATGCTATTTCACTAAGATTTATCTCTGCAAATAGTTGGATGGCGTCTAATGTAATAAGGCAGAGTCTGTTAATCTTGTGTTTATAAATAGAATTGAATTTTGGGGATCGATGAAACTTTATTCTTAAAAGCCTGATTTCATGTCATGCGAATAATGACAAATATTGAATGTTTTGTGTTTTGAAGCACCGATATCTATGTACTCAAAGTTAGGTACTGATAAACTCCATTGATCCATGATCGGCTCGCATGATTCACCCCACACATTTAATCTTCAACCAATGCCTAAAGATAGACAAGGTCCAAAATTGGTGCCCAAAAATAGGTACTAACGAACTCCTTTGATATGTGATCGAGTCGTTGGAGTGTACTCGCACTTGGGTTGATTGGACAATTCACCTTACATGTTTGATCTTTGACCAAAGCCCAAAGATAGGCATGTCTAAGGTTGATTCCTGGAGATAGCTATCCAAAACAACAGGTCCCAAAGATAAGAATGGGTATGCTACTAAACTTTTGCGAGTACGATCACACTTATAACCTAAAGATACATGCCCAACTGATGATAAGTGATGCTGGTTAATGATGCTTTTGATCCATTCCTGGAGATAGACGGGTTCAAAGATGGTTATCCTAAGATAGGCATCTAAAAATTCTATTTCCTGGAGATAAGAAACGATGTAAGGTTAGAAACTTTTATGACCACGGCCTTGTTTATAGTCAAACGAAACCTAATCGAAGATAAATAAGATAGGCCATGGATTTGGCCATTCAATTGTAGATTTTTTTAGCTAAGAAAAAATACTTTGGCAGTGATAAACAAAACTAAATAACAAAGTACCATTAAGAAATTATGAAAGTTTATTCATACATACAGAGTTATGATGAATGACCGTATCATTCAAAGTCAAATATAATCATCACAAACTTAATTAAACCAAGTATATAAGCGCATAAATGCAAAGACATAGTAATAAAATAAGATGAAAATCTGAAGGAAAAATAACTTTATTTACATCTAACTTTTAGAAGAAAAAGTGAGGGTTGCACCCGCACAACAATGGACTATATACAAATGCCAAAACTAAACAAACACCATATAAGAAAATGATATCTAATCATTCTTCTTCCTCCTCCTCCTCCTCATACTCTTCCTCTTGCCTTGTGAAGAGAATGAAGCTGGCCTTTTCTTTGATTCCACATCCTTCCCTACGTATATACAACCTTCGGGATCCTCGTTCTAGTTATAATAGCTTTCTGGGAATTTGGGGGCCTCGGCATGAATGTCAGCCACTACAAGAGCATAAGTTCAAACAATGAATCATGGGGTCGGCAAGGCTACTAAGAGTTGGGGTATAACATCATCAACAAAATTTTCCTTTTTTATATTTTTCATTATTGTTAGATAAGAAAATTTCATTTCTAACATTGACAGTCCAAAACCATGGTCATTATCCCTTGTGACACCCTACATCATATCAAGATCATCTGTTACCTCTTCATTTAGTGCGTGAATTTTTTCAGTGTTGGGACCCAAAGTGGTCCCAACTGGTGAGGTTGGAATTGAAGGTGACGGTAGAGACGATGACATATTCAGTCATTGAAGCTTGAGTGCTTGAAGCTAAATTCATTTATGGTAAGGGGGCAAAGGTAGGTGGACCTGGAAATCAAGAAAGTGAAATGGTAGGTGGACCCGGAACTTAGAAAAGTGAAAAATGAAGATTATAAATATCCGACATCCGAGCCTTCTCAAACATAGGAGAAACTAGTGACATACCTCTAGGAGAAACATAAGTTGTTTAGAAAGGAGTCCCGATCTGACTTTCCTCTACAGCGAAGGATAAGGTAGGCATCTTTAGAGCAAACTTGGGTATTGTGTAGCCAAGATCCTCTAGATTATATTGGATATAAGCCGAGGATGTTGAAGAAGTTACTGCCATCGAAGCCACTATAGCAGTTGAAGTTCTAAAAGCCTTGAAAGAAGGAATAACAAGTTCAAAGATAGAGGCCCAAATGTGATAGAAGCAACGACACCAGAAGTGGCCATTACTAAATTGATACTCGAGAGTCTCTATGAGATAGGAGTTGGACTTTTATTGGAACACCTCCAATTTTCGATAACATTATTCAGGAGATTTAATTAGAATAAATAAAATAAAATAATGTAGAGTGATAAGGAGATTGAGTTTGATTAATAAACTAAGTGGCCGTGCTTATTTAAAATGAATGAGCTTATAAATGGTTAAGTGTTAACTAAATAAACCTAATGTCATTAGGGTAAATTATCAACCTCATTCTCCACCCTTATACTACTATCCCTAAGGCCATACACGTTCATTTTAACATAAGCAAAATTTTAAAACGTAAGTAGAAAAGGAGTCGGCCATTAGGAGGAAGATAAGAAGAGAAAATTCAAGTAAAGCTTAGAATTCAAGCTAGAAGGAATCAATCTCAATCAATCTCCAATTTCCTTATCCTATCTAAGGTGAATAATAATCACTACATCTTTATTTTGGTTTTAGAATCATATGTTTTCGGATTTAAGGGTAAATTCATTTTTATGATATATTGGATGATGATATGCTTGATTTATAATTTATTAGTTTAAACAAGATTGTTTAAAAGAGGAATATGCACGATTTTAGGGTAAAACCGAGGTTAAATTATTTTTAAATGCCATGGGAAAATTATATGTTATAGAAAACATGATTTTGGAGTTCGGTTTCAATTTTTATGATTTTTCAAGCCGTGGAGAATTAATTATGAATTTTCAAAGGAAAATATGGTTATTTGCGTTTATAAATTTATTTTGGAAAATATATTAAGATTTTGGGTCTGGAATTTTGATATGTTAGATAACATGATTAAAGTGAATTTATGGAATTTTTGGGGATTTTTCCAAAGTGATTTGCTATGCAAATTAAATTATTTTAGAAGAGGGACTTCTTTGCAATATTATTTTTGCTTAATGGAAGGGTTTAATTGATCAACTTAACCATGGTTTAGATCTGAAATTAGTAGCAGTTATTTTGGTAAAGAATTTGAAAAAGTTAAGGGAACCAATTTGGTGTTGACACGTGGCAGGTTAGTTAGAAAAGGATTTGTTTTAAGTAGTATTATACCATGTTTACTCAGAAAAGAGGGTTTCACCTACTTTGGGAAGTACCTTTCGACACAGAAGCTTTTACCTTCAACTCAGTCGAAACCTACTAAGCCGAAACCAATACACAAGGTATCACAAAGATGGTACGTAGTGGATTGGAGGAAGGTGAAAGGCAAGGTGTCGAAAGCATGGCTTTCTAAGGAGTCACTGCCTTGATTTGTTTTTAAAAGAGAAGCGCATGCCTTTTGTTTTAGCCTTCGAAGGAGTCGAAGCTTATGGTTTCGAAAGTGATTTTAAAAAGTTTCGAAAGGGTTGCCACTAACTTAAGTTTTCTTTCGAATGAGTTCCTTTACTTATGAAATGCTTTTGGAAGAAGGGGTTCCGACCTAGTCGAAACCATGCTGCCGTTTTTTAGCCTTTCGATGGTATTGAAGATATCAATGATGTCAAAAAGGTACTTTGTTTTATAAGTTTAAGTCACTTCTTATAGCTTTCGAAAGGAGTTAGGGATTTCAAAGGCAATGGTTTCGAAAAAGGTTTCGACGCCAGCCTTCCATTATGTTACTCAGATGTTTTATGCTTTCGAAAGGATGGTGCCGACGTCATCATCTTTCCCCAATATTTTTATGTATGAAAAAGGGCGGTTTCGAAAGGGTTGCTTTTTCCTATATTCACATTGACCCAAATAATGTTTTAATATAAACCCAATGCTTTCGAAAGGGGGATTTCAATGATTTCGAAAGGGTTACTTCCAATGGTGTCAAAAGGTGTACTTTCAACCGATTTCGAAGCTACGCTTCTAAAGTTAAATGTTAATACTTTAATATAATCGAAAGATTTCGAAAGGAAGGTTTTAAAGTATTAAAAAGGCAGGAGCCTAATGTTTTGAAGATAGATTTTAATGCTTTCGAAGGAGGTCATCCTATGAAGTCGAAAGCAAAGTTTCGAAGGTGTCGAAAGGTTTCGTAACCCCAAACTCTATTCTTTTCTTAAGGAAAAAACCCATGCCTAAATTAAAGGAGTTTTTGTAATGGTTTTGAGAAGAAGCTTTCCTTGATAATATTATAGGTTAAAGGGATTAACCATGTTCTATATTAAACCCACAGGAGTGGTATTGTTATGTTATTATGATTGCTTCTTCAAATATTAATATATTCACATTGTTTTGAATCCCATAACTATATTTTGGAGACGGGCAGAATAACCAGCTAGGTTGACCCAGTAGTGAATATAAATTAAGTGAACTCCTGGATGAATAGATTTTCATCCAAGAGGTCAGGGAGACTAAAACATAGGATGCCTAAATTTGGAAGTTGTCAGGGAAATAGGTTCATAGTGATCCCATAAAAACTATGACTAGGAAGTTATTAGGGTTACCAATAGGTTCATAGTGATCCCATGAAAACTATGTTATAAAGAGTGGTTGGCAGGGGCTAATTGGTTTGTGTGCACCCATGAAAACTATATCTGGATTAAGTTATTGACAGTTGTCACTGGGTTCCTAGTCAACCCATGAAAACTAGGATAATAGAGAAGTTATTGGAGTTACCAATAGGTTCAGGGGAACCCAATAATTAATTAAGTTAATTGGCGGCAATAGGTTCATAGTGCACCCATGAAAACTATGAAATAGGACAGGGAGTCCATACATTATATAAAGGTTATTAGTAAGCCCATGAAATCTAATAGGTTAATAGTGACCCTAGAAACTATAAAATATGACAGGGTGTCAATTAAACAGAGGTTGGGCAATCCAATATGTTTAAATATGTTTGCATATCATCATAATATTTTGAAATGATTATGTTTTAACCATTGTGGATATAGGAGCATAGTATATGGTTTTATAAAAGGTTTTAGGATACTAGTGAGGGAAAACCTGTTCCGCTATTGTTAACCCGCCTTTTAGCAAGGCAGTATACACGCTGATTTAGCCTAAATAGACTTCACGATTATCGAGGCTAGAATATCATAGACTTGATTCAGATGGATGGGTGGACAATCGACTAGGGATAATAATATAAAGCCAAGATTAAACACAGTCGGTGGATAAACGACGTGGGGTACTTGAAATATGGATTTTGGCAAGAGATGAGTTGCTTCGAGTCGGCATAAGGTCTACTTCAAGTCGCCAAAGGGATTGCTTCGGGTCAAAAAAGGGTTTACTTCGGGTCATAATAGGATGTACTTCGGTCAGGTCGCCATTGCTTCAACTTCAGGGATCGGCATTTACTTCGGGTCGGTGTTGGATATACTTTGGGTCGGCAAGGAAACAATATCGAGTCGGCATATTACTTCGGGTCGGCATTTACTTCGGGTCGGCACTTGATTAACTTCAGGTCTACAACTCCGGGTCGGCATTGAAGAGGTTGGGTCAAGTCGGCATTACTTTCACTCCGGGTCGGTGTAGGGTTTCACTTCGGGTCGGCATTGAGAAGAGGTTGGATCAGGTCGGCCTAGGCTAGAGGTCATGTTACTTTAGGTCGTCACATTGGTTGCTTCGGGTCAGCACATTGGTTGCTTCGGGTCGGCATGTTGTCTACTTCAAATCAGCATAGATGTATGAGATGGGCTCGACGATCGTTATGTTGGGCCCACGTAGGTGAGAAGGCCATGCAGCTGGAGTTTCACCTATAAATACAACAGCCTCAGCTTCAGAAAAGGGGATCTCCATTCTGTTTCTCGTCATCTTCTACCCAGAGGCTACTCTACTATTTTCATTGAATTCTGGATTGTAACCGTAATCAAATTTCAGTATAATAAAAAGGATTGTTCTGGAGTGGACGTAGACCAGGGTCAGCCGAACCACTATAAATCTTGTCTTTTTTACTTGCTTTCATTTGAATTTTGAATATTCTTCATATTATACTCTCTACATATATTCTATCTGTGATCTATGACTTAATATTGATGCTTTCACATATAATTGGGTATTGGTGGCCAATTTTGACGCCAACAGCTATGCGGGGTAGTCTCACTAGATATCTAAATGATTTGAGATGGTAGATTATTATTCATACCAGGCTTTATGTTTGACTCGAAGTTTATGTTTTCCCCTTAAACTTTCGGGTACTCAATTGATTTTGAGTAGTTTGAGAGTTGAGGTTTTCAGGTACCTCTTAGACGCATAAGCTTCCGGAGACGCGCAGGAAGCATGATAGCTATTTAGAGTTTTCTTTTATTTGGATTCCGCTGTGTTGTTTGTAATGGCAAAATTTGTTATATTGCCTGGATATACTCTGATCATCCAAGGGGGCATCTTCATATGTCGCTCTTGGCGTATGTTGTAATAAATATATTTTCTTTGGATGTGATTTGTGATTGTGGGATTATGTAATCAATTGGAAATATTTTGAAATGGAATGTGATTTTATTTGAGGTTTGAAATTTTTTCCATATTCATGTGTTTCTATGTATCAATGAATTTAACAATGCCATATTTGGTCACCGAGGATTAATAACTATGGATGACTGTAATATCCGTAGCCGTTAGTTTTGGGCCTCCAAGTAGGGGGATGTTACAAGTTGGTCTCAGAGCATAGGTTCATGAAACTTTAAAAGAAAGTTAAACCTAAATGTTTTTGAAACATAATCCAATGAATTTAAAAATATGATCGGGGTTCGGGATAACGCTATAGTAACATACTTGTATTTGATATATATATATATAAGTACATGTTCCCCTCTCTCTTAGACCGTTCTTCTCTATCTTACTAAGGCTCGTATGCATATTTATGAGAAAAAGGATATAGAAGCAAGAAACAGAAGAGGAAATCTAGGTGGAGGAAGCACCACAACCAAAGGAAATGCTCGACCTAGTACCGGGAGGAACCAAGGTCGATCGACAAATGCTAACCCAAATGCTGAAGCCAATGTTGGTGCTGGAAATCTGCCAGTAGATGCGAGGATGGTGTATCAGTTGTTGGCCAATCTTTTGCAAGCTGGAGTTGCTGGTAATGTTGGAGGAGCTAATCCTATGGCTCCAGTTGGGAATAACTATGCTAAGTTGAGCAAGGATTACACTAGTCTGGGTGGAAAGCCATTTTTTGGAACGGAGGATGCTGTTGAAGTTGAGAATTGGCTATTGCACTGTGAGAGGATCTTTACTGATCTTGGATTGGATGATGGGCAAAAGAGGAGGCTGGCCTCTAGGCAGTTTCAAGGGGTAGTGCTTCACTGGTGGAATAATGTGACCGCTGGAGTTC
Source organism: Allium fistulosum (assembly GCA_030737815.1). Classification (NCBI taxonomy): domain Eukaryota; kingdom Viridiplantae; phylum Streptophyta; class Magnoliopsida; order Asparagales; family Amaryllidaceae; genus Allium; species Allium fistulosum. The sequence goes on along the minus strand of CM060908.1, from coordinate 813,091,002 downwards.
CGATAGAAGAACTGACATGGGCTGATTTCAGAATGAGGTTTGAGCAAAAGTTTTTACCTGAGGCTGCTAAGTCAGCGTTGATGAGGAATTTTATGGATCTAGTCTAGGGTAATATGTCAATAAGAGTACACTGCCAAGTTTGATGAGCTGTCTCGATATGGATATGCCACTATAGACACTGACATCGGAAGAAATGAGAGGTTCATTCGAGCACTGAGACCGGAGCTTGCTAGAATGACCAGGACCCATATCTGTGATCCTTGTAATGTAGTGGTGGAGATGGTCATTCGCAATGAAGAGATGCTGGCTGGTTGTGCTAGTGAGAAGTTAGTCGAATCCCAAGGTCCTCAGGGAAAGAAGAGGAAGTTCTTCAAAAAGAAAGGAGCCCATAACGAGGATGCTGCCAAGAAGGCAAAGGCTGATTTGGTGTGCTTCAAATGTGACAAGAAGGGTCATTATGCTCATGAGAGCTGGACAGGCAAGGGGAAGAAGGCTGCAGATAAGAAGAATGTGAAGTGCATCAATTGTGATCAAATAGGGCATTATAAGAACCCGTGTCCAGTGCTAGTCAGGATGGACAAGGGGAAGGTCTTTGCTGTTGGATCATCAACCAAGCCTACTGCAGCTGATAAGGGAAAGACTGTAATGAAAGGTATGTTTTTGATTCAAAGTATACCAGTTAGGATACTATTTGATACCGGTGCATCACATTCATTTATATCACAGTATTTGGTTGATAGGTTATGCTTAGAACCCACGAACCCTGTTACTTCCTTAAGGGTTGCAAATCTAATATGAGGATATGCAACTGTGTGGATCAGATGTGACCAGTTAGAACTTGATTTGTTAGGTCATAAGTTTGCATGCAGTTTGTATGTTTTCGATTTCATAGATTTCGGAATCATTTTGGGTATGGATTGGTTGAGAAGGTATGAGGCCAGGATATTCTGCTAGGATGGGGAGATATCTTTGAGACACCCTAATAGTCATAACCGAATTATATTCTCAGTAGAGAATTCTGACCGTAGTAGTTGTGCTTTGTTAAGTGCAATGGAAGTGGGAGAAGATCTAAGTCAGGTTCGAATATCAAGAGAGTTTGCAGATGTCTTTGAGCCAGTCACATGACTACCACCGAAATGAGCTGTTGAGTTTCGGATAGATCTTGTTCCAGGAGCTGAAACTGTAAGTAGACCACCTAGTAGATGACACCGACTGAGCTAAAGGAATTGAAGGTGCAGCTAGTGGATCTTGAAGGAAGGAATTTTATAAGACCAAGCAGCTCGCCTTGGCGAGCGGCCGCGGTATTCATGAAGAAACCAGATGGGTCGTTGAGGATGTGTATCGACTATCGTAAGCTAAACAGAAGGATGATAAAGAATAAGTATCCTTTGCCAAGAATTGATGATCTGTTTGATCAGTTGAGTGGAGCCAGAGTGTTTTCCCAGTTGGATTTGGCGACGGGGTTCCATCAGTTGAGAGTGACGGAGGACAGCATTCCTTTAATAGCATTTCAGACTAGATATGGTTCATATGAGTAGTCAGTAATGCCATTCGGATTGACGAATGCACCTGCTTTCTTTGTGGATTCGATGAACCGTGTCTTCCGAGAGTATTTAGATAGATTCGTGTTGGTGTTTATAGATGACATTTTGGTACATTTAAGGATGAAAAAGAGCATGAAGATCATCTTAGAGTTTTGCTTGAGACGCTAAGGCAGAATCAGCTAAATGTAAAGTTTTTCAAGTGTCATTTTTGGAAGAAAGAGGTTAAGTTTCTTGGTCATGTGGTTTCAGAGAAAGGATTGTCAGTCGATCCACATAAGATCGAAGCCATGAATAATTAGAAGAGACAGAGACGGTGACCGAGATCAGCAGTTTTCTTGGACTTGCTGGCTACTATCAGAGATCCATTAAGGATTTCTCACAGATAGCAATGCCTTTGACTAAGCTTACCAGGAAGGAGGTGAAGTTTATTTGGTCCGACAAAAGTGAAGAAGCATTCCTTAAGTTAAAGCATCTGTTGACCAATGCTCCAGTGTTAATAGTTCCAGATGGAAACCAAGGGTTGGTAGTATATACTGATGCATGTGGGACTGGATTGAGAGCAGTGTTGATGCAGAGGGGCAAAGTCATTGCCTATGCATCTAGGCATCTTAGACCGCACGAAGTAAGATATCCTACTCACGACTTGGAGGTTGCTGCCGCAATTTTTGCCTTAAAGATTTGGAGGCATTATCTCTTAGGGGAGAGATTTGAGTTGTATACTGACCATAAGTACTTAAGATATTTATTTCCTCGGAAGGAGTTGAATATGAGACAACAGAGGTGGCTGGAGTTTTTGGCTGCTTATGATTTTGGTATAGAGTATACCCCGGGGAAAGGTAATAAATTGGCTGATGCTCTTAGCAAAAGACCCTAAAATGTGGTGTTAGCTATGTTGGCAAAATGGAATGACCTAGAAGCTTTGGCCAGTTGTGGTGTGCAGTTAAGATTGACTGCTAGTTCTAGTCAGAGTACTATCATGATGTCCTATTTAGAAGTTCAACCGATGTTGATTGAGAGGATTGCTTCTAAGTAGAAGGAAGATCCAGTGTTAGCCAAGAGGATCAGAAGGCTTGAGGTTGGATCCGAGATCGATGATTTGAAAGATTTTTGTCTTGACCAGAGAGGATGGTTGAGGAAGAGGGGGCGATTAAGCGTTCCAGATGTTGAGAACTTGAGAAAAGAAGTTCTAGAGGAATGTCATCGACCCAAGTTTACGATTCATCCTAGAGGGACCAAGATGTATCAAGATATGAAGAGATGCTTCTATTGGGAAGGCATGAAGAGGGATGTTGGCTTGTGGGTTAGGCAGTGTGTAAACTATAAACAAGTGAAAGCCGAACAATTGAAGCCTAGTGGGTTACTTCAGCCTCTAGAGATTCCAGCTTGGAAATGGGATTCGATATCCATGGATTTTATAGATGGGTTGCCAAGGTCAAGCAGTGGAAATGAGAGTATATGGGTCATTGTGGACAGGTTGACCAAAAGTGCCCATTTCATTCCAGTAAAGTCGACCAGGATTACACATGTTTTGGCGAAGTTGTTCATGAAGAACATAGTTAGACTTCATGGAGTTCATAGTAGCATAGTCAGCGACAGAGATGCTTTATCCACTAGCGAATTCCGGAAGAGTCTATAGGATGTGTTAGGCACTATGCTCAAGATGAGTACATCATATCACCCATAGACGGATGGGCAGACAGAGAGAGTCAACATGGTACTCGAAGATTTGTTGAGAGCTTGTGTGTTGGACTTTGGTGGATCTTGGGAGGATCACCTACATTTGGTTGAGTTTTCCTATAATAATAGTTATCAGACTAGTATAGGAATGGTGCCTTTAGAAGCTTTGTATGGAAGGCCATGCAAATTGCCTGCATGTTGGTTGGAGATTGGAGACAGATTAGTCTTAGGTCCAGATTTGGTTAGAGAGGCGTCAGAAAAGATTGAGTTAATTCGAGGGCGGATGAAGGAAGCTCAATCTAGACAGAAGAGTTATGTAGATAAAAGGCATAAAGACCTAGAGTTCTCAGTGGGAGACATGGTTTTCATTAAAGTACCACCGATGAAGGGTGTGGTACGATTTGGAAAATCGAGAAAGTTGGCACTAAGATATGTATGTCCATTCCAGATTATAGAAAGGATTGGAAAGCTCGCGTATAGAGTAGAGTTGCCGAGCAGTTTGGCAGGTGTCCATAGTGTATTCCATGTGTCTCATCTTTGCAAATATGTGCATGATCCAGAGGCTACTATTCCTCAGAAAAAGTTGGATGACTTGGTAGTAGAGCCTGATTTGACTTTTGTTAGGTAACCGGTTTGAGTTGTAGCGAGAGATGAGAAAAGTTTGAGGACCAAGATAGTCAGGTTAGTGAAAGTTCAGTGGAGCGACAACGAGAAAGACTATACTTGGGAGATAGAAGACATGATTCGAGATGCTTATCCTGATCAGCTTTGATGGTATGTCTATTAGATTTAGGTAGATTAGTTGCTAGTCAGATAGGCTAGTATGGATGTTAGGAGTGGTTACAAATGATTGCTATGTTTTCTGTTTAGTCCTTATTGAATTTCGAGGACGAAATTCTTTAAGGAGGGGAGACTATGACACCCCTAATATTTGAAAACATTATTCATGATATTTAATTAGAATAAATTAAATAGAATAATGTAGAGTGATAAGGAGATTGAGTTTGATTAATAAACTAAGTGGCCGTGCTTATTTAAAATGAATGAGCTTATAAATGGTTAAGTGTTAACTAAATAAACTTAGGGGCATTAGGGTAAATTGCCGACCACATTCTCCACCCTTATATTATTGTCCCTAAGGCCATACATGTTCATTTTACAGTAAGCAAAATTTTAAAACGTAAGAAGAAAAGGAGCTGGCCATTAGGAGGAAGATAAGAAGAGAAAATTCAAGTAAAGCTTAAGATTCAAGCTAGAAGGAATCAATCTCCAATTTTCTTATCCATTTAAGGTGAATAATAATCACTACATCTCTATTTTGGTTTTATAATCATTTGTTTTTGGATTTAAGGGTAAAGTAAATTCGTTTTTATGATATATTGGATGATGATATGCTTGATTTATAATTTATTAGTTTAAACAAGATTGTTTAAAAGAGAAATATGCACGGTTTTAGGGTAAAACTGAGGTTAAATTATTTTTAAATGCCATGGGAAAATTATATGTTATAGAAAACATGATTTTGGAGTTGTTTCAATTTTTATGATTTTTCAAGCCGTGGAGAATTAATTATGAATTTTCAAAGGAAAATATGGTTATTTGCATTTATAAATTTATTTTGGAAAATATATTAAGATTTTGGGTCTGGAAGTTTGATATATTAGATAACATGATTAAAGTAAATTTCTGGAATTTTTGGGGATTTTTCCAAAGTGATTTGCTATGCAAATTAAATTATTTTAGAAGAGGGACTTCTTTGCAACATTATTTTTGCTTAATAGAAGGGTTTAATTGATCAACTTAACCATGGTTTAAATATGAAATTAGCAGCAGTTATTTTGGTAAAGAATTTGAAAAAGTTAGGGGAACCAATCTGGTGTTGACACGTGGCAGGTTAGTTAGAAAAAGATTTACTTTAATTAGTATTAAACCATGTTTACTCAGAAAAGAGGGTTTCACCTACTTTGGAAAGTACCTTTCGACATAGAAGCTTTTGCCTTCAACCCAGTCAAAACCTACTAAGCCAAAACCAATACACAAGGTATCACAAAGATGGTACGTAGTGGATTGGAGGAAGGCGAAAAGTAAGGTGTCGAAAGCATGGCTTTCGAAGGAGTCGCTACCTTGGTTTGTTTTTAAAAGACAAGCGCCTGCCATTGTTTTTTTAGCCTTCGAAGGAGTCGAAGCATATGGTTTCAAAAGTGATTTTAAAAGGTTTCGAAAGGGTTGCCATTAACTTAAGTTTGCTTTCGAATGAGTTCCTTTACTTATGAAATGCTTTTGAAAGAAGGGGTTATGACCCGGTCGAAACCCTGCTCCCGTTCTTTAGCCTTTTGATGGTATTGAAGATATCAATGCTGTCGAAAGGTACTTTGTTTAATAAGTTTAAGTCACTTCCTGTAGCTTTCGAAAGGGTTTAGGGTTTTCGAAGGCAATGGTTTCGAAAGGGGTTTCGACGCCAACCTTCCACTATTTTACCAAGATGTTTTTTTGCTTTCGAAAGGATGGTACCGACGCCATCATGTTTCCCCAATATTTTTATGTATGAAAAAAGATGGTTTCAAAAGAGTTGCTTTCGCCTATATTCACTTTGACCCAAATATTTTTTTAAGTACAAACCCAATGCTTTCGAAAGAGGGACTTTCAATGATTTCGGAAGGGTTGCTTCCAATGGCGAAACACCCCTTAGTATCTCCAAAAAGGGCACACCAAAGGATGTGGTGCATTATAGGTATAGCTAGAGCATCACAGAGACTAAGATTCACAGGACAAATAAGTAAATGCAGCGGAAAACATTTAAATAATAATTTATCATTCAGAATTAAACTTCATTTCAAAATAAGTCATAAAAACATAACATGTCTCAAAAATTTCTTATGTCTCATGAAAATACATTTCAGTCCCACAAAATCAGAGTACAAAAATAACAATAATAATAATCATAATCCCTCTCACAAGTGCCATAAGCAAATGAAAAAGATGAAAAGCAAAAGAATACATCTGAAATGAGAAAACTCCGAAATGAATCTCCAAGCAACCTGAATCAATTATCCTCAACTCTGCTGGCCTATGGGGGGAAAGTAAAGATAGAGGAGTGAGTCAGACATTTGGTGAGTGAAAGTAATTACTAGCATTTCTAAGCAAGGTAAAGATAATTGACTAAGCAATAGTTCTAGCATGAAAGGAAAATACAAAAAAGATAAAACTTGAATAAAATACTGTTTCTGATTCTGTTTGACTGTTTGCTTTGATTGTTTGCACTTGTCTTAAACTGCTGTGATTAAGCTGAAACCCTAATCCCATCTTAACTGCTAATATTGATTAGGCTGAAATCCTAATCCTACCCATTGATCGGCCTTTCCTATCTCAGCTGTGCCACTGTGAGCTAATCCAGTTGGTCCTACGGCAAAAGATACCCCTTAGCATTTAGGACGTAGTAGCTAATTATTTACCCTAATCGATGCCGCACGTTCGGTCATCGCCGATACACACTAACTCTCACCCCCTATTTGACCCTTTATTTACCCTAATCAATATAAGCGTGCCCAGCCTCACCCACGTGTGAGACCATCAGTTCTTGACCTAAAAGGGAATGCTGCCGGTACTGGTCCTAACAAACAAATCTTATAACTTTGCACCCCTTGCCCAAATCCCCAAATTTGAGCCTCTATCTATTGGCCACTTATTTACCCTAATCAGCATAAGCGTGCCCAGCCTCACCTACGTGTGAGACCATCAGTCCTAGACCTGAAAGGGAATGCTGCCGGTACGGGCCATTACTGATATATTTTCTTTTTAACTTAATCCAAGATCTAAGTTTTAAAATAAGACCCTTCTGTTATTTCTTTCTAATTATAACCTACGTGTTATAATTGTTCTTGCAACCGTTACTCTTCTATTTTCTCTATTTAGTTATAACCACTTGTTATAATTATGCTTGCAAATATCTCAAATTTGCCTATTTTAGTCCATCTCTATTTTATTTCAGTTTTTCTCATTTTTCATATGATTTCTGTAAATTTAGTGTTTTTCTGTTTTAATCCATATTGGCGAATTCTTCTCTTTTTAATATTTTATTCACGTCAAAAAGGATTAAATTTATATAAAAAGAAACTAACATTCATAGGCTAAATTTCAACTTAAAACAGATATAAATAACTGAATAAAATAGCTAAATAAAAATAGGCTGAAAAGAACTTCTGAAATTTACTTAAAAACTGACTGTAAATAAACTTACATAAAAACCGTCTCAAAATTGTAGAAAAACTACAACTATTGTGAACATTATTATTTTAAATTGCTTACCAATCTAAAATAATCATAAAACACTCACTTGTAGTCCTTAGCTCTAATCCTTGGCCTTCCTAGATCCACTTCTAGGGCGTAAAATATTTTTATGAAAAAGATTTCCTCCTCAGAAATTTTTTCTATTTAGGGTTCAGCCTTTGACAATGAACCCAATTGAGAGAAAATCTGAATGAGAAAAATAGCTAGGCCTAGGGTTCTATATATAGTGTGGCTTAGGGATCTCAGGCCGTCGGATTTGAAGGTTTAATCTGGTGCAACCACGTCATAGGCTCACTAGGAACCATTGGATGCAGCTACAAACATACAGGATTTCACAAAAATCGAATTTACGGTCTTCGGCTCGTACCTGGACGAAAAATCGTCCAGGCACTAATGCGAGTCGACCTATTGGTCGACCCGACCCTAGTAAGGGTCGACCCCTACGGGTCTTATTATTATTATTATTTGTTTAATTATAATATAATTCTGATTTCCTTTTTCTCTCGTAACTTCTCCATACTAGCTTGGATTTTGACAAGTTATATAAGGAAATTGATCATAAAATTACCACAGACCAATGGTGCAACTCCCGTAGCTAAATTCCGACAATTCCAAAAATGCTCATTTTCACTGTTTAATAATTATTTTGGTTATTTAATTATCTAAAAATGCGGGGTGTTACATTCTACCCTCCTTGAAAGATTTCGCCCCCGAAATCTCCAAGGACAGAAGAATGAAATAAATATTTTCATCCAAATTCCCCAACCACATATTCAACCATCATCCATTACATCCGTTGTCCTTAAGCTTTTTAATGCAATTTATGACATATGCAATAGTGTAGTGGCAATGTCCCTAACTAATGCAAAAGATTAGGCGGTCTACTGATTCAGTCGACCTCCTTTTTATGTGCTCATGTCTGTGCCATGTATCCAAATGAATGCAAATTCCCTAATGACAACTGATAGTTCTATATGCATGCTACAATCATCATCCAAATGCAACAATCATATGATAATCACCCATTCATAGCAACCATGAAATAAAAATGCAAGTGCACACACATCCATATGCATATGCTTTAGTGACCTAGTTAGGCCGATCTCTAAGAGATAATAGTGCCTAGTGTGTGTATATGCGTCCATTAGCATCCACTAGCAAACACTTGCAACCACTTGCGTCCAACATACATAACATGTTCTAGTAACATGTTTACATTCAGTCCTACCATCCATAGGTTAAATCCTAAGATCTACCCTCCCAAAGGATACTAAAAGGAAAGAACCTATTCAAAACTAAAGATGGAAATAGGAAATTCAAGACGTACCATCGAAGAGATGCGGATAAGAGGTACGTATTTTCTCCTCAGCCTCCCACGTAGCGTCCTTAATACTATCTCCCCACCGCACCTTAACCAAAGGGACTTTCTTATTCCTAAGCTTCTTGATATCGTGTCCAACGATCATGGTAGGAATGCGACAAACCGATGCTTCTCTCTCCACTTCAACTTACTCAAGTTGGCTAGGTTCCACTACCTCTGCCGAATCATGTAAGCACTTTCTCAAGTGCAAAACATGAAAAACATCATGAACTCCCGCGAGCCTCTCCGGTAGCTTTATCCGATACGCCATCTTCCCTACCCTTTCCACAATGGGGAACGGTCCAACGAATCTGAGAGCAAGTTTCCCACTTGATCCAAACCTCACTACCTTTCTCAGCGGAGACACCTTAATGAAAACCAAATCTCCTACCTCAAACTCAATATCCCTTCTCCGCTTACATGCATAGGATTACTGTCTATCTTAGGCCGTCTTCATTCTTCTTATAATCAAATCAATATTTTCTGAAGTCTCTCTAACCATGTCGGGACCAAGTAGCAATCTTTCTGTAGACTCCAACCAACACGAAGGCGACTTGCAAGGTCTTCCATAAGGGCTTCAAAAGGAGCCATCCCAATGCTTGCTTGAAGACTATTGTTATATGCAAATTCCACTAAAGGAAGGTGCTCCTCCCAAGTCCCTCCAAAATCAAGAATGCACATCCTCAACAAATCCTCAAGAACTCTATTAACTCTCTCTGTTTGGCCATCCGTTTGAGGGTGGTAGGCCGTACTCAATCTAAGCTATGTCCCTAAAGCCTGTTGCAAGCTCCTCCAATACTCGTTAGTAAAGATAGGGTCTCTGTCGCCCACAATGCTAGAGGGAACTCCATGAAGTCAGACTATCTCATGAACGTATATGGATGCCAAATAAGGTGCTGTCCTCTTACTCTTGACCGGAATGAAGTGGGCGCTCTTAGTTAAACAATCTACAATCATCCAAATACTGATATTCCCCTTCTTAGATCAGGGTAAACCATCTATGAAGTCCATCGAAACACTATCCCACTTCCATTCAGGTACATCTAATGGTTGAAGCAATCCGCCAGCCCTTTACTGCTTCGCCTTAACCCTTTGGCACACAAGACACTTAGCCACAAACTCTGCTACATCCTTCTTCATGCCGCTCCAATAAAACACTCTCTTCATGTCCCTATACATCTTATCACCACCCAGATGAATAATCATCCGAGAATGGTGTGCTTCTGCTAGAATTGCACTCATCAAATCACCAGTGCAGGGGACACAAAGTCTTCCATCTCTTCTTAGACACCCTTTACTATCGATGGAATAGAGTTGAAGATGTCTAGAGACCTCTCCTCTACTAATCCTATCCAGAATATCCACAAGCTCTGAATCCTCTCACTGCCTTGATCCAATCTGATCTATGAGGGTAGGCTTGACCTCAAGTGCTGCCAATAAGCCAGAAGTGATGTCCGTAGAGGGCTTGAAATCAAATGTGGAAATAAACTCTAGGCTTTTCCACTCCATGAACATTGGGCTAAGGGTTGTTCTCTTCCTACTTAACGCATCCGCAACCACGTTCCCCTTGCCAGGGGTGTAAGCTATCTCAAAGTCATATGATGCCAAAAACTCCATACAACGCTGCTTCCTAAAGTTTAAATCCTTTTGTGAGAACAAGCACTTCAATGATTTATGGTCAGTGAAAAGCTCGAACCTCTCTCCTAACAAGTAATGTCTCCAAGACTTGAGCGCAAAAACAATAGCAGCCAGCTCCAAATCATGCGTGGGGTAGTTCTTCTCATGAGTTCTCAACTGTCTACTCCCATAGCATACTACCCTCCCCTCCTGCATCAATACTGCCCCAAGGCTAGTCCCATATGCATCAGTGTATACTGTAAAAGACTTAGCCCCGTCGAGTAAAACTAACACTGGTGCACTAGTAAGGGCCCTCTTTAGCATCGTGAAGGAATCCTCACAATCCACATCCCACATGAATGCCGCATTCTTCTTAGTGAGGGGAGTAAGCGGTGCTGAAATCTTAGCAAAATCTCTGATAAACTTCCTATAATAACCAGCCAAACCTAGGAAGCTTCTAACTTCGGTAACGTTCTTAGGGGCCTTCCAATCCTGTACCGCTACTACCTTAGCGGGATCCACCGCTAAACCCTCTCTTGAGACTACATGCCCCAAGAAACGCACCTCCTCAAGCCAAAAGTGACACTTCGAGAATTTTGCTTTCAACTGATGAACACGAAGTGTATGTAGAACCTTCTCAAGATGAATAGCATACTCTTCCATACTCTTGGAAAACAGCAGGATGTCGTCCACAAACACTACAACGAACTTATTCAGGGCATCTCAAAAAACACGGCTTATTAGATCTACAAAATAAACTGGGGCATTGGTCAGCCCAAACGGCATAATCAACCACTCAAAGAATCCATCGGGTGTCATAAATGCTGTCTTATCGATGCTATCGTCAGCGACCCTAAGCCGATGAAATCCAGTGGCTAAGTCAAGCTGAGAAAATACTGAAGAGCCAACCAAATGATCGAAAAGATCATCTATCCTAGGAAGTGGGTAACGGTTCTTCTTCGTGAGCTTATTCAACTCTCTATAGTCTACGCAAAGTCGAAGGGAACCATCCGCCTTTGTAGTGAAGATGACTGGCACCCCCACTCAGATATGCTCCGTCTGATGAAGCCTTTTTCTAATAGCTCACCAATATGCTTACTTAACTCCTTCCTCTCCCTAGGAGCCATATGTCTCACGGGCAATGCCACTGGCTTAGCATTGTCATTCAGATAGATCCTAAAGTCGATCTCTCTCTTAGGGGGTAGCCCCATAACCTCCTCAAAAACATCTAGGAAATCTCTAACAACTGGAACTGAATCTAACTCTCCTAGTGATGAATCAAGGGAATAAAGGAAGCTCAACATAACTGGCCCCTGTGGTTCGCAAGAAACCTCGAGGGTCCGTCCGCTACATGTGCCTAGCCTGACGACTCACCTCTAGCAGTCCAACATCGCACCATAAGTGGATAACCAGTCCATCCCCAAAATCATCCCATATTCTAAAAATCCCAATACATAGGCGTCACAGTCAAACTCTACGCCTAGTATAAAATTTTTCAAACCCCTACAAATCATGGATAAATGTGTCGATCCTCCTATGGGGTTTGAAACAACTATAGGGTCTACAACTAGAGAAATATCTAAGTGCAAACAAACAACCAAGGAACTAGAAATGAAAGAATGCGATGCTCTGAAGTAAAAAAGAGTCCGAATAGGAAAATCCAAAATAGAGATCAAACCTTCTACATAGACTTTCCTACCTCGATCTGGTCCACTACTAGAAGGTGCTACATCCAAAGCACGTACTTGCACCCTAGGTGCGCCTGCTTTCTGCCCTGTCCTCTGAGGGCAAACTCTACTAAGGTGTCCAGGCTGCCCACAGCTGTAACATCTCCCCTTCATCATATCCTTCTTATAGTCCTTTGAGTAATGCTCAACCAATCCACAATTATGACATTTCTCGCTCTTCTTGATCTGTCCATTTTAAGGTCCTCGTCCTTTCTTCTTGTCCTTATCCTTCTTATTCTTCCAACACCGCTTCTTAGATTTTTTTGATTAAGGAACCCCCTTAACCTCTTCTTCCTTAGCAACATCTGAAATGAGAGCCATTTCCACAAGTGACTCATACGTCGCTCCCATAGGTATATATGTCAATGCCAACCCTTGGAGGGACTGGTTCAAACCCTTAGCAAACATGATGGCCTTCTTATGCGGTGTATTAACAAGCTCCATCCTGAACCACGATAACTCATTAAACTGATTTATATACTTTTTCACCGAAAGACTCCCCTGCTTCAGACCAATGAACTTCTCCAACTGCATGCTTTCCTTGACTTACGACAAGAACTTTCTCTCAAACCTTTCCCGAAATCCAACCCAACCAATGTCTCTACTCTCCATCTCTACAATCTCCCACCAGTAAGAAGCCTCTCCCTTCAGCTGCCAAGATGCAAGCTGAACTCTCTATCGGTCCTCCAATCCTAACAGCCCAAATAGCCGCTCCATATTCCTCAACCAAGTTCTTTCCTCTATGAAATCCTCCATGCCAGAAAAAGTCTTGCCTCCTAGATTGGCAAAGTACTTGCATAACTTAGAAAAATTGGCTGTTGCAGGTGGATTAATGGGACCTCCACCCACCGGTGCTGCATTGGGCGCTTGCCCTTACACCTCTGGTGCCGTATCTTGGAGGTATCTACGTAACCAGTTGGGGACTTGGACACCCTCTGGAAGATTTGGGGCGTCCACCATTCTATGCAAAGAAAAGAAAATTTATGCTCGAAAGAATCGAAAGAAGATTGAACTGGATTTTGAGGGGATTTTTATAAAAACTCTCTTATACTTGAAAACTATTTCTATAATAAGAGTTTCTTTCTGAAAAATACTTTTAGTTTGAAGATATGTTACCTTTGAAAAATACTTTACTTTTAAAACAAGTTTTTAGGAATCCTGTAACCTTAGGCTCTAATACCAAATGAAACACCCCACACCCTTTAGTAGCCCCAAAAAGGGCACACCAAAGGATTTAGTACGTTATAGGTATAGCTAGAGCATCACAGAGACTAAGATTCATAAGACAAATAACTAAATGCAGCGAAAAACATTTAAATAATAACTTATCATTCAGAATTAAACTTCGTTTCAAAATAAGTCATGAAAACAAAACACGTCTCAAAAATCTCTTATGTCTCATGAAAATTCATCTCAGTCTCACAAAATCAGAGTACAAAAATAACAATAATCATAATCATAATCCCTCTCACAAGTGCCATAAGCCAAATGAAAAGGATGAAAAGGATGAAAAGCAGAGGAATACATCTGAAATGAGAAAACTTCGGAAATGAATCTCCAAGCAACCTGAATCAACTATCCTCAACTCTGCTGGCCTATGGTGGGAAAAGGAAAGATAGAGGAGTGGGTTAGACAATAAGTCTGGTGAGTGTAAGTAATTACTATCATTTCTAAGCAAGGTAAAGATAATAGACTAAGCAATAGTTCTATCATGAAAGGAAAATAAGGAAAAGATAAAAATCGCATAAAATACCGTTTCTGATTCTGTTTGACTGTTTGCTTTGATTGTTTGCACTTGTCTTAAAATGCTGTGATTAGGCTGAAACCCTAATCCTATCTCAATTGCTAATCTTGATTAGGCTGAAATCCTAATCCTACCCATTGATCGGCCTTTCCAATCTCTGTTGTGCCATTGTGAGCCAATCCTGTTGGTCCCATAGCAAAAGACACATCTTAGCGCTTAGGACGCAGTAGCGAATTATTTACCCTAATCGATGCTGCATGCTCGGTCATCGTCGATACACACTAACTGTTGCCCCCTATTTGACCCATTATTTACCCTAATCAGCATAAGCGTGCCCAGCCTCACCCACGTGTGAGACCATCAGTCCTCGACCCGAAAGGTAATGCTGCCGGTACTGGTCCTAACAAACAAATCTTCTAACTTTGCGCCCCTTGCCCAAATCTCCAAATTTGAGCCTCTATCTATTGGCCACTTATTCACCCTAATCAGCATAAGCGTGCCCAGCCTCACCTACGTGTGAGACCATCAGTCCTAGACCTGAAAGGGAATGCTGTCGGTACGGGCCATTACTGCTATATTTTCTTTTTAAGTTAATCCAAGATCTAAGTTTTAAAATAAGCCCCTTCTGTTATTTCTTTCTAATTATAACCTACGTGTTATAATTGTTCTTGCAACCGTTACTCTTCTATTTTCTCTTTTTAGTTATAACCACTTGTTATAATTATGCTTGCAAATATCTCAAATTTGCCTATTTCAGTCCATTTCTATTTTATTTCAGTTTTTCTCATTTTTCATCTGATTTCTATAAATTTAGTGTTTTTCTATTTTAATCCATATTTGCAAATTCTTCTCTTTATAATATTTTATTCGCGTAAAAAAGGATTAAATTTCTATAAAAAGAAACTAACATTTACAGGCTAAATTCCAACTTAAAACAGATGTAAATAACTGTAAATAACTGAATAAAATAGCTAAATAAAAATAGACTAAAAAGAACTTCTGAAATTTATTTAAAAACTGTCACAAAATTATAGAAAAACTACAACTATTGAGAACCCTATTATTTTAAATTGCTTACAAATCTAAATAACTACAAAACACTCACACATGGTCCTTAGCTCTAATCCTTGGCCTTCCTGGATCCACTTCTAGGGCGTAAAATATTTTTATTAAAAAGATTTCCTCCCTAGAAAAATTTTCTATCTAGGGTTTAGCCTTAGGCAATGAACCCAATTGGGAGAAAATATGAATGAGAAAAATAGCTAGGCCCAGGATTCTATTTATAGCGTGGCTTAGGGATCTCAGGCCGTCCGATTTGAATATTTAATCTGGTGCAACCATGTCATAGGCTCACTAAGAACCATTGGATGCAGCTACGAATGCATAGGATTTCACAAAAATCGAATTTACGGTCTTCGGCTTATACCTGGATGAAAAATCGTCCAGGCACTAATGCGGGTCGACCCTTACGGGTATTTTTTTTCTTTGTTTAATTATAATATAATTCTGATTTCTTGTTTCTCTCGTAACTTCTCCATACTAGCTCGGATTTCGACAAGTTATATATGGAAATTGATCAGAAAATTGCCACGGACCCAATGGTGCAACTACCGTAGCTAAATTTTAATAATTATTTTGGTTATTTAATTATCTAAAAATGCGGGGTGTTACAAATGGTGTTGAAAGGGGTACTTTCAACTGGTTTCGAAGCTATGCTTCTAAAGTTAAATGCTAATACTTTAATATAATCGAAAGATTTCGAAAGGATGGTTTTAAACTTATTAAAAAGGCAGGAGCCTATGTTTTGAAGATAGATTTTAATGCTTTCGAAGGAGGTCATCCTATGAAGTCGAAAGCAAGGTGTCGAAAGGGTTTGTAACCCAAACTCTATTCTTTTTTTAAGGGAAAAACTCATGGGTAAATTAAAGGAGTTTTTGTAATGGTTTTGAGAAGACGCTTTCCTTGATAGGATTATAGATTAAAGGGATTAACCATGTTCTATATTAAACCCACAAGAGTGGTATTATTATGTTATTGTGATTGCTTCTTCAAATATAAATATATTCACATTGTTTTGAATCCCATAACTGTAGTTTGGGGAAGGGAAGAATAACCAACTAGGTTGACTCAGTAGTAAATATAAATTAAGTGAACTCTTGGATGAATAGATTTTCATCCAAGAGATCAGGGAGACCAAAATATAGGATGCCTAAATTTGGAAGTTGTCAGGGAGACAGGTCATAGTGATCCCATGAAAACTAAGACTAGGAAATTATTGGGGTTACCAATAGGTTCATAGTGTCCTATAAAAACTATGTTAAAAAGAGTGGTTGGCAGGGGCTAATTATTTTGTAGTGCACCCATGAAAACTATATTCGGATTAAGTTATTGACAGTTGACACTAGGTTCCTAGTCAACCGATGAAAACTAGGATAAGCGAGAAGTTATTGGAGTTACCAATGTGTTCAGGGTAACCCATGAACTAATTAAGTTAATTGTCATGGGGCCGATAGGTTCATAGTGCACCCATGAAAACTATGAAATAGGACATGGATTCCATATATTATATAAAGGTTATTAGTAAGCCCATGAAAACTAATAGGTTAATAGTGACCCTAGAAACTATAAAATATGATAGGGAGTCAATTATACAGAGGATGGGGAATCCAATATGTTTTAATATGTTTGCTTATCATCATAATATTTCGAAATGATTATGTTTTAACCATTGTGGATGTGGGAGCATAATATATGGTTTTATAAAAGGTTTTAGGATACCAGTGAGGAGAACCCGTTCCGCTATGCGGCGTGGTCTCACTAGATATCTATGATTTGAGATGACATATTATTATTCATACCAGGCTTTATGTCTGACTCGAAGTTTATGTTTTTCCCTTAAACTCTCGGGTACTCAGTTGATTTTGAGTAGTTGAGAGTTGAGGTTTTCAAGTACCTCTTAGACGCATAAGCTTCCGGAGACGCACAAGAGGCATGATAACTATTTAGAGTTTTCTTTTATTTTTATTCTGTCGTGTTGTTTGTAATGGCAAAAGTTGTTATATTGCTTGGATATACTCTGATCATCCAAGGGGGCATCTTCATATGTTGCTCATGGCGTATGTTGTAATAAATATATTTTCTTTGAATGTGATTTGCGATTGTGGGATTATGTAATGAATTGGAAATATTTTGAAATGGAATGTGATTATGTAATGAATCTAACACCGCCGTATTTGGTCGCCGAGGATTAATAACTATGGATGACTACAACATCCGTAGCTGTTAGTTTTGGGCCTTCAAGATAGGGGATGTTACACAATTCCCTGGGATGATAACCCCCTGCTTCTGGTGCTGAGAATGCCTCCATCCTTCCTGCTTCCAAAGGTGATACCGCCTAGATTCATACAACTGAGGATACTTCTTCGAAGAGAAGCTGAGGCGGAAAAGGGTCGAAGAGAGGGTCGAGTGGTAGTTCAGAAGGAGCTACTCCAAAGAAGCAAAGAAAAGATAGAAAATCCAATAAATAATATTTGGATTGGGGTGATATGTAAATAGCTTAGATGATTACTTTTCCTTCCCGTTGGTCATGTTGCTTTGGGCATGACCCTCCACTTTTGTTTTGCATTTTGGATAAACTTGTATAATGTACAGCAAGTTTAATGTAAATATAAATTCTTTTATTCTTGTGTATAATTCTTGTATTCATTTGTTCAAATGTTTGAGCTATCACATTTTTCATTTTATGTACTTGTGATTCATTGCTCATCGGATCAGATGTTGATTTGATTCATCCATCCCAAGGCCTCCCTGAGGTCATGATCTCGAGTTGTATCCAACATTAGGCTCGAGCTTTAACGTTACGCTGGCCAAATTCAGCGGTTTAGGTAATTATACTCTTGCCCCCAGTCTTTGGTTAGCTGAGTTAGGTGGTGGATGGTCGAACTCCATCGTTAGTGATTTTACTCTCCTGTTGTCATTTTCAGTCCAAAGTTTATGGAATAGTGAGCGATCGAACTACACTCATCTATTTATTTATACTCATGTCCGCACTTCGGGGACTTAGATTTATTTTGTGGGTGGACGATTCACTCCCAATTTATGTTTATACTCCAATCCGCACTCTGGGGACTTAGAGTTATTTCACAGGTGGATGGTTCACACCCGATTTATGTTTATACTCCAATTCGCACTTTAGGGACTTAGAGTTATTTCGTGGGTGGACGATTCAAACCTGATTTATGTTTATACTCAAATCCACACTCTGGGGACAGAGTTATTTCACGGGTGGACGATTCACACCCGATTTATGTTTATACTCCAATCCGCACTCTATGGACTTAGAGTTATTTCTTGGGTGGATGATTCATACCCGATTTATGTTTTACTCCAATCCACATTCTGTGGACTTAGAGTTGTTTTGGAGACCAGTCAGACTGTATTTTCCGTAATTGATTGATTTTTTCTAGAAGTTAAGGGTTTAATTTAGCGAGCGATCTGTCGTGTCACGATCGCTTATATTTTATTTCAGTCTCATCGTGTAAATAATATACAATGCTACTGCAAACATAAATACAAAAAGTCCAAGGCTTTATTTGCTAAGTGGAAAAGGATGACGTAATCTGCCTAATTACATTTTTGGAAAATCAAATGCTAAAGCAGATTCTAAAAGCAAATACAACTAAATGAAAAAGAAATAAACTAAGTGAAATAGCATCGTAAATGCTCACTATTCCATGACCTTGGAAGTGTGATGCCATCGATAGTCGCTAGCTTGAAAGTTCCCTATCCAAGTCTCTGTTCAATGACATATGGTCTTTCCCAGATCGGATTCATGTGCGATGGGGTAGGAAAAACTCGTTTCAGAATGAGATCGCCGATTTCAAAGGTTCTAGGTCGGACGTTGATGTTGTAATACCGAGCGATTCAGTGTCGATGCACAGCAGCCCTTAGATCAGCTTCCTCATGCTTCTCATCTATAAAGTCAAGAGATTCCTATAGGATATCTCTATTTGTTTTGGGATTATAGTAAGTCACTTGGTGAGACGGAACCTCGAGCTCAACGGGAATGATTGCTTCGGAACCTCGAGCTCAATAGAAATCACCATCGTTATGCTCATATATTCATGTTATATGTAGATCTATGTTATAAAGTGATATGTTTTTCTTTTTTTGATGAATTGCATGTTCGATGGGATGAAATCTCTTGTATTCTTTGTTTGGATGATATGACTTGATGTCGTTTGTTAGTGTTGTGATTGCATAGGAAGTTAGGATGGAGAATTGAGCATATCGGAGGCAAAGATGGTCGAAATTGGACGAAACTTGAAGGACAAGCTCTGGGATAAAGGAATAGCTCAAGGTCCAAATTGCGAGCTTCAAATCTTTAAGTACACATGTTGGCACCGACATAAGAGGTCGGGATCGACATTTGAGGGTGTGTCCATGATGGTGGCGACTTTGGGGAGGGCAATAGTATCAATAGTGGAGGTTGAGTATGGTGTTGGATTGGTGATGGTCAAGTGCTTGAGGATATGTCGTTTTGTTTCCAGGATATAAAGTAGAGTGCTTTGGAAAAGGAACAACGACTTGATTATGAAGAGAAGTTGGGGTCAAAGCATTTGGGCAAGGAATAACGGAAACAAGGAAGTGGTGGAAGGAAACTTAGCCTCTAGAAGGCTAAGTGTAGAGCTCGGCACTAACATGGAGAGATCGGTACTTACTTCCTATATTGATTCTTGGGGAGTTGGAACTTCTTAGGATGGTTGTTATGGTTTTATGGGTCGTGCTAGAGGTAGTGGCTCGTTCGCATCATGGGTAGATGATGATATAATAGGATGGTAAAAGCTATGGCCTTCGGATGTTGGCTCGTGTTAGGAGTAGATTCCAAAAACGGCGGCTTGTAAGGTAAGGAGCCATAGGATTAGGGAACATAGGTGTTGTTCCTCGTGAATAATTGAAATTGGATTGAGCAAGAAGAGCTCGGTGTCCAACTGGAGCAAGGAGAGCTCAGTTATGTGTGCTAAGGAATCGTTGACACACGAAGAGTTTTCATTTGTACTCGAAGCATGGGTATTGTAAATAAGGACGCTCATGGATTTGTAGCGAGGATCTATATACCCTGGACCCGTGGGTGTTGGGTCTTGTGCCTCATGTGTGTTGGGGTGTTGGGAGAGTACAATAGAGAACCAGGATTTCCATTAGTCCCTCGCTTGATGGTAATAGGAGTTATCATATATTCAAGATATGGGGAAGGAGTGATAGCTAGGATTGCTTGTTGAATACTTTGGTTGCTCTCTAGGGTAGACTATCACTCGGAGATATCATGGGAAGTAGGTATTGGGGATAGGAATACCTTGAAGAATGATATCCTTTATTTGGTTGGTAGTATATCTTTATTATATTGTATTGTAGCATATTATAGTGTTATGTGCTAACTCTTTGGTCATAGGGACATGTTAGGTATGGTTTGTGTACTCTTATTTCTTACCGTATTTACCTGTACAGCATTTTGAGATTCATTTATCGCTCACGCCAAACTATTGTCTGGCTTGAGATTTTATGCTTTGCTTCTTATTATCTCGGGTACTCTTAAATAAGTAGACTAGAGAGCAGGATTAGGTGATGCAGTTGTTATTCGAAGGAGGAGCTCGATGGAGCTATCTTGTACTTTATACTTATGGAGTCCACGCTTATTCTGCCGAGCAACACTGTGAAGTCTGTGACAGTGATTGCTTATTTCTACTTATGTTGTATTAAGATAGTTGTTGAGTCATTCTCTTTGTACAAACTCTACTACATTTGTATATAACTCTGTGATCTGGGATGATGATGAGATGTTCACATTGTTACTACTATCTCTTCTGTTGTATATGTGATACTATATTTTGTCAATGTGCTGTGAGATATACGATAGGATATATGCTGCATTTATTCATTTTGAATCTAGATGATTGTTCTATATCGGCTGAGCATGACAAAAACGCATTATTATTATTCTATTTGTGCTGGTGGTATAGGGCAATCGTCTCATGCCGTATGTTACAAATTGAATAGTTTTACTTAGTGGCCCAATAAGCTATATGTTATAGAGGTTCGAAAACCTTGTTTTTCATACCAAATGATTTAAAGCTATTTGAAGATGGTTTTATTTTGGTATAGGATTTTGGCTAAGTATTGGGTTATGTTTTCCCTGATTTAAAGATAGATTTTATGTGGTTAATTATTTATAAGGATAATTGTTTTCATGGAAATAAAATGGTATTTTAGCCCAAAGTTTTATATGAATTTGCCAAAGGGAATTATTACTTAAGATTGAGTAATTTTGTGATGCCAATGGTTGTTGATTGAACATAATTGAATAAATAATGTTATATGTTCTTGTTACCATATGATCGGCTATATTTATATGATTTGCATTGTCATACTCACATCATCATGACCTAATATTATATCTTGGGGCGTAAGGACAGAAATTACCAGTTAGGTTGACCCAATAGTGAGTATGGTCAGACTAAACACCCGATTGAATAGAATTACATCTAGGAGATCATATAGATCAATTGTGTAGGATGCCTTAAATGGATAAAAAGAATACTTGTTTACTCTTAACCATATAAGGACTTAGGTTATTGGCTAACCTGTGAAAACTAATAGATTCTGTAATCCTAGGAGAACTATGATATGTGTGATGGATAGTCTATATGATATATGAGATGTTCCATATGATTCTTGATAGGTTCATAGTAACCCTAGGAAAACTATGACATATAAGATAGATAGTCCATATGATTCCGGATAAGATTGATCAGTTACCTGTGCAAACTAGTAGGTTCGTAGTAACCTTAGGAAAACAATGATACAGGGATAAATAGTCATCTGACTCGGACAAACGGTCCAGTTTTACTCCTAACCATATTTGACGATTTCAGAATATCCGGTTAAAATTTTTGGCCCGAGTCAGCCCGATAGGTTATTGGTTGGCCTGCAATACCATTATGTTCATCGTGACCTTAAGAAAAACTATGATTTGAGATAGACAGTCTATTTTATGGGATGGGTAAATTTTGGGAATGCATAACCCTTAATGACAGACTGGTCACATTTACCTTTATCGCATGCATATGATCATATCATGTTTTATTTTAACCATTGTGGTTGTAGGTGCAGGATTTATGTTATCCTTCACATATTTTGGTAAGGTAACAGTGAGAGGAAAACTCATTCCGCTCAGCGGCGTGGTTTCGTTAGATATCTGTTTTGGTTTGAGATGGTATATTATTGTTCACACCATACTTTTTGTCTGACCCGAAGTTTATTTTTCCCCTAAACTCTTTGATACTCATTTGAGTAGGTCCGGAGTAGAGATTTTCACGTTAGACGAATGAGTTTTCGAAGACGTACAGGAGGCAAGCTTCCTAATATTAGGAGTTTATTTCCGCCGTGTTGTTTAAAGCCTATGTTTTGTTTGAATGGATGTAATGATCGGATTTATAACTATCAACTAGTTGACTTCGATCACCCAAAGGGGCATCTTCATATGTCTTTCTTGGAATATAATTATAATTATTATTATATTTTTTCTAAACGTGGAATCAATGGGATTATGTAATGAGATGTAATAAATATGAAAGTTATTAATGAAACGAGTCTTAAAAATTTTCATATTCATATGCTTTTGATGTTATAGATACAATTAACTGATCTTATTTCATCACTAGAAAATAATACTATTGATGACTGTAGCATCAGTAACGCTTATTTTCGGGCCTCAAAATGAGGGATGTTATAAAATGTATGTGTGTCACTAAATGTATGTAATTATATGACTCTGTGTCTATAATCACGACTATTTAAAATTTTAAACGGGGATACGATGTTGTTTGGTTGACTAACCGATTTAGTTAACCGATTAACCTATTAATTTGAACAGTTAACCAGTCAATGGTTAACCGTTCAAATTAGTCGGTTAATTGGTTAAATAAACCGATTAACCGCAATTAATTTTTACAGGTTCGGTCAGCAGACCAGAACCGAAATTAACCGAAACCGGTTAACCGAACTGAACCTCCTTTAACAATTAACCAAAAATTATAACCGATTAAATCAATTAACCGACCACCCGGCCCTAAAAATTATATCATCACCGAAGTTAAAACTGCATAGATCAAAGGAACAAAATACATTATGTATATGGACACGTTGAAATAAGTGTTAAACGACTAGGGAATAAGATCCCATATAAATGTAGAAACTACAAACAAAGGACGTCGTCACTAACAGAATGTGGTGTCTAAACATAGTAAATGGCTACACAGGCAATGATTAGTAATAGGTGTATGACATTGTCTAATATAGAGATTTGGTGGTGGCCAGGGATTACGAAAGTAAACTAATTACCCAAGGCCGAAGGTACTGAATTGCCATAGGAACTTATTGACATTCCTGGAGGGTCAATACTACATGGAGAAGCAATGCACTAAAAGATGAAATGTTGGCAATAACTGCATCAAAAACATAAAGGCACAGTAGGGAACTACATCGAAGTCATTATGTCTTTTGAGCTGAAAGTGTGGTTAGATATACCAAGCTATGGCCAAAAGAAGTCGAGTTGTACTGCACCGCAATATGAGTGGGGCAAATTGCACTGTAATATAAATGGTGGCATAGTTGTATTACACAAAATGAATTTGAAATTGAAACCTAATATAATTAGGTAAAGCTCGGGGAACATAAGTGTAACCCCCGTAAAATAAACAGTAAATAGATTAAAATGGAATTAATAAATAATTAAATAAGGCTTAAAAATGGAATTTGAGAAAATGCTAGAATTTGGCAACGAAACTAGCACCATTGTGCTCATGGTGATTTTCTAGGTAACTTTCATATATATAGTTCTGCGATTGGAGTTCAAACGAAGAAGTAAACAACATTTGAGGTTGTCGAATCGAAAATAATTAAAAAGGAATTAAGGAAATAAATTTTATTTAACGGTTGACCATCACCAATCGAATACTCCATTGGGCCTATCGACCTCTAGTGGTCGATTAATTATAAAGAGAAATCGATCCGTTTACGTTGGCTAGGGTCGAACCTCAGCCTAACGAGCTAGATTTAATAAATATTAACCTAACAGATAGAATTGATTCAAGCGCCTATAAATATAGGCCCAGCCCCTCATTTTTCTACTCATATTTTCTGAATAGAACAGTAGAGCTCTGCCGTTTTTCCTTATCCACTATTTTTATAAATTATGAAAATACTATATATATGTATGTATATGTGTGTGTATATATATATATTGGAGAAGGGAAAAAATAAAGGAGAAGAAGAGAATGAGTGAATCAATTCTGCGAAAAAGGTAAACTCTATGGTTATAAATCTAAATTTCATTTAATACAAATCTCCTCTTAGAACTATAATTCTAATGGTTATGTATATATCTTTTGTACATATTTTTGAATTAGAAAGGAAAAATAAGTCAATTAAAGGAATGAATTTAGATTTGGAGATTTGAAAAGCCAGAAAGGTGAGTGGAAAATTATATGATTTATATTTAACATTGTAATTTATATTATTGAATTTTATTTAGCTAGTATGCCTATGCAAGACGCGTTGAATTGTAGGCTTAAAATGAATGTATTTAATTGAAATCTCTCCTATATATTTTGTAAATTATGTAATTATAAGGGAATGGCATATACACCTTAATTTGGAATTTTTGAGAAATTAGTTCGTAAAAATTGTTAAGTATGATGTTGATAAAGTTGAAATGTTTAATCCAGGTTTATGTTAATTGGGTTGAGAATTATTTAGCATTCATTAGGAATGCCCTAATTTGACTTGGAATGTAAATTTCTATGTTTTAATTTATTGGGAGCATTGAACGTACAATTTAGTTGTATCTATTTATGTGTAAATTTCCAAAGACTATCGAACTTAACAACTATGTATAAAAGTGCGTTGCTTGGAATAATAAGGAATATGCCTAAATGAAAGAGATGTGTAAAATATGGATGTCATTCTCCGTAGTTTGCACTATCTATTTCAATAGAATTGAAAAGTGGTAATCCCTTGTAATTTCAAACGGAGGAAAAGTCCCACTTTTAGGTAGTTTATAGAAAGTTATAACGGTAATAATTTCCTTTTCAAAGAAGGATAGCGCTAACATGTTAAAATACGGAAACAAATATTCTTTATAGAATTTATACATAAATGTTTATTCTAGGATACCTCAATGTAGAAATTAAAGAGTTAAAAATAAATACACTCACAGACACGTATAACCATGTCAACCAATTAAAAATGTGTATGCACATAAGGTAAAGGATAAAGCGTAGTAAATAAATATACATTAGTACTCATATTAATTACAATTAGAACAATCAAATATTAATAATA
Source organism: Allium fistulosum (assembly GCA_030737815.1). Taxonomy (NCBI): domain Eukaryota; kingdom Viridiplantae; phylum Streptophyta; class Magnoliopsida; order Asparagales; family Amaryllidaceae; genus Allium; species Allium fistulosum. The sequence goes on along the minus strand of CM060908.1, from coordinate 813,065,649 downwards.
TAATAATTCATAGGGTTAGAAGGTTGCAATGAAAAGGGAGTAATAACTCCAACATTAATGAAAGCGATTGCCATGTTAATGGGCAATAAATGTGCAATTAATAAGAAGTTACATAAATCAAATGAGGACAAAAATGCAGTTAATGAGATTAATTATAGAATTAAACATGACATTTATGGAGAAAACATAATATGCATAATAAGTTGGATTAGAAACAAATAAATAATTTTCATTAGTGATTGTCCAATTTAAATAATATTGACCATTTATAAAGTACAGTTAATTTGAAGTAAAGAAATAAATGACGTTTAAGCAACATAAATGGAAACAAGCGTATAAGATAAGAATAAGTTCATAGGAAGTAAATAAATGAATTCTGATTAATGAACTTAAGAGGCATAATAATTTTCATAATGGAAATTATATGACCTCATTAATACATTTGTAACGGGCATGAATTATTGGGTCTAGCCTAATATTTAGGTTATTTATAAATGGCTTGGTTTAGTATGGGTTGGGGTGCGAGGTCAGTGGACTTACACAATGGAAGTCTTCCCTCCACTAAGAGGCTACCAGTAGTTGTGTATACGTACTAATTATCTAAGACATCTTCAATTATCGAATCTGTAAGTGAGGAAATATAAGTTCGCATATAGGTGTGGGAAATATATCAAATGGTTCACCTCGGATTTGAAATGTTAAATGGCTCAGTACCTTTAGGGATGTCTAAGGGATTACTTCGAGGATTTAGGTTTTAAATGGTCATTAGGTTTACCTCCTCCCTATTTAAGAAGTCTTAAATAACCTATGAAAGTGCCTAATTGAAATGAAATCTGCTACATTTCCAAACCAGAGGTATTAAGTAACTGGAGTGGGCATTTTCCTTGCTTATATCAGGTAAATCTAAAAAGGATTTCGACTTTATGGTTCGGTGGGCTATGTCAGTATTGTTGATAAACTAGTATTTAGAAGTAGGGTTGGTATATAGACTTCGACTACCAGCGGTCCTGAGCAATCGTTAGTAAAGACTTGGGTTTTGCGCTGATGGATTTCGCTTCCAACCAGTATAGAATCCGTACGGGATATGCAAGGACCTCAAAGTTCAATTAATTGTTTATTTCTCGATGGTGGGATAGTTAGCCTTTAGATAAGTCCATGAGATGTATAGTAATATTGCTAATTAAATTATAAAGCCATATCTATAAGTTATCGGCCTTCGTAGCTAGGGACGATTGACTATCAATTCAGTACAGAGGGCCCATTTTGGGGCTAAGTTATTAAATGGTTGTTGGTTCTACCTCCTTCCTATTTAAGACATATTAAGTGGCCCGGATTTCCTATTAGGTAGTACAATGCTTATGTATATGTATATAAATAGGTATACCTTAGACAAGGTTGGATATATCGTATCCACAGGTGGAATTAAATGAATAAACCCATGAATTATATATATAACACTTAAATAGAAATCAATCGGCATAAACCAGTATTATGGATAAAATATGTAATTTACCGGTCACAAGAATGTTGTTTTAACCCCCTCCTAATTACAACCCACATGATAGATTCAAAGGCTATTGGTGCAAGACGCGAACGGTAGATGGAGAGTCTTCTCATTCATGCTTAACACCGACAAGGCAACCAAATATCCTAGGAATAATATTGGTTTCAAGGTAGTAGCCTCGATCGATATATATGTTTTATTATATTCCACTATTTTGCTGTGAGTTTGTATAGATAGCTCTCTAATATACTTATGTTTATTGCAGTTTACTAACAATAATGATCCGTACCCTAATCGACTTGGTCTTTTGATTTAGTAGAAAAATCCAACCCATTAAGGTGTGCGTTTTTACATTAAGATGACTAAGTAAAGGAAGAACCTACTCAAGAGTGACGGTTCATAAAGGCTACTGACATTAAGTGTGGACGCTTATTCGAATGAACACCTTAGGAAGGTGAGGAGAGACATTCAACTTTCGAAGGAAATAAGACGTCCAAGTGGGTTTTACACTCTCGATACTGCATGTGCTTGATTCTTTGCAGTATGAACTAAGACAAAACTGCATGTGATCGGTTCTTTGTAATATGAACTAAAGAAAGACGAAACCGGATGTGGCTGTTTCTTTTCAATGTAAACTAAAGGAAAATACAAAAATTTATATGGCTAGTTTTTTGAAGTATAAATTAAAGAAAGGCAAACCTCTTAGGGTTGTACTTGCAATTTAAGTTAAGGTGAAACTAAACTGTGCCAGTGTTGCGTTTTGGGGTTATTATGAGTTTCAAATGCCATGCAACACCATGATGGACTGCACATTCCAAAAGTAAGATATATGTTGGGTGCACTTGATGATCATAGCAGTAGGGAAGTACCTTTTGGTAGTTTAGTTCTCATGCCCAATTTCAAAGGGTGTGTTCAATTAGGGGTTGGTCGAGACCGCAATCATATAGGGTCTTCAAGGATTACCTAAATTTTTACTTATGTATCACAAATGTTACATGTATATTTTATGTTTATGCTGATAAGGGGAGACCCATTCCGTACATGATGGAGTTGTCTCACTATATGTCATGCCTTGGTACAGTATTATTTACATTAGTCTTTATATTCAACATGTATTTTTCCCCCATAAGCCCACTAGTACTCATTTGAGCAGGTTGGGTTTATGAGTACAGGTTTGTTATCTTAGGGCCGAAGGACAAAGACCGAAGACAAAACTGGAGGCTTTTTTGCTGATAAAGAATTGTTTATTCCCATTGTTTAAGAAGTTCGTAATGGCATCATCATATGTCGGCTTGACACTCTACTATGTTACTTTCTATTGTAATTTAGCCCTGAGTGGGCATGACTTTGGGATTAATTTGAGAAATGTATGTAATGAATGTTAATCAATTTATGTATAGTGAAAATATTTTTAGCTGCTCTGTTCACTTAGACTATTATATACAGAATTACAAACACACATTGAACTCACTTTTCTCGCTTGAAAATAATTTTGATGACGACTATAGCATCATCGATGTTAATTTATGGGTCTCAAAGTGGTGGATGTCACATTTTGGTATCACAACAAGGTTAAGGGGCACCAAAGTAAAATAGAGCTAGGAAATGAGTATAGTACTTAGAATAAATGAACAGCTTGGGAGGATATGCGCTAAAGTATATATGACATATTTATATTTTGCTTATAGATATATAGGGAGATATATCCACTCTTTTGTTATTGTTTCACTCTCTTTCTTTTTGTTTCTAATAAAGACCTGCTTAATAGAAAAAGCAAGTTGGAAATGAGGACTGGATGAGTTATGATGGGAGGACCAAATGCAAGGTGGGAGGCTGAAAGTATCCAGACCAATAAGGGAAATGAAGATGAATGGCCAAGGGCGTTTGAGGCTGAACTGCACCGTAAGCTAATATAGCAAGTATGCACGTGACTGCCTTGTTTATGCTTTTTATGGTTCAAATGATAAGGATGAATATGTTGGAGACTACGGAGCCAAGGTCTGCTACAGTAAGAGAAGATTTCTCAAAGATGAACCAAGATTATCAAAACATGGAAGGGAAGATATTCATAGGATAGAAGCTTGCATTTGAGGTACGGGATTGGCTAAGGGTTTGTGAGTGCATATTTGGAGACATATGGTTGAATGATGCACAAAAGTAAAGGTTGGAATCGAGGCAGCTGCATGAAGATGCTTTAGATTGGCGAGAAATAGTAATTTCCGAGGTTCCAAAGGAAGAGATTACCTAGATGCAGTTCAATCACTTCAATGAGAGGTCCAAGACTTAGTTCATATCCGAGGCTTAGCAGATTGTGCTACTATAATAATTTATAAACATGAAGCAGGGTGACCTTACCGCGGAAAGGGACATCCAGAAATTTAACTCTTTGGTTAAGTATGGTAGGAAGGTCATTAACACCCCACTGGAAAAAAGTAAGTTCATTGGGGTTTGAAGCTAGGTCTTGATCATAAGGTGATGGCGCACTTGGCATCTCCTTTTGAATTTGTGGTGGATATGACTTGAAGTTATGATGGGATGTATCAGGAACAAAGGAGAGTAGAGATGAGATCTTAGGCTATGCAGAAGAGTAAGTTTACCCAGTATATAAAAGGCAAGAAGGGCATGTTAAAGGGAAGGGGTGGCGAAGTTGCAATTGCCAAGGTTGCTTGTAACGGCTCGTATTTTTAACAATTGGATATTTAAATAATTGATTTAAATATTGAATCGTGAACTAAATGAAAGTCCAAAAATATGATTTTTTTGCATACGGTCGAATCAGGACCCGAGACCACTTCCATGCATGTAAATATCGCTATATTTGAAAATTGGATAATCCGATGGCCAAAACAATCTAGAAATGCATGAAATTTATCATCCCAAAGCAGTATTTCGGATAGCGATGAAATTTATACCATAAGGACCAGAAAAGTGAGGTGATGTACACCGATGAGTGTCGTTGCGATCGAATGCACCGTGTGATTAATCAAGCTTGAAACGTATGGCGATTTATTTGAGAAATCAAATAAATTATATATAATATTAATATAAATATACGTTACCTATTCAACGTATCTCCCATATTTTATTGTTTTATTCCCTGTAAGAGTGGATGGCCGCCTCTCCCCCTAAACCCGTCAACAAATTAAATCGACTGCTACGGTGCATGAAAAGAAGTGAAATTGGATCCGTTAAACTCGTGATGGAAAGGGGGATTAAATCCATGGTGGCTTTTTTGCTCACGGCATAACTTGGACGAACCCTATTTTTTCTTGCATGAGCTAGGGTTCGAATACGACGGAGCTAAAAGTGGATTTAGGCCAAAGTGAGGGTGGAATCGAGTCTCTCTTGCAGTTCCTCATCGTTTGGAGTTTGTCAATGGTGGTGCCACATCCTTAGACGAATCAAGACAATTGTATGGTCATGCGAGCATCAAAAGGTTGCGTTTGAAATGGGACAACTGAAGTTGACACATTTGGGTTGCTCTCGGTGCATGCACGTAAGGGAGTCCATTGGTGAAGGCAGTGCCGAGATTCATTGAGTAATCAAAGAGAAATGGAGAAGAGAAGTATGTGGCTAGGTGTACATTTGTGCATTTGTGCACGTTTGTGGATAAAGGAGGGAATTTGTGGAAGAAAGGTAATAGGTTAATTAAAGAGGTTTAATTAAGTTAGTTATTCTATTTTTAATATCGTTTCATATTCAATTAGTATCTTTTGCGTACGAAGTCCATTTGGATGTGGTTTTTTGCATTGCACTCATGATGGAGAGCTCTATGACTTGGCAGAGGTTTGGTTAGCTTTTGTTCAGGTAAGTGATATTTTCTCTCACCATACTATGATTGTTAGTATAGTATAAAAATGGTGTTTCAGAATGATTTCTAACTTTAAAATGTGATTTTAATATTTTAAACACACACCTGATTTTTATAAAAGGAATTAAAAATTATTTCAAAATGATTTTAAATCAAATATCACAATTTTCTTATTGACACGCTATTTTTAGGAAATTTCTAGTTTTAGACCATTTTTGATATGAATCCCACATTTGGTTGATATGGATGCTTATTATTGTTATGTGTATAATATATTGGATGTATTTATACTTATTGGTTGCATGTCTACTTGTTTGCTTGTTTTGGTTGACAATGCCGATCAATCGATGATCCAGCGTTGGGGAATATCCCATATATTGGGGTTTCGTGCATATTGATTGAATGCACAAATGATGGAAACTCTTAGGACGAGAGAGAGTTTCATGCATATCGATGAGACACTCAAATGATGGAAACATAAATAGACGTGATAAGTTGTAGAAGAGTGCTGGGATGCATGCCAACCGATCTGAAGATGGAAGACGATGTACTTGGATAGGCTTCGGACTTCAGGATAGATGATGAACGTTTTAATTTCGTTTGTACTTATCCACTTTTGGCTAAGTACATGACCAAAGTGGTCGGTATTGACCACTTTAGAGTGGTCGGTGCCCATCACTGTTGATGATGGCTGATTTGGCCGACCTTTGGCATGGATGGTGAGGAGACTTTGAGGAGTGCGATGTGGTAGTTGGTTCATGCGCCAACTCTTGGTCTTGATGTTATTGCTCTACGACAAGGGATTTCGATCGTGAAGCAATGATTTGACGCTTCAATGTGATGGCTTTGGGACTTTGATGATAACGACTCAATGGTGATGGAGTTGTTTTTGACGACGATGGCTCGATGTGATAGAGTCATGATAATTTTCCTTAAGGGTGGGTTCTAGGAAGGGTGACATGTAGTTAAAATGGTTTTTTATTCTACAATGGAATAAAGGAATGTGGATTGAGAATAATAGAAACTAAATGGAGCCAGCAAAGGGCTCAGATACATGCGCTAAGGGATTATTGATACTCGAAGTGTTTTCTATTGTACGCAGGGGTATTGTGAGGATGCTTATGGGTACTTTGAATGGCTACCTCGGATCGGTTGTTTGGATCTATATACCATGGACCGGTGGATTTGGGTTTAGTATCAGTTTTGGGCAGTTTATCGAGTACACGAAAAACTAGAATTTTTCCATTAATCCCTGGTAGAGGATTAGTAAGACAAGTTATTATATATCCAAAGCACATTGAGTGACAGAGAGGTTTGTTTGATGGATGCTATGTTTGCCATGATTGTTTTTATGTAGTCTGTCACTCTATAGATGTCATATGATGTAGGTATTGTGGATATGGACACCTAGATGCCCCGACATTATACTTTGGATGGAGTACACCTTTATGGTGATTGCAGAGTAGCATATTATCGATGTTATGCATTAACTATTTAGATGCAGGGATGGGTCAGGTATGATTCCCCATACCCTCTGTTCCATATACTATATTGACTTCCATAGTACTTTGAAATTGTTTATCGCTTACACTAGACTGTTGTCTGACTCGAGGTTTTATACTTTACTTCTTATTACCTAACGTACTCTTAAATGAGTAGACTAGATAGCCGGTGTAAGCAGCACATGGAGTGTGCATATGGACTAGCAGGAGGCGACGCTTTCTCATATCAATATTTTGGGCTTATTATTGCGTATTCCGTTGTGTGACACTATGGAGCCTTGACAGTATTTGACTTACTATATTGGAGACAGCTTATCAGTTGAGCTTATTTAAGAGTTGTATAAACTCTATTACCGTTTCGTATAATTGTATGAGCCTATGTACTCTAATTTTGTGGTTCATGTAGTCAATACTGTCTCGTCTGTTTTATATCTGTGATGGTTATTATATTTTACTAGATTTGCTATGAGATATACGACATAATCTATGATTGTACAATGTTTTCTTTCTCTTCTCTTATATTTCTTTCTCTTATATTCCTCTTCTTTACTTCTTTTCCTTTCTTAAACCATCGTCCTACATCGTTCGGATGCTCTAACAGCGCATTATTTAGTTATATAAGCATTGGATGTATAGGCGGTCGTTTCATTGCTTGTTTTAACTGTGGGAAAAAAGGACACTCTGCAACATACTGTCTAGCACCAAAGATTACTAAAATGGTAATGTGCTTCAATTGTGATAAGATGGGACATCTAAAGAATGATTGTCTTGAGCTCCAAGCATAGGTTTATGCTTTGGAAGGTCTGGAGAGAGGTCCGTCTGCTTCAGTAAAAAGCAAGAATATTACTTTGGAAGGTACGGCTTTGGTTTTTGCATTTTAGTTAGTGTACCATATGATACTGTTGCTACACACTCATTTATAGCAAAAGACTTGGTTAACAAACAGGGGTTAGGGGTTACATATTTAGTCACTTCAATACATGTTAGAAACCCTATAGGGGATATGCCACTCTTGGATTGAGATGCACTAACTTAGCAATTGAATTAAGTTGGTGTAAGTTTTTGTGTGATATCTAAGTGTTCGACGTCATAGGGTTCATATTTTTTTAGAGATGGACCGGCTAGAGAGCTACTAGGCTAGAATATACTTCACCGAAAGGATAATAGCCTTGAGTCACTTGAGCCAAATGGAAGAGTATTTGTATTTTCTAAAGTGCTTAAAACAAGGCGCAGATGTGTTATGTCCGCTTTAGTTTCAAAGGAGGAAGGTCTTAGTGTAGTATGAGTAGTAAGGGAATTTCCTAATGTGTTTTAATCGGTCTTTAGGCTGCCACCTCGAAGAGTGGTATAGTTTCGTGTAGAGTTGTTAATGGGAGCCAAACCATTTAATTGACCCCTAGCAGAATGCCTCCGAAGGAGATGATGGATTTAGAGAAACATCTGGTGGAGGTAGAAGGGAAGAGCTTCATAAGGTCGAGTTGCTCACCCTGAGGAGTTGTGGTTGTATTTGTGAAGAAGTCTAATGGTTCTTTAAAACTGTGCATTAACTATCAGAAGTTGAATGAAAGAAAAATGAAGAATATACATCCTTTTTCGAGAATTGATAACTTGTTTGATCAGTTAAATGGAGCTAAGGTGTTCTCGCAGCTTGATATAGTTTCAGGGTTCCATCAACTAAGGGTGACAGAGGAAAATGTTTCATTATTCAGGATGCGGCATGGTTCGTGTGAATGGTTAGTAATGCCTTTTGGACTAACCAATGCACCTACATTCTTTACAGACTTGATGAATAGAATTTTTTTCGAGACCAGCTAGACATATGTCTATTCGTTTTTGTATATGACATCTTAGTATACTTAAGAGATGGGGTGGAGAATGCAGTGCATTTAAGGCTTGTACAAGAGACATTGTGGCAATATAAGTTGAAGGCAAAATTTTCCAGGTGTCCTTTTGGGAGTCAGAAGGTGAATTTCCTAGGCCATATAGTTTGGGAAAGTGGTATGGTTGTAGGCCCTTCAATGGTTAATGAAGTATATGGGTGGAAGAGACTAGAGACTGTGCATGAAGTGTGCAGTTTCTAAGGTTTAGGTGGCTACTATCAGAGGTCCGTTAAAGACTTCGCTTGCGTAACAGCGTCGATGATGAAACTCAAAAGAATATGAAGTACATTCAAACAAAGGAGTGTGAGACATCATTTCGAGAGTTGAAGCTTCGATTAATGAACGCTTCTATGCCAGTGATACCCAAGGGGAATAATGTGATGACCACATTTAAAAATGCTTCGAGTTCAGGAATAAGAGCAGTATTTATGCAGAAAGGCAAAGTAATGGCTTATGCATCTAGGAAGTGTGACCCCATAAAGTTCAATATCTTACTCATGACTTAAAGTTATCAGTTGTCATCTTTACATTAAATATTTGGAGGTATTATCTCATAGGAAAGAGATTTGAGCTATTCACTAACCATAAATCCTTGAGATACTTGTTCTTTTAGAAGTAGTTGAACATGAGGAAACAAAGGTGGTGGGGATTTTTAGCATCATATAATTTTGGGATAGATTATACCCCAGGGAAGGGTAATATGATGGCAAATTCCTTAGGCTGAAAGCTGTAGAATTTTGTTTTGGTAATGATCGAAGAGTGGAATAAGTTAGAGTTATCATCTACATGTAATATGCAGTTTCGTTTGAGTGCAGTACTAAGTAGTTCTTCCAAAATACTAGCCTGCTTGGAAGTTCAGTCTATGTTGCTAGAGAAGATTGTCGGATTGCGGAACAAAGCTCGTATATGCACCGATAGAGTGAGATGCCTAAGGTCAAAAACCTAGGAAGTTGAGCTGAAGGGTCCATTATTGATAAAGAAGGCATACTACAGAAGAATGGAAGGTTGTATGTTCGAGTATGGGAGGCCTTCGAAAGAAAGTGTTGGATGGGTGTCATCATTTAAAGTTCACCATTCACCATAGTGGAACTAAGATGTACCAGAATATAAAGAGAAGTTTCTTTTAGGAACGATGTGGGAGAGTATGTGAAGAGATGTCACGCATGCCATCAAGTGAAGGCAACACATCAGAAGCCAAGTGGGCATTTGCAGCCTTTGGAGGTTTTGATTTGGAAATGAGGGTCGGTGTATATGGATTTCATTGATATATTACTAAGGTCTAGAGTATAGAACGAAAGTATATGGATCGTAATTGATAGACTAACTAAGTGTGCTCGTTATATTCCAGTGAAGGTCATAAGAACTTCACCGAAGTGAGCTGATATATATATATATATATCAAGGCAATTGTGAGATTGCATAAAGTGCCTAGTTTAATTACTAGCAACCGAGTCCGACTATTCTTCAGTGAGTTTTAGCACAGCTTGTAGAGTGCTTTAGGAACAAAATTGCGCATGAATATTGCATACCATCTACAGAGATATAGGGAGTCCGAAAGGGTTAACTAGGTTCTAAAATATTTACTAAGATCCACATCTTAGATCTTGGGAAATCTTGGGAAGATTACTCATACCTGGTAGAGTTTTCATGCAACAATAGCTATTAGAGTAGTATTAGGATAGTGCCCTTTGAAGCATTGTATGGAAGGCCATTCAAGTCACCTACATGTTAGTTAGAGACAAGGGATAAGCTCATATTAGAGCCTGATAAGATGAAGGATGCTACCGAGAGAGTAGGGCTAATTCAGATTAGAATAAAGGCAACACAGTCTAGGAAAAACAATTATGCTGATAGCAGAAGGAAAGAACAAGAGTTTGCAGTAGGTGACCATGTGTTCGTGAAGGTTTCACCAATGTGAGGTGTGATGTGCTATGGGAAGGCTGGGAAGTTAGCCTACAAATATATATGTATGTTTTCAATTGTAGAGAAGGTTAGAAAAGTAGCATACTGAGCAGAGCTTCGAAGATCTTTTGCAAGATCCATAATGTGTTTCGTATATCACATTTAAGGAAGTGTATTTGGAATTCGAAAATAGTAGTTAGTCCTAGTGTGGTCGATGACTTAGTCATAGAACCAAACATAATATATGTAAGGAAACTGGTTCGGATGGTAAACCTGGACGAGAAGCAGCTTTAGAATAAAGTATTGAAGTGTATCTAGTGGAGTGAGGACTAAGAAGATTTTACATGAGAAACGAAGGATAAGATTAATAGGACTTTTCCAGAGTTAACTTAGCATTTATGTTAGTTTTTTATTGTTGTAGACCACATATATATATATATATATCTAAGTATTATGGTTGATTGTTCTGTATTGGTAGATGCAAAAGTACAATTTTATTATGATATGTAGGTAGGGAACATATGTGGTGTTTGTACCAAAATTGGGCACAACACTCTTCGGAAGACTTTGAAGAGATAAAGTGAAGAAATTAAATGTAAAAAGAGGATTTATCTAACAAAAACTCCAAGTTTCAGAGATGAGAATAATTAAAATGTAGGGAGATACAAGAATTTAGAGTGGTTCGGCGTATTGCCTACGTCCACTATGAAGTAGTTTGCTTTATTGATCTTTCTTTGATGTTTACAATTGATTTCAGCAAATTACAGTGAATAACAATGATTTGCAGCAGTGAAATTCATTGGTAGCAGCAGTAATGGAGTTCAGATCTGGATCTGGCGGAGTCCGGGCGTTGGAGATCTCAAAGAGGAAGAAGAACCCCTTTTCTGTTGGCTTTGGGGGTCTATTTATAGGTGTTGGAGGCAGATATTCCGCTCAGATCTCGGGAGACCCTCTCTGGCACGTGACCAGGCCCGCGTGCCCAAGCCCGTGATGTTTCGGTCCGATCCGTGATCGATACGAATAGATTTCGTATCGATCAAGATTTCATCCAATGGAGTCGAAATTTGGCGTGGACATTCTTTAGCATGCACGTAGTCTTCTGTGAAAATTTCATAGCATTTGGACTTGTAGATTAGGAGATATGATCGATACAAATTGGGATTCTTGGTAGGTTGTTTGGTTCGACTCGCTTTTGTTTCGACTCGCTTTTCATTCGACTCGTTTCTGTTTGACTCGGTGATGTGGCGCTAACTTGCATTGACTGCTGTGCTTTGTTCCACATCGATGGACACGAAGTAGAAGTCTTCAGATGGATGCGAAGTCGACGAAGTGGAGCGAGTCGAAGAATGGCTCGAGGTGGAGTGAGTCGAAGTGAGCACTGATTGAGCGAGTCGAAGTGTGCGTTGGTCGAGCAAGTCGAAGTGTGAGTCGGTTGAGCGAGTCGAAGAAGGCATCTGATGGGGGCGAAGCGGAGCGAGTCGAAGTGGCCACTTCTGATGGTTGCGAAGCAAGTCGAAGGTGTCGCTTCTGATGGTTGCGAAGCGAGTCGAATCTGAGCAATTCAAAGTTGACTTCTAATGGTTGTGAACGGAGCGAGTCGAAGAATGGCTCGAAGAGGAGCGAGTCGAAATGTGCACTTCCTATGGATTCGAACTGGAGCGAGTCGAAGAATGCTGTTCTTAACCAATTTTGTATCGTTCACAACTTGAGCATACGAACTCGGATTGACTTGAGATTTGGAACGTTGACTCTCATAGCTTAGGTTGTCATGTCATGCCAATTTTGGCTCGATCCGGACTCGGACAAAATTCGTCGATATTCATAGTGAGCCTGTGTATGAAAGATCTCTAGGACGGACCGTCATTGGTTACTAGTCAATTCCTTGGTGTCACGGCCTTGCCAAAAGGCGGGATAACATGTGGGTATGCTAGAATAGGCATTAGATGGATTGGCTATCACTACCATACCTTTATTGAACTTCGAGGACAAAATTCTTTTAAGGAGGGAAGAATATAACAGCCAAAATTAATAATTTATTAACTAAATAATAAATTATTGAAATGAGAAATTAAATGGGAAAATTAAAAAAAGGAAATACGATGTGCATTTGGGTGTACACTTGCTTACCATACGAGGTCAGCCATATATGACAAATTAAGTAAAAAAGTGGGAACAAACCGATGGGGGAAATGTTACGAGGGCCAAGGCCCAAATTATTGTGGTGCAATAAATAAAACCCTTTCTTCATTTCATTTCATTCTACTCAAAAATAAAATAAAAGCTTAGAAAGCACATTAATGGTGTTGGCTTAAAAAGAGCAAATAAGAAGAAGAAAACACAAGCTGGAAGAAAGTAAGAAGTTTAAAACAAAGTTATTCAAAGATCTAAGTGAGTAATACTAAAATCTTGTATCGTTTTCATTATGTTGTTTTTGGTTTTTGGTATAATATGATGGAGTTCGTATGAGTTAATGTTTAAATGAGATAAATGATGTTTTAATGAATATTTTGGGGAAAAATAGTTAAACATGAGAAGTTCGATGCGTTTCCCTACTATAATAATTTCAAAAGGTTGTGAAAATTTAATATGATGTTTTGATCATAACTTTAGAATGGGTTTTTAATTAGAGAATTTTCCCATGTCAAAATCATAGTTATTTATTTTTGAAGGAAAATATATAAGAGAAAACAGCCTAAAAAGGGGGAACATAAGTAAAATGTGTTACAATAATTATTCAATTTTTTTGTAAATTTATAAGTATTATGTCTGATATTTATCATTGCTAATTTTAAAACTGCACAGCCGAAGGAATGAAACAAATTATGTACATGAAGACGTTGAATTAATGTTAAATGATTAGGGGATAAGATCTCTTATAAATGTTGAAAAGATAAAAAGACACTATCACTAGCAGAACGTGGAGTCTTAACGCATCAGATGATGCACATGGAAAGATTGGTAATATGCATGTTAGACTTTGTCTGATACAGAGATGAGGTGGCATCCAAATGTCAAGAGAATAAACAAAGTACCCATGGCTAAAGGTAGTAAAATGCGACATGAGCTTGTTGACTTTTGAAGAGGGTCAATATTGCGTGCAGAAGTATTGCTCTAAAACACGAAATGTTGGAAAAAGTCTAAAGGCAGAAGATGTAGGCAAGAACTGCATCGAAAGCCGAAAGCTATATTAGGGAACTGCGTCGAAGTTGTTATGTCGTTTGAACTAAAAGCGTAGCTAAATATAACGAGGTAAGGCAAAAAGAAGGCAGGATGTACCATGTCGCAATATGAGTGAGGCAAACTGCACCGCAATATACATGAGAATAGGGTTATAGAGTGTCCAAATGAATTTGAAACTAAAACCTGACAATTAGGTAAAGCTTAGGGTGCTTAAGTTAACTAAGTAAAGGAAGAACCTACATAAGAATGTAGATTCGGAAGAGCTATTAATGAAGAGAGGGGAATCCACTCGAATGCACATCTTGGAAAGGTTAGGTGAGAGATTTAGCCTCTAAAAGGACTTGGGATGTATGAGCGGGTTGTACGCTTATGAAACTGCAAGTGGCATATTCTTTATGGTACGAATGAAAGGGAAATGAAACTATGAATTGTCGATTATTGTAGTATGAACTAAAGAAAAATGAGATTGCATATAGTTGTTTATTTGTAGTGTGACTAATGGAAAATATGAAATTGCAGGCGGCTGACTTTTTTGCAATATAAATTAAAGAAAGAGAACTGCTTAGGGTTGTACTTTATAGTCCAAACTGAGCTGAAACTGAAGTGTGCCAAAGGTGCGTTTTGAGGTAATGAGTTTCAAATGCCGTATTGCGCAAGGGTGGATTACGCATTTCAGAAGTAAGGTGTATTTTGGATGTGCTTGACAACCGGACCAGTAGGGGATATACCTTTAGTAGTTAGGTTTTCATATGAGGTTTTAATGGGAGGGTTCATTCAGGGGTTAGCCGAGGCCAAAATCATATAGGGCTTTTAGGGATAGCCTAAGGTTGACCTATTTATTGCAAATGTTGCATCTATGTTATATGTTTATGCTAGTGAGGGGAATACCCAACCCTTACATGGCAGAGTGGACTCACTATATGTTATTCTTCCAGTAAGGTATTATTCACACCATGCTTTATGTAAAACCAATATTTTTATTATTATTTTCCCCACCAACACACAGGTACTCGTTTGAGTAGGTTGAATTTATGGGTATAGGCATTTTCTCTTAGGGTCGAAGGACGAAGAGCGAAGATGAAGCAAGAGGATTTGTTAGTTAATACATAATTGTTTATTTCCACTTTTAACAGAGTTCGAGATGACATCATTATATGTTACCTTGACACTTTATTATATTATTTTGTATTATGATTTGGTCCTTATGTGGGTTCAATATTGGGGTTAATGAAAAATGTACGTAATGAATAATAAGACAATTTATTTTCAACATAAATACAATTAGATGCTTTTTTGCTTAAACTGTTCATACACACACACACACATGGACACACACAAAACTCACTTTTGTTGTTTGATTATAATTCTGGTGATGATTGTAACATCACTGGTGTTCATTTTTAGGTCTTAAAGTGGGGGATGTTAGAAGCCGTCAAGGTTGAAGTCTTTCCCGGTTAAGTGAGGAACCATCGAGGTTGGTCAAATTGCCATAGATGCCCTCAACTATTAGGAGGTGAGATGATCCCCTCACTGGACTTTAATGAGGCTCAATTGCTGTCTTGAGGTCCTAATTTTATGTTTGAGTGGCCTGGGAGCAGTAGCGGTAGTATCTACCATAGGATCAGTCTCCTTAGTCTATTCTGCCTTGTCTTCTTTTTGGTTGTCATCTTCGTCATCATCTTGCCATCATCATTATCTTCTTCTCTTATTTCTCCTCCTTCACCTTCTTCATCTACGTTCCTCTCATCCTTTTAGTTGCTGATATTATGAGTTTCCTTATCCATATTTGGAATGTCTTGGTACATGAGGGTTGGAGGCTCTATTTCGACCTCTTGGGTGGCTGGGGCAGCATGAGTGGCTTTTGGTTGTGGGAGAGACATAACAATTTCATTGACCATTGTACAATAGTCAAAAGTGAGTAGTTTGAGGTCGATAAAGAGGTCTATTCTTTTTCGTTTTCTTTAGGGATTTCCCTTAGGAATTGAAATGTGTGTGCCATAACACCATTTGTGATCCTTTGAAGGATATTTGTTAGATTAGGAGTGGAAGAAAGTTGGAGAATTCAACGAGCTCTAATGGATTAGGGTGTTAGAAATGGCACTTACATTCAAATAACCACTTTGGGAGAAATCAGTTGGGCATCTAATGAAGAAATATTTGTCCTTTTGAGCTTATTTTAGAGACTAAAATATTTTTCAACCATGATATGACTCCATAAAATTGAGGGACATATTGTCAGACCACTTCATAAAGTGTTAAAGATTTAGATCTTCTCGAACGTTGGGACCCTACCTAGACATTAGAAGAAGATCATATATCTACAGTTTAAAGCGTCGTATCCATTTGGCTACAGCTGAATCAGAGCAAGTGTGAGAAGTTGGAGTGTCGGCCTTAGAATATGGTTGAATGGTTAGACTTCTCTAGAAAGACACATGTTATGGTTTTAAGCTGTGTAACCCTCTAGAGGATTGTGTTCTCTATGTTGTGGAATCAGAGTTAAGTATTCTAAGGAGATGCCATGGCACTCACATATTATTTAACATTTACGACTCTTATCCTTGAGGCTAGAGAATCCTCTAGGCTATCGAGGATGACCATGCTACGTAAGTTGGTGGTTGGAGTGATGCCGGCATGAAGCTCCCTTGTGGCAACAAATGGAGTGATTTATAAGTTCCATGCTGGTTGGCATTGAGGTTGCCTTCCCTATAAGGGGTTGAAGTAGAGGCTGGAGTGGAAGAAGTGCATGCCGTTGAAAGAGTAAACTCCGACATAGAAGGGTGTATGATTGCGATAGAAATACGTTGAGAGTGCCTAAGGTACATTTCACTGAAAGAGTGAGATACAAGAATGATCAAATATTGTTTGAATTCAGTGTTTACAATGATTAAATTATGTGTAATAGATGTATAGAATCCAATGGATGTCGATGTGTGTTGACCAATCGACTTTTGTACATTAACAAGGGCAATGATACGCGATTGAACTTATGAGTGTATATCACGTGTCATAGGCATGTTGAACGAGTGCACTCTATGCCTAGAACCCGCTCGTGTTGGCAAATGAGCTCCCACATGCGATGGAAATGTTTTTCGGATGTTGTCCATTAATGTAGAATCAAAGTTAACGAAGCTGTTGTCCAAAGCGGTATGAAACTTTTCATCACATAACTACAGATAAGTGATGATGGATTGTGAGCCTCGATAGGGTGAAAATCCTATGTTATGTTGATAATAGATCCCAATGAATGCTAGAGTGTTGTAACACCCCATACTTTTAGTAATATTATTTATAATATTTAACTAGCTAAATAAAATAAAATAATGTAGATTGAATATGGAATTGAGATTTGAGAATTTAATAGGGGTAGCCGTGCCTTATAAAGGAATAAACAAACCAACTAATAAAGAGTTAAGTTGAAATAAGTAAAGGAGGGCATAATAGGAAATAGGCTCTCTTATACCCTAAACCTTTGGGAAATTGAATACACACTTAATTTCACTATTTGCACAAACAAAAACATTAGAGGGAGGCCGACCACCATTAACAATCACAAGAGAATAAAAAGCTAGGAATTTCAAGGAGAAGATTCAAATCAACTTTAGACAAGATGAAATCTCATTCCTAATCACAAAGCTAAGGTGAATGATTATTACATCCTATTTTCTTATGGTTTTCGGTTTTAAGTTAGATCCGAAATGATTTTGCAAGTTTATGCTATGTTTTGAATGATTAAAGTTATATATATGCTTGTTGATGAATTATATACATTCATATTAGTTTCTACGATATGTTTGATATGAAAACCCTATTAAATGACATCCAAATGCCTTGAAAATTTAAATATGGGTCTGAAAAGATATTTTAGAAATGGGTTTCAATTTTCATAATTTTTCGAATTAATGTGGATTCTATATAAATTTTCTAGTGAAGAAAATGATTTATTGGGTTATAAATTATTTACGGTTAAATAAATAATTATTTGGGTTCGAAAATTTTATATGTTGGAAACATATTAAAATATATATTTTTGGAATTTTTCTAGATTTTTCCTAAGTGTTTTGATGAATATATAAAATTATTTAAGATAAGGAGAAGGGACATTTTATAAAATAAAATCATTGTTTATTTCTGAAATTATTGGCATCTCTTTTTTGAAAAGTATTTAGTAACCAATAAGAATTTGAAAAATAAAGGCAGGTTAGTTGAAAAGTTTTCTCTTTTAAGTTAAAAACAAGTAAATCATTCTTTTAGCATGTTCAGCCACTTTCGACATTAAGGGTTTCGACCTAGACCTTTCGACATCATTGCTTTCGAAACCAATGCATAAGGTATCAAGCCTACTTGGTACGTAACATATTGGACAAGGTCGAAGGGGTACTTGGTCGAAACCTTAGGTTCCGAAGAGGTTGGAGTATGTTTGTTTTATAAGCCAAAAGTATCGCCTGATTTGCTTTCGAAAAGAAGCTTTCGACTCGGTTGCTTTCGACCAGGTCAAATATTTAAAGCTTTGAAGCTTTCGAAGGGGTCGAATCCCCTAGCTGCCACCTTTTTACCTTTCGAAGTCATTGGCTTTCGACAAGGTCGAAAGGTAAACTTGTCTTTTAAGAATCAGCCGCTTCTCCCATGCTTTCAAAAGGAAGCTGTCGACTTAGATGTTTTACCCTTTTATTGTAATTGAAGTATAACCCAAGGTTTCAAAAGAGGTGTTTTAAAGTATTAAATAGGACGGAGAATATTATTTTAAAAGAAATGTTTTAAGCTTTGGAAGGGGTCGGAAGCAAAGCTTTGGAAGGGGTCAAAAGCAAAGCTTCCGAAGGAGTCAAAAGGTACTACTTTTACTCCAGCTTTCAACGAAGTCGAAAGGTGGTCTTTTCCGATGTTTTCGAAAGGTTTGAAATGGAAGGTTTTTCCAAGGTTTTCTAAGGAAATGTTTTAAAGTGTTTTAAGATAGGATGTCTAAGGTTTTAATGCTTTCGAAAGGAAGGTTTTCAATGCTTTCGAAAGGGTTTGAAGTATGATTTCGCAAGGTAAGGTTTTGGCCTTTTGGCCTAGATAATTAAAGCGTTTTACTTGTTTTTGAAAGAGATACTTTCAATGGTTTGAAAGGGGTACTTTCAATGGAATCGAAAGGGGTACTTTCTAATGTAAAAATGTTTTAATCAACAAAGAATTGAGTAAAGTATGTATATAGCATGGCAAGGTGATTTTGTGTAAAGCATAAAGCATATGTATTTTCCTTTAGTGAGTTGATTTAAAGGTTTTAAATCATTTTAAAAAAGGTTTTTCAAGGAAAATTATGGGTGTTAGTCCTTGAAAAGAATGGTTTTGATGACAATAACCTTAGGACTTGTTATAAAATATAAATACTAACATTATAGTTTAGATATATATATATATATGCAGGATATAAACATGCAGGTACTGAGAATGAAGACTGTACAATATAGAGACTCAAGATCGAAGACATCAAGATTCAAGACTCATGAGTATCAAGATATCAAGAGTTCAAGATTTCAATAGTACAAGACAAGTATCGAGTCTAGAATTATGTTAAAACTCCTAGAAAAGCACCGACATCTTAAAATCCATTTTATTCATGGAATGGAATCCACTTCGAGCCTGTTAAAGGGATGGAACCCTAAGTAGGATGGAACCTACGAAAAATCTAGTGGAACATCATTTTGTATCCACTAACTTTTATTCAAATGTTTTACAAAATTATATCTTGTTTTCAAAGTGATTTCAAAATCTTCCTTTTTAAAACAAAAACATCTATCCTGGTTTTAAATACTTTTAGCCTCAAAATAATCTTTATTTTCAATAGCAAAATTATCCTTAGTTTTAAACTATCTTTAATTATAATATACTTAACTTTTAATATTTATATTTAAGACTTAAATATGAAATTATAGTAAACTTTTATACCAAAATATTATTCTCTATACTTATTTATGTATTTTAACTATATAGTATATTTATGAAGTTTAAAATAGTTTTAATATAAGATAGAAGTAATTTTCAAAAGAAAAACAAATTATCAAAATTACCGTAGGCATGTCGACAACCCCTAGGTACCCATATCGACATGATGGCAGTTGATTCCAAAAGTTTGAATTTCAAAGAAAGTGTCTATTCGTCATATCCTTTCCCGAATGGACATGGCTGTTGTTCTACTATAAATAGGGGATGTTTTAAACGAATTTATTTATATATAATTTTCTGATTTCACTCCTCTTCTTCTTCCACATTTCTTTATATACATTTTTACTATTACTCTGCCGAAATCATCATTGAATCTAACTAGATCATCTCTGGTTTGATTCTCTATCACTATCTCAACAAGATCTCAGTGCTATTAAGAGTTATAGGCTTCTTTGTAATCAATCGAGCGAGAAAAGGTGTGATTGTAGCCTGGAAAATCAATCAAGTGAGAGAAGGTGTGATTGTAGCCTAGGAAATCAATTGGGTGAACTTGTTGCCCGTAAAATCAAGTATCTCTATCCAGAGGATTGTGAATCTGGAGTGGTGTATCTCATGACCTTGAAATCAAGGGTGTAATTGTAAGAATTGATTTTGAAAAGAAATCCGTACTTGTGTTGCGGGACTGGATGTAGGGTAACTCCGAACCAGTATAAAATCCGGTGTGTTCTTTCCTTTATTGCTTTTACTTTATATTTGCATCTGTGTTTGATTCTGTGATTATATTTGTGTCTGAATTTTGCATACATTTGTGTTCAAATTAATATAAACTCAAAAAGAATTAGTAAATTCTTAAAACACTATTCACCCCCCTATAGTGTTTATTCTAGCCTTAAGATCCATAATCCTCATTTCTCACAATGGGAAGGTATCCCTAAGTGAAAATGACTCAGATATTAGAATTCCAGATGGAACTGGTACAGGGTCATCCCCTATACAATAGCTATTGGCCCCAGCTAATTTAGTCCAAGATTCCAGTGTGTAGGGCTTTGTTACAGATAAGACTAAAATTATGTTTACACACAGAAAGGAATATATATTTGTATACATATAGGTTATTGGTGAGCCTGCAAAACCATTAGGATCAGGAAGACCTGGGGGATGATTAAGTTAGGGACAGACCGTCCAGAAGAGAAGCATTTAACAGATAGTTAAGGACAGATCGCCCAGAAGCAATAGTGTCTAACAGATGTTAGATTATTTTGATATGTTGTCTGGTAGGCCCAAGTCGGCCAATGGTTAAAAGTTAGCCAAACAAAACTTATGTGTTTGAACAAATAGTTCATTTATTACCTGATATTTATGTACGTTTACATAATGATGCTTTACGGTATTTTAACCAGTTTTGGTTGCAAGAAAAGGGTTTGCAAAGATATGTTTTAAAAGAATGTTAGTGGGGGGAAACCCGTTCCGCTAAGTGGCGTGGTCTCACTTAACATATTAAACCGAGATGTATAGTATTATTCACACCAGGCTTTATGTCTGACTCAAAGTTTATGTTTTCCCCTTAAACTCTCGGGTGCTCAAAAATTAATTTGAGTAGGCTGAGGGGTTAAGATCCTTTTCAGGTTTTAGTAGGATGACGAATAAGGCTACCGGAGGCATGCATGAGGCAAACGAATAGCTATTTAGGAGTTGCAGTTTTAAGTTTTTTTGTATTTCCACTGTGTTTGTATTAAGTCTATTATGACTATATGACTCTGATCATCCAAGGAGCTATCTTCATATACCGCTCTTGGCGTATTTTGTAAAAGTATATTTTGTCTATGCTTGGGAACGTGTTGGGATTTTGTACGATGAATATGGAACATCTGTTTTGAATGTAATGAAGAAAATGTTGTTTTGAAATCTATGTTTTGTTTCATATTCAAGTGCTTCTGATATTACAAATACCATTAACATGGCCGTATTTAGTCGCAGGAAGCTAATACTATAGATGACTGCAGCATCTATATCTCTTAGTTTTGGGCCTCTAGATAGGGGATGTTACAAGTGTGTACGACGAGGAAATTTTCCAAATTGACTCGTTCGAATATCTAATGCTGACCCATGTCCATAGTTAACCCAAGGAGATACTTATCTCCACTTCACTTCTCCACCCTTAGATTTTTCATTAGTTTTGAAGTTGTGGATAAGAGCAGCAATGGTGTATGGGGACTTGGGCATCAAAGTGAGTCAATATTGATGATATAGGAATGTCAAATTCGGAATGAAGCTGGGGACTAAGAAACACGACGGTGCCATGTCAAAGTCGAGAACTAGATGGTTGGACTGACTATGTTAAGGATCGAGGAAGACTCAAGATCAAAAGTCAAGTTCTTGCGGATCAGGGTTGATAGATTGGATTAGCAATGGAGAGTTAGTTGAAGTATGGTGGTTGTGGAGACACTGAAAGCTCGAAGCGACAATAGATTTCAGGTCGCACGGTAGCAAGGTCACAAAGATGCAAAGGTGGAGACAGTGCAAAGTGAAGAAGTGAATTTGAAATTTGTATAAGTTTTACATTTATAGTGACACATATAGATCATTCGATATGAAGTAAAAAAGAGAAGGTGAAATGATAAAAAGGTGAAATAAATGAAAATTCATATGAAAAATGGAAGATTACCTAACTAGGAGATGAAATAGCTTTTTGAAACTCTTAATGATATACAAAGACTTCATATGGAAGATTTCAACATATAAGTCCATCGAAGAGATGCAGTCAACATTTGTTTGAAATGATATGTTGATATTCTCAAAAAAGATGCTATGTTCCACGAAGATGGTTTAGATGATAGATGCACTTTGTAGATCAAGATATATATTCAAGCACTTTTCTTGATCCAAAGCATGTTTTGTATGTGGAAAAGCATAATATGGGGCAAGCATTATACGAGATTTGAACCAACCGATATTTCAATGGATATAGACTATGAAATAATAAAGAAATGAATCAAGAAGCTTGGAAGACATCAAGAGTACCAAGATTGAAAACTCAAGAAGATGGAGCAAAATCACACCAAGTCTTATCGATCGATACTGACCCAAATGGATCCATACCAAATAATCCTTAAGGCGATGGGGCCACTCTACTTTTATTGAACGCAAAGATTGGAGTTAGAAAAAAAAATTACCAAGAAGTGACATGGATCGGTACCGAACCATGTGTAGTTTTGAGGACTTAAGAATTTCAAGCTTGAGAACATCACCATGCCAAGGAAAAAGAAAGATGTGGAGTCAAAGTTATTGATCGGTAGCGACCTATATCAGTCGTGCCGAATGATATTAATTGCTGAAATTAGTTCAATTTGATGTATTCTTCATGTTGGAACTTCAAGTTTGGAGATATTTGCTCATTAAAACCAGATCTATTGATTTTGTTACTCGAATTCGTCTATATATAGTGAACCAACAAGAAATAAGAAATGGCTTTTTAGATCTTCACGTGGATTCTACGTGGAGCTGCTGCCAAATATAAAATATGTCTTTTTCTTGATCCAAAATCGATTGTTTGTGGTTGTGAATCCTAATAGAAATAAAGCTGACAGTGTACATAGGCACAAGGTTAGGCCCAACCACTTTGAAATTAGTGTTCTTCCTCTATTATCTTTTGATTCTTTATAATGGCCCCATTTTTCAGAGGATTGTAATATACTATGTTTAAATTCATATGAGGTCGTATGACTCTATAACTTTGAGAAATGTCAACTAGTGACATTTCTTATCCTTGGAATTTTTATCGGATGATTTCAACCCTGAAAATATTATAAAGCTAATGACTTTTGATAAAAGATGAATTAATGTCTAAAACCACTTTCATTTAAAGTGCCGATGGTTTCACTTTTCATAGAGTGGTCATAAAGATTTTTGGACTTACCTTTTACAAGATATAGTCGTTTGAAGTTTGGACAATTTCTGATCAGATTAGTTGGTAACTAATTAGGCTCGATTAGGCCCACTAACCCATTTCAGAAATTGTGCCTAAATAGAGATGAGGGGATAGTTCCTAATCACTTTCCCACTTCCCAAAACCAAACCAAACCTCCATAATCGTAGTTTAACCAAAAAAACTCCACTTTACCTCACTTTAATTAGCTTAAACAAGTCATTAAGGGGTGATTAGCAAAGGGAATCACAGTATTATTATTTAGAAGTTTGGGATTCATGCATCTACTATCCACCTTTACCTTGCCTTGAAATTTGGTTAATTTGGTATTAGGCAAGTGATATTTCTCCTCCCACTATATTATGGTTATTGATATAATTAAATTATGAGTTTTTAAACTATTTATAAAGTTTAAATTGTTTGAAACTTAGACTTAACACTAATGACACCTTAAAACCGAGTTTGAAAAGATAGATTTGTATTTTAACTCGTTTTACAACAATTACCAGCCATGTTGTTAATTTTATATAAAATCAGATCTAGGATGATGTATGATCGTAAATCATGATTTGATTAACTATATGTATTGCTTTAATGTTATGTAATGACGTGTGATGTTCGTATGGACTGCTTTGATGTGTTTGTTAGTTGTTTTTCTTAGTTAGGAATATGGTTATCATTTGGTTCAAAGTGGCATCAAAATGGTTTTAACATGATGCAGCTAGAATATGATGTTGTTTGAAGTCCTAAGAGACCCTAATGATGTCTCAAATTATGGTCGTCCAAATAAGGTCGATGGCAGCCAAATTATAATCGATGGTGGGGTGTTTCAAGTAGCGACAAGCTTTGCTTCGGGCTTAGGAGGTAAGGACTTCAGGTCAGCTGAAGGCGTGAGGTGGAGAAAAGTTTGTGTACCTAAAAGAGTTTGGTTATCAAAATATATGTTCGACATTAAAGGATTTCTTCTAGTTTAAGGGATCCTGACTTCGGGACATGAGAGGAAGTGCTTCGAGTCAAGCCAAGGCTGGACTTATCTAAATTTTGTGGTATGGCCACAAGGTTGATACCAACCATGCTAAACCCGAGTATTTTACAGTGTTTCTCCGAGATGTGGCATGGATTGCTTGGAATGGATTTAAAGGCAACAAGATGGTTTGACGACATATTCAACTCCGATGATGCGTGCGAAGGGATCTTTGATACTTAAAGCATTTCAAAGTGTACTTGTAAAGTTGGGGTAGGTGAGAACGATCACTTGCATTGTTATTAATGGATCTATACTCTAGACCTTGTAGATGTGGGGGTCAGTGTGGTTAGTGTTCGGGTATCTAGAAATCAAGATTTTTTCGTTTAATAATTAGCAGAGAAATGGCCATACGAGTCATATATCCAAAGCATATGAGTGAAGGTAAAGATTGTTTGATGGATGCAATGTTTGCCATGTTTGTTTATCGCTCTATAAACGTTACATGACATAGGTACTATGAAGGTGGATAACTAGACATCTGATGTTGTACTTAAGTTGTTGTATACCTTATGGTGTTTGTAGATTAGCATATATTATTATATTGCTAACTCTTCTATTAGAGGGTCAGGGCATGTATGATTCTTCGTACCATTGTTCCTCAATGTATTGGTTTTCATAGTATTTTGAGGTTTGTTTATTGCTCACACCAAATGGTTGTCCGGATCGAAGTTTTATGCTTTGCTTCTTATTATCTCGGTTACTGTTAAATGAGTAGACTAAATAACAGATTTAGACGACATGTGTAGCTATAAAGATAGACTAGCAGGAGGTGATGCTTTCTTGTACTTATATTTGGGCTTATTATTGCTTATTATGTTAGGCGACACCGTAGAGCCTTGACAATGTCTGACTTACTATTATTAAAGAGAGAATTCATCATTTAGTGATTTATCAGTTGTATAAATTCTATTACTATTTTGTATAGTTATAACTATATGAACCTATGCACTCTAATTATGTGGTTCATTTAGTAATTATTATCTTGCATGTTTTATATCTGTGATGACTTTATATTTTATTTAATGCGCTGTGAGATATACTAAAGGTTCTATGATTGTGTTATTTACTTTACCACCCTAGCAACCACCCTGTATCGACTGGGCACCATTATAGCGCACTATACTGGTGCGTTGGGTGTAGGAAGTATAAGGCGGTCGTCACATTTGGTATTGGAGCTATTTTGAGCTATTCAACTTAGGTTAACTCGCTTAATTCTAAGTTGATAACTGGACCCGTTAGAAATAAGGCGGGGTTATCAGCTTAGAATAGATTAAGAGTATACGAGAGAGTGTAATTATTATATGTTTGATTTTCAAAACTATATATATACTTATATATAAGCCACATTGTCCATGAGTACCATTGATGCATTTTTCTTTACGAGAGGCTGATCATTCTTATTTCTGATTAATAATGAGCTGGCATACTAGAAATGTTGTTAGGAATTCCATTTAAGTAGCAGGCTCGAGGGTAGTTAACCCTGACTTATAGACAATGTTCAATTCTATGAAGAGGAACATGTTGCAAATTGCTCAAGTGGCTTCTTCAAATATTCCTACCGGTTATGGTGCTTAAGTGCAGGCGTCTAGAGCTGATTTTGTAAAGTTGAATAAGGATTTTTCCAGTCTTGGTGGAAAACCATTCCAAGAAACAGGATCGGCTACGAAAGTGCAAAATTGGTTGGATAACTATGAGAGGATCTTTGATAATTTGGAGTTGGATGATGCTATAAGAAGGAGGTTGTCTGCTCAACAACTCCAAGAAAGAGCTATGAACTGGTGTATTACTATAAAGGTTGCTACCCTCAAGGATTGGTTCACTTAGGATCAGTTCAAGGCCATCTTTGAGGAGAAATTCATATTGACAGCTCAAAAATCGGTGTTGTTTAGGAAGTTTGCAGAGTTGAAGCAGGGAGACCTATCTGTCTTCGAATATATGGCTAAGTATGATGTCTTCTTGAAGCACGGGATGTCCTTTATCGACACTCCATCAAAGAAAACAAGAAGTTTATTAGGGGGTTGGATGATTACTTAGGGGAGAAGTTAGTAGGATACATTGACGAGTCTTTTGAGAAACTCGTTGAGAAATTTTTTTTACATAAGAGTTTGTATCCAAAATCTAAGCCAGCTGTTGTTGCTAAAGAAGTGCCAAATCCGTAATTGAGACGAGAAGGCAAGAAGAAATGGAACAACAAGAGGAAGCTGTTCTAGAACAAAGATGGTTAGAAAAAGGTTAGGTGAACCCAATTTGCTATAACTATGGTGATATGGGCCATTTGAGTAGGGATTGCAAAGCTGAAGGCAAGAAATGTTATAACTGCCATAATGTTGGGCATATGTAGACGAATTATCGTGAACTAGCGAAGTAAAAGCAAGTGGTAAAGGCATATACTTCAGATGCTGCCCGACCTCGCCCGGTTCTCCCTCGATGAAAGAGAAAAGGGAGGGAATCACTATTAAAGGTATACTTTATATTTTTGATGTTACTGTATGAGTGTTGTTTGATACTGGGGCTTCGTATTCTTTTACATCTAGTGACCTGGTAGGTAGATTGGGATTGAGACCCAAAATTATTAACCGACCTTTAGTAGTGACAAACCTTGTTGGAGGATCCACTAGCTTGTGTATGGTTGGTCATAGTTCAGTATTATCGAGTCATAGACGCTCTTATGTTTGTGATTGCTTTATTCTAGGTTTTATAGGGTTCGGTATTACCTTCGGGAATCGATTAGCTGAGGAAGTATGCAGTAATGGTGGATTGTGAGAAGCTTCTGGTGACAGTTGGGACTAAAGATGGGCAAAAAGTAGAGATTGGCTGCCTACTGGAGGATAAGGTTATGGTTAGATTTTTAAATTCGTTAGAGGTCCCACATGATGAGTTGTCATCTATGCCTATCATTAAAGAGTGCCCGGACTTATTCGAGGATTTGAAGGATTACCGCCACACCGAGAGATAAAGTTCTGCATAGACTTAGTAAAGGATGCCAAACTAGTAGTCATGCCTTTGAGTTGTATAGCACCCAAAGAGTAGAAGAAATTAGAGGTTCAAGCGAATGACCTAATGAGAAAGGAGTTCATTCAAAGGAGTATATTTAATTGGGGTGCACCTGTAGTACTCGCCACTACGGTAGATGGCTCTTTGTGGTTGTGTGTTGATTACCGTGAGTTAAACAAGGCGATGAGGAAGAACATGTATTCACTCCTACACATTGATGACTTGTTTGATCAGCTCTCTAGTGCGAATGTACTCTTTCATTTTGATCTTGTGATGGGATTTCATCAGCCGAGAGTAGCGAAGGACAGCGTACAGACTAAAACTTTTCGTACGCCATCCAAATTTTATTAATGGTTGACTATAACGTTCGGGTTGACCAATGCACCGATTTACTTTTTAATCTTACGAATTGTGTCTTCAAGGACCAACTAAATTTTTTTATGCTTTTGTTCATGGATGATATTCTTGTCTACTGAATGATGGAAGAAGAACACAAGATGTATTTAAGAATTGTGCTTGAAGTGTTAAGGAAGCACATACTAAAATCAAAGTTTTCAAAGTTTAACTCTTAGAGAAGTGAAGTGAGATTCTTAGGTCATGTTATTTCAGAACAAGGCATTGCTGCAGACCCTAAAAAGATAGCAGCGGTCCAAGGTTGGAGCCAACCCAAAAACACTGTAGATATAAGAAGTTTCCTTGGACTGGTAAGATATTATAGACTTTTATCAAGGACTTATTAAAGGTAGCAGCACCATTGACCAATCTGATGAAGAAAAACCAAATTTTGTATGGTACACAAGTTGTGAGCATGTACTTGTAAGTCTAAAAGAGAGGTTGACGAGTGCACCAGTGTTGACCATTTTGAGCAAGGATAAGGAGATGACTATATACACGAATGTCTATGGTACTTAATTGTGTGTGGTACTGATCCAATGAGGTAAGATTGTCATATTTGCTAGTCGATAGCTGTAGCCACATGAGAGGAAGTACCCAACCCATGATTGGGAACTGGTGGTAATAGTGTTTTCTTTGAAGATTTAGAGATATCATTAGCTTGGGGAAAGGTTTGAGTTTTTGATGGTCCATAGATCACTGAAATACCATTTCTCCCAAAAAGACCTCAACCCTCATCAAGAGCAACGGTTGGAATTTTTCGCCTCCTATGACTTTACATTTCTTATACGCCTAGTAAGGGAAATGTTGTCATCGATGCTTTGAGTAGAAGACATGCAGTTTGGGAGTGATTTTCCTAGAGTGGAAGTTGCTCAATTTTATTACTAACTACAACCTCAAACCTGATTGTGAGTTTGAGCCAAAAAAGTTTGTGAGTTTGACCATCAAACCTACTTCAATTGAGAGGATTAACATTAGTTAGAGACAAGACGCGAGAGTAGTGGAGATCATAACAAAGAAAGAGGAAGGAGTTAGTCTAATGAGATGAGATGATATGGACTCGACCGCGATGGTTGGATCCAAAAGGATTGGAGATTATTTGTTCCTGAGTTAATGGATTACAGGATGAGGTACTATGAGAGTGGCATCACTCGAGATGCATTATACATCCTAATGATAATAAGATGTTCCCTGATATGAAGCATATGTATTATTAGAAAGGAACAAAGAAGGATGTCGGGGCATTCATCTCAACGTGCATGAACATGCAGTTGGTGCACGAAGAGCAGAAGAAGCCAAGTGGGTCGTTGAAGCTACTTAAGAGATAGGAACAAGTTTCGATGGATTTTATTGATAGATTGTCGAGGATATAAGGAGGGTACAATGGATTTGGGTTACAGCCAATAGATTGATGAAGAATGTTTGATTCATTACCATTAAGTCTAGTAGAACGACATCCAAGTTGGTCAAATTATATGTGAAGTGGATAATGTGATTCCATGGCGTGCCAAATAGCATTTTGAGTAACCGAGACCATTATTTACTATCGGGTTTTGGAAGAGCTTATAAGATTACAGTGGGCATTAGGGATGGATTTGGACCTTAGTATAGCTTATCACCCACAAACAAATGAGCGGACCGAGAAGGTAAAACGTATCTTGGAGGATCTCTTATAAACTTGCATACTCAACTTTTAAAGCTAGTGGGATGATTACTTGCATTCGGTAGAGTTCTCATATAACAACAATTGTTAGTCCAACATCGGTATGGAACCATTCAAGGCATTGTATTGTTAGCCATGTAATACTCCTTTAAGTTGGTGGGAAGTGGGTAAAAAACTGATATTTGGGATAGATATGATTAGGGAGACTACATAGAATATTGAGATCATTCAGCAACGAATGAAAGCTACTCAAGATAGATATAAGAGCTATGCTAATAAGAGATGTAGAAACATTGTGTTCTCTGTCGGTGATATGGTGTTTTTGTAGATCTCTCCATTGAAGAATGAAGTTCGATTTAGTACTAAGGGGAAGTTTTCACCCAGATTCGTATGTCCTTTTCTGATAGTAGAGAGGATTGGAAACCTCACATACAAAGCTGACTTACTTCAGAAGATGTTAGGTATGATCAATGTTGTCTCATTTATGGAAGTTTGTGCATGCTTAGTTATAACGATCACACCGGATCAACTTGCTGATATCAAAATTGAACTAGAACCTTCAAGACCTTATATACCCATTCATATTGTCAGATGTGATATGAAGTAGCTTAGGAGGACATCGATGAAGTTAGTGAAGGTTCAAGTGGGTGAAAGCGAGAGCGGTTACACATTGAAAATTAAGGAGAGCATGATAACCACTTATCTAGAATGCTTTACTTGTTAAGACCTTTTGTTTATCATATTACAAAGAAAAGTTTAGTATCTCGCATGCTAGGGTAGGCATATTTTGTTTGATTTCTTATGGTTGCATGATTGTGTGTTTGGAATGATTGATTATGGTTGTTAGGCATGTGAGTTAATTACGGTTGACTTTCCTTGGATGATTTGGGATTTCAAGAGTGAAATTCTTAAAGGGGGTAGAGTGTCACAACTTGTATTTTATGTATTTGAGGATCATAAAATATTATTTGTAAATTCTTATGAGGCCTTATGACTCTATAACTTTGGGAAATATCAACTGGTAACATTTATTATTCTTTGAATTTTTATCGATAATTTCAACCTTGAAAATATCGCAAGGCCTATAACTTTTGATAAGAGCCGAATTAGGGTCAGAAACCACTTTCAGTGGGATGTTGGTTTCTCTACCTGTAGAATGATCATAATAACTTTTTAGACTTACCGTTTAGGAGATTTGACCATTTAATGTTTGGGCAGTTTTTAACCAGATTATTGGGCAATTAATTAGGCACAGATTAGGCCCATTAACCCATTCCAGGAATTGTGCCTAATTAGGGATAGGGGAATAATTCCAAAGCGCTTTCCCATTTTCTAAAACTGAACCAAACCTCCATTAATCGAAATTTAACCAAAAACTCCACTTTTTCTTATTTTATTTAGATTAAACACATCAATAAGGGGTGATTAGCAAGGAGAATCAAAGGAATGCTATTTTAGGACTTTGGGTATCATGCGTCTACTATTCCACCTTTAATTTGCCTCAAAATTTAGGTAATTTGGTACTAGGTGAGTGATATTGCTTCTCTCACTATCCGATGGTTATTGATATGATTAAATTGTGGATTTTGAAATGATTTCCCGTTTAAATGTTTTAAAACTCTGATATAATATTAATGACATCCTAAAATCGAGTTTAAAAGTTAGATTTGTATTTTAACATGTTTTACACCAACCACTAACCATATTGACATTTTTATATAACATAAGATCTAGGACGATGAATGTTTGTAAATCATGTTTGGATTGATTGTACGTGTAACAACCCTACTTTATACACTGTGCAAATAAATAAATTTAATTAAAATAAAGTATTTGAATTTGATTTGTGATAATTTAATATTTTGGAAATAAATTTTTAGTTAATTAAATTCTACTTGATTTAATAAATTATATTAAATTAATCAATTGTTTTCAAATAATATATTGAAATTGAATAAAATATTATAAAGGAGTAAATAATTTAAAGTGATTGAAATAGTTGAAAAATAAAATAAATAAATATTGAACTGAAGGAAATCGTGTAGTTGTCAATATATATTCTGAATGATGAAGTATAAATCAATTAAAATCAATTTGAAATAAATTTGCTAGTAAAATCGAAAGAGTTACGTAAGAGAAAAGGAAAGAAATATAAATTAAAAGAACCCCAAATTTAGGCCTTCTTTCTAGAAAACTCCTCTCCCTTATTCTACCCAATTCAATACCCAAAATCCCTATTGATCCCAACCCCAATTCCCCATGTCAGAAATCTTGATAGTATAAAATAAAAAAAGGCACATGCGGTTGCGTGTGTGGCTGGCATTGTCGACCATCGTCGAAGGGGGGAGTTGCAACATGGTGAATGGTGACACAAGCGGCGTGATGGGCACCACAGTAAGGTGCTCGAACCTGGCATTGTCGACGTTGCAAGGAGGAGGTGGAGATTCATGTGCATGTGCGTTTGTAGAAATGGTAATGTGATAGAGACACTCGATTTGGTGGCTGATGGCTGATGGCGTGGACCTAGGCTGGTGGTGGTCAGTGGTGCAGCATCATGGTGTTGGCGAAGATTTAAGGTTGCACATGAGCTTCAAGGTTTTGGGGTATCGGCCATCGTAGCTCTAATGTGATGGAGTACGATGGCTGGAATGATGAAGACGTCATGGTATTAGCAATGGTGCTTATATGGGCTGTTGGTGTGCGTGCGAAGTTGAAGGCTGAAGCAAGTATGCTTATGGTAGTTGCTGTTTTGGAAACTCAAGCATCGGTTTGGTGAGTAAATTCCTTTACTCACAACTACTGTCTATTACTTAGTGCATTATTGTTTGATTGGAATTGCTTGAATTCTGCTATAATATTAATTGGTTGATTGGGTTTATTGCCATTGTTTGGGTAAGTTATCTTGACAACGCACCAATATGATTCTATTTTATATGAATTCATTGATTGTTTGGTGGTGTGTTATTTGTTGGTATGGATTAAATTGGATGAAATTGAATTGCATATCTTTGATTGATTATTGTGATGAGATGACACTTGTAATTGACGGGAAGAGTATGAATAAACTAAAACGGAAGGTTTTTGATATAAATAAATTATTTTGGAAATAAATAGTGAATTTTGAAATGATTTTCTTATTTAATATTGAAGATATTATAATTAATGGAAATTTTGGAAGTGGAATGATTTTGGAAAAATATAAAAGAGAAATAATTTTGAAGATTTTGTAAATCGAAATTATTTAAAAAATGAGGAATTTTGGGATTTTATCAAATAAGTGAATTTTTGGAATATTTTTATTTTTATATATTTATCGTTGATTATAAAAATATTTAAAGACATTTATCAGAATGATATTTGAAATCTATATTTTTAAAGTGATAAGTTAATTTTATTAGAATATAATAGATGCAAAGTTTACAAAATAATATTTTGAAGTGATAGTATGTTGAATGCAATTTATTTACTGAATGGAAATTATCATTTATGGGATTATATATATATATATATGTATGTATATATGTAGATATTATTAAGTGAATTTTTGGAAGCAATATATTATTGTATTTTATTATTGAGTAATTTTAGGAATGTATATGTACATTAGAATTTTAGTTTGATGAATTACTTCTCAATAATAATAGTTTTGGAAAGATATGAAAGGTAATGTGGGTCTTAAACACAAATAGTTAAGATGTTTGGTATCATTGATTTGGGAGATTATTTTAATTAGAAATACTTATCAGAAAAATAGAATTATTTAAATTTGTAGTTTATAGGAAATCGTGGATTATAAAACTTATTTGATATTATTATTTTCAATTATTAGAGAAGAACATTATAACGTATAAATTATTTTAAAAAGGAGTTTAAAGATTTGGATGGAATGAAGTTTAATCTATATATTTCTTTGTAATTAAATGATAGCTTTGCAAGTTTTTGTTTTAAAATCATAAATGGCTTTTGAGGAAAGAATGAGAATTTTATAATTTAATTTTCTTTCAATTGAATATTGATATTTGAAATTGTATTGAAGTTTTTTGGAGAAGTGTGCTTTAAAATCACCGTTGAATCAATAAATAGTAGTATTGTGTGTTTTGAATGATTTATATTTCTATGTAACGAGGGATTAGAATAAACAAAGTTATAGTACCGTATGATATAAGACTTTCAGTAATATTTCTCTAGTTATTCTCTGGACTTGTAATATAGAATAACATGATGTGAAATCCTATATTGCGAAGAATTTGAGTAAACGGATGATAACACTGTCTGATATGGGACATTCGGTAATATTATTCTGATTAGTCTGTTGACTCATGGTATAGAACATCAATATAGGAAGGGAGTGTAGTTTACGTGCATTGAGTAAACGAGTGAGTAATACCAGGTGGTATGGGATGCCTATGTGGTTGTTTGTTCGATTACTTTCTATAAGTAGGGCACACTTAGTGTATGGGTTAAAGTCTAAAGGAAGGGTCTGTTGTGTACTGTTTATCTAGAGAGACTAGAGTCCATCCTAGTTGATTGATCGTAGGCTCGTACCCTATATACTGGCATCACTTATTATACATGTTGTGTGATGATATTTATATTTCATGATGATATTCCCCGATGCCACACTAGCCAAACAGCCTGCTACCATTGTGCAGTGGACTCGTGACCATAACGTATAGATGGACATATAGCCATGTTGACCGGGTGTAACCAAGACTGTGGGGGTATGCTATGTGCTATCAGTGTTGTGTGCTGTCCCCTGGAGCGTGTTGTGTGTTGTGAAGGTCCAATCTAGAATATGTGAGATTATATTATTGTGCTATATTATTTAGATACCCTTTTTAGACATCTATTTAGAGGCGAGGACAACTTAACTCATTGGAGCATGATGTCTGCTATGCGGCTCCCAACTGGAATATATGATTTGAGACATATGATATCATACTTATAGCACTTCACTTGATTTTGTGCTTGTTTACGGTTGATTCCCTTATGTGTTATTGGTGTGTTGGTTAATGGTTGGATATTTGGTTGTTTCACCTATTTGATTATATGTTGTTTGATGTGTGGTTCGACTTTTCTTAGAGATGTATTATCTTTTATGTGCATAGTTTTGAGATATGTTGACGTTTGAGATATGCATATGCCACTTGTATTATACTTGTTTATACCATGACAGTTTTATTTTATATTGACATCTACATTATAGACATATTCTAATATATGTGTTATTTATATAATACTCGGGTCAGTCAGAGAAATTTTAGGTTCAAGGATGAGTTGACCAGCTTATCAATGTTGGGAAAAGATGGTGGATATGGCATTTGTATATCATTTTTTATATTTGTATCCATATGTGTTCGTGTGTTGTTGAAATGTATATATTGGACATGACATGTATATTTTTGGTGATAGTAGGCATTTGACTATTTTTGTAGACCCACTTGGACTCGTATACATTTTATTTTATATGTTATCGCTGTGTTGATGACTCTGTAATCTCTATTATTTAATTTATATTGTATATTGTTCTACCCTGAAAACACACGTATTTATTTCTTTGTGCCGACATTGTGTGCATATTAGTGAGTATTCATGTATACAATCTTAGCCCAAGGGAATATTCAAGTGTGATAGCCCAATATCGCCTCATTCTTTGTATTATCTGATAGTATTACCTAGTAATACTCTTTGTTGTATGGGCATCGAGCTGGGGTGTTGAGTTTGGTATTAGAGCAAGTTTTGGCAATACAGAGTATAAGATATACGAGTCTTGCCTTAGATGAGACATAGAGTCCTTGTCCCCGTGGATGTGTGGTAGATTATTGGTTATACTTAAGCGATAATAGGAGTATATGATGATTACTGAGGCAATCATTTGGGGACGTATTTGCATTTTTCTTATTATATAATATATTACTTTAATCTTTTTCTGAGTATTAGTCTCTGTATGAGATGCAAAGAAAGTAATGGAGGTTGTGATGTTAAACCTCTATGTGCTTTGAAGTAAGAATGGAGTTGTTCGGTTAGGGAAGCTGTAAAAGACCCTAATTTGAATCTCATATAGAATGCTTCAAAATTCCATATTATGATGAGGCAAGATGAGTAAGAAGATCCGGTAGTGATTAGAGTGGCGCAACGGAAGTATATAGATTCCTTTCCACTGAGCATCTAGGTTGTTTGGTTGTTTTTATTAGGTTATTGATGTTTGGATTTCTTAGTGTGATTGCATTGATTGATTGATTGATGCTTGGTTTTGGGGATCCACCTTGAGTATGGTATTTGGTAGGAATTTTAACTCAAGGTAAGCATCTCATTCAAATCTTTATATTTGAAACCCAATGGTGTCTTCAGTTGTGAATTTACCACAAAGGATAATGGAAATTATTTTCATATAAAATAGAACAATATAATTTTGTGTAAAAACTAAAATGTTTGGGTGGATGATTAATGATTTTTGGGGTTTTGTAAATCAAATTTTTTTTAATATACTCTTATATATTATTTATAAATGTTTTAATTTAAGCAAGCATATGTTTTGACTAAAATAACAAAAAATCATTTTGATTATGGTGTGTATATGGATTAGAAAGATGTTTTATTAGAAGCTAGCAAATGTTTTTATAAAAGGTTAAGTTGTTCAAAGTATATCTATAAGTAAATATTTAAAGAAAATTTTGAGGTAGATGTGTGTTAATTTTCCCATTGAGTGCTTAAGGATTCAAGTCGATGCGCCTGGCCAACGTTATTGATAGGGATTCCTAAACACAAGGATGAGGTATTTCAGCACAATGGTTTGAAAAGAATAATATGTTTAGAAAAAGAAGATAATGTTTTGAAAAGTAAATTTTTGAGTGATGTTCGAGATTTTGAAAATGAGAATAATAAAGTAGTTTGAAAAACAAATATTCGTATTTTATTCATGTTAGTTAGTATTGCAAGGAAGAAAGGAATTTTGTTTATTATAAGCTGAAAATTATCTTGGAATTAATGGATTTTAAGTTCAAATTATTTTCTAGAATAAAATAATATCAAATTTGGTTTGAATTTAAAAATTATAGAAAATAAATATATGAGATAAATATATTTATGGATTTTGAAGTAGAAAAGATTTTATGAAACCAAGTTGATTTATTTTTAAAATAGTTTGAATTTGAAAATTTTTGTTCGGTTTGAGTAGGCATCAGAATATAGTGAAGTTTTTAATGAAGTAAAGAAGTGGAAAAAGTTTTGAAAATATTCGTAAAAGTTTTATCAGAAATCTTCAAATGTGTTTTAGCAGAAGTTTAGCCAAGAGTCGTTTTAGTGCATCTTAAAGTTTCTATCAAATTTTTATTGCCCGTCTTTATCCAAAGACAATGCCCTAAACAGTCACTCAACACATGAAAGTACGTTCCGTATTACCTATTTGGTTTTTATGTATTGGTAGAGGTCATGGTTTACAAAACCTTAACATCTTACAATTTGAATCTAGTTTTAAATCATTCTTTCCTATTATAGTTTGAGTCATAAATTTCAATTCAAAGAACAACTAAAAATCACTATCAAGAAATATTATTTACCCCATGTTGGCATAAAAGAAAAAAATATAAGTACACTTGGAAAATGCAATCCAAATTTTATTGCTTTATATACAAGCTAAAGAAGGAAGTGTTGTACTCTAATGAAAAAAAAGTTTAGTGATAACGGCTAGATTAAAATTTAAATTTTCAGGTTTTAATTTACTAAATTTGAGGTTAGATATTTGAAAAACTATTATTTTAAACAAAAGAAGAATTTTGGACAATATTGAGGAATTTTGAGTTAAAAACCATGATTTGTTTTGACCATGAATCTTAAACTATCAATTCATTTTTGATGAATTTAATTTCATTAGAAAGATATGCTATTAGAGAAAAAAATTCATTTGAAAAGTAATGCAAAACTTGAAGCTTAACTGTTGTTAAAACATGAACTAAAATTGATGTATGTCGCTATCCAGAAATTGAAAACTTCGCGCAACAACACTGACTTCATTCGACCATAACTTTCAAATAGTTCATCCGATTTCGATGACCTTACCCATTCCAGAATGATAAGAATATAAGAAAAGACTTTTCGTTTTAAGTAATTTACAAAATTTTATTGTTTTCAATAATAACAACATGTATTTGTTAAGTGGACCTACACTTGTAATTTCGTTTCAGAATTTGGTACTTTTGGGAAAATACTGTAACTTGAGTTGTAATCCACATTTTCCAATATGTAAGTTGTTTTAAAAAGTTAACACATTATGCAACAATCCACTTTTTGATATCACTGTCTAATTTTGTGCTTTTGACTATTTAAACTTTGTCGAAATATGGTCAAAATTTTGAACACTATGTTGCTTAAATATTAAATGATGGCTACTTTTTATATCTCTTCTATTGTGACTAATATTTGAATTTGAGTTGAGAATATGCATATATGAAGCATATTTGGACTTATTAGCAATGTTGGCTCGCTTTTGCCAGCATAAAAGTGAAATTGCTAACTTATATGCTAATAAAAAGGTACGTTTTTAGGTTATATCGGTATATGTTGTGCTATTCTATTATTTCTCATTTTGTGGGGATGCCCCATTATTGGGATGTATATATTTTGTGATTATATTGTGTTTTGATTATTTAGAATGCACTCCGTACAAATGAGATTCTGCCAAAAAATTTCGAAAAATCCGACACCTAGATAATTTTTCGTAAATATTTATCTTATACGAAAATAAAAAGTGGCTACTTGATTCTATTTAAATTGCGGCATACGATAAGAAAAGTTGGGGAAAGATCCATATAGAGAATATAATAGTTTTAGTCTGATAAAAGTTTATAGATATGAATAAAATACCAGGTATGAGATGTGTATGACATTTTCCTATAAGAAATTTCAAAGATGCAATTTTCTAAAGGGGGAAGTCTATTACAACCATGCTTTCCATGTCGTATAAATAAATAAATTTAATTAAAATAATTTTTTTGAATTTGATTAATGATAATTAAATATTTTGAAAATAATTTTAATTAATTAAATTCTATTTAATAAAAGATTTTGATTTAATAAATTAAAATAAAATAATTAATTCTTTTCAAATAATATATTGAAATAGAATAAAATGTTTTAATTAATTATGAAATATTCTTAAAGGATTAAATTATTTTATGTGTTTGAAATAGTTGAAAAACAATATAAAAAATATTGAATTAAACAAAATCGTGTCGTTGTTGATATATATTTTGGACGATGAAGCATAAATCAATTAAAGCTAATTTGAAATAAATTTTCTAATAAGATTGAAAGTGTTATTTAAGAGAAGAGAAAATAAGGATTACATTAAAAGATCCGAAAATTGAAGCCTAAGCCAACCTTCCTTTCTAGAAAACTCATCTCCCTTATTCTACCCAAATCAAGACTCGAACCCCCTATCTGTCCCAACCCTAATTCCTTATTTTAGAAATATCATAATATTATAAGAAAATAAAGAAAATTAAATAAAAGACACTGGTCGCTTGTGTAGCTGGCAACGTCAACCGTCGTCGAAGGAGGAGCTGCGACACGATAATTGGTGAGCACGCTATGTGATTGGCACCGTGACAAGGTGTTCGAGCCTTACATTGTCAACATCGCAAGGAGGAGGTAGAGATTTATGTGCACGTGCATTTGTGGATTTGGTGATGTGATGGAGATGCTCAATTTAGTTGTTATTGGGTGATGGCTCGGACTTGGGCTGGTGCATGGGCAGTAGCGCAACATCATGGTATTGGCATAGATTTGAGGCCAAGCATGAGCTTCAAGGTGTCGGGGCAGCGGTCGTTGTAGCTCTGATATGATGGAGTGTGGCGGTTAAAATGGTGAAGGCATCATGGTGCTGGTGATGGTGTTCGTGTGGGCTGTTGGTATAGGCACAAAATTAAAGGCTGAAGCAAGTATGCTGATGGTAATTGTTGTTTTGGGAACTCATGCATCGTTTTGGTAAGTAAATTCTTTTGCTCACAATATTGTATAATACTTTGTGCATTATTATTTGATCGAAATTGCTTGAGTTGTGCTAAGATATTAAATGGTTGATTAGGTTAATTGACATTGTTTGGGTGAGTTATCTATGAATTTGTCGATCGGTTGGTGGTGCGTTGTTTGTTGGTATGGATTGAATTAGGTTAAATTGAATTGCATATCTTCGATTGATTGTTCTAGTGGTGAGATGACACTACTAATTGATTGAAAGGGTAAGAATACATAGAATGGAAGGTTTTGATAAAAATAAATTATTTTAGAAATAAATAGTGAATTTTTGAAATGATTTTCTTTTATAATATTGAAGATATTGTAATTAATGAAAAATTTGGATGTCAAATGATTTTAAAGAAATATAAAAGAAAAATAATTTATGAATAGGAATTATTTGGAAAATGAGGAATTCTGGAATTTTATTAAATAAGTGATTTTTAGAATATTTTTATTTTTATTTATTTATCGTTGATCATGAAAATGTTAAAAGTGCATTTATGAAATGATATTTGAAATCTGTATATTTAAAGTGATAAGTGTTATCAGCTTTTTGACCAAGCATATTTTAGATAGAAGTTAGAACTTCAAGATGAAGACGAAACGATTAACAAACTCGAGAAAGTACTCAAAAGGACAAGAAGAACATACTCAACAACTAACAAAGCCAAAGGAGCAAAGTAGACCACTTGGTACCGAGCCCTACCACTTGGTGTACCGAGTGCTTTTTGCTGCATTATGGACTCTCAAAACCACTTGTATGAGAGGCACTAACTTAAGTGATCATTATGGAAAGCCTTTCTCAAGGAATAGTAGAACAACTTCCAGAATTCACGAGAAGAAAGCAAAGAAAGCGGAGATGAACAAGCGATATCCCCGAAAGCAACACAATCTTCAAGGAGGAGTACTTGAAATACACTATAAGAAAGAAAGAAGACTAAATAGAAGAAGTATGAGAGCATTTGTCCCATACAAATTGATCGATACCGAGTGGTCTTAATTGGAGCTTGGGCCCTACCTTCCTCTCTTGAATGCTTGGAATTAGATTTAGACTTAATGTTTAGTAGGCCTCCGGTTCTACTAGCTAATTTCACTATAAATACAAACCGTATAACTACTGGAAAATGGCTTTTGACTCTTTAATTTTGTTCATCTCCAATCTCTCCTCTTAGTAGTCACTAAAGCAGATACTATTGCATGTTCTAGGCTATAAGTACTTGTCAATCCCTTGTACTAGTGACTCTCAACTAAATAATCAATAATTTAGAGTGGACGTAGGCCAGAGATTGCCGAACCACTATAAAAATTGTTGTGTTCTCTTTACTTTGCTATTAATTCTTGCTAGATCTCAACTTTTCTACAGGTTTTTGGATTTTGTCCCATTTTTGGCATCAAAATTTTGGTGCATTCACTGAGAATAGAACTCAGGCTTAGATCTAGCTTGCTAATTTGGGTTTGGAGAGATCTAGTGGTTAGATCTAGAAGATTTGCTTTGAGAAGTTTAGAAACTTGCTGAAAGAAATCAATGACGTCTAGGAGATTATAAGATCATCAAGAGCAGCAGCCAATGGTGATGAAGGAAATGCTCACCAATTGGAGGTCAATAATAAGTAGGCGGTACCAGGATCATCTGCTCTCCGAGATATGGTTTCTAGGGTAGAGTTTGACAAGATGATGCAAGAACTCAATCAGAAGTTGGTAGATGGTCAAGAGGCTCTGATGGAGAAGATGGATGCTAGCATAGCACAATAGATACAACAACCACACATGATCGGGAGGACTAGGGGTAGTTTCTCCTCCAGGATCTTAAGAAGAAAATTCTTCTATTTTAGGCAGAATAGGAAA
Source organism: Allium fistulosum (assembly GCA_030737815.1). Taxonomy (NCBI): domain Eukaryota; kingdom Viridiplantae; phylum Streptophyta; class Magnoliopsida; order Asparagales; family Amaryllidaceae; genus Allium; species Allium fistulosum. The sequence continues at coordinate 813,024,084 of CM060908.1, read as the reverse complement.
AATGAAAGGCAAAAACAGAAGGAAGTAGTTGCTGGAGCACTGGAGGGAGTTGCTGGAAGAAGTAGACGTACTTCCCTTAAAAGGAAACCAATCGATGTCGACCACAATCAGGTCGGTATTGATATGAATGTTGAAGGACATGAGGGATAGGGAGCTAAGGCTGTGGGCTTGTCGGACTCAGAGGATGACCTGCAGCATGACGATAATGATTACGAGCTGGATGTCTAGGTTAATAGAGTTGGAATTCAAATAGCTGCAATAGAACCAACAAAACATCAACAGAAAACCAGAGGAGTGGTTCTTCAAGAGACTGTAGAGCCTAAATGTCAGCGGGAAAACCGAGATCCTTTGTAGAGCCACACTCGATATAGCTCCTAATAGTTGACCTTTCGAATAAATTGCCTGCGAGAAATATATAGCGGATATGGTTAAGCGGTTGGACGAGAAAAGCAAAGGTCGAAAGCATAAGAATTGGAGTTTAGCGTAAAAAAAAACTCCATTTACAGAAAATATTCTGAGAGAAGAGTATCCTAGGATGTTTACGATGCCGACAATGTCATCGTATAACGATACTACTAATCCTAGGCAACACTTACTCAAGTATGAGTAGCGTTGGGATGGTGCCAGGGCGAAGGACTCTGTACGGTATAGATGTTTTTCTATCTTCTTGGAAGGAGTTGCACCGATGTGGTTCACTAGGCTCGCACTGAAAGGGTTCTTGAATCGGTTTAATATTGCTATTACTTAAGTAAGTAAACAAAAGGAGGATCTAGTATTTACGAATTGGTTCGGTTTATACATCTGGATATGGATTTTGATATGTATTTGAAGATGAAACTACCAACAACCATAAAGGAGTTCCATTTGAAGGCTAATAAGTTTCTGCGATTGGGGGAGGTAAGTCTAAATGGAGGGAAGACTGATGATGGACAGTTGAAGGAAGTTATCCAAAGAAACATAGCAATTAAGCAAGCTGGAGAAAACTCTAGTAACATGATAGTTAATTTTGGAAATTCTAGCAACGATAAGAAAAGGAATCAAGGCCCTGGCAGTAGGCATAGCATGAAAAAGCAACAGCCGATAAATGTGAAATCATAAGGTTATACACCTCTGAATGATTCAATGGAAAACATATACCTTGCTACTCAAGGAATGGAACGATATCAAAAGCCGCCTAGGAGGGAGGCGATTGAGTAAGAAAGGCACTCTGGAAAGTACTGTCAATTCTATGAAGCCCATGGACACAACACGAATGAGTGCCGACATTTGAAGGATCTCATTAAAGTTCTAATAAGGAAAAATAAACTCCAGCAATATGTTAAAGAGCCACAGGAAGGTGGTCAAGCTGCGAGATCATAAGGGCTGCCTGCTCAGGGGAATAAGCCTGGACCAAGCGGAGAAGAGCCCATGAGAAACGATAGAAGATTGGTTATCAATACCATAACTGGAGGACCTCATCCAGTAGAGAAAAGCTAGATGGAAATGGAACCGCATGTTTGCTCGCTATAACACGTACCACAAAAGGATTGCTTTGTTGTAGAAGATGGAGCTTTGACGAAGAAACAAATATTGATAATAGACGATGATTTGTTCAGGAACAGAGATGTTGATGGAGTCGAAGAGCCAAGTTTCGACCCTATGGTAATAGCAACAGATATAGGAACGACAATAGTAGGTTGTTTTTTGGTGGATATTGGAAGTTCCATAAACATACTATTTAGAAGAACATTCAAACAAATGAAAATTAATATGAAGGAGGTTAAAGCCTATAAAACCAAGATTCAAGGGTTTATAGGTAACGCAAAACAACCTATCAGGATGATCAATCTACTTTTAGAGATGGATGAAGGAGATTATAGGATAGTCCTGATTCAGAAATTAGTTATTATGGATGAATACTTGGTGTACAATACCTTTTTGGGTCGATCGGTTCTTACCGATTTTAGAATAGCACCGACTCCTAAGCGTCTAATAATGAAGTTCCCTATAGAGGTTGGGGTCGGTAAGAGGAGGCCAGAGCGCGAGAAGGGAATGCTATGTCGCAAAGTTGAGGGAAGTAAAGCATTGGGAGAAAGTAAAGAATGTGGAGGGAAACCTCTACATTCAAGATTCGCAAGCATAACAGTTAAAGCCCAAACCCTAGCTCGAGAACTATACCAAGTTCGATAAGGCTATGGATCCCAAGAAGAAGTTAGGGAAAGGGCAAGCATCGGCAGTTGAGCTGACAGTGAATGTTCCAATTGATATGGACAATCCTACATGGGTTCTAAAGATTGGATCTCAACTTAGCATTAATTTGAGGAAGGAATTAGTTAATTTCTTTCGAGGGAAGTTGGACTCATTTGCTTGGATGCATTCAGATATGTGCGGGATATCGCCGGAGATAGCATATTACACACTGAATATTGATCCAAGGTTTACACTAGTTAAATAGAAAAGGCGTGGTTTAGGTCTATAACAATCCACTGCATTAAAAGAATAAGTGGATAAGCTGATGGCAACCGGCTTTATCCATGATGCTTTATACCTTGAATGGGTATCCAACCCCATTTAGGTGAAGTAATTAAATAGAAAATGGCGAACATGTATCAGCTATTCGGATTTGAATATTATATGCCCAAAAAGCTGCTTTCCACTACCTAGAATTGACTAATGGGTAGATGGGACATAGGGCATGAGTTACTCTCATTCATGGATGCTTTTTCAGGTTATAATCAGATTTGGATGCATATTCCGGATCAGGAAAATACTAGCTTTGTACTGGATTTGGGATTATACTGCCATCGAGAATCTTGTTCGGTTTGAAAAACGTTGGAGCCACTTACTAGAGATTCGTAAATTTTTTGTTCAAGAATCAAATCGAATGGATAATGGAGGTGTACATGGATGACATGTTTGTGAAGTCATGAGTATCATGAAACCATTTGGATGACCTTTCATCGATGTTCAAAGTTTTACGAAAATATGGAATGAAGTTGAATCCGTTGAAATGTCCTTCCTAGTAGCTTCGGGAAAATTTCCAGGATTTATTGTTAATGTGATGGCATCAAGGCTAATCCAGAGTAGAATAACACCTTAAGAATGTAACCTCCCCAACTATAAATGAGCAACTACAAAGCCTGAATGAGAAAGTTGCTGCCTTGAGTCGGTTCATTTCAAAGGCAATAGGCAAATGCATACCCTTCTTCGATTTTCTTAAGAAGGGTAAGAAATTTTTTGAGTTGAATCAGAACAATCAGAATGCCTTTGAGGAGTAATTGAGACACATGGACACACCATCGGTCTTATCCAAACCACTGGATGGGGCGGACTTATTCCTCTATTTGGCAGGCTGTGCTCACGCATTTAGTGTAGTATGTGAGGATGTGAGCATTCAAAAGCTGGTCTACTACATCAACAAGTGGTTTGTCGGAGCTGAAAAAAACTACCCAAAGTTGGAAAAACTAGCATAACGTTAGTGATTGCATTAGAAAAAGTGTAACTGTATTTCCATGCTCATTCGATCAAAGTGCCGACAGATCAGCCATTGAAGCAAGTGTTATACCGACCCGAGGCTTCAAGGAGGCTATTGAAGCGGAACATCGAGTTGAGCCAATATGACATTACTTACCATTCGAGGTCAATAAACGGGCAGGTATTGCCACACTTCATCACTGAGTTTGCCATGCTCAACAACGAAGAAGAGGATGACATGGAAAAAGTTTCTCATTGGAAGTTATTTATGGATGATGCTTCAAATGAAGACATTTCAGGCACAAGATTAGTGCTCTAAATCTCGATAGGATGGTCAATTTGTTACTCGTTGAAGCTGGAATTTCTCACAATATTGAATGAGGTTGAGTACGATGCGCTAATAGCGAGATTAAGATAGCAAAGAAGCTAGAGATAAGAATACTTCACATATTCAGTGACTCATAGCTGGTGGTTTGTCAAGTTGGAAAGGAATATCTAGCTAACGATGCGAGACCTGTCCCTTAACTGACGAAAGTACTAGAACTTTTGGATGATGTAGAGAACTACACTATCATACATTTCCTAGGGAAGAGAACACAAAAACTGATTCATTGCCTAAGCTGGCTAGTTCGAAAGAAGCACAAATGATGGGTCTGGTCCAATTGAAGGTTTTAACGGCTCTAAGCATCGATCAAATGGATGTTGATTGGATTTTGGAGACCATAGAGGAGGAGGAGTCATGGATGACTCCAATTAAAGAATATTTGCTCAAGGGGACTCTCCCAAGAGACGAAAAGAATGGAAGAAACACCTTCAAAAAGCACCTCGATTCATAATACAAAAAGGAGTATTGTACTGAAGAGGATTCTTTACCCCCTACTTAGGTGTGTAACCAAGGATAAGGGTAGGAAGATCCTCATGGAAATACATAAGGGCAGCTATGGCGATCACAACTAGGGGCAAACTCTAACTAAAAAGGTACTTCACTACAGGTATTTCTGGCCAACAATAAATCAATATGTAGCTGATTGCACTAGATGGTGCGACCGTTGCAGTTAATTATTTCACAAAGTGGGCTAAAGCGAAATCACTTTCCGTGATCATGACGAAAAAGGTCATTAACTTCGTGATGAATTACATCATCTGCAGGTTTGGAGTACCCCAAAAAACATCACAGACAATGGAACTTAGTTTGAAAATACTTAGTTCAATGACTTCTGCGAACAATTTAGAATCAAGAAGAGCTTCTCGACAGCAGCGCATCCATAGGCGAACAGACAAGTGGAGGTGATCATCAAGTCCACCTTGAAGAAGCAACTGACTAGAGCAAAGGGCAACTCAGTTAATGAGCTTTCACTAACATTACGGGCTTATAGAATGACCCACAAGTCAGCAATTGAACATTCACCATTCGCTCTGGCATACAGATCAGAAGCTATGATCCCAATAGAACTAGAAATCCTTTCTTATCATAAAAGGAATTTCAATCCAAAAGTGAATGAGGAACTCTTGCTTGACACTCTCGATTTGGTTGATGAGAAGCGGGAAGAAGTGGAATTGAGGTTAGCTGCTCACCGGAAGAGAGTAGCACGACACTTCAACATCAAGGTCTGAAACTTTACTTTCGGGGTAGGGTTCTCATTCTGAAACGAGTTCTCCCAGATACGTAGGAATTCAGTCCAAACTGCGATGGCCCACATGCAATTGAACTAAAGCTTGGAGATGGAACATTCAAGCTAACTATAATTGATGGAATCCTCATCCCATGGGCATGGAACAATGACTTGCTGCACCACTATTATGTTAGCCTTATTAGTTTATTTTTGCAAATAAGCCACCTAGGGACTCTAGGGGCAATGTAATAAGGCAGGACTTGCTGCATTTTCCACTAATATATACAGTTAGCTTCTTGAACCAATCAGATACAAACTTCTTCGGTCTAGTATTAGGACTGAGAGGAATGACTACTTAGAGTTCAGTCGAATAATTCAACCCTGACCTTCAAGAATTTTTCATTGCCTGAGATTGGCAATAACAAGAAGGAATAACCACTTAGAGGTCGATCGGATGATTCAACCCCGACCTTCAGGAATTTGTTTTCGCTCGAAGATTGGCAACGACAAGAAGGGATATCCATTTAGGGGTCGATCAGATGATTCGACCCCAACCTTCATGAATTTGCCATTTCACAGAGATTGGAAATGACAAGAAGGCATAACAACTTAGGGTTTGATCAGATGATTCGACCCGAACCTTTAGGAATTTGCCATTGTCCGAAGATTGGCAACAACGAGAAGGAATAACTACTTAGAGGTTGATTGGATAATTCAATCCCGACCTTTAGAATTTTTCCATTGCCTAGAGTTTAGCAACGACAAGTAGGATTGACCATGCCAGGGTTAATCGAATAATTCAGCTCCAACTTACTGGTATTGATCGTTGCCATGCTATTGGTAGCATCAAAAAGGAATGTTCGAAATCAAGAAATTAAACCACTGGTCTGGGAGGCTGGAACTAGTGTATGGAATGGATTTCTATGACCGCCCTAGTGGCCTAGCATCTCACACTTGGCCGAGGACAAATGTGAGTAGTCGTTAAAAATCTAGGAATGACATTATCAGACTCTTTCGATCCAAGAACAAGATCGGGAAATGACAACCGGACCAGGGGCAATTGAATAATTTGCGCCGTATCAACTCCTATTAATGCCTAGAGTATGGAATTTTGAAATACAAGTCAGTGAGAAAGATTTGGTTTGCGGCTAAAATATGTAAACAAAAATTAAATAATATAATTAATAATCTCCGACGATAGGGAGCAAAGCAAAACTTGAACTATTTATGGCAAAAGTCGGTCAAAGGAAACCCGACACAATGTGAATGGAAATAACCATAGAGTTTTCTAAATGGTGGTCCTGTTTCGCTAAGCGAAACACTCTAGTGGCTAAGCCACGATATGTAACCATTGTAGTTGCAGGAATTTTATTTATTTTCACAGGGTTGTAGTTAATAAAAGCATCGCATGAGAAGTATTATATACATAGACAGTTGCATATAGGTAGGTACATAATACTTATGGAAAAAAGATTACAACACAAAACAATCTTTCATTACTTACGAGTTTCTGTACAAGAATAGCGGGGGCCGCTCCTACACAAAAACGACATACTTAAAATAAAATGAAAAGGCAAAATGTACAATAAAAAAGAACCACCATGCCCACAAGCTTCAGGAATCCTCTACTTGTTCTTCCCTTTCCATCCGCCCTTGCCACCAGAACCACCGAGATGCCTCATGATCTTCCGTTCATCCTTGATTACCCTTCCTTTAGGGGTGTCGCCCTTGGACTAGGTAGTCTCACCTCTAGTGGTGGTACGAGACTCATTGGATCTCTTGGTAGGGGTCTCAAAAGGCTTGATTTTTTAGGGCTTTAGCTTTATTGAGAAAAGCTTGAGGGTAGGGCTTGTAGGTGCAGAGCTAATGAATATTTCCATGCTAGGCTCCTTTTTTATCTTGACCTTAATCGTCAATATTCAGTGTCTCCGCCATAGTAATCTGATCGGTCAGGTCCGTGATACTTGTAATAGCGACTTCTTCCTCCAAGGATAGCGAAACATCCTACAAGTTCTCCAGAGCGGCTACCTTCTCGAAATCAGGCTCTGGATCAAAACTAGGGGGAATGGCAAGAGCAATAAGTCATGTGGAAGTGGTGGTTGATGCAGTGAAGATTGCCGAAGGACCCAAGCCTTGAGTGGCCGATGATGGAGGAGGAAAACGCAGATGACCTACAAGTTGACAAATAGAATGATAAAGATTGGAGATGGATTCACATGAGAATCAGAGCTTCTCTAACACAAGTGAAACAAGTGATATACCTACACTATGACTTTGCAAAACAGGAGACTGTAACACCTCGTAATTCGACGTTAGTAATTTAATTAGTTAGTCAGTTAATTAATTAGGCTCCAAAAATAGAATTTGTTAAAACGATGGAATTTGACCATAAAAATTGCACCATTGCATTCATGGAGAAATTCTAAGCAACTTTCATATTTGGATTTTTGCGATCGGAGTCCAAACGAAGAAGTTACAAACGAAAAACTAATTCAGAACAAAAATAAATCGAATAAGAAAATTAACGTTTATATATTAATTATCTAGGGCCATAGGTCAAATCGCATATTGGAGCGATCGACCAGGGGCGGTCGACCCAGCGATCGATAGGGGCGGTCAACCGCTTCATGTGTGGTGGCTAGGTTTAACCTAGGCCTAACGACCCGAATTTAACATATTTCAATCTGACGGTTGAGATTGTTTCTTACGCCTATAAATTCAGGCCTAACCCTCCCTTCTCTTCTCATATTTTTCTAGAGGTAGTAGCGAAGCTCCGCCATTTCTTATTCTCCACTTTCTTTCTAAATAATAAAAATAACATATTTATATCTATATTTATATAAATTGGAGAAGAATAGAAATCTAATAAAAAGGAGAAGGGAGGAGAATCAAGCATACGCATATTCGAGGTAATTTATATATATTTATATATTTGTATCGATTTTCTCTTCCAATCACTAATCTCTTCTCAGAATTGTAATTCTAATATATGTATATACCCTTTTTATACATGTATCTTGGATTAAAAAGGATTTGGAGATAAATTTAAGGTTCTACTTCAGATCTGGAGATTTGGATCGCTTATAAAAGGTGAGTAGGAAATTTTACATGTTGTTTATGATTTTAAATCTATTCCATTAGCATACGTTTATTTTTTATGCCTAAATCAATTTTATTTAAGAATTGTAGGTTTAAATTAGTGTAGAAAGTTATTGCCTACATATTCTTATTTCAGACCTAGTATGAAATATGTTTACATTTAGATCTAGAAATCAGTCCCAAATTTTTTAGAATTTGAATGATGTATATTTTATTCTAGATTTGTACTTAGGTGTAAAATAGGATTTTTAGATTATTACCCAAATTTGTGCTAAGTTGTAGATTTTCCATAGTTTAATTTATGGGAAGAACATCCGTTTGATTTTTATAAATTTGTTTACTTTTCCACTTTCGATTCAAAAAGGCAACACTTGATTTAATAAGGAATAAAACAAAAAGGGAGAGATGTGTAAAGTACAGATTTATTCTCAATAGTTTCACTATTTATTCCAAATAAAAAGAAATTATCCATTCCTTGTAATTTCAAACATAGTAAATCTTTCCATTTTGTATGAAACTAATTTATGAAAATCATAGCAGAAAATCTTCCTAAGGAATTTGATTCCAGTAAATTAAATATGGAAAGTATATTCGAGTTACATATTTATGACTAGAATATATTTGGTTATAAATAGGTAGTCTTACTAGGTAGTTTATACGTATTTATTGCGATAATAAAGCAGAACAACGTTTATTCATGCATTATTTATGCGTAACGTTTGTTAGTTTTATTGTACTTATGGAAGAGAATAGGTAGAATTGGGAAATGTAATAATTCCTATTAATAGGCATTAAATTAGGAATTGCCAATAATTCGTAGAAAATAAAAGATTGTAACCCCAATTAATGGGCAATTAATGGGAAATAATGGATAGTATTAAATTAAGGGTTACAATTACTAGAGACAAATGAATTAATGGAACTGATAAAAAATGGAATAAACATAAAAAGGTTACTAATTTGGAATTAGTAGTCATGCATAAATGTCTTAGGAAATGTCCGTTAGGGTTTTATGGACAAATTGACATTTATGAGCATAATAAAGGGATTTATGGTATGATATGTATTTAAGGTAAATCTTATTGCCTTAAATAAAAAGGTAATTAGTAAGCTAGGTCCAATGTCATTCTAAGATAGGATAAGTAAAGACTTAGGATAGTTAATTGGACTTAGTAGGTTAGTAATGCAAGGTCGGTGGAGTCACTCGACGGAAGACCGCCCTTCACTTTAAGGCTCCCAGTAGTTGGGTGGACTTACTACTGATGTGAGATATCATTAATCCTAAGACCCATGACTTTGAGAGAAATAGGACTTGCTTTAGGGTCAGAGGTATTAAGTGGTTGTTTGAGGTCCTACTTCTTTCTCAACTAAAAGTATTAAATGGTCTAAATTTGGAATTAGGAGCGGTGAGGGATATCTTCATAGGGGTTCACTTCTGTTTTAAGGTATTAAGTGGCTGTAGGGTCCACCTCTCTCCTAAAAGGATGTATTAAGTAACCTAGTGAGATTCTAAATAAATAAGGATATCTCTAAAATGGTTTACTCCAGTGTTGAGGTATTAAGTGGCTATTTTAGGGTCTGCCTCCCCACCGAATGAAGTAACCTAGTGAGGTTCCAAATTAATAATTAAGAGTGATAGTGGATATCTAGGGAAGGGTTTGCTTCTGGTTTGAGGTATTAAGTGATTGATCTAGTGTTCGCCTCTCTCCTAAAAAGAAGTATTAAGTAACATAGTGAGATTCCAAGCGATGTCAGCTAGACAGTACCACTGAGGAGTCCATCTTGGGGTTAGGTATTAATGACAAAGGCCTACCTATAAATAGGTGTTAAATGGTCAGGGGTCTGCCTAATCCTTATTAATGAGGTATTAACTACCTTGGGTACAGTCTCTCACATTACTAAGTCTGTAATAACGATAGTACTAATGAGGAGTCTGCCTGAGGATAGGTATTAAGTGATGTAAGACTTGCCTAGAATATAGGTTAAATGGTTAGAAGTTTGCATAGTCCTTTTAAAGGTATTAAGTGACTTGGTTATTGTTTCTTACATGGGTACGATTTTATTAGCGATAGATGCGATAATAATTGGACATTAAATATTGGAAGCCTTAAATAGTGGTTTGAGGTCTTTGTAGCTAGGACCCACCGACCATTGACAACATTATTAGGAAACCGCCTTGGGAATAGATCTTAAATGACGAGGTCTACCTTGATTGAGGTCTTAAATGGCAGAGTCTGCCTATTTCTCTTTTAAAAGTATTAACTAGTGATTATAGTAGCCCGCTTCATATTTAGAAGTATTAAGTGGCAATTTGGGTATGGAAGTATTGGGTGGTTAATAAAGCTTCGTCGATATTTTGTACCTTGGGAATGGGTAGGTAAGTAACCGTGTTGCAATGCAAGGTTCGATTAGAATTGCTAACCTTAATAGACATAACAATTAAATGGAAACCAATCGGTTTAAATTTATGTTATGCACAGTTTATAGATTTTCCAGCCACCAAAACGTTGTCCTGACCCCCTCCTCATTAAAAGCAACATGATAGATTTAAAGGAACGGTTCACCGGAGCTGGATGCATCTAGTTGTTGGAGAAGTCTTCTTTTCTCTCATGCTCGATGTCGATATGACAACCTGTTATCCAAGGAATACCATTAATTCCAAGGTAATAGTTATAATTAGTATTCTTATTCTATTATTGTTTCCGCTATGAGTTTAGATTTCTATCAATTTCTGATAATGCTCATGCTTATTTGCAGGACCAAATCCAACTATCTGTGCTTTGATGGACTTGGATTTTTGTCAATTTAGGCCCAATAATGTATAGATTGTTAGAGAGATATAGATTTCGCACTCTTCGAATGAATGCTTGTCTGATAGGTCTACGAAAGGGTGAATATAGGGCTCAATGTAAGTAGCTATGATGGATTTTAGAATTGTCTGGGTAGCCTCAGAGCTGGCCCTTACAACCTCAAAAACTTGTCGTAGGCTCTTTGGATTTCAAAACATTGGCTGGACCCGATGCACTTGGGCTAGTAGAAGCCTCGATGGCAACAACAACAGCAATGCCCTCTACAACAAGAATAGCCTTTTCCTCTTCAAGTTTAGTTATGTCATCAACTTCAAGGTACTTGGCCATAAGTTCTTTCTCAGTAAGGCTCTCACCGGCTGCTTCAGAGTGACATAATCCTCCTCCCAGGTGAGAGCAAGAGTTTCAACATATGTGCTCCCCGGCTACTTCAAGTTCTTGTATATAATCACGCTTGCAAAGAAGTGTGGGTAGTGTTATTTAATTCTTCTTTCTCATTGGCCTTCTCTCTTTTAGCTCTTGTGCAACGAATCCACATTTAATTTCACCATCCAGCTTTTCCGCCTTAACCAATAGCAGGTCGTTGGCGAGTTCCTCTTTTTCTGGGAAGAGCTTTCGAATTTTGGGTGTCTGCTCATCATTGATCTTATCCCTGACCTAGATAGTTTCATCCTTGGCATTAAGGGGAGGTCCTTCTTGGCAAGCTTATTTTTCAGAGCAGAACCCTCTTCGTGAGCATACTTCAGCATGTTTTGCAAAGCGGTCATGGAATTAGTATGTGCCTTTTTTATCTCCTCCATCAAGCTGTCAACCTTGGCCATGGACTTTAAAGATACATCCCTCCTGGTCATCATCTTCTTAAGGTCTCCCTTATACCCTGCAATGAGGTCTTTGTAAGTCATCCTTTCTGATTCGAAGGATTGAGTGTTTGTGTCATTAATTTTCTTGACAATGGAGAGAGCAAAGCAGAGTTTTTCCATTCGTAGCCCTGGTCAACAAGCTTTTAAATCTGCTTGACGTCCCTGTCTGGCTCTTCCTTCGGGATGTCTTGGATGTCACGATCGAACATGACACTATGCAGGAAGAAATTGGGAAAGGCAACATGTAAGTGTGACAAAGCAGCAGGAAGAGAAGGCGAGGAAGCAAAGATTCCCTTAGAGTGTAAAGGAACGGTAGTATTCAAGGACCCCGAAGTAGGAATTTGTTCATGAAGAGGAAGCTATGATTCAGTACGTGGCAAAGGAGCACTGAAAGAGTAGCTATGATGATATTACGACTCCTTATGTCTCTTGGTATGATCAGATGATAGCCTCTCGTTGGCATGCCTCTTCTTTCTTTCTCTTTCAGCTCTTTGGTTTATCTTTCGCTTCTCGTTCCTTCCTTCTAAACCTCTCCTTGTCAACCTCATGACGACCCTGGTATCTGGAGTAGGATGAAAATGGTCAAGGGTCTGTACTATGAACTCATCTACACTATATTGAAGCTTTCGGTATCTATCTCTAGCCATGGAACCTAAAATAAGAAGAAAATTTGTGTAAGTATTGGAAGTTCAAAATACAAGTGAATGCAAGGATGAGTGTCCTGGTTCAAATGAAGTGTAGAATATCGATGACCCCCTAAGTACTCTATAGACCATATTCGTATGGAATTAAACATAGAGTCTCGCCATATTCATCCATAATTCCCCTAGGTGAGAAGCTAAAATTTGAAGAGCCCTTGCCGAGGAAATCATCGATAGAGATATCAAAATCACTCAAGCCAGTGAAAACGTCTCCTAACAAGAAAGCTGAAAGATTTGTCATGACGGGTGGTAGTATGCCTAATTCCTTGGCTTTCTTGGGAGTTTCGAGGGTGGCGCGCTTTGGATGAGGCGAAGAAGGAAGATCAATGCCTTTAGGAGATGTTTCACAAAATGACTCATCTCCTCTAAAACTGGCAACATACTAAATATCGTCGTCGTCGGCACTTTCTTCCTCCTCTTCACCTTCCTCTTCCACCATCTCTTCCTTTGCTTCTCTCCTCCCAGCGCATTCACTCTCCTTTGGAATCGATGGCATCCTAGCTCCTTCATCCTCCCTGTCGGGATCTCGCCTCACATCCCTATAACTTAGTCATACTCTACATCCACTTAACATACTATCATACACCTCACCGCATTCCCTATTAAGGTCTTATAAGGACAACCCTTATTTTTCCTTAACTATCAATTTCTTTCCTAAATGGGATTAAATACTAATTAATAACCTATTTATTGTGCGATTAATACGCTATTAATTATATGTTATTTATGTGCAATATATACATGTATGTATGTATGCAGTATGTATGTATGTATTTATGCATGTATGTATATACATGCCTAAAATATTTCTAATCGTATGAAGATTACGCCTTATAGTAATTGTTTAAATGTCAAAACATTTAAATTTATACAAGTCTAAATCCATATCAATGAACATACCATATATCCAAGATTCTTAATTCAACAACATACTTGTATAAAAATAGAATACATACTAAACTTCTTTTACGCTAAAATAGTGGAATCAACATCAATAGAAATTATAATTCAAATCCTTTTAGTCTCTATTCAACTTCTACATATACAAATGAAAAAGGGAATTTTCATTTAAATTATGGAAATAGGCAGTGCAAGCTACGAATAAAGAGAATCTGTACCTTACACGCCATTTCCTAACTTATTTCTTTTCAAAAACCCTTAATCAGATCCAAAGAAAAAGGTGAGAAGTGGAATAGAATGTAAAATATTAAAATTGCAAAAACTATACAATTCCACTTTTTTCATAGAGAATAATTGAGATACTAACATAAGAATTGACATTTCGCTTAGGGAAATTTTGGGTTTTAGTTTGATGTTTTCGTGAACATAATTCTCCAAGGCATATAACAAATCCAAATTATACAATAAAATTAATAATCTAAGGAAAACTAAGATTTCCACTCACTAAAGGTCCTTAGCTCTTCCTCTTCGATTTGTTTACGCATGCTTTATATATTTTCTAGATCTCTTCCTTTAGAAATATACAACAAATGCATTGTATATAGATTAGATTTAGAATTCCAGGAATTGGAGGAGAATAGAATTAGAAATTAAATGTTAAACAGCTAAAATTTCTTACTTGAAAACCTAGAGAATTTCTGAATCTTGAGGAAGAAAGAAATTGACAGAGCTCCGCTACGTTCCAAAAAAATTTGTGAATAAAAGTGAGCTGGCCAGGCTTTTATTTATAGTGGTTAGAAAACACCAAAACCGTTGGATTTAATTCAGTGTAAAATGATATAGTTTGGACCGTTCTTGGTCTTCCCTAACCCTAGCCACCATAACAGCACCAGGCGACCGCACTTACCTGTCCGATCGACCAGTAGTGTTAATTTATCAACCTCAGCCTCCACAATCTCCCACCAACAAAGATCCTCTCCCTGCAACTGCCATGAAGCCAACTGCCTCCGAGCCAAGTCCTCCTATCCCATAAGTCCAAATATCCGCTCACAACTATGGATCCAAGCTCTCGCCTCAATATATGACTCGGTGCCAAGAAATGGCTTGCCTCCTAAGCTGGTGTAGTCCTTGCATAACTTGGGAAAATCGAGAATGCCTAGCGGACGGGCTGGAGCCCCATCCGCCGGAGCAACATCCCTAGTTGGTAGCTCTGCTCATGCAGTAGCCTGCAAATAACGTCTAAACCAAGCAGGCATATTAAGGCCTGGAACTTCGGGGATATCTTGCGGCTCAGACATTTCTATCTGTGGATATTAAAAAGATGGGATTAGGTACTCCACAAATAGTTCAATAGATAGGGAGGAAGAGATATGAGGGACCCATTTCTAAAATTTCTTTTTTTCCAAAATACATACATATACTTTTAAAAGTATTATTTGGAATATCCTATAAAAATTATTCGAAAACCTTTATATTTTTAAAATATTTTCAAGATTACCGAAACCTTAGCTCTAATACCAACCGTGACACCCCGTACCTCTAGGCACCCTGAAAATCGGACATGACTAGAAGCACGAGTGGTCGGGTGAAATAAAAATCCATAACATAGCACAGAGACTAAGGCAACAACATAAAATGATTAAAATATTATAGCGGAAGAAAACTTTCACTAATTATAAATTAATAGCAAAACAGCATCATTAAAAACAACATTATCCCAAATTTATTTCTGAAACCAAAAGTACTAAGTAGTCTCCACCAAAACATAAAACATAACAAAGTTCACAATATAGGTCCCCATATATAGAGTAAAGTACGGAAAAGAGAAACGTAGTACATGAAACAAAAGAAACAAAAGCTGAAAATAACAACTGCTCCAATGACCCTCCAAGCTGCAAAGAACTACAACCTAGACCTGCCCTCCAGTGATTTGGGGAAAATAGGAAAAATAGGAATGAGTCAGACATAAATTCCGGAGAATGAGAAATAAAATGAAGCAGAAAGAATAAAACAGTTTAATTCCAGGTCTTCCCCGGATATCGCAGATGGTGAATAATATAATGCAGAGAATCCTTCTTAGATACAGTTCCTAAGAAGCCAAAGTCTGTGGTCACTCTAGGGAAATCAACCATGCAGTAATACTAAACATCAATCGGCCTGTCGGACCTACTGTCCTTACCTATCCACGTGCTACAGCGTGAAAGTCATGCTCTTCACTCGTGCACTATGACTAAATGCCTCTTACGTCTGACCGACGCCGACTCAAACAACCTCGTAGGACCCCAAAGTTGCACTCAGGATCTACCAAACTGGACTCCTATCCTCCTGTCTCCTCGGTAACCAACATGGACTTGCCCCTATCCAATGTGTCGGTTCTCCGAAAGAGCGCCCGCAGCTAGGTCGGCTGCGCAAAATCCTCCAACGAACTGCCTTAAGAAGCTTACGTCGGAGCATACTTGTCATGTTCCGTTCGCGTCGATCTGCCTGAAGAAGCCTATGATTGCGGATGCTATCTATCCAACGTAGTAGCAACCTATGAAAGGTAACAAACATCCTTACGAACCTACTTGCCTGCTCCTAGTACGTACAACCAAAACTATATTTTGGTCTTAACCGCATGAAACACCTATCCAGACCTTTACAAGGTCTGCCTACCAAATCGTTTCCAAATTAATTAATTTTACCGTTACAGTTTACATACTGTTTATTTCCATTAATCTACTTTAGATCATTTTTACATCCGATTTGGTTATTTCACAATTTCCCTTTTTCTTACATAAATGGTATTTCAATTTCTCGTCCGTTCAGTCCTTATGGTTTGTTTGTAATTTTTATGCCATTTTGCTACAGATTTACACTAGCCTTTAGGGTCCATTTAATTTACATTTTTTCCCCACCCTAATTTACGTTCTCCTTTTAGAGATTTAATCTGTACGAATTTTTTATCCAATAGCCACAAACCATTTAATTACACGAAATTCCACTTTTACATTTTCAGGCCACATATGAAACAAACAATTATGCCAATTAGACTTCCCCATTTTGTTCCAAAACCATATTCAAAATTATGTAATTATATCAATCAAAACCATAATTTTATTCAAGTAACATATTCTGAATTCATTCAACTAACCTGTTCTACCATTAGAAATTAAATAACAATTCTAATTCAATTTAATTAAACCAATCTTATTCACGCCATGAAACGTGAATAACAATTTGTTTGTTCCAAATTTCAACCCAAACATGAATTAGAATTGAGAAGTGGAAGAAGAAGAAGATACAATAATTTACATAAATTTCCATCTTATTTATGCTATAAAACGTGAATAGACAATTTATATGTCCCATATTTTAAACCAAACATGAATTGGATTTGAGAAGTGGAAGAAGAAGAAGTTGCAATAATTTACATCTATTCTCAATTAGTAATAGAAATTAATTCATATGAACGTGCCAGAAAAGAACTGAAATTGAACTACTTTATTTTTCTATTTCATATTAATTCCCACTCACCTGACACTTGAGCTTGCATAAATTTGAAAAAAACTTTGCTTTAATCTTTCTCCCTTTGATTCTTCTAAATTCCCCAAATTGCTTGAATATATATAGATAATTTAATTTGGTAGAGATTTGTTTATTTAGTGGAGAAAAGGAGGAAGAATAATACACACTAATTTTACTATAGAATTATGGCGACGGCTGAATAAGAGATTAGGTTTAAGTTAGATGGTTTATTTATAGATTGTTTGAGTGAATATAATCCATTAGATTATTTTAGATTAAATCTGGTTCTTTCATACACTTAATGATTATCCATTCTAGCCCTTACACATCACTCAACCAGTAAAATTTAGCCATCTCATCCTATTACATCACTGGAGCGAATAGGAAGCCGCTACATGTCAGAAACAACGTTGAAATACGTAGGAAAATCGCTGGAAACGAACTAGCTAAAAAACATCGCTCCAGATTTTGGGCGACAATGGGACTTGATCCCTGGTCACTAAGGAAGTCAACATGCGCCTTTACCACTGTACTAAATGCGCTTTTAATTTCTTTTTAATTATATTTCCTGTAAAATATCGGGGTGTTACAATCTCCCCCCTTAAAGGATTTCGTCCCCGAAATCTCCAAAGATGGAAGAACGTAATTAACAACCAACATCCAAGAACTACATCCCTCTACTCAACCATCATCTATTTCTACCACTGTCCTTACTTTTAACTAATGCAATTTATGATTTATGCAAAGTGAAATGCATATGAACTTACCTAATGGGAAAAGGTAGTCGGTCTACTGATTCAGTTGACCTCCTGTAATGCAAGTATGCTTATGCCATGCAACCAAATGTATGCAATTACCCTAGTATAATTGATAATTCTATATGTATGTTTCAATCATTCACCCAAATGCACCATCCATATGCAACATCCATTCATATATACAACCATGTGCAAATGCAATAGATAACAGGCATGCATATGCAGGTGTGTGTACCTAGTTGGCCGATTATCCTAATAAATATCTATCTAGTGCATGCGATGCATCCATTTGCAAACATTGGCATCCACTTGCAATCATTTTCATCCATCAAACATAACATGCCCTAATGACATGTTTACAACCAAGCCACCATATATAGGTTTCACCTAAAGATTATCGAAAAGACCCTAACTAAGGAAAGATCAAAGATAGGATATTTGAAGTGTACCTTCAAATAGAAAAGGATAAGAAGTTTGAATTCTATCCTCATATTCCCATGTGCACTCCTAGTGGTCATCTCCCCACTGAACCTTCACTAGACGAACTTCCTTGTTGCGTAATCTCTTGACGCCGTGTTCCAATATACGGGTGGGTGTACGACGCACAAGTGATTCGCGCTCTACCTCCACTTCCCTTAGCTGATCGAGTTCTACTACTACTACGGAATCATGTAGACACTTCCTCAGATGTGAAATATGAAAAACATCGTGAACTCTTGCCAACTTATCTAGAAGATCAACTTTGTATGTCACTTTTCCAATCCGTGCGATAATAGGAAAAGGGTCCTACAAATCTCGGTGCCAACTTACCTACTGAGCCAAATCTCATAACGTTTCTTAGAGGAGAAACCTTGACAAAAACCATATCTCCAACCTTAAACTCCAAATCTGAACATCTTATGTCGGCATATGACTTTTGTCTATCTTGTGCAGTCTTCAACCTCTTGCGAATCAAATCCACCTTCTTGGAAGTTTCCCTCACCAAGTCTGGTCCAAGCAAGATCCTATCGATGGTATCTCACCAATAGGCTGGTGATCTACATGGTCTGCCATAGAGGGCCTCGAACGGTGCCATCCCAATGCTTGCTTGATAACTATTATTATACCCAAACTCCACCAAAGGTATGTGGTCTTCCCAAGAGCCTCCGAAGTCAATGATGCACAATATGAGTAAAATCTTCCAAAACCCTATTTACCCTCTCAGTCTGTCCATCTGTCCGAGGGTGATATGCCGTGCTCAGATTTAATTTCGTTCCCAAGGCTTGCTGAAGACTCCTCCAAAAATCGCTGGTGAATAATGGATCTCTGTCGCTCACAATGTTGGTGGGAACTCGATGAAGCCTAACTATCTCCCTTACATAAAGTGTCGCCAAAGAAGCTACCGTCCTATTACTCTTAATGGGTATAAAATGAGCGCTCTTCTTCAGTCTATCCACAATGACCCAAATGCTCGTGTTCCCTCTCCGTGACCTTGGTAATCCATCCACGAAGTCCATAGAGACGCTCTCCCATTTCCATAATGGAATATCCAATGGTTGCAACAGTCCTTCGGGCTTCTTCTATTCCGCCTTTACCCTTTGGCAAGTGATGCACTTCGATACATACTCCGCCACCCTCCTCTTCATTCCGGGCAAATAGAATACCCTCTTCATATCCTGGTACATCTTATCACCACCGGAGTGCACTGTCATCCTTGAATGATGTGACTCGACCAACACCGCATCTACTAAATCCTCACTACGGGGAACACAAAGTCTACCATCCCTTCTAAGCCATCCCCTAGTGTCCATGGTATAGTGCCTAAGATGTGGTGATGACTCTCCTTTACCAAGCTTATCTAAAATGTCCTTTAACTCTTCGTCCTCACCTTGCCTTGCTCCAATCTGCTCCATCAAAGTAGGCTGGACGTTGAGGGCTGCTAACAATCCCGGAGCTAAATTCGATGGAGGTCTAAAATCACAGGTAGCAATGTACACCAAATGCTTCCATTCCAAAAACAAAGGAATTAAAACCACTTTGTGTCTACTCAACGCATCTGCCACTACATTACCCTTGCCAGGGGTATAGGAAATCTCAAAGTCATAAGAGGCTAAAAACACCATCCATCTTTGCTGTCTCAAATTCAAGTCTTTCTGAGAGAATAGATACTTCAAAGACTTATGATCCGTGAAAAGCTCAAATCTTTCTCCTAAGAGATAGTGCCTCTAAGACTTGAGAGCAAAAACTATAGCTGCCAACTCAAGATCATGCGTCAGGTAGTTCTTCTCATCCGTTTTCAATTGTCTACTCGCATAGCACACTACCCAACCCCCTTGCATCAGTACCGCCCCTAGCCCCGTATCACAAGCATCCGTATAAACTAAGAAAGGCTTGGTTCCATTCGGTAATACCAATACGGGCGTGGTAGTTAAAGCTTCCTTCAATCGACCAAAGGCATCCACACACTTGGCATCCCAAACAAAAGCTGAGTTCTTCTTGGTAAGGGGGGGGGTAAGTGGAGCTAATATCCTAGCGAAGTCCTTAATGAACTTCCTATAGTAGCCCGCAAGACTAAGGAAGCTCCTTATGTCTGTGGCATTCTTAGGGGTTTGCCAATCTTGTACTGCTGCCACTTTCCCTGGATCTACTACAAGTCCATCCTTCGAAACGACGTGTCCCAAAAAGCGAACCTCATCCCTTCAAAAGTGGCACTTGGAGAACTTCGCCTTCAAATTATGTGCTTGCAGAGTTCTAAGCACTTCTTCTAAGTGAACAGTATGCTCCTCCTTACTTCGCGAATAAACCAAAATGTCGTCGACGAACACCACCACACACTTGTTCAACGATTTACGAAATACTCGACTCATCGGGTCCACAAAATATGTCGGAGCATTGGTTAGCCCAAATGGCATGACTAACCACTCAAATAACCCATCTGAAGTCCTAAACGTAGTCTTCTTGATGTTATCCTCCGCCATACGCAACTGATGAAATCTCTTGGCCAAATCGAGCTACGAAAATACCTTGGCTCCTACTAGTTGGTCAAAGAGATCGTCTATACGGGAAAGAGGATAACGATTCTTCTTCATTAGCTTATTAAGCTTCCTATAATCCACACAAAGCCTGAGAGAGCCATCCGCCTTAGTGGCAAGGACGACGGGTGTGCTCCACTCAGAAATGCTCCTACGAATGAAGCCCTTCTCCAAAAGCTCTCTAATCTGCTTGCTCAACTCATGACGTTCCTTAAGAGCCATATGCCTTATTGGTAAAGCAACCGATTTAGCATTATTGACAAGATAAATCTTGAACTCGATCTCTCTTTGAGGTGGAAGGCTGGCAACCTCCTCGAACACATCTGGAAAGTCTCTAACAGCGGGTACCCAACCAAACTATAGGGCGATAAGTCAAAAGAATAAAGGTAGCTCAACATGACTGATCCTCTAGGATCACAAGTTACCTCCAAGGTACGTCCACTACAAGTGCCTAACCTTACTACCCTCTTATCGCAATCAAGAACAACACCATACATGGATAGCCAATCCATACCAAGAATCAACCCGAACCCGGAAAAGCCCAATACAAAGGCACTACAGTCAAACTCAACCCTAAAATAAACAATTTCAAATCCCGACATAACATGGATAAATAGGTCGATCCTCCTACGGGATTTGATACTACTACCGGGTCGGTCACTAAGCAAGCATCAAGACTAAGACCCTCTACTAGAGTACTAGATATAAAAGAGTGCGAAGCTCCAGAATCAAATAGGGTACGAATAGGAAAATCAGAGATAGATAACACACCTTCGATGACTACCTTCTTTCTCTTATCCACAACCGGACGAGTACTAGAGGAAGGAGCTGCCTCTAAAGCATAAGCCTGAGCAGGCTGTGAAGGTGTCTGTGAACTGTCCTTGGGCTTTGACGGACAGTTCATTTTCATATGCCCCACTTGATCGCAAAGATAGCACCTCAGTCTCGGTCGCTCTCCTGCCGCTATACAATCCTTAGCAAGATGACCTGGTTTCCCACAAGTATTGCACTTCCAGTCCTTCCTTTAAAGTTTCCTTTTTCCACCTAACCCTCCTCCTCCTCTCTTCTTTCCTTTCCATGGCTTTTTCCCATCACTCTTCTGCGCCACATCTACTTTCTTCTCAGTATTAGCAAGTAAAGCCATCTCTACCAATCCCTCAAAAGTGGCTCCCATCGAAATGTGGCTCACTACCAAACTCTGCAGTGGCTGACTCAAACCCTTAGCGAACTTCAGCGCCTTCTTGTGAGGAGTATTGATCAGGTCTAGTCCAAATCTGGCAAGCTCATTGAGTTGATTAACATATTCCTTAACTATCATATCCCCTTGCTTGAGCGGTATAAATTTCTCAAGCTGCACACCCACTTCAGCCTGCGATAAGAATTTCCTCTCGAACTAAGTACGAAAATCCGCCCAAGTCAAATTATCAGCCTCAACCTCCACAATCTCCCACCAACAAAGAGCCTCTCCCTGCAACTGCCATGAAGCAAACTACCTCGAGCTAAGTCCTCCAATGCCATAAGTCCAAATATTCGCTCACAACTACAGATCCAAGCTCTTGCCTCAGTATATGACTCGGTGCCAAGAAACGGCTTGCCTCCTAAGCTAGTGTAGTCCTTGCATAATTTGGGAAAATCGGGAATGCCTGGCGGATGAGCTGGACCTCTTCCACCGGAGCAACATCCCTAGTTGGTGGCTCTACTCGTGTAGTAGACTACAAATAACGTCTAAACCAAGCATGCATATTAAGGCCTGGAACTTTGGGGAAATCTTGCTGTTCAGACATTTCTATCTGTGGATATTAAAAAGATGGGATTAGGTAATCCACAAATAGTTCAATAGATAGAGAGGAAGTGATATGAGGGACCCATTTCTAAAATTTCTTTTTTTTTCACAAAATACATACATATACTTTTAAAAGTATTGTTTGGAATATCCTTTAAAAATTATTTGAAAACCTTTATATTTTTAAAATATTTTCAGGATTACCGAAACCTTAGCTCTGATACCAACCGTGACACCCCGCACCTCTAGGCACCCCGAAAATCGGACATGACTAGAAGCACGGGTGGTCGGGTGAAATAAAAATCCATAACATAGCACAGAGACTAAGGCAACAACATAAAATGATTAAAATATTACAACAGAAGAAAACTTTCGCTAATTATAAATTAATAGCAAAACAACATCATTAAAAACAACATTATCCCAAATTTATTTCTAAAACCAAAAGTACTAAGTAGTCTCCACCAAAACATAAAACATAACAAAGTTCACAATATAGGTCCCCATATATAGAATAAAGTACGGAAAATAGAAACGAAGTACATGAAACAAAAGAAACAAAAGCTGAAAATAACAACTGCTCCAATGACCCTCCAAGCTGCAAAGAACTGCAACCTAGACCTTCCCTCCTGTGATTTGGGGAAAATAGGAAAAATAGGAATGGGTCAGACATAAATTCTGGTGAATGAGAAATAAAATGAAGAAGAAAGAATAAAATAGTTTAATTCCAGGTCTTCCTCGTATATCGTAGAGGGTGAATAATATAATGCAGAGAATCCTTCTTAGATACAGTTCCTAAGAAGCCAAAGTCTGTGGTCACTCTAGGGAAGTCAACTATGCAGTAATACTAAACATCAATCGGCCTATCGGACCTGCTGTCCTTACCTATCCACGTGCTATAGCATGAAAGTCATGCTCTTCACCCGTGCACTATGACTAAATGCCTCTTACGTCTGACCGGCGCCGACTCAAACAACCTCCCAGGACCCCGAAGTTGCACTTAGGCTCCGCCAAACTAGACTCCTATCATCCTGTCTCCTCGGTCACCAACGTGGACTTGCCCCTATCCAAAGTGTCGGTCCTCCGAAAGAGCGCCGGCAGCTGGGTCGGCTGCGCAAAATCCTCCAACGATCTGCCTAAAGAAGCCTACGTCGGAGCACACTTGTCCTGTTCTGTCCGCATCGATCTACCTGAAGATGCCAACGATTGCGGTTGCTATCTATCCAACGTACTAGCAACCTATGAAAGGTAACAAACATCCTTCTGAACCTACTTGCCCGCTCCTAGTACTTACATCCAAAACTATATTTTGGTCTTAACTGCATGAAACACCTACCAAATCGCTTCCAGAGTAATTAGTTTTACCGTTACAGTTTACATACTGTTTATTTTCATCAATCTGCTTTAGGACAATTTTACATCCGATTTGGTTATTTCACAATTTCCCTTTTTCTTACATAAATGGTATTTCAATTTCATGTCCATTCAGTCCGTACGGTTTGTTTGTAATTTTTATGTCATTTTGTTACAGATTTACACTAGCCTTTAGGGTCCATTTAATTTACATTTTTTCCCACCCTAATTTATGTTCTCCTTTTAGAGATTTAATCTGTAGAAATTTTTTATCCAATAGCCACAAACCATTTAATTACATAAAATTCCACTTTTACATTTTTAGGCCACATATGAAACAAATGATTATGCCAATTAGACTTCCCCATTTTGTTCCTAAACCATATTCAAAATTTTGTAATTATATCAATCAAAACCATAATTTTATTCAAGTAACATATTCTGAATTTATTCAGCTAACCTGCTCTACCAATAGAAATTGAATAACAATTCTAATTCAATTTAATTAAACCAATCTTATTTACACCATGAAACGTGAATGACAATTTGATTATTCCAAATTCAACCCAAACATGAATTAGAATTGAGAAGTGGAAGAAGAAGAAGATACAATAATTTACATAAATTTCCATCTTATTTATGCCATAAAATGTGAATAGACAATTTATATGTTCCATATTTTAAACCAAATATGAATTAGATTTGAGAAGTGGAAGAAGAAGAAGAAGTTGCAATAATTTACATCTATTCTCAATTAATAATAGAAATTAATTCATATTAACGTGCCAGAAAAGAACTGAAATTGAACTACTTTAATTTTCTATTTCATATTAATTCCCACTCACTTGGCACTTGAGCTTGCATAAATTTGAAAAAAGCTTTGCTTTAATCTTTCTCCATTTGATTCTTCTAAATTCCCCAAATTCCTTGAATATATATATGTATATATAATTTAATTTGGTAGAGATTTGTTTATTTAGTAGAGAAAATGAGGAAGAATAATACACACTAATTTTACTGTAGAATTATGGTGACGGCTGAATAAGAGATTAGGTTTAGGTTAGATGGTTTATTTATAGATTGTTTGAGTGAATAAAATCCATTAGATTATTTTAGATTAAATCTGGTTCTTTCATACACTTAATGGTTATCCATTCTAGCCCATACACATCACTCAACCAATAAAATTTAGCCATCTCATTCTATTACATCACTAGAGCGAATGGCAAGCTGCCACATGTCAGAAACAACGCTGAAATACGTAGGAAAATTGCTGGAAACAAACTAGCTAAAAAACATTGCTCCATATTTTGGGCAATAACGGGACTTGATCCATGGTCACTAAAGAAGTCAACATGCGCCTTTACCACTGTACCAATGCGCTTTTAATTTCTTTTTATATATATTTCCCGTAAAATATCGGGGTGTTACAATGGGCATGAATTGAAAAGAGGTAGTAAAAAATACCGAATTTCCATTAATTAAAGGAAGGCAATAAATAATACTTTTTTTATTAATATTAAGAAGGTAGTAAGTAATACTTAATTGCATTAATTAAAAATAATACTTAACTGTATTAATTGTAATAAGGCAGTAAATAATACTTAACTATATTAATTGAAAATAAAAGGTATAGTGATTTAATAAAAATTATACATAGCCTCAAGTATGCGTTTATGACGGGTATGAATTATTAAAGTTAGCTAAATAGCTTAGATTAAATAAGAATGATATAGTCATTAAAATGGGTTGGAATGCGAGGTCAATAGTGTTACAAAACAGAAGTCTGCCAACCACAAGGAGCTACTAGCAGTTTTGTATATATTATACCGTTGTTGGACATATCCAGTTGTAGGACCTATGGAATTATACAGGCTTGCATATAGGTGAAGTAATACCCCAGTAGGGTCCGCTTCTATCTTTTAGGAGGGGTATTTCCCGATTGCATTAGGCAATCTAAATAGGACGGTGAGCAAGGCTCGGCGCTATTTTAGTGTGTTTGGTACTATATTTTGTAGTATGAGCTACACATTGGTCAAGAACGTCATCGGTCCTGAGCGGTCAGCAGAAAGACAAGGGTTACACCCAAATAGGGTACATTGCCTACTATTTTAGATCACAATTCAGGCATGCAGAGCCACATTTGTTTGCTAGTTTGTTTGTTAGGATGCAATGCCAGATAACCCTTAATGGAGATCTTTAAAAACGAGTGGGGAGTCCGAGAAGCTAAGTCCTCCATAGTCCGTGGAGCCGAGTCCATAACAAGAAGCAGATAGATAAATCTCCAAGGCAAGATAGAATACTGGTGTACTATTGTGATGCTGTTATTAAGCACCATGGGAGTTCCTTGGTATGCACGACGACGAGAACATGATTTATGTTGATGATGGATCCTAACGAGGTGCTGGGCTACAGATTCTAGTAGGATAGTATCTTTGTCTAAAGGGGGGCTGTGATACTTATATTTAGGTATATACATATGTATTTATGGTCTACTTCAGGTAGATGGGGTGTGTCATACGCATACGTGAAATCAAGGTGACTAAAGTAAAGTAATAGGCATAACATGTAATGGAAGGCAATTGGCATAAACTAGTGTCATGTATAAAGTGTATAACTTACCATCACTAGAACGTTGTTCTGACCCCCTCCTCATTACAACACATAAGATAGCTTTAGAGGGACAGGTACTGGTACAAGGTGGGAATGGTGGAAGGATAGATTTCCTTTTTCATGTTCGACGTTGACAAGGACACTTGATCTCATAAGTGTCACCTTAGTTATTAATTATATATTTTATTATACTTTATTATTCCAATGTGAGTTTATAATGGTAGTACTCTGATATGCATCTGTTTATTTACAGGATACCAGAACCAACGATCCATACTTTTATGGACTTGAGTTTTTGATTTAGCAAAAATTCGAGCCCATTAAAGTGCGGATTGTTACATTTGTTATCAAAACATAGGTTAGTCAAACTTAAGAATTAGGAAATGTTGAGGGAGTGTATTTATATTTTTCCTATAATTATAAATATATTATACGCGAAATCCTATAAATTTCGACTATAGAATAGATGCATCCTTAATTTGAAAAGATGTATAAGTTGACTATTTGTTGGAAAATAGAGGAAGTTGAAGATATACGTCTATCACGATCACCCCATGGAAGATAGGTCGTATTGGAAGGCGTTGACTTAAGAAAAGTATGAATACGACATATGGTAGGGTCCTTGAAGCTGGATAATACTTGACTTCTTATAGAGCACAAATTACTCCATAGTTGTATCCTCGTAGAATTGCTGATTAATGAAAGTAAGAATTTATATGTTGCAAATATCCGAAAGTAAGAATTAAATAAGTGCCGAAAGGAAGGAGTGTAGTATTCACTATAAGACGATAGTCAGATTTGTAATATTCCGAGAGAAGATAAGTCAGGAAGTAAGAAGAAAAAAAGGACAATTAAAAATCCACTTTGAGCCCGACCCCGTATGAAAGAATTGAAAATACAAAGTTCGAAAAATAAGTTTTTAGAGAATATATAAATAGTATATATTTGAAATGGTTTTCAAAGAATTTATTTGAAAGAAGAGAAACCATGTTTTTAAAGAGTAAATAGAGAATTATAGACCGCATCAAATGCTCAAAGAGAGGTAGAGATTGACTAAGGTTGACATGGGAGGAAGTAGTAAAAAGGGACATAAAGGATTGGAATATATCCGAAGAGCTAGTGTTGAATAGGAGCGCGTGAAAGTTAACGATCTACTTATCAAAACCATGAGTTAGGAGTTTTTTTGCTTAGGGTTTAGGGGTAGTGTTTTAAGTTTTAGATTATAGGACTAATGAATAGAAGCCTAATACGTAGTGTTTGGTCTTCAGTCCCTATTACTATTGGTACCATTATTGCTATTATTATTATTGTTATCATGGTCTTTAATTTCTTTATATATTTTTATTTTATTTTTATCTTTATTTTTATTTTATTTATTTATTATTATTAACATTAACTGTTTAATTATTTACTTTATTTTGTTATTATTATCATTATTTATTATTATTACTACTACTACTTTTAAATTGACTTTGTCATTTAGTTTTGGATTCCATCTCTAGCGGACCCTAACTAGTTCGGGAATAATGGCTTACTTGTTGTTGTTGTTGAAGTAAATGTTAAATTTTTGGGAAAAATAAAATATCTATATTTTATTTGAATATAAATTTCTTGTACAAATTAAAATTTGTTAAATCTAAAATTTCAGTAAATGAAATTTTATAAAAAGCGGGTTCTTTTGAAAAGAAAATAGTATAATATATATAGCTCGTTCATTTTTCTGAGATGAAATAACATTTTTAAGTTGCAAAATTCATTTTAGCTGTGGATAATAGGAAGTAGTACAAGTTTAAAATGAGGTTAAAATATTAGAAAATAATATTAGAACCCGAAGGTAAAGCGGTAGGCGAATGCACTAAAATGGTTTAATAAAGAAGACAATTAATTAAGAGGAAAACTATATAAATAGAAGTAATTTAAATAAGAGCGGTTTAGTTAAAAGAAAGTGAAATAGTAGTAATATTATGAAATATAAATAGAAATAATATTAGTAATTTATATAAATTAATGTTAGCAATCTAATTAGAAGCAACATAAGAATTAAAGGCAAACCAAAGGAAAATGTATATCTTCCATAATTGTGAGCATTGATTGCACGTACCTTTTAAAAGCCTCCCTCACATGTTATTAGAGACTACGCCACGGATCGAAAGTGGAGATAAAATGAGTAATATGAAAATAATAGGATGGAAATGTCCTCGTTTATTCTAGTTTTATTGGAAAAAGAAAATTTATAAAAGATGTTATAAAAACATTGTAAAGTGCATTTTTCAAGAAATGGTTCGGTATAACAATTGAATTTTTAAAAGCAAAACCTAATAAATGTTTGAGTTAAAAATCCCAATTTTAAGAAATAAAATCCTTATTGAAAAGGGCTTTTAAAAGGAACACTAAATTTAAATGACCATTGATGTAATAAAACTTGACTCTTTTTTGAAAAAAAGGAAAGGAACTTTTAAATTAAATTGCTAACATTTTATTTTGGACTTGATGGATAAGCTTAATTCAAAATTCCTAAACTATAGTCTAAAAGTTAATACACTAAGTTATTCTTGAATCTAATAAAAAGTTTCTAAGTTTATGCTTTTAAAGATAAAAGTTTTGGGTTTAAGTACTTTATAATTGTAAAGTTTTAATTTTGGAAAAAAAATGGCGAAAACTAAACCAAATTTTTAATATGTAGTAGATAGAGATGATTGTCTTGGTAACATGGGTAAAAGTTAAGGCTATGAATGCAATAGCGATGAATGCTCGTAGGGTAGCAATAGTAGACCCCGTTGATATAAGGAATATTAGTTGAACCTAGGAATGTTTCATTGAACATGTGTAAAGACCATAAAGAATAACCTAAAAGGAAATGAGGAATGGTATCAAAGTACTTTTTTGCGAGTTCTAGAGTATACCCGCATGAAGAAGAAAAAATAGAGGAAGCATATACTAAGATTTAAGAATACTATCGAAAGATTTGTATTAAAAGAAGACAATAATATAATTGGTTATGATAATGGAAGCAATTGGTGGACCTTATTATTAGAAGCCAAAAAGGAAAGTTAACATATATGAGTTACTGTAGAATGGCATGTTAGAAAGGTCCATTTGATTTAAGTAAAGTGATAGGATCAGAATCACTAATGTTAGTTGATGTTGAAGGGAAGCTTCCAGCAATTATTTCTTTTAGGCAGTTAGGGTGTAAGCATTAGTTTTCTCTTTTGTATAAAACCGCATATGATATTTTGTGAGAAAGTTCCTTTTTATTTATGTGTTAATTCTTTGGATTGACCTCTATATATGTTTGAAAGTAGAATAAATAAGGAAATCTCATGTAGACACTTAACTAATGCAAAGTAAGATTGGAAGTTTATAAAATAAAGTAGGAATTTATTAAATTAGGTACTACAAAAAGTAGAGTCAAGTCCTAAAAAGTACTATTTATTTTTGGGAGGTAAATTTTAGCAAGTGAAGGATAGGGAAAAATTGTTGCGAAGCCGCTGGTCAGTGTCCATGTGCCTTAAAAGCTGGAGTTTATAATAAACAATTGTGCGATGGTTGTTTAAGGTAAAAGGAAAAGTTTTTGAAAAATTAAAAAATTTACCCTATAAATAGGATATAATCCATTATGGACATTAAACTATTAACTAAGTCCAGACTACGTAGGATGTGGCATAGTTTAATTTGAAAAAAAAATTACCTTTGAAATTTTTATTCAAAATTCATAATTTCATTATAAAGTACTTTTACGAATAGTTTTGAAAACATAATGATGAAATTTATTTTTTTTTATTTTTTTTCCAAGTATTTCAAAGTTTAATATAAAAAGATTTTGAATGGAAAAGAAGGGAATTTTTGGTTTTTGAAATACCACATGCTTAGCATAAGGAAAAGTTGACGGGTTAGTAAGTATAGGTTTTACTGTGCAACAAAAGTGATAGTAAAGTAAAAGGTAGTTAGTGATAAGGAAAAAAAGCTGTTTTTAGCTTTGGAATTTCTTTTACTATACCTTATCATAGGTGAACAAAATTTTGTTTTAATATAATTTTGTTTTAAAATTTTAAAATTCAAAGTAAATTCTCTTATATAAACTATACTTTGAAAAGTTGGAAAATAATTTAAGGGCAAAAGAGAAGGTTCCAAGATATAGGGAAATGGATTCATAGGAGAATGATAGAAATATTGAATTCTCCATCTAAACCATTTTTCGATATAAGAATATATGTTTAGAAAATCAAAATTTTAAAATTTTGGATGTTAGAAATGGTCTGTTAGATTTTGGATGGCAGAGATTGGATGAAAAATTGGTTGAAGTATACTGCTATTCATAGAGGTGAGGGAAATTTTGGATGCAAAATCAAAGGTTTGGATTTTCCAATTTTGCATACAATAGAACTATCATTATATATAGGTTGTTTGCATCATATTTTCAAAATTATTTTAAAATATACATTCATATATGAGATGTCGATTTAGTATTATTCAGCATACATATCATATATGTTGTGATAAATCTTGCACTTGTACATTGTTGGCTGCAAAATTAGTTGCACACTAATTGATGGGATACCTTAGATTAGCTGTGCACTATGTTACATGATTCAGTCCTTGAGGAATTTTAGGGGCGAAATTCTTTCGAGTTGGAGAATGTAAAACCCCGTAAATTTAATGATAATTAATTTAAAAAGAAGCGATTAATTAATAATTAGTAACGTTGAATATTTTTTACAAACATCAGAATTTGGCTACAAAACTTGCATTATTGGGTTCGTGGCCATTTTTTGATCAATTTTCATATATAAAGTTTTATGATCGGATTCAAACGAAAAAGTAATTAACGTTTGAAGTTTTCAGATCAGAAATAATTCGGAACCAATTAAGCAAGTAAATGTTAACTTAAGATTAAAATGGACATTAAGTACAAATGTTAACGTTAAAGGAAATGGATATGGCGAATCTAATTAAACCAACATTAAAAAGGAATTAAATAAGGATTTATGAGGTTGAAGATAATGAATGTTAACTCTTAAAAATAAAGATGACAATAGGTACTAGCAGTTTAGCATTTAAGCAATTGTGAATTACGAATGTAAATTAATAGCATTCAATCAAATAAGTAAGCATGGAAGAAAATAAGTAAATTGAACGTAGGTAGGAAATAGATATTATAATTAATGGTAAACAAATACTTCATCCCTAAGTAATTTTAAAATTAACATTAACGTTGTAATAAAAGAAAGCAACCCTAACTAATATTAAAAAATAACATTAACATTAATATATTAAAAGCAACAATAAATGGTATGAAATAAATGTAATTAATTAAGTTTGTGAACATTAACGTTGCTTAACAATTAAGAGTAATTAACAATAGGTTAAATTGGTTAAAAATACAAAAAATAACATATAAAAGGGAAAAAATGTACGCAGAACAAAAATGCACAAACAGATGGAATTGATTTGCACGTCTGTAAATATAGGCCTAACCCCTCACTTTTCTTTTCATATTTTCTGACTCAAGCAGCTAAGCTCCAACATTTTCTTTTCTCTAAAAACTCTAAGAAATATAGAAATTATAAATTTGAAATATATACGTGTGTGTGGAGAATAGGGGAAAATAAAAGAGAAGAAGAATAAGAGGTGAACCAATTTTGCGAAGAAAAGATAAATCTGAATCCAAATCAAAATTTAATTTAGATCTCTTTTCAGATCTAAATTTCTGAAAAGTATGTGTATTCTTGCGGGACAGGCCATTGGGAGAAAATGGGAGTTAGACAGAAATAGTAGGGTTTAGATTCGGAGATTTGGAAAACTAAAAAGGTGACAGAGAAATTAAATACTTTTATATAATATTGGATTTATATAATTGTAAATCTACCCCATGTATGCCTAAATGTAAATTTTGGAGTTGTATGCTTAAATATATACATGTAATGAAATTTAAAACTATTCCTACATATTCTACGAATGTGTAGCCTTGATTAACCGTTATATGTGTTTGAATCTAGAAAGTAAGGGTGGAAATAGTCCCAAAATTTGTGAGATAATTCGTTAGTAAATTTATATAGTAATTCCAGATTTGTAGGGTATTTGATATGGACTAGCAAACATAAATTGGAATTGTTATGAATTGGATTGGGATTCAAGTTGTATATTGAAACATTGAAATGAAGTGTATAACAATGTAGATTTCTATAAATTATCCAGATCATAAATAAAAGTGTATCGTTTGAAATAATAAGAAATATACCTAAAAAAGATGTACAAAATAGGGATGTTTACCGTATTTTGTAGTGTCTATTTCAATAATAATAAAAAAGATAATTCCTTGTAATTCTGAACACAACATAAGTTCTCTTTTAAATAATTTATAAAGAATTACAGTGTTAACAATTCCTTTTGAGAAGAGGTAATTCCAATGTATTACGGTATAGAAATCCCTAAGTATAATTAAATATTGTGAGTAAAGATAATAATAAACAATTTATTTGTTAACCTAATATATAATTTAATATACTAGGAAATAAACAATAAGCACTAACAAGAATAAGACAGTGACTTAAAGGATTGGGAAAGTTATAGCAATTTCATTAAAATATGCATGAGTTGAAAAGAGGCATTAAAATATGCATGAATTGAAAAGAGGCAGTAAACAATACCAAATTGCATTAACTAAAAGAAGGTAGTATTGTATTAATTGAAAGAAGGTAGTAAGTAATACTTAATTACGTTAATTAAAGGAAGGCGGTAAATGATACTTAATTATATTAATTGAAAGAAGGCAGCAAATAATAATTAATTACATTAATTAAAAGAAGGCCGTAAATAATACTTTATTGTATTAATTGAAAGTAGGTTGCAAATAACACTGTTTGTACCATAATTGGGCACAACACTCTTCGGAAGTCTTTGAAGAGATAAAGTGAAGAAATTAAATGTAAAAAGAGGATTTATCTAACAAAACCGCCAAATTTCAGAAATGAGAATAACTAAAATGCAGGGAGACACAAGAATTTAAAGTGGTTCGGCGTATTGCCTACGTCCACTATGAAGTAGTTTGCTTTATTGATCTTTCTTTGATGTTTACAATTGATTTCAATGAATTACAGCGAATAACAATGATTTGCAGCAGTGAAATTCGCTGGTAGCAGCAGCAATGGAGTTCAGATCTGGATCTGGCGGAGTCCGGGCGTTGGAGACCTCAAAGAGGAAGAAAAACCCCTTTTCTGTTTGCTTTGGGGGTCTATTTATAGGTGTAGGAGGCTGGTATTTCGCTCAGATCTCGGGAGACCCTCTCTGGCATGTGACCAGGCCCGCGCGCCCAAGCCCGTGAAGTTTTGGTCCGATCCGTGATTGATACGAACAGATTTCGACTCGGGCAAGACTTGCTCCGATCGAGTTGAAATTTGGCTGGAACATTCTTTATGTTGTACTTAAGCTGCTGTGAAAATTTCATAGCATTTGGACTTGTAGATCTCGATATATGATCGATGCAAGTTGGAGTTTTTCCATGCGCGATCGATACGAACAAATTTCAACTCAGTCACGACTTGCTCCGATCGAGTCGAAATTTGGCAGGAACATTCTTCATGTTGTACTTAATCTGCTGTGAAAATTTCATAGCATTTGGACTTGTAGATCTCGAGATATGATCGATGCAAGTTGGAGTTTTTCCATCCGCGATCGATACGAACGAATTTCAACTCGGTCAAGACTTGCTCCGATTGAGTCGAAATTTGGTAGGAACATTCTTCATGTTGTACTTAAGCTGCTGTGAAAATTTCATAGCATTTGGACTTATAGATCTCGAGATATGATCGATGCAAGTTGGAGTTTTTCCATCCGTGATCGATACGAACGAATTTCGACTCGGTCAAGACTTGCTCCGATTGAGTCGAAATTTGGCAGGAACATTCTTCATGTCATATTGAAGCTCCTGTTAAAATTTGGTGGCATTTGAGTTTGTAGATCTCGAGTTAAGATCGATGCAAGTTTGGATTTCTCAACCGTGATCGATCAATATCTTGAGCATATGAACTCCGATTGACTTGAAATTCGGAATGTTGGCTCTCATAGTTTTGCTTGTCGTGTCATATTAATTTTAGCTCGATCCAGACTCGGAAAAAATTTGTCGATATCCATAGTGAGCTTGCGTATAACCGATCTCCAAGACGAACTATCATTGGTTTCTAGTCAAGTTCTTGGTGTCATGGCCTTGCCAAAAGGAGGGATAACAAACACTTAACTGCATTAATTGAAATTCAGTAAAAATTATATGTAGCCTTAAGTATGCATTTATGATGGGTGTGAGTTATTAAAGTTAGCTAATCGCTTAGATTAAATAAGAATGACAGTCATTAAATGGATTGGAATTCGAGGTCGGTAACAACATAATTCTGCCCATTGCAAGGGGCTACCAACTGTTGTATATACATTATACTATTGTGAGACATATCCAACTGTAGAACATGTGGAATTATATACGCTCGCATATAGGTGAAGGAATACCTCATTAGGGTCTGCTTCAATCTTTTAGGAGGAGTATTGCCTTGATTGCATTTGGCAATCTAAATGGAACGACGAGCAGGGAGTTATCCCAATGTGTTTGGTACCATATTCTGGAGTAGGAGCTACACATAGGTCGAGAATGTCATCGCTCCTGAGCGGGCAGCAAAAAGACGAAAGTTATAGCAAAACGGGCTATACCTCCTACTGTAGATCACGTTTAGGGAATGCACCCCCATAGTTGTTTGCTAGTTTGTTTATTGGAAGGCAAGACTAGATAACCCTCAATGGAGGACTTTCAAAACGAGTGGGGTAGTCCGAGGAGCTGAGTCCTCCATAGTCCATGGAGTCGAGTCCATATTAAGAAGCAGATAGATAAATACCGAAGGCGAGATAGAATACGACTAAACTATTGTGACGCTGTGGTTAAGCACTACGTGAGTTCCTTGGTATGCACAACAATAAGGATGTGATACTACGTTGAAGATGGATCCCGATGAGGTTTCAGATACTAGATGGGTAGTTTCTTGTTCAAAAGGGGTACTTTGGGGTGTGTGCGCGTGCAAACACACATGTATTTATGCTTTAATTCAGAAAGATGGGGTGTATTGTACACGTACGTGAAGTCAAGATGACTAAATTAAAGCAATAGACATAATATGTGATGGAAAGCAATCAGCATAAATTATTGTTATGTATAAAATGTGTAATTTCTCGGTCAGCGAAATGCTGTTCTTACCTCCTCCTCATTACAACCTATAGGATAACTTTAGAAGAATATGTATTGGTATAAGGCGAGAACGGTAAAAGGACGGATTTCCTTATGCATGCTCGATGGTAATAAGAACACTGGATCTCAGAAGTGTCAACCTTGGTCAGTAATTATATGTTTTATTATACTTTATTATTCCCAAGTGAGTTTATATCGATAGTGCTCTAATATGCATTTGTTTATTTTTAGGATACCAAAACCAATGATCTGTACTTTGATGGGTTTGGGTTTTCGATTTAGTGAAAATCCAAGCCCATTAAAGTGTGGGTTGTTACAAGTAAACACTGCTAAGATTCAACAAGGATCCTAAAGCTAACTGCAAACTCCTCTAAAATTCGCTAGTAAATAAGGGTCTTTATCACTAATAATGCTAAACGGAATTTCATGAAGTCGAACTACCTTAATATAAATTTTGCGTTAAATATGTTGTTGTCCTATTACTTCTAATTGGAATAAAATGAGCGCTTTTTAGTGAGCTTATCTACTAAACCTAAATACATCGTTGCCCTTTTGACTCCTAGGTAACCCATATTGTAACAACCCGCATATTTTACGATTTTATATTTAAATATTTTATTTAAATATAGCGTTGTTAATCGAATTAAAGTCCAAAAAGCTACTTTATGCAAACGGTCGAATTAGGACTCGGGACCACTTCCATTGAGTCCAAAATGGCGTTTGCGACTTTTTTGAGTATAAACTTCGATATGTTTGGAGTAAGTTGAATTTTGCTATTTTCTGTTGGGCTTTTGGGTTTGGGTTTCACCAACTCATCATATACTCTAACTCTTTAACTCTTCCTCCATTCACTCTCCAAACACTTAAGTTTAGCTGAAAATGGGGGAAAAGAAAAAGAATTAGAACTTCCAAACCCTAGATTCAATTGCAAACTACAAATTCTTGCTCCAAACTCTTGGAAAAGCTAAGGTAAGCTCCATTTTCATATTCTCCATCTCTTCTCCTCTTCAATTTCAGAAAATTCCTAAACCCTAATTTAGGAAATACTTGTTTTGATCTTAGATTGAAGCTTGTAGAGTTGAAGTGAAGAGTGGTTGATCTTCTTCTTGTGTTTGTGCTTCTCATCTTTGTTTTTGAGTTAAAAAGGTGAGTTTTGAACTCACATTTACTTCTCTTGATATCATTGATGTTAGGTATGAATTCCTAACACTTAATGATGTTCATTTGCTTTTGATATGAATTGGTTTTATGAATATGCCAATTTTTGGTGTTTTGAAGTCAAATCTTTAAAAATCCTAGCTTTGTTGTTTGAACATGCTTTAGGTGGTGTTTCGGAGAGTCTATAAGGCTGGGTTATCGCTTGGCATAAATCCCTAGTCTTCGTCGCTCATCCGATCACTTCCGTTTTGGATTTTCGCCCCTTTTGGGCTAGGCTGATTTTTGCCTACCAGGAAATTTCAAACGTCTGGATTGAATTTCAGACGTCTGGATTCAAATTCAGACGTCTGGTTGAAAAATCCAGACGTTTGGAATTGGTCCTTGGAAAACGCAAAATGGCAGAGACAAAATTCAGACATCTGGAAATCCATCCAGACGTCTGGTTAGTGGTTCAGACGACTGGTTGGAATTTCAGACGTTTGAAAATGTGCAGTTTTGCCTATTTTGGCTGTTTTGAGTGGATTTCCAACTTTTATCGATATTTGTTGATCCGGATAGTTGCTGTCAATTATTATTGTCTTTGATGATTCTTTTTCTTGATTTTCATACACGGGTTTTTATAAAGTGATCTTTTCAAATTATATTAAAAGCTCTTTTCTCCAATTTAGAATTTCTATTTAAAACACACACAATTTTGCACTTCGAGCGAAGAGGGAGGAGAATTAAATGATTAAATAAAATGCGTGCTATGAACACGTGTGTTTATCTTTTTAGTTAATTCCTAATCTATTCGTTTGACCGTCTTGACCTTTGGGTCTGGTTTACCGATGAGATGAGGTGAACTTTGTACTGCTTTGAGTGTGAAATTGACTAACGGTTAGTAAACCGTTTAGTGACGTGTGGTATGGGACTCACGTTAACATTTTTCCGGTTCCTTTCTGAGAGCTGTGACACATTCTGCCAGTTAGTGGTGTCCAGTACTGGGCCTTCGGACCTTCACCACTACGGTTTGTTGCCTTCGAGGTTTGTTGCCTTCGGGCTTAAGCCTTCGGGGTTTGTTGCCTTCGGGTATGTTGCCTTCGGGTTTGTACCTTCGGGTTTGTGCCTTCGGGTTTGTTGCCCTAGAGTATCACTTTTGGAGTTGGTCCATCGTCACCGCTCGAGTGATATTGGGTTTGTGCCTTCGGGTTTGTGGATCCTTGTTATACAGTACTGAGCTCGAGCATCTTTTGTTTCTTTGACAATTATATTTCCCTAGTGTTTCGCTCTTCGGTGTAGGTTCTTTGAACCACACGATATGTAGCGATTACCTTGTGGAAACTTGTGTTACCTTTGTTGGTATTTGTTA
Organism: Allium fistulosum; assembly: GCA_030737815.1. Lineage (NCBI taxonomy): Eukaryota > Viridiplantae > Streptophyta > Magnoliopsida > Asparagales > Amaryllidaceae > Allium > Allium fistulosum. Next base: position 812,985,897 of record CM060908.1, on the reverse strand, counting down.
ATTGCCTTCTTGGCTTGATTTGGGATATGTTTGTCCTTTGTTTGTATGAGTTGCCTATGATATGAGGCTTGTTTTGATTCATCTTACGTTAGATGATTTGGATATCTCTTTTGGAGATAATTGTGGTACTTTATGATCTTGTATGTTCATTATCATTTAGTTTATCTAACTGATTTGTTTAGCTAGACTGACCCGTGTATTTTATACTCGGGTCAGACCGAGATGTTTCAGATTAGGTACTTTGGACTTAGCCTATTTTGCTTCCGCATGGACTATTCTACTAGCTCCTTTTTGTCATAGCTTTTTGTGTAGTCCTTTTTGTCTGTAACTCTGATACGTATTCTTTTGATTCGCTTGTATATTATGGTTTGCTATACCACTTGACATGTATCATTTTGTAAACTCTGTAATGTATCTGTATATGTGAAAGTGTATGTGATGATCTACTGTTCTGTGATGTGAATTACATTGAGTTGTTATATTTTATTCTGATAGATCCTCAGCCACCTATGGCTTTGTGTTAAGTATTTATTGGAGATGTCGATCCATTTAAGTAAGAAGTGGCATTTTCGGCATATTAAATAGATAATTAAGACAGGGTTATAGATGGTCGCTCCTATCCAGCTCTATTCTCCGCATTAGCAGACGGTGTTACCTTGTAATACTCTTTGCTAATGTGGGTCTCGGAGTGGGGCGTTACAGCTTGGTATCGGAGCTGAGTTCAGAACAAAATATGATAAACATAGAACAGAGACACATATTACGGTACATCAAAGAGTAGTACGAATGTTACGAATCTTTGAATCATCGTGCCTTATTTCTTTCCATGCCTTTGGGGTAGATAGAATTTTGGGGAATACGTCTAGGAATGCATTTTATTCCATAGTATTCCATATTGGAATTAATGATATCTACCTAGTGAATAATCTTTTTCTTATCTTATCTTTCAGCTAATGGCCGGTAGAGGCCGAGGACGACGCTCGGATGTTGGGCAATCCAGTGGCTCGCATCCGGACGGTGTTTATATGTCTACCGATCAGTTCTTGGAGTTATTCAGGAGCACTCAGCCTCCAGCTCCTATTCGTGCATCTCCTCCACGCAAGTCTGCCTTTGCACGCCTGTGCAGTGATTTTTCTCATCTTGGTGGAAAGCCATTCAAAGGCTCCGAGTCCGTTCTTGAGGTCCAAGCTTGGATTCGCACATGTGAACGTATCTTCTCTCACATGGATCTTTCTGACCATGATCGAGTTCTTGTAACTTCTAGCTTATTGCAAGAGCGTGCCCTTGATTGGTACGAGCTTCTTATAGCCGAACTTGATGAGTCTGTTCTTTCTTGGACTCAGTTCCGGGAACGATTCGAACTCAAATTCGTTCCTGAATCTGAGAAAGTTTTATTAGCCCGTCGCTTCCTTGAGTTGAAGAAAGGGAAGTCCTCCGTTTCTGATTATGTTGCATTATTCGAGGCCTTATCTAAGTATGGTCTTGAATTCATTAGCACTTCTTACAAGAAGAATATGAAGTTTGTCTCTGGTCTTAAGAAATATCTTAAGAAGTCATTGATGCTCCAACTTAAGCTTTCTTTTGAGGAGTTGGTTGATTCGGCACTTCATCTCGAGGCCATCGAGAAGGAGTGTGATAGTGGTGATGATGTTGAGGTTTGCAAGAACCCCAATAAGAAGAAGTTTCCATTTCATAAGTAGGGATTTCTTCCTTCCAAGAAGAAGAAGCCCATTGAATCTGGTTCTAACTCTCAATCTGCTGGAACACCTTCCATTCGGAAGTGTTTAAATTGTGGTTCTCCTGATCATATGATTCGAGCTTGTCCTAAGCCTCTCTTCTGCCGTTATTGCAAGAAGGAAGGTCATCATGTTTCCTCCTGCCCTACTGTTCCTAATGCCAAGTCTGGCAAGCTTTTTGTTGCTAAAGCTTCTGGAGGTCCTTCTCAGCCCAGAGGTATATCTCCATCTATTTTGGAAGGTTCTATTTTATTTCATGACCGTAGTATTCGAGTTCTTTCCGATACGGGAGCTTCGCATTCTTTCGTACAGAAAAAGCTCGTCGATGATTTGTCTTTGGATGTTTCTTGTATGATTACTTCGTTGAGGATTGTGAATCCTATTTGGGGATCCGCAACTCTTAGCATGCTTTATGATGATGTTGAGATTGTTTTATGTGGTTTTTCTTTTCGTGTGAATCTGCACGTTATTTCTTATTTGGATTTTGATATGATTTTGGGTATGGACTGGCTAGTGAGATATGATGCCAGGATTATTTGTTCTGAAAGAATTTTATATCTTCGACATCCAGATTCGTCTACTCAGCTATCACTTGTTCTTCGGAATGTGGATAATTCCGAAATGGCTTTATATTCTCTTGACTAACAAGATGATGATATATCTCGTATTCCTATTGTTTTTGACTTCTTAGATGTTTTTGAGCCGGTTTCGGGTTTGCCACCCAAGCGGGCGATCGAGTTCCGCATTGATCTCGTTCCATGCGCGCAACCAGTAGGGCATCCTCCCACGAGGATGTCTACAAAAGAAAATGAGGAACTCAAGAAGCAGCTTTTAGAGCTTGAGTCCAAGTAGTTGATTCAGTCCAGTTTTTCACCGTGGGGTACCGCAGTCGTCTTCGTAAAGAAGTCCGATGGAACTCTTAGGCTTTGCATCGATTATCGCAAGCTTAATGAGTTGACCATCAAGAATAGGTATCCTTTGCCTAGGATCGATGATATGTTCGATCTATTGAGTGGCGCCAAGGTCTTCTCTCAGCTCGACCTTGCCACTAGTTTTCATCAGCTCCGAGTCGCGGAAGATAGCATACACCTTACAGATTTCCACACTCGATATGGTTCTTTCGAGTGACTCGTTATACCGTTTGGTTTGACGAACGCTCCTGCTTTCTTTGTTGATCTTATGAATCGAGTATTCCGGGAGTATATCGATAAGTTGGTTCTTGTGTTCATTGACGACATTCTTGTTTATTCTAAGTCTGAAGCCGAGCATGCTAATCACTTGAGAATTGTCTTGAGTACTCTTCGTCACCATCAGCTTAAAGCCAAATTCTCCATGTGCCATTTTTGGGAGAATAAGGTTAAGTTCTTAGGCCATGTTGTATCTTCCGACGGCATCTCTGTCGATCCCTCAAAGATCGAAGCTATCCAAAATTGGAAGAGGCCTGAAAATGTTCATGAGATTCGTAGTTTCCTTGGATTGGCGGGTTATTACCGTCGGTTCATTAAGGATTTTTCCCGTGTTGTGCTTCCTCTTACCAGCCTTACTCGGAAAGGCATTCGTTATATTTGGTCCGATAAGTGTGAAGCTTCCTTTCAGACATTAAAGGAACTTCTCACTAATGCTCCTATTCTTGTGGTTCCCGAGGGGAATCATGATCTTGTTGTCTACACCGATGCTTGTGGTAGTGGTCTCGGTGTCGTGCTTATGCAGAAGGATCGGGTAGTTGCTTATGCTTCTAGGCAACTGCGTCCGAATGAAGTTCGCTATGCCACTCATGATCTTGAGTTAGCTGCCATTGTCTTCGCCCTGAAGATTTGGCGACACTATTTATTAGGCGAGCGCTTTATTCTCTATACCGATCATAAATCCTTGAAGTATTTGTTCACTCAGAAGGAACTCAATATAAGGCAACAACGTTGGCTCGAGTTTCTTGCCTCCTATGACTTTGATATCCAATATACCCCTGGTAAGGGTAATCGTGTTGCTGATGCGCTTAGTCGCAGACATTCGGCTGTCGTTTCTATGATTCTTGCCGAATGGGATATTCTTGAGACTATATCTTTTCGTGATATTCGTGACCGAGCTCCATCCTCTGATTCTCCGATAGTATTATTCAGTTTGGAAGCTCGACCCTCGCTATTGGATCGTATTGCCGAAGCTCAGCGGCGTGATCCTGATCTTGTGCATCTCATTCAACTTTGTGAGACTGAATCCCGTGATGAGGCGTTGTGGGATTTCAGCATTGATTTTCATGGGTGTCTTCGCAAGAAGGACCATCTTGTTGTGCCTTCTGATTCTGCACTTAGGCATGACATTCTGGATGACTGTCATCGGTCTAAGTATACTATTCATCCCGGAAGTAGTAAGATGTATGCCGATATGCATCGCCTTTATTATTGGGAAGGCATGAAGCGCGATGTGGCGAGTTATGTGAGTAATTGCATGAATTGTCAACATATTAAAGCCGAATATCAGCGCCCTTCTGGTCTCCTTCAGCCTCTAGAGATTCCATTGTGGAAATGGGATCAAATTTCGATGGATTTTATTGATGGCCTACCTCATACGAGATCGGGCCATTCTAGCATTTGGGTTATTGTTGATCGCCTCACCAAGTCAGCTCATTTTGTTCCTATTAAATCTAATAGGGCTGCTTCTCTTTTGGCTAAGTTATTTATCAAGTAAATTGTGATACTTCACGGTGTTCCTAGTTCGATTGTGAGCGACCGTGATCCTTTATTCACCAGTCATTTCTGGAAGAGTCTTCAGCAAGTTTTGGGAACAAAGCTTAATTTCAGCACAGCTTATCACCCACAGTCTGATGGACAGACTGAATGGGTGAATCGTATCTTGGAATATATCCTCTGTATTTGTATTCTTGATTTCGGAGGTAGTTGGGAGGATCATATACCCCTTGTAGAGTTCTCCTACAACAATAGTTTTCAGTCCAGTATCAGTATAGCTCCTTTCGAAGCCTTATACGGAAGGCCATGTCGATCACCTTCTTGTTGGTTGGTGTTTGTACCAAAATTGGGCACAACACTCTTCGGAAGTTTTTGAAGAGATAAAGTGAAGAAAATTAAATGGAAAAAGAGGATTATCTAACAAAAACTCTAAATTTCAGATACAAAAGCAATTAAAATGCAAGGAGACACAGGAATTTAGAGTGGTTCGGCGTAGCGCCTACGTCCACTATGAAGTTGTTAGGTTTATTGATCTTTCTTTGAAGATTACAAGTGAATTCAGTAAGTTACAGCAGATGATTATGATTTGCAGTAGTAAATCTCGTTGGTAACAGCAGCAATGGAGTTCAGATCTGGATCCAGCAGAGTCTGGGCGTTGGAGATCTCAAAAAAGAAGAAGAACCTCTTTTCTGTTGGCTTTATTGATCTTTCTTTGAAGATTACAAGTGAATTCAGTAAGTTACAGTAGATTATTATGATTTGCAGCAGTAAATCTCATTGGTAACAACAACAATGGGGTTCAGATCTGGATCCGGTAGAGTCTGGGCGTGGGAGATCTCAAAAAAGAAGAAGAACCACTTTTTTTGTTGGCTTTGGGGGTCTATTTATAGGTGTAGGAGGCTGGTATTTCGCTCAGATCTCGGGAGACTCTCTCTGGCGCGTGACCAGGCCCGCGCGCCCAAGCCTGTGAAGTTTCGGTCCGATCCGTGATCGATAAGAATAGATTTCGTATCGATCAGGATTCCATCCAATGGAGTCGAAATTTGGCATGGACATTCTTTAGCACGCACATAGTCTTCTGTGAAAATTTCATAGCATTTGTACTTGTAGATTAGGGGATATGATCGATACGAATTAGGATCTTCGGTTGGCTGTTTCGTTCGACTCGCTCTGTTCGACTCGCTTTCGTTCGACTTGGTGACGTGGCGCTTGAATTTCTGGAGCACTCCGCCTTTGATGTTGTTTTGATCGAGTCGTTCTAGGACTTTCGCCTCGTTCGTATCGATGGTAGTGGCCTTTGTTCGCATCGATAAAAGATGTGTCGTTCGTATCGATGAAGGTAGAAGTCTTCGGGTGGATGCGAAGTGGAGCGAGTCAAAATGTGGCTCTCCGATGGAGTCAAACTAGATGGAGTCGAACAATGGTTCTACGACGGAGTCGAACTAGATGGAGTCGACCTATGGCTTGAAGCGGAGCGAGTCGAACAAGTGCTTTTTGAAGGAGGCAGAGCGAGCCGAACAGAGGCTCAGAGATGGAGGCGAAGCGGAGCGAGTCGAAGTGGAGCGAGTCGAAGTAGGCTTCCCAGATGGATTCAAACTTAGCGATTTGAACAAAGGCTGTTTTTATCCAATTTTGCATTGATCGTAACTTGAGCATACGAACTCGGATTGACTTGAAATTTAGAACGTTGACACTCATAGCTTAGCTTGTCATGTTATATTAATTTTAGCTCGATCCGGACTCAGACAAAATTCGTCGAATTCCATAGTGAGCCTGTGTGTAACCGATCTCCAGGACGATCCGTGATTGGTCACTAGTCAGTTCCTTGGTGTCACGGTCTTGCTAAAAGGCGGGATAACATTTGTCCCCCAAAGTATGTCTTGTGGGAACATGATGTGCTTTGAAATGCTGCCATCTTTACTCTGAATAGTTATTGTCTTTTCGATGAAAGCTGTAATCTTCGACTGATTTTCTTGATAATGTAAAATGTTGACTGTCAACTACTGTGCCCTGCATTGTTGCAACTGATTGCTGTATGCTAGTGATTAGCTGTTTGTTGTTGTAATCGTTATCAAATGAGTTTTCAATTCCTGGAAATCTGGAATATTGAATATTAGTCCGTCATATATGCATATAGGTTAATCTAACTCTCGCTGACATTTGTACGTTCACGAGTCATTGTCAGTTTATTTTATATTGAATTCCATATCGATCCTCTCCTGAACCGACGTGAAATTCGTTGTAACAATTGTAACAACCCGCAGATTTATCGATTTTATATTTAAATATTTTATTTAAATATAACATCGTTCGTCGGATTATAGTCCGAAAAGCTACTTTTTGCATACGGTCGAATTGAGACTCGAGACCACTTCCATTGAGTCCAAAATGGCATTTGCGATCTGTTTGAGTATAAACTTTGATATATTTGGAGTAAGTTGAAATTTGCTACTTTTTCTAGTTGGGTTTGGGTTGGGTTCGGCCCACTAGCTAACTAAACTCACTTAACCCTCTAACTCAGCCCTCTCCTCTCCATTCTCTCATTCCCACTCTCCAAACTTAAGTAAAAACTGAAATGGGGGAAAGGAAGAGGAAATAGAAATTGCAAACCCTAGTTTCTTCTTGCATCTTGATTTCTTGCTCCAAAATCAAAGTAAAGCCATAGGTAAGCCTCCTCTCCATCTTCTCCAACTCTTTCTCCTTCCAATTTCAGAAATTCCTAAACCTAACTTTGGGAATGTTCTTCTTTTAATCTTTGATTCAAGCTTCTTGTGTTGAGATTGAAGAGTGGTTGTTCTTCCCTTGTCTTCAAGCTCCTTCTTCATTGTCTTTGTAAAAAGGTGAGATTTTTATCTCACATCTACCTCTCTTGATATCATTGATGTTGGGTATGAATTCCTAACAAGTATTCATGGGCTATTGTTTTTGATTTGGAAAGAATTGGTATTCATTTATAGGGCAAGAAGTGCTGGAAATCAGGCTCCGGCCGACCGAATGCAGGGTCCGGTCGACCGACCAGCTACTTGAGCACTTCCTTGCCTCTGTTTTGGGAGTGCAGGAATTTTGGCTCCGGCTGACCGACCAGGAAGTCCGATCGACCGACCTGCTACCCGAGAATTTCTGCCTCTGGTCCGATCAACCGACCTCAGGGTCCGGTTGACCGACCTGCTCCTATTTGCCAATTATGCCTATATTGTCTGTTTTGTTGAATTTCCAACTTTAATCGATTCGTGTTGTCTCCCTTTTGTTGTTATCATTTATTATCGACTTTGATGACATTTTCTTTGGGAATTATTGGAAATATCCATTTTGATGGATTTGATATCGATTTCTTTGGATTTTATTCACGTCTTCGAATGTGAATTTTTATGATTGATTGTTTCTACAATCACTTCTATGATTTGTCACTTCAAAATATAAAGGTTTTCTATACTAGTATTAAATATCAAAACTTCTTCATCAAAACGATTTCAACTCTATTTTCAATATAAAAGCTCATTTCTTAAAACCGTTTTCCAATCTATTAGTATATACAAACCTTTACCTCATTCGTATGAGAAAATCTAATTAAACGGCTTAGCAAAACAAGTGGTATGAAACGCTTGCGTTTACTTCGTCGGTTAATTTATGGACTTGTTCGATTGAAACTCTTGTGACAATTTTCTAGTGGAGATCTGCAATCTGTTCGTAAATATTTGAGTTAAGCAAGTGGTTATGGGACATGAAGCTAAACTCTTATATTTACTAGCTTAGTGTAATCGACACTTCTTTATGATCGATGATGATCATTTTATGGTTTAGACTAGCAATGTATGATGTCTCTTTGTCCATGTGAAGGACTGTACTTCATTTTATTGAGCTTCGTCTCATTTCTTTGTGGGCTGGCAACCCAAGTACTTTTAATGTGTTTCGATTCATCTGATGTACCGTTTGCACTACATCGATGTCTCGGCCTTCCGATTCATTGGACGTACCGTTTGCACTGCGTCAATGTTCTGAATTGTATTGTCTTTCCGATTCATTGGACGTACCGTTTGCACTACGTCAATGTTCAATTCATTGGATGTACCGTTTGCACTGCGTCAATATTCGATTCATCTGATGTACCGTTTGTACTACATCGATGTCTCGGCTTTCCAGTTCATTGGACGTACCGTTTGCACTACGTCAATGTTCAATTCATTGGACGTACCGTTTGCACTGCGTCAATATTCGATTCATCTGATGTACAGTTTGTACTACATCGATGTCTCGGCTTTCCAGTTCATTGGACGTACCGTTTGCACTACGCCAATGTTCAATTCATTGGACGTACCGTTTCCACTGCGTCAATGTTCGATTCATCTGATGTACCATTTATACTACATCGCTGTCTCAGCTTTCCGGTTCATTGGACGTACCGTTTGCACTGCGTAAATGTTCCGGCTTTCATGCTCCTGTTTGGGATTGGCCATCCTTTTCTTGTGATTTCTAGATATTGAATTCTGGAATTTACGTTTCACCAACTTTTACAATTGGCATTAATATGTATGTCATTATTGTGGCTTGGTGAATTAAATAAAGAATATGACATTCTTTTTAATCTTTGAGAAGATTCTTGTGATATTGATTAATCTCTTGTTGATTTTCAATTACGTACTTATCACAGTATGGTATTATGGTTATGATACATTTTTGTCATATCTCTTATTCTATATCACTTTATCTGATATTTATAGCTAGACTGATCCGTTTATTATTTTCTTATAAATAATACTCGGGTCAGTTACAGGTGCTTCTTCATGACTTCCTATTTGGAACCATCATCTGACTTTTGGCTAACTACTCTAGTTTAGTAGTTTTTGTTGTATACATTTGAGATTAGACTCCTTGATGTATACATATTCTTTTGGCTAGCACTTGTATCTATTCTTTTGTGTTATTGTGGATCTTATTTGACCACTACTCTGATGTACACTTTCATGTGTTATATCCATATCTATTTCCGCCTTTGTGATATGAATTGTCTGTGACTGATTTGTGTTATGTTTATTTCTATATTTGTTTCCGAAGTCCATATAGCCACTGTGTAGTAGCTTTGAGTTTGTATCGGTATGTTGGATTTCCTCTTGAGATGAAAAGTTATATTTTTAATCTGGCATATCGGTACTCGCACAAAGCAATTACACATATGGTCGCTTCTCAACGGCCTTATTCTCCGTGCTAGTTGACGGCATTACCCCGTAGTGTCCTTGGCTGGCGTGGGTATAGAGGTGGGGCATTACAGCTTGGTATCAGAGCCAAACTTCGGAACAATGTAGAATAATCTAACAAGGATCATTGTCCTAAGTCTTTCTTAGGAGTCGTGCCTTAGGATTTTATTTGAGTCAATTGGACCCGTTCTATCCTATTTTCTTTTATGATTCCTTGTTTTATCAATCATGATTGTTTGATATTCATTCTGAGAATAACTTTTTCTTCTTCTTTCTTTCTTAAAGAAGAGAAATGGTTAGATCTGGCCGTACCAACGTCGGTCAATCCAGTGCTACTCCTCAGGAGGGAGTATTTATGTCTGCCCAGCAGCTTCTAGATCTTGTTAAGAATGCTCAAGCTATCGGACCCATTCCAGAGCCTACTCATCCTCGATCCGGTTTTGCACGCTTGTGTAGTGATTATACCGATTTGGGTGGAAGGCCATTCCGGGGATCCGAGAGTGTCATTGAAATTCAAGCTTGGCTTAGATCATGCGACCACATCTTTTCTCGCATGAATCTTGTTGATCTCTACCGAGTCCAAGTGGCTTCTAGCATGCTCCAAGAAAGAGCAATGGATTGGTATGAGCTTCTTATTTCTGAAATCGTTGAAGCGGATCTTACTTGGGAGCAATTCCGAGAAAGATTTGAATTGAAATTTGTGCCGGAGGCTGAAAAAGTAACTTTGGCCCGACGTTTTATCGACCTTGTTCAAGGTGAATCTTCTGTGACGGACTACGTCGCATCTTTCGAATCTCTTTCCAAATACGGGGTTGAATACATTAACACCCCGTTGAAGAAGAACCAGAGATTTGTCTATGGCTTGAATAAGAATCTTAAGAAGCCATTACTCCTGAAACTCGAGGTTTCATTTGATCAGCTTATTGATATCGCTCTTCGTCTTGAAGAGGCCGATGGAGAGAGTAATGTTGAAGTTGTGAGTGCAAAACAGAACTTCAACGACAACATGAAGAGGCCAATTAAATTCAAAGGCCCCTTTTCCAACAAGAAGGGGAGACTAGAAACCCCGGTAGCAAAAGCTCCTACCTCTAGTCGTGGACAATGCTACAATTGTGGTTCCGTAGACCACTATGCAAGAGAGTGTCTGAAACCTCTTTATTGTCGCTATTGCAAAAATTCGGGTCACCATATAACTGCATGTCCCATACTTCAAAGTAGGAAGGAGGGAAAGCTCAATGTAGTGCAAGCTCCTAGCAACTCTTCTCTTGGTCAAGGTATTTTACATTCAATCCTTGATGCTATTGTTTTATTTCGTGATCTTCCTATTTGAGTTCTTTTTGATATGGGTTCATCTCATTATTTTTATATCAAAAGAACTTTTCGATTCTTTTTCTTTACATATTTTGGGCTTGATGACTCCCTTGAGAAATGCGAAACCGGATTGGTGGACACAGTGCTCAATTTGCTTTTTATTGATGTCGAAATTATTTTATGTGATTTATCTTTCCGAGCTGATTTTTTACTTAGGCTTCGGAATTGATTTTTGTAAGGATTGACTTAATTTTTATATAGCCATATCCTATGTCTCGAGTGGACTATTCATTTTCAACATTTTCAATCCGTTAAGCAGATTTCTATTTTTCTTTGTGATTCCAATTTCAAATTTTTGGTGGCAAAATTTTTTATTCTTTAAACCCGCATGATGAGGAAAGTGTTATCCTTCTCATTTATGTAGTTTGAGAATTTTCTGGTATTTTTGAGTTTGTCTTAGGATTATCACCTAAGCAATCTTTTGAGTGGTGTTAAGGTCTTTTTAGCTCGGCCTTGCCACCGATTTTCATTTGCTACGAGTTGCGGGAGTTATCCATTTACCGCATTCCGCACTCGTTATGATTCTTATGAATGACTTATTAGGTCATTCAGTTTGTTCAGCTTATTTCATCCATTTTATGAATCGAGTATTCTACGATCTCGATGACTCCATTCTTGTATATATTGATTTTGGATGAAAATAGAAATTTAAAATTTTGCAAATCTTTTTCATAAGATTTATTTATAAGTACAATTTGACTTTGCTCTTAAACAAGCAAAGAATATTCTTAAAGTTTTTTTTTAGAAACATGTTTATTATATAGAAGATTGATTTTGTGATTGTATTGCCCATTAAGTGCTTTAAGAATTATGGTCGATGCGCTTGATCAACGTTATCGATAGGAATTTCCTAAACGCTTTGATGAGACAATCAGACACGATATATTGACTTGTAAAATGCAAATTTTTCTAGAAAGATTATTACATAAAGATAATTGTGATTTTGAAAGTTTTAGCTTTTCGGGAAAGAAGATTATTTGGAAGAATTCTTTTCCGATACTTCTATTCTTGTGATTCCCTATGGGAACCAAGACTTTATCTTTTGTACCAATGCTAATCGTATTGGTTTGGATGCCGTTCTCTTGCGAAAGAGAACGTGCTATCACTTGTACTTCTAAATCATTAAAGCCGATCGGGACTAGGTATGCCACTCATGATCTAGTGCTCGCGGCTATTGTTTTCGCTTTTAGAGTTTGGCATCATCATTTTTTGGGGGAGAAATTTGTTCTCCGCCCCGATCATAAATCTTTGGAATATTTATTTTCTCATAAGGAACTTAATATTGGATCGAGTTCCTTGCATCTTATGATCTTAATATTCTTTGTATATTCCCGGAAAGAGGAACCTTGTTGCCAATGCACTTTGTTGTAAACAACAAGTGGTTGATTCTTTGATGATGTCTGAATGGAATTATCTTTTATCAAGTCCATCAGACGTTTTGATATACTTCGTTTTATTGAGCTTTATCTCATTTCTTTTATGGACTAGCGTCCGATGTTCTTTTATGGTGTTCGGTTCATTTGACGTACCATTTGCACTACGTCGATGTTCTGAATTATTTGAGCTTTGGTTCATCTGGCGTACCGTTATTGTACTATGCCGTTGTTCCAAATTATTCGAGTTTCTCGTTTCTCTGGCGTACCGTTATTGTACTACCCCGTTACACCGGCTCAATTTTCTGCTATCCATGACGTTTTCCCACGTCTTCCAACTACGGAAATGCCTTAGGGATTCCAATTTTATTCTTGAGCTCGGAGTTATTGTAGGGATTGAAGTTTCACCAGATTTGACTTTTGAGCAACATTTTATTCGCATCATTGCTTCGGAGGTTGAGCGCCTTCGAAATAAAGATGTTCTTCTTGTGAAAGTTCTATGGTTCTCAAATCCAAAGGATTGCTCTTGGGAAATCTAGAGAATTCATTGAGCGAACTCATCTAGGTTTACTCTTTCGTGCTCTTTATGGTGAACTTTTTATTTCAAATTTTCTTTTATATTGGTACGCTTCTATGGTTGTTACTATATATTTTCTTCTTAAGTATTGTGAGGACACAATTTCTTTAAGGAGGGAAGTCTGTAACAACCCGCATATTTATCGATTTTATATTTAAATATTTTATTCAAATATAACATCGTTCGTCGGATTATAGTCCGAAAAGCTACTTTTTGCATATGGTCGAATTGAGACTCGAGACCACTTCCATTGAGTCCAAAATGGCGTTTGTGATCTATTTGAGTATAAACTTTGATATATTTGGAGTAAGTTGAAATTTGCTACTTTTTCTAGTTGGGTTTGGGTTGGGTTCAGCCCACTAGCTAACTAAACTCACTTAACCCTCTAACTCAGCCCTCTCCTCTCCATTCTCTCATTCCCACTCTCCAAACTTAAGTAAAAACTGAAATGGGGGAAAGGAAGAGGAAATAGAAATTGCAAACCCTAGTTTCTTCTTGCATCTTGATTTCTTGCTCCAAAATCAAAGTGAAGCAATAGGTAAGCCTCCTCTCCATCTTCTCCAACTCTTTCTCCTTCCAATTTCAGAAATTCCTAAACCTAACTTTGGGAATGTTCTTCTTTTAAGCTTTGATTCAAGCTTCTTGTGTTGAGATTGAAGAGTGGTTGTTCTTCCCTTGTCTTCAAGCTCCTTCTTCATTGTCTTTGTAAAAAGGTGAGATTTTTATCTCACATCTACCGCTCTTGATATTATTGATGTTGGGTATGAATTACTAACAAGTATTCATGTGCTATTGCTTTTGATTTGGAAAGAATTGGTATTCATTTATAGGGCAAGAAGTGCTGGAAATCAGGCTCCGGCCGACCGAATGCAGGGTCCGGTCGACCGACCTGCTACTTGAGCACTTCCCTGCCTCTGTTTTGGGAGTGCAGGAATTTTGGCTCCGGCTGACCGACCAGGAAGTCCGGTCGACCGACCTGCTACCCGAGAATTTCTGCCTCTGGTCCGGTCAACTGACCTCAGCGTCCGGTTGACCGACCTGCTCCTATTTGCCAATTATGCCTATATTGTCTATTTTGTTGAATTTCCAACTTTAATCGATTCGTGTTGTCTCCCTTTTGTTGTTATCATTTATTATCGACTTTGATGACATTTTCTTTGGGAATTATTGGAAATATCCATTTTGATGGATTTGATATCGATTTCTTTGGATTTTATTCATGTCTTCGAATGTGAATTTTTATGATTGATTGTTTCTACAATCACTTCTATGATTTGTCACTTCAAAATATAAAGGTTATCTATACTAGTATTAAATATCAAAACTTCTTCATCAAAACGATTTCAACTCTATTTTCAATATCAAAGCTCGTTTCTTAAAACCGTTTTCCAATCTATTAGTATATACAAACCTTTACCTCATTCGTATTAGAAAATCTAATTAAACGGCTTAGCAAAACAAGTGGTATGAAACGCTTGCGTTTACTTCGTCGGTTAATTTATGGACTTGTTCGATTGAAACTCTTGTGACAATTTTCTAGTGGAAATCTGCAATCTGTTCGTAAATATTTGAGTTAAGCAAGTGGTTATGGGACATGAAGCTAAACTCTTATATTTACTAGCTTAGTGTAATCGACACTTCTTTATGATCGATGATGATCATTTTATGGTTTAGACTAGCAATGTGCGATGTCTCTTTGTCCATGTGAAGGACTGTACTTCATTTTATTGAGCTTCGTCTCATTTCTTTGTGGGCTGGCAACCCAAGTACTTTTAATGTGTTTCGATTCATCTGATGTACCGTTTGCACTACATCGATGTCTCGGCCTTTCGATTCATTGGACGTACCATTTGCACTGCGTCAATGTTCTGAATTGTATTGTCTTTCCGATTCATTGGACGTACCGTTTGCACTACGTCAATGTTCAATTCATTGGACGTACCGTTTGCACTGCATCAATATTTGATTCATCTGATGTACCGTTTGTACTACATCGATGTCTCGGCTTTCCAGTTCATTGGACGTACCGTTTGCACTACGTCAATGTTCAATTCATTGGACGTACCGTTTGCCTACGTCAATATTCGATTCATCTGATGTACCGTTTGTACTACATCGATGTCTTGGCTTTCCAGTTCATTGGACGTACCGTTTGCACTACGTCAATATTCAATTCATTGGACGTACCGTTTGCACTGCGTCAATGTTCGATTCATCTGATGTACCGTTTGTACTACATCGATGTCTCGGCTTTCCGGTTCATTGGACGTACGTTTGCACTGCGTAAATGTTCCGGCTTTCATGCTCCTGTTTGGGATTGGCCATCCTTTTCTTGTGATTTCTAGATATTGATTTCTGGAATTTATGTTTCACCAACTTTTACAATTGGCATTAATATGTATGTCATTATTGTGGCTTGGTGAATTAAATAAAGAATATGACATTCTTTTTAATCTTTGAGAAGATTCTTGTGATATTGATTAATCTCTTGTTGATTTTCAATTACGTACTTATCACAGTATGGTATTATGGTTATGATACGTTTTTGTCATATCTCTTATTCTATATCACTTTATCTGATATTTATAGCTAGACTGATCCGTTTATTATTTTCTTATAAATAATACTCGGGTCAGTTACAGGTGCTTCTTCATGACTTCCTTTCTGGAACCATCATCTAACTTTTGGCTAACTACTCTAGTTTAGTAGTTTTTGTTGTATACATTTGAGATTAGACTCCTTGATGTATACATATTCTTTTGGCTAGCACTTGTATCTATTCTTTTGTGTTATTGTGGATCTTATTTGACCACTACTCAGATGTACACTTTCATGTGTTATTCATATCTATTTCCGCCTTTGTGATATGAATTGTCTGTGACTAATTTGTGTTATGTTTATTTCTATATTTGTTTCCAAAGTCCATATAGCCACTGTGTAGTAGCTTTGAGTTTGTATCGGTATGTTGGATTTCCTCTTGAGATGAAAAGTTATATTTTTAATCTGGCATATCGGTACTCGCACAAAGCAATTACACAGATGGTCACTCCTCAACAGCTTTATTCTCCGTGGTAGTTGACGGCATTACCCCGTAGTGTCCTTGGCTGGCGTGGGTATAGAGGTGGGGCGTTACAACAATGCTCGATGGTTGTTTTTGAATGCTCCTTCATATCGATCCTCTCCTGAATCGGTGTTGAAGGTTAAAACATTGTTTTTGCATCAGTATTCGTTGCATTGATGGATCCGAAATGGTCATTTGTATCGATAGAGTTCAATGCCTTCTGAACAACCCCTGCTGCGCACTTCGAATCGATTGATTTGGAGTCATTGGATACGAACAGTCAATTCGTATCGACGGAGTTGGCTTCTGAGAGCCATGATTTGATGGAGTCGATCTGCACATGAGACGAAGTCGAAGGTGATCGATACGAAGTGTGGTTTCTTATCGATGGAGTCGAAGGTGATCGATACGAAGTGTGGTTTCGTATCGATGGAGTCGAACTGCACATGGGACGGAATCGAAACGCACAGGAGACGGAGTCGAAGGTGATCGATACGAAGTGTGGCTTCGTATCGATGGAGTCGAACTGGTTGCTCGTATTGCTGCACCGGAGATGGAGTCGAAGACAAACGATATAAAGAGGAGCTTCGCATCGATGCACTGGAGACGGAGTCGAAAAGCTTGTTCGAATCCATCGGGATGCGAATCGTTTATCCCTTTTTCTTTCGAATCCATATAAATACTCTGTACTTAGCCATTATTTCACTTTTTACCTTTTGCTTTCCTGCCTTGCCTTCGTATCGCTCAGAAACTCGAGAAAAAAGAAGAAACATTCTTGCCTTCGAACTGATTCAGATCCTTAATCACTCGAACTAACTGCTAGTTTTAGGTAATCCACTAAGCGAATCCAACGCGTAAACGATGAGACTCGATCTTTAACACCAGATCAACCAGAGTCGTGATCGATCGAGATTCCTTGGCCTCAGCTTCGCGTCGACCTGGAGTAGGGGCTTCGAGATGATGAGACGAAGGCCTTCATATCGATCGAGGGTTGAGCTTCTTATCGAATCGAGTGCTTTGAATACGTAGATTGATACGAAGGGATTGCGTCTGATTGATTCGAAACGATGGCCTATGATCGAGTCGAAGTGGATGGCTTTGGATCGAGTTGAAGCGGCGGCCTTGGATCGAGTCGAAGTGGAGGCCTTGGAATCGAGTCGAACTGGGGGCTTTGAATCGAGTCGAACTGCGCAGCCTTGGGACCGATATGAACGTGTCCCTGAGCGATCGATTCGAACTTGAACCTTAGCGAGCAATTCAAACTTGAACCTTAGCGAGCGATTCGAACTTGAACTTGCACGATCGACTCAAACTTGAACCTTTGATGATTGACAACGAACCTAACTTCGATAATACTGAAAAAACCTTGTGCATTTGAACATCTAACTCCGACGAGCTTTATCTTTGGCATAATTAGACTTGACCTTTGGACTGCATATTTGATTTCCTTTCGAAGCTCGTCGATGGAACTGCAATTTTGACAAAATTTTGATAAACTTTAACTTGGAATGATTGCTAATAACTGGATGGCACGGTTGTGACGGTCAGCAATGACGGTCCTTCTGACCGAATTCCGAAGTCTCGTCGTTTACACCAATTTCGTAGAACTTCTTAAATGACATACAGTACCGCACTGCACAACACACTTACACACTTTACACTGGGGGATGCACAAGCGTTACTGTCTGTTTAATAATGATTTTTCATAAGCTAGCTTGTCATGGAACCTTCAAGTTCTCAGCAGCAGGAACTCCCGAGTTCAATTCCTCCAACCATCGAAATACCGGTTATTGAAGCCGAAGTTATAAAGCCAGCTCTAGACGAGCGTCTAGGTGCTCGGTTTATTTGTAGTCCACAAGATTCTGTGCCGTCGGGTATCTCTGAGGATATGCTAGGACGGATTTGTTTAAGGCACGGTTTGTCGCTTGATGACGTGTTACTGCCTGGGCCAAATGACAGGCCACATGATCCCCCAGAGGGGTTTACTACTTTCAACCGTCACGCTTGCACAACGGGGACACTCCCTCCTTTCAATCAATATATAAGGGAGATGTTATCAATCCTTAGAATAGCTCCATCCCAGCTACATCCCAACGGGTATGCTTTGTTGAACAGCACCTTCATTCTATTTATGGAGATTCTCTTTCGACCACCAAAGCCGATCGAGATCAGATATCTATTTAACGTTAAGAGCCGCGAGAACAGCCCTTCTTTCACCTTCTTGGAAGCGGTCAGGAACTGCCATATTGTAATGGGCTCCTGGGGAAGGCTAAGTTACTTCAAAACTGAATGGTTTTACGTTTGGTGCCCCCTGGATTCGCTAGGCAGTGGTTGGATAAACGTAAGTGTTGCAATCTTTCCTTTGAATTATCGAGATAATTATGACCGTCCTCAAAACTGACATATTTCTCTTTTTTTTACAGCTGCAATCTCTCGACCTGACGGTGCATACTTCAGAGAGCTAGTTCAGATTCTCCAAGCGGCTCCGGGCGAGGAGAGGCATATCGACTGGGTTCTGACCGATAGAAGATTGAGGACTGTCGTGCTAATTGAACGGAGGCAGAGCATATGGCTGGAAGGGACACTTAGAGTGGTCCCGAAGAAACGGGTGAAGCGCAAAGAGCCCGCAGTCGTAATAGCCGAAGAAGTTGATCCGGAGAGAACGCCTACCAATAACGAGCTCCCAGCCGGGCCTTCTTCCGATGTTCAGGACTCAGGAGGAAGGAGAAAAGGCAAGGCTGCAGCTTACAAGCATTCTGAATCCGAGAGATTAAAATCTGTTGTAATGTCCTTGCCTGTTCAGGGGATTATAATTTTGGAGGCTCCTCCCCCGCAAGTAGAGCATCCTTTTGAAGGGCTTACTGATATTCCGATTCCGGATTATGTGTCATTTCAACATGACACCGGGATAGAGGAGCTTGACAATGCTCTTGAGCTGAGTGGGTCGCTTGCTACAAGTGTAGCTGACATTTCCGGTTGGTCGGGGGATTGCACATACATACACTTCACTGCACTACACGATTCATAACTGTAAATCGTCCAACTTGAGAAATCGCTAACTTCTCCTTCGTCTTTCATTTTCAGGTACGATGTCCGGAAGAGGGTCAATGCTCGGGAATCTTCGCTCGGCCCGAAAGGCTTCTTCTTATTTTGACTCCCACAGGAGAGACTCGGATAGAGACCGCGATCGCGAGTACTTTAACCAGGATAGGTACGGGCGTGATAGGGACAGAGAATACAGACATCGGTCTAGATCATGATCTCCTCCTCCTAGACTTCCATCTCCACCCCCTATTCTTGTTTCACATCCGCCAGAGCCTCCTCGTCACAGGCCAACCTCTCATACTTCTAGATCTGAGACTCATCTTCAGAGAGTTGAGACCACCGCCTCCATAATTGCAGATCAGGTCCCCACCGAGCCCACAGGAGAAGGGGTCCTTAAATTGGCTCAGATGAGGAAGGATTTTCCGTGTATTTGCTTCGATGGCTATGTCTTCCCACCACATCTAAAAAGAATTCCCTGAGTGGAAAACACGATGCATGAATACGTTCATGACATCTACACCCAGTACAGAGAGTGGGTAAAGGCTGCAGAGAAAGCTTCTAAGGTGGCCTTTGAGCGAGCCAAAGCACCTGAGAAAATGGGGACCGAACTTGCTCAAAGGGACGGGATCATTCAAGTGCTCATTGCTGAGTCCGAGTCTTCTCGCAAATCTGAAATTGCGGCCACCAAAAAAGCTGATGAAGCGAATGTGGCCATGGAGAGGTTGAGGCAGACACATGTTGCCTTGGTGGAGGAGATGGGCCATCAGAATACTATAGTTACCGCCGAGCGGGATGCGGTGGTCAAGGAACTTAACGAGCTCAAGGCTAACTTTTCCGACATGGCCAAGGAAAGGGATGATGCAAACAGCGTAGCCCAGGAGGCGTGCGAACAAACTGTTCTGCTTAAGGGTGAGCGTGATGCAGCTGTGGCTAAAGTCCATAAGGTGGAGACTGAGGTCGAGGAGAAAGTAAAGTCGGCCGAGTCCAGGCTAGAAGCTGACATCGAAGACCTTCTCGTTGTTTACAACGCTAACGTGCTGAGGCACAGGGGTCTAGCTTGGCTCGATGATTACCTGGCACACTTATATAACGCCTGGGGTCGATTGGTTGAGGAGGAGAAAGCGGTGCATCTGGGTGAGTCTGTTGATGAATTTGAACTTGAGAATCGCATTCTGACTGAAGATGAAAGGAAGATTCTTCACGAGTCAATGATTCTACATGAAAAGGAAACACTCGGCGGCGCCCAGCACTTTGAAATAGGAGAGGGTTCAGGGGTCGAACATCATGAGGCGAGTCTTGAAGTTCCAGTGTCGACCCAGCCTGAATCCTTATCTGCGGTTGATCCCCAAGCTGTTCCTGCCAATAATTCGGATCGGCCGCAGATGTCTTTGGCTACAGAGCAAGTTACTGAAGCCACTCCGCCATCTACGAGTCAAACTGAGGAAGGTACTCTGAACATTCCACATATCTTTCTTAAGCCGAAATCTTCGTTCGAGTTAAGTTCTAACAGTTCTCTTATTCTTTGTCCAGTGATTGATGCTGCACCGACCGTGCCTCCTGCTACTCAAAAATCATATCAAACGCAGGAGGCTATCGTGACCGAAGCAATCAGCGTAAGTACAACTGCCCCACTTGACGATACGCAGGGGAATACGATTGTGTTTGATGAGCAGCTCATGGAAGAACTCTTTCGCCGTCACGACGATCCTTTAGCTGACTTACCATTTGTCATGGGTGGAGGCGCTCCTGCTACAAGTTCTTCAATGTCGACTACTGTTGCCCCCAGTGGGGCTCGAGCAGTTACTGAAGAGGAGATGTTCGCTCAAATTGACGCTGAAATGGCAGCAGCTGCTCATGGTGGCAGCTCTGGAGGTGGGATGGCAGCACCGGGACCAACTCCGCTTAGGATGATACCTCCTGGTGGCACCGTTTTCATCACTAGCATGCCCATTCCACCTTCTGCACGTGATCCTGTTCCTCCAACTCCGCCCGCAGGAAGCATCGCTATTCACTCGAGCTCGGAGGAGGAAGTCGATATTATGCCATCGCCTGGAGACCGACCACCAAAAGGTAAAGGCTCAAAGAGGAAGAATAGTGGCGGCTCCAGCGGGTCTACTCTGAGGAGGAAACCAAGGAAGAAGAAAGATTAGGCATGCTTCCCCGGTTTATTTTGTCTTGCATTTTGTTGGCCGTGTATAGATGCGGGTTCGGCCCCTGCTAGTAGGAATTTTTTGGAACAAACTTGTATACGAACTCTTTTTACAAACAATAGAAATGAAACTTCTCTTTGTTGGCTTCTTTTCTGTCATTGTGTATTTGCCTAAGTGTTTCAATATCTGAAATGCACTTGTGGAGTTTCAGCTTCTGAATCAAGTTTGTTTTTGTTCGCCAAGTTTGGAAACTGTGGACATGGTTTGTGATCGGGAAGCGAGTTGAATTTTGACGTCGTATCGCTTCAGTCGATGGTTGATGCTTAAGTCCTGCCCCCCAGTCTCAGGGATGAGTTGTGGAACATCGGTCAGCAATTGATTCTCGCTCATAACATGTTGAGTCTAGTGCCACTGAATGGATGTCTGAGACGAGCGGATATTGAGCGGTTTATTCACGCGTCGATTGTCGATGGTCACATCCGCACTCCAGGGATTCTCATTTGTTTATCGGCGGTTGGTCACACCGGCTTAAGTTTAAATCATACGTCCGTGCTCGGGGGACTTGAAATCGACCTTTGTACTCCGTCTCGCACTCCGGGAGTTCAGAGTTGACATTATACTTCGATTCACGCTCTAGGAACTCGAAGTTGATGTTTATACTCTGACTCGCACTCTGGGAGTTCGGAGTTGTTGATTGTACTCCGTTTCGCACTTTGGGAATACGGAGTCGATGTTTATACTCCGGCTCGCACTCTGGGAGTTCGGAGTTGATGTTTATACTCCGTTTCACACTCTGGGAATCCGGAGTTGATGTTTATACCCCGTTTCGCACTCTGGGAGTTCAGAGTTGTTGATTATACTCCGTTTCGCACTCCGGGAATCCGGAGTTGTTGTTTATACTCCAATTCGCGCTCTGGGAATTCGGAGTTGATGTTTATACTACGCTTCGAACTCTGGGAACTCGGAGTTGATGTTTATACTCCGACTCGCACTCTAGGAGTTCGAAGTTGATGTTTATACTTCGACTTGCACTCTGGGAGTTCGGAGTTGATGTTTGTACTCCAATTCACACTCTGGGAATTTGGAGTTGATGTTTATACTCCGCTTCGCGCTCTGGGAACTCGGAGTTGATGTTTATACTCCGACTCGCACTTTGGGAGTTCGGAGTTGATGTTTATACTCCGACTCGCACTCTGGGAGTTCGGAGTTGATATTTATACTCCGACTGACACTCTGGGAGTTCGGAGTTGATGTTTATACTCCGACTCGCACTCTGGGAGTTCGGAGTTGATGTTTATACTCCAACTCGCACTCTGGGAGTTCGGAGTTGAATGAAGGATTGTCGTGTATCAATCCTTTCTTGATTTTGATGTGATGGCTGGTCCCCGAGCTCGGGTTTCACTTAGTGAGTGATTAGTTGCATCATAGTCACTCCTTATTTGAATAAATTCCACCGTATGGTGGAACTTAGCTCTCCGTGCAAAGTGATGATCATATGAAGCATTTCAAGTAAATCACAGCTCTGGCTCGAAGAGATTGCATTTTTTGCTGAAATAAGAAATATGGCAAAGTCAGTTGCCTTATTAAAAATTCTAATTTTGAAATGCAGAAACAAATTGCAAAATGGAAAGTAATCTAAATGGGTAAAGATAGCCTGTCATGTGTAATAGCGGCGAAGGCTCTCGCTATTCCAGGCTCTTCGCAGAGTAAGACCGTCGACGGTCGATAATTTGAATGTGCCATCTCCAAACCTTAGTTCAATAACATACGGTCCTTCCCATGTTGGCTTCATATGCGAAGGAACCGGATAGATTCTTTTCAAGACGAGATTGCCTAGTTCGAATGTTTGCGGACGGACCTTGGCGTTATACAATCGGGCGACTCGACTTCGATGCGCAGCTGCCCTCAAATCAGCTTCTTCATGTTTCTCATCTAATAGATCGAGAGATTCAGCAAGTAATATAGCATTTTTCTTCGGATCATAGTATGTCACACGATGAGAAGGTACTTCTAGCTCGACTGTAATAACGGGTTATGAACCGTAAGAGAGAGAGAATGGAGTGTGACCGGTCGCGGTCTTGTGGGTTGTTCGGTAAGCCCATAAAGCCATAGGAAGTTCATCGACCCACTTGCCCCTGACCTTTTCCAGTCATTTTTTCAGGATGGATTTTATAACTTAATTAACTGCTTCGACCTGTCCATTTGCCTGAGGGTGCGCAACCGAATAGAATTTCTTTTGGATGTGAAATCGTTTGTAGAAATCTTTAAATTCAGCACTGTCGAATTGGGTTCCATTGTCCGTAATAATGGTGTGTAGGAGACCGAATCGACAGATGATGTTGCGAACTACAAAGTTGATTACTTTCTTCGTTGTTATGGTAGCAAGAGCTTCGGCTTCAGCCCACTTTGTAAAGTAATCAACTGCAACAATGGCGTATTTCGCACCACCTTTTGCTAGAGGTAGAGCACCAATGATGTCGACGCCCCACATTGCGAACGTCCATGGGCTGACCATTTGTGTTATCTCGGTAGGAGGAGCTCTAGGAATTCGGGCATATTTCTGGCACCTATCACATTTCTTTGCATAATCCGACGCATCGCGATTCACGGTCGGCCAGTAATATCCGTATCGAAGTATTTTCTTGGCAAGTGCTTGCCCCCCGGTGTGATCGCCACATTCTCCCTCGTGCACATCGCGCAACACTCGTTTAATTTCATCGTGAGCGATACACCGGAGTAGAGGGACTGAGTACCCTCTTCTATACATGATTCCATTCTGGATGGTAAAGTGTGAGGCCTTTTGAAGGACTTGTCTCTTTTCACTCCTGCGCTCCGGCAAGGTTCCGTGCTCAATGTAATTTCTAAGTGGATTCATCCATGAGTCTTTTTCGAGGACGGTTTCACATACCCGGTCTATTTCTGTCCAGTCAATGCTTGGGGAGGATAGCGTTTCTACGGAAACGAGTCCCATTTGCTGAGCTTCACCTGTGCTGGCCAGCTTCGCCAATGAATCGGCTTTTTGGTTGCGTTCTTGAGGTATACAATAAATGGCATAATAATCAAACCGATTTAGTACTTCCTGAACTCGAGCTAAGTAAGCAGCCAACCTTCGATCTCTTGCTTGATACTCTCCCCGTACTTGACACACAACTAGTTGTGAATCACAATAAACTTCCACTGCGATAATTCTCAAATCTCTTGCAAGTTTCAAGCCAGCTAAGAGGGCTTCAAATTCAGCTTCATTATTAGTCGCATGAAAATTGAACTTCAAGGCATAACATATGGATCGGCCTTCGAGAGTTTCAAGTACAACACCAGCGCCCGAACACCGGTTGTTTGATGCGCCATCGGTATAAAGCTTTCAGACGTATTCGGGGGATTCACTGGTTTCGGGAAAGTCCTCTGGAATGGTAAATTCAGCTATGAAATCGGCTAGGACTTGTCCTTGGATGGCCCGTCTTGGAGTGTAAGCAATGTCAAACTGGCTCAGTTCGATGTTCCACTTGAGTAACCTACCAGACGTCTCAGGCCACGAAAGGACCTGTCGTAACGGCTAGTCGGTGTAAACAATAATGGGATGTGCCTGGAAATACGGTCGGAGTTTTCTTGATGCAATAACAAGGCAATAAGCCAACTTTTCTAATTTCGGATAATTCCTTTCGGCCTCAGTCAATCGTTTGCTGACGTAGTATACCAGCTTCTGTATCTTGCCTTCTTCTCGAATCAATGCAGCGCTAATAGCGTTTTCTGATATCGCCAAATATACGAACAACTTCTCATGATCAATAGGCTTCGACAGGATAGGTGGTGTGGATAGGTGTTGGTCTAGTGCTTGGAAAGCGCCTTCACACTCCTTGGTCTATTCAAAGTTTCGTTTCCCTTTTCGAATCAGATCGAAGAAGGGAATGCATTTGTCAGTGGACTTTGAAATGAACCTGCTCAATGCTACTACTTTTCCATTGAGACTCTGGACTTGTTTTATGGTTTTTGGAGTTTCAAGATTTCTGATAGCCTAGATCTTTTCAGGATTAGCTTCTATCCCTCGAGCATTGACGATGAATCCAAGGAATTTTCCGGATGCAACTCCAAAATGACATTTCAGTGGATTTAGCTTCATTTTGTATTCTCGAAGTATGTCGAACATAGTTTCCAGGTCTTTAACATGGTTGGTGGAGAGTCGTGACTTCACAAGTATGTCGTCTACATATACTTCCATTGTTTTCCCGATTTGATTGGCGAACATCCGATTAACCGATCGTTGATAAGTAGCCCCGGCATTCTTGAGTCCAAATGGCATAACTTTGTAACAGTAAAGTCCCAAATTGGTCACGAAGCTGGTATGTTCTTGATCGGGTAAATGCATCAGTATCTGATTGTAGCCAGAATATGCGTCCATGAAGGATAAGAGTTCATGCCCAGCTGTCGAATCTACTAGCTGGTCAATTCAGGGAAGTGGGAAACTGTCTTTGGGACATGCTTTATTCAGATCAGAATAATCGACACATGTTCTCCACTTTCCGTTCGGCTTTCGGATGAGCACGGGATTCGACACCCATTCAGGATATAACGCATCTCGAATAAACCCGTTCGCTTTAAGCTTTTCTACTTCTTCTTTAAGGGCGGCAGATCTTTCTGGATCCATACCACGCCTTTTCTGTTTGACCGGGACATGCCGTGGGTCAATGTTCAGAGCGTGGCTCGTGATGTCCGGCGAGATCCCACACATATCGGAATGTGTCCAGGCAAATATGTCAAGATTTGCCCATAGAAATTCAACAAATTCCTCTTGAGTTTGCTGGCTTAGCTGAGATCCAATCTTTATCATTTTCGAATCATCGTCATTGTCAACTGGGACATCAATCGTCAGTTCGGCCGGGGATGCTTGACTTTCTTTAGATTCTCCTTT
The DNA here is from genome assembly GCA_030737815.1 of Allium fistulosum. NCBI lineage: Eukaryota > Viridiplantae > Streptophyta > Magnoliopsida > Asparagales > Amaryllidaceae > Allium > Allium fistulosum. The sequence continues at coordinate 812,959,805 of CM060908.1, read as the reverse complement.
GTCGTCAGTTTCTCTCGAGTCAAGGTCCTTGAGGAATTGGCTGGGGTGCCCGGGCCTGGGCCCGGGCGTTAATTGTCAATTATCGGCAAAACGAACGCAGAGAGATTCCTCCACGCCCTTTCCTTTCGCTGCGCCTCCCGCAGCTCAGCAACATAACAGGCTCTGGCAGCAGCCTGATCTCCCTGAATGATTCCTACTCCATGATCAGTAGAAAACTTTAAAGTCAAACACCATGGGACGATGGCTGCCCTGAATTCATCGAGGGTCGGTCGGCCCAAGAAAGCATTGTAAGGGGAGTCTATGTCCAAAACAATGAACTGCAACATCCGTACTCTCCGACATTCTCCAACTCCCAACTCTACTGGCAGTTCCACCATTCCAGTGGGTATAGTAGCACTTTCGTTGAAACCATGGACTCGGGATTGACAAGGCTTCAAGTCCGTGGCTTCCAGTCTCATTTGTTCATAAGCTCGCTTGAACAAAATATTCACAGAGCTTCCATTGTCAACTAAGATCCTCTTCATCCAAGAGGGACCTACTTGTGCTGAGATGACCAGTGGATCGATAGTGGGGGTTTCGACTTTATCAGCATCTCTGTTCCTGAACACGATGCCATCTGCCATCATCTTCTGTTGCTTGGCCAGAGCACCTTCATCAAAATTACTACAACACTCGAAGTCTGCATGCCTGATAGAACTGACATACGACTCCATTTCTTTCCAGCTTCGATCTGCTGGGTGAGGACCACCACTTATTGTATTGATAACCAACCTCCTGCCTATACGATCGGGTTCCTCTTGTATTTCCTGATTCGGTGCACGATTCTGATTTGATGGGCCCGCACCACCAGATTGCGGCGTCCACACATACTGATCCAACTTCCGTTCACGTATCATTTTTTCAATGAGGTCTTGTAGGTGACGACACTCATTGGTGTTGTGGCCATAACCCTCATGGAATCTACAAAATTTCCCTGTTTGGATTTGTCTTTCAGTTGGTGGTTTCGGGGCAGGTTTCTTGTATTGCATGGTATTGCAGGTCTGCAAATACACATTTTCCAATGACGTGTTCAGGGGAGTGTAATTATCGTACATGGAAGCTCTACGCCGTGGACCACGATTCTGATCGCGCTTTTTGCTTTGATTTCCATTGTCCTTCTGCTGATTCTGTTTATTTTCTACGTTCAACTGAACTTTTCCAGAACTCTCTCCGGGCTGTTTTACAGCGATGTTACTCTAGATTCCCTCGATGTTGGGCCTTGCGTCATCCTGCTTCCTAGACTGTTTTGCATCTTCCCTTCTCAAGAATTGGGCTGCCTTGGAATAGAAACGGTCCAATGACGCAGGTGGTTTTCCAGCTAACCAATTTCCGAACACGGAATCAGCATCAATCCCCTTAGTCAATGCCATCAGGATAGAGTTATCATTGGGATTTCTTATTTCTACACACGCAGCATGGAATCGCTCCAAGTAACGTCTAAGTGTTTCTCCGGGAGCTTGAGTAACACTAGACAAAGTGTTAACATCTTTAGGCCTTACCACGTGCATACAGAATTGTTCAACAAATTTGGTGGCCAGCTGGTCAAAACTAGAGATAGATCGTGGTGGCAAACGAGTAAACCACATAGTAGCAATGCCTCCCAAGGAAATGGGGAAACTACGGCATTTTACTGCATCATCAGCTCTCGCGGCATTCATCAGCCATTCGTACTTCAGGATGTGTTGATTGGGATCAAAACTCCCTTCGTTGACTGGCAAAGATGGCATCCTGATGCGCCGAGGTGGATCAACATACAATATGTCATCGGTGAAAGGGGTATGACTCCGGGAGATTCCCCAATCGTCATTAGAGAGACCCTGACTTTCACGGATCATTTGGCGGATCATTGTTGGTATATTCGGCATTCGAATACTAGGAGCATGCTGTGCCAAGGTGTGGTCGGGTTCCACAGCGCGAGTCTGGACCGGACGCGGTCGATGGTCCATGCCTCGCCTCCTTGGTTCAACATTCTCTGGGACATAAGGCTCAGGAGTATGCTCTCGTTGGCTACGATGAGGATCATCTTGGTTTCTAGCATCAACTTCTTGTTCAGTAGCGGTGGTAGTAGCAATGTTGCCTGTAACATGATAAGGAGCAGCACCTCCTCGAGATGTGGGCCCTGTATGGTGACTAGTAGATGGCCCAGTTCTGGGTTGTCCAAGATTCGAAGCAGGTTGGTGCCCTGTGGCCTGGGTGTAACTTACATCCAGTCGTGGGCGTGTGGGTCGGTGATGACCGTCAGATGAGGCTGAACTCTCCGTGGAAGAATAAGAACCTTGGTCTCTTCTGGATCTTCTTCGCCTTTGGCGATTTAGCTGGTTGGACAACTCCGTGTTGGCGCGCAGTTGTTCAGTTAGCTGTTGCCGACTCTGGGTCAGTTCTTGGAGCAACATCTGGAATTCTTGTCGGGTAACTGGGCCTGTTGGATCTGAAGGTCCGGCAGCAAAAACTCCAAATTTCAGATACGAAAGCAATTAAAATGCAAGGAGACACAAGAATTTAGAGTGGTTCGGCGTAGCGCCTACGTCCACTATGAAGTTGTTAGCTTTATTGATCTTTCTTTGAAGATTACAAGTGAATTCAGTAAGTTACAGCAGATGATTATGATTTGCAGTAGTAAATCTCGTTGGTAACAGCAGCAATGGAGTTCGGATCTGGATCCGACAGAGTCTGAGCATTGGAGATCTCAAAAAAGAAGAAGAACCTCTTTTCTGTTGGCTTTATTGATCTTTCTTTGAATATTACAAGTGAATTCAGTAAGTTACAGCAGATGATTATGATTTGCAGTAGTAAATCTCATTGGTAACAACAGCAATGGAGTTCAGATCTGGATCCGGCAGAGTCTGGGCGTTGGAGATCTCAAAAAAGAAGAAGAACCTCTTTTCTGTTGGCTTTGGGGGTCTATTTATAGGTGTAGGAGGCTGGTATTTCGCTGAGATCTCGGGAGACCCTCTCTGGCACGTGACCAGGCCCGTGCGCCCAAGCCTGTGAAGTTTCGGTTTGATCCGTGATCGATATGAACAGATTTCATATCGATCAAGATTCCATCCAATGGAGTCGAAATTTGGCGTGGACATTCTTTAGCACGCACGTAGTCTTCTGTGAAAATTTCATAGCATTTGGACTTGTAGATTAGGAGATATGATCGATACGAATTGGGACCTTTGGTTGGATGTTTCGTTCGACTCGCTCTGTTCGACTCGCTTTCGTTCGACTCAGTGATGTGGCGCTTGAATCTCTGGAGCACTCCGCCTTTGATGCTGTTTTGATCGAGTCATTCTAGGACTTTTGCCTCGTTCGTATCGATGGTAGTGGCCTTTGTTCGAATCGATAAAAGATGTGTCATTCGCATCGATGATGGTAGAAGTCTTCGGGTGGATGCGAAGTGGAGCGAGATGAAATGTGGCTCTCCGATGGAGTCGAACTAGATGGAGTCGAACAATGGTTCTGCGACGGAGTCGAACTAGATGGAGTCGACCTATGGCTTGAAGCGAAGCGAGTCGAACAAGTGCTTTCTGAAGGAGGCGGAGCGAGTCGAATAGAGGCTCTGAGATGTAGGCGAAGTGGAGCGAGTCGAAGTAGGCTTGCCAGATGGATTCGAATTGAGCGATTCGAACAGAGGCTGTTTTTATCCAATTTTGCATTGATCGTAACTTGAGCATACAAACTCGGATTGACTTTAAATTTGGAACGTTGACTCTCATAGCTTAGCTTGTCATGTTATATTAATTTTATCTCGATCCGGACTCGGACAAAATTCGTTGAATTCCATATTGAGCCTGTGTATAACCGATCTCCAGGACGATCCGTCATTGGTCACTAGTCAGTTCCTTGGTGTCACGGTCTTGCCAAAAGGCGGGATAACAGTTGGAATCCGGGGAGAAGCTTATTCTTGGCCCGGAGTTTGTTCATGATTCTTCTAAGAAGATTGTTCTTATTCGTCAGAGAATGAAAGAGGCACAGAGCCGCCAGAAATCCTACGCGGATAACCGTAAGAAGCTTCTCGAGTTCTCGGTTGGTGATCTTGTCTTTATTCGTGTTTCTCCTTTGAAAGGGGTTATGCGCTTCAGTGTGACAGGAAAATTGGCTCCTCGCTTTGTAGGACCATTTCCTATTACTGAACGTATTGGCCCTATGGCTTATAGAGTTTCACTTCCAGCTCATCTATCCGGAGTTCACAACGTGTTTCACGTCTCTCAGCTTCGGAAGTGTCTTCGAGAATCAGATTCTGTTATCGACTCTCCTGATTTGCAAGGGCTTGAGATCTCACCAGACTTATCTATCGTATAGCAGCCTATTCGCGTACTTGCCACGGAGGTGAGACACCTTTGAAACAAGGACGTGCCGCTCATTAAAGTTCAATGGTCCGCTAATCCCAATGATTGTACTTGGGAAACCAAAGAGTTTATCGAGCGATCCTATCCGGGTTTTCTATCTTTGCTTCGCAATGGTGAGAATATCTCTTTATCTCAAGCTTATTTTCTTTCCTTTTTGGATGTAAGTATGTAGTTGTCGCAAATTCTTCTCTAGGAATTGCGTTGACGCAATTTTGTTAAGGAGGGGAGATCTGTAACAACCCGCATATTTTACGATTTTATATTTAAATATAGCGTCGTTAATCGGATTAAAGTTCGAAAAGCTACTTTCTGCAAATGGTCGAATTAGGACTCATGACCACTTCCATTGAGTACAAAATGGCGTTTGCGACTTTTTTGAGTATAAGCTTCGATATGTTTGGGGTAAGTTGAATTTTGCTATTTTCTGTTGGGCTTTTGGGTTTGGGTTTCACCAACTCATCATATACTCTAACTCTTTAACTCTTCCTCTATTCACTCTCCAAACACTTAAGTTCAGCTGAAAATGGGGGAAAAGAAAAAGAATTAGAAATTCCAAACCCTAGATTTAGTTTCAAACTACAAATTCTTGCTCCAAACTCTTGGAAAAGCTATGGTAAGCTCCATTTTCATCTTCTCCATCTCTTCTCCTCTTCAATTTCAGAAAATTCCTAAACCCTAATTTAGGAAATACTTGTTTTGATCTTAGATTGAAGCTTGTAGAGTTGAAGTGAAGAGTGGTTGATCTTCTTCTTGTGTTTGTGCTTCTCATCTTTGTTTTTGAGTTAAAAAGGTGAGTTTTGAACTCACATCTACTTCTCTTGGTATCATTGATGTTAGGTATGAATTACTAACACTTAATGATGTTCATTTGCTTTTGATATGAATTGGTTTTATGAATATGCCAATTTTTGGTGTTTTGAAGTCAAATCTTTAAAAATCCTAGCTTTGTTGTTTGAACATGCTTTAGGTGGTGTTTCGGAGAGTCTATAAGGCTGGGTTGTCGCTTGGCATAAATCCCTAGTCTTCATCGCTCGTCCGATCGCTTCCGTTTTGGATTTTCGCCCCTTTTGGGCTAGGCTGATTTTTGCCTACCAGAAAATTTCAGACGTCTGGATTCAAATTCAGACGTCTGGTTAAAAAATCCAAACGTCTGTAATTGGTCCCTGGAAAACGCAAAATGGCAGAGACAAATTCAGACGTCTGGAAATCCATCCAGACGTCTGGTTAGTGGTTCAGACATCTGGTTGGAATTTCAGACGTCTGAAAATGTGCATTTTTGCCTATTTTAGCTGTTTTGAGTGGATTTCCAACTTTTATCGATATTTGTTGATCCGGATAGTTGCTGTCAATTATTATTGTCTTTGATGATTCTTTTTCTTGATTTTCATACACGAGTTTTTATAAAGTGATCTTTTTAAATTATATTAAAAGCTCGTTTCTCCAATTTAGAATTTCTATTTAAAACACACACAATTTTGCACTTCGAGCGAAGAGAGAGGAGAATTAAATGATTAAATAAAACGCGTGCTATGAACACGTGTGTTTATCTTTTCAATTAATTCCTAATTTATTCGTTTGACCGTCTTGACCATTGGGTCTGGTTTACCGATGAGATAAGGTGAACTTTGTACTGCTTTGAGTGTGAAATTGACTAACGGTTAGTAAACCGCTTAGTGCGAACGTGTGGTATGGGACTCACGTTAACATTTTTCGGGTTCCTTTCTGAGATTTGTGACACATTCTGCCAGTTAGTGGTGTCCAGTACTAGGCCTTCGGACCTTCACCACTATGGTTTGTTGCCTTCGGGGTTTGTTGCCTTCGGGCTTAAGCCTTCGGGGTTTGTTGCCTTCGGGTATGTTGCCTTCGGGTTTGTACCTTCGGGTTTGTGCCTTTGGGTTTGTTGCCCTATAATTTCACTTTTGGAGTTGGTCCATCATCACCGCTCGAGTGATATTGGGTTTGTGCCTTCGGGTTTGTGGATCCTTGTTATACAGTACTGAGCTCGAGCATCTTTTGTTTCTTTGACAATTATATTTTCCTAGTGTATCGCTCTTCGGTGTAGGTTCTTTGAACCACACGATATGTAGCGATTACCTTGTGGAAACTTGTGTTACCTTTGTTGGTATTTGTTAATTGCCTTCTTGGCTTGATTTGGGATATGTATGTCCTTTGTTTATTTGAGTTGCCTATGATATGAGGCTTGTTTTGATTCATCTTATATTAGATGATTTGGATATCTCTTTTGGAGATAATTGTGGTACTTTATGATCTTGTATGTTCATTATCATTTAGTTTATCTAACTGATTTGTTTAGCTAGACTGACCCGTGTATTTTATACTCGGGTCAGACCGAGATGTTTCAGGTTAGGTACTTTGGACTTAGCCTATTTTGCTTCCGCATGGACTATTCTGCTAGCTCCTTTTTGTCATAGCTTTTTGTGCAGTCCTTTTTGTCTATAACTCTGATATGTATTCTTTTGACTCGCCTGTATATTGTGGTTTGCTATACCACTTGACACGTATCATTTTGTAAACTCTATAATGTATCTGTATATGTGAAAGTGTATGTGAAGATCTACTGTTCTGTGATGTGAATTACATTGAGTTGTTATATTTTATTCTGATAGATCCTCAGCCACCTATGGCTTTGTGTTAAGTATTTATTGGAGATGTCGATCCATTTAAGTAAGAAGTGGCATTGTCGGCGTATTCAATAGATAATTAAGACAGGGTTATAGATGGTCGCTCCTATCCAGCTCTATTCTCCACATTAGCAGACGGTGTTACCTTGTAATACTCTTTGCTAATGTGGATCTCGGAGTGGGGCATTACACATATAAAGTCCATTGATATATGCTCCCCTTTCTAAGTCAGAATCTCCTATAGTAATAACAATCCTCCAGGCTTTCCTTGCTTATCATTTATCCTTTGACACATCAAACATTTGCAAACAAATTTAGCAACTCTCTTCTTCATCCTTGGCCAATAGAAAATTCGCTTCATATCCCTATTCATCTTATCCCCTCTGGGGTAAATGGTCATTATTAGATGGTGACATTCCGCAAGCACTTCCTCCAACACATTATCAATCTTAGGAACATAAAGGCATCCATCTCCCCTAAAACATCCCTTTCGTTTATACTTACATATGAAAATGATCTCCTTAACTTTGCTTGCCCAAAATGTCTACTATCGCTGCATCCTTCTTTTGCTCTAGCCCAATGCAGCCCGTTAATGCCTGCCTGACCTCCAATGCTGTTAGGTAGCCTATAGTGGGTTTTGTTGGTGGTTGGAAATTGAAATTTGAGAGGAACTCTAATGATTCCTTGTCAAGTGTCCCTATGAGATCTCCTTCTTTACATTGTTTTCCAATATATTTATATAACAGGCAAAGCTCATCCAAACCATCAACACAGTAATAAAAGTGGAACATTCTCATTTCTTATCGTATGCCTTTCCAATAACCTAAGGGAGATAGCTAGCGATTACAACCCAAAAAATCTATAAGAAATTTTTGTTGGAAGCTGACATTCATCATCTACTTGTATGAATGGTGTGGTCCTAACACTGCTTAAATAAGATGGACATTCCTAGTATGTCATTCCACTATCACCCACCATCCTTAATTCTTGTTTTTGGTTTCTAATAAATGTGGTTCATCTATTACTTTAGTTAATATACCTGATTATGGGATAGTTTGTTCATCCCCATAAATGTCGTATTAAATTCCCTAATCAGTCCCTATTTAGTTCCTTTTAACTTTCCATTAATTACAAATTTGTTGCCTATTAAATCTTTACTTTATGTACATAAATTCTAGTCCAATAATTATTATGTTGTTAATAACAAACACGAATATCATCGTAAATTATGCTATTTATATATTTTTATTTTTGAATGATGAGCGCAGTTATACGTGTGTGTGTATATTTCTTATTTCTAATTATTAATTTCTAAACTAGACATTCCTCATTTTATTTTATCAGAGTTATCCTTCCAAAAAGGATTACCATTATAATTTTCCATAAACTAACCAAAAATGAGATCTTTGCGTCATTTGAAATTACAAGGAATTATTTCTTTTATTGAAATATTCAGTGTAAACTATGGAAAAAATTATCCATATCTTACATGTCTCTTTCCCTTTTTGGCATATCCTTTGTTAATTCATTGAATTAGATAGTTTATGGAAATTACACGGAACTAGTTCTAAATAAATCAAAACATAGAAATTCACATTCCAAGTCAATTAAGCAACCTAATTTATAACCCAATTATAGATTTGGAATATCTTTACAACTTTACCAACATTCTATAACTAAATATTTGGGATGGATTTCAAATTTTCAAACTAGGTTGTACATAATATTCCTATTTTGATTAAATCCTAAAACATTTACTCTTTCTTACCTACGGAGTAATCCCTGTCTACTCCATAAAAAATTTTGTTTAGTCCTCGCCATTCTTAAAACCACGAAGTACTTAATCCAAAACCATTATCTTTATGAATATAAACTTAGAAACATTTTTATTAATTTCAAAAATTACTTAGTCCCCAAAAAGGAGCCATGAATTTTTTATGGGAGAGATTTATTTCTTATAAAAGTAGGATTTTGAACTAAAAACATTTAAAACTCGATTATTAAACCAAACTACTATGATTTATTATTTACTTATTTATTTATTTCGAAAACATCTTCTATATCTTTAAACAATGAAAAGTGGAGTAGACATGGATAACTTCCATTCTATTATATTCCTATTACTCATGGTATCTCCGCTTCCAGTTATTGATATAAATTTAATAACATATGAGGGGACTTCTAAAAAATACGTGTAACTGCTGCAGCTATATAAGTGTCTACCTAAAATATATGCAGTTACAACATTTCAATGGAATTTATCAATTCTTCCTACCCTGTTCCATTGCTTTTCTCCTATATTATTTCTAACTAGAATATTAATCCTATTTTATATAAGTTTCTATTGCTATTTCTATCCAAATCTTCCAACATTGTCTCTATTTATATTTATCCTAGCTGAACTCCTTCTACTTCAACTGAGAAGATCCATCGACTTGAGATGAAGAGAAAGGTCTATCTATTTTCTTTAGTTACTCAGTTAAACCAATAATTCGTTATTGGAGCAGATAGCAACAATCGTTTCATCGGACATGCGTATTTTTTCTTTTTCGATGGATTTACATGGTTTCATTAATGGAAATGCTTTGATGTAGTGAGTAATAGGCTCCGGTTGTTCACCGAAAAGTCCGAATGATCAACCCTGCAATCAGTTGTTAGAATCAATAGGTGTTCAAATCGTTCATTTGAATAAATTGAAACCCTTCTTATTGGATGATCGTGATACTTCCCAAAGACCAAAATTCTTGATCAATGGAGGAACAATATTACCATTTTTGTTCAAAAAGATACCAAAGTGGATGATTGACTCATTACATACTAGAAATAATTGCGGATAATTTGGAAATGAAAGAAAAGAAGTGCTTTTAACAACACTTCTTTTTTCGTTCAAGTATTCAATCTTCCCAAAGAAAAATGACTTAATTAATATTAATAAATTTTTGCTTCTAAAAAAAATATCCATGTTTTTTCGAAATGTAATGACTAGAAAAGCGACTGATAATAATGAACCACATAAAAGAGCCGCATAGCTCAATAATATCATACGTACATGCATCATTAACCACTGAGATTGTAGAGCAGGTACTAATATTGCAGATTGATGCATTTTACTTGAAAGACCAGATGTAGAGAAACCTTGAGTAAAAATGGCACTTGGCGCGGTTATTGTGCTTAAATCATTTTTATGATTCCATAGCTTGGAAATCATATGAATAATGGAAAAACTCCACGAAAGGAAGATCAATGACTCGTATAAATTACTTAATGGAAAATGTCTCGAAGAAATCTAATGAATAACCAATAATCCTGTTAGAGAAAAAAAAGTAGCTAACATTCTCCATATTTTTCTTATACATGAATGTTCCTCCTATCATAGTTCTCGGCATTCTTATCCTTCTATTCTCATACCTAAATTTAATCAAATATCATTTCTATTTATCTACCCCTTAAAAAGAATTTTTTTAAGTAAAACTTCCAAATTAAAAAAGGAAAGATCACCGAGCCAAACCTACGTGCTATTTTCCATTTATTTCAAGAACAAAAAATCACTTTATAAAAAATCTTTAAACTAAAACTTTTTGACTCAACCAATTTAAACTAAGAATTACCAAAACCCTTTTAATCAGAAACTTTTGACTCAACAAAATTTTAAATAATGAATTTTCAAATTTCCTCGCTTTTTCATTCCAATAAATCCTACGAAAAAACCATTCAAAATATTTCAAGAAACTTTTAAAATCTTCTTCTAGAATTCTTTTACATAGGGTCGGACTTGGAAATGGACTCTTATTGTCCTTTCTTTTAGACATTTCTTCTTCTTACTCCTCCTTAACTCTTCTTCGTCAAAAGTTCAGCTATCTTCTAGTGGTTATTAGTGCATACCTTCTACCAAGAACTTTCTCCACTCCTTTATACCTTAATTATAGATGCTTGCAATATATAGTTTATTACTTCCTGTTTGTTTGAATGACATGTGCATATTCTAATGGCAGCCCATCAAAATCTGTAATCATAAAGCAACCCAAGCTCAACAAAGGAGTTTTATACCATCCAACCTTTTGGATTTTCATATATTTCTTGCTCGTGCACTTCTTAGTCAATGCCTTATGATACAACCTACACTTAGTAGGGTAATCGGTGTAGGTGGATACATTTAACTCAATTTATTGGTCCAACTCATAATTGCCTCACCCATCCTTTCAGAATATCATCGCAACTACTTCTATAGTCGGAATCTACAGGGTTTGGCATATATATATATATGTTTTTTGACAAATACTTTCAAAAAATACAAATATGCACTCATACGTATACCTATACCCATTAATCGGGAAACCTAAGCTCTGATACCAACAGTAACAACCCACCTCAAAACGAGCCTAATTTTCTATCCAGATAAGGCCCATCAGACCTTAGACCCATCCCCAAGCTTGCTGTTGGTTGGTAGTATTGATAAGGAGAACAATATACAGTGCTATCTGTCTACACACTCAGAATCTAACAGCGGATGGATAAAATATAATATCAGAAATAGTGCCTATTTTGTTTAAAATTCGAATGTCAGAAAATTACAACATGATACCATATAACAATGCCAAATATCGATAGTGTAATATCTTAAAATACATCAATAACTTTAAATGGGTGCATCCAAATTACAAAAACAAAATAAGTATGTAAACAAATAACTGCCATAAGTCCCTTCTTCGCCTTCGCCTTCATAATATGCATTGCCTTTTCTAACCTGTGTTGTAATGAGGAGGGATTTGGAAAAACAATGTTTAGTGAATAAAAATCTCAAGCCTTTCTATAATTGTGCTTCGACAGTATAATTTAAATAAAAATATGTCTTACACATCCTAACTATATTGTAAGTATTTCCAACTACGAGCCTTAAGGCTTTTCTAGTCCAATTCTATAACCCGTATCGTTTAACCCAATACCCATTTTCAACTGTATGCCAAAGGACATTATCAATCCCATGCATCTACCATCAATAATGTCCTGACAATGTGAGATATAGTACCTAAGTCGCTTAATATATTTTCAGTGGGAACTAGGCAGACTCTGACCATTTAATACCTCATTTTAGGTAGCCCCCTTCATTTGCCACATATCCCAAGGCAGACTTCTCTTCAGTACTTTCTAGTTAACATCACTCAGAATCCCATCAGGACACTTAATACTTCTTTATGGGAGAGGAGGAATCTGTAATATCTACTTAATATCTTAAACCCAAAGCAGACCCTTCCCGAGATATCCACTACCATGCCTAACCGCTAACCCTGACCATTTAGTACTTCCAAAATAGGGAGGAAGCGGGCCCTCAATTAGCCACTTAATACCTTCAACCCCAAAGCAGGTCCTATGTGTTATGACCTGTAACCCAAACTTTGATGTCTCACATTTTTTATTAGGTCGAATAAAATTATCATGCGGCTCTTCTTCACAAATGAATTGACTAAACTCAAATTATGACTTATTCTTCTACCCTTTCCTGGGAGTCGATGACTATTCATAGCTATTACCTTGACACCAAAGAAAGTTCGACCAAATGCTTTATTTCTATCCTGATTCGACTTTAGTAGTATATTGATTGTTCGCACTTCTTGGACCTGAGACTCTTGAGGAATTCTTTCCATTCTTTAGTTATGTATGGAAAGATAGAAATACAATGACAAAATTTTTGGGTATTCACTTCATTTTATTAGGTATAGTTGCTTTTCTTTTAGTATTCAAGTCTCTTTATATTATGAATAAAAATTTCTGATCTATCAAATTAATTTCCCTTCTAAAAGGTTTTCGCTTCCTCGATGAATGTCTTGGTAGAAGATAATTATTTAAATATGAAATTATTGAGTAGTCTACTTCCGTTCAAATGATGAACCCATCTTAAATTAAAGTAATACTTTGGGACTCAGATGTGCCTATATCAATGGAATGGGTGATCCATTATTTCGATGAATCATTTCTACGGACAAGAAGATTCTGTATACACTTATTTGATTCGACTATTCCTAGGTACTGGTAGCCAAATTAGCTGGATAGGTTTACTCTATAGAATTTGGGACTAACCTTGCATTCCGTGGTTACTTGTTGTAGGTCATGTCTAAAATCAACCCCAAGGTATCGTTACTGGTTGCTGGATTAGCTGGGCAGACTTTCGTGTGCTTTCGATTGACCTTGCATCCCTATAACTTAGTTGTAATCTACACCCGCTAACATACTTTCATACACCTCACTGCATTCCCTATTAAAGCCTTAAAAGGAAAGCCCTTATTTCACCTTAATAGTCAATTTCTTTCCAAAAGGGGATTTAATACTAATTAAAACCTATTTATTATGCAATTAATACCCTGTTAATTATACATTATTTATATGCATGTATATATATAAGCGTACCTAAAATATTTCTAATCGTACAAAGATTACGCCCTATACTAATCATTCAAATGTCAAAACTTTTAAATTCATACAAGTCTAATTCCATATCAACAAATATACTATATATCCAATGTTCTCAATTCAACAATAGACATGTATAAAAATAAAATCCATACCAAACATATTTTATACTAAAATAGTAGAATCAACATCAATAGAATTTACAATTCAAACCCTTTTATACTCTATTCAACTTCTACATATATAATTGAACATGGGAATTTTCATTTAAAAAAATAGGAGGAGCAAACTACGAATAAAGAGAATCTGTACCATACACACCATTTTTAACTTATTTCTTTTCAAAAACACTTAATCAGATCCAAGGAATAAGATGAGAAGTGGAATAGAATGTAAAGTATTAAAACTACAATAACTATACAATTCCACTATTTTAATATAGAATAATTAAGATTCTAACATAAGAATTAAGATTTCTCTTAGGGAAATTTTGGAGTTTTAGTTTGATGGTTTCGTGAAAAAAATTCCCAAAGTCATATGTCAAATCCAAATTATACTATACAATTACTAAAATAAGAAAAACTAATAATTCCACTCACTAAAGGTCATTAGCTCTTCCTCTTGGATTTTTTATGCCCATTTTAAATCTCTTTCCAAATCTCTTCCTTTAGAAATATACAACAAGTGGGTTGTATGTAGATTAGTTTTGGAATTCTAGGGATCGGAGGAGAATAGAATTAGAAATTGAATATTAAACATCTAAAATTTCTTACCTGAAACCTTAGAGAATTTCCGAATCTTGTGGAAGAAAGAAACTAAAAAAGCTCCGCTACGTTTCCAAATAATTTGTAAATAAAAATGAGTGGGCTAGGCTCTTGTTTATAGTAGTTAGAAAGCACCAGAACCATCGGATTTAAGTCGGTGTAAAATAATATAATCTGGACCATTCATGGTCTTCCTTAACCTTAGTTGACACAACAGCACTGGTCAATCGCTCCTACCAAGGCGATCGACCTGTTGTGTTAATTTGGGAACTTATATTTGTTTGTCGTTTATTTATTATTCCCTTAATTAATATATAAGTTTACTTAACCCCAATGTCTAACTATCATTAATTTTTGAATTTCAAACTTTAGCATTATTTATATATTTAAATTGGAATTCCATTTAAATTAATTTGAGTCTGAAAACTTCAAACGTCAATAATTTTTGTTTAAGCTCTATTTTCAAAACTTTATACGTGGAAATCGATCAGAAAATCGCCATGAACGCATCGACACAACTTTCATGGCCAAATTTCGACATCTTCAAAATTTCCATTTTTAGCCTTATTATTAGTCAATTAATTGATTGTATTCTTATTATTAATTTTTATAGGGTGTTACAAGCTCAATAGTGATGGAGTTGTGTTCTAGTAATAACAACTCGATGTTAATATTGTTGTGCTTTGGAGATGATGACTCGACATTGATGGAGTCATGATGATGGGTTAGAGCGACAGGTTTAATGCTGATGGAATTTACGATTGGGGCATGGTGATGTGTCTAGTATAGATTTAAAGGAAAATTTAACGAGGAGGCGTTTAACTCTGATGATGCATGCGAAGTGATTTTTGATACTTAGAGTGTTTCGAAGTGTACTCATAAAGCAGGGGTTGGTGAGGCATCTCACTTGGATCGATGTTGATGGTTCCCAAGTCGATGTCTTTGGATCTTTACATTGGACCTTGTCGATATGTGTCTAGTGTCTAGCATCTGTGTCTAGGATCTTTGATGTTGACCTTCTCTTCAATAATTGATTTAAAATAAAAGGTATTTTGATAAAAGAAGGATTTGATAAATGGAAATTTTAACACTTGGATAGAAAAGAGATAGCTAAACATAAATTTTCTTAACGCGTTAAACTGGATAAGAAGGTTTCAATAAACTTTTCATTATCCAGCCTTTTGACCAGGCAATATTCGGGCAGATTGGACGAATCAAACTTGGAGTTATCAAGGCAGAAAGCGTAGAGAGATAGCCCAAGTATTCATAAACCAAACACAAATAGAGTCACAAGGCAAATGCCAAGCCAACCCAATGCAATAAGATCTAGGAGCCTTCTAAGTTAGGTGTCGATACCACCCATGCTTAGGGTTTAGTACCGATCCTACTTTCTTCATCCTATGGTTCCCATCTTCTGCATACTAGTCCTACTTGATGGCAATGGCCTATTTCCAATGTTGTTTTGTCGATTCAATGGCATTCTCCATTGATTTCTACAAACACTTGAAGCGGCAACTTTTTTCTTCCACAACTCCATCATTCGGACCTAGAAGCAAGCTAATATTAGTGCAAACAACTATGGAATCACGAAGCTAACCACAAGTTAAGTCAAGATAAAGACTTGAAAACACCCAATATAGCCATTTTAGGGAACGATGCCAAGCCCTACCTATGGGTCGATACCGCCCCTACTTCCTGATGATGTGACACCTACATTTGTGAGAGAATTGGTCTAAACCTTGGGTAATGGCCTGGAGATACTTTGTACGAGATTTTAGGCTATCTACCTCTATAAATAGGAAGGTAAAGCTCATTTTAGGACCTTTTTAGCTCTAGTTCTTCCCTACTCTATATTCTTATGATTATGAAAATCTAAGTGTCAGAGTTGTACTAACCTCTAAGAACTTCTGCCTCCAAGTTAGATATAAGCAATGAAATCTTAAAGTGGACATAGGCCTTACTTTGCCAAACTACTATAAATGATTGCGCCTTGTTTATTTCTCATTTTCATTTCTTTATATTTTATTCTCTACACAAACTTCTAGGTGTTTGCGCCATTTTCGGTTCAAACATTTTGGTGCATTCAATGAGAAACTCAGATTCTCAGGCTACTGGGGTCCATAATCTACGATTGGATGTCCTATATCCAAGAGATCGATTCAATTTCTCTGCCTTTTAATTTTATAACTAAGATATGCCAAGATCTACTAAAAGATGTCTACCATGGCCCCATGAAGAAGAGACCGTTCTACCAATTCTAAAGCTACTACTGAAGCTGAGTATCACAATCCTCAGCATTTAGATAAGTTGTCCAACTAACTTAACCAGAGATCCAAACTCCTTGACATCGTGACCAGAATGGAGATGGACAAAATGATGAAACAGATGGAAGATAGATTCCTGACTAGTTAGAATGTGATGAATCAAATGATGCAACAAAGCTTGAGGCTGTCGAATGAGTTAACTCAAAACAACCATAGAAGGAGTAGAAGGGATTCTAGCTCTTCGTTTGAAAGTTCCTCATCATCCGAGCAGAGATGGAGGGACTGGAAGCAGAAGAAGACTTTGAATGCTACTCAAATATCGTACCAAGGAAGACGACGAGCCCAGGCTCAAACTTTGGGATGGGTACCGACCCAAGTTTAGGGTTCGGTACCAACCCCTCCAATGGTGGGCCCAAAGCCCATCCTTTGGAAGGCGGCATGGACTTGACTAGGACGCGCTTCTACTGGTCCTACTGCCGCTGATACTATTCAAAATGCGAAGCAAACAGGGGGACTGCTGGATAAATGAATCTCCCGGAGATTGGAGAAACTAGGTATTGTGAGCCCAACCGAGAGCTTTCGCTAGGTTAAACACTCGAGGTAGAGCCCGATCACCGTCGTTCAATTGAACATGTTGACTCGAACTACCTGGAGGATATGGTCAGCAGACTTGTTATTGAAAATCATTTTAATAGCAATGATGAATGGTTAAACTCACTTAATTGGAATCTGTTTACAGAGAACATTCTATGCGAGAGATACCGCCGGAGATTCGCAATGCCAACTATGCCATTATATGGAGGAATGACGGACCATAGGTAGCACTTCATGAGATATGAATGACATATGGATTCAACCAAAGCTTCCAATGCTGTGAATTACCGCTGCTTTTCGATCTTCTTAGAAGGAGTGGATACAAGGTTCACTGAACTTCCGCCGATGTCCATATTATCTTTTGCTGAGTTATCAAAGAAATTTGTAGAATAATTCCATTTATATACTGCACATCCGAAGCATGTGATGTCTTTGTCAAACCTCTTCCAACCCGAGGGAGAGTCGCTGAAGGATTTCTTGAATCGATTCCATACAACCGTGACATAAGTTATAGATCCCAAGGATGACATAGTGTTGATGGCCTTAATTAGAAGGGTTCACCCAGAAACGGAGTTCGAGGAATGGTTTGAAAGGAAGCCCCCATCGACAATGGATGCTTTTTATAGAAAGACTAATTAGTACTTACGCTTGGAGGAAGCGCAAAAGTGTCCATGAAGGACTGGTGCTAGGAATTCAAACGAATCAATATAATGTAATGTTGCTATAAAGTAGTCTGGAGTAAGCTTTGAAAATGTAGAGGCGAATGATGGTAAACAAAACAATAATCGAAAATGAAAAATAATGGGGCTAAGAAGAAGAAGCCAGATAACACGAATCATATTAGGACCCCTAAATACGATAGTTATACCGAACTGAACAACTTGATAGAGAATATCTACCTGGCAACTCAAAACACTGAACGGTATAGAAAGCTGGCTCCAAGAGAGTCGACTGAGAAGGAGAGAAAGTTAGGCAAGTTCTGCAAGTTCCATGAAACCCACGGTCACAATACCAACGAGTGAAAATACTTGCGCGATATGATTGAAGAGCTGATCCGTAAGAAAAGTTACAGCAGTATGTGAAAGCCTCATAGGATGGCTGGGAAGGAAATCTAACGCCCCTGGGCCTGGTGCCGATGCATTCAAGCAGTCAGAAAAATGATTGGTGATCAATATAATTATCAGTGGGCCACACCCAGTCGATAAGAGTCTAGCCGAGATGGACGGATATGCTAATGCAATAAAACATGCGCAGAAGTGAAAATTGCTTTACTATCGAAGATGATATTCTGGCAAAATAATGTAGAACGATGACTAACAGTGTTGTTTTTTGGAATAGAGATGCTGATGGAGTGGAAGATCTTACGGTTGACCAATTGGTGATCACAGCCACGACTGGTCCTACCATTGTTCGAAAGGTTCTTGTTGACTGTGGGAATTCAGAGCTTACAATGCATTTCTAGGCCGACCGACCTCGGCTGGGTTTAGAGCGGCTATAACACCTTGGTGTTTGACTATGAAGTTTCCTACAGAAAACGGCATAGGAATTATCTAGGAAGATCAGGTGACTGGCCGCGAATGCTACATCGCCGAGCTAAAGGAGGCAAGATGAAAGAAGAGCGGAAAAAATGTAGAAGGGGCCCTTTGCATTAAGGCATTAGATGCATAGTAACTACAGCTTCAGCCCCGGCTCGGGCATCCCAGGCGGTTCCATGATGACATGGACCGACGTAAAGAGCCAGAAGGTGGAAGTGCAGCTCTCGTCGAGTTAACTATCACTATTTTGGTCAGTTGGGATGATCCAAATCGAGTTTCAAAGGTGGATCACTGCTCGGTGCAAGACTAATGAAGGAGTTAGTTAGCTTTCTTCGGGCAAACCAGGATGTGTTTCCCTTGATATACTCGAATATGTATGGGATTCTGTCGGAGATAGTGAGCCATGCACTAAATATAAATCCCAAATGCATTCCTATGAAATAGAAATGCCACAGCCTGGGTCCGTAGACATCAGCTGCACTTAAAGAAGTGGATAAGCTAAAATACAAGGGCTTCATCCATGACACCTTATACTCGTAGTGGATATCTAACCCTGTCTTGGTGTGGAAAGCGAACGAAAAGTGGAGGATATGCATTGACTATTATGATTTGAATAAGGTATGCCTAAAAGATAGCTTCTCAGTTTTGAGGATCGGTTAGCTGATGCACTCAATAGCTGGACATGAGTTACTTTCATTCATGGATGCGTACTCTGGATACAACTAAATCCCAATGCACGTCCCGGATCAGGAACACACCAGCTTCATAACCGACCTCGGTCTGTATTGCTATCTGGTCATGCCCTTTGGATTAAAGAATGTAGGAGCAACCTAGCAAAGGCTCGTGAACCATATGTTCAAAGATTAGATCGGACGTTCGACGAAAGTCTATGAGGATGACATGCTTGTGAAGTCGTAGCATTTGGCAATCCGAATTGATAATATGGCACAGATGTTTATTGTCCTCCAATAGTAAGGAATAAAGCCTTATCCCTTGAAATGTTCTTTCAACGTTGCATTAGGGAAATTATTGGGCTTCATTGTGAACTTCTGTAGGATTGAAGCTAATCTAGAGAAAATCGAGGCATTGAGAAAGATCGAAGCCCCGAAGATGATTAAGGAGGTTCAAAGCTTGAATGGGAAGTCAAAGCATGAATGGGAAGGTCGCTGCCCCGAGTTGGTTCATTTTCGGAGCTATAGATAAATGCATTCTTTCTTCGTGGTTATTAAGAAGGGAAAAAGGAACTTTGAATGGAATCACGAGTGTAAAGGCGCATTCCAAGCTCTGGTGAGTCACTTGAAGAGACCCTCCTTCCTTTCGAAGCTGGTGGATGATGAGGACTTGTTTATATACTTGACGGCTTCAGTGCATGCTTTAGGCATCGCACTTGTACGCGAGGAATCTTGGATCTAATAACCAGTCTATTACGTTAGTAAGCGGTTGACAAACATAGAAAAAATCACCTAAGATTAGAAAAGCTCAGGTACTGCCTTTTGACCGCTTCGAGAAAGATCCACCCTTACTTTTAGGCTCATCCAATCAAATTTCTTACCGATCAGCCTTTGCGATAAGTCTTACAGCGACCTGAGACTTCTGGAAGACTATTGAAATGGAACATTGATTGAGCCAATACGATATAACTTATCATTCTTGAAGAGCAATCTAGGGTCATGGCTTGGTGGAATTCATAGCTGAATTTACTGCATGAGATGATCCTCTAGAGAGTAGTGGTCAGAAAGATGCTGGATGGATGATCTACATGGATAGTGCATCTAATGAACGATGTTTCGGTGCTAGAGTGGTATTTGTCACGGCCGAAGAACACCCGATTAGTTACGCCTTGAAGCTTGACTTTCCGGCAATAAATAATGAAGCTGAATATGAAGCCTTGATTGTAGGACTCAAGATTGCTAAAGAGCTAGGATTAAAGACCCTACACATTTTCACCACTCCCAACTGGTGGTATGCCAAGTTCGGAAAGACTTTTAAGCAAAAGGAGCAAGACTAGCTTCTTAGCTAAACTGGGTCCTTGAGCTGCTCGATGACATCGAATATTACACAATCACTCATATTCGTAGGGAGGAAAATAATAAGGCCGATTCAATAGCTAAGGTGGCCAGTTCTGAAGATGCGCAATTCATAAGCTTGGTTCCAGTGGAAGCACTTTCGGCCCTAAGTATCGATCAAATGGATGTTGATTGGATCTTAGAGACCGAGCCTGAAAGGGAGTCATGAATAACTCCAATTTGGGATTATTTGTAGAGAGGGATCCTTTCGGAGAGATGGAATGAATGATGAAAAATCCTTCGACAAGCTTCGAGATATATGATGTAGGAAGGAGTGCTTTATAGAAAGGGTTTCTCTATCCCCATGCTTTGGTGTGTCACTCACGACGAGGCCAAGCAGGTGCTAAAACAGGTTCATGAAGGGGCCTTTGATCACCACGCCGGGGGCAAATCCTAACGAAGGAGATCCTCTGCTATAGATACTTCTGGCTAACTGTCAATCGAGATGTGGCTGATTACACCCAAAAGTGTGACAAGTGCCAGAGGTTTGCTAAAATATCGAAAGCCCCACTGACGGAGATTACTCAAATGGTCAGTCCTTAGCTGTTTGCAATCTGGGGAATTGATATCGTCGGTGTGTTGCCGTAAAGGTGGCATGAAGTACATCATCATTGAAGTTGATTACTTCACCAAATAGGCTGAGGTAGAGCCGTTGGCTATGATCACCAAAAAGAAAGTAATCTATTTTGTTGTTCGAATTATCATCTGTCCATTTGGAGTTCCATGGGAAATAGTTCTCAATAACGGGACCCAATTCAACAGTACCAAGTTCAAAGATTTTTACTGCCAGCATCACATAGAAAAGGGATTTGCTACGGTGGCACATCCTCAGGCGAATGGACAGGTTATAGCTATAAATAAGATTATCAAGTCCATTCTTAAGAAGCAGTTGGAAAAGGCCAAGGGCAAATGGGTCGATGAACTTCCGTTAGTACTATGGCCTTATCGAACAACTCGCAAGTCAGCGATTGGCCACTCTTTGTTCGCCCTAGCTTACGGATCTAAGGCTATGATTCTGGTTGAACTGTTAGCACCGTCTCATCAAGTGATTAACTATAATCCACAAACTAATGAGCAATTCATGCTAGAGTCACTTGATATGATGATGAGAAGCGCAACGCAGCTGAGTTGAGGGCAGCTGCATACAGACACCAAGTCATACGATATTACAACACTAAGGTCAGGAATCGAACCTTTGAAGTTGGTGACCTGGATCTAAATGAATCTTCTCTGGCTTTATAAACTTAGGCCTGAACTAGGAAGGTCCTTATGCAATAGAGTAGAAGCTTGGAGATGGTACTTTTAGGCTTGCGACGATAGACGGGATTCCGCTTCTGAAGGCATGGAATAGCGATCACTTACGATGCTTTTTCACTAAGAAATAAATTAGTAAAAAATTGCTAGAGCCGTGTAATAAGACAAATTCTGTCATTTCCCCTTTTTTATAGAATAAAATGGTTTATTGAGTCCATGACTCTGTCTTTCCATTACTTAAGAGATATGACTTGACCGACTCGAATGAATCTGCATATGAATAATGTGGATGTGCAGGTACCCTGAGTAAGGTGCCAACCAAAAATTCTATGGTTCATGATCTTACCCTTGAAGTTCTTATTGGTATCCAAAGATAGATACCATCTAACTCTCGCACCCGCTATAGAGGAAGAAGTATGAACTAAAACGGATGCGACTCAACCATTTGTCAGCGAACTATTATCCTCGGGTTGGAGGCAGGAGTATAAACTCAAAACGGATGTGACATGACCGTGCACACACTAACTCTCACCTTTGGTGTAGGGGCAGGAGTATAAAGTAAAATGAATGTGATACGACCGTTTACTCATTTAAATCTTGTCCTTGGATTAGTGGTAAGAGTATAAACTAAAATGGACGTGACAAGACATCCAACTCTTAACAGTAAGGCAGAATCTTGTATATCAACTTTGAATCGATGATCAGAGTTAGGTGCAATTGGAAGTATAAATCCAGGATAAGAATGTGCAAATTACGATAAGTTAATTTAGATTAGTGCCAGGTGGTCAGCGCAATCAAATATCCTGATCCTGGAAAAGGATACCCGAACCGCTGTTCCAAATGGTTAACTCAAACTAATACCCAGAATTTGGCACTTCAACAATTACTTTACGTTCGCAACAATGATCAAAGGTAGGTACATTATAGAATGGACTAAAGGATATAGCCCGATGTTAATCACAAAAAGAAATGGATCAAAAGTACGCTGAATGGAAAGTGCATCTCCAAAACAACTTAGACAAATTCATATAAAGATTTGACAAAACAAGAAGTCTTTGTTATTAACATTCAAGATGAGAATTGGAAAGCTAAGTATAAGTATTATTATGCCTAAAAACAAAAGGAAAAAGTAAGGGCCGAACCTGCACAAAGCCGGCCAAAAAATCAAAATTAACTGCAACTATTATTAAAAAGTAAGGCTATCTACAATAAACAAACCAGCGCTCACTTCTTCGGTTTTGTTCTCCTTTGTTTCTTCTTAGAATCGGAAGAAACATCGCTCAAGCTTTCAACTTGTCTTTTCCCTCCTCTTCCTCCACCTCCTTCGCCCTTGGGTGGAGTGCTCTACTATGATCCAGCATGCACACTTAGAGCATTGCCAGGCGAAGGAACGAAGGCCGGAATGCTTTACGAGGATCCTATGGATGTGCTTTGAGCGTTGCCAGGCGGAGGAATATGGACCGGAGCAAAGATAGTCTGCTTGGGCAAGGCGGTGGTAGAGGAGGAGGAATGACTTCCATCTTCTTCTGTTTGATCTCTATGGCAAGAAGGATGTCTTTCCCAAGTTCTTGCTCAACCTCATGCATGCTGGGACCCAACAGGGGCTTAGAGACCCTAGTAATAACAACAAATTCATCAATCTGAGTTTACTGAGTCCAACCAGCTCCTTCATCCAACAAAGCATCAATCATCCGCTGGTAAAGGCCGAGATTCTCTTCAATCAGGACGCTAGGAATCATTGTTGAAGTTGTAACAATAACTAATTATGTGATTGGTAGTTGTAGTCCCGACTGAGAGCCTTTGTCAAGAAGAAAAGCGATGTGGGCCAGACTTGAAGTTTAAGGAACAAAGATAAAGATATTAGCTATGTTAATCGATCGCACATCCAATTTTTGGAATACAGGAGAAATTAATGAGATACCTTCTTCCATTTGGGGTTCTTTGCGGGCCAGAGTGCCACCGGAGTTCCCCTTAAGAATCTGAGAGAGAATGGTAGGCCTGTGGATCTTAGGCCTCTCAAGATCACACCCAGGATCAGAGGATGAATCTGGAACAGCTTGGGACCCAAGCATTTGGATGACAATAGCATCATGTGGAGTCGATCTGAAGCCTTCGCCCAAGTCTTTATGCGCTGTAACGGTAAGCTTCAGATGAAGGATAAGCTGACCATCCTTTAAAACTTTAGGGTCATCTCTTACCAAGACTTCTTTCTCCAGGTGCTCCAAATCCTCCTTCCCACCTTCGAAGAAAGCTTTCTCTTCTTCAAAAATACGTTCCCAGGTGAGGGCAAGGATTTTGGGATAATCATCTTTGAACCCCTCCAAGTTTCAAAATTTAAGCATGTTGTCATTGTACCACTACAAAAACGGTTCAAAATTCTCCATCACATGCTCTTCAACCCACTGTTCTACGGCCTCAGCTTCTCTTTTGATGAGTGCATCAACATCTTTAGCATACTCAAGCACTTTGTCTCTTTCCTTCTTGGTATCTAGTAACTCATCAAAATAAGTCCGAGCTTGTAGGAGCACGTCATCTTTTTCTTTTGTTTCAAGCTCTAGCTTGGTTTTTAGCTCAGCCACGTTTCTGTTTGCGGTATCCTTCTTAATTACAAGGGCATGATTTTGATGGAAAGCCACTCCATTTCATCTTGATGCATAATCCATTCCTCTTTGGGTGCCTTGATGGCCTCCTCGGCTTTCTTCTCGGCTTCGGCTTGGGTTGTTCTTAATTTCTCGACCTCATCATCGAGATTAGCGATGATTCTCTTACTATCAACTTCAATGAGTTTCTGATTGTAGATCCCTAGTTGCCTATCCAAGGAGACTTTAGAATTTTTCTCAACTACCTTCGTCCATTCATTATATGGGTTGTGAACATCAACCATGCAATCGATGGTCGTATTTTAATTGTCAGCATGGATTCTTTTTAATTTAGGCACAAACATAAGACCTTTAAAGCAAGTGTTCGAAAATTCTTCCTTTAGTTTAACCATTCGGGTATTGGCCGCAAGCTGTTCCTCCATAGAGATAGGAGGGACTATAGCAGTTTCTTTTCCAGGCCCATGCTGGGAAGTTTCAGATCTACTATTGTGATGCCGGCGGTCGGAGGATTGACTGGAGTGAGATGGCACCGAGGGTTGCATAGGGATGGAAGCTGGAGGTGGAATGCGAGAAGCATCACTAGGCGAGATATCATCACAGCGATCAAGTTGCCTATTTGGACCTCTAGGAGGAGATGATCTAGACCTAAGGTGATGCTTGGAAGCAGAGTCATGTGATGAGCGATCTTTGTCATAACTGCTTCTATTTCGATCATCTCTATCTCGGCTAGAACGATAACCTGACTGATAATCCCGACCACTTCCCTGATTGTACAAACTCGACCAAGGCCTTTGTGCTTAAGATGCTTTCTCCTCTAAAGAATGATATATGTATTTCCTTTTCTCAAGGGATCCTGCAAGGAAAACAAGAACAAGTTAGATCCAACAAGCAAGGACATATGCGAAGTACGAGCGTTATGAAGTGAACAAGTGCGTGAGTGCCCTAGTGTCCCCTTGACAAATGGTGAGCTAGAGCTTTATTCATGGAAGTAACCTCTCCCACACTGGTAGGGATGAAGTCCTTATCGACATGGATAGTGGAGTCGATGCCCTCAATGCTAATATTACCGACATCGAAAGAAACAAACTCGTAAGGAATTGGCCCTAAGCCATCAAATGTGCATGTTGAAGGAAAAGATGGAGTTTTCTATGCGTCTGTGACTAGTGGAGGCTAGGTAAAAGTCCGTGCCTTAGTGATTTTTATGATTAACCTCATCTTCGGAGCAGGCGGTTGGTCGTCCCTAGATTGTTCAGGCTGAGACTCCTGACCCGCATCGATGATACCTTGGCCAGCCTGGCCACTTTCACCAATAATATCACCTTCCATGACATCTTCTAGTATTTTTTCAATATTTTCTTCAAATCTAGCCCCAAGACTTGGGATTAAGGGCAAATCTAGATCAACCTCGATTCCTTCAAGCAGGTTGTTATCATCATCATCGGAAGCTATTTGGATGATGCCAGTACTGCGGCCCTCTTCTAACAAGCCGTAGCCAAGAAGATTTTCATCTGAAAGGAGAGTCCTGATATCTTTATCTCCTGTAAGAACTGCCATAAGAGTGTTAACGGCATCCGAAAGCGTCAAGCTACGAGGTCTCGTCGAAACATCTGGATAGTAAAGCAAGGATATGAGTTAAGTCTACATACTCATAGGCAAATTCATATAATATAAATGAGATTGAACTTACGTCCAGATGTCCATCTCCAAGCAAACACAGGTGCACAGCGAATGTAGCGCCAGTAACTCTTAAAGTAGCTCAGCTTGTTCAATGCCCGAGTAACTACTCTACAACCCTTGATCGATTTCAAGTAAATCAGAGATGGGCTTTCTTTTTGGCTTTTGAAGCTATAAATGTACAGATCTCTTCATCGCTGGGTACTTGGTTCAAATGCTCGGAGAAGAGCAGGTATGTAGTAGAAGGAAATCATAGCTGTGTAACATCTCCTATCTTAAGGCTTAAAGCTAAGCGCTACAGATGTTGTAGTCATCTATAGTATTAACTTTCGGTGACAAACTATGATAATGTCAATGGTATCAATAAAATCAGAAGCATATGAATATGAAATAAAATCACAGATTTAAAAAAAACAACTTTTCTGATTACATTTCAAAAAATCATGTTTCGTATCCAATTACATAATCACAAACGTTTCCCAGGCATTGATCAAATATAATTATTACAAAATACAATAAGAGCGACATATGAAGATGCCCCTTTGGATGATCGGAGTACTGAATAGACAAAAACTGTCTTAATACATCACAGTGGAAATAAAAACATAATTACTCCTAAATAGCTAACATCAGCCTCCTGCTCGTCTCTGGAAGCTTTATTCATCCACCTACTAAAACCTGTAAATCCTCAACTCTCAACCTACTCAAATCAATTTTGAGCACCCGAGAGTTTTAGGGGAAAAACATAAACTTTGAGTCAGACATAAAGCCTGGTGTAAATAATACTATACATCTCGGTTATCTGATATTAAGTGAGACCACGCCGCTAGCGGAACAGGTTTTCCCTCACTAATATCCCTTTTTAAAACATGTCTTTTGCAAATCAAAATCCTGCAACCAAACTGGTTAAAACAATAGTAGCAATATCATGTATGCATACAAATTAGGTAATAAATGGACTATCTGTCCAAACACTATAGTTTTGTTTGGCTAACTACTAGCCTTTGGCTAACTCGGGGCTACCACACAAATTAAACAAATGATCTAACTTCTGTTAGATACTCTTCTAGACAGTCTGTCCCTAACTTACTTCTTCCAGGGTCAGCTGATCCTAATGGTTTTGTGGGCTCACCAATAACCTATCTCTACTCTGTATTCCTTTCTATGTGTACATCATTTTAGTCTTACCTATGACAAAGCCCTACACACTGGAATTTTGAACTTATATTAGCTAGGGGCTACTAGCTAAAGTATATGGCATGACCCCATACCAGTCCCATCTGTTATTCTAATATCTTAGTCATTTACTTAGGGTCAACTACCCTTTAAACTTTTCCTTGAAAACATTTCTTTTCAAATTGATTTAACCCTTTAAATCATACTTAAATAAGGAAAATAAACTTATGCTTTACTCAAACCACTCTGCCATGTTATATATATATATATATATATATATATATATATATACACACACACACACACTTTACACAAAACATTGTTGATGAACATATTTGAAACCCTTGTTTAAAAGCTATAAACAAGCCCTTTCGAAACCATTGAAAGTTCCCCTTTCGATACAAGTAATCTACTTTACTTTATAACCTTAGGCCGAAGGGCCAAAACATACCTTTCGAAACCTTTTACAATAGATCTTTTGAAAACATTGAAAACATCTCTTTCGAAAGCATTATAAAACCTTAGACATCCTCTTCCATAACATTTTAAACATGCCTTTCGAAAACATTGGAATCTTCCATTTAAAACCTTTCAAAAACATTGGGGAACCACCCCTTTGAATCCTTTATCTTATACCTTTCAAAAGCATTAAGTCCTTTACATAAATCAAACCTTTCGAAAGCATTTGCTTCAAGTAAAACAAGTGGAACAACCTTTTGAAACCATTCAAAACTATTCCTTTTGAAACCTTTGGGTTCAACTTTCAATTGAACAGAAGGTCTTAGAAAAACTAAGTCGAAAGCAACTCTTCCAAAAGAAATTTCTTAAGTAAAGAAGTGGATGGTGTCGAAACCTATCCCTCCAAAAGCATTGGAGAAGCAGCTTAGGTTTTGAAACAAAGAAACCCTTTCGAAAGCATTGCTTTGAAAGGTAGGATGCGGCAGCAAGGAGTTTCGACCCCTTCGAAAGCTTCTTTATAAAACAAAAGGCGCAACCTCTTTCAAAACCATTCTTTAAGACCATTTGACCAAGTCAAAAGCTATCTAAGTAGAAAGCATTCTTCTTGAAAGCAAAGCAAATGCATTTCCTTTTAAAAGCAAAACAAGGCTTCGACACCTTCGGAACCTTTGTTTCGACTCTATACCTTTCGCCTATCTCCAATCCACTGCGTACCAAGTATTTGATACCATGTGTATTGGTTTCGAATTGGTTGGAGGCGGAAGTACCTAGTCGAAAGGTGCTACCGAAAGTGGCGAAACAGCAAAAACATGGTAAAACTGATTTTTAATTTTTAAAAGTAATTCATTTTCAACTAACCTGCTTTGTTTGTCAACATTTGACTGGTTGCTAATTTCTTTTCCAAAATCTTTTCTAAAAGTGCTGTTGAATTTTCAGAAGAAATAATATAAAATGTTTCCAAAATGACATGTAACATCCCACCTTCTAAGGCCCAAAACTAACCGCTACTGATGCTGTAGTCATTCGTAGTTGTTATTTCTTGGCGACCGAATGCGACATAAATAATATTGATACACAGGAACACAAGAATATGAAAAAATTTAAACTTCCACAAAACAAAATTTCTCAATTCTTATGAATAATATTCAGATTTAATTACATAATCCCAGACATTAACCACATTCAGATCACATATACATGTACAAAATACGATACGAGCGACATATGAAGATGTCCCCTTATGATGATCAGAGAACTAATAATATGAACATTACAGTTCTCAGTACATCACATCAGAAAACAAAAAATAGCTCCTATATAGCTAACACTGCCTCCTGCACGTCTTCGAAAGCTTATTTGTCCAAAAACCTGAAAGTCTCCCACTCTCGGACTACTCAAATTAATTTTGAGTACCCGAGAGTTTTTGGAGAAATACAAACTTAGAGTTAGACAATAAGTCTGGTATGAATAATCCCCTATCATCTTTTATCATAAATAGATATCTAGTGAGACCACGTCGCTTAGCGGAACGGGTTTTCCCTTCACTAGTATCCAAAACAAAACATGCAAATCATTTACTATGCTCCTGCACCCAAAATGATTAGTCTTAACATAATATGAAATAAAGTCATAAGTCATATGCATTGGATATTCGATCCTTCCATTTATTAGATATCCTATCTAAAAGGAATTCATTAGATTTCCCATCTAAAATCAATTTATTAGAGTTCCCCTCTAAAATCTTTAAAATGACTATCCATCATAATTTAATAGGACTATGCGTCCCAAATCCATTTAAAATAAATGCAGATTATCCATCTTACGTTGTTTTATAAAAGATGGTGTGGGCTATCCGCCGCACACTCCATAGTTTTCCTAGGATGACTATGAACCCATGGGTCCCAAATCCCAAGGCTAACCACCTCTGGCAAAACATTATCTACTTTAGAAATTTGATGTGGGCTATCCACCGCACATTCCATGGTTTTCCTAGGTTAACCAAGAACCCATCACTTGGCCAATTAAAACATCATGATCCCCATGATTATTTATAAAAATTCATGATCCAAATGGTTACTTATTTTCCCCAGGTATACCACATGTTTAACCTATTCCCATTGGTAATCCCAATTTGGTTAAATTAAATAAAAACACATTGATAGCCCCAATATATATTTTCGAAAGCATATCTCTGTTTGTAAACCCAAACTATGTATCAAAAACACAAACCCACCCCGGTGTCCCCAAGGTTTAATAACATCAAATTTATATAAGGATCCCCTTTACATATTCAAACAAAATAAGTATTTATGCTATAACCCTTCAAAGTAACCCATTTAAGTTAGAAAAATTTTACTTAAGGAAAAATGGCTAAAAAAGCCCTTCAAACCCCTTCGAATGAAGTCCCATTCGAAAGCAAAAAACATCCGAAGTTAGCCCCTTCGGAAGCCTTCCTTTTGAAAGCATCACAAAACCATACCTTTTGACCTTGTCGGAAGGTTTCTTTTCGACCTAGTCGAAAGGTTTCGCCTTTCAACTTTGGCGAAAGATTGGGGTATCCCCCCTTGTAAAACTATTTATAAACCTTTCGAAAGCAATGAAACTCAAAATCTTTCGAAATCATTGAAACTCAAAACCTTTCGCATTCATTAAAGGTAACCCCTTTAAAACCTTTCGAAACCAAAACCTTTCGATGACAAACCGTTCGAAATTAAAACCTTTCGAAGACAAAACCCTTTGAAACCAAAACCTTTCGAAACCAAAACCTCTCGAAATCATTGAAGGTAACCACTTAAAGACCCAAAACCTTTCGAAAATAATGAAGTGTTAGTGTTTGAACCAACCCTTCAAAAACTATAGAGAGAGGCGGAAAGTTTTAGAAAACAAAAGATAACCTTTGAATCCATTTTGGTCGAAAGGTTTGGAAGCGACAGCTATTCTTCCACCCTGTCGAAAGCTATACCTTTTGACTTTGTCGAAAGGTTTCATTTAAAACAAGAAAGCAAACCAATCGAAACCTTTTTCTTTTAAACCATTTGATAATGTCGAAAGCTCTTTGTCGAAAGCTAGCGGGCGTATTTTCCTTAAAACCAAATCAAAGCTTCATCTCTTTCGAAAGCTCTAACCTTTCGACCCCTTTCAATTCACTATGTACCAGTCGCCTGATACCATGTGCATTGAATTTTGACCTAGTCGAAAGGTTTGATGACTTTCGACCTTGTCGGAAGGTCTAGAATGAAGGCAGAAGCCCTTGCCTAAAGAGTCGAAATAGTGAAAATTGTACTTTAAAACAATTATTTTGTACCCTACCTGCCTTTTTTGTCTAAATCTGATTGGTTGCTAGAATTTTATATTCAAAATTGCTGCCGAATTTCCTTATTTGGAAATTTAATTAAATTTGAAAAAGCCTATTTCTCTTTTATAATTATACATAACATTTAAGTCCCATTCCTTACATAATTTTATATAACTATTAAAACATCATAGAAAATCTAAGAACATTCCAGAAAATCAATTAATATGTTATCTACAACATATTAAAATTTCAAAGCATATAAACATCAAAACAACTCGAAATTTAACCAAAACCAAATAAAAACGTGTTAATTAACCCATTAACATTTAAAAAGCCTATTTCTTATCCAAACAAAGGTTTAGATGGTTATATTTTAACCAAATCACAAACATGAATCGAGTATAACCCATAGCCGATCCAAACAAAGAAAAATGAGATGATAAACATGATTATTCACCTTGATTGTTGATTGGAGAAGAGATAATTTTGTAGCTTTAATTCCTTAGCTTTTTCTTTAATTTAAACTCTTCTTGGAGATTTTAATGGCCGGCCAAAAAATGGTGAGGAGTTATGAATGAGATAGTGAAAATTATTAAAGTGGAGGAAGAGATTTATACTAAGAAATGTAGCCCCGTTTCCAAGTTTACCCCATAGGAATTCCTCCTTCTAAATTTAGTTAAGTCTTATTTTAGTTAATTCATTAAGACACAGCCATTGGATTTATTAATCTCATCTCCTTAATTATTCACATTATTCTATTTAATTTATCCAATTAAATATCCTGAATAATGTTAATTAAAATTCAGGGGCATTACAAACTCCCCCTTAAAGAATTTCGTCCCCGAAATTTAGAAAGGATAAAACAAAAAGCATATACCCATGCAAGCAAAGCTAGTATAACTTACTAGCTAAATTCTATATAAACCCTATATAGAACTTACCATCTAAAATAGCCCAGGAAAAGTAGCCCTAATCCTGTCTTTTGTCTCCCAAGTACAGTCCTCCATGTTGTCGCTCCACTGAACTTTCACCAACCTGACTGTCTTGTTCCTTAGCCTCTTCTCATCTTTTGCCACAACACGAACTGGTTGCCTCACAAAAGTCATGTCATGTTCAACCACTAAGTCCTCCAGTGCCGTCAGAGCGACAGTAGTTCCTGGATCATGAACATACTTCCTAAGATGAGAAACATGAAACACAATGTGGACCCCGGCCAAACTGCTTGGCAAATCTACTCGGTAGGCGAGTCTCCCAATCCTCTCTGATATAGGAAATGGTCCAATATATCTCGGTGCTAGCTTCCCGATCTTTCAGAACCAAACAACACCTTTCACCGACGATATCTTGATGAATACTCAATCTCCAACTGAGAACTCTAGGTCCTTACGCCTTTTGTCTGCGCATCTCTTCTGCCTAGACTGAGCTTCCCTCATTCTTTCCCATATCAACTCGATCTTATCCGTCACCTCTCTCACCAAATCTGGACCAAGGACCAATCTGCCTCTGGTCTCTAACCAAATTTGGAACTCGACCAAACTGCTCGGTAAATCTACTCGGTACACGAGTCTCCCAATCCTCTCTGATATAGGAAATGGTCCAACAAATCTCGGGGTTAGCTTTCTAGTCTTCCTGAACCGAACCACACCTTTCATCGGCGATACCCTGATGAAAACTCTATCTCCAACCGAGAACTCTAGATCCTTACGCCTCTTGGTTGCGTAACTCTTATGTCTAGACTGAGCTTCCTTTATTCTTTCCCATATCAACTCGATCTTTTCCATCGCCTCACTCACCAAATCTGGACCAAGGACCAATATGTCTCCGGTCTCTAACCAACATACTGGTGATTTGCATGGCCTTCCATACAAAGCTTCAAAAGACGCCATTCCTATAGTAGTCTGATAACTATTATTGTAGGAAAACTCCACTAAGTGCAAGTGATCTTCCCAAGAACCACTAAAATCCAGCACACAAGCCCTCAATAGATCTTCCAGTACCTCGTTGAGTCTCTCTGTCTGCCCATCCGTTAGAGGATGATATGCGGTACTCATCTTGAGCTTACTGCCTAACACACTCTGTAGGCTCTCCCAGAACTCACTAGTAAACAAAGCATCTCTATCACTGACGATACTACTAGGAATTCCATGTAGTCTAACGATGTTCTTCATGAACAACTTAGCCAAGACAGGTGCCATCCTGGTTGACCTTACCGGAATGAAATGAGCACTCTTGGTCAATCTATCCACTATGACCCATATACTTTCATTACCCCGGTTTGACCTTGGCAACCCATCAATAAAATCTATGGATATCGAGTCCCACTTCCAAACTGGAACATCCAAAGACTGAAGCAAACCACTTGGCTTCTGATGTTCGGCTTTTACTTGTTGACAGTTCAAACACTGTTTACCCATAAGCCAACATCCCTCTTCATTCCTTCCCAGAAGAAACTTCTCTTCATATCCTGATACATCTTGGTTCCCCCAAAATGAATCATAAACTTCGATCGATGATGTTCCCTAATAACTTGCTTCCTAAGGTTTCCAACATCCGGAACACATAACTGTTCCTTATTTCTCAATCAACCCCATAGTCAAGAATAAAATCCTTTAAATCATCAATCTCGGTTCCAGCTTCTAACCTTCTAATCCTCTCGGCTAAGACTGGATCCTCTTTCTTCCTAGAAGCAATTCGTTCGATCAGAACTGGTAGAACTTCCAAACAAGACATCATGGCGATATTCCGACTAGATCCAGCAGTCGATCTCAACTGCACACTGCAAACAGCCAGTGCTTCTAAGTCATTCCATTCCACCAACATAGCTAACACCACATTCTGATGTTTCCTGCTAAGCGCATCCGCCACCTTATTTCCTTTTCTCGGCGTATACTCGGCGCTAAAATCATAAGCTGCAATAAAATCCAGCCATCTCTGTTGTCTCATGTTCAGCTCCTTTTGAGAGAATAAATACCGTAGAGACTTATGATCCGTAAATAGCTCAAACCTTTCTCCCAAAAGATAATGTCTCCATACCTTCAATGCGAAGTTTACCGCTGCCAACTCCAAATCATGAGTCGGGTATCTCACTTCATGCGGTCTAAGCTGTCTAGAAGCATAGGCAATAACCTTCCATTCTGCATCAGCACAGCACCTAAGCTAGTACCACATGCATCAATGTAAACTACCAACCCCTGATTCCCATCTGGAACTACTAACACAGGCACATTAGTTAAAAAATGTTTCAACTTAAGGAATGCCTTCTCACATTTGTTAGACCAAACAAACTTCACATCCTTCCTGGTTAGCATAGTCAAGGATGCCGCTATCCGCAAGAAATCCTTAATGAACCTTCGGTAGTATCCTGCAAGACCAAGAAAACTTCTAATCTCACTTACCGTCTCTAATCTCTTCCAATTGTTAACAACTTCCATCTTATCCGAATCAACTGCTAACCCTTCCTCGGAAACTACATGACCAAGGAACTTCACTTCCTTCTTCCAGAAATGACACTTGGAGAACTTCGCCTTTAGCTGATGTTGCCTTAGTGTCTCCAACACTATTCTAAGATGATCTGCATGATCCTTCTCATTCTTAGAATATTCCAAAATGTCATCAATAAAAACTAACACGAACATATCCAAGTGCTCTCGGAAACTCGATTCATCAAATCAACGAAGAAAGCTAGCGCATTAGTAAGCCCGAATGGCATAACCAACCATTCGTAAGACCCATATCTGGTCCTAAATGTCGTCAAAGGAATATTGTCCTCTGCCACTCTAAGCTGATGGAAACTTGTCGCCAAATCCAACTGGGAAAACACTCTGGATCCACTTAACTAATCGAATAAATCATCGATTCTCGGCAAAGGATACCTATTCTTGATCGTCCTTTCGTTCAACATACGATAGTTGATACACATCCTTAACGACCCATCTGGCTTCTTCACGAATACCACGGCCGTTTCCCAAGGCAAACTGCTTGGCTAGATAAAATTCTTTCCTTCCAATTCCATTAGCTGCACCTTCAATTCCTTCATCTCGGTTGGTGACATCCTGCTAGGTGGTCTACTTACGGGTTCAGCTCCCAGTACCAGATCTATCCGAAACTCGATTGCTCTTTTCGGCGGCAAGCTCGAAACTGGTTCAAACACATCCGCAAACTCTCTTGCAACATAAACCTACTTCAACTCTACTTCCATTCCCATGGCACCCAATAACGCATAAGCATTTCCATCCGAACTCCTTACTGAGTAAATAACTCGGTTATGACTATTAGGGTGTCTCAAAGATATTTCCCCCTCCTGGCAAAATATCCTAGCATCATATCTATCTAACCAATCCATACCCAATATGATCCCGAAACCAACAAAATAAAAAACATATAAACTGCATGCAAACATATAACCTAACAAATCAAGTTCTAACTGGTCATATCTCATTCCAAGAGTTGCATACCCTCCTATAGGATTCGCAACCCTTAAAGGAGTAATAAGGTATAAAGGTTCTAAACATAAGCAATCTACCAAATACTGAGATATAAATGAGTGTGATGCACCGGTATCAAATAGTATCCTAACCGGAGTACTATGAATCATAAGCATACCTTCCATCACAGCTTTTCCTTTCCCAACAGCCATTGGTCTAGGGGATGATGGTTCCAACACAAAGACCTTTCCCTTTCCAGCTTTAGCAGCCTCAGGACACTTGTCCTTATAATGCCCCATCTGGCGACAGTTGTAGCACTTCACATTCGGCCTCACTGTAATTTCTCTTCCATCAACTGAGCAACAATCATTAGCATAGTGCCCCTCTTGTGACACTTGTAACAGACAATATCAGCCTTGCTCTTCTTGGCTGCTACCCCCGACAAGGCACCTTTCTTCTTGAAGAACTTTCGCTTCTTACCCTAAAAATTCTGAACCTCGACTGGTTTCCCTTTACTAAAAGTAAAATGCATCTCTTCATTCCGAATAGCCATCTCAACAACAATATTACACGGATCCCAGAGGTTTGGCATGGTTGCTCTGGCGATCTCAGGATTCAACACCCTGATAAACTTATCATTCCTCCGAATGATAGTATCTACAGTAGCATATCCGTAACGGGACAGCTCATCAAACTCTGTAGCAAACTCAATCACCGATTTATTCCCCTGGACTAAATCTGCAAATTTCCTGAGCAATGCCAACTTGGCAACCTTTGATAGAAATCTTTCTTCGAACCTGCTTCAAAATTCAGCCCAAGTTAGATCTTCCTCTGGCTCTGCCATAGTAACTCCGTTCCACCAAAACAATGCTGCTCCCTACAATCGCCTTGAAGAAAGTCTTCTCTTCTGCATATCCGTCAAGCCGAGATCTGCAAATATCCTTTCACAATGCAATAGCCAGTTCTCCACTCCTACTACATCCTCGGTTCCTAGAAAAGGCTTCCCTCAAAGAGTAGCGTAATCCCTGCTCAGCTTGGCATAATTATTGCCAGCTGGGGCCACCGGATTATCTCCTTCAGCATTCCCTATAGCCACCCCTGCAGCTGCTCCAACTTCCATCATATTCACGAAGAACTGATACATTATCCCCATATCTACCGGCGGAATCTCGGCACCAACATTAGCATTTGCTTATGGGTTTGCATTTGCCTATCCACCCTGGTTGCTCCTAATATTGGGTAGAACATTTCCACTTGCTGCGGTGCATCTCCCACATTGATTCACTCTTCCGTTTCCTGCCTCCATATCTTACTTCTCTGCTACCTGAAATCCAATCTTAGTAAGATACATAAGAACGATCTAAGAGAGTGGGGAATACATACTTAGGTATTTATAGCAAAGTACACATACGTTACTATAACGCTTACCCAAGCCTAACCATATTTTAGATTCATTAGATTATGCTTTAAAAATCTTTAAGGTTTAAATTCCTTTTAAGTACATAAACCATGCTCCGATAACAACTTGTAACATCCCGCCTTCTAAGGTCCAAAACTAACCGCTACTGATGCTGCAGTCATCCGTAGTTGTTATTTTTTGGCGACCGAATGCGACATAGTCAATATTGATACACAGGAACATAAGAACATGAAATTTTTTGAACTTCCACAAAACAGAATTTCTCATTTCTTATGAATAATATTCAGATTTAATTACATAATCCCAGACATTAACCATGTTCAGATCACATATACATGTACAAAATATGATAAGAGCGACATATGAAGATGTCCACTTATGATGATCAGTGAATTAATAATATGAACTTTACAGTTTTAGTACATTACAACGGAAAACACAAAATAGCTACTATATAGCTAACATTGCCTCTTGCACGTCTACGGAAGCTTATTTGTCCAAAAACCTGAAAGTCTCCCACTCTTAGACTACTCAAATTAATTTTGAGTACCCGAGAGTTTTTGGAGAAACACAAACTTCGAGTCAAACAATAAGTCTGATATGAATAATCCCCTATCATCTCTTATCATAAATAGATATCTAGTGAGTCCACGCCGCTTAGCGGAAAGGGTTTTCTTCTCACTAGTATCTAAAACAAAACATGCAAATCATTTACTATGCTCCTGCACCCAAAATGATTAGTCTTAACATAATATGAAATAAAGCCATAAATCATATGCATTGGATATCCCATCCACCCATTTATTAGGTATCCTATCTAAAAGCAATTCATTAGATTTCCCATCCAAAATCAATTTATTAGAGTTCCCCTCTAAAATATTTAAAATGACTATTCGTCATAATTTAATAGGACTATCCATCCCAAATCCATTTAAAATAAATGCAGATTATCCATCTTACATTGTTTTATAAAAGATGGTGTGGGCTATCCACCGCACACTCCATAGTTTTTCTAGGATGGCTATGAACCATTGGATGCCAAATCCCAAGGCTAACCACCTCTGACAAAACATTCTTTACTTTAGAAATTTGATGTGGGCTATCCACCGCACATTTCACGGTTTTCCTAGGTTAACCAAGAACCCATCACTTGTCCAATTAAAACATCATGATCCTCTTGATTATTAATAAAAATTCATGGTTCCCATGATTACTTATTTTCCCCAAGTATACCACCTGTTTATCCTATTCCCATTGGTAACCCAAATTAGGTTAGATTAAATAAAAACACATTGATAGCCCGAATATTTTTTTTTGAAAGTATATCTCTGTTTGTAACCCCAAACTATGTATCGAAAACATAAAACTCACCCCGGTGTCCCCAAGTTTTAATAACATCAAATTTATATAAGGATCCCCTTTACATATTCAAAGAAAATAAGTATTTTATGTTATAACCTTTCAAAGTAACCCCTTCAAGTTAGCAAATTTTACTTAAGGAAAAATGGCTAAAAACAGCCCTTTAAACCCCTTCGAATGAAGTCCCATTCGAAAGCAAAAAACATCCGAAGTTAGCCCCTTCGGAAGCCTTCCTTTTGAAAGCATCACAAAACCCTACCTTTCGACATTGTCGAAAGGTCTCACCTTTCAACCATGTTGGAAGGTTTCTTTTCGACTTAGTCGAAAGCTTGGGGTATCCCCCCTTATAAAACTATTTATAAACCTTTCGAAAATAATGGAACTCAAAATCTTTCGAAATCATTGAAACTCAAAACCTTTCGCAATCATTGAAGGTAACCCCTTCAAAACCTTTCGAAACCAAAACCTTTCGAAGACAAACCGTTCGAAATTAAAACCTTTAGAAGAAAAAACCCTTCGAAAGCAAAACCCTTCGAAATCATTGAAGGTAACCCCTTTAAAACCTAAAACCTTTCGAAAACAATGAAGTGTTAGTGTTGAACCAACCCTTCGAAAACAATTGAGAGGGGTGGCAAGTTTTAGGAAACAAAAGATAATCTTTGACTCCATCTGGGTCGAAAGGTTTGGAAGCGGCGACTATGCTTCTGACCCAATCGAAAGCTATACCTTTCGACCTTGTCGAAAGGTTTCATTTAAAACAAGAAAGTAAACCAATCAAAACCTTTTTCTTTTAAACCATTTGACAATGTCGAAAGCTCTTTATCGAAAGCTAGCAAGCGTATTTTTCTTAAAACCAAATCAAAGCATCATCTCTTTCGAAAGCTCTAACCTTTCGACCTCTTTCAATTCACTACGTACCAGTCGCTTGATATCACATGCATTGAATTTTCACCTAGTCGAAAGGTTTGATACCTTTGGACCTTGTCGGAAGGTCTAGAATGAAGGTGGAAGTCCTTGCCGAAAGAGTCAAAATAGTGAAAATTATACTTTAAAATTGTTCTTTTGTACCACACCTACCTTGTTTGTCTAAATCAGATTGGTTGCTAGAATTTTATATTCAAAATTGCTGCCGACTTTCCTTATTTGGAAATTTAATTAAATTTGAAAAAGCCCCTTTCTCTTTTATAATTATACAAAACATTTAAGTCTCATTCCTAATATAATTTTATATAACTATTAAAACTTCATAGAAAATCTGGGAAATTCCATAAAATCAATTAATATGTTATCTTCAACATATTAAAAGTTCAAAGCATATGAAGATCAAATCAACTCGGGATTTAACCAAAACCAAATAAAAACGTGTTAATTAGCCCACTAACATTTAAAACACCTATGTCTTATTGAAACAAAGGTTTAAATGGTTATATTTTAACCAAATCACAAACATGAATCAGGTATAACCCATAGCCGTCCAAACAAAGAAAAATGAGATGATAAACAAGATTATTCACCTTGATTAGTTGATTGGAGAATGAGATAATTTCCTAGCTTTAATTCCTTAGTTTTTTCTTCAATTTAAACTCTTCCTGGAGCTTTTAATGGCCGGCCGAAAGTTGGTGAGGTGTTATGAATGAGAGAGTTAAAAATTTATTAAAGTGGAGGAAGAGATTTATACTAAGAAATGTAGCCCCGTTTCCAAGTTTACCCCTTAGGAATTCCTCCTTCTAAATTTAGTTAAGCCTTACTTTAGTTCATTCATTAAGACACGGCCATTGGATTTATTAATCTCATCTCCCTAATTATTCACATTATTCTATTCAAATTATCCAATTAAATATCCTGAATAATGTTAATTAAAATTCAAGGGCATTACATGCCCCTTCTCCATTTATAAATATATAAAACACTTAAGTCCCATACCTTAAATAATTTTATATACTTATTAAAACTCTTAGGAAAATTCTACAAAAATTCCCATAAATCGTTTCTAATATGTTTTCCAACATATTTAAATTCTAGACACAAAACATATATAAAATAGCCGTAATTAATTTTAAACCCAATTATTTATTTTCTTTACTAGAAATTAATAATTAATCCACATTAATTCAGTAAATTATGAAATTTGAAACCCATCTCCAAAATATTAGTTTTGACTTGATATAAAAATCTTAAGGCATTTGGATGTAATTTAATAGGGTTTTCACATTACAACTTATCATAAATTCCATATGAAATAGCATAAATCTTCAACAAGCATATATATTCATTTTAACAATTAAAACATGGCAAACATTTGCAAAATAATCTGGATCCCAATCTAAAACCGAAAATATGAAAACATGAGATGTAACCTATTATTCACCTTTAGCTTGTGATTAAGAAGTTGAGATTTGATCTTGGATTAAGTTGCTTATGCTTCGTTCTTCTAGATTCCTGCTTATCTTCTTCTTGCTTTTTCATTAATAGTGGCTGGCCTCTTTAGTATTTGATTTTGTTTTGAACGTGAAAATGAATGTGGATGATGGTTTAGGGTATAGGGATATAACTTATTCCTACTTTGCCCTTCATCTACTACCCTAACTTATTTAATTTATTTTCCTTTAGTTCATTTGTTTAAGTTGGCATGGCTACCCCTTATTTACACAAATCTCAATCCCTTAACCATTTCATTATTTCATTTAGTTTAACTAATTAAATGCCCTAAATAATGTTAATCAAAATTAGGGTCTTTACAGACTCCCCTCCCTAAAGAATTTCATCCTCGAAATTACGATAAGGTACACAACAAATTAATCATAAAGGTAAAACATACCATGAAACAAATTAGGATAAGTGCCTCTAATCCATCTATCGGTTTCCCAAGTACAGTCTCTCTAATCATCGCTCCACTGTACTTTAACTAATCTGACTATCTTGTTCCTTAGCCTCTTCTCATCTCTCGCGACTAAACGAAATAGCTATCTAACTATAGTCAAGTTCGGTTCCACTACTAAGTCTTATAACACAGTCGAAGTTATGGTAGTCTCCGGATCTCGAATACACTTACTTAGATGAGAAATATGAAAAACATCATGGACTCCTGCCAAACTACTCGATAACTCAACCCTATATGTGAGTTTCCCGATCCTTTCTACAATAGGAAATGGTCAAATGGTTCTCGAAGCCAATTTCCATGATTTCCCGAATCGAATTACACCTTTCATCAATGATACCTTAACGAAAACATGATCTCCTACTGAGAACTCTAAGTCCATCCGTCTTCTACCAGCATAACTCTTCTGTCTAGATCGAGCTTCCTTCATTCTAGCTCGAATCAACTCAATCTTCTT
Organism: Allium fistulosum; assembly: GCA_030737815.1. Taxonomy (NCBI): domain Eukaryota; kingdom Viridiplantae; phylum Streptophyta; class Magnoliopsida; order Asparagales; family Amaryllidaceae; genus Allium; species Allium fistulosum. Next base: position 812,918,163 of record CM060908.1, on the reverse strand, counting down.
TGCATCTTCTCTAACTAAATCCGGACCAAGAATCAACCTATCCCCGATCTTTAACCAACAAACTGGAGATTTGCATAGCCTTTCATACAAAGCTTCAAACGGTGTCATACCTATACTAGCCTGATAACTGTTGTTATATGAAAATTCGACCAAGTGTAGATGGTCTTCCCATGATCCTTCGAAATCTAGCACACAAGCTCATAACAAATCTTCTAAGATTTTTTTAACTCTTTCCATTTGCCCATATGTCTATGGATAGTAAGCGGTACTCATCCTGAGCTTGGTACCTAAATTATACAGTAGACTCTTCTAGAACTCACTAGTGAATAAGGAATCTCTATCGCTTACTATACTACTAGGAATTCCAAGAAGTCTAACTATATTCTTTATGAATAACTTAGCTAACCCAGGTGCCGTTCTAGTTGACTTGACTGGTATGAAATGGGCACTCTTGGTCAACCTGTCCACTATAACCTATATACTTTCATTTCCTCTATTAGACCTTGGCAACTCGTCTATAAAATCCATTGAGATAGAATCCCACTTCCAAACTGAAACATCTAAAGGCTGAAGTAACCCACTCGGTTTTTGATGTTCAGCTTTCACCTATTGACAGTTCAGACACTGCTTCACCCATAAGCATACATCCTTCTTTATACCGTCCCAGAAGAAACTTCTCTTCATGTCTTGATACATCTTAGTTCCTCTCGGATGAATAGTGAACTTTGAACGATGGCATTCTTCAAGAACTTCCTTCCAAATGCTTCCTACATTCGGAACACAACCTTTCTTTCTTCCTCAACCACCCATTCTGTTCAAGACTAAAATCTTTTAAGTCATCGCTCTTTGTTCCATCCCTTAACTTTGTGATCCATTCAACTAGTAACGGATCCTCCTTCTGCTAAGAAGTAATCTTTTAGATCATCTCCGATCGAACTTCTAAACATAACAACATAGAAGTTTCCTTACTAGACCTAGCTTCAGATCTCCACTGTACTATGCATCTATTCAATGCTTCTAAATCTTTCCACTCAGCTATCACTGCCAACACTGCATTTTGATTTTTCTGCTAAGTGAATCTGCAACCTTGTTGCCTTTCCCTGGTGTGTACTCAATACCAAAGTCATAAGCCGCTAAAAACTCTAACCACCTCCGTTGTCACATATTCAACTCCTTTTGAGAGAATAGATATTTCAGCGACTTATGAACCGTATACAACTCAAATCTCTCTCCTAAAAGGTGATGTCTCCAAACCTTCAGTGCAAAAATTATTGCAGCTAATTCCAAATCATGAGTCAGCTACCTAACCTCATGGGGTCTAAGCTGTCAAGATGCATAGGCAATCACTTACCACTTTGCATTAACACAGCCCCTAATCATGTTCCACATGCGTCCGTGCACACCACTAAGTCCTAATTCCCCTTTGGAACCACCAACATAGGTGCATTAGTCAATAAGTGTTTCTGCTTTTGGAATGCCTCCTCACATTTATCGGTCCAAACGAACTTCACATCCTTTCATGTTAGCTGGTCATCGGTGCTGCTATCCATAAGAAATTCTTATTGAATCTCCGATAATAACCAGATAATCTAAGAAAACTCATTATCTCAGTCACTGTCTAGGGTCTCGTCTAATTATTCACTGCTTCGATCTTAGTTGGATCTACAGACAATCCTTTCTCTGAGACTACATGACCAAAAAAATTCACTTCCTTCTTCCAGAAATGGCACTTTGAAAATTTCGCGTTCAACTGATGCTGCCTCAACGTCTCAAGCACCACTCTAAGATGAACTTCATGCTCTCTTTCATCCTTAGATATATCAAAATATCATCTATGAAAACCAACATGAACCTATCCAAATGCTGTCGGAAAACTCGATTCATCAAATCTACAAAGAATGTTGGCGCAATAGTTAGTCCGAATGGCATTACTAACCATTCGTATGATCCGTATCTGGTTCTAAATGCTGTCAAAGTAATACTATTCTCTGCCACTCTAAGCTGATGGAACCTTGTTGCTAAATCCAACTGGGAAAATACTTTGGCTCAACTGGTCGAACAAATCGTCAATTCTAGGTAATGGATATCGATTCCTTATCGCCTTCTCATTCAACTTACGATAATCGATACATAACTTTAACGATCTGTCTAGTTTCTTAGAAAACACTGCGGTTGCTCCCTAAGGCGAACTGCTTGGTCTGATAAAATTCTTGCCTTCCAAATCCACCAACTACACCTTTAAATTTCTTATCTCTATAGGTGTCATCCTACTTGGCGGTCTACTACTGGTTCTGCTCGTGGTACCAAATCTATCTGAAACTCAATAGCTCGTTTCGGCGACAATCCAATTACAGGTTCAAAAAATTCTGCGAATTCTCTAACGACGAAAACTTAATTCAACTCGTCTTCTACCTCCACAATACCCAACAAAGCATTAACCTCACAACTAGGGTTTTCTACACAGTATATAATCCGACCACTATAGTCAGGGTGTCTAACTGATATTTTCCTATCATGGAAAAATATCTTAGCATCATATTTACTTAACCAATCCATACCCAAAATAATTCCAAACCCTACGAAATCAAACACATGCAAACTGCAAACAAATGTATGACCTAACAAATCAAACTTTAGGTCGTCACATCTCATCCCAAGAGTCGCACACCTCCTATCGGACTTGCAACCCTTAAGGAAGTAACTAGGTATGAGGGTTCTAGGTTAAGCTTATCTACCAAACAAGGAGATATAAAAGAATGCGATGCACCGGTATCAAATAGAACGCTAATTGACATACCATGAATCATAAGTGTTGACCCAAAAAATGGACCAACACCCTGGGTTGGATCTAAAAGCACCAGCTCTGTCTTTACAGAGCAATATAACATATCACAGAAATAGAAAAGAAGTGATAAAGGAAAATAGACATAAGATTTTTATAGTGGTTTGGCTATTAACGAAGCCTACATCCACTTTATAGTTTTATTATAAGTTGATTACTATTACAAAGGTTGTTTGATTACAAATCTTTGGCTAATTCCAAGATGAATTAGATCTCTAGAGTTAGAATCCAGCGAAGAATCACGGTGTATTCCTTCTGAGATCGTTGTGAGGGAGGTTAGAAGTGAAGAATAACCCCAGTAGAGCTTCCGCAATTAGCTTCCAGAAGATCCTCGTTATGTTGCAGGAGGTATGCTATTTATAGAGGTTGGAGGGTTCCTGGGCCTGGCCCATCACAATCAGCTCTCAGATGAAGTCCGGGCGACCTAGGAGGATCAGGTTGGAAAAATAAGCAAACTCCATGGGTCGCTAGCGACCCATGGTGTTGGGTCGCAAGCGAGCCATGGGTCGCTAGTGACCCATAGACTTGGTCTATATTCGCCCGTTGAATTCTTCCTCCTTTAGTCGCATTTCATAACTTGTTTTCCCATGGTTTTGAAGGAGTTCATTGGTTGCTGTCAATCCGGCCACAGAGGTCTATCCTGGATTTCAAAATTGGAGATGTCTTCTTAGGCATTCATCGTTGTAGTCACATGGTGATGGCAAGTTGCTGGCTGTTGGCGTTTAGCTGCCGATTTAACTAAGAGGAATGCTAATCTCAGTCGTCGTCTTAGTTGTATAGCTTGACCTTGTTAATTCCTTGCCTTAGCTTTTCTGATTAAGTTCTATGCCATTTTGATGTGATGGGATGGTTTCGTATTCTGCTAGATCATGTTGGGTTAGAAACCCGGATAACATTTTCCCCCCAAAGTACGCCTTTTGAATGAAAGGTGTGCTTTGCTTTATGACAAGTCATGGCAACGAGTCTTTGGTTGTTGATCTTTAGTCTCGGTGGATCGTTCAGCCCCTTCGGATTCTCTTGCAAGTTACAAGTCATTCCAAACCTGTTATAGCCAAAGACTCTAGACTCTGCCTAAGTGTAATCTATACACCACAATCATTCCAGTTTCATTTGGGGTTATTACATCACATGTCTCTAATCACATTACACATCTCTAATCGTCCCGTGTTCATTTGGGATTTACATCACTATCAATTTTTGCTTTCCCTTCAGAGTATTTACATTATATATCAAAATCAAACCATATATCAGAATCGCATCATATCACATCATATATCAAAGTCACATTACATCTCAAATCACATCACGTCACAACATATATCAAAATCACATTGTATCACATCATATATCAAAGTCATCCTGTGTTCATCCATGATTTATCTGTTTTGTTCTATTTATAGGGCATTCAAATCTTTTTTTATGAAACCAAATCTGTTTTAAGGTCCGATCTTTCCGGACCGCTTGAGCAAGTTTAATGCATGATCTCCCCGGATCGTTTGATGTTTAATTTAATATGCGATCCTTCTGGATCGTTTAATGTTTTAAGTTAAGGAGACGATCTTTCTGGGTTGTTTGTTTGTTAAGTCAAAGGGGATTAAGTAAGCCCATCCGCTCACTCTCCGGTAAGGGGACTTACTTCTTACACTCTAGTCCTGTGATGGGACTCTAAGGCGATCAATATCATGCAAGTCCATCCTCTCGCTCTCTAGCAAGGGGACTTGCACCTTGCACTCCGGTCCCGTAGTGGGACTCTAAGGCAATCAATATCAGTTATCAAAATTCAAATATTCAAATCAAAAATTAAACAAGCAGGAATCAAAACAAGCAGAAATTCTAAATGTTCATCTCAGGCATCCGACTCAGAGCATGCCTAAGGACCATTCAGGATCTCAGACACTTGTAAGTGGCCTTTGATGATTGTTGTTCTAAGTTTTCTCAAGCAACCGACTCGGAGCGTGCCTAGGGACCGTTCGAGATCCCGTACACGTGTAAGCGACCTTCGATTATAATTTTTTACATACTAAAAGGAAAATTGCGGGGAAAGAAATGATAAAATAATGCATTGGAATCGAATATGACTCCCATTTACCCCGGTCATGGGATAATTTTCCTTAGCGCCTATCCCTAGGCGTTTCTTGATGCATTTGCCACGGATGAGGTTGTCCCCGCAATTTCGTCGCAGTTCTGTTCCTCATATATTGCGGCATCTGGTTGTTTTGGACCAGTTCTTCTATCAGATCATGAAGGAGTCGGCACTCGTTTGTCTCATGCCCATTCAACTCATGGAAGATGCAAAACTTTTCAGATCTTTTCTCCGATCAATGGGCTCCCTCCTAGGCGGCCTTTGGTAGAGGTTGTGCTCCCTTGTATCCAAGTATATCCTCTCTGGGGTTTCAGTCAAGTCGGTGTATGAGGGGAACCTTGGCTCGTTTCTCTGTCGTTTTGGGTCTTTGATGTTGTCATCGGCTTTCCTCTCCCCTTTGTCTTTTCCAATTCCCGCTCCAGACGGTCCCCCGCCTTTGACGGCATTTAATTTAGCATCCACATCCTCATTCTCGGCTTCGGTGTCTTCCTCATGTAGGTACCTCTCAGCTTCGTAATAGAATTATGCAAGATCCATCAGTGGGTCCCTTTTCGATGCGGTTTGAAATCAGTCTTATTCGCGACTCCGAATACTGCTGCCATTAGGATAAACGATGGGTCTGGTTTTTCCACTGCGGCTGCCGCCGCATTGAATCTTGTTAAGTAGCTTCTCAAGGACTCTCCAGGCCTTTGTTTCACATTTGAGAGCGTAAGTACATTCCTTGGTTGTGAGACAGGAACCCTGAACTGTCTCAAGAATCTGCTCACTAAGTCGGTCCACGTGCTTATGGACCTATTTTCCAATTGTCTAAACCACATTGCAGCCAAATCTATTAAGTATAAGGGGAAGCATCGCACCATTACTTCCTCAGAAGCACCCAGCACCTCCATATGTTGGATGTATCGCATCATATGAATCGTCGGATCCGTCTTCCCATCGTACATTTCCAGTGTCGGAACCTTGAAATCTGGAGGGTTTCTCGCATTCCAGATATTAGCAGTAAATGGATTTCTGTTCACATCTTCCAGACCCTGATCTGGGGGCGTCCTCTGATGAATATCCATACCAATTCAACAACTTTGTTCTCACCGTCAATGAAGGTCTCTGCACTAAAGCAATACTTTGCACCCTGCCTCAATGGGGGTATCCTGGGGTGGAATCTTCCAGCAACACACATGTGTTCTAATTCACAACTCTAGCTTCATTCACACCTCTGTTCCTTTGAGGAGGTTCCGGTACAATCCCCATGTCGACCGCATCCTATTATTTAGATCAGCTCTCGTCCCACCAGTCAGTGGCGTTTCAACAGCGCTTCGACATTTGCATTGATTCCCATATTGATTCCAGCGTTGCCCCCATGTGTTGGTTGCTATGGGCGTGGGAGCAAGGCTCCACCTTGCTCCAGTCCAAATTCAGCAATCCCTGCATTGTTCCCTGGAGTTTGATTCCTATTCCCTGCAGATCTAGCCATTCCTTGCTGCTCCATCCTCTAGAGGAATCCGTCCATCATCTCTTGTTGTCTAGCTAAGAGTCCATCCTGCATCTCTTTCACCATCCTTTCCATATCATCTCTAATCACATAGCTGGGTTGATGAGAATTTGAGGACACTTCCTAGCTGCCCCCAAGCTCCGGTTGACTTGCTCCAGTTTTAAATCTGCTTTTAGGCCTCTTCATCTTTTCTTGAATCTCGGATTCAAACTTTAATTTTTCAGATCTCGTTTAAGGTTCTCAGTGAAAGCACCAAAATGTTGACCCAAAAATGGACCAACACCCTGGTTTAGATTTGAAAGCACCAGCTCTGTCTTCACAGAGCTATATAACATATCACAGAAATAGAAAAGAAGCAATAAAGGAAAATAGGCAGAAGATTTTTATAGTGGTTCGGCTGTTAATGAAGTCTACGTCCACTTTATAGTTTTATTATAAGCTGACTGCTATTACAAAGGTTGTTTGATTACAAAGCTTTGGCTAATTACAAAATGAATTGGATCTCTAGAGTTGAATCCATCGGAGAATCACGATGTACTCCTTCTGAGACTGTTATGAGGGAGGTTAGAAGTGAAGAATAACCCCAGCAAAGCTTCCTCAATTAGCTTCTAGAAGATCCCCGTTATGTTGCAGGAGGTATGCTAGTAATATAGGTTGGAGGGTTCCTGGGCCTGGCCCATCACAATCGGCTTTCAGATGAAGACCAGGCAACCTAGGAGGATCAGGTTGGAAAAATTAGCAAACTCCATGGGTCGCTAGCGACCTATGGGCCATGGGTCGCAAGCGACCCATAAACTTGGTCTATTTTCGCCCGCTGAATTCTTCCTCCTTTAGTCGCATTTCATAACTTGTTTTTCCGTGGTTTTGAAGGAGTTCATGGGTTGTTGTCGATCCGGCCACAGAGGTCTATCCTGGATTCCGAAATTGGAGATGTCTTCTTAGGCATTCATCTTTGTAGTCACATGCTGATAGCAAGTCGCTGGCTGTTGGCGTTTAGCTACCGATTGAACTAAGAGGAATGCTGATCTCAGTCGTCGTCTTAGTCGTATAGCTTGACCCTTGTTAATTCCTTGCCTTAGCTTTTCTGATTAAGTTCTATGCCATATTGATGTGATGGGATTGTTTCGTATTCTGTTGGACACTGTTGGGTTAAAAACTCGGATAACAATAAGCGTACCTCCCAACATAGCTTTTCCCTTTTCCTCCCTTATTGGCCTCGAGGTAGCTGGCTCCAGTGCAAACACTTTTCCCTTTCCATCCTTAGTTGGCTCCTTGCATTGGTTCTTATAATGTCCAATTTGATCGCAATTGAAGCATCTAATATTCTTCTTCTTGATCACCTTCTTTCCATCTCCTGCGCGACATTCATTTGTGAAATGCCCTTCGCTATCACATTTATAGCGGACAACCTCTGCCTTTCCCTTCTTAGCAGCTTCACCCTTCTGAGCTCCTTTCTTGTGGAAAAACTTTTTCTTTTGACATTCCACTCCCTAAGCTTCCTTTACCTTATTTTTTTCAATGAGCTTCCTTTACCTTATTTCTTTCAAGAAAAGCAGGCCTCTCTTCATTCCTCAAGGCCATCTCAACAACAACATCACCTGGATCCCATATATTCAGTAATGTGGCCTTTGTAAGCTCAGGCATTAATCACCGAATGAACTTCTCATCACTCTTAATAACAGTGTCAACAGTAGCATAGCCGTATCTTGCTAGCTCCTCAAACATTGTTGCATACTCTAGTACAGTCATATCTCCCTACTCCAACTCAGTTAACTTCCTTAGCATAGTGGACTTCGTAATCTCCGACATAAACCTCTCCTCAAACCTCCTTTTGAACTCAGCCCAAGTTGTTGTCTCCTCGTTAACTCCAGCAGTAACATTGTTCCACCAATACAGTACAGCTCCCTGTAGCTGTCTAGAAGCAAGCCTTCTCTTCTGCTCATTATTGGGCCCTGGATCAGCAAAAATCCTCTCGCAATGAAGTAACCAATTCTCCATATCAATCGCGTCTTCGGTACCAATAAACGGCTTTTCCCCCAGCCGGGCATAATCTTTGCTCAAAACAGCATAGTTATTCACCACCGGAGCTTCTTGATTTCCTCCTCCAACTACTCCAGCAGCAACTTCCGTTTGCATCATTTTTTATAAAGAACTGATACATCGCTCCCATGTCTACTTGCGGGACTCCAACACCCACATTTGCAGCTTTAGCCTGACCTAGAATCCTCCTAGTATTTGTTCTGGCATTTCCATTAGTTATGGTACTTCCCCCACCAAGGTTAACTCTTCCACTTCTAGCATCCATATCTGCATTCGAGTCTTTGTAATATACAGAAGAATAGCCTAAGAGAGATAGGAAAATAGAGCTAAAGTGTATATTTATATATAGCAAATACAAGTACGTTACTATGACGCTATCCCATACCCCGATCTTTTCTCTAATTCCTTAGGATTATGTTTTCAAAAATCATTTTAAGTTCAAAGTTTTTCATAAACCTATGCTTTGATACCAATTTGTAACATCCCCTATCTTGAGGCCCAAAGCTAAGCGCTAAAGATGCTGCAATCATCTATAGTATTACTTCCGACGATAAAATATGGTAATCCCAATGGTATCCATAATATTAGAAGCACATGAATATGAAACAAAATCATAGATTTTAAAAAAACTTTTCTGATTACATCTCACAAAATCATGTTTCATATCCAATTACATAATCCCAATCGTTTCCCAAGGATTGATCAAATATAATTATTACAAAATACGCCAAGAGCGACATATGAAGATGCCCCCTTGGATAATCAGAGTACTGAATAGACAAAACTGTCATAATACATCACAGTGGAAATAAAAACATAACAACTCCTATATGGCTAACATAAGCCTCCTGCTCATCTCCAAAAGCTTTATTCGGCCACTACTAAAACCTATAAATCCTCAACTCTCAACCTACTCAAATCAATTTTAAGCACTCGAGATTTTAAGGGGAAAACATAAACTTCGAATCAGATATAAAGCCTGGTGTTAATAATACTATACATCTCGGCTATCTGATATTAAGTGAGACCACGCCGCTTGGCAGAACGGGTTTACCCTCACTAATATCCCTTTTTAAAACATATCACTTGCAAATAAAAATCCTAAAACCAAACTGGTTAAAACAATAATAGCAATATCATGTATGCGTACAAATCAGGTAATAAATGGACTACCTATCCGAACACTATAGTTTTGTTCGGCTAACTACTAACCTTTGGCTGACTCGGGCCTACCAGATAAATTAAACAAATGATCTAACTTCTGTTAGATACTCTTTTGAACGGTCTGTCCCTAACTTACTTCTTCCAGTGTCAATTGATCCTAATGGTTTTGTGGGCTCACCAATAACATATCTCTACTCTGTATGTTCCTTTCTATGTGTACAACATTTTAGTCTTACCTGTGACAAAGTCCTACAGACTGGAATTTTAGACTTATATTAGCTTAGGGCTACTAGCTAAAGTATAGGGCACGACGCCATACGAGCCCCATTTGCTATTCTAATATCTGATTCATTTAGTTAGGGTCAACTACCCTTCAAAATTTTCCTTGAATACATTTCTTTTCAAATTGATTTAACCCTTTAAATCATAATTAAACAAGGAAAATATACTCTATGCTTTACTCAAACCACTTTGCCATGTTATACACACACACACTTTACACAAAGCATTGTTGATGAACATATTTGAAACCCTTATTTAAAAGCTATAAATAACCCCTTTCGAAACCATTGAATGTACCCTTTTCGATACAAGTAATCTACTTTACTTTATAACCTTAGGTCGAAGGGCCAAAGCATACCTTTCGAAATCCTTTACAATAGATCTTTTGAAAACATTGAAAACATCTCTTTTGAAAGCTTTATAAAACCTTAGACATCCTCTTCTAAAACACTTTAAACATGCCTTTTGAAAATATTGGAACCTTCCATTTAAAACCTTTCAAAAACATTGGGGAACCACTCCTTCGAAACCTTTATCTTATACCTTTCAAAAGCATTAAGTCCCTTACATAAAACAAACCTTTCGAAAGCATTTGGGTTCAAGTAAAACATGTGGAACAACCTTTCGAACCATTCAAAATTATTCCTTTCGAAACCTTTGGGTTTAACTTTCAATAGAACAAAGGGTCTTAAAACAACTAAGCCGAAAGCAACTCTTCCAAAAGCAATTTCCTAAGTAAAGAAGTGGATGGTGTCGATGCCTATCCCTTCGAAAGCATTGGAGAAGCGGCTTAGGTTTTAAAACAAAGAAACCCTTTCGAAAGCATTGCTTCGAAAGGTAGGATGCGGCAACAAGGGGTTTCGACCCCTTCGAAAGCTTTTTTATAAAACAAAAGGTGCAACCTCTTTCGAATCCATTCTTTAAGACCATTTGACCAAGTCAAAAACTATCTAAGTCGAAAGCATTCTTTTTTAAAGCAAAGCAGCTGCATTTCCTTTTAAAAGCAAAACAAGGCTTCGACCCCTTCGGAACCCCTATTTTGACTCTATTACTTTCGCCTATTTCCAATCCATTTCGTACCAAGTAGTTGATACCATGTGTATTGGTTTCGAATTGGTTGGAGGCGGAAGTACCTAGTCGAAAGGTGCTGTCGAAAGTGGCGAAACAGCAAAAACATGGTAAAACTGATTTTTAACTTTAAAAAGTAATTTCTTTTCAACAAACCTACTTTGTTTGTCAACATATGATTGGTTGCTAATTTCTTTTCCAAAATCTTTTCTAAAAGTGCTGTTGAATTTTCTGAAGTAAATAATTTAACATGTTTATATAATGCCCCTTCTCCATTTATAAATATATAAAACATTTAAGTCCCAAACCTTAAATAATTTTATATACTTACTAAAAATATTAGGAAAATTCTACAAAGATTCCCATAAATCGTTTCTAATATGTTTTCTAACATATATAAATTTCAGACTCAAAACATACATAAAATAGCCGTAATTAATTTTAAACCCAATTAACTATTTTCTTCACTAGAAAATTAATAATCAATCCACATTAATACAGTAAATTATGAAATTTGAAACCCCTCTCCAAAATATTATTTCAAACCTTATATAAAAATCGTAAGGCATTTGGATGTCACTTAATAGGATTTTCACATTAAAACTTATCGTAATTTCTATATGAAATAACATAAATCATCAACAAGCATATATATATATATATATATATATATATCCATTTTAAAAATCAAAACATGGCAAAAATTTGCCAAAAATTATTCGGATCCCAATTTAAAACCGAAAATTAGAAAACATGAGATGTAACATATTATTCACCTTTAGCTTGTGATGAAGGAGTTGAGATTTGATCTCGGATTAAGTTGCTTATGCTTCCTTCTTTTAGATTCCTCTTTATCTTCTTCTTGCTTTTTCCTTAATGGTGGTCGAGCTCTCTAGTATTTAATTTTGTTTTGAACGTGAAAATGAAAGTGTATGCGGGTTTACGGCATAAGGATATAACTAATTCCTACTTTGCCCCTCCTCTACTATCCTGACTTATTTTATTTCATTTTCCTATTGTTCATTTGTTTAACACCCCATATTTTTAGTAAGATTCTTTAGGATATTTAATTCATTAAACTAAATAAAATAATGTCAGTTGATTAGTGGATTGAGATTCGTGATTAAATAAGGGGTAGCCGTGCCATGTTAAATAAGTGAACTAATGAATAAAAAGAGAATAAAAAGGGTTAGGAAATATGCAAGGGCAAAATAGAAACAAGGCATACCCTTATACCCTTAACCCCTCAACACTCACGTTCACTTCATTTTTCACAAATAAAAAATATATAGCTAAGGCCGGCCACCAGTAGGAAGAGCAAAGAAGAAGAATTCAAGAGGAAGAATCTAATCACTTAATCAAGAACAAATCACACCTTCGTAATCAAAAAGCTAAGGTGAATAATGACTACATCTCGTATTTTTGATTGATTTTGGTTTTAGATAAATTCTAAAAGTGTTTGCAATTGTTTTGCCATGTTTTGAATGATAGATGGATATATATATATATACTTGTTGATGATTTAGGCTATTTTATATGCATTTTATGATGAGAATTGATTTAGAAAACTTATTATATAACATTTAATTACCTTGTGAATTTAGATTTAAATCATAAATGATAATTGATAAATGGATTTCAATTTTCATAATTTTCTGAATTAATGTGGATTTTATATGAATTTTTTAGTGAAGAAAATATTATATGGGGTTAAAAATTTATTACGGCCAAATTATATTAGCTTTGGGTCTAAAATTTATATATGTTAGAAAACATATTAAAAATGATTTTCTGGAATTTTTGTAGAATTTTCCTAAGTGTTTTAATGGATATATAAAATTATTTAAGGTATGAGACTTAAATGTTTTATATATTTATAAAAAGGAGAAGGGGTATTTTGTAAATAATTCAAATTCTTATTTCTAAAAGTCGGCAGTACTTTTAGAAAAGAAAAATGTGCAACAAATCATAATTTGACAAACAAGGTAGGTTAGGTATAAAGAAATAATTTAAAAAGTCAAATCTACATGTTTTTTCCCGTTTCGATGCTTTCGTCATCAGGCTTCCGACTCCTTACCTCTGCCTCCAACTCCATCGAAACCAATGCACATGGTATTAGATATTTGGTACATAGTGAATTGAATATAGGCGAAAGGTATTAGGTCGGAACCAGGGGTTCCGAAGGGGTAGAAGCACTACTTTGCTTTTAAATGAAAATGCACCTGCTTTGCTTTTGACTGAATAGCTTTCGACTTAGTTTGCTTTCAATTGGGTCAATTACTTTAAAAGAATGGTTTTAAGAGGTCGCGCCTTTATTTTTAAATAACTGCTTTCGACTAGGTCGAAGCCCCTGACTACCGCTTTTTACTTTTCGACCCAGATTGGTTTTGAAAGGGTTATCTTGTTTTTAAAACCAAGCCGCTTCTCCAATGTTTTCGAAGGGATGGTTTCGACACCATCACTTCTTTACTTAGGAATGCTTCTGAAAGAGCTGCTTTCGACTTAAATGTTTTAATAACCCTTTTGCTGTATAAAAAGTATAACCTAAATGGTTTCGAAGGAGATGGTTCTAAAGGTTTCGAAAGGTGTTTCCACATGTTATAAAGTTGAACCCAAATGCTTTCGAAAGGCTTGATGTTTTGATGCTTTTGAAAGGTTTCAAGAATAGTTTCTAAGGGGGGTTCCCCAATGGTTTCGAAAGGTCCAAAATGAAAGGTTTTCCAACGGTTTCAAAAGGCAGTGTTTAAGTGTTTTAAAGAGGATGTCTTAGGTTTTAAAGCTTTCGAAGGAGATGTTTTTCAATGCTTTTGAAAGGATAAAGGTGAATGGTTTCGAAAGGTATGTTTTCATAAGGTATGTTTTAGCCTTTGGCCTAAGGTTTTACTTGTATTGAAAGGGATACTTTCAAAGGTTTCGAAAGTGGTACTTTCGATGGTTTCGAAAGGGTTCTTTAAAGGTTTTAAACAAAGGTTTCAAATGAGTTGTTTTTGGCAATATAGCCTAAGTGTTTTTAACTTAAAAAGGGTTTTAACTTATTTTAGAGGGACGGGAAATCCTTAATAATTTCATCAACATTATTTTGGGTAAAGTATATATAACATGGCAAATAGTTTAGAGTAAAGAAGAGAGGATATTTTCCTTGTATATGTATGATTTAAAGGTTTAAATCATTTTGAAAAGGTTCTCAAGGAAAAATTTAAAGGGTAGTTAACCCTAAGAAAATGACTCAGATTAGAATACCATATGGGATGTGTAGGGTCGCGCCCTATACTCATTAGTTATTAGCCCCTAGCTAATTTAGTCCAAAATTCCAGTGTGTAGGGCTTTGTTAGAAGTGAGGCTAAAATTATGTTACACACGGAAGGAAATTTAAAAAGGAAAGACATGTTATTTGTATGCCCGCAAAACCATTAGGATCAATTAGACCTGGAGAAGTAAGTAAGGACAGACCGTTTAGAAGGGGAGTATCTAACAGATGTTAGACTTTTATGTTTTCTGGTAGGCCTGAGTCAGCCTAGGGTTAGTAGTTAGCCAAACAAAACTGCAGTGTTTGGACAGATAATCCATATAATAACTGATTTGTACATATACATGATATTACTTTACAGATTTAACCAGTTTTGGTTGCAGGATTATAATTTGCAAAAGATATGTTTTGAAAAGGATATTAGTGAGGGGAAACCAGTTCTGCTAAGCGGCGTGGTCTCACTTAATATCAGATAACCGAGATGTATAGTATTATTCACACCAGGCTTCATGTCTGGCTCGAAGTTTATTTTTCCTTAAACTCTTGGGTGCTCAAAATTGATTTGAGTAGGCTGAGGGTTGAGGTTTACAGATTTTAGTAGGTTGGCGAATAAAGCTTCCAGTGACGAGTAGGTGGCTGACGGATAGCTAATTAGGAGATGCTGTTATATTTTGGGATTGATTCCGCTGTATTGTATATATATAGTACTTTGGTCAACCAAGGAGGCTTCGTTATATGTTGCTCTTGGTGTAATTATGTAATAACTAAACCTGGGAAAGTAATGGGATCACGTAATTTGAATATGGAACATGTTTTGGAAATGTAATCAGTAAAATAATGTTTTTGAAATTTGTGATTTTGTTTCCTATTCATGCACTTCTGATATTTTTAATACCATTAACATAGCCGTATTTAGTCGCCAGAAGTTAATACTATGGATGACTGCAGCATCTGTAGCGCTTAGCTTTGAGCCTCTAGATAGGTGATGTTACAACTTGGTATCAGAGCATAGGTTTATGAAAAACTTTAACTAAAAATGATTTTTGAAAACATAATCCTAAGAAATTAGAGATAAGATCGAGGTATGGGATAACGCTATAGTAACGTACTTGTATTTGCCATATATAAGTATGCGCTTTATCTCTAGTCTCTTATCTCTATTAGGTTATTTTTCTGTATCTCACGAAGGTTCGAATGCAAATATGGATTCTCGAAGGGATAATATTGGAGGAGGAAGCGCCGCTATAGATGGAAATGCCAGACCTAATACTAGAAGGAACTCAGGTCAGGCACAAGCTGGAAATACTAGTGTTGAAGTCCCGCAAGTTGACATGGGAGCCATGTATCAGTTTTTCGTGAATATGATGCAAGCGGGGGTTGCTGTTGGAGTGGTTGGGGAAGGAGACCAGGAAGCTCTAGTAGTCAAAAATTATGCTGCTTTGAGGTGGGACTATGCAAGGTTGGGAGGAAAACCATTTGTTGGGACTGAAGATGACATAGAAGTGGGGAACTGGTTGCTGCACTGTGAGAGGATTTTCACAGATTTAGGGCTCAGTGATGAGAAGAAAGATGGCTCGCTTTGAGGCAGCTTCAAGGAGTAGCTTTATACTGGTGGAATAATGTAACAGTTGGAGTGGATGAAGGAACAATGACATGGGTTGAGTTTAAGAGGAGGTTTGAGGAGAGATCCATGTCTGTGATGGCAAAGTCCACCTTGCTCAGAAAGTTTACCAAGTTAGAGTAGGAAGAGATGACTGTGTTAGAGCATGCTACAAGGTTTGAGCAGTTAGCAAGATATGGTCATGCCACTGTGGATACCATGATTAAGAGAAACGAGAAGTTCATTATGGGGTTGAAACCTAAATTGGCCAGGGCTACATTACCTCATATCAAGGATCCTCATGATGTTGTAGTAGAGATGGCTCTAAGACATGAGGAAATTCTTCCATGGAGAAGAATAAGGCGAAGGAGGTCTAGGTAGGGCGGAGTCAAAAAATGAAGTTCTTTCCTAAGAAGGGAGCCTAGAAGGGTAGAGCCGTGAAGAAAGGAAAGTCAGAAGTTGTCTGTTTTAAGTGCGATAAGAAAGGGCATTTTGCGAATAAATGTCATTCTGGAGAGGAAAAGAAGGTGACTGGGAAGAAGAGTATCATATGCTTCAACTACGATCAGATGGGTCATTACAAGAACCAATGCAAGGAGCCTACTAAGTATGGAAAGGGCAAAGTATATGCATTCGAGCCAGCTACCTCGAGACCCATGGCAGGGGAAAAATGGAAAGCAGTGTTGGGAGGTATGCTTATGATTCTTGGTATGGTAGTTAGTGTTCTGTTTGATACTGCGCATTCTTTTATATCTCGTTGTTTGGTAGATAAGCTTAACCTAGAACCCTCATACCTAGTTACTTCCTTAAGGGTTGCAAATTCAATAGGAGGGTATGCAACACTTGGGATGAGATGTGACCACCTAGAGTTTGACTTGTTAGATGATACTTTTGTTTACAGTTTGCATGTGTTTGATTTTGTAGGATTCGAAATCATTTTGAGTATGGATTGGTTAAGTAAATAGATGCTAGGATATTTTGCCATGATGGAAAAATATCGCTTAGACACCCAGACTGTAAGGAGCGGATTGTATATACCGTAGATAACCCTAGCTGTGTAGTGAACATTTTGTTGGGTGTTGTGGAGATAGAAGATGAGCTGAATCAAGTTTACGTGGTTAGAGAATTCACAAATATTTTTGAACTCGTAGTAGGATTGCCACCGAAACGGGTTATTGAGTTTCAAATAGATTTGGTGCTTGGAGCAGAACCGGTGAATAAACCACCAAGCAGAATGGCACCTACCAAAACGAGGGAGCTCAAGATACAGTTGGTGGATTTGGAAGGCAAGATTTTATTAGACCTAGTAGTTCATCTTGGGGAGAAGCCGTAGTGTTTGCTAAGAAGCCGGACAGATCGTTCAGGTTATGTATCAATTATTGTAAGTTGAATGAGAAAACGATAAGAATCGATATCCATTACCAAGGATTGACGATTTGTTCGATCTGTTGAGTGGAGCCAAGATATTTTCGCAGTTGGATTTGGCGACAGGTTTCCATCAGCTGAGAGTGCAGAGGATAGTATTCCTTTGACGGCGTTTAGAATCAGATATGGATCGTACGAATGGTTAGTGATGCTGTTCAGACTGATTAATGCGCCAGCTTTCTTTGTAGATTGATGAACTGGATTTTCCGAGAGCACTTGGATAGGTTCGTATTGGTTTTCGTAGATGATATTTTGGTATACTCTAAGGATAAAAGAGAGCATGAAGTTCATCTTAGAGTAGTGCTTGAAACGCTGAGGCAACATCAGTTGAAGGTGAAGTTCTCAAAATGTCATTTCTGGAAGAAGGAAGTGAAGTTTCTAGGCCATGTAGTTTCAGAAAATGGGTTATTAGTGGATCCAACTAAGATCTAGGTTGTGCATAGTTGGAAGAGACCAGAAACGGTGACTGAGATAAGAAGTTTTCTGGGATTGACCAGTTACTATCGAAGGGTTATTAAGGATTTTTCACGGACAGCGGCACCAATGACTAAGCTAACTCGAAAAGATGTGAAGTTTGTTTGGACCGATAACTGTGAGGAGGCATTCCAGAAGCTGAAACACTTGTTGACTAATGCACCTATGTTGGTTGTTCCAGAGGCGAATCATGATTTGGTGGTGTACACGGATGCGTGTGGGATTGGGTTAGGAGCCGTGTTAATGTAGAAGGGTAGAGTAATTGCCTATGCATCTCGATAGCTTAGACCGCATGAAGTCAGATACCCAACCCATGACTTGGAGTTAGCTGCGGTAATTTTTGCGCTGAAGGTGTAGAGACATTATCTTTAGGGAGAAAGGTTTGAGTTATATACGGATCATAAGTCGTTGAAGTATTTGTTCTCTCAAAAGGAGCTGAACATGAGACAACAGTGGTGGTTAGAGTTCTTAGCTGCTTATGATTTCGGTATTGAATACACACCAAGGAAAGGCAACAAGGTTGCTGATGCACTTAGTAGAAAACATCAGAATGTGGTGTTAGCGATGATAGCTGAGTGGAAAAATTTGGAAGCATTAGCGACTTGCAGGGTATAGTGGAGAACTAAGAGTAGTTCAAGTACTGAAACTGCTTTGTTATCATGTTTGGAAGTTCGACCAGTTATGATCGAAAAGGTTGCTTCTAAACAGCTAGAGGATCCAGTGTAGGCTGAACGGATCAGAAAGCTGAGAGATGGAACAGAGAGCGATGACTTGAATAATTCTAGTCTTGACCAGAATGGGTGGTTGAGAAAGAAAGGAAAATTGTGTGTTCTGAATGTGGGAGACATAGGAAGGAAGTATTTGAGCAATGCCATCGTTCGAAGTTCGCTATTCATCCGGGAGGAACTAAGATGTATCAGGACATGAAAATAAGTTTCTTCGGGGAAGGTATGAACGTGGATGTCGGCTTATGGGTGAAGCAGTGTTTGAACTGCCAATGGGTAAAAGCGAACATCAGAAGCCAAGTGGGTTGCTTTAGCCTTTGGATATTCCAGTGTGGAAGTGGGATTCTATTTCTATGGATTTCATTGACGGGTTGCCAAGGTCTAATAGAGGAAATGAAAGCATATGGGTCATTGTGGAAAGGTTAACCAAGAGTGCCCATTTCATTCCAATTAAGTCAACCAGAATGACACCTATGTCAGCGAAGTTGTTTATGAAGAATGTAGTTAGGCTGCATGGAATTCCTAGTAGTATAGTGAGTGATAGAGATTCTTTATTCACTAGAGAGTTCTGGACGAGTCTATAGGATACTTTAGGTACCAACCTCAAGATGAGTACTACTTACCACCCACAGACTGATGGGAAAACGAAGAGTGTTAAGGAAGTCTTTGACGATTTGTTACGAGCTTGTGTGCTAGATTTTAGGGGATCTTGAGAAGACCATCTACATCTAGTCGAGTTTTCGTCTAACAACAGTTATCAGATTAGTATAGGGATGGCACCATTTGAAGCTTTGTATGGAAGGCCATGCAAATCTCCAGTTTGTTGGCTAGAGACCGAGGATAGGTTGGTTCTTGGTTCGGATTTGGTTAGAGAAGCTGCAGAAAAGGTTGAGTTAATTCGAGCTAGAATGAAGGAAGCTCAATCTAGGTAGAAGAGTTATGCAGATAAGAGACGGAAAGACTTAGAGTTTTCTGTTAGGGAGCATGTTTTCATTAAGGTGTCACCGATGAAGGTTGTGATTCAGTTTGGAAAATCAGGTAAGTTGGCACCGAGGTTCGTTGGACCATTTCCTATTATTAAGAGGATCGGGAAACTCGCATATAGAGTAGAGTTACCGAGCAGTTTGGCAGGAGTCCACGATGTTTTTCATGTTTCTCATCTAAGGAAGTGTATTCGAGATCCGGTTACTAATATATCACTGACTGTGTTAGATGACTTACTCGTAGAGCCGAATTTGAATATAGTTAGAAAGCCAGTTCGCATAATCATGGGAGATGAGAAGAGGCTCAGGAAAAAGACAGTTAGATTAGTTAAAGTCCAGTGGAGCGACGATGATAGAGACTGTACTTGGGAGATTGAGAATAGGATGAGAGATACGTATCCTCATTTGTTGATGGTATGTTTTACCTTTGATTGTTTTGATGTGTAAATTATCGTAATTTCATGAACGAAATTCATTAAGGAGGGGAGTCTGTAACACCCCATAATTTTAGTAAAATTATTTGGGATATTTAATTAGTTAAATAAAATAAAATAATGTAAGTTGATGAGTGGATTAAGATTTGTGATTAAAAAGGGGTAGTCGTGTCATGTTAAATAAGTGAACTAAAGAATAAAAAGAGAATAAAAAGGGTTAGGAAATATGCAAGGGCAAAATAGGAACAAGACATATCCTTATACTCTAAACCCTTAACCCCTCAAAAATCATGTTCATTTCATTTTTCACAAATCAAAAATTTAGTGCTAAGGCCGGCCACCATTAGGAAGAGCAAAGCAGAAGAATTCTAGAGGAAGAATCAAATCACTTAATCAAGAACAAATCTCACATCCTTAATCAAAAAGCTAAGGTGAATAATAACTACGTCTCGTATTTTTGATTGATTTAGGTTTTAGACAAATTCCGAAAGTATTTGCAATTGTTTTGCCATGTTTTGAATGATAAATGGATATATATATATACTTGTTGATGATTTAGGCTATTTTATATGCGTTTTATGATGAGAATTGATTTAGAAAGCCAATTATATGACATCCAATTGCCTTGAAAATTTAGATTTAGATCAGAAATGATAATTTAGAAATGGTTTTCAATTTTCATAATTTTCAGAATTAATGTGGATTTTATATGAATTTTCTAGTGAAGAAAATATTATTTTGGGTTAAAATTAATTACGGCTAAATTATATTAGCTTAGGGTCTAAAATTTATATGTGTTAGAAAACATATTAAAAATGGTTTTTTGGAACTTTTGTACAATTTTCCTAAGTGTTTTAATGGATATACAAAATTATTTAAGGTATGAGACTTAAATGATTTATATATTTATAAAAAGGAAAAGGGGTATTTTGTAAATAATTCAAATTATTATTTCTTAAAATCGGCAGTATAGAAAAGAAAAATGTGCAACAAATCATAATTTGACAAACAAGGCAGGTTAGGTACAAAGAAATAGTTTAAAAAGTCAAATCTACATGCTTTTTCTTGTTTCAATGCTTTAGGCGGCGTAGGGATCGGAAGTGGTGAACGTTGGCAAGGAAGAGTGGTAGATCGAAGGTGAAGTCTCTTTAATGGTGGCACTTAAATTCTCGGATTGGAAAAGGTAAATGGGGAAATGAAATGGGGGAGAATGATTTTATAACTCTCAAACCCGAGGTTGTAGGTAGTAGACTTGGGAAATATCCCAAGTCTCGAGTCAGTGCCGACCCAATAGCTACTAGTTGGTACTGAGTCTTAAGATTATTTAAAAAACAACAAAATGTATGTATGTTTATATGTATATATATATATGTGTGTGTGTGTGTGTGTGTGGACATAAGCCTAAGCCTATGCATGCGAGGGACCATACACCTATACTCCTCCACTCAAGAGCATGCACGTGGATACGTGTACGCGCGCGCGCGCGTGCGTGCGTGTGTGTGTATCCAATACCTGACGACTAGACTCAAATGGAAACAAAATTCAAACTTGAGAGATCCATGGATGGAATCTGTTTAAAATCGTCAAACTTGGAATGATGGATCATGAGAATACGCTATATATTTATTGTCCTAGATGGTGGTAGAGCATCGCGACGGATGACAATGGACATAACATTTCACAACAATGATTTGCAAGAAGGATAACGAATATTCAGAACATGGAGTGGAGCCCTTCACGGCGATTCTAACTTGTCTTGATTCAAAGCGCATCACGTTTGAAACGAGATGTACTTTGGGGACAAGTTTTATCCAGCCTTTTGACCAGGCAATATTCGGATAGATTGGATGAATCAAACTTTGAGTTATCAAGCCAGGAAGCCCAAAGAGATGGCCTAAGAGTTCAGAAAAAAAACATAAACAAAGTCACAAGACCAATGCCAAGCCAACCCAATGCAACATGATCCAGAGCCCACTAAGTTAGGTGTCGATAGCAACCCATACCTAGGGGTCGGTACCGATCCCACATTCTTCCTCTTATGGTTCTCATCTTCTATTTACTAGTCCTACTTGATGTGTAGGACCTATTTCCAATGTTGTTTTGTCGATTCAATGCCATTCTCCATTGATCTCTACAAACATTTGAAATTGCAACTTTATTCTTCACAACTCTATCGTTTGGACCCAGAAGCAAGCTAATATTGGTGCAAACAACTATGGAATCACAAAGTTAACCACAAGGCAAGTCAACATAAAGACTTGAAGACAATTAATATGGCCATCTTAGGGATCGATATCAAACGTTACCTTTGGGTCGGTACTGACCCTTACTTCTTGATGATGTGGCACCTACTTTTATGGGTGAATTGGTCTAAATCTTGAGTAACAGCCTTGAGATATATCATACGAGATTTTAGGCTCCCTACCTCGATAAAGAGGAAGGTAGGGCTCATTTTTCAGGATCTTTTTAGCTCTAGTTCTCCTCTACTCTATATTCTTGTAATTCTAAAAATCTATGTGTCGGAGTTGTAACAACCCCTAAGAATTTTTTCCTCCAATTCAGATATAAGCAATAAAATGTTAAAGTGGACGTAGGCCTTGCTTTGCCGAACCACAATAAATGA
Source organism: Allium fistulosum (assembly GCA_030737815.1). Taxonomy (NCBI): domain Eukaryota; kingdom Viridiplantae; phylum Streptophyta; class Magnoliopsida; order Asparagales; family Amaryllidaceae; genus Allium; species Allium fistulosum. The sequence continues at coordinate 812,895,684 of CM060908.1, read as the reverse complement.
TTGTGTCTTGTTTATTTCTCATTTTCATTAACATTTCTTCATATTTTATTCTCTACATAAACTTCTGGGTGTTTGTGCCATTTTTGGTTCAAAGACTTTGCTTTATTTAAACCGTATCTTTTTTTAAACATCTAAGTCATATAAACTCTTTAATGTTATTGGGCCGACTAATAAACATCTTTGCCTTAGGGATGTCTAAGGAAAAGTTGACTCTAGGACCATTGGATACCAGCATCCCACTCTTCTTTCCAACTTACCGAACCGGATAGGTAGAGAGGTAGAAGTAGTCGACACAATTTTAAGACCTATATTATGTTTGGGCCTCGATATGAATTTTGAAAAGCAAAATGAATCGTCATTTTTCATATACTCTTAGGATGTAGAAGAGTATTATACAAGTAAATAAGAGTGGAGTAAGTTTTTAATTTAACGTTTTATAAAGATGCGTCTTTATGAAACATTTATAAACTTATGTGGAAATTTATGAAATGATTCATAAATAATTTTAGTATTGAATGAAATACTACAAATAAAAATAAAAGTGATTTAGAAAGAGATTGGTATAGTTAAGAAACCAATAGGATTAATTATGTAAGTTGTACGTAGGTCATTTTAATTGCATGATTCTTGATCTAGGATTCGAGTACATAATTTCGGGATGATTCACACCAATCCGAACAAGGATTTCTCACTTGATTCTTGACGGTGAATACTTGATTCAAGTTCTTGATATGATACTGAGGTTTTCTATCATAGTATCTGGCTATGTAAGGAGAACATATGTTTCTAATTAAGGAATCTGTTCGGAGTCTGCACTAGGGAGGTGGAGTGAGTGATACTAGTTCGAAAATAAAGTATACTTATCCAAGCAAGTGGTCGAATGAGATATTGCGTAGGATGATCCATGTGCATCATATGGGCATAAGTATATTTGTGTTTCCTGGAGATTTGACCAGGCAACTAGTGCTCGGCATCAGGTAGCACTCGGCATCTTATAGTACTCGGTGTAGTACTCGGCATCCATGGTACTCGGCATCAAGGAGTACTCGGCATCTCATAGTACTCGGCTTAGTACTCGGCATCTAGAAGTAATCGGCGTAGCGCTCGGCATCAGGTAGTACTCGGCATCAAGAAGTACTCGGCATAGCGCTCGGCATCTAGTGGAACTCGGCATCTAGGAGTACTCGACGTAGTACTCGGCATCCAATGGAACTCGGCAACAGGAGTACTCGGCGTAGTACTCGGCATCCAGTGGAACTCGGCAACAGGAGTACTCGGCGTAGTACTCGGCATCCAGTGGTGTTCGGCATTAGAAGGCATTCGGCATATATGACTGCTCGACATGGCAGTATCGTTCGGCCGGAAGGCACATTAGGCCAAGGAGAATCGTTCGGCCAGAGGGATCATTCGGCCAGAGAGCATTGTTCGGTCAAGCACATCAGACATACCGTTCGGCTTCGACTAACAACCATTCCATCCCACACACCAAACATACCGTTCGGCATAGAAAGGGTGGTTCGGCATCATTGTGTTCGGCCTACCTGGTTCGGCATACAGCGACCACTATACTTGGGCTAGAGTGTTCGGCCACCAAGCCCACCTAGGAAGTCCAGCCCATCTTTGTCTATAAATAGAGGGGCAGGGTCACAGTGAAAAGGGATCTTTTTTGGAGAACACGGGGGAGAATCTGCCATTTTTGAGACCCATCTTCTCTACTTAACAACTTCATTCAAGCATTTGATTCACGAATTGTATTTGTAATCAACTATTAAGAAGATCAATAAAGTTTAACCTCAAAGTGGACGTAGGCAATTACGCTGAACCACTATAAATTTGGTGTTCTTACTTTCTGCGTTTGAATTAGCATTCTCTTCCTTGTTTAATTTATATTCATCACTTATATCTCTACACAATCTTTCTCTACGAGGTTAGTGACCAATTTTGGTGCTAACAATTTGTATGTTATGTTTTTTTGGCTTAGGTAAGTTTAGGATGTGACTTTCAACTTTTTTCTAAGGTGGCTTAGATAATCTTATTGGCAATAACTAAAGGCTGATGAGTGTAATGGTACGCTTAGGAAATTGTTGATATCCTTAGACGATCAGGAATGTTGTAAACCTAAGAAAAATTTTAAATCTTTTTTCTAGTCATTTAACATTTTAAATAATGTTTTTTGCTGGTTTATTCCTTTATGGAATTTGATTTGATTGATAGTGTGATTTTATATATTATGGTTTATAAAGTATGACTTTCTAAGCAAAGGATTTTAAAGTTGTTGTTTATTAGGACTTAAATTTTGGTGCTTTTGAAAAAAATGATTTCGAAAGAGTTTATGAAAGAAAGAATAATATTGTTATTTTGAAAACTTTGGAGAAGTATTATTATTTTAGGACATTTGAAAAGAGTTTTGTGATGCGATTTTTCAAATAATTTTGTTATAACTAAAGTTGTGCGATTGTGGACCTTAAGGATCTGCTTTGAAGCTACTGGATTGAACAAATCCCCCAAAGAAGATCCAACTCATTGATAGGACATCCGTTGATTCTACTCAGAGTTCATACCAATAACTCTACAATGGCGAGACCACGTACCAGGTCAGCTTATCATAATGCGGATGCCCATGAAACTGCTAGCGTACAACAGCAGGACCTAGCAATCAACCAGCGATTCCGGGTGTGGGAATTGCCACCCAGGACCAAACTCCAGTTGTCACCAGAATAGAGTTCAACGACTTGATGAGAGAACTTAGGGAAAGCAGGAGACAACTAGGAGAGCAGATGCAAGCGAATGCCAACCTGATGGCACAACTCACTCAACAGCAGCAACAGAATGCTGGGGGCAATCCCGCTCCTTATTCCTCATCCGACAGCTCAACTTCCTCTGATGAACCTCCCAGGCGCAGACGCCGTAAGACTGAAGCTGCGCGGGCGGGTGCTGCTGTTCAGACAGCTGGAGACCGTAACCAAGCCGGAGCTGGAAACCTAGGAACTGGAGTGCAGGTTGAGGCTGGAGGACCAGACCATCAAAACGCTAATGATGTCGAACCTCAAGATGCACGTTTGGCAGACCGCCAGGAGAGGAGGCATCAGCCTGGCCAGTCACGTAGAACCGACTCCAACCTTCCACATTCCATACAAACACCAGACCTGACAGCCATGGTCGGGCAATTGATGAAAGAAAACCAAGGCTTATCGAATGATGATTGGGGAGTATCAAGAAGTCATACTCTATTCACAAACGTTGTGCTGCAGGCAGCATACCCCAGGAAGTTTAATATGCCTACTATCCCTGCGTATGAGGGAAAGACCGACCCTAGACAGCATGTCATGAGGTATGAGTGGATGATGGATTCAGCTAGAGCAAATGATGCCACCAAGTGTAGATGCTTTCCGATCACTCTATCTGGGATCGCTACTATGTGGTTTACCCGACTTCCTCCGCGGTCCGTATCCAATTTCGAGGAGTTGGCGAAGAAGTTTATTGAGTAGTTCAGAATACACACTACGCGTCCAAAGGACGTAATGTCTCTATCAAGTGTAATCCAAAATCCTGGGGAGTCATTGAAGGAATATTTACAAAGATTCCATGTTGCGGCGACTGAAGTCAGTAATCCCAATGATCATGCAATTCTAATGGCTGTAATGAGAGGTGTGGATCCGGAGTCTGAATTTGGAGACTGGTTGGCAGGGAAACCTCTGACCACACTGGAACGTTTTTACTCAAAGGCACATCAGTTCATAAGAAGAGAGGAGGCTAGGTGGGTAAGGCGAGATAAGGCACCAGAACCTGTCCAAGAGTCCGTGAAAAGCAACATTGCTGTGAAGCAGTCCGGAGACAACTCAGGAAAGGTCCAAGTCAATGTCCAGAACAAGCCTGGGCAGCCTAAGGAGTCCGGAGGAAGAAATCAAGGGAAGAAGAGAGAAGCGGGAAAGTGGAAATCGAGAATTCCAAGCTACAACGAGTATACCCCGCTGAATGCGCCTCTTGAGAACATTTACCTATCTACCTGCAATACTTTTCAGTACAGAAAGCCACGTCCAAAAGAATCAACCGAGGAGCAAAAGCAAACCGGGAAATATTGTCGCTTCCATGAGACTTATGGGCACAATACAGAAGAGTGCAGACACCTGCACGACGCTATCGAGAAGTTGATCAGGCAAAAGAAGTTGCAAGAATTTGTGAAGGATCCACAGGAAGGAGGACAGGGAACGTCCAACCCAGGTCGCGCAACAACTCCGCGTCATCCCGAAGAGCCTGCCCGGACCGTGGGTAGACTAGTCATAAATACAATTATCGGCGGACCTCACCCCGCGGATAAGAATTGGCAAGAGATGGAGCGGTATGCAAGTTCCTTGAAGCATGCAGAGTTTGAGTGTTGTTCGAACGTGGAGGATGGGACCCCTGCTAAGCAGCAACGCGTAATGACGGACGATATAGTGTTCAGAAACAGAGATGCTGATCAAATAGAGGCTCCAACCTTCGACCCGATGGTCATATCTGCCACGATCGGACCGGCATATGTGAAAAGAATTCTGATTGATTGTGGAAGTTCTGTCAACATCATCTTCAAGAAGGCTTATGACCAAATGAAGATGGAAACCAAGGACTTGAAACCATCCAAAGCTCGTATACACGGCTTTAATGGTGCAGCGACCGATGCAGTGGGGTATGTTGAGTTACCAGTTGAACTGGGACAAGGCGAGCGTCGGAGGGTGCGAATCCTACCCTTCGTAGTTTTGGATGTGGATTCTCCGTATAATGTTTTCTTGGGCCGACCGGCCCTGGCTGAGTTTAGGGCAGCACTAGCCCCGTGGTGCTTGACTCTGAAGTTCCCAACTGACAAAGGGGTAGGTATTGTTCATGGCGACCAAGCAGCTGGTCGTTCCTGTTATGTGGCTGAGCTCCGGGAGGCCCATCGGAGGTAGAAAGGAAAGGTTGCGGACAATCCCGTCCACATCCTTAACACGGATAATTGACAAGTAATGCCCGAGCCCTGGCTCGGGCATAATTCTCGGATCTTCAGAGACATAGATCCGAGAGACGACGATGAGAAACCCAGGGAAGAAAAGGCGGCGCCGGCTGAACTAACAGTTGACATTTCAGTTAGCCAAAGCGACCCTTCGCGAATACTGAAGATTGGATCACAGCTTGGCCCCGCAATGACTGAAGACCTTAATGACTTCCTTCGGGCGAATCTTGATGTTTTCGCCTGGACGCATTCTGATATGTGTGGGATTTCTCCCGCCATCACGAGTCATATGTTGAACATTGACCCGAAATACGTCCCAGTTAAACAAAAGAGGAGAGGAATGGACCCGGAGAGGTCCGCTGCTCTCAGAGAGGAGGTGGACAAACTCAAAGCCAATGGGTTCGTCCGCGACGCTCTCTACCCTGAATGGGAATCGAACCCCGTACTGGTGGAAAAGGCAAATGGGAAATGGAGAACTTGCGTAGACTATTCCGATTTGAACAAAGCATGCCCCAAGAACAGTTTCCCATTACCAAGGATCGATCAGTTGGTCGACTCCACCGCAGGACATGAGCTGTTATCATTCATGGATGCATACTCGGGATACAACCAAATCCCGATGCATATTTCGGACCAAGAACACACCAGCTTCGTTACAGATGTCGGGCTATATTGCTATGTAGTAATGCCTTTCGGATTGAAGAACGCGGGAGCGACTTATCAGTGTTTGGTGAATCGAATGTTCAAGGACCAGCTTGGTAGGACGATGGAAGTCTATGTGGATGACATGCTCGTGAAGTCACGACAGTCAAACGACCACATTCGAGACTTGGCTGAAATGTTCGACTTACTCAGGTATTACGGGATGAAGATCAACCCTCTGAAGTGTTCCTTCGGCGTTGCGTCGGGGAAGTTTTTGGGATTCATCGTCAATGCTAGGGGAATTGAAGCTAACCCCGAAAAGATCCAAGCTATTCGAGATGTGCAAGTACCCAGGACTATAAAACAGGTACAGAGCTTGAATGGAAAAGTAGCTGCGCTAAGTCGATTCATATCCAGGGCAACTGACAAGTGCATCCCTTTCTTTGATATAATAAAGAAAGGGAAGAGGAACTTCGAATGGACGTCTAGTTGTGAAGAAGCATTCAGGGATCTGGTGAGGCATCTACAGAGTCCACCAGTGCTGTCAAAACCAGTAGACCACGAGATGTTGTACGTATACTTGGCTGTATCCCCGCATGCGATAAGTGCGGCTTTAGTCCGCGAGGAGGACCGGATTCAGAAGCCGGTGTATTATGTTAGCAAGCGCTTAACGGGGGCAGAAAGAAATTACCCTAAAATCGAGAAGTTGGCCTATTGCTTGGTGATTGCATCACGTAAGCTACGCCCATATTTTCAAGCGCACTCAATCAGTGTTTATACCGATCAGCCCCTGTGGCAGGTACTCCAACGACCAGAAACTTCCGGAAGACTGCTAAAATGGAACATCGAGTTGAGCCAGTTCGATATCGTCTACTTGCCACGAAGGGCCATACAAGGACAAGCACTAGCAGATTTCATCGCTGAGTTTACCATACCCATAGAACCAGATAATCATGACGTCACTACCCCCGTTCGTTGGAGATTATACACTGATGGGGCATCAAACGACCGTTGCTCCGGCGCGGGTGTAGTTCTTATAACTCCGGAAAATCGATCAATCTGTTATGCTTTGAAGCTTGATTTCCCAGCTACAAATAACGAAGCAGAATATGAAGGACTGATTGCTGGCTTGAAGCTCATCAGAGAACTCGGGATCAAATCAGTTGAGATCTTTTGTGACTCACAGTTGGTGGTTTACCAAGTGCGGGGAGATTACCAAGCAAAGGGACAAAAGCTTGCTCCGTACCTAGTTCAGGTTCAAGAACTACTGTCAAATCTTGAGCGTTATGACATTTTGCATGTCCCGCGCGAACAAAATAAAGAAGCCGACTTGTTGGCTAAGTTTGCAAGCACAGGCGACGCGTAGCAAATGGGATTGTATCTCGTTGAGGCCTTGCACGCCCCGAGCATAGACGAGATGAAAGTTGATTGTGTATTGGAAATGGAAATCGAGAAGGAATCATGGATAACCCCGTTCAAACTGTACCTGACAACCGGGGCTTTACCAGAAAAAAGGAGCGAAAGACGTCTGATCCTTCGAAAGGCCGCGCGATACGTGATGCAGGATGGATTAATGTATCGAAAAGGGTTCTCAGTCTCCTTATTATGGTGCATCGCTCATGACGAGACAAAGCGAGTCCTGAAAGAGGTTCACGAAGGGGAATGTGGCGACCATACCGGGAGGCAAACGCTAGCAAAAAAGATCCTCCGCTATGGATACTACTGGCCGACCGTGAATCGGGACGCTGCAGACTACGCAAGGAAATGTGACAAGTGTCAAAGATATGCGAAAATCCCGAGGACTCCATCGACGGAACTCACGCAAATGGTTAGTCCCTGGCCATTTGAAATCTGGGGAATCGACATAATCGGCTCTTTGCCTATATCCAAAGGTGGTGCGAAATACGCGATAGTTGCAGTCAACTATTTCACAAAATGGGCTGAGGCAGAACCCTTGGCCACGATCACCTCTAAAAAGGTCATTAACTTCGTTCTACGAAGCATTATATGCCGCTTCGGTCTTCCTCGCACCATCATTACAGACAACGGGATGCAATTTGAAAGCAGAGAGTTCAAAGAGTTCTGTTTAAAGTATGGCATCGAAAGAAGTTCGCCGCCATTGCACACCCAAAAGCTAACGGACAAGTCGAGGCCGTTAATAAAATAATCAAGTCAATACTGAAGAAGCGTCTGGAGAAAGTCGGAGGCAAGTGGGTAGATGAACTCCCGATGGCATTATGGGCTTATAGAACTACCCACAAGTCCGCGACCGGCCACACTCCATTTGCCTTGGCATACGGCTCTAAAGCCGTTATACCCGTGGAACTTGAAGTTCCATCGCACCGGGTGACATATTATGATCCCAAGACGAATCAGGACCTCTTGTTGGAATCACTAGATTGTATCGATGAAAAACGCGAAGAGGCCGAATTAAGGGCCGCAGCACATAGGCACCGAGTCAAGCGTTACTACGACGGCAGAGTCCGCCCAAGGATATTTGATGTGGGTGATCTCGTTTTGAAACGAGTTTTCCCAGTACCTTCGCGTATGAATCCCAGCTGGGAAGGTCCGTACGTCATTGAACGGAGCTTGGAGAGGGAACGTTCAAGCTAGCGACCGTTGATGGCATGACACTCCCCTGGGCGTGGAACAGCGAGCATTTGCGACATTATTACATTTAGTATGTTTCTTTCCTGTTTTAGGCACAGTTATTTCCTGTATGTTTTCATTCCGTCGCAACTTAGTTTCCTTTTAACTATGTAATCGAGCAGTTTAGTTATTTTTCATTAATAAAGGCGTGAAGCCATATTTTCTACGAATTACTAATGTTTCTATATCTTATAGTCGGGTGATGAATTACTAGAACTACATTATCCTGTACGATACACGAAACTCGTATAAACGATTTCAAATCTCTGAATCCCCAGAGCGCGGACCGGAGTACTCTAAGTCCCCAGAGCGTGGACCGGAGTACTCTAAGTCCCCAGAGCACGGACTAGAGTATAAATGATTTCAAATCTCCAAAATCCCCAGAGCGCAGACCGGAGTACTCTAAGTCCCCAGAGCACGGACTAGAGTATAAACGATTTCAAATCTCCAAAATCCCCAAAGCACGGACCGGAGTACTCTAAGTCCCCAGAGCACGGACTAGAGTATAAACGATTTCAAATCTCTGAATCCCCAGAGCACGGACCGGAGTACACTAAGTCCCTAGAGCGTGGACTAGTGAATAAACGATTTCAAATCTCTGAATCCCCAGAGCGCGGACCGGAGTACTCTAAGTCCCCAGAGCGCGGACTAGAGTATAAACGATTTCAAATCTCCGAATCCCCAGAGCGCGGACCGGAGTACTCTAAGTCCCCAGAGCGCGGACTAGAGTATAAATGATTTCAAATCTCCGAATCCCCAGAGCGCAGATCGGAGTACTCTAAGTCCCCGGAGTGCGGACTAGAGTATAAATGATCTCAAATCTCCGAATCCCCAGAGCGCGGATCGGAGTACTCGAAGTCCTCGGAGTGCGGACTAGAGTATAAATGATCTCAAATCTCCGAATCCCCAGAGCGCGGACCGGAGTACTCTAAGTCCCCAGAGCGCGGACTAGAGTATAAATGATTTCAAATCTCCGAATCCCCAGAGCGCGGATCGGAGTACTATAAGTCCCCAGAGTGCGGACTAGAGTATAAATGATCTCAAATCTCCGAATCCCTAGAGCGCGGATTAGAGTACTCTAAGTTCCCAGAGTACGGACTAGAGTGTAAACGATGCGAACCTCCGAATCCCCTGAACGCGGATCAACTTACTCTAAATCCCTGGAGCGTAGATTTGGAAGAAAGTCCAAGTACTCGAGAAATGTGGAGCAAGAAGTATGCCACGTCTGGAAATGTTTGAACAACACGAGAGTGGACTGGGGATAATGCAACTCATAAGAACTTGAGTTATGACTACAGTTAGTCAGCGAACCAAAGAAAAGCAAGAGAATCATTCAAACAAAAAAGAAACTAAACTTCATTCAATAGTTCAAAATGGGGTTACACAGTTATCCCTCCAAAGCTTGGTGTCAAGAACCTATCTATACTAACTACAGAGACAAAAGATAAAAGTAATTACAAGACTTAAGTAAGGAACTCGTTGAACGAGTGTAGCGATTATTTCTTCGGTTTCTTCTTCTTGTCTTCTTTTGTTTTTTCCGACGACTCCTCTCCCTCACGCTTTTTCTTGGATTTCTTGCTCACTAAAGAAGCGGAGTCAGGAGTAGGAGACGGAACATCCAGTGGTTTAAACCTGCACGGGAGAATGATTTTCAGAGTTCTGTTCCGCGGGTCGGTAAGTTCCAGTATTTCAGGTTCGACTTTGACCTTGACCTTTTTCTTCTCCTCTTCGGCGAGGCGTTCCTTCATGCTCACCTTTGAGGTATGCTCGGAGGCGCCGATGATTTCGATTTCATCGCTCCCTTCGGTAGGAGACGAAGTGTCAAGCTTGTCATCATCTAGCGCCCCGATCACTTGAGCGTCAGGACCAGGAGTTACTCCCGCGTGAGCAACATCGCTTGTTTTCTCTGCCTCCTCCTTGGCGTCATCGCTCCTTGGAGTTGGCTCGGGATCAGAGCAGCCTGCATGAAAACATAAAAAATGAACATTAGAATGAATAAATGATGAAAAATAACAAGATCCTTTGACTTCTAGAAACGAAGAGTTTCCTACCGGGTTCTGGTTGGCTATCGGTTGCACGTGGGGTTTCACCCTCCAGGATAGGAGATAGCACGTGAACGCCAAGCCCGGGATCTTCAGGATCATAGCCGGCATGCTACTCGAACGAGTCAAGTGTCGGCCGACCGGCCGGTTGAACAGCGGGAGGAGCAGCAATATGAGGAGCCGTAGTCTCAGCCCCAGACAGGCCAGCTTCATCACTTTTCTCTTTTGGAAGGGGAGAGCCTTTGTTATAAAGCGCCAAAGCTGCGGATAAATCCGCTGGCTCATTCCCCCTAAGGAACTCCTTCACCAAGGCATCCTCATCGACCTCTTCAGAGCCCGACTCGATTTTCCTAATCTTCACCAAAGTTTCCCAGGCCTCAGCTAGGGATTCGAGATAGCCATCGCCCAAGAATGTCAAGTCACGGTGCATAAGGACGCGGGCTCCATACTCAGCAATCAACGGGTCAAACATGCACTTGAACTCTTCCCTGCCGGCTTCTGCGGCAGCCTCGAGGCGAGAATCAATCTCCTCCGCAGCTTTTCTTTTGCCCTCCTCACGGGCTTCGACCTTCATTTTTTCAACCCCGGCAAGTTCGTCATCGAGCTTCGTTTTCAGGAGTCGAGTAGCAACGATTTCATCACAGTATCGTTGTGACTCTTCTTGAGCAGCTACTTTGTCCTCCTTCTCCTTGGAGAGTGATTCTTTCAGCTCTCTGACTTGAATGACGAGCGTGTCCCTTTCTTTTTGGACAGAGTCTTTTTCTAGGGCGAGGGCACTACTGCGCTGGACTGCTTCATCAAGTTCCTTCTTGTGAGCCATCTCTAAGCGAGTAACTGCCTCAGCAGTATCTTTTGCGCTTTGCTCAGCGACTTCCAGCTTCGACTTATACAAAGCGAGCTCTTCGTCTTGATGCTTGATGATGTTCTTGTCACAGCCAGCCTCCAATTTCAGACGATCAATCTCATATTGACGCTCAACAGACACCTCCGAAATCTTTTCAACCAAGTGAACGAACGCATCATGTTGAACATAGACATCGTTGCTACAGGCAATGGCACTCTGCTTCACGTGCCCAGGAATATGATGGATAGCTGGGAGGAATTTCAAACCATCAAAGCAAATTTTTGGAAATTTGGCCTTAAGATCGACCATCTTTTCTGCTACAGTTGGATCAACCGCTGGAGTAGGGGGAGGAGGCCTTGGAAGTTCTGCTCTTTTTCGTTGCTCCCGTATTTGCCTCGTACTCGACGAACCGGAGTGTTGTTCTCGAGGAGCATCGGGTTGGGACCCCTTCTGTAAAGACTTCTCTCTATCCGGCTCAGTTGGAGGGAGAGGATCACGGGACTGAGAAGATTGGGAATATGCCTTCTTACGATGAGACGAATCGCGAGGACGGTTGTCAATCATCTCTGTCCCTACGTCTGCCCGAACCTGAATCCCGTCCGGAAAGATGAAATATGGAAGAGCCGTGAAGGCGATCGAATCCGTGAGAGCGCCCCATGTCACCTACAAAGAATAGAGATAACAACGAGTTAAGAAAGATAAGGGAAGCAAGAAAAAACTTGAAGTGTATGATGGAATGCGTATGTGCGTGTGTGTCCTAGTGTTCCCCCGACGGACCAGTTCTTTTGTCTTTACTAATCGGAATATTGTCTCCTTGGACTGGGAGTTGAACTCCCGCATTGACTCTAGCGGGCGAAGAAAACTTGAGGGCTTCAGGATCGTCAAACCCGTAATTAAGTATATCGTCGGGGATAGAAAGATTCGACAAACCCCTTAGAAAACTCTCCAGGTGTTGTGAGGAAGCCTCTTTCTCTGGCGGGATAGGCATATCTTTTGTAGTGCCGCCAACTTTCTCCTTCCGAATATTGTATTTTAACCTCTTCTTTCCCTTCGAAGGGGAGGATGACGTTTCAATGTCATGAACTTCGACCGCCGGATTCCAAGCGGGACCCACATTCTCGCCTTGGGTCTCAGGAGCTTCGTCCTCTTTGCACTCACTTTCTTCATGCGTATCGGGAGTGCGGCGTGATGACGATCCGGCCTGTTTTTTCCCTTTACCGGATGCTGGCTTGGGAATGGAGACGCCCTCCGGGAGGCTAATCCGACGACCTGGGGCTAGCAAGCCGAACCTTGATAATGATTCATTCGAAATGATGGTTCGGACGTCTCGTTCCTCGGCAGGAAGAGCTCTGATGGCCTCAACGGCCTCAGAATATCCTCGACCCTCCGGACGTGGGTTGATACCTGAAAAGATGAAACGAGGAATTAGAAAAAGCATGACTCCAATCAAACGCGAATGATGACTCAGCAAAGAGACTTACTGCCTTCAACACATCTCCTCGCAAAACCAGGAGGGCAACGCACGTAGAACCATTCTTGTTTGTACATGGCGAATTTACTGCATGCTCCTGTCAAGATTTGGCATTTGTGGTACGGCTCGAGGAACATGAAGGAAGGACTGTCTTTCCGTTTCTTGATCATATAGATGTATCTGATGTCGCCAGAGGTTGGAGGTCTAGAGAAGACGGCCATAAAGAGTAGATAGGTCCCGTATAGAAACGCGTGACCGTTCGGATGCAGCTGCGACAGAGCAATGTCGATGTACTGCAACACGTCCCGGAGGAATAAATTAAACGGAGGCACGCTGCCCATCCAACACATGAACTTGTTGCATGTGGTATATCCGACTGGGGGCAAGTGAGGACGATCGTGTCGCGAAGGGACTAACACATCGGCAAAAGGAATCCCATGAATGGAGCATATCCGTCGAAGTGCGGCTTCATTGATCTTTGAAGCTTGTGAATCGATCGGATTGTCTAAAAGAATTGTTGCCTCCAAGGCATCGGGTGTTAAGTTATGGGCAGGGGAAGTCGACGGATTTGAAATATCAGCGGCTCCTTGCCTTGATGACGGCCCAGGCCTGTCAGATATGGTGGCGGAGCTAGACTTCATAGACATCCCCAATAAATAATGAATCTGTTTAAGTGCCTGCGAGAACTATACTTGAAAAACGTTGAACGTTAGAGTTAACAACACAAATATTCCCCCCACGTGATGTGTGAACTAGTGCAAGCAATCGTGTACAAGCAATAAGAATCTAGAGATTTCAAAGATATAAAAATGAGCTTCGAATCGTCGCCTTCAAAGACCGTCATCGCTGACCGTCTCAAAAAGCCCGCCTTGTGGTGATTACAGTTTCAAATTCAAAAAACGAATGTTAATCTAAGTTCAGATTTATGTCTACTAAAGCTAGGGAGTTAATGATCCGGGTCAGTTTCATGTGATAGTGTGCTTAGGTCCAAGTCCTTGTTTTGCTATATGAATAGGCAAGGTTAATGAGTGTTCGGCCTAGTTCCTACTCGGCTAAAGGTATTGTTCGGCATGTTCGGTTAAGTTTTGTCCGGCCAAGGCAGGTTTCAGCATTCACAAACGTTCGGCATTCATGTGGTTTGGCATCTGTGTTGTTCGGCGTTTGTATTGATCGGCATTTATATATTGTTCGGCATTTATGGTGTTCGGCGTTTGTGTTGTTCGGCATTTATGGTGTTCGGCGTTTGTATTGTTCGACATTTATATTGTTAGGCATTTATGTTGTTTGGCATTTATACTGTTCGGCACCCATGGTGACTCGGCATTTGTGACTGTTCGAAAAAGCATCATTCGGCCAAAATCTTGTTCGGACGAGACCACATTCGACATCCTATTTGGCTCATACTCCCTCCACATCCTTCCATTGCACTACCCGGCATATGACGAATCGTGTCGAGCTAAGGTTGCGCCGAGCGCCAACGCTCGAACACACCGTCCTCTATAGCGACCTCATTCCCCCGTTTTCTTCCTCCATCCACACCGAACCACGAGAACGAATCGTTCGGTGAGTTGCACCGAACCGTCCTGTTCGGCATTCTAACCAACTCCTACCTTCCTCCACATCATCTGGCCCTAAAAATCCACACAACACCTATCAATTTACGAAATCGAGTTTCGTTTTGAAACCCCTTTGTGGATTTAGTTAGAGGGATTGTTACCTAGTTAATAGATCACGACTTGGAGAAGTTTGGAGTTGAGGCCGCGGTTTTGATTAGCGCCGAATAGGTTAGGAAGAGTTGTTAAGTCTTTGAAGGTTGTTAACATGCGAGTTTCTCGAAAACAAGATAGGAGAAGTGAGTGTGAAAAGAGAAGGAGGAAGAAGGCCTCGACTTTTATAGGACAGAAGGAGAAGTCGAAAAGGCTATACCCGGTGGAACCGGTCAAAGCCACAGTGTTCGACATCGGAATACAAAGTCATTCGGCATGAGGAGCGTTCGGTTTCGACTGCTTCGTTCGGCATCTATACCACGCACGTCATACACCTCCACCACTGATATTCTCAAGAAAGCGTCTCCAAGGAGAGTTAACCTAGATTCGAAGCGAAGTAAGGGGGATATGCAATTCAAAGCGTATCACGATTCAGCCACGTAATACACTTTGGGGGGCAAGTGTTTCCTGGAGATTTGACCAGGCAACTAGTGCTTGGCATCGGGTAGCACTCGGCATCTCATAGTACTCGGCGTAGTACTCGGCATCCATGGTACTCGGCATCTCATAGTACTCGGCGTAGTACTCGGCATCTAGAAGTACTCGGCGTAGCGCTCGGCATCAGGTAGTACTCGGCATCTAGAAGTACTCGGCATAGCGCTCGGCATCTAGTGGAACTCGTCATCTAGGAGTACTCGGCGTAGTACTCGGCATCCAGTGGAACTCGGCAACAGGAGTACTCGGCGTAGTACTCGGCATCCAGTGGAACTCGGCAACAGGAGTACTCGGCGTAGTACTCGGCATCCAGTGGTGTTCGGCATTAGAAGGCATTCGGCATATATGACTACTCGACATGGCAGTATCATTCGTCCAGAAGGCACATTAGGCCAAGGAGAATCGTTCGGCCAGAGGGATTGTTCGGCCAGAGAGCATTGTTCGGTCAAGCACATCAGACATACCGTTCGGCTTCGACTAACAACCATTCCATCCCACACACCAAACATACCATTCGGCATAGAAAGGGTGGTTCGGCATCATTGTGTTCGGCCTACCTGGTTCGGCATACAGCGACCACTATACTTGGGCTAGAGTGTTCGGCCACCAAGCCCACCTGGGAAGTCCAGCCCATCTTTGTCTATAAATAGAGGGGCAGAGTCACAGTGAAAAGGGATCTTTTTTGGAGAACACGGGGGAGACACTGCCATTTTTGAGACTCATCTTCTCTACTTAACAACTTCATTCAAGCATTTGATTCGCGAATTGTATTTGTAATCAACTATTAAGAAGATCAATAAAGTTTAACCTCAAAGTGGACGTAGGCAATTACGCTGAACCACTATAAATTTGGTGTTCTTACTTTTTGCGTTTAAATTAGCATTCTCTTCCTTGTTTAATTTATCTTCATCACTTATATCTCTACACAATCTTTCTCTACGAGGTTAGTGACCAATTTTGGTGCTAACAATTTGTATGTTATGTTTTTATGGCTTAGGTAAGTTTAGGATGTGACTTTCAACTTTTTTCTAAGGTGGCTTAGATAATCTTATAGGCAATAACTAAAGGCTGATGAGTGTAATGGTACGCTTAGGAAATTATTGATATCCTTAGACGATCAAGAATGTTGTAAACCTAAGAAAAATTTTAAATCTTTTTTTCTAGTCATTTAACATTTTAAATAATGTTTTTTGCTGGTTTATTCCTTTATGGAATTTGATTTGATTGATAGTGTGATTTTATATATTATGGTTTATAAAGTATGACTTTCTAAGCAAAGGATTTTAAAGTTGTTGTTTATTAGGACTTAAATTTTGGTGCTTTTGAAAAAAATGATTTCGAAAGAGTTTATGAAAGAAAGAATAATATTGTTATTTTGAAAACTTTGGAGAAGTATTATTATTTTAGGACATTTGAAAAGAGTTTTGTGATGCGATTTTTCAAATAATTTTGTTATAACTAAAGTTATGCGATTGTGGGTTTTCCGATTTGGAAGACTCGCGAGGTATGTTTGTTTACTCTAGTTATTGTTTAGGAAGGAATCGGAATAGCAATAGATGCTCCATATTGTTTTGATTCTAGAGTTATACCATGCTTCGGTAAGAGGAGCCCTTCCTTGTCATGATTGATTTTGGTTTTGATATATTTCTCTTTGGAGGAATTTGAATATATATTTTAAATATAAAAACTCAAGCATTTAGTTCTAAATTTATCTTTTGAAAAGATTGGATGCATAGTATTTTATTATAGAGAATTCTTTATGCTTTTGTTACAGTTTTTTTTGTATATAAATTTTCTATAAGGAGAATATAACTAATCAAATTACTGAAAACCAAGTAAGTAATTTGATTTTAGGTTGGGATATTACTTTTTCTTCTCTGTGGTAATTTTATGGACGAAATTCTTTTTAAAAGGGAGAATGTAATATCCTGGAAAAATATAAATACTTTATATTCAAATATATGGATTATTTAAATATTTAAATTGTGAATTAAATATTAATTAAATGGATTTAATGGCCTTATTAAAATCCTTTTAGCTAATAAATAATGATAGTGAACTCATATTGTAAATTTGTTTACATAGGTAAATGATACTCGAATTTTCAACTTTTTATCGAATGGAAGTTGTTGCAATGTTGTTGAACACACATACACACATTTTTTACACATTTATATACATCAAATAAGAGTTCAAAAAGTATAAAATAAATTAAATAAAGCATGTGTTCTTAATTGTTATTAGAAAATTATTAAGTTTGATTTGAATCCCTTAATTTGCGCCTCCTTTTAAGGAAGACTTTTCCCATATGCTTTCACTACTTCCAATGTGATGTTAAGTGTTGTTCCTAGGGTGACTAAGGCATGGGAAAGAGGGGAGAAAAGTACTTAAGGTATAATATAAAACACGCCTTAAATCAAAGCATGAAAGATGGAGTGTTTCATGGAGGGGTAGTTTAGTAATTTATCGAAAAGTCATTTAAGGTCTTTTTCCACTTTTTCTCAAATCTATATAGGTGCACTCATAACGTTACTTTAACTTTTACAATTCTCCATTTCTTTTGCTCTTTATTTTTCTCTAGTCTTCATTCATGGCTCATGAGCTTAAAAGCAAAATAAAAACTCCTCCTTTTCAACCAAAATTCCTTCCATAACCTTATAACAACATTGCAAACATCATCATCTTGCTAAAGGTCAAAGTTTTGGAGCTACGACCATCCATTTCTACCTTAGTAGTGCATTTTTCTTGGCCCTCCTAAGCTTGGACGTATGTATTTAGAGGGAAGGGAGGGAGTTTGGAGCTAGTTTTGGCTAAGGGTAGGAAGTTCTATGTTGTTGCTTTATTATGGTAGGAAGTGTTGCTTCTTCTTTGAATTAAAAGTGAGTTAATCTCACCTTAAAATGGTTTTAAAAATTGACTAAGTGTTGTAAAATATAAATTGTTGTTCGTGTTGTTTATGCTTATGTAAATTGCTTGTTTGGATTTGATTCCCGCTTGTAAGCGGATGGCATAAATAACCATTGTTTTGCAGTGGACAAAAGCAAGAGGAAGTTGAAATGTTTTCATAGCGAATAGGTTGCTATGGAACACTTCGAAGAACATATATATATGAGATTTACATGAGACTTTTGTAGAGAAACATAAGGGGTTTCTCGCAAATATTGAAGTTTGATTGAAATATGTGTGTGATTTATTGGTCATTTGTGAAAGTGTCGTTATAGTAGACATACTTTCAAAAGTGGTTTTTGCAGTTCTTGCCGTTCGAAAGTCAAGTTTTTGCATTTCGAACCTAAAAGTTATAAAGTATTTGATCGCATTTTTGCAGTTCGAAAGTCAAGTTTTAAAATAACTTTCAATTGGATTTTGTTGGCTTCAAATTCTCTAAAATTTTGTGAATGCATCCTAGACTCATAGTATGTTGTTCTTAAAATAAAATATAGTATACATACTTTATTAAAATGTGGAGAAAATTTCAATCTAAAAAGAACCGGTTTAAAGGAATTTTTCATACTCTTTTTAGCGGCACTTTTGCGGCACTATTTTCAACTTGTATAAAAATGGTTTTAGACTTGATTTTTCTTCTTCAATCTCTTTGGAGTATCTTTCTTACCTATATTGAAGTGTTTTAAAAGTGGTTTTAAATTTATATAAATAGTTTAAAGGAATTAATATAAATCATCAAAGAAGAAGTTTTTATTTTGAAAATAAGGAAATGGTTTTGAGTTTATAGAAAGAGAAAAAGGAAGCATGGATTACAACACCATTATTGTAATAAATATTTCCAAAGAATTGAGAAATAACTAATGGATTATAACACTTTTGTTATAATTAATGATTTCATAAAGTTATTTAGAAAACTTGTAACTTGACTAAATAAGTGTTGATATTCTTAAATATTTGGAGGAGTTTTATTTTAAAGATAATAATAAGTTGATTTACAAGTGAAATTTTTTGTAAATGAAAAATTATTTTAAAAGTTATTTTAAATATGAAGTTGAGTTTAATTGGTTTTGGGTTTATAGTAAACAGTGTTTTAATGACATTTGTTTTTAACCCTTCTATTTGATACACTTAGAAATATAATTTGCTCTTTAAAGGAATATTTTAAAGAATTGTTTTAATTGCATTTTATAGATATTTTTTATGTGAAAAAAAGTGCGAGTCAATTGTTTTAAAAACTTCAAAAGTTTTATTTCGTTCATGGAAAGGATTTAATCGTGTCCTTAATACCAAACATCAAGAAAGTAGATTCGTTACTATCTATGAGATTTAGAAACCGGAGTTTCTAGCAAGGCCAGAATCAGACAATGCCCATACTTACTTGGCTTCGTTTTTAAGCGAGGAAGAGTATGACTTGGAAATCGAAGTTTGTTGATTAAGGGTAAAAAATTAATTTCCATAAGCGATATCACTTATATAGAAAGGATTTAGGCATATAATTAACACTTTATGTCGAGGTATGGAAACTCGTCTCTATCTCGAAAGTTAAGAGTGTACGTCAAGGCAAGATCTAAGAGGCAATAATGCTCCAGCTTGTTCGGCTTCATTGTGAATCAAGGGATAGTACAAGTTGGAAACCGATGAGTGGTGATAAGTGTGTGAGATTAAATTTCCATATATGATCATTTTTGTTATTTTCAATAGTTGATTTGTTGACTATCGGCATCCTTCTTTGGGTTTCTTCAATTTAAGATAATTTTGTTGCTTGTTTAGGGCATTGATATCCTTTATCGAAAATGATTAAAACCAAAGAGCAAGTGAAAGCAAAGCTATGTGGGTTGTTCCCATTAGGGTATTTTCACATCTACTCTAGTGTGGTTTCGGTTGTATGTGCACGGAGATGTGAAATATCTGGATTCTTAGTAAGGTTGCCGGGGTCCGGGTAAGACGTTTTCGAGAGCCATCGGAGTTCTTAAGTATATTTTCTAGATGTATACTCTCGGTAAGGGGGATGCACCCGTTCTGTGTTTGATAGAGTGATCATAGAGATTATTATACGTTCATCATATTTCCTGAGGTTTTTCGCATTGGTTTTCCAGACTGATCCTAGTGTTATTTTATTATAATGCTCGGGTTTGATCGAGTATTTTTCCATATTATCGTTAGTGGGACATGGATCTCATGAAGGAGAGTTGGATGTTCACCTGCCATAGTATTTTTAATTTTAGCTGTATTATTAAGTATACCCATTAGTAATTGTAAGGTCGGGGAATTATAACTATTCAGGCTGATAAGGTTTGTTTTCAACTCTGATATACCATATATCTTAGAGTGACAGCTTTTAATGTCTTTTTATATTATATATTATCGCTCTGTTGTAAGATTCTATTTTCCCTTTTCATTTTTTTATTTTACCTTAAAAATCCGCCTTTTCGGCACTTGGATGCTCGACATTTGAATACCGTGGATGTATTAAGTGCCGACTTTCGAGGGTCTAAAAGGCAGGTCGTTACAAAAGAAAGGTAGGAATCTTACTTCCGAAAAGCCAACACTTGTTAAAGCTATACGGGCACAAGACGAAGAAGAATTTTTTCTTGAAATAAGAATGTTTATTGTGAAGTTTATCCATGACCTTGCATCAACACCAAGCCCCGATGATCATGTAAGATGGAAAATCCTACCTCTGCTTGAAGTATAGAAGATAGTTAAGCTCGTTGAAGTAAGGGTGCCCTGAAATCAGTTCATTAAGAGCACATATAGAGAGCTCAGAAGAGTGCACCCATTCGGATGGACTTGAGACTGAGCTAACCAGAGCTCTTGCGGGACCATTCAAAGAAATGAATTGAAGGGCAATACAGCACCTCCTAGACACATATACCAGTTACATGATGTATATCTGTAATGACCCTAATTTTGACTAACATTATTTAGGACATTTAATTAGATAAATTAAATGAAATAATGTAAATTGTTAAGGGAATGGGATTTGAATAATAGAGGGTAGCCGTGCTGAAGTAACCAATGAACAAAAGAGAATTAAAATGAAATAGGTAAGGGTAATAAGTTAAGGGCAAAATAGGAATAGGTTATATCCTTATACCCAAAACCCTCATGCCATTTTCATTTACCACGTTCACAAACAAAATTAAACTTAAAGAATGGCAGGCCACCATTAGAAGAAGATAAGGGGAAGATAAGCAAGAATCAAAGGAAGAAGCTTAATCAAATCAACTCAAGAGCAAATCTCAAACTCCTTAACAACAAAGCTAAGGTGAATAATAGTTCTTACATCTCATTTTTATGGTTTTGATTTCTAGACAAGATTTGAAAATATTTTTTAAATAAAATGCCATGATTTGATTATTTAAATGAATATATATGCTTGTCGATGATCTATGTTGTTTCATATAGACTTTATGATAAGTTTTGGTTTGAGAAACCTATTAAATGACATCCAAATGGCTTGCGTTTTTTATATAAGGCCAAAAGTATTATTTTAGAGATGCGTTTTAAGTTATATAATTTTCTGAGATTTTTTGGATTTATTATGAATTTTCTAGTAAAGAAATAATTAAATTGGGTTTAAATTAATTTCGGCTATTATAAGTTAGCTTTGGGTCCGAAATTTAAGTATGTTAGAAAACATATTAAAAATGATTTATGGAAATTTTTCGAGAATTTTCCTAAGTGTTTTATTAAAGGTATAAAATTAATTAAAGTACGGGACTTAAATGTTTTATATGTTTATAAAATGAGAAGGGGCAATTTGTAAATGTTTTAATTTGTTAATTTCGGAAATTCGGCCGCACATTTAGAAATGATTTTGTAAAAGTATTGGCAACCAATTATATGTTGACAAACAAGGCAAGTTAGTTAATAAGAAATTGCTTTAAAAAGTTAAAATTCAGTTTTATAAAGATTTACTGCTTCGCCACTTATAGCAGCCACCTTTCAACCCAATACTGTCGCCTCCAACCAGGTCGAAACCAATACACATGGTATCAGCTTCGGTAAGTAGTCGATTGGAGTTAAGCGAAAGGTATGGAGTTGAAACAGGCTTTCGAAGGGGTAGAAGTAGCTCTTTAAACACTTAGAACTATTTTGGTTACAAATGAAGCTTTTGAAGGAACCGGCTTTCGACTTGGTCAATTGTTTTTGAAAAGGGCTTTCGAAAGAGGTTGCCGCCTTTTGTTTTTAAATAAAGCTTTCGAAGGGGTCAAAACCTTTACTGCCACATTCAATCCTTTAAAGCAATGCCTTCGTAAGGTCTTTTGCTTTAAACTTAGAAGCCACTTCTCCATGCTTTTGAAGGGGTTGGTTTCGACACCATCCACTTTCTTGTATTTAGGAATAATGCTTTCGAAAGAGATGCTTTCGTCCCAGTTCTTTTAAGACCCTTAGATATATTGAAAGTTAAACCCAAAGGTTTCGAAATGAATGGTTTTAAATGGTTTCGAAATGTTCCACAAACTTTTAGTTAAACCCAGTGTTTTCGAAAGGTTTGTTTTACGTAAAGGATTTTAATGCTTTCGAAAGGTATATAATGATTTTTTTGAAGGGGCGATTCCTCAATGTTTTCGAAAGGTTTGCTTTTAGTATTTGAATGGAAGGTTTCCAAAAGGCATGATTGAAGTGTATTGAAAAGAGGATGTCTATGGTTTTATAAAGCTTTCGAAGGGATTACTTTAATGATTTTGAAATGGCACTTTCAATGGTTCCGAAAGGTTTATTTTAAAAGGTTTCGAAAGATATAATTTGGCCATTCGGCCTAGTGTTTTCTAGGTAAAGTAGTTAACTTATTTTGAAATGGGTAATTTCAATGGATTTGAAAGGGATTATTTAAAGTTTTTAAACAAATGTTTCGAGGGTTATCATCAACATTGTTTTGTGTAAAGCATATATCATGGCAAAGATATTTGAGTAAAGCAGAACGCATTTTTACCCTGTTTAAGTATGATTTAAAGGGTTAAATAAATTTAAAAGAAATATTTTCAAGGAAAATATGATTAGCTAGTTAACCCTAAGTAAATGACTCAGATATTAGAATACCAGATGGTACTGTTATAGGGTCGTGCCCTATACATTAGCTAATAAGCCCCTAACTAATATAAGTCCAAAATTCCAGTGTGTAGGGCTTTGTCACAGGTAAGACTAAAATGATGTTACACACCAAAAGGAATATATAGAGAGAAGATATGTTATTGGTGAGCCCGCAAAACCATTAGGTTTAGTTGACCCTAGAAGAAGATAGTTAAGGGCAGATGGTACTATAGTGTGTCTAACAAATGTTAGATAATTGTTTATGTCTGGTAGGCCCGAGTCAGCCAATAGTTAACAATTAGCCAAACAAAACTATATTTTGGGAACAGATAGTCCATTGCTTACCTGATTTATATGCATATATGATATTGCTACTATCGCTTTAATCTACTTGATTGAAGGTTTTTGATTTGCAAAAAGATATGTTTTAAAAAGGGATATTAGTGAGGAGAAACCCATTCCGCTAAGCGGCGTGGTCTCACTTAATATAAGATAACCGAGATGTATAGTGTTATTCATACCAGGCTTTTTGTCTGACTCAAAATTTATGCTTTTCCCCTTAAACTCTCGGGTGCTCAAAATTTAATTTGAGTATATTGAGAGTTAAGGTTTTTCAGGTTTAGTAGATTAAGCGAATAAGCTTCCGAAGATGTGAAGGAGGCAATTCTAGCTATATAGGAGTTATTCATTTTCACTTCTCCTATGATGTATTAAGACAGATAGGTCTATTTAGTACTCTGATCATCCAAGGGGGCATCTTCATATGTCACTCTTGGCGTAATTTGTAATAATTATATTTAGTCAAAACCTGGGAATCATTTTGGGATTATGTATCTGAATATGAAATATTGATTTGAAATGTAATCATAAAGTTGTTTTAATTCTATTTTGATTTTATTTCATATTCATGTACTTCTGATATTATGGATACCATTAACATTACCGTATTTTGTCACCAGAAGTTAATACTATAGATGACTGCAGCATCTATAGCCTCAAGATAGGGGATGTTACAAATTGGTATCAGAGCATAGGTTTATGAAAACTTAAAAGAAAATTTCAAACTTAGAATGATTTTGAAAACATAATCCTAAGGAATTAGAGTAAAGATTGGGGTATGGGCTATAGTAACTTACTTGTAATTGCTATATATAAGTATACGCTTTATCTCTATTTGCCCATCTCTCTTAGGTTATTCTTCTGTATCTTAGAAAGACTCGAATGCAAATTTTACGGATGTAAGATATGGATGTTAGGAGTGGAAGAGTTAACATTGGTGAAGGAAGCACCATAAGCAACGGCAATGCCAGACCAAACACTGGAAGGAATCCAGGACCTGCAGAGACTGCTAATGTGGGCATTGGAGCGCCGAAATTTGATATGAAAGCTATGTATCGGTTCTTCATCAACATGATGCAAGCTGGAGCTGCCTCGAGGTTAGTTGGAGGAAACTGGGAAGCTTCGGTGGTCAATAACTATGCAGTAATAAGTAGAGATTATGCCAGGCTTGGAGGAAAGTCGTTTATCGGGACCGAGGACGCAATTGAAGTGGAGAATTGGTTGCTTCATTGCGAAAGGATTTTTGCTTATTTAGGGCTTAATGATGAGTAGAAGAGGAGACTTGCTTCTAGGTAGTTGCAAGGAGCAGCACTGTACTGGTGGAACAGTGTTAATGTGGGAGTAAAAGAAGAGACCATGACTTGGGCAGAATTTAGAAGGAGGTTTGAGGAAAGGTTCTTGTCATAAATTGCTAAGTCAACTCTGCTAAGGAAGTTTACGGATTTGGTGCAGGGAGAAATGATAGTGCTTGTGTATGCTACCAGATTTGAGGAGCTATCGAGATGCAAATATGCTATGGTTGATACCGTCATTAAAAGGAATGAGAAGTTCACCCGCGGACTAAAACTAGAGCTTGATAAAGCAACTTTGCCACATATTAGGGATCCGTGTGATGAGGTTGTTGAGATGGCTTTAAGGCAGGAGGAGATGCTTGCTTTTCTTGATGGTAACAATGCAGGGGAAGCTCAAGGTGGGTAGAACCATAAGAGAAAGGTTTTCCATAAGAAAGACGCTCAAAAAGGAGAAGAAGCCAAGAAAAAAAAACCAATGTAGTTTGCTATAAGTGCGACAAGAAGGGACATTATGCTCATGAGAGTCGAACAGGCAAAGGATAGAAAGCTGTTGACAAGAAAGAAGTAAAATGTTTCAATTGTGATAAGATTGGACATTATAAGAACCAATGCAAGGAACCAGCCAAGGATGGAAAGGGAAAAGTGTTTGTATTGGAACCAGCTACCTCAAGACCAACAACAGAGGAGAAAGGAAAAGATGTGTTGGGAGGTACGCTTTTGATTCATGGTATGTCAGTTACAGTTCTATTTGATACTAGTGCATTGCATTATTTTATATCTCATTGTTTGGTAGATAAGCTTAACATAAAACCCTCATACCTAGTTACTTCCCTAAGGGTTGCGAATCCAATAGGAGGGTATGTGAATCTTGGGATGAGATGTGACCACTTAGAGTTTGAATTGTTAGGTCATGTATTTGCTTGCAGTTTGCATGTGTATGATTTCGTAGGTTTCGAAATTATCTTGGATATGAATTGGTTAAGGAAATGCGATGGTAAGATATTTTGC
Organism: Allium fistulosum; assembly: GCA_030737815.1. NCBI lineage: Eukaryota > Viridiplantae > Streptophyta > Magnoliopsida > Asparagales > Amaryllidaceae > Allium > Allium fistulosum. The sequence continues at coordinate 812,870,247 of CM060908.1, read as the reverse complement.
CATGATAGGAAAATATCACTTACACACCCTAATTGTAGTGATCGGGTTATATACTCTATAGAAAACCCTAGTTTTGAGGTTAATGCTTTGTTGGGTGTTATGAACAAAGAAGACAAGTTAAACCGAGTTTTCATTGTTAGAGAATTCGCAGATGTCTTTGAGCCCGTGATAGGAGTACCGCCGAAATAAGCCATTGAGTTTCAGACAGATTTAGTACCAGGAGCAGAACCGGTGAGTAGACCGCCAAGTAGAATGACACCTACCGAGATGAAGGAGTTAAAGGTGTAGTTGGTGGATTTAGAAGGTAAGTATTTTATCAAACCAAGCATTTCGCCTTGGGGAGCAACCGCAGTGTTTGCAAAGAAACTGGATGGATCGTTAAGGTTGTGTATCGATTATCATCTGCTAAATGAAAAGATGATAAAGAACCGATATCTGTTACCTAGAATTGACAATTTGTTTGATCAGTTGTGTGGAGCTAAGGTATTTTCCTAATTGGATTTGGCAACAGGGCTCCATCAGCTTAGAGTAGCAGAGGATAGTATTCCTTTGATGGTGTTTAGGGCCAGATATGGGTCGTACGAATGGTTAGTGTTGTCGTTCGGACAAACTAATGCACCAACATTCTTCATGGACTTGATGAACAGAATCTTCCGGGGGCATCTGGATAGATTTGTTTTAGTATTTATAGAAGAAATTTTGATATACTCTAAGAATGAGAAAGAGCATGAAGTTCATCTTAGAGTGGTGCTTGAGACGTTGAGGCAGCATCAACTGAAAGCGAAATTTTCGAAGTGTCACTTCTGGAAGAAGGAGGTGAAGTTTCTTGGTCATGCAGTCTTAGAAAAAAAGTTGTCAATAGATCCGGCTAAGATCGAGGTAGTGAATAGTTGGAAGAGACCCAAGAAAGTGATTGAGATAAAGAGTTTTCTTGATTATCTAGTTACTATCGGAGATTCATTAAGGAATTTTCACGGATAGCGGCACCGATGACTAAGCTAACTCAAAAAAATGTGAAGTTTGTCTGGACTGATAAGTGTGAGGAGGCATTCCAGAAATTGAAACACTTATTGACTAATGCACCTGTGTTCATTGTTCCAGAGGGGAATCATAAATTAGTGGTGTACAAGGATGCATGTGGAACAGAATTAGGAGCTATGTTAATGCAAAGAGGTAAAGTGATTGCCTATGCTTCTCAACAGCTCAGACCGCATTAAGTTAGATATCCAACTCATGATTTGGAATTAGCTGCAGTAATTTTCGCATTGAAGGTGTGGAGACATTACCTTTTGGGAGAAAGATTTGAGTTGTATATGGATCATAAGTCATTGAGATATTTATTCGCTCAAAAGGAGTTGAATATGAGACAACAAAGGTGGTTAGAGTTTTTAGCCGCTTATGACTTTAGTATTGAGTACACACTAGGAAAAGGGAATATGGTTGCAGATGAACTTAGCAGAAAATATCAGAATGCAGTATTGGCAATGATAGCTAAGTGGAAAGATTTAGAAGCATTGACTATATGTGGAGTACAATGGAGATCTAAGAGTAGTTCTAGTCGAGAAACCGCTATGTTATCATGTTAAGAAGTTTTATCGGTGATGATCGAAAGGATTGCTCCTAAGCAAGGAGAGGATCCGTTATTAGCTGAACAAATCAGGAAGTTGAGGAATGGAATAGAGAGAGTGAGATGAAAGATTTCGGTCTTGGCCAAAAGGGATGGTTGAGGAGGAAAGGACGACTATGTGTTGCAAATGTGGTAAACATTAGGAAGGAATTTCTTAGAGAATGTCATCGCTTAAAGTTCACTATTCATCCGGGAGGAACTAAGATGTATCAGGATATGAAAAGGAGTTTCTTTTGGGAAGGTATGAAGGGAGATGTAGGCTTATGGGTGAGGCAGTGTTTAAACTGTCAATAGGTAAAAGCTGAACATCAGAAACCGAGTGGTTTACTTCAGCCTTTGGATGTTCCAGTCTGGAAACAGGATTCTATCTCAATTGATTTCATAGATGGGTTGCCAAGGTCAAATCAAGGAAATTAAAGCATATGGGTCGTAGTGGACAGGTAGACCAAGAGTGCCCATTTCATCCTAGTTAAGTCGACCAGAACAGCACCAGATATGGCTAATTTATTCATTAAAAATATAGTTAGACTGCATGGAATTCCTAGTAGTATAGTAAGTGATAGAGATTCCTTATCTACTACCGATTTCTGGAAGAGTCTGCAGGAGACTTTCAGTACCAAGCTCAAGATGAGTACCCCTTACCATCCGCAAACAGATGGGCAAACGAAAAGAATTAACACAGTCTTAGAGTATTTGTTAAGAGCTTGTGTGCTAGATTTTGGAGGATCAATGGAAGACCATCTACACTTAGTCGAGTTTTCGTATAACAACAGTTATCAGACTATGGCACCATTTGAAGCTTTGTATGGAAGGCCATGCAAATCTCCCGTTTGTTGGTTAGAGACCGGGATAGGTTAGATCTTGGTCCAGATTTGGTTAGAGAATGTAACATCCCGTATTTGGAAGCCAAAAGCTAAGCGATATGGATGTTGTAGTCATCCACAGTATTAACATCTGGTGACGAAATATGGTAGTGTTAATGGTATCCATAATATCAGAAACACTTGAATATGAAAAAAATCACAAATTTTCAAAAACATTAATTTCAGTGATTATATTTCAAATAAATCATATCCAAGTTACAAAAATCCCAAACGTAATCCCAGACATTGATCACATATAAATTTACAACAATACGCCAAGAGCGACATGCAAAGATGCCCCATTGGATTATCAAAGCAATATAGACATAATTGTCTTAATACCAGTGGAAACAATTTTAAAACAGAATTTCCTAAATTAGCTATCCGTCAGCCGCTTGCTCGTCTTCGGATGCTTTATTCGCCAAAATCTGCTAAAACATGAAAACCTAAACCCTCAACCTACTCAAATCAAATTTTGAGCACCTGAGAGTTTAAGGGGAAACAAAAACTTCGAGTCGGACTTAAAGCCTGGTATGAATAATTTCTATTACATCTCAGTTTACTGATAAATAGTGAGACCATGCCCCTTAGCAGAACGGGTTTCCCCTCACTAATATCTCTTTTCAAAACATATATTTTGCAAATCCTTTCCTGCAATCAAAATGGTTAATCAACTGATTATAATAATAATATAGTAATATCCATTATGCTAAAACAAGAAATAATATAGACTATCTGTCTAAAATCTGAACTATCTGTTCTAAATTCTTAGTTATCTACTCTTTTCTGGACTATGTATCCTAAAATTGATTATAGCAATATCTTTTATTCTAGATAATGGGCTATCTTCCCAAAACAGGTAAAAAGGGTGGACTAGCTGTTCTTAAAAATTTAGCAAGGTCCGTTATATGAACTATCTATTCATATCAGAGCAGACTGCTCTTTTTGGACTAACTGTCCTCTGGGCTGACTGCCCTCAAAATGGACCGACTGTCCAAATTTAAAATGTGCTGACTGACCGAATTTTCTTTTGGGTTAACTACCCTTCAAAATATCCGATCTAACTGCTCTACAATATCTGAGCTTACTGCTTTTTAAATTTTCCATGAAACATTTTCAAAATGATTTAATCTGTCAAATCATATATATACAAGAAAAATATATCTTTAGCTTTACTCTAAGCTATTTTTTCCATGTTATATAGACTTTACTCAAAATAATGTTGATGATGTTCAATAAGGATTGGCTATCCTTTAAAATAAGTTAATGTTAACTTAAAATACTTAGGTTATCTGCCTAGTTCATTTATTCGAAACATTTGTTTAAAACCCTTAAACAACCTTTCGAAAACATAGATGGTAACTCCTTTAAAACTATTCTAAAACCCCTTCGAAAGTATTGAAGGTAACTCCTTCACATCCTTTAATAAACCTTTCGAAATCATTGAAGGTAACTCCTTCTAAACCTTTTAAAAGCCATCCTTTTACAAGCTTTAAAACAAATGACATCCACATTTAAATCCTTTAAACCTTAACCTTACGCCCTTGTCGGAAGGTTTCTTTTCGACCTAGTCGAATGGTTTCATCTTTCGACTTTGTCGAAAGCCTGGGATACCTCCCCTATAAAATCATTTATAAACCTTTCGAAAGCAATGAAAAAAACCTTCCGAAGAAATTGGGTTCAATTTAAAAACAGTGGAAACCTTTCGAAACCATTCAAAGTTAACCACTTTGAAACCTTTAAAACATTTCGACTTAAAACATTTGGATTATGCAAAAGGATCAAAAAACATTGGACTCGAAAGCAACTGCTTTGAAACCTTTATAAAACCTTTCGAAACCATTCGAAAACAATGAAGTGTTGGTGTTGGAACCAACCCTTAGAAATCAATGGAGAGAGGCAGAAAGTTTTAGAAAACAGAATACAACCTTTGACTCCATCTGTGTCGAATGGTTAGGAAGCGGCAACTATACTTTCGACCTTGTCGAAAGTTATACCTTTCGACCTTGTCGGAAGGTTACATTTAAAACAAGAAGGCAAACCAATCGAAACCTTTTTCTTTTAAACCTTTTGACAATGGCGAAAGTTCTTTATCGATAGCTAGCAGGCATATTTGCTTTAAACCAAAACAAAACTTCATCTCTTTCGAAAGCTATAACCTTTCGTTCCTAAACCTTTCGACTCCATCCAATTCACTACGTACCAGTTGCCTGATACCTTTTGCATTGGTATTTGACCTAGCCAAAAGATTTGATACCTTTCGACTTTGTCGGAAGGTCTGGAATGAAGGCGAAAGCTCTGATGAAAGGGTTGAAATAGAAGAAAAACTATTTATTTGTACTTTAAAACAGTTCTTTTGTACCCAACCTACCTTGTTTATCTAATTTTGATTGGTTGCCAGAATTTTATATTCAAAAGTGCTGCTGACTTTCCTTATTTGGAAATTTGAATAATTTTGAAGAAGCCCTTTCTCCTTTATAATTATATAAAATATTTAAGTCCATACGTTAAATAATTTTATATAACTATTAAAACACCTCGAATTATTCTGGAAAAATTCCAGAAAATCAAATAATATGTTCTCTTCAACAAATATAATTTTTGAATCCAAACTATAATTATTTTCCCGTAAATTATTTTATAATCCAAATTAACCTTTTCTTCCTTAGGAAATTCATAACAATTCCACAAAAATTCTGAAAATCGAGACCCATCTCTAAAATAACTTTTTAGATCATCATAAAAATTCGCAAGGCTAACGAATGTCATTTAATAGGGTTTTCATCTTAAAACATGTCATAAAGTGTATGTGAACATATATAAATCATCAACATGTATATATAATCTTTTTATCTTTCAAACACATGGCAAATCTTTGCAAAATCATTCGGAATTATCCTTAAAACCGAAACCAAAATTATTTAGAGATGTAAACATTATTCACCTTTTGCTTTAATGATTAATGAGCTTGAGATTTGAATGAGTTTGATTTAAATTTGCTTTCCTTAATCTTTTCTTTTGTTTCCTCTTCTTCTTCCTTTGTTAATGGTGGCTGGCCAAGCTTTTAAATTTTTGAAAATGAGAACGAACGTGTGTCTTGAAATACACGGCCTAAGGAAGACAATAGATGAATGGCTTCTTTCCCATAATACCCCTCCTCTAGTTCATTTTAAAAACTTCTTTTAATTTATTAGTTAAATGGCACGGCTACCTTAATTAAATCAAATCTCAATCCCCTTATCAACACATTATTTTATTTAGTTTATCTAACTAAATCTCCTAAATAATGTTATCAAAAATCTGAGGCGTTACATACTCCCCTCCTTAAAGAATTTTTTCCTTGAAATTACAATAAGGCTCAAAACAAACAAGAAGGTAAAACATACCATCAAAACAAGTCAGGATAAGAATCTCTAATCCTGCTCTCAACTTACCAAGTACAGTCTCTGTCATCGTCACTCCACTGGACTTTGAATAATCTGACCGTCTTGGTTCTAAGCCTCTTCTCATCTCTCGCAACAATGCGAACTGGCTTCCTCGCTATGGTCAAGTCTAGTTCTACCACTAAATCATCTCACACTGTCAGTGCAATAGTAGTCTCCGGGTCTCTAACGCACTTTCTGAGATGAGAAATATGAAAAACATCATGGACACCTACCAAACTGCTCGATAACTCAAGTCTATACGTGAGCTTATCGATCCTCTCAAGAATAGGAAAAGGTCCTATGAACCTAGGAGATAACTTCCTCGACTTCCCAAATCTAAGCACACCTTTCATCAGTGATACTTTGACGAAAACCTGGTCCCCAACTAAGAACTCCAAATCTTTTCGCCTCTTATCTTCATAACTTTTCTGCCTAGACTGAGCCTCCTTCATCCTATCTCGAATGACCTCAATCTTTTCTGCAGCTTCTCTAACCATATATGGACCAAGAATCAACCTATCTCCGGTCTCCGACCAACAAACAAGAGATTTGCATGGCCTTCCATACAAAGCTTCCAATGGTGTCATCCTAAAACTAATTTGATAACTGTTGTTATACGAAAACTTAACTAGATGCAAATGGGCCTCCCATGATCCCCCAAAGTCCAGAACACAAGCTCTCAACAAATCTTCCAAGATCTTGTTAACTCTTTCTGTTTTCCCATCTGTCTGCGGATGGTAAACGGTACTCATCATAAGCTTGGTTCCCAAAACTTGCTGCAGACTTTTCCAAAACTCGCTAGTGAATAAGGAATCTCTATCACTAACTATGCTGCTAGGAACTCTATACAGTCTAACCACATTCTTCATGAACAACCTTGCTAAAACAGGTGTCGTCCTGGTTGACTTAACTGGAATGAAATGGGCACTCTTGGTTAATCTATCCTCTATAACCCATATACTTTCATTTCCCCTGTTTGACATTGGCAACCCGTCTATAAAGTCCATAGAAATAGAATCCCACTTCCATACTGGAATATCTAACGGCTGAAGCAAACCACTCAGTTTATGGTGTTCGGCCTTTACCGGTTGGCAATTCAAGCACTGCCTTACACACAAACCAATATCCCGCTTCATTCCTTTCCAGAAGAAACTCCTCTTCATATCCTGATACATCTTGGTACCTCCATGATGTATGGTGAACTTCGACCGATGGCATTCATCTAAGACTTCCTTTCTAATGTTTCCTACACTCGGAACACATAATCTTCCTTTCTTTCTCAACCATCCATTCTGGTCAAGACTGAAATCTTTCAAGTCATCGCACTTGGTTCCTTCCTTTAGCTTACTGATCCGTTCAGCTAACACTGGATCCTCTATCTGCTTAGAAGCAATCCGTTCGATCAAAACTGGTCAAACTTCCAAACAAGACAATACAACTATATCACCACTAGACCTTGCCTCGGATCTCCACTGCAATCTGCTAATGCTTCTAAATCTTTCCAATCAGCCATCATTGCCAACACTGCATTCTGATGTTTCCTGCTAAGTGCATCTGCAACCCGGTTGCCTTTCCCTGGTGTGTACTCAATCCCAAAATCATAAGCGGCTATGAATTCTAACCATCTCTACGGTCTCATGTTCAGCTCCTTCTAAAAGAACAAATACTTCAGCGACTTATGATCTGTGAACACCTCAAACCTTTCTCCCAAAAGATAATGTCTCTACATCTTCAAAGCAAAAAATCATGACAGCCAAGTCTAAATCATGTGTTGGATATCTGATCTCATGTGGTCTAAGCTGTCTAGAAACATAGGCGATAACTTAACCTCCCTACATCAGCACAGCTCCTAATATGTTCCACATGCATTGGTATAAACTACCAATTCCTGATTCCCCTCTGGAACAACCAACACAGGTGCATGGGTCAAAAAGTGTTTCAAACTCTGGAATGCTTCCTCGCACTTATCGGTCCACACAAACTTCACATCGTTCCTCGTCAGCCTGGTCATCGATGCTGCTATCCGCGAGAAATCCTTAATGAATCTCCGATAATAACCAGCCAACCCAAGGAAACTCTTAATCTCGGTTACTATCTCGGGTCTCTTCCAACCATTCACTACCTCGATCTTAGTTGGATCTACTGATAACCGTTCCTCTGAAATGACATGACCAAGAAACTCGACCTCCTTCTTCCAGAAGTGACACTTCGAAAACTTCGCTTTCAGCTGATGCTGCCTCAGCATCTCAAGCACTACTCTAAGATGAACTTCATGCTCTCTTTCATCCTTAGAGTAAATCAAGATATCATCTATGAAAACCAACATGAACCTATCCAAGTGCTCTCGGAAAATCTGGTTCTTCAAATCCACAAAGAAAGCTGGAGCATTCGTCGGTCCGAATGGCATAACTAACCATTCGTACGATCCATATTTAGTCCTGAATGCTGTCAAATGTATACTATCCTCTGCTACTCTGAGCTAATGGAAACCCGTTGCTAAACCCAACTGAGAAAATACCTTTGCTCCACTTAGTTGGTTGAACAAATCGTTAATCATGGGCAATGGATATCGATTCTTTATCGTCCTCTCATTCAACTTACGATAATCCATACATAGCCTCAACGATCCGTCCGGCTTCTTAGCAAACACTACTGTACCCCACGGCGAACTGCTCGGCCTGACAAAACTCTTGCCCTATAAATCCACCAACTGCACGTTCAGCTCCCTTATTTCTGAAGGGGTCATCCTACTTGGCGGTCAACTCACTAGTTCTGCTCCCGGAACCAAATCTATCCGAAACTCAATGGCTCGTTTCGGTGGCAACCTAACTACAGGCTCAAACAAATCGGCGAATTCTCTAACCACGAAAACTCGACTCAACTCATCATCTAAATCCAATGCATCCAACAAAGCAAACACTACATCGCTAGAACCTCCTACGGTGAAAACAATTCGATCGCTACAATCTGGGTGACTAAGAGATATCTTCCTACCCTGGCAAAATATCTTAGCATCGTACTCACTTAACCAATCCATACCTAGGATAATCCCAAACACCACAAATCAAACACATGCAAACTGCACCCAAAAGTATGACCTAACAGGTCAAACTCAAACTGGTCACACCTCAACCCTAGAGTTGCATACCCTTCTACTGGATTCGCAACCCGCAAGGAAGTAACTAAATATATGGGTTCAAGGTTAAGCTTATCTATCAAACATCTAGATATAAAAGAATGCGATGCACCAGTATCAAATAAAACGCTAACAGACATACCATGAATCTAAAGCGTTCCCCCAAGAACTGACTTTCCCTTCTTCTGGGTTGTTGGCTTGGAAGCCGTAGGCTCCAATGCATACACCTTGCCCTTACCATCTCTAATGGGCTCCTTGCACTGGTTCTTATAATGGCATATCTAGTCATAGTTAAAACACCTGATATTCTTCCCCTAAGCCACATCCTTCGCTTTCCCTAAGCGACACTCATTAGCAAAGTGCCCTTTCTTGTCGCATTTATAGCAGACAACTTCAGACTTCGCTTTCTGCTCCACCCTTCTGAGCACCTTTCTTGGGAAAGAACTTCCTCTTCTAGCTCTGCCCAACCTGGACCACTTTTTCCTTACTCTTCTCTAGAGATTCAAGGACTTCTTCCTGCCTCAAAGCCATCTCTATAACAATATCAGAAGGATCTCTAAGATGAGACAAAGTAGCACTAGCTAACTCTAGCTTCAATCCTCTGATAAGCTTCTCATTCCATTTTAGCACGGTATCTATAGAAGCATACTCATACCGGGTCAACTCTTTAAACTTCCTGGAATACTCAACAACAGACATCTCACCCTGCACAAGCTTAGCAAACTACCTAATCAAAGCTGACTGTGCCATTACTGACATAAACCTCTCCTGAAATCTCCTCTTGAAATCCTCCCAGGTTACTGTCTCCTCATCTACTGTCAATGTTACACTGTTCCACCAGAACAATGCGGTCCCTTGAAGCTGCCTGGACGCCAACCTCCTCTTCTGCTCATCATTGAGCCTTAAATCTGCAAAAATCCTTTCATGGTGCAACAACTAATTCTCAACTTCAATGTCATCCTTTATTCCTATAAATGGCTTCCCACCTAGCTTCACATAATCACCTCTCATCTTAGTGAAATGATTAACTACCGAAACTTCTGGACCTCTGCTCCTACGGCATTTCCTACTACCACTCCGGCTGCAACTCCTGACTGCATTATATTCCTAAAAAAATGATACATGGCTTCCATTCTGACCTGCGGGACTTCTGCACCAGCATTCTCTGCCTGACCTAGGCCTCTCCCTGCATTACGTCCGTCATTCCTTTCGGTGCTTCCCCCTCCTTGGTTAACTCTGCTTCTTCTACAATCCATATCTATATTCAAACCTCATGAGATACAGAAAGATAACCTAATCAAAGATAGATGAATGGAGATAAAGCGCATACTTATATAAAGCAAATACAAGTATGTTACTATAGCGTTAACCCAACCCCAAATCTTACTCCAATTTTCCCAGATTTTTGTTTTCAAAACCAACTTTTAGTTAAATTTTTCATAAACCTATTCTCTAATACCAAGCTATAACATCCCGTATCTGGAGGCCAAAAGCTAAGCGATATGGATGTTGCAGTCATCCACAGTATTAACTTCTAATGACGAAATACGACAGTGTTAATGGTATCCATAATATCAGAAGCACTTCAATATGAACAAAATCATAGATTTCCAAAATCAATAATTTCAGTGATTATATTTCAAATAAATCAGATCCAAGTTACAAAAATCCTAAACGTAATCCCAGGCAGTGATCACATATAAATTTACAACAATACGCCAAGAGCGACATTTGAAGATGCCCTCTTAGATGATCAAAACAATATAGACATAACTGTCTTAATACACAGCGGAAGCAATTTTAAATAGAATTTCCTAAATTAGCTATTCGTCAGCCACCTGCTCATCTTTGGATGCTTTATTCACTATAATCTGCTAAAACTTAAATACCTAAACCCTCAGCATACTCAAATCAAATTTTGAGCACCCGAGAGTTTAAAGGGAAATAAAAACTTCGAGTCGGACTTAAAGCCCAGTATGAAAAATTTCTGCTACATCTCAGTTTATTGATAAATAGTGAGACCATGCCGCTTAGTGGAACAGGTTTCCTCTCACTAATATCTATTTTCAAAACATATATTTTGCAAACCCTTTCCTGCAACCAAACTGGTTAATCAACTGATTATAATAATAATATAGCAATATCCATTATGCTAAAACAGGAAATGAAATAGACCATCTGTCTAAAATCTGAACTATCTGTTCTAAATTCTGAGTTATCTACTCTTTTCTGGACTATCTGTCCTAAAATTGATTATAGCAATATCTTTTATGCTAGATAATGGGCTATCTGCCCAAAAAGTAAAAAGGGTGGACTAACTATCCTTAAAAATTTAGCATGATCCGTTATGCTAATAAATGAACTATCTGTTCATATCCGAGTTGACTACTCTTTCAGGACTAACTGTCCTCTGGGCCGACTGCCCTCAAAATGGACCGACTGTTCGAATTCAAAATGAGCCGGCTGTCCGAATTTTCTTTTGGGTTAACTACCCTTCAAAATATTCGAGCTAACTACTCTACAATATTTGAGCTTACTGCTCTTTAAATTTTCGTTGAAACCTTTTCAAAATAATTTAATCCGTCAAATCATATATATACAAGGAAATTATATCTTTAGCTTTACTCCAAGCTATTTTTTCCATGTTATATATACTTTACTCAAAATAATGCTGATGATATTCAATAAGGATTGGCTATCCTTTAAAATAAGTTAATGTCCTTTATAACTTAAAATACTTAGGCTATCTGCCAGGTTCTTTTATTCGAAACCTTTCTTTAAAACCCTTAAATAACCTTTCGAAAACATAGAAGGTAACTCCTTCAAAACCATTCATAAAACCCTTCGAAAGTATTGAAGGAAACTCATTCATATCCTTTAATAAACCTTTCGAAATCATTGAAGGTAACTCCTTCTAAACCCTTTAAAAGCCTTCCTTTTACAAGCTTTAAAACATATGCATCTGCCTTTAAATCCTTTAAACCTTAACCATTCGAAAACATTGAAAAACTATACCTTTCGACCTTATCGGAAGGTTTCTTTTCGACCTAGTCGAAAGGTTTCACTTTTCGACTTTGTCGAAAGCCTGGGGTACCTCCCCTATAAAATCATTTAAAAACCTTTCAAAAGAAATGAAACTAAAAACCTTTTGAAGACATAGGGTTCAATTTACAAATAGTGGAAACCTTTCGAAACCATTCAAAGTTAACCACTTTGAAACCTTTAAAACGTTTCGACTTAAAACATTTGGATAATGCAAAAGGATCAGCAAAACATTAGAGTCGAAAGCAACTGCTTTGAAATCTTTGTAAAACCTTTCGAAACCATTCGAAAACAATGAAGTGTTGGTATTGGAACCAACCCTTCGAAATCAATGGAGAGAAGCGGCAAGTTTTAGAAAATAAAATATAACCTTTGACTCCATCTGTGTCGAAAGGTTAGGAAGCGGCAACTATACTTTCGACCTTGTCGAAAGCTATACCTTTCGATCTTGTCGAAAGGTTACATTTAAAACAAAAAGGCAAACCAATCGAAACCTTTTTCTTTTAAACCTTTTGACAATGTCGAAATTTCTTTATCGAAAGCTAGCAGGCGTATTTTCTTTAAACCAAAACAAAATTTCATCTCTTTCGAAAGCTATAACCTTTCGTCCCAAACCTTTCGACTCCATCCAATTCACTACGTACTAGTTGCCCGATACCTTGTGCATTGGTATTTGACCTGGCCAAAAGGTTTGATACCTTTTGACTTTGTCGGAAGGTTTGGAATGAAGGCGAAATCTCTGGCGAAAGGGTTGAAATAGAAGAAAAACTATTTATTTGTACTTTAAACCAGTTCTTTTGTACCAAACCTGCCTTGTTTGTCTACTTTTGATTGGTTGCTAAAATTTTATATTCAAAAGTGCTGCCGACTTTCCTTATTTGGAAATTTGAATAATTTTGAAGAAGCCCCTTTCTCCTTTATAATTATATAAAATACTTAAGTCCCATACCTTAAATAATTTTATATAACTATTAAAACACCTTGAAAAATTATGGAAAAATTCCAGAAAATCAAATAATATGTTCTCTTCAACATATATAATTTTTGAATCCAAACTATAATTATTTTTCCCATAAATAATTTTATAATCCAAATTTTCCTTTTCTTCCTTAGGAAATTCAGAACAATTCCACAAAAATTCAGAAAATTCTGAAAATCGAAACACATCTCTAAAATAACTTTTTAGACCATTATAAAAATTTGCGAGGCTAATGGATGTCATTTAATAGGGTGTTCATCTTAAAACATCTCATAAAGTCAATATGAACATATATAAATCATCAACATGTATATATAATCTTTTTATCTTTTAAACACATGGCAAATCTTTGCAAAATCATTCGAAATTATCCTTAAAACCGAAGCCAAAATTATTTAGAGATGTAAACATTATTCACCTTTTGCTTTAATGATTAAGGAGCTTGATATTTGAATGAGTTTGATTTGAATTTTCTTTCCTTAAGCTTTTCTTTTGTTTCCTCTTCTTCTTCCTTTGTTAATGGTGGCCGGCCAAGCTTTTAAATTTTTGAAAATGAGAATGAACTTGTGTTTGGAAATACATGGCCTAAGGAAGACAATATAGGAATTACCTCTTTCCCATAATACCCCTCCTCTATTCATTTTAAATCCTTCTTTTAATTTATTAGTTAAAAGGCACGGCTACCTTAATTAAATCAAATCTCAATCCCCTTATCAACACATTATTTTATTTAGTTTATCTAACTAAATTTCCTAAATAATGTTATCAAAAATCTAGGGTGTTACAGAGAAGCGGCAGAGAAGATTGAGTTAATTCAAGCTAGGATGAAGGAATCTCAGTCTAGGCAGAAGTGTTATGCTGATAAGAGATGGAAAGACTTAGAGTTCTTAGTTGGAGATCATGTCTTCATCAAGGTGTCACCGACGAAAGGTGTAATCAGATTTGGAAAATCAAGAAAATTATCACCAAGATTTGTCGGACCATTTCCTATTGTAGAAAGGATTGTGAAACTCACGTATAGAGTAGAGTTACGGAATAGTTTTGCTAGAGTGCACAATGTTTTTAATATTTTTCATCTATGAAAGTGTATTCGGGACCCAGAGACTACTGTTACACCGACCATGTTAGATGATCTAGTAGTGGAACCGGATATGACTATAGTTAGAAAACTAATTCGTATAGTTGCAAAGGATGAGAAAAGACTAAGGAACAAGACAGTCAGATTAGTCAAAGTCCAGTGGAGTGACGATGAGAGAGACTATACTTAGGAAACTGAGAGCAGGATTAGAGATACTTATCCTAACTTATTTCATGGTATCTATTACCTTTAAGTTTGATTGTTATGAGTACCTTATTGTAATTTTGAGGATGAAATTCTTTAAGGAAGGGAGTCTGTAATGACCCTAATTTTGATTAACATTATTTAGGACATTTAATTAGATAAATTAAATGAAATAATGTAGATGGTTAAAGGATTGAGATTTGTAAATTAATAAAGGAGTCATGCCTTAATGAATATATAAGCAAAAGAGAATTAAAGATAAGTAAGTATGAGGAATATGATAAGGACAAAATAGGTGTGGAGTTTGTTCTTATACCCTAAACCCTTCCATCCTTCATTTCTCATTCACTTCAACATTTACAAACAAAACCAAAACTCTAACAAGCTCAACCGGCCACCATTAAGAAGAATTAAAAGAAGATGAGCTAGGAAACAAGTAGAAAGCTTGAAGAAATTAATCAAAGGGCAAATCTCAACCTTCTTAACACCAAGCCAAGGTGAATAATTATCTTACATCTCATTTTTCATAAGGTTTCGGTTTCAAGGTTTGACCCGAATTAATTTTGCAAATAATATGCCATGTTATGTTTGTTTGAATGGAAATATATGCTTGTTGATGATTTATAGTGTTTCATATAGATTTTATTATAAATTTAGATTGGAAAAACCAATTAAATGACATCCAAATGACTTGCGTTTTTGATACATGGTCAAAAACATTATTCAGAAGGGAGTTTCAAGTTTCATAATTTTCTAAGTTCTTGTGGATTTATTATGAATTGTCTATGAAAGAAAATAGTTAATATTGGGTTTAAATTATTTAAAGAAATTTTATAACAATTATGGATCTAAAATTTAAATATGTTAGAAAACATATTAAAAGTGAATTATGATGATTTTTGAGGAATTTTCCTAAGTATTTTATTATAGTTATAAAATTATTTAAGTTAAGGGACTTAAATGTTTTATATGTTTTATCATGGAGAAGGGCTTATTTTTAAAACATTTTTAATTGAAAATTATGAATTCGGAAGCACTTTTAGAAAAGGATTTTGATAAAGAAATGGCAACTGATTGCATTTTTACAAATAAGGCAAGTTAGGTGAAAAGAAATTCTTTTAAGGGCTACATTGCCACTTCCATCTGTTAGCTTTTGACACCTTACCCCCGCTAAAGAACCCATTAAAAACCAATACACATAGTATCAAGCCATTGATATGTAGTGGAATGGAGAAAGGTGAAAGGGACCGTGTTGAAACCTTTCTTTCGAAGAGCTTGAAGCCACTTTAAAATGGCTTTCGAATCAATCAATGTTTCTAATAAATTGTCGCTTGCCTTGATTTTAAAAAGAAGCTTTCGAATGAGTTGCCGTTTGTTTTGTTTTAAAAAGGAGCTTTCGAAAGGGTAGCCACTTTCGGAACCCATTCAAAACCTAGCTGCCGCATTCTAACCTTTCGAACTACTAAAGGCCGCTTCTTTATAGCCTTAGAGCAATGTATTCGAAAGGGTGCTTTCGCCTTTTACTTTGAAGCCGCTTTCTCCATGCTTTCGAAAGGGTCATATAGTCACTTTCAAAATGGTTTTGGAGGCAATGGTTTCGAAAGAGTGGGTTTTGAAACTATCCTCTTTCTTTTACTTAGGATTAATACTTTCGAAAGCAATGCTTTCGCTTTTGTTCTTTATGACCTATAGTTATATTATATGTTAAACCCAAAGGTATCGAAAGGAATGAGTTCAAATGGTTTCAAACCAATGTTTCCACAAAACACTTACTTGAACACAAATGCTTTCGTAAGGTATGCTATAAGTGTTTCGAAGGGGAGGTCCCCAATGTTTTCGAAAGAAATATTTTAAGTGTTTGAATGGAAGATTTCCAATGCTTTAGAAAAAAAGGTTTAACTTGTTTTGAAAGGGGATGTCTAAGGTTTTAAAGAAATGATTTCGAAAGGCATATTTTCAATACATTTGAATGGTATGTTTTGGCCTTTCGGCCTAGTGTTTCAAGGTTAAAGTAGTTAACTTATTTTGAAAGGGGTACTTTCAATGAATTTGAAAGTGATTGTATAAGGTTTTAAACAAAGGTTTCGAAGGTATTGTTTTGGCCATGTAGCCTATAGCTTTTTAAGTTAAAAAGAGGTTTTAACTTATTGTGAAGAGATAGATAATCCCATTGATAAGATTTCATCAACATTGTTTTGTGTAAAGCATATATCATGGCATAAGTACTTTGAGTAAAGCAAAGAGTATGATTTCCTTGTTTTATAAAGTTATGATTTAGGGAAATCATTTACAAAGATTGTTTACAAGGAAATGAAATTTGAATAGGGTAGTTAACCCTAAGTATATGACAGGAAACGAAAATTGAATAGGGTAGTTAACCCTAAGTTTATGACTCAGATATTAGAAGACCAGATGAGACTAGTGTAGGGTCGTGCCCTATTCTTTAGCTAATAGCCCATAGCTAATATAAGTCCAAAATTCCAGTGTGTAGGGCTTTGTCACATTAGGGAAATAAATAATGTTACACACTGAAGGGAATATGCAGAGTAAAGGTAGATTACTGGAGAGCCCACAAAAATATTAGGTTTAGTTGACCCTAGAAGAAGAAAGTTAAGGGCAGTCAGCTCAGTATTGTGTCTAACAGAAGTTAGATTGTTGATTATGTCTGGTTGGCCCGAGTCAGCCAATGGTAATAGTTAGCTAGTTAAAATTATAGTGTAGACAGATAGTCCATTGATTTCCTGATTATTATGCATATATGTATTTGCTATTATTGATATAATCAGTTTGATTGCAGGATTTGATTTGCAAAATATATTCTTTTAAAAGGATATTAGTGAGGGGAAACCCATTCTGCCAAGCGGAATGGTCTCACTTAATATCAGTAAATCAAGATGTAATAGTATTATTCACACCAGGCTTTATGTCTGACTCGAAGTTTATGTTTTCCTCTTAAACTCTCGGGTGCTAAAAAATTTATTTGAGTAGATTGAGGGTTAAGGACATTCAGGTTTAGTAGATTGGACGAATAAGCTTCCAAAGACATGCAGGAGGCAAAGCTAGCTATGTAGGAGCTATTGAGTATTATTTTCGCTGTGATGTATTTATGACTGATATGTCTATTTAGTACTCTGATCATCCAAAGGGGCATCTTCATATGTCGCTCTTCGCATAATTTGTAATAATTATATTTGATCAAAACCTAGAAATCATGTTTGGATTATGTAACTGGATATGAAATATGGATTTGAAATGTAATCAGAAAAGTTGTTTTTGAAATTCGTGTTGATTTTATTTCATATTGATGTGCTTCTGATATTATAGATACCATTAACATTACCGTATTTTGTCATCGGAAATTAATACTATGGATGACTGCATCATCTATAGCCCTTAGCTTTGAGCCTCAAGATAGGGGATGTTACATTCAGGCTTTGTATCTCCTTCTTTATAGTTGGGGAAATTATGTTCCTCAAGGCATCAATCTGCTCCGGGTCGGCCTTGATGCCTCGGGCGTTCATAATAAATCCTAGAAACTTTATCGATGCTACTCCAAAGGAACATTTCAATGGATTTTGCCTCATTCTGTATTTCCGTAGGACTTCGAACATCTCCGAAAGGTCATCTAGATGGTTCTAAGATACTCATCATTTCATAAGCATATAATCTACATATACTTTCATTGTCCATCCGATTTGATTCTTGAACATAGAATTTACCTACCTCTAGTATGTGGCTCTGGTATTCCTCAGACCGAATGGCATAACTCGATAGCAGTATAATCCCAAATCCATTATAAAGCTAGTATAATCCTAATCCAGTATATGCATCGAAACCTGGTTATAGTCCGAATAGGCATTCATGATTGAGAGCATCTCATGTCTCGTAGTTCCGTCCACTAGTTGGTCAATCATGTGCAAAGGAAAGCTGTCCTTCGGGCATGCCTTTTCAAATTTGAGTAGTCAGTACACATTCGCCATTTCCAATTTGACTTCTTGACCAACATGGGCTTGGACACCCAATCGAGGTACAAAGCATCATGGAAAAAGCCATTCTCCATTATCTTATCCACTTCTTCCTTTAATGCAGCGGATCTCTCCAAATCCATATTGCACTATTTTTGCTTTACTGGTGTGAAATTTAGATCAATATTCACTGTGTGACACACTATCTCCAACAATATCTCACATATATCCAAATGTGTCCAAATGAATACATTGAAATTTCTTCAAAGGAATTAACCAGTTATTTCCTTAAGTTAGCGTTGAGCTAAGATCCAATCTTCAGGACCCGAGTTTGATAATCTGTGTCGATTAGAACATTCACCGTCAGCTCTACCGGTGTCGATTTCCCTTCCCCTGACTTCTTCCAAGCATCCATATCATTCTCAAACTAGCTATGAGTCCCAAGCCAGGATTTAGGCTTTGGTTGTTATGCTTGCGAATCCTGAATGTGGAGAGTGCTCTCCACATTCTTACCTTTCTCACGTCACTTTCTTCTCCCAGTTCCACAACGTACCATTCTCTTCAAGTGCTCTGGTCACCATTCACCACTCCGACCCCATTTTCCATAGGGAATTTCATCACTAAACACCAAAGTGCCAATGTTATTCTAAAGTCAATGAGGGTCGGTCGGCCCAAGAAGGCGTTATATGCCGAACATTTATCCACTATAACAAATTTCTGAATTTGGACTATCTTGCGATCTCCTTTGCCAAACTCCATAGGAAAATCAATCATCCTAATTGGCTATTTTGCTTCGCCTATAAATCCTTGAATCTTAGTTTTGCAAGTTGTAACCTCCTTTATATTAATCTTCATTTGATCGAATGTTCCCCTGAACAATATGTTCATTGAACTCCCAGTGTCTACCAAGACACGACGTACAATTGTTGGTCCAATTCCAATTGTTACCACCATGGGGTTAAAAGTTGGTGCTTCAACCCCGTCAGCATCTTTATGTTTGAATAAGATATCATTAGTTATCATCCTCTACTGCTTGGCCAGAGCTTCATCTTCTACAACAAAGCAGCCCTCCTGAGGTATGTATTTCAGCGAGCTCGCATACCGTTCCACTTCCCTCCATCTTTTCTCTATTGAATGAGATCCTCTAGTTATGGTGTTGTAATTAACTTCCCATCAAGACAAAGACGAAACGACTCAAGAACTTGGAAACACACTTAGAAGGGCCAAAAGATGGAACTTCAAAAGTTACAAGTCTATAGTAGTTAAAGAGACCTCTCGGTACCAATCTATTACCTACGCTTGCTGCTCGCTCAATTTCATTCAATGGCCAATGTTTATGCTGGGCGAACACGGGACCGAATTGACATACTAGCAAAGACCTCACCAAAAATGAAAGGCATGTGTGATTGAGGGCTCTCTCTCTTAATTAAATACTGGGACTCCTAGGTCCTAGGGTAATGGTTAAAGACCCAAGTCATTGTTAAAATTATTGTACTACTAAAATAAAATAAACTGGGAGATCAACGAAAATCCAGTATATTAATTCATAGACTCAAGAATGACTCTAATGAGTAGGACATGAGAGCTTTTTATAGCTCTTAGGGCCCAACAACCCCTTTGTGATCAACATATTACTTCAAGAAACCATCATAAAGTGCTTTTCTAAGAGAAAGGATGAGCAATTCCAAGGACAGATGAGAAGAAAGCAAAGAAAGCAGGATAAAACAAGTATTATCAAAGGAATCATCGGAACGACTAAAATTCTATGGAAAAGAGAGTGGAAAACAATAAATAAGAGATAGGAAGACTTCACAGAGGGAAAAGGTTGGGTATTCACCCAATTGAACGTCTCGGTACCGAGTGAATCCCTCGGTACTGAGAGGTCCATCTTAGGAATTAGGCCGGTGTGTCCCCTTCTGCACTTATGCTCTTACATATGGACTTTGCACAACTCGAGTGTATAGGCCTGTAGAGCAGTTTCCATTATAAATACCACTCCTATAGAAACCAAAAAAGGATCTTGGACTCTACTCCTTCTTTATCTCCTACCTCTCCCACATAATAGTTACATAGGCAGATACTTTTGGTAGTTCTAGGCTTAATAACATGTCAACCCTTTATACTAGTGACATTAAACCTCTATCAAATACATAATCAATAAAATATAAAGTAGACGTAGACCAGAGATTCCCGAACCTCTATAAAAAAATTATGTCTCTTTATTTTTTATGCTTTTTGTTATTCCTACTAGATCTAATCCTACAACAGGACAAATTTGGATGTTGTGCCACTTTTGGCATCAACATTTTGGTGCTTTCATTGAGAAAATCTAACTTAGGGTTAGATCTAGCTTACTATTTTGGTTTTGAAGAGATCTAGTGGTTAGATCCAAAAGTTTTACTTGAAGAATTTAGAAATTTTCTATTTGAATCAATGCACGTAGAAGATTCAATAGATCCACAAGAGTAGTGGCAGGTGTTGATAAAGGAAATGCTCAACAAGTTAAAGTTAGTAACCAACAGATGATACCAGGACCATCTGCTCAATAGGAAGTGGAACTAGAGGTGAGCTTGAAAAGATGCTATAGGTGGATAGTTATAAAGCTTTGATAGATAAGATGGATGCTTTGCTAACCTTGTAACCACAGAGAACCAGGATAAGTAGAAGGGAAACTTCACCTGGGTTAAAACAGGAAAACTCTTCTATTTCTATCAAAAATAGAAGGGATGGAAAGCAAAAACAGAAGGAAGGAGTTGTTGTAGTTGTTGAAGGGCTTGCAGGAGGAAGCATATATGCTCCCCCATAAGCAGACCACCCGGTATCGAGAGGATTTCTATCAGTATCGAGAGGAATTGAGAGATCATGTGGGATGGGGAGCTAAGGCTGTAGAAGTTTCAGGCTCTGAAGATGGCCTACAGCTGGATATTGATGATCTTGAGCTGGATGTTGAGGCTAATGGAGTTGATGTTCAAACAGCCGCAACTAAACCAACCAAACGCTAACGAAATACCACAGGAGTGGTTCTTCTAGAGACTGGAGAACCTAGACGTCAGGAGTCAAGCCGATATCGTTTGTTGAGCCAAACACTCGGTGCATCTCCTGGTAGTCATCCTACAGAGTATTGTGCCATTGAGGAATACATAGCTGACATGGTTAAGCGATTGGTTGAAGAAAGTTAAGGCAGAAAGAATATGGATTAGGGTTTCGCACCAGTAGAACTCCTTTATGGAGAATATTCTAAGAGAAGAATATCCTAGGAAGTTTACAATGCCAACTATGCCATCATATAATGGGACTGCCGATCCTCGACAACATTTGCACAAGTATAAATGGTACATGGAAGGTGCTAGGGCAACAGATATTGTTCAATGTAGATGCTTCCCCATTTTCTTGGAAGGAGTTGCATCGATGTGGTTCAATAGGCTCGTGCCGAGATTCATATCGACTTTGGATGAGTTGTCTAGGAAATTCATGGAACAATTTGGATTGCATGCTGCACAACCCAAGGATGTGATGTCCTTGTCGAGCTTATCTCAAGGGCCTAAGGAGTCACTGAAAGGGTTCTCGAATCAGTTTGATGTTGTTGTTACAGAAGTAAGTTATCTGAAGGAAGATCTTGTATTCATCGATTTGGTCTGAGGCATCCACCTAGACATGGATTTGGAAGATGGCTAAAGATAAAGTAACCTACAACAATGGAAGAGTTCCATTGGAAGGCTGATCAGTTTCTGTGCTCGAAGGAAGCAAGTTCTGTCGCTATCCAAAGTAACGTGGTGGTTAAACATTCTGGAGATAGCACTAGTAATGCGGTAAATAATGCTAGAAACTCTGGAAACCAAAAGAAACAAAATCAAGGCCCAAGCGGTAGGCACAAAGACAACAAGAAACGACTAAGGAATTTGAGACCGGAAGATGACACTCCTCTAAACAATACGTTGGAGAACATATACCTAAACGCTTATGGAATGAAATGATATAAGAAACATCAAGGGAGGGAGGCAACTGAGCAAGAAAGGCACTTCAGGAAGTTCTGTCATTTCCATGAAACTCATAGACACAACACGAATGTATGCCAACATTTAAAGGACCTTATTGAATAATTAATAAGGAAGAATGGGCTCCAGTAGTATATCAAAGAGCCATAGGGTGTTGGCCAAGCTGTGAGATCCCAAGGGCCGCCTACCCAAGAGAATCTGCCTGGACCAACCGGAGAAGAACCCAGGCGAAATAATGGAAAGTTAATTATCAATACCATAATTGGAGTACCCTATCAGACAGAGAAAAGCTGAAGGGAAATGGAAATGTATAAAAGCTCGCTGAAGCATGTACCGCACGAGGGCTGGCTAGTTGTAGAAGACGAAGTTCCAGCCAAGCAGTAGAGAATGATAAATGATGATATCATATTCAGAAATAGAGATCCCGATGGAGTCGAAGCGCCTACTTTCGACCCCATGGTAGTAACAGTCGAAATTAGACCGGCAATTCTATGTCGCATCCTGTAGACATCGAGAGTTTAGTGAACATACTCTTTAGAAGAACTTTCAATTGGATAAAAATCAACATGAAGGAGGTGGCGGTTGTAAAACCAAGATTCAAGGATTTACAAGCGAAGCAAAACGGCCGAGCAGAATGATCGATTTTCCTGTAGAACTAGGCGAAAGAGATCGTGGGATAGTCCGGATTCAAAAGTTTGTTATTGTGGATGAGTATTCGGCACACAATGCCTTCTGGGCTGATCTTCTCTTGGAGACTTTAAAATTGTACTGGCGCCTTGGTGTTTGGTAATGAAGTTCCCCATGGGAAATGGAGTCGGAGTGGTAAAAGGTGACTAGAGCACTGGAAGTGAATGTTATGTCGCAGAACTCAAAGAAGCAAAGCTACATGAGAAAGGCAAGACTGTGGAGAGAACTGTCCGTATTCAGGACTCGCAAGCATAGTAATTAAAGTCTGGACCCTGGCACGGGAACCATAACCATTTTAGTAAGGCTATAGATCCTAGGAAGCAGTCAGGGGAACGACTACTAGTTCTGGTCGAGTTGATGGTGAATGTTCCAATCGACATGGATGATCTTACTTGGGTTCTTAAGATTGGACCTCAGCTCGTCGCTAACTTAAAAAAGGAATTGGTGAATTTCCTCTAAGGAAACTTGGATGTATTCGCCTGGAAACATTCAGATATGTGTGAGATATCATCAAAGATAGTGTCTCACGCACTAAATATTGACTAAAAGTTCACACCAGTAAAGCATAAAAGACGTAGTCTGGGTTCGGAGCGATCCGCTAAATTAGAGGAAGAAGTTGATAAGCTGTTGGCGAACGACTTTAACTACGATGCTTTATACTCCGATTGGATATCCAATCCCGTGTTGGTTAAGAAGTCAAATGGGAAATGGCAAACGTGTATCGACTACTCAGATTTGAATAAGGCATGCCTTAAGGATAGCTTTACTTTACCCAAGATCGACCAACTGGTAGACGGGACTGTAGGGCATGAACAGCTCTCCTTTATGGATGCTTATTAAGGCTAATAAGATCTCAATGCATATACCGGATTAGGAGAATACTAGCTTTATAATGGACTTGGGATTATACTCCTACCGTGTTATGCCGTTCAGTTGGAAGAACGCTAGAGCCACATACAAAATATTAGTAAACTTTACCTTCAAGAGTCAAATCGGGTAGACGATGGAAGTACATGTAGACGACATGCTTATGAAAGCATGAGTGTCTTGGAACCATCTAGATGACCATTCAAAGATGTTTGAAGTTTGCAGAGATAAGAAATAAAGCTAAATCCATTAAAATGTTCTTTTGGAGTAGCATCGGGAAAGTTTTTTGGATTTATTATTAATGCATAGGGCATCGAGGCTAATCTAAAATAGATTAACGCCTTCAAGAATGTAACTGCCTCGACCATGAAGAAACGGCTTCAGAGCTTGATTGGAAAGATCATTGCTTTGAGTCGGTTCATATCAAGGGAGACAAATAAATGCATACCTTTCTTCAACGCCCTCAAGAAAGTTAAAAGGAACTTTGAATGGAATCAAGATTCTCATAATGCCTTTGAGGAATTATTAATGCACATTTAAATACCACCGGTCTTATCCAAACCACTGGACGGGGAAGATTTATTCATTTAATTAACAGTGTCTGCTCACGCACTAAGTGCGGCACTGGTGCGCTAGGAGGCAAGGATTCAAAGACCCATGTACTATATTAGCAAGCAATTCGCTGAGCGGAAAAGAGTTACCCAAAGCTAGAGAAACTCGCATATTGCTTGCTAATCGCGTTAAGGAAGTTACAACGTATTTTCAGGCTCATCCTATCAAAGTACTGATAAATCAGTCTTTGAAGTAGGCTTTTGTACCGACCAAAGACCTCAGGAAGGTTGTTGAAATGGAATATCGAGTTAAGTTGGTATGATATTACTTACCATCCAAGAAGTGTGATAAACGGGTAAGCATTGGAGGACATCATCACCGAGTTTACCGCATGGGATGGTGAGGAAGAGGAGGATAATACCGTTGCAATTCCCCATTGGAAGTTAGTTGTCGACGGTGCTTCAAACAAATATAGCTCGGGGTAGGAGTAATATTTAAAACGCCAAAAGAACGATCCTTTTATACAATGAAGCTGGAATTTCCCTTGATTAATAACGAAGCTGAGTACAAAGCGTTGATAGCAGGATTGAGGATAGCAAAAGAACCGGAGATAAAAACGATATACATATTTAGCGATTCCCAGCTGGTGGTTTGCCAAATCAAGAAGGAGTATCAAGCAAAGGGTGCAAGACTAGCCTCTTACTTGTAAAAGGCATTGGAACTGCTTGAGGGCATAGAGCATTATATGATAACACACATGCCTAAAGAAGAAAACATGAAGGCTGATTTATTAGCTAAGCAGCTAGCTCTGGGAAAGTGCAGCTAATAGGATTGGTTCCGTTGGAAATTTTGACAGCTTCGAGCATCGAGAAAATGGACATCGACTGGATTCTGGGGACTACAGAAAAAAGGAGTCATCGGTGAGCCCAATCAAGGATTATCTGGTCAACGGAACTCTCCCGAGAGACAGTAACGGATGGAAGAAACTCTTATGAAAAACGACGTGAATCGTAATGCAAGATGGAGTACGTTATAGGAGAGGATTCTAAACTCCCTCGCTTTAGTGTGTAGTTATGGATGAGGCTAGGAAGATCCTCATGGAAGTTTATAAGGGCAGCTGTGATGATCACACCAGGGGGCAGACACTGGCGAAGAAGATACTTCGCTACGGATATTTCTGGCCAATGATAAATTAGGATGTTGTTGACTATACCAAATGGTGCAATCGATGCCAGAGGTTTGCAAAGATTCTAAGAACCCCATCTTCAGAGCTTACATAGATGGTCAGCCCATGGCTATTTGCGATTTGGGGAATCATCATTATTAGTGTGTTACCAATAGAGAAAGGAGGAGCCAAATATGCTTGTTGTAGATTACTTTACGAAATGGGCTGAGGCGGAACCACTTGCCACGATTACAATGAAAAAGGTAATCAATTTTGTAATAAAGAATCTTATTTTCTTGTTCGAAGTACCCCAAAAGATCTTCACAAACAATGGAACTTAGGTCGAGAGCGTTGAATTCAAGGATTTCTGCAAATGGTACATAATCGAGAAGAGCTTCTCCGTAGTGGCACATCCGTAGGCAAAAAGGCAACTGAAAGCAGTGAACAAGATCTCAAATCCACCTTGAAAAAGCGACTGACTAGAGATAAAGGCAACCGAGTTAATGAGCTTCCACTAGCAATATGGGATTATTAGATGACTAAAAAGACTGCAATTGGACACTCGCCTTTCGCTTTGGCACACGGATCAGAAGCAATGATCCTGATAGAATTGGAAATCCCTCCTCATCGTAAAAGGCATGTTGAACTAATGGTAAATGAGGAGCTCCTGCTTAAGTCTCTTGATTTGGTTGATGAAAAAAGGGAAGAAGAAGGATTAAGGGTTGCTGCCCACCAGAAAAGGGTAGTGCGACACTTCAACGCCAAGGTTCGCAACGGCAGGTTTGGGGTAGGAGATCTCATTCTGAAATGAGTCCTTCTGGGTACAGAAGCACATGGCTCGAATTGGGAAGGACCCTACACGATCGACTGGAAGCTTAGTGATGGACCATAAAAGCTAGCAACTATTGACAGAGTCCCTATCCTGTGTGCATGGAGTAGCGATCTACCGCAGCACTAATACACTTAGTTTTTCTTCATTTGTTTTCAACAATAGGCCACCCAAGGACACCGGGTTAGTGTAACAATGCTGAACTTGCCACTTCTTTCATTCGCAAATAAAGTTCACTTCTTGAACCAATGGAATCATGTTCTTGAAAGCAAAACCCTAGTGTTGCGCGATTAGTAGTACAAATGGGAACATACTCCTATGACCTTGGATATTGGACAGGGTGTATGTTCCGAAGGGCTAATCGAATAATTCTGGTCAACCTTTAGGAATTTGTCGTTGCCCAGGGATAAGCGATGACAGAAAGGTTTTTCCTATTCACTTTAACCTTCAGGCATTCGTCATTGCCCGGAGATAGGTCACGATGAGAAGGTTTCCACATTCATTTTGGGTTAACCTTCAGGAATTCATCGCTGCCCAAAGATAGGCGACAATTAAAAGGTTTTCCCATTCACTTTAACCTTCAGTAATTCGTCGTTACCCGAAGATAGGCGACAACGAGAAGGTTTCCACATTCAATCCAGATTAACCTTTAGGAATTCTTCATTACCCAAAGATAGGCCTTGATGGAAAGGTTTTTCCATTCATTTTAACCTTTAGGAATTCGTCATTGCCTGAATATAGGCCACGGTGAGAAGGTTTCCACATTCAATTTGGGTTAACCTTTAGGAATTCATTGTTGCCCTGAGATAGGCGATGACGGGAAGGTTTTTCGATTCACTTCAACCTTCAAGAATTCGTCTGCTTGGTGATAGGGGATGGCGAAAAGGTTCGTAAACCCCAATCTTAAGGAATCTGGCACTGCCCCGAGATAGGTGGTGTCAGGAAGGTGAAACCCTCATTCTTCACGAACCTGGTGTTGCCTGGAGATAGGCAACATTGGAAAAGCTCAACCTTCAGGAATCTGGCGCTGCCCGGAGATAGGCGACGTCAGGAAGGTGAAACTCCCAATTCACTGAAACCTTCAGGAATTCCTCATTGCCCGGAGATAAGTGGCGATGAGAAGGTTTCCCTATTCAATCAAATCTTCAGGAATTTGCTATTGCTTGGAGATAGGCAATGTCAGGGAAGACCGCTGCTTCAGGTTGATCGAATAATTCGACCCAATCTTTCCGGATCAATCGGATAGTTCGATCCCAACTCGTAGTAATTTTTCATTGCCCAGAGATAGTCAATATCAGCATGTGGTAATTTTCATGGCCAATCGGATAATTTGGCCAAGGTTTCCAAAGGATAACTAAGAGATGGAGCGAACCAATCGATCCCGACTTGCAAGAATTCGACATCACCTGGAGACAGGCAGTGTTAAGGAGAAATTCTTGGAACAAAACCATTTATATGCTAGTTTTCGGAGATTGAAACTAGTGTCCAATTGAATTTCAACGACGGTGCTAGCGATTGAATGAACACGCTCAGTTGAGTATAAGCAAGGTTGGTCGTATGTAATTAGAAACAAGCATTATAAGGATTTTGCGGTCCAGGATCAGGAAAAGCATACTTAAATTGGGGCAATTGGATAATTTGCCCTACAATATTTCTATCCCGTCAATGTTCGAAATCTGGCATTTAGGGTGGTAAATCCCATAAATAGGAGACATACACATGGAAGTCAAATGAGAAGAAGGTGGATATCCCAATTGCTGCTCCATGACAATTAGGAGTAACGTGGACCAAGATTATTCACTATTACCAACTGTTCGGAAGAAACTTGACCAAAAGTAACCATGGAGTTGGGTTGAGTGATTGTTTTGATTTACCAAACGAAGCACTTTGGTAGTCATAAATAGGTCATGCAACCTAAGAAATTGCAGGAATATTATCTATATGCACAGAGTTGCAGTAAATAAGCACATTGCACAGAAACAGACATATATAATTGCAATATAGGCAGTTATATCATATGCATAGGTAGTAATAAACAATATACAGTACATAAAGGTTTGGAAATGTAAAGCAGAACAGAGATTATAAGTCAAAAATAAATCTTTCTTTTACTTCATCGTTTATGTACAAAACGAAGCTTAGGGCCGCTCCCGCACAAATACTGCCTGTTTGACACAAAGAAAAAAAAAGTACAGACTCAACAACACAAAAACAAAAATAGGCTACCACAGTGGTGGCCTTCAAGCATCCTTTATTTCTTCCTCTTCTTACCACTAGAAGCTATAGCAGGCTTAGTCTTGGGTGTTTGGTCTTGATCAGGGGGATCCTGGATGTAGAGCTTGTAGGAGTCTCGGACTTCATCTTGATCTTATCGAAATAAACCTTCCTCCTCTCCGCCACGGTCCGAAGTGCTGACAATAGTAATGTCTTTTCTTAGGATACAAAAATGTCTTCTATCCCTTCCAAGGCTATAATCTTCTGGGAATTAGAACCGAGCGAAGAATTGGAAGGCAGGACCGGAGCGGAAAGTCCCACAGAAACAGCAGTCGAGGTAGTGAAGATTGCTTCAATTCCAAAGCCCCGAGTAGGTGGCAGCAGAGGAGGAAGGTATGGTTGGCCTACAAGTTGGCAAACATAATGATAATGGTTAATGATGGATTCACGAGAGAACTGAAGCTTCTCAAAGACTGTTGAAACAAGAGATATACCTGAGCTCGAGCTTTGATCCTTGAAAGAAATCACGATGTCTCCCTCTTCAATCCTGTGCTCCTATGTTTGACCCATGAAGGAAGGAATGTAGGGCTCGTGAGAAGTAATTGCTGCAGAAATCAAACTCACATAAGCAGTTTCGAAGCTAACCCTCGTAGAAGAAGGAATAATCGTCGCTGGCTCTTCAGATTTTGGAATTGACACTTCATGCTGACCCAATAAGCTCGGGCCAGTGAGATCTTCAACGGCGACTGCAGCAGTAGCATTGGCATCCTCTTTGGGTGGGAGGGCCTTTCCAATATCAAGTAATTCTATGTCCTCGGTATCGAGATATATAACCATCTACTCTTCCTCGGAATGGTTATCACCACTCCGCAAAGGCCAATGTAGTACTTCCTCCCAGGCATCAACGAGAGTTTTGAGATAGTCATTCTCTAACCACTTTATATTTCTATTCTTGATGACACTAGCATAGAAGTGTTAAAGATTGTCATTCAGCTCGTCACTCTCTCTTGCCTTCGCCTCCTAAAGTTTTTTTAAGTTTCTGTTGAGAAACTTAATGCTCGATATCGTTAGCAAGTTTTTCAACTGGTAAGTGCTCCAAATCATCGACTAACTTCTGTTTTTCTTCATGAAGTTTAAGATTTTCCTCTTGAAGCCTTTCAAGCTCGGCTACCTATTCTGAGATAGTCTGGTACCTAGCTCGTATAATTTCATCCTTTGGAGTAATAGTCGGATCCTTCTTTTTAATTTACTTTTTCAGTTCAGCCCTTTCTTCATAGGCAATCTTTAAGTTGTTTCGCATCATGATTTTCGGCATGATCGTGAGCCAGCTTCATTTCTTCCCTCAAGCTATCGAAATTGGCTTTTGCTTCTAGGGCTGCATCCCTCTCTCTTATGACCTTAAACAAGTCCTCCTTTCGTTTCTTGATGATCTATTCAAGCTCCTCCTTCTTAGAGTCGAAGGACTAAATGTTAGTATAATTGATTATGTTCACGTCAAAGAGGGATTGGCATAACTTTTTCCACTTGTGTCCTTCGTCGACGTGCTTTTGGACATTTCGAACATCCCGATCTGCCATTTCCTTGAAATATCCTCAATATCTTGTTTGAACTTCACGTCGTGTAAGAAGGGCTTAGGGAACGCGGCATGTAGGCATGGAGGAGAAGCTAAAAAGGTAAACGAGGGAGCAAAGACTCCCTTAGAAGTAGGTGAAATTGTTGTAATTAGAGAGCGGGAAGTAGGAACTTGTTGTTGCAAAGAAGTTTGAGCTTCAGAATGTGGTGGAGTAGCACCAGAAGAAGGGCCATGATGTTTAGAGGATTCTCCTTGACGTTTGACGAGATCACGAGACAACTCTTCTTCTACCTCTCTCTTCTTCCTCTCCTTTTATCTTTCTTTCTTCTCTCATTATCAGCATTGCGGCCATCAGCTGCTTCATGCTCCTTCCTACTACACCATTCTTCTTTAGTCTTATAATGGCTTTGATATTCGAGGTCAGGCGTATGGGAATCGGGGGTCTAGTTATGATACTCACCAGCTTTGTGTAAGATCTTTCAATATCGATCATGGTCATGGAACCTAAAACAAGAAGAAATATGGTATCAGTGTCCGAATTTCAAAACATGAATGGATGCGAGGATGCATGTCCATAATCCTAGTGATGTGTATGGTGTTAATGACCCCTCTAAGTACTCTACAGACTATATTGGCAAGGAATTAAAGATGGGGTTTCACCGCCTTCATTCGCAAACCCCTTGATGGAAAGCTAAACTTGGAACCGGCTTCATCTAGAAGAGCACTAATGGAGATGTCAAAGTCATTCAAACTGGCAAATACATCACCAAAAGGGCAGGATTGAGGTGTTATTTCTTTCGAGGGCAACGTAGTTTGTTCTCTACCCCTTTTAGAAGTTTTAATGGAAGCATGCTCTTGTCGGGGTAAGCTTAGAAGTTTAGGATTTATGAAAGGCGTCTCACCAAATGATTTTTCCTCCTCTGCACTAGCGTGACAGTCACTATCAGTATCACCAGTGCCCTATTCCTCCCTATTAACTGATGGAGCTTTTCCCTTTCTTTTCCTGACTTCCCTATTTTTTTCAGGCATCGATGGCATTCTAATTCCTTCATTCCTTTCCCTTGGGACATTACCAACGGTAAGTTCGTCAACTCATCTTTCAGTGGGCTACTCTGCATGCACTACGCTCGAAGGACCTTCAACCTCGCCCTATAGATTCTCGTCGGGGCTGCAAGCACTATGAGTGGTCCGAGTAGGCGCTCTAGAGCTGCTCGAACGAGTCGAATCAAGAATGAAAATCCTGTCAAGTTGCAATAAACTGCACCATTGGAGATTCTCATTAGTTATGAGATAAGAAGTGGTGCGATGCTAGAATCTAACTCCCTTAAACCATCCATAGTATTGGCATGATCGTCACGATCGTCTCGAGCAGGAATGCCTTTAAACAAATAAATAGCAAGTTAAACACTTGGATAGGGAAACCCGAGCATAAGTAGAACAAGAGGAATTCACTTCAAGATAGCCAACGCCCGTTGAAGCCATACGAGCAACGGATAAAGTACTTATTTTTAAAATTTGAGCGCTTGTTGTAAAGAGACTCGATGAGTTTGCACCTAAATGAAGCTTCAATAATCATATTGCAAGAAGAATCATGCCTTTGCTTAAAATTAAGGAGGTATGTAAGCTCCTAAAAAGTTGGGGCCCGATTGGAGCAATTTATGAAGCAAACGTATAAACAGCTTATGAGAGCATAACCGTTTGGATGGACTTGAGCTGAAGCTAACCCAAGCTCCTGTAAAACCATGCAAAGAAAAGCATTGAAAGGCATAATAGCATAGTTGAGGCACATATATTTGTTGCAAGCAGTGTATCCCGAAGAAGGGAGATGTGCTCATTCGCCTTGAGTAGAAAGTCATACACCATCCTCAGGAATTACGTGCCGCCGACAGATGTTTTGAAGTGTTTACGCAGGAAGGATGGATGACATTTGATCGGTTAGATCATTCAATACCCTTAGTCTGATATATTCATTTAAAGGGGAGTTTGACTTTGTGGTGGAACCACTAGAACAACTATACCTTGTAACTCAGCAGTAATCGAACGTCTGGGTCTAACAGGGATAGAAGGTGAAGCCTGAGTTGTGGAGGACTCGGCTTAAGGAGGAGTAGATGTACCCTCACCGGACTTGAAGCGAAGCGATCGACGAGTTATTCTAAATAATAAAACTTGGCATTCAACATGATTGGGTATGTTTTATTTTAAATAGCAAACCCGTATGACCAACGATTAGAATCCAAAGGATGTCAACATGTGTTAACCAATCAGATTTCAATCATTGACCGAGGAAAGTGAAAGTATTAATCTATGTAGTGTGAGTCCTCGTGTCCCGTATATAATGGACGGACCATTATGTATAGATAACCCGCTCGTGCTAGAAAATGCATCACTCCGTACAATGGAACCGTTGTCCGGAGCGACGCAGAAGCTTTTCTTTATAGGAACACCGAAAGTGCAACAATAAGAAGAGTATGGTAATGGAACCGCCCAATATAACCATTTTTGGATTGAACTGTCCTATTGGAATTCGAACGAGGGAGCATGATTAGCCGTGCCTTGGATGAACCATTAAAAAAATGAGAGTTGAACTTATCTCCAAAATGGCATGTGCATGACCTAGGACAACACAAGTTCACCTTCGATTGAGGCAACCCTAGTTTTAACTATCTCCTTCCAAAAAAAGCTAGCCTCATCATCCATCATCCCATCGTCGTGCCAAGAACCAATCGCCAGATTGCCAACCTTAGTTGAGTTTGAATAGGTGACCGAAAGCTTTTAGCATGACTTGATACAAAGCTATGACTCAGGAATCGACGGTGGTAATCTAAAATTTGGTAGCGCTCAGGTGATTGACAATGGTGTCAGTGGGTCGACGACGATTGGGGATCGACGGTTGCAGAGATTAGGTCATGGGAAGTTGAAAGGACTTGGTGAAGATGGTCTCCATAGGATGAACTCGACACAAAGAAGGAATGATAGAATTGAAAACGTAAGGTAAAATTTTCTAACTATTAAGATATATATAAGTTGTCAAAGGGTTGAAAGCAATCAGCACGGAGAGCTATCTCTCGATACCGAAAGATATTTTAACAAGAAATTGTCATAAAGCACGAATGAGTAAAAGTTAAGCTAGGCCAAGGCATGGAACGATCTCCGGAGCGCAGATTCAGTCCTTGGCACGAAGGATGGAATTCTAACATACAAAGCAATTAAAGAGATGTCAGCAAAATGGAAGCAACGCTTCGAATTAATAACTGAAGGATCAATTGGAATCACTAGATAGCGAGTCAGAGCTTGTCTTGATCCCGAGCACACTTTGCTTATAAGGAAAGCATACTCAGGAGCACAAGTGTTAACCGAATTTTTAAAAAAGTATATTTTCAATGGAAGTTTGAACGTCAAAAGGAAGATGAAACGACTCAAGAAATTGGAAAACGCACTTAGAAGGGCCAGAAGAAGGAACCCCAAAAGTTACTAGTCTATTGAAGTTAAAGAGACCTCTCGGTACCGAGGGCTTTTTATAGACCTTAGGGCCCAAAACACTACTGTGATCAACATATTACTTCAAGCAACCGTTGTCAAGTACTTTTCACAAAGAAAATACGAGCAATTCCAAGGATATATGAGAAGAAAGCAAAGAAAGTAGTATAAAATAAATGTTATCAAAGGAATCGTCGGAACGACTCAAAGTCTATGGAAAAGAGAGTGGAAAACAACAAACAAGAGAGGGGAAGACTTCATTGAGGGAAAAAGTTGGGTATTCACCAAAATAAACCTCTCAGTACCGAGTGAATTCTCTCGGTACTGAGAGGTCCATCTTGGGAATTGGGCTAGCGTGTCCCCTTCTCCACTTATGGGCTTTGCATCTGGACTTTGAATAACTCGAGTCTATAGGCCTACGGAGCAGTGCCCCCTATAAATACCAATCCTATAACAACCAAAAAAGAATCATGGACTCTGCTCCTTCTTCATTTCTTATCTCTCCCTCATGATAGTCACCTAGGTAGATACTTTTGATAGTTCTAGGCTTAAGAATCTGTCAACCTTTTAGACTAATAATATTAAATCACTATCAAATCCATAATTAATAAAATATAAACTGTATATAGGCCAAAAAATTTCAAACCACTATAAAAGTCTTGTGTCTCTCTACTTTTGTATGTTTTTTTGCTATTCCTACTAAATCTTATCCTACAAACAGGACATATTTAGGTGTTGTGCCACTGTTGGCGTCAACAAACACCTTCTGATGGTTCTTTGACATACTGCTGGAGTTTATTTTTCCTTATCAGTTCTTCGGTGAGATCCCTCAAATATTGACACTTGCTCATGTAGTGTCCATGAATTTTATGGAAATGACGGAACTTTCAAGAGTTCCTTTCATGCTCGGTTGCCTCCCTTCTAGGCGGCATTTTATATTGTTCCGTTATTTGAATATCTAGGTATATGTTTTCCAATGTATCATTCAGAGGAGTGTAATCTTCTGATTTCATGTTCCTTGGGCATTTCTTGTTGTCGTTAAGTCTACCGTCGGAGCCTTGATGTCATTTCTTCTTATTACCAGAGTTTCCAACATGAGTTACCACATTACCGGTGCTATCTCTAGATTATTTTACATCCATGTTGATTTGGATAACCTCATTTGACTATCCATCATCGGCATTGCTTAAATCCAGACTTGCTTCTTCCAAGCACAGAAACTGATTAGCCTTTCAATGAAACTCCTCCATGGTTGTAGGTTGCTTCATCTTCAACCATCTACCTAAATCCATGTCTGGGTGAATGCCCTGGACCAATACATTGAATACCAGATCCTCTTTCAAATTACTTACTTAAGTAACAACAATATTGAACCGATTCAAGAACCATTTCAATGACTCCTTAGGTCCTTGAGATAAACTCGACAAGGACACTATGTCCTTATGCGAAGCCACATGAAGTCAGAACTGCTCCAAGAACTTTCTAGCTAACTCATCAAAGGTCGATATGGATCTTGGTGCGAGCCTGGTAAACCACATTGATGAAACTCCTTCCAAGAAAATAGGGAAACACCTACATCGAACAGCATCCATTTCCCTGGAACCATCCATGTGTTATTCATACTTGAGTAAATGTTGTCTAGGATCGGTAGTTCCATTATACGATGGCACGGTCGGCATTATAAACTTTCTAGGATACTCCTCTCTCAGAATGTTTTCCATAAAAAGGTTTCTACTTGGTGATGAACCCCAATCCTCATTTTTTTCTACCTTTGCTTTCTTCAACCGACCGTTTAACCATGTCTGCTCTGTACTACTTGTTGGCAAGGTATTCCCAAGGATGACTATCAGGGGCTCCGCCTAGTGTTTAGCTATACAAACGATCTCGATTCACCTATTGATGTCTAGGCTTTGCAGTCTTTGGGAGAACCACTCCTACGGTTTTTTGTTGACACCCGGTTGGTTCCACTGTAGTTGTTTGAACTCTAACTCCATTAGCTTCAATGTTTAGCTCGTAATCATCACCATCAAGCTCCAGGTCCTCCCCTGAATCAGTAAAGTCCAAAGCTTCAGCTTCCTGTCCCTCTAAACCTCTAGAATTCCTCTCCGTACCAAATTGAATCCTCTCGGTACCAGGTGGTTTTATTTTTGGGGGAGCGTTCCAACTTCCTCTGGAAACTCCTATTGCTCCAGCATCCACTTCCTTCTATTTTCCCATTTCATTTCGCATGTTTTGATAAGAAATGGATGAGTTCTCTTCTTCAGGTCTGGGATGAGATTCTTTTCTCCTATTCCTCTTAGTCCTTTATGATTACTGGGTTAGCAGAGCCTCCATCTTATCCAACAATTTTTTTTGATTATACGCCATCTTCTAGTTTAACTCCTACACCATCTTATCAAGCGCACCATTTGTAACTACTTCTGATTGGGCAGATAAGTTGGTACTACCTACTGATTTCCTACTTCAATTTGGCAAGCATTTTCTTCATCTTAACCAGACCATTCCGGATGATATTGTACCTATCCTAGACGCTATTGATTTAAAATGGCAAGTTTCCAAATTTCTTAAGCAAAACTTCTAGATCTAACCACTAGACTCGTTTAAATCTAAAATAACAAGCTAGATCTAACCCTGATCAGGATTTCTTAGTGAAAGCACCAAAATGTTGACACCAAAAGTGGCACAACACAAAAATATTACTTGTCACAGGATCAGATCTAGCAAATTGTATGCAAAAATGTAAAGTGACATAAGAATTTTTATAGTGGTTCGAGTCTCTGGCCTATGTCCACTGTTATTTTTATAGATTTCTGATTTTGGAGAGAGTTTGAGAGGGTTAGAGAGATTTATCAGTCACAATTACAAAGGATTGACAGGTTCTTAAGTGTAGAACTGCCACGAGTATCTGCCTTAGTGACTATGGAGAAGAGATATGGGATGAAGAAGATGGAGTGCCCAAAGGTCCAGAAAGATGAGGAAAGATCCTCATTTAGTTGTTATAGGGTTGATATTTATAGAGAAACTACTCTACAGATCCAGGTGCCTGTGTAGTTTAAGGTCTAGGTGGAAGTTCATAAGTCCAGAAGAGAGCACGCCAGCCCAAGAAGCTATATAGACCTCTTGGTACCGAGAGGTTTTTGTGGTGAAAACCCTTCTTTCTTTCTTGCTTTGTCCTTCTATCTCTTGCTTCATTGTATGATAAAATCTTTTCCATGAAGGTTGAGTTGTTTGCAATGATTTCCTTGATACTTTTTATCTTATTCTGCTTCTTTTGCTTTCTTCATGTAAATCCTTAGAGTTACCCGTTTATTCTCTAGTAAAAGTATTCAAGGATAGTCACTAAAGGTAGTACTTAGGCATAAGAAGTTTGGGAGGCTCAAAGTGGAGAAAATACCTCTCGGTACCGAGAGGTCTACTTTGGTCGATTTTGCTTGGAACTTGTTGAATGCTACTTTTGCCCTTATGAGCGTATTCCAAGTTCGTGAATCATTTTGTCTTTGTCCTAACGTTCTAAATTCCATTAAAATTATGCTTAGTTAAAAAGCTAGTTAATAATTCAATCCTTGGAGATTTTAACCATTGTGCAATTGTTAATCTTATTACCAGTTATTTATATTTAGCCATGTTGTTTGTTGTTAAAATCCAAACTTCATAGCATAATGTAGTTGCGTGTAACGACCTGGAATTTCAAACACTTCGTATTTAAATATCAGAATTATTTAAATATCAGAATTATTTAAATATGTGAATCTTTGATTTAATATGGTAAAAGTGATTTATAATCTTGTTAACCATTGTAATTAATAATTAATGATGGTAAACTTGTTTTCGAAAAATGCTTACAAAAACAAATACTTCGAAGAAATATCGATAATATAGCCGAAAATCCTTTTCCATAAACGACTGTTTTCTCGATAAAAGTTGTTCGAATTTTTTACGCTTGTCTAATATATTAATGTGTAGTTAATTAGCAACTAAAAATATTTTATTTTTTATGGCTAGCTAAATATGAATAGTAAAAGATTAGCAAAGTGATTAAGGAGAAGATATTTTGGTGAATAGTGTTTAGATATTTGTTTTAGGAAATGAGCCACAATAGTGGCATGTGAGTGGGAGCATGCATGGTGACCTTCCATAAGGATAAAAGGTAAATGGTTACTTTTTAGCCACCTCTACTTAGGACCCTTCATATGTTACATAAGGTCATTTGTTAATTTTAAGTGGTAGAAACAACGTAGTGGTAATCCCTTTCTATCTCCGCTAATCTTTCTCTAATCAAAGCAAATCAACTCCAAATGCTCTAAAACTTTAACCAAGGCCTTAGAAACATCATAAGAAGCAAGAATATCAAGTTAAAGATGGAATAAAAGGAGCATACAAGCCCCCTTTAATCTAGGCCATGAGCAATTAGTGGACAAGGAAGAGGGGGCAAGTGCAAAAGTAAACAAAAGTGGATGCTTTAGAAGTTTGATGATGATAGGAAGTGGTTCTAGTACTCTCAGTGACTTGTGATTGGTTTAACATGGATTTGGTTGAGTTTACTCATCATTGAATGAATATATATTGTATGTTTGAAACTAAAGTTGAAGTTAAGTATGAACTAATTAAACTTACAACTTTGGACCCCTTGCTTTTGAAAAGAAAATAACAACTTTATATTGTATAACATCACTTTTACGACCTTCTATAACATGTGTTGTGTCCATAACAATGTGTATATATGGTTGTTTGGATTGTATGTTGAAATTGGAATGGATATGGATGGTCCATATAATGATAGCCGCTATGAAAACACTTTGAATCCTCCTGTGTTTAAACTTGTTCAAATTGTTTGTATGTCGATATATTGTGATATAATATATTTTGGTTGTGCACTACACATATATAAATATATGTGATAACAAGGAATTAGTTTTAATAGCTGTTGAACTTGTTAAACAAAGTTGTGAGAGTTTAAAGCAAAAAGTTCGATATGGATGCATTTTGAAAATGCCTTATGTTTGATGATTTTTAAAGTTCATTTGAGAGACATTCTCAAGGGTTTCTTTGCTATTTTCTTAATTAAAATATGTATACCTATTATTGTAAAAATATCAAGATTTAATAAATTATAGAACTGATTGAACGAAGCGGCAAAAGTTACAGCGAAAATGTTCACTATATGAGCACTTCGAAAATACCTTGATTTCGAGAATTTTTAATATAATTTTGAAAGATATCCTTAGCAGTTTCTTTGCATTATTTTTAATTACTCAATGTATAGTACTTATTACAAAAAAATTAAAAGTTTTAAACCTTTGTTTGAATGGAGAAAACGGGATAAACTTCTAGGCAATTTTCTAGTGTTCTCTGCGCAGGACTTTTACCAGCATTTATAAATGCAATCTTTGACCTAACACGGCATTTCTAGGTTTTTTTTTTACAAAATTGGTCATGTGGTGTTATTTTTAACACTTCTTGTGATTTAAAGTGAGTTTAACTGTTATTTAAATTAACTGTTTTTATGAGATCTTTTTATGAGTATTTAATAACATTAATTGGAGTTTTTTAAAAGTAGTTTCAAGTTTAAATATATTTTTATTAATTATTTGTGAATTTTTAAAGTAAGGAATTATTAAATATAAAACATGTTTTTTTATTATTGTTGTTAAATGTTAAAATGTGTCATTTTAAGTATATTTTATATAGATATTTAAAACCAGTTTATAAGTATTTTTAAAGTATATATATGTGTGTGTGTGTGTGTGTAAGTTTGGAAAAGTAAGTGAAGTATCTTATAAAAGGATAGGTGGTTTTGGTTATAACACTCAGTTATAATGGATGGTTTTGAGAAGTTAATTAAAAGTATACTATCTTGTTAATAAGTATTCTTAGATTTTTAAAAATAATGTTTATTTAAAAATAATGTTAAGTTAAATGGTTTTGGGTTTTGTAGGGACAATGTTTAAGTAACATTTGTCTTAAACCTCATTTAATAGACTTTTGAATGTACTTAGATCTTTATAAAGGATATTTTAAAGATAATGACAAGTATGGAATATTTTGGAAAAAAGTTATATAAAGTAAAGGTTTAATTAATAAAAGAGAAGGGGTTTATAGTAACAATGTTTTAGTAACATTTGCTTTTAACCTATTTGATTATATTTTAAAATAAGAATTTTTTTAAGTGATTTGTGAATATTCTTATACCATATGAGACAAGTATACGAATATATTTTCAAGTATTGAAAAGAGTACAAATGAATAGTGAAATGGAATGATACATGTATATATGCTTTGTAAAGGTATTTTAAATATATATACAAGTAGAAAAAAAAGTGAATAGAAACACTATGTATTCATACGAACCCCAGGGAGGACTCATTTGTCCGAATCGTCTCTTGCTTTTAGACGTTGTATTCGAGATCCCCCAGGAAGGACTCCTATATATAGTTCACTTACTTTTAAAGGATGTAATTATTTGATAAAAGAAGTTTTAATTAATAAAAGAATTAATTAGATAAAATGGGTATTAGAAGTCGCTTATGTGACTCAATCGTGCTTTGTGTGACTTAATCGTGATGTGTATTTACTCGTTTATGGAAAGTATTTAATCATATACTTAGCACTAAAAGCCGACAAAGTAGATTTGCTCTATCTATGAGAGTTAAGAATGAAGTATCTGGGCAGGTCTTTGATGCAACCAGTGCTCTAACCTACCTGGCTTCACTCTTGACCAATGGATAGTGTAAGTTGAGAAGGTCGAAAACATGATAAGTATACGAGATTTGGTTCCCATATGCGATCATTCTCATTGTTTTCGAATTTGACCAGAATTAACTTAGGAAATATCTAGAGGAAACATAAGAATTATACGGTATGGTTATATTCGGTGATGCTATACCCTAAGTATAAGCCTGTCTTGCTTTTATAGGACAAATGATAAGGAAATCTGTTCGGATAGGAGATGATCTCCACCCTTATGCGCTAGCTATTTATTTCAGAAAGAACCAGAGTAAGGCTTATCGAAAATCAATCGATTAGTTTTGAAGCGTCCGATAAGTGGGGGGTGTACATATATCAGATGATTCGAAACTGTAACCACTTCAAAATCGATATACTATACATGATCTTTATTTTGGAAGCGGCTGTGAAGAGGAATGCCATAGAGTTGCACTGTCTATCCTAAGATTAATTCCAAGGGAGAGGTCGGCGTTAACATTTCGAATGATGCTATCATCTTGTACTATCTGTCTTAAGGTGATTCCAAGAGAGAAGACAACGTTAGCATTCATCGGAGGACTTATGTTGGAATCCACAGAGAGATTCGAGATCTATTTGAGATGCTAGAATCTAGAGAGAGATTTGAGATCTGTTTGAGTAATAAAGACTTCTATGTTGAGATGTTGAACTTGACTTCGCCATCGGTAATGATAGAAATCGGAGTAGGATGAATAGATAAAGGGTTTAGCTAATCTAAGGGTATATTAGCTATATTCTAGAGATCCTTTTGGATTGCTAGCGAGAGCGATGATACTCGATGTAATGTGTTAGAGCATGGACCAGCTATGTTTATTCTATGGTATATTTTATCTAGAGATATACGCTGCTCAAAAGGATATCTTTGACCCTTGTCAGGAGGCCCGTTCTCAACGTACTTAGGGCACCTCCAACGGAAATCCATATATGAACGAACCTTAGCGGTT
Organism: Allium fistulosum; assembly: GCA_030737815.1. NCBI lineage: Eukaryota > Viridiplantae > Streptophyta > Magnoliopsida > Asparagales > Amaryllidaceae > Allium > Allium fistulosum. The sequence continues at coordinate 812,828,884 of CM060908.1, read as the reverse complement.
TTGAATGTGTACCTAATATTCTTATGTTGTATATGCATCACAGTTATTTTTTGATTTATATTCTACACCTTAGACATTATCCATTATCCATTATATCGCCATATGTATTTATTAAATGGTTTGGCTCTTTTAAGGGGAAAACCATTTTAGTGATTCGGTTGGTCTCAAAATGTGCTATTATGTGAGCACATGTTTCTTGAATTTCTCGTACCATACTTTTGTCTGACTTGTGGTTTTATTTTTCCCTTAATTCCTCGAGTGCTCTTTCGAGCAGTTTGAGAAAGGCATGTTTTAGTTGGAAATTCTCTAGAGCTCAGGGAGACGAGATGGATGTTTAATTTACCATAGTATTCTTATTTCTACTACACTATAGTATGTATATATTAGCAATTATGATGATAGGCTGTTATAACTACCCAGACTTATGATAGTATTTAGGATTGTAACTCTAAAATGCTATGTATCTCAGAGTAACACTTTGTACCGTCTTTTTTATATTATATGTTTTCGTTTCGATGTAAGATTCTGATATTGTGTTTTTTGTTGTTGTTTGGCTTCCTTTTCATTTTACTTGCCCTAACAATCTATTTCCACATTTGGATGCTCGGCACGTAAATCCATCAATGTATTAGTGTCGACATTTATGGGTCGAAAATACGGGTCGTTACATTGATGCCCATCGAGTGTGATTGTCACATAACCTATCTTTTCCTGTTCCTTGCTTATTTGAGGCTCCATCTATAAATTGTTGCCATTTATACAATGCCTTTCTCTCTTTTTGCTTGTTCTTCGATAAATGCCGTACAGTCAATCATAAGGTCCATAAGTTCTTGAGCCTTTATGGTTTCTCAAGTAAGTTATATCATACCGATTGATTTATATTTACCATTTCACTAACCGGTTTGAAGTTTTTGTCTTGTTAAATATTTTTTAGTAGATAATTCGTCAATACCTTTATATGATGCAGTTGGAAGTACGACCTAAGCTTTTGTGCTGTAAGCAAAAATGAATGTACTAATTTTTCCCTAATTGGACATCTAATTTTTAAGCCCTTCAACCACTTGTTGGTGTAATATATTGGAAATTGCATGTCGTTTTCCTCTCATATCAAGAACGTTCTTATAGCACGTTCTAAGATCACCATGTACATGAACAATTTTTCACCATTATTAAGATCTGATTAGATTGACGGTTTTTCTAAATGATTTTTCAACACTTAAAAACCCCTTTGACATTCTTTGATGCATCCAAATGTTCGATGCTTCCTAATTACCTTAACGAAAGGAATACACTATCCGATAAGGTAAATCTTAGTTGCGCCACTTCTACTCGTTCCATTCTACTTTCTACTAACACAAAACCGCTAACTAATTATTTTCTTTATAATTAATTATTTTTAGCTTAACTTAGATATATTTTAACGCATATTATATTATGCACCACATCTACTTATTAATCATAATATGTTAAGATCTTTGACATGAATAGAAGCAGAAAAAAATACTTATCCTTACATAAATTCTTTTGAACTAACGAACATAATTGTTGTTTGAATTGGGCTTATAATATGGAGAATTTTGAAAACTTTCAACAACAACAAAAATGTTTTTAAGTCTATGGTAAATGAAAATTGATAGCACTAAATACAGTGGTTTTCGCAGCAATCAATTGTAAAAGTAAATAGAATAAAATAAAAATAATCATAATAGTCTTTAATAGTAATCGGCGTTTGCCTTTTAGATTACAACGTTTTTATTTTCCTATTCGGTCCTATCAAAACAAATCTAAGTCCCTTTACGGCCTAGACACCAACTTGACGTCAGCTGCACCCGCATTTTATTGTCCACCTCCAAAATGGAAAAAGAAAAGGACCTTTACGGTGCTCTATAAAGGTTAACTGGCGGGACACGCATATCATCCTATTACGTACAAGGTAGCTTCTAATTTTTTTAGAACCCCATAAAATATTAATTCGATTCCACAATCACCCTCGTCCGCATTAAATTAATCAATCAATGAGCTAGCCTGTTGGCACCAATATAAGACGATTATACTTTTTAATTAATTAATGTATGCTTCACGGAAAAGTCTTTTATTGTTTTCTTCTTCATTACATTTACAATGACGCTTCATTGCATTTTTTATTGCTTGGATTATCTGACCCCTTCTCTCTCTTTTTATTCATTCATTTAACGTTACACGACATCATGCTTTTTTTTATTGGTGGAATTTAGCATGTTTTGCAACATCGTGGACATGTATGTAATTCTACATGCTTAACTATCGGGTTATATTTTAATCGGTTGCATGTGCTACCTTACCTAACGCGAATTTATAATTTTAAAATTCCAGTTCGGGAGCTTTTATAATTTAAAGAACTTGTTTGATATGTTGAAAATAGATAGTTCTGCCGTCTTACTATTAAACGCTGCTCTATCACTATTACTAATTTTAGTTGGAAAAGCGAATTCAATTGTTTCGATTAGAACGCAAGTTAAAATCATGTTGTAGAACTCAAGCTTTCGGTAAGTAGATAAAATAAATATATGTTTTACCACCCTACATGGGCGAACGTGAGTGGGCAATTAATGGGCACGCTCCTCCCGGAGAGGGCAAGCATCCTTGCATTGATTAATGGTTCGTGTAGGGTACCGTATAACTGTGACTATTGTATTATAAAATTAAATTGATCTGACGGACGGTCATTAATCAGTGGGCGACAATGCAGGCAGCAAATTGTGCAATGTGCATGACAGCATTGATTTTGGACTTCAATTCTTCTCACCTACGTACCCACCAAATTATAGTGGTACGTGTTATTGCTATACCATATCTACTTTTGCTGCAGCTTCGGCCGCTGGGTCTGTTTCCGTGCATCAGTCACGATCACAGACAAGGTGGAACCAGGGTTTAGTGGTTGGATTTTACCCAAAATGAATATAATTAAATTAACAAGTAATAAAACACTTTCAATTTTAATTCATAGCCCTATAAAATTTGAAAATAAAACATACCTATTGCAAATTTATATTTGCTTTTTCCACATTAAGATTTTATTTATTCTTCTACTTCACATTTTCATCAGATAAATTTTGAAAGTAATATTGGAATCGTTGAATAATCATTCATGAAACCATGATATTTATATTTTGCTTTTTTTTTTTAAGCACCACGGATATCTGGTATTATGGTTTGCACTAACTGATTCTTTCTTAGTACTGGTTGGATAAAGTCTCTTGACGTTACCAAACCATAAATCCAAAAGCCTGTAACATGTTGGGTGTCGCTTTTGTATTTGGAATATTTTCATGCTTGGACCACATTTTTATTTGATCTTTTGTGAACTTATATCGCTAATATTATTTTATTTTATACCACTGGCCTACAGCTTAGCTAAGTGTAGGACAGGTCCTCCCATGATCACAGCTTTTTCAGCGTACAAAAAATGGAATTTTTTTCAATTTAGTCCTTTTTTACAAACTTATTACGGAAATACCTCTGTTTTAAAACTATTTACAAACATAACCCTGTTTTGACCAACTCGGCACTGAGTTGGCCAAAATATACTGGGGCAATCTCAAATTGCGCCAATTGAAGCATTTTTTTTTCTTATAATTGAACTGGCGCTATTTGAAATTGCTCCCCAACGTACACGAAAAAATACATGTATATTGTCGCAATTTGAAATTGCGCCAGTTCATTCTGGCCAACTAGAACAGGGCTACGTGTGTAATTAGTTTTAAAGCAGGGCTGTTTGCGTGATAAGTTGGCAAAATCGAGCCAAATTGGAAAAAAATCCGCATACAAATTGAAAGTGAATCGACTTAATCATGATTTGTAATTTAAAGTAGTTCAAAGTTCTGAAATAATTTTGAAATCTGCATAAATAATCTTAATAGTGAACATATACAGAAGGAAGTACTTAAAGGTTCTACATAGTTGGACAAAGGAGTAAATTTTACACTTCAAATTGCGGCACCGGTTACAAGGAGAGTAATAACGTTGCATCTAGAAGAAATTATAACAACTCATATTTTCAAGTGGCATAATATAAACATATTATTTTTTATTTGAGCAAGGTTTTTACTAAGGACCCTTGTATCATTTTATAAATAAGAATAAACCAATGGATATGGTAGCCTACATCGACATCTTGTACTAGTGGAAGCCATCTATTTGTAACCTTTTATCACCCTGCCATGCATTCTCATCTTGCCCTCATCCCGATGTCAAGCCCGATAACCTCCCCGCTAAGAATCTTCTTCCAAACATTCTATCTAGGCGCCAGCAGATCAAAACTCCCCACATTCTCCGATCTGACCCTCCTGGTCCGTCTCTCTTAACCTTCCTCCGACCCTCCAGTTGACCCTCCCTCCCTTGATACGTCCGTGCCCTCTCAAGTTGTCGACCCTCGGGTGCCATCTCCACACTCGCTTGACCCAACTTCAACCCCCATTGGCCCAACCTGCCCTGTACTGCCTCCCATTGGCCCAACCCTCCTAGTGCTAAGCGCATCGCTCGGGAGTTCTCTAATAAGCTGACCGAAGGTATACAGCTGGTCTGGTGCAATAAGACTAGAATTTGGTCTCTCAAGGAAAATGGTTTGTGCTACCATTCAAAATGGATGATATTCTCAAAGTGGATATGAGACGATGAGAAAGATGAGTGGTTATTCTATCATGGACTTACGGTGTGAACACCCCCATCTCTATACTCATATCATCCAAGAATATTACAAAGTAATATTGTCGAATAATACGAAGAATGAGACAATATAGGATATATGAAACACCCCCACCTCTATATCCATATTATCCAAGAGTAGTACAATGTAATACTATCAGATAATAAGGAGAATGAGGCGATATGGGGTATACACGTGAATATTCCCTTGGGCTAACACTTGTACGTAGTAAATAAATCAAATAAATAACTCATCTATACATATATACTACCGCCACAAAGTAATAAATATGCGTGCCTTCGGGATAGAACAATACACAATATACAATAAATAACGGAGAACACAGAGTCGGAATCACAACGATAATATATAATACCAAATATACAGGTATGTCCAATATACATTATATGAATATACATACAAGAGACCATACAATACATAATGGTAAACAACTATACCGAATACTAATCTTCTCCATGCCCCAAAATACAAGCTAGTCAAATTGTTCATGTACTTGAAAAGTCTCGGACTGACCCGAGTCTTACATAAATAACAAACGGGTCAGACTATGTTCAATTAAAAATCTACAATATAAGTAACACAGTATAAACAAGGAATAATAATATGATAACACTTCCAGAGATACTCAAGTCAACAATCAATATGTGTGTGTGTACACACACATATACATATACATATATATATACATATACATATACATATATATATACATATACATATACATATACATATACATATATATACATATACATATACATATATATACATATATATACATATATATATACACATATATATATATATATTTCTGTATGTGTGGTAATGTATGTATGGAATATAAGTATAATACTATAGAATCATCAAAGCATCACATCACATGGATAACTCAAAACTATGCATAAAGGTGTCATCACCCATATAAAAGCACACCAAATCAGAAATCATATAATCAATAACAAATGGGTGAATCGTCCATATCTAGAAATCATCATCAAAATCTAGAAATCAATAAAAAGGTTTGTACTAGCACATGACAATGCCCAAATAAAATCAATAATGAGTATGGCATCTGCCTAAACATAATAGGCCATCCTTTTACAATGGATAGGCCATTTACCCATCAATCATATAAGAGAAGATATGGTGATTGAATATACTCTGGACATAGTCTAAGATAGGAATATAAATATGTCTATCTACCATACACGTCAGTACTAGGCGGAAGACCAACAACACGTCTTCCTGCTCCAGGAGCCATACACGTGTCTGTCTGACACTACTCCTACGGTTACCACACCCTTGGTATTATGAAAATGGTCCACCAATGTGCTCGACTACGCGAGGAATCTTCAGTCACGACCTGACGCATTGCACCTATAGATAACTGACCGCTGGCCTAGGTGACACATGGGCAAACGCACTTAGCTAAGGCACACAACAATAAGGGTTATCAAGGATCTAGGGCGCGACCATCGTGATCAAGCCACCAGGGTGGATACTGGCCAATTTGGTTCACTTTCAAAACATAAAGGAAGCTTGATAAGATAGATAAACACATAGTATCTATATTCAATAGCTAACACATAACTGCTCATAAATGCTGACAGATGACTCTATATATTGCTGCTACACAGCTTGATACTATTGCCAACATACGGCTCTATACGATTGCCAACATATGGCTCTATACGATTGCCAACATATGGCAATACACGTGACTCACTGCAGCGGACCTCACCACAAATCCTCATTACATGAGTGTCATCTACTTACAATGAATAACCGAATAAATATCACAATTAAGGCTGTCAATGGGTCGGGTCGGTTCGGATTCGAGTCGGGCCAATTTGGGTTCGGGTTAATTTTAAATAGGTCGGGTCAACCTGTTTATTAAACAGGTCAGAAATAGCTCAACCCAAACCCACCCGATTATAAACGGGTTGACTCGACCCGACCAGTGTAACTCGATTATAAACAGGTCGGGTCGTAAATGGGTCGGATCAACCCGTATAAGGTATAAACGGGTCGTAAACGGGTTATAAACAGGTCAAAATCGGGTTCACATGTCAGGTTGGGTTATAATCGAGTCGGGTCAACCCATATAAGTATAAACGGGTTATAAACGAGTCAAATTCGGGTTCACGGGTCAACCAGAAACCCACTCGTTTATAAACAGGTCAAACTCGGGTTGACCCGAAAATGACCCGCCTACTTAACCGGGTCGGGTTAACCTGCTAATTTCTATGTAATCTTCGGGTCGTGCTTGAAATTGACAGCCCTAATCACAATGGCGTCCCATACCACCGCATGATACTCAAACATTTATTCACCTCTTATAAATTACGCTTAATCTCCACAATATTCTATATAATAAGTCTAAAGAATAACCGAAGAAATATTACCGAATGCCCCATCCAAAATGGTATTATAACTCCGTTTATTCAGATTCCTCGTCATACAGAATTAAAATCATCATAAAACCATATAAGGATGTCATCACCGTATCATCTCAAAACACTAATCAAATCAATATCAACGGTGAATCATTCATATGATCCAATTCAATATAGAAGAAAGTAAATATCAGAAAAGAAATATAAAACAGGTGTGTGTGTGTATAAATAGAATAAACAAATCAATATTTAATAATGAATTATTTACAACATATAATCTTTATAAATCAAAAATAAGATCTTAGAAATAGATAATAATATATGTATATATATATATATATAATATAGAATTTTCTTTTTAATAAATTACTAATTTCTTAACCTTTTATAAATTTAAATAATAATTTAATATTCACCAATAACTTTTAAAAACAAATTTCATTCTTTTAGAATCATAAAATAGTTTATAAAGCTTAATATTATGCATAACAACTATTTGATAACTTTCTATAATTAAATACAATTTTAAATAATATTATAACTTCTAATTTAATTTAATATATACATAATCAAATAAATATAATTTCAAACTTTTACAAGGTTTTATGAATTAAAACAATTTTACATATCTCTAGAGTTTAATAAGATTTTATAAATTTATAAAAATTAAAAGACTAAATTTTTATTAAATTATCTATTTCTAAATTAATACATTATTATTAAATAAAACTTTTCACTTATTAAATATATTTATACACACATACACACACACATATATATATAACATCTTTTCATTTATAAACATTTTTATTTATAAAAGTTATTAATATATATATATATATATATTTAATTAAGTAAATACAACATGCACTGATACACAAATAAATGCTCGATCGGTCGATGCCACCGGTCGACTGCAAGCGGACGTCCGGTTGCCCTAGGTGGTCGACCGGTCGGAAGCATTTTTGTAAATACAATCGCTGATTCAAGCGATCTTCTCCTCCTCCTTCAACCATTTCTCCTCCAATTTATTACACAAACATTGTATTCAATCAAACAACAACCCAAACATATTGCATACAAAGCATTAAATGATATAGGCAAAGATTTATGAGTGCAATCACTCAACTGCTTGTGCTCCTGCTTCTTCTTCTTCTTCCCGTGCATGCTCTAGTAGCACACACGCAACAACGAAACCCAAATTCTCTCCTTACGTAAGTGTATATTAATGTTGAGATGCACATATCAAAGCTTAGGAATTTGTAGAATTTTTTAGGATTTTATTTTAAAATTTTGAAGCCATGAAGTATGAGTAGAAGGATGATTTCTAAAGTCAGAAAATGTTATCGTTGATGTTGTATATATAAACGATGAAGAAAATTCTGGAGATAGAAATCTTTGGAAATGGAAATGTCAGGAAACCAAAGTTATGGTTTTGGATTGTTGGGCTTGAGCATGTTGAGCCTAGGTTTCATTTTCTTTTCTTTCTTTCTTTCTTTTCTTTGGTTTATAAAACAATTATAATTCAAGCCCAAACACAAAATTAAGTCTTTCATAAAATTACTTTCTAAATAATTACAACATTATTTATTTAAAAAATATATTTTCTATGATTTTATTTATTTAATTAATCATTTTATTTAAATCAGTTACCAATTAATTTCTAAACTATGTTAATAAATTTATTCTCATGGAAAAATAAACTTTATATTTTACAAAACTTTAATTTATCATTATTTCCAAATAATTCATTCGTATTTTCATATTCCAAAATTAAATAAATTATTAAAAAATTTGCGTGATTTCCATCGATGGAGCTCTTGGAACTTTTGCATATATTTGGCACTTGTTACATCGTCTTACATAGTCAGCGGCATCTCGATTGACAGTTGGCCAATAATACCCATAACGGAGTATTTTCTTTGCTAGAGTTTGCCCCCTAGTATGATCGCCACATTCTCCTTTATGAACTTCTTTTAGGACCGTTTTATCTCATCATGAGCGATACACCGAAGTAAGGGAACTGAAAAACCCTTTATGTACATAATTCCTTCTTGCATGATATATCGCGAAGCTTTATGAAGAACTCGTCACTTTTTATTCCTTTGTTTAGGTAGGACTCCCTGTAGCAAATATTTTTTAATCAGAGTCATCCACGAGTCTCTCTCAAGTTCCGCCTCTAGTACCCGATCGATTTCTATCAGGTTTATAGTCGGGGCATTTAATACTTCGACCGGAACCAAGCCCATCTATTGTGCGTCACCGGTGCTAGCAAACTTTTCCAATGAATCAGCCTCTCTGTTTTGATCCCGTGGAATATGCGAAATGCCATAGTACTCAAATTCAGTTAACAACTTTTGGACGAGTAAGATATGGAACAAGCCATTGTCCTTTAGCTTGATAATTTCCCTGACTTGGTATACTACCAACTGTGAATCGCAAAAAATTTCAAGAGACTTTATTCCCAGTTCTCTAGCGAGTTTAAGTCCAGCAATCAGAGCCTCGTACTCAGCTTTGTTATTTGTCGCTAGGAAATCAAGCTTTAAAGCATAACAGATCGACTAGATCTTAGGGAGTTATAAGCATAACTCCAGCTCCAGAATAATGACCATTGGATGCTCCATCAGTATACAATTTCCACCGTATGGTAGGGATTTCGCTGCTCTCTGAGGAATCATCCTACGTAGTAATTTTGAAATAAAATCTGCCAGTGCCTAGACCTGGATATCTCTCCAAGGAAGATAAGTGATATCGAATTAACTAAGCTCGATATTCCACTTGAGTAATCTTCCAGACGTCTCAGGTCATTGTAGGACCTATCGTAACGGCTGATCGGTGTAAACATTGATCGAGTGAGCCTGGAAGTACGGGCAGAGCTTTCATGATGCAATCAGCAAGCAATATGCCATTTTTTCTATTTTCGGATAGTTCCTTTTAGCTCCCATCAATCGCTTGCTGACGTAATAAACCGGTCTCTGAATTTGATTCTCCTCACGAAGTAATGCGACACTTATAGCATGTACTGACATGGCCAAATAGGTGTATAAATCTTCATGATCCACCGGCTTTGACAAGATGTGGGGTCTCTCCAAATGATTCATCAAAGCTTGAAATGCGTCTTTACAATCCTATTCGAAGTTTCTTTTCCCTTTCCTAATGAAGTCAAAGAAAGGAATGCATTTGTCGGTAGCTCTGGAAATGAATCAGCTTAAGACAGCAACTTTCCCATTCAGACTCTGTACTTGTTTAATAGTCTTTGGCGCTTGGATATCGCGGATATCCTGAATCTTCTCGGGATTAGCTTCGATTCCATAGGCTTTAACAATAAAACCTAAGAACTTCCCTGATGCTAGGCCAAAAGAACACTTCAAAGGATTAATTTTCATCTTGTAATGTCAGAGGATGCCGAACATTTCTGCCAAGTCTCTAATGTGGTCACTTGATCGTCGTGACTTCACGAGCATATCATCCACATATACTTCCATCATATTTCCAATCTGGTCTTTAAACATCCTATCGACTAAGAGTTGGTAAGTCTCTCTTGCATTCTTTAGTCCAAATGGCATCACCATATAGCAATATAATCCAACATCGGTAATGAAAATGGTGTGCTCTTGATCAGGAATGTGCATCGAGATTTGGTTATATCCCGAGTACACATCCATGAAAGATAGCAACTTGTGTCCCATGGTTAAGTCCACCGGTTGGTCGATTCTCGGAAGAGAAAAACTGTCTTTTGGGCATGCCTTGTTCAAGTTTGAGTAATCAATGCATGTTTTCCATTTCCCATTTTCCTTTTTCACAAGCACATGATTAGATACCCACTTAGGGTAGGGGGTGTCGCGGATAAGCCTGTTGTCTTTGAGTCTATCCACCTCCTCTTTGAGAGCAACTGATCTCTCCAGATCCATGTCGTGTCTTTTTTGTTTCATCGGGACATGCCTCGGGTCGATATTCAATGCATGGCTCGCAATGGCAGGCGAGATTCCACATATGTCAGAATGAGTCCAAGCGAACGCGTCTACATTTGCTTGGAGAAATCTAGCAAGTTCTTTCATCATCGGGGGGCTGAGCTGTGATCCGATCTTTAGGACCCGTGACGGGTCATCGTGGCTGACTGTGATGTCAATCGTCAGCTCAACCGGTGCAGCCTTGGTCTCTTTGGGCTCCTCCTCATCATCTCTTGGATCTATATCCCTATAGAACCGACTGTGGCGCCCGAGCCAAGGCTTAGGCGCTAGTTGTTAATCTTCGGTAGCTTGGATACGGATAGTCTTGTCCACACCTTTACCTTTCTCTTTACATTGAGCATCCCTCAACTCAGCTACATAATAGGCACGTCTAGTCATCTGATCACCGTGAAAAACTCCAACACCATTATTTATCAGAAACTTCAATGTTAAACACCACGGGGCAAGGGCTACCTGGAATTAGGTTGGGCCGGTCAGCCCAAAAAAACATTGTAAGGAGAGTCAACATCCAAAACAACGAACGACAAGATCCGCACTCTTCTACGGTCACCTTCTCCCAACTCTACAGGTAATTCAACATAACCAACGGCTTTAGTTGCAACACCGTTAAAACCGTGTATGTGGGCTTTAGATGACTTTAAGTCCTTGACTTCCATTTTCATCTAATCATAAGATTTTTTGAAAATTATATTTACTGAACTTCCACAATCAATCAACATCCTTCTCACCAAAGTGGGGCCAGTTATGGCGAAAATGATCGTTGGGTCAATCGTCGGAGCCTCCACCTTATCTGCATCTCTGTTTCTAAACACAATATCATCCGTCATTGTACGTTGCTATTTTGCTGGAGCTCCATCTTCTGTATTCGAACAATATTCAAAATCCACATGCTTAATCGCACCAGCATAGCGCTCTGTCTCATGCCAACTCTTATCTGCTGGGTGTGGTCCTCTGACTATCGTATTTATTACCAATCTTCCACTAGTTCGTCCAGGCTCCTCGGTCCTGTGCGGTACTTGTCCTCGTTCGGGGTCGGATGTCCCCTGTCCGCCATCCTGTAGGGTTTTTACAAATTGCTGCAGCTTCCTTTCTCGAATAAGCTTTTCAATAATGTCCTGGAGATGCCTGCATTCATTCGTGCCATGTCCATAGAATTTATGGAATTGAAAATATTTTTCGGTTTGTTTCAGCTTCTCAGTTGATTCTTTTGGAAGAGGCTTCTTGTATTGCATGGTATTGCAGGTAGACAAAAGATATTCTACAAGGACGTATTCAACGGTGTGTAACTATCGTACATCGGAATCTTAGGCTTCCCTCTTATAGAATCCCTCTTTCATTCTCGGCCCCTATCTTCGCCTTTCTTTTGCTGATTCGGTTTGTTTTGGACATTCACTTGAACTTTTCCAGAGCTATCATCAGACTGCTTTACTGCAATATTACTTTGTACTCCCTCTCCGCTCGGTCCCGCAACATTATTTTTCCTGGAGGACCAGGCTTCCTCCTTTCTCAAATACTGAGCCGCCTTTACGTAAAAGCGTTCCAACATTGCGGGCGGCTTGCCAACTAACCAATCGCCGAAATCAGATTCTGGATCTATCCCTCGCGTCACGGCCATCAATATCGCATGGTTATTCGGATTACTGATTTCTATAACAGATGTACAAAATCTCTCCAAATAATCTTTCAGCGATTCTCCTAGAGCCTGAATCACGCCGGACAGGGACAATACATCCTTGGGACAAGTTGCGTGCATTCAGAACTGCTCCACAAACTTTATTGCCAAATCATCGAATCATGCTCCTCCTTAGATTTAGAGTATACCGGTATATCATCAATAAAGACTAGAACGAACCTATCCCAGTAGTCTATGAAGACTTTGTTCATTAGATCCACAAAGTAGGCTTGAGCATTCGTCTAGCCAAACGACATCACCAGCCATTCGTAAGAGCCACATCTAGTTCTAAATGCTATTAGTGAGATGTTATTTTCGGCAATTCTGAGCTGATGGAATCCTGTAGCTAAGTCCAATTATGATAAGATCTTATCTCCACTTAACCGATCGAGCATATCATCGGTCCTAGGAAGGGGATACTTGTTCTTAATAGTCAGCTCATTCAACTTCCTATAATCGATACATAACCTGAGGGATCCATCCACTTTCTTCACAAATACAGCTGTGGCTACCTAGGATGAACTACTTGATCTAATAAAATGCTTCAACTATAGTTTAGACAGTTGCTTCCTAAGTTCTTCGTTCTCTTTCATGGACATTCTAGTTGGAGGTCGACTAATAGATTAAGCTCCGGGAATAAGGTCTATTGCGGAACTCGATATCCGCTTAAGAGGTAAATATGTTATAGGTTCAAAGATATCTAGGTATTCCTTAACCACTTGAATTTGAGCAATCTCATCCTCATCTCGAGCTTTCATAGAAAAAAGATATCTACTCGAATTTTCCCTAACGTCTCCTAAAATAATGCTAACACTTTACACAAAATCTAGATGGCTAAGAGTCACGGTCCTTTCAAGGCATATATCGATCCATCCAATCCATCCCAAGGATGATTCCAAATCCCATATATTCAAATACGTGCAAGTCACAATAAAAGAGTAGCCACCTAAAAGCAATTCAACATCCTTACATAACATCCTGAGGGTTGCACATTTTCAATTAGGATTCACAGGATTCTCAATCCTTGATGATGTTCCTAAATAAAACACATTAAGATTAAACTTACCCACCGGTTCTTTCAATACGAATGAGTGTGATATACCCATATCGAATAGAACTCTAACGAGAAAATCTCTAAACATTTTCGTACCTTCCAGAATTGTAGGTGCCATTCCTTTTACCCAAGAAGTACTACCAGTTGCCTCAATAGCATTCAGCTTTCCATGGACAAGCATTAGCAAAATGCCCCACTGCCCTACAAACCTTACATATAGGCTGTGATGGTGCTTTATGTGGTTGAGAGAATTCCTTCGAGTTATGTCCTTTCTCTCCATAATTAAAGCATAAAACATGATCCTTGAATCGAGTTTTATCAAGCTTCACATCTGTTCTTGTCAGCTTTTTCTTGAAGAACCTTGACCTCTTCTTCTTAAATGGAAATTTCCTCTTTTGTCCAAAATCAACTTCACCTTTAGGCTCATCCTCTTCACTACTACCTTTCTTCTCATCCTTAAGGCTCAGCGTTTAATCCACAAGCTTCTCAAAAGTAACTTCCAACTAAGGCAGTAAGGATTTCCTCAGAGATTTCTTCAGCTCATACACAAACTTTTGATTCTTCTTTAGTGGTGTGTTGATGAGCTCAACACCATACTTTGAAAACCCTTCAAATTCTATAACATACTCAGCTACAGGCATGGTACGCTGCTTCAAGTCGATAAAATTACGTGCCACAACGGCCTTCTCCTCTTTTGGTAGAAACTTCCTCTCAAATCGACCCTTGAAATCTTCCCAAGTCAGCTTTGACTCATCTGTCTCTACTACGAAAAGCTCTTACCAATCCAGAGCTCTTTCCTAAAGCTAGCTGGAAGCAACTTGGACCTTCTGTTGGTCGGTAATGCCCATATGTGTGAAGATGCAATCACACGTCTTCAGCCAAGCCTGCACTCCTATCACTCCCTCTGTGCCATTGAAATTTTTCCATCTAGTTTAGCACAATCACTACACAGCCTGGCAAAGTCAAATCAAGGAGTGGGAGGATTCGAAGTGGTGGAAGAGCTCTACAGCTGGATGCTCCTCACTAATTCCATAAGCTACTCCGCAGTCATATAGACTCCCCCAGATCCACTGGTCTGACCTAGGTTTATAGGACCAGCACGAGTACCATCCATTCCTCACTTCTGCACTTAAGTGAGATATATGTTAAAGATATTCAAAAATAGTAGTAGCAAATCAAATCACACAAATAACAAATATGCACCCAGATGACTACATCCTATAATCGCCATATATACCTAGATAGTATATTTAGATTATACAATACCCAAGGGATAAGGTCACCTAAGTCCTTCTAGGCAGATGGCTCATGTCTCTTTATGACATGTATTGATCTAGTCCTACTTTCATACCAAATGTGAAAACCTCCACCTATATACCTATACTAACCAAGAATATTACAAAGTAATACCGTCGAATAATATAGAGAATGAAATGATATAGGGTACGCACATGAATATTTCCTTAGACTAACACTGGTATAAATCATATATCACATATAATACTTACTACAAATGTATGCGGTCTCAGTACAAAGTAACAAACACGTGTGATACCATGACAGAACAATATATAATCACATAATAGTATCAGAGTACATAGAGTCACATCATACAGATATAATATAATACGTAACACAACACATAGTCCAGGGCTACAAAATGATAGTCCCTAGCCCACTGTACAGTATATCATCAAATAATAAATAAAAGATACAATGAGGGTACAAAATGTATAGGGAATGTATCATCCTATAACTACTACTAGCCTCCCCAAACACTGAAGCAAGTCCATCTGTCTACATTGTACCTATTCCTGCAACATTTCAGACTGACCCAAGTATAATAATGCACGAGCCATACTATGTCTATAATGATGTATTTGTGATGATAATTCATAACAAGAAGTCCATGAATAATTGATTAGATTAATCATGTAAACAAACCATATTATGATGTAATTAATAAGTATCCGTTAATCCAACCATATAAACACACCAAATATATAAATGGAATCAAAATCTAGTGGTAACGGGAATCCACTATACCATAGACTTAAGTCCCAAGCTGAGTCATCCCAATATAAAGGTTACTTAGCCTCCGGTTACCTAACCTAAAGTTGTAATTACATGAGGAGTAAAACATGACCCTTATCCACCAGTGGCTCGTCAACACGTAGCCTCGGTCATGACCATGCGTTGCCTCTATAGGTAATAGACTGCTGGCTTATGCCATACAAGGGTCTATAGGGAACCTACTCTATGGGTCACCTAACCTAATAACATAATAGTGTTGCGGATCTGAGGCGCGACCCCATGATCAGACCGCTAGGGTGGAAACTGGCCCAAGCTGGTTCTGTCCAATGCCAATAATAGGAAAACATCATGATAGTGGCACACAATATCAATAATTATAAGGGCACCTAACCTGCTCACACCTATGAGCATCACCTCATGTAAATACAATATATCATATCTATTCCCATCAAATGAGTGTTATCTACTTACATTGAATAACCGAATAAGTATCACATTGACGTCCCATTCTACTGTGTCATACTAGACCATTTATTCAATGCCCATAAAATACACTCGATCCAATCAATATTTCTATGCAACAAGTCTAATGAATAACCGAAAAAGTGTTACCAAAAGTTGCATACCAAACGGTATCACCAAACTGTTTATTCAAATTTCTCATCACATGGAAATGAAAGTACATAAATAATAATAATCAAAATAGGTTCATATGAATGAATTTACTATATTTGATAACATAAATACATTTCATTAATTTAATACGATATTAATTATAGTATATGTATTTAATGTCACTTAAACCAAGCTTCTAACATCATAGAATATATTTATAACTCAACAATTTAAGTTTTATGACCTTTAACAATTATTACATTATTATACAATAATTCCTATAAATAATAATTTACTAACTTTATAATTTCCTATTTAAATAATATCAATAAATTCACTTTATTTATTTATTTATTAAACAATTTAAATATTAGTCATCGCTCAATATATATATATATATATTAGTATATTAATATATTTATATTAATATATTTTACTATAACTTATTTTAGTTTAAATATTTTATTATATATATATATATATTAGAAATAAGAATTAGGCAACCAGTCTAAACCATTGGTTGACCGGTGGCACTCGACTGTTCAGGGCTTCAGGCATGCGATTCTACACTCGTCTTCGTGCATTTTCAACCTTCGCCTCCATCATCTCTGCCACTCCTTCGTCATTCAACGTTATGTAATCAAACTTCAACATTCAATAATTCAACCAAGCCCCAAACAAGTGTTAATTATCTAGTATGAAGTATTATAGAAACATAAAGGGATGAATGCAGTGTTTTAGTAAATGGGTTCAAATAAGATACACATGCATTTCAACATTTCAGACATCAAATTCATATCTTCATGGACACTGTAATGAGCTAAATTACTCACCTTAGGTAAAGAAACACTATTGCATCTCTATCTCCTTCTTAACCTACTTCATGTTTCTCCTTTGCTCTTTACTACAAAGAGCTTCCACCTCAAATTGATGAACATAAGCTTGATTTATTGATTGCTATATGGTGCGGAGTTATCGAGAAGCTTTAATCTGAGTTATTGGGATTTATATATATATATATATATTATTTTTGAATTTAATTTGAATTTTTATAGAGGTAGGGTTTGGGGGAAATGTTGATTTTTTAAAGTTAGAAAATGAATATGTATGGGTTATATTTATAAATGAAGGAGAAACTTCAGGAAATGGAAGACTTTGGACTTAGAAAAATCAAGAAACTTGAATTAAGGTTTGGGTTTTTAGGCTCAAAAGATACTGGGCTTTGGTTATTTTCTTCTTCTTTTTCTTCCTTTCTTCCTTTCTTCCTTTCTTTCTTTTCTTTTCTTACGGCATGAACAAATTACATTTCCAAGCCCACTTACAAACAGTTTTTTTCCATTAAATTCCTTGTTAATAAATCTTATTAATAACTATTTCACAAAAAAACTATTTACTATAATTTATTTAATTAATCAAATCATTTTATTTAAATTTATTTACTAATTAATTCCAAACTTCATTAATAAAATACATTTTTATCTTTTAATATAAATCTCAAATTTATTTTAACATTTTATTCTAATTAATTAATTTATATTTACACATTTCAAAATTATTAAATAAATTGTTAAACAAATTTTCTTTTCATGTCCAATTCTTATCGTTTTAATAAAATAATTTCTATCTAACTTCCAAATCATTTCAAATATTCATTTTAATTAATTCTAACCACATTTAATTTATTAATTATTATTATTTAATCACTAAATTATTGCTTCTTGACAATGGGTTGTTACATATGGATGATGTACCAGTCCTCTATAATGACAGTGAAATACTGTGCCAACAATGAGGAGATTTTGACGGCTACGGGCTGGGACAAAAGATATATTTTCTCCCCACCTTCTCCTGGATTTTGTCTTGAGCTTATTGGCTGGTTCCGTAGATGCGTATGGATCTAGTTTGGACTTCTTCCTAGTTCTTTCCCAGATTTTTTCTTGTTATTGATGAATTATATCTCATGACTTATTTGATTGTGTTGCTAGGCTTGGCTGGTTCGTTTTGTGCCTAACTATCATTACTTTGCTACTGGCTAAGCATGTTTGCAGTTTTATTTTATGATCTGGGCCTGGTGCCCGGGACTCTTGTACCTTTTATTACCGCTGCTGCTGCTGCTACTATGTGTGTGTGTGTGTGTATGTATGTATATATATCTACGGCTGTATGATATTCAGATCATAGATTCTTTATATATAAAAAAGAATAAACCAATTACAAGGGCTTAATTAAATACAAACATCAAACCATCATTTAAATATACATTTTTCATAATTATAATATAAACTATTTTCTCCCTAAAACAAATTTTCCTTCCGATTTGTATCAAGCATTCCCATGCCACTTCCTATACTTTCCTTTTCAGATTTTCAAACAATCTTGGGTTCCTTTCTCTTCAAATATCAGCTTATGAAAATTTAAGAGATAGCAGCAAGATTGTAGTGTTATAATTTTTCCATCATATAGCTTGGAAAGTAGTATGCCACTTTTCGTTACTATCTTGAGTAGGGTTGTGAAACCCTCCAATTTGCGATATTCTTCTCTATATTGCATTGGCTTTGTGACACTCAAAGAATAAATGGTTGTTAGTTTAGTTTCTTGTTCGCACCATAGACACAAGGATATATTTATCATTATAGCATGGTAAAGCTTAACTTGAGTGAGCAACACACATTACAAAACTCGCCATATGAGTAAATATGGCAATAATCGATAATTTAGGCCTAATTTATAATAAGATTAATAAAATAATAATTAGAGAAATTTAATAAATAGAATTCACAAGGAGAAATTTAATTAATCAAGAGTGGAACACTAGAAAGGTTAATTGAGTTGGACTAAGTGTAATTATTACCACGTATATTATGGCCATAAAATAATTAGATAGATAAGCAAGAGTGCAACGTGATTTATTTAATTAATCAAGAGTGGAACACTAGAAAGGTTAATTGAGTTGGACTAAGTGTAATTATTACCACGTATATTATCAATCTACATATCTCTAAACACATGTCATTCTCTTCATTCTTTCATTACATAAAAACTATACAAAATATTAGAGCTTGGCCGCCACTACTAAGAGGAGTGGAAGGAATCTAATCAAAGAAAACTCAAGCTTCATTTTCTAAAGAAGGGAAGGCTTTAATCAAGCATTTAATTTAGGTGAGTAATATCATATCTAATATTTAGGGTTCACTCTAAGTAGCTCAGATCAATGTTTTATTCATGTTTTTATCATGTTAAATGCATCGATATTAATTGGAAATTTATAGGAATTAGTATATATGTTTTATATGAAAGTTGGCAAACCTTTTTATCACAAATCTAATATATGAGCTTAAATCCCAATGAGTTATGGATATGAGTTGAGAAATGCGACTTTAGAGATGAATTTTAAGTTTGAGAATTTTCCTATATTTTTATAGCTTATTATAAATTTTCCAATGGGGAATTGTGTTAATTTCTAGTATAATTAATTTAAAATAAAGAAATCAACTATTTCAATATAATATTTTTATGTGCGATAGAATATATTGAAACAGGCTTTTGTGAATTTTTCTAGATTTTTCGCATTTATTTTGGGTTTAATATGAATTGTTAAAGAAGAGGAAATTGAAGAGAAAATGCTAAAAAAGATACTTGATGAATTAAATAATCAATTAAGTAGTTATGAAACAAAATAACTCCCAGAATTTTACTGGATAAATTGTAAACAAAAATAAATAACAAATGTAATTAGACAAGCGACAAATTTAGTCAAAAGATATAATTGTGTTAAATACTAAGACAACTTTCAACTTAATTATGAAATGGCCATAACGTTTCTAGTATGAACCATATTTTCATTAGGCTATATCGGTCATGTTTTCGTAAGCACATAACTCATACTTTTGTTAAAAGAACAGCTCAAACTTCCATTATAGAAATTTTTGCATTTTTAGTAGCGACTTGTTTATATTTTCATAAAGGAAAACACATGTTTTCATTAATTTCTTGTTTCATATTTTTATAAAGGAAAGTTCATGTTTTCGTTAGCGCATTGTTCTATACTTTCGTAAAGGAAAAGTCATGTTTTAATTAACGTTTTGTTTCATACTTTCATAAAGGAAAACTCATGTATTTGGTAACGTCTTGTTTCTGCCACGATCCAAATTTCAGTGTTCGAAAATCGACACCCGTACTTCAATTGTACTCGTATGCCGCAGATTCAATCGTTGAAATTCGACTCGTGCCGGAGCTTATAACACGTTAAGTATAACAACACAGCGGAAGAAAGAAATGAATGATATCATATACATCACAAATGATACAATATCCAGAATATGATATATAACAATGATATCTATATGATACAAAAATATCAGAGACAAATAATAATGTTACAGCGGAAACAACAAAAGTGATAACTTCAAACGATCTTTAAAAGAGAATGCGTCCAACAACTCCAACATCAAGCTCGAACCACCATCACGTTGCACCAAGATAAGCAAGGTCAGTCGTGAACTCCAAAACTGAACTAGCTCCAACTAATCTACTAAACCTAACTATCTGAAAACCCCAACTCTAGACTGCCCGTGTGGAAAATTGTGGGCACCCAGAGTTTAGGAAAGGAACAATAAACTCCGAGTCAGTCATGGGACTGGTATGAGTAAACAAAAACAGTTGTTTGTGTAAAAACAGTTTATAATAGAAATTCGACATGCTTTTGAAAAATGAAACTACCATAAGACCTCCCACCACACACACAATGCAATCGCAGACTTGGAGGATATTTCTTCTTATGATAGTCAAATATGCTTAATACGAGAAAACTCTTTTGATATTATTACTAGTGCATAGTGTGAAAATCCTTTCGAAAATATAATATTAATCTTAGCCAGCATAGGTACCATTATACTATGCCTACTATAGCTGCCACCTGAGGTGACAGGTTATACAAATTGCAATCGTAAAGGGCTCGTATTATTTCTTTGGATTTCCAACGAATGGTCAGGCGAAGGAACTTCCTACTTCCACATGGGTATTCCTCTGGAGGGACGTCCCGAGAACTAACTAGCTCTCTGCCAACACAAGGCCGGGTTACCTCTTACTAGGTAACTACTACACGAGTATGCCACCCCCCGGTCGTTTGCGACTTTTATCCGAGGGCCCTCGATCACAAAGCAACAATCACACAGTAAATGAGATTGGAGCAACCACATAGGTAAAATATCTGGGCTCCATACCATGATACCACCTTTTCCAGAAGGAAATTACATACCCTAAAGGGTGCGACCCTCATAACTTTGCCGCATCTTTCCTGTTTCGACCATTTCCGAGGTGTGAGGCTCGATGAGGTCTCGTCCACAAAGCTACGCTTTACACAAAAACCATGCTTTGATCAACAAATGATCAACAAATATCAGCAACACTTAGCATGCCACACTACCAAATTGGGAGTATATCACTGATAACCTTCAACTACATAACCTCTGAGCTCGTACGTCTCAGAGAAGGGTGTTAAGCTAAGAGAATAAATTCTCCGCCACCAAACAGAAATGTATTTGAAAGAAATCTGCTTTATATCTCAAAGTGTAGTGTCAAACATACAGCCATACAACTCTCTTGCGGGTTCGAACAGAACCGAAGGCACTTCCAAAGAAGCCCTTGCAATCCGGGTATTCACAATCCCGATCGAACTTCCTATCACTTAGGGAATCTCTATACCGTAGCTACTCAGTGTAGAGACAATCGATAGGTTATCCTATCGTTCTCACAAATAATCGGTCTTCACCACCGATCTTCAAATGCTATCCATAACGTCGTATCATTATTCGGAATGGGTTATATTGCACAGGGTCCTCTCCTGGCTAAACCGAATAGTGAGCGCAATATTTTAAAACATATGGATATTGGGATTTCAGTTAAGTCACACTTATTACCCAAAAATTCTCTTCAAATGGTTTCAACAAATTACCATTTTAATCTTTTACATAAAAAGATTCATCTCACAAAGTTCACCCAGTTTCACAAAGATCTATTCATAGATTTTCAAATCGATTTCCATTTCAATTGGATTAACTCATTAAATCTTTAAATTAAAGTTTTAACTTATAGCTTTCAAAACACGTTTCCAAAGATTAATTCGTAACTTGGAAAACTATTTCCAATTCAAACTTGAAATTCTTTTGACACAAATTGGAAATTCATTCCTTATATGAAAGCTTCTATTATTTGAAAACAAATAGTTTTCATTTCGGAAAATCTGATCTCATTTATACAAGTTAAAATCTTTGAGTTAATTCAAATTCCCAAACAATATTTTAACAAATGGTTTAGAACCCATATAACCTTGTTTGCCCTTTTTACATCATAATTTCTCAACATAGAATTCAATTTCAAATTTTGAATGCAACTTTAAATCAAATTTCAAAACTAAATCAAGTTATTCAAAAATAACTTTAATCTTTGAAATCCATTTTCAGAAGCTTTCCACTTTAAATCCGATCTATTTTCAAAACCATTTGGATTCAAAAATTCAATTTTAAACTATTTCAAAGATCTGTGACTTAACCAACTTCCACGTGAAATCCATATTTGTGTGTGTATGGTGTGGTCCAGGGGTTTAAGACAATAGTGCAACATCATTCCATCACCACAGATTCAAATACAGAAATATAGTTGATAAGCGGTATAAACTATAACGCTTATCGTTCATTCATAGATTCACAGATAATATACAAATGTATCACAAATAAATGAATAAATTATACACAGCTCAATCCACAGAACAAACTATCACAGATCAGATAGGACATCAATTCAAGGCATCTCATACAAAACAATCATTCATAAGTAAGGTCAAGCATTCAATAATCATTTATAAGCAGGATTAATTAATTATTTAATCCTAATTAATTCAATTTATTTCCAATTAAATTAATTACTTATGAATTAATTATCCAATCCTGATAAATTAATTACAAATCAGTTGATATAAATTAATTTATCAAACACCTTAATTAATTATTCTTAATTAATAAATTATTCTTAATTAATCACATTAATCAAATTAACCTCTAAACCAATTTCATAATTAATTAACCCCTTAATTAATTATTTTAAGAAATTAACCCTTTAATTACTTACCATTAAGTAATCATCTCATAACAATTAATCATTAATTACCAATAATTAAGACGCTTAATTATTAATTAACCAATCTTTGATTACAAATTGATTAATCACTAATCACTTAGTTAATTTCAATTATAAATTTAGTTAATATTCTTAATTAACTTACCATATAAATTAATTAAATAAAAATTATTTACCTTACCTTTTTAAAATCTTCCTTACTAACTTTGAAATCAATTTATTACTAACTTAAAAGGTTTTAATGTTATCCTAAATTGACCAAGATGAATTAACTTAAATTTTTTTATTCATCTTAACGTTTTGGGAAACCAAGACCCGAGAAAACTGCATGTTTACTCGAGTTCACCCGAGTGCTTTACTCCATTTCCCCGAGTTCCCTTCATCTTCTTCCTCGTATCTTTTTTTTGTTTTAAGTTTTTTATTAAACTGTTAGCAAAAATTATTTACTTCCCAGACAACACCAGAAAACTCGAGCCAGAGCTCCAGAATCACGAGTACCACTTCGGGTTGCCACACACCCAGTCTTCCAGGCACAAGATCGTCGCCGTGCACGTGCACGTCGCCGATGGCCACCTCCAATCATCGCCAATACGTCGAGCAAGTCGACAATCACCAACAACCCATCCTCCGACCATCAGAATGCCACCATCCCCCGTGAAATCAAAATCGACTTCAAAACCAAACATGGAACCAACAAGACCCACCACTAGCAACCTTGTAATCGCCTCGTTCTTGTGGCTCCGATCATCTGAATACACGAAACTTCGATCATCACTTCGTCAACTCGACCTCTACCATCTCCCTAACTTTCGTAGCACTCGATCAATTGTAGAGGACGAACGAATCAATACACACGACCTCGACCAAACAAGGGCTACAGCCTTCAAACGATCGCCGATGCCACCATAATCACCTGACCACCCTCACGCTATTTTTCCCAGAGCCACCGATCACTCCTCCACCTCCAGGAGCAAACTCGACATCTCTGATCAACGAGATCACCCAAAAATCCCAAATTTCCCTTTTTAGTTCATCTCAGAACTGCACCCTTAATCCCAAACTAAAAATCTTGATTTTAGTTTTAAAATTCATGTTTTTAAATGTTGTTTCAGATCCTAACCCTGAAACAATAAATTGTGATATTTAAATTTCACTTACTTTAAAACTTGATCATTTAATTTGGTTTCCTATGATAATCTAAAGTTATTTTAACTTAAGTAAAATTCTAAACTAAAGTTTGTGATTAAACAAACAAGTTTCACTTGAATCTTAAATTTAAACAGAGTCAAGATCAAAAGGTTTTGAATTTAAATCAAAACTTGAAAAACTGAAAGCTATAAATAGAGAGTACTCTGAAAAACAACATTGTAAATACACAAACATACTTATGAATATACTCAATACAATATTTAACATAGAGATTAACATGCAACCATTTATTCTTACTTATGATTTAAATAAAAATGTGATGTTACTCACTGTGATTTCCAGAAGAAAGACCAGAGCTTCTTCTTTTGAACCAGGCTTGTGAAAATTTGCAAGCTGAAACCCTTTCTTTGATCTTTGGTTTGAGTTGAATTTGTATTGTTGTTTTAAGTTGTATTTTGTTGAAGTTTAAGATGATATTTACTTCAGGTTTTTCTCAACTTGGAATGGATGAAAATGAATTGAAGAGTTTGATATGTAGGAGATGAGTTTACTGGTGATAAATTTGTACAGGGTGATATTTTTGTACAACACATCAGAGATATTTTTACTTTGGTGGCTGAAATGATAAAATTTGTGCTTGCATTAATTAGGCTTGTCCTATTTTACAAGCTTATACTTATCTTCATTTGCTTGTACATAGTTGAATATATATATGTAACAACCCGGGATTTACATTACCAATTAATAAATAAAAGTTAGGATTTTTATTTATTTTAATGAAGCATAAAAGGATTTGGAATAACAAAATTTATTTGAAAAAGACTATTTTAATTAAATGGGAAATATGGGATTTTAAAATGAGGATAAAATGTTATTTTTGGAAAGTTAAATATTTTAGTAGAGATTTTAAAACGGGTTTGGATAAGAAAAATGAGTTTTTATAAACATATATGAACACTTAGACTAATTGTTGGAAACATGTAAATAACTCTCTTCTTATTGGGTTACTAAACCTAGCCCAATAACCCACCATAAACCTCCTCTATAAATTATCTCAAACTCTCCTAACCTCATTCATTCATCCCTAATCAAAACCCTAATCATTTCCTAAAGCTTTCATAACAAAAATGGCCTCTATCTTCATCTCCTTCTAGTTTTAGCTTATGCAAGTCATTCTATGCAAAGGTAATGCAAATACCCACCTCAAATCCATTTTTATATCTTTTTTATTTCTGAAATTGATTTGGTAACACATGTTTTATGTGTTTTTTTGATCTTATAGCCTCCTAATCATCTTTTGCTAATTTGGGTTGATGCTATAGTAGTCTTTGTTGCTTTCTAGAGAGGTATATTGCTAAAAACCTCTTCTAATATGTGTTTAATCATCTTTTGATTTCGGTAATCAGTTAGTAACACATGTTTTATTATGTAACATGTGAATCATAGTTCTTTGATCATCTTTGCTTTCATTTTGGGGTGTGCACATAAGGTACTTGTAATATATGCTAGCTGAAATTATAATTAGTTTATTGCTGTTAGTAAATTAGGCATATCTCATTCATCTTAAATCGGAATTAATATTATCTTGAAGTTCTGGAAAGCTTATTCTGTACCCTATAACTTTTATGTTTTGCCTAATTTTGAGGTTTGAATGGTCGAAATCATGCTTGTTTATCGCTGACCTGACAACAAACTACAGGGTTGATAAAATAAAAACCTGAAATTGATTTGGCCATAAGTTACTCGTTTCTTATCCAAATCTAATAATTTTGGATGTTCTGGAAAGCTTAGATTTAGAGCTAAAACTTTCATGTTTTGAGTTTCATGAAATTTCGAAGTTAATTTGGTCAAAACTGTGCATTCTTACCACTGTCCCGAGAGCACAACGACAGTGATATAAAATTTAGATCTGAGAATTGTTTTAGTCATAGAATTTTCATCTCTGGTCGGAATTTGACGATCTTGGTCATTCCGGAAAGCTTAGAAACTAAGCTACAACTTTTATTTTAATAATTTTGCCAGAATTTGAAGTTTACTATGTCAAAATTGTGGTTTTTCATCTCTGGCCAGTTAGTGCATAGCTATAGGCCTTAGTCTCTTTTCTCCCGTTGTTTTCAGCGTAGATCCTCGACTTTGCGACGCCATCCCGGGTTCGTCCTTTGTCGGATTTCATCATTTTTAGTCTCGTTAAAAAGATGAGATCGAGATCTTTAACCATGCAAAGTTTGGTTTAGATCTGGGTGCATTAGATACTTCGTTTCTATTGCCGAAGTAGCACCCAGAAACTGTTTTACAATAGTGATCATTTTCAGTTATCGTCGGACCAACTTTGAAACATTGTCGTTTCTTCGTTTCAAGTCAAAACCAAACGATTCTTATTGCATATCAAAGTAGGAGTACTTTACTACGCTCCTGCAAATTTTCATCAAGATCTGAGTTCATGTGACCCTTCGACCATGTCGTCGAAGTGGGACCTTTACACTGTTTTGACACAGTAAAGTTTTATGATTTTTGTCCGACTTTGAGACGACGCCGTTTCTTCGTTTTAAGTCGGAATTTCCCGATTCTTTTTGCAGTTTATAGCAGGGATGTTGGACTATATGCCTACCAATTTTCATGCCATTCGGATTCAGTTTGCTAGTCCGAATAATTTTCCGAACTTGGGTTCGCGTCATTTTTGGACTATTTTCCAACACTTGGAATATTTTCAGTGATTTTCTGGTTTTATTGATTTCTTTGAGATTTGTCTCTAGATTTCGTACACGGGTTTTATGAATTATTTTCAAAGGATTTTTCACTCCTAAATGGCTTTCGAAATTATTATATAATATTATTTTTAATTATTAAATTAATTACTCCATAATAGGAGAGTTTTCAAAAGCCGTTTTAAAATGATTTCAAAATCAATTATAAATCCGTTTCGCACCATTATTTTCTATAATAAAAATCTCACACTCACTTTTTAGCACGTCGAGCGAAGTGGAAAGGTGCTTAAACGGTTAGGAAATCTCCGGCCTATGGAACCGTGCGTATTTTCTTTCCGGTTAATCCCCGACCTATTCGATTGATCGTTTTGACCTTTGGGTCTAGTTTACCGATGATACGAGGTGGACTTTTTATTGTTTGGAGTGTGAGCTTGCTATTGGTTAGTAAACCGTTTAGTGCGAACGTGGGGTATGGGACTCATTGTTAACACTTTACG
This sequence comes from Allium fistulosum, assembly GCA_030737815.1. NCBI lineage: Eukaryota > Viridiplantae > Streptophyta > Magnoliopsida > Asparagales > Amaryllidaceae > Allium > Allium fistulosum. The sequence continues at coordinate 812,800,955 of CM060908.1, read as the reverse complement.
GGTTCCTCTCCAAGAAGTTTGTGACACATTAGTCTCTGGGCGGCCAGTACTGGACCTCTAGGTCACCACGCCTCTGGGCAACCGTCTCTGGACACCTGCTCTATGGAGCAGTTTATTTTTCGGCATGCGCCTCTGGGCCTTTATCCTTCTGGGAAGGATCTTGCCGTCTCGCGCGTTCCACATCTGTGCGAGTGATTGATCACAACTCTACAGTACTTGGCAATAACGACTCCGTTCGGTGCACGTGCTATACTTGTATTATCTGATGATTTTTATATCCATTCGAGTACCGCCATTCGGTGTTGGTTCTATGGAACCATACGATGTAAGTGCGATTACCTTGTGGATTCACAGTGTCTCTGGACACTGCTTTTCTATGTTCGATTTCATTGACTTTTCAGTATATCCATATTTCTCTTTGGAGCATCGATCTTTGCTTGGGCATTGATTACAGACTCTGGTCACTCTTGGGATTATTGCCTATGGGCAACTTTATATAGCTCTGACTACGCCGATGATATGAGGCGTATTATTTACTTGACACTTTGGGGTTGATTTTCTCTTTGGAGATTTTATTATTGATTGATGATTATGTTATCGTCCAGTATATTATGTGGTATTCATTGCTCTTCTCTAGGGAGAAATTTCTTACCTTCTATGTTACCGCATTTTTATCTCTCAGTCTATCTAACTGATTTGTTTAGCTAGCCTGACCCGAGTGCTCTTTTCACTCGGGTCAGACCGAGTTGTTTCAGGTTAGGTCTCTGGACTTAGCTACTCTGTGCTTCCGCTTTGGACTTATCTGCTATGCTTTTGAGATAGCTTATCTTAGTGTCCGCCTTATGTTATTATTCATACTTTGATATGTACATATTTTTGACTCACATGTGTGAGCAGTGGCTTTGTACCCACTTATGATATTTGGATCTATATTGACGATGTATTGTCCTGGGATTTTATATCTGTTATGTGATTCTGTTCTGTGATGTTTTATCATTTTATTACCATGCTTATTCTGATAGATCTTTAGCCATTGTAATTTCGTTATAAATATTTATTGAATATGTCGAACCACTTGAAAAAAAATAGATACCACCCTTTCGACGTATTCTGTAGATAGTTATAGCTTGATTACAAATGGTCGCTTCCACTATACTCTATTCTCCGCTTTAACAGACGGTATTACTCCCGTAATACTCTTTGTTACAGTGGGTCTCAGAGTGGGGCGTTACAATATACTAGTATCTTCTTTTGCAAGCTATTACATATATATTTTCCTTTACAAGTGTACACATATATTTTTTTCATATTTGAATGTATATTACTTGTTTCATATTTGAGTGTATTTCTTCTTTCTTTAGTCTTATGCTTTGTAATATAAATGAATCCTATTTTTAACATGTTGTTTAAATTTAGCTAATTTGTTTACTTTATATTTTTTTTAATTCATCTTATATATATCTATTTATAAATTCAAATTATTTTTAAACCATTTACTTAAAATTAAAATTCAAATCCAATATATATATATATATATATATATATAAATTCAAATCCACTCATATATGCATATATACATATATATATTCACATATATATACAAGATTTAAATTCAAATGACTTAACACATATTTTATTTGAATTTAGAGAAACTCAAATCAATTTACCAAATAATTTCACCATTTTTTCAAAAATTAAATTAATTATCAATTTAAACTTAGTTAAAATCCGGGATCGTTACAGGTTCCCCCCTTAAGAAATTTCGTCTTCGAAATTTAAAAGTAGGGAGACAACAAAAGAATAGATGAAGAATGTTTCATCAAATCAAACCGAGCATCTATTCTGCATTTGGCTTACCAAATCAGAATATCAATAATAGATACAAGAATGAATCTTTTTAATGTTTTATTTTCACAAGATACTCGGGTTATCCAGATCTACGAAATATGCAGGGGCATTGGTCAGTTCGAAAGGATAACTAACCATTCGTAGAACATATCCAGACCCAAAAAAAATAAACAGATATATGGATACAATTCCAAAACTTTTTAATTTAGAAACCAAATTATACCTATCAACCATAGCAACCAAAGCAACCAATTCATCCAAACAAACAATTCTGACCTATTTAGAGTTTATGTCCCATGCAAATATATCAAATCTTCTTCCTGGATCTACCAGGAACTATCAAATAATTGAGAAAAGATGACGAACAAAGGAGATTGATAGAGAAAAGATTGTTTCCTTGTTGTTACAGGGTATTGACCATTTATAGTCATATTCCCCTATCCCCTATCTCATCCTCTTCATGCACTCATACTTACTATCAGTGGATAGTAAGAGAGTTTACTGAGGTATACAGACAGATATCTTAGGGATTACTCATTCTAGGGTATACTTCACCCTATCTCTAATGAGCTACTTAATGTGTTATACTCTATAGCTAAAGTTCAACCTTAGCTCTGATACCAAAATGTCACGATCCAAATTTCAGCGTTCAAAAATCGACACCCGTACTTCAATTGTACTCGTATGCCGCAGATTCAATCGTTGAAATTCGACTCGTGCCGGAGCTTATAACGCGTTAAGTATAACAACACAGTGGAAGAAAGAAATGAATGATATCATATACATCACAAATGATACAATATCCAGAATATGATATACAACAATGATATCTATATGATACAAAAATATCAAAGACAAATAATAATGTTACAGTGGAAACAACAGAAGTGATAACTTCAAACGATCTTTAAAGGAGAATGCGTCCAACAACTCCAACATCAAGCTCGAACCACCATCACGTTGCACCAAGATAAGCAAGGTCAGTCGTGAAATCCAAAACTGAACTAGCTCCAACTAATCTACTAAACCTGACTATCTGAAAACCCCAACTCTAGACTGCCTGTGTGGAAAATTGTGGGCACCCAGAGTTTAGGAAGGGAACAATAAACTCCGTGTCAGTCATGGGACTGGTATGAGTAAACAAAAACAGTTGTTTGTGTAAAAACAGTTTATAATAGAAATTCGACATGCTTTTGAATAATGAAACTACCATAAGACCTCCCACCACACACACAATGCAATCACAGACTTGGAGGAGATTTCTTCTTATGATATTCAAATATGCTTAATACAAGAAAACTCTTTTGATATTATTACTAGTGCATAGTGTGAAAATCCTTTCGAAAATATAATATTAATCTTAGCCAGCATAGGTACCATTATACTATGCCTACTATAGCTGCCACCTGAGGTGACAGGTTATACAAATTGCAATCGTAAAGGGCTCGTATTGTTTCTTTGGATTTCCAACGAATGGTCAAGCTAAGGAACTTCCTACAGCCACATGGGTACGCCTCTGGAGGGACGTCCCGAGAACTAACTAGCTCTCTGCCAACACAAGGCCGGGTTACCTCTTACTAGGTAACTACTACACGAGTATGCCACCCCTCGGTCGTTTACGACCTTTATCCGAGGGCCCTCGATCACAAAGCAACAATCACACAGTAAATGAGATTGGAGCAACCACACAGGTAAAATATCTGGGCTCCATACCATGATACCACCTTTTTCCAGAAGGAAATGACATACCCTAAAGGGTGCGACCCTCATAACCTTGCCGCATCTTTCCTGTTTCGACCATTTCCGAGGTGTGAGGCTCGATGAGGTCTCGTCCACAAAGCTACGCTTTACACGAAAGCCATGCTTTGATCAACAAATGATCAGCAACACACAGCAACACTTAGCATGCCACACTACCAAATTGGGAGTATATCACTGATAACCTTCAACTACATAACCTCTGAGCTCGTACGTCTCAGAGAAGGGTGTTAAGCTAAGAGAATAAATTCACCGCCACCAAACAGAAATGTATTTGAAAGAAATCTGCTTTATATCTCAAAGTGTAGTGTCAAACATACGGCCATACAAGTCTGTTTCGGGTTCGAACAGAACCGAAGGCACTTCCAAAGAAGCTCTTGCAATCCAGGTATTCACAATATCGATCGGACTTTCCATCACTTAGGGAATCTCTATACCGTAGCTACTCAGTGCAGAGACAATCGATAGGTTATCCTATCATTCTCACAAATACCTGGTCTTCACCACCGGTCTTCAAATGCTATCCATAACGTCGTATCATTATTCGTAATGGGTTATATGACACAGGGTCCTCTCCCGGCTAAACCGAATAGTAAGCGCAATATTTTAAAACATATGGATGTTGGGATTTCAGTTAAGTCACACTTATTACCCAAAACTTCTCTTCAAATGGTTTAAACAAATTACCATTTTAATCTTTTACACAAAAAGATTCATCTCACAAAGTTCACCCAGTTTCACAAAGATCTATTCATAGATTTTCAAATCGATTTCCATTTCAATTGGATTAACTCATTAAATCTTTAAATCAAAGATTTAACTTATAGCTTTCAAAACACGTTTCCAAAGATTTATTCGTAACTTGGAAAACTATTTCCAATTCAAACTTGAAATTCTTTTAACGCAAATTGGAAATTCATTCCTTATATGAAAGCTTCTATTATTTGAAAACAAATAGTTTTCATTTCGGAAAATCTGATCTCATTTATACAAGTTCAAATCTTTGAGTTAATTCAAATTCCCAAACAATATTTTAACAAATGGTTTATAACCCATATAACCTTGTATGCCCCTTTTACATCATAATTTCTCAACATAGAATTCAATTTCAAATTTTGAATGCAACTTTAAATCAAATTTCAAAACTAAATCATGTTATTGAAAAATAACTTTAATCTTTGAAATCCCTTTTCAGAAGCTTTCCACTTTAAATCCGATCTATTTTCAAAACCATTTGGATTCAAAAATTCAATTTTAAACTATTTCAAAGATCTGTGACTTAACCAACTTCCACGTGAAATCCATATTTGTGTGTGTATGGTGTGGTCCAAGGGTTTAACACAATAGTGCAACATCATTCAATCACCACAGATTCAAATATAGAAATACAGTTGATAAGCGGTATAAACTATAACGCTTATCGTTCATTCATAGATTCACAGATAATACACAAATGTATCACAAATAAATGAATAAATTATACACAGCTCAATCCACAGAACAAAAATATCACAGATCAGATAGGACAATCAATTCAAGGCATCTCATACAATACAATCATTCATAAGTAAGGTCAAGCATTCAATAATCATTTATAAGCAGGATTAATTAATTGTTTAATCCTAATTAATTCAATTTATTTCCAATTAAATTAATTACTTATGAATTAATTATCCAATCCTGATAAATTAATTACAAATCAATTGATATAAATTAATTTATCAAACACCTTAATTAATTATTCTTAATTAATAAATTATTCTTAATTAATCACATTAATCAAATTAACCTTTAAACCAATTTCATAATTAATTAACCCCTTAATTAATTATTTTAAGAAATTAAACCTTTAATTACTTACCATTAAGCAATCATCTCATAACAATTAATCATTAATTACCAATAATTTAGACGCTTAATTATTAATTAACCAATCTTTAATTACAAATTGATTAATCCCTAATCACTTAGTTAATTTCAATTATAAATTTAGTTAATATTCTTAATTAACTTACCATATAAATTAATTAAACAAAAATTATTTACCTTACCTTTTTAAAATCTTCCTTACTAACATTGAAATCAATTTATTACTAACTTAAAAAGTTTTAATGTTATCCTAAATTGACCAAGATGAATTAACTTAAATTTTTTTATTCATCTTAAAGTTTTGGGAAACCAAGACCCGAGAAAACTGCATGTTTACTCGAGTTCAACCCGAGTGCTTTACTCCATTTCCCCGAGTTCCCTTCATCTTCTTCCTCGTACCTTTTTTTTTAAAGTTTTTTTTAAACTGTTAGCAACAATTATTTACTTCCCAGACAACACCAGAAAACTCGAGCCAGAGCTCCAGAATCACGAGTACCACTTCGGGTTGCCACGCACCCATTCTTCCAGGCACATGGTCGTCGCCGTGCACGTGCACGTCACCGATGGCCACCTCCAGTCATCGCCACTACGTCGAGCAAGTCGACAATCACCAACAACCCATCCTCCGACCATCAGAATGCCACCATCCCGCGCGAAATCAAAATCGACTTCAAAACCAAACCTGGAACCAACAAGATCCACCACAACCAACCCCTGTCATCGCCTCGTTCTTGTGGCTCCGATCATCTGAATACACGAAACTTCGGTCATCACTTCGTCAACTTGACCTCTACCATCTCCCTAAGTTTCGTAGCACTCGATCAATTGTAGAGGACGAACGAATCAAAACACACGGCCTCGACCAAACTAGGGCTACAGCCTTCAAACAATCGCCGACGCCACAACAATCACCTGACCACCCTCACGCTTTATTTCCCAGAGCCACCGATCACTCCTCCACCTCTAGGAGAAAACTCGACATCTCTGATCAACGAGATCACCCAAAAATCCCAAATTTCCCTTTTTAGTTCATCTCAGAACTGCACCCTTAATCCCAAACTAAAAATCTTGATTTTAGTTTTAAAATTCATGTTTTTAAATGTAGTTTCAGATCCTAACCCTGAAACAATAAATTGTGATATTTAAATTTCACTTACTTTAAAAATTGATCATTTAATTTGGTTTCCAGTGATAATCTAAAGTTATTTTAACTTAAGTAAAATTCTAAACTAAAGTTTGTGATTAAACAAACAAGTTTCACTTGAATCTTAAATTTAAACAGAGTCAAGATCAAAAGGTTTTGAATTTAAATCAAAACTTGAAAAACTGAAAGCTATAAACAAAGAGTACTCTGGAAAACAACATTGTAAATGCACAAACATATTTATGAATATACTCAATACAATATTTAACACAGTGATTAACATGCAACCATTTATTCTTACTTATGATTTAAATAAAAATGTGATGTTACTCACTGTGATTTCCAGAAGAAAGAACAGAGCTTCTTCTTTTGAACCAGGCTTGTGAAAATTTGCAAGCTGAAACCCTTTCTTTGATCTTTGGTTTGAGTTGAATTTGTATTGTTGTTTTAAGTTGTATTTTGTTGAAGTTTAAGATGATATTTACTTCTGGTTTTTCTCAGCTTGGAATGGACGAAAATGAATTGAAGAGTTTGATATGTAGGAGATGAGTTTACTGGTGATAAATTTATACAGGGTGATATTTTTGTACAACACATCATAGATATTTTTACTTTGGTGGCTGAAATGATAAAATTTGTGCTTGCATTAATTAGGCTTGTCCTAGTTTACAAGCTTATACTTATCTTCATTTGCTTGTACATAGTTGAATATATATACTAGTATCTTCTTTTGCAAGCTATTACATATATATATTTTCCTTTACAAGTGTACAAATTTGTTTTTTCTTTTTCATATTTGAATGTATATTACTTGTTTCCTATTTGAGTGTATTTCTTCTTTCTTTAGTCTTATGCTTTGTAATATAAATGAATCCTATTTTTAACATGTTGTTTAAATTTAGCTAATTTGTTTACTTTATATTTTTTTTTAATTCATCTTATATATATCTATTTATAAATTCAAATTATTTTTAAACCATTTACTTAAAATTAAAATTCAAATCCAATATATATATAAATTCAAATCCACTCATATATGCACATATACATATATATTCACATATATATACAAGATTTAAATTCAAATGACTTACATATTTTATTTGAATTTAGAGAAACTCAAATCAATTTACCAATTAATTTCACCATTTTTTCAAAAATTAAATTAATTATCAATTTAAACTTTGTTAAAATCCGGGATCGTTACAGTTTCATATTTTCATAAAGGAAACTTCATATTTTCGCTAATGTCTTGTTTCATATTTTCATAAAGCGAAGGTGTATACTTTCATTAAGAACAAAGTATATTTTTGAAAAAACATTCTGGAAGCCAAATTCTATGACGTTGAACTAGAATTTTTATATTACTAACTTTAAAGAGATGTAAGCTATAAAATGTAAAATTGATAAGAAATGGTAATAACTTATATAAAGAATGGAAATGGCTAAAGATTAAGACAAGCTAGAAAATGATAATATACATTCTTTAATTGGTGAGTAAGAGAAAATGTTTATCTAAAGAATTGAAATATTTTGGCCTATATGTAAGGATCTATTAAATATGTAGGGTATACAAGTGGCAAATAAGGTAACGTAATGAACCCTAAAGTTGTGAATATGCCCCCGCATGGAGATATTGGGTGGTAGAGTGCCTAGTCTTAGTGAAGTCAAATTTAATGGGTATATGTGGCAGAGTGCCAAGATTAAGGGAAGTCAAATTAAATAGGTTCAATTGTGATTAACAACTCTAGTGTGAGTAAAATAACATCAATATGAATGTAATTACGAATAAATGAATGAATCGACATGTGAAATGAAAATGTTTCTAGGTCCAGGAGTGGCTATTAACACTTAGTAAGAATGTTTGCTAGAATATATTAGGTTGTACATTCAATCTATTAGGTGACTTAGGTTTTCCCTGGTCAGGTTGGCTCTCAAGTTAAATAAGTGGTTAGTTGGTTGTCCCTGCAATGCAATTGAGAACAGTTTCATTGGATATCGAGTTATGATAAGTGAAATATATGTTGGACACTTGGTCAGATGCATCCATTATTAGGTAAAATGGGGAAATTTCAAAAAATAATATCATTTTACTAATTTTTCACTTGATCTATGTGTTCACATGAATAATTTCTTTGCACTAAATCATATTTAGTGAATATTTATTAATGAGGAGTTTGTTATTGAATTTAATTTTATTCCATTTTATCTTCAATGCTTTAATTATATTTTAAAATTTAAATTATTTATATATTATAAGTTCTAACTCAAGTTTAATTTTGTTTATTATATTTTGTTCGATGGAAATCCACATTTATAATGTGAATATCATAAGTAGTATAAACTAACTTACAACATTTATGTGGATGACAACATAGAGTGTATATATATGTTTATAACCGTTATGATTTATTGTTAAAAAATGAGTATACAATATCAAGAATATCTCCTTAATATAGTTGTGTGTTTTATAAGGATATAAAACAAGCGCATGCACGCACACAGATATATATATATATATATATATTTGAAATGTAAAATACATCGGATTTTGCGGTTGTCGGCACACTATGAGTTATCACTTCCTCCTTGAATTGCGGTTCCTTTCTCCTTCATGCTTGATGTGCAAACCCCAGCTTTAAGGCTCCAACTAGTTTAACTAGAGGTTAGGGTTGTATTTGTTTTGTCTATATTGAATGAGAGATGGTGGAGCTATTTATAGCCACCATAAATATAAAATATCTTCAAGTTTTCATCTCTTTTAACTCTAGATCTAATATAGATCAAAATACGCATTCAAACCCATTTCTTCTTGCTTTGGTTGCCACTTTCATGGACTCTTTATGATGTTGGGCCTAATTAATATCCTATATATTAATTAATTATGCCCATATATTTAATTATATTAATATACCATTATTATATATTATTTTAATTAATTTTAAGACCTCAAATAAAAAATTAATATCATAAAATTTTAACATAACATTTGTATTAGTTTTTTTATTAACTTATATCATTTACAAATTAATTTAAACTAGATGAATTAGGAAAATAGTTAACAACATTATTGTTTGACTCCTTGGTGTGAAATCGGTAGGACCTAAATATTTAAACAATTTAAAAACTAAAGCCTGTACGGACTTTGTTGAAGTATACTATCGAGCATAAGTTCAATTACTTATAGATTATTTAGGCGATATCCAATTTCTAATCTTTAGTAAGCTACACCGTTGTAAGTGAAATTTTATGCATGTTTTCTTTTCGTCATCATGATATTACTAAGATATATAAAGTTTGTCCAATGGTCAAAAGCTACAATAATATCTATAGTTTATTACGTATTTCCACTTTAAAGCGCCTGGTTCATTCGATAATATTTATCAATTAACATATTTACTTTGGCCAAAGATTTTAATTTTAGGTTAACTACCAATTACGGTGATACTAACATTTACAATGAAGGAGATGAATCCTCTCTTGAGTAATATTTCATTTAATGTTGTTCAACATGTAGTAGCCAACTATGATCGTTACATGATTGTCATGTCCTGTGATTTACCTTAATCAAAGTATGATTTAACTAGTTAAGACCAATAGTACTCTCATGTCCAAAGACTACTACATGTCGTTACATGAGATCTTTTATTTTGTCTTGGTTGTGTTAACATATAGAAGACTATTATTGAGTCGCTTTGTGATTGTTCCAAAATACCACAAGTATGTAATCCCATGCTTTCCCCAACTATCATGAGTAACTCACCCTCCATCATCTGGGAAGCATTACGTATACTAGACTTTATAGATGTATTGACATCCTTTTCTTTATACATTTGAGTATGAATAATTTAAGGCTAAGTATTTTGAATGTGAGACTCAGAACTCAAGGTTACGAACACATTCACAATTGCAATTGATATAATATTTTTCCTAAGGATTTCCTATGTATGCGTGTGTGTGTGTTTAGCATATTCAAATTATTATTTATATCACAATATAAAAACACATATGATATAAAACAAAACCAAAAGCATGCTTTATTTCGAAGAAGATTCTTATACAAGAGTTAAGGTATATAATAATTTACATGATTGCCTGTAGCGCAAACACTTTTCTCTATCAATCTCCTGCTTGCATTTGAGACTACAGTGTAACATCCCCATCTCGAGGCTCGAAAATAAATACTATTGACGTTGTAGTCATCCTTCGTATTATTTTTCAGTGATAAAATGAGATTATTTATTGTATCATTAACATTAAGAGAAGAAGAATTTACAAATTTTAACTAAACATTTTCATTCATTCATTTGCAAATTCATTACATTACATAACCCCATGATTCCATCATTCTTATAAAACATAATAAATACAAATATAGCTCCAAGAGCGACATATGGTTATGCCCCCTTAGATGATCAAAGCCTTAACAATAAAATGGTTATAGTACCCGTTATTACATATATTCAACAATAACAAAATTAGTTAAACTACACAACGATAATAATACTCCTATATAGTAGATTTCCTCTTGCACATCTCCAGAGCATATTTGTCTAACCTTAAAACTCTACCCTTAGCCTACCCAAATACAATCGAGTACCCAAGAGTTTAGGGGGATATCAAAAGCTTCGAGTTAAACAAAAAGTCCGGTGTGAATAGTATTATACCATCTCGAACCAAATTAGGTAACCAGTGAGACCACATTGTTGGAGCACGAACGGGTTTCCCCTCTCTAATACCTTTATAATATATATGGCAATCATAACACAACATAATCCTAACATCAATATCCTATCATCATGCATAATGGATCAAAATGAATAGTCTGTCGTTCACTAGGGACAAAGTGTTAAACAGTCCCATGATTGCTCAATCCCATAAAAATATTCCATGGCATAGGCTTTCCAGGGTCACTATGAACCTATATTAATTTTGTCAAGCCAACCTAGAAATCTACCATGCCAACTTAGGCTAAAAATATAACTAAATAGTCAAAATTTCTTGTCCAACAAGAGGAAATAACATCGGTTTCCGTCTAATAGAAGAAAAATAATGACGAGCGTCTCCGTTACGAGTTCCTTCCTATGCGTAAATCCCAAATTTTAGCCCCAATATCGAAAAAGCCCTATGCACTGGAATCGTGGACCTGACCAACCGGGGGCTTAACGGTTGGAGGATAGGGCGCAACCCTACCTCAGTCTTCACCTAAAAATATGGTTTTAAAATATCCATGAATCATATCTGTTGATCAATTCGGTGCATCCTAACACAACATGATCTTTTCGATCTTCTAGATGCAATTCTATCCATTTAGGAGTTTATATCTGACCATACCCACTATTGGAACAACCCTAATTGGCCGTCAGTTCCCAAATCCCTAAGATCAAAAGTATTGGGTGACACATATTACATATAACGCTAACTAGAACGACCCTAACCTATGTCCATATAATCGTTTTCTATTGATTGTACTTTACTCCTATAAAGTATATTTTACAACTCGTATTTCACAACTCAAGTGTGAATAGTATTAAGTTTTGAACTGAATCACTCAACTTGTATGAATTCAGAGTAGAAAAGAAAAGAACCCCTTTTAAGTGCATTTCCTCCTCTATTTATAGATGTAAGCCACCATCAAAATCACCTAAAAACTAATCAGCCTGGTTCTCCACATCCAATATAATATTGTAGTGGAAAGTTGTGGGTCAAGCCTACTACTATCTCAAGTCAGTTTGGAGTTAAAGAGGTTCAACTCGGTAGGGAGTTTAGGGTTTATACTCGGTAGGGAGTTGAAGAGGCCAAGTTGAGATTCTTTATCTAGTTTTGAATATCTCTTTTGTGATCCATTTTACCACCTTGTGATATTTTCCAAGGCTCTAGATCCATGTCTCAATCGTTCTTTAGTCTATTTCAATTATTCGAGTCTGTTTGAAGACTGTAGAAAATTTTCCCATAACACTTGCCCATAAAGTAACTTTGTGAATATAATGTGTGTTTTGCTAAAGAACAAATATCAAAAGTGACCAATCATCTAAAGTGGAGCTCTCTGGCTATATGCTGAACCAAATCCTGGAGAATCATCCGGTTTGTAGCGACCCAACTTTCTATCACCAGAAAGTTGCATCATCTTTAAGAAAGAAAGGGATAGAAAAGAGAAAAGATAAAGAAGAAAGAAGAAACAACATCAGAATCTCAACAGCGGAATGAATAAATTATATTAATCACATAAATATTACATAATATACAACATCAATCAGAGTTACATAGATAATACATTACATACTAGACAGTTATAAACACCTGTCTAGTTAATACAACTCGATACAACTCAAATACAACATAGAGATACCAACACAGCGGAACACTATACATATCTATAACGCTGAAGACTCCTGCTCCATTGCTCCTCCACAATTCGTCAAAGCTAACCTGAATCCCTTGGCTACTCGTAAAAATTTGAGTACCCGAGAGTTTAAGAAAAACAGAAATAAACTCCGGGTCAGACATGGGTCTGGTGTGAGTAACAGGTTAAAGTTGCTTAACTTTGAAAATCCTTTGAAAACAAAAGGTATCACGTAAGACTCCCCACACATAAACATGGGTAAGTTTTTACCTTACGCTAACCAAACATTTGATAGGAAATTCTATGATATTATAATAGGTCTAGGGTTTTCAAGTAAATAAGAAATAGCTGAAATTGTTACATGATTAAATTCCAGCATACTAGGTTTACAATCAAATCCGAGGGCGCTTATTGGAGATTGGATTCCATACAATGGCAGGGCTACTGGGGTACCGCCCATCACAGTACCTGGCCTAGATCAGCATACCGAGGACCCACCCTAAGTCCCCTGCAACACAAGGCCGGAACCATCCCTTACTGGACAGTCCCGAACGAAACAACCCCGACAGTTGTGGCCACAAACTGCCCACACAGCCGAATATAAAGGGACATCTAGACAGGGGAAAATCTCGCTCTCAAGTGGGTGCTACCCACGAAGCCTTGCTGCACCTCCCCTGTTTTAGCCATTCCCGATTGATGAGGCTTAAGGCTACGATTACCTCATCAGAACACATCACTTAGAATGCTCATCGTCCACCTGACGATGTTCTGAAAGCATTTAATCCATACAAGTTCGTTCCGGGTTCGAACGAAACCGAAGGCATTATCTCGTTACACTCATTTTGGAATCATCCTCAGAGTTAACGACAATAACCCTTGCACTCTGAATCTTCATCTTCACTTGAGATTCACGACCTATCGTTAATTTGGATCGATGTGGTTTTCGGATATCCAAATCTGGAAACCCGATCCCGGTCTCATCGAAATCCAAACCGTATCTTTTAAGGCCAAGTTGTTTTAAAGTTAAAACAATTCATTTAATTATCCATATACACAGAGATATATAATTCACAATATCACAGATAGATAATTCATAATATCATCACAAATAGATAATCTACATTATCCATATACTTCAACCAAAGCAACCATATCATACAACATTACTTATCTCATATCCGAGATTTCACATCATTCAAGGAAATCAATATCATCCATCATACATAAGCAAGGATAAATAATCACACCATTTATAATTAATTTAAAATGAATTAAATTAATTACTTATCTCTAATTAATTTAAAGTAAATTAAATTAATTACTTCATCATTATAAATCTTGCTTACATAACCATTAATTAATTACAAATCAATTAATTAATCATTCTCAAATTTCCATCTTAATTAATCATCCTGGATTAACTAACCTTTAATTACATTCAAGTAATTATTAATTAATTTCACAAATTAATTATCCTTAACCAAATATAGTAATTAACTTTTAATTACTTCATTTATTAATTAACTATAATTAATTACATTAATCCTTAATTAATTATATTAATTAATTACTCAAAATCACTTATTATTGATTAATTAGTTTTAAATTAATCAACCCTTAATTACATTTTAATTAATTATTCCATTTAAATTAATTACATTAAAATATTAATCTTTACTTAAACCATAGCTATTAACCATTCTTGGTTAATCCCATTCAGTAATTAACTACCCTTAATTACTTCATTTAATAAATTAATTATTTCTTAATTAATTATCTTAATTAATCCCTTGATTAATTTCACAAATTAATTTAATCCAAATTACTTCCATTATTAAATCATCTTCAATTAATTACATATAGTAATTACCATTAATTACTTCATTTAGTAATTACACTTCATTAATTACATTTAAGTAATTATACTTATCAAATCATCCAATGATTAATTTAAATTAATTAAACTAAATTAATTAACTTAAATAAATCAAATTTATTTAATTAATTACCTTAAGTAATTAATTCCTTTAATTACACTTAAACAATTTCACAATTTATTTTCCTTAAATTAATTAATCTAATTAATTATTAAAATTGATCACATTGATTAATTATTAAACAAATCTTAAGTTAATGCCCTTCATTAACTACTAACAATTCTTAATTTCTTTTCTTAAGTAATTAATCTTAGATTAATCAATATTAATTACAAATTAATTTATCCTTAATAACCAATTAATTAACCACTAATTATTTAATTAATTTAAGTTTTAACTATAACTTAATTAATCTTTAATTACTTGATTAATTAATATTTAATCATTAATTTAAAACCTAATCTTACTTAATTAATGATCCCTAAATTACTAATTAATTATTCCTAATTTTTTTTATCTTAAACTTTAATTAATTAATTTAAAGCTCTTAATTACCTAATTAATCATTCATATCATTAATTAAATTAATTAATTAATTATCCATTTTTAATTATCTTAATAATTTAATGAATCCAAATCATTAAATCGTAATTAACTTAAGGATAAAACCATTTCTTATTAATGATTAAATTAGCATTAACAAAGCAATTAAACAATTTACTTTTAAATTTACTTTCAAATTTCATTTTAAAATTTAAGATTTAAAAATGAATACAAATTCAACTTTAACAAATTTTAAAAACCTTTTTAAAAACCTTTTTAAATCTCATGTTAAAGAAATGCATACCTTATAGAATAAATTTAAAAGAATTTTAAGACCAAATCCATTTTAAATACAAACCATATTTAAAATATATTTTAACATTTTAAAGTTGTTAAAACATTTAAATTTTATAAAACTTTATTTAATTTCAAACTAGGATTCAAATTTGATTTGAATCTATCCTTAAAACTTGATCTAAAACCTTGTTTTAAATCTGCTTTCCCATTTTTAAATTCACTTTAGATTTAAACCCACTGATAGGTTTAAAACTTGTAATAACAAAAATGACCCGAGAGCAACCAAGAATGCTTCGAGACAAACAGCCCAAACGTCGAGTATCTCTCGACATCGACTCGAGAATACCAGAACCACTCCTGCTCAACAACTTCAACCGTTCCCAGATATGCACCATGCATATGCACAGGCTAGCCATCCCTCTCCGATCATCCACGACGATCTCTACACATCATCGATCATCTCAAGATCAATCCACAACCATCAGAACTCGACTAACCACCAAAAATCAAAATCGAGTCTTAAACCCCAAATCTGGAAACACGAAAGCACCCATCACCTCAAACCTGTCAACGCCTCGTACTCACGACCCAGACCATCAGAACCTCTGCTATTCCGGCCACGACTTCAACTACGGCCAAGCTATCCTCTCCCGAAACCCCATAGCACTCGATCACTTCTAGACGATGAATGAAGCGAAATTCCTACCTTCGACAAAACTAGGTTTAGAATTTTAAAATGTACGCCGCCGCTTCCACGTTGAACTTGTGCACTTCCCACTATTTTCTCCGACACACAGTACTCCCCTCTACCTTCACACGAAACCCCGAAGTCCCTCAACGACGAGATCACCAGAAAACACCCTATTTCCTATTTCAGTTCAAACAAGAACTGCACCTTCAACCCAGTACAAAAATTTGTGAATTTAGTTTTAAAAATCATAATTTTGAATAAGTTTTCAGATTATAAACTTAGATCAGTGAATTAATATGTTTGAAATTTAACATAAATCAACTTGCACTGTTATTTTATATTTTTCCAGAGAACATACAAATTATTTTTAACTTAAACAAATTTTAATCTAAAATCTATGATATAACAAACATACTTTGTTCAAGACTTAAGTCTTAACAAAGATTGGATCAAGAGCAAGTGAATTTTGATTAGAATTTTAACCTGGAAATTATAAAACAGAGAGTGCTCAGATAAACAGACATGCAATCATACATCCATATGTACTCCGCAGTATTTCATTTATATATACATACAAAATACATATTCATTTCAGAAAACTTGCAGGCAACCAAATAATTCAAGAAAACTTAAGCCTTTTTAAAGTAATGTTACTCACCTGAATATTTGAAAACAGAGACAGAGCCCCTTTTATTTTGATTTTGAAAAAGCTTGAAACTTTAAAACTTGAATTGCTGAAGCTTGTTACTGGAAACTTGCAAATTGAAATCACTTTGAATGCTGAGATGCTCTAGCTTTCAAAACAGAATTTAAAGTTGCTTCTTTGTTTTGAAACTGCAGTTGCATGCTATTGAAACCTTTTTATTTTGATCTCCATTTTTATTTCGAGTTGAAAATAAGCTTCATTTGAAATATACTTTCTAGTATGCTAAGTTTTTCTTGTAAACGAAAAGAAATAGAGAATGATTGATATATAGAATATGTTTACAGGGTGATGTTATTAGACTGGTAAAAGCTTTCATAAATTTTGGTCAGAGGTTTCTACTCTTGGAGGCTGAAATGAGATATATTGGTGTACTAGAGATTTTTACCATTAAATGCTTTGTCCTTATGTCTACAAACTTATCTCATATTTAAATTTTCGTATGGTACTTAGATATCATTGCATATATTTTTCTATATCTACTCAAGTGCACATAGTTATTTATACTTCTTGTACAAGCATTTATGAAGATATCTTTCCTTTTATACTTAGTTTATTTCCTTCTTCCATAATTACTTGCAGCCTTGCAACTAAATGTATTTCCCAGCACTATCAAATGTGTACACTTTCTAGCCTTGTTTTAGTGTTATGATTTGTAACTAAATAAGTGTCTATAATATCAAGATGTTAGACTTTAGGAAATGTGTTTACTTATATTTCTCTTTTATTTTTAAACTTAAACTATTAAATGCTAAATTTATTTATTATTTATTTTTACACTTATGCTAAATATTTATAAGGTTTATTTTAAATTAAAACATTTTTGAAAGACTTCATTTCAAATTTACAAATCATATTTTCTTCCAAAAATATATATATATAACAATTCTATTCATATTAAAAATCTATTTGTAAAAATATTACATTATTAATACTGTTTAAAAATAACTCATTATTAAATTGAAATAATTTATAAAAGAATTTATCTCTTTATTAATAAATTACTTATTTAAACAAACTATATTTAAAAAGAACAAAACAACCGTTCTGTTTAAATCTAAACTTAGGCTAAAATCATTTTAAACAAATAAACTTTTGTCTTGAGTATTTTAAAATCATATGGTTATTTATTTAATATTAAATTAAATCAAATTTCCTAATTACCAAAAATATTAAAATTAGAAAACATATCTTTATTTATTAAATTTAAAATTAGCTTATCTATTCACAATATATACAAATATATATACATTATAAATAGAAAACAATTTATTAGCTTTTAAAAGATAAATTATCAGTTAAATATTTATTTAAAAGAAGATTATTAAATCAATTCAAATCTAATTAACAAATATTATCAAATCAATTTAATTTTTAATGCAGATTATTAAATTGATATTGCCAGAAATTTCGGGATGTCACACGGTTCCTTAGGATTCATCTGTAAATCAAAGTTCATTCTAGATCTATCATAGGTAAGAATTTGAGTCGTTGCCTGAGTGTTAGTCATAAATCATAACCATTCTACGTTCTTTTGGAATTACCATATTATACTAATATCGATATCGTCTCGTGTTTCTTTGAAATTAAATATATCACATATCATACACCAAGGTCATCCCACATTTGCTCGGAACCATTTACCATTATCAATGTCATCCCATGTTCACCCAAGATTTAACTATCATACATCAATATCACTATCATCCCATGTTCGCCTATGATTTAGCTATCATGGGTAAATTGTATGTGCAATCACACATCGTTAACCATAGTCGACATTGCCATCAATTGGAGCGTTACTTATAAATCATCCAACATTGCCAGCATCCCATCATAAGCAAGTCCAACCAAATCGAGACAATGATGTGATCCGTTATCCATTATCAAATCGTTTTAAGGTGTTTAAATCCTTGGGTTTAGTTTCTGATCTCTTCGGATCACATAATTATATATCTTATCTAATTTTTGATCTAACCGGATTGCATGATTACATATACAAATTGATTCCAATCTACTCGCCCTCTGGCGAGGGGACCAATATCTAAGAAAATCCATCTGCTCACTCTCCAGTGAGAAGACTTGCTATACGATTTCATCCATCAACTCGCTCTCCAATGAGGGGACTTGCAATCCAAGCGAGCCCCTCCTCTCTGTAACAATCCGAGTTGTCGCAGCCATAAAATTACCCTATAATGAGAAGATGGATTGTTTTAAACACAATAGTAAATAGAAAGCTAAACTAATTAAATATATCTTTTAGAAACTCAGGGCGAAATAAATCACAATACAATATAAATAAAATAAACAAATCTCATATATATACATCATAAATTAAACATAGTCTTTATACATACACACAATGTAACATCATAGTACAATATGTACAAAACAACAGATAACATATGTAAACATCTTCATAGTCTCTATCTTCAAAAAACCTCACTATCATGATAACTTCATTCACCTATAGTGTATAAGGAAGGTGTTAGATGCACATGTCAGGTGAGTAAAAATATTACCAAGTATATACTGCTAACATGATTTCATAAACATCGTATGAAAACTAAAACTAATTTATCTTAAGCCGTCTCACCTACATCTATAGAATTAGTCCATCATAATAAACATAACATGATGATTGCTATTATAAACTTATCAACATTTAACATACGATAAAGTTAGATAAACGTAAACTAACTCAACACATAAGAGAGAAATTGAGGGAGAGAGATAGTTAGTTAAACATATACCCACCCAATGCTACACACAAAAGTTAGTTAAACAGAGACTAACCCCAAGATATAGTTAAACATAGACTATTCCTCTAAACATAAACATGGACATAAGTTAGTTAAACATAGACTAACTTGCATATACACAAAGGTATATGTAAACATAGCCTAACCCGATAAAGCACGGTTCAATTATCAACGTCATACTATAGGAAAATCAACCATATACTTTTTTGGACGTTAAACACTTCTAAATGTCATAGAGAAACCAAACATCATTTACTATTTATTTCGTATAGGTCTGGCTGAAGTAAAACTGCTTCAGCCCTGGTCTAGGTTCAAACAGACAATGTGAATCTTGTATCGGTGGACCAATGGACCAAATATCGATGGACCTGTAATAACCCTCTTCAGAATGGGCCTAATTTTCAACCCAATAAAAACTCAATCGAACCTTAGGTCCATTCTAGAGCTAGTTATTGGTTGATAAAATAAACAACAATATATAATGCTATATATCTATGCTTTCAGAGTCTCACAGCGAAAGTGATAAAATATAACAACATAAATAAGTACCCATTTCACATATGTCAAATCTCAAAAATACAACATCCCAATTATCCATAACACAATGTCTCAAAATAAACCACCAGCATGTCTAAAAATCTAGGTACATCAGAATACGTCACAAACATAGATAAATAACTAAACCGCCATACGTCTTCACCACCTCCTTCATCTTCTTCCTCGGCATCTTTTCCACTTACTTGTGGGTTGTAATGAGGAGGGAGTCAGAACAACAAATGTCTGGTGAATGAAATATATCAAAGAGCTATCTACATAAACTTACAACAAAATAGAAAAATATAATAGAACACATATACCGACTAAGGCTACTACCTAGGAATCAATACTATTCCCTAGATATCTAGTTTCCTTGTCAGTGCCATGCATGAATGAGAAGACTACTCCATCTACTATTTCCAGTTTTGCACTAGTAGTCTATCCCTCTAAATCTATCCTATTGGTTTTCATGAGTAGGAGATTAGAACAACATTCAGGTGACTGAAAAATTACATACTTTATCCATAATACTAGTTTATGCCGATTGATTTCTATTTAAGTTTGATGTCTATTAT
Organism: Allium fistulosum; assembly: GCA_030737815.1. Classification (NCBI taxonomy): domain Eukaryota; kingdom Viridiplantae; phylum Streptophyta; class Magnoliopsida; order Asparagales; family Amaryllidaceae; genus Allium; species Allium fistulosum. The sequence goes on along the minus strand of CM060908.1, from coordinate 812,780,008 downwards.
TCACGGTTTATCTGTTTAATTACGTATACGCGTACGATATATCCAACCTTCATGAGGTATAACTATATATACATATATGTGTATGTGTGTGTGTGTATAAACGCTGTACAACCTAAAAGAAAACCCTGTCCACGTAATACTTCTTAAATAGGGAGGAGGCAGACCCAACGACCATTTAATACCTCAACCTTGAAACAGGCCCTCCGTGACGTAATCGCTAGTCAATCGACCCTGGCTACGAAGGCTGGTGACCCCTAGATACAACTTTATAATTTAATTTTCCTTATTACTAAAGCATCTCAAAGACTTATCTAAGGGTTAACCAACCCACATCTGATAAACAAACAATTAATTAAACTTTGGGGTCTTTATGTATTCCATATAGATCCTACACGAGTAGGAAGCGAAATCCGTCAGGGCATAATCCACTTTGATTACGACCGCATGGGACCGCTGGACTCAAAGCTTATACGTCATCCCTACATCTAAATACCGGTCTATCAATAACATCGACATAGCCCATCAACCTCCCACACGCAAAATCATGTTTAGACTTACCTAAAACAAGTTAAGGAAAATGCCCATTCCAGTTACTTAATACCTCTAGTTTAGAAAGAAAGCAAACCTTATTCCCAACTAGGCACTATTGTAGGTTATTTAAGACTTCTTAAATAGAGGGCAGACTCAGTGGCCATTTAATACATTCTACTCCGGAGTAAACCCCTAGACATCCCTAAAGGTATTAAGCCATTTAATACTGCAAATATGAGGTGAATCCATGGTATATTATCCCACGCCTACACGCAAATGTATATCCCCTCCCCGTGGGTCCCATAGTTGGAGATGTCTCACATCAAAAGCATGTATACACAACTACTGGTAGCCTCTAGTTTAAGGCAGACTTCGATTGTGTAACTCCACAGACCTCGCATCCCAACCTATACTAAACCAAGTCACTATTAATTAACCTAAATATTAGGCTAGGCCCACTAATTTATGCTCGTCCTAAATGTATATTTTCCCAAAAGGTATTGAGCCATTTAATATCGCCTCCTAGGTTTATTTATTAGTATTCATCTATTTATTCGTTGCTAACATATCCTTATCTTATATGCTTATTTCCTATATCCTTCATTTCCTTTTTGTGTCACTTAAATGTCACTTATTTCCTCCAATTAGTTGTCCTTAATAAATGGTCATTATTATTCAAATTGGACTATCACTATTGATAATTATTCATTCATTTCAAAACTAACTTATTATGCCATTTCCTACATTATTTTATAAATTTCCAGCTTTAATTTCATTCATCGCTAATTAAGTGTTCTTACGATATTTTCTTATTTACACTGTTTCCCAATATATATAGCGATCAAAGCTCATCCAGAAAATCAGCACAGTAATAAAATAGGAACATATCCCATATCATATCATATGCTTTTTCAATGCCTGAATAGAGAAAACCAGCAATTACAATCCAAAGGATAGATTCAGAGGGACAAGCTACTAGTGCAAGATGGTAATGTAGATGGAGAAGTCTTCTCATTCATGCTTGGCATTGACAAGGCAACTATATATCCAAGGAATAATATTGACTCCAAGGTAGTAGCCTTAGTCGTTATACACGTTATATTATATTTTTCTATCCGTTGTGAGTTTATGTAGATAGCTCTTTGATATACTTTTGTTTATTTCAGGTTACCAACACTAACGATCCATACCCTAGTAGACTCGGTTTCGATTTAGTCAAAATTTGGACCCACTAAAGTAACAACCTGCACCATAGTAGTCTCGAATTTTGACTAAATCAAAATCCAAGTCCATTAGGGCATGTATCGCTGGTGTTGGTAATCTGAAATAAACATAAGTATGTTAGAGATCTATCTACATAAACTCATAGCATAATGGAAAATGTAACAGAACATATATATCGACTAAGGCTACTATCTTGAAATCAATATCATTCTTTGGATATCTAGTTGCCTTGTCAGTGCCGAGCATGAATGAGAAGACTTCTCCATTTACGTTTCCCGACTTTCACCAATAGTCTGTTACTCTAAATCTATCATGTGGGTTGGAATGAGAAGCGCGTCAGAACAACGTTCTAGTGCATAGAAAATTACATATTTTAACCGTAATACTAATTTATCCCGATTGATTTCTATTTAACTATTATGTCTATTATTTATGGTTTATCCATTTAATTCCATATGAACGTACGATATATCCAAACTTCTCTGAGATATAACTAAATATAAGACTATATATATATAAGTGTTGTACTACCCAAAAAGGAAACCCCAACCACTTAATACCTCTTAAATAGGGAGGAGGCTAACCCAATGGCCATTTAGTACCCTAACTATGAAGCAGGCCCTCCGTAACGTAAACGCTAGTTAACTAGCCTTAGCTACGAAAGCCAATGACCCATATATAGGAGTTATAATTTAACTTGTCGTATTGCAAACGCATCTTAAAGACTTATCAAAGGGTTAACCGACCACCTCCAACAAACAAACGACTAATTAAACTTTGAGGACATTGCATATCCCATATGAACTCTTCACTAGTAGTAAGAGATATCCATCAGGGCATAACCCAAGTCTTTGCAAAATACTGCTCAGGACGGTTGGAGTCAAAGCCTATATGCCTGCCCTACTTCTAAATACCGGTCTATCAACAATACTAACTTAGCCTGTCAACCTCCCACAGGTGAAATCCCTTTTAGACTTACCTAATATAAGTCAAGAAAATGTGCATTCCATTTACTTAATACCTCTAGTTTAGAAATGAAGCAGACTCTATTTCCTAATTAGGCACTGTCGTAGGTTATTTAAGCCTTCTTAAAGAAAGAGGAGCAGACCCAATGGCCTTTTATAACCTTCACCCCTGAAGTAAACCTTTGACGTCCCTAAAGGTATTGAGCCATTTAATACTTCAAATTAGAGGCAAAGCCTTGGCATATTTTCCCACACCTATACGGGAACGTATTCTCCTTCCTCATGGGTCTTATAGTTGAAGATGTCTCACATCAGTAGTACGTATACAAAACTGCTGGTAGCCTCTAGGTGAAGGGCATACTTCTATTGTGTAACTCTACAGACCTTGCATCCTAACCCATACTAAGCCAAAAAATTTATCCTAAACCTAAATATTGGGCTAGACCTACTAATTCATGCTCATCCTAAATGTATTATTCATGCCATACAATTTCCACTATGGAAATTATATTGCCTCCTAGGTTTATTTATTAGTATTCATTTATTTATTTGTTATGAACCTATCCTTATCTTACATGCTTATATTCAATATCCTTCATTTCTTTTTTGTACGTCATTAAATGTCATTATTTCTTTACTTCCAATTGATTGTCCTTAATAAATGGTAATTATTTCTTTACTTCCAATTGATTGTCCTTAATAAATGGTAATTATTATTCAAATTGGTCAATCAATAATAATATTCATTCATTCATTTCAAATCTAACTTATTATGCCTATTTTGTTTCCTCCATAAATGTCATGTTTAATTTTGCAATTAATCCACTTATACACATTTATGTGCCCATTTAATTTCTATAACTTCCTATTAACTACGCATTTATCATCTATATATATTTCATTCATTATTCATAAATGTTGGAGTTATTACCTCTTTTTTATTGCAACCTCCTAATTCTATGATTTACTATATTATTAATATTTTATTGTCCTAGTTGTAACTAATGCGAGTACCAACATATATTTATTTATTATGCTTTATTATTTACCTTATGTGTGTGTGTGTGTTTAATGATTGGCGCAGTTATACATAATATTATACATACATACATACATACATAAACATACATACGTACATATATATATATATGACTCGCTAAATTCCTACATTTATGAATTCAAAATACATACTTATATGTACATTCCACCAAGAACATTCGTTTCCACATTTTAATGCATTGGAGCCATTATTCCTAATAAAAGGGAATTTACTACCATCATAAATTTTCCATAAACTACCTAAAAGTGAGATTTTTTCACTGTTTGAAATTACAAGGAATTATAACTTCTTATTTCTATTGAAATAGATAGTGCAAGCTACGGAGAAGAACACTCGTACTTTATACATCTCATTCATTTTGGTATATTCCTTATTGTTTCAAACAACGCACTTTTTATTCATAGTTGTGAAGTTTTCTGGTCTATGGAAATTTAAATGGAGATAGATGCAACTAAATTTTATCTTTAATGCTCCCAATAAATTAAAACATAGAAATTAACATTTCAAGTCAATTAGGGCATTCCAAATGATTACTAAACAATTTACAAACAAAGTAACATAAATCTAGATAAACTTTGCAATCTTATCAACATCATACATTAAAATTTTAAGGGATTAATTTCCAAAATTTCCAGATTAGGGTGTATACGACATTCCATCACAATTACATAACCTATAGAACGTGTAGGCGAAATTTTAATTAAATATATACAATTTAAGCCAACAATTCAAACGACCTGCATAATCATGGTAATCAAATAAAATTCAATGATATAAATTTCAGTATTATATATAAATTGTATAATTTCTCACTCACCTTCCTAGCTTTCAAAATCTCCCAAATTCGATTTCATTCCTTTAATTGACTTCTTTTTCCTTTTCATCCTAAAATATGTATAACAAGATATATACATACCCAATAGAGTTACAGATCTGAGTTGAGATTTGAGTTAAGTAGAATATAGATTTATAATCATAGAATTTATGTTTTTGTAGAATTGATTCACTCATTATCTTCTTCTCTTTTATTTTTCATCCTTCTTTGATTTACATATATATATATATACATAATATAGTATTTTTTATAATTTTTAGAAATAGTAGAGAAGGGAAAATGGCAGAGCTCCGCTGCTCTATTTAGAAAATATGAGAAAAAAAGTGAGGGGCTAGGCCTTTATTTATAGCCCCTCGAATCAATTCTGTCTATCCGATTATATTTTATCAACTTTCATTAAATCCGAATAGTTCATCCAAGATTCAGGGCACACCTAGGTAGACCAGTGGTAGGCTCTAGTCGACTGCTAAGGGTCATTTGGTTGGGCCCTGGTGTCTACTGATAGGGTCCATGCGTATATATTTCCTTAGTTTCCTTTTTAATTATTTTCTACTTGAAGACTTCAAAAATTGATAACTTCTTCGTTGGAACCTTGATCGCAAAACTTTATATATAAAAGTTGCTCAGAATATTGCCACGAACACAATGATGCAAGTTTCATCGCCTAATTTCGACATTTACCTAAATTCTATTTTTGAGCATTAATAATTATTTATTCTCTTTAATTAACCACTGTTTACTTTACAGGTTGTTACATTCTCCCCATTTAAAAGAATCACATCTCTGAAATTCCCCAAGGATTGAATCTTGTAACCTAGAGTGCAACCATTCTAAAATATTTATGTAACATCCCATATTTTACGATCATCCGATGTAATGGCCCGTATTCTATGTACACAGAGTTGTAAAATATAATTATTATTTCTGTTTAAGGTTGTATGAACCTATAACTTTAGGAAATGAATACTAGAGATATTTTCCATTCTTTGAATTATTATCGTTCGATATTGAGTTTGAAAATATTATATGTCCTATAACTCTTGATAAGAGCCGATTGGGCTTGGAAACCACTTTTATTAGATCGAAATGAAGGTTTATCTTTTCGTGGAGTGGTTATAATAGGAAAACAGACTTACCATTAAGAAGTTATGGTTGTTTGAAGTTTCACTTGATTTTGAACAACTTAATCGTTAATTAGTAAGTTAACGGTTTGGCCTATAGCCCATCTCGGGATTAGCGTGAGGATGGGCCTGATGGACATCTCTCTATCATTTCACACTTCCCAAAAATAGAGAAAAAACCTCCAATAATCAGTTCTAGCCAAAAAGCTACCATAATCCTACTTTAACTAGCCAAAACTTGTCATTAGAGCAAGATTAGAAAGATTAGAAACATTGGATAGAAGATTTTCTATTGGAGATCACTTCGAGCTATTTTAAGTTCTTGGATTTCGTGTCTTCTTAGATTGATTTGGATTTCTTTAATTTCGATGAGTGGTTTAAGCCTCTACTAACTAATTGGCCACTATATAATGTTTAATGATGTTTTTAAATGATTTTTAAACTCTAAAATATTTTTAAACCCTCTTTAATCACATATGTAAATTTCAGTCAATTTGAAAATGATTGTAAAAGTCGTGTTCTTATGGATCTCCCATATTCTTATAGTTATACCCTCAGATTTAGGCTTAACTTTAATATCTATAGATGTATGCTTGTTATGATATATTATATATGATGATTTCTTAGATGTATGATGTTTTTTTGGTTGAAAACGTCGATCGAATGGTAATTTGGTTATAGGAATAAGTTATGGATTGGTGTTGATGGATAAGTGATGACCCATAAAGTTGTCCAAATGGCATGCTATCCATAGGGTAGGTCAAAAAGGACCTCTTAAATCTACATTTCAAGTTTCAAGTCGTTTGGAGTTCGTTTGCTCGAGTTATAGACAATTAAAGATGGATTGATGGTGGTTTGAAGGCTATGGATTAGTAGAGGGTTGACTTCGGCGTGTGCTCGTGTCTTGGGATGGATCGCTTCAAGTCATATAATGGAATGCTTTGGGTCAATAGCTTGCTTTGGTGGATCACACAAGAAGATGAGAGAGAATTATAAGTGATGGATCGGTAGTATACTTACTTCGAGTCAAGAAAGGGATGGATTGGTGCATGCTTCGAGTAAGGCATGGGTTTACTTGGGTTGCACCTTGGAAGGATTTTCTAAGTGATGGATTGGTGGCCATGGATTGGTACCGATCCATGGGACATCGATTGGTCAAGGTGATGGATCGGTGAAGTGGAGTCTCACGTAGTGGAGCATGTCTAAGTTAAGTTGAAGAGTGGGATCTATAATGATGGATTAGCGGCTATGGATCGATGGCCATGGATTGGTGGTAGGGATAGTTGGAGCTACTCTGAGTCATTTGCATGCTTGCTTCGAGATGTGATGGTGTTTTCTTCGAGTCTTGGGTGTGTTCACTCAAAGCTTGTGCCAAACCAAACACTTAGCCAAATATGGCCAAGTGTAGGGTTGGTACCAAGCATGTGACGATTTACGACGATGAAGCATGGTCAAACGATGATGATTCCATGATGGGAAGTGATGGCTTTGATGATGGAGGGTTATACTTGGAGACGAAGAATAAAGGACCGTGAGTCAGATTGAGGAGACCATTAGAGGAAGGGTACGGGACGTATGATGGTATTTTACGATTGACGCTGATTGTAGGGAATTGTCGCAACCGCGGAGACTTCATGACGGGAGTTATAAGATCAGTTCTAAGGTATGCTCTGCTATGGATGACATGTGCAAAGGGATAGTTGAGACTTGAGGTTTCATAGGGTACTCGTAAAATGGGGTATATACTAGTGACACGATGGTTCTTAGAGCATATGGCTCTTTATTTTAGATGGGACGTTTGTTTACCCCAAACTGATGTGATGGTTAATCTAGTTCCTAGCATGGTTAATCTAGTTCCTGGCCTTACTGAGTGGCATGGATTCAAGTACCGAGGGAGCAAGACATGGGCTAACATGATGGATAGTCTAGTCTTTGATTGTGATGGGTTGGGCGAGTGATCTTATATCTAATGCTCTGAGAGAGTAAATGTGAGGATGGATGCTATGTTTGCTTTGACAGTTTATCACCTTAGGGTTCTCACATGATGTAGATGTTATTGATGTAGATACTTAAACACCCCTTAGTACTTTGATGTATAGTATACCCATGATGACTATGATGTGGAGTAGCGTATATCTTGTGTATGTGCTAACTTTGTGGATGCAGGGATAGTTCAGGTATGATTCTTCATACCATTTGTCCTATTATAGTGGTTTATTAGTATTTAGAGATTTTCTAATTGTTGTTTGACTTGGGATTTTATGCTTTGCTTCCTATTATTGTGGATACTCTTAAATGAGTAAATTAGGGATATCAAGTCTAGTGAGCACGTGGAGCTGACAGAGGATAGGTAGGAGGTCATATCTCGTATTGCTACAATTATTTATTATGATTTGCTATTCCGCTGCATAATACTACGAAGCTTGTTAGTGCCTTTATTATCTAGAGATAGCTATTTATGAGTTATTATTGATGTATAACGCTATCAATTATGTTGTATACTGTATGGATCTATGTACTCTGATTTATGTGATTCATTTAGTTATTAATGTCTCGCTTATTTTATATCTAAGATGTTTACTATTATATTTTATTTGACACACTGTGAGATATACGGTAGATTCCGTGATTGATTTACTTTAGCTTATAATCTTGATTATCATCCAGCATATACCAGGCCCCATTGCAGCGTGAGTTATCACATTATTGGGTGTCGATGGTGTAGGGTGGTCATTACGTTTGGTATCAGAGCCAGGTTGCATAGTTTAATCTAAGGGATATTGAGATCCAGTATAGATAGGGTAGGAGTTCTCACCCTAGACTGGATCGAGAGTGTATATATATACGAGAGCTCGTACTTATTATTTTTGTTGGTTTCCAAAACTATATAGTAGTATATATGTGTGTGTGTATGTGTGTAGTATATAAGCTGCACTGCACACACGAGTACTACTTAAGTAGAATTCATTATAAAGAGACTGATTGTCCTTATTAAAAGTTGAAGAATGGGCCGTCAAACAAGGAATGCTGCTAGGAACTCCATCTCTGGAGTCGAAGAAGAAGCTGGCTTGAGAGCTGCTAATCTCAACTTATAGACCATGTCGAATACCATGATGCGGAACATGCTGTAAAACACTCAAGTAGCCGCTCCAAATGTTTCTACTGATGGTATTGCTCCAGTGCAGGCGCTCAAAGCTGATTTCGCTAAGCTGAACAAAGACTTTTCTAGTCTTGGTGGCAAACCGTTCTAAGGAATGGAGTCAGTGATGGAAGTCTAGATTGGCTTGACACATGAGAAAGGATCTTCAATGACTTTGAGCTAGATGATACTTGGAAAGGCGATTGGCTTCCCGACAGCTTCATGGGGGAGCCGTAAACTGGTGGAATGCTATGAAGGTCGCTATTCCCAAGGATCAGTTTACATAGGACCAGTTCAAAGCCAAATTCGAAGAGAAGTTTGTACCAACAGCTCGGAAGTTGGTCTTATTCTGTAAATTAGCGGATCTGAAGTAAGGAGATATGACTATCTCTAAGTATGTTACTGAGTTTGATGCTTTGTCAAAATAAGGGATGTCTTTCATCAACACTCCATCAAAGAAGAACAAGAAGTTCATTATTGGCTTGGATGATTATTTGGGAGAGAAGTTCGTGGGCTACATTGACGAGACTTTTGAGATGTTAGCCGAAAAGGCCTTGAAGCATGAGAGTCTTTATCCAAAGCCTAGGGCTATTGTTCCTAAAGAAGATCCAAAGTTGCAATCGGGCGGGGGCAAGAAGAAGTCGAACAATAAGAGGAAGTAGTTTTATAACAAAGGCGGCTAGAAGAAGACTAAGATCTCACTGTTTTGTTACAATTGCGGTGAAAAGGGACTCTATAGTAGAGACTGCAATGTTAAGGGGAAGAAGTGCTACAATTGTAGCAAAACGGGACACATTCAGAAGGACCGTCCTGATCCACTGAAGCAAAAACAAGTCGTGAAAGCATGTTCTATCAATGCCTTTCCGACTTCATCGAATGCTCCATTGGCTAAAGAGAAAGGAAAGGACATCGTTATTCAATGTATGATTTTCATTTATGATGTTCCATACGATTTTTATTTGATACCAGGGTTTCACATTCCCTCATATCTAGTGATTTGGTAGTTAAGATAGGATTGGAACCCAAAATTGTTGACCGACCATTGATTGTGACGAATCCTATTGGAGGCTCTACTAGCCTGTGTATGGTTGTCGTGGTTTGATCATACTGAGTCACGGATGTTCTTTTGATATTGATTGCTTTGTTTTGGGTTTTGTTGGGTTTGGTATTATATTGGGGATGGATTGTCTTTATAGATACGGGGTGATGGTGGATTGTGAGAGGTCATTGGTGAATATAGGGATAAATGATGGACGGAAGATAGTATTAGGCTGCCTACCAAATGATGATGCAATGGTCAGTTTTCTATGCTCACTTGATATCCTAAATGATGAGCTGTCATTAATACCCATATCTAGGGAGTATCCGAACGTATTTGAGGAGGTGACTAGACTTCTACCATAAAGAGAGATCGAGTTCTGCATTGATTTAGTTAAAGATGCCAGATCGATAGTGGCACCTAGAGAGCAGAGAGAGTTCAAGGTGCAAGTGAATGATCTATTGCGATGAGGGTTCATCCATTGGAGTATTTCTGAGTGGGGAGCCCCCAGTATTTTCCACGAAGGTGGATGATTCCCTTAGACTATGTGTTGATTACCATATGCTGAATAAAGTAACGAAGAATGACAAGTATGTGCTCATGTGTATTGATGACTTATTCGATCAGCTTCATGGTACTAGAGTATTATCTCAGTTGGATCGTGCAATGGGATTTCACCAATTGAGAGTAGCGAAGAAAAGTGTGCCGATTACAGCGTTTTGTACGCCATCTGGTTTCTATAAGTGGTTGGTTATGCCATTCGAGCTAACAATGCACCATTATACTTTGTTGATCTCATGAACCGTGTTTTCAAGGGTCAGCTAAACAAATTCATTCTTGTGTTCGTCGATGATATTCTTGTCTACTCACGGACAAAGGAATGACACAAGAAACATTTAAGGATCATGCTTTAGGTGTTGAGAGAGCATCGACTGAAAGCAAAGTTTTTGAAGCACCACTTCTAGAGGTAGAAATTGAGATTCTTGGGTTATGTCATTTCTGAGTAGGGCATTGCCATGGATCCTGCAAAAGTTGCGGCAGTTCTAGATTGGACTAGACCAAAAAATGCTATGGATGCGAGGAGTTTCTTGGAGTTAGCTTGATATTACAGACGATTCATACAGGACTTCTCTAAGGTAGCAACATTGTTGACTCATTTGACAAAAAAGAATCAGACTTTTACTTAGAATGTGAGATGTGAGAAGACATTCATAAATCTAAAAGTGAAGTTAGTGAGTGCACCATTATTGACCATTTCAAGGAGGAATAAAGAGATGACTGTATACACTAGTGCTTATGTTACCGAATTGGACGCGGTATTGATGCAAAGAGGCAACGTTGTTGCATATGCTAATCGATAAATGAACCCATATGAGAAGAAATACCCGACCCATTATTTAGAGTTAGCAACGATCATGTTTGCATTGAAGATTTGGAGGCACTAACTTTTAGGAGAGAGGTTCGAGCTGTTTATCGATCATAAATTATTAAAGTACCTCCTTTCTCAAAAGGATCTTAACCTTCACCAGTAGTGATGGTTTGAGTTCCTAGACTCCTGACTTTAATGTTACATATACACAGGGAAAAGGTAATGCAGTTGCTGAAGCATTGAGTAGGAGACATGCCAGCTTGGGAGCTATGTTCCTAGAGTGGAGGTAGTTATAGTATATTGCTGGTTATGATTTCCGACCGAGATGCGAGCTAGAGCAAGAGATATTGGCGAGCTTTACTACCAGACCTACTCTGATTGAGCGGATCATACTAGTCAGAGGCGTGATGCTAGATTAGCTGAGATCATTACTAAGATTGAAGCCGGAACAGAATCCGAAGAGATATGACAATACGGGCTTGAACGAGATGGTTGGCTCCGTAAACACAAGAGATTATTCCCAATGTCGATAGGTTAAGGAATTAATTACTGAGGGAGTTCCATCAATCGAGATTGACTATCCACCCCGACGGTAATAAGATGTACTGCAATACAAAGCAGTCCTATTACTAGGAAGCGATGAAGAAAGATGTTGGGACATTCATCTCGAAGTGCATGAACTGCCGGTTGGTTAAGGCAGATCATAAGAAGCTTACTGGTTTGATGCAACCGCTAGAAGTTCCCAAGTGGAAATAAGAGCAAGTATCGATTGACTGCCGAGGACTAGAGTAGGGTATGACAATATTTGGGTCATAGTCGATCAATTGACTAAGAGTGTTGGATATATACCCATCAAGTCACGTAGAATTGCAACCAAACTAGCAAAATTTTATGTGAGGTAGATAGTATGATTTCATGGAATGCCAAAGAGCATTCTAAGTGACCGAGATCCGTTATTCACTAGTGGGTTTTGGAAGAGCTTATAAGAGGCATTGGGGATCTTCTACGGCTTGTATACTTGACTGTAGAGGCTCGTGGGACGATCAATTCCATCTCATTGAATTCGCATATAATTACAACTATTAGTCAAGCATTAGTATGGCACCATTCGAGGCATTGTATGGTCGATCGTGAAATACTCCTTCGTCTTGGTGGGAAGCGGGAGAAAAACTGATACATGGGCTAGATATGATTAGAGAAACTTCAAAGAAGATCAAGATCATTTGGCAACGGATGAAAAATGCTCAAGACAGATAGAAGAGCTGCGTTGATAAGAGACGTAGAGATCTAGAGTTCTCTGTCGGCAATATGGTATTTGTCAAGATCTCTCCATTGAACAATGTAATTCGATTCGGTATTAAAGGGAAGTTAGCACCAAGATTCATGGGTCCTCTTTTGATATTAGAGAGGATTGGAAACCTTGCTTATATAGTCAACTTACCTCAAAGAATGGCGGGAGTGCACAATGTGTTCCACATTTCTCACTTGTGGAAATTTATGCATGACTCAGGTGTAACTATCACACTAAATTAACTAGATGATATCGAGATTGAACATGAGGCTTCAAGACCTTGTTGGCCTATTTGTATCGTTGGACGTGATATGAAGCAATTTAGGAGGAAGACGGTGAAGTTAGTGAAGGTTCAATGGAGCGAAAGCGAAGGCGATTGCACTCGGGAGATCGAGGAGAGCATGAGGATAACTTATCCAGAGCTCTTTACTTGGTAAGATTTTTTATTTATCGCTTTTACTTTCACTTATGAAATCATGAAGTATATCTTAGTGTAGTATCCTGCTTGTTAGGATAGGCTTGGATGTTTTCCTTTCCATTTGATTGTTGTATATGCATGTTTGATGTGTGATGATTGCCTATGGCTTACATGGTTGTTAGGCATGTGGGATAACTTATTGATTTTGTTTGGAATTTCGAGGGCGAAATTCCTAAAGTGTAGGAGAATGTAACGATCTATATTCTACGTATCAGAGGATACATTAAATTTTTTTTAGGGTCATATGAACCTGTAACTTTGGGAAATGACTATTAGAGACCTTTTCCATCCTTAGAATTTTATTGGACGATTTTAACCTCGAAAATATTATATAGCCTATAACTCATGATAAGAGCTGATTGGGCTTTGAAATCACTTTCATTAGATCAGGATGAAGGTTTCTATTTTTGTAGAGTGGTTATAATAGGAAAACAGACTTACCATTAGAGAGTAATGGCTATTTGAAGTTTCATTTGATTTTGATCAGCTTAATGGCTAATTAGTGAGTTAACGGTTAGGCCCAAAGTCCATTTTGGGATTAGCATGAGGATGGGGCTGATGGGACTTTTCTCCATCATTTCACACTTCCTAAAAATAGAGAGAAAACCCACATTAACCACTTCTAGCCAAAAAGTTATCATAATCCCTACTTTAGTTAGCCAAAACTTATCATTAAAGGAAGATTAGCAAGATTATCACTTAGGATTGAAGATTTGTTGCTGGAGATCACTTGGAGCTGCTGTAGATTCTAGGATTCCGTGCCTTCTGTAACATCCCATATCTAGAGGCCCAAAACTAAGCGCTATAGATGCTGCAGTCATCTATAGTATTAGCTTCCGGTGACTAAATACGGCTATTTTAATGGTATCAATAATATCAAAAGCACTTGAATATGAAAAAAAACACAGATTTCAAAAACACAGATTTCTTCATTACATTTCCAAATAAATTTTGTTCCATATTCTCGTCACATAACCCAAACGTTTTCCCAGACACCGAATAAATATAGTTATTACAAATTATGTCGAGAGCGGTATATGAAGATAACCCCTCGATTGATCAGAGTCAAATGGTCATATAAGACCTAATACATTATAACACAATGGAAATTCATCAAACAAAAGTAAAAAGTAGCAATTCCTAAATAGTTATCCGTTGCCTCCTGCATCCTCCGGTAGCTTATTCGCCAAACAACCTAAAAACCTTAAAAGATCCTTATCTCTCAATCTACTCAATTAGCTTTGAGTACCCGAGAGTTTTAGGGGAAAGCATAAACTTCGAGTCAGACATAAAGCCTGGTACGAATAATACTACACATCCCTGTTTAATTATGTTAAGTGAGACCATGCCGCATAGCGGAACGGGTTTCACCTCACTTACATCTTTTAAAATATATCTTTGCAAATCTTTTCATATAACCATATACCATGCACCTGCATTCACAATGGTTAATCTCACAAAACATACATTATGTAAACAAACATAAATATCAGGTAATAGTGAACTATCTGTTCAAACACAAATAACGTTTAACCTTTGGCTGACTCGGGCCTACCAGATAACATAATCATAATCAAAATTTACCAAACATCTGTTAGATTTTTATATTTAGGGTTGTCTATCCTTATTTATCTATTTAACATCTCCCATCAGTACGGTCTGTCCTAAACTATCTGTTAAATCTCTTCCTTCTGGACCTAGGTTCTCCCGAGCCTAGTGGTTTTCTGGGCTTACCAATAACCTATCTGTATACAACATATGTTCCTTTCGGTGTGTAATCATAATTTTAGTATACCTTTGACCAAGCCCTACACACTGGAATTTTGGACAACAATTAGCTGGGGCTACAAGCTAATAAAGGGCGCGACCCCATACTAGTCCTCTCTGGTTTTCTAATATCCGAGTCATTTTTACTTAAGGATCCCCTCCCATAATTTTCCTTAAAAACAATTTCAAAATGATTCAAACCTTTAAATCAAACTTCAAATAAGGAAAAGAAATAAGTCTTTATACTTTACTCAAATCATATTACCATGTTAGATATATCTCCTTTACTCAAAACTTGGTTGATGAAAACACTTTACCATTTGAAAGAACCTCTTTCCATACTTTGAAATTATCCCGTTCGAATTCAATGTTTAAACCTTTCGAAAATCATCTCTAAAA
Organism: Allium fistulosum; assembly: GCA_030737815.1. NCBI lineage: Eukaryota > Viridiplantae > Streptophyta > Magnoliopsida > Asparagales > Amaryllidaceae > Allium > Allium fistulosum. Next base: position 812,764,790 of record CM060908.1, on the reverse strand, counting down.
CCTTTTGAATTCATTCAAAACAAACCTTTCGGAAGTTATAAGCTTTAGACATCCTTCTTTAAAATCACTTTAAGTCATTGCCTTAGATAAACCTTCAAAAAACCTTTCCTTCAAAACCTTTCGAAAACCTTTAATAAACCTTTCGAAACAGATCCAGGAATAAACCCTTCAAATGCTTAAAACTCTTTAAAACACAAACCTTTCGAAGGTGGATTGGGTTTAACTTTAAAACAATCTAGAAACTTATCTTTTAAAATCTTTCGTCTTTATTAAAGCAACCTTTCGAAAATATTCATATAACCTTTCAAGGATATTCAAACAACCTTTCGTAAGCCTTTGGTTATATTTCACAAAACAAGGGTAACCACCTAAGTCGAAAGCTTCCCTCCGAAAGCCTTGAAGAAACGGCTAACTTTAAAAACAGGCGAACCTTTCGACTAGGTTGGAAGGTTCAAAGTACAACCTTTATAAAACAGTGGAAACCCTTCGGCGACGCCGGACGGTTTCAAAACAGAGTAATGACGGCAGCAGCTACAACCGTTCGACACATCAGAAGGTTTTAAAGTCTTACTTTAAATAACTTGACCTGGTCAAAAGTGACCAAGCCGAAAGCTCAAGTTCGAAAGCAAAGTAGGCGAAAGCTTTTCACTTATAAAATAATTATATTCCAACCCTTTCGGCCATCAACCTTTCGGCTTAAACCTTTCGGCTTATATTCAATTCATTACGTACCAATTTTTTGATACCTTATGCATTGAACTTTGACTTTATCGAAAGCTAAACCTTCGACTGAGACGAAAGGTCTAAGGCGGAAGGTGTCTAGCCGTATGGATTGAAACATGGAAAAAGTGTGATTTTTGTCTTTAAACTTAAAAAGGAAACTTTTCAACTAACCTGCCTTTGTTTGTCAAATTCTGATTGGTCAATAAAATACTTTTCAGAATTTTGCTGCCGTAATTACCAGGATTTATAAAACATTTTATTTTGCAAAATGCCCCTTCTTCTTTACAAATATATAACACATTTAAGTCCCGTACTTTAAATAAATTTATATATCCCTCAAATGACTTAGGAAAATTCTGGAAAAATTACAAAAAATATATTTTAGTATATTGCCTAACATATTAAAATCTCAAACCCAAATAATAATTATTTCAGCCGAAAATAATTTAAAACCCAATAAATAATTTCCTTCATTCAAAAATTTATATAAAATCCATATTAATTCGGAAAATTATGAAAATCAAAACTCATGTCTAAAATATTATTCCCGACCTATATTTAAATTTTCAAAGTATTCGAATGTCATTAAATAGGGTTTTCATGCTAAACATTATCATAAAACACGAATAAACATTTATAATTCCATCAACAACAAACATATATATCTTAAAACATCAAACATGGCAATATTATAGCAAAATCATTTCGGATTTAAACAAAAACCGAAAACTAGAAATATTAGGGATGCAGTAATTATTCACCTTGGCTTTTAGAGATTATAGATGAGATTTTAGAGTGTTGAATTAGTTAATTTCTTCTTTCCTCTTGAATCTTATATTTCCTTCTTCTCTTGAGATTGGAAATGGTGGCCGACCTTAGTAAGTTTTCGTTTTTATGAAATGAGAGTAGTGAACGTGAATCTCACAAGGGTTTAGGGTATAAGGCTTTGCCATTTCCCAAAATACCCTTCTCATTTCCTAACACATTTCTTAGTGTTATGTCATTTTAATTACCCCTTCATTATGGCACGACTACCTATAACTAATTAAATCTCCATATATTACTCTTTACATCATTTAATTTAATTTAACCAATTAAATGTCTTAAATAAGGTTATAAAATATATAGGGTGTTACACCTTCTTAGATTGCTTTGGATTGTTTTAGGTTTAGGTGAGTGGTTTAAGCTTCTACTCACTAATTGGCTACTATATTTTAATGACGATTTTAAATTATTTTAAACTCTAAAATATTTTTTAAACAAAATATTTTTTAAACCCTCTTTAATCACATATGTAAATTTCAAAAAACTTGGAAAAGATTTGTAAAATTCGTATTCTCATGGATATCCCTTGTTCTCATAGTTATACCCTTAGATTTAGGATTCACTTTCATTTGAATGGATGTATGCTTGTTAGGACATATTATATATGATGAGTGCTTTGATGCATGATGTTTGTTTGGTGGAAAACGATGATCGAATGGCGATTTAGTTTTAGGAATAAGTTATGGATCGGTGTTAATGGATCGGTGATGACCCATAAAGGTCACAACGTCCAAATGGCATGCGATCCATAGGGTAGGTCAAGAAGACCCCCCTAAAGTTAAATTTTGAGTTTCAAGTCGTTTGGAGTTCGTCTGCTCGAGTTATGGACAATTAAAGATGGATCGATGGTGGTTTGAAGGCTATGGATCAACAAAGGTTGGCTTCAAGGCGTGCTCGTATCTTGGGATGGATCACTTTGAGTCATATGATGAAATGCTTTGGGTTGCTGCTTGCATGGATTGATCGCATGAGAATATAAGAGGGAATTCTAAGTGATGGATTAGTAGTATACTTACTTCGAGTTAAGAAGGGGATGGATCGGTGCATGCTTCGAGTTAGGCATGGGTTTACTTGGGGTTGCACCATGGAAGGATTTCTCTAAGTGATGGATCTGTGGCCACAGATCGGTATTGATCCATGGGGCATCGATCAATGAGGGTGATGGATAGTGAAGGGGAGTCTCACATGGTGGATCATGGCTTAGTTGAGTTGAAGTATTGGATTGGTGATGATGGATCGATGGTTATAGATAGGTGGCCATGGATTGATGGCTATGGTTCGGTGGTATCACGAGTGCATGGTGTATCACAACATATATTATATGTATGCTAAATAATTCTAAATTGGTGCCTCATAGATGAATGCATTCTGTTAAAACACATTTGAATAATATGTTGTAAACAACCTATATATACTGGCATTTCTATATGTATGTAAGTTTTCAAAAATAAAAAATCTTTGATTTTACACAGCAAATTTCACACTCCTACGAATAGGAGTATGGTTCAACCAATTTTTGCATCCAATCCATATCATCCAATACTTAACACTCCATTTCTAACATCCAAAATTTTAAAAATATAGTTTTCCTAAATTTGTACTCTTCTTTCGGAAAAGGAATCTAGATGGATAATTTTTTATTTCCACCCTTCATTCGGATACCAATTTTGTTGATAATTCGCAAAAGGAGGTTTATTTATAAATTTTAAAACAAAATCATTTTAAAAGCAAGTTTTTTTACTATCAATATAATATGGAAATAGATATTTCAAAGCTAAAACATCTTTTTTCCCTTGTTATTATCTATGTTTTGTATACTTTCACCCTTATTAAACAACAAAATTCATATTCACTAACATGTCGACCTTACCTATGCTAAGCATGTGACACTAGAAAATTGGAAATTTTCTTATTTTCCATTGAAATTTTTTCCCCTTTTAATCAAACTTGCAAAATAGTTTGAAAATTAAAATTTTCAAAAGCATTTAAACACGAATTTTTTTTCAAAGCATTTGAACATAGTTTTTCAAAAGCATTACCTTTTACTTTTTTTAAAATAAATCAAGCCATTTCTTAAGATAATTTGAATTCAATCAATGCGTTAATGCGTTTGGTCGACCTTATCATTATGCAATTAATATTAGATTTTGGAAACCTTCCTTTTTACTTCAAAACAACAAAAAACACACAAGCATATTTGATAATTTTAGCTTTTAAGGCATGGGTATAGTGACCCATGGTTTAGCAACAACCTTTCACTGTCTTCCACTTGCTAAATTTTTTTTCAAAATTCTAAAGTTTTTGGATTAAAGCATTCTTTATTTCTAATTGCAAATTTAATTTTCTAATTTAATTTATAAACTTCCAGCCTTAGTTAGAATCATCACTGGTTAAGCATCCTTATGAGATTTCCTTTTTATACTATTTCCCAATATATATAGCGGTCTAAGCTCATCTAGAAAATCAACATAGTAATAAAATAGTAACATATCTCATATCATATAATACGCTTTTTCAATATCCAAACAGAGACAACTAGTGCTTCAACAAAAATATCCAAAAAGAAATAATTGTTGGAAGCAACCTTCTATCATCAACTGGTGTTAATGATGTTGTGGTCCTATCACTCCTTACTCAATTAAAATGGACATTTCTAGTATGTCATTCTACTATAGCCCACATGTCCTAATTCATCTTTTTGGCTTCCTATAAACAAGATCCATCCACTACTATGATTATTACAACCAATATGGGATAAACTATGCATTCCCACACTACAGTGGATAAGAAATAAAAACTATGCACATTTAGAATAATTCATTGAAAAATTGGCTTGGCAGAATAACTTAATTGCTACCTATCTTGCCTCCTTTAACCTTGAGTCAACCAACATCCTCTATGTGTGTTTTCCATCTCATTACCAGCTTCTCCAATTATATTACTATCTTCTTTTAATTAAAATCTCTTGATAGTATTAAAATTTCGATATTTAGTTCCTTTATCTTTGATCTTTCATGCAAGTATATTCTAGAACTTGAGAAGGTATACTTTGATACCGTTCTTCATTCTTTTGTGGGTTCTTTTTATTGCTTTCCCACATGTTTATCAAAACATCCATACGTACATATAAATATTCCTTATATTTAGCGGTAATTCCTTGTTGCTATCCTACGAGCGTTCATAGTTCTATTATTCACAGTCTTTTTTTTACCACGTCTCACCTTGGCAATCATCCCTATCTACTCTATATCAAAATTGGTTTTGTTTTCATCTCTCTTTGTAGAATTAAAACTTCACGGTCATGAAGTACTTAACCTAAAAAAATTATCTTTTGAAAATATAAACTTGAAAACTTTTTAGTAAGTTCAAAAGCCAATGTTAGCAATTTAAAGAGATCCATTCCCAAAAACAATGCATTACTTCACTCTTTTCAAATAGTAAAAGTGAAGCTTTTATTACACGAATTATCATTAAACCAACTTTCCCTTTTTAAGGAATTTCTAATAAAGAGACTTACTTCTTTAAAAGTAGGATTTTTAACTCGAAACATTTATTTGCGTTCAAAAACTCAATTGCCATATCAAACAATTTTTCAAAAACATCTTCTATAACTTTAAACAATGAAAACTGGAGTAGACAAGGATAACTTTCATTTTATTATTTTCCTACTACTCATTCTATTTCCACTTTCACCCTTAATGGAGATTTTAATTACATATAAATGGGACTTTTAAAAGATATGCCCAATTACTGCACGTATTTATAGAAGTGGAAATTAGCCACAAGGGCCTCTTTAGCAAGTGAAATTAATTTCTAGGACACACAACTAAAATAATTACTTTTAAGGACAATACGCAAAATAATTAGTTTCTAGGGCCTAAAAACCTATAAAATTATGTCCTTGAAAGTAATTGGACAGCTGACTTTGTCCTTGAAAGTAATTATTCTACTGACTTTGGTCTTGAAAGTAATTATTTCAGATGTGTGTCCTAGAAATTAATTGGACTGCAAAGTTTGTCCTTCTAGTGAAATGCCTCTTTATAGAAATTATCCATTTTTCCTTTTGTTTTTCTCCTATATTGTTTCTAATTAGATTACTAACCTTATGTAAATTCCTAGTCTGTTTCTATTCTAGATTTCCTAAAACTGCTTGTAACGACCCGCTATTTCGAACCTTTCGCATCCACACATGTCGGACTTGAATTGCTTAAAATATCATATTGTTAATTTATTATTTGGCAAAACTCAGCATATACAGTAAATAAATCAATCACAGACATAGAGTATTACATCAATAAGTAGCGGAATAGATAAATAGTAGTTCATGAAGCTACTATATAAACATCAGAGTTTGAAATAAAATACAATAGAATATCTCAAATACAGTGAAGTCTCAAATACCAACAGATGACAAGTCTGAACAAAACCACTGGGTAGCTGAAAACTGAATAGATATGGATGGATCTCCAAGTGAAGCTCCAAACTCCAAAGGTGAGTCTCAAATGCCGTGACACTCAGTCTGACCCGAGCGTATAGCAAAAACACAAAACGCTCGAGTCAGGATTAATATTCTTATATCAATAAATCCAACTCAAGTGAAATATCAACTGAAATACAAGTAACTCAAAGGATGTTTGGGATAACCATCCTCTAAGGATCCATGGAACTGTCTACTATGTAGTACAATACGCTATTATAATATGTCTATAGTAAAGTAAACTATTAAAATAGTGTTAAGGTGTTACCCATATCCTCCTTAACACATTTTTATATATTCCCATAGTCTATATAGTACCGTAATTCCTCCGTAAACTGGAGGGCTATCAGAGGGCACTCCATAGGTATGGTACAAAACAAACTCGTAGAAGGCGCGCTAGGGCATGTGAACATGGCACTCGAGGCAATGCCAAGGTAGATATACCAATTGCACTCCCAGATTGGTGGTAACGCATATCAGCTATATAACGACCCGCCTTTTTGGACAGTTTAAATCGACAAATCAAACACACATGCCGATTCCAAACCATTCAAAAGGGCGGATGGTTAATGGGGTAAAAGAAAGAAGAGAAAAGAAACAAGAAACAATCACAGAATCTCGCAGCGGAAAGATAAAATATAATAATAAAATAAACAGTTCATGAAGCTGTTTAATATACTTTTGATTATCATTTATACAACATTTATCAGAGTTATACATATACAACAGAACAAATAAAATAATGCAGCAGACAGCATGATGCAAAGATAATAATAGTAATAGTATACCAAATCTTCGTCTTCGTCCCCCAGAATAGATCTTCAAAAATCTGAAAAACTCAGGACTGACCCGAGCGTAATGAAAAGACAAAACACTCGAGTCAGGACTAAAACATCCTTATGTAAGTTAAATCAATCGTAAATAAATATGGGTGTAACGGCGTCAGAGATGTTTACGGGGTTTGACATCTCCTATCCAATGTCAACGTGCGTGCAATAACTCAAGCGATGTTACGGGATTTTTCCATCTCTTAAGGATCCGTTGAACTATCTACTATGTAGTACAATACGCTATATACAATAATGTCTATCATAAAGTAAAATATCAAACTAGCGTTAAGCCATGGCCCATTCCACCCTTAACACATTTTTATTCCCAAGAGCATATACAAGACCGTAGTTTCCCCAAAACCGGAAGTCACCAGAGGGCAATCCATATACTAAAGGTACAAACCAAAATCGTAGTGGTCGCGAATAGGATAATCAGTATGACAAGTTACATGAGGCAATACCAACTAGGATACTAGTAGTTGCGTGATCCGGACTGATGTTGGGCATAGCAGCTACTACCCAACACCTCGAAACAACACTCCCAAAATCGAGGGGTGCACCCAAATCGAATCACAAAAGTAATAGACATGGTATCGAAGAAGTGTGTCCGCTAGAGGTGGCGAACCTCAATGGCCCGGCGCGGCTCCTGTTTTAGTCATGTCAGGGGTCATCCAATATCGTTCTCTTTCTTCAGTCAACGCGTTCACCAAACCGTCCACTTCATTCTGGATTTACACTCCGCGTATAATAGTTATTAAAGTGGGTTTCGGTATCGACAGAGAGTATGTCCATATCCGATCCCGGTCTCTTTAATAACTACGTATTATTACACTGATGGCTCTTTTCATTTCAAATCAATTCATAATCGATATCAAAATATTATATTCTCTTCAAAAATCAAATCCATTTCAAATATCATCATATCTGTTCAAAATGTAGGATTCCGTTTCAAAAATCATTTTCGCCTCAATATCTCATTTCGATTTCAAAATCATTTCGAATTTCAATCTAGGTTGCAACTTCATTTAACCCAATTCGTATTTAAGTTCAAGATTTAAATATAAACATTTCACCTTATTGACCAGCTTGAAATTTTTAGAAAATAGTTTTAATTAATTTTAAAAGTAGTTAAATAATTAAAGTAATTAAAAATACTTAAAGTCTTAAAACGGATTTAAAATAGATAAATTAGTTTAAAATAATTTAAATTGGGTTAAGTAGATTTAAAATAGATTAAAATAGTTTAAGTATTCAAAAATGGTTTATATAACTGAGTAATTTGGAAAACAAAATAAAACAGCTTCAAAACCAAACCATTTCAATTATAACTTCCCAATTCAAAACAATTTCAATTTCCCTTCTACCGATTCAATTTCAATTTCGATTCAATCAACGTCAATTTTGACTTCAAATTTATTCAATTTATATTCACTTTCAATTAATTCAATTTCAATTTATACCGATTTGGAGCTTGGTTTTTCAATAATATCACTTAACAAAATTATCGATCAATATTCAAGTTTAAGTCCAAATTTCAAATATGATTCAATTTCAAGCTCAATTTCAAAATATCATTTTATATCCTTTTTACTTAGTAATACTCAAAGCTCGAAATAATGTTCAGTCTTTAAAACAAATAAATTTCCGAAATTCAATCATATCCCAATTTTTTACATTTCAAAGTTTCAACTTAAATTATTTAACAATTTCTTTTAACCAAAATTTATTTCAACATTTCCAAACTCAAAATTTTTTTCGCGATAAATTCGATTTCTATAAATTGATTTTATTTATAACTTTTAAATCAAAACGTTTAAATAAATTTCAAATCGACGATTTTAAAATTTATTAATTTAGCCAATCCGGTGTTCGTATATAATTTTCTATCCTATGGCCAAGTGATTAGTTATTTCAGTTAAATGTCAGGGATGAATATATATCACTTAACAAAATCACGGTGTCATATGTATGCATAACAGTGTATATATAAGCAAGTAAACATCCAAACATTTAAAATATCGACCAATAACATCCATCGAAATACATCATCCAATAGACAATACAATTCATGGCAATTTCATAGTTACCAATGTCAGGTAATTCAATCGCAATTCAATTTTAATTTCAATTTAACTGTCAATTTAATTTTCAACGGTTAATTCAAATGACAATCTATATGACAATTAAATTTTATCAAACAACGACAAATAAAATCATAACACTTCATAATGTCAAATTTAACTACCATAAAGATATTTAGTACGTTGTGAGCATTATAAAACACTCACCTTGATTTTCCATTGTCGTCGAGATGTTCCGGTTTGGAACTAAAACTGGACGACGCCCAACTTTAGCCCAAATTTCCACCGTCTCCAAATCCATCCAAACCAGTTTCATTTCGAAGCTCTCGTCATTACGATCGCAAGGCAAAAAGTTTCGTTCCAATCGGACCTCGTATGAAAAAGTTATACATTTTTCAAGTTAACACGAATTTATATTATAAATATTTACAATTTTCTTTTATAATTTTAAACCCTACAATGCAATCTGGCCGACCATCCCTCTTGCTTCAGATCTGGCCACTCCTTTGCTTCATCTTCCCCAGGTCAAAGAACGTGACCAACAACCCATAGCCGCCCTTATTCCCTCAATTTTCGAGGCCACCACGAGCACTTCCACTTCGATCAGGATACACCACTTCGAAGCACTACTCAAGAGCCACCATCGGCCCCAAGGGTGTGGAGCTCGGTCGCCTCCTCCACCTCAATTTGCGTGAAAAACGCAGCAGCTTCCATCTCTTTTTGCCGTCAATCCGTGGCTCCGTTTCCGATCTCCACCGTTGGATAGCTAGATCTTGATGCCCTCTACAACTTTGTAGTTGACGACTTTTGCTAATTGTTTGTAGATTTGGAGATAATAGAGGAGAAAGTTTCGAAATTCTCAGCCATTAAAAAGATTAATGGCGGCTGAAGCTATTTGACCTAGGGTTTTTTTGGAAAATAGAGAAAGTGAGGGCTTTTATAGAAAAATACGCGACACTATTCATCCCGGATTTTCCGAACTCCAAACGAAGCGTGCCGGCTGACGTTTCTAAGGTTTACCCCACGTTCCGAATGCAATGGAACATGTTTTGAAGGCTAATTCGGTCATCTGGGCGAGTTATGGAGAAAAACGATCAGTTTTAAATTAAACCGATTTAAACTGATTTCGATGCGTTTTGGCTTGCCCCGGACAAACGGTACATCCAATTGACACGAAATTTGAAACCATACAATAATATCACATTACGGATCCGATGAAACTAGTTTCGTCGAAATCCGAGACTTTTTGAAAAATGACTATTTTCTCTCGCCGAATTAATATTAAAAACAATTCGATGCGTTTCGAGCTGCCACGGTCAAATGATAACTCCGATTGCTACGAAAATTGAAATCCGACAATAACAAACTATTACGGATCCAATGGAACTTGTTTCGTTCAATTCTGAGACTGTTAGAAAAATGGCTATTTTTCAGTCGATAATTAAATATTAAAATATTCAATTTTCACAAATTAACTTTAAATTCAATTTTAAAAGTTCTATAACATTACTATAACTCCAATATGATAAGATAAAATTTTACAAATTATTTTCAATCATATTCAACTCGATTTCAATTATTTTTGAAATTTAACTTTTTAAATTATCGATTTAATTGTCTAATTAAATCCAATATTCGAAAATTAAATTATTCGACTGTTTAATTTCAATATAAAATTCCCAATTTTAAATTATTAACTTTTAAATCAAATCTTAATTGTTCACAAATTCCATTTTTAATTTCATAGTAATTAACAATCTTTTACAATGCAATTTTCCATTATAAATCCAATATAAAAGATTATATTAGATTCAACGTTCAATTATATTGTAATTCAAATTCAAGTTATTTAATTCCAAATGAATTCTTTTATTTCGATTTACACTTTCATTATTGAATCAAACATTTACTTATACATTATTATCAATAGTTTATAATTCATTTACTTTCATTTTCTTCAGCTATCATCTTATTTAAATTCACAGTAATATTAAATTACATTCATTTACATTGATTTCCATATTATAACTTCAATATTAAATGTAACATTTTATTTATTTCGTTGTTTACAATCAAATTCAATTCAATTCAATTACTTGTTACATTCAAATTTAAATCTTTTACTTACGTTCAATTACAAGTTAACATCTTTATCAAATTACAGTTTCAGTTATTATCTGCTTTCAATCAACTGTAATATTAAGTTACATTTATTTATATTAGTTTCAATAACATAAACTTCCATTATTAAATCTACCATTCTATTTATTCTTTGTTTACAATCATAACATATTTGGTTTACAATCAAATTCAATTCATTATTTACATTCACTACAAGTTAACATCCATATTTAATTTACAAATAACTTATTTCAGAATTCAGTTTTGTATTTTAACTTGTAATTCACATTTAACAACACAAAATTTTATTTCCTTCGGATTTTTATCCAAAATTTTCATTTTAATTCGTATTTTTAAAGTGTTAAAAATAAGGGTCGTTACATTCTCCCCCACTTAAAACTTTTCGTCCTCGAAAAGGAACGGAGAAGGGGAAACCATCATTTAGATATAATTCATTCAAAATATTCTACTTATTTGCAAAATTTAGTTATAGGATTCTTTTTTCACAAAATTTCCTAACTCCCGGATTTTTTGAAAAATTTCGGCAGCACCTCCTTTGCGCGGCTAGGACCGAAAAATTTCACAGTAGTAATAATTGCATGATATACATCTCATTACAAGAATGAGGCATCCCAAAACATGGGGAACACAATAATATACCACAACATAAACTGTAATCCGAGAACATACCTTTTATTTAGCGTTTATTAGCATTTTAACTTACATTTTGCATTAAGCGCAGAAGCGAGCTCCACAAGCGAAGCGCAACCCCTTTGCTACCTACTAAAATTCTCAATAACCAAGTTAGAACCGTGCAAATGAATATATATCAATATACTTAGCATATACACACGTATATAACATCTTTAACTTCAAAACTGAAATACCAAAATTCTGGACAGCGAGCAGAACATAGTTTTTAGCTAGCAGAACGTCATAATTTTGCAAGGTAATCAAAATGAAATTTGTGGCATTTGTTTCAGGGTTTCCGGAATGTTCAAAATCGTCTAATTCGGACTATCCGTTCAAAAGTTACGGCTGTTTTACTACGAGAATACGTTTCAGGTCCGTGCAGGTCAGCGACCTTCACGCACACTTTCGACCTTCTAAACTTTAGAAAAATGCAAGGCTTATTAAAACAAAAGTTGGAGCATAGGTTCTGAGGTTTCCAGAAAGTACAAGATCATGAATATCCGATAAACCAGTAAAAAGTTATGTCATAAATACTAAGGTCAAATGCTATTGGTTTTGCTTATTCTTACACAGGACAGCGATAGACATTTACATTTTTAACCTAGTAAACGAATGAATTTTCTGAAATACTCCAAATAAAAGTCGTGCTACAGATTCTAAGCTTTCCGAAAAGTCCAAGATCATCAAATTCCGATTATTCATTTAAAAGTTATGGTACTTTTAGTTTCAGCACATACCGGACAATTTTAGATTTCTACATTTGTTTGTTATTACAAATACAAACTATCCAATTTAAAGTTTCCGGAAAATCAAGCATTAACCCAAAGTTGTTAATTTCTTTTATATTTTTATGAAATAAGTTTACATTAAATTCGTTTTCCGGTTTATTCACTTTATTACCCCCACATTTTAACTCAAGACAATTTTGCTTCACATTAAATTGAATTCAATTATATTCAACATCACCTTACTACAAATTGAATTTAATTACTTAAATTTTTATTCCATTTATTCAATTCCATTACATTATGAATCGTATTTACTCACCTAACATCCATCTACAACCAAAGCACAACAACATTAACGTCCATACCAAATTTACCACCAAGTCAATCAATTTCTTTTATTTGTCTCAATTGGTTTATTCATTTCCAAACAAATCAAGTTTACTCAATTCATTTACTTTGTTTGAATTATATCAAATTCCATAATTCACTTTACTTGTTTTCCTCATTGATTTAATTCAATAATTTTGCTTGTTCAAATTAAATTTCATACCATCAACTAAGTATATATTATTCATTTTTCAATTTGAATTTCTTTTATATTTGCAACTATCAATTTGATCTTCACATTTTATTTACACTATCATACTTGTATATTTTTTTACTTACTTATCAAAATATGCATTTTAAACTTTTAAATATTAGGTAAGTTATGGTTATGCAAATTTAGTGCAGTTGATAATATACAACTTATTTTCATTAAATTCTAGTGTTGAGCTTATTTAACAAATCTTCAATTTATTATTTATCACATTAAGGTTTACTATTACAATTTAAATTTTCATTTTAACCTTTAAATTCTATTTCATATTTTAGAAAAATTTCAATTTCTAGTTTATTCGAAGAGTACAGAAAACATTTAGTGGTCTCCCCCACTTGGACTCTTGAAAAATAAACGTCGATAATGCGTGCACACATTACCGAAACTTATTTTCCAAACGTCAAGTGGGGCATACATCACTTATTTCATTTCAAAGTCATTTAAAATCTTTCCTATTCGAGTTTCTTTCATATAATATGTATATTATTTTCAAACCATTTGCAACAAATTTCAAACATTGGAATTTATATTCTCAAATTCAAAATCATATTCATTTAATTCCATTTACAATTATATTTCCCAAATTCATTTTTTTTTCATTTGTCAATAATTTAGAAATATTGACAAGTCAACCAATTGACGACGATAATCTAATATTATCATCTCCTACCAACCAATACAATCAAAATTTATATATTCATAATAATATTTATATAAAATATAATTCAAAACGATATTATGTCAGTTTGTCCTATTCGAGTGTTTAGAAATCCCTATCGATGCCATGGCGTCCCATGTACCGACCAGAATTTATAAATACTCAACGGAACAAATCAACACAATATAAAACCATTTTATAGCAAATAACAAGTACGCTCTCTCATATACACTCAAACTCATTCATAGGTTCCAACCCTATTTCAACGAGTTATTCCCCACTAGAGCTCAGGTAATCTAAACCAAAGCTCTGATACCAACTGTAATGACCCGCCTTTTTGGACAGTTTAAATCGACAAATCAAACACACATGCCGATTCCAAACCATTCAAAAGGGCGGATGGTTAATGGGGTAAAAGAAAGAAGAGAAAAGAAACAAGAAACAATCACAGAATCTCGCAGCGGAAAGATAAAATATAATAATCAAATAAACAGTTCATGAAGCTGTTTAATATACTTTTGATTATCATTTATACAACATTTATCAGAGTTATACATATACAACAGAACAAATAAAATAATGCAGCAGACAGCATGATGCAAAGATAATAATAGTAATAGTATACCAAATCTTCGTCTTCGTCCTCCAGAATAGATCTTCAAAAATCTGAAAAACTCAGGACTGACCCGAGCGTAATGAAAAGACAAAACACTCGAGTCAGGACTAAAACATCCTTATGTAAGTTAAATCAATCGTAAATAAATATGGGTGTAACGGCGTCAGAGATGTTTACGGGGTTTGACATCTCCTATCCAATGTCAACGTGCGTGCAATAACTCAAGCGATGTTACGGGATTTTTCCATCTCTTAAGGATCCGTTAAACTATCTACTATGTAGTACAATACGCTATATACAATAATGTCTATCATAAAGTAAAATATCAAACTAGCGTTAAGCCATGGCCCATTCCACCCTTAACACATTTTTATTCCCAAGAGCATATACAAGACCGTAGTTTCCCCAAAACCGGAAGTCACCAGAGGGCAATCCATATACTAAAGGTACAAACCAAAATCGTAGTGGTCGCGAATAGGATAATCAGTATGACAAGTTACATGAGGCAATACCAACTAGGATACTAGTAGTTGCGTGATCCGGACTGATGTTGGGCATAGCAGCTACTACCCAACACCTCGAAACAACACTCCCAAAATCGAGGGGTGCACCCAAATCGAATCACAAAAGTAATAGACATGGTATCGAAGAAGTGTGTCCGCTAGAGGTGGCGAACCTCAATGGCCCGGCGCGGCTCCTGTTTTAGTCATGTCAGGGGTCATCCAATATCGTTCTCTTTCTTCAGTCAACGCGTTCACCAAACCGTCCACTTCATTCTGGATCTACACTCCGCGTATAATAGTTATTAAAGTGGGTTTCGGTATCGACAGAGAGTATGTCCATATCCGATCCCGGTCTCTTTAATAACTACGTATTATTACACTGATGGCTCTTTTCATTTCAAATCAATTCATAATCGATATCAAAATATTATATTCTCTTCAAAAATCAAATCCATTTCAAATATCATCATATCTGTTCAAAATGTAGGATTCCGTTTCAAAAATCATTTTCGCCTCAATATCTCATTTCGATTTCAAAATCATTTCGAATTACAATCTAGGTTGCAACTTCATTTAACCCAATTCGTATTTAAGTTCAAGATTTAAATATAAACATTTCACCTTATTGACCAGCTTGAAATTTTTAGAAAATAGTTTTAAGTAATTTTAAAAGTAGTTAAATAATTAAAGTAATTAAAAATACTTAAAGTCTTAAAACGGATTTAAAATAGATAAATTAGTTTAAAATAATTTAAATTGGGTTAAGTAGATTTAAAATAGATTAAAATAGTTTAAGTATTCAAAAATGGTTTATATAACTGAGTAATTTGGAAAACAAAATAAAACAGCTTCACAACCAAACCATTTCAATTATAACTTCCCAATTCAAAACAATTTCAATTTCCCTTCTACCGATTCAATTTCGATTTCGATTCAATCAACGTCAATTTTGACTTCAAATTTATTCAATTTATATTCACTTTCAATTAATTCAATTTCAATTTATACCGATTTGGAGCTTGGTTTTTCAATAATATCACTTAACAAAATTATCGATCAATATTCAAGTTTAAGTCCAAATTTCAAATATGATTCAATTTCAAGCTCAATTTCAAAATATCATTTTATATCCTTTTTACTTAGTAATACTCAAAGCTCGAAATAATGTTCAGTCTTTAAAACAAATAAATTTCCGAAATTCAATCATATCCCAATTTTTTACATTTCAAAGTTTCAACTTAAATTATTTAACAATTTCTTTTAACCAAAATTTATTTCAACATTTCCAAACTCAAAATTTTTTTCGCGATAAATTCGATTTCTATAAATTGATTTTATTTATAACTTTTAAATCAAAACGTTTAAATAAATTTCAAATCGACGATTTTAAAATTTATTAATTTAGCCAATCCGGTGTCCGTATATAATTTTCTATCCTATGGCCAAGTGATTAGTTATTTCAGTTAAATGTCAGGGATGAATATATATCACTTAACAAAATCACGGTGTCATATGTATGCATAACAGTGTATATATAAGCAAGTAAACATCCAAACATTTAAAATATCGACCAATAACATCCATCGAAATACATCATCCAATAGACAATACAATTCATGGCAATTTCATAGTTACCAATGTCAGGTAATTCAATCGCAATTCAATTTTAATTTCAATTTAACTGTCAATTTAATTTTCAACGGTTAATTCAAATGACAATCTATATGACAATTAAATTTTATCAAACAACGACAAATAAAATCATAACACTTCATAATGTCAAATTTAACTACCATAAAGATATTTAGTACGTTGTGAGCATTATAAAACACTCACCTTGATTTTCCGTTGTCGTCGAGATGTTCCGGTTTGGAACTAAAACTGGACGACGCCCAACTTTAGCCCAAATTTACACCGTCTCCAAATCCATCCAAACCAGTTTCATTTCGAAGCTCTCGTCATTACGATCGCAAGGCAAAAAGTTTCGTTCCAATCGGACCTCGTATGAAAAAGTTATACATTTTTCAAGTTAACACGAATTTATATTATAAATATTTACAATTTTCTTTTATAATTTTAAACCCTACAATGCAATCTGGCCGACCATCCCTCTTGCTTCAGATCTGGCCACTCCTTTGCTTCATCTTCCCCAGGTCAAAGAACGTGACCAACAACCCATAGCCGCCCTTATTCCCTCAATTTTCGAGGCCACCACGAGCACTTCCACTTCGATCAGGATACACCACTTCGAAGCACTACTCAAGAGCCACCATCGGCCCCAAGGGTGTGGAGCTCGGTCGCCTCCTCCACCTCAATTTGCGTGAAAAACGCAGCAGCTTCCATCTCTTTTTGCCGTCAATCCGTGGCTCCGTTTCCGATCTCCACCGTTGGATAGCTAGATCTTGATGCCCTCTACAACTTTGTAGTTGACGACTTTTGCTAATTGTTTGTAGATTTGGAGATAATAGAGGAGAAAGTTTCGAAATTCTCAGCCATTAAAAAGATTAATGGCGGCTGAAGCTATTTGACCTAGGGTTTTTTTGGAAAATAGAGAAAGTGAGGGCTTTTATAGAAAAATACGCGACACTATTCATCCCGGATTTTCCGAACTCCAAACGAAGCGTGCCGGCTGACGTTTCTAAGGTTTACCCCACGTTCCGAATGCAATGGAACATGTTTTGGAGGCTAATTCGGTCATCTGGGCGAGTTATGGAGAAAAACGATCAGTTTTAAATTAAACCGATTTAAACTGATTTCGATGCGTTTTGGCTTGCCCCGGACAAACGGTACATCCAATTGACACGAAATTTGAAACCATACAATAATATCACATTACGGATCCGATGAAACTAGTTTCGTCGAAATCCGAGACTTTTTGAAAAATGACTATTTTCTCTCGCCGAATTAATATTAAAAACAATTCGATGCGTTTCGAGCTGCCACGGTCAAATGATAACTCCGATTGCTACGAAAATTGAAATCCGACAATAACAAACTATTACGGATCCAATGGAACTTGTTTCGTTCAATTCTGAGACTGTTAGAAAAATGGCTATTTTTCAGTCGATAATTAAATATTAAAATATTCAATTTTCACAAATTAACTTTAAATTCAATTTTAAAAGTTCTATAACATTACTATAACTCCAATATGATAAGATAAAATTTTACAAATTATTTTCAATCATATTCAACTCGATTTCAATTATTTTTGAAATTTAACTTATTAAATTATCGATTTAATTGTCTAATTAAATCCAATATTCGAAAATTAAATTATTCGACTGTTTAATTTCAATATAAAATTCCCAATTTTAAATTATTAACTTTTAAATCAAATCTTAATTGTTCACAAATTCCATTTTTAATTTCATAGTAATTAACAATCTTTTACAATGCAATTTTCCATTATAAATCCAATATAAAAGATTATATTAGATTCAACGTTCAATTATATTGTAATTCAAATTCAAGTTATTTAATTCCAAATGAATTCTTTTATTTCGATTTACACTTTCATTATTGAATCAAACATTTACTTATACATTATTATCAATAGTTTATAATTCATTTACTTTCATTTTCTTCAGCTATCATCTTATTTAAATTCACAGTAATATTAAATTACACTCATTTACATTGATTTCCATATTATAACTTCAATATTAAATGTAACATTTTATTTATTTCGTTGTTTACAATCAAATTCAATTCAATTCAATTACTTGTTACATTCAAATTTAAATCTTTTACTTACGTTCAATTACAAGTTAACATCTTTATCAATTACAGTTTCAGTTATTATCTGCTTTCAATCAACTGTAATATTAAGTTACATTTATTTATATTAGTTTCAATAACATAAACTTCCATTATTAAATCTACCATTTTATTTATTCTTTGTTTACAATCATAACATATTTGGTTTACAATCAAATTCAATTCATTATTTACATTCACTACAAGTTAACATCCATATTTAATTTACAAATAACTTATTTCAGAATTCAGTTTTGTATTTTAACTTGTAATTCACATTTAACAACACAAAATTTTATTTCCTTCGGATTTTTATCCAAAATTTTCATTTTAATTCGTATTTTTAAAGTGTTAAAAATAAGGGTCGTTACAAGCTACTACCGCCCACATCGTGACACACTCCCAAATCAACGGGTGCACCCAATCAAATAACAAAAGCAATAGAATGGTATCGAAGAAATGTGCCCGATAGGAGGAATGACCTCACTTGGCCCGTTATAGCTCTTGTTTTAGTCACATCTAAGCTGACTCACGGGAGTCAAGGTCACGTTATACCATATAGAATCATCGCCAAACCATCCTACTTCATTTCTGGAATCTCCACCATGTACACAGTTGTTAAAGTGGTTTTCGATATTGGCAGAGAGTATGACAATATCCGATCCCGGTCTCTTTAACAACCAAACGTTATTATAACACCGCGGTCATTTCAAAATATCATACTTCAACACCAAAATATCATATCCATTTCAAAACCATATCAATACGATATCATATTTCACTTCAAATATATCCATTTCCAAAATCATAACACTTTCCAAAATTATAACACTTCGAAATTATAACACTTAGAAATTTAACACTTTGGAAATCATAACACTTTGAAATCGTAATACTTCCCACTTAAATAGTTTGATATAGAAAATAGTATATATATATATAAAATACAATAGTTAATAAAATAAAATAGTTTATATAAATTAAAATAGTTAATCAAACAAAATAGTATATATAATAAAATATTTTTATATTAAAATAGTATATATATTAAAAAGAATTAATATATTAATAATAGATTTATATCAAAATCATTTATAAAGTAAAATATTTATATACATATTAAAAATACTTTATATAATAAAATAGTTTCCTCAAAATTCACAAATCAATTCGAATTAACTCAAATTCCAAATCCCATTTAAATCAAATCTCAGTTCTTCATTTCAATTCAATTCAAGTCTCGATAAACCATTTTATATCGATTTAAAATATAAACTACAAATTAAACCATTTCAACTTCAATAGATTTCAAAGCTTTAAATATTGAACATTTTCAAAACTAAATTTGATAATTTCATTATATCTCAATTTAACTTCGTTATTATTTAGTTTTGAAATATTCACTTAATAAAATCCAATATCATTTAAATAAGCCTCAAATTACAAATAAACTAAATATTTTCTAAAATTATTTAAACTTGAAATATTCATTTAATCACTTTAAATCAAAATCTAAAATTTTAAACCTTTATAAGTCACAACATAAAATTTTAAAAATCTAAAATTTAAACCTTTATAAAATAACATATATATATAATATTTAAAATCAATATTTATGTAAAACCATATATATATATATATCCTTTTTAAACTATGGAAATCATTTCAATATAATATATATATATAGACCAACGGTGTCTGTATATAATTTTCTATCCTATGGTCAAGTGATAAGGGTATCTATCATTTCAATCCGAAATTTAAATATATACGGGTATATATCTTTTCAACCCGCAATCCCAAATTCAATTCAATTAAAATCGCTTGGGTTTATCATTTCAACCCATAACAATTTTCTTCTATTCTACAAGATCGTTCGGGTATGTATCATTTCAACCCATAGGGAATTCTATACTAACAGGGAACTTGCAGAGTGACAACATATATGACAATAATATAATAATAAGCAACATGCATATATCATCAGTGATAAAATAAATAACAGATCATGGTTTCAGATGTCACAGGTGAACAGATACAGATAATAGAATATATATATGACAATAATATAATAATCAGCAACATGCATATATCATCAGTGATAAAATAAATAACAGATCATGGTGTCAGATGTCACAGGTGAACAGATACAGATAATAGCATATATATAGTGATTTAAATAACTAACAACAGCATATTCCAATTATCGTTTCAATTGAAATCAAAATTAATAAATATAAGAACGTTAATCGTGAGTGATTTCTCACCTTTCGAGACTAGAGATGAACGAGAATGATATGAGTTACGAATCTAAGCACAGATTCCAAAGCAAAGCGAGATTGGTACGAATTCGACGAACAAGGCCGATAAATAGGAATTGATGAAACCAAATCAAATCAGTTTTGATATGAACTGAAAATATATACATTATTATTTTAAAAAAATCAATATTTAAACTTTATCACCTATAAAATAAAATCTTTTTTATGAAAATTCAAAATCATTATTCTTAAACACCCCAAATCAAAATATCTACATATATTTTACATTTCGAAATCTATGTACATTTAAAATCAATCATCAATTTATATATGGTATTTTAAAATCAAATATCATAATATATAATGAAGCACATATATATGTAGGCAAACATATTTTCTAGCAAATATATATAAGCATACAACATAATATATGCACCCTCCACTTACTTTAAACCTAAGAAAAGAACAATAGGCAACAACCTAAAAAAATACAATGTATATACAATATTTTTTCTCTTTACTGTATGCACATAATACGAAACAGCTAATAGCTATTATAATCAAAACTGTAAAAAGAAGAATAAATATAAAACAAAATGGTAAACTCGTATATACATATGTACAAGCCAACCGTATAAACTATTGTATTATAAAAAATAAACTGTTTGATTATAGAACATAACAGAAAATGAAGAATAAAGACTTGGTGCAAGATAAAATATGGGTTGGTACATATACACTTATATATAATACAAATCTTACGCAAAAGTGTTATATATATACAAAAGCCTTTGAAATCCTTTTCTCAACAATACTTAAGTAACAGACTAAAACTTATATGAACTATATGCAAATAAACAGTAAACACCACTTGCAAACTTACATTTATTTAAATACATATAAACTAACATAATCAACAAATTTCTAAATATATAAGTTTGACTGTAAAACAAAATATAAATACTTAAACAATATACAAAACCAAACATCTAATCCTTGATATATAAATAAGAAATAGAAGCTACATCATTTACAACCTGAAGTGAAAATGTATATACTGAAGACTCATATGAATAGAATACTGTAACTTATACAATAGGCTTATATAATATAATATACCCATATATATACTTTATGATATATAAATTGTATAACTTTATAATATATATAAACAAATCAACATATCTTATATACATAAACTAACTGGTTAGTATATAAACTAATATATAATAGTACATATAAATTTGCATACCTATATGTGAAAGAAAGGCGGCTGAGCTCGAGCCGAACAAAGAGAAGGGAGAGAAGGAGAGGGATTGGGTAAGATGGCTGAGCGAGTTGGGAGGTAGGGTGGCCGACATGGGTTGGGTTTGTTCGGCAGGGAGAGGGCAGGTGGGGAGAGAGGGGCGACAAGGTGACGGAGCACGGGGAGGAAGGGGTGTAGTTTCTGGTGTTGAGGTGGCTGCGGCCATGATGGCTTCGGTGGAGGCAGGGGGAAATAAGGTGGAGGAGGATCGAATTGGAAAAGTGGGTTGAGGGAGGAGAACAGTTTGGCTACAGGAAATAGGTAAAAGCTGCATATAAAAAAATATATATAAATTTCAATTTGAATCGTTAGAAAGTAAAGAGTATAAACGGAAGGATGGAAACATTAGCAATGAATTGAATATAGGGAACCGTGAAAGTAGCACGAGAATTTAAGAAATAATAAAAGAAAATGACCATTGATTTTTCAACGGTTGATAATTGAAAGGTCACAAAAACTCAAAATGGGTACCGATACAACTACCCGTTTCGCGTATTTCGCCGCGTATCGGCACCGAATTACAGAAATGAATATACCGCGGTGATCAGCATGACGAGACGAGCAAGATGGCACACCGATATCGGAAATACGACCATGCTATCAAAACTAGACATTCGGTGCCCAAATGCTGCAAATCTGTCGAAAATAAGATAAATGGGGCTAGAGAAGTTCAAATTTGACGAAACGAAATATGACGTCTCACTCAGAAGATGATTTAGAAGTTTATTATATAGAAAGATTTAGGTTTCGAAAACGTTTTATTATCATCAAATATTAATTGATTTAAAATTTAAATGAAAATATACAATAAAATAAACTTCTATATTATCTGATGAAAATTTACCATTTGCTATGTTTAAATAGACGTATTTCAAATCTCAAATTTTTATATCCAAATTCAATTATTTAAAATTTCACAAAAATTCAGTTAATTACGTTATTAAAACCATTAAAATTTTATGGGTCGTTACACTGCTACTATTTATATTTCTTCTACTTATATAGCTTTTTTCCTTTTTTATTGTTTTCCTTATTAACTCATTGCACTGCATTCGCCTGCTGCTTTAGCCATTGGGATTTTCTTCATTAATATGAAAAGATATATATATATATATATATATATATATGTATAAAAATATATTTTAGTTGTTTTCCTTCATATTTTCCTTACACAGGAATATTTTTCCTTCATTATTGGTCATTCTTACCCTTCCATTCCCTTTACCCTATTTAAATCAAATATCATTTCTATTTGTCCACCCCTTAAAAAGAAAAACATTTAAATTTATAAAAATAGAAAAAATCATCAAGCCAAACATACGCTTTCTTTTTCATTCATTTCAAAAAAGAAAAACCCCTTTACCAAAAACCCTTTAAATTAAAAAAATTCAACCTAACCAGTTTTAAACTTCACTAGAAATCTCTAAATAGCCCATTAAAATTTCCAAATTTTCTTGCTTTTTCGAAATAACTTTTTAATGGTAGGGTCCTTCTATTTTAAATAAATGCTTTTATAACTATTCAAAACGTTTCAATAAACCTTCAAAATCTTTTCGTTAAATTCTTTTACATGGGGTCGGACTCAGTAATGGACTCTTATTCATCCTTTCTTTTGGACTTTCCTTCTTTTGTACTCATTCTTAACTCATTTTCGTTAAGAACATATCAAAAATCTGATTATCATCTTATGGTAGTTAATGCATACTTTCTTGCGAGAACTTGCTTAATCCGTTTTTACATCTTACTTCTAGATGCTTGCAGCATATAGGTTCTTACTTTCCATCTATTTGGATGAAATGTACATCTTCAATCGGTAAGCCATTGAAATCCTTAATCATATGGTAGTCTAGGCCCAACAAAGTGTTGGAACTGGGCTAGCACGCAACAAAAGAAATTGATGAATTTCAATTTTTTTTACCATTTTAGATCTTTATTGGGCTTATAAAGTCTAACTCATTTAGAACTTTTCTAAATTTCTTTTTAAATAAAATCAATATTTTATTTAATTTTATAAAAAAAGTTTTACTTTATATTGTTTTGTATTATATTTGAATATGTGTATCATATATAAATATGTGTGTACATGCATATGCAACATAATAAAGTGTATATGGTTTTACATACCCGTGCATAGGTGCTATGATTTACACTATATTGGACTTGTTTGCCCCTCTAGTTTTCTATGTTCTATCTAAATGTATATATATGTGCATCGAAAATTATATATATTTATGTAAAATTATACTTATACAAAATACAAACATACACACACTCAAATATGTGAAAACAATAATTATAATAATTTATATATAATATTTTGAAATAGATTTGAATAAATGTTAAATTATATTAAATAACAAATTATTTAATAATTTATATAAAATAATATAATCTTTATTCGAATTGTTGCTACAAAGTTGTGTATAAAATTAAGCTTTTCTTAATATTTAATTTTTAATATTTATAAATAGATATACATATATGTACATACATAAATATATATATATATATTTAATATTTCATGACTTTATGCTCACAATAGAAAAATTATTTTTTTTGGATTTTAAATGATTTTTTAATTGAACAATTATATAATAATTTTAATACTGATTTAATTAAATTAACTAAAATTATAAAAAATAATTTCTAAGATTTGAAAATTATGTAATATACTTATGTAAAATTTTATAATTAATTTCAAACTATATTAAATATATTTATTCATATATACATACATAATTAATTTCTAGTTCAATAAATTGTTATATCATTAATTAATTATAAAATAAATATAAAATATATTAAAATTGAACATTCATTGCTGTCAAATTAATATTGTACAAAAACAAAATTTTTTAACCTTTAAAATGTTTATTATATGATTTTTATCTTTAAGAGATAATATATTAATTAATAAAATCATATATATAGTATTATTTAATTAAAAAAATTAATTTTTTTATTTTAGGTCATAAGTTTAATGCTAGAATGTATATAATTTTTTTAATTTACATATATGTAGATGCACTAATATATTCAACCATCTAATGTGTGATAGAAATCACTACACTAGATTCGTAATACAATCTAATAACCTACAATATATTACAATAATAGATAACAATATTAAATGAATTAGTAAAAATGTTGTATACCTTTCACCAAGGCCTAGAGATTTCACTTTAAAATGATGAAATGACTCCTTGAATCAAATTCCAAGTTCTAGAGTCGCTGGCTCCCGAACTGCTTTACCACCGACAATGAATCGAAGAATTTTGATGTGATTTGAGCTTGTATTTCTTTTGGATTTAAATAGAGTTTGCTGGTCGAAATTTGTAGAGGGAGAAGGGATAAAAAAAAGTATCAAATATAATGGTGTAGAGTGTGGCATATACATAGGAAGTCAAATGAAGAGAAAAGTGGATCTTATCCATATCTCTTTCTTACCAATTCCACTCTTTTAAACCATTCAAAAGCCTCCCTCTTTTGCCAACATTTGATTGGCCTATCCAAGCTATTTTAGCCAAAATTTGCATGCCCATTATGGGCCTTAAAGGTAATTCCATCCCGAACAATGTTTGTTGCATTTAAATTTAAATTTAAACGCGTACCAATATCGTATATTGATTAATATATATATAATATATATATATATATAAGTATTATAAATGCATTGTTTAACATTGTCCAACACATCAAATACAAAATTTTGTAATTAATATTTCATAGATATTAATTCATTTAATAATAATTACAAACTAATTCAAATAGGTGATAAAATGAGTATTCATCGTTTCGGTTGTGTGACTTTTAGGTGTAAATTTGGTCAGTGATTAATATCAAACAATTCAAATATTAATGTTCACACGACATATAGCAAGTAGTGTGTGATATTTTGGCCAAATTTATTGCTTGCTTAGTTTTGGTAAAATCCAATTTTATTTTGTTAAGCGTTACCCCGATTATGACAATTATTTACATCAATTATTTTCATCAAAACAATATCACTTGGACTTATGGAATTTGGTAATGGTCAAATTTATAATATCATCTATATTCAACGCTATTGTCCAAACACAAAGTCTTGGTTCGATTATAACAATTATTATTAACCGAACCACTCTGGCCAAAGACTTTGACTTTGAGTTGACTTCAGTTAACTGTGATACTAAACTTATATAACCGAGGAGACGAATCCTCTCTTGAATAGTGTTTCACTTCCAATGCCTCCACTCGACCCAACTATAGTCATTCGATGGATGTCATACTAAGATTTAACTATAATCAAAGCGGAGCTTCCACATTAAAGATCAATAGTATTCTCAAGTCAAGAAAACCGTGTAATTTTATCACATCGATATTTTCTGTTTGACCTTAGTTATATTAACCAACATAAAACTATCGAGCGAGTCATTCTATAGTTTTCCAATAACTTCAGTACGTAACCCCTTAGTGCCCCCTATAGTCATGAGTAATACTATGCCCAACAATTGGAGGGAATTACAACTCTAGTCTCAACGGATGTAATGATATGCAGTCTCGATACATCTTGATTAGGAATATTTATAACAGTATATTTAATTTTATTATGAAAAATTACTCATGGCTACAACACTTTGTAACTACTATCACAAAATATACCATTTATGGATTTTCTATTAGATATACTTTTAATTAAATTAATTAATTAATACAATAAATTATATTTAGTATATAATAGAATGAAAACATCATTTATTTCGAACTAGATTGGTTATCGGGTAAGGTATATGTAACAAATTACATAATATCCCCTACAGCATATCCCTAATTCTACCAATCTCCCACTTGCACTTGGGGCTAATTATGGAGTCTTTATCCCATCCAATCAATCAGTTTAATGAGAAATGATTGAGTTAGACCCTTTATGAATGGATCTACTATGTTGGTTTATTAACTACTCCATCAATCAATTCTCTCCAATATTGATAAACTACCTTTATCATATAGAACTATTTGAAGTATGTTTCTCAACTTCTAGTGAGCTCTGATTACATTGTTATCATATAACAATGATATAGTAGTCTTAATACTTGGAATCACCCATAGCTCATATAAATTTGTGCATTTATTTTGTACATTGCTTTTACCGTGGTGCTATTCAAGATGATGTACTTAGCCTTGTCATTGAACCCGCCACTATGTTTCATTTGGAACATTTCCAACTTAAAACTTCTTAAGTAAGATTTGAACATGAATTTAATATTGACATATTATACTCAATATCACTCATGAAATTCGGGTTCGCACACTCCTTCATGAGGAGTTCGTTGTTTTTATAAACAATTTTCCTTTATTTCGTAAATACTTGAGAACAATATAAACTACCATTTAGTGATCTTAATTTGAATTTGATATTTGCTTCATGTATCAAATACGTAAGCAAATTACGATATTATAGACACTACAACATGAATTATACTTCGTATTACTGAAGCAAAATGTAATATCTTGTATCTAGAGGCCAAAAGCTAAGCGCTACAGATGCTGTAGTCATCCATAGTATTAACTTCTGGTGACAAAATACGGTAATGATAATGGTATCCATAATATAAGAAGCACATGAATATGAACAAAATCACAGATTTCAAAAACAATAATTTGCTAATTACATTTCAAAACAATAATTCAACATAATCCCTTAAAGTTTCCCAGGTAATGATTAAATATATCATTTACAAAATACGTGAAGAGCAACATATGACGATGTCCCCATGGTTGATAAGAGAAATATTATCATATCTGACTTAATATACACAGCGGAAATAAACTAACAATTTGCAAATCCTAATTAGCTATCCGTAAGCCACCTGCTGGTCTTCAGATACTTTATTCGCGAAAAGACTAAAACCTGAAAACCTCAACTTTCAGCCTACTCAAATCAATTTTGAGTACCTGAGAGTTTAAGGGGAAACAAAAACTTTAAGTCGGACATAAAGCCTGGTGTGAATAATTCTGTTACATCTCAGTTTACTGATATTAAGTGAGACTACGCCACTTAGCGGAACGGGTTTCCCCTCACTAATATCCTTTCCAAAACATATATATTTTGCAAATCATTTCCTATAACCAAATTGGTTAATCAAACTGATTATATCAAAATAACAATATCCTTTATGCTAATAAATGGACTATCTGCCCGTAAAACAGGTAATATGTGAGCTATCTGCCCACAATATAATAGCAAGGTCCGTTATGCTATGAATGGACTATTTGTCCATACAACTGGGCCGACTGCCCGCAAACTGGACTAATTATCCAAAATCTAGGCTGACTGCCTGCAAAATGGACTAACTATCCAAATTATTTTCTTAGGGTCAACTACCCTTTAAATTTTCCTTGAAAACCTTTTCAAAATGATTTAGTCCTTCAAATCATACATACATACATATATATATATATATATATATATATATATACACACACACACAAGGAAAATATATCTTTAGCTTTACTCTAAGCCATTTTTCCATGTTATATATACTTTACTCAAAATAACGTTGATGAGAATTAATGAGGATTAACTACCCTTCCAGAACAAGTTAAGACCCTTTTTAAATTGAAAATACTTAGACTACATTGTCTATTTAATACTTTCGAGACCTTTGTTTAAAACCGTTAAGCAACCCCTTCGAAACCAAAGAAGGTAACCCCTTCGAAACCATTGAAAAACCTTTTCGAAAACATTGGAAAAACCTTTCCTTTCTTTTCTCTAAAAGCTTCAAAATATCAGACATCCTCCTTTAAAACCTTCTAAATATTGCCTTTCGAAAACATAGGAAATACCTTTCCTTTCAACCCTTTCGAAACCCTGGGGAAGCACCCCTTTCGAAACCATTCAATAAAACCTTTCGAAACAGTCAAAACTCAATCCTTTTGAAAGTACTTTGGGTTCAATTTAAAATATGTGGAAACCTTTCGAAACCATTCAAAAATATACCTCTTCAAAACCTTTGAAAAATGCCTTGGTCGAACCCATTTGGATTCTGCCTTCAAGTAGAGCAAAAGGATCAGAAACCCATTAAAGTCGAAAGCATCTGCTTCGAAACCATTTAAAACTTTCTCTTTCGAAACCAATTTTGGTTTTTTCTTTAGTTATAGAAAAAGGGTCTTAAAAAATTTAAGTCGAAAGCTACTACTTCAAAACCATTTCCTAAGTAATGAAGTGACGGTGTCGAAACCATCCCTTCGCAAGCATTGGAGAGGTGGCCATATTTTAGAAAACAAAAAGAACCCCTTCGAAACCATTTGGATCGAAAGGTAGGTAGCGGAAGTTAAATTCTTTTACTCAGTCGAAAGCAATTATTTAAAAACAGAGGCGCACCGCAATCGAAACCAGTTTCCTTAAATCATTTAACCAGGTCGAAAGTACTTTGTCGAAAGCAATTTAGTCAAAAGCAAGCAGGCGTATATCTTTAATTTTAAAACAAAGGATTGCCTCAACCCCTTCGGAACCCCTAGTTTCGACTCCCTACCTTCCGCCTTCATCCAATTCACAACGTACTAGTAAACCGATACCATGTGCATTGCTTTCGACTGTGTCGGAAGCGAAGATGAGGAGGCGGAACCTGGTGCCGACGGTGTCGATACAGTGAAAAACATGTAGCAAATAGTTTTTTTCACCTAACCTGCCTTACGTGTCTAATTATGATCGGTTGCCTCTTTCTTTACCAATAAAAAGTACTTCACTTTGTCAAAAAGGTTGTCGACTTTCCAGATTTAATAAATTAAATTATTTTACAAAAAGCCCCTTTTGCTCTTTAAATTATATAAAACATTTAAGTCCCATACCTTAACTAATTTTATGTAACCATTAAAACACTTAGGAAAAATCTAGAAAAATTCCAGAAAATCACATTATATATGTTTTTTAACATAAAAAAATTTCAGATCCAAACAATTAATTATTTACCCGTAAATAATTTATAACCCGTAAATAATTATTCACATTAGCTTTAGAGATTATAGAGATTGAGATATGAATAGATTTGATTTGAATTAGCTTCTTCCTAGCTTTTCTTTTTCTCTTCCTTGTTAATGGTGGCCGGCCCCTTAATTTAAAAATTTGAGAATGAAATGAACGTGTAAAATTTTACACGGCCAAGGTTTGGAGGATATAGGAATGGCCTATTTCTTATTTTACCCCTCCTCTATTTCAATTTAACTCTTATTTTAATTCATTGTTAAATGGCACGGCTACACCTTAATTAAAATCAAATCTCAATCCCATAATCAAGAAATTATTTTATTTTATTTAACTAACTAAATATCCTAAATACTATTACCGAAAATCTGGGGTGTTACATACTCCCCTCCTTAAAGAATTTCGTCCTCGAAATTACGATATGGTACACAAAAATCAAACAAGAAGGTAAAACATACCATCAAACAAGTCAGGATAAGTATCTCTAATCCTGCTCTCAATCTCCTAAGTACAGTCCCTGTTATCGTCGCTCCACTGGACTTTGACTATTCTGACCGTCTTGGTTTTAAGCCTCTTCTCATCTCTCGCAACAATACGAATAGGCTTCCTTACTATGGTCAAGTCTGGTTCTACCACTAAATCATCTAGCACAGTCGGTGCAATAGTAGTCTCCGGATCTCTAACACACTTTCTAAGATGAGAAACATGAAAAACATCGTGGACTCCTGCTAAATTACTCGGTAACTCAACTCTATATGCGAGTTTCCCGATCCTATCAACAATAGGAAAAGGTCCAAAGAATCGCGGTGCTACTTCCTCGATTTTCCAAACCTAATCACCCCCTTCGTCAGTGATACTTTGACGAAAACCTGATCTCCAACTGAGAACTCTATATCTTTCAATCTCTTCTCTGCATAACTTTTCTGCCTAGACTGAGCCTCTTTCATTCTAGCCCAAATGACCTCAATCTTTTCTGCAGCTTCTCCGACTAAGTTTGGACCAAGAACCAACCTATCCCTAGTCTCTAGCCAACATACGGGAGATTTGCATGGCCTTCCATACAAAGCTTCAAACGGTGCCATCCCAATACTAGTTTGATAACAGTTGTTATACGAAAACTGGACTAAATGCAAATGGTCTTCCCATGATCCCCTGAAATCTAGAACACTAGCTCTCAACAAATCTTCCAAGATTTTGCTAACTCTTTCTGTTTTCCCATTAGTCTACGGATGGTAAGCGGTACTCATCTTGAGCTTGGTTCCCAAAAATTCCTACAGACTCTTCCAGAACTCGCTAATGAACAAAGGATCTCTATCATTAACTATGCTACTAGGAATTCCATGCTGTTTAACTTTATTTTTCATAAACAACTTTGCCAAAACAAGTGCCGTTCTAGTTGACCTAACTGGAATGAAATGGGCACTCTTAGTCAATCTATCCACTATGACCCATATACCATCATTTCCCCTGTTCGACCTTGGCAACACGTCAATAAAATCCATGGAGATAGAATCCCACTTCCATACTGGAATGTCTAATGGTTAAAGCAACCCACTTGGTTTCTGGTGTTCGTCCTTTGCCTGTTGGCAAATCATGCACTGCTTCACACACAACCCAATATCCCGCTTCATACCTTCCCAGAAGAAACTCCTCTTTATATCATGATACATCTTAGTACCTCCTGGATGAATAGAGAACTTTGAACGGTGGCATTCTTCTAAGACTTCTTTCATTATGTTTCCTACACTCGGAACACATAATCTTCCTTTCTTTCTCAACCTTCTATCCTGGTCAAGACTGAAATCTTTCAAATCATCGCTCTTAATTCCATCTCTTAGCTTCCTGATCCGTTTGGCTAACACCGGATCCTCTATCTGTTTAGAAGTAATCTTTTCGATCAACACTGGTCGAACTTCCAAACAAGATAATACAACTGTATCTCCACTAGACCCAGCCTCGGATCTCCACTGCATTCTGCAATCTGCTAATGCTTCTAAATCCTTCCACTCAACAATCATCGTCAATACTACATTATGATGT
This sequence comes from Allium fistulosum, assembly GCA_030737815.1. Classification (NCBI taxonomy): domain Eukaryota; kingdom Viridiplantae; phylum Streptophyta; class Magnoliopsida; order Asparagales; family Amaryllidaceae; genus Allium; species Allium fistulosum. Next base: position 812,732,608 of record CM060908.1, on the reverse strand, counting down.
TTCCTGCTAAGTGCATCTGCAACCTTGTTGCCTTTCCCTGGTGTGTACTCAATCCAAAATCATAAGCGGCAATAAACTCTAACCACCTCTGTTGTCTCATGTTCAGCTCCTTCTGAGAGAACAAATATTTCAACGACTTATGATCTGTATATAACTCAAACCATTCTCCCAAAAGGTAATGTCTCCACACCTTCAATGCAAAAATCACTGCAGCCAATTCTAAATTATGCATCAGATATCTGACCCCATGCGGTGTAAGTTATCTAGAGGCATAGGCTATCACTTTACCTCTCTGCATCAGCACAACTCCTAGTCCCATTCCACATGCATTGGGGTAAACCACCACATCCTGATTCTCTTCCAGAAAAAACAAAACATGTGCATGGGTCAATAAGTGTTTCAAACTCTGGAGTGTTTCCTCACACTTATCGATCCATACAAACTTCACATCTTTTCTTGTCAGCTTGGTCATAGGTGCCGCTATCCACGAGAAATCCTTAACGAACCTCCGATAATAACTAGCCAATCCAAGGAAACTCTTTATCTTGGTTACTGTCTCGGGTCTCTTCCAACTATTTAATGCTTCAATCTTAGTCGGATCTACTGACAACCCTTCCTCTGAGACTACATGACCAAGAAACTTCACTTCTTTCTTCCAGAAATGACACTTCGAAAACTTCGCCTTCAGCTGATGCTGCCTCAGCGTCTCAAGCACTACTCTAAGATGAACTTCATGCTCTCTTTTGTCCTTAGAGTAAATCAAGATATCATCTATGAAAATCAATACGAACCTATCCAAGTGCTCTCGGAAAACTCAGTTCATCAAATCCACAAAAAAAGCTGGCGCATTCGTCAGTCCGAACGGCATAACTAACCATTCATACGACCCATATCTGGTCCTAAACGTTGTTAAAGGTATACTATCCTCTGCTACCCTTATATGATGGAAACCTATCGCTAAATCCAATTGCGAAAATACCTTGGCTCCACTCAACTGGTCGAACAGATCGTCAATCCTTGGCAATGGATATCGATTCTTTATCTTCCTCTCATTCAACTTATGATAATCGATACATAGCCTAAATGATCCATCCGGCTTCTTAGAAAACACTATGGCTGCTCCCCAAGGCGAACTACTAGGCCTGATAAAATTCTTGCCTTCTAAATCCACTAACTGCACCTTCAACTCCCTCATCTCTGTAGGAGTCATTCTGCTTGGCGGTCTACTCACTGGTTCTACTCCCGGAACCAAATCTATCTGAAACTCAATGGTTCGTTTCGGCGGCAATCCAACTACAGGCTCAAAAACGCCTGCGAATTCTCTAACCATGAAAACTCGACATAACTCATCATCTAATTCCATAGCACCCAACAAAGCATACATCTCACTGCAAGAACCTTCTACGGTATAAACTATCCGATCACTACAATCTGGGTGTCTAAGCGATATTTTCTTATCTTGGCAAAATATCCTAGCATCGTACTCACTTAACCAATCCATATTAAGAATAATCCCGAAACCCACGAAATCAAACACATGCAAACTGCAAACAAAAGTATGACCTAACATGTCACACTTTAACTGATCACATCTCATCCCTAGAGTTGCATAACCTCCTATTGGATTCGCAACCCGTAAGGAAGTAACTAAATATGCGGGTTCTAGGTTAAGCTTATCTATCAAACATCTAGATATAAAAGAATGCGATGCACCAGTATCAAATAGAACGCTAACAATCATACCATGAATTTGAAGTGTACCTCCCAAGACTGCCTTTCCTTTTTCTTGAGCTGTTGGCTTAGAAGCAGCAGGTTCCAATGCATACACCTTGCCCTTTCCATCCTTAGCGGGCTCGTTGCATTGGCTCTTATAGTGGCCAATCTGGTTAAAATTGTAGCACCTGACATTCTTCTTTCCAGCTTCCTTAGCCTTTCCAACACGAAACTCATTAGCAAAGTGCCCCTTCTTATCGCAATTGAAACAGACGATCGCAGACTTCCCCTTCTTAGCTGCTCCACCCTTTTGACCACCTTTCTTAGGAAAGAACTTCCTCTTCTGATTTTTCCCACCCTGGACTTCTTTAGCCTTACTCTTCTCTAGAGAATCAAGCAACTTCTCATGCCTTAAGGCCATCTCTACTCTAAAGTCAGAAGGATCTCTAATATGAGGTAATGTGGCCCTAGCCAACTCAGGCTTCAACCCCCTGATGAACTTCTCATTCCTCTTCAATGACTGTATCCACTGAAGCATACCCATATCGGGCCAACTCCTTAAACTTTCTAGCATACTCCAGAACTGACATCTCCCCCTGCTCTAATTCAACAAACTTTCTGGTCGGAGGTGACTGTGTCATTGCTGACATAAACCTCTCCTGGAACCTTCCCTTGAAATCTTCCCAGGTCATAATCTCCTCATCTACTGCCACCGTCACACTATTCCACCAAAACAAAGCTGCTCCCAGAAGCTGCCTAGATGCCAACCTCCTCTTCTGCTCATCATTGAGCCCCAAATCTACAAAAATCCTTTCGTAGTGCAACGACCAATTTTCTACTTCAATGGCATCCTCCGTTCCAACAAACGGGTTCCCACCAAGCTTGGTGTAATCTCCACTCGGCTTAGCATAATGGTTAACTACCGGAACTTCCGGAACTGCTCCTCCCACTGCTCCAGCAGCGACACCTGCCTACACCATATTCATGAAGAACTGATACATAGGTTCCATTCCAACTTGCGGGACTCCAGCACCGACATTCTCTGCTTGTGCCTGACCTTAACCTCTTCTCGTATTAGGCCTGGCATTCCCATTGGTGCCTTCCCCTCCTTGGTTAACTCTTCCTCTTCTACCTTCCATATCTGTATTCAAACCTCACGAGATGCATAAAAATAACCTAATAAGGATAGGAGACTAGAGATAAAGCGTATACTTATATACAGCAAATACAAGTACGTTACTATAGCGTTATCCCAAGCCCCCATCTTACTCTAATTCCTATGGATTATGTTTTAAAAACCATTTTTAGTTTAAAGTTTTTCATAAACCATGCTCTGATACCAAGTTGTGACATCTCGTATTTGGAGGCCAAAAGTAAGTTTATTTTATTGGGTTACTCCTTAACGCTATTTAAAAGTAAGTTTATTTTATTATTAGACATTACTTTAATAGCGAATATTACTACATAGTAGATAGTTTAATGGATCCTTAGAGGATGGTCATCCCAAACATCCTTTAAGTTACTGTATTTCAGTTGATATTTCACTTGAGTTGGATTTATTGATATAATAATGTTAATCCTGACTCGAGTGTTTTGTGTTTTTCTTTACGCTCGGGTCAGACTGAGTGATACAATATTTGAGACTCACCTTTGGAGTTGGAGCTTCGCTTGGAGATCCAGCTATCTATCCTGCTTTCAGTTGTTTAGTTGATTCCAGTGATGTATTCAGATCTTGTATTTGACTATTTTATTGAGACATCTATGTATTCAAGACTTCTGTTGTATCTTGTTTAACTCTATTATATATATAGTAGCTTTATGAACTACTGTCCTTTTGTTTCCGCAGCATTATTGTTATTACTCTGTGTCTGTGATTCTGTGATTATTTTATTTGCTGTATATGCTGAGTTTTGCCAAATTTAAGTTAACAATCTGATATTTTAAGCAATTCAAATCCGACATGTGTGGATTTATTGTCGATTTGAATGGTCCAAAATAGTGGGGCATTACATGTGGTATCAGTGCTCTGGTTTTAGGCAAACTCAGCATATAGAGTAAAATTCAATTACAGAATCACTTTCGTTCATGCTTGAATTTCTTCTTCTTTGACTCAGTTTCCTTTGAATTTTGGAACTCTCCCACTTGTTCTGAAATCCATTCTTGTCTCTCTTTATTCGTGCTCTCTCGATTCTGGAGTACCCCATAACTCAATTTCGAATGATCTCTATAATAAATCGGCGAACTCGCCAATGTTTGTAAAGGGGTGAAACTCCTTTACAATAGGTATTGATTCACCGGAGATTTCTGTATCCTCGGTTTACAATGCTATCTATCTCTTGTTATCCCGAATTCTATCTCTTGAGATCGGATGTAGGTTTGTCCCAGAACCCTACATCGATCTTATTCTTGAAGTCATTCTCGACCCAGTTAAGGTTGCCAGTGATTTATATAAGCTTATTCATTCCCTTATTCTGTTATTTAATCATCTTGTCTTTTGTTTCCAATTTATCTTCAAATCATTCTTGAAGTGAGTTTTGTAAACTAATATTTAAAATGTTTTCTTATATATTGTGTTGCTTGAGTTGTTGATGTTGGTTTGGGTTTTCGATCGATTCGTCTGATCAACGTTATCGATAGGATTTCCAAAACACTTGAACAGAGAAAACCGACACAATATGGTTTTCAAATTTGGTAAATGAGATAAACTTTGTATAATTATATTTTATATAAGTATAATTTTCTGAATTTTGATAGTTAATTGAATTGGTTGTTAAGAAATAATATTTGATTTATATATGGCTTGTAACCACTGGCTTTTGTTTCATATAAAATAATAATTGAACTATGAAACATTATTACAAATTTGTTTGGACATTTAAAATGAATTTAAAGCAAGAAATTTGAGAATTTAATTTCCGATGATTTTGAACTTTGGTTTTAAAGTTTGAAAGATATATTATTTAAATTATTTCAAGTAGAAATTGTTTCAAAGAATATTTAAAAGTCTTAAAATCAGTGCTCTTTTCTTTGTCGCTGGAAAATAATTTCGGTGATGACTGCAGCATCATCGAGTTTCATTTTCAAGTTTCGGAGTGAAGAGACCATTCTGTAGCTTTGCTACAAGTTTTGCTTTGAAATTTAAATAGATTTGGACTTCTAAAATATGACTTGATTTATAATATATGTTGATATATGATCTTAAATTTGACTGGATATATACATATTTGTTTATCTCTAGATAGTTTGAAGTTAATCCGAAATTTAATTCTAAAATTTTATCTTAAAGGATGACTTCAATTATATATTGAAGCCAAAAATTTGAATGAATATTTAAGCTTGAGATAATTGAATTAGAAAATTTTACTTGTATAATACTCAATTACATTTCAATATAACTTGCCTAAATTTTTAAGAAGTTAACAATACAAAATGTCTTTATAAATAAAATTTGAGTGTTTATAATAAATGTTATACAATTAATTTTTTTTATAAAGATGTTAATAGAGATAAATAGAATAATAAGTTAATTGAATAATAGATGAAACAAATACATTTGTTTCGAAGGAATTAATAAGTTTAAATTAGATTTACTTATGGAAATACCTTGAATTTAAAATCAATTATTGAGTATAAATTAATTTAAATTGAAATTTATATGGTTTAAATTAATTTATATGGTTTAAATATATGTAATAAGATATATATTAAGTGGAATAAAATTAATAATAATTTGAAGAAATAATTAAATTTGTTGAATAAAATATGAGTATAATAAGTGATTATACAAATTGATGATTTAGAAATTGTTAATTTAGGATGACTAGATAATAAGATAATGAATGTAGAAATAGATAGATTGATTTAACTTAAGTAAAACCAAGTGGATTAAACCAAATTGTTAAATATTAATTAGTTTAATTTGATATTATATGGTTTAAATTAAATGTTTTATCTTGTCTTTTAATCTATTTTTCTTTTTGGTTGCTTCTACTCTCCTACATCCTTCCTTTTCGGGGATGAAAAGTTTTGAGTAGGGAGAGTGTAACGACCCAAAAATTTTTAATAAATTTTTTTGTTTTATTTATATATTTAATTGAAATTTTGTGAAATTTTAAACAGTAAAATTTTGAAATAAAAATTTGATATTTGGAATGCGTCTAGTTAAACATAGCAACTGGTAAATTTTCATCAGATAATTTGGAAGTTTATTTTCTAGTGTAATTTTATTCCAATTTATATCAGTTAAAAGTTGATGATAATAAAAGTGTTCCAAAACCTAAATATGTCAATATGAGAAAATTTATTTAGAACACTCTAAATAAGACTGCATAATTCGTTTCGCAAATTTTGGAAGTTTCTAGCTCCGTTTGGATTTTTCCGTACGGAATAGCAGCATTTATTGGTACCGATTATCGATTTTTGATCGGATGATCGTACCACTGATATTTGTATACCGTTTTGATCGTCTCGTCGTGCTGATCTCCGTAATATATTTGTTTGTGTAATTCGATAACTGGATCGTGGTGAAATCTGCGTAACTGTCCGCAGTATCGGTACCAGTTTCGGGTCTCTGGACCTTTTTGTGCCCATTCAATTGTCAAACTGCTAATATAAATAGGCCATCGGTTATTAAACCTCTGATATTCTCTGACCATTGATATCCCACCATTTCAATACAAATTTTGCTTCGGTTACTACATTTTCAATCCATTCATTTCTTTCAGAGATAAATTAATAGTACATATTAACGTATGGATTCATTTGTTATTGTAGCCACGTCTTTCCAGCCATATTCTTCATCCCCACCTTGCTCTCTCTCTTATTTTGACCATGCTTTTGAAAAAATATATAGTTTATAGCCTGCTACCTCTTCGGTCTTGTTTCCTCTTGCCCTCGTCTTCCACATCTATCGCTTGCTCCTCCATCTCCCATCACGCGAGCCATCCCCTTCCTCTCCTCAACAGCCACTCAAGATCGCGGCCTTCACCCATCACCGAGTATCACCACCCCGGCCTTTAGCCTCTCCGCCTATCCCACAGTTGTCGAGCAACACCACCTCCAAGCTTTGCTTCCTCCACCTTACTTTGGTTTGTCCCGTGCTCTTATATATGTTGTTTTATGGTATATAATTCGGTTCGTATATTGTTGATCTGTTATTATATTGTTATATAATGTATATAATACTATATATTGTTTATTAGCTTATATGGTCGATCTGTTGTTTCAAATGTATCTTGTTATATGAAATATAAACCATAAGATCCATAAATATATAAAGTTACGAAAGTGCATACGTGATAAGTTTAAAATGGTATATAATTGTTTTTATAAATTTTTGATTTTGAATTGCTATATAAGTATAGATCTAATATATATATGTTGTTTATGTAAGTTGTTTATATGTTATACATGTTAGACATTTTGTATAAAGTTATATTTTAGCTCTAAATTTTGTCCAGATCATATGTACATTGAAGTGGGTTGTAGTTTATGCATTTGTTATTTAAATATCAGTAACCATTGTTTGCCAGTTGCATTGTTTTAGGTGCCGATTTTTTTTAATATATATATATATATATATACTGTATAAAGTATACATACAGTATTATTTGTTTTGGATTTTTATAGACGTTAGTCATATATGTTTTACATGGGAGTTATTTACGATCTATTATATATAAGATTTTCATAGATTTGTTTATATATATATATTGTTTTGGGTTTAATGTACCAGTTTTAATAGTTTATGTATATAGATAGTTCTTAAAAACAATAGTTATAGTGTTATATATGTTTGTGTTTTAAATTTAATATTGGTTTTATCATAAGGATGATCTTAAAGTATAATATATTATATATTTGAGTGGTTTGGGTATATTTATATGTGTGCATATGTGTCAGTATATATGTATATAAGTTTATAATAACCTTGATTTGAAAATAAAAATATATACGTATTATTTTAATTATATAGTTGATTTTAATATATATGTTTTAATTTAAAATCAATAATTTTAATTTTATACATATATATACTTGATTTTAATATATGTATTTTAAATATTGATTTCAGGGAAATAATATTAATATATTTTGTTCAGTTATATCTAGATGATTCTGATTCGTTCTCATCAATTCCTATTTATCAGCTTTGTCGTCAAATTCGTGACAATCTAGCTTTTCTGTGGGATTCGTGCTTGCATTTCGTAACTCAACTTCATTGTTTATCCTCTCTAGCCTCGAAAGGTGAGCAATCACTCATGATTAACATTCTTTTATTTATTAAATTTGATTTCAATTGAAACGACAATTGAAATATGCTGCTGTTAGTTATTTACATTGTTATATATGCTATTATCTGTATCTGATCACCTGTGACATCTGACACCATTATCTGTTATTTATATTGCTATATATATACACTATTATCTGTATCTGTTCACCTATGACATCTGACACCATTATCTGTTATTTATATTGCTATATATATACACTGTTATCTGTCTCTGTTCACCTGTGACATCTGACACCATTATCTGTTATTTATATTGATGATATATGCCTGTTATATTATTTCATATCTGTTATCACTCTGCAAGTTCCCTGTTAGTATAGAATTCACTATGGGTTGAAATGATACATACCCGAACGATCTGTAGAATAGGAGAAAATCGTTATGGGTTGAAATGATAAAACCAAGCGATTTTCATTGAATTGAATTTGGGATTGCGGGTTGAAATGATATATATCCGTATATATTTAAATTGCGGATTGAAATGATAAATATCTGTATCACTTGACCATAGGATAGAAAATTATATACAGACACCGTTGGTCTATATATAAATATTTTGGAAATGATTTCTATGGTTTGGAAAAGAAATATATGGTTTCACTCAATATTGATTTTAAAGATTTATTAAAATTGATTTAATAAAGTTGATATATAATATGTTTAAGTATTTATTTAAAATTTATATTTTCGAATATAGAGTTTGTAATGATTCGGGTCGTCAAGACAAATTTGAAATTGATTGGAAATTATATTTATTTAAGAATTTTACTTAAATAAGTTTGATTTGAAATTTATTAAATTTGAAATTTTAAAGGATATGATTTTATAACTTGATTTTTGTTTAAGATAATTTAAAATGAATATTTCAAGTTAAATAAATTGAAGGAAATATTTAGAGATTTGAAATTTGGGCTTTTATTTAAATGATATTGAATTTATTTAATGAATATTGCAAAACTAAATAATAGTAAAGTGAATTTGATATATATATATATATATGAAATTATCGAATTTAGTTTTGAAATGTTGGATATTTAAAGCTTTGAAATATATTGAAACTGAAATGGTTTATTTGTGGTTCAAATCGGTATTTGAAATCAATATAATTTGAAATATTTAATTGAATTAGAATTTGAAATTGATGATTTGAGATTTGATAAATTTGAATTTGGAATAAGGATTGGTTTGAATCGATTTGTTAGTTGAGGAAGCTATTTTATTATATAAAGAAATTTAAAATTATATTTAAAATTATTTATATATTTTAACTTAATAAATTATTTTATGTAAACTATTTATTTTATAAACTATTTTTAATATACTAACTATTTATTATAAACTATGTTAACTTATTATTTTATAAACTATTTTAACTTATAACTATTTTATTTTATAAACTATTTTATTATATATACTATTATTAATATCGAAACTGGTTAAGGGTGGAAGTTATGATTTCAAAGTTATGGTTTTCCAAAGTATTATTATTTCAAATTGTTGGTTTCGAAAGTATTATAACTTTGAAAGTGATATGATTTTTTTGGAAATGGATATATATTTGAAGTGAAAAATGATATCATATTGATTTGGTTTTAGGAATTTAAATGATATATTATGGCTTTGGTTTTTGAAATGAAAATGATATATTGATTTGGCTTTGATATGAAATAATATAGTATTTAGTTCTGAAATGGATATGATATTTTGGGTTTTAAAGTAAATGATTTTGAAATAAATATCGATGGGTTATAATAACGATTGGTTGGCAAAGAGACCGGGATCGAATATGGGCATACTCTCTGTCGATACCGGAAACCACTTTGACAACCGTGTACGTGGTGGAGATTCTAGAATGAAGTAGGATGGTGGCGACGATCCTATTGAGGTATGAACGTGGACCGGACTCCCGTGAGTTGGCATAAGGTGGCTAAAACAGGAGCGATTGATGGGCCAATGAGGTAGCACCTTTGATCGGACGCATTTCTTCGATACCATTCTATTACATTGTGATTGATTTGATGGCCACCCTTCAATTTTTGATTTGGGAGTGTGTTCCGAGGTGGGCGGTAGTGGCTGCTATGTGTTTCCACCAGCCCGGATGCGTAATTGGTATATCTACCCTGGCATTGCCTAGTTGTGCCGTGTCACCTACCATACCGATCTTTACTACGAGTTTCTATTTGTGTCGTACCTATGGAGTATCTTCTCGTAGCCTCTCGAGGTATGCAGGTACTGTATAGACTATTGGCACTATTATGTGTTAAGGGGAATATTGGGTCACTCCTTAATGCTATTTAAAAGTAAGTTTATTTTATTATTAGACATTACTTTAATAGCGAATATTACTACATAGTAGATAGTTTAACGGATCCTTAGAGGATGGTCATCCCAAACATCCTTTAAGTTACTGTATTTCAGTTGATATTTCACTTGAGGTGGATTTATTGATATAAGAATGTTAATCCTGACTCGAGTGTTTTGTGTTTTGTTTTACGCTCGGGTCAGACTGAGTGATATAGTATTTGAGACTCACCTTTGGAGTTGGAGCTTCGCTTGGAGATCGAGCTATCTATCCTGCTTTCAGTTGTTCGGTTGATTCCAGGGATGTATTTAGATCTTGTATTTGACTATTTTATTGAGACATCTATGTATTCGAGACTTCTGTTGTATCTTGTTTAACTCTGTTATATATATAGTAGCTTCAGGAACTACTATCCTTTTGTTTCCACTGCATTATTGTTATTACTCTGTGTTTGTGATTCTGTGATTATTTTATTTGCTGTATATGCTGAGTTTTTCCAAATTTAAATTAACAATCTGATATTTTGAGCAATTCTAATTCGACATGTGTGGATTTATTGTCGATTTGAATGGTACATAATAGTGGATCGTTACACTTTTCTCCGAAAGCTTCAAAATATTAAACATCCTCCTTTAAAACCTTTTAAATATTGCCTTTCAAAAACATAGGAAAAGCCTTTCCTTTCAACCTTTTCGAAACCCTAGGGAACCACCCCTTTTGATACCATTCAATAAAACCATTCGAAACAGTCAAAACTCAATCCTTTCGAAAGTACTTTGGATTCAATTTAAAATATGTTGAAACCTTTCGAAACCATTCAAAAATTTACCCCTCTGAAACCTTTGAAAAACTTCTCGGTCGAAACCATTTGGATTCTGCCTTCAAGTAGAGCAAAATGATCAAGAACCCATTAAAGTCGAAAGCATCTGCTTCGAAACCATTTAAAACTATCTCTTTCGAAACCAATTTGGGTTTTTTCTTTACTTATAGAAAAAGGTTCTTAAAACATTTAAGTCGAAAGCTACTGCTTCGAAACAATTTCCTAAGTAATGAAGTGATGGTGTCGAAACCATTCCTTCGAAAGCATTGGAGAGGTAGCCATATTTTAGAAAACAAAAGGAACCCCTTCGAAACCATCTAGATCAAAAAGGTAGGAAGCGACAGCTAAAGGCTTCGACTCAGTCGAAAGCAATATTTAAAAACATAGGCGCAACCCAATCTAAACCATTTTCCTTAAATCATTTAACCAGGTCGAAAGCTACTTTGTCGAAAGCTATTTAGTCGAAAGCAGGCAGGCGTATTTCTTTAATTTAAAAACAAAGGATTGCCTCGACCTCTTCGGAACCCCTGGTTTCGACTCCCTACCTTCCGCCTTCATCCAATTCACTACGTACCAGTAAACCGATACCATGTGCATTAGTTTCGACTGTGTCGAAAGCGAAGATGAGTAGGCGGAACCTGGTGTCGACGGTGTCGAAACAGTGAAAAACATGTAGCAGATAGTTCTTTTCACCTAACCTGCCTTACATGTCTAATTGTGATTGGTTGCCTCTTTCTTTACCAATAAAAAGTACTGCACTTGGTCATAAGGGCTGCCGACTTTCCAGATTTAATAATTTAAATTATTTTACAAAAAGCCCCTTCTCCTCTTTAAATTATATAAAACATTTAAGTCCCATACCTTAAATATTTTTATGTAACCATTAAAACACTTAGGAAAAATCGAGAAAAATTCCAAAAAATCACATTATATATGTTTTCTAACATATAAACTTTTAGACCCAAATAATTAATTATTTACCCGTAAATAATTCATAACCCAAAATACAATTTTCTTTACCAGAAAATTCGTTTTAATTCCAGGAAAATTCAGAAAAATCTGAAATTTGAAACCCATCTCCAAAATAATATTTATGATCTTCATAAAAATTCGCAAGGCATTTGGATGTCATTTAATAGGGTTTTAACCTTAAAACATATCATAAAATCAATATGAATATACATAAATCATCAACATGTATATATAATCATTCCATTATTCAAAATCATGGCAAATCAATGCAAAATATTCGGCAATCATCTAAAAACTGAAAATACAACCAATAATGAGATGTAAACATTATTCACCTTAGCTTTAGAGATTATAGAGATTGAGATATGAATAGATTTGATTTGAATTAGCTTCTTCCTAGCTTTTCTTTTTCTCTTCCTTGTTAATGGTGGCCGACCTCTTAATTTAAAAATTTGAGAATTAAATGAACGTGTAAAATTTTACACGGCCAAGGTTCGTGGAATATAGGAATGGCCTCTTTCCTATTTTACCCTTCCTCTATTTCAATTTAACTCTTATTTTAATTCATTGTTAAATGGCACGGCTACACCTTAATTAAAATCAAATCGCAATCCCCTAATCAACACATTATTTTATTTTATTTAACTAATTAAATATCCTAAATAATGTTACCGAAAATCTGGGGTGTTACACATAAGGAATCCATCTTACATGTTCGTTATTAAACTTTTTAATAGGATGTCTTTGCATATCGGTTGGGACATTCCCAACATCATTTATTTTTAAAATAAAAGATATAATTTACAAATACAATATTGATTATTAACAACCAAACTATTACTGATTTGAACATAAGTACATCGTTAAAAATCAACAGTATATTGTTTACTTGTAATCTAGAAATATCTATGTACCTTTTAGTGGTTCTTTCTTATAGACAAACGCTTCGTCTGCATTTTGGCTGAAAACCAAACTATTCAATATTCCTATCAAAATACTTATTCAATTCCGATGCTTTTAGAATGATACTTTCGTATCATTTCCTGGATCATATCCAATACCCACAAACTCAATATCACTCCCACTGACTTTGAGATATTATGTTTGTTATATGCAAACAGCCTATTCTAAATCATTATTTAGAATTTTCCATTTCAATGCATATATACCAAAACACAAATTCATACCAAGCAATAATTTTGTGAGCAATTCTGAATTAGGTCAAGCAAGATGAATGATGAATCTATTACGCTAATTCTAATAATTAAAATTTACGATGTTATTCTTATTATCGTTGCTCATTAAATTTCAACTATGTTTTGCTCTTAAAGTCGAAATCATATTTTGATAACATACTTGGAATCCACTTCGGATTTGCACATTATACTATATCATGGAATCAATACACTTATGTTTAATTGACAGCTGAAGATTGTCATTAAAATTGATTAAAAAAACTCATAGTTTCTCTTCAATACGCGATAATATTTATTAGACTATAAAGGCCCGTATCTCCGTACCCTTTAAGTCAACACTAAATCACATGTGTCCAACTCAAATTGAACAGATATACGAAATCTTTAGGGGTGAAGAAGAAAAGGATAAAAGAAGAAACAAAAACAACAATACAGAATCTCACATTTCGCAGCGAAACAAATATAATATATAATAACATATTTTTATACAAAAGAATCTGTAGCTGATAATATATATATAATTATCAGAGTACCACAATCAACAAATCAATCTGGACGGTTATAATAGCTTGTCCTCACCAGTGCTGACTATACAGTCTACACACACAGCGGAATATAATCAAGTACGTGATATACGTCAGAAATCCTCCAGCTCGCCTCCTGAGCTTCGTAGCATCCTAACCCGAATTTGTAATACTCGGTCTGACTCGAGCATTATAATAAAATAACACTCGAGTCAGTCTAGAAAACTAGCGTGAGAAAACACACTCAATTTGAATTATTATTATTATCAAAATCCTTTTGAAAACAAAGGTATCTCGTAAGACCACGTCACACATAAACACGACGAGTTTTTACCATACGATAACCAAAATTTTTTATATCAAAATTCTCTGATATTATAATAGTGTCTATAGAAAGTAAAGTAGAAAATAGCCGAAATGCTTGCATATCACGTTTTAGGTATACAATCAAAACCGTACGACGCTTATTGGAGAATGGATTCCATAATATGACCAGGTAAGGAACTACCTTCCAATGAGTGCATTCTAGATCAATGCACCCGGGTCTGATAAGAACATCTTATACCCTGCCACACAGGACCGGCCTAGCAATTGACTACTAGTACCGAATATATTATCACCCCGGGTGTTCCCACCCTTATCGAGCGCTCTCTTTCCATGCACAACCATTTCCATAATTATAATATATCCGAGGGTATCTAGAAAAGTGATAACATACCATACTTGTGTGCGACCCACTTAGCCCTGCTGCATGTCCTGTTTTAGTCATTCTCGATTGATGAGGCTTGAGGCTATGATTACCTTTAGAGTAGCATTCATTCTTGGAATGCTAACACTGCCTTCCAGGTAACGATGCAATGATAGCATTCATCCATACAAGTTGTTCTGGGTCTGAACAAATCGAATCTCCTTCAATATCACCATCTCCATTAGCTTCGAGATATCACAATTCGTAACGCACAAATCAGATCGAAGTAATTTTCGAATAATTGAATCTGATCCCGCTCTCTTCGAAACGATCAACGAATTTGGCCAGATTTGATAGTCGGTTATTTAACTATCAAATAATATCCATAAGCATTTACTAGGACTTATTTAAATCTTTCAAATTATTTACTTCAAAATATCCTCACAAAGATATCTATTTCAAAACTCTTCTTGTAATTCAATACTTGAAAACAATTCCAAACTTATATTCATAACAAGATATTTTCAAATCATATTTTACTTCAGCACTTAGTAAAATATATCCAAATTCGATTTATAATCCATTACTTAGGAAAATTATCTTTATATAAATCTTTCGTCGCTATACTATTCCCAAAACTCTTCATTTCTACACTTAGGAAAGTTTTATAAATCTATTTTCCGAAATCATTTCTAATATCCATACTTAGGAAATATTTCATAACTTATCACATAAATCTCTGGGATTTATGTTAATTACTCTTACATTTTTCAAAATCGATTATATTCACTTATAATCTCTTCTATTTGTTTATAATTTCTCTATGACTTCAAATTCAACCTTGAAGTTTTACTTCTAACATTTCAGAACTTTCCTTAAGTTCCCAGAATTTCATTATAAGATTTTCTTTTATAAAATCCTATCCGTTAAATAAACTTCATTTACAAATTTCTGGAGAATTTATTAATAAATTCCAATCATTCCAAACTCTCTCTATATATAATAAGTATTTTAGAAGAATAATAATTTATTATTAAAACATGTTCAAGTAATTATTTAAAATATCGAAACACTTTTTATAAACATCCATAACTCATTTTTAGATAAACAAATCGATTTACAAAGCTGATTATAAAAATTAGAATTAAATTTCAATTAACATTAGATATTCGAAAAATTCACTTCCGAAGTATTTCAATACTAACTAGTTTTAAATTACATAGTTAAATAAATAAAATTTCCCTTTTTAAATTAAAACTTAACTTCTAAAAAAAATATTTTTAAAATCCCAACAACCAATTCAAATTTATAAATCCCTCTCGATTTACAACACACCGATCCCATTCCAATTCCCTAACCATTTTACTTTCCAAAAATAGACTCTACTATTTTTCCCAAAAACTATTTTCACATCTAGATATACATTCACACTGTGAAATTTTTATTCCCAATTTATCACTGATATCATTTCCCTTATTTATAAACATCGTTTATAAATTTACAAACTCCTTTGGTTTTACTTGTTTATAAGAATTAATCTTATTTATAAAATTCCATTTTATAAATCCATTTTCTTATAAATTCATTTATTTTGCAGATCTATCTAAATATCGATTCCAACTCCTTTCCATATTTTTCAGGATATCATTTAAAAATTCCCTATAAAAAATATTTTAAAAATCTCCTTTTAATTCCTTAAAAAATCAAAAATAATATTTATGGTATTTAAAATACCAAAATTAAGGCCAGTGCTACTATAGCATCCAAAAATTTCAATCTCATTATAATCTATCATAGATTTTCCACACACATCATATATCACTATGTATGAAATTAAAATCAATATAATTTGAGGAATCCAGTTTGAAATGACCCTCCTATTTCCACCCTAATTTCATAAGGATTTTTTTTTTTTTACTTAGAGATGATATATAGATATATCATCCATTACAAATATGTTTTCCCAGGTCATTTTTTTTTTCCAATAAATAGAATATATCCAGGATCAAAATAACTTACCAATATAAATATATCAGTGTATATCTAATAACATACACATACATATGAAGATGTATGTGTTCTTCTTGTTTAAGTTCAGAGTATATACTTTATTTTTTTTTGTACAAGAACATTCTGTTTGATTTAGATTTTTAGCAATTCAGATTTAATTATTGTGCCTTGATTTTTGGCCATAAAATCCACTGGAAACATGTATTTTAGTCTGTCATTATAATTAAGAAATGATCAAGTAATAATCAGTAGTAAACAAGCTTTTAATATAGATGATTGAGTTAAAGTCTGGATAGTATCAAATTCAGTATAAAAGAAAGTGGATCCTAAGTGAACACAAGCAACATCTAGGCGTAATGGAAACGCGCCTAACTTATACACAATAGGTCACGAGTTCGAGTACTATGCAGGTCGGTTCAAACACAATTTTGTTTTTTTTGTATAGTTTGAAATCTGATACCTACTTATCTTTGTACATATATATATAATGTTTGCCTATAACCTATCATACAAAACAATTCTTCTTACTTTACTATTTTTGAATCCCATTCCTATAGCTGTTCTAGGAATTATAATTATATTTTTGCTCAAATATCAACATGTACACAGATATACATGTACATGTCAATATCTCTGCTTATTTTCCAGAAAACTGGGTGAAACAATTGCTAAATGTACTAAGCTTTGAAATGCATTTTTATTTTCAGAATACAATCTATCATGATCAACCAATACTTCATTCATTTGGAGCTGGTTAACTCATGAATCCTGTATCTGCCACACTAGTTCAAAGCAATGGAGATACCTTTCTATTGCATTCTGTCTGAAGCTTTTTAGAAAAACAATTTACTTTTCTCAATACAATTCAGAAATGAATTCACACTTATTTACAAAGCATTTCAGTAAAAAGAAAATAAAATCCTTTTAAGTTTACTTCTTGCTAAATCCAGATTTTGTTCTAAAACTCAGTGCTCTGTTATGTCACAAGATTAGCTAATACATATATAAATTATGCTATCACATAATTATATATTTCTTCCAGATTTTTATTTATATGAACATACTTGAGCATATTTTTTTTGTTTATATTTCAGACACCACCTCAAAAACAAATCAAACCTTAACACACAACCATTTCAACAGAACAACAAATTTTAATCTGACACTTTACAGATCATAAGGGCAACTTGATCACTAACCATAAAATATTCAATACATGACTGGAAATCTTAGAAACATAATATTTTTTCCTGAATACATGCAGATATAATCAATTTAAGCTCTTATTGAAACTAGCTAGCATGTTCATTCACTCCTCCATAACAGCCATTACTTCATTTTACTTAGTACCTGGGTTACCTGAAAGAGCATGAGTGGCTGCCTCATTTTAAAATGAGACACCCCAGATGCCATGAGCAAACAAGGGTCAGATCTTTGATCTGGTATGAGTAACATCAATTCATTCATGATATTAAGCAATAGAGAATGTAAGGGTACTAACTTGTTATTTAAGCAAATTTCTGCTATCAATTACTTTAACATAGTATAATTAAGTTGATTCAGGTATGATATATTCATCTATCATTCCTTCCCTTGCATACATAATCATACAAACATAATTATCTACTGGCAACAATTTCATTCACTGGAATCATCTTGGTTCCATACCATTCAATCTAAGAAATATCCACATTCCTATTTCTTCATTTACAGGTTGTAATATTTAATTTAAATCCCTGCCTCATCTGCTATTAAGGAATCACTGGGACACATTGCAATGAACTAATTCACATCATTGCACAAAGATCTCAGGGCTTAAACAAACCATGTGCCAACTTGCATACTTCAAATATGACAAGCATTCCAGCAGTCTTCTTGGCCTTCCCTTCCCTAGTTTATTTACTAGTGTATTGTCTTAAATCCTAACATCAAACATGCTAAGTGAACATGTCACTGCAAACATGGAAACATCCATAATCTTTCCTAGCATAATTCTCCTCAGAAATAAGCAGACAGTTATTTCTTAAATGGGGTCAATATGTCTTGATCTTAGTAAAACATAAGAATATTTTCAACTGTAAAAAAAAAGAGGCATGGCATGTTATATTGATCTGCAAGCCTTTATGATTGATTCAGATTCAAGATCTGGTTCAATCATAATTTTAGCTTGTGGGTTTCTTCTTTTTTTTTTGATTTGATTAAGGGCTCAGCACTTAGAAAATTTCTATTGCACCCTTAACATTTTTCTTTTCAAGCCTCAGCACTTATACCAAGTATAATGCAGCTCCAATCATTTTTTTTTATAAGCTTCCATGCCATAGATCTATAACAGTTGAGAGTATTCTCTATATAATTTTTAAGATCCTAGACTTCAACAATTGTGAGTATAAATAAATCAGTATGATACACATCCAAAGACAAATGTCTCAACCAACAAGGATCATCAAAATCATCCATATCAAATCATATCAGATTTAAAATAAGACATCCAAAAAGGCATTGATGAAATCATATACATCAAAATCAGAAATATATATATAAATGGCAATAAAAAGTGGCTGCCTCATCTCAGGTCTTAATGCCATGAACTCAGTGAGATTACTCACCTAAATGTTTCTTCTTATTAATCCAGAAAATTCTTGTTTGAGTGTTTTCTCCTTCCTTCCAATATTTTTTTTTTCTTCTTTTCTTATTTTTGTGCAGCCCGGGGTAAAGACAATTCTTCTGTCTATTTATATACATTTTTCCTCTAGGGTTTTGTTGAAACAGAATTCCATTTCTGTCCTGGCTAGCATCATGCATTTTGCATTCATAATACCCCGGCCATATTAACCAATTTAAAGGCTGCATTTTCTTTTACTTTTCAGAAAATGGCCACTCACCTAGTCATGTTAAAAGTGTGACTATCCTATTTTATATTTTAATTATTTCTGAAAATCCCCTTTGCTATTTTTGCCTATACAAGCTTATTAACTTGTATCACATTTCATGTCATTTTAATGTCATAGTTTTACTTGCTTATATATATATATATATATATATACTTTTCGGTGCTTAAAAATATATATATTTGTACACATATCTTATCTAAGCTTATTTTAATTTCTCTTTAATTTCAGAAGCATATGCACCTATATGTATACAGGTTTACTAATATACATAATTTTCTCTTCTGGGTTTTAAATAAAATTTGTTTACTGATTTAAAGTAAAACCTACTTTTCTTATTTTCTAAGATGATCCAGAAATCAAATATCCATGTTGCCAAAAATCATGTTTGTATTGCTTTTCAATTCTTGTTTTAAATCCAAGAAATCTGGAGTTCTTCCTTGTGCCATTTCAGTGTGCACGTGCACACATATACTTGCACACTATTTATTCCAGAAATTTCACCATATTTAAATCTAAATATTTAAAAATTAAATCATTTTTCAAAAATGATTTTTCACAAAATTTTGGGGTATTACATTCACCCCTCCTTTTAGGAATTGTGTCCTCACAATTTTTCTAACATTTATAGTGAGCATTTTTTTTTTCTTTTCTGAAAACTTATCAAACATATGCATAAGCAAACAAATTCAACCATATCAACCATGCATAACAAAATTTTCCCAGAGAAAAAAAATTACCTTTTAATTTGCAAAAAGCTTAGGATAGTCCCTTCTAATCTTATCCTCTAACTCCCATGTGCAGTCATTAGGATCACTACTCCACTGGATCTTAACTAGTTTCAAAGTTTTGCTCCTTAATTTCTTTTCTTCCTTGGCTATAATCCCCACTGGTTCTTTTTCATAAACCAAGTCAGGGTTTATTTGAATTTTGGTAGGCTCTTCCAAAATGTCTTCTTTATCATGTACCCATCTTCTAAGTTGGGATACATGAAAAACATTATGCATTGCTTTCATTTCCTCTGGTAGTTCTAATTTGTAAGCCAATGAACCAATTCTTTCCAGAATTTTATAGGGTCCAACATACCTTGGTGTAAGCTTACCTTGCCTGCCAAACCTCATGACTTTCTTCATAGGTGAAATCTTGATGAAAACAAAGTCTCCCACTTCATATTCCACTTGCTTTCTCTTTCTATCTGCAAATTTCTTTTGCCTATCTTGTGCTGCTGCTATTCTTTTTCTTATTAACCCAATTTTCTCTGTAGTTTCTTTAACATATTCAGGTCCAAGAATAGCCCTTTCTCCAGTCTCTACCCAGCATATAGGTGATAAACATGGCTTGCCATATAAGGCTTCAAATGGTGCCATCCCTATGGTGCTTTGGTAACTGTTATTGTATGTGAATTCAGCTAGATGGAGGTGGTCTTCCCAGTTGCCTCCAAAGTCCAGTGTACATGCTCTCAACAAATCCTCTAAGACTTTGTTCACCACCTCAGTTTGACCATCTGATTGTGGATGGTAGGCAGTGCTTAAGCACAATTCACTCCCCATAGCCTCTTGAAAACTTTTCCAAAACCTTGAGGTGAAGATGGTATCCCTATCACTCACAATGGTTTTGGGTATGCCATGCAACCTTACTACCTCTTTCATGAATATTTGAGCCAATTTTGGAGCATTTCTTTCTGTTTTAACTGGGATAAAATGTGCTACTTTAGTTTGCCTATCCACTATCACCCATATACTTGTGTTTCCCTTCTTAGATCTAGGCAGACCATCTATGAAATCCATAGATATATCCTCCCACTTCCACTGTGGTATGCTAAGGGGTTGCAATAGTCCTGATGGCCTTTGTGTCTCTGCCTTGACTTGTTGGCAAGTCATGCACCTTGCAACATATCTGGCCACATCTGACTTCATCCCCTTCCACCAAAGATTTCTTTTCAAATTTTGATACATCTTGGTGCTAGGCCTTTTCTATGCTTGGATTGCCACTACCTTGTTAGGGTTTACTGATATTCCTTTGGCAGAGATAACATGCCCAAGGAAATGCACTTCTTCTTTCCAAAATGCACATTTTGAAAATTTTGCCTTTAAATCATTTTCCCTTAGCCTTGACAAAACTAAATGCAAATGATTTTTATGCTCTTCCACTGTCTTGGAATAAATCAAAATGTCATCAATAAAAATCAGTACAAACTTGTCTAAATAATCTCTAAATATTCTATTCATCAAATCAACAAAATATGAAGGAGCATTTGTCAAACCAAATGGCATAACCAAAAATTCATATAAGCCATATCTTGTGTTAAATGCAGTATACTTAACACTTGAGTCTTCAACCTTCATTTGATGGAATCCTGATGCTAAGTCTAATCTAGAAAATATTTTAGCTTCACTGAGTTGGTCAAAGAGATCATCTATTCTAGGCAATGGGTATTTATTCTTGATGGTTACTTTATTTAGTTCCCTGTAATCTATGCACATTCTCAAGGTACCATCATGTTTTCTTACAAACACTACTGGAGAACCCCAGCAGGAATTGCTTGGCCTTATAAATCCCTTGCCTTCTAATTCTTCCAACTGATTTTTCAATTCTTTCAGTTCACTTGGCCCCATCCTATAGGGTTTCTTGATTATTGGACTTGCTCCTGGAATAAGATTAATTTGGAACTCAACTGGTCTGTGGTGTGGAACACCCTTAACTTCCCCAAACACATCCAAGTATTCATTAACTATGGGAATTTCTTCAATGGTTAGTTCACTCAGATCTTTTTCTAAGTCAACTAAATGATACAATTTCCCTTCCTTAGCTATTTCACATAGAACTGTGATTCTCTGGCCTCTAGAATTTTGCAATGATATGGTGGATGAGTCTAAATTAATTATGGCTTTAAATTGCCTTAACCAATCTACCCCCAATATAACTCCTATATTTGGGTAATTTAAAACATATAAATTGGAAATAAAAATATTTCCTCCTATGTTTAACTCCACATCCACACAATTCATGTTCAAAACACTAGAACTCCCTAGGGGACTTTGTACAAGCAATGGGGTTTCAACCAATATGCAGTTTAATTTTAACACTTTAACTAATTCATAGGAAATCAAAGAGTGTGTTGCTCCAGTATCATATACTACTGGTATGGGTATGGCACAAATGAGTAATGTACCTTCCACTTGGCCATGATTTTCAGCATCAATTTTCACTGCAGATTTGCCTTTTCCTTCCAAAGTTGCCAATTTCCCTTGCTGTTTATTCTCAGGACAGTTCCTCTTCATATGCCCCTCTTTCCCACATAGGTAGCATTTGAAGGCTCCTCCTTTTAACTCTGGGCACCTTGGTTTGATGTGTCCTTCTTTTCCACAATGATGGCAAACCAATTTCTTCTTAGTATCATTGGCTTTTGTGTCTTTACTCTTCCTGTTGTCTGCCTCCTCCTTCTTTTTATCATAAGGGTGATATCTTCCCTTATCCTTCTTGTTGTTGCTCTTAAAATTCCTATATTTCTCTCTTTCTTTGTCATGTTGTTCCAGTTTCAAGGCCAGATCAATTACTTGATCAAATGTTCTATCTGCATATGGTAGCATAGCTCTGCTAAGTCCTGGGTTCAGTCCTTTTATATACCTATCATTTTTGGATGCTTCATCTGCCACTAGCATTGCTCCATAGTTGGATAGCCCCTCAAACTTTTGAGTGTATTCAGTGACATTCAAAGTTCCCTGCCTAAGTTTGATAAATTCTTCAAGCAAAATGGTCTTGGCTGATGCTGGTACAAATCTTGCCTCCAACATCTCCTTGAACTGATTCCAAGTAATTTCATTTTCATTTCTTCCAGCTATGATCACCTCCCACCAGCTTAAAGCTACCCCTTTCAGTTGTCTAGAAGCTACTTGCCTCTTCCTTTGGTCATCCAACTGCATGTCATTGAAAATCCTATCATGTGTTCTCAACCATGCTTGAATTTCCATCACACTCTCAGTTCCTTCAAAACTCTTGCCTCCCAAATTGGAATAAGTCTTCAGTAGTTTTGAAAGCTCTTCATGTGGGTTCTCAGGCCTATGCCCAATTCCATCTCTTAAAACCCTCACAAATTCTTGCATATCAAGCATTTGAGGTGCACTGGGTCCTGCATTGTAATGAGATCCTCTTCCTACCATGGTCTGCTAACTAAATTCTGGGTAAATGGTATTAGTATATTATGAGTACTTCTATAATTTCTAATTTCTTATCTAAATTATTTCATCCAAAACAAACGGACATTATACATTTCTATAATACTTAACAATCAATGCAACCAAGTGCTCTGATACCAACTGAAATGACCCTCCTATTTCCACCCTAATTTCATAAGGATTTTTTTTTTACTTAGAGATGATATATAGATATATCATCCATTACAAATATGTTTTCCAAGTGTTATCCCGCTTTTTGGTCAAAGCCGGAATATCAAACAAATCGACAGGAAAGGATGGATATCAGGATTGGGGGTCGATCAGAGAAAAGGCTACGATGGATATCGTCAAAATTTGACCGGGCTCCGATCGAGACGAAATTGGTTGGAGATGATGGCAAGGGTTAGGAGAGGCTATGTTTCAATTTTCAGGACAATCAGAGTTCGTATGATGGAGTTAGGGATGGATTATGGAATGTGGATAATGGTTCGAATCGATAGTATTCGAATCCATCATGAAGGAAACAATTCGAATCGATATGATTCGTATCGATCGACACTGGTTCCACTCGATGGCAACACACCCAGGTTGTTAGGCAAGCATGCAATGGTTTATTCGAATCCATCCCCTCAGGCCTTGATTCGAATCCACCCCAGTGAGACTCATTCGAATCGATCGGTAGTGACTTGCCCTGATCGATTCGAATGAATGTTGGTCTGATCGATTCGAAGGATACGAGTCTACCAAGCAACGTAGCTGGAACCCGAAGGGATGCAATGTATGACTCGGAGCACACGCGTGGAAGAGAAATCAACTCAATCGAGTCGACTCAAGAGCATCGATTCGAATAGCAATCGAATCGAGTGGATCGATTCGAACGAATCGATTCGAAGGAAGATCGATTCGAACCAGGATAGTCAACCAGAGACGCAACCTTGAATCGATCATATCTCGAGATCTACAAATCCAAATGACATGAAATTTTCACAGTAGCTTGAGCACATGTTGAAGAATGTTCACACCAAATTTCAGCTCGATTGGACAATTTCTTGATCGATTCGAACGAAGCTTCGAATCGATCCCAAAGTGGGCCCGGATTTCCAGAAAGCGGGCATGTGGGCCCCCTGACGTACTGGAACTGGTCTCCCTTCAGTTTAGGCGAAATATCAGCCTCCTACACCTATAAATAGACCCCCAGGTCATTCAGAAAAGAGGTCGGACAATTGTGAGAGCTAAGAGCGCCCGGACTCTGCCAGATTTACTCCAGATCACCATTTCTGCCTTAGATTCAGATTATAATCATAAAATCCGTTGTACTACGCGATAGGAAATTGTAATCTTCAAGAATCGATTAATAAAAGATAAAAACTTTGGAGTGGACGTAGGCCGGAGATAGCCGAACCACTATAAATCTCGTGTTTTGTTCATTATTTCTGGATTGCTGTTTGTTGTTTGTTTAGATCTGAGATTTGTGTTTGAATATTGCTGATTTGTATTCATACACTGGTGCTTTCACAACATTCGGGGTTTGTGACCATTTTTGGCGCAAACACTTTGGTGCTTTCACCGAGAACGACTAGCACCCGCTACATCGGATTGAAGTTCAGATTTGAAAGACAATGACTCGACAAACAAGTAGAAGGCAAAGAGCTGAGAGAAGCCAACAGGGAGGAAGTCAAGAGGCATCCTCTGGTGCTGGAGAAGGACAAGCTTCGATTTACATTACCAGAGATGAAATGGAAGCTATGGCGAATTCATTACACGAGAGGTTGCTGAAGAGCCAACAGGATATGATGCAGACTTTCTTCGAGCAGATAAGAGCTGCAGGAACACAGAACCTTGGACCAACTACAGCAACTACAAATGTGGAACAAGGAACTAGGGTTGCGGAACCTAATGGAGTACAGAATACAGAACCGGAAGGCAATCAACAAGGGCTTGGGGGCAGGCCCGCCGGATCCAACGCAGAAGGACCTTTGGAAGGAGCTCAGCAGGCTAGAGCCAACGTTGCGGCTAATGAGCCACATGAAGAATATGTACCGGAGTTCCCTCGGGAGCATGGGGGGCAACACCTAACAGGCAACGCTGGATTAATGGAAATCATCAGGAAGACTATGCGTGGAGGTTTGGCCAATAGAGACTTGGAAGGAGTAAACAGGAGTCCGTTCGCTCGGGAAATCAGGACGGCTCAGAATCCACCTAAGTTCAAGTTACCTAGCGTGGAAGTATATAATGGAAAGGCTGACCCGACTGATCACTTGATGAGATACACTAGACACATGGAAGTGCTGGGGGCATCGGAGGAAGTGATGGCCAGATGTTTCCCTTTATACTTGACAGACCTAGCGGCAATGTGGTTTAGGCAGCTGGAGGAAGGATCTATTAGGAATTGGAGAGAATTGGTGGACAGGTTTTTGGGACAGTTTCGGGTTCACATCAAAAGACCTAAGAACGTGATGACGTTAACATCGGTAAAGCAAAGAACGGATGAATCGCTTAGAGCATTTTTAACTCGATTTAATGCGGCGGTTTCTTCGGTGGATCGGCCAGATCCGTCAATGGTTTTGATGGCGGCAGTGTCGGGAGTCAGAGAGGATTCAGATTTTAAGGTATCTTTAGTACGAGACCCACCACTGGATCTCGGGGAATTCTTTCACGAAGCTGAAAGATTTCTTCGGCAAGAAGATGCATGTATGGATTTAAAGCTAAAGGAGGTGAATGTGACTGGGGGTGGAGGACCATCCAACGGAAGCTCAGACAAAGATAAAGGAAAAAGGAAGTTGGATGACGATTCAGGAAAAACCAGGAAGCAATGGAAGGATCCAAAGTTTTCCACATACACAGAATTAAACGAGACGCAGGAGCGGATATACATGGAAACTCGGAATCGCCTTCCTTACCGGAGGCCGACTAGGAGAGAACCATCCGAGCGAGAGAGGGCATCAGGAAAGCATTGTCTCTTCCACGATTTGGACGGGCATGATACCAACAGCTGCAGGCATTTAAAGGACATAATTGAGGAGCATGTGAGGAATGGGCAGTTGAGGCAGTATGTTGGGGCTCGGAATGCAGCGGTGGAGCAGGAGCAACCACCGCCTACCTCAAACCATGAGGATATGAGGCACAGGAATAATGGTCGATTGGTCATCAATTGATCAGGATAATCTGAAATAAGTAACAAACCATTGGCAAGCAACCGAGTCATTTACACATGTATGGGGACGGAGATAGCCCCTAGGCATGCTCTGAATGATGATAAAATGCGAAGTCGTGGTTTGCGAAATCTGTTTTCTTTTGTTTTTGGATTGGACACTTATTTTTCTGGTTTGGTTTTTGGAGTTTGGATTGAACTCCTGATTTTGCTCGTTTCTCTGGTTTTGGCATTCACTCGGATGATTGTTCTCCGTTTTGGATGTTGATTTTGATTTCTGGTTTTCCGATTTGATTTGGATTTTGGATTGGATCTTGACTGGATTCTATTTGGTTTTTGATAAACGGTCGTCAGGTATGGATTATGCCTGACAAGGGGTGAGTCGTTCTGCCCGAACGCGGTAAAGTGACTCATTCAGGTCGTCGAGTATGGACTGTACTCGGCAAGGGTCCGTAGTGACCAGGATTTGGCCTAGGACTTAGGCCCCCTACTATCGATTATTGTTTCAGGTCGTTGAGTATGGACTATGCTCAACAAGGGTCCGAAGTGACCAGGATTCGGCTTAGGACTTAAGCCATGGCATTACTTACGTCCAGGGACACTGGACCACGGTCGTCAGGTATGGATTATGCTTGGCAAGAACCCGGAGAGGTTGGCTTAGCGTCCAGGGACACTGGACCACGGTCGTCAGGTATGGATTATGCTTGGCAAGAACCCGAAGAGGTTGGCTTAGCGTCCAGGGACACTGGACCACGGTCGTCAGGTGTGGATTACGCTTGGCAAGAACCCGGAGAGGTTAGCTCCACGTCCAGGGACACTGGACCATGGTCGTCAGGTGTGGATTGCGCTTGGCAAGAGCCCAGAGAGGTTATGGATTTGGATATTGACCCGGAGAGGTCCTGGATTCGGTTATTGGCTATTGGATAAGGATGGATTAGGATTCGGTCGTCGGGTTCAAACGGATATGGATTTGGCTAAGGCTTTGGTAGTTGGGTTTGGAGTTGGGCATCGACTCCGAGCAGTCAGGGATGATGCACTTGGATGATGTGGCTATGGACTTTGGATATCGGATACGGAACTATTCAAAACACGCCTTCTTATCACAAGGCATGTTTTGGGGGGCAAATGTTATCCCGCTTTTTGGTCAAAGCCGGAATATCAAACAAATCGACAGGAAAGGATGGATATCAGGATTGGGGGTCGATCAGAGAAAAGGCTACGATGGATATCGTCAAAATTTGACCGGGCTCCGATCGAGACGAAATTGGTTGGAGATGATGGCAAGGGTTAGGAGAGGCTATGTTTCAATTTTCAGGACAATCAGAGTTCGTATGATGGAGTTAGGGATGGATTATGGAATGTGGATAATGGTTCGAATCGATAGTATTCGAATCCATCATGAAGGAAACAATTCGAATCGATATGATTCGTATCGATCGACACTGGTTCGACTCGATGGCAACACACCCAGGTTGTTAGGCAAGCATGCAATGGTTTATTCGAATCCATCCCCTCAGGCCTTGATTCGAATCCACCCCAGTGAGACTCATTCGAATCGATCGGTAGTGACTTGCCCTGATCGATTCGAATGAATGTTGGTCTGATCGATTCGAAGGATACGAGTCTACCAAGCAACGTAGCTGGAACCCGAAGGGATGCAATGTATGACTCGGAGCACACGCGTGGAAGAGAAATCAACTCAATCGAGTCGACTCAAGAGCATCGATTCGAATAGCAATCGAATCGAGTGGATCGATTCGAACGAATCGATTCGAAGGAAGATCGATTCGAACCAGGATAGTCAACCAGAGACGCAACCTTGAATCGATCATATCTCGAGATCTACAAATCCAAATGACATGAAATTTTCACAGTAGCTTGAGCACATGTTGAAGAATGTTCACACCAAATTTCAGCTCGATTGGACAATTTCTTGATCGATTCGAACGAAGCTTCGAATCGATCCCAAAGTGGGCCCGGATTTCCAGAAAGCGGGCATGTGGGCCCCCTGACGTACTGGAACTGGTCTCCCTTCAGTTTAGGCGAAATATCAGCCTCCTACACCTATAAATAGACCCCCAGGTCATTCAGAAAAGAGGTCGGACAATTGTGAGAGCTAAGAGCGCCCGGACTCTGCCAGATTTACTCCAGATCACCATTTCTGCCTTAGATTCAGATTATAATCATAAAATCCGTTGTACTACGCGATAGGAAATTGTAATCTTCAAGAATCGATTAATAAAAGATAAAAACTTTGGAGTGGACGTAGGCCGGAGATAGCCGAACCACTATAAATCTCGTGTTTTGTTCATTATTTCTGGATTGCTGTTTGTTGTTTGTTTAGATCTGAGATTTGTGTTTGAATATTGCTGATTTGTATTCATACACTGGTGCTTTCACAACATTCGGGGTTTGTGACCATTTTTGGCGCAAACACCAAGGTCATTTTTTTTTCTCCAATAAATAGAATATATCCAGGATCAAAATAACTTACCAATATAAATATATCAGTGTATATCTAATAACATACACATACATATGAAGATGTATGTGTTCTTCTTGTTTAAGTTCAGAGTATATACTTTATTTTTTTTTGTACAAGAACATTCTGTTTGATTTAGATTTTTAGCAATTCAGATTTAATTATTGTGCCTTGATTTTTGGCCATAAAATCCACTGGAAACATGTATTTTAGTCTGTCATTATAATTAAGAAATGATCAAGTAATAATCAGTAGTAAACAAGCTTTTAATATAGATGATTGAGTTAAAGTCTGGATAGTATCAAATTCAGTATAAAAGAAAGTGGATCCTAAGTGAACACAAGCAACATCTAGGCGTAATGGAAACGCGCCTAACTTATACACAAGAGGTCACGAGTTCGAGTACTATGCAGGTCGGTTCAAACACAATTTTGTTTTTTTTTTGTATAGTTTGAAATCTGATACCTACTTATCTTTGTACATATATATATAATGTTTGCCTATAACCTATCATACAAAACAATTCTTCTTACTTTACTATTTTTGAATCCCATTCCTATAGCTGTTCTAGGAATTATAATTATATTTTTGCTCAAATATCAACATGTACACAGATATACATGTACATGTCAATATCTCTGCTTATTTTCCAGAAAACTGGGTGAAACAATTGCTAAATGTACTAAGCTTTGAAATGCATTTTTATTTTCAGAATACAATCTATCATGATCAACCAATACTTCATTCATTTGGAGCTGGTTAACTCATGAATCCTGTATCTGCCACACTAGTTCAAAGCAATGGAGATACCTTTCTATTGCATTCTGTCTGAAGCTTTTTAGAAAAACAATTTACTTTTCTCAATACAATTCAGAAATGAATTCACACTTATTTACAAAGCATTTCAGTAAAAAGAAAATAAAATCCTTTTAAGTTTACTTCTTGCTAAATCCAGATTTTGTTCAAAACTCAGTGCTCTGTTATGTCACAAGATTAGCTAATACATATATAAATTATGCTATCACATAATTATATATTTCTTCCAGATTTTTATTTATATGAACATACTTGAGCATATTTTTTTTGTTTATATTTCAGACACCACCTCAAAAACAAATCAAACCTTAACACACAACCATTTCAACAGAACAACAAATTTTAATCTGACACTTTACAGATCATAAGGGCAACTTGATCACTAACCATAAAATATTCAATACATGACTGGAAATCTTAGAAACATAATATTTTTTCCTGAATACATGCAGATATAATCAATTTAAGCTCTTATTGAAACTAGCTAGCATGTTCATTCACTCCTCCATAACAGCCATTACTTCATTTTACTTAGTACCTGGGTTACCTGAAAGAGCATGAGTGGCTGCCTCATTTTAAAATGAGACACCCCAGATGCCATGAGCAAACAAGGGTCAGATCTTTGATCTGGTATGAGTAACATCAATTCATTCATGATATTAAGCAATAGAGAATGTAAGGGTACTAACTTGTTATTTAAGCAAATTTCTGCTATCAATTACTTTAACATAGTATAATTAAGTTGATTCAGGTATGATATATTCATCTATCATTCCTTCCCTTGCATACATAATCATACAAACATAATTATCTACTGGCAACAATTTCATTCACTGGAATCATCTTGGTTCCATACCATTCAACCTAAGAAATATCCACATTCCTATTTCTTCATTTACAGGTTGTAATATTTAATTTAAATCCCTGCCTCATCTGCTATTAAGGAATCACTGGGACACATTGCAATGAACTAATTCACATCATTGCACAAAGATCTCAGGGCTTAAACAAACCATGTGCCAACTTGCATACTTCAAATATGACAAGCATTCCAGCAGTCTTCTTGGCCTTCCCTTCCCTAGTTTATTTACTAGTGTATTGTCTTAAATCCTAACATCAAACATGCTAAGTGAACATGTCACTGCAAACATGGAAACATCCATAATCTTTCCTAGCATAATTCTCCTCAGAAATAAGCAGACAGTTATTTCTTAAATGGGGTCAATATGTCTTGATCTTAGTAAAACATAAGAATATTTTCAACTGTAAAAAAAAAGAGGCATGGCATGTTATATTGATCTGCAAGCCTTTATGATTGATTCAGATTCAAGATCTGGTTCAATCATAATTTTAGCTTGTGGGTTTCTTCTTTTTTTTTTGATTTGATTAAGGGCTCAGCACTTAGAAAATTTCTATTGCACCCTTAACATTTTTCTTTTCAAGCCTCAGCACTTATACCAAGTATAATGCAGCTCCAATCATTTTTTTTTATAAGCTTCCATGCCATAGATCTATAACAATTGAGAGTATTCTCTATATAATTTTTAAGATCCTAGACTTCAACAATTGTGAGTATAAATAAATCAGTATGATACACATCCAAAGACAAATGTCTCAACCAACAAGGATCATCAAAATCATCCATATCAAATCATATCAGATTTAAAATAAGACATCCAAAAAGGCATTGATGAAATCATATACATCAAAATCAGAAATATATATATAAATGGCAATAAAAAGTGGCTGCCTCATCTCAGGTCTTAATGCCATGAACTCAGTGAGATTACTCAC
Source organism: Allium fistulosum (assembly GCA_030737815.1). Taxonomy (NCBI): domain Eukaryota; kingdom Viridiplantae; phylum Streptophyta; class Magnoliopsida; order Asparagales; family Amaryllidaceae; genus Allium; species Allium fistulosum. Next base: position 812,700,782 of record CM060908.1, on the reverse strand, counting down.
CTAAATGTTTCTTCTTATTAATCCAGAAAATTCTTGTTTGAGTGTTTTCTCCTTCCTTCCAATAATTTTTTTTTTCTTCTTTTCTTATTTTTGTGCAGCCCGGGGTAAAGACAATTCTTCTGTCTATTTATATACATTTTTCCTCTAGGGTTTTGTTGAAACAGAATTCCATTTCTGTCCTGGCTAGCATCATGCATTTTGCATTCATAATACCCCGGCCATATTAACCAATTTAAAGGCTGCATTTTCTTTTACTTTTCAGAAAATGGCCACTCACCTAGTCATGTTAAAAGTGTGACTATCCTATTTTATATTTTAATTATTTCTGAAAATCCCCTTTGCTATTTTTGCCTATACAAGCTTATTAACTTGTATCACATTTCATGTCATTTTAATGTCATAGTTTTACTTGCTTATATATATATATATATATATACTTTTCGGTGCTTAAAAATATATATATTTGTACACATATCTTATCTAAGCTTATTTTAATTTCTCTTTAATTTCAGAAGCATATGCACCTATATGTATACAGGTTTACTAATATACATAATTTTCTCTTCTGGGTTTTAAATAAAATTTGTTTACTGATTTAAAGTAAAACCTACTTTTCTTATTTTCTAAGATGATCCAGAAATCAAATATCCATGTTGCCAAAAATCATGTTTGTATTGCTTTTCAATTCTTGTTTTAAATCCAAGAAATCTAGAGTTCTTCCTTGTGCCATTTCAGTGTGCACGTGCACACATATACTTGCACACTATTTATTCCAGAAATTTCACCATATTTAAATCTAAATATTTAAAAATTAAATCATTTTTCAAAAATGATTTTTCACAAAATTTTGGGGTATTACACAGTTGGATCCCTCCAACCTGTTTTCCCTGCATCCACAAATGTTAGATAACATAAAATACCAACCCCACTTCGAGGGGGATATCAGGGTAATATAGGGTTATCCGCTATTATGCGGGGCGCATATGGTCTCGTCCGCTCCAACGGCGGGGAAAATATCCAACTACTAATATATATACTACTACTATATATATTATAACATTCAACTGATTATAAACTATTAATTCATCCAAACATCCAATAATTAATTTTAATTATTTGAAATTAAATCTAGTAATCCAAATGAGTGAGATTTACTCACCTTGATTTTTTTATTTGCAATCCATTCCAATTTTAATTCTATCACATAGATTCCACAGCTAATCCACACGACTGATTTCGTTCGATTTAACCTCGTAAGAAAATTACGAATTATATAAATTAACAATTCCAATTTTGATTATAGTTAATAAACCAATTACTCTTTTATTAAAATAAATTGAAATTAATTTTTTATACCTTCTTCTCTTATTTCAGATTCCCCCTCCACCATTGATCGCCGAATACCTCCCACTGACTGTCGCGTCTTCCTCCACGCGCCTACTCCTGCTCACGACCGCACGTGCCTCCATCCCCTGCTACCGACATCGGCGAACACCACCCAGGCTTCATTTAACCACCCACTACAACATCCGCCTCCATCATTGAAACCCCCATGTCACGACAAGGAGATGTCGCACCACCCATTCAACAACGTGCTCCAGGCGTATACGTGCGCTCGAAGGCAGCCACGTCCCAACTGCAAATCCCTAAATCGCACAATACCCTTCCCCATCGCCTTCGAATTCCATCGCACACCACTTTGTCGCCGTAGTAGCCTCGCACGCCCCCCCCACTTCCCCTCGAGCATGAACGTCGAAACACACGACTCCATAGCGCTGCCTCAAATGAGCGCCTCCACCCACGTGAGAACCCCCCTTTTCCCGTGCGCCTCTTCTCCCTCGTGATTCGATTTATCATGAAATTTTTTTATTCTTCTAATTGAACTGGTTCGATTTCCCTTTCTTTTTTTATCAGCGAATTCGATCTCGTTTTTAATTTTTGAACGAGGAGAAAACTTACGTGAGTTTTAAAATTGGGAAGGCGGCTTAATTCAGAAGTAGGGTGGCACGTTTTCAGGGTTAGGGTTGCTCGAGTACAGGTTAGGGTGGCTGTGATTTAACATTTATATTTTATATTAAAAAATATATAGTATTGGGTAACTAAAAATCTACAATCCCTCGTGGCATGCCGCTTGGTGTTCCGATTGTTATACTGCTATTCTGAACCCAATGGAACAAGTCTCGAGGCCTAATTCGATCGTATGTGGAAGATAGCGTTTTAAATCGACTATTTAAATTAAATTAAATTAAATTATTTCTAGGCTTTTCCAGATCATGCGACCAAACGGTAAATCCAAACACTACAAAATTTGAAATCCGTTAATAATTCACTATTACGGATCCAATGGAATTGGTTTCGTCGAATTTCGAGACTGTGCCTCGGATCGCTATTTTAACGCGTCGATAAAATTGACGATTTCATAAATTTACGAAATCACTTGAAATTTTAGTTTCTAAAACTTATTATCTCAATTCTAATTCAAATAGAATTTATATCAACATCATAAATCATTCTTTTATTCACATTCAATTCCAATTTCAATTATTCCCATTTTCGTATTACGATAAATCGTATTATTTGAAATTTAAGTTTATTTTATAATTTCAAACGAAATCTTCATATTCAAAATCAACTCATATCCTAAATCCAATATTTTAAACCATTTAAATATTCCAGATCAAACGTCGAAAAATTCGAGTCGTTACATTCCTCCCCCCTAAAATGAATTTCGTCTCCGAAATTGCTAAGGTAGGACGAATGATCCAAACCCATTACTTTCCAAAAACCGACTTAATTAAAACTCGATATTCACATTCCTACAGCTTGTAGTTTCAACCGAAACAATTAATTTCCATTTCTAATTCAAAACCCTTTATTTTTATTGCAATTCAAAAATCAACTTTTTAGTTACAAAAATTTCCCAAAATTTTTCAAAATATTTCAAACACCCTAAATTTTCGAAATTTTTTGGCAGAGTCTCCCTTGTACGGAGAGCCTTTTGCAATATGAAAAAAGTGATAAAAATATATACATCGACCCACACGGTCGGAAAACATAATATATATCAATATTTATTCATTGCGGTATTTAATCCGAAAACGTACCTTTCTTTTAGCGTTTTAAGCGTTATTAAGCAAGCGAGTTTACTTCATATGCAATTTCGCAACCCAAATCAAGCCCAATAGTTTCTCTGTACCTGTACTAACTCAATTTAAACACGTAAGTACCAAAAATATGAAATTTAACAACATTTCAATCCTTTAACTAGCGCAAACACATAGATTTCACAACTAAACAAGTTATAGCATGAATTTATCAATAATCAAAAGGCTCCAACATTCGATTATTTATTTCCATCGATTTACATATCATTTCATTCAATTCGAATGATTTACAACCCAATTTACTTGCATTCACTTCATAAACACACACATTATATTTATATCCATTCCAAATTTTTGTTTACTTCCGTTTACATCAAACAACAAATTTTTCTATGCAAACTCGGTGATATTCATTTAATAAAATAACCACTTAAGCTTATAGATATTTTAAATTGATTCCAAATTGATTTATATTCAATTTTATTCCATTTCAAATCGATTCTCGATTAATTCATTTGCATTCCATTCATATCCACATTCATTATATTCAAATCAATTTTATTTAGCTCGGAATCATTCCATGCTAATTTATTAAATAACCATTTCATGGATTTACTTGAGAATCATTTCATAAAATTAATATATTAAGATTTTATTATAACCTTTTATACCACACCTATATTCATTTCCACTTCAAAACTCAATTTCGTACTCGAATTCATTTAAATAATATCCCAAAGCCATATTCAATTTATTTACACCTAAATTGCATTTATTTATAACTCAATTCATCAATATTCCAATCCATTTCTATTTTATTCGACAACATTTAAAGATATATTTACTTCGCTAATATTTAAGTCGAATTTCATTTATAACTCAAGTTCCACATTTAATTTCAATTTCAATCCACAATCCATTTTACTTAACCAAGTTAAGTTCCCTTTCTATATTCAATTAACAAATTAATTTATCTAATTAGTTCGCTTCTATTTTATGATTCACAATTAGATTTTTATATCAAAAATCACTTCATTTAATTCACTTGAGTTCAAATTTATTTTATAATTCAAGCTTGAATTTTTATTTCTTCACCAAAATATCAAACCATTTTTATTTTGGGTTTTCTATTTCACTTTTCAATTTTATAAGTTACACTACTTATTTTTTACATTTCCATCAATTTCTATACTCGAGTATATTCATATTTTATTTTTAACTCAAGATTATACATCTTAAATATATATTTATTCCATTAATTCCAATTTGATAAGCTATTCAACTTATTTATTCACAATTCCATAATAATTTTTTTTTCACTTAAATTTAATTTCATTCAAAATTTATAACTTCTGGTTATATAATTATTTCACAACTCAATATTTATATTCACTTCAATTCGATATAATTTCTAATCCGATCCAATTCAATTTAATTTAAATTTCAATTCTTTTTAACCAACAATTCAAAACCATATTCGAATTATTCATACTTAAATTAAATTTCATTCTAAGCAAATTTATTTTTAATTCACTCAATTTCATTTCGCCATTTATTTTATTACAATCTACACATTACAAACCACATTTAACTCGTTTTTCCCTCTTAAGTCGAATTTCTAATGTTAACTCGAGTCCATATTAAATATTAAAATCTATTTGATATTCCTTTCAATCCATTAAACTTACACAAGTTAAAATTTTTAATTCCAGAATTCAGTTTTCACACTCTTTCCCTTATTAATATCATTTTCCATCTTCAATTGGTTGTATTTAATTAATTAACATTCAATCCATTCAATTAATTCGTTGATTCTTTCCATTATCACCATCATTTCATTTATTTATTTCATTTACATTGCTTAAGTTAACTCAGATTCCATTAATGCACTATATTAATTCAATTCAACCCAATCAATTAAATTTCTAAAATTTAATTCATTCAACTTTACTGAAGTTGAATTCCATTTAGTTTTATTTACTCAAGTCAAAATTTAATTCCAAAATTCCAATTCCATAATTTTCTTTCTTATTAAAACCATTCTCAATTCATAAGTTCACAACTTATTGCTTAAGGTTCTTCCCAACATTTAAATTAAAACTCCAGAATTCAAACACCGGGTTTTTATTTCAAATCATTTGAAATCATAGATATATATATATATATATCTATCTGTATACCAAATTATACTTTTTAAATTTTAAACCAAACTTGTATTTTATCCAAAAAAAGTCCAAACAAATAATAATGGTAGCAACTCATCACCTAGAAACTCGAAAATGAATACTGATGATGCTGCAGTCATCACCAGGATTATTTTCCAGCGACTACAGTGAGTTCAGTGCTTTTATCACCTTCCCAAAATCTATTTAAAACATTTTCTATTCATAAACATTTCACAATACTATTACCATTATTTATTTCAAAAATGTTTCCAAAATAACATCAATTTCATTTCCATAACACTTCTGAAAATATTTTCCAAACCTTTTGGGATTTAAATATCTGAATTCGAGTTTAAATCTATTTTAATTATAATTCATTTGTTTAATTCATACTTATACAATTTTTTCATTTGGTTATATAAACCATTTAAATTTTATAATCTTGTTTTGATTATATTAATAACAACCAAACACATCAATATACTATAGTAATTTCTAGAAAATTATTTCTTTTATATCAAAATATAATCTGGATAAAATTATTTCATTTACCCGCTTCAAAACATTACTATGTCGGTTTATCGTGTTTAAGTGTTTAGAAACTCCTATCAATTTAGTGGCATCCCACTACTCGACCCGAATTTTATATGCCACTCAACAGATAAATCAACACAATATAAAACATTTTATATTCACTAACAAATACGCGCTCATATCTATTATTATACTCAGACTCATTCTAGGGTACTACTGACCCTATCTCTAATGAGTAATCCCTACCAAAGCCAAGGTTCTCGCTTAACCTTCAGCTCTGATACCAAATGTAAAGGCCCGTATCTCCATACCCTTTGAGTCAACACTAAATCACACGTGTCCAACTCAAATTGAACAGATATACAAATCTTTAGGGGTGAAGTAGAAAAAGATAGAAGAAGAAACAGAAACAACAATACAAAATCTCATAATCCGCAGTGGAACAAATATAATATATAATAACAGATTTTTATACAAAATAATCAGTAGCTGTTAATATATATACAGTTACCAGAGTACCACAATCAACAAATCAATCTGGACGGTTATAATAACTTGTCCTCACCAGGGCTGACTACACAGTCTACATACACAACGGAATATAATCAAGTATGTGATATACGTCTAAAATCCTCCAGCTCGTCTCCTGAGCTTCATAGCATCCTAACCTAAATCTGTAATACTCGGTCTGACCCGAGCATTATAATAAAATAACACTTGAGTCACTCTGGAAAACAAGCGTGAGAAAACACACTAAATTTGGATTATAATTATTATTATCGAAATCCTTTTGAAAACAAAGGTATCCCATAAGACCACGTCACACATAAACACGACGGGTTTTTACCATACGATAACCAAAACATTTTATATCAAAATCCTTAGATATTATAATAGTGTCTATAGAAAGTAAATTAGAAAATAGCTGAAATTCTTGCATCTCACGTTTCAACATAGTTAGTATACAATCAAAACCGTATGACGCTTATTGGAGAATGGATTCCATACTATGACTAGGTAAGGAACTACCTTCTAATGAGTGCATCTCTAGATCAATGCATCCGAGTGTGACAATAACATTTTGTACCCTACCACACAGGACCGGCCTAGCACTTGACTACTAGTACCGAATATGTTATCACCCGGGTGTTCGCACCCTTATCGAGCGCTCTCTTTCCTTGCACAACCATTTCCATAATTATAATATATCCGAGGGTATCTAGAAAAGTGATAACACACCCTACTTGGGTGCGACCCACTTAGCCCTGCTGCATGCACTGTTTCGGTCATTTCTTAATTAATGAGGCTTGAGGCTACGATTACCTTTAGAATAGCATTCATTCTTGGGATGCTAACACTGCCTTCCAGGTAACGATGCAATGACAACATTCATCCATACAAGTTGTTCTGGGTGTGAACAAACCGAATCTCCTTCAATATCACCATCTCCATTAACATCGAGATATCACAATTCGTAACGCACAAATTGGATCGAAATGGTTTTCGGATAATTAAATCCGATCTCGGTCTCTACGAAACGATCAACGAATTTGGCCATATTTGATAGTCGGTTATTTATCTATCAAATAACATCCATAAGTAGCCGCTAGGCCTTATTTAAATCTTTCAAATTATTAACATCAAAATATCCTCACAAAGATATCTTTTTCAAAACTCTTCCAGTAATTCAATACTTGAAAACAATTCCAAACTTATATTCATAACATGATATTTTTAAATCATATTTTACATCAACACTTAGTAAAATATTTCCAAATTCGATTTATAATCCATTACTTAGGAAAATTATCTTTATATAAATCTGTCGTCGCTATACTATTCCCAAAACTCTTCATTTCAACACTTAGGAAATTTTTATAAATCTATTTTTCGAAATCATTTCTAATATCCATACTTAGGATATATTTCACAACTTATCTCATGAATCTCTGGGATTTATATTAATTCCTTTTACATTTTTCAAAATTGATTATATTCACTTATAATCTCTTCTATCTGTTTATAACTTCTCTATGACTTCAAATTCAACCTCGAAGTTCTTACTTCTAACATTTTGGAACTTTCCTTAAGTTCCCAGAATTTCATTATAAGATTTTCTTTTATAAAATCCTATCCATTAAATAAACTCCGTTTACAAATCTCGAGAGAATTTATAAATAAATCCCAATCATTTCAAATTTCTCTATATATATAATTAGTATTTTAGAAGAATAATAATTTATTTTTAAAACATGTTCCAGTAATTATTTAAAATATCGAAGCACTTTTAATAAACATCCATAACTCATTTTTAGATAAACAAATCGATTTACTAAGCCGATTATAAAAATTAGAATTAAATTTCAATTAACATTAGATATTTGAAAAATTCACTTTCGAAGTATTTCAATACTAACTAGTTTTAAATTACATAGTAAAATAAATTAAATTTCCCTTTTTAAATTAAAACTTAACTTCTAAAAAAAATATTTTTAAAATCCCAACAATCAATTCAAATTTATAGATCCATCTCGATTTAAAACACATCGATCCCATTCCAATTCCCTAACCATTTTACTTTCCAAACATAGACTCTACTATTATTCCCAAAAACTATTTTCACATCTAGATATATATTCACAATGTGAAATTTATATTCCCAATTTATCACTGATATCATTTCCCTTATTTATAAACATCGTTTATAAATTTCCAAACTCCCTTGGTTTTACTTGTTTATAAGAATTAATCTTATTTATAAAATTCCATTTTATAAATCCATTTTCTTATAAATTCATTTATTTTGCAGATTATCTAAATATCGATTCCAACTCCTTTCCATATTTTTCAGGATATCATTTAAAAATTCCATATATAAAATATTTTAAAAATCTTCTTTTAATTCCTTAAAAATTCAAAAATAATATTTATGGTATTTAAAATACCAAAATTAAGGCCAGTGCTACTATAGCATCACAAAATTCCAATCACATTATAATCTATCATAGATTTTCCACACACATCATATATCACTATATATGAAATTAAAATCTATATAATTTGAGGAATCCATTTGGATCCCTCCAACCTATTTTCCTTGGATCCATAGATGTTAGATAACATAAAATACCAATCCCACTTCGAAGGGGATATCGCGGTAATATAGGGTCATCCGCTATTTTACGGGGCGCATAGGGTCTCATCCGCTCCAACGGCGGGAAAGATATCCAACTACTAATATATATACTACTACTATATATATTATAGCATTCAACTGATAATAAAATATCAATTCATCCAAACATCCAATAATTTATTTTAATTATTTGAAATTAAATCTAGTAATCCAAATGAGTGAGATTTACTCACCTTGATTTTTTTATTTGCAATCCATTCCAATTTTAATTCTACCGCGTAGTTTCCACAGCTACGAATTCCACACGACTGATTCCGTTCGATTTAACCCCGTAAGCAAATTACAAATTATATAAATTAACGATTCCAATTTTGATTATAGTTAATAAACTAATTACTCTTTAATTAAAATAAATTGAAATTAATTTTTTATACCTTCTTCTCTTATTCCAGATTTCCCCTCCACCATTGATCACCGAATAACTCCCACTGACTGCTGCGTCTTCCCCCATGCGCGTGCTCCTGCTCATGACCGCACGCGCCTCCATCCCCTGCCATCGACATCGGCGAACAGTACCTAGCCTTCACGTAACCACCCACTACAACAGCCGCCTCAATCACTTAAACCCCCACGTCACGACAAGGAGATGTCGCACCTCCCATTCAACGCCGCACTCCAGGCGTATACGTGCGCTCGAAGGCAGCCGCGTCCCAACCGCGAATCCTTAAATCGCGCAATACCCTTCTCCATCGCCATCGAACTCCATCGCGCACCACTCTGTCGCCATAGTAGCCTTGCACGCCTCCCCTCACTTCGCCTCGAGCATGAACGTCGAAACCCATGACTCGACAAAGCTGCCTTGAACGAGCACCTCCTTACATGTGAGAACCCCTCTTTTTCCCTGTGCACCTCTTCTCTCTCGTGATTCGATTTATCGCAAATTTTTTTATCTTCGAATCGAACTGGTTCGATTTCCCTTTCTTTTTTATATCAGCGAATTCGATCTTGGTTTTAATTTTTGAACGAGGAGAAAACTTGCATGAGTTTTAAAACTGGGAAGGCAGCTCAATTCAGAAGTAGGGTGGCATGTTTTCAGGGGTAGGGTGGCTCGAGTATAGGTTAGGGTGGCTGTGATTTAACATTTATATTTTATATTAAAAAATATCTCGTATTGGGTAACTAAAAATCTACAATCCCGATCAAGGCGTGCCGCCAGGCATTCCTAATGTTATACCGCTATTCTGAATCCAATGGAACAAGTCTCGAGGCCTAATTCGACCGTATGTGGAAGATAGCTTTTTAAATCGACTATTTAAATTAAATTCAATTAAATTATTTCTATGCGTTTTCAGATCGTGCGACCAAACGGTAAATCCAAATGCTACAAAATTTGAAATTCGATAATAATACACTATTAAGGATCCAATGGAAGTGGTTTTGTCGAATTCCGAGACTATGCCCTGGATCGCTATATTAACGCGTCGATAAAATCTATGAGTTCAAAATTTTACGAAATCACTTGAAATTTTAGTTTTTAAAACTTATTATCTCAATTATAATTCAAATAGAATTTATATCAACATTAGAAATCGTTTTTTATTCACATTCAATTCCAATTTCAATTATTTCCCATTTTTGTATTACGATAAATCGTATTATTTGAAATTTAAGTTTATTTTATAATTTCAAATGAAATCTTCATATTCAAATCAACTCATATCCCAAATCCAATATTTAAAACCATTTATATATTCTCCAGATCAAACGTCGAAAAATCCGGGTCGTTACATAGACATTCTAATGTGTTGTGTTTATTTAGGTTTGATTAGTTTCATTTTAATACCAATCATTTCTAAAAGAAATTCCTTCGCTACAAAGTTGATATTTCTTGAAATAACAGCCGTTTCTTAGTATAATGGAACAGATATTCATAAACGTTTTATGAATTGCATTATATATAAAACTGATTTTTGGTTTTAGTTTAATACATATGTTCAAAACATAATTGACCATCCAATGACAGTCGTTCCCGAACTCCTATGGAGCAATTCATACAAGATCCCTCACGAACAATTATTACGTGCAGTCTTTTGACTCACATAACTTGCCCACTCGTTAGCCTAGGATACATGGGGTTTACTTATAAACCCTTATCTTGTAAGATTTTGTAAACCATTCTTTAGATGAAATTAATTTTAACCTTATGCACTACTCTTAAGTGTACGGCCTTACCGAAAGAGGTTAATCCAACTTCACTCACAACTAATCGTATTTCGTTTAACAAAGTTCAATTTCTCCTTATCAATACATCATTATGTATCATAGGGAGGAGTGCCTTTTGAGAGTCAATCTTTATTCATTTCAATATATGTTCAGAACTCTTTCTAATATACTCGCCCATTCTATCAAATCGAATCATTTTATTATCATTTGCATATTTTTTTATTTACTAATGTTGTATATTTTATGAACTCATTATTAATATACCACATGTGTATAATATACACATGTTCATGTTTGTGATAATTTATTGGTGAGGACAATAGAGTACGTGGAACCATTTTGAATTAATAGACTTTCGATTGCATATATTTATATGTATCAAATCGTAGAGTTCACTACTCTTATGATGCACCCACTGAATGAGTGATTTGCCCTTAATTAACTGAGATATAATTTATAGTACCATATGATTCATAATCATATAATAAAGATTATTTCTCAAAATTGTGGCTTAGTCCATAATTCCGAAATAATTGCAAATAAATTTTAATACTTCTATATTTTCTAACGCATCACAAATACCAGTACTAAAGTTTTATTTATAATAAATTTTCATAATATTATCATTGAAATAAAACTATGCCTAGTCTTTAGTCATCACCGAAGAACATATATTAATTCGTAAATAATGTGCGGTACATTTTACGAAAATAATTTTCGTGACTTGATCTAATCAATAAGTGTTATGGCACTCTCCCACTATTTCCACCAATACTATAATAGCATAATAAATTCGAAGGTCCATTAATCACTTGATATATATTATTTATTTCATATACTGCAACTAGTTTACAACGGAGGGTTCTTTGATCAAATATCTTGAACTCAAAGAAATGAATCTCAAAGAAAATAATTTTCTATGTAAAAATACGTTTCACAATAGAAATCATGTTTCTTATAACAATGTTAAGTATCAATCATAATTATTACAAGTCCCATTTTCAATGTTTCTTTATGAAGCAGAAGTGACCATTCACTCTCTTCATCTTAACTGTACCTTAAATCACATCTACTCTTGTACATTTTTTATTCTCTCTAAATGGTCGAACCATTCAAAATAAATCCCTTACTACAATATCATAACGAACTCTTTACAAAAATGCATTTGCTTATCCTTAATATTGAAGGACATCAAATATGATGCACCTTACGTAAACTGATTAGACTAATATTTCAACGATCGAGTCCATAGATATATATTGTAGTTTTGGTCTTGTGTTATATTTAACATAGAATGATCTTTAATTATTATCAATCAAATTGAATACTTGATCTTGCACTGTGGTTTATTTCCTTATTTCAGTTGAAATAATTTCATCGAAATACTATACATTATAAACTATGATCGTTCACTATATAACATTTATACGCTATTGTATATGGATCAAATATCCATAGTATTGTATTGCTTTTTAGTTTGGAACTCATAGAATGCAATACACAGTCTCGACTAAATAAACATGTAAGCGACGAAATTACAAATGTATTTAGTAGTTGTAGAATCAGACACTTGGATGGGTACTGAATCATTAACATGCAAAAAGCATTTATTAGTAAGTGTATGTTATATTTATATTTGTCAATCTTCAACTCGGTTCATTTATATATCTTAATTGATAAACATTTTATCAATCATATTAAATGCATAAAATTATCAATGTAGATTATTATAACATTATATAGAATATGTTCCTACAATATTAGAAAGGTTAAATATATCATTTCATTTTTCAAATAAGGTTTCCACTAGTCTTTTATGTTTCACCAAACTCTAAGTCAAAAAAAATAAGTCTTTTGACTTAACTAGTAAGTGTTAGGACCCATCTATCTTGGAATTTTAACCTCGGGTTTACTTAAAAAGTCATAGCTCCATGGAAAATGGATAACTCCTTATCGGTTTTATCGTATACAGCTCCTAACCCTTGGTACCTTGTCCAAATTTCACTTCGACCTTGAATTTGCTCAACAAATCAAAATAAAATTATTCACTCATACCTGGTAGAGTTTGTGGTATGTCCTAGGGCAATTCTATAATTTATTGTAAATTAATTAACTCTGTAATCAATTCTCTTTCGTAATAAAAGTGTTTTCCTTTCTATTATATATTTTGTTATACTATGTTATAAATAATTAATGTTTAATTAAAATATTTAATGGAAAATCTATAAATGGTGTGTTTGTGATAGTAATTACAAAATGTTGTAATCATGAGTATTATATCAAAATATTTTATAAAACACATCATTCTAAATATTACTAGCCAAGATGCATCGAGACTGAATATCGATGTATTTGTTGAGACTAGAGTGTGTAACGCTTTCCAAATGTTGGGCAGTGTATTACTCATGACTACTAGGGGCACCAAGAGGTTATATGCAAATAGTTATTGGAGAACTATGGAACGATCCACTCGATAGTTTTCTGTTGGTTAATATAACTATAGCCAAATAAAAAATATGGATGCGACTAATTTACATAGTTCTCTCGAATTGAGAATATTGTAGATCTTCAATATGAAAACTCCACTTTGATTATAGTCAAATCATGGCATGTCATCCATCGAGTGACTGTAGTTTGGTCTAGTGGAAGTATTAGGAGTGAGGCACTATTCAAGAGAGGATTCGTCTCCTTAGTTATATAGGGTTAGTATCACGGTCAACTCAAGTCAACCCAAAGTCTAAATCTCTGGCCAAAGTAATACGGTTAATAATAATTATTATTATTGAATCAAGGACTTATGTTTGGACTATAGAGTGGAATATGGATGATGTTGGAATTTTAACCATTACCATATTCAATAAGTCCAAAGTGATATAGTTTTGACGTAGAGAATTGGTGTAAATAAATGTCACAACCAGGCCACGCTTAATTAACTAAAATTAGATTTTACCAAACTAAGTAAGTGATAAATTTGGCTAGAATTTTACATCATCTGCTAAGTGATGAGTGAATGTTAACATTCGAATAGTTCAATGTTAATTGCTGACCAAATTTACACCTGACGCGTCAAACAACCGTTATGATGAATTCTCTTTAGACCGAACTATTTAATTAGTTTATAATTGTTATAAATTAATTATTATTTTTGAAATATTGATTATAAAATTATGAATATGATTTGAGGAATAAATATTATTGTATATATTTATAATAGTTATTAATATATAGATCGATATGTGATATCGATAAGCAATTAAATCAGATTTAATTAGTAATATATATTTTGACCTATGTGGTTATTAGCCCATGATGTATGGTGATATATTCAGCAGCAACAAGCATGTATAGGGTGGATAAAAGATGGGGTAGGAGTATCTTAGATGATGGCTCAGATTTAGAGAGAATAAGTAAAAGATATGTTCCATTTCTCTCTTTATTCCTTCCACTAAAAAGGGACTCCTAACCCTAATACATATGGCTCTTTTATTGGCTATCATTTCATCTCTTTGCTAGTGGATTTCACCTAGACAAAAACTCCAACAAAGTTCATCTCAAATCAATTTAAAATCAATATCTATTGGATAGTCAACGATCTACAATTCAAAGATTAGCAGTCTACCGAATTGAGAAGAGTTCTAAGGAAGGTTATTTATCATAGCAAGGTGTACTTCAACTATAAGGACTTGTAAATTAATTGCTTTGTATTTGAATATTTAAATCAAATTTAAATATTTAAATAAATGATTTTAATAAAAAAATAAACAGATTTTAAATATTAATTAATGATATTAAAATCATTTCCAAATTTTTTTACCAAAATAATTAGTTCAAATAAAAATAGAAAATGTGACAGAAAAATGTTTTCCGAAATTTCGACTTTTCGGTATTGAAAGTCGTCGAAAATGTTGTGCACATTTTATATCACTCATATACACATGTACACACATGCACATATGTCATGTGATAAGATAATCAATGTGTTAAAATTAATAATCAAGCATAGTTTAAATATAAAACTTGATTTGATATAAAATGCACAAAAATATATTAAATAACCTTAGGAAATTAATTTAATACCCTAACCATAACCTATACAAGAACCTAAGCATGGTGAAGGGTGGACCTAGGGTGGTGCATTTGTTCTAAGGTGAGGGTGGAGGTACTGGAAGCATGCACATGACAACATTTAATATATTTTAAATGTTTAAGTTAATTTAAATTAATACTCCACTTTTTTGCCTATAAATACCCACCATCTCCACACATTCTCACTTTACACCTTCATTTTCATATTCACTTCTCTTCTCTTCATGTTCAAGAATATCCAGGCTTCTACAATTATTTTCGAAGTAAAAAACTAGTGAATACACTTCCAAAAATCAAGTTAAACTCCATACATTCATATACAAACACCCCTCTACCAAAACAAAATCCATTCCCACTTCAAAACTCCAAGGACGAGCCCCATATTGCCTAGGACAAACCCAAACCCATCCCATTAACGGCCTAAAAGTCCAAGTTAAAGGGTCGTGCAGATAGTTCGTGATTTCGACAATTTGTTGTGGTGATCTGGTTAAGTTAGAAGTGTTTTTGTGAGTAAAGCTTCCACCTTTAAACCATAAAAGTTTAAACTATATTTATTCTCATATTTATAGCTATTTAATGCTTGTTGTATTGTTGTGATAATGGTTTGGTTGTTGGATTGGTTTGTTGCTTGAAAGTTAGTCTCTTTGAAAAATTAGTAAGTGAATCATAAAACATGAAATTTTAGCGGTTAAATTTATGCCTTTGGAAATAAACGCTTGATATATGTTGTATTAACTGTAACTCACCATCTATATATGCATATACCCTTGCTATGTGATGTGTGGTCATGTTGCAAATGACATAAACTTGTTTGCCGAACTG
Organism: Allium fistulosum; assembly: GCA_030737815.1. Classification (NCBI taxonomy): domain Eukaryota; kingdom Viridiplantae; phylum Streptophyta; class Magnoliopsida; order Asparagales; family Amaryllidaceae; genus Allium; species Allium fistulosum. The sequence continues at coordinate 812,684,712 of CM060908.1, read as the reverse complement.
CCCGTATAACTATAGTCGCTATATCGGCACGTTCGGAAAAATCACTTTTTATCGAAACCGTTTGGTTCCATTATCGTGCCTGAAACTATTTTACAAGTTAGGAAAATTTTCGATTAACGATGTTTTCAAAAATAATTAATTATTTTAATAATGATTATTTAATTTAATTAATTAATTATTTAATTAATAAGGATTAATGTTGACTAATTAACTTATTAATGATGTATTTCAAATTTAACTAATTACTTACGTAATGATGTTTTTAATTTAATTAATCATTTTATCTAATGATGCTTAAGGTTAATTAATTTTTTAATACGATGGATTAAAGTTAAATAATCAGTTTACTAATGTGTTTTTAAATTAACTAATAACTTTTAAAAGTTAATAAATCTGTTTAACCTTAAATAAATCTTTTCTTAATAAAGTTTTAAATTAATTAACCACTTTAAAATAATGATATTTAATTACTATTTAATATATTTAATTAATTATATTATTAATTAATTGAATCAATGATGTTTTTAAAGGAGATTTAGCTTTTTAATTAAAGGTTATTGAAATAAATTAATTAACTTAGTTAACAAAGTTTTAAAAGTTAATAAACCAATGTAATAAGGATTTTTAAGTTGTTAAATCCGTTTTAATGATGTTTCAAAGTTAGTAAACTCTTTTAACAAAGTGTTTTAAAGCTAATACTTGTAATGTGAAGCCTGTATGAATTCGGGTTTTTAAAAGAAAAGTTTGAATTGTTTATGGAAACGAATTAATTTATGTAAAGTGATTCACTTGTATGGAAACGATTTATTTTTATAATTAGCACTAAACATCGAACAAGTAGACTTGTCGCTATTTCAAAAGTTAAGAATAATCGTAGGACATGACTTTGAGGTAACATTACCTTGGCTTGTCCGGTATTATTGTTAACCAAGAAATAGTACAAGCTTGAATTCGATGATTGGTGGTGAGTATACAAGACTTAATTTCCATATATGATCGTTTTATATCCTCGATAGTTGGTTTCTCAGCTATCAGTTACTTCAGCTTCTTTATTATCGTCATTCTAAGATGATTTGTTGCTCTGTTGAGCTTTGTTATCCTTTGTCAGTAAATGACTGAACCCAAAGCATGAAAAGAAGTCCGGCTATGTGGGGTTGCTCCCATTAGGATATTTTCACATCTCATCTAGATTGTATTCGTTTGCGCATTATATGTGAAATATTCAGATTCTCGGTAAGGTTTGGCGTGATCCGGCTGGTACATTTCCGAGAAGTACACGGAGTATATGGGCTTCTTAGAAGTACATTACTAGAGGTATACTTCAAAGGTGGTGCACCTTCCTAGTCATTTGTTGGAGATTTTCCTTATCTTTTTTGATTCAAACCTTTAAATTTATTTCCTTATTTACATCGGGAAGGGTCAACCACTCTTCGCGAAGTTAATTATTTATTTCTTTACATTTGGATGTTGATTTATGTAGGAGTAACCCGTTCCGTGTTCACCAGCGTGGTCTCTCATGTTTGTGTTTAATTTCACACTTATTGTTTAAAGTTTAACTCATACCAGACATATCGTCTGACCTGAGTTGTTTGTTTTCCCTAAACTCTCGGGTACTCATTTTATTCGAGTAGTTTGAGAGTAGCAGGTCTTTGTTGGGCTCTTTTGAAGACGGCGTCCGAACAGGAGGCTTTTATCTACTTAGCTATCTATTCCACTGTTACCTAGTTTGTGTAAGTGTATTTTGTTTTGGCATTTGTAAAAGTAGGATGTTATAATTTCGTAAGCCGATTTGCAGTACTTTTGTGTAACTCTAATAACTCCCTGATAAGGAGTAACCTGATGTACTATTGACTATTATGTTTTATTTAGCAGTTTCGTTGTGAGGTTTTCTATTGATCCATTCTTTATTTCACCCCACAACGATTCATCTTTTCGATGCTTGGGCAATGGCACACAGCATCGAGGATGTGTTAAGTGTCGTTCCTAATGGTCAGAAAGGAGGGTCGTTATAGTTGGTATCAGAGCCAGGTTAAGTGAACACCTTAGCCAGATTGGTGTACAACTCATTAGAGATAGGGTGAGTAGAACCCTAGAATGAGAGTGCGTTTCCTTTTCTTCCCTAAAAGTCTGGTTTTAGATCCTTTATTGCAATTTTTCCTTTTATCATCTTTGACCCTATCTTTGTATTCTAATGATACCTGTCAGTTATCTAGGTTATTGAAAATAATTACAAGTGGAAGAAGAGGGAGGGGATTTGGAACCAACACGGCTATAAATGGCAGAGCTCCTAGAAATGATCCAGTTGTAGAGCCAGTAGTGGATGCGATGATGCAAGTTCAGCCGCCTCAGAACTTTGCGACCTTGTGCAAGAATTATACTACTTTAGGTGGTAAGCCTTTCTATGAAACTGAAGATATTTTGGGAGTTCAGACATGGCTCCGCTCTTGTGAAAGGATATTCGAGGATCTTTAGTCTGGAGGTGCTAGAAAGAGATTGTTGGCATCGCATCAACTTCAGATAGCAATAATGGATTGGTGGGAATCAGTCACCATGAATACACCAAAAGAAGATTTCTCTTGGATGTTGTTTAAAGAGGTTTTTAAAGCTCAGTTTGTCCCAGAGGCAGGAAGGACTCGGTTGTTCTGAAGTTTCATGGATTTAAAACAAGGTGAGATGATAGTGGCGTAGTATGAGCATATGTACAATGCATTGTCTAGCTTTTGACCAGGATTGATTGATACGCCACTAAAAAACAATGAAATGTCCGTGAAAGGAATGCGACCAGAATTCCATTGGGAAGTGACCAATCATCTCAACGGTACCTTAACCAATCTAATTAGTTTGGCTTTTAGGTTTGAAGTTCTTGATATTGAGCAAGTAGTGTAGAAGAGAGTATTGCTAGCGGTTAATGCCCAACCTTTATCAGTGATACCAGTTACTAGTAAGCCGTTTTGCAAGCACAAAGGGAAGAAGAAGTGGTCGGGAAAGAAACATGTAGGGGGAGCTCCAGTGTCAAAAAAGCAGATCGACTTCTCCAAGATCCTTTGTTATAAGTATAACCAAATGAGCCACTTTGCAAATCAGTGTCTGAACCCGGTTAGTGGACCATTCTGCTACAATTGCAATAAACAAGACATATGAAGAACGAGTGCCCATTTTCAAAGAATGGGGCTCAGGGGAAAGCTTTTACTATTGAAGAGATACCTTCTACTCCAAAAGGAAAGCATGTGTTGCAAGGTACATTATCCATTTCTGATATTCCTGTTAGAGTATTATTCGACACCGGTGCATCCCATAGTTTCATTTCAGTAGATCTTGTTGATAAGTTTAACCTCAAACCTATTCTTTTAGACAATTCTCTTTGTTTGTCGAACCCAATTGAGGGTCCGATCAATCTCGATACCATATGTTTGAATGTGCCTATTTCTTGACTTGTCTGTCCTCGGGTTCATGGGCTTTGGGGTACTTTTGGGGATGGATTGGTTATCTAAGTTCAATGTCATTCTAGATTGTAGTAAAAGAATCATCGTGGTAAAAGATGTAATATATAGAAGCATTGTTATCTGTTGCGGAGAGCATAATAGGTTGATGAGTAGTTTTGTTTATCCCTCGAAGTACCCAAGGAGGAGATAAAGAATATACCAATTGTTCGGGATTTCTAGGATATTTTTGAATAAGTGCAAGGTTTACCTCCTCATCGAGAAGTGGAGTTTTGCATTGATTTGATTCCAGGAACCAGACCTATTATACATCCTCCTCGAAGGTTGGCTCCAAAGGAAAGGAGAGAGTTAGAGAAGCAGACATTTGATTTATTGTAGAAAGGTTTGATTAGACATAGCACATCAAGTTGGGGATCGCCAGTAGTGTTCGTTACCAAGACCGATGGTTCTCTCAAATTATGTATGGATTACCGAGAATTAAATAAGAGGACTTTCAAGAATAAGTATCCTTTACCTAGGATCAACGACATGTTTAACCAGCTCCATGGAGCTCGGATATTTTCTCAGCTAGATCTTGCCTTTGGTTTTCACCAATTAAAGGTAGCAGAGGAGAGTGTACCCTTAACAACTTTTCGAACCCCAGATAGTTTTTACGAGTTATTAGTCATACCGTTCGGATTGACAAATGCACCAGCTTATTTTGTGGATTTGATGAATAGAGCATTTCAGGATTTTCTTAACAAGTTTGTTCTAGTCTTTATTGATGACATCCTTGTTTATTCTAAAATGGAGGAAGAGAACAAATACCATTTTTATGCTGTTCTAAGTACTTTAAGAAGTCATGTTTTAAAGGCAAAGTTTTCGAAGTGCCATTTCTGGAAATCCAAAGTTAGATTTCTGGGGCATGTAGTTTCGAGGGAAGGTATACTGGTGGAGCTAGCTAAAGTAGTTGCGGTTCAAGATTGGAAGAAACCTGAAAATGCGACTGAGGTCAGAAGTTTCTTGGTATTAGCTGGTTTCTACAGAAGGATCATTAAAGATTTCTCAAAGATTGCTTCTCATCCAACAAAGCTAATGAAGAAAGATACTAAGTTTGTTTAGACACCCAAGTGCGATCAACCATTCAATGAGTTAAAGGAGAAATTGACTAGCACTCCTATCTTGACTATTTTAGATAGGAGCGAAGGATTGACAGTATATACCAATGTTTGTAGGACTGGATTAGGAGCAGTTTTGATGCAGAATTGAAAGTGATAGCGTATGCGAGTCGACAGTCGAAACCTCATGAGAAGAATTACGCTACATATGATTTGGAGCTGTTGGCGGTTGTCTTCGCATTGAAGGTGTGGAGGCACTATCTTTTGGGTGCAAAGTTTGAGTTATTTACCGATCACAATCATTAAAGTATCTTTTTACCTAAAAGGACTTAAACTTAAGGCAGCAAAGATGGCTGGAATTTCTCGCATCTTATGACCTAGAGATTCTTTATACCCAAGGTAAAGTAAATGCCATTGTAGATGCGTTGAATAGGAATGTGGCGACGATTGCAAATTTGGAAGTTAAGCCAGTATTAATGGAGAGAATTGCATATTTCCAAGAAGAAGAAAAAATTCTAGCTCGGCTTAAGAAGGATGTTAAAGATGGAATTGTGTCTAGTTTTCGGATTGACTCCCGAGGCATTTAAAGAATGAATGGACGAATTTGCGTGCCAGATGTTAATGTAATTAGACAGGATGTGTTGAGAGAGTGCCATCGTTCAAAACTATCTATCCACCCAAGAGTAACTAAAATGTTTCAGAATATGAAGAAGACCTTTTGGTGGAAAGGGATGAAGATAGATATTTCGATCTTCGTGAGTCGGTGTGCAAATTGTCAACAGGTCAAGTTTGACCGACATAAGACTGTTGGTTTACTCCAACCATTGGAGATACCAAATTGGAAGTTGGAGCAAGTATCCATGGAATTTATCGATGGGTTACCCAGAACAAGAAGAGGTAATGAAGGCATCTGGGTAATTGTTGATCGATTAAAGAAGAGTGCTCACTTTATTCCGGTGAAGTCAACAAGAACTGCACCTTCTTTGGCAGGGATTTATTTGAGGGAGATCATTCGACTGCATATAATTCCAGTAAGTATAGTCAGTGGCTGAGATCCATCTTCACCAGTCATTTTTGGAGAGCATTGCAACCCGCTTTAGGGACATAATTAAATTTGAGCATGGCTTATCACCTGCAAACAGACGGACAAACCAAAAGGGTGAACCGGATTTTGGAGGATCTCTTAAGAGCATGAATTTTGGATTTTGGAGGTTCTTGGGAAGATCATCTACATTTGGTAGAGTTCTCTTATAACAATAGTTATCAAGCTAGCATTGGTATGGCATCCTATGAAGCTTTGTATGGACGTCCATGTAAATCACCTTCATGTTGGGTAGAGACTGGAGACCGTTTAGTTCTTAGACTAAATATGATTCGAGAAGCATTAGAGAAAGTGGCTATGGTCAAGGAAAGGATAAAAGAAGCCTAGGATTGATAGAAAAGTTACACCGATCAAAGGAGAAGGGACTTCGACTTTGCGGTCGGGGATTTGGTATTTGTGAAAGTTTCCCCTATTAAAGGAGTTGTAAGATTCAGAAAAACTGGAAAGCTAACACCCAGATTCATTTGACCATTTAGAATCCTTGAGAGAATTGGATCATTGGCCTATAGAGTCAATTTTCCTAAGAGATTTTCAGAAGTTCATAATGTATTTCATGTACCTCATCCGAGAAAGCATGTTCATGATCCATCTTTGATTATTGAGAAGTCTGTTCAGAAAGGCTTGGAGATAGAACCAAACTTGATGGTAGTCCGACATCCATTTTAGATTATAGATTGAGATGAAAGGAGATTGAAGAGCAAGGCAGTGAAGCTTGTGAAGGTTCAGTGGATTGATGATCCCCGCGATTGCACTTGGGAGACTGAGGATCATATTAGAGAAACTTACCCTGATGTAATGTAAAGTTAGTTGTTTATTGTTTGAATGCATTATGTATGTTCTTTTATGGAATAGTTGCTTTGCATTGTTGTATGGATTTCTTAGTATAATATATACCTTTTTAATTGTCTCCTTGTATAAATTTCGAGGACAAAATTCTCCTAGGGGGGAGAGTGTAATGACCCGTAAACTAATCGCTTTATATTTGAATATTTAAATCAATTTTAAAATATTAAATAATGTATTTTAATAACCAAATAAACATATATTAAATATTAATTAATGATATTAAAATCATTTTCAATTTTTTTTAACAAAATAACCAGTTCAATTAAAAATAGAAAATGTGACCGAAAAACGTTTTTCGAAATTCGACTTTACGACATCAGAAAGTTGTCGAAAACATTGTGTACATTTTCTATCACTCATATACACATAAGCACATAAGCACATATATCATGTGATAAGATAATCAATGTATTAAAGTTAATAATTAAGCTTAGTTTAAATATAAAAATTGATCTGACATAAAATGCACAAAAATATATTAAATAACCTTAGGAAATTAATTTAATAACCTAACCGTAACCTAAAAAAGTACCTAAGGCATGGTGGAGGGTGGACCAAGGGAGGGTGCATGTGTTCTAAGGTGAGGATGGAGGTATGGAGCATGCACGTGACAACATTTAATATATTTTAAATGTTTAAGTTAATTTAAATTAATAATCCACTTCTTTGCCTATAAATACCCACCGTTTCCACACATTCTCACTTTACATCTTCATTTTCATATTCACTCCTCTTCTTTTCATGTTCAGGAATATCAATGGTTCTTAAAATTATTTCCAAAGTCAAAAACTAGTGAGTCCACTTTCCAAAAATCAAGTTAAACTCCATATATTCATATACAAATACCCCTCCACCAAAACAAAAGCCAGTCCCACCTCAAAACTCCAAGGTAGAGTCCCATATTGCCTAGGCCGAACCCAAACCCAGCCATTAAGGGCCCAAAATTCCAAGTTAAGGTGTCGTGAAGATAGTTCGTGAATTCGACAATTTGTTGTGGAGATTCGGTTAAGTTAGAAGTGTTTTTGTGAGTGAAGCTTCCACCTTTGAACCATAAAAGTTTAAACTATATTCATGCTCATATTTGAAGCTATTGAACACTTATTATATAGTTATGATATTGCTTTGGTCTTTGGATTGGTTTGTTGCTTGAAAGTTGGTTGCTTTGAAAAGTTAGTACGTGAATCATAAGACATAAGAAATTTTAGTAATTAAATTTATGCCTTTGGAAATAAACGCTTGATATATGTTGTATTAATTGTAACTCACCATGTATATATGCTCATACCCTTGCTATGTGATGTGTGGTTGTGTTGCAAATGACATAAACTAGTTTGCCGAACTGCCCGTATAGCGATAGTCGCTATATCAGCACTTTCGGAAAATCACCTGTTATCGAAATCGTTTGGTTTTATTATTGTGCTTCGAATTATTTTATAAGTTAAGCAAGTTTTTGATTAATGATGTTTTCAAAAATAATCATTTAGTTTAATAACGATTATTTAATTTAATTAATTATTTAATTATTTAATTAATAAGGATTAAGGTTAACTAATTAACTTATTAATGATGTGTTTTAAATTTAATTAATTACTTATTTAATGATGTTTTAAATTTAATTAATCATTTTACCTAATGATGTTTAATGTTAATTAATCTTTTAATAATGATGGATTAAAGTTAAATAATTAATTTATTAATGATGGTTTTAAATTAATTAATCTTTTTAAATAATGACTTTTATAAGTTAATAAACCTGTTTAACCTTAAATAAATCTTTTCTTAAATAAAGTTCAAAATTAATTAATCACTTTTAAATAATGATATTTAATTATTATATATTTTATTAAATTAATTATATTATTAATTAATTGAATTATTGATGTTTTTAAAGGAGATTTACCCTTTTTAATTAAAGGTTTTTGAAGTAAATTAATCAACTTAGTTAACAAAGTTTTAAAGTTAATAAATCAATATAGTAAGGATGTTTTAAGTTGATAAATCCATTTTAATGATGTTTCAAAGTTAGTAAACTCTTTTAACAAAGTGTTTTAAAGCTAATACTTGTAACGTGAAGCCAAGTACGAATTCAGTTTTTAAAAGAAACGTTTGAATTGTTTATGGAAATGAATTAATTTTCGTAAATCAATTCACTTGTATGGAAACGATTTATTTGTATAATTAGCACTAAACATTGAAAAGTAGACTTGTCGTTATTCAAAAGTTAAGAATAATCGTAGGGCGTGACTTTAAGGTAACGCTACCTTGACTTGTCTAGTATTATTGTTAACTAAAAAATAGTACAAGTTTGAATTCAATGAGTGGTGGTGAGTATACAAAACTTAATTTCCATATACGATCGTTTTATATCCTTGATAGTTGGTTTCTCCGCTATCGATTACTTCGGCCTCTTTATTATCTTCATTCTAAGACAATTTTTAGCTCCGTTGAGCTTTGTTATCCTTCGTCGGTAAATGACTGTACCTGAAGCGCAAAAGGACGTCCAACTATGTGGGGTTGCTCATATTATTGTATTTTCACATTTCATCTAGATCGGATTCGTTTGCACATTTAGATGTGAAATATTCGGATTCTCAGTAAATTTTGGTGTGGTCCGGCTTGTACATTTTCGAGAAGTGTCACGGAGTATATGAGCTTCTTAGAAGTATATTACTAGAGGTATACTTCAAGGGTGGTGCACCTTCCTAGTCATTTGTTGGAGATTTTCCTTTTCTTATTTTATTTGATGCTTCAAATTTATTTCCTTATTTGCATTGGGAAGAGTCAACCACTCTTCGTGGAGTTTAATTATTTATCCATTCTTTATGTTTGGATGTTGATTTACGTGGTAGTAAACCCATTCCATGTTCAGCAGTGTGGTCTTACATGTTTGTGTTTAATTTCACATCTGTTGTTTAAAGTTTTATTCATACCAGACAAATCGCTTGACCCGAGTTATTTATTTTCCCTAAACTCTCGGGTACTCATTTTATTTGAATGGTCCGAGAGTAGCAGGTCTTTGTTGGGATCTTTTGAAGACGGGGTCCGAGTAGGAGGCTTTTATCTACTTAGCTATCTATTCCGTTGTTTACCTAGTTTGTGTAAGTGTATTTTGTTTCGGCATTTGTAAAGGCAGGATGTTATAACTGCCTAAGCTGATTTGTAGTACTTTTGTGTAACTTTGATAACTCCCTGTTAAGGAGTAACCTGATGTACTATTGACTGTTATGTTTTATTTAGCAGTTTCGTTGTGAGTTTTCTATTCCGTTCTTTATTTCACCCCACGATGATTCATCTTTCCGATGCTTGGGCAACGACACATGAACACCGAGGATGCATTAAGTGTCGTTCCTTGGGGTCAGAAAGGTGGGTCGTCACAACTTGAAGTACACCTTGCTATGATGACTTATAGTTTATGCATAATATTCGATTTCTTGTTTATATATATATATATATATTATATTTACATTGTTAGTTAGGTGAGCTTCCCATATGTATGAATGTTGTCATATATTGAATGGTTATATGTATGTATATATAATAAAAAAAACATTTTTAATATACATTAGATGCATGCACAACCAAATAAATTTATTTTAATTTTCATCCTTTTATTAATTAATTATACTTATGTTAATATGTCATATTACATGAATTAAATGACTTATAATTAATTACACCATCATGTTATGTTAAAAAAATTAATCTTATACTTTATGTGTGCAGTTCATTCTAATTATAATTTTATGTAACAGTAAATTATTTTTAATAATTACCTTTTGTTTTTAATATTGCTTAAATCAAAATATATTTTGAATAATTCATACAAAATAACATATGTTTTGAAAATTTTATTTTAAATTTTTAAAATTTCTTCATCGCCATATTATCTCTCAAACAAAATCCCTGGATTTAAAAATCAATTTAATTATTTTGAAAAACCATTTAATTATGCAGTCGTTATTAATTAAATAATAATAAAAAAAATTGACTTGGAAAATTATGAAAAATTTTCTATGGCTCTATAATATCATACTTGAATTTCAAAAAATTTATAATTTGAAAATATGTCGAGAAATTAATTTTGACATTATTTTATTATTTTTCAACTAATATATGTATATAAATAAATGATATAAAATTATAACAAAATATTTATGTATTGTTTATTAGATCCGGAATGCTATAAAATTTTTGATTTTATTTATTTTTCATAATTGATATAATTATATAAACATACACACACACGCACAAGCACACACACACACACACATTTAAATATACATATTTATAAAAAGTTTAGATTTTAAAATATAATGATATATAGAAACACACACACACACACAGATATATATATATATATAATTTTCTTACTGTAAAATACTTGTGTATATTATATTTAAAAAAATAACTTTGTATAATTTGTATATATATATATATGTATATATGTATGTTATATATATAGTCATTTATCTAATTAATATCTACTTTAATATATATATATATCTGTGTGTGTGCATTATTACTTTTTTATTTATGCAATACATGCATTTTATATATGTATATATATATAAGTAAATATTTATATTGTTTTAATACTTATTTAAATAAAAAATTTATTCACACACACACACACATATTTGGACAACATATAATAGAATGATGATGAACTAACACATCCATTATGATGCAAATCGCAACATTTATATATGAGCATGTTATACCGTACACGATTGTTATGTTACGCATGCACACACATACATATATGTATATGATACATATGTGTATAATTATATTTATGTAAAAATAGTTTAAATAAAATTCAAATCATTATTTACAAATTTAAATGAAATAAAAGGTTTTATTTAAATTAAATTTAGAAATGTTCTATATAAATTTGACTTCATAGGCCTAATATAGATCCAATATGGGATATTTTTTTGAAATTAACTCGTATCTTCCACCACGGGCTCACCCAGTTCCAACAATGGTATCATAGCCTAATAGCCTACGCGGTCTAAATTAGTCATGTAGGGTTAACAATTTGCTCACAGCCCAAAAGTTTCCCTAATAAAAAATGCACAAATTTGAATTGGGCCTTGGACTTTCAAAATTGTTTGAAAGTTTAAAATAAAGAGTTTTTAAATTTTAAAGTTAAATTTGAAACATGATATAAATATTATAAAAGTAATAATATAATAAAATTTTCGAAATTTCTAAAAATAGTTTTAAACTAATTAAAAATTGTTATATATTTATTGATATGATTCATAAATTAATTAAATTAGTTAATTAATAGAAACTATATACATGTATTATATATTATGATATATGTTACGATATTTTAAAATGTTTAAGATATCATAAGTTTACATGTTTTTATAATTAGTGATTTTTGAAAGGAAAACAATTTAATTAAAATTGTTTCATTAAATAAGTTAATTAAAAGGTTAATTAATTAAATAATAACACAAATATATATATATATATTATGGGTTATACTATAAAGGTTATAGTATATAATAAATATTGTATTTATAATGTTTAAACTTAACTAAAATTTTAATTAATTAAAATTAATCAAATAAGATTTAATAATACAATACTATACATAAGACTATTATATAAGTAATATACATTATAAAAGTTATATATAATGAAACTTATATAATGAGATGTATAAATTAAAAAGGTGAAACCTAAATAGACTTGATGAGTAAATACATACATTAATGTACGTATACTGTGATTTCTAATGTGTCCAACACTTGAATCACGAGAGTTATTCACAAGAATTATATTATTCCATAAGTCGATATCACTGAATATTAAATATTAAAGATCATGAATTTTAAATATTATATTATCCTCTACTATATGCATTAATAAATTACTTTCATGCTCCTTGGTTGTTGAGAAAACTCAAGCTAGGGATGTCGTGTGTAGTATTATTAATATATTGAATAGTCGAGCTAAGATAACTATATGTATTTGTTGCACAAACTCAAGGTACATATATTATACTCAGGTCATCAGAATATCGTAGATACGAGTGAATACTTTTGTATCTATTTGTTGAGCAAACTCAAGGTAGAAATGAAATTAGGACAAGGTACCAAGGGTTAGGAGTGGTATACGATGCAATCGATAAGGAGTTATCCATCGTCCGTGGAGTTATGACTTATTGAGCAAACTCAAGACCAAAATTCCAAGACGGACGGGTCCTAACACCTACTAGTGAAGTTAAAAGATTTATGTGTTTTGATTTAGGGTTTGGAGAAACATAAAAGACTAGTGGGATCGTATTAGTAAAATGAAACGTAAAGGTTAGCCTTACTCATATTATAAGAACATCTACTATGATTTGTCCTAATAATCTACTGTTTAAACTTGCAGAAAATGACAATTCCAAACTATTAAAACGATAAACTTACTGAACCTAATTATACCGATTGGCTAAGTGTAACTAAAATAGCATTGACTTATGAGTGCCTTTGGATAGCTATTACATGCGAACCTAAAGAACAGCCCATCGATGATGCAGACTCGAAACTAAGACTTGCTTATTAAAAATGGGTGTCGGACCTAGAGATCACCTATTGCCTAAGTTTTTATGTTGTCCATGTTACACAAGCCATTGCAAATGAAGCACGACAATATGTCTTTCCATGAGATATTCGATCATCTCAAGGCACTTTTTGGTGAACAGTCACATTCTGCATGGTAGGAGCTTATGAAGAAATTTTTCAGTACCAAAATGACCAAATGATAGAAAGTGAACGATTACGTGCTAATGATGAAAGGCTATATTGATAGACTTTCACAATTGGACGTACAAATAAGCAATGAACTACAAGTAGACTAGATCCTTAGTTTCCTTCCTTCTTAGTATGAACCGTTCATATTGAGTTATAACATGAACCAATTAAACATGAATATCATGGAGCTCCTCAATATGTTGAGGTCAGCTGAGTCTACATCTAAGGATTAAGGTGTTGTGCTTGCTGTGATGGGTAGTACATCATCTACAAAGAGTTCGAAGAAGCGGAAAATAGAAGGTAAAAAGAACAAGAAAAGTAAGAAGGCCGATGACAATGGTGAATCTCACTACCGCCACAAGAAAGGTTGCTGGAATAGGAACCGTCCCGACTACTTGAAGATTGTTAAGGAAAAAAAGCAGAATGGTTCTTCGGCTCAAACAAGTACATTTATGATTCAAAATTGTTTTGTAATCAATAAAATGTGATGGATTTTAGATACTTGACTTGGTATTCATGTATGTAATTCGTTACAGAGGCTTAGGAATTGGCATCGCACGGCAAAAGGAGAGATGAGGCTCTAAGTTGCTAATGGATCTATGGTAGATGCAATGGTAGTAGGAGAGTATCATTTAGTTTTGCCTAGTGTATTAGATTAAATAATTGCTATTTTGTAAAAGGCTTTATTTGTGGTTTTATTTCTGTTTCTATATTATCTGAGACCGGATATATCATTACGCAAATAATGTTATGAACATTAGTTCGGATGGAAATAAAGTTTGGCAAGGTGTTCTTGAAAATGGCATTTATGTGATTAATACTAATTATATATGTTCTATGAATAATGCTTCTAACAATATAAATCATAATTATCTTTGGCATTGCGGGCTAGGTTATATTAGTGAGAAACGACTACAAAAATTGAAAACCGAAGGTTTTCCCACCATTAGTTAATTCTAAATCATTTGACACGTGTGAGTCATGTCTAAAAGGTAAATTGAATAAGCACCGCTTCAATGGGAGCAATGAAAGAGTTGATGAACTCATAGGGTTAGTACATAGTGATTTATGTGACCCGATGCCTATAGTTACCAAAGATAATAGTTCTTACTTTGTTACCTTCACTGATGATTTCTCGAGACTAGGATATGTGTATCTTATGAAGAAAAAATCTGATGTCTATGAGTAATTTATTGAATACAAAAATGTGGTAGAAAATCAAACGGGCCGTAAGGTTAAAATTCTTCGATCGGATCGAGGAGGCGAGAATGTAGGGCAGTTCCAACAATACTTAAAAGATAATGGGATTATCTCTTAGGATACTACACCCTATACTCTACAACACAACGGTGTGTCGGAGTGAAGGAATCAAACCCTATTAAATATGGTTCATTCCATGGTGAGTAAGGCTGAGTTACCTCTGTCCTACTGGGGATATGTGCTAGAAACCACAGTGATATGTTGAACTTATTACTCACTAAATCTATGCCTCAAAAACCATATAAGATGTGGTGTGGTAATAAACCACAACTCAATCATTTAAGAATATGGGGTTGTCCGGCATATGTTAAGAACTTTGGTTCTAATAAACTAGAAGAAAGATCAGTACCATGTAAATTTAAAGGATATCCCAAAAACTCGATGGGATATATATTCTACAACACCGAGGAACAAAAGATCATTGTTTCTGAACACGCTGTCTTTTTAGAAAGGAAATTTCTTTCAATGGAAATTAACAGCGTTGTAGACTTGGATGAGATCCAACAAATTAACACTAAAACTGAACCAGTGGGAGAATCAAGTTCACCCTATATGAAAACACGCAACCTATCAAAAGGTCTAGTAGGGAATCTTGCACACCAGGAGATATAATGGTTTTCTCATGGATGGAGAAAAGGAGGATTGTGTCTTAAATGACGATGGTCCTCTATCTTTCCAACAAGAACTGCAGAGTAAAGACTCTGCACTGTGGCTTGGAGCAATGAAATCCAAGATGGATTCCATGTACGAAAACAAAGTTTAGACTTGTAGGAGGTACCCAAAGGGATAAAACCCATTAGCTGAAATGGATTTTTAAGAAAAAGCTAAATGCAGATGGGGAAGTGAAGACTTTTAAGGAAAGGCTAGTTGCAAAAGAATTTCATCAATTTCAAGGTGTTGATTATGATGAAACTTTCTCACCTGTAGCCACGCTTAAATCTATTCGGATCATGCTAGCTATCGCTGCATTCTATGACTATGAAATATGGAAAATGGATGTAAAGACGGCTATTCTAAATGATGATTTAGAAGAAACCATTTATATGTCGCAACCTGAGGGTTTTGTGGTTAGTGGGAGTGAGTGCAAAGCTTGCAAATTGTTGAAGTACATTTATGGACTTAAACAAGCTTCAAGGAGTTGGAATAAGTGTTTTGATAAAGTAATCAAACAGTTTGGTTTTTATCAAAACACAGAGGAAGCGTGCATATACAAAAATTAACAGTGCAATGCTATTGTCTACTTAGTATTTTGTGTCGATGATCTATTATTGATTAGCAATGACACTTCGTTATTGCGATTAGTGAAAGCTTGGCTTTCCAAGAACTTCTCCATGAAGGATTTGGGAGAAGCAACCTGTATACTTGGTATAAAGATCTATAGAGATAGATCTAAGAGGTTATTAGGATTGTCCTAATCCCTGTACATAGACACCATACTGAAAAGGTTAAGTATGGAAAATTCCAAGCGTGGAAACGTTCCAACGCAATCTGGAATCATCCTTTCTAAGAAGGATGCTCCTCATACTGATGAGGAAAGGAGCGTATGAAGTGGATGCCCTTTGCTTCAGCTGTAGGATCCATAATGAACGCTATGCTATGTGATTGGATGTGGCGTATGCAATAGGATGAGTAAGCCGATACCAGTCTAACCTCGGAGCAAAACATTGGACGACTGTAAAATGTATACTTAAGTATTAAAAAAATACTAAGGACTTATTCTTTATATATGAGAATGAAGACCTCCTTATGAAGGGGTATACACATTCAAGTTTTCAAAGTGACACAGATGATAGTAAATCAATGTATGGTTATGTCTTTACGCTTAACGGTAGGGCTGTTAGTTGGAAAATTTCCAAGCAAGAAATAGTTGTTGATTCCACGATGGAGGCCGAGCACATCGCCCTCAATGAAGCAGCTAAAGAGGCAGTTTGGATGTGCAAGTTTTTGAGTGATCTTAGAGTGATTTCGGATACCGAGAATCCTATAGCATTGTTTTACGATAACAATGCAACGATACAGATCGCAAAAGAGCCCAGAGCACACAAGAAGGTGCGGCATATTCTTTGAAAGTTCCACCTAATTAGAGTGTTTGTTAAGAAGAAAGAAGTTGTGATACAAAAGGTAGATATTAAGGACAACATAGGAGATCCATTCACAAAGGCCTGGCTCGATTGGCTCTCGAGAAGCCAATTAAAAGGATGATATTGAGATTCTATAATTAGCTCTAAGTGCAAGTAGGAGATTGATAGTTAGAGGTATGCCCTAGTGGACAATTCTATAATTTATTGTAAATTAATTAACTCTGTGATCAACTCTTATTCGTAATAAAGATTTTTTCTTTCTGTTATATATTTTGTTATAATGTGTTATAAGTAGTTAAATGTTTAATTAAATATTTTACCAGAAAATCCATAAATTGTGTGCTTATGATAGTAATTACAAATAGTTGTAATCATGAGTATTATATCATAATATTTTATAAAACACATCATTTTAAAAGTTCTGAGTTAATATGCATTGACACTGGATATCGTTGTGTCCGTTGAGACTAAAGCGTATAACGCTCTACAAATGTTGGGCAGTGTATTAATTATGACTGCTGGGGCCACCAAGAGGTTACGTATTCATATTTATTGGATAACAATGGAATGACTCACTCGATAGTTTTCTGTTGGTTAATATAGCTAAGGTCAAGCATAAAATATCGACGTGACTAAATTACACAGTTCTCTCGACTTGAGAATACTATCGATTTTCAATATGAAAGCTCCGCTTTGATTATAGTCAAATCATGGATCGGCGTCCATCGAAGTGACTATAGTTGGGTCGAGTGGAATTATTGGGAGTGAGGAACTATTCAAGAGAGGATTCGTCTCCTTAGTTATATGGGGTTGGTATTACGGTCAACTCAAGTCAACCCAAAGTCAAAATCTCTGGCTAGAGTAGTACTTGTTATCCCGCCTTTTGGCAAGGCCATGACACCAAGGAGTTAACTGGAAACCAAAGATAGTTCGTCCCGAGGATCGGTTATACACAGGTTTACTATGGATACTGGTAAATTTTGTCCGAGTCTGGATCGAGCTACAATCAATATGGTACGACAAGTAAAGCTATGGAAGTCAACGTTCCAAATTTCAAGTCAATAGGAGTTCGCATGCTCAAGATATTGATTGATCAAAATCCATGAAGAAACCTTAAGTTCATATCCATCATTCACTATCCTCCCTCGTACCCATCACATCCCTTCGTATCCATCAGTAACCAGCATCGATCAAACTTCCACAATTTTAGCTTTAAAGTTATTCGTATCGATCATCGTTTAGACAATTCGTATCGATCGACTAGTGATCGATACGAAATATATGAGCAAATATCGATACGAAAGGATCAGTATGTATGAGTGAAAACTGAAGTAAGAATCATCGATATGAATTGGCATTGACCATCGATACGAAGCCAGCCAAGTGCCATCGGTACGAACCAGCATCCCATGATCGATACGAAGGTATTGGAAACCATCGATACGAAAAGAATACTCCATGTCGATGCGAACAAAGCCTTTAAAAGTGGAAGACTCGGTCACTCGGCATGAAAAGTGGATCGATCCTAGAATATAACACCACGTCATCTGGGCAACACGTGCAAGTCATCGATATGAATCGTATCGATACGAGCTCGGTAGCACACTACAAATCCAAACATGCATCGATCATATCTCAAAATCCATATGTCCAAATGCCCCCAAATTTTCACAGGAGCTTGCGTAGCACCTCAAGAATGCTCATGATCGATCTCACCCCAAAAGGAGGTGTTTTGGATCGATACGAATCGCGTACATATCGATTATGGATCTATTCCAAATGGTCAGGGATCGATCACGTGGGCCCACCCACGTGAGAGAAGAGGTCACCCGAGATCTGAGTGAGATATTTGCAGCCTACACCTATAAATAGCAGTCCTAAGCCTTCAGAAAAGGGACTTTTGACTCTGAAACGCCGATACTCTGCCAAAAGCTTCATTGTATCTCGAGTGTTCTGTTGCAAGTAATTGTAATCTGCGAGAGTTATTAATAAAAAGAAAACTTTCTACAGTGGACGTAGGCTACAACACCGAACCACTCTAAATCTCTGTGTTTTCATACTTCTTTTTTTCTATTTTTGGTGTGTTTGTTAGATCTACCTCATTTTCCATTTACATTCTTCACTTTAATCTCTTCAAACACTCCCGAAGAGTGTTGTGCCCAATTTTGGCACAAACAATTTGGTGCTTTTACTGAAAAAACCCATCTTTCCTCCTGCTCTTTGGATCTACTACCGTCGCTGGATTGCAAGAATCTAAGGAGAAGATTCGGATCTCACATCCAGTAGTTCTTCCATCCTATTCAGATTACATCAAATCTAGGAGAGAGCTACATCATTCACCATGGTTACTACAAGGACTGCCTCAACCGTTGTAGATCAGGAAGGAAGAGATAGATAGAACCCTGTGCAGCAACCCACCATAGGCCAGAACTCAGCAGGACCTTCAGATCCACAAGGCCCTATCACCAGGGAAGAGTTCCAGATGTAGATGCAAGAACTGACCCAAAGCCGCCAACAGCTTACCCACCAAATCCGTGCCAATAGGGAGTTAACCGACCAACTGAATTAGGAATGACAAAGGAGATCTAGGAGGGATCAAGCTTCCTACTCATCCACTAAGAGCTCAGCTTCCTCTGATTACCATCACAGATCCACACTTCCACGACTGGATGGAAGCAACGCACAAGCTCCCGGGCATTAGCGCACTCTGAATCTTGGACAAGCAGAACCTGGTACATCTGCTAGTCACCAGGCAGGACCCTCCTCCCGAGGAAGGACAATTCCTTATCACATTACTGATAACCGTGTTACTACCGCTGCTATCAACTTGGAAGCTGACATTCGGGACCGAACAGATCCGAACCTTCGTCAACACGATCATACTCCTGAACCCTATGTGCCCGAAGATCTAGAGCCATGGAGGTGAGGTAAAGACGGTCGATCGCGCCCGGGCCATCCTCGCATTGTGGAGCCCGACCACACCTTAGCCCAACATGCTTAGAATGTCCAGATGCCAGACATCCCGACCATGATTCGTAAAATGATTCGTGAAAGTCAGGGCCTCTCCAATGACGACTGGGGAATCACTCGGAGTCATACACCCTTCACTAATGACATCCTTTATGCTGAACCGCCCCGTCGATTCAGAATGCCAGCTTTACCTATTTACGAAGGGAGTTTGGACCCTAATCGGACCCTAATCAACACATTTTTAAGTATGAATGGCTTATGAATGCTGCACGAGCTGACGATGCGGTCAAATGCAGAAGTTCTCATATCTCCCTTGGGGGTATCGAAACCATGTGGTTTACTCGCCTACCGCCCCAATCTGTTTCATGCTTTGATCAGTCAGCTACGAAATTCATCGAATAGTTTCGTATGCATGTCAGAAGACCTAAGGATGTTAACACCATATCCAGCATCACTCAGGCTATGGGGGAGACGCTCAGACATTATCTAGAAAGATTCCATGCCACTTGTGCGGAGATTAGTAACCCTAATGATAATTCCATATTGATGGTGCTAACTAAAGGAATCGATCCTGATTCCGGATTTGGTAACTGGTTGGCTGGGAAACCCCCCACGTCGCTGGACCATTTCTACTCTAAAGCGGCCTAGTTCTTAAGAAGAGAAGATGCTAAACAACCTAGGAAGAAGGATGACGCGGGGCTCAGTGTGGAAGGCAGTCAAAGTAACCTCGCTGTAAAGCAAACCGGTGAGAGTTCCTGTAAAATGCAGTTAAGTATACAGAATAAGCAGAATCAGCAGAAAGGCGATGGAAGTTAGGGTAATAAGCGGGATCAAAATCACAGACCGCGACGCAGAGCTCCCATGTTTGACACCTATACTCCTTTGAATACATCCCTGGAGAATGTGTACCTGGAGACCTGTAATACTGGCCAATATAAGAAGTCTGCTCCGCAGCAGTCGTATGAGAAGCAGATTCAATCTGGAAAATCTTGTAGATTCCATGATTGCTATGGTCACAATACCAATGAATGTCACCATTTACATGACGTTATTAAGAAGCTAATCCGCGAGAGGAATTTGGAACAATTCGTCCGGGCACCGCAGGCTGGAGGTGCGGGCCCATTGAATCAGAATCAAGTACAGAATCGGCTAGACCGGAGGAACCCGCGCATACTGGCGGTAAGTTAGTGATTAACACAGTTAGTGGTGGTCCTCATCCAGCAGATCAAAGCTGGAAGGAAATGGAGTTGTATGCCAGTTTGATAAGGCATGCGGACTTCGAGTGTTGCAGTAATCTTGACGATGGGGCTCCGGCTAAACAACAGAAGACGATGATAGACAACATCGTTTTTCGAGACAGAGATGCCGATAGAGTCGAAGCCCCCACCATTGATCCACTAGTCATATCAGCTCAGATATGTCCTGCTTGGATGAAGAGGATCTTAGTGGACAGTGGAAGCTCCGTGAACATTCTTTTCAAGTGAGCGTATGATCAAATGAAAATGGAAGCAAAGGACTTAAAGCCGTGTCAATCTCGTATTCATGGTTTCAATGGAAGTGCAACTATACCCACTGGGATGGTGGAATTACCAGCGGAATTGGGAATCGGAGATCGTCGGAAATTCAGGATGCTACAGTTCATTGTGTTGGATATCAATTCATCATATAATGCTTTCTTGGGCCGACCGGCCCTGGTCGAATTCAGGGCAGCTATTGGCCCGTGGTGTTTAACTTTAAAATTCCCCACTGACAATGGGGTTGGAGTTGTTCAGGGAGCTCAAGCGGCTGGACGCGCCTGTTATGTTGCTGAATTGCGGGAGGCGCAGCGGAAAGAGAAAGGCAAGGACGTAGAGGAATCTCTCTGCGTCCGTTTTACCAACAATTGAAAGCTAATGCCTGGGCTTAGGCCCAGGCGCCATAATCAATTCCTAAAAGATCTTGATCCAAGAGATGATGATAATGAAGAGGAAGTCAAAGACAGTCAGGCTTCCCCAACAGAGTTGATGATCAATGTTCCGATCGATGATAATGATGACTCCAGAATAATAAAGGTCGGATCTCAGCTAAGCCAACAGATAAGAGAGGAATTTGTTGAATATCTCCGGGCAAACCTCGACATGTTTGCTTGACGCACTCAGACATGTGTGGGATCTCGCTAGACATCGCGAGCCATGCATTTAATAATGACCCACGGTATGTCCCGGTCAAACAGAAAAGGCGCGGTATGGATCCAGAGAGATCTGCCATTCTGAAAGAAAAGGTGGATAAACTCAAGACGAATGGGTTTATCCGAGACACATTATATCCAGAGTGGGTATCCAACCCGGTACTTGTCAGGAAATCTAACGGGAAATGGAGGACTTGTGTGGACTATTCAAACCTAAATAAACATGCCCTAAAGATAGCTTTCCGCTTCCTAGAATTGATCAGCTTGTAGATTTAACGGCCGGACACGAGCTCTTGTCTTTTATGGATGCGTATTCCAGCTACAATCAGATACCAATGCACCTACCCGATCAGGAGCATACCAGCTTTGTCACCAATCTTGGACTCTATTGTTACAAAGTGATGTCGTTTGGATGTAAGAACGTTGGGGCGACCTACCAAAGACTTGTCAATCGAATGTTTGCTAGCCAGATCGGGAAAACTATGGAGGTGTATGTGGAAGATATGCTTGTAAAGTCGCAACTCTCCATCAATCATGTCAAAGACCTGAAAACAATGTTCAACATCCTCCGAGAGTACCGAATGAAGCTCAACACGTTGAAGTGTCACTTCGAAGTTGCATCTGGAAAGTTCCTTGGATTCATTGTCAACGCATGAGGAATTGAAGCCAATCCCGAGAAGATCTGAGCGATTCGGAATCTCGAGACTCCAAGAACAATAAAGCAAGTACAGAGCCTCAACGGGAAGGTAGCAGCATTAAGCAGATTTATCTCCAAATCCACCGACAAGTGCATTCCCTTCTTCGATCTGATCAGGAAAGGAAAGTGGAACTTTGAATGGACTAAGGAGTGTGAAGGCACATTCCGAGCACTGGTTCAACACCTAGCTATGCCGTCTATTCTGTCAAAGCCGATTGATCATGAGAGACTATACATCTATCTGGCAGTTTCAGAAAATGCAATCAGTGCTGCATTAATTTGAGAGGAGGATCGAATACAATGACCGGTCTATTACATTAGCAAACGATTGACCAGAGTAGAGAGAAACTATCCAAAGTTGGAAAAGCTGGCCTACTGTCTCCTCATTGCCTTGAGAAAGCTCCGTCCCTACTTTCAGGCTCATCCTATCACAGTCTACACCGATCAGCCATTACGACAGGTCCTTACACGGTCTGAGACGTCTGGTAGGTTGCTAAAGTGGAACATCGAGTTGAGTCAGTTTGATATTGCTTACACACCAAGGCGGGCTAATCAAGGACAAGTTCTAGCGGATTTCATTGCTGAATTCACTATGCCGGAGAACTTTCCCAAAACTAGTGAATCTCCCAAATACATGTGGAAGCTATACACAGATGGTGCTTCGAACAACCTTTGATCAGGCGCTGGAGTTGTACTTGAAACCCCAGAAGGTCGATCCGTATGTTATGCTTTGAAGTTTGATTTCCGTGCAACCAATAACGAGGCCGAATATGAAGCTTTACTTGCCGAACTCGGACTTGCCAAAGACTTGAGAATTATTGCTGTGGAGATCTACTACGACTCGCAATTGGTCGTATGTCAAGTTCGGGGAGAATACCAAGCTAAAGACCAGAGGTTGGCTGCTTACCTTGCTCGGGTCCAAAAGGTATTGAATCAGTTCGATTATTATGCCATCTATTGCATACCCCGAGAGCATAACACGAAGGCCGATTCTCTAGCAAAACTAGCCAGCACCGGTGAAGCACAACAAATGGGACCTGTCCCTGTTGAGACACTTACCTCTCTAAGTATCGATCAGATGGAGACAGACTGGGTTCATGAAGCCACACCCGAGAAAGAGTCATGAATGACCCCTTTCAGAAACTATCTCGAGCATGGAGCTTTGCCCGAGCGACGAAGTGAGAAAAGACAAGTTCTTCGGAAAGCTTTACGATTCATTATCAGAATGGAGTCATGTATAGAAGAGGATACTCTATTCCTTTACTCCGGTGTATCGCCCATGACGAAATCAAACGAGTGTTACATGATGTGCACGAGGGTGAATGCGGCGATCACACTAGGGCGCAAGCCATTGCTAAGAAGATACTCCGATATGGGTATTATTGGCCGACTGTGAATCAGGACGCATTAGACTGTGCCAAGAGATGTGAAAGGTGTCAGAAACATGCTCAGATACCAAGAGCCCTGCCTACTAAAATTACTCAAATGGTCAGTCCATGGTCGTTCGCCATATGGGGCATCGATATAATTGGATCTTTACCTCTAGCTAAAGGTGGTGCGAAGTACGCCATCGTTGCAATTGACTACGGAAGCTGAGACCCTTGCTACTATCATGACGAAGAAAGTAATCAACTTTGTTGTCCGCAACATCATCTATCGTTTTGGCCTCCCACATACCATTATCACTGACAATGGAGCCTAATTTGATAGTGCCGAGTTCAAGAACTTTTGTCAACGTTTCCATATTCAGAAAAAGTTCTCAGTAGTTGCTCACCCTCAGGCGAATGGACAAGTCAAATCTGTTAACAAAGTTATCAAATCCATTCTGAAAAAGGGACTGGAAAAGGCCGGAGGCAAATGGGTCGATGAGCTTCCCATGGCCCTATGGGAATATCGAACTACCCACAAGTCCACGACCGGCCACACTCCATTTTCACTTTCCTATAGCTCAGAAGTCGTCATTCCAGTCAAAATGGAATTACCTTCTCATCGTGATTTACTATGATCCGAAGACAAATGCTATATTGCTTGCCGAATCTCTGGACTTATTAGATGAGAAGCGCGAAGAGGCTGATTTGAGGGCAGCCGCACACCGAAGTTAAGTCGCTCGATTATACAATGCTAAGGTCCGACCCAGAACCTTTGAACTTGGCGATCTCATGCTCAAGAGAATTTATCCGATCACTTCGCATATGAAGCCAACATGGGAAGGACCATATGTTATCGAATAGAGACTTAGAGACGGCACATTCAAATTGTCGAATGTTGATGATCTCGCTTTGCCGAGAGCTTGGAACAGTGAAAGTCTTCGTCGCTACTACACATAACAGGCTTTGTTTATTCATTTAGTCTTCTTTTCATTTGCAATTTGTTTATGCATTTCCAAATTTGAACTTGTAATAAGGCGACCGACTTTGCCGCACTTTCTTATTTTAGCAATAAAATGCAATCTCTTCGAGTCTGAGTAGTGATTCTTGAAATGCGTCATGTGACCATCACAATGCACGGAGAGCTAAGTTCCATTCTACGGTGGGACTTATTCAAATAGGGAGTGACTGTGATATGACCGGTCACCCGCTAAGTGAAACCCGAGCTTGGGGGAAAGCTGTCACACAGAAGCCAAAAAGGATTGATACACGACAATCCTCTAACTAACTTCGGCTCCTAGAGTGCGAGTTGGAGTATAAACTTAAAATCAAAAACGTGGGCTCGAGAAGGGTGGATTCGTCCACCCATGACTTCGCCCATGTACAATCTAAACTCGAGGATGATGGATCCGTCCATCTACGACTTCGTTGTTTATTTAGGATGGATGTGATCCAACCATCCATGACCCTAATCAGTTTATCGTTCCCAAAGTGCGAACGAGATCTCAAAACTCAAAACAGATGTGATCAACCGCCTATCAACTAACTCCAGATTCCTAGAGCGCGAACTGGAGTATAAACTTTAATTGGGTGTGACTGACCACCCACAACTAACTCTAAGTCTCCAGAGTGCGGACTGGAGTATAAACACAAATTGGGAGTGACTGACCGTCCACAAATCTACCTAAGTCCCCAGAGTGTAGACGCAATTCCGATTATTAAAACGGGTGTGACCGATCGCCCGAAAAACAACTTAAGTCCCCGGAGTGTGGATGTAACTTTAAACATTAAGTAGGCATGATCGACCACCGTCATGTGAGTTCAATCTCCAGAGTGTGGATGCGATTGTCAATACATGAACGAGTGTGATCCGACCACTCGAACTCATTTCACAACAACTTAGTTCCGACTAAGTATAATTGAAAGTGTCGAAGGTGAAAAGCAATCATTGTCCAACCATTTCAACTCGTCCCCAAGACTGGGGGCATAACTCGAGCACCGGTTGCCGATTGAGATAGTACAGTATTAGGACTTGACTTAACGTTTGGTTACGGCTCGGAGCCATGACTCCAAGACTTAACGGCCGAACACGAGTCCTATCCAAAGATTAAAGCTTCACAAGTGTATTAAAAAAAATTCAAGTAGTGAAACACTTAGGCAAATAAAGTCAAAGTTATGCCGAAAAGAGAATGGAGATTTTATTTAATCTATTCTTTGGAAACAAAATAAGTACAAAAAAACTTATTCCAAAAGTTCTTACTAGCAGGGGCCGAACCCGCATCTAAACAAGGCCTACTGAAAGCAAAGAAGGAATTCCTACTTACCAAAAAGGGACACAAAGAGATGTAACAACCCATAATTTTTATAAATATTTTTAAATTTATTTTTATTTTGAAACTTTGATTTTTAAATAATTTTAAATTGAAGTTTGGAATTTTTCCAATGTATTTTGGATTTTTGTTTCTATTTTATTTTTCCAAATACAATTAAATATTGATTTTCTGGAAATGTTATATTTTGTCAAACTGTGACTTTTAAATTGAAATTTTAAATTTTAATCTTTTTCTTTTAAACAGTAATTGGTTCTGATATCCGCTCTGTTTTTCGTTTCGTCGAATTCCGTTTTAAACCTTTTAAAATTTGATAAATTCAGCATTTTACACACAGAATTTTTATCTGCATTTTTATTTTTCATTTTCTATTTTATTTGCCATCTTTTATTTTGTTTTGGGTTTTGAATTAAATTGTGTGAATTTTGTTATGTTTGGAATTTTCCTATATTAGTTGTATTTTGGTTACAATTTTTAATTCTAGTTCCAATATAATAAACTATTTTCTTTATTTATTTTCTATTTTTCCTAGGACTATTTATTTATTTTCATTTCTACTTTATTTTGTTTTATCTTTTATTTTGTTTAATTGATTTTTATTGTTTATATTGAATTAAAATGAATTGGAAATTCAAAGAGACAAGTCCTTTCATTTGCTTGTGACCTTCCATTTGCTTGTCTCTTCATTGCTTTGGCCGTTTCTTTTCTTTATTGTAGCCGTGTACTTCATTTGCTTTTCGCGTGAAAAGCTTCTCAAAACTTTACAACTCACGGCCATAATCTATTTCTGAAAATTTATGTAAGTAATGGCTTCCATCTTTCTACTTTTCTTCTTCTTTTTCATTGATTTTTCCTTGTTTCTCTCTTCATGTTGCTCGGCCATAGCCACCACCATCTCCACCGACCACCACCACTTCCTCCCCTCATCATACACGGCAGCAACCACCTCCTACCCCTCTGACCAGATCTAGCCATGACCTTCAAGTGAAGCAAACACCACAAAACATTGAAACCCTTTGCAATAAAGCATAGCCGAGCTATTTTCCACCATCACCTTCATGTCTACCCACGGCCATCACCCTTAGCCACCACCATCACCACATGCATCACCTCCAGCCATCATTCTACCCTCCGACCTGACCAATAGAACCAAGGCTGAGCCCAAACATGACCCTAGGCCGAGCCTAGATGGTGAACATACCCTCCTTTTAGCCTTGTCTCTTTGCATTCATGTTGTAACTCCAAACCTCCTCATGTTCCTATGCTAGCCGTGCCATTTTGAGCCCAAACCAGAACCATTTCCACTTCTAAAACATGTATGGCTGAGCCCAAGATGAGTCATGGTCAAGCATTTGTGATTTGAAAGCATGGTTAAGCCATTTGTCTCTTTGGTAAATTCAAATTCCATTTTTGTTTCAACTTATTTTGTGTTGAAAATATATTTATATTTGCTTGTTTAAATTGTTGTGTACAAGATTAATATCTTGGCTCTCTCTCCACTTGAATCCAAAGTCATGCTATATCATGCTTTCTGAATTTATCTGTGTGATTTGATTTGTGAACTCCAGCTTAAAAAGGTGAGTATTCACACATGACATTTATACTTATATAATTTGTGAAGTGACAAAAAGTGAATGTGTAGAAAATATTATATCATGTTATAACTGCCTGTGATATGTATCATATGATGTTAAACCCTGTTATAAACCTGTCACATCATCTGATATTGTTATATTTTGTTATACTGTTTATTTATTTCTGTTTATCACACTGCAAGTTCCCTGTAGAATAGAATCACTATGGGTTGAAATGATACATACCCGAACGGACTTTAGAATAGGGAAAAGTCATTACGGGTTGAAATGATAGGCCTGGGTGATTTTTATTTATTTTTATTAACTTGGGATTGCGGGTTTGAAATGATAGAACCCGGATTTTTCTTTGTAAATTACGGATTGAAATGATATATTATCCGTATCACTTGACTTAGGTTAGAAAATATTATATAGACCCATGGTTATTTTATATATTTTTTTGGAAAATTTGAAGTATTTTAAAATGTAAAATTTGATATTTTGATTTAAATTGGGATTTAAAATGATTTAATAAAGCGATAATGATTTTTCTATGTATTAAAAATGATAAATAAATGAATGGAAAAATTGTGATTTGAAACATAAGTTAATTTGGAAATTTGTGATTTGATTTTTAAATGGAAGTTTAAGTTAATTAAATAAAAATGTAAATTAAGTTTTATTTTGAAATGGAAATTTAAATTTAAGTGTTAAAGTAAATTGTTAAAAATGCAAAGAATGGGAAAATTGTACACTTCAATTTAATAAGTGAATTATTGAAAAATTTGATAATTATTGTAAAAAATTTCCTTTATAAAATTTTAATTTAAAGGGTATTTAAATGTACATTTTTGAAGTGGAAAACTATAATTTTTATAAGTAAAAATGGTTAAAATTGAAGTTTAATTGTTTCTGGAATTTTAGTGTAAATTTGGAAATTCTTTTAGTAGCACTTCAGAAATGCTATCGTTTCTGGAATTAACTTAAAATCTGAAGTAAATGATACTGGAGCATTTGTAAGTGCTGTGGTTGATGCAAATGAACTAAAGGCTAAAATTAACTAAGGGCTACTGTAGCACTTGGTAAGTGCTGTAGTTGCTGAATAAAAACTAAAACCTGAAACTAATAAAAGAGCTACAGTAGCACTTGATAAGTGCTGCAGTTTGCTGAAATAAGATTTTAGTTATAACGGAACTACTACAGCAGTTTTGTAAATGCTGTCTTTGCTGAATTGAATTGTTTTCAAATGTAACTTACCGCAGCATTTTCTAAGTACTGCGAAAGCTGAAATTTTAATGTTTTAAAGTATTTAAGTAAATAAATGAGCTCAGAAAAGGCTAAATTTTGGGAATTGAGTATTTGATTTAAAGGTATAATGACTTCACTTTTAATGGTTTAAATGAATGATTTTAATTCGAAATTATAAACCATTTTGAAATCTATAGCCATGGGTATACTTCTTTGTAGACCATTTGATTTCCTTGTGTTTGTTTTGATGCACACATTAACACTATTATTTGCATTGTTTACTTTAATATGAACATTTCTATGATAGCATTTATTTCTGCTTAATTGATGGTTTACGGATCCTTAAAGGATGGGCGATCTCAAGCATCCTTTAAGTTATTGTGCATTGTTATTACAGTTCACTTGAGTTGGTTTACATTGTATAAGTATGTATGTCCTGACTCGAGTGTTTGTGTTTTACTTTACGCTCGGGTCAGCCTGAGAATCACAGCTTTGGATTCACCTTCTGGAGCTAGAGATTTGTTGGAGCCTATTTGTCTATCGGTTCATCGACTTCTATTCCAGTTACTTCCTATTCAGTATTATCTCTGTATTATTGACTTATTTATTCTGACTTCTATTGTATCTGTTTTGACTATGATATTTTGTATATGTTTTGAGGGTATGTATATAGTAGCTTCATGAACTACTATGGTATTTTATTTCCGCTGCGAGTTATTCTGATATTCTGTGTCTGTGATTCTGTGTTTGATTTTATTTGCTCCAAATTTTCTTGACAATCCACTGTTTTGAAGTATTCAAGTCTGACATGTGTGGATTTATTGTCGATTTAAATGGTCCAAAATAGTGGGATGTTACAAGAGACATGCCTACTCCTTATGTTTCTTCTTCTTCTTCCTCTTCGGCGTCGATCCATTGGAGTTACCGCTGTGGTGCCGTTTCGAACTCTTGCCTTTACCCGGCTTATCCCCGGTCGGGGGAAGAATTGTAATCCCCTCCTCCGAACTCACAGAAATTGGAACGCTTTCGGAATGCGTGGTCGGAGGGATGGGGGCACTTTCTCTATGAGGAGACACATAGGGTACCCCAGTGATGATGATTATACCACCTAGAGAGACCATACGCAAAGGGTCCGGGCCAGGACCTGGCATTCCACTTCCAAAATCGCTACCCAGCGCGGCACTTGCCATCTCGGCACTGATCTCCGCCATTATCACCTCATCATGAGCTGCTTAAGTGGCCGACCAGATGCTAGCAGTTGGGGCCGAGGAGCTAGTTGTGAACGCGCCTTGGCCCATGACAAAAGGCAAGTATGTAAGTGGATCGCTTTGATGACTGAGAAGTTCTTCCATCATCTGTTCATTGAAGATAAAAGTGCTTACATGAACTTCCTCAGTCGACGCGGTAGCTGTAGTAGTCGTCGCCTTCGTCACAATAGCCTCCTTCTCTTGATGCTGCTCTTGGGTTGCAGGAGGCACGGCCGGTGTAGCTCCTATAACTGAATGGAGATAAGATGAAATATTAGCGACTTCTTGTGATAACACTCCAGACTTTGAATAAATTCGAGAAGTGTTCGGAATGCCTTCCTCGGGTTAGCTCACGGGTGGAGCTGGGACTCCTTCGGAAGTGTGCTCGCGAGCCGGGGACAATTGCGGTTGATTGGGATCGTAAGCAGGCACAGGTGGAGGATCGACTGTAGGGGTAGATTCCGGCTGGGTTGGCATGGGAATTTCAGAACTTGTGACATGATGCACAACACCAGAACCCTCTCCGAACTCCGAATGCTGAGTGACAAGTTTCTCTCTTTCAAATGTAACAATGGCCTCATGGAGAACCCTCCTCTCATCTTCGATCGACACCCGGTTCTCCAGTTCAAACTCCTCAATAGATGCAGTGTGATGATCAACCTTCTCATCATCCACCAAGAGGTGCCAGGCATTATGCAAATGGGTCGGATAATCATCATGCCAGCTCAGACCATGGTATTTCTGGACATTGGCATTGCAAGTAATTAGAAGGTCTTCCATATCACCTTCTAACTTGGCCTCCGCTGCCCCGACTTTGGCCTCAATCCTAGCCTCAGCTTCCTGAACCTTTAGAACTGCCACATCCCGCTCTCCCTTAAGCTCCACTGTCTGATCACTCGCCTCCTGAGCAGCCTTATTTGCGTCATCTTTTTCTTTGATGGCTTCGGTGTACTTCACCTTAAGCTCATTAAGATCTTTGAGCACGTTGTCTCTTTCAGCTGTGACGATGGCATTTCCATGGCCCATATCGTCGACCAGTTTCAAGTGCTCTTGCCTCATTTGCTCCATTTTCTTGTTGGCCTCATCGAATTTTTTCAAGGCCTCCGTCTCTGAGTTCCTCATGGTGTCATTTTCACCAGTGACCACTTGAACTATGCGGTCTTTTTGAGCGCGGTCATTTTTCAGCTGTTCGATTGCCTTTGCCCGATCAAATACCACAACCGAGGCTTTCTCTGCAGTTTTCTTCCATTCCTGATATTGGCTATAGGCATGATAAACATAGTCGTGCACAGTTTTCTTTGCCCCTTCTGGAATCAACTGCAAATTTGGAGGAAAGTGGAAGCCGTCAAAACAAATGTTAGGGAACTCCTTCTTTAGCTGAGTAATTCGAGCAGCTCCCTTCCTTGTGAGCTCTGTAGCCGTTGATGTGGTAACAATAGGAGCGTCCGCCCCAGTTCTGTGGCGCTGCTCGCTAGGCCTTGAAGTTTGTGGAAGCATTGGATGGCGTGGAGTTTCAGCAGTGTGTGTTCCAGAACCGGAGGGTGCCATGGGAACTCTAGGTGGAGGAGAGCGCGATCGGGAGCAGCGCCTATCTCGCACTCTCTCTCTCTCTCTTTCTCTGTCTCTCTCCCTCTTTCTCTGTCCCTCTCCCTGTCTCTCTCCCTATCATAGCGATCCCTGTCTTGATTAGAGTAGCGGTGATCATAATCGGACTCGTGCCTGCGGGGGAAGATTGATGTGCGACATGAAGGCTACTGATCATGGATCCTTTCTTCGATATTGTATCTATAAAGTAAAAGAAGAAACAAAGTTAGTTATCTCTGGAGATCGAACAACTTGTGAGTATTAGTTGTGTGGTGCCATGAAGTGTGTGCATGCATGTGTAAACCCCCCAACCAATCGGATGTAGCAGCTGTACTCGGAAGGGTTGGCTCTCCTAAATCTAAGGCACTTTGAAGCCCCTCTAGTCCGGTATCTTGGTAAAGAGACACATCATCCAGAATAGGAATATCTGCAAGTCCCTCGAAAGGACTCTCTATTTGTGAAGAGGGAGCCTCTGAAATTACAATAGCCGCTGCTGGCAAAGACATTACAACAGACTTGCGTCTCGGAGCTTTGTGGGCAGCGACCTTGCCTTTCCTTATCCTCTCTGAAAGTCGATGACTTTGTGAAGGCCCGGGTGCTGGTTAATCTCCAACGGGCATATTTTCATCGTCACCTTGCTCGGCGACACGATTCCAGGAACTCTCCTTCTGACTTGCCTCGTTGGAGCCGTTCTGAGAAATCCTTCAAGACCGATGCTTTGATCTCTATCAATCAACCCAACGGCCCTCAGATTTTCATCAGTGAGGATCTCATCGATCTCCCTACACTCGGCAGGCACCTTTTGAAGAGCTCTTACAATCTCCTTAAACTGAGCCCCTTTAGGCCGCGGAATCGAAGCTGTGAAAGAAAAGAAGTGTTAGACTCTGAAATCGAGTACTATTATCCAGTTAATCTACATAGAAGTTGAACCACTTATGTCTGGCTAGCTACCATCTGGCAAAACCCGGTAGGCACCGAACATAGAACCATTCGATCTTGAAATAGCTAAGCTTGATCGAAGCCCCGATCACAACTTGACAATTCCTAACTGCCTCTAAGAAAGTGAAGGATGGGTTATCTCCTTGGCTCTTTATATTGAACAAGTATCTGACTTCCTCTGGAGTTGGGGGTCGGAAGAGGTGCTCCATGAAGATGATGAACAAGCTATTCAGCAAGGCAAACCCGTTCGGGTGCAGCTTTGAAAGGGCAATCTTTAAATAGAATAGCACTTCCCGGATGTATTGATTAAATGGAGGGAGTGTCCCGGCTACGCACGAAAATCTGTTACAAGCCGTATAACCTTCCAGGAGAGTATGGGCTCTATCTTCTGCTCCCGGCAATAGAACATTAACCCTCGACAATCCATGCCTTGTTCAAATTCTGCCCAGCATGTCTTCAGAGATATTGGACGGAACCGAATCTTGTGGATGCATGATAAAGACTGCTCCTGGTAGCTTATCCAGAGTAGGACTAATAACTTTGGCTGCGATAGCCGACATCTCGATTATAGGAAGAGATGGACTCTGAACTTCCCGTGGTTGGGAACTTCCAGGTTCCATAGCTAATCAACTCAGCGAAAATCATCGTTAGATGGAAATAAACCCATGTTTCCCCCAGTGTGAAGTGCATGAATGTGTTGTGAAGTGCAGTGCTACATGTTACTTAAGAGATTCTATAAGATTTAAAAAGAATGTTTGAACAACAAGGCTTCGAAATTCAACCGGAATGACCGTCATCGCTGACCGTCACAACCGTGCCATCCAGACTTCGGTGATCGGCCCAAGTTAAAGTTCGTTAAATTTCATCAAGTTACAGTTCCATTGACGAGCTTCGAAAGGCAGTCAGATATGCAGTGAAACGGCTAAGTCCAGTTATGCAGGGTAGAAGCTCGTCGGAGTCAAGTGTTCGAGTATGCTAGGAGTTTCGTATTGGCCAAAATTCAAGCTTGGGTCGATCCCCAAATGGATAGTTCGTATCGATCGAGTGGGAGGCAATTCGTATCGATCTTCAGCAGAGCCATTTCGTATCGATCAAAAAACAATAATTCGTATCGATACTAAATAACTTAAAGAGCACCTTCGTATCGGTCGGTGGATCATAAATTCGTATCGATCGAATTATCGATTTCCAGTTCCAAAATTCCTATCGATCAAGGCATATCAATACGAATTCCATTGGTTATCAATCGATATGAATGCCACCATTAGTTGGTCGGTACGAAGAGTCTATCACCAACCGATACGAAGCATTTCCTTTGTTCGATACGAAGCTTCATCATGCTCAGATCGATACGGTTCCTCCCTTCATCCTAAATCGATATGAGCATTTCTCTTCGTATCCCCACACTTCATCTTCTCTAAAGCCACACGAAGGCCGTCTTCTCCTTCTCGACCTTATTCCAACCATCCACGACCACTACTTCACCAGAATCGACCATGAAAGCAAATAGAATGGCATTAAATTTCGAGTCTCATCATTTTCAATATGAATTCATGGTCTAATTACCTAATTTCAATAATTAGTTAGGGATTGGAAGTTAAGTTTGATTCAAAGGTAAGAGCGATCTCCTTATATCGGCTTTGCAATCGATACGAAAGGCAGAAAAATGAGCAAGTGAGAAAAATGGCTAAGTACAAAAGGCTTTTATATGGCTCGACCCTAGACAAATGACGATTCGTCTCCCAATGCAAATGACCGGTTGAAGTGGTCGATGATATAATCGATATGAAATAGCCAATTCGTATCCAGTGCTCGATTGAAATAGTTTTGACACCATCGATACGAAGTTTCCTTCGTATCCATCCGCAGCCTATTTGAGATGAAGCAATTTGTATCCATCCAGCAATCGATATGAAACACAAAGCCGAGGCTTGTTTGAACCACTCGGATCCATCAAAGGTTAATCGATACAAAGTAAGGACTTCGTGTCCATCACTTTGAAGCTCCCAAAGATTCATATCCGTTGATATGAAATATTTTAAAAGGTCAATTAATTCGTGTCGATCACAATCGATACGAAGATAGTTTTTCAACTCATCAAATCGATCCAGGAGAGGATCGATATGAAGGAATACACTAAAACGACCATCAAGCGTTGTTGCAACTTGAATTTCACATCGATCCAGGAGAGGATCGATATGAAGCTCGATTAGAAAAAAAACCTGACAACGACTCGCGAACGTTCAAACATCAACGGGAGTCAGGTTTACATTCGTTCATGCATGACGGACTAACATTCAAATTTCAAAATTGATAGGAATTAAATGTTCACCTGGTGACAATTACAACAGTGAACGAAAGATTGCTAACACTCGACACTCAATTACAGCAATGCACTATACAATCATTGGCAGTCAACAATTCAGTATTTATATTACCGGGAATCGATCAAAGGTCACATCTTTTGATGAAAAGACAACTACTCATCGAATCTGATAAGAAATTTTTAGACTGAAGGTCGTAGCTTTTTAAAGCACGTCACGTTCACATGAGACATACTTTGGGGGGCAAATGTTATCCCGCATTTTGGCAAGGCCGTGACACCAAGGAGTTAACTGGAAACCAAAGACAATTCGTCCCGAAGATCGGTTATACACAGGTTTACTATGTATACTGGTAAATTTTGTCCGAGTCTGGATCGAGCTACAATCAATATGGTACGACAAGTAAAGCTATGGAAGTCAATGTTCCAAATTTCAAGTCAATCGGAGTTCGCATGCTCAAGATATTGATCGATCAAAATCCATGCAGAAACCTTAAGTTCGTATGCATCATTCACTATCCTCCCTCATATCCATCACATCCCTTCGTATCCATCAGTAACCAGCATCAATCAGACTTCCACAATTTTAGCTTTAAAGTTATTTATATCGATCATCATTCAGACAGTTCGTATCGATCGACTAGTGAGCGATACGAAATATATGAGAAAATATCGATACGAAAGGATCAGTATGTATCAGTGAAAATTGAAGTAAGAATCATCGATACGAATCGGCAATGACCATCGATACGAAGCCAACCAAGTGCCAGAGGTACGAACCTGGATCCCATGATCGATACCAAGGTATTGGCAACCATCGATACAAAAAGAATACTCCATGTCGATGCGAACAAAGCCTGTAAAAGTGGAAGGCTCGGTCACTGGGCATGAAAAGTGGATCGATCCAAGAATATAGTGCCATGTCGTCTGGGCAACACGTGCAAGCCATCGATACGAATCGTATCGATGCGAGCTCGACAGTACACTACAAATCCAAACTTGCATCGATTATATCTCAAAATCTACAAGTCCAAATGTCACCAAATTTTCACAGGAGCTTGCGTACCACCTCAAGAATGCTCATGATCACTCTCAGCCCAAAAGGAGGTGTTTCGAATCGAAACGAATCGCATACGTATCGATCATGGATCGATTCCAAATGATTAGGGATCAATCACGTGGGCCTACCCACGTGAGAGAAGAGGTCTCCCGGGATCTGAGTGAGATATTTGCTGCCTACACCTATAAATAGCAGTCCTAAGCCTTCAGAAAAGGGACTTTTGATTCTGGAACGCCGATACTCTGCCGAAACCTTCATTGTATCTTGAGTGTTCTGTTGCAAACAATTGTAATCAGCGAGAGTTATTAATAAAAAACAAACTTTCTATAGTGGACGTAGGCTACAATGCCGAACCACTCTAAAACTTTGTGTTTTCATACTTCTGTTTGTCTGTTTTTGGTGTGTTTGTTAGATCTACCTCATTTTCCATTTACATTCTTCAGTTTAATCTCTTCAAACACTCCCTAAGAGTGTTGTGCCAATTTTGGTACAAACAGTACCGTTAATAATAATTGTAATTATTGAACTAGGGACTTCGTGTTTGGACTATAGAGTTGAATATGGACGATGTTGGAATTTTGACCATTACCAAATTCAATAAGTCCAAAGTCATAGAGTTTTGACGAAAAGAATTGGTGTAAATAAATGTCACTACCAGGTAATGCTTAATTAACTAAAATTGGATTTTACTAAAACTAAGTAAGCGATAAATTTGGTCAAAATGTCACACACCTGCTAAGTGACGTGTGGATGTTAGCATTCGAATAGTTCAATGTTAACGTTGACCAAATTTACACCTAACAAGTCACACAACCGATATGATGAATTCTCTTTAGACCAAACTATTTAATTAGTTTATAATTGTTATAAATTAATTAATATTTATGAAATATTGATTATAAAATTTAGAATATGATTTGAGGAATAAATATTATTGTATGTATTTATAATAATTATAAATATGTCAATTGATATGCGATATAGAGAAGCAATTAAATCAGATTTAATTAGTAATATTTATTTGGATCTAAATGGGTTATTAGCGTATGATGTATAGTGATATATTAAGTAGCAACAAGCATGTAGAGGGTGGCCAAAAGATAAGGTAGGAGTACCTTTGGTGGATGGCTTAGATTTAAGGAGAATAGGTGAGAGATATGATCTACCTTTCTCTCTAATCCTTCCACTATAAAAGGACTCCTAACCCTAATACATATGGGTATTTTTTTGGCTGCCATTTCTTCTCTTTGCTGGCAGAATTCACCTAGAAAAAAGCTCGAACAAAGTTTATCTCAAATCAATTTCAAATCAACAACTATTGGATAGTCAATAGTCTACAATTCAAAGACTAGTAGACTGCCGAATTGAGAAGAATTCTAAGGAGGGATATTCATCATAGCAAGGTGTACTCCAAGGCATAAGTTTTGGTATGATTTTATTATTTCATATGACTTATATTTTATGTATAATATTCTATTTCTTATTTATATATATCATTATTATATTGTTAGTTAGGTGAGATTTCTATATGTTACGTTGTCACATATTGGATAATTATATGTATGTATATTAAAAAAAATTCTTTTATATAGATCAGATGTATACACAACCAAATAAATTTATTTTAACTTTTATCATTTTATTAGTTAGTTATACTTATATTAATATTTCATATTACATAAATTAATGATTTATAATTAATCAACCATCATATCATGTTAAAAAATTGATCTTCTATTTTATATATGCAAATTTATACTAATTTTATTTATGTAACAGAAAGTTATTTTTAATAATTAATTTCTATTTTTAATATTATTTAAATTCAAATATAAGTTTAATAATTCATACAAAATAGCGTATGTTTCAGAAGTTATATTTTGAATTTTATAAAATATCTTCATCACCATATTATCTCTCAACCAAAATCCTAGAACATAAAAATCAGTATTATTGTTTTTAAAACTCATTTAATCATGCGATCGATATTAATTAAATAATAAAAAATATAATTTGACTTAGAAAATTATGGAAATTTTTCCATGACTTTATATTATCATATTTGAATTTCAGATAATTTAAAATTCAGAAAATATATCACAAAAATAATTTTAACATTATTTTATTGTTTTCTAACTAATATATATATATAATTTAATAATTTAATAATATAAAATTAAAATATTATAATTTTATGTGTTGTGCATTGGATCTAGAATGCTTTAAAATCAGATAACTTTATTTAATTTTCATAATTGATATAATTATATAAACATATATACCCACACACACTCGTATAAATACGTATTTATAAATAGTTTAGATATTAAAATATAATTATATGTATATATATTATTTTCTTACTGTAAAATGTACATTTATATTATGTTTTAAAAACAACTTTGTATATATGTTATATATATATATATGTGTATATAGTCATTTATCTAATTAATACCTAGTTTAATATGTATATATATGTATATGTATATATTATTATTTTTTTATTTATGCATTAGATGTATTTTACATATGTATATATATAAGTAAATATTTATAATATTTAACACTTATTTAAATAACAAGTTTATATATATACATACATATATTTGGACAACATACAATACATATAAGATGAGCTAACATGTCCGTTGCGTTGCAGATCCTAACGTTATACGGCCATGTTATACTTTGCACTGATTGTTATGTTACATATGCACATAGATACA
Source organism: Allium fistulosum (assembly GCA_030737815.1). NCBI lineage: Eukaryota > Viridiplantae > Streptophyta > Magnoliopsida > Asparagales > Amaryllidaceae > Allium > Allium fistulosum. The sequence goes on along the minus strand of CM060908.1, from coordinate 812,645,896 downwards.
TATATGTATATGTACATATATGTACAATTATATTTAATTAAAGATAAATTAAATAAAATTCAATTCATTATTTTTAAATTTAAATGAAATAAAAGATTTTATTTAAATTAAAATTAGAAATGTTCTAAATAAATTAGACTTCATAGGCCTAATATAGATCCAATAAGGGAATTTTATTTTGAAATTTACCCATATCTTCTACTATAGGCTGGCCCAGTTCCAACAGTATCAACCATATCGCGATAGCCTAAGTATAATATATATGCCTTGAGTTTTCTCAACAAATGCATATGGTTATCTTACCATGTTTATTCAATATATTAATAATACTACACACAACATCCCTAGCTTTAGTTTGCTCAAAAACTAAGGGGTATGCAAGTACTATATATATATATATATATATATATATATATGGCAGAGGTCAATAGTATATTAAAGATTCATAATCTTTCTTTAGCAAGGCCTATGGGGTTGAATGTTCCCCTACCATTTTATTAATTACCTGAAAACTTACAAGCAACAAATAAGCAAGAACATAATGGTAAACAAGAAGGAAGAAATAAGTAGAAAAGTTTAAAAAGTGCGTCATTTCTCTACCATCACTATAGGGATGTGATAAGGTGAAAAAAGCATTGCATTGTGGATTCCTTTAATGATATCATAGCATAGCTCCAATCTGTTCTTGAATTTTGCATTGAAAACTCTCTTGTTTCCCTCTTTGCGTATGCTCATAGCAAAAAATTTTAGAATTAACAGAAGCTCATAAGAGTAAGGAACTTTCCATTTTGTTTCCTTGTATAAGCCTTCCCATTCCAATAGGTTATTATGAACAGGAGATGAAAATCCTCCCTTAGTTTTGATAAATTTCCAAAGGAAAAAGGTAAAGGAACAACTGAAGAATAGGTTAAGGTAATCCTTAGAAGCTCTTCTGCAGAAAAGGCAGTTAGTGGTGATAGAGATACCTCCGTAATAAAGATTGCATAATGTATGATTAGCATTCCTCAAAATTTTCCAGAGAGAGAAATTAATCTTCTCAGAGGTTGATAAATTCCAAATTGTTCTATATCAAGGGAATTTGAGGATGGACTGATAAGATATATCATTGTATATTAAGCTGGAGGGGTGTTTCTTTTTGCTAGAACACCAGACATGCTCTTCTCTATCAACAAAGCTAAGGGGAGAGTTTGCATAAAGGGTCTAAAAGGCAATTATTTTACTACAGCTAGATCTACGGAGTGAAATTATGCCTTTTTTTATGATTCACAATTTTTGCTTGAATAGGAATGCCAGAAAGAATAATTTCCTCATAGCTAAAATAATATTGGAGGATAACAGCCTTAGTTTTCCAAGGTACCATCCAAAATTGAGTACCACTATTCCTGACCAGACAGAGAGTTGCATGAGGAAGAAGTGACTACCTTATTTTGAGGATTGCCTTCCAAATCCAACTAATGGAGAGGTTAGTATCCATAAGCCAAAAATCTTCATTCTTATATTGTATTTTTTCCCATTCAACCCAAACTGAACTAGTGTCATTAAGGAAAGCATCTAAATATTTGGACAAGGCTGATGTGTTTATATCGAGAGATTTTTGATGTGAAGACCTCTAAACTGTTTAGGTCTTTCAAGTTTTTTGAATGCAATTGGAGCAAGTTTATTTATGAAGATGGAACCTGACCATAAAAATCTAATCATTGCACTCCTAATCATGCAGATGAGTTTAGAAGGAAATATGAAGGATCTGTCCCAATGGCCATTCATAGAGAATATAATGGAGTTTATTATGATCATCTGACCTGGTCGACTCAGGAATTTGTTTTGCCATCTGTTCATGGTGGAAGTTATCTTCTCAAATAGAGGAGTACACTGAGCAGTTGTAATGGCTTTTGTTTCTAGTGGAATCCCAAGGTAGTTCATATCATTTTGAAGGGGTTGCATATTAGGGATTTAGAGGTAGAGGTCAGACTGAAGGAAATTAAGACCATCAAGCAATATATGATATTTAGAGGGATTAATGTGCAATCAAGTGAAGTCAACAACGGATTTTAGAGTGAGCATGGTGTAGGATAGGGAGAAGAGGGTAGGTTTGGTAAAAATAATCAGGTCATCAGGAAAAGGCAAGAGAGGTGATAAGTGGTTTCTACATTTAGGGTGGAGAGAGAAGTTCTTTTGCTCAACCTTAAGAAGTAAAGCTTGAGTGAGAGCTTCTGTAATAATGATGAATAAATAGGCAAAGATAGGATCTCATTGTCTAAGACCTTTAGCTCCTTTAAAATAACCCACAGAGTGAGAGTTTATCAATAAGGAATAGCTAACTGTAGAAATGCATTTGTGAGTCAAAGCAGTGAAGCTTGCAGGAAAATCCATTACATTCATGATTGAGATGAGGGCGGACCATTTAACCAGTCAAATGCTTTTTTATTTCTATTTTGGGGGAAGCATTTACATAAGTGTGACCATTTAGAAGTTCATGAGCTATCAACACATTATCCAGGATGTTTCTCTAAGGGAGAAAGGCATACTATTTAGGTGAGATGAGAGAAGTGAGCACATCTTGAGCCCGGAGTAAGAATCTTATATAGGACTTCGTATATGATATTGCAGTAGGCAATAGACCTGAATCGGGTGACATTTGAAGGGTTATTGACTTTAGGGATTAATGCTAGATTTGTAGAGTTGATTGCATTGATGATCTTGCACTTGGTGAAGAAGTTGTGAACTGCGTTGAGGAAATCCTTACTTATAATCTGCTAGAAATGGGTAAAATATACGACATTAAACCCATCAGGACCCCCACAAGCTTCCTTCCTGATACTGAAAACATTGCTCTTAATTACTTCGTCGGTGATAAGATTAGTCAGAATGTCATGCTGAGTGGAATGTAACTTGGGCAAGGAGAGAGAGGAAATAAATGTATCATCAGGATAGGAATCTTCTTGTCTGCTTAGAAACAATATATTATACTAAGTAATATCGACTTATGGAATAATGTACCTATTATGAAATAACCTTGTGATTTAAGTGTCGGACACATCGAAAATCATCGTATACGTACATTTATGTATGTATTTATTCCTTAAGTATATTTAAGGGTTTCTTAATGTTCCACCTTTAATTTATACATTCATATTATATAAGTTTTATTATTATATTACTTTTATATTTCATATTACTTGTATAATAGTCTTATGTATATTATTATATTAATTAAATCTTATTTAATTAATTTTAATCAATTAACATTTTAATTAATTTTATATTATCTTAACATAACATTTTTATTAAATATTTATTATACACTATAACCTTTAAAGTATAACACATATATCATACACACACATATGTAATTATTTAATTAATTAACCTTTAATTAAACAATTTAATTTAAATTATATTAACTTCGAAATTCATTTATATACATATAGGTGTATTTATGTTAATTTAACATTTTAAAACAACATAACATAATATATAATACATGTATATATTTATTAATTAATTAACTTATTTAATTAATATATTTTATTAACCTTATTACTGTATTTTATTAGTTTTGAAATTAATTTATATTAATTTTCAAATGTTTTAAAAAATTATTATATTATAACATTTATACTATGTATATATTTTATTTTAAATTTAACCATTAAATTTAAAATCTAACATTTTTAATTTTTAAACAATTTTGAGAATTATCCCAAAGCCCATTTCGGATTGGCCTTTTCTATTATGGGCAACTTTTGGGGCTCATGTATCTATTCGGGCTAGGCCGATAGCAAGGTAGCGCAGAGTACCTGATTACCAAAACCCAATCCTTCGACATTATCTTTTTAGACATCCTACTATCTAGGCTGTGAGCTTAATTAGTTAATCCTAACATTACTAATTTAGACCGCATAGGCTATTTGGCTATGATACCATTGTTGGAACTGGACCAACACCTAACCAAAAAAATGGATGAATTTCAAATTTTTCTACCATTTTGGAATTTTAATGGGCCTATGAAGTCTTATTCATTTAGACATTTTCTAAAATTTTTAAATAAAATCATTTTTTTATAAATTAGGTTTTACTTTATATCGTTTTGTATAATATTTATATGTGTCTCTTATACACATATGCGTGTATGTGCTCGGGCAACATAATACAGCGTACACAGTTTGACATGCCCTTGTATAGGTGCTATGATTTACACTACAACTGACATGTTAGCCCTTCTTGTATTCTATGTACTGTCTAAATGAATATATATATATATATATATATATATATATATACGTATGTATGATATCTGTATGTATGTATATGTATATGCATATGTGTGTGTGGGCACGCGCGCGCATCGAAAATGATATATTTAAGTATAATATAATTGTACATATATACAAATATTTAAAAATAATAATTATAATAATTTATATATAATATTTTAATAAATATTTGAAAATTTGTTTAATTATATCAAATAACAAATCATTTAATAAATAATATAAAATAATTTAATTTTTTATTCGAATTATCGCTACAAAGTTGTGTACAGAATTAAAAAAAATTGATATTTAATTTTAAAATTTATAAATATACATACATATGTGAACAAACATAAATAAATAAATAATGTTTTTAACAATTCCTGACTTTAAGCTCACGGCAAAAAAATTAATAATTTTTAAAAATTTCTAGATTTTGAAATGATTATTTTAATTAAACAATTATAAAATAATTTTAAAACTGATTTAATTAAATTAATTAAAATTATTAAAACTCATTTCTAAGATTTGAAAATTATGTATTATTTTTATGTAAAATTTTATAATTAATCCCAAACTATATTATATATATATATATCTAAACATAATCAATTTTTATTTAAATAAATAGTTATATCATTAATTAAATATAAAATACATTAAAATTGAACACTCATTGCTACCGAATTAATATTGTACGAAAACAAAATTTTATAAATTTTAAAATGTTTATTATATGATTTTTATCTTTAAGATATAATATATTAATTAACAAAATCATATATATAATATTATTTAATTGATACTCTTTAATTAGCCATGAGTTTAGTGGTAGTATGTAAATAATTTTTTTTATTTAACATATATGTAGATGGCCTAATATATTCAACCATCTAATATGTGATAGAACATCGATACACTAGATTCGTAATATAATCTAATAACCTACAATATATTATAATAATAGATAATAATATTAAATGAATTAGTAAACATTTTGAATACCTTTCACTAAGGCTAAGAGATCTCACTTTAAAATGATGAAATGGCTCCTTGAATTAAATTCCAAATTCTAGAATTGTTGGCTCCCGAACCACTTTACCATTAACGATCAAATCGAAGAATTTGATGTGATTTGAGCTTGGATTTCTTTTGTGTTAAAATGTGGTTTGTTGGTCAAAATTTCCCAAGGGCAAAGGGAGAAAAAGTATCACGTAGAATGGTGTAGACAATGACATATAAATAGGAAGTCAAATGGAGAGAAAAGTGGATCTTAGCCTTATCTCTCTTACCAATTCCACTCTTTTAAACCATTCAAAATCCCTTCTTTATTGCCAACATTTCATTGGCCTATTGTAACGACCCTAATTTTGAATAACATTGTTTAGAAAATTTAATTAGATAAATTAAATGAAATAATGTAAATAGTTAAGGGATTGAGATTTGAATAATATAAGGTAGTCGTGCCTAATTAATCTATAAGCCAAAGAGTAATAGAATGAAATAGGCAAGAGGATTAAGAAAAGGGCAATATAGGTATAAGTTATATTCTTATACCCCAAACCCTCATTCCATTTTCATTTACATCATTCACAAATAAAAATTAAACTTAACTTGATCGGCCACCATTAGAAGAAGATAAGGGGAAGATAAGCAAGAATCAAAGGAAGAAGCTTAATCAAATCAATTCAAAAGCAAATCTCAAACTCCTTAACAACAAGCAAAGGTGAATAATAGATTACATCTCATCTTTTATGGTTTCAGCTTCTAGATAAGATTCTAATATATTTTCCAAGTAAAATGCCATGTTTTGATTGTTTAAATGAATATATATATGCTTGTTGATGACTTATTTTGTTTCATATAGATTTTATGATAAGTTTGATTTGAAAAACCTATTAAATGACATCCAAATAGCTTTCGTTTTGATATAAGGTCAGAAGCATTATTTTAGAGATGGGTTTCAAATTTCATAATTTTCTAAGTTAATGTGGATTTATTATGAATTTTCTAGTAAAGAAAATAGTTAAAATTGGGTTTAAATTAATTTCGGCTATTATATGTTAGCTTTGGGTCTGAAATTTAAATATGTTAGAAAACATATTAAAAGTGATTTATGAGAATTTTTAGAAATTTTCCTAAGTGTTTTATTAAAGATATAAAATTATTTAAGGTATGGGACTTAAATGTTTTATATGTTTATAAAAGGAGAAAGGGCAATTTTTAAAATGTTTTAAATTTTTAATTACTAAATTCGGTTGCACTTTTAGTAAAGATTTTGAAAAAGAATTGGCGAACAATATTATTTTGAAAAATATGGGAAGTTAGTTGAAAAGCAATTACTTTAGATAGCTATAAAACAGTTTTGATAATATTTACTACTTCGCCACTTCCTTGCAAGCTTTCGACTCCATACTTTTGCCTCTGACCATATCGAAACCAATACATATGGTATCAACTCGTTGGTACGCAGTGGATCGGAGAAAGGTGGAAGGTATACTGTCAAAACTAAGCTTTCGAAGGGGTTGATGTTGCGCCTTTAAACCTGGAACTACTTTCTGTTTATAAAGGATGCTTTTGAAGGGGTTATATTAGCTTTCAACTTAGTCCAATTGCTTTTGCTTATACAAGAAGGCTTTCGAATGGGTTGCCGCCTTTTTACTTTAAAACAAGCTTTCGAAAGGATTTGAAACTTATATGCCGCATTCTGCCTTTCGACCTAGTTAAGGCCGCTTTCCTTATTTTTCCTTTAAACAATGGTTTCGAAAGGGTGATTTTGCTTTTACTATGAAGCCGCTTCTCCATGCTTTTGAAAGGGTTGGTTTTGAAACCACCCACTTTCTTTTACTTAGGAATATTGTTTTCGAAAGCAAAGCTTTCGCCTCTGTTCTTTTAAGACCCTTAGATATATTGAAAGTTAAATCCAAAGGTTTCGAATAGAATGGTTTTCAATGGTTTCAAAGCTATGTTCCCCAAACTTTTACTTGAACCTAATGCTTTCGAAAGGTTTGTTTTAAGCAAAAGACTTTAATGCTTTCGAAAGATATATGATGAAGGTTTCGAAGGGGTGATTTCCAGATGTTTTTGAAAGGTTTACTTTTAGTATTTGAATGGAAGGTTTCCAATGCTTTCGAAAGGCAAGTTTGAAGTGTTATGAAAGGAGGATGTATAAGGTATTATAAAGCTTTCGAAGGGATTCCTTTAATGATTTCAAAAGGTCTATTCCAAGGGTTTCGAAAGATATGTTTTTGCCTTTCGGCCTAGTGTTTCAAAGTAAAGTAGTTAGTTTATTTCGAAAGGGGTACTTTCAATGGGTTCGAAAGGGATTGTTTGAAGTTTTTAAACAAGGGTTTCGAAGGTTTTCATCAACATTGTTTTGTGTAATGCATATATCATGGCAAAGAGGTATGAGTAAAGAAAAAGTATATATATTTTCCTTGTTTAAGTATGATTTAAAGGGTTAAATCAATTTGAAAGAAATGTTTTCAAGGAAAATTTGACGGGGTGGTTAACCCTAAGTTAATGACTCGGATATTTGTATACCAAATGGGATCGGTATAGGGTCGCGCCTAATACTTTAACTATAGCCCCTAGCTAATATAAGTCCAAAATTCTAGTGTGTAGTGCTTAGTCACAGGTAAGACTTAAATGATGTTACACACAGAAAGGAATATACAGAGGAGGATAGGTTATTGGTGAGCCCGCAAAACCACTAGGATAACCTGACCTTGGGAGAAGTAAGTTAAGGACATACCGTCTTGAAGAGTGTCTAACAGATGTTAGATTATTTAATTATTTTGTCTGGTATGCCTGAGTCAGCCAATGGTTAGTAGTTAGCGAAACAAAACTATATGGTTCAAGACAGATAGTCCATTGATTACCTGATTTATGAGCCTATATGATATTGCTATTATAGTTTTAATCAGTTTGATTGTAGAATTTTGATTTGCGAAAAGATAAGTTTTAAAGGGATATTAATGAAGGGAAACCCGTTCCACTAAGCGGCGTGGTCTCACATAATATCAGTAAACCGAGATATAATAGTATTATTCACACCAGGCTTTATGTCTAACTCAAAGTTTATGTTTTCCCCTTAAACTTTCGGGTGCTCAAAATTGATTTGAGTAGATTGAGAGTTAAGGTTTTACAGGTTTAGTAGGTGGATGAATAAGCTTCCAAAGACGTGAAGGAGGCGAAGTTAGCTATTTAGGAGTTTTTAGTTTTATATCCATTGTGTTGTATATAAGACAGATATGTCTATTTAGTACTCTGATCATCCAAGGGGGTATCTTCATATGTCTCTCTTGGCGTAATTGTAATAATTATATTTGATCGAAACCTGGGAATCGTTTGGGATTATGTAATGGAGTATGTAACATGGTTTTTGCAATGTAATCAGTAAAGTTGTTTTTTTGAAATCTGTGATTTGTTTCATATTCATGTGCTTCTGATATTATGAATACCATTAACATTACCGTATTTTGTCACCAGAAGTTAATACTATAGATGACTGCAGCATCTGAAGCGCTTAGCTTCGGGCCTCAAGATAGGGGATGTTACAACTAGGTATCAGAGCATAGGTTTATGAAAAACTTAAAAGAAATTTCAAACTTAAAATAGTTTTGAAAACATAATCCTAAGAAATTAGAGAAAATATTGGGGTATGGATAACGCTATAGTAACGTACTTGTATTTGCTATATATAAGTATACGCTTTATCTCTATTCTCCCATCTCTTTTAGGCTATTCTTTTGTATCTTACAAAGACTTGAATGCAAATTTTACGGACGTAAGATATGGATGGTAGAAGTGGAAGAGTTAACATTGGTGGGGGAAGCACCACAACTAATGGGAATGCCAGATCAAACACTAGGAGGAATCCAGGTCAGGCACAAGCTGCTAATATGGGTGCTGGAATACCGCCAATTGATATGGGAGCAATGTATCAGTTCTTTATAACATGATGCAAGCAGGAGTTGCTGCGTGGTTAGCTGGAGGAAATGCTAAAGGAGGAAATCAGGTAGCTCCAGTGGTCAATAATTATGTTGTATTGAGTAGAGATTATGCAAGGCTGGGAGGAAAGCCATTCATCGAGACTGAAGACACAATCGAAGTGGAGAATTGGTTGCTTAATTACAAGAGGATTTTTGCTGACTTAGGGCTCAATGATGAGCATAAAAGGAGGCTCACTTCTAGACAGCTATAAGGAGCAGCACTGTATTGGTGGAACAATGTTATGGGTCAATGACGAGACTATGACTTGGGCTGAGTTCAGAAGAAGGTTTGAAGAAAGATTTATGTCGGAGATTGCTAAATCTACTCTGCCCAGGAAGTTTGCTGATTTGAAGCAGGGAGATATGATAGTGCTTGAGTATGCAACCAGAGTTGAGGAGCTATTGAGATACGGATATGCTACAGTTGACACCGTTATCAAAAGGAATGAGAAGTTTATCCGTAGAGTGAAGCCTGAGCTTGCTAAGGCCACATTACCGCATATTAGAGCTTCGTGCGATGTAGCCGTTGAGATGGCTTTAAGGCAGGAAGAGATGCTCGCTTTTCTTGAAGGAAACAATGCTAGAGAAGCTCAAGGAGGGCAGAGCCAAAAGAGTTAGTTTTTCCATAAGAAAGAAGCTCAAAAGAGTGGAGCTGCCAAGAAGAGGAAGGAATAAGTTATTTGTTTTAAGTGTGATAAGAAGAAACACTATGCTTATGATTGCCGATCAGGCAAAGGGAAGAAAGCTGCTGAGAAGAAAGGAGTGAGATGTTTCAACTGTGATCAGATTGGACATTATAAGAATCAATGCAAGGAGCAAACCCCAAGGATGGAAAAGGTAATATGTTTTCATTAGAACCTGCTACCTCGAGACCAACAGCAGAGGAGAAGGGAAAAACTGTGTTGGGAGGTATGCTTTTGATTCATGGTGTATCAGTTAGAGTTCTATTTGATACTGGTGCATCGCATTCTTTTATATCTCATTGTTCGGTAGATAAGCTTAACCTAGAACCCTCATACCTAGTTACTTCCTTAAGGGTTGCAAATCTGATAGGGGAGTATGAGACACCTGGATTGAAGTGCGAACAGTTAGAGTTTTAATTGTTAGGTCATACATTTTTTTGTAGTTTGAATGTGTTTGATTTCGTAGGGTTAGGAATTATTTTGGGTATGGATTGGTTAAGTGAATACGACGCTATGATATTTTGCCATGATAAGAAAATATCACTTAGACACCCTGACTGTAGTGATCGGATTATATACTCCGTAGAAAACCCTAGTTTTGAGGTTAATGCTTAATTGGGTGTTGTGGAAGAAGAAGACGAATTGAATCAAGTTTTCGTTGTTAGAGAATTCGCAGATGTCTTTGAACCCGTAGTAGGAATGCTGTCGAAATGAGCTATTTAGTTTCAGATAGATTTAGTACTAAAAGCAGAACCGGTGAGCAGACCGCCAAGCAGAATGACACCTACCGAGATAAGGGAGCTAAAGGTGCAGTTGGTGGATTTGGAAGGCAAGAATTTTATCAGACCAAGCAGTTCGCCTTGGGAGCAGTCGTAGTATTTACCAAGAAACCGAACGGATCGTTAACATTATGTATCGATTATTGTAAGTTGAATAAAAAGACGATAAAGAATCGATATCCGTTACCACAAATTTACGATTAGTTCGACTAGTTGAGTGGAGCCAAAGTATTTTCCTAGTTGGATTTGACAACATGATTGCATCAGCTTAGAGTGGCTGAGGATAGTATTCCTTTGACGGCGTTTAGAACCAGATATGGATCGTACGAATGGTTAGTAATGCCATTCGATCTAACTAATGCGCCGACATTCTTTGTAGATTTGATGAACCGAGTTTTTTGAGAGCACTTGGATAGGTTCATATTGGTATTCGTAGATGATATTTTGATATACTCTAAAGATGAAAGATAACATGAGGTTCATTTTAGAGTAGTGCTCGAGACGTTGAGGCAGCATCAACGAAAAGCGAAATTTTCGAAGTGTCATTTTTGGAAGAAGTAAGTGAAGTTTCTTGGTCATGTAGTCTTAGAGAAAGGATTTTCTGTAGATCCGACTAAGATCGAGGTGGTGAATAATTGGAAGAGACCCGAGACAGTGACCGAGATAAAGAGTTTTCTTGGATTAGCTGGGTATTATCAGAGATTCATTAAAGTTTTTTTTCGGATAGCGGCACCGATGACTAAGCTAACGCGAAAGGATGTGAAGTTCGTTTGGACCGATAAGTGTGAGGAAGCATTTCAAAGATTGAAACACTTATTAACTAATGTGCCTGTGTTAGTTGTTCCAGAAGGGAATCAGGATTTAGTAGTGTATACAGATGCATGTGGAATAGAGTTAGGACCTATGTTAATGCAAAGGGGTAAAGTGATTGCCTATGCTTCTCGACGGCTTAGATCACATGAGGTTAGATATCCAACACGTGAGTTGGAATTAGCTATGGTAATTTTTGCACTAAAGGTATGGAGACATTCCCTTATGGGAGAGAGATTCGAGCTGTTTACGAACCATAAGTTGCTGAGGTATTTATTCTCTTAGAAGGAGTTGACTATGAGACAGTAGAGGTGGTTAGAGTTTTTAGCCGCTTATGACTTTGGTATTGAGTACACACCAGGAAAAGGCAACAAAGTTGCAGATGCACTTAGCAAAAAACATAAGAATGCAGTATTAGCAATGATAGTAGAGTGGAAATATTTAGAAGCATTGATTACATGCAGGATACAGTGGAGATCTGAAGCTAAATCTAGTAACAAAACTGCTGTGTTGTCATGTTTAGAAGTTCGACCGGTGATGATCGAAAAGATTGCTTCTAAGCAGAAGGAGGATCCATTATTAGTTGAACGGATCAGATAGTTAAGGGACGGAATAGAGAGCGATGATTTGAAAGATTTCAGTCCTGACCAGAATGAATGGTAAAGGAAGAAAGGAAGACTGTGTGTTTTGAACGTGGGAAACATTAGGAAGGAATTTCCTGAAGAATGCCATCGTTCAAAGTTCACAATTCATCCGGGAGGAACTAAGATGTATTAGGATATGAAAAGAAGTTTCTTCTAGGAAGGTATCAAGAGAGATGTAGGCTTATGGGTGAAACAGTGTTTAAACTGTCAGTAGGTAAAAGCCGAACATCAGAAACCAAGTGGGTTACTTAAGCCTTTAGATGTTCCAGTATGGAAATGGAATTCTACCTCAATGGATTTTATAGACGGGTTGTCTAGGTCAATTCGAGGAAATGAAAGTATATGGGTCATAGTGGATAGGTTGACCAAGAGTGCCCATTTCATTCAAGTTAAGTCAACCAGGACGTCACCTGTTTTAGCAAAGTTGTTTATGAAGGATATAGTTAGACTACATGGAATTCCTAGTAGTATAGTAAGTGATAGAGATTCTATAACATCCCCTATCTGGAGGCCCAAAGCTAAGCGCTACAGATGCTGCAATCCTCCATAGTATTAACCTCTGGTGACCAAATACGTTAATATTAATGGTATCCATAATATCAGAAGCACTTGAATATGAAATAAATTCATCACACATTAAAACATTTTTCTAATTACATTTCAAAACAACTTTTCATATCCAAGTTACATAATCCCAAATGTTTCCCAAGTTCAGATGAAATATAATTATTATATAAATACGCCAAGAGCGACATATGAAGTTGCCCCCTTGGATGACCAGAGTGCTAAATAGTCATAACTGACTTAATACAACACAACGGAATAAAACAAATGAGAACTCCTAAATATAGTTAGCATCAGCCTCCTGCTCGTCTTTGGAAGCTTTGTTCATCCACCTACTAAAACCTGAAAATCCTTAACCCTCAGCCTACTCAAATCAATTTTCAGGAGCCGAAAGTTTATGGAGAAAAACATAAACTTCGAGTTAGACATAAAGCCTGGTGTGAGTTATACTATACATCTCGGTTATTTGGTATTAAGTGAGACCACACCGCGTAACGGAACGGGTTTCCCCTCACTAATATCCTTTTGAAACATATCTTTTGTAAATCTTAATCCTGCAACCAAAACTGGTTAAAACAATAATATCAGTGTCATGAAAGCATATAAATCAGGTAACAAATGGACTATCTATCCGAACAATATAGTTTTGTTTGGCTAACTACTAACCTTTGGCTGACTCGCCCCTACCAGACAATATAAACAAATAATCTAAGTTCTGTTGGATACTCCTCTTCTGGACAGTCTGTCCCTAACTTACTTCTCCAGGGTCAACTGATCCTAATGGTTTTGCGAGCCCACCAATAACATATCCTCTCTCTGTATATTCCTTTATGTGTGTAACATCATTTTAGCCTTACCTACGACAAAACCCTACATATTGGAATTTTGGACTAAATTAGCTAGGGGCTAATAGCTAATGTATAGGGCGCAACCCTATACCAGTCCCATCTAGTATTCTAATATCTGAGTTATTTTACCTAGGGTTAACTACCCATAAATTTTCCTTGAAAACCTTTTCTCTCAAATTGATTTAAACCTTTAAATCATACTTTAAATAAGGAAAATATACTCTATGTTTTACTCAAATCACCTTGTCATGTTATATATACTTTACACAAAACTTTGTTGATGAAAACATTAAACCTTTGAAAGTACCCCTTTCGAATCCATTGAAAGTACCCCTTTCAATACAAGTAAAACCTTAGGCCGAAGGCCAAAACATACCCTTTTGAAACCCTTCATAATAAACCTTTCGAAACCATTGAAAAACATCACCTTTGAAAGCTTTAGAACCTTAGACATCCTATCTTTAAAACACTTAAACATTGCCTTTTGAAAACATTAGAAACCTTCCTTTTAAACCTTACGGAACCATTGGGGAACCACCCCTTCGTAACCTTCCTATAGACCTTTTGAAAGCATTATAATCCTTTATAAACACCATACCTTTGGAAAGCATTAGGGTTCAAGTAAAACATGTGGAAACCTTTTGAAACCATTTAAAAATCTTTCCTTTCGAAACCTTTAGGTTCTACCTTCAACAGAACAAAAGGGACATAAAACAACTAAGTCGAAAGCCCTCTTTCGAAAGGAATTCCTAAGTAAAGAATCGATGGTGTCGAAACCAACCCTTCGAAAGCATTGGAGAAGTGCTAGGTTTTAAAAACAAAGTATCCTTTCGAAACCATTTGCTTCGAAAGGTAGAAAGAGGCAGCAAGGGGTTTCGACCCCTTCGAAAGCATTTACTTAAAAGAAAAGGCGCAATCTTATTCGGAACCATTCCTTAAATCAATTTGACCCAGTCGGAAGCCAACCAAGTCAAAAGTATTCCTTTCGAAAGCAATGTAGGTGCATTTCCATTTGAAAGCAAAACAGCACTTCTACCCCCATCGGAACCCATTATTTTGACCGAATACCTTTCGCTTATATCCAATTCACTATGTACCAAATCTTTGATACTATGTGCATTGGTTTCGATGGTGATGGAGGTGGAAGTACCCAATCAGAACCTAGGTGCCGAAAGTGGTGAAACATGTAAAAAGCATGTAAAATTTGATTTTTAGCCTTTTAAAGTAATCTTTTCAACTAACCTGCCATGTTTGTCAAAATATTATTGATTGCTAATTTACTTTTCTAAAAGTACTGCCCAAATTTTAGAGATAACTAATTAAATTATTTACAAAATACCCATTCTCCTTTTATAAATATATAAAACATTTAAGTCCCATACCTTAAATAATTTTATATATTCATTAAAACACTTAGGAAAAATCAATAAAAATTCCTATAAATCATTTTTAATATGTTTTTTAACATATATAAATTTCAGACCCAAAACATATATAATTTAGCCGTAAATTATTTTAAACCTAAATATCCATTTTCCTCACTAGAAAATTAATATAAAATCCACGTTAATTCAGAAAATTATGAAAATTGAATCCCATCTTTAAAATATCATTTCTGATCTAAATCTAAAATCACAAGGCATTTGGATGTCATTTAATAGGGGTTTCACATTTAAAACATATCATAAATTTTATATGAAATACCATTAATCATCAACAAGCATATATATCCATTTTAACAATTAATACATGACAAATAACTTTGCAAAATAATTTGGATTTCATCCTAAAACCGAAACAATAGAAACATGAGATGCGATCATTATTCACCTTAACTTTAAGATTAAGGAGTTGAGATTTGAGAATGTATTAGTGTTGATTTAGCTTCTTCATTTAGCTTACCTTTTTCTAGTTCTTGCTTAATGGTGGCTGGCCTCTTATGCTTTTGTTTGTGAGAATGAACATGTAAATGAATGCGGTTTAAGTGTTTAGGGTATAAGAATATACTTGTTCCTATATTCCCCTTGTTTACTTACCCTAACTTGATTCATTTTAATTCCCTTAGTTCATTTGTTAACATGGCATGGCTACCCTTATTAATCACAAATCTCAATCCCCTAACCATTACATTATTTAATTTAATTTAACTAATTAAATATCTTAAATAATGTTACTCAAAATTACGGTCGTTACAGACTCCCTTCCTTAAAGAATTTCGTCCTCGAAATTACGATAAGGTACTCAATAAATCAATCAAAAAGTTAAAACATACCATTAAACAAATTAGGATAAGCGTCTATAATCCTGCTTTCAGTCTTCCAAGTACAGTCTCTCTCATCGTCGCTCCACTAGACTTTAACTAATCTAACTGTCTTGTTCCTTAGCCTCTTCTCATCTCTCATGACTATACAAACTGGCTTTCTAACTACAGTTAAATTTGGCTCTACTACTATGTCTTCTAACACAGTCAGTGCTATAGTAGTCTCTGAGTCTCTAATACACTTTCTTAGATGAGAAATATGAAAAACATCATGGACTCCTACCAAACTGTTCGGTAAATCTACTCTATATGTGAGTTTATCGATCCTTTCTATAATAAGAAATGGTCCAACGAATCTCGGTGCCAATTTCCCTGATCTTCCAAATCTGATTACACATTTAATCGGTGATACCTTAATGAAAACATGATCTCCTACCGAGAACTCTAAGTCTTTCTGTCTTCTATCTGCATAACTCTTTTGTAATGCCCCTGAATTTAAATTAACATTATTCGAGATATTTAATTGGATAAATTAAATAGAATAATGTGAATAATTAAGGAGATGAGATTAATAAACCCAATGGCCGTGTCTTAATGAATGAACTAAGATAAGACTTAACTAAATTAAGAAGGAAGAATTTTCTAAGGGGTAAACATGGAAATGGGGCTACATTTCTTAGTATAAATTTCTTCCTCCACTTTAATTAATTTTCACTCTCTCATTCATAACTCCTTACCAACTTTCGGCCAGCCATTAAAAGCTCCAGGAAGAGCAATAAATTGAAGAAAAAGCTAAGGAATTAAAGCTAGGAAATTATCTCATTCTCCAATTAACTAATCAAGGTGAATAATCATGTTTATCATCTCATTTTCTGTGTTTGGATCGGTTATGGGTTATACCCAATTCATTTTTGTGATTTTGGTTAGGATATAACCATTTAAACCTTTGTATGGATAAGACTTAGGTGTTTTAAAATGTTAATGGGCTAATTAACACGTTTTATTCGGTTTTGGTTAAATTCCGAGTTATTTTGATCTTCATATGCTTTGAAATTTTAATATGTTGAAGTATATGATTTATAAGATTTTTGGGGATTTTTCCTTAGTGGTTAACTAAGGTAATTAAATTAATTAAGTCTAAGGGCTAAACTGCAATATTGCTTCTACCTTGGTCAAAGCCGGAGGGAAAATTGCTTTCAATAATTAATTTGGGGAAGAAGTATATAGTGTTTTAAGAAAAAGGTTGACTTTGATATACTTTTTACTATTCGAAAGCATAGGTGGAAGCACCTTGACCAATCATAATTAAAAAAGCAAGATAAAACATCACTTCAGTAGGCTCAGATGTTCCCTCTGACTCCAAAAGCCGCTTATATCTCTTCGTCTAAGTCAAAGGGTAGGCTAGGTGACGGGAAGAGGGGCGAAGGGTTGGGGAGCTGCTTCCTTTGCTTTCAAATGGAAATAAAACTTTCTTTCAACTGAGACAAAGGGGGATCCTTCGATTCTATAAATTTTTATAAAAGACTACGTTATATATACTCAAGGAGGGGCTACGACGGGGATCTTCAAAAGCCAAAACCTTCAAGAGTTAATGTTTTAAATGCTTTCCAAAAAAAATTTTATACCCTTCGACAAAGTCGAATGGAAAGGGGGAGGAAAATCCCAACCTTCCCATTGTTTTTAAAGTAAAAGTTTTAATACCTTTCGATAAAGTCGAAGGGTAAACCTTCCGACAAGGTCGGAAGTATACTTTCGAAGGGTTGATTCCAACACCAACACTTCATTGTTTTTGAATGATTTCAAAAGGTTTTGATTTCAAAAGGTTTAATTTCAAAAGGTTTGATTTCGAAAGATTTTGATTTCGAATGGTTTTGATTTTGAAGGTTTTGATTTCGAAAGGTTTTGAAGGGGTTACCTTCAATAATTGTGAAATGTTTTGAGTTTCATTGCTTTCGAAAGGTTTATAAATGGTTTTATACAGGGCGATACCCTAGGCTTTCGACAAAGTCGAAAGGTACGATTTTGTGATGCTCTCAAAAAAAGGTTTCCGAAGGGGCTAACTTTGGATGTTTATTTGCTTTCGAATGGGACTTCATTCGAATTTTTTTAAATTGCTGTTTTTAGCCATTTTTCTTAAATAAAACTTTGCTAAGTCGAAGGGGTTACTTCGAAGGGTTACAGCATAAAATACTTATCTTTGTTTGAATATGTAAGGGGAACCTTATATAAAATGAATGTTAATAAACCTTGGGGACAACGGGGTGGGTTTAATGTTTTCGATACATAGTTTGGGGTTACAAACAGAAATATGCTTTCGAAGATATACATTGGGGCTATCAATGTGTTTTTATTTAATTTAACCTAATTAGGGCTACCAATGGGAATAGGTTAAATAGGTGGTATACCTGAGAAAAATAAGTAATCATGGGGATCTTGAATTTTTATAAATAATCATGGGGATCATGATGTTTTAATTGGCCAAGTGATGGGTTCTTGGTTAACCTAGGAAAACCTTGGAATGTGCGATGGATAACCCACATCAAATTTCTAAAGTAAAGAATGTTTTGCCAGAGGTGGTTAGCCTTGGGATTTGGCATTCAACGTGCATAGTCATCCTTGGAAAACTATAGAGTGTGCAGTGGATAGCCCACACCATCTTTTATAAAACGATGTACGATGGATAATCTGCATTTATTTTAAAGGGATTTGGGACGAACAATCCGATCTAATTATGACGGATATTCATTTTAAATATTTTAGAGGGGAACTCTAATAAATTTATTTTAGATGGGAAATCTAATAAATCGATTTTAGATGGAAAATCTAATAAATTGCTTTTAGATGGGATATCTAATAAATGGGTGGATGTGATATCCAATACATATGAATTATTGTTTTATTTCATATTATGTTAAGACTAATCATTTTGGGTGCAGGGGCATAGTAAATGATTTGCATGTTTTCTTTTGGATACTAGTGAGGGGAAAACCCGTTCCGCCAAGCAGCGTGGTCTCACTAGATATTTATTTATGATAAGAGATGATAGGGGATTATTTATACAAGACTTATTGTCTGACTGGAAGTTTGTGTTTCTCCACAAACTCTCGGGTACTCAAAATTAATTTGAGTAGTCTGAGAGTAGGAGACTATTAGGTTTTTGGACGAACAAGCATACAGAGACGTGCAAGAGGCAGTATTAGCTATATAGGAGTTATTTTGTGTATTCCGCTGTGATGTGCTAAGAACTATAAAGTTCATATTATTAGTTCTATGATCATCATAAGGGGACATCTTCATATGTCGCTCTTATCGTATTTTGTACATGTATATGTGATCTGAACGTGGTTAACGTCTGAGATTATGTAATTAAATATGAATATTATTCATAAGAAATGAGAAATTCTGTTTTTTTGAAGTTAAAATTTTTCATATTCTTGTGTTCCTGTGTATCAATATTGTTTGTACCAAAAATGGGCACAACACTCTTCGGAAGTTTTTGAAGAGATAAAAGTGAAGAATGAAAATTAAAACTGTGGATTATCTAACAAAAACTCCAAATAACAGAAAGTAAATTGCAAAGACAAGCGATTTAGAGTGGTTCGGCGTTTTGCCTACGTCCACTATGAAGTTTGATGATTTTATTGCTCGATTACTTGAAGATTACAGTAGTTGATAATGTAATACAACTGAATTCAAATGCTAAGTGTCAATCTAAAGCAGCGGCGGTGTTCTGGAGTAAATCTGGCAGAATCTGGGCGCTCTTCAGTACTTAGAATTCTCCGACCCCTTTTCTGAATGACCAGGGGGTCTATTTATAGGTGTAGGAGGCTGGTATTTCGCCTAAAATGTGGGGAGACCAGTTCTGGTACGTCAGGGGGCCCACATGGCCGAAATCTGGAGACCCGGGCCCACTTTGGGATCGATTCGACCCTTGGTTCGAATCGATCAAGAAATCGTCCAATTGAGCTGAAATTTGGTGTGCACATTCTTCATCATGTGTTTGAGCTTCTGTGAAAATTTCATGGGATGTGGACTTGTAGAACTCGAGTTATGATCGATTCAAGTTGGTGTTTTTCGTATTCTGGAGTCGTTCGAATCGATATGCTTGAATCGATTCGTTCGAATCGATCTTCCTGCTCGTGAAGATGGTGACGTGGTGCGCTTTCTTCGAATCGGTCCGCTTTGCACTCCGCTTTGACTGGGTCGAATCCACGACTTGGATTCGAAGATGGTGGAGTCGAGGTAATGGATTCGAAGGACCTCTTCCTTCGAATCGATGAGACTAATGCTCGTTCGAATCGACTTAGACTCGTAGCTATGGACCGGTTCGAAGTTTGTCTTGGCCTGGGGATTCGAATGCATGGATTCGAAGGTTCCTTCCTTCGATGGATTCGAACTATGATGTAGGCGAGGGTGGATTCGAACTCAAGTCACATGAAGGCTCGCTTGATGTAGTCGAACGTAGTGACTACCTCAATCGATTCGAAGCTACTGATTCCGCCTGATGGAGTCGAAGCAATGGAGAGCTGGTGGAGTCGAAGCAAATGGAAGTTCGATGGATTCGAACTGGTCCCTGGTCAATCGATTCGAACCAAGGGTGGCTTACTCCATCTTTTGTCGATGATATCTTGAGCATACGAACTCGGATTGACCTGAAACTTGGATCGTTGGTTTCCACGGCTTTGCTTGACGTGCCTTATCAATTGTAGCCTGATCCGGAGTCGGACAAATTTCATCGATATCCGTAGCGATCCTTACGTGTAACCGACTTCCAAGACGATCTGTTACTTTTTTCTAGTTAAGTCCTTGGTATCACGGCCTTGCCAAAAGGCGGGATAACAAATATTAACTATGCCGCATTTGGTCGTTAAGAAATAACAACTACGGATGACTGCAACATCAGTAGCGGTTAGTTTTGGGCCTCGGAAGGCGGGATGTTACAAGTTGGTATCAGAGCATGGTTTATGTACTTAAAAGGAATTTAAACCTTAAAAGATTGTTTAAAGCATAATCTAATGAATCTAAAATATGGTTGGGCTTGGGTAAGCGTTATAGTAACGTATGTGTACTTTGCTATAAATACCTAAGTATGTATTCCCCACTCTCTTAGACCGTTCTTCTGTATCTTACCAAGATTGGATATCAGGTAGTCGGGAAGTAAGATATGGTGGCAGGAAATAGAAAAGTGCTTCAAGGTGGGAGACGCACCGCAACACGTGGAAATGTTCGACCCAATACTAGGAGCAACCAGGGTGGATAGGCAAATGCAAACCAAGATGCAAATGCCAATGTTGGTGCTGAGATCCCACCGGTTGATATGGGGATAATGTATCAGTTCTTCATGAATATTATGCAAGCTGGAGCAGCTGCGGGAGTGGCTGTAGGGAATGCTGAAGGAGCTAATTCGGTGGCCCCAGTTGGCAATAATTATGCCAAGCCGAGCAGGGATTATGCTAGTCTTAGAGGAAAGCCTTTTCTGGGAACCGAGGATGTAGCAGGAGTGGAGAACTGGCTATTGCATTGTGAAAGGATATTTGCAGATCTCGGCTTGACGAATATGCAGAAGAGGAGACTTATTTCCAGGCAATTGCAGGGAGCAGCATTGTTTTGGTGGAATAGAGTTATTGTAGGAGAGCCAGAGGAAGACCTGACTTGGGCTGAATTTCGAAGGAGGTTCGAAGAAAGATTTCTATCAGAGGTTGCTAAGTCAGCATTGCTCAGGAAATTTGTATATTTAGTCTATGGGGATAGATCGGTGATTGAGTATGCTACAGAGTTTGATGAGCTGTCCCGTTATGAATATGCTAATGTGGATAATGTCATTTAGAGGAATGATAAGTTTATCAGGGGGTTGAATCATGAGATCGCTTATTGGGACGAATATGCTTAAAGCATAACATATCTCTTGGTGACGTTCTATTGCCCAGCACCACCGATAGACCGCACAATCCGCCTGAAGGATATACAGCATTCTACCGTCATGCTTGTGCGGCTGGAACTCTTCCTCCCTTCAATCAATATATCCGAAGGATGCTATCATATTTAGGGATCGCTCCTTCACAACTTCATCCCAACGGGCACGCGTTGCTGAATAGTGTCTTCGTAATATTTATGGACTGTCTTTTTCGCCCGCCGAGGCCCTATGAAATCAGACACATATTTAACTTCAAAAGCAGGGGTGATAGCCCGTCGTTTACATTTTTGGAGGCAGTTAGAAATTGCCAAGTTGTAGTTGGAGCTTGGACGCGCCTGAGCTATTTCAAGAACGAATGGTTCTACGTTCGATGCCCTCCGGGTTTCGCTAGGCGATGGTTGTCTAGACGTAAGCGCCTTAACCTGTTTCTTTGACCAATAGCTCTTCGGTGTTAAAATTGACATTTCATTCCTTTTACAGCTATTATCTCTAGGCCCGATGGAGGGCGTTTCAAGGGTACCGTCCGGAGTCTTCAAGAAGTCCCAAGCGAGCTGAGGCATATTGACTCGGTGCTGAACGACTACAACTTAAGAGTTCTGGGTTTGATCGATATTAATCAAAGCATAGTTGTTGAGGGATTTTCAAAGTCCGTATCCAAGAAGGAAAATAAGAAGAAACCCAAGAAGAGAAAAGCGAAGAGGTCACTCGGAATCAGAATAATCGAGGCGAGTGACGAAGAAAGAACCCAGACGGATTCAGAGCCAATGGCCGACCTTTCAGGAAACTTGGAGGAATCGGGAGAAAAACGGAAAGGTAAGGCCGCCGTTTCCAAAAAACTTAAGTCAAAGGGGGGAAAATCTGTAGATGTGTTTCTTCCCGCTTCCGGAGTTATGATTTCTGAGGCCGCCCCTTCTCATTCGAGAGATCCTCTCAAAGGGCTTGACGATATTCCTATCCCAGATTATATATCAATCTCTCATAATCCTGGGTTGGAAGAATTACAAGATGTACTAAATATGAACGAGCCCTTTCCTTTAAGTGCGGTCAACACTTCCGGTCGGTTTGGGGGTTTACACATTTACACACACTTCCAAGGCACTTCATGACTTATGCATAGTAAACATTGCTTTATGGGATTTTAATCCGTAATTCTTTCTTATCGCAGGTGAAATGTCAGGACGTGGCTCCACTCTAGATAGGCTCCGGAATGTGCGCCAATCTTCTCCATTTTATGATTCCCGTAGGAGAGAGACAGATAGGGACCATGGGCGAGGCTACTCGAGTCAAGAACGTTACGATAGAGACAGAGATTACTCGTGTAACCGTTCTGGTTATGATTACTCTGATAGAGACCGGGGATACCAGCACCGACCCCGATCTCGTTCTCCTCCGCCTCCCAGGGCTCCAGTAGACCTCCCAGGGCCATCTCATCAGCAACAATTGCCTTCTCAATCTTCTCGGCCTGACGCTCAACGGCCAAGAGTGGAACCAACGGCAGCCGCTATAATTGAACAAGTTCCGGCTGAGTTGACAAGCGAGGGAGCTGCTAAACTCGCCCAAATGAAGAACGACTACCCGGAAATTTGCATGGATGGCTATATCTTCCCTCCTAACTTCAAAAGAATCCCTCCGGAAGCTGAGACCACTGCTCATAACTACATTCACGACTTCTATGCTCAGTACAAGGAGTGGTATAAGGCAGCCGTGAAGGCTTCTAGAGTAGCTTTCGACAGGGCGAAAGTTATTGCCGAACGTGATGTTGACATTGCGAAGCAGAAACGCATCATTCAAGTTCTTCAATCCGAAGTGGAAACGTCCCGAAAGTCAGAGCTTGAAACACTTAAGAAACACGAGGGTGTCGTGGCCAAATTAGCGAGGATGCAGCAAGAACATTGCGCCACAGTGGAAGAGATGGGCCATCGTAATACCACCGTTGCAGCTGAGCGAGACTTAGCCGTTAAAGAGCTGAACGAGCTCAAGGCCAAATTCGCTGAAATGGTGAAGGAGAAGGACGATGCGAACGCTACTGCTCAAGAGGCTTGTGACCAAGCAGTATCCCTCAGGGCCGAACTTGCTGCGGCGGCGGTCAAGGCTAAGTCTGTGGAAGCGGAGATTCAGGAAAAGATCTTGGAGGAGAGGTCTAGGCTAGATGCTGAGTTTGACGATCTCTTAGTCACGTATAACGCTAATGTGCTGGAACACAGAAATCTAGCGTGGCTGGGAGATGACTCCATGATCTTGTATAATGCCTGGACCCGGCTGGTGAATGAGAAGAGAGCAGCGCATCCAGATGGAGCACTTGACGACTTTGAACTGGAGATGCGTCTGCTTACTGAGGATGAGAGGAAAAACCTTCATGAGGTGGTAATCTCTATGGCGAAAGAAAAACTCGGCGTCCAATCATTAGAGACAGGCGAAGGTTCGGGGACCGTGCATCACGAGGCAAGTGTTGGAGCCGTAATCCCAACACTGCCCGAAACCACTGGTGCGGTAGACCCCCAATCTGTTCCTGCATATAATCCTGACCA
Organism: Allium fistulosum; assembly: GCA_030737815.1. Classification (NCBI taxonomy): domain Eukaryota; kingdom Viridiplantae; phylum Streptophyta; class Magnoliopsida; order Asparagales; family Amaryllidaceae; genus Allium; species Allium fistulosum. Next base: position 812,621,619 of record CM060908.1, on the reverse strand, counting down.
ACCGTTATTATCTTCCGCCGATGATTCCACCCATGTTTCGGTCCAGACTAAGGAAGGTATTTGAACGCTTCTCGTAGTTTAGTTGTGAAGGACCTTAAGCAACACACTTGTCTAACAATCTCCGTTTTGTCGTATTTCAGTGACCGAGGTTATTGTTTCTGCGCCCCTCGCTTTATCGGTTCCTCATCAAACACAAGGGGTTGTTTTTTCTGAAGCCATCACGACTTCTACTTTAATTGGCGAGGAGGGAGATGCAAATATGTTTTCTTTCAGCGCTCAAATGATTGAGGAGCTTCTCAACGAACCCATCGATCCCTCTGCCAATCCGTCCGATGCTGTGAGTGAGGCTGCTCCGGCCATTAGTTTACCTATGCCAGCTATTGGCACATCTGATGCGGCCCAAGCATCTCGTGAGGACGACGTTTTAGCTGAGATTGCTGCCGAGATGGCGTCAGGGAATGTAGGTTCTAGTCCGCCCGGGCCTGCCCCGTTAATGGTGATTTCGCCGGGTGGTACTGTATTGATCGAGACCGCTCCTGTCCCTCCTCCTGCTACTACTCCTATGCCCCCAGCTCGTCCTCCTAGAAGAACTTCCGTCGCCTCCAGCTCTGAGGAAGATGTCGACATCATATCGCTGCCGGAGGGCAAGCCTGAAAAGAGCAAGCGATTGAGGAAGAAGTCGGGCAGCGGATCAGGTGGAGCTACTCCAAAGAAGAAGATAAGGAAGAAGAAAGAATGAACTTCTTTCCCTAAATCTTTGTTGCGTAGGGTAGCATTTTGTCGATTTTTCTATAGCCGTGTATAGATGTGGATTCGGCTCCCACTAGCAGAATTTTTCATAAACACTTTGTAATCGGATTCTTTTTGTTGATAATGGAAATGAAAATCTATTCCCTTTCTGTCTTCAACTTGTTATGTGTTATGGTTCTGCCCCCTGTATTGGGGAGAAGTGTGGAGTTGACGTATGTTTATACTCTGCCTTGCGTACTGGAAGCACGGAGTTAGTTAATGTTTACACTCCAGTTCGCGTTCTCGGAAGCTGGAGTTCGTTAATGTTTATACTCCAGTTCGCGCTCTCGGAAGCTGGAGTTTGTTAGTGTTTATACCCAGCTCGCGCTCTTGGAGTACTCTGGGGTTTTTAGGAGAATGTTTATACTCCGCCTCGCACTCTGGGAGTACGGAGTTCGAAGGATGTTTATACTCCGCCTCGCGCTCTGGGAGCACGGAGTTAAGTAAAAAGCTTGTACCCAGCTCGCGCTCTCGGAGTACTCTGGGGTTTAGGAAAAATGTTTATACTCCGCCTCGCACTCTGGGAGTACGGAGTTAAATGAGAGTTTATACTCCGCCTCGCGCTCTGGGAGCACGGAGTTTAGTAAAATGTTTATACTCTGCCTCGCACTATGGGAGTACGGAGTTTAGTAAAATGTTTATACTCCGCCTCGCACTCTGGGAGTACGGAGTTAAATGAGAGTTTATACTCCGCCTCGCGCTCTGGGAGCACGGAGTTTAGTAAAATGTTTATACTCCGCCTCGCACTCTGGGAGTACGGAGTTGAATGAAGGGTTGTCGTGTATCAACCCATTTTCGTGGCCTGAAGTGATGGCTTGCCCCCGAGCTCGGGTTTCATTTAGCGAGTGGTTGATTGCTTCATAGCCACTCCCTACTTGAATAAATTCCACTGTGTGATGGAACTTAGCTCTTCGTGCATCGTGATGTTGTACATTGTATTTAATGAATCACAGCTCTGGCTCGAAGAGATGGCATTTTATTGCTGAAATAAGAAAAATATGGCAAATCAGTTGCCTTATTACAAATTCTAATTTCGAAATGCAAAAGTAAATTGCTGAATAAAAAACATAATGAAATAAATAAAGCCTGTCATATGTAATAGCGACGGAGACTCTCGCTGTTCCAGGCTCTCGGTAAAACTAGACCGTCCACGGTTGATAGTTTGAATGTGCCATCCCCAAGTCGTTGCGTAATCACGTACGGTCCCTCCCAATTTGGTTTCATGTGTGAAGGAACCGGGTATACTCTCTTGAGGACCAGATCGCCGAGATCAAAGGTTCGGGGGCGAACTTTGGTGTTATATAATCGGGCGACCCGACTTCGGTAAGCGGCCACTCTTAAATCAGCTTCTTCTCGTTTCTCGTCCAACAGATCCAAAGACTCAGCGAGTAATATAGCGTTTGTTTTCGGATCGTAATAAGTTACGCGGTGAGAAAATACTTCTGTCTCCACTGGAATGACGGCCTCCGAGCCATAGGATAAGGAAAATGGGGTGTGTCCAGTTGCGGTCTTGTGAGTTGTTCGATAAGCCCATAATGCCATAGGAAGTTCATCGACCCATTTGCCCCCAGCCTTTTCCAGTCGTTTCTTTAAGATGGATTTGATAACTTTGTTAACAGCTTCGACCTGACCATTTGCTTGTGGATGTGCGACTGCAGAGAACTTTTTATGAATATGAAATCGTTGGCAGAAACTCTTGAACTCTGAACTTTCGAATTGGGTCCCGTTATCGGTGATGATGGTGTGCGGGAGTCCAAATCGGCAAATGATATTGCGGACCACAAAGTTTATCACTTTCTTTGACGTAATCGTTGCGAGAGCTTCGGCTTCAGCCCATTTCGTGAAGTAATCAACTGCAACGATGGCATACTTCGCACCACCTTTTGCCAGAGGCAAAGCGCCAATGATATCGATACCCCACATAGCGAACGGCCAGGGACTGACCATTTGAGTTAACTCGGTAGGCGGGGCTCTTGGAATTCGAGCGTGTTTTTGGCACTTGTCGCACTTCCTGGCGTAATTGGCAGCATCTCGATTTACTGTCGGCCAGTAATATCCATATCGGAGTATCTTCTTAGCAAGCGCTTGTCCACCGGTGTGATCGCCGCATTCTCCCTCATGTACATCATGTAACACTCGTTTGACTTCGTCGTGAGCGATACACCGGAGGAGTGGAACAGAATAACCTTTTCTATACATGATCCCGTCCTGAATGATGAACCGCGAAGCTTTTCGTAGAATTTGCCTTTTCTCATTTCGGTGTTCAGGCAATATCCCATTCTCAATATAATTTCGATATGGAGTCATCCATGATTCTCTGCTGGGAAAGGTTTCTAACACATCATTCGTTTTGATTTGATCGATGCTTGGGAAAGGCAACGTTTCGACCGGGACGAGTCCCATTTGCTGTGCTTCACCTGTGCTGGCCAACTTTGCCAATGAATCGGCCTTTTGATTGCGATCTCGTGGTATGTAGTAAATAGCATAATAATCAAACTGATCCAGCGCTTCCTGAACTCGGGCTAGATAAGCAGCTAACCTTCGATCTCTCGCTTGATATTCTCCTCGTACTTGACACACAACCAACTGCGAATCACAATAAACTTCTATAGCGATAATTTTCAGATCTCTGGCAAGCTTTAACCCAGCCAACAGGGCTTCATACTCGGCCTCATTGTTGGTTGCGTGAAAATCAAACTTCAAAGCATAACATATGGATCGACCTTCGGGGGTTTCTAGTACAACTCCAGCGCCCGAACATCGATCGTTTGATGCACCATCTGTATAAAGTTTCCATACATATTCAGGAGACTCGCTGGTTTCAGGTAATTCGTCAGGAACAGTAAATTCAGCTATGAAGTCAGCTAGAACTTGCCCTTGAATGGCTCTCCGCGGAGCATAAGTAATGTCAAATTGGCTCAGTTCAATATTCCACTTGAGTAACCTTCCAGACGTCTCAGGCCGCGTGAGGACCTGTCGTAACGGCTGATCGGTATACACAGTAAGCGGATGTGCTTGAAAATAAGGACGAAGCTTTCTCGAGGCAATGACCAAGCAGTAAGCCAGTTTCTCCAACCTGGGGTAATTTCTCTCAGCTCCGGTCAATCGTTTACTGACATAATAGACCGGTTTCTGCACTCGATCTTCTTCCCGGACCAAAGCAGCACTGATCGCATGCTCTGATACCGCCAGATAAAGGTATAATTGTTCGTGATCGATTGGTTTCGACAAAATCGGTGGCGTAGAGAGATGCTGAACCAGCGATCGGAACGCGCCTTCACATTCCGTGGTCCATTCAAAGTTTCGTTTCCCTTTCCGGATTAGATCAAAGAAAGGAATACATTTATCAGTGGATTTCGAGATGAACCTGCTTAGCGCTGCTACCTTCCCGTTGAGACTCTGGACTTGCTTGATGGTCTTTGGAGTTTGCAAATTCCTTATTGCCCAGATCTTCTCGGGGTTTGCCTCTATCCCACGAGCGTTAACAATGAACCCTAGAAACTTTCCGGATGCGACGCCGAAGTGGCATTTTAGCGGGTTAAGCTTCATTCCATACTCACGCAAGATACAGAACATTGAATTTAAATCTTTGACGTGATCTGTGGAAAATCGGGACTTAACTAACATGTCATCCACATAGACTTCCATGGTCTTCCCGATCTGATCAGCGAACATTCGATTAACCAAGCGTTGGTAAGTTGCTCCGGCATTCTTTAAACCAAAGGGCATGACTCTGTAGCAGTAGAGTCCCAGATCGGTTACGAAACTAGTATGTTCTTGATCGGGTAGATGCATGGGTATCTGATTATAACCTGAATAAGCATCCATAAAGGATAACAATTCGTGACCTGCAGTTGAGTCAACGAGTTGGTCAATTCGGGGAAGTGGAAAACTATCTTTTGGACAGGCTTTGTTTAAATCAGAGTAATCGACACAAGTTCTCCATTTCCCGTTCGGCTTCCGAACCATTACCGGATTTGACACCCACTCTGGGTATAGAGCATCTCGGATGAAACCATTCGAATGTAATTTGTCAATTTCTTCTTTAAGGGCGGCAGATCTCTCTGGATCCATACCACGCCTCTTTTGCTTGACCGGAACATGTCGCGGATCAATATTTAAAGAGTGACTTGCAATGTTCGGTGAGATTCCGCACATGTCGGAGTGCGTCCAGGCAAAGACATCGAGATTCGCCTGAAGAAATTCAACCAATTCCTGTTGTATCTGTTTTCCCAGTTGAGATCCAACTTTCAGTACTTTCGAGTTGTCATCCTCACTGACCGGGACGTCCACAGTCAGTTCGGCTGGAGACGCTTAACTCTCTTCTACTTCATCTTTATCTTCGCTATCTCTAGGGTCAAGATCTCTAAGGAATTGGTAGTGGTGCCCGGGCCGGGGCCCAGGCGTTAGCTGTCAATTATCAGAAAAACGGACGCAGAGAGATTCCTCTACGCCCTTTCCTTTCTCCTTCTTCTGTGCTTCTCGCAATTCAGCAACATAACAGGCTCTTCCTGCTGCCTGATCTCCTTGAACGATTCCTATACCATGATCGGTTGGGAATTTTAAAGTCAAACACCACGGGGCAATGGCTGCCCTGAATTCAGCAAGAGCTGGTCGACCCAGGAATGCATTGTACGGTGAAGCAATGTCAAGAACAACAAATTGCAGTAGTCGGACTCTCCTGCGCTCTCCGATCCCCAGTTCCACTGGTAGTTCCACTATCCCAGTAGGTATCGTTGCACTGCCATTGAAGCCATGAACCCGGGATTGGCAGGGTTTTAGGTCTTTTGCCTCCATCTTCATTAAATCGTAAGCTCGCTTGAATAGAATGTTTACAGAACTTCCACTGTCAACCAGGATCCTCTTCATCCAAGCAGGACCAACCTGGGCAGATATGACCAGTGGATCAATCGTTGGAGCTTCGATTTTGTCAGCATCTCTGCTTCTGAATATGATATCGTCAGACATCGTTTTTTGTTGCTTAGCCGGGGCTCCATCTTCACAATTACTGCAACATTCGAAGCTCGCATGCCTGATAGAGCTAGCATACGACTCCATTTCCCTCCAGCTCCTGTCCGCTGGATGAGGACCACCACTTATGGTATTGATAACTAGCCTCCCGCCTGTACGAGCGGGTTCCTCTTGCCTATCCTGGTCTTGCGCACGGTTTGGATTCGATGGGCCCGCACCACCAGACTGCGGCGCCCGCACGAATTGATCTAACTTCCTCTCCCTGATCAACTTTTCTATGAGATCTTGCAAATGGCGACAGTCATTAGTATTGTGGCCATAGCTCTCATGAAACCTACAAAACTTTCCCGTCTGAATCTGCCTTTCTGACGACCGCTTCGGAGCGGGTTTCTTATACTGTTCTGTGTTGCAAGTTTGCAGATACACATTCTCCAGTGATGTGTTTAACGGTGTATAACTTTCGAACATCGGAGCCCTACGCCGGGATTCGGATCTCTCTTCTTATTCTGACCATTGCCACCTCTTGGCTGAGTTTGTTTGTTCTGTATGTTTAACTGGACTTTTCCGGAACTGTCACCGGACTGTTTAACTGCGACATTGCTTTGTATTCCCTCACTTCCGGGTTTTGCATCGTCCTGCTTCCTAGACTGTTTCGCGTCCTCTTGCCGTAAGAATTGAGCGGCTTTGGAGTAGAAACGGTCCAACGATGCGGGGGGTTTTCCGGCTAACCAGTTTCCAAATTCAGAATCGGGATCAATTCCCTTTGTCAATGCCATTAAAATTGAGTTGTCGTTGGGATTACTAATTTCCACGCATGCCGCATGGAACCTCTCCAAGTAACGCCTTAATGTTTCCCCACGAGCCTGGGTAACATTGGACAGGGTGTTAACATCTTTGGGTCTGGCAACATGCATACGGAACTGTTCAACAAACTTCTTAGCCAATTGGTCAAATGACGAAATAGATCTTGGAGGTAGTCTGGTAAACCACATTGTTGCAATTCCTCCCAGTGAAATGGGGAAGCTGCGGCATTTCACTGCATCGTCGGCCCTTGCGGCGCTCATTGACCATTCGTATTTCAGTATGTGCTGATTGGGATCAGAACTTCCTTCGTACATAGGGAGAGTTGGCATTCTGAATCGTCGAGGAGGTTCAGCGTATAGTATCTCGTCCGTGAAAGGAGTATGGCTTCGAGAAATTCCCCAATCGTCATTGGTAAGTCCTTGGCTTTCACGGATCATCTGACGTATCATAGTCGAGATGTCTGGCATTGCTACATTTTGAGCATGCTGAGCTAAGGTGTGGTCGGGTTCCACAATGCGAGTTTGGACCGGGCGCTGTCGACGGTCCAAGTTTCGCCTCCTCGGCTCAGCGTCTTCCTGGACGTATGGTTCAGAAGTACGTCCTTGCTGTTGATTACCCGAATCTGGAAGATATCGGGTATCGACCCTTGTTTCCGCTGTTGCAGCTGTGACATGATTGTCCGTAGTATATTGTGAAGTGCGGCCACCCCGTGCTGATGGCCCAGCCTGGAAGCTGGTTGATGGTCCTACCCTCAATTGCCCGACAGTCAGGGCGGGATGATATCCCGTAGTCTGAGCATAATCTCCGTCTAATCGGGGACGGGTAGATCTACGATGATAGTCAGACGAGGCAGAACTTTCAGTGGGTGAGCGGGAAACATCATCCCTCCTGGACCTCCTACGGCCCTGGCGATTCAGTTGATTTGTCAACTCAATATTAGCTCGCAACTGTTCGGCTAACTGTTGCCGACTCTGAGTCAACTCTTGGAGTAACATCTGAAATTCTTGTCTAGTGACTGCCCCAGACGGATCTGAGTGGGCAGTGTTGTCTTGGTTGGGTGGCTGCTGTTGAGCAGGATTTTGTCCATCCCTACCTTCTTGTCCTGGAGCTGCAGAAGTGGTTCTCGTGCTAACCATTTTGAACGATGAATCCTTTTCCTAGATTTTATGCAAATCTGAGTAGAATGGAAGGACTGTGAATCGAAGATCTGGATCTTCCTCTTGGATTTGTGCAATCCGGTATCGATGGTAGATCCAAGGAGCAGGAGAAAAAAGCTAGTTTTTTCTCAGTGAAAGCACCAAAGTGTTTGTACCAAAAATGGGCACAACACTCTTCGGAAGTTTTTGAAGAGATAAAAGTGAAGAATGAAAATTAAAACTGTGGATTATCTAACAAAAACTCCAAATAACAGAAAGTAAATTGCAAAGACAAGCGATTTAGAGTGGTTCGGCGTTTTGCCTACGTCCACTATGAAGTTTGATGATTTTATTGCTCGATTACTTGAAGATTACAGTAGTTGATAATGTAATACAATTGAATTCAAATGCTAAGTGTCAATCTAAAGCAGCGGCGGTGTTCTGGAGTAAATCTGGCAGAATCTGGGCGCTCTTCAGTACTTAGAATTCTCCGACCCCTTTTCTGAATGACCAGGGGGTCTATTTATAGGTGTAGGAGGCTGGTATTTCGCCTAAAATGTGGGGAGACCAGTTCTGGTACGTCAGGGGGCCCACATGGCCGAAATCTGGAGACCCGGGCCCACTTTGGGATCGATTCGACCCTTGGTTCGAATCGATCAAGAAATCGTCCAATTGAGCTGAAATTTGGTGTGCACATTCTTCATCATGTGTTTGAGCTTCTGTGAAAATTTCATGGGATGTGGACTTGTAGAACTCGAGTTATGATCGATTCAAGTTGGTGTTTTTCGTATTCTGGAGTCGTTCGAATCGATATGCTTGAATCGATTCGTTCGAATCGATCTTCCTGCTCGTGAAGATGGTGACGTGGTGCGCTTTCTTCGAATCGGTCCGCTTTGCACTCCGCTTTGACTGGGTCGAATCCACGACTTGGATTCGAAGATGGTGGAGTCGAGGTAATGGATTCGAAGGACCTCTTCCTTCGAATCGATGAGACTAATGCTCGTTCGAATCGACTTAGACTCGTAGCTATGGACCGGTTCGAAGTTTGTCTTGGCCTGGGGATTCGAATGCATGGATTCGAAGGTTCCTTCCTTCGATGGATTCGAACTATGATGTAGGCGAGGGTGGATTCGAACTCAAGTCACATGAAGGCTCGCTTGATGTAGTCGAACGTAGTGACTACCTCAATCGATTCGAAGCTACTGATTCCGCCTGATGGAGTCGAAGCAATGGAGAGCTGGTGGAGTCGAAGCAAATGGAAGTTCGATGGATTCGAACTGGTCCCTGGTCAATCGATTCGAACCAAGGGTGGCTTACTCCATCTTTTGTCGATGATATCTTGAGCATACGAACTCGGATTGACCTGAAACTTGGATCGTTGGTTTCCACGGCTTTGCTTGACGTGCCTTATCAATTGTAGCCTGATCCGGAGTCGGACAAATTTCATCGATATCCGTAGCGATCCTTACGTGTAACCGACTTCCAAGACGATCTGTTACTTTTTTCTAGTTAAGTCCTTGGTATCACGGCCTTGCCAAAAGGCGGGATAACAAATATTAACTATGCCGCATTTGGTCGTTAAGAAATAACAACTACGGATGACTGCAACATCAGTAGCGGTTAGTTTTGGGCCTCGGAAGGCGGGATGTTACAAGTTGGTATCAGAGCATGGTTTATGTACTTAAAAGGAATTTAAACCTTAAAAGATTGTTTAAAGCATAATCTAATGAATCTAAAATATGGTTGGGCTTGGGTAAGCGTTATAGTAACGTATGTGTACTTTGCTATAAATACCTAAGTATGTATTCCCCACTCTCTTAGACCGTTCTTCTGTATCTTACCAAGATTGGATATCAGGTAGTCGGGAAGTAAGATATGGTGGCAGGAAATAGAAAAGTGCTTCAAGGTGGGAGACGCACCGCAACACGTGGAAATGTTCGACCCAATACTAGGAGCAACCAGGGTGGATAGGCAAATGCAAACCAAGATGCAAATGCCAATGTTGGTGCTGAGATCCCACCGGTTGATATGGGGATAATGTATCAGTTCTTCATGAATATTATGCAAGCTGGAGCAGCTGCGGGAGTGGCTGTAGGGAATGCTGAAGGAGCTAATTCGGTGGCCCCAGTTGGCAATAATTATGCCAAGCCGAGCAGGGATTATGCTAGTCTTAGAGGAAAGCCTTTTCTGGGAACCGAGGATGTAGCAGGAGTGGAGAACTGGCTATTGCATTGTGAAAGGATATTTGCAGATCTCGTCTTGACGAATATGCAGAAGAGGAGACTTATTTCCAGGCAATTGCAGGGAGCAGCATTGTTTTGGTGGAATAGAGTTATTGTAGGAGAGCCAGAGGAAGACCTGACTTGGGCTGAATTTCGAAGGAGGTTCGAAGAAAGATTTCTATCAGAGGTTGCTAAGTCAGCATTGCTCAGGAAATTTGTATATTTAGTCTATGGGGATAGATCGGTGATTGAGTATGCTACAGAGTTTGATGAGCTGTCCCGTTATGAATATGCTAATGTGGATAATGTCATTTAGAGGAATGATAAGTTTATCAGGGGGTTGAATCATGAGATCGCTAAAGCAACCATGCCAAACCTTCGAGATCCGTGTCATATTGCTGTTGAGATGGCTATTCGGAATGGAGAGATGCATTCTAATTTTGGAAAAGGGAACCCGGTTGAGGTTCAGAATTTTCAGGGTAAGAAGTGGAAGTTCTTCAAGAAGGAAGGTGCCCGGTCGGGGGTAGCAGCTAAGAAGAGCAAGGCTGATATTGTTTGTTACAAGTGTGACAAGAAGGGGCACTATGCTAATGAGTGTCGCGAAGAGCAGTTGCAGTGAGGCCGAATGTGAAGTGCTACAACTATGGCCAGATGGGGCATTACAAGGACAAGTGTCCCGAGGCTGCTAAGGCTGGAAAGGAAAAAGTCTTTGCATTGGAACCATCATCCTCAAGACCAACGGCTGCTGAGAAAGGAAAAGCTGTGATGGAAGGTATGCTTATGATTCATAGTACTCCGGTTAGGATACTATTTGATACCAGTGCATCACACTCATTTATATCTCGGTATTTTGTAGATTGCTTATGTCTGGAACCTTTATACCTTAATACTCCTTTAAGGGTTGTGAATCCTATAGGAGGGTATGCAACTCTGGGAACGAGATATAACTAGTTAGAACTTGATTTGTTAGGTCATACGTTTGCATGCAGTTTGTGTGTTTTTGATTTCGTGGGTTTCGGGATCATATTGGGTATGGATTGGTTAGATAGATATGATGCTAGGATATTTTGCCAGAAGGGGGAAATATCATTGAGACACCCTAATAGCCGTAACCGAGTCATTTACTTGGTAAGGAGTTCGAACGGAAATGCTTATGCGTTATTGGGTGCTGTGGGAATGGAAAAAGAGTTGAAGCAGGCTTATGCAGCAATAGAGTTTGCAAATGTGTTTGAACCAGTTTTGGGCTTGCCGCCGAAAAGAGCTATCGAGTTTCGGATGGATCTCATACCGGGAGTTGAACCCGTAAGTAAACCACCTAGCAGGATGCCACCAACCGAGATGAAGGAATTTAAGGTGTAGCTAGTGGAATTGGAAGGAAAAATTTCATCCGGCCAAGCAGTTTGCCTTGGAGAACGGCCATGGTATTCGTGAAGAAGCCAGATAGGTTGTTAAGGATGTGTATCGACTATCGTATGTTGAACGAGTGGACAATCAAGAATAGGTATCCTTTGCCGAGGATCGATGACTTATTTGATCAGTTGAGTGGAGCCAGAGTGTTTTCCCAGCTGGATTTGGCGATAGGTTTCCATCAGCTAAGATTGGCAGAGGATAGTATTCCTTTGACGGCATTTAGGACCAGATATGGGTCTTACAAGTGGTTGGTTATGCCATTCGGGCTTACTAATACGCAACTTTCTTCTTGGATTTGATGAACCGGGTTTTTTCGAGAGCACTTGGATAGGTTCGTGTTAGTTTTTATTGATGACATTTTGGTCTATTCTAAGAATGAGAAGGATCAGGCGGATCATCTTAGAATAGTGTTGGGGATGCTAAGGCAACATCAGCTGAAGGCGAAGTTCTTCAAGTGTCATTTTTAGAAGAAGGAAGTGAAGTTCCTTGGTCATGCAGTTTCCGAGAAGGGTTAGCAGTTGATCCAGATAAGATCGAGGCTGTTAACAATTGGAAAAGACCAGAGACGGTAAGTGAGATTAGAAGTTTTCTTGGTCTTGCAGGTTACTACTAAAGGTTCATTAAGGATTTCTCGTGGATAGCGGCATCCTTGACTAGGCTAACCAGGAAGGACGTGAAGTTTGTTTGATCTGACAAATGTGAGGATGCATTCCTTAAGTTGAAACATTTGTTAACCAATGCGCCTGTGTTAGTAGTTCCAAATTGGAATCAAGGGTTGGTAGTTTACACCAATGCAAGTGGTACTGGGTTGGGTGCTGTGCTAATGCAGAATGGAAAGGTTATTGCCTATGCTTCTAGACGGCTTAGATCGCATGAAGTAAGATACCCTACTTATGATTTGGAGTTGGCAGCGGTAATCTTCGCATTAATGGTGTGGAGACATTTTCTTTTGGGAGAAAGGTTTGAGCTATTTACAGATCATAAGTCTCTACGATATTTATCCTTCCAGAAGGAGCTGAACATGAGACAGCAGAGATGGCTGGAGTTTATTGCAGCTTATGATTTTAGCATCAAGTATACACCGGGAAAAGGAAATAAGGTGGTGGATGCACTTAGCAGGAAACATCGGAATGTGGTGTTAGCTATGTTAGCGGAATGGAAAGACTTGGAAGTATTGGCTGCTTGCAGTGTGCAGTTGAGGTCGACTACGGGATCTAGTCCGAATATCGCCATGATGTCTTGTTTGGAAGTTCGACTAGTTCTGATCGAACGAATTGCTTCTAGGCAGAAAGAGGATCCAGTGTTAGCCGAGAGGATTAGAAGGTTAGAAGCTGGAATCGAGATTGATGATTTGAAAGATTTTATTCTTGACCACAGGGGTTGGTTGAGTAAGAAGGAACGGTTATGTGTTCCGGATGTTGGAGACTTTCAGAAGGAAGTTCTTAGGAAATGTCATCGATCGAAGTTTACGATTCATCCTGGGGGAACCAAGATGTATCGGGATATGAAGATAAGTTTCTTCTGGGAAGGAATGAAGAGGGATGTTGGATTATGGGTAAAACAGTGTTTGAACTGTCAGCAAGTAAAAGCCGAATATCAAAAGCTAAGTGAGTTCCTTCAACCTTTGAAAGTATATGGGTCATAGTGGACAGATTGACCAAAAGTGCCCATTTTATTCCGGTAAGGTCAACCAGGATGACACCTGTTTTGGCTAAGTTATTCATGAAGAACATCGTTATACTGCATGGAATTCCTAGTAGTATCAACAGTGATAGAGATGCTTTGTTTATTAGCGAGTTCTGGAAGAGCCTGCAGAGTGTGTTAGGCCCTAAGCTCAAGATAGTACCGCATATCATCCTCAAACGGAAGGGCAGACAAAGAGAGTCAACAAGGTACAAGAAGATTTGTTGAGGGCTTGTGTGCTGGATTTTAGTGGTTCTTAGGAAGATCACTTGCACTTAGTGTAATTTTCCTATAATAATAGTTATCAGACTACTATAGGAATGGCGCCTTTTGAAGCATTGTATGGATGGCCAAGCAAATCACCAGCATGTTGGTTAGAGACCGGAGGCAGATTGGTCCTTGGTCTAGATTCTGTGAGAGAGGTGACAGATAAGATCGAGTTGATACGGGAAAGAATGAGGGAAGCTCATTCTAGGCAGAAGAGATACGCAGACAAAAGGCGTAAGGACCTAGAGTTCTCAGTTGGAGATTGAGTTTTCATCAAAATATCATCGATGAAAGGTGTGGTTCGGTTCTGAAAGACCAGGAAGCTAGCACCGAGATATGTTGGACCATTTCCTATATCAGAGAGGATTGGGAGACTCGCCTACCGAGTAGATTTGCCGAGCAGTTTGGCCGGGGTCCACATTGTGTTTCATGTTTCTCATCTTAGGAAGTATGTTCATGATGCAGAAACTACTATTGCTCTGATGGCACTGGAGGACTTAGTGGTGGAACCGAATATGACTTTTGTGAGGCAACCAATTAGTGTTATGGCAAAAGATGAGAAGAGGTTAAGAAACAAGACAGTTAGGTTAGTGAAAGTTCAGTGGAGCGACAACGTGAAGGACTGTACTTGGGAGACAGAAGACAGGATCAGGGCTACTTTTCCTGGGCTGTTTTAGATGGTATGTTATATATAGGGTTTATATAGAATTTGGGTGGTAGGTCATACTAGCTTTGCTTGCATGGGCTATATGCTTGTTTTGTCCTTACTGAAATTTCGGGGACGAAATTCTTTAAGGGGGAGTCTGTAAAGCCCTTGAATTTTAATTAACATTATTCGAGATAATTAATTGGATAAATTAAATAGAATAATATGAATAATTAAGGAGACGAGATTAATAAATCCAATGGCCGTGTCTTAATGAATTAACTAAAATAAGACTTAACTAAATTAAGAAGGAAGAATTTCCTAAGGGGTAAACTTGGAAATGGGGCTACATTTCTTACCTCTTCCTCCACTTTAATAAATTTTCACTCTCTCATTCATAACTCCTCACCAACTTTTGGTCGGCCCTTAAAAGCTCCAGGAAGAGCAATAAATTGAAGAAAAAGCTAAGGAATTAAAGCTAGGAAATTATGTCATTCTCCAATTAACTAATCAAGGTGAATAATCATGTTTATCATCTCGTTTTCTATGTTTGGATCGGTTATGGGTTATACCCGATTCATGTTTGTGATTTTGGTTAGGATATAACCATTTAAACCATTGTTTGGATGAGACTTGGGTGTTTTAAAATGTTAATGGGCTAATTAACATGTTTTATTTGATTTTGGTTAAATTTCAAGTTGTTTTGATCTTATTATGCTTTGAAATTTTAATATGTTGAAGTATATGATTTATAAATTTTTTGTTATTTTTGTAGATTTTTCCTTAGTAGTTAACTAAGGTAATTGAATTAATTAAGCCTAAGGGCTAAACTGCAATATTGCTTCCGCCTTGGTCAAAGCCGGTGGGAAAATTGCTTTCAAAAATTGATTTGGGGAAGAGTATAGTGTTTTAAGAAAGTGGAAATTAGCCACAAGGGCCTCTTTAGCAAGTGGAATTAGTTTCTAGAACACACAACTGAAATAATTACTTTCAAGGACAAAACGTAAAATAATTAGTTTCTAGGGCCTAAAAACCTATGAAATTATGTCCTTGAAAATAATTGGACTGCTGACTTTGTCCTTGAAAGTAATTATTCTGATGATTTTGGCCTTGAAAGTAATTTCGTTGAATGTGTGTCCTAGAAACTAATTGGACTGCAAAGTTTGTCCTTCTGGTGAAATGCCCCTTTAAGAAAAAGGTTGACTTTGATATACTTTTTGCTATTCGAAGGCATAGGTGGAAGCCCCTTGACTAATCACAATCAGACAAGCAAGATAAAACATCACTTCAGTAGGCCTGGATGTTCCCTCCGACTCCAAAAGCCGCTTATATCCCTTTGTCTAAATCGAAGGGTAGGCAAGGTGACGAAGGGAAGAGGGGCGAAGGGTCAGGGAGCTGCTTCCTTTTCTTTCAAATGGAAATAAAACTTGCTTTCAACTGAGACGAAGGGGGATCCTTCGACTCTATAAATTTTTATATAAAGACTACGTTTTATATACTCAAGAAGGGGCCACGAAGGGGATCTTCGAAAGCCAAAACCTTCAAGAGTTAATGTTTTAAATGCTTTCCAGAAAGATTTTTATACCCTTCGACAAAGTCGAAGGGAAAGGGAGAGGAAAATCCCAACCTTCCCAGTGTTTTTAAAGTAAAAGTTTTATTACCTTTCGAAAAGTCAAAGGGTAATCCTTTCGACAAGGTCGGAAGTATACTTTCGAAGGGTTGATTCCAACACCAACACTTCATTGTTTTGAATGATTTCGAAAGGTTTGACGTCGAAAGGTTTTGATTTCGAAAGGTTTGGATTTCGAAACGTTTGATTTCGAAAGGTTTTGATTTCGAAAGGTTTTGAAGGGGTTACCTTCAATAATTGCGAAAGGTTTTGAGTTTCATTGCTTTCGAAAGGTTTATAAATGGTTTTATAAGGGGGATACCCCAGGCTTTCGACAAGGTCGAAAGGTATGATTTTGTGCTGCTTTCAAAAGAAAGGTTTCCGAAGGGGCTAACTTTGGACGTTTATTTGCTTTTGAATGGGACTTCATTCGAAGGGTTTTAAAGGGATGTTTTTTGCCATTTTTCTTAAGTAAAACTTTGCTAAGTCGATGGGGTTACTTCGAAGGGTTACAGCATAAAATACTTATCTTTGTTTGAATATGTAAGGGGGAACCTTAACTAAAATGAATGTTAATAAACCTCGGGGACACCGGGGTGGGTTTAATGTTTTCGATACATAGTTTTGGGTTACAAACAGAAATATGCTTTCAAGGATATACATTGGGGCTATCAATGTGTTTTTATTTAATTAAACCTAATTGGGGCTACCAATGGGAATATGTTAAACATGTGGTATACCTGAGAAAAATAAATAATCATGGGGATCATGATGTTTTAATAGGCCAAGTGATGGGTTCTTGGTTAACCTAGGAAAACCATGGAATGTGCGGTGGATAGCCCACATCAAATTTCTAAAGTAAAGAAGGTTTTGCCAGAGGTGATTAGCCTCGTGATTTGGCACCCAAGGGTTCATAGTCATCCTGGGAAAACTATGGAGTGTGCGGTGGATAGCCCGCACCATCTTTTATAAAATAATGTACGATGGATAATCTGCATTTATTTTAAAGGGGTTCGGGACAGATAGTCCTATTTAATTTTGACAGATAGTCATTTTAAAGATTTTAGAGGGAAACTCTAATAAATTGATTTTAGATGGCAAATCTAATAAATGGATTTTAGATGGGAAATCTAATAAATTGCTTTTAGATGGGATATCTAATAAATGGATGGATGGGATATCCAATACATATGAATTATGGTTTTATTTCATATTATGTTAAGACTAATCATTTTGGGTGCAATGGCATAGTAAATTATTTGCATGTTTTATTTTGGATACTAGTGAGGGGAAAACCAATTCCGCCAAGCGGCATGGTCTCACTAGATATTTATTTATGATAAGAGATGGTAGGGGATTATTCATACCAGACTTATTGTCTGACTCGAAGTTTATGTTTCTCCACAAACTCTCGAGTAATCAAAATTAATTTGAGTAGTCTTAAAGTGGGAGACTTTCAGGTTTTTGGACGAATAAGCTTACGGAGACGTGCAGGAGGCAGTATTAGCTATATAGGAGCTATTTTGTGTATTCCGCTGTGATGTGCTAAGAACTGTAAAGTTCATATTATTAGTTCTCTGATCATCATAAGGGGCATTATCATATGTCGCTCTTATCGTATTTTGTTCATGTATATGTGATCTGAACATGGTTAACGTCTGCGATTATGTAATTAAATCTGAATATTATTCATAAAAAATGAGAAATTATATTTTGTTGAAGTTAAAAATTTTCATATTCTTGTGTTCCTGTGTATCAATATTAACTATGCCGCATTCGGTCGCCAAGAAATAACAACTACGGATGACTGCAGCATCTGTAGCGGTTAGTTTTGGGCCTCAAAAAGCGGGATGTTACATCTTCTGCCTAGACTGAGCTTCCTTCATCCTAGCTCGAATCAACTCAATCTTCTCTGCAGCTTCTTTAACTAAATCTGGACCAAGAACCAACCTATCCCCTGTTTCTAACCAACAAACTGGAGATTTTCATGGCCTTCCATACAAAGCTTCAAACGGTGCCATCCTTGTACTAGCCCGATAACTGTTGATATACGAAAACTCGACTAAGTGTAGATGGTCTTCCCATGATCCTCCAAAATCTAGCACACAAGCTATTAACAAATCTTCCAAGACTTTGTTAACTCTTTCTGTTTGCCCATCAGTCTGTGGATGGTAACGGTACTCATCTTGAGCTTGGTTCCTAAAATCTCCTGTAGACTCTTCCAGAACTCGCTAGTGAATAAGGAATCTCTATCGCTTACAATACTACTAGGAATTCCATGAAGTCTAAATATATTCTTCATAAATGACTTAGTTTAAACAAGTGCCGTCCTAGTTGACTTAACTTGAATGAAATGGGCACTCTTTGTTAAGCTGTCCACTACGGCCCATATGCTTTCATTTTCTCTATTAGATCTTGGCAACCCGTCTATAAAATCCATAGAAATAGAATCCCACTTCCATGCCAGAATATCTAATGGCTGAAGCAACCCACTTGGCTTTTGATGTTCGGCCTTTATCTGTTGGCAGATCAAACATTGCTTTACCCATAAGCCTATATCCTTCTTCATACCTTCCCAGAAGAAACTCCTCTTCATGTCCTGATACATCTTAGTTCCTCCCGGTTGAATAGTGAACTTTGATTGATGGCATTCCTCAAGAACTTCCTTCATGATGTCTCCCACATTTGGAACACATAACCTTCCTTTCTTTCTCAACCACCTATTTTGGTCAAGACTGAAATCCTCAATGTTAGAAAGCAATCTTTTCGATCATCATCGGTCGAACTTCTAAACATGATAACATAGCAGTTTCCTTACTTGATCTAGCTTCAGAGCTCTACTGTACTCTACATGTCGTCAACGCTTCCAAATCCTTCCACTTAGCAATCATCGCCAATACTGCATTATGATGTTTTCTGCTAAGTGCGTCTGCAACCTTTTTTCCCTTTCCCGGTGTGTACTCAATTCCAAAGTCATAAGCAGCAATAAACTCTAACCATCTCTGCTGTCTCATGTTCAACTCCTTCTGAGAGAACAAGTACTTCAACGACTTAGGATCCGTATATAGCTCAAGCCTCTCTCCCAAAAGGTAATGTCTCCACACCCTCAATGCAAATATTACCGCAGCTAATGCCAAATCATGCGTTGGATATCTAACCTTATGCGGTCTAAGCTGTCGAGAAGCATAGGCAATCACTTTACCTCTCTGCATTAACACAACTTCTAATCCATTTCCACATGCATCTTATAAACTACCAAATCCTGATTCCCTTCTGGAACAACTAGTATAGGTGCATGAGTCAATAAGTGTTTCAAGCCCTGGAATGCTTCCTCAAACTTATTGGTCTAAACAAACTTCACATCCTTTCGCGTTAGCTTGGTCATTGATGCTGCTATCCGCGAAAGATCCTTTATGAACCTCCTATAATATCCAGCCAATCCAAGAAAACTCTTTATCTCAGTCACCATCTCAGGTCTCTTCCAATTATTCACCGCTTCAATCTTAGTCGGATCTACAGACAACCCTTTCTCTAAGACTACATAACCAAGAAACTTCACTTCCTTCTTTCGGAAATGACACTTCGAAAACTTCGCCTTTAGCTGATGCTGCCTCAGCGTCTCAAGCACTACTCTAAGATGAAATTTATGCTCTCTTTCATCCTTAGAGTATATCAATATATCATCTATAAAAACCAACACGAACCTCTCCAAGTGCACCCGGAAAATTCGGTTCATCAAATCCACAAAGAATGCTGGCGCATTAGTTAGTCCGAACGGCGTCAATAACCATTCGTACGATCCATATCTAGTTCTAAACACCATCAAAGGAATACTATCCTCTGCCACTCTAAGCGGATGGAAACCTGTTGTCAAATCCAACTAAGAAAATACCTTGCCTCCACTCAACTGATCTAACAAATCGTCAATCCTAAGCAACGGATATCGACTCCTTATCGTCTTCTCATTCAACTTACGATAATTGATACATAACCTTAACGATTCGTCCGGCTTTTTAGCAAACACTATGGCTGCTTCCCAAGGTGAACTACTTGGCCTAATAAAATTCTTGTTTTTCAAATCCACCAACTGCACCTTTAGCTCCCTCATCTCGGTAGGTGTCATCCTACTTGCCGGTCTACTCACCGGTTCTGCTCCAGGTACTAAATCTATCTGAAACTCAATGGCTCGTTTCAGTGGCAATCCTACTATAGGTTCAAAAACATCCCCAAATTCTCTAACCACAAAAACTCGATTCAACTTGTCTTCTACCTCCACAACACCCAACAAAGCATTCACCTCACAACTAGGTTTTTCAACGGTATATACAATTCGATCACTACAGTCAGGATGTCTAAGCGATATTTTCCTATTATGACAAAATATCCTAGCACTGTACTTACTTAACCAATCCATACCCAAAATAATTCCGAACCCTACGAAGTCAAACACATGCAAACTGCAAACATAGGTACGACTTAACAAATAAAACTCTAGGTGGTCACACTTCATCCTAAATGTTGCATACCCTCCTATCGGATTTGCAACCCTTAAGGAAGTAACTTAGTATGAGGGTTCTAAGTTAAGCTTATCTACCAAAGAACGAGATATAAAAGAATGCGATGCATCGGCATCAAACAGAACAATAACTGACATACCATGAATCTGAAGCATACCTCCCAACATAGCTTTTCCTTTTTCCTCTGCTGTTGGCCCCGAGGTAGATGGCTCCAATGCATACACTTTGCCCTTCCCATCCTTAGCAGGCTCCTTGCACTGGTTATTACAATGTCCAATTTGATCGCAGTTGAAACACGTCACCTCTTTCTTCTCCACAGCTTTCTTTCCTTTGCCTGTCCGGCACTCATGGGCATAATGTCCTTTCTTGTCACACTTGTAACATACCACTTCTTCCTTTCCCTTCTTAGCAGCTCCACCCTTCTGAGCTCCTTTCTTATGTAAAAACTTTCTTTTCTGACTCTGCCCCGCCTGGACTTCCTTTTCCATATTTCTCTCCATAAAAGAAAGCATCGCCTCATTCCTCAAATCCATCTCAACCACAACATCACAAGGGTATCTGATATGCGGTAATGCAACATTTTCCAACTCAGGCTTCATCCCCCTAATGAACTTCGCATTTCTCTTAATATTAGTATCAACCGTAGCACAGCCATATCTTACTAGCTCCTTAAACCTCCTCGCATACTCAAGTACAGTCAAATCCTCCTGCTCCAACTCAGCAAACTTTCTAAGCAGTGCAGACTTAGCAATCTCCAATATAAAGCTTTCCTCAAATCTCCTTTTAAACTCAACCCATGTCATCGTCTCTTCATTAACTCCAACCGTCACACTATTCTACCAGTATAGTGCTGCTCCCTGAAGCTGTCTAGAAGCAAGCCTTCTCTTCTGCTCATCATTGAGCCCCAAATCTGCAAAGATTCTCTCAAAATGTAGCAACCAAATTTCAAATTTAATGGCGTCTTTAGTTCTGTTGAATGGCTTTCCTCCTAGCCTAGCACAGTCTCTACTCAAAATAGCATAGTTTTTGACTACTGGAGCTTCCTAAACTCCTCCTCCAACTACTCCAGTAGCAACACATGCCTGCATCATGTTGATAAAGAACTGATATATTGCTCCCATGTCAACTTGCGGGACTCCAGCACCAACATTTCCAGCTTGTGCCTGACCTGGTTTCCCTTTGTATTTGGTTTGGTATTTCCATTTGTTGTGGTGCTTCCCCCTCCAAGGTTATCTCTTCCACTTCTAGCATCCATATCTGTATTCAAGCCCCGTGAGATACATAAGAATAGCCTAAGAGATAGGAGAATAGAGATATAGTGTATACTTATATATAGCAAATACAAGTACGTTACTATAGCGTTATCCCATACCCCGATCTTATCTCTAATTCGTTAGGATTATGTTTTCAAAAATCATTTTAGTTTAAATTTTTTCATAAACCTATGCTCGGATACCAAGTTGTAACATCCCTTATCTTTAGGCCTGAAGCTAAGCGCTACAGATGTTGCAGTCATCCATAGTATTAACTTCTGGTGACCAAATACGGTAATGTTAATGGTATCCATAATATCAAAAGAACTTGAATATGAAATAAATCATCACAGATTAAAAAAAAATTTCTAATTACATTTCAAAACAACTTTTCATATCCAAGTTACATAATCCTAAACGTTTCCCAGGTTTAGATCAAATATAATATTACATAAATACGCCTAGAGCGACATATGAAGATGCCCCCTTAGATGACCAGAGTACTAAATAGTCGTAACTCACTTAATATAACACAACGGAATAAAACAAACAACAACTCCTAAATATAGTTAGCATCATCCTCCTACTTGTCTTTGGAAGCTTTATCCGTCCACCTAATAAAACCTGAAAATCCTCAACCCTCATCCTACTCAAATAAATTTTAAGCAGCTGAGAGTTTAAGGGGAAAAACATAAACTTCGAGTCAGACAAAAAGGCTGGTGTGAATAATACTATACATCTCGGTTATTTGATATTAAGTGAGACCACGACGCTTCGCGGAACGGGTTTCCCCTCACTAATATCCTTTTAAAACATATATTTTGCAAATCTTAATCCTACAACCAAAACTGGTTAAAACAATAATATCAGTGTCATGAAAGCATATAAGTCAGGTAACAAAGGGACTATCTGTCCGAACAATATAGTTTTGTTGGGCTAACTACTAACCTTTGGCTGAATCGGCCCTACCAGACAATATAAACAAATAATCTAAGTTATGTTCGATACTCCTCTTCTGGATGGTCTATCCCTAACTTACTTCTCCAGGGTCAAGTGATCCTAATGGTTTTGCGAGCTCACCAATAACCAGTCCTTTCCTGGTATATCCTTTCTGTGTGTAACATCATTTTAGCCTTACCTGTGACAAAGCCCTACATACTGGAATTTTAAACTAAATTAGCTAGGGGCTAATAGTTAATGTATAGGGCGTGACCATATACTAGTCCTATCTGGTATTCTAATATCCAGGTTAATTTACTTAGGGTTCACTACCCATAAATTTTCCTTGAAAACCTTTTCTCTCAAATTGATTTAAACCTATAAATCATACTTTAAACAAGAAAAATATACTCTATGCTTTACTCAAATCACCTTGTCATATTATATATACTTTTCAACATTAAACCTTTGAAAGTACCCCTTTCGAATCCATTGAAAGTACCCATTTCGTTACAAGTAAAACCTTAGGCCGAAGGCCAAAACATACCCTTTTGAAACCCTTCATAATAAACCTTTCGAAACCATTGTAAAACATCACGTTTGAAAGCTTTTAAACCTTAGACATCCTATCTTTAAAACACTTAAACGTTGCCTTTCGAAAACATTAGAAACCTTCCTTTGAAACCTTCCTTTTAAACCTTTCGAAACCATTGGGGAAACATCCCTTCGAAACATTCCTTTAGGCCTTTCCAAAGCATTATAATCCTTTGTAAACACCAAACCTTTCGAAAGCATTTAGGTTTAAGTAAAACATGTGGAAACCATTCGAAACCGTTTAAAAACCTTTCCTTTCGAAACCTTTGGGTTCTACCTTCAACAGAACAAAAGGGTCATAAAACAACTAAGTTGAAAGCCCTCTTTATAAAGCAATTCCTAAGTAAAGAAGTGATGGTGTCGAAACCAACCCTGCGAAAACATTGGAAAAGTGGCTAGGTTTTAAAAACAAAGTATCCTTTCGAAACCATTTGCTTCGAAAGGTAGAAAGCGACAACAAGGGGTTTCAGCCCCTTCGAAAGCATTTACTTAAAACAAAAGGAGCAACCTCATTCGAAACCATTCCTTAAATCAATTTGACCCAGTCAGAAGCCAACCAAGTCAAAAGTATTCCTTTCAAAAGCAAAGCAGGCACATTTCCATTTGAACAGAATAATGCTTCGACCCCATCGAAACCCATTGTTTCAACCGAATACCTTTCGCCTATATCCAATTCACTATGTACCAAATCTTTGATACTACGTGCATTGGTTTTGATGGTGATGGAGGGGGAAGTATCCAGTTGGAACCTAGGTGTCGAAAGTGGTGAAACATGTAAAATGCATGTAAAATCTGATTTTTAGCTTTCTAAAGTAATCTTTTCAACTAACCTGCCTTGTTTGTCAAAATATTATTGGTTGCTAATTTTCTTTTCTAAAAGTACTGCCAAAATTTCAGAAATAACTAATTAAATTATTTACAAAATACCCCTTCTCCTTTTATAAATATATAAAACATTTAAGTCCCATACCTTAAATAATTTTATATATTCATTAAAACACTTAGGGAAAATCTATAAAAATTCATATAAATCATTTTTAATATGTTTCCTAACATATATAAATTTCAAACCCAAAACATATATAATTAGCTGTAAATTATTTTAAACCCAAATATCCATTTTCCTCACTAGAAAATTAATATAAAATCCACATTAATTCAAAAACTTTTGAAAATTGAAACCCATCTTTATAATATCATTTCTAATCTAATTCTAAAATCGCAAGGCATTTGGATGTAATTTAATATGGTTTTCATATTTAAAGCATATCAAAAAATCTATATGAAATACCATAAATCATCAATAAGCATATATATCCTATCAATTAAAACATGGCAAATAACTTTGCAAAATAATTCTGATTTCATCCTAAAACCGAAACAATAGAAACATAAGATGTTTTTTTTTGAGATCATGGGGAACCTTAAGATCATGGTATTCATTGATACTCACTTAAGTAAACCCCACGCCGTGTGTCTACCCCGCTTTTATTTAGTCGTCGCACATGAATGCTTAACGTTGAAACTCCCACTGATGGTTTGGCACTGGGATTCGAACCTGCCCGGACACAGTCCTTTGGTCCCATCTCCCAGCTCCCAAACCAACCGAGCTACGAACGGCGGGTATAGAAACATAAGATGTAGTCATTATTCACCTTAGCTTTGAGATTAAGGAGTTGAGATTTGAGAATGGATTAGTGTTGATTTATCTTCTTCCTTTAGCTTATCTTCTTCTTGTTCTTGCTTAATGGTGGCCGGCCTCTTATGCTTTTGTTTGTGAGAATGAACGTGTAAATGAATGTGGTTTAAGGTTTTAGGGTATAAGAATATACATATTCCTATATTGCCCTTGTCTACTTACCTTAACTTGATTCATTTTAATTCCCATAGTTCATTTGTTAACATGGCACGGCTACCCTTACTAATCACAAATCTCAATCCCCTATCCATTACATTATTTTATTTAATTTAACTAATTATATATCCTAAATAATGTTACTCAAAATTAGGGTCTCTACAGATTCCTTATTCACTAGCGAGTTCTGGAAGAGTCTATAGGAGACTTTGGGTACCAAGCTCAAAACGAGTATCGCTTACCATCCGTAGATAGATGGGCAAACAAAAAGGGTTAACAAAGTCTTAGAAGATTTGTTATGAGCTTGCGTGTTAGATTTTAGAGGATCATGGGAAGACCATCTACACTTAGTCGAGCTTTCATATAATAACAGTTATCAGGCTAGTATAGGGATGGCACTGTTTGAAGCTTTGTATGGAAGGCCATGCAAATCTTTTTTTTGTTGGTTAGAGACTGGGGATAGGTTAGTTCTTGGTCCAGATTTGGTTAGAGAAGCTACAGAAAATATTGAGCTCATTCGAGCCAGAATAAAGGAAGCTCAGTCTAGGCAGAAAAGCTAAGCATATAGAAGATGGAAAGACTTAGAGTTCTCAGTTAGAGATCATGTTTTTGTCAAGGTATCACCGATGAAAGGTGTAATTAGGTTTGGAAAATTAGGAAAATAGGCGTTGAGATTCGTTGGACCATTTCCTATTATAGAAAGGATTGGAAAACTCACAGTTAGAGTGGATTTACCATGTAGTTCGGTAGGAGTCCACAATGTTTTTCATATTTCTCATCTAAGGAAGTGTATTCGAGGTCCAGAGACTACTATAGCACCGACTGTGTTAGATGACTTAGTTGTGGAACCGAATTTGACTATAGTTTAAAAACCAGTTCGTATAGTCGTGAGAGATGAGAAGAGACTAAGGAACAAGGTAGTCAGATTTGTAACAACCCAAAATTTGAGCTATAATAATTAATTAACTAATTAATTAAATAATAAAATAAGTTTGTGAAATCGTCAGAATTGAGCCACGGGAGTTGCACCATTGTGTCCGTGGTAATTTTTTTGGTCAATTTCCATATATAACTTGTCGAAATTCGAGTTAATATGAAGAAGTTACGAAAGAAATAAGAAATTAGAACGAAAAAGAAAAAAAAATATTACAAAGGCATAAGTCGACCCATATTTGGGTTAGGTCGACCTATAGGTTGACCCCCAAAAGAGTCAGATCGACCTTAGGGTCGACCCCCATGGAAACTAGGTCGACCCGCCTTAGTTCTTGGATGTTATTTCGTCTAGTACAAAGCGAACACCTCATAATTCCATTTTCGTTCAATCCAGTGCGTTCGTGCATCCATCCGACGGTTCCTAGAGAGCCTATGATGTGGTTGCACCAGATTTAATCTTCAAATCCAACGGTCTGAGATCCTTAAGCTACACTATAAATATAACCCTAGGCCTAGCTATCTTTCTCATTCAGATTTTCTTCTATTTGGGTTCATTGTCTAAGGCTGGACCCTAAATAGAAAAATTTTCTAAGGAGGAGACCTTTTTGATAAAAATATTCTACACCCTAAGAGTGGATCCAGGAAGACCAAGAACTAGAGCTAAGGACCACAGGTGAGTGTTTTGTAATTATTTTAGATTTTTAAGTAATTTAAAATAATAGGGTTTTCAATGGTTGTAGTTTTTCTACAATTTTGAGACAGTTTTTATATAAGTTATTTACAGTTAACTTTTAAGTAAATTTCAGAAGTTCTTTTCAGTCTATTTTATTCAGCTATATTTATTCAGTTATTTTATTCGGTTATTTATAGTTATTTACATTTTATTTGCATTTATTTACATTTTTTTAAGTTGGAATTTAGCCTGTAAATGTTTGTTTCTTTTTATTCCTTTTTACGTGAATAAAATATTATAAAAAAAGAATTCGCAAATATGGATTAAAATAGAAAAACACTAAATTTACATAAATCAAATATAAAATAAGAAGAAATGTAATAAGATGGAGATAGACTAAAATAGGCAAATTTGATATATTTGCAAGCATAATTATAACAAGTGATTATAACTAAAAAAAGAGAAAATAGAAGAGTAACAGAAGAGGTTATTTTGTAACTTAGATCTTGGATTAAGTTAATAAGCAAAAGAACAGTTATAACACATAGGTTATAACTAAAAAGGAATAACATAAGAGGCTTATTTTAAAACTTAGAATAAGTTAATAAGAAAACACAGAAGTTGTGGTCCGTACCGGCAACATTTCCTTTAAGATCTAGGACTGATGGTCTCATAATAGCAGGTGAGGCTGGGACATGCTTATGCTGATTAGGGTAAATAAGTGGCCAATAGATAGAAGCTCAAATCTAGGGATTTGGGCAAGGGGCACAAACTAGAATTTGTTTGTTAGGACCAGTACCGATAGCATTCCCTTTAAGAACTAGGAATGATGGTCTCACAACAACTAGGTGAGGCTATGCAGCATTCCCTTTTAGGTTTAGGACTGATGGTCTCACAATAGTTAGGTGACGTTGGGCACGCTTATGCTGATTAGGGTAAATAATAGGTCAGAACAGGGGGTGACAGTTAGTGTGTATCGGCGATGACCGAGCGTGCGGCATCGATTAGGGTAAATAATTCGCTACTGCGTTCCAAGCGTTAAGAGGTGTTTTTTGCTGTGACCAACAGGATTGGTTCACAGTGGCACAACAGAGATAGAAGGCCGATCAACGGGTAGAATTAGGGTTTCAACCTAATTAAATTAGCAACTGAAATAGGATTAGGGTTTCGGCCTAATCACAACAGTTAAAGACAAGTGCAAACAATCGAAACAATCAAAGCAAACAGTCAAACAGAATCAAAAATAGTATTTTACCCCAGTTTTATCTTTTCAGTATTTCTTTCCATAATAGAACTATTGCTTAGTCTATTATCTTTATCTTGCTTAGAAATGCTAGTAGTTACTTTCACTCACCAGACTTATTGTCTGACCCACTCCTTTATTTCCACTTTTCTCCCCCCATAGGCCAGCAGAGTCGAGGACAGTAGATTCAGATTTCTTGAAGATACATTCCCGGAGTTCTTCATGTATTCTTCTTCTTTTCATTTTTCTTTTCATGTACTGGTACTTATGAGAGGGATGATTATTAATATTTATGTACTCTGATGATGTGAGACTGAGATATATTTCATAAGATATGTGAATTTGGGTTTTTAGACATATTCTATTTTTATGACTTATTGATGAAGTTTAATTCTGAATAATGAATTACTATTTAAATGTTTTCGTTATTTTTACCTATGTTTGTACCAAAATCGGGCACAACACTCTTCAGAAGTTTTTGAAGAGATAAAGTGAAGAAATTAAATGGAAAAAGAGGAATTATCTAACAAAAACTCCAAATCTCATATATGAAAATAATTAACATGCAAGAAGACACAAGAATTTAGAATGGTTCGGCGTATTGCCTACATCCACTATGAAGTAGTTTTCTTTATTGATCTTTCTTTGATGTTTACAATTGATTTCAGCAAATTATAGCGAATAACAATGATTTGCAGCAGTCAAATTCGTTGGTAGCAGCAGCAATGGAGTTCAGATCTAGATCCGGCGGAGTCTGGGCATTGGAGATCTCAAAGAGGAAGAAGAACCCCTTTTCTGTTGGCTTTAGGGGTCTATTTATAGGTGTAGGAGGCTGATATTTCGCTCAGATCTCGGAAGAGCCTCTCTGGCACATGACCAGGCCCGCGCGCCCAAGCTCGTGAAGTTTCGGTCCGATCCATGATCGATACGAACAGATTTCGTATCGATCAAAATTTCATCCAATGGAGTCGAAATTTGGCGTGGACATTCTTTAGCATGCACGTAGTCTTCTGTGAAAATTTCATAGCATTTGGACTTGTAGATTAGGCTGTTTCGGTTGGCTGTTTCGTTCAACTCGCTCTGTTCGACTCGCTTCCGTTCGACTCGGTGACGTGGCGCTTGAGTCTTTGGATCACTCTGTCCTTGATGCTGTTTTGAGCGAGTCGAAGTGTGTATTGATTGAGCGAGTCAAAGTGGAGCGTCCTGAGGGATTCGAACAGTGGCTTTGCCAATGGAGTCAAACTCGATGGAGTCGAACAGTGGTTCGAGCGGAGCGAGTCGAAGAAGGCATCTGATGGAGGTGAAGCGGAGCGAGTCAAAATAGTCACTTCTGATGGTTGTGAAGCGAGTCGAATCCGAGCGATTCGCAGTTGGCTTCCGATGGTTGCGAAGCGAGTCGAATCTGAGCGATTCGAAGTTGGCTTCTGATGGTTGCGAACGGAGCGAGTCGAAGTATGGCTCGAAGCAGAGCGAGTCGAAGTATGGCTCGAAGCGAAGCGAGTCGAAGTGTGCACTTCCAATGGATTCGAACTGGAGCGAGTCGAAGAAGGCTGTTCTTAACCAATTTTGTATCGTTCACAACTTGAGCATACGAACTCAGATTGACTTGAGATTTGGAACGTTGACTCTCATAGCTTAGGTTGTCATGTCATATCAATTTTAGCTCGATCCGGACTCGGGCAAAATTCGTCGATATCCATAATGAGCCTGTGTATAACTGATCTCTAGGACGGGCCGTCATTGGTTACTAGTCAATTCCTTGGTGTCACGGCCTTGCCAAAAGGTGGGATAACAACCTATTTGTCTTGTGAATCTTAGTCTCTGTGATGTTTAGCTATACCTATAATGCACCACATTCTTTAGTGTGCCCTTTCTGGGTATACTAAGGGGTGTGGGGTGTTTCACTTGGTATCAGAACCTAATGTTACAGGATTCCTAAAAACGTGTTTTAAAAGTAAAGTACTTTTCAAAAGTAACATATCTTTATAAGTATTTTTCAGAAAGAAACTCTTATTATATAAATGGTTTTAAAGCATAAGTGAGTTTTTATACAAATCCCCTCAAATTGAAGTTCAACCTTCTTTCGATTCTTTCAAGCCTAAAATTTCTTTTCTTTACATAGAATGGTGGATGCCCCAAATATTCCAGAGGGTGTCCAAGTCCCTGGCTGGTTCCGTAGATACCTCCAAGCTACGGCAGCAGAGGTGCAAGGGCAAGTGCCCAATACAGCTCCAGCGGGTGGAAATCTCATTAATCCACCTGCAGCAGCCAATTTTTCTAAGCTATGTAAGGACTTCGCTAATCTAGGAGGCAAGACATTTTCTGGCACGGAGGATTTCGTAGAGACATTGGTTGGTTTGGGTTTCAGGAAAGGTTTGAGAGAAAGTTCTTGTCGCAAGCTGAGGAAAGCATGTAGTTGGAGAAGTTCATTAGTCTGAAGCAAGGGAGTCTTTCAGTGAAGGAGTATATAAATCAGTTTAATGAGCTATCGCGATTTGGAGTGGAGATTTCTAATACACCACATAAGAAGGCCATCAAGTTTGCTAAGAGTTTGAACCAGCCCCTCCAATGATTGGCATTGACACATGTACCTATAGGAGCAACGTATGAATCACTTGTGGAAATGGCTCTTATATCAGATGTTGATAAGAGAAGAGGTTAAGGAGGTTCCTAAATCAGAAAACTCTAAGAAGCAGTGGTGGAAGGATAAGGACAAGAAGAAAGGAGGAGGACCTTAAAAGGGACAGATTAAGAAAGGCGAAAAATGTCATAGTTGTGGATTGATTGGGCATTTCACAAAGGACTGTAAGAAGGACACAATGAAGGGGAGGTGTTACAACTACGGGCAGCCTGGTCACCTTAGTAGAGCTTGTCCTCAGAGGACGAGGCAGAGAGTAGGCGCACCTACGGCGCAAGTACAGGCTTTGGATGCAGCACCTTCTATTAGTGGACTGGATCGAGGTAGGAAAGTCTTTGTAGAAGGTTTGATCTCTATTTCAGATTTTACTATTCGAACTCTTTTTGACTCCGGAGCATCGCATTCTTTCATTTCTAGTTCCTTGGTTGATTGTTTGCACTTAGATATTTCTCTAATTATAGACCATATAGTTGTTTCGAACCCCATAGGAAGATCGGCACATTTATCCATGATTTGAAGGGGTTTGAAAATTTTTATATTAGGCATAGAGTTTGATTGTGACACCTATGTACTGGGATTTTTGGGATATGGAATGATTTTGGGGATGGACTGGTTATTTACTTAAGGTGCAATATTGGACTGTGAGAGGAGAGTCCTTAGACTAGAGACATGTAGCGGGCGGACTCTCGAGGTTTCTTGCGACCCACAGGGGTTAGTCATGTTGAGCTTCCTTTATTCCCTTGATTCATCACTAGGAGAGTTAGATTCAGTTCCAGTTGTTAGCAATTTCCCAGACATTTTTGAGGAGGTTAGGGGACTACCCCCTAAGAGAGAGATCGACTTTAGGATCTATCTGAATGACAATGCTAAGCAAGTGGCATTGCCCGTGATACATATGGCTCTTAGGGAGAGGAAGGAGTTAAGTAAGCAGATTGGTGAGCTATTGGAGAAAGGCTTCATCAAACGGAGCATATCTAAGGGGGAGCGCCAGTCGTCTTCGTTGCAAAGGCAGATGGTTCCCTTTGACTTTGCATAGACAATAGAGAGTTGAATAAGCTCACGAAGAAGAACCGTTACCCACTTCCTAGGATAGATGATCTTTTCGATCAGTTGGTTGGCTCTTCGGTATTTTCTCAGCTTGACTTAGCCACTGGATTTTATCAGCTTAGGTTCGCTGACGAGAGCATCGATAAGGCATCATTTAGGATACCCGATGGATTATTTGAGTGGTTGCTTATGCCGTTTGGGCTGACCAATGTCCCAGCCTATTTTGTAGATCTGATGAGCCATGTTTTTCGAGATGTCCTAAATAAGTTCGTTGTAGTATTCGTTGACGACATTTTGGTGTTTTCCAAGAGTATGGAAGAGCATGCTATTCATCTTGAGGAGGATCTTCGCACACTTCGTGTTCATCAGTTGAAAGCAAAGTTTTCGAAGTGTCACTTTTGGCATAAGGAGATGCATTTCTTGGGGGCATGTAGTCTTAAGAGAGGGTATAGCTGTGGATTCAGCTAAGTTAGTAGTAGTACAAGATTGGAAGGCCCCTAGAATGCTATCGAAGTTAGAAGCTTCCTAGGTTTAGCTGGTTATTATAGGAAGTTTATCTGGGATTTTTCTAAGATTTCAGCACTTGAGGTTAATCCAACCCTCATAGATCAGATTGGCTCAAGGCAACGAGAGGATTCAGAGCTTGTGGATATTCTAGATAGTAAAGGGTAGCTAAGGAGAGATGGAAGACTTTGTGTTCCCCGCACTGGTGATTTGATGAGGTTAGTTCTAGCAGAAGCACACCATTCTCGAATGACTATTCATCCGGGTGGTGATAATATGTATAGGGACATGAAGAGAGTGTTTTATTAGAGTGGCATGAAAAAGGATGTAGCAGAGTTTGTGGCTAAGTGTCGTGTATGCCAAAGAGTTAAGGCGGAGCAGCAGAGGCCTGGCAGATTGCTTCTACCATTGGATGTACTCGAATGGAAGTGGGATAGTGTTTCGATGGACTTCATAGATGGTTTACCCCGATCTAGGAAGGGGAATACCAGTATTTGGGTGATTGTAGATCGTTTGACTAAGAGCGCCCACTTCATTCCGGTCAAGAGTAAGAGGACATCACCTTATTTGGCATCCATATACGTTCGTGAGATAGTCCGACTTCATGGAGTTCCCTCTAACATAGTGAGCGACAGAGACCCTATCTTTACTCGCGTGTTTTGGAGGAGCTTGTAATAAGCTTTAGGTAAACTTCTTAGATTGAGTACGGCCTATCATCCTTAGACGGATGGCCAAATGGAGAGAGTTAATAGAGTTCTTGAGGATTTGTTGAGGATGTGCATTCTTGATTTTGGAGGAACTTGGGAGGAGCACCTTCCTTTAGTGGAATTCGCATATAATAATAGTTTTCAGACTAGCATTGGGATGGCACCTTTTGAAGCCCTTTATGGAAGACCTTGCAAGTCGCCTTTATGTTGGTTGGAGTCTACAGAAAGATTGCTACTTGGTCCCAACATGGTTAGAGAGACTTCGGAAAAGATTGATTTGATTAGAAGGAGAATGAAGATGGCCCAAGATAGACAGAAATCTTATGCAGATAAGCGGAGAAGGTATATTGAGTTTGAGGTAGGAGATTTAGTTTTCATAAAGGTGTCTCCGTTAAGAAAGTGAGGTTTGGATCAAGTGGGAAACTTGCTCCCAGATTCATAGGACCGTTCCCCATTGTAGATGTAGTAGAACCTAGTCTTGTGAATCTTAATCTCTGTGATGTTTTAGCTATACCTATAACGCACCACATTCTTTAGTGTGCCCTTTTTGGGTATACTAAGGGTTGTGGGGTGTTTCAAGATTAGTCAAAGTCCAGTGGAGTGACGACGAGAGAGACTCTACTTGGGAAACTGAGAGCAGTGTTAGAGATACTTATCCTAGCTTGTTTCATGGTATGTTTTACCTTTATGATTGATTTTGATGAGTACCTTATCGTAATTTCGAGGACGAAGTTCTTTAAAGAGGGGAGTTTGTAATGACCCTAATTTTAACTAACATTATTTAGGATATTTAATTAGATAAATTAAATGAAATAATGTAAATTGTTAAGGGATTGAGATTTGAATAATATAAGGTATCCTTGCCTAATTAATCTATAAGCCAAAGCGTAATAGAATGAAATAGGTAAGAAGATTAAGATAAGGGCAAAATAGGAATAAGCTATATTCTTATACCCTAAACCCTCATTCCATTTTCATTTACATCATTCACAAACAAAAATAAACTTAAGCTTGGCCGGGCACCATTAGAAGAAGATAAGGGGAAGATAAGCAAGAATCAAAGGAAGAAGCTTAATCAAATCAATTCAAAAGCAAATCTCAAACTCCTTAACAACAAGCTAAGGTGAATTATAGATTACATCTCATATTTTATGGTTTTGGTTTGTAGATAAGATCTGAATATATTTTGCAAGTAAAATGCCATGTTTTGATTGTTTAAATGAATATATATATATATATGCTTGTTGATGATTTATGTTGTTTCATATATACTTTATGATAAGTTTTGATTTGAAAAACCCATTAAATGACATCCAAATGGCTTGCGCTTTTGATATAAGGTCAGAAATATTATTTTAGAGATGTGTTTCAAGTTTCATAATTTTCTAAGTTAATGTAGATTTATTATGAATTTTATAGTAAAGAAAATAGTTAAAATTGGGTTTAAATTAATTTCAGCTATTATATGTTAGCTTTGGGTCTGAAATTTAAATATGTTAGAAAAACATATTAAGGGTGATTTATTGGAGTTTTTGGAGAATTTTCCTAAGTGTTTTATTAAAGATATAAAATTATTTAAGGTATGGGACTTAAATGTTTTATATGTTTATAAAAGGAAAAGCGGCAATTTGTAAAATGTTTTAAATTGTTAAGTACTGAATTCGAAATCAATTTTAGAAAAGATTTTGAAAAAGAATTAGCAACCAACAGTATTTTGACAAATATGGGAAGTTAGTTGAAAAGCAATTACTTTAGATAGCTATAAAACAGTTTTTATAATATTTACTGCTTCGCCACTTCCTTGCAAGCTTTCGACTCCATACTTCCGCCTCTGACCATGTCGAAACCAATACACATGGTATCAACTCGTTGGTACGTAGTGGATTGGAGAAAGGTGGAAGGTATACCATCGAAACTAAGCTTTCGAAGGAGTAGATGTTGCGCTTCTAAACCTGGAACTACTTTCTGTTTATAAAGGATGCTTTCGAAGGGGATATATTAGCTTTCGACTTAGTCCAATTGCTTTTGTTTATACAAGAAGGCTTTCGAATGGGTTGCTGCTTTTTTTACTTTGAAACAAGCTTTCGAAAGGATTTGAAACCTAGCTACCGCATTCTACCTTTCGACCTAGTAAAGGCCGCTTTCCTTATTGCCTTTAAACAATGGTTTCGAAAGGGTGCTTTCACTTTTATTATGAAGCCGCTTCTCCATGCTTTCGAAAGGGTTGATTTCGAAACCATCCACTTTCTTTTACTTAGGAATATTGTTTTCGAAAGCAATGTTTCGCATCAGTTCTTTTAAGACCCTTAGATATATTGAAAGTTCAACCCAAACGTTTCGAAAGGAATGATTTTCAATGGTTTCAAAGCTATGTTCCACAAACTTTTACTTGAACCCAATGCTTTCGAAAGGTTTGTTTTAAGCAAAAGACTTTAATGCTTTCGAAAGATATAGGATGAAGGTTTCGAAGGGGTGATTCCCTAATGTTTTCGAAATGTTTACTTTTAGTATTTGAACGGAAGGTTTCCAATGCTTTCGAAAGGAAAGTTTGAAGTGTTTTGAAAAGAGGATGTCTAAGGTTTTATAAAGCTTTTGAAGGGATTCCTTTAATGATTTCAAAAGCTCTATTCCAAGGGTTTCGAAAGATATGTTTTGGTCTTACGGCCTAGTGTTTCAAAGTAAAGTAGTTAGCTTATTTCGAAAGGGGTACTTTCAATGGATTCGAAATGGATTGTTTAAAGTTTTTAAACAAGGGTTTCGAAGGTTTTCATCAACATTGTTTTGTGTAAAGCATATATCATGGCAAAGAGGTTTGGGTAAAGCAAAAGCATATATATTTTTCTTGTTTAAGTTTGATTTAAAGGGTTAAATCGATTTCAAAGAAATGTTTTCAAGGAAAATTTGATAGGGTAGTTAACCCTAAGTTAATGACTAGAATATTTGTATACCAGATGGGACTGGTATAGGGTCGCGCCCTATACTTTAGCTATAGCCCCTAGCTAATATAAGTCCAAAATTCCAGTGTATAGGGCTTAGTCACAGGTAAGACTTTAATGGTGTTACACACAGATAGGAATATATAGAGGTGGATAGGTTATTCATGAGCCCGCAAAATCATTAGGATTAGTTGACCCGGGGAGAAGTAAGTTAAGGATAGACCATCCAGAAGAGTGTCTAACAGATGTTAGGTTATTTATTTATTTTGTCTGGTAGGCCGGAGTCAGCCAATTGTTAGTAGTTAGCCAAACAAAACTATATTGTTCGGACAGATAGTCCATTGATTACTTGATTTATGAGCATATATGATATTGATATTATTGTTTTAATAAGTTTGATTACGTGATTCTGATTTGCACAAAGATAAGTTTTAAAGGGATATTAATGAGGGGAAACCCGTTTCGCTAAGCGGTGTGGTCTCACTTAATATCAGTAAACCGAGATGTAATAGTGTTATTCACACTAGGCTTTATGCTGACTTGAAGTTTATGTTTTTCCCCATAAACTCTCGGGTACTCAAAATTGATTTGAGTAGATTGAGAGTTAAGGTTTTACAGGTTTAGTAAGGACGAATAAGCTTCCGAAGATGTGAAGGAGGCAAAGTTAGATATTTAGGAGTTTTTAGTTTTATATCCACTGTGTTGTATATAAAACATATATGTCTATTTAGTACTCTGATCATCCAAGGAGGCATCTTCATAGGTCGCTCTTGGCGTAATTGTAATAATTATATTTGGTCGAAACCTGGGTATTGTTTAGGATTATGTAATGGAGTATGAAACATGGTTTTTGCAATGTAATCGACAAAGTTGTTTTTTTTTTGAAATCTGTGATTTGTTTCATGTTCACATGCTTCTGATATTATGAATACCATCAACATTATCGTATTTTATCACCAGAAGTTAATACTATAGATGACTGCAGCATCTGTAGCGCTTAGCTTCAGGCCTCAAGATAGGGGATGTTACACCTATCTAAGCTATTGCAGCCAAAATTTGCATGCCCTATATGGGCCTCAAGGGCAATTCCAGCCCGCACAATGTCCATTGCATTTAAATATAAATTTAAACGCATACCAATGTCGTATATCAATTGATATATTTATAACTATTATAAATGCATTGTTTAACATTGTCAACACATCAAATACAAAATTATGTAATATTTCAAAAATATTAATTGATTTATAATAATTAAAAATTAATTAAAATAGGTTATAAAAGGTGTATTCATCGTTTCGGTTGTGTGACTCTTAGGTTTAAATTTGGTCAGCGATTAGTACCGAACAATTCGAATATTAACGTTAAACACTATTAGAACCTTGATTGTATGATTGTTTTAATGAAACCAACTATATATGTATCTCTTGTAGCATCTTTTATATAGGAGCAGGATGTCGAAGGCATCGATGATTCGAAAAGACAAGAAGCAGAAGAAATTATCATCTACAAGTCAAAAAGTATGTTCTTTTGTCCTTAGAAATAATTTGTATAATCTCCTAGATGATTCATATGCATATACACTTATCTTTGGTACATAAGATTTTCAAAACAAAGAAAAAAAATAATTACAGTCAAATTTTTTCAAAGCCTTAAATAAAAAAACAAAAACATGAAGAAGTAGTCGACTAAAATTGATCCTCAATCGATTGAGGGTGTCAGTCGAATGCACTTTCAATCGATTGAGCTAGTTAACTACTCAAGCCTTTTATCCTTCTGTTTTTTATCTTATTCTCTAGATTGTTTTCTATAAATATCTAATCGACTTGTCATTATTCCCAATCGACTGGGTGAACAGTAATGGCTATACTAACTGAATTTTCTGAAACAAAACTTTAAAGAGATATAACTCTTCAATGCTTCTTTTTTTAAGGAGTGTGACTTTCTAGAATCAAAACAACTTTTTAGAATAACTATTGATTACTATAGATAAGCCCAAGACAAGAAGTTTTGAAATTGAACTTACTATCTGATTTTCTAATCTCCTTTGTGATTATTGCTTTCAAAAAGCCTTCATTACTTGTTCAATCAATACACTGCTTGCAATTCCTTGAACACATTGCATGCATCATTGAATCATCAAAGAAGATTGTAGGAAGTTTGTAGTAGAAGTCAAAATCTGTGTTTATATAACACAACATTGTCAAATCAGTAAACTCTTGGCATGCCTATTCCTCTAGGCTAAGTGAGGGTGATTGATTAGTGGAAATCCAAAGGGAAGCTTCGAGACAGGACGTATGATGGGAGGTCCAAACCAGTATAAAAATCTCAGTATTGTCATTTTTTTACTTTACTTTATCTTTATATATTCCTTGGTTATATACACATTTACATTAGTTAGCCATAATAGAGATCCTTTGCACTTTTATTTGGTACCAGAGCAGGAATTTTCATTACCCATAAAAATGGTTTTGATACATATAATAGTATTGCAAGCACATTTCTTTAGGGTCAATCAATTGTACGACCTCCACTTTTTATCGGTTCAAATTATGCATATTGGTCTACACGAATGAGAATTTTTATAGAAGCTAGCAGTCTTGAGATTTGGCAAGCTACTCAAAATAAGTACGAAGCACCTTCTACTGAAATGAGTACCTGGTCGGATGCTCAAAAAACAATGGCAACCAATAATGCAAAAGCTATGAAAGTCTTATTTTGTTCCTTTGATAAAAATGAATTTTCTAGAGTCATGCTTTGCATAACCGCCTATGACATTTGGCATACACTTTAAGTTACATATGAAAGGACAAGCAAAATAAAAACAAACTAAGATTTCTCTTCTTAAAAGTCAATTTCAATCGTTTAAAATGATAACTAATGAGTCTATTATGGATATGTACTCAAGATTTCAAAACCACAACTTGACCTTATGGCATTAGAAGTAAAATTTACTAAATTCGATCTTGTTATACGTATTTTCAATTCTTTAATGATCGAGTGGCAAAGAAAAATTCCAGCAACAAAAGAAGCCGATGATCTTTCCGAACTCAAAGCTAAAAAATTAATTAGAAATTTAATGTCGTACGAAGCTAATATGCAGGCTAGGAAAGAACAAGATCAAGAGAAGAAGAGTATCGCATTTCAAGAAAACGATGGGGATATCAATTTAAATGAAGATGAGATTGTATTCATAGCCAAAAACTACATCAAATTCAAAAAATTCAAGAAAATGACAAACGAATAAAATTTTGGAAAGTCAACCTCAATCAAATGCTTTGAATGTGACAAATTCGGCTATATGAAGAATTGTCCGCAACTTAACAAAGGCAAAAGCAAATTTTAAAATTTTAAAAAGAAGATGAAAGAATTTCAAGTCACATGGGATGACTCGGACTCCTTCCCATTAGAAAATGTGACACATAACAAGCTAATGTTTGTTTCATGGCCACCAATGAGATAAATTCCAATCTTTCTTGTAATAATCTTTTTGAAAGTAGTATAAACTTATAGATAAATTTAGAAATTTAAAGAAGTTGTATGAAGAAAATATTGGCAAGTTAATTAGGGCTGAATTAGAAATTTGAATGTTAATAGATGAAAACTGTATTTTAGAAGAAGAGTTAGGAAATTTACAAAAAGCTTGTGAAAATTTAACTTCTCAAAATACGGCTTTAGTTGAAGAAATTCAGACACGTAATATTGAGGATGTTAAACTTTCAAAAGAAGTTTGTGAACTCAAAACTAACTTAGATTCTACTAAAAATGGAGTGATTGAGTTAAGACAAAAGTTAGAAAAAATCACTAATAATGTTTCAGAATTTAATAAAGGAAAGAAAAGTTTAGAAAATTTAATCAAACTTTCAAAACCATCTAGTAATAAAAATGGACTCAGTTTTAAAAAATCTGGAGAAATAAAAAATAGTACTAAAAAGTATAGCTTCTTATAACAATGTCTAAGAAACTAAAAAATAATGGTAAAATAAATACTCCAAACTATAAAAGTATTAAGATTTGGATTCGTAAAACTAATAATAATTTGATTAGACAAAAATATGTAGGTAGTTTTCTAAAATGTATATTATAGTAGTAACTATGTTTTTAAAGGTCCAAAATCTTTATGGGTGTGACTACCTTCTTTACTAATACATAGAACTCTCGCGTAGGAAGTGAGTACCAAAATATAAAATTATCCTTTGCAGGTACCCAAGAAAGACAAAAGGATGAGATAGTTTTCGCATAGCAAATGTTCCATACATATGATGGAGAACGAGCATGTATGGATAATGGAACTACAGAAAATTCGGTATATCTAACTCATTTTTTCTTTTTATAAATAGTTTGGGGATAGTATTTTTTGTTAATACCTCAGTTATTGATTTTGATGACAACAACCATATACAAACATATAATATAGATACTAATGTTTTGCCAAGTTATATAGTATATAGTGCAGAATATTACATAGGTGTTGAATTGAAGAGTGTATAGTATAAAGACCCAACAGATAGACATGAAGACTCATGAGTTCAAAGAACAAGATATGAAGATCTCAAGATTATAATTTGTGTATAGATTCATAACATATATTGTTAAAGTCCTTAATAGCAATTCTTGATCTCTATCTCTAGTTTTCTAATCTTTTATATTTTTTAACCAAAATAAATTTTAAAATATTTTATAAAAGTTTTCCAAAGTTCAAAATGTTTATAAACTATGTTCAAACTATTTTACGAAGTATCGAATTATTTTACAAAGTATAGGATTGTCAAAACAATTTAAAAGAAAATGGTTTTCATTTTTTAACAAGCATATGTCGATACATAGGCATAGGGTATGTCGACATACATGCCACCAATTAGTTTACAAATTTTGAACGGAATTGTCTATTCATCGTAACTCTTCAAGAACGGACGCATTTGTTCATCTGGTATACAAAGGGGAGTGCAAACAAATTTTTTGAAAACTAGTTACTTACTTTCTTCCCTACTCTTACTCTCTTGAAAATTCCATTGAAAAATACATTCTTCAAAATCATATAGAATCAATTCATACTTCTTTGTATTGATTCAATACTACATTCTTACTATTTGGACACATCTCTCTCTCAATTCAAAGACCAAAGTTCCATCCAAGAGGCTATATGATCCATTGTATCTAAAGTACAAGAATTTGTCTTTGAAAAAACTCTCAACTTTATTTATATTTTCTTTGGTGTGCTTAGTAGCCCTAAAATCTAGTGGGTGTGCTTATGACCCGACCAAATCAAGTGAGTCCATCTTGAGCTCTGAAATTTATAAGGTTGAGTCTCATAGCCTTGAAATCGAGATTGTATATGGTTTGCCTTCTGTCCGGTTAAAGATTGGCATTTGAAAAGAAATCCATACAAGCAATTGTACGGGACTGGATATAGGAGAAATATGAACCAGTATAAAGTCCTTGGTGTCATCTCACTAACTCTTTACTTCACTTTAGTGCTTTTATTTTTGTCTATGGTTGCATCTGTGACTGATTATTAGTACAATTCTATGTTGATAATATATGATTTAACATTGACTTTGAAAAAAAATTAAAAAAAAATTAATAAGTTAGAAAACACTATTCTTTTTCTTTAGTATAGCATGAATGAGTCGATAAGTACAACCTTCCTATAATCGACTTCTTAGTGGTATGAAGTGTATTCGTGAAGAATTGAAAGTGATTTGATCATAAAAGAAGTATACTTGAACGTGCAAGTGATCAAATTGAATATGATGTAAATCTTTTGAATGCTTAAAGAATTCAAGACAAGATATAGAAATTAGAGAGAATAGAATTGTTAGTGAATTCAAGAATTATGATTGCTTTATATAGAGAAAGAGTAGATGCAACTTTCTGTGAAGTGTGAAGACTTATTGTAGAGTTGCAGCCATTGTTGAAGGGAAGTGACTCTTTGTTGTGAAGGAGATCCTTTTACAAATTTAAATAAAAAATAGCTGTTACGACATTCAGTGGACTGAAACAAGAGGACCAGTCGACTGAATTGCAGTGGTTTTTTTCCCGCAAGAAAACTGTGAAAAAACCACTATTTTGGTTGACTGAAAAAATATGTTTGTCGGCTGAACTTGTTTCAGAAAAACAATGTATAAAAGCATATCAGTCGACTGATCTGTGCTATTTTGATTTTTAAAACTTTGAATAACTTTTGATTGTGCGTATGTGCATGTATACCAATTTGAAGAGATTTTAACATGTTTATACTCTAGACTTATGACTCTATGACTGATATTATAATTTTGTGTCACCATCGTCTTGTCTTCATCATGTAGATCTCTTTGGATAGTTGATATCATTTCCTGCAAAAGTCGATAATATACGCAATACATTCTTGTATAGTTGTCATTATCAAAACATAAAATTATGATGTTCTAACATTCTCCCCCTTTTTCATGATGACAACTATACAAGTTAAAATCTTAAAACTAATAGAGCAATAGATAGTTCTCCTCCTAAGTTTATACTCCCCCATCGATATGGCCATATTGTTTTCTCTCCCTTTGTCATCTATAAAAAGGAAATGGATATCAAAAGGAACAATATAAATATTTATAAGGGTAGACTCTCTTGATAACATATTTTGCTCATGAATGCATATAAATACTTGTTTGAACACATGGTACAATATCAAAACATCACTTATCATACCCACATAGAAAATTTGAACATCACATTTGCACAAAAAAGAGTTTTAGACATCACAATTAATAACATTTTTTGCCACAAACATAAACAAACAAAGTCACAAACAGTAGGCTAACAAGGTCACAAAACACAAGTCGACCTAGGTCATAAATACTAGACAAACAAAGTCACACACGGTAGACAAGCAAAGTCACAAACACCAAATAAGTTTTCAAAAATTACAACATAACTGCTGACACATCGATCACTAATGATTTGAAAATAAAAACTAAAATTAAACATACTTAAGTAAACTTACCAACCTTCAAATCTCCCCTTAGACTTGCACTTTCCTCTGATGTTGTCCACCTTAACTCAGCTTGAGTTGTTGAAATATTTCGTTGTGTAGGAAAAGGAGATGTATGAGCTAATGATGTTGAACGTGACATTTTTGTTCCAAATTTTTCCCAAGAAACCTTTGATTTCATCAAGCTTCCTTTCCAAATGAACCACGGTGCTTTCAACATGACTTAAACGACGACCTAGCTTTCTTTGGTTTCAATATATAGTAACAAAAGATTGTCGTGCATTTGAGTATATTGGTAATTCTTCTATAGCATCGTCGTCACTTTCTTCAACATCTTGTTCTTGAGGAGAAGAGGCTCTTGGTTCGTGTAGTTGAGGATTTCTAGTGGCTTTGTTCAATTGCCATTGTTCAAATGAGATGATGTTAGGGTGTGCGACTCTTGGTGGAATTGACATGAGACATAAAGTTTTGGAGTTGAGGCAACCAACGGTGGTATATTCAATATCATGATTATTGACTTGAAAATTCATTAAGATCCTTATTATGTACTCGCCATTATGAATTGTCTTGACATGTCGTTGATGAAATGACCCAATTTCATCCATTATCTTTGGTCAATTGACAGCCTTTCCTCCCCACAAGGCGTAGAGACATTGATAGTATTGTTTAGATCATCTCATAACTACCGGTTCTAGGTAGTAATGAGTGTGTGGGAACCCTATGCGTTATCCTTGCTTTCAGATGCAAATACTTGGCTTTTAAGGTAACAAGGTTGGCGGCAAGAAATTGATGACTAATTGCATCAAGTTCAAGCATGTTACCTTAATATCATTCAATTCTTCGCCATCCGAGGAACATCATAAAATCATTCCTACTATTTAGATAGGTAAAAAAAATTCTAACTCCACAAACCATACTCCAAATAATATCTTCATGGTTTTGAGGTCAATAGAAATCAAGATTAAGATTAGCGTAAATTTTTTTTACTATAGATTTTGTGATTGTTTGTATCATAGCTAACGAGAGAGTCAATGCCATTTGCCTCCATGAATTATCTAATAGCATATCCATCAAAATCTTTGAATTTGATGAAGGAGCCCTCGAAAATTCTCATATTTTTCATCTTGTTGAATCAATGAAGAGACGCCTCATTGTAAAGCCAGCCGCGGATTAGGGCTTTTGAAGGTTCAGTTGTTGATGGTGAAGCTCGGTCTTTTCTCTTCTTTTGGGCCATTGAAGTTTTTGATGAAAAATTTGAGTTTTTGAGGTGAGTTTACTAGATTTTTGATTTGCTAAAGATGATATGAAGATGAAGAAATGGTAAAATGGACTGGTCAAATCGGGGAACTAAAGAAGTGAAGAGGCATGATTGGTGTGAAGGGATGGTTGGCTCAAAAGGTGGGAATCTTTGTCGATCTTTGCTTCTTTTTTCTAAAGAGCAGAATTTATCTATCTAGTCAACTGAATAAGGAGTACCAGTCGACTGATTTACAGGGTTTTTCTACCCGAAAGTTTATAGTGTAATTTGATGCATATTTGGTTGACTAAATGTAGAGGTTAGTCGACTGTTCTATGTGAGTTTTGTAAAAAAGTATAAAAACAGTATCAATCGACCGAGTGCCTTGGTTTAGTCAACTGAATTGTAGAGATTTCTTCTCAAATGTTTTTAGTGTATTTTTAGGGATATTCAGTCGACTGAAATAATGGATCAGTCGACTGATGTATGTGAAACCTTAAAAAAATTTAAGAATCGGAATTATTAGTTGACCGAGTACCTAGATTCAGTTGACTGGAACTGACAATTTTGTTTTTCCAGAATTTTGAGTTTAAAATTAAATATGGTACAGTTTCTACAAGTAGCCAGCCTTCAGTCCGCAAACCAACTTTGTGATTAGTCTACCTCCTTAAGGTGGTTGTTTGTAAATGTATTCATTTATAGTTTGAACCATAATAAGTTTATTGAACTATTTGATTATTTATTA
This sequence comes from Allium fistulosum, assembly GCA_030737815.1. Classification (NCBI taxonomy): domain Eukaryota; kingdom Viridiplantae; phylum Streptophyta; class Magnoliopsida; order Asparagales; family Amaryllidaceae; genus Allium; species Allium fistulosum. The sequence goes on along the minus strand of CM060908.1, from coordinate 812,577,294 downwards.
CAAAAATATATATACACGTGTACAAATGTATTTGAAAATTTCTGCTTATTTTTCCTTCGATGGATTGGACTCCTCGGGGGAAGGCGCCCTCAGGAATTTGGCTCATTTATCTTCAGTGGCAGGTTTGGTGACCATTTATTTACATAAACTAGTTCTTTTGGTAGGAGATAGTTGGCAGAGATTCATTATTCATTACAAAGATTATATATATATATATAGTTATATAAATAGTACATTAAAGTCAAATATGATAGGGTGATGACAAATAATTTGTTTTCGGATGGTTCAGATTCTTCTTTCGATGGCCTTGGTTCCCATGAGTTTCTTGGATTGGAGTTGTAAATTTTTAATGGTGCCGTTAGTCAAGGAGAGTTTTTACGTATAGTACTCTTTGTTGGTGATTGTCCACACAATGCCAAAATAGATCTTTCAAGAAAATTAAGATGCGCTCCCTATCTGTGTATTCCCAATATATTTGTTTTTGAAGTCCCATTATTTCTTGTTGATAGTGATGTAATTCATCAATGCGTTAGTCAATAGATAATGATACAACATTAATTTTAATTGACTGCTTGACCTTCTTCCCTTTTGGAGTAAAACCAGTGCGATAAGTTGGCGATGGAACGATCCTTAGTGAAGATGAACTACTAGAAGAAGGAGTTGTTTTTTATGAAGATGAATATAAGCTTTTTGAAGAAGGTGTGCTAAAATTGATTGATGAATATGTTGAATAGTAGTTAGGGACCATTTTTTTTTAATAGATAAAAGGTTTCTAAAGAGTTTTACTATTAAATATTTCTTCTATGAATTGAAATATAGTTTGGTCGGTTTATATAATAGTATTGAGAATATTTATAGTATTGAGAATATATGGTTATTATTTATTTTACCATAAATTTACTCTTAACTATTTTTGGTAATTTTGGTTTTATGGTAGGCAGAATTATTACCATTAAAATTTCTAAAAATAGTTTTCTATTTTTTGTTTTGAGATAAAATAGCTATTATCAAAAATAGCCTGATATAATTATTATGAATTAATTTTGACGGTTTCAAAAATATACAATCTTAATGAAGCTCTTGTAAGGAAATATTTCCTAGTTCCCGTCATAGTTTTTTACTATTTTCATTCGATGGTTTTGTAAAAATGTCTACAATTTGGTTTTCAGAAGTTATAAAGTCAAGTGTTATTACTTCCTTTTCTATACAGTCTCTTAGTAAATGATGACGTATGTCAATGTGTTTCCTTCATGTTAGCGGATTTTTTGAAAGATTTATAGCACTTATGTTATCATAATATATTGATCATTTACGTAAGTAGATATCGAAATCTCTAAGTTCTATTGCACATATATGACTTGTGCACATGCCAAAGCAGCAGAAATGTATTTCGCTTAACATGTCAATGGTGAAACACAATTTTGTTTCTTACTAAACCATGACACTATAGACTGTCTGATAAAGTGACATGTACCGCTCGTACTCTTTCTATCTGTCCAACATCCTCCGAAGTCGGCGTCGTTGTAAGATACTAGTTTGAAAGGACATTCTTTTAGATAAAAGCGTCTTTGGTCTCCAGTACAGTTTTAGTAGTGCAAAATTTGTTTCACGACACGAAACGTGATTACCTGGGATTTGCTTGAAACCATACACACAAGCAAACACTCATCATAATATCGGGGCGACTAGCGGTTAAATACATTAAAGTGCCAATCATACTTCTATAGATTTATCCATGCTCTTTCTGTTTTCATCTTTATGGAGATGAACCATAGTGCTCATAGGTGTCGGTTTACTAGATGTGTTTTCCATGCCAGATCATTTTATTAAATTATTACAATATTTTTCTTGATTAATAAAGATTCCATTACTTAATTATTTTATTTGTAGACCAAGAAAGTATGAGAGTTCTGCCATATGAGACATTTCGAACTCACTTTTCATTATATTTGAAAATCAATATATAATTCTTCATTTTTTGGAACCGAAATGATATCGTCTACATTTTTGGAACCAAGCATGGGATTCTTGTTTCAAACCATAAAGAGCTTTCTTAAGTTTGTAGATAAGATCCGAGAATTTTTCATGTCAAGTAGTGGTGGTTGTTCTACAATCACATTTTCTTTAATAAAACCATTTAAGAATGCACCTTTAACATCCATTTGATAAAGTTTAAAGTTATGGTGACAGGAAAAAGCTAGTAAGATACATTTTGCTCCTAATCCGACGATAGGAGCAAATGTTTCTTCAAAGTCTATTCCTTCTTTCTGATTATATCCTTGTTCTACTAACCTAACGTTATTTTGAGTTATATTACCATTTTCATCGGCTTTATTTTTATAGACCCACTTTGTACTAATGACTGTTTGATCATTTGGTCTTGGAACCAATTCTCAAACCTTATTTCGTTCAAATTGATTTAGCTCTTCTTGCATAGCTAAAATCCAGTAATCAACGGTTGAAGCTTCTTTAGGATTCTTAGGTACTATGTTAGAAATAAAGGCTATGTGAAGCATTTGATTTAATTGATGTTTAGTTTTAACATTAGTACTGACATCACCAACTATATTTCCAATTGGATGATCTTTAAAAATTCGTGGAGGAGTTCTAAGTTTATTTTCAATTGGATTTTGTGTAAATTGATGTTCTTCATTTTGAATTATAGTAACTTGGGGTGGATTTTCAGTAGTTGGTTAATAGTTTCTTCTTCATTATCTTTATTATTTTTGAAATTTTCGTCAAATGATATGTGTAAAGTTTCTTCTGTAGTATCTGGCCATTTATTAAAAACTCTATATGCCTTACTTTGTTCCAAATATCCAACGAATATGCCTTCATCGGACTTCAAATTAAATTTTCCTAATTTATCTTTTGTATTCCATATAAAACATTTTGATCCAAAATTTCTTAGATAAGCTATATTAGGTTTTGTACCGTTAAAAAGCTCATATGGAGTATGTTTCATCAAGGGTTGAATAGTGACACAATTTAAGACGTAACATGCAGTAGACACAGCTTCTGTCCAGAAATGTTTTGCTAGTTGGCTACCACTAAGAAGAGTCCTAGCACATTACTATAACGTCTGATTCGTTCTTTCTACAACTCCATTTTGTTGTGGAGTTCTAGGGAATGAAAAATGTGACTAATACCCTTTTTGTTACAAAATTAATCGAATAATTCATTTTCAAATTTGCTACCATGATCACTTCTAATATTTTTAATTTTCAAACCTTTTAAATTCTTAATTCATTTTGCAAAAATTTGAATGTTTAAAAAGTATCACTTTTGTTTTCTAAAAATAGTGCCCATGTATATCTAGAGAAGTCATCTATGATTAGAAATACATACTTGTTATGGTTTATAGTTTGAACTTGAGTGAGATCGAATAGATCCAAATGAAGCAACTCGAGAGGTTGTAATGTTGTGACAACCCGCCAATCCGTACAATTCAAGCTGACAATAAACAACACATGTCCAACCCAAATTGAATGAAAAGACGGGTAATTATGGGAAAGAAAGAAGACGGAAGAAGAGAAAAGGAAACTGAAAACAACACAGAATCTCACAGTCGTAGCGGAACAATATATAAAATAATATTAATGACCTTTATAAAGAGAGACTGTAATATACATACATCCATCAGAGTACAACACATCACAAGCATCAGCTTGGACAATTATAACAACCTATCCTCACAAATGCTGCTAATTTCAACAACAATACAACGGAAAAATAACAAATACAGAAATACGTCATGAAGACCTCCAGCTCATCTCTTGAGCTTCAATGCATCCAAAGAAATATACAAATATGCTCGGTCAGGCTCGAGCATTATTATAAAATAACATCCGAGTCAGTCTGGTAAACCAGCATGAGAAAACACACCCAACTGGATTTTTAAGTTATAAAAAACCTTTGAAATCAAAAGTATCTTGTAAGACCACGCCGCACATGAAGTGACCCAACTTTCTTCTACTATATTTTTGTGATTTTTAGTTGAGTTTTTTTTACAAGAGATCACTTCTTTTATTACCTCTTTCATTTCTTTTAATTAATTTCCCAAGATCCAGAATTTACTAATATAAAAATATCAGTATTTTAATCAAGTCATATCATTTATATATATGAAGATATATAACTGTTTCTTTGCCTGTCAGAGTGTAAAGTAGCAAAGAAATTTTATCACACAATATTTTCCATAATTGGAAGGTTTTGTGTCACATAGTTGTTTCTACACTTTTAATCTTTTATTTGACTCAAGATTGACTAATACATGATTCATGTATTAGCATCTATTATCTCTTCTTCATTTTCTAGAGTATTCTCCAAACCAGATTGATTAATTTGTGGATTTATAACTCATGTATCTAATCTTTGGAATTCAGGAATTCATATAGATTGCTTTAGGATGATAAAACATATTAAAACTTGGTTTGATCAATGGATCACTAATTAGTCTAGCCCAGATTCAGGATTCAGACATACACATGCACAAAACATGCACAGACATGCACAAGCAAATCAGGTCAAGCAAAATGCACATATCTAGGTTCATGAAGCATGTGATGATCATGTGAGTAATAGGATTGTAAACTGATCTAAAGGTCATACGGATTCTGATATATTGACTGGAAATGGTGTTGAATATGATTTAAAAAGATCTTTGCACATTCCTGGCTAAAAGCTTACAAAGTGTGGTGTTCTGGATTTTTAAACACTTACAAATTTACTCTACATTCTTGTTGAGTCTATATTGTCTATCCCAATTTCTGGCTTACTAATTCAGTTTCATATTGAAGTCAGTTCCAGATTTTACCAATTCCAATTCCTAAGTCCTTGTATACTTATGATTTTCAGGTTCTATGGTATCATAATCCTACCCTGGTTCTAGACCTATCATAGGATTAAGTTGCATTTCAAATTAGCTTACACTATGGTCTGGTTTGCTTCAGAAATCTGAAGACTATGGCTTCAAACTTTTGCATGTACTTGTATCAATTACAAGACATGTACAAGCCTTACTGGTTAGCCAAGACCATGTTCAACCTATCCACTTAATACTTTAGCATAATTTTATTTTAAAACTACTTAAACTTTATAGCTGAACATAACAAGCATGCCAAGGAGAATATATCCACATATCAGATTATATGGTATGCTCTCCTTCATTATAATCCTCTAGATTATTTCCAGAGTTTGCTACATAAATCAACAACTCACAAGCACATATAATACTTAAGCTTTCTTTACATGTTCTTTTCAAGAAAACAAATTAAAGCAAGTTTCAATCCTGGAAATACACAAGACATAAGAGAGTTTGCCTAGATTATTTATTACAATTAAACCTCTACTTCTCTAAAGCATTTTAAAACCAACAAGTTCTTCAAACATCCATACAAGCAAGCTACTCAAGCATCTTTCCCTGCAGCTACACTTTGAACTGCCTCAATGAAAATGAGACACCCCAAAGATTCCAAAGGCAACAAATAGGGTCAGAAAATATATTCTGGTGTGAGTGAAATCATAGTTTATAAATAACTTGTAATTACTAAACACTCTGCAGAGATTCATATGTTTTGATGCTTATTTAAATTTATACTAAAATCTGAGTATATATACACACATATAAGCTCATACTAACATACATGCACATAAGCATTCATTCATCAACACAATTCAGTTATATGTACATATACTCCTATGGATTGACTCCCTTAATTCCATAGCTCAATTTTTCAATCCCCATTTATCATTTATTTGGTCTTAACTCTTGCCATTGAACACCATGTGTGCATTGCAAAGTGGCTCAATTCTGTTAACCCTTTACACAGAGGCCTACAGGACTTAAACAAGTCATGCACATACCCATCATCCACATAATGATGAATAGATCAAGGCACTACTCCTAGATTAGCTTTATAATCTAGAGACCATTCTCATTTTTCTTTCAGGAGAATTTTATTAATTCTTGAAATGCTTCCTGTTCTTTTCTTCTTTTCATAAATCAGAGAGTATTAAACCCACTCAGGGATTTCAGCCAGACATACCAAGTATCCATGTAAAACACCACATCCCATTTTAAGGTTATTCTTATTCAATCATATTTTCTAAGACCTACATAAATTTATTTCCAGAAATATTCCCATTTCTTACATAATTTTGGTGAAGTCATATAAAACCTTACATTTATTTTACTGTGAACAGGGTAAGGTTTTTAAGAAAAAAAAACTATAAAAACATATTGACTTGTGATTTGAACAAATCAGCACATATATATATATATATAATATTGCATTGTTCATATCATTTTTAAAATGAACTAGACATAAGCATGAATCTCCTTATTCACACAGCCTATTTCATTCTTCATTAGTACCCTATTTCTCAGTAAAAATGTTTAACTCGCTCCCATATAAAAACTGGATTATAAGTTATAGAATCCCTTTTTCTGTGATCAAGGTGTTTGTCTTTTCAAAGCATTAATCAAAACAATCAAAATAGATCAAAACATCAACCAAGACTCAGCCAAGACCCCAACCATGATCAACATTTATTTATTCAGAGAATAGAATTAAACAAAAAAATGATATGATTTTATATAAGTAATATGGCTGCCCTTAACTTGGGGCTTAATGCCTTAAATCTCATAAAATGATTAATCACTCACCTTCCTTCTTCTTTCCCCGAGAATGCTTTAACTTGAAAACAGTGTGAGTTTGCTCTTCTTTTTCTTTCTTAGAATATCTTTCTGTTTTCCAAAAATAAACTGCTGCTTATCCTTTGATTTTTAAAACATTCAGCTAGGGTTTTAGTGGAGTAAAAACCCCATTTTATCCCTACACAAATAAAAGAATTTTGTATATGTTTTTATGGCTAAATATGCCATTTTCTTTTTGATTCTATTTCAGGTATTTCAGTTGCTTTTCTTCTTTTCTGTGTATATGCCATTTGCATGTTTCACCTACACACTATTTTCATGTGACTTATCTACATTATTTATTTTCTTAAGGCAAATCTGAAATGTTCACATATATATCTTTTTATCAATTAATTCTTTGCTAATGTTCCAAGCCATTTGTTTTCTCTTGATTATAAAATGTATTTATACCTATATAATATTAATCTGGTTTCATATATTTTAATAATCATAAGAGTTTATTTTATCACTCTATACTCCTCTGGCTACTTATGTGCAATATATATATATATATATATATATATGAGATATGTGGATATAAAACTTATTCACACTTAGTTATTTTCCTTCTCATTATTATTTATTGAAGTTATTTTCTCCTTATTATCATTTATTGAAAACAACTATCCTCTTCCTTATTTATTTCACTTATTCTTGATATTTATTTTTAATTTATTTTATTCTTTGAATATTTTCCATTAACTGATTTTTATAAAAATTATTTTTATCTCAATAATTTGGGTCTTCACAGCACATAAACACGGATGGGTTTTTACCTTACGATAACCAAACCATTTCATATGAAATTCTATGGTATTATAATAGTGTCAAAGATACAAATATTAATTATAGCCGAAATTGTTATATTAATTAAATTCCAGCATAATAGGTATACAATTAAAACCGTAAAGGCTCGTATTAGAGAATGGATTCCATACAATGACTGGGCTATTGTATGTAACTTCCCCTATCTAGAGGCCTAAAACTAAGCGCTACAGATGCTGCAGTTATCTATAGTATTAGCTTCCGATGAATAAATACGGCTATGTTAATGGTATCTATAATGTCATAAGCACTTGAATATGAAACAAAACACATATTTCAAAACAACTTTTCTCCATTACATTTAAAACAGATGTTCCATATGTTTAACACATAATCCCAATACATTCCCAGGCACAGATAGAATATACTTAATACAAAATACGCCAAGAACGGTATATGAAGATACCCTCTTGGATGATCAGAGTTATATAGTCATGGTAGACTTAATACAAACACAGCGGAAATACAACAAAACTTAAAACTGCAACTCCTAAATAGTTATCCATTTGCCTCTTGCACGCCTCCGGTAGATTTATTCGTCATCCTACAAAACCTGAAAAGACCTTAACCCCTCAGTCTACTCAAATTAATTTTGAACACCCGAGAGTTTAAGGGGAAAACATAAACTTCGAGTCAGACATAAAGCCTGGTGTGAATAATATTATACATCCCAAAATAATTATGTTAAGTGAGACCACGCCGCTTAGCGGAACGGGTTTCCCCTCACTAACATCCTTTTAAAACATATCTTTGCAAAACCTTTCATAAATCCACAATGGTTAAATACTATAAAGCAATCATTATGTAAACATACATAAATATCAGGTAATAATGAACTACCTGTTCAAACACACAAGTTTTGTTTGGATAACAATTAACCTTTGGCTGACTCGGGCCTACCAGACAATATAATCAAAATTTACCTAACACCTCTTAGATTTTCTTCTTCTGGATTATCTATCCTTAACTATCTGTTAAACATTTCCCATCTGGACGGTCTGTCCTTAACTATTTGTTAAATACTTCACTTCTGGACGGTCTGTCCCTAACTTAATCATCTCCCAGGTCTTCCCGATCCTAATGGTTTTTCGGGCTCACCAATAACCTATCTGTATACAAACATATATTCCTTCCGGTGTGTAACAATAATTTTAGTCTACCTATGACAAAGCCCTAAATACTGGAATTTTGGACAACAATTAGTTGGGGCTATTAGCTAATGTACAGGGCGCTACCCCATACTAGTCCCATCTGGTTTTCTAATATCTGAGTCATTTTCACTTAAGGATCCCCTCCCATAATTTTCCTTGAAAACATTGTCAAAATGATTTAAAACCTTTAAATCAAACTTAAACAAGGAAAAGTATATAATCTTTATACTATACTCAAAATCATGTCACCATGTTATATATATATTCTTTACTCAAAATTTAGTTGATGAAAACATTTAACCATTTGAAAGAACCTCTTTCTAAATCTTTGAAATCCTCTCTTTCAAAACCAATATCAAACCTTTTGAAATCATTCCTCGAACCTTTCGAAATCAAACATCAAACCTTTCGAAAGCTATAAATATTGGACATCCTTCTTTAAAACCACTTTAAAACATTGCCTTAGAAAACCTTGGAAAACCTTCCGTTTAAACCTTTCGAATTCATTGAATTAAACCTTTCGAAATCATTCAACTAAAACCTTTCGAAACCATTCAATAAACCTTTCGAAACCATTCAACTAAAACCTTTCGTAACCATTCAACTAAAACCTTTCGAAACCATTCAATAAACATTTCGAAACCATTCTAATAGAACCTTTCAAAATCATTCAACTAAAATCTTTAGAAATCGTTCAACTAAAATCTTCGAAATCATTGGAAGCAACCTTTCGACTTTGTCGAAAGTTCTACTTCGAAAGCTTTAAACATATCCTTTAGAATAACTCTTTCGAAAGCTTTGGGTTTCACTTTAATTTATAAAACAAGGGTGAACCATCTAAGTCGAAAGCTTCCTTTTGAAAGCATAGAGAAGCGGATAGTTTTTAAAACAAGCAAACCTTTCATCTTTGTCGAAAGGTTCAAAATAAAACATTTATAAAGCGGCAGAAACCCTTCGACTATGTCGAAAGGTTTCAAAACAGAATAGTGTTAAAACGGCAGTAACCTTTTGACTGTGCCGAAAGGTTTAAAACCCTTACTTTAAACATTTGACCTGGTCGAAAGCAACCAAGTCGAAAGCTCTTATTCGAAAGCAAAGCAGGTGAGAGCTTTTGATTTATAAAACAAACATACCCCAACCTCTTTGGCCATCAACCCTTCGACTTAGAAACCTTCGACTCTGTCCAATTTATTGCATACCAAGTAGCTTGATACCATATGCATTGGTTTGACCTTGTCGAAAGCTTTGAACTCTTGACTTTGTCGGAAGGTTTACTGCCGTAAAGACTGAAACATGTAAAAAATATGATTTCTTTATTTTTAACTTATAAAGGAAATCTTTTCAACTAACCGGCTTTTGTTTGTCAAATTCTCATTGGTTAACAATTACTTTTCAGAAATGTGCTGCCACTATTTTTGAAATTAAATAATCATTTTATTTTACGAAATGCCCATTTCTCCTTAATTAAATATTTAAAACATTTAACTCTCATACCTTAAATAATTTTATATATATTCATCAAAACACTTAGGAAAAATTTAGAAAAATTCCATAAAATCTATTTTAATATGTTTTCCAACATATAAAAATTTCAAACCCAAATAATCATTATTTTAGCCGTAAATAATTTATAACCCAATAAACAATTTCCTTCACTAGAAAATTAATATAAAATCATATTAATTTAGAAAATTGTGAAAATCGAAACCCATCTCTAAAATATCATTTCTGACCTATATTTAAATTTTCAAGTCATTTGGATGTCATTAAATAGGGTTTTCATGTCAAACATATCATAAAACTAACATGAACATATATAATCCATCAACAACATATATATATATATATATATATATAATGTTAATCATTAGTACATGGCATATACTTGCAAAATCATTTCGGATCTAATCTTAAAACCAAAAACTAAGAGAAATTGGGATATAGTAATTATTCACCTTAGCTTTGAGATTATAGATATGAGATTTGATGTTGATTTAGTTGATTTTCTTCCTTCTTTTGAATCCTAGCTTTAATCTTCTTCTTGAAAATAATAATGGTGGCCAGCCTTAGGAAATTTTAATTTGGGTAAAATGAAAATGAACGTGAGTTACATTCCTAAGGGTTTAAGGTATAAGCCTTACCTATTTCCCATATTGCCCCTCTCATATCCTAACACATTAACTTAGGTTATTTTATTTTAATTAACACACTAACATGGCATGGCTACCCTTTGTTAATCAAATCTCAACCTTTTAATCTTCACATTATTTTATTTTATTTTATTTACCCAATTAATTATTCTAAATAATGTTATAAAAATATGGGGTGTTACAGACTCCCCACCTTAAAGAATTTCGTCGTCGAAATTACGATAAGGTACACAACAAAATAATCAAAGGTAGAACATACCATCAAACAAATCCGGGTAAGAGTCTCTAATCCTGCTCTCCGTCTCCCAATTACAGTCTCTAGCATCGTCACTCCATTGAACCTTTACTAACTTGACTATCTTGTTCCTCAACTTCTTCTCATCTCTCGCCACAATCTGAATCGACTTTCTAACTATGGTCAAATCCAGTTCTACTACTAAATCCTCTAACACTGTAGGTGCTATGGTAGTCTCCGGGTCTCTAACACATTTCCTAAGATAAGAAACATGGAAAATATCATGGACTCCATCCAAACTACTCGGTAACTCTACTCTATAAGAGAGTTTCTCGATCCTCTCAAAAATACAGAAAGGTCCAACGAATCTAGTGCTAACTGTGAGGAATGCGGAATATGGATCTTAAAGCTAGGATTAACACTAGAGGGGGGTGAATAGTGTTTATAAGAAATTACTAAATCTTTTTGAGTTTATGTTAATTTGAACACAGATGTATGCAATATTCAGACACAGATATAATCGTAGAAACAAACACAGATGCCGAAATAAAGTAAATGCAGTAAAGGAAAGAACACACCAGATTTTATACTGGTTCGGGGTAACCCTACATCCAGTCCCGCACAACTAAGTACGAATTTCCTTTCAAAAGCAATTCAACAATTACAACCCTCGGTATCAAGGCTATGAGGTACACCCTCCAGAATCACAATCCTCTGGGTAGAGATACTTGATTTCCGGGGCAACAAGTTCACCCAATTGATTTCCAAGGCTACAATCACACCTTTTCTTGCTTGATTGATTTCCAAGGCTACAGTCTCACCTTTTCTCGCTAGATAGATTACAAAGAAGCCTATAACTCTGAATAGCACTTGGATCATGTTGAGATAGTGATAGAGAAGCAAATCAGAGATGATCTAGTTAGATTCAATGTTGATTTCGGTAGAGTGATGATAGGATTTTGCATAAGAAAATGTGGAAGAAGAAGAGAAGTGAAAAACCAGAAAATCTGATATAAAATTCGTTGAAACTAACCCCTATTTATAGAAGAACAACAGTCATGTCCATTCGTGAAAGGTTATGACGAATAGACACTTCTTTTGAAATTTAAATTTTGAACTCAACTATCACCATGTCGACATGGTCACCATAGGCATGTCGACATCCCAAAGCATTTTTGATAGTTTGATTTTCTTTGAAAATAACCTTTATCTTATATTAAAACTATTTAAACTTTATAAATATACTTGACTATAAATAAAATACATAGATAAATATAGAGAACATTATATATATAATTTTACTATAATTTTATATTTAAATCTAAGTATAAATATATTATATTTAAAAGATAGTTTAAAATAGACGAAGTTTAAAAACAAGAATATTTAAGGCTTAAACATCTTTTCGAAAAATCATTTGAAAAGATAATTTTTAAGGCTAAAACATTTTGAAAAACAATTTTGAAAAACATTCCGAAGTTGTTTTGAAAAAGCATTTTGAAGTAGTTTTGCAAGCTTCTTCCTGCAGAGTATCTCATCATGTCAAGACTCGAGAACTTGTACAAAACCAGGATGTTCGTGGGTTTGTAAGCCACTTGTCGTAGGTTTGTAAGCTACTTGTCGTGGGTTTGTAAGCCACTAAAAAGGTAGAAATGGGTTCCATCCCAAAAGAAAAATGGAGTGAAGATTTCAGTGCTATCGTGTAGTTTTAACAAAATTCTAGACTCAATACTTATCTTGAAATCTTGAACTCTTGATATTCTTGATACTCATGAGTCTTCAATCTTGATATCTTGAATCTCTATACTGTACAGTCTTCATTCTTGGTACCTGCATGGTTAAATCCTGCATATACATATATATCTAAACTATAATGTTAGTATTTATATTTTATAATCTTATTCTGAGGTTGTTGTCATCAAAACCATCAACTCATGGACTAACAATCTCCCCCTTTTTGATGATGACAACCTTTGTTTATAAAATATTACTTCTATCCTATTGACTCCCTCTAAATCTAATAACTCCCCCTTAATATATGCCTAACTCCCCTATTTTATATTTCTCCCCCTTTATCATCAATAACAACAAACAAACTCTAAACTATACAACTCCCCCTCATTCTTTTACGCAAGTACCTGCATTAATAAACTATATAATAGAGTATATAAGAAAGAACTATACTTATAGACATGATATTCAATCAACGATTATAAATATATTAATGTATATTTATACAATCATCAAACCACACCAATGTATAAATCAAATCAATCAAAACAACCAATTTCAATCAAAAAAATCAATTCAAACAAAGTAATAAAGCAAACAAATTAAACGTTATGGGGAACATCCACCCATCCTTCTTCTCCGAAAATAGGGTCCGCTTTGATGCCATCCCAATTTTCATTGTCATTTGTGAGAGAGACAGAGGATGTGCTTCGTTATCATCCTTGTGCAGGGAAGAAATCATCCATCGATTTGCATCGAAATGCCTTTCTTGCTCCTTGATCATCTGCATTTGACTCAATTCTAAGTGTCGCTGGTTACGAAGAATGAACAAGAGAATATTCTTGAATGAATTAAGAGTTTCTTCAAGATTCTCGGATAAGTTATGAATTGGATTAGCCATTTTTGAAATTGTGAGAAGAATGAGAGATAGAATAGATAAGAATAATATTCAATAATGAATTCTGGAAGAAATGGGTATATATAGGTGTAGAAATTCGTTTGAAATGAATAGACATATGGTACTTATTCAAATTTCAAATTCAAAATGAAGTGTCATCTCTGACCAGTATATGTCGACATGGTCAAATGGGGGATGTCGATCTAGTGAATTTTGATGACCTTATTGATTTTGTGAATAATTGTGTATATATATTTCTATAATATACTAACATTTATTCAAGAGATAAGATAAGCTAGATAACAGAAAGGAAATTCAAATTAATTGCATAAAAGAGTGATACAATGATTAATCATAAAGAACTACATAAACATTCAAACTAAAGCAAACTAGAGTAATACATTATGAAATGAAAAGATACAACTAGTTAGAGGATGATGAAGATGAAGATAATCCAAGTTTCTTGCTGACTTGGAGAAAAACTTGTTCATCTTAGATGATATTTTGTCCAACTTCTTACTAACGGATCTTTTAAGAACCCGTTGATTCTCAACAATAATCTTTTGGTTTTTGAGAAGGGTTTTGTTGGTAGGATTGGAGGGATATTCAATACTTTCTAGGGATGTTTCACCTTCTTCTTCTTCTTCTATTTCCATTTCATCCCCTTCTTCTTCTTCCTCTTCCTCCTCTTTCATTTCTTCATGAGCCAAACGCTCTTCCTTTTCGGCAAGAGTCTCATAAGGTTGAAAAACATATGGGATTATCATGAGAGAAATGTTTGAGATATTAAAAACTTTTCTTGAAATAAATTCTTCTCCTTTGAAATTTACTCCAAAATAGTTGAAAATCCGAGTAAGATAAATTCCATGGTATAAAGTGTTTTCTCCCATTTCAAAAATTTTAGGATGAAGTTCATCCAAAATAACTTGCGTCCAATTGATATCATAATTTCCAAAAATAGAAAAAAGTGCTTTGCACACTTTTGAAGTAGGATTGTTAAAATTCCCGATCTTGGGGTCAAAGTATGTTGTAAAAGAAGATTGACAATTCTTACTTTAGGACGAAAGTTTCGGTTTTTAAATTCAAAGTTTTCATCTCCTTCAAAAATATGATGAAATGTCTCACGATCATGTTCATCGATTTGAAAACTAGAAAGATTCATTCCCGTGCTTTTGCAATTGAGTATGGTACCCAAAAGATCACAATTCAAAACAATTTTAGTGCCTTTGACACTACTCCAAATTTCATTATCATTTCCTTCATAAAATTCTCGATTGAGATTTGCATAGAAAATTTTAACAAGATTTAGGTAACAAACAAAATCATTTTGGGAAGAATCAACAAGACTAAGAATTTGATTGTTTGCGAAAAGAGTCAATTTCATAAGAAGCAAAATCTTGAAAAATAGCAAACTTTCCGGGATGGACTTTTCCTTAGTTAGCATAATTGATGTATGCTTTTATTGCCTCCGGATTATTGAGGAGTTGCTCTTTCAAGTTTCTAGAAAGTCTCATGGTGGAGGGATTGCTAGAAGAAGCCATTAAAGTAGAGAATAGAGAGCTTGAAGTTTTGAAGAGAGAGTTTAAATTTGAAAATGAAAATGAAAAGTTGTGATAAAAGATAGTGAATAAATAGATTTTTGAAAGACATGTTCTCTGGTCAAAAGATGCCTTTTCAGAGTATTGAATGAAGTGAAAAGGTGGAGGGAAATTCAACCATTTGAATTCAAATTTTGAATTTCAAATTCTGGTACCTATGTCGACATCAGGGTAGGGACCATGTCGACATGTGCCTGTGAATTTCTATGATTTATTTTTTCTAAAAATTATAATAAATATATACTTATTATTTTAATGTCTATATATATATATGTGGAATATTATTAGAATTATAGTATATTCCAGAAAATATAATTATATTATTAAAAAATAATAAAAATAAAATAATAAAATTATAATAAAATTATAATATAATAAAATAAAAAATAAATTTAAAATTCAATCAACGCACCAATTCAAAATCAATCAAACAAGCAATCAATCATCTAATTCTAAGCATGCAATTTCAATCAATTGTATTGTAAATGTGTACCTTTTTCTAGGTCTGTTTCCTTGAATTTGTTGAAGTCGTGAACTGCCGTGAAACACAAATTTGAGTTATCTGTCTTCTGATCATCAACGCTTGAGGATGAGTCTGAGTCATCTAGAGTAGCAGTAAATGCATGCTTCCGTTTCTTTACTGAGTCATTGTTTATAGGAGGATTCTGCCTATCTGGATACGGACAGTCTCTTTTAATATGGCCTGGTTCATCACAGTTGAAACATTTGACATTGTTTGGCACTACATTCTGATTTCCAGAATTCTTATAATTGTTTCTCTTGAGATTATTCATCTTTCTGTATTTCAGGAATTTCCGAAAATTTCTGGTCATAAATGTTATCTCTTCATCATTATCACTGTTTGAGTCTGATCCGTCGGTTAGTGCATTAAATGCCATTGATTTCTTTTCAGATGCTTTGCTTTCTCTTCTCCCGATCATTTGGACTTCAAATGACATTAGATTTCCAATCAATTCTTCTATCTTTAAGGTACTGATGTTATTTGCCTCTTCAATTGCAAGTGTCGTTTGATCCCATTCTGGAGTGAGAGAATTCAAAAAATTTCTTACTTGATCTTCTTCCGAAAATTCCTTTCCCAAGGATATTAAAGAATGCACAATATCTTGAAATCGACTATACATATCTGAAATAGAATCATTAGTATTCATTTTAAATAACTGAAACTGATTTGTGAGCATGGAAATTTTGGTCTGTTTAACTTTGCTTGTTCCTTCGTGAGTCACTTGCAAAGTTTTCCAGATTTCATATGCAGACTTACAAACTGACACTCTATTAAATTCATTCCTATCAAGTGAACAAAACAGAATATTCATTGCTTTAGAATTATTTTGTCCAACAGTCTTTTGCTCAGTGGTCCACTGTGCAAAATTAGTTGTGGGTTCAGAATATTCAGTTTGTGTGATATTCAAAGTATCTAATCCTATAGATTGTAAATATATTTTCATCCTATATGCCCAATATGCATAGTTACTGCCATTAAAAAGTGGTGGTCTGGTAGTATACTGACCTTCTACAAATGAACTAGTGACATGGATACTAGTGTTAATGACAGTACCAGTGTGAGTAGCCATTTTGAAATTTTTTCGAAAATCAGATTATGAAACTTTTGAAAACCTTGCTCTGATACCAAATGTAAGGAATGCGGAATATGGATCTTAAGGCTAGGAATAACACTAGAGGTGGGTGAATAGTGTTTATAAGAAATTACTAAATCTTTTTGATTTTATGTTAATTTGAACACAAATGTATGCAATATTCAGACACAGATATAATCACAGAAACAAACACAGATGCAGAAATAAAGTAAATGCAGTAAAGGAAAGAACACACCGGATTTTATACTGGTTCGAGGTAACCCTACATCCAGTCCCGCACAACTAAGTACGGATTTCCTTTCAAAAGCAATTCAACAATTACAACCCTCGGTTTCAAGGCTACGAGGTACACCCTCCAGAAACACAATCCTCTGGGTAGAGATACTTGATTTCCGGGGCAACAAGTTCACCCAATTGATTTCCAAGGCTACAATCACACCTTTTCTCGCTAGATAGATTACAAAGAAGCCTATAACTCTGAATAGCACTTGGATCTTGTTGAGATAGTGATAGAGAATCAAACCAGAGATGATCTAGTTAGATTCAATGTTGATTTCGGCAGAGTGATGATAGGATTTTGAATAAGAAAATGTGGAAGAAGAAGAGAAGTGAAAAACCAGAAAATCTGATATAAAATTCATTGAAACTAACCCATATTTATAGAAGAACAACAGTCATGTCCATTCGTGAAAGGTTATGACGAAAAGAAACTTCTTTTGAAATTTAAATTTTGAACTCAACTGTCACCATGTCGACATGGTCACCATAGGCATGTCGACATCCCAAAGCATTTTTGATAGTTTGATTTTCTTTGAAAATAACCTTTATCTTATATTAAAACTATTTTAAACTTTATAAATATACTTGACTATAGATAAAATACATAGATAAATATAGAGAACATTATATATATAATTTTACTATAATTTTATATTTAAATCTAAGTATAAATATATTATATTTAAAAGATAGTTTAAAACAGACGAAGTTTAAAAACAAGAATATTTAAGGCTAAAACATCTTTTTGAAAAATCATTTGAAAAGATAATTTTTAAGGCTAAAACATTTTGAAAAACAATTTTGAAAAACATTCCGAAGTTGTTTTGAAAAAACATTTTGAAGTAGTTTTGCAAGCTTCTTCCTACAGAGTAGTCAGGACTCGAAAACTTGTACAAAACCAGGATGTTCGTGGGTTTGTAAGCCACTTGTCGTAGGTTTGTAAGCTACTTGTCGTGGGTTTGTAAGCCACTAAAAAGGTAGAAATGGGTTCCATCCCAAAAGAAAAATGGAGTGAAGATTTCAGTGCTATTGTGAAGTTTTAACAAAATTCTAGACTCAATACTTATCTTGAAATCTTGAACTCTTGATATTCTTGATACTCATGAGTCTTCAATCTTGATATCTTGAATCTCTATAATGTACAGTCTTCATTCTTGGTACCTGCATGGTTAAATCATGCATATACATATATATCTAAACTATAGTGTTAGTATTTATATTTTATAATCTTATTCTAAGATTGTTGTCATCAAAACCATCAACTCATGGACTAACACTAACTTCCTTGACTTCCCAATTCTCATCACACCCTTCATCGGTGAAACCTTAATGAACACATAGTCTCCAACAGAAAATTCCAAATCTTTCCTTCTTCTATCAGCATAGTTCTTCTGCCTAGATCGAGCTTCCTTCATCCTAACCCGGATCAACTCAATCTTCTCCGCAGCTTCCTTCACCAAATCCGGACCAAGAACCAATCTATCCCCGGTCTTTGACCAACATACGGGAGACTTGCATGGTCTTCCATACAAAGCTTCAAACGGTGCCATCCCAATACTAGTCTGATAATTATTGTTATACGAGAACTCGACTAGATGAAGATGGTCCTCCCATGATCCCCCGAAATCCAATACACAAGCTCATAAAAAATCCTCCAAGACTTTGTTAATTATTTCTGTTTGCCCATCAGTTTGTGGATGGTAAGCGATACCCATGTTGAGCTTGGTTCCTAATGCTTCCTGTATACTTTTCCAGAACTCACTAGTAAATAAAGAATCTCTATCACTGACAATACTAGTAGGAAGTGCAGTCTAACAACATTCTTCATAAATATCTTTGCCAAAATAGGTGTCATCCTAGTTGGCTTTACCGGAATGAAATGGGCACTCTTAGTCAATCTATCTACTATGACCATATGCTTTCATTTCCTCTTCTAGACCTTGGCAACCCATCAATAAAATCCATAGAGATGGAATCCCATTTCCACAACGGAACTTCTAATGGTTGAAGCAGTCCACTATGCTTCTGGTGTTCAGCCTTTGCCTGTTGGCAATTCAAGCACTGCTTAACACACAAACCAATGTCCCGTTTCATACCTTCCCAGAAGAAACTTCTCTTCATATCCTGATACATCTTCATTCCACCTGGATGGATAGTGAACTTCGAACGATGGCACTCATCCAAAACTTCCTTCCTCATGTCTCCTACATTCGAAACACACAACCTTCCTTTCTTCCTCAACCACCCATTTTGGTCAAGACTGAAATCCTTTGGTCATCACTCTCCGTTCCTTCCCTCAACCTTTTGATCTGTTCAGCCAAAACTAGATCCTTCTCCTGTTTAGAAGCTATCTTCTTAATCATTACTGGTCGAACTTCTAAACAAGACAACATAGCACTTCCTGCACTTGAACCTACCTCGGCTCTAAACTGCACACCACAAGCTAATAATGCTTCCAAATCTTTCCCCTCAACAATCATAGCCAATACTGCATTCTGATGTTTCCAGCTAAGTGCATCCGCCACCTTGTTTCCTTTTTCGGGTGTGTAATCAATTCCGAAATCATAAGCAGCAATAAACTCCAACCATCTCTGTTGTCTCATGTTTAGCTCCTTCTGAGAGAATAAGTACTTCAACGACTTATGATCAGTATAAAGCTCAAATCGCTCTCCCAAAAGATAATGTCTCTACACCTTCAAAGCAAATATAACGGCAGCTAACTCCAAATCATGCGTAGGATACCTAACTTCATGTGGTTTGAGCTGTCTAAAAGCATAAGCAATCACTTTACCTCTTTGCATCAACACAGCTCCCAATCCAGTTCCATATGCATCAGTATAAACAACCAAATCTTGATTCCCTTCCAGAACCACTAACACCGGTGCATGGGTGAATAAGTTTTTCAAGCTCTGGAATGCCTCCTCACACTTATTAGTCCATACGAACTTCACATCTTTTTGCGTAAGCTTAGTCATCGGTGCAACTATCCGTGAAAAATCTTTTATAAACCTCAGATAATATCCAGCCAATCCAAGAAAGCTCTTAATCCCGGTCACCATTTCGGGTCTCTTCCAATTATTCACTGCCTCAATCTTTGTCGAATCTACAGACAACCCTTTCTCTAAGACGACATGACCAAGGAACTTCACTTCCTTCTTCCAAAAATGACACTTCGAAAACTTAGCCTTCAACGGATGCTCCCTCAATGTTTCGAGCACAACTCTAAGATGAACTTCATGCTCCTTCTCATCCTTAGAGTATATCAAAATGTCATCTATGAAGACCAACACAAATCTATCCAAGTGCTCTCGGAAAATTCTATTCATCGGATCCACAAAGAATGTCGGTACATTAGTTAGTCCGAACAGCATAACTAACCATTCGTACGATCCATACCTTGTCCTAAACGCCGTCAAAGGAATACTATCCTCTACCACTCTAAGCTGATGAAATCCCATCGCCAAATCCAGTTGAGAGAATACCTTGACTCCACTAAACTGATCGAACAAATCATCAATTCTCGGCAATGGATATCGATTCTTTATTGTCTTCTCATTCAACTTACGATAATCGATACATAGCTTCAATGATCTGTTCGGCTTCTTCGTAAATACTACGGTAGCCCCCAATGGTGAACTACTTGGTTGGATAAAACTCTCGCCTTCCAAATCCACCAACCGAACCTTCAACTCTCTCATCTCAGTGGGTGTCATCCTGCTCGGCGGCCTACTCACCGGCTCTACTCTAGGCACCAAATCAATCCGAATCTCTATGGCTCGTTTCGGTGGCAGTCCAACTACCGGCTCAAATACATCAGCAAATTCTCTAACTACAAAGAATCATTGCAACTCATCCTCCAACTAAATAGTACTCAATAAAACATTCACTTCACAACTAGGGTTCTCTATGGTATAAACTATCCGATCACTACAATCTGGGTGACTAAGTGATATTTTCCTATCATGGCAAAATATCCTAGCATCATATTTACTTAACCAATCCATCCCAAGGATAATCCCAAATCCCACAAAGTCAAACACATGCAAACAGCAATCAAATGTATAGCATAGCAAATCTATCTCTAAATGGTCACACCTCATCCCAAGTGTTGCATACCCTCCTATCGGATTTGCAACCCTGAAGGAAGTAACTAAGTATGAGGGTTCTAGGTTAAGCCAATCTACGAAACATTGAGAAATGAAAGAATGAGATGCTCCAGTATCAAATAGAGCGCTAACAGACATACCGTGAAAACATTCACTTCACAACTAGGGTTCTCTATGGTATAAACTATTCGATCACTACAATCTGGGTGACTAAGTGATATTTTCCTATCATGGCAAAATATCCTAGCATCATATTTACTTAACCAATCCATCCCAAGGATAATCCCAAATCCCACAAAGTCAAACACATGCAAACAGCAATCAAATGTATAGCATAGCAAATCTATCTCTAAATGGTCACACCTCATCCCAAGTGTTGCATACCCTCCTATCGGATTTGCAACCCTGAAGGAAGTAACTAAGTATGAGGGTTCTAGGTTAAGCCTATCTACGAAACATTGAGAAATGAAAGAATGAGATGCTCCAGTATCAAATAGAGCACTAACAGACATACCGTGAATCTACAGCGAGCCTCCCAAAACAGCCTTCCCTTTATCCTGCACAACTGGCCTTTAGTTTGGGTAAAATGAAAATGAACGTGAGTTACATTCCTAAGGGTTTAGGGTTCCTAAGGGTTTAGGGTATAAACCTTACCTATTTCCCATATTGCCCCTCTCATATCCTAACGCATTAACTTAGGTTATTTCATTTTAATTAACACACTAACATGGCACAACAACCCTTTGTTAATCAAATCTCAACCTTTTAATCTTCACATTATTTTATTTTATTTACCCAATTAATTATTCTAAATAATGTTATAAAAATATATGGTGTTACGCTGTGGTACCGCCCATCACGGTGCATCTCTAGATAAAATAACATCGAGGACCTCGCCAGGATCCCCTACCAATAGAGGATTGGCCTACCACTTTACAAGTAGTACCGAATATGATCACCCATCCGTTAATGTGTAACGACCCGTAAAGTTTTGTGGTTTTATTTATTTAATCAATTGAATTTTATGAAATTTTAAATAATAAAATTTTGAATTGAAAATTTAATATTTGAAATAGTATATTTAGACGTAGCAAATGGTAAATTTTCATCAGAAAATATGGGAGTAAATTCTATTGTGAAAATTTCAATTTCAATTTAAAATCAGTTAATTTAATCAAAATAAAATATTTTTATACAATAAAAATGTTTAATATCTTCTGAGTGAGACGGCATATTTCGTTTCGCCAAATTTGAACTGCTACTGCTCCGTTTATCTTATTTTTGGCATTTTAGCAGCATTTTCGGTACCGATTATCGACTTTTGATAGGATGGTCGTATCACTGATATCTGTGTACTGTTTTGATCATCTCGTCGTGTTGATCTTCACAGTATATTTATTTGTGCATCTCGGTGACTGATACGCGGTGAAATCGACAAAATGATTTGTTGTATCGGTACCCGTTTTAAATCTTTTTGTCCTTGTGCCTTTCAAATTGTCCACCGTATAAACTCAACGGCTAGTTGCTTTTATTATCTCCATAAATTCAGATGTGATTGTTAATATTTCCATATTTGACTTTCCATATTCCTATAGTTTCAAATATATTTGCTGGTTCGGTACGTTTCTCTGCCTTTTTGCATCCCTATCTGTTCAATGTTTCAACCTTTTGTTCTGCTTGAGAGTTAAATTATATATAATATATTCGAATTCAACGGCTCTGTGCTGTCATTTTATAAAATAATAATAATAATAAATATGCAATGCATATATAATTGTTTGAAACAATTGTTGCCTACACTCTCACATTTCTTCCTTCAACACACTTCTTATATTTTTAGTTATCATAATCAATAATGGCAGCCATGACCCAAGCCGACTCACCCTCCTTCTCATCAACCTGACCAAACTTCCACCCCACGTCCTCTTGCTCCGCTTGCAAGCTCGAACCTCTCCGCCCTTTCACCTGACCAGTCAAGCCTTCTCACCACGACAGCCCTCCGCACAGTTCATATAACCCACTGCTTCACCGCATAACCCATCCTCCTTCCCCTCTCGCATGCCACAGCCCGACCCATCACCACTGACACAGGCCATTAGCCCACTCGGACCCGCCTACCTTCGTCTTCCAACAGCCTGGCCCGCCTTCCCGTGACAGCCGCACCGAGCTTGCATCACCTTCCACACCAACCCATGCTGCAGCACAACCGAAAACCCACCACGGACTCGAGCAAACAAACTCCAACCTCCGCCTTCCAACAACCTGGTACCGCACTCTTCTTCCTATACAAAAAAAATTGATTGAAACAAGTTCGTGACATGTTCCTGTAGCCTCTCATACCCACTTGAGCACGCAACACCCCACGTCAGCATTTCTTATCCACTTTGCAGCAATATGTGGTATATCTTTGCTTTGTTTGATTTATGTAGGGGTCTTCTCTGTTTATATAAGTACATATATGTATAGCTTATAATTATAAGCTTAATTTTATTATTGATTCTGGAAAAAAATCTGAAATTCTAAGCTGGTTGTTTGATGTTGGTTTTGAAAGGAATCTATGAGTTTTAATAGATATTTATTTTTAAATATAATAATATATATAAACACTCTACTTTTAATATGCGTTTGATTTTTCTTTCTTTCCAAATATAATATATAGATTTTATTTGATTTTTATATTCATTTTAAATTAAACAATGATCTTGAAATAGTATGTATGTCTGGTTTACATATTTGATTGAATGGATATAATAATATATACTATTTTATTAGCTTTTATATATATTATATTATAAGTTTGACTGTTATTTAAATTTCCATAGTCTGTATACATTGCTATTTATATGATCTGTTAGTATAATACATAAGGTTACGAAGGTATATATGGGTTTTGGGTATACGTGTATGAATATGTATAGTTGTTTATATGGATGTGTTCTGTTATATAAGTTTACCTATCATATTTTAAATATATCAGTATATGGATATTTGGATGTTATTCCTTTTTATAAAGCCATTTTGATATAATGTGTGCATAAGTTATATACTAGTCTATATACCTATCCGTTTATATAAGTATTTATTTTAATATATTATGTATATATGTTGATTTTTAATATATGTGATAACCCTGATTTTATGAACAAGTTTTATAATTTAATTTAGTATATTTGTTTGAAATTTTGGTTGCCTAGGAAAAATATATATGATAAGTTGACCATAAATGCATTGGGTAAGTATTGATATGTATGCAAGATGGTATAATACATATGTACATACTTCTCTGAAAAAAAAGAGAAGCAGAAAATTTATTTGTAAGCTAGAGTAAACTATAGATACATGAACATAACATGATTATTACAGATATGAATGTGTCATTGAAACAAGTCTAGAATAAGGAAAATAAAGGCTTAAGCAAGGATAGAAATATAGGTATTATACATGTATTTTAAACAAATGCTGGCTGAAGAAAAATTATTAGAAATTGCATGGAAATAGTATGAGTTGTTGAATAAATACTTTATCCACTTTTAGCAATTTTCTTAGCTTTTTAAAAAAAACAGAGATCATGCAAATAAGGTGACCGGGGTAATAAGGTTTAATTTCTGTTAATGGAAACAGGGACCACTTACCCATTTTCTCTTAGAATAGAAAGAGAGGCTGATCATAAGTGGTAGGGTAAAATTGACATTGGGTAAATTTTAAAACCCTAGAGGCAGCCAAGGTCTTGTATAAAAAGGGTTTAAGAGTGAAAGGATCTGTCACCATTTTCTTAAAAGTAAAACAGAAATATAGATAGCTAGCAAAAGAAAAAAATGAGAAGCATTGGCCATTAGAGACAAGTAGGAAATAGCAGATCAAAGGAAAAGGATTAAGGTGAGTAACCTCACTGAAAATTGGCATTAAGTCCTGAATATTGAGGCAGCCTAAATGGTTTTATATTTTTATTTAATCTGTGCTTATTTTATGATCTTGGTGTGTTGATGATCTGTTTAAATATTTTGTGTTAATATACCCAGAAAATATGTTTATGGCCTTCATGTTTAAATGATCATTGTGTCATAAATTATCTTTGAGATGAGATGCTCTCTTTATGTGACTTCTGCATATAGATTAATTCATGGAAACTCCAGGGATATATGTTATAAATCTATGGTCTAAAAATGGAAAACAAATGGGGCTGTAGCAAAAGTGGTTGCTGCTTATGTCTCAAGATTAAACATATGGTAACATAGAAGTGCAATGTTATACTTGTGCTGAACTTCTATGATTACAAATAAATCCAGATAAGAATAAAAGCTTGTGGTTTAGTCAGATCTTATGAATCTGTGAGTATCTGATTAAGCCAGAGGTAAATGGATACATCAGAGCAAACTATATATGACCATATATTTATAAGCATGATTCCTCAAAAACCATGATTTAAATAATATGTACACTGAGAAATCAGACTAGCTTGTATGAATAAATCTATGATTATGAAAACATGATCTGTTATTCTTTGAACACATGCATGATGGTTGAGTTATTTATTTTCTCTGATTAATTTATGAGATGCAGAAGGGATTAGCATAAATGGGGGAAAGAGGGAAAATGAACACTTAGTAATTTAACTAAGGATTTTGGATCTTAGGGCTACAAAGTATGGCTTGGCAAGGGGAATATTGCAAGCTCACACATGGTATGATTATACCCCGGGGCCTGAGTGTGCTGGGTTAACAGTGAATATGCCCCAGACAATGTGTGTTTTAATAGAAGGAAAGTAGCTAAAGTCCATCATAAAATACCTGAGATTGAATTCTGAGAATAAGTTCACAGGTAGGTTTGGGTAAAATCCCTGATAGCCAGAAAGTTATAGATAAGGAAAATAATTAAATGATGATCATATGGGTTGGTTTAGACTATTCTATTGGGAAATTATATGTTTGTGCTCCCTGATACAATCCATTGAATGATGTATTATTATGTTATGCATTAATGAACATGCACAGGTGGTAGAGAAAAGTATACAAGAGAAATATTGCTTTACCTTATCTGTTTCAAAAGTTATTTGAGAATGAGAAAAATTATTTAAATTTAGATTTTCAGTAAGATTATTCATACTAGACAATTTAGTCCGACCCTTTGTGTGTTTGTACATCATTGGGTGTCTCATAATTTTATGAGGCAGCTCGTGGTGATTGTGCAGGTAAATAGGCATTTTCTTGATCAAGAATTGGATGAATTAGCTGCTAAGGAATTGGATATAATAGTTACAGACTCAAGGATATTAAAATAGATGTTAAATTGAACTTATGTTATGAAATGTTAGTTAAGTTGTTTGGGAGGAAACTAATGTAATGTTATTTTCCGTTTGCAAGGATTGAACTAAATTGTGAGATTTCTGTTGAAAGTTGTGAGTTGCTTTTGAGAATGTCTCATTAAGTAATACAATTTCTAGTATTAACTTCTGGAATGCTTAATAAAAATGTGCAATGCTAAGAAAAATCTGAAATGATTTGTAGGATAGAAAGAACTGAGAGACACATAAAGAAACCCAGATTAATTTGTATGTTACCTAAGTAAAGTAGCAAAAGAATTCAGGTTCACTTGACCAACTTTGCCAAGCCTGAACTCAACCAGTCTAAATGTCCTAAACTTATTGGTTAGGAAAGGTAACAAATAAAGAAAACTAGTAAATCAGGATTGTTGTATTGAAAAAAATGGTTACCTGAAATCATCCAGATGCACACATGCACACAGAATACATATACACACTTGCACAAGGGATAACTAAGGGTTCAGTAGATCTGAAGTCATAGAAATGTAAACAAACTCTAAAACTGGAGAGATAACATCTAGAATTTGCCCAAAATTAAGTAAGACAGAAAAGCTCTTTTTGAAATTATTTTTCCATGAGGAAATTATGTAGTGAATTCCAAAATGAATTCTCTGCTTCCAAAACTCTTCTACTCTGATTGAAAAAGAAAGAGAAAAACTCAAAGTATCATCTATGTATGGTTTCATATACGTGAGTTAGATGATTTGATTACAACAATATTTTTATATTGGTTGAAAGATCCTGGATAGTAGAGAAATGAGGAAGAATGTTCTCTTGAGTAGATGATCACTGAATAAAACTAAAAAAAAAATTGTAAGAAGTGGGTCATCTCAATTTGGTATCAGAGCAATGTTGATAAATAACATAGTAAATAAAATATCTTGAATGAACTTGGTTGTTTTGAATGTATGAAAGTATTGACTGTCTTGGATGCCTTGTCTTTATATACTTATATTAATAATATCTGTTATAATTGAATGATAATAAGTTGGAATAGGTTAACTTATAAAAGATTAGATATAATGGACTAACTCAAGTGTTGTATCCATAGAACCATGGTAAGACCCAGACAACAAGGGGTAGGACCAAGTGAACCACCCATGGTGAATATGCAAGATTTCATGAGAGCTATAAGGGATGGGGTAGGCAATAGGCAAGAAAATCCACATGAGGAACTTTCTAAACTACTCAAGACTTTTACCAATCTTGGAGGCAGGACTTTTGATGGAACAGAAGGAATAATGGGAATTCAAAATTGGCTCAGAATTTTGGATAGAATCTTTGCTGATATGCAAGTTGAAGACCAAAAGAAGAGGCTAATAGCATCTAGACAATTGAGAGGAGCAGCTTTGGATTGGTGGGAAGTTATTATAGCTGGAAGACCTGAAGGAGAGGTGACATGGAACCAGTTTAAAGAAATGTTGGAAGGAAGATTTGTACCTGCATCAGCTAAAGAGTCTTTGCTGGAAGAATTCATTAAATTAAGACAGGGAACTATGAGTGTTACTGAGTATACCCATAAGTTTGAATCACTAGCAAAGTATGGTGCAGTGCTCATCACAACTAAGGAAGCTAAAAATGGCAGATACATCCAAGGATTGAATGCCAGTCTCAGTAGAGCCATGCTGCCATATAAGGATAGGACATTTGATCAAGTTTTAGATCTGACTTTGAGCCTTAAACAGCATGATAAAGCCAGAGAAAATTTCAGAGCATTTAAAAATAACCAAAACAAGAAAGGAAAGGGTAAGTTTCACCCTTATGATAAAAAGAAAACGGATGTAGCTTCCACCAAGCAATCAGAAGAAGCCAAAACTGTTGAGGTTAAAAAGAAGATCACTTGCTATAATTGTGGGCAAGAGGGACACATGAAGAATAGGTGTACAAATCCCAAACCAGCATCTTTCAAGTGTCATCTGTGTGGG
This sequence comes from Allium fistulosum, assembly GCA_030737815.1. Lineage (NCBI taxonomy): Eukaryota > Viridiplantae > Streptophyta > Magnoliopsida > Asparagales > Amaryllidaceae > Allium > Allium fistulosum. The sequence continues at coordinate 812,548,763 of CM060908.1, read as the reverse complement.
AAGGAAGGGCATATAAGAAGGAATTGTCCAGATTTGAGGCAAGGAAAGATGGGAATTTTGGAAGGGAAAAGCAAAATAACTGAAAGTCCAAATGTTGAAAATCATGGCCAAGTTGAAGGTACTTTGCTAATTCACTCAATACCTTTTGTAGTAGTGTATGATACTGGAGCTACACACTCATTAATTTCCCATGACATTGTACAATAGCTAAAATTAAATTGTATGCTTGTAGATAAGCCCTTGCTTATTAAAAGTCCTTTAGGTAGTTCCTGTGTATTGGGTATAATATGTAAACAATTAGGACTGAATATAGGGGGACATATGTTTGGTGCAGACCTATATGTGTTGTAATATCCAGGCATGGGAGTTATTTTAGGAGTTGATTGGTTAAAAAGATATAAGACAGTTATAAATATGGAGACCTCCACCTTATCATTGAAAACTTCTGATGGAAAAAGGGTAGTTGTTCTTTGTGAAGCAGATAAGAACAGAAGCATAGCCACTCTTGATAACTTGACTAGTGAGAAGCATATGCCTGCATTAGAAGAAATCCCTATAGTAAATCAGTATGCTGATGTGTTTGGTGAGGTTAAGGGAATTGTTAACCATAGACCAGTAGAGTTTTCTATCAAACTAATTCCAGGAGCTAACCCAGTGGTTAAGAGGCCAACTAGAATGGGGCCTAAGGAATTAATAGAACTGAAAAAGCAGTTGGTTGAACTAGAAGAAAAAGGATTCATCAGACCTAGTAGCTCATCATGGGGAGCACCAGTGGTTTTTGTTAAGAAGCAAGATGGATCTCTCAGATTATGCATTGATTATAGAGAATTAAATAAAATCACAATTAAAAATAAATACCCCTTACCAAGAATTGATGATCTTTTTGATCAATTGAATGGTGCAAAAATATTTTCTAGACTCGACTTAGCTTCAGGATTTCATCAAATGAAAGTAGAAGAGGACAGCATCAAGTATACTGCTTTTAACACTAGGTATGGACTGTATGAATTTTTAGTGATGCCCTTTGACTTGACTAATGCCCCCTCTTACTTTGTTGATTTGATGAATATAATTTTTAGAAAATATTTAGATAAATTTTTATTGATATTTATTGATGATATACTAATTTATTCTAAAACAATTGAAGAGCATGAGAATCATTTGCATATAGTACTGCAGAAATTAAGGCAAGAAAATTTGAAGGCAAAATTTTCAAAGTGTACTTTTTGGCAAAACGAGGTAAAATTTTTAGGTCATGTAGTATCAGAAAAAGGCCTATCTATAGATCCCAATAAGGTGATGGCAATTCAAACATGGAAAAGGCCTACCAGTGTCACAGAGGTTAGGTCATTTATGGGAATGGCTGGTTATTATAGAAGGTTTATAAAGGATTTTGCAAAAATTTCAATTCCATTAACTAGATTGACTAGAAAGAATCAGGCTTTTGTTTGGACTGAGGAGTGTGAGAAAGCCTTTGAGAGATTAAAAGAAGCATTAATACAAGCTCCAATACTAAAGGTGCCTGAAGGGAATGAGAATTTGGTGATATATACTGATGCAAGTGGACAAGGACTTGGGGCAGTGTTGATGCAACAACATCAAGTGATAGCTTATGCCTCTAGACAGTTGAAGCCCAGTGAGGTAAAATATGCTACACATGATCTTGAATTGTCTGCTATAGTGTATGCTCTTAAGTTATGGAGACAATATTTGTTAGGGGCTAAATTTGAAGTTTATACAGATCATAAGTCACTCAAATATTTGTTTTCACAAAAAGAATTGAACATGAGGCAGCAAAGATGGATTGAACTCTTAGCCTCATATGATTTTGAAATACTATATACACCTGGCAAAGCTAATAAAGTGGCAGATGCTCTAAGTAGACAGCGTGCCAATGTAGCTAGATTGATGATAGAAGAGTTTAATACTTTATCATTACTGATTGACTCAGAAGTGAAAAGGGACAGTGAGGAAAATATGAGCATATGCAGTCAGAAGGAAGAAATAGGGAAGTTGAGTTTTGTTACTTTGGGATCAGAATTGAAAAATAAAATTGTAAAGCTACAAGACCAAGATCCATTTTTACTTGAGAAGAAAGTTCAGATATTAAATGGTGAGGTAGTGGAAGGATTTCAATTGAATAAACAAGGTCATTTGGAGAAGGGAAAGAGAATATGTGTTCCTACCATTGAAGAATTGAAGCAAGAAATTTTGGATGCTTATCACAAAAGCAAGTACACCATACACCCAGGAAGCACAAGAATGTATCACAACCTAAAAAGAGATTATTGGTGGAGTGGTATGAAGAGTGCAGTGGCATTATATGTGTCTAAGTGCATGGTTTGTCAATAGGTAAAGGCTGAATATCAAAGACCCTCAGGAATGCTTCAACCTTTACAAATACCACAATGGAAATGGGAAGACATATCAATGGACTTCATTGATGGTTTGCCTAAGACTAGGAGGGGAAATGATAGTATTTGGGTTATAGTTGATAGGTTAACCAAAACAGCTCATTTTATACCTGTAAAATCAGATAGGAATGCATGCACCTTAGCTCAGTTATTTATTAAAGAAATAGTTAGATTGCATGGAATACCAAAGACTATAGTAAGTGATAGAGATACCATCTTCACTTCAAAATTCTGGCAAAGTTTCCACAGGGCAATGGGGACTGATTTATGCTTGAGCACAGCATATCACCCTCAATCTGATGGCCAAACAGAAATTGTGAACAAATTACTTGAAGACATGTTGAGAGCATGTATATTGGATTGGGGAGGAAGTTGGGAAGATCACATATTTCTGGCAGAATTTGCATATAACAACAGCCATCATAGTAGATAGGCATAGCACCCTTTGAAGCACTCTATGGTAGACCATGTTTATCACCTTCAAGTTGGATTGAGTCTGGGGAGAAGGTGGTCTTAGGACCAGAAAATGTAAAAGAGACCTCTGAAAAGATAGCTTTGATTAGGAAAAGGATTGCTTCTGCCCAAGACAGGCAAAAGAAATATGCTAATCAAAAGAGGAAAGAAGTGCAGTATGATGCGGGGAATTATGTATTTATTAAGATATCACCCATGAAAAAGATTTTGAGATTTGGAAAACAAGGAAAGCTAATTCCAAGATATATAAGACCATATAAAATTCTAGAAAGAATTGGAAATGTAGCCTATAAGTTAGAATTGCCAGAGGAGATGAGAGCAATGCATGATGTTTTTCATGTATCCCAGTTAAGGAGATGGGTTCATGATGAAGAAACAATTTTAAAATCCCCTGAGAAAGTGCAGATTGACCCCAGAATGGTGTATGAGAAGAAGCCTGTAGGCATAGTTGCAAAGGAAATTAAGAAATTGAGAAATAAAGAAATAAAATTAGTAAAAGTGCAATGGAGTCTTGACCCAAATGATTGCACATGGGAGGTGGAAGATAAAATTAGAAGTGATTATCCACAACTAATTGATTGAATCAAAAGGTAAAAAAAAATATACATAAGTATACTAATGAATGATTTGATTAAATACTTTGTTATGCATAGGGGTTTAATTAATGATTGGTCTGGGAATGATTGATTGCTGAATTGAAAATGTCTGAATTAAGTATGAAAGAATTGTGGGACACAATTCCTAAAAGGAGGGGTATATGTGATAACCCTGATTTTATGAACAAGTTTTATAATTTAATTTAGTATATTTGTTTGAAATTTTGGTTGCCTAGGAAAAATATATATGATAAGTTGACCATAAATGCATTGGGTAAGTATTGATATGTATGCAAGATGGTATAATACATATGTACATACTACTCTGAAAAAAAATAGAAGCAGAAAATTTATTTGTAAGCTAGAGTAAACTATAGATACATGAACATAACATGATTATTACAGATATGAATGTGTCATTGAAACAAGTCTAGAATAAGGAAAATAAAGGCTTAAGCAAGGATAGAAATATAGGTATTATACATGTATTTTAAACAAATGCTTGGTGAAGAAAAATTATTAGAAATTGCATGGAAATAGTATGAGTTGTTGAATAAATACTTTATCCACTTTTAGCAATTTTCTTAGCTTTTTAAAAAAAACAGAGATCATGCAAATAAGGTGACCGGGGTAATAAGGTATAATTTCTGTTAATGGAAACAGGGACCACTTACCCATTTTCTCTTAGAATAGAAAGAGAGGCTGATCATAAGTGGTAGGGTAAAATTGACATTGGGTAAATTTTAAAACCCTAGAGGCAGCCAAGGTCTTGTATAAAAAGGGTTTAAGGGTGAAAGGATCTGTCACCATTTTCTTAAAAATAAAACAGAAATATAGATAGCTAGCAAAAGAAAAAAATGAGAAGCATTGGCCATTAGAGACAAGTAGGAAATAGCAGATCAAAGGAAAAGGATTAAGGTGAGTAACCTCACTGAAAATTGGCATTAAGTCCTGAATATTGAGGCAGCCTAAATGGTTTTATATTTTTATTTAATTTGTGCTTATTTTATGATCTTGGTGTGTTGATGATCTGTTTAAATATTTTGTGTTAATATACCCAGAAAATATGTTTATGGCCTTCATGTTTAAATGATCATTGTGTCATAAATTATCTTTGAGATGAGATGCTCTCTTTATGTGACTTCTGCATATAGATTAATTCATGGAAACTCCAGGGATATATGTTATAAATCTATGGTCTAAAAATGGAGAAAAAAATGGGGCTGTAGCATAAAGTGGTTGCTGCTTATGTCTCAAGATTAAACATATGGTAACATAGAAGTGCAATGTTATACTTGTGCTGAACTTCTATGATTACAAATAAATCCAGATAAGAATAAAAGCTTGTGGTTTAGTCAGATCTTATGAATCTGTGAGTATCTGATTAAGCCAGAGGTAAATGGATACATCAGAGCAAACTATATATGACCATATATATATAAGCATGATTCCTTAAAACCCATGATTTAAATAATATGTACACTGAGAAATCAGACTAGCTTGTATGAATAAATCTATGATTATGAAAACATGATCTGTTATTCTTTGAACACATGCATGATGGTTGAGTTATTTATTTTCTCTGATTAATTTATGAGATGCAGAAGGGATTAGCATAAATGGGGGAAAGAGGGAAAATGAACACTTAGTAATTTAACTAAGGATTTTGGATCTTATGGCTACAAAGTATGGCTTGGCAAGGGGAATATTGCAAGCTCACACATGGTATGATTATACCCAGGGGCCTGAGTGTGCTGGGTTAACAGTGAATATGCCTAAGACAATGTGTGTTTTAATAGAAGGAAAGTAGCTAAAGTCCATCATAAAATACCTGAGATTGAATTCTGAGAATAAGTTCACAGGTAGGTTTGGGTAAAATCCCTGATAGCCAGAAAGTTATAGATAAGGAAAATAATTAAATGATGATCATATGGGTTGGTTTAGAGTATTCTATTGGGAAATTATATGTTTGTGCTCCCTGATACAATCCATTGAATGATGTATTATTATGTTATGCATTAATGAACATGCACAGGTGGTAGAGAAAAGTATACAAGAGAAATATTGCTTTACCTTATCTGTTTTAAAAGTTATTTGAGAATGAGAAAAATTATTTAAATTTAGATTTTCAGTAAGATTATTCATACCAGACAATTTAGTTGGACCCTTTGTGTGTTTGTACATCATTGGGTGTCTCATAATTTTATGAGGCAGCTCGTGGTGATTGTGCAGGTAAATAGGCATTTTCTTGATCAAGAATTGGATGAATTAGCTGCTAAGGAATTGGATATAATAGTTACAGACTCAAGGATATTAAAATAGATGTTAAATTGAACTTATGTTATGAAATGTTAGTTAAGTTGTTTGGGAGTAAACTAATGTAATGTTATTTTCCGTTTGCAAGGATTGAACTAAATTGTGAGATTTCTGTTGAAAGTTGTGAGTTGCTTTTGAGAATGTCTCATTAAGTAATACAATTTCTAGTATTAACTTCTGGAATGCTTAACAAAAATTTGCAATGCTAAGAAAAATCTGAAATGATTTGTAGGATAGAAAGAACTGAGAGACACATAAAGAAACCCAGATTAATTTGTATGTTACCTGAGTAAAGTAGCAAAAGAATTCAGGTTCACTTGACCAACTTGGCCAAGCCTGAACTCAACCAGTCTAAATGTCCTAAACTTATTGGTTAGGAAAGGTAACAAATAAAGAAAACTAGTAAATCAGGATTGTTGTATTGAAAAAAATGGTTACCTAAAATCATCCAGATGCACACATGCACACAGAATACATATACACACTTGCACAAGGGATAACTAAGGGTTCAGTAGATCTGAAGTCATAGAAATGTAAACAAACTCTAAAACTGGAGAGATAACATCTAGAATTTGCCCAAAATTAAGTAAGACAGAAAAGCTCTTTTTGAAATTATTTTGCCATGAGGAAATTATGTAGTGAATTCCAAAATGAATTCTCTGCTTCCAAAACTCTTCTACTCTGATTGAAAAAGAAAGAGAAAAACTCAAAGTATCATCTATGTATGGTTTCATATACGTGAGTTAGATTATTTGATTACAACACTATTTTTATATTGGTTGAAAGATCTTGGATAGTAGAGAAATGAGGAAGAATGTTCTCTTGAGTAGATGATCACTGAATAAAACTAAAAAAAAAATGTAAGAAGTGGGTCATCTCAATATATGTGTTTTAAATTTGAAACAATGGATTTTGAAATACACCGATATATATATATATAATTTAATATATGTGTGAATTTGGAATATGATTTTTCTATATATAGTTATATATAGTTATATATAAGTTCACTTATACCAATTATCTTCATCGATCCAGTTTTGATTTGATTTCGTCTATTCATATTTATCAGCTTTGTTCGTCAAATTCGTGCCAATCTTGTTTGCTTTGGAATCCGTGCTTGGATTCCTAACTCATCTCATTGTTAAATCTCTCTAGCCTTGAAAGGTGAGAAATCACTCACAATTAACATTCTTATATTTATTAAATTTGATTTCAATTAAAACGACAATTGAAATATGCTGCTGTTAGTTATTTACATTGCTATATATATGCTATTATCTGTATCTGTTCACCTATGACATCTGACACCATTATCTGTTATTTATATTGATGATATATGCCTGTGATTGATATATGCCTGTTATTTAATATCATATCTGTTATCACTCTACAAGTTCCCTGTTAGTATAGAAATCACTATGGGTTGAAATGATACACACCCGAACGATCTGTAGAATAGGAGAAAAATCGTTATGGGTTGAAATGATAAACCCAAGCGATTTTCATTGAATTGAATTTGGGATTGCGGGTTGAAAAGATATATACCCGTATATATTTAAAGTGCGGATTTAAATGATAAATATCCGTATCACTTGACCATAGGATAGAAAATTATATATACAGGCACCGTTGGTCTATATATATATATATATATATATATATATATATTTTGAATATGATTTCCAAGGTTTTGAAAAGAAATATATATGGTTTTAATAAATATTGATTTTTAGATATTATATCTTTAATATAGATTTTATAATAATTTTAATAAATTAAGTTGGAAAGAGAAATAGAAATTAATTTGAATTTTATTTGAATTTTTCTTAAATAAAACCGATTTGAAATTTATTGAATTTGAGATTTCAAAGATACGATTTATAACTTGATTTTTTATTTAAAGTGATTAAATATGAATATTTCAAGTAAATGAATTGAAGGGAATATTTAGTTTACATAAATTGTAATTTAAGGTTTTATTTAAATGATATTGGATTGACTAAGTGAATTTTCAAAAAAAAAATGGTAAGGTTGAATTTGAAATATAAATGAATTTAAGCTTTGAAATCTATTGAAATTGAAATGGTTTAAATTGTAGTTTATATATGTATTTGAAATCGATATAAATTTTAAATGGTTTGAACTGAATTGAAATTGGTGAATTGAGATTAAATTAAATTGAATTTTTGGAATTCGAGTTGATCTGAATCGATTTGTGAAATTTAAGGAAACTATTTTATTATATAAAGTATTTTAAAATTTATTTAAAACTATTTTAATATTTTACTTTATAAATTAATTAAATATAAACTATTTTAATTTTAACTATTTTTAATATACTAACTATTTATTTTATAAACTATTTTATTTTATAAACTATTTTATTATATATACTATTTTAATATCTAAACTGTTTAAGTGGGAGTAATATGATTTCAAAGTGCTATGAATTTTCAAAGTGTTATGATTTCCAAGTGTTATGATTTCCAAGTGTTATGATTTCCTAAGTGTTATGGTTTCAAAAATGTTATAATTTTAGAAGTGTTAAAATTTTGGAAAGTATTATGATTTTGGAAATTTATACTATTTGAGTGAATAATGATATCGTATTTATATGGTTCTGAAATGGATATGATATTTTGGTTTTGAAATATGATTTGAAATGAAATGACCACGGTGTTATAATAACGTTTGGTTGTTAAAGAGACCGGGATCGGATATTGTCATACTCTCTGCCAATACCGAAAACCACTTTGACAACTGGGTACGTGGTGGAGATTCCAGAATGAAGTAGGATGGTTTGGTGACGATTCTATATGGTATTTACGTAGCCCTGACTCCCGTGAGTCAGCTTAATGCGGCTAAAACAGGAGCCATGCCGGGCCAAGTGAGGTCATTCCTCCTATCGGACAAATTTCTTCGATACCATTCTATTGCTTTTGTGATTTGATTAGGTGCACCCTTTGATTTGGGAGTGTGTCACGAGGTGGGCGGTAGTAGTTGCTATGCGTTACCACCAGTTCGGATCCGTAAACGATATATCTACCCTGGCATTGCCTCGAGTGCCTTGTCACATGCCATATCGCGCCTTCTACGAGTTTGTTTTGTACCGTAACTATGTGGTGTCCTCTGTGTAAACTACCAGTTTGGTGGAGCGTATGACATTGTATAGACTACGGGAATATATAAAATGTGTTAAGGGGGATATGGGTAACGCCTTAACTCTATTTTAATACTTTTACTTTACTATAGACATATTATAATAGCGTATATTACTACATAGTAGATAGTTCCACGGATCCTTAGAGGATAGAAATCCCAACTATCCTTTAAGTTACATGTATTTCAGTTGACATTTCACTTGAGTTGAATTTATTAATATAAGAATGTTAATCCTGACTCGAGTGTTTTGTGTTTTGCTTTACGCTCGGGTCAGACTGAGTGTCGTAACATTTGAGACTCACCTTTGGAGTTGGAGCTTCACTTGGAGATCCATCTGTATCTATTCAGCTTTTAGTTATCGAGTGGTTTTGTTCAGACTTGTCCTTTGTTTGTATTTGAGACTACATTGTATTTGAGATATTCTGCTGTATTTTATTTGATACTCTGTTGTTTATATAGTAGCTTCATGAGCTACTATTTATCTATTTCCGCTTCTTATTTTTATATTACTTTGTGTCTATGATTCTGTGATTGATTTATTTATTGTATATGCTAGTTTTGCCAAATATAAATTAACAATCTGATATTTTGAACTTGGCGGGTGCAACATGATAGGGGGTTCTTGCATTTGGGTTTGGTAGCGAGTGGATGACTCTTACTCCTACATGTCCCGTGGGGTTGGTGTAGTCAAGAGGCTGGCCGTAAAAGCAGAACACATGTACCATTATATGCTACGGTAGGCGTTACCCCACTGGCGTTGTCCCGTTACAGTTGGTATCAGAGCTCTGGTTTTGGGCAAAACTTAACATATGTAGTAGATTTAATTCAAGAATTATCTTCGTTCGAGCTTGAATCTCTCCCTCTTTGATTCGGGTGTCCTTTGAATTTCAGAACATTCCTTGTTCTGAAACCCACCCTTGTCTTTTCTATTCGTGTTCTTTTGATTCTGGAGTATCCCATAACTCCACTCCCGTTGATCTCTATAATGAATCGGCGGTCCCGCCAATTATAGAATGATTTGTAAAGGGGTGAAACTCCTTTACAACAGGCATTGATCCATCGAAGATTTTTTATCGTCGGTTTAGATGCTGCTATCTCTTGTTATGCTCTAATTCTATCTCTTCAGATCAGATGTCGATTTGCCTCAGAATTCTGCATTGACCTTGTTCTCGAAGTCACGGTTGACCCAATTAATGTCGCCCGCGATTCATATAAGTCTATCCATTCTTTTCTCCCTTTGTAATCATCTTATCTTTGTTTCGGCCTTATCTTCTAGTTAGAATTTTATTTGATTAGGGCCCCCCTAATTTGAATCTCTATCCTTGTTCTAGAATCCATTTTGGAATCATCGAGTGAGGGTGTGTATTTGTAAATTAATATTAAAATATTTTATAGTGTGTTGTTTGAGTTGTTAAGTTTGAATTTTTGGGTTTCGATCGATTCGTCTGATCAACGTATCGATAGGAATTCCAAAACACTTGAATAGAGCAAAATGACACAATATTGTTTTCAAATTTGGTAAATGAAATAAATTTTGTATGATTATATTATCTATAAAAGTATAATTTTCTGAAATTGAATAGCTAAATGAAATGGTTGTTAGAAATGATAATGCTAAAAATTTTCATGTATTGTTTTATTAACATTTCTAAACCATTAACTATTATTGTATATTATAGGGAAATGAAATTTTAAAGCATGGTTTATAAATTAGATTTGAAAATGAAATCAATTTAAAATAAGGATTTGAGTATTAAATTCCCGGTACATTTCAAAGTTTGGTTTTAAAGTTTTGAAAAGTATTATTATAAAGGTATTTTCGAATAGAAATTGTTTCAAGAATAATTTTAAAAGTTTTAAATCAGTACTCTCCTCTTTTGTCACTAGAAAATAATTTCGGTGATGACTGCAGCATCATCGACATTCATTTTCGAGTTTCAGAGTAGAGAGACCACTTAGTAGCTTTGCTACACTTTTGTTTTGAGAAAAAAAAAAGAGAATTTGATTTGAATTTCTTGAATATGATTTGATTTATATAATATATATGAATATAATTATTTCAAAATAATTTGAAGTGAAATTGGAAATTTGAATTTTAAAGTTTTATATTAAGAAATGGTTTCAAGTATTGAAATAAAGTGAAATGTTTGAACAATTGGAATATCTAAAATGATAAATGGAATGTAACCAACCTAAAATAATGAATTTGAACAAACTTATTTGTATAACACAAAATTTCATTCTAAAGTATAACTTGCCTAAATATTCAAAAAGTTAAAATGTTAGGGTGTATATATAATTTAAGGTTATACAAGAGAAACTTAAGTAATAAATTATTCAAGCTAAAATCTTGCTTAATAAATAGGGGTTGAAATTAAAGAAAAATTGTAGAGTATTTAATTACACTCCGAAACATTAATATAACTTACCTAGAAAGTTTAAATGTAATTAGAATGTAATTGGATAATGTACACTATGATATATAAGTAATATGGCATCAAAATTGATATTTTGTTAAAGGAATTTACTGATAATAAATTGGATAATAAAAAGAGAATAAATTTGTTGAATAATATATGGTTATAATATGTTTATTTCACTTAATATATGTGGAAAAATATGTTAAGTGAAATAAATTTAATAAATAAAGGAGGATGCTAGTTAAGAGAGCAAATATAGACTTAAGAATAATTGAAAGTGAAATTTTGTAGAATCAACTTAGCTGAAGATAAATGGATAAAATCATTGAGTTAATTTAAAAATGAATTTGTTTGAAAGAAATGTGATAAAATGAAAGAGAATCAATTTTAAATGGAATGACTATTTATTAGTTGAATAAAATGGATTAAACCAAATTGTTGAATAGTAATTTATTTAAAAGTTGAAATCTATATGGTTTTGAATAGTTTAAGTTGAATGTTGAGGTAGAATTAACTGTGGTTAATCAAATAGATTTGATAAATGAGTAAATAAAACAAATTTGGTTGTGAAATTTTTCGTAATAAATGTTAATAAATTTGAAACAAATCAATTTAATAGAAATATATGGAAATGAAATCAATCAAATGTAAACACAATTGAAATCAATTAGTTGAATATAAACCAATTGAAACATAAATGAGATTTATATGGATTCTAAATTAACAAATTTTAATTAAATACATAGAATAAAATAAATTGAAATTAATGATTGTTTTTTTAATGTTTTTAATCTATCTTTTCTTTCTGGTTGTTCATATTCCCATATTCCCTTCCTTTTCGGGGACGAAAAGTTTTGAGTGGAGGAGAGTGTAACGATCCGTAAATTTTTGTGGTTTTATTTATTTAATCAATTGAATTTTATGAAATTTTAAATAATAAAATTTTGAATTGAAAATTTAATATTTGAAATACGTATATTTAGACGTAGCAAATGGTAAATTTTCATCAGAAAATATGGGAGTAAATTCTATTGTGAAAATTACAATTTCAATTTAAAATCAGTTAATTTGATCAAAATAAAATATTTTTGAAATATGAATATTTTTATGCAATAAAAATGTTTAATATCTTCTGAGTGAGACGGCATATTTCGTTTCGCCAAATTTGGACTGCTACTACTCCGTTTAGGTTATTTTCGGCATTTTAGCAGCATTTTCGGTACCGATTATCGACTTTTGATAGGATGGTCGTATCACTGATATTTGTGTACCGTTTTGATCGTCTCATCGTGCTGATCTCCATAGTATATTCATTTGTGCAACTCGATGACTGATAAGCGGTGAAATCGACAAAATGATTTGTTGTATCGGTACTCGTTTTAAATCTTTTTGTCCTTGTGCTTTTCAAATTGTCCACCGTATAAACTCAACGGCTAGTTGCTTTTATTATCTCCATAAATTCAGATGTGACTGTTACTATTTCCATATTTGACTTTCCCTATTCCTATAGTTTCAAATATATTTGCTGGTTCGGTACGTTTCTCTGCCGTTTTGCATCCCTGTCTGTTCAATGTTTCAACCTTTTGTTATGCTTGAGAGTTATATTATATATAATATATTCGAATTCAATGGCTTTGTGCTATCGTTTTATAAAATAAATAAAAATTATGCAATGCATATATAATTGTTTGAAACAATTGTTGCCTGCACTCTCGCATTTCTTCCTTCAGCACACATCTTATATTTTTAGTTTGCATTATCATCAATAATGGCATCCATGACCCAAGCCGACTCACCCTCCCTCTCATCAACCTGACCAAGCTTCCACCCCACGTCCTCTTGCTCCGCCTACAAGCTCGAACCTCTCCTCCCCTTCACCTGACCAGTCCAGCCTTCTCACCACGACAGCCCTCCGCACAGTTCACATAACCCACTACTTCATTGCATAACCCATTCTCCTTCCCCTCTCGCGTGCCATAGCCCGACCCATCACCACTGACACAGGCCATTAGCTCACTCGGACCCGCCTACCTCCGCCTTCCAATAGCCTGGCCCGCCTTCCCGTGACAGCCGCACCGAGCTTGCATCACCTTCCACACCGACCCATGCTGCAGCACAACCGGAAACCCACCACGGATCCGAGCAAACAAACTCCAACCTCCGCCTTCCAACAACTTGGTGCCACATTCTTCTTCCTATAAAAAAATATATTGATTGAAACAAGTTCGTGACATATTCCTGTAGCCTCCCATACCCACTTGAGCACGCAACACCCCACGTCAGCATTTCCTATCCACTTTGTAGCAATATGTGGTATATCTTTGCTTTGTTTGATTTATGTACGGGCCTTCTCTGTTTATATAAGTACATATATGTATAGCTTATAATTATAAGCTTAATTTTATTATTGATTCTGGAAAAAAAAATCTGAAATTCTAAGCTGGTTGTTTGAAGTTGGTTTTGAAAGGAATATATGAGTTTTAATAGATATTTATTTTTAAATATAATAATATATATAAAGATTCTTCTTTTAATATGCGTTTGATTTTTTTCTTTCCAAATATAATATATAGATTTTATTTTATTTTTATATGCGTTTTAAATTAAACAATGATCTTGAAATAGTATGTATGTCTGGTTTACATATTTGATTGAATGGATATAATAATATATACTATTTTATTAGCTTTTATATATATTATATTTTAAGTTTGACTGTTAGTTAAATTTCCATAGTCTGTATACATTGCTATTTATATGATCTGTTAGTATAATACATAAGGTTACAAAGGTATATTTGGATTTTGGGTATACGTGTATGAATATGTATAGTTGTTTATATGGATGTGTTCTGTTATATAAGTTTGCTTATCATATTTTAGATATATCAGTATATGGATATTTGGATGTTATTCCTTTATATAAAGCCATTTTGATATAATGTGTGCATAAGTTATATACTAGTCTATATACCTATCCGTTTATATAAGTATTGATTTTAATATATTATGTATATATGTTGATTTTTAATATATGTGTTTTAAATTTGAAACAATGGATTTTGAATTACATACATATACATATATATATATATATTTAATTTAATATATGTGTGAATTTAGAATATGATTTATATATATATATATAGTTATATATAAGTTCACTTATACCAATTATCTTCATCGATCCAGTTTTGATTTGATTTCATCTATTCCTATTTATCAGCTTTGTTCGTCAAATTCGTGCCAATCTTGTTTGCTTTGGAATCCGTGATTAGATTCGTAAATCATCTCATTATTTCATCTCTCTAGCCTCAAAAGGAGAGCAATCACTCACAATTAACATTCTTATATTTATTAAATTTGATTTCAATTGAAACGACAATTGAAATATGCTACTGTTAGTTATTTACATTGCTATATATATGCTATTATCTGTATCTATTCACCTGTGACATCTGACACCATTATCTGTTATTTATATTGATGATATATGCCTGTTATTTATTATCATATCTGTTATCACTCTACAAGTTCCCTATTAGTATAGAATTCACTATGGGTTGAAATGATACATACCTGAACGATCTGTAGAATAGGAGAAAAATCGTTATAGGTTGAAAGGATAAACCCAAGCGATTTTCATTAAATTGAATTTGGGATTGCGCGTTGAAAAGATATATACCCGTATATATTTAAAGTGCGGATTGAAATGATAAATATCCGTATCACTTGACCATAGGATAGAAAATTATATACAGGCACCGTTGGTCTATATATATATATATATATATATATATTGAAATTGATTTCCAAGGTTTTGAAAAGAAATATATGTGGTTTTAATAAATATTGATTTTTAGATATTATATCTTTAATATAGATTTTATAATAATTTTAATAAATTAAGTTGGAAAGAGAAATAGAAATTAATTTGAAATTTTTTTGAAACAACACCGATTTGAAACTCATTGAATTTGAGATTTTAAAGATATGATTTATAACTTGATTTTTGATTTAAAGTGATTAAATGAATATTTCAAGTAAATGAATTAAAGGGAATATTTAGTTTACATAAATTGTAATTTAAGGTTTTATTTAAATGATATTGGATTGACTAAGTGAATTTTCAAAAAAAAATGGTAAGGTTGAATTTGAAATATAAATGAATTTAAGCTTTGAAATCTATTGAAATTGAAATGGTTTAAATTGTAGTTTATATATGTATTTGAAATCGATATAAATTTTAAATGGTTTGAACTGAATTGAAATTGGTGAATTGAGATTAAATTAAATTGAATTTTTGGAATTCGAGTTGATCTGAATCGATTTGTGAAATTTAAGGAAACTATTTTATTATATAAAGTATTTTAAAATATATTTAAAACTATTATAATATTTTACTTTATAAATTAATTAAATATAAACTATTTTAATATTAACTATTTTTAATATACTAACTATTTATTTTATAAACTATTTTATTTTATAAACTATTTTATTATATAAACTATTTTATTATATATACTACTTTAATATCTAAACTGTTTAAGTGGGAGTAATATGATTTCAAAGTGCTATGAATTTTCAAAGTGTTATGATTTCCAAGTGTTATGGTTTCCAAGTGTTATGGTTTCAAAAATGTTATAATTTCAGAAGTGTTAAAATTTTGGAAAGTATTATGATTTTGGAAATGAATACTATTTGAGTGAATAATGATATCGTATTTATATGGTTCTGAAATGGATATGATATTTTGGTTTTGAAATATGATTTGAAATGAAATGACCACGGTGTTATAATAATGTTTGGTTGTTAAAGAGACCGGGATCGGATATTGTCACACTCTCTGGCAATACCGAAAACCACTTTGACAACTGTGTACGTGGTGGAGATTCCAGAATGAAGTAGGATGGTTTGGTGACGATTCTATATGGTATTTACGTAGCCCTGACTCCCGTGAGTCATTTTGATGCAGCTAAAACAGGAGCCATGCCGGGCCAAGTGAGGTCATTCCTCCTATCGGACACGTTTCTTCAATACCATTCTATTGCTTCTGTGATTTGATTGGGTGCACCCTTTGATTTGGGAGTGTGTCACGAGGTGGGCGGTAGTAGCTACTATGCGTTACCACCAGTTCGGATCCGCAAATGGTATATCTACCCTGGCATTGCCTCGAGTGCCTTGTCGCATGCCCTATCGCGCCTTCTACGAGTTTGTTTTGTACCGTACCTATGTGGTGTCCTTTGTGTAAACCACCGGTTTGGTGGAGCGTACGGCATTATATAGACTACGGGAATATAAAAAATGTGTTAAGGGGGATATGGGTAACGCCTTAACTCTATTTTAATACTTTTACTTTACTATAGACATATTATAATAGCGTATATTACTACATAGTAGATAGTTCCACGGATCCTTAGAGGATGGAAATCCCAACTATCCTTTAAGTTACATGTATTTCAGTTGACATTTCACTTGAGTTGAATTTATTAATATAAGAATGTTAATCCTGACTCGAGTGTTTTGTGTTTTGCTTTACGCTCGGGTCAGACTGAGTGTCATAGCATTTGAGACTCACCTTTGGAGTTGGAGCTTCACTTGGAGATCCATCTGTATCTATTCAGCTTTTAGTTATCGAGTGGTTTTGTTCAGACTTGTCCTTTGTTTGTATTCGAGACTCCATTGTATTTGATATATTCTGCTGTATTTTATTTCATACTCTGTTTTTTATATAGTAGCTTCATGAACTACTATTTATCTATTTCCGCTGCTTATTTTTATATTACTCTGTGTCTATGATTCCATGATTGATTTATTTACTGTATATGCTGAGTTTTGCCAAATATAAATTAACAATCTGATATTTTGAACAATTCAAGTCCGACATTGGCGGATGCGAATGGCACGAAATAGCGGGTTGTTACATAATGGGTCCCGAAGCATACAAATAAGAGATAATATCGACTCTAGATAGGGATGATCATACCCTACTTCGTAGCGACCCATTTATCCTTGCTGCATCTCCCCTGTTTTAGTCATTCCCAGTTGATGAGGCTTGAGGCTGCATTTTATCATTTATACAGCATTTCTCACTTGGAATGCTAACACTGCCATCCAAGCAACAATGCAATGCCTGCATTCTTCCATACAAGTTCGTTCTGGGACCGAACGAAATGCTTGAGAGCTCCATCTTCAATTCATCATCTTCAAGATATCTTCACTTTGAAATGGTTGAGTTGGATTGAAGTGGTTTTCGGATAACATATCTGATCTCGGTCTCTTCGAAACCACATTCGATAATTTTCGATAAACTCGACCCCAGATCTTTAGGAAATAAACAGTCAAAGATAAGAGCGGAGATCACCTCCTAACTATCAGTGGACGGGTTTCTTTATCACTTGTCCTAGGAGAATAAAATGAGATTTATAAGCATAATACAGCATCATCGGAGATGACTATGTCATATAACTCTCGTGTTTCTCCTAGATATTTCCAGAGTTACGTTTTTGGTCCATATTTGATAGTTGGTTATTTAACCATCAAATAAACAAACATTTAAATCAGGGATTTAAATTCTATATGGAAAACCAATAGTGGTTAAGCACATAAGCAACCATTAACCTCCATTTAATTTATCTTTCATTAATTAAATCCACTTTGTAATAACTTGAATTAAAATCCTTTTTACAAAGACATAGATATATACATACATACATATATATATCTACAAATTCCTTTTCCTTAATACTTTGGAAAATATCCATATACTTATCACAATGGTGTAAGTATATTCACCAAACATTAGGGAAGATTTCCTTTTTACGCAATTCCAAAATCACTTTATATGAATATACTTACACAGTTGAGATAAGTATATGGATATTTTTCCAATATTGAGGAATAGGAATTTGTGGATATATATATATATGTGTGTGTGTCTTTGTAAAAAGGATTTTGAGTCAAGTATTTACAAAGTGGATTTAATTAACGAAAGATAAATTAAAAGGAGGTTAGTGGTTGCTTGTTGCATAACATTGTTGGTTTTCCATATGGAATTTAAATCCCTGATTTGAATGTTTGTTTATTCAATAGTTAAATAATCGACTATTGAATTTGGACCCAAAAACATAATTTTGAAAATATCTAGGAGAAACACGTGAGTTATATGGCATAGTCATCTCCGATGATGTCGTACTGTGCGTATAAATCTTGTTTTGTTTCCCTAGGACAATGATAAGGTAATCCATCCACTAACGGTTAGGAGGTGATCTCTGCTCTTATCTTTGACTGTTTATTTCCTAAAGAACCGGGGTTAAGTTTACCAGAAGCTATCGAATGTTGTTTCGAAGAGATCGAGATCGGATATGTTGTCCGAAAACCACTTCGATCCAACTCAAGCGTTTCGAAGTGAAGACATCTTGAAGATGATGGAATTGAAGACAAATCTCTCAAGCATTTTGTTCAGTCCCAGAGCGAACTTGTATAGATGAATGCTGGCATTGCATTGTTTCCTGGAGGGCGGTGTTAGCATTCCAAGTGGAAAGTGATATATAAAATGTAAAACGTTGCCTCAAGCCTCTTCAACCGAGAATGACTAAAACATGGGAGATGTAGCAGAGCTAAGTGGGTCACTCCTAAGTAGGGTATGATCATCCCTATCTAGAGTCGATATTATCTCTCATTTGTATGCTTAGGCCCATTAATGGAGGGGTGATCATACTCGGTACTACTCGTCAAGTGGTAGGCCAGTTCTTTGTTGGTAGGGGATCCCAGCGAGTTCCTCGGTTTTAGTTTATCTAGAGATGCACCGGGACGGGCGATACCCCAATAGCCCAGTCATTGTATGGAATCCATTCTCCAATAAGCGCCATACGAACTTAGTTGTGCCCAACTATGCTGAAATGTGAGATGCAAGCATTTATGCTATATTCATATTTTACTTTGATCCTTAGACATTATTATAATATAAATGGATTTCTATAGAAATTGTTTTGGTTATCGTATGGTAAAAACCCATCCGTGTTTATGTGCGGCATGGTATTACGAGATACTTTTGATTTTCAAAGGTTTTCTATAACTATAAAATCCAGTTGGGTGTGTTTTGTCACTTTGGTTTTCCAGGCCGACTCGGGTGTTATTTTATCATAATGCTCGGGTCAGACCGAGCATGTTTACACAGTGCTTTGGATGCATTGGAGCTCAGGAGACAAGTTGGAGGTCTTCAAGTCGTATTTACATATATGTTCATTTTCCACTGCTTTGTTGTTGAAATCATCAGCAGTTGTGAGGACAGGTTATCATAACTGTCGAGGCTGATGATTGTGATTTGTTGTTGTACTCAGATTGATGGATGTATATAATAGTTTCTCTTTTATAAAGATCATTGATATTATATTATATATTGTTCTGTTGCGATTGTGAGATTCAGTGTTGTTTCAGTTTCCTCTTTCTCTTCTTCTCTTCTTCTTTCTTCTTTCTTCCCCCATAACTATCCATCCTTCCATTCAATTCGGGTTAGAGATGTGTGGTTTATTGTTCGCTCGAATTGTGCGGATTGGCGGGTCGTTACACTGTTCCCCTACATCACATACAGTATATAATCATGAAATATAAATCAACCGCTTTGAGGCGGGATCAAATACAAAAGATCATCCACTCTTACATGGGAACGTAATAAGGTCTCATCCGCTCCAGGGGTGGGAATATATCCAATCCAACTAATAAAATAGTACATTATTTAAACAGTCCACAAACAATCAACAATAAAGTTATCCACACTTATATAAAAATATAAGTGGGCCAAAGAGGTGAGTTAGCTCACTTTGGTTTCAGTTCTCGCCAAAGCGCTCCGGTTTTGAATTAAATTGAACAGGCATTCAATTTTAACCTAAATTCCTATGAGCTCCAAATCCATCCAATCCAACTCCATAGCTTAGTACTCGCTGATACGATCGCAACGCAACTAGTCGCGTTCAATTTCGACCTTGTATGGGAAAGTTATGAATGAATGAGCGAGTGAAATAATTAACTTTTTAATTAATAAAACTTTTAAACTAATTACCCTTTCCCTCTCAATCCACGTTTCTAGGTAATCGAAAATTATCGACCGTGCATTCGTGACTTCACCTTGCCACTGCACCGCCATTATACGAAGCCGACCACCGTGACCCCATGCCCTAGCACGTGCCCATTGCCATTAGACCAGACCTCCCTAGCACCGCCGTCGCCGTGAAACGCACCTAAAGAACGATGTCATTCAAGGCGAACTATCGCCACTTGCTTCACTATGGCCCGATCCAACCATTGAATAGCTTTGCCTTATCGAGCTCTATGTTTCTTTAGTTGACACCGAAGTCTGATTTGGCCTTCAGTGGCGCCTATTGACCACGGCCGTTGGATGGCTATAAGTTTAATTTGAAAAAAATGGCGCTTTCCAGTTGCAGGCAAATATAAAGGAAGAAAGGTATGGGTTAAGGATGTGGGGAAGGGTATGGTTGAATAGTAGAGTGGTATGGGCTTGGACATGGCGACATATTATTTAATTATAAAATATACGGTTTTAAGCACCTAAAAATCTCGAACTACAAGCAAAGTGTGCCACCTGGCGTTTTATATGTTATACCCCTATTTCAAATACAATGGAACTAGTCTCGAGGCCTAATTCGATCATATACAGAAGATAGCTTTCCAAACCCAAGTATTATATAAATTTTCGAAATTAATTTCTACGCGTTTTGGTCATGCACGCCCAAATGATACGTCCAATCGCTACGAAATTTGACGGCATATAATTCATTATTACGGATCCAATGAAACTGGTTTCGTCAAAATCCGAGACAGTGCCCGAAAAGGTTATTTTCACACGTTAATTAAAACGAGTTATTTCCAAAATCAGTTTAATCACTTTTAAATCTAAATTAAAGGTTTACTATCTTCATTCTTATTTACATAAAATTTTAAGTAGACTTTCGAAATCATTTTTTTCACATCAAATTCAAAATTTAATAATTTTTAACCAATTCCAAATATTCAATTTAAAAATCAAATTGTCAAATAAATCGCTGAATTTGAAATATAAGTTGTTTAACTTATAAAATTAACTTTTTAATATTTAAACTCAATTAAATATTTAAATTTCAAATGATTGAAATTCTGGGTCATTACATTCTTTCCCCTTAAAAGAATTTCATCCTCGAAATTTGCATGTAAGGAAAATGCCCAAAACCCATTAACTTTTCAAAACCTATTAGTTGAAATAGGTTACCAAATTCTTTTAAGCCTTTAACTTTCAAAATCAATTTGTTACAACCTTTTTATCACCCTTTCTAAGTCTCTAAATTCATTCATAGATACTAACTAATACGATTTCAAGTTATACTCAAATCAAATTTTAGTTATCAAAAATTTTCTAAAATCCTCAAAAAATTTCTAACGTCTTAAATTTATGGAAAATTTCACCAGCGTCTCCTTTGAGTGGCTCGATCGAAAAAATGAATAATATATATATAATCACAAATATACATCTCATCTTCGAGGATGAGGCATCCTGCAGGAAAAAATATAAAAATACGATACGTAATTTGAGATGTGTACCTTATTTTAGTATTAGCAAGCATATACAACCAATATAATGCAAAAGCGAGCTCCAAATGTGAAGCATACGCCATCAGCACCTACTAATCGCTCAATAACCAATGAGAACAAGTCTAGGGAAAGTAATATCGATATATAACATGTACTAATACTGTTTGTACCAAAAATGGGAACAACACTCTTCGGGAGTAATTTGAAGAGATAAAATGAAGATTATAAATGTAAAACAGAGGTTATCTAACAAAAACTCCAACAAACAGAAATGTAAAGTGCACAGACAAGCAATTTAGAGTGGTTCGGCGTATAGCCTACGTCCACTATGAAGTTTTGATGATTTTATTGATTCTCTTTCAATGATTACAAGCGGTTACAGCGATGAACATCGGATTACAGATTAGAATTCGAAATTGACAGCAAAAATAGGATGCAAATCTCAATCCGGTAGAGTCTGGACGCTTCAGAGAAAAAAGATCCTTCTTCTATTGATTCTGGGGCTCTATTTATAGGCGTAGGAGGCTCAGAATTCGCTCAAACTCCGGGAGACTTGGTCTGGCACGTGAGGGGGCCCACGCGACCGTTTCCAGAAAGTTTGGAGTCGATCCGCGATCGATACGAAGTCATTTCGTATCGACCAAGATTACCTCCAATTGAGCTCAAATTTGGTGGAGGTGTTCCTCGGTATGTGTGCAACCTTCAGTTAAAATTTCATGGTATTTGGATCAGTGGATTGAGAGATATCATCGATACGAGGCGACGTTCTTCGCTAGGCTGTCTGGTTCGAATCCATCCCTCCGAGCTGAGAGCTTCGAACCGATGGTGTCACGCGCCTCTGTGAAGACGTGGAACGCGCGCTTCGCCTCGATCCGGTCTTTACTCTGAGTCGACCGCGTCGACTCCATATATCTCGGCGCATTCGCATCGAGGGATGACGTGGTGTGCGCGCTTCGCCTCGATCCGGACTCTGCGCCGTATTGACTGCTTCGACTCCATATATCTCGCCTCGTTTACTTCGATGGGAAACACGTCATTCTAGTTGGTTGACTCGCTAGATACGAACAAGTTGTTGGGCACGTATTCGAAGCAAGGTTCTCAGATGGATACGAAGTAGACACTGAATGATGGATACGAAGCAAGCACTGGCTGATGGATACGAAGTAGACATTAAGTGATCGTTACGAACCAGGTGACTTATTGATGGATACAAACAAGTCTTTCCGGCTGAAGGTTCTATCGATACGAAGCTTATAACTGTGTGGACTTAATCATTCTGATTGACATGAGATCGATGGATGCGAAACGAGCGATGGACACAGACTGGTTGGATACGAAGCAAGATCCACTGATGGACACGAAATCACCGCTGATCTGATGGATGCGAAATCACCCATAGCGATGGATACGAAATCTGGGCAGGGCTGAATGATACGAAGTCCATCGAGACGAATTCGATGGATTCGAAGCATGGTTAACTTCGATCGATACGAACTGCTGCTTCCCGATGGATACGAAAAAGTGCTCTCCCCTTTGACTTGTATCCATCATAACCTGTGCGTATGAGCTCGGATTGACTTGAAACTTGGAAAGTTGGTTTGCTATATTTTCCCGATCATGTCTAATCGATTGGGGCTTGATCCGGACTTGGTCAAAATTCAACGATATCCATGACAAACGACATTTGGAATCCAACTCCTTGGTGTCCTGGCCTTGCCAAAAGGCGGGATAACATTTGCCCCCCAAAGTACGTCTTGTGAAAACATGACGTGCTTTGAAAAGCTGCAGGTCTTCTTTGAATAATTTTGAAAGTCGTACCCTTTAGCCATTCTCTTGTATCGGTCCTCTCATGAATCGATGCTAAAAGTTGGAAAGCCTTTCTTCGTATCGATGTGGGTTGACTTGATGGATACGAAAATGGTCATCCGTATCGATGGTCACAAATCGCGGTGGATTTTGATTTGAATTGGCGATATCTGGTGGATACGAAATGAATGTTCGTATTGATAGGTTCTGATGGATACGAAAGTGACGCTCGTATTAATAGGTCTGCTCTGTTGTGAGTCGATGGATCACAAAGTGGACATTTCGAACCGATGGAGTCTGTTACCTTCAGGTGGCTTCCCTGTGTGCTTCGAAACGATGGAGTCTAGTGCCTTCAGGTGGCTCTCTTGTGCGCTCCGAATCGATGAAGGCTAGCGGGCTCGAAATGAATGCTCGCATCGATGCGCTGCTTGACTGGCTGCGACCGGTCATGTTGACTGGGAGTCGAATCGACCCAGTCTAATTCGAGGCTTCATATAAATACTTTGGACTTCGCCATTTTTTCACTTTTACTTTTTTTACTGCCGTCTTCAACTCCTTGCGATCGATCCAGAACTTAGAAAGAGATAACAGTTCTGTGCTTTCGACTCTATCAGCTTCAATCCACCAGATCTTGAAATCTCAATCTTAAACTAGGTAATCCACCACAAATCTAAATGACGAAACCATCTCCGATCTACTCTTTCTTCGTCAGTCGACCACTTTGGCAATTGGTAAAACCAGATCTGGTTCGAAGTCCAGATTGCCATGGCGACGCTCTTGTAGATTGGAGAAGAAAGAGTGGAGAAGACAAAAGCGAATCGATCTAGGGGCCGTGTTCGAATCGACGAAGACAGCGACATTTTTTCTTAGATCCCGTATCGATTCTTGGGATAAGTCAATGGGGGAGATCCAGCTCGCATTGATAGATATGATGATGGATCGTATCGACGCGAAATGATCAATACGAAAAACTAAAAAATGTATAATTTAACGATTGTTCCGAAGTCCTTAGTTTCAGATCAATACGAATCTTGCCTTCACGATCGATGTTAAGCTAAGGCCTTTTCTGATCGATACGAACCAGGTCATCAAGGATCGATGCGAAGTACTCTGATCTTTGATGGATTCGAACTTGACTCCTGACGATCGATTCGAAACATGCTCATGGGTATCGATTCGAACCGGTATTATGATGGATTCGAACGAGCCTCTTTTGATCGATTCGAACTTCCCATGTCGGATGCGAGATCTTGACATTCTTCAGCATAACTCCGATGAGCTTCATTCTTGCATATCTGGACTTGATAATTAAATTGCATATTTGACTACCTCTCGAAGCTCGTCGATGGAACTGCCATTTAACAGAAAAGTACAACGAACTCTTTAATCTTGAATCGATCGTTATCACCTGGATGGCGCGGTCGTGACGGTCAGCGATGATGGTCACGCCTGTCTGACTTCCAGAATTTAGTTGCTTGCATGTTTTCTTTAACTCTGTAGAATTTGCTCAAATCACGCACAACATTTGCACTACACAACACATTCATGCACTTTACACTGGGGAATGCACGGGCTTTTTATCATCTAATGATGGTTTCTCGTGAGTTAGCTAGTGATGGAACCGTCAAGTTCGCAGCAGCAAGAAACTCAGAACCCTATCCCTCCCAGACTTGAGATTCCGGACATCGAGGCCGAAGCTATTGGTCCAGCTCCGGATGAGTTGCCTGATGCGTCCTTCATTAATAGTCCACCTGACTCTGTCCCGTCCAACATCTCTGAAGATATGCTAGGGAGAATATGTTTGAGGCATGGCTTATCGTTGGACGACGTGATGTTGCCTGGACCGGACGACAGACCACACAATCCTCCGGAGGGGTATACTGCCTTTAATCGACATGCATGTGCGGCCGACACACTCCCTCCGTTCAATGATTACATAAGAGAAGTGTTGGCTTACTTGGATATCGCTCCGTCTCAACTGCATCCAAACGGATATGCTTCACTCAACGGCTTGTTTATCGCATTTATGGAATACCTCTAACGGCCTCCCCGCCCGACCGAGATAAGATACCTCTTCAACTTCAAGAGTAGAACTGACAGCCCATCTTTTACATTTTGGAGTCTGTGAGAAACTGCCAAGTTGTCACGGGGTCGTGGACTAGGCTGAGCTACTTCAAGTCAGAGTGGTTTTATGTCCGATGTCCACCGGGGTTCGCCAGAAGATGGCTGTTTAGACGTAAGCATTGTCTTTTTTCCCAAATAATCGACGGGGCAATTTTTTGAATGAAACTGAACTCATGTCTTCTTCTCTTTTTCTTTCAGCAATCATCCAGCGGCCTGAGGGTGGCTACTATAAAGAGATAGTTCGGGTCCTCCAAGAGATTCCTAGCGAAGAAAGGAATATTGAACTGTTACTGACAGATCGGAATCTCAGAGTTCTTGGGTTGATCGGCCGAAGGCAGAGCATAAGGCTCGATGGTGCATTAAAGACCGTCTCCAGAAAAAAGGTCAAGCGGATGAAACCCAGGGTTGTGATAATTGAGGAACCCGATTCCGAGAAAACTCATACCGACGAGGAACCGTTGGTTGGACCCGCTAATGCAACCCCGGAGTCCGATGCAAAGAGGAAAGGCAAAGCAGTGGCCTCAAAACAGACTAAGTCCGGGAGGCGGAAGTCTGTGGTTTTGCACCGTCCTTTGCCAGGATTTAGGATTACGGAAGCATCCTCCCTGCAAGCTGAAAATCAATTCGAAGGGCCTGCTGACCCTCCAATCCCGGACATCGAGCCTGAGCAACACGACGTTGAATCGGGTGGACCGCGACATATCGTCGATGTCAGCAAGTCTCTTCCTGCCAGTGCGATTGACACTTCTGGTTGGTCCGGGGGGTTACACATTCACACACTCTTCACGGCACAACACATTTTCCTAACCGTAAACAACATATTGCAAACGGTCACTGATTCTTCGTGGTTTTCTTTTCAGGTACGATGTCTGGGCAAGGTTCCGTGCTTGGTAGTTTGCGCAACAAGCGCCGTTATCATGAGACACGCAGGAGAGAGGGCGAGAGGGACTACGACTCAGGACATTCTGGTCAGGAGAAGTCTGACAGAGATAGGGGATACGTTCGCCGATCCCGATCTCGCTCTCCTCCCCCCAGGACCCCTGCACCTCCTACGGCCGCAGTTACTCATCCTCCTGAAACTTCACGGCCTAGGCCGCCTTCTCAAGCTTCGAGGTCCGATCCTCCGCGCAGGACTGAAATAGCCACCTCCTCGGCTACTGTACCGGTCCCGACCGAAGCGTCTAGTGAAGGAGCGCTTAAACTGGCACAGATGAGGAAGGAATTCCCCGACATCTGTTTTGATGGTTATGTCTTCCCTCCGCACTTGAAGAGAATTCCGCCAACCGCTGAAACCACTATCCATGATTATGTTGCGGACATCTTTTTCCAGTACAGGGAACGGGGACGAGCCGCGAGGAAAGCGTCCAAAGTGGCATTCGATCGGGGCGTCACTATTGAAAAGCTCGAGAAGTAGTTGGGTCACAACGACCAAATCATAAAAGCGCTCAACTCGGAGGCTGAGTCTTCCCGTAAATCTGAAATGGAGGCTCTAAAGAAGGTTGATGAAGTGAACGCGGTCATGACCAGGATGAAGCAAGAGCATTATACCGCCATCGAGGACATGGGTCACAGGAACACTTCCATTACCGCCGAGAGGGATGCCGCTCTTAAGGAGCTTAATGAGCTAAAATCAAAGTTTTCCGAGATGGCGAAGGAGAAAGACGCAGCTAATGTCTCTGCGCAGGAGGCCTGTGACCAGGCAGTGACGCTTCGAAAGGAGAAAGAAGCGGCTATACAACAGGCTCACGAAGCTGAGGCTGGGGTTGACGAGAAAGTACGGCAGGCGGAGGCCAGGATTGAGGCCGAGGTGGAAGAGCTACTCGTCACTTATAACGCCAATGTGCTAAGGCACCGAGATTTGACATGGCTTGACGATTACCCCACGCATCTCTATAACGCCTGGAACCTACTGGTTAATGAGGAGAAGTCTGGGCACCCTGATGAAGCCCTTGACGAATTCGAGCTGGAGAACCGCATCCTCAATGACGACGAAAAGAAGGTTCTCCATGACTCCATGATTTCCCACGACAAGGTGAGGCTTGGTACCCAGACCCAGGAAGTCGGAGAGAGCTCTGGTGCAGAACACCACGTTATGAGTTCTGAGATAGTCGTGTCATCTCAATCTGAGCCAACTCCGATGATCTACCCCCAGCCCATCCCGGCATATGATCCAGATCAACCGCATCTATCTCCTATTAAGGAACATCCTTCTGAAGTTGTTCAGACGACCTCGAGCCAAACCGAGGAAGGTACTCTGAACTAACTTCTCGTATATTTGGATTGAAGAGTTTGTGTTGAAATGTTGCTAATGACATGTCCTTTTTCTTTGATCAGTGACAGAAGTTGTACCAGCCGCGCCTCTTACCACCTAAGAATCAGGCCAAGCGTCAGGAGCCATCATCTCTGAGGCGACCTCCATCGCGACAATGGCACAAGTTGGAGTAACGCAGGGGAGCTCACTTTCTTTCGATGAACAGATGATAAACGAGCTCCTTGGCCGTCAGAGTGATCCTTTTGCGGACTTGCCATTCGGCTTGGGTGGATTCACGGCTACTTCTGACACCTCATCTCAGACTACTACGGCTCCTAGCGAAGCCAGAGCACGGCGGGAAGCGGCGATGTTGGCCGAGATTAATGCCGAGATGGTGGCCGCGGCGCACGGCGGCGATGTAGATGGCGGAGCAGCAGCACGGTGCCCTACTCCTCTTATGATTGTGTCCCCTGGGGGCACACTTACTGATACTAATGTGCCAGTCCCTCCTCCGGCTGCGGAGTCTGTTCCTCCAACTCCTCCCGCGGGAAGCATCCCTATAGAGTCCAGCTCAGACGAGGACGTTGACATTATGCCTTCACTCGAAGGGAGCCTGCCTAAGGAGAAAAGCTCTAAGCGAAAGGGTACTGGTGGTTCCAGTAGCTCCTCGAGGAAGAAGAAGTTGAGGAAGCATAAGGATTAGACATTCTTTTCATAGGCAGTTAGGGACTTTTGTTATTTTCTCTGTTTTTCCCTTTTGTAGGCCGTGTTTAGATGCGGGTTCGGCCCCTGCTAGTAGGAATATTTTGGAAAAAACTCATGTATGAACCACTGTTTCTGAGTTAGTTGAAATAAAATTTTGTTTTCTAGTTTCAGCTCATGTTCCTTTCTATGCTTGAATACTGCAGTGTTCGGACTTTGGTCCAGTGTACTTGCATTATCTGGTTGTTTCAAGAATAGCTCATTTTACTTGTTAAGTATGGAAATCTTGGAATTGAGTTGTGATAGGGGATCGCCTCGAAGCTGAGCATCGCATAGTTTCGGGTAATGACTAACATTTGCCTCTGCCCCCAGTTCCAGGGTTAAGTTGTGATGATCAGCTTGTGATTGCACCAAGCGAGGACCGAGTGGTCGAACTACACTTGTTCTCTTATGAATCGTTTCATCCACACTCCGGGGATATGTGTCATCTCGTAAGCGGTTGTTTGCACTCTGGGAACACGGAGTTGACTGATGTTTGTACTCCATCTCGCACTCTGGGAGCACGGAGTTGGTCGTTTATACTCCGCTTCGCACTCTGGGAACATGGAGTTAGTTGTTTATACTCCGTTTCGCACTCCGGGAACACGGAGTTGATTGATGTCTATACTCCGCTTCGCACTCTGGGAATGCGGAGTTGGTTGTTTATACTCCGTTTCGCACTCCGGGAACACGGAGTTGATTGATGTTTATACTCCGCTTCGCACTCTGGGAATGCGGAGTTGGTTGTTTATACTCCGTTTCGCACTCCGGGAACACGGAGTTGATTGATGTTTATACTCCGCTTCGCACTCTGGGAATGCGGAGTTGGTATGTTTATACTCCACTTCGCACTCTGGGAATATGGAGTTAAATGTTTATACTCCACTACGCACTCTGGGAATATGGAGTTGGCTGTTTATACTCCGTCTCGCACTCCGAGAATATGGAGTTAAATGTTTATACTCCGTCTCGCACTCTGGGAATACGGAGTCGAATGTTTATACTCCACTTCACACTCCGGGAATATGGAGTTAATTGCAGGATTGTCGTGTGTCAATCCTATCAATATTGGTGTCATGGCTTGTCCCCGAGCTCGGGTTTCACCTAGTGAGTGGCCGGTCGTATCACAGCCACTCTCCATTTGAATGAGTCCCATTGCATGATGGGATTTAGCTCTTCGTGCATCGTGATGTTGTATATCGTACTTAATGAATCACAGCTCTGGCTCGAAGAAGTGGCATTTTATTGCTGAAATAAGAAAATGCGGCAAAGTCAGCTGCCTTATTACAAAATTCAAATTTCGAAATGCAGAAACAAATTGCTAAATAGAATGAAATAAATAAAGCCTGTCATATGTAATAGCGGTGGAGACTTTCGCTGTTCCAAGCCCTTGGTAAATCGAGACCGTCAACAGTCGACAGCTTGAATGTACCATCTCCGAGCTTTCGTGTAATTACATATGGTCCTCCCCAGTTCGGCTTCATGTGTGAAGGAACTGGGTAGATTCTCTTGAGTACGAGGTCGCCGAGTTCAAAGGTTCGAGGTCGAACTTTGGTGTTGTACAATCGGGCGACCCGGCTTCGATGTGCGGCTGCTCTCAAATCAGCCTCTTCCCGTTTTTCATCCAATAGATCCAAAGACTCGGCCAGGAGTATAGCGTTTGTTTTTGGATCATAATAAGTCATGCGATGAGAGAGCACTTCTGTTTCGACCGGAATAACGGCCTCTGAGCCATAAGATAGGGAAAACGGAGTGTGTCCAGTCGCGGTTTTGTGGGTCGTTCGATAGGCCCATAACGCCATAGGAAGTTCATCGACCCACTTGCCCCCAGCCTTCTCCACTCGTTTCTTCAGGATCGACTTTATAACTTTGTTGACAGCTTCAACCTGTCCATTCGCTTGGGGGTGTGCGACAGCTGAGAACTTTTTGCGGATATGAAACCATTGACAGAAATTCTTGAATTCCGTACTCTCGAATTGAGCTCCGTTATCAGTGATGATAGTATGTGGGAGTCCAAATCGACAGATGATGTTGCGAACCACGAAATTTATCACTTTCTTTGTCGTAATGGTTGCAAGGGCTTCGGCCTCAGCCCACTTTGTGAAGTAGTCAACGGCGACGATGGCGTATTTTGCACCGCCTTTTGCTAAAGGTAAAGCGCCGATGATGTCAATGCCCCACATTGCGAATGGCCAGGGACTGACCATTTGGGTTATTTCAGTAGGCGGAGCTCTCGGAATTCAGGCATGTATCTGGCATTTATCGCACTTCCGGGCATAGTTTGCCGCATCTCGGTTCACTGTCGGCCAGTAGTACCCATATCGGAGTATCTTCTTAGCGAGAGCTTTGCCCCCCGGTATGATCGCCACACTCTCCTTCGTGCACGTCATATAACACTCGTTTGATTTCCTCGTGGGCGATACATCTGAGGAGAGGAATGGAATAACCTCTCCTGTACATGACTCCGTTTTGGATGACGAACCGCGAAGCTTTTCGCTGAATTTGTCTCTTCTCATTTCTAGGTTCAGGCAGCGTCCCATTCTCAATGTAATTCCGATACGGAGTCATCCAGGATTCTCTACTGGGAGCGGTTTCAAACACAGAGTTCATTTCTATTCGGTCGATGCTCGGCGAGGCCAAAGTTTCAACAGGGACAAGTCCCATTTGTTGCGCTTCACCTGTGCTGGCTAACTTTGCCAGTGAATCGGCTTTCTGATTGTGCTCCCGAGGCACATAATAGATGGCGTAATAATCAAACTGGTTTAGTATTTCCTGAACTCGTGCCAAGTAAGCGGCCAGTCTTCGGTCTCTTGCCTGGTATTCTCCTCGTACTTGACATACCACTAACTGTGAATCGCAATAAATTTCTACAGCGACAATTCTCAAGTCTCTGGCAAGCTTTAGGCCGGTTAGGAGGGCCTCATATTCGGCTTCATTATTAGTAGCACGAAAGTCGAATTTAAGAGCATAACATATGGATCGGCCCTCGGGAGTCTCAAGTACAACCCCAACGCCCGAACACCGGTCATTTGATGCACCATCAGTATACAGCTTCCAGATGTATTCGGGAGATTTACTAGTCTCGGGCAAGTCTTCTGGAACGGTGAATTTAGCTATGAAATCTGCCAGGACTTGTCCTTGAATGGCTCTCCGCGGAGCGTATGCGATATCAAATTGGCTTAGCTCAATGTTCCACTTGAGTAACCTACCGGACGTCTCAGGCCGCGTGAGGACCTGTCGTAACGGCTGGTCGGTGTACACAGTAAGCGGATGAGCTTGGAAGTAAGGACGGAGCTTTCTTGAGGCAATGACCAAGCAATAGGCCAGTTTCTCCAGTCTCGGATAATTTCTTTCAGCTCCTGTTAGTCGCTTACTAACATAGTAGACCGGGTTTTGCACTTTGTCTTCTTCCCGGACTAGAGCGGCACTGATCGCAAGTTCTGATACTGCCAGGTAGAGATATAGCTGCTCGTGGTCAACCGGTTTTGATAAGATCGGAGGTGTGGAGAGATGTTGAACTAATGATCGGAACGCGCCTTCACACTCCGTGGTCCATTCAAAGTTCCGTTTGCCCTTCCGGATCAGGTCGAAGAAAGGAATGCATTTATCGGTGGACTTTGAAATGAACCTGCTCAATGCTGCGACCTTCCCGTTAAGACTCTGGACTTGCTTTATAGTTCTAGGGGTTTGCAAATTTCTAATAGCCCAGATCTTCTCAGGATTCGCCTCTATTCCTCGAGCGTTGACGATGAACCCAAGGAATTTTCCGGATGCAACGCCAAAGTGACACTTGAGTGGGTTGAGCTTCATTCCGTACTCCCGGAGGATGCTGAACATTGAATTCAAATCTCTGACGTGATCTATGGAGAATCGGGACTTCACCAGCATGTCATCCACGTAAACCTCCATGGTCTTCCCGATCTGATCAGCGAACATTCGGTTGACTAAGCGTTGGTATGTTGCTCCAGCGTTCTTCAGACCAAACGGCATGACTTTGTAGCAATAGAGTCCCAGATCGGTCACGAAGCTGGTATGTTCCTGATCAGGTAAATGCATGGGTATTTGGTTGTAGCCGGAATAAGCGTCCATAAAGGATAGTAGTTCATGTCCAGCCGTTGAATCCACGAGCTGATCGATTCGCGGAAGTGGGAAGCTATCTTTTGGGCAGGCCTTGTTTAGGTCAGAGTAATCAATGCAGGTTCTCCACTTCCCGTTTGGTTTCCGAACTAGTACAGGGTTGGACACCCATTCTGGATACAAGGCGTCTCGAATGAACCCGCTGGATTGTAGTTTATCAACCTCCTCCTTAAGGGCGGCAGATCTCTCTGGATCCATACCGTGCCTTTTCTGCTTTACTGGGACATGTCGCGGATCTATATTCAGGGAGTGACTTGCAATGCTCGGCGAGATCCCGCACATGTCAGAGTGTGTCCAGGCGAAGACGTCGAGATTCGCCCGAAGAAATTCGACCAACTCCTGCTGTGTCTGCTCGTTCAGTTGGGACCCAACTTTTAGCATCTTTGAATCATCATCCTCACTGATTGGGACGTCCACAGTCAGTTCGGCTGGAGAAGCTTGACTCTCCATTGATTCGTCTTTATCCTCGTTGTCCCTGGGGTCCAGGTCTTTCAGGAATTGGTCGTGGTGCCCGGGCCGAGGCCCAGGCATCAATTGTCAATTATCGATAGAACGGACGCAGAGAGATTCCTCTACGCCCTTTCCCTTCTCTTTACGTTGCGCCCCGCGTAGCTCAGCAACATAACAGGCCCTTCCTGTGGCCTGATCTCCTTGAACAACTCCAATCCCATGATCAGTGGGAAATTTCAAAGTCAGACACCATGGGGCGATCGCCGCCCTGAACTCAGCTAAGGCTGGTCGACCCAGAAACGCATTATATGGCGGGTCGATTTCTAGCACAACAAATTGTAACATTCGGACCCTCCAGCGTTCTCCAACGCCTAACTCGACTGGGAGTTCAGTTATTCCGATGGGTATCGTGGCACTTCCGTTGAAACCGTGGATTCTGGATAAACAGGGTTTCAAATCCTTTGTCTCTATCTTCATTAGATCGTAAGCCCGTTTAAGCAAGATGTTCACAGAGCTCCCACTGTCAATCAGGATTCTCTTCATCCAAGCAGGACCTACCTGGGCAGATATGACTAGTGGGTCGATCGTAGGGGCTTCGACTTTATCAGCGTCTCGGCTCCTGAACACGATATCATCGGACATTATCTTTTGTTGCTTCGCCGGGGTTCCATCCTCGCAATTACTATAACACTCGAAGTCCGCATGCCTGATAGAACTAGCATACGACTCCATTTCCCCCCAGCTTCTGTCTGCCGGATGGGGACCACCACTTATTGTGTTGATAACTAATCTCCCGCCTGCACGGGCGGGTTCCTCCTCTCTTTCCTGATTTTGTGAACGATTTTGATTCGAGGGGCCCGCTCCGCCAGACTGCGGCGCCCGTACAAACTGATCTAGCTTCCTCTCTCTAATCAATTTCTCAATGAGGTCCTGTAAGTGCCGACACTCATTG
The DNA here is from genome assembly GCA_030737815.1 of Allium fistulosum. Classification (NCBI taxonomy): domain Eukaryota; kingdom Viridiplantae; phylum Streptophyta; class Magnoliopsida; order Asparagales; family Amaryllidaceae; genus Allium; species Allium fistulosum. The sequence continues at coordinate 812,514,331 of CM060908.1, read as the reverse complement.
GTATTGTGTCCATAGCTTTCATGGAACCTACAGAATTTCCCTGTCTGAACCAGTCTCTCTGACGAGGGCTTCGGAGCAGGCTTCTTATACTGTACAGTGTTACAAGTCTGTAAGTATACATTTTCCAATGACGTGTTTAGCGGCGTATAACTGTCAAACATCTGAGCTCTACGCCGTGGACCTCGGTTCTCGTCTCTCTTCTTATTCCTGCCATTGTTTCCTCTCTGCTGGGTTTGCTTGTTTTGTATATTCAGTTGAACTTTCCCGGAACTCTCGCCGGACTGTTTAACTGCCACATTGCTCTGTATTCCCTCAATGCTGGGCCTCGCATCATCCTGCTTCCTAGACTGTTTTGCGTCCTCCTGCCGCAGGAATTGAGCGGCCTTGGAGTAAAAATGGTCCAACGATGCGGGCGGTTTTCCAGCTAGCCAGTTTCCGAATTCAGAATCAGGATCAATCCCCTTGGCCAGAGCCATCAAGATTGAATTATCGTTGGGATTGGTGATCTCAACGCATGCTGCGTGGAACCTCTCCAGGTAACGCCTGAGCGTTTCTCCAGGAGCTTGAGTGACGCTGGACAGGGTGTTGACGTCTTTTGGCCTAGCAACATGCATACGAAATTGCTCCACAAACCTCTTGGCCAATTGATCAAACGAAGAAATTGATCTAGGTGGTAGGCGGGTAAACTACATTGTCGTGATTCCCCTCCAGAGAGATGGGGAAACTCCGACACTTCACTGCATCGTCGGCCCTTGCAGCGTTCATTAACCATTCATATTTCAGAATATGCTGGTTGGGGTCACTATTCCCTTCATACATCGGGAGAGTCGGCATTCTGAACCGCCTAGGGGGTTCAGCATGTAACACTTCGTCTGTGAAAGGGGTATGACTACGGGAAATCCCCCAATCATCATTGGTGAGCCCCTGACTCTCGCGGATCATCTGACGTATCATGGTTGATATATCCGACACGGGCAGATTCTGAGCGTGATGAGCTAAGGCGTGGTCGGGTTCCACGATGCGAGTTGGGATCGGGCGCTGTCGACGATCCGTATCTCGCCTCCTTGGCTCAACGTCTTCTGGGACATAAGGTTCAGGAGTATGTCCACGCTGTTGATTGATCGGCTCTGATTAATTTCGGGTATCAACCCTTGTCTCTGCTGCGGCGGTTGTGGCGCGGTTATCCGTGGTGTACTGTGGGGCAGTACCTCCTCGTGTTGAGGGACCCGTTTGGAAGCTGGTCGATGGTCCTACCCTTAATTGCCCAACAGTTAAGGCGGGCTGATATTCAGCAGCTTGTGCACGACTCCCCTCTAGCCGAGGACGAGTAGTTCGGTGGTGATAGTCAGATGAAGCTGAGCTTTCAGTAGACGCTCTGGAGGCATCATCTCTCCTGGACCTTCTGTGCCCCTGGCGGTTTAGCTGGTTGGTCAGCTCGATATTGGCGCGCAACTGTTCCGCCAACTGCTGACGGCTTTGGGTCAGCTCCTGGAGCAATACTTGGAACTACTGTCGGGTGACTAGCCCTGTTGAGTCCGAGTGAGTGGTATTGTCTTGATTGGAAGAAGGCGGCTGTGTGGGATTCTGCCTATCTCTGCCTTCTTGCTCTGCAGCGGTAGCGCCAGTTCTTGTGCTGACCATTCTCGGTAGTGGAGTCCTCTCCTAGATTTTGGGCAAATCTGAATAGAATGGAAGGATTCCGGACTGGATATCTGGATCTTCCTCTTGGATTTGTGCAATCCGGTATCGACGGCAGATCCAATGAGCGTGAGAAAAAGCTGGTTTTCTCAGTGAAAGCACCAAAGTGTTTGTACCAAAAATGGGCACAACACTCTTCGAGAGTTATTTGAAGAGATAAAATGAAGATTATAAATGTAAAACAGAGGTTATCTAACAAAAACTCCAACAAACAGAAATGTAAAGTGCACAGACAAGCAATTTAGAGTGGTTCGGCGTATAGCCTACGTCCACTATGAAGTTTTGATGATTTTATTAATTCTCTTTCAATGATTACAAGCGGTTACAGCGATGAACAGCGGATTACAAATTAGAATTCGAAATTGACAGCAAAAATAGAATGCAAATCTCAATCCGGCAGAGTCTGGACGCTTCAGAGAAAAAAGATCCTTCTTCTGTTGATTCTGGGGCTCTATTTATAGGCGTAGGAGGCTCAGAATTCGCTCAAACTCCGGGAGACTTGGTCTGGCACGTGAGGGGGCCCACGCGACCGTTTCCAGAAAGTTTGGAGTCGATCCGCGATCGATACGAAGTCATTTCGTATCGATCAAGATTACCTCCAATTGAGCTCAAATTTGGTGGAGGTGTTCCTCGGTATGTGTGCAACCTTCAGTTAAAATTTCATGGTATTTGGATCAGTGGATTGAGAGATATCATCGATACGAGGCGACGTTCTTCGCTAGGCTGTCTGGTTCGAATCCATCCCTCCGAGCTGAGAGCTTCGAACCGATGGTGTCACGCGCCTCTATGAAGACGTGGAACGCGCGCTTCGCCTCGATCCGGTCTTTACTCCGAGTCGATCGCGTCGACTCCATATATCTCGGCGCATTCGCATCGAGGGATGACGTGGTGTGCGCGCTTCGCCTCGATCCGGACTCTACGCCGTATTGACTGCTTCGACTCCATATATCTCGCCTCGTTTACTTCGATGGGCAACACGTCATTCTAGTTGGTTGACTCGGTAGATACGAACAAGTTGTTGGGCACGTATTCGAAGCAAGGTTCTCAGATGGATACGAAGTAGACACTGAATGATGGAAGCAAGCACTGGCTGATGGATACGAAGTAGACATTAAGTGATCGTTACGAACCAGGTGACTTATTGATGGATACGAACAAGTCTTTCCGGCTGAAGGTTCTATCGATACGAAGCTTATAACTGTGTGGACTTAATCATTCTGATTGACATGAGATCGATGGATGCGAAACGAGCGATGGACACAGACTGGTTGGATACGAAGCAAGATCCACTGATGGACACGAAATCACCGCTGATCTGATGGATGCGAAATCACCCATAGCGATGGATACGAAATCTGGGCCGGGCTGAATGATACGAAGTCCATCGAGACGAATTCGATGGATTCGAAGCATGGTTAACTTCGATCGATACGAACTGCTGCTTCCCGATGGATACGAAAAAATGCTCTCCCCTTTGACTTGTATCCATCATAACCTGTGCGTATGAGCTCGGATTGACTTGAAACTTGGAACGTTGGTTTGCTATATTTTCCCGATCATGTCTAATCGATTGGGGCTTGATCCGGACTTGGTCAAAATTCAACGATATCCATGACAAACGACATTTGGAATCCAACTCCTTGGTGTCCTGGCCTTGCCAAAAGGCGGGATAACAAATACAATAATTATATGCAAATGTAGCAAGAGAAACCATCAAACAAATAATATTTATCCAATTAATTTATATTCAATTAATTTACATTCAACTTATCCTCATTCACTTTACTTACATTCACTTTAAATTCAATTTATGTTAACAACCTTTCATTACATACTAAATTCGTTTATGGACCATTTCATAAAATTGTTACATCTTAACTTTTTCCTATGTTAAATTTTATTTCATTATCACTTAGTATATTTCTTCAGTACTAATATTATTTATGCATCATTCCATACAACAATTTCTTAAGTTTATTACAAATATTTTATACTACACCATTAATGTTTATTATCACTACAATACTTAAGTTCATATTCAATTCTATCAAACCACATCCCAAAACATATTTAATTCATTTTACAACTTAAGTTGAATTTAATTTTATAACTCAAGTTCATATCCATTTCATTACTTCATTTCATTAATTCACTTTATTAATTCATCTAATTCATTTCAAATCCAATTCAACTTCATTTAACCTTTCTAAAGTTAAACTTCATTTCAGTTATTTCATTTAATTCATTTCATTAACTCGGTTTATAAGTTATAAAAACATATTTCTCATATTTATCAAATTATAGTTAAAATCAAAACTTATTTTACCAAACACAACTTCAATGGTAGCAATTCATCACCTAGAAACTCGAAAATGAACGTTGATGATGTTGCAGTCATCGCCAGAATTATTTTCCAATGGTTGAAGTGAGATCAGTGCTTGATATTTCCTTTAAATTACATTTTAAAATATTTCTAACCAAATTTTTTTCAAAATAATACTACTATTATTCTTCCAAAACCTTTGAAAAATAATTTCAAAATCAATGGGATTTAAATTCTCAAATTTCTTGTTTTAAATCCATTTTTACTTAGAAATCATATTTGTATAACCTCACTTCTTATGTAATATCATTTCCCAAATGTGGATTATTTTAATTATAATTAATACACTATAATTCATATTTATAAATTCACTTTCTTATATAACTCATTTTACGAATGTTTATCTTTGTTTAGATTATAATAATAACAAATTTTATTAGGATAACAAACAACAAATGATAATAATCAAATATTATCATTCACTAACAACCAAACACACCATATATAACTATAATTATTTTTGAAAATTTATTCCTTTATATTCAAATAAAATTTAGGTAAAATTATTTCTTTTACTAATTCTCAAAACAATACTATGTCGGTTTGTCTTATTTAAGTGTTTAGAAACCCCTATCGATAACGTGCACCCCACGTACCGACCAGAATTCATAAGTCACTCAACAGATAAATTAACACAATATAAAACATTTTTATATCACTAACAAATATGCTCTCATATCTATAATACACTCAAACTCATAATAAGGCATTCCGTTACCTTATTTCATAATGAGTTACCCCACCAAAGCCAAGGTTCTCGCTTAACCTTGTGCTCTGATACCAAGTGTGACAACCCACTAATCTGCACAATCAAAGTTGACAATAAACCATACATGTCCAATCCAAATTGAATGGAAAGACGGATAATTATGGGAAAGAAAGAATAAAGATGAAGGGAAAATAAGAAGAAGGGAAAAAGAAACTTTAAACAACATAGAATATCACAGTCGCAGCGGAACAATATGTAATATAATATCAATGAACTTTACAAAGAGAAAATGTAATATACATAGATCCATCAGAGTACAACAATACATCATAATCATCAGTTTGGACAATTATAACAAGCTGTCCTCACAAATGCTGATAATTTCCACAAAAATACGGTGAAAAAATAACAAATACGGGAATACATCATGAAGACCTCCAGCCCATCTCCTAAGCTCCAATGCATCTAAACAAATCTGTAAATATGCACGGTCTGACCCGAGCATTATAATAAAATAACACCCGAGTTAGTCTAGTAAACTAGGGTGAGAAAACACACCCAACTGGATTTTTAAGTTATAAAAAAAACCTTTGAAATCAAAAGTATCTCGTAAGACCATGCCACGCATAAACACGGACGAGTTTTTACCTTACGATAACCAAACCATTTCATATGAAATTCTCTGATACTATAATAGTGTCTAAGATACAAATACTTATTAACCATAGCCAAAATTGTCACATTAATTAAATTCCAGCATAATAGGTATACAACTAAAACTGTAAAAACTCGTATTGGAGAATGGATTCCATATAATGACTAGGCTACCGGGGTACAGCTCATCACATTGCATCTCTAGGTAAAATAACACCGAGGACCAGCCTACCACTTAACTAGTAGTACCGCATATGATCACCGCTCCGTTAATTGGTCCCGAAGCATACAAATGAGAGATAATATCAACTTTAGATAGGGATGATTATACCCTACTTGGGAGCGACCCACTTAACCCTTCTGCATCTTCCTTGTTTTAGTCATTCCCGATTGATGAGGCTTGAGGCTACCTTTTACCTTTTATATAGCACTTCCCACTTGGAATGCTAACACTGCCCTCCAGGCTACAATGCATGCCAGCATTCATCCATACAAGTTCGTTCTGGGACTGAACGAAATGCTTGAGAGCTTCATCTTTAATTCCATCATCTTCAAGATATCTTCACTTTGAAATGCTTGAGTTGGATCGAAGTGGTTTTCGGATAACATATCTGATCCCGATCTCTTCAAAACAACATTTTATAATTTTCGGTAAACTTAACCCTGGTTCTTTAGGAAAAAAACAATCAAAGATAGAGCGGAGATCACCTCCTAACCATTAGTGGACGGGTTTCTTTATCGTTTGTCTTAGGAGAAGGAAACTAGATTTATACGCATAATACAACATCATCAGAGATGACTGTGCCATATAACTCATGTGTTTCTCCTAGATATTTCCAGAGTTACGTTTTTGGTCCATATTTGATAGTCGGTTATTTAACTATCCAAAAACACACATCCAAATCAGGGATTTATTTCCAAAAGGAAAACCAACATCGGTTAAGCACATAAGTAACTACTAGCCTCCTTAATTAAACTTTCATTAATTAAAATCACTTTGTAATATTTGTATCAAAATACTTTTACAAAGATTTATTCAAAAACCCTTATATTTTTAATACTTGAAAAATATCCATATATTTATCTCAACGATATAAGTATATTCACAAAACAGAGAAAAGATTTCCTTTTCACATAATTCTAGAATAGATTTATAAATTCCTTTATAATCTCTAAAACCCGTTTATGATCTCATTCATTAATCTCTGAAATAATTTATAAACCCTTTATAAATCCATAAAACCATTTATAAAGCTCCTTTTAAAATCTATAAACCCATTTCCAAAATTCTTTTATAAATATCTAAGACCATTTATAAAACTCTTTTAAGCCTTTTTCAAATCTTTCTATATGTTTTCCAAACCATGTTACAAGATTCCTCTTATAAAACCCACATCTGTTGATAAAACCCTATTTATAAATCTCAAAAACATTTATAAATAAATTCTAATCGGTACTTTAAAACACTATTATATAATAATAAACGGTATAAATAAATAGTAATTAACTTCAAAACATCTTAAAAATAATAATTAATAATTTCATAACATTCTTAATAAAACAATAATAATTTCGGAATATTCTTAATAAAACAATAATAATTTATCTTCAACATTATTATAAATAAGAATAATTAATTTCCAAAACCTTATTGATAAATAATTATAATTAATTTTAGAAAATATTAATAATTTAAATAATTAACTTTTCAAAATATTAAAATATTGATAAACAACTTTACAACAATATTAATGTAAATAAACAACTTTTAAATATAAATACATTTCCTTGATAAAAATCCATACTTAAATTTCAACATAACCATTTCCATATTTATAAAAATATATTTATAAATCTCTTTCTATTTTATAGTATATCGTTTAACATCTTCAAATCTATCCTCGCTTTCAATTCCCGAAATCGAATCAACTGTTGTTCTAAAACAACATCCCACATATTATCATAAATCCCCAATTTGATTTATTTCCCCAATCTATCTAATGATAATGGTTTCCTTTTATTTATAAACACCATTTATAAATCTACCATTTTATTAATAAAATATGATTTTGCAAATCTTCACTTTATTTGTAAAATGCCACATTTATACATTATCACATTTATATATTCCCACATTTATAAGTTAACCTTAATATATCTATGTGTGTGTGTATTACCTTATATAAAATGATTGATAATTATTTATACCTAAATATTTCTATCTTCTCTTTAAAACTGTATTCCTCTATTATAAAAGACGGACTTATTTTTAAGATTTTAAAAATCTTTACTTTACAGTTCAAAAATCTCTCTTTAAAATATTTCATAAGCTATTAATTTATAATATCTAAAAATCATACTTTTCAATTTAAAATAGATTCCTTCTTTAAATAAATTTCAAGAATAAATATTAAAATATATAATTTTTTGAAATTACTTAAAATCCTTTTATAAATTAAACCTTCATTTTATATTATTTCAAAATACTAAAAATATGGCCCAGTGCTATTATAACACTAAATAGGGAAAAGTCATCCATGTCATCAAATATGGCATCCAACACATCATATATCAAAATATATGGAAAATAAAATCAACAGTGTGAGGGCCAACCTGTCCCCCTACATCACATACAGTATATAATCATGAAATATAAATCAACCGCTTCGAGGCGGGATCATATACAAAGGGTCATCCACTCTTACACGGGAACGTAATAGGGTCTCATCCACTCCAGGGTCAGGAATATATCCAAATCAACTAATAAAATAATAAATCATCCAAACAATCAATAATAAAATTATCCACACTTATATAAAAATATAAGTGGGCCAGAGTGGTGAGTTAACTCACTTTGGTTATAGTTCTCGCCAAAGCGCTCCGGTTCTGAATTAAAATTGAACAGGCATTCAATTTTAACTGAAATTCCTATGAGCTCCAAATCCATCCAATCCAACTCCATAGCATTGTATTCGCTGATACGATCGCAATGCAACTTGTCACGTTTAATTTTGACCTCATATGTGAAAGATATGAATTAATGAGCGATTGAAATAATTAAATTATAATTAACTTTTTAATTAATAAAACTTTTAAACTAATCACCCTTTCCCTCTCAATCCACGTTCGTAGGCAACCTAAAATTATCGACCATTTCTCACTTTCAAATCGCAACTTCACCTTGCCACTACGTCGTCATCGTACAACGCCGACCACCGCGACCCCACGCCCTAGCACACGCCACCTCGCTGCACCCATCTCCATTAGACCGGACTTGCCTAGTGCCGCCGTCGCCAAGAAACGCACCCATAGAACGATGTCGTTCTAGGCGACCTGCTGCCACCTTGCTTCGTAATGGCCCGATCCCACCGTTGAATAGCTTTGCCTTGTCGAGCTCTGCGTTTCTCTAGTTGACATCGAAGTTTGATTTGGCCTTGAGTGGGCCTATTGGCGATGGCCTTTGGATGGCTATGAATTTAATTTGAAAAAAATGGCGATTTCTTGTTGCACGCAAATATAAAGGAAGAAAGGTGTGGGTTAAGGACGTGGGGAACGGTATGCTTAAATAGTGGAGTGGTATGGGCTTGGACATGGCAGCATATTATTTAATTATGAAATATCTGATTCTAAGCACCTAAAAATCTTTAACTCCAAGCAAAGCATGTCGCCTAGCTTTCTATATGTTATACCCCTATCGCGAACACAATTGAACTAGTCTCAAGGCCTAATTCTATCACATGCAGAAGATAGCTTTCCAAACCCAATTATTATATAAATTTCCGAAATTAATTTCTACGTGTTTCGATTTCAAACGCCCAAATGATACATCCAATCACAACGAAATTTGACGGCATATAATAATTCATTATTATGGATCTAATGAAATAGGTTTCGTCAAAATCCGAGATAATGCCCCAGAAGGTTGTTTTCACACGTTAAATAAAACGAGTTATTTCCAAAATCAATTTAATCACTTTTAAATCTAAATTAGAGGTTTACTATTTTCATTCTTATTTAAATAAAATTTCAAATCAACTTTCGAAATCATTTTTTTCACATCAAATTCAAAATTTAATAATTGTTAACCAATTCCAATTATTCAATTTAACAATCCAATTATCAAACAAATCGCTGAATTTGAAATATATGTTGTTTAACTTATAAAATTAAATTTTACTATTTAAAATCAGTTAAATATTTCAATTTCAAATGGTTGAAATTCTGGGTCGTTACAAATTTAGAAATCATTTTCTTAGATTTGAAAGAAGTTTTAGTTAATTTTCTTAATTGGCATGCATCGCAAATATTATTAACTTTATAACTCATCTTTGGTAAGCCTTTTACTAAATTATTTTTAGATAAGTTGCTAATAGCCTTAAAATTTATGTGGTAGAATCTTTTGTGCCATAGCCAATGATCGTTATCTTTGGCTATTTAACACATGTCTATGTTGTGATTGATTTTCATATTTAAAACATAAATATTTCTTTCTCTAAATCCTTCAAAAAATATATTTTTGTTTTGATTGAAAATATTACATTTATCTTTTTCTAAAGAGATACTAAAACCTATATCGCGTAGTTGACTAATACTTAATACATTATGTTTAATATTTTTAACTAATAATACATTAGTAATAAGAGGTGAATTAGATATATCGTTGTTGCTCACGTCTCCTTTTCCAATGACGTATCCTTTGGAGTTATCTCCAAATGTAACGGATCCTCCATCTGAGTAGATAATATTTGTCACCATTTCTTTATTACCCATCATATGCTTGGAGCAACCACTGTCAAGTATCCATTTTCCTCTTTTCCTATTTGGTACCTGCAAAAATTTTAAATTGTATCAGTACCCACTTCCTACAGTAGGGTCATAAGAGTTAGATCTTAGGAAGCCGTACCCAAGAGGGTTTGGAGTTCCCTTTGAAAATAATATTAGAATTCCTATGTATACTAGACATAAATGTTTCTATATACTTATTTCTTATCAATTTGTCATTAGTCTTTGGAACCCATATTGATAGATTTTGATTTGTATATTGATTACTTTTGACTATCATCCTTCATTTTGAAATTCATATATGGGGAGCTATACTTCTTAGGACATGTTTTCACTTCCTTATTATAGCCTAATCCTCTTTTACTAAAAGATGATTGTGAATTGTCAATAATTCTAGAAAGATTTTCTCTACCTTTATTTAAGTTCGAAACATTTTTAGTAATGCTTTCCAACTTTTTTTCAGGTTTTAATAGTTTAATTTTAAGTGTTTCAATACTAGAATTTAAATTATGATTTTCCTTAGTTAATATAACATTCTCATTTTTCTGAATTTCTATTTCACTACTTAACATAGTGACATGAGATGTTACACTAACATAAGAATCCTGAGATTTCACTAATTCCTTTTCTAGTAATTTCTTTTCATCTATTAGCATTTCAACTTATAGTTCATATCTATTTATTATACCTAAAATGTCTTTATATTTTCCTTTTAGATATTTTAATCTATTGATCAACTCAGAATTTGTCTATACTAAATCATCGAATGAAACATCACTTACATCGTCGCTTATAATCATAAAGCACATGTTTTCCTATTTGGAGTCACTATCACAATCTGACGAAGGAGATGAGTCTGAATCATCCCATGTTACCACAAGAGCTTTCTTCTGCTTCTTATGAAATTTCTTGTTTTTGTTCTTGAAGCTATATTTCTCCTTCTTAAGGTCTCCACAATCCTTCTTTATGTCATCTAACTTATCACATTCATAGCACTTGAGTCACGAAGATGGTGGATTGTTGTTGCTACTTCTGTTGTTTCCAAACTCCTTATTCTTTTTGAAAAATAATTCTGAAATTCTTAGCTAGAAATGCAATACCATTGTCGTCATCATCGGATTCCTCCTTTTCTGCAACAATGGTCTTTTTATCCCGAGCTTGTAGTCATTTTGCCTGTAAATTTACTTCATAGGACATAATATCTCTTCGACTTTTATGGTTGAAATTTCATTAGCCTCTTCAATAGCTGGGACTTTTCGTTCCGTTCATCCGTCAAAAAGTTTCGGATTTTTGAAACAATATCAAAATCAGTGTATTTTTCTCCTAGTGTTAGAAGTGAATGATAGATGTTTTGAAGTCTAATGTACATGTCATTTATAGTTTCATCTTGCTTTATTCTAAAGTTTTGAAATTGATTTTTAAGCATGGAAATCTTGCTTTGTTTGACCTTGTTTGTTCCTTCATGAGTTATTTTAAGAGTATGCCAAATTTCGTATGTGGACATGCATATACTAACTCTATTAAACTCATATTTATCTAAAGAACAAAACAACATGTTCATAGCTTTAGCATTAGAAGTAGCATCAATTTTCTAAGTGTTTGACCATTGAGCATAGTTCATTGGTAGGTATAATGTATTCTTGTCGTGTGATATTCCAAGTATCAAAACCATTAGCTTGCATGTAAATTCTTATTCTAGTTCACCAATAAGAATAGTTTGATCCATTGAATAGTGGTGGTCGTACGGTAGATTGACCTTCAACCAAAGTAGGGGTAGTGTCCATATTACTTTGAATATCAAATGAACTTTATTACGGCTAAATTATGATCTTACTCTGATACCAAATGAAAGTAAATGGGGATCGAGTAATATGAATATTTATCTAAGTTATAACTTATGGTGAATAAAAATACTCAATTGTAAAGTGCACCAGATATTTTTATACTGGTTTGAACTTCCTGTTCTATGTCCAATCACAAACTACTCCTAAATTTAAAACAACACTCTTACTTAACTCGGAAGAATAGGTACTACAATCACTTGAGCTACCGAGCAGGACTTCATGCTTGAAGATCTCAATAGGACTTCGACTAAAAAAGAGTAGATAGCCTTGTGACTTCTTGTGCTCTAATATAGCATGAATGTGTCGAAAAGAACAACCTTTATATAATCTTCTACTTGGTGGTATAAAGTGTATTCGTGAAGAATTGAAAGTGATTTGATCACAAGAGAAGTACACTTGAACATGCAAGTGATCAAATTAAAAGCAATATAAATCTTTTGAATGCTTAGAGAATTCAAGTCAAGATATAGAAATTAGGGAGAATAGAATTGTTAATGAATTCAAGAATTGTGATTGCTTTATATAAAGAATGAGTAGATGCAACTATTTGTGAAGTGCGATGACTTATTGTAGTGCTACAACCATTGTTGAAAGGAAGTGACTCTTTGTAGAGAAGAAGATCCCTTTCAAAAATATAACTAAAAAATAATTGTTACGACATTCAATCAACTGAAACAAGTCGACTAAAAATAGTCGACCTGTCGACTGAATTACAGTGGATTTTATCCAGCAAGAAAACAGTACAAAAAAACCCTGTTTCAGTCGATTGAAAAAATATGTTAGTTGACTGAACTTGTTGTAGAAAAACAGTGTATAAAAGTAGATTAGTCGACTGACTCGAACCTAATAGTTGACTGATCTATGCTATTTTGACTTTTAAAACTTTGAATAACTTTTGGTTGTGTGTATATGCGTGTATACCACTTTGAAGAGATTCTAACAAGTATATACTCTAGACTAATGACTCTATGACTGATATTATAATTTTGTGTCATCATTATATTGTCTTCGTCATGTAGATCTGTTTGGATAGTTGATATCATTTCCTACAAAAGTCGATAATATACGCATTACAATTTTATTTAGTTGTCATTATCAAAACATCAAATTATGATGTTCTAACATCTATTTCTGACATGTATTGTAGATTTCAAGATATAATGCATTCTTTAGTAGCATTAGGTAAATTTTTTTTTGAAGATGATCAAGTTAGAAAAATCCTCAATTCACTCTCTTCATAGTGGAATCAAAAGACAACAGCAATAGAAGAGGCTTAGGACATTAGTACTTTAAAATTGAAGAACTAATAGGTAATTTAATGTCTTATGAAGCACAATTATAGGGCAGAAGAGAATGCAAGGCAATAGAAAAAAATCCATCGCTTTCAATACAATAACTGACGATCAAGATTCAGATGATGAGAATGTTGAGTAGATTGCTTTCATAACCAGGGATTTCAAAAAGTTCCTGAAGTATAGAAAGATGAATAACCTTCGAAGACCAGAAAACAAGACCCGTGAAACTGGAACTGCGATCAAATGTTTCAACTACGATGAACCTAGTCATATTCAAAGAGACTATCCGCATCAGAATAAATCAAGGATCATGTCAATTACTGATTAATCCAAAAAAAGAAAGAGGGCTTATAGAGCATTAGACGATTCATATAATACTTTAAGTGACAATGAACCAGATATTGAAGATGTAAACATGTGTTTCGCGACAATAGTAGATTAATCAGAACAGATCAAAAGAAAGGAGCAAAAAGTGGTACTTGTTATATTTCATTTTTTGTTTCAGAAATAACATATTGATTATAATAAATTGGATGAATATAAGAGAGTGTGTGTGTGTGTGTGTATACGGGAATATTTTATATTGGTTTTATTTTTGTATTTTACGACCCATATGTCAACATACCCATACCATATATGTCGAGATACATGCTAGAATTTTGGAATTTCATTTCAAATTCAAAGTTTGAATTTTCCTCTCATTCGCATTTGTTCCCTTGTTCTAAAAGGCATCTTTTTGACCAAAGAGCATGTCATTCCACTCTCTATTAATTCAACCTATCTCTATCCATTCATTCACTCACTTTATTTCAAAATTCAAAATATCTCTTCATTTTATTCTCTCTCCAAAACTCAAAAATGGCCACCTCAAGCCAACCACCAAAAACCATATGGCTATCAAAGAGAACCAAAGGCTTTATTTTCAATGACAAAAAAGCCATTGATACTTATATGAAGTGTGCTACTACCGGAAAAGTTTTCCCAAAATATTTGCAAAGTTTAATGATTTCTCTTCTTATAGTCCTCAAGATCTTTGCTTTTAAAATGAAATTCTTGGTTAAGTCAACTCTTATCAAAATGATTTTGTGTGTTATTGGGATTTAGTTAAAATGTTTTATGCAAATTTGAATGGAAAACTTTTTCAAGGAGAAGAGGAAGAAATTTGGAGTAGTGTGAATGGCATTAAAATTGTTTTAAATTATGAACTTTTGGATCACATACTTGGTTGCAAATCTAGTAGAATTGACCTATCCACTATTAAAATTAATGAACAAAATCATAAAATTTTTCATGATATTTTTGAAAGTGACGAAGAATTTGATTTCAAACACAAACATCTTAGACTAAAATTGAGACTTATGAGTCTTATTTTGCAACAAAATATCACTTGGAGGACGGGTAATTACAATAACCCTACCCAAAATGTTTTTAAAGCTATTTACCCTATCTACTGAAACTACAACATCAATTGGGCAAAAGTCATCTTTGATGACTTTGTTCAAAAGAATATATCTAGGCACGAGAATACACTCTGTCATGTTGTGTAACTTACTAGAATTTTCATATATTTTGGTATTGATTTACGAGGAGAACCAACTCTACCTCGCAATGTTTTTGACAAGGCCAACATTCCTCTTATGCATATCCCTGCTACTTCGAACCATATGAAACTCTTGTTGAAAAAAAAAGAAAGATTGGCATAGGAGCGAGAAATTCAACAAGAAGAAAAGGAAGAAGGCGACGAAATGGATGTAAAAGAAGAAGGAAATAAAGAAGAAAAGGAGGAGAACATGGACTCTTCCTTAGAAAGCTTTGAAAATCCATCTTACCCTTCCAACCAAGAGATTCAAATGAACCAAGAGAAGCTTCTCAAAAAACAAAAGAAGCTTAAACGTTCATTTAGAAAAAAGTTCACTTCTCTCTTCAACAAAGTGGACAAATACTTGGGGAATATCATTATGAAGCTTGTGGCTCTTCATCATCATCATCCTTTTAAACTTGTCTATCTAGCTTTAGATTCCTTAGTAATGTGTGTTTCTAGTTTAATTTCATGTTATTTTCATGTATTTCTTTTTTTTTATTTGAAATACATGTACTTCTATATCCTAAATAATGAAATCTATTTCTTTCTGTTTATATTGATCTATTAGTCCCTGGAAACTAGAAAAATATAAATATGTTAAGTAAAAACATAAACTAAGTCAAAAAACTAAAATAATGCAAATTCAGACATATATGTCGACATACATATAGGGTATATGTTGACACATCATAGCCGTTTGGCAAAATTCGAATTTTAAAAATAATTTAACTACCATTTATTTAAACTTTCTAAATGACTTTTCACTCCTTATATAAGTCTATTTCTTTCAAAAAAGTTCACTCATCATTTCATTCTCTATTCCCTTTTCACTCTCAAACATTTTTTAATAAAAATGTTTTCTCCATACCAAAAAATTTGTGAAAACCTTAAAGAAATCTCCAATCTTTCAAAGATATTCTCTCTTTTATTCTAAGGAACCTAAAGCATTTTGGAATTAAGAAAAATGCAAATGACAGAAGAGCAAAAAAGCACTTTTATGCTCTTTGATTGTTAATCTCTTCCCTAATCAAAGATTATCAAACCAACAACCCAGAATGCTTAAACACCAAGAAAAATGAAGATTGGGATGCCATCAAAGCAAATCCAATCTCTGGATCTAGCGGTTGGGTTGAAGTTCTAAGGAATGTCTAGTTATTCATGTTTTTTTAAATTGTAAGTATGTATATAACTTATTATTAATATTTATAAATTAATACTCTTAGCTTTGTATTGATATTTGGATTTGGTTATTTTTGGTTTGATTGTATGTTTGGATCAATAGTTGATTTGAATAAATGGATTTGGATTAATAGATATAGTTTGTGTTATCTTATTTATTATTATATCATATATCAATTCTATTATCATCATTTATATCATAATATAATCATCATATATCATAATCATATCATAATGCATCATTATATATGCATTAATTATTTGGTATCAAAATTATTGGTTTTGACTTCATATTCTATAAAAGTATATCATTAAGGGGGATTTTTTATCTTTCACTCATTTTTGTTGACAACAAAGGGGGTGAAAAATATATAATATACACATGCATATATTCAAAGGGAGTTATCTAACTCAGAGGGAGTTATATCATACTTTATATACAAGAATATTTAATGGTTTTCATCATCTCGGAGAGATTGTTAATACCTTAATTATTGATTTTGATGACAGCAACCATATACAACCATATACAAACATATAAAATATATGTACTAATGTTTTGCCAAGTTATATAGTATATAGTGTAGAATATTACACATGTGTTTAATCGAATACTGTACAGTATAAAGACTCAAAAGATAGATTAGAAGACTCGTGAATTCAACGACTAAGATATAAAGATCTTAAGATTATAATTTAGTGTATAAAATCATAGCATATATTGTGAAAGTCCTTGATAGCAATCCTTGATCTCCATCACCAATTTTCTAATCTTTTATATTTCTAACCAAAATATATTTCAAATTTTCTTATAAAAGTTTTCCAAAGTTTAAAATGTTTATAAACTATGTTGAAACTATTTTACAGAGTATCATATTATTTAAAAAGTATAGGATTTTCAAAACAATTTAAAAGAAAATAGTTTTCATTTTTTAACTAGCATATGTCGACATATAGGCATAGGGTATGTCGACATACATGTCGCTAATTGGTTTTTCAAATTTTGAAAGGAAGTGCCTATTCATTGTAACTCTTCACGAACGGACACATCTATTCATTTGCTATATAAAGGGCAATGCAAACGAATTTTTGGTAACTAATTACTTACTTTCTTCCCTCCTCTTACTTTCTTGAGAATTCCATTGAAAAACATATTCAAATATCTTCAAAATCATATGGAATTAATTCATACTTCTTTGTATTGATTCAATACTACTTTCTTACTATTTTGGAAACATCTCTCTCTCAATTCAAAGATCAAAGTGCTATTCAAAAGACTATAGGATCCATTGAATCCGAAGTACAAGAATTTGTAATTGGAAAAACTACCAACTCTATTTGTATATGCTTAGGAGTGCTTGTAGCATGTTCAAATCAAGTGGATGTGCTTAGTAGACCAAAAATCTAGCGGGTATGCTTGTAGCCCCGTCAAATCAAGTGAGTCTACCCTAAGTTCAAAAATTCAAAAGGATGTGTCTCGTAGCCTCAAAATCGAGATTGTATTTGGGTTTGCCTTCTGCCCGGTTAAAGATTGGCATTTGGAAAGAAGTTTGTAAAAGCAATTGTACGGGACTGGATGTAGAAGACATCTAAACCAGTACAAAATCACTAGTGTCATCTCTCTAATTCTTTACTTTACTGCTTCTATTTTTATCTATGATTGCATCTGTGACTGACTGTTAGTATAATCCTGTGTTGATAATCTGTGATTTTATATTGATCTTGAAAGAAAATAAAAAAGATTTACATAATTTATAAAATACTATTCACCCCCTATAGTGTTAAATTAGCCTTAAGATCCATAATTCTGCAACCTAAATTTTTAATATTAGAGTATTATGAAGCAATATTTTTTGATAAATAATTAGAACTTTTATATAGGATATTGATTTCAAAAGAGCTAGAAATATATATATATATATATATATATATATCATGTTTCCTTTATGATAAATATTGTAAAAAATTACTTTGGCGACAATAAAATTGTTTTTTGAAAGTAACAGTAATTTTAATACATATAACTATGCGTAATATTGTATAAATCATTTTTTATACCTAACATCAGCCAATATAATGTCTATTTTGTTAAAATATTTTCAAAATTGGCTGGTAATAACAGATATTTTGAAAAGATTGAAAGACGGAAGTTATATCCAAAAAAATCCTATATAAGATAGTGTTAAAATGTATAATAAGATACACCTAAAGCTATTCGTTCTTTGTACCAAATGTCTGAAAAATTAACAAGGAAAAACAAGGATTATTTGAGTAATCATGAGTATATTCATTCTTGTGTTCATTTTGTGTAACGACCCGGAATTTCGAACACTTCGTATTTAAATACCTGAACTATTTAAATATTTGTATCTAAGATTTAATGTGATTAAACATTATTTTATAAACTTTTTAACACTTTTTAATTAGTAACTAATGATATAAAACTTATTTTTGAAATGTGTTTAAAAAATACACTTTGGATAAATACTGAAAATGTGACTAAAAAATATTTTGTTAAAAATCAACTTTACGTTAAGTAAAAGTTGTTTAGGTAGTTGTACACTACTAAGTTATCATATGCACATATAAACAAGAACCAAATTTTCCATCTTCCTAAGCAAATAATCAATTAAACTAAGTGTTATATTAGTAGAAGCAAGTATAGACAAAAAGTACTAAAGGACCCATAAATTGAGGCATTGATTAAGGAAGTATGGTGTGTAAGAGTATTGATGTGTAAGGGTATGGTGTGCATGTTCTTCAGCATGGAAGGAGAGGCGTTTTAATATATTTTCCACACATTTTATAAGGCTATAAATAAGAGAAGAAGCTCCCATCATTTCTCACAAATTCATAAACCAAAATCAATGTTCTACACTTCTTCCTCCTCTCTAACTTTCGAAAAATCTATTCAAACCAACTCCTTTCTCAACCAAACTTTGCTAAATTCCTTATATCATCTAGGAAACATGGTTTAGCACCTATGAAGCGAGGAAATGATGGAGCAATAGGGAATGAGGCCTTAGGCCTTCAGTTTTGGGGGAGTGGCTTTTCTTGGCTTGGCTGTGAGCCAATGGAGTAAAGTAGAGGTCTTGGCCATGACCTAGGAGAAAGTGGAAGTGATTGGAATAGTGTTTGACTGTTTGAATGTTGGTGCAAGTGTTTCGGTTGGATGAATTTCAGTTATTCTCACATTGAATGAAGTTAATTATTGGATATTAATACTTGTTGAAATTGCTTGCTATTATGTATAATAATAGACACTAACTACTTAAAGTTATAACCTTTTATTATATGCTTCCAAAAGCATATTATTTGTTAAAGCAGTTGCCATGGAATTATGTTATTTAAATTAAGCACATTTAAACATCTAAAATGAATATGATGATTAGTATATATGTTAATACATGTTTAGTTGTAATATGATTTGAATTTGGAATCATATATGTGTGTAAAATGGAATGACACTAAATATTGAATTGAATATGGAATTGTCTGTATAGCAATAGTTGCTATAAACGCACTTTGAAATCTCTTAACTTTAATTTGTGAAAAGTGGTGATTTAAGAACATATTTTGATAAAACTTATTTTAGTTGATTTATACACTTTATAAGTGTAACAACCCGCATATTTATCGATTTTATATTTAAATATTTCAGGTAAATAGACACAAGGAAGAAGTTGCAAAAAAATTTAGTCTCAGGGACAACAAGTTTGCTTTTTAGTCTGAAGGACACTTTTTAGTGTAAACTGAAAATGATAGTTACAACTATCATTCTGTGATTTATACTAAAAAGTGTCCTTTAGCCTAAAAAACAAACTTCTTGTTCCTGAAATTAAATTTTTCTCTAAATTTTTCCTTGAACCTAAAAACCCCTAAATATTTTATTTAAATATTTAATCGTTAGTCGGATTTTTGTCCGAAAAGCTACTTTTTGCAAACAGTCGAATTAGGACTCGAGACCACTTCCATTGAGTTCAAAATGTCGTTTGCGACCTTTTTGAGTATAAGCTTCGATATGTTTGGAGTTAGTAGAATTTTGCTACTTTTTCACTTTGGACTTTGGGTTGGGTTTAGCCCACTTGCCCAAATCTGGTTATATCTTTACTCCACCCCCTCTCCTCTTCATTACTTCACTTTCATTTCCTAACTCTCAAGCTTCATCAAAAATGGGGGAAGAGAAAAAGAATTAGGAAATTCCTAAGCCCTAGTTCCATTGCAAATTCAAGTTCTTGCTCCAAATTCAAAGAGAAGCTATTGGTAAGCCTCCTCTTCATCTTCTCCAACCCATTCTCCTTTCAATTTCAGAAAATTCCCTAAACCTAATTTAGGAAATGTTTCTCTTTTGAGCATAGATTCAAGCTCATTTGGGTTGTGTTGAAGAGTGGTTGATTCTCCCTTTGCTTTCAAGCTCCTTCTTCATTGTTTTTGTGAAAAGGTGAGATTTTTATCTCACATCTATGACTATAATTATCTTTGGTTGTTGGGTATGAATTCCTAACACTTCTTCATGTGCATTGCCCTTGATTTGGATTGGTTTTGTGAATATTCCAATTTTTGGGTTTCTAAGTCAAATTTATGTGAAAATCCTTTTATGGATGTTTGATCATGCTTTTGGTGATGCACCGAGGAGCATATAGGGCCGGGTTGCTGTTTGGCATAATTCCTTAGAGCCAATGTTCGTCTGGTTGCGTTTTGGAAGAGTTTTCTCTTCATTTTGTATAGGCTGAAAAACAGCCCAGACATGATTCAGTCGACTGAATTCTCTGTTCAGTCGACTGAACCTGGAACCCGAAAGTTTCCAGGCATGATTCAGTCGACTGAAAACTCTGTTCAGTCGACTGAACCTGGAAACAGAAAGTTTCCTGAACCTGGAAAATTTCCAGGTACAGGGTCAGTCGACTGAAAACTCTGTTCAGTCGACTGAACCTGCTGTTTCTGTCCATTTTGCCTCTTTGGATTGAATTTACAATTTGAATCGATTCGTGATGATCCTATTTCTTGTTATCATTTATTATGACTTTGATGACTCCTTTTTCAGGATTTATGAATATCCACTTCGATGGATTCTTTATCGGTTTAATTGGATTTGATTCACGTCTTCGAATGTGAATTCTGATGATTGATTGTTTCTACAATCATTTTATAACTTGTCTTCAAAAGGTCGTACCGTTTTGACGGGGCGCTGCCCCACACCCCACCGTGGGCGCTGCCCCCTGGACCCCCGCGACCTAACCGGGCAGGTCGAACCCCATACTCCCCCTTCATAGGGGATCTTATCCGAAAAACATTCAACAGAACTTCTTACTTTGATGGTTTTGGGAATTGATTTCTTTGGATTTTTCTCACGTCTTCGAATGTGAATTTTTTTGTGATTCGATTTGTTTCAACAATCGTTTTGTGACTTGTCACTCTAAAGATTTGAAGGTTTTAATACTAGTAGTAAATATCAAAACCCTTTCATCAAAATGTTTTCAACTCTATTTTTAATACCAAACTCGTTTATCAAACCGTTTTCTAATCTACTAGTATATACAAACCTTTACCTCATTCGTATGAGAAAATATAATTAAACGGCTTAGCAAAACAAGTGGTATGAAACGCTTGCGTTTACTTCGTCGGTTAATTGATGGACTTGTTCGATTGAAACTCTTGTGACAATTTTCTAGTAGAGATCTACAATCTGTTCGTAAATATTTGAGTTAAGCAAGTGGTTATGGGACATGAAGCTAAACTCTTATATTTACTAGCTTAGTGTAATCGACACTTCCTTATGATCGATGATGATCATTTTATGGTTTAGACTAGCAATGTGCGATGTCTCTTTGTCCATGTGAAGGACTGTACTTCATTTTATTGAGCTCCATCTCATTTCTTTGTGGGCTAGCAACCCAAGTACTTTTAATGTGTTTCGATTCATCTGATGTACCGTTTGCACTACATCGATGTCTCGGCCTTCCGATTCATTGGACGTACCGTTTGCACTGCGTCAATGTTCTGAATTGTATTGTCTTTCCGATTCATTGGACGTACCATTTGCACTACGTCAATGTTCAATTCATTGGACGTACCGATTGCACTACGTCAATATTCGATTCATCTGATGTACTGTTTGTACTACATCGATGTCTCGGCTTTCCAATTCATTGGACGTACCGTTTGCACTACATCAATGTTCAATTCATTGGACATACCGTTTGCACTGCGTCAATGTTCGATTCATCTGATGTATCGTTTGTACTACATCGATGTCTCGGCTTTCCGGTTCATTGGACGTACCGTTTGCACTGCGTCAATGTTCCGGCTTTCATGCTCCTGTTTGGGATTGGCCATCCTTTTCTTGTGATTTCTAGATTTCTTGTTGTGATTTCTGGGATTTCTGTTTCACCACCTTTTTCAGTTGGCATTGATATGTATGTCATTTATTGTGGCTTGGTGAATTAAATTAAGAATATGGCATTCTTTTAATCTTTGAGAAGATTCTTGTGATATTGATTAATCTCTTGTTGATTTTCAATTATATACTTATAGTAATATGCCACTATGGTTATTACATGTTCTTGCCATGTCTTTTACTTTATACCATATCATCTGATATTTATAGCTAGACTGATCCATTTATTATTTTCTTATAAATAATACTCGGGTCAGACTGAGATTTTACAGGTGCTTCCTCATGACTTCTTATCTGGAGCCATCATCTGACTTTTGGTTAACTACTTAGCTTGTAGTTTTTTGTTGTATACATTTGAGATCTAGACTCCTTGATGTATACATATTATTTTGCCTTGCACTTGTATCTATTCTTTTGTGTTATCGTGGATCTTATTTGACCACTACTCTGATATACACTTTCATGTGTTATATGTTTATTCATATCTTCTTCCGCCTTTGTGATATGAATTGTCTGTGACTGATTTGTGTTATGTTTATTTCTATATTTGTTTTCGAAGATTATATATATAGCCACTGTGTGATAGCTTTGAGTTTGTATCGGTATGTCGGATTTCCTTCTCAAATTAAATACATGCTATACTATCTAACATATCAGTGCTCGCACAAAGAAGTTACACGGATGGTCGCTCCACAATAGCCTTATTCTCCGTGCTAGTTGACGGCATTACCCCGTAGTGTCCTTGGCTAGCATGGGTATAGAGGTGGGGCGTCACAATAAGTGTTTGGAAAAGTAAAGTATATGTTTTTAAAAGTTATAGAAAATACAAATAAAGCTAAGAAGTTTGAAGAATAAAGGTCGTTATATCGACACTTTTAAATAACTTGTTTTTGGAAAATAACGTTTGTTTTTGAAAAAACATTCCTAGAGTTTTCTTTACCTTTTTAACAGGTTAATAATACATTATTCTTATTGTAAAGACTTTGAAGCTTAATTCATTTGGTAGCTAGTTGAACGAAGAGGCAAAAGTTACAGCGAAATTGTGGCTTTATGAGCACTTCGGAAAAATATCTTGTTTTCAAAAATTTCTATGAAATAATAAAAAGATATTCCTTGGAATTTTCCTTTATGGTCTTCAAGTACCCAAATTATACTAACTATTGTAAAAAGAATGGATCTAAAATCAATGGTTACTGTATTGAAAACTAGACGCAATGTTGTAGCAAATATGTG
The DNA here is from genome assembly GCA_030737815.1 of Allium fistulosum. Taxonomy (NCBI): domain Eukaryota; kingdom Viridiplantae; phylum Streptophyta; class Magnoliopsida; order Asparagales; family Amaryllidaceae; genus Allium; species Allium fistulosum. Next base: position 812,490,575 of record CM060908.1, on the reverse strand, counting down.
TTAAAACTTGTAACGGAACTTTAGACAGCATTTCTAGAATTGATATCTTTGATATTTGAAACTATAAATTGTTTAAAAATGATAATTAATTTGTGTATTTTTCTCTACCTTTTTACGGTTGTTTTCTAACTTATAATGAAGAGTTTTAAAATAGGTTTCAAGTTTAAATATATTTTTAACAATTAAACATGAATTTTTAAACTAAGTGGCTTTGAAAATAAAACATGTTTATTTTTATTTTTCTATTTATTTCAAAATTCCTTATTTTTACATAATATTCTATATAAATAATCACCATATATTTTAAGTAGTTTTAAAAATGTTTTAATATATTAATAAGTATTTTAAAGATATTTCTATATATATATATAAGTTTTAAATATTAAATTAAATGTTTTATAAATGTAATAAAGGAGATTTGGGTTTTAACACTTATGTTAAAATATGGTTTTGTAAAATCAATTAAATGTGTATTATCTTGATTAATAATTGTGGACATGCTTGGATCTTTAAAATAAATGTTTCAAAGATAATGTTGGATATAAGTAAAAGGTTTTGGGTTGTAGTAATCATTCTTTAGTAAAAATTATGTTAAACCCTTATTATTAATTATACTTAGGGAAATAATTAGATATTTAAAAATGAATACTTTAAGGATAAGTATTAATGAATGTTTTGGGTTTGTTGTGACAATGTTTTGAACAACACTTGTCTTTAACCCTTAAATATAATTAAACCTTTAAAGAAGAGGAATATTTTTAAAGTATGAAATGATTTGGGTTTGTTATGACAATGTTTAAACAACATTTCTCTTAAACCCTTATAAATTTAATTAAACTTATAAGAGAGTTTTAAAGATAATAATAAAAGGTGAAGTGTTATGGGTTTGTAGTAAATAATGTTTTGGTAACATTTGTTTTCAAACCTTTGAATTATATTTTCAAGTGGAAAAATATTATAAATATAATTAGACCTTTAATAATGGAATTTTAAAGATAGTAGCAAGTATTGATATCTTTTATAAAAATATAGAAAGAGTTATATGTTTAATTTATAAAAGAGAAGTGATTTATAGTAACAATGTTTTAGTAACATATATTTTTAACCTCTTTGATTATAATTTAAGTAAAGAAAACTTTGTTAAGTAATTTGTGAATTTACTTATACCGTTAAGGTAAGTATATGAATACTTTTTAAGTATTGAAAATAGTAAAAGTGAATAGTTACACACACACAAGTATATATCTTTTATAAGGAGAAATTAAATATATATACAAGTTTGTAAAGGATGTTTTATCTAATAATGGTGTATTAATTTATAAAGGAAGTTTTGATTAATGAAAGAAGTTTTATTAGGTAAAAGGTCTTTTACTAATAAAAAGGGTTTTTAACTAATAAAGATGAATTAATTAAAAGGGGAATAAAAGTCGTTTATGTGACTTAATCATGCTTTGGATGAATTAATAATGCTTGTATGTTTACTTGCTTATGGAGAGTATATAGGAATTAGTTCCCTTATGCGATCTTTCACATTATTGTTGAATAAAACCAACTTCATCGATTCAGTCTTAGAGAGACTGGGAACGTTAAGTGTTCTACTTATCGAAAACCACTTCCAGACTGAGATACGGGTTCAATGTTTTGGAAGTGGATTGATGGAATCCATGTGTGGTTCCAAAATCCATTGAGATGATGGAACCCATGTGAGATTCATTATTTGTTCAAGTATTGAAGACTCGTGTGAAGATGCAGAACTTAGCCTCAACATCGAAACAATGACTAAATACAAAGAAGATGCACAATCCTGGGGTTTTGCAAACCCAGAGGGGTGTCTCAACTCCATTATCTAGAGTATGCTTATCAATATGTTGGCCGTTAGGAGTTGTTGATACTTGGTTCCACGTGGTTCGAGTTCGCTTGTTTGGGCGTGGGTCGGTTGTATTTACCTTATGGTATATTTTATCTAGAGATATACGATGCTCGAAAGGTAGTTTCTGATCCTTGTCATAGGAGATCCGCTTCAGTTTTTAAGCTGGGAGCGTCTCTGTGGAAAATCCATTTATACAAACGTCCCTTAGCTGTTTTTTATATACTAAATATGTTGTTAAATGTAACAAATGTAACCATTCCAGCTATGATTTATATTTATTTGAAACCCTAGACATTATTATAATATCATTGGATTTTCTAATAGAAATGGTTTGGTTATTGTAAGGTAAAAAAATGTCCATGTTTATTTGCGGCATGGTCTTAAGACATACCTTCATTCTTGAAAGGTTTTATAATATTAAATAATTCAGATGACTTGCGTTTCTCACGCTGGTTTACTAGACTGATCAAGGTGTTATTTTCTTATAATGCTCGAGTTAGCCCCTTGTATATTTTCAGATTTCATTGCTATTCATTGGAGCTCTTGGAGAGGAGTTGGATGATTGCCTACCATAGTTTTTATTTCCACTGTATTACTTTGTTTATATATCAGCAAGTGTAAGGACGGGAAGGTATAACTGTCCAAGCTGATGATAGGTTAGTTTTCTCTGATTATTGTATCCATACAATTTTCTTTGTAAAAGGTCATTTTGATATTATATCTTAATGTTTCGTTGTGAGATTCAGATATTTTTGTTCTCCACTTTCTTGTTCCTTTTCTTCTTTTTATTTATCCTTATATTCCGTCTTTCTGACACTTGGGTGCTAGGCACGTGAATACCGTGGATGTATTAGTGTCGATATTTAGGGGTCAAAAAGGTAATCGTTGCATCTTGGTATCAGAGCCGAAGGTTAAGCAAGAACCTTGGCTTTGATTGGGTATAACTCATTAGGAGATAGGGTAATAAAATGCCTTATTATGATTTGAGTGTATTATATATGCGAACACGCGTATTTGTTACTACTATAAATATGTTTTATAGTGTGTTAATTGGCTTGTTGAGTGATTAATGGATTCTGGTCGGTACATGGGACGCCATGGTATTGATAGGGATTTCTAAATACATAAATAAGGCAAACTAACACCCCATTGTTTTCAAAATTGATAAATGAAATAAATTTACCTAGGATTATATTATATATATATAAAAGAATAATTTTCAATAATTGATATTGTTATTTATGGTGTGTTGTTTGTGAGGAAATGATAATATTCAATTATTATCATTTATTGTTTGATTAGTTATGCTCGGCCAGTTTACGGGCATTGACTATTGTTTATTAAGTAGTTTATCTTCTTCAACATGGGTTAGGTAGATAATAATTTATAGGAACATTGAAATGAACACCTTGTGAATTAAGTTTCACAGTTTGACTATAAGGCGGTCGATGATAATGTTGGGTTAAAAGTAAACTTTAACAAAAGTTGTTTATTATAATCTTGACAAAGATATACATTTTTATAAGAAAGTAAATTTATATAAATATAGTTTATAAAATATGATTTATAAACAAAAAGGATTTAGATTAAGAATTTGAGAACTTAAATCCTAGTGTTTTTGAAAATGATTTCTAAGAGTTCGAAGTGATTTATAATAGTATTAATTGAAACTATTTTAAAGAATTAATGTTTCTAAAAGGGTTTTAAGATTTGTTCGAGTTCGAGGTTGCTCTTGGAATAAAAAAATCGATTCAGGAAACAAAGTTTTTTGTAAGTTAGCTAGTTTGAGTGACTTGAAAGTGACTAAAAATAGGCGGGAGATATGTTCAGTTATAAAGCTCTTCTCTTAAGTATTACCGTTCTTAGTAAATGGGATATCTGATACTTCTTGGTAGGACCCAGTTCCTTGTATCACTGTATTGTTACTCAATCTATATGAATAATTTTCATGGATTTTAAAGAAAATATATTGGAAATTGGTTTTAGAAATAGACTTTGGTTTAATCCCAAAAAGTATGATTTGATATCTAATATATGTATATATATATATATATTAAAATTTCAAACGACTTGAAATAAAACTCGGGTTTAATTCTTAAGTTTTCTGTTAAGTCATATTATGGTTTCATGTATCTTTTGCATCAAAGTAGTTTAGTTGTACATCTTATTATGATATGTTGTTTGTTAGTTTTCAATTATAGAAATAAAACAGAATTTTCGACAGTTTGGACAGTCGAAAACTTCCAAATTGATATAGAAATTGAAGCTGAGTATTTTTATAAAAATTATAAAATTTGAATTTTTATAACTCTTAATTTGAAAAGATAGTAAGTTAAAACAAGCTTAAACTTTGTTAAGCATCCTTGTTAGATAGAACATTTGATGTTATTAGGCCAAATAAAAAACATCTTTATTTTAGGGTTGTCTGAGGAAAGTAGACTCTAGTCTTGAGTTTGGATACCAAAGTCCTACTCTACCTACCTACTTGCCTAACCCGATGGATAAAGAAGTTTATAAGGTTGACTCGATTATAAGATCCAAAATTCTTTTGGGCCTTCTTCGAAATTTAAGAATGTGAAAATGTAAAAGAATGTTTTGTATATACTCATAGGATGTAGTTAAATATTATATGAGTAATGAACTTAAGTCTTGAAATGTTTTAAAATGAAATTGTGTTTCAAGAATTTTTTTTAAATAAAGTTCAGTTTTTATAAGAAATATTTATAAACATAGTTAACATTTTATGAAATGTTTTATGAATAATTTGAGTAGTAAAAGAAAATACTATTTGGGTAAATAAATATGAACTTAATATAATGAAATGTATTATAAGTAAATTTCTGGCTCTTTGAAATGATTATGTGATATTATAGAAGCAAAGATAAGTCTTTACAAAAATTTTATGAACTTAAGTAAAGTCTTATGAAATAGTCTATAAATGATTTTAGTATTACAGAAGAAATGATTTTGTGTAAATAAATGAGAATTGAAAAGAAATTGGTGTAGTAAAGTAACCAATTGAGTTAAGTATGTAAGTTGTATGTAGATCATTTTATTCGCATGATGGTTTTCGATCTAGGATTCGAGTACATGATTTCGTGGTGATTTACACCGGTCCAAACAAGGATTTTTCATTTGATTCCCAATGTCGGACATTGGATATGGATTTTTGATATGATTTTGAAGTTTTCTATCATAGTATATAGTTATGTAAGGAGAAAGGAAGTATCTAATTAAGGAACCAATTCGGAGTTCACACTAGAGAAGTCAAGTGAGGTATACTAGTTTGGAAGTGGAATTTATGTAGTTGAGCAAGTGATCGGAATTTATATTGCGTACGGATGACACATGTACATCATATGGGCTTTAGTCTATTCATATTCTATGTTTGTTTAGCTTATGGAAAGTTTGTGAAAGGACTCTTCTAATTGTTTATGGTAGTATGAATAATCGACTAAGTAATAACCTAAGGCAGTTGAGTAGAAGGTACGCTTAGTAGTTTATTTATCATCCTTGTGTGGTGAGAAGATTTTTGACCTGAGAAAACCATTGGCTTTGTTCACTAATGATTGTTAAGTATTAAGGTATGGTTACTTCTTTGATTTCTTATGTTGGAATTTAGAAGACAAAATATTCTACAGGGAGGAGCATGTAACGAACTGAAATTTCGAATACTTCATATTTAAATATCTGAATTATTTAAATATTTGTATCTAAGATTTAATGTGATTAAATATGATTTTATAACCTTGTTAAAAACTTTTTAATTAATATCTAATGATAGAAAATTTATTTTGAAATGTGTTTACAAAAATATACACTTTGGATAAATACTGAAAATATGACCGAAAAATATTTTGTTAAACGTCAACTTTATGTTAAATAAAAGTTGTTTGGATAGTTGTACGCTACTAAGTTATCATATGCACATATAAACAAGAATTAAATCTTCCATCTTCCTAAGAAAATAATCAATTAAACTAAGTGTAATATTACTAGAGGTAATTATAGATAAAAAGTACTAAAGGACCCTTAAATTAGGGCATTGATTAAGGAAGTATGGTGTGTAAGAGTATGAATGTGTAAGGGTATGGTATGCATGTTATTTAGCTTGGAAGGTGAGGGGTTTTTAACATATTTTCCACACATTTCCCAAGGATATAAATATTAGGAGAAGCCCTCATAATTTCTCACAAATTCATAAACCAAAAATCGATGTTCTACAATTCTTCCTCCTCTCTAACTTTCTAGAAATCTATTCAAACCAACTTCTTTCTCCACCAAAATTTTCCAAAGTCCTTATATCATCTAGGAAACATCGTCTAACATATAAAAAGTGAGGAAATGATGGAACAAGGAGGGAATGAAGCCTTAGGCCATGAGTTTTGGGTAGTGGCCTTTCTTGGCCGTGAGCCAATGGAGGAAAGGGAAGGTCTTGGCCGTGAGCTAGGGTCAAGTGGAAGTGATTGGAGGAGTGTTTGATTGTTTAAATGTTTGTAGGAAGTGTTTGGGTTGGATGAATGCGAGTTATTCTCACTTTTAATGAAATTAATTACTTGATATTAATGCTTGTTGAAATTGCTTTCTATTATGTATAATAATAGAAACTAACTACTTCAAGTTTAAACCTTTTATTTTATGCTTCTAGAAGTGTATTATTTGTTAAAGTAGTTGCCTTAAAGGGAATGGAATTACGTTTTTAAATTAAGTACAACATCTAAATGGACATGATGATTAGTATATATGTTAATACATATTTAGTAGTAATATGGTTTCAATTTGGAATCTTATATGTGTATAAAATGGAATGACACTAAATACTGAATTGAATACGGAATTGTCCATATAGCGATAGTCGCTATAAACGCACTTAAAATCTCTTAACCTTAATTTGTGAAAAGTGGCGATTCAAATACATATTTTGATAAAACTTATTTTGTTTGATTTATACACTTATATAAGTATTTGGAAAAGTAAAGTATATGTTTGAAAAGTTATAGAAAATATAAATAAAGCTAAGAAAGTTTGAAGGTCGCTATACCGACACTTTTAAATAACTTGTTTTTGGAAAATAACATTTTTTTGTAGAAACTTTCTTAGGGTTTTATTTATTATTTTAACAAGTTAATAATATATTATTCTTATTATAAAAGTTTTGAAGCTTAATTCATTTGATAGCTAGTTGAACGAGGAGGTGAAAGTTATAGTGAAATAGTCGCTATATAAGCACTTCGAAAATATACCTTGTTTTCGGAAATTTCTATAAAATAATTAAAAGATATTCTTTGAGATTTTTGATGTGCATATTTTTAATTCCATATTTAATCTAATTTAATTAAATAAATGATCATATAGGGTATTTTAACATGTTTAAACCAATATTTCAATTATTTTCAAATCATCATTTATTCATCTTCATATAGGGGCAAAATGGTCATTTTTATGCATATATAATTTTAGAAAATTTACTTTGATATTTTAATGTTATTTGTAGGGATTTGAATGGAAATATGATGAAGGCTTCATGGAAAATATGCATGCACAAGAGGAAACAAATGAATGAAGATGGAAATAATTCAAACTCATGTATCATGGAGGACCTCACTTACCCACTTACCTTGATCTACAATTAGAAGCTAATGCACATGTTAGTGGAGCTTAAAGTTACATGAACATTTAAATGGAGGATTATCTCATGCTAATGATAACTTGGTGGCCAAACTTCCTCAAGGGTATTTGGGTAGTCCCCAAAACTACGATTAGGGTTTCCAAACATGTATAAATACCCTATATGTTCATGTAATTAAGCCTCCTCTTTAGTTAGTTTAGTTTTAGGCTCAAAAATAACTATAAGCTCTCTTTCTTTTTCATGTCTACTTAGCCATTTTCTTCTTTCATGTAATTTTCTTTTTATGCAATTTTAATTCATTCTCTTTTCTATTTACATGCTTTCTTTCCTCTTATGTTAGTAACTTAGTTTCATTTCTTATGCAAGTAGATTAGCTTTTATTTCATTTTAAATAGCTCTCTTTTTACTTAGGTTGAATTTTCTTCTTGTTTTTTTTCATCTTGAATGCTACATTTGTTGAAATTATAACAAATATGAGAGGCTAAACCCCTTCAATTTAGGGGTAATGAAGCTCTCTTAATCATGTAGATTCAACATTTTGATAATTTTTTATCTCTTTTTGTGCTTAATGGAAATGTTTGAATGGGTTAAACTTTGTTATTTTAGCTTTGAATTTGATAGCCTATGTTGTTGACACCAAATAGGCTATGCTTAAACAAACAAAAACACAAATTACCTCTTCATCTACATATGATTATGGTAATAAAGTGAATATTAAAATCAAAATTTGATGGTCTACATTTCTAATAAATAGTTAATAGATTATGTTTAGAATATAGTTTATTTTCAAGTTCATTGTCATTTTAATGAGAGTTAAAAAGTTTTAGCGGGTGTGTTATAGTTTGATGGCTTATGTTGGGCTAATTAATAGCACAAATAGGTTGTTTGTACCAAAATTTGGCACAACACTCTTCGGAAGTCTTGAAGAGATAAAGTGAAGAAATTAAATGTAAAAAGAGGATTTATCTAACAAAAACTCCAAATATCAGAGATGAGAATAATTAAAATGCAGGGAGACACAAGAATTTAGAGTGGTTCGGCATATTGCCTACGTCCACTATGAAGTAGTTTGCTTTATTGATCTTTCTTTGATGTTTACAATTGATTTCAGCAAATTACAGCGAATAACAATGATTTGCAGCAGTGAAATTCGTTGGTAGCAGCAGTAATGGAGTTCAGATCTGGATCTGGCGGAGTCCGGGCGTTGGAGATCTCAAAGAGGAAGAAGAACCCCTTTTCTGTTGGATTTGGGGGTCTATTTATAGGTGTAGGAGGCTGATATTCCGCTCAGATCTCGGGAGACCCTCTCTGGCACGTGACCAAGCCCGCGCGCCCATGCCCGTGAAGTTTCGATCCGATCCGTGATCGATACGAACAGATTTCGTATCGATCAAGATTTCATCCAATGGAGTCGAAATTTGGCGTGGACATTCTTTAGCATGCACGTAGTCTTCTGTGAAAATTTCATAGCATTTGGACTTGTAGATTAGGAGATATGATCGATACAAATTGGGATTCTCGGTAGGCTGTTTGGTTCGACTCGCTTTTGTTTCGACTCGCTTTTCATTCGATTCGATTCTGTTTGACTCGGTGACGTGGCGCTAACTTGTATTGACTGCTGTGCTTTGCTCCACATCGATGGACACGAAGTAGAAGTCTTCAGATGGATGTGAAGTCGACGAAGTGGAGCGAGTCGAAGAATGGCTCGAGGCGGAGCGAGTCGAAGTGAGCACTGATTGAGTGAGTCGACGTGTGTGTTGGTCGAGCGATTCGAAGTGTGCGTTGGTTGAGCGAGTCGAAGAAGGCATCTGATGGAGGCAAAGCGGAGCGAGCCGAAGTGGCCACTTCTGATGGTTGCGAAGCGAGCCGAAGGTGTCGCTTCTAATGGTTGCGAAGCGAGTCGAATCTGAGCGATTCGAAGTTGGCTTCTGATGGTTGTGAACGGAGCGAGTCGAAGAATGGCTCGAAGAGGAGCGAGTCGAAATGTGCACTTCCTATGGATTCGAATTGGAGCGAGTCGAAGAAGGCTGTTCTTAACCAATTTTGTATCGTTCACAGCTTGAGCATACGAACTCGGATTGACTTGAGATTTGGAACCTTGACTCTCATAGCTTAGGTTGTCATGTCATGCCAATTTTGGCTCGATCCGGACTCGGACAAAAGTCATCGATATTGATGCAGCAGCGGATAACTGAAATGGATAAATCGGTGAAAGTAGCAATCGGGGAATTGAAATATACCAAAGGCCCAAATCCGTTGATCCAAAGATACCGGATTCTAGCTATCCCAAACACGTTGATCGCGCACGATACCGTGTTTAAAGATCTACGATTCTTCGTACGTTGATCTAGCGCACTAGATACCGTGAATCGGCTTCAACGATCGTTGATTCGAGCGCACTCGAATACCGAAGGTGGAGATAGGAGATCACACTCAACTACCGATTTGAGAAGTGGCACAAAGCACACAAACAAGTTTTATTCAAAATCAACTAACTTTTACAAATGACACAACCCGCCTATTTATAGGCTTACAACTCACACGTTTCAGCATTTGACAACACTTAGGTCGTGAACGACCTAACAAAATACGACCTAAAACAAAGCCACGCGACCTAACAAATAGCAACTTAACAGATACAAGTTACAACAAGTAAACGACCTAACACATTACAACACAACAAAGTACAACAACACACAAGGTCAAGCGACCTAAAAGTACACGGCAACGACCTATCTTGAGCGACCTAAAGAAGCGACTTCAGGAAATCTTCGAGCGACCTAAAGTTGAGCGACATAGAGTAAAGCGGCAAAAGAGTGTTCATCACATGCAAATTATAGGATTGAGCGACCTAGCCTTTGAGCGACCTAAGATAGGTCGTAGCTGATTAAGGTTGTAGCTCGTTAGGTTTGAGCGACCTAAGATAGGTCATAGCTGATTAAGGTCGTAGCTCGTTAGGTTTGAGCGACCTAAGATCTTCAGCAACGAACTCTTCTTCTCGCGACCTATCTTCACGCGACCTAACTCCCCGCGACCTAACTTAGGTCGTAACTCGTCTTTCTTCCCGCAACATAAGGTCGAGCGACCTAATAAAATGCGCTTTAGTTTGTCTATCTCCTTAGGTCATTTGCATGCCTTTACGCTGAATCCAGTAACTCGTGAGCGACCTTCACTAGGTCATGAGCGACCCAAGGAATCACTAGGTCGTGAGCGACCTAAAGGCTTTGAACAATTCAAGTCAGACGAGCTAAGAGATCGCGCTGCATCAGATATCCATAGTGAGCCTGTGTATGACTGATCTCTAGGACGGACCGTCATTAGTTACTAGTCAATTCCTTGGTGTCACGGCCTTGCCAAAAGGCGGGATAACATTTGCCCCCCAAAGTACGTCTTGTGAAAACATGGTGTGCTTTGAAGTGCTGCAGTCTTCATTCTGAATAGTTATCGTCTTTTCGATGAAAGCTGTAATCTTCGACTGTTTTTCTTGAAAATGTAAGCTGTTGACGGTCAACTGCTGTACCCTGTATTGTTGCGACTGATTGCTATATGCTAGCGATTAGCTGTTCGCTGTTGTAATCGTTATTAGACGAGTTTCTATTTCCTGCAAATCTGGAATATTGAATATTAGTCCGACATACATGCATATAGGTTAACCTGACTCTCGTTAACGTTTGTACGCTCATAAGTCGTTGCCAGTTTATTTTATATGGAATTCCGTATCGATCCTCTCCTGAACCGACGTGAAATTCGCTGTAACAACGCTCGATGGTTGTTTTTGAATGTTCCTTCGTAACGATCCTCTCCTGAATCGATGTGAAGGGTTGAAGCATTGAGGACGTCTTTCATTGAATTTGTGGATGCGAAGTGAGTATTTCGATTCGATGGAGTTGGCCTCTGGAAGTCATGATTTTATGGATTCGAACTGGTTGTTCGACTCGGTCTTGGGTTTGAACTGCTTTGTTCGACTCGGTCTTGGATTCGAACTGCATAGGAGTCGGATTCGAAACGCACAGGAGACGGAGTCGAAGGGGAGACAGAGTCGAAATGATTGCTTGTTGTGCTACACCGGAGACGGAGTCGAAGACAAGCGATACGAAGGGGAGCTTCGCATCAACGCACTAGAGAGGGAGTCGAAACGCGTGTTCGAATCCACCGGGATACGAATCATTTATTCCCTTTGTTTTCGAGTCCATATAAATACTTTGTACTTAGCCGTTTTTCCACTTTTTACCTTTCGCTTTCCTTCCTTGCCTTCGTATCGCTCAGAAACTCGAGAAGAAAGAAGAAAACAATCTTGCCTCTGAACTGATTCATCCCTTCAATTGCTCGAACTAACTGATAGATTTAGGTAATCCTTTAAACGGACCCAATGCGTAAGCGATGAGACTCGGTTTTTAATATCAAATCAACCAGAGTTGTGATCGATCGAAAGTTCCATGGCCTCAGCTTCGTGTCGATCTGAGTAGGGGTTTCGAGAGAATGAGGCGGAGGCCTTTGTATCGATCGATGGTGGAGCTTTGCATCGAGTCGAATGCTTTGAATCTATGGATCGATACGAAGGGGCTGTGTCTGATCGATTTGAAACGATGGCCTTCGATCGAATCAAAGTGGGTGGCTTCGGAGTGAGTTGAAGTGGATGGCTCTGGATCGAGTCGAAGTGCGTAGCCTTGGGAGCGAGTCGAACTGCGTAGTCTTGGAAGCGAGTCGAACTGCGTAGTCTTGGGAGCGAGTCAAACTGGAGGATTTGGGATCGAGTCAGAGTGTTGCGCTCCGATCGATTCGAAATCCTTAGCCCCTTGATCGAGTCGAACTTGCATTCCAACCTTTTGACCGAGTCTGACTCATACGCACACGACCATAAATTATTGATGCGAACACGGCTCTCATGAGCAATACGAATTGAACATTTAAAAAACCTTAAATTTTCTACACATTTGAACAATTGACTCCGACGAGCTTCAAACTTGCATAACTGGACTTAATAGTTTCACCGCATATCTGATTGCCTATCGAAGCTCGTCGATGAAACTGGAACTTATCGAACTAATAACAGATTTTAACTTGGAGTGATAGTTAACAACTAGATGGAACGGTTGCGACAGTCAGCGATGACGGTCCTTCCGACTGAATTCTGAAGTCTTGTTGTTTACATGCTTTTCTTTAATCCTATAGATCTTCTCAAATGATATACAGTACCGCACTGCATAACACACACTCACACACTTTACACTAGGGGATGCACGAGCGTTATTGCCTGTTTAACAATGATTTTTCATGAGCTAGTTATTCATGGAACCCTCAAGTTCATAGCAGCAGGAACTCCCGAGCTCTATTCCTCCATCCATCGAGATACCGATTATTGAAGCCGAAGTTATAGAGCCAGCTCTTGATAAGCGTCTGGATGCCCGGTTCATTTGTAATCCGCAAGATTCAATGCCGTCGGGTATCTCCGAGGATATGCTAGGACGGATTTGCTTAAGGCACGGTTTGTCGCTCGACGACGTGCTACTTCCTGGGCCAAATGATAGGCCGCACGATCCCCCGGAGGGGTTTACCGCTTTTAATCGTCACGCTTGCACAACGGGGACACTCCCTCCCTTCAACCAATATATAAGGGAGATGTTATCGTTTCTTGGCATAGCTCCATCTCAGCTACATCCCAAAGGGTATGCCTTGTTGAACAGCACCTTTGTCCTGTTTATGGAGATCCTCTTTCGACCGCCAAAGCCGATCGAAATCAGATATTTATTCAACGTCAAGAGCCGTGGAGACAGCCCTTCTTTCACCTTCCTGGAAGCGGTCAGAAACTACCACATTGTACTGGGCTCCTGGGGAAGGCTAAGTTACTATAAAACTGAATGGTTCGACGTTCGGTGCCCCCCTGGATTTGCTAGGCGGTGGTTGGATAGACGTAAGTGTTGCCATTTCTCTCTTGAATCATTGAGATACTAGTAACCGACTTCAAAACTGACATACTTTTCCTTTTTTATAGCCGCAATCTCTCGTCCCGACGGCGCATACTTCAAAGAGCTTGTTCGGATTCTTCAAGTGTTTCCGGGCGAAGAGAGGCACATCGACTTGGTCCTGACCAACAGGAATTTGAGGACTGTCGAGCTGATAGAACGGAGGCAGAGCATTCGGCTGGAAGGGACACTTAAAGTGGTATCTAAGAAACGGGTGAAGCGCATAGCGCCCGCAGTCGTGATCGCCGAAGAAGTTGATCCAGAAAGAACGCCTACCGATACCGAGCTCCCAGCTGGGCCTTCTGCCGATGTCCTGGATTCGGGAGGAAGAAGAAAAGGCAAGGCTGCTGCTCACAAACGCCCTAAATCTGAGAGATTTAAATCCGTGGTCGTGTCTTTACCTTTCCTGGGGGTTAGAATTTCGGAGGCTCCTCCCCCGCAAGTAGAGAGTCCTTTTGCAGGGCTTGCTGATATTCTGATCCCAGATTTTGTGTCGTCTCCACACGACGCCGGGACGGAGGAGCTTGATAGTGCTCTTGAACTGAGCGGGTCACTTGCTACAAGTGCGGCCGACATTTTCGGTTGGTCGGGGGGTTGCACATGCATACACTTCACTACACTACATGATTCACAACTGTAAATCGTCCAACTTAGGAAATCGCTAACTCTTTCTTCGTTTCTCATTCTCAGGTACTATGTCTGGAAAAGGATTGATGCTCGGGAATCTCCGTTCAGCCCGAAAGGCTTCTTCTTATTATGAGTCCCGTAGGAGAGACTCGGATAGAGATCGCGATCGCGAGTACTCTAATCAAGATAGGTATGGGTGTGACAGAGAGTATAGACATCGATCCAGATTACGCTCTCCTCCTCCAAGACTTCCGTCTCCACCCCCTGTTTCTGTCTCACATCCGCCTGAACCTCCTCGTCACAGGCCGTCTTCTCATTCTTCTAGACCTGAGACTCATCTTCAGATAGTCGAGACTACATCCTCCATGATTACAGAGCAGGTCTCAGCTGAACCCACAGGAGAAGGGGCTCTTAAGTTGGCTCAGATGAGGAAAGATTTTCCGAATATCTGCTTCTACGGTTATGTCTTCCCACCACACTTAAAAAGAATTCCATCAGGGGTGGAAAACACGGTGCACGATTACGTTCACGACATATACACCCAGCACCGAGAGTGGGCAAAGGCTGCCGAAAAAGCTTCCAAAGTGGCCTTTGAGCGAGCCAAAGCGCTCGAGAAAATGGAGACCGAGCTCGCAAAAAGGGATCGGATTATTCAGGTACTCACTGCTGAGTCTGAGTCTTCTTGGAAATCTAAGATTGAGGCCATTAAAAAGGCTGACGAAGCGAAGGCGGCAATGGAGAGGTTGGGACAGACTCACGTTGCCTTGGTGGAGGAGATGGGCCACCGGAATACTACAGTTACCGCTGAGCGGGATGCGGCGGTCAAGGAACTTAATGAACTTAAGGCCAAATTCGCCGACATGGCCAAGGAAAAAGATGACGCGAACACAGCAGCCCAGGAGGCGTGCGAGCAGGCGGTTCTGCTTAGAGGTGAACGGGATGCGGCGGTGGCTAAAGTTCGCAAGGTGGAGGCTGAGGTTGAGGAGAGAGTGAAGTCGGCCGAGTCCAGGCTAGAGGCTGTCATCGAAGACCTTCTTGTTGTTTACAACGCTAATGTGCTGAGGCACATGGGTCTAGCCTGGCCCATGATTTTTCGACACATCTCTACAATGCTTGGAGCCGACTGGTTGAGGAAGAGAAGGAGGCGCATCAGGGTGAGTCTGTGGATGAATTTGAACTCGAGAACCACATTCTGACTGAAGATGAAAAGAAGGTTCTCCACGAGTCAATGATTCTGCGTGAGAAGGAAAAACTTGGCGCCCAGCACTTTGAAGTGGGAGAGGGTTCTGGAGTTGACCACTACGATGCAAGTCTTGAACTTCCGGCGTCAACCCAGCCTGAATCTTTACCTGCGGTTGATCCTCAAGCTGTTCCTGCCTATAATCCGGATCAGCCGCAGATGTCTTCGGCTACAGCGCAAATGACTGAAGCTGCCCCGTCGCTTACAAGTCATACTAAGGAAGGTACTCTGAACAGTCCACATACCTTTCTTAAGTCGAAATCTTCGATCGAGTTAAGTTCTAACAGTTCTCTTATTCTTTGTCCAGTGATTGATGCTGCACCGGCCGTGCCTTATGCTACTCAAGAATCATATCAAACGCAGGAGGCTATCATGACCGAAGCAATCACCGTGAGTACAGCTGCCCCGCTTGATGACATGCAGGGGAGTACGATTGTGTTTGACGAGCAGCTGATGGATGAACTCTTTCACCGCCATGGCGATCCTCTTGCTGACTTGTCATCTGTCATGAGTGGAACCGATCCTGCTGCAAGTTCTTCAATGCCGACTGCTGATGCCCCCAGCGGGTCTCGAGCGGTAACTGAAGAGGAGATGTTTGCCCAAATTGACGCTGAAATGGCAGCAGCGGCCCATGGTGGCGGTTTTGGAGGTGGGATGGCAGCACCGGGGCCTGCTCCACTCAGAACGACATCTCCTGGTGGTACTGTTTTCCTTAGCAGCGTGCTCATTCCACCTTCCGTACCCGATCCCGTTCCTCCGACTCCGCCCGCAGAGAGCATTCCTATCCACTCGAGTTCGGAGGAGGATGTTGATATAATGCCCTCGCCTGAAGACCCACCGCCGAAAAAGCAAAGGCTCGAAGAGGAAGATTAGCGGTGGCTCCAACGGGTCTACACCGAGGAGGAAGCCAAGGAAGAAGAAAGATTAAACATGCTTCCTCGGTGTATTTTGACTTTCATTTTGTTGGCCGTGTATAGATGCGGGTTTGGCCCCTGCTAGTAGGAATTTTTGGAAACTTTTACACGAACTTCTTTTATAAACAATAGAAATGAAACTTCTCTTTTTTGACTTCTTTTCTGTCATTGTGTATTTGTCCAAGTGTTTCAATATCTGAAGTGTACTTGTGAAGCTTTAGATTTTGAATCAAGTTTGTTTTTGTTCGCCAAGTTCGGAAACTGCGGACATGGTTTGCGACCGGGAAGCGAGTTGAACTTTGACGTCGCATCGCTTCAGTCGATGGCTGATGCTTAAGTCTTGTCCCCCAGTCTCGGTGGTGTGTTGTGAAACATCAATCAGCGATCGCTCTTTTCTCATAGCATGTCGAGTCTAGTGCCATTGAATGGGTGTTTGAGACAAATGGAGATTGAGCGGTTTATTCACGCTTGTCTGATCGTCGACGATCATATCCGAGCTCTGGGGATTCTCATTCGTTTTCTGGCGGTTGGTCATGCCGGCTTAAGTTTCAATCACATATCCGCGATTTGGGGACTTGGAATTGGCATTTGTACTCCGACTCGCGCTCCGGGAGTTTGGAGTTGATATTTATACTTCGATTCATGCTTCGGGAACTTGAAGTTGGTGTTTACGCTCCGTTTCGCACTCTAGGAATCTGGAGTCGATGTTTATACTTTAATTCGTGCTCTGGGAACTCGAAATTGATGTTTATATTCTAACTCACACTCTGGGAGTTCGGAGTTGATGTTTATACTCCGACTCGCGCTCTGGGAGTTTGGAGTTGATGTTTATACACCGCTTCGCACTCCGGGAATACAGAGTTGATGTTTATACTCCGACTCGCACTCTGGGAGTTCGGAGTTGATGTTTATACTCCGCTACGCACTCTGGGAATACGAAGTTGGTGTTTATACTCTGGTTCGCACTCTGGGAACTCGGAGTTGATGTTTATACTCCGCTTCGCACTCTGGGAATACAGAGTTGGTGTTTATACTCCGGTTCACATTCTGGGAACTCGAAGTTGATGTTTATACTTCGACTCGCGCTCTGGGAGTTCGGAGTTGATGTTTATACTCCGCTTCACACTTTGGGAATACGGAGTTGGTGTTTATACTGGTTCGCACTCTGGGAACTCGGAGTTGATGTTTATACTCCGCTTCGCACTCTGGGAATACAGAGTTGGTATTTATACTCCAGTTCGCACTCTGGGAACTCGGAGTTGATGTTTATACTCCATCGCGCTCTGGGAGTTCGGAGTTGATGTTTATACTACACTTCGCACTCTGGGAATATGGAGTTGATGTTTATACTCTGACTCGCGCTCTGGGAGTTCGGAGTTGATGTTTATACTCCGCTTCGCACTCTGGGAATACAGAGTTGATGTTTATACTCCGCTTCGCACTCTGGGAATATGGAGTTGAATGAAGGATTGTCGTGTATCAATCCTTTCTTGATTTTGATGTGATGGCTGGTCCCTGAGCTCAGGTTTCACTTAGCGAGTGATTGGTTGCATCACAGTCACTCTCTATTTGAATAAATTCCACCGTATGGTGAAACTTAGCTCTCCGTGCATAGTGATGGCCATATGAAGCATTTCAAGTAAATCATAGCTCTGGCTCGAAGAGATTGCATTTTATTGCTGAAAGAAGAAAGTATGGCAAAGTCAGTTGCCTTATTACAAGTTCTAATTTCGAAATGCAGAAACAAATTGAAAAAAAGGAAAGTAATCTAAATGGGTAAAGATAGCCTGTCATGTGTAATAGCGGCGAAGACTCTCGCTATTCCAGGCTCTTGGCAGAGTTAGACCGTCGACCGTCGATAATTTGAATGTGCCATCTCCGAGCCTTCGTTCAATAACATACGGTCCTTCCCATGTCAGTTTCATGTGTGAAGGAACGGGATAGATTCTTTTGAGGACGAGATCGCCTAGTTCGAAGGTTCGCGGGCGGACCTTGGCGTTGTACAATCGAGCGACTCAACTTCGATGCGCAGCTGCCCTCAAATCAGCTTCTTCACGCTTCTCATCTAGTAGATCAAGAGATTCAGCAAGTAATATAGCATTCATCTTTGGATCATAGTATGTCACATGATGAGAAGGTACTTCTAGCTCAACTGGAATAACGACTTCTGAACTGTAAGAAAGAGAGAACGGAGTGTGTCCGGTCGCAGTCTTGTGGGTTGTTCGGTAAGCCCATAAAGCCATAGGAAGTTCATCAACCCACTTGCCACCGACCTTTTCCAGTCATTTTTTCAGAATGGATTTTATAACTTTATTAACAGCTTCGACCTGTCCGTTTGCCTAAGGGTGTGCAACTGCAAAGAATTTCTTTTGGATGTGAAATCGTTCGCAGAAATCTTTAAATTCAGTACTATCGAATTGGGTTCCGTTGTCCGTAATAATGGTGTATGGGAGACCGAATCGACAGATGATGTTACAAACCACAAAGTTGATTACTTTCTTCGTTCTAATGGTAGCGAGAGCTTCAGCTTCAGCCCACTTTGTAAAGTAATCAACTGCGACGATGGCATATTTCGCACCACCTTTTGCCAGAGGTAAAGCACCAATGATGTCGATGCCCCATATTGCAAACGACCATGGGCTGACCATTTGCGTTATCTCGGTAGGAGGAGCTCTAGGAATTCAGGCATATTTCTGACACCTATCGCATTTCTTTGCATAATCCGACGCATCGCGATTCACGGTCGGCCAGTAATATCCGTATCGAAGTATTTTCTTGGCAAGTGCTTGCCCCCCGGTGTGATCACCACATTCTCCCTCGTGCACCTCGTGCAATACTCGTTTAATCTCATCGTGAGCGATACACCGGAGTAGAGGAACAGAATACTCTCTTCTATACATGACCTCATCCTGAACGATGAATCGTGAGGCCTTTCGGAGAACTTGTCTTTTTTCACTCTTGCGTTCCGGCAGGATTCCGTGCTCGATGTAGTTTCTGAGTGGAGTCATTCATGAATCCTTTTCGAGGATGGTTTCGCATACCCTGTCTATTTCTGCTCGGTCAATGCTTAGGGAGGATAACGCTTCTACGGGAACGAGTCCTATTTGCTGAGCTTCACCGGTGCTAGCTAGTTTTGTCAATGAATCGGCTTTTTGGTTGCGTTCTTGAGGTATACAATAAATGGCATAGTAATCAAACTGATTTAGTACTTCCTGAACTCGAGCTAAGTAAGCAGCCAGCCTTCGGTCTCTCGCTTGATATTTTCCTCGAACCTGACAAACGACTAGTTGTGAATCGCAATAAATTCCCACAGCGACAATTTTCAGATCTTTGGCAAGTTTTAGGCCAGCTAAGAGGCCATCATATTCAGCTTCATTATTAGTCGCATGAATATCGAACTTCACAGCATAGCATATGGATCGGTCTTCGGGGGTTTCGAGTACAACACCGGTCGTTTGATGCTCCATCAGTATATAGCTTCCAGACATACCCGGGGGATTTGCTGGTTTCGAGCAAGTCCTCTGGAATGGTAAGTTTAACTATGAAATCAGCGAGGACTTGTCCTTGGATTTCTCGTCTTGGAGTGTAAGTAATATCAAACTGACTCAGTTCGATGTTCCATTTGAGTAACCTACCAGACGTCTCAGGCCGCGAAAGGACCTGTCGTAACGGCTGGTCGGTGTAAACAACAAGGGGATGTTCCTGGAAATATGGTTGGAGTTTTCTTGATGCAATTACAAGGCAGTAGGCCAACTTTTCTAGCTTTGGATAGTTCCTTTCAGCCCCAGTCAATCGTTTGCTGACGTAGTATACTGGCTTCTGTATCTTGTCTTCTTCTCGGATTAATGCAGCGCTGATAGCGTTCTCTGATATTGCCAAATATATGAACAACTTCTCATAGTCGATAGGCTTCGACAGGATAGGTGGTGTGGATAGATGTTGAACTAGTGCTTGGAAAGCGCCCTCGCACTCCGTGGTCCATTCAAAGTTGCGTTTTCCTTTTCGGATCAGATCGAAGAAGGGAATGCATTTGTGAGTGGACTTTGAAATGAACATGCTCAATGCTGCTACTTTCCCATTGAGACTTTGGACTTGCTTTATAGTCTTTGGAGTTTCAAGGTTTCTGATTGCCCAAATCTTTTCAGGATTAGCTTCGATTCCTCGGGCGTTGACAATGGACCCAAGGAATTTCCCGGATGCAACTCCAAAGTGACATTTCAGTGGATTTAGCTTCATTTTGTATTCTCGAAGTATGTTGAACATAGTTTCCAGGTCTTTAACATGGTCAGTGGAGAGTCGTGACTTCACAAGCATGTCGTCCACATATACTTCCATGGTTTTCCCGATTTGATTGGCAAACATCCGATTGACCAATCGTAGATAAGTAGCCCCGGCATTCTTGAGTCCGAACGGCATAACTTTGTACCAATAAAGTCCTAGATTGGTTACGAAGCTGGTATGTTCTTGATCGGGTAAATGCATCGGTATCTGATTGTAGCCAGAGTACGCGTCCATGAAGGATAAGAGTTCATGCCCAACTGTCGAATCTACTAGCTGATCAATTCTGGGAAGTGGGAAACTGTCTTTGGGACATGCTTTATTCAGATCGGAATAATCGACACATGTTCTACACTTTCCATTCGGCTTTCGGACGAGCACGGGATTCGACACCCATTCAGGATATAGCGCATCTCGAATGAATCTGTTTGCTCCAAGCTTTTCTACTTCTTCTTTAAGGGCGGCAAATCTCTCTGGATCCATACCACGCCTTTTCTGTTTGACCGGGACATGCCGCAGGTCAATGTTCAGAGTGTTGCTCGCAATGTCCAGCGAGATCCCACACATATCGGAATGTGTCCAGGCAAATACGTCAAGATTTGCCCGCAGAAATTAAACCAATTCCTCTTGAGTTTGATGGCTTAGCTGAGATCCAATCTTTATCATTCTCGAGTCATCGTCACTGTCAACTAGAACATCAATCGTCAGTTCGGCCGGGGATGCTTGACTTTCTTTAGATTCTCCTTCGTCTTCAGTTTCTCTTGGGTCAAGATCCCTGAGGAATTGGCTGGGGTGCCCGGGCCTAGGCCCGGGCGTTAATTGTCAATTATCGGCGAAACAGACGCAGAGAGATTCCTCTACGCCCTTTCCTTTCTCCTTTCGTTGCACCTCCCACAGCTCAGCAACATAACAGGCTCTGGCGGTAGCATGATTTCCTTGAATGTTTCCTATTCCGTGATCAGTGGGAAACTTTAAAGTCAAACACCATGGGGCGATGGCTGCCCTGAATTCAGTGAAGGCCGGTCGGCCCAAGAAAGCATTGTAAGGGGAGTCTATGTCCAAAACAATGAACTGTAGCATCCGTAGTCTCCCTCGTTCTCCAACTCCCAACTCTACCGGCAGTTCCACCATTCCGGTGGGTATAGTAGCACTTCCGTTGAAACCATGGACTCGGGATTGACAAGGCTTCAAGTCCATGGCTTCCATTTTCATTTGATCATAAGCTCGCTTGAACAATATATTCACAGAGCTTCCACTGTCAACTAAGATCCTTTTCATCTAGGCGGGACCTACCTGTGCTAAGATGACTAGTGGATCGATAGTGGGGGCTTCGACTTTATCAGCGTCTCTGTTCCTGAACACGATGTCATATGTCATCGTCTTCTGTTGCTTGGCCGGAGCCCCTTCATCAGAGTTACTATAACATTCAAAGTCTGCATGCCTGATAGAACTAGCATACGACTCCATTTCCTTCCAGCTTCGATCTGCTGGGTGAGGACCACCACTTATTGTATTGATAACCAACCTCCCGCCTGTACGAGCGGGTTCCTCCTGTCTTTCCTGATTCGACGCACGATTCTGATTTAATGGGCCCGCACCACCAGATTGCGGTGTCCGCACATACTGATCCAACTTCCGTTCACGTATCAGTTTTTCAATGAGGTCTTGTAGGTGACGACACTCATTGGTGTTGTGGCCATAACTCTCATGGAATCTACAGAATTTTCCTGTTTGGATTTGTCTTTCAAAATTTTCCGCACATACAAGTTTGTAAAGGATGTTTTATCTAATAATGGTGTATTAATTTATAAAGGAAGTTTTGATTAATGAAAGAAGTTTTATTAGGTAAAAAGGTATTTTACTAATAAAAAGGGATTTTAACTAATAAAGATGAATTAATTAAAAGGGGATTAAAAGTCGTTTATGTGACTTAATCATGCTTTGGATGAATTAATAGTGCTTGTATGTTTACTTGCTTATGGAGAGTATATGGGAATTAGTTCCCTTATGCGATCTTTCACATTATTGTTGAATAAGACCAACTTCATCGATTCAGTCTTAGAGAGACTGGGAACGTTAAGTTTTCTACTTATCGAAAACCACTTCAAGACTAAGATACGGGTTCAATGTTTTGGAAGTGGATTGATGGAATCCATGTGTGGTTCCAAAATCCATTGAGATGATGGAATCCATGTGAGATTCATTATTTGTTCAAGTATTGAAGACTCGTGTGAAGATGCCGAACTTAGCCTCAACATCGAAAAAATGACTAAATACAAAGTAAGATGCACAATCCTGGGGTTTTGCAAACCCAGAGTGGTGTCTCAACTCCATTATATAGAGTATGCTTATCAATATGTTGGCCGTCAGGAGTTGTTGATACTTGGTTCCACGTGGTTCGAGTTCGCTTGTTCGGGCGTGGGTTGGTTGTATTTACCTTATGGTATATTTTATCTAGAGATATACGATGCTCGAAAGGTAGTTTCTGATCCTTGTCATAGGAGATCCGCTTCAGTTTTTAAGCTGGGAGCATCTCTGTGGAAAATCCATTTATACAAACATCCCTTAGCTGTTTTTTATATACTAAATATGCTGTTGAATGTAACAAATGTAACCATTCCAGCTATGATTTATATTTATTTGAAACCCTATACATTATTATAATATCATTGGATTTTCTAATAGAAATGGTTTGGTTATTGTAAGGTAAAAACATGTCCATGTTTATTTGTGGCATGGTCTTAAGACATACCTTCATTCTTGAAAGGTTTTATAATATTAAATAATTCAGATGACTTGCGTTTCTCACACTGGTTTACTTGACTGATCAAGGTGTTATTTTCTTATAATGCTCGGGTTAGCCCCTTGTATATTTTCAGATTTCGTTGCTATTCATTGGAGCTCTTGGAGAGGAGTTGGATGATTGCCTACCGTAGTTTTTATTTCCACTGTATTACTTTGTTTATATATCAGCAAGTGTAAGGACGGGAAGGTATAACTGTCCAAGCTGATGATAGGTTAGTTTGCTCTGATTATTGTATCCATACAATTTTCTTTCTAAAAGATCATTTTGATATTATATCTTAATGTTTCATTGTGAGATTCAGATATTTTTGTTCTCCACTTTCTTGTTCCTTTTCTTCTTTTTATTTATCCTTATATTCCGTCATTCTGACACTTGGGTGCTAGGCACGTGAATACCGTGGATGTATTAGTGTCGACATTTAAGGGTCAAAAAGGTAATCGTTGCATCTTGGTATCAGAGCCGAAGGTTAAGCAAGAACCTTGGCTTTGATTGGGTATAACTCATTAGGAGATAGGGTAATAAAATGCCTTATTATGATTTGAGTGTATTATATATGCGAACACGCGTATTTGTTACTACTATAAATATGTTTTATAGTGTGTTAATTGGCTTGTTGAGTCATTTATGGATTCTGGTCGGTACATGGGACGCCATGGTATTGATAGGGATTTCTAAATACATAAATAAGGCAAACTAACACCCCATTGTTTTCAAAATTGATAAATGAAATAAATTTACCTAGGATTATATTATATATATAAAAGAATAATTTTCAATAATTGATATAGTTATTTATGGTGTGTTGGTTGTGAGGAAATGATAATATTCAATTATTATCATTTATTGCTTAATTAGTCGTGCTCGGCCAGTTTACGGGCATTGACTATTGTTTATTAAGTAGTTTATCTTCTTCAACATGGGTTAGGTAGATAATAATTTATAGGAACATTGAAATGAACACCTTGTGAATTAAGTTTCACAGTTTGACTATAAGGCGGTCGATGATAATGTTGGGTTAAAAGTAAACTTTAACAAAAGTTGTTTATTATAATCTTGACAAAGATAAACATTTTTATAAGAAATTAAATTTATATAAATATAGTTTATAAAATATGATTTATAAACAAAAAGGATTTAGATTAAGAATTTGAGAACTTAAATCCTAGTGTTTTTGAAAATGATTTCTAAGAGTTCGAAGTAATTTATAATAGTATTAATTGAAACTATTTTAAAGAATTAATGTTTCTAAAAGGGTTTTAAGATTTGTTCAAGTTCGAGGTTGCTCTTGGAATAAAAAAATCGATTCAGGAAACAAAGTATTTTTAAGTTAGCTAGTTTGAGTGACTTGAAAGACTAAAAATGGACGGGAGATATGTTCAGTTATAAAGCACTTCTCTTAAGTATTACCCTTCTTAGTAAATGGGATATCTGATACTTCTTGGTAGGACCCAGTTCCTTGTATCATTGTATTATTACTCAATCTATATGAATAATTTTCATGGATTTTAAAGAAAATATATTGGAAATTGGTTTTAGAAATAGACTTTGGTTTAATCCCAAAAAGTATGATTTGATATCTAATATATATATATATATATATATATATATATATATATATATATAAATTTCAAACGACTTGAAATAAAACTCGGGTTTAATTCTTAAGCTTTCTATTAAGTCATATTATGGTTTCATGTATCTTTTGCATCAAAGTAGTTTAGTTGTACATCTTATTATGATATGTTGTTTGTTAGTTTTCAATTATAGAAATAAAACAGAATTTTCGACAGTTTTGGACAGTCGAAAACTTCCAAATTGATATAGAAATCGAAGTTGAGTATTTTTATAAAAATTATAAAAGTTGAATTTTTATAACTCTTAATTTGAAAAGATAGTAAGTTAAAACAAGCTTAAACTTTGTTAAGCATCCTTGTTAGATAGAACATTTGATGTTATTAGGCCAACTAAAAAAGTCTTTATTTTAGGGTTGTCTAAGGAAAGTAGACTCTAGTCTTGAGTTTGGATACCAAAGTCCTACTCTACCTACCTACTTGCCTAACCCGATGGATAAAGAAGTCTATAAGGTTGACTCGATTATAAGATCCAAAATTCTTTTGGGCCTTCGTCAAAATTTAAGAATGTGAAAATGTAAAAGAATGTTTTGTATATACTCATAGGATGTAGTTAAATATTATATGCGTAATTAACTTAATTCTTGAAATGTTTTAAAATGAAATTGTGTTTCAAGAATTTTTTTTAAATAAAGTTCAGTTTTTATAAGAAATATTTATAAACATAGTTAACATTTTATGAAATGTTTTATGAATAATTTGAGTAGTAAAAGAAAATACTATTTGGGTAAATAAATATGAACTTAATATAATGAAATGTATTATAAGTAAAGTCCCGGCTCTTTGAAATGATTATGTGATATTTTAGAAGCAAATATAAGTCCTTACGAAATGTTTATAAACTTAAGTAAAGTCTTATGAAATAGTCTATAAATGATTTTAGTATTACAGAAGAAATGATTTTGTGTAAATAAATGAGAATTGAAAAGAAATTGGTGTAGTAAAGTAACCAATTGAGTTAAGTATGTAAGTTGTATGTAGATCATTTTATTCGCATGATGGTTTTCGATCTAGGATTCGAGTACATGATTTCGAGGTGATTTACACTAGTCCAAACAAAGATTTTTCATTAGATTCCCAATGTTGGACATTGGATATGGATTTTTGATATGATTTTGAAGTTTTCTATCATAGTATATAGTTATGTAAGGAGAAAGGAAGTATCTAATTAAGGAACCAATTCGGAGTTCACACTAGAGAAGTCAAGTGAGGTATACTAGTTTGGAAGTGGAATTTATGTAGTTGAGCAAGTGATCGGAATTTATATTGCGTACGGATGACACAAGTACATCATATGGGCTTTAGTCTATTCATATTCTATGTTTGTTTAGCTTATGGAAAGTTTGTGAAAGGACTCTTCTAATTGTTTATGGCAGTAGGAATAATCGACTAAGTAATAACCTAAGGTAGTTGAGTAGAAGGTACGCTTAGTAGTTTATTTATCATCCTTGTGTGATGAGAAGATTTTTGACCTGAGAAAACCATTGGCTTTGTTCACTAATGATTGTTTAGTATTAAGGTATGGTTACTTCTTTGATTTCTTATGTTGGAATTTAGAAGACAAAATATTCTACAGGGAGGAGCATGTAACGAACTGAAATTTCGAATACTTCATATTTAAATATCTGAATTATTTAAATATTTGTATCTAAGATTTAATGTGATTAAATATGATTTTATAACCTTGTTAAAAACTTTTTAATTAATATCTAATGATAGAAAATTTATTTTGAAATGTGTTTAAAAAAATATACACTTTGGATAAATACTGAAAATATGACCGAAAAATATTTTGTTAAACGTCAACTTTATGTTAAATAAAAGTTGTTTGGATAGTTGTACGCTACTAAGTTATCATATGCACATATAAACAAGAATTAAATCTTCCATCTTCCTAAGCAAATAATCAATTAAACTAAGTGTTATATTATTAGAGGTAATTATAGATAAAAAGTACTAAAGGACCCCTAAATTAGGGCATTGATTAAGGAAGTAAGGTGTGTAAGAGTATGAATGTGTAAGGGTATGGTATGCATGTTATTTGTCTTGGAAGGTGAGGGGTTTTTAACATATTTTCCACACATTTCCTAAGGATATAAATATTAGGAGAAGCCCTCATCATTTCTCACAAATTCATAAACCAAAAATCGATGTTCTACAATTCTTCCTCCTCTCTAACTTTCTAGAAATCTATTCAAACCAACTTCTTTCTCCACCAAAATTTTCCGAAGTCCTTATATCGTCTAGGAAACATCGTCTAACACATAAAAAGTGAGGAAATGATGGAACAAGGAGGGAATGAAGCCTTAGGCCATGAGTTTTGGGTAGTGGCCTTTCTTGGCCGTGAGCCAATGGAGGAAAGGGAAGGTCTTGGACGTGAGCTAGGGGCAAGTGGATGTGATTGGAGGAGTGTTTGATTGTTTGAATGTTTGTAGGAAGTGTTTGGGTTGGATGAATGCGAGTTATTCTCACTTTTAATGAAATTAATTACTTGATATTAATGCTTGTTGAAATTGCTTTCTATTATGTATAATAATAGAAACTAACTACTTAAAGTTAAAACCTTTTATTTTATGCTTCTAGAAGTGTATTATTTGTTAAAGTAGTTGCCTTAAAGGGAATGGAATTACGTTTTTAAATTAAGTACAACATCTAAATGGACATGATGATTAGTATATATGTTAATACATATTTAGTAGTAATATGGTTTCAATTTGGAATCTTATATGTGTATAAAATGGAATGACACTAAATACTGAATTGAATACGGAATTGTCCGTATAACGATAGTCGCTATAAACGCACTTAAAATATCTTAACCTTAATTTGTGAAAAGTGGCGATTCAAGAACACATTTTGATAAAACTTATTTTGTTTGATTTATACACTTGTATAAGTATTTGGAAAAGTAAAGTATATGTTTGAAAAGTTATAGAAAATATAAATAAAGCTAAGAAAGTTTGAAGGTCGCTATACTGACACTTTTAAATAACTTGTTTTTGGAAAATAACATTTTTTTGTAGAAACTTTCTTATGGTTTTCTTTATTATTTTAACAAGTTAATAATATATTATTCTTATTATAAAAGTTTTGAAGCTTAATTCATTTGATAGCTAGTTGAACGAAGAGGTGAAAGTTATAGTGAAATAGTCGCTATATAAGCACTTCGAAAAAATATCTTGTTTTCGGAAATTTATATAAAATAATTAAAAGATATTCTTTGAGATTTTCGATGTGCATATTTTTAATTCCATATTTAATCTAATTTAATTAAATATATGATCATATAGGGTATTTTAACATGTTTAAACCAATATTTCAATTATTTTCAAATCATCATTTATTCATCTTCATATAGGGGCAAAATGGTCATTTTTGTGCATATATAATTTTAGAAAATTTACTTTGATATTTTAATGTTATTTGTAGGGATTTGAATGGAAATATGATGAAGGCTTCATGGAAAATAAGCATGCACAAGAGGAAACAAATGAATGAAGATGGAAATAATTCAAACTCATGTATCATGGAGGACCTCACTTACCCACTTACCTTGATCTACAATTAGAAGCTAATGCACATGTTAGTGGAGCTTAAAGTTACATGCACATTTAAATGGAGGATTATCTCATGCTAATGATAACTTGGTGGTCACACTTCCTCAAGGGTATTTTGGGTAGTCCCCAAACTTACGATTAGGGTTTCCAAACATGTATAAATACCCTATATGTTCATGTAATTAAGCCTCCTCTTTAGTTAGTTTAGTTTTAGGCTCAAAAATAAATATAAGCTCTCTTTCTTTTTCATGTCTACTTAGCCATTTTCTTCTTTCATGTAATTTTCTTTTTATGCAATTTTAATTCATTCTCTTTTCTATTTACATGCTTTCTTTCCTCTTATGTTAGTAACTTAGTTTCATTTCTTATGCAAGTAGATTAGCTTTTATTTCATTTTAATTAGCTCTCTTTTTACTTAGGTTGAATTTTCTTCTTGTTTTTTTTTCATCTTGAATGCTACATTTGTTGAAATGATAACAAATATGAGAGGCTAAACCCCTTCAATTTAGGGGTAATGAAGCTCTCTTAATCATGTAGATTCAACATTTTGATAGTTTTTTTATCTCTTTTTGTGCTTAATGGAAATGTTTGAATGGGTTAAACTTTGTTGTTTTAGCTTTGAATTTGATAGCCTATGTTGTTGACACCAAATAGGCTATGCTTAAACAAACAAAAACACAAATTACCTCTTCATCTACATATGATTATGGTAATAAAGTGAATATTAAAATCAAAATTTGATGGTCTATATTTCTAATAAATAGTTAATAGATCATGTTTAGAATATAGTTTATTTTCAAGTTCATTGTCATTTTAATGAGAGTTAAAAAGTTTTAGCGGCTGTGTTATAGTTTGATGGCTTATGTTGGGCTAATTAATAGCACAAATAAGTTGTTTGTAACAAAATTGGGCACAACACTCTTCGAAAGTCTTTGAAGAGATAAAGTGAAGAAATTAAATGTAAAAAGAGGATTTATCTAACAAAAACTCCAAATATCAGATATGAGAATAATTAAAATGCAGGGAGACACAAGAATTTAGAGTGGTTCGGCATATTGCCTACGTCCACTATGAAGTAGTTTGCTTTATTGATCTTTCTTTGATGTTTACAATTGATTTCAGCAAATTACAGCGAATAACAATGATTTGCAGCAGTGAAATTCGTTGGTAGCAGCAGTAATGGAGTTCAGATCTGGATCTGGCGGAGTCCGGGCGTTGGAGATCTCAAAGAGGAAGAAGAACCCCTTTTCTGTTGGCTTTGGGGGTCTATTTATAGGTGTAGGAGGCTGATATTCCGCTCAGATCTCGGGAGACCCTCTCTGGCACGTGACCAAGCCCGCGCGCCCAAGCCCGTGAAGTTTCGATCCGATCCGTGATCGATACGAACAGATTTCGTATCGATCAAGATTTCATCCAATGGAGTCGAAATTTGGCGTGGACATTCTTTAGCATGCACGTAGTCTTCTGTGAAAATTTCATAGCATTTGGACTTGTAGATTAGGAGATATGATCGATACGAATTGGGATTCTCGGTAGGCTGTTTGGTTCGACTCGCTTTTGTTTCGACTCGCTTTTCATTCGATTCGGTTCTGTTTGACTCGGTGACGTGGCGCTAACTTGTATTGACTGCTGTGCTTTGCTCCACATCGATGGACACGAAGTAGAAGTCTTCAGATGGATGCGAAGTCAACGAAGTGGAGCGAGTCGAAGAATGGCTCGAGGCGGAGCGAGTCGAAGTGAGCACTGATTGAGCGAGTCGAAGTGTGTGTTGGTCAAGCGAGTCGAAGTGTGTGTTGGTTGAGCGAGTCGAAGAAGGCATCTGATGGAGGCGAAGCGGAGTGAGCCGAAGTGGCCACTTCTGATGGTTGCGAAGCGAGTCGAAGGTGTCGCTTCTAATGGTTGCGAAGCGAGTCGAATCTGAGCGATTCAAAGTTGGCTTCTGATGGTTGTGAACGGAGCGAGTCGAAGAATGGCTCGAAGAGGAGCGAGTCGAAATGTGCACTTCCTATGGATTCGAACTGGAGCGAGTCGAAGAAGGCCGTTCTTAACCAATTTTGTATCGTTCACAACTTGAGCATACGAACTCGAATTGACTTGAGATTTGGAACGTTGACTCTCATAGCTTAGGTTGTCATGTCATGCCAATTTTGGCTCGATCCGGACTCGAACAAAATTCGTCGATATCCATAGTGAGCCTGTGTATGTCTGATCTCTAGGACGGACCGTCATTAGTTACTAGTCAATTCCTTGATGTCACGGCCTTGCCAAAAGGCGGGATAACATAGGTCATACTTATGATAAACATATCAACTAAATTCACTAATGACCAAAAGAGAGATCATAATTTCATTTTGTTGATTTATGTTATCATGAGAAGGAAATTATTGCCTTCTACTATCATATTTTTATCCATTTTCTTTTGTTAATTTATTTACATTTTCATTTTTAGCTTAACAACACTCTCAACTTTTATTAATTTGATTGAATATAAATTTTAAAATCTAAACAATTCCCTGCGGATCGATCCGTACTCGCCACGTACTAGAATTGTACGTTGTGCGCTTGCGGTTAATTTTTAATTTAAATTTGATCGGCTATTTTCTAATCCGATAGGAAATTAGCCAGTTAAACAAGTTTTTGGCGCCATTTCCGGGGAATTTATTTGATTTTTATTTCTATTCTTCGAATTATTTTCGTTTAATTTTATTGTGTGTTTGTTTTGTGTGTTCATTTGTATTTAAAAAAATTTGTGTGTTTGTGTGATTTGTTCTTGCATTTGTTTGTGTGCATTTCTTGTTTTCTATTTGCATTTGCATTTCTAAAAAAAAAATTATACACAATTTCATTTGAAAAAGAAATTATTTTTAGTTCATTTCATTTTTATACATTTACAAATTCAGTTTTCAATTACAATTCCAAAAACTGCCTTATTTACAACTACTGGTACAAACTGCGCACTGTTCAGCAACTACCCTGTCTGTTACAAACAGTGCACTGCCCTCTTCCATTTCCTTCCCCTGCTCAAACAAACAACTTCACTGTGTTGTCACTCTGCTGACACTTAAACACTGCTGCATATATTTGCTTGCCACTGCAGAACACAAGCTACAACCCCTACTGCCACTTCATACTCCTCCTTCACCACCAACTCACATAAATTCCATCAACTTACACCTTCCAAACTACCACACAACTCCACTGCCTTCACATACTATCACAGAAACTCACCCCCTACCTCACAGTGCAATTTCACAAACCACTACAGCTCTGTCAATCCACCAAATTGTCATCATTCAACACTGCTACCCCCTCCTCTGCAAACTACTCATCCCTCCACTGCCTCTGCCTGCCATATCATAACCACATTCACAATTTACCGTCTCATCTCATATCAGTGCACTTCAGTCATACTACCTTATTCACAACCTATCATTTTTCTCATATCAGTGAACTTCCGCACTGCTTGTCAAACATTTTAAACATTTCAAAACATACAACAATCATACACTATCTTCACCCCAACATACACACCACATTTCAAAACCACCTGATCACCCCAACAGTCACTATATCACTTCTTAACCCCATTCATTACCTCTTCATATATCATCTGCATATCCAAACTTCATTGTATCACTGTATCACTGTACCATTGCATATCCAAACTTCATTTGCCATCATCAGATCAACACACCTCCACCAACCACTGCTACCTTGCCGTTTCATATCATCACTACCACTGTCCATAAATTATACCGCTAACATCCCCAAACCATACTTCCTACCTGCATATCCAATATTGCAAACTGCACACAACTAGTTCACAACACTGAAAACCACTACTTCTTCATCCAACCTCAAGTTTCCAAACCCACCAACCTGAACACCACTTGCTATCACCACTTTCACGTACAAGAGCAATCACCACTTGCTGCTGTCTACTGGTATAACCTCCTGCTATAAACAACCACCCCGCCATACCTACCAACCTGAACACACAACCACAAAAAAAAAACCAAATCACTTTATACATTCCAGCCAACCACATTCACCAAATTGTGCAAACACATCCTGACCACTCACTGCCCTGATCACCAAGCACTGACCATCTCACCAAACTGCTGTCATTCACCCTACTGTCTAACCAAAACCATACACACTTACAAACTTCACCCTGTACCATCAACTGCCTATTACCATCATCATACATACTGTCACCACATCAACCATTGTTGCTTCTTCTCAACATCACTGCTTAGCAAGTCAGACAACCCTCTGCCTGCATACATTTCAAACCATACCACCCTTCACTTGAAAACCACTATCACATTGCTTTCAACCCCCTCTACAACCCACACTTACAATAGTTCAGGGACCATCCCACATTTCAACAAATCCACTGATCATACCACTGACCATCATAAAACAACTTCACATCCACACATTCATTAAACCACAGTTCCCCCAGCCTTGCCAATACTCCCCTGATTTGACACAACACATCTGACATCCATTCCCCTGTCACTATCTTCCACAACCATACTCCCATTACAACTGCACTTCATGCTAGCACAAAACTGCCTTTTCACCAATCGCCAAAAACTACGCCAACCTCCCAAACCAAACATGCAACTTCAAAGCCTGAAATAGCCTTTGATCAAACCACACAGTACAACATCACCGAAACCCCCAATTTCTACAACCCGAACTTCACCAATAGCCATCGCAAAACCTCGAACGAACTCAAATGAACCCAAATTACCATGCGACTTCCATCCTCGATTCGATTTTATCGATCACAGATCGCAATTTCTTCTGAGTGATAGATCGTTGTTTTCTTTCGAGTTATAGTACACGATTTTCATTTTTTTTACAGAGAACAATGATAGAGTATGCGTGTGTTGTTTTGATTTTTTTAGGCTGTGTGTTGGGCTTGTGAGCTTATTTTGGAGTTAGTTTATAAATTCATTAAAAAAAGAAAAAGAAAAAAAGAAACAAACAACAAGTATATATCTTATTTTCAATTGTTTTAGTCCATTTTGTTTAAGTCCATTTTGTTTTCACATTGTTTTCACATTGTTTTAGATTCATTTGTTTTGATTTTCATTTGCGTTAGTTTGATTTGTTTCGTTCTAGTTTCATTTGCTTTAGTGTCTTCTTGGATATATATATATATATATATATATATATATATATATATATATATATATATATATATATATATATATATATATATATATATAAACGGTAAATAGCCACAAGGAAGAAGTTGCAATATAAACTGTATATATCATGTTTTTAGTATCAGGTTGCAAAAGCAGAAATTCAAAAGGAAGACTTGCTTTGCTTTGCTTGCCAAAAATAAATTGCTTGGTTGCTTATATATAAAAAAATTTGCTACTTTAAAATAATTGCTAATAATTCTGCACGCTCTGGTATCGTGCCCCTATCTCTTGTTTTTATTTTTCTTGCATTGTTTGTTCCTTGCATTTAAAAAAAAGATTCAAAAACAAAAACAAATTTCATTCGTATTTGCATTGTTAATACATGTTTAATTTCAGTTTTGCATTTCACTTAAGAACTTGACTAATAATAACTGTTAGACATTTTAAGGGTGTCACGAGCTCACCTAGGACTTAATTGTATATTGACAATTTGTCCTCTTTCGACAATTTAATTTCTTGGTGTCTAGGCTACGGCAGAGCAATAACCATTTATAAATACTACGGTGATTTCGTAAATATTATAGTGGTTGTTTCTCTGAAGGTACTTAAACCTTTGGCTGCATTGCTACGGTGATTCGTGGTGCATCGATAAATCCTTTCTGTTACCTGGCTGAGAACTATCTTGTTGCATTAAGACTAAGTGTGATTATACAATTTTGGGTTGGGAGCTACTTAGGATAGAAAATTTGTAACTAAACCCTTGCATTCATTTAGTTGCATTAGTTCATGCATATTTTAAAAAAAATCAAAAGCCAAAACTAAAAAAAAATTGTAAATATTTCTTAACTTAGTTTTTAAATCCTTTGAAATTTTTCAATCAAAAAAAAAATTTAAGTTAGTTTTTTTTAGAAAAGCAAAAATCCAAAAAAAATATTATATTCCTTTTCAAAAAAAATTGAAAATAAAAAAAACAAAACAAAACAAAAATCAATTTCCCTTTTAAAAATTAAATTCTTTTTGGTAAATAGTTTTCCTTTATAAAAAAATCCAAAAAAATAGAAAAAAACCTTTTGAAAATGTTTGAATTTCCCTACTCACATGAATTTTACGATAGTTGTGAAACTCAATATAATCCATATAATTTCGCATCAAATTCTTATGGATATTTTAATAACAACTATTGTATAAATAATTTGGATTTTGAACCACAAAGCTTTCAAAATGATGACCAACCCTCAAATCTTGAAAATAGAATTGAAACAATTTTGTCTTTACTTGAACTTTTTACACAACAAAATCAAATGATAAATGATTTGTCTAATTCATATTTGTGTAATAACTCATGTCAAGAATTTCAAAATGATCAAAATTTGAATTCACTTCAAAATTCAAATGATTTCGGTTATAATTCATACCAATACAACTTCGAACTCCAAAATGAATTTCAAAGTAAAAATGGAAATGTGAACCACTTTTCAAATAATTTTGGCAATGAGAATAATCTCGACTATGGTTTAATAGACAATTTTTGTTCTCAACAAGTTAATATTTTCAAATTTTCAAATTAATAATTATAAATCTGACTTCATGGAGCAAATGGACGAAATTCACAAAGATCACACATTTGTTTGAAACATATATCAAACAACATGAGAATCAAAATCAAATTTCATCGTGCGACGAGCCAAATAATAATCCACCTTTTACCAAAATTGATGATTTTCAAATAACAACTTTTAAAATTGAAAACGACAATCTTAATGAAGTTGTTGAAAATTCAGTAATTGAGTTGGATTTCAATTCTTTTGAGAGTGTGGAGCCAAATTTAAAATTCGATCTTCCTTTTTTCGATTTTGAAAATTTGAATACAACAACTTTAGATTTCAAGTCTTTGCTAACAACTGCTCAAGGCCACTGGTTCATAGCCTATATGCCAGCCCTACTTCTAAATATCGGTCTATAAAAAGTACTGACATAGCCTGCCAACCTCCGATAGCTGAAATCCCATTTAGACTTACCTAATATTAGACAAGGAAAATGCTCATTCCAGTTACTTAATACATGTAGTTTAGAAATAGAGTACACCCCATATCCCAATTAGGCATAATCGTAGGTTATTTAAGACTTCTTAAATAAGGTAGAAGCAAAGCCAATAGCCATTTAATACCTTCTACCCTAAAGTAAACCCCTTGACTTCCCTAAAGGTACCGAGCTGTTTAATTCAAATCCGAGGCAAACCACTGTTATATTTTTCCCACACCTTTACTCAAACATATTCCCTTTCCCCATGAGTCCTATAATTGGGGATGTCCCATATCAATAGTACGTATACACGACTGTTGATAGCCTCTAGGTTAAGGCCAGATTTCCATTGTGTAACTCTACTGATATCCCATCCCAACCCATACTAAACCAAACCATTTATCCTAAACATAAATATTGGGCTATGCCCATTAGTTCAAACTCGTGCTAAATGTATTATTAAGGCTATATAATTTCCACTATGGAAATTATATTGCCTCCTAGGTTTATTTACTAGTATTCATTTATTTATTTGCTAAGAACCTATCGTTATCTTACATGCTTCTTTTATATATCCTTCATTTCTTTTTTTTACGTCACTTAACTACCACTTATTTCTTTACCTTCAATTAATTGTCCTTAATAAATGATCAGTGTTATTCAAATTGGACAATCACTAATGACATTTATTCATTTATTTTACTTATTATGCCTATTGTATTTGCTCTATAAATGTCATGTTTAAATCTATAATTAATCTTCTTAAATACATTTATGTGCCTATTTGATTTATGTAACTCACTACTAACTGCGCATTTATTTCTCATAAATATTGCAATCATTATTCATAAATGTTGGAGTTATTGCCTGTAACGATCCACCTTTTCGACCCCCGAATGTCGACACTAATACATCTACGGTATTCACGTGCCAAGCATCCAAGTGCCGGAAAGACAGATTGTTAGGGTAAAAATAAAAAGAAAATGAAATAGAACAAGAAACATGATAACACAATATCATAATCTCATATGTTGAACGATAATATATAATATCTCAAAAGTTCTTTACTAAAAAGAAAACCTTTATATACTTGCATCAATCAGAGAAAACTGACCTATCATTGGCCTGGATAGTTATAACATCTTATCCTCACAAATGCTGATAGATACAAATCAAGTGTTGCAGCAAAAATAATGTATGGTAGGAAATCATCCAGCTCCTCTCTAAGAGTTCCAATGAACCACAGCTAAATGTGGAAACATACTCGAGTTGACCCGAGCATTAAGAGAATAACACCCGGATCAGTCTAGTAAGCCAGCGTAAGAAACTTAAATCATATAGATTTATTATATTTTAAAACCCTTTAAAATAATGATAAGACCACACCGCAAATAAACACAGAAAGGTTTTACCTTACAATAGTCAAACCATTTCTATTATAAAATCTAGTGATAATATAATAATGTCTAAGGTGTGATATAAATAATCACATAGTTACGATGTAACAATAATAGGTATACAATGACAACTGCTAAGGCGCGTTCGCTAATTGTGTAGGATTTGCACGTAGATCTCCTCAGATCAAAGCCAACTCCATTCTATTGCATAAGGATTAGAGATATCCTTCGGAAGCGTCGTACATCTCTAGTGAATGTACCATACGAAAACCATAGCTGGTCTTGCTAAGACCTGATGCAATGCTCCCGCAAGCATATCCCAATAAGTATCTCTAGAAATGGAGTCACTTGCACCCTATGGGTTTGCTAACCCTACTGGATATGTCTCCTATCTCTGGTTTTTTCCATACCGATGATGAGGCTATGTCCGGTATTCCCGCATACAAGTCACCGCTCGAACAGATCTTCCACATGAGCTCCAACTCGAACAGATCTCGGAACTCCACATAGATTTCCATATGTCAACAGATCTCATAATCACACATGGATTCCTCAACGGATCTCTTAATCACACATGGATTCCTCAATAGATCTTGGAATCACACAAGGATTTCTATACCTTAACAGGTCTCGGAATCACACATAGATTCCCACATCCTAAATATATCACGAACAACTACTTGTGTTTGAGCATCTCAAACAGATATCAAATCTTCACATAGATTCCAACATCACGAACCTCTTCCAAAGCATAGAACACATATATGGTTTTGGAGTGGTTGCGTTTACAAGTTATCTCATATAAGTACACTTCCCCGCTTACCAGGTGCTCCAAAACTAAACGATCGATTTCCCGGTAATCTCAACCCCGATTCTTTAGGCAATAATCAGACAATACATAAGATTGAAGATCACCTTCTAACCGTTTAAGTGGATGGATTTCCTTATCATGTATCCTAGAAGAGCAAAACGAGTTTATACGTACATTATAGTATCACCGAAGATAACTGTACCATATAATTCCTGTGTTTTTCTTGATATTTCCAGAGTATATTTGGCCAAATCAAATAACAGTGAGAATAATCGCATACGGAAAACTAGATCATGTATACTGTCCATAAGCAGTAAAACACAAAGCACGATTGAAACAAACAAGCACGATCAAGTCATATAAACGACTTTTAATCCCCTTTTTAATCAATACTCATTTATTAAAGATCTAAGTATTTTCCAAACTCATTTAACAATAATTTACCACTTTAAAATATTATCCAAGCGTTTTAAAAAAAAATGTTACTAAAACATTGTTTACGACAAACCCAAAACCAATTCATACTTGTTACTCTCTTTAAAATTCCATTATTAACAATCTACTCACTTTTCAAAGGTATAGTTAAATTGGTTAAAACAAATGCTACACAAATATCGTTACTATAAACCCAAACTCACTTTTGTACTTGCCATTTACTTTAAATTATCCATTTAAAGTTCTAAGTAGTACTCCATTTATTAAACAAGGTTATATACCCTTTTAATTAATTTTATAAATCAATACAGTATAACATAAGTGTTATAATCTGAAAACTCCTTTTAAATCCCTTTACAAAATATTAAACTTCCTTTTTAAAACTTCTGTATATATTAAAATACCTTTTAAAAAGATATATATACATACATATACTAATTTGTTTTGTAAAACTGAAATATTAATAAATTGCTATAAACCATTTGTAAAGTATTATAATATAAAAACCTTTTTATTTCTAAAAATAAATCTTTAGCAATTCCTAAGACCATATATATATACACACTAAAAATATACTTTTAAGAGTACTTATAATATATTTTAAAGCGCTACCTTAAACCTGTTTTATAATTTAAAACCATCATTTTATGAATCCATAAATGATTTTTAGAAATATATTTAAACCTTATTATTTTCCAATAATAAGTACGCTAACGATACTTATTATCAACCTGAAGAAGCCCTAGGATGTCTTCCAAGGTTAATTATAAAATCATCGAACACAGCGATTTCAATGTGCATCCGTCGCGACATTTTTTTTCTAACATTTTCCATTTCCAATTTACCACAGCCATTGACACAATTTTCCTCGGTCACTTTCGGCGCTCCTTACCACCACCAAACGACTTCTCTTTGCACCATGAGTACAACGACACCACCGATTTTTCCTCTGATGCCCTCTGCCTTGCCGCGACCAAGAAGCTCCCATGCCCGACATCAAACGTCGCGATTTCAAGGGTGAAGCCATACCACCCATAAACACCTCCACTTGCTCGTCTATACCCCATAAGACCAACGGCATCGACGCCACGGCCTAAATCCGCTTCCATTTCCGACTACACCTAACCCTAACTCGGGGCTGCACAATTCGAACAAACCCAACCCACGTCGCACTCAAATCGACGCCCACCATCGTGAAGCTCGTGCCAATATGAAACTAATGAATCCAACAGCACTTGATTTCATAAACTATAACTTGGGATTTAATTACTTGAAGTTTTAAAATGGTTGACGGCTATGTTTTGTTCCTAGACAAAAATTAAAAGAAGAGAAAGAGGGAAAGTAAGGAGAAGGGTTTATAAAGGGGTATTCATAATAAAATAAATATTATTATTAAATTCTCACATTTAAACATAATGCATTTCGAGCACGCATGACCACCTAGAACATCTGATCGCCACGAAACTCGTCGGCGTATAACAATTCATTATTCAGGATTTAATGGCACTAGTTTCATCAAAAATCCAAGATAGTGCCCCATAATAATAATTTCACACGTTAGTTAAAATGAATTATTATTAAAACCCGTTTAATCCTTTAAATTGTAAATTAAAATCAACAGTAACCATTTATTATTTAAAAAGAATTTAAATAAGCTTCCGTAAAAAAAATTATTTGAATTAAATCCAAGGTTCAATTATTTAAATAATTTCAATATTTAATTATAAACTGTTCAAAAATCCGAGTCATTACATTCTGCCTTCTTAAAAGAATTTCATCCTCGAAATACTTACACGAGCAACAAAAGCAACAATCACACATCAATACCCAACACTAGCAACCATTGAAAACAATCACATCACAATACTATACAGTACTACAATCACTGGCAACCAAAACCCTTGGTTCGCCCAGGTTGAGAAACCCCTCATCGCACAAGGATGACAAACAACCCACTAAGCGTTACCTCACGCACAACAGCCTCAGGTATTACTCAGTCGATCACTCATGCTACCAAAACAATTCAAAGAGTCATTTCCCAAACTCGCCACAAGCCAACACATATAGCATAAAAATATACTAAAGCCCGTACGATATACATATATCATTCGAACACAATATCGAATCTGATCGCTAGCTCGATCACATAAATTTCACTTCTAAACTAGTATATCTCACTTGACCTCTCTAGTGCGGACACCAATCCAGTGCCTTGATTTGAAATATATGTTCTCCGTAAATAGCCATATACTATGATAGAAAACTCCACGATCATATCAAAAATCTGTATCAAGTGTCCACCGTCAAGAATTGAGTGAAATACCCTAACTTGGACTAATGTAAATCACCTCGAAATTCATGTACTCGAATCCTAGATCTAGAACTCCCAGGAGAATAGAATGATCTACATACAACTTACGTACTATATTTCAATTGATTTCTTAACTATACTAATTACTTTACATTTTAAATCTTATTCATCCACCACTTATTATTTCTCATTTAATACTAAAATCACTTACGAACCATTTTATAAAATTTACTTCAAGTTATTAAACATTATATAACTTAAGTTCATACCTGCACTACATCCTCAAAGTATATACAAAAATATCCAATTCATTTTACTTATCATGGATACTCAATCAATTTAAAACTGGTTTAAATTATACTATCCTTCCAAATCAATCGTTATATAAACTCATCTTTATACTTTCACAAAACACTTAGCTTAAAAAAATATGAATTCCGAAGTACCGACTGTCCAAAATCATCGAAAATTCCATTTCATTTCAACAAAAGAAAATTACTGATCAACCAACCATATAAATGCACAACCATACTTATCCTAATGCATAGGATCCATGTGTCCATAAAATTTCTTAACTGAAATCTTAAGAACAAAACACCCAATCTTATTTCAAATCATTTTGAAATATATATACTTATAACTTTTGTATACAAAATCATACTTCCGACATTTAAATCAAAATCTGTTTTTGCTAAGCTACTATAGTAGCTTCTCACACTTCGAGACACGAAAATAAACGCCGATGATGCTGCAGTCATCACTAGAATCATTTTCCAATGATTGAAGCGAGTTCAGTACATCCAAATCATACCTTTTGGACTTAACCAAAATCATCTCCAAAACGGTATCAAATACTCCATAAATATTACCAAGTATTAGGATATCAATTCCATAAACAAATTTTCGAATATTTACTTCCAAATAATACCAGTATTATTTTCCAAAACCTTAGAAACCTAATTTCTAAAATATCGGGATTCAAATTCTTAAATTCTCAGTTTAAATCCTTTTTATATTTTAAACTATACTTGTATACCATATTTATATAAGTCACTTTCTTATATAAAATTATTACACAAGTGTATATCTTTGTTTAGATTATGATAAACAACATTCAATAAAATCAAATTTTAACCCAACATTATCACCGAAAGCCTTATTGCCAAACTATGAAACTTAATTCACAAGGTGTACATTTTAATGTTCCCACAAGTTACTATATACCCAACCCATGCAGTGAAAAGGTAAAACTGCTCTTTAACTGGTCGAGCATAATTAATCAAAAATAAATGATAATAATTGAATAGTATGAACCATAATCTGTTTTTTGACTGTAGTGTGCTAAGAGGACTATGGACCACTCTGTTGAGTAGTATGAACCAGAATCACAATCTTGGTCTAACTAGTTTTGATTGGGATCTGATTGCCAAAGCTACCAAATGGAGGAAAAAGGATAGATTTGTGCAATTCTTTTTAATCAAAAGGTACATGACATTGATATGGGATGAAAGAAATCTGAGAATTTTTGAGAACAAATCAAGGAACATAAATATGCTATGGAATGCTTTGAAGGCTGGGATCAAGATTGGGATGAGGGAGAGTAAATTTGATTTCAGTAATTACTTCTCTTCTGACTGGCCGTAGCTCATGTCTTCCTTGTAATCTTCTTTGTTCTTTCCCCTTTTTTTTCTTATGTGTTGTTGCTCCCTTGTTCTTTCTTCTTTGTTTTTTTGTGTTCTGTCTGGTGACTTGAGTCTGTTCTAGTCACCTATGTTTTTGTTCTTGTCCCTGTTTCTTCTTTTTTCTTTTCAGCAATAAACTGGTAGGGGACTAGCCAACCCCGCTTGCCTTGCAAAAAAAAAATGATAATAATTGAATGTTATCATTTCCTAACGAGCAAACACATCATAAATAAATATATCAATTTATGAAAATTATTCTTTTATATATAAAATATAATACAAGGTAAAATTAGTTTATTTACCCATTCCAAACAAATACTGCGTTGGTTTTCCTTATTTAAGTGTTTAGAGATCCCTATCAACAACGGTAGCAACTCGTATTGATCAGAATCCATAAGCCACTCTATAAACCAATCAACACAATAAAAAACATTTTATAACAATAACATATATGCACTCTCGTATATATACACTCAACTCATAATAAAGCATTCCATTACCCTATCTCTTAATGAGTTACACCCACCAATGCCAAGGTTCTATCTTAAAACATTCAGCTTTAACACCAAATATAACGATCCATCTTTTCGACCCCTAAATGTCCACACTAATACATCCATAGTATTCAGTGCTTAGGACCTAAGTGTCAGAAAGTCGAATAGGGTAAAAGGAAAAAAGAAAACGAAATAGAACAAGAAAGAAGAGAACACAATATTATAATCTCACATGCGGAATGATAATATATAATATCTTTAATGGTCTTTACTAAAAAGAAAACCTTTATATACTTACATCAATTAGAGAAAACTAACCTATCATCGGCCTGGATAGTTATAATATCCTATCCTCACAAATGTTGATAGATACAAATCAAGTAATGCAACGGAAATAAAGTACGATAGGAAATCATCCAACTCTTCTCCAAGAGCTCCAATGAGCCACAGCTAAATTTAGAAACATACTTGAGCTGATCCGAGAATTAAGAGAATAATACCTAGATCAGTCTGGAAAACCAGCGTGAAAAAATCAAATCATATAGATTTATTATATCTTAAAACCCTTCAAAATAAGGGTATCCCATAAGACCACATAGCTGCGATGTATGTGAGTGTGCATCACAACAATAATAGGTATACAATCACAACCACTGAGGCGTGTTTGTTAATTGTGTAGGATTTCTACGTACATCTCCTTAGATCAAAGACGACTTTGATCTACTACACAAGAATCAGAGATATCCTACCGAAACATCATACATCGCTAGTGAATGTATCATAGGAAAACCATACGTGGTCTTTCTAAGACCTGATGCATCGCTCCCGCATGCATATCCCAATAAGTATCTCCAGAAATAGAGTCGCATGCACCCTATGGGTTTGCCAACCCAATTGGCTATGCCTCCCATCTTTGGTTTTCGCCATGAGTCATTCCAGCACATGAGTCATTACTCGAACAGATCTCGAAACCACACATGGATTCTCATATCTCAATAGATCTAGAAATCACATATGGATTCCTCAACGGATCTTAGAATCATACATGGATTCCTCAATGGATCATGGAATCACACATGGATTCCCATATCTCAACAGGTTTCGGCACCACACATAGGTTCCCAAATCCTGAATAGATCATGAACAATGACATGTGTTCGAGCATCTCAAATAGATCTCGAATCCCCACATAGATTCCAGCATCAAGAACAAATCACGAAACCTCTTCCAAAGCATAAAACACGTATATAGTTTTTGAGTGGTTACGGTTTCAAGTAATCTAATATAAGTACAATCCCCTATTTACCAGGTGCTCCAAAACCAATCGATCGATTTCCCGGTAATCTCAACCAGGGTTTTGTGGGAAATAATCAAACAATACATAAGATCGGAGATCATCTCTAAATCATTTAAGCAAACAGATTTCCTTATCATTTGTCCTAGAAGAGCAAAACGAGTTTATACGTATAATATAGTATCACCGAAGATAATTGTACCATATAATTCCCGTGTTTTCTTTTAGATATTTCTGGAGTATATTTGGAAAAATCAAATAACAATGAGAATAATCGCATACGGGAAACTAGTTCCTATATATTGTCCATAAGTAGTAACACACAAAACAAGATCGAACAAACAAGCACGATCAAGTCATATAAACGACTTCTAATCTCCTTTTTAATTAATCTTCCTTTATTAAAGATCTAAGTATTTTCCAAACTCATCTAATAATATTTTACCGCATTAAAATATTATCCAAAAGTTTAAAAACAAATGTTACTAAAATATTGTTTACGACAAACCCAAATCCAATTCATACTTGTTATTCTCTATAAAATTCCATTATTAATGATCATATCACTTTTCAAAGGTATAGTTAAATGGGTTAAAACAGATATTGCACAAACATCGTTACCATAAACGCAAAATCACTTGTATACTTGCCATTTACTTTATAATATCCATTTAAAGCTCTAAGTACTTCTCCATTTATTAAACAAGGTTATGTAACCTTTTAATACATTTTACAAAA
Organism: Allium fistulosum; assembly: GCA_030737815.1. Lineage (NCBI taxonomy): Eukaryota > Viridiplantae > Streptophyta > Magnoliopsida > Asparagales > Amaryllidaceae > Allium > Allium fistulosum. The sequence goes on along the minus strand of CM060908.1, from coordinate 812,445,711 downwards.
CAGTCCGTTATAACATAAGTGTTATAATCCCAAAAGTTTTTTAAATCCCTTTACAAAATATTAAACTTACTTTTTAAACTTCTATATATATATATTAAAATACCTTTAAAAAGACACACACACACACATACTAATTTATTTGTAAAACTAAGATATTTAATAAATTACTATAAACCATTTATAAAGTATTATAATATAAATACCATTTTATTTCTCAAAATAAATCTTTAGCAATTTTTGAAACCATATATATACTAAAAATACACTTTTAAAATACTTATAATATATTTTAAAACCTTTATTTTAAAACGCTACTTAAAACTTTTTTTATAATTTAAAACCATCATTTTATAGATCCATAAATGATTTTCAGAAATATATTTAAACCTTTTTATTTTTGGGTAAAAAGTACATTAACAGTACTTATTACCAATACAAAGAAGCCCTAGGATGTCTTCCAAGTTAACTTTAAAATTGTCGAACATAGCGACTTCAAAGTGCATCTATCGTGACATTTTCATTTCTATTATTTTCCATTTCCAATTTACACAAATGGCCAAACCAATTCATTTATGTCAAACACACCAAAACGTGTATAGAACAACCTAATATATATATATATATATATACAGATATATATATTTCCATAATTTATCCAATTTAACATATGACAAATATCAGGGATTTCAAAGCACGTTTATAACGACTATATTGTTTCTAACATTTATAATGCACTATCACTTTTCACAAAGCAATATTAAACATGTAAACAAGTTGTTTGGGCCACAATACATGTTTTACAGAATTAAAAGGAGATTATACTCCATAATAATGTTATCGCTTTTTTTATAAAACAAGGTGGGGTCCAAAATTAATAACTTGCACTGTTCGTTATACATATTATATTTTCAATACAATAATAACTATATACACAATAATGTTCAATCAACTAGTGAGTAAAACTCACTCAAGTTCCAGCCAACCCTTATGCATTTCTGAATAGTCCAAAATCGAATGTCATTCGATTTTGAATAAAATTTCCGTAAGCTCCAAACTCGACGAATCCAACTCTATTACATAGATAATCCTGATGCAAATGCAATGGTGAAGGCGCCGCCTTAATCGAACCTCGTATGCAAAAGTTACGCGTTAAATAAGATTTTGAGATTTTCAAGACATTAATTGATAAATTAATAAAGTTAATTACCTTTAAAATTTATTCTTCCCTCTAATCCCTTTACTCATCCCCTTATTCCTCCCACATGTGTAACGACCCGCCTTTTTCGACCATCGAAAGTCGACAATGAACACTACCACTGTGTTCCGATCGCGCATCCAATCGACAAAAGGGCAGATTGTTAGGGTAACTAAAAAGAAAAGAGTAGAGAACATAGAAAAATAGAATCTCACAGTGGAATCGACAACATAAAATATAACAAGGATAGTAGAAACAGTCACTCCAAACATACAGAGTATATCAGAGTTAAAAACAAACCTTATCAGCTGGACAGTTATAATATCCCGACCTTACAGATGCTGATAGGGATACTATATAATACAATGGAAAATAAAACACTACGATGGGTGACTCTTCAGCTCCCCTTCAAGACCTCCATAACACCATGGACAACCAGGGAAAATACTCAATCTAACCCGAGCATTATAAATAAATAACATCCGGATCAGTCTGGAAATACCAGCGTAAGATAACTCAAATAATGGGGAACATATATAAAAGTCAGTAAGACAATGCCGCTAACGCGGAACGGGTTTTTACCTCACAAGAATAACATCCATACCGTCAAGAGTAGAAATAAATATCTGGAAACAAATCCAAATAAGAATGGGTATGATTAATATTAAAAATAGACTTGAAAGAATAGAAATAATCCGAGAAAAATCCAAACTAGACAGAATGGATAAACAAGATAACTGTCCAAACTTGATAGAATGGAGAAAACAAGATAACTGTCCAAACTTGATAGAATAGACAAAACAAGATAACTGTCCAAACTTGATAAAATGGACAAAAAACTATAATCAAACATCGTGAAGAGTGGTTGACTCTTCCCGTTGCAATTACAGAAAAACTGATTCAAGGGTTCGAATCAAATAAGTAAAATGAATTTATCCAACGTAACTTGGAGGGTGCTCCCCCTTCCACGAAAGTACTAAATAAAATATACTTGAGAGCACATGTGTCACTCTCGGGAACTTCCAAGCTGGACCCTGCTTCACAAGAGCATCTGAATATTTCGCATCAATGCATTCATGCTGAAACCTCTCTAAATGATGTGAACATATCCTGATGGGTGCGAACCACATGGCTTGGCTCCCATTCACGCCTTGGTTTTAGTTTTTCCGTTGTTGGATATCGGTGCTCAAAATGAGCGATAAATCTCCTTAGAATGACGAAGCACAATAATGACTTGGAGGGTGCGCCCCCTTTTTTCGCGCCTTGGTTTTAGTCATTTTCAACAAAGGATAACAAAACTCAATGGAGCAATAAATCATCTTAGAATGACAATAACAAAGAAGCTGAAGTAACCGATAGCTGAGATACTAACTATCGAGGAGATAAAACGATAGTATATGGAAATTAAGTCTTGTATATTTATCACCACTCATTGAATTCAAACTTGTACTTTTTCTTGGTTAACAATAATACCGGACATGTCGAGGTAGTGTTACCTCAAAGTCATGTCCAATGATTATTCTTAACTTTTGAAATAGCGACAAGTTTACTTTTTCGATGTTTAGTGCCAATTATAAAAATAAATAATTTCCATATAAGCGATTCGCTTTACAGAAAATATTCATTTCCATAAACGAATCAAACTCTCTTTTTTAAAAATGAACTGAACTTGTGCTTAATTTCCATATTGGTAAAACACTTTTAGAATTAGTTCCTAATTATTAAAACGTTAAGAGAATAATTTTTCCAAGTGCGCGACCCCGAAGGCCTAAACCAACATCAGACCGAACACCTAGAAGATCATCCAACTTAACATCCCAATGATCGAGTTCCAATTCCTTTTTACAACTTTTAAACAATATTAATTATCTTGAAATATAATTAATCACATTTAAAATCTCTTTTAAATAAACAAATCCATTATCTTTAATAAAATAGATAATTATTTCCAAACACTTTTATAACTTTGGTAAATTAACTTTAAAATCCTTATTAAATCAGTTATTAACTTTAAATCAGTTGATTAAAGCAGTTGTATTATATTAGATAATTTATTTAAATCACTTTTATTAAACAGATTAATTAACTATAAATATCATTAATTACAAAGACTAATTGAATTTAAATAATCATTAGTTAAAATGAATAAGTCAACTCAAACATCATTTATTAAAATGATAAGTAATTTTAAAATTCCATTAATTAAAACAATTAATTAAGTTCAAAAAATCAAAAATTAATTGGATTATTTAAATTCAAACTCCATTAGCTAAAATGATTAATTAAAACATCATTTGTTAAAATCATTTATTTAATTATAAAACATCATTAATTCAAATGATTTAACTAAATTCCAAATATCATTAGTTAAAACAATTAATTAAATTTAAAATATCATTAATTAAAATAATTAATTAAAATCAAATAATCATTAGTTAAAATGATTAATCAAGTATAAAACATCATTAGCAAAAATGATTAATTAAATCTAAAGATAAACCAATTTTAAATCATTATTTATTAAATTGGTTAATAAATCTCAAAATCATTAGTTAAAATGATTAATTATTTTAAATTATCATTAATCAAAATGATTAATGAATTTTAATATTCCGTTTAACGGAAATGCAAGCTCAGGTTCATACGATAGGGTTTTGGGGATGAAATTTAATAATTGACAATATAGCAAAATTGCCACAATGACATTAAAACTATTAAACGAAATATCAGTAATTAATTTCAATTAACCATCAATAACAGCATATGGATGTAAATAAATAATTTATGGGCGAGAAACACCCTTTGGGTCTCTCTACTGATTTTTCCTGCAAAACAATGGTTATGGATAATATATATATAATCATATGGGTCTATAACAATAAAATTAATATGTCATCCATTTTCCAATCGGAAATTCAACCAAACAAGCAATCAAACAATTTAACTAGCATCCAAACAATCAATAAACATTTATAACATCATAGATATGATTTAATAATTAAACTCGCATTGATTTTCGTTTCCGGTGAAACGTTCCAATTTTGGACTAAAACCGAATGGTCGTCCGATTTTAGCCTAAATTTTCACTTGCTCCAAATCCAACCAAACCAACTCTATCGCGAAGAACTTGACGACATGACTCCAACGCAAAAAAAGGCGTTCGAATCCGACCTCGTATGAGTGAGATATGAATTTTATAAGTTATTAATAATTTTAAATTATAATTAAACAATATTACAATATTTACAAGATTGCCCTCCCTTACAACCTTCTTCTTCATCATCGAAGATATAAACGTGCACACACTGATACAAATACCTAAATATACACGCCTTTGCTCCTCCCCTATCTCGATCATATGTCCACGAAAACGCTCGCTGCTCGATCCGTTGAACTCTATGACCCAATCTCCTTCACCTCGACCTAAAATCACCGAGCCCGATCGCCTAGAACAGAACGCGACCTGACTCCTTCATCCCCGTGCCGTACGTTGTCGAGTTCACAAAAGTTCGATCGGTCATGGCCAAAATGACGTCTCCACCTCGTCTTGCCCTGCAAAGCTTGGATCCACCCTCAAACCGAGCTGATACGCTTCCAATCACTCAAAAACTAAAGCCCTAGTTGCCGCCCAAAAAATGTCGATCACCCAAATCAATGCCGCGAGCTCCATCTTGGGTATGGAATTGAAGCTTATGGTCGTACGAGCCTAAACATATTTTTTCCATGATTTTTCGTTTTGAACTGAATTCAATTTTAAATTTTAAACTTAGATTTTCAAAGTGGGAAACAATTCATGTTCACAGGCAGATGATTAAATAGAAGATGATGGGCTTGGTTGATTGGGTATGGGCTTAAACAAGATAGATATGGGGAAGGTAAGGAATTAAAATAATAGGGTATGGATATATATATATATACCCAAAAATGTCGAACATCAAACGAGACGTGTCACCTGGCGTTCTATATGTTATACCCCTATTCCAAACACAATGGAACTAGTTTCGAGGTCAAATTCGATTGTATGCAGAAGAAAGGTTTTTAAACCCAGTTATTATACTAAGTTTTCGATATTAATTTCAAAGCGTTTCGAACTTGCACGACCAAACGATACATCCGATCGCCACAAAATTCGGTGGCATAATATAATCCACTATTACGGTTCCAATGAAATTGGTTTCGTCGAAATCCGAAAGTATACCCCGAAAGGCTAATTTCACAGATTTAAATATCGTTTTTATATTTAATTATCGATATTTATTCGATCTGTTTATATTTGTAAATAAATTTACAAGTTGAATTCACCAATATTATTTATTAATTAAAAAGAATTGAATAAAATTATTATATCCATTTAATTAACATTAAATTTCATAAATCAAATATTTAATTATTCCCTATATTTGAATTATAAGTTATTAAATTCCAAAAATTCAATTATTTAAATATTTAAAATAAATTAAACATTTAAAATCAAATAATGAGAATTTTGGGTTGTTACAACATGCATGCTATATCACAGCGTCCTCAAATCGTGCATGTTTTTGTAGTGGAGAAATACCCCATGATATCACAAACCGGTCGCGACAACAAACTCCTCTCCTTGCGTGCTCCGCGACGAACCTAACTTCAACGAACCCGATCACCTCCATTTGATTTGGACCTGTATGTTAGTAACTTAGGTATTGGTTTTGATGATAACAACTATAGGACATTATATAAAATATAGATACTAATGTTTTCTCGAGATATATATAGTATATAGCAGGATATTAGACAAGTATTGATTAAGAAGACTGTACAATATCAAGATGTTGATATCAAGAGTTGATTCAAGATGCTGATATCAAGTTTCAAGAGTTCAAGAATGAAGACTCATGAGTATTGAAGAGTTCAAGATTTCAAGATATTCCAGATAAGTTATAGAGTCATAGAAATTTATGTTAAAACCTTGATAGCACTTTCCTGATCTCTCCCATCTTCTCTAATTTTGTTTTAAATCGTTTTTCAAATATTCTGGTTTTAAAATAATCTTTTCAAAAATATTTATAAAAATGATTTTCAATATCTTATACTTATAAAGATTTTAAGTTTTATATTGAATTTTTGTTTATAATTTAATAATCTATAACTATATTGATTTTTTATATTATTTACATTATATTGAATATTCTGATTAAAAATATTCCAAAATTATTTTATAAAGTTATTAAGTTTTAATACGATAAAAATATGTATATACTATGATTAAATGTTTATACAAAGTTTCAAAATATTTTACAAAACTAAATATTTTCAAAACAATTTTTATTAAGTGATATTTCAAATTACAAAGGGATATGTCGACATATCCTCTACAAGTATGGCGACATATTGAATGGAAGTATCTTTTCATCGTATCTCTTTGTGAATGGACATGACTGTTGTTATCCTATATATACCATACTTCCAAACGAATTTTTATTAACTACTTTCTTAATTTTCTCTCCTCTTTTTCACTCTCTTGATTTCTAAATCAATTTCTATTGAAACTCTGTCGAAATTCAAGCAGAATCAAATTCAATTATTGCTAATTTGATTCTCCTTAATCTACTCTCTGACTTCTCTCATCTCTCTCAAGATCAAAGTGCTATTCAAGAGTTATAAGGCCAATTGTAATCAAGTTCATAGACCCGAGTCTGTAAACTCTATCATATCATACTCTTATACATAGTGGTGTGCTTGGTATCCCTGAAATCCAAGTAGGTGTGATTGTAGCCTGTTTAAACCAATTGGGTGTGCTTAGTAGGTCATAAATCTAGTGGGTGTGCTTATGGCTCGCAAAATCAAATGGTTATACCGAGAGGTTGGGATTCTAGAGCATGTGTCTCGTAGCCTTGGAATCAAGATTGTATTTGCATTTACTAGTTAAAAAAACCCGTACAAGGAACTGTGCAGCACTGGATGTAGGATAACTTAGAACCTATATAAAATCCTGGTATATTCTTCCCTTTTCACTTTTACTGCATTTACTTTTATCTATACTTTGATTCTGTGATTGTTAATCTCATCATTCCAAGTAAAATCTTAAATAATTTGAATAATATTCATATGATCCATTAAATACTATTCTCCTTCCCCCCTCTAGTGTTAATTTAGCCTTAAGATCCCTATTCTGCTGACTCATTTGGTATCAGAGCATTGGTTTTCAAAGTATTCATCGTTTGATTTTTGAAAAATTTAAATGGTTACCAACACTGGTAATTATACTGTTAGTAACACTATTAATACACATGTTAGTAACTCATTTGTTGAAGGACAATCCACTGCTAGACCTCCACTTTTTAATGGCAGTAATTACACATACTAGTCATGTAGAATGAAAATTTATTTACATTCGATTGGTTTAGACACTTGGAATATCACACAAACTGAGTACACTGAACCCAAAATTAATTTTGCACAGTGGACTACTGACCAAAAAGCAGTTGCACAAAGTGATTCTAGGGCTACGAATATATTATTTTGCTTACTAGATAGAAATGAATTTAATAGAGTATCTATATGTAAGTCTGCATTTGAAATTTGGAGAAGTTTGCAAGTTACACATGAAGGGACACGTAAGGTCAAACGGACCAAAATTTCCATGTTAACAAATTAGTTTCAATTATTCAGAATGAGTCCAAATGAGTCCATATCTTATATGTATAGTAGATTCCAAGATATAGTACACTGCCTTATTGCACTTGGTGAAATTTTTTCTGAAGAGGATCAAGTCAAAAAATCTTCAGTTCACATACTCCTGAATGGGATCAAAGGACTCTTGCAATCGAAGAGGCTAATGACATTAGCACTCTAAAAATTGAAGAGTTAATTGGCAATTTAATGTCTTTTGAAGCACAAATGCAGGGCATGAGAGAAAACAAAGCAATAGAGAAGATATCTATTGCTTTTAATGCAATGACGGGTAATCTAGATTCAAAAGCGATGAAGATGAAGAAAGTGCTTTCATGAAAAGGAACTTTAGAAAATTTCTAAAATATAGGAAGATGAACAATTTTAAAAGAAATGAAAACAAAAATCTAGGATGATGAAATGGAAACAGAAATGGCATTAGATGTTATAACCACGATGACCCTGGTCATTTAAAATGAGACTGTTCACATCCTGATAAACTGAAAACTACACCAAACACTGATTCATCCAGAAAACGAAGACGAGCCTATACTGCAATATTAGATGATTCAGATACATACTCAAGTGATAATGAATCAGATACAGAAATTGCTAACATGTGCTTCACAGTAATACATAATTCAGAACAAAATGGTGAAATGGATCAGAAATAGTTAGGTTTTTAATATATCAAAAGATTTCTTTCGTGAATAAAATTTTCTTTTTCTTTTAGTTGCTTTATTAGTTGTTAGGAGTGTCCTATAGATTAATAATAATATTGATTGAATATTGTGTGATTATATTTTAAATATAAATATTTTATATATTTTAATAATAAAATAATAATATAAAATATATTTTAAATTTTTTTAAATTTTTTTTCTGAAAATAGAATAACTATAAATAGATCTATATAATAAAATAGGATATAGTTAAACAAAAATCATTTTTGATAACTTCGACCTATATGTCGACACACCCCATGAGCATATGTCGACATATGCAGATAAAATTTGAATTTGAATTTCAAATTAAAAAATTGAATTTCCGTCACTTTTCACCAACTGCTATGATCTAAAAAGTTTCCTTTTGACCAAAGAACATGTCCTTTGATTCTCCATTTACTTACACCATCTCCATCCATTCATTTCTCACTTTCATTTTCAAATACAAAAATCATAAACTCTCTTATCTCTTCAAACTATTCTTCAATGGCATCCTCAAGCAATACTAAGGTAACCATGAGGCTGTAACATTCCGCCTTTTTGTACGCTTTAAGCAAACACACATGCCGACTCAAATCATACATAAGGGCGGATTGTTATTGGGGTGAATAATAAAAGCAGAGAAAGAAAAAAACAAAACAGAATCTCACAACGGAATGATAAAATATAATAATCAAATAACAATTCATGAAGCTTTTTACAAATAAATTTGATTATACTTATACAATACAGAATTAGAGTTACATATATCAGAGATAAACAAATAATAATGCAGCGGAACAGTATGATGCGGTGGAATAAATATTGTAAATAATAGTAGTACAAATCTTCGTCTTTTTCCTCCAAAAATAAGGTCTTCAAATCCTAAAATGCTCAGGCTGACCTAAGCGAATTGAAAAGACAAAACACTCGAGTCAGAACTAAAAGATCTTATGTAAGTTAAATCAACGGTAAATAAATATGAGTGTAAACAGCGTTGGAGATGTTTACGGGGTTTGACATCTCTTATCCAGTGTCTAACGTGAGTGCAGTAACTTAAGAGATGTTCGGGATTCACATCTCCTAAGGATCCATTAAACTATCTACTATGTAATACAATACGCTATTATAATATGTCTACAGTAAAGTAAAAGTATTAAAATAGCGTTAAGGCGTTACCCATATCCCCCTTAACACATTTTATAATGCCAATAGTCTATACAGTACCGTAACTCACCGTAAACTGTGGCCGCCAGAGGATACCCCATAGGTACGACACAAAACAAACTCGTAGAAGGCGCGCTAGGGTAGGTGACATGGCACAACTAGGCAATGCCAGGGTAGATATACCAATTACACTTCCGGACTGTTGGTAACGCATAGCCGCAACTACCGCCCAACTTGAAACACACTCCTGAGTAAAAATCAAAGGTGGCCACCAAATAAATCGCAAAGTCAGAATATAGTATCAATGGAATGTGCCCGATCGGAGGAATGACCTCACTTAGCCCGTCAATTGCTCCTGTTTTAGCCACCTTAAGCTAACTCATGGGAGTCCGGTCCACGTTTATACCTCATATAGGATCGTCGCCACCATCATACTTCATTCTGGAATCTCCACCATGTACACAGCTGCTGTGTAGTTAATGCCCCGCTATTACCCCGCTATAACCCTGATATATCTTATAGCGGATTTCTACCGCTACGATTTTTCCATGTAGCCCCAAAATATAGCCTTTCCGCTTTAAGCCCCGCTATTTCCGCTATATCCCGTTATTCCCGCTATATTCCGCTATTTCCGCTATATCTTCTTTAATAAAATGTATTAAAAAATTGTATTTATTCATTATAAAAATTATGAAACTAATTTATTTGATTTAATTTCTAATATATTTTCAGAAATGAAAATACTCTAATATTCCACTAAATTCAATTATGTTATATAACGGTTTTATGTTTATTTAAAATATATTCGCACATGTTTTTTGTTTAAAATTATTTATGTATTAATTATAATTCAATTGAATGATAATTTTTCATTTAATTACCATTTATAAATTTCTAAAAACATTAATTACTAGTTTTATATGCTATTTTAGAGCCATCCGCTATATCCCGCTATATCCTCGCTGTATCCCCGCTATGACTTTTTGAACCTCCGCTGCTTTGAATCTGTCGAGCGCTTTAACTGCACAGCACAGCTGTCAAAGTGGTTTTCAGTATCGACAGAGAGTATGCCCATATCTGATCCCGATCTCTTTAACAACCAATCGCTTATTACACACCGGATGGTTCTTTTACATTTCCAAAATCATTTCATAATTGATATCAAAATATTATATTCAATTCAAATCATATCATTTTCGAAATCATTACTTACTTTCGAAATTACATCACATTGAAATCATAGTTCGAAATTATATTTCCTTTCAAAAGTCATATTTCCAAAATAGGCTAAACTCTCATTTCAAAATTATCATATTAAACCAAATATGTTATTTAAATCCCGACTTAGGTTATAATGTCGTTTACCACATTCACTTTAAAAATCAAGGATTTGAATATAAACCCATCCATTTTACTTAGTTTGGAATTTAGAAGAAAATAGTTTTAAATAGTTATAAATAGTTAATATAGATTTAAAATAGATTAAATATAATTAAATAGATTAAATAGCTTTAAAATAGATTAATTAGATTTAAAATAAGTTAAAACAGGTTAATTAGTTTAAATAATTTAAGTGGTTTAAAATAGGTTAAAATGATTTAATATAATTAATATAGGTTAAAATAGTTTAATACTTTGAAAATCTTAATAATCATAAATTTTGGAATAATATATTTTTAAAACAGTTTATATTAAAACATGAATTTGGAATTAATATCAAATTAAACTATTCATTTCATTCCAACACATTTTGACCATTACAACGTCCCAAAACCCAATTTCAAATTTTCCGATTCAGAATTCTAAATAAATATTAAATTCAATATCGCTTAAATCCATGTTAAAACATCGATTTAATTACTCCAATTTTAATATATTTCAAAGTTATACTTCAATAATTTTTAATAACTCAATTCCAATAAACTTCACTTATATTTCAAATTCACTATAAAATTTCAATTTTATTTCTTCAACAAATCTTTCAAAACAATTCGATTTTAATATAAAACTCGAAATTTGATTTATATAACCTAAATTTTATTTCAAAATATCACTTAACTCAATGCAAAATTTAAGGATTCAAAATCATTTAAATTTAACCAATCCGGTGTCCGTATATAATTCTCTACCCTAGGGTCAAGTGATACGGATATTTATCATTTCAATCTGCGACTTTAAATTTTTTATATTTATGGATATATATCATTTCAATCCATAATCCCGAAAATATCAAATCCATAAAATGCTTGAGTCTATCATTTCAACCCATAACGATTTTTCCTTAATCTATTGATCATTCGGGTATGTATCATTTCAATCCATAGTGAATTTGCAGTTTATAACGATATAAAATAAAACATCCGTTCATCCAATATCAACAATCAACATCCATTACAAACATCATCCAAATCAATCAATAAATATCAATATAGAACTTATAATCAATGTTAGGTATTTAACTTGCAATTTATATTCAAAAATAAATTAACTAACGATTTAATTCAAATAAATTCAAATTAACGGAGATGATGATTTAAAATATATCAAACAGTCATAAATAAATTTCTAATCACATCAAAAATTAATTTAACTAACATAATAAATTTTAGAAGTTGTGAGTGGGTTAAAACACTCGCCTTTGAATTTAAATTGAATTTAAATCCAATTTAAGCCCAAAATTTGAACGGCCTCATAATTCGTCCAAACCAGTGTCAAAATGTCCGGAATTTTATTATGATCGCAGCGGAGAAAACCGCGTGTGAAACGGACCTCGTATGTGAAAGATATATTGATTAGAACGTGTTGAAATTGAATTAAAATAAATAAATAAATGAACCTGCCACTCAGAAGCCGCCACGTCTACTCTCCCTACCGAAACCCTAACCAGCCATCACTGTTCGATCGTTTGAACTGCCGCCACCAGAATTTCGCGAACGCCAACCACACGATCGCCGCGACGCTCCATCCCCACGCCATCGATCGCGTGCCGGCCTCCCATCCCACGCCGACCACCGCGAGCCACCACCGGCGCCCCCAAAGCTCCCAACCGCCGCTTAAACCTAACCATTTATTGAATTAAACCTGATGATCTAGCCGTTAACATCCTCAACGAACCCCATGGATGTCATCCCCTCGACGATCTCCACCCATCCAAACCATTTGTTCGACGATCCGTCGACGTTCATCACAAAGCGATGAACGGCCAAGGCTAAATCAACCAATTCCGGCTACCCAGAAACCCAGATCAAAAAACGAACAGCAGAATTGACTTGCGCTCTTCGAGAGCTTCAAATCCATATATAATTTGATATGTATTAAGGAGTTTAAATTTTTGATTCGGTTTTGAAATTGAATTTGAGGGTTTGGGAATTTGAGTTTGTTTCTGCCATTGAGAAGAAGAATAATAGAAATAATTGTACGTACAGACAAATGAGAATAAGGAGTGGCTAGGGTTTATAACGGGCTATTTATAGACAAGCTGAAATAGAACGGATGGACAGGATTTGATTTGGATTGGAATGATAAACGAACCAAAAAGACCGTTCTGTCTCCGGAACGAAAATGGGTCATCCTATATATCAAAATAAATGTTTTTGATAATTTAAAACTCAATGGAACAGGTTTCAAGTCCTAATTCCATCGTATGAAGAAGTTATGCTAAAATCAGCTTATTTCAAATTGATTTCAAGGCGTTTCGAGTCCGTACGATCAAACGACAAGTCCGATCGCTACGAAACTTCAAATCCTATAATAATTTACTGTTACGGATCTAATGATACTAGTTTCATCGAAATCCGAGTCAGTGGCCAAAATGGCAATATTTCAGTTAATTAAATAAATTAATATTAAATTAATTAAATCACATTTTCAGTTTAAATTTTAGTAATTTACAACTTCTATCATTTTTGATTTCTTAATCACTTACAATAATTTAAACAAATTTAGATATCAATTTAAAGGTGATTAATCTATCAATTTCAATGTTTAATTTCAATTTCATTAAATTCAGAAATTATAAATTAAATTTTCAATAATTCCATTTAATTGACCTTTCATCCTATTATTCAATCCATTATTATCAAATAGATAAAATTAACATTGGTTCATGATTTATTACATTAATATTATCCATTTTCATCTAAATTTCCATTAACGTAATATTTAAATATTTAATTTCATTTATTTGCAATTAATCCCAATTATTATAATTTAAATTTTAATAAATTGATAAATCTTGATATCCATTCTTTTTATTCAACTAATTGTCATATTATGAATAGAATTAACATTATTTCCAATTATTACCTTAATTTACATTAATGTAATATTTAATTATATTTATTGCAATTGGTTTTCAATTTAATTTAACAGGCTAAATAAATAGATAACTTATACTGATTGTCACAGTTAACCATTAACTATATTTGTAAGTTTATTACTTACAAGTGAATGTTGAACTCACTTACATAATACTGATTTTATTCAGTTACCATTTATTATGCTAGTTCATAAGTTTATACAACATTTACATTTATTTACTTACATTCAATTTATAACCAAGGTATAGCATTTACATTATTTCAATAAATTGGAATTTCGTTCAATTTATCAATAATTAACTTTAATTAACATTGTTACGTTTCAACTTAGTTATTATTTCATTTTTAATTTACAAATTTTTATTTCTTTCAATATTAAATTACCAAAATCTCACTAAATTAACAAATTTAATTATCGAAAATTACGGGTCGTTACAGAGGCTTTCTAAGAAAGTAAAAGAATATCTTTTCAATGATCAAGAAGGCAATCAAGCCTATATAGAGTATTTTATCTTTCGAAAAAATCTTTCCCGGAAGATTTGCTATTTTTGAAGATTTTCCTACTTATGATCTTTTCAATCTTTGTTTGCAAAATGAAATTCTTGGACTAATCGATGCTTCTCAAAATGATTTTGTTTGTTATCCAAAATTAGTAAAAAAAAATTATGCAAATTTAAAAGGAAAGTTTTATGATGTTAAAGAAGGAGAAGTTTGAAGTAGTGTCAAAGGGACACAAATTGCTTTAAATTGCGAACTTTTGGGTCACATTCTTTGATGCAAATCTAGTGGAATGGAACTTTCATCTTTTCAAATTGATTTTCAAAATCGTGAAGTAATTCATGATATTTTCAAAAGTGATGATGATATTGAATTCAAAAACAAAAACTTGCGTCCAAAAGCAAGAATTTTAAGTCTTCTTTTGCAACAAAGTATCACTCCTAGAATGGGTAATTATAATAATCCGACTCAAAAAGTTTTCAAAGCTCTTTCCGTAATTTATGGTCAATACGACATAAATTGGTCTTAAGTAATTTTGGATGAACTATTTCCTAAGAATCTTTCTAAACATGAAAACACACTATTTCATGGTGTGTATCTTCCTCGTGTTTTGAATTATTTGGTGTTGACCTTAAAAGAGAGGAAACAATTCCTCGAAAAATAATTGACAAGGCCAACATTCCACTTATGCATATTTTACCCTTTTCGAACCTTATGAAATGCTTGCGAAATGGAACAAAGATTGGCTTGGGAAGAGAGCGTGAAATAAGAGAAGAGGAGGAAGAGGAAGAGGAAGGAGATGAAATTGAAGTCAAGGAGGAGGAACAAGAAGAGGAGGAGGATACTTCTTTGGAAGGTATCAATATGCCACCAAATCTATTCCACAAAGATCTTCTCAAAAATAAAGAGAAGATCATCCATAACCAAAGGAAGCTAAAGAAATCATTTCCAAAGAGATTTACTTCAATTTCCAATAAAATGGATAAATTGTTTGGAAAGCTCATGTACAAGCTTGGTGGTTCTTCTTCATCTTCATATGTATCTTCCTAGTTGTTTGTTCAAACTATCCTTACATTTGGATTTTCTAGTTTTAGTTTATGTTGAAACTTATGTATATTTTTATTTCTTTGTGTTCTATGTAATCTCTATCTAAGAATTAATGAAAAATTTATTTCCTTACTGTTATACATTGTTTATCATCTCTAAAAAGTAGAAAAAGTACAATAGTATAAGCTAAATACATTTGAATATCAGAACAAAGTTGTTTTGAAAATTTCCGCATATATGTCGACATACCCTAGGTATGTATGTCGACATACAATGGTATTTTTTTCAAAATTTGAAAATTGAATAAACAACAAATGTCTAATCATTTCCAACAAATTTCCAGCCCTTTAAATATCTGTTGAGACCAGAGAATCATTATTTTTTTTACTCCCTTTCTTCTTCCTTTGCATTTCTAAACTCTAAATCCAAAATAATGGCTTCTCCTATCGAAAAACTAACCAAAAACCTCGAACAAACTCATAAATCATTTAAGAACATTCTTACTTTCATCCTAAGAAACCAAAGGCAGTTAGAATTGAGTCAAATGCAGATGATCAAGGAGCAAGAAAGACATTTCGATGCGATTTGGTGGATGATTTCTGCATTGAATTAAGAAGATTTAATCACCAATGCAGAGTGTACCATCAACAAAGATGATGAAGATTGGGATGTTATCAAAGCAAATCCAATCTTTGGCTCTGATGGATGGGTTGAAGTTCCTCGAAATGTCTAGTTTAAATAGGCTTGATTGTATACAAATAATAATATTTGGTTTGCATTTGATTGGTTTTGATTTGTGTAAATTTGTTTGATTGCTGTGTGGTATAAAATTTGTTTGATTGGATGAATATTTGGATTGATTATTTTATGATTAACTAATTTTACATATCACTTATTGTTTTTATATAATCTTTCCCATCATCATTATATATATTTGAATTCATGATATTACATATTGATTAGTATTTTATTTAGGAAAGTTGTTGTTAGAATTAGAGCAAGAGTTAGTGTTGGAATTATATTTTTAGTTGATTGTTTTTGTTGATGACAAAGGGGGAGAAATATATAAAATCTAGGCATAGTTAAGGGGGAGTTTTGTAACTCAAGGGGAGTTATATTATATTTTATATATAGAGTTGTCATCATCACAAATGGGGAGATTGTTAATACCTTAGGTATTGGTTTTGATGATAACAACTATAGGGCATTATATAAAATATAAATACTAATGTTTTATCAAGATATATATAGTATATAGTGCATGATATTAGACAAGTATTGATTAAGAAGAATGTACAATATCAAAATGCTGATATCAAGAGTAGATTCAAGATGCTGATATCAAGAGTAGATTCAAGATGCTGATATAAAGTTTCAAGAGTTCAAGAATTAAGACTTATGGGTATTGAAGAGTTCAAGATTTGAAGATATTCCAAATAAGTTATAAAGTCGTATAATTTATGTTAAAACCTTGATAACACTTTCCCGATCTCTCTCGTCTTCTCTAATTTTTTTTTAAATTGTTTTTCAAATATTCTGGTTTTAAAATAATACCTTTATCTCAAAATGATTTTCAATCTCTTATACTTATAAAGATTTTAGGTTTTGTATATATTGAATTTTTGTTTATACTTTAATAATTTATAACTATATTATTTTTTATATTATTTACATTATATTGAATATTCTGATTAAAATATTACAAAATTATTTTATAAAGTTTTATTAAGTTTTTATATGATTAAAATATGTATAAACTATGATTAAATGTTTATACAAAGTTTCAAAATAATTTCAAAACAATTTTTATTAAGTGATTTTTCAAAATACAAAGGGATATGTCGACACATCCTCCACTAGTATGTCGACACCATAGTCGTACTTTTCCAAATTCAAATTTGAATGGAAGTGTCTATTCGTCGTATCTCTTTGCGAATCGGCATGACCATTATTTTCCTATATATACTAGACTTCCGAACGAATTTTTATTAACTACTTTCTTATTTTTATCTCCTATTTTCACTCTCTTGATTTCAAAATCAATTTCTATCGAAACACTGCCGAAATACAACCAAAATCAAATTCAATTATTACTAATTTGATTCTCCTTCATCTACTCTTTGATTTTTCTCATCCCTCTTAAGATCAAAGTGCTATTAAAGAGTTATAGGATCAGTTGTAATCAATATCGAAGATCTGAGTCTGTAAACTCTATCAAATCATACCCTTATACTCTGTAGTGTGCTTGGTATCCCTGAAATCCAAGTAGGTATGATTGTAGCCTCTTTAAATCAATTGGGCGTGCCTAGTAGCCCATAAATCTAGCGGCTATGCTTGTGGCCCGGAAATCAAGCGGCTCTACCCAGAGGCCGGGATTCTGGAGGGTGTGTCTCGTAGCCTTGAAATCAAGATTGTATTTGCATTTGCTAGTTGAAAAGAAATCCGTATAAGGAATTGTGCGCGACTGGATGTAGGGTAACTCTGAGCCGGTATAAAATCCTTATGTGTTCTTTCCATTTTACTTTTACTGCATTTACTTTTATCTGTACTTTGATTATGTGATTGTTTCTATGATTGTTAATCCATCATTCCAAGTAAAATCTTAAAGAATTTGAATAATAATCATATAATTCATTAAACACTATTCACCCCCCCCTTTAGTGTTAATTTAGCTTTAAGATACCTATTCCGCTGCTCACATTGTAGATGTGCCCTAATCTTGCCATTGACGCGATTTGCCTCAGTCACTTTCGAGGCTCCTCACCACCACTAAACGACTTCTCTTCGCACCATGAGTACAATGACACCACCAATTTTTCCTTCGAAGCCTCTGCCTTCCCGCGACCAAGGAGACCCCATGTACGACATCAAATGTCGTGATTTCAATGGTGAAGCCGCACCATCCATAAACACCTCCACTTGCTCGCCTACACTCCAGAAGTTCAACGGCATCGACGCCACGGTCAAACTCCACTTCCATTTCCGACTACCCCTACCCTAACTCGGTTGCACAAATCAAACAAACCCGACCCTCATCGCACTCAAATCGAAGCCCACCATCACGAAGCTCTTGTCTATACGAAGCTAATGAATCCAGCGGCACCCGATTTCATGAACTATATCCTGTGACTTAATTGCTTGAAGTACGAAAATGATTGGCGGTTACGATTTGTTCTCAGAAAAAAAATTAAAAGAAGAGAAAGTAGGAAAGTAAGGCGAAAGGTTTATAGAGGGGTATTTATAATAATAAATAAATATTATTATTAAATTCTCACATTAAAACGTAACACGTTTCGAGCACGCATGACCACGTAAAACATCCGTTCATCACGAAACTCGTCGGATGAAAATAGAAGTTTTGAAGAGAAATAAATGAAGAATATAAAATGAAAATAGAGGATAATAACAAAGAAATAGCAATAAATTGAAAGAATAACATCCACACAATGATTTATAGTGGTTCAACGTTGTTTTCCTACGTCCACTTTGAACATATTGCTTTATTATTAGCTTTATAAATTGAGTACAATAGGGATTAGATGAAAATCCTTAGTTACAAAAGGGTATAAAGCAACTAGCAGCGTAAAGGTCCCGAAAATGAACAACCAAGCCTATATTTATAAACGAAGATGGCCAAATATCTTCCTGAAAATTCGGCAAAAGGACCTTTAGAACCAGATGGACTCACAAGAGGGATTGCATGGCCCACTTTACATAGAAGAGGTATCGATACCAATCCTACTTTGGTCAAATTTTAGGGTGCGATCCCTATGGTAGCTTCCTCATGCTAAATATATGCTTAGCCTTCAAATTTCATGCCAATTGGATCAATAGGACTTGAGTTATTTCTTGATCTTTGCTTTAACATAGGTTGCTTGCTGATTCCTACCGATCCCTACCAAGGGAAGAGGGTCGATCCCTCTAACTTCATATTCTTGAGGTGTGATCCTTAAGGTAGGCTCCCTAGGGTCCCCATATCTTGCTCACAAAATTTCATATGCATTGGACATGTGGATCTTGAGATATTACTTATTTTCTATTGAAATGCCCTTACTCCTTGAAACATATCGATCCCTATGATGGAAGTCAATTTATGCTGATGCCTCCTATACGTTGAACCATATTTCATACTTCGAACATTCTACGTTGCATATTTATCAATTCCATTCAACCTCGACTTTGTGTTATCATCCATACTTTACTTCTGGGCCCCCCAACCGTCACTCTAGACTTGTCAGCCTTAGTAGCAGTCGAATCTGACTTGTGCAATCAATTCAATATAGCCGGGTCAAAATGGGGGATATAACTTGCCCCCAAAGTATGTCTTGTGTTGAACATGATGTGCATTGAACCCGAAGCAAATTAGAGTCATCGGAAAGAAACCCGTCCAGTTTTCTGAATAGTCGCTATCCCGCTATCGAATTAATTTCCATAAGTGTTGTATTCTTCTTTATTCGTAATGACGCTTGATCGATTCCCAATAGTATAAATCCAGGGTTATATTCTATTAGTTTATTTATAAGTCTGGTTCAACAAGAATAATAAGCTTTGGTTATCTCGTCCAGCCTCGAACTTGAAAGCTTCAGGTTTGAGTTTAATTTTTGTCGACTTCAAAAATTGAACTTTTAGACCATACACGTGCACATTCAAATACATATTATTGTCGTTGGCTCCCAGATACGTTCGTATGCTCATGGGTCGTCGCCAATCTCCATTGAGTAAGATGCAATTTCATTGCATTTTGAACATACGTGCTTTGCATAATTTCCACACCTACGTTTGTTTGCATACATGATCATAGACGATCCCTCCTTTTTTTCTTTTTCCTTTTTTAAGCATTTGTACGGATCGGCATATGTTTAGCCGATCCCTCATGTTTCTTTTTATGTTTATAGGGATCGGAATATTTCTAGTTGTTCCCTCTGTTTGCACCAAAATTGGTCACAAACACCCAATTGCAGATGAAAGCACCAATCACACTCATAGATCACAGATAGACAAAATGTAGAAGATATAAAATATGAAGAACACTCAAAATTTAAAAGGAAAGCGGTAAAAAGACAGGGTTTATAGTGGTTTGGAGTTGTAGACTACGTCCACTTTGAAGAGTTTGTTGTTTATTGACGATTCTCAACTGGTTTACAACAGTACAATTGATAATACTCAAGTTACAATGGAGTTCCAGCAGAGTAACAGCGTAGAAGAGCCAAAATGTCACTTTTCTATAGGCATTGGAGTGCTATTTATAGGTGTAGTCTGAAAATATCTGGCTTTGAACTCGGAATACTTCTTCTCACACGTGGGTGGTAATTGATCAGACGAACCCAGACTAATGCCAACACTCGATGGATACGAAGGAAGAGGGTGTAAACTTGATGGATACAAAGCCTTATCGATACGAAGAAGGGGTAAAGCGATGGATACAAAATGATGTGAATCCTAGGCTGTTGATCGACCCACTCAAAGTAGCTGCCTGCTTGACTCGAAGTGAACCTGTCTCTCACTCTAAGTGTGATGTTCGATGACTCAAAGTAGCTCATAAGTACACCAATCCATCAAAGACCCAAAGCAAACCCTTCTCTGGCCCAAAGTAGCCTGCCTGAAAACTCGAAGTAAACATGGTAGTGACTCGAAGCAAACTCCAAGCAACTTGAAGCGACTCGATTTTTGTCGAAACCATA
This sequence comes from Allium fistulosum, assembly GCA_030737815.1. Lineage (NCBI taxonomy): Eukaryota > Viridiplantae > Streptophyta > Magnoliopsida > Asparagales > Amaryllidaceae > Allium > Allium fistulosum. The sequence continues at coordinate 812,424,449 of CM060908.1, read as the reverse complement.
TTTTAAACATCTTGTGCTGTTTGTTCGTTGACTATGCTATGTCTTTTGCAGTTGATTGGGTTAAATTCGCATGTATGTTGCCTTGCCAAAAGGCGGGTTAACACTTTGCCCTCCAAAACAAGCCTTGCGATAGGAAGGTCTATTTTGTAGTGCCATAAGCTTGATGTTCATATCCTGTTGATGACTTGTAAAGAGATTAATAATCTTACCTGATTGTGAATAGCGATCGTTCGAGATCGTATGCCGTTCGAGGTGATATTTGACCGTTCGTGGTCGGGTGCCGTTCGAGGCGAATTGTGACCATTCGCGGTCGGGTGCCATTCGAGGCGAACTGTGATCGTTCACGGTCGGGTGCCGTTCGTGGCGAAATGTGACCGTTCGCGGTCGGGTGTCGTTCGAGGCGAATTATGACCGTTCATGGTCGTATTTTGGAATTATAAACATTAGAATTACATTCAAATGAGTCTTACAATAAAAATGTCCAACTAAATCAAGTCCAGATGCCGAAAATAGAAAACAAAAGCAAAACAGAAACATCAAAGTGCAAATACCTTCACTGTTGTGGTTTATAGTCGTCTCAGAGCATGCCTGAGGACCGTTCGTGACCTCGTACATCTGTAAGCGACTTAACCGTTATTAGTGCGGAGTTTGCTACTTATTCGTCATTATTCTAATTAGTTGATGATAAGCTAATGCCTTGATCCGGAGTCATTCTCATTTGATGCAGATGGCGACCGCTCATGTCCTGCCGTTGCTGCTCGCCTTTTCACGTACTACAACAGCATACCATTTCAGATATGTCCTTCTACCTCATCCCTCAAGTGCCTACAATCATTTGTACTATGGCTGCTTAACTCGTGGAATAAGCAGTACTTGTCTGATTTCTTTTCAGTATGGGTTGGATCCCTCCTCATTGGTCTCCGGTAGGGAATCTTCCCCCTTGTGTCTTGATATATTCGCTCTAAAGTCTCGCTCAGCTCCGAATAAGAGGTAAATCTTGGCTCCTTTCGCGGTCGCCTTGACTCGTCAAAGTTGTTCTCTGCTTTTTGCTTCCCTTTATCCTTGTTCGAATCTTTCCCGGGCGGATCCCCGCCTTTGACTGCATAAACATCAACTTCATCCCCTTCCTCTCTCTCAGCCTTTGCATCTTCCTATCGCAGAAACCTTTCCGCCTCATGGTAAAACTCTCCCAAGTCCATAGGTGGATCCCTTGTCAATGAATTCTTGAATTCCATGCCATCAGCTATGCCAGATACAGCTGCCATCAGAGCCATGGATGGATCTGGCCGATCCACCGATGCCGCTGCTACATTGAATCGTGTTTGAAAACTCCTCAAAGACTCCCCGATTTTCTGCTTCAATGTTGTCAAACTCATCACGTTCTTGGGCCTCGAGATGTGAAATCTGAACTGCCTCATAAACTTCTCAATCAACTCGATCCATGTTCGAATGGAGCCGCTTTCCAATTGTCTGAACTACAGCGCTCCTATATCCGTCAAATACAATGGGAAACACCGGGCCATGACTTCCTCTGATGCCCCCAATACCTTCATGTGCCTCATATACCTCGTCAGATGAACTGCAGGATCCGTCCTCCCATCGTACATCTTCAGTGTAGGTAGCTTGAATTCTAGTAGGTTCCTAGCCTGCCTAATTGCAGGAGCAAAGGGGCTCCTGTTCACATCTTCCAGATCTCTATTCACTAATCCTCCTCTCATGGCTTGTCTGACCACCTCTGCCAATCTGTCACCGTCATCAAGTTGTGGTCCTTGTCTATTGCCTCCAGTCTTCCCCCCGAGTTCGCGAGGGAATCCTGAAATCTGCTCCCTTGGATGAGCATTCATTCCTCTATCAATGCCAAATTACACAGTATTGCCTGGTATCCTGCCTGGAATTGGGTCAACATGATCCGGGGGCGTGCCCCCTAGCTCAGGGGCTGTTCTTGATGGTCCCACTCTATCCTAATTCTAGTTGCTCCGTGCCCCTTATTTTGATTCTGGAGTCCCTCTGCTTCTGATGCTCTATTCTCTTGGTTTTGTACTCCGGCTTGTCCGACCTATCGAGGTAGGTTCTGCATTATCTCCTTTTGTCTTTTCAACATCCCTTCTTACATAGCCTCCATCATCATTTCCATTTCATCTCTGGTGATGAAAACTGAAGTCTGATTAGCTCCTGAGGAATCCTCCTAACTTCCTTCATGCTGACTCCTTTCCGCTCTGTCACCTTGTTGATTGCTTCGTCATGGCTTCCCAAATCCAAGTTCTTAAGCCTTCAAATCCAAAATTCAAGCTTCAAAATCCTCAAGTGCTAGCCTTCTTAGTGAAAGCACCAAAATGTTTGCGCCAAAATTGGTCACAAACACCCAATTGCAGATGAAAGCACCAATCACACTCACAGATCATAGATAGACAAAATGTAGAGGATATAAATATGAAGAACACTCAAAATTTAAAAGGAAAGCAGTAAAAAGACAGGGTTTATAGTGGTTCGACATTGTAGCCTACGTCCACTTTGAAGAGTTTGTTGTTTATTGATGATTCTCAATTAGTTTGCAACAGTACAATTGATATTACTCAAGTTACAATGGAATTCCAGCAGAGTAACAGCGTAGAAGAGCCAAAAGGCCACTTTTTGTAGGCATTGGAGTGCTATTTATAGGTGTAGTCTGAAAATTTCTGGCTTTGAACTCGGAATACTTCTTCTCACACGTGGGTGGGCCCACTTGATCGACCCGAGGTCATTTGGGATCGATTGCGATCGATCCCTATCTACTTCGTATCGATCAAGATGGTGTCCATTTGGGCTGAGATCGATCATGAGCGTTCTCCTGGTGGTATGAAAGCTACAGTGAAAATTTAAAGGCATTTGGACTTATGGATTTTGAGTTATGATCGATCCAAAGTTATATTTGCAAGTTGGCTGTCACGTTCGTATCCATGGTTGCTTATCGATCTATCTTCGTATCGATCATATGCGTATCGATCAAGTGATTGGTGATGACGTGAGCGATAGTTCAGGTGAGATTCATATTTTATGCCGATGGACCGCTTCTATCATTAGACCATGCTTTCCGTATCCATCTCGTAGATTGCTTTTCGTATTGATATTTGGGGGCGTCTTCATATCCATGCTTATATGCCGCTTCATATCGATCGATGTTGGCACGTGTTCTTCGTATCGATTGTTTAGTGGTTGGTTTTGTATCTATCATTTGATGATCGATACAAAATGTGTGGAAGGGAGGATCGATACGAAGTGGGTGGTAGTTGATCAGGCGAACCCAGACCGATGCCAACACTCGATGGATATGAAGGAAGAGGGTGTAAACTTGATGGATACGAAGCCGTATCGATACGAAGAAGGGGTAAAGTGATGGATATGAAATGATTTGAATTCCAGGTTGTTGATCGACCCACTCAAAGTAGCTGCCTGCTTGACTCGAAGTGAACCAGTCTCTGACTCGAAGTGTGATGTTCGATGACTCGAAGTAGCTCGTAAGTACGCCAATCCATCAAAGACCCGAAGCAAACCCTTTTCTGGCCCGAAGTAGCCTGCCTGAAAACCCAAAGTAAACATGGTGGTGACTCGAAGCAAACTCCAAGCAATTTGAAGTGACTTGATTTTTGTCGAAACCATATTTTAAACATCTTGTACTGTTTGTTAGTTGACTATGCAATGTCTCGTGCAGTTGATTGGGTTAAATCCGCCTGTATGTTGCCTTGCGAAAAGGCGGGTTAACAACCTCTCACTCCTTTTTTTTATGGGCTTTGAAGAGAAACTAAAATGGGCCGACCCCTCTAGCCTCATGGAGAATGGAAAAAAGGACCGATCCCCCTAGTCTCGCATATAAGCTAGCACTTCCCCTTCCATCTTCTACCTTAGCTTATTTGTTCAGTCGAAACTATTTCCCTATTTCCTTCAAAATTGCTTCCGAACCCTCTCCTTCAATTTTACCCCGTCCCCTCTCCTTACAATCACATACTTCTTTCATCCTTAAACTTGTGATTCTCTCTTACTTCGACTTCACATTGAATTGAAATTCAATATCTCCCCTCCGACAACTCGTTATTTACACACCTAGGTAGGTTTCATTATATATGAATTTGAATAAGTGTCAGTGACGACAATGTAGGTTGTGATATTAAGGGTTATGAAACTGCACATTTTTAGTTTGATTTGGAGGAGACGAAGTGAAATGGTGAGATGGGGGGATCGACAGTTGAAGTTGGTGTATTGTGAGGGTATGACCGATCGGTATAACGGTTGATTGTAGGGATCGGTTTTTAGCATGTAAAGAGGGCCAGTTATAGGTTCCTCGAGAGGGTTCGGTTCTGATGAGATTGAGGGATCGGTTGTTTGGTTAAGTGGGAGAGGGATCAGTGTAGAAGTTTGGTGAAAGGGCAAAAAGAGTGAAGTAGAGGGATTGGTAGAGTTGGGTAGCATGGAGGGATCGGTATTTTTTACTAAAGGAAAGGGATCAGTGTAACGACACTAATTTTGATTAACATTATTTAGTACATTTAATTAGTCAAATTAAATGAAATAATGAAATGGTTAAGGGATTGAGATTTGTGTTAATAGAGGTAGTCATGCCAATTTAAAACAATGAACTAAAGGGGGATTTAAAATGAAATAGATAAGGGTAATAGGTAAGGGCAAAGTAGGAATAAGTATATTCTTATACCCTAAACCCTTAAGCCACATTCATTCTCCCATTCAAAACAAAAATAAAACAAAGGAGAGCAGGCCACCATTAAGGGAAAACAAGAAGAAGATAAGAGAAAGAGGCTTAAGCAACTTAATCCAAGATCAAATCTCAACTCCTAAATCACAAGCTAAAGGTGAATAATAGGTTACATCTCATGTTTTTATTATTCTCGGTTTTAGATTGAAATCTAAATTAATGTTTTGCCATGTTTTGATTGTTAAAATGGATATATAAGCTTGTTGATGATTTATGCTATTTCATATGGATTTTATGATAAGTTTTAATGTGAAACCCTATTAGACGACATCCAAATGCCTTGCGATTTTAATATAAGGTCAGAAATGATATTTTAGAGATGGGTTTCAAATTTCATAATTTTCTGAATTAATGTGGATTTATTATTAATTTTATAGTGAAGAAAATGGTTAATTGGGTTTAAAATTAATTACAGCTAAATTTATATTGTTTTTGGGTCAGAAATAAATATATGTTTAAAAACATATTAAAAGTAATTTATGGTAATTTTTGTAGAATTTTCCTAAGTGTTTTAATAAGTATATAAAATTATTTAAGGTATGAGACTTAAATGTTTTATATATTTATAAAAGGAGAGGAGGCATTTTGTAAACATTTTAAATTATTTACTTCTGAAATTTTGGCAGCACTTTTAGAAAAGAATTTGGGAAAGAAATTAGCAACCAATCAAATGTTGACAAACAAAGCAGGTTAGTTGAAAAGAATTACTTTTTAAAGTTAAAAATCAGTTTTACCATGTTTTTCCTATTTTGCCACTTTCGGCACCTACCTTTCAACTAGGTACTTCCACCTCTATCTCTATCGAAACCAATGCGCATAGTATCAAGGACTTGGTACATAATGAATTAGACATAGGCGAAAGGTATATAGTCGAAACAAGGGGTTCTGAAGGGATCGAAACCTTGCTTTGCTTTTAAAAGGAAATGCATTGCTTTGCTTTCGAAAAGAATGCTTTTGACTTAGATAGCTTTCGACTTGGTCAAATGATTTTAAAGAATGGTTTCGAAAAAGGTTGCACCTTTGTTTTATAAAGAAGCTTTCGAAGGGGTCGAAACCCCTAGCTGCCGCATCCTACCTTTCGAAGCAATGCCTTCGAAAGGGTTTCTTTGTTTTAAAAACCTAAGCTGTTTTTCCAATGCTTTTGAAGCGATAGGTTTCGACACCATCCACTTCTTTTACTTAGGAAATTGCTTTCGAAAGAGTGCATTCAACTTCGTTGTTTTAGGACCCTTTGTTCTATTGAAAGTTAAACCTAAAGGTTTTGAAAGGAATGGTTTCAAATGGTTTCGAAAGGCTGTTTCACATATTTTACTTGAACCCAAATGCTTTCCAAAGTTTTGATTTATGTAAAGGACTTAATGCTTTCGAAAGGTTTAAGATAAAGGTTTCAAAGGGGTGGTTCCCCACTGTTTTCGAAAGGTTTTAAATGGAAGGTTTCCAACGGTTTCGAAAGGCATGTTTAAAGTGTTTTGAAAAGCGGATGTCTAAGGTTTTATAAAGCTTACGAAAGAGTCATTTAAATGTTTTCGAAAGGTTTAATGTAAATGGTTTTGAAAAGGTTACTTTCAATTGTTTCGAAAGGAGTACTTTCAAAGGTTTTAAATGTTTTCATCAACAAATGTTTTGTGTATAGTATATATAACATAGCAAAGTGATTTGAGTAAAGCATAGAATATTTTCCTTGTTTAAGTATGATTTAAAAAGGGTTAAAACATTTTGAAAGAAAGGTTTTCAAGGAAAATTTTAAGAGTAGATGACCTTAAGTAAAATGCTTCAGATATTAGAATACCAGATGACATAGTTATGAGGTCGCGCCCTATACTTTAGCTAGTAGCCCCTAGCTAATATAAGTCCAAAATTCCAGTATGTAGGGCTTTGTCACAGGTAAGACTAAAATGATGTTACACACAGAAAGGAATATACGGAGTAGAGATAGGTTATTGGTGAGCCCGCAAAACCATTAGGATCAGTTGAACTTGGAGAAGTAAGTTAAGGAAAGACCGTCCAGAAGAGGAGTATCTAAAAGAAGTTAAAGTATTTGTTTATTTTGTCTGGTAGGTTCGAGTCAGCCAAAGGTTAGTAGTCAGCCAAACAAAACTATAGTGTTCGAACAGATAGTCCATTTATTACCTGATTTGTATACATATATGATATTGCTATTGTTGTTCTAACCAGTTTGGTTGCAGCTTTTGATTTTCAAAAGATAAGTTTCAAAAGGATATTAGTGAGGGGAAACCCGTTATGCTAAGCGGCGTGGTCTCACTTAATATCAGATAACCGAGATGTATAGTATTATTCACACCAGGCTTTATGTCTGACTCAAAGTTTATGCTTTTCCCCTTAAACTCTCGGGTGCTCAAAATTGACTTGAGTAGGTTGAGAGTTGAGGATTTGTAGGATTTAGTAGGTTGACGAATAAAGCTTCCGGAGACGAGCAGGAGGCTGATGTTAGCTATGTTTAGGAGTTATTTTGTTTTATTTGCGTTGTGTTGTATTAAGTCTGTTATGACTATTTAGTACTCTGGTCAACCAAGAGGGCATCTACATATATCGCTCTTGGCGTATTTATGTAATAATTATATTTGATTTGAACCTGGGAAACGATTGGGATTATGTAATTGGATATAAAACATGTTTTGTGAAATGTAATCAGAAAAATTGTTTTTGAATCTGTGATTTTGTTTCATATTCATGTTCTTCTGATATTATGGATACCATTAGCATTACCATATTTTGTCGCTGGAAGTTAATATTATAGATGACCGTAGCATCTGTATTGCTTAGCTTTGGGCCTTAAGATAGGGGATGTTACAACTTGGTATCAGAGCATAGGTTTATGAAAATAATTAAATTTAAAAGGATTCTGAAAACATAATCCTAAGGAATTATATAAAAGATCGGGTTATGGGATAATGCTACAGTAACATACTTGTATTTGCTATATATAATTATACGCATTATCTATATTCTTTCATCTCTCTTAGGCAATTCTTCTGTATCTTATGAAGGCTCGAATGCAGATATGGATGCTATAAGTGGAAGAGTTAACCTTGGTAGGGGAAGCACCATGACTAATGGAAATGCCAGACCAAATACAAAGAGGAATCAAGGTTAGGCACAAGCTGGAAAGGTAGGTGCTGGATTCCCGCAAGTAGACATGGGAGCGATGTATCAGTTCTTTGTAAAAATGATGCAAGCGGGAGTTGCTACTGGAGTAGTTGGTGGAGGAAATCAAGAAGCTCTGGTGATCAACAACTATGCTATTTTGAGTAGAGATTATGCTTGTCTAGGAAGAAAGTCGTTTATCGGTACTGAAGACGTAATTGAAGTAGAGAACCGGTTGCTTTGTTGCAAGTGGATTTTCGCTGTTCTGAGGCTCAATGATGAGTAGAAGAGAAGGTGCTTCTAGACAGCTACAAGGGGCTACACTGTATTGGTGGAATAGTGTTACTGCTGGAGTTAATGAGGAGACGATGACATGGGCTGAGTTCAAAAGGAGATTTGAGGAGAGGTTTATGTCGGAGATCGCTAAATCTACTCTGCTTAAAAAGTTTGCTGAGCTACAGAAGGGAGACATGACTGTGCTTGAGTATGCAACGAGGTTTGAGGAGTAAGCGAGATATGGTTATGCTACGGTGGATACTGTGATTAAAAGTAATGAGAAGTTCATTAGGGGGCTGAAGCCTGAGCTTGCTAAGGCCACATTACCGCATATCAGGGATCCTTGTGATGTTGTAGTGGAAATGGCTTTGAGGAATGAAGAGATGCTTGCTTTTCTGGAAAGGAATAAGGAAAAGGAAGTCCAGGTAGGGCAGAGTCAGGAAAGAAAGTTTTTCCATAAGAAGAGAGCTCAGAAGGGTTGAGCTGCTAAGAAAGGAAAGTCGGAGGATGTATGCTATAAGTGTGATAAAAAAGGACATTTCGCAAATGAATGTCGCTCAGGAGAAGGAAAGATGGTGATCGGGAAGAAGAATATTAGATGCTTCAACTGTGATCAAATTGGACATTATAAGAACCAGTGTAAGGAGCCAGCCAAGGATGGAAAAGGCAAAGTGTTTGCATTGGAGCCAGCTACCTCGAGGCCAATGGCAGAGAAAAAAGGAAAAGTTGTGTTGGTAGGTACACTTATGATTCATGGTATCGGTTAGCAATTTATTTGATACCGGTGCATCGCATTCTTTTACATCTCATTGTTTGGTAGATAAGCTTAACCTAGAACCCTTACACCTAGTTACTTTCTTAAAGGTTGCAAATCCGATAGAAGGTTATGCGACTCTTGGGATGAGATGTGACCACTTAGTGTTTGAATAGTCAGGTCATACATTTGTTTGCAGTTTGCATGTATTTGATTTTGTAGGGTTCGGAATTATTTTGGGTATGGATTGGTTAAGTAAATACGATGCTAGGATATTTTGTCATGATAGGAAAATATCGCTTAGACACCCCGATTGTAGTGACCGGATTATATACTCTGAAGAAAGCCCTAGTTTTGAGGTTAATTCTTTGTTGGGTGTTGTGGAGGTAGAAGACGAGTTGGATTGAGTTTTCATTATTAGAGAATTCGTAGATGTCTTTGAACCTGTAGTGGGATTGTCACCGAAACGAGCCATTGAGTTTCGGATAGATTTGGTACCAAGAGCAGAACCAATGAGTAGACCGCCAACCAGGATGACATCTACCGAGATGAAGGAGTTAAAGGTGCAGTTGGTGGATTTGGAAGGCAAGAATTTTATCAGGCCAAGCAGTTTGCCTTGGGGAGCAGTCGCAATATTTGCTAAGAGGCCGGACGGATCGTTAAGGTTGTGTATCGAGTATCGTAAGTTGAATGAGAAGACGATAAAGAATCGATATTCGTTGCCTAGAATTGACGATTTGTTCGACTAGTTGAGTGGAGCTAAAGTATTTTCCCGGTTGGATTTAGTGACAGGGTTCCATCAGCTTAGAGTAGCAGAGGATAGTATTCCTTTGGCGGCATTTAGAACCAGATATGGATCGTAAGAATGGTTAGTAATGCCGTTCGGACTAACTAATGCGCCAACATTCTTTGAAGATTTGATGAACCGAATTTTCCGAGAGCATTTGGATAGGTTTGTGTTGGTTTTCATAGATGATATTCTGATATACTCTATGAATGAAAGAGAGCATGAAGTTCATCTTAGAGTGGTGCTTGATACATTGAGGCAGCATCAGCTGAAGGCAAAATTTTTGAAGTTTCATTTCTGGAAGAAGGAAGTGAATTTTCTTGGTCATGTAGTCTCATGGAAAGGGTTGTCTGTAGATCCCACTAAGATCGAAGCGGTGAAAAATTGGAAGAGATCCGAGACAGTGGCTGAGATAAAGAGTTTTCTTGAATTAGCTGGTTATTATCTGAGATTCATAAAGGATTTTTCACTGATAGCATCCCCGATGACCAAGCTAACGCGAAAGGATGTGAAGTTCGTTTGGACCGATAAGTGTAAAGAGGCATTCCAGAAGCTAAAACACTTATTGACTAATGCACCTGTATTGGTTGTTCCAGAGGGGAATCAGGACTTAGTGGTGTACACGGATGCATGTGGAAAAAGATTAGGAGTTGTGTTAATGCAAAGAGGTAAAGTGACTGCCTATGCATTTCGACAGCTTAGACCACATGAGGTTAGGTACCCGACTCACGATTTGGAATTAGCTGCGATAATTTTTACATTAAAGGTGTGGAGACATTACCTTTAGGGAGAAAGATTTGAGTTATATACGGATCGCTGAAGTATTTGTTCTCACAAAAGGAGCTGAATATGAGACAGTAGAGGTGGTTAGAGTTTGTAGCCGCTTATGATTTTAGTATTGAGTACACACCCGGAAAGGGTAATAAGGTTGCAGATGCACTTGGCAGAAAACATCAGAATCCAGTATTGGCGATGATAGCTGAGTGGAAAGATTTGGAAACGTTGACGACATGTAGAGTACAGTGGAGATCTGAAGCTAGATCTAGTAAGGAAACATTATATTGTCATGTTTAGAAGTTCGACCGGTAATGATCAAAAAGATTGCTTCTAAACAAATGGAGGATCCATTATTAGTTGAACGGATCAGAAAGTTAAGGGATGGAACATAGAGCGACGACTTAAAGGATTTTAGGCTTGACCAGAATGGGTGGTTAAGGAAGAAAGGAAGATTATGTGTTCCGAATGTGGGAAACATTAGGAAGGAAGTTCTTAAAGAATGCCATCGTTCGAAGTTCACAATTCATCTGGGAGGAACCAAGATGTATCAGGACATGAAGAGACGTTTCTTCTCGGAAGGTATGAAGAGAGATGTAGGCTTATGGGTGAAGTAGTGTATGAACTGTCAACAGGTAAATGCCGAACATCAGAAACCGAGTGGGTTACTTTAGCCTTTAAATATTCCAGTATGGAAGTGGGATTATATTTCTATGGATTTTATGGATGGGTTGCCAAGATCTAATAGAGGAAATGAAAGCATATGGGTCATAGTGGATAGGTTAACCAAGAGTGCCCATTTCATTCTAGTTAATTCAGCCAGGATGGCGCCTGTTTTAGCTAAGTTGTTTATGAAGAATATAGTTAGACTGCATGGAATTTCTAGTAGTGTAGTAAATGATAGAGATTCCATATTCACTGGTGAGTTCTGGAAGAGTCTATATGAGAATTTTGGAACCAAGCTCAAGATGAGTACCCCTTACCATCAACAGACGGATGGGCAAACGGAAAGAGTTAACAAAGTCCTGGAGGATTTGTTAAGAACTTGTGTGTTAGATTTTGGGGGATCATGGGAAGACCATCTACACTTAGTCGAGTTTTCGTATAACAACAGTTATCAGGCTACTATAGGGATGGCACCATTTGAAGTTTTGTATGGAAGTCCATGCAAATCTCCATTTTTCTGGTTGGAGACCGATGAAAGGTTAGTTCTTGGTCTGGATTTGGTTAGAGAAGCTGCAGAGAAGATTGAGTTGATTCGAGCTAGAATGATGGAAGCTCAGTCTAGGCAGAAGAGTTACGCTGATAGAAGACGGAAGGACTTAGATTTCTTAGTTGGAGATCATGTTTTCGTCAAGGTATCACCGATGAAAGGTGTAATTCAATTCGGGAGATCAGGGAAACTGGCACCGAGGTTCGTTGGACCATTTCCTATTATAGAAAGGATTAGGAAACTCGCATATAGAGTAGAGTTATCGAACTGTTTTTAGAAGGAGTGCACGATGTTTTTCATATTTTTCATCAAAGGAAGTGTGTTCGAGATCCGGTGTTGGGTGTTTTTCCACCCGTATGATTCCACCCTTCACCGAACCAAACCAGTTTCCCCACACAGCCGAACCAATCTTGTTTCCACCTACTACCGGATCAATGCTACTTCCATACATAGCCGAATCAACCCACTTCCCCTGCATAGCTGGACCAGCCTTCACCGAATCGAACTCCATCCGATCACAGGCCTCACCGGACCAACCTCCACCGATCTAAGGCCTCACCGGACCAGCCTTCACCGAATCAAACTCCAACCTTTGCTCCACACTACCGAACCAGCTACTCCACTGCCCACCGAACCAAACACAAAGTCTCACAACCGAACCAATCCACGTCCCTCTCATCACCGGACCAAGGTGTTGCCGAACCAACACTACCAGGCCAGATTACATCGGCCCAGGCCCGCAAATAGCTATATACATCCAAGACCCCTACCCCCAGCCTCACTCTATAAATAGAGGGGTAGGGGTACAACAATGGGGGACAGGTTTGAGAGCTCAAGCACGGATAGAACTTTCAAAAAACTTTCATATACTTGTATCAAAGGTTTGTACTTGTAATCTGAACAAGAAAGGAGAAATAATAGATAAAGTGGACGTAGGCACATTCTGGCTGAACCACTCTAAATCTGTGTGTCTTTTACAGTTTAGTCCATGCTTTTTACATATTTGCGTTAATCGCCCAGATCACTAAAAACAACATAAAGTCAACTAAATCATACAACTTGGAGGTGTTTGCCCATTTTTTGTGCAAACATTTTTGGTGCTTTCACTGAGAGCGCTGAACCCCGGACTTCAGCTTCTCCCACTTAACTTTCTTCCTAACAGCGTCGTTCATTGCTTGGAAAACATGCCTCCGAGGCAGAAAAAAGACGTTAACAAAGGAAAGAACATGGCAACTAGCAGTGTTCCAAATCCAGTGGTCACAGATCAAGTAAATCGTCCCATTCCAGCAGCAGTACCAAATGAAGGTCAGGAAAATCCGACCACCCCTGCCACAGAAAAGCCGGCAGCAATTACTAGGGCAGATCTAGACAGGGTTGTGGCTGAAGTGACTAATCGCTTCACATCCCAGCAGGAAGCCTTGGTGGACCAACTCATGTCACGCTTAAGGGATGCTGAAGAGTCTATTTACTTTGTGCCGTCCACGGAAATACTGCCTAACCATGGAAACACCAATGAACGGGGCCGAGCTAGAGTCCAGCCCGAAGTTGGACCCGAAGAAGTGCTTAGATCAGAACCCAGCAGGGGAAGATCAAGGCAAGGGCCAACTATAGCTGACCCTAGCATGCTCCCGGAAGACCAAAGACAACCACTGGAAAATATTAGGAATAATAGACGTTACCATCCCTACAGGTCATCTGGGCGGAATCAATCCCACAGAGAAGAACCGAACTCATTTTTATCTGCTCTAAATTCTGATGAAAGGATGGCACGCTTGTTCAGAGAATGCGTCCAACGGGATCAAAGAGACCGAGGAATAGGCGCTAGGGTAACCAGCCCTTTCGCCTGCAATATCAAAATTGCCATCACTCCCCGATAATGGAAAATGCCTACAATGGAACCTTACAAGGGAACCTCTGACCCCGTTGTACACTTACAGAGATATACACAGCATATGCTCGTGAGTGGAGCAACAGAAGGAGTGCTATGCAAATGCTTTCTACTATTCTTATCGGATCTAGCTACCACCTGGTTCTGCCATCTACCCCAAGGATCCAACGGCTCATGGGAGATGTTGGAAGAAAAATTAATCAGCCAATTCCGCATTCATGTGGAGCAACCTAAGGACGCTTATTCCTTATCCAGTATCAAACAGAAACCTGGAGAGAAAGTGCAGCAATATCTAACCCGATTCAATGCCGCAACAGCCGCAGTCCAAGATGCCGATGAGAAGCTTATCTTAATGGCCCTCTGTAGTGGTGTGCATCCGGATACTAAATTTGCTAGAAGGTTGACCAAAGAAAAACCAGCTACTTTACCCGATTTCTTCCATGAAGCTGGGAAATATATGAGACTTGAAGATGCTGCCACTGAGAGGCAGACAGGGCAACAAAATAAGGCAGCTCACGGCAACACGCCTGCTGTATCGAAGGACGTTCGAAGAAATGATTCTAGGGACAATGCTGGGAGCAAGAAGGGAGAAAAGCGCCTATATCGGCCGGGACCGAGATTTGACGCTTACACCCCGTTGAATGAAACGATCGAAAACATCTTCCTGGCCACTCAAGACGAAGTTAGATACAAATGCCCCCCGCACAAGAAGGAATCGGATAACGCAATAAAGTCTGGAAAATTCTGCCGCTACCACGAATCTCATGGGCATGATACCAACGAATGCCATCATCTCCGGAACTTGATTGAAGAGCACATCAGAAGAAGAAGACTAGAACGCTATGTAAAAGGCCAGAACAGGACTCCAGTTCCTGCCAATGAGAACCTAGAGCTACCCTCCCAAGAAATAGGTAGAGGAAATCGCAACACCAGCGGCTCCAGTTAAGAGAAGATAGTGGTCCATACCATCTCGGGAGGGCCGCACATCGCCGACGGAAGCTGGGCAGAGATGGAAAGGTACGGAAAGTCACTTAGAAACAATGAAGAATGCGTCAATTCTATTATAGAAGAACACCACCCGAAGCAGATAGAGAATGGTGACATCACATTCAGTAGGCGTGACTTGGAGGGATGGCAGTACCCTCACACGGATCCCATGGTTATCTCTGCCCGGCTCGGTCCAGCCGAGGTTTTCCAAATTCTAGTAGACACTGGAAGCTCAGTGAATATCCTATTCAAGCATGCCTTTGACAAAATGAAGCTGTCATTAAAGGATGCTCTTCCCTGCAATAAACCACTACACGGTTTCATAGGAAATGCGAAGATGCCCCTCGGGCGACTGGATCTCTTTGTTGAAATTGGAAGTCATCCCCGCTCCGTTGTGCGGAAACAGATATTTGTGCTGATAGAAAGCCACTCGGCCTACAACGCTTTCTTAGGAAGGCCAGCCTTGTCAGACTTCCAAATGGTCCTGGCCCCATGGTGCCTGAAGGTGAAATTTCCAACGGACAATGGAGTAGGGGAAGTAGAGGGAGACCAGGACATTGCTCGAGATTGCTATGTAACTGAACTTCGCAATAACCACAGGAAGGATAAAGGGAAGAGTGTAGAGGTTGCCCTCTGCACAAAAAGTTTGGAAGCATAGCAACTAAAGAAAGCCCCTCCTCTTCGATATACCAGCGACCCTTTCAATGAATTAGACCCCAGGGACAAAGAGGAGGAGGCCACCGCCGAGCCTGCAGAGGCTATGGAATTTGTATCTGTAGACAAACATGACTCGAGTAGACTATTGAAAATCGGGTCCCAACTAAAAGCAGAGTTGAAGGAACAACTCATTGACTTTCTTCGCCACACTTTGGATGTATTTGCATGGTCACACGCTGACATGACCGGAATCTCCCCTGACATAGCATGTCACGTACTAAACATTGATCCTACCAAGGCGCCAGTAAAACAGAAGAAGAGAAGTATGGGGGCAGAACGATCGACAGTCCTCGATGAAGAAGTAAAGAACCTACTTGCCAATGACTTCATACGAGAAGCCATCTACCCAGAGTGGATCGCTAACCCGGTGCTGGTAAAGAAGGCTAATGGGAAGTGGCGAACATGCATTGACTTCTCCAACTTAAATGACGCCTGCCCAAAGGATTGCTTCCCACTTCCCCGAATCGATCAGCTTGTAGACAGCACAGCCGGGCACGAACTCTTATCTTTTATGGACGCATAATCAGGATATAACCAAATTCCTATGCATGCTCCCAATTAAGACCACACTAGTTTCATCACTGACCGGGGATTGTACTGCTACAATGTAATGCCTTTTGGACTTAAAAACGCAGGAGCCACCTATCAGCGCCTCGTCAACAAGATGTTTGCGGGGCTAATAGGACAAACTATGGAAGTTTATGTGGATGACATGCTGGTAAAGTCAAGGGAAGCCAACGATCATGTAAGCCACCTAGATGAAATATTTTAAGTACTTCGCCACTATGGAATGAAGCTGAATCCTCTAAAGTGCTCCTTCGGAGTATCATCAGGAAAGTTCCTAGGATTCATCGTCCATGCCAGAGGAATTGAAGCAAACCCTGAACAAGTCCCAGCTCTGAAAGATATCAAGATACCTTCCACTCGAAAGGAAATGCAAAGCCTGAATGGGAAAGTGGCTGCCCTAAGCCGATTCATCTCCAAAGCAACGGACAAGTGCGTCCCCTTCTTCGAAGCTCTAAAGAAAGACGAAGGAAAGTTCGAATGGACTGATGAATGCTTAACAGGTTTCCTTAACCTAATTGAACACCTCCAGAAACCACCGGTACTCTCGACTCCAAATGAAGGCGAAGAGTTATACATATACCTTGCTGTATCATCTCATGCTCTAAGCGCTGCTTTGGTAAGAGAAGACAACCGCACGCAGCGGCCAGTATACTTTGTAAGTAAGAGGTTTACGGGGGCAGAAGTCAGATATCCTAAACTTGAGAAGCTAGCATACTGTCTACTAATCGCATCACGAAAACTGCGACACTATTTTCAATCCCATTCCATCAGAGTTCTAACCGATCAACCGCTGAGGCAGGTACTCCATCGTCCCGACACTTCTGGGCGACTACTTAAATGGTGCATTGAACTAAGTCAATATGATATTACCTACCATCCTCGCACCGCCGTCAAGGAGCAAGCCATGGCCGATTTCATTGCCGAATTCACTACCAACGAAGGTAAGGAGCAATCAGAAATAGCAGAAGACATCAAGTGGAACCTCTTTGTGGATGGTGCATCAAACGAACAAGGCTCGGGGGCAGGTGTGGTAATAATCACTCCCAGGGGAAATAAGCTACACTATGCTATAAGGTTGGAATTCGCTGCCACCAACAACGATGCAGAGTATGAAGCAGTGATAGCTGGATTAGAACTTGCCTTAGAAATCGGAGCCAATTCTTTGTGTCTTCATAGCGATTCTCAACTTATTGTAAATCAAATACTAGGAGAATTCCAGGCTCAAGAAGAACGACTCATAGCATATTTAAAGAAGACCAAGTTACTTCTCAATCGATTGGACCGCTATTTAGTCAAACACATCCCTCGGAAAGAGAACCAAGAGGCCGACGAATTGGCGAAGCAAGCTAGCATGAGAGACGGCGCTATTTCCGGAGCAGTAGCCATCTCAAAGCAACTGACCCCAAGTTTTGAGCAAGTAAATCTGATAGCTGCAACCGAAGAAGCAACTTGGATGACTCCCATCCGAAACTACTTACAAAGTGGCACACTGCCCAACTGGCGTAACGAGGTCAAGAAAATCTTAAGGAAAGCTTCCCGCTACACAATACAAGAGGGCACCCTCTATCAGCGCGGCTTCTCTAACCCCTTATTAAGGTGTGTCGCTGGAAGGGAAGCCAAGGAAATCTTATTCAACATTCATCAAGGAAGCTGCGGAGATCACACTAGAGGGCAGACTTTGGAAAAAAAGATACTCCGATATGGATATTTCTGGCCCACCTTAAGCAAGGACGCCTTAGATTTTGTCAGAAAATGTGACAGATGCCAGAAGTTGCTAAGATTCCGCGGCTACCAACAACTGAGATTACTCAAATGACCGGCCCTTGGCCCTTTGCAGTATGGGGAATTGACTTGATCGGCGAACTGCCAATGGGCCGAGGCGGGGCCAAATATGCTATAGTGGTAGTCGACTATTTCACCAAATGGGTGGAAGTAGAACCCCTGAATAAAGTATCTTCAGCGAAAGTTATTAACTTCTTGATCAAAAATGTTCTATGCAGGTACGGAGTCCCATTCAAAATTATATCGGACAATGGAATTCAGTTTGACTGCGAGGAGTTCGCCAACTGGTGCCAAGAGCACGAAATTCACAAAAGATTCTCATCCGTAGCTTATCCCCAGGCAAACGGACAAGTCGAAGCCGTCAACACAATTCTGAAAACTCTAATAAAAATGAAACTCGAAAAGTCAAAGGGCGCTTGGGTGGATGAACTCCCTACGGCACTGTGGGCCTATCTCACATCTTTCAGAACATCAAAGGGGCATACTCCTTTCTCTTTGGCATACGGATCGGAGGCTATGCTCCCAGTTGAAACCATCGTGCCTTCCCACCGTAGGATCCACTATAACCCAGAAGAGAACGAAGAACTCCTTCACATGTCTTTGGATCTAATTGAGGAGATAAGAAATGATGCAGCCCTCAAAGCAGCAGCCCACAAGCAAAAAGTGGTAGTACAATACAACTCCAAGGTCAAGCATCGTGTCTTACAAGAAGGAGATCTTGTCCTCAAGCGAATCTTCCCTCGCCCCGGAGCACTAGATCCAATCTGGGATGGACCATATGTAATTCATAAAGATCTCCACAATGGAGCTTATATTTTGTCAACAGTGGACGGAGAGGTGTTCCAGAGGGCATGGAACATCCAACACCTCCGTCGATACTTTTCTTAACTTGTACTGCCCATATGAAGTGAATTAACAAGGAGAATCAGTGGACGTAGGCATTTTCGTACCAAACCACTTTAAAAACCTTGTCTCTTTTTTAACTTGTTCCTTTATATCTTGGCTGCTTGTTAACTTTATCCTTTTCTGTTGAACAAAACCCTGTGCAAATAGCATTTTCACTCAAGGCGCTCCACAGCGCGACTTCTCCTGGACAAGACCTAACAGGTACTATACGAATCTATGCCCTCGCCAATGAGACACTTTTGCTCCGGCATCCCTCTGCTGCGGATTAACTCATTGCTCGCGACGGCCCTCAAAGCCAACTGTAATGAGCCGATTAAAAGCCACCGAGAAGGCCGACTATAGCCGAGGCAGCTCATTACGGCGTTCGGCTCGGCGGCAGCCGTGAACCTACTTTAAGCCCCAACATAAGGTGTGGCCAGCCAGGGGTAGTTCACGGTTGACGATCGGCACCCACGCTAGCCGGCCATAGTAAATCGAATAATACCCACGATTACGGGCCATAATGGCCCGGGTAGTTACTGTGCGCGATCTCGGCTCCGGTGTGTCTTAAGTACGGCTGTGGTAAAAAAGATTAACTCCCCGCGGAGGCGTAAGATGGGTGACAAATGTCTCCAAGACCCACAGCTAGGGAAAGTGACTACAAAGCCCGTTTGCCACGAACTTAAGCACATCGAAGGCCTTCCGTGATTGGAAGTTTTACTTTATCTCATATTTCAATTTTATTTAAAAGACTTTTCTCCTATCCTCTATAACGATCCCTAAAGTATAGGACACAGAATAGGAAACATTCGCTAATGGGAGTGGGAACTCACAACGGGACACTAGGCCGCTTTCCATACTCGGTCATACAAGATATTCAAAAACTGCCGTCTACAATTAGAACATGAAAGGCAGTATTTTCTTCTTTTGTGTACAAATACATGGCTATAATTTATTCATACATCACACTAGCATTGCAAGGTATGAAATTATGTTTTCAGCGAGAACTTGACATCAAACACAATTGAATTACAAGCACACGCACAGCTATATTTCTCACACAACGTGTCAAAATAGAAAAAACATTCAAAAACGACAAAATCAGCTTAAGTTAAAAAATTACACATCAAGAATAATGTTTTTTATTACAAGTAGCATAATTACAACCTAAAAGTTACATTACTGTTTTGGGACTAACATATACAACAATGTCAAGTCCACAAAAAGATATCCAGGTCAAGTCAAGGAGCCGGCTGCATCGGAGCTTTACCCGTGTCCTATTGCCCACCTGTCCGGTCAAAGAAAGAATTCATTAGTGATAAGCAACCAAGTTAACGGAAAGACTAGGAGGGAAGACTTACCAGCGCCTGCTTCTTGACCATCCTGATCATCATCCTCTACTTGCACACCTGCCTCCTCAGTGGCAAGCAACCGCATACCCTCCTTCACCGCCACCTTCTCCTCCTTGGTAAACTGGGCAGTGACCACATCCATTCTGAAGACCGTGCCACCCTCTTTATTCACATCAGCCCTAGCCTCCTCCAGAGCCCTGAGATAAATCCTGGCCATAACTCGGCGGTAATCATCCATCCAAGATAAGTTACCCTATTTCCAAGTGCGGAAATACATATCCTGGAGCATCTCATCCATCATCCCCTCATTTTCCTCAAGCTCCCTCATTCGAGCCTCAGAAGAACGCAACTTTGCAACGGCAGCATCCCTCTCCGATCGATATCGTGAGCGGTCAGCCTGAAGGGATATCCTCATCGCCTCCATCTCCTCCTTCAACCTGGACTGAGCAAGCTCCGCGGCCTCGAGTCTCCCCGATAATTCCTGTACCCGCTCGAGGTCCGCTTGTCGAACCTCATCCACCGTCGCAATGGCCATGTCAATCCGCTCCTTGCAGGCGGCCTCCATTTTTCGCAACTCTGCCCTGCTGGCCTCTTCCATAGTCTTCTTCAGTTGCCTGGATGCGGCCTCGTGCTGAGAAATTTGAATGGCTTGATCGGCAAATTGCTTAGCCTGGTCGGAAGCCATTAACCGTAACCGAATGTTCGCACTCCCAATTTCCTCCCCGGCCTTGACTAGTCGGGCATGATGCCCCATCAATTTCCTGGTCTCCTCGGCAACCCGGTCGATGTTCGCCTTAGCTTCATCCCCCAGAGTTGCAACCCGGGTGGTAAGCAAATCAAGGTCCAGGGACTTAGCTTCGTCAAGCACCCGTACCATAGGATTGCGAGGAAGAAGGTGCTCACCAGTAGCCTCATCGAAGGAGATGTCATGAGAGGCCGGGTCCAGGTCTAGATGACCCGCAAACGGATTACGAACCAAGCCAGGGTGATCTATCGGGGTGACAGTTGGATTCTTAGACGGATGTAGGGAAGGCATAAACTCAGTATCCTCCTCCGTAATATCGTGAATAGGCTGGAGTGGGGCCGGAGGGCCAGAAGGAGATCCAAACGAAGATCGACTCCTCTTCCTCTTTTGTATATCTTCTTCAATAACCCCAAGAAGAGGACGATAGCCGACTACGTCTCCAGGGCGGTTAGTAGGAAGCTTCGGTTTGGCAGAAGCTTTGAGAAGTCTGTATTGTTCAAGCCTGTGCCGAAGATCTGAGGTCTTGGCCGTTTTGCCCGCTCCTGGAATGAAAACCAAGTGTCACCAGCATGCATTGAGCCATCATTCAAGAATTGAAAAGAATAAAGAAAAATTCACCTTGAATCGTAGAAGTTGCCTCAGTAGAAGCACTCCCGGAAGATAAATCGGCGCCAGTCCCGGCCTTACCAATTTTCTTGGGCTTATCCACCAAGGCCGGTCCTTCCTCCAACTCTTCAAAGGTTGGCGGAGAGCGTCATCTGTCCACTCTTGAATCACGCCTGCTTGCCCAGGAGGTAAAGCCCCGGTGCCATCACCGCTCTGTCCTTCGCCACCATCATTGCCATGACGATCACCGTCACCTTCTCCACCACTTCCACTCTCCGCCTCACCTCCTTCATCCTCGCCTTTTTTCCCCTCCACATTTTCCTCCTCCTGAACATCTGGATGTGTGCTGGGAGAGGGTCCATCGGACTTCTTGAGTTTCTTCCCCCCGGCGACTGGATGTATCGAGAAGGGTCTCCTTTTGCTGCTCTTCGCCGTGGCCCCTCCTGTAGCTTTGGCAGCCCTCTCCTCCGCCGTATCTCTCTGCTTGACCACGGACTGATGTGGTAGAATCAGGTTGTGCCCCAGAAGTGTAGCGTTCCTGATCAAGTAAGAAGCCGACCTATCCCTTCCCGAAATGGCTTCTATTTCCGCAGTCGTCTGAACCAGGCGATCGTTCTCAACGACCGCAAAGCCACCTGTCGCTAGCAAGAAATAAGAACACATAAGAAGAAGCATTGCAGTCAGAACGAAAATTATAAATAAGCTTCAAACTTACAGCCGGAACTGAAGCAATGAATAGAGACAGAGTCTTCCTTGATGAAAAACCATTCTTTCTTGAACATACTGAACTTCGAATATAAGTCCAGGACCGGCTTGAAAGATACGGCTGATTCCAAGCTGATGTATGGAGACCCCTTCTTATAGCCTCTCAAATTGTACAAATACCGGATCTCCCGGTTGGAGGGAGGACGCCCGTATCTCCTCTGGAAAATGACAAACAGGCTCACCAGGATGGCGTAGGAGTTAGGATGAAGCTGAAATGGAGCCACCTTCAAGTAGGTGATGAAGCTAAGTATCCAAGCATTGATCAGGGGAATGGCCCCACACATACAGTGGTACCTACTATAGGCGAAATATCCTTCGAGGGGATTATATGGCATCACTCCCTCCCCCGGCAATAGCATGCGCGCTCTGTCAATCCCAAAGGAGCGAGAAATAACATCAAGCTGCTCGCTTTTGAGAGAGCTAGGGAAACAGTCAGGAGGTGAGTTCAGAAGCTCCTGAGGGCCGTACCCATCTACTAGTGACCTCGGGGTGGGCCCATGACATCCCGGTCCTGACTGAGCTGGGAGCACTGCGGAAGGATCTTCTCTGTCTTGGGATCTCTTCTTTTCCGATCGGGTTTCAACTTTATGAGACATTATCTGCAAAACACAAACAAGTACGTCGTAAGGATGTATAGATATAAAACGAGCAAGAGTTTCACTCGCAACTCGGCACTCAAGTTCATTCGGTAAATCAAAGCTTTCACGTTCATTCGGTATTAAGTACATTCGGTACTGAAAGCTTTCAAGTTCAGTCGGTTCGTTCGGCAAAACAAAGAAATTCGACCTAAAAAAGTCATTCGGTAGAAGAGAACTTACCTGGTCCGGCAGCTAAGATTGGATCGGCACAATAGTTGATTCGGCACTCCAATTGATTCGGCGGTTCGAAATTTGATTCGGCTATTTTGATCGGTAAGGAACGACGAAGTCATGGGGCTCCTACTTATAGAGGAAAGTTGGATAGTTGGACCCGCCGGTTCGGTTCTCGGGCCGAATATGGTTGACCAAATGAACAAAGCGCGGCATATACGAGCATACGCCCCACTTTGGGGGGCAAATGTTGGGTGTTTTTCCACCCGTATGATTCCACCCTTCACCGAACCAAACCAGTTTCCCCAAACAGCCGAACCAATCTTGTTTCCACCTACTACCGGATCAATTCTACTTCCATACATAGCCGAATCAACCCACTTCCCCTGCATAGCTGGACCAGCCTTCATCGAATCGAACTCCATCCGATCACAGGCCTCACCAGACCAACCTCCACCGATCCAAGGCCTCACCGGACCAGCCTTCACCGAATCAAACTCCAACCTTTGCTCCACACTACCGAACCAGCCACTCCACTGCCCACCGAACCAAACACAAAGTCTCACCACCGAACCAATCCACGTCCCTCTCATCACCGGACCAAGGTGTTGCTGAACCAACACTGCCAGGCCAGATTACATTGGCCCAGGCCCGCCAACAGCTATATACATCCAAGACCCCTACCCCCAGCCTCACTCTATAAATACAGGGGCAGGGGTACAACAATGGGGGACAGGTTTGAGAGCTCAAGCACGGATAGAACTTTCAAACAACTTTCATATACTTGTATCAAAGCTTTGTACTTGTAATCTGAACAAGAAAGGAGAAATAATAAATAAAGTGGACGTAGGCACATTCTGGCTGAACCACTCTAAATCTGTGTGTCTTTTACAGTTTAGTCCCTGCTTTTTACATATTTGTGTTAATCACTCAGATCACTAAAAACAACATAAAGTCAACTAAATCATACGAATTGGAGGTGTTTGCCCATTTTTTGTGCAAACATCCGGAGACTACTATAGCACCGACTACGTTAGAGGACTTAGTAATGGAACCAAACTTGACCATAGTCAGAAAACCAGTTCGTATAGTCACGAGAGATGAGAAGAGGCTAAGGAACAAGACAGTCAGATTAGTTAAGGTCCAATGGAGCGAGTATGAGAGAGATTGTACTTGGGAGATAGAGATTAGGATTAGAGACGCTTATCCCGATTTGTTTTATGGTATGTTTTACCTTTATGATTGATTTGTTATGTACCTTATCGTAATTCCGAGGACGAAATTATTTAAGGAGGGGAGTCTGTAATGAACTTATTTTTCATTAACATTATTTAGGACATTTAATTAGTTAAATTAAATGAAATAATGAAATGGTTAAGGGATTGAGATTTGGGTTAATAGAGGTAGCCGTGCCAATTTAAAACAATGAACTAAAGAGGGATTTAAAATGAAATAGATAAGGGTAATAGGTAAGGGAAAAGTAGGAATAAGTATATTCTTTTACCCTAAACCCTTAAGCCACATTCTTTCTCACGTTCAAAACAAAAATAAAACAAAGGAGAGGCTGGCCACCATTAAGGGAAAACAAGAAGAAGATAAGAGGAAAGGGCTTAAGCAACTTAAACCAATATCAAATCTCAACTCCTTAATCACAAGCTAAAGGTGAATAATATGTTACATCTCATGTTTTTATTATTTTTGGTTTAAATTGAAATCAGAATTATTTTGCAAATGTTTTGCCATGTTTTGATTGTTAAAATTAATATATAAGCTTGTTGATGATTTATGCTATTTCATATGGATTTTATGATAAGTTTTAATGTGAAAACCCTATTAGATGATGTTATCCCGCCTTTTGGCAAGGCCGTAACACCAAGGGATTGACTAGTAACCAGTGACGGTCCGTCCTAGAGATCAGTTATATAGGGGCTCACTACGGATGTCGATGAATTTTGTCCGAGTACGGATCGGGCCAAAATTGGTAGGACATGGCAAGCTGAGCCATGGGAACCAACGTTCAAAATCTCAAGTCAATCCGAGTTCGTATGCTCAAGTTATGAGGGATGCAAAATTGGATGAAAAATCAGACACCATTCGACTCGTTCCTTCGACTCCCTCCTTCGACTCGCTCCGGTTCCCTCAGATGTCAACTTCGACTCGTTCCTGTTTGACTCGCTGCCATCTGGAATACCTATTTCGACTCACTTCGCCCAGTTACTCACTTCGACTCGCTCCCCCAGTGTTGACTTCGACTCGCTCGACCAAAGCCTGCTTCGACTCGCTCAAACCGAGTGCTTACTTCGACTCGCTCGACCAAAGCTTGCTTCGACTCGATCGAGACAGCATCCATCAGAGAGTCCTCTTCGACTCGCTCCACAACCTTCACAGAACCACTGTTCGACTCTGTCTGATTCGAGTCCAGCAAAGCGCCACGTCATCGGGTCGAAACATAAGCGAGTCGAAATAGGGAAGCGAGTCGAAGGAAACAGCCTGTTGAGAACTCCATTTCGTATCGATCATATCTCCCAATCTACAAGTCCTAATGCTATGAAATTTTCACAGAAGACTACGTGCATGCTAGAGAATGTCCATGCCAAATTTCGACTCCATTGGATGAAATCTTGAGTGAGTCGAAATCTGCTCATGTCGATCACGGATCAGACCGAAACTTCACGGGCCTGGGCGTACGGGCCTGGTCACGTGCCAGAGAGGGTCTCCCGAGATCTGAGCGAAATATCAGCCTCCTACACCTATAAATAGACCCCCAAAGCCAACAAAAAAGGGGGTTCTTATTCCTCTTTGAGATCCCCAACACCCGGACTCCGCCAGATCCAGATCTGAACTCCATTGCTGCTGCTACCAATGAATTTCACTGCTGCAAACCATTGTTATTCGATGTAATTTGTTAAAATCAATTGTAAACATCAAAGGAAGATTAATAAAGCAAACTACTTCATAGTGGACGTAGGCTATACGCCGAACCGCTCTAAATCCTTGTGTCTCCCTGCATTTTAATTATTCTCATTTCTGAAACTTGGAGTTTTTGTTAGATAATTCCTCTTTTTCCATTTTATTTTCTTCACTTTATCTCTTCAAAGACTTCCGAAGAGTGTTGTGCCCAATTTTGGTACAAACACTTTGGTGCTTTCACTGAGAAAAACCCAATTTTTCTCCCACTCTTTGGATCTCCTATCTATATTGGATTGCATAAATCTAAGAAGAAGATCCAGATCTAGAACCTTGAAGCCCTTCCATTCTATTCAGATTTGCAATCAGATCTAGGAAAGGACTTCGCCAATTCACTATGGTGAGCACACGTACCACCTCCGCAGCTGCTGATCAAGGAACACGGGACCAACAAAACCCCGTGCAATCACCTCCATCCAACCAAAATGCTGCAGGACCTTCAGATCCATCAGTTCCAATAACTAGACAAGAATTCCAGACATTGCTTCAGGAGTTGACCCAAAGTCGGCAACAGCTAGCGGAGCAACTACGCGCCAACACAGAGTTGACTAACCAGCTAAATCGCCAAAGGCGAAGAAGATCTAGAAGAGACCAAGGTTCTCACTCCTCCACAGAGAGCTCAGCCTCCTCCGATGGCCAAACTAGATCCACACGTCCACGGTTGGGTGGAAGCTACACCCAGGCCACGGGACGCCAACCTGCTTCGAACCTTGGGCAACCTAGAGCTGGACCATCTATTAGCCTCCACACAGAACCTTCAACTCGGGGAGGAGCTGCTCCTTATCATGTTACCGGCAACATTGCTACTACCACCACTGTTGGACGAGGAGGTGACGCTAGGAACCAAGCTGATCCTCAACATAGCCGACGAGAGCAGACTCTTGAACCTTATGTCCCTGAGGATGTTGAACCAAGGAGGCGAGACACAGACCATCGACCGCGTCCGGTC
The DNA here is from genome assembly GCA_030737815.1 of Allium fistulosum. NCBI lineage: Eukaryota > Viridiplantae > Streptophyta > Magnoliopsida > Asparagales > Amaryllidaceae > Allium > Allium fistulosum. Next base: position 812,397,777 of record CM060908.1, on the reverse strand, counting down.
CAGACTTGCGCTGTGGAGCCCGATCACACCTTGGCACAACATGCTCCAAATGTCCAAACGACAGATATACCAGCGATGATCCGCCAAATGATCCGTGAAAGTCAGGGTCTATCTAATGACGACTGGGGAATCTCCCGAAGTCATACCCCTTTCACCGATGATGTTTTATATGCTGAACCACCTCGGCACTTCAGGATGCCAGCTTTGCCAGTTTATGAAGGGAGCTCTGACCCCAATCAACACGTCCTGAAATACGAATGGCTGATGAATGCTGCTAGAGCTGATGACGCAGTAAAGTGCCGTAGTTTCCCATTTCCCTAGGGGGCATCGCTACCATGTGGTTCACTCGTTTGCCACCGCGATCCATCACTAACTTTGACCAAATGGCCACCAAGTTTGTCGAGCAATTCTGTATGCATGTGGCGAGGCCGAAGGACCTTAACACTCTGTCTAGCATTACGCAAGCTCCCGGAGAAACGCTTAGACGTTACTAGCGATTCCATGCCGCGTGTGCGGAAATAAGCAATCCCAACAATAACTCTATCCTGATGGCTCTGACTAAGGGGATTGATGCTGATTCCGAGTTCGGGAGTTGGTTAGCTGGGAAACCACCCGCGTCGCTGGACCGTTTCTATTCCAAGGCAGCCCAATTCCTGAGAAGGGAGGACGCGAGACAGTCTAGGAAGCAGGATGACGTAGGACCCAACATCGAAGGTATCCAGAGTAACGTCGCTGTTAAACAGACCGGAGATAGTTCTGGAAAAGTTCAGTTGAACGTCCAAAATAAGCAGAATCAGCAGAGGGACAATAGAAATCAGAACAAAAAACGCGATCAGGATCATGGACCACGGCGTAGAGCTTCCATGTACGAAAACTACACTCCATTGAACACGTCGTTGGAAAATGTGTACTTGCAGACCTGTAATACCATGCAGTATAAGAAGCCTGCCCCAAAACCACCAACTGAAAGACAAATCCAAACAGGAAAGTTCTGTAGATTCCATGAGAGTTATGGCCACAACACCAATGAGTGTCGTCACCTACAAGACCTCATTGAAAAACTGATACGTGAGCGGAAGCTGGATCAGTATGTACGGGCGCCGCAATCCGGTGGTGCGGGCCCATCAAATCAAAACCGTGCGCCAAATCAGGAAAGACAGGAAGAACCTGCTCGTGCGGACGGGAGGTTGGTCATCAATACCATAAGCGGTGGTCCTCACCCAGCAGATCGAAGCTGGAAGGAAATGGAGTCGTATGCTAGTTCTATCAGGCATGCGGACTTCGAGTGTTGCAGTAGTTTTGATGAGGGGGCTCCGGCCAAGCAATAGAAAACGATGATGGATGACATCGTGTTTAGGAACAGAGACGCAGATAAAGTCGAAGCTCCCACTATTAATCCACTGGTCATATCAGCACAAGTAGGTCCCGCTTGGATAAAAAGGATCTTAGTTGACAGTGGAAGCTCTGTGAATATTTTGTTCAAACGAGCTTATGATCAAATGAAGATGGAAGCCACAGACTTGAAGCCTTGTCAATCACGAGTCCATGGTTTCAATGGAAGTGCCACAATTCCCACTGGGATGGTGGAACTGCCAATGGAGTTGGGAGTAGGAGAACGTCGGAGAGTATGAATGTTGCAATTCATCGTTCTGGACATAGACTCCCCTTACAATGCTTTCTTGGGCCGACCGGCCCTCGCTGAATTCAAAGTAGCCATTGCCCCATGGTGTTTGACCTTGAAATTTCCTACTGATCATGGAATAGGAATCATTCATGGAGACCAGGCCAGTGCTAGAGCCTGCTATGTTGCTGAGCTACGGGAAGCACAGCGGAAGGAGAAGGGAAAGGACGTAGAGGAGTCTCTCTGCGTCCGTTTCGCCGACAATTAACAATTACGCCCGGGCCCAGGCCCGGGCACCCCAGCCAATTCCTCAAGGACCTTGACCCGAGAGAAACTGAAGACGAAGGAGAATCTAAAGAAAGTCAAGTGTCCCCTACCGAACTGACGATTGATGTCCCAATTGACATTAACGGTGATTCGAAAATAATAAAGATTGGATCTCAGCTAAGCCAGAAAACTCAAGAGGAATTGGTTGAATTTCTGCAGGCAAACCTTGACGTATTTGCCTGGACACATTCTGATATGTGTGGGATCTCGTCGGACATCGCGAGCCACACTCTGAACATTGACCCGCGGCATGTCCCGGTCAAACAAAAAAGGCGCGGTATGGATCCAGAGAGATCTGCCGCCCTTAAAGAGGAAGTAGAAAAGCTTGAAGCAAACGGATTCATTCGAGATGCGCTATATCCCGAATGGGTGTCAAATCCCGTGCTCGTCCGAAAGCCAAATGGGAAGTGGAGAACATGTGTCGACTATTCCGACCTGAATAAAGCATGCCCCAAAGACAGTTTCCCACTTCCTAGGATTGGTCAGCTAGTGGATTCGACGGCTGGACATGAACTCTTATCCTTCATGGACGCGTATTCAGGCTACAATCAGATACCGATGCATTTACCCGATCAAGAACACACCAGCTTCGTGACCAATCTGGGGCTTTACTGTTACAAGGTTATGCCGTTCGGACTCAAGAACGCTGGAGCTACTTACCAACGGTTGGTCAATCGGATGTTCGCTAATCAAATCGGGAAGACAATGGAAGTATATGTAGACGACATGCTTGTGAAGTCACGACTCTCGACCGACCATGTAAGAGACCTAGAAACTATGTTCAACATACTTCGGGAATACAAAATGAAGCTCAACCCACTGAAATGTCACTTTGGGGTTGCATTTGGAAAGTTCCTTGGGTTCATCGTTAACGCCAGGGGAATCAAAGCCAATCCCGAAAAGATTTGGGCAATCAAAAATCTGGAAACTCAAAAAACTATAAAGCAAGTCCAGAGTCTCAATGGAAAAGTAGCAGCATTGAGCAAGTTCATTTCAAAGTCCACTGATAAATGCATTCCCATCTTCGATCTGATTCGAAAAGGGAAACGAAACTTTGAATGGACCACGGAATGCGAGGGCGCTTTCCAAGCGCTAGTCCAACATCTATCCACACCACCTATCCTATCAAAACCTATCGACCATGAGAAGCTGTTCGTATATTTGGCGATATCAGAGAACACTATTAGCACTGCATTAATCCGAGAAGAAGACAAAATACAGAAGCCGGTGTACTACATCAGCAAACGATTGACTGGAGCTGAAAGAAATTATCCGAGACTGGAAAAGTTGGCTTACTGCCTTGTCATCGCATCAAGAAAACTCCGACCATACTTCCAGGCACATTCCATTATTGTTTACACCGACCAGCCGTTACGACAGGTCCTTTCGCGGCCTGAGACGTCTGGAAGGTTACTCAAGTGGAACATCGAACCGAGCTAGTTTGACCTTACTTACGCTCCGAGATGGGCCATACAAGGACAAGTCCTAGCCGATTTCATAGCCGAATTTACCATCCCAGAGGACTTGCCCGAAGCCAGTGAATCCCCCTAATACGTCTGGAAACTTTATACCGACGGAGCATCAAACGACCGGTGTTCAGGCGCTGGTATTGTGCTCAAAACTCCCAAGGGTCGATCCATATGTTATGCCTTAAAGTTCGATTTCCATGCGACTAATAATGAAGCTGAATATGAAGCCCTCCTAGCTGGCTTGAAACTCGCTAGGGATTTGAGAATTATCGTAGTGGAAATCTATTGTGATTCACAATTAGTTGTGTGCCAGGTACGAGGAGAGTATCAAGCAAGAGATCGAAGGTTGGCTGCTTACTTAGCTCGAGTTAAAGAAGTACTGGACCATTTCGATTACTACGCCATCTACAGTATACCTCAACGCAACTAAAAGGCCGATTCATTGGCGAAGTTAGCTAGCACAGGCGAAGCTCAACAAATGAGACTCGTACCCATAGAGACGCTATCTTCCCCAAGTATCGACCGGGCAGAAATAAACCGGGTATGCGAAACTATCTCCGAAAAGGATTCATGGATGACTCCACTCAAAAATTACATTGAGCACGGGACCCTGCCGGAGCGCAGGAGTGAAAAAAGACAGGTCCTTCGAAAGGCCTCAAGATTTACCATCCAGAATGGATTCATGTACAGAAGGGGGTACTCAGTTCCCCTACTCCAATGTATCGCTCACGATGAAATTAAATAAGTGTTACGTGATGTGCATGAGGGAGAATGTGGCGATCACACCGGGGGGCAAGCACTTGCCAAGAAATACTTCGTTACGGATATTACTAGCCCACCGTGAATCGCGATGCGTTAGACTATGCAAAGAAATGTGATAGGTGTCAGAAATACGCCCGTATCCCAAGGGCTACTCCTACTGAGATAACGCAGATGGTCAGCCCATGGACGTTCGCAATGTGGGGCATCGACATCATCGGTGCTCTACCTCTGGCAAAAGGTGGTTCGAAGTACGCTATCGTCGCAGTTGATTACTTTACAAAGTGGGCTGAAGCCGAAGCTCTCGCTACCATTACAACGAAGAAAGTAATCAACTTTGTGGTTCGTAACATCATCTGTCGATTCGGTCTCCCACACACCATAATCACGGACAACGGAACCCAATTCGACAGTGCTGAGTTCAAAGATTTCTGCAAACGATTTCACATCCAAAAGAAATTCTCCGCAGTTGCACACCCTCAAGCGAACAGACAGGTCGAAGCAGTTAATAAAGTCATAAAGTCCATCCTGAAGAAACGACTAGAAAAGGTCGGGGGCAAGTGGGTTGATGAACTTCCTATGGCTCTATGGGCTTACCGAACAACCCACAAGACCGCGACCGGCCACACTCCGTTCTCTCTTTCTTAAGGTTCAGAGACCGTTATTCCAGTCAAGCTAGAATTACCTTCTCATCGTGTGACATACTATGATCCGAAGACAAACGCTATATTACTTGCTGAATCTCTTGATCTACTGGATGAGAAGCGTGAAGAGGCTGATTTGAGGGCAGCTGCGCATCGAAGTCGAGTCGCTCGATTGTACAACGCCAAGGTCCGCCCACGAACCTTCGAACTAGGCGATCTCATCTTAAAAAGGATCTATCTGGTTTCTTCACACATGAAGCCGACATGGGAAGGACCATATGTTATTGAACGAAGGCTCGGAGATGGCACATTCAAGTTATCGACCGTCGACGGTCTTACCCTGCCAAGAGCTTGGAATAGCGAGAGCCTTCGCCGCTATTACACCTGACAGGCTATCTTTATCCATTTAGTTTACTTTCCTTTTCTGCAATTTGTTTATGCATTTCGAAATTAGAACTTGTAATAAGGCAACTGACTTTGCCATACTTTCTTATTTCAGCAATAAAATGCAACCTCTTCGAGCCAGAGCTGTGATTTACTTGAAATACTTCATATGACCATCACTATGCACGGAGAGCTAAGTCTCATCATACGGTGGGATTTATTCAAATAGAGAGTGGCTGCGGTGCAACCAATCACTCCCTAAGTGAAACCCGAGCTCGGGGGCAAGCCATCACATCAAAGTCAAAAAAGGGATTGGTACACGACAACCCTTCATCAACTCCGAACTTCCAGAGCGCGAGTCGGAGTATAAAACATTCAACTCCATATTCCCGGAGTGCGAAGTGGAGTATAAACATCCAACTCCGAATTCCCAAAGCGCGAATCGGAGTATAAACATCCAACTCCGAATTCCCAAAGCGCGAACCGGAGTATCAACATTCAACTCCATATTCTCGGAGTGCGAAGTGGAGTATAAACATCCAACTCCGAATTCCCAAAGCGCGAACCGGAGTATAAACATCCAACTCCGAATTCCCAAAGCGCGAACCGGAGTATAAACATTCAACTCCATATTCTCAGAGTGCGAAGTGGAGTATAAACATCCAACTCCGAATTCCCAAAGCGCGAACCGGAGTATAAACATTCAACTCCGAATTCCCAGAGCACGAACCGGAGTATAAATATTCAACTCCGAATTCCCAGAGCGCGAACCGGAGTATAAACATTCAACTCCATATTCTCGAAGTGCGAAGTGGAGTATGAACATCCAACTTCGAATTCCCAGAGCGCGAAGCGGAGTATAAACATCAACTCCGGATTCCCAGAATGCAAGTGCCAATTCCAAGTCTCCCGATCGCAGACATATGATCGAAACTTAAGCCAGTGTAACCAGCCACTGATGAATGAATAGGAACCCCCGGAGTACGAAAATGATTATCGACAATCAAACAAGCATGGATGCATCACTCAATCTCCGCTTGCTTCAGGCATCCGTTCGATGACGCGAGACTCAACATGTTGCAAGTAAGAAGCGATCGTCGGCTGGCGGTTTATAACTCATCCCCAAGACTGGGGGGCAGGACTTAGGCATCAACCACTGATTGAAGCAATGCGATTGTCAGAATTCAACTCGCTTCTCGGTCGCAAGCCATGTCCACAGTTCCCGAATTTGGCAAACCAAAACAAACTTGATTCGGAACCTGAAACTTCACGAGTGCAACTCAGACGTTGAAACACTTAGACAAATACACAATGACAAAAAAGAAAAAGTTTCATTTCTATTGATTATAGAAGACGTTCGTGTACAAGTTTCCAAAGAATTCCTACTAGCAGGGGACGAACCCGCATCTATACACGGCTAACAAAATGCAAAATCAAAATACACCAGATGATCATGCCTAATCTCTCTTCTTCCTTGCCTTCCTCTTCAGTGCGGACCCGCTGGAGCCATCGCCAACCTTCCTCTTCGAGCCTTTACTTTTCGGCGGTTGGTCTTCAGGCAAGGGCATTATGTCGACATCCTCCTCCGAGCTCGTGTGAATAAGAATGCTCCCTACGGGCGGAGTCGGAGGAACATGATCAATTACAGAAGGTGGAATGGGCAGGCTGGTGAGAAAGACAGAGCCACCAGGAGACATCATTCCGAGCGGGGCAGGTCCCGATGCTGCCATCCCACCTCCAAAGCTGCCGCAATAACCCGCTGCTGCCAGTTCGGCGTCAATCTGAGCAAACATGTCCTCTTCGGTTACTGCTTGAGCCCCGCCAGGGGCATTAGCAGTTGGCATTGAAGAGCTTGCAGCAGGATCAGTTCTGCTCATAACAGATGACAAGTCAGTAGGAGGATCGCCGTGGCGGCGGAAGAGTTCATCCATCAGTTGCACGTCGAACGCGATCGTACCACCCTGCAGATTGCCAAGCGGGCAGCTGTACTCATGGTGGTTTCCTCGGTCACGATAGCCTCCTGCATTTGATATGACTCTTGAGTGGCAGGAGGCATGGCCGGTGCGGCATCGATCACTGGACAAAGAATAAAAGAATTGTTAGAACTAAAACTCGATCGAAGACTTCGACTCATGAAAGACATGTGGAATGTTCGGAGTACCTTCCTCGGTTTGGCTTGTAAGCGACGGGGCGGCTTCAGTCGTTTGCGCTATCGTCGGAGGCATCTGCGGCTGATCCGGGTTATAGGCAGGAACAGCTTAAGGATCAACCGAAGGCAAAGATTCAAGCTGAGTTGACACCGGAAGATCAAGACTTGCATCGTGATGTCCAACTCCGGAGCCCTCTCCTACCTCCAGGTGCTGGGTGCCGAGCCTCTCCTTCTCATAAGAGATCATTGAATCATGGAGAATCCTCTTTTCGTCATCAGTTAACAGACGATTCTCAAGCTCGAATTCATCTACAGACTCACCCTGGTGCGCCTCTTTCTCTTCCTCAACCAGTCGGCCCCAAGCGCTATGGAGATGCGTCGAATAATCATCAAGCCAGGCCAGACCCCTATGCCTCAGCACATTAGCGTTGTAAACAACAAGGAGGTCCTCGATGTCGGCCTCTAACCTGGACTCGGCCAACTTCACCCTCTCCTCGACCTCAGTCTCCACTTTCTGGACTTTGGCCACCGCCGCATCCCGTTCTCCCCTGAGCAGAACATCCTGATTGTATGCCTCTTGGGCTGCGGTGTTTGCGTCATCTTTTTCTTTGACCAAGCTGGCGAATTTGGCTTTTAGTTCATTAAGCTCCTTGACCGCCGCGTCCCGCTCGGCAATGACTTTGGTATTCCGGTGGCCCATTTCCTCCACCAGGGCAACGTGTGCCTGACTCAACCTCTCCATTTCTGCCTTTGCTTCGTCAGCCTTCTTAATGGCCTCAATCTCAGATTTCCGAGAAGACTCGGACTCAGCAGAAAGTACTTGGATAATGCGATCTCTTTTGGCAAGCTCAGCCTCCATCTTCTCGATCTCTTTTGCCCGCTCGAAGGCCAATTTAGAAGATTTTTTGGCAGCCTTCGCCCACTCTCGATATTGGGTATAGATGTCGTGGACAAAGTCATGCATCGTGCCTTCTACCGACGATAGAATCCTCTTCAAGTGGGGAGGGAAAACATAACCGTCGAAGAAAATATTAGGAAAATCCTTCTTTATTTGAGCCAACTTAAGGGCGCCTTCTCCAGTGGGATCAGCAGGGACCTGCTCTGTAACCATGGAAGATGTAGTCTCGACTCTCTGGAAATGAGTCTCAGATCTGGAAGTGTGAGAAGAAGGCCTGTGACGAGGAGGCTCCGGTGGATGTGAAGTTTGAACGGGAGGGGGAGATGGAATCCTAGGAGGAGGAGAACGTGATCTAGACCGGCGTCGGTATTCTCTATCCCTGTCACGCCCATACCTATCCTGACTAGAGTGCTCGCAATCGCGATCCCTATTAGAATCCCTCCTGCGGGAATCATAATAACCGGAAGCCTTTCGGGCTGAACGAAGACTGTTCAGCATTGATCCTCTTCCAGACATAGTACCTGAAAATGAGAAGCGAAGAAAGAGTTAGTAACTTCCCAAGTCGGACGAAGTACAGCTGTGAATCATGTAGTGTAGTGAAGTGTATGCATGTGCAATCCCCCGACCAACCGGAAATGTCGGCCGCACTCGTAGCAAGCAACCCGCTCGGTTCAAAAGCACTATCAAGCCCTTCCATCCCGGCATCGTGTAGAGACGACACGAAATTCGGGATCGGGATATCATCAAGCCCTGCAAACGGATTCTCCACTTATGGGGGAGGAGCCTCTGAAATTCTAACCCCCTGGAAAGGTAAAGACACGACCACAGATTTAAGTCTCTTAGATTTAGGGCATTTGTAAGCAGTGGCCTTGCCTTTTCTTTTTCCTCCAGAATCCTGAACATCGGAAGGAGGCTCGGCCGGGAGCTCAGTATCGGTGGGCGTTCTTTCTGGATCAACTTCTTCAGTGATCACAACTGCGGGCGCTTTGCGCTTCACACGTTTCTTCGGGATCACTCTATGTACCACATCCAGGTGAATGCTCTGTCTTCGTTCTATCAGCCCGACAGCCCTCAAATTCCTGTCGGTCAGAACTAAGTCTATGTGCCTCTCTTCGCCCGGAAACACTTGAAGAATCCGAACAAGCTCTCTGAAGTACGCACCATCGGGGCGAGAGATTGCGGCTATAAGAGAGAAAGAGTACGTCAGTATTTAGAATCTGTTGCTAACATCTCAATGATTCAAGAAGTAAAGTGGCGACACTTACATCTATCTAACCACCGCCTAGCAAATCCATGGGGGCACCGAACGTAGAACCATTCGGATTTGTAATAACTTAGCCTCCCCCAGGAACCCAGCACGATGTGACAGCTTCTGACTGCCTCCAGGAAGGTGAAAGAGGGGATATCTCCGTGGCTCTTGACATTGAATAAATATCTAATTTCGATCGGCTTCGGCGGTCGAAAGAGAATCTCCATAAACAGGATGAAGGTACTGTTTAGCAAAGCATACCCGTTGGGGTGTAGCTGAGACGGAGCTATGCTAAGAAACGATAGCATCTCCCTTATATAGTCATTAAAGGAAGGAAGTGTCCCCGTCATGCAAGCATGACGATTGAAGGCAGTAAACCCTTCCGGGGGATAATGTGGCATGTCCTTCGGTCCGGGAAGTAGCACGTCATCAAGCGAAAAACCGTGCCTTAAGCAGATTCGTCCAAGCATATCTTCAGAGATACCCGACGGCACGGAATCTGATGGATTGAGTATAAACCGAGCACCCGGACGCTCATCCGGAGCTGGCTCTATGACTTCGGCTTCGATAACTGGTATCTCTATGGTTGGAGGAATAGAACTTGGAATTTCCGGCTGCTGAGAACTTGAAGGGTCCATGACTAGCTAGCTTATAAAAAATCATTGTTAAACTGACAAATAACACTCGTGCATCCCCTAGTGAAAAGTGTGTGAGCGTGTTGTGCAGTGCAGTATTGTATATTATTTGGGAAGATCAACCGGATTAAGGAAGACGTGTAAACAACGAGACTTCAGAATTCAGTCGGAAGGACCGTCATCGCTGACCGTCACAACCCTGCCATCCAGTTATTAGCTATCGGTCCAAGTTAAAATGTGTTATTATTTTAGTAAGTTCCAGTTTCATCGACGAACTTCAAATAGGCAATCGGGCGTGCAGTGAAACAATTAAGTCCAATTAAGAAAATCTGAAGCTTATCGGAGTTAAGTGGTCAAAGGCACTAGAATTTTCGATGTCGTCAAAATTAAACCAATGGTCAAAGTGTCAAAAGTTCAAGTTCAAGGCAATTATTCAAGTTCGAATTCAAATCATTCACTAAGGCTCGAGGTCGAATCGATCATTTGGGAGTATGCACTTCGACTCGGTCCAAAGCCACGCTCTTCGACTCGCTTCGAAGCCTTTACTTCGACTCGATCCCAAACCACGCGCTTCGACTCGATCCAAAGCCTTTGCTTCGACTCGATCAAGAGCTACGCGGTTCGACTCGATCACCAGGCACTCCGCTTCGAACCATCCCAGGCCTGTACTTCGACTCGATTAAAAGATACACTTTTCGACTCGATTCGAGGCCATCATTTCGAGTCCATCAGGCGCAATCCCTTCGTATCGATCCATGAATTCAGAGCGCTCAATAAAAAGCAAAGCTCCATCATCAATCGATACGAGGACCCTCGCCTCATCATCTCGAAACCCACACTCCATCGACATGAAGCGGAGGCTAGAAAGCCTTCGATCGACCACGACTTTGATTGATTTGATAAGAAAACCCGAGCCTCGTCGTTTACACATGGATTCGTTTATTGATTACCTAGATCTGAAAGTTAGTTCAAGTGGTTGAAGATAGGAATCGATTCGAAGGCAAAGGTTTTCTCTCGTGAAATGCTCTGGAACGATACGAGGGCAAGGCAAATAAAGGTGAAAGGTAAAAAGTGAAAAAAAACGGTTAAGTGCCAAATATTTATATGGAGTCGAAAGCAAGGGGAATAAACGATTCAGGTTCCAGTGGAGTCAAACACGTGCTTCGACTCCCTCTTCCATGCATAGATACAGAGCTCCCATTCGTATCGCTCCCCTTCGACTCCATCTCCGATGCAACATTACACGCCATCACTTCGACTCGCTCCTTCGACTCGCTCCCCTTCGACTCCGTCTCCTGTGCGTTTCGACTCCAGCTCCTATGCAGTTCGAATCCAAGACCAAGTCGAATGAAGCAGTTTGATCCAAGACCGAGTCGAACATCCTGTTCGAATCCATAGAATCATGACTTCCAGAGATCAACTCCATCACCTCGACATGCTTCACATCCACAAATCCAATGAAAATTATCTTCGACGTTTCAATCCTTCACAACGATTCAGGAAGGGATCGTTACGAAGAGACATTCGAAAACAATAAACTAACGACGACTCGAGAATGTGCAAGCGTCAGCAGGATTCAGGTTAACGTACATGCATGAATGACGGACTAATATTCAGCATTCAAAAATTTTAAGGATCAGAAATTCATCCGGTAATGACTACAATAGAAAACGGATAACCACTGGCATACAGCAATCAGTTGCAACGATACAGGGCACAGCAGTCGACAGTCAACAGTTTACATTATCAAGAAGAACGACCAAAGATTACAACATTCATCGGGAAGACGACAACTATTCAGAATAAAGATTGAAGCACTTCAAAGCACATCATGTTTTCACAAGACGTACTTTAGGGGGCAAATGTTATCCCGCCTTTTGGCAAGGCCGTAACACCAAGGGATTGACTAGTAACCAGTGACGGTCCGTCCTAGAGATCAGTTATACAGGGGCTCACTACGGATGTCGATGAATTTTGTCTGAGTCCAGATCGGGCCAAAATTGGTAGGACATGGCAAGCTGAGCCATGGGAACCAACGTTCAAAATCTCAAGTCAATCCGAGTTCGTATGCTCAAGTTATGAGGGATGCAAAATTGGATGAAAAATCAGACACCATTTGACTTGCTCCTTCGACTCCCTCCTTCGACTCCCTCCTTCGACTCGCTCCGGTTCCCTCAGATGTCAACTTCGAATCGTTTCTATTTGACTCATTGCCATCTGGAATACCTATTTTGACTCGCTTCGCCCAGTTACTCACTTCGACTCACTCCCCCAGTGTTGACTTCGACTCGCTCGACCAAAGCCTGCTTCGACTCGCTCAAACCGAGTGCTTGCTTCGACTCGCTCGACCAAAGCTTGCTTCGACTCGATCGAGACAGCATCCATCAGAGAGTCCTCTTCGACTCGCTCCACAGCCTTCATAGAACCGCTGTTCGACTCTGTCTGATTCGACTCCAGCAAAGGGCCACGCCATCGAGTCGAAACATAAGCGAGTCAAAACAGGGAAGCGAGTCGAAGGAAACAACCTGCTGAGAACTCCATTTCGTATCGATCATATCTCCCAATCTACAAGTCCAAATGCTATGAAATTTTCACAGAAGACTACGTGCATGCTAGAGAATGTCCACGCCAAATTTCGACTCCATTGGATGAAATCTTGAGTGAGTCGAAATCTGCTCGTGTCGATCACGGATCGGACTGAAACTTCACGGGCCTGGGCGTACGGGCCTTGTCACGTGCCAGAGAGGGTCTCCCGAGATCTGAGCAAAATATCAGCCACCTACACCTATAAATAGACCCCCAAAGCCAACAAAAAAGGGGTTCTTCTTCCTCTTTGAGATCTCCAACGCCCGGACTCCGCCAGATCCAGATCTGAACTCCATTGCTGCTGCTACCAACGAATTTCACTGCTGCAAACCATTGTTATTCGCTGTAATTTGTTGAAATCAATTGTAAACATCAAAGGAAGATTAATAAAGCAAACTACTTCATAGTGGACGTAGGCTATACGCCGAACCACTCTAAATCCTTGTGTCTCCCTGCATTTTAATTATTCTCATTTCTGAAACTTGGAGTTTTTGTTAAATAATTCCTCTTTTTCCATTTTATTTTCTTCACTTTATCTCTTCAAAGACTTCCGAAGAGTGTTGTGCCCAATTTTGGTATAAACAGATGACATCCAAATGCCTTGCGATTTTAATATAAGGTTAAAAATTATATTTTAGTGATCGGTTTCAGATTTCATAATTTTCCAAATTAATGTGGATTTATTATTAATTTTCTAGTGAAGAAAATGGTTAATTGGGTTTAACATTAATTACGGCTAATTTATATCGTTTTTGGGTTAAAAATTAATATATGTTAGAAAACATATTAAAAGTGATTTATGGGAATTTTTATAGAATTTTCCTAAATGTTTTAATAAGTATATAAAATAATCTAAGGTATGAGACTTAAATGTTTTATATATTTATAAAAGGAGAAGGGGAATTTTGTAAACATTTGAAATTATTTACTTCTAAAATTTTGGCAGCACTTTTAGAAAAGAATTTGGGAAAGAAATTAGCAACGAATCATATGTTGACAAACAAAGCAAGATAGTTGAAAAAAATTACTTTTTAAAGTTAAAAATCCGTTTTACCATGTTTTTCCTGTTTCGCCACTTTCGGCACCTACCTTTCGACTATGTACTTCCGCCTCCATCTCCATCGAAACCAATGCGCATGGTATCAAGGACTTGGTACGTAGTGAATTAGACATAGGCGAAAGGTATATAGTCGAAATAAGGGGTTCCGAAGGGGTCAAAACCTTGCTTTGCTTTTAAAAGGAAACGCGCCTGCTTTGCTTTCGAAAAGTATGCTTTAGACTTAGATAGCTTTCTACTTGGTCAAATGGTTTTAAAAATGGTTTCGAAAAAGGTTGCGTCTTTTTTTTATAAAGAAGCTTTTGAAGGGGTCGAAACCCCTAGCTGCTGCATCCTACCTTTCAAAGCAATGCCTTTGAAAGGGTTTCTTTATTTTAAAAAACTAAGCCGCTTTTCCAATGCTTTCGAAGGGATTGGTTTCGACACCTTCCACTTCTTTTAGATAGGAAATTGCTTTTGAAAGAGTACTTTCGACTTAGTTGTTTTAGGACTCTTTGTTCTATTGAAAGTTAAACCCAAAGGTTTCGAAAGGAATGGTTTTAAATGGTTTCGAAAGGTTGTTCCACATATTTTACTTTAACCCAAATGCTTTCGAAAGGTTTGATTTATGTAAAGGACTTAATGCTTTCGAAAGGTTTAAGATAAATGTTTCAAAGGGGTGGTCCCTAATGTTTTCGAAAGGTTTAAAATGGAAGGTTTCCAATGGTTTCATAAGGCATGTTTAAAGTGTTTTGAAAAGAGGATGTCTAAGGTTTTATAAAGCTTTCGAAAGAGATGATTTAAATGTTTTCGAAAGGTTTAATGTAAATGGTTTCGAAAAGGGTACTTTCAATTGTTTTTAAAGGGGTACTTTCAAAGGTTTCGAATGTTTTCATCAACAAATGTTTTGTGTAAAGTATATATAACATGGCAAAGTGATTTTAGTAAAGCATAGAATATTTTCCTTGTTTAAGTATGATTTAAAAAGGGTTAAATCATTTTGAAAGAAAGGTTTTCAAGGAAAATTTTAAGGGTAGATGACCCTAAGTAAAATGACTCAGATATAAGAATACTAGATGGAACAGGTATGTGGTCATGCCATATACTTTAGCTAGCAGCCCCTAGCTAATATAAGTCTGAAATTCCAGTGTGTAGGGCTTTGTCATAGGTAAGACTAAAATGATGTTACACATAGAATGGAATATACAGAGTAGAGATAGGTTTTTGGTCAGCCCACAAAACCATTATGATCAGTTGACCTTGGAGAAGTAAGTTAGGGACAGACCATCCAGAAGAGGAGTATCTAACAAAAGTTAGATTATTTGTTTATTTTGTTTGGTACGCCCGAGTCAACCAAAGGTTAGTAATCAGCCAAACAAAACTATAGTTTTCGAACAGATAGTCCATTTATTACCTGATTTGTTTGCATACATGATATTGCTATTGTTGTTCTAACTAGTTTGGTTGCAGGTTTTGATTTGCAATAGCTAAGTTTTAAAAGGATATTAGTGAGGGGAAACCCATTCCGCTAAGCGGCGTGGTCTCACTTAATATCAGATAACCGAAGTTTATGTCAGACTCGAAGTTTATGTTTTTCCCCTTAAACTCTCGGGTGCTCAAAATTGATTTGAGTAGGTTGAGAGTTAAGGATTTACAGGTTTTAGTAGGTGGATGAATAAAGCTTCCTGAGATGAACAAGAGGCTGATGTTAGCTATGTTTAGGAGTTATTTTGTTTTATTTCCGCTGTGTTGTATTAAGTTTGCTATGACTATTTAGTACTCTGGTCAACCAAGGGGGAATTTAGATATGTCGCTCTTGGCGTATTTATGTAATAATTATATTTGATTTGAACCTGGGAAACGATTGGGATTATGTAATTGGATATGAAACATGTTTTGTGAAATGTAATCAGAAAAATTATTTTTAAATCTATGATTTTGTTTCATATTCATGTGCTTCTGATATTATGATACCATTAGCATTACCGTATTTTGTCGCCGGAAGTTAATATTGTAGATGACCGTAGCATCTGTATCGCTTAGCTTTGGGCCTCAAGATAGGGGATGTTACAACTTGGTATTAGAGCATAGGTTTATAAAAAACTTTAAACTTAAAATGATTTTGAAAACATAATCCTAAGGAATTAGAGAAAAGATCGGAGTATGGGATAACGCTATAGTAACGTACTTGTATTTGCTATATATAAGTATACGCATTACCTCTATTCTCCCATCTCTCTTAGGTTATTCTTCTATATCTTGTGAAGGCTCGAATGCAAACATTGACGCTAGAAGTAGAAGAGTTAACCTTGGTGGAGGAAGCACCACAACTAATGGAAATGCTAGACCAAATACAAGAAGGAATCAAGGTTAGGCACAAGCTGGAAATGTAGGTGCTGGAGTCCCGCAAGTAGACATGGGAGCGATGCATCAATTATTTTTAAACTTGATGCAAGCTGGAGTTGCTGCTGGAGTAGTTGGTGGAGGAAATCCAGAAGCTCCGGTGGTCAACAACTATGCTGTTTTGAGTAGAGATTATGCTCGGCTGGGAGGAAAGCTGTTTATCGGTACTGATGATGCAATTGAAGTAGAGAACAGGTTGCTTCATTACGAGATAATTTTCGCCGATCTGAGGCTCAATGATGAGCAGAAGAGAAGGCTAGCTTCTAGACAGCTACAAGGAGCTGCAATGTATTGGTGGAACAGTGTTACTGTTGGAGTTAATGAGGAGACGATGACATGGGCTGAGTTCAAAAAAAATTTTGAGAAGAGGATTATGTCGGAGATCGCTAAATCTACTCTACTAGGGAAGTTTGCTGAGCTAGAGAAAGGAGACATGATTGTGCTTGAGAATGCAATGAGGTTTGAGGAGATAACAAGATATGGTTATTCTACGATGGATACTGTGATTAAGAGGAATGAGAAGTTCATTAGGGGGATGAAGCCTGAGTTTGCTAAGGCCACATTACCGCATATCAGGGATCCTTGTGATGTTGTAGTGGAAATGGCTTTGAGGAATGAAGAGATGCTTGCTTTTCTGAAAAGAAATAAGGAAAAGGAAGTCCAAGTGGGGCAGAGGCAGAAAAGAAAGTTTTTCCATAAGAAGGGAGCCCAGAAGGGTGGAGCTGCTAAGAAAGGAAAGTCGGAGGTTGTCTGCTATAAGTGTGATAAGAAAGGACATTTTGCAAATGAATGTAGCTCAGGAGAAGGAAAGAATGTGATCAGGAAGAAGAATATTATATGCTTCAACTGCGATCAAATTGGACATTATAAGAACTGGTGCAAGGAGCCAGCCAAAGATGGAAAAGGCAAAACGTTTGCATTGGAGCCAGCTACCTCGAGGCCAATAGCAGAGGAAAAAGAAAAAGCTATGTTGGGAGGTACGCTTTTGATTCATGGTATTTCAGTTAGCATTCTATTTGATACCGGCGCATTGCATTCTTTAACATCTCATTGTTTGGTAGATAAGCTTAACATAGAACCCTCATACCTAGTTACTTCCTTAAGGGTTGCAAATCTGATAGGAGGTTATGCGACTCTTGGGATGAGATGTGACCACTTAGTGTTTGAATTATTAGTTCATACATTTGTTTGCAGTTTGCATGTGTTTGATTTCGTAGGGTTCGGAGTTATTTTGGGTATGGATTGATTAAGTAAATACGATGCTAGGATATTTTGTCATGATAGGAAAATATCGCTTAGACACCCCGATTGTAGTGACCGGATTATATACTCTGTAGAAAGCCCTAGTTTTGAGGTTAATTCTTTGTTAGGTGTTGTGGAGTAGAAGATGAGTTGGATCTAGTGTTCGTTGTTAGAGAATTCACAGATGTCTCTGAACCTATAGTGGGATTGCCACCGAAACAAGCCATTGAGTTTCGGATAGATTTGGTACCAGGAGAAGAACCAGTGAGTAGACCGCCAAGCAGGATGACACCTACCAAGATGAAGGAGTTAAAGGTGTAATTGGTGGATTTGGAAGGCAATAATTTTATCAGGCCAAGCAGTTCGCCTTGGGGAGCAGCCGCGGTATTTTCTAAGAAGTCGGACGGATTGTTAAGGTTGTGTATCGATTATCATAGGTTGAATGAGTAGACGATAAAGAATCGATATTTGTTGCCTAGAATTGACAATTTGTTCGACCGATTGAGTGGAGCCAAAGTATTTTTCCCAATTGGATTTAGTGATACGGTTCCATCAGCTTAGAGTAGCAGAGGATAGTATTCCTTTGACGGTGTTAAGAACAAGATATGGATCGTACGAAAGGTTAGTAATGCCGTTCGGACTAACTAACCGAATTTTCCATGAGCATTTGGATCGGTTTATGTTGGTTTTCATAGATGATATTCTGATATACTCTAAGGATGAAGGAGAGCATGAAGTTCATCTTAGAGTGGTGCTTGAGACGTTGAGGCAGCATCAGCTGAAGGTGAAAATTTTGAAGTGTCATTTCTGGAAGAAGGAAGTAAAGTTTCTTGGTCATGTAGTCTCAGAGAAAGGGTTGTCTACAGATCCGACTAAGATCGAAGCGGTGAACAATTCGAAGAGACCCGAGACAGTGACTAAGATAAAGAGTTTTCTTGGATTAGCTGGTTATTATCTGAGATTCATAAAGGATTTTTCGTGGATAGCAGCACCGATGACCAAGCTAAAGCGAAAGTATGTGAATTTCATTTGGACTAATTAGTCTGAGGAGGCATTCTAGAAGCTGAAACACTTATTGACTAATGCACTTGTGTTGGTTGTTCCAGAGGGGAATTAGGACTTAGTGGTGTACATGGATGCATGTGGAACAGGATTAGGAGCTGTGTTAATGCAAAGAGGT
Source organism: Allium fistulosum (assembly GCA_030737815.1). NCBI lineage: Eukaryota > Viridiplantae > Streptophyta > Magnoliopsida > Asparagales > Amaryllidaceae > Allium > Allium fistulosum. The sequence goes on along the minus strand of CM060908.1, from coordinate 812,379,195 downwards.
AAAGTGATTGTCTATGCATCTCGACAGCTTAGGCCACATGAGGTTAGGTACCCGACCCACGATTTGGAATTAGCTGCGGTAATTTTTGCATTGAAGGTGTGGAGACATTACCTTTTGGGAGAAAGATTTGAGTTATATACGAGTCAAAAGTCGCTGAAGTATTTGTTCTCTCAAAAGGAGCTTAATATAAGAAAGTAGAGGTGGTTAGAGTTTATAGCCGCTTATGATTTTAGTGTTGAATACACACCGGGAAAGAGTAATAAGGTTGTAGATGCACTTAGCAGAAAACATCAGAGTGTAGTGTTGGCGATGATAGCTGAGTGGAAAGATTTGGAAGTGTTGACGACATGTAGAGTACATTGGAGATCTGATGCTAGATCTAGTAAGAAACTGTTACGTTTTCATGTTTAGAAGTTCGACCGATGATGATCGAAAAGATTGCTTCTAAACAGAAGGAGGATCCATTATTAATTGAACGGATTTGAAATTTAAGGGATGGAACAAAGAGCGATGACTTGAAGGATTTTAGTCTTGACCAGAATGGGTGGTTAAGGAAGAAAGGAAGATTATGTGTTCCGAATGTGGGAAACATTAGGAAGGAAGTTCTCGAAGAATGCCATCGTTCGAAGTTCACTATTCATCCGGGAGGAACCAAGATGTATCAGGACATGAAGAGAAGTTTCTTCTGGGAAGGTATGAGAAGAGATGTAGGCTTATGGGTGATGTAGTGTCTGAACTGTCAATCGGTAAAAGCCGAACATCAGAAACCGAGTGGGTTACTTCAGCCTTTAAATATTCTAGTATGGAAGTGGGATTCTATTTCTATGGATTTTATGGACGGGTTTCCCATGATCTAATAGAGAAAATGAAAGCATATGGGTCATAGTGGACAGGTTAACCAAGAGTGCCCATTTCATTTCAGTTAAGTCAACCAGGACGACACTTGTTTTAGCTAAGTTGTTTATGAAGAATATAGTTAGGCTGCTTGGAATCCCTAGTAGTATAGTAAGTGATAGAGAACCCTTATTCACTAGTGAGTTTTGGAAGAGTCTATAGGAGATTTTGGGAACCAAGCTCAAGATGAGTACCGCTTACCATCCACAGACCGATGGGCAAAAGGAAAGAGTTAACAAAGTCTTAGAGGATTTTCTAAGAGCTTGTGTGCTAGATTCTGAGGGATCATGGGAAGACCATCTACACTTAGTTGAGTTTTCGTATTACAACAGTTATCAGGATAGTATAGGGATGGCACCGTTTGAAGCTTTGTATGGAAGGCCATGCAAATCTCCAGTTTGCTGGTTGGAGACTGAGGATAGGTTAGTTTTTGGTCCGGATTTGGTTAGAGAAGCTGCAGAGAAGATTGAGTTGATTCGAAGGAAGCTCGGTCTAGGCAGAGGAGTTACACTGATAGAAGACGTAAGGACTTAGAGTTCTTAGTTGGAGATCATGTATTCGTCAAGGTATCACCGATGAAAGGTGTAATTCGATTCGGGAGATCAGGGAAATTAGCACCGAGGTTTGTTGGACCATTTCCTATTATAGAAAGGATCGAGAAACTCGCATATAGAGTAGAGTTACCTAACAATTTGGCAGGAGTCCACGATGTTTTTCATATTTCTCATCTAAGGAAGTGTGTTTTATCCGAAGACTACTATTGCATCGACTATGTTAGAGGACTTAGTAGTGGAACTGAACTTGACCATAGTTAGAAGCTTACATAAACAACTAATCTTTTCGCCAGTTGAAACAGCCAGCGATGACGGTCACTCTGGTCGAAATCCAGAGTCTCCTCATTTTCTTTGTCTTATTTTATTTTGATTTGCTTATCTCTGGACTACCCGACACTGCACTACACTAGCTTACTCATAGCATGGGGGGACAGGTAAACTTTTTTAATCTCGATTATCTTCTGAGTATAGTTGATATGGACTTTAGACGTTCAAAGCGTCTAGCTGCAATGTCTTCCAAACCAACTTCGCAACATAGTAATCCAAAAGCTGAGTCAAGTTCCGCAACTATATCTGGCAGGCTGCCCCCTGGTCGTCAAACTGAACAACCATAAGTTTCTGGCCGTTGGTCGACCTTTTCTCTGACGTTTCCATCCTCCAGGCGGAAGATATAAGTCATGCCCCCGATGTTGTAGAAGGCGCAATATTTTTGGATAACCCGATAGATTTTCTAGCGTCCAGAATTGAGGAGGATGCTCTTTGCAGATTATGTTCCAGACACGGGATTCCCTTCGAATACATTCTGGTTCCTTTAGTGAATGGCAATGCTCATTAGACCCGAAGGGATATACAGCATGCAATATGTTCATGTGCTCGGCCGGATGCGTGCTGCCCTTCAATTCTTTATCCGGGAGATGCTAAAATATCTTGGAATAGCTCCTACTCAACTACACCCGAACAGTTTTGCCTTTCTCTACGGCACTATCTTACTATTTATGAAAGTCCTGTTCCGCCGGCCAACTCCTGAGGACATCAGGTTTGTTTACAACTTCAAACGACGAACAAAGAGTCTTTCCTACATTTTCCTTGAGCCTTCGCCCAATTTTCAATTCTTAACGGGTGCTTGGAACAAACTCGGTCTCTTTAAACATGAATAGTTTTATGTCCGATGTCCGCCTAACTTTGCAAGGTGATGGTAGGAAGGACATAAGTGTCATCTTCGCTCTATTATAAAATTCTTTAACCCAGGTCATATATTGAATTAATTAATATTCTGAAAATCTATAGGTGTTCGTCCACATCCAGAGGGCGATAGATTTTCACAAGCAATCTTTACAATTTGTGCCACTCCGGTCAAAGACAGGAACATTATACTTCTTGTAACCAATGAACGGTTATCTCTGTTTAGGTTGTCGGAGGAAGGTCACAGCATTGGGCTTCCGGGAAGCGATGCGCTACCAGGATATGCTGTAGAACAAGTTGGTGATATCAATAACCCTATCATTCCCCCAGTTGAGGGGACTCAAGATAACGCCGAAGAGGGCAAAATTAGGGTGCCGAGACCAACGAGCTTGGAGATGCTAATGTAGGTCCAAGCAATGCGCCTGTGGTCGAACTGTCACAAGGCGCACAACCTCACACACCAGCTAGGAGAAGAAAGAAGCTTGCAAATAAGCTCCATAGGAGAAAAACTGCTAAGGAGCCTGAGTTTATTATCGCTTCCGTCGACGAAGGGTCGTCTTCCCAACGTTTATAAATCTCGATGAAAGGGTTTTCAAATCTCCAAATCCCTGATGACATCATGACTTATGACTTCACCAACATCAGTATCAAGGGGCTCAATTCTCCTTCTAGAAGCGGTGACAGCATTCTTCCCACTGGCAAAAGGGAGAAAACTCCTATGAGCAAGGCTGTAGCTACTGATCCATCGAGGGCACACTAGGACACTCACAATCATGTGAACTTCACCACATGATCTTCATCTACCTTTTGTATAATGGTAACTTATACATTATTGTTTGGTTTTTTTAGGTGCAATGTCTCAATCCCGAGCTTTTGATCGCTTGAGGGGCTCCTCGACGTAATACAGATCCAAACGTGATTCAGAATCGAGTAGGCGTAGAGAGAGGGATGACGACCGAGAAAGAAGTTGTCATTCGAGGGAATTTTCATCTTCCAAGCATAAGTCCCGGTCTCGGTCTACCCATCAGGAAGTTCAACCTAATCTTCATGTGCGCAGTGGCTATCGGACCTCTTTCCAAGGTCCCCAATTGCCATACTGCTTGAGCAGTATTCCAGTTCCTCTAGCTCCAAGCTGTCCTGTGACCATGGGTCGAGCAAACATCCAATCGTCGCTTCTGGTCCATATTTGCCGACTGCGGCTCCTGAAGATTCCACGGTAGAAAATTTGGCCGAACTTAAGGTCAATTTTCCAAAGATTTATTTCGACGGGCTTAAGTTCCTCCCCTCCATCCATACAATCCCAGGGAATGTTAAGGCAAGTTCTCTCGCATACGTTAACAATGTTTTGTTCAACATGAATCATTCCAGCACTTAGTAGAGAAGATCTCTGAGGTGTCTATCGAGAGATAGCATGAAATTGGTCGCCTCCAACTAGAGGCGATCCATGATAAAGATATAATTAAACACAAAGACACTGAGATCTTGGATTTCACGACGTAGCTGACCAAGGCAAAAAAAGTGCTAAGGAAACATTTGAGGTAGTGAGTTGTCTAGACGCTGCTCACAAAAAGGAACTTGATGCTCCCCTCAACCGCAGTGGTATGCTTGCCTTGGAAAAAGATACCTTGCAAAAGAAGAAAAATATGTTGGCCCACCGCATTGAGAAGCTTGAAGAACTTCAAGAGGAATCGCAAAGATATTGCGAAGGGGCCGTTAAACCCAAAATTTGAAGATTAAGCTTGATGAGCAACTTGCTCAAATTGAATTCCTTAAAGAAGAGGCGAGAAAAGCAAGCCACCATGAGATGAGAGAACAGATCGAGGCCTAGGTAGAGGATGCCAGAGAAGCTGGTCAAAATGAAATTAAGTACATGTTTGATCCCCTGATCGTTGAATACATGCTAAAGTTCTAATCCACCACGACCTGAGCTTTCTTGGTGAGGGTTATCTTGAGTCGCTTACTGAGGCCTGGGAGTACATTGTTGAAATGAAAAAGAGAACCATCGGCGGAGCTGATTTAGACGAAGCAAAACAAGTACAAGAGATTCTTCACGGGGATGAACCTCTAGATCTTACTACTGCGAGGTTTCAGTATTTTGACTTTCTAGCACCTTCCGGCCAAGAGAAAGACACTGCCGATTCTTCAGAGTCCGATCCCATAGGCCCCTCTTCTTTTCAAGCAGCCGGAGTGTTAGTCTATCTCGGCCCGGGACAAGATCTACGTTACAATACAGATAAACCCGGTTATCAATTTAAGGTGTCAACCCCTATTTTGGAAGGGGACACTCCGACGACAACTAAGAGTCAGCCGAACGCAGGTATTCCGCTTTTTTCTCCACTTCTTAAGAGATTTCATTCTTCATGTCCAATAGTCATGGGTTTACCTTCTTGTTTCCGTGAATCTATAGGTCTTCCGGGTCCCAACCAAACTCCAAAAAGTGGTGCCGCCATGGAGCAACAACTGACATCCACTAAGATTTTGACGGCCAGCGACGCTCTAGGACCTGACGCTCAAGTTCGCAGCTCTTGATGATGATAAGGCTGAAGATCCGTCGTTGCATGATTAGTCGGATAAAATTTTAATTACTGGCACCAATGAACATACCGATGAGCTCATCTTAAAAGAGCGCGTTGAGAAGGAGGAATTATTGAAGAAAAAGCTAAGGCTGAATCTGCCGACATGGACATTGACGATCCAAATCTCGTCCAATTACAAGTTATCCCACCTAGCAGGTAGGTTCCCCAAGAACTCCCTCCATCCACCAAAAGCTCTCCTGCTAAGGGCGGCAAAGGATCGAGGAAAAGGACAGGTAGAAGTTCGGGTGGTAGCACTCCAAAGAGATCCAGAAAGGATAAAGGTCAGAAGAAATAATCGTTATTCCAGCTTAGTTTGTATATAGTTTGCATAGCCATTTTTCTCTTTTATTGGCCGTGATTGTGCGGGTGCGGCCGTCTTTTTTGAATAAACTCGTACCACAATTTTTGAAGTTTATTATGTGAATAAGAGATCTTTGTTTTATGTGAATTTTTTATTCAAGTAGTCGAGCTATCACTTTCCATTCAATGTACTTGTAATTCGTTTCTCTTTGCTTTGATGATAATCTGTTAATTCTATCCTAAGGCCTCCATGCGGTCGTGGCCCTAAGTCATACCAAACACGGGGCTTGAGCCCTAACGTTGCACTATCGGATTTAGTGGTTTAAGGGATTATACTCCTGCCCCAGCTTGGGTTAGCGAGGTTAGACAGTGGATGGTCGAACTCCATCGTTTGCGAGTTTATGCTCCGCTTGTCGGTTTCAAGCCGGGGTTCATGGAATAGTGGTTGGTCGAACCGCACTTGTCTGTTTGTTTATACTCATACCTGCACTCTGGGGATAAGAGTTAGTTAGCGGGTGGTCGAATCGAACCTGGCTTGTGTTTATACTCCAGTCCACACTCTGGGGACTTAGAGTTATTTCGGAAAATAGTTGGATCGTACTTTCCTTAATTGATTGATTTGCCCCCAAGTATGAGAGTTAACTTAGTGAGTGATCGGTCGTGTCATGATCGTTTTTGATTCATATTTGTCCTATCATTTGATAGGATTAAACTGGTCATTGGATGGTCAAATCGCATCCATTCCTCATTAGACACTCCGTCCATCAGGTTGTGAGCATGAATTGTCAAATGAACGGTCGGACCATTTTCATTTCGTTTAGTTCAGTCGTGAACTCATATAATCGGCTAGTTCCAAACTTCGGGAACCTACTCGTACATGTCAATACTAGTTAGTCCAGCATCGTAACTAATATGTACCACTACAGCAAATACAGACATGAAGGAAATTCAAAACTTTATTTGCTAAATAGAAAGAATTGACATAATTTATCTTATTACATATCTTTGAAAATCAAATGCTAAAGAAAATCCTGAAATTAAATACAACTGAATGAAAAAGAAATAAACTGAGTGAAATAGCATCGTAAATGCTCGCTATTCCACGCCCTTATGCAATCAATAGTCGCAAGCTTGAAAGTTCCCTCTCCAAACCTCTGTTCAATGACATATGGTCCTTCCCAAGTAGGATTCATAAGTGATGGGGCAAGAAAAACCCGTTTCAAGATGAGATAGCCGATTTCGAAGGTTCTAGGTTAGACTTTAATATTGTAATACCGGGCGACTCGGTGCCGGTGTGCAGCTTCCCTCAAATCAGCTTCTTCGTGCTTCTCATATATAAAGTTTAGAGATTCCAAGTGTAGATCTTTATTCATTCTGGGATCGTTGTAGATCACTCGATGAGAAGGAATTTTGAGCTCAATAGGAATAACAGCTTCAGAACCGTAAGCAATGGCGAATGGAGTATGGCCAGTCGTGAACAGGTGGGTGGTCCTATAAGCCCATAGTGCTATCGGGAATTCATCAACCCACTTGCCTCTAGCCTTTTCCAAACTCTTCTTCAGAATGGACTTTATGATTTTGTTTACAGCTTCAGCTTGCCCATTCGCTTAAGGGTGGGCGACCGTTGCAAATCTCTTTTCCATATGATGCCGATGGTAGAAGTCTTTGAATTCAGCACTGTCGAATTGAGTCCCATTATCTGTTACAATAGTTCATGGAAGACCAAAATGACAGATGATGTTCTTTACGATGAAGTTGATTACTTTCTTGGTTGTGATCGTGGCTAAAGGTTCCTCTTCGGCCCATTAAGTGAAGTAATCAACTGCGACAATGGTGTACTTCGCACCACCCTTAGAGATCGATAAGGAACTGATAAATCTATACCCCATAGGAAAAATGGCCACGGGCTGACCATTTGTGTAATTTCCATAGGCAGAGCTCTTGGAACTTTTGCATATATCTAGCACTTGTCGCATCGCATTACAATCAGCAGCATCTCGATTAACAGTCGACCAATAATACCCATAACAGAGTATTTTATTTGCCAGAATTTGCCCCCCACTGTGATTGCCACATTCCCTTACATGCACTTCCTTTAGGACTCGTTTTATTTCATCATGAGAAATACACCGGAGTAGGGAACAAAAAAACCCTTTCTGTACATAACTCCTTCCTGTATGATATATCGTAAAGATTTATGAAGGACTTGCCGTTTTTCATTCCTTCATTCAAGAAGAATTCCCTGTAGCAAATAGTCTTTAATCGGAGTCATCCAGACTCCTTATCAGGCTCCGTCTCCAGTACCCGATCGATTTCCATCGAGCTTATGCTCGTAGCATTTAATACTTCGACTGGAACCAAGCCTATATGTTGTGCATCGCCGGTGCTAGCAAACTTTGCCAATGAATCAGCCTCTTTGTTTTGATACGGAGGAATGTGCATAATATCATAGTACTCAAAGTCAATCAGCAACTCTTAGACTTGGGTAAGGTATGGAGCAAGTCGTTGTCCTTTAGCTTGGTAATCTCCCCTGACTTGGTATAACCAATTGTAAGTCGCAAAAGATTTCAGGAGACTTTATCCCTAGTTCTCTGGCGAGTTTGAGTCCAACAATCAGAGCCTTACTCGACTTCTTTGTTTGTTGCATGGAAATAGAGCTTTAGAGCATAGCAAATTGACCAATCTTTGGGAGTTACAAGTACAATTCTAGCTCCAAAACAATGATCGTTGGATGCTTCATTTGTATATAACTTCCACCGTATGGTAGGGGTTTCACTGCTCTTTGGGAAATCATCATGTGCGGTAAATTCTGCTATAAAGTCTGCCAGTGCCTAACCCTGGATAACCCTCCGAGGAAGATAAATGATGTCAAATTGGCTAAGTTCAATTTTTCACCTGAGCAACCTTCCAGACGTCTCAGGTCGCAGCAGGACCTGTCGTAACGGTTGTTCGGTGTAAACATTGATATGATGTGACTAAAATAAATGCGGAGCTTTCATGAAACAATCAACAAATTGTATGCCAATTTCTATCTTTGTATAGTTCCTTTCAGTTCCTATCAATCTCTTGCTAAGGTAATAGACCAGTCTCTGGATTCAATTCTCTTCGTGAAGCAACGCAGCACTTATAGCATGTACCGACACAGCCAAGTAAATATATAAATCTTCATGATCCACCGACTTTGACAAGATGAGTGGCCTCTCTAAGTGGTTCACCAAAGCTTGGAATGCCTCTTTACAATCTTGTGTCCATTTAAAATTCCTTTTTCCTCTCCTAATCAAGTCAAAGAAAGGGATGCATTTATCAGTAGCTCTGGAAATAAACTGGCTTAGGGCGGCAATCTTCCCAATTAGCCTCCGTACTTGTTTAATAATCTTTAGCGCTTGGATGTTGCGAATAGCTTGGATCTTCTCGGGATTAGCTTCGATTCCGTGGGCATTAACAATGAAACCTAAGAACTTTCCTGATGCTATGCCAAAAGAACACTTCAAAGGGTTAGTCTTCATTTTGTAGTATCAAATAATATTGAACATTTTTGCCAGGTCTCTAATGTGGTCGCTAGACCATCATGACTTCACGAGCATATCATCCACATATACCTCCATTGTTTTTCTGATCTGATCTTTAAACATTCTGTTGACTAGGCGTTGGTAGGTCACCCCTGCTTTCTTGAGTCCAAATGGCATTACCACATAGAAATATAATCCAACATCGGTAATGAAACTGGTGTGCTCTTGATCGGGAATCTGCATTGAGATTTGGTTATATCCTGAGTACGCATCCATAAAAGATAGTAATTCATGTCCCGTGGTTGAGTCTACCAACTAGTCGATCCTTGGAAGGGGAAAGCTGGCTTTTGGGCATTCCTCATCCAAGTCCGAGTAATCAACACATGTCCGCCATTTTCCATTCACCTTTCTCACAAGTATAGGATTAAATACCCACTTAGGGTAGAGGGCATCGCGAATAAACCTATTATCTTTGAGCCTATCCACCTCCTCTTTAAGAGCGGCACATCTCCCTGGATCCATTCCATGCCTTTTTTGTTTCACCGGGACGTGCCTCGGGTCAATAATCAATGCGTGGCTCGTGATGGCCGACGAGATCCCACACATATCAGAGTGAGTCCAAGCGAACAGGTCGAGATTCGCTCGAAGAAATCCAGCAAGTTCTTTCATCACCGGGGAGCTATGCTATGATCCAATCTTTAAGACCCGTGACGGGTCATCGTTGCTGACTGTGATGTCAGCTTAGCCGGTGTAGCCTTGGTCTTTTTGGGCTCCTCCTCGTCATCTCTTGGATCTATGTCTCTATAGAACTGACTATGGCGCCCTAGCCAAGGCTCAGGTGTTGGTTGTCAATCTTCAGTGGCTTGGCTGCGGATAAACTTGTCCACACCCTTACCCTATTCCTTTCATTGAGCATCCCTTAATCAGCTACCTAACAGGCACGTCTGGTCGCATGATCACCATGAACAAATCCAACACCATCATCTGTCGGGATCTTCAAAGTCAAATATCATGGGGCAAGAGCTGTCTGTAACTCAGCTAGGACCATTCGGCCTAGAAAAGCGTTGTATGGAGAGTCAATATCCAAAAAAAAGGCAAAATCCACACTCTCCCGAGGTCACCTTCTCCCAACTCCATGGGCAATTCAACATAACCAACAACTTCGGTGGCAGCAACATTAAAGCAATGAATGCGGGCTTTAGACGGTTTCAAGTCCTTGGCTTCCATCCTCATTTGATCATAAGCTTTTTTGAAAATTTTATTTATAGAACTACCACAATCAACCAATATCCTTCTCACTAAAGCGGGGCTGATCATGGCCGAAATGACCATTGGGTCGATTGTCGGAGCATCCACCTTGTCTGCATCTTTGTTTCTGAACACAATATCATCTTCCATTGTACGTTGCTGTTTTGCTGGAGCTCCATCTTCCGTACTTGAACAACATTCAAAATTCACATGTTAATTGCGGCAGCATAGCGCTTCATCTCATGCCAACTCTTATCATCCGGATGCGGTCCTCCGATTATTGTATTGATTACCAATCTTCTCCCATTCTGCGTAGGCTCCTCAGCTCTGTGCGGTGCTTGTCCTCGATTGGGGTCAGATGTCCCCTGCCCGCTATCCTATGGGGTTTTTACAAACTGTTGTAACTTTCTTTCTCGAATCAGCTTTTCGATAATATCCTAGAAATGCCTACATTCATTTGTGTTATGACCATAACGTTCGTGAAACCGACAATATTTTCCTATCTGTTTCTGCTTCTCCGTTGGTTCTTTTAGAGGCCGCTTCATGTACTGCATGGTATTACAGGTAGAAAAATAGATATTCTCTAGTGATGTATTCAGTGGCGTGTAAGTATCGTACATCGAAACCCTAGGCTTTCACTTCCAAAATCCCTCTTTCGTTCTCGGCTCCTATCTCCGCCTTTCTTTTATTGATTCGGTTTGTTTTGGATATTCACTTGAACGTTTCTAGAGTTATCATCAGATTGCTTCACTGCAATATTACTTTGTACTCCCTCTCCACTTAGTCTCGCAACATTCTTCTTGTTAGAGAATCTGGCTTCCTCTTTCCTCAAATACCGAGCCGCATTTGCATAAAAGTACTCCAACATTGCGGGTGGCTTGCCAGCAAACCAACCGCCAAAATCAGACTCTGGATCAATCCCTTTTGTTATGGCCATCAATATTGCATAGTCATTCGAATTGCTAATTTATGTAATAGTTGTATGGAATCTCTCCAAGTAACCTTTCAACGATTCTCCCGAAGCCTAAATCACGCTGGATAGGGGGTGAGTTGCGTGCATATGGAACTGCTCCACAAACCTTGTTGCCAAATCATCAATTCTAGAGATCAACCATGGGGGAAACCTTGTAAACCACATGGTTTCTATTCTAGAGAGAATTATAGGAAATCATCTACACTTGTTGCATCATCTGCTCGTGTAGAATCCATTAGCCATTACTATCTCTTGATGTGCTGCCTGGGGATGGTTTTTCCCTCGTAGGGTGGCATCGATGGCATGTTGAACCTCCTTGGATACTTGCATGTAGGACATTGTCAATGAATGGGGTATGGCTTCTCGAGATTCCCCAGTCATCATTGTTAAGCCTTGGCTCTTTCTTACTATCTGTCTAACCATAGCCGACAAGTTCGGCATTTGGATAGTTAGTGTCAAGCGGTGGTCGTGTTCCTCCTCACCTGAATTGTTCGGTCGATGTCTATGGACCGTTCCATGCCTCTTGGGTCACCATCCCTTGGATGTATACCACGTACATTCACTTCATCGTCATTCCGAGGAGGTAATTGGCCAACATTCAACTGAACCCCATCATCCAAATCAGCCGCAATAGCTCCAGCTTGGATCCCAGCATGTACAAGTAAGTTCCCTCCTCTGGAGGAGGAATCAATACTGATCCCTATGGAGGGTTAGGCACCGATCGGTCCTGGCAGACCAGGCAGGTCTGCCTATTGACGTCCAGAAGTTTCTGTGCAATATCTGTCTATTTTGTGACACCTGTGTCTTTGATACTCGTCCAATGAACTAGAACTCTCCGATGCTGGGTAAGCGGTAGGGTCCTTCCTAGCTTTCCCTCGCTATTGCTGACTGAGTTGGTTCATTAGGTTGATATTGGCTTGAATCTACTCATTTAACTGTCGATGGCTATCCACTAGCTCTCTCATCAGATTTTGGAGTTCAGCTCTTGTAATAGAATCAGCTTGATTCCGAATTTCAATTGGATCATCATCCACATCCATTGGTTGACTGCTCCGGCCTCCTTGTTGGATGCTAGCATTCTCGTTTCCTTCCGCGTTCTGAGAAGTAGATCTAGTATTCCTCATATTGTTGATAACTTTTCTTAGATTTTTGCAAATCTGAATAGAACAAGCAAACTTCTTAAAGATAACCGTGGATCTCCTTCAGGGGATTTATGCAATCCAATTGCAACAAAGGGATCCTAATAAGCTAAGAATCAAGGTTCTCAGTGAAAGCACAAAAATGTTTGCTCCAAAAATTGGCACAAGTACCCAATAGAAGTTTTGAAGCGAAATAAATGAAGAATATAAAATGAAAACAGAGGATAATAGCAAAGAAATAGCAGTAAATTGAAAGAATAACACGCACACATTGATTTATAGTGGTTCGACACTGTTTGCCTACGTCCACTTTGAACAGATTTCTTTATTAATCACTTTATAAACTGAGTACAATAGGGATCGGATGAAAATCCTTAGTTACAAAAGGGTATAAATCAACTAGCAGTGTAAAGGTCCCGAAAATGAATAACCAAGCCTGTATTTATAGACGAAGATGGCCAAATATCTCTCTGAAAATTCGGTAGAAGGACTTTTAGAACCAAATGGACCCACAAGAGAGATCGCATGGCCCAATTATCAAAGAAGAGGGATAGGTACCGATCCCTGTAGTAGCTTGCTCATGCTAAAGTATGCTTAGCCTCCAAATTTCATACCAATTGGATCAATAAAACTTGAGTTATTTCTTGATCTTTGCTCTAACATAGGTTGCTTGTTGATTCCTGCCGATCCCTACCAAGGGGAGAGTACCGATCCCTCTAACTTCGTCTTCTTGAGGTGCAATCCCTAAGGTAGGCTCTTTAGGGTCCCCATATCTTGCTTATAAAATTTCACATGCATTGGACACGTGGATCTTGAGATATTGCTTGTTTCTATTGAAATGCCCTTACTCCCTGAAACATATCGATCCCTATGATGGAAGTCAAGTTATGATGATCCCTCCTATATGTTGAACCATATTTCATACTTCGAACATTCTGCTTTTCATATCTATCAATTCCATTCAACCTCGACTTCGTGTTATCATCCATACTTGACTTCTGGGCCCCACAACCGTCACTTTGGACCTATCGGCCTTGATAGTAGTCGAATCTGACTTGTGTAATTAGTTCAATATAGCCGGGTCAAAATACTGGATAACACACACACACACACAAAGAGATATATATATATATCTGTGTGTGTGTAACTTGCTAAATTCCTACATTTAGGAATTTCAGAATATACAATTATATGTACATTCTTCCAAGAACATTTGTTTCCATATTTTAATGTGTTAGAGCCATCTTTCCTAAAAAAGGAATTTATTACCGTTATACTTTTCCATTAACTACCTAAAACTAAGTCTTCTGTTCCAATTGAAATTACAAGGAATTATCTCTTCTTATTACTTTTGAAATAGATGGTGCAAACCACGAAGAAGAACATCCATACTTTTCACATCTGTTTCATTTTGGTATATTCCTTATTATTCCAAACAACGCACTTTTTATACATAATTATGATGTTAGATAGTCTATGGAAATTTACATGGAAATAGAGACAACTAAATTTACCTACTATGCTTCCAATAAATTAAAACATCGAATTTTGCATTCTAAGTCAAATTAGGGCATTTCAAATGATTACTAAACAATTTCCAACCAAACTAACCTAAATTTTGAATTAACTTCACAATCTTATCAACATCATATATTAAAATTTTAAGGGATTAATTTCCAAAATTTCTAAATTGAGATGTATATATCATTCCATCATAATTACATAACTTACAGAATATATAGGCAAGATTTCAATTAAGTATATTCATTTTATGCCTACAATTCAATAGAACTTGCATAGGCATAACAATCAAATAAAATTCAATGATATAAATTTCAGTGTTACATATAAATCATATAATTTTTCAATCACCTTCCTAGCTTTTCAAATCTTCAAACCCAAATTCATTCCTTTAATTAACTCCATTTCCTTTTCATCCCAAAAAATGTATAACAAGATATATACATGCCTATTAGTATTACAGATCTGAGAGGAGATTTGATTTAAGTGGAATATAGATTTATAATCATAGAATTTACATTTTTCACAGAACTGATTCACTCCTTTTCTTCTTCTCTTTCATTTTACGCCCTTCTCTGATTTATAAATATAATATAGTATTTTTTATAATGTTTATAAATAGTGGAGAAGCGAAAATAGCAGAGCTGCGTTGTTCTGTTCAAAAAATATAAGAAGAAAAGTGAGAGGCTAGGCTTTATTTATAGGCGCTCGAATCAACTCTGTCTGTCCGATTATATTTTATTAACATTTGTTAAATCTGGGTCATTCGACCAAGGTTCAGGCGGTCTAGGTCGATTGGTCGATCGGTGGTAGGTGGCGGTCAGCAGGGGTCGAACGGCCATGCCTTGGTGTCGATCGGTAGGGTCAACACATATATTATTATTTATTTTCTTAGATTCCTTTTTAATTATTTTCGATCCAAAAAACTTCAAACGCTGATAACTTCTTCGTTTGAACTTCGATCGCAAAGCTTTACTTATGAAAGTTGCTCAGAAAATTGCCATGGACATAATGGTACAAGTTTCGTAGCCAAATTCCGACGTTGCTCAAATTCCATTTTTGAGCATTAATGATTATTTATTTATTACCTTTAATTAACTATTGTTTAATTTACGAGATGTTATAATAACGGGCCTGAATTTCGACTAAATATATAATATATATTTATAATCATTTGTATGTTGTAAAATTAAAAAAAAGATAACTAGAAGATGAAATAGGTGAAGGCGTGGAATCAAATCCAAAGAAACTCAAGAAAAACTATCTGTAAGTAGAAATCTTAGTTATTCTCTTTATAGTAATTTATGCAGTAAAAGTTTGGATTTGTTTTATGTGTAGGGGAATTTTGTATACGAAAACTTTAAATCTAAAACCCTAAAATTCCCGTGCAAAATATCAATTCTTGGATTAGTTGGAATCATAGATTGTTTTATGTCAATATAGTAAAATTTAATTTGTTATTTGCAATATGGATAATTTATGTTCTATTCAATTTCCACTTTCCAATTTTTGTTTGTTGTGAAGAATGGTTCTAACAGAAAAGAATTAGGAAAATGGTTGCAAAGTATGGATTTTCCTATTTGTAGTTTGCACCATCTATTTCCATAATTTAAATAAATATGAATCCTTTTACACTTTGATCTTATATATGTAAAAGTTGAACAGAATATAAAGGATTTAAATTGTAAAGTTTTGTACCCTTGAAATAAAGATGTTAATTCTACTATGTTAACGTAAAATAACTTGGATAGTCTGATTTCATTCTCTTGAATATATATGCAAGTTTATTTGTTTAGCTAATTTAAATTGTGATGTTAGCTATTTTTTCTTAAAACTATTATATTGGACTAAGACTTGTATAGAATGGAAGTTTTGACATTTAGGTTATCTTAGCAACTTGTATAGGAAGCAGAAATCTTAATATAGAAATAACTTTACGCACGCTTAGGAATATTTAATAAAAACTAGCTAGTCTAATATTTATGTTAAGTATAGTAACGTATAAGTCGTAACACATAAAATAAATAGGTAATAAATAACACTACTCCCTATAAATGGAAGTTAAGGAAAATTATGGTAATTAATCCATAAGTAAAGGTGAGATAAAGAGTTTTCCTTATATGGCTTTAATGCATAAATGCGGGTGAGGTATATTATATTTTGTATGTGTGTGTGTTAGGTATTTTCTAATGTTAGAGAACAAAAATTGACTAGTTTATAAGGGTGTAAGGTCAGTTAAAAGCACGTAGAAGCTTACCTAGCTAATCTGGCTACCAATAGTGTGACTTTGGAACTGATGGGAGACATCACGTATAATAAGTACCAACTATGTATGCGAGGTTAGTCCCAATTCTATAAGGTAAGTCTACCCAGTTAATCTAGCTACTAGTGTCTGCGAATGGTCGGACTAATGTGAGATGTCATAGTTTGGGTTATGGTTAGTACGGGCCTACCTCGGGGTTGGAGGTATTAAATGGCTATTATAGGTTCTGCCTCCTTCCAGTTCGTAAAGTATTATTAAATGGTCGGGCTTATCGTTTAGGTATAGAAGTGGAAAATCTCTGGAGGGGTTTCGGTTTGGGGTAGAGGTGTTAAACGGCTATAGGATGGTTTGCCTCTTCCCTATTAATGAAGTGTTAAGTGGCCTTATGATATTTCTTATGATGCCAGCTAGGAAGTACTAAAGAAGGGTCTATCTTAGGTCTAGGTATTAAATGAAGGGGATCTGCCTAGGGTATAGTTATTAAATGATTGAGGTCTGCCTATTTTCGATTAAATAGGTATTAAGTCGCTCGAGTATTTTCTCTTGCATCTTTAGGATATGGTTGACGGAGATGGGTTATTAGACCCCATAGTTGCATTGCGCCCGAGTTATAGTTATGAAGTTAGATTGAAAAGGACTTTTGGCATACAGTTGAAGATAACTTATGGAGCTAGACTGGAAGAGCCTTTGGCTTATAATTGAGGTACGCTCAGTAGGTTATAATATAGGATGCGTAAGACATAACGCTTATATAAATGACACTACCTAAATACTTTTACGGTAAGACTTGAAATTTTTATTCACCGGACATTGTTGTTCTGACTCCCTACTCATTACAGTCCATAGGTTAGGGGAAAATATGCTGATGAACACGATGAAGGAGGCATGAAGACTTGTAATCATTTAGTTATTTATCTTTATTTTTGACGTAATATGATATACCCATATTTTTAGACATGTTGGTAGTTTATTTTGAGACATTGTATTATGCATATTTGGGATGTTGTATTTATAAGATTTGGTATATTTGAAATGGGTACTTATTTATGCTATTGTATTTTATCCCTTTCGTTGTGGAATTCTGAAAGCATTGACTATGTAGCTAATATCAGATAATATCACCGATATATCTCATATCGCTCCTTAACCGATATTTTTTCCAAAATATCACTTAAAATATCATTACCGATATATCGTCCGATATTGTCCAATATATCGCTTCGATATTTAATGTAAAATCCCTGATATTTTATAAGAATATCGTTCATTATTGTATATCTTAAAGAAAATAAATTTACAAATAAATATCTACATATTCTCAATATTTGTTTTTAGTATATGGTGAATGATAATACGTAGAAATCCCAATGCACTAATTTTTTTAGTTTAACCACAATTTTTTGGTCTTCTTATTAGTTATATTTTGGTTCACCATTTCTAATTGGTAAGCTAGGTTAAGAAAATTGATTTTATTAGTTATTATCATGTGCCAGGAACTAAAGTTTTGAAGATTAGTAAAGTTATATGTTTGGAAAATCAATAAATAACAGGCTAGAAGTTGTAATCAATGTCAAATAAACATTACTTATTTGATAAATTAAGTGAAAATGAAATGAAGAAACTATAAATATAGAGAGAAAAATTGCAAATTAATATGGATGATTAGATGACATAAAAAATGAATGCAGTATAAAAATGAATAAAACAATAAAAATGCATATTATATGAATTTCTTTATTTTTATAAGCTTACTCTATGGCTTGTGTTTAATAAAATCTCATGGTAAACATATTATAATCTGTAAACCATATGCAATCACTCTTTAATAGTAATTTGGCAATATTGATCCAACTATTTAAAAACATACCTCATTATAACATTATAAAATAGTACATATGCTTTATAACATGTTATACACATGTCTGATATTATCATGATATTTTAAAATACCTCATATCGATACTTGACCGATACGTACCCGATACCGATATTAACTACTTAGAGCATAGAAATATAGCTCTGTATATTATTTATTTTACCAACCAACAGCCAGCTCTGAAATAGACCTAAGGTTTGATTGGGTTTTTATTGGGTCAAAAATTAGGCCCGTTCCAAAAAGGATTGTTGTAGGACCGGCGGCTGTGACAATTTTTAGAAAAATAGATTTTTGAAACTGCTTCTTCTTTCTAGATTCAATTTACTTTTATTGTTCTTCCTTTAATATGTTTCTACACTTCCTTAACATCATTTCCTATAGTGCAAATCTTCCTATATCATATATCCACATTATATCCAAATTCAAAGCCTTAATCATCATAATCTAACTAATTTATGTTGTTTCCCTTTAATACACGATCTAAATGCATTTAACCCAAATTTTATTATTATTAACATCATTAAGCTCTAGAATCATTCTAGTATAAATTTCGTAATCCAATTTACCCAAATTCATCATTAACTAACCTAAGTTAGTAATCAAATAACACAAACTACTCTCATGTGAACAATATATCCTCAATAATGATTCCCACTCACTAAATTGCATTGCCAAGCCCTAGAATTCGTCTACTAGTCTCTGATTACTTTGCTGTCCGAAATTGCAGTCCTCAAATTTGCAAAAGATTGTTATCTTTACACAGTCCTCTTCATGCTCGTCGATTTTATATATAGATTTCTAGGTTTTCGTTTAGATTTGAAAGGAAAGGAGATAGCAGAAAGATGGAGGAAGAAGGAGTTAGAGAAACCAAAGAGTACGTGAAATGAGGAATGAATTCAAAAAAAATTCTATGCGGCCTGATATAACTTCATAACCGTCATCTCAACTAATTGGGCTTAGGCCCATTTAAATAATTTGAAATCCGAGTATTTATAATTCACGTATCTCCTTCATACCAACTCCAATCCGAACAAACTAATATATCATTCTAACCAGAAATGAGCTCTACGCAATAGTACGAGTCCCGTCATCTAATTTTTTATTTTTTAAAATTACCATTTTGCCTGTACTACTAAAATATATATCTAAATTCCACAGGGTATTCCGTTCTTCCCCCCTTAAAAAGAATTTAGTCCTCGAAATTCCTAATGCAACTCTTCATCATGTATCAATGTACCTTATGTTATATATATATATATAAACATAGGATAATACTGTATATAACGCACCCTGCATTAAATTTCCCAAAGCAAGGCATTCCCTCTTCATATGGCCCATCTGATTGTCGCTTTAACGCTACAATCCTTCAAATCATGTCCTCTCATGTTGCACCTTTCACACTTCTTGTCTTATTTACCACCCTATCCACTTGGACCTCCAAATTCTTTACGCTTACCTTTATTTACATTCTACATTAACTGCCCTTTAGAAATTTCCAATATAGTGGTATTCAGCAACACTGCTTGAACTAAACTCTCAAACGTTGCTCTCATAGGAATTTGACTAAGCGCTAATTCCCTAAGTGACGAACTCAACCTTTTCGCAAACTTCATCGCCTTCTTGGGTGTCGTTTCTGCCAATTCAAATTCAAATTTGCCAATTTATTAAAATTATTAATATACTCCTTCGTAGTGGAATTCCCTCGTTTGAGATTTATAAACTTCTCAAACATCACTTCCTTTTCTACTCCAGGTAATTTTTTTTACCTCTAATCTCTTCTTAAAATCAGTCCAGGAAATTTCATTTTCATTGTCTTCCTCTATAACCACTTCCCATCAATTCATTGTTTCTCCTTGTAGATGCCAAGAAGCAAGCTGCCTCTTTATCTCATCAATCAAATTCAGCATACTAAAAATTCTATCACATGTACACAACCAAGCTCGGGTCTCCATAAAAGTTTATGTTCCTTTATACGGCTTGCCACCCATATTCAGAAAATTCTTACATAGTTTTGGAATGGCCTTGGTACATGAACAACATTTCCATCTTGTACCCTAGCTATAGATGCCCATTCGTTAGTAGTAGCCTTGTTTATAGCTTGAAGACAATAACAGAACCAATGTGGAATGTTCACGCCTAGTACTTCTACGATTTCATTTCTAGTAACAGTTCTAATGCTAGTTTTAGTTAGGTTACTCATTTCTACTATCTGTAAAATTGGATTTAATATTAAATCCTCCCAGACTAGTAAACAGAGATGTTAAATCCAAATTTAAACATCGTATGTCTATTTACTTTAACTGATATTATATATACACACATATATATTATATAAAAATATACAAGTACGCCCTCTATATGTCCTAACCAACAACTCTAATACCAAATACAATAACCCGACTTTTCACGACCATAAAATCGCTAGATAATGAGAAGTTGGATTGTTTTCTAAACACAATAGATCTTTTGGAAACTCACAACGGAATGGATCAAAATACAATATAAATAAAATAAACAAATCCCATGTATATACATCATAAGTTACACATGTCTTTATACACACACACACACACAATGTCACACCATATATACAATATGTACAAAATAATGGATAATATATGTAGACATCTCCATAGTCTCCATATTCAAACACCTCACCATCACGATTACTTCATTCACCTATAGTGATGAGGAGGGGGTCAGACATACATGTCTGATGAATAAAAATATTACCAAGTATATATTGCTAACATAATTTCATAAACATCATATGAAAACCAATACTTACTTTACCTTAACCTATCTCACCTACATCTATAGGATTAGTCCATCGTAATAAACATAATATGATGATCACTATTATATACTTATCGACATTTAACACACGATAGAGTTAGATAAACGTAAACTAACTCGTCTGCACACAAGGAAGAAAATGTGTGAGAGAGAGAGAGAGTTAGTTAAACATATACTAACCCAATGATACATGCAAAAGTTAGTTAAATAGAGTCTAACCCTGAGATATAGTTAAACGTAGACTATTCCTAAAAATATAAACATGTATGTAAGTTAGATAAACATAGACTAAGGTAAATATAGCCTAATCCGATAACACATGATTCGATCATCAACGTCGTATTGTATGCAAACCAGCCACATACTTTTTGAACGTTAAACACTTCTAAAAATCATAGAGAAACCACACATCATTGACTATCTATTTCTATAGGCCTAACAAAAGTAAAACTGCTTCGGCCCTGGTCCAAATTCAGACAAACAACGTGAACCATGTACCTGTGGACCGATGGACCATACATAGGTGGACCGGTGGCCTTGATGATTTTCAAAAAAAATAGATTTCTAGTACTGTTTCTTCTTTCTAAATTCGAATTGCTTTTATTGTTTCTTTCTTTAGTATGTTTCTACACATCCTTAACATCATTTCCTACAGTTCAAATTTTCCTATATATCCACATTATATCCAAATTCAAAGCCTTAGTCACCATAATCAAACCAATTTATACAATTTCCATTTAATACACAAGCTACATGAAATTTATTTGGTTATTAGTAAAATCATTGAGTTCTATGATCATTTCAGTATAAATTTCCTAATCTAATTTCATCATTAACTAGCCTAAATTAGCAATCAAATAATGCAAACTATTCTCAACTGAACAATGTATCCTCAATAATGATTCTCACTCATCGAATTGTGTTGCCAAGCCCTAGAATTCATCTATAAATCTCGGACTCCTTTGTTGTCCGAATTGTAGGCCTCCAAAGTTTCCTCAATCCATAAATGATTGGTATCTTCGCATAGTCCTCTTCGCACTCGTCAATTTGATATATTGATTTCCAATTTTTCGTTTAGATTTGAAATGGCAAGGAGATGGGTGATCAATGGAGTAAGAAGGAGTTAGGGAAACCGAAGAGTATGTGAAAATGAGAAAGGAATTCAAAAACTTTTCTACATGGCCTGTTTATACCTTCCTAACCATCATCTCACCTAATTGGGCTTAGGCCTATTCAAATAATTTAAAACTCCCTTATTTATAATTCACATATTTCCGTCATATGAACTCCTATATGAACAAACCAATGTATCATTATGACTATGAAAATGAGATATATGCAATGGTATAAGTCCCTCATATAATTCCAATGTTGATATAATTACCCCTACTATTAAAATATACATCTTAGTCCCATGAGGTATTACACGCTCGCTCTTCGGTGAGGGGACTTAATATCCCGTATAAGTCCTTCCACTCACTCTCCAGTGAGGGAACTTGTACTTCACGGTTCATCGCCCCATCTCTCCGGTCGGGGAAACCATGTCCTATCATTCTATATACCCAATTTAAGGAACAACCAAACTCCATTATTATCTCGTACCAATATCCATGTCGATTATCATGTTTGAATGACGGTCAAATCCAAATATATGTCAAATTTTTACAAAGTTCAAATCAAATGCATCAAGCAAAAATACAAAGACCCGATCTTGTCAAGGGTTGCCCTCCTCAGACCTTAACCCAGAGCATGCCCATGGGACCGTTCGTATCCTATGCATGAGTAAGTGGCCCCTTGATAATCCTTCATATCTTATTTAAAGAAAGTAAGCTGCGGAAATCAAACCTGACTCTAGTCCATTCCGATCATGGGATAATCATTCTCGGCCCAGTTTTGTAGCCACATCCAAGTATATCCATCATAGATGGTAGTTGCTCATGCGAAACCACCAAAGTGTGTGCTATGGTAATATGATTTTTGACATTTTTTTGCAATCGGTTACTTTGAATTTTCTCTTCTATCAAGTCATGTAAGTGTCTACAGTCATTCGGTTCATGCCCATCCAACTCATCAAATAAACAAAGCTTTCCAGATCTCTTCTCCTAATCTGTGGGCACTCTTTTAGTGGGCTTCTTATAAGAAACCTACACCCGGCATCCAAGTAAATCCTCTTTGGGGTTTCGGTCAATTCAGTGTAAGAGGACAACTTCGGCTCCCTCCTTTGTCACTTCAGTCCTCCGAGGCCATCATCAGCCTTCCGCTTTCCTTTATCCTTCCTATTCCCTATCTTGGATGGTCCACCGTCATCCAAAGCATTCACCTCAACATTCTTAGCTTCTACATTATCCTAACATGGAAATCTTTCAGCTTGATAGTAGAAATCTGCGAGATCCACTAGCGAATGTCTCTCCAAAGCCATTTTGAAATCAGTTTTGCTCGTAACTTCGAAAACCACTACCATCAGGACTATCAACAAATCTAGTTTTTGTATTGCAGCGGCTGCTGTGTTGAACCTAGTTAAGTAACTCCATAGGGTCTCTCTGGCCCTCTATTTTACAGTCAAAAGGGTCATCACGTTGTTCGGTTGTGTTATATGAACTTTAAAACATTTCATGAATTTATCCACTAATTCGATCCACGTGCTAATTGGTCCATTTTCCAAATGATGAAACCACATCGCCGCCAAACCTGTTTAAGTGCAATGGGAAACACTGTCCCATCACTTCCTTTGAGCGCCTAACACTTCCATGTGCTGGATTTATCTCATCAACTGTATAGTCGGATTTGTCTTTCCGTTATACATCTTCAGTGTTGGTAGCTTAAAATTAGGTGGGTTCCTAGCATATCAGATGTTTGGGGTAAATGAGTTTCTATTTACGTCCTCCAAACTCCGATCTAATGGTCCATCTCTTAGTTCTTATCTTCATTTCTGCAATCCTATCATTATCATTCAGTGGAAATCCCAAGGGCTCTGCCCCCTAGTCCAGATCTTCACCCTCCCCCCTTTCCCATGGGGAACTTCTGGTCCATCTCTTTCATGTCCTAAATATGTATTATGATATATATTCTATGGCTCAATGTCATTCCGCGGACGTGTTCCATCTCGCCCAAATCTTGCATACCAACATCTCCCTTAGGCCACTTTGATCGATACCGAGTTGTCTCAACTCGGTAGGGAATTGTGGTGCCCCTGGTTTGTCTTGATTTGTCTTACTCTGTCTTCTAATGTTCCTATTTCGCCTTCCGGCCTTTGATTTTGATCTTTAATTATTTCGACTGTCCTTTTTGTTTCATTATTTTGAAGAATCCATTCATTATCTCTTCTTGTCGAGGCACTAGTCTATTTTGCATCTCTATCATTATTCTCTCCATATCTTCTCTAGTCATGTGGGTTGATGGATTCGAATTGTGCACACCTCATGGCTGCTCCCATGTCCTTGCTCGCTTCCTTAAGCAATAACTCTTCTTGTTTATGGTTTCTTCATCTTTTGAAAATCAAGTTTCAAGTTTATTAATTCGATTATCTCTCAGTGAATGCATCAAAAAGTTTGGACTAAAAATGGCACAAACATCCACTCAAGGAGTAAATGAAAATTATAATAGAAAAGAGAATAAAAGACAGAAAAGAATATACGTTTTTAATAGTGGTTTGACAAATACTTCGATCTATGTCCACTTAATTATTTTTTATTAGTTGTACTTTTCTCCTATAAAGTATATTTTACAACTTGTATTTCATAACTCGGGTATGAATAATATCCAATTCAGAATTGAACCATTTAACTCGTATAGATTCAAAATAGAGAAGAAAAGATCTCTTTTTAAGTGCATCTCTTTCTCTATTTATAGATGAAAGCCGCCATCAAGATCATCTGAAAACTTCCAACCACATTCTTCACATCCACCATGAAGTTGTAGTGGAAAGTTGTGGGTCAAGCCTACTACTTTCTCAAGTCGCCAGCGAGTTGAAAAGGTTCAACTTTGTAGAGAGTTGAGGGGGCCGAGTTGAGATTGTTTATCCAATTTTGACTATCTCTTTTGTGCTTCATTTTACCACCTTGTGATATTTCAAAGACTCTAGATTCATTTCTCTATGTTCTTTTGTTCAATTCAATCGTTCGAGCTTTTTCGGAGACGTGAAAATTTTGCACGTAATAATGGATGTTTCCATAATATTTTCACAACAGAACAAACTTAATTTTACTAGTTTTACAACATTAATTTAAATAATTAAAATCTAGGTACCTGACAAAAGAAATATAGGGAATTGATACATTTGTGAAAGTACAAACATTATGCACCGTGTGACAATTAACCATCAGATGGAAATGTAAAATTTATGCAGTGCACAAACAAATTTTAAAGTCATAAATTTGAATAAGTTGTGGTACAAACGTACAAAAAACAATTTTATATATGTTCGAAAAGTTTAGGATAAAAATGAGTTTAGTGTTACTTTTTTTAGCATGGTTGTTTAGTGCCAACAGGATTCAGTTTCGGAACTTGAGCTCCTGGTCTTTGGTCTCATAGTCCTAACTATCAACCAATTGAGCCAACCTTGTTGGCTACAAATTTTTGTGTTTTACATTTTCAACTTATGTTTTAAAATTTACAAACATTTTGAATGTGTAAATCTATAAAATATCAAACAAGTTCCGACTATTTTCAACATGTGTTTGAAGAAGAGAATAAGGTGGAAAATACTCAATTCGAAAAATGGTTTCGTAATATTCGATGGAAAATATATTATTTTTATTGTTTTCTCGGTTTGAGAAATATGAAAACCCATCTTTTCTCTTCATTCACTTCTTTTTGTTCTATTAAGTAGGATATTTTAATTTTTCTTTCTCTTACAATCCAATTGAAATACATATTAAAAAATCAAAACTCAACACTCGTTTTCAAGCCAAACTTTTCATTTTTGCAGTATCTGAAAAATACAAACAAACTATCATTTAAGGTGGAAGATCCGGGTCCAAGAAATTAAGAGAATAATGGTATAGAAAAAGTAATAAACAGTGTACTAGCAAACGAAGCTCACATGGCATGATGATAGAGATACATACCTAACATACATGCCAGTCAATTAATACGTGCACAACCACTCGTCTTCCAGGTTAACTTGATTCTTTTCCGCAGGGTGTTTGGTTTGGGACTTCAATTATTGCACCACAGACATTATTATGATTTTGAAATGTCAATATTAGTCATGAAAATATCTGACACTCATATTTCGGTTCAGGCTAAGTTTTCTTTGATATGCACACCATACATTCATATATGCCTATTACTAGTTTAGTTTAACTGGGTTTACAAACATCCTGAGAACTGTTAAACCGTTCGTCCCAGTATTTTCTAGAGGTTCTAAACCAATAATGTTGAAATTTTCTTTAAATAAATGAATCATGTAGTTTTAATTTACTATTTTATCATTTTTTTTCTTTGATCCATTTGGCTTACATCAAATTTATGACTCAAAGGAAATACATTATTTAAGATTAGAATGATCAAAGGGTACAGTTCATTCTGAGTTTAGAAAATTTAATTAAACTATAAAGGGATATTTTGTTGCCATCATAGATGGTAACAGTTGCCATTATTGTTGCGGTTTCCTCGAGCAATTGCAGACTTTCCTTGAAGAGTACACCAAATCAGAAGGCCTACGACTGGAGAGCTAATAGCAGAGAAGTTCCACTTAGCTTCAGCGTCCTCTAGTTAATGCACCAAGTACCAACTGCCCACATTTCAGACAACAAAGACAAAAACTAACAGAAATTTTCAATTTCAAAGTGATACTAATGAAAGAGATGCCAATATTCAACAGTAACTGAACTAAACAAAGCACAACAACTGAAACGTGGTGAAACTTGTATTGAAGACGAGATTCAGCAACATGACAATACTGCTTCAACAAGCATCGGGAAAATGTTAGATTCGACTATATGTAAGAATGATGATGATAAAATCATGCACGATGCATGGCTTTAAACGGAGAACAACTCGTAATGGTAGGCCGGATGAAACATTGTTTCAACTTGATGCTAACCCTTGTAAATTGGTTATTGAAATCCGCAATGGGCAAACTTGGTTACTGACTTAAAACTAATCAAAGAAAAGTAACAGAACTTAAGCATCTACGAACAGTTGTATTCCTTGAATAATGCTTGATTGTGGATTTGCTGGCTTTGTAGGCTTCTTTGTGGGCTTTATTTAGTTTTTTTTTGTATATGGTCTTTTTGGTCTTGTTTGCTGGATTAATTTTCTCCGTTTAAGCCTGTTGTTGTATAGAGTTAATGGTTTTCCTTGTACACTTGTTTGGTGTATTAACCCAGCTAAAAATGTTTTGTACCCTTTTTTTTTATGTTTTTTTAAAAGAAAGTGGGGAAAGAAAATAAGTGAAATAAGAAGATACGAGAATATATAGATGTGTTATATTGAATATACAGATGTGTTATATCTTTTAAATGCGGGTTGTATTCTCCGGGCCAACCCGCAACCCATTAACTTTATTCTGCTGCATATAAATGTAAGAGCAAGACACATCTGTATTATATAACAATTAGAGAAAATACAGTAATAAAGAACTTCTTTGCATCAGTTTTTTTAACATGGTATCAGAGCCAAAGAAAATTGCTTAACAGAAAATTAGGTTAATACATTTGCTTTCATCAGAAAAATATCATCATTTGAGAGTATTGTACACAGGTAAATAGTTGTGTACAGTTTTTCTACATTCGATTCATCATTTGAATTCAGTGTCGTGCCAAGAAGAAGGCGTTTCAGAGAATTCTCATCATCAAGCGCCTCCTCGGCTGCACTGATCCATCAGAATTATAAAGTTTCTGATCATCTTACCCACTGTGCCGTGCCAAGAAGGAGGTGTCAGAAAACCTTCATCATTCACCTGACTTTGGCTGCACTTCTTGATTCTCTCGGACCCTCCTTTCTATTTGCTTACTGATTTTTTCATCATAATGGCTGAAGAAAGCAGTAATACTACTGCATCACTAAGATCTGTTTCAAGAACTGCTCAAGATCAGTCAAACGTCACTCAAGATCTTATCAAGTCCATCATCAAGCCTCAGAGTCAGGTCATCACTATCCAGTTAGACGAATCTAACTACCTGCTATGGAAGTTTCAAGTCGAAACAACCATAATGGGTTATGGCTTGCAAGAATACGTTTATGGTACATTGATTACTCCACCAAGATTCACTGCACTCAATGAAGGAAAGTTCATCAGTAATAAAGATTACACCACACATGAAAGACAAGATAGCCTGATTAGTTCTTAGTTACTGTCTTCTATAGGTACAAATCTACTGCCACAGTTAGTTGGATGCAAAACTGCTCATGAAATTTGGCATACAATTGAACAAATATTCAGTTCTCAATCTGCAGCAAGAATAATGCAATACAAAAGACAGTTACAAAACTTGAGAAAAGATAATACAAGTATGAGAGATTATCTGTCTAAGGCCAAAAGTATATGTGATCAATTAGCTTGTGTTGGTCACAAAGTAACAGACATGGAACAAATACTATGCATACTAAGTGGTCTAGATGAGGAGTATGAACCAGTGGTAGCCATAATATCATCTAATGAAAAACTGCCATCACTTCAGAATGTTCAGTCAATGCTAATTGCTCATGAGGGCAGATTAGAGCAAAAGAAACCAACAAACTGGGAGTATAATGTTAATCATGTCTCTGCTAGCAAAAATAGGAATCAAGAAAAGAACCAAAATAACAAAAATCAGTCAAGCAACTACAGAAGCAGTCAATCCAGCAGAGGAAGAGGTAGGGGTGGTAGATGGAATTACAATAACAATAGCAAACCAAGATGTCAAATATGTGAAAGATATGGCCATACTGCAAACAAGTGCTACTTCAGGTTTGATGCAAGTTTCACTCCAGCACAACAGAGTAGCAATAGTGCAAGGTCACAAAATTATAGCGTTAATATGGTAAATATGCAACAAGAATCAAAACCAGAGAATGTAGACATTAGCACAGCAAGGATTGAGGACATTCATGATGACAGTTGGTATCCAAATTCTGGTGCAACCAATCACGTGACAAACAACTTGAGTCAGTTAAATCTTGGCAACAGGGAATACAAAGGTAAACAATTACTGTATATGGGTAATGGCAAACCCATACATATATCTCATACTGCCAATGCAAACATTAATGGTACTAGACAACTTTATCTTAAAAATTTACTAAAGGTACCATTAATCAGGAAAAACTTGATGAGTGTATCACAATTTGCCAAAGATAATAATGTCTACTTTGAATTTCATTCAACATACTGTTTAGTGAAAGATAATCTAACTGATGAAGTTCTTTTGCAGGGTAGAGAACATAAGGGGTTATACAAATTTGATGTCTCAAGCTCAAGAAAATCTGAATATGAAAGTAAATGGTGTCATGTATCTGAAACAAAAAATGCTGAAAAGTACATTGAAAAATTTGATACTTGGCACTGTAAACTAGGACATCCTAGTATAAATGTTGTGAAACATGTATTGAGTAAATGTGATGATATTCTTGTTGATAAAATTCCCACTTCTTACACATGCACATATCGTCAGCTAGGTAAAGGTCATAAGCTTGCCTTTCCAGATTCTGAGACTGTATATAGTAATACTCTGGAACTAATTGCAACAGACCTCTGGGGGCCTGCTCCAATTAGTACTGATTATGGTTATAAATATTATATTTCCTTTATTGATGCCTACTCCAGATTTGTATGGATATACTTTTTAAAATCAAAATCTGAGACTAACAATGCAGTGATACAATTCATCACAAATGTTGAAAGACAGACAAACAATCGGCTAAAAATTGTGTAGACAGATGGAGGCAAGGAATTTCTACCACTAAGAAAGTTTTTCCAAAGCAAGGGAATCACACATAGGATGACATGTCCATATACTTCTAAACAAAATGGTCTCATAGAGAGAAAACACAGACACATTGTTGAAACTGGTTTAACTTTACTAGCACAAGCATCTATGCCACTTAAATTCTGGCCAGATGCATTTTCTACAGTAGTCTATTTAATTAATAGACTGCCTACAAAGACTCTTGAATTTAAGAGTCCTATGGAAGTGCTAACCAAAGTCAAACCAGATTATCAAAACTTAAAAATGTTTGGATGTCAGTGTTTTCCCTATCTAAGACCATACAACTCACACAAACTTGATTACAGATCCACACCATGTACATTCATAGGTTATCCTAAAAATCAAAAGGGTTACAAATGTATTGATAGCAAGGGCAGAGTATATATATCCAGACATGTGATATTTAATGAAGATAAATTTCCTTTTAGCAATGCAGATATCAAAACATCTCAGAAGATATACAACACAAAGTATTCCATACCTCCATTATCATTTTCACCAGAGATAATCATACCAATTCAAAGTGAAGGTGATGATGATGGAAGAGATCTCCGCTCACAGCACACAATGTCCACAAGTGAACCAGGTCATGAGCAAACTGAAGGATCATCAAAGGCTGGTAATACTGAACCAGACAGTAACTGCTCACATGATCCATGCCCAGTATTGGATGACCAGCAGTCAACCAATACTCAACAAGAGATCTCTAATGATGATAGAGATTAACCCACTGTTCCTGCAAGCACTGGTCATCATATGATAACTAGGGCAAAAAGTGGTATATTTAAACCAAAAATATACTATGTTGAAATAGATATAAGTGAGCCAAGTACTTATCAACAGGCAGTTTTAGATGACAATTGGAAAATTGCCATGAAAGAGGAATATAATGCACTAATCAAAAATAAAACTTGGGATCTTGTACCACTGCCCAAGGATAAAAATGTCATAGGATGTAAATGGACATACAAGTTGAAGAAAAATCCAGATGGTTCAATTCTTAAGTACAAAGCAAGATTGGTGGCAAAAGGGTATTCACAACCAAATGGGTTTGATTTTAATGAAACTTTTTCTCCAGTTGTGAAACCCACATCAATCAGGATAATATTAACAATTGCTTTGCATACGAATTGGACTATTCAACAATTAGATGTTAATAATGCTTTTCTTAATGGTGAATTGCAGGAAGAAGTATACATGGAGCAACCATATGGATTCAAAAAGAAAGGCAGTGAACAACTTGTATGAAAACTTAATAAAGCACTCTATGGTCTTAAGCAAGCACCAAGAGTCTGGTTTGACAAACTTAAAACTATATTATCCAGTCATGGCTACAATCAAACAAAATCTGACAATTCCTTATTCACTAAATTTCTCAATCATACAGTGACTTATGTACTAATTTATGTGGATGATTTTATTATTACAGGAGACAGCAAGTCAGAGATCTATCATATAACACAATGTCTAAAGAAGGAATTCTCCATTAAAGACTTAGGAGAGCTGAATTACTTTCAAGGCATTGAGGTCAAAAGAGTGTCAAACTCAGAGATACAATTAAGTCAGAAAAAATATATCAGTGAAATTCTAATAAGAGCCAAGATGGATAAGGCAAATCCACTTCCCACTCCAATGACTAGCAATTTGCATCTCTAAAAAAAAAGGTGAACCAATATTAAATGAAAAACAGTGTAGAAGTATAGTGGGAGCACTGCAGTATGTTACTATAACTAGGCCAGATATCTCCTATAGTGTTAATAAAGTGAGCCAGTTCATGCAAAGACCACTAGACAATCATTGGAAGGTAGTAAAAAGAATTTTGAGATATCTTAAAGGATCTATCAATCAAGGACTAATTTTGCAATCATGTTCATCTTTACATATCAATGGTTATTCTGATTCAGATTGGGCAACAGATCTTGATGATAGAAGATCAACTACTGACTACTGTGTGCTTTTGGGAAATAATCCTATATCATGGTGTGCAAAAAAACAGCCAATAGTATCTAGATCTAGCACTGAAGCGGAATACCGAAGTTTAGCTAGCACTACTACTGAGATTATGTAGATAAAATCCCTTCTAAGTGAATTACATGTTAAATTTAACAACATGGCTATTATATGGTGTGATAATCAAAGCGCTATTGCACTCACTACTAACCCAATTCTACACTCTCGTACGAAGCACATGGAACTAGATTTATATTTCGTACGAGAGCAAGTTATCAAAGGAGAGCTTAGAGTTAACTACGTACCTTCTACTTACCAGAAAGCTGACATATTAACCAAACCTCTCTCAAGGCCAAACTTTGTTCGTTTCAGACATGAGCCTAATGTGAATGAAGCTGACACTAATCTGAGATCAAATACCCAGATATATGTACCCGAAGCTCTGCAGGCAACGACTGAAGCATCCGACAGCTCTCTCAAGGCTGAACCTCGTTTTCTTCAGACATGAGCCCAATATTGATGAAGCTTGACACTAATTTGAGATCCGATACCCAATTCTATGCTCGTGAAGCTCTGCAAGCAACACTAAAGCATTTGACAGACAGTATTATAATTTGATTCAAAGTCATGGTAGCTCTCAAGTCTTGTTGCTGTTTGGATCTAAGGTGTTGACTGGAATTCGGAATTCGACCTCAACTCTCTCAAATTCTCCAACTTGGCAACAAGATCTGAAAATCGCACACAAACCCTAAACCTAATTTGGGTTTGAGGGGGCGAATAAGTGAAATAAGAAGATACGAGAATATACTGATGTGTTATATCGAATATACAAATGTATTATATTTGTTAAATGCGGGTTGTATTCTATGGGCCAACCCGCAGCCCATTAACTTTATTCTGCTGTATATAAATGTAAGAGCAAGGCACATCTGTATTATATAACAATTAGAGAAAATACAGTAATAAAGAACTTCTTTGCATCAGTTTATTTAACAAAGAAGGAAGAAAAAAAGAAAAATATAGAGCATGTTATAAAATGAAAAGGCAGAAGACATTTTTATTCACTTCAGGTATCTATATAATACAAATGAGCTCAATATTTATAGACTCCGAATGCAACTGAGATTACAATAATGTCCTTTTCCATTTAGCATATTCACCCATATTCCTTATTACAACACCCCCCTTGAATATGCCTCTGATAAGAATAATTGCCTCATTAAAAACCTTTGTTATGAAAAACCAGTGGGAAAATCATAATAAAAGAGTGCAATTTTATTTCATCTTTAGATAACATATTTTACAATGTTATTATGAGGGTTGATGCTTCTGGATCAAAATAATGCCTCATCAAAATGTTACTAACAAAAACCCAGTGAAAAAAATATTGGTGAAGAAAAAAAAGTATATTATAGCATACTTTTGAATGCTCCCCCTGATTTATAACGCATTATTCAGTTAGTCTGTTGATGTAGCCGATGCATACCAATTTTATACACCATCTTCTGAAACGTTGATTTTGGAAGTGCCTTTGTGAATAGTTCTGCTGGATTTTCTTAGGACTGGATTTGTTTCACCTCTATTTTGTTGTCTTTTTGTACTTCGTGTGTGAAGAACAACTTAGGAGAAATGTGTTTCATCCGATCACCCTTGATGTAACCTGCCTGAATCTGAGCTACGCAAGCAACATTGTCTCCATAAATAATAGTTGATCCTTCTATAGTTGAGGGGAGCAGACATGTATTTCGACTATGCTCAATTAATAATCTTAACCAAATACATTCTCGACTTGCTTCATGTAGTGCTAGTATTTTAGAATGATTGGATGATGTTGCTACCAATATTTGCTTCGTAGATCGCCATGAAATAGCTGCATTACTGTTACTAAACACATACTCGGTTTGTAATCTTGCTTTATGTGGATCAGAAAGATAACCTACATCAGCATAGCCAACTAGATTTGGGTTATTACCTATGTCAGAATAAAACAAGCCTAAATTTGTCATTCCACAAAGATATCTCATGATATGTTTTATACCATTCCAATGTCTTTTCGTTGGTGTTGAATTGTATCTTGCTAGAAGATTTACTGAGAATGTAATACTGGTCTCGTGCATTGAGCTAAATATAATAATGCACCAATGGCACCGAGATATGGTACTTCTAGACCAAGCAAATTTTCATCTTCTTCTTTTGGGCGGTAAGGGGGTCCTTTTTAATATCCAATGATCTGACAACCATAGGCGTACTAAGTGGATATGCTTTATCCATTTGAAAACGCTTCAGGATTTTCTCAGTGTAGTTTCACTGATGGATCGGTATGTCATTAGTACTATGCTTGATTTTTAGACCGAGACAATATTTAGTTTTTCCAAGATCTTTCATTTCAAATTCATTCATTGAGTAATTTATTGTTTCATCAATCTCTTCGGGAGTCCCAATCAAATTCATATCATCAACATAAACTGCTAAAATAGCAAATCCATTTACCAATTTCTTTATAAAGACACATGGACAAATGAGATTGTTTTTATATCCGGCTTTTACCAAATATTCACTAAGATGGTTATACCACATTTTTCCAGATTGTTTTTTCAAACCATATAGTGATCGTCTCAGTTTTAATGAGTACATCGACTTTGATTTTTCTTCAGCCAACCTATATCCATCTGGGATCTTCATGTAAATATTGGTGTCTAATTCACCGTAAAGATAAGCTGTAACAACATCAGTTAATCTTATATCTAATTTTTCAGACACTACAAGGCTTATCAAGTATCGAAATGTTATGACAGCCATAACAGGATAATATGTTTCTTTAAAATCAAAACCTGGTCTCTGTAGAAAACCTTGTGCGACAAGTCGTGCCTTGTATCTCACGACTTCATTTTTATAATTTTGTTTTCTAACGAATACCCATTTATATCCTACTGGTTTAACATTTTCTGGTGTTTTCTCTATTGGTCCAAACACACCATGTTTTTGAAGTGAATCTAGCTCAACTTGGGTAGCATCTTTCCATTTTGGTCAATCATGTCTTTTGCGACATTCATTTATGCTAGTTGGTTCATTATCATTATTCTCATTATAGTCATGGCTTTTATTTATTTCAGTAGCTACTGCGAATGAGAATACATCATCAATTATTATTTCACTTTAATCTCACAATTCTCCATAGTTTGTATAAAGTACTAAGATCTCATTATTGTTAGGTACCATTTTATTTTTGGAAGTTTCTATTATTTCTTCTGGTATAATAGTTTCTTCGGCATTTTTAGGAGTGTTATCAATAGAAAAGTTTATTATTGTATTATTCGAATGGATTCAAAAAGCATCTTACAAACATTACAACAAACAACTTATATACAAACACAACTCCAACTAATGGGCCGAGCCCACTAACCCAAAAATGCAGAAAAACTGAAAAGAAATAAAAGGTGTATATGATACACATGCACACAAACCATATGCACATATTTACATATCTACATTTACATCACTCCTCACAACACTCCCCCTCAAGTTGGAGCATACATGTCTATCATGCCCAACTTGCTGCATAGGAAATTCATTCGACAACCATTAAGTGCTTTAGTCATCATATCGGCCACTTGCTCCTCTGATTTCACGTATCCAGTTTTGACTAACCCCTGCTGCACTTTTTCTCGTATAAAATGACAATCAACTTCTATGTGTTTAGTTCTCTCGTGAAAAACTGGATTAGATGCTATATGTATAGCAGCTTGATTATCACACCACAACAGCAATGGCATTTCAACTTCAAGCTTCAACTCAGTCATAAAGTGATTCAACCACATCAGTTCACACACTACACTAGCCATCGCTCGATACTCTGACTCAGCACTTGATCTTGATACAACATTCTGTTTTTTACTCTTCCATGACACTAAATTTCCTCCAACAAACACACAAAACCCCGAAGTAGACTTTCTGTCTTCCTTTGAACCAGCCCAGTCTGCATCTACAAAACATTCTACTCTATTGTGTCCATGATTCTTGTAAACAATTCCTTTACCCACTGTTCTTTTCAAGTAACATAAAATCTGCTTTAGTGCATTCCAGTGATCAATAGTTGGTGCACTCATATATTGACTTACAACACTCACTGAGTAAGCAATGTCTGGCCTAGTCTAGTGCTAAGTAATTAAGCTTACCAACCAATCTCCTATACTTATCTGGCTCATTGAATTCATCTCCATCTTTACTCAAATTAATGTTCACCATCATAGGTGCAGAAGATGGTTTTGCACCCAAATTCCCAGTCTCTTTCAGCAAATCCAACACATACTTCCTCTGTGACAGACATAT
Source organism: Allium fistulosum (assembly GCA_030737815.1). Classification (NCBI taxonomy): domain Eukaryota; kingdom Viridiplantae; phylum Streptophyta; class Magnoliopsida; order Asparagales; family Amaryllidaceae; genus Allium; species Allium fistulosum. The sequence goes on along the minus strand of CM060908.1, from coordinate 812,343,173 downwards.
TTTCCCATTACTTTTCATAACTTCAATCCCTAAGAAGTATCTCAACTCCCCTAACTCCTTTGTACAAAACTGTGTATGAATGAACTTCTTAAGAGCTTCAATTCCTAGCTCATCATCCCCAGTAATCACAATATCATCTACATAAAAAACTAATAAGATTGGCTTGCCTTGTGAACTTCTAAAAAATACTGAATGATCAGACTTACTCTGCAATAGCTCAAACCTCTCCATTGCTTTACTAAATTTCCCAAACCATGCACGTGGACTCTGCTTTAAGCCATATAAACTCTTCTTTATTCTACATACCTTGCTGTTCTCCCTCTGAGCAACAAACCCAGGAGGTTGCTCCATATATATTTCTTCAACTATGTCTCCATGTAAAAATGCATTTTTAATATCAAGTTGATGCAATTTCCAATCATGTTTTGCTGCCAATGATATAAACAACCTGATTGATGTCATTTTGGCTACTGGTGAGAATGTTTCTATATAATCTGTTCCATATGTTTGAGCATACCCTTTAGCAACCAATCGAGCTTTAAACCTTGCAATTGATCCATCTGGATTTAACTTGACTGAATAAACCCATTTGCATCCTATCACTTTTCTATTATTTGGCAACTTAACCAGATCCCATGTATTATTCTTGTCTAAAGCATTAACTTCCTCTAGCATTGCTTGTTGCCACTTTGGTTTTGACATTGCTTCCTTGACAGTTTTAGGTAATGAAACTAAATCAAGTGCAGAAATGAATGAATACGATTCTGATGATAGACTATCATATGAAACAAAAGATGAAATTGGATATGTACACTTTCTTCTCTCTTTTCTAAGAGCAATTGGTAACTCCAGACTTGGATCTGATTGTGGAACAGTTGCATGGTTGTTATCCCGCCTTTTGGCAAGGCCGTGATACCAAGAACTTGACTAGAAACCAATGACAGTTCATCTTGGAGGTCGGTTATACGTAGGTTCACTCTGGATATCGATGAATTTTGTCCGAGTTCAGATCGAGCTAAAATTGATATGACACGACGAGAGAAGCCATAAAAGTCAACGTTCAAAAGTTCAAGTCAGTCCGAGTTCATATGCTCAAGTTATAATCGATGCAAGATTGGATGAAGAACAGCCTCGGGTTCGAATCCATCGACTGGCCTTTGTTCGACTCGGTCTCATTCGAATCCATCAGGAAGCTTCTGTTCGACTCGATCGATTTCGTATCCATCATCAAGCCTCTGTTCGACTCGGTCTCATTCGAATCCATCAGGAAGCCTCTGTTCGACTCGATCGATTTCGTATCCATCATCAAGCCTCTGTTCGACTCGGTCTCATTCGAATCCATCAGGAAGCCTCTGTTCGACTCGATCGATTTCGTATCCATCATCAGAACCCACTTCGTATCGATCGACTTCGTGTCCATCACCAGAAGTCTACTTTGTGCCACTCGACTTCGTATCCATCGAGGGACAGCACACTTCGTATCGATCAGTCAGTGTCAACTTCGCATCCATCGACGAACTATTGTTCGTATCCATGGAGTTGGAGTGCTTTCATCGATACGAACAGGCCAACCTCCATCGATTCGAACAGAGCAAGGCTATCGATACGAACAACGTAGTTCCGATCGATACGAACCAAACAGCCTGCCGAAAGTCTCCATTTATTATCGATCATAACTCGAGATCCACAAGTCCAAATGCTATGAAATTTTCACAGAAGCCTACGTGCATGCTAAAGAATGTCCATGCCAAATTTCGACTCCATCGGACGCAATCTTGATCGATATGAAATCCATTCGTATCGATCACGGATCAGGCCGAAACTTCACGGGCTTGGTCGCACGGGCCTACTCACGTGCCAGAAGTAGTCTCCCGAGATCTGAGCGAGATATCCGCCTCCTACACCTATAAATAGACCCCCAAAGCCAACAGAAAAGGGATCTTCTTCTTCTTTGAATTCTCAAATGCCCAGACTCTGCCGGATCCAGTTCTAAACTCCATTGCTGCTGCTGCAAATGAATTTCACTATTGTAATTCATTGTCATCTACTGTAACCCGCTGAGATCTATTGTAATCATCAAAGAAACATCAATAAAGAGATCAATTTCATAGTGGATGTAGGCAATACGCCGAACCACTCTAAATCCTTGTGTTCCTGTTCATTTTTTATCATTTGCATATCTGTTTTTGGAGTTTTTGTTAGATAATCCTCTTTTTCCATTTAATTTCTTCACTTTATCTCTTCAAAAACTTCCGAAGAGTGTTGTGCCCAATTTTGGTACAAATGATTAATTCATTAGTTTCTGGTTCCTGATTTGATTCAGTGTCCATATGATGATCAGCACTTTCTGAAGTTATAACAGGATATAGTAAAAAATCATCATTCTCTGCACATTCTTGATTTGTTGGTATAGATGGATAGAAAAATGCTTCATCTTCCACAAAACTAACATCTATAAATACCAAGTATTTCTGTAAACTGGGTCAAAAACATTTATATCCCTTTTGTAACCTGGAATAACCAACAAAGATGCATTTCAAAGACTTTGGATCTAGCTTGGTGAGTTGAGGATTAACATTTCTAACATAGCATGTGCAACCAAAAATTCTTGGCTTAATCAGATACAAATGTTTATCTGGAAACAATACTTGAAATGGCACCTTATACTCAAGTATAGTTGATGGCATTCTATTGATTAAGAAGCATGCAGTAGAAACTGCATCTGCCCAAAAGACTAGGAACTTTCATTTGGAAAAGTAGTGCTCTTGTAGTTTCAAGTAAATGCCTATTCTTTCGTTCTGCTACTCCATTCTGTGAAGGGGTATCAACACATGAAGTCTCATGTAAAATTCCATTTTGAGCCATATATGCATTTAACTGTTCAGATAAATATTCTTTGGCATTATCACTCCTTAGAATTCGAATATTAGTATTGAATTGTGTCTTAATCTCAGAATAGAATGTACAAAAAATGGAAAATAACTCTGATCTATTTTTCATTAAAAATAACCATGTTACTCGAGAATAGTCATCAACAAAAGTAACAAAGTATCTATAACCTTGCTTAGATACAACTGTAGCAGGACTCCAAACATCTGAATGAATCAACTCAAATACAGAACTAGCTCTCTTATTTATTCTAAAAAAAGAACTACTATGGTGATGTTTAGCAAATTGACATGACTCACAATTTAAAGTAGATAATGAATTAAACTGTGGACATAACTTCTTGATCAATGACAATGAAGGATGACCCAACTGCAAATGAGTTTTAAGAGCAGAGTTTACACTTGAACAAGCAATATGGTTAGGTATCTTATCAGTTAGGATATACAAGCTACCAGACTCTTCACCTTTACCAATAATCTTCTTCGTTGTAAGGTCCTGAAACACACAATGATCAGGGAAAAAGGATATGCAACAATTAAGATCACGAGTGATCTGACTTACTGATATCAAGTTGAAAGATAAATTTGGCAAATATAATACTGTTTTTAGTGGAACTTGAGTATGTGAGTCCACATTTCCAGTTCCATAAACTCGTGTTTGTGATCCATCAGCTAAAGTAACAACACGATTTGATTCATTTAAATGAGGTTTTGAAATCAGATGAAGATTACCTGTCATATGATCTGTAGCCCCAGAATCTATAACCCACTTTGATGATTGTTTTTCTGAGTTGGCAACAATAGTTACTGATGATGAAGGATTATGATCAGATACATTTTTCTTTAGTGATTCTTGATACTGTGCATATTTATCATACTCCTCAACTATCATCAACACTGTCTTAGTAGGATTTTGTGAATTACTAGATATTGAATTCTTGTATTGCAACTTTCTACACTCAAATTTTGTATGACCAGGTTTCTTGCAATACGCACAAAATTTGCTCTGACTTTGCACATTTGATCTCTGGTTATTCCATGATGGATTAATATTTTGATTCTATGTATTTATTTTCTGATTGTTCCAAGAAGAATTAACTCTACTATTACCAATTAGAGCACTTTCAGACACCACATTAGATAACCGAGTAACTTCTGTACGAAGAATTCTACTGAAAACATCTTTAAGTGACAAGACATCAGATCCAGATAGAATCTGTGATTTTTCTGATTCAAATTCTGATGATAATCCAACTAGAAAACTCATAATAGCCATTTGCTCTCTCTGTTGCTGTTGGACCTTCACATCTGGGCTAAACGGAAGAAGTAGATTGAGTTCTTCATAAGTTTTTTTAAATTTCATGAAATAATTCATCAGAGTTTGCTCCTATTTTTCTGCCCGATAGAATGATCTACAAACATCATACATTCTAGTTAAATTTCCTTTCCCTGAATACAAGAATTCCAAATATTCCATAAGTTCCTTCACGAATTCACAGTGATTTACCAATCCAATAACCTCACTATCAATAGAATTTCTAATTTTAAGAAACAGCCGAGCATCATCTCTCAACCACGATAGGTGCTTATCTTCCTTAGAATCCAGATCTGGTGGAGCTTCAGTAAGATGTCGATCTTTATCTATACTTCGAAGATAAAGACGAATAGTTTTACTCCAATTCAGATAATTCAAATTATTCAGTTTATGATCAGTGATCTTTGGCATCAACTGCATCGCGTCCATTGTGACTTTATTTTCACTCATCTTGATCCAAGATAATCAAACAATGGATCGAAAAAGACAATTTGAGATTGAATCAAATTTTGAGATCTTGAGGCTCTGATACCATGTTATCAATAGAAAAGTTTATTATTGTTTAAATTGAATGGATTCAAAAAGCATCTTACAAACATTACAACAAACAACTTATATACAGACACAACTCCAACTAATGGGCCGAGCCCACTAACCCAGAAATGCAGAAAAACTGAAAAGAAATAAAAAGTGTACATGATACACATGCACACAAACCATATACACATATTTACATATCTACATTTACATCACTCCTCACAACAAGGAGAATTGGGATTTTCATTTAAGTTATCTTTTAGATTATTCATAACCTCTTCGGAAGGTTTATCAATTGATGATTTTTCGTTAGACTTTCTTTTTCTAGGCGCCAAGTCTTTTGAACCAATTGGTCTTTCACGTTTTTGTCTTGCTTTAGATTCATGTGCTGTTTTTGGTCCTTTTGGGATTTCAATTCTAGCTGGTGCATTTGCTACTGTAATGTGGGATTTAGTTATTTTTACAGCATCACTAAATGCATCAGGCATTTGATTTGCAATATTTTGAAGATGCAAAATTCTTTGTACCTCATATTGGCATTGTTTGGTACGTGGATCCAAATGTGACATAGGTGGATTATTCCATGATATTTCACGCCGTTCTACTGGAACGGTCTTTCCTCCCCCTAACAGTGGGAAAATTGTCTCATCAAATTTACAGTCTGAAAATCTTGCAGTGAAGACACACCCGTGAGAGGTTCAAGATAACGAATTATCGAGAGTGAATCAAATCCCGCATAAATTCCCAACCTACGTTGAGGACTCATTTTAGTACGAAGCGGGGGACTAATTGGCACATGCACAGCGCAACCAAATTTTCGTGAATGAGAAATATTTAATTGGAATCCGTTTAAAAGCTGTGATGGTGAAAATTGATGATAAGCCGCTGCTCTAATTTTAACCAATTTTGATGCATGCAGAATTGCATGTCCCCAAGCTGAAACATGTAACTTTGATTGCATAAGCAACTGTTTTGCAATAAGTTGCAAACGCTTAATTAATGTTTCTGCCAGACCATTTTGAGTGTGAACATGAGCTACTGGATGTTCAATTTCAATTCCGGATGATAGACAATAATCATCAAATACTTGAGAAGTAAACTCTCTTGCATTATCTAGTCGAATTGATTTAATTTGATGGTCAAGGAAGTGCGCTCTTAATTTAATCATTTGAGCAAGTAATTTGGCAAATGCCATGTTTTTTGTAGAAAGTAAACATACATGTGACCAACGAGTTGATGCATCAATTAATACCAAAAAATATTTAAATGGTCCACATTCTGGGTGGATTGAGCCACAAATATGACCTTGAATTCTTTGTAGAAATGTTGGAGATTCAGAAGTGATTTTACTATATGAAGGTCGAGTAATTAATTTTTCTTGTGCACATGGAGCATTTGTGGATCATCTACCTTTTCTCCATGTAGTTTTAGTTTAGAAGTAATTGTAAACACAACAGAATTATATTCTCTTATAGATTTGAAGTCTTGAAATCTCAGGTTCAACCACTTTTGCCTAGTATTTGGAAATATGACCGTCTTCTGGTGGTCATAACACTCCTTCAGGGAGTTCCACAAGTGGAGAGGATCTTTTTCCATTAAATATTCTGTTTTTAGATCATCGTGGATGTGACGTCTTAAAAATATCAGAGCGTTTGCTTTGTCCTGTTGGGACATATTATTACCAGTGTCCATGACAAATAGTTGTCTTCGGATATGTCCAAAGCTTTGAATTCAAACTTAGCTATGTTTGCCATGCTATGAACTTTTAATGAAAAGGAGAGAGAAAAAAAAATTATTATAGTAGATATAATAAGTAAGGATTAAATGTTGCCTAGAAACATATGATTGAAAAACAAAACTTTTTTTTTAATGAAACCTGAAACTTTATTCTGAAACAATAACCAAGTATTTCAAGTACGCATTTCTGATCCGCATATGTATAAACTTGGCATACATCAATATTCACGCAGTTTGAAAATATTTAGTGTAATCAGCATTTTTATCCTAACAACCTCTCGTATAAAAAAAATGCTAATACCAAGTCAAAAAAAAATATGGGAGAACCATGTGTGCTAATTATTAACATCAAATCCATTATAAGTTTTGATGAAACTACTGATTTGAAGAAAATATCATCTTTTTAACCTGTACTACCAAGTCCTAAAAGATGTGATCATTTAAATGTAAATACAAATAAGAATAAACATGGCTAAATGACAGTAAACAATATGAATCTCGTCACCCATCCAAAAGTAAGATTTATAATAAAATGTCAACCATCAAATGTCAACCAAACTAAGTAATAAAGTAACAACAAATAAATTGCCTTATATTTATTTCACAGTACTTTCGGTAAAAGACATACAAACAAAACAGTAAAAAAAAAAATCATTTTATTCCACCTTATATGAAAATTGAAAACCACGTAAAAGTTAATGTTACACAGCAAAAATACATTAAATTCTATGTTAGCTGATTAGAGCATAATTCATCAATATTAAACGAAAATACAAGATGTATAATATGCACATAACTGACACCTTTTGGAAACATTAAGTATTAATAAGAAAGCAAGCCTCTCATCAATCAAAATCATCACAGCAAACACCCTACAAAAGAAATATACGAGTGTCCCTTTCAGCTATAATATAATATATTGAGGTTGCTTGTCAGAGTAGCTTGTATTGAAAATGAAACAATAAATAAATAAAACTAAATCGTACCTTGAGATCTATAGGAATAATAATAATAAATATGTACTAAAAGATTTTCTGTAGTGTGGAATTAGACCCAAGTGAAATAATATTTATAGAGTAAGATCGTAAACCTTGTTTCATGGGGATGAGTAAGAGTAGGCGGTACCGAGAAATATCACACTAAAAAAAAATACTTGTGCAAACTCTTAAAAAAAATAAGATTAATACGTGGACTAATACTGGGTCTTGCTGTCATAAAAATTATGAGAGTAAAAGTAGGTTGACGCATTCCACATCAAAAGTACTAAAAAAATGGTCAAACTATAGAAGTAATTTCAGGCCTTTATATAAATATTAATTTTTTTTTTCATACATAAAAAAAAATTCATGTACAAAAAGTAACATAGAACATCGTGCTAATAACGTGTTATAAAATGAAAAGGCAGAAGATATTAGGAAAAGAATATATTTTTATCATTTCGGATATCTATATAATACATATGAGCTCTATATCTATAGACTCCAAATGCAACGGAGGTTACAATAATATCATTTACCATTTAACATATTCACTCATATTCCTAATATATATTACAGCAGAGCAAGTAAATTTACATCTTTTGACATAAGATATTTAATTTAAGTTGGCCAAAATATGTAGCTTCTTTCAAGGAATTGCTTTTTCCACTCGTACCAAAACACAAAAGCAAAGACAATAAAATAAATTATATTAGGAAATAGAAGATATGAACTATAACCTTTCATTTATTTTGGTGCTAAAGCACCATTATTTTCTCTTAGTGAACCACTTTACATACTATTAGAATTTCACTCTTGCTAATACCCCAAGCATATTTTATTATTATATAAATTAATGTAATCGTGCAAATTAAAATCCACTTGCTACTTTTTGTGGAACAAAAGTGCTTTACTAATGAAATTCAACATCATTTGGTATATCACCATTGCTCAACAGTTTCCAATTATTGTTCCAAAAAGAAAGAAATTTAGGAATGAATTATGTTTAAATATTCAAAACAAAGAAATTTAGGAATGAATTTTGTTTAAATATTCATTAATTGCGACATCTTTCAAAACTAGATTTCATGAAAACTAAAAAGTTTCCAAAATATTTTAAAATTTTAAATTTCCAGAAACTTTTGGAAGATAACAATTTTTACAAAAATACATAGCTTTATTTGGGGAATCTTCAAAGCATTTTATTCATGATTCTTGTTGTGTTGACTTCATTAACTTATTAGTGATTCGGTCAATCGATCTTGTTAGAACCTTTGGTATAATTATGTTTTGATGATGTTGAATATATAATTATACTACCAACATTTTTATAAAATGTTTCAGGAACTCGAGTGGGGTTACAAGGTCATATGGAACAAAAAGCAACAAAAAGATGCACGAACATAAAAAATCTTTAGTGTATTGTTTGTCTTCGAGTTATAAGTCTAAGACTTGTTAAAACCCCTCATTATTGTGCAAACAAATACACAGGTTTTCAAAACTTTTTTTTCTTCACATTTTCATATATTTTTATAGATGCTTTCTTTAACAAAACTCATGAACTCAAGATTTCATGGGCATAGTTGACTTATGGATTGGATTTGATATGCCAACATATAAGGTTGATTTTCCAGCACGGTTCCTTTGGGAATTCAATTTCCTCTCTCGAAGGGTTATATGTTGGCACATCAACCCTATATGCCAATACATGATTACTTAAGTCTGTAGCATCTTATATTTTTGGTGTAGGCCAAATGTGAAAATGTTATTATAATTAAATGATTTATTTAGTTTAAATGTGAAAATTAATTAATCAATTGGTAGTTTGATTAAAATATCTAAATAGTTAATTAAATTAAACATTGGGTAATTGGTTACGATGTAATGGAATATAGTCTAAAATAAAATAAAATTTTATTTAAACATTTCGATCATGTAATTTTATTTGGTGAGATGAAGCGAATTTAAATGTAATAAGAGAACTAATGAATTGGTAGATAAATCAATGAGTTTCAACCAAAGCCCATTACTTTAACCATATCCTTAAAAACAAAATCTGTTCACTTCATTCCATCAAACAAAGCAAAATAAAAATCCCAAGGAAAGCGCATCTTAGTTGTCATTAGCTTGAAGAAGAGAGGACATCAAATCAAATAAAATTCAAGCATCGTTTTTCAAAGAAAGTGAATGTTTTTATCACTTTTTCTTTATCTTGTTGAGTAATATTATAACTTTTTCTATATGACTATCTTTTGGCTTCCTATTTTATATTTATTTTTTTGGCTAGTTATGATGATTATAAACTTTTTTTCATGATGTAACATACGATGGATCTATATGAAATATGTTGAAAAGTATCGATATAATAACCAAATATTTTTCGGATACGAATTCATGAACTCCAAATCATTTGAATTTTGGATATGATGTTCATCATGTACATGAAATTTAGAGATATGTTTTTAATTTCATAATTTTTCAAAGATTATTTAGTATTTATGAAATTTCTAAAATGAAAATAGCAGTTTTTGAATGTAAAATGATGTTATTATCCGGTATTTGAATCAAACGACACCTATATAGATCTTAACTTCGAGATGTTGCGGAAATATACCAAGAGGCTTAGGAGATGTCACTATTGAAGAATGAAGGAACCTCAAAAACTTTTGCTAAGTATGAGAGATGTCAAATTGATCAATATCGAACGGTCTAGAATGGTTGGTACCAAATGGCCTGAAGTCAAAAAGGGACCCACTCTAGCCTATGAATGGTTCTACAAGCAAGTTTGAAGAAAAGACAAGTTTTGGAGAAGTAAAACCTTTTGTCATTGGATGTTGCTTGATATGCAATTTTGTCACGAAGATCTAAAACTTGAAGACTTAGGAAAACATGAAGAAAGTGAGAAGTAGTGAACTAGCAAAACCAATCAACACTGATTGGTACCGAATGGTTATGTTACTAAAATATTTTGATTTTGACTTCCTCTTCATGGCTGCAATCTTGGATCTGGATGATTACTAGTTCAAGCTCATTTTATCGACTATGATAGAGGAGTATGCCTTTAAAAGTCATCTTCTTCACTTAGAAAAGGACTTTTGGGATCTCTTTTTGGATTTTTGCTCAAAATTGCTGCCATTTTCAAAATCACCTTATTTCTTGTTCTGAAATCGTTATAAACTTGGTTGTAAATGTGAAAGTAATCTGATATACAATTGAGAATGATTCTAGCCTAATGACTTTAAAATTTGTCTTATTTCTATTCTTAGATTTCTTAATTTACAACCTCTTTTCTAGTTTAGTTAGGGGTGTTTCCCATTTTATAAGCAGACATTTTATTGTGCTTTTGCTAAGAAAGAATTTCTCAAGCGTAGATCTTTTTTTATTTTTTATTTGAAAGAATTCACATGTCAGGTCTAGAAGATAATAACTCTAAGAAAGAATATGGCTACTAGATATAGAGCTACAACTGAAGGGGATAATGAATGTTCCCAACATAATAAGGAAGAAACACTCAACTGATAGTCCAATCAAGATCTTCATCTTAGTAAGAGGTTATGATAAAGGTTGAGATATAATGAATAATGATGGAGATGAAATTGAAAATGTAGTAGCAGCAACAGGTTCAAATTGATCTAATGACTAAGATGCAAGAGCAGCTAATAACATTAAACTAACCCTTGCAACAAATTAGGTCTTGAAGGCAAAGGAATGATAAATGAGGTATATCGTCTTCTAATTCTAGTGAAGAAAGCCCGTCTTCATAAGAATGGAAATTAAACCTGATAAAAGGCTGATGCAAAAAGGGGCTGGGCGACACAAAGAAAGTTGTAAAAGACAGAAGCATTCAGCCACCGTCAAAACCATTGGGTGTCGAACGGTCAAAACCGGTCGGCATTGATCAGTTGGTTGAATCTATCTAAATGAAGAGGAATTGCAACTTGTTGATGCTAAGTAAGGACGAGCTATTAGTCCTCTAGCTAGTGACACTGAAGATGATACTGGTGAACCGGCCAAGGGGGGACGAAGTCCGATGAGGCATAAACATAGGCCTTAATGAATGGTTTCTCTAGAGCTAGAGAAACCCAAACATCTATGAACTAACCAAGATTGTTTTCCAGGCCAAACTCTCAGAGATGTTCATGATGATCACCATTCAACAGGCCAAGGGTGTGAAGAGTACACTATCGACATGATAAAGAGACCGATGAATCAAAACCAATAGCATAAGGATGATGAATGGGGTTCATCAGCAAGCTGGACCCCGTCTACCAAAGACAATCTCGAGGAAAGGTATCTAAAGGAGTTAGTGATGCCAACCATGCTGAGTTACAACACCATGACTGATCCTTGTCAACATTTGTTGATGTATGGATGGCACATGGGTAGTGCTTGGGAAACCGATGTTGTAAGATACAGATGTTTTCCTATCTTCCTCGAGGGATTGGCGATTGATAGTCGGTTTGTGCCTAGATCCATATTGTCGTATGATCAGTTGACAAGGCAATTAATGGAATATTGTCAGGTACATATTTTTCAACCAAAGGATACTATGTTAGTATCGAGCATGCATTAGAGGTTCGAAGAGACCCTGAAAAGTTTTTTAAAGAGATTTAATGTTGTTGTAACGGAAGTGTGTAACCACTAAGAGGAAATAGTGTTGATGACACTTATGAATAGAGTTCATCCATAGACCGACTTTGATAGATGACTCGAGAGGAAGGAACCACTAGCTTTGGAAGAGTTTTATCGGAAAGCATCGTGGTATCTACACTTGTAAGAGGAGGATCTAGAAGCCGAATTGACAACTAGCAGTCAAGTTGGACCAAGCAGCATGATCCAAAGTAACATAGCTATCAAGTAAGGTAATGATAGCATCGTAAATGTCATAGTAAACATTGAAAACAAAGATAACAAGAAAAAGAACCCTAACAACGTAGGCGGTAAGAAGCAAGATGGAAAGAAGTGTTCAAGGTTTGTCTGCAATATAAACTATATGGAATTGACGGATTCTGTTGAGAACATTTACCTTGCTACACAAGGTATGAAGAATTACTAGAATTCACCTATTAGGGAGACCAATGAGGAGAAGAGGTGCTTTGGTAAGTACTGTCGCTTCCATGAAACTCATTAACACAATATGAATGAGTGCAAACATCTCCATGATGTTATAGAAGATTTGATTAGCAAAACTAAACTACAGTAATAAGTTAGGAAACCACAGGAGGACGACCAAGGAAATTGTCAACCTTAGAAGCAACTTACCTTAGGCAATGCAGTTGGACCTAGTGGTGAAGGACCTAGACAACCAACTAGAGGTATTGTGATTAATACCATTTCAGGAGGTTAGCATCTTGCAAAACGGAGTTGGAAAGAGATAAAGTGCTATGGTAGCTCCTTAAGGCATGCACCTCAAGGGATGTGTTACGACATAGAAGAGGGTGCTCTAGCGAAAAAATAAAAGAGAATTGATGATGATATTATCTCCAGAAACATATATGCTAATGTGGTCGGAGCGCCAACGCTTAACCTGATGGCGATTATAGTCATGATAAGGCTAGCCATAGTGCACCGAGTCCCTATTGATAGTTGGAGCTCGGTGAATATCATTTTTAAATAGACTTTCTATAGGATGCAACTTAACGAAAATGATCTGAAGTCATGTAAATCTTGGATCCAGGGATTTACCAGAGAGGCCAAAAATGTACTTTGTCACATTACATTGTTTATGCAACTAGGAAATGATGCCCAAAAGGTGATTTGGGTACAAAATTTTATGGTGGTTGATGGATTCTCAACTTACAACATTTTCTTGGACTGACTGGCCATTTTGATTTTCGAGTTACGCTTTCTCCATGGTGCTTGATGATGAAGTTTACGATGGAGAATGGAGTGGGAGAAATTCAGGGAGACCATAGCAAAATTCGAGAGTGCTATATTATTGGTCTCATAGAGGAGAGGCGATGTGATAATGGGAAGGATACAGAGAAGTCTCTATAGATCAATTTTTCTGATGCATACTAATTACCGCCCAATCCTTAGCTCGGGTCTAATAGAAAAATTCTATAAATCCATGGACCTGCAAACGGAGTAAGAGGAGGCAAAGGCGACACTGATAGAGCTGATGGTTGAGGTCCCAATAGATAATGACAATGCTCCAAAGGTTCTGAAAGTCGGCTCTCAACTTAGCTTGAAGATGAGGAAGGAGTTGGTATGGTTTCTTTTGGAAAACATGGACATGTTTCCTTGGACACATTCTGATATGTATTGGATATTGCCTGAAGTTGCATGTCACGCACTGAATGTGAAACCAAGCTGCCTTCCACTGAAATAGAAAAGAATCAGCTTAAAACCAGTGTGATCCACTGCATGTAAAAAAGAACTGGATAAGATGAAGCAAAATGGATTCATCTGCATACCCGGAGTGGGTATAAAATCTAGTATTAGTCAAGAAGGCAAACAAGAAGTGGAGAACATGCATTGACTATATCTATTTGAATAAGCATGCTAGAAGGACTTCTTCACTCTGCCTAGAATAAAACAATTAATAAATGGAAAGACTTAACATGATCTGTTATACTTTATGGATGCATATTCTGGCTACAACAAATTGCAATGTATGTCTCAAATCACAAGATTATGGGTTTTATTATAGATTTGGGATTGTATTATCATCAAGTGATGTCGTTCGGTCTAAAGAATGATGGAGCTACTTACCATAACTTTTCCTATAAAGTTTTAAGGAACATATTAGGTGGACGATGAAAGTTTATATGGATGAAATGCTTGTGAAGTCACGATAACCGATGGATCACATGGGCGACCTTTCATAGATATTCAGTGCGCTTTGAAAGTATGGAATAACATTGAATCCTCTGAAGCGTTCTTTTGGAGTTGCATTAGGAAATTTTTTGGAGTCCATTATAAACTCAATGGTTGTCAAAGCTAATCCATAGAAAATTAAAGCATTGAAAATGGTTTCCACCACAAAGACAAGGAGGGAAATTTAATGCTTGAAAGCTAAAGTTGTCGCATTAAGTCGATTCATCTTTAAGGCGATTGATAAGTGTATACATAATTTGATGCCCTCAAGAAGAAAAAAGAGAAGTTCTAATGGATGAACGAAGGTGAATCTTCTTTTTAAAATCTATTTGAACAACTCAGGAAACCAAAATTGTAATCCAAGTCTTTGAAAGGAGAAGATCTATACGTTGACCTAGCAGTATCGACTCACGCACTAAATGCAGCCTTGGTGTGTGAGGAGTACAAGATCTAAAGGCTGGTTTACTATATCAGCAAACAATTTACTAGAGCGAAAAAGAGTTATTCAAATCTAGAAAAATTGGCATACTTTTTATTGATTACATCGTGGAAGTTATGATCATACTTCCAGGCTTATCCGATAAAGGTTATGATCGATCAACGACTTAGACAAGTGTTGTATCGTCTCAAGACTTCAGGAAGGTTAATATATGGGAACATTAAGATGAGTCATTATGACATTACTTATCATACTAGGAAGGTGGTATGAAGATAGACATTGGTAGATTTCATTATTGAATTCACCATCTAGGATGATGAAGTAGAGGAAGAGTTGGTCGAGCTTTCTCGATGACCAAGATTTCAAGGGTAGAGTTTTTTTGATAACCCAGAAGGGTTGGAGGATCAGTTCTGCTTTGAAGTTGTAGTTTTGAACAACAAATAACGAGGTTGAGTATGGCATGTTGATTGTGAGACTCGAGATAGCGAAAGAGTTGGGAGTCAAGACACTGCAAATTTTCTGTGAATCTCATTTGGTGGTTTTGCCAAGTAAAGAAGGAATTTCAGTCTTAAGGTGCAAGACTCGCCCCTTACCTGTCAAAAGTATTGTGACAACTAGACAATGTTGAGCACTGCACGATTACACACATCCCTGGAGAAGAGAATGTGAATGTCTATTAATTATCCAAATTTGCAAGTTCTGAAGATTCTCAACTATTGGGAATCATGCTAATATAGGTTTTGACGACCCTAAGAATTAATGAGATGGATGTGGATTGGATCATAGAGATTGAGGAAGAGAAGAATCTTGGATGACTCTGATTAAAGATTATTTGCTAAAGCGGACTCTCCCAAAAGGAAGGAACAAAGGACGAAAGATCAAGTGTAAAGTATTATAGTAAAGAAGATTCTTCACTATAGATATTTCAGGCTGATTATCAACTGTGAAATAGTTGAATTCTCCAGGAAATGTGACAGGTGTTATAGATTTGCAAAGATTCCAAGACCCTCATCCAACAAGCTTATGCAGATGGTTAACCCATGGCCATTTGTGGTTTGGGGAATATACATCGTCAATGTGCTATCAATGTTGAGAGGTGGAGCAAAGTATGCAACAATGGATGTGTATTATTTCACAAAATAAGCTAAAGCATAACCGCTTATGACGATCACTTCAATATAAGTGATCAACTTTATGGTGAAGAATAATTTTTGCATATTTGGAGTTCCATAGAAGATGATTACTGACAAGGGTCTTAATTCAAAAGTGCAGAATTTCGAGAATTCTACGCTCCATATTAAATTGAGAAGAGCGTTGCGGCGGTAGCACTTCCATAAGCAAATGGATAGGTAGAGGTGGTAAATAAGATCATCAAATCTCTCATCAAGAAGTAACTAAAGAGAGCTATAGGAAATTGAGTGGATGAGTTATCATTGGCGTTATGGGCTTAACGTAAGACCCAAAATTCCGCAACTAGCCATACACCAACCGATGCTGGTTTGGTTTGTTTTAGTGAGGGCGGCTCCGTAGTCATGGCATGTGATCGAACACAAAACCAGATGGAAATGTAGTGTGTCACTGACCTTAGTAATGGTCATAAGAGTTATAATATGTCGGTAGGCATCTTAGTGGTTATACGAGACTTTAGTGATGGTCATCATGATTATTTGATTGATTCTTTAATTGATAAGCAATCTAGATTGACGTTTTGTGATTTATGCATTACTGTGTAAATGGCACCAATATCTCTATTGTACTTAGTGATGTGCACTATGATGGTTATATGGCATATATTGTATTATGCTAACTTGTTGGATGTAGAGAAGGGAAAGTACCTAGTGTTCCTTATATTATATTAGCTTTTATATTACCTTGAGATTATTTATCACTCACACCAGACTGTTGTCTGACTCAAGGTTTTACGCTTAGCTTCTTATTATCTTAGGTACTCTTAATGAGTAGACTAGATAGTAGATCAGGTATTAGTGTAAGTAGCTATTCAGAAGATGAACAAGGGGTTGTCGCTATTTTATATTCAATTATATGAGTCTATTTGCTTATTCGTTATGCAGCACTGTTGATCGTTTTTTGATAAAAAGGATATACATCTGAGTATCCCATACACACACATAACAAGATAGCAACCAACAAAGCTTGATAGGTAAACCATCGGTTTTTAAGGTAGTCCATCCACCCCTATTGAAAATGAAGCATATGTATGAGCAAAGGGCCTCAACAACTATATATTACAATTCACAAGCATGGTAATAGAGAATACTCAACAATATAACTACATTTTTCTATAGCCTACAATTCCAAAAGGGATGGAGCTACATCCTATATTCCAAAATTTCAAAGGTAGGTCGAACCTACCTGAATTTCCCATTGGGACCAAAATAAGGCTAGCAAATTAAAAAGAAGATGATCACCAAATGCTAAATATAGCAGCAAGCATACATATATCCCAAATATTCGAAACTCGTATAAATGATCTAGTAAAGATTGCAATGGAGGAATCAGGGCATCAACAAGTACACCAAAACCTCAACCAGGATGCTCACAATTCACAACAATACATACCAAAAGGCTCATAAGGCAATCCCCATGGAGCATAGGTAAGAAGCTAGGTTAAGGCGCAGACGTAGATCACTGAGGTCGAGAAACAACACCATCGCAGCCAAATAGATTAGCTCATTACTAAACAGTATGCATAACTGACAACTTGATGCCCATGCCAAGAACCCCAAGACAATATTACCAAAACCAAAAGCTATCAATAAAACGATGATTAACACAGTAGCATTGATGCCACACAACCCCATAAAACAACAACTTGAAGATCTGAGAAGCAAGCTCACACCATACAAATAATAAACACAACAAACTATATCAAACATGTTGTGAACAAGCAACAACAACCCACACAAAAGAAATGCAAGCCCGCAATGCCCACATACATAAGAAATAATGTAGCAGTAAAAATAATGAGCCAAACAGTGTTAAATGGGAACCAAATATCGAGAGAAACCACACAGACATCACGGGGAACACCTAAAGCAACGGGCGATGGAGGTTCCTCTATTGCAATAGCAATCATCAAGGAGCAACTCAGAAATAGTTAAAATGACGAATCAGATATCTCAGATCCAATAACCCTATACCCCGAAAAGCAGATTGACAAGAAGAATCTAGCTTAGCAGAAACACTCAACAACCATGAAAATAAATCTCACATATGCAACTTCAATCCCCGAATCAGTAAATGAAGCACTTGTAATTTCTAGATCTAAGCGAGGCAGAGGAAAGAAGAAGCAAAAAAACGAGGCTCGAGCAATAAGAGGAAGTTAGAGATTTTGGATAAAATTCTTGCAGCAATAGGAAAACCTAGGGAAGAAAAGAAATGTAGTGGAAGGAAATTGGCAATGGAGGAGGCGAGATGAGGGACTATAGGGGGAAAGAGAAGTAGCGGTGGCAGAAAAAGGGAGAGCAACCCTAGTCCCCATTGATGCAAGAAAAAACAACATGCAAATTCAGCACTATCGATCTTTTATTAGTGTTGTACATTATCCTGAGAAAATTTAGTTGAGTTTATTATTGATGTATAAACTCTATGATGTGTTGTATAAATGTAATGAACCTATTTTACCCTGATTTTGTAGTTTATTTCAGCTATATAATGTCTCACCTTTTTTGTATCAGCGTTGAGTATTATGTTTTGTCCATGTGTTGTGGGATATACGATAGGTTATCTATTGGTGTTTGATTATTACTTAACTATCGCTCAACATCGAGTACCACTACAGCATACTATATAGGTATATTGATTACCACTAATGTAGGGTAGTCATCACAGCTTCTTTCTTATCAACTCTTTTATCATATCCTTTAAGTGCCTATACTTGTTCGTATTATGTCCATGAGTCTCATGGAATCAATAATACTTCTCAAAGCATTTTCTTCCTCACTAACCTATCTTAGAGCTAGCTTTCTGTATCTTATCGTGCCTTGGGTTGCAAGGTAGATATCTCTATGGAGTCGTTCAACTCTATCAACTCTATACACTTCCCATCTCGATTAGACTGAAAGGGTTTCTTGGGATCCTGCTTCTTGACCCAAGTCTTGTTGTTGTATCTTTCATTATCATTGTCATTATTGTTGTTACTATATTTTTTAACAGCTTCGTTACTCTTCACCATGCTACTTGGCCAAGCCTGACCACCAGCATTTAATCTCTTCTCCATTTTTTCCTCTTCTAAGTGTAGAAATTGGTTTGCCTTTTTATAAAAAAGTTCAATATGGTTGGCTTTTTGATTGTTAACCACTTTCCAAAATTAGACTCATAATTTACACCACTAATTATTGCCATTAACACTAGACTATTCTTTGAACTTCTCACCTCCATTATAGCCATGTCGAATCCCTTTAGCTAACTCTTCAATTTTTTTTCATTACTCTGGTGAATGTTTGCCAATAGTAGCACATTCTTCTATTGAACTGTGTGAACCTGGAATTTATTCAAAAATTTATTCGTGGGTTGATCTTGTGATGATATCGATCCCAGCTCTAACCTGCAAAACCATATCATAGCCAGTCCATCCAAGAACAATGGGAATAATCTACATTTCACACAATCATTTGCCTGGCATCATCCATGTGCTAATCATACTTCAATAAGTGTTGTAGACGATATGCTAATCCATTATAACTCAGTATTGTCGGCATCACAAACTTCCTTGGGTATTCCGCTGCCTAGATCTTCGTTGTGAACGGATTCCAACTCGAGCTGGTCTCTTAGCTATCTTCTTGTTTATCCTTATGAAGCATTTTTTGGATTGCTTTGTTAATCAACTCATCAGTATCTTCATTCTGTATTAAATGACAGTCATTGCATGCATCACCATTTGTTTAGTTCTACAAGCCAGCAAAACAAATCCAGACCTTTAACACATGAACACAAGTATAACGACCCGCAAATTCAACATAGTTAATATTAAATTAATTTGAAATTAACTTTTAATAAAATGGTGAATTTGATGTCCTGTTTATAACCGTTGCGAAGGTCTTTTCGAGCTGATCAGTTAATTTTGACAGATTTGGAGTTACTGTTCAGAAGATATTGATTTTATAAGTCTAAAACATTTGCGCCTATGACAAATGATATTCAATGTTCTAATTTTGAAAACAAAAGTTTGCTTAGTGTTGTTGGTTAAGAGAGTAGACTTCACTTGAGGAGGTCATAGGTTCTAAGGAAACATTTTTGAATTTTTATGGAAAAATAACATATATATATATATATCCACAGAGAGAAATGTGTACATATATAGGAGAGAGATATGAAAAAAGGTATGGTAAACATGAATGACCGAAATATATACATGTACATATATAAGGAAAAATATGTATGTATATGCTTTATATATATATATAATCTAATGTTGTGAACCCAAAGTGGAATACTAAAGTATATAAAACATACAGTTATTGATCAAGATTAACTCTTCCAATATCCAATGTCCTTGTCAGTGCCGAGCATGTATAGGATACCTGTCCTTCCACCATCCCTGCCTTGCACCAGTACGTGTCCCTTTAAAGATATCCTGTGGGTTACAATGTAGAGAGGGTCAGAATAACATTCTGGTGAATGGTAAATTATACATCTTATACATATAATTAGTTTATGTCAATTGCCTTCTATCACATATTATGTCTTTTCATATTTTTAATTAGTCATCTCAACTTTACATACGCGTATGATACGCCCCATCTACCCGTAGTAGGCTATATATATATATATATATATATATATATATATATATATATATATATAAGTACCACAGTCCCCCATTGGACCAGGATACTATCCCCATTAGTATGCATAACTCAACACCCCATCGGGATCCATCACCCTTGACGTATCATGTTCTCGTCGCCATGCATATCGAGGAACTCTTGTAGTGCCTAATAACGTCTTTTCAATAATTTGGTCATCCTCTATCTTGCTTTTGGGGATTTTCGACTTGTTTGCTTCTTGATTTGTAGACTCGTCTCTACGAATTATAGTTAATGGTGGACTCAATGCCACATGCTATGGACTTAGCTCCACGGACTACCTCGTGCATTTTTAAAAGACCTCTCAAAAAAGGTTAGCTGGCCTTGCCTCCTAACAAACAAACTGTCAAACAACTGTCACGTGCATGACCTAACGTGTACCGTACACTAGTAGAGAGTGTAGCCCATTAGATGTAACCCCTGTCTTTCCCATTAACCGCTCAGGACTGATTATATTCTCGACCTATGTACAACCCTACTCCTTAATTTTGTATTAACACATAGACATAGCGCCATTCTTCGCTCACCATCCTATTTAGATTGCCTATTGCAATCAAGGCAATACCCCGTTTCTATTTTACTAAAGCAGACTCTATAGGGTATTCCTTCATCTATACACAAGCATATATACTTCATGGATCCTACGATTGAATATATTTCACGTCATTATAATTTATACACAATTGCTGGTAGCCCCTTGCGGTGGGCATACTTCTATTGTGTAACATTACCGAACTCGCATTCCAACCCATTCTAATGACTATGTCATCTTACTTACTAAATTATTTACTAACTTTGATATCTCACACCCATCATAAACACATAATTGAGGCTACGTGTGTGTGTATCTTCATTCATTCTTACTTAATTATTTTAGCCTTTAAAGTTCAGTGTTAACCCTATTTCTTTACTTCTTTCTATGTTTATATCTTATTTAATTTAAGACCATTTACCGTTTCCTTTTTAAAAGTTTTAAAATGAAATTTCCCATTCTTTTTCCCTTTTTTCCCACTTTCTATTTCTATTCATGTTTAACCTTTAATTTGTTCTTGTTTACTCTTCAATTTTTCTTAACTTAGTTTCCATCTTTGTTTATATCGCGCATCTTTTCTTCTTAGAGTGTTCTTATCACATTTATAATTCTTTATTTAACAGTTATGGGATTTTTGCATTTTAATGCATTGGAACTACATCTCTTCCAATGAAAATGCTAGCACTATAAATTTCTGTATCTTATCAAAAAGGAAGATTTGTGTTGCATTTGGAATTACAAGAATTATTTTTTCATAGTTATTGAAATAGACAGTACAAAATACTATAAATATCCCTATTTTATACATCTCTTTCTTTTTGGGTGTATTCCTTGCTATTTCAAATGGCACACTTTTATTTATTTTAAAACTTGATAATATATAGAAATTTACATTGCAACATCCTATATTCCAATGAATTAAAATAACACTTAAGCTCCTAAAATTTTATTGTGATTACTTTATTTTACGTTCTTATTTTCCAATAACCATTCATACAACACACACACAGATATATATATAGCTAGAAATTACATAATATGTAGCCGGAGTTTATAATTTCATTGCATGCATATAGATTTAGCCAAAACTCTAATTTACATTTCAGGCATATAGGAATAGATCTACAACGATATAAATCTAATATTATACAAAAGTATATAATTTTTCCCATTCACCTTTTTAGCTTTCCAAATCTCCAGATTTAATACATGTTATTCTAGTTTGATTCCTTTTTTCCTTATTTAGATTTATACACTGCAAGCATATACAAATTTATTAGAAATCTAGATTTGAAAAGAGATTTGGATTTGGATTTGTATTTGTATTTTAGATCCGGTTTTACAGTTTACCTTGGCTTTGGTGATTTGATTTATGCATATTCTTTTTCTCAATCATCATCTATGTTTCTCCAATTGTGTATACATATGAACTAGAACTATTTCTGCGAATTTAGAATTTTTAAAGGAGAAGATAAAATGGCAGAGCTCTGCCGTTGCTTCAAAAATATGAGTTTAGAAGTGATGTCTAGGTCTATATTTATAGAGGTTCAAATCAATGCTAGTCGTTCATTATAACTGAATTAAATTTGGGCGGTTCAGGCCAAAATTTACCATCCATTTTACGTTACCAACGGTAGACCACCAACCCTACATGGTCTACCACTACCGGTCTACCATGCAGCATTTTGGGTCGATAGTTTGGCTCCTAAATTGTGATTTCCCATGCTGTTTGATTTATTTAATTATCTTACTTGTTTAATAGACTGCGTTCATTTGTTTCCCACTTTACACATCTTCTAAGGTTTGATTTTAGTGTTAACATTCCTTAATGTATAAAATTCCATTAACATTTTTAGTTAACGTTTAATTTATTTTGATCACCATAATTACATATATAATTATTTTCGATTTGAAAACTTCAAACGTTAATAACTTTTTCGTTTGAACCCCGATCGAAAAACTTTGTATATGAAAATTGGTCAGAAAATCGCCACGAACCTAATGATGCAAGTTTTGTAGCCAAATTTCAATGTTTGTGAAAATTCTATTTTTTGTCATTAATCATATATTAATAAATTTTCTTTTAATTAATTATCACAAAACTACATGGTGTTACATTCTCCTTCCTTAAAAGAATTTCGTTCTCGAAATTCCTCAAGGACTGAACAATGTAACATAACGTACAACTATTCTTAACTAATAAATCAATTAGTGTATAAATAATTTTACAACCAATCATTTACCAGTGCATGGTGTATCATAATATATGTGATATGTATGTAGAATAATTGTAACATCCCCCACTTGGAGGCCCAAAACTAATGACTATGGATGCTGTAATTATCCATAGTTATTAATCCTCGGCGACCAAATACAGTAATGTTAGTTACATTGATATAACAGAAACACATGGATATGGAAAAAAAATTAATATCAACAAACAACTTTCTCATTCCATTTCAAATTCATTACATAATCCCATAATCGTTAACCACGTTCAAAGAATATAATTGTTACAACATACGCCAAAAGCGACATATGAAGATGCCCCCTTGGATGATCAGAGTATATGACTAGGCAATTAAACAACTTTGCCTTTCAACAAAATACAGCGGAATCAAAATAGAAAAGAACTCTACATAGCTATCATGCCTCCTGCACGTCTCCGAAAGCTTATTCGTCTAAAGAGGTACCTAAAAACCTCAACTCTCAAACTACTCAAAATCAATTGAGCACCCGAGAGTTTAAGGGGAAAACATAAACTTCGAGTCAGACATAAAGCCTGGTATGAATAATAATCTAGCATCTCAAACCATTTAGATATCTAGTGAGACCACGCCGCTTAGTGGAACCG
The DNA here is from genome assembly GCA_030737815.1 of Allium fistulosum. Lineage (NCBI taxonomy): Eukaryota > Viridiplantae > Streptophyta > Magnoliopsida > Asparagales > Amaryllidaceae > Allium > Allium fistulosum. The sequence goes on along the minus strand of CM060908.1, from coordinate 812,319,247 downwards.
GTTTTCCCCTCACTAGTATCTTATGCAAAACTTTATAAAACCATATACTGTGCTCCTGCATCCACAATGGTTAAAACATAGCAATTCAAAATATTATGATGATATGCAAATAAGTAAATCAATTTTGGATTACCCATCCCCATTCATTTTTGACTATCTGTCTCAGTTATAGTTTCTAGGGTCACTATTAACCTAATAGTTTTCATAGGCTGACTAATAACCTGTTTAATACTTATAGACTCCCTATTCAGTTTCATAGTTTTCATAGGATCGCTAAGAACCTATTGGCCCCGGCCAATAACTTCATTGTTCCATGGGTCCCTGAACCTATTGGTATCTCCAATAATTTCCCTCTTATCCTAGGTTTCATGGGTTGACTAGGAACCTATTGACATCTGTCAATAACTTAATCCGGATATAGTTTTCATGGGTTCACTACAAACTTATTGACCCCTGCCAATACTCTTTCTAATCATAGTTTTCATGGGTTTACTATGAACCTATTGGCTCCTGCCAATAGCTTATTCTAGGCATAGTTTTCGCGGGTTTACTATGAACTTATCTATCTGACAACTTCTTTACTTAGTATTTAAGCATCCTATATTCTGGTCTTCCTGACCTTCTGGATGCAATTCTACTCGTTCAGGAGTTAACTCAATTTATATTCACTATTGGGTCAACCTAGCTGGTTATTCTGCCCCTACTCCCCAAAATACAGTTATAGGTCCATTTTTAAAGTGAATATGTATATTTAGAAGAAGCAAAACAAATAATACCAACACCTGTGGTTTAATATCCTTGAAATTATTTACATATGAATCATGGTTAATCCCTTTAACCTATTATTTTATCAAGGAAAGCTTCTTCAAAAACTTCATAGTTAAAACCATTTCATAACTCCTTTATTTTAACCATGGGTTTTCCTTTAAAAACGAGATTAGGTTCTTTTTTTAGAAAACTAAGACTTTTGAAACCTTAAACCTTTTACTTTCGAAACCATTGGATAACCTCCTTTGAAATCATTTAAATCTTCTTTCCAAAACATTAAGCATATGGCTTTCAAAACACTTTAAATCATCTCTTTCGAAACCATCAAAATATACCTTTCGTAAGTATTGAAGTATTACTTATTAACTCTTAGAAGCATAGCTTCGAAACCATTGAAAGTACCCCTTTCGAAACCTTTTGAAAGTATCCCTTTCGAAACCATTGGGTTTATCATTAAAAATATCTTTTGGGTCAAAGTGAATATAAACGAAAGCACCCCTTTCAAAACCTTTAATTTTCATATAAAATTGTTTTGGGAACTAAAAATTCACGAGAATTCATTTATCAAAAATTGATGGTTTCGGTACCATCCTTTTGAAAGGTCAAAACATTTAAGTAAAATATTTGAAGGATCGCTTCGAAACCCCTTCCAAAACCATTTCCTTCAAAACCCTTGAATCCTTTCGAAGGGTTTAGAAAGTGGCTTAGTACAAGTTTGAAACAAATGCTACCTTTAGAATTGGTTGATGACTTCAATCCATTCGAAAGGCATAGGGATGGTAGAAGGGTTTCGACTTGGTCGAAACTACCCTTTTCGAAAGCATTAATTTTAAAACTAAGTAACTCATTCAGAAGCTACAATTTAAACAAGAGGCGGCAACCCCTTTCGAAAGAAATTTAAAAAGACCCCTTCGAAAGCATATGTTTTGACTCCTTCGAAAGCATTTAGTAAAACAGGCAAGCGCATTTCTTTGGAAAATAAAACAAAGGTTTCGACCCCATAGAAAGCTATGTTTTGACACCATGCCTTCTTCCCTTCTCCAATCCACTACGTACCAACATTATGATACCTTGTGTATTGGTTTCGGCTTAGTTGTTTTAGACTTGGTAGGTTTCGACTTGGTTGAAGGTGGAAGCATAAGGTCGAAAGATGACTTCTAAAAGAGGCGAAACATATATTCTAAATAAGGTCCTATTTAATGCCATTTAAAGTAATTACTTTATAACTAACCTGCCTATCTGTAAACATTTAATTGGTTGCCATAAACTTTTCAAATTCTTTACCAAAATAACTGCCGCATAATTTCAGATCTAAACAAAGATTAGTTTAACAAATAAGCCCTTCCATTAAGCAAAACAATTAAAACAATTAAGTCCATCATCTAAAATAATTTTATTTCCATAGTAAATTACTTAGGAAAAATCTCCAAAAATTACAGAAATTCACTTTCAATATGTTATCTAATATATAAAAATTTCAGACCCAAATTCTTCATAAAATAACCGAAATTAATTTCTAAACCCAACTATTCATATTTTCCTTTGAGAATTCATAATGAATTTTCCATAGCTTGGAAAATTATAAAAATTAAAACCCATCTCCAAAATCATGTTTTACATAACATATAAATTCCTTATGGCATTCGAAGTTCATTTTAAAAGATTTTCCCCTTAAAACTGTGTATAAACAATTATCAAACAATCTTGTTTAAATCAAATATATTACAAAATCCAAGCATACCATCATCAAAAATCATCATAATGGATTTAATCCTAAGCCCGAACAAATGATCATAAAAACAAAAATAGAGATGGTCTTGATTATTATTTACCTTGATTAGGATATGGAACTTGAGATTTGATTGAGATTAGTTCCCCTTTCTTAAATCCTTAGCTTTAATTTGATTTCCTCCTCTTTTCTCCTAGTAATGGCCGACTTCTCTTTCTTTTGTTTACGTTTTATGTTTTTAGAAAAATGAATGTGAATGGATAGGAAATGAGAATATTAAGGGTATGGGATTATGGTGCCGCTATTTCCTAATATGCCTCTGTTTTAATTAAGTAACATATAAAACCATTCATAAGCCCATTTTTTTAATTAAGCTCAACCTCTAGTTTATTTTCAAATCTCAATCCCCTTTTTCTCTAATATTTATATTATTCTCTTTAATTTATCTAAATAAATCTCCTGAAAAATGTTATTAAAAATTAGGGGTGTTACAATAATTCTAGTCGGGGCCTCTTATATAAATGCATTCTTTTAAATCAATTTCGAAAGTATGGTGCAAACATCCTTAATATACTGGCCGTTCTATATGCATGCAACTTTTAAAACCAAAAACTTGTTTTTTTCATCCAAATTTTCTCATGCTTCTACGAATAGAAGCATAGTTCAACCAAATTTTCATCCAATTCCTACAATCCAAAATTCTAGTACACTATTGCTAACATCCAAATTTTAGAAAAATTCAGTTTTTTAAACTTATATTCTTATGTCGAAAAAGGGTCTAGATGGAAAATTCCATATTTCCACCCTACTCTTATGTGATATTTTCCCACTGTACCTTGGAACATTCTAATTTATCCTCGATTCTCTTCCAACTTTTCCAAATATAGTCCGCATAAGTAAGTTTTATTTTAAATCTTTAAAATTTAAAACAGAATTATTTTAAAGCTAGTTTAGTTCACTTACCGACAAGGCATGAAGGAAATGACTCCATAGCTAAAACAGTTTTTTCCCTCGTCACTAACTGTATTTTGTTTTGCTGTCCCTTCTGTTGTATAGTAAAATCTGTACTAGCTAACCTGTTAATTAGTCCCCCATGTCAAGTACGTGACATTTCGAAAATTTGAAAATTCATCCTTTTTCAGCTCAAAAATATTTTATATTACTCTTTGAAATATTTGTACAAATTTTTAGACTTTAAAATTTTCATCATAATTTTTTCAAAAACTTTTCACAAAGGTATTTTATTTTTCAAAACCAAGAATTTTGAATAAATTTTTTAAAAGTGTGTGTTTATATATATATATATATATATATATATATATATATATATATATATATTCGAAATAAATGACGCTATCTAACTACGTGGTAAATTTCAACTTTTTGAAAACCTTTCTTTCATTTATAATTACAACCAACACACAAGTTCATTTATAAATTTCAGCTTTTAAGGTACATGGACATCGACACATGACTTCACAACAAACTTCCCCTATATTTCGCCTACCAAAATTTATTTTCCTAAAACTTTAAGGCTTTTAAGACTTAACTTTACTTTTCTTGGTTGCTAGTTTAATAAATTCCCTAATTTATTTTATAAAATTCTAGTCTTTTATTTATTTATTTTGCATTAGTTTAGTGTCTACATGAGATTTCCTTAGTTACATAGTTTTCCAACTAATATCATGGTCCATCTAAAAAACCAAATTTCAAAAGGAATATTTATCATGATATCATATGCGTTTTACAGAAACAACTAATGCTTACAACCCAAATTGAAAAGGAACAATTGCTGGAAGCTTCCCTTCAACATCAACTCAAATTTACGATATTATGGTCCTATCTTCTTCTTACTGTAATTACATGGACCTTCCCAACGTGTCATCATTCTCCAACCCACGTATCTTAACTTTTGTAACGACCCTAACTTTGATTAACATTATTTAGGACATTTAATTAGGTAACTTAAATAAAATAATGTAAATGGTTAAGGGATTGAGATTTGAATAATATTGGGTAGTCGCGCCTAAAAAACTAAAGAAAAGGGGGAATTAAAATGAAATAAGTTAGGGTGAAATAGGAATAGGTTATATTCTTATACCATAAACTCTCATGCTACCTTTATTTACACGTTCGTAAACAAAATTAAAATTTATCAAGGTTGACCACCATTAGAAGAAGTAAGAGGAAGATAAGCTAAAATCAAGAGGAAGGAGCTTAATCAATTTAATTCAAGAGCAAATCTCAACTCCTTAACAACAAGCAAAGGTGAATAATAGGTTACATCTCATATTTTCTTATTATTAGTTCTAGATCAGATCCAAATATGTTTTGCAAAGTAGTAAGCCATGTTTTGAATGATAAATAGATATATATTCTTGTTGATGAATTTTGTCTTTTTATAAAGATTTTTATGATAAGTTATGATTGAAAACCTATTAAATGACATCCAAACGCCTTGCGATTTTGATATAAGGTCAGAAATAATATTTTAGAAATGAGTATCAAGTTTCATAATTTTCTGAATTAATGTGGATTTATTATGAATTTTTTGGTGAAGAAAATGGTTAAATTGGATTTAAATTAATTACGGCTATTATATGTTAGCTTTGGATCAGAAATTTATATATGTTAGAAAACATATTAAAGGTGATTTATGGGAGTTTTTGGAGAATTTTCCTAAGTGTTTTAATAAGCATATATATTTAAGGTATGGGACTTAAATGTTTTATATGTTTATAAAAAGAGAATGGGAAATTTGTAAGTGTTTTAAATTGTTAATCTCTGAAATTCGGCAACATTATTAGAAAAGGTTTTGGAAAAGTATTGGCAACTAATCATATGTTGACAAACAAAGCAAGTTATTTAGAAAGAAATTACTTTATAAAGTTAAAAATCAGTTTTACAAGGTTTTGATGTTTCACCACTATCGGCAGCTACCTTTCGACACCATACTTCTGCCTCCATCCTAGCCGAAACCAATACACATGAAATCAAAGACTTGGTATATAGTGGATTGGAGATAGGTGAAAGGTATAGAGTCTAAACGTACCTTCGAAGGGGTCGAGACCTTGTTTTGCTTTTAAAGGAAATGTGCTTGCTTTGCTTTTGAATGAGATAGCTTTCGACTTGGTCAAGTGTTTTAAGGAAAAGAGATTTCGAAAGAGGTTGCCGCCTTGGTTTTAAGAATATGCTTTCGAAGGGATTAAATCCCCACTGCCGCATGTTACCTTTTGAAGCAATGCCTTTGAAAGGGTTCTTTCGCTTTAAACCATGAGCCGCTTCTCCATTGCTTTCGAAGGGGTTGGTTTCGACACCATCCACTTCTTTTATTTAGGAAAATGCTTTCGAAAGAGTTGCTTTCGTCCTAATTATTTTAAGACCCTTTTTATATTTTGAAAGTTAAACCCAAGGTTTTGAAAGGAATGGTTTTAAAGGTTTCAAAACTAGGTTCCACAAACTTATACTTGAAACCAATGCTTTCGAAAGGTTTGTTTTAAGTAAAGGACTTTAATACTTTCGAAAGGTATCTAATAAAGGTTTCGAAGGAGGTGTTCCTCAGTGTTTTCGAAAGGTATATGATAAAAGTTTCGAAGGGTGATTCCCCAATGTTTTTGAAAGGCTTACCTTTAGTAAATGAATGGAAGGTTTCCAATGTTTTCGGAAGGAAAATTTTAAGTGTTTTAAAAGTGGATGTTTAAGGTTTTATAAAGCTTTCAAAAGGACACTTTCAATGGTTTTGAAAGGTCTATTATAAATGGTTTTGAAAGGTATGTTTTGGCTTAGAGTTCAAAGTAAAGTAGTTAACTGATTTTGAAAGGGGTACTTTCAAGGGTTTCGAAAGAGATCGTTTAAAGGTTTTAAACAAAGGTTTCGAAGGTTTTCATCAACAATGTTTTGAGTAAAGCATATATCATGGCAAAGAGATTTGAGTAAAGTAAATAGTATGTTTTCCTTGTTTAATATGATTTAAAGGGTTTAATCTATTTGAAAAGGTTTTCAAGGAAAATTTGATGAGTAGTTAACCCTAAGTAAATGACTCAGATACTTGTATACCAGATGGGATAGGTTTAGGGTCGCACCCTATACATTAGCTATAGTCCCTAGCTAATTTAGACCAAAATTCCAGTGTAACAACCCTGGTCGAGGTTAAAATAAAATAAATATATTGAAATGAATTTAGGTATTTGGAATCATTTGGGAATAAAATCGATAAAGTTAAATAATTCAATTTAAGTTTTGAATCGTGTTTTGGGAACCCAAGAGTCATTAAAAATTTGTATAAGTGAAATAAAAGATATTTGTGAATTTTGGGGATTTTTATTTTGAGAAATAAAATGATAATTTTAAATTTTGGCTAAAACTGAAAAGACGGTATTTTATGAATAAAATTGGTAAGAATAAAATTGTGGAAAATATTATATTAGCTTGAATAATTTTTATATAACGTTTCAGAACTCAAACGAATCAAGAAGGAGCCAAATACATTATGAATAAAAAGAACAATACTTTGATTTAAGTTAAATAGGCCTAAAATAATAAGCCCACGCCCACATATACACTTGTTAGTCTAACCCTCTCCATAATCTAACCCAAATCCTATTTTCTCCTGTTAAAAAATTTTAGGCCAATTCTCCTACGCCCTAACCGCAATTCACATCGCCCACGAAAAGAAAAAAACGATGACTCATATCCTCGCATCTATGGGCTACGTCAAGTTGGAGGCCGCACGTGTATGGGAGGCGATTGGCGATCAAAGGCATGGGAGGAGAGATATGGCCGCGGTCATTTGGTGGGTGATCTGGGAGGTCGTGGCCTAGGTTTGGTGGCGGCTATGGTGCAAAGTTAGGTGATTGGGTCGACCTCAGGGTGGTCACGGCTGGATCTGGGTGGTCGAAGCAAAGTTTGGCAGCGATCGTCTAAGGATGTAAGGCCGAGGTCGAGGCTTGGTCGATGACTACTGTGTGCGTAAACAAGCGGTTTGGGTGAGTTGATTAACTCACACTTCTACATCAACATAATTTGAATATTTTATCGATTATGATTATGCAATAAAATTGGTTAATGAATGATTGAAATGTTTGGAATGAAATTGCATGCTATGGTTTCTATTAGTTTGGTGGTTGAGTTGGTTGAATTGTATGTTATAAATATTGGATTCAAATACATTATCAATTATGAAATCGCATGATGTTGAAAACCATCGAACTGCATTTGATCAGTTGTAACTAAATTTTATGGTTGTTGTACATTGTTTGTGTGACCGGAGTTGTCGAAAAGCAACTCGGGTCGTTAAATAATTTCATGTTATGGAATTATATTTTTAGAGCGATGTTGGCTCTAGTTATTGAAATTTCGATTAGTTTATTGTTTGAATGTTTTAAAAGAATTCCAAATGAGATTTTATTCATTTAGATCCTTATTGAAATTTTATTTATAGAATATATAGCTAAATATATTATATTCTTAACTTATTCCTTATTCAAAATTTCTCTTCAAAACTTTTAAAATTTAGTAAATTTATTTATAAAATCTTTTTAAATTTATTATTAAAAGTATATTATAACTTTGGAAATGCTTAGAAGCAAAAGATAAAATATAGTATTATTTTATAAAAGTGATTATGAAAGTAATAATTTTAATTTTAAGTAATTTTGTTATAAAAGAGGTTCAAATGATTTGGAAGAGTTCCCAAAAGCTTTTGTAAATAAGTAACTCTTCTTTAAAATGAGTTTATGGATTTTAAAATGAGAAGTTTAAAAGTAAGTATATATATAAATTAATTTAGAAACTAACTCCTATATGTTAAATTCTTATTATTTGCTTTCAAACTATAAACCCTAATTGGCTTTAATTGTGTTTAGACTTTGGCTAATTATATATAGTTTTGGTATTTATTTGATGACTTTTGGAAACATTGATTTCCAGAAATTAATGCTTTTACTTGTTTTACTGTTGAATTTTGTGATTTTCTATGAAACAAAGAATTTTAATAAACTATTGAATTGTTAAGTGGTATGGGACACTTTGTACAATTCTACTATTATTATTATAATTTGTTAAATAGAGCTTAAGAGGAAATTACTAGCTTTTAGTAAATACTTGAATTTACTTTTTGGTATGGGACGGTTAGCTAAATTCTTGTAATTAATGGAGTGGCAGTAATTAACACTTAGAGTTTTATTATCTGGAGTGTTCGGATTTTATTTGAGACCGACAGATCCCCGAGAGACTATGACTCATTTTTCATCGATTTAGAGTCGATTCATTTTTGGATTTGGGTAGGCAGACCTGTTTCTTTGGGTTAGGTCTATTTCGGTATAACATAGCTGTCCTTTTCGTTGTTTAGACAGATGTTATATTGCAGCCCTACTAGTTTATTTCACAACTGGACAATGTTTACCTATTTATATTCGTTAGGTTAATTCACATAGTTTTGTCATAAACACGACTACCTATTTCCTATCATTAGGAGTCGAGGTTTTTACCTGATAGTCTATTTCATTTCGTTAGACTATTGCGCTATATGGCGAGGTTTATTTATTTTAGTTACGCCCCGTGTCGCACTATATCACACTGATAGTTGTCTACCATTATTATTTCCTTAGTGATGATCCTTTCTTCAGAGATTTTGGAATAGATATTTAGTATCTTTAGGGCTCTGGAGAATTTTGCATTTGTTATCACCATATTTTAAATAGTCTATTTGAGACTTGATGTGGAATTATGAAATGGTGATTTAGTTTGATTTGCCTTATTTTGGTTAATTGGTTTTAGGCATAATTTGAGATGACTTATTTTATGGTTAAGTCATAAATGGAATTTTGAAATGGTGATTTTATTTAATATGTCTTATTATATTCATTTGTTCTGGCATATTTTTATTATGGCTTATTTATTTTATGTCATATATTTATGATATCAGTATCATCTCACATTTCGATTAGATATAGTCTGACCCGTTTATTTTATAATACTCGGGTCAAGCCGAGACTTTACAGGTACAGGGACCCATTGACCTTTGGATTTTAGGCTAGCATTGAAGTAGACTATTTTGATAGTTTTTGTTTACTTCATACTTGTATATATTGACAGTTAGGAGTTTATGTCATCTATATTATGTAGTAGTGACTTTGTACCTAACACAAGATTTTGGATATGATGTATATATATTTATGTGGGTCTAGTACTGATATTTTTTAGACTCATATTCTATTATGTATATGATGATGTATATTATTCCACTGTGATCTATGACTCTGATTCTGATTTATCTATATTATATACTGTTATGAATATTTTCAATCGGTGTGTCTATCACTTTGTATTAATACCGCACACGTCAATTCCGCTGTGATCTGTGACTCTGATTCTGATTTATCTATATTATATACTGTTATGAATATTTTCAATCGGTGTGTCTATTACTTTGTATTAATACCGCACACGTCAAATTTTCTGTTCAGATCCTCAAAAAGGTAAATAAGACGTGTCGGTGTTAGTATAAAGATATATTCACATTCGATCACCCTTAACCAGCCGTATTCTCCGGATTAGCGGACGACATTGCTTGTAATGTTCTTTGCTAAACTGGACATAGCGATGGGGTCGTTACATCTTGGTATCACTGCTGGATTCAGAACATTATAGAATATAAATTGTACAGAGTCGAGATCTAAACCTAGATGACCTAGAGTCTTGTCCCTTGGGTGTGTAGTAGTTAGTAATTTAATTAATTATTTAGGAATTGGAATATAAATGATTATTAGGAATAATCATTGGGACGTATCTGAAAAATCTTTTAATAATTCCATATAACTTATTGTTATGAAAGTATTGGAAGTTACTTTTATAATAAAGTGAGATTTGAGAAATAAATATAGATTAGACCTTAAATGGCTTAGAATTGAATTGTTGTGTCCTGATCTGTTAGTGATCAGATAGCGCAGCGGAAGCTGGAAAATAGCTTTCCGCTGAAGACGATTGTTTGTGTGTTTGATTGAAATGCATATTGTTTGCATCGATGTTTATTTTGTTTATGCTTAGTTTAAAATGTGGAATTGAAGAAGACGTTATCACTCAAAGAATTTACAAACCTGTTTGAATCTGGACGAACCTAATTATTAATAAAATTCAGCGGTTTCTATAAAATAGAATCGCTGGGGAATAATAAAAATATCTAAATATAGAATGATAAATAATTTGTATCTAATTAAATATGGAATTGGAAAGTATACTTAATAAATAAAATGAAGTTTTCATTCATAGGTATAATTAACCACAAGTTAAGATGAATTTAAAATTTGATGTTTGCTTGAAGTATTTATGAATGCATGAGTGTGTTATGAAATTGTCATCTTTGAATTATTCTTATATGTTAATAGCAAGACTAATTAAAGGATTTTAAAAAAAGTGAGAATTTATTTAAATTAAAATCTTTCTGATAAAGGATATACATATATGTAAAATTTTATTATGTTATTATCGACAGGGAAAATAATTTATAGAAGCATAAAGTATTAAAGGACATATATATATATATATATATATATCATATAGAAATTTAACATTGTGTTAAATTTCCCGTTGAGTACTTTAAGAATTCTGGTCGATGCGCTTGATTAACGTTATCGACAGGGATTCCTAAACACTAGAACGGGACATTCAAACACAGTGTTTTGGGCAATAAAATATTTTTAGAAATAATATTTAGTACTATATATAATATTTTTGAAAAGAAAATAGAATTTTGAAATAAGTTAAATATTATACATAATAAAGTGGACGCTTTAGAAATATTGTTTTGAAGGTAAATAATATTTTATAGAAGTGTATAAATTATATTTTGGAAGGAGATGCCTTGGGGTGTTTTGATAAATAAAATAAAGTACACAGAATTTTAGTCCATTTTTTATTTCTTTAAATGAAGAAGAAGAAGTAAGCTTTGATATTACTCATTCTCTACTATTAAGGATATTTATATCATGTTTTTATTTATTTACTTTATGTTTAATATATATACAAATATTCATTTTTCTTCCATTATCGAAGTCTCTGCTCAATTTTAAGGATATCCTTAATGGTAATGCAAGAGTTGAATATATTACCTGCTTACTAAATTTATACTTTATGAGTTGCTTCCTTAAATGTTTTTCTTTTCTTAGCTTGCAAATGATTGTACAAACAATTTTATTCATCTCAAACAACTTAAATTCCATACTGTTAATTCATGGACAGGGACGTGTTTATAAAATGTGAAGGCGATGTAGTTGTCTAATAAATGTTATCATTAATTGACTATGATGATTTAACATTTCACTTCAATTGGTAAATATATAATTTTCACCCGTTACTATCTTCTTGGTTCAATGTATATTTTCACTTTAATATGCTCAAGACCATGGTTTTTTTTATTTGGTTGGGAGTCCCAAAATGTATGACTCTTTGATGTAGTGTCAAACAATAAACTTACGCTTGTTAATAACATAATAACTAGTGTGAACCTGTGCTTCACACACGGATTGCAACTATACTTTCTTTGTAATTAGGAATACACTCTTATTCTCCATTCTGCATGAATTTTAGGAAATGATTGAATCCTTATTCTTGTACCCAATTCTTTATTTAAAATTGTTGACTTTTATTGTTATTTGTTGAAGGAAAAAGATGTATCCATGCTCTTTTGTCAAACAAAAGGGGTATTTGAAGAGAACATAAAGGAAAATTGTATAATGAAAGAAGAACACATTCCTGTGTTGTGAAGGGGGTATTGGAAAGGAAAATTAAATGTTTTATTATTGTTAATTACGTGTGAGATTATTAATTGCGTGTGAGTATTAATTATTTGTATTGGAAAATGAGATCAATGTATAATAAGTGTTTAGACGTTGATAGTAAAATCTTTTCATCTAACCTCAATGGATTAAAGTTTTGGTTACGATCGTTAACACGTCGGACGCAATGTCAACATAACATGGGAATTTTATTTACGCGAAGGCTGGCTCAGTGTGTTTAGTCACTTGTACACGATAGGTAGAAAAAAAATAGTGATACCTCTAAGTTCATTACAAAAAATACTAAAATTGTTCCATCACAGTTTGGCAATGTACTTTCCATCAAAAAACAAACGCTATTTGAGATATTTTCGATGTTGAAACTTGAACTTTATATGAAAAGGCAATACCAATAACAAACACTATTTGAGAACTAGCTTAAAAATAAATTATAATTCATACTCATAACAATAGTTGCATAGAAGCAAAACTCTACATGTCTAATCATGGTAGTATCGTAAAAAGGAAAAACGCATTTCATATTGTCATAGACATCATGAAAGTAAAATTACAAACAACTAAAGGTTCAATATTATAAGTCCTAGTACAAAAAAATAGTAATAACACTCTCCATCATGCATACTTCAGCTACTATAGCACATTCTATACTTCCTTCAATTCTACTTCAGCAACACTCCCATCCATGCATGCTTCAGCTACCACAACACATACTATTCTTCCTTCAGATCTACTCCAGTGACTCTCACCACTATGCACACTCCAGCTACATGAAGCTCTAGTTTCACTAACTTGCTTCGGCAACATTCTATAACACATAACAGGTCCGTATATCAGTCAAGCATGTTGTGATTCATGACTTCCCATTATGCTTGGCCAATCAAACTATGCCTTGCTTAACAACAAATTTTTTATATTCCAGTTTAGAATGCTTTCATTCTAGCTCGCTCACATTTCAATCATGCACCCATTGCAGCCTTAGTAATAGCCTCAGATGTGCAATATGCTATCACCATGCAATCCGCACATATAAAAAACTGCAGTCCACACGCCATGCAATCAACATGTTACCACCATGTAAGCACCTCGCAATCAGCTTCACATGTTCAGGCCACATCATCAGGCAGCCACCAACTTTGCTTAACATATTTGATCATCCTAACAAATTGCTTATCTCCATTCTTCGATAGTCAAGTACATTACTTTGCTGCTAGGAACTACAATCTAGCTTATTCATATACAACAAAATATAAGAGCACCCAAGATCGCTCCTTATATAAAAATGTCGAACATTAATGAAATGGTAATCAAAAATAGCAGATTGCAAAGAAATAGATAATTGTAATAACCAATAAGATTAAATAACCCCAACATATTGGAAACAAAGTATAGGAATCATATATATCGTCGACACAATGAGTGATTGCCCTTGAAAGTTGATAAATGATGGCTCATACCTATTTTTAATGATATAACCATTTCTACATAATAAAAAAATCAGTTTACTTCATAATTTTAGACATATGGAAACCAACAATAAATGTACCACTTAATCGCAAGTTATATATTGAAACAATTACATAGATGGAAAGAAAATGGATATATATTTTTCAAATAACCAAATTTAATACCAACTGAGAAATGTATGATAATTCATTGATAAAAGTGTAATTATTTTCAGAAGTGACTTTTGATGATGGTGAAGAATTTACTTTTGCTAATAATAATAATAAGGAAAGCTTAATATAAAATACATGCAAGTATTGGTGTATAAGTTTTTTATAGAGGCATTTAGGGATGTTAAATATAGATGACTTAAAAAGAGAACAATTTCATAATTTATGACCATATATTAGGAAAATCTAATGAATTATTGACAGCAGATGACATATCAATTTCAAATATTAATGGTTAAACCAATATTTGAAGTTTTGATAGTGATGAAACCAAGCATTTTCTAGTTGGAACATGATGTACAGCTAAAGATCATACAATGAGCATGTACCTGACTAAATCAGAGAGAAATCTAGTTGTAATATTAACCCGACCTTAATTATTATGTTATAAATTCTGTCACTAAAGGCACATAATACTTTATCAGAAAACATAAAAACAGGAGAAAATAATAACTTGCTGTTTTAGAATCAGTTCCTGCAACTGAGCCTAAAGTTCCTGCATGAGAGGTAAACAAATAAGAGCTTGCTGGCATTGCAGTTATCATGGAAAACATTATTTATAACATTTAAATAACTTAAATGCCATTAAATAGAACACCTTGCCAATGTAATATTTTGGTAAAAAAAGCCATAATCAGATTTCCTCAAGAGTTTTATTGTAAATTGTTAAAATAAAACTGACTGAACTGGTATGATACTGGTTAATTTCTAGTAAGTTGATTACCCCTACACAATCAGACAATAAGAGCATAACCTCATCAAAGAGAAGACCCACATTTTTAAATTATACCTCACAAAACTTTATCGCCATAAACTCATGCAAGACACACAACATAGTGTATCTTTGTGGAAAAATGCAGTAAATATTTGGTTTAAGAAAACCTCCTAACTCATTTATTCCTTACTTGGCCAACTAAAGTGATTAGATTGCATCAGGCGTGAAAAAAACTGTAGTTAATTGACAATACCATAAATGTGAAGTATCAGGTGCAGCTTAAAAATTAACTGGTAGTATGCACGATATTCAATAAAGTGGTATATCTAGACAAATCCAACAACATATTAAAATGAAGTCAGCCATGTATTCACTTTCATGTTATTTCAGAAATTCAATCAACAAAAGATATTTATATATGTCCATGTGTGTAAACATCAAATATGGTTAACATAAAGTTTTTGTATACATGAATTCATCATATTTCCTATAGCTTTTTCCCATTTATGCACATCGCTCTCATCCTTATCTGTGCAGATCCTATATACTAATACTTTTGTATTCTCAAATGATGTAAGCTACACAATAATCAATACAGAATCATGCATAAAAAGATATTTAAAACTTCATTGGTGTAGATAACAAATGTGTAATGTAAGTACATGCATTCATTTTCCGAAACAAACCGAAAATAATTGGTGCTGTTTTTTGGAAGCCTTCAAGACATCTTAAATTCTACTCTAAAAGTTCATTATATATCCAGATGCATTCAATTAACGTATATGTTTATCATTTTATTATGGATAGCATAAATGTTTTCACTGTTTAGAATTTGGTTTAGTTTTCAGCTCCTTTGGTACATTTAGTTTGCAAATGGAAAAGTGAAAAAAAAATCAGATCAACGCTACCTCCTTTTTATATGCAGATCATTTGTACAACCAGTATCTGTGATTAAGTTAAAAATGGAGCAGAAGCCTTGTTCTATATCTGAAGGCAATGTAACTAATTGCTTTTGTAACAATCGACATGGCCCTTGCAGAATTTCCAGTAGAACGTCTGTGTAGCATCACCCTAAATGCAAACATAAACCCAACCCGAAAGCTAAACCCTCTTTTGCAAAAGACAGAGTATATGGAGGCCCATCTCTAAATTGAAAATGATAACTTAATCTGTCATTCGCCTTTTTATTTTGGCTACCACTTGAAATTAAGTGCCAGTAGGGCTTTATTCTTCAACGCATTACCAAGGTTATTTAATTGTAAAACACTCATGGAAAAAATAACGAACTCCTAAGAGACACGGTAGAAAAAAAGATAGAAACAACTCTAATAACAAATAAAGTAATATTTGGGTAATATAATATGAACCAAATTAGATAAAGCTGTTCTCTCAATAACACGTATAAAATAATCAATAAGTAACCTTTAATGCCATTCAATTCGCATAAACAGAATTGAATGGTTAATTTAAATTATCCATCTTTAAATGAAATTTAAAAATCAAGATTAAAATTTTGAACTTGTACCAAATATTATTGTTGGAAAAGTAATGAGATAGGTTTGGCAATTCAATAAATCATTGAATATGATAATATGAAAATGAGCCATTAAAAATAAGACATAAATATCAATGTGGAGATTTAAATATTAATTTTTTAAAAATAGCAAATAAATACCATAGATTTCAAGGTCAAACACTCAATCTTGCTCAGGAAGGTTACACAGAATACATATTAGTCTTTATTTAGATAAGCTCAGTGACCACCGCTTCTAATTTTCCTTTTGAAGGTTGCTAATTAGTGGGTTTAGAACAAAGTAATGTTTTGAGAAAAGCACACTGAATGAAGCTTAAATTTAAAATTGAACTTTTTAAAAGATATTTTTTTAAGTGAATATTAGGCTCAGGTCCCTAATAAGTTTCAAAATACACAAAAACCCCAGTAAAAATAAGTATGTAAATTAGGTCCCTAGAATTAAGTTACTAAGTAATTGCATATAGTTATGCAATTATTCACTGAATAATTGCAGACATTTATGCAATTATATCCAAAAGTTGCATAAATTTATGCAATTTTTTCGGTGAATATTTGCGGAAATTTCCGTATTTTTTTGGTGAATAATTGCGGAATTTTCCGCAAATTTTTTAAAAAATTGCGAAAATTTCCGCAATTTTTTAGTGAATAATTTCGGAAATTTCCACAATATTTTGAAAAAATTGCGGAAATTTCCATAATTTTTCAGTGAATAATTGTGGAAATGTCTGCAATTTTTTGATATAATTGCATAAATGTCTGCAATTATTCACTGAATAATTGCATAAGCATATGTTATTATTCGGTAACTTAATTCTAGGGACCTAATTTACAAACTTTTTTTTACTAGGGTTTTTGTGTATTTTGAAACTTATTAGGGACCTGTGCCAAACTGTCCCTTTTTTTAATGGGTAATAATTTCAAATCCAAAGTCTTTGGTAAAAATTAAAAGAAGAAAAGGTTTGCTAGCTAAACAACACATACAAATCAATTAGAGGAAGAATTCATTATCCAGAGTATGATTCATAAGATTATATATTTGCAGCTTATAAAATTCTTATTCTAAATTTAAACAATGAAATCAAAACCTAATAATTGAAGAGCCTATTAAAATACTTGCGGGATGGAATTATTTTTTCTCTCGATGTCACAGCTTCAAAGCGACCACTCCATCTATAAATTGATAATCACTACGTTATAATTACCGTTTGAGAAGAATCTATAGGTATTATCTCGAAATTAGCCAAACTGCACAAAAACTTTATTTTTTGCATCGTAAAAGCAAATAGAATCAAAAATCAAAATAAGGTTCATACATGAAATAAAAGAGTTAGCATAAATTAGACAAAGAATAATAGGAAAATGCACAATTTCGTAAGAAAATCAGTACATATGAAACCTAAATTCGCAAAATCAAAATTAATAAAAAGATTAGAGTTTCGTGTAGAACCTGTAGTCGAAGGGATTAGCAGTCCTTTGAGGGAAATAAAAGGATTATGAAATAGAGGAGAATGGAGAAAGGAAAATGAAAGGCATTCCTGAAGCCAATTACCTAGGAAAAAAAGAAAAACGGATGGAAACGAAGAAGAGATCCAATTAAATTTAGGGGTATGCGAGGAAGAGGGAGGACGAATAAACTTCTTTCAAGAAGAGACGCTTGATTTCCAAAATACACTCGCAGACTGTTCAGTTGCCAAATTTCAAGGGGGCCTGTGTGAGCTTGAAATTTAACTCACTAATAATAATATAGTATAGATATCTCTATAATTTTAATAGTTTGCCTTAAATTGTAGTTTGTGTTGATAATTGGAATTTATTGTTATTGAATTTGCATGAGTTATAAGTTAAGTTTTATGGGTTTGATTTATATGTCCATGCATTTGATTGAGAATATAAATTGTATCCTTTCAATTACCAATTAAATATTTAGAAAAAAGCTGTAACCATTGTCAAAATGGTGAATTTAGGGTTCATTTTACTCTTCCTTTTCATTACGTTATTTTCATTGGCGATTGAAAGACTTGATAATTTGAATGATGAACTATCAGTATAAACAGAAGACAAGTATAAATGCTTGAACGAACAATTCAATATTCATTGATTAGAGCACCAGCCTTTATCATTTTAGCATCTCCAATTTGTACATGGTTAAGATGTTGAACTAATGGAGAATATAATTTATTTCTTTCAACACAAACAACATTTTTATCTCATATAGTCCAAATTTTGATGGTTTAGTACAATTATTCTCTTCATCCATGTGCAACATCATATTAGAATAACCATATTTTAAGACTGATGATTGAAAAAGTAGATTGAAAATTTAAATATATTTTTCAAATCTTAAGCTAGTAATTTTCCATTACATAGAGTACCACTTTAGAACCATTGTTCTCAAATATCAAATAATGATTCCATTCCCCTATTGCACCTCATTTATGTGTCTTTGTTAACCATTTTATACTGAGTTTTTCACTATATAAAACCATTTTTTTCTAGAGTTGTCTTAGCACGCTGATTGCTAGTGCATATTTAATAGTCATGTGTTTTTTTGTTTCTATGCTTGATTGTGTTAGCCTTGACCTGGTTTCTTATAGTGAAGATAGTTGTACACTTTCCTGGCTATCGTTGTTCGCCCATAGTCCTTGTGTTTTTACACCTTGAGGATATATGGGATAGCATTCTTATATCAAGAATTTAGACACATGTCATTTAATGACTATACTGTTGTAGCCAACGCATAACGAATAACCAATTTCCACTTAGAAACATATTATTTTGACAAGGTACATCTTTGATAAGATTGAGCAAGTGATTTTTAATGCTTTTTTTAAAAGAAAATTCAATGTATTATACCTTTTGATTTTGTTTTAAGCAATTGCTATGGAAACATAACTTAACATCAAAACTTAAATAACCATACTTTGTATTAGCTATTTAAATTTATTTTCAATATAAAAGATTGCACATATTTAATTTTGTGGATTGATGTCCTAGTGAAAAAAAATGATGATAATGAAATTCAAAAATTTTACACTTTAAAAGTGTTGTACCAATATGGTCGTAACTTTTGACATTTGTTCGATTTTGATGAATCTTCTTTCATTTGAATGTTATTTTAATATGGAACGACTTTTGTGTTCGTCGCTTTTCAAAATTTTGACATTTAGAAGTATTTAAACATGTTTAAAAAGGTATTAGCATTGATGTCCCGAATGCAAACTTTGTATAAACATGGCTGAATTCATTTGGTCATAGTTTTTGAATGGTTAATCCAGTTTTGATGATTTTACCCATTCCAGAAAGCTAAGAGTGTAAGCTATAATTTTTGTTTTAAGTGTTTAATAAAATTTCAATGTTTTCAAGGCTAAAAATTTTGTTTTACAAAGTGGACCTGCACCCTTTATCATTTCAGATATTGTACATTTGAAAAAAAAAACCATAACTTCTTGCATACTATATATATTGATGATCTGGAAGTTGTTTTAAGAGGCTAGTACAATACGACAACAACCCTGCTTGAAACCATCATCTAATTTTGTAATGTTTGACCTTGAAGCCCTTGGCGATTAGTGATCTAACTAAAATGCATATGATTATATAATAAAACCATGTATACTTATTATAATTCTTATATGTGACTAATGATTAAAGTTAAGTTGAGATAGGTACTCAAGAAGCTTCTTTGGATTACTAGTCGGCGACGTTGGCTTGCTTTTGCTTGCGTAAAAATATAATGGCTTATTTAAATGCTAAAATAAAGGTACGCTTTCGGATTAAATACATAAATGATAGAAATACTGTTATATATTGTGTTTCCGACCGTGTGGTCGATATATATTGTTTATATTATATTTGTGAAATTGCAAACGGCTCTCCATACAAAGGAGACTCTGCCAAAAATTTTCAAAATTCCGACACTTAAGAAATTTTTATTAAAATTTTATACGTTTGAAATAAAAAGAAATTTTCGAAAGAACAATTGAAAGTTGTAAGTATATACATTGCTATGCATATAATATTATAAATTACATTAAATGGAATGTAACATTTCTTAAGTTAAATTGCACCAACGAAATAAATTTTTATAACTATGATGTATTACATGAAAGTTTACCAGTATAGTGCGCCGAAAGCGCAATAATGAATAAAGTTTATATTTTATTTTGTGTTTAGTGTTATTGATTAAATCCATTATAGAATTCTCTAGTGAATTGCGAGGACGCAATTCCATTAAGGCGGGGAGCTGTAACAACCCTGGTCGAGGTTAAAATAAAATAAATATATTGAAATGAATTTAAATCTTTATAATCATTTGGGAATAAAACTGATAAAGTTAAATTAAAATTCAATTTAAGATTTGAATCGTGTTTTGTGAACCCAAGAGTCATTAAAAATTCGTATTAGTGAAATAAAAGATATTTGTGAATTTTAGGGATTTTTATTTTAAGAAATAAAATGATAATTTTAAATTTTGGCTAAAACTGAAAGACGGTATTTTAATAAAAGAAAAATTATTTTGGTAAGAATAAAATTATGGAAAATATTATATTAGCTTGAATAATTTTTATATAAGGGACAAGCACCATTGTCCCAGTGGTTAAGTGATTCGGCTTTGGTGCGAGAGGTCACAAGTTTGAAACTTGCGTAGCGTGGTTCGAACATTTATTGATGTAACGACCCGATATTTTGGACCATTCGCATCCATTATAAGTGCATAGGTAGACACTCATGCCGGAATTGAATTGCTCAAAATACCGCGTTGTTAATTTAAATTTGGCAAAACTCAGCATATGCAGTAAATAAATCAATCACAAAATCACAGAGTAATACAATAATACGCAGCGGAATAGATAAAATAGTAGTTCATGAAGCTACTATATAAACATCAGAGTTAGAAATAAAATACAACAGAATATCTCAAATACAATGAAGTCTCCAATCCAAACAGATGACTTCTGTGAACGAATCAACTAGAAAGCTGGAAGCTGAATCAAAAGTTGGATCTCCAAACGAAGCTCCAAACTCCAAAGGTGAGTCTCGAATGCTGTATCACTCAGTCTGACCCGAGCGTAAAGCAAAACACAAAACACTCGAGTCAGGATTAACATTCTTATATCAATAAATCCAACTCAAGTGAAATATCAACTGAAATACAAGTAACTTAAAGGATGTTTGGGATAACCATCCTCTAAGGATCTTCAGAACTATCTACAAGGTGGGAATATACACTATAACACCGTGGTCATTTCAATTTAATTTATACTTCGAAACCCAAATATTACTTCATTTCAAATATAACTATTTTCCAAGATAGTATATATATTAATTAATTTATAAAGTAAAGCATTTAAAATTTTCTCAAGTCTCGCAAATCGATTCAAATCAACTTCGAATTCCAAATTCAAATTTATTCAAGCTCAATTCATCAATTCAATTCAGTTCTAAATATACCATTTAAATTTTCAATATATTTCAAGGCTTTAATATCCAACATTTTCAAAGTTAAATTTAACAGTTTCATATAGCTCTTGATTTAACTTTATTATTATTTAATCAGGGAATATTCGTTTAATAAATTCAATATCATTTAACTAGCCTTAAATTTCATTTTTACTTAAATCAAACCCAAGTTATAAATCATATCTTAAATCTCAATTTCAATAAGTTTCAAATCGGTTTAATTAAATAAAATTATCTTTCCTAAATTCAAACTTTCATCCCCACCTTAACTTATTCAAATTTTTACCAAAATCTATTTTAAAATATAAATTTTATACTTAACATATTATATGTATTAAATCCATCTTAATTAAATTAAATATCATTACTAAATCTATATATATCATTACCATTTATATTTAAAATTTTAAGAATCAACATTTGTTAAAACCATATATTTCTATCCAAAACCATAGAATTCAATTTCAAAATATTTATATATATATGGACCAACGGTGTTTGTATATATATTTATTGTTAGCACCAAAATTGGTCACTAACCTTGTAGAAGAAGATTGTGAAGAGATATAAGTGATGAAATCAAATTAAACAGAGAAGACAGTGCTAATCTAAATACAGAAAGTAAGAACACCAAATTTATAGTGGTTCAGCGTAATTGCCTACGTCCACTTTGAGGTTAAACTTTATTGATCTTCTTTATAGTTGATTACAAATACAATTCGTGAATCAAATGCTTGAATGAAGTTGTTAAGTAGAGAAGATGAGTCTTGAAAATGGCAGAGTCTCCCCGGTGTTTTCTCTCCAAAAAAGGATCCCTTTCACTGTGAGCCCGCCCCTCTATTTATAGGCAAATATGGGCTGGACTTCCCAAATGGGCTGGATGGCCGAACACTCTAGCCCCAGTACAGTGGTCGCTGCATGCCGATCCTGGTATGCCGAACGTTCTAATGCCGAGCAGCCCTTCCCATGCCGGACGATGCTTTCCATGCCGAACGGTCCTTGTGAAGTTGTGCATACTGAATGCCTTCTGAATGCCGAGCGCTCTCGTTGCCGAGTTATCCTATCGCCGAGTTCTACCGACGCCGAGTACCTTGGGATGCCGAGTACTCCTGTTGCCGAGTGCTAGTCGATGCCGAACACTACTTGACGCCAAATGCTTCGCCGAACACTCCTGGATGCTAAAATGCTTCGCCGAACACTCCTGGATGCCGGGCACTCTTTGATGCCGAGTGCTACCTGATGCCGAGCAGTCTCGATGCCGAGCACCTTTGTATGCCGAACGCTAGCGCCGAGCATTGGTTGTCGCCGAACACTAAATGACGCCGAGTCTCCTGATCGCCGAGCACTACGGATGCCGAACGCTATGGATGCCGAGTCCCACTGGATGCCGAACAGTCCTTCATGCCGAGTAGTGGCCAATGCCGAGCACTCAGTTGCCTGGTCAAATCTCCAGGAAACACTTGCCCCCCAAAGTGTATCGCGTGGCCGAATGTGATGCGCTTTGAATCTGGTACGATTTACCTCGGAGGTACCTTCTCGAGAATGTTGGTGAAGGAGGTGCAAGACGATCGAGATTTAGATGCCGAACGATACGCTCGAAGCCGAACGTACCTCGTGTGCCGAACGTCACTCTGCTACGATGCCGAACCCTTCGGTGTTGACCGGTTCTACCGGGTATAGCCTCTTCAACTTCTACCTCCCTCTATATAACCAGGTCCTTCCCGTCTCTTTTCCTTTTACGCCTTCTTTTCTGTCATTCCTTAGAGACTTGCAATTCTTGCCATCCTACCAGATTTGAGACCTAATTGATCCTTCCTCAACTTCGACTTTCGAACTAGGTATCTATCCTTCTGTGATTAGATTACTTCAACACAAGACTTAGGTTGTTTTCGTGGGAAACGTGACATCTCTATGATCGTATAATATGCGTCGAGCACAAATGGCTCGCATGTTTGGAGTTGTCTAGTTAGGGCTAGCTCCTTCGTGCCGAACGAGACTGGAGGGAAAAGAAAGATGGGATGCTGAACCGCGTAGTCTTCGCCGGGCGATCTGTCCCTGTCGTTCGGCGCAGATGGAGAAGGTGTAGGGTGGAGTTGAAATCGTGGTGGAGCGCTACTTTTAGCCGAACGATAACCCAAACCGAACAGTCTTGAATGCCGAACGGTATCAATGCTGAACAATTACTAAAATGTAGAGCAATGACTTAGCCGAACAATAACCCAAGCCGAACAATTGACATGCCGATCATTGAATTCAGCCGAACAATACAATTGCCGAACACTCTTTAGTCCGAGCAAAACACAGCCGAACACTATACTTAGGACGAACAATCTTAAATGCCGAACAGAACTCTTAACAGGACAATGTCCTAACCGAACGAGACCTTTAGCCGAACGCTCGACATGCTGAGAAAACATACATGCTGACCTATACTTAGGACGAACAATACAATTGCCGATCATTACTTAAATGCCGAACAGTATAAATGTCAGACTACACTTAGGCCGGTCACTTTATAGAACATATGCTTTCTGAATCTGGAACTGTAATCGCCACAAGGCAAGCTTTTTGAGACGGTCAGCGATGACGGTCTTCGAAGGCGATGATTCGAAGCTGATTATTATATCTTTAAAAAACCTTTAGATTCTTATCGCTTGTACACAATTGCCTGCACTAGTTTACACACCACGTGGGGGGAAAACTCGTGTTGCTAATTCTAACGTTCAACGTTTTTAAGTATAGTTCTCTCAAGCACTTAGTTATTTATTTGGGATGTCGAGAAAATCTAGCTCCGCTACCATATCCGACAGGCCTGGGCCGTCATCGAGGCAGGGAGCCGTAGATACTTCTAACCCGTCAACCTCTCCCGCTCATAACTTGGCGCCTGATGCTCTGGAGTCAACCATCTTACTAGACAATCCGATCGATTCTCAAGCCTCGAAGATCAACGAAGCTGCTCTGCGACGGATATGCTCCATTCACGGGATTCCTTTTGCCGAAGTGTTAGTTCCTTTGAGACACGACCACCCTCATTTGCCCCCAGTCGGGTACACCGCCTGCAACAAGTTCATGTGTTGGATGGGCAGCATGCCTCCATTCAATTTATTTCTTCGGGATGTGCTGCAGTATATAGACATAGCTCCGTCGCAGCTCCACCCGAATGGCCATGCATTCCTATATGGGACTTATTTACTTTTCATGGCTGTCTTCTCCAGACCTCCAACCCCCGGTGATATCAGATACATTTATATGTTCAAGAGACGGAAAGACAGTCCTTCCTTTATGTTCCTCGAGCCATACCACAAATGCCAGATCCTGACAGGGGCATGCAGCAAATTCGCCCTGTACAAACAGGAATGGTTCTATGTGCGCTGCCCGTCTGGTTTTGCTAGGAGATGGGTTGATGGCAGTAAGTCTCTTTGCCGAGTTATTATTCGTATTTAACCGGAGTCATGCCTTTCCTAACTCTTCATTTCATCTTTTCAGGTATCAACCCGCGTCCGGAAGGCCGAGGATATTCTGAGGTTGTTGAAGCCATTAGGGCCCTTCCTGCCGAGGATCGAGACATCCGAGTTATCATTTCAAATGAATCGCTGTCGGGGTTCGGCTTGCTGGCTCCTGGTCGTCGGATCAGCCTTCCGGAAGGTGTTACCATTCCAAAACCTCCGTCCGGTAAAGGGAAAAAACTTGCCGGATCGTCGTCGCGCCGCGCTCCCGATACGCACGAAGAAAGCGAGCGCAAAGAGGATGATGCTCCTGAAACTCAGGGTGAGAATGCGGGTCCTGCTCAGAATCCAGCAGTTGAAGTCCACGACATCGAGACGTCGTCCTCCCCTTCGAAGGGAAAGAAGAAGTTAAAGTATAAAGTTCAGAAGGAGAAAGTTGGTGGTACTTCAAAAGTCACGCTTATACCGCCTGAGAAAGAGGCTTCTTCAGAGCATCTTGAAAGTTCCTTGAAGGGTCTGTCAAACCTGTCAATTCCCGATGATTTGCTTAATTACGGGTTCGATGATCCTGAAACCCTCAAATTCTCTTCGCCCGCGAGGGGCAACGCAGGAGTTCAACTCCCGGCTCAAGGAGACAATACTCCGATTAGCAAAGATAAACGACCGGGTCCGTCGGGGGGAACACTAGGACACAAACGCACATGCGCATTCCATAATATACTTCAAGTCTTTTTAATTCGTGAATTCTCCTTAACTCGTTGTTATCTCCATTCTTTGCAGGTGATATGGGCCGCTCTCACGGACTTGATCGCCTTCAGGGGTCTTCTATATTCCGTCACTCCGGACGGGATTCCGGTTCAGGCAGACGCAGGGACCGAGGTGATTATGAAGATAGGGACAATCGTCCTCGCGAGTCGTCTCACCGCAAGAAAGCACACTCTCAATCTTCCCAGTCCCGCGATCTTCCTCCTCCAACTGAGCCGGATAAAGAGAAGTCTTTGCAGAAGGGTTATCAGTCTGATGCTGCTCGAGAACAACATTCCAGTTCATCGAGTACGAGGCAAGTTCAAGAGCAACGTAAAAGAACGGAATTCTCAAGGCCTCCTCCTCCTACTCCTACCGTGGACCCAACTGTTGCGAAAAAGATGGTCAACCTTAAGGCCAAGTTTCCAAAAATCTGTTTTGACGGCTTGAAATTCCTCCCAGCCATCCATCACATTCCTGGGCACGTGAAGCAAAGTGCCATTGCCTGCAACAATGACGTCTATGTTCAACATGACGCATTCGTGCACTTGGTGGAGAAGATCTCGGAAGTATCTGTCGAGCGTCAACACGAGATTGACCGTCTGAATCTGGAGGCTGACAGCGATAAGAAAATCATCAAACTCCAAGACGAAGAGCTCGCTTCGTATAAGTCAAAGCTAGAAGCCGCTGAACAAGGTGCAAAAGATACTGCTGAGGCAGTTACTCGCTTAGAGGTGGCTCACAAAAAGGAGCTTGACGAAGCAGTCCAGCGCAGCGGCGCCCTTGCCCTAGAAAAAGACTCTGTCCAAAAAGAAAGGGACGCGCTCGCTACTCAAGTCAAAGAGCTGAAAGAACTACTCTCCAAGGAGAAAGAAGACAAAATAGCTGCTCAGGAAGAATCACAGCGATATTGTGATGAGATTGTTGCTACCCGACTCCTGAAGACAAAGCTCGACGATGAACTTGCCGGGGTCGAGAAAATGAAGGATGAGGCCCGTGAGGAGGGCAAAAGAATGGCTGTGGAGGAGCTTGATTCTCGCCTTGAGGCGGCCGCATAGGCCGGCAAGGAAGAGGTCAAAAGTATGTTTGACCCGTTGATCGCCGAGTACGGAGCCCGCGTCCTTATGCACCGTGACTTAACATTCTTGGGCGACGGCTACCTCGAATCCCTGGCTGAGGCATGGGAAACTCTGATAAAGATCAGGAAAGTCGAGTCAGGCTCCGAAGAGGTCGACGAGGATGCATTGGTGAAGGAGTTCCTGAGGGGGAATGAGCCATCGGATTTATCCGCAGCATTGGCTCTTTCTGGCAAAGGCTCTTCCCCTTCGAAAGAGAAGAACGACGAAGCCGGCCCGTCAGAGGCCGACACTACTACTCCTCACATCGCCGCTCCTTATGCTGCTCAATCGGCCGGTCGGTCGACGCTTGATCCATTCGAGCAGCATGCCAGTTATGATCCCGAAGATCCCGGGCTTGGCGTTCATGTGCTGTCACCTATCCTAGAGGGTGAAACCCCGCGCGCCACCGATAGCCAACCGGATCCTGGTAGGAAATTCTTCTTTCTCTAGAAGTCGAAGAGATCCCGTCATTTTTCAGCAATGGTTATTCGTTCTAATGCCCATTTCTTATATTTTCATGTAGGTCGTTCTGACGCCGAGCCAACTCCAAGGAGCGATGACACCAAGGAGGAAGCAGAGAAAACAAGCGACGTTGCTCACGCAGGAGTAACTCCCGGTCCAGACGCTCAAGTGATCGGGGCGCTTGATGATGACAAACTTGATACTTCGTCTCCTGCCGAAGGAAGCGATGAAATTAAAATCACTGGCGCCTCTGAGCATACTTCAGAGATGAGCATGAAGGACCGTCTCGCCGATGAGGAGAAGAAAAAGGTCAAAGTCAAAGTTGAATCTGAAATACTGGAACTCACTGACCCGCGTAACAGACCTTTGAAAATCATTCTCCCGGGCAGGTCCAGACCACTAGATGTTCCGTCCCCTACTCCTGACTCCATTTCTCTAGCAAGCAAAAAGTCCAAGAGAAAGCATGAGGGAGAGGAGTCGTCGGAAACACCAAAGGAAGACAAGAAGAAGAAGTCGAAGAAATAATCGATGCACTTGCTCAACAAGTTTCCTGCTTAGGTTTTGTAATTGTTTTTATCTTCCGCAACTCGTAGTTTGTATAGGCCTGAATTTTGTAGGAGTGATCGTGTATCCCCATTTTGGACTTATCGAATAAAATTTTAGTTTCTTTTTGTTTGAATGATTCTCTTGTCTTTATTTGGTTTGCTGACACTGTGCTACGGGGACTTGGAGACTTGAGACTGTTCATACTCTAGTCCGCGCTCTGGGGACTTAGAGTTCTCCGTTCTGCACTCTGGGGATTCGGAGATTGGAAATCGTTTATACTCTAGTCCGCGCTCTGGGGACTTAGAGTACTCCGCTCCGCACTCTGGGGATTCGGAGATTTGAAATCGTTTATACTCTAGTCCACGCTCTGGGGACTTAGAGTACTCCGCTCCGCACTCTGGGGATTCGGAGATTGGAAATCGTTTATACTCTAGTCCGCGCTCTGGGGACTTAGAGTACTCCGCTCCGCACTCTGGGGATTTGGAGATTTGAAATCGTTTATACTCTAGTCCGCGCTCTGGGGACTTAGAGTACTCCGCTCCGCACTCTGGGGATTCGGAGATTGGAAATCGTTTATACTCTAGTCCGCGCTCTGGGGACTTAGAGTACTCCGCTCCGCACTCTGGGGATTCGGAGATTGGAAATCGTTTATACTCTAGTCCGTGCTCTGGGGACTTAGAGTACTCCGCTCCGCACTCTGGGGATTCAGAGATTTGAAATCGTTTATACTCTAGTCCGCGCTCTGGGGACTTAGAGTACTCCGCTCCGCACTCTGGGGATTCAGAGATTTGAAATCGTTTATACTCTAGTCCGCGCTCTGGGGACTTAGAGTACTCCGCTCCGCACTCTGGGGATTCGGAGATTGGAAATCGTTTATACTCTAGTCCGCGCTCTGGGGACTTAGAGTACTCCGCTCCGCACTCTGGGGATTCGGAGATTTGAAATCGTATATACTCTAGTCCGCGCTCTGGGGACTTAGAGTACTCCGCTCCGCACTCTGGGGATTCGGAGATTGGAAATCGTTTATACTCTAGTCCGCGCTCTGGGGACTTAGAGTACTCCGCTCCGCACTCTGGGGATTCAGAGATTTGAAATCGTTTATACTCTAGTCCGCGCTCTGGGGACTTAGAGTACTCCGCTCCGCACTCTGGGGATTCGGAGATTGGAAATCGTTTATACTCTAGTCCACACTCTGGGGACTTAGAGTACTCCGCTTCGCACTTTGGGGATTCGGAGATTGGAAATCGTTTATACTCTAGTCCGCGCTCTGGGGACTTAGAGTACTCCGCTCCGCACTCTGGGGATTCGGATATTGGAAATCGCTTATACTCTAGTCCGCGCTCTGGGGACTTAGAGTACTCCGCTCCGCACTCTGGGGATTCGGAGATTTGAAATCGTTTATACTCTAGTCTGCGCTCTGGGGACTTAGAGTACTCCGCTCCGCACTTTGGGGATTCGGAGATTTGAAATCGTTCGTACGAGTCTGCATGTCGTGAATGATAATGTAATTTATCATCCAATTAAGAGATATAGAAACTTCATAGAAAATATGGCTTCAAGCCTTTATTAACGAAAATCAACTAAATTGCTTGATTACAACTTTCACAAGGAAACTAAGTCATTATTGAATGGAAACATGCAGGAAATAACAGTGCCTACAACAAGAAAGGAAAACATGCTAAATGTAATAGTGCCGCAAATGTTCACTGTTCCATGCTCGGGGGAGTGTCGTGCCATCAACGGTCGCTAGCTTGAATGTTCCTTCTCCAAGCTTCCGTTCAATGGCGTATGGACCTTCCCAGCTGGGATTCATGCGTGATGGTACCGGGAAGACTCGTTTCAGAACGAGATCACCCACATCAAAGATTCTTGGGCGGACTCTGCCGTCGTAGTAACGCTTGACTCGATGTCTGTGCGCCGCCGCCCTTAATTCAGCTTCTTCACGCTTTTCGTCGATGCAGTCCAGTGATTCCAGCAAGAGGTTTTGGTTCGTCTTGGGATCATAGTATGTCACTCGGTGCGATGGAACTTCAAGTTCCACGGGTATAACGGCTTCAGAGCCGTATGCCAAGGCGAACGGAGTGTGGCCGATCGCGGACTTGTGGGTAGTTCTATACGCCCATAATGCTGTCGGGAGTTCATCTACCCACTTGCCTCCAACCTTCTCCAGACGCTTCTTTAGTATGGACTTGATTATTTTGTTAATGGCCTCGACTTGTCCGTTAGCTTTTGGGTGTGCAACGGCGGCGAACTTTTTCTCGATGCCGTACTTTAAATAGAACTCTTTGAACTCTCTACTTTCGAATTGCGTTCCGTTGTCTGTAATGATGGTGCATGGAAGGCCAAAGCGGCATATAATGTTTCGTACAATGAAGTTAATGACCTTCTTAGAGGTGATAGTGGCCAAAGGTTCTGCCTCAGCCCATTTCGTGAAATAGTCGACTGCAACTATTGCATCTCGCACCACCTTTAGATAAAGGCAAAGAGCCGATTATGTCGATTCCCCAGATCGCAAATGGCCAGGGACTGATCATTTGTGTGAGTTCCGTTGATGGAGCCCTCAGGATTTTTGCATATCTTTGACACTTGTCGCATTTTCTTGCGTAGTCCGCGGCATCCCGGTTTACGGTGGGCCAGTAATATCCATATCGGAGGATCTTCTTTGCTAGCATTTGCCCCCCAGTATGGTCGCCGCATTCCCCTTCGTGAACTTCTCTCAAGACTCGCTTTGTTTCATCATGAGCGATGCACCGCAATAATGGGACCGAGAATCCTTTTCGATACATGGACCCATCCTGCATTACGTATCGCGCGGCCTTTCGAAGGACCTGCCGTCTTTCGCTTCTTTTTCCTGGTAAAGCCCCGGTCGTCAGGTACAGTTTGAATGGGGTTATCCACGATTCCTTCTCGATTTCTGTTCCCAACACGCGATCGACTTTCATTTCGTCTATGCTCGGGGCATGCAAGACTTCGATGGGATACAATCCCATTTGTTGCGTATCGTCGGTACTCGCGAACTTAGCCAATAAGTCGGCTTCTTTGTTCTGTTCGCGCGGGATATGTGAGATGTCATAACGCTCAAGATTTGATAGTAGTTCTTGGACCTGAATGAGGTACGGAGCAAGCTTTCGTCCCTTTGCTTGGTAGTCTCCCCGTACTTGGTAAACCACCAACTGCGAGTCACAAAAGATTTCGACTGATTCGATCCCGAGTTCCCTGATGAGCTTTAAGCCAGCGATCAGTGCTTCATATTCGGCTTCGTTATTTGTAGCCGGGAAATCGAGCTTCAGGGCATAACAGATCGATCGGTTTTCCGGAGTTACAAGAACCACGCCCGCGCCGGAGCAACGGTCGTTTGATGCGCCGTCAGTGTATAATTTCCATCGAAGGGGGGGAATGATGTCGTGATCGTCCGGTTTGATGGGTATGGTAAATTCAACAATGAAGTCTGCTAACGCTTGCCCTCGGATGGCTCTCCGTGGTAAGTACGCGATATCGAATTGGCTCAACTCGATGTTCCATTTTAGCAATCTTCCAGAAGTTTCCGGTCGTTGGAGTACCTGCCTCAGGGGTTGATCGGTATAAACACCGATTGAATGCGCTTGAAAGTATGGGCGCAGCTTGCGTGATGCAATCACCAAGCAATAAGCCAATTTCTCGATTTTAGGGTAATTCCTCTCTGCCCCCGTTAAACGCTTGCTAACATAATACACCGGCTTCTGGACTCGATCCTCCTCACGAACCAAAGCTACGCTTATCGCATGAGGGGATATAGCCAAGTAAACGTACAGCATCTCATGGTCAACTGGTTTAGATAGCATTGGTGGGCTCTATAGATGCCTTACCAGATTCCGGAATGCTTCCTCACAGCTAGACGTCCATTCAAAATTTCTCTTTCCTTTCTTTATTATGTCAAAGAACGGGATGCACTTGTCAGTTGCCTTGGATATAAATCGACTCAGCGCAGCTACTTTTCCGTTCAAGCTCTGTACCTGCTTTATAGTCCTGGGCGCTTGTACATCTCGAATAGCTTGGGTCTTTTCTGGGTTGGCTTCGATTCCCCTAGCGTTGACGATGAATCCCAAAAACTTCCCTGATGCAACGCCGAAAGAACACTTCAACGGGTTGATCTTCATGCCGTAAAACCTGAGTATGTCGAACATTTCAGCCAAGTCTTGAATGTGGTCGTTTGACCGTCGTGACTTCACGAGCATGTCATCCACATAGACTTCCATGGTTCTACCCAGCTGGTCCTTGAACATTCGATTCACCAGACGTTGGTAAGTTGCTCCAGCATTCTTCAATCCAAAGGGCATCACTACATAGCAATACAGCCCGACATTTGTAACGAAGCTGGTGTGTTCTTGGTCCGGAATATGCATTGGGATTTGGTTGTATCCTGAGTACGCATCCATGAATGACAGTAACTCGTGTCCTGCGGTGGAATCGACCAACTGATCGATCCTAGGCAACGGGAAACTGTCCTTAGGGCATGCTTTGTTCAAGTCGGAATAATCTACGCAAGTCCTCCATTTCCCATTCGCCTTCTTTACTAGCACGGGGTTGGAGACCCATTCCGGGTAGAGGGCGTCGCAGACGAACCCATTTGCTTTGAGTTTGTCCACCTCCTCTCCAAGAGCTGCGGATCTCTCCGGATCCATTTCTCTCCTTTTTTGCTTGACTGGGACGTATTTCGGGTCTATGTTCAACATATGACTCGTGATGGCGGGAGAAATCCCACACATATCAGAATGCGTCCAGGCGAAAACATCAAGGTTTGCCCGGAGGAAGTCGCTAAGGTCTTCAGTCATTGCGGGGCCTAGCTGTGATCCGATCTTTAGTATTCGCGAAGGGTCGTCACGGCTAACTGAAATGTCAACTGTTAATTCAGCCGGTGCCGCCTTCTCTTCCCTGGGTTTCTCATCGTCGTCTCTCGGATCTATATCTTCGTAGATCCGAGAACTATGCCCGAGCCAGGGCTCGGGCACTACTTGTCAATTATCCGCATTGAGGATGCGGACGGGATTGTCCGCAACCTTTCCTTTCTCCCTCCGGTGGGCCTCTCGGAGCTCGGCCACATAACAGGAACGACCAGCTGCTTGATCGCCGTGAACAACGCCTACTCCTTTGTCAGTCGGGAACTTCAAAGTTAAACACCACGGGGCTAACGCTGCCCTAAACTCCGCCAGGGCTGGCCGACCCAAGAAAACGTTATACGTAGAGTCCACATCCAAAACTACAAAGGGTAGAATTCGCACTCTCCGACGCTCGCCTTGTCCCAGTTCAACTGGTAACTCGACATATCCCACTGCATCAGTTGAAGCGCCGTTAAAGCCGTGGATACGAGCTTTGGATGGTTTCAAGTCTTTTGTTTCTAGCTTCATTTGATCGTAGGCCTTCTTGAAGATGATGTTGACTGAACTCCCAGAATCAATCAGAATTCTTTTTACGTATGCTGGTCCGATCGTTGCAGATATGACCATGGGGTCGATGGTCGGAGCCTCTACCTGATCAGCGTCTCTGCTTCTGAACACAATATCGTCTGTCATTACGCGCTGCTGCTTAGCAGGGGCTCCGTCCTCCATGTTCGAATAACACTCAAAATCTGCATGCTTCAAGGAACTTGCATATCGCTCCATCTCCTGCCAATTCTTATCCGCGGGGTGAGGCCCGCCGATAATTGTATTTATGACCAGTCTACCAACGGTCCGGGCAGGCTCCTCGGGATGACGTGGAGCTGGTGCACGACCTGGGTTGGACGTTCCCTGTCCTCCTTCTTGTGGATCCTTCACAAATTCCTGCAATTTCTTCTGCCTGATCAACTTCTCGATAGCGTCGTGCAAGTGTCTACATTCTTCCGTATTGTGTCCATAAGTCTCATGGAAGCGACAATATTTCCTGGTCCGCTTCTGTTCTTCAGTTGATTCTTTTGGACGTGGTTTTCTGTACTGAAAAGTATTGCAGGTGGATAGGTAAATGTTTTCAAGTGGGGCGTTTAGCGGAGTGTACTCGCTGTAGCTTGGAATTCTCGACTTCCACTTTCCTGCTTCTTTTCTTTTCCCTTGACTCCTTCCTTCGGACTCCTTGGGTTGCCCAGGTTTGTTTTGGACGTTGACTTGGACCTTTCCCGAGCTGTCTCCCGATTGCTTCACAACGATGTTGCTCTTTATTGACTCTTGGACAGGCCCTGGCGCCTTATCTCGTCGTACCCACCTAGCTTCCTCTCTTCTTATAAACTGGTGTGCCTTAGAGTAGAAACGCTCTAGCGTAGCTGGAGGTTTTCCTGCCAGCCAGTCTCCAAACTCAGAGTCTGGATCCACACCTCTCATTACAGCCATCAGAATTGCATGGTCATTGGGATTACTGACTTCAGTTGCTGCCACGTGGAATCTTTGCAAATATTCCTTCAACGATTCGCCAAGATTTTGGATTACGCTTGACAGAGGCATCACGTCCTTTGGGCGCGTAGTGTGTATCCTGAACTGCTCAATAAACATCTTCGCCAACTCCTCGAAATTTGATACGGATCGCGGAGGAAGTCGGGTGAACCACATAGTGGCGATCCCAGATAGAGTAATCGGAAAACACCTACACTTGGTGGCATCATTCGCTCTAGCTGAATCCATCATCCACTCGTACCTCATGACATGTTGTCTAGGGTCTGTCTTTCCTTCATATGCAGGAATAGTAGGCATACTAAACTTCCTGGGGTACGCCGCTTGCAACACAACATCCGTGAATGGAGTATGACTTCTTGACACTCCCCAATCATCATTCGATAACCCCTGTTTTTCCTTCATCAACTGCCTGATCATGGCTGTCAGATCTGGTGTCTGTATGGAAGGCGGAAGGTCGGAGTCTGTTCTACGCGCCTGTCCATGCTGATGCCTCCTCTCTTAGCGATCTGCCAATCGTGCATCTTGAGGTTCGACATCGTTAGCATTTTGATGATCTGGGCCTCTATCTTCCATCTGTATCCCGGTCCTGAAGCTTCCAGCTCTTGCTTGGTCGCGGTCTCCAGCTGTTCGAACAGCAGCATCTGCTCGCGCAGCATCAGTCTTGCGGTGTCTGCGCCTGGGAGGTTCATCAGATGAAGTAGAGCTGTCAGATGAGGAGTAAGCAGTGGGATTGCCCCCAGCATTCTGTTGCTGCTGTTGAGTAAGTTGTGCCATCAGGTTGGCATTGGCTTGCATCTGCTCTCCTAGTTGTCTCCTACTTTCCCTGAGCTCTCTCATCAAGTCGTTGAACTCTATTCTGGTGACAACTAGAGTTTGGTCCTGAGTGGCAACTCCTGTATTTGGAATTGCTGGTTGATTGCTAGGCCCTGCTTGTTGCACGCTAGCAGTCTCGTGGGCATCCGCATTGTGAGAAGCTGACCTGGTATGCGGTCTTGCCATTGTAGAGTTATTAGTATGAACTCTGAGTAGAATCAACGGATGTCCTATCAGTGAGTCGGATCTTCTTTGGGGGATTTGTTCAATCCAGTAGCTTCAAAGCAGATCCTTGAGGTCTAAGAATTCGACTCTCAATGAAAGCACCATAGTGTTAGCACCAAAATTGGTCACTAACCTCGTAGAAGAAGATTGTGAAGAGATATAAGTGATGAAATCAAATTAAACAGAGAAGACAGTGCTAATCTAAATACAGAAAGTAAGAACACCAAATTTATAGTGGTTCAGCGTAATTGCCTACGTCCACTTTGAGGTTAAACTTTATTGATCTTCTTTATAGTTGATTACAAATACAATTCGTGAATCAAATGCTTGAATGAAGTTGTTAAGTAGAGAAGATGAGTCTTGAAAATGGCAGAGTCTCCCCGGTGTTTTCTCTCCAAAAAAGGATCCCTTTCACTGTGACCCTGCCCCTCTATTTATAGGCAAATATGGGCTGGACTTCCCAAATGGGCTGGATGGCCGAACACTCTAGCCCCAGTACAGTGGTCGCTGCATGCCGATCCTGGTATGCCGAACGCTCTGATGCCGAGCAGCCCTTCCCATGCCGGACGATGCTTTCCATGACGAACGGTCCTTGTGAAGTTGTGCATACTGAATGCCTTCTGAATGCCGAGCGCTCTCGTTGCCGAGTTATCCTATCGCCGAGTTCTACTGACGCCGAGTACCTTAGGATGCCGAGTACTCCTGTTGCCGAGTGCTAGTCGATGCCGAACACTACTTGACGCCAAATGCTTCGCCGAACACTCCTGGATGCTAAAATGCTTCGCCGAACACTCCTGGATGCCGGACACTCTCTAATGCCGAGTGCTACCTGATGCCGAGCAGTCTCGATGCCGAGCACCTTTGTATGCCGAACGCTAGCACCGAGCATTGGTTGTCGCCGAACACTAAATGACGCCGAGTCTCCTGATCGCCGAGCACTACGGATGCCGAACGCTATGGATGCCGAGTCCCACTGGATGCCGAACAGTCCTTCATGCCGAGTAGTGGCCAATGCCGAGCACTCAGTTGCCTGGTCAAATCTCCAGGAAACACTTATCATATGGTTAAGTGATACAGATATTTATCATTTCGATCCGAAATTTAAATATATACGGGTAGATATCATTTCGACCCGTAATCCCAATTTTAATTCAAATGAAAATCGCTTGGGTTTATCATTTCAAC
This sequence comes from Allium fistulosum, assembly GCA_030737815.1. Lineage (NCBI taxonomy): Eukaryota > Viridiplantae > Streptophyta > Magnoliopsida > Asparagales > Amaryllidaceae > Allium > Allium fistulosum. Next base: position 812,282,637 of record CM060908.1, on the reverse strand, counting down.
CCATAACGATTTTCTCCTATTCTAAAGTCCGTTCGGGTATGTATCATTTCAACCCATAGTGAATTCTATACTAACAAGGAACTTGCAGAGTGATAACAGATATTAAACAAAATATAACAACAGGCATATATCATCAGTATAAATAACAGATACGGGTGTCAGATGTCACAGGTGAACAGATACAAATAATAGTAATAACAGGCCTATAATACTAGATACTGGTGTCAGATGTCACAGGTGAACAGATATAGATAATAGCATATATACAACAATAAAATTAACTAACAGCAGTAATATTTCAATTGTCGTTTCAATTGAAATCAAATTTAATAAATAAAAGAATGTTAATCGTGAGTGATTGCTCACCTTTCGAGGCTAGAGAGAGTAGATAACACGACAAGCTACGAATTCCAAAGCAAAGCTAGATTGGCACAAATTCGAAGGAAAAGCTGAGAGATAAGAATCGACGAAATCGAGTCAGAACTAGATCGATGAAGATAATTGGTATAAGTGAACTTATATACATATGTAATCATATGTAAATATATATGAGATCATATTCTCAATTCAGACACTTTTAAATTTAAATATATATATACATATTAGACTTTTAAAACAAGACTCTCCTATTATCTTAGTAAACCAAAACACATAAATAATCTCTAGTTATTATGTTTTAGAGAAAACAACATACATGCAGACCTTAAAATATGCAAACTATACTTAAACTAATATATATATGCCATCAGACAATGATCCACTATGCAGATTCCCAAGATATGCAACCAAATTATATATGCGTACAACTAAACTCATAAATCAACATATTACATAGATATTGAATTTATTTATTTTATTCTATTATGTATATCATATAATATCTCTTTCATAAAACATATTGTAATATAAACTAAAAGTAAAAATGAAACTGTTATATATTAACCACTTATGCAGACCATAGACAAGAATAGAACATGTTTACAGGTGAAACAAAATTGCATGCAAACTAACCATAGGCAGATTATACATATCTACTACAAACTTATATGCAACATCACTTGTATTATATAACTAACTTTATCACTTAATATACATAGATTTATAAATATACTAACATATAAACTGATTTATTAAAACATATATATGTGACATATATTTTATAATTTTTCTTTTATAGGCTAACAGATAATATAAATTATGCAAACTAATACACATTTACAACATATATACAAACTGACCACATGTAAAGCTAATAACAAAATATATCTACCATGTTAAACTGTAAAACCCATATATGCGAACTAAATCAGACCATATGAACCTGTAAAACCTATGCAATTCATCCTTCTATAAACAAATGCATGTACAGAAGGTAATAAAGAAACTTTGATATAAATTCAACAAGTAACATATATGAAATTTTTTTGTTTCAAAACCACTGTTATATACACATTCAAAACTAACAGTATATATAAAATCTAATGTATTCACAACCATATATATACTATATGATACTATACGACATATATGTATATACCTTAGTTCAACTACACAGACCTACCTATAAACTAATATGTACAACTGTAGTAACATTATAAAATATATGACTTTTATATATATATTAAAACTAAAATTAATATATAACCCATAAGCTGACGTAACTACAAAATTTTTCTTTATTACAAACTTACTTTATAAGTCTATCTGCAAACAAACACTTGCCTATACTATATATCATATCAACTCATTTTACTACATTCATGAGTTCAACAGCTAACAATTTTATATATACTAATATATTCGAACCTAGGCAAAAATGTATATAAATGGATAAATATACCATATATATATAACTTAAACTCATACTTATTTAAAAATCCAAATTTGAATATAAATCATAACTGTTATAAGCTGATACATGGTAACCTATATATATAACGGCACATGTCAAATAACCCTATACTTTAGAACTTGAATAAATGAACTTAACTACAAAATAAATATACACTTATAAAAATTCGAATATATATATATAAAACAATATAAAGCCATATGCATAATACCCTTACATAGGAAAGAAGCAGGAGGCTCGGTGCAGAGTCTCAAGTGGAGATCGACGAAAGGTGGACACGCGAGCACGACAAGATTCATACGCGTGCCTCATAAGATGCTCGGCCTTACTGCTGCTCACGTGGGAAGAGAGGGACGTGGATCAAGTGGTGGAGGGATTTGCTGGAGAGTGACGGCGCGAGTGGGGAACAAGGTCGGGCTGGGATGATGGTTGGAGAAGAGAAATAAAAGAAGCAAGTTTATAGGCAAAGAGATGGACAGTGCTGGAAGGAAGAAGGAATCTGGAAGTTGCAACATAAAAGGGGAGAAAATGTGAACAGGAAGAAAATAGGGGAGAGGATATGGGTTTTATGAAAGGAGGGGTGCTGTCACTTTTACCTTTTTGAAACTAACTTTGCTAGTGAAAATATAGATCAGTGAATAGGAGGAATAAAAGAGAAACAGCTGTCAACCATAAAGAAAATGTAAACGTACATTATATTAAACGTTTCCTCAAGTGAAACGTGCAAAACAAATGATGAAAGGGAGAACTTTGCGTAAGGAAAGAAACAAAATGGAAAATTTCATAAATGCAAATATTAAAGCACATTTGAACCGTTCAAAAAAAAATGAACAGTCAGATGAAATTAAAGAAATAGCAACGGTCAAATCCCTTGATTTGCTGAAGATTATTAAGGCAAATAAATGATTTGATTGCACAGTACGTTTCAAACTTGAAATGTAAAGGAAAAATAAAGTCACAATTGAAGGTGCGTTACGACGAACAGTTTATTGTTTCCGTCGCATACCGAATCTCAAAATACAGAAATGAATATACCGTTGAGCCCAGCACGACGAGACGATCAAAACGGTATACAAATATTGGTGGTACGATCATCCGATCAAAAGTCGATAATCGGTACTGAAAAATGCTGCTATTTTACCAGAAATAAGATAACCGAAGCAATAGAAGTCCAAATTTGGAAAAATGAGAGATGACATCTCACTCAGAAGAAGATTTAGAAATTTACTGTATAAAAATATTCAAGTTTGGAAAAAATTTTATTCCCGTCAATTCTAACTAATTTAAATTGAAGTAAAATTTCACAAGAAAATAAACTTTAATATTATCAGATGAAAATTTACCAGTTGCTATATTTAAATAGACGTATTCCAAATAATAAATTTTTAAATTCAAATTTTATTGTTTAAAATTTCACAAAATTTCAATTAACTACGTTATTAAAACCAATCAAAATTTATGGGTCGTTACACTCTCCCCCACTCAAAACTTTTCGTCCCTGAAAAGAAAGGAGGTAGGAGAATAGAAACAACCAGACAGAAAAGATAGATTAAAAGACAAGGATAAACAATCAATTTAAACTATATAAATTTTACTTGAAATATTCATTTGAAAACTTCATTTGCAATTCAATTATCTTTAATTCTTTAATACCTTTCAAAACCCATTTGTAAAATTTCTTGCTTCCTTTATAAGTACCGTTCATATGTTTAAATAACACCTTTATAAATATATGGAAACTATTTGAAAACAATTATTTATATTTTTCAAAGAAGCTATTGAAAACATTAAATCCATAATTCATAAAAAAAAATTTCTCAAGATACTTTTCAAATATTATTAATAATCAATAATCATTTACTTTAAATCTGTTTTATTAGATTAATAACCTCAAAATATTCATAACACTAAAATTTCTATTAAACCATGTAGTATATAAATAAACACTATTTAAAAAAAGATATAGTCAACAAGGAGAAGAAGGTGGATTCAGAAAAACAGAAGGAATAAGCTAAAGTATAGGTGAATAAATAAAGCTGAGCAGATAAGGTAGATTCAAGAAATAGTATCAGGCACGAATAATTAATCTAGAACCATAAGAATTTAAATTTCAAATATTAATACAGAATTCCTTTGTTGAAAAATACTTTTGTAATAAAATACTTTTATAACTCGATGTTTCAACAAGTTTATCCTTGTTCCTGTAGACTCTGGTAGTGCGTTGATCAGGCGCAAAACTAGAATTCTCCAAGTACTTAGTAGACTTGTTTCAACACCCAGTGAAAATACTGGAAAACTTTTAAAAACAGATATGGAAAGTACAATCTAAACAAAACAAAACGAATCAAATCATGGATCGCAGATACACAATGGTTACGCCTGGGTCCCCCAGGAAACATCCGTACCTTTTAAGCATTCACTGCCTTGCGAATTTCGCCATGCAACAAAACTGTGGACCGCAGGATACATAAAAATGGTTACGCCTGGATCCCCTAGGAAACATCCATACCCCGTAAGCAATCTCTGCCTTGCGGATTACGCCACTAACACGACCATAGATCGTAGATACACAATGGTTACGCCTGGATCTCCCAGGAAACATCCGTACCTTTTAAGCAATCACTGCCTTACGAATTACGCTACGCAGTCGAGTTCGTAAGACCATGGGTAACGCCATGGAATTCGAAGGACACTCGAGTATCATATCCGGAAAACCAAAAATCAGAGAGAATAATATCGATAGAATGAATCCAAGATGTGGCCACAAATCGGATATCAAGCAGAAGGCACTTTCCATATCTTTACTTCGAAAATATGTATCATATAGTACCTTTCAAATCAATTTCAAATATCATACTTATATAAAGTCCATTATATATAAGATTTCATTTTCAAATCAAATACTTTCCAAAATCAATAGTATATCAAATCACACTTATATAGACTTCAATTATATAAGATTTCACTTTTCAAATTGAGTGCCTTTTCAAATCCATAGTTTTTGAGTCAACATCATACTTATACAAATCAATTTTATATAAGTTCGATAACTCCCAAATCAAGTATTTAGTAACACAAGGTTCTCAAATTTCAATTTGTTTCAATATCAGTTCAATTTCAAAATCATATACAATTTCACCAATTTATTTCTTCTCAAATTAATTATCTTTAGTTTCAAAGTTTCCAAAATAATAGATTTAGAAAATAAATCCAAATTTCCAAATCAATAATTTAAGTCAACCAATTCATTTCCAAAATCAAATGTTTTCAGAATCATCTTATACTTACGTAAGGTCTATCTTATATAAGGATCAAATTTTACAAAATAAATTTCGCTGTATGAAGAGCCATATGAGATTTGAATATCTTTGCTTTTATGGGTTATATATCTTTGTAATTTTAAATTGGAAATTTTCTTTTAGTAAGTAAAGATATTCTAACCCGACAGCTTTCAATTTCAGCGTCAAAATATATCAATGATAATAGAATATAAGATGTACATACGCCATCATTTCACAGAATCACATTTGATCGTTCGCTCGATCACACAAGTTCGCTTTCGAACTAGTATTGTCCATTCGATTTCCCTAATGCGGACTTCGATATGGTTTCTCGACTAGAAGCCATCAGTCTCCTTGCATAGCCATATACTATGATAGAGAATTCTAGAATCAAGTCCAAAATCCATATCCAATATTCGCCGTCAAGAATCGAATGAAAAATCCTAACACGAAATGGTGTAATTCACCTCGAACTTGTGTACTCAACCAGGATCAAATTAATTATGCGAATAAAACAGCATACGTACAACTTACGTATCTATTCCAACTTGTTAAATATATAGTTTCATAAAGATGTTACCCAGTTAAAATATTTAAACTAAATCTTATTCAAAATATTCTGAAGACCAAATTCTTTTCAAAACATTTCAAATCTAAATTTCATATTAGGAAATTCAAAATAGCCTTATTTGTTTATTAACAAAACAGTTTCAACTTATTTAAATCATATTATTACATATTTTAAACATACATATCAAACTTATATGCTTTACTTCAAAATTCTTAGCTTTTGAAAAGTTAACCTTGATTTGGAAGTGCTCGAACTTTCAAAATAGTCGAAGAAATCATATTTCAATCCAAGAGTTGGAAATCACAATTAAATCAGTAAATCAATTTCAAAAGATAGGTTTATATCAAATTCGAAACACGAGGACTGAACACCGGCTTACTTCAAATCATTTCAAGTATATATATACATATATCTTTCGAATATCAAATCTTACTTCGGAATTTGAAATCAAAATGGTTTCACAAAATCACTCGCATAGCAAAGCTACTGAAGTGGCCTATCCCTCACTCTGAAACTCGAAAATCAATGTCGATGATGCGTGCACTCATCACCGAAATTATTTTCCAACGACATAAGTGAGTTCTGGACTTCTATTTTCTCAAACTTCTTTTGAAATTTCTTCGAATCATTCGAAACTTATTAAAATCATTTGAAACATTTCTTATTCGGAAAAATACTTTTAAATCATATTATTATTATATATTTCAAAATCTTAAACCCAATTTCAAAACACCGGGGTTCAATTCTCGAATTTCAAATTTAAAATCCTTTAGTTATAAATCATTTTTAGATAAATCATATTTCTTATATAATTTTTCAGAATTAAAAATCCTTTTGAAACCTCAAATCTCATTTTAAAAAGGGTATATAATCTTTATTGAAAACATTTCACTTATATATATAGAATATAGTCATACTTATCAAAATAATAATTTCGATATATAAAACAAATTCAAAATACAAACAAACCCGATTTTTCAAAAGGTGATTTAAGAATGGATTTCAAACAAAGATAGAGATTCAAATTAGAGGAACTCTTAATCAAATAGAATTATGATTCGAAGATAAGCTTGAACGAAGATGAGAAAATTAAATTTCAAAATAGAAGATGAATATACTTATATAAATCGCGGGCAACCTTAACCGGGTCAACCGTGACTTCAGGAACAAGATCGATGCAGAATTCCAAGAAAAATCAACATTCGATCGCAAGAGATAGCGGCATCTAAACCAAAGATATAGAAATCTCCGGTGAATCAATGCCAATTGTGAAGGAGTTTCACCCCTTCACAAATCATTCAAAGATTGGTGGGATCCTATTCTTATAGAGATCATTCGAAGTGGAGTTACGGGATACTCCAGAATTAAAAGAATACAAATTGGGAGAGACAAGAATGAATTTTGGAACCGCAAGGAACGTTCCAAAGTTCAAAAGAAATCGAGTCAAAAGGAAGAGATTCAACTCGAACGAAAGTGATTCTGTAAATAAATTTACCATATATGCTAAGTTTGCCTAGAGCCAAAGCTCTGATACCAACTGTAACGACCCGATATTTTGGACCATTCGCATCCATTATAAGTGCATAGGTAGACACTCATGCCGGAATTGAATTGCTCAAAATACCGCGTTGTTAATTTAAATTTGGCAAAACTCAGCATATGCAGTAAATAAATCAATCACAAAATCACAGAGTAATACAATAATACGCAGCGGAATAGATAAAATAGTAGTTCATGAAGCTACTATATAAACATCAGAGTTAGAAATAAAATACAACAGAATATCTCAAATACAATGAAGTCTCCAATCCAAACAGATGACTTCTGTGAACGAATCAACAAGAAAGCTGGAAGCTGAATCAAAAGTTGGATCTCCAAACGAAGCTCCAAACTCCAAAGGTGAGTCTCGAATGCTGTATCACTCAGTCTGACCCGAGCGTAAAGCAAAACACAAAACACTCGAGTCAGGATTAACATTCTTATATCAATAAATCCAACTCAAGTGAAATATCAACTGAAATACAAGTAACTTAAAGGATGTTTGGGATAACCATCCTCTAAGGATCTTCAGAACTATCTACAAGGTGGGAATATACACTATAACACCGTGGTCATTTCAATTTAATTTATACTTCGAAACCCAAATATTACTTCATTTCAAATATAACTATTTTCCAAGATAGTATATATATTAATTAATTTATAAAGTAAAGCATTTAAAATTTTCTCAAGTCTCGCAAATCGATTCAAATCAACTTCGAATTCCAAATTCAAATTTATTCAAGCTCAATTCATCAATTCAATTCAGTTCTAAATATACCATTTAAATTTTCAATATATTTCAAGGCTTTAATATCCAACTTTTTCAAAGTTAAATTTAACAGTTTCATATAGCTCTTGATTTAACTTTATTATTATTTAATCAGGGAATATTCGTTTAATAAATTCAATATCATTTAACTAGCCTTAAATTTCATTTTTACTTAAATCAAACCCAAGTTATAAATCATATCTTAAATCTCAATTTCAATAAGTTTCAAATCGGTTTAATTAAATAAAATTATCTTTACTAAATTCAAACTTTCATCCCTACCTTAACTTATTCAAATTTTTACCAAAATCTATTTTGAAATATAAATTTTATACTTAACATATTATATGTATTAAATCCATCTTAATTAAATTAAATATCATTACTAAATCTATATATATCATTACCATTTATATATAAAATTTTAAGAATCAACATTTGTTAAAACCATATATTTCTTTCCAAAACCATAGAATTCAATTTCAAAATATTTATATATATATGGACCAACGGTGTTTGTATATATATTTATCATATGGTTAAGTGATACAGATATTTATCATGTCGATCCGAAATTTAAATATATACGGGTAGATATCATTTCGACCCGTAATCCCAATTTTAATTCAAATGAAAATCGCTTGGGTTTATCATTTCAACCCATAACGATTTTCTCCTATTCTAAAGTCCGTTCGGGTATGTATCATTTCAACCCATAGTGAATTCTATACTAACAGGGAACTTGCAGAGTGATAACAGATATTAAACAAAATATAACAACAGGCATATATCATCAGTATAAATAACAGATACGGGTGTCAGATGTCACAGGTGAACAGATACAAATAATAGTAATAAAAGGCCTATAATACTAGATACTGGTGTCAGATGTCACAGGTGAACAGATATAGATAATAGCATATATACAACAATAAAATTAACTAACAGCAGTAATATTTCAATTGTCGTTTCAATTGAAATCAAATTTAATAAATAAAAGAATGTTAATCGTGAGTGATTGCTCACCTTTCGAGGCTAGAGAGAGTAGATAACACGACAAGCTACGAATTCCAAAGCAAAGCTAGATTGGCACAAATTCGAAGGAAAAGCTGAGAGATAAGAATCGACGAAATCGAGTCAGAACTAGATCGATGAAGATAATTGGTATAAGTGAACTTATATACATATGTAATCATATGTAAATATATATGAGATCATATTCTCAATTCAGACACTTTTAAATTTAAATAAATATATATATACATATTAGACTTTTAAAACAAGACTCTCCTATTATCTTAGTAAACCAAAACACATAAACAATCTCTAGTTATTATGTTTTAGAGAAAACAACATACATGCAGACCTTAAAATATGCAAACTATACTTAAACTAATATATATATGCCATTAGACAATGATCCACTATGCAGATTCCCAAGATATGCAACCAAATTATATATGCGTACAACTAAACTCATAAATCAACATATTACATAGATATTGAATTTATTTATTTTATTCTATTATGTATATCATATAATATCTCTTTCATAAAACATATTGTAATATAAACTAAAAGTAAAAATGAAACTGTTATATATTAACCACTTATGCAGACCATAGACAAGAATAGAACATGTTTACAGGTGAAACAAAATTGCATGCAAACTAACCATAGGCAGATTATACATATCTACTACAAACTTATATGCAACATCACTTGTATTATATAACTAACTTTATCACTTAATATACATAGATTTATAAATATACTAACATATAAACTGATTTATTAAAACATATATATGTGACATATATTTTATAATTTTTCTTTTATAGACTAACAGATAATATAAATTATGCAAACTAATACACATTTACAACATATATACAAACTGACCACATGTAAAGCTAATAACAAAATATATCTACCATGTTAAACTGTAAAACCCATATATGCGAACTAAATCAGACCATATGAACCTGTAAAACCTATGCAATTCATCCTTCTATAAACAAATGCATGTACAGAAGGTAATAAAGCAACTTTGATATAAATTCAACAGGTAACATATATGAAAATTTTTTATTTCAAAACCACTGTTATATACACATTCAAAACTAATAGTATATATAAAATCTAATGTATTCACAACCATATATATACTATATGATACTATACGACATATATGTATATACCTTAGTTCAACTACACAGACCTACCTATAAACTAATATGTACAACTGCAGTAACATTATAAAATATATGACTTTTATATATATATTAAAACTAAAATTAATATATAACCCATAAGCTGACGTAACTACAAAATTTTTCTTTATTACAAACTTACTTTATAAGTCTATCTGCAAACAAACACTTGCCTATACTATATATCATATCAACTCATTTTACTACATTCATGAGTTCAACAGCTAACAATTTTATATATACTAATATATTCGAACCTAGGCAAAAATGTATATAAATGGATAAATATACCATATATATATAACTTAAACTCATACTTATTTAAAAATCCAAATTTGAATATAAATCATAACTGTTATAAGCTGATACATGGTAACCTATATATATATAACGGCACATGCCAAATAACCCTATACATGTGATATATTGTCCCAGTGACATGTTGTATATAAAGTACCATTTCAAAAAAAAATTATATAAGGTTTCAGAACTCGAACGAATCGAGAAGGAGCCAAATACATTGTGAAAAAAAAGAATAATACTTTGATTTAAGTTAAATGGGTGTAAAATAATGTGCCCACGTCCACATATACACTTGTTAGTCTAACCCTCTCCATAATCTAACCCAAATCCTATTTTCTCCTGTTAAAAAAATCTAGGCCGATTCTCCTATGCACTAACCCTAATTCACATTGTCCATGAAAAGAAAAGAAAAAACGATGACACGTATCCTCGCATCTATGGGTGACGTCGAGTCGGAGGCCGCGCGTGTAGGGGAGGTGAATGGCGATCGAAGGCATGGGAGGAGAGACATGGCTGGGGTCATTTGGTGGGCGATAAGGGAGGTCGCGACCTAGGTTTGGTGGCGGCTATAGCGCGACGTTAGGTGATTGGGTTGACCTCAGGGTGGTCACCACTGGATCTGGGTGGTTGAAGCAAAGTTTGGCAGCGAGCGTCTAACAATGTAAGGCCGAGGTCGAGGCTTAGTCGATGACTACTGTGTGTGTAAACAAGTGGTTTCGGTGAGTTGATTAACTCACACTTCTATATCAACATAATTCGCATATTTTATCGATTATGATTATGCAAAAAAATTGGGCAATGATTGATTGAAATATTTGGAGTGAAATTGCATGCTATGGTTTCTATTAGTTTGGTGGTTGAGTTGATTGAATTATATGTTACAAATATTGGATTCAAATAAATTATCAATTATGAAATCGCATGATGTTGAAAACTATCGAAATGCATTTGATCAGTTGTAACTAAATTATATGATTGTTGTGCATTGTTTGTGTGACAGGAGTTGTTGGAAAGCAACTCGGGTCGATAAATAATTTCATATTATGGAATTATATTTTTAGAGCGATGTTGGCTCTAGTTATTGAAATTTCGATGAGTTTACTGTTTAAATGTTTAAAAAGCATTCTAAAAATGAGATTTAATTCATTTTGATCCTTCTTGATATTTTATTTATAGAATATATATATAGCTAAATTATATTATATTCTTAACTTATTTCTTATTCAAAATTTCTCTTCAAAACTTTTAAAATTTAGTAAATTTATTTATAAAACTTTTTTAAATTTATTATTATTAGTATATTATAACTTTGGAAATGCTTAGAAGCAAAAGATAAATATAGTATTTTTTATAAAAGTGATTATGAAAGTAATAATTTTAATTTCAAGTAATTTTGTTATAAAAGAGGTTTAAATGATTTGGACGAGTTCCCAAAAGCTTTTGTAATTAAGTAACTCTTCTCTAAAATAAGTTTATGGATTTGAAAATGAGAAGTTTTAAAGTAAGTATATATATAAATTAATTTAGAAACTAATTCCAATATGGTAAATTTTTATTATTTACTTTCAAACTATAAACCCTTATTGGCTTTAACTGTGTTTAGACTTTGGCTAATTATATACCATTTTGGTATTTATTTGATGACTTTTGGAAACATTGATTTCAAGAAATTAATGCTTTCACTTGTGTTTCTGTTGAATTTCGTGATTTTCTATGAAACAAAGAATTTTAATAAACGATTGAATTGTCGGGTGCTATGGTACACTTTGAACAATTCTTTCGATTATTATTATAATTTGTTAATTAGAGTTTGAGAGGAAATTACTAGCTTTTTGTAAATACTTGAATTTACTTTCTGGTATGAGACAGTTAGCTAAATTCTTGTAATTACTGGAGCGACAGTAATTAATAATTAGAGTTGTATTATCCTGAGGTGTTCAGATATTATTTGAGACCGATAGATCCCCAAGGGACTATGACTCATTTTTCATCGACTTGAGAGTCGATTCATTTTTAGATTTGGGTAGGCAGACCTGTTTCTTGGGGTTAGGTCTGTTCTGGTATAACATAGTTGTCCTTTTTGTTGTTTAGACGGATGTTATATTGCAACCCTATAAGTTTATTTCACAGCTAGACAATGTTTACCTATTTATATTCGTTAGGTAAATTCACATAGTTTGTCATAAACACGACTACCTATTTCTTATCGTTAGGAATCGAGTTTTTTACCTGATAGTCTATTTCTTTTCGTTAGACTATTGCGCTATGTGGCGGGGTTTATTTATTTTAGTTTGGCCCCGTGTCGCATTGTATCACACTAATAGTTGACTACCATTATTATTTCCTTTGTGATGATCCTTTCTTCAGAGATTTTGGGAAAGGTATTTAGTATCTTTTGGTCTATGGAGAAATTGAATTTGTTATCACTATATTTTAAATAGTCTATTTGAGACTTGATATGGAATTATGAAATGGTGATTTAGTTTGATATGCGGGGCTTTGTCTATCCCTTCCTTCTGGATCTGCAGCTATCGAAGTAGTCCTGGTGTTGACCATGGTGGATAGCGAAGTTCTCTCCTAGACTTGGTATAAATCTGAATAGGATGGAAGGACTTCTAGGCTTGAAATCTGTATCTTCTCCTTAGATTCTTGCAATCCAATATCGGCAGTAGATCTAATGAATAGGAGAAAAGCTGGGTTTTCTCAGTAAAAGCACCAAAGTGTTTTTACCAAAATTGGGCACAACACGATTCGGATGTATTTGAAGAGATAAAATGAAGAAAATAAATGTAAAATGAAGTAGATCTAACAAACACACCAATAAACAGATAAGAAAATGCACAGAAACACATGGATTTAGAGTGGTTCGTCGAATTGCCTACGTCCACTATGAAATGACTGAGGTTTATTTAAATTTACTCGCTGATTACAAAAGATTACAACAGTACAACTGAAATTTAATGGTGATTCCAGTAGAGTATCAGCGTAGAGAAGCCAAAAAGTCCCTTTTCTGTAGGTCCAGGGTCACTATTTATAGGCGTAGGCAGCAAATATCTTGCCTAGATCTCGGAAGACTTCTTCTCACACGTGGGTGGGCCCACGGGAGCGAGTTCAGGTGATTTCGACTTGATTTAGGAGTGATACGAATTGGGTTCGTATCGATCAAGAATTGGTCCTTTCGGGCTGAAATTTATCAGGTACATTCTTGAGGTTGTAGGCAAGCTCCTGTGAAAATTTGGTGGCATTTGTACTCGTAGTTCTCGAGTTATGATTGATGCAAGTTTGGACATTATCGAGTTCGTATCGATTTGTTCGTATTGATCTCATTCATATCGGTTGAGGGCACATGAAGCCAATGACGTGGCGCTATCATTTAGGATCGATCCACTTTTCATGCCGAGTGACTGAGTCATCCATCATTACATGTCTCCTTAGTATCGCTCTCATTCAGGTGCTTCGTACCCATACTATTCGTGTCCATTGATATGGCTTCATTCGTATCCATCAATTGCTACGTTGTTCGTATCGCTATATGAGATCATTTCGTATCGATAGCCTCTACCCCAATTCATATAGATATAGACATCAACTTCCTATCGATACCTTTTAGGTGTTGCCTCGTATCGCTTGTGGGTGGTGATCGATACAAGCCGTGCATTAGTGGAAGCGATACGAAATGTCACTAAGTGAGGGATACGAACCGGACTAGATGTGATGGATACGTAGTGGTGCCTCCTCCATGGATACGAACTAGCGCTCTCTTGATGGACACGAACCAGATGTGTTTCACTTGAGACTTTATGGATACGAATTTTCATGGATACGAACGAGGTTTCCTGGATGCATTTGAATGGAATCGATACGAAGGAGGTGGTCTGATGGATACGAATGAGAGCATCACTTGATTTGTATCGATCATATCTTGAGCATATGAACTCCGATTGATTTGAAATTTTAAACGTTGGCTTTCATTGCTTTGTTTGTTGTACCATATCGATTGTAGCTCGATCCGGACTCAGACAGAATTTACCAGCATCCATAGTGAACCTTCGTATAACCGATCTTCGGGACGGATTGTCCTTGGTCGCCAGTCAAGTCCTTAGTTTCACGGCCTTGTCAAAAGGCGGGATAACATTTGCCCCCCAAAGTATGTTTTGTGTGAACATGATGTGCTTTGAAAAGCTGTAACCCTTAGTCTAATAAGTTCTCCCCAATTTGCTGAATAGCTGTTGTCTTTTTGTCAAAAGATGTAACCTTTAATTGATCTCCAGTAATATAAATAATGAATTGTTGACCGCCAATCCCTGTATTGTGCATTATTGTAACTGAATGTTGAGAGCTAGAGATCTGTTGCTCATCGTTGTGATTGTTGCTAGGTGAGCACTTAATTCCTGCGAATTTTACAATTTGAATGTTAATTCATCACATACATAAATGCGTGTTAACCTGAATACCGTTAACGTTCATACGTTCACGAGTCGTTGTCAGTTTTCTCGTATTAAATTCCGTATCGATCCTCTCTGGAATCGATGTGAAATTCGAGTTGTAACAACACTTGGCGGTTGTTTTGGAGTTTCTCTTCGTATCGATCCTCTCCTGGATCGATTTTAAATGTTTGAATGCACGCTATCGATACGAACTTGATGGTTTCTTTGGAATGCTTCGTATCGATGGATACGAAGCTTTTATGGCGCTTGAATAGATGGATATGAATCTGAAACTTTGCATTGACTGAGTTGAGTAGTCCAAGTGCAATCTCGCTTCAACTTTCATATCGATATACAAATGGCTACGTACTGGCTTGATATAATTGTGTTGTTGGGTATGAAGCTTTGACTTCATATCGATGGAGGTAACCGGTTTTCATGGTTCAACAACCGAGATACGAAGCGTCTCTTTTGCTTGGCTACGAGGATTTTGTACTTAGCCAAATTTATCACTTACGTTTATTCTATTATCTTCTTTCATATCGCTCGAGAACTCAAAAGGAAAGAATTTCCTTCATCCCCATATTCGTACAACCTTTTAATCCCTTATATCTACATCTTAAATTAGGTAATTAGTTAACGAAATCGCATTGAAAACGATGAGACTCGAGATTCAACACCATTCCATTCGTATTCATGGCCGAGTTTGGCGAAGAGGAGGCCGGAGATGGTCGGAGTAAGGTCGAGGAAGGAGGAGATGGTTTATGTGTTGCTTGGGTTGACCGGAGAAGACGAAGTGTAGAGAGATGCACAGCTACAATTTCGTATTGATGAAAAGAAAGGGAAGACTGGGCTTCGTGTTGACCCAGGGTGTGGGGCTCGTATCGATGAAGAATTGACTGATGAAATGGTGAATTTCGTATTGATCTGGGGCAGTGACAATTCGTATCGATTCGAGGTGATCGATACAAAATTGAAGAGCCAATAACCAATATGAAACTCGTGGTAGATGATCGATACGAACCTCATGGTTGGGGATCGATACGAAACCAACAATTTTCGACCGATACGAAACACTATATAACTCGATCGATACAAAGTCATTGAGTTTTGATCGATACGAAGATAATAAGCTTTCATCGATACGAAACCAAAGTTTTCTGCTGATCGACCCGAGTTTGGACCTCAATGGATACGAAATTTTCTCGTACTTGAACACTTGACTCCGACGAGCTTCTACCTTGCATAACTGGACTTTACTATTTCACTGCATACTTGACTGCCTTTCAAAGCTTGTTGATGGAACTGTAACTTAAGAAAATCTAACGAACTTTAACTAGGATCGATCTCCGGAGTTTGAATGGCACGGTTGTGACGGTCAGCCATGATGGTCACTCCAGTTGAATTTTGAAGTCTTGTCATTCAAACATTCTCTTTAAACCTTATAGAATCTCTTAAGTAACATACAGCACTTCACTGCACACATTCACGCACTTCAGACTGGGGAACACACGGGATTATTTTTGTTTAACAATGGTTTTTGATGAGTTGATTAGTTATGGAACCCGAGATTTCATAGCAACAAGAGGCTCAAAGTCCACCTTGTTTGGTAATAGAGACGTCGACCATCGCGGCTGAAGTCATAAGTCCAACTGTGGACGAGTTACCAAGAGAAACCTTCATTGGGAACCCATAAGATTATGTTCCATCCAATGTCACTGAAGATATGTTGGGGAGAATTTGCTTGCAGCACGGCTATCGTTGAATGATGTTCTGTTACCAAGGCCGAACGACATGCCACACGCTCCCCCGGAAGGGTACACTGCTTTTAACCGATTTTCCTGCACAGCCGGGATGCTCCCACCATTCAATCGGTATATCCGAGAGGTGTTATCTTATTTAGGGATTTCCCCATCACAATTGCATCCGAACGGGTATGCTCTTCTGAACAGCTCATTCATCATCTTCATGGAGCACCTTTTTTGACCCCCAGCTCTAGAGGAAGTCAGATTCTTGTTCAATGTAAAGAGTCGGGGAGATAATCCTTCTTTCACATTCTTAGAGGGAGCGAGAAACTGTCAAATTGTGATTGGAACTTGGGCCAAACTTAGCTACTTCAAAACCGAGTGGTTCTATGTTCGTTGCCCACCAGGATTTGCTAGACGATGGCTAGTTAGATGTAAGTGTCGCACTTTCTTTGGCAACTAATGGGATAGTTGCAATCGATGTTGATTCTAACATTTTCTTTCTTTTACAGCTTCAATTCCACGACCTGAAGGCGCTCCTTTAAGGAAATAGTACGAATTCTTTAAGAGGCATCGGGCGAGATTAGAGAGATTGACTCGGTACTTACGGATGAAAATTTGAGGGCCGTTGGGTTAATTGATAGAGACCAGAGCATAAGGCCTGAAGGATCTC
Source organism: Allium fistulosum (assembly GCA_030737815.1). Classification (NCBI taxonomy): domain Eukaryota; kingdom Viridiplantae; phylum Streptophyta; class Magnoliopsida; order Asparagales; family Amaryllidaceae; genus Allium; species Allium fistulosum. The sequence goes on along the minus strand of CM060908.1, from coordinate 812,265,261 downwards.
TTAGAGCAGCTCCGACAAGACAGGCTTGGCATAAGGCGCCCGAGATTGTAATTGCGGAGCAGGGTGGTGAAGAGGATATGCCCACCGAAGACGAACCCGTAGTCGGGCCTTAAGATAATCCTCGACATTTAGAGGGAAAGAGAAAAGGCAAGGCGGTTTCTCATTAGCTTCACAAGTCTTCAAGATGGAAATCCATGGTCATGTCTCTGCCAGCCACCGATGTTATAATGTTGGAGGCTCCTCCACCATATGTGGAGAATCCTTTTGAAAGACTTGCAGACATTCCAATTCCGGACTATGTGTCACTCCAACAAGATACCGGATTGGAAGGGCTTAAAAGCGCTTTAGATCTAGGCGAGTCGATTCCTTCGAGTATGGCCGACATATCCGGTTTGTCGGGGGGTTTGCACATGCATACACACACTTCATGGCACTACATAATTTCTAATCATAAGCAATTCATTTCTGGGAAATACCAACTCTGTTTTCCTTTTCATTTTACAGGCACGGTGTCAAAGCGAGGATCTATGCTTGGCAGCCTTCGTTCTATACGCCATTCCTCTAGTTCATATTATGAGTCTGGCAGACGTGAGGCCGATAGAGACTGCGATCGCGGCTACTCTAGTCAAGAGAGGGAGTGCTATGAGAGGGAGAAAGAGTAAAGGCGTCGTTCCCGGTCACGCTCTCCACCACCTAAAGTTCCCACACAACCTTCTGGCTTTGGTAAGAAAACCTATGAATCTTCACGTCAAATACCACCTTCCCAAGCACCAAGGCCTGACCAACAGCGTCGAAGGACTGAAATTGAAACTCCCATCGCTACTGCACAAGCTATCACAGAGCCCACCGGGGAGGGAGCGATTATAATCGCCAAGCTAAAATAAGATTTTCCAAATATCTGTTTTGACGGCTTCGTCTTTCCTCCGCACTTAAATCAAATTCCCGTCGAGGCAGAAAAAACAATGCACGACTACATTCATGATGTTTATGGCCAGTACCGAGAATGGATGAAGACCACGGATAAAGTATCAGCGGTGGCTTTTGAGCAAACGAAAACAATCGAGAAATTAGGGACCGATCTCGCTCAGAAGGACCGCATAATCCAGGTGCTCAATGATGAAAATGAGTCCGTGACAAATTCAGAGACAGAAGCCAATAAAAGAGCTGATGAGGCAACTCGGAGGATGGAAGAAATGAGGCGAACACATTTAGCCTTGGTTGAGGAGATGGGACGCCGGACCACCACAGTTATGGTCGAATGAGATGGGGCGCTTAAAGAGCTTGAGGAGCTTAAAGCCAAACTTGCCAAAATCGTCAAAGAAAAAGATGATGCAAATAAAGCCGCCCAGGAAGCATGCGAGCAGGCTGTGGTGCTCAGGGATGAGAGGGATGTGGTAATGCTTAAGGTTCAGGAAGCCGTAGCCAGGGTTGAGAAAGAAGTGAAAGCGGTAGAGGCCAGGCTGGAGGGTGACATCGAAGATCTTCTTATTACGTACAACGCTAATGTTCTGAAGCATCGAAATCTAAGCTGGCTTGAAAACTATCCATCAAACCTATACAACTCTTGGTGCCGCTTGGTGGAAGATGAAAAAGCAGAGCACCATACTAAATCTATCGATGAATTTGAATTGGAGAATCAGGTGCTGAATGAGGATGAAAGAAGAGTTCTCCACGACATCACTATCACATTCGAGAAGGAGAAGCTCGGGACTCAGCATCCGGAGCTTGGAGAGGGTTCTCGCGTTGAGCATCTTGATGCGGGTTCTGAAATTCCTATGCCAGCCCAGCCCGAATCTACTCCTGCAGTTGATCCTTTATCTATGCCCATATACAATCCTGATCAACCGCAGTTATCTCCAGCTCGTGAGTAGGTCACTGAAGTTGTTCCGGCTCCACCCGCAAGCCATTCTGAGGAAGGTATTCTAAACATTTTTCGCACTTATGCAAAGTCGGGAGCGTTGTTGGAAGTAGTCACTAACACTTTTTTATTATCCCTATTCAGCGATAGGAGCCGCATCGATCGTGCCCCCGCAACCCAAGAGCCGCACCACGAGCAGGGGGCCCTTATAATAGAGGCGGCCACAACAACGGCCGCTGCACCAACAAATGGAGTGCAGGGGAGCACTTTTAGTTTTGATGAGAAGATGATGAGGAACTTCTTGGCCATCAAAGCGACCTTTTTGCCGACCTGCCATTTATCATGGGCGGAGGCGCACCCATAATCAGCTCCTCGGGCCTAACTGCCAGTATCCCTGTGGACGATCAAACAATCCACGAAGAAGAGATAATAGATGAGATCAATGCTGAGATGAAAGCGGTCACATCGGCCAGCGGTGTTAGCGGTGGGATGGCGGGATTTGGTCCAGCTCCTTTGCGGATGATCTCTCCGGGAGGCACGTTTGTTGACACCGATGCACCTCCCTTGTCTTCTAACATCGATCCTGTCCCTCCGACTCCGCCTCCAGAAAGTATTCTGATTTCCGTAAGTTCGGAGGAAGGGATCACCATAATTCCTCGGCTGGAGGCCAACCACCAAAAGGCAAAGGCTCAAAGAGACATCCAAGTGGTAGCTCCAGTGGGTCAACGCCGGGGAGGAAGAAGAAGAAACAGAGGGAATAGACGTATCTTCTCGCTTCCCTTTTTTGGTAGATAGATAGGAATTTCTTTTTGCTTCTTGTAGGCCGTGCATAGATGCGGGTTTGGCCCATGCTAGTAGGAATTATTAGAAAGATTTTTGTGCTTATTCTTCTTTTTTGAAGAATAGTTAGAGTAAAACTCCATTTTGATTCCAGCATAACTTTGTGTTTATTTGCTTATGTATTTCAGCGCTCGAACTTCCATTCAATGTACTTGTGAATTTTTAGTCTTTGAATCAAACCTGAGTTTAGTTGTTAAGTCCCGAAGTTGTGGCTTCGAGTCAAAATCGAACGTTAAGCCGAGTTCCAATACCGCACTGTCTCGATCAGTGGCTGTTACTTAAGTTCTGCCCCTAGACCCGGGGATAAATTGAAAAGACTGGTTAGCAGTTGCTTTTCGCCTTTAATACATCGAGCTTAACTTTGTTGAAACGAGGCCGAAACAAGATGAGTTCGGGTGGTCGAATCACACTCGCTCATCTATTGGTGATTGCATCCACACTTTGGGAATTGTGCTTGTGCGTCAGTAGTCGGTCTTGCCCGCTCAAGGTTTAGAGATATGTCCGCGCTCCGGGGACTTGAGTTATTTTATGGGTGGTCAGTCACATTAGTTTAGTATTTAGAATATCATCCGCACTCTAGGGACTTAAGTTGTTTAACGTGCGGTCAATCACACCCGTTTAATATTTAGACTTTCGTCCACACTTGGGGACCTAGATTAATTCGTGGGTGGTCAGTCACACCCAATTTGCGTTCATACTCCGATCCACACTCTAGGGACTCGGAGTTGTTTCATGGGTTGCCGTTTCACACCCGGTTTGTGTTTATACTCCAATTCACACTCTGGGAATTTGGAGTTAGCCAATGGGTGGTTGGTTACACCTATTTTGATGTTTATACTTCATTTCGCACTCTGGGAATCTAGAGTCGGTTAACAGACGGTCGATCACATCTGTTGTGAGTTTTAGGAGTTCGTTCGCACTACGGGAACGATAGAAGTATCAGGATCGTGGATGGTCAGATCACATCCACCCTGAGTTAACAAGCGAGTTCGTTAGATGGACGGATCCATCCTCCCCGGGCTTGGTTTAAGTGTGGGCGAAGTCGTTAGGCGGACGGATCCACCCTCTTCAAGCCCGCATTTGTAAGTTTATACTCCAGCTCGCACTATCGGAGCCAGAGTTAGATAGAGGATTGTCGTGTATCAATCCTTTTTTGGCTTCAGTATGATGGCTTGCCCTCGAGCTTGGGTTTCACTTAGTGAGTGACCGGCCGTATCACAGTCACTCATTATTTGAATAAGTCCCACTGTAGGATGGAACTTAGCTCTCCGTGCATTGTGATGGTCGCATGACGCATTTCAAAAATCATTGCTTTGGCTCGATGAGATTGCATTTTATTGTTGAAAAAAGAAAGTACGGCAAAGTCGGTTGCCTTATTACAAATTCAAATTTCGTAATGTATAAACAAATTGCAAATGAAAAGCAGAATGAATGAATAAATAAAGCCTGTTATGCGTAGTAGCGATGAAGACTCTCACTGTTCCAGGCTCTCAGCAAAGTGAGACCGTCAACGGTCGATAATTTGAATGTGCCGCCTCCGAGCCTTCGTTCAATAACATATGGCCTTTCCCACGTTGGTTTCATATGTGAAGGAACCGGGTAAATTCTCTTGAGGACGAGATCATCGAGTTCAAAGGTTCGGGGTCGAACCTTGGCATTGTACAATCGGGCGACTCGACTTCGGTAGGTGGCTGCCCTCAAATCAGCCTCTTCTCGCTTCTCATCCATTAAATCCAAAGATTCGGCAAGTAATATGGCATTTGTCTTCGGGTCATAATATATCACACGATGAGAAGGTACTTCCATCTCGATTGGAATAACGGCTTCTAAACCGTAGGAAAGAGAAAATGGAGTGTGGTCGGTCATGGACTTGTGGGTTGTTCGATAAGCCCATAGGGCCATAGGAAGTTCGTCGACCCATTTACCCCCGGCTTTTTCCAATCGTTTCTTCAGAATGGACTTTATAACTTTATTAACAGCTTCAACCTGTCCATTCGCTTGAGGGTGTGCAACTACAGAGAATTTCTTCTGGATATGGAACCGCTGACAGAAATTCTTGAATTCGACACTATCGAATTGGGCTCCGTTGTCAGTGATGATGGTATGTGGGAGACCAAATCGACAGATAATATTACGTACAATAAAATTGATCACTTTCTTCATTGTGATAGTATTAAGGGGCCCAGCTTCCGCCCATTTCGTAAAGTAATCAACTGCAACGATGGCGTACTTCGCACCACCTTTGGCTAGAGGTAGAGATCCAATGATGTAGATGCCCCATACTGCGAATGGCCAGGGACTGACTATCTGAGTTATTTCGGTAGGTGGGGCCCTTGGGATCCGAGCATGTTTCTGACATCTGTCACATTTTCTGGCATAATTTGATGCATCGCGATTTAGAGTCGGCTAATAATAACCATATCGGAGCACTTTCTTAGCAAGAGCTTCCCCCCGGTGTGATCGCCACATTCTCCTTCGTGTACATCATGCAATATTCAATGGATTTCATCGTGGGCGATACACCGGAGTAAAGGAATAGAGTACCCTCTCCTATACATGACTCCATTCTGAATAGTGAACCATGAAGCTTTTCGAAGGACTTGTCTTTTTTCACTCTTGCGCTCTGGCAGGGTTCCATGCTCGAGATAGTTTCTGAACGGAGTCATCCATGACTCCTTATCGGGAGTGACTTCAAATACCCAGTTGGTCTCCATTTGATCAATACTCGGGGAAGATAATGTCTCAACAGGAATGAGTCCCATCTGCTGTGCTTTGTCGGTACTGGCTAACTTAGCCAAGGAATCGACCTTCTGATTGTGTTCTCGAGGTATGCAATAGATGGCCATAATAATCGAACTGATTCAATATTTCCTAGACCCGAGCGAGATAAGCGGCCAGTCTCCGATCTTTAACTTGGTACTCCCCCCGAACTTGGCACACGACCAATTGTGAATCATAGTAAATCTCCACAGCCATAACTCTTAAATCTCTAGTAAGCCTTAATCCGGCGAGCAGGGCTTCGTATTCGGCCTCATTGTTAGTCGCACAGAAATCGAACTTTAAAGCATAATATATTGATCGACCTTCAGGAGTTTCAAGTACAACCCCAGCGCCTGAGCAGTGGTCATTCGATGCACCATCAGTATGCAGATTCCAGTATATTTAAGAGATTCACTGGTTTCGGGCAAGTCTTCCGGGATAGTGAATTCAGCGATGAAGTCTGCTAGGACTTGTCCTTGAATAGCTCACCTTGGTGTATAAGTGACGTCGAACTGACTCAGCTCGATATTCCATTAAATAACCTACCAGACGCCTCAGGCCGCGTAAGGACCTATCGTAACAGCTGGTTGGTGTAAACAATGATAGGATGAGCCTGAAAATAAGGACGGAGCTTTCTCGAGGCAATGAAAAGACAGTAAGCTAACTTCTCCAACTTCGGATAATTTCTTTCTACTCCGGTCAGTCGTTTGCTGATGTAATAGACTGGCCGTTGTATCCGGTCCTCCTCCCGAACCAAAGCAGCACTAATTGCATTTTCTGAATTACCAAGTAAATGTACAGTTTCTCGTGATCGATAGGCTTTGACAGAATGAGGGGTGTGGACAGATGCTGAACCAGTGCTCGGAATGCGTCCTCACATTCTGCAGTCCATTCAATGTTCCATTTTCCTTTTCTCATCAGATCGAAAAAGGGAATGCATTTGTCGGTGGATTTTGAAATGAACCTGCTCAGTGCTGATACCTTCCCGTTGAGGCTCTGAACTTGGTTTATAGTCCTTGGAGTCTCGAGATTTCTAATTGCCTAGAATTTTTCGGGATTGGCTTCGATTCCATGAGCATTGACGATGAATCCAAGGAATTTCCCAGACGCAACCCCAAAGTGACATTTCAACGGGTTGAGCTTCATTCTGTACTCTCGGAGGATGTTGAACATTGTTTCCAAGTCTTTGATATCATTGGTGGAGAATCACGACTTTAAAAGCATTTCATCCACATATACCTCCATGGTCTTTCCGATCTGGTTAGCGAACATTCGGTTGACGATTCTCTGATAAGTGCTCCGGCATTCTTAAGTCCGAACAGCATCACTTTATAACAATAGAGCCCCAAATCAATGATGAAGCTGGTATGCTCCTGATCGGGTAGATGCATCGGTATCTGATTGTAGCCAGAATATGCATCCATGAAGGATAAAAGTTCATGTCTGGCTGTTGAGTCTACGAGCTGATCAATCTGGGAAAGTGGGAAACTATCTTTAGAGCAAGCTTTATTCAAGTCTGAGTAGTCAACACAAGTTCTCCACTTACCATTAGGTTTCCTGACAAGTACAGGTTTGGACACCCATTCTGGATACAACGTATCTTGGATAATCCCGTTCGATCTGAGTTTATCCACCTCTTCCTTAAGGGCGGCAGATCTCTCTGGATCCATACCACGCCTTTTTTGCTTGACCGGGACATGCCGCGGGTCAATATTCAATGTGTGGCTCGCGATGTCCAGTGAGATCCCACACATGTCAGAGTGCATCCAGGAAAACACGTCGAGGTTTGCCCAGAGAAATTCAACCAATTCCTCTTTCATCTGTTGGCTTAGGTGAGATCTAATCTTTAGCATTCTAGAATCATCATCATTACCGATTGGAACATCAACCGTCAGCTCTGCCGGAGAAGCCTGACTGTCTTTGACCTCGTCCTCACTTTCAGTATCTCTCGGGTCAAGATCTCTTAAGAATTGGTTGTGGTGCCCGTGCCTTGGCCCAGGTGTTAGCTATCAATTATCAGCAAAGCGGACGCAGATAGATTCCTCTATGCCCTTCCCCTTCTCGTTTCACTGCGCTTCCCGCAGCTCAGCAACATAACAGGCTCGTCCAGCAGTCTTGTCTCCCTGAATGACTCCGACTACATTGTCGGTAGGGAATTTCAAAGTTAGACACCATGGGGCGATAGCAGCCCTGAACTCAGCTAGGTCCGATCGGCCTAAGAAAGCATTGTATGGTGAATTAATATCCAATACAATAAATTGCAATATCCGGACCCTCTGGCGCTCTCCAACTCCCAACTCCACTGGTAGCTCCACTATCCCAGTAGGTATTGTCGCACTTCCATTGAAGCCATGAACACGAGACTGACAAGGCTTCAAATCTTTCGCTTCCATCTTCATCTGATCATAAGCTCGCTTAAAAAATATGTTCACTGAACTTCCACTGTCTAATAAGATCCTCTTCATCCAAGCATGACCTATTTGAGCTGAAATGACAAGTGGCTCAATGGTTGGGGCTTCGACTCTGTCGGTATCCCTGTTCCGAAATACGATGTCGTCTGTCATCGTTTTCTGTTGTTTGGCTGGAGCCCTGTCTTCCAAATTACTACAACATTCGAAGCTCGCATGCCTAATAGAGCTGGAATACGACTCTGTTTCCCTCCAGCTCTGATCTGCTGGATGAGGACCACCACTGACAGTATTAATCACCAACCACTTGCCGGTACGAGCGGGTTCCTCCGGTCTAGCCTGATTTGGTATTTGGTTTTGATTCGATGGGCCCGCACCTCCAGACTGTGGCGCCCGAACAAACTGTTCCAACTTTCTTTCTCGAATCAACTTCTCGATAATATCCTGTAAATGACGACACTCGTTCGTGCTATAGCCATAACTATCATGAAATCTACAAAACTTCCCCATTTGAATCTGTTTTTCTGACGATTGCTTCGGAGCAGGTTTCATATATTGAATAGTGTTACAGGTCTGCAAGTACACATTTTCCAGAGACGTATTTAAAGGAGTATAAGTGTCAAACATGGGAGCTCTATGTCTTGGCCCGCGATTATGATCCCGTTTCCTGCCCTAATTTCCATTGCCTTTCTGCTGATTCTGTTTATTCTGTATGTTTAACTGCACTTTTCCGGAACTCTCCCCGGTTTTTTTTAGCGACATTGCTTTGGATTCCTTCCACACTAGGCCCTACGTCATTCTTTTTCCTAGACTGTTTCACGTCCTCTCGTCTTAAGAACTGAGCTGCCTTGGAATAGAAACGGTCCAATGACGCAGTGGGTTTTTCGGCCAACCGGTTGCCAAATTTGGAATCGGGATTGATCCCCTTAGTCAAGGCCATCAGAATTGAGTTGTCATTAGGATTACTGATCTCAATGCATGCAGCTTGAAACCTCTCCAAAAAACGTCTGATTGTCTCTCCGAGAGCTTGAGTGACATTGGACAAGGTATTAACATCTTTGGGCCTTGTGACATGCATGCAAAACTGGTCAACAAATTTCATTGCCAACTGGTCGAAACATGAGATAGATTGGGGTGGTAGACGAGTAAACCACATAGTCGCTATGACCCCTAAGGAGATCGGGAATCTTCAGCATTTGACCACATCATCGGCTTGTGCAGCATTCATTAACCATTCGTACTTTAAAATGTGCTAGTTAGGGTCAGAGCTCCCTTCATAAACAGGTAAAGTTGGCTTTCTGAATCGCCGAGGCGGTTCAGCGTAGAGGATATCATCAGTGAAAGGGGTATGACTCTAGGAGATTCCCCAGTCGTCATTGGTGAGACCTTGACTTTTGTGGATCATCTAACGGATCATTGTCGGGATGTCTGGCATCTGGACATTTTGGGCATGCTGAGCCAAGGTGTGGTTTGGTTCCACAATGCAAGGATGGGCCGATCGCGGTCGACGATCCATATCTTGCCTTCTTGGTTCTAGGTTTTCATGAACATAAGGGTCGGGAGTATACTCATGTTAGCGATGGTTCGGATCTGTCCGGTTTCGGGCGTCAGCTCCCAACTCAGTAGCAGTGGCGGCAACGCGATTGTCGGTAATATGATAAGGAACAGTACCTCCTCAGGAGGAGGGTCCGGTCTGATGGCTGGTTGATGAGCTAGCCCTTGGTTGCCCAAGATTCAATGTGCGCTGATGCCCAGTAGCCTGTGTATAGCTTCCATCCAGCTGTGGGCGCGTGGATCTGTGATTGTAGTCAGAAGAGGCTGAACTTTCAGTAGATGAATAGGAAGCCTGATCCCTCCTGGATCTCCTTTGTCTTTCATGGTTCAGTCGATTGGTCAACTCCGCGTTGTCACGGAGTTGCTGAGTGAGCTACTGGTGGCTTTGAGTCAGCTCTTGCATTAGCAGTTGGAACTCTTCCCTGGTGACAAGGCCTTGCGGATCTGATGGTCCGACAGCATTCTGGTCGGTAGGAGGAAGTTGTGCGGGGTTTTGTCTATCCCTTCCTCCTAGATTTGTAGCTGTCGAAGTAGTCCTGGTATTGACCATAGTGGATAGCAAAGTTCTCTCCTAGACTTGGTACAAATCTGAATTGGATGAAAGAACTTCTAGGCTTGAAATTTGGATCTTCTCCTTATATTCTTGCAATCCAATATCGACAGTAGATCCAATGAGCAGGAGAAAAGCTGGATTTTCTCAGTAAAAGCACCAAAGTGTTTGTACCAATATTGGGCACAACACTCTTCGGGTGTATTTGAAGAGATAAAATAAAGAAAATAAATGTAAAATGAACCAGATCTAACAAACACACCAATAAACATATAAGAAAATGCATAGAAATACACGGATTTAGAGTGGTTCGGCGAATTGCCTACGTCCACTATGAAATGACTGAGGTTTATTTAACTTTACTCGCTGATTACAAAAGATTACAACAGTACAACTACAGGAGTTAGTTTTATTTCCGTTGTGATGTATTATGACTTATGTGTCTATTTAGTACTCTGATCATCCAAGGGGGCACCTTTATATGTCTCTCTCGGCGTAATTTGCAATAATTACATTTGATCAAAACCTGGGAATCATTTTGGGATTATGTATCATTATATGAAATATTGATTTGAAATTTAATTGGAAAGTTATTTTAATCTATGTTGATTTTATTTCATATTCAAGTGCTTCTTATTATGGATACCATTAACATTACCGTATTTTTTCACCGAAAGTTAATACTATGGATGACTGTAGCATCTGTAGCGCTTAGCTTCGGGCTTCAAGATAGGGGATGTCACAACTTAGCAGAGCGTAGGTTTATTAAAAAAATTAAAAGAAATTTCTAACTTAAAATGATTTTGAAAACATAATCCTAAGGAATTAGAGAAAAGATTGGGATATGAGATAACGCTATAGTAACGTACTTGTATTTGTTATACATAAGTATACGCTTTATCTCTATTCTCCTATCTCTCTTACGATATTCTTCTGTATCTTACAAAGACTCGAATGCAGATTTACGGACGTAAGATATGGATTCAAGAAGTTGAAGAGTTAACATTGGAGGAGGAAGCACCACAACCAATGGGAATGCCAGGCCAAATACCAGGAGAAACCCAGGTCAGGCACAAGATGCAAATGTGGGTGTTAGAGTCCCGGAAGTCGATATGGGAGCAATGTATCAGTTTTTCGTTAACATGATGCCAGCATGAGTTGCTGCGGGGTTAGCTGGAGGAAATGCTGAAGGAGGAAATCAAGAAGCTCCAATGGTTAATAACTATGATGTTTTGAGTAGAGATTATGCAAGGTTTGGAGGAAATCCGTTTATTGGTACTAAAGACGTAATCAAAGTAGAGAATTGGTTACTTCATTGTGAGAGGATTTTTGCTGATTTGGGGCTCAACGATGAGCAGAAAAGGAGAGTCACTTCTAGATAACTACAAGGGGCAGCACTGTATTGGTAGAACAATGTTACCATTGGAGTCAATGAGGAGACCATGATTTGGGATAAATTTAGATGGAGGTTCAAGGAGAGATTTATTTCAGAGGTTGCTTAGTCTACTCTGCTCAGGAAGTTTGCTGAGTTGGAGCAGTGAGATATGACAGTGCTTGAGTATGCAACCAGGTTTGAGGAGCTAACAAGATATGGATACGCTACGGTTGATACTGTTATTAAGAGGAATGAAAAGTTCAATGGGGGGTTGAAGCCTGAGCGTGCTAAGGCCACATTATCATTTATTAGAGACCCATGCGATGTTGTTGTTGAGATGGCCTTGAGGTAGGAAGAGATGTTTGCTTAACTTGAAGGAAACAAGGCCAAGAAAGCTCAAGGAGGGCAAAGTCAGAAGAGGAAGTTTTTCCATAAGAAAGGAGCTCAGAAGGGTGGAGTTGCTAAGAAGGGAAAGGCAGAAGTTGTCTGTTATAAGTGTGATAAGAAAGGACACTATGTTTATGAGTGTCGGACAGGCAAAGGGAAGAAAGCTGCTGAGAAGAAAGGAATAAGGTGTTTCAACTGTGATCAGATTGGACACTATAATAACCAGTGCAAGGAGCCATCCAAGGATGGGAAAGGCAAGATGTTTGCATTGGAACCAGTTACCTCGAGACCAACAACAGAGGAGAAGGGAAAAACTGTGTTAGGAGGTATGCTTTTGATTCATGGTGTATCAGTTAGAGTTCTATTTGATATTGGTGCATCACATTCTTTTATATCTCATTGTTTGATAGATAAACTTAACCTAGAACCTTCATACCTAGTTACTTCCTTAAGGGTTGCAAATTCGATAGGAGGATATGCAACGCTTGGGATGAGATGTAACCACTTAGAGTTTAAATTGTTAGGTCATACCTTTGTTTGCAATTTGCATGTGTTTGATTTCGTAGCGTTCGGAATTATTTTGGGTATGGATTGGTTAAGTAAATAAAATGCTAGGATATTTTTCCATGATAGGAAAATATCTCTTAGACACCTTGACTGTATTGATCGAATTGTATACACTGTAGAAAACACTAGTTTTGAGAATAATACTTTGTTGGGTGTTGTGGAAGAAAAAGACGAGTTGAATCGACTTTCCATTGTTAGAGAATTCGCAGATGTCATTGAACCCGTAGTAGGATTGCCGCCGAAACGAGCCATTGAGTTTCGGATAAACCTAGTACCAGGAGTAGAATTGGTGAGTAGACCGCCAAGCAGAATGACACCTACCGAGATGAGGTAGTTAACGGTGTAGTTGGTGGATTTGGAAGGCAAGAACTTTATCAGACCAAGCAGTTCGCCTTAGGGAGCAGCTGCAGTGTTTGCAAAGAAGCCGAACAGATCGTTAAGGTTATGTATCGATTATCGTAAGTTGAATGAGAAGATGATAAAGAATCAATATATGTTACCTAGAATTGACGATTAGTTCGACCAGTTGTGTAACGACCCATAAATTTTGATTGTTTTTAATAACGTATTTAACTGAATTTTTTGAATTTTAAACAATAAAATTTGAAAATATAAAAATTTATTATTTGGAATACGTCTATGGTAAATTTTCAATTGATTATATGGAAGTTTATTTTATTGTGTAATTCTATTTCAATTTAAATCGGTAAATAACAGTTGAATTTAAAATTGTTCCGAAACTTAAATATGTCAACATGAGAAAATTTATTAGAACACTGAATAAGACTGCGTAATTCATTTCGCAAATTTTGGACGTTTATGGCTCCGTTTGGATTTTTCCGTATGGAATAGCAACGTATATCAGTGTCCGTATCGACTTTTTGATCGGATGATCGTACCACTAATATCTATATACTGTTTTGATCGTCTCGTCATGCTGATCTCTGCGGTATATTCATTTTTGTATTTTGAGATCCGGTACATGACGGAAACAATAAAAGGTTCGTGTATCGTTACCATAAATCGTGACTTTACTATTTCTTTGGTTTCAAAATTTGAAACGTGCTGTCATTAATTGCTTTCATTTTTTTTCCTGAATCAACGTGAATATTTATTGCCTTAAATCCTCACCTGAATCATAACCCGTGATTGTTGCTATTTCTTTTGTTACTTTTATTTATATTCGTTTCCATTTCTTCCTGTTCTTATTTTCCTCCTCTTTTATGTTGCTTCTTCCCTGATCCAATTTCCTTTCCACTCATTTTTCTTCCTCCTGTCAAAAACAAAAGAAACTTTGTACATATTTTCATGGCCGCAGCCTCCTCCCTCTCGTGTGCCGCCAACATCGTCACCCTCCTCCACCCAAATCTCGGCCTCACATCCTCTACGCTGTCACTGCCGATCCTCCCAGCCGCGTTCAGCACCCAAACCCTCTCTCTCATGCCGACCTTCCCCTCCATCTTATAGGCAGGTTTTGCTATTTTATATATCATTTATATATACACAGGTTTTATATATATAAGATATGTATATCTATATTTTGTCAAAGATGGGTTTTGATCAGCTTATATATATGTTTCACTTCCCTATGCTTTATTTTGATGTTGGAAGATTTTTTTTCCCAGAAGTTTACGTATACAGTATAAGTACATATATATGCTTCCACTGTAGCCATTTCGTATGTTTATGCGTATCGTTCCAACTATAAATATATATATATATTCGTTTATAAAAATATTTTGCATAAAGTTGTTTTATATCTATTGTATTATATTATATTTTATTTTATTAATATATATGTTAGTCCAGTAGTTGTTTTATATTCTAGCATAAGAGATTTTGTTAAACAATAATATATATGTATGTTTATCTATGCATGATTTCAAGTACCCTGGTTTGGTCGGGAATGATATAAGTTGCGTTTATATATATAGAGCTATAAAGGTTTGTATAAATTATATTGAGTATATATAACATATAAGTCGATTTTGGAGATAAAGCAAGCTTTAGAACTACGTCTATTATATATTATATATATATATATCTATGTTTCGGTTTATACCTTATTATCTATAGGTTATTCGGGTTATAAAGTTAAAGGGTTGTTTTTCATATGCTGTTCATATATATGTTGTAAGTGAAACAGGTTACAGTATATTTTGTTAAAGGTTACAGTATATTTTGTATATCATATATACCTTACCTGTGACCATGAATTTTGTAAAAGTATATATTATATATTTATATTATTGATCTTAAAGTATGTTTATATGAATTGTATATATCTTAGCAGCCTATTCTTTAGTGTGTAGTTATATGTTAGTATATATTTTATATAAAATGATATTAGACTTGTTGTATTAAAGTAAGTTGTGTATTGTATATATAATTATTATCTACAAGATCTGGACATAAGTCTTTCATTTGGTTATAATATATGTGAGTCTTTACATTTAAATTTAAAGTATATAGTTTAAATACAAGGTATATATTATATATATTTATAAGAGAAGTACATAAATATTATATTTCATAGTAGCTGCACTTGTTTTGTTTAAATATATGTACACCAAAGAGATAACTATGGATATTTTGTTATATGTACTGTATAGAGAATTGTTATCTTAAAGAGATACATATAGATAGGATCAGTTACTTATATATATATCTATATTGGTATTTTGATTAGAATTTGAATTATAGTATATATATATAGGGTTATGTATTGGGTTTAAAATGTAAATTATATATTTATTTCGATTTTAATATATATGTGTTTTAGGGATACAATATTGATTTTTATAAATCAATCAATATTTTGTATATAACAAACTGATTCTGATTAGTTCTCATCGATTTCCCAATTATCAGCTTTGTCCGTCGTGCCTATTTTCTTCACCAAATCATGTCCATCTATCATTGCTTTGGAATTCGTAGCTCACTTCTTTGTCAAAATCTATCTAGCCTTGAAAGGTGAGAAATCACTCACGATTAACGTTCTTGTATTTATTAAATTTGAGTTCAATTGAAACGACAATTGAATATACTGCTGATAGTTATTTACATTGCTATATATGCTATTATCTGTAATTGTTCACCTGTGGGATATGACACCATATCCTATTGTTTATATTATATTGTTATTGATGATATATGTCTGTTATTATTATTATTATCATATCTGTTATCACCCTGCAAGTTCCTTGTTAGTATAGAATTCACTATGGGTTGAAATGATACATACCCGAATGGACTTTAGAATAGGAAAAAATCGTTATGGGTTGAAATGATAAACCCAAGCGATTTCCATTGGAATTGAATTTGGGATTACGGGTCGAAATGATACCTACCAGTATATATTTAAATTACGGATTGAAATGATAAATATCTGTATCACTTAACCATATGATAGAATTATATACAGACACCGTTGGTCCACATATATAAATATTTGAAATTAAATTCTATGGGTTTGGAAAGAAATATATGGTTTTAATAAATGTTGATTCTTAAATTATTATATATAAATGGTAATGATATATATATATATATATTTAATAATAATATTTAATTTAATTAAGATTGATTTAATACATATAATATGGTTAAGTATTTAAATTTATGTTTAAAAATAAATTTTGGTAATAATTTGAATAAGTTAAGGTTGGGAAGATAATTTTATTTAATTAAACCGATTTGAAACTTATTGAAATTGAGATTTAAGATATGATTTATAACTTGGGTTGATTTAAGTAATTTAATGAATATTTCATGTTTAAATGAATTTAAGGAAATATTAGTAAAAATGTAATTTAAGGCTAGTTAAATGATATTGAATTTATTAAGTGAATATTCCCTGATTAAATAATAATTGAAGTTAAATCAAGAGCTATACGAACCGTTAAATTTAAACTTTGAAATTGTTGAATATTAAAGCTTTGAAATATATTGAAAATTTTAAATGGTCTATTGAGAACTGAATTGAATTGATGAATTGAGCTTTGAAAAAAATTTGAATTTGGAATTTGAGTTGATTTGAATCGATTTGTGAGACTTGAGGAAATTATAAATACTTTACTTTATAAATTATTTAGGAAAATAGATATATTTGAAATGAAATGATATTTGGGTTTGAAGAATAAATTAATTTGAAATGACCATGGTGTTATAGTGTATATTTCTACCTTGTAGATAGTTCCACAGATCCTTAGAGGATGGTTATCCCAAACATCCTTTAAGTTACTTGTATTTCAGTTGATATTTCACTTGAGTTGGATTTATTAATATAAGAATGTTAATCCTGACTCGAGTGTTTTGTGTTTTGCTTTACGCTCGGGTCAGACCGAGTGATACAGCATTTGAGACTCACCTTTGGAGTTTGGAGCTTCGTTTGGAGATCCAACTATCGACTCAGCTTTCAGCTTTTCTAGTTGATTTGTTCAGAGAGGACATCTGTTGTACTGGAGACTTCACTGCATTTGAGATACTCTGTTGTATTTTATTTCTAACTCTGATGTTTATATAGTAGCTTCATGAACTACTATTTATTTATTCCGCTGCGTATTATTGTATTACTCTGTGTCTGTGATTCTGTGATTGATTTATTTATTGTATATGCTGAGTTTTGCCAAATTTAAATTAACAATCTGATATTTTGAACAATTCAAGTCCAACATGTGTGGATGCGAATGGTTGAAAATACCGGGTCATTACAAGTTGAGTGGAGCCAAAGTATTTTCCTAGTTGGATTTGGCGACAGGATTCCATCAGCTTAGAATGGTAGAGGATAGTATTCCTTTTGACGGCGTTTAGCACTAGATATAGATCATACGAATGGTTAGTAATGCCATTAGGACTAACTTGCACCAGCATTCTTTGTAGATTTGATGAACCGAATTTTCCAAGAGCACTTGGATAGGTTCGTGTTGGTTTTCATACATGACATATTAATATACTCTAAGGATGAAGGAGTGCATGAAGTTCATCTTAGAGTGGTGCTTAAGACGCTGAGACAGCATCAACTGAAGGCAAAATTTTTGAAGTGCCATTTCTGGAAGAGAGAAGTGAAGTTTCTTGGTCATGTAGTCTCAAAAAAGGGTTATATGTAGATCTGACTAAGATCGAGGCAGTGAATAGTTGGAAGAGACCTGAGACATTGAGTGAAATAAAGAGTTTTCTTGGATTAGCTGGGTATTATCGGAGATTCATTAAGGATTTTTCACGAATAGCGACACCGATGACTAAGCTAACGCGGAAAGATGTGAAGTTTGTCTGGACTGATAGGTGTGAGGAAGCATTCCAAAAGCTGAAACACTTATTCCCAAATGCACCTATGTTAGTTGTTCCAGAAGGGAATCGGGATTTAGTTGTGTATACAGATGCATGTGGAACAAGATTGGGATCTGTGTTGATGCAAAGAGGTAAAGTGATTGCCTATGCGTCTCGACAGCTCAGACCGCATGAGGTTAGATATCCAACGCGTGATTTGGAATTAGCTATAGTTATTTTTGCATTAAAGGTGTGGAGACATTACCTGTTGGGAGAAAGATTCGAGTTGTATATGGATCATAAGTTTCTGAGGTATTTATTTTCTCAGTAGGAGTTGAATATGAGACATCAGAGGTGGTTAGAGTTTTTAGCCGCTTATGACTTTGGTACTGAGTACACACCAGGAAAAGGCAACAAAGTTGCAGATGCACTTAGCAGAAAACATCAAAATACAGTATTGGCAATGATAGCTGAGTGGAATGATTCAAAAGCATTGACTACATGCAGAGTACAGTGGTGATCCAAGAGTAGTTCTAGTATAGAAACTACTATGTTGTCATGTTTAGAAGTTCGGCCAGTGATGATCGAAAGGATTGCTTCTAAGAAAGGAGAGGATCCATTATTAGTTGAGCGGATCATAAAGTTAAGGGATGGAACAGAGAGCGATGACTTGAAAGATTTTAGTCTTGACTAGAATGGGTGGTTGAGGAAGAAATGAAGACTATGTGTTCCAAATGTGGAAAACATTAGGAAGGAAGTGCTAGAAGAATGCCATCGTTTGAAGTTCACTATTCAACCGGGAGGAACTAAGATGTATCAGGATATGAAAGAAGTTTCTTCTAAGAAGGTATGAAGAGAGATGTAGGCTTATAAGTGAAACAATGTTTGAACTGTCAACAGGTAAAAGCCGAACATCAGAAACCAAGTGGGTTACTTCAGCCTTTAGATGTTCCAGTTTGGAAATAGGATTCTATCTCGATGGATTTTATAGACGGGTTGCCAGGGTCAAATAGAGGAAATGGAAGTATATGAGTTATAGTGGACAGATTGACCAAGAGTGCCTATTTCATTCCAGTTAAGTCAACCAGGATGGCACCTGTTTTAGTTAAGTTATTTATGAAGAATGTAGTTAGACTACATGGAATTCCTAGCAGTATAGTAAGTGACAGAGATTCTTTATTCACTAGCGAGTTCTGGAAGAGTCTACAGGATACCTTAGGTACCGAGCTCAAGATGAGTGTCGTTTACCATCCGCAGACAGATGGGCAAACAAAAAGAGTTAACAAAATCTTAGAAGATTTGTCACGAGCTTGCGTACTAGATTTTGGAGGATCATGGGAAAACCATCTATACTTAGTCGAGTTTTCGTATAACAACAGATATCAAACTAGTATAGGGATGGCGCCGTTTGAAGCTTTGTATGGAAGGCCATGCAAACCTCTCTTATGTTGGTTAGCGATCAGTGATAGGTTAGTTCTTGGTTCAGATTTAGTTAGAGAAGCTGTAGAAAAGATTGAGTTAATTCGAGCTAGAATGAAGGAAGCTCAGTTTAGGCAGAAGAGTTTACAGATAGAAGATGGAAAGACCTAGAGTTCTCAGTTGGAGATCATGTTTTCGTTAAGATATCACTGATGAAAGGTGTAATCAGACTTGGGAAATCAGGGAAATTGGAATCAAGATTCGTTGGACCATTTCCTATCATAGAAAGGGTCGAGAAACTCGCATATAGAGTCAAGTTACCAAGTAGTTTGGTAGGAGTCCATAATGTTTTTCATATTTCTCATCTATGGAAGTGTATTCGAAATCCAGAGACTACTATAGCACCAACTGTGTTAGATGACTTAGTAGTGGAACCAAATTTGACTATAGTTAGAACTCCAGTTCGTATAGTCATGAGAGATGAAAAGAGGCTAAGGAACAAGTAAGTCGGATTAGTCAAAGTCCAGTGGAGTAACGACGAGAGAGGCTGTACTTGGGAAATAGAGAGAAGGATTTGAGATGCTTATCCTAACTTGTCTCATGGTATGTTTTACCTTTATGATTGATTTGTATGAGTACCTTATCGTAATTTCGAGGACGAAATTCTTCATGGAGGGGAGACAGTAATGACCCTAATTTTGATTAATATTATTTGGGACATTTAATTAGGTAGATTAAATGAAATAATGTAAAGGGTTAAGGGATTGAGATTTGAATAATATGAGGTAGCCATGACTAATAAGCTAATGAACAAAAGGGGGAATTAAAATGAAACAAGTAAGGGCAAAATAGAAATAGGTGATATTCTTATACCCTAAATCCTCATGCTACCTTCATTTACACGTTTATAAACAAAATTAAAATTTATCAAGGCCGGCCACCACTAGAAGAAGTAAGAGGAAGATAAACCAAAATCAAGAGGAAGGGGCTTAATCAATTTAATTCAAGAGAAAATCTCAACTCCTTAACAACAAGCTAAGTTGAATAATAGGTTACATCTCATATTTTCTTATTATTGGTTCTAGATCAGATCTGAAAATGTTTTGCAAAGTATTATGCCTTGTTTTGAATGATAAATAGATATATATGCTTGTTGATGAATTTTGTTTGTTCATATAGATTTTTATGATAAGTTATGATTGAAAACCCTATTAAATTACATCCAAATGCCTTGCAATTTTGATATAAGGTCAGAAATAATAATTTAGAGATTGGTCTTAAGTTTCATAATTTTCTAAATTAATGTGGATTTATTATGAATTTTCCAGTAAAGAAAATGGTAAGATTGGGTTTAAATTAATTATGGCTATTATATGTTAGCTTTGGGTCAGAAATTTATATAGAAAACATATAAAAAGAGATTTATGGGAATTTTTATAGAATTTTCCTAAGTGTTTTAATACGTATATAAAATTATTTAAGGTATGAGACTTAAATGTTTTATATGTTTATAAAAGGAGAAGGGGATATTTGTAAATGTTTTAAATTGTCAATCTTTGAAATTTGGCTGCATTTTTAGAAAATGTTTTGGAAATGTATTGGCAACCAATCATATGTTTACAAACAAAGCAAGTCAGTAGAAAGAAATTACTTTATAAAGTTAAAAATTAGTTTTACAAGGTTTTGCTGTTTCACCATTTTCGGCAGCTGCCTTTCGACACCATACTTCCGCCTCCGTCTTAGTCGAAACCAATACACATAGTATCCAAGACTTGGTACGTAGTGGATTGGAGATAGACGAAAGGTATAGAGTCGAAACGTGCCTTTGAAGGGGTCGAGACCTTGTTTTGCTTTTAAACGAAATGCGCTTCCTTTGCTTTCGAATGAGATAGCTTTCGACTTGGTCATGTATTTGAAAGAAAAGAGCTTTCAAAAGGGGTTGCCGCCTTTGTTTCAAGAATATGCTTTTGAAGGGGTTGAAGCCCCGCTGCCGCATGTTACCTTTAGAAGCAATGCCGTCGAAAGGGTTCTTTCGCTTTAAACCCTGAGCCGCTTCTCCAATGCTTTCGAATGGGTTGGTTTCGACACCATCCACTTCCTTTATTTAGGAAAATTCTTTCGAAAGAGTTGTTTTCGTCCTAGTTGTTTTAAGACCCTTTTTATATTTTGAAAGTTAAACCCAAAGGTTTCAAAAGGAATGGTTTTAAAGGTTTTGAAACTATGTTCCACAAACTTATACTTGAACCCAATGCTTTCGAAAGGTTTGTTTTAAGTAAAGGACTTTAATACTTTCGAAAGGTATCTAATGAAGGTTTTGAAGGGGGTGTTCCCCAGTGTTTTCGAAAGGTATATGATAAAGGTTTCGAATGGGTGATTCCCAAATGTTTTCGAAAGGTTTTCCTTTATTAAATGAAAGGAAGGTTTCCAATGTTTTCGAAAGGCAAATTTGAAGTGTTTTAAAAGAGGATGTCTAAGGTTTTATAAAGCTTTCGAAAGGACACTTCAATGGTTTTGAAAGGCCAATTATAAATGGTTTTGAAAGGTATGTTTTGGCCTTTCGACCTAGAGTTCAAAGTAGTTAACTGATTTAAAAAGGGTTACTTTCAAGGGTTTCGAAAGAGATTGTTTAAAGGTTTTAAACAAAGGTTTCGAAGGTTTTCATCAACAATGTTTTGAGTAAAGCATATATCATGGCAAAGAGATTTGAGTAAAGCAAATTGTATGTTTTCCTTGTTAAAGTATGATTTAAAGGGTTAAATCAATTTGAAAAGGTTTTCAAGGAAAATTTGATGGGTAGTTAACCCTAAGTATATGACTCAGATATTTATATACCAGATGGGACTGTGCGCCCTATACATTAGCTATAGCCCCTAGTTAATTTAGTCCAAAATTCTAGTATGTAGGGCTTAGTCACAGGTAAGACTTAAATGATGTTACACACAGAAAGGAATACATACAGTGAAGGAGGATAGGTTATTGGCGAGTCCGCAAAACCAATAGGATTAGGTGACCCTGGGAGAAGCAAGTTAAGGACAGACTGTCCATAAGTTTGTCTAACTGGTGTTAGATTAGTTATTTTGTCTGGTAGGCCCGAGTCAGCCAATGGTTAGTAGTCAGCCAAACAAAACTATATTGTTCGGACAGATGTTCCATTTATTATCTGATTTATGAGCATATATGATATTGCTATTATTGTATTAATCAGTTTGATTGCAGGATTCTAATTTGCAAAAGGATATGTTTTAAAGGGATATTAGTGAGGGGAAACCCATTCCACTAAGTGGCGTGGTCTCACTAAATATCAGTAAACCGAGATGTAATAGTATTATTCAAACCAGGCTTTATGTCCGACTCGAAGTTTATGTTTTCCCCTTAAACTCTTGTGTGCTCAAAATTAATTTGAGTAGATTGAGAGTTAATGTCTTTCAGGTTTAGTAGGTTGGACGAATAAAGCTTCCGAAGTCGTGCAGTAGGCAAGGCTAGCTATATAGAAGCTATTTAGTTTTATTTCCCCTATGATGTATTAATACTAATGTGTCTATTGGTACTCTGATCATCCAAGGGGGCATCTTCATATGTCGCTCTTTGTGTAATTTGTAATAATTATATTTGATCAAAACCTAGAAATTGTTTTGAGTTTATGTATCTGGATATGAAATATTGATTTGAAATATAATCAGAAAAGTGGTTTTAATCTTTGCTGATTTTATTTCATATTCAAGTGCTTCTAATATTATGGAAACCACTAACATTACCGTATTTTGCCACCGGAAGTTAATACTATGGATGACTGCAGCATCTGTAGCGCTTAGCTTCGGGCTTCAAGATAAAGGATGTTACAACTTTCCTTTATGACTTCTGATCAATTAGTTCTATCCATTACTACACCAATTATGGAACAAATCATCCCTACACTGTAGTGAATGAAAAATACAAACTATGCACATTTTGAATAACTCATTGGCAACCGGCTTGGAGGAATATATTTTTTCCCACCCTCTATCTTGCCTTCCTTAACTTTGTATCTACCAATGTCATCTATATTTGTTTGATATCTTATTACCCTTTGTTACCATCTTTTTTAATCCAAATCTTTTGATGGTATTCTCAAATCTTGATATTTACATTCTTTACCCTGATTCTTCATACGAGCATACCTTAGTACTCGAAAAAGTATAATTTAATACCATTTATCTTTTCTGTGCGGGTTCTTCTTATGACTTGCACACATATCTAACAAAATATTCTTGGGTTCTCACCAATGTTCCTTATACTCTACGGGGATTCTTTATTGCTACTCTATGAGGAGTCTTTGCTATTTTCTTTAGCCTTACCTTTTACCCCCTCTCACCTAAGCAGTCTTCCCTATCTAATCCACATTAAAAAAATTGGGTTGTTCTTCATTATTTTTTCTTCAAAAGTTAAATTTTTTGAAGTATTTAATCCTTAAACTTTTATCTTTAAAAGTACAACTTGGAAACTTTTTAGAAAATTCAAAATAACTTGGTGTTTTAACTTTTAAAACTACAATTAAATTTTTAAAAGTTCATTTCCTTTTAAAGACCTTTTTCCAGTTTTACTTCTTAAAAATTAGGATTTTTAACCCAAATCATTTATTTAGTTTTTCTTTTAAAAACTCAATTGCTATACCAAACCATTTAAAAAAAATACTTTGCAATATTTCTACACATCCTTTATAATTATTTTTAAACAATAAAAATTGGAGTAGATAAGAACAACTCTGGCTCTATCATTTTCTTGTCACTCATACTATCTCCACTTTCAATCCTTGGAGGAGTCTCTAAAATCATGTAAGGTGGACTTTTAAAAGATACTAGCAATAAATGCGCACAAAGAGGGAAAATATCCATTTTCCTTTATTTTGCCTTTAATTTTCTATGTTGTTTCTAATTATATTACTAGCATGATTTTCAATATAATCTCCTAATGTTATTTCTAATTTCTAACATTACTTCATATAAGTCCCTAACATTATTTTTTAATGTTACTACTATTTAATTTTCTTCTACCTAAACTGCTCTTATTTAAACAGATTATATTTATATAGTTCTACTCTTAATTGACCGTCTTCTTAGTAGAACCATCGCAATGCGTTCGCCTACTGCTTTATTTCGGGTTCTAATCTTCTTTCCCGTTCTTTTTATCCTATTTCAAACTCGTACCACTACCTATTGTCCATCCCTAAAATGAATTTATCAATTAAAAAAATTTCATCTTAGAAAAATCAATGAGCTGCATATGCTCAACTATTTTTTCAAAAGGATTAACCTTTTTATTAAAATCCGTTTACTGTTATTTTTGATTCAACAAATTTTAAACTTTCTACTAGACCTTTTTGTTTAATATAACATAGTTATTTACATTTTTTTCAAATATTGAAAATAGAGATTTTTCTACCTTTAATAATTCCTTTGAAACATTTTAAATATTATATATCTATATATATTTATATATTTTTCAAACTTTTATATTTAAATCATTTCAACTTTTATATTAAATTCTTTTATATAGGGTCGGACTCAAAGTGGATTTTTATTCGTCCCTTCTTTTGGACTTTTCTTCTTTCGACTTACTTATTAACTTATCTTCTTCCAAATGATAAAATTCTAGCTGTTATATTGGAATGATCACTGCACACCTTCCTTTTGGAACTCTATTGCTTTCGGATATCTACAACATATGAACTCAATTACCTTCTGTACATCATCAATTGGCAATCATACGTGGATCTACAATCACTGGGCTATCGGGGCCCAACTAAGGAGTCATGTACTATCTAGCTTCAAAGCCTTCCATATGTTGTACTCATGCTCTTTTAAAGTCAATGCCATTCCATACGACCTATTTCCCGTGGGGTATTCGGGGTAGGTGTACATCTTCAACTCCTTACATTACTCCGACTTATAATAAACTTATCCATATTTGAATGTATGGTTGCAGCTACTCTATAGTTGGAATTTAAAGTATTCGGCATACACTGTATTTATATCTATAGGCAAAATACAAATATGTTCACTCATTATTTCCTAGCTTTTTTCAAGATTGACAAATGTAACAACCTATATTCTATACATCAGAGTTTGTAGAATATTTATATTATTTTCATATGAGGTCGTATGATTATAAGATTTTGGAAAATGACCCTTTGGGACATTTTCCACATCTATGATTTTTTCCGGATTTCTACGTGACCATTTTTACCCTATAAATCTTGTATGGTCTATAACTTTTGATAGGAGCTGAATTGGGGTCTGAAACTACTTCCATTAGATTCAGATAATGGTTTCCTTTTTCGTAGAGTGGTCATAATAAAAAAACAGACTTAATGTTTGAGAGTTATGGCTATTTGAAGTTCCATTTGATTTTGAACAACTTCTGTGGGTAATTAGGGCCATTAGTGTTAAGGCCCATGACCCATTTTAGGATTGGAGTAAGTGGGGGATGAGGAGACCTTATCCCCATCATTTCCCTACTCCCAAAAATAGTGAAAAACCTCCATTAACCACCATTGACCAAAACGCAATCCTTAAACCAAATTTAATTAACAAAATCATGTTATTAAGAGGAGATTAGCGGGATTAACAATTAGGGTTAGAGATTTGCTGTTGGAGGAGCCTTGGATTCCATGCCTTCTATTGTTAATTTGGGGATTTGGATCTTGCTTTAGGATTAGATGAGTGATTAGATCTCTCACTTGCTAATTAAGTCGTTATACACCCAAAATGATGTTTTAGAAATTATATAAAAATCTCTAAAAATGTTTCAGACTATAATTAAATATGTGAAATTTATACAAGACTTGATTTGTAAAAACATGTTATTATGGATCATTAACCTTCAACATAGATCTAGATTTCTTTAAAATAAATATATTTGGATGTTTGGTTGAGGTTTTGGTTTCTATATGATGTATGAATGTTTTCCTACCGTTTGAATGGTTGAAAACACTGATCAAATGGAAACTTAGCTTAGGAAGAAATTAGGGATCGATGACGATCCCTGAATTTTATTCCAAACTTGGTAAGATCGATGTGGGGCAATAGGGAAGGCCTTATAAGGTAGCACACCAAGTCTTAGGTCATTTGGAGTTCGTATGGTCAAGATATGGGCATTCAAAGCAGGGATCGGTGGTGAGTTTAAAGAAGGGATCATAGTGAGTGCAAAGCTCAAGGATTGGTAATGATCCCTGGGGATTAGTGGAACTCTCTTGTGATTGGAGCACGGGATCGGGGTGCAAGCTATGGATTGGAGCATGGGAAAATGGAGGAAAGGAAGTAGAGCCAAAATCACATGAGTTCGGCAACTTTTGGATTGCCCCCATGGATCGGTACGCCTATTGGACCAGCGAATCACTTTGTAGCATGGTGAAGTGTGTTGGAGCTTATATGTGAAATGTGGGATTGGTGGCCATGGATTGGAGGGGATGGTTCGGTGGTCAGGAATTGGTGATGATCTATGAGATTTTTCCTAAACCTGGTGAGATACATATAGGGCGACTAGGAAGGCCTTATAAGCCTACAATCCAAGTTTCAAGTCGTTTGGACTTCGTATACTCCATTTGTGGTTGTTTGAAGATGTAAAGTATGAGGATCGGTGATGATCCTGAGGATTAGTGATAATCCCTGACTTATGTCCTAAAATTGATGAGATTGGTATGAGGTGATAAGGAAATCCTCATAAGGATATCTTCTAAGTTTCGAGTCTTTTGGAGTTTGTATACTTGATTTACGACCGTTTAAAGATGGATCGATGATAATCATCAACGATGATGACGCGTGGTTCTACGATGATGATTCCATGCTGGGAAGAGACAACTTTGATGATTGATAGTTGTAATTTGAGATGCAGAGTAGTAGATTATGAGTCGTATTGATGAGACTATCGGAGGAGGGTTACAGGATGTATGACGAGATTTTATGACTAATGATGTTGTCTAGTGTGGTGACTTCATGATGGGAGTCGTATGGATAGTCCAGGATGAGTTCTGCTATTGATGACATGTGCAAAGGGATTGTTGATACTTGAGATGACGAGGCTCACTCTTGAGATAAGGGTACAAGAGATGATTAGAGTCCCTTGACTTTAGGACCTTATCTACCCGAAACCCAGGATTTCTTAACGTTAGGACCTGGGTAGTGTTATATACTATAGTCCGCTAACATGAGGACTTAGTGACTATAGTCCATTGACGTGAGGACAAAGTGAGAATATGGAGGATTCCTTGACATTACAACCTGTCTGTACCCTAATGGATCGAGTGGCTAGACGACTTGAGTAGTCCTTGATGACTAGATGGATTATATGAGTATCTGATATCTAATGCACCATGTGAGTGAATGTGAGAATGGATTATGGATGCATGTTTTTTTGGTTGCTTATTACCTTTACACCTTTGGGATGTCTCATGAGACTGATGTTATTGACATAGATATCTAGACACCCCTTTGTTTTTGATGTATGGTACACCCATGATGACTATGATGTAGAGTAATGTATATCTCATATATGTGCTAACTCTATGGATGAAGGGACGGGTAAGGTATGATTTTCCATACTGTTTATCCTAATATATTGACTGTACATTATTTGAGATTTCTATTGCTCACACCAGACCGTTGTTCGGCCCGAGGTTTTATGCTTTGCTTCCTATTACTCTGGGCACTCTTAAATGAATATATTAGGGATATTAGATCTGGTGAGCACGGGGAGCTAGACACGTAGTGAGCAGGAGGCAATTCTCTCGTATTATTATATTTACTCATTTGCTATTCCGTTGCATAACACTATGGAGCTTGCTAGTGTCTTACTATTTAGAGATAGTTTATGGGTTATTATTTGATGTATAACTCTATTACATATGCCATTGACTATATGGATCTATATACCCTGATTCTTTGATTCATTTAGTTTTATACTATGTCGCCTATTTTATATCTGAGATGTTTATTATTATATTGTTTGTGATGCACAGTGAGATATACGACAGGTTATGTGACTATTTATTTACTTTACAACCATTGATGATCGCCCTGCATCGGCCGAACACCGCTCAGCGCATTATATGGGTATATTAGGTGTTAGCGGTGTAGGGCGATTATCATATTTGGTATCAAAGCTTATGTTGTATTGTTTAACCTAAGGAATACCATGCTCCAGTAGAGATAGGTAGGAGTTCTCACCCTAGACCGGATCTAGTGTGTGTGTGTATACATGAGATTGTGTACCTGTTATATGTTTTGATGTATAAAACTATATAGTAGAATATATAGTATGTAAGTCGCATTGCACGAATGAGTACTACTTAAGTAGGATTCCTTATAGGGGACTGATCTTCCTTATCACAGATTGAAGGATGAGTCAACAAACAAGGAATGCTACTAGGAACTCCACCTCTGGAGTCGAAGAAGAGAAGGCTCAGGAGATGCTAATCCCGATTTGCAGTCCATCTTCAATACCATGATGCAGAACATGTTGTAGAATTTTCAAGTAGTCGCTCCAAATACTGCTATTGATGGTAATGCTTTGGTGCAGGCACTCAAAGCTGATTTTTCCAAGCCGAATAAAAACTTCACCAGCCTTGGAGGTAAACTGTTTCAAGGAATAGAGTTGGCGATGGAAGTTTAGGATTGGCTCGACACTTGTGAGTGGATATTTGGTGACCTTGGACTTAATGATGCTATGAAGACAAGGTTGGATTTGCATTAACTTCAGGGAAGGGCAATAAACTTGTGGAACATCGTGAAGATTGCTACACCCGAGGTCGGTTTACTTGGGATCAGTTCAAAGCCCATTTTGAAGAGAAGTTTATCCCCACTGCTCAGAAGTCGGTCTTGTTCTGTAAATTTGTGGATCTGAACCAGGAAGATATGACGGCCTTCAAATATGTTGCTAAGTTCGATGCTTTTTCGAAATATGGGATGTCCTTTAATGACACTCCATTAAAAAGAACGAGAAGTTCCTTGTCAGCTTGGATGAATACTTAGGTGAGAAGCTTGTGGGCCAAATTGATGAGACTTTCGAGATGTTAGTTGAGAAGGCTTTGAGGTATGAGAGTCATTATCCAAATCCAAAAGCTATTGTTCCCAAAGAAGGGCCAAAGACGTAATTAAGCGAGAGAGGCAATAAAAATTGGGACAACAAAAGGAAGCAGCACCAGAATAAGGATGCTCAGAAGAAGAAGCTTAATGGTGGACCTACTTGTTATAACCGTGGAGGGAAAGGCCACTTTAGTAGGGACTGCAGGCTTGACGAAAAGAAATGCTTCAATTGCAACAAGGTTGGGCATAATCGGAAGGACTGTCTAGAGCCACTAAAGCAGAGGCAAGTAGTGAAGGCATATGCTATCAGTGTTGTTCGGACTTCGTCGAATGCTCCATCGACGAAAAAGAAGGGGAAAGGCATCATTCAAGGTATGATTTTCATTTATGATGTTCCTATATGAGTTTTATTTGATACCGGGGCTTCGAATTCCTTTATATTTAGTGACTTAGTAGATACATAAGGATTAGGACCCAAAATAGTTGATCGACCTTTGGTTGTGATGAACCCTGTTGGAGGTTCCACTAGCTTGTATATGGTTTGTCTTGGTTTGGTCTCATCAAGTCATGGATGCTCTTTTGATTGTGATTGCTTTGTTTTGGGTTCTGTTAGGTTTAGTATTATTCTTGGGATATACTGGCTTCATGGATACAAAGTGATGGTGGATTGTGAGAAGTCATTGGTGATAATAGGATAGATGATGAGTGGACGATAGTGTTAGGCTACCTTCCAAATGATGATGTGATGGTTAGCTTTCTATATTCACTCGATACCTCCACCTAATGAGTTGCCATTATTACCTATTGCTAGGGAGTATCCGAACGTATTTGAGGAGGTGACCAAACTTAAACCACATAGAGAGATTGGGTTCTATATTGTTTAGTAAAAGATGCCAGGTTGATAGTGATGCCGTTGAGGAGGATGGAACCAAGAGAACAGAGAGAGCTCGAGGTGCAAGTGAATGACCTTTTGTGAAAAGGGTTCATTCGTAGGAGTATTTCTGAGTGGGGAGCACCTGTAGTATTCGCCATAAAGGTGGATGACTCCCTTAGATTATGTGTTGACTATCCTGAGCTGAATAAAGTGATGAAGAAGAACACGTATCCACTTCCACGTATTGATGACTTGTTCGATCAGCATCATGGTGCTAGAGTATTTTCTCAATTGGATCTTCCGATGAAATTTCACTAACCGAGGAAAGAAAGGGAGAGTGCGCTGATTACAGTGTTTCATACGCCATTTTGATTTTATGAGTGGTTGGTTATGCCCTTCGGGATAACAAATGTGCCGACATACTTTGTTGATCTCGTGAACCATGTCTTCGGAGATCAGCTAAATAAATTCTTGCTTAGCTTTCTATGATGATATTCTTGTCTATTCATGGATGGAGGAGGAACATAAGACATATTTTAGGATTATGCTAGAGATGTTGAGAAAACACCAACCGAAGGTGAAGTTTTCTAAATGTCACTACTGGAGGAGGGAAGTGAGATTTTTGGGTCATGTTGTTTCTAGACGAGCATTGTCGTTGAGACCGCAAAAGTTACAGCAATCCAAGATCAGATTAGACCCAAAAACGCTACAGATGTAAGAAGTCTCTTGGGGTTAGCTGGATATTATAAATGATTCATCCAGGACATCTCTAAGGTTGCGGCACCGTTGACTCACTTGACGAAAAAGATTCGTACTTTTACTTGGGATGCGAGATGTGAGCAAGCATTCGTGAGTCAGAAGAAGAGGTTTACGAGTGCACCAGTATTGACCATTCCGAGTGGGAATGAGGAGGTGACTGTATACGCTGATGCTTATGGTACCATTTTGGGGGCGGTATTGATGCAGAGAGGCAAAGTTTTTGCATATGTCATTCGACAACTGATGCCACATGAGAAGAAATACCCGACCCATGATATAGAATTAGTGGCGATTATGTTTGCGCTGAAGATTTGGTGGAACTATCATTTGGGAGAGAGGTTCAAGCTATTCGCTGACCATAAATCAATGAAGTACCACTTTTCATAGAAGGGTCTTAACCTTTGCCAGCAGCGATGGTTAGAGTTCCTGGCCTCCTACGACTTTAATATTGCATATACACCGGGGAAGCATAATGCAGCTATCGATGCCTTAAGTAGCAGGCATGCCAGCTTAGGAGCTATGTTCTTAGAGTGGATGCGGTTGGAGTATATTAATGGTTATGATTTCCAATCAAGATTTGAGCTAGAGCCAGAGATATTAGCAAGCTTGGCCATCAGACCTACTCTTATTGAGTGGATTGGTACTAATCAAAGGCACGATACCAGTTTAGCAAAGACATTGCTAAGATTGAAACTAGAGTAGAGTCTGAGGATATGAGACAATATGGACTTGACCTAGACATTTGGCTTCTTAAGGATGGAAGATTGTTTATTCCTCATGTCGATGGGTTGAGGGATAAGGTTCTATAAGAGTTACATCATTCGAGATTGACT
The DNA here is from genome assembly GCA_030737815.1 of Allium fistulosum. NCBI lineage: Eukaryota > Viridiplantae > Streptophyta > Magnoliopsida > Asparagales > Amaryllidaceae > Allium > Allium fistulosum. Next base: position 812,233,751 of record CM060908.1, on the reverse strand, counting down.
ATTCATCCTGGAGGTAATATGATTTACTATGATATGAGGCAGAACTTTTATTGGGAAGGGATTTAGAGAGACGCTGGGACATTTATCTCAAAATGCATGATCTGCCAATTGGTTAAGGCAGAGCAAAAGAAGCCTAGTGTTTTGATGCAAGCACTAGAGATTCCTAAGTGGAAGTGGGTACAAGTATCGATGGGTTTCATTGATAGACTATCGAGGACTCGAGCAGGATACAACAACATTTGGGTCATAGTCGATCCATTCCAAGAGCGTTAGATTTATACCCATCAAGTTAAGTAAAACAGTAGTTAAACTGGCCGAACTATATATGATGTGGATAGTACAATTCCATGGTGTGCCAAGAGCATTATGAGTGACCAAGAACCGTTGTTCACTAGTGAGTTTTGGAAAAGCTTATAAGAGGCATTAGGGACGGAGCTGCACCTCAGTACAGCTTATCACCTTCAAACTGCCGGCCAAAATGAGAGACTAAATCGCATCTTAGAGGATCTTTTGCGGGCTTGCATATTAGACTTTAGAGGCTCATGGGATGATCACTACATATTATTGAATTCGCATATAACAACCACTATTAGTATAGCATCTGTGTGGCACCATTTGAGGCATTATATGGCTAATTGTGAAATGCTCCTTCATGTTGGTGGAAAGTGGACGAGAAACTGATACTTGGGCCAAATATGATTAGGGAGACTTTGGAGAAGATCAAGTTCATTCAGCAAGGAATGAAAGCTATCCAAGACAGACAAAAAAGTTATGCTGATAAGAGACGTCGAGATTTAGAGTCTCTGTTAGCAACATGGTATTTGTCAAGATCTCTCCATTGAAAATGTCATCTGATTCAGTAGTAAAGGGAATTTCGCATCCAGATTTGTAGCTCCTTTTCTGATACTAAAGAGGATTGGGAACCTTGCTTACAGTGTCGACTTACCTCAAAGAATGGCGAGAGTGCATAATGTATTCCACGTTTCTCACTTGTAGAAATTTGTGCACAACTCAGGCATGACTATCGCACCGGATTTCTAGATGATATCGAGATTGAACTCGAGGCTTCGAGACCTCGTATGCCTATTCGTATTGTCGAATGTGATATGAAGCAGCTAAGGAGGAAGATGGTGAAGTTGGTGGAGGTTCATTAGAGTGAAAGCGAAGGCGATTGCACTTCGGAGACTGAGGAGAGCGTGAGAACAGCTTATCCAGAGTTGTTTACTTGGTGAGACTTTTTATTTATCTCTTTTACTTTCACTTATGATATCGTGAAGTATATACCTAGTATAGTATCCTACATGCTAGGATATGCTTTGATATTTTTTTTATTGGTTGTCATGTATGCGTGTTAGATTTTCTTGGTTGCCTATGATTGCATATGGTTGTTAAGCATGCAAGATGATCCTATTGACTTTTATTTGGAATTTTAGAGGCGAAATTCCTAACGGGGGGAGAATGTAACGACCTGTATTCTATGCATCGAAGGATCGTAGAATATTTATATTATTATCATATGAGTTCGTATGGTTCTAAGAATTTGAGAAATGACTCTTAGGGACATTTTCCACATCTATGATTTTTTTCAGATTTATGTGTGACCATTTTGGCTATGTTAATCTTTTATGGCCTATAACTATTGTTAAAAGCAGAATTGGAGTCTGAATCAACTTCCATTAGATTCGGATGATGGTTTCCCTTTCCGTAGAATGGTCATAACAGAAAAACGGACTTACCATTTGAGATTTATGACTGTTTGAAGTTTCATTTGATTTTCAATAGCTTATGTGGGTAATTAGGGCCATTAGTTTTAAGGCCCTTGACCCGCTTCGAGAATGGAGTAAGTGAGGGCTGATGGGACCTTAACCCCCATCATTTCACTACTCCTAAAAATAGTGAAAAACCTTCATTAACCTCTATTGACCAAAAAGCAACCCTTAAACTTTAGCCAAATTACGTCATTAGAGGAGATTAGCAGGATTAGCACTTGGGATTAGAGATTTGTTGTTGGAGGAGTCTTGGATTCTATGCCTTCTACTGTTCATTTAGGGATTTGGATCATTCTTTGGGATTAGGTGAGTGATTAGATCTCTCACTTGTTAATTAAGTTATTATACACCCTAAATGATGTTTTGAAAATTATGTAAAAATCACTAAAAATGTTTTAGATTATAATTAACCATATATGTGAAATTTAGACTATTTGGACTTGATTTATCAAAACATGTTCTTATGGATCCTTAACCTTCAACATAGATCTAGATTTCTTTAAAATAAATATGTTTGGATGTTTGGCTGATGTTTTGGTTTCTATATGATGTATGAATATTTGCCTAATATTTGAATGATTGAAAATGCAAATCGAATGGCGGCTTAGCTTAAGAAGAAGTTAGGGATTGGTGATGATCCCCAGGGATCGGTGATGGTCCCTGAATTTTATTCCAAACTTGGTGCGATCGATGTTGGGAAATAAGGAAGGCCTCGTAAGGTTGCACACCAAGTTTCAGATTATTTGGAGTTCATATGGTCAAGTTATGGGCATTCAAAGCAGGGATCGGTGGTGAGTTCAAAGCAGGGATCAGCGGTGAGTGCGAAGCTCAGGGATCGGTAATGGTCCCTAGGGATCAGTGGAACTCTCTTATGCTTGGAGCATGGGATCGGGGTGCAAGTTATGGATCTGAGCATGGGAAAATGGAGGCAAGGAAGTGGAGCCAAAATCACACAATTTTGGATAACTTTGGGATAGTCTTCATAGATCGGTATCGATCCATGGGGTTTAGCCCATTGGACTCACAGATCACTTTAGAGCATAGGGAGGTGTGTTGGAGCTTATATGTGAAGTGTGGGATTGGTGGCTCTGGATTGGTGGGGGATGGTTCGGTGATAAGGGATTACTGATGATCACTGAGTTTTGTCTCAAACTTGGTGAGATTTATATGGGGTGACAAGGAAGGCCCCATAAGCATACATTACAAGTTTCAGGTCGTTTGAACTTTGTATACTCAAGTTGTGTCGTTTGAAGATGTAATTTGTGGGGATCAGTGATGATCCTTGACTTTTATCCCAAACTGAGATTGATATGGGGTAACAAGGAAGGCCCCATAAGGCTATGTTTAAGGTTTAGAGTCTTTTGTAGTTTTTAAACTCGGATTACGACCGTTTGAAGATGGATTGATAGCAATGGTAGACGACGATGGCGCATGGTTCGACGATGATGACTCTGTGATGGGAAGAGACAGCTTTGATGATGGATGGTTATACTTCGAGACGCAATGTAGTAGACTATGAGTTGTATTGATGGGATTGTCAGTGGAGGGTTACGGGATGTATGACGAGATTCTATGACTAATGATGGTTGTCTAGAGTACTCGACCATGGTGACTTCATGACGGGAGTCGTATGGACAATCCAAGATGAGATCTGCCGTTGATGATGTGTGCAAAGGGACTGTTGATACTCGGGATGATGAGGCACACTCTTAAGATAATAGTACATGAGATGATTAGAGTCCGTTGATGTTAGAACCTGACCTGCCCAGCCCAGACCTCATAGTCCATTGACGTTAGGACCTGGATAGAGTTATATACTATATTCCATTGATGTGAGGACATAGTGATAATATGGCAGAGTTCTTTGATGTTAGAACTTGTCTATACCATGATGGATCAAGTTGGCGGGGACGTTGAGTAGTCCTTGATGATGAGATAGAGTATAAGATTATCATATATCCAATGCACCAAGTGAGTGAATATGAGGATGGATGATGGATGCATGTTTGTTTGATTTCTTATCACCTTACCACCTTAAAGATGTCACATGAGACCGATATTACTGACGTAGATATCTAGGCACCCTTAGTACTTTGATGTTTGGTACACCAACGATGATTATGATGTATAGTAGCATATATCATGTATATGTGCTAACTCTATGGATGCAGGGATAGGTCTGGAATGATTTTCTATACTATTTGTCCTAGTATATTGACTTTATAGTATTTGAGATTTTTATCGCTCATACCAGACTGTTATCTGACCTATGGTTTTATGCTTTGCTTCATATTACTTTAGGTACTCTTAAATGAGTAGATTAGGGATATCAGGTATGGTGAGCACATGGAGCCGGATAGGTGGCAAGCTGGAGGCTATTATCTTGTATTATTATATTTACTCATTTGCTATTATGTTGCGTAGCACTATGGAGCTTGCTAGTGCCTTACTATTTAAAGATGGTTTATGAGTTATTATTTAATCCATAACTCTATTACTTATGTTGTTTTCTATATGGATCTATGTACTCTGATGATGTGATTCATTCAGCTATATACTGTCCTGCCTGTTTTATATCTGAGATGTTTATTATTATTTGTTATTCGATGCGCTGTGAGATATACGATAGGTTCTGTGACTATTTATTTGCTTTACAACCATTGATGATCGCCCCACATCGACCGAGCACCGCTAAAGCGCACTATACGGTATATTAGGTGTCGGTGATGTAGGGCGGTCGCCACAACTAACCTATGCTTTGATACCAAATGTAACAACCTGCACCGCAGTAGGCCTAGATTTTTGCTAAATCGAAAACCCAAGTTCACCAAAGTACAAATTGTTGGTTCGGTATCATGCATATAAAATAATGAATGCATATCAGAGCACTATCGGTATAAACTCATAGTGGAATAGTAAAGTATAATAAAACATATATTTACTGACCAAGATTAACACTTTCAATATCTAGTGTCCTTGTCAGTGCCGAACATGTAACCTGTCCTTCCATCATCCCCGGCTTGCACTAGTAACTATCCCTCTATAGATATCCTATGGGTTGTAATGAGAAGGGGGTCAGAACAACGTTTTGGTGATTGGTAACTTATACAACTTATACAACATTTGTTCATGCTGATTACCCTTTACGACATGTTATGTCGTTTTATAATTTTAATTAGTCATCTCAACTTCACATACGCATGCGATACTTCCCATCTACCAGTTAACTGGGTTTTTAACCAAGCAGAAGTCAATGGAAGTCAGAACGTCGGAACAAAGATGAAACGACTTGAAAACTTGGGAGTACACTTAGAAGAACCAGGGAAACAAATGAGAGGAGTTTCATTCAAATTGGATCTAAGTATATAACTCGACACCGAGTTATATAGGTTGATACTGACCTATCTATTCATGACATTTCACCTCCTAAACTCCATACAACTCCTATACTACTCCAACAACTTGTGACCGATTGGTTTTCCCAGAGTTTGGACGACCAATTCCAAGGTTAATGAGAAGGAAACCAAGAAAGCAAGATAACTCAAGTGATAATCGAAAGATGACTAGAATCAACCAAAAGTCAAGCTCGGAACACGTTAAATAGAAGGTAGAAGAGCAGAGCGGGTGAAAAATTTAGATTTGCATTAGCACAAATAGGTCAATACCGAGTTAGACAGGTCAGTACCGAGTTATCATTTTGACTCGTGGGGCTCCGATTTCTGTAGTACGACTTTGGGATATCTCCTGGAACTTTATGCAAGCTGGCTTCTAACCCAGTAACTATGTTTCCCTATAATTACAAACCACAGTGCAACCAAAATAAAATCTTCTCCCTGATCTTCTTTCTTCACTCTGGATCTAGGAGTCTCTTACTCTTCACCATCATCCTTCCTCACAATAGTCACCAAGGCAGCTACTCTTGCCAGTTCTAGGCCCAAGAACTTGTCAGCATCTTGTACTAGTGACTCTAATTCTCTGTAATCTCGTAAAAACTCTCTCAAATCTATAATCAATAAAACTATAAAGTGGACATAGGCCAGAGATTGCCAAACCGGTTTAAAAATCTTGTGTCTCCCTATTATTTTTCTTTGATATCTATTATTATCTGCTAGATCTAGGCCTTATAGGTTCCCTAAAACTCATTCTTGGGTGTTGATCCATTTTTTGCATCAACATTTTGTTCCTTTCACTGAGAAAACTGAATCTAGGCTTAGATCTAGCTTACTATGGATTTGGAGAGATGCAGTAGTTAGATCTTAAAAACTTGCTCTAAGAAGTTTGAGAATTTTATATTAGAGATCAATGGCGCCTAGAAAAGGAAAATGTACTTCCGGAAGATCCACAAGAGCTGTGGCTAATGGTGATGAAGGAAACACTCACCAAACGGAAGTTAATAATGGAAATAAAATACCAGAACCCTCTACTCAACAGGAAGTTGTTACCAGAGGAGTGCTTAATAAAATGATTCATGAACTTAACTAGAAGATGGCGGATAGCGAAAGCTCTCATGGATAAGATGGATGCATTGCTAACCTTGCAATCGCCAATGACAAGAGGAGTCAGAAGAGAAAATTATCCTATAATAGAACAAGAGAACTCTTCGGTTTCCAGCCAAAACAGAAGGGATGGAAAGCAAAGGCAGAAGGAAGTAACTACATGAGTCATTGCAGGAGGAAGTAGGAGTACTCCCCCGACAAGAAGATCAACTGGTGCCGATAGGAATACCCATGTGGAGGATGTTTAGAATGGTGATGAATTGGACATATTTGATGAGGAAGTGGACTTACAGGTTGATGGCGATGATTTGGAATTGGACACTAGTGTTAATGGCAAAAACTAAAGCTGTAGTCAAACTACAACGGCAAGACCAACCAGACGCCAATGGAACTCTGCAGGAGTGGTTCTCCCGGAGAATGGAGAACCTAGACATTAGTCAGTAAGCCAACATCGTTTACGGAGTCAAACACTCGGTGCATCCCCTAACAGTCGACCTAAAGATTACCGTTCCAGTGAGGAGTACATCGCTGACATGGTTAAACAGTTGGTAGAGGAGAATAGGGGTAGGAAAGATGAAGACCGGGGTTCCGCACCAAACAAACCACCATTTACTGAAAATGTTCTGAGAGAAGAACATCCCTGCAAGTTCACCATGTCGACTATGCCATTATACAACATAACAACTTACCCCAGACAGCACTAGTTTAAGTATGAGTGACATATGGTTGGACCGAGAGTGATAGATGTTGTGCGCTATAGGTATTTCCTAATTTTTCTGGAAGGAGATGCTTCAATATGGTTTACCAGGCTCGCTCCTAAATCCATATCGAAGTTTGAAGAATTGGCAAAGAAGTTTCTGGAGTAGTTCAGCCTCCACACTGCACGACTGAAGGACACTATGTCATTTTCTAGCTTATCACATGGACCTAATGAGTCACTGAAAGCTTTCTTGAACCAGTTTAACATTGCTATTATGGAGGTTAGAAATTCGAAGGAAGATCTTGTATTCATGGCACTTGTTCGAGGCATTCACTTGAACATGGATTTCAATAGATGGATAAAAATGAAGCAACAAACTACTATAGAGAAATCCTCCGAAAGGCTAATCGGTTTCAGGCTGGAAGAAGCAAATATGGTAGAAGGCAAGCCTGACGACGAGCAATCGAAAGAGATGCTTCAGAGTAATGTTTCCATCAAACAAGATGGAAATAGTTCTAAAACTATTGTAGGAAATGTAGGAAAGACTGCAAATTAGAAGAAGAGGAATCGTAATATTGGTAGGTGAGATGGAGATAGGAAATGCCCATGGAATCTAAGACCCGAGGACTATACCTTGTTGAGTGACAGTTTGGAGAACATCTATCTTGCCACTCAGGGAACCAAGAGATATAACAAACCACCCAAGAGGGAAGCGACCGTGCAACAAAAGAGATCGAGGAAGTAGTGTCGCTTCCATGAAACTCAGGGGAATAATATAAATGAATGTCGGCATTTGAAGGGTTTAATTAAGGAATTGATAAGAAACAACAGACTCCAGCAGTACGAGAAGAAACCATAGATCACCGATCAATTTACCGGACCGCAAGAGATGAATACTCAAGGGAATTAGTCCGAACCCAGTAGATCAGGGCCCAGGTAACCAGACGGAAAACTGATCATAAATGCCATTACTGAAGGACCTCACCCAGAGCAGAAGAGTTGGGGTGAGATGGAATGATTTGCTAGTTTTTTGAAGCACACACCACAGGAGAGTTGCTATGCGGTCGATGATGAAGTTCCGGCTAAGTAACAAAATATGACTACAGACGACATTGTATTCAGGAATCGAGAAACTATAGACGTAGAAGTGCCAACTCTCGACCCAATGGTGATAATGATAGGGATCGGACCGACTATCGTGCATTGAGTATTGATTGACAATGGATGTTCGATCAATATCCAATTCCGAAAAATGTTTGACCAAATGAAGATTAGCATGAAGGATGTGATCGCCTGTAAAACGAAGATTCAGGGATTTACAAGTGAACCTAAACAGCCGATTGGAATAATTGACCTACCTATAGAACTCAAATAAGAACAACGGAGGGTGGTTCTCATCGTCTTATAATGCTTTCTTGGGTGGACCGGCCCTGGTCGACTTCAGAATAACTTTGGCTCCATGGTGTGACGATGAAATTCCCAATGGATAATGGGATTGAAGTAGTATGAGGAGACCAAAGCCCTACAAGTTAATGCTATGTTGCTGAATTACGTGAAGCTAAATGCCGTGAAAAGGGAAAGAATATGGCAAAGACTTTCCACATTCAGGAACCGCATGCATATTAATTACAGAACAGCCTCTGGCTCAGGGACTATAGTCGCTTTGACAAGGCTATGGACCCCAGGAAGAAGTCAATGGAGATACGGACGGCATCGATGGAGATTATAGTGGCTATCCCTGTTGACATGGATGACCCAACTCGAGTCTCAAAGATTGGCTCTCTGCTAGGAATCAATCTGCAAAAGGAATTGATTAACTTTCTTTGGGAAAATCTAGACGCGTTTGCTTGGATGCATTCTGATATCTACGGGTATCGTCGGAGATAGTGTGTCACGCAATTAATATCAATCCCAAGTCCACGCCTGTGAGACCTAAGAGGCATCGCCTGGGTCTAAAGCAATCCGCTGCATTAAAGGAAGAAGTAGATAAGCTGTTGGCCAATGACTTCATCCGTGATTCTACACATCCTTGGTGGGTGTGAAACCCTGTGTTGGTTCGAAAATCGAATGGGAAGTGGCAAACTTGCATTGACTATTTAGATTTGAATAAAGCCTGCCTGAAGGATAGCTTTTCGCTACCCGGGATCGACCAACTTGTTAGTGGAATTTCGATTTCACATGCCTAGAATGACAACTTGTTATGGCACTACTACACTTGATCTTCTTATTTCTTATTTTTGCAAATAATCCTTCCAGGGACATTGGAGGCACTGTAAAAAGGCAAGACTTGCCGTTTCTTCTATTTATCAATAAATTTAGCTTCTTTAACAATGCAACCATGTTCTCATAAGAAAAACTGCTAGATCAACGGGGTAAATCGATCCCAACCTTCTAAGAACTGGTGTTGCCCTAACAACGGCGGAAAGGTCAAAACCGTTGAGTCGACGGGGAAAATCGACTCAAACCGCCGATTCAACGGGAAAATAGACTCAAACCCCCAAGTCTATGGGAAGTCGACTCAAACAGCCGAGTCGATAGTGAAAATCGACTCAAACAGTCGAGTCGATGGGAAAATCAACTCATACCTCCGATCGATAGTGAAAATCGACCCCTACCTTCTGAGAATCGACGTTTCCCCGGTAATGTCAGGAAGACCCAAAACCACTGGGTCGACGGTGAAAATCGACCCTTATCTTCTGAGACCCGGCGTTGTCTCGGCAATGTCGGGAAGGTTCAAAACCGTCGGATCAATGGTGAGAATCAATCCCTACCTTTTGAGTACTAAAGTTTCCCCGACAACGCCAAGGAACTCCAAACTGCCAAGATAACTGGAAAATCGACTTAAACCTCTCAGAATTTCTAGAGATAGGCGATAATAAGAGGAATTAGCCGGAGCCTGGAGATTGGCAATGTCAAGGATGAATCCATGGTGTTGAGCCACTCATGTAAAAGTTTTCGAAGAAATAAACTGGTGCACAACTGGGATCTCAACACTGAACTTGGAAAAATTTGTTATAACGAAAGATGACGATGACAAATCTTTATGATACATACATCCAGGATGACATTGGCCGATGATGTCAGTTTGGAAGAATTTGATCGTTGTCAAGGAGTTGAAAGCATCAAAAATATAATGCTAGTAATAGAGTAGCAAAAGTCATTAGTTTTTGATAGGAACTACCATGAAAACTAGACTGGAGGCAATCCAACGAGGTCCTCAGGACATCTAGTCTCTCTTTGATGCCAGAATTCTAACATTCAACCCTATGGATAGGTGAACTTCTGCTAACACTTGGTCGAAAGGAACTCGACCAAGCTTGAACAGGAATAGCCACAAAGTTGGCTGAAAACACAGTTATTTTGCACCAAACAGAGTATTTTAGTAATAGAAAATAAAGCTAAACAACAGAATATACTAAAGAAATTGTAGTAACATTATTTACATGCATAGAGCTACAGTAAATAAACATATTATATAGAAACGGAAGTATATAATATAGGAAACTGCATTAGAAGCAATCAAACTATATACACAGATGGTCAAACATAAACAAGCAAGTACATAAAATGCGGAAAAGTACACAAAAGAGAGATTACAAAGGAAAAGCTAATCTTTCATGACTAATATCTATTTCGTACAGACAAAAAGCGGTGGCCGTACCCGCACAATCTTGGCCTGTTTAAAGCAAGAAAAAAAAAATACAGACTCGACCACTATAATAGCACAAAAAAAACGCTCAGATAGCATGCACACTACCGAGTCTTCCCCTTCTTGCCACTCCGATTGTCTTTACCAATATTACCCGAACGGTTCTTGAGCTTCTCCCTCCTTTTCTTCTCCTTGTTAGGAGGAGTCTCGCCTTTTGAGTGAGTAGGTTACATAGGTCGGTACCGAGTTATCATTTTGACTCATGGGGCTCCAATTTCTCTTGTATGACTTCGGGCTATCTCCTGGACCTCAGTGCAAGCAGGCTTCTGACCCAATACCTCTATTTTCCTGTAAATACAAACCATAATGCAACCAAAACAAGATATTGTCCATGATCTTCTTTCTTCACTCTGGACCTGGGAGTCCCTTACCCTTCACCGTCTTCCTCCCTCACAATAGTCACCAACACACCTACTCCTCACAGTTCTAGGCCCACGAACTTGTTAACTTCTTGTACTTGTGTCTCATTCTCAGTAATCTCATACAAACTCTCTCAGATCCATAATCAATAAAACTATAAAGTGGATGTAGGCTAGAGTTTGTTGAACCAATATAAAAATCTTGTGTCTTCCTATTATTTTTCTTTGATTTCTACTGTTATCTGCTAGATCAAGGTCTCACAGCTTCCCTACAACTCATTCTTGGGTGTTGATTCATTTTTGGCACCAAGACGACTGTTAGTAGGCTATAACTATGTAATAAATATGACCAGGATGTTCTCTCCGCTAGTATCCATAACTCAGCACCCTGTCATGATCCATCACCCTCGCCTTGTCACGTCTGCGTTGCCGTGCATACTAAGGAACTCCCGTAGTGTCTAATAATGAATTTTCAATAATTTGGCCACCCTCTATCTCACTTTTGGGAATTTTTGACTTATCTGCTTCCTGATTTGTATACTCAACTATACAAACTATAGATAATGGTGGACTTAGTGCCACAGGCTATGGACTCGGCTCCAAGGACTACCCCCTGCGTTTCTTAAAGACCCCTCTAAATGGGTTAGCTCGCCATGCCTCATAACAAACAAACTAACAAAAACTATGGCAGTGCATGACCTATATTGACTATACATTTGTAGGGAGCGTAGCCCGTTAGGTGTAACCCTTGTCTTTCCCATTGACCGCTCAAGACTAACGATGTTCTCGACCTATCTACAACCCCTACTCCTTAATTTGGCACCAACATACTAAAATAGCGTCGTTCTTCATCGCCATCCTATTTATATTACCTATTGCAATCAAGGACATACCCTCTTTCTATTTTATTGAAGCAGACTCTACTGGGATATTCCTTCATCTATACACAAGCGTATATGCTTCACGGGTCCTACGGTTGGATATATCTCACATCAGTATAATGTATACACAACTGCTGGTAGCCTTTTGCAGTGTGCGGACTTGTATTGTGTAACATTACTAACCTCGCATTACAAGCCATTCTAATGATTATGTCATCTTACTCATTAAATTATTTACGAACTTTAATATTTCACATCCGTCATAAAAGCATACTTGAGGCTATATATATATGCACACACAGATATATATATATATATCATCATTTATTCTTACTTAATTATTTTAGCCTCTACACTTCATAGTTAACCATATGTTTTTACTTCTTTCCGTGGTTATATCATATTTGATTTAAGACCATTTACCCCTTTCTTTTTAAAAGATTTAAAATGTCTTTTCCCATTCTTTTTCCTTTTTTCCCACTTTCTATTTCTATTCCCTTTTTAACATTTAATTTATTTTTGCCTAGTCTTCAATTTCTTTTTACTTAACTTCAATCTTGGATTATATCGCACATCTTTTCTTCTTAGAATGTTCATATCACGTTTATATTCTTTATTTAACACTTTGGGGTTTCCTGCATTTTAATGCATTGGAATTATGTCCCTCCCAATGTAAAAGTTAACACTGTAAATTTCTATATCTTATCAAAAATGAAGATTTTTGTTGCGTTTTGAATTACAAGGAATTATCATTTCATAGCTATTGAAATTGACGGTTTAAATACGGTAAATATCTCTATTTTATACATCTCTTTGTTTTTAGGTGTATTCCTTGTCATTTCAAACGACACACTTTTATTTATTTTAAAACTTGATAATCTATAGAAATTCGCATTGCAACATCTTATATTCCAACGAATTAAAATAACACTTAAACTCCTAAAATTTTATTGTGATTACTTTATTTTACATTCTTATTTTTCAATAACCATTCATACTATATATATATATTATATATACACCTGTATGTGTGTGCAAAGTTAGCAATTACAGAATATGTAGGAAGAATTTATAATTTCATTACATGTGTATAGATTTAGCCTACAACTCCAATTTACATTTCAAGCATATAGGAATAGATCTGCAAAGATATAGATATAATATTATACAAAAGTATATAATATTTCCACTTACCATTTTAGCTTTCCAAATCTCCAGATCTAATCCTTGTTATTCTAGTTTAACTTCTTTTGATCCCTATTCAGATTTATACAATGCAACGTATACAGATTTATCAGAAATCTAGAGTAGAAAAGAGATTTGGATTTGTATTTTAGATCAAGATTTACAGTTTACCTTGGCTTTGGTGATTTGATTCGAGCCTATTCTCTTCCTCAATCTTCTTCTATGATTCTCCGACTTTATATACATATAAACTAGAAATGTTGCTAAGAATTTAGTATTTTGGAGGAAAGGAAAAAATGGAAGAGTTATGGCGTCACTCCGAAAATATGAGTTTAGAAATAAGGGTCTAGATCTATATTTTTAGAAGTTCAAATCAATGCTAGTCGTTCGATAAAACTAGACTTAAACCCGGACCGTTTAGGTCATAAATTACCGTCAATTTTACATTACCAACGATCAACCGTTAACCCTACACGGTCGACCGCTGCTGGTCGACCGTGGTGCATTCTGGGTTGACTGTTTGGCTCCTAAATTGTGAATTTCCTATGTTGTTTGATTTGTTTAGTTTTCTTACTTGTTTAGTAGATTACGTTCATTTGTTTCCCACTTTACACATCTTTTAAGATTTAATTTTAACGTTAACATTTCTTAACGCCCAAGCTTCCATTAACATTATTAATTAACGTTTAAATTATTTTTATTACCACAGTTATGTATATAATTAGTTTTGATTTGAAAACTTTAAACGTTAATAATATTTTCGTTTGAAGCTCGATCGAAAAATTTACATACGAAAATTGATTAGAAAATTGCCACGAACCCGATAGAGCAAGTTTCTTAGCCAAATTCCAACATTTGTGAAAATTCTATTTTTGGTATTAATCGTATATCAATAAATTTTCCTTTTAATTAATTATCATAACATTACGCGGTGTTACAAAAAACTAGATAAATTAACGATAGACGTGATTATTTATAGTTTTTGTGTAATGTTCATAAATAACAGCGGATTAATGAAATCAAATGGAATTAATGGGTTAAATTTAGGGAAATTCATAAATAATAATGAAAATATATTTAAAACTAAATTTTGAAATTGTTTTTTATTATTATTAAATAAAGCAAGATTTTATAAATAATAATACATTTTTTGGGAAAATTACGATGTTTTTTGTAAGTGATGAAATGGTTGATTTCATGATATTTAGGGTAAGAAATATTATTGCTATTGTTTGATTTGTAAACTATAAAGGGTATTTTTCTTGCTAATAATAATTTATAGCAAATGTTTCCAAAAGTGTATTTGGATAAAATAATTACTACTTTGAGATAAATAGAAATAAAAAAGAGTTTTGATGATTTAAAATATAATGTTGTGTTTTTAGGATGAAAAGTAATAATTGGTTTTGGAAAGTATTTAAAGAGGTTTTAATATATATTATTATTTTGATTTAAAATGCGATGTTCGGATGTCTTTGGATAAATGGAAGTACAACAAAATATCTAAAGATTATATTATTGTTTAAAAAGAATTATTATTATGTTTGGAAGAATAAATAAAAGTAACTTTATAATAAACAATAATAAAATTATTTTATACTTAAGAGAATAATGTATGTAAATATATTATTTGGATGGTTGTTGTGAAGACCCATTTCTTCGACTTTCAGAAATCACCACTAATACCTCCTCGGTATCCAAGTGCCGGAGAAGCGAATTCTCAAGGGTAAGAAGGAAAATATAGACAGAACAAAATCTGAAATATATTATTTTTAACATCATCTTTACTGCGGAAAATACATTTATCAAAGTTAAGCATGGATAATTATATACATCTGTCCTTACAAAGGCCGAATACAATACTACTCAAGTGTGGTGGAAACAGTCTTTAAAAAAATCTTCTAACTCCCTACTTCGAGCTCCATCCAAAATTCTTCCAAACTAAACCTGACAACTAGGCTGCTCGGGAAAATTAGGGCACCCAGAGTTTAAGGAAAACGAAAATAAACTTCGGGTCAGTCATGGGACTGGTGTGAGAACTAAAAAATACGCATTTTAAAAACAAAATGATATCTCAAAAGACCACGCTGCACATAAACACAGAACGGGTTTTTACCTTATGATAACCAAATCTTTATTACTTAAAAATAAGGAATATTATTTTTAATGACATTTCTTTGAAAACATTTGCAAGTTAACTTTTTAGTCTTAGCCGAAATTGTTACATTGATTAAATTTCAGCATGTTGGCTACAAGTAGTTTCTACAAACAAAATGGCAAGCACTTATTGGAGAATGGATTTCCATACAAATGACCAGGTGAAGGGACTACACTTCGGCAGTACATATCTAGAGGAATGACCGAGGCCCAACTGATGGTCCTCTATCAAGATAAGACCGACCTACCTCTTCCTAGATAGTACCGAATATGTCATCACCCCATTCGTTACCAACCTATCCGAGGACTCTCATCGCATACATCCACATAATTTAAAACCCGAACATAATAGCGGGAATAAATATATCTAGAATGGGGTGATCATATCCTAATGGTTGCGAACCACATAGCCTTGCTGCATCTACCCTGTTTCGGCCATTTCCAGGTGTGATGCCTAAGGGACAATTGCCTTTCACATAACACATCATCTTTCCTCTTTGAATGCGAAATTTCCATTACATCATCACACAACTGATTTCTATAATGTATAACTCCTGGGCTCATACGTCTCAAGAAAGGGTGTTAAGCTAAGAGAAGTTGCCTTCTCCGCCACCAAACAGATGATACGTTCATAGAGATCAATCAATGTAGTTAGGAATGCAACATTAGACATTCGTCCATACAAGTTGTCTAGGAACAAGACAAACCGAAGGCATTCTCCTACCACATCCTGTTGGGAGTTTCCCCTAGGATTAGTAGCGAGAAGTCCTTGCAACCCAAAGAGTTTTAAAAATGATGGGTCCACTGCTACTTTAGTATTTGGGAGCTAACCAGAATTATCAACAAGCAGTCCTTTCACCTCGAAGATCTTCGATCTTCATCCTTCAATTTCTTTATCAGGTCTTCATTTTTCGAATGTGTACATTAGTTCGAAGTGGTTTTCGGAAAAGAATCGCTCAAATCTGATCCTGATTCCTTTGAACCAACCATCGATAAATGAAATGTGCAGTAAATACGTAATTCTTCTTTTGATTTATTACTTCCCTTTTTTATTAAAAATATCTTCAAGAGACATATATCTTTTAAAACAATTCTTTTCGGTATATATGGAATCACTAGTCCTCTCTTATCAAATCCGTTGATTACTTAAAATCTTTTTAAATCTTGGATTAATTCTAAATCATTTCATTTTTCACTTAGAAAAACATTTCCAAATCATTTCATTTTAACAAAGATTTCCTAATTCAAAACTCACAATTTTGATTGAGTTAAAACCATGTTATCTATGATGTTAATCCAAAATCAGTAAATATTAAATGAGCAAAATCTAGAGAAATCATCTAATTCCACAGAATATCAATTCCTGTATTCAACAAATACTATGGGCGGAATAATGGAGAAATCACCTTTTAAATTCTAGAATAGTACGACTTCCCTCTTCGGGCTTTAACACCGAGTATAATAAGATCATCTCTATACAATCAAAGTTGTATTTAAATTTGGAAAATTTAAATCATTTAATACTTAACTCGTTTTTGACATTTCGACCTTATATATCCCTCGCCCAAGAAAGAGGCCAGGTGAGCCAGGGCACTGGTTGCTCCTGAACGTTTAAACACCTCACATTCGGATCTCACGAATAGAAAAATCCAGTATACTCGTCGGATTTTAGAGCCAAGATTAAATCACCTTATTCATAACAGCTTTTCTTCAAATCATCTATTTAAACTCTTTTAAATAAACTATAAACCTTGAAATCATTATTAAAACACTTAATTTTCCATTTGAAAACATTTATAAAAGATTTGGAAAAAAATTGTTAAGTTTAAAGCTATATTTCAAAGGTTATAGAAAAGTGCTGCGGAAAGTGCTTTTTAAGCAATATTGATCAAAACGACTTTTCTATCATTTGGAAATTCATTTTTATAATGAAAATCACTTCTGAAAACATTTTAAAAGATTTTTAGAATTTATTTCAAAATTTTAAAAAAAAAATTAAAATATCAATTTCAAAGAAATCATGTTATGGATTCCGAACTGCAAAACCACGATTTTTCAAAAAGCTTGTTTTACTCATATTTGAAATTCTAATTATTGAAATCTCAATTTTTATCCTTTGTTTGAAAACTATGGATATAGTAGTTTATAAAATTCTTACCTTGAAGAATTCCGAGCTATATTCCAATATACTCTTTTGACTTTTATGGCGCGAAATTGCGAACTACCGTTACGCGACGCGCCTATTTTTGACTAAATTTTCAATTATCTTTTAAACTTCACCAAAACACTTTCATATGTTTATGAAACATTTCAAACTCATTTTTAAACCTTTTTAAAGAGGTTTAGCATTCAATATACACCAATTCATTAAATAAAGGAAAGTGATTTCCTTTGTGCTTATCGATGTGTATTTCCGTGACTTGCATATATATTCAACATTCATATTAAACAACCAAACTTGATGATCAAAGCATATTAAACATCTATTGCAAATATCATATCATCATTCCAGAGTATAATATAAGTAAGAGTTTCTCATATTCAATTTTCCAACTGCTAGTCTAAATCAGTTATAGCTTCGCTACCGTCGCATTGAAGCTTATGGAATCGAGTCAAAGACCTTAGGAAGGCCACGACCCAAGCTAGAAAAAGTGGAAGAGCTCGGCTAAGGTGGTGATGGTGAATGGCCATGAGTTTAGGAAGAGGAATGGAGGAGATTCGGACTAGTTTTGGAGTGATCGATAATTTAAATGTATTATACGATTTTAATTTTTTTTGCTAAATATTTCGCCATAATTTTGTTAAGCATGGAAGCCATGAAAAGAAGCTTGAAATGGAGAAGATAATGATAAGAATATGGTGAAAAATACTAGATAGTGGATGGGTATTTATAGGAGAAAATTTGGAACAAAATATCTAATGGTGTAATTACCATTTTTCCCTTGACCCACACCTCTCCTAGCCCCCTCCTAGCGCACGGCTCCCCCTAGGATATGTGATTGTTTTGTTGAGGTGATGGTGTGATGATGGTGTGGTAGTGTAATTACCATTTTGACCTTGACCCACACCTCTCCTAGCCCCCTCCTAGTGCACGGCTCCCCATAGGACATGTGTTGTTTTGTTGAGGTGATGGTGTGATGATGGTGTGGTATGGTGAGTTGATGTTTGCTTTTTTGGTTGCTTAAATGTTAAGTCTTAAGAAATATATAATTATTTTGTCATATGTATATATTTAAGTGTTCATGTACATATATATATATATATATATTATTAGGTGCATGTGACATGTATATGAATTTACATGTATGTGCATAAGAGGATAACTATATTTTAAATGACTTCGAATACCTTTTGTTTGTTGAATCGTTGAAAACCGGAAAACCGATTATCAGTCACATTTTCACTTATTAATTAACGTACATATATTTTTAAAAAAAATTGAAAATAAACTTCTTATTATTTTTAACTGATTAAAAAGATCACATTTCATTTATAAATTAATATTGATAATTATTTTCAAAAATTGCTATTATATCGATAAAGCGATATTGGTTTTCTTATATTTGAAACCATTATTTGTCTTTTTAAAATTATCATAAATATTTTCTAAACACTTTATAACTATTTAAAATGAATTACTATCATTTAAGAATAATTATTTGAATAATTATAATAATTACTTAAATCATTAAATCCTAATTAAATTTAATAAATCAATTATTTATTTTAAGAGCATTACTAAATACATTTAAATTTCAAAGATACAGTAATTTATTTTATTTCATATTCTTATTCAATTATAAAATAATTATATGTATCCAGCTCTTTATGCGACGTTTTACGATTATAGAGCTGTTTATCGATAAAACAGTTTTCGGCTATTTTATCGATTTAAATTTTGAGGAAAATATTTTTGTAAATATTTATTCAAAATAAGATTAGGATTACTTATATATCACTCAAAACAATATTATTTGTATTATCAACCTTTTATTTGAAAAACTTTAAAAATAAATAAAATTTATCAAAGTGATAATTTGCGGGTCGTTACAGACTTCCCCTTAAAAGAATTTCGTCTCCAAATTACTCAAAGGTTTGCCCAAAATATTTTATTTTTAGACCTACATCCGTACGATGTATATAGATCACCCATACACAATATTTATTTGATTTTCTATTCGAATTCACAACTTTACTTCTGAACTAGCATTGATCCCTCGATCCTTTTAGTGTGGACTCTGAACTGGCTTTCTGATCAGAACTTTAGTTTTCCTTGCATAGCTCTCAACTGTGATAGAAAACTCAAGTATCCAACCACAAACCCTCATCAATGTTAGTCATCAAGAATCGAGTGATAGATCCTTTTTTGGACCGATGTAAACACCTTAAAGTTTTGTACTCAAAACTTATATTATATCATGTGATGAAATAATTTATATACTTCATATGAATTTAATAATCTTTCCAACATTCTTATTTAGAAGATTCATACTAGTGTGATGTTAAAAACAAACTTCATCTTTTTTATTTTCATACGTTTACATCATTCAGATTTAAGCTTGGGTCCAAAAAAGAAAACCCCCTTCCCTTACACTAATACGATACAAAATACAAAATAAAACAACATCCTAGTTCGAAGATGATGGTGGACTCCAGTTACCAAAGTCTATCATAACTTCTCCCTCTCCTTCTTCATCACTACCTAGCTCATCGTCGACCTCATTGTCTTTGGTATTTCTCCCACTACCTAGGGTAGCCGTGGTTGGTTCCATGGGACATGTCCCATGCCAACCGGTATTCTAGGAACTACATCTCCCTCTTCTAGCTCTTCGATGCCTTGCACATTCTCTTCCAAAGGATTTTCGAATCCTTTGACTCCTTCTTCTTCTTTTGCTATTTCTTCGTCGTTGCTTTCCACTTCATTCCAGTTTATGTGTGAATTGGATGATCCTTCCTGTTACACAACATGCTCTTCGTCTACATCTCATATCACGTTACTCCACTTACTAGATATAATAGCATCTGGGTCTTCCATTGGTTCTGATTCTTCCTCCATGGGCTACACTTTTACTATAGGTTCCAATGAAGAGCTAGCAGGATTTTCTATCCAATTCCTCTCCGAGGCCTGCCCAAGTTCACCAACACTAAAAAATGTAATTATCTCTGGGTTCGTGGATGGTACAAGCATTCTGGCCATTAGATATCTGTCTTCGTCCCTTCGAGTATACGGGGCATACCTTTCCTCAATAGGGGACCTACCATTGCTAAGTGGATACTTTGGTTTCTCCACTTCGTCACTGGAGAGAATAATGAGGTTGTCCTTCTTGCCCTAATTTGCTCTGGAAGACTCTCCTTTGAAGTAATTTCCTCTATACTGTTTCTACAAGGTAAACAACATTTCCTTAGACATAAGAAATAGGTTATTATATTTTTTTTCTCTTAATCTAACGTATGCTTAGATAGGTTTGTTAGTTACTTGGTATTACTTTTTCTCAAACCATGGTTTAGTCAATACTCAAAAAATGACTCGAGATCAATTTCTAATAGCTTCTAATATTCTTTGAAAATTTTACCGATTTTTTTTTATTGCTCGTAAAGATTTTTTTTTTCTTAAAAATATATATTTTTAGGTAAAATGATTCCATGTATAAACTTCCAAAACCAAAATCATTTGTATATAATATTAAAAAATATGCGCTCATATAAAATACTCTCAAACTCACTCTAGTGTGTTACTAACCCTATCTCTAATGAGTTACTCATCATAGGGTATTACTAACCCAATCTCTGATGATACTTTACCCCTACTAATGCCAAGGTGTTCTCT
The DNA here is from genome assembly GCA_030737815.1 of Allium fistulosum. Lineage (NCBI taxonomy): Eukaryota > Viridiplantae > Streptophyta > Magnoliopsida > Asparagales > Amaryllidaceae > Allium > Allium fistulosum. The sequence goes on along the minus strand of CM060908.1, from coordinate 812,212,668 downwards.
CTACCTAAGCTCTGATTCCAAATGTGAAGACCCGTTTCTTCGACTCTTGAAAATCGACACTAATACATCCTCGATATTCACGTGCCGCAAATCCAAGAGCCGGAGAAGCGGATTCTCAAGGGTAAGAAAGAAAACAAAGACTCAATAGAATCTCACATATATTATTTCACCATCATCTTTACAGTGGAAAATACATTTATCAGAGTTAAAAATGGACAGTTGTATATATCTATCCTTACAAAGGCAGAATACAATACTACTCGAGTGTGGTAGAAACAATCTTCAGAAATATCTTCTAACTCCCTACTTCGAGCTCCATCCAGATTTCTTCTAAACTAAACCTGACTACTAGGCTGCTCGGGAAAATTAGGGCACCCAGAGTTTAAGGAAAAGGAAAATAAACTCCGGTTCAGTCATGAGACTAGTGTGAGAACTCAAAAATAAGCATTTGAAAACAAAAAGGTTTCTCATAAGACCACGCCGCACATAAACACGGAACGTGTTTTTACCTTATGATAACCAAATCTTTATTATATAAAAATAAGGGATATTACTTTTAATGACATTTCTTTGAAAACATTTGCAAGTAAATTTATTAATCTTAGCCGAAATTGTTACATTGATTAAATTCCAGCATATTAGCCACAAAGTGGGTTCTACAAACAAAATGGCAAGCATTTATTGGAGAATGGATTTCCTTACAAATGACCAGGTGAAGGGACTACCCTCCAGCAGTACATCTCTAGAGGAATGACCGAGGCCCAACTGATGGTCCTCTACTAAGATAAGATCGACCTACCTCTTCCTATATAGTACCGAATATGTCATCACCCCGGTCGTTACTGACCTATCCGAGGGCCCTCATCGCTTACATCCATAATAATCTAAAACCTGAACATCATAGCGGGAATAAATATATCTAGAAGGGGATGATCATATCCTAATGGTTGTGAATCGCATAGCATTGCTGCATATACCATGTTTCGGCCATTTCCAGGTATGAGGCATAAGCTAACGATTACCTTTCATATAGCACATCATCTTTCCTCTTTGAATGCCACATTGCCATTCCTTCATCACACAACTAATTTCTACAAACATATAACTCATGGACTCGTACATTTCGAGAAAGGGTGTTAAGCTAAGAGAAGTTGCTTTCTCAGCCACCAAACAGATGATATGTTCATAGGGATCAATCAATGTAATTAGAAATGCAGCATCAAAAATTCGTCCATACAAGTTGTCTGAGAACAAAACAAACTGGAGGCATTCTCCTAACACATCATGTCGGGAGTATTCCCTAGGATTAGTAGCGAGAAGTCCTTGCAACCCAAAGAGTTTTAAAAATGATGGGTCCACTGCAACTTTAGTATTTGGGAGCTAACCAGAATTATCAACAAGCAGTCCTTTCACCCCGAAGATCTTCGGTCTTCATCCTTCATTTTCTTTATCAGGTCTTTATTTTTCGAATGCGTACATTGGTTCGAAGTGGTTTTCGGATAAGAATCACTCAAATCCGATCCAGGTTCCTTCGACCTAATAATCGATAAAAGAAATGTGCAATAAATAGGGAATTCTTCTTTGATTTATTACTTCACTTTTTTTTATTAAAAATATCTTCAAGAGATATATATTTTTTAAAACATTTCTTTGCGGTATATATGGAATCATTAATCCTCTCTTATCAAATCCTTTGATTACTTAAAATCTTTTTAAATTTTGGAATAATTCTAAATCAGTTCATTTTTCACTTAGGAAAACATTTCCAAATCATTTCATTTAAATCTTAACAAAGATTTCCTAGTTCAAAACTCACAATTTTGATTTAGTTAAAACCATGTTATCTAGGATGTTAATCCAAAATCAATAAATATTAAATAAGCAGAATCTATAGAAATCATCTAATTCTACTAAATATCAGTTCCCTTATTCAATAAATACTATGGGCGGAATAACGACGAAATCACCTTTTAAATTCCATGATCAGTACGAGTTCCCTCTTCAGGCTTTAACACCGAGTATATGAAGATCATCTCTATACAATCAAAGTTGTATTTAAATTTGGAAAATTAAAACCTTTTTATACTTATCTCGTTTCCGACATTTCGACCTTATCTATCCCTCGCCCAGGGAAGAGGCCAGGTGAGCCAGGGCACTGGTTGCTCCTGAGCATCTCCTTAGTTTAAGCACCTCACATCCGGATCTCACGAATAGAAAATTCTAGTATACTCATCGGCTTTTAGAGCCAAGATTAAATCACCTTATTCATAACAGCTTTTCTTCATATCATCTATTTAAACTCTTTTAAATAAACTATAAACCTTGAAATCATTATTAAAACAGTTAATTATCATTTGAAAATATTTATAAAAGGTTTGGAAAAGAATTGTTAAATTTAAAGCTATATTTCAAAGGTTATAGAAAAGTGCTACGGAAAGTGCTTTTTAAGCTATATTGATCAAAACGATTTTTCTATCATTTGGAAATTCAATTTTATAACTCAAATCACTTTTAAAATAGTTTAAATGATTTGTAGAATTTATTTCATATTTTAAAAAAATTTAAAATATCAATTTCAAAGAAATCATGTTATGGATTCCGTACTGCAAAACCGCGATTTTTCAAAAAAATTGTTTTACTCTTATTTCAAAATCTACATATTGAAATCTTCATTTTCTTTCTTTGTTTGAAAACTATGGATATAATAGTTCAAAAAATTCTTATCTCAAAGAATTCCGAGCTATATTCCATTCTATATACTCGTTTGACTTTTATGGTGCGAAATCGCGAATTACCGTTACGCAATGCGCCTATTTTTGACTAAATTTTCAATTATCTTTCAAACTTCATCAAAACACTTTCATATGTTTATGAAACATTTGAATCTCATTTTTAAACCTTTTTAAAGAGGTTTAACATTCCATATACACCAATTCATTAAATAAAGGAAAGTGATTTCCTTTATGCTTATCGACGTGTATTTCTGTGACTTGCATATATATTCAACATTCATATTAAACAACCAAACTTGATGATCAAAGCATATTAAACATCCATTGCAAATATCATATCATCATCCAAGAGTATAATATAAGTAAGAGTTTGTCACATTCATTTTCCCAATGGCTAGTCTAAATCGGCTATAGCTTCGCTACCGTCGCAACGGAGCTTATGGAATCGAGTCAAAGACCTTAGGGAAGGCCACAGACCAAGCTAGAAACAGTGGAAGAGCTCGACCAAGGTGGTGATGGTGGATGGCCGTGAGTTTAAGAAGAGGAATGGAGGAGATACAAACTAGTTTTGGAGTGTATCATATATGTATTATACAGTTTCAAATTTCTTTTGCTAAATATTTCGCCATAATTTTTTTAAGCATAGAAGCCATGAAAAGAAGCTTGAAGTGGAGAAGAAGATGACAAGAATATGGTGAAAAATACTAGAAAGTGGATGGGTATTTATAGGAGAAAATAATTACCATTTTGCCCTTGGCCCACACCTCTCCTAGCCCACTCCTAGCGCACGACTCCCTCTAGGACATGTGATGGTGATGTTGAGGTGATGGTGTGGTACGGTGAGTTGATCTTTGCTCTTTTGGTTGCTTAAATGTTATTAGGTGCATGTGACATGTATATAATTGTACATGTATGTGCATAAGAGGATAACAACATTTTAAATGACTTCGAACAACTTTTGTTTGTTGAATCGTTGAAAACTAGGAAATCGATTATCAGTCACATTTTCACTTATTAATTAACGTATATATATATTTGTAAACAAAATTTGAAAATAAATTTCTTATCACTTTTAACTAATTAAAATGATCACATCTCATTTATAAAATCATATAAACTAATATTAATATTTTTTTTTCAAAAATTGCTATTATACCGATAAAGCGATATTGGTTTTCTTATATTTTTGAATCCATTATTTGTCTTTATAAAATTATCATAAATGTTTTCTTAATACTTTATAACCATTTAAAATAAATTACTATCATTTAAGAATAATTATTTGAATAATTATAATAATTACTTAAATCATTAAATCCTAATTAAATTTAATAGATCAATTATTATATTTTAAGGGCAATACTAAATACATTAAAATTTCAAAGATATAATAAATTATTTTATTTCATATTCTTATTCAATTATAAAATAATTGCATGTATCCATATCTGTATTTGACGTTTTACGATTATAGAGTTGTTTATCGATAAAACAGTTTTCGGTCATTTTATCGATTTAAATTTTGAGGAAAATATTTTTGTAAATATTTATTCAAAATAAGATTACTATTACTTATTTATCACTCAAAACAATTTTGTTTGTATTATCTACATTTTATTTGAAAAACTTTAAAAATAAATAAAATTTATCAAAGTGATAAATTTGCAGGTCATTACAATTGTTGAATGTATGATTAATTATTGGTTGTAATTATCACATATATTTGATGTTTGATGACGGTATCATATTTTCTTGAGTGTGTGATATTTTACCGTTATTGCTACTAGATGATGGAAAGTTAATTATGGTTACTTGATGATCGATGTTGTATCACTAATGTTGATTGGATTAGTACACATTTGATGGATTTTATTTACATTGATGATAATGTATATAAGTATATTTGCGCATTTTTATTATTTATTTGATGGATTGGAATTGTCATTGAATATTGTTGATCTTTGTTGGTTGTGCATTACTATTGTGTTACCTTATAAGATGATTTTTTATCATGGATGATTAGGGCTACTATTTTCTTCTTGTAATGGTTGCATTGATTGCAATGGTTGTATGGATGTCATGATTGTTATGTACTAACAAGCATTTAAATGTAGGAGAAGAGCAAGAAACAGAACAATGTGGACTTGATCCCCCAAAGGAGGTACATATGCAATTTTTCCCTATGTAATAGCTATCAAGCCTTGGCCATAGTGTACAGGATAAGGTGCACTCCAAAAATAGTTAACATCTTTTCCCTTTATTATATGCATACGCATTTGTAAAATTTGCAGGTAGGGGCAAAGGTGTAGTAGTGATCCAAGTCAAAAGTTAATTTGCAGGATATGGGTTCTGTGTATTTTCCTTAAACTATAGTCATATTGTTATTTATTAATTGTTATTAATGTATTGCGAACGTTGTTATTATTTGATATATCAAAACCGTGTAAATTTTGTATTATTGAAGTGACGATCTTGTATTATAATTGTTTTATTGAGTTAATGTACATATATAGTGAACGTTTAATTCCACTATGTGGTTTCCCGTTTTATATTGATTATTTTAGAAATTTTTAGTTTTACGTACCCATGGTCCACTGTGTTTAACATTTGGATTTGGTTGTAAGCATATTACGACGTTGTTTATAATTAAATTTAGATGTTAAAAATAGTGGGTCATTACTTTTGGAATTAGAGCTTAGGTTTAGCGGTTCCTTGAGTCTTGGGTACGTTTAAACCAATTAGGGTAGTTTATTTACATCTTAGGCTGGGTTAGAATATAAATGAGACAGCGTTTGATTGATAATTGTATAATTGGTTGTAGGGGGTTGTTTATTGAACCACCACTACCTTACCCTAAAATGATGTTTATTTATTATAACCTTTGTATGAAAAATAAACAAAGTAGTAGTGAGGTAGGATGAACGCTTCGAAAAGGGGTTAAGTGTTGGTTATAACCCAAGTGACAAACACTCGATGTTAAATTAATTGAAACCTAACCTTAGTAAGGTGAAACCAATTTTATTTTTAAGTGAGTAATATTATTTGGAAAATTTATAAAGTGTACATTCCTAATTTTTAATGATATTTCATTAGAAAGGGAAAAAAATTTGTTTTGGACCTAAAGTAATTTGTTAAATCTTTTGTTATGAAATAAAGTATTTAATTTGGGAAATAAAATATTTTTATGAAGATATTTTTGGAAGGAAGAGTAAATTGAAAAAATATTTTATTTGGAAGTATTTTAGTAAAAAGGAGCTTTAATTAAATATTAGAGGTTGAAATCAATCTTTGAAGAAACCTTTTTGCAGGAGAAAACTTGATTAATCCAATATTAACTGTGTCAGATTTGCGGGTCATTACTACAAGGGAATAAAATATTTCCACTTAAAAAATCAGATTCAAGCCCCAAAGTCAGAACTACTATAATAGCTGATAGCTAACGAAAAGCCTCTGTTCCATTGATCAACTTATTAGGGATGCAACAAAATTTTATTTTGATATGTTTAATGGTGAAAATGCTAATTCACAGTTCTCTAATAAACGACAATGTTTCAAATTGATGCATAAGGTAATCCAAGACCAGATGGTTTCAGTGCAAAAAATTTCCAACTTGTTAGGAACTCATTAAGGAAGATATTTTGGCTATAGTAACATTTATACATCAACTAGGAAAAATAATAAAAAAGTTGAATCACAGCTTTATTTTCCTACCAAAAAAAAGATCCAAAAAGACTATCTGATTACAGACCAATTTCTTTACAAGAAAAGAGTCACAGGTCCCTATTTCTGATGTTGTTATACAAAAAGACCCTACAGAAATGAATATATAAATTTGGTCCCTATTTTTCAAAAATAAAAAAACGCAAATTGTCTTGCACTTTTCTGACAGAAAATGCTAGATAACTTGCACTTTTCTAATTTTGAAATATTTTTCGAAATTTTCGAAAATTTTGAAAAGCGCAAGTTAACTTGCACTTTCTATCAGAAAAGCGCAAGCTAGTTTGCGCTTTCTAATTTTGAATTTTTTTTTTGAAAATTTTAAAACTTTTAAAATTTTTGAAAAGCGCAAGATAACTTGTGCTTTCTATCAGGAAAGCGCAAGCTAGTTTGCGCTTTCTGATTTTGAAAATTTTGAAATTTTAAAAAGCGCAAGCTAACATGCATTTTCTGATTTAGAAAAAATAGGTACTTAATTTACATACTTATTTCTACAGGGACTTTTCTTGTAACACCATCAGAAATAGGGACCTATCGTGCAAAGTCCCATTTCTTTATGCAATGTCATTTATAAAATTCTAGCCAACTTGTTATGTAATAGAATGAAGCATCTTTTGGATGAACTTACCTTAGAAAATCAAAATGCATTCCTCTTAGGAAGAAACATCATAGAAAATTCTCGATTAGCACATGAGACAGCTAGAGGTTTCAATAGGAAAAACTCAAATAGCCTGTGTATTAAAATTGATTTGCACAAAGCATATGACAAAATTTGTATAGGGTTTATTTATCATATGTTTACAAACATAGGATTCACATAAAATTTTATACAATTGAACTAGTTATAATACATCTATTGTGTGCAGATGACATATTGGTATTCTCCAAAGCAATATAATGTTAAACATGCATAGTCCATCAAAAACATCATGAATACTGTTAAGAATTTATTGGGCTAATTATAAGTGAACAAAAATCAACTATCTTCTTCTTAAGTAAAGGGGGCATAAAGATTCAATCAGTAACATATTAAATGTCAAAGTAGAGATCTACCCGTAATTTACTTGGGTGTTCCTCTGTCTACTTATAGTATGTAGACTGGCCCACTTCTTGACAAAATCAACAAGAAAAATAATAATTGGAATAAAAAGTTGTTGAACTAAAGTGGAAGAATTGAGTTGATTAAATCTATTACTTATAACACTGTAGAATTTTGGATGCATTTTGGTCCAGTCCCAATGTTAATTGTTCATAAAATCAATTAATATGTGCATATTTTCTATGGAAAAAAATCTCGCATATTTAGCTGTGAAGAGGTATGCAAAATAAATTTCAAGGGTGTTTTGGAATAAGAAAACTAGAAGATGTACTACAAGCCAACAAAATGAAACTGGTATGGATATTTTTAGCATCAAACTGCTTATAGGCAAAACGGAACAAAAACAAATACTGCCTCAATAAAAAATTCCGAGGTTATACGAGTAGATAATAATGCATCGAACATTTAGAAAACTATGCTTAAAATAAGAAAAATATATAAACGTGCGATTAGTAAACAAATTGCAGATGGAAATGATACCAATCTTTGGTTTTATCCATGGATTATGGGCTTATCTTTTATTAATATTTTGTATATGCAATCTCTATCTATAGTGAGTGGCCTTAATAGAAAGGTCTCTTCTTTCCAATCTCAAGGAGAATGAAGAGTGAACCTTTCATGTTTGGCTACTTCAGTTCACAATAAAATTGTTTAAGTTAGCATAGACAAAGAATCCCTAAGATACTACTGGAAATGGCTTCCTAAAAACTAGCAAATTCTACTTTAAATCGGCATTGAGCATTACAAGAATAAGTAGGCTAATTTCGAATGGTGTAGACATGCGTGGAACAATGTATGCTCTCCAAAGTTGTTAGTTTGTTCTGTCTTAGCAAAGTTGAACAAAGTTAACACCAAAGAGAGAATTAGCAGGTGGTGCTATTCTGTGGATCTAACATGCTCTTTGTGCAACAAATATATAAAAGACGGGGATCATCTCTTTATCATATGAGATTACCCTCGGCAATTAGTGGAAAGATTTTAGTCAAAATTACAATTTCAAGTGAATACAACATATCCTATGAAGGATATTTTCATCCAAGTGCTAACAAGTAAGAAAAATAAGCAAGCATATAGCGGTTTGATCAAAATAGCGGTGACAACCCTGATTTGACACATATGGTGCGAGAGAAATGATAGAGTTTTCATAGGTGTCAAAACCCTTACCAAATTAGATTATTGTTAATTCTTAGTAATTGCAAACTCCTTATCAAACTGAGAGTTAGAGATATGCCCTTGGGGCAATTATGTAATTCGTTACATATATCTAACTCGATAACCAATCTTGTCCACAATAAAGCTTTTTGATTTCTATAGTATACTTTGTTATGTTATGATATAGTTAATTAAGTACTTAATTTAAGTATATTAAAAAGAAAATTCTTAAATTACATGTTATGTGGTAGTAATTACAATATGTTGTAATCGCGAGAAATTTATCACACTAAAATAACATATTGTTTTAGATATTTCTAGTGAAGATGCTTTAAGAAAGGATATTGATTTATCTGTCAAGTCTAGAATATGCAATGCTAAGAAAGGATATTGATTTATCTATTGAGTCTAGAATATGCAATGCTCTCCAAATTTAGGGTAGTGTATTATTCATGGTTGCTGAGGGCACCAAGGGGTTACATACTGATAGTTATTGGATAATTATGAAATGACTCACTTGAGAGTTTATGTTAGTTAATATGACTAAGGTCAAACAGAGAATCTTGAAGTGACAATGTTAAAAGTTCCCTCGACTTGAGAATACCATGGAACTTTAATGTGGATACTCTATTTTGATTATAGTTAAATCATGGCATGGCTATGCATCAGGTGACTATAGTTGGGTCTGAGTTGAAGCATTGGAAGTGAAACACTATTCAATATAGAATTCGTCTCATCGGTAATAAAGGGTTAGTATCATGGTCAATTGTTGTCTACTTATAGTCAAAGTCTCTAGCTAGAGCAGTATGGTTAATATTATTAAACGTAGGATTTTGTATTTGGACTAATCATATTAAATGTGGATGATATTGGAATTTTAACAAAAACCAAAATTTCATAAGGCATAACGAGAGTTTTGACAAGGGAATTAGTGTAAATAATCGTTACTACTGGGTACCGCTTTTAACAGTAAAATTGGATTTTACCAAAAAGATATGAAAGCAATAGATTCAGTCAAAATGTCACTCCACTAGTTAAGTGACATGTGAATGTTAATATTCAAAATGTTACATCTTTGAGTTGCACAACCATGATGATAAATACTCCCAAAAACCACATGATTTAATGAATTTAAAATCCATGAAAATTAATTAAATTATTTAATATTTTATGAAATGCTAATTATTATATATTATTCGATTTGGAATTTGAATGCCATTAGTATTTATCGAAAAGCGTATACGTAAAAGTTATGTATACACGTATTGATATACGATATTGATTAAATATTTAAATCTAATTTAAATAGAATAATCAACAAATGGATTTAGGATTTTAAAAGCCTATGTAGGCTCCTTCTTTGGCCAGCTATTCATCATGAGGGGTTTGATTTTATTGATATTTGATGAGGAATTAAAGAGGAAAGGTTTAAGAAATGAATTGGAAAGGTTTCAATTATTTCTTTAAAACAAAATTTCTTTTCGCTTATTCATTAATTCGCCTGATAATCATTATCTCCCGCTCTCTCTCCATTGGTCAAAAATCCATGACTTCCAAGCCATAAAAATACCCAAAAAAAATCAAAACACATAAAATAAAATAAATACAAAAGTGGTGCTTTGGATTATTGCAATTTCTAGAGGTGATTCAATCGGATTTAGGAGTTTTCATAGTTTCAAGGTGCAAATCAAAGGCAGTTTCTTCCGGTAAGTTTTCAGTATCAATTTTATTTACATACATCATTATTTAATGTAGATTAGATATCAAATGCTTTCTACGAATATGTATCAATGTCGTCGGCTCTAATATATTCCTTTTTTTAGGTTATAATTAATGAATAAAAAACATTATAATGTTATTGTAATATGTGTGCATATATATATATATATATATATCTTAGATACTATAGTTTATTTAAGTGAATAATAATTTTGATTTTAAACAAATTTATTAGATAAAATAATTTAACAACATTTATATATGTATGTATATTTGTATTTATGTATATATATATATGTATGTATGTATGTATATAGGTAGATGTTTGTGTGGATCAAATATGTTTTAAATAACTTAAAATTTCTTTGTATATATACGTATGTTTGTGGATTAAAAAACTTCAATTTTGTTTTGGCCTAACATGTATATTCATTTAATATATGTTAATGTGTGTTTTGCTTTACAATAATTCCGTCCAGTTTATAAACAATATACATATATGTGTGTATGTATACTAAAAATCAAATTTCTTTTGAAATATATATTGTTTTGTAATATTTAGTTCAAACTTTAAGATATATTGTTTGAAATTATAAATCTAAGTACGATTTTGAAAATCAAATTTTGATTCTTAAGATAATGCTTTAATTTCAAAATATATGTATTCAAAATTAGTTTTAAAATATATTCATTATCTTCAGTGTCATTATAATTGGAAATTGATTTATAATTGTGCATGCATGTGTGTATAATATATAATTTAAATAATAACTAAGGACAACAAAGTCACATATAAATGGGCAATGTATCTGTTGTGGTGTAAATCCCAACACCTATCAACATTCACGTTAACTATGTATACTATTTATATGTTGCATGCGCACTATATAGATATGAGTGTATTTGATACACTTGTAATATCATAATCCAGTAAAAATTAAACAAAACATTTTTTAAACAAATTAATTAAAATAAGGTAAATTTTTATAAAAGTAGTTAATGTAACTCTAAATTAATTGCACCCTCTCAACATTTATGTCATATTAATTTACCTCAGATAAGTAACCTCTGCACTCTTCACTTAACAAAGTAATAACTTAAAAAAAGTAACTATTACTACCTTATAAACACAAGGGTACATTTGATATACTCCACTTTATATATATATATATATTTCAAATTGATTAAAATATAAATTAACTAAATCTTCTTTCAAACAAAGCAAAATAAAATAAGATTTTATCTAAAACTGTATTAGATTAGATCCAATAAACTATCTATACTTTATAGGCTCAATAGATCCAAATGGGACTTTTTTTTGAAATCCACATATTTGACCGACTTTCGATTGGGCTGGGTCCTATAAGGTATCTTAGTCCAATGGTTTATGCAGTCTAAATTAAGAATTTTAGGACTAACTTATTAAAGCCTACCCATTTAGTAGGGCGTTTAGAAAGGTAGTGTCTAAGGGTGGGTTTGGATAATTAAGTACTCTGCCCTACCTGGTTACTTGCTTAGTGCAATGGGTTATGTAAGCCCAAAGATTATCCTAAATATAAAGGCCTGAACCGATTTTGGCCCTTGGGCTAATTTTCAAATTTTAGTTTGAAAATTTAAAATATATTTTAAATTTAAAGGGCTAAGTTCGAAAGATAAAATCAAATTTTATAAAAGCTATAAAATAATTTCAAATTTTTTTTGAAAACAAATTTAACAATTTCAAAAATAATATTAATTAATTACATAATAATTAATTAATTAAAATATATATACATAATGATATGTGTGCATATCAATTTATCTTAAATTGTTTAAGGTAAAAAATATATTAAATTTTCAAAATTTATTACGAAATATAATAACTAAAAATGTTTTAATTAAATTAATATTAATTCGATTAATATATATTAATTTGATTAATATATACTAATTAAAGGTTAATTAATAAATAGATATATGTATACAGAACTATAAATATTATAGTTAATATTCATCTTAAATTGTTTAAGATGAATAAAATAAATTTATAAAATCTTAAAATAATTTGATTAATTTGTTAAATTAATTAATAAATTAAAATTATTAAATATGATTATATATATGTATGTATGTATGTATATGTATATGCAAACATATAAGAATATTTTAACACCACCTATCTTGAGGCCCAAAGCTTAGTGTTATAGATGTTGCAGTCGTCTATAGTATTTAACATTCGGTGACAAAATACGGTAGTGTTAATGGTGTCCATAATATCAGAAGCACATGAAAATGAAATAAAATCACAGATTTCAAAAGTAACTTTTCTGATTACATTTCAAATCAATATTTCATATTTAGTTACATAATCCCAAAGCGAGTCCCAAGTTTCGATCAAATAAAATTATTACAAATTACACCAAGATTTACATATGAAGATGCCCCCTTGGATGATCAGAGTACTAAATAGATAGACATATCAGTCATAAATACATCTCAGTGGAAATAGTTCTAAATAATCCCTACATAGATAGCTTTGCCTCATGCACGTCTTCGGAAGCTTATTTGTCAAACCTACTAAACCTGAAAAGACGTTAACTCTTAATATACTCAAACTAATTTTGAGCACCCGAGAGTTTGAGGGGAAAACATAAACTTTGAGTCAGACATAAAGCCTGGTGTGAATAATACTATTACATCCCGGTTTAATGATATTAAGTGAGACCATGCCGCTTAGCAGAACAGGTTTCCCCTCACTAATAACCTTTTAAAAGTATATCTTTTACAAATCAAAATCTTGCAATCAAACTGATTATAACAGCAAGAGCAATATTATATATGCATATAAATCAGGAAATCAATGGACTACCTATCCACACTATAGTTATTTCTGGCTAACTATTAACCATTGGCTAACTCAGGCCTACCAGACATAATCAATAATCTAACTTCTGTTAGACACAAAATTGGACTACCTGCCCTTAAATCTTCTTCCATAATCAACTGATCCTAATGGTTTTGCGGGCTCACCAATAACCTATCTTTACTATGTATATTCCCTTCTTTGTGTAACATTATTTTAGTCCCACCTATGACAAAGCCCTACACACTGGAATTTTAGACTTATTTTAACTAGGAGCTAATAGCTAAAGTATAGGGTGTGACCCCATACCAGTCCCATCCGGTCTTCTAATATCTAAGTCATAAACTTAGGGTTAACTACCCTAATAAATTTTCATTTCCTTGTAAACAACATTTACACATGATTTACCCTTGAAATCATATCTTTATAAAACAAGGAGATCATACTCTTTGCTTTACTCAAAATACTTATGCCATGATATATGCTTTACACAAAACAATGTTAATGAAATCTAATCAATGCGATTATATATCCCTTCAAAATAAGTTAAAACCATTTTTAACATAGAATACTTTAGGCTAAGAAGCCAAAGCAATACCTTTGAAACCCTTGTTTAACACCTTAACAACGCCTTTCGAAAACAACCCTTTCGAAAGCTTTACTTAAAACCTTAGACATCCTCTTTCAAAATCATTTATACTTATCTTTCGAAAGCATTAGAACCTTCCTTTCAAAATATTTAAAACATATCTTTTGAAACATTCACAATATACCTTTCGAAAGCATTGGGCTCAAGTAAAGGATTATGGAAACATTACTTTGAAACCTTTTACAGTTATTGCTTTCGAAACCATTGGGTTTAACATTTAATATAACCATTGGGTCAGAGAAAACAGAAGCGAAAGTATCCCTTTCGAAAGGTTTAATCCAAGTAAGAGAGTTGGGGAAGAGGATAGCTTCGAAACCCAACCTTTCAAAACCATTGCGTCTAAAACCATGTTAAAGCGGCTATATGACCCTTTCAAAAGCATTAAGATAGTGGCTTCAAAATTAAAAGACGAAAGTGCCATTTCGAATACGTTGTTTTAAGGCTACAAAGAAAAGAGGCCTCAACTAATTCGAAAGGTATGAATGCGGCAGCCTGGGTATCAAATAGTTTCAAATGCGGCTATCCTTTCGAAAGCTTCTTTTAAAACAAAAGCAAGCAACAACTCTATTGAAAGCACCTTTCCAAAAACAAAGGCAAGTGGAACTTATTCGAAAGCATTTTTTAAACAAAGATGAGTTGATTGATTCGAAATCTAGTTAGAGTGGCTACAACCCTTTCGAAAGCATGCCTTCGACACAGTCCCTTTCGCCTTTCTCCAATGCACAACATACCAATAGATTGATATTATGTGTATTGGTTTCAAATGGGTTATAAAGGCCTACTGGGCATAGTGATGGAAGCAATCAAAGGAAGTGGCAATGTTGCAACTTGAAACAAGACTAATTTTTATGCCTTTCAAAGTAATTTATTTTCACCTAACTTGCCCAATTTGCCAAAATATGATTGGTTACCATTTCTTTATCAAAATCCTTTTCTAAAGATGTTGCTGAATTCAAAATTTACAATTTAAAACATTTTAATCTATTAAGCCCTTCTCCTTGAGATACATATAAAACATTTAAGTTCCTTAACTTAAATAATTTTATAAACATAGTAAAATACTTAGGAAAATTCCCTAAAAATCATACTAATTTACTTTTAATATGTTTTCTAACATATATAAATTTCAGACCCGAATCAGTATGTAATTGCCTTAAATAATTTAATCCCAATATTCACTATTTTCTCTCATACAAAATTCATAATAAATCCACAATTACTTAAAAATCTATGAAACCCACTTCTAAAATAATATTTTTGATCATATATCAAAAAGGCAAATCATATGGTTGTCATTTAATAGGTTTTCCAATATATATATATATATATATATATCTGTGTGTGTGTGTATCCATTTAAACAAACACAACATGGCATATAACTTGCAAAATTAATTTGGATCTAACTTGAAATCGAAATCAATATCAAAACTGAGATGTAAGATAATTATTTACCTTGGCTTGGTGTTCAAAAGGTTGAGATTTGCCCTTTGATTAATTTCTTCAAGCTTTCGATTTGATCCCTAGCTTATCTTCTTTTTGATTCCTCTTAATGGTGGTCGGCCGAGCTCTTAGGGTTTTAATTTTGTTTCGGAATGTTGGAATGAACAAGGAATGAAGAATATAAGAGTTTTGGGTGTTAGGATGAAGGATGTTCCCACTTTACCCTTATCATATTCCTCATACATACTTATTTTCAGTTCTCTTTTGCTTATACATTCATTAAGGCATGACCCCTTATTAATTAACAAATCTCAATCCCTTAACTATTAACATTATTTTATTTTATTTTATTTTATTTATCCAATTAAATGTTCTAAATAATGCTACTCAAAATTAGGGTCATTACAGGCTCCTCTCCTTAAAGAATTTCATCCTCAAAATCATGATAAAGTACTCACAACGATCAAACATAAAGGTAAAACATACCATGAAACAAGTCAGGATAAGTATCTCTAATCCTGCTCTCAGTTTCCCAAGTATAGTCTCTCTTGTCGTCACTCCACTGGACTTTGAATAGTCTAACTGTCTTATTCCACAGTCTCTTCTCATATCTTGCGACTAAACGAACTTGTTTTCTAACCATAGTCATATCCAGTTCCATTGCTAGATCATCTGAAATAGTCGGTGCAATAGTAGTCTCTAGATCTCTCTTACACTTCCATAGATGAGAAATATGAACAACATTGTGGATTCCTACCAAACTATTCGGTAACTCTACTATTTACGCGAGTTTCCCAATCCTTTCTATAATAGGAAATGGTCCATCGAATCCTGGTGCCAATTTTACTGATTTTCAAAATTTGATTACACCTTTCATCGGTGACACCTTGTTGAAAACATTATCTCCAACTGAGAACTCTAAGTCTTTCCGTCTCTTATCAGCATAACTCTTCTGCCTAGACTGAGCTTCCTTTATCCTAGCCTAAATTAACTCAATCTTTTCTGCAGCTTCTTTAACCAATTTCGGACCAAGCAATCTATCCACGGTCTCTAACCAACAAACGGGAGATTTGCATGGCCTTCCATACAAAGCTTCAAACGGTGTCATCCCAATACTAGTTTGATAACTATTGTTATATATAAACTCAACTAAGTGTAGATGGTCTTCCCATGATCCTCCGAAATCGAGCACACAAGCTCTTAACAAATCCTCTAAGACTTTGTTAACTCTTTCAATTTACCCATCTGTCTGTAGATGGTAAGCGGTACTCATCTTGAGCTTGGTACCTAAAGTCTCCTGTCCAGAACTCCCTAGTAAATAAGGAATCTTTGTCACTTACTATACTACAAGGAATTCCACGCAGTCTAACTATATTCCTCATAAACAATTTAGCTAAAACAGGTGTCGTCCTGGTTGACTTAAATGGAATGTAATGGGCACTTTTGGTCAACATGTCCACTATGACCAATATACTTTCCTTTCCTCGATTTTACCTTGGAAATCCATCTATAAAATCCATTGAGATAGAATCCCATTTCAAGAATGGAACATCTAAAGACTGAAGTAACCCACTCGGTTTTTGATGTTCGGCTTTTACCCGTTGACAGTTCAAACACTACCTTACCCATAAGCCTACATCTCTCTTCATACCTTCCCAAAAGAAACTCCTTTTCATATCTTGATACATCTTACTTCCTCCTAGATGAATGTGAACTTCGAATGATGGCAATCTCTAAGAACTTCCTTCCTAATGCTTCCCACATTCGGAACAGATAGTCTTCCTTTCTTCTTCAACCACCCATTCTGCTCAAGACTGAAATCTTTCAAGTCATGGATCTCTGTTCCATCTCTTAACTTTTTGATCCGTTCATCTAATAATAGATCCTATCCTTATTTAGAAGTAATCCTTTTGATCATCACTGGTCGAATTTCTAAACACGAGAACATCGCGTTTTCTCTACAAGAACTAGCCTCAAATCTCCATTGTATTCTGCATGTAGTCAATGCTTCTAAATCTTTCCACTCAGCAATCATTGCTAATACTGCATCTTGATGTTTTCTTCTAAGTGCATTTGCAACTTTATTACCTTTTCCTGGTGTGTACTCAATACCAAAGTCATAAGCGGCTAAAAACTCCAGCCACCTCTATTGTCTCATATTCAACTCCTTCTAAGAGAACAAATACCTTAAGGACTTATGATCTATGTATAACTCAAATCTCTCCTCTTAGAGGTATTGTCTCCATACTTTCAGTGCGAAAATCACCGCTGCCAACTATAGATCATGAGTAGGATATCTCACTTCATACGGTCTAAGCTGTCGTGAAGCGTAGGCAATAACTTTACCTTTCTGCATGAACACAGCCCCTAATCCTATTCCACATGCATCAATATACACCACTAATCCTTGATTCCCATCTACAACTACTAACACAGGCGCATTGGTCAACAGATGCTTTAACTTAAGGAATGCTTCCTCACATTTGTCTAACCCAATAAACTTTACATCCTTCCTGGTTAGCTTAGTCAAAGGCGCTGCTATCCGCGAGAAATCCTTAATGAATCTCCAGTAATAGCCAGCGAGTCCTAGAAAACTTATGATCTCTGCCACCGTATCTGGTCTCTTCCAGTTTTTAACAGCTTCGATCTTATCCAGATCAACTAACAAACCCTTCTCTGAGACTACATGACCGAGAACTTCACTTCCTTTGTCCAGAAATGACACTTCGAAAACTTCGCTTTTAGTTGATGCTGCCTCGGCATCTCAATCACTATTCTAAGATGAACATCATGCTCTCTTTCATCCTTAGAGCATATCAAAATTTCATCTATGAATACTAACACAAATCTATCCAGATGCTCTCGGAAGATTCTATTCATCAAGTCCACGAAGAATGCCGGCGCATTGGTTAGACTGAACGGCATCACTAGCCATTCGTATGATCCATATCTTATCCCAAATGCCGTCAAAGGAATAATATCCTCTACTACTCTAAGCAGATGGAACCCTGTTGCCAAATCCAACTGAAAAAATACTTTAGCTCCACTCAACTGGTCGAACAAATCGTCAATTCTAGGTACAGATACCGATTCTTTATCGTCTTTTCATTCAATTTACGATAATCGATACACAACCTTAACGATCCGTCCAGTTTTCTTATAAACACTACGACTGCTCCCCAAGGCGAACTACTTGGTCTGATAAAGTAGTTTCCTTCTAAATCTACCAACTGCACCTTTAACTCCTTCATCTCGGTATGTGTCATCCTACTTGGCGGTCTACTCACAGGTTCAGTACTTGGTACTAAATCTATTCGAAAC